>CP110839.1:0-10000000 GCA_028411795.1 Euphorbia peplus | reverse complement strand
TAAACGAGGATTTTTTTTACTCAAATATTTTTCAAACCTTTGACAAGTCATGAAACAGTTAAGTTCAAAGGTCAGAAACATTTTTTAAACAAAAAATGTCTTCATTTACGTCAACAAAATTGATCATTTTTTTAATTCTGCAAACAATGCAAATCACAATCCTTTATTTGCTCAAAGGCAAACCACAATCTTTTATTTGCAAAAACGTGAAACCACATGGTACTTATTTGAATCTAACCTTTAATTTTAAATGAGTGCTTTGTGGTCTCGCGGTTTTGCAAATAAAGACTGTGGTTTGATTTTGAGCAAATAACAGATTGTAGTTTGCATTGGTTTCAGAATTGAAGAAACGGTCAATGTTGTTGACATGAATGAAAACATTCTTTATCTAAAAATGTTTTATTACATTTAAGTTTAACTCTTACATAACTGCCCAATGGTTTGAAAGAATGTTTGCAACAAAAAAAAAAATTTAAGCTTAAAGACATTGGATAAACAAAAAAAAATCTTATGGTTGCAAGAATTTTTTTCAAAAATTACTTGTAATTTTTTTTCCTAAATTTAATCTATGTAATTACGGGAAAAATATAAAAGAGGAATTTTAAATAGATTATTAACAATTTTAATTTTTCTTAAGAATTAAAGTTGTTGTTTAGTATTAAATTTTTTATTGAAAAATGATTTCGACTTTTCAAAATTATTATTTAAGAACTTTATTCTAAACATTAAATTCTATCTTTTCAGCGAACCATATATGACTTCACAGATAAAAAGTGAAAGAATTACAGTTGTTTTAAAATGTCCTTACTTCTTCAAACTATCTATTTTTAAAGTCATTACCGATAAATTTGATACTAGTGATAAGAAAAAATCATCTTGAGAAATCTTGTAAATGTGAGGTTAAATTTTGATAAACAAAATTACAGGTCCTTTTTAAAAATCCCTAAAACCAGTGGCTTATAAGGGTGGCTGGGGTGCCCGACCACCGGAAAGCCCCCACGAGGGATAGTTCCGGCATCCCTTACATCAGGCAGAAACCCCCTTAAGCACCTGCACCCCAAATATGTGCAGATATATATTATTCAGCTCAACCCACATTGTTGGTATTGTTCTTCTTTGGCCAACTTAAAGCTGAATTTTGGATCCAAATTAAAACTCTTGTTAGGCCAGATTATCTTCTGTTAATTTGCTATTTATTCTTTGATTTGGTTGTTTATCTAGAGTTCATATTTATTTTTTTTATTAAAAGCTGAGTCAAGTCGCATCTTTAAGTGTGGACATCTCAACTAGATTGACCTCATAAATATCTAGGGTTGATATTTGTATTAAATGAAGATATGAAAATTTAGAGTTAGAAACTCTAATTGGTAAATTGGGAATGTGTTTTTTCTTTTCAACTGGACGAGTAATTATGATTTTTTTTTTATCTATTATTTAATATAACTGTATAAGTTGACAAAATTATATAGGGTTAAATTCAAATAAGTGTCATGTGGTTTCTTGTTTTTGCAAATAAAGAATTGCAGTTTGCTTTTAAGGAAATAAAGGATGGTAGTTTACATTGTTTGTAAAATTAAGGAAATGGTTCATTTTATTGACGTGAATGAAAGACATTTTTAGTCTAAATTTTTTTTCCGACAGCTTAGCGCTTATTTTATCAGTTAAATGTTTGAAAAAATATTTGGGCAAAAAATGTACTCGTTTACGCCATCAAAATCGATCATTTCCTTAATTTTGCAAATAAAATAATCCACAGTCCTTTATTTGCTTAAATGTAAACCATAATCCTTTATTTGAAAAAACGCGAAACTACATGACACTTATTTGAAATTAATGCAATTATATAGTATATTAATTGGTTATATAATCATGTAGGATTTTCATTAAAAATTTTAAAATACTCCTAGAGTACGGATGACGTGGTATTCCGAACTAATAATTTGATGACACGTCACATATATTAGTATTTATGGTCGATATTTTAGAGTCTAGTGTTTAGTTTTTAGGATCTAGAGTTTTTATTTTATGGTCTAGAATTTTTTATAAATTATTAACTAAAAAATAAATTTTTAATTAATTATACGTTGTCAAAATCTTATTGGTTAATGTAACATATGTCAACTATTTATTGATTTGGAGTATCACGTCATCCTACTCCAGGAGTATACTAAAATCTCTCTCATAATACATAAAATGGGAGAAGTAAGGTCAATAGTTGTGATGAACTTTACACTAAATTTCGTTGAAAATTTGCAATTTTTGTCAAAAATCGTATTTTCTTCAATAAAAAATTTCACAAGAAAAAAGAATCTTACACCTAGATGTAAAACTAGCGCTGGCGTTTCAGTTCTAAATTCGCAAAACCACTATATTGTTTCTTTTGGTTAATATCATGAAAATGATCAGATTATACAAACAATGAGAAAAAAAATGTGAAATTCCTAATCATCATATATCCTATGTGAGTTCTAAATGAAGACTGTTTGAAATTTATGTTCCCGATGGTAGTTTCTCAGCTTTATCTGGAAACTGGCTGGCACATCCATCAAAGAGCTTTTATGGTAACAAGTTTCAACATATATATTTAATGAAAATACATACAGTTTTCTTTTTTTAAAAAAAAAAATGAATAAAATTACAAATGTTTCCCTTTTAGATACAATTGTACAAGTAATTTGGTTTAATAATAATATCAACATGCATCCTCAACCACCACTATCAGAATTTTACGTAGAGATTGCTGCTTTTTCATTCCAGAATTCTATTAAATTCATATGTGATGATGGACTGAGTAAATTGATGTGACAAACCTGGATCATCTGAACACTAGCTCTGTATATTTTAACTGAGCAAAAACCCGAAATTAAGAATACCCAAAACCGTTCATAAAAAAGAAAAAGTACCCAAAACCAATTATGATCCCAAGTATAAAAAAAATAAAATTCTATTCTGCAACCATTTAAATTTCATATATAGAATTATGAAGCTATAAATTAGAAGATAAAAGTGAGTCATTGAATCAAACAAATTTGTCCATAAAATACAACGTAAAGAAGTGAAAAAAGTATAAAAATAAATTATGTAGTTTCAATCATTTTGAAACATAATTTTCGTGGTTTAAATTTTTGCAAACATATATCATGTGGTTAAAATTGTTAGTAATTAGAGTTCGGTTGGATAGCTAGCTAACATATATGTTAAGGAGTAAAAAGTCACTACTTTCATCAATTTTGAATCAAATTAAAGTGATATATATTGTTTAATAATTTCAAAATAACTTTTAATAGAGAGAAAACTAATGCATCAAAGCATCAAGCAACCATAACTGTCAGCATTATTACTGCAAATCTATCAAAGGTTACAAGAGCATATTAGATTAAAAATGAGCTTATGACACTAAAAACGGACTATTATTTGTGAGATGAAATTGACATCATTGTCCGACTAGTCTCTTATTGCTAACATTTGAAACCACAAAATCTGTTTGCAAAAAATTTAAAATAGTCGAAACCACATTATCTATTTTAGTATTTTTTTTTTCCAAAAAAAATGAATGTATAACTAGCATATTTATAAGGAATTTAATTAGTGTTGAGGTATAAAAAATTAAATATTAATAGGAAAGTATATTTTTTTATTGTCATTTAAATTTTTTTAAGAGGTTAAAGAACATAACTAATAGGAGTGGGTTCAAGTGGTAAGTCGCTTCATCTTCTACTTGAAAGGTTTGAGGTTTGAGTTCCCGCTTCGTCAAAATTTAACTCTTATTGGTAGGAAAACTGTAAACTCCACTGTAAACCTTCATCGAAGTCTGTAGTTTGCCCAGACCTTGCGAGTGGATAGGTCAACCCTTAGCTAAACTTTTCTTCACCAAAAAAAAAAAGATTAAAGACACAAACAAGAATTCTTTCAGATAAAAAAAAGAAGACAAGAACACAAAATTCTCTCTTGAGTGAATCATAATTTTTAGGATAATTTTCTAAAAAAACCCATGTGTTTATCAATGTTGACAAAATGGTGTATATGTTTATTTTTTTTGACAAAACAAGGATTGTGTTTAGCGCCATTACCCAAAAGGTGGAAAAATCACTAACGGTGTTAAGTTTGATGATGTGGCACAGGGTAATTTGACTCCTAATTTATTATTTATGAAGTAAAGAATTTATTTTCACACTTTAAAGTTGTAAACACATGATTTTTTTAAGAATTTACAAATAAATTTAGTTAAAAACACATTGCCACATCATCACATTTAACACCGTTAGTGATTTTTCCACTTTTTGAGTAACTGACTTAAACATAATCCTTATTTTGTCAAAAAAATAAACACAAACACCATTTTGACAAAATTGATAAACACATGGATGATTTTTTAAAAAAATTACCCATTTTTACTTAATGCAGCCTGGAACCGGCGTCCGTTGGGCCTGGGCTGTTTCGCCCCTGCTAAAAAGTGCAAATGAACAATGTTTTTAAAGAAGTAAAAAAAGGGGTTGGTAGGGTTATAATAATGAGATAAAGATTACGTAATGAATACATATGCACAGAAACAAATAATTTGGCACTAGGCTTCACTCTCTATCTATAAATACAACCTTATTAGCTCTTCTAATGAGCAACACCATTGAGAGAAAATAAGCTAAGATATCAACAAAAATGTTGTCTAAGGTGCTTTTCTTAGGTTTGATAATGGCTACTGCCTTCACTTTTTGTGATGCTCGAGTTCTCCAACAGCTTGTCAATAATGAAGATCAATCTGGAACGTCAATGCCGATGGCAACTCCATCACCTTTTCCGTTTCCGTTTCCATTTCCGATTCCAAATGTTCCACCTTTTAACCCGCCAAGCTTCCCGTTTCCGCCCGGGTTCAATCTACCTCCACTTCCTAATTTGCCTCCTTTCCCTTTTCCTCCCCTCCCCTTCACTCCCCCTTCACTTTCACCTTAAAAATTTCTTACAAATCCACATATGATCTATAAATAAAATATTAGTGGTGCAGTGCATACTTTCTTTGTAACCTTAATCATCTTATCTTTGCTTTCTAGTACATCACTAGTTATGTAATGTTTCACAGATTAGCAAAACTCATGAACTTGTAGTTCTGCTTCTATGTATTTTATCTAATATTTATGTTACTTTGTTACCCCTTTATCAATCTTACATGGATTATGCTACTTTTTGATGTATTATGTTACAATCTCTCAAAATCTGTCTCTTTTTTTAACCATTTCTTTTAGTAAATTAAGGTAGAGGTTATGCTTAGAGGTTGGCACTCTGACTAAGTTGGCACTCCCACCATATCGAACCAAAACCAGCCGTGATATGTTATTAAGTAAGAGAAACCAAAATACAAGAGAAGAATAATTAAGAAAACTGAAATTGTTCCAAAAGGTAAAAATCATCCATAGTAAAAGAGTTTGCAGAAGCTTCCACATTTTATAAACCCTTTTAAATAACTCAAATATGAGTGTTCTAAATTATAGGATAAAATGTAAATATAAAAATTGTGATTTACTCAATTTGCAAATAAAGATTTGTGGTTTAACATCAATTTAGTTCGTAAATCGTAAAGTTAGAAAAAATATATAAAATGCCCATAATATATATGATTTCGATTTCAGGAGTTATGTTTTTGTCAACATATAAATGTAATTTTCTTTATAAAATACAAAATGTACTCCATTTCGAGTTAAAGGTTTACGATATAATTTAGGAACGTATGTTTTGCAAAAAAACTTTAGGGTAAATTCAAAAAAAAAAACATGTGATTTCATTTAGTTTCAAATAAATGAATGTGGTTTACTCTGCTCAAAACAAGGATTGTGGTTTCACACTTTTTTTCAAAATTGTAAGATTCCATGTTAACTACCTGAAAATGAAAAATTTCAATAACTAAAGTTGTTTAATAATCATATTTATCATAGGATCACATTTATGATTTTCGAAAATCATCATTTTTAATCATTCTCTCTCTAAAAATCAACAATCTGTCTCCTCGACAAATTCCATATTATTGATCCTGAAATAAAAAAGTTGAAAAATTAAAATTTCTTAAAACATCATTATTTATTTAAAAATGTCATTTTTGAACACATGAGTTTTTTTTAGAATATATAAAACTTTATACTACATACTTCTTTTTGCAAATTGTTAAAGCACAAATCTCTAATTGCAAATATTGTAAACCACGATATTTTTTTTGTACACGGTATCATTGTTTTGCATATATATGATGTTGTATACAGGACGTATTTTAAAATTTCTCACTAAATATAACTTGCTACGATGCAATTAATTATATATTTTGTAATTATACTAAATAAAAAATAACCTAAGGAAAATACTATGATGTCCTTCAAATTTAACACAGAAAGTTAACTGAAGGTAGACCCAAAACGGTTTTCTCTCCAGTCAAATGAATATAGTTTATATGGAAGGTTGCAAACTCATCATCTTATAAACAATAAAACAAAATTATGGCAGGGCCATTAATTAATGAGATTAATTACAAATTCAGTTCATTTTGAAAACTCAATTACAGTTAGGTATAGTTTCAACATTTGTTATCAATCTAGCACATGTTATTTCATTTGGTTCGGTTACATAATATATGTAATGCAGTCTCATTTTTTTGGTGAGTACTCTTCAAATTCAATTTGGAGAGTCACTATTGGATTAATGATAAATTCAATCAAACGGTGTATAATAACTCTAATTTTAGGGTTTAGGGTTAGGGTTAAGGTCAGGGTCAGAGTTTAGGATTTGGGTTGGGGTTGGGGTTGGGGTTTAGAGTTGGGGTTTGGGTTCGGGTTTAAGATTAGGGTTAGAGTTAGGATTATTATACACCATTGGATTGAATTTATCATTAATCCAATGGTAACTCTCCAAATTAAATTTGGAGAGTACTCACCAAGAGAATGAGACTCATATGTAATGTTTCCCTACATCATTGTTGTTTTCACCATTTGTAATTGCATACTTTTATTTATTTGTTTTGATGAAAATTCTATGGTTATTTTGTTTTTTATAAAGTAACCATTATTTCGTTTTGTTCACTATTAGATTATGAATTAAAATCTAATCTAATGGTAATTAGAACAAAGTATAAACAAAGTAACCATAACCTACACCTTGTTTCGAACATAATCTTCTTTTCTTTTAATTAATCTTATATTCTCGTGTTTTATTTCATAAGAATTTATGTGTTTCGAACATAATCTTCTTTTCTTTTAATTAATCTTATATTCTCGTGTTTTATTTCATAAGAATTTATGTTTATGACACATTTATTTTTCAGTCGATTATAAGTTTAATAATTATTTTGACGGAGAAATACTTTTAAATATAATTAATAACTATTTTTAAATTAATTTGTTAATTTATTGAATTATTTTAAGGGTAAAGTACATAAAGAAGTAATTTGGCAGTGAGGTTCACTCACTCTCTATCTATAAATACAAGCTTATTAGCTCTTCCAATGAGCAACACTCCATTGAAGAGAAAAGAAGCAAAAGATCAAGAACAATGTGGTGTAAGGTGCTTTTCTTAGGTTTGATAATGGCTACTGCCTTCACTTTTTGTGAAGCTCGGGTGCTGCACCAGCTAGTCGATCAATCTGGAAAGTTCGATGATCATTCACAAACGTCAATGGCGATGGCAAATCCATCACCCTTTCTGTTTCCATTTCCATTTCCGATTCCAAGTCTTCCACCTTTTAACCCGCCAAGCTTCCCGTTTCCACCCGGGTTCAATCTACCTCCACTTCCTAATTTGCCTCCTTTTCCTTTTCCTCCCCTCCCCTTCACTCCCCCTTCAGTTTCACCTTAAATTTCTACAAGTCCATATATGATCTATAAATAAAACATTAGTGGTGAAAATCTATTTCTTTGTAACCTTAATGATCTTATGTTTGTTTTATAGTACATCACTAGCTAATTATGTGATGTTTCGCGAATTAGCAAAACTCATGACTTGTAGTTTTGCTTCAATGTATTTTATCTAAGATATATGTTACTTTGTTGCCCCTTTATCAATCTAACATGAATTATGCTTCTTTTGATTTATTCTATAAATGATATATATATATATATATATATATATATATATATATATATATATATATATATATATATATATATATATATATCTCCAAAGATCTCTTTTATTTACCATTTATTTTAGTAAATTAAGGTAGAGGTCGTGCTAAGGGAAAAGTTGGCAACCCAATTAGATCGACACTCTACCACATCGAACTGTAAAAGTCATCTGTGATAAAATACTTGCAGAAGCTTTCAGATTCTTATTAACCATTTAAATAACTCAAATATGTGTGATCTTATTATATGTTTGACTTTTAGTATTTTACCATTTTAAATCATGGATGCTAAATTATAGGGAAAGTGCAAAATAAGGATCGCAGTTTACTCAATTTGCAAATAGATATATATGGTTTAACAGTTTGCAAATATATATGGTATAAGTGCTTTGCAAATAGAAGTATGTAGTATGAGTATGTTTTACAAAACAAAATATCAAGAATCACCCTGTTGAGCTTTGATGATATTTTGGTCTCTTAAAAAACTTATATCTATATATTGACAAAGCATGAATCTCCCAGATTGAATTGTAGATTTGTAAAATGAATTTAAACATTTAGTTCGTAAACAGTCAAGTTAGGAAAAAAAGGTGAAATGGTATGATTTATGATTTTGGTTTAAGCATAAGCATTTTATCAAGGGTTATATTTTATCGATATGTAAATGTAGCTTTTCTTTTTAAAAAAAAAAAAGAAATTGTACTACGTTGTCATTAAAACGAATATGAAATTGTACTATGTCGTCTCTCATCTCAAGTCTTGTTGCGCTTTAGTTCCTTGGAGTATCCGTCAGAATTGGCTTCATTGTTTGAGATCGTTGGACAACATGCAATTAGTTGTCTCGCATATTTATCGTGAAGGAAACAGAGTAGCAGATGCTTTGGCAAATCATGGACGACTACTTAGTTCTCCGGTTTGGTGGGATTCAATCCTCTCCTTTTGCACTTGTTTTTTCTCTAACGACTTTAGTAGTCGTACTATGTATAGTTTTGTTTAACTCTCTTTTTTATCGGCTCTTTTGTATTCTTTTTTTCTTTCAATATATTCGGGTCTAGTTTGTGGGGTTCGTTTTGGGGGTGCCGACCTAGTCGGGATGTCCAACTTTTCTCCCAAGCTTTTTCCCCCGCCTTTTAAATAAAAAATTTAGAATATCTTGTTTTGCAAAAAAACTTTATACCCACATACTTATTTTTGGATACTTTAAAACAACTCTTGTGTTTACATTTTTTTTCCAAATAAAATCTTGTGGTTTGCTTTTTGTCAATTCAAGAACTATGGTTTTTAAACACGTGAACTTTTGATTCAAACTATTAAAATGACGTTAATTACATTCGGAAATATGAATCAATAATATCTTAAGCAACTTTAAATCTTCAACTTTTTAACTTTGAGGTCATTTTAAAGTTGTTTGGCTATGAGAGAGAAAGTAAATTTTTAGAGAGAGAAAGTTCCAAAAATTGTCACTTTTGAAAATTGAAAGTGTGATTAAATAGTAAATGTTGCGTTGAACAACTTTAATTCTTAAAACTTTCTAGTTTGAGGTCGTTAACTATTATTGTGGCCGTGTTGATTCTAAAACTATTTATTTTGCTAAAATTGACATACCACAATCATTGAATTGATAAAAAAAAATAAAAATAACAAGGTTTAATTTAAAAAAAATGTAACCATATAGGGCTTTTTTGTATATATCTCTGAAGTTTATTACGTGCCCTGATATCATTCATTTGACATATAGATGACATATGATATAAATATATTAGGAGTATTCTAAAATTTCTTCAGCTTACTAAAATGTAATTAATTGTTATTTTTTTAGTTATACTAAATAAAATATTACCTAACAAAAATACATCCTTAAATTTGATACAGAAAGTTAACTGAAGGTAGACTCAAAAAGGTTTTTTCTCCAGTCAAATGAATATAGTTTATATGGAAAATTGCAAACTCATAAAAACAATAAAAACAAAATAATGGCAGGACATTAATTAATGGGTTAATTACAATTTAGTCCATTTTGAAAACGCATTTACATGTTAGGTACAGTTTTCACATTTCTTACCAATCTAGCATATCATTTGGATAAAAATAGCGACTTTTCACATTTCTTAAACACTTGACCATTATATGAAAATACAAAAATACCCAAAAAATAAATTCCCGACTATTTTTATTTTTATTTTTATTTAATTGTTTTTTAATTTTTTAATTTATTGATTACTTCTTATACTTTTACATTATGAGACTAAACACCGGCATTCATGAATTTTCGCTATAGTTTTTCATATCGGATTTCCGATGCATATTAATATTTAGTACTATTTATGTAACTTTTTAAATAACAAATATCTACACCCAGTAAGACTTAATTGCTTATTCAAAATGCAAAACATAACTACATTCAAGCCTCAAAAGCATTATATGTAGCTCATTAAATTGACTTGGGATGATTTAAGACTATAGTATTTTTTAAGTATTTCATAACTAAATATAATAACAAAAATCTTTAGACCTTTCAAAACTAATTAAAAGAATAATCTCTTTTCTTCAAAAAAAAAAAGAGAATAATAACCTCTTCTATTAAACAAATAAAATATAATCCAAAATAATTGTTTTAGGAATATGCATCCGAGTACGTTTTTACAGGCGTTTAGTGTAGCCTCCGAGCAAAACTGAACAATATACACCAGGGCATTCCATGCCCAAATGACATGTTATAGTGTGGGGATAGCCCGTGGGATCCTGGGGATCCTCTAAATGTATCTGACATGACGAGTGGTTTTTCCAGGCAAGTATGGTTCAATGGTATCCCGATACTACACCCACCCATTTATAGAAAGGCCTCAACAAATCATCTATATCTCCCCTACCACAAGGCATCCATGACATCTACTTGGGGCACATTAGTAACAATTTATTTATAGAAAATAGTGTAAAGTAATCCATCTAACACATTGATTTACCTCATGTGTTTGTAGCCGATCAATTTGACCAAGAAACCAAGCGAGTCGCTCCTTAAATTTGCTGGTCTCACCAACATTGCACAAGTATGCGCATGGCTTATCCTCAGTCCCCATATGCTCTCCTTGAGTGCTAAATGAGGGGATCGAAGTGCTCAAAAATCCAAGCGTATAGAAGGGCCAAACACCCAACCATTCTGTTACAACTACCTTTGTTCGCTCATCGGCCAGCTGATGATATAGGCATGCTAGAGTAGCAGAGGCCCATGTATAATCGGCCATATGGCCGAACTCCTCCTTCTTCTCCTAGATTCATCCTTCTCGTACTGCGACTCCACTCTTGTCGATAAATAATGTGGAGCCTAACATCATCATAAGTCAGGCTTTCGCCTTAGTCTCAACATCAGTAGTCTCCAAAAATGTTCCCTAAGAAACTCATTATATACTCCACCACGATAATAGTGATACTTCTTCACGTCCTTTCGAGCACATCCAAAAAAGTCCATACATAAAATCTCCAGCTGCACTTTCTCGCCATGTGCTATAACATCATCTCCCATAACCAGAATACGGAGAATGTAACACATGTCTTAGAGCATGATGGTCATCTATCTAGACGACATATGGAAACAGTTTGTATCATGTTGATTTCAACTCAACAAAGACATATATCAGTGGTGTGTCAAGATGAGGGAACGTGATACCAAGAAGATACATAATATTCTGGTAAGCTCGAGCATCGTCCTAACTTGCATGCATATACATATAACGTAAGTATATTCAAATTACTATACACATACGTATTAATATTTAGTTAAACGTAAGTATATTCAAATTACTATACACATTCGTGATTTACTAAATTTGTAAATAGAGGTCTATAGTTTAACAGTTTGCAAAAAAAAGTATGTGGTAGGAAGTTTTTTGCAAAATAAGGTATACTAAATTACAACTTTACGTTGTAATGACAATGAAATACAATTCGATTTTTTTAAGAAAAAATACATTTACATATCGATAAAACATATCATTTAACATTATTTTTCATCCTCAAATCGAAATCATAAACTATTTTATGGAATTTTTATGTTCTTCCATAATTTGATAATTTACAGACTAGATTGTTTAAGTCCATTTTAAAAGTCTGTAATTTGATCTGAGGGATCAATATTTTGTCAATACATTGATATAAGTTGTTTTAAAGATAAAAATATCATCAGAACTCAATAAAATATTTTGTAAGAATATTCATACCACGTATCTCTATTTGCAAATGAAATCATACCACATACTTTTATTTACAAACTATCGAACTACAAACTTCTATTTAAAAATTGGATAAACCACAAACATTAAATTTAAAATTTTCCCAAATTTTTTATTTCTCATCACCTCAAATCCTGCATGATTACAAAAATCAGATATAAAATATAAAATGTAGTCAATGTACTTTTATTTATTTCACGTGTTTTAATATTTTGTTTTCACAAATGGAAAACAATTTTTTATGTGTGTAATTTGCTTATAGAGAAATTCTAAAATCTTATTTAAAATAAAATAATTTCAGACTTATATAATCAGGGGCGGCTGTTGGAGTAGTTCATATAGGCCGGTGTCTAGGGCCCTGAAAAAAGGGCCCCAAATTTCTACTCATACCAATTATATATGTAATTTTATGACTTATACCTATTTAATTGATGCAAAAAAAAAAACTGATCTAAGTGTTCATTTAGATAGAAAAGCCCAAATATATCTAATTGTCAATGTAATTGATCCTTTTCGATTTATATTAAAGTATTTGGTTTGAAAATATTTTAAATTTATATCTATAACAAAACCATTTAATCAAAGTTTTCTCTTCATCTTCTCTATGAAACGTAACTTGCAGCCTTATACTCATCCTTCATATTGCTAGTGTAAAGGCAGTGAGATTTTTCAGCTTCTAAGATAAAAGATAAATACGTCATTTAGAAAAATAAAATGATGATCCAACAACATCAAGTGATGCAAGTTCTTTAATAAATTATGAACTTAGAAAATTTTTGATTTCTTTGTTATTATTTAGTTTGCACTTTTACAGAAAGTGAACGAAAGTTAGTAAGATTCTTCAAAATAAGAACATGTATATTGAGGCATGTATTAATTTGTTACATGCCTCATTCAATTTTTCAAAGAGTATTTAGAAACAGAGATCGAACGCATTTTTCTTGAAATTCATGTTTGTAGCAAAATAAAATAAAATATATGAAAATGTTAGGGTTGAATCATTAATGGATACTACTTGAAACAAGATTTGAGTAATTTGAAATATATGAAGATGAGAACACTATTGTGTTATTATGTTTTTTTGTTTATTTTCTTGAAACTTAATTCTGATTATCAATTGCAGTTTATGTTTTATATAATTATGTAGAGTTTATTATTTATAAAAGGGAAGTGCATAGGGCTCTGGAGCCGCCCCTAAAACTAATACCATATTTTCAATTAAATTAGATGCTCACAACTAACTACTGTCAAAGATCAATCGAACAAAAAATAATTAGGAGCCAAATAAAAATTAAAAGATCAATAAGCGAATAAACTAAAAATCCGATCTCAATATTCTTTTTGCGTGATGTTCTTTAGTGAAAATTTTGATGGAGATAAAACAACGCAAGCATATACGATATAGTAAATATAAACAATAAGATGTAAATATGATATTATTGAGAATTATATAACATGATGGTAATTATAAAAATTATTAAATAAACAATAAGAAAAGTAATAATAAAGTAGTTGAAGAAAGTGTTTTATGGGATAACGGCAGCAGCAGATTGTTTTCCCTCGGATGTTATAGCCGTAACAACAGGCAGAGTTGGGATGTAAGGAAATGGAGGGAACTTTGGAACCGGAAATAAGCTTGGAAATGGGAAAATGCCATTTGCGGATGGCGGTGGAGGTGGCGGTGGCAGCGGCAACGATGGTTGTGGAAAGGATGGTAGTTCGGAACCAAAATTGGGCGTCGGAGTTGTATTTTCGGGGGAGGGGTGAAAAAAGAGTGGAGGGTCAAGTCCTCCAAAATGTATGGATGAAGGGTTTAATAGGCGGGATGTGGCTAAGGAGCATTGGAAAATTAGGAACAACGTTACAAAATATACAAGGAAATAGATTAGCTTATTAGAATTAGAAGTAGCCATATTAATGAAGATTAATTGTGAAAAGGGAAGGAGGAGGAAGATGGGTTTTATAGATGGTTGATTCAAGTAAGGTGGAATGAATGCATGCTAATTCTACTTCATACCTAATATTTTTAATCCATTTTCCATGCCATGCATGGTTGACTCACTTCACTAATTAACTACTTCATATCATCCATCTATTATGTTTGGGATTAATTGGTTGACTCATTGATTATGCTTTCATTTCCCCTATTATTTCTGCTTAATCAAATTTATTGATTTGTGGTTAAGCATTTCTGATTGGTACAACATAATATCTCTCTCTCTCTCTAGTATCTTACCGTCGAAGTGTTCTTAAGACCGGTCCAACCCACATGAGGAGATCGACACAGCAAGTCTTAGGACCGATAATAGCGGAAAGGCACCATTTGTATCCACTTTATTATTATAATTTAGACCATTGAACAAGTATTGAACACGCAACGTCGGCCATGAGCTCGTCAAAGGTTCGGGTAAAATACACCACAGGTACCTAAACTATGCTCGTTTTCCCAAACTGGTACCTAAAAAATAATTTTTCACATATCAGTTCCCAAACTATCGATTACCTCCCAAATTGATACCTAATGACCTCTTATAGCAGATTTACCTCAAGTCAACGAAAGTCAATGAAAATTTAGTTGACTTCATTCATCTCCTAAGCAAAATGTCCAAAATACCCCTCCACCTTCATCTTCTTCCTCTCCATTTTCTCTTTCATTTTTTTTCCTTCTTTCTCTTCTTCTCCTTCTCCTTTTTTTCATTTTTTTAAGCAATTTATATCCCCGGCAAGGGCGGGTCTCCGCCGGAATCTAGAATTCCAGATTCCGGGCGGCGACTTGCTGGAATCTGAGATTCTAGCAGGTCGCCGCTCGGAATCTGGAATTTCCAGATTCTGGAGGCGACCGTCAAGGGGATCTGGGTTCCAAATCCAGCGCCACCTGGGAATCTAGATCCTGGCGGCGACTTGGGACTCGCCACCGGGATTTGGAACCCAGATCCCAGTTCGCCGCCGAGATCTGGGTTCCAGATCCCAGCGCCACATGGGAATCCAGATCCCTGGTGGCGCTGCGATCTGGAATCTGGAAATTTCCAGATGTTGGTGGCGACATGCCGGGATCTGGAAATTTCCAGATTCCGGTGGGTTTGACTACCCACCGGATTTTAAAATTTTTTTTTTTTTTTTTGAAAAAAGAAGAATAAGGAAAAGTATTTGATGAAGTTTGAGCATGGTGGAAGAGTGTGAGAGGGAAAGATGAGAGAGAAAGTTGATGTGAGTAAGAAGATGAAGGAGGTGAAAGAGGAGAGAAAGAGAGGAGGAGAAAGAAGATGAAAGATGGCAAATTGGTCTTTTCATAATTTGGTCAACTGAGTCAACTTAAAAATTGGTCAAACATGCGTTGACTTTTGTTGACCTGACGTTGACTTATGAGAAACCTGCTATAGGAGGTCACTAGGTACCAATTTGGAGGTAATCGATAGTTTGGGAACTTATATGTGAAAAATTAGTTTTTAGATACCAGTTTGGGAAAACTGACATAGTTTAGGTACCTGTGATGTATTTTACCCTCAAAGGTTCTCGAGAGTTTACCCACAAACTTCTCCTTCAAAATGGTGCATGAGGTGTTCATTTCCAAAGCATTGACCGCTACTTTAGGATTTGAATTGTTCGCATGGGAAGCCATAAGCTCGAATCAATATAAAGTAATCTCTAAAAAGTGTGGTAGATCGCTACTTGAGGTAGTTTAGGTCCGAGTTGATTCGCCTGGCTTTTATTGCCATACAAATGGGGCTGTAAATAGAATTTTCAAGTTCTTGAAAGAATCCAATGACTTTGAGTTCAGTCCTCAATACCATTCTTACGCAACACATATTATGGAGGTTGGAAAGACCTTACACATTATGATGTCATCCCTATAATAAAGTTTGATCATGCTCATGAACCAAGGGTAGTGCTCATTCGGTTCCTCAATGTCGGTGTGCGGTTGAAGCCTTGGTGTCTTCCAATTTGGTGGGAAGCTTGTTTCCATGATTCGAGCTGTGAGCGGAGTGCAGGTAGAAGTGACAAGTGCTCCAATAACACCTTCTAAGCTCGTTTCTCCATCTAGCGCCCTAAACGGAGCTCAAGTGCTTGCTTAGTGGCGGGGAGAGCTGAGACCGGTCGGGCGATAAGTCTAATGATTGAGTACTCTTGAAGGGCTATAGATGGGAGCTTACTGCATTGGGTCGCTCCTGAGGTTGTAGCTAGTTTGGGCGGAGCAGTCGAAATTGTTTCCCTCCTATTTGTGCTCGGTTACTGCTATTGCTTGGGTGGCGTTCTTGGAGAAGTTCTAAGTTAGGAATTTTCATATCTTCTGGTTGTCTTCCTTCATATAGTGGTGTTGGTCTAGTATTGCTCTTTGCTGCAAGATCTGGTGGGCTTGTGTTTCTTAAAGAGACCTCATTGTCATTGAAAGTTCTTTGGTGGTGGATTCATCATCACTAGTTTATTCTATGAAAGTCTAGTCTAGATTCTTGGCTTTACTCATGGGGGTGCCCGTTGGGGTTCTAATGGCGGTGAAGGACATATCTACACTAAAAATTGCCTATAAGGCGATTATTGAGCTTAAATTGTCTTATGCATGAGGTGGGGCTTGGAAGTTTGAAGCTGCTTTAAATGTAGGGTTTAGATCTGGGGTTGAATCGTTATGTTCTTGAGGGCCATACATGATTGATTTGAAAGAATCACTTGTAATCCACACTCACCGCACCAAATAATGATAAAGTGGATACAAATTGTTTGAGCTATCATCGTCCTTAGGCTTGTTGCTTCGATCTTTTTCTATGAGGTGGATGGAGCCTTAAGAACACTCCTATGATCAAGTTAGGTTCTAGAAAGAGAGCAAAGCAAGCAAAAGTAGAGAGAGATATTGCAGGTGTACCAATATTTACTGTGATTGGAGTATATTTTTAGGCGATAACTTATCAAGTTGTCGAGATGCAGACGCAAGACTGCTACATTAGCAATTGGTCACTATAAAGAATAATTGGTCATTTGAGCTCACTTGTGATAAGGGAGCCTTTAGAAAAAGGCTAATTGAGTCGAAGATTGGATTCTTGGGTTTGGTTCAAGCGATTTTGATAGGCTTGGTAAGTTACTATAGTCCAGGCTTAGAAACCTTAATTACCTTTTTGTCACAAACTTAACCACAATCATTTTTTTGTCAATTTTTGTAACCACAATGATATTTTTTTATGGAATTTACCTTTATATTTTCTCTAAATTTATACATAAACCATATACAATTCCTTAAACTTGTCCATAAAAGTCACTTGAATCCATCAACTTTAGGTGGCAAAATATTGATTCCCTTAATTACTAAAAAATCGAATATATTGAGTCTCTCCGTGTTGACGTGACAGAAAGTTGTTTGACACAGTTTGCTGATTGTACAAAATATTGTCACGTCACATTTTTTTAACAAATGACCAAAATATCCTCATTCATCTACCTCCATTTCCGTACTTTGGTCTTTTTGCACAACAAATATATGACGCAACAGTATTTCGTACAATCATCAAACAAGTGTCAAACAAGTTTGTGTCAAGTCAACGCAGAAGGACAGAATAGATCCACTTTTTAATAGTTTAGGAACTCTCAATAAGTCGTTCTGAAAGTTGAAAGACTCGACTACAAATTATAGTTTGAAATTAACCTGAAGTATATTTCAATATAAAAATAGACAAGTAAAAATAAACTTTTATTTATATATTTATAGTCTTAAATACATTTTTTATCATTTATATATAGTAATGTTATACATGTAAAAAAAAAATTCCAAATTGCAAAAATACAAATTTCAGCTCATGTATGAGTTTATTTCCAAAATTGTACTTTTTCTACACTTTTGGGTGCCTAATTTATGCTGAATGGTGTGCACTCAAGCTAACAAGTAGAAAGAATGAATTAGACCATCTCAAAAGAATTCGGCTTTTTCTACTACAATGTGGATAAAACTATAAGAAATTAAATGTTATTTTAACCTTAAAATTAACGTAAACACAAAACAACCAAACCAGTATTAATATCTTGATAAGAGATACACATGAATGCAGCTCATATTTTTTACGTCAACAAGAACATGAAATTAAATTAATAGAGCAAAGAAAAGAAACACTTTACATTAACTTAGGAATCTCTCAATAGAGGGAAGGGAGACCATTACATAAAGCTACAACACATAATTAAGTTGAAGTATATGCTTAAGTTAAACAATTAAATCCCAAAGCTGAAACAGAACACCTCCTCATCTTTCCTGATCTCAACCTCGCTCACTCTACAATGGTGGCAACACCACAACAGCTTCTTCAGCCACCAAATTGATCAAGCCACCCGAAAATGCTATCCTGAGAAGTAATTTGCAGATCCTGCACAACAACGTAACACGAATTAATACAAGTTCCTCAAAAGTGGGAGCACCAAGGCAAATGTGCATACAAGAAAGAGATTGGACTCATCTGAGTATAAACATTTACGACTTTACAAACTAAATGGGATTATAAGTGATGCTTACAGGAAGCGACGAATAGGGAGGGGTGTCCAGCTCTAGAGTTTCAAATATCCCATATTCCACTGTATTCGTGTTTCCATTTCAAAAAAAAAACACAACAAAGACTGCATTCACCGGATGCAAAGCTAGAAACAGTTATAATAAAGCGTCCATAACATCTATACATGAGAGTTAGTCATGCGACAGAGCACGGCGATGGCAACAACAGTTAAAAAGAAGCTAATGTATTTGAAATGGAGACTGGATGTATCTGTAATTCTGATCTTTGGTACATGCGAGACGGTTTGTTGTTCTCTAGAGGCCAAAGCAGCTTCTTTTTTAGCAACTAAGATGCTATTAAAGTCAAATACACAACACTACAGTTCCCAAACCATCCAAACCGTATATAATGCTAGTTCCAACATTTCATATAACCATACAATGCTAGTTCCAAACCGTATGTAAGTTCACACGTGATAAGTTAAAGCATATATAAGTAATGAGGGAAATTTCAAACAGCAGATACCAACCAATTGCTACGTTTTATATTAGATTTCAGTTGTTTTTAAAGAATTAATTTGAATACGAAAGCACAGTAATATCAGTGAGGAAAATTTCAACATGTAGGAGCAAAAGTGAGATTTTAAGAGACAACTAAATGAATAAGGCTGTGATTTCATGAAATCTAAATTCAGAAATTGCTTTTCATTCACTATCAATGCAGTAGACAAAAATCCATGAAGTAATACTTGTATGTGTGAACCTTGGCAGGCCAAAAGCATGAGCACACTCCCATTTCTAAAGTAAATATCTGGAAAAAATGAGGGCGAGGATCTGAATCGCGTGTCTTCCATCTCATTGTGTATGTCACCTACAATTAAAGACACAAATTGTAATTCACTGCATATTAAAAGGAACTTCAGCACCATTTATAAATACAAAATTAGTAAATATAACTAAAAATTACCAAACGATTCATTTGCCAATCTGTTTTAATTTTCATGAACATGGATTTGGGCCCAACCATGCCACCTTTAGAAGATTAAAGAACAATACTATTTGTAAAGTAAATGCTCCATGAATATGGTTTTAGCGGCAAGTACGAGAATTTAGGATGAAAATTACAAAACATTTCATTTACAGTTAGGTACAGTCATAGAAATTTGGATATTGAAAGACGAACAAACATAAAACCTTATAATTGACATCGCGAAAGGTCCAAGCAGTACCTTGTTGCACTAAGAAACAACAGTTGTTAGAAGCAGCCTCCACATAAGATAGATCTCTTTCAATTTCCATCATTCAATTCCTTTAATGATAGAGTATACCAATTTCATCTTCAAGATGCTCCTTAAGCCACAGCACGACTGACATCAAATTATTCAATCTCAGTAATCCATTTGTATTTATTTATTTTAAACCTTGAAAAAAAATATGTGAAGCTCTTACCTGAAAATAAGAAACAGATCCAGTGATGGCCAACTTGGACATTATATTCAAGTAACAAAAGCACAACAATAAATTGTCAAGTTAGTAGATTCCATGACTGTAATGCTCATACTGAACCTCCGACGAAACCATTCAGAGCCATCCATTGACCCATCTTAGCTCGGGGTTTGATTCCTGGTTCCAAATCCTAGTCAGAACAATGGGTGGATTGAAAACAATACGCATAGAGCCAAATATAAGACATGTCATGAATTGCCATTGTACTAACATAACAAGTGCAAGAGTTAAAGTTGTTTAAACGTTTCTATGTTTTGGATTTTTCAAATTACTATTTTGGACCTTCTCTCTGCTAACTAATCAACAAATAACTGACCTTAAAACCAAAAAATTTCAAAACTAAAGTTGTTTAGAATAACATTATTCGACCGGCTCTACAATAGACATGCTATTGAATCTTGACCAATGGTAAAAAGGGCTCTTATGTTAGTATAGAGCAAAGTTAAGGTGCCATAATATCTGATTTTGAAAATTCAGGAGCCAATAGTGAAATGTAAAAGCAAAGTTAAGGGCCATGAGCGTAATTTACTCCAGAAATATTTCAAATCCAAACAGACTAACTTGCATATGTATATATACCTGTGCCATGAACATGGCTTTAGGAGGAATCTTCATATAATGGCCAAGCTTGAAATCTTGCAGAAATGCAATGGCTTGTTTCATGCTAATATATCCATACACTTTGAAGCATATGTTAGCAACAGGAAATCCCGGGTATAAATAACCGATGATATATTCTGCAATCACATTCAGTCCTCGTGTCTGTTACAAAAAAAAACTCAGCTCAGAAAGAATCATGAAAGCCCACAATGCCATTTTCCACAAAATACAAGTAGCTTTTCTGAACTTCTTGCCCCTTTGAATGCTAGGTTTCCTATTTCTATTTCAGTGTCCATTTCTGTGCAGCATAGCACAATGCTTATATGGCTTATAATTACAAAAACCTAGGCTAAATGCTAATGTTACCTGATTTGTTGTAGCAGTAATGATTCCAATAGGAAGGGTGAAAAACAGGGCAAGAGCACAAGCTAGCAAAACTCCCCACCATGGCAATTGGAGTTGATTGTTGTAATACTCGCATGTAAATACGGTTGCAGCTATGGTCAACACAAGAATGAGCAAGAACCACCATTGCGGGACTCGCTCGTATTTTCTCATGAGTTTTGTGTGCACGTCCATTTTCTTCTCTTGAAACACTGACTTGCTTTGCTGTCATATGTCTCTACATTAACCCTTCAAAATTCAGTATATTAGTTTAGCTTAATTATGCAGGTCAAAACTAGCTACTTATTCTTTTATGGGCATAGCCAGAAAAGAGAAATTTTAGTATACTCCTAAAATACTAGGATCGATCAATCAAAATACCACTACATGTTAAATGTTGATATTAAGAACAAACACATGTACATGTGACATTTGTTCATTCGTTGCGTCTCGGAGTATTCTAACCAACACTTAAATGACATCAAAATAATAAAAGAAAAATTCAAATGTAAGGTTCTATTCCATTCCTGCTAACTTGGCTTTCTTCCATTGTTCCCTACAGCACACTTTCACCATGGAAGGAACAGAACTCTATGAAGTGCACAGCTAATCGCTATCCCAATTCTCATCCAACTCTTTTTGTGTCTTGTTCTGTTTATTTTCTTTGTGCTTCTGGTAGTAATCCTCATTCTCACATTTGCTGTCTGTTCTTGAATCTTCTTCAGGGTCTAGTTCACACATTCTAACTTTCGGACCACTAAATACCTCTTCCAACTCAGAATCTTCTCTAGGTATCCTTCCCCTCAAATCATCTCCGGGGGTTTTCAGCGACGATTTACCTTTTTGCTGCTCCCATCCCATGCTTCTAAACTCACTAGGCACTTCTTCATTGCTTTCATCGATATCACTCTCAATATCGCTCACCCTTATCATCTCATTTCTATTTTTAGAATAAATATCCTTTCCTTTGTTACTGCTGCTCCTGAATTTCAGAGGTGCTTCTGCACTTGATGCTCTCAAGTCAGGTTCTTCCTCACAACTCGATTCCCACATTGTATTGTCTAGATCACTCAACGTATCATCTGATTTATCTACTTTACTATCGGAATGGTGACTTCTTCCTGGTCTTGCTGATCTTGACACATGTTCTTCGGAATGTGATTCCCACATTGCTTTGTCAAGATCTGATCCAGAATCATCACCATCCACCTTGCGATCAAATTTAGTGACCCCCTTTCTTTTGAGAACCGTTCTGCTATAGTCCTTACCAAACTGATCGTGTTTCCTGTAAATGCCTCTAGATCTACTCTGAGCATTGTTAGACTCATCAGCATCAGTCTCAATATTATTCCCCACATCATCCGAATCCCACTGGTCATCCCCCTCAGGCCCGTCACTATTATAATATCTACCAGTGCTCCTTTCCTTGTCATGTACATCTCTCCGCCGTCTGGCTCCTCTGTTCTCTCCATCAGAAACATCATTCCTATACGTTTCTGATCTTCTAACCCTTCCACCAAAATCCTCTTTGTTCCAATACCTAAGTTTACCAAATTCTTCTTGCTCGGCAGCTTCTTCTTCAGCCCAGTCTTTGTCTGCAGCCTCTTCTATTTCAGCTATAAACCTGTCCAGTTCTTCCTGGTCACTATCATCATTAGGTTCCGGATGTTCCAAATTATAATCGGGCTCTGGTACAGACTGTTTGTCCCATTGGTACACATAAGGAGTTCCTTCCTTCTTGTCAATAGCGTGGAAGAATGTGGAAGCAACTCTCTGGATGCTAGCCATAGCAACTGGATCCTCAGGATTTACACCCATTCTACGGAGCTGCTGTTCAAATTTCTTAATGTTTAACTTCTGAGATTCAAGAGCTTGCTCAAATCTAGCTTTAAATAGAGCCTGAGATAAACAGAAACTTGTCATAATCCAGAAAACATAATAATTACATCCCAGAAAAATGTATTCCTATTACATGCAACCCTACTTCTAAACTGTCTACATACAACCATTGGTTGCATGATATTCATCACAAGGGTTAACTCAGATGTGAGCAACATTTATATATATTTGAACAGTGCAACATGATGTAGAAGAAGTAGGCGAAAAGAGCAAGACTAAAACCAATAAAAATAGGATCATTTACCTTCCTTTTTGTGAGGGTGTTAAGGGGTATCAAATTTTTTGGTTGCCGATAGTTCCTTCCCCGGAACATGATAATGGTTTTGACGTTATGAATATTTATTACAATGCCCCCACTAAGTCTTGCAAGCATGGTAGCCATTTCCTTTATTTTTTCTTTGGGGAAGTTGTCACAGCATACTTGCACGGTCTCATGAAACTTCCAATGCATATGCATATTCTGGACAACACCTCCAAAGACTCCACGAACACCAACAGGCACGTAGTTCTTATTTCTAAAACCAATCTTCTTAAATGCCTGAGACTGCTCTGGAGTGAGCAGCTCTGGGTCATGCAAAGGGGCTGCAAGCTCTGGTAGCTCATATTTCTTGAGCTTTTGTAGGAGCAGTGCAACTTTCTTCTTAGCCTGTGTCCATGAAATTGGAATTAGAAATTCATCAAATTGTTGCATTAAGTAAGGAGGGTTAGAAAGAACATACTCTTTTGAGATTGTAAATGAGCCTCTCCTCGTCAGTCATCAACTTCTTCTTCAATTTTTTAGCACGCCTAATCTCTCGAAGAGTTTTACCAGACTCTTTTTGCATACGCCTCTCGACCTTACTTCGCATGGTCCTACCTTTAGAAGTAGACATAGAACGAATGAAAGGCTGATTCGATATCATCATCGGAATACTCTCTTGGAGTTTAGGGCAGACATCCGTTCTGCAATTGAAAATTGAATCCCAAATGTTATTCGAATCAACAAAAAAGAAAAAAGGAAAATGAAAGAGTAACCAACCTGGAACTGGAAGGTCTGGATGTGGATAGGAGAAGAGAAGAGAGTGTCTTAAAGGAGGAGGAGGAGTTCCTATAAAAGTAGTTCCTATATGCACCAAACATTGTCGATTCATCAACCAACCCAACCCCTCTTTCTTTCTTTCTTTCTTTCTTTCTTTCTTTTTATTCCATTCTTGTTTTTTCTTCCAGGGTTTAAGCAAGCAAGCAAGCCTCTTCCTTAGGTTTTTGGCACCACCTGTTCACTTCGGCTCTAATCTTAAAATTAAACAATACTTAAAATTTAATAATATTAAAATTAGAAGCCTTTAATTCTGATCATATTACTTAGTACTTCCTCTCTGCAAAGATAAATCATTTCTGGGCTTTACCAACATAATTTATAATTGGTATTGAAAGACTGGATAGAACTATTTTATATAGCTTGCAGGATGACTTGTGCTTCAACTTAAAACTTGGCTCAAACTTAATCCCTCAAAATTACACAAGCGATTTGAGATCACAACAGCATATAACATCACTCTCTTTTACAGCATCGTTTAAATATCTAAAGACTAACAGAAGCTATTCAAATAAATCACAACAGAAACTATTCAGACCAAATGCTATAACAACTAAGAAGAGTCCAGAGATTGTCAAATTGAAAGTGGTGCTGGATCTTTAGATGGTGGTGGTTCTTCCTGTTTATCTTTATCTTTACAGAGTAATACGTAATTTATTATACAAGTGCCATAAGCTTATTATTGAGAAGCAAAATAATCATTGTGAGCATAGAAAATTCAAAATAATCAAGTATACTTTCACAGCTTCACCACAAACTGAAATCAAAACAAAAATAACATGTAGTTTATGCATTTATCCAAAAAAGGAACTCAAAACCCAGAGATTCTGATGTTATTATAAGGAAATTGCTCAAAATCTTAACTCAAATAGAGGACACCAAACTGAATATTGTTCATGTCCATACTCCATGTTATGAATATACCCGTACTTGTTACATAAAACACTCCAAAATCATCTTTTTTCTAAAAATGTGGTGCGAAGAACTTTCTAACTAACATGGCATCAAATGGCTTTCTAAGCCACTGCTTAGAAGTCCCCGGGCGGGCATTGCATCCAAGTATTCAAGTATAATCCTTAAGCAGCCACTTAGGGAAGAGGGATTCATAAAACGCACTCCAAACGAGCAGAAATTAAGTCTGAGCTACGACTACGAGCCCTACAGTTCTTCTATCACTCATCATTGTCCTTAATAAAATCAAATAAGTGATTCAAATTCACGGAATAGCAAGGAATAGAATAGGTATTCCTTTTTCATTGCACAATATTTATTTATATTCCGCAATGAAAAATCTACATAGTTAAGTATTACTTACTCATCACTATATTTCATCAATCAAACACATATTCTTAAAATATAAAGTGAAATTCAACAGAAGACCAACTTAATAAATGAGGGTTAAAAAAAGTACCTGGTGGCGGCGGCGGTGGCGAATGGACTTCAGTGAACTTGGGAGCTTCGATAGATACTGGGTCGGCGCTAACAATGACGCCGTGGACGGTGGCGCACGGAACAGAAGAATTAGGAAAGTTGATTGTAATTTATGACCTGAGATTTCAAAATTGGCTTTAATTTAGACATGGTGGAGGTCCGATGATGACCGGTGGCGGCTTAAGGAAGAAAACCAGTTGGGCTTAAGGGTTTTCACTTAAAAAATAATTATTTTTTGTTTGGGTTTCTCTAAGGAGATATAATAATTTTTCCTAGTTTGAGATTTTATAATCCAAATTCTAACATAAATAAAATAGTGAATACAATTAACTTTAAATTTCTATATTTATAGAAATTTTGCAAGTATTAATTAAAGTTGGTTTGAATGGTAAATGGTCTCAAGTAACTTATAAAGTTTGAGTTATAGTGTATACAAAAAAACTTTTAACTGGAAGAAAATCTATCTAAATGGTATTAACGAGTCTCGAATTCATAAATTAAATAAACATACCAAAACAACAAATCTAAAAGAAAACTAATATCTGATGTATATGCATACATAAAGAAGGCTAGAATAATTGAAAATACCCTGTAAAAAGTTGGAGATGTGTTTCTATAAATTAGGAACTTCTTGACATTTGCAGAATGAATTTATCTGATTTGATAGGGTGTGGATGAAATTTTTAAATATGATTAACTTGTATTATTTTAGAGTGTTTATGAGTTTTATGTAAATAGTCCTTGTTTAAAACCTGACCCAATCTATTTATTTAATAGGCTAAATAGATCAACCTATTTATGATCTAATTTGTAAATAAGTTGACCCAATCTATTTAATAAATAGGTTACGAGAGTCGTTAAATAGATTTTGACCTATTTTAACACATCTACCATCAATGTTGCAATTTTTCTTGAAATGTGAAATGGTAAATTGCAAACATATCAGAAATTATTTGAAACAAAACAATCTCAAATAATTCAACTGGATTTTTATCTAATTTAAATCATCCTCTGATGCCTTGCTTTCTTGATATTATACTTTTTATATTTATTTATTTATTCTTTCTAAATTTGACATTCAACTGAATTGAATTTCTTTAAATTGAGATGGTAATTTTCTCTTAACCTAAAGCAATGAATATTATTATGAAAATATCCTTGTGATTTCTATGATTTTTTAAAATAGCCATAATTTTGCGTTTATCGTCATGAAATTAAATTTTATACCACTCATCTATTTGTATAAATACATAAAGAAATTGTTAAGGAAAAAAAAAATAATCATAAAAAACCACTAGTTCTGTAAGTTTAGTTTATACCAGTGCCTTAAGTTCAATACATGCGTGCTGAGTATTTCATTTGGTTCTTAGCAAAAGTTTTAGAAAATTGACCAAACTGTAAATCATTATTAGAGTATGTAACATATTATTAACCCTTAATGGGATTCCAGACTTCCTGCTAATAATTATGTTTGACATATTATTATGTATCATGTATTTCGTAATTGCTTCCAGAAGTCAAGACATGATCGTGAAACCACCCATATTCACCTCTTTCGTATTCATTTGCTAGGTGTTGATCCAGACATACTGGTGTTATGCATCTCCTTTTTCTATTTTGTAGCCCCAGTTCTCATTTTGGTACTCTGAGTAAAAGAAAAGCCCAGTCCCAGTTCTCATTGTGAATCGATGCAAGTGAAATCATTCGACGAAGCAAAGGAATTGGAATGGAAAACTAAACCAATGAACAAAGTATATTCGTTCATCATAAAAGATGAACCAATTTATGAATGTCAAGAATGATTCTCAAATAGAGGTCAAATTAATCAATAAATCCAAGATTCAAAAGAGTATTTAACCCTGATTGAACCAAAAATACAACAGGCTGCCCAGCAGTTAGAGGAACAAATGACACTCACAACCACCCGGTATCTTGGGAGGCAGGGGGGCTAAAATCACCCTGACCAAGAGTGTTCCAGCATAACGAGCTCCTCTGCCTCTGACAATAAGATAGGGGATTGTGACACAGTAGAGGCATTTAGAGACACAGACAAAGCACATACGAAATCCCTAAATGAACATTAAACAAAATTGCTTCCGTGTATCTTAGATAATCGAATGTGAATGATCCATCGTTGGAGAAAAACACATTCAAATCTGAACATATGTCTAGTATTAATAATCCAATTAACAAAAGAACTAGAGAACAACTAGGCATTTATTCAGAATTTTTAAGCCTTAAAATTTCACCGCAGTGCTCCATGTACCTTGCACGCTCGGGTGCTGAGTCACATGTCTTGTCTTTAATTTGACCACCTTTCTTCCCAGTGAATTCCTTAGTCTGGTAGCTTGCCCAAGTACCTCTTCTTCACTCAGATTTTTCACACAAACAACCCGCTCGTTTTTGTTCTCTGTTTAACATACGCAGATGGTTTACAAGGAAGCTTTTCCAAGATAATTCAAAACTATAACAGAAAGGTAGCATTCAAATAACCAGATGTGTAAATAAGCAGAGACAACTCACTATAAAAGCCCTTCAAAAATGGATGCTGTCCACGATTAAGTTCAGCAATGACCTCTAACTGTGGATTACTTTCTTTGAATACTGGCAGTTGCGATTCTACAAATGCCCTACCATATTTCATAAACAGTAATATAAGAAAAGGGAAACTAATACTATTACACAATTGCTATTCATGGCAAACACATTTCTGGATTATTATAGCATAAACATCCCAATAAATTATCCAAACAGAATTTTTGAGTGCTTCCACTAGCACATAGAATCCAAAACTGATAATTGCCATCAACTAATCGTCATCAATAAGCAATTTTGGAAAAATAAGCATATACAGCCATATATTTTCCACAAAAAAGAACCCACTCCAGTGTTGTATCGTGTTCTAGTATTACTTAATTTTACATCCATCCATATTGTTTACAATGATATTAACCATGAATTTTACAATTAATATGGTTAGAAACACATTTGACCAACTAAACACCTATTCCTTGTTCCCACCAGGATGGATAAAACATGACCTGCATATAAAATAGAACCTCAGGCAATGCAGAGAGAGAGGTTGAATTTATGAATTGGCATTTGGCAGTTGGCTCTTCATTTCCAGAGAAAAATTCAGTCCTAGGAAGTAACATCGTACCGCTATCTTTCACTTGTGTATTTTTAAGAATGCTAGTTTTATCAATGCACTTGCTCATCTTCTTAAATTTTTTGTGGTGCTGTGTGACTTGGGTAATTCTGAGTTTTAAAATCTGGTCTGACCAGCCAGATGGGAAAACCCGACAATCCTACAGAAACTCGTGTTTAGGTGCAGTTGGAAGGTCAAGAGGAAAAGATAAAAGGGTTGGAATCCAGGGTGATAAGCGAACTCAATTTAGACAATCAAGTTGTTAGGTTTCGAATATCAGAAAATGCTGCAGTTTATAATTTGATTAAAAAAAGGGTGATTGAAACGTGCGTCGATAAATAGGCATTTAGTATGCATTGATTGTTAGTAAAAGAAGTGAAAAAGGAATAATAATACCTGATGCCGCGACTACTTCCGCCCCAGTCACAGTAGCTAACAATGAGCTTTTGAAGCTGCCACACTCCTCGAGAAGCCATCTGACGTTCAAAAACGAACAAATGACGAACAATTCTAGGTTAGGTTTCCAAACATATGTGAATTGTGAATCAATATTATTTGAGTTAGGTATTCTGACCTAACTAAGATGAGCAATAACTTACAATAACACTTTCTTTCACAAATACATAACTGATTTTTTATCACTACATCCAAACAGAGACTAAAAAATAAACCAGATAAAAGCATGAAAAGATTTAGCAGCAATAAAGAAACAACCACACACAAATATATAACAACACACAGCTAGGGTTCCGGAACCAAACTTACTTGTCAGATTTCCGGTGACTATTCGCCGCCGTCAATGGATACTATCCGATTCTATGTGCTCAGAGATTCTCAAAACAAGCGTTGATGGAGAAGCGGCGCCGTATAATAGCTTTTCAAATGCTAAAATGAAAAAATGGATTCATAGTTAAACCTTTTTTAAAAATATTACAAAAATCCTAAAATCAACAATTTAAAAGCACAAATATGAAATTATTAAATAACATTAAAATTCGGAGCTATTTTTTTATATGTATAATTAAAGTCGGAGTTATTTTAGTTAAAAAAATAACAATATCAATTGTCGTGACAATTTTTATTGCTTTCTCAAAAAGTAGTTTGATATTTACCAAACGATGCTTTTAATTGGGAAAATTGCTTTTAGGATATGAGAAAGTAATGTTAAACTAAGTATTGAAAAATGATAATGATATGATTGATCCTTCTCTCGTCGATGTTATATGAGCTGGATTAAATTTCATGTTCCAAACACAATGAGGTTCAATTTTATTATCTTAATGTGTTAAAGCATTCGATTTTTCGGAATTCTTCAAAACTATCAAAAAAAGTATTAGGGGCGAAATAGAAAGGCATACCCATCCCCGTCCCGTTTGCACCCCTAATTACTAAACTTTCTCTAGCCCTCTCCAACCCGGGGCTCTAGGCCAATGCACTGCTAAGCTAGCTCCACGGCCAGCCCTGAACAAGTAAAATGTCCAATAGAACATGGTGAATTTTTGCAGTACAGATCAGTAATCAATGTCGAACCTTGTATATATTAACATCCTTGACAAAATGAAGATTGCAAACAATCAAAATGTTGTCCATATATACATAAATTACGTAGAGAATCAAACAGCAATGTTCGATAACACCCCAAATTAAGTAGAGAATCGAACAGCAACACCCCTTGCAGGGCTTCAACTCAAGAACATGTGGATAGTCTTATTGGATTCACCATTAATTTGACTATAGTACAACATTCAAACCATGTTGAAGATGTAAAAACATTTCAGAACAAAAAATCCAAAAGAATAATAAATCTGGAGTATGCTGCTGCTATTGTAGTGTAATTTCTACAAGGATCCACAAACCAATTACAACTTTTGACTTGAAGAGTTGCAGTGGAATTGGGTATACTACCCCCATTAAATTACATGCTGATCAACCATGTACAAATCATTCATTCATGTTTAAAGGAGCTGCCATTCATCCTCATTTGAACACCCCTCTCCATCCTTTTCATTCTCATCCATAATACCGAGGTCACTATCGTCTTCTTGGAATTCACCACTAATCACCGGCTTTGGCAGTTTATGCGTCTGGGCTACAGTAAATAATGGTGCGCCTTGAGAGTCATCTGCCAGCTTGGTTGCCAGAGAACAAAAGTTATCAAAGTCATCTGTTCACAAAGTAGCAAGATACAGCAGAACATAAGATACCATCAACTATCTGTTTTGTTTGATAAGTCAGAGACTAGCTCAAAATGTTGTGAAATGGCAAACCTTTGTTTCGACAATAAAATCCAATCGCCAGTGATGGATCAATCAATTCAAATGGAATATGCCTTGTGAGACTGGACAAATTATATCACATAAGTAAATTCATCAACAATAAACATGAAAAAAAAATAATGATGATCCTAACTTAAATTTCAGGTTAAAACTTGAAATTCCGAGAGGCTTACTTGCAGTGATAGGAGGAAGTGTCAGCCTCCAAGTCATCTCTGCTAATACTGACCACCTAAATAACAACAGCACTAGTAAAAAACCAGGCAACATTCAAGTTGATCCACTATCAAGGTACATTTCTGCATCAACTGCATGAATAAGCAGCCAAAGAGACAAAAACACGCAAACCAAACTAAAAAGAAACAAATATAAGAAATCACAGAAGAGAAGACATGAATATACTTTACAGATTTGACTACTATACGCACAGGGGGATGTAAAACTCAACTAAATAATTTCACCAGAAAAGCAGAGGAAAAGCCATCTTAAGCATCTTACCAATTTGAAGGGAAAAAATTGGAGTTATACAATTCATGTTCTATGGATGAAGATCAAAATTGATTGTTTCTTATTGAAATACCACACAAAGAAATAGAAAGATGAAATATACCTTCTATATAAGACTCAAAGTTACAATGCAGTAAACTGTTTTTGGAGCTATAATGCCAAGAAGGATGTCCTCCTCATGTTCTATACTCCATAAATTTGTGACAAAAAAGAGTACAAACCTCCATGATAATAAATCGATGAATCTTATTTTATTATCCGACTAAAACAACAGTAAAACTTATTTGGGAGATTAGGTTAGTCGATCCAAAATGTCAGAACCATCTCGACCACATAGAATATCAGCTCTGAATCTATTCGTATGCTCTCCTAACTCCCCACATATAAATTAAATTTCATAAATAGTGAAGCATATAGAATTATTTCTTCCTGCAGTGCAGAAAAACTACAAGCATCTTCCCTTTAATTATAGGCATAGGATCTATCTCTGAAATACGCAATCATACTACAAGCTGTTTTGGTGCATGATCTACCTCAATATCCATACAATTCAAAAGCCTTACTTACATCTTAGGTTCTGAAGATAAAAACCACACACATAAAACACATATATTTTGCTTTGATAAATTACTGGAATGGTACATTTTGTTTTTCAGCTAATTTAACAAAATTGACCACAAAATAGTCATTTCAAATCATGTGATGGCATATAGATCTTATATACAACTCACAAGCAATTACGTAAAGTTATGCATTACCGACTGTACTTCATGTGGATCGAGGTAAAAAGCATGGTCATCTTGCACTCCGACAATATAAGTTGAGGCACCAGGTTTCCCACCCATAATGCCAAGGCTTTGGGGAAAGGTGAATGTTGCCTGCAGAGACGGAAGGTACCTGGACACAATTCAAGAAGATAAATGGTTCATTTATATGAAACTTTTTAATACTCAAGTTTCATGATGCGCATCATGCTCATTCTATCAGAAACAGAGCAATTCTCTAAATTTCTAATGCCACATCAGGAGTATCTGCGTGATATATATAGTACATGAGTCGATTGATGTAGAGAAAATAGTGATAAGTGATATGGACAGTTGGGTTAATATAGAAAAGGTTTACCAAGTAATGCAGGGAAAAATAAACTGCTGTAACCTAATCCTAATATAGAGGTCAAGTGGAAACTCTTTATGTTATTGGATTGTTAGGATTTCACATCATGAACCCTACATAGGGCCTTATAGCATGTGAAATACTATACTGTTAAATAATTTACTCCAACTCTAGCACAGCTAGTTTACAACCTCTATTCAAGAATGTCTTAGAAAAGAACAAAAAGATCGCTCCTCGTAGTGTTCTGTTTGTATTTGCACAAGTAATATAATCAGAGAACAAAGATCTGAACAAATAACTTAATCAATAAAAACTGACTTTGCATGAAACCTCATTCCAATAGTTTCCTACTTTCCATAATATATATAGCCAAGTAAGAATGTGGTAACTACATTACGTCACCATCGAAGACTTTGAAACATCCACATGAAACCATCATAAATATAACCAGTATCTTTGCATAAGACATCCATTAAGGCACAAAAACTCGCACCAATATGCAATGTAGAAGATGCAGAAGGGTGCCGTCAAAAACTAGGAGAGGTATGAACTTTCTAAGAGCCAACTAGATAGTAGTTACTAAAGAGCTGAGCTAAAACAGCACAAAAAAAATTTCCAATAAAAAATTAAAAAATTGAACAGAGAAACAAAACAGATTATTCATATGTTAAACAGGAAAAAAGATTTTAAATCTCCAAGATAAACCTATTACCAACCTTGGATTAACTTTTTCAAGTCCAAGAACCAAAGGCACCAATAGGAGAATCGGTGTCCAATTAGATTTCCCTCTAGAGAACTCTAAACAATGCCTAGCAGCATCTTCAACACAGACTACTGGAGCTCCACCTCGTTCCCCATCTTCATCACCAGAAACAACATAAACAGCCATTGGAAGTGGTTCAGATTCAAGGTTGTTTTCCTCTCTATTAGAGCGAGCAAGTGACTCCCAGGAGCGGCATACAGCATAAGGGCCAATCCATGATCCAGCAGCAAGGCTATAAGTCTTTCCAGCCTTAATAAGATTGTGTATAGAGAAAGGTGATGCCTCAGAATCACCAAAGAGGTGCAAGATGTGGACGTATTCTTGATCTAGCGGCTGCACAATTAATTTCTTTTAAAAAAACATTGATACTAGGCATAATAACGTAGATGGAAAAATCAAATGCAAATTCACTTTACCTTCTGACCAAGTTTTCTCCATGATCTACCCAAGTGATGAAAAAGCAGTGCCTGCAAAGTTGGAAACCAGATTCAATCACATGAGTGAGAAAACCAGGTGTGATCAATTGTTCAAAAGTTATAAAAGTATAATCATGCAAAACTAATGTGAACGAAGAATAAAGCTATATATATACCTGAGCGACAAGCATCTGACTGCTACGAAGCATGCAACCCCAACCAACATCACTGGTAAGTTTTGAATCTTCAATTGCATTGAATCCTGTAAATACAAATATTAAAACAGTTGTTCCTTATTATGTTCTGTTCGACAAACAAAAAGCCCATACCTTTACGATACGTCATTAAAATCCGTGATGAAAAATCAAGATTGAAAGCAGCTACTTCGTTGGTGGTATTGGTAACCGCATCGCTAGAGGACTCGTGTTGTGAAATCTTATAGCAGACACCGAGAAGCCATATATCAGTAGAAGTGCTAGTTATCCCGGTGCGACAAGTACCTAAGACACGCTCCTGGATTCGCCTCATTGAAGCACCTGAAACAAATTTCCTCAGAGCTGATGTCCAACCATTATTTCTAGTAGGGCTTCCATTGTTGTCAGAATCAAAGAAAAAGAAGGTTGACCACAAAGAACCCTTCAAGGATAACTTACTACTGCTGCCGGGTTGTGAAAAATCAGATGTCAAAGATGTGTTGAGGGTATCAGTTGTAGTAGTATTAGAGGTGGTTTTGGAGCAAAATCCCTTCATTAAAGAAATTGAATTTGCTCATAATAGATGCAACCCAATTTTTATCTGTTGAAAGCGAAAAGACAAGCTCAGTTTCTTGTTAAAGAAACAAAAGGGCATATCAGCATTGCCAAGTATCAATATTATTATACTGCATAATGCTACCTTGAATATCATACAGAAAAATGAAAGAAAAATGAAAAAATGTATCTTGATTAAATTCTCAAGAAATAGAAATAAAACCCTTAAATTAAAGACCTGAAGAATGATGTAGAGTTGAGGCGGCTATGGATGATGATGATGATGATGGTGATGATGATGATGGTGGCAAGCTGATCTTGAATTGAATCAATCAGCCTCTAATTGGGAAGAAAAGGAGTAAGTTGACTGAAATTGGGTGGAGACGGTGGCTCCGGCGAGCGGCGGAGACAGGTGGCTCTAATGCTTCGATTTTCAATTAACGTGTTGTGCTGTGATAAACAAGGCGTAGAAGAAAAGGAAGAAGAAGAAGAAGAAGAAGAAGAAGGCTGCAGCTCTGAAAATACAGCCCAAATATAAAGTGTTGTTACATTCGACACATGTTTTTATTGTGCTTTCTTCTTTTTCCACCCAATTCTTTCCAATAATAATCATAATCATAATAGGGAGGTGTTAATAATAATTCAATAATAACAATTTTATATTATTTTAAAAAATTGTACAATTACATTTACATGGTATAAAAACATAAAATAGTTTTTTTATACAAATGAAAATAATACTTCACTCATCAAAAACATCATTAAACTATAATTACACATAAAACATCATTAAACTATAATTACACATAAAATTTTAATTAGAAAAAAGTCAGGTCGTTTACAATGTTCTTAATCAACAGTGGTGCTCACTTTTCATTAAGTTTTAATCTATAGCTTTAAATTATAATTTAATAATAATTGACCAAATTGCATTTGGTTCGACTAGGCAAGCACCACTCTCTTGAACAACTCCAAATCTAAATAAAACATATTAACCGTACAAGAGAACATCATTAAATCGTAGTTGATAGAACAAATTATGCTGGGTAAAGGTTTGGAAAAGGATAAGAAATATACTTAATATTTATTTTCGAGTCATGAAACTCTTCACAGATTGACTTAATTAATGAGTGTCAATCACAAATTAAGATACGATTAGTTCAACCATTTGATTCAGTGTTGCATCTAAAATATTAGTATAATTTTTGCCTTGTCCCCTATTATTTCTTGTTTCCTAACATTTTTGTCTCATGATCCAACACAATTAGCAGAACTCAACTGGTGAGATCTCACAATAAGCTAATAAGCAGACCCGGGAGAAGAAAAACTAAACTGGGTTAACCCGAATTGGATCATATCGAAATAAAATTTGATCTCCATAAACTTTTGCTCTGTCACTTTTTATTTTTTTCCCTTTCTCGATTGAAGTAAACCCATATTACAAAATGTGGGAGGCCTTCCGTTATTAACCTACCCGACTTTGGGGTAAGTAAACCTCCTAAGAATAATATATAGCTCAATGTTTGAGGACAAAATTCCAATTAATTATTTCCTTATGAAATGAAATAATCAGGAAAACAATTCTAAGCAACCCATCAGTCCGACGGTCCAATCATTCTTTCGGGCACAACAAGTGTATCAAATTCTTCACCCGTAAGCACTCCAAGCTTCAATGCAGCTTCCTACAGAATCAAATGTTGTCAAGCACGCAAACAAAGTGACATCGCATGTTTTACAATCGCATAGTTATAAGAAGAAAATTATTACCTTTAGAGTACTTCCCTCCTTGTGAGCAAGCTTTGCAACAGCTGCAGCATTGTCATATCCAATTTTCTGAAAATAAAAAAGCAATAACTCAAGTAATTAATCAACACAAACAAAGTGATAAGAGAGTAACAACAAAACTGAGACGAGCACTTACGGGATTCAAGGACGTTACGAGCATTAGTGACTGCAATTTTCAGTGTAGAGAATGCATGATCAGTCAATTTTGAAAATCTATCAAGCACATTTCTCAACATAAATATTTGTGTTATCATTTAATTAAGAAACTAACCTCATGAAGTAATTTAGAAATTCTTTCCCTGTTAGCTTGAATTCCCCTCACACAGTTCTTCTCAAAGGAAGCAGATGCATCCCCAAGCAATCTTACCGACTGTTACCAGAAAGTCAAAACGACTATCACTATCAGGGACCAAAAGAATGATCATCATTTGAATATACGACTTGAATAAATTATATTCTAAAAAGAATGATCTACTGACTGTTACCAGAAAGTCAAAACGACTATCACTAATAGATTTGGTGCATAATTAAAAAATATTTATGCATTACAAAAAAACGCTCTTTACATGATAAATGGCCATAACTCCAAAACTCCAAGGTAAATCCTTTATCCAACTTCATTTGAAGATTGGCAAATTCAAACTCCTAAACTAAACTGCAATTTGAACAAAGAAGCATTATATCCTCTCAAATCAAAGTCTGCCACCTAAATCATGTCAAGCCTCAGTGTGGAACAATGCATATTCTATACAGAAAGAATTTGATACTTCTAATTTCTCAGCTCTAGATTTCAAGAATTGCAATACAAAAATAAATAACTGGATAACAACCAAGTGATATTTGAAAATGCCACGTACATGCAATAGATTACTGGCAATCATAGGCTTGAATACATTTAGTTCAAAGTGGCCATTGGATCCGCCCACTGTAAGGGCTACATTATTTCCCATAACCTACAAAATTAAGTAAAGACCATAAGTACGCATAAAAACAGAGCACTGGATCTAAATTCTAAACTCCTTGTAGACAATTACTTCCATGCATTAAATGACTTTTTGAAAAAAATTACCTGAGCACAAACCATAGTGAGCGCTTCACACTGGGTAGGATTTACCTTTCCCTGCAACAATAAAGATTATATAACTTTATAAGATAAAATTACTATTAGCTACAAAGCGAAGCAACCAATTTCTGATCCCAGATGAACAAGAGAGAGTTTTATACTGGCATAATACTGCTGCCTGGCTCATTTTCAGGAAGTATGAGTTCACCAAGGCCACACCGGGGACCACTGAACAATGAAAAGAGTGTGTGAACCCACAAAAATTAATATTGACTAAATGGATGTAGAGAAAACATTTTCAAGTCCCAAGAAGTATACCCACCTTCCTAATAAGCGTATATCATTTGCAACCTTCATCAAAGACACAGCAATGGTATTAAGTGCCCCACTACTTTCAACAAATGCATCATGTGCAGCCTGTCATAGTTTCATAACAAGTCAAATAAAAACAAAAAATATGCCTATTTACAACCTTGGGAGAAAAGGAAGAGTAAAAGAAAACCAAAGCCATATGTAATAGGGAACTAACCAAAGCTTCAAACTTATTTTCTGCTGTAACAAATGGTAGGTTTGTTTCCTCAGCCACTGCTGCAGCTATTTTAACATCAAACCTAGATGGATAGATAAATTGTATCCGTTAAATCTCGAATAGCAAAATGCCTTGTTTCAGACTAATTGAAATGCTATAATTTTTCACCATCAAATCCCAGCAGGCGTGATGACTTCCCAACTCAAACCAACTATTTCATATCCCAAACCTCAAATGTTTATGCAGGCACAAGATTTTTCCATTCATTTAGATGAAAAAACTGAAACTTAGATCAATCTTGGTTCACCTACATGTCTCTAAGTATATGCAAGCAACTATAAATATAAGCGTACATTTTACTAGTCTTTTCACAAAAATGACAGCGTAATTTGAATTCACATAGCAAACAGCACCAATCTAAAATTTTCGCAAGGATTGTTCTCACATGCATGAATCGTGCTAAAAAATGGTAATAGAGATATAACTATTCATTGTAGTTCTTTATTATTGTGTCTAACACTATCATCAGTCAATGTAAAGATGGAAAGAAAAAGAAAAGGTAACTTACAATTACGATCTATATTTTGGATTTATGAAAGATGGTGTGAATACAGCCACAGATAGAACCAGAGTACAACAAACAAAATGCAATTGGAGCATAAAAGCTAAAACCAAGGCATAACATACCCCTTCTTTGTGTTCAATCCAGTTCCAACAGCAGTTCCACCCTGTGCAAGCTGCACAAACATTGTATCCAATCTTGTAAGAGTCATCAAGAGGACAGGGCAGGAAAAGAAAAGAAATAGGAAAAGTTAATAGACTGTTTTGGCCAACCATATACATGCGAGGAAGAGTACACATGATCCTATCAATTCCATACTTTACCTGCAAAAATTTCAAAACAACTGAAAATAAGCCTACACTATATATTAAATAAAAAATAAAACAGAAAAACGAACACGTGAAAGATATCTTACTTGTGTGGTGTAGCCACTAAACTCTTGCCCAAGTGTCAAAGGTGTAGCATCTTGAGTGTGTGTGCGCCCAATTTTGACAATATCTTTGAATTCAGTGGACTGATAAAAAATAAAGAGCAATATCAATCCTGATATATCACTCACAGCAATGCAATTACATTTATGCCCTAAGTTCAGAAGGCACATGGTAGGCCGAAGATAGAAAGATTATTTAAATGCTGTCAGCCACATTAACAAATTACGGGATCATTCACCGAAGCTGAGCCAGATGTAAAACCAAAATATCCAGGAGATATCGAAATGCCCTATCCACGTAAATGAAAAGGCTAATAAGGCTCTAGAGAATTGAGTATTGCAAGCGAGACAATGAGGCATTATACTTTCATTTTGGCATCAAGTTGCACATTGCTTTTGATAACCAAATTGCTATTTCTCTTGAGAAGCATCCAACAGACTCGATCTGTCCTGGCAATTCATATTTGGAGAAAGAAGAGGACCGTGTTCTTCGACAAAGTTCTAATTTCTACTAAAGCATAGATTGTCGCATACAAAGGGCTCATCAAAAAAGCAGGAGAGTTACAATTGTAGCTGGTTCGAGGGTAGAGGTGGCTTTAAGTCTGATTTCAAAATCTCATTTTATCTGAGGAAGTTCTCAAAGGAACAAAGAAGCACAATACCAAAGTTCATTTCACTAAAGGAGGCTGATATTGCTATGTTAGAAGAACCGAAATATTTTGAACTGGTATCACCATAGTAAATACCGGATTGCCAAGTTTAATCATGTTATTGGTGTTATTGACCCTAACTACTGTAGTTACATCAAGAGACAAACAAATGGGGTCATCCAAGCTTTCTTTGTGGAACACATAGACAATTGGGTTACTCGAGCATACTGTGATAAGGTTCTTTGCTTTTCTGATGCCATACAAGATTTACTGGAGTTTGTGATTCGCCATGTTCAGAAGGTGAACCTTAAGTTTCTAAAAATTGTAGAAAGGGTTATTGTAGAGACAGATCCTTAAGCAACATGCCTTCTCAATGGAGGCATATTTCTTAGGCAAGATAATCAGGGCCAAAGAGCAAGCTAGATGGCTTAACTTTGAATGAATTTATTGGAAGATTGGTTGAAATGGAGACTGAAGTGGTCCAATTGTACGATCAAAGGCGATGTGTTGTGTTAGAAGACATTGTTTCTGACTTCAAAAGAAGCAAGAAAACTTCCCATATCTAAAATGGCCAGAGTGAATGATGAGGAAGCTCCCAGTTTGAAGATACTTGGGGCTGCAGCAGATTGTATGATGATAAAAATGGGTATGCAGAAACTAGCTTCGTCTTTCCCCAAGACAATATATACTAGATATTGGTTTGGTTCCTTCATCATGGTTGCCTTGTTGAGATGTCATCATCAAATTTAAAAAAGGGAACCAGCTAACATTCTTGCATCTGTGCTAATTATTGATTCAGGCCCTTGCTTGCTCACCACCTTAACTGCTACTGATCTCCTTGAGTTCAAGAATCTAACTGAAGTTAAGCCAACCTTGAAGAGGCAACTCATCATCTTTAATGCTTTATTAACCTTTGGAAACACTTTGGTTAGTTGGATTGATTTGCCTTCAACCTTTACTATTTTCACATTCAAAACTCAAAAGGTTGTGCAAAACTGCCAACTATTTTTATCTATTGCTAGTGGACCTTGGATTGAGCTTATTTTTGGATTTGTTGCTATATATTCCATCAGCATTGCATACATCCCTGTTCTAGATTTTGCTGATTCATACCAAATTGGAGTTTCCCTTGATATTTCTTTTAAGTTTGCACTAGTAACTGCTCTTGGAATCCTAGAGGTAAGCATACTTCAAGGAATCAACATGTTGAACATGGATATTGCAGTCCAATTAACTGAAACAATCAGTGAGAAGGATGCAATACTTGCTTTGCAGCCCAACCTGAAGAAGAATCATGGGATCCATGCTGCTCTTAGATCTCATGACAATCCTGTGAATGACATGGTGACAAGCTCACTCGTGCATCATTGTACCCTCAATGGAAGAAATCAATTTGTGTGGTTATTTACATTCTTGGGGACAAGAATGCTCTAAAGGGGGATATCGGTTAAGAAACAGATTAGGATTAATTAGGACACTTAGTTGCTAGTTATTGTTTTAGTTAGTCTTTATTTTCCTATTTAAGTTGTTAGACAAGCTGCATTGTTATAACTGTGATATTGCCACATCAGCAGTATTTTAGTTTTAGTGTTCATCTTTGTAAGGTTATGTTATCAGAAATATTATCAATGAAATTACTCTTTCTTATATCTTATTCTTCCCTCTTCTCTACCCTCTTCTTCCCTAATTTCAAGTTCTCTCTTCTATCTAATCTTCTCTTCTCCTTAATCCTATTTCTACTCTAAACTGCTACTGTCAGAAAACCGTGTTTGTGACAAATTACACAAATGGTTAATCCCCATCTTTCCATCAATTTATCTCAGGATGGTTTGCAAGAAAACATAAATGATGGACTCGAGAACTGTTATGCCAACTAATGACAAATTCACGGATGATTTTGTAGAATGCATGAAAATGCTTTCTTGGAAATTATCTCAAAGACTTGATCCATGGCATATAGTAGCATCTCAATTCAGGACAAGCAAGTCAATTTGTATTTCAACTGAAATAATAAATCAAACCTTAGCATGTAGCGTAGTGTGCAAATTTCTCAATTTTGGGATTAATCTTGTGTTTACTTCTGTTGCTGCTGCAATGTGCATTACCTGCAAAAGAACAAGATATAACTGATAGAAACTGCAGAAAAAACAAATTTTTAACTTCAAAAAGGATAATGCACATAGAGTTTATTCATAGTGAAAAAAAACAATAGTCCCATAATTTCAAGTGAAATAGAGATCAACACAAAACTTTTTTGTCATCTGCAGACTGCAAGCTTCAAATTAACTTACAGTAGGGAAGGTGTCATTGGAGGATTGTGATCTATTAACATGATCATTTGGGTGCACAAGCTTTTCACCACGCTTATGCCCAAGGATCTCAGCTGCTCTATTGGCAATAACCTGAAAAGACCATGACAGAAATAACCCCATATGAGATATCATGCCCAATTCAGAAGAGTATTCCACTTAATTTGTATTAGAAGAAATCTAACTTCACACAAAAAGATAAATGTCCAACTTATAAGGTTTATAGGACTGTGGTACTTCTAATAATTATCATGGTTAAATTTAAGTGTCTGGAGAACAAAACTTGAGCTTTTAAATGTTAAAAAACATAGCTCCATTTCATTTCAGTAATATAAGGGCATGAACTTAATGAGGTGTATGAAAAGACAAGTTGGTGCACTAGATTTTTGCACCACCATCATAAGATACGATTGATTCAGTTGTCTGAGCACCGCTTAATGAAACACCGAAATAAGAAGTGCAACACGTAACCTCATTGGCATTCATGTTACTTTGCGTGCCACTTCCAGTCTGCCATACAACAAGCGGAAAATGATCATTTAGCTTTCCTTCAGCAACTTCTTGGGCAGCCTGCATAATCGCCTTACCTATGGATGGATCAAGACCATACTCCATGTTCACCTACAACAAACAAATAATCATTTCCCTTGCCAAAAATAGAAAAAGCTGAAAAAAAAATGACACCGCGGGCAAATCACATGTTCATCAATAAGCTACCATCATCAACAATTCACTAAGATAGAAAAATTAGAGCATGAAATTGGCAGAAATAAGTATCAATAAACCTTGGCAGCACATTTCTTAAGTATGCCAAAGGCACGAATAATCGGTTCTGGCATCCGCTCACGATCACCGCCTATTTCAAAATTTTGCAATGATCGTTGGGTTTGTGCACCCCACAACCTACAGCATAAAATATATAATTAACCATACATTATACACCCCATGAAATCAATAAAAGAGAAGGAAGAAAGACTAACTTATCAGTTGGTACTTGAATAGGACCAAAAGTATCTCTCTCCTCCCTGAAGCCAGTAGAATACAATCTCCAACTAGCATAATGCAACGACCCTACAGACTGAGAAGTCGTCGATCCACGCGAGAGGCGCCGAGCTATAATCCCTATCGCCATTTTGTTGATCCTAAAAAAACCAATAGCTCCAGTTAAAAAAGCTCGGTTAAATCTTATCTCTCTCGTTATGAAGAGAGCTCTAGTTCTGTCTGCTGCACACGCACTATACAATACAGAGGAAATTCGCTCTGTGAATATGAGGGTGGAGAAGGAAGAGTGTAATCTAACAACAATCAGACAAAAACGAATGAATCAAACAGCCCCCGTGATAGGATATAAGGGAATTGCAAATAGGAAATCCTTAAATTTCGCAGATACATTTCCGGAATAAAACTATAGAGTATTTTGGATGCAAATATTCAGTCCGGTCCCAAGTATATTACTGAGGTTTTACTGTAACTTGCTCAGTCAAACAACAAGCATCATTTCAATCGAAATGAATCGCACATCGATTCCGAATAAAAGATTTTAATAAATAAACAAACAATTCCTGAATCAATCAGTATAATCAATCGCGCATAAGAAGAACTAACAATGAGCATAACAAAAGATCGAACAGCAAGCGATATCAAGATGCAAGTTCAACGGAGGAAAATAATAAAAATAGAAATAGAATAGGTGCGTTTTGCTTACGTAGAGAATACAGATTCAGGAGACGGCGACGGCGACGGTGTCGGCGGCTAGCGACGGCGACCGCTGGTGTCTAAAATTGAATTTGAAGAAGCGTTGGAATGTGTAATTTTTCGTACGTAAGCGGGACGGGTTTATGGCATATAGGAAACTAGTAGTGGGCCTGGGCCCGTGTGTTGTATTCTCGACAAATTTATTGGGTCTTTTACATACAAGTCATGTAGTATAGTAATATTTACTAGTTTTTGCCCGTGCAACTGCACGGATTTAATATTAAGCATATATTGTTAAAAAATTGTTTTATTTTTCTGTATAATCGCACTTTAATTTGATGTGTTGGAGAAATATATTCTCATTTCATAATTATAAATTAGTTAACCAAATATTGATTATAGAATTATCTCATTCATATTGATTGGTGTTTAAACACCTTATTATTATGAACATACTTAGGATTGTAAATGAGGCGGGGTGGACAGACTATCCCTCTCGTCCTCATCTCCGTTTAGATGGAGAATCTTTACTCTCATCCCTTTTGAAAATATGAGAAAAAAAATCATCCCTATCTTTCTCAAGGATATTTGGATCCCAGTGGATCACTGTTGGGAGTGGGGATGGGGATCCCATGGGGGATCTCATGAGGTGGGGAGAGAGATCTCCGTCTCCGGCTAATCCCCGTGTTTGGAGGTTTTTCTTTTCTCCCCACCCCGACTCCATGGTGAAAATTAATGAGGATTCTTGTCTTCATTAGGGCAGATCCCTACAGATGTGGGGATTTTCCATTGAAATTGCAACCCTAAACAGAATGAAAAAAATAGAGTTTAGTTAGAAGATATCATTTAAGGTTAGAGAAATTAGAAAGTGAGTTTATAATTTTTTCAAATATGTATTCGAAATATGAAAGATTTTAGTATATGTCAGACACACCATGTCATCTTGTATGTCACCCTTATAATTCGATGATACGTATATATGTTAGTATCTAGGGTTCATGATTTAGAGTCTAAGATTTAGTTGCTAGGGTCTATGGTTTTTATTTTGTGGTTTAGAATTTTATATAAATTATTAACTAAAATTTTAATTACCAATTAATTACGCAATGTTAAATTGTTATTGATTGAGATGACACATATTAAAAAATTATAGGCTTGGCATACTACGTCATCCATATGCATGGCATACAGTAAAATTTCTCTTGAAATATAAGAAGTGTTTTTTTCAAAAGGTATTATAAATTATTTATACCTTAGCAATATTAGTAAATTAAATAATACAATATTCTTTCGAAAAAAATTAAATAATACAACATGCATGAATCCAGAAATTATCCAAGATTAAGATCAATTTGCAGAGAACACTATATTTTACCAACTTTAAATGGATTGATCTTTAAACTGCTATCTTCCAAAAATTTAAGCATTTTGATCATCTAATACTCTAGTTACTTCTATAGATAACAATTAAATTACTTCTTTTGTGGAATACAAAGATATGTAAAATATTTAACTATATACTCTGCACATATCAAAATGCAGTTTATAGACAACTTGGAGGGGCTAAAAATGTATTCAGCCTAAATAATAAGAGGCACCACACTATATAAGAAAATAAAAGATCAGTTTGTTGGATATTGAGCTCATATCTATAGTATGAATATGAATATCAGTAAGAAGATTTGTTGCTTTCATAGGACAAATACATTAATTCGAGACAAACTTAATTAGTTCAGTTATATTCTTTAGAATACATATTTAAGAAGAGAGATTTTAGTATACTTCTGAGCACGGTGACGTGGTACTCCAAATCAATAAATTGTTAGCATATGTTACATCAACCAATAATAATTTAGGTTTTATTTTATATTTAGAAAATAAAATCACATATATATTATTTTGAAAGTGTTATTGTTAACTTTCAATTATATGATCAAGTCTTTCATCATGGACTAAAATCATTTTTATAACGTCACCATCAATAAGAAGTATGAACATATCTTGCTATATCCATAAATTTGTAGAAAAAATTTAAGAAAAAAATTAAAGAAATATTTATCTCAAACAAAGACTTAATATTATACAATATATTAACTGGATTTCGTACATTTTAACAAATCAAAAAGTAAATAGCATATAAGATAACAATTGATTACAAAAAAAAAAACCCAACATATTTTTAGGCTAAAAAATGAAAAAGGATCAAATTCTTATTTACGATAATGAGGACAAAACAATTGTATGAACACAATTTTTTGGAGGTTTATAAAATTAAAAGCTATCAAGGGAATGCAAATTTCTTAGGTGCAATCACATAATAGCCGAATAATTTTCCAATTAATAATAACAATTCATTGAATAAAAAACAAAATAAAATTTCAAATCAGTGATTCCCCTAACCATTAGCCCATTACTGTATAGCACTCCAAGTTATTTAATGAGTCATTATTTGATTTAATGAAACACACGAAATAAGGAAAAAAAAGTTCAATTCTTTTAAAAAAACGAAAAAAAGTTCAAAGTAAAATGCATGACAATTGGAAGAGAAATTCTCTCACAATTAGTGAGTATAGGAACCATAAAACACCAAAATGAGAACTTTAGCCCGTGAAATCTACTTCTAGAGGGAAATGCAAAAAGGTCTTAAAATTAGACTATACAAATTAATGAAATCGCGAACCTAAAAAGCTTATAATTATATATTAATCATTATTACTGGTAACCGAATAAGCATACAAACTCGTTAGATAATCCGGATCGAATAGTTTTTATGCTTATAATTGAGAAAAAAAAAAAAGACAAACCGAAAATTAGAGTCAAATTTGTAAAAGAAGAAACCATATGAATAAGGAAATAATTAATTTACATTAAGAGATTAATTAGATAAATTTTAAGAGATAATTAGTAGATTATTTAAATAAGGCAACATATATCAAAGATCAAAAATATTATAAAAAAAAAAGAAAGATCATAAACAAAAATCGAAAATGGAAATATTATTAATTACAATTAATAAATATTAAAATATTAATTAAAATAATTGAAAAAAATAGTAGCATGCCACATAGGATTCCAAGATAGAGCTTTAGAATATTATATAGATTATTTAATCAGGGTGTAGGCTATGGTGACTTTTTGTTTTTGAGTTACTTTGTTTGTACTTTACTTTATTCACCATTAGATCACTTTTCACCTCATGATCTAATGGTGGACAAAACAAAGTAATGGTTACTTTGTCAAAAACAAAGTGACCATAAAATTTCCCTTTAATCAGTGTTGAAAATTTGATTTTAAAATTATCAAAAGCATTAAATCTTATTCTATAAATGTCAAGTAGTTAGAGTGAATTTGCTCTCATTTCCTAATCCATAAGAAACGTGGTTTACATGTGTCAAAGGCCATGTTTAATTTTCATAATATATATAACCAATTAAAAAAAAGTGCAATCATAAATTATAGACATTTTTGAGTGAAAATTAAAATCTACAATTATAAATATGAATATGAATATAAAATTAACTATGAATTTGACATGGATAAGTATGAATGTAAATTCTTTTAAAAAAAATATTAATGTAAAGCAACTATGAATTTGATAGGAATAAGTATGAATATAAATCAGTTCAAAGTAAAATCATTATGAATTTGCAGGAATAAGTATGAACTAACTATGAATTTGACATGAATAAGTATGAATTTTTCTTTTTTCTTTTTTGTTAAAAGAAAGTATGAATATAAAACCAATTATGAATTTGCCATTATTATTTGCTAAATATTTGGGAGAAAGACGGAATGCAAAGGAAGAGATGAAAAAATTGAGCAGTTGTTGGGGCCTTTAAAATAGGGATTTCCATTAACTGCTGACAAAAACAAAAGAGAATATGGGTTATTGATAAAAACTAAAATTAAGACATGATTTAGTTGTATTATTTTTTTGATATGTGAGGTTTGGTGTAATTTCCTCTTATTTGAAAAAAATGGATAAATATTGGTAGTATTTAGGGGATGTACTAGTCTATTGAACCGTGCAATGCACGGAATTATATAAATTTATTAGTAATTTGTCTAACATTCAAGAAATATTAAACACAAAACTTAAAAACCTTACAAAGACATGTTATATTCAAAAGCAAAGGTAACATAACACGGTCAAAGAAAAATTTCAATCAATATTATTAAAAATTTCCTTAAACACTACATTTCGAGTACAATTTGTTGGTTTGTTTTCCTCATCACAAATAAGAATTTTCAGTCCTTTTTTGCTTATAACTCTTGAAACGACTACATACATTTGACCATGGCTAAAAACTGATCGATGGAGATATAATCCAACATGTGCAAGAGACTGATCTTGACTTTTATTTATTGTCATGGAAAAACAAACAACCAGCGGATACTATCTCCTTTGAAATCTGAATCGTAATTTTATATCCGAAGGAGTCAAAGCAAGTCGAGCAATGAGAACCTTTTGCCCAATATTGTCACCAGTAATCTTTTTTGCTTCAATGACATGTTTTCCTAATTGAGTGACCACTAAACGGGTGCCATTACATAAGCCTGAAGTTTGGTCAATATTGCACAGTAGCATTACAGGTACTCCAATCTTCAACTTCAACTTGTGATTCGGTAATCCGGATGAATTTATACTATTTAGAAATTTTGAAGTATAGATATCATCATGGATCGATGAATAATTGTCAACTCTATAAACATAATCTGAATTTAAATAGCATACTTCTTCACCTGGCCAAGCAGACAACATGTATTCGTTACTCTATTTACATCCGAAGTTGATCTCCACAATCTTAAAACTCTAGCTCTAAATCTCCAATCTTCTCGGGTTTTATTATCAATATCGGTTATGAAATCATATTTTTGTCCCATGTTTTCCTACACAAAAACATAATCGAAATACATTAAATAAGTACAAAACATGAATAACTATGAAATCTATATTATATACCGAATTTTTGAATGACAGAATGAATTTTAAAAATACTTTCAGTATATTGTGAGTTCTTTTATAGACCTAATTTACCAAAAATAGAAAAAATAATAATCTTTAAAAAAAAAGTGATTGTGTTGTGATGGAACTTTTTCTTTATTTTGATAATATTGATGTTTTAAACCAACGTGATAATATTAATGATTTTTTTAAATTGAATATATGATAACTTTTTTGAATTGTGAAAATCCTTCATTTTTCTTCTGAAAAAGAATAAAATAGGTTATAAATAAAAGTGATTGTGTTGTGATGAAATTTTTCTTAAAGAACGTGATAATATTAATTATTTTTTAAATTGAATATATGATAATCTTTTTAAATTGTGAAAATCCTTCATTTTTAATCTTCTGAAAATGAATAATATTATTCCGAGGTAGGTTCTTTTTTTCTCTTGTTTCATATTTTATTGTGTCCATTGAATTGATTTTGTTTAGATTTTTGTTGTTGTAAATTGTAGTGTTTTATATTCAATGGATTGAGGGAGAATACAAAACTCTATTTTATTCTATATTTGTTTAATAAACTGATTTCGGATCTCATCTATTATTGTTGCTTAGCCTTTTTTTAAATTATTTTATATTTTCGTATTATAATAATTCAGGTGATTAAGGTGATAACTATACGAAATGTTTGTTATGAGGATTCTTAAGAATTTATGTGATAACCATTTTAATTTATGTTTAAAAATTTAAAATAGCTAAGAAAATGACACGTGGCGAAATGTCTAATATTGCGCCAAGTGTCATTTTCGAGCTTGTTTTAATAATAGTATAGATTAGATTAGGAATTTAAAAGAATTTTTTAGAGACATTTTTTTTATTTTTTTTCTTTTTTTTTAGTTATAACAAAATATAGTTAGGAAAAAAGAGCCTACTCGTTAGGGTTTTGCGCCGTGAGTGGTGTTTTCTGTTTTTATTTTGGATTTTCCGGTGACAATCTGATGACCGAAGGATTAGAAAAGATGTGTGAGAATTTGCAGTTGAAAGATGAGGAAGAGGTCGTGATCGATATCTCCGGAGAAGAACATGTGAGCGACGCTACTTTGAGACGAAAATTGATTGGCAGGTTTTTTTCTTCAAAACCTATCAATCTCAAATCTTTGGCAAATGCTTTTGTGACTATTTGGAGAACGAATAAGGGGTATAAGGCTATGGAATGTGACAAAGGGAGGTTTATGGTTGAGTTTGAATCAGAACGAGATAAGATTAAGGTTTTGGAAGGGGGCCCTTGGCATTATGACAAACATTTGCTGATTCTCAAAGACATATTGGGAGTGGACAAGCCTGATGAGATTGATTTAGACCATTGTCCTTTCTGGGTTCAGATTTCTGGTATTCCAACGAGTTGTCGAAGTGTTGGAGCGATCATCAAAATAGCGAGCAAGTTAGGACCGGTCTTAGAAGTTGATAAATACAGTTTGAAGCAGTGGGCTTCGTCAGTGAGAGTTAGAATTGATATCAAGGTTGCTCAACCCTTGATGCCGAAGATAAAATTGGTGGTGAAAGGAAAGAATGGGGAAGGAAAACTATGGGGTTGGAGTGTCGTTATGAAAAACTTCCAAATTATTGATATTCATGTGCAGTGATTGGACATGTAAATGAAGACTGTGAGGAGGAACTTGATGATGAGCTTGTCGGGTTCCATTCTAATCTTAGAGCTTCCCCTAAAAAGCAACGCTCTTTTAGTTGTGGTTTTAATGAAAAGAGTAGTGCTAAGGAATCAGTTAGTGAGCATTCCTCTTCTATTAGGAAGACTTTGGAGACGAAAAGGAGATTGTTTGATAATGAGTGTGTTGAGTCTGAGTCAACAAGTGATTCAGTGTCGGTTAATGTTGTTCAGGAGACGGAGGAGAAATCTGGTGGGGAGGAGAAGTTGAGAGTTGCCCCGGTGATGGTGGTTACGATGGTGGAGGAACAAGTGATTATGGAGCCTATTAATGTTCAAAAAGAGGTTTTGTTGGGGAAAAAAGCTATTCAAGAGTTGGGGGTATTTAGCTCGAAGGGTTATGGTCTAAGGAAAGTTAAAATAAAAAGGCTAGCCCGCTCGGGGGTGGAGGGTGTTAAGCCTGCTTGGGGTTTGAATGAACAGTGAGTGGTTTAATGGAAAGCTCTGAGAGGGGTAGGGATGATGATGTTGTGATGAAGGATAGAGTTGATGGTGTGCCAGTTAAAAAGACTATGTTTGGTGATTCCCAAAGGATGGTGGCCGAGGCTCGGCCCCATCCTACATTATGAAAATTTGTAGTTGGAATGTTCGAGGTTTGGGAAATACTCGAACATTCCAAGCTCTGAAGCAACTGCTCAGGTTGCATGGCCCAGATTTGTTCTTTCTAATGGAGACTAAGTTGTTTGATTCAGAATTAACAAATATTAGAAATGCATGTGTGAATTATAATTTGTTTAGTGTTCAATCTTCTGGAGGTGATGTGTGCCGATTGGTCAAGGAGTTTTTCAGGTCTGGGGTTATGCCGAATAATCTTAATCATACGTTTATTACTTTGATTCCAAAAGTTAAGAAACCAGAGCGGGTTCAGGATCTTTGACCGATTAGTCTCTGTAATGTTTTATACAAGATAATCTTAAAGGTTCTGGCAAATAGATTGAAAGTTTGTTTGGATGAGGTGATTTGTGAAGTGCAGAGTGTTTTTGTCCCGGGAAGGGCTATAAACGACAATACTATGACGGCTTTTGAGATTTTCCATTCGATGAAGCATAAGATAAAAAGGAAGAAGGGTATCTTTGCTTTCAAATTGGATATGGCTAAGGCATATGATAGGGTGGAGTGGAATTACTTGAGAGGAATTATGGGTAAGATGGGGTTCCCGGAGGTTTTTGTTAATCTAATTTTGACATGTGTCGCTTCGACTTCTTTTAGTTTCTTGATTAACGGAACTCTGAGTGGTCATCTTGTTCCCGGGAGAGGTTTGAGACAAGGGGATCCCCTATCCCCATATCTCTTTCTTTTATGTGCCGAAGGGCTCTCGGCGAGGTTGAGAAAGGCGGAGTTGGATGGGAAGCTTCATGGTGTTTCGATTGGGCATGATAGTCCTATTGTCAGTCATTTGTTGTTCGCCGATGACTCTATTATCTTTAGGAGAGCAACGGAGCAGGAAGTGAATGTTGTTCGGACTATTTTGTCCGATTATGAGGGAGCTTCGGGGAAAAAAGTTAATTTAGAGAAATCTGAAGTTGCTTTTAGTTGTGGAGTACCGGATGAGAAGAAGAGTTGTTTGTCGGGATTATTAGGTGTCAATGAGGTGGGGCAGTTTCCTAAGTATTTGGCAATGCCAACGGTGGTGGGGCGATCTAGGAAGGCAATTTTTCAATTCCTTCTTGAGAGGTTAACAAAGAAATTTGAGGGGTGGGGTGAGCGTCTTTTATCAAGTGGAGGTAAGGAGGTCATTGTTAAGGCGGTGGCTCAATCAATTCCACAGTATTTGATGAGCTGCTTTATTGTCCCACCGTCTATTTGTCAGGAGATGCAAGCCCTTATTGCTCGGTTTTGGTGGAGTAAAAAACAAGGTAAAAGATCTATTCATTGGCTCTTGTATGAAGCTTTATGTCAAGCAAAGGAGGAGGGAGGGGTGGATTTTCGGTGGTTTGAATCCTTTAATTTAGCTATGGTGGCTAAGAGGGCTTGGCTTATTTCTCAATTTCTGAATTCCCGGTGTGTTAGAATTTATAAGGCAAAGTATTTTCCTTTTTCTGATTTTTCTAGAGCAGTTTTGGGTTCGAAGCCGAGCTATATTTGGAAAGGTCTTCTTAAAGGAAGAGAAGTGGTGGAGGATGGTCTATGTTGGCGGATTGGAGATGGGAAGTCAGTTGAGATTTGGAAGCACAAGTGGGTTCAATCACTTTCTTGTAAAAAAGCCTTTAACGAGATTAACAAATTCGAATATCTCTAAAGTGGCAAAGCTAATTGATTATAACAGTGGTGCTTGGAATTCCTCTTTGGTGCGTGAGACTTTTAATGATGATGAAGCAGTAGCTATTCTACAGGTTCTGCTTAGTAGAAGGTTTCCTGTGGATACTCAATTTTGGAGTGGCACAAAGTCGGGGTCGTTTAGTGTTAAATCCGCTTATCATCTTATTGAAGATCGAAGAAAGCAAACGGGTGGTGGTGCTTCTCCTTCGTTTAATCATTTCAAATCTTTGGCTTGGATTTGGAAAGTTAAGTTACCGTTGAAGATTAAGAACTTTCTCTGGAGAGTTTCCCGGAACATTCTTCCTACAAAGGATAATTTAATGCGAAGAGGGATTGCCTCTAATCCTAGCTGTGTTCTTTGTGATCTATCTTTTGAGAATATTCTTCATGTTATTAAAGATTGTTGTTTTGCTAAAAAGGTTTGGAAATTATTTTTTAGGAGGATTGGAGATGGCGGTCTAAACTGGTGGATGGACGAGATTGGGTTGAGCGGTTATACTCGAGGAATTCCGATGAGCAGTTCTTACAAGCGGCGGTGATTTGTTGGTTTTTATGGTACAATAGGAACCGGGTTGTCCATGGGTCGGTTTGCTTGGAAGAGGAGGAGCTGCTCCGGTTAGTTGATACTTAGCTGCTGTAGTGGACTGCTGCAAATCGAGTGCCGGTGGTGCCTTCAATTTCTGGGTTGCGAAGAGAGGCGGTGTGGGAATCTCCGGCAGGGGGCTGGGTTAATATTAATACTGATGCTTCGTGGAAAAGAGTCCTAGCGGGAGGTATTGGGGCTGTTATTCGCGATGAGGCTGGTGAGGTTGTTTCTGGTTCTGATGATAGTGATGATGATTATTATGTGTTTAGTGCTAACACACCATCTGATGAAGAGGAGAACTTTGAATCAGAGGAAGAGGATATAGTTAAAAAGAAGAAGGCATTTGTTAGTGATGCAGTTGTTCTTCGTAGGACAACTAGGTCTTCAGGCTCTCCTGCTAACGTTGTTTCTAAGGCTGTTGTTGCTAGTGGTAGAAAAAGGCAAAAGGTAGAGCATGTTAATAATGTTTCAAAGAGAGTTGATCGTGGTAAGACGGGTAAAAGTGATCCTGATGTTGATGTTAAGTCTGGTGGTGATGGTTTGAACCAGAGGATAAGTCCTAAGTTGTTTATGGACTTTGTGAAGACACTTCCAGATGCTCATAAGGAAGTTGTGAGGAAGATTGATTTGGTGGGTTGCTAGAGCTGGATATGGGTAGGCACAATGTGGAATTTGCAAAAAAGGTCGTGCATTTGTTGGATGCAGACAGATGTAGTTTTGTTCTTCCCTCTGGTGAATTGATCAAGTCGAGTAAAGAAGATGTGCATGCAGTTTATGGTTTGCCTTGTGGGGGCAAGGTTATTGAAGAAGTGAATGATTGTGATGATGGTAGTAGGTGGGTTGATTTTGTGGCGAATTGCAGGAGGACTTACAACATTCAAAAGGGAGCTCCAACTAATTGAGCTGTTTGTGACTATCTTAAGCAATTGATTGATCGGGATGTTTGTGATGAATTCATTCACAACTTTCTTGTTTTTGCTGCTAGTTCTTGTATATATTCTACGAATAGTGGCCATACATACCATAAGTTTTTGAGTAGTTGTATGTATGTGGAGAGTATTGCAAAACTTGACTGGTGCAAGTATGTCTTCAATTGTTTGTTTGATGTTGTTCGTGCATACAAGAAGGGGACATCTTATTTTACTGGTCCACTTCCTTTTGTTCTGGTAAGAATTTGACTTTCTGGAATATCTTGTATTTACTTTTGGAATATTTTGTATTGACTTTTGGAATATTTGGTAATCCGTTTTGGAGTATCTGTGTTTTCTTTTGTATTTCAGTTATGCTTTTTTGACCGCCTGCAGCGAGGAAAGGAAGAAAGGCCGAGGACTATTCCACTTACCTCTGTTTGGAAAGAGGATTTGATTGCTAAAAGAATTCGTTTTGAATTTAATAACGATTTTGCAATTGGAATGGTCTTAAGTACTTTGAAAGTTGAAGATGAAGGTGAAAAATTGAATATGCGAGATGAAAAGAAGAAGAAGAAGAGGAAGGAATCAAAGAAGATGAATAAGAAGGATGAGAAGAATAAGATGAGGCAGGAAGAAGATAGTGGAGAAGCAAAACATGAGTCTATGGAAGGAGTATCGAAGAAGATGAGGCAGGAAGAAGAGAGTGGACAAGCACAACCTGAGCCTATGGAAGGATTATCAACAGATGATGTTGGTTTGTTGGTATGTAACTTTTTTAGGTATCTTGTCTTTGTAATTTAAACTGTTTAGTTTTTTATTAATTGTTCTGTGTATGTTTGCAGAATTTTATGAATAACTTTAAAGGTTTAGCTAGGAAATTAGCTAGTGATGTTACTGAGATGTCTAAGGTTTTAGACATAGCGGGTGAGGTGTTTGAAGGGAATGATTTGGTAGATCAAATGAACAATTTGATTGAGAACATTTGGGAAAAGTATAGAATTAGCAAGGAAGCTAGGATGAGCCAGCGTTCCCACAACTCAGAACAAGGAAGAGGATATTCTAGTGTTCTTAGCTAGCCTGACACTGATTTTTTTGACGAACCTGGATTTTTGGAAGAGTTAGAACTCGTCTGTGCAACGTATGATTCTGTGAAAATAGATGTTGAAGATAAGGCAGTAAGACAGAGAAAAGGAGCCTCACCTGAAATTTCTGAGTTGTTTTTTGAGCCATTGGTGTCGGAAGATCCTTTAAATGACCATGTTAGAAATAATGGACTGTAAGTGACCACTTCATGTTTTTTAAAAATGAGTTAGACTATACATTTTGTTTAATTGTGTTTTTATCTTTTATGTAGGATTACTGAGAATCCGAATGATGGTCATTTTGGTGATGTTGATGTTGATAATGTTCATGTTACTGATGTTATTGTTGAGGAAATAATCAGGTGATATGAATTTTTTTGATGTTGTTTTATGTTATGTTTGGAATATTGTAGTGTGCATATTGGAATATTATGTTCTGTATTTTTGAATATTGTTGTCTGTATTTTGGAACTTTAAAATATTTGTATTATTTTTCACCTTTACAAAAAAGATGATGTTTTTTAATATGTTTTTATGTTTTTTTGAAGTCTTGTGGATTTAAATGTTGAGCATGCGGATCGCAATGGAACGCCTTTTCTGTTGCAAAATTGGCTGATGTTTGCACAAATATAGCTGAAGAAGAAGGATCCAAGGTGTCAAAAGTGAAGAAGGATACTGAAATTCCTAGTTTTGAGTTGATTGCATCTTTAGAGTCAGTAGAAGATACAGATGCAGGAGTTGATGATGTAATGAATGTTGAAGCGACAAATGTTGAACCAAATGATGCATCTGTTGCAGATGAAGTGTAGATTTTTGCACTATCAAAGATATGTTTTTGGAACATTGTTGTCTGTTTATTCATTATTTTTGTTTTTTGTTTTATGTACTGTTGTTGCTGATAAAGTTGGTGTAAATCAAGAAGAGTATGTTAGTGAAGCTCATGTGTTTCCTGAAAAAGAAATAGTGTATATGATTTATGTGAATTTGTCTGATTTGTTTTCTTAAGTCTGTTCTATTTGTAGTCTATTTGTTTATGAATTTGTTTATGTTTTTTTGGACAGGGATGTAGAATTGCTTAAATTTGTCGATGATGGTAAACTGCAGAAGTATATTGGTGATGTAGCAGATTTGAAATCATTGCCAGATGATATTCCAGATGAAGTAGAACATTTGTGCATATGGGGTGATGTTACTTTAGTTGATGGGAGATCAGTGCATGCAACTTGTGATGATGATGTGTTTGGTCATCAAGTCAAGATGTTTGTCGGGCGTCTTGATTTGCATGCTATGGCTGATGGGACAGACATTGGATGTTGCACGATTGTTTATTACATAAGGTTCTTAATTATTACTGTTTTTTGTGATAGTTGTTTTTATTGATTGATAATTGGTTTTTTAGCTGCATAGTTACTGTGTTTCTTGAATAATTTGCAGATACTTGCATAATTTGCTGAAAGAAAGCAAGAGAGAAAAAGACTTTTGCTTTATTGATCCAAACCGGACGTATGTAAGCCAGAAAGTTTCAGTAGAGCAGAAAGCATTGATTTTGAAAGAGCGGTTTTATCAGTGTGGGAAGGATGTTGTTTTCTTTGCCCCTCAAAATACAGAGTACGTTTATGTTTTGAAATACTATTTTTTTAATAATGTAATTTAGTTGTATTAAAAATGGTGGGTCTAATGATGGTGGTTTTAATGATGTGATTCTAATAATGTAATTCTGTTTTATGCATTTTGAAATATTGTAGCATGAGTTTTGGAATATTGTAGTATGTGTTTTGGAACATTGTAGTTTGTCTTAATGGAATTGTGTTTTTTCAGTGCTCATTGGACTTTGACTATAATTAACATTAAGGACAAGGTGATTTATTGGTTGGATCCACTGAAGCAACGATTGCCAGGATCTGAAGATGAATGGAAACGAATAGTTGATTTGTATGTTGCTTAATATTTATATTTGCTGCTTCTACTCTTTTCTTATTGATTTTGTTTTATTATTACTGTTCTTTTTCTGTTGTTTAGGGCTGTGACTTATTACATTAAGGAGTCGAGATTGAACATTAATTTTAGATGGATTCTTCCTGGGGTAAGTCTTGGTAGTGTAGTATTTTTAATGTTGAGTTGTTTTTCTTTTTTGAAGTTTGTGTGTGTATTTTTCTATTCTGAAGTTGTATGTATTTTTTGTTTTATAGGGTTTCACAAGGCAACCAGATTGGGTAAGTTGCGGTTATTATGTGATGAGGTACATGTGAGACATTATCATTGAGAGAAATTATGGGATGGGTGACCTGGTAAATCTGAGTTTCATGTTTTTGCGTTTCTGTTATATATTTAATTTATTTTTTGGTTTGTAATTTGATTTTTTGGATTGTTTGTTTAGTTGGTAAAGGGTGTAAGGAGTTCGTACACTAAGATTGAACTTGATGTAGTTCGTCGTGAATGGGCGACTGCTGTTTATGAGGTCGGTCTTCTTCTGTATGGTGATAATAGAAAGTAATTGTTTTTAACAATGTAATTATCTTTTGGAACAACACAAGATTGGTTTTGGAAGCATTTTGTTTGATTTTTGGAATATGTTAATTATGCAGGGAGGACGATGTAAATCGAGAAAAGCGTGTTATTAAGGCATCAAAATTTCTTCGTTCTCCTTTCATTGTGAAGAATCCAAAGTTGGTCAGGGATTTGAATAAGAAACAAAAGAGAATTTTTGAGTATGTATTACGCCCTGATGAGCCAAGGGAGGAAGTTGAAGCATTTTGTTTATTATTTCCAATGTTATGTTTGATTTTCGATATTCTAAAAGTTTTTTTATTGTTTGCTGTTTTAGTGAGGAACTAGTTTATGAGGATGGAAAAACATTCATTACTCATAATGAAATTTTATCAATATCAAAGGGTCAACATATCAGCAATAATTTAGTGGCTGCGTTTTGTTTAATATTGAATGAAATCGAGAAAGGAAAGAGTACACATAGAGCTAGAGTGAAGAGATTTTTCTTCAGTTGTATGCCTTTTGTATGTTATCTTTACTGTTTGCTTGTTATGTTCTTCTTTTTGTTTGTCTGTTTTCAGAAGAATACTTTTATTGACACATGGTTTATAATTTTTTTAGATTATAATTTCTGCTGATGATGAAAAGACGGGCTCAAAGTCAGTGGAATAGAAGAGGACAAGTTTCAAGATAGGCTAAGGAATGAACTTTCATTTGCAGGTGTTGAGGATTTGCTTGCATATGATCTTGTAAGTATATATTGAAAGAAATTGGAGGGGTAAATTACACCGGAGGTACCCAAACTATACCCCTTTTCCCAAACAGGTACCTAAAAACTATTTTGTCACATATAAATACCCAAACTATCGATGACCTCCCAAATGAGTACCTCGTGACCTCCTATAGCAGGTTTACCTCAAGTCAACGCCAAGTCAACTGAAATCAACCCAAATTTTGTTGACTTCTTCCACTCCTCCAAAAAAATGTCTAAACTAACCCCTTCCTTCTTCTTCTTCCACCTCCATTTTACTTTCTCACTCTTCTTTCTCTCTTTTCACCATAACTTTTTTTTTTCTTCTCTATTCTTTTTCATTCTTTCTTTTCTTTTTATTTTTTTTTTTAAAAAAAAATAAAAAAAAAAATCCACGGTGGGCGGGCGACCCGTCGGAATCTAGGAAATCCAGATTCAGTCTCGCCGGAGGTCGCCGCCGGTCTGGAAACCAGCGGCGACCTGGGATTTCCAGATCCCAGGTGGCGCTGGGATCTGGAAATCCCAGCGCCGCCGCGGGTTTCCAGACCGGCGGCGCTGGGATTTCCAGATCCCAGCGGCGGGTCCTCGGAATCTGGATCCAGATTCCGGCGGGTGGTTCCACGATTGATTTTCTTTTTTTAATTTTTTTTTATTTTGAAAACATGAAAAGGAAAAAGAATAAAGAAAAAAAAAATAGATTATGGTGATAAGAGAGAGGAAGTTGAATGAAAGGAGAAGATGAAGGTTGAATGGAGGAGGAAGAAGATGATGAATAAGGAGAGAGGAAGTAGAATGAAAGGAGAAGATGAAGGTTGAATGGAGGAAGAAGATGAAGGAGGAGAGAGGAGGAATAAAATAATGGAGGGCAAATTAGTCTTTTCAATAATTCAGTCAACTGAGTCAACTAAAAAATTGGTCAAAATTGGTTTGACTCGCGTTGACCAGCGTTGACTTGAGAGAAACCTGCTATAGGAGGTCATCAGGTACCAATTTGGGAGGTCATCGATAGTTTGAGTATTTATTTGTGCAAAAATAGTTTTTGGGTACCTGTTTGGGAAAAGGGGCATAGTTTGGGTACTTGTGGTGTAATTTACCCGAAATTGGAGTATTATAGTTTTGGAACATTATAAGAATGTTTTGGGACATTACATGATGAACATTTATTTTTGTTATTTTTCAAGTATTCTTTCCAATTGTTTTTGTTGTTCATTATTGTCTTCTGGTGTTTAACTTCAAGAAGAAGAAAATGGAGATTATAAATAATCAGACACTTCCTGCAAGAGTGGCAAAGGAGGCTAAATATCGTGGCCAGCCACAACAACTGGTATGTTGTAAGATAATGGTTTTCATTTTGGTATTTTTCTATTTACTGTATTCTGTTTTAAGATTTGCTTTGTTTTTTTGTTTCAGTTAAAATGGTTTGCAGAATTCTTGTATCCAGAACTTGATGAGAATCCTTCTTTTAAAGAATTGTTTGCTTATAAAGATGAGTTAATAAAAATGAAGTGGAGAAATCCAAGAAACTGAAATTAATTAACTAAAGCCTTTTCTTCAGTTTCTTCAACAAGGCCTTTTCTTCAGTTTCTTCAACAAGGCCTCTTTTTCTACAAGCTTTTTCTTCAGATCATGATTCTCATCTCATACTTTATCCAAGTACATATCAAGCTCATCGAAGAAGAAAGACATTGTAGACTTCATCCCTTGAATCTTCCTGAAGATTTCATCTTTATCCTTCGTGCGAAATGCACTCTGGATATCTTGAACGGAAGCAACACATTCAGAGGGAATCTTCAGTTTGTCATCCATTCGTTGCATTCTTTCAGTTGCCCTCAATGAATCATCAATGAAAGCTCTTTCCTCATCACTATGGGGAGATCTAGATGGAGAAATTGATCTCTTTCTTTTGCCATAACTGCTGCTTCCTCTCATTGAAATTTGTGGAGAAGAAAAGTTAAAGAATAATGAATGAAGAGTAATGAAACTATGCAACAATTTATAGAAAAACTGTGAAGGGAAATGAAACGGTTCATTGATGTAAAAAAAATACAATTAAAATAACCAACAATCAAACATGCCATTTTTTTTGGCAATCACTAATCCTAAACCATTCGTGTTTTATAATTAAAACTGACTTTTCCGAGTTGTCTTAATGAAACTATGTTTTTTTTTCTGTTTTTAATTATGTATTTTTTTTGTTTTTAATATAAAAAAGTTTCTTATATGTTGCATTTTTAATAACAGATTAGTTTGAGAAACAGATCATTTCAACTAAAAATGAAAAACATAGAACATTCACAAAAAAGTTGAAACAATAAGCTTATCCAATTTGGAACAATTGCCTATGGAATTTGGAACATCCACTGATATATAAAACAAATTGCATAAATAAAAGAAATCAAGAATAAAATAAATTAAATTAATAAACAAATTTAAATTAATTTGCAGATTTGATTTATGTTAGAAGCAAAAATTAAGTATAAGAAAGTATATGAGAATGCAGATTTAATTGTAAAACATGTATGTCTTGGGATTAGTTATTGCCAACTGGGTAATTGATTTCTAAACTGCATATTCTCATTGGTCCACTATAATTGTTACCGTTTGAATATTTACCAAGTGGGTAAACGTGTATGTGTTGGGATCAGTTATTGCCCACTATAATAATTATTGTTTGAATAGTTACCGTTAGAATATTCTCTATAAATTGTTCCTATCAACTGTTTCTATCTTCATCCATTCTTCTTTAATTTGTCTTTTGTAAAAAATAAAATGAGAGCCACAATGTATCGAGATAGCAGTAGTTGGAGAAGAAGAAGATCTCTTTCTCTATCAAGCAGCAGTAGTCATGGGGATCTGCGTGTTGCAACCATAAGAACGGAAGGAGATCTCCACAGTGCATTTCGCACGAATGATAAAAATGAGATTGTCCGGAAGATTCAATTTATAAGGTCTTCAAATTCTATCTTCTGTGACGAGCTTGATTCGTACTTGGAGAAACTATGGGAGGAGATTGATGAGCTGAAGCAGCTTAAAGAAAAAAATGCATTGGTAAAGAAACTGAAGAGAAGGCTTGAGCCGTTTGAGACTTTTGATTAAATATTATGTAGTTTGTTTTTTTATTCTTATCTTTGTATTTTTCTTTTTTTTTGTTTCTGTCTGTAATTTCTTTTTTTTATCAATAAAAAAGTAGTATTCTCAAAATAAACTTTCAAATAAGTTTGGAATATTACATACGAATTTTGGAACATTATAGTTATCATGCTGGTAGTTCAATAACAAACTAAAAATCATAAAGATGATGCAGAGTAAACTATTGGAATACTATTTTTTACAGGTTCTGCTGTTGTGGTGTGCCATCTCCCCACATTTTTTGCACTTCCTTAGCTTTTTCTTGCTTTGCTCAATTGCTATCTCTTTTGCTCCCTTCAATCTCCTTTGATTATTTGTAAGTTGGATACCAGTTCCTTTGTTTTTTGAAATCTTAGGTTGCTTGATCACAATTTCAGTAGGCACAGTTGATCCAATCAACATCTCTATGTCTTGTGTTTTACTGGGAGTTTTGTTGCTGTTGTTTGTTGCCTTCCTATGTTCCAAATCTGTCTGCAATCGTTTCACATTGTCTAGAAGTGCATTGAATTGGTCTTCTTCAGCTTCTGCTAAGCTCACACACATGTGAATTTCAGACCACAAGGTTGTCAACATTCTTTTCTTACCCATAATTCTTGCACATTCATCTACAATACTCCCTTGGGAGTACAAATTTGATGTTTTAGCTGCCAAGATTGTCCATCTGTCAATCATATATTGTTGAGGCATGTTTTCAAGCAATCTATCTTTCCACACTGTTATCATATGCATGCATGGAATTCTTATTCTTATGAACTGCTTGCACGAACATGTAGTGTCGATGTTTGTTGTATTGTACACAACCTGAATTTCTGTCAATTTGTTCTGTTCCTTTACAACAGTTGTTGTTTGTGTTTTGTTGTCGTTGACGATGCTTATAGCCCCACAATAATTCAAAGCAGCAACAACTTGTTTCCGAAACTCGTAGAAAATTGTTTTCGTATACATTTCTGATGCATTCTTCTCAATGTTCCTTCTCAATGTTCAATCTACTCTCACACACAGGTTTTGAGAACTTGTTGTCATTGTCATTCATTGCTTGTACTCAGTAATGTTCAAGTGGTCCTTGAATGTCCAAATTGAATTTGGACATTGACCATTAGATTTAACAATTTCGATTATATTCACATTAAAAACTAAACCCTAGACCCTAAATCATCGACCCTAGACACTAAAAACTAAACCCTAGACCCTAAATCATCGACCCTAGATGATGTGATACTCCGGACTAATAATTCGCATGTTAGTATCTAGGGTTGATGATTTAAGGTCTAGGGTTTAGTTTTTAGTGTCTAGGGTCGATGATTTAGGGTCTAGGGTTTAGTTTTTAGTGTATAGGGTTTAGTTTTTAATGTGCATATGAACGAAATTGTTAAATTTAGGGTCAATATCCAAATTCAATTTGGACATTGAAGGACCACTTAAACATTACTGTGCTTGTATATATCTTTGTGTTTCCATTGAAGACTCAAATCGCATGTTAAACTCAACAAGAGTGAGATGAGAGTTAGTGAAATTAGTGAAAAAGTTATTTTCACTTTCTGACCTGAAGTTGATCTCATTAAGCTTGATAGGAAACAATCTCTGAAATAAGCTGGAATCCACATACTTCTTTTTTCAAACATGTCACTCAACCATCTATGCCCTTCTAAGTTGGATTCTGAAATCACTGCTTTCCAGCTTTTCTCAAACTCTACAGGCTCTGTTTGTACATTCCAAATGCACTTGTTTATCTTGTTCATGAAATCTTCTTTATTTTGCATTTGGGATCATGTTTTAGTGTCAGCAATATAATTAGTGTAAGATTTCTGTTTTAGAACATCAAAGGTATTTTGTTGGAAAGTATTATGTAGAAAACAGAAATTTAGTTACTTACCAATTTTATCTGACATCTTCTTCATTATATGCCACATGCAAAGCTTATGCTCTTTCTTCTTGAATTCATTTTTTATTGAAGCTAACATGGCTGGATCTTGATCTGTGATCAAGCATGTTGGCTCATTGTTTGACATAGCTTTGAGAAACGTCTCGAATACCCAGTTGAATGAATTTATATCCTCATTTGCAATTAAAAAGCTAACAAAAGTAATACATGCTTTGTGATTGTCAATCCCAATGAATGGCCCAAATACCATGTTATACCTGTTGTAAAAGTTTAATAACAATAAATTTAGCAGCAAGCAAAAAAATATATTGGAGTAGATTTGGAACATCATACATAAGTTTTGGAATATCCCATCATATGTTTTGGAACATCAAGAAATGTAATTTAAAAACAAATGAGTTCTTATTTGTTACCTGTTGGTGCTGTATGTGGTGTCAAATGATACCATATCACCATATATGGCATAGTTTCTTCTAGATGTGGAGTCTGCCCATAAAATTTTATTTAGCCGGCCTTCATCATCTGTTTCAATCTCGTAAAAGAATCCATTATCCACAGACTTCTTCTTCTCAAAGTTGTCTATAAACATTTGTGCGGTTGTGTCTTTTACATAGGGCTTCAAGTCCATTTGAAAGTTCTTGAAGTCGATTTTAGTTGCACCTATGTTTTCATATCCACCCAACAATTTATTTGCTTGTCTAAAAGTTCTTGAAGGTCTGATATTCATCAGTTCAATCAAAATATAAAATTAATCAAATTTGTAATTACAGAATATGTGTATTGGAACAACAAATAACGTACCTTTGTGTTCTCGTAAACCATCTTTTTCAGTAGTATTCCCATATTTCTTCCCTCTTTTTGATATGGAAGAGATATTGGAGTGTAGAGTTCATGGTTATGCTCATCTACAAAGGTTGTGACAGTATACTTTTTGTCATTGCCGATTGTCACTATCATCTTGGCCTTGCATCCAACACGTGTTAGCGTCCATTTTCTGCGTTCTTTTCCATTGTATTGTTTACTTCTGGTTCTCTTATATCCTTCTTTATTGCATACATAGAACAGTTCTTTGATCAAATCTCCTTTATTTCTTGATGTTGATCTTATCGTAGAAAAACCAGCAGCTGATGCATATTTTTTGTAGAATTCAATTGCCAAATCTAGAGTATCAAATTTCATCTCCAATTGAGGTTTAAGCTCATTTGAACAGTGAGGCAACCATTCTTTTGTGCAGTTTGGAGTGAAAATATGTATTACTATTGGTGTTGCAACTACAATTGCAGAAGCAGAGTAATTACTTTGTTCATCAGTTGAACCTGAAAATGAAAATGATAGAGTTACTTTCTATACAGCACCAAAAACTGTAAATTAGTTTTGGAATATCTTTGAACAGTTTTGGAATATCCTTTAGCGAATTTTGGAATATCATTCAACAATTTTGGAATATCATTTAGCTAATTTTGGAATATCATTCAACAATTTTGAAACCACAAATTTTTGCAATAACCTAGTATTCAACACAGATAAACACAATAGCAATATTCAAATTCATGAATGTTATTTTTTTTGTTCAAAGTTGTTCATAGAATGAAGTTAGCTGGAGATGATGTTAGACTGATTTTCAAATTCATGAATCACATTCATGTTTATGAGTACGATCTCAAATGAATCTGATGAGTGATCTCTGTTTTATGAATCGAGATTACAAAACGCAAATTTTGTGAGAAAACACAAAAGTTTGGGAATCTGAGTTTCAGATTCTGAGATTCAGTTGATGGCGAACAACAAATGATTGTGAGATGGAGATGATTTCGAAGCACAACTGATTCTGTTGAAATCAATGGAGATTTTTTGCGATCAATGGAGATTTTTTGTTGCGATCAATGTAGGTCGTTAGTTGTAATCGCAGTTGAGGGCAAAAGTTTGTTATACCCTTTGTCATAAGCGCGCGTGTAATAAGTTTTTCTCCTTTTTACACCATAGCAAACCTGTCACACTGGAGGGAGCTGTCACACCTGATCCCTCCCCTGTATGTGTATATATATTATACAAATATCTTACCAAACCCCAATTTAAGAAGTAATAATACATTAAGGCCCATTAACTAATATGATATAAAGCCAATGATGAAGGCTATGGTTAATTGTTTTTTTGTTTAATTGTCTCCTCCACCATTGGATTAACTTCTATTTCACTCATTTAATGGTGATACTGAAAGTAGTAGGTTACTTTGTTGTAACCATGGAAAAACCCTTGTTACAAAATAATATTCCAAACATAATAATTAAAAATATAACCATTCAATCTCTCAAAAAAAGATGTTATAATCATTTAATGTAAAAAAATTATTATATCTATGCTAAACTAGGGGTTTTTATCGAGTATTTGATAAGCTTATAACCGAGTTGTAGAAATAGTTCCCGTCTCCTTCCTGCCACATTTGCAACTCTATTCATGAGCGCTTTTTTATGAATATCCGACTATCGAGGTATTTAAAAATAGAAATTTGGGTCAAAAAGGAAAATGAATGACGCAGAAAGATCTAAGTTCAAGTGGTTGAATTTTATGACTTAGATGATACAAAATGCAAGCTTTTATGTATTCCATTATATGTTGGAAATTAGATTTTTCTTGAAGGTTCTTTTGTCATTGACATTTTAGGAGATACAAAAAAAAATTTTCGATACAATGGAGGACTAAAAAGCCACAAAGAAGAAAAACTAGCAGACAATCCAAGCAAAAGACACTAATCAACACTGATAATTCTCGGCACAGAGACGCCCGTCATATCCTCCCATAACCCAGTCCTCGCCCATGAAGGGCAATCCAACAATAAATGAAGACCCTTACTCTTTGAGAGAGCTTTATTTGCCAGTTTATCGGCCACTTTATTAACTTCTCTATAAGTATGCACGAACTGAACTACTCACTCTTTGCGAATGAAATCCTTACAAGCCCCCACAAGGTTAGAGCACAAACAATTTTGAGAAGTTTTGTTTTCCAACCAGTTGATCACAATTGCAGAATCACTTTCAACAATCAAATATTTAATCCCCAGGTCCGAAGTTAGCTCGAGACCTTTCAAAACAGCCCACATCTCAGATTGAATAGCGACACACGTGCCGAAATTGAACATGTAGCTGCATCTCCATCTCCCATTAGCATCTCCGATAACTCCACCAGCTCTAGCAGTCCTAGGATTGCCTTTGCTGTACCCATCAGTATTAAACTTGAGCCAATTCATCTCAGGAGGACACCAATTAATCAGGACTTCAGCAAAATTTCGAGGATGAGGTGACATCGAAATATCTCTTCTGAAAGCTTCTGAATCCATGCTATGATTGGTTTTGATGAGGTCAATTTTGTCTCTAAGTTGCATATCTTTATTTTGGAAAATTTTGTTGCATCTCCATCGCCTTATCCACCAACTAGCAGTAGAAAAGATGTTTTTCCAGTTTTTGTTGTATTCAGGATGGTTCAACTTCTGGATATTAAAAATGAACCAGCCCTGCAAATCCAAAGAAAACCAGTAAAATAACAAATCATTAGGGATAAAGTAATTCCAAACCTGTTTTGCTGCTTGACAATCTCTGAGAATATGTAAAGTAAACTCAGGGTGCAACGTGGCAAGCTATTTGATGCCATCTATGCATATCATTATTTAGGATATTTTTGTAAAACATTAAAAAACATGAGGGCATATTTAAACGTTAAATTAATATATGGATAAATTCGCATTTAGGAAAAAAATACATGAGTGAATATGTGTATTAACCCCTAAAATTGAGGTGTATAATATCTAATTTTGAAGCTCAAGAGTCGTAATGAAAATAATGTAAAATTCGAGGCACCACGACTGTAATTTAACCCATAAACTTACATATGAGTTTCGGAAACCACCATTTTTACGCGAGAAAGGTCCGAATCTAGATCCAAACGAAGAAGAAGAAGAAGAAGAAGAAGAAGAAGAATGTCAAGCCCAGATCATTTATTTACGCTGCGTAACAACTTCTACTTGGGAGCTTATCAGGCTGCCATTAACAACAGCGATCTTCCTCATCTCTCTCCAGATGACTCCGTCGAGCGCGATTGCCTCGTGCATCGCTCTTACATTGCTCTCGGAAGCTACCAGGTCCCGTCCTTTTCCTTTTCTTCTTTCATTTTACTTTTTTCGCTCTCCATTATCTTAAATTCGGATTCGATTTTGTTTTTATAGCTGGTGATCAGTGAGATCGATGACTCCGCGCCTACACCTCTCCAGGCGGTGAAATTGCTCGCCTTGTATCTCTCTAGCCCCGAAACCAAGGTTTGATTTCTTCGATCTTATGTATTCTTCATCATTCGTTACGATTACTGCTTATTGTGTGAGATCTGAAGTTCTATATACTTTTCCTTTGATTCAATGTTCTTGAGAATAAGATTACTGCTCGTTACAATTACTGCTTATTGTGTGAGATCTTAGTTCGATATAGTTTTCCTTTGATTCAATGTTCTCGAGAAGAAGATTACTGCTTATTGTGTGAGATCTGAGTTTGATATATTTGAGTTCGATATTGTTTTCCTTTGATTCAATGCTAGATCCTATCGATCAATTAGTAGTGGTCAATTTCTTTTCGTTTTATTGGCTTTACATTGAATTTCTGCATATTAGCTTGAGAATATGAGTTCGAAAATTGCTTATTGTTAAGTTCTTTTTCGGAGTTTTGGTTTTGCTTTACTGTGTAGATGAACATGTTTGGACTTGTCACTTTGAAAAATCTGTCATACTTATGTTGCCCGCCAAATGCAACCTAATTGATTACTTATTTGTAGTTATTCTTGTTTTTGCTTGCTCTAGTGTATGAGCGCGTGGTTACCGTCTCAATGCTACCCTGCTATTTTTTTTTTCTTATTGTTTCATATTAGCTTGAAAGTATGAGTTCGAGAATTTTTTATTGGCACATTCTTTTCGGAAGGATTTTTTTGGAGTTTTGGTTTTTCTTTACTGCTTGTCACTTTGAAAAGTATGTCATATTTTTGTTCACTGCCAAATGCAACCTAATTGATTACTTAACTATGTGTATTTGTAATTATTCTTGATTTTGTGTATGAACGCATGGTTACTGCCTCAAAGCTACTCTGCCATTCTTTTTTCTTATTGTTTCATCGGGATAAAGAAAAGAAGCTTGAATTACAAATATAAAATTTCAATCAACTGAAATTCAGAAAGATGCAAAAATGTTTCACATGCAATAAATGTTTTTAAATTGTTCTGGATTGTTCAGGAATCCACTATTTCAAGCTTGAGAGAATGGCTTGCTGATTCAGCAGTTGGAAACAATGCTACTTTGAGGCTTATTGCTGGAATCATTTTCATGCATGAAGAGGATTACAATGAGGCTTTAAAACACACCAATGCTGGGGGAACCATGGAACTGTAAGTGAAATGTGACGTAGATTTTGTAATTTTGCGCATGTCTATCCTTGTGACATTTGCCTTCTTTTTGGTTATTCATTCATAGTAGTTGTAATTTGTGATTTGAGTAGGCTAAATGTTGTTTCTGCTACGGTTTATTGCTTAATTTGTTATTTTATACTGGTGAGGAAAGGAAAATAGAACTTCTTGGATCATAGTCGGGTGCTAAGGCAGAAGGTTTCTTCTTCCATTTGTACCTGTATGGTTCTGTTTATAATCCATGTGTGAGTGAGTCAGGTTTGGACTTTAAGCTACAAACTCTGAATGATTTTCTTAAGAAGTCATAAGTTATTTTCTTTCCAACTGAAAACAAAGGTACATGACAATCATTTTCTCAACCATGTAGTTGTACAGAAAAGACCTATTTCTGATTCCAAGTATGACTTTGTTGTTTTTCTTTCTAATAGAGAATCAATACTCTGAACTCATTCAACAAGTTAGTAACAGAAAATCTGCAAATGAACACACGAACAGACATAAAGAAGAGTAGAACTATTAAACATAAGAACTACAATAATGGAAATAGGATAAATGGATCAAACTGAAGCTCAATCCCCTTGTCTACCAAAAGGTAGAACCTCAGCTAATGCTGCCAAACAGAAATCTTAACAAATGACTTATCCCAACAATATAATAACCAATTCATATTTATACTCAGCCTATTACCCAAACTATCCTCCAGCTCATCTCCCAAATAACAAAATTCTGATGCCAGCGCTCATTTCTTGCTGCTCACCCCTTTGAGAACATTTTTACCAATAGGCTAGGTCATTTTCTTTCACTTTAGCAAGATCATCCCTCAAGCAATATATATATGATTGCTGATTACATTGTCTTGGTGGTTTATACGAACTTCAAACTAGTGGAGGTTCCGTCACATTTTCCTTAAACTAAAATACCATCAGCACATAACTAAACTAGAAAATTTTCTTCAGCTTCAGCATAAGTTTGCTAAGATGCTAGATTTTCCCTTTGTCCAGAGGTTGCAAAAAGATGCATTTGTTGAACATGGGATTTTTATTGAATTAGAACCCTTAATTCCTGCAGATGTATTAACAAAGATAGGCTGGAACAACCTTTAGAGAATTTCATATGTTTTTAATACTAAAAATATGCTTCTTGTTTTCCAGGCATGCATTGAATGTTCAAATATTCCTCAAGATGCACAGGTCAGATTTTGCAGAGAAACAGTTGAGAGCCATGCAACAGATTGAGGAGGACCACACACTAACCCAACTTTCCCATGCCTGGTTGAATCTGGCAGTTGTATGTGGTCTTGTTCATATTATGTTTAGATCAACATTGTTATTATTATTTAGTAGTCATTTTTTGATATGTTGGTTGCATTTTGCTACGTAAACCAGGGTGGTTCTAAGATTCAGGAAGCTTATCTGATCTTTCAAGATTTCTCTGAGAAGTATCCAATGACTAGTTTGATCTTGAATGGGAAGGCTGTATGTTGTATGCACATGGGCAACTTTGATGAAGCTGAAACATTGTTGCTCGATGCACTAAATAAGGCAAGTTAAGATTAATTTGTCTCTCACTTGCTTATCAGGCTGTAGAGTATAGATGTTGAAAAAACTGCTCGTTAGCTGTGATAATATAAAACATGCGTAGTATTTATTCTTATAATACTAGTACAAATGTTAAAGGTTATTTAAGCTGGTCCTATAAATTTACAATATATATTTATACTTAACTATCCATTTGAACTGCTTTTGAAACTTCATCGTCATTGCTTTGGCACCTATCTCTACATCTTGATTTTATGATGGTTCGACTTTTTTTTATTTTTATTTTTAATGACTTGAGTGACTAGGTTTGTATTTTGTGATTGGCACAGGATGCTAAGGATCCAGAGACACTAGCCAATCTGGTAGTATGCAGTCTTCACATTGGTAAACCTTCTTCACGCTATCTCAGGTAAGTTATCTGCTTCATTACTCCAATTTTTGACTTCCTAACTAAGCTGAGAGCTTGAGATTATCTTTAGAAAAATTAGAAGGATATTCATTCCCCAAGTCTTCTTGTGTTTCTGAGTGACATTAGTATTTGACGTGCTTTGCCTTTCCCTTTGGAGTAGTGGTAGATAATTCATGACATTGGCAAGAAATGAGTTCAATGTTCTCTGTGCCTACTTAGAAAAAAAACCATACAAATTACTACTGAGAAGGGTATGAGGTATATCGTGATCTCAGGCAATGATGTTCATTTTTATTGTCATGTTGGTGGTGCTTACAGCAATAGGACATATGGGTTTTTAATACTTAATATCCAGCCAGCCATACGTGGTATCATATATACAATCATAGTAATGAACTCACTTGTGGTCACGGTCTGGATGAAGCATATTAAATAGGCTTTCAGTAATTTCCATTCTACCAGTTATCTTTAAAAGTAGTTGGAATGCCTAGGTTCCACTTTAATTTCAGTTGAACTTAACATGTTTTATGTCTTTCTTTCTTTCTTTAATATTTTTTTGAAAAATTAGTGTAAATATGATGGTTAGATGAAGTTGTATGTTCTAAATTGTTACGGACATGACTGTTTCATGAGCTTTGTAAGGGCTGGCACTGTATTGTCTGTCCATAAGAAAGTTGGAAGCTTCTTGTGTTCATCACTGAAGTGATACAGACTTGTCTGTGCAGTTCGTTTCCAGCTGTTGAATGAATATGACTAACTATGGTTTATTAGTTGTTCCTTGTTAGCCTACTGGTCTTAAGGGGTCAATGTCGCTTCTCTCAAAAGGCGAGAGTAAAATTTATGATTGTTCTATCTGCAAGTAATGTTGTAGGTTTGTGGTGGGATGCCTAGCTATTCTTCGCTAGATTAGATTTGTCTCATTTGCATGCCTGTTGGCTGGTAAATATGCATGCTCAGAAACTCGAATGGTTTGTAATTCTAGAAACCTTTTGGACCTGTAAATAGCAACACCTGAAAATTCAAAATTTGTGATCTGCATAATCAGAGGCTCTTTCCAGACCTAACAGAATATCAATCCCAGTTTGCATGAAGTTTGAAAGTGCTGCAATTTATATTGACAAATAAGATTAGGAGAATCTTTTGAATCACATATTAGGTTTCATTGAAGGCATATGATACGTGTTGTTGTTTGCCATGGTCTTAGTTGTTACATGTGAAGGTTAAGCTGAGGTGGTTTGATTATTAATGCAATGATTTGACACTAATGTTTTTGAATGATTGCTTTGCAGCCAATTGAAAATTTCCAGTCCAGAGCACATGCTTGTTAAACGTGCATCATCTGCTGAAGATAGCTTTGAAAGAGCAGTGCAATCAGTTGCTTGATGTCCGTCCATCCACTTTAAAAGCTGTTCTTGTCTGAGTATTATACAAATGTTATTAGAGAAGTTAGAGTTGGAAATTCATTTAGCAATCTTAAGAGACATATTCATACAGATGATGCTTTATGGTTTCATTTATTCTGAATTCCATTTTGGATGTAACAATTACTATTCCTTTTAAAATATTGATTTTGGCCTTTTGATATCTTTAACACTAAATTGGAATACTGCAGTTCAAAGTTCATTTTAATTCTCGATGGATTCTGCTAAATTAGAAATAATTATCTTATTGCTTTGAATGCTCAGAACAATTTGGATGAAGCATTTACAATTACAACCCCTTGGCAAGAGCATTCCTAAAAACTTGGTAAAAGCAAGTTCACTTTTCTCAGTCGGCCTGGTAATTGGCTGGACTTAAGGTTTGGGCTGGCCCTCGCACATTACATGTTTAATCAAATTATGGAACTATTTGATGCAATTGTTAGATTGGTAAAATTATGATTAATACGAGTATATTTCAAATCAAAAAGTAAAATTCATCAAATAATGAAGTTGTATTATTTCATACCTTTTTTATCCAATAATAAAAAGTTAACGAAAAAGTGAAGATTATCCCATATTAGTAGTATTAAATTAAAAAGTGCAACATTATCTTATCTTCATTATAAATTTACTAGTCTTTCACCCGTGCATCGACGGACTCAGAAGAGAATGTTTTAACCGTTTTAAGTCATTTCTTTTGTATAGGAAAGTAAGAATAAAATTATCAAGACTAGCAAGTTTTATTGAATTATTATCGGTTTCCTGTTATCGCCACAATCCATCAATCAATAATCTCCACTTTATATTTAAATTAAATGAACGGAGAATATTTTCATGACGTAGCCGAACACATAAAAATAAAATTTTCCAAAAACAAAACTTTTAAGTTCATCTTAATTATTAAGACAAAAATTGTACAAACTTAAACGTTAAATAAGAAATTTCTTATGATTGATAAAGTTATTCTAAATATGTTATTAACTACATAATGTTTATTTTGTACTCTTAGCTCCACCATAATTTTAAAATCATAATCCTTTACCAGAATCTCAAAAAATTTAAATATAACCCTTTACTATAGCAATAAAATCTAAATCTTATTCCATGTATAGTATATAAAATCTGACTTGATATCCTTTAAAAGGAAAAAAAAAATCTGACTAACTAGAGCTTGGGAGCATATATAAATACATATAATAAGAACATTAAAATTGGGCTAATCATCGCTTAAACGTGCTGCGAGTAATAAAAAGGAGAACGAAAAACAAAATAATGGCTTCACCCGAGTTCGAACCGGGGACCTTTAGTGTGTTAGACTGACGTGATAACCAACTACCACGAAACCGTTTTGTTGGTTTTCAGAAAAAAGTTACTAAAAGAACCTGTAAAGTTTCTAAACTTGTTACTATATTACTACAAATGTTATAAACAATTTTCCTAAGTTGAAAAAACTTCTGATAAATTTGTTCGGAGTATCCGATATAACAGTCATATATATAACTGTCAAATCTTTTCGTTCAAATTAATATTCCATTATGTAAGATAGATATTACTCAATTTTTAGTCTAAGTATAAAATTTTTTCGTTTGTAAAGTTATCCACCACCGATCGCAAACTAGTAAAAAGATGAAAAAACTAAAACCAAAAGAAACATTCTCTATTTGTTAAAAAGAGTAAATAAAAACACACTAAAGTCTACATTCTCTTGTCAATCTAATAACCATTTATTAGATGGATCTGCTGTATAAAGCACCAACTAAAAGTTTCCCAATAAACTTAAACTAACCATGATCAATTTTTCTTTCTTTTTCCCAAATCTAAGTATGAATTTTTTTTTAGTTGTTGTTTGGAGAAGGGAGTGCAATTGACAGCTTGGTAGAAGCATGATCATTGTTCATCTCAGCAGCAACTTCCATGAGTTTTTTAGTTCTTTGCCTGCCTCTGTTCACATGTTTTTCACAGTATTTTTGATCTTGCACTGCTTCTTTGCTGCACCTCCATTTTTTCCCATCTGTTCTTCTGCATCTCCCTGGCTCGGGGTCCATGTCCATCCCTTTGCCGTGTTCCATCTTGAGTTGCCTCTTTCCCCTCATAACTATACACATTCAAATAGAATTAGTAAGGGGTTAACTGATTAGATCATTGAAGGTAATCGAGGAGCATGTTATGTTACACTACATGAATATATATGCAAATAGATGTCACGGAGGGTATATCCACGGAGTTAGGCTAACTTCGAGGAGAAATATAAAAGCAATCCATGTCATCTTTTAAAGCGAGTTACTTAACTTTTGTTCCAAACGTTTAAAATTAGTGCAATTTATCGATAACCCCCAAAATTATGCAATTTCGTCTATCATATTGACAAGTGCAATATTTTTAGACATCAATCAAGAACACATATGTTCTAATTGTATTTCTATTTCTATTTCTTATCGTGTTATGCACAAACTGCATGTCAATTAATTCTTGAAAAAAATATTTGCATATCTATATTTGGAAATTGATTTTTTTTTTTTTTTTAGAAAAGGAAATTGGTATATTTTACGTCCACAAAACATGTGAATCTTTAAAACGTTATAGTTCGATATACGTGCTAAACATATATTTATTTTTCTAAGTGTACACATATAGTAGATGTGATATGTTGCTATGGAGGAGTGATGGCATATATTTATTTTTTTATTGAAAGCGGAGACCAGAAAACTCTTAAAAAGCGGACATCCCAACTAAGTTGGCACTCCAAAACCGAAAGGAAACGAAAAAAAACACAAAGAAAAAGAACGGACGCCCAACTAGGATGGCATATAAATTAATCTAATTTTTTTGGATAGAATAAATTCATCTAATAAATATAATATAATTCATGAATGAATCAGAATTTTATCTTTATATTATGATTAAAACTGCATCTTTTTTATTAAAAAAATTTACATCTTTTAAAATTGACACTCAATGATATTTTTCATAAATATAATTTGCACATTTTAGATGTATTTATTACAAAAATGTCACTACAATTTCATATTTTTCGACGCTCTAAGCAGCCATGTAGATTTATCGGAATGTTTTAAACCTTAACTATCAGTTTAAACCGGTTACTTGTCTCAATCTTTTCGAGAAAAGAACTTACAGTTAGGAATGATGTTCATGTTCCCAACCGAGCTCGAAACACTCCTCCATAGCGGAAGAACAAGACTGTAGGGAACAACACACCCTGCTTCTATGTATTTGTAAATAATTGTCTGATGTTTCAGTTCTTGCATTTGCTGCATTGTAAATCCATACGATCTTGATCTTCTCTGCATTTGCATTTCCTGCTGATCATGCTTCTTATCCTCCCTTGACCCGCCCCCAGTCCCCAGGGTAAGTCCTAACCCAATTGGGGGTGCCCCATTCCTTTCCATGCTCAAACCGCCTGAACCCGAACCCGAACCTGAAAATCAAGAATCATAATCAGAATCACACATAAAATCTAGAAAAAATTGTAAAATTTTTGGAAAAACTTACTGGAGTGAGAGAGACGGCGGAGTTTGGAAGGTGGGAAAATGGTGTTCATGTTCTTGATGGTCAAAGAAAGGAAAGAGTGAAAAGGGAAAAATAAGAAGAGAACAATATGCTTTGTTGCAGAGACTGTACATCTTTATAAGTCAGATTTTCTACTGAACCAATGCGGCAAAAAAAACTGCCATAAGTTTACAAATTTTCTAACAAAGACTGACAACTCTGACGCCATGTCAGAAACCGTGCAGGTTTTGTTGACAGAAACACACGCTATGTCAATGAAAGTGGGGTCCATATCTAATGAAAGACACAGACAAGCTTTTGTTTTTTTCTGCTTCAGTTGAGAAAAAAGTACAAAAATATTCTCATTTAACTACGCGTGTATTAAACGCTCGAAACATGCACGGCCACAATTTGCCACCTGATGTTTTTTGAGCGGAAGAAGTAAGCATACGTGTAGAGTTTTTGTTTCAGTGCTTTGAATGTCACGTGAGGGTGGTGAAAGAATAAGAAACTGACAAGTTTTGTTGTCAATTTTGTAATTTTGGAAATGTGTTGGTGGTTTATCTGTGATTTCCGTTTCTGGCTAACCAATTTGAGTAATTTTCTTCATGGTTTTGTTTTCTTCCTTGTTTGATTTATGGTATGTTTGATAATAAAAATGGTAGTTAGTTTAATTCAAATATGATTAGCTTGATTAAGGTTGCTCCACATTTTCTTTGTGGCCTCGTTTGTTCACTGAAAAAATATGGAAAATGTTACTTAGTCGATTAAACTATAAACTTGAGCTGATCGTTAATGTCAATAACATTTTTTATATTACTTTTGACACGAGAAGTTTCTTGGACTTGAAATGTGTGCAACACAAGTGCAATCTACTATATGTTTTTAATTCAAAAATATTGAGATTGTCAAGACTCGAACTCAAGACATATCATTCGTAGAAGCTGTAATAACATGTTACTTAACGTATTGAACTAAAAATCCGAGCTGATAATCTCTGACGGAAGAGAATGTTTTAACGGCTTTAAGTCATTTCTTTTGTTTAGGAAAGTAAGAATAAAATTATCAAAACTAACAAGTTTTATTGAATTATTATTGGTTTCCTGTTATCCCCACAATCAATCAATCAATAATCTCCACTTTATATTTAAAATAAATGAACGGAGAATATTTTCATGACGTAGCCGAACACATAAAAATAAAATTTTCCAAAAACAAAACTTTAAAGTTCATCTTAACTATCAACACTAAAATTGCACAAACTTATAAGTTAGATAAGAAATTTTTTGTGATTGAAAAAGTTACTCTAAATATGTTATTAACGACATAATGTTTATTTTGTGCTCTTAGCCCCACCAGAATTTTAAAATCATAATCCTTTACCAGAATCTCAAAAAATTTAAATATAATCCTTTGCTATAGCAATAAAATCTAAATCTTATTCCATGTTTAGTATATAAAATCTGACTTGATATCCTTTAAAAGGAAACAAAAAATTGACTAACTAAAACTTGGGAGCATATATAAATACGAGTAGTGCTCACCTAGTCGATGATTGACCAAATACAATTTGGTCAATCACCATTAGATTATGATCTAAGAGTGAACATTCAAACCTAACGAAATCACATATTTTACTTTAATTATAAACAGTGTGTTTTTGTATTTTTATTATACCCTAAATAGTCCCGTATCAACCCGTCGTCTATAGGTGATTTCATGAGGTTTTAATATCCACCATTAGATTTTAATCTAATGGTGATTGACCAAATTATATTTGGTCAGTCATTGACTAGGTGAGCATAACTGATATAAATACATATAATAAGAACATTAGAATTATGTTAATCATCGCTTAAGCGTGCTGTAGGTAATAAAAAGGAGAACAAAAAACAAAATAATGGCTGCGTCTGGGCTCGAACCGGGGACCTTCAATGTGTTAGACTGACGTGATAACCAACTACACCACGAAACCGTTTTGTTGGTTTTCAGAAAAAAGTTACTAAAAGAACCTGTTAAAGTTTCTAAACTTGTTACTATATTACTACAAATGTTATAAACAATTTTCCTAAATCGAAAAAACCTCTGATAAATTTGCTCGGAGAAAAACCTAAACCCGAAAAAAACACAAAGAAAAAGACCGGACACCCAACTAGGATGTCATATAAATTCATCTAATTTTTTTGGGCAGAATAAATTCATCTGATGAATATAATATAATTCATGAATGAATCAAAATTTTATGTTTATACTATGATTAAAACTGCATCTTTTTTATTAAAAAAATTGCCATGTTTTAAAATTGACACTCAATGATATTTTTCATAAATATAATTTGCACATTTTAGATGTATTTATTACAAAAATGTCACTGCAATTTCACATTTTTCGACGCTCTAAACATCCACGTAGATATATCGGAATGTTTTAAACCTTAACTATCAGTTTAAACTGGTTAATTGTCTCAATCTTTTCGAGAAGATGACTTACAATCAGGAATGATGTTGATGTTCCCAAACGTGCTCGAAACACTCCTCCATAGCGGAAGAAGAATACTGTGGGGAACATCACACTCTGCTTCTATGTATTTGTAAATAATTGTCTGATGTTTCAGTTCTTGCATTTGCTGCATTGTGAATCCATACGATCTTGATCTTCTTTGAATATGCATTTGCATTTGCATTTCCTGCTGATCATGCTTCTTATCCTCACTTGACTCGCCCCCAGTCCCTAGGGCAAGTCCTAGCCCAATCGGGTGCGCCCCATTCATTTCCATGCTCAAACCACCCGAACCCGAACCTGAACCTGAAAATCAAGAATCATAATCAGAATCACACATAAAATCTAGAAAATTGTAAAAATTTTGGAAAAACTTACTGGAGTGAGAGAGACGGCGGAGTTTGGAAGGTGGGAAAATGGTGTTCATGTTCTTGATGGTCAAAGAAAGAACAGAGTGAAAAGGGAAAAATAAGAAGAGAACAATATGCTTTGTTGCAGAGACTGTACATCTTTATAAGTCAGATTTTTTGTAACTTAAATTTACCAGTAACCGAAAGAAGATTAAAAAAATGGACCAACATGTAATGATATCTGCACTGAATTTACTGTCACTAAAACAGTGGGTTAATTACATTACTCGTCACTTAAGTTTACATTCATGTAGATTTAAATCACTCAAATTCAAAATAGCTTTACATTTTATTTTTATTTCTTGGCACAAGAATAAGGGCAGCGCCCCAACACACCGAATAAAGAAGGAAGGAAAATGAAAGTCTGCCAACACACACTATCTAGGAATAGAACGTAAGGTGTCAATCCTACTTCTATTTGCAAGTAGTAAATCATGGACGCCTATTTACGTATACTATTTCAATAACAAATAATCTTGTCGTATATGAAAATAATAGTTTAAACTACTTCAAATTTTTTTTTCTCAAAATTAGTAGAGATGTTTTGTCACAAACGAGAGATAAATAAATTTAGAGATATAAATTGTGAATCTTTTTGCAATTTCTAATCCAAAAAATGATTATGTCGTACATGTGATTTTAAGTTTTATACATATTCAAAGGTTATTTAATATATTTTTGCCAGATGTCTTAACATATGTAAAAAGGGTAAAAAGGATAATATAGTAACTTGAATATCGGTTTTTAAATTTGCATATCCACCTATCTAGTGATATCTTAAGTGCTCATAAATATAATTTACCATAGAACAATACATAAATTGAACTCATGATCACTTCATTTGTCGTATTTCCAAAATATCGATAGTTCCAAACTATTTTGATTCTTAAATATGTATATTTTAAAATAATCAATATGCTAATAGATATGATTTGCCATCAAACAGTACATTAATTGACTCACGATCAATTCATTTGTCGTTGCTCGAAAATACCGATAGTTCCAAACTATTTTAATTCTTAAATATGTTTGATCAATATGCTAGTTGAAATTTAGTTAAAACTACTATCATAAAATACAAAATGGAGCAATAAGTACATATAGGAATATTCTATATGTGAATAAACTCTATTTTGTTATAAAAAATTTCGATTCCAACTTGAGCCGGTTGTAAATAAGAATAACCTCTCAAATGTTAATTATAATACATTATTCAAGTCTCATCTTTAGAAACTATAGCTCCATATAAGAACAATTATATACATGTTCCTATATACATAATGTATATAATTATATAAGAATTTAAACAAAACTTATAAGATATTTAAATAAAATATTAAAATTACGTATTAGTTTGAACATAAAGTTCAACTTGTAACTATAATTATTTATCATTTTTCTCATATACTCTTTCAAATCTCTATATGTTTGGAAACTAAATCAATACGACATTTGTAACTAATAATATTTACCGTTTATATATTTGAAGTGTTGATTTTTTATGTACTAAACTATATATAAGAATAACCTCCCAATTGTTATACAAATAGTTTGATCGAAAACGAATTTCTATATAAAGGTTTTATTGTATATTGCATATTAAAACTTTTGTGGTAATACTGTGAAAATAATAAAGTTAAATACCATGAGTACAATTACCCTAAAAACATTTTTTACTGAACCAAGGCGGCAAAAAAAACTGCCATAAGTTTACAAATTTTCTAACAAAGACTGACAACTCTAACGCCATGTCAGAAACCGTGTAGGTTTTGTTGACAGAAACACACGCTATGTCAGTGGGGTCCGTATCTGATGAAAGGCACATACAAGCTTTTGTTTTTTTTTGCTTTAGTTGAGAAAAAAGTACAAAAATATTCTCATTTAACCGCGCGTGTATTAAACGCTCGGAATATGCACGGCCACAATTTGCCACCTGATGTTTTTTGACGCGGAAGAAGAAAGCATACATGTGGAGTTCTTGTTTCAGTGCTTTGAATGACACGTGAGGGTGGTGAAAGAATAAGAAACTGACAACTTTTGTTGTCAATTTTGTAATTTTGGAAATGTGTTGGTGGTTTATCTTTGATTTCCGTTTCTGGCTAACCAATTTGAGTGATTTTCTTCATGGTTTTGTTTTCTTCCTTGTTTGATTTATGGTATGTTTGATAATGAAAATGGTAGTTAGTTTAATTCAAATATGAATTAGCTGGATTAAGCTTGCTCCACATTTTCTTTGTGGCCTTGGTTAGGACTAGGGTTTAGTGCTTAGGGTTAGGGTTTAGGGTTTTTAGAGTTGTATGTGAGAGTAATAAAAATATCAAGATATCCCGTCTATCTGCATATTGTCATTGCATCTTAGTAGTTTTGTATCATATACCTTAAAAAATAAAAAATAAAAATTATTTGTGAAATATTTCTACTTTAAAAAATAAATAACACATTGTGAAAGTTTGGTGATACAATTAAAAATATCACACACCTTGTACCACCAATATAAGATGATGGTAATATGATCTTTTTACCAGTGGAAGAAGGATTTGACTCTCCTCTCAATACTGCTTCAGATAAACCTTTGTATAAATATGCCCTTAAATTTTTCTGGTTGTGTCTAATGTACGACAATCTTTCGACCTCAATCATAGTATAAGAATCAACTATGAACTACTGAAATAATTTGCTTGAACACTAAATGGTCGATGGTTCTTTATCTCTTTGCTGAATTCTAACTGCAAAATATTCACGCATGCTAATATTTCCCCTCTTCCATTTCTTTTCGTCAACAAACTTAACATCCTTTCTTAATCCATCTTCACCATAAGGGAAAAGCAACGGATACTGCATCGGGAGGTAAGAAGGGTGCAATTATTTATTAATACGTTTCAAAATTCCATTTTTTGTCTCCACAATTATATCCCTAAACCGATCTGCAAAATCAATATCGCCAACAACTAAGCCTGCTACTTCTGAAATAGTTGACATATTGTACCTCCTCCCGTCCTTATGTCTACCCCTATCAATCGAAACGATTTCGTCAAGACATTATTCTCATCGAGCATATTTTTTAAGTCTCGAACAATGGAATTATCAACATCTGTATTCTTCGTTCGTGAACTATAAAATAAATAAGTAAATTAGACACATAATTCTAAAAGATTATAATTCAAAATATTAAATCCATATTTTTTAGGAAGATACGTAATTGAAAAAACGATACCTAAAAGCACGTGTTCTGTTTGAAATCTCATTCTCTGTATCATAGATATACAACTTCGCAAATTTTGGGACCGATCTGAAATTTGGCAATAAACTACCAATCTTATGACAATTTTGTCCATAAAGCCTGAATACATAAGGACCGCTTCCATCATTCACAGATGTATCAATATCACTACCAATTGAGGTAAATGAAAACATCATGTTATACATCCTGATATTTTCTATGAAATGTTTACTCCTGCTATCAAGACCAGAAAGTAGATTTTGTAAAGTAGACGGGGGGGTGACTTTTCCAGCACCACAACATAGTGAAAATACTGGTGTGTCATTTTGTCTATCTTTATAAATTTGTTCTACATGCCATATAAGCGCACCACAATATGAACATTCAAGTTCAGGATCTCCCACATCTAGGACATCTAAAAATTAGAAGATACAACTAATTAATAATAAATATATATATTAATTTTGTTAAACGAAATACTATTAAATTAATTTAATATCAATATAAAAAATTTAATTATATTAAGATTTATACCATTATTTTCTTGTACAACACCATGCATCATATTAGAGTCTTTTCTCTGGTAGTTTTGCTTTTCTTTTCATCCTTGCTTCTTTTGCTTGCGAATTACGATGCATTCATGTTCTCGCCATTAACTTGTTCAAATTGTAATGAGTATAGATTATAAAAACGTAGTAAAAAAACCCATTTATGTAATAAAAACTAAGCAAAAATTTTGGTCCAAATTGAATGAAAAAGTAGAGTCCATAGGTATAATTTATTTTTTCATAAATTACTGTGTATATATGTAATAAATATATAACATGATAATTAAAAATATTGAATTCTATATTATTATTTTGTTGTACAACATAATGTATGATATTGTTTTGTTGAATAATTCGTTCAAAGGCGTAATTGAGGTTACAACAAACTAAAAACAATATTTCAATGTCAGTATATTAACATTAACATTTGAGAATTCTAGAGACAAAAAAACCACAATATATACCATTAGTAATGTTTGAAGCTGAGACCTTCTGTAGTTATTAGAGCTTTGTGCCTCTCCCAATATTGATTTTCCTTTCATCCTTGATAAAGTTGATTCTAAATGCGATTCATCATTTTTTATTTGTAAAAAAGAAAATGCAATTCATCGTTGATATTGAGATAATTATTTATTTTATATATCTAAAAAATAAAATATAAAGACAAATAAAAACAAAGTACCGTTATTGATATACTAAAATTGACCATCATTTCTGCTATTATTTTCAAAGTGTTAATTGTTAGAAGCTACATCAAAATTATCTGACCAATTTATTAATGAAATACGTTATCTTATATGAATTTAATTAACTTAATTTAAATAATTTTTACCATTTTCAATACCATCGAACCTGCAAAACTTAGAGAGTCTTTTCTCCGTCAATTTGGCTTTTCTTTTCATCATCGCCAGACGTGCTTGTGCATGCAAATCAATGTCCGTGTAATTACGATGCATCATGTCGTTCTTACCAATAGCTTGTTCAAAGGTTATAAGTGCAGATTAAAATATGGCCGATCATGAGAAGAAAAAAATAATGGTTAGAAAAAAAAATTGACTTAATTTTATTAGGAACAAAAAATTTAAAGGAGGAAAAAGAAAAAGTGCAAACATTTTATAAGGTCCATTTAAACTGACTCAGTAAAAGAATAATAAAGTGATATCTGGGCCCTTTTGTTTGAAAACTAACTTGGCATTTTCTTGATGTTTATGAAATTCATTTAAAATATCTCTTAAAGCATGTAGGGTTAGTTACATGAAAGTCACATATTTTAACAAATTATACGCAATTCTATCAAACATTCTATTCATATTCTGAATATGTCAACCACGCCTCACCTAAATATAGGAGCTATTCAAATTTCACAGTGCATATAATACGATAACTACTTTTTTTTACAGCCGAACAATAAATATTTGTTTTGACATCTAAACAAAGAGTACTTATTTACATATTATGTAAGAAAAATATATTGGTTGTTCTATTATTAGTCATACACGTTAGATACGAAGCATTTAAAACTGGTATATAAATCACGTTCTTTCATTTGCTTTCTAATATTTTTTACACTGGTTTATCCTCCTAACTTATCCATGTGAGTGTATGACTGATTTTTATTGAACTCGCCAGAACAAAAGCAACATCTTATAATTTCGATGTGCCTAATATTTAGACCAATCAATTAAGGATTGAATTACTAGATAACCTCATTATCTAGTTCTTGTTCAACCAGGTCTAATAATAGCGTTAACGAAAGCTTACAACAGTGAAAATCAGAATATTCATGACATATACAGTTAAACCTCTTTAAAGTAATACTCTTGGGGCCGGGAGAAAATATTACTTTACCGAATTTATTACTTTATCGATAATGAACACTGATGAAGAAACTAGTCCTAAACCGGACAATAGCAATAGAATCACCTACGGATGAACAAATTTTGAGTCTGTAATGAACATTGGTGAATGACTGATCTTAAACCGGACGATAGCAATGTCATCCCAAGTGTGTCATCAAAAAAAGCAATTCAAGCAATCAACACTTTGAACAATTACTTGTTACAACACGAGCAAAACATACCAAGAGTTGTTTATGCTTTACATAAAGTCAAGGATGATGTTAATTTTAGCTCTGATGAAAAGAAGAAACAAGATACTATATATTCATATTCTAAAAAAATTGAATTTTGTAACTCATACATATTATAAATATGTATAATTATGAAATTATTACTTTACATATTACTTGGGCCCTTCAGGACTTTCTAAATTTTTATTATCTTATGCTTTTGACGAGAATATTACTTTACTACATTGGCCGAAGTTGCGACCGACAAAATTTATTACTTAAGCGAGGTTATTACTTTATCGAACATTACTTTACCGAGGTTAAACTGTATTTATACAAAACTGAATGAGAAATCGAAAGACCAAAAAAGGACTATTAATGCCTCAATTAACGAATTGATTTATTTCTCTGTTCTTGATTTATATTTTGAATGATTGACTTTCTTATTAACTTAGTATTGTGTGAACTGTAGGATACGATAATTCCTAATCTAACAGTCATGGTTATTTTAAACTGATGCTACAAAGTATGAAAATTGACTTACTCCATAATGAACTAAACATGAAAGAAGAAGCAAAACTAACAAAATCCTATACCATCAAACAACAATACTATGATTCACAAGATATCAATTCAAGTAATCCCTAATTTTATCATTTAAACAGTTAAACACTATTAAGGGAAGGATTAAAGAACTTTCACTAACCTGACAAAGAAGATAAAACGAAAGTGTCTCTGACCAGTGGCTTCCAGATGGACGACGCCGAAGCAGCCAAGCACGGTGATGCACCTAGTGTCGTTCTTCAATAGTTAGCAGGCGGCATTGTACTGCAACAAATTGAAAGAATAAAAGTAGAGGGAGAGAGTGTCTTTAGTCTTGGAAATTGCCATAAGATTTTATTATAAATACTTAAATTAATTAAGAATTCATAAAATGGATGTCATTAATTTAATTATGGCAAAAAGCATTCTGAGGCCCCTGATCTTTCACTTTTCGGTGCATTAAGTCATTGATCTTTTATTTGGATACATTAGACCCTTGATCTTTTATATTTGGGTTTATCAAGTCCTCATCTAACAAAATTGGATGATTTCTTAACTTTCACAAATTAATAAGATTAAAATAGTGTGGCACAGTTACAAATACAGCCCGTTTAGGAGGGTTTTTTAATATATGTGATTCACTTTGCTTTCTATTTACATTTCTAGACAATATTTTCTTTTTAAATTTGACAATTATTTTTCCCGCCTATTGGAATGTAGTAACGTCGCACCTTATTTCTCAAACGTTTCTCTTTGTCTCTCTCCAAATTAGTATTGTTTGTCTCTCAAGTTCATTTCTGTAATCGTTTCCTCTTCTTCATCATCTTTGCTCTTCTTTTCTTTTTCATCTTAGTTCTTCTCTTCAATTCCGGCCCACAAATTAAGGCCAAATTTTGTATGACTGAAAATTACTGAAGCACATTTACTGAAAAGAAATTATTGAATTGAAATGAACAACCGATAAGTACTAATAAGGCATAAAGAACATGGTCAAACATCACTCATTAGATTTCATCTATGTTTTCATTCTACTCGATTTCACTTTCGAAATGACTAGAAAATGAGCAAAACAACGACAATAACTACTGAATTTATTTTTTTCATTTTTAAAAATAATTGTTGAATAATTTATTGAATATTCAATCAATTATAATTAATTAGGTGTCGCAATATTTCAATTGGTCTTATTAATTTGTGAAAGTTAACAAATCATCCAATTTTATTAGATGAGGACTTGATAGAACCAAATATAAAAGATCAAGGGTCTAATGTATTCAAATAAAAGATCAAGGGCTTAATGCACCAAAAAAGGAAAGATCAGGGGCCTCAGAATGCTTTTTGCCTTTAATTATAGCAAAGAGATTACCTTATTGAAATCAAATGGAAAGGAAATACATAGTAGACTTGCACAAATGGTAAATAGGAATATATCAGGATTAAATAGGAATATATCATGATTACATAAGCCTAATATTTATAACCCAAATAGTAAAATAATACGCCTGAATAGTAAATTCTGGAAATTTAATGTGTTAATTATAATTTCAAATTTAATAATATAAATAATCTTATTTTGTAAATGAATAGCATCTCAGCTCCTAAGAAATCGCATATGTTTGTTTTTCTTTCTAAATTACATTGTTTTTCTTCCTAAATTACATGTTATAAATATATTGTTGAAGAAGAAAAATAAACAAATGAAATTGTCACATAAACTATTCATGTAATTTTGTCATTGGTACTCATGATTTTATTAATTACCTTAATTTCATACAATTACTATATATTATGATTTTTAACGATGTTATAATCTAGCAAATTAACATATTTTCTTAAATTGCTGTAAAAAAAAATTATATTTTCTTAACTTATTAAATTGGTTACGCATAAGCAAATAAATTTGTCTGGATGTTATTAGGTGTTAGGGGTTCAGGTGAAGCCTTGACGATTTTGTTTCCCTCTTAATTAGTTGGTTACATATTTATTTAAGAACTTTTATTTTATACATGTTACTGTTTGAGGTTTGTCGGGTACCATTTAAGTTCATCTTCTAATTTAAGTTTGATGAGTACATCAAATTCCAACAGTTGTTAAATTTGGTAAGCTAATTGAAGCCCTTTAACCACTCAAGTTAACCTTAATTTGTTTAACTTCAGAGCTAAAAGTTAAAGAATTTGATTCCATTTCTTAAAAAATATGAAATACTAAATTTTTTTGATATATAAAAGTATTGTTAAGAGTAAGTTTATCCACTCACAAGACCAAAGCAAGCCACAAACTCGATGAGAAAAGAAATGAAATACTAAATAAGCATACTTTAAAATACAACGCTAATCGGCCTATTAATATTAGTTGAACACACTTTATTCACGGAATAAAAATCTCCTAATTTATAATACCCGTTTTTATAGTATTTCTATATTAAGCTTATGCACAATATATCAATAACAATTTTAATCCAATTAAATAATTTCTTGAGATCTATTAGCTAATTTAAAAATAATTAAAAAGTAAAATGACAAATAGAATTTGTGATCGGAAAAGTAAAGAACTCAGAGAATGAGTCTAGAATAATGTACCTTAGATTGTAGTAAATCCCATGTATTTATAGTGTTTTATCAAGTATTTGAATCCTAGTTGTATTAGGACATATCATTAGTTACGCCTATTTAGGCTCATGATCTTAGTCCTAATTAGCTTGACTCTCCTCATTGAACTAGGAGACTCAACAGGAAACATAATCCACGTAGGAGAGAGATTCTCCTATCTTTGACTATTCAACGCACGTCTCATGTGGCAAGTGAGGCTATTAACTTAGTCTTCTTTAACCGACGTGGTCCTAAGCTTATTGACTATTGGTACACGTGTCATGCTAAATATAACGTGATAACAGAAGCCCCCCCAAAAGGATAAACAAGCTCCTTTAGGACTTATGCCTTAACAATCCTTAAGTAACCAAACAATACTCACGGCCCAGCTTACAGGCCCAAGTAGCAAATTCGGTTGTCAGCCCAATAACTTTACCATTAAGTCCAACCACCCAAATCGCACGCTGCTTTGTTAAATTGCCACACTTGTCATCAAGCGTGGTCTCAAACTTAACTTCCCTCCAAGCAAACGAAAGGGTTTTGTAATTCGAAAAACCTCAAGTCTGTCTATAAATACCCACAGAAACCATTTCATTTCTCACACTCTCAAAAATTCTCCAAGTATTTTTGCAAACCGCCTCTCCAGATTTCTGCCTGTACATCTCAATCGTAAGTGTTGCAAATTTACTCTTGATTTTCACGTCTTCTGTTTCTAAAATGGCTTCATCATCGTAAAACCCTAACTCCTCAAACAAAACCTCTCAATCATCAGACCCAGAACTCGACCACCGCCGCCGTCAAACAATAATTCACTGGTCTGAGGAAGAACTCACACCTCCTCGCATTCCTGAACAAAATCGTAACATCCCAATTATACCCATTGCGCCCCGAAACCCTAATCCTCCTATTCAAATGCCGGCACGAGCACCACATCCTGAAGAGGGCTTATGGAAAATTGCTCTCCCCCACGAATTGTCCAAGATTGATACCGACGCGGCGCTTCGCGAACTGAAGAAGAAATTCCCTTTCCTAAAGGATTTCGATTGCGCTGTGCCCAGGCTTGAGGATAGGATGTTTACGGGTAAAGGACACAAAGTTGCAGTTCTTGAGAGACTCGCGGAGTATGGCATGAGGTTTCCTTTCCCCGAGGTGGTAAACGACATCCTCAACGAGTTCAACCTTTGTCCTGCTCAAATCGTTCCCAACTCATGGGTCGAAATGCTTGCTCTTGTTCGAGTATGCCAAGATCTAGGAGTCTTGCTTACCGGGAACCTTTTCAAATACCTGAGAACCCCCACCAAAGCTCAGAAACATCCATGTATTTCCTTCAAAGAGGTTCATGAGCCCAAAGGTCTAGTTGGTGGCAAACCCTCATCTCACAGTGGCCATCGTTCTCGGTGGATCTGTGTTGGTCCCGAGGATGGCAATCTTCGGTGGCCCTGGAGGCTCGATTTCAACGAGTTCCCAACCAATCCAAGCACATGGAGAAACCCCACGAAGACCGTGGTTCTAAGCGAGGAGGAGCAATGCTCCCTCAAGAAACTCCAAAAATATAAACCTCCTGGTCCCATCACCCTCGAGCAATTCCTAACACGCTACCGAGGCAATATGCCCATTGCTACTGTGGGAGAACATGGGACCATCTATTATTTTCCTGCTCCCGAGGTTAACCGAGCTCACCTCGGGGAGCCAATTTCTCTTCCAAAAGATCCTCGTAAGCTTTCTAGTTTTTAATTATCAAATTTGTTATTTGCAGGAGTATTTTCATGGCTCCTAAGCTAACTTATAAACAATGCCTTGCTGCAGCTCGCCTCAAGGCGCTCGGAGGTGTGATCGAGGCTCCCTCAACCATCGTTCCTCCCAAAGGTCCCCGAGTAACGACCAACAAGGTCAGTGCCTCATCAATTGGCAATGCTGCCACGAGTGAAGCCCGTGAGCCTAAAACTGCTCAGGCGGAGAAAACACCTTCTCCTGAGAATCAAACTTTCCCCGAGGCACCAGGTAACTTCATCGACTTTCAACTGAAACTTCTTGTACCTTTATTTCTTTTCTCCATCTAAAAATTTATAACTTCTATGTAGAAATCCAAACTCTCTCCTCGAACACAGAGGATGAACCTGAAGAGTTGCATCACGAAATTCAATCCTCGAGCGCCCCTGAAATCTGAGTCTTCGTAGACCAAAATGTTCCGAAGCAAAATCGCTCGAAAAGGAAGACAACTTCTACTTCTCTCGACACCTCGACCCTCGAGGGCGAGATTGCTATGGGAGCCAACCCTGTTGACCCTGAAGGTCCCCAGGCTAAACGTGCTCGAGAGATAGATGGTACTAGCACGCCTCCTCACCTAAAAAATCCAACAGCCTGGGAACCCAACTGGCATCCATTCTCCAACTGCCCCAAGATGATCAATACGAAGGGCAGGGTACCCCCAGAGGCGTCAATGGATCAATACGAAAAATAGAAACTTTACAACGTAAGCTTGTTTCTCCTATCTGAATATGCGATATCGATGTTTAAGTATAACTGAAACTCTTCTTTATGCAGTTCTGGGCTGAGCGCTTTCCTCGGATTTCTTTAAGCGTCCCAGCGATTGCAGAGGATGTAGTGATGAACCCTAAGTGTTTTGATTATGTCCAAACGTTTCAGAAGATGAAAATGAAAATTAACTTATATACTTTTCAATGTTGACTAACAATTTTTGTTAAGTTATTGTATAAGTTTTCTCAGCAGATGCTGAATGAAGAATTCCTGCTTGCCTATTGAACTCAGAAGATTAAAGAAGCTGAAGACAGAAGTACTTTCTCAGAAGCTGGATCAACCGCTCTGAAGTCTTGATCGTCTGTCTTAAGTTTTTATCAGAAGTTCTCCTTTGCAAACAGAAGACTAAGGTTGTTTTAGTTCAGAAGCGCTAAGAAGGAATACGAACATCAGAAGTTCGTTATCACGGGTTTAGTTAAGCATTTAATGCTTTGTCAGTTGCATTTAATGCAAGGCGCTAAAAGTTCAAAAAGCTGTTTGAAGGACGCGCCTGTTCACAACAAACAAAACCTGCTCTCTTATCGTTTCCCTCTAAATCAATCTTCAAGTTCAGTCAACTCCATCACCTTTATTTTAATCCCATACCGGATTAGATTAAAGTACAAAGTTGACAGAGTTGAGTGTTTTGAGACCGTTTGAAGAAGTTGACAAGATTAACGGCTACTTTCATCCTTGTCATCCTTGAAGATTCAAATATCCTCAACGGTTATCTACTCAACACTATAAATAGTAGCAAAGCTCCACTACATCAACGACGTGTGTGATCATAGAGCAAAAATCTCAACGCACTGTTATATTCAAGAAAACAGAGCACACTTTCCATTCTCAATCTTTTCTTAGCTTAGACTTTGTAATTGTGAGAGAGTGAAGAAAAACAAGTTCATAATAGAAATCTTGTAAACTGAGATCGGTTGTGATCTTCAGTTAGATTTAAAAGAGAGAAATCTAGTTGAGATTTGAGTTGGGTGAGAAATCCAGAAAACAGAGTATTGTTGTTCTGGTGAAAATCCTTTAACTCATTTTAGGCTAGTCAGAACTAAGTGAGAAATTAGCTTAAGTTCTGTTGATGTAAAGGAGCTTCTGAACTTGCCATAAAAGTTCTGAATAGTGGATTTATAAAATCTCTGGAGGCTGCGACCTCAGAGGACAAGACGTAGTCACAGGAATTCTGTGGCGAACTTGGATAAATTGAACTGTTCATCAGGACCTCCTGAATCTCTTTCTCCCTTCCTTATACTTGTTAATTGCTTCTGTGTACTTGTATCATATTTAGTGCTGAAACAGTTTTTCTCTTAAAAATCACAAGCCTGTGTTCAGAAGTCTGTCCAGAAGCTCTTAACTCAGAACTTCTGTTGCTGAAAGGACAGAACCTGTCTTAAAGCAAATTATCCCTCAGAGGCTACTTCAATAAGCTTGCCTCTGATTCAGAGGATCATTGACTCTGAAAATTGAGTTTTCATTAAAAGTTTGAAAATATCAGTTTTCGCTTGAAACACCTATTCACCCCCCTCTAGGTGATTCTGATCTTGTTAGGGCCAACAAGTGGTATCAGAGCGAAGGTCACTTCGTATATTTACTAAAAAGATCTAACAATCTAAGTGTAAGATCCTATCAGAATCAATAGAGATGGCTAGTAGACACCAGCCTGAGAATTCTTCTCACTTCATTGTCCCAGAGGGATCCTCTACAACTAGACCTCCATTATTCAATGGTGACAATTATTCCTACTGGAAAAAGAGAATGATGTACTTTATTCAAGCTCAGAACATGAGTGCTTGGTTTGTCATTACAGATGGAGATTTCATTCCTACCAGAATGGAACCAGGTCTAGGGAATGTCATTATCCCTCAGAGAGAATATTCAGATGAAATTCTGAAAAAGCTCCAAACAAACGCTTCAGCAATAAATATGTTGCATTGTGCACTTACAGCCACTGAATATAACAAAGTTTCTTCTTGTGAAACTGCACAGGATATATGGAACAAGCTGGAAGTCACATATGAAGGAACAGGAAAAGTGAAGCAGTCCAAAGTCAACCAACTCATGAGAGAATATGAGTTATTTGAAATGCTTGACAAAGAATCTATTTCAGAAATGAATTCTAGATTCACCAAGATAGTCAATGACTTAAAGAGTTTGGGCAGAGACATTGAAGAGTCTGAAAGAGTAAAGAAGATTGTCAGAAGCTTACCAAGGTCTTGGCAAGCCAAGAAGACTGCCATTGAAGAAGTTCAGGACTTGAGCTTTTACTTGTATGATGAACTCATTGGGTCCCTAATCACCCATGAGATGTCACTAAAAAATCATGACCTAAGAGAAAGGTCAGAAGGAAAGAGACAAGTAGTTCTGAAGGCAGAGTCTTCTGAAGAATCATCAGAAGATGAAGAATTGGCCATGCTGACCAGGAAGTTCAAAAGAGCCTTTAGAAAAGGCAAAGGTGGAAACTACAAGAAGCCATTCAGAAGTTTTGAGAAGAAGACTTCTGACTTCGGTGATAAAACCAAGAGAGATCCAAACAAGCCCATTGTGTGCTATGGATGTCAGCAACCTGGGCACATTAAGCCTAACTGCCCAGAGCTGAAGAAAGATAAGAAAAAGTTCAAGAAAGCTATGCTGGCTGCTTGGTCAGACTCTGAGACCAGCAGTGATCCTGAAGAGAAGGAAGAGCAAGCCCAGATATGTTTCATGGCTATTGATGAGCCATCCTCTGAAGATGTCACAGGAGAAACTTCCGCACCTCCTGAAGCAAACTATGACTCCGAGGTAAACATATTCTCTGAACAAAATATCTTTGATTCTCTTGAAGAATTATATAGCATGTTCAAGTACCTAAAGAGGAAGTTGGACAAAAGCGAGGCTGACAAATTTCTTAGGTTTACTCAAGTTTATGCTGATATGAAAATATTGGAAGATAAACTAAGCAAACAATTCAGCTCTTCCTCCGATGACTCAAAAGTCAAAGGTAAGGAAAAACTGCCTCTGAGGAATGATAAACCTCAGAAGAAGAAATCTGTCACTCCCTCTCTTCTGAAAGAGATCTCTTCTCCTCCTGAAGTGGGAACCTCTAAGAGTGCTAATGCCTCTGAAGAAGTAGTACCTTCCCAGAAGAAGAAGAATGCTCCTAAGAAGCAAAGGGAAAGATCCAAGAATCCTCCTTCTTGCAAATTGTGTAAGAAAGATGGACATTGGTTGAAAGATTGCAAGTACCACATTAAGAACCTCTTGCAATCTGAAGTATCAGAAAAACCTGTAGAAGCTAAATCTAACTCTGAAGGACCCAATAAGGATTGGGTACCTGTCACTAATTGATTGTGTTGCAGGTTGCTCTGAGTGCTCCATCAATGTCAAAGCTGTGGTACATTGACAGTGGGTGCTCAAGGCATATGACAGGTGATGAAAAGGCATTCATCACATTTGTACCTAAAAGAGGTGGTAAAGTCAGCTTTGGAGATGCTCAGAAAGGAAGAATTCTTGGTTCTGGATCCATTGGAACCAATCCTCCGATCGAAGATGTCTCCCTAGTCAGAGGTCTGAAGTTCAATCTCCTGAGTGTTGCACAACTGTGTGATAAAGGCAGAGATGTAATCTTCAGCACCTCTGGATGTAAAATCTTGGACAGTAAGTCAAGGGAAGTTATTCTAACTGCTCCTAGAGTAGAAAATGTTTTCATGCTGAACCTTGAGAATCTTTGCAAAAATATATGCTTGATGTCCAAAGAGGATACCTCCTGGCTCTGGCATAGAAGACTTGCTCATGTTAGCATGGATCTTCTGACCAAAGTAGCTAGATATCAATTGGTTGAGGGTCTGCCTGAAATAAGTTTTAAAAAGGACCATTTATGTACTGCGTGTCAATCTGGTAAACAATCCAGAAGTTCTTTTAAAACTAAGAAAGTCATTTCAACTAAAAGACCTTTAGAATTACTTCATATGGATCTCTTTGGCCCTGTTCAACCAATGAGCATGGGTGGAAAGAAATATGCCTTAGTCATAGTAGATGACTATTCAAGATTCACCTGGGTCATCTTGCTCTCTAGCAAAGATGAATCACTTGGATGTTTCTCAGTTCTGATTAAGAAACTTGAGAATGAAAGGAATGAAAAGGTAGTCCATATCAGAAGTGATAATGGTGGAGAATTCAAGAATTTTAAGTTTGAAGAATTCTGTGAAATCAAAGGCATTGATCATAACTTCTCTGCTCCCAGAACTCCTCAACAAAATGGGGTAGTTGAAAGGAAGAACAGAACCCTGGTTGAGATAGCCAGAACTATGATCAATGAACGAAGGCTTCCAAAGTATTTTTGGGGAGAAGCTGTGAACACAGCTTGCTATGTTCTGAATAGAGTTCTAATCAGAAGTATCTTGAACAAAACTCCCTATGAACTCTGGAAAGGAAGAAAGCCTAAGATAGGCTACTTCAGAACCTTTGGTTGTAAATGTTATGTTCTGAATACAAAAGAACATCTTTCAAAATTTGACTCTAAGGCAGATGAAGCTATTTTTCTTGGCTACTCAACACATAGTAAAGCATATAGGGTCTTTAATAAGAGGACTCAAACTTTAGATGAATCCATTCATGTAAAGTTTGATGAGACTAACCCTGCAGATAGTAAAGTCTCAGAAGAAGATGAAGTTCAAGCTCCTGAAATATCATCTCCTCATGTTGAAGATGTTATTCCTAAAGCTGCTGAAGTTGACTCTCCTGCTGAACATGTCTCAGAAGAACATCCAACTACAGAAGTTAACTTTCTTCCAGAAGATGCTCCTATATATGATTCAACAAATGATGAACAAGTTTCAGAAGATACATTGGATATACCAAGAGAAGTTAGAGCTCATAGGAACCATTCCTTAGAGAACATAATTGACTCTGTTCATAATCCTGTCATGACCAGAGCTCAGCTCAGAAGATATATGGGGAATGTGGCTTTTGTGTCACTTCTGGAACCCAAGGACTTCTATGAGGCTGAGGAAGATGAATCCTGGTTAATGGCAATGCAAGAAGAACTTGATCAGTTCAAAAGGTCAGAAGTTTGGATTTTAGTCCCCAGACCTAACAATAAGAAGGTTGTTGGTACAAGATGGGTTCTGAAAAACAAACTTGATGAATTTGGAAATGTTGTGAGAAACAAGGCAAGACTTGTTGCTCAAGGTTACAGTCAGCAAGAAGGCATAGATTATGGTGAAACCTTTGCTCCTGTTGCAAGGTTGGAAGCCATTAGAATCTTATGTGCTTTTGCATCATACAAAGGCTTCAAGCTTTTTCAAATGGATGTGAAAAGTGCATTCTTGAATGGTTACATTGATGAAGAAGTTTATGTGTCTCAACCTCCTGGTTTTGAAGATCCTAAGTTTCCAAATCATGTGTACAAGCTGAAGAAGGCCTTGTATGGACTGAAACAAGCTCCTAGAGCTTGGTATGAAAGACTGACAAAGTTCCTGATCTCTAAAGGATTTGTCAGAGGCTGTGTTGACACAACTCTGTTCACTCTGAAGAAAAACAAAGATATCCTCTTAGCTCAGGTATATGTTGATGATATTATATTTGGTGCTACTAATGAATCTTTGTGCAGAGAGTTCAGCAATCACATGAAAGCTGAGTTTGAGATGTCTATGATGGGAGAGCTAACCTTCTTCCTAGGACTTCAAATCAAGCAAAGTAATGATGGTGTGTTTATCAATCAAGCCAAATATACTAGAGAAGTGCTAAAGAAGTTTGGCATGTTGGAATCTAATGCTGTTGATATCCCCATGGATGTCAGCAAAGACTTTGATGATGAAGAGAAAGCTGGTAAACCTGTAGATATTAAAACCTACAGAGGTATGATTGGCTCACTTCTATATCTAACAGCCAGCAGGCCAGATATACATTTTGCTGTGTGCTTTTGTGCTAGGTATCAAGCTAATCCAAAGGAGATTCATGACATTGCTGTCAAAAGAATTCTCAGATATCTCAAGGGCACTTCAGAAGCTGGTTTGTGGTATCCTTGTAGTACTAACTTTACTCCTGTAGGATACACAGACTCTGACTATGGTAGAGACAAGTTGAAAAGAGTAAGCACCTCTGGTGGATGTCACTTTCTGGGGGAATGTCTTGTCTCCTGGCATAGTAAGAAGCAAACATCTGTGGCTCTCTCAACTGCTGAAGCTGAGTATGTTGCTGCTGGAAGTTGTGTTTCTCAGATGCTCTGGATAAAGCAACAAATTGCTGACTATGGAATCACTCCTGGAACAATGACTATCTTCTGTGACAACAAGAGTGCAATTGACCTTTCCAAAAATCCCATACAACACAGCAGAATGAAGCATGTTCATATTAGACATCATTTTCTGAGAGATCATGTTCTGAAGAAAGATATACTCATCACTCATGTCTCCTCTGAAGATAATCTTGCTGACATGTTTACTAAGCCTCTGGCTTATAATCCTTTCAGAAGTCTACGAGAAGGCATTGGTATGACTTATCAACTTCAATAACTTATCTTTAACTGTCCTATTAATTCTTAACTGCCATGTGTTTGAATTAATTAAGCATGTTTAAGGATAATCATGATTTTGAATTAAAGCTGTCTACATTTAATGCTATTACGGCGCCGTTCTGTTGTTAACGGTAACTGGTTCCTTTTAAACGGTAGTTAGTTACTTTTTGAATAGGAAGCGATCACTGTTTGGGTATAAATAGAGGGTTTCCATACTTAGGTTCTTTTCACTCGAAAATCTTTTGCTCTCCAGATTTCATAGCTAAAACTATCCTTGCAATTTTCTGCAATCTTTCTACTTAATCTACATTTCTCAATCTCTTTTTCTAAAAATGGCTCAAGAAAATGTTCCTCAAGTCATTATCACTCACATCCTAGCTGATGATGAGATTCTTAGTGAATCTAGGGTTTTCACATCTAGATTCTTAGATGATGAAGTCAAATCCTCCGTTCCCATCTCTAAATGGATAAGTGCGCAAAACTGGAACTCATTTGTTTCTTTGAATGATTTCTTCTATCCCAAGATGGTAACTGAGTTCTATCAGAACCTCCACTATAGGTCTGATGAGGAGGATACTGTACACTCTGTGGTAAACGGCACTGATTTTGAGGTCAGCAGGGCTTCCATTTCCCAAGCCATTAGTATTGATGATGAAGGAATCATCATTGGGGATGATGGAACTGCTGAAGGTTTTTCGGAAGTAAACTGGGCTAAGCCAGTTCAGAGCGCAAAAGAAACCTATGCCACCTGGTTGACACAGCATCAGAGGTGGGCACATTATTTGACCACAAATGTGTTCCTTCCGAAATCTGGGGCTGTTAATGGGGTTTCTAACAGAGAAAGGGTGTTCATGTACCACTTAATGAACGAGAAGAAGATCAACCTTCCTGCCATGATTATAAGGCAGATGAAGAATGTGAAAGTTGGAAGTGCTTTGGCCTATGGGTCTCTTCTGACCAGGCTGTTTGAATCTGCTGGAATAGAGATTTCTGGTGAAGGGATTACCAGTAAGAGCACTCCAATCAAACTTATTCCTCTGACTAAGTTACAACACAGTATAGTTCCGAAGAAGCCAGAAGGTGCTGGTTCCTCTGTGGTTGTAAGTCAGAAAGAAAGTATGAAGGTTGTTGAGCAGAAAGGAAAGACTGTTGCCAAAGGAGGCAAAGGCAAGAAAAAGCCAAGTAAGTTGGTTGTGGAAAAGGTTGTTACTTCAGAGCCTCTTCCCCCTATGGTTCAAGCTACCATTAGTATTGAACCTTCTGGTAAGGTGGTTGCTGACAAACCTAGTGAAGCTGCAAAGAAAGCAGCAGAGGAAGCTGAGAAGAGCAGACTTGCTGAGTTAGCAAGAGCTGCTGAAGCTGAGAAAGAACAAGAAAGAATTGTCTCTCTGGCTGAGTTAACCAGAAGAGAAAAGGAAGCCGCTGAAGTTGCTGAGAAATTGGCAGAAGAAAGATTAGCTTTGGCAAAAGCTAAGGAAGATGCCAGACTGGAAGAAGCTGCTGCCCTACTGGACAGTGATGTTGCTCTTTCAGAAGTTGCTGAAGAAGAGACTGCTGGAAGGGAAATTCCACTTTCACAGGGAATGAGAAGGAAGAAAGCTGCACACAGAAGGATCCTTAACAAAAAGGACTTATTTGTTGAGTGTGCTGAGCTGGAAGATGCTATTCCTTCTGAAGAGGAATTTCTGGATGAAGAGATGCTGGATGCATCAGAAGGAGATTTTGGTGCTCCTACTATTCAAGACCTCTCAGAGGATAGTGATGAAGAAGTGATTGCTCCTGAAATCGTTCTTAAAAATGCTCAAGAGTTTGTTGAAACTGTTGATAACGACGATTTCCTGGACAATGTCCTTCTGGGTCAAGGCAGGAATCCTGGTGAAAGGGATGCTAGAATCACTATTGAAAAGATGGCTCATCTTGATGCCACACCTATTAGCTCCTTTGACCCCAATGTTCCGGAAGATCAGAACACTTCTGATCAAGCTTTACCATCTCCACCTCATACTCCTGCTCCATCTCCTATTCATTCTTCTCAACCATCTTCTGTACCTACTTCTGTCTCAGAGGTAAGTACATCTTCTATTCAAATTCCTCCCATTTCCTCAACATCTGAGGATATGCCTCTTAAAACCATTCTGTCCTCTGGATCCTATTCAGAGGTAAATATTAACACAGCTCCTTTATTTTCTGACTCTGTTATTATCTCATCCTCACAATCACTTCCATCAGAAGTTGTGCCTCCATTTTCTGGACTTACAACTTCAATCTCCACTCCTTCATCCTCTATACCAACTACCATTCTCTCCTCTCTCCCTCCTCTGACTACTCAGAGTGCTCCTTCATTCACATCCACAATACCTAGATCCTCATCCTCTGGACATACACCTCCTGTGTGTGATCCCTTAACAACTTCCAATACATCCACTCCTCCTTCCTATGCTGGTATTCGTACCAACTATGAATTTCTGTTCAATCACCTGAATCGAGATGAGATGGCTGCAAACTTTGGTAGTTTTGGGATTCCTCGCAGAGCTCCTGTTATTTCAACAGCTGGTGGTGTTCCATCTGTTGAGGATCTGAGAAGAATGAGTCAAAGTGGCTCTGATGAATTGTTGCACAATATGGCTAATCTTGGGCAAAGGACTCCTGCTGCTGACTTATATGCACAGGGTATGGTGCTCCAAGAAATTCAAGCTCTGAAGGCACAGAATCTACAGTTGATGACTATGCTACAAATGCAAAATCCCTCTGTGTTCATTCAGAATTTGTCAACCCTTCATCTCGCTGCTTATGATGAATTTTATAAACTAAGGCAGTTGGCTCTGACCCTTCCTACACTTGAGAACATTGCTCATGCTTCTACTAGCAATGTGAATGAACATCTCAACATTCTACAACAAGAGGTTAGAGAAGCAAATGAACATTTTGAATCTCAAGAGAAGGTTCTCCCAGCTAAGATTGACGACCTACAAAGCACCATTAATCATGTTCTGAGAGAAGTGAAATCTTCTGCTCAAGGTCAATCTTCCTCTGGGGCTGCCAAAGTAGTGGAAAACATTTCTCCTGATCTCAATAAACGTCTTCAGAGCATAGAATCCCTTGTCCATGCTCAGAATGCACAAATTGCTGAACTCACTGAGTTCATGAAGGTTCTGCATTCTCAGTCCAAAGAGCATGAGCAGATTCTGAATAACAATTATCGGTTTGTTCGTGGGCAGACCTATCTTCAAAATGAATATTTGACTGCTGCTGTCTATTTGAACAACCAAGCTATCAAGTTGCTCCTAGAAGATGCTCAGAAGCAAAGACCTCAGACCGGTCCATCTCTCCCTGAAATGAGAAAGCTTGAGGCTGATTTTAAACAGAAAATCGATCAACTCAATGCTTTAAGGCCAACTAAACATCAGCTTGACACTGCTCTCAAAGTTCAACAGAAGTTAATGTCTCAAGGAGCTCTGGGAAGGCCTGTTGTTTATGGACAAATGGGGGAGAAACCTGCTGAGCAGGGTGGTGGTCCAAGTTCTGGTTTAAAGAGATCTGGTGCTAATGTCAGTTCAAGTAGTGGAGTTCCTCCTCTTCAGAAGAAACCTCGAAACACATAGTCAAATCCATAGAACTTAAGAATCTTAGTCATAGGTTCTGGGTTGGGTAGCTTCTTGTTAAGTTATTCATCTTTATGCTTCTGACATGTTGTTTCTTTGTTCTCTGAATATTTATACTATTTGAATTTTCCACACATTCTGTCCTCTTACATATTACTGCTTGCTTATATGTTTCTCTAACTTAGTAACTTACTTCACAATCGTTAAATAACTTGATCTTAAGTCTTCTAAGTCTCAGATTTGCTGAAGTTCACCATTTACACTAAAATGGGGGAGTTAAGTTGCTCAGAAGTTATAAAAACTATAACCAACAGGAAGTTACTTTCTAAACCTTAAAGTTTTCTAAGTAATCTTTACCTTCTGACCACGGTTTGTCCATAACCAAAATGGGGGAGAATGATGAACCCTAAGTGTTTTGATTATGTCCAAACGTTTCAGAAGATGAAAATGAAAATTAACTTATATACTTTTCAATGTTGACTAACAATTTTTGTTAAGTTATTGTATAAGTTTTCTCAGCAGATGCTGAATGAAGAATTCCTGCTTGCCTATTGAACTCAGAAGATTAAAGAAGCTGAAGACAGAAGTACTTTCTCAGAAGCTGGATCAACCGCTCTGAAGTCTTGATCGTCTGTCTTAAGTTTTTATCAGAAGTTCTCCTTTGCAAACAGAAGACTAAGGTTGTTTTAGTTCAGAAGCGCTAAGAAGGAATACGAACATCAGAAGTTCGTTATCACGGGTTTAGTTAAGCATTTAATGCTTTGTCAGTTGCATTTAATGCAAGGCGCTAAAAGTTCAAAAAGCTGTTTGAAGGACGCGCCTGTTCACAACAAACAAAACCTGCTCTCTTATCGTTTCCCTCTAAATCAATCTTCAAGTTCAGTCAACTCCATCACCTTTATTTTAATCCCATACCGGATTAGATTAAAGTACAAAGTTGACAGAGTTGAGTGTTTTGAGACCGTTTGAAGAAGTTGACAAGATTAACGGCTACTTTCATCCTTGTCATCCTTGAAGATTCAAATATCCTCAACGGTTATCTACTCAACACTATAAATAGTAGCAAAGCTCCACTACATCAACGACGTGTGTGATCATAGAGCAAAAATCTCAACGCACTGTTATATTCAAGAAAACAGAGCACACTTTCCATTCTCAATCTTTTCTTAGCTTAGACTTTGTAATTGTGAGAGAGTGAAGAAAAACAAGTTCATAATAGAAATCTTGTAAATTGAGATCGGTTGTGATCTTCAGTTAGATTTAAAAGAGAGAAATCTAGTTGAGATTTGAGTTGGGTGAGAAATCCAGAAAACAGAGTATTGTTGTTCTGGTGAAAATCCTTTAACTCATTTTAGGCTAGTCAGAACTAAGTGAGAAATTAGCTTAAGTTCTGTTGATGTAAAGGAGCTTCTGAACTTGCCATAAAAGTTCTGAATAGTGGATTTATAAAATCTCTGGAGGCTGCGACCTCAGAGGACAAGACGTAGTCACAGGAATTCTGTGGCGAACTTGGATAAATTGAACTGTTCATCAGGACCTCCTGAATCTCTTTCTCCCTTCCTTATACTTGTTAATTGCTTCTGTGTACTTGTATCATATTTAGTGCTGAAACAGTTTTTCTCTTAAAAATCACAAGCCTGTGTTCAGAAGTCTGTCCAGAAGCTCTTAACTCAGAACTTCTGTTGCTGAAAGGACAGAACCTGTCTTAAAGCAAATTATCCCTCAGAGGCTACTTCAATAAGCTTGCCTCTGATTCAGAGGATCATTGACTCTGAAAATTGAGTTTTCATTAAAAGTTTGAAAATATCAGTTTTCGCTTGAAACACCTATTCACCCCCCTCTAGGTGATTCTGATCTTGTTAGGGCCAACATGTAGCTCAAACCTGCCTCGTTCCCGAGGAGGTTAAACTTACTGAAAAACTAACTGACGAGGAGTTGGCGAAACTCGTGCATGTCAGACAAGCTAAGGTAATGATTTTTTCATTGTGTGAATATCGCCCTTAATTTCTCAACTCCTTTCTAACACATAATTTGTTTTCCCTTGGACAGGCCATGGCCGCGACGGAGATCATGTCCTAGCGTTATCTCCAAAAGTCTGAGTCCCTTGAAAACTATCGTCATAAATGGGCGGTAGTTTCAGATAAATTGGACGAGACGGAGGATGCTTTGGAAGCTAAAGATAACATCTTGAAATCTGCGCAGCGAATTGGGAGGGAAAAGACCTTTGAGTTCGAGAAGCTAAAAGTGGACTGCATTCAATTAACCAAAGCTCTCGAGGCCTTGAAGGAACGAGAACTCGAACTCATTGCCGATATCCAGTCTCGTCAGATCGAAAATGGGTTTGCGTTAGCCATGTTTAACCACGAGGCTCATTCTCAACTTTCTCTCGAGAGAAGAGAACAAGCCGACGAGATGGCGAGCCAACTCCGATCTCATGCTGAGGCTACTGAAAAGGCACTCAAGGATAAAAAAGCAGCTCACGAGGCAGAAATTGCAAAGATGGAGGAAAACGAGATCTGGCGCATGTCAAGGTTTAAAACTCGCTTCGTTATTGTTGTTCGCGACAAGTTTCCAGACATCTCCGAGGAAGATCTCAAATTTTTCGTAAATCTGAATCCTCCCGAGGATGATGAGGAGCCACCAGCATTTCTCGACGAGACCTTTCCTGTTCCAGATTCTCCCAAGGAAGGAATTCCTGCCGAGCCTATATCTTCTGTCCCTCTTAGTAAATAGCTTGTTTGTAATCGTTTATCATTGTAATAAAAATGCCAAACTTTTATCTTGACTCGCCTTTATATATTACGTCTAATATTCTTTGCGCAAGTTGAATCCGTAAAGTTCCTTTTTATTTTGCCTATGTTTCTAGTGATAAGATAGCTTTAAATATTTCGACCATATTTGTTCGCAGCCCTCGTAGTAGCCCCCCCTTTGCTTTACTGGTCGGGCCAAACTCTTATAGGGTGGATTCTTACCACGACATTCGTAGATTTGGTTTTAATCGAAGCCTTCGAGCATGCATAAGCTTGATTTTAAATTAACCAAAATGTCCGGTGTCGAATACTTAGAACAAGTTTCAAAATAAATCTTTAAGCAAAAACCCTTTATTATGAGCTTTTTAAGTTCCGAGCATTTTTCATAATCCAATAATTCCAAAGTAATATTTGAATTAGAAGCCATTGATGAAAACAATGCCTCGTGGGCCTTTATTAATAAGTAACTCCTAACTTTAATTCTGAGTTAAAAAACAAGAAATCGAACAATAACTGGAAACCTACCTAAAAATAATATTTTCTGAGAGAAATTGCATTCCACGTCCTAGGAACCTCAGTTCCATCGAGTTGCTGCAAACGATAAGTATGTGTACCGACGCATTCACTGATCTGAAATGGTCCTTCCCACTTAACTCCCAATTTGCCTTTACCTTGCCTCGAGCTCGAGGCTGCTATACTACGTAGAACAAAATCTCCTTTAAAATACTGTCGAGGTCGTACACCCCTATCATAGATTCTCTTTGTTCTAGCTTTATACGCCTCGATTCGCGCGTGTGCCATTTCTCTTTTTTCTTCGAGGTCATCCAAGTTGTCTCGTAAGTTAAGTTCATTCCATTCCTCGGTATAATGAAGAACTCTTGTGCTTGGCACCTTGATCTCGACCGGAATAAAGGCTTCAGTCCCATAAGTCAACGAGAACGGGGTTTCTCCAGTAGCTGTCTTAGGTGTTGTTCTGTACGACCATAAAACATGATACAGTTCTTCGACCCAGTTTGTCAACTTCTCGAGATGAGTTAAGCGCTTCTTAATTCCTTCCATGATTGTCCGATTAGTCCTCTCGGTCATTCCATTTGTTTGGGGGTGGAAGACAGAACTAAACCTTAGCTTGATTCCCTCTCTCTCACAAAAATGTCTAAATAGGACGCTATCGAACTGTTTGCCATTGTCTGTGATTATCGTGTTGGGAATCCCAAAACGATATACAATGCTATTCTTGACAAATTTCACAATCTGTTGAGCTGTTATCGAGGAAACTGCTTTAGCTTCGACCCACTTTGTAAAGTGATCGACGGCAACGATAACATACTGCCTTTGATTGGTTGACATTGGGAACTGCCCAACGATGTCAATTCCCTAAATCGCAAACGGCCAAGCCACTTTGATGCCTTCTAATCCCGAGGCCGGGCTTTGCAAAACTGGAGCATGAGCTTGACAAGCACTACACTTCTTTACAAATTCCATAGCATCATTGTTCATCTGATGCCAGTAATAGCCTAACAATCTCGCCTTTCGAGCAAGAACATTTCAGCCCTCATGAGCCCCACACGATCCTTCATGGATTTCTTCTAATATTTTTGCTCCTTCTTCGATCCCCACAGCTTTGAGCCATGGTTGAGAATAAGATCTCCTAAACAAGTTTCCATCCACGACCGTATATCTACTAGACTTTCGCACAATCTTTGGGTGTTGTGACTTATCCTTTAGAACTTTTCCCTCGTACAAGTACTCAAAGATTGGCCAGTACCATTCGTTCCCTCGGTCTAATACGAAAACTTCTTTGGAATCGATACTTGCACATGGAACAACCTGCACATCACAAGAACATAAGTGTGGGTTAGAAGGATCTGAAGCTAATTTTGCTAGGTAATCAGCTTCCATGTTTTCCTCTCTCGGGATCTGTACTATCTCAACTCTACATCCCATGAGTTCACATTCCTCGATTGTACGCTTCACTAACTCGTGATACTTCCTCATTCGAGCGTGCTTAGTCTCCCAAGAGTTTCTTATTTGGTTGGTCGCCAGGCCCGAATCGCTTTTAATTACTGCTTTGTCTGCTCTTATAACTTTCACCAAACGCAGACCGAGCAATATTGCCTCGTATTCAGCTGCGTTGTTCGAGGAATCAAAACCTAGAGTCGCAGCGTGCCTAAAGACCAAACCGTCTGGACTTTTGCAAAAAACCCCAATTCCTGACTGACTCTTATTGGCACTCCCATCTACGAAGATTTCCCAAGTATTTAATACTGGCTCTGTTTCTTCCTCGGGTGGAACCTCAACAAGAAAGTCTGCGAGGACCTGAGCCTTCTTTGATGGTCTTGGTTCAAATCGTACATCAAACTCTGTGAGTTTTATGGACCATTCCGTCAGTCTCCCCGGGGCCTCAGGTCGAGAAAGGATCTTCCTGAGTGGGGTGTCTGTTCGGACTACTATGGTATAGCTCAAGAAATAATGTCTCAACTTTTGAGCAGCTATGTATACCCCATAAGCAAGTTTTTCCATTTTAGGGTACCTAGACTCTGCCCCTCGTAGCACTCTGCTAACGTAATAGACTGGGTATTGAATTTTTCCTTCATCTTCTTCTCGAACCAAAACCATGCCAATGCACTCTTCTCCTACGCTTATATATAAATACAAATCTTCTCCTTTCACAGGTTGACTCAAAAGAGGTGGAGAGGCTAAAAATTTCTTGAGATCCTCGAACGAGGTTTGACACTCAACAGTCCACTCGAAGTCCTTTACTCCCTTAAGACTTTTGTAGAATGGCATGCATCTTTTAGCCGAGAAAGAAATAAAGCGACCCAAAGCATTGATTTTCCCATTCAACACTTGTACCTCGCGTACACTTTTTGGGGGCTGAAGATCAACAATGGCTTTGATTTTATCTAGATTTGCCTCGATTCCTCGCTTAGAGATCATAAAACCTAGAAACTTTCCAGAATTAATTCCAAAGGTACATTTTTCGGGATTAAGTTTTAAACTATACTCCCTCAAAATCTTGAACACCACCTCGAGGTCCTCAGCATGATCTTCAGCTTTTCTACTCTTAACTATCATATCATCAACGTAAATCTCAATGTTCTTTCCAACAAGATCTTTGAACATCTTATTAACTAACCTTTGATACGTTGCCCCTGCATTTTTCAAACCAAAAGGCATTACTCGATAACAATAAGTACCTTCGGGTGTTATGAAACTCGTTTTCTCCATGTCTTTCTCAGCCAACGGAATTTGGTGAAATCCCTCCTTAGCATCGAGGAAAGAGTACACCTTGTAACCAGCCGTCGAGTCTACCAACATGTCAATACACGACAACGGATAAAAATCCTTGGGACAAGCCTTGTTTAAATCGGAGAAATCGACACACATTCTCCATTTGCCATTTGCTTTTTTAACCAACACTACGTTTGAAATCCACTGTGGATAATGAACTTCTTTGATCCTTCCGAATTCGAGGAGCTTTCCAATCTCACTTTTAATGAACTGTTGCCTCTCCGCCCCCTGGTTTCTTTTTTTCTGTTTCACAGGACTATACTCCGGGTCAATATCCAACGTATGCTCTATGACGTCCCGAGATACTCCCACTATGTCAGCTGATGTCCAAGCAAAGACATCTTTATTTCCCTCGAGCGCTGCGACAACAGTTTGCTTCGCGTTTTCTTGTAATTCTACTGAAACTTGCACAATCTTCCCTTCGTCTAAAGTTATGGCCTCAATAAGATCCACGGGCTCTCCTCGCTCCTTGACCTTTTCAACTAAAACACTTTCCTGAGGAACTATTCCCAATGAGGTCATATAAGTATGCCTCGCAACAGTCTGGTTTCCAAGTGCCACAGCCATTCCCCTCTCTGTTGGAATCAACCAAGCCAAATAAAAGAGTGATATAGCACCTCGGCTATTTGAAATCAAAGGCCTGCCAATAATCAAATTATAAGCAATAGGTGTATTTATCACAAGGAACTCTGTGATCGCTTTCCATTTGGTCGTGGTATTCCCTATTTTGACCTCGAGTTGGGTTTCCCCGAGCAGAAGTATGGGATGTCCACTAATTCCTACCAAAGGTGAAGTGGAAGGAACCAAACGACCTGGATCCAAACCGAGCGCCTCGTAAGCCCTTCTTGTGATTATATTCGCTGAACTCCCTGTGTCCAACAAAACCCTTTTTATCGTAAAGCCTTCTACTTGCATCTCGATTACCAGAGCATCCTCGTGAGGTTCGGTTGGCCTTCCTTTCAAAGATCCGAAGTCAAAAACCTTCGAAATTTCATCAATTCGCCTATGCTTGTCGTTACTGCGTCTTCTTTTAGTACTTCGATCCAGTGGTGAGCCTCCTACAATTACGTTCACCACTCCTCGAGGGCGGTTCTCTGCCTCTTGGTCTGGGATCCGATCGTTAAATTTTTCGAAGAAACTCTTCAATTTTCCCTTTGCTGCCATCTTATCTAGCTCATTCGCGAGCTGTTCACAATCTTCTGTATCGTGACCCTGTAATTTATGAAAAGCACAATATTTACCATTATACTTGGGCTTTCCTCCTTTGGGTGGATATCGGATTTGTTCTCTCTGTTTCTCGACCCACATGAGAACCTGAGCCCTCGGGGCGGGCAATGGAATCCGGTCCCTTTTATCAAAAGGCTTCCTCGGTACTTCACGAGGCCTTTCCCACCTTTCCGAGCTCCGGCCACCGCCTCGATCCCTTTCTTGCACCTCGGACTTGACTACCTTTAATCTCCTTGTTGGGTCTTCTTGATGCTCATCCCATACCACATATGATTTAGCCATTGTCATTAAGGCATGAAAATCGTCCGGCCGCTCGGTCATAATCTTCATCTGAAGATCCCGATTTCGACAATTTTCCGCCAAAGTTTTTCGTGCTGAGGATATGATTAATGGTTCCACCTTCAAAGCCACATTGTTGAACTTATGTAAATATGACTCCAAGGTTTCATTCTCTCCTTGGCGAACCCTAATAAGGTCATCTACCGTCTTCTTCTCTGGTATAGCTGTAACGAAGTGAGACTTGAAGGATTCTGAAAGCTGGTTCCAGTTCTAAATCGAGCCTGTCGGAAGGCAATCGTACCATTGTGTTGCTGTTTCCTTCAAAGTAGTTCGGAAGAGTTTACACATGAGTGCATCATTAACAGGGCTTGCGAGAAGCGACCTTCCAAAGCTTTTCACATGCATCACTGGGTCAGAATCTTCAAAATATTTATCAAAGCTCGTAGGGTAAGGTGCCGCCAGGATCTTTGCACACAACAGACTGTCTTTATCCTGAATTGGACCTTCCTCGCCTCATAGGCTTTCATAAGAGTCTTCCCGAGCGCGAGTCCTCCTCCTGCTCCTCTTTCCCTCTCTTGAACCCCCTTTATTGGTCTCCTTTGCCTCATCGCGCTCCTTAAGAGCCTTGGCAATTCCTTCGGCTAAGCTCTTATCAAACGTATCGACAAGTCTTCTGTGTTTACGTTTAAGCTCTTCTACCTCGGAGCTGTCTCTTCGAGATCGTCGATGTTTAGGATCTCTACTTCCCGAGGAACTCCTCGATGATCTAGATCCGTCCTCGTAAGTTAGTCTCTTCACTACCTCTGGTGAGACTTTTCTTGCTTGTGACTTTATACGTGGCTTACGCCTTGGGGGAGTTGGTGATCGTTCTACTGATCTTCCTCGAACCGGAGTCTGTTCTTCATCTGCCGTTCGAGTTTTTCCAGCTGAAGATGCTGTATAACTCCGAGAAGGCTCCGAATTCCTAAAACGTTTTACACCCCGGGTTTCACTTCGTGGTCATTCTGCGGGAATTCGCTTACTCAACTCCTCCAATTGATGTTGCAAACGGTCCATGGTCGATCGGTCATTAACCCTTCTGAGAGCCACTTCAGCTGCAGCTCTGTCCATCCATTTTCTTTGCTCCGGATCAACAGTTCCTGACCATTCGAACATTTTGTTTAAAGCATCATCTTCGTCCATGGCTATTACTTCATTGTTATGATCCATATTTTCTTTCTGAGTATTTGTGGCATGATTTTCCTCCAAAATCACCATGTTCGTCGCTAGAATCTTTAAAAGATTTCATGATCATCGCACCAATTTGTTACCGAGAAATTGTAACTTGAATCCACGTAGACAATGCTTCCTGAAAAATAGCAAACCTTAGCCTAAAGGAGGCCGCTGACCGGTGACCCCTCTCCGATGCTAAAGTCAGTATAGAATTTGTGATCAGAAAAGTAAAGAACTCAGAGAATGAGTCTAGAATAATGTACCTTAGATTGTAGTAAATCTCATGTATTTATAGTGTTTTATCAAGTATCTGAATCCTAGTTGTATTATGACATATCATTAGTTACACTATTTAGGCTCATGATCTTAGTCCTAATTAGCTTGAACTCTCCTTATTGAACTAGGAGACTCAACAGGAAACATAATCCACGTAGGAGAGAGATTCTCCTATCTTTGACTATTCAACGCACGTCCCATGTGGCAAGTGAGGCTATTAACTTAGTCTTCTTTAACCGACGTGGTCCTAAGCTTATTGACTATTGGTACACGTGTCATGCTAAATATAACGTGATAACACTAGCCAAGATAATAATAAAAATATCCCAAACAAAATAACAAAAAACTAAATAAAAAAGTCAAAGAAATATAAATTTAAACATCGGAATTGAAAAAAACTGGACCTAGCTAAAAAAACTATGGATTCTTCTCCATCTTGATTTGTTTCAAGGGCACCTTAGTGGTAGAACCATGATCATCACCACGAACACTGCTTTCACTCTCCTCCAAGTTTTCAACAAATAGTTTTCTCTTGATAGAAGTAGGTGTTGCATAAGAAGTTGCACCAACCATCAAACTGCCAGATGACTCCTTCTAAAAATAATCATATAAGAAATCAAACAACTTAATATTAAAGATTCGTTAAACTTAATGATAAATGCTAAATTCGGAAGAGCTAATTAGTCATATTAAGCAAATTGTGAAATTTAAACTCACCACATTATCATCAGGAAACTTGGTGCTCGTTGCAGATGCACTTGTCATTTTCAAAATTTTATAAGAAGTGTTTATTTTTCCTATATTGTTATCCTTTATGACAATTTTGAAATGGTACTTCTGTCCAATAAAAACATTTAAAGTTGTCACGATTCATCCCGGGACCGTGACCGGCGCTAGGGAACGGGTAAGCATAAGCCACCGGAACCCATAGCAAGCCTTAATTAGCAACAATAATCACCGATAATATATATCAAATAACACCGTATAATATTTTACAAATAAGACGTATTCGAAACATAATAATATAAACCCTCAAACTGGTACTGCGGTCTAGAATATAAGACTGAATACAACTGTGTAAAAATAGCTATGCTGCCCGGATGAAAAACTTGGGCTGCAACTGACTTCTAGATCACCTGGAAAAATATTGGGAGTCGAACCTCCCGTAGTGAATTAATTATATGCAATGCATGAATGATTTAGCATTCAAACCGGCTCACAATAATAATAATAATAATAATAATAATATATATATATATATATATGTATATATATATATATATACCATATACACGCATTCACACGATATGATTTCCTCAAAACCATTTTTATAAATAAATAAATAAGTATATACGTGGTTTAGTACGGGATGGACCCTAAACTCAACACCCCACCTATCAATCCTCTAAATGTAGCCACAAGGCTTTCTTTAATCCAATGACTGGCGGACCGAGAATAACTCAACCGATCTCACGAACAGTCGGCTGGAGCACCGAGAATAACTCAACAGATTACTTACCCAGCCTCACTTATATCCAATCCACATCACATAGCCCGAGAATAACTCAACCGAGCTCAACCATATATCACAATATCATATCATCATAATTTTATTAAACCGATAACCTGATAGTACCTGTGCGCACAAGGTCCTGATGCCGCTCACCTGATGCCGCTCACCAGGAAGCATGTCCATACCACGTATTTGAGCCACAAATAAACTACGTATATAATAAAATATATAACATGCTTTAATATATAAAACAATGTTTACTTTAAATACTGATAAAAAAAGACGTGTGAATGCAAATGTTAAATTAAATATGCATAACATATAATTAACTCACAGATTATCCTTAACCGACAATGCTAGCTCTTCGGTGCCGCTTCTCCTAACGGACGAGTTTCTAAGGAATAGGAAAACAATATTTAGAAATCTATGAAAATTCTGATAAATTCTTAATTTAGCTAACCACGTTTTACGAAATTTCTACCGAAAATTCAACAGAGTCTCCTCTGTAAAACGGATATCCATCCTAGCTTAACTAGGGTTATTCCTGCAGAAAAACACATTCATATACTCCAATTTATCCACCGTCCAAGTCGGGATTCTATAGACAGTTATTAACCCGACCGTATATCGATCTTCCATTAACTTCACAATTACCATTAATTCCACTTCACCATGTCATATATATTTTACTCAATCATATATATCAATTATCCAAATAATTTGTATCAACGATATACATATAAACTCAATTTACTCATAATTCCCTTTTAACTTACTCGTTTAATCACTTCAATAATTTATTGAGACCAAACCGTAAGGAATTAAGCTTCGGGCCAAGAATTAAAGTTTCTTAAAATAACGTTTTGAGTCCACTGGAATTTTTGTAGATTTTTCTGGGCAGTTTCCCAAACGTCGCCGGAAAACGGACACCGCATTACCGGATTCCGTTCATCGGCAAATTTGAGGAGGCTGTTTTTACAATGCAGTTACTCAAATCTAATCCTTATAATCTCAGGAGTTTAAATATACCTTTATAACGTTTAAATATCGTCGGAAAACTGGATTCCCGTCAAACTTTGTACGTTTTCTGATTGTGCTCCGACCACCACCCGAAACCACTTGCATGTACTCGAGTTTACTCCATCCTTAAGTAAAACAACCTTCTGAATCCATTTTTTATGTCAGAAATGATAAATATTGAGCAGAACATAGAGAAAAGGATGAGGCAGCCATTGTTACGAATCTTCAACCTTAAAATTGGTTCCCAAAAACTTAAAATTATACTGTGAAACTTACATATGTTTGTAGCTCGTGTGGAGAGCTTCAGTTTGATATAAAGAACGCGAAAAACGGATGAGAAACGAGAGAGATAGTGAAGATTGAATGTAGAGTGTAAGCAATATAATCTTCCATGGATGTTTCTATGGAATTCACGCCCCCTTCATCACCATCAACTTATTTATTTCTACTCCATATATAAAATATCTCATTTGGTCCCTACCTTTCCTTATAAATTATTTAATTGTCCATCTCTTGATATTTATTTGCTAACTCTTCTCCTAAGCAACCTAAAGATATAATTGAAATCCTTATAAGAATACCTTGAACATGTCCATCCATTAATTAACCATATATTTGAAATTTGAATAATTTGGGGTGTTATAAAAGTTGATGGCGCCTTATTTCACTCCTTTAAAATTCCCGCGAATGGCACCTTATTTCACACCTTTAAATATTTATGTGTCATTTTCTTAATTTTTGAATTATTTAATTAGATTAATTTAGATTTAATTGATCACATATTACTATTGCAAGTAATATTCTTTCCTAATTTTGGATTGTTAATAATACTAACTTTTCAATCATGTTAATTTTAATAATGGAAGTTTATTTTAAAATTTGATTTGTTTTCCTAAAGTGTATCATTTAATCAATAATAATAATAATAATAATGAATTACGGATGAGTTATTAAAAAATTTAACTATCTTATTATTAGTGAGATGATTTTCAAAATGGAAGGAAAAGCCATAAGAAAAGAAAAAATTGAACGATTTTAAATGAGGAAATAGACCAATCTCGAAAATTAAGGATAAAAATAGAGAATATGGAAAGTAGTTAAATTGTATTGGAAGTGATTTAGAAAACCAATAAGAGTTGGTCCAAGTGGTGAGGTACTTCATCTTCTGCTTGAAAGGTTTGCGATTCGAATCCTCACTTCGTCAAAATTTAGCTTTTGTTGGTAGACAATCTGTAAACTCCACTGTAAACCCTCATCGAGGTCTGTGGTTTGCCCTGGCCTTGCGAGTGGGTAGGCCTACCCTTAGCTAAACTTTTTGTTACCAAGAAAGAAATAGAAAATGAAATCAATTATATTGAATTTGTTTTGAATTGATTGAGAAGAATTAGGAAGGAAATATATAGGCCCTGTTTGGGAATTAGTTGTTAGCGGATAGCTGTTAGCTGATTCTATTAGCTGATTTGACTAGTTGTTGACTAGCGGTTTGTATAATTATGTTTGGTGAAATTGAGCTAATTGTTAATAGCTGTTTGTGAAAATGACAAATAACGACATTCATCTTTTTCTGAAAAAAATTTATAATACACCGACATACCATGTTCTATATACGTCGAACCAATAATTAACTAAAAAAATATTATTATCACGTCACTCATTCGGCTAATGTATATTTATACCTCCCTTTTTAAATATTATTTTTACAATTTTAAATAATTAATTTATATTTTTCTTTAAAAGTAATTAATTTATATTCTTAATCACTTTTTTAAATGTTAAAGAAAAACACAAATTTTTGAACTTATAGTCGTAACACATCAATAAACTATGTAATTAAAAAAATAAATTTAAAAACAAAATTCATTTCATATTTATGCAAGCAAATAAACATTATTAACAACTATGGAAGCCTGTAAATATATACTTAGTAATTAGGGGTAGAATAGTCTTTTAAAATAGTTTTTGAAAAAGCTCATAAAAGCAGCTTTTTCATCCCAAAAAACTATCTAAAACCTCTCTTTACCAAACACTTAATTAGAGTTTTCATTGGTCAAAACCTCTAATTTTCCCTCAAAAAGTTGTTTACCAAACGGAGCCATATAAAGATTGTTAGGTCGATATGAGGGAAAAGTGAGATTTTAATAAATAAATGAGAAGAATGATTAGTACTGCTCCTCATGAGAGCTCTCTCCCTTCTCGTCAAGGGCTTTTCTTTTTAACCTGATTAGGGTTTCGTTTTTGCCATGTCCATGGAAACGGAGTTTGAGAATCTATCGCTACAGGGAGGAGGTCTTGAGTTTGAGGATATGGAGGAACCGAAGGTAGAGGAGATCTACGAACACTGCTTGATTGGAACCCTAATCACAGATCGAAGTTTTAAGATCGGTGCTTTGAAGAGTCGTATGGCTAGCATTTGGAGACCGGGGAAAAAGATGACCGTCACGGAGTTAGAAGGAGGAAAACTGTTGTTTCGATTTTACCATGCATACGACATTAAATGGGTGGTGGATAACAGTCCATGGACTTTTGATAATAGTTTGCTTGCTTTGCACTCTATCCAACCTGGAGAAGACCCAACCGATGCTCCTCTTCACCTTGTTAATTTCTGGGTGCAAGTGCACAATTTGCCGGCGATGTTTTTTAATGAAAAGGTCGGAGAAGCGTTGGGTAATGAGATCGGGACTTTTGTTTCTTTATGACCCTAAGAACAAAAAATCTTTTATTCAACCCTATATGAGAATTAGAGTTACAGTGGACATCCGAAATGCATTGAGGCAAGACTATCAAGTGAGAAAGAAAGGGGGCGAGTGGATCACCTGTGATTTCAAGTACGAAAAGCTACCGTCGTTCTGCTTTATTTGTGGCATTATTGGACATCTCGATCGCCATTGTGAAATTTTTCTTGATGCTCCTGATCCAGAAGCAGTGGAGAGGAAGTGGAGTGCGGCGATAAGAGCTCCTTTTCGACGAGTAGCAAACCTTGAGGGGGCAAAATGGTTGAAGGATAATGAAGAAGGGGCAATGGCATCAACTAGTGTGGAAGGGACTGCTAGTTCGCCAAGGCGTGAGAACATGGCATTGAACATTCCGAAAAACCTGAAATTTTTTAACTGTTAATTTAGGATCCTCTAGGCGGGCTGCTGATGTGGATAGTCCTGAAACCTTGAAGGATAAGCTGAGCTCTGATGGTCTGGAGGTTCAAGAGGAAAGAAAACGTCGTAGGAGTGGGTCAAAGGGTGAGGATGCTTCTATGGAGATTGATCTGAATGCTGATGTCCAAAATCCTCAGGTTTCACCTAGCAAAACGCATCGCAATCAACTAGGACAAAGACGGTTACCGATCCAAAAAACGGAACAAAGGCAGGCTCTGGTCATCGGGTCTGCCCATCCAAATGAGAATTTTGAGCTAGAACTGTCGAGGGCTTGGTAGTGCCAAAGCAGTTCCCATTCTTTGTGAGCTCATTCGATCTCACAAACCTGACATTGTTTTTCTTTTTGAAACTCTAGTGTGTAATTCTCGTATTGAAGTTATTCGTAATAAAATTGGCTTTGATTCTTATTTCTCGGTGGATTGTATTGGTCGTAGTGGTGGTTTATGCGTGTTTTGGAAGTGCTCTGATTTGTGTTCTCTTCTCACTTTTTCTAATAACCATATTGATGTTGAAATTTCTGATTCGGTTAATGGGAATTGGAGACTTACGGGTTTTTATGGTTGTCCTGAACGATCTCGAAGGAAGGAATCGTGGCAAATTCTTCGTACAATTGCTCATGCTTCTCATCTTCCATGGGCAATTGTCGGTGATTTTAACGATCTGCTTTCTCAGGAAGATAAAAAGGGTTTACATGAACACCCGGAGTGGTGTTGTGTGGGTTGTCGTGATGCTATTTCAGATTGCGGTTTATTTGCTTTACCGTTGGGTGGTTATCCGTTTACGTGGATTCGGTCTCGAGGAAAACCTAACGAAGTCCAGGAAAGGTTGGATCGTGCTTTCACAAGTGGTGACTGGTTAGTTAAGTTTCCGAATGGGTCTTCTTTTAATACCGTGGCTCCAACTTCTGATCATTCGCCTATTATCCTTCAAACTGAGGATTCGGTTTCCTTCCATTCTGCTCGCCGTTTCCAGTTTGAGAATAAATGGTTTCATGAAGAGGGTTTAGTGAAAGTAGTCGAAGATTCATGGGGTGGTGCAGGAAGTTTACCTCTAGTTGATAAATTTTCTTCTTTAGCAAATGGACTTCAAGCTTGGGGTCGAAACTTAACAGTGAACTATAGAAGGGTTGTTGGAGATTGTGTTCGACGCTTGGAGCTGTTGAGAGGCAGCGGTAATGTGCTAGATGCGGTGGAGTACGAACGAGTTCAAAAGGAGATGATCTCTTTGCTTCTTAAGGAGGAGGATCATTGGCGTCAGAGAGCAAAAATTCAATGGTTACAAGAAGGGGATTGTAACACTCGCTTCTTCCACTCTTATGCGAATGGCCGCAGGAAGAGGAATCGAATTGTGAAATTGCAGAGAGATAATGGAACGTGGGCGACGGAGATGCCGGAAATTTGCACGGTTGCGCAAGATTATTTTACCCATTTATTCTCAGCTAGTCAAGCTAATACACAGGTTGTTACTGATGTTGTTTCTAGCAGAGTTACAGCTGATCATAATGCAAAGCTTCTTGCTCCCTTTTCTCTTGAGGAATTTCGAGTGGTCATCTTTGATATGCATCCGGACAAAGCTCCAGGTCCAGATGGTTTCAATCCGAAGTTTTATCAGAAATTTTGGAATGTGATAGGTCCTCAGATTTATTCAGCTAGTTGTGTTTGGCTCGAGCAAGGTTCTTTTCCTCCTCTAAATGACACTATTCTTGCTTTAATTCCCAAATGTGATAATCCTACTTCTATGCGTGATCTTAGACCCATAGCTCTGTGTAACGTTCTGTATAAAATTATTTCAAAAGTCTTGGCTAATCGGTTACGTCGGGTTCTTCCGGATATTATCGGAGAGAATCAATCAGCTTTTCTCAAAGGACGGTCAATTTACGATAATTTTCTGATTGCTTTTGAAACGATTCATAGTATGCGGTGTAATGTTAATAAGAAGTTCGGGGATGTCGCGTTAAAGATTGATATAAGCAAGGCTTATGATAGGGTGGATTGGAACTATCTTTCAGCAATTATGTTAAAATTGGGTTTCTCGGATGCTTGGGTGAAGTTAATGATGTTGTGTGTCTCTTCAGTTCGATATTCGATAAAAATTAATGAGAGAATCATTGGTCATTTCGTTCCACATCGAGGGCTCAGGCAAGGGGACCCTCTTTCCCCATACTTGTTTTTGCTTTGTGTAGAGGGTCTTTCTGCTCTTTTAATCGACGCTGAGAAGGAGGGGCGTATTCATGGGGTTCGGGTTCGTCAAGGCGCTCCCTCGGTATCCCACCTACTTTTTGCTGATGATGCTTTTCTTTTTTGCAGAGCTTCTATTGCGGAAAGTAGAGAGCTGATGAGGTTATTATCTGTTTATGAAGGTGCTTCTGGTCAAGCTATTAACTTCTCAAAATCTGGTATTTTCTGCAGCAATAATGTTGACCCAATTTTGGCACAAGCAGTTTCTCATATTACAGGTATTCATCAAGCTTTAGATACAAGTCGATATTTGGGTCTCCCTTCGCTGGTAGGAAGAAAGAAGAAAGTCATCTTTTCTCACTTCAAAGATCGACTTTGGAAGAAGTTACAAAGGTGGCGGGGGAAACCTTTATCTAAGGCGGGTAGAGCGACTCTGATTAGAGCAGCTGGGCAAGCTATTCCCGTTTATTTTCTAAGCGTGTTCCTTCTTCCGCCTTCTACTGCTGAGGAGTTGCAGCGGATGTTGAATTCTTTCTGGTGGGGAAATAATAAGACGGGGGCTCGAGGCATGAATTGGATGTCTTGGGATAAGTTGTGTATTCCCAAGGTGTTCGGTGGATTGAATTTTCGTGATTTTACCGCCTTCAATTTGGCTATGTTGGGTAAACAGGGGTGGAAATTTTTGACCTCTCCTAATTCTCTTGCAAGTAAGGTCTTCAAAGCTAAATATTACCGTGATGCGGATTTTTTGAGTGCCAAGCTTGGTAGCTCTCCTAGTTTTGTTTGGAAGAGTATCTGGTGTTCCCAACTTGTGATTAACGAAGGTTTTCGGTGGAAGATAGGCGATGGTAATTCAATCCATGTTTGGAATGATCCATGGTTATGTGAAGATATTGATAAGAAGTTGCAAACACCACCAATAGAGGGGATGGAGAATTTGAAAGTCTGTGATTTATTTATCCCAAACAGTAGGGAGTGGGATGTGGAGCTTATACAAGATTTGTTTCAACCAAGAGATGCTCAAGCAATTTTGACAATACCGATGATGCGTGCAAGCTGTGATGATTTGATTATTTGGAATGAGACGCGAAACGGTATCTATTCGGTGAAAAGTGCGTATCGTATTGCTTCGGAGCGGTTGGAGAATAACGAGCATTTGAGAAAGGAAGGAGATTGGGAGAGACTTTGGAAGATGGAAGTACCGCTGAAAGTGAAATACTTTTGCTGGAGAGTAGCGAGAAATTGTTTACCTCTCCGAACAAATTTATTGCATCGGGGGATGTCTGTTCCTTCTTGTTGTGCGATTTGTAATTCTGATCTTGAGGATTCCTGGCATTTATTCATTAAATGTCCAGAAGTCCGCGATGTGTGGATGGAGGCGGGTCTGCTGAATCGTATTGAAAGCGTTTCTTCAAATGCTGAAAGTTTCTCTGAATTTTTCTTCTCGATGTTAACTTTGTCAAATAAAGGAGATGGCGGCAAGTTTATGATGTGTCTCTGGAGTTGGTGGCGATCGCGTAATGAAAAGCTCTGGAATGCGGTGTCTACGACTGCTCAACAAGTTGTTTTCCAAGGGCTAAATTGCTTATGTGAGTGGCTCATTGCTGGTAATTTAAGGAAGAGCAGCAGCCCGGTTTTGGGGGAGCAGCGATGCTGCAAAATTTGGCACAGACCTCCACATGGTAAGCTGAGTTGTTGTGTCGATGCGGGGTTTTTTGCCGAGGAGCAGCGTACCGGAGTGGCGGGGGTTATGCGATCTTCTTCTGGGCAATTTATTGGAGCTCGGCTGTTCTCAATGGATGGTCTTTTCCGGGTAGAAGTGGGGGAGGGATTAGCTATAGTCCAGGCGATCAATTGGTTGGTGGAGCTCGGTGTCGTCGATGCGGTTATCGAGTCCGATGCGTTAAAGGTTTGCAATGCTATTAATAACCCGACATTGGATGTTAGTCAGTTTGGAGACATTGTTCAACAGTGCAAGGACCTCCTTTCTCAACATAGCGGTTTTTCGGTCCGCTTCATTGGGAGATTAGCTAACGGTTTGGCTCACACTTGTGCTCGGTCATCCCGTTTCTACACTACTCCCACCTTCTTTGATATTATCCCGAGTTTTGTTTCGTCTTTGATGTTAAACTATTGTTCGGTTGAGCATGCTTAATGCTTCTTTCTTTCGAAAAAAAATAAATAAATAAATGAGAATTGATTAATATGTTATTAGAGCAACAAAATCATTAATTAAGAAAATAACCACCTTATAATTATTAATTAATTAATTAATAATTTAATAAGGAAACAAACTCATAAGGTGTTAGCCTAGTGGTTAAACACTATGCCCATGATCAGGGAGGTCATGGGTTCGAATCACACCAGGGGCGGGGGTTTTTCCTTTGTTATTTAATGTAAGTGCAATTGCACAATTTTAAAAAAAAAAAAACTCATATTGGTTGGAAATAAAAAAGCCTACTAATTCCAAAATTTTATTAAGTGAACAAATTTTCATGAAAAATAATCAAATTAACAGGAGAATGATTTTAAAAAATACACATTAAATACCATCATATTAAGAGAAAATGGAAGTAAAATATATTAAGTTAATAAAAATAATAATTAAGAAAATATAAATTATGAGAAATTGACACATGTATTTTTAAAATAGTGAAAAAGTGAACACGACACTTCATCATCACATTAAAGGAGTAACAATGACGATGAGATGTCGTGTTCACTTTTTATTAGCTCGGGAAAAGACTAGCAAATTGTAAAAATATGCTAATGGCTAATCTACTACTAGAGAAGATACAATATTTGTTTTAAAAAAAAAACTAATATAATAAAAAGTTTTTTATAAGATTGATAGATATAAATTAATATAATAAAATTTTGTGTGATATGTGGGTCCATTAAATTAGTGAATCACTAGAGTGAAATTTGTTTCGATCGTGTTTTGAATGGAAAGTGGTTTAGAATATTGTTATTTGATGATGTGAATGAGTAAATTAGTTTAAATTTTTTACTACCACTAGATATGCTATAAGTACGTAGAATCCCTTCAAATTTAATGGGTGAACAAAAATGAAAGGTGATCAAATTATATTAGAAGTCAACTGAGTGAAAATGGCTGAAGGAGTAGGATTCTTATTGTGAAAATTATATGTATTAGGAAATCAATTTTTTTACAGATATGAAATCAAATTTATTGTGCATAGGTATAATGTAAATTGAAAGAAGAAAATGAATAAATCAATTATTAGTTAACCGGTAAATTAAATTGATTTCATAATCAAATCACATATAATAAGTATGGTGACACAAAAGTCATAAGCGCAGTATATATATAATTTTTATTTGAGTTTTTTTTAAGAAGTTTAGTTAATTTGTGTACACTAAGAGCATGTTTGTTTCTCACTTTTATAACTCTTTTTTCCTTTTCATTTAAAAAAATGCAATTTTTAAGTGTTTGGTTAAGAATTTTAAAAAGTTGTTTTTTGCTTTTTGAGTAGTTAACTGTTACTTTTCAAAAAAGTACTAATTTGCTGCTTTTAACTCCACAAAATTCCGGATTTCTATTTTATCCCTAATAAAATTAAAAAGGCTTCATTCTCTTCATATTTTGCCATCGTCTATGCTTTCTTTCTTTGTCTTTTGATTTTCTTTTTCAATTCTTTTTATCAACTTCTTCCTTCTTCTTTTTTGACGAGAAAGAAAGGTTTTTATTAAGAATCAATAATTAAATCCTTATATAAAATGACCTCTAGCCAAAAAAGCACTAGAGAACTAGTAAAATAACTAGCTTTTGATAAAGCATTCCTAGCTATTGTATGAGCTGCTTTGTTGGAATTCCTTGGAGAAAACTGAACTTTAAACCCTTTGAAAGGAGTAAGAAGCTCTCTGCATTCTTGGATGATTCCTCCGAGATCCAAGATGTCATGAGTAGACGAATAGAGTTTATCCACAACCATTTTAGCATCAACCTCAAACAAAACATTATTAAGATTTTGAGAAATAACCCAAATAATGCTTTGTCTTAGAGCCAAAGCCTCCACTATCCCCGGATCGAAAATAGCCTCATAAAAACAACTGAGATAATTATGACAAAAACCATCAGAGTCACGAATTACTGCACCCAAACCACACTTCCCTTCGCTGGAAAAAACGGCGCCATCAATGTTGCACTTATAGGTACCAATATTCGGCCTAACCCAAATTGAATCAACTCCGTGCGCAACATCAACCTGCACATTTGAAATACCAGCAGCCTCAATCTGCAGATTTGAATTAATAGCAGCTCGAAATTGCAGATTTGAACTAGAAGCAGCCCTAACTGTTTTAGCTTGCCTCCAATCATGAACGATACGACGAGAAGCATTGATAGCTGCTTGAGGCGAGAGACAATTTGCATTCCAAACTTGGTTATTTCTTTGAGTCCAAACTGACCAGAGAACAAGACCAACATCTGCTGCATTTTTATTGCTCATAGAATCACAAATACTCAGAAACCACTTCGCTAGGCTCTCCAAATAACCATTTGGTGTGTGAATACCCATGATCTCCCAACAAGCAACTGCATAAGGACAATCAATAAATAAATGCCAATCATGTTCAATGTCAACTTTACACATGGGGCAATCATACGGAAGCACAACATGTTTATCTCTAAGACGCCAACAAGTCGGAAGAATATTTGAAGCTAACTTCCAAAGGAAAGTTCTAACTTTAGGAGGGACATCCAACTCCCAGAGTCTCTTCCACCCATTCTTAGCCATTCTAGAATCCCTACTATCTTCTAGCAACCTATACCCGGACTTCACCGAGTAGCAACCGTCCTTCGAGAAATGCCAAATAAGACGATCATTTCTCGAAGCATTAGGGAGAGGAATAGTGAAAAGTGAGGCAACCTCCACGAGAGATAAGATAGCTGTGATTTTTCCCCTATCCCAAACACGAGTTCCAGGAATAAACAAACTCGATACATGACTGTTCATCACATTAGGGGGTTTAGGAGTAAAGACTTTAAACCCCGTAATACCATTAAGCCAAGGGTCCCCCCAAATATTAATATTCATGCCGTCTCCTACTCTCCATCTAAGACCCATAGGAAGCACCTCTCTAGAACTCCACACACTCTTCCAAACATAACTAAGATTAGTGCTCAATTTAGAAGTAAGGAAAGTATCTCTCGGATAGTATTTGGCTTTCAAGATTTTACTAAGCACAGTGTGCGGATTATCCACAAGCTTCCAACCCTGCTTAGCTAAGACAGAAAGATTATAATCACGTAAGTCACGAAAACCGAGGCCACCCTTCTCCTTCCGATAGCTCAAGTTTTTCCAACTAAACCAATGAATACTCCTTTTTCCATTCTCCTTCATACCCCACCAAAAGGAATTCATTAATTTTTGCAACTTATCACAGATCGATTTAGGGATTAAGAAAGCACTCATACAAAAAGTAGGGAGAGATTGAGCTACGGATTTTAATAAAACCTCTTTTCCAGCATTGGAAAGAAAACGAAAGCTTCAACTGCTAAGCCTCTTGCGCCGTTTATCAGTAAGGAACTTAAAGACTTGTATTCGCGACTAACCAATAAGAGAAGGTAAACCCAAGTAACGACCCGTATTAAGAGGTGAGAACACATTAAGGAGATTTCAAATATCATTCTTAGTCTGAGGTGACATATTGGGACTGAAGAAAATACATTGCACATTAATGGCCTGACCCGAAGCATACTCATAAGCTGTAAGAATATCAATAACAGTTTGACCTTCATCCACGTTCGCATTAAAAAATAGAAAGCTATCATCAGCAAAGAGGAGGTGAGTGACACTTGGAGCATCATTTATAACACTACAACCCCTTATAGAACCATCGATTTCAGCTTTAAGCAGCATACGAGAAAGCACTTCAGAGCAGATAATGAACATATATGAAGAAAGAGGATCCCCTTGTCTGAGACCTCTATTTGGGATAATCGGACCAATCAAAGAATCATTAACAACTACAGAATAAGAAACTGTTGAGACACAAAGCATGATCCAATCGATCCAATTATTATGAAACCCCATTTTGGACATAACAGCTCTAAGAAAGCCCCAATCAACTCGATCATAAGCTTTATTGATGTGCAATTTAAGTGCCACATTACCACTCGGCCCTTTCTTATTCTTTTGCATATAATGTAGAGACTCGAAAACGATAAACACATTATCCACCAGAGCACGACCCGGAACAAACGCAGATTGACTCTGAGAAATAACCTCAGGCAGAATAATCTTAAGCCTATTTACTAAGACTTTCGCAATCAGTTTGTACAAAACATTGCAGAGAGAAATATGTCTTAAATTACTCATAGAGTCAGGTTGATCACACTTAGGAATCAAGACAATAATGGTGTCATTAAGAGAAGCAGGAAATTCATTCCTTGAAAGCCAACCGACACAAGCATTAAAGATCTCCACACCAATAACATTCCAAAAATGCTGAAAGAACCCTGGATTAAGCCCGTCAGAGCCTGGGGATTTATCTGGGTGCATTTGGAAAATAGCAGTTTTGAATTCATCAATAACAAAAGGAGCAGAAAGAATATCATTAAAGCCATCAGACACAAGATTAGGCACCACATCAACAATCTCATAAGATATAGTAGTGGAAGTAGAGAAAAGTTGTTCAAAATAAGTCTGAGCAATTGTGAGCGAAAGTGGTCGCTCATAGCGGCTTTAGCCTTCTTTGACTAGAGTCGCCACCCGGCCGACCGGGAAAATGTACGAACCGGTGTTTGTACCGATTGTTTTGAAAACCAGAGATTCTATTTACGTTCGTGGATACAACTTATTTATTCCGACATTCCAGAACCCAGAGGATCTTTAATGCAACCTAACAGCTTTTTGTTTTGATTTCATAGTTATCACATAGATATAAATAAATGCGCAAACATTTGTGCGATAAACCGCCGGGTGACACGGTACAAAACCCTCAGAAGCTTACCCTCGTCGCGTGCCAGTGATTGCTTGCGAACTGATGCTCGTTGAAGAACGGAGACCTTTTCTGGGAGGAACCTCGGGGAACCGGAATTGCGTGTGCGTCCTCCGGTGTGGAAACTGGAAACAGGACTTAATCGACCCTAGCGAGACTGCGAGTGATGCCTGGACTGGAAACTTTTGATAATGGGGGGAATATATTTTTGGTGGTCGAGAGGACCTTTTCTGGGAATATTTCGGGAAAATACTCTCAAGCTCAGACTCTAGCGATTCTTTTTCGTATAAGAGGCAACCTTAGGCAACTCGGGGAGGCAACTTTATCAGAGGCAACTTATCGGGTCAAGAATCGCTTTAGAACGAGCTAGAGAGGCGGGAAAACGAGTATTTCGTGACTTTTGTAAATGAATTGTTGATGTCTTGAATGAGAAATCCGGAGGGTATATATAGGTTTCCTTGTGACCGTACGGTCCCAAGGTTGCGACCGTATGGTCACTGTTTAGTGACCGTACGGTCACTGGCTTCGCCCATCTCAGATCTAAATTTGGATCTGAGCCGGGCGTTACCTGACACCCGGCCAATGTCTTTTGGATGTTTGTACACGTGTCACTCTCTAATTGGACCGCCCAGCCACGTGGCAGATGAGGATTGGATTGATATCTGCCACGTGGCAGTGACCGTACGGTTAGAGCTATGTGACCGTACGGTCTCAACCAACAGTGTTGTGACCGTACGGTCTTTGGTGAATAGTACTTGTGACCGTATATTTTTTGTGATCGAGGATTTTCTCATAAGCATGAAAGTGCCACACTCATGGTCCCGAGAAGCGGGCGGAAGAGGTTATGGTCCCGAAAAGATGATCCGTTCTACGACGAGCATCAGTATTTGAGCAGCTGGCGCAACGAGGAGCTCTTAGATTGCTTTCATCATCGGGTTCGAAAACCAGTGCTTACAGTTTGCCCCTCGCTTCTTCGGGAGTGCCTAAGGTGATTACATTGTCTTGTAAGACCCTTCGAACAGTCTCAATGAAGCGAAACGAGCCGTACTGCATGTGTGCTAGTGTTTTTCAAAGTGGGTTTAGAGAACTTACCTGCAGTTCTGGCCTACGGCGTCGGATCTTCTATAATCTTTCTGTAAGGCCAACTAACTGCTTCTGGTGGGTACCTCGACGAGGATTTTCTGTAACCTTTAATAGCGCCTCAAGTGTAACTGGAGGACTTTTCGTAACCTTCAGTAGCCTGCCTTGGGCGAGACCCGAGGACTTGGCAACCTCTTTGTTGCTCTGAGTAAACTCTCACAACGCCTCGGGCGTGACCCGAAGATTTAATAACTTCTTTGTAGCTCTTCTCCATAGTACCTCGGGCACGACCCGAGGATCATCAATCTCCTTATAGCTCTGAGTAACCTTTCATAGTACCTCGACGAGGATTTTCCGTAACCTTTGATGGTGCCCAAATTTTTGGTTCGAGGACTTTTGGTAACTTCCGTAGCTCTATTCGCCGTCCTCTCTCCCTTTGAACACTTTGTCCTACCAGTCTTATCTGGATGCTGGTGATCTTATTCTGAGGTCGATCAGCTGTGTCCCAGTATCTTTCCCTTTCTATTCTTGATTTGTAACTGATCTGGGAGTCCCTGGTGGCATTCCTCCTTGACCTGAGCCGTGCCCCATTCTGGTATTGCCCCGGTGGAGTTCCCAGTTCTTCAGTGTTTGATGAGTTCAGGGGCGTCCGACACGCCGACGATCTGATAATGCCCCAACGTACTGTTTCCCGGGTCATCGGATATGCTCCTATGTTCTCTATAGTCCCTTGAGGCCGACTTTGATTCTTCGGGGTTAGCAACATCTTCTGTAAAGCCTTTTGTAACGCCTTTTGTAACGTCTTCTGTAACGCCTTCTGGAACGCCTTCTGGAACTTCTTCTGAAATGCCTTCTGGAACGCCTTCTGCAACGTCTTCTATAATGCCTTCTGTAACGCCTTCTGGAACGTCTTGTATAACGGCTCCTGTAACGCCTTTTTGGGACGCCTTCTGTGTCGCCTTTTGCAATGCCTTCTGCAACGCCTTCTTCAAGTGTGAGTATTGATCTTCGGAGCTGCTTCAGGAGTATTAAGTCTTCATGAGGTCGGGAGTTTCGGGAGTCGGACGCTTCCAACCGCGGAAGTTGGGTGAGTTTCTGCGCTTTCTGTGATTTATCGGGCTTGGCTCTGAAAGATTGTTAACATCGTCTGATAGGTGTTGTGCCTAGACTATATATCGCCGCCTTTTATGACTCCTATGGGGATCCTGCAAAAACAAAGACATGCATCCTTCCTCGGGGTGAAATGGCTAATGGGAAATAAACATTTTTAAGATGACTGGCCACGTTGCATGATTATAAGTGATCAAGGGAGATACCCTATAGTCTGGATGCATGCAGTTTTACACCTATGAACTTAGTCTGGACAACGCACAATGTACGCGACTAGATGTACAGACACATGACAAGAGATGCTTTCACTATATGAACTCATGTGATATGGACTCTAGCTAGACTACCTAAACCATATGGTGTGCATGTGTGTAAGTGTAAGTGAGGGGATGCCCTATTAGGTGGACTATGACGACCTATAACAATCTAAAACCTAAAGTGTGTGTGACTCAATGTGTGTGTGCACAAGGGGATGTCTGACTTATGTGATATGTCCCTTATGGATTTCGGCTAGATGACCTAAGTGTCTAGACCTGTGGACATGTGATTGTGTGCAAACTAGGGGGCTGTCTAATCTTATGACTCCTAGGACACGTGGTATGTATGAGTGAGTGTGTGGACATGTGACTAGGGAACCTAAACGACTCTTGGCCCTTAACTAAGCATGTGGGTGACTCCAAGGTTTTGGCTAGATGCGAGGTTAGGTTTATGGTTGTTCTTTTGGGGGATGTGAGCAAAAGGTTTTGAGTTGGATGAAGGAGGCAGGGTCTATGTAGGTGTTTCGAGGGTGCAGGATTTTGGGCTAGATAGTAGAAGTGAGGGTTATGGGGGTCCTTTGATAAGGATATGGTTTGAGAGACCATCAGGAGTTTGTGTAGCTTCTAGGTTGTCAGGGTTGGAATCAAGATGTTCCAATGCAACTTCCGATGATGTTTTTGTGACTGCCCCTAGGGTGAGGTTTTTATTGCTCTAACTGTTGCCTAAGATGACTCTACGGGTTGTCAACTTAGCGAGCTGCCTTTATTGTTGCCTAGGTCGCCCTCTCGGGTTTTCAACCTAGCATGCTTTTTTCTTTTGGCCTTGTTGCCTAGATCTATTTTTTGAGTTTTTTTGATCTAGCAGGTCTTTTCTGTTTTCTCAAACCCTAGGGGAGTCGGCTAGTGTTTTGAACGGAGTGTACATATCCCATTGTCTAAGTTCTTGATTTCTCTATTCTAGAATATGTGTAGCTGACAGACTCTTGGAATAGACATTTAGACTTACTAACATAAGCATCTAGACTAGTTAACATAGGCATAAATGGTTCATGTATGTCTAATATGAATGTGCACTCATTATCAACTGGTCCTAGTAATCGTCCTTGCTCTGCATGTGATGATGATTCGCCCCTTGTGGTGAGGATTCTTCCGTGGTGAGGGATCGTCGTTTTTCGTGGGGATGGAACCACGTACCCTAGTGCCGTCATCTTGTTCTCAGAAGCATGTAAGTGATTCTCATGACGAAATCCTGATGTCTTTCTTGTTCTCCTTGGTGTAGATCTTGTCATAACCCTCTGCATGGATCACGTCTTTGTAAGATGTCTTCCTACCTTTGGGATACCATCTGCTCTGTCTTTTGCATGAAGCCTTGATATGGAAATGTTGTCGCCCTCTTTGAGATTTTGTGGATGAGATTCATTTTCGAGCTATAAGCTTCTCCGAAGGAGGGCTTCACTTCTCCTTTTTGCTTCTCCCTTCATCCATGGGCACGTCCGTTGTCGAGTGTAGGAAGGGAATTCTGAGAACTTCATGGGTTTAATTCTAAAGGCTTATGGACCTTGGTTTCTGGAGACACTACGAGTACTTGGGTGCTCCATTTTGGCTTCCGTGCAATGTCCTAATTTCTTAGAGCGAGATTTCTTCTCTCTGAAGAAGATGTGCTTCTTACATTGATCCGGTAATCCCTCCTCCTTATGCCATTCCTTCATCTCGTGAGGTATGTCCTGGCTGGGGCTGTTCGTCTAGTGGTGGTTCTTTCTCTTACGGTCGAGGGCACATTCATACTAGACACGCATGCTCTAATTATGCCTATATCTTCCAAATGTCTATTTGAAAGATGCAAGTGAATGTAGACGCGAGTGAGCTAAACGTTTTTTCCTATCCAAGCACATGCCTGTAAACGCGTGGGCAGGGTAAGTGGGATAGAGCCTAGTCGATGCCTGATGATGTTGCCCCATTCTTCGTCCGCCGGGATGTCCTTGATGTGACTTAGAGTTCTCCATGAATCCTCTTAGGGGTGTGTCCTTAGCTATCCGATTTACTAGGTGTTAACTGATAAGGTCTTTTGTTTGCTCTGAAGTGAGATGGGGTATGGTATATGTCGGGATAGTTTGGTGGAGTTTGGGGTAATGTATTTTTGGAGTGTTGGTTTGTTTGTGAGGTAGGTTAAGGGTAAAGGTTTGCGTCATTTTAACTTGGGAGGACATTACGGAGAACTCCCTTTGGTCGTTTGATAAGTCCAAAATGTACTTATAATTCGAGGCATTTAATCGATGTATTTATGAGAAATTGATCCATTTAGCTTAGATTTACATAGGTTAGGGGCAACTTTACCTTTGTATTTGTGTTTCCATGCGTAGGGATCAAGTTTGGTGAAATCAGTCGATTTGGTGCTACAATTAGGCTTTTCCCAAGAAAACGAGGCAGTTTCGACACCTTGCAGTATTTCGGCCATAACTCCCTCATACGAAAGTATTTGTGGGCGTTTCAAGTTGCGTTGGAAAGTTAATACATAGACAAACAACTTTCATGTTTTATGTTTTTCCAAATTCGGAGAAGAAAGCAGTCAAAACAGGGTTCGAAATTGAAATTCCCGACGAGATGGAGCTATCTCGATCAAGACACAAAAGCCTATATATGAGGCATTGTGTGCCTCGATCGAGTCACTTTTCCACCTCGATCGAGGCAAGCATTATGTTTGTCAAGAAATGCTTGCCTCGTTCGAGGCACTCTCCTGTCTCGTTCGAGGCACTCTCCTGTCTCGATCGAGCTCATGTATGCCTCGATCGAGATGAGTCTCGACCAACCTGTCCCTTCATCAAAAGTTGTGTTTTATCATCCAAACGACACCCCAAATCACCCAATAGCTTTATCCTTTCATCAAGCTATGTAATCCTTGAGTTTTTGGCTATAAATACACCATTCTCCAGCGAAAGAAAGATGAATCACGAATCATAGAATAATCTACAAGAAATCACATTCGTAGTTATTCCCATTTGTTCCACCGAATTCCCTTCGGGGAATTCGTAAACACCATACACCTTACCTTTCATTCTAGATTCCATGGCATTGTAGTGCTAATCGAGAGATAGACTTCTTTCATCAATTCATCGAGGAGAAGACGAGCAAGAACGCCCTGAGGATTGACAAACCTCGCGATCAAGAGTAAAAAGGATTGACAACCCTCTTTCCCTTTATCGATTACAGTTCTTACATTTCTCTGAATTTCCGTTGTAATTTCTATGAATGTTTGATAATTGAAATACTTATAATAAAAGTTATATTCATATATGTTCATGTGTTTGAATGTTCAAATCTTATTGCTTGGTAAATTTACTTTGTTTCTATCAAGTAAAATCAATAGAATATTCATCACTTACGCTTTATTAATCTAGGATAGGTCCAGTTAGTAAGTCGTAATCAATCTAACTTACGTGATATTCATTAATCTAATTAAGATTGTCTAGGATAGGTCCAGTAATCTTGTTAAGTTAATTCACTTAAGGACAATTAAACATAAGTATCGAAAGATCGTGTTTAATTGTGTTCTAGAATTGGTTGAATTGTATGAGTAAATTGTTATAATGTTCATTGCAGTAATATATAAATCATGTGTCTGGTATCAACATGTGACTAAACGTCTCCACGGTAAAATACCCGACTCCACGGTAAAAAGTAAATTACGGTAAATAGTAAAAGTGCAGTAAAGTAAATACTGTAAAGTAAAGCTCGTGGGTCCAGTATAAACGGGCGACTAAGCGTCACCACAGTAAAATACCCGACTCCACGGTAAAAAGTAAATGACGGTAAAAAGTAAAAGTGCAGTAAAGTAAATACTATAAAGTAAAGCTCGTGGGTCCAGTATAAACGGGCGACTAAGCGTCACCACAGTAAAATACCCGACTCCACGGTAAAAAGTAAATTACGGTAAATAGTAAAAGTGCAGTAAAGTAAATACTGTAAAGTAAAGCTCGTGGGTCCAGTATCCACGGGCGACTAATCGTCACCACAGTAAAATATCCGACTCCACGGTAAAAAGTAAATTGCGGTAAAAAGTAAAAAGTGCGGAAAAATAAATACTGTAAAGTAAAGCTCGTGGGTCCAGTATCCACGGGCGACTAAGCGTCACCACAGTAAAATACCTGACTCCACGGTAAAAAGTAAAAGTGCGGAAAAGTAAATACTATAAAGTAAAGCTCGTGGGTCCAGTATCCACGGGCGACTAAGCGTCACCACAGAAAAATACCCGACTCCACGGTAAAAAGTAAATTGTGGTAAAAAGTAAAAAGTAAAAATAATAAAATAAAGCATGGATCGGGCATCCCCTAGGCGGTAATCCTCCTTAGGTAGCCATAAACCCACACCAAATAAACAAAAAGTAAAATCATGGACCGAACGTCCCCAGGCGGTAATCCGCCTTAGGGAGTCATAAATCCACGGTAAAAGAAAAGTATAAAAAGAAATAATACAAATGGACCGAGCATCCCCGGGCGGTAGTCCGCCATAGAGAGCGTTAAATCCACGTTGTAATAATATATAATTAACCAACGTGTCGTTTTCACACGTCAATTCTTAATTAGGCAAAAAACAAAACTAATCATTACATGATTAAAGTTGTTTTTTACCTTTTAAATGAAACGAAACATGATTTTACTTTAGGATTAAACATGTTTTTACTTTAGTAAAGTTATGTTTTAATGAAACAAAACATGATTTAAACTTAAGACATGATGTTTGATTAAGATTTCCATGGATGTAAGTTTAAAGTCTTCATTTTTGTGTTTATGGTTTCATAGTTTCATGGTTTTTATGTCCGGTTTCACCATTAATCTACAAGTGATTCTTGTACCTCTTAGCGTGTTTCCATTAATTCATGATATTAGAACATCATAGTAACATAATAGAGAGTTTACTTGCCTTTTATATGCAAAGGAAACTCCAAACGGATCCCCGGAAGTGACTACCCGAACAACTTTGAACAAAGTGGTAAAACCCGACTCAAGGCTTGATTTTAGGTACTAAAGTGGGTCAAATGATGGAAGAGAAGTGTTTATGGGATGATATTTGATGTTTTTGTAACTAGAAACAACTTGAAATTGCTCCAGAAACAAGGATTGGATTCACTTTTTGGATGTGTTCTTCACTTTCTTCACTTTTTACTAACTAACTTTTTATGGATTTTTTGGTGTTTGATCTTGCAAAATGAAGTGTTTGGGAGGTTTTGGGGTGTTTAAGGTGTGTAAAACTGAAGGGGTGAGGGTCTTATTTATAGGAAAAGTGTCCCTAAAGCATCCAAAAGAGCAATAGTGTCCCGAATAGTGAAAACACTATTTTCCGGACTCAAACCCAGCCAAACTCGGCCGAGTTTGATCATGTGGGAGACAAAACTCGGCCGAGTTTGACCAAGCTCGTCCCTCCGGTGGCGGCAAAACGCCCGTTTCGACCCCGTTCTTCGCCGTTAAGGGTCCCGAAAGCTCCCGATTGTACACTGACTCAACTAATAGCTTCTCTAGTGGTTATAATACAAGAAATGAAGTGTTTTAGTGAAGAAACAAACAAACTTGGCCGAGTTTATGCAAGCCCGGCCGAGTTTAGTCCCTCTGAACGTGGAAAACAGCCGTTTAGGCCCCTTTCGACACCCTTAAGGTTCCCGGAGGCTCCTGACTGTATATTAAGTCAACTGATAGCTTGTCTACTGAGCCTAAGACATGAATTGAGGTGTTTAGATCAAGAATTAACAAGAAAACAATCCGAGAACGAGAATCAGGGCTCATTCCGGAGCTATTTCGGCTTGATTCGCGCAGAAGAATCTACTGACTCTTTGAGCTTTGATCTTGTGGAATGGGTGTTTCTAGGAGTTTTAAAGGTGTTTATGAGTGTTTATTATGAAGGGAGAATGTCCTATTCATAGATAAAACCCCCAGGAAAGTCCGAAAAACGCGTACGTCACCCGAAATGGCTCGAAAACGTCGTTTTCGGGCCTGTTTTCAAGCAAACTCGGCCGAGTTTGCTTAAACTCGGCCGAGTTTGGCTAAGCTCGGCCGAGGTTGTCTAAACCTGGCCGAGTTTAGCCCTCTAGCAAAGGGGAAATGGCCGTTTCGAACCCGCAAAATGTATACGTGACCCGAAATGGCCGAAAAACGTCGTTTTTGGACCTGTTTGCATGTAAACTTGGCTGAATTTGTTCTTGAAGGACTAAACTTGACCAATTATGGGTTACACTTGATTGAGATTGTCTAAACTTGACCGAGGTTGTCTAAACCTGACCGAGTTCAGCCTAGTGATGATGGGAAAATTGCTCATTTCGGCTCCGTTTGTCTCTTCTGGGGCCCCGCGGGACTTTCTAGCATACAGTAGGTTAAGCAATGACTTCTCTAAATGTATAATCATGAGGTAAACACACTATCATCATCGAGATCGGAAAAATCCGTGCTCACACCTGTCCTGGTACCAACGTGTATGCATGCCTAAGACACGCGGCAATGTGTATGCATGAAGACCCTATTACGTAGGATGGCTCGAAACAAGTGACCTAACGTATGACACTCTAAGGGTAGACACACCCGAAGGACACAAACCTAGCAGGTAAGGGGACACATGCATTTGGACATCGTGCGTATGTGTATGACACGTTCTAGGTAAAATGACGGCGGTGTCATAGTTCCTATTTTAGCCTATCGCGTGTATCCTATGTGTGGTTTGACGAAGTACATTAAAATGCTTGACATGCACATGAAATGGATGCATATCACACTTTGGACTCTAGACTGACAACCATAGACAATAATCACGACTCTTGGCTCTATAAGAGACGACAAACGCACACGTGTAGATTTTAAATGCCCCGGTGTCGGTTTGTTTGTGTATTCATACATGAGGGCAAACCAGACCCGGTTTTCACATAGAGATGAGGTGACGTATACTAGGTACATGAGTAAGGTTTGGCTCTATGTTAAAGGACATTATTGACACGTCGTTTATTTCCCGAATAGATGATGCATGTGTGACAACCCTATCTTACACTAGTTTGGAAGACTCAACATGATAATGAACCATGTAGACCCACGGGACATCGTGCCCCTACTTTGGTTCAGATAATCATTCCAACATCCTCTTTCACTTCACAAACTCAAAACTCCTTTCGAAGGAGCAGAAGACAGTGTATGTTTGATCTAACAGGTCATATCGTTGTGATGGTATGGTCCCCATTTTGCACGAAATAATTAAAATGTTCCCTATGATGTGGAACGGACGGCATAACACCGTATCTCATGCATATGGACAGGCATCATAACGTTATGTCCTTTTAGGTCTTATGAAGTTTTAGCATCGTTTCAAGATGACATTTGTTTGGTTTAAGGAATCCACCTTTGGGGTCGTAGAACTTCGTCATGTGAAAATAAAATAAGTTTCTTCTCGAACTGAAACAGACGTCGTGATGACGTATTTCACATGACAAAGTGAGCAACATCATTGGTAGGTCCGTTAGACCCTACAAACGACATGACACGCCTAAACCTAGCAGAGATCTTCTAAATATTTGTTTGACTTAAGGAATCGACTTTTAGGGTCGATTCGTTAAGCCCTACAAATGGAATGATGACTTGACGTGTTTTGACACGCGACACTATAACCTAGTCGAGGGTTTCGTCATTGTGGTCTATGCAAAATTAGTATTTTTGTTTTTTTTTTTTAGTCCGACACGATATTGACCTGTGTGGACTGACGAGGCGGTGTGCCCTTAGACTCGAGACAAACCCTAAAACTCCTTTTTGGGAGGAGCACAAGACAAAGTATTATTATTGGTCCAACGCAATATTGACTTGAGTGGACTTCGCGGGGCGGTGTGCCTTTAGACTCAAGAGAAACCCTAAACTCCTTTTCGGGAGGAGCACAAGACAATGTGTGTTTGGTTCAACAGGTTAAACCGTTACACCGGTATGGTCTTATCCTACATTAAAGCGTCTTTCGTAATCCGGGACCTCCGGCTTCGTATGGCACCCGTTTTGACTTAAGGGGGCAATATTTGTGACGCCATGATTTCATCTCACGAGATTGAGTTCCTTTATGAAATGGAACAGACGACATAACGTCGCGTTTCGTGTGATAAAATGTCTGGCGTGACAGGGTGCCCCCTTACTTCAAAGGAGTGTCATAGAAATCGGATTTTCCCTAGGTTACGGCTACATCTAATACATGTACAAGTAGAGTTAAACAATCAAACAGTTAGTGTAGGCATTCACGACACTCCCTCTCAATCTTCGCGTGGTACGTCTCTGTCCTAGGTGGGTTTCTTTTGACATCTTTCCTTTCGATGTCAAAACGCTCTCGTAGACGTGATTTATTTCATGTTTGGGGGTAGTTCCTAGAGGAGATATCTAGGCTGACTATATGAGGCTTCGGTCTCGTTTGATAGTACAAAAGGGTTCCCACAGCAAGATATACCTAGCGCCTCCCCATTTAAGGGTTTTGAGCAGCGTGTCGATGGTACAAGGCTGTGGGTGGTGTTACAGATCGACCTATGCGTCCCTTAAAGGAAACGACAGTAAGCACAACCCATAACACACGTTGACCATTCAGGATTTTTCTTTATGCAATATGAGAAAGCAGTAACTCTGTTGTACAGAACTAGACTGTCAGAATGCTTCAGTTGTATCCCATTTTTACTCTTTATAAAAAAATTTTAAGAAATAATTTTACAAATAGTGAAAACCAAACCTACATCCTTCTATTAATAAACTAACTTCAAGATAATCGTACGTTGAAGTTAACTTACAACAGTAGAATATATTTTTGGTCCCCAGCAGACTCGCCACTGTGAGCGAAAGTGGTCGCTCATAGCGGCTTTCGCCTTCTTTGACTAGAGTCGCCACCCGGCCGACCGGGAAAATGTACGAACCGGTGTTTGTACCGATTGTTTTGAAAACCAGAGATTATATTTACGTTCGTGGATACAACTTATTTATTCCGACATTCCACAACCCAGAGGATCTTTAATGCAACCTAACAGCTTTTTGTTTTGATTTCATAGTTATCACATAGATATAAATAAATGCGCAAACATTTGTGCGATAAACCGCCGGGTGGCACGGTACAAAACCCTCAGAAGCTTACCCTCGTCGCGTGCCAGTGATTGCTTGCGGACTGATGCTCGTTGAAGAATGGAGACCTTTTCTGGGAGGAACCTCGGGGAACCGGAATTGCGTGTGCGTCCTCCGGTATGGAAACTGGAAACAGGACTTAATCGACCCTAGCGAGACTGCGAGTGATGCCTGGACTGGAAACTTTTGATAATGGGGGGAATATATTTTTGGTGGTCGAGAGGACCTTTTCTGGGAATATTTCGGGAAAATACTCTCAAGCTCAGACTCTAGCGATTCTTTTTCGTATCAGAGGCAACCTTAGGCAACTCGGGGAGGCAACTTATCGGGTCGAGAATCGCTTTAGAACGAGCTAGAGAGGCGGGAAAACGAGTATTTCGTGACTTTTGTAAATGAATTGTTGATGTCTTGAATGAGAAATCCGGAGGGTATATATAGGTTTCCTTGTGACCGTACGGTCACAAGGTTGTGACCGTATGGTCACTGTTTAGTGACCGTACGGTCACTGGCTTCGCCCGTCTCAAATCTAAATTTGGATCTGAGCCGGGCGTTACCCGACACCCAGCCAATGTCTTTTGGATGTTTGTACACGTGTCACTCTCTGATTGGACCGCCCAGCCACGTGGCAGATGAGGATTGGATTGCTATCTGCCACGTGGTAGTGACCGTGCGGTCAGAGGTATGTGACCGTACGGTCTCAACCAACAGCGTTGTGACCGTACGGTCTTTGGTGAATAGTACTTGTGTAGTACTTGTGACCGTATATTTTTTGTGATCGAGGATTTTCTCATAAGCATGAAAGTGTCACACTCATGGTCCCGAGAAGCGGGCGGAAGAGGTTATGGTCCCGAAAAGATGATCCGTTCTACGACGAGCATCAGTATTTGAGCATCTGGCGCAACGAGGAGCTCTTAGATTGCTTTCATCATCGGGTTCGAAAACCGGTGCTTACAGCAATAGAGTTCATACTATCGACATCAGTATGCAGCTCGCCATTAACGTTCCGTAAAGAATAAATACGATTAGCTTTTTTCCGGGCTTTCACACAGGCATGAAAATACTTTGAAATTTGATCTCCTCCAGAGAGCCAAAAAGACTTTGATCGTTGTCTCCAATAATCCTTCTCCAATTCCAGAACACGATTTAGTTGATTTTTTATATCTGAATATTTCAAAATTGACACATAATCAGTTTTATCTCTGAGTTTCAGCAAATCACTTTTATACCGCGAAATTTTCTTTGTGAACCGCAACTTATAACTTCGGCCCCACTGATGCACAACAGAAGAGCAAACTTCCAGTTTTGGAACCACAACCATCTGCCGAGTCTCCTCCCATTTCGACCGAACTAAATCACAGAACCCTTCTTCTCGCAACCAACCCATTTCAAAACGAAACCATCTCTTATTTCCTCTGTGACTTACTTCTTTACGCAAAGAAATAGGTGAGTGGTCTGAATAAGCAGAGATTAGATTATACAGAGAAAAATCCATAAAGATATTAAGCCAGGCAGTAGAAGCAAAAGCTCTATCTAATCTTTCCTGCATCCAATGAGTAGTACCTCATCCGCGGTCCCAAGTGAAGTTACTGCCTTTTAACAGAATTTCATGAAGAGAGTTGGACAAAAGAGAATTAGAGAAAGCTCTAATTAGATGCGCAGGGAAAACCGGTCCACCTCTATTCTCATTTTGGTCAAGGATACAATTAAAGTCTCCAAGAATACCCCAGGGAAGAATGGAGGAGACTGATATTGCGGAGAGCAGTTCCCAAGACTTCCAATTATCATTCCTGTTCGAGAAACCGTAAAAACCAACACAACGCCAATCACCATGAACAACATCATGAATGGAAAGTTCGATATGATGATCAGAATAACCCGTAACACTAGCATCAAAGTTATTTTTCCAGAGCACAGCCAAACCGCCACTATGCCCCCTACAATCCACAACAAATTTATAGTCGAAATTAAACTTCCTCCTTAAGCTTTCAATCTTCAAACTATGAACTAGAGTTTCAATCAAGAAAACCAAATTCGGGTTTTGAGACTTCAACAAATCTCCAAGGCATCGAACTGCTCAGGGATTCCCAAGACCCCGACAGTTCCAGCTGATGCAATTCATAATGCCCGGCGAGCCTGATTTGCAGGCTTCGCCGTATCAGATGAAAAAGAAACTACTTTATCCATATTAGCATTAGAAGAAATAGTTTCGGATTGTAGATCGGGAAAAGAAGCAACATCAGAATTTTTGGCATATAGATCTGTTGTATTTTCAACACCTTCTCTCTTCCTTTTCTTTTGTTCTAGAAGGTCCAGTGTACTATTCTCACCTGTCTCCATATCTTCTGGGCCCCCACTCTCCTTATTGTTCACAGGATTTTGTCACATCAGCCAAAGAGATTTCCTTAAACTTAGGAAATTGCATAGGTTTAGTCAAAATAGACTTTCCTTTTTTATCTCCACATATCTGGGAATTTTTTGAAATTTGAATTACATGAACAGCTTTTTTCGGGATTCCAAAACTGACCTTAGCCGGACTACCAGACCCACCAGTGCCGCCTGCTTCCCTCAACCACCGTGAACTAGGCTTTCCTCCTCCTTTTCTCATCGGTGCCCGGAGCCATTCTCCCCACTCCCTTGTGATGCTACTCAGATCACATTTGAAGAGTTTCTCACAAAAACGCTCCGAATGACCAATTAAACCACAAATGTAACAAAAAGTAGCCAACCTCTCATATTTGAAATGGACATAACCCTCCTCATCCAGAGGCTTCCGAACATCTACTAGCACTCGCAACCGCATGTATTGACTTAGCTTGCCTGAATTACTGCCATCATACTCAATAAAAGAGCCGATAAAATTGCCAATTTGTTTCCCTACTACCTTAGACATAAATCCCACTGGGAGATGATAAACATGAATCCAAAATGGAGCATAAAATAACTGGATCTCAGCCGCTGCCATATCCGCCGGCCACTCATCCCACAATAGCATGTGATTGTCGAAAGACCAAGGACCTCCAGCCACCATTCGATCTCTATCTATCTCATGGAAAAATTCAAATCCAAAAAGATTTGTTTCGATCTCAGTAATCGCCACTCCCTCCCTCAGTTGCCAAACATCCGCCATTATTTTTTGCATCGCGCCTACATTAATATTCTTCTCAGTCATGAAACGACCGATCATACACAGGTTGCTCCTCTTGACCTCATGTTGGGGAAGATCCCCCAAGAAATTCAAAACTCCATCCTCACCATCATCAAGAGCTAGATTTGTCAATTGATTCTCCATTGAAACTTATCAGAATCGAAAACGAAAATGCTCTTACTAAAGAAAAGACAAAACTCTTACGCAGAAGAGACGAGGAAACTCTTACTCAGAAGAGCATATGAATAATTTAAGTAAATTTTATCAAATTCTTCCTAATAGATAAAAATTGATCTTTAAAATGAATAGATTTTATACTTATACAATTTAAATTTTAGTATATGTTTTTTTGGAAAAATAAAATTATTTGTGATCTTTGATTTTGTTATTATATATATATATATATATATATATATATATATATATATATATATATATAATTATAGCAATAATAAAATAAATGAAAATATTGATTGTATTGAAATTGAAAAGTTATAAGAATACTGAAATAATCAATGGTGTGGGTAATTCAACGGATGGTTTCAACATATTTTAAGAATTTAATTGACAATTTTAAACTTTTCAAATTTATATATTTAAAAGAAGTATCTGTGCATAGCACGGGCCAACGACTAGTATGAACTCTAGTGATTGAACACTTTCAATATTTTAATAGTTTAATTATATTTTTATATTCAATTATAGTGTGTGAGTCTCATTAAATTTTGTAAAAAAATAATAATTGGGTAGAACCCACTCTCTTTCTCTCATTCTTGTAATGCACATTCCAATCAACAAACAATGTCAAAGTTGAAAACTCTCCATATTTGATCATTGTCTAACTTGTATAGAAGGACTATTCAGCAATTTCATATTTTCTTTATTTGCTGGATAACCTCCAATGGAACCACTAGAGATGCTTTCAATCACATATGCTGACAGGGACGGATCCAAGGGGTGCCAGGGGGGGCTCGAGCACCCAGTGCTGCCAGAAAATTACGTAGAAGCTATGAGTGAAGCTTTAATTTTATTTACGAAAGCACCCAAAAATGGCCAATTGAGCACCCATATATCACTATAAAACATCAAGGAAGAACGAGAAACGACTTCCAGATAACAAGAGCGGCCACTATTCAAGATTTGACATTTAATTTTTTGTGGCTAGAGTTTAGATCGAACTTACAGTAAAACAATGTAAAGGAAGAAGATGACTATTATCTACTATCTTGTTTTATTATATTTAATTTTTTTTAAAAGCCCACTCATCTTTCATCAAAAAAGCTCATCTATTATATTTTAAAAGTCTAACTTGTCTTTAATATAAAAAACACCGTTCAAAATGATGATGCTTGGCCTTTAATAAATAAAATATCTACAATGTTCTTTCAATAGCATTAATGTTTTTACCTTTTTTTATTTTATTTTTTTGCTTGACAATATATGGTTGGTAATTTAAGGTGTTTTTTTTGTTTGAAATCAATTGAGAATTTTTGGAATTCATGATAGTATCTAAAGAGAGGGGATTATCAAAAAAATTAAATTTATTAACCTATGTATATAAATATAATTTTTAGCTACGATAGAGCCGTAAAAAATTTCAAGCACTCGGCATTGGAGCACCCCCTATGAGTCATTTCTGGATCCGTCACTGTGTGCTGACAATTTAATTAAATACCATAAATTAAGAATAATTACCATTACAATTAGTAGTATTTGAAAAGAAAAAAGAATGATAAAAAGAAAAAGGCTAAAAGAGGTAAAAAATAATAATAATCATTGTACTGCTAAGTCAAAATTTAATTTAATTAGTAAGTCAATAAAATGTGACGTCGTTAGAAGAAGAATACACGGCTAGGATTAAGGGATTGCATGATGAGTTGAATCTGACGGTAGTGAGCCATTACTTTTTTATAAATTAAAAATAAAAAGAAAGAGTGACAAACACATAAGACTTTATACTATATGTTGGATACAAATACATAATTAGTTCGTTTTGATAAAATATTTAAGTGAAATGATCCCGAATTTAACTAAACTATTGACTTGGTTTGACTGGATTCGGTTAAATTCGGTAAAAAAACAGTTATAATTGTGAATATTTTACTTTTAATATTTGATTCAAGATTGGATCGCAAGTATTTGTGACCAACCCTAATCTATAGATACGAAGTATTTGTTTCTATCAGAGGAATACAAGATAAGCTTTTGATTTTTTGATTAGTAGTTGGTACTTCCAGAAAACAGTTTACTTATTACTTCTATCAATTATGTAGCATGAAAAGAAATATTATGAAGATTCAAGCCTTGTACATGAACACTTGCTTAGATACATTGGCTATGCTGAGGACCAAGTTTTTTATTTCCTTGTACTGGAATTATATCCAACATATTTGGAAATTATATCCTACAGATTTGGAAAAGTCAATTCAGAGATTGGAATGACAAAGCGTGTTAACCGTGCTTAAACAACTAGCAATGGTTATGGATCACATTCACAGAAGAGACTTGATCTATTACGATCTCGAGCCAATCAATATATTACTCGATGAGTATGATAACGTAAAATTGGGCGATTTGGGTTCATTGGGGCCGAAGGAAAGAACAGGGTCTACGACACATGGATATCTCCCCCGAAATTTATTGTAAGTGGTAACTTATGATTCTGTATTGAATTGAAGACATGCAATTAATTTGTATTAACTTATTTGCTGGATAGCCTCCAATGGAACCACTAGAGATGCCCTCAATCACATGTGTTCACAATATGACGGTAGAGATTTCATCTTTATCTCACTATTCTTTTTTTATTTTTTTCCTATGTTCAATTTTAGAAAACTTCCTTAGAGATGTATGTATGTATATATGTATGTAAGGGAATTGAATTCTTTTAGAATCTTAATTATATCTACAAACAATAGTTGTTCACTTGCAGTCAGATTAATGCAATCAATGGTCATTCTTGTCACAATTGTTGCGTTTATTTCAATACGTTTATCTTTGTTCTTCTAAATCAGTTTGGATCAGTCATTTTTTGTTTGATTTTGCATCTTCATCATCATTGTTTCGTGTATCGCATGACCTTTTTGGTCCCACAATTTCTTTTCCATGTCTACAATGCTTTGTTTCTCTTTTATCTGTATTTTATATTTCTTCTTGCGGGTCTTTCATTATCAGTTATAGACACAAATCATAACTGAATACATCTACTTTCTGTGTTATTATGCCTTCGTTTTAACAACTGCAAAAAAGTTCCTCACAAATTAATTTTAAGAATTCAATTCAATACACAATCATAATTCCATTGTTAATTCAACTTACAATCTATTTCGGGGGGCGGATATCCCTGTGTCGTAGTCCATGTTCTTTCACTTGGCCCCAATGAACCCAAATCGCTCAATTTTACAGTATCGTCTTCATCGCGTTGTATGTTTATTGGCTTGAGATCATAATAGATTAAGTTTTTTTATGTGTATGTGTATGAGGTCCTATAAAAAATATATAATGTTGGCCCTATCAAGAACAGAATCACCTAGAGGGGGGTAAATAGGTGTCAAAGTTGAAAACTGAAAGTTTCTAAGTTTTTTCGGGAAACTTAATTTTCAGAGTCAAATTTCCTCAAAGTCAGAAGCTATCTTACAGAAGTAGCTTCTGAGGGAAATTCTGCCTAAACACAGTTGGACTGTTTTCAGCAACAGAAGTTCTGATTTGAGAACTTCTGGACAGTCTTCTGAACAAAGACAATGATACTTTAGAGAAAATCTGTTTCAGCACTAAATATAAGCAAGTACACAGAAGCAAAAGTAACAAGTACAAGAGGGAGAAAGAAGTTCAGGAGATCCTGATTGAACAAATCGATTTATCCAAGTTCGCCACAGAAGTCATGTGACTACGTCTTGTCCCCTGAGGTCGCAGCCTACAGAGATTTTATAAATCCACTATTCAGAACTTTTATGGCAAGTTCAGAAGCTCCTTTACATCAACAGAACTTAAGCTAATTTCTCACTTAGTTCTGACTAGCCTAAAAAGAGTTAAAGGATTTTCACCAGAACAAACAATACTCTGTTTTCTGGATTTCTCACCCAACTCTAATCTCAACTAGATTTTTCTCTTTAAATCTAACTGAATATTACAAACGATATCAGTTTACAAGATTCCTATTATGAACTTGTTTTTCTTCACTCTCTCACTTTACTAACACTATGCTAAGAAAGATTGAGAATGGAAAAGATGCTCTGTTTTTCTAGTTAGAACAGTGCGTTGAGATTTTGCTCGATGATCATGCGTGTGTTGATGCATTGGAGCTTGGCTACTATTTATAGTGAGTGAAGATGACCGTTGGTGAGTTTGAAACTTCAAAGGAGATGACATCAAATGTTGTAGCCGTTAATTTGTCAAATCTTCAAACGGTCTTCAAACACTTTGATTCCGTTATCCTTGTTCTTTAACTAAATCCGATAAGTGATTTGAAATCAAAGACGAGGTTGACAGGAATCATTCTTCAATTGGATCAACAAAGGGTAGACATGGAAATTCTGGTTTCTTTTGAACAGACAGGCGCGCTCCATCAAAACAGCTTTTTGAACTTTTGGCGCCTTGCATTAAATGCACTTGTCAGAGCATTAAATGTTATCCAGAACCCGTGACTTTAGCTTTCAAAAGCTAAAATTCCACTTGACTAGACTTCTGATCACAATTGGCAAAACTTCTGATTGCAAGGAACTTCTGAGGAGAGCTGTAGCAGACTTCGGCTTCAGAGCGGAGGAATCCAGCTTCTGAATTGTTGAAACTCTGACTTCAGCAACTGATCTTCTGAGTTCTTTTAGGCAATCTAGAAACGATTCATTCAGCAACTGCTGAGAAACTTACACATAGACTAAAGCAAAAGTATTAGTCAACAATAAACTATATGTAAGATGGTATTAGGTTATCATCTTCTGAAACGTTTGGACATAATCAAAACACTTAGGGTTCATCATTCTCCCCCATTTTGGTTATGGACAAACCGTGGTCAGAAGGAACAAGAAAACATGAGGTTTAGAAAACGACTTCCTGATGCAAATGTTTCTTAACTTCTGAGTAAATTAACTCCCCCATTTTAGTGTAAATGGTGAACTTCAGCAATCTGTAAAAACTTAAAGAAAGACTTAAGATCAAGTTGTTAGATTTGATGAAGTGTAATTTACTAAGTCAAACAGGAACATAAGCAAAAAGTAAGAAGTCAGAGACACAAGAGAGTATAAGAAAGATTCAGTGTATATAAATTCATTCAGAAGACAGCATAAGAAACAAAGTAATCAGAAGAGCAGAAAAAGTCCTAAGACAAAAACTACCCAACCCAGAACCTAGCTAAGAAGCATAAGTCCTAAAAGATTACAAGTTCCTAGGTTTCTTCTGAGGAGGAGGAACAACACTAGAACCTTCGGCAGCACTTGATCTCTTCTGACCAGACTTCTCCCCCGTTTGACCAGAACCAGGAGCAACACCCAGAGCACCTTGAGATTTCAATTTTTGTTGAACATTCAGTGCAGTCTGATATTGCACTGGAGTTGGTCGCACAGTATTGATCATATCCATTCTTCTTCTGAAGTCATCATCAATGGTCTTCATATGATCAAAGGTCTGACCAGACATAGGTCGCTGTTTCTGAACATCTTCCAGAAGGAGCTTGATCAACCTATTGTTAGCATACACAGCAGCAGTAAGATGCTCATTCTGAATATAAGTCTGTCCTCGAACAAACCTATAACAATTGTGAAGAGTCTTCTCTTGTTCACGTGCTTGAGTGTGCATAACCTTCAGAAGTTCAGTAAGCTCAGCAATCTGTGCGTTCTGAGCAGATACAGCAGACTCAATGTTGGAGAGTCGATTGTTGAGATCGGGAGTGATGTCATATACAATCTTAGCAGCCCCGGAAGATGATGAACCTTGAGCAGAAGATTTCACTTCTCTCAGAATGTGATTGGCAGTACTTTGCAGGTCATCAATCTTACTTGGGAGCATCTTCTCATGAGCCTCATAATGCTCGTTTGCTTCCTTGACTTCTTCTGTCAATATCTCCAAATTCTCATTGACCTTTTGAGAAGAAGCAAGAGCAATATTATCCAGAGAAGGAAGAGTCAGAGCTAATTCTCTTAATTTGTACAGCTCTTCATACGTAGCTAGATGAAGTGTAGAAAGATTGCGTATGTAAACAGAAGGATCCTGCATTTGAAGCATAGTCATGAGCTGCAGGTTCTGAGCTTTCAAAGAATGCAATTCTTGCAGCACAATGCCCTGAGCATACATGTCAGCAGCAGAAGTCCTTTGCCCTATACCAGCAAATCTATTTAACAGTTCATCAGAGCCACTCTGACTCATTCTTCTCAACTCTTCAACACTGGGGGCACCTCCAGCTTCGAAAATACCAGAAGCTCTGCCCATGAAACCAAAACTACCAAACCTGGTATCCAGATCATCCCGATTCATGTGTTTGCGCAGGAAGTCATAGTTGGATGACAACCCAGCAAAACAAGAAGTAGTGGAGGAGGTAGTTAGAGGATCACACACAGGAGGTGTATGTCCAGAAGTTGAGAGAGGAGGAATTTGAGTGTTTGAGGAAGGGATGGCATTGGTGGTAGAGGAAGAAATGGTAGGGGAAATGGAAGGAAAAGTAGATGGTAGTGAGAAAGATGGAGCAGTAAATCCAATTGATGGACTTACAGAGGAGGGAGGAATAGAAGAGGTAGTTGATGTGGATATAGAGTCTGTGAAAATGGGAGCAGTGTTTAAATTCACTTCTGAAAAGGATCCAGAAGGAGGAATGATTGAAGGAGGTACAACCTTAGAGGTTGAAGTTGTAGGAGGAATGGAAGTTTGGGAACCACTCACTTATGTGACAGAAGGAAGTGAAGGAGATTGAGGAGGAGTAAGAGTGGGAGAAGAGATGACCTGCTCAGAGTTTGGATCAAACATTGAGATGGGCTCAGCAAAGATGTGAGCCATCCTGATCAGTGTTTCAGAGGCGTCCCTTTCACCAGGGTTTCTTCCTTGATTCAGAAGAATGTTGTCAATGAAGTTTTCATCATCAACATTCTCAACAAATTGTTTTGCATTCTGAAGAACCTCTTCATCTTCTGGTTCATTCTCTTCTGACAGCTCTTCAATCAGAGGAGCATCAATATTCTCTTCATCAGAAATCTCTGATAAGTCTTTATCAGCAGCTTCCGGTTCCTGAGTAACAGAATCCTCTAATTCAGCACTGGAGGCAACAACGAAGTCCTTCTTCTTCAGAACCTTTCGCTTTGCAACAGCCTTCTTCCCAATCCTGGTAGAAAGAGAGATATTCTCAAGTATCCGAGAGGACAGAGAAATATTCTCAACATTCTCTTCATCTTCTGAAGCCTCAACTTCCTTTGAGAACTCCGCATCCTGAAGTTCAGCAGCACATGCTATAAGTCTTGCATCGGCCTTAGCCTTTGCAGCAATTTCTCTCTCAGCAGCCAACTGATCCTCTGCTTCCTTCTTCTTTCTTTTCTCTTCAGCAAGAGCCACAACTCTTGCAACTTTTTCAGCTTCAGCAGCCTTCTCTTTCTCAGCAAAGCGTGCTTCCTCAGCATCCTGAACATCTTTCTCTTGAACATCTTTTGGTTTCTCAGCAACAATCTTGCCAGAGGGTTCAACATTGATTGTTGTTTGAACCATCGTGGGAAGAGGTTCTGAGACAGCCATCTTCTCAACAGTCAGGACCAACTTGCTTGATCCTTTCTTTCCCTTGCCCTTCTTGGCAGCATTCTTTCCTTTCTGCACAGTAGCTTCCACAATTTCCTTCTAAGCAATACTCACAGAGGAGCCCTTCTCAATCTTCTTCGGAGTCACACCAAAACTCAGGTTCCTGAAGGTATGCATCTTCAGAACCGTGCTCCTACTAGTAACACCTTCTCCTGAAACCACAACAGAGGCTGCCTCAAACAACCTCGTCAGGAGTGAGCCATATGCTAATGCACTCACGGTCGTTACATTCTTCATCTGCCTTATCAGCATGGCAGGTAAATTAATTTTCTTCTGGTTGACCAGATGCCACATGAAAACCCTTTCCCTGTTGGAAACCCCATTGACTCCTCCAGCCTTCGGAAGAAAGACATTTGTAGTCAGATAGTGTGCCCACCTCTGGTGCTGAGTCAACCAGGTGGCATACGTTTCCTTGGCATTCAGATCTGGCCTAGCCCAGTTGGCTTCAGTAAAGCCATCTGCTGAGCCATCATCACCAATGATGATTCCTTCATCATCAATCCCTATCACTTGAGAAATGGAAGCCCTGCTGACTTCGATCTCAACTTCCCCGACTTCAGAATGTAGAACATCCTCCTCATTAGAAAAGAAATGGAGGTTCTGATAGAATTCTGTAACTAACTTAGGATAAATGAATTCATCGAGAGAAACGAATGAATTCCAGTTTTGAGCGCTAAGCCAGTGAGAGATAGGTTCAGTTGATTTAACTTCATCATCTAGGAACCTAGAGGTGAATACCCTAGATTCGCTAACCTTCTTTTGTGATTCAGTGGAGAAGATGTGTGTGACAGTGATTTCTTGAGCCATTTTGAAGAAAAGAGAAATTAGGTTAAGATTTTAGAGAGAAGAGAACACAGAAAAATCTATGGAAATTCTAATGGCAAAGAAAATGAGAGTAAAAACTTCTAAGTATGGAAAACTTCTATTTATACCCAAACACAGAAACCGTTCCAATTCAAAAAGCAAATACACACCGTTTAAAAGGGAACAGATAACCGTTAACCACAGAACAGCGCCGTAAAATACAGAAGATAACGCATGCTTTCAAGTCAAATCATGATTAGAATTAATTATAACTTAATTATCTCAGACGATTAATCACTTAAGACATACAGAAATAATTAATCTAAGTTATTGAAGTGGATAAGTCATACCAATGCCTTCTCGTAAGTTGCTGAAAGACATACCAGCCAGAGGCTTAGTAAACATGTCAGCAAGATTCTCTTCAGAGGGAACATGAGTAATGATAATATCCTTCTTCAGAACATGATCTCTCAGAAAGTGATGCCTAATATGAACATGCTTCATCCTGCTGTGCTGAATAGGATTTTTTGAAAGATCAATTGCACTCTTGTTATCACAGTAGATTGTAATTGTTCCAGGGATGACACCATAGTCAGCAATTTATTGCTTGATCCAGAGCATCTGACAAACACAACTTCCAGCAGCAACATACTCAGCTTCAGCGGTTGAGAGAGCCACAGAGGTTTGCTTCTTGCTATGCCAGGAGACTAAGCACTCCCCCAGAAAATGACAACCACCAGAAGTGCTGACCCTTTTCAATTTATCTCTACCATAGTCAGAGTCTGTGTATCCTATAGGAGTAAAATCAGAACTACAGGGATACCACAAACCAGCTTCTGGTGTGCCTTTAAGATATCTGAGAATTCTTTTGACAGCAACATCATGAATTTCTCTTGGCTTTGATTGATATCTAGCACAAAAACACACAGCAAAATGTATATCTGGCCTGCTGGCGGTTAGGTATAAAAGAGAACCAATCATACCTCTGTAGGTTTTTATATCTACAGGTTTACCAGCTTTCTCTTCATCGTCAATGTCTTTGCTGACATCCATTGGAATATCAACAGCATTAGAGTCCATCATGCCAAATTTCTTCAGCACTTCTCTAGTGTACTTGGCTTGATTGATAAACACACCATCATTACTTTGCTTGATCTGAAGTCCTAAGAAGAAGGTTAATTCTCCCATCATAGACATTTCAAACTCAGCCTTCATGTGGTCACTGAACTCTCTGCATAAGGATTCATTAGTAGCACCAAATATAATATCATCAACATATACCTGAGCTATAAGGATATCCTTGTTCTTCTTCAGAGTGAACAGAGTTGTATCAACACAGCCTCTGACAAATCCCTTAGACAGAAGGAACTTTGTCAGTCTCTCATACCAGGCTCTGGGAGCTTGTTTCAGTCCATACAAGGCTTTCTTCAGCTTGTACACATGATCAGGAAACTTAGGATCTTCAAAACCAGGGGGTTGAGACACATAGACTTCCTCATCAATGTAACCATTCAAGAATGCACTTTTCACATCCATTTGAAAGAGCTTGAAACCTTTGTATGATGCAAAAGCACATAAGATTCTAATGGCTTCTAATCTTGCAACAGGAGCAAAAGTTTCACCATAATCTATGCCTTCTTGCTGACTGTAACCTTGAGCAACAAGTCTTGCCTTGTTCCTCACAACATTTCCAAATTCATCAAGCTTGTTCTTCAGAACCCATCTAGTTCCAACAACCTTTATGTTGTTAGGTCTGGGAACCAAAGTCCAAACTTCTGACCTTTTGAACTGGTCAAGTTCTTCTTGCATTGCCATTAACCAGGAGTCATCATCAGCAGCTTCATAGAAGTCCTTGGGTTCCAAAAGTGACACAAAAGCCACATTTCCCATGTATCTTCTGAGCTGAGCTCTGGTCATGACAGGATTATGAACAGAGTCAATTATGTTCTCTAAGGAATGATTCCTATGAGCTCTAACTTCTCTTGGTACATCCAATGAGTCTTCTGAAACATGTTCATCATTTGTTGAATCATATATAGGAGCATCTTCTGGAAGGAAGTTGACTTCTGGAGTAGGATTCACTTCTTGAGCTTGTTCAGCAACAGGAGGAATCACTTCAGCAGCTCTGGAAGAAACATCTTCTTCTTCAATAGGGGATGTTACTTCAGGAGCTTGAACTACATCTTCATCAGGAGCTCTACTATCTGCAGGGTTAGTCTCATCAAACTGTACATGAACAGATTCATCTAAAGTTTGAGTCCTCTTATTAAAAATTCTATATGCTTTACTATGTGTTGAGTAACCAAGAAAAATAGCCTCATCTGCCTTTGAATCAAACTTTGAAAGATATTCTTTTGTATTCAAAACATAACACTTACAACCGAAGGTTCTGAAATAACCTATCTTAGGCTTTCGACCTTTCCAGAGTTCATAAGGGGTCTTGTTCAGAATGCTTCTGATTAGCACTCTATTCAGAACATAGCAAGCTGTGTTCACAGCTTCTCCCCAAAAGTACTTAGGAAGCCTTCTCTCATTGATCATAGTTCTGGCTATCTCAACCAGAGTTCTATTCTTCCTTTCAACTACCCCATTTTGTTGAGGAGTTCTGGGAGCAGAAAAGTTATGATCAATTCCCTTGGTTTCACAGAATTCTTCAAACCTAAAGTTTTTGAATTCTCCACCATTATCACTTCTGATATGGACAACCTTTTCATTCCTTTCATTCTCAAGTTTCTTTATCAGAACTGAGAAACATCCAAGTGACTCATCTTTGCTAGACAGCAAGATGACCCAAGTGAATCTTGAATAGTCATCTACAATGACAAAGGCATACTTCTTTCCACCCATGCTCATTGGTTGAACAGGGCCAAAAAGATCCATATGAAGTAATTCCAAAGGTCTTTTAGTTGAAATGACTTTCTTAGTTTTAAAAGAGCTTCTGGATTGTTTACCAGATTGGCAAGCTTTGCACAAATGATTCTTTTTAAAACTAATTTCAGGCAGACCCTCAACCAATTGATTTCTAGCTACTTTGGCCAGAAGGTCCATGCTCACATGAGCAAGTCTCCTATGCCAGAGTCAGGAGGTATCCTCTTTGGACATCAAGCATATATTTTTGCAAAGATTCTCAAGATTCAGCATGAAAACATTTTCAACTCTATGAGCAGTTAGAATAACTTCCCTTGACTTACTGTCCAAGATTTTACATCCAGAGGAGCTGAAGACAACATCTCTACCTTTATCACACAGTTGTGCAACACTCAGGAGATTGAACTTCAGGCCTCTGACTAGGGAGACATCTTCGATCGGAGGATTAGTTCCTATGGATCCAGAACCAAGTATCCTTCCTTTCTGAGCATCTCCAAAGCTGACTTTTCCACCTCTTTTAGGATCAAAAGTGATGAATGCTTTTTCATCACCTGTCATATGCCTTGAGCACCCACTGTCAATGTACCACAGCTTTGACATTGATGGAGCACTCAGAGCCACCTGCAACACAATCAATTAGTGACAGGTACCCAATCCTTATTGGGTCCTTCACAGTTAGATTTCTCTTCAGCAGGTTTTAATGATATCTCAGATTGCAAGAGGTTTTTAATATGGTACTTACAATCCTTCAACCAATGACCATCACTCTTGCAAAGTTTGCAAAAAGGAGGGTTCTTGGATCTTTCCCTTTGCTTCCTGGGAGATTTCTTCTTCTGAGAAGGATCAACATCTTCAGAGACCATACCAGCACTCTCAGAGGTTCCAACATCAGGAGGAGAAGCTATCTCTTTCAGAAGAGAGGGAGTGATAGGTTTCTTCTTCTTCTGGGGTTTATCACTTCCCAGAGGCAGCTTTTCCTTGCCTTTGGCTTTAGAGCCATCAGCAGGAGTGCTGAACTGTTTACACAGTTTTTCTTCTAACACTTTCATGTCAGAAAAAACTTGAGTAAACCTAAGAAACTTGTCAGCCTCACTCTTGTCCAATTTCCTTTTCAGGTACTTGAACATACTATAGAGTTCTTCAAGAGAATCAAAGATATTTTGTTCAGAAGATATGTTTACCTCGGAGTCATATGTAGCTTCAGGAGGTGCGGAAGTTTCTCCTATGACATCTTCGGAAGTTGGCTCATCAATAGCCATAAAACATATCTGAGCTTGCTCTTCCTTTTCTTCAGGATCACTGTTGGTCTCAGAGTCTGACCAAGCAGCCAGCATTGCTTTCTTGAACTTCTTCTTATCTTTCTTCAGCTCCGGACAGTTAGGCTTAATGTGCCCCGGTTGCTGACATCCATAGCACACAATAGGCTTATTTGGATCTCTCTTGAACTTTTCACCAGAATCAGGAGTTTTCTTGTCAAAGCTCCTGAAAGGTTTTTTGTAGTTTCCACCACTGCCTTTTCTAAAGGCCTTCTTGAACTTCCTGGTCAGCATAGCCAGTTCCTCATCTTTAGAGGATTCTTCAGAAGATTCTGCTTTCAGGACTACTCTTTTTCCTTCTGACCTTTCTCTTAGGTCATGATTCTTTAATGACATCTCATGAGTAATTAGAGACCCAATGAGCTCATCATACAGATAATAGCTCAAATCCTGAACTTCTTCAATGGCAGTCTTCTTGGCTTGCCAAGACCTTGGTAAGCTTCTGACAATCTTCTTCACACGATCAGATTCTTCAATATCCTTTCCTAAACTCTTCAAGTCATTGACTATCTTGGTGAATCTAGAGTTCATATCTGAAATAGATTCTTTATCAAGCATTTCAAATAACTCATATTCTCTCATGAGTTGGTTGACTTTAGATTGCTTCACTTTTCCAGTTCCTTCATATGTGACTTCTAGCTTGTTCCAAATATCCTGTGCTGTTTCACATGAAGAAACTTTGTTATATTCAGTAGCTGTAAGTGCACAATGCAACATATTTATTGCTGAAGCATTAGTTTGGAGTTTTTTTAGAATGTCATCTGTGTATTCTCTCTGAGGAATAACAACATTCCCTAAACCTTGTTCCATTCTGGTAGGAATGAAATCACCATTAGTGATGACATACCAAGCACTCATGTTCTGAGCTTGGATGAAGTACATCATCCTTTTCTTCCAGTATGAGTAGTTGTTGCCATTAAATAATGGAGGTCTAGTAGTAGAAGAACCTTCTGGAACTATGAAGTGAGAAGAATTCTCAGGCTGGTGTCTACTAGCCATCTCTATTGATTCTGATAGGATCTTACACTTAGATTGTTAGATCTTTAGTAAATATGCGAAGTGACCTTCGCTCTGATACCACTTGTTGGCCCTATCAAGAACAGAATCACCTAGAGGGGGGTGAATAGGTGTCAAAGTTGAAAACTGAAAGTTTCTAAGTTTTTTCGGGAAACTTAATTTTCAGAGTCAAATTTCCTCAGAGTCAGAAGCTATCTTACAGAAGTAGCTTCTGAGGGAAATTCTGCCTAAACACAGTTGGACTGTTTTCAGCAACAGAAGTTCTGATTTGAGAACTTCTGGACAGTCTTCTGAACAAAGACAATGATACTTTAGAGAAAATCTGTTTCAGCACTAAATATAAGCAAGTACACAGAAGCAAAAGTAACAAGTACAAGAGGGAGAAAGAAGTTCAGGAGATCCTGATTGAACAAATCGATTTATCCAAGTTCGCCACAGAAGTCCTGTGACTACGTCTTGTCCCCTGAGGTTGCAGCCTACAGAGATTTTATAAATCCACTATTCAGAACTTTTATGGCAAGTTCAGAAGCTCATTTACATCAACAGAACTTAAGCTAATTTCTCACTTAGTTCTGACTAGCCTAAAAAGAGTTAAAGGATTTTCACCAGAACAAACAATACTCTGTTTTCTGGATTTCTCACCCAACTCTAATCTCAACTAGATTTTTCTCTTTAAATCTAACTGAATATTACAAACGATATCAGTTTACAAGATTCCTATTATGAACTTGTTTTTCTTCACTCTCTCACTTTACTAACACTATGCTAAGAAAGATTGAGAATGGAAAAGATGCTTTGTTTTTCTAGTTAGAACAGTGCGTTGAGATTTTGCTCGATGATCATGCGTGTGTTGATGCATTGGAGCTTGGCTACTATTTATAGTGAGTGAAGATGACCGTTGGTGAGTTTGAAACTTCAAAGGAGATGACATCAAATGTTGTAGCCGTTAATTTGTCAAATCTTCAAACGGTCTTCAAACACTTTGATTCCGTTATCCTTGTTCTTTAACTAAATCCGGTAAGTGATTTGAAATCAAAGACGAGGTTGACAGGAATCATTCTTCAATTGGATCAACAAAGGGTAGACATGGAAATTCTGGTTTCTTTTGAACAGACAGGCGCGCTCCATCAAAACAGCTTTTTGAACTTTTGGCGCCTTGCATTAAATGCACTTATCAGAGCATTAAATGCTATCCAGAACCCGTGACTTTAGCTTTCAGAAGCTAAAATTCCACTTGACTAGACTTCTGATCACAATTGGCAAAACTTCTGATTGCAAGGAACTTCTGAGGAGAGCTGTAGCAGACTTCGGCTTCAGAGCGGAGGAATCCAGCTTCTGAATTGTTGAAACTCTGACTTCAGCAACTGATCTTCTGAGTTCTTTTAGGCAATCTAGAAACGATTCATTCAGCAACTGCTGAGAAACTTACACATAGACTAAAGCAAAAGTATTAGTCAACAATAAACTATATGTAAGATGGTATTAGGTTATCATCTTCTGAAACGTTTGGACATAATCAAAACACTTAGGGTTCATCATATAATGCGTTAATAAGTCAATATTTGAATTCAAATACAAAAACATATCATATGTAAACTAATTACCTTGTCATCTATTAGTATCATGTTGATACAATAATATCCAGTCCCAACAAAATTTGGTAATTTCCATAGTCGCATCACGCGAGCTTTGATTTTCCAGAATAATATGTACCATGTTAATAAAACTTCATAAAGTCCACTGTGAGCAAATTAAAAGTGATTGATTAACACAATAATTGAGCATAACCAGTTAATAAATATAGAATTATTCCCTAGCAAGCATTTATTCGTCAAGTATATTTATCTTATTTAAAAAGGTAGCTAGATGTATTTTATATGCCGGGGAATTGATTTAATTGGATAATATGACAGTGTTACCACAATGATTTTGTTGCCCTTGGAAGCGTTAAAATATAGCTAACAAAACACTGAATTAACAAAGTTGAAGAAAGTAAATATTGAATATGAGTTTTGAAAAATAGATAAAAGCCATAGACTTAAACCTGGTATCAGTGGCGAATCCAGAAATTCATATAAGGAGGTACGTTTCTAAGCAAATAATTTTTTTTGGCATGCACCTCTAGTTTTGCATAAAAAAATACCAAAATTAACGATAAACGACTCTAGTTCCATTTAAAATAGCAAAATCAATCAATATTGAAAAAAAAAATTAATGACGTAAAATAATGGAATTGAAGAAAAAAAAAGGAAAATATATGTAAATTTACATTTAAATTCAAGGAAAATATAAAATTGATAGTAAAAATAATTGAAAAAATAGTAAAAGAATAATAATAATAATGTGAAATAAAATGTATAGAATGTGATAATATTAATGAGAGAAAAAAGAGTTAAAATGAGAGAAAGAAATAAAAAGTATTAACGAGGGAATGAAGATTTAAACTCAAGACCTCTCAACTAAGATGTGAGAAGCTTAACATTCTAGCACCATCTCTACTAGCTCTTCTAATATTCTCTACTCACATTTTATATCTATATACAACATTTAACGTTTTCTACACCGAAAAAAAAATATATCTTTTTTCGTGCATTTTTCTCGGACAAAGGGGGCACGTGCCTCCTGTGCTCCCCTTGGATCTGCCCCTGCCTAGTGTGATGGCTAGAGATCTCCAACAAATGCAACGGAACTAAAAAATGGATGAGAAATGGTCTGACATAAATCTAATATTTATAACCCAAATAGTAAAACAATACGTCTGAATAGTAAATTCTGAAAATTTAATGTGTTAATTATAATTTCGAATTTAATAATATAAATAATCTTATTTTGTAAATGAATAGCATCTCAGCTCTTAAGAAATCGCATATGTTTGTTTTTCTTCCTAAATTACATTGTTTTTCTTCATAAATTACATGTTATAAATATATTGTTGAAGAAGAAAAGTAAACAAATGAAATTGGCAAAAATATATAGAGTTGATTACAAAATTGATGGAGGTAACTAATTAATTTTTCTGACGGAAGGTGAGTAATTAATTTGATGAAACAACAATATGGTAAATTTATTTATTTAGGAAGAAAAAACAAATTTGATTTTATTTATGAAGGTAACAAATTAATTTTGTCTTTCTTCCCATAAGCAAAAGATAAATGAGAGGTTGCCACATAAGAAATTCACGTGGAGGTTTATATATATTTATAGATTATATATAAGAAAGTATTGCGTGGTTTTGAAAATGATGTTTGTGATTTTTTTTATTATAAAATTGCACATTGTGGTTAAATCTTTTTCTCAAATAAAAGTTTTATTTTGTTGATATCTTCAAAATGATAGTTTATAATTCTGAAAATGAGTAATTTTTAGATTTGATAATATCTTGAGTAATTTTGAAATTTCTATTTTTTACTTGAGGTCATTATACGTTAAGGAGAGAATTGAGGAGATAATTAATATTTAGAAAGATAAACTTTTGAAATATCGAAAGTGCTATTTTGAGGTCGTTAAGTGTCATTTTTATAAGATTAAATTTTAAATGTCCCCAATTTGAGAAGCAATTTTAAAAAATAATAATTCACATACACCATTTTTGTCAAACAATGTAGCCATATGAGATATTTTTTAAGGCTAAATCCATAAGCCTTGATGAGGAATATGAGATTTTGAGCCAAAAACAACCCAACTAAACTCATAATATGCGTGCGATAACCCAATCATGTACATATGTTAAACGAGCATGATAGGCTCCATCAAACCCTCTAATATCATCCAACAGTTTGTCATAACTTTGAACCTATAGTTCTCATTGACTATCGCATGCTCCATTTTGACAACCAGCTGACGTGCATATAAATACTCAAATCATAATAAACGACGGTACAATTACTCTCATTTTCTCTCACCATTTTATTCACTTTGCACTCTCTCTAAACTTGTACTAACTTCATTATCAGAGTGTATTCAGGACCCATGCCGACTCATAAAAGGAGCTCGATGTTCCAAGCTTAGCTCCTAACACTCATCCGAAGTGCTAATTTATGTCCACTTTATCATTGTACTTCGGATATATTACACCAATGGTATACCAACTTTGGTCAAAGTCACACATTAGTGTATGAACTTCAATTTTGCACGAATAAGTATATCAACTTTGAGATGATGTCTCATCAAAGTGTACCGTTGAAAAAACACGCTGGTCAACGTGCCACTTCATTAAATTTTAACTTATGAGGAACCCGCCTTATTTACAATTATCATATTAATAAGGATGACGACATAATTGCAAGTGTAGTGGTCCTTTATTTTAAAGAGACGGATTAAAAGTTAATGAAGTGATATGTTGACCAACGTGTTTTCCAACGGTATACTTTGATGAGATTTTTTCTTAAAATTGGTATACTTTCATGTGCAAAACTAAAATTCGCATACTAATGTGTGATTAGGTCCAAAATTAATGCATCATTGATGTGATTTACTTACCCATACTTTTTATAGATACAAATCTTCTAACCTTGAATTTTGAGACACAGGGAAGCAAAAGTTTGAAAGAAAAAAATGATTTACACAAAAATAAACTCATTTAAGTAAAACAAAATTGACTGTTTCCTTACTTCAACAAAAAATACACGTTACAGTTATTTTTACTAAAGAAACAAACCAGAAAACTTATCTATAAAAACGATGAACACTAACAATGAAATTAGCGCTTAAAAAAAACAAACTAAAAAAAATGTAACCAAAGAAAGTTTCTTTTGTAGTAAACCTTTTTTAATTTTCACATCACATTAAATTATTGATAATGACTATTATAATTGATAAATAATTGTGTAGTGAGTTGAGCTGAGACTGAGAAAACCACTTCTCTAACGGCTCCGCCATTCCACGGCCGCCGGAACGCCGTCATGAACTTAAAACACCTTTCTCCTCCCCGCCTCCTCTCCGCCCCTCTTCTTTTCCCGATCAACAAACTCGCCGTCACCGCTCAATTTCTCCAACTCAATCCCCCCCAAACACACTCTCCCATTCTACATTCTCCTCTTCCTCCGATCACCGCCGTCCGCCGCGACGGAGGAGCCTCCGCCGACGTCGAAACTACACTTCTCATCGACAAACCTGCTTTAAAATACGAGGTTTCCGAGGGCCATCCGGCGCCGTTCGGAGCCAAACTTATTGATAACGGCGTTAATTTTTCTATCTACTCTCGCAATGCTGTTTCTGCTTCCCTCTGTTTGATTTCCCTCGATGATTTGCCTCAGGTTTCCAATCTTACCCTTGTGAAAAATGATGTCTTTTTCTATCTAACAGTAGAAATTTTATTGAGCAGAAAAATTGTATGCTTTTCTGCAGAATAGGGTTACTGAAGAGATCATTCTTGATCCTGTTATGAATAGAACTGGAGATGTTTGGCATGTGTTTCTTAGAGGTGATTTTAGTGATATGCTGTATGCGTATAAGTTTGATGGACAGTTTTCGCCTCAGGAAGGACATTACTTCGACTCGTCTCAGATGGTGTTGGATCCTTATGCTAAAGTTAGTACCTTTTTGGTTATATGTTTTGCAATTGAAGAAAAGATTTGATTTTTCATGAATGGAATGGAATTCAGTTTGATTGCTAATTCGTTTCCCGTGTTTCGAATTGATGGGGGGAAAATGAATTTAGTAGTTGATGAATTTGATTTTCGTATGTGCTTCTATTAGATCAAAGGAGATATAAAAGGAAATAAATAAACAATCTAGGTAGTTTAGTAATTATATCCAATATGAATTTGTTTCCCACAATATCATCTCAACTTTACCACAACACAATACATGTAAAAGAATGAACTCTTTTAATATTTTTTGTTCCAAACACAAGAATTGAGAAAAAAATTAAAAATGAATCAATTGAGCAGAATTCCTTGAAATTGGACTTTTCAAGCACTCTTTAAATTATGTATTGATGTTTAACTTTTTTGTTTTGTTATTTGTTTTCGCTCAGCTGCTCAGTCTAATTTCCTTTTTACTGTCTAGGCAGTCATAGGTAGAGGAGAATATGGCGTTTTGGGACCTGATGATGATTGCTGGCCCCAAATGGCTGGCATGATACCTTCTGCTCAAGACGAGGTACTCAATGCTTCATTTTCGCCCTTTTTATATGATTTGTGCATGCGTCTTTTCTTATATTACAAAACAACCCTTCATTTGATTGATTGATAGGCAACCTAAGTTTTGTAAGTACACTGATTCTTCATATTGGGGTCTAGACTGCATGTAAAATTGTTTGATAAGTATATTTATATAAACAAGCCATTGTGTTCATGAAATTGAAACTATAGGATGAGTAATGTAGTTGTTTATTAATGTTTAGATTAGCTTGATCAAATTGCTATTGAATCTGCAACATAATAGCTTTATCTGTTTATGTTGCCAATGCCATTAATGTTGTGGCTCAAATATTCATTAATTTATTTCCAAAATTTATTAAATGATTCCCTAAATATATTAGTTTATGCATCTTGTGCAGTTGTTTGCCACTTTGATATATGTAACCCAATATGTTAGCACACTGTTTGATATACTTATCCAATTTGCTTATACCATTCTATTCTTCGAATTAATATAGACTTTTGGCAAGTGCAGTTTGACTGGGAAGGAGATTTACCACTAAAACATCCGCAGAAAGATCTAGTGATATATGAGATGCATGTTCGAGGTTTTACAAGACACGAATCAAGCCAGACTGAATTTCCTGGGACATACCTTGGTACAGTGGAAAAGCTTGATCATTTGAAGGTGAGTTTATGTGCTTAAATATGAGGCATACAAGGTTTAGTTTTGAAGGCTATAAGCATATGGGATTTTTTAACATTTAAAAGTCCTAAAGTTGCGACAGAGAATGTGACATATCATTATGCCTTTTTTTCTCCATCCTATATATACATTTATGTGCGTGCGTGTGTGTGTGTGTGTGTATTACTGCCTAAAAGAGTAAAGGAAACATACATGTGATCCACTTGTCATTTCCATGATGTTTTGGTTTTGCAAATTGGTCAAGTTTATATGTATTAAATCATTCACTGGTTAGTGCAGGGTTTATTCTTCATTATTTCTTAGGTGTTCTTCATCCCTTCCCCTGTTCGTAGCGAAGGCTATATTTCTGGTATAATAATAACATTACCTCAAAAGTTTTCTGTTATATGGACTGCTATTTAGCCACAGAATCAGTTTTTATATATTTCATATGCATACATTTATTTCTCCATGTCTTGTTAATATATTAGAAAAGAAAAGATGCATTTTGCGAGAGAAAACATTGGTTTTTTGTTTAATAATGACAACTTGATTTGAACTCTGCACATTGTTCAGACTATTTGGTGATGTTGAAAGAACTGTTTCCGGTCAATGCAACAGTAATATTCTTTGATCTCCTTTTTTTCCCATAAGGATGTACATTATCCCACATAAGCAAGCTAGTGCTAATGCGAGATGCAATTGCCTCTGGCAAATGGCAATCCTTTGCAAGTTAAAACAATATCTCAAACTCCATAGAAGTTACTTTGATTTGATATTGATCTGGAGGGAGCAATGTTCTGTGTAATCAAATGGCACAGTTTGCCTTTACAAGCAAAGTAGACTATTTTTGGAGAAGACAAGGAAGATAAATATCACTAGTCACTTGAATGCTCTTAGAAAGCTCTATAGTTTGTAGGCAGAGTATCTCAGTCACGTCTGCTTTCGACATTCAATACTTTAATATTACTAGATCTGCAATTTATGTGTTAAATATATTAAATTTTTTCCTGCAATCTCTATTTTGAACTGGTTATGCTTTCTCTGGAGAAGTCAATGTTTGAATGGTGTCTCAGTTGATCTTTGAGCAGTCTGTAAAATGTACAATGATATCTTCTTCTATGATTTTCTAACAGATTGAAATACCTAGTATCACCTGGCACATATTTAGGTTCATGTGTGACTGGGATAGAATTTGTAAATAAGAATAATAAATAACTGTTGCATATACTGTTATTTTTGATGATTTTTATGGGTAGCCTACAACTGTGATTGGGATTCAAGTTCTTGAAGTAATTATCTCTAGGGACCCACCCACCAAATACATCTAATCTAACATTTTCAAATCCTACCAAGAGGAATTGCTTTTTTTTTTTTTTTTTAGCCTTGCTGTTATTTGGTCCTATTTTTCCACATATTGTGATTAAGTGTTACTGATTTTCAGGAACTTGGTGTCAGTTGCATAGAGCTAATGCCATGCCATGAGTTCAATGAGTTGGAGTACTTCAGTTACAATTCTGTCATGGGTGACTACAAGTATGGTCATTTTCTTAGCAACTTAGCTGGTTAAATGCAAGATTTATAGCTGGTGAACTTATCAGATTATTCTATGTCAAATTTCACAGCATCTAATATCTGATACAGCCAAATCTGAATTTATTGGTATTCAAGATTCTACATATAGTGGTAATGGGATGCCAACTCTACTTCAGTGCTGATGCAGCCCATTCTTCTTCATTGCTTTGGCAATAAAGCAATGTAATGAAGCTCATAGTTGTCTTATTTTTAATCATGATACTTAAACTAACATGACTAGTCATGCATCGAGGTTATCAATTATAGAATAAAATGCTGCTGGTCATAAAAACCCAATCACATTGTCCAGAGAATCTCATCCTCTGGATTACTCTGTTATTGTTTATAGTTTATTTTCTTGCTTTTCTTTCCTTGGTGGGTGGAGTCATGACTAACTTTGTGTCCTTGATCACACTCTTTAGGCCATAACAACTAACTGCCTATAAAGTACAAACAATTATGAAAACTTGTTCAATTGCGTTTGCTCTAAATTGAAGAAAACTGTACATTTAATAAACAAATTAGTCCAGAACTTTTACCTTCTAAGCTCATCTTTCTCTGCAGGGTGAATTTCTGGGGATATTCGACTATCAATTACTTTTCACCTATGACAAGATATTCTTCAGTTGGGATGCGGAATTGTGGCCATGATGCTATTAATGAATTCAAGTTTCTAGTTAGAGAAGCTCATAAAAGAGGGATTGAGGTTACATCTGGTTTCAAAAACATTTTTTTTTCCCCATCTTGTTAGGGGTTTTCCAAATAATATTCTTATTATTTTTTAAGCAGGTCATCATGGATGTTGTCTTCAATCACACAGCAGAAGGAAATGAGAAAGGTCCTATCTTATCTTTTAGAGGAGTAGATAACAGTGTGTATTACATGCTTGCTCCTAAGGTACAGTGCTTGAAGTTACTGAAAGTTGCTTTTAATATTTGAATAAAATAATAAATTGATTAGAGAATAAGGTGATGTATCACTTATGGATGCCCTGTTTTTGGTTTCCATAATCTAAGAACATTTTTAGAAAAAAATGCATTTTCTTGGGAAGCAATTCCAGAACTGCAACTTCATCTTTTTTTCAATACCAAGTAATAGTTTTCGCAGAATTGTGAATTCTATTGGTTGATTAGCTTATACAAATACGAGGACTGGAAAGTAAATTATTACAACATCCTGATATGCTCTATGTTTAAATTACTTATTTATTTGCGTCTTTTTTACAATCAAATTGCTAATTTTATTTATTATTATTATTATTATTATTTTAAATATACTTTTATTTATGTCTTGACTGAGTAACCAAGGGTCACCTTTCTTTTCTGCCAAGAAATGTATATAAAGTATATATGACTAAACTGCATGATAATCTTAATATTGTGAAATGTGAAAGAAATCATGGATGGAATCAGTCAAGCTCGCTTCTCTGTGAATGATCATTAAAACGTTCCTACTTGAGATTTTATATATTCATTACTAAATAAAAATCAAATGATAATTATACAACTGTTTTTATTGGACAAATAACATATAAATATAAATATCATTCAGCAAAATATATTTAACCGAGCAATGTTTTCAAGCACATAATGCGTGTAGATCAAGGAAGTCTAACCAAAACTGAAAATAAGCAGAATAGTGGTTATGTATTTCCTTAAATATTTTTGTAGGAATGTGAGATTTATAAGTTTAACTATTTATCTTTTTTGAGAATGTAGCATCTTTGGATAAACTAAATATCAAAATGGTGCTTTCTTGGGTGGTTTAGATAACCAAAAAACATCCTCATGAATAATTGCATCTTTGAGAGTGTTTAAAAGATGAATCTAGATGATGGAAGAGAAACTTTGTCATGCACATTGGTTGATCAATTTACTTTCTTTTCTTTGTACATGTTGATTTTGTTCTCTTGCTTGTCAAGTTTTGATTGATGACTAAGTACAATTTTTTCTTGTGAAAAGACATTTAATCTTAATGTCACCTCTGGTGACATATCAAATTAAACTATACTAGGTAAATGAGTAGATCTCTAACCCTTTGGTTATTGGAGAAGAGCGGATTTAAACTCACGTACAAAACAATGCAATTTTAAACCTAATGTTCACAGATGGTTCAATTTCAAGCCTCAAATGAGTTTTTTTCGTTAATAGAATATATGCAATTCAGACCTTGTAGGACTCACAGAACGTTGGAGGTCGGAGAGTGGCTACAACTTAGAATCACACATGAAAAATAAAAAAAGAACTCGTTATTTTTGGTAACAAGGCTTGAAATTGGATCATTTGGTGAATGCTAGGTTTAACATTGCATGTTTTTTACGTGGAGGCTAAATCCGGTCCCCCCCAATGATCATAGGCTGAATAGGTACCTTATTCCTTTTAAAAATAAGACTCAAAATATGGCTAGTTTTGTAGCAGCTTTGTCTTATATTGGCTTCGAGGATGAATTTGGGTGCTTGTGTTACTATTTGGGTTTTGTAGCTATTTCAGTTTGTTTGAAAGTTGGATTATACATTTACTATGCATATCTTATTAACAATTTTGTATAGGTGTTATATAGCAAGTTAATTCTTACTTTATGCTATTATAGGGAGAATTCTATAATTATTCAGGCTGTGGGAACACATTCAATTGCAACCATCCAATTGTGCGCCAATTTATATTAGACTGCTTAAGGTAAATGTATGAGATTTATACCCCCACTTTATGGCTAACATCCAAAGTAAAAGTAAAAGGGAAAAACATGTACTAGTTTCCAGTTTCTAAACATCATTTGCTATGGGATATCAACATTGATTCTTTGTAGAATTCTAGATTAAATACGATTTCTTCATTAGGGATATTTCATGTTCTAAATATGGTTCACTTATGGGGAAAAGATTCATACAGAAATATATAAAATTCCCTTATCAATTTATTGCTTGTATATTGATTGAGCACATTAATTTTGTGCATGAGCCTCTTCTATACATCATCCAGTGGAAATATCTAAGTCCACTTCTATCAATAATCAAAACTGTATCCATAATCAAAGTGACGAATAAAGTTCAATGTGTTACACAAGAGAAGTTACGAGAACAATAACCCAAATTTCCAAATAATATTGAAGATTTTGTTTTTCCCCTTGGATCGGTTGTTTCTGGAGGTTGGTGGAATTCCCAAATGTTTGACAGAACCTAGTTGAGTTATATGGAAAACTGTTCCTTTGTGATTGGTTCCCTTTGAGCGCTTATGCCTTGACAAGTTTCTGTTGTATGTGATTTATTCTTATACACGTGATACACAACAATTTAACCACTTAGTTATCTCTTATTTGGGACATAAGTAAATGCTTTCAGTCCAATCTTAATCTTGTGTTGTTTTTTTTTTTCCATCTTCACGACTTTCTTAATGTTAGTCTTTTCTCTTTCCTGCGAATTAATGGGGCATGATATGCGAATGCATATGTTTATGAGTTATTAATTATTATTATTACCGTTCTTTTGTTATTTATTTATTTGCTGTTTTAGGCTCACATGCATATAAATTTTGTTTTCTCTTTGTCTGATTTTAGCTTTCCTTAATTGTTGTGTTGTGTTACAGATACTGGGTGACAGAAATGCATGTTGATGGCTTCCGCTTTGACCTTGCTTCTATAATGACCAGGGGTAGTAGGTTGTAGAATGATCTTAATACTCCAATGCTTGCAGCTTCTTCTTTCTAATGACATTTTTTCATATTCTCATCTTAGTTTTTATGTTCGCTTGCAGTCTTTGGGATGCAGCGAACGTTTTTGGGACTTCAGTAGAAGGCGACTTCATTACAACTGGTAGCCCTCTTAGCAGCCCTCCATTGATTGACATGATTAGTAATGATCCAATTCTAAGTGATGTGAAGGTATTTTCCCTTGATACCTTCTCTTTCTATTTGTTTTTTATTTCTTCTATTTCGGCATAATCCTTCACGTTGCTTATATAGAACTTATTTAATAGTGTCTAGTGCATAAATCATATAGTAATGTTACAATATTATAAAAAGGAATATTTTAAATTATTTTGCCAGAAATCTCATGTCTTCATCAATATTTAGCACTTAGCAACCTTAGTGTCTAGTGCATAAATCATATAGTAATGTTACAATATTATAAAAAGGAATATTTTAAATTATTTTGCCAGAAATCTCATGTCTTCATCAATATTTAGCACTTAGCAACCTTTTTTTTGGTCCTATATCCATTTATAATGCCAAACCGATTAAAAGGCTAAAAGAAAGTCTGTTAGACATTGGAATAAAAAGATTGTCCGTAAAGCATTTGTATCCACACATTATGTTTGCAATTGTTAATTATCCCCCATTGGCTAGCTATAATGGTAATGAAACATTTTTAAGTATGTGACTATCGTCTTCCTTAAAGGTGCCTTTTGGATGAGTTGGGCTCAATCTAAGATTGTATTAGAGCCTCTATAACCATGGTAAGGTGTGTATGTGTTGTACACTCTTCAATCCTAGAGGGCATTTGCGAGTGTTAGAAATTAATAAAAAGATGTTATTGTGCCTTAACTATAGCTATAATAGCAATGAAACATTTGGTACCTTTCTGGGATGCATTAGACCCAATCTAAGATGGTATCATAACCTCTTGGACCAACCGGTTGAGGGTTTGAATCCTAGCAGCCTCATTTCTTTGTGGAATTAAAACCACATGCTAGGATGTGCACGCTTCAAACCCAATGGGCATTTGTGTTGTGGGGGGGGGGGTAAAAGATGGTCTTGGGCTTTAACCATCAGCCTAAGCTGAAGGGTTTAATTGGTTCTTCGACAGTAGCAAATACACTTTGCCTAAGGAATTAATTAAGTATGGATCTACTATATTTTAGAATTTAGTATGTCGAAGGAGTTTCAAGAATAGCACCCCGAAGTATAATGAATTTAATATAAGGAAATTTCGTCTTCCTTCTATGTGGACTTGCATGAATGTAATCCATTGTGTTCTAAAAGTAACATTCCAATGGCCTTAGCTTGAGACTATATCAAACTTAAGTGGAATTCACAAACACATACGTGTACAGCCATACACACAAACACAATAAATATATATATATATATATACAGAAAATAATTCCTAAAATTACTTTTCAATTTGAGGAATATAGCAGACCTATAGCAACTAATTGCTATCTTGTGATGCTTACTTTTATTACAAACCCATCACCTATTCTAACGTTCATTTACATTTACTGGAACGTTAACTGTGATGAACTTTTATTCCTATTACTATCTTGGTATTGGATATTACATCATCTTCCTATACTATTTCTATCTGCCATTAATGTCTTAGCATTTCGTTTCTTACCACCATTAAATAGCCAATGGCAGTATTTCTCATCTTATTATCATTTTCTTTTACGATCTCCTGTCATCTTCATTTTTACATGTCAGACTTCATTGATTTCCTCTTTCAATCAAATTGTTTTTCCCAGTTTGTGCCTTTCCTGACTTGCTATTATGCGTAGTGTGCTAACCTTTTTCATGATAGTCTTGCTATCTTGAGGACTCCTATTCATAGTGTAATTCCAGAAGAGAAAGATAAATTTCATACTTGATCATTACAATTTACATCCTATGTATACACAATGCTAAGGAGACATGTTATGGGAACCCATGCTACATAATTGGAAACCCATGCTACATAAATGCTAGCTAATAATACACGTTGAGCTGTCCCTAATAACGTTATTGTCTAACATATAATTTGTGCAGTATGTTCATGTTTTTGTTTAAATTTCTTTTGACTCTTGATTTCACATGTTCTAGTTGATTTTTCTTTTCCATGTAAGATGGTGTAATACACCTGCATTTGGCATTAATTAGTTTGATAACTATTTTCTTGGCAATCATCTGTTTATATGTTATCTTCTAACTTCTTTTAACTAATTTCATATTCACTCTGTGAAATAGCTTATAGCTGAAGCATGGGACACAGGAGGGTTGTATCAAGTTGGTTCTTTTCCTCATTGGCAAATATGGTCAGAATGGAATGGGAAGGTCAGTGTGGAAATATTATGACTTTAACTGGGGTTTGTTGTATGAAAACCCTGAATGTAAAAAAAATCCACAGTGCATTAGTTGCCCTGACATATCCTCTTAAAAGGCAATAAGACAAAAGAAATATATAGGAAAGTGCTTTTTGTGTAGTGTATGTGTATTCTATAGTATTTATTATGTATAAGATTCCTAGTTATAGGAGGTTACAAAGCTATATGAAGATTTTAATGTGACTTGATTATAATCCGTTTCAGTATGGTAATAACATTACTTAAAACTATGGGGTTACTTCATAATGCCATGAAAAATGAACTTAGGCTTCATAGGGTGTTTTTCACTCCAGTTTTCTTTCAGTCTCCAATCCGAACTTGTGTAATTTTTAAAGTCTTAGCCTTCTGGATTTGTTCTTCTTCCATCTTGAATATGCGTATGTCCTCAAAAGTAATTCATGATTCAAGAAGTTGATGTTTCAGTCGCGTATGTTTTAAAACATGATGCTACATGTCGTACTCTCAAAACCGTTCCTCTGCTTGTACCCTCAAAGCTAGAATAAGAAAGCTTGCATGGTTTCCTTAATTGAATTTTCATGTGGTATTCCCAGGTAAAACTTTTATTTACACAGGATATTATCAGGTGCCTTATCTTGAGTTTCAATCGCCTCCAAGAAGAATAGACAGCAAAATGAAAAGAAGGTCAAAGAGAAGGCAAAAATTATTTGGCTGAAACAGCGCATAAATTTGTTTTCTGGCTACATGCAAAATGATATTACTTCTGTCCAATGTTTTAGTTATAGCACATAATAAGCTCCAAAATATAGTCTCTAAGCATTTTAATTAGTTATTTATATTCTATAGCTGATTCGTCTTTTCCGCCCTCTTTTTGATCACTGCAGTATCGAGACGTCGTAAGGCAGTTCATCAAGGGTACAGATGGCTTTTCTGGGGCTTTTGCTGAATGTCTATGTGGGAGCCCTAATTTATACCAGGTGTTACTTTATGCTGTCAAGTCTTTCTGGTTGTTGTCCATTATGCTTTCTAGTATATGTGACACTATATTTTTTTAATCTTAAACCTTACTGTTTATTTACTCATCTGTGTTACTTTAATTTTCTATTTTGTTCTTTTCATTTAAATGTTTATACTTGAACTTGGGTCTCGATACTCATTATCTTACAGTTGCTGTCTCTAAATGAGAATTCTGCTTACATGTCCATAAAAATCTGGACATATTGATATTGCCATGTTTTTTCCGGTGTTTAAATTCATATAATACTTGTAACATCCTCCTATATAATTTATTTGAATATAATAATTTCCTCATCTGGAAAATATGGTGGTAGATAGGACGGAGTGGCCGTGGCGGGAGAGAATTTATGTCACCGACGTGACTTGAGCTTTACGGTTTTTTATAATGGTTCATGTTAGCCGACCCCGAATCATTTTGGGATTAAGGCTTTGTTGTTGTTGTATAATAATTTCCTCATCTCCTAGAGCAACAAATAATTTTATTTCTGAATGATACAGGAAGGAGGAAGGAAACCATGGAACAGCATCAACTTCATATGTGCTCATGATGGTTTTACTTTGGCAGATCTAGTGACCTATAACAACAAAAATAACTTGGCAAATGGAGAAGACAACAATGATGGAGAGAATCATAACAACAGCTGGAACTGTGGGCAGGTAAAGTTAAATTTTGTGCATACTTGGTTATGCCTATGTCCTATTGCTGGTATGGTCTGCCTACATAGGTTACTTCGTAATTCATGTGGTTAGTGCACATTTCCTTTGATATTGTCACACTAATGATCCAAAACTTTTTGAACCTGCAATTGTCTTTTTGTGTGTGTGATGAAGTGGATGTTCCAAGAAACTTGACTTTTTTTACTTCCATTTACTGGTCGTATGTTGCATGGAAGAAAAAACTGAAACGGAAACGAACAACAAAAACTGACATAGGAAACATCCAACAGATAATACATAGGTAAAGGTAATGGCAACGGAAAAAAATATGAAAGAAATGGATGAAGTCCGTCCTCTAAGCTGATAGAAGAACAAAGCGTATGAAATTTGGAAACACTAATGAAAAAGAGCTCCTATGCAACATAGGCGAGTTGTGCTTCCGAATCACATGGGAGTGTTCTTTGTTGGACTTAAACTTTAACCACATTTGTTTTATTATAGGTGGAATATCTTTCTATTTTCCTCATATAAGTTCTTCATAGTTCCTGTTAACCAATTGAGCAGTGAAGTAAAGATGCTAGATTACAAGGTATAGACATAGTTATTGATGGCGCGCCTATGGCGCACCAGGCGCAGGCCAAGAGTGCCATTCTGCACCATCTGCTCATGGCACGCCTTAGTGAACATTTTGTTTTTTTGATTTTTTTAAAGGAAGATGAAGGGTTTTTAAGGTATTTATTGCAGGAATAAATACTGACCATCAGATTTGACCTAATCTAAGAGTCCAAAATAAAAAGAAAACCTAATACTATTAAATAGGAATATGAAGAGTCCCATTTGAATTAGAATTTAAAGAGAAGTGGAAGCTACAAATTCGTTCATACAGAACAAGAAATAAGAACGAGCAACGTTCAAAAAAAGAACAGCAGCTCCCTCAAAAAGAAAAGCACATAGTGATTCATGGCTGCCTCTGGCTCGAGAAAAGATGCTCCGACATGGAATGACAACAAAGATCGATGTTGGAAATACACTCTATGTGATGGTGTCCTTTTGAGGATATTAAAATGAGTATTACTTCTCTTTTATTAAATAAAAGTTATAATTAGACTTACAGTAACTGGTAATTTGGCCTTAAAAAAATATAAAGATATCATTAGGTTATTTCAGCAATGGCATAGTTTCTTTCTTTTTTGTGCTAATTCGTTATGTTTGTCAAATTGCCCCTTAGGAAGGAGAGTTTGCAAGCATTGCAGTGAAGAAGTTGAGGAAACGACAAATGCGGAATTTATTTGTTTGTCTCATGGTTTCTCAAGTGAGGTTCTATTTATTCTCTTATTTAATAATTGATTAACAATAATATAACTCTTATCCTATTGTTGGAGATTTAACAGCCACTAGTATGTTCTTGTGTTTTTGCTTGTTCTCAGATGTCTGTTTTGAGTCTCCAATAACAATTTTTAAAGTGACACCTTTGAAAGGATTACATTGAAAAGGGGGAAATAATTCATAAGAAAATCAGTCAATTCCCTATATGTTTCTCTTGCCTTGGAAAAAGGTGACTTAAATAAGAAGTCCAGTCTGGTCTGCATTTTACATTCGGAAAGGAATTCTTAATGACCCAAACCAGCATGTAGCTGTAACTGTACGCATGTGATTTTGTAAGAGTAAGAACCTTTGTAGCAGGTCAGATTTTCTGATATCTAACTTCATAGAATTAGGTAACTGAAGTTATCAGATACTTTTCTGGTGTCATCCATTTTCTTTCTATGCCGTAACTTTGTGAAATAATTTGTTCATTGTGCATGTCTCAGCACTGACATGCACTAATGGGGTGATTATGTGTAGAAAAATTATATGTTTATTTGAAAAGAGTTTTTATCTTAACCTAGAAATTATGCTAACAAACAGACTGATGAGATCTTTTATCTGAGCAGGGAGTTCCAATGATATATATGGGTGATGAATATGGTCACACGAAAGGGGGAAACAACAATACATATTGCCATGATAACTATGTGATATTCTGTACCCTTCTTCTGGTTTGAATCTATACCTTAAGCAATGATAACTTTATGTGCTTATGGTGTAAAGTGATGCAGATCAATTACTTCAGGTGGGATAAGAAGGAAGAATCTGCATCAGATTTCTACAGATTTTGCTGCCTGATGACCAAGTTCCGCCGGTAAATGTACCTGTGGCAAAAACTTCTTGTACAGTTTGCTTTTCCTTCGACCTACCTATATTTCCCTGATATCATATTCGTGATCTTGTAGTGAATGTGAGTCCCTTGGTTTGAATGACTTCCCAACAGCTGAGAGACTACAATGGCATGGTCATATTCCTGCGATGCCGGATTGGTCAGAAACAAGTCGCTTTGTGGGCTTTACACTGGTATACTTTCTCACTGTCAGCTCTAACCACCTTAAACAGCTGTCCCCTGGAAAATTAAAAGAAAAAAGAGGAAGAAAGGAAATGGTTTCCCTTGTTCCTACTTCCAAAATCATATCATACATCTAACCCTGACCCCTTAGATATCATGATAAGTCGATAGGCCTATACTTGAGCAGTATAAAGCTTTAGAATGCTATATGTATGATATGCATTTCCCAGCATACCCGTATATTTGCACTCCTTATGGTGATGCATTTATGTCTGATCATAATTTCTTTCTAGTGGTGCAATTTTTGTTAATTATCGCAACATGCTTTTATAAAAACAAAAGAGAAAAGAAAATGCCCTAATTTAGAAGTTGAAATGGTCAGACCTTGAGTATGGAAAATTTATGGATGGATTCTCTTGTGTAAACAATTTTTCTGTTGGATACTTGTTTTCAGTCACACGACTAATGGCTATTTATTGCGAGAATTTACCAGATTGATGCAGTGAAGGGAGAGATATACGTTGGGTTTAATGCTAGTCATTTGCCTGTTATGGTTGCACTGCCAGAACGGTCAGGATTCCGATGGGAGCCTCTGGTAGACACGGGAAAATCTGCACCATTCGACTTCCTATCCAAGGACATCCCTGAAAGAGACATTGCTATTAAGCAGTATGCTCACTTCCTAGATGCGAATTCATATCCCATGCTAAGTTATTCTTCCATCATCCTCATTCTTACGCCTGATGATAATGAGTAATTTGAAACCATTTTTATACCCTTGAAAGGACAGTAGAAAACTTAAAAGTAAGCTTGTATATAACACGATGTTCATTCTGATAGTGGAAGAAGAGCAATAGGTAATAAGATTTCAGCATTTTGGGATTGCAAAGCTTGTGTTATTAAGCAGTCAATGACAATTGTTTGGGCTTGTCTTGACTTTACTTCCTCATTTCTCCCACAAAGTACTCCTTTAATAAACGTTAGGCTTAATATTGCATACGTCTGCACCTTTTGATTTTGCTTAATGTTATTTTCTAATTTGTTATTATTTACAGCAAGCGTGATCTTTAAATTGTAAAACGTGTGATCTTTAAGGTATAAAACATCAACGGACAGTGTAAGACTATTTATAAAACATTAACTGAGAGAACGTGTAAATGATAAAAATACAAGGGTACATCCAAGGGGGCCTTATAGGGATTACAGCCTAACCAGAGCAGTAGTCCACCTCCGTAATCTTGACGAGGCTATAATGTATGGAGGATACATTGATGATTTGAATGATGTTGAATTTTTTTTTTAGAAATTAAGGCCCTGTTCTTTTTGATTGAATTGAATTGAACTGAATGATATTAAATTGAATTGAATTGAACTTAATGCTATTGAATTGAATTGAATTGAACTGAATTTATTGAACTGAATTTACTGGACTGACTTAAAAATTTATAATTTAATATTGTATTATATATGAGACTGAATAATTTTTGTGCTAGCAGAGTCAAAAATTTATAATTTAATGTTTGTAAAACCTAATAAAGTTTTAACTGATTCTGAGTTAAGAATTAATTAAATAATATTAACACCTAATAAAGTTTTAACTAATCCTAAGCTAAGAGTTAATTAACTAATATTAACAACCCATATTAACTCCCAACTCCCTTGAATGCATTATTTTCAATCACATTGAATGCAACTATAGATTGTTGAATGAAACTCCTATGGGGTGTAAAGAGCAACTACGACTTGATAAAGATATGTTTATGCGATTAGTAAATTTAATGGTTGAAAGATTTTTGTTAGTGGATAGTAAATATATAACTGTGGCAGAGCAAGTTGGCATATGTTTATACATATTAGTTAAAGGAGATTCTTATCGCGGTGCATGCGATAAATTTAAGCATTCTATATCTACAATAAGCAAGTATTTTAAAAAGGCGTTGGATGCTTTGGTTATATTGTCGTTCGATATTATCAGGCCACATCGTGGTTTGTCAGAGATCCATTCGGAAGTAGCGAACAACTCACGCTATTGGCCTTATTTTAAGGTAATGTTCGACGTTATAAGATTGTGCACACTTGGAATATCAATTACACAATATGGCCCAAATGTCAATGGAAGAGTAGATTCAGATATATTTAGTACAAACCGAAAAAATGTCATGTTAGTAGTACGGAATGGTATAGCGCAACAAATTTGGCAATCACGACAGCTAGCGGAAAATGAAGAGCAATCAGATGATGAAGATATTGAAGAGAATGGTTAAAAAAATATATTTATGAAATTTACTGAACTGAATTGAATTATTGAAAAATGTTGAATTGAAATGAATTGAACTGAATTGAATTGAACAGTATTGAATTGAACTGAATTGAATTGAACGATATTGAATTGAACTGAATTGAATTGAAATATGTTGAAATTAAATCAAAAAGAACAGCGCCTAACACATTGAAATGTATCTGTGCGATACAAATGCAAAGTAGGTAAGCCAATAATTATGATTCTTACTAACATAAAAACAGTAGTTTTGGATACACTAATTGGGTGGATACAAGTTAATAGAGTAATGGTATTTTTGTTGGTGTCGTTATATGTTAAGGTAGAAGAGATGGTCAAAATGGTAAGTTGTGATAGTCGTCCATAAAAAGTTGGACAAACTCAAAGTTAGGTCAACAAACCACACGTAAAGTTTATTTAAAAAGAGAAAAAAGAAAGAGAAAAGAAAACTTTGACTAGTATTAAAAATAAAATAAAGAAAGAGGAAAGAAAACCACAAGTAAAGTTGACTTATTTAGGGCATAGTAATTAATTTGGCGTTTATGTAGGAAGAAAAGAACGGAACGGTAACCTATACAATACTACAACCAACATTAATTCCATTTGAATCCACACCCACAATCAATGTCTCCATTACCCATATGCCATAATGCCATGTCATTTCACCTCCTACCTTCCCAAATAATTAAATAAATATTAATATTATCTATTTGTATTTTTAAAATATATTTTGGCTCCCTAATCCTGTTATTAGTATTAGGTTTCTACTGCCAATAGAAGTAGAAATTTTATGATGGACTCGGTCCATTTGTGACAATGGCCTCTCCAATAATGTTTTAACACGTGCAATTAAATTTGTAAATCATTATTGAATGGAAGAAGCACTACTGAACAGGGTTTATTGCCATATGTTAGACCTCGTTCATGGTAGAATTTATGAATAAGAGTCTATTTCAGTTAAATATGTCTGTTTGTCATGGCTTTCCTAGTCTTAAAAAGCTTTTCTAAGTGAAATTTGTTGTTCAGTAAATGCAAAATTGCTATTTGCGAAAAACTGCTTGTGATAATTTAGGAAAAACTATTGTTTAAAACTTAGACAAAAAGCTAATTTTGATATTTTTTTTATTAAAATACTCTTGCTTTCAATATATTTTAGCCTTTGTTTGGGAGTGGAGAGGTTAATGAGGGTGAGAGTGAAGAAGTTAATGAGGGTGAAAGTTAGAAGAGGTTAATGAGGGTAACGGAGCGGAAATGAAAGTAACGAAAATAGAAGTTAAATGTTGACCTTATTTGGAATTTTATGGAATTGAATGAAGGTGAATGAATTTAAATTAGTTAAAAAGTTTACGTTAATTCCATTAATTGTAAAATGTTAACCTCATTAACTCTCATTTATTTTCTAAAAAAACTCTCGGTTAAATAAAAATTTTACATTTCATTACTCCCACTAACCACCTCCGAAACAAGAACTAATAAAAATTCTTTCTGTAATGTACTTATCAAACACTTCTCAAATTTTAATAACACTTTGTCGATAATCAGAATCAAGAGTATGATAGACTACTAGTGAAAAGCTGAAATGAAATTGTAAGTAACCAAACAATTTCAATTTCAGTGAATTGGTAGTTTAAAGATAACAAGGGAGCTAGTAATTTGAAGTATAGATCAGAGAGCTAATAGCCATTAAGCCCTATGATAATTGAGCAACCAATTTTATTGACTTTAGAAATGGCTTTCAGAAAAGTTGTATCACTTGAAGAAATATATGTTTATGGAAAATATGGGTGTTGTGTTAATTCATTGTAAGCTGAAGATTTACAAAACAAGAGGAAAAAAGTGAGCCTCAGGAAAATTGGGCATCATATTATTAAGCTATTATCATCTTTTTCAATACATATAATAATAATGAATATTAATAACCTACTCCCTCCTTCCCTACTTCTATATTTGATTTTATATTAGATACCGAAAACAAAAATCACTTTCTTCCTCCTAACCAATTTACTTACTGTTAATTCAATCAAGATGCCATCACCAGAGGTGATCCATACCCGTTTTTATGCGCCTTTTGCCATCTCCACGCTACCCTTAAGCTCTTCTGCAGATCAGTGTGTTGTGCTGTCCAGTTCAGCTCCAACCTAATTTTCGTTGGGTCGCTAAATACTTCTGCATAATCACCTGGTCTCCGAGGTAAGAAGTCGACTTTGATGTCTACACCCGTTGCCCTCTTACACGCCTCTACAAATTCCTTCACTGATCTACCTGCTCCATCAACAAAAGTACCAATATTAGAGTGAGTAACAACAAAGATAAACAACGCATCTCAATCATCATTGCATCCCTAACGCACCTTGTCCAGTACCAACATTGTAGATGCCGACTTTTCGGGGTACTGCCTTCTCAAGAGCTTTAACATGAGCATCCACAAGATCAGTCACATCAATATAATCTCGTATACAAGTTCCGTCATGCGTCTTGTAGTCTGTCCCTTTAACCTGCAAGGGACCGGAGAAATGGTTACAAATCTTTTATGCTTTTTGAAAAAACAAATCATGTTTTCTATTTCAAGATATACCAAAAGAGAGGTGCAATATTGAGCAATTCATTCTCCATATGATTAGATGCAATTTGTTATCAAGGACTTTTAATCAAGAGGGTAAAAACGATAGGAGTATATAACTGTACCTTGAGGCCAGGAATAATACCACGAGCTGCATCGAAACAAGCACCAGAAATCCGTCCATGCTCACGCAGTTCAGGTCTAGGTGCCTCACCCAGTCTTCCTTCTGGGTCTGAACCAATCACATTGAAATATCTGAAACCCATTTCAAATAAAATCATCAATCCATAACCCAGTCCAGTGGGAATCGCGTCATTGTTTATCTTCCAAATTCAAAACCAAAACAATGAGAAAGTTTGATTATAAGAGTACAGAGTAACTTTAAATTCATCATATGTGGTTTAAATATTGCTGTCCTACGGGAGTTTGCTTCTGTTTTGCAGAGTAATATTTTAGCTGCTGTTCTGTAAGCACTTCATTTGGAGAACAGAGCAAAATGCACAAAAGGACAAAACAACCTACCATCCTTCAATATTTTAAGTCTAAAAATCTCAAGTACATCTTTTTCATTATGATATGTACCAGTCAACAAGCAAAAATAACGATACAGACGGCTAAACAACAAAAAAGTACAGTAAAATTAGTTCTAGACTTGAACCCATGAGAAAATCCGCTGTATCAAGCTTATTTCATGTACTGCTTTAAGCAGAACAAAAGTGCTGCAAAATCCAGGTTTTCAGAACTCTGAAACAGTGGCATGAATTATCATGATTCTGGGGAATACTTTTTATACCTAGCCGAAAACAAAGACAGCGAGGTACTAAAGAAACCATCGGTAAATGGTTTGGAAATTAATTGCAATTATATGCATGCAACTGTCAATTGTATTTTCGGAACTAAAGTTTAAAGTGCACAGACTTCTTGGACTAAATTCTCATAAGAATTCACCAGACAAAGGGTATGTTTTTCTTTTTCATGAAGTATTTGAAATAAGAATAAACAGTTCATAATCAGGGTAACCAAAATCCAAAAGAATTGAAAAGTAAAAGAATACATAAAATGAAGTGTATCCGAGCACCAACCTTAGTATCATAACTGCCATGTCAGAGTTTTTAGAAAAGTCCAGTATCATATCTTCGGCCATTTTTTTGGCTTTTCCATATGGATTTATTGGAACCTGAGAAGAAGCAAAGATCATTAATCTAAGGATAAAATAAGTCAAGAAAGTGAAATTCTAAGAATACTATCTAAAGGAAACAGTTAAACTTAATCAAACAAATAAATAGAGCTACAGTAGCCAAGTATCTGACCTGAGGAGTGTCTTCAGTAATAGGCATCTTATCTGGCTCGCCATATGTCGCACAAGTACTTGAATATATCAAAGTCTTCACCTTATGTGCAGCTACGGCCTCCAATACTACCAGGGTGTTTGATGTAATGTTATGATAATACCTTCAGAAAGAGGAAAATTACTTTGATCAGGGAAATCTAATTTACAAGAAAGTAAGAATTAAAAATTACAATGCAAAATGTTAACTAGTAGGCCTTAGAGACATTTGGTAATGGATAATGTTGCTATTCTTATCAGAGAATCAATAGTATCATTTGCCTACAGCTAATAAATAGAGATCGCTACATGATCATCTCATAAGAGGGAAAAATTTACACGGTGAATTGGTGCTCCTTGGCTCATTCCTAACATTTAATGATATCTCATAAAAGGAGTACAACTCGAGGCTTTAAGCAACAGAGGTAATGAAATTTGGACCAACTCAAGTATTGCTATTACCAGCATGAAATACAGATGGCTATAATATTATTCAACCTTCTTCTCCAATGGAATACCATACTACTGATATAAAATATCAACTTATCATCTCTCTCAATCGTTGAGCAGTAATTGTAGTGCTAATTTATCCAATGAAGTTCTTATCGCGAGTATAGTTTATTGAAAATTTAATACTGGTTATACATTTTACCACTATAGCTAAACAACATGCAGATAGGCACAAGTACAAAATAAAAGTAAAATAAAATAACAACGAAGGTCTACTATAGCCGAAAAACAAACTTACTTAAGAGGATCCATTGTGCTTTCTCCAACATATGCAACAGCAGCAAAGTGTATCACAGCATCAAAAGCATTTTCAGAAAATATTTTATCAACCTGAAGCTTCAGTTAAGGAAGCAAGTTGCAGCATCTAAGTTGTGTTGTTCTTACTCAAAAAGACATGTAAAATAAATATCACAACAAGGATACAGCTTTTGCATCCCCAAGGTCAGCATATATGAACTGAAGCCTTCCAGGTTCTGGAAATAATTCTTGTAGAACCTTCACAGCACCGAGATTTCCCCTTGAAAGATTATCCTGCCAAAATCAAAAAATTGAGGATACTCTTTCTTATTGATCTGCAATCAACGTAGAACAAACATGAAAAGTCCATAGCATTAAGTTCACATACCACAATGGTTACCCTGTAACCATCCTTCAGAAGTCTCAATGCAGCATGTGAACCAATGTAGCCCGCACCACCAGTCACCAGGACATGAGTTACTCCATCTTCACGTATTGAGAACTGCAAATGGATCAACCATAATTCAACAAACGTAACATAAATTTAGCATACAATACAACTCTAACCAAAAGCAGTGACACCCAATTGTGCAAAAAACAGGTGATAAACAGGGAACAGAATCTCAAAACAATTACTCCAGAAGAATCAATTTAGACTAGGCAAAGTTCACATTCTCTTTTCCAAATAAAAGGGGGACCCAAGTTCACAGGAATTAAAAAAACAGCGTTATAAACAGTTATCTATGGAACTGAGGGGTATGTATATATGAACCGAACTCCAGTAGAACAGATCCGAAGACATATAAAAGATTGAAGATAGACATAAACAATTACCCGGCTAGGAGTACTAAATGTAGGGGACTGCTTGAGCATAATAATACATAAGGCTGTGAGGGCAGCAGCCAAAATAATCTTTCCGGCAACATTACCCTTCCTCTTAGGGTCAGCATAATCCAATCCTGGAACAGGTGAGAAAACAAGAGAAAATTCAATTCGATTCAATTCAATGCTAAAGATAACTATTGTTTCCAGGCGGAAAATTTGGAGCAAAACAATCAAAATCAGTAACGAAAAACGGACCTCCGAGAGGCATAGATCTATTTGGTCTTGGCTGATTTCTGGTCCTGCCAATATTTAGCATTTGTAGGCTCTCTCAACAAGATTCAGAAGTTTGATTCTGAATCAACCGGAAAACGAAAAACTCCCCCAGAATTTTGCTTGTTTTTGCTCCAGTCTGCTGAAAGGAATCAGCACCCATCATTATAAACATGAAGAACAAAGGATCCAGAAGAAAGCAAAAACATGCAAATAAGAAAAGGTAAAATTCAAAACCAAAATAAAAAAACATAGGCTGGGCCCTTAAAAAATCAAAATACTAGAAAATATTAAAATCTTTTACAGGAGAAGAAGGAAGGAAAAATCAAAATTGAGCATTCAAAATTGAAATTGTAATAATGAGAGAGAGAAGAGAGTTTCATCTTTCAAGATCCAAAAACATCATCATGTAAAAACCAAAAAACTGAGCACTATCATCATGTCAGGGGATGTCTGTTTAATGAAAAAATAATAATTCTTCAAGGATCAGACCATACATTAATCCAAACATCAGAATTCCATGAACAGATATTAAAAATGCAAACTTTTTGACATATAAACAAAACCCAATTACAGAAAACACGAAAATAGCAAATGGGTTCATAAAAAAAGAAGAAAAATGGAAGATCCAAAATGACCCAACTGAAAAGGAAACTAGAAAAACCGCAAAATCAGGAGGTTCTTCATAAAACCTAGGAAGACAAAGACAAAGTAACAGTGATTGCAAACAAACCTAACCTATGTACGTGTATATTTATAAAACAAAACATACAAAAATAAAATAAAAATAAATAAAGGATACGCATTAAATGGTGGTGCAGTCCACCTGAAGGAAAGGAAAGCAGGTAAAGAAATTACCAAACATGGCTACTAAAAAGGTTTGATTTTTCAAAATTAAAACATGGGAAGATCCAGTTTTTCCAATTCAATATAGAAAAACAAAGAACATGCAACAATACCCTTATTCCAGAATTAAAAAATAGGGGGAAAAAACAACAACAAAGATGAGGAAAGAGAGAGAGATGACGTACGTCAATGTGGAGAAAAAGAGGGAGAAAAAATGGGGGAGGATGGATGACTATAACAAAATAGAGAGAGAAGAAGGGTCGAAGAAGAAGAAGACGATGATAAAGAGAGAGGAAGGGAGGTCTATTAGGCGGACAATTCTCTGAGCCTCCATTTTGTCAAGTGCTCACAAGGTGAAGGAGAAGAACGACAATTTTATTTTTTATTAATTTTATTTTTAATAAAACTAAGATTAAATTAATTCAAGCTAAATTCTAAAACAAATCCTTTGTGGTTAAATTGTTTCTTAAAATAGAGTTTGTAGTTTTTTTTTCAAATTATTAACTTGAGGACCCTTAAAAAACATCACTTTAATCGTTATTTCACATTTTTATATCTATACATTTATTTTGTTCTGTTCTTACCAAATAGCGCTTAATTATCTCAAAAGTAGAAAACGGAAAAACTAAAGTTACTTAAATATAATCAAATTTTAGAATTGTAACCATGTTTGGCAATTAGGATTTAGTTGTTAGTTGATTATATGAGCTGTAAGCTATTAGCTGATTGTTTAGTTGATTTGGCTAGCTATTTTTATCAACATGTTTGGTAAAACTTAGTTAATTATATATATTCGTATAAAATGACTAAAAGGCTTGGTTAATATTTTTTTGACAATTCATATTTAAAAATGAATTGCTAGTTTAAAATATGCATTTAAGTCAATATGTCAAATTCTTAACCACCTTATAAAAAAATATTCACATAATATGTTATATTAGTTATTTTTTGTTAAAAAACATAAAAAATATAAAGTAATGAAAAATATTATTAACTTTTTATTAATAAATAAAAATAATAACTAATCTCATGTTTAAGTACTAAAAGATACTTAAATACATAGTATTCTTTTTCGAAAGAACTAATTAGTTATGTATATAATACCCGGTCAAATTCTCATAAAAAAAATAATACCCGATCGAATCAATTCAAGCATTATTTTTTAAAGTTTAATATGTAACTACAAAATAGTATTAGAATAGACTTATATCAGTTAAATCAATAAAAAAATATAAAAAACTTCACAACATAAATAAAATTGATTTGGAGTACTCTTCTAAAAAAATTAATTCTCTTTTAACTTCAATTAAGGAAATTACGTAGGAGTAAATTGGTCCATTAATAATAAATTGTTAAACATCTAATTAGAAAACTCTTAAAATGAGGTTTTTAAAAAAAAAAAATCACTTTTTGAGTTAAATCATCTATGTTATATATCCTTTCACGAAACACTAATTTAGAGCTTGAGTGATCACAATATCTAAAAGTGGTGAAGTCTTACAATTTTAATCAATTCGCTCATTGCCAAACAAGCTATACATTTTTTAGGTTACTAAGATTTATTTGGATGCAATTAAAAAAAAAATTGCTTAATTTAAAAGTTAGTGTAACCATAGTGATATTGTGAGAGAAAAAAACTAAAAAGAAGATTATGAGAAACATTGTAACCAATGATCGTGGGAGGAGGTCTGGTCTTTGAGGTGGGCGAGAAATCCGGGGCGAGCTGTCCCTAATTATAAGCTGCCACGTATGCACAGAACATTTGCTTTTTTCTTAGTCAGTGGTGTGGGTCCCTGACACTGTTGATCTGTCAGTTTTTGATTTAAAATACTACTTATTAGTATTATTAATGCTTGATTAGTGATGAAGCTTTGGAGTATTTGATTAACATTTTTATGGAATTATTCCTCCAACTGCTTTCTTATTGAAAATACAGAAATATGTCAAATTCAAAATACATTTAATTCTAACCCCTGCTAAATATTTAATTCCAACTAACCCCCTTTCCTTTCATTTCTCCATATCTATACATTTTTATCTTTCATATCTCCGGCTTTGCTTTCATCCTCAAATACTCGTAAACAAATTTAATTTTCTCAAACTTTTCTTTTATTTTAACAAAATTGATTGTGACATCTGATGGCATGTATAAATGTCATACTAGTGCTACTTAAATGCTGTGCGATACTTTTTTTTTTCTTTCCATAAACTAGTCTACGAGCAATGTGAATATTTAATAAAAAGGTTGGTTAGAGCGAAGAAGTTATTTGTTGTGTCAATTAGGAATGAGATAAAGAACCATTGAAACCGTTAACCAAACTTAAAACCATGAAAACGGATTAAAATTTTTGGTTAGCCGAACCAATAGTTTAGGTTTCGATTTTAAATTTTAGTAGCTGATAGGTATTAGTTTTGGTTATGCTATTGGGAAAACTGTATTTCTTTGTTAACCAAATCCATTAAACATTTTGTTAAAAATAATTTTATTATATATATATATATAATTTAAATAATTTTAAGATTAAAATATTATTTTAATTTAACGTTTTTGAGTTTTTTTTTATGAAGAAATTTTAGTATACTTCTAAAGCATGATGACGTAGTACTCAAAACCAATAAATGGTTGGTATATGTTATATCAACCAATTGCAATAAGATTTTGGCAACGTGTGATTAATTTAAGAATTTTTTTTAGTTAATAATTTATATAAAATTCTAGACCCTAAAATAAAAGCTCTAGATACTAAAAACTAAACCTTATACCCTAAATCATCAATCATGAATACTAACATATGTGACGGTCATCAAATTATTAGTCCGGAGTACTACGTCATCCGTACTCCCAGAATATTTTAAAATTTCTCTTTTTTATGTTTTAAATGCGAACTTTTTTTCTTCATGTAATTAAGCGGTGTTTGAATATGAAATTTATTATGTAAAATAATTTAAATATTTAGATTTGGATAGTGTTAAGTAGAAATTTCATGGTTACTTTGACAAAGTAATTGCTCTTTTCGTTCTTAAATGTATGTCTTTTAAGCTTAAAAGTGAAAAATTACGAATCTTGTATAAAATACTAATATATCAATGACATCTCAATAAATATGTTTAGTTTTTCTCCATAACTCCTAAATTTTTGGTTTTATTTCCTAAAAGCTTGCAAATGATGTCTTATATATATGGTAAGTGTATTATTTTTTTTTCTTGCGTAATCAAAGGGGGCAATATAGACAATGAAAAATTCAAATAGGAAAGAAATAACAAAACGATATACATTTGTGAATTTTTTTTAACTTGTTAAAACGACTTAAATTCGAAAAAGGAGGGAGTATTATTTTGTCTTATCCACTATTAGATCATGGAGTAAAAATTAATTTAATGGTAAATAAAACAAAGTAAATAGAAAATAAAGTGACTATAACCTTACCTAGTGTTAACTATTGACAAACGGACTAACCGTAACTTTAAAAATCTAATTGAACCAATGACTTATTTTTTTATACGGTTAATAATATGTAAGATTATGTTAGGATTTTAATAATCCAAAAACTAATATATTCTATTAATTATATAATTTATTCTTAACGGTTAAGTTAACCAAAGTGTGCCTATCTTTAGTGTTACTTTAGGACCAGTAAGAGTTAGGTCCAAGCGGTAAAACTCTCTATCTTCTATATTGGCAGAACCAGGAATTCGACTCACCCGGGGCTTGAATATTTTTAACCCAAAAAATCGTAACATCGATAAAAAAAAGCAAAATTTTTATTACCAAGCCAAAGTATTATTTATTTTCACTTACGATTCATGTAGTTATATTTATTCCAAATAAAATTTGGTGGCTTAGTTTTTGTCAATTCAAGGACTATAGTTTTTCAATATTAGCAAATTGAGTAGTTATAGAATCAACATGCCAAAATGATACTTCAAATTAGAAATTTTCAAGAATTAAAGTTGTTTAACACGACATTCACTATGTAATCACACTTTCGATTTTAAAAAATGACAAACTTTACTCTCTACATATTTATTTTCTCTCATAGCCAAACAACTCTAAAATAACCTTAAAATTTAAAAGTTGAGAATTTAAATCAATTCTTATCGGATGTCATTAACGTCATTTTGATAGTTTGAATCAAAAGTCCATATGTTTGCAAAAAATAAAAACCATAGTATTTGAATTAACAAAATACAAACCACATGATTTTATTTGGAAAAATGTAACCACAGGATTGTTTTTGAAATTTGTCCTAAATTCATTTCATTATATGAATTTTAATTAAAATATTAGCAAATACTAAATAAAAAAAAAGGGCAGAGATTTCTTATGCCCAAAATACCCCTTCCATAATTTCTTTTTAATTTTGATGTTTAAAACCTCTTAACAACCTATTTTTCAAGATTGAACTTTTTAACATCAGAATCACACTTTTTGCTCTCAATCATGGACAAAAACACGAATAACGTACGAAAAACAAACTCAAAAAATAGTTAATTTGATCAAAAATTTTAAAAAGTGGATTGATTAGGGTTTGGAGGCCTTTTTATGGAGAAACAACCATGATGACCGTTCTTAACAACCTATTTTTCAAGATTGAACTTTTTAACATTAAAATCACACTTTTTGCTCTCAATCATGGACAAAAATACAAATAAAGTACGAAAAACAAACTCAAAAAACAGTTAATTTGATCAAAAATTTCAAAAAGTGGATTGATTAGGGTTTGGAGGCCGTTTTTATGGAGAAACGGCCATGGTGGCCGTTTTACCATAAGAAGGAACGACCGAGTTGGCCGTTCCACCATAAGGAGAAACGGCCTCCATGGTCGTTCCTCCTTATGGGGAAACGGCCACGGTGGCCGTTTCGCCTTAGGGCAAACGGTTTTGATGGCCGCTTTTCAAAAAAAAAAAAAACAAAAAATTCAACGTTTTTTTAGTGTTCGAGTACCTCGTCTTCTAATGATTGATCATCACTGTTCTATTCCGGATTCGTTGGGTCATTCGACATCTCAAACTCTGAATTTTTAATGTTAGAGTTTCAAAATTAGGTTTTTTGATTTGAGAGCTTTCTATTTTTATCTTTTCTGACTTGTTCATAATGAAAAGGGCAAATTTGTCAAAGTGGGCTGTAGTTCGGAAAAAGTGGGCTGTAAATAGTGATACCCTTTTAGAAAATATGAGTAGATGGTCCACCTAAACAGAACTATGCCGTTTCAATTAAAGCCAAACAACATCGTTTTACTGCTGTTAATTAGAAAAAGAAACAGGAAACAAAATGCAGCAACTCCATCTTCTTCCCTCAGCATTTCAAACAAAGACCCGGGGGGGGGGGGGGGGGGGGGGGGGGGGGGGGCTAATTTCTAGAGTTCAACCGCCAGCTCTGTAAAATGAAAAAAATTGTTCAGGATTTCTCGGCGGCAGGGGGGGCTCGAGGATTTCTCGGCGGCAGGGGGGGCTCGAGCCCCGGCTGGACCCCCCTAGTTCCGCCACTGAAGGTTTGAGTTTCGAGTCTCCACTTCGTCAAAATTTTACTCTTATTACCAGACAATCTGTAAATTCCACTGTAAACTTTCATCTAGATCTGTGATTTATCCTGATCATTTGCGTGAGTAAGCATATCCTTAACTAAACTTTTTGTTACCGAAAAAAATAATATTTCTTTAGGGTGAAGATCAATTGTCACTTCCATAATCAATATCATAGTCAAGTCTTCACCCTTTTAAGGGATCTCATGAATTTTTTTTACGGAGAATAAATATATGATGTTGATGGAGGCTCAGGCTGCTAAGGTTATGATGTAAGAAGTAAAGAAGGGTGTTTTTGTTACTCGAATTAATGTGGTATGTGGATGATCATGAGAAGGAATCCTTTCAAAGAACAAATAGAAAAGGTAGAAGAACATATGTATATTATTAAAACTAGTTTCTTTTAACTTAGTTAGAAAAATTAAATAGTGTTTTCAATTTTAATGGTGTATTGTTTGTTAACAGTGTCCTATTTAACCTTTAAACTTCCTGTAAGGTACCCCTGGATCTTTCCATTGGGGCCAGAGTTTGGATGCAGCCGAGAGACACACATTTGCCACGGGGGTTCTAGTTACAGGCGATTCATGTCGGGGGTATTTGTTGTTACCTCCAGTAGTGTGCGCTTACAAGGCTTTCACCATCACTCGTCTGCTCCCATGCCGAAACTTATACGAGGAATTTGTTTATGCAGATGATTGACAAACTAAAGGTTAAATAGGACACTGTTTATGCAGGAGTTTGTTCACAATTTTTAATTCTTTTTTACCACGTAAATAAAGGATAACTCTAAAAGCTAATAAGGTATTTAAAAAGTTTAGTAAGAGAAGTTTTGATAGTAAGGTTCTGTTTTTTTTTATGCCTTTTGAGAGGAAGGAAAGAAAGAAATTAATGCAACAAAAATCCCACTTGGAGAAAGCACACCTTTAAAAAAATGTAGAAAGAAAAAGTCCATCTCAAATTAGTTGTCCCAATGGACATACTCATCATTCCTGTTATATATATATAAACATATATCCACTGTTTATAAGACCAACTCCTACTAATATTTTTACAAATAATAACATTAAGTTTCCTCATATATGTACCTAACATTGGTGTTGACTTGTTTCCTAATGATAAAATTGACACATTAACACACATGCTTTGACTTTTTCAATTATACTTGTCTTTTTATAAAACCTTTTCATTTATACTTGAAAACGAAGCATTATATCGGACAAATAATTTCATATATTCATTTTTATATTTAATTTAATTTAATGATTTAATTTTTCAATTAAAATTCTCGTAAGTTGGTCATGTTACCATCTCAACTATTAGTTAAAAGAATTAACAATTGAAATATGGAAAATTCTATGGTCACTTTGTTTTTTACAAAGTAACCATTACTTTGTTTTGTCCACCACTAGATCATGGGGTGAAAAGTGATCTCATGGTGAATAAAGCAAAGTACAAACAAAGTAACTCAAAAACAAAGTCACCATAGCCTGCACTTGAAATATAATTATAAAAATTAATAAAATAAAATTATTAAATTTCAATCATTAATTTTATAATTAATTGTTAGGATGTATTAAATCTAATTTAAATGCTTATGGATTAAACATCTATTTGCCTCCAGTGGTATCCAAAATTGTAGCTTTTGCCCCATGTGGTATGATTTGGTAATATTTGCCCCCTATGGTATCCAATTTTGTCATTTTTGCCCCATGATGAATGGAAATTAGATAACTTATATTACATAATGTCATTTCAAATTGTAAATTTAGCAAATTTAATGACATGAATTTATGAAAATATGATAATTGAACTGATCGAAAAACTAAATTTTTCCATTTTTCATCCATCAAGGGGCAAATGCCACCAAATTGGATACCACAAGGGGCAAATGTCACCAAATCATACCACAAGGGGCAAAAAACAAAATTTTGAATACCACAAGGGGCAATTAAGTGTTTAATCCAATGCTTATTCTTAATTCATTTTATTTAGTTTGTCAATCATCTGCATAAACAAACTCCTCGTATAAGTTTCGGCATGGGAGCAGACGAGTGATGGTGAAAGCCTTGTAAGCGCACACTACTGGAGGTAACAACAAATTCCCCCGACATGAATCGCCTGAAACTAGAACCCCCGTGGCAAATGTGTGTCTCTCGGCTGCATCCAAACTCTGGCCCCAATGGAAGGATCCAGGGGTACCTTACAGGAAGGCCCTTGCCATTATCGGTGAACCATCTCCCCAAGATACAAGGAAAAGTCCAGGTGATCCTCTAGCAATATTTGTCGATCCACCATCTCGTCAGCGGTTGTCATCACAAGTGTATAGGGATCAACATTGTGGACAAACTAGGGACGAATGAGCTCTCAAACCGACAAAGTGAAAGATCAATGACAAGCAAAAAGGAAAAGGACGTAAAAACATAAGAAAGAAAACGTATTGCATCCCAAGATAGCTGCTCCACACCGATGACCTAGGCAGGGGAAGCTCGGCAGAAGCCAATGCTTGTACTCCAATATTGCATCCCAAGATAGCCGCTTGCACTCCAATATTTGGCCTCGGCAGAAGCCAATGCTTGTAGGCCCAGACCTGGAAATCAAAATAAAAAAAAACACCGAAATACGAAATGAAATACACTAGTAGGAAGAAGTACCTTAACCACCATCGCAGGACGATCAAAGTTGATGGCTTTACAACACACCAAATCAAAGACCTGATAAGTGGAGGCCAAGACCAACTTGCCCTAGCATAAGGTGCAAATTCTGTTGAGATCCCATAAGCCCGCCATGAAGGACAAGTCGCAAGTATCGCTGGTATCCGGGAATAGGTAGGATCAATCTTGTTAAACAAATCGTCGCAGAAGGAAGACACCTCTTAATTCGAGCTCAAGCCCGTGTCAGATGATGCTTACTAAACGTATAATGTAAAATTACACTAGACAAGTGTATCCTATCGTACAAGTAATACCGTACGAAAATACGGGTCAAACCCATAAGGAAATGGCTAACAGAGCCACTAGTTCTAATCATGTTGCTAAATGTCTAGACCCTCGAAGATTGGTGAGAATTATATGAAAACTAACTTAATAACTAATAAATCAGAAAATAAACTAATCAATTCAACAATTTGGTGATAGATGATGGAAAGACAATTTATGATTTGGGATCCATGTTGGCTAATTCATCATTAAGATATAATGACGGTTAGGTTTATATTCTTACTATTGTATAACGGTAACAATTCCAATTAAGTCTACAACTATGGCCAATACCAATAAACTTTATTTACATGCATTCAGTTCAATAGCTTGGTTAGATAATATGACCTAAGAGATGCAAAACATTATGTTCTAGTGATGCTTAAACCCAAAGTCGTAGCCCGGATACGAAGCCGCACTCCTAGTATTCTAACGAGGCTGATTCATGCAATTTGGTATAAATTATCTCTTATCGGGCTCAAATATATCTACTAACCTATCTCTTGTCGGTCTCAAGGGATTAAGCATACACGAATCAATTATAAATAACAGATATATAAATCCTAGAATCACTAATCATACATATTCATACTACCAAGTTCACCTCCATCCTAGACTGGATGAAGATTAGTTCATATACAAACCAATCAAGAAAACATGGTAAGAAGAACGGAAATCAACATCTTATTAAATAATAAACAAGAAGAAAGGAAGAAATACTAGCTGTCACAATTAGTAAATCGTCAATTAAATTCTTGATTATAACCTTGAAGATGGACATGATGAATAAACTAATTAAAAAACTATAAACCCTAAAAGTAAAACTAAACTATAAACTGAAAGTAAAATATAAAGTCTCAATGAATAATTAGGAATCATAATAATAAAACCTAATCAGGGAATATGGATATAAAATTAACAAAATAAAAGATAATAAGGCGGGCTCAAATCCTTTTAGTCTGCCAAAGAGGGATACACGAGCAAGCGACAACATAACTTCGACTTTAAATGGTAAGAACTCACCGAGTTTAACGCATAGGTTGACTTGGAAGCCAATTTTGACCACTTTACAATTTGAATCTAGAGAAACGTAAAACATGAGTGTTGTTCCTTACGTGTTAGCTTTCCAATGCAACTTGAATGACATCAACTAAATCTCTTACGAATAAGTTATGGCCAAACGAAAGTACATTAAAGCTGAAAATGTCACAAAAATTCTGCCCAAAGTCCTTCTAGTGACTCGACGAGTCAAGCTGCTTTGGCATTCCAGAATGTCGTGTTTATGCTCCTCCAACTATCCATGAAGCTCGAACTCTTTGAAACACTCCAAAATGATACAAAAGAGTCCTGAAACGACAAAAACACGAAAAGAAAGCACTACACCAAACAAACGAAAAACATAACTAAACTAATGTGAAAATAAAATAAAAACACAAGAATATATATCTAAAATATGCTAAAAGAATGATATAAAATGACCCTAACAGTGGCAACAATGTTTAAGGGAGAAATAGTCATCTCCTCGAAAGCAAAGTGAAATGTGTGGGTTCAGTTAAGCAACCGCTCTACTAGAGAACCCATGCCAACTAGATATGTGTGGACTCTCCCCACTAAGAACTGTTGTAAGAATACGTAAAAGGTCATTCCATCAACATGTGCTTGAATCGAGTCAGGAAGCCGCTTGTACCATCTCACTATGCCTCCAACATTACCACGACCCTTAAGCCTAGAGGTCTTGAAAGACCAAAAAAGACTAACAGATCAAAAAATGAAAGAATTACAACAGAAAGACAAGACCTGTATGAATAGGGAAAAAGAACCATACAACTCATGACAAGAATCGTACGGTTCTCGCCTATAAAAACATATTCACCCCTAGAAATAGAAAACATGCACGAAAAGTTGAAAAATGAGCCACCATTCACTAATCCACAACCTACACCATCCTAACTTGCATACTAAACCAATAATGAGCCTAATTAGCTTACAATCACAGGAAACACCTGAAAAACCCGAACAAGTTACCCGAACCTAAATATCAAGATACATAAAAATACAAGGATAAGGAGACATACCTGGGCCTCGAACCAATGCTCGTCCATCTGAAGAACCAATGCAATGTTGACTCTAGAATGAAGGCGGAGATATGATGAGGCCAGCTCCTGGCTATGCCTTGATGCATAACGTACGTCCAGGGGAGGAATCACATGCCCGAAAACCATCTCCATGTTGTTTTCGACCAATAAAATCAATCGAGAGGGCTAAAATGAGAGGTATTTTGAGCAAAAATGGAGAGAAATCAAGGAAGAAGATCGAATTTTGGGAGTAGAAACTGCCGGCGGTAGATCCAGTTTGCTTATAAATTGCCAGTATCGATAATTGTACATCTTTTGTTCCAAAAAATTTCCTAGAACTGTACGGTTCTCCTTGGAGCCATACAACTCTTCTTGCTCAGACCCGTACGACTCTCCTTTTCCCAAAAATAAAAAAGTTTCCAAATTCCTCAACAATGACCACACAACCCTTAGAACATCAACATGACAAGCCAAAGTCAAACATTCTCTCATAGACACATCGTCAAACAAAACCTGAGTCACCAACGCCTATCATATGATATACGACATCTGTTGGTGTGCCCTAGGCCCTAGGCGTTGTTTTATGACATTGTATTTGATGATGATTACATACTATGTTATTGGTGTTTTGTGAATAAAGGCATTAATTCATTTGAGTTATATATCTTGTACTATAGTAACTAAATGAAGTATCCATTGATTGTATATCATAAAGTATACCAGAAGTGAGTCATAGTCATGGGAATGATTATGGCATAAGCTTTTATATCTAGGATTCACATGACACTCTGTAGGTTGCTTAGTGTATGTGAATATGGATATAGGTGCGTGTGCGTTACACGAGACTTGGTCGATCCGCTTTAGAAAGTTCATGGTGGTAGAGTCATTAAGCTTTCTAACAATGTAGATCTCTTTTATCTCCTGACCTGATTTCAGTATAGCAGTCAATAAGGAATCAGATTGAATTTGGTGTATTTCTAACAGGTCCGCCAGAGGATGCCAAATATGGATACACTGGTTCAATCTCTGAACTTATTACTGCGGATAGTTGAAGTGATGGAATTACCACTCACTGTTTAAGTGAGTTGATATCATAGGCCACTTGATGAGTATTAGCTGAGAAATGTACGGCCGTACTGAAACAAGCAGGTGACTTGTTTGTTTGTCAGTAATACTCGATGATCAAGAAATTAATCTAGCAATAGAGGATGACTACACCATGCCTCCAGCTTGATTAATCGATATGCTTTTGGTAAGAGATAAGTAGAGCATCATACAGGGTTTTCTGTCTAACATGGATAGCATTCATCTTTAATCAATATGTGATTGACATGGTTTACTAGGACCCTCTGTCGATCAGTGAATTGTTAATTCACAGCTTATTGATTTCAGACCCTAAGGATCGTGCAACACGGTAATCGAGAAGATTAATTGATACATGAATTGTGTTAATTAATTCCAAGATTAAATGATCAATTGATGAATTGATTATTTGAAGAACGTATTAATTATTTGTTATGTGACAAGTTAATTAGTAATTGGAACGGCTAATTAATTAATCGGGTTAATTTAATTAATCGATTAATTGTTTATGGGTTAAAGTGTAATATTAATTTAACCTAATTGATGTTAATTGAATCGATTTAATACTACGGTGTTTAATTGATAAAATTAAATTAATTAAGGGTCAAATTAATAATTAACTGAAAGTTAATTATTTGCACTATATAAGTGAATTGTCAATTCATTATGGAGGATCGCAAACTGAAAACCCTAGCCTCCATTAGCTGAATTCGACCGAACCCCTCTCTAGAGGATTCCGGTGAATTTGTTCCTCGTTTTTCGCGTTCTTGGAGTAAGCCGACTAGTAGCTGATCTCGGTTCTTGCTCGTGTCTGCACGTGATCTAGGAGGAGCAACATCTGAGGCTCTCGTCTATCCTTGAAAGGATATCCAAGTAGGTTTTCTTAATCCATAGATTAAGATAACAGTTTTGTTAAAATTTAACTGAGGTTTAAAGATTAAGATCAATGGGACAATTGGTTCAGGTTAGATCGAATTCACCGTTTAACTAATAAGTTCGTTGCTTCCGCTGCGCGGCTCTGATCGATCTTTCTGAAACCCTACAACATCATGACCTCTGGGCATCCAAGTGCCTCGAGTGCACCATCGCACCAACTCCTCAGAATTGTGGACACAAAACCAGGGGAGCTCGCACAAAACTAAGTCGAGGGTACATTGACCTCCCAGAATCTAAGATAAAGACGCTACCAAATCTCAGACTGGTAAAGACATTACACGACCTTAATTAGACTAATAAAGGCGTTACCAGACATCACACAGACAAAAAAAAAAGGAGTTACCAAACCGCAGATTAACAGAACAAAGATGTCACCATAACTGAAAACATCAGAATCAAAAACTCATCGTCCCCAGCTCTGTAGCTCAGGGTTGGTTCACTAAGAATACCTAATCCCGCAATGACTTAGTGCCCCGCATAAGTACCAAAAAGCTACTTAAGATGAAGATTCCAACCTTCATTGCACATGACTCTGCATCCCAGACTTGACACATAAGTAAATATTTTGAACACTCGCATTTTCAATTTCGAAAAAGGCTTTGCTTGTTTCGCTTTATCAAAACCATCCAAGAATCTTACAAACAATGTAATCATCCTAGATGCTTCCAATGAAGCGATGGAAAAACTATAAACACCAATTTTTGTACTCTATGATGTACGTATTTTCAGGCTCCTCAAATTGATAATTGAAACAAGCGGCAACACCCGAAAGAGAACGAAATGATAATTCTTAAGTGACAATGAGAGCTACATTAGAATATTTGTGAATAACGACCTTCATTAGTTGATACTAGTAAGAAGCCAACCAAAATAATACAAGGGGAAGGGTTCGAATGATATTTGAGTGGATATTTTATATTTTTTTACTACCAAAATAACCATAATTATTTACGCTTATTCTACACGTTAATTTGCTATTCGATTTGCCGGTTGTGTTTGTCAATCTAAATGTACGTGTTAGAAAATATAGCAATGTCATTATAGTACGTTATCATAAAAACTTAATATTTGTATATTTAAAAGCTTGTATAGTTAAAACAATCCAAATCACATACTCTATTTGAAAACTTTAAAACCAAATAAATCTATTCAAGAAACTATAATAATTTTTATATATATTTTTCACTAAAAACTTCACATTTATTATGAAAATCTAACATCTTTTTTATTCATGAAATTAAGGTTGCGCATGGCTGATTGGATCTTTCCATGGGTTGCATACTTTTCGAATGCAAAGGCTTTCCAAAAGATTCGTTCACAATATTCTTACTTTGTTGAGCTAAAATGCTGCTATCTTCGCAATTAAAACCGCAATTAATTCAGCTTAGTTTTCTCTTTGGCTGGAAAGCCACTTTCAATATCTTACTGTAAAAAAAAAGGTCCCCAATATCCAAATATATATGTATAAAACATTTTTGTTTTTTTACTTATTCTAAAATATTTAGGTGGGAAACATAATACATGCATCTATTATCTGTTTTGTTATTTTTCCTGCATCCAATTCAACATAGAAGGACATGAAGAAATTAACAACTTGAAAAGAAGAATAAAAATATGAAAGTTAATTAATTAAGCATGCAAATAATCATCACAAAGTAATAATTAGTGATAGTGTTACAGAAATCCAAATAAAAGAAACCATCATCACTAAAACAACTACATATATAGGGATCAGATTTAATTATTAATGAGAGTAAGAAATGAAGGGATGGTTTTCTGGCAATTAATTAAACAGAATCAGGATAATGAAGAGTGGCAATATGATTATGAGCCACAGTGCCAATCCACAACTTATCTTTGACTTGTCTAACTTCGCTTACTAATTTCATAACACGCCCCTTTGGATCTTCGAGAACTTGTAAAATATCTCCATTCTCATTAAAGAGTGAAATGACAGTGTACATTTTCATCCCCATTGGTCGTGCTAACAAGCTCATTTTGATCGGAAGGCGGAAGTAAATGCTCTTGATCCATGGATTATCACTTAGGATTTGTTGTGCTGGAGTTCTGCAACAATCTATAGCTACCCAGAATTGTCCTTTTTCATTTGATCTTATGTTGTCTGGAAAACCTGGCAGGTTTGCTACCACTTCTACTTTTCCACTCTTTGCTCCCTCTAGCCAGTACTTCATTATTCTGCATCAACTCGTTTCTTATTTAGTTATTGCATGCTCCACATTTTTATATAAATGTCTAAATCCAAGTTTAAAACACTGTTTAGGAAAAATTTATAGCGCTTATGGTGTACGGTGCTTCTCAAAAAGACGTGAGTATAATAAGAAAATATACTGTAAAGGAGTATGTACTCCATGACTCATGAGCGCTCTAAAATTTCTCATTCCGATAACAAATGTTAGTGTTCGCGTCATGATCTATGATCTCTCCTAATTGGATGAAACTCAGAGATTATAAAGATTATAACTGAATTGTTTATTATTATACTCATGCCATGTTGCCAAGTACCATAACAAGAAAGACAAGAAATGGAAATCGTTTAATACATCAACATCTCCTTCAACTTGGTTCAAAAACAGATTGACTCTTTGAACTTGTTTGAAGTGATATACTTAGTTAACTTCTCAAGTTCATGTGGCAGATCAAGAGTATATTATTATAAATTGCAAAATATATCACTTTATGCAAGTTGAAGTAGCGAATGCATAAGTGTGAGAGGCGGATATAGAGAGTTATATATTGACGTACTAAGTCAATGAAAATTTTATATTTCTTCTTCCACACATCAGTGCAAGTTTTGATGATTTGGCACAATATTTGACAAGTTAGCATCATCCGTAGTTTTAATCGTTTATTAGCTCGATCTAAACAACTTAGATGTTGTGTCTTAGCTCCATCCAAATTAGTGAAAATTATACTTAAATTAATAGAAAAGGAAAGGGAATTATATATAATTAACCTGCAATTGGTGGTTTCAGTGAAGAGAAGGAAAGTTTGGTCATTGGAGAGTTGAATTCCATTAGGAAATGCTAAACCACCCAATACAACATGAGTAGTCTGAGTAGCTGGATCATATCTCAATATCCTACCTGTTGCTTCTCCTTCCAATAGTATATAAAAATGATTCCTGCAACCATTACCAAATTAATAAAATTTCAGAATCTTATACGTATATTAGTATTGGTATGATAACACTCGATACATTTCAAAAGTTAGTAACAAGAAATTAATTAATTAGTTAATTAATTGTGACGTGTGTACTTACATTCTATCATATCTCTGGCTAGTGTCGGTAAAGAAGATAGAGCCATTGTGATGAATGTCGAGATCATTGGCAAAGAGAATAGGATGGCCATTAACATCATGAGTTGCCAAAGAAGTTGCAAGTCCTCCCTGAGGTCCGACGACGAGTAGACCATAATACGCGTCGGCAATGTAAAGATTTCCAGTGTTTTTATCAAACCTTAAACCAAGAGGTCGGCCACATTTCTTCTCGTGCTTCCATTGCTTTACAGTGGTTGAGTCTACTCCTCTAGCACAACTCTTCTCTGACCTTTCATCATTACCAAATATCCATCCATCACTAATCTTCCATTCATTTAATGCCTCAAAACAGCTCAATAAAGTAAGTCATCTCTAACCTAATATGGCCCGACGGTAATCTCATTGCCATATCAATAACACCTCAAGATATGTCTAAAACTTATTGTCACATGCGTCACATTTATTAGTACATATGATTTCAGTCAATTTGAGGTACGGGTTACATGGAAGTTAAATATTTAGGGTATATAATCAATTGTTTTTGAATCATTGGTTTCCACATGTGTCAAACATGTCATATATATATTGAAGTTAACTTTGCAATGGTCAAATCGTCGGATCGGATAAAATTATTTTAGTGACTTGGACAAAATCTCTATGGGCAGAAAAAGATTTTATCCACCCTTCAATGTGGTGCAAATTACCGGCTTAATTTGGCGTTTTTGCATAAAAAAATAAATCATTGTTAACAACTGACAAACTATGATCCGACGTAAGTTTTTTATTATTTTGCTTATGAGAAAGTGAATAGTATATGTTTTTGTCTTTTTTTTTATCAAAATGGCACCTCTTTGAAAAATAGAAATTAAATTGCTTATCTCTAGCAATTTAAGAGGAAGAATTATATTATACTTTGGAGCTTGATGTCATTCGTACGTCGGATCAATAATTTAATACACCTCACATATTTTATTATAGGATTTTTTGAAGGATTCTAAATATATGATGTGGTATCGTATTATTGTCCATGGCACATAAGTCATATGTGCAATCTCCAAATTTTAAAAGACAATTTTGGCATGTTTAGAGTTAACTTATAGTTGAATGAGAAGAAAACAAACCAGGTTGTAGTAACAAGAGCAAAGGTTTCCCATCCGACAGATTCTCCCATCCATCGAACTACACGTCCGTCGGCTAAGCCGGTGTATGGGCCACGACCTAAGCTATCAAACTCCAAAGATTCAGGTCCAAAAACCTGATCTACAAAAACCAAAGAACCATTTCCAAGGCGACCCTTATCATCCCTTGGCCAATTCTCCATGACTTGGTTGTAAGGTGCAATGTCATGCTTCACTGGCTTGAATTCATGCCCACCTAATGGACCCATTTTAAAAGGATCCATTACAACTAACCCTAAAGCTATTGAAACTAAAAAGAAAACTGGATGCTGCAACAAAATGCTCTCTAAGCTTTTCTTCTTCTCCATCAATCTGTCTTTGATATTACACAAAATAATTAACTTACGTACGTGCGAATAGATAGATAGACAGATGATAGATATTGGCAACTTAATCTGGGTAGCTAGTGTACTAGTCATATAGGAATGAATTACAGGTGAGAAATAAGTATCCAACTTTGTATTTTTTATTTTTTGGTATGATGTAATTAATTAGAATGGGAAACTAAAAAAAAATGTATGCAATGCAGGTTTTGTGATTTGGATTAGGTTGTGCTTTGTTGGCCATGTTGTATGCATTCTCTCTTTTTCTTATTGTTTAGACTAAGTGAATTATCACATCAACATATATTGCATTAAATCTTTCTTTTTTCCCCACAATTATATATCTACTATATATTCTTGTGTCATTGCATGATCATTCAGTTACTTGAAACATCATGAATGAAACCCTTTTCTATGCTTTATGCATTTTCATTTATCTTACTTTTTCACTATCATTTCATGGTGAATTTTATCACAACCACCAACTATTGTTTAATTTCTATTTATTATAAATTTAGCCTCCTAAAATTCGTGACACTCCTAAATTTTTAATGTAGAACTTTGCTGTTCACTAATGTATGTGCAATGGAGATGAAGTTTTTGGGAAGAGATTCTATGTTAGATCTACTCCATCCACTTAATTGGATCAATAATCTTAATTGTGACTAAACCTCAATTAAGATTCACATTCTATATATAAAAATAAACAAATATTCTTAATATAATTTTTCGCATTTTCTTTCTATATTACCATATTTTTTCGATTACTGTAGGTAGAGATAGAACGGATGCCGATCGATTAGTAGATTGTTAATAGTTCGTTGTCAGCGCTAAACTAACCAAACTCGTAAACTTAATAACTATACTATAATATCCTATTTAAAAAGGATACAATATATGAAAAAATTTGGTTCTAAGAGAAAATGATATCCTTGTTTAAATTTTCAATCAAGAGATAGAATTGTATTACAAAATAAAAGACGCATTTACGATAGTACCTACCAGTATTCTAAGAACGTAGGAAAATGACAATTTAGGAATTGTGTTTGATTATTGTATTTAGGATATAATGTGTTTGGTTTTTTGAAGAATATGTATACGATTCTATAGTATTTAGATGAAACAGTTGTGCTCACATGGTCAATGATTGATCAAATACAATTTGGTTAATCACCGTTAGATTAAAATTTAAGGGTTGAGATTAGTTTAGTGGTTTCATTAGTATCTAATCTCCATCCTTAGATTTTGATCTAATGGTGATTGACCAAATACATATGGTGATTGACCAAATTGTATTTGGTCAATCATTAACTATGTAAGCACCACTCTGAAACAAACAGTTGTACGCAATTTGAAATATATTGATAGGTTCATTTGAAAGTTCCTTATTTCTTTTTATACATATAAAAATACGTATATAATCGAGAAAATAAACCATAAAATTACATACTTTTCACAAATCCAAACATACAGAAATGCAATTGCAATACAAACTTATTCATTTAAAACCTTCAAAGTAAGACAGATCTAGATTAATCCTATTGTGAAGATTACATTGCATTAGCTACAAGTCATCAAGATAGATTATTGCTAAAGCTCGTGTTGGAACTTGAAAAATGTACAAACGAAATCATTATGGTTAATAGACGCAAATCAAAAGGAAAAGAAATCCGATGATATATATGGATTTCAAACAAAAACAAAAATCACCAAAAAAAGAAAGAAGAAAAAAAGTGTGGAAATGAACAAATAGAAAGAAAGAAGATAATCTTCATTTCTTCCTCCAAACAGATGTAGATGTAGTTATTCTTGCATAGAAGAATAAAACCTGGAGGGAAATAGAGTTTAGGAGACCATAGATCTGTGAAGAGAGAGAGAGAGAGAGAGAGAGAGAGAGAGAGAGAGAGCAAGCACACCATATCATATTATCAAATAACTACTGCTGCATAACAATATTTAAAAAGAAAGACCATCCTGCCATTAGTGAAGCTTAACCAGAACTTCAAAATATAAATACATGTTCAGCATTAAAATTAAAAGATGCAACAGCTACAAACAAAAACCTTAATATAGAAAATCATTATAAGTTAACGGAAAGAAGAAAAACAGCAGCAGCAGCAACATCTTCTTTAAATTGAACTTGTTGCCGAAACAGAGCCAGGCAGGTTGAGATCATATCCAAGGGCAACTACTCGCAACATGACCCACATTCCCACAAATATTGCACCAAAAACCAGACCATGCTCCTCCAGATTCCAACTCCAACTGACTGCTTGTAACCCCAGCTCTCCGAGTCCCAAATGCCACACCCTTTTTTGCAGCAGCATCAGTGCAGTCCTTGGATATATGACCCCACTTACCACAATCAAAGCAAGGTCCCAGACCCCCACGATTTCCATAGTAACTATTAGATGATCCGATATTGGTCCGGACTAAGGTGCTTAGGTCTGGGAGAACAAGTTTTCTGCAGTCTTGAAGCAGCCTGTTACCAGGAGCAGTCACATTAATTGCTTGCATCTTCCCATCATACCTAACAATGCTTTCATACTCCACCAGTGTTCCGGGCAACATGTGTATGATTCCATCAGATTTCAGATACGAGCAATGAACATATAACTCCAGCCCCCTATCATCTGGTGTTATAAACCCAAACCCTCTTTGATTATCATACCATTTTATTTTTCCTGTGAGTCGCCGAGTGCCTAATGACACTTCTGACCCAGACTTGTTGAAACCTGAACACCAAAAATAAACAACACAGAAACCAACTGCATATCTCAAGTCTGTCCCAGCAAATGAGGAAACATAATTTATTTTTTATTTTTTTTGACATATATAATGTTTCTCAATCAATATGGTAATGGAAATTTGCAAGCGTATGAATTATTAAAAATAAAAAAGATGCACTTTCTACTTACTGCCTTTGGAGGACGATACTCTCTCAATATCCCTTGCTCTTTTTGGTTCGCTAATCTTGTTCAGCTGGAAAACAGAATAAAAAATCAAACCAAAATATAGTTACAGAAAATACAACTAGTGATTGAATTGTTAATAGAACATCGGTCATATTTTGCTAAATTTACCTTTTAAGGTAGGAAGAATTTACTAACTGGAGTTACATAAGCACTTATTTATTTATGGATATCTAGAGCTGAACACTCCAACTATACCACAATCAAAATTGTAGGAATCAATTGTGAAAAACGACCAAAATGGTATAAATTTATTGATTGCTCATGAAATCGATTACTAGGAGTCACTGACTTTCCTATAAATCTCATACATCTCCAGCTACTGAACAGAAGAAATAGATGTCAAATGAATTGGAAAAGAAATCTAGATACATATATTTCTGAGATTAAAAGATTAGTGAAGAATACAAATGATAGAAGACTTCAAGAACTGGAGACCTTCATTTCATTATAAATATAGTACTTCAAAACTTTCCTAAAAGAATTTTATCATAAAAGTTCCTTCGAAAATCTTACCATCCAAAAAGAATCGGCAAGATCATCCACATACAACGGGGGCAGAGCATGTTTACCCTGCATATCATCCATGTACTTGTTAGCATAAGAGAACTAGAGACGGACTTTAGTTCCACCACCAAAATACAAGTTTCTGACCTTCTGTTTCGCAGATGACAGCATGTCTTGATTTCCAGCATCCTCAGCAGGAGCATATTCAATATTTTCAATGATACTTCCTAGTTCATGCTCCACCACATTGCTACCGAAAAATTCATACTGACTTGCATCAAATTTTACATCTATACATTGACAAGATTTGACTTTAGATTCATATGAGCCAACTTTTTGTTAACTCATAAATATTCTACAAACTTATCATATAGAATATAAGAATATCTATGAACAAATTGAAGCTTACAAATCCATAAAATTATAGATATATCAATTTCATAACTAAAAATTGGTTAAAAATATTAGCAAAAATACCTTGCTTGTCAGAAGCAGCTGAAACACCGGTCCATTTACCAAAATGATCCATCGTAAAATATGAAGGATAGAATTCTAAATTCCAAGCAAAAATTAGGTTAGCAAATTACTTGAAAATACCCGGTTTAAAAAACACAAATCCTTTCCGCTCTTATATTGTAAACTGTTGAAAGTTTTCAACCTATTATAGGAAACAAATCTGGTTTCTGATTTCTTTTATTAATGAATTAGAGCTATTAATTTAATGCAAAAGGAAGAGATGGCATATGTACAACGTTATATGGTTATCAACACCTTTAAGGATCCTGTTGCAGATACAGGGTAATGGACTGGTGATTAGGCCTCATTTGAGCTACATTCATGAGGAATTTCTGTAATACAAATGTTGCCAATTCCTTAGCCATTTGATTTCCTTTCAACAACTCATTGAGTAAAATTCCCATTTGTCTAAGGCTTAGACAAATGGGAATTTTACTCAATGAGTTGTTCAAAGGAAATCAAAGTGGCTAAGGAATTGGCAACATTACCTCTTTTTCTAAGATGTAATGCTTATTTTTTAACTTTTAACCAAGTATGTAAGAAAGGTAGGCACTAGTCCGATAACAAAGCCCTCTAGGATTAATTGGATTTGTATTTTTTTTATCTGTCTTACATAAATGCAAGTACAATTTGTAGTATACAAACCAAAATAATAATATAACATGATTTAATGTAGAGACGTATATTTGTAGCATATATCCTTAAGACTATGCTAATAGCAACAACAAACATTTCAACCATAATATCACAGATTCAACTCAAACAAGTACAAGAAACGTGTCCGTAATATAGTTCATCAAAAACTAAGAAACAATGTTCTTAATGTCTTATACTATATACAAGTAGAGAGAGCAATTAAACTAAAATATCAGAAAACAAGAAACACAATTCATCAACAAACCATGTGATAATGTTCAAAAGCGAATTATAATAAAGTAAAAAAAAAATTAAAAAATTATTCGCATCGCCAGCCAGAGGCAGCCTAGGTGCCAAAAACTCTAAAGGGGAAAAAGAAAAGGCCCAAGGAGACAAATCTGGGAAAATAGAATGGATTCTGTTTTTCAAGCACCTAGGCAATCCAGGCAGCTGTTTGCTTGGACAATGGTTTTAGCTCATCCCAACAGAACTTTATAAAAGATTTCTATTTTTTCTTTTATATAATATCAATAGGGGGGCTAACAATCTCCAACATAGTCAAGGCTATGTCGTGAATGCTTCATGGAAGAGAGATCTTAGTTAGGAAACTTAAAATATATCCCTATACAATTATCATGTATTCCTCCCAGGTATCCCCAACCTTATTTTGAGGAAAATAGTTTTGAAATTGAAAAGAAAGGGATTGTGAAAAATTTAAATATAAAGAGCCGGAATTATTAAGTATTACAGTATATGTGGAAAATATTTTTATTCATTTAAGTCAATCAATATTATTTAGAATCATGAACTTCAGTGCTTTGAACAATTTTGACAGCCACTAAAATTACCAAATATGATAGTTTTCTTTTAAAACATAGATAAATCCAACTGCTTGCTTCATTACCATTTGTCTCATCATAGTTAAAATGACGGTGACAATTGAGTGGGACATATTCCATGAGAAATTAGATGCATTTGTATATCAAAAGTAGACTGTAAAATTGTCATGATAAAAAAAAGCAGGGAAAATGACAAGAATATAGATACCTGAGAGGAAATAAAAAAGACCGAATGATTTTCTCCAATTTCCAATCAAGCTGTATCATAGATTAAACATTCATGTGATTAGTGGATATCCAACTGAGAAAAAGAAACTCAGCAGTCTACAGAAAAACAAACTCATCTGTGTGGATATAATAGTTACAGGCAAGTGACTAACATTACGCATAAAATGACTCCATAGTTGATTGAGTGGTGTCATACTATGATGAACCATGGATGGTGTCTTTTATGCAACATATTCTCTTGTAGGCATACAATTCTAGTCAAAAACCAGCTCCTGAGTTTTTTAGATGACTTCCTTCCCCAATCTATTTTCCACATTCTGCCACTCATACTAATTGCTTTATTTATGAATAAAACTCTCCTCTCCAACCCGTTATCTGAGCCTTCGCCAGAAGACCGATTGCATTCCACATTGAATCCCGTTTATTTATCTCCTTAAACTGTCCCTATCTTATTTAACTGTGCAACTCCAATGAGCTGACAATCATACAAATTGGTACAAAGATGAACTTACAAAATTTTTTCATTCCAGGTCATTTTCTCTAATATTAGCAAAATGCATGATGAATTTCTACACTAGTGGCATATGTACCTATAATTCTCTTTAAGCAAAGAATTCACATTATCTGATTCTTAAACCAATATATTCATTTCATCTCCATGTGAATAGTGCACCTGGAGCATGTATACCAAGTATATTGGCATATTAGGTGCAAAGAACGTAACTACAACAAAGCTATCTTGACCATTATTCTTTAACATGAGTTGCAGGTAAAAAAAAAAACAAGACCAGCAGTTCCCTTTGTTAACAGTACATGTTAAAATGAAACCTAGACATTAGCCCTCATGTATGAATCTGAGAACCCGTCTATTATAGAAACGAGTCAGAAAGTGAAGCAAGACAACCTAATTCAGATGTGGAAGAGGGTATAAGTGATATCTTAGCTTACAAGACATAAAGCGTTTATTCATATGAAGGCATTATACTGGAGGAATAGCAGCAGTTGGCTCCATTTTCTGGTGTGCTGATTAGATCACTCCATGATAAAATGCAGTATACTCATTTGATTTTTGTAATCAGCTGCAGCATTTAAACCAAACTACTTCAGCTTAAAAGGAAGCCATAATAACATCATGTCAAATAATTCAATGCACACTCTCTAAGAGCAAGGCAGCAGATACTATATACAAGCACAGAGCTCTTAGATGCTCAAGAAAAATAATTACGAAATATATGAAGTGTTCTTGTAATTCTACTTATCTATTTCCATTTGGATGCATAAAATTTTGGTAAAAGCAACTATTATGAACTACTTGCTGCAGCTTATATTGCTCTGCTGTTTTTACAGTTGTTTCCTATGTTACACGAATGCGGAAACGGATACAATACTGAAGGATACTGAGATCGTTGTTTCCAAAAAGCATAGGAAACAGAAATGTGGGGGAAACAGGTAAATATTAAAAATGTAGGGACACGTGTATTGTTGAAAGTGCAAAATGAAAGCATCGCTATTTATATTCTGTGGATAACTAAAACATTGAACAGAAAAAATGAATAACTAGAATTGGTAAAATAGATTATCATGAATTAGGAAGTTTAAGCTAAAGAAGAAGTTTCAATTAGCTAGAGTCATAGTCGGAACTGAAATTGGATTGTATTTGCTTGAAGAAACGAGTTTCCTATTTTCAATATTCACGGAAACATGCCAAGAAATGTTTGACACTAGTTTCTGGGAGGTTTGTTCTCGAAAGGGGCACGAAACACGGAAACGCTGTCAAAGAGAAGTTCCATGCAACATGTTTCTAATTTATAAAAAAGTCAAAGCTTTGAAATTTGAAAATCATTCATTGAAGGGTACTAATCTACAGGTCACAACTGTTTCTAACTGTATCCTTCCTCTTCCATTCATTCTTAAGAAACTTGTTTATTCTCATCAATCAGGCACACTCCTAAACATTTCTAAAAACAAATTCATTTGTCAAATAATACTAACAGTAGTGAGAAAAGTAATTTATTCATTTAATCGAAGTCTGAATTGATTTTGGAGAGGAAAAAAAAATCCAATTGAGGCATAAGTTTTTGTTTACTTTTTCTTACTCATACGCGCGCGCGTGTGTCTGTGTAAGCCTCTTAAGTCGTCAAAATACATAGTTCAGAACAAACCCAAAACTTTTAATATTAAGTATCTCAAAATTTTAGAAAGACAAATGGTATAGAAGCCATAAAACAAATGCATTATTCACTAACGCGTGCAGTATCAAAATTCATTTATATACATGAGAAATTTAAGCACACCGATTTCTGTAGTAATTATGGAAGAGAAGAGACTCACAAGAATAGGATTCTGACTACTGATGTGAGTCATGAAAACGATCTTTGATTTATTGACAAACTCAGAAAATTGCACGAGTAAAGACTGGTAGAATGGTGTATGCACTCCAACAGATTTCAGGTACTAAAAGAACAAAACATTTATCAAAGAAACTCAGTAGAATGCTGAAACCATATAAGAGGTCAACAAGTAACGACATTGTAACCACATTTAAAGTTAATCTAACCTGGATAGTGATTAGTGAGTTAGCCTTGTCTGTACTTGCAAAGATGAAGAATTAAGCATTTGTTCAAGCTCAGTACAGCATCAAAAACAAAGAGAAAGAATCAAGAAAAGGACGCAGTACCATTTTTCTAGTTTTTGGAATCCTTCCCCAATTTCTGTCTACAGTGCTCATTACCAGTAACCAGGCAGTAATATAATTCATAATTGCATCTTCAACATCCTAAGGCAGCTATTTCCGCCTCCCAATCATCATCAGCAACAGCGTCAACAGATTATAGATTGCTTTTACCATACTATCATACTCCATAATTCTTTGTTTATGTTTTCATCAACCCAGACATGAGTCTTCATAGTTCTGATGCCAAACTATATCTCTGACACCATATCACTTTCCTTCAATGGCTATCCCGTAGTGACATGGATCTCACTTTCCTTCAATGACTTTCCTGCTCATTTCCAGTCTTCTTGCTCTTCAATACACAAGCCTGTCAGCTCAGAATTCATGCTACAAATTTGATTGCTAAACCAATTGCCAGTCTCTTGTCAATCCTTGTGTGATACTCGTTGCATTTCTGCCATACTTTCTCATCGGTTTTTTTAACATTTGACTCTAATTTTCCATTCTTGGTAATTAGCTTTGCTGCTTATATCTCTACCTCCATCAATACTGCAGGCCTGTAAATATCTTGTGAACCCAGAAATGTATAACTAACAAATAAATCAACTAGCACATATCAAAAGTGAGGAAAAGGTCAGCAGAACCATTGAGATTGTGATATGTTGTCATTATAGATTCTTCTAGACCACAGTATAAATTTTCTGGAGAAAACAATCAAAACTGCTTCCTCTCATAAATGCTGTTACATAAAGAACAATATATGATGCTGTTATATCAACTGTGTATTGGTTAAACTTGATCTCAAGATTCCTTGTGTTATCAGTTTCCATGAAATTGGTTTTCCTTCTTTGATTCAGTGGGTTTATAAATATGTCAAAGCATTTCAAAAATCATTACACTACTTCAAGAAATTTAACGATGCCTCTTATGCAAACCATGTCTTTATCCTCTTAGCTACCAGGGCTATAAAAATAAAACTGGTCAATATTACCTGTCATTCCAAAGTTTGTGGGTGCGTTGGAAGGTAAGATTGAGGTACATAACCCTGTTTTCTAAGTTCTAAAAGAAGATTATTCAGTAATGAATAGATTTGAGAAGACTGTGGGTGACTTTTATCAGCAACCACAAACACATTTGTGCTGTTGTTAACCTCAATCCAGCTGTATGCAGGTAGCTTCTGAACTCGCTGTGCTTTCATTGAACTACGTATGTTCCTTGCACTTCCCCATTGTCCAGCGTCAGCATGTATATTTGAAAGAAGTATATAGCAGCCAGAATTTCCTGGGTCCAATCCTAGAAGATTTCTTGAAGCCACTTGAGCAAACTCAACATTCCCATGCACACGACAAGCTCCCAATAATGTCCCCCATATACCTTCATCGGGTGAGAATGGCATGCTCTCTATGATTTGAAATGCTTCACTCAAACGACCTGCACGGCCAAATAAATCCACCATGCTAGCATAATGCTCCATCTGTGCTGGGATACCATATTCCTCAGTCATGCATCTGAAGTACTGAATTCCTTTATCAACTTGACCAGCATGTCCACAGGCAGACAGTATAGTGAGAAATGTAACATGATCAGGTTGAATTCCGTCTTCCAGCATTTTATGGAACAATGCAAGAGAATCTTCAAGGTGGCCATAGCTCCCATATGCAGCAATGATACTGTTCCAGGAAACTTTATTCTTCTCTCCCAATATGTCAAACACACGACGAGCAGTAGCTAAGCTTCCGCATTTTCCGTACATGTCAATTAGTGAAGTTTCAGCAAAAATATCCGAGATGAAGGCACCTTTGATCATGAAACTATGAATCTCTCTCCCATAATGGAGTGCAGGTAAGGTCGCACAAGCTGAAAGAGCAGCTGATATACTCACACAATCATATTTCATTCCATCCATACCCATTTGACGGAAAAGGTGTAAGGCCTCCTGTGATTTGCCATTCTGGGAACAGCTTGTGATTATTGCATTCCAACAAACAGCATCCTTCTCAGACATTTTACTAAAAACTCGATGTGCAAGATCCAGCCGTCCAGATTTTGCATACATATCGAGAAGCGCACTCCCAACGTGATACTTCCCATCAAGCCCATGCTTCAGGATATTAGCATGCAATTCCTTGCCCAATTTTACGGTAGCCAAAACGGCACATGCTGGTAAAACACTTGCCATAGTTACTGCATTTGGACTCATTTTCTCTTTAAGTAACCACCTAAAAATATTTAAGGCATCATTATTTAATCCATTAAGTACATACCCAGAAATCATAGCTGTGCACATTACAACATCCATAGTGGTGCTTTGACTGAAAATCCCGCATGCCATCTTAACATTCCTGCACTTAAAGTATGTATCAATAAGTGCACTATTCAAGAACAGATCTAAACTTACACCATGTCTCAGTATATATCCATGAATTTCCTTAGTTTGCATGAAACTTTCTGATTCAGATACTGATGGAAGAAGACTAACAAATGTTATAGAGTTAGGTCTAACACCAGAAGATATCATCTTGGAAAACAAATACCTAGCCTCATCCATAAAGCCATTTTGTACATAGCCTGCGATCATCCCGTTCCAAGTCACCACACTTGTCTCAGGCATTGTATTAAACAGTTTACATGCATCCGATAGCTGCCCGAATTTAGAATACATAGTAACTAGAGTGTTCGCTACCAGAGGATTCAGTTGAAAACCACAACTAATAACAAGGCCATGAAGCTGCTTACCGAATTCGAACATTGCATGTGAAGCACAGACCGAAAGAACAGCAGCAAAAGTTATTGAATCAGGCTTGATTTCACAATTTCTCATATCCTCAAAAGCCTTTATAGCCCTACCCGGTTGCCCACATTTCACAAAACCATGAAGCATCACATTCCACAAAACACAATCTTTGTGTGGCATTTTACAGAACAGCCAACAAGCATCATCTAGATAGTCATTCTCTACATACAACTTTATCAACGAGCTACCAACAAACTCATCCATTTTGAAACCCATCAACAACATTGTATCATGAACCATCTTGGCCAATTTCACATTATTCAAGAAACCACAAGCCTTAATCACTTGTGGAAAAGTATACTTATCAGGAAAAACTCCACAACCCAACATTTTGAAGTAAAATAACAAGGCAAAATCAGAACGACCCATTTTAACTAACCCTCTGATCATCCAATTCCAGGGCATGGCAAAATATAAATCAAGTTGATAAAATAGTTTCTTGGCATCTGTAAAACTATCCAAAAGAACATACATTCCCACAATCTTACCTCCCAAGAGACCATTGTTTGTGATCCCATTAACAATAGATTGTGCATGAATCTGTTTAGCTTGTTGAAGATTCGAAGGATTAGGACAAGTTTGCAAGATGAATTCAGTTGGACTTGGTAAAGCATCTTCAGTTGTCTTGGATGAAAAAATTGGATTAATTAAGCCTTTCACTGCACTTGTATTGACAAATTTTGCTTTTCCCAAATATAAAACACACGAGATTTGTTTATGGATGAGATACACTTTTCTATAGTAATGATACATCCTTCAAAGAAGAAAGCATCATCTGTCTTCCTGGGTTAAGTGCATCAGTGGGATGCTATATTACACTTCCATGAAAAATAATATTTCTTCAGGCAACCTGAAGAGAATAACAAAAGAAAATTATTCATATGAATATTCTCTTTATATATATAGTTCCAGTCTGTTACTATATATGTGTGAATAAAACATGTATTCAAGGAGGTATATATACAAAAGAACACTAATTAGATATGAAACTCATTAAGAAAAAAAAAAATACCATAGTCCACATATATGCTACCTTATGACTATGCAGGCACAATTTGTACAAATGCAATGCAACGCTTCTTACAATTAGGGATTATACAGATTGTGGTCATAGAGGAAACAAATCAGAAAATTTCTAAAATTGGTAAATTTATATGCCAAACATTAATTAACCAACTTCAAGATTTGTTCATACTTAAGTCTATATGCATAGAGTATTCTTAAAATGTCTTGTAGAACTACGGATCCAATAAACATAAATTAGCATATTGGTTGTAACAAGAGCAGAAAAGAAATCCTTCTCAAGTGCATGCAAGAAAAAATAAAATGCATCAAAATATATAACCTCAATCAACTGTGAAATTTTTTATTTGATTCCGCCTTGTTAATAAGTGAATTCAAGTATCAATTTGAAGTGATGTTTCTGACAGATTTTGGATGAAAAAAATTTGAGAAAGGGAAAGAAAACAAGGCAGCTGAGATTCTACGCGAAGGGCAAGAAAAAATCCAAGTTGCATTCTTTTATATGGTAAAGGCAGTTAACGTCGTAATTTAACAGGAATTGACAGTCACCAATTGAGATGTCCATCAACAAACAAAAGTCCATCGAATGGAGTAATCTTGTAATCCACTGGTCACCACATTATGTAATGGTCTTAATTAAAATCACTATCATTAAGTACTCCCCCGAAATCATCAAATAAAACTAAACAGAAACAATTCCTATCAACTAACTCGGAATCGAACCTTTCCTAATTTAATAAATCAAACTGCTGAGAACCAAAAAGCAGAGGTTCATGTCCATAAATGGTAAACTAGCATACTCTTCTTGTGAACAGCCCATAAAAGCTGCATGAATTACGAGTTGCAAATAAGGAATATTTTGAAAAAAATTCCGAAAAATCTAAGAACATACTTGACATATCTGAATTTATGCAGGCGATAGCATCAAGTAAAAATTGGTTGGGTGGACAAGAAAGATGATACATTGATATGAAAGGTTGAGGGATGGTGTAAATTATATGGGAAAGAAAGTGTTGTAATTCTGAAACTTGAAACAAAAAAATGGAAGGCAGGCAGTGTTTGAGCAAGAAGAGAATTAGTGATAATAAAGAAACAAAACTAAAAGTATGTATCCAGGATTGCTTTAATGCATAAAACCTAATGATGAAGCGAATCCCCTGTGTGGCATTAAGGGTAATTTATGGCAGAAGAGTGAATCCTGAAACAAGTATGTATGTATGTATGATTTTTGACTTGTGGATGATTCTGCTATTATTAGGTCCCGTTTAGTTCACGGAATAAAATAGAAATTGATAAATTTCTATGTTTGAAATAACCATTCCTCGACTTTTGGGTGGAATAAGTATTACGTGTTTGAAAAATCCAAAGAAAGGAATAACTTGCTATTACTTAGCTATTTAAAATGAAGTAAGACAAGAAGAAAGGCTAAAGTGAGTATAGCATAGCATAGCATTTTGTGAGTAACGAAACATACCAGAGAAAAATTCCAGAGTTGAATATCAGCCTACTTCTTCGCCCAATCGACACTACACACTACACAAGTTTTTCTAACTGCTTCTCTTCTGCCCTCTTTCTTGGAACCCCATGCTGAACACCGCGTTTTGTTCATAACTACCCATTTCATTTTATATGCTTTTTCATTTATGAATATTTCCAATACCATCAAATTTTATATTTGGGTTGGGTCGGGTCGGGTCGGGTGAGGTTGGCCATCTTTTCATGTTGGTTTGAACTTATCAGCACTTACTTTAAGTTCGGGTAAATAGCACCACAGGTACCTAAACTATGCCTATTTTCCCAAACTGGTACCTAAAAACTAATTTGTCACATATAAGTTCTCAAACTATCGATTACCTCCCAAATTGGTACCTGGTGACCTCCTATAGCAGATTTAGCCAAAGTCAATGTCCGGTCAACGAAAATTTCTTGACTTTTGGTTGACTTCATTTACTTCCATGGGCAAATTGGTAAATTAACCCCCTCACCTTCATCTTTCTTCTTTCCACCATAACTCCTCCCTCCTTTAATTTTTTTTTTTGTTGTTCTTGTTTCTTCTTCCTCTTTACTTTCTTTTTTAACAAAATTAAGAAATATCGAATCTCGACAAGGGTCGTTTCGTCGGAATATGAAAATTCCAAATTCTAGACAGGGTAACCTGCTAGAATCTGGAATTTCCAGATTCCAGCGGTCGTCGTCTGTCCGGAATCTGGAAATCCCAAATTCCGGCGACGGGGACCTGGAAATCCTAGGTCGAACCTGGGATTTCCAGATCCCGACGCGCTGGGATATGGAAATCCCAGGTCCCGGCGACCTGGGATCTGGAAATCCCAGGTCCCGACGACCTGGGATTTCCTAATCCTAGGTCCGCCTGAATCTGAAGTTTCCAGATTCCGGCGGCGACCGTCCGTCCAGAATTCCAGATTCCCGGTCGCCGCTTGAATCTGAAAACTTCAGATTACGGAGTTGTAATTAAAAAAAATTAAAAAAGAAAGGGAAGAAAAAGAGGAAAAAAAAATGAAGGAGGAGAAAGTTGATGTGAGGTAGAAGATGAAGGAGGAGAGAAAGAGAGAAGGAGGAAGGAGATGAAATAGGGCAAATTGGTCTTTTCATAATTTGGTCAACTAGGTCAACTTAAAAATTGGTCAAACATGCGTTGACTTTCGTTGACTTGGGGTTGACTTGAGGAAAACCTGCTATAGGAGGTCACCAGGTACCAATTTGGGAGGTAATCGATAGTTTGGGAACTTATATGTGACAAATTAGTTTTTAGGTACCAGTTTGGGAAAACGGGCATAGTTTAGGTACCTGTGGTGCTATTTACCCCTTTAAGTTCAGTTTAGTTCAGCAACATTCAGTTCAATTTTCAGTAGCGTTTAATTTAGTTCAATTCAACAACATTCAATTCGGTTCAACTTATTTCAGTAATTACAAATAAATTACAAGATAGACCTGAGTGGTGATCTCAATGAACATATAGGCTCCAGGTCGGATGAGTCTGAGAGCATCTATGGAAGCTTTTGTTGTGCGTGTATGAATGAAGCATGTAATACTATTATGAATTTTGCAGTGACTTATGATATGTGTATCAAAACATATTGTTCCTTAAAGTTATTTATTACCACATATTTTTTTGAAATATACTTCTAAACTTTCAAAATCATCCCTATGAGAACTCTCTCTTTAAAAAATAATTTTTCTTTTCTAACCGAACAATATCGAAATGACCTTAAAATTTAAAAGTGAATGAAACTAAAGTTATTTAAAATATCGTTAATTCTTAAAAATATTTATCTTTGAGGTCATTGTCGAAAATTTTGATGATATAAATCGAAAAAGTTTATCTTTTTGAAAGAATTTTAAACTACATAAACTAATTTTTAACAAAAAAAAATTGAAGGTATTTTTAAAAAAAATCTTTGCATGGATTTATTTTATTTTTTCTTACCTTTACCCTTTTTATAAATATTTTGAGGTATACATTACCTTTGTTTTTAGAATAAATTAAAAAATAAAGAGTAATTTCCTAATATGTCAAAAGGAGTGTGTTTATTTTTATGACAAAATTTTTTGTTTAACTTCATTATCTAAAAACGAAAAGCCATTAACAACGTTAAATGGGATGTGGCAAAAGAAATTTTGATCTTAATTTATTGGTTATATAATAACTTATTTTTTACATTTGAAATTTGTAAACACATGAATTTTATAGAAATTTACCAATAAATTAAGACAAAAACTTTTTGACACGTCCTCACATTAAACATTGTTAATGGTCTTTTTGTTTTTTTGGTAACAATGCTAAACACAATCTTTGTTTTCTCAAAAACGTAAACACATACTCCATTATTACAAAAAATTGGTAAAAATAAGGATTTTTTTTATCGTAAATTACCAAAAAAACAATCCAATGTAATTTATTTTTTGTCAAAGTAAAGATTGAGATTTTTAATTTTAGCAAAATGAGAACCTTTTCGGGTGATACTATTAAAATAACAGTTGACGACTTTAAAATAGACATATTCCAAGAATTACCAATACAGTTAAACCTCTTTAAAGTAGTACTCTTGGGACCGAGAAAAAATATTACTTTATCGAGTTTATTACTTTATCGATAATGAACACTGATGAAGAGACTAGTCCTAAACCGGACAATAGCAGTAGAATCACCTACGGATGAACAAATTTTTGAGTCGGTAATGAACATTGGTGAAAGATTGATCTTGAACTAGACGATAGCAATGTCATCCCAAGCTTGTCATCAAACAAAGCAGTTCGAGCAATCAACACTTTGAACAATTACTTGTTACAACACGAGCAAAACATACAAAGAGTTATTTATGCTTTACATAAAGTCAATGATGATATTAATTTTAGCTTTGGTGGAAAGAAGACAAGATATTATATATTCATATTTAAAAAAAATTGAATTTTGCAACTCATACATATTATATATACGTATAATTCTGGAATTATTACTTTACATATTACTTGGGTCCTTCAGGACTTTCAAATGTTTTATTATCTTATGCTTTTAGCGAGAATATTACTTTACGACATTAGCCCAAGTTGAGACCGACGAAATTTATTACTTAAGCGAGATTATTACTTTATCGAATATTACTTCATCGAGGTTTAACTGTATCTTAACAAAAGGAGAGTACAAAGGGGACAAATCTTGTAACGATATACTATGTAATGGGAGGTTGTCTCTAATGAAACAAATGTATTATCTAGTCCACGGAGGTCGGATTTGTTGCTAAGACATATATATATATATATATATATATATATATATATATATGGAAGGGATCAGGTGAGAACACATCCATATGAGAGAATACTTTGTATGTGAGAACACTCTAAAAAACACGGTCGTTTTGCTCCTTTTCCAAATCAATCGTTATTTTCTCTGCATAATATATCGCGATTTACTCTCTACTTTCACATCCACACTTACAACTCCACAAATCCTAATCTGAGTTGGATTCTATTCAAATCGCGTTTTGCTATTCTATATCTCTATTTCGATCTATTTGAGCTTCAGATTTGTACTATGGAAACATCTCAGTTTCTACTTGAATATGAACTCCAAGAAGATTCTACAACTCTGTCATCTAACAAAGAACAAGGTAAGAATTTTATACTTCATCTTTTTGTATGCCTAGAAGATATTGTACATGTTATTCAAAGATGTTCAAAATTGTATACATACAAGTTCAAAAATTTATACAATATGTTCAAACTGTAACTACTGTATAATATGTTCAAATTCTAAAACCATATCTCTACTTCTCTGCAGATTTAATTTTGATTAATGAGGAACTTCCAACTTCTGACAAGATACAACAATTGACTCCTGAGGTAATACCGAAATTGACTCCTGGAGGAACAAAACAATGGCTACCCGTATGCTCTAATGAATTAAAACCTACAGTGGGAATGAAATTTATGTCTGTTGATGAAGGTATTGATTTCTACAGAGCATATGCAAGTGTAGCCGGATTCAATACTAGGAAATCTACTATTACAAAAAGAAAAAAAGAAAAAGATGTGGTGGCTTTTCAATATTGTGTATGTAACAAAGAAGGTTACAAGGAAAACAAGAAAGGTAAGGCCAAGAAATTGTCTAAAGATCAGGATGAGGGAACAGCAAAATCAAAAGATAAAATATCTAAAAGAAGATTGGTAACACGTGTTGGTTGCATGGCACGAATGGTTCTAAAATATTGTAAAGATGGGAAATATATAGTCTACTCTTTTGAAGAAGCACATAATCATATTCTCTACACTCCAAGTTGTATGAAATATCAAAAGGAAGGAAGAAATATGAACATCCTACATAAGAAAATGATTCTTGACAATGCAAAGGTGAGTCATATTCTAAACAAAAATTTAGCCCATATATTGAAAGAATTCTGATTTAATACTTGTTCAAAATTGTTATTTTTAATGTTTCTTTTCATGCTTGAAATAGGTGAATATAGGTCCTGTTAGAACTTTTAATCAAATGAAAGAATTTGTTGGAGGATACGACAATGTTGGAGCATCTAAACAGGATTTTAAAAATTTTCACCGAGATTTGAAGTCATATATTAAAGACTCGGATTCCCAGATGTTCATAGATAACTTCAAGTTCAAGAAGTCTCTATTGGATGCATTCTTTGTCGATTTTGAGACGGATGAAGATGGTCAGCTTTGTAGAGTTCTATGGGCAGATCCGATTTGTAGAAAAAATTATGCTATTTTTGGTGATATGGTATCTTTTGACACCACATACAGCACAAATAGGTACGTTAAAATAAACAGTATGTTATAAACTCTTATATTCAATGTTCAATTACAAATTCTAATCTTATTCATAGTTTATCTCATATTTTAAACTTGTAACTATAGATACAACATGATATTTGGGCCATTTACCGGAATTGATCATCACAAGAGATGTGTCACATTTGCATCATGTTTTATTGCTAAAGAAGACATTGACTCATTTGAGTGGATTTTCAAAACATTTCTCAAAGCAATGTGGAACAGTGAGCTAACATGTTTGATAACCGACCAAGATCCGGCAATGACGATTGCAATTGCAAAAGTGTTCAAAAAAACGGAGCATCGGTATTGTATGTGGCATATTATGAAGAAAATGCCTGATAAAATAGGTAAGCCTCATCTTTTATTTTTCAGAAATTGAATATTTCTTCTATTATTCGTAGAAGTTCTTATGTTCAAAAAACTTAATCCGCATGCTCAAAACACGTTTTGAAATGTTCAAAAATATTATTCTGATGTTCTACCAGGTCAACTTATATTCTAAAATATAGTTTTTTCATATTAATAGGGCGTGAAATTGCACAAACATCCTTTCTGAAGAAGATATGTGCATGTGTGTGGAATGTAGAAATAGAACCGGAAGAGTTTGAGAGCAAGTGGAAAGAAGTAATATCAGAATTCAAATTAGATAAACACAAATGGTTATGTCATCTATATGACATGAAAAAGATGTGGATTCCTGCCTATTTTAGGGACTTATTCTTGGGAGGGTTAATGAGAACAACATCACGGTCTGAGAGTGAAAATAAATTTTTCACCACTAATACAAATCCTCATTTGACTCTTGTTGAATTTTATATGAGATTTGAGAGTGCCATAGATTCACAGAGACATATTCAAGGACATAATGACAGTGAATCTAAATATAAACGTCCTCAATGTAAGACTCCTTTGGGAATTGAGAAACATGGATCTGAAATTTACACAACTTCTGTTTTCTATGAGTTTCAAGAAGAGGTATATATTGGTTCTTTTTCATGTGAGGTTGAGGAACTAATGAAACAAAATGAGCTTGAAATTTTCAAAATCGGTGAAGAAAATAGAAGAAGAAAATTTGAGGTGGTATATAATTGCTTTAACCAAGAAACTACATGTTCTTGTAAGAAGTTTCAAAGGCAAGGAATAGCATGTAGACACATGATTTGGGTATGGAAGACAAAGAGGCTTGAAATCATTCCTGAAAAGTATGTCCTCAATAGATGGACGACAATGGCAACAAAAAAACCAATCCTTGATTTGGAAGGAAATATTTTGGATCAATGTGTTTCCACTCTTGATCGGAAAAGAATGTTGAATGTTTTATGGTCTGAAATTTACAGTTGCGTCAGTTTGGCTCATAATGACCAAGAAAGTTTATGTGATCTTGTACAAAATATGAAAGCATTGAGGTTGGATTTGGAAGCTAAAAAGACAAATAACAACAAGGTGACTACAAGCACAAAAATAAATGACATTGAAATGTTGGTTGGAGCTACAGTACCATCAGAAATTTTGATCAAAGCACCGAAAGTTTCAAAGAACAAAGGAACTGGTATTCATTTGCCTACTACTTTGTCCAGTACTGATAGGAGATTGAAGTCTAACAAAGAGAAGGCAATAGACGAAACCAAGAAAAAGAAGAGATTTTGCAATGGTTGTCAACAATATGGTCACCATGATCTCAGAACTTGTCACAAACAAAAAAAATAATGTAAGTATATCCTATAACATTTGTATGAACTTGTCACATTGTCCTTTTTACAAAGTTTAACTTTTCCATGTTTTTTCTCTTATTGATTCTTAATATTTGATGCAGTGTTTTTCTTATTTTTTTGCAGATCTGAATATATTTTCATCTATCAAAAGTCAAAAGCAGAATGTGTTTGCGGAGAGTCTTTTATGCAACTTTATAACATAATGTAGTCGAACAAATACATGTTATCGTGGAATTGTTTATGAGTTAATTTCTTACATGATCGTGAATAGGAGGATGTATGTTGTAAGTTTTATCATTAAATCCATGAATAGTGTCATTCAGGAGTTTTTCTTTAGAAAATGACAATTGTGATACATGCTCAAAAATTCATCATTTGTGTTCAAAACTATAAGTCACATGTTCAAAATACATTATGTTTCACCAAATCTATAACTCACATTAATCTTTGAAATTCAAAAAAGATATGAATCAGAATATTGATAACCAACTGATAACGAATCCGAATATGAATTTTCCCGTTAAAATACTTTATACTATTAATAAACAAACTTTTTTAGCATTCTTTATCCATATTTAAACTACTAGATAACACTGTTCTATGGAATATAAACTCAAATTACATTTTGTTTTTCCCAATCGATTGCATTTTGATTCACAACTGCACAGTTTTTGTTTTGATCATCTAACAAAATCTTCCAACAATACTCGATCCTCCAAATCCTCAGAAAATCATCCTGAAAGTATACAAATTTACAAAGTTCAATTCCAAAAGCTAAAAATAAAAATAAAACATACTAGGAACAGAAATATTTGTACCTCATTTTTGTGTTTCTTGTTAATTCCAATATCCCATCCCTTATCATTTCCCATATAATGTTCCATATGTTCCATATGTTTCATTAAAAATATACCACAATGCTCATATATCTCTTCCAATCCTAACTCATTAACTTTTATGTTTAAAAATTAATTCTATATGCTCAAAAATATCAATACACTCTAACACTAGTTATGTTCAAATTTTAACTCTTTATGTTCAAATTGTTTGAACGTCGACTTTACCTAACAACAATGGTACTCAAATTAAACGTCTCGTCAAAACAAATCCAACGGTATAAAAAAAGTTAGAATCGGAGTTCGGAAAAGTCGAGAAATTTAAGTTAAACAAAATGAAATAAATAAAAAATTCAAAAATCTGTCAATTTCTCTCTCCTCCGTATTCTGCATACAGTAAAGGGGAAATTTCCTTTTTTGTCCTCCATTATTAACAAAACTACGTAGTTTTGGAGGTGTTCTCACATACAAAGTGTTCTCTCATATGGGAGGTGTTCTCACCTGATCCCTTTTCTATATATATATATATATATATATATATATATATATATATATATATATATATATATAGGGGAGGGATCAAGTGAGAACACCTTCATATGTGAGTATATGTGAGAACACATCAAAACTACGTAGTTTTATTAATAATAAAGGACCAAAAGGCAAATTTGTCTCTTCTTATTCATTGTTACGCATGAGAGAGGAGAGAGAAATGTGGTGCTGTTGACTTTTCATTTTATTTTATTTTTATTTAAAAACATTTTCCCAACTTTTCCAAACTCCGATTTTGACGATTATCATACCGTTGGACTCGTGTCGTCTAGATGTTCATTTTAAGATCCATCATGCTTATGTAAAAACGATTTTTTTAAAATTTTGAACACGCAAAATATTTTTTTGAACATAACAATTTTAAGTTTTTATACATGTTTTAAATTTTATTACTGCTGTAAATATGAATTTAAAATTCTTGAACATGCAGGTTATTTTTTTGAGCATACGTTTTAAGTTTTTGAAAATATGAAATATTTTTTTGAACATAATTTTTAAGTTTTTAAACATGTGTCAATTGATAGTTTTGATGGAAAAATAATAATATTAGTATAACGTTTCATGAAATTATCTAGTTTTAGTGATAATATGTTAAATTAAAGATCGAAACATGAAAAAATTATCCAATTTTAGTGACGATTTTAGTTTTTTTAACATTTTAACAATGAAAAAGTGCAAATTAATTACAATTAACACTCATGCTCAAAATTACAGCACATATGTTCAAATTATTAAAACATCTACTTTACCTAACAACAATGGTACTCAAAATAAGCGTCTCGTCAAAACAAATCCAACGGTATAAAAAAATTTCAAATCTGAGTTCGGGAAATTCGGAAAAAATGATTTAAACATAATGAAATAAACAATAATTAAAAAAAGTACAAGTTTCTCTCTCCTGCTCTTAAATCCCATACGTGTCAATTAAGAAAAAATGACAAATTCCCCTTTTAACCCTCTCTCATTATTAAAACTACGTAGTTTTGGAGGTATTCTCACATATAAAGTGTTCTCGCATATGGAAGGTATTCTCACTTTATCCTTCCTCTATATATATATATATATATATATATATATATATATATATATATATATGGAAGGGATCAGGTGAGAACACCCTCATATGTAAGAACACTTTTATATGTGAGAACACCTTCAAAACTACGTAGTTTTAATAATGAGGTAGGACCAAAAGGGAAATTTGTCCCTTTTATTATGTTGCGCAGGAGATAAAGGAGAGAGAAGGTGTTGGTGATGAGTAAAAATTTAACTTTTTTTTATTTAAAATCATTTTCCCGAGTTGTTCTAACTCCGATTTCAAATTTTTTTATATCATTAGACTCGTGTCGTCTAGAGGTTCATTTTAAGATCCATGATGCTTATGTAAAAACGATTTTTTAAAATTTTGAACATGCAGAATATTTATTTGAACATAACATTTTCAAGTTTCAATTGCTGCTGTAACCAATAATTTTAAGTTTTTGAACATGCAGGTTATTCTTTTGAGCATACGTTTTAAGTTTTTGAAAATATGAAGTATTTTTTTGAACATAATTTTTTAAGTTCTTAAACATGTGTCAATTGATAGTTTTGATGGGAAAAAATAATATTAGTATAATGTTTTGTGAAATTATCTAGTTTTAGTGATAATACGTTCAAATTAAGCATCAAAACATGAAAAATTATCAAATCTTAGTGATAATATTAGTTTTTTTAACATTTTAACAATGAAAAAATGCAAATTAACTACAATTGACACTCATGTTCAAAGTTACAACACGTATGTTCAAATTGTTCAAACGTCAACTTTACCTAACAACAATGGTACTCAAAATAAGCGTCTCGACAAAACAAATCCAACGGTATAAAAAAAGTTCAAATCGGAGTTCGGGAAAGTCGGGAAAATTTATTTAAACAAAATGAAATAAACAATAATTAAAAAAAGTACTAATTTCTCTCTCCTGCTCTTACATCCCATACGTGTCCATAAAAAAAAATGACAAATTCCCCTTTTAACCCTCTCTTATTAATAAAACTACGTAGTTTTGGAGGTGTTCTCACATACAAAGTGTTCTCATATATGAGAGGTGTTCTCACTTGGTCCCTCCCATATATATATATATATATATATATATATATATATATATATATATATATATATATATATATATATATATATATATATATATATATGGGAGGGACCAAGTGAGAACACCTCCATATGCAAGAACACTTTTATATGTGAGAACACCTCAAAACTACGTAGTTTTATTAATAATAGAGGACCAAAGAGAAATTTGTCCCTTTCTATTCATAGTTGCAGATGGAAGAAGAGAGAGAAATGTGGTACTAATGACTCTTCATTTAATTTTATTTTTATTTAAAATCATTTTCCCGACTTTCCAAAACTCCGATTTTGACGATTATTATACCGTTGGACTCGTGTCGTCTAGAGGTTCATTTTAAGATCCATGATGCTTATGTAAAAACGATTTTTTAAAATTTTGAACACGCGGAATATTTATTTGAACATAACATTTTTAAGTTTCTATTGCTGCTGTAACCAAGAATTTTAAGTTTTTGAACATGCAGGTTATTTTTTTGAGCATACGTTTTAAGTTTTTGAAAATATGAGGTATTTTTTTGAACATAATTTTTTAAGTTCTTAAATATGTGTCAATTGATAGTTTTGATGGGAAAAAATAATATTAGTATAATGTTTTATGAAATTATCTAGTTTTAGTGATAATACGTTCAAATTAAGCATCAAAACATGAAAAATTATCCAATCTTAGTGATAATATTAGTTTTTTTAACATTTTAACAATGAAAAAAATGTAAATTAACTACAATTGACAATCATGTTCAAAATTACAGCACGTACGTTCAAATTGTTAAAACGTCAACTTTACCTAACAACAATGGTACTCAAAATAAGCGTCTCGTCAAAACAAATCCAACGGTATAAAAAAAATTCAAATCGGAGTTCGGGAAAGTCGGGAAATTTATTTAAACAAAATGAAATAAACAATAATTAAAAAAAGTACTAATTTCTCTCTCCTTCTCTTACATCCCATACGTGTCCATTAAAAATAATGACAAATTCTCTTTTTAACCCTCTCTTGTTAATAAAACTACATAGTTTTGGAGGTGTTCTCACATACGAAGTGTTCTCACATATGAGAGGTGTTCTCACCTGATCCATAACACCTCTCATATGTGAGAACACTTATATATAAAGAAGAGTGATTAGAGACCTTCAAGACCTTAATAGTTACTCCCATACTACTATGACCCCTTTAGTGTATATTTGCCAATCAATTATCAAAATAATAATTTTTGAAAAACGAAAATGTGGCTTTATGGTAAATAATATACTAAGAATCAGTTTGTCATTGTTGCGGAGAGAAATTGAAAAAAGTGTTTTGGAAAAAAAATGCAAAAAGTGAGAAATGTATGTTAAATACATTTCAATCCTAAAAATCAAAGAAGAAAAAAGATATAAAATTTATGCATAATAATTAATTTAGTTGTTTGAAAATGAGAGATCTGATCTGAGCCGTTGGATTGAGAGAAATAGAAGCTAAGGGAGTCGGAAGTTAATATATAAACTCAAAATAGTTAGTGTCTGAATTAATGTTGTGCGAAGAAGAAGAACCCTAGGCGTTTAAAGATGGGTATATGAGAGTGTGATTCATCTTGTGTATAGGATCATCCTATTCTATTTTAAAGATGCTTACTTGATTTTTTTGATCGATAGGTATTTCTCGTGATTCGCTGCACAAGCGCCGTGCTACTGGTGGCAAGAAGAAGGTTTGGAGGAAGAAGCGAAAGTAAACTTTCTAAATTTTTAATATTCCTTATGCATTTATGTCCACTACATTTAGCTCATTAGCTCGTTTAATGGGTGTAACGGAATGAAAAGGAAATGAAAGTTACAAGTTACACTTTGTTTCGGAGTTTATGAAATTAAATAGGATGCCTTGTGGACTGTTTAAATCCCCATATTGGAGGTTTCATATTCTCTCCTCCCTCCCATACAAGGGCTAAGAAAGTTTTGCAATTTATAATCTTGCTTTGCTGGTTTATTTATTTTTGGATTCCCTAAAGGTATGAGCTCGGAAGGCAGCCTGCAAATACCAAACTGTCTAGCAACAAGACAGTAAGAAGAATCAGGGTTCGAGGTGGAAATGTCAAGTGGCGTGCTTTGAGGCTCGATACTGGAAATTTCTCATGGGGGAGTGAAGCTGTTACCAGGAAAACCAGACTTCTTGATGTCGTCTACAATGCATCAAACAATGAGCTCGTTCGTACTCAAACTTTGGTCAAGAGTGCCATTGTTCAAGTTGATGCAGCACCTTTCAAACAATGGTATCTTCAGCACTATGGAGTCGACATTGGTCGCAAGAAGAAAACCACTCTTGCTAAGAAGGACGGAGAGGTATAGTATCTGCTACTGCAAGCTTGATAGTCATTTGTTGTGTATATTTGAGCATTCATTGTGCAAGTACTATTTATTTTTTATGCTTTGCATTGTTTCTTCAAATAAGTTCTGTCACGTTCATATTTTAGATATTTCTAAATAGTTTGTATCTTTCTCTTTTTATGATGGTTTTGTGATGGTGCTTGAACATTAGTCTGATTCCTCTTGCATATTAGAGTTTCTGGTTGCTGATGAACACAAGTGGTTTTGTTAGCTGATAACATTACTGTGCTTTTTGTGCTTTTTTGTTTCAGTATGTCCTGTTTGGGATGTTTTGGTATAATGTTTTTCAAGTGGCAACACTATTTTAGTTGAATTGTCTGTTTGTCCATGCAGTACTTGTATCCAATATTTTAATTTCTATTCTTCTATTTTTAAATGTATAAAAGCGATTTTTTAAGTGTCATGTATTGTTTTACTTGTCTTGATAGGAAGGTGAAGCTGCTGCTGCAGCTGCTACTGAAGAAGTGAAGAAGAGTAACCATGTCACAAGAAAGCTTGAAACCAGACAACAGACTCGCAAGCTTGATTCCCATATTGAGGAACAATTTAGTGGTGGTCGCCTTTTAGCTTGCATATCTTCACGGCCTGGCCAATGTGGTCGTTGTGATGGGTATGTATCTTCTCCTCTCCTGTCACCAAGGCACAGTTTAATTTCTCTCGAGTTTGGACTATATGAAACTAACAGAATGGTGATCAGTTTATTTTCATGATCAGTATGTTTTCATGGAATAGGATATAAGCTTAATGATCATAGAAAAGCTTGTTTGAGATCACACTTCGCTTGCATGTGCTGATTCTTTGTAGTAGTGCTCAAAGTTAAAGGCGTGCCTCATGGCTCGCCCGTGCGCCTTTTTTTTTACGATGGCGAGATGCTGTTTCAAAGGTTCTCGCCTTTGTGCACCTCACCTTGATTTGGATCCTTAAGTAAAGCGCGCTTCGTTCACTTGTAGGGTTTTTGGATTTTATTGTATGTTTTGATATTGATATAAATATTGATACACGTGTTAGCTAGGAATAGATTGTAATTTCTTTTTGTTGTGTGCGCCTCTTGTTTCTGAGGTGTGGCGCCTTGAGCCTAGGCACCAGGACCCCTTTGCGCCTTTAACAACTACGATAGTGCTTTCCTGTGAGAGTTTTTAGCCAGATTAATGAAATCATTTTATCCCATGTTTGAGCAAGTTAATGTTCTACTATGAGGGTCGGATAAGGATTATGAAGTTCCTATAGACTTGTTTCAGAGTATGGAATGGGAAAATGTGGTAGTACAATAATATTTTAACTGTGTTCTAAATTTATACATCAGTTTGTGAACGTATATCCGTGCAATTGAAGGTTGTGTTTTTGCAATGGGCATTCATGTGTTGTCTCATTTAATTTGGCAGGTACATCTTGGAGGGGAAAGAGCTAGAATTCTACATGAAGAAGCTCCAGAAGAAGAAAGGCAAGGGAGCTGCTGCTTAAATTTTTGTTACCTGACTTCATATTTCAGATCAAGTTTAGCCCTCCACAACTTATTTTGTTTTCTTTCAGACTTGATTTTTGTCTTGATGAAATGAGTGATTACAGTATCACAATTCAGACAATTAAATCCTTAATTAGAATTGTCATTTCAAGGTGTTAATGGTGCTGGTCTGTTGAGAATGTTTCAAGAGCTAGAAACAAATAGATATCGCCTTAATATATAAATGAGTACTGTTAAAAAGAAAAGGGGTTTTGCTGTTGATGGTTCGGTGTGTTTCTTTGTTGTGTGTTTTTGTCAATCATCGGGGTTTTGTTCCTTTGCTATTTATTCGTATGCTTCACATATCTCAATCAGCTACTGTTTTTCTCTTTTTTATGCATTAAACCAATACCCTCTGGAGGATGAGCAAAAACAACAATACTACATTTAAAAAGAGCAATATAATAGTCGGTTTCCTGACAGTTGCTTTACATAGGTTATGATAACATAACATGATTTACCTTCTTGTGGCTATGATCAACAGGAACAAAGAGACAACTTGACTGACCACTGAAGCCATATTACCCATCCAAGAATCATTCAGAACCATTCCCAAAATTCCGCAGGACAATTTCTAACATCATTTACAACTTAAACAATACTGCGGTTTCTTCTTGGTGGAAGTGTTGGTGCTAAAAATATCACCCAGTATTGTAGGAGAATACTTGTTGGAAATATTCTGGGACAGGAAAGACCAGTTTTGATTTAATTCGGAGGTACACAATTCTTTTTCCCATGAAAAGAAATCGATAAGATAATTTGAGGAAATCACAAATCATGAGGAACTCTCATTGTAAGAATGAATTTATTCGAAAGAATGTGCACATGAAAAGAAAAGGTACATTTGCAAGTGAACAATGAATATTGGTAAACAAATGAAAGAAATCATCCATAAAAAAAACTCATAGTGAGGTACCTAAGCATCACGAGAGCAGCCGCATCATTTGAGCTACGTTGACATGATCATCATTCAGAAAGAAGCAGTGATCTAAGCTAAAAGGTTGAATTGACAAAAAAACAAACAACAAAGTTTTATTTGGAAAAAAAGAAACCACAAGGGTTGTGTTTAGAATTTGCCCCAACTTATACAAGTATCAACTCAAGCGAAACACCATTAGATTTGAATGATAATTGACAAACAATTAAACGAACAATATAGACGTATGAAAGAATTGAACGAGGATTTTTTTTTTTATGATTATTTATGACAATTTCAAGAGTTTGATTGTGTTGTTCAAAGTGATGTTATCAATACGGCTTCTGCTAGGACAATTCCTATTTAGTATCGTTTGTATAGGAAGTTAATCGTTAGAATACGGTTTCTAACAGGACAATTCCTGAGCATTACCAGAAACCTGAAAGGAAGGTAGAGCGATTACCACTAATCTACTTACTCGATTGACTTGGTTTAAGAAACAAAAATTGCGCATTCATATCTGAACCACGCAAATACTATTCCGAGCAAGCACGGTTTACATGATTCCCGCTTACATTCCCTCACAAATAACAAACAAATTACAATATGAAACTAATTACATGAGTTCCCCGGACAGACTTTGCTGGGGGATTCAACACTCAACTTATGGCTAAAATGATTAATTTGAAAATTGGAAACTTACACTTTGAAAAAGAAAAAGTCTAATTTATTTTCATGACTTAGAAGAATTCACTTGAAGAAGTCTGGAATGAGTCTTAAGAAAATCATTACAAGAAGTGAAAAGGTTTTGCAATACAATTACACTGTTAGGGTTAGGGCTAGAGTTGGTTTTGAGTCTGTCAACTGCATCGCTCGCCTCCCACATTAGCTTAACAACACTTGCCCTAGTAAACCGTTGAGCATTTTCCTTAAATAAATTCAACCAAGAATCCCTGCAAAATCCCTCAACCTGCATATCTTTACTCGTAATACACGCAACTGCAGATCTTATGTCTTCTTTCTCAACCATCAAGCAAAACCTTTCTCTAATCAAAGCCGCTGGAGGAATTCGTTTCGTCGCAGCCAAATGCTTCCATGTCATTTCTAAAGCTTTTCCCTGCAACCATTCATACAATATCTTCTCTCATCAAATGTTTATATAATCATAAATTACCATTATCAATTCTAACTATGCATTTTTGCATTAATGGATCAATTGACCATTTCATTCATAATATTATATTAATGGGATAAGTTTCAAATGAGCAAGTTCAGATTTATTCTTAATGTACGAAATGCTACATATTTACCCCTAACGTTTCCAGCCAAGATCTATTTACGGTACCATTTTTCGCTTAAAGCATCAAGAGAAGTTAAGATACAGCTTAGCGCCATATCCACTTCATCAGCCTTTTCATGCAAGCATTAAAAAATTAAAATCATGAAAATAATTGAAGGACTTGCCTTTCCAGCTCTTGATGCATCTAATATCATCCGCAGATGACGTTTCCCGTTGAAGTGATGACCGTGGTACAACATGCTTCCGTAAACATCCTCAAAATCTTCCCAAATATTTTTGGTAATGCATGCATCTAGCATGAGGTTGAATGAATAGATATCCGGCATCACCCTAATCTTGTAATCATCTACGCTCCTAATATTACTACTATCTTCTCTCATTTTATGGAACAGCTCTTTTGCTTCTTCAAATAATCCATGTTCGAGATATGCTTTCAGCATCACATTGCAAGTAACGAGATTTGGAGAGCAAAACTGTTTCATCTGCTTGAAGATGTACACTGCATTCTCAATATTTCCAGAGTCCAAGCAAGCTTGAAGTAAGCCCGTGAGAGTTACCACTAGAGGCTTATTAGCAACCTTGCATATCTTTTCAATCTGTGAAAACAAAGTGCTTTCTGTCAAAACTCTCCAAGCTCCAGTGCATATTGGAAGAACAAGTCAAACTTTAGCAGATGCATGCTTGATATATATCACACGTATAACAAACCCCAAAAAGTATATACTGCAGCTACAAAGTCATGCTTCGCCTCAGGGTAGCTCACAGTAAAATGCTGGTAATAACTAGGTACTTTGTAATCCCCATATGAACCCAAATAATAACTAAATGTGAGTGATTCTGAGACATTAAATATCTCAATCCACTGAACAAGAATTGGCTGTCAGAAATCTAAACTCGTCACTACATTTGCTAACATTATACTCGAGAGAACTACATAATATCATGATTTTTACTTGCTGAACTAATCAACTAAGGATAATTACCTGCAATAATGCTTCTTGGCACCTTCCAGCATCACAAAGGCACCGAGCAAGATCATAATAGAGAGCAGCAGAACCCACAATTCCACGTCTTTCCATGTCTTGGACAGCCAATACAGCCTCATCTGGTTTACCTTCTTTCCCAAGAGTATTCACAAGAACTGTACAAAAAATAAATTAAAAAAAGGAAAATTCAGAATGATGGTTCTAAAATAGCCATGATGAACAGAAGACGATCAGTCTTAGTACCTTTATACACTAAAGCATTTGGTATAGAAGATTTCTTCACTTTTCTGAAAAAGTCGTGAACCAAGTTATACTTGCCACTTGCAAACATGACCTGTACAAGTAGAAACAATTTAAATCAAACTTGATACCCTTTTCACATTCACTGTTTCTCTTCTTTGTTTAATTTTATAAAAATGGGAACACTTGCACTATAGTACTATAGACTACTATATGCCAAAGCAACAAACATTCATAACCATACCACACCAAGAAAGGCTACTTTGATTCCATTTATCTGTTACAACAATGATGAATGTTATATTAATTTAACATCCAATTCCCGTTTTTCCATCCAAATGTGAAGAAATTGAGTGATCAAGGACAGATATTTGAAATCCGGCACTTATGATGGAAACAACTCAAGTGCTGATGGAGTTAAAAGTGTGGATTTAAAGAAGATAGAACCTAAGATTTTATTATAAATACTTTAAAATAACATGTAAATAAAAAGAAATACATGGGTTACCATGTAACCTTATAGAGTACATGAATATGTTTACTTTAAGAAGAATACACATAAAAATGATTTACTTAAAATTACTCCTAAAATTAGGGAACCTAACAGACCTATAGCAGCCTATTTTCAAGCATGCTTATAATACTATGGATACTACTTAAATTTGGTGAGATTTGAGGGAAAAGAGAAAGACAAATCATGTAAATTATTGAGACCATTCTAAAATATATAAGACCATAGCTAATGTAAATTCAACTTACTGAGATCCTTGGATAAACAAGATGTAGGAAGAAATGAGGAAATGTCAACAAATTAGCATTTTTTTTATCACTAATGGTTCTACAATTCTACTTTTCCATAGATAACAGTGCTGTATCTTCACCTAATACGTGGACTTCTAAGAGGAATTTAAAATATAAACTTTACTATATATTATTTCGAACTACTGTCCGCATCAGTTAGGTAGCTATTAGCTAATCATCCAGTATTGCTGCTAATTTTATGATTTGTGCAATTTGTCATCACCATTTATCACTGCACTTTACATCCTACATGCGGAAAATATCACCAAAAAATCCTCAAGTTTGGGAGGCTCTTTAAGAATTCATGTTTTCGGTTCGATGCAATTTTTTGAGCATGCAAAACATGATGATTTGCTCTTATAGCTTCTACACAATCACAAGCAAGCACCGGATTACCAAATTATGGCATCCATAGTTTCTACAACTAGAATTTTACATGCGTACTAGATCAAGATAGGTGGTGAATTTTGAAGTCAAAAGGAAAACACTATTCAGTTGTCCAAAGAACTCCACTGCTAAATCGCAATCTATTTGTAATTCACAAACAATTATCAAATGCAAACAAGGATTTGAAACAACTGAACTATACATGCACACTCTTTATTTATCTTTTTGGTAACAATACATGCACACTCTTTATTTATAATCAACCAGAAAAATAGATCTAAAGCCATAAGTGTAACTTATAACAGAAGGAACTGCATAAACCAAAAGTGATACCATCTCTGATGTAGGACTAAACCCCTTCTACTTTGATTTGGGTTTAGTTAGCCCCTCTACTATTTATCAGACAATTTGGCTACTGTATACTGTGCATGTAAAAAAATTAAGATGAGAGAGGAATTAGATATGTAAAAGGTATGCATTCTGCGATATCGGTTAAAACTGAAGATAAAAAAAGATCTGATACCATATAAAAATCGTCAGAATCCAAAGTACCAACTCCATGTTAGCTCATTTTTAACCTCAATTAACCAACATCATAAAATTTGAACATTTTATAGATCAAATTCCTCTTTCATCTGAACAGTTTCAGACTCATCACTCAGGGGATCCATTATCCAATAAATGAGAGTACAAGGGATGACTAAGCTCCAATCACAGTAGACCGGGGTTATTGAAAAAAATTTAGGCAAGACCCAAGTATGAGTTTCGTCCATTCTGTATAAATGTTTAATTGACACGCCATTTGGGATGGACTTCTAAAGACTTGAAAAAATAAGAAATGCCACCAATCAAGAAATTAATTTATGCTCCTAATAATGAATCATCGAGGGACTTCCACACTCCTACCTTTTTTTAGAAAAAATTAGGTTCACAATTTCCAAAACAGGATGCCATTTTACTAATGCAATTATGGACATAGGTATATTGAACTTAAAACTTGTAAGATTCAATGGTACAGCATATAAGAAAATAATACAGTTTAGTAACACTATTTTACAACATGAATAATTTTAATCTACAGAATTGCCAGTACATTAGAAAATAACGCAGTAACTTACATGTTCACCCGAGCATCTATATTCAATTGTCAAATTGGTCTAGCAACCTAATGGTGAAATACCTAACCAATAGTGCAGGCTGCCTATGTTTGAAAACCCTCTTCTGTTGAACAATTCGAAGCAAGACAAACCTTCCAAAACTATAAAATTTGGCTTTCTGGAGTTGTAACAGCACAGTGACTTGTAAGCCTATACTGAGAAGGAATAAACTGCTTCTATCCATTTCTAAATCTGTTACTCCATTACTTGTTATTCTCACTCCAAAATCATGTCATATTAGTCAATTTGAGACCATTGTTTGTATATCAAGATGTTAGCCTCTATTTTAAGATCCTCTATTTTTGGTCAGATTATTTTATGCATGTCTTCGTTTAATTGTTTGAGTAGTTATGTCTAGTTACAACCAAAATACATCCAGAATTTCACATAGTATGGGCTAAATATTAATCTCTCCATTTAAAAAAGACATTCTGTTAAGTTGTCAATAATTATTTGCAGGAAATGACATGGATCATAATTTTAACTATGGCTACATGTTTTATCCCAGTTAACTTAATTTCTTTTGTTTGTACTTTTACTTGATGGAAACAAAAAAGGAAACTAACAAAACAAGATACTTTGAACAATTTGAATTTCGGCAATTCAAATAAAAAGAAGCCAATTAATAAAGGTGTATTTTTGGCAGTCTGAGTAAATCACATAATATGCAAAGCAAACATCAAGTTTTCGAAAGTTAACAGCACGCTCGCTGAACACTTTATAAACCCTTATATATATATATATATATATATATATATATATATATATATATATATACATATATTACGTAAAAACACTATTTTAAGCTAGATCAACTTGATGAAAACCCGTCTACCTATTTAAAAACCCTAAGCTTTGTAAAAGCCAACATTACCAATGTTCCTATAACAGCAAAAGAAAAGGCAATCTACCTCCATGATTAGTCCATATGTTGCAGTTGATGGCTGTATTCCCTGTTGTTTCAACTGCTGTATAACCCAAAACGCGCCTTCCCATTGTTTTCTCTGTACACAAGCATTTAGGACCTGCACATATGAAATTCCAAAATGCTACATATAAAGACAAGGGTGCAAAAAAAAAAAAATCAAATTTTGTAAAACTGAGAATTTGCAGGTCAAAAACAGACAGGACAATCATCAAATAACTTTATCAGAAAGAAAGAAATAAATCATCAAGAAGAAACATCAATAATGTGATGCATGCACAACTTAAAATTTCTGGAATAGTTTTGAAGACTATTATTGACAACAAACTCTTGAACCATCACTGCAGTTCCAGAGATAATCATATGAAGTTTAACAGGGTATGCAGAATATAAAATAATCTGTGGCTGGGTCGCATAGCAAAGGCAAATTCATCTCATGCCGCATTCAAAGACGGTCTAAAGCAGTCCTCAAAACCATCTACAATTTTAGCAGCACTTTGATTAGTCCTAAAAACCCAGAGTGTTCTATGTCTCACGCAGAATGTGGAAGAATCTGCACATGCACGCGTGTCAACATACGCTTCACTATTTGTAGACACATGTCAATCTCCAGTGACAACATGTGTCACTTTGGTCTAATTTGACCAAAAAAGCCAAGTTACAGGACCAAATTGTCATCGACTTTTGACATTTCAAGGGACAAATTGACTTTCATCCTCAGATAGGTCTTGAAGGAGCAAAGAAGCAGAGAAGTTCAAAATTGATATGCATACACTGTCAACATGATTTACTTCTTGAATGGGAATTCTTCAGCAATCACAGATATCCACATAGCAAACCAGGTAACAATCTATAAAAATATTATTTCCCAACGATAAAGTACCAATTCATAGCCCACTATTACTAACCGCATTGAAGACAACAATATCTGGTTCCAATCTTGGGTCCCACTTTTCAAGCATTTTAAATTTCTTCTTGGGGGGAGATCGCATGCTATCAATGACGTCAAAAAGCTGCTCCATATGCCCTGCTTGTCCAAGAGCAACAGCGATACAATGGTAAGCCACTAAATCGGGATATGATGACATTTGTTGCTGGAGAAAAAATGAGAAAAACATTGCTTAGATTAGGGAACTTGCGATTTGGGCTACATTGAAGATAAAGGAAAAGCTACAAATAAAAATAGTAACCTGCATTGCATGAAATAAATTCAGTGCCTCCACCGGCCTCTGTGCCTTTCCAAGTACATTAAGTGCAGTTGTATAAATGAACCTGCATTGTCATGACTTACACAAATAAATAGCAAGAAAGATCATGCAAGTGCAGAAGTACCTGTATACAATGACCATGACCTTTTTTGCAAGTATTTAAAGTGGCATGAAATTCCTTGTAATAAACGTTATAGGAAAAATAATGATAACAACAATGATAACACTAACATATTTAGGAAGTTAAAAGGTCTAATTCAAGCGTTTAAAGTCCTCAAGATTCCAATCCACACAGCAGACTAAGGAAGGAGATTCCTAGAAAAGAACATGTGCCGACTATTCTCATGTAATTCAAAGGAACTTGAAGGAACATTTTAAATTAACGTTATGAACATGCCATTCCTATTAATGGTATCCCTACTGTTGCACCTATTTTCTTTCTAGGCGTAGAGGTTCAGCTAGTACCTAGTAGTTGCTTGCTCTTTCAAATAATTGATTTTTCTTTGATACTATCTCACTTCTTGTACCTTTGTCCCATTTCATTATTCATGAGATAGTGTAATTGCCAAAGTTCCACAAGTAAATTTGAAAATGGGACATGGCTTTTGCCACGGGAACATAGTCTCTTCTCAAGCTCATCATGAGAGTATCCACAAGTTGGGCCAACTAGGTCATACACTGTGTTTATTGTAGCATCAGCTTGTCTCTCCCCAAACATCATGTCATGCATTCCTACACATAATGATCTATGTCTATTTGAATTTTGATCTGTCAGACTTTGAGCTCCAACCACATAGGATATTAGCATGCACATTCACAATTCCTCATTCTAAAAGCAACACATTCACGATGAATTTTATTCCTATGAATGTATGCACCTTGAGCACTTATCCACACCACCCTGTAATAGGATAACCACTACTGTAAAACCCACGACAATGTTGTTGTTTTTGCGGAACCATAACAAAGCTTGAAAGGAACATCCATATACTGTCAGCTTGTTGTTACGGTTAAAACTCTTTTCTGAGAAAGTAGTCCTTTATGGGTGGGCAATGCCCCAGCTTGTCAAGTTTGGGTTTCGAGTGCCCATTCTGTCAAATTTTAGCTCTCTTTAACAGACAATCTAAAAATCCCACTTTAATTTTCAATCGAGGTTTAGTCTTGCCTAGGAGATGGATGCGCCTACCTTTACCTAAACTTTTATCTAGCATGCACTAAACCAGTAGCCACATAGAACATGTATACCTCTCTGCGGAAGAACAAGGAATAGGAGAAAAGGTTACCTCAGCTTATGAGACTTGAAACGTTCCCGCATTTGAAGCCACTCAATGACTTGCAGAACTCTCCTCCAATTCCCAAATTTACCCAATATCTGGATAATCCTTACAATAGAATGGTCGGTGTACTTGATTCTGGCACTGCGCATCATCTTACCGAACATCCACTCAGGTATATCAATATCTGCACCATTTAAACTGTCAAAAGAAATTGGATTTGATGAGATCACATCAAACAAAACTGAAATACACATGATATAAAAGGATCCACTAAAGAAAGACAAGGCTGAAATATAAAATGATGCAAGAAAATTATCCAGCACTACTTCAGCTGTATCACTATTCAGGCCTTTAAACAAGAATGAATTGAAAAAAAAAAATAACAATAATAACTGAAAAATTTATACCATTGTGATAATTTCTGGAGTCTGTCCTCAATTTCCATCTTTGACCGTGGCTTGAAATCAATATTATTGTATTCCCCCAAACTTCTAAAGGCAGCTCTTTCCACTTCCAAATCTTCAGCACCACCATTATCAATGAGAACCTGATTTCTTCTACTTGATAATCCTTTTTTGTCCATAAATTCCTTATCACTGTTCTTCACAATTTCAACCTGATTCCTTACAAATTTATCACTGATTTTATTGTTTTGAAGAACAATTTCCCCTCCTTCAATGACCCTGTCATTACCTTGCAATATTTTTGGGGAGCTTTGACGATAAGAAAAATCCTCGTTTGTGCTACGAGTGCTTTTATTCCTCCTAACATCACCCACTACAACTGGAATCCGTTGCAAATTTTGGATCTTCTTATTCTTATCTTGATTCAAATCCAATAAAGCATTCAAGTTACTGGACTGTTTATTAGACAACCCATCTTCTCTTTTTGCTCCTCTTGTACTCTTTTTCACATTAGAATCTCCATTACTTTGTTTAACGAATTTAACATTTGATTCTCTAGTTAACCTCCCTTTATAGTCACGTTTGCCAGATGAAGTGTATTCTCGGGCAACATCAGCATTACCCTTTTTCCTCAGTTTATCATTTTCCACAATTCCAGATGTAGTTTCTTCATCCACAAACTCCTGTAACCTCAATTTGGGACTCCTCTCTGTTCTACCCAACATTGTTGTATTATTTCTCTTTGAATCATCCTTCAATTTACGACCACTCGGTTTATGCTGTATTTTTTTCTCCCTAACAGTTTTAATAGATTCCATAGCTTTCAAATACTCGTCAAACGAGGGCTTAAATTCTAAATCTTTCTCCAGAAGCCCACCCCCAACCACCCCATTATCCGAATCTCCGTTTGACATGGCCTTAATGCTTAAACCAAAACTTTTCATCATCTTTGCGCTCTGGGGATATAATGGGAAACCACAAACCGGTCGCCATAAATTCACAAACCCGAGAGAAGAATATGTTCTCAAGTTATAATTACAAGTAAAATTCCAACTTTTTTCTGGACAACAGAAAGTCATTTGTCCATTTGCCATTGTGACCAACTCCAAGCAAAACTACACCCTACAGCTCTTAGAAAAGGAAGCTGAAACGTATATGGAACTAAAGAGACTTTCTTGCTTTGTCCACTACGGCTAAATACATTAGGATTGAACTTCTCGAGCTATTTATCATCTAAGCTTGAGACAGAACCTAGATAAAACAGAAGACAATTTCAAGGAACCAACACAGTCAGATAGTATGAAAATATCTAAAATAAAAGTATTAAGTAGAAGGAAAACAAACAATACGAATTAAACACCCAAAAAGCCGTACAACTGATAAAAGAACAAGTTATAAATTTGAAGATCGGGGCATCAAATTTAAGCAGAAAGCAGGCATCTTTTGTGGTTGGTATTTATGAAATTTGAAACAAAGTTAATGGGGGCACAAGAAAAGCTCCAAGTGTAAGGAATTTACATAAAGTGATATGAAATTTGAAGCATTTCCATAACATATAGAAAGCAATTTGGGAAAGAAAGACTTAAACTTCAAATGAAGAAAAGTAATACAGTAAAATAAAGCAAGGACCTTTTCCAAATGAGATTTCTAAACAAGACTACAACTTACCTCACCTCAACAACGACTGTCACCCACGGCGGCCATGGATAGAACGGAGAAGAAGATAGAATGGTTTATAATTTAACTATAAAGATGAGTTGCTTCAACCGTAAAATGGTTTATAATTTATTGGGTAATTTTAAAAAAAAGAAAATCTATGTGTTTACAGATTTTGTCAAAAATGGGTATGCTTTTATTTTTTATGAAAAAACACTAACGGTGTTAAATGTGATGATGCGACAATGAGTTTTTGGTCTTTATTTATTGATAAAAAATTTAAACATTCACGTGTTTACAACTTTAAAATGTGAGAAATGAGATATAAATTAAGATCAAAATACATATTGCCACGCCATCACATTTAACACCGTTAATAATTTTTCCGATTTATGGTTAACGGAAATAAACACAATCCTCATTTTGTTTGAAAAAATAGACAGATATTTTTTTAACAAAATTGATAAATAGATTGATTTTTTTTTCGAAAAATACTCTAATTTATTTTTAAAGCAATAATTGCAGTTAAATTGCTAAAACATGGGCTGGTTTCAAATATCTTAAAATATCACAAGGCCCATAACACATGTCCACTTTAATTTTAACGGAGTAACTTTTTTTTTTCTTTTCCGAATAAGCTTTTAATCACGGCATCTCCTAGAATTTGAATTCGTTTTAAAGTCACCGGATTCAATAATCTTGAACATCTGAATAACAATCGGCGGAGTTAGCGGCGGAGTAAACAACAAGAAGGGGTGGGCGGTCGTAGAAGAGAAGGAAGATAGAAGATGGGCGGCATAATACTGTTCAAAATTAGGGTTTATATCTCCGGGTATTTAATTTCTTCATAATTTTCTGATTCAAAACAGTTATTTTTTCTAGTATAACTACAAATTTTATTGAAATTGCAGGACAAGTGATTATCAGCCAACAACCTTACGTATCTGTATCAGATAACGACAATAAGGAAAGGAGGAAGTCTGTTACGCCTTCTATACGTTTAATGGCGAGACTCTACCTTCGAAGAAAATTTCAAAACGAGAAGGTAAATGTTTTGCTATTCTACTTCTGTGAATTTTATCCTCTGTATTTTTCATTTTCAGCAAGCCTTATCTTGCTTGGTTTTGTTGAATGCAGGTTGTCCCGGTTACTCCTACAGATAATTATAATTTAGTTCAAGCGTTAGTTGCTCGTATCCTTTGTACTTCATATAATCAGCTTGGTAAATCTTACTTTGATGGTATTGCAATTTTGTTAGTGGATTGTTTTGCTTAACCTTCTTTTTGGTTCAGATATGAAAGATATTGATGAGAAGCAACTATTGCTTTATGCACAAATGGCCAACCTTGTCGGCTTGATTCTTCAGTTGCCTGACATTAACATAAAAGAAATTGGAGAGAACTTTTCCAAGGTTGCCAACTCATTCTAGGTTTTTGTTTTCTTTGTTTGTACTTCACATAAAGCACCTCTTTTTTTTTAACTCATCTACTAGTTATGACCTGAACCAGTTCAATAGGGGTGTAGAGTATTACTATGTTACATGCCTAACTTGACTTGGTGACCGCTTAATACATTTCTTTATAATACTTGAGCAAGGGTATGAAGCTGTTATTTGTAAATCCAGTATATAATTGATGCGTAACTACAATCAATTATCACTTTTCAGTGCAAGTTTCAATTTGTTTGACAAATCTTTTGACGTATGGTCTTGCTTTGATCATCAACGATCAAATGCAGCTTTGGAACAGGGCTATATCCGGTTATTTCCATCATTAATCACAGGTGATAACTTCAGTGGAATGTTATATTTTGTGTTTTCTTCTGTTTTAGTTTTCTTACCGTCTCTTATGCTACAGCTGAGGGAAGAGTGGCAGTGGTATGCGCTGTACAACACATACCAAAAGGGGCTGAGGTAAGACAATATTTCCTTATACTTATGCTAGAAGTTGACTGAAGAACATGTGTGGTTTTTGTCATGGTTAATTGTGACAATATGTAAAGCGACTAATCTATTTGTTGGCTCAAAGTCTCCACACTTATTGTGCTCTTGGAGCTCTTTGACAGTTTGTTAGGACTTGGCTGTGCTCTTCCTATTTACTTAAACGCAAGTCCCAAGAATTCTCAATTTCTTTAGGACTTTGGGAAGGGTATCAATTGCAAAATATGAATTTGAAGCAAACCTCGTATATAAGAATTGATTGAAGATTAATACTTGTGACTTACTAGACCATTGAGCACTACATGTTAGGATACATTGGTGTCAAGGTAGGGATTTTGCAGTTCAATCCCTATAAAGGCATGTCAAGCATATTCTATCACGTAAAGAGCAGAGCATGGTTTCAACCACTGGTCCACATGGAGGTAGACCGTTAGTGGATGTTATCACATCATGATATTAAATATATTCCTTTGTTTTTGTTAGGATTTTCCTAGCTTCATATGGACATTCAACGGAAATATGGTGTTGCTTGAGACTTGTGTTGTCTTGTCACTTATATTACAACATATGATGTTGCTCATTCTTGTCTTTCTTAATTTTAAAGTATTATGTTTTCTTATTTTGTTCAAGGTATTTATTAGTTACATAGAAACTGCTGGAAGCACTATGACACGGCAAAGAACTCTCAAGCAACAGTATTTTTTCACTTGTTCGTGTCCCCGATGCAGTAAAATGGTAATTCTTTTTTGAGTTTATAATATAATCTAACTTACATTTTCTTATCCGTTGATTAATAATTTTTTTTTTTCTAATTTAAGGGTAAAAGATATGATATCCAGGAAAGTGCCATTCTGGAAGGATACAGTTTTGTAGATGATGAATGCAATGGTTTCTTGCTTCGGGATTCTGGTATGTGATTCAGTTGTAGTCTAGTCAATCAGATGGTTTGCCCAAATTCTTTCTGATTTTGTCTTTAAAATATGCAGGTGATCAAGGATTTGTCTGTCAACATTATGGCCGTCTTAGAAGCAAGGAAGAGCTAAAAAAATTAGCAGCCGAGATAAGAGCAACGTCGGCAAAGCCCTCCGAGTCAATGTCCTCCAGTAGTATCCTTTCTTTTTGTTTGTGTTGAGAATCTCTTCTATCCTTTTAAACTTACAAAGAGAGGATAAATTATGCTTCTGTTGGACAACATCGAGCCATAGATCAACATATATAACATTTAAACAGTATATTTGTTCCTTAACCGAAGCAATAGATAAGCAGGAAGCCATTTTTACCTATTATAAGAGTATTGAGAAACTTCAGAGGAACTGTGCCATCCCTTCGCGATTAGCTTGATGCGAACTCGAGAAAAGCTTTTAAAGGTAGCACTATAGGTGCATTTATATCTTAAAATTTGTTTTTTGTACTGAATTGTTGACCAACTGTAGTGATACATGAATCATTTGCTGTTTGTAGATGTTGATGGAGGTAGAAGACTGGAGAGAAGCTGTCATATTGCAAACTGACCATACCTGTGTATCAATGTATGTAACGAGTGCACAATTTCAAAACTGGTACATGGTGCTTCAGTTTAAGGGTGTCACAATCATGTCGTAGTCGTGTTGTGATTACATATGATATATATGCTGCTCTGATGTTTGAATAGCTTTTCTGTTTCGTTGCAGGGGTTTATCTAGAATTTCATCCTTTGCTTGGATTGCAGTTATACTTGTGGAAAACTCGAGTGGTTAGTGTTAGGGTCAGGGTTACGAAGGATCTGTCGACCTCTGAGTCAGAAGGTCATTTGGAGATTTGATTACAAAATCTCTAAGATTTAATCTTGAGGCTCTCTTTTTTTTCATTGGGAAAATTGAAATATTTTGGGGAAAGGGAGTGACACCCAAATCAATTTTTTGAAAGTTTTATGATATTTAATTTATTTTAAATCAGGATGTATGTATTATTTGAGGTTTTATGGTATCCTCATGGGCAAAGGAGTGAGGCCGGGTTGCTGTGTCGCATACACCAAAGCCCCTAAGATGCTTTTAGCATGGACCAATAGAAAGAGAGCGAAGCCTTTTTGCATCAGTAGTTTTGGTACAAGGAAGCAAGAGGGTTGCCAAGGTTAGGGGAAAAAGGGGTCAGGCTATTGAAAATAGGGTTAGGGTCAACAACCTGGAAAGCACGAAGCAAACAGGTAAGGTTCAGGGTTAGGGCTATTTTTTTGGCATCGATTACAGAGAAAGAGCGAGACACATGTGAAACTATTGGCATCGGCTTCTTGACAGGTCCGACGCCAGAAGGATGCTAATGGCATTGGCAAATTGAAACAGCCGAGGCATCAGGGTTGTGGTGTCGGCCATAGAAAATAGGGTTAGGGTCAACTTTAGGGTTAGGAGTTAGTTTTTGGCATCGGTTATGTAGAAGAAGCGAGACACCTGTGGGTCAACCTTGAAAGTAGGGTTAGGGTTAATCTTTGGCATCGGTTGTTGAGAAGGAGCGAGACACATGTGAAACTATTCGCATCGGCTTTTTCTCACAATCGACGCCAGAAGTATTCTAATGGCATCGGCAAACTGAAAGAGCCGAGGCATCAGGGTTACTTGTGCGTCATCCACAGAAAATAGGGTTAGGGTTTAGGGTCAACTTGGGTTAGTGTTAATCTTTGGCATCGGTTGTTGAGAAGGAGCGAGACACATGTGAAACTATTGGGATCGGCCTTTTCTCACAATCGACGCCAGAAGTATTCCGATGGCATCGGCAAACTGAAAGAGCCGAGGCATCAGGGTTACTTGTGCGTCATCCACAGAAAATAGGGTTAGGGTTTAGGTCAACATTAGGGTTAGGGTTAATCTTTGGCATCGGTTATGGAGAAGGAACGAGACACATGTGAAACTAATGGCATCGGCAAACTGAATGAGCCGAGGCATCAGGGTTACTTATGGCGTCAGCCAGAAAATAGGGTTAGGGTATAGGTCAACTTTGGGGGTTAGGGTTTATTTTTGGCATCGGTTATGGAGAAGGAGCGAGGCACAATTGAAACTATTGGCATCGGCTCTTTGGGGTGACCGACGCCAGGAGGCGCGATTGGCATCGGCCATTCGAAGCAGCCGAGGCATTATGGTTACTTGTGCCTCGCTCCTTCTCCATGACCGATGCCAAAACTTTACCCTAACCCTAAACTTGACCCCAAACCTCAGCTCTATTGTCAAGGTTGACCCTATACCCCAAATATGTTTAGCGAGGCACAAGTGACACAATTGGCATCGACTTCTTGCGTCGAATATCAAGAGCAGCCGAAGCAAAAGGTCAGCTATTGGTATTGGTTACTTTTAGAACTGAGGCAACTTTGAACTTTTGGCGTCGATTCTTGCCATGGTTCAAAGCAAAACATGTTGCTATTTGCATCCGCTCTTCAGGATGCCTTGCAAAAACTAGTACGTTTTGCATCGGTTGGGAAGACGATCGAAGCACTTAGGTGGTTCTAGCGTCAGCTGTTCTTAACGACTGTGGCAAGAGGGTTATATTCACCACTAAAAAAAAGCCAATTAGTGACAGCAATTTACGTGTATTTATCGTATTTCTATCGCTAAATTGACGTTTTTGTGGAAAGGGAATTTCAAGCGTCTGAGATTTAAATAGCTCGTAGCTCCTGACTTTATTACACTGTTTACCTAATAAAGAGACTCTTGCCATAGCGTTACAATGTCATCTGAGCAACATTTGAGACGGAATTCAATTATTAAATTTTTCAATTTTAATGAGTTAACTCATTGGATTGAAGGGAACTCATATATACATAAAACAGTTGACAAGTCTTCAAAATAGAATAAGCAAGAAGCTAGGCACAATGATTCTTGCTTAGTACTTGAGGCTTCAACGCAACTACTCATGATACACTTCAAAGAGTGACAATAAAACCAAAAACAACACATGGATAAAGAACATTTCCAATGATTAACACTTAATCCAGCAGCAAAACATTTCAAAATCATCCCCAAAAAATTTCAGCTTTATTTTTCACAAGTTAAAAAAAACCATTCACAAAACTAAATCAACGAAAGTAGAGAGCAGACCAATGAGTAGCACAAAAGTTAAGAGAGCCTGCCATTTCAAAAAGTAGATACGGTAAGCGTCCACGAATAGGATCTAAGGGTTTAAGAAATGTGAAATAATTCTGAGGTTCAAAGGAACACAAATAGCTAACCTCTACTCGAAGAGATTTAACTTCACTGGCAGACTTTGTGGTTCCTAGAGAGCATGCCATATCATATTTCATAAGCTCAATCGAACAAGGACTTGTCTTGATGTTGCCCACTACTGGAGGCTGGAAAAATAAGCAAAAATTCATCAGCAAAGATCATAAAGAATTTGATTTCATCAACGTACATCTAGCCAAATCTCTAAATTTAATAAACCAAGACTGTAGTATCAGCCTCACGGAGCGTGCAGCTTGATTAAGTCAGAAGCAAACAAGGATTTAAGGCCAAATAGAGGTATATCTATCCTAAAAAATGACAATTACCTTACCCTCGCACTGTACACCATGTGTTTTCTTTTAACCATTTAGCCTTTATAGCAGCTCCACTCCACTATAGAGATTGAAACAAGCAACATCTGAAAAAAGAGCGAGTAATAATGAGAAAAAAAATCTACTTATATAATGTATCTAAAAGTGCTTTGTCTTTCTATAGCCTATACATGTACAACAAATTTATCAACAGACATACAACTTTGTTCTAATTTCATATAAATTTAGCAAAATTAGTCAGCATTGAATAAGTATTGGCAGTTTGTTTCTTTAATTAGCCTTCTTGTAATCATCTAAAGGGTCAGATATAATTGCCCCCACAAGCTGTTAAGGCTCCTATTTACATAAAAGAGACCACCACCATCTGTTGCCTTTAATTTAACAGAATACCTAATCAGCACATAATAAATTGCAAGTTTAATTGCAAATGCATTCTCACAAATACGTGCAAATGGCACCAGGATCAACATATCAACAAAATTAACAGTATAGAATTCGTAAGGTAAGAAAATGAAGACAAATCATAGACTGAGAAACCACATGGCACCAGGATCAATTAATTTGAATAGTATAAAAACAGTATAGACTAAAATAGAGTATTCTGCACAAAGATTTGAAAATAGAATAGTTTCAACTGTTGTGAACATACACAACTAAAATAGATCATATGAGGTATTCTGCACAAAGATTGATGATTGCTTCTAAAACCACAATATCATTGATTTCACCAAAAAAGATAGGTATTTCACATATTAAGACATTCTCACACAGCATGAAAAGAAATCAACAAAAGCGCAAGCGTAAATTACCACAAGTCCTTTTCTCAACATTCCAAGTTTGCTTCCTAAAAGAAATCCCAAACATGAAAAAGAACAACTCTTAATGGGATAAATTAATAATGAGAAAGCTATTGGGAAGAACTAAGAGTAACATCAGATAACGTTTAGGCAAAAAAAAAATATGATGCTAAGCTACTGTGTATATATCCACAATTCCATATCCAGATGTCAAACACACAAAACTACTGTGTATATCGATATAGCAGCTAAGCTACCTGATTTAATAAGTGAGTAAAAATTGATATGATACTGGATTTCAATAAATTAATCAACAATTCCACAATATAACAGATGAAACAACAAATACAAAATGGAAGAGGTAAACTAAAGGAGAAGAAAATAAGAAGAAATAATCCAGACATGACTAGAAAGTGAAACAGAAAAATACCGAGCTAAGACATGCAATTCCTTGAAAATGAAGGTGCAATCGAGTCTTGTACGGACGATTCATGCCGCACCATCATGGAGTCTGCGTCCGTTGCTTCTAAGCCCTAAATTCAAGATCTGAGATAACATTAGACAGATCGTGGATGTGAACAAGACCACAGAGAACTCAAATCAGAGCATTTAGACCCAACAAGATGTGAAATGAGAAGGATATCAACATGAATAAGCAATAAATGAGACTCAACATAATCATCTTAAACAGTTAAAAGAGAGATCGAACCACCGCCTGTTCAGATGCACATTGAAAAAAGGAGAGGATCCTTGCCAACGATGTACGGATGATAAGAATCACCGGGGGGATGGAGATTTTAGGGATGAGATATTAAGAGGCTTCGATGTTGAAAACATGATTTTAGGGTTACAATACTTCATATATATGGGTGACAAACCTCATCTTTTCTTAGCCGTTAGATTTTAGATATTAATGGCCCAGATCTCTCTGAAAACTAAGACTCAACATAGTCATTTGTTTAGTTTGTTTTTGTTGATTCATACAAGTTTTAATTTATTTTTATTTTTTTACTCATATAAGTTTTATTTAATTCAACATATTAAATTTTGCTTTTCAAAAAAAATAATATTAAATTTTAGTTTTTGATTTGTAGATTAATTCCCAATTAGTGTGATAATTGCATTTAAAAAATTTACAATTTCAAATAGAATTTTTTGTGTTTTAATTTGCTCGTGTAAGGTAAATTTACTCTAGTGTAAAAATGATGGAACACCCATAAAATAATATTAAAAATCCTAGCCTTAAACTTTAACCCTAATCCTAACCCTTACCTTACATCTAAATGCAAAACCATGAACACTAAACTTCAAACATAGGCCTTGTTTGGGAACGAGCTGTTAGCAGTTAGCTGTTTGAATTAGCTGTTAGCTGTTTGAATTAGTTGTTAGCTGTTTTGACTAGCTGTTTGGGTAGAATGACAATTAAGGACATTGATATTATTGTATAATATATGTAGTTAAAAGCTTAACAAATATTATAAAGTCTTTAATAATATAGAAAAAGAAAAGAAAAAATAGGAAATAAATAACCAATTCATATTAAATTACATAATTGTAGCTTACAAACCACATTTCAAATGATAATAAAGTTACATAATTATGTCATTAATCCAAATATGGATTAATACATGTTTTTTTTTTTAAAAAAAAAGTCATAAATAGAGGTTGCTAAAAAATATTAAATCAAGTAACTTCAAGATACATGTAAAATTAAAAGGGTAAATGAGAGGAGAAAAGTTGTAAAATTAAAAGGGTAAATGAGGGTATTTTAGCCATTTACAAAAAGTAGTGGAAAAAACTAATTCAAAAAGCTCCATTTAGGAGTTTTTTTAAAAAGAGCTTTTTGGGCTCAAAAAGCTCTTTGCCAAACACCATAACAATTGTCCAAAAAGCTAATTGAGCTCAAAAAGCTCTTTTTAGTCAATTTTTGTCACTTTCACTCAAACCCTAATCAATTTTCGTACAATCATTTGATTTTACTTAAAAAGTTTCGCTCAGTTACTAGATTTTGTAATACAATACGATAAATAAAACTATTAATATTTAAACTCTAAAACCTTAACCGTTAAGTATAAATTCTATAATTTAGTCAATTTTTTGTCACTTTCCCTGAAATCCTAAACAATTTCTCGCAATGTCACTAAATTTCACTTTATAAGGTTCGCCCAATTCTACTATATTTAACAATACCATAAATAAAACATAAATATTTAAACTCTAAAACCCTAAACCCTATAGTCATTAGTCAATTTTTTAAAATTTCACTCAAAACTTAATTAATCCGTGCAATTTCACTCGATTTCACTTAAAAGATTTCCTTCAATTCCACCAAATTTAACAATTCCATAAATAAGAAATAAACTTTTAACTCAAAGAATTTCTTATTTTCATACTTGCCTATCCTCAAATCTTAAATATTAATAAAAATTAATATGTAATTAAATTTCTCATATATATTCTTAATATTTGATGTAAGTTTGCATAGTATATAAAGTGAATTAAACATAATTGTTTTTTATGCATTTATCAAAATTAAGAATAAGATATATTATAAAAATAAACTTTTGAACTCTAAGAATTTATTATTAGTATAGGTGCTGAAAGTATTCAAGGCTGCTTCTCAAAATTCAATTCAAAAGATAAAGCTCAGTCAACCAGAAGTCGACTTTCAAAAGCTGCAATCAAGGTTCTGAAGACTCACCATAGAAGTTGATCAAGCTGCAACTCAGAAGCTGAAGTTCCAAAAGCAAGCTTTCCATTAAGTTCTGAAAGAATTATTCAGATGAGACAAAAGGAACTTGAGTGTTAATGGTTTCAGAGGACAAATCATATATGTCCTCGAGCATTTATTGCACTTGTAACCGCATTTAATGCTAAGCCCCAAAACTCAAAAAGCTGTTTATGCACGCTTGGACTGTACATTATCAAAAAAATCTTGTCTACCCTTGGTTTAACTTAATGAAGAGTCATTCCAGCTATCCTTATCCTCAATTCAAATCTGGTGCATGCTTTGGATTAAAGGACAAAGATAACGAAATCAAATCTGTACTTGAAGACCGTTTGAAGAACAAACAGAGAAACGGCTACAACTCTTTCAAGATTCAAATTGAAGCAACGGTCATCTTCAAGTCATATGTAAATAGTAGCCCAGTTCAACTTTGTGACACACACGCGAGTTTTGAGCGATCTTAATGCACTGCATTTTATTGAGAAAATACAAAGCATTCCATTCTTTCTCTTTTCTTATTTCAATTTGTAAAAGTGAGAGAGTGAAGAAAATACAAGTTCATAATAGAAATTGTAAACTGATATCGTTTGTGATAATTAGTTAGTTGAGGGAAAACCACTTGAGGTTTGAGTTGGAAGGTTGATATCTCGTGCTTTTACGGTGAATTTTAATGTTATTTTATCGTACTTTATGTCATTTTGAGTCGAATTTAGTCTTAGTTCTTCACGTATTTGAAGACTTAGGCTATATCTATGTTTGGTTGCAATTTGATCGTTTTTTCGTTCATTTTGTTGTTTTTCTTTTCTTTTCTCGCACTTGCCTATGGCATGATTAGTGTTTCAGGGGCTTTGAAGGAGCGTTGGCATCATTTTGGAGCTTAGGGCATTGATTTGGAAGCTAACATGGAGCGTTGGAGCGAAAAGACGTGTCGAAATTGAAGAATTTTCCCCCAAGAGTAGATTTTCAGAGGTCGTATCGGCGAGACATCACCTTGTCTCGTCTAGACCACACTTGTCTCGACGAGATGAGTTATTTTTATGACTTCCGGGCTTCAAATTTCATGCAAACAGTGGCCCGTTTCTTCCTAATCCGTCCCAAAAGACTCCTAATCATTCTAGACAAGGGTTTTTCACCTCCTAGATGACTTCTACACCTATATAAGACGTCTACAAGGTGGAAAGCGCGGACTGGATTTACCAATTATCTTTACTTTACAAGTTTTCATAGTTTTCAGCTCTTTCTCATGTGTTTTTGCTATTGAAGTTGTAATCTTTCGACTCGGGTTCAGGATTTCTCTTAAACCTTGTTCCTCTATTATGATTCTCAATACAATTATGTGTTTTATGTCTTCCATTACATCTTGTGTTTTGTTCAATTCAATTATGAACTAACTTCCATGCAATCTAGGATGGGGGTGAACTTGAGTTATGAATATGTTTGAATGATTTAATCGAAGGTTTATTTACGTGTTGTGTGATAATCTTTTTATGCATACTTAATGCCTTGAGACCGAGAGGAGATAGGATTATAGATAGATTTGAGACCGAGAGCAGATAATCTATACCGAGATTGCATATTCAGACCTTACGTGAGAGATCAGGAGAGCGGCTTCGTGTCCGGGCTACGGCTTAGGCCTTATTCATCACAAAACGATAATGTCCGGGCATAGGTTATATTGCCTAACCAAACTATTAACTGAATGCTTGCAAATAGATTTCGTTAAGTTCTGGCCAAACTTATGTTATTTGTTAGGATGATACCGTTATCTCACAACATGGAAGTAAACTGAAGATTAATTGAATCAAACATAGGAATTACCTAGGAATCCCCCGTCATGGATTGATTTTCTCCATAATATCACAATCCAACTTTGTTATTCTTGCTTTTGTCATTATTTTACTTTTAGCCTAGACTTTAGTTACCTCAAACAAATTTATTAAACTGGTTACTTGCTGAATAGATTCAATAACTTGATTATTTTGCTTAATTTCAATCACAATCTCTGTGGATTCGATCTCGTGCTTACCAGCACTGTATTACTTGGTGTGAGGTTATACTTGGCCTTATTTGTGCTATATTTAAGGAGCATCAGCGAGAATTCCAGAAAACAGATTATAAGTTTTCTAGTGGAAATCCTTTAACTCTTACTAGGGTGGTGAGGACTTAGTGAGAAATTCGCTGGGCCACTGTTGATGTAAAGGAGCCTCTGTACTTGCTATAAAAGTACTGATTAGTGGATTTGAAATCTCTGCTGAGTGATCTCACAAGGGACATGACCTAGTCACATAACTTCTGTGGTGAACCTGGATAAATCTGCTGAGTCAAGAACCTCTGAACTCTATCTCTCTATTTTGTTTACTTGTTATATTTGCTTCTGTACCGTGCAACATTATTTAAGTGCTGAAACATATTGTCTCTTTACCACTGTCTTTGTTCAGAAGGCAAACTATCTAGAAGATCTGTCAAACAGAGCTTCTGTTGCTGAAAGACATAATATGTCTTAAGGAAGAATTTCTCTCAGAAGCGCTTCTCAGAGGCTAACTTCTGAAAATGAGAAATTGAATTTTGTCCAAGTTCATAAACTTGATTTTGGACGAGAAACCTATTCACCCCCCCCCCCCCCCGGGCCATCTAAGTAATTATGATCTTGTTTGGGCCAACAAGGCACACTCAATCTTCTACTTGAAAGGTTTGAGGTTCGAGTCTCCACTTCGTCAAAATTTAGCTCTTATTAGTATGCAATCCGTAAATTCCATTGTAAACTCTCATCAAGGTTTGTAGTTTGCTCTATAGTTGAGAGTAGGTAGGCTTACCCTTAACTAAACGTTTCTTTACAAAAAAAAAAAAACAGTTTTCCGTTCCAATTTAGGATCTTTACTTCCAAAAATGGGTTTTAAAAGACTTATTACCATATTAATTAGGATTAATTTAAATAAGTGTCTTGTGGTTTCGTGATTTTGCAAATAAAGGATTGTGATTTGCCTTTGAGCAAAAAAAGGACTATGGTTTGTGTAGTTTGCAAAACTAAGGAAATAGTCGATTTTGTTGATGTAAATGAGGACATTTTTGGCCCGAAATGTTTTTCTAACCTTCGAACAATCAAGTTAGAGTTAAGCTCAAAGCTCAGAAAAACATTTCGGGCCAAAACAGTCCTCGTTTATCCCACAGTTTTCGGCCGATGGCGGATCAACTCTTCCCGGAGCCGCATGTTCGTGGTGTTATCGATCATGGCTCCGCGAATAGTGATCATATCGGGATCTTGAAGTTGGACCATAACCTTATTAAAAGCGGATACGTATTCACGCAGAGAGTTTAAGTTCTTTTGTTTGATCTCCATTAACCGCCGGCAGGGAACTCCATGAGGCATGCAACCTACGAATTTTGCGTAAAAATTACGGCTTTACTGCTCCCAGCTGGAGATAGATCATGACGGAAAAGCGAGCGAAACTAGGCATATGCCGCGCCGCTTAGATTTGTAGAGAACAAGCGGCATGAGATGGTTTCACTAGCACCGCTAATATCCATGAGCTCCTTGTACTGGCGAACGTGGGCATCGAGATCAAAATCACCATTGTATTTGGGCAACAATGGGGCTTTGAAACGAGTATCCGCCTCACCAGACCGAGCGACCGGGGCGAAAGGGGAGCTGCTTTTGGATGGTTACTTCTGCGACAGAGTGATGTCGTTGCGCTCGAGGAGGGCCATCAACCTTTTGTCCTCTATCACGTCTGGATCCTGCATGGTAACCAGATCAGGAACCACCTCAGATGTCAGGGGCTAATCTGGCAGTGTCGAGATCATAAAAGCGGGAGTAGGATCCATGGAACACATAGGCTGCCCCGTGAAAGGATCAAAACGCCATGCGGTAGCTCCACCGGAAGAGGGTAGAGCCATGGAACTGGCGAAAGGCTCCGTAGTAGTGTATTAGGGTCGCGCCATATGCATGAAAAAAGGGTTGATCATGGCTTGCATATACAACTGCTCAAGGGTAAACGAAAGATAAGGGAAATTTTGGAAGTTACCATGAGGCAGAAGCAGATGGCCTATTGTCGCCAAAGCCCGAAAACAAAAAACGTGGTCTGATTCCACTAAATGGGGGCGTAGGTAAAGCCGCCAATAGTGGAATGACGAGAGGATTTGTAGCGAAAACGACCGAGGCGACAGAGTGATCACCAATGCCCGAGATTGACCAGCCAACCTTGTGAGCAAAGATCAATATTTCCGTCGAAGCGGAACCCATTGTGTTTGCAACCATTTGGCCAACCTCGCTAAAGAAATCCTCATCTGCATCTCAATGGAATCCACACAGATTTCATCCAAGACCGGACCGGAAGATGCCAGTTTAGAAGAAGGAACCATCATATATGTCGTAGGGTCAAAGGATGGTGTGGATGATGGAGGAGCTGTGGAAGCTTCCATACCTGAGGCGGGCGGAGGTTTCGTGTTTATCTTCAAGATAATAAGCTCTAGCTCAAGAACAAAAGATGTTCTAGAGAGAAGAGGCCACTGGTCACCGCACCAACGATATTCTTGCAACTAAAATTGGCTTCTCGATAACTGGAAACCTGTGGAAGAGTTGGCGTTGGGACGCCCATTTTACCTTCGACGATCAAGTTAGTAAAGATTTTAGTGAAGAATAAGGAATAAGCTTGAATGACAAGAATAGTATGAAAAAGATACCTTTTTAGTGATGATGTGTGGTGTATTTATACTTCATTTGATATTGTTGCCCTAAATGAGATTATTTTTCGTTATGTCCTTGGGATTGGAGCCTAAAGAATAACAAAATCACAACGATATTTGTCCTTTTTTGATCGGTGGGGTCCACATACATGTATTATTCCTTTAGATGGGGGACCATTCACCCTAGATCGTATCCATCCCTTAATTGTTACGGATGCGGTCTTAAAAGCGGAAGCGGATGGAAGCTCCCTCCCTTTACCATATTGACGGGTTTCGGTTGGATGACAGCCCAGTGGGCCTTATTAGACCTAATTCTGATTATGGTTGTTATCACATTTATTATAAATTTTTGAAAAACTAAATTAATATTAAATTAACTAAGCTGTCGAGAAAAGAGAGCTAATGATAATTAGCATTATTTACTGTTTTTATTGACTAATACTAATAACGACTTTTATTTACAGCCCAATTGGCTGTAAATATCAGTACCCTAATTATAATAAACATGCATAAATGAAAACATTAATTGTAGGATACCAAAACCATAAATATTCTAGGGCGAAAGTTGCAGAAGAAACCTAAAATGCCGACTTCCAAATGGCACATCTATCTTAAATAAATAGTACCTTAAGATAATTCTATTATAGGTAAAATTGAAGTTTTGATTTAACTAAGTTATGTTTTAAGAGACATGCTTATTGCCAAAGTTAGAAAGTTGTTTCAGCAGTCAAAGGCGGACCCAAGATTTAAGAATGAGGGTGGGGGGACTAAGTTTGGCCTTAGGATAGATTTTTTTTATGTATACGTATATACGAAACTGAAGTTTAAACTATATTTAAATTTTAATTCTATTTAATAATACTATTATATTTAAATTTAATTCTACTTAACTATTGTAATATATTTAATTTATAAACGATAATTATAAAAGTAATGTTTTTGGCAACATATGAATTACCGGTGATTTGAGATCTATTAATAGGCCTCAAAATTATTTTACCCTTTAATATAGATGAAGATATTATTCTCAATTCATATTAGAGTCTATTTTATGAGATATAAGGAAAACTAAATGAAATAGAAGAAAAATGTATCAATTTTCAATTAAAACCAATAATTTTTAAAAGATATTATAATTAATGAAAATGTTGAAATTTTTAATGAGTTAAAAATTAAATTTTAAGAAAATATTATTTTTACAGTTAAAGAGCATAATTAAAAGGAATAATATATATATAATTTAAAAACTAGTTGATAAAAATAAAATAACGGAAGAACAATTAAAATGGAATAATATAATAGTTTAGAAATTGTTAATAAAGTGGAGGTTAAGTTCAAATGAGACAAGGGTTTAAGATGAGACTAGTTTTTATAGTGAAACAAGCCCCTTAAGGTGTGAAAAGAGAAATAGGTGGGGGTATTTTTGTAATTCAACAGGGGAATGTGGCAAACTTGTAACTAAATGAAAACTTCTCATGCGGAGGGAAGGAAGAGGAGGTGATGTCACCTCTAGAGAGAGAAAGAGTTTTAATTATTATTTGTTTAAAATGCATTTTCCGCTCTTCCCGAACTCATTTTTCAAAAACAATTATACCACTGAACTCGTATTAATTAGGCGGTCATTTTGAGATCAATTGTTGTTATTTATAGACGATTTTTATTTTTTTATGGTTGTTCCAAATTGAATACTCGGTTGTTCTAGCAGAATACTACATTTGTTCCACCAGAGTACTACATTTGTTCCACTAGAATACTTTGGGAGTGTAAAAAACTTAAAAAACGTTTTTACCTAACAACAATGGATTTCAAAATGACCGTCTAATATGCACATATATATTTCAGCAAAGTACTACATTTGTTCCGGAAGCATACTACATTTGTTCCACTAGAGTACTACATAACAGACTACTCTGAGGCCCTGTTTGTTTACAGGAAAATATTGTGCAGGAAAATATTTTCTGGATTTTCCAGTGTTTGTTTTGTTCTGGAAAATAAGTCAAAGGAAAATAAAGTGCAGTCAACAGGAAAACTCTTTAATAAAATAGGGAAAACGTTTTACCGTTTAAAACACGCGTAAAATATTTTCCCATGACATCGCACGCTCAGTTTTGACGTCTCTACTTCTCAGCCTCCATCTCTTCTTCAACCTCGGTAATCATGTTCAGTCCAAATCCTCCGTCACCGTTACCGTTCTCACCACCGGTCTGTTGCTAATCCAAGGTACGTTTCCGTTTCGCAATAAGTAGTGGTTTTTTCCCAAAAGATCAATGTTTTTCGCTCATATATACTAGTTTATATTTCTTTCATTCTAGCATATTCCAAACCAAATTTACAGTCTTCTTGCAAATCATGTTCTGCGTAACAAATAAAAGAGCCCTAAAAGAAGAGTAACAAATATTTAAAATAAAAGAAAATACTGAAATCCTTGCCTAACTGTACAACGTAAGCCCTAAAAGAAGAGAAGCAAATAGCTGTCTCCATTAACAGATAAATGCAAGAAATTCTTGCTTAAATTGAATTAATAAAAAAAGAGAAATAAAGATTTTAAATGCAATAGCTAGGATTGTTGTAAAAAAGTAGTTAGAATTGCTGTATTTTCTTTTATTTGCTACTGTATTTTCTTTTTTATTTTATTTCAATGTAATTGATTGAGAATTTTAATAAGTTTTAACAAGTTTTGTGATTTTGTTGGTGATTTGTTTGTAATTTGTTGGGTATGTGTAGATGGATCGAAAGCATATTCCAATGGGTGATCAACAAAAGGAGGGAAGGAGCAAAGGAAAACAGTTTAGATGGAGTACTTCAATGTCTACAACAGCTCTTCAAATACTTGCGGATGAGGCAATGAAAGGTAACAAACCATCATCTACATTTAAGCCTGCATCATTCCTTCGTGCAACAGAAGAAGTAAGTAAACAGTTTGAAATTACTTGTCTTCCTGAGCATGTTGAAAACCACTTGAGGACTATAAAAAAAGATTGGAAGATTATTGTCACACTTAAAAATAAGAATGGATTTGGATGGAATGAGAACATGAAGATGATTACTGCTGCGCAACAAGTTTATAATGAGGAAGTTGAGGTAAATTTATTTATATCATATGTATTTATTTATTATTTATTGTATTGAACCAACTAATAAATTGGATATTATTTTGTACTTGATATAGGCACATCCAAGCCATGGAAAATTTCTAAACAAAAAAATTGAATTGTACGATGAGATGGCGATTGTTGTTGGGAAGGATATTGCCACAAGTGCCTATGCAAAATCATTTTCTAATATTGCTGAGACTATAGATTTGGATGGTATAGGAAGAGATGATGACATTTCTATGAATGATGATATTTTTATATCAATGAACACTACAACTGCCGCACATGTTAGTTCTGTAAAAAGGTCGCATAGGAAGAGAAATCGTGCTGTTGATGATGAAGGCGATGAAAAGTTATATGAACATCTATCTAATATGACTTATGCAATTCGAGAGCTCGGGACATCTCAGAAAAAGTTTGTAGATGATCTTTATCAAGAAGTTATGAAAATTGAAGGTTATGATAAATTTGAGTTGGCTAGTGTCTTTGATTATTTGGTTGAGCATGAAAGGATTGCATCAACTTATATGGCGAAGAATGCAGAACTCAAGAAATTTTGGGTTGATTATTTTTTAGCTAAATAGATTATCATGAAAGAAAAACTTGATTTTTGTTTTATTTATGCTCAGATATTTTAATTTTAACAGACGTTACTTAATTATTATGTTTAAGAACATTTTTTTGTTTCTGTTTAAGGTTTGAATATATTTATTTGGTTTCCAGTAGTTTTAGTATGATATATGTTTATAAAAAAAAAGCTTACAACAAAAAAAAATGATATTTTATATAGATAGAGATTGAAAAATATTTTTCAGATTGTAAACAAACACATAAAAATATTTTCAGTGTTACAGCCAAACACAGGAAAATATTTTGCTTTCCAGGAAAATATTTTCCCCTGTACAATATTTTCCTGCAAACAAACGGGGCCTGAGAGTGTAAAAAAAATTTAAAAAAGTAAAAATAGTTTTTATCTAACAACAATGGATCTCAAAATGACCGTCTAATCAAGACAAGACCAACGGTGTAATTTTTTTGAAAAACGAGTTCAGAATAATCAGGAAAATGTATTTTAATGAAAAGAAATAAAACAACTTTCTCTCTCCTGTGATGATGTCAGCGATGACATCACCTTCATCCTACTTCACTCATTTCATACTTTGACCTATTATGCACTTATTTACAAGTTTGCCACTGATAAGTCCAAAATGTACTTATAATTCAAGGCTTTTAATCGATATATTCACACGAAATTGATCCATTTAGCTTAGATTACATAGGTTAGGGGCAACTTTACCTTTGTATTTGTGTTTTCATGTGTAGGGATCAAGTTTGGTGAAATCGAGTTGATTTGGTGCTAAAATCGGGTTCTACTCGAGCAAACGAGGCAGTTTTGACACCTTGAAGTATTCTGGCCATAACTTCCTCATACAAGCGTATTTTTGGGCGTTTCAAGTTGCGTTGGAAATCTAAGACATAGACAAACAACTTTTGTGTTTTAAGTTTTTCCAAATTCAGAGCAGAAAGTGGTCAAAACGGGGTTCGAAGTTGGAAGGAAAATTCCCGACGAGATGGAGCTATCTCGATTGAGACACAAAGCTTGTTATCAAGGCTTGGTGTGTCTCGATCGAGACAAGCAAGACTTGACGAACAGTTTGCTCGTCTCGATCGAGGCACTTTTCCACCTCGATCGAGACAGGCATTCTGTTTGTCAAGGAATGCTTGTCTCGATCGAGACTATGGCCATCTCGATCGAGATCCTATGTGTCTCGATCGAGATGAGCCTCGACCATCTTATCCCTTCGTCGAAAGTTGTGTTTTATCGCCCAAGTGACGCCCCGAATCACCCAATGGCTTCATCCTTCCGTCAAGCTATGTAATCCTTGAGTTTTTGGCTATAAATACGTCGTTCTCCTGCGAAAGAAAGACACAGAATATCTACTACAAAAGAATAGCATTTTAGTTGAAGTTCGAAGTTCTACATCCATACTTTACGTCCTTTGTTCCGATTTCCATTGCATTGAAGTACTGATCGAGAGATAGACTATTTCATCGATTCATCGAGGAGAAGACGAGCAAGAACGCCCCGAGGTTGACAAACCTCACGATCAAGAGTAAAAAGGATTGACAACCCTCTTTCCCTTTATCGAATATAGTTCTTTCATTTCTCTGAATTTCCGTTGTATTTTCTATGAATGTTTGACATTTGGTATACTTATAATAAAAGTTACATTCATATATGTTCATGTGTTTGAATGTTCAAATCTTATTGCTTGGTATATTTACTTTGTTTCTATCAAGTAAAATCAATAGAGTATTCATCACTTACGCTTTATTAATCTAGGATAGGTCCAGTTAGTAAGTCGTAATCAATCTAACTTACGTGATAATCATTAATCTAATTAAGATTGTCTAGGATAGGTCCAGTAATCTTGTTAAGTTAATTCACTTAAGGACAATTAAACATAAGTATCGAAAGATCGTGTTTAATTACCAAATTGGTCAATGTCTCACCATAAGACCATTGTCTCACATGAACCTCTCTTTTAGTTCAAAATGATATATATTGAAGAATTAAAAATTAATGGAAAGCATTAGATAATATTAGGAGAAGAAAAGTAATGATCTAATAAAGAAAATAGTTGATAAAATTAAAAAAGAAAAAAAAGTGGAGTTTTCAATCAAAATAACATTGAAAAATTACAAATTGGTGAGAAACATTAATAATATTAGGAGAAAAAAAGATTGAAAGAGATTCATGGATTAATTTTGCAAGCTAATGTTGTTCATGATCAAAATCAAATTCCCTCATGGAGCCTAATTGGTTGCTTCATAACTAACCGGACCTTCAAGGTTAATATGATGAAGAACACCATGGCGGATCTTTTTCATCCTGATCAAGGTGTTCGTATTGAGGAGCTAGGTAATAATAACCTATTATGATTTGATTTTTTCACGCTCTCGAACGGGAACGCGTGATTCAAGGAGGTCCTTGGACCTTTGATCAACACTTCTTGACTGTTAAGAAGATGGAAGAGGTGGAGGACCCAAAGGAGGTTGTTTTGTCCCATGGTGATATTTGGGTGCAAATCTATGATACCCCATGGTTTCATGTCAGAGAAGGTCTTGGTTAGTATTGGTGAATTTTTTGGGTCCTTTGTTGAATCTGACATTAATAACTTTAATAGTTATAGCCGTAACTATCTTCTGATTCGAGTTTCTATGACTGTGCTCCTTCCATTGAAATGTAAAATGCAAATTAGTAAGGAAGGGGGGAAGTTTAATGGATTCACTTCAAGTATGAGCATTTACCGCATTTCTGTTATTATTATGGTCTTATTGGCCATCCCGATAAGTATTGTCCGGCACTTCTGTTGGTTTTGGATTCTAACAAAGCTGAGAGGGTTTATGGATCATGGTTGAAGGCCCCAGCTCGTCGTGCTATTATCTTGCTAAACTCAAAGTGGCTCATTCAAACACCACCGGCTGCGGGTGGAGAATCCGGTCATGGTTCTGGAGGAGGAAGATTGAAATTTTTGGAATATGTGAAATCACCTCTTGTAATCCCGAAAATCGTGGCTGCCAATTCCCAGATTATAAGGAAGTCAACAACTATTCAATCAGCTTCTGATAAGATTGCTAAAGATGCGCCTCAATCTTATGTAACTGTTATTGATCCAATTCCCGAAATTGAGGGAATTGATTTTCTTGAAAACAAAAGATGCCGCCAGGAGAACTTGAATTTAGATGGGCCTCTTTTTGAGACTACTAAGCCCATGGACTTTGATATGATTTCTGAGGTTTTAGTAAATGGTGCTTCAATTGAAAATGTCAAGGTGGGCTCTGGATCACAGGCCCACTCGAGCCAATGAGTACCATTAGTTGGAACTGCCGAGGGTTAGGGAATTCCCGGATAGTTTGTATGTTATCGGATCTTGTGTCCAAGTTTAAGCCCTAGTTTATTTTTCTGATGGAAGTTAAATGTAAACGTTCAAAGGTTGAGTTAATAAAAAAGAACCTTCATTGTTCTGGTTTGTTTTTTGCAGATCCTATTAATACTAAAGATGGTCTTGCTTTTATGTGGAAGAAGGCTGGTTCAACTATGTTTTGTGGTTTCTCAAAAAATTACATTGATGTTACGATTCATGTTTAAGGTTTGTCGAGTATCGATAACCGGTTTCTACGGTCTTCTTGAGAGAAATAAGTGAGCTGAGTCTTGGGCAATTCTTCGTAACTTGGCTGCTTTGAGTAATAAGGCTCGGGTTATTATAGGGGATTTTAATGATATGTTAGCTCATTCTAATAAAAGTGGAGGTAATAAGCATCCAACTTCCTTTCTCCGTGGTTTTAGCGATACTATCAATTTCTATAATTATTTGAGGTTAGTGCGGTTGGTCATCCTTTCACTTGGGAGAAGAGTAGAGGAAGTAGTCATTTTGTTGAGGAGAAACTAGATTGGGCCTTTGCCAATTCTACTTGGTTGTCTCTTTTCCCAATGGTCCAAGTGGTTAACGAGGAGGCCCATTGCTCCGATCACTCATCTTTACTAGTTAACTACGACTCAACCTACTATGTCTTGGATTCAAAAATTTAGATTTGAGAATACTTGGCTTGAAGAGGGAGATTGTCGGGACCGTATCACTTCTGCTTGGAATAGCTACACTGGATTTGATTTTTTGCGCAAACAACAAGCTTGTGTGGAGGTGCTTTTTGAATGGGTTGAAGAGATTAGGCGTCAGTTCAAAGGTCAAATTTCTAATTGTCGCATTGTTTTGAAACGGCTTCGCTCAAAGACGGATAGTAATTTTCAGAATCTTCTTATTGAGAATCGGCGGTCTCTTAATGCCCTTCTTCTCCGGCAGGAAGTTTATTGGCAGCAAAGAGCTAAAAAAATTATGGCTCAAAGCTGGTGATTCTAATTCAAAATACTTTCACGCGGCTGCCAATAACACGAAGAAAAAGAATTGTCTTACCCGTCTGATGAATAGCTCCGGTGTTTGGGTGGAGTGGGACTCATGTTTGAGCTCTCTTCTCTCTCTAATTACTTTAATGATCTTTTTTCTTCAAATGGTTGTGATGCAAATTCTATTCTCAACAATATCAGCCTTAAGATCACCTCAGATCATAACAATAATTTAATTGCTCCTTTTCAAGCTGATGAAATTAAAGCTGCTATTTTCTCTATGCATCCGGATAAGAGCCCAGGTCCTGAAAGGTTCAATCCATGCTTTTATCAGAAACATTGGGATGTTGTTGGCTCTAAAGTTACTACTTCTTGTTTAAGATGGTTGAATTCAGGTTTTCTCCCCGATGGAATTCATGATACTAATTTGGTGTTAATTCAAAAAAAATTAAATCCAAAAGTGGTCAGTGATTTGAGACCCATAGCCCTTTATAATGTTATTTACAAAATTATTTCCAAGACTATTGCTTTTTTGAAAGATTCCAAGACTATTGCTAATAGGCTAAAAACCGTGCTTCAGTTGATTATTTCTCCTACCTAAAGCGCTTTTAACCCTGGTCGTTTGATAACAGACAATGTTACGCTTGCTTTTGAAGTAAACCACTATTTACATCACAAGAATAGAAGAAAAAAGGGTTTTTCTTCTCTTAAATTGGACATGGATAAAGCTTATGATCGAGTAGAATGGGATATTCTGAGTCAAATGATGCTTCGGATGGGTTTCTGTCAGCATTGGGTGAATTTAGTTATGCAGTGTGTCACCAAAGCTTCTTATCATATTGTTAATGGCGTTCATTCAGTTGGTCCTATTGTTCCCAAACGGGGTCTTCGTTAGGGTGATTCGATTTCACCTTATCTTTTTCTTATTTGTGCTGAAGGTTTGTCGGCCTCATTGTCTAATCTAGAAAATCGTGGCCTCTTACATGGATGCATTATTGCTACATGTGCTCCTTCAATCTCTCATTTGTTCTTTGTAGATGATTGTTATTTGTTCTTTAGAGCTAATAAAGATGAGTGTCGTATTGTGAAAGATTGTCTTCTTCGTTACGAAAGAGCTTCATGGCAGAAGGTGAATTTTACTAAATCTTTTATTTCCTTCAGTAAAGGGTTCTCTGAACACATCAGTTGTCATCTTAGTTCTATTCTTAGTGTCCCCCTTACCTATGGCCCTGGAAAATATTTGGGCCTCCCTTCTCTGGTTGGGCGTAACAGGTCTCAAATCTTCGGTTATGTCGAGGATATGGTCTCAGTTCAGTTGAAGAGTTGGAAGTCTAAATTCTTATCCCGTGGAGGAAAAGAGGTTTTGATTAAGTCAGTTGTCCAATCCCTTCCCACTTATTCTATGAGTCTCTTTCTTTTGCCTCATATTCTTCATTCTGATTTAGAGAGAATGATGAACTCTTTCTGGTGGGATTCGGGATATGATGGTCAGAAAGGTATTCATTGGAAGAGCTGGGATAAACTGTGTCAACCAAAAAAGTTAGGAGGTATGGGTTTCCGAAAGATGCATCTCTTTAATTTGGCTCTGCTTGCAAAACAGGGTTGAAGGCTTCTTACTTCTCTAGATTCTTTAGTGGCTCGTGTTTATAAAGCTTGCTATTACCCGACAACTTCTTTTTATGAGGCTGAGCTAGACGACAAGCCTAGTTTTATTTGGAGAAGCATCCTGGCAACAAAAGAGCTAATTGTTTCTGGAGCTCGAAAGGTTGTAGGCAATGGAATCTCCATTATTATTTGGGAGGATCCTTGGTTGCTTGACACCGTAAATCCCTATGTGGAAAGCGTTAGAATTGATAACCTGGATTCGGACATGGTTGATAGTCTCCGATCTGCAGATGGCTTGAGTTGGGATGAAGATTTGATTCAGGGTTTGTTCAACGAGCTAGATTCTTTGCTTATCCATCAAATCCCATTGAGTAGAAGACGAGTCTCCAATAATTGGGCTTGGACTTGGAATTCAAGAGATATATACAATGTCAAAGGAGGTTATCTTCGACTTAATTCCTCTAATTGATGCCACTGTTGACAATTCTTTTCCATGGAATTCTGTTTGGAGCATTAAAGCTCCTCCAAAAGTGAAGAATTTAATTTGGCGAACTCTCACAAATTGTCTTACATCCTTGTCAGCTCTTAACCAACGCCATGTTTATGTCCTTAATTGTTGTCCTTCTTGCTCTAATGCTCTTGAGGATAATTATCATGCTTTGGTCAGGTGCCCTTAAATTCGTAACATTTGGAGTATCTCTCCAATTGGAGACCTTTGTGCTTTGTTCACCAATTTTAAGGATTTTTGGAGTCATCTTTCTGCTTCAAACAACTCTGATGTGTTGGGCCTTGTTGCTACTTTGTGTTGGTTCATTTGGTGTAATAGAAAAGACCGAGTTTGGAATAATCATTTTACACGGCCAATGAGTTATATGATAATGCTAATTCTTTTCTGCTTCAATGGAAGGCTGCTCAGGTGTGTCATTCCCCTCTTCCATCAACAACATGTTGATGTTAGTTGGGTTCTGCCGCCGACAAGTTTCATTAAGGTAAATTTTGATGCAACTATCTTTCCCGCCTTGGATGTTGTTGGTTTCGGCTTTGTAGTTAGATAAGATTCAACCTTTATTGCAGCTGGTAATGGTCGTCTTCAGTGCCAACTTGATCCTTTTCTCGTCGAGGCTTTTTCTTGTCGGGAGGCGTTGTCTTGGATTAAAGCAAAAGGTTGGTCTAACGTCATGCTGGAGTCTGATTCACAACTGTTAGTTTATGCCTTACAACGAGATTGTGGATATGATTCTAGTCTTGATATTATCATTGGTGATTGTAAATCCTTACTTAAGGATATAGGCAACTGTAATGTTCGTTTTATTAGACAGTCCGCAAATCACACAACTCACATCTTTGCTTGAGCAGTGGCCTCTGTGTCCAATATTGGGGTTTGAGAAAATTCCCCTCCTACATTTGCTTGTTGATAAGTCCGTTATTTACGTGTTTCTAGCTTGCATTTCATGTTTGTTTATCATTGTTTGTTTATGTTTTACTTGTCTTATTATTACTTTAGGATGTTATTACTTCTTGTTTGCTTATTTGTGTGTTAGGACTTGATCCTTGGCGATTCGGAATGATTTGGAGCAAAAACGAGCTTGAAAACAAGCAAAACAAGAGAAGCTGTAAAATGGCCTACTTGCGGGCGCATCTGGCAGACTTGCGGGCGCATCTGGCAGACTTGCGGGCGCAAGTCTGGGCAGAAATCCCTGGAGTCACTTGCGGGCGCGAGTTTTTGACTTGCGGGCGCGACCTTACGTTTTCCAACTACGAACCATTGCATCCTTTCGTGTTTTCATGGCAACTCTTCGCCACTATGTCATCCGAATTTCTCTCAAGCTTTGTGTCCCTTCATTTATGAATTGAAGGAATGTTTCATTATGGATAGAGACAACTCTTCTTGAAGATCAAAGCATCTCTTCATCAACGGTTGCAACTCTCCATAACTAACTTCTTGAAGATCAAAGCATCTCTTCATCAACGGTTGCAACTCTCCATAACACACCACTTGAGGATTATAAATAGGGAATTGTATGTTCATTTAGAAGAGTTGTTGAAGGTATTACAAATACTTTGACACACAAGTGTAGAGCGTGTTGTATGTCACCTACGCGTGACATACACACGATTACTCTACCATTTTAGAAATCAAGTAGAATTATCCTAGTTACTTATAGTACATCAAAGTTGATCCGAAAGGATAACTTATCGCGAAGAAACAATGAGATGGTGCAAGCAATGGCGATCCATGATTCACAACCCTTTCAAGGAAGTGTAAAGGATTCACAACCCCTAACTCTTCTTTGTCAAATGTTATTTGATTGTATCATTCTCGTTGAACTAGTTTGTCTATGTATCTTGATTGAATCGTATGATTAATCTAGTATTCCTTTTATGCTTCACATGATCTCTACTTGGAGTTTGTTTCTAACGAAGATCCTTTGAGTTTATAATCATGGCGTTTATCTTATTCGATTGACGCAAAGAGATTTGGGAATCAAATAAAATAAACTTTGGTAATCAACTTGATTAACTTAGTTTTTAACTTGACTTTTGCGTTAGTTCAACTAGTTGGGTTAGAAGTTGATTTGGTTAAGTTTCTTAATTCCGAATCGAAAGATTAGATCATGATTGATTATCACTTTAGAGAGGAACATATTAATTAGATGGTTTGGTTATGGACTTAGATAATAGGTTCAAAGTTGTGACTTTGTTGGTGTATGAACATTTAGCTTAGATGATCTATTTGATGTTAGTTTAGTTTAGACCTTAGAGTATAAATCAATATCCAATTATCGCTTTCCTATAAACCTTGAGAAAACGAATAAAGTAAATAATGTATGTAAGTAAGTAATTAGCCGTTTCCCTGTGGGATCGATATTTTATTACTACATGAGTGACTCCGTACACTTGCGGAATTCGCCCAACACTTGTACTGCTATTTCTGCACTTTTATAAATTTTACCTTTATGTCAACAACAAAAAAAACCATGTTCTTCACATCCACACACACCCTCTCTACCAACTTTCTCACTCTTTTACTTTGTCTAGTTTATATTATTTTGGGGGGGTTGGTCTGAACATCACCACTACTCCTCTAAGGGTTGTGTCAGAACTGAGGGGGCTCGAGCCCACCTGAACCCCTAGCTGGGTTTATTTGCCCCTGTCTGCAGCGATACTAAGACCAAATTTAACATAAGTTTATGCAATACGTCCCATATCTCTTATATTTTCTGTTTCAATCTATGTAGCTTTATTTACAAACCAAATAACATGTTTTAATGGTCTTACAAACCTCATTGCTTGTTTTTTTCTTTTACAATTTGATGTATTAAATTTTTATTCATAAATAGTCGATCCCTATTCTCGGATATCCTGATTCGGCCAATAGATTGATTTAACATTTTAACGTAGGTACAATTTTAATTTTAACAATTTCAATCAAAATAAAGCTCACTCATGCATGTTATCTGAACGGATTAGTTAAGTGGATATTTATTTAAATGTATAAAGGTAAATTTACCCTTATCTTTGAAAGACAAGCAACTAACATAAACTAACAGTTGAATAGCTATCAAGACAAGCAAGGCAGGGAGAGATATAGAAGATATAACAGAAACTAACAGTTGAGATTCTCCAAAAACAATAATACAAAATTACAAGACAACAAGCTTCATCTTTAATAACTAAGACTGAAGTAAATAATAAAATAAGTTTGGTCATGGTGGATAATAATAATAAAAACAGAAAGCTGAGGAACCCAAGCTTTTGAATATATAAAGTTGTTCCCATCTGTTTAGAACACATCCCTAGAGACTGATAAGAAAAGTCAAGCTTTTTATTTTCTTCTTTTTCCAAATATTAATATGGAAATGGAAATTCCCTGTTTGTCATCTTCTTCTGCTTTCCCATCAAACAATTTGGAAAAGATTGAAAGGCCAAAACAATAATAATAATTATTTAACCATGGCACCCATAATAATAAAAAAAAAGGTGAAAAAAGGGCAAGTCCCATCTGTAAATAAACATGCAGAGCTATCTAGTCAAGTGTGATGGATCTACTTGTGTTTAAACTGTAGAAATCTTCTGTTCCTCAGCTTTCTGTCCCATCCACCTTCACTACATTCCTAAAGCAGGAATGTGCCACTCTTTTCTCCTGCTCCCAATCAACCAACCACCACTTCCCCCTCCCTCTTTTTATCTTCATTTATTTATCGACATTGTATAAACTTACAAAAATAAACCATGTAGTTCGACCGATTTACAAAAACAGGTTTGTGATATTGCAGCTCATAATCATAGGTTACGGTATATGCCGTTTGTAAACTTAAATATTTGGTCAAAAATTGTTACAATGGCAACTACAAAAAGAAAAGAAAACGATTTGAAATAACTAAAAATAGTTATTTTGCAAATATGTTATAAAGTAACTAACGATAAAATTATTATTTGACCGAAAAATAAACACATATCTTATTTAACAAACATCACAAACCGTATACCTATTTGTAAAACTTTAAATCACGGATTTTGTAACTCAGCCAAACACATAGTTTATTTTTTTAGTGTTTTGAAACAAAATCTAAAATCCCATCCCTCCACATGAACTTCAAGCTAGAGACAACTGTTTTTACTGTTTTTTTTCCTTAACCTAATCTGAAGAAAAACCATATGCTTAACAGACAAGCAAGAAGCCAAGTTTTTTTTTTTTTACAGACCCTTGTTATCTTGTCCATTTGAAATGTTGTTGTGGTTGTTTTCTTCAGATCCAGACCAATCAAAAAGAGTAAAGGGATCCAAACCTTTGCTTTGTTTACGATCACGATGAGGATCAGCTTGACCGAACAACAGACGAAGAGGGTCAGCCTCAATTTCTCCCAATTCAGCAAAGAAATCTTCAGGTTGGTTATGATTTGAATCAGGCAAAGTGGGTCTGTAACTATTCTGATGGTTATTATGATGGATTAATTGATCATCAATTATATCCATATTCGTCTCAAAATCGTCAACATTCTCTTCTTTGCAGACTAAGGGTGCAGTTGTTGCAGAATTAGGCATTGTAAGATCATGATCAGGAGATAATAAAGAATCTTGATCAATATCTTCTTCCTTAGTCTTAGTAAGATGATGAAGAGAGGTGGACTTGGCCGCCTTAGGGGGTTGAGATCTGGTAGAACCGGCTAATGCATTTCGTTGAGTAGGCCATGGATGATTATGTTCGGAAGTGTAAGTGATCACTAACATGTTTGGATCGGTTCGGCTTCGCTCTACTTGTTTTCTTGCTGAACATCCCTTTGAACTACTGCATCTATAGTATCCCCTGCATCCATTAATTATGTTATAAGTTATAACTCGCTATGTTTATTTCAACTCTTGCTCAAAGTATTCCATTTGAATTTTAACGCATATTAGAATGAACAAGCTTCCTATATAGGAGATATAAAGTGTTTATTAGGGCTTAAATTGTAGGTTAATTTGCTTGACCATTGGATATAAAAATGCCCTCATATAGTAGTATGAAGGAGCGATTAACCTAAAAGTACAAGTTAATAAGCAATAGTTTTGGTCTCAAGGAATTCTAAACAATTTGAATACTTCTAGAATACAGACTATTTAGTAATAAAACAATATATGCATTTTTATTAATATTATTATTTTTTTTTTTGGGAAAATTATTAATATTATTATTATAACTTAAAATACCTTAACATCTTCTTTTTTTATGACAAAAATAACACAACAACTCGTTACCATAACAACTTTATTCAAAAAAATCAATGTAAAATAAAACTTATCTCACTATTGTATATATGAGAGATTTTAGTTCACTATTGTATATATGAGAGATTTTAGTATACTGTTAGAGCACGGTGACGTGGTACTCCAAACCAATAAATTGTTAGTATATGTTACATCAACCAATAAGATTTTGACAATGTGTAATTAATTAAAAATTTATTTTTTAGTTAATAATTTATATAAAATTCAAGACTCTAAAATAAAAACCCTAGACCCTAAAAACTAAACCCTAGACCCTAAATCATCAATCCTAGATACTAACATATATAACATGTCATCGAATTATCAATCCGAAATACCACGTCATCCATACTTCAGGAGTATTTTAAAATTTCTCAACGCAATTTTTTGAAAGGATTCCAATGCTTCATGAGTAACCTCAATTTTATCGTAGGAACTCTTTTAAGTTGTAGATAATTAATTTGCCTACACCTAAAATTATGACTTGAAAGCTTCAAGGGAATGAAATCAAAATTTACTCCAATCATTTATTGGGAAGTGCACATTTAGTCCTTATGTATGAAATTGATCAACTCCTAACGTTTTTTTAATAAGATCACATTTGTCACTCTCTTTTTTGGTAACACAAATTTGTCACTCTCTAACCAATAAAATTGGTTAGATTAGTGTAACAGTTCTTGACTATCATATTTAATTTATTGCAAACATATACAAATTAGAAAAAAAAAACGTGCTGCAAGTTGTGTTAGTAAATCAACGAATTTGAAAATTTATTTTTATGACAAAACTTATATGTAACAAACGTGGTAAGATAATAATCAAAAATTTTATAATGATCTAAATTCATTGACCATTTCCTTAATTCTGTAAACAACGCAAATCACATTCTTTTATTTGCTCAAAGGTAAACCACAGTCATTTATTTGCAAAAATACGAAACTAGAAACCACTTATTTGAAATTAACCTTTTAATTTATTGCAAACATATACAAATTGAAAAAAAAAAAAACGTGCTACATGTTATGTTATTAGTATTTTTTGTCAGATAATAACCAAAAATTCTATTATGATCCAAATCCATTGATCCTTAACAATACGAATATGACAATCATACTATATTTAACTTTACACCAATCATTTTCGAGTGAAGTGGTAGACTCCTTTTTTTTGTTGGCCGGGTACATTGTACCTGATCCATGGTATAGAAATTCTTTATAATAACATAGAAAATATTTTTACACACTTGACATTTCCTGGCAAGGAACCGATTGAACTAAAAGTTGAAGCTCATAGTTAAAGGTCAATGACATATTTTTATATTAATCTTTGACACATCTCTCACGCGAATGCTTGTTAAGCTTGGAGAATGCACTATACAAACACATGTGTTTTAATTCATCAGTAAATGGGGCTACCGAGACTTGAACTTAGGACCACTTGGTCGGAGAGGCTATGATACAATGTCAAAGAACCAATTGATCAAATTGAACTAAATTATAACATTTTAATGGGCTTAATATCAGTTCTTGAACAAAGATTTGGACCATATCCTCCCTCTAACAATCAAATAGGAGTAACAAACATGAAGTGACCAATCAATCAACTTTAGCAGGCTTTAGTTGAATTTATTTGTATCAACAGGAAAGTAATGCCAATAATTTTAAATGAATGCATGAAGATTTGGAATTTGTTTGAAATAAATAAAAAGGAATGTAGAAATAATGAATTACCTTGGATAAGGAGAACCTTTGATGGGTTTCTGACCATACTTTCGCCATGCCCACAAATCAGACGGAACCACTTCTCCACTCGGCCTGCTGTTTGCAGCTGCTGGTGCTGGAATGCAAACCACCTTTTTTGCCTGGCTCTTCCTGAACTCATTATATATATTCAGCTATTTAATCAAAGTGTTCAGAGATTTTATCCAGTATTACCATGTATACGATGTTGTTTAACCGATTAAACTAAAAATTCGAGCTAATAGTTAAGAATGTTTATATATATAATATATTAATATCTGACAAGTGAAACCATTAATAAATCTACTGCATATATGGGCAATAGTTTACTAGTTTGTCTTACTTAGAGTAATATCTACCAATCACGTACCAATCCATAAATCTTATGTACGTAAGGTGTACAAATAATAACAAAAATCTATTGTTCCAACTTTAACTTTTGGTTAACATTATCATTTGACAAGTTGTCAAGACCATCAAGACCTTTTCGATGGATTTTAATCTTGATAACTTCATTTGTTGTTTAATTATATGGTATAATATTGAGAGATTAGGAAAGTCAACTATTCAAAGATTACACTTAATTCTATCCATTTGTATTTTCTAACTCATAATTAGCTAATTTGTAATTAAGTATATAAATGTAAAGCAAATCCAATCAATTCAATCAAGAGAGAATATTGCTCTTTCATGCCATCAGAGTCTTCGAATCCATATGTACCTATTTTTCTTCAACCTAAAACTCCTCGATGGCTGAAAAAACTATACACGGTAAGCTAAGTATATATATGGAAGCATATGGTTAGGATGACTTACTTTTGAGGTGGATTAGACAAAAAATAAATAAATTAACTTGCTAAGATTTTATGTTAATTAGGTCTATGAAATACAAACAATGAACAATTTCACCTGAAATGATTGTGCGTAGAGTAGTATCCTTAACCTATAGCTAGACAATCAATTTAGACTCCGACAAACCCTAGCTAACTAGTAATCTACAAGATAAACTGAAATTCCTAAACATTTGACTTATCTCTTACATAGATGATCATGATCATCTATCAATAAATTAATTAATTAATTATTAAGTTAATGATAAGATAATCATAATTGAGCTGTGTATTTTTATAAAAATTCATTGGAACAAGTGATAGATAAAAAATAATAAAAAAGAAAGTAGTAGTTACCTTCTCTTAATACCCAGATTCCGTGGAGAAGAGATCTGAAGAGATCCTGTATTATCAATCAAGCAAGACTTTGAGGTGTTCATATTCATCACATCTATTGAAACCATCTGAGCAGCCTTGAAACCCCGAGCCGGCGGCGGAGAAGAATTAGAAGATGTAGGAGCAGCAGCAACAAGAAGTGAAGAATCAAGAGGAGTTTTACTGTGGGAGATCTGAATCCTAGAAAATATATCACATGGACTAACTTTATTCATCTCATGATCTTCAACAACAATCTTGCTACTATTATTTATAGAGTTTGCACCAGAAATAATTTGATTTTCAACAACAGTAGGGCTAGTAGAAGCAAGAATATGATCTGAAGAATAGCAAGGAGGCTGATGAAGATGAAGAAGAGGATCTGTGATATTACAAAAAGGGTCACCAAAATGATTAGTATGATGAGATGAAGATGAAGAAGTGAGGTTGAGATGATCAGATTGGAATTCCCAACTTGATGAAATATTGTTCACTGTAGTATTATTATGGTGAGATTCTCCACTGGCTCTGAATATATCTGTTAAATCACCTTGAAAATTTTCCATCTCCACACCCAAGACTAGCTTCACATACCATTACTTGATTCTATATGTATATACAAGAAAAGAGATTGCACCTGGAGAAACATGCAAATTTCTATGTAGTAATTAGGAATCACAGAACTAGGTGTTGTTCTTCTTTTTGTTTTTGTCTTGAGCACAAAGAAGAAAAAAAGAAAGAGAGAGAGAGAGAGAGAGAAATGTGTTTGTAATTTGAGAGAAAGAGTCGCTGACTTTTCACACAAATTAAACAGCTATTTTCCATACCAAAAGTGAGAGATAAAAAAGAATTATTAAATAAAACAAGAGTTAATTTCATATTAGTGTTTTGTGGTTTCACTTTTTAATTTACAATTACGAGTTTCTATTCTTTTTAGCAAAAATACAATCGTGAAATGCATTGGTTACACAATTAATCAACCGGTTATTTTTCTTACGTGTATGAGGACATTTTTATGAAAGACAAAAGTTCTAAATTTAATCCTAAACTCTAATCTAACCCGTCAAAACTTTAAAATTTTTTTAACAAAAGGATCTCCTCGTCCATGTGTTTCTGGTGCTAAATAAAGGGCATTTTTACAAAATATATTGTTTGTTGATCTCGTAATTGATCATTTACTTAATTTGGTAAACAATATCTTTCACATCTTTTTACTAAAAACAAACTTCAGGGACTCATGTGAAAAATAAATGAAAACACATGACTAATATAAAATTTACCCTTTTAAATAAAATAATAGTTTGTAAGTAAAAACTGAAATCAAGGAGAGAATAAACAAATTGGATTTTAAACATAAAACAACAAAATGGGTCAATTTCATCCAACTGTTTAATCTTATTTTAATCTTACCTTTGTTTTCTTTCCCTTTTTTATTTTCTTTCTATCAATCTAATCTCTCAAAGTTTTCAGATTACCACTCCAAAAAGAAAAGGAAATAAAAATAAAAATAAGTGATGCGAAAGTAAAGAGGCGGCAAGTAGCCGCATTCTTCGGAAAACGTTTCGAAACCTTAACTTTTCCATATCCCGTTTCTTTTTCTTTCTATACAAAAGCATACAAAATTAAAAAAAGTATCATCACTTTCAGCAGGTTAGGTTTTTACTATAATTCTAATCAACATTTCCTCATTTGTTTTTCATTCACTTGTAGCTCAATTCACGACCTAAATTGAGTTTTAAAGAAGACATCTCAAATTTGATTTGAAAGTGTTATTATCGGTAAACATGTGTTTGAAATTATAAAGGTAGGATGCAAATAGATTCGAAACTATGGCGGGTTCGTAAATGCTTTCAAGTTTTGGTGCTTGGATTTAGAAAGAATTATTAAAGGGAAGAAATCTTCAGCGTTTTTTGGATGGAGTTAATGAAGGTTAACGAGAATAAATGTAAACTTTTCACTTAATCTCGATAGGAAGTTTTGTTAGAGAAATGAAAGTTAATGTATGTTAACATTTTACTTTTATTGACCTCTAAATCGAGGGTAAATGAAAGTAACTTTGACTAATTTACATCTAGTCACTCTTATTCTATTCTATAAACTCACAAACAATGTTAAGTTTTAACTTTCATCTACATCACTTCTCTTTCCGTTCCATTACTCTCATTAACATTCTCTAACTCTTACCCCATTAACCTTCCAACTTCTAAGCAAAAAATTTCTATTTTAAAATAATAAGTATTTACTTTAATTGTTATTTCCAAGTTGGAGTAATAAAATGATGGGCTTTATTTATTCGGGCTTGATTCAGTTCAATTCAGTAATTTTAATTAAGTGAAAAATTATTAGTTATGGTTCATATAATTTAGGGGCTGATAAGCTTGTCCACCAAATCAAGTATTTTTTTTTTTTGAAAAGTATTTTCCTTTTCTTTTTTTTTGAAAGCCCAAGTATTTTCCTTTTCTTATTTCTTTTGTTGAGCTTATGTATATTTTACTAGTGAAGGTTCCGAGCTATAAATCGCGTGCGACTCAGTGTTCCTAACATTTCTATATTTTTTTTTTGATAGAAGAGTTACCATATCATTGAATAATATAGAAAATTACAGCACGATGATAATCAAAGAAAAAGGAGGAACCAAACCTCACAAAGATAGAGGCAAAAGCCAGTATAAACCGCATATAGGGCAAAAAACGCTACAAAAAGCCTAATACACCATAAAGGTACTAAAAAACGACATAATACATCATATATTCATTGAGATTCCGGATCTGCAGAAAAGCTATCAAAAACCATTCTTCAACACTTATGTTTCGCCAGAAAATCGGATCTATGTCATTCTTGAAATTGCACTCCCGTAGATTACAGATATATGGATTAAATCAACCTTTTCCGCCCGTGCTAAATCTGAACGAGCTATAAATGAAGAAAATATAGCTATCGGATGCAAATTTAATGACCAAAGAATATTGTTGAGATATATGATGCTAAACAAAAAGAGCGATGAGAAGAAGGAGAAAATCAAATGAGATTCAGGGTTGGGAGGAGGAAGAAAGAAGTAAAACTTTTTTCTTCCTCCTCGATTTCATTAGGGTTTTAGTATTAGGGTTTTGAGTCTAACAAGAGGTTTTGAGTCTAACATTTCTATTTTATCCCCTTGCCTGATAAGTTCTATTTTTTTTATGCTACAAGAATAATAACAATTCAAAATAGAAAATGGTAAATTTATATTTATTATCTTTTTATTCTCTTTGTTTTATTTTCAATTTTTTTTATAAATTGGATAGAATAGAATTTAAACCTGATCTTCCCACTCACATATCGATGAGTAGACCAATTGAGCTACAACCAATTGATTTTATTTTCGATTTTTAAAATATATTTTGACAAATGATTTTATATTTTTTTGTTTATCAATGAAAACATATTACACTGGTTGGATCTTAATTAATTAGTGTTACATTTCCAGGTTACCATAAAATAACTAAAATGTTATTCTAGTATAGAAGAAAAATTTGTATCTCAATTGTGAGGAATGATCTAAAGTTCCAACTAATATATATTTTTTTGTCTTACATCAGTTTCCGAATTCACATTGGACCGATTAATTTGGATTCGAGACGGGTCTAAAAATTATGGTATTTAAACTCCTTTCAGTCGCCATTATGAAAATCGATCTACAAATCTCTCTATCAAACGCAATTTCATGCTACCATTTCACCAACTAAAGATTTATGTTCCAATTAATATAATAATATAGTTGAAAGTTGAGTTAGAATAAAAAATCAATGATTATTTGAGGACCGTCTCCTTATCTACAGATTTTCTTTTTACCTTTCCCTATTGTCTTTGGTGATCACTTGTGTAGTTCATTGATCCATCTTTTCTAGTTGATGTGCTCTTTAGTGCCCTTTTGAGATTATGCACTTTCACTTGTAGAATTATTGAATCAATTTAAAATTGCTTTTCTCTGTTCTTATTAAAAAAAGTGTTAGGAAGTTTTACAAACCAAATAAAAAGTTAAACTAATAGTTAACTCCAATATCATCTTTTATATTAATTATTTTATATAAATTTGGATATGAAAGATTAGGCCTAAAGATCAATTTCATCCACGCCTAAACCCTATGAGTCCAAGAATCATTGGAGTATATATAATCAATACGTCTTTGACGAATTTGTCTAAGTGCTTTCATGGCTAGTAATATACTTGTCTAAATTTGTTGACATTCATACATCAATCCGAAGGTAAAATATATACAAGGAACTACTCACTCACAAATATTTCAACTAGTCAAGATGATTATGTAGAACATAGATATATCGTATATATAACAAAGACTCGACTACAGATGTAGGTTTTGATTGGTGAGTGTTAGAGAAGCATTGTGAGGGATAATATCCTGCTCTAGAAGCTTTGTAAACATGTTTGATTTAAGTTTGACGTAATGCATGCCTTAAATTGTATAATTGGTTTAGGATTGACTTTCTATTTTCTATTTAAATTCGGTGTCTTGCGATCCAAGTGTGATTAACGTTAGAGAGTACTATAAATACTCTCTCATATTACCAACCATGAAAGCATTTAAATATGAATGCCAACAGATTTAGGCGCGTTTGATTATATTTTTTTCGCTTAATTCACATAACGAAGTTCATGTTGCTTGAGGCGAATTATGTTAGTAGAATTTAACTCCACAAAAAAGTAATTTAACTTAATTATTATTGAGCTATTGGATCTATGCCTTAAACTTCTACACTAAATTTGCTAAGAACTAAGACTGAGAGACTGATGGGGATCTGTAAATGAGAGTAGGCAAATCATATTAGATTATATATTAGATCGTACTTTGAGGTATGTGAAGTGTGTGTATACGGATATTTATATTTTTTGGTTTTCCATCCGGTTTTCGAACCTATACTGGGCCGACTAATCCAGATTCGGGGCAAGTCCAAGGATTATGGTATTTAAACTCATCTCAGTCGCCGTTGTGGGGGATCGATCTGCAGACCTTCCTACCAAGCGCATCCCCATGCTACCACTCCGCCAACCAATGATTGGTACGGATACTTATATTTGATATGGATGATTCCTAGGGCACGGCTAATAGGAACCTTTGAGAAGCAAAAAATGATATGTGGCTCCATGAGATAAATTCGACTAAATATGTTAGATTCATAGTTTGGAGCAACTTCCTAATTTGTATAAAACATTATATATAAGAAATATAATTTGAGGAGTTTCATGAGCACATCAATTATCAGTGATTTATTTGTAAGATGTAAATTGTCGTAAATTTTCAACGATGTAGAAGATTAGTTCTAAAAAGTGTTATAAATTCTAAAAGGTTATGATATTAAGCAATGTAGAGTTTGGTTTGGTGGGACTTAAAAAGATACAACTCGGGTGGCTAAGGCCCTAAAAGTCAAGTATGATATGACACATTTGATGGTTGAGATCAAAGTGAATGTACATTCGAGTGAGTGAGACTTTGAGCTCTGTTCTTTTTTATTAAAATTCAATAACATTTAATATAAGTTAAATTCAGCCGAATTCATCAAAATTTGTTAGGCTTTTAACAAAATGTAATCAGTTCATACAATTCAACAAATTTAATTCAATTCAGTTTAATTCAACTATAAAAAACACAATTTTGCTTTTTTACGTTTCGAAAGGTTTCTTTGTTTCTTTTTTGTGGTTGCTCTATCTCTTTTAGATATATCTATAATCTATATGTCCCTAAATAAATTATAATTTTGATATACACTAGGGAGATGGGATGTTAGAGAGAGTGAGGTTTGTTGTTATTGTATGGTAATAATGAAAGATTATTGAAGGAAGGCTTAGAATGACCAATGATGATCAAGGATCTCACCGACCTTTTATAATTTGACGAGACATCTTCACAATCTCCCTCTCATTTGACAAGACCATTCTTGCTATCTCTTCCGTTTTCTATGGAATATTTCTTCCTATAAACCTCCAATTTTAGCAACTTATTTTGTTTTATTCTATAATTACACCAATAATGGCTCATTTAACGTATACCAGCCGTGCTATTTGGCAGTTTAAACAAGTGCTAAAATTTTTACGCTCCAATAACATTTTCGTAAAAATTTTACACCGTTCAAAAACATTTATAATTATGAAAATAATACTGGAGTGTCAATTTTCTTGTACAGTTGATAACCATTGGGATTTACTGTATAAATATACATGTGCCAAGTTGTTGTTAGAAAAGAAAGTAAGAATATAATGAGTTCACTAGTAGGAGATAAATAATGAATGGAACTTTAATTAATTCCCCCCACATGAAAAGTTGGCAATAAAAGAATGAGATTTGATTATTAATTAATGGGTATCTTTCAAAAAATCAGTTTTATTTGTGTATGTGTTTATTCTTTTGACAAAACAAAAATTGTGTTTAGCACCGTTATCTAAAAAGTGGAAAAATTATTAACGGTGTTAAATTTAATGATATGACGGAGGGTATTATGTTCTTAATTTCTTGGTTATAATATAAAAAGTTTATTTTCCACACTTTAAAATTGTAAACATGTGAATTTTTGTAGAAATTTGCCAATAAATTAATACTAGAATCACTTTGCCATGTCATCACATTTAACCCCGTAATAACTTTTTCACATTTTGAATAATGGAGCTAAATAAAATCCTCATTTTGTCAGAAAAATAAATACAAAAACCATTTTAATAAAAATGATAAACATAAAAGTTTTTTTAATTACCCTTAATTAATTAATTGTGCTTAACTGCATGAAAGAAACACATGTATTTTAATAGCTACCTTATGTCTCCTAAAACTAGTATTTGTCTTTACCTTATTCCAAGCACCTTAAAACAACATAACTAGGATTTTCCCTCCCGGTGGTCTTATCCTATTCTTATCTTACATATAGAGCTTGTTTGGGTTAATTAATTTAAACTAATTAATATTATCGGAAGCAGTTCCTTCAATATGGTCAATAAAATGTATTGCTAAACACCGTGGCCAAAAAAATATATATTATTATGCCTTCTCCCTAATCCGGTCATTTGTCTATAAAAATTTGAAGTTAATTGTTTTAGAGGTTATAAAAATTTGCATATTTTTCATGAACAGTTATGAAATTTTAATTTGTCTCAATAAAATTATATAACTTTAGTTTTGTTCCAATCAAATCACATTATTGCCCTTTTTTCGGTCAACCATTCATCAGAAATGATGATGTGACAATAATTTTATATTTTCTGTGATACATCAGTGTTAGAATATATTTATCATTAGGACAATTAAATGTAAATATATTAGTCAAAGTCTGTATATGGTAGGTTTGATATTCATTGCCTAGAATCATGCTTAGTCATGTATATTTATACTCAGAAGATCAATGAGAAGAAGTAACGATTGAATTCTTTCATGGTATCTTCCTAATATCGATCTACTTACCACTTTCGCTCTTTTTCTTCTCTTTCTCTTCTCCCTCTCGGCAGCCCCCCCCCCCCTGGTTGGCCGACCCCTTTATTTTCCCCTTCAATCGTCTTTTTCCTTTCCCACAAATGGCTCCAACCAAGTTTCATCCCGCCCCTTAGTGTATCGAACATCCGTAACCATGTTCCGTTCATCTTGGAATCAAAAAATGTTCTTTATACTACGTGGGCAGAGTTGTTTAAGATTTGTGCCCGCGCCCACGGGGTGTTGGATCATATACTTCCTTCTACCAAACAAGTTGCTACTGCCACAGACACCGATACCGATGAAGCCGATACGGATGAAGCCAATGCAGATGAACTTTGGGCCACGTTGGATGCTGCAGTTTTGGGATGGATTTTTGCCACCATCTCTAAGGATTTGGTGACACAAATTCTTATTCCGGGCTCTACGGCCATGGACACTTGGAATCGCTTACGCGATCTCTTTGAAGACAATAAGCATTCTCGAGCTGTTGCTCTCGAACAAGATTTTTCTCATGTCCTTTTAGCCGACTATCCCGATGTTACGTCTTATTGTCAGAAACTTAAGGAACTTTCCGATCAACTCCGCAATGTGGGAGCCCCGGTTTCCAATGATCGCTTAATTCTTCAAATGGTCTCAGGTCTCACCGATGCCTACAATGGTGTTGGGACACTTCTTCGCCAAAGCAATCCATTACCCTCTTTTCACCAAGCGAGATCGATGCTTACTCTCGAGGAAGCCGGGCTAGCCAAAAAGCTCGCAACCTCTTCGAATTCAGCCATGATTGCTCCGGTTCCGCGCGATTTCTCTGCCCCAGATACATCACCCCCCAATCGGCAGAATTCTCATGAGAGAAATAACTCAAATCGGGGTGGACATCGCAGGAATCGTAATGGTAGCGGCAAGGGCAGCAACCACGGTGGCCGTAACGGCGGTAGGTCGAACTCCGGTGGGCAGCAGGCCGGCGGCAGTCGGCGTCGGAATGGAGGAGGTAACGGGGCTGGTTCTGGTTGGCAGTCGCACGGTGGTTTCTATGGACAGTATAACTGGTATCCTCCTCCTCCTTGGGCTATTCCACCATGCCCATATCCCAGTACTCCTTGGGCTAGGCCCCATTCTCAAGGCCCTAGCAGAAATAATGGAATTTTGGGTCAACATCCTCAAGCACAAACCCAACATCATGCATACACTGCTAATTCGGCTTCCGATTACGCTCCGACTGATATTGAGTCTGCCATGTATACTATGAGCATTTCTCCTCCGGCTAATCCCTGGGTGATGGATACTGGAGCCTCGTCTCATGTCACGTCCGAAAAAGGTACGCTCTCGTCTTTTTTTAATTCGAGCAAAAATAATGGTATTTTAGTTGGAAATTGTCAGTTTATTCCAATTCGTGGTTATGGACACACCCAATAAACTCACCCACACCCTCCACTAGCCTTGAAAAATGTATTATATGCACCTCATATTATCAAAAATTTAGTTTATGTCAGAAAATTCACAACTGATAATTCTGATTCTGTGGAGTTTGATCCTTTTGGGTTTTCTGTGAAGGATTTTCGGACGGGGAATATTATAATGAGATGTGATAGTCAAGGCGACCTCTATCATGTTACATCAAGAAAATCTGTGTCCACCACTCAACATTCTAGTTTTGCTGTTTTAAACTCTACTTTATGGCATGATAGGTTAGGTCATTCGGGTCTTCCGGTATTTGAGTCTCTTCGCAAGAATCAATTTATTGAGTGTGGTTTGAATAAAGACTTGTCTCTTTGTCGTTCTTGTATCTTGGGAAAACAAGTTAAATTACCGTTTCATGATTCACCAAATAATTCAATGTATCCTTTTGATATTGTTCACTGTGATTTATGGACTTCTCCGGTATTGAGTAATTCGGGTTATCGTTATTATATTGTTTTTTTTGGATGATTTTACTAATTTTGTGTGGACTTATCCATTGCCTAGAAAATCCGGTGTCTTCTCCATTTTTGTGAAATTTCATGCTTTTATCCGCACTCAATTTGAACGGGATATTAAACATTTACAATGTGATAATGGCAAGGAGTTTGATAACTCTAATGTTCGTGATTTTTGTCATAAAAATGGGTTGGTCCTCCGTTTTTCGTGTCCATATACGTCACCTCAAAATGGTAAACCCGAGCGCAAACTCCGCACTTTAAATAATATAACCCGAACTCTCTTATCCCACGCATCTATCCCACCATCTTTTTGGCCGTATGCATTGCAGATGGCCACTTATCTCCATAATGTCCTCCCAAGTAAAGTCTTGAATTTTCAATCTCCACTCCAAATTTTGTACCAAAAAGATCCCGTGTTGTCTCACCTTCGTGTTTTTGGATGTTTATGTTATCCTCTTCTTCCGTCCACTACTCTTCACAAACTTCAAGCGAGGTCAAAACCATGTGTTTTCTTGGGGTTTCCGGATAATCATCGGGGTTATAGGTGTTTTGATTTACTATCTAATATTATAATTTGTCGTCATGTTATTTTTGATGAGTCTCAATTCCCTTTTGCGACTACGACACCCAATCCTAATTATAATTTTCTAGATAGTGATACTTCCCATTATATGCAGTACCACCAACTTACTTCCTCCCATTCTAAAAAACCACCACCCAACCCCACGACCTCCCCACAATCTTTCCCCCACTCACCACCTGGCCCATCCGGCCTAACCCCATTTCCTTACTCCACGCCCCCACTCTCCATTTCCCAACAGGCCCCCACTTCCCCACCAGCCCACAACGATCCAGCCTCACCAAATCTTCATGGACCTACTGCTTCACCAGCCCGCTCCCAACCCAGCAGTCCCATCCCTTTTAACTCGATACCCTCCCCACCTCCTTTACCTTCTCGGCCAATAACCCGAAGCCAGCGAGGCATTTTTAAACCCAAACTTCCTTTCAACCTTCACACACAAGCTACCAAATCCCCAATCCCCAAAAATCCCTTGTCCGCACTACGGGATCCCAATTGGAAAATGGCCATGGAAGACGAGTATCAAGCTCTTATTAAAAATAAGACGTGGGTCTTGGTACATCGTCCTCCGGGTGTTAATGTGATGCGTTGTTTATGGATTTTGACTCATAAAGTGCGTGCTGACGGTTCTTTTGAGAGGCATAAAGCCCGTCTTGTAGGTGATGGCAAGTCTGAACAGGTTGGCATTGATTGTGGGGAGACTTTTAGCCCTGTGGTTAAACCAGCAACCATTCGAACTGTTCTTAGTTTGGCTTTAACAAAGTCTAGGCCAATCCGACAGTTGGATGTGAAGAATTCTTTTCTCCATGGTGAGCTTAATGAGACGGTATACATGCATCAACCCTTGGGCTTCCGTGACAAAACCCACCCGAACTATGTATGTCTTCTCTAGAAGTCTTTGTATGGTTTAAAACAGGCTCCCCGGGCTTGGTACAAACGTTTTACAGACTATGTTTCCACTATTGGTTTTACTCACAGTGTCTCTGACAATTCTTTGTTTATTTATAAACGGGGATCTTCTATGGCTTATCTGTTATTATATGTGGATGACATTATTCTCACCGCCTCTTCTGACTCTCTTTGCAAGGAGATTATTTCTTTACTTGGTTCAGAATTTTCTATGAAAGACTTGGGTCAATTGAGCTCCTTTTTAGGTATCTCGGTTCGTCACACTCCTCAGGGCCTTTTTCTTTCTCAACAACAGTATGCCTCTAATATTATTGACCGCGCTGGTATGTCTAGCTGCAAACCATCTGCTACTCCTGTTGACACCAAGCCTAAATTGAGTGCCAATACTAGTCCAACATTCTCCGATCCCTCCCTGTATCGAAGTCTTGCCGGGGCACTCCAGTATCTCACTTTTACTCGGCCGGATATTTCCTACGCAGTGCAACAAGTTTGTCTCTTTATGCATGATCCTCGTGAGGTTCATATGGCGGCAGTCAAACGCATCATTCGGTATATTCAAGGTACTTTGCACCATGGTCTCTATTTATACAAATCCTCGGCATTTACTTTACTTTCGTACACGGATGCTGATTGGGGTGGGTGCCCCGACACTCGCCGCTCCACCTCTGGCTACTGTGTTTATCTTGGGGACAATCTGATTTCCTGGTCTGCCAAACGCCAACCGACTTTGTCTCGATCTTCAGCTGAGGCCGAGTACTGCGGGGTGGCTAATGTTGTTGCTGAATCTTGCTGGCTCCGAAATGTATTACTTGAGTTACATTGTCCTATTCAAAAAGCCACGCTTGTTTACTGTGATAATGTTAGTGCTATCTACTTGTCTGGTAACCCCGTACATCATCAGCAAACCAAGCATATTGAGATGGACATCCATTTTGTCCGTGAGAAAGTCACTCGAGGATTAGTCCGGGTCCTCCATGTTCCGTCCCGTTATCAGATTGCCGACATCTTCACCAAGAGTCTACCACAAGTTCTTTTCAAAGATTTTCGTAACAGTATAAGTGTTCGTCCTTCTCCCGCTTCGACTGTGGGGGAGTGTTAGAATATATTTATCATTAGGACAATTAAATGTAAATATATTAGTCAAAGTCTGTATATGGTAGGTTTGATATTCATTGCCTAGAATCATGCTTAGTCTTGTATATTTATACTCAGAAGATCAATGAGAAGAAGTAACGATTGAATTCTTTCAATCAGCAACACGTCATCGCCATATGGCAAATCAAAATATATTTTTTAATAAACAAATTTAAATTAATCCAACCTAACCCAACTTAACCTAAAGTTATATAGTCAATTAGTTTCAGAGGTCACAAAAGTTTCGAATATTTCTCTACATGATCACAAAAGTTTCAAATAATTCCCTAAATGGTCATAATGGTTTCAAATATTTTCTCAAATAATCACACATTTATAGCTAATTACTTTTAAAGGCACATGACTTTCAAACATGTCCAAAAATAATCATAAAGAAATACTCCCTCTGTTCCTATATGTAGTTTGTTCTAGACACTTGAAATAATTCCAAAATATAAGGTGTTCTCAGTTATCAAGAAAATTTTGGCTAACTTCTTCCTTTCTTACCCTTCTTCTTTATATTGATTACTCCATCTTTTTCAAGGTTCAATAAATGGAGAGGGAGGCAAAGAGCCAATGAGAGGGAGTATATTTGAGCTATTAACGTTAATTGAGGTGCAATTAATACTATTAAGACTTTTGGATTAAGGTTATATTAGTAATTATAATCTATATTAAATGTCTTTCTTAATTTGTGTGAAAAAACCTAAAAGGCCTTATATAAATGAACGAAGGGAGTAGTTACATAAATTCAATATAAGACATTACAACTATAATCAAGATGAACACCAAATATCAAAAATATTAATAATTATTCAATATGCATTTGAAGCACCAAGTATCCAAAATGTGGTTCAACACCAAATATCGAATCGAAGACAAGTTTGATTATATATCATATAATCCAAAATCTAACCAACTAATATATGAATGTCTTAGATTGAGTTTATGTAATTATTTTTTTATGACTATTTTTGGACATGTTTGAAAGTCCCGTGACCTTTGAAAGTAATTAGCTATAGATTTGTGACTTTTGAGAAAATATTCGAAACTATTGTGTTCATTTGGGAAATTATTCGAAACTTTTGTGACCATTTACAGAAATATTCGAAACTTTTGTGGCCTCTGAAACTAATTGGTTATAGAGCATTAGGTAGGGTTGGGTTGGATTGGATTAATTTAAATTTTTTACTAAAACAATATATTTTAATTTATGGCATGGCGATGATGTGTCGCTGATATATCACAAAAAGTATGAAATTATTGCCACATCATAATCTCCGGCGAGTAATTGGCCTAAAAACGGTCAATGTCAATTTATTAGAACAAAATTAAAGTTTTATAATTTGAGTAGAACAAATTAAAGTTTTATAAACGTTCATGAAAAATAGGTAAATTTATATGACTTTCGAATCAATTAACTCTGAAAATTTGACTAGACAGCCTCAAAAAATGCTTGGCTTGAAGCCAATTTCAAGCGCGGTGTGAGGGTGCTTGAGGTTGTTTAGATCAATATTTTTACTGAAATCTTTGAATTTTTAAAATGTGTCATAATGTGTCAAATGATGTTTTCGGGATACTTAGTTATTGACAACTTCAAGGAAAAAATGTCAGTTTTGGACAACACTAAGTAAAACTTGAGTGTTATTTTATTTTATTTGTTTATAAAACCCAAAAAATACCTTTATTCGAGATTACAGTTGAACAAAAAATATCTAAAACCCCCGGAGATCCGAATCAATAGGGATTTAGAAAATGACACTTGACAATCTCAGAATGAAAAATTTCAAAAATTTGTGACATTTCAAGAATTTATAAAAGCCAAAAGATACCTTAATTCTTCAAATTTTTAATATTAAGGTTATTTAGGTTTTTTTATATAATGAAAAAGTAAATGAATGTTTAGAGAGCAAACTTCAAAATTGATGATTTTGAAAAATCGTTAACAAGATGATATTAAATAATGTATTAAACAATTCTAATTCTTAAATATTTTTATTTATAAAATTTATTATCCTTTTTGGAATTTAACTTTTTTTTTTTTATAATACCAAATTGAGAAACTAGTGATGGCATTAAAACTCAATTTATTATATATCTAAAAACATATCGAGTGGGTAATAAAAATTAAAAATAAAAGGTCACGATGGAGCATGACACGGTGAGGATCTCTTGGCACAACAGAAAAGAAGACAAAAAATTGAACTGAACTGGGATTCTTATTTATACAATACAATGGTATTTTTATTTTGTCTTCCAGCAAAGCATCCTTCCATGTGAAGCATTATATTAAGAGAAATAAATAATAATAATAGCAATGCTAAACTCCTCTTTCTTCGCTGACTCTTGCTGGTTAAATTAAAATAATAAGTTTGGAGGCATTTTGTTTAGTATAATTTAATTAGGTAGGTAGGTGGTAATTAAGATAAAGACAAATGTTAATCAAAAGGATAGGAATGGAAATGTCATGCTAAATAATATTGCCTAAGCAGCTCACGCCTCCATGCGTCAGCCAGCCGGCATTCTCACCGGTCACTTCCATCTACTTGGACGGCTATCATTTGGATAACACCTGTCCTTTCTTCTTATTGTATTCTCCTTTTCTTGCTTTTTTTTAATCAACTAAGGCATATTTCAATTTGTGTATTTATTTAATTTTTAAAAGCTACAATTATATGTTAATTGAATCTTTTATAATCTCAAAGTTACGGATCCGTTGGTTTGATCGTTTAGGTTCTGTTCATTATAACTAAATTGAACTGAATTAAACTACAATTTTGTTTTTTATGATTGAACTAAATCAAGTTACTCAACTAAATACTACTGAACTGAAATAAATTAATGATAAGCTATAAAGAACAAGCCTTGGTAAAGTGTTTCGTGGGAGCATATAGCGTTTCGTAGGAGCATATATCATTTTTATTTCAATATGTTGATATATAGTTGTTTGATTTTTTTTAATAAAAGCTGGGAGTGTGGGGGAAAAAGGACTGAACAAAATCCCAACTAGGTTGGCACCTCGAGCAAGGCTCTCGAAAAAACCCTTGTCCCATCTAACTTTATATATAGTTGTTTGCTTAAAAACTTTAAACTACAACTTTTAGCGTTTCGAAAGAAAAACGGAGCGTCTCGTCAAAAGCTCAAAATTGAAGCTTTTTACGAAACGCTAGTTTGTATTTCAAACCAGAAGTAGACTTTCACCAAATTACCCTAACTTATTACTATTATTTATTTATATTTATAAACGATATATACATATTAGTCTTTTCACATGTCAACAGCTACTGTTTTTTTGTAAGTTTTCCAAACACTAATTATTCAACAGTTGTTTCACTTTCTTTTTGGAATACAAGTTAAATAGTGTTGTTGAGAGTTCTCAAGAAGCTATAAGTAATCTAAACCCGCACGATATCGAACTTGATAAATGATGGTCGATGTATTTATAACATTCACGGGATTTCGAAAGGAATGGTAGGAAAACCTAATGGTAATAAGAAGTTAGTGTCATGATCTGGTATGCTTGAGAACAAGCATTGGGCAAGTGTGAAGTGTTTGATAAGTGACAAATTCAGCAGTAAGTATCCAACTTTTGAGATTTAATTGTTATCACACATTTTATTGTTTGTATTTGGTATCTTCACTTCCGCATGACCTTGTTGACTAAAATGAGTTGAATTGGACCTAAATTGGGTCAAATTGGTGTTGGTCTATGATTAGGAAGCTAAGTAAGCATATTTGAACTGAGTCAGGGTTAGGCTTGCGCAAGATTCGGACAATTTCGGATTTGCACATTCCTATCTGAAGAAGGATTTATTTCCTAATCTAATTTGGAAAATTTGGGAGTCTAGATGCGACATCTGAGCACGAATTGGTACAGACCTAATGAGGAAGGAAATGTTAACTTTGTTGAATAAGAATTTTTGAGCTACTTTTGTGAGACTAATCCCTTGTGTTTAGGAATCATGGTAAACTATATTAAAAGTCAGTGGAGATTTACTTGATTATTATAAGGTTGTTTTGCTTATAATTGTTATTATTTTATATATCGTTTTTTTGTTCATTGAATTTTTGAGATTTTATCTGAATTGATTGTTTGTTTTGCCAATGAAAACTGCTAGTTGTTTGTTAAATTGAACTATCGTAGGGATGATTTAGTTAATTAGACTTTCACCTAAGGTGTCAAGTTCAAATGAGACAAGGGTTTAGGATGAGACTAGTTTTTATGATAAGACAAGGGGTATTTTTGTAATTCAATAGGGGAAGGTGGCAAACTTGTAATTAAATGAACACCCCTCATGCGTGAATTGAAGGGAAAGAAGAGGAGGTGATGTCAGCGCTGATGTCACCTCTGGAGAGAGAAATAGTTTTAATTATTTTATTTAAAATGCATTTTCCCGCTTTTTTCGAACTCATTTTTCAAAAAAAATTATACCCGTGAACTCGTATTAATTAGGTGGTCATTTTGAGATCCATTTTTGTTATTTATAGACGATTTTTATTTTTTTTTATTTTTTTATAATTGTTCCACCGGACTACTCTAATTGTTCCACCGGACTACTCTAATTGTTCCAACAGAATACTATATTTTTTTACACTCCCAGAGTGCATTTAAAAAAAAGTAATGAAAATATTTTGCTGGAACAATTGGAGTTGTCTGGTGGAACAAATGTAGTATTCTGTTGGAACAACCAAGTATCCGACTTGGAACAAAAATAAAAAAAATAAAAATCGTCTATAAATAACAACAATGGATTTCAAAATGACCGCCTAATTAATACGAGTTCAGTGGTATAATTTTTTTTGAAAAATGAGTTCGGAAAGAGCGAGAAAATGCATTTTAAATAAAATAATAATTTTTTTTCTCTCTCCAGATGTGACATCAACGCTGACATCACCTCAATAATGCCCCTCCATGTTTTTAAAATTTCAAAATTGCCACCACTTTTTAATTGTCTCACACTAAAAAAAGTCTCTCCATAATGGCTTTGTCTCACATGAACCTATCTCTTCACCTAAGTGACTCAAACAAAGGATCGACTTTATGCATTCGGAAGTATAAATTTAGATATGAAAACCTGAGTTTTTATTATGTGACATTAATACGAATCTAATTGGATTTATTTGGGTCGAATGAAGAAATAATTTAGTTTATAATCGCCATTGGTGAGAGACAGTTTGTTAAGATCAAGTTCTTGTACTTAACGCTATCAATAAGTTGAATCTTGATTGCCGAGGCAAGGTAATTTACTGGTTAGAAATTAGTTATTTGTCATGCTTAACTAGTTTACTAGTCAGGAAGAATATATTAAACTGGTTTAGTATGTATCTAAGAAATATTATTTTATCTGTCAATAGTCGATAATGTTTGAAGCATATGCCTGCAAACTCTTTAATTGAATTCGTCCAAATATTGTTTACAAAATCCTTTTTTATTCTACCGCATTTATTTCTATTATTTGTTACTTGTTATTAAAATCTTACAATTCTAAATCCCCCCCCCCCTCATTTAATTACTTGTTAAGTCACATTAGTTATTGAGTCATTGTTATTGTTATTCCCTTGAATTCTACTTGTTATATTACAATTTATTTTGCTAAGAAAAAATTGAGATTATTTTGGGTGGAATCGGCACTCATCAAGTTCCATGGATTGGTTGCAATGTCTTCAATGGTTCTTGTATGCATATTATATTGTTTCTCATACTTGCCAGCACGGCAACAAGATTGCAGAATCTTTAGCTAATTTTGGTTATACGAGTTCTATATTTTGTTGGTGGTCATCCTTTCCTGATTCTGTAGCCCTTATTTGGTAGGGAGCAATTTTGTTTTTGTTATGTTTGTAACCTTTCATTTTTATCTTCTTTAATTATGTTTGGGTCTTTTGTGATTCTCTCTTTGTTTCGGTTGGTGTTTCGGAGATGCCAACCTAATTAGAACGTCTATTCTTAAAAATCACCGTACCTCAGCTTTTAATTAAAATCATATTAAAAACAAGAAGTAGGTTGTGTTTGGTATTGCTGTTGCAGAAAGCTACAACATCTTTTGGCTGAAAAGCAGGTATTGTAATGTTTGACAAAGATCAAAAGCAACTTTTGCTGACAGTGTTTTTTGGTTGAAAGCTACTTTTACCCAAAGTAGGTACCCATGCTTTTGGAAAAAACTGATTTCTCAGCTTTTGCAAATAACAATTAATTTTAAAATTTGGACAAAAATATCGAAGAGTCTTATACATATTACAATAAAAACTTCATATAAAAGACCTAGAAATTTTTTTTATATTAATCACTAGTAAAGTCGCTCTATTTTCAAAAATTAAATACAAAACCCTTGAATTTTGACAAAAATTAATTACTTGATCTTTCAATCGATACATTGTATTCAAAATTTATGTTTTGTTATATCTGTAAGCTACTAATTGACATATTTCAAAAAATTATTTACTAAATACTTATCAAACTGTTTTTACCTAATCAAATATTTACTTTCAATTTTACCAAACAGTGTATTCCACTTTTTCCCACAGCAACAGCAGTTTCCAACAACAATCTCAAACTAAACCTATTAATATAACATAACTAATTTATTCCATTACATTTACAGTTTTAGTTAAATCAGTTAGTTCACTGAAAGAAATATACAAAATGGTTAGAAATTAAAAGTGAAAAAAATGGGGGGATTATTGAGAAGAGGTGGGCCGATTCTTCCTCACAACCAACCACAGTGCCTACATTGCATAGCTTAATCCATTTGGAATTTTCGTACTAATAGATAATGGACCATACATACAGTTAATACAAATTTATTTATTTGTTTATTTTGATAATGTTATCAACTAAGGAAGCTTATGAGCCTGAAGTAGTGCAAACCACTTTGACAAGAAGATCCTGGCTAGTAATGATATATAATGAATTATCAATCATGTGTTGAGAAGATGAGACCAATTATTATTAATGATTAACTTTATTAATCCAATTATTATTATGATTTATATATTATTTATCAGTAGCAAAAGATATTGGTGCTAGTCAAGCGGTCGCTGTCTTTTGATGACTAATTGAGGATTAGTTGGAGAACTATTCGGAAATAAGTTGAATCTTGAACGTAGATGTTGAAATCTATCCAAATTGAATACTCAATTTTTAGTATCTAGTCGGGGCCTAAGCGGTTAGACGGCCTTCTTGGGACCTAAACAAACCCACACACTTGTTGGATCAAGTACATATCTAAGCACTCACACAAAGAAATAATAGAGAAAAAAATAATGAAAGCACACCCAAAATTTTGGGGTGGAAATCTCTTCAACAAGAATAAAACTAAGGAACTCATAGTCCTCTTAAATACCCACTTAAAAGAATTACAAGTTTTGAATGAACGAAACTGTAACAAAAACTCTTGCTCTCTTACACAATCTCAAGGTCCAAATTACACCTTCTAGCTAACTTATCTAGATGATGCGTGTTACAAATCACTAAAGTCCAAGCCTATCTATAGAAGGACACCTCATTTACATCTTTCTTTCTAAGCAATGCTAATGTGAGATTCTTAAATCTCTTGAAAACACTTTTAAGCAACGTCCTTTTACATTATTCTTAATTGATGTGAAATTTGGGGAGAAATCTTAACATTTTATTACTTAGACTAATTCTTATTGGCGTTGTTGATGTTATATAATCCACGAAAAAAAGCAATATAATATGCTTGTAGTCATAAGTTCATAACATATTGAAATTACGATAAAGGTTATGAATAATTAAGGCCTCGGATAGGGTGGCACGTGGTCTTTACCATGTGATTTTAATTACTTTACTTCCAATGGGAACTACTTATAATCTTTTTTTGCCTTTAAACATGGGATCATTGCAGATCCCAATCCATTATTTTATACTTCAAAAACAAAACAACAATTCACAAGTAACAATATGTTACAAAAACATAGTTAAAAAAAACGACTTTGTTTTTTCTTTTAATAAAAATAGGGTATAAGGGGAGAAATTGAGGGTCGGACATCTCGATTAGGTTGACATACTTCAATATGATAGAACCAATCCGGATCCAGATATTACTAAAAGGAGAAAAAACAAGAAAAGAAAAAATTTAATCTAAACTGTTGATAGTGTAAATTATTAGAACTATAAGCATTAAGTAGAAACGTTAGAGATTATAAATTTTTCTAAGTAAAAGCCGGTTGCGCAGCAATTATCGAATTCCAACCAAGTTGGCACTAAGCAGAGAACGCCAAAAAATCGAGAACCAAAAATTATGAATAAGAAGCATAAAGTTATTTTTGAAATATTATCCAAAAATATTATATGACTTATGGGCCACTATTTTCAAATACACTAATACTCTATTTTTTTTGACTTATTTTCAGCACATTTAACCTCAGTCCAACAATTTCAATTCTATTCATTTCAACAATTTCAATTTTTTTTAGCAATTTTCAGTTTTAATTAACATTATTTTTTAATTAGAAATACTGGCAAAATTAATTTAATTTAAAATGAAATTCCTAATTATAACTAATTAATATCAATCGTAACTTTTAAATTTGGAGTTGGGTGCATCATTTATTATTAACTTAAATTAAGTGATTTGTTTTAACCATTGATTTAAAAATGGAGGGTTGTGATGGATTAACTTTTAAAGAGCAAAAATGTTCCATCAATAATTTAGTGGGAGGTACATTTTAGAAAATAAAAAAAAAATAATTGCATAAGAATTTATAGTCTAATAGATACACAACTATTATACGTTATTGTGTTTAATATTGTATAATTAATATGATAAATTATGTTTTTCCAAGAAAAATGACAACTATTATTTTTTTATCGGTAATAAAACTTCATTAGTAAAACGATTCAAAAAATTATACCTATTTATTTAATTTTTTTTATCATAGTTTTAGTATTAATTTATTTTAGATTGATAAATTTAATTTAATTATATTCAATTCAGTTCAGCAATTTTAGTTCAGTTCAACAATTTCAGCAAGTTCAGTTTTATTCAGGAATTTCAGTTCAGTTCAACAATTTCAGCAAGTTCAGTTTTATTCAGCAATTTCAGTTCAGTTCAACAATTTCAACAAGTTCAGTTTTATTCAGCAATTTCAGTTCAGTTCAACAATTTCAGCAAGTTCAGTTTTATTCAGCAATTTTAGTTTTATTCAGCAATTTCACTTCAATTCAGTTTAGCTTTATTCAGCCAAAAAGAATAGGGCCTAAGACTTTATAATATATTGTTTTCACGAGAAATTTAGGATACATTCAATGTACCACGTTATTCATACACCATGTCAATAATTCTAGGACGAGTTCAATTTAATGTTTAGGATTTATTTTGTAGGATAAAGTTTTTATTATAATTTCTAGTATGTGTTAAAATCCTATTGGTTATAATATTACTTTGGCATTTATATCTTAGTTTGGTGTACTACTTCATCCCTAATGCAGAGAGTACCATTGTCTCTTGTTTCGCATGTTGTTACTGGTTTGGATTATCATCATTCCTCAGTGGACTAAATCTGTAGAAAGTAGCTCTTATGTGAAAGAATAAGTGTGGTTTTTCTTATGGACCCATATAAATTCCATCATTGTTAAGGTGATTTTCTATGGGTATTTTAGGATGTTTTTAGAACATTTTCATGCATTTCATATTTATTTTATATTTTTCATTTAACCATTGTGCTTAATTTTCCGTAAGTTTGTATTCATGCTCGGTTTCATGTGTTTGGTTTCGTGCATTATTTCATCTTTACAAGTTATTTTGGAGTAAATCGGTGAAGTTTGACTTCAAGGGATGATTAAAGTTTATATAGAGAATCCAAAAAAGCCTAAATGGACTCCAAATAGCCAAGCTTCTAATTATGAAGATTTTGGATTTGTCTTTCAAGTTTTGTCGAGATTCGACATATGTTTGTAACTCGGCTGTAACATTTTCATACTCCAAATTAGGTGAATCAAGTTGCATATGAAATATAAGACATGGAAAATGAACTCCTCAATTTACATTTTTTCTAAATTATGGCTGAAAGCAGGGATGTCCTTGAGCATGGACAAGACAGGCACCTACCCAGAGCCTCAATTCCGCTCAATAAATTTAATAAAAGTCCATTAGACATTTAAACAATAATTCAGTTTAGCTCAATTCAATTCAAAGTTAGAGAAAAAAATTTCTTTTTTGCCAAAGATGGGCTTATTGCATAACCTTAAAAGGTGTAGGCTATGGTGACTTTGTTTTTGAGTTACTTTGTTTGTACTTTGCTTCATTCACCATTAGATCACTTTTCACCCCATGATCTAATGGTGGACAAAACAAAGTAATGGTTACTTTGTCAAAAACAAAGTGACCATAGAATTTCCCATCTTTAAAATATTAGTTTCTTTTCTGTTTCTGAATTCGATGTAGATGATGGGCCTGATGTTCGAAAATAAGTGTGCCTGGAAATCAATCCTGGGCCAAATAGTATATCAATCCTGGGCCAAATAGTATATGGACCGATCAATTAATATAAATTCTAGAGTGGTCAATGTTGCGTATTGGATTCTCTTTTTAAACCATTTTCTTTTTCTCAATATGGGATTTCAATTTAAACCAAATTAGGGCCTCGTTTGTTTGTGTCCTAGAAAATATTATGGGTCCAAAAATTAAATATTTCATGTGTTTTACAATAGTAGAAAAAACATTTCCAGTGTTTATCTACATAACCGAATATTCTTTACTAGTCACAAATAAATATACATAATATTTTATATGTTTATATTTTTTTATTTATTAATAACGTCGTGAAAACTCTTCCATCCTTGAGCTTTCTCGAGTTGCCATAAACTTACAAAATAAATTCGGTGAGGTGATCACCAATTAGCTCTCTGACACACAAGTCGGTAAAGGAAAGACTTAGAACGTAAGAAAAGAATCAAAATTGTGATTGTACCTTTAGGGTTCACCTATATATGCTTATTTATAGGGTTACTTTGAGCGAAAACGGGCGTTCAAAGAGGCTTAGACTTTTCACTAGAGTCGTCGCCCTGCCAACCAAGAAAATGTGTAAACCGACAATAAACAAATTGTCTTTGAAAACAGAGGCTTTTGCCTGAGTATGCTAAACTATGCTAGTTGTCCATTCGTTGTAGATATTGTTTCTTTTGCTCAACAAGTGTTTGAGACAATTAGTCGCACCTTGGCTCATGTGTTGGGAGATGAAAGCTTCAGTCTCTTGGACAAATTCTTCTTCAACCATATCTTGGGTGTCTTCTACACAACCATACATTGGACCTGTTCTCTTAGGCTGTTGGTTCTCTACTGTTGTGTTAGTATAGTGGTACTAACTGTTGTACCAAAAACACCGTTAGAGGTGCTTGTTAAATCCAGTGTGGCGGTGGCGGTGGTGGGGTTTGTGTTGTGTTCATGATGGAAACCCTAAAACTTCTTTAGCAAGAAAAGATTTTCACGCTCACTGCAGTAATGATAACTTGCAAAATAATCTTGTCGTCTTCGAGTTGCTGAAACTTATAAAATAGAGCTGGCACGCTCAAGTCTACAAGAGATCAACTAAGAATGTAAAAATTAATAGATTTGTGAATGTATCTTTAAGGTTGACCTCTGATGTATATTTATAAGGATTTTGCAATCCATAACCTTGTAGGATTCGAATTTCCAGATAGTCGACTAGAAGGAGAACTTCTAGTTTAGGAATGAAATCAATTACCTTGAATATGAAGGTATTCTAGAAGGATTGTGATTCCTAAGTAGCGGGAGTAACCATGACTTAATGACTATTTCCTATACAAGATGTGCCGTTCCGGGTCGTGCACTTTAGGCGAGTACGAGTCCAATGCAGATAACAACGAATATATATGGCCGCCCTTGGCCTATTTTATACTTTTCGCTGTTGTCTATTACATTATATAAAATCTAGAGAAAATATGATGAGGTGTCAATTTCTCAAATTTTAAATCTAAAATCAAAATTGTACATTTTTTAGATTTATTAGATTTTCAAATAAATATTTACGTGTCTAAAATTTTTTTATGGAGTATTTATATGATAACTGCAATTCTAATTAACTATTGATTCTACTACCTAACTAATTCTAATTCTTTTTTTACAACATAATTTATCCTAATTAATCTTTACCCTAACTGTATACTTTAGTTTTCTATTCTTTTTATTGGCATCTCTTATTTTGTATGCCTTTTATATTTATTTATTTTTTGATGAATTAATTTTACATTTAAATATGCTTTCAAAAAAAAAATACATTTAAATATATGGTTTTTTTTTTTGAAAGGCATTTAAACATATGGTTGGAACTTAGAATATCTACAATTCTAATTACTTTGATTTAAATGATAAAGTTATGAGACAATTTATAATGCTTTTGAATTACAATGTAAATGGGTAAATACGACTATTTAGGGTATAATAAGAAAGTATAGTTTTCTATAATCAAGGGAGTACATACTTCGAGAGCACTCTAGAATTTCTCCGAAGTTGCGTTCTCCTCTTAATAAATTTTGGGTTTATCGTTCACATACTATTTTTTTACATGTTAATATCGGGTAAAGAGAATTGTCAATCAAGAAATCAATAATATGCCTCACCTTTTGGTGCTGTTGGGCGATTTCCGCAAGTGTACGGAGTCACTCATGTAGTAATAAAAAGATCGAACCCACAGAGAAACGCTAATTACTCATTTACGTTCATTGTTTACTTTATTCGTTTTCTCGAGGTTTATAGTTAAAACGATAATCCTTATTGATTTGGTTGATAAGAACACAACTTACTGTACCATGCCACACTTACTTATACTTAAATTCACAAACTCACAAAGTTAAGGATTTAAAAACTAATTCTTAAGCAAAGACAACAATTCATTTAAGCACGTAAACACAATATTGAATAAACTTGATATACTTAATCTAATCTCGATATAACTTATTCCGATCTCTCGATACATGCAAACAAGTTAACCACATATGAACATCAATTATATACTAACCGAACCTATTCGTATCAATATTATAACCGACTACAATCACACATGTAAAACTAGATTATAACCTAAGCAACCGAACCTATTCGTATCACAAGATTATAAGTTAATGATAAACACAAGTTATTATACTAAGCAACTATTCTTGATCCAAATTAATTACTTAGCATGCAAACTATCAATTCAAGAACATAAGCATATGAAGAACATAAATCTCTTTATAAACTCAATATCATATTCATACAAGATGTAAACAGAAAATCAAAGTTGGACAGAACATAAACAAGTATAAGGAAACATGGTTGTCAATCCTTTTTACTCTACTCGGAAGGGTTGTCAAGCCTCGGGGGGTTCTTGCTTGGATTTTCTTCGATGAACGGATGAACGAAGTTGATCTCTCGATCTAACTACAATGCTTAAGGAAAAGAATGAAATCATGCTGTAATTCTTGTCAGGAATTACAGCGGGAACGTTTATGAAATGGGTGGATTTAGGTGTAAGCATAGCGGAAAATGTAAGCAAGTATTTAGCATTCTTTTTTGTTAGATTTGTCAACCATCCGAATTTTAGACAAGGATGGTGTATTTATAGGCACCAAGAGGTGTGTTTCGAAGGGTTACAACCTTAGGGAATGATCGTGTCCGTTGGGAAGGTGTACGACCTTTCGGAAGGGTTGTGTGGATAAGAACGACGAAGGAAATCCAATTCTGAGGATTCTGGAGAGCGGCGCGCCAGAGGCAACTTTTGCCTCTACAGAGCCAAGGCTTAAAAAGTGACCAGAGCGCCAGAGGCAACTTCTGCCTCTAGCGCGCGACCTGTAGGTTGAATATCTCGACCATTTTCTTCGATTTTCCAACTTAAGCTCGCACGTAACTTCTCCGCATGGCCTTGCATGAACTTGTATGAACTCAAATGTCTTCTATTGCTCGTTTTTTGCTCGAACTAACATCAAATTGCTATGTTTTCATAAGATTAAGCTCTGGAGATCAAAACAAACACAAAGTAGTGAAATTGCCCCTATCCTAGATATTTCTAAGCTAAATGAGCTAAAACTATATGAAATGTTATGAAAATATATAAGAAATACATAGCTAAATTAAGTACATTTTGGACTTAACAGGTGCAAAAGGGATTGTGATAGTCTTTGTCGCTCAATTTTTGAAGCTTCTTTTTCTTTTATTTATGTTTTTCTACAATACGAATTTTAATTGAGATAATTTAATAGGAATTTTGGAATTTTCAAAGGTTTTGAATATAGCTTACAATCTATTAATAATGAACTATTGGTTTTAAGCCATATCTTATGATGAATCAACAATTCAAAATAATTATTTGCGGAATTTTTTTACAGCTGAGTCGTTGTAATATATTTACAGTTCTACATAATTTGTTTCTTTGATTATGTTGCATATTTTATATCACATTAGCATTTTGCATGTTCAACTAAACTAAGATATATTAATAATGAAGTATAATGTTATCATCTTTAAGTTTAGATAGTTTTAATAATCTAACTCACCAAGCAATAGCTCAGTGGTTACTATATTATTGAAATCTTGGAATCGAATCTCAAAATCAATAAAAGTAAAATTCTCAAAAAAAAATTATAATATAATTTACATAAATAAACTTCAATGATTTTTTAAATACTAATCAAGTATCTAAAAAGTAGTTTTAATCTTTTAATATTTCCCTTTTAACTTTCTTTTCAAAATTATAATATGCATCGGTGATTTTACCAAGTTTGATTCTAGTTAAATATAATTCGAATTGATACAAAAAAATGTTTATAAATTTTAATTATTTTAATATAATTAAGAATTATATTAAATTCTGTCGGAAAAAAAGGGAATTATATTAAATTGGTGAACATTTTTATTATCAATTCTAACTATACTTTCATAATTCTTATAAAGTAATTATGGTTGATATTATTGAACCCAACCAAGTCTCAGAATAAAAATATCCAAAACCGAAGTAAACAGTTTTTTATTCTTATGGTTGAACAAGATTGTATTTTCAAACATTAAAGTAACACTGTAGTTAAACTTGGAATCATCTACACTTGCATTTCAAAGTCATGTTAACAAACAATTTACTTGTGGCCAAGAACAATCATAGATATGAAACTAAGGAGACAATTTAGGAAATCGGAGTAAAATCTTCCTTAAAAATATATAAAAAAAAAATCTATTTTTCACATTAATAAATTTAAATTCAGCGAGTCCGGAATATTCTTCTCAAGAACAAATGAAATTTCTAAGATTTCAATGGGTGCATAGTTTCACCAAAACCCTCGTGCAATACATTCCCACTTCTATACTCACAGCTTTCAAACATTTTTATTATTCAGAAGAAAATAAAATAAATGATTACCTTTCAACTGTCAGTTAATTTAATTAATGCAAATAGTTAAAATATATTGTCGGTATCTAACAGTTGAATAATACATGGAACATATACAAAGAAACAACAGGTAAATTTGGTTAATTTTAGTGAAACAGTTTGCCATGGAAAAACTTGAAATCTGAATTTGCAAACTCTTGCATATTCATAAAATTAAAGATTACCTAACCTTAAATGAATCAGTACTATATAGATTTGCAATTCCAAAATCTATGGAAAACAAGAGACGTGCAATCAAACGGAAATATTCAAGTTGTGAGACATCATTTACTAACCTAAGAAGCAAAGATATTAATGATGGATATATAAACAAAGAAAAGCAAAGAGAAAATAAGAAAGTAAAGAAATGAACACAAAACATAAACCCTAGCTTAAGTAGTTCTGAAACAAACATCAACAAGACTAATAAAATGATTAATTCAACACAGACATATCCCCAACACTCACCATACCCCTAATACCCAAATTTCTCTGCATAAATCCACCACCATTTCCTCCACCGGAACCACCGCCGCCTCCGCCGTAAGATAGTAACTGCTGCGGATGCTGATGTTGATGTTGATGGTGCTGTTCCTGCTGTGGTTTCTTCCTCTTCTTCTTCTCATAAGCAATCCCTCTAGCCTTAGCTTGAGCATCCCTAACTTCCCTCAAGTAAAGCCTAACGGCGCGTGCACCAAACGGGTTTGTCTCGGGCAAGCCACCGTTCTCCTCAAAAGCTGCCCGGAGACGGCCGATAAGGGCATCTAAGCTGCCCCATGCTTGTTTAAGAGGGCAAGGGCATGGAGCTGGAGGATGAGGGTGTCCAAAGAAAGGACATGTTTGGTTGTGCACTTTTGTTTTTCCGAATTGGTCTAAATATCGGAGGAACTCAAGCACGTGTGCTCCACTGCACCGGGAAAGTGCTAGCGGAGGACGGTGGTTGCGTAGGTACTGCCCGAAAGTGTTCCAGTCTCGTCTCTTTTGTGACTCGTAACGGCTTAATGGAAGTGGTGGTTGGTGGTGGTGGTGAGGGTTAGGGTTAGGGTTGTCGGAGGATGAAACGCCGCCGGCGGCTGATGAGTTTGAGGCGGCTGACATGATTGGGGTTAAGTTTTAGAAAAATGGGAAGATAAAAGATTGTAAAGAAAGAAGAGAGGAAGGGAGAATATAAAAGAAGAAGAAGAAGAAGAAGAAGAAGAAAGGAAGGGAGGAGACAAAAGAGGGACCCAACCAAAGAGTGAGTGAGTGAGTGTTGACAGTTTGAATATCATTTCATAAAATGTCACTTCATTCATTATTATTTCTTTCTTTCTTTCTTTTCACTATTTTTTTCCATCTTCTTTGCTTTTTTATTTCTTCCCTAATTCAATTTCCTAAATCTTTTTATTTATCTTACATTCGGGTTTACTTTTTCTACAAATGTTAAATTTGATTTATTTCTTTTACCAAAATAAAATAAAATTGATTCATACTAAAATTTAATTATAGAATTAACCATAGCGAAAAGGTGTAAAGTTTAAGTGATAATAATAAATTATTGATAAATTTAAAACACATGACGAGATAAACATGCTTTAAATTTAAAAGACATTTTTGTGAAAGTACGTGTAAAAGAATTAACATGAAAAATCTTCTTAAACTTTTAATACAATCCATTACTTGATTAGGTATTTAATTATTACTATGGAATTTTATCTTATTCCTAAAATTAAATTATTGGAATACTCTCTAAGAAAGTGAAACAATCATAATTAGGTTTGACAAGTCAAAATGTGTTTTTTCTCAATAGAAGAATTATATGTTCTGACAGTTGTGCTCACATGGTCAATGATCGACCAAATACAATTTGGTCAATCACCGTTAGATCAAAATTTAAGGGTTGAGATTAGTTTGGTGGTTTCATTAGTATTTAATCTCCACCCTTAGATTTTGATCTAACGGTGATTGACCAAATTGTATTTGGTCAATCATTGACCATGTGAGCACCACTTTGTGTTCTGATTTGTGTGTTAGCAAATTAATTTTCTTTAAAAAGAAGAGTTGATTTTAGAATATTTTCCCTTCATTAATTTTTTCGTAATATTACACATAGAAAGGATCAGAAAATAAATTTCAATGATAATGTATCTAAATACTTAGATCATCTTCAACCTGTTTCTCTATTTGGTTTTTTACCCTAACTCGTCCAAACTGGCCATGCCAAAGAATTCATATTTAGGACGTTATATGCAATGCATATGACCCAAAAAGATTCTTATGTAATGTCTCACTGAAAGTAAACTAAACTAGTTTAGCATCAAATTAATAATAAATAGCCGCTAAATACATGTGCATAAATTGAGGAAAGAAATTAAAGAAGCTACAGTAGAATATTTGTCGTTGAAAATGAAAGCAGCAATTCAAAAAGAAAAGAAGGGTACGTGCCTAAAATTGAGAAGTGTCAAACCAGACCCCCACGCTAAGTCTAATTAATACTGACACATTATAAGAAGAAGAACAATGCTAAAGGATTCAATAAAATCTCAATTTGAGGAAATTATCTCAGTAAATGATCAAAAAAAGACTATTTAATAGTGGTATATTACTAGCTAGCCCCTCTCTTCCACCAAAAGCCTATCCAATCTTACTACCACTCAGTTTAAACAGAGATTTGTTGAATTTTTCACTGTAATTATTCCATTTGTAATTTTGAAGTAAACTACTGTTATCAATGTGGGAAACGGCTTTATGGGATGAACAAATGAGAAATTTATAATACTCACCCAAATTAGAAGCCTGGTTACAGTTTAGAGACACTTTTCTTGCTATTTTTTTGAAATGCTCTTGTAGCATGTTTCTTGCAGTTGTTAGCTAGCAGTTTTTGCGGTTCCTATTAGCTTAGCCGTTTGTTGTTGTTATTAGTTGTTTGTTTTTAGTTCTAAAAATGGACCTCGTAGTTCTCTCAAAATTTCTGCTTCCATGCATCACTACCAACGTGTGATTCCGACCTGCTACTTCACAAATTATTTTCAATCACTGCCACTCACTTTTTGACTATGATAGTGTGTCGTCATATGTAATGGATGCGATCTCTTCACGTAATTTATAAGACAAAACAAGAGTTAGGTTTGGGCGATCGATCATTCGGTGATCCATCTGATGATTAGAGTTAGTATGGCATACAAGGAAGATCAATAAAAGTATGTGAACCGTAAAAAATATAGAACAATGAATAGTTGTCTTAAGTTAAGTGTATCTTGAAAGTATAAGGATACCAAAATTTATAAGAAGTAGAGGCAGTTACCCTTTTCCGCTTTTTGGGTAATAGTGATAAACACAATTATCTTTTTTATCAAAAAGCTAAACACAAATAGCATTTTTGACAAAATCGGTAAACGCAAGATTTTTTTAGGAGATTACCCGTATATGACTAACTAACTAAGATTCTTGTTAACTCAAAATCTTCATAGAACATAGAGAGTCACATGGCATTTTGTGCTTGGTCCACTATCATAGTTGGATTCAGCAATGATCTTCTTTCCACAATTAGCATTGAAAACTTATCAGGAGTGTTTTACTGAATAGGAGGGACGGCTACCTAAATGACATCACAATCTTCACTTCTAGTAGAACGAACGTGATTCATTTAGGCAGAAATCATACTCCATTATCTTGCCACCAACACCCCTCATCTCTTAGTTAAGTCCTAGTTTCGACGAAATCCAAATCTCCTGAAAAAATTCTAGTATTCCTTGAAAACCTCCGAGATCTGTTTCTAACATTTTACAAGCTTTAAATGATGATTCTTCACAAAGTTTAAGGCCAAGTTGACACCAAGTTTAGTTTCTGAACAAATGATACCATTAATGATCAAGATCATGGCTAAGTTCACTCATTTTCGATGTCATTTTACATGTTAATTGTTGCTATACATTAGTTGCAAGTTACAATTTCCATTTCTTCAATTACACATTTTTATCAGAAAGCTTTGTAACTTTTGTTGCAATTGTTGCTTTAATTTCACTTTATAAGCAAAAGAATATACACATTTCAATAAAAACAAAACAAATTAAATAAAGGTGTGAAAAAACCTCCATGACATTGATTTTTGTAAGCTTTTTTTCTTTTTGTGAACGTTGGTCATCTAAAGTTTTTATAACTTCAACAAGAACTCTAAACAAACTCTTTCTCAAATCTAAAATCTGTTGCCAATTGTTTCATTCGAAATCATGTCCTTGAGAGCATCACATACGGTTAAATCTCTTTAACAAATTGAGAAATAATTTTCTCCGACACACCCACAATTTTCACTTGAGTCAAAGTTGAAAGCGGACATTCATTACATGACTAATAATAACATATAAAGATGGACAAATTGATTAGCTATAATAATTTATTGTGTTCGTAGGTCATATCGTTCACCTCATTCCTTGGACTGAGCAGGTGATTCTGTATCTGCCCCTGAAGAATTGCTATTTAGTCCAACTCATTTTCTTTGTAATGGGTTGATTGTTGCTTAATATTTTCTACCTCTTTTATCGAGAAAAATGCATATTCATCATGTTTAATAAATATTCTCAAAATAAAATATTATCAATAAATAGAGTTGTGAAGATTTATCTAAATTGTCCATAATTTGAATTGATAATCATGTGTAAACTATATGACAAAGTGATTTCTATGTATGTTGGCACAAAAAAGGGTACTAATGTTTTGATTGAATCGAGTAGCTCAAAAGATTGAATTATTAGACTATTTAAATGGAGGGCATAAATAAATACCCTGGGAGATATTGACGTAAGATGAAACTCATATATAGAAATGCATATGATATCGGAGAAATTGAGACAAGAGTGATAATTATTAATATTATTATTATATAAAAATGGTGTAACCTGAAACAGGATGAAGAAAGAAAAAGAAGAGAAGAAGACAAATTTAAGGAAGCAAAAGAAAAGAAAAGAGAGAGCAGGAAGCAAAGATGAGAAGAAGGGGAGACCCACGTGAGAAAGACAGTGCTAAATCAGGCAAGAAAATTGAATAATAAGTGGGTGTGATTGAGTGATTAAATCTCAGCCAGAGGACAAAAAAGAAAAGAAAAGAAAGGACTATATATATATAAGATGATGAGATTTGACATTTTGAAAAGATGTAACATTGCACCATTACCTAATAAAGGCAAATCCAATCAAACATATCCAATTTTTATTTCTTTCTTTCTTATGACCTTACTTACCCCTGCCATTGCCATGTCAATCACTCACCTCACGTACCCTCAAATCATTGCTCCCCTTTTACCCTTTTCTTCTCTTTTTCCTCTTCCTATTACATTTTTACTTCATTACATCAAATTACATTCTTTAAGGAAACAATTCAACAGAGGGCCGACTTAGTTTTCATGTGTAAAACAATTCAATATTAAATTTAAAAACTTAACTAACATTAAATACGTATGTTTTTCAAATATATTCATTTTCATGTTTTGATCACCTAGTGATAAAGTGAGAGTTGGTCTTGATTATCTAACAACTAATCCTACTCTAAAACAAAATGGGTAAGGCACGGGGCTATCATCCGGTGAGCCCTTTTCTACGTCTAAGCTATAATATGATACTTTGATATGGTGGATCGGTCAGATCCAAGATTTTAAGATTACTGCTTAACAAGATTAATTATTTGTAGTGACTAATTAAGTGTACCTTGAATTTTAAATTTGCTTCTTCAGTTCTCTAATTGCAAAGTAGATGAGTTCTCAAATTATGAATTTGCTTCTCAGTTTGACTATTATGTATTAAAAAAATCAACGAAAACTTTTAAGATGTTTGGAAACTCAACAAGTTTGGATTGATTTTTTAAATTGATGTTGTAGTGAAGATTGAATGAAATGAGATGAGGAAATAAAATAATGAAGTTTGGATTGTGATTTCAAGTTGTCTTATTTGGTATACACACTAAAACAATTTTTGTTTTCTAAATTCGAAATTGGTTATAATTGTTATGAGTTTCTCATTGTAATTAATCTTACTTTTAAGAAACAAAAGATCGTAAATGCATTTATTTGCAGAATTAAAGAAATCATTAATTTTGTTAACATGAACGAGGGAATTTTTGTCAAAGTATAATTTCTAGCCTTTGACCCAAAAATCATAATCCAACCGGTCAGAAGTCTGAAATTTTTTTGACAAAAATGCTTTAGTCCAAGTTTGTATAATTGACAATCTGTTAACTCTACAACAACACATTTTACAACTTTGAACATTACCTTGCTAGTGCGACATAGTGGAATCAACCAGGAGATATGTACTACTAGAAGGTTTCACTAGGTCATAACTTCATTAATTATATGATGTCAGTAGCATTGAAACTTTAAAATTTAGAAAACAATAGTTCTAAGGCTAATTCTAACCCGATTAAGAGTCAACTTCCGATATAAAACCCCACAGCCGAGAAAAACTTTAATTTAATTTCTTCGTTAAACTTATGCTTGAAGCATATATTTTACGACATTAAATTTCCCATGAAGAGTAACACGAGTCTCATTCATATAAGTAGGCCTTAACTCGACACTTTTGATCGTGGATAGTTTGTCTTTTGCTATAAATTTTCCTTTTCTTTAAATATTTATTTTTTACAATTATGAAATTTGAATGCATAGTTCACATTCTTTAATGAAATGTAATAACCACCAAAACATTATTTAGTGAATTCTGATATAAATTTTTAATTTACGGCCGAATGTATTTTAGAAATGGAAGGTTATAGGTTGCGAATTATCTGCTTATAAACCAATAAGAAATAATAACAAAAATAATTAATAGAATAAAACAAGAATTGGCGTTTTATGTTAACTTTTGTCACGATAAATCCCTTCATTTAATGTATGTGTATATTGTGTACAACTCCACTTATTTATTTATTTTTAAACAAAAGGGGAAGATATATTAATCATTACGAGAATTGGTTACATCAAGCTCAGCGAGAGATTTCAAAAAAAGAGGCATTGAGTTACAACTCCACGTATTATGATAAAAAAAAAATTTAAAAATAATGTTTGTGATTTATTCAATTTTTAAATAAGAGTTTTTTGATTTAACAGTTAGCAAATAAAAGTAGGTAATATAATTAATTTTGTAAATAAAAGTATATGTGGTATGAATAGTTTTACGAAACAAAGTATATTAAGACTCTTATATTATTATTTTCTTAAGAAAATCATCAACTACAATTGATTTTATTTCAATGTTGGTAGACTGTCATGTATTACTGTATACATATGTTTAATATTGAAAGAAAATAAATAACATTAGGATGAGTTTTTCTGTAATAATATTTTTTATACAGGTGTGATTCCGTATACGACTCCAGTTCTATAGCTGTTGGAGTTTTGGCCAAAATTTAAAGCGATTAATACATTTTTTTAAAATATAAAACACAATTATTGGTATATGAATATATATGGATAACTTTTTAATTAAAATCAGTTGCAAGAGTCAAGTTCAAATGAGACAAGGGTTTATGATGAGATAATGGATATTTTTGTAATTCAATAGGAGAAGGTGGCAAATTTGTAATTAAATGAACACCCCTCATGCGTGAATTGAAGGGAAGGAAGAGGAGGTGATGTCAGCGCTGATGTCACCTCTGGAGAGAGAAATAGTTTTAATTATTTTATTTAAAATGCATTTTCCCGCTCTTTCCGAACTCATTTTTCAAAAAAAATTATACGAGTAAACTCGTATTAATTAGGTAGTCATTTTGAGATCCATTTTTGTTATTTATAGACGATTTTTATTTTTTTTATTTTTTTATAATTGTTCCACTGGACTACTCTAATTGTTCCACCAGACTACTCTAATTGTTCCAACAGAATACTACATTTTTTTACACTCCCAGAGTGCATTTAAAAAAAATAATGAAAATATTTTGCTGGAACAATTGGAGTTGTCTGGTGGAACAAATGTAGTATTCTGTTGGAACAACCAAGTATACGACTTGGAACAAAAATAAAAAAAATAAAAATCGTCTATAAATAACAACAATGGATCTCAAAATGACCGCCTAATTAATACGAGTTCAGTGGTATAATTTTTTTTGAAAAATGAGTTCGGAAAGAGCGGGAAAATGCATTTTAAATAAAATAATAAAAACTTTTTTTCTCTCCAGATGTGACATCAGCACTGACATCAGCGATGACATCACCTCAATAATGCCCCTCCATGTTTTTAAAATTTCAAAATTGCCATCACTTTTTAATTGTCTCACACTAAACAAAGTCTCTCCATAATGACTTTGTCTCACATGAACCTATCTCGCAGTTGCAAAGAGCTATTTTTATTCATAATTTAAGAGTATATACTCTTGGAGCGCTCTTCCACAATTGCTGACAATTTTTCTATATTATTATACGAGCACTATCAAATTTGATTAAATAATAATAAAAATAAAATAATTATTATTTTAAAATGTTGAAAACTAACATATAACTATTTTAAACAAAAAAAACAAAAGTAAGGTAAATGTTGATAAACAAACTAGTTCAATCAAGATATAAGGCAAGAAAACGATACAAAAATTGTTAACGAAGTTCGGTCAATTATGCCTACGTCTCCAGGAGTGATGAGCGATTTTATTATGAATCAAGTGTATCATGCTAGAAGCAAACACAATGCTGTTAGGTATCACAAGTTTAGAGAATTTATTGTATCTGAGGAGATATTATTGTTTTACGGTTCACACTTCTGAGAATGTTGCTAATATGTTGACGAAGCCAGTTACTACCAACAAGTTCAAACATTGTTTGGATTTGTTGGATATCCACAATTGCTAAGAAAGTGAGGTACTCCGGTTCCATATATCGTGTCTAGAGATTGATTATCATCAAGGGGAAGGATTGTTGTAAGTGACTCGTAATATTAACGAGGCTTTTCCTGTTCAGAGCGGAGCGAGAGGAGCATGTGCATCGAGCGTAGCGGAGCAGAGCGACGAGAAAAGCATAATTGTGTAACTGATTGTACTCACTTGATTCATAATAAAAATCGCTCATCCTGGAGATATAGGCATACTTTGTTGAACTTTGTTAACAAATTTTGTTGTTTTCTTGCTTATAGCTTGATTGAATTAGCTTGTCTATCAACGATAAATAATTTACGGTTAATTGTATATTAGTATTTTATGATTTAACTTTTTTATAGATGAGTTTTTGTAGTTAATCACAAAAATAGACCCAATTATTCGGGACTAATATATCTCGCTCATCCTCAAAATAGTGGGTATGAACTAAACCCTCTTTGTCGCCCGTATTATCATGAGGATTCATTATCTATTGATCGGTGGGGAATAGAACTCGGTTCAACTTTATCCATTTAATATGAGTTAAAACTCTACTTTTGGCGGGAATTACTTCCGATACGCAAGGCTACACACGCTCACTGACCAATTTGATACTTTGCAAATTGAACTGATCTATCGAACGATTGAAAAGCCTTGTGTTCCTTGTAAGACAGAGAAAAAGGTTAACCATGAGGCCGCTGAACGGAGACCCCCTCTTTAATTCCTAAGTCATAATTGTGTGTGTACCTTAATGTCTTATGGATCTTGCAATTTATAAGAAATATAGTCGGTTACCTTCTACTGTTGGCCCTAACAAGATCAGAATCACCTAGAGGGGGGTGAATAGGTGTTTCAAATGAAAACTGATATTTTCAAACTTTTAATGAAAATTCAATTTTCAGAGTCAATAATCCTCAGAGTCAGAGGCAAGCTTATTGAAGTAGCCTCTGAGGGATAATCTGCTTTAAGACAGGTTCTATCTTTTCAGCAACAGAAGTTCTGAGTAAAGAACTTCTGGACAGTCTTCTGAACACAGACTTGTGATTTTTAAGAGGAAATCTGTTTCAGCCCTAAATATGATACAAGTACACAGAAGCAATTAACAAGTATAAAGAAGGGAGAAAGAGATTCAGGAGGTCCTGATGAACAGTTCAATTTATCCAAGTTCGCCACAGAATTCCTGTGACTACGTCTTGTCCTCTGAGGTCGCAGCCTCCAGAGATTTTATAAATCCACTATTCAGAACTTTTATGGCAAGTTCAGAAGCTCCTTTACATCAACAGAACTTAAGCTAGTTTCTCACTTAGTTCTGACTAGCCTAAAATGAGTTAAAGGATTTTCACCAGAACAACAATACTCTGTTTTCTGGATTTCTCACCCAACTCAAATCTCAACTAGATTTCTCTCTTTTAAATCTAACTGAAGATCACAACCGATCTCAGTTTACAAGATTTCTATTATGAACTTGTTTTTCTTCACTCTCTCACAATTACAATAGCTAAGCTAAGAAAAGATTGAGAATGGAAAGTGTGCTCTGTTTTCTTGATATAACAGTGCGTTGAGATTTTTGCTCTATGATCACACACGTAGTTGATGCAGTGGAGCTTTGCTACTATTTATAGTGTTGAGTAGATAACCGTTGAGGATATTTGAATCTTCAAGAATGACAAGGATGAAAGTAGCCGTTAATCTTGTCAACTTCTTCAAACGGTCTCAAAACACTCAACTCTGTCAACTTTGTACTTTAATCTAATCCGGTATGGGATTAAAATAAAGGTGATGGAGTTGACTGAACTTGAAGATTGATTTAGAGGGAAACGATAAGAGAGCAGGTTTTGTTTGTTGTGAACAGGCGCGTCCTTCAAACAGCTTTTTGAACTTTTGGCGCCTTGCATTAAATGCAACTGACAAAGCATTAAATGCTTAACCAAACCCGTGATAACGAACTTCTGATGTCCGTTTTCCTTCTTAGCGCTTCTGAACTAAAACAACCTTAGTCTTCTGTTTGCAAAAGAGAACTTCTGATAAAAGCTTTAGGCAGACAATCAAGACTTCAGAGTGGTTCATCCAGCTTCTGAGAAAGTGCTTCAGTCTTCAGCTTTTTAATCTTCTGAGTTCAATAGGCAAGCAGGAATTCTTCATTCAACATCTGCTGAGAAAACTCATAATAACTTAACGAAAATTGTTAGTCAACATTGAAAAGTATACAAGTTAATTTTCATTTTCATCTTCTGAAACGTTTGGACATAACCAAAACACTTAGGGTTCATCATTCTCCCCTATTTTGGTTATGGACAAACCGTGGTCAGAAGGTAAAAGAAAAACATGAGGATTAGAGAGTGACTTCCTGATGCAAATATTTCATTACTTCTGAGTAAATTAACTCCCCCATTTTAGTGTAAATGGTGAACTTCAGTTATCTGTATAAACTTAATAAGACTTAAGATCAAGTTGTTAGATATAATGAAGTGTAATTTACTGAGATAAAAAGAAACATAAGCAAACATTAAGAAGTCAGATATGCAAGACAGTATAGAAAAGATTCAGTGTATATATGATCATTCAGAAGATAACATAGGAAACAAAATAATCAGAGGAGCAGAAAAAGTCCTAAGACATAGACTACCCAACCCAGAACCTAGCTAAGAAGCTTAAGTCCTAAACGATTACAAGTTCCTAGATTTCTTCTGAGGAGGAGGAACAACACTGGAACCTCCAGCAGCACTTGATCTCTTCTGACCAGACTTCTCCCCCGTTTGACCAGAACCAATAGCAACACCAAGAGCTCCCTGAGACTTCAATTTTTGTTGAACATTCAGAGCAGTCTGATATTGCACAGGAGTTGGTCGCACAGTATTGATCAAATCCATTCTTCTTCTGAAGTCATCATCAATGGTCTTCATATGATCGAAGGTCTGACCAGACATAGGTCTCTGTTTCTGAACATCTTCCAGAAGGAGCTTGATCAGCCTGTTGTTAGCATACACAGCAGCCGTGAGATGCTCATTCTGAATATAAGTCTGTCCTCGAACAAACCTATAACAATGGTGAAGAGTCTTCTCTTGTTCACGAGCTTGATTATGCATAACTTTCAGGAGTTCAGTGAGCTCAGCAATCTGTGCATTCTGAGCAGATACAGCAGACTCAATGTTGGAGAGTCGGTTGTTGAGATCAGGAGTGATGTCATATACAATCTTGGCAGCTCCTGAAGATGAAGAACCTTGAGCAGAAGATTTCACTTCTCTCAGAATGTGATTTGCAGTACTTTGCAGGTCTTCAATCTTACTAGGAAGCATCTTCTCATGAGCCTCATAATGCTCGTTTGCTTCCTTGACTTCTTCTGTCAATATTTCCAAATTTTCATTGACCTTCAGAGAAGAAGCAAGAGCAATATTATCCAGAGAGGGAAGGGTCAGAGCTAATTCCCTCAATTTATACAGCTCATCATAAGTGGCTAGATGAAGTGTAGAGAGGTTGCGTATACACACAGAAGGATCCTGCATTTGGAGCATGGTCATGAGCTGCAGGTTCTGAGCTTTCAGAGAGTGTAATTCTTGCAGCACAATGCCCTGAGCATACATGTCAGCAGCAGAACTCCTTTGTCCTAAACCAGCAAACCTATTCAGCAGGTCATCTGAGCCACTCTGACCCATTCGTCTCAACTCTTCAACACTTGGGGCACCTCCAGCTTCGGAAATACCAGAAGCTCTGCCCATGAAGCCAAAACTTCCAAATCTGTTATCCAGATCTTCACGATTCAAGTGTTTGCGTAGAAAGTCATAATTGGATGACAATCCAGCAAAACCTGAAGGAGTGGAGGAGGTAGTTAAGGGATCACACACAGGAGGTGTATGTCCAGAGGTTGAAAGAGGAGGGACAGAAGTTTGAGGAGAGGAGAAAATTTGTGGAGAGGAGGAGGAAAAAGAATTTGTACAGGAAGGTAAAGTTGAAGGAATTGAAAAAGGTATTGACAAAGGTATGGACAGGGAAGGAGCAGTAATTCCAATTGATTGAAAAACGGCAGAAGATGATAAAGAAGAAGTAGTGGAAGTAGAAATGGAGTCTGTGAAAATTGGTCCAGAGGACAGATTCACTTCTGAATAGGATCCAGAAGGAAGAGTAGATGGAGGAGGGACAACTTCGGATGTTGAGGTTGTCAGAGGAATGGAATTCTGAGATTCACTTACTTCTGTGACAGAAGGAAGTGAAGGAGATGGATGAGGAGTAAGAGCAGGAGATGAGATAACCTGTTCAGAGGCATTAGGATCAAAAGTTGAGATCGGCTCAGCATATAAATGAGCCATCCTGAACAGCGTTTCTGAGGCATCCCTTTCACCAGGGTTTCTTCCTTGATTCAGAAGAACGTTGTCAATGAAGTGTTCATCGTCAACATTCTCAACAAACTGTTTAGCACCTTGAAGAACCTCTTCATCTTCTGGTTCACTCTCTTCTGATAGCTCTTCAATCAGAGGAGCTTCAACATCTTCTTCATCAGAAATCTCTGACAGCTCTTTATCAGCAGCTTCTGGTTCCTGAGCAGCAGGTTCTGATTCCTGAGCAGCAGGTTCCTCCAATTCAGCACTTGGAGCAATAACGAAGTCCTTCTTTCTCAGAACCCTTCGTTTTGCCACAGCCTTCTTCCCAATTCTGGTAGTGAGAGTGACAGTCTCAGCAATTCGAGAGGATAGAGCAACATTATCCTCTTCCTCTGAAGTCTCACCTACCTTGGAGAACTCAGCACCCTCAAGATTAGCAGCACTTTCTAAAAGTTTAGCATCGGCCTTAGCCTTTGCAGCAATTTCACGCTCAGCAGCTAACTTATCTTCAGCTTCTTTCTTCTTCCTTTTCTCTTCAGCAAGAGCCACAACTCTTGCAACTTTTTCAGCTTCAGCAGCCTTCTCTTTCTCAGCAAGGCGTGCTTCCTCAGCATCCTGAGCTTCTTTCTCAAGGACATCCTTTGGCTTCTCAGCAACAATCTTGCCAGAAGGTTCAACATTGATCTTTGTTTGAACCAACATGGGAAGAGGTTCTGAGACAGCAACCTTCTCAACATTCAGGACCAACTTGCTTGATCCTTTCTTTCCTTTGCCCTTCTTGGCAGCATTCTTTCCTTTCTGAACTGTTGCATCCATAATCTCCTTCTGAGCAATACTCACAGAGGAGCCCTTCTCATTCTTCTTTGGAGTAACATCAAAACTGAGGTTTCTGAAGGTATGCATCTTCAGAACCGTACTCCTACTAGTAACACCTTCTCCTGACATGACAACAGAGGCTGCCTCAAACAACCTTGTCAGGAGTGAGCCATAAGCTAATGCACTCACAGTAGTTACATTCTTCATCTGCCTTATCAGCATGGCAGGCAAATTTATCTTCTTCTGGTGGACCAGATGCCACATAAATACCCTTTCTCTGTTGGAAACACAGTTGACTCCTCCAGCCTTTGGAAGAAAGACATTCGTAGTCAAATAATGTGCCCACCTCTGGTGCTGACTCAACCAGGTGGCATAAGTTTCCTTGGCACTTAGATCTGGCCTAGCCCAGTTGGCTTCTGAAAACCCTTCTGCTGAACCATCATCTCCAATGATGATTCCTTCATCATCAATTCCTATCACTTGAGAAATGGAAGCCCTGCTGACTTCGATTTCAACTTCCCCGACCACAGAATGAAGGACATCCTCCTCATTAGAAAAGAAATGGAGGTTCTTATAAAATTCTGTAACTAAGTTAGGGTAGATGAATTCTTCGAGAGATACGAAAGAATTCCAATTTTGAGCACTAAGCCAAAGAGAGATAGGTTCAGTCGATTTGACTTCGTCATCTAGAAATCTAGAGGTAAAAACCCTAGATTGACTAACTTTCTTTCGTGCATCATCGGAAAAGATGTGGGTGACAGTGATTTCTTGAGCCATTTGAGGAAATGAGAACTTAGGTTAAGATTTCTGAGAAATATAAGAACACAGAAAAATCTATGGAGATTCTAATGGCAAAGAAAATGAAAGTAAAAAACTTCTAAGTATGGAAAACCCCTATTTATACCCAAACACAGAAACCGTTCCAATTCAAAAAGTAACTTCACACCGTTTAAAAGGGAACAGATAACCGTTAACCACAGAACAGCGCCGTAATAAGCAGTAGATAACGCATGCTTTCAAGTCAAATCATGATTAGAATTTAGTATAACTTAATTATCTTAAACGATCAAGCACTTAAGATACTCAGAGGCAATAATTCTAAGTTATTGAAGAGGATAAGTCATACCAATGCCTTCTCGTAAGTTGCTGAAAGCCATACCAGCCAGAGGCTTAGTAAACATGTCAGCAAGGTTTTCTTCAGAGGGAACATGAGTAATGATAATATCCTTCTTCAGAACATGATCTCTCAGAAAGTGATGTCTAATATGAACATGCTTCATCCTGCTGTGCTGAATAGGATTCTTTGAAAGATCAATAGCACTCTTGTTATCACAGTAGATTGTAATTGTTCCAGGGATGACTCCATAGTCAGCAATTTGTTGCTTTATCCAGAGCATCTGAGAAACACAACTTCCAGCAGCAACATACTCAGCTTCAGCAGTTGAGAGGGCCACAGAGGTTTGCTTCTTGCTATGCCAGGAGACTAGGCACTCCCCCAGAAAGTGACAACCACCAGAAGTGCTGACCCTTTTCAATTTATCTCTACCATAGTCAGAGTCTGTGTATCCTATAGGAGTGAAATCAGAACTACAGGGATACCACAAACCAGCTTCTGGTGTGCCTTTAAGATATCTGAGAATTCTCTTGACAGCAACATCATGAATTTCTCTTGGCTTTGATTGATATCTAGCACAAAAACACACAGCAAAATGTATATCTGGCCTGCTGGCGGTTAGGTATAAAAGAGAACCAATCATACCTCTGTAGGTTTTTATATCTACAGGTTTACCAGCTTTCTCTTCATCATCAATGTCTTTGCTGACATCCATTGGAATATCAACAGCATTAGAGTCCATCATGCCAAATTTTTTCAGCACTTCTCTAGTGTACTTGGCTTGATTGATAAACACACCATCATTACTTTGCTTGATCTGAAGTCCTAAGAAGAAGGTTAATTCTCCCATCATGGACATCTCAAACTCAGCCTTCATGTGGTCACTGAACTCTCTGCACAAAGATTCATTAGTAGCACCAAATATAATATCATCAACATATACCTGAGCTATAAGGATATCCTTGTTCTTCTTCAGAGTGAACAGAGTTGTATCAACACAGCCTCTGACAAATCCTTTAGACAGAAGGAAATTTGTCAGTCTCTCATACCAAGCTCTGGGAGCTTGTTTCAGTCCATACAAGGCTTTCTTTAGCTTGTACACATGATCAGGAAACTTAGGATCTTCAAAACCAGGAGGTTGAGACACATAGACTTCCTCATCAATGTAACCATTCAGGAATGCACTTTTCACATCCATTTGAAAAAGCTTGAAACCTTTGTATGATGCAAAAGCACATAAGATTCTAATGGCTTCTAATCTTGCAACAGGAGCAAAAGTTTCACCATAATCTATGCCTTCTTGCTGACTGTAACCTTGAGCAACAAGTCTAGCCTTGTTCCTCACAACATTTCCAAATTCATCAAGCTTGTTTTTCAGAACCCATCTTGTACCAACAACCTTCTTGTTGTTAGGTCTGGGAACTAAAATCCAAACTTCTGACCTTTTGAACTGGTCAAGTTCTTCTTGCATTGCCATTAACCAGGAGTCATCATCAGCTGCTTCATAGAAGTCCTTGGGTTCCAGTAGTGACACAAAAGCCACATTCCCCATATATCTTCTGAGCTGAGCTCTGGTCATGACAGGATTATGAACAGAGTCAATGATGTTCTCTAAGGAATGATTCCCATGAGCTCTAACTTCTCTTGGTAAATCCAATGAGTCTTCTGAAACCTGTTCATCATTTGCTGAATCATATATAGGAGCATCTTCTGGAAGAGAGTTAACTTCTGTAGTTGGATGTTCTTCTGGAACATGTTCAACAGGAGAATCAACTTCAGCAGCTTTAGGAATAACATCTTCAACAGGAGGAGATGATATTTCAGGAGCTTGAACTTCATCTTCTTCAGAGGCTTTACTATCTGCAGGGTTAGTCTCATCAAACTTTACATGAATGGATTCATCTAAAGTTTGAGTCCTCTTATTAAAAACCCTATATGCTTTACTATTTGTTGAGTAACCAAGAAAAATGGCCTCATCTGCCTTTGAATCAAACTTTGAAAGATATTCTTTTGTATTCAAAACATAGCACTTACAACCAAAGGTTCTGAAATAACCTATTTTAGGCTTTCGACCTTTCCAGAGTTCATAAGGGGTCTTGTTCAGAATGCTTCTGATTAGCACTCTATTCAGAACATAACAAGCTGTGTTAACAGCTTCTCCCCAAAAGTACTTTGGAAGCCTTCTTTCATTGATCATGGTTCTGGCTATTTCAACCAGAGTTCTATTCTTCCTTTCAACTACCCCATTTTGTTGAGGAGTTCTGGGAGCAGAGAAGTTATGATCAATGCCTTTGATTTCACAGAATTCTTCAAACTTAAAATTCTTGAATTCTCCACCATTATCACTTCTGATATGGACTACCTTTTCATTCCTTTCATTCTCAAGTTTCTTAATCAGAACTGAGAAACATCCAAGTGATTCATCTTTGCTAGAGAGCAAGATGACCCAGGTGAATCTTGAATAGTCATCTACTATGACTAAGGCATATTTCTTTCCACCCATGCTCATTGGTTGAACAGGACCAAAAAGATCCATATGAAGTAATTCCAAAGGTCTTTTAGTTGAAATGACTTTCTTAGTTTTAAAAGAGCTTCTGGATTGTTTACCAGATTGGCAAGCATTGCATAAATGGTTCTTTTTAAAACTAATTTCAGGCAGACCCTCAACCAATTGATATCTAGCTACTTTGGCCAGAAGATCCATGCTAACATGAGCAAGTCTTCTATGCCAAAGCCAGGAGGTATCCTCTTTGGACATTAAGCATATATTTTTGCAAAGATTCTCAAGATTCAGCATAAAAACATTTTCAACTCTAGGAGCAGTTAGAATAACTTCCCTTGACTTACTGTCCAAGATTTTACATCCAGAGGAGCTGAAGACAACATCTCTACCTTTATCACACAATTGTGCAACACTCAGGAGATTGAACTTCAGACCTCTGACTAGGGAGACATCTTCGATCGGAGGATTGGTTCCAATGGATCCAGAACCAAGAATTCTTCCTTTCTGAGCATCTCCAAAGCTGACTTTACCACCTCTTTTAGGTACAAATGTGATGAATGCCTTTTCATCACCTGTCATATGCCTTGAGCACCCACTGTCAATGTACCACAGCTTTGACATTGATGGAGCACTCAGAGCAACCTGCAACACAATCAATTAGTGACAGGTACCCAATCCTTATTGGGTCCTTCAGAGTTAGATTTAGCTTCTACAGGTTTTTCTGATATTTCAGATTGCAAGAGGTTCTTAATGTGATACTTGCAATCTTTCAACCAATGTCCATCTTTCTTACACAACTTGCAAGAAGGAGGATTCTTGGATCTTTCCCTTTGCTTCTTAGGAGCATTCTTCTTCTTCTGGGAAGGTACTACTTCTTCAGAGGCATTAGCACTCTTAGAGGTTCCCACTTCAGGAGGAGAAGAGATCTCTTTCAGAGGAGAGGGAGTGACAGATTTCTTCTTCTGAGGTTTATCATTCCTCAGAGGCAGTTTTTCTTTACCTTTGACTTTTGAGTCATCGGAGGAAGAACTGAATTGTTTACTTAGTTTATCTTCCAATATTTTCATATCAGCATAAACTTGAGTAAACCTAAGAAATTTGTCAGCCTCGCTTTTGTCCAACTTCCTTTTTAGGTACTTGAACATGCTGTACAATTCTTCAAGAGAATCAAAGATATTTTGTTCAGAGGATATGTTTACCTCGGAGTCATAGTTTGCTTCAGGAGGTGCGGAAGTTTCTCCTGTAATATCTTCAGAGGATGGCTCATCAATAGCCATGAAACATATCTGTGCTTGCTCTTCCTTCTCTTCAGGATCACTGCTGGTCTCAGAGTCTGACCAAGCAGCCAGCATAGCTTTCTTGAACTTTTTCTTATCTTTCTTCAGCTCTGGGCAGTTAGGCTTAATGTGCCCAGGTTGCTGACATCCATAGCACACAATGGGCTTGTTTGGATCTCTCTTGAACTTTTCACCAGAATCAGGAGTTTTCTTGTCAGAGCTCCTGAAAGGCTTCTTGTAGTTTCCACCTCTGCCTTTTCTAAAGGCCTTCTTGAACTTCCTGGTCAGCATAGCCAGTTCCTCATCTTCAGAGGATTCTTCAGAAGATTCTGCTTTCAGGACTACTCTTTTTCCTTCTGACCTTTCTCTTAGGTCATGATTTTTTAGTGACATCTCATGGGTGATTAGAGACCCAATGAGTTCATCATACATATAAAAGCTCAAGTCCTGAACTTCTTCAATGGCAGTCTTCTTGGCTTGCCAAGACCTTGGTAAGCTTCTGACAATCTTCTTCACTCTTTCAGACTCTTCAATGTCTCTGCCCAAACTCTTTAAGTCATTGACTATCTTGGTGAATCTAGAATTCATTTCTGAAATAGATTCTTTGTCAAGCATTTCAAATAACTCATATTCTCTCATGAGTTGGTTGACTTTGGACTGCTTCACTTTTCCTGTTCCTTCATATGTGACTACCAGCTTGTTCCATATATCCTGTGCAGTTTCACAAGAAGAAACTTTGTTATATTCAGTGGCTGTAAGTGCACAATGCAACATATTTATTGCTGAAGCATTTGTTTGGAGCTTTTTCAGAATTTCATCTGAATATTCTCTCTGAGGGATAATAACATTCCCTAGACCTGGTTCCATTCTGGTGGGAATGAAATCTCCATCTGTGATGACAAACCAAGCACTCATGTTCTGAGCTTGAATGAAATACATCATTCTCTTTTTCCAGTAGGAGTAATTGTCACCATTGAATAATGGAGGTCTAGTTGTAGAGGATCCCTCTGGGACAATGAAGTGAGAAGAATTCTCAGGCTGGTGTCTACTAGCCATCTCTATTGATTCTGATAGGATCTTACACTTAGATTGTTAGATCTTTTTAGTAAATGTACGAAGTGACCTTCGCTCTGATACCACTTGTTGGCCCTAACAAGATCAGAATCACCTAGAGGGGGGTGAATAGGTGTTTCAAATGAAAACTGATATTTTCAAACTTTTAATGAAAATTCAATTTTCAGAGTCAATAATCCTCAGAGTCAGAGGCAAGCTTATTGAAGTAGCCTCTGAGGGATAATCTGCTTTAAGACAGGTTCTATCTTTTCAGCAACAGAAGTTCTGAGTAAAGAACTTCTGGACAGTCTTCTGAACACAGACTTGTGATTTTTAAGAGGAAATCTGTTTCAGCCCTAAATATGATACAAGTACACAGAAGCAATTAACAAGTATAAAGAAGGGAGAAAGAGATTCAGGAGGTCCTGATGAACAGTTCAATTTATCCAAGTTCGCCACAGAATTCCTGTGACTACGTCTTGTCCTCTGAGGTCGCAGCCTCCAGAGATTTTATAAATCCACTATTCAGAACTTTTATGGCAAGTTCAGAAGCTCCTTTACATCAACAGAACTTAAGCTAGTTTCTCACTTAGTTCTGACTAGCCTAAAATGAGTTAAAGGATTTTCACCAGAACAACAATACTCTGTTTTCTGGATTTCTCACCCAACTCAAATCTCAACTAGATTTCTCTCTTTTAAATCTAACTGGAGATCACAACCGATCTCAGTTTACAAGATTTCTATTATGAACTTGTTTTTCTTCACTCTCTCACAATTACAATAGCTAAGCTAAGAAAAGATTGAGAATGGAAAGTGTGCTCTGTTTTCTTGATATAACAGTGCGTTGAGATTTTTGCTCTATGATCACACACGTAGTTGATGCAGTGGAGCTTTGCTACTATTTATAGTGTTGAGTAGATAACCGTTGAGGATATTTGAATCTTCAAGAATGACAAGGATGAAAGTAGCCGTTAATCTTGTCAACTTCTTCAAACGGTCTCAAAACACTCAACTCTGTCAACTTTGTACTTTAATCTAATCCGGTATGGGATTAAAATAAAGGTGATGGAGTTGACTGAACTTGAAGATTGATTTAGAGGGAAACGATAAGAGAGCAGGTTTTGTTTGTTGTGAACAGGCGCGTCCTTCAAACAGCTTTTTGAACTTTTGGCGCCTTGCATTAAATGCAACTGACAAAGCATTAAATGCTTAACCAAACCCGTGATAACGAACTTCTGATGTCCGTTTTCCTTCTTAGCGCTTCTGAACTAAAACAACCTTAGTCTTCTGTTTGCAAAAGAGAACTTCTGATAAAAGCTTTAGGCAGACAATCAAGACTTCAGAGTGGTTCATCCAGCTTCTGAGAAAGTGCTTCAGTCTTCAGCTTTTTAATCTTCTGAGTTCAATAGGCAAGTAGGAATTCTTCATTCAACATCTGCTGAGAAAACTCATATTAACTTAACGAAAATTGTTAGTCAACATTGAAAAGTATACAAGTTAATTTTCATTTTCATCTTCTGAAACGTTTGGACATAACCAAAACACTTAGGGTTCATCATCTACAAGTAAAATTCTGCTATACATGCAATAAGAGATGAACTAGGAGTCTTCGAACTCTTTAGTGCGAGCTGATGAGGAAAGCCACGTGTAAACACAGTATCAACTTATCATGGAGACAAAATCCGAGAAGGATTGTGATTCCTTTTTAGAAGAGAACTCTAATTAGGAAGGCCTTTGTATGACTTTAAGGAAATCAATACATCCATCATAGCAGACGGAAAGCTCTAAGATGATGCCATGTGGTGTTATTTCTTTCGTCGGACATCATTAGGTTTAGTTTGAGTCCCTATTTATACTTAAATAAATAGTGGAAACGTTAATCCTAATCCTCCATCTTTTCAACATGGACTTGAGTCGCTCTATTTCGGGTAGGTTGAATTAATTAGATCTATTAATCCAAATTAATTAACATTGGCAATAATGCCAAAAATGGGCATTATTACTAGCATTTTTCAAGCACTCGTGAGCAACTCCAATAGATAGCATTCTTAAAAAATTGCTAAACTAATGCAATGTTATTAGAGCATCTCTAGTATTAAGAGAAATTAAAAAAAAACATCAATCAACTCCTAGAGCAGAGTATGAAGATAGTGTCCAATTTGAGACAATGTCCTTTTCTCGCACAATCTTCTGATCCAACACATACTTATGAGACAACATACTTGCGTATATCGTCTTGCTTGTTCCTTTGTCTGTCCGATGGTATACTTCCTTAGTTGAATATTCCTTGTACATCGCATGAAGCTTGGCAGAAACTTCACACTGCTTTTTCTCAGGGCTCTCGCCCATATGTAAGGAATCTTACCTATCGGATTCGATATATGTAGTTGGGATCTGATTCAATCACTACATATGTTTAGAAAGTTAGAACTCTATATGGTCAATTAGCAATTTTGGGGTCTCCTATGTCTTAGGATAACTTTTGTGATTGGATTAAAGCATGTTTAGGAGAACCTTATAAGAATTTTTGTCGCTCTTGAAATCAATATCTTGTCACTATTTCTTTTGATCAATTGTATGGTCTTTTACTGAATGAGGAAATTGAGGTTAACCAGGATAGAAAGGTTACGGTTATACCTTCCTCTGCTTACTATGGTGCTCATCTCGTGGACAGCCTTAGAAAGAGGTTAAGGGCGTGGTCGAACTCCTAGGGGTAACATAACCTTTGCACCTAGGGCTTCGAGTAATGGCGATTGGGGCAGTGGGTCTCCGAATTCTTTGACTGAGATGTCGGGTGTTTTGTGCTACAATTGCAAGGGATGAGGACATTATGCCGACACGTGTTCTTCTCCCAAATTACCTCGTGAACAACACAACCCTAATCTCCCGATGAATAACTTTCCTTCATCATCCAATCCGCAATCATGGGACTTGACATCAAACTTGGGTAATCTACAGCTTCATTTTGAATATCAAGGACTCGCACAAGTTACACTTGGTAATGGCTCTCAAATCCATATACACTCGGTTGGGTCTTTTCGTGTGAGTTAAATAACAAACGCATTAGTTTTCGTGATGTCTTATATGTTCCATTTGTGTCTAAAAATTTGGTAACAATTCGTTCTGTAATTGATACTAATTATGTTTCTGTTGAATTATTTGCTAACACTTTTGTGATTAAGGATTTGGAAACGAAAGCAGTACTCCTCAAGGGGAAGAGTAAAGATGGGATCTACTACATTCATGTTGCGTCTCGGGTCCTGGTTCAGATAAATTATGCAGCTTTATCCACTGGGCATGCTCATTTAGGCCACGTTGCAGTTTCCGTTGTTTGCAAATTATTTAATTCCAATGTTTTCTAAGTTAAGGATAATAAATCTAGTTCTTTATGTAATGCTTGTTGCTTGAGAAAAATACATAAGCTACCGTTTAATAAATCCAGTTTTGTTGTGTCTCAACCTTTGGAATTAATTTGTTCTGATGTGTGGGGTTCTGCTAAAATTCAATCATATAATGGTTATTCGTACTATGTGTTATTTTTTTTATCATACTCCTTGGTTGTATTTGCCAAAATGAAAATATGAGGTTTTTGATCGTTCAATTTTGTACGTTGGTGGAAAAATACTTTGGGGTTCCTATCAAAACGTTTCAGTCTGATTGGGGGAGAATATCGATCACTCACTAAATATCTTGTGGTTGAACGAAAACATAGACATATTGTTAAAACAGGTCTTGCGTTGTTGAATCATGCAAAATTACCCCCTAATTTTTGGTCTTATGCGTCCGAGACGGCGGTCTATGTCATTTATTGATTTCCTAGTTCGGTTCTAAATTTTTCTATTCCCTATGAAAAATTGTTTGGAAAATTCCCTAATTATACTCAATTGCGTATTTTTGGTTCTCTTTGTTATCCTTGATTGCGTCCTTATTCTCCTCATAAATTAGTGGCTCGGTTGACTAAGTTTATTTTTTGGGGCTATAGTAATTTACATAAGGGGTATCGTTGTTATGATCATTTTTCTCAGAAATTCTATCTTTCACGCCATGTAGTTTTTTATGAACATGAGTTCCCGTTCGATTTGATGGTGTTGAAAAGGCTTCCAGTATCCATGATTCGGCCCTTGCGCTCCTCTCGACCCCTATAATTATTGTTCTGTTGCTTAGCTCTCAAACACATGCACACTTACCAAACCCCTATTACTACTGCTTCTGTTGGCATGTGTAATTTTTTGGCATCAACTCGTTATCTGTCGCGCACGGTTACAAGTTCAGCATCGACCACCACTCCGATGCTCCTCATATACCGACCAAAGACGTGCCCGACGACAACTTATCCCCTGTCTCGCCAGTCCCCTCACCACCGGCAGTGGCATCACAACCCCCTTTTATCTTCACCATCGCTGAATCCAGCAGACCCACCGGGTTAACCTGTTGCCTCATCATTCCTGTTGGTGCTTGCTCTTCGGGATTCTGAGGAACCTTGCTGAATTACTACACAGTCTCAAACCAGGGTGTTCAAGCTCAAAATTTATCATATGAGTACCCCAGTTGAGCCCACGTCTTTTACAAAAGCTTCCAAAGTCCCTGAGTGGCGTACGACAATGACAGATGAGTACAACGCCTTGATTGCTAATGGCACTTGGGTTTTAGTGCCATCCCCTGCGAATATTAATGAGATAAAATGTCGTTGGTTGTTCAAAGTTAAAACATTGGTTGGCTGTCGTGTTGATCTCCACAAAGCACGATTAGTGGCTAAGGGTTTCCATCAACGTGCATGTATTAATTATTTTGTGACGTTCAGTCTAGTTGTTCAACCTACAACAATTCGTCTTCTTTTAAAAATGGCTTTGCATCCAAGTGGTATGTCATACAATTGGATGTGTGATAAGCGTAGCCGAATAGTAATTAGGATAATTATGTATTGCTTGTATCTCAAGTTATTTCCATATTAGACTTCTACACTATTTAGAGTTCTAATATTGCTAGGTTTGCACTTGCGTGTGTGTACGCCTTCGTGTATCAATAATATAAGTTGATTTCCCCTACTTCTACGCATGGCCTGTACGAAAGATTAAAAAAGTTGAGAATGAATTTCAAAGCATTGTATTAATTTTTTGTCTGTAAAAGTATCTACTCCTACCAGCAGTGACTATTCTTTCGCAGGTAGTTTGTAACTTAAAGAATTATATTAATGAGGCAAATATAAGTAGAAATATAAATTAAAAAATAAATATATTAGTAACATTTGTTAGTTGTATATTTATATTCAATGGCGGATCCAGAAATTTACGAGAGGAGGGGTTAATTGTCGTGCAAATTTTTTTTATATGTAATTTTGTTTTTTTTGTCGAAAACTTCAAAATGGACTATGTCTAACTCTAGTTTCAATTGAAATAAAGTCAACCAACATAGAAAACGCTAATAAGAAATAAAAATTTAGAAATGAAAATAAAATATAATTGAACATATGAATTTCATAAAAGAAGAAGTAAAATTGGATATTTAAAAATAGAGTAAAAATGTAAAATGAAATTAAAAATAATAAATCGAGACAATATTAATAATGAGAATGAAAAATATTGAATAGAATATGAGAAAAATAATGGAAAAGAAAAAAGTTCAGAATTAGAAAATAAAAGATAACAATAATGAGTGAGCCAAGACTTGAACATAAGACCTTTCATTTGGGATATAAAAAACACTCCACCTCTAAGGGTAAATAGCACCACATGTACCTAAACTATGCCTGTTTTCTCAAACTGGTACCTAAAAACTAATTTGTCACATATAAGTTCCCAAACTATCAATTACCTCCCAAATTGGTACCTGGTGACCTCCTATAGCAGGTTTAGCCAAAGTCAACGCTCGGTCAACGAAAATTTCTTGACTTTTGGTTGACTTCATTTACTTCTATGGGCAAATTGGTAAATTAACCCCCTCACCTTCATCTTTCTTCTCTCCACCATAACTCCTTCCTCCTTTAATTTTTTATTTTTTTTTTCTTGTTTCTTCTTCCTCTTTACTTTCTTTTTTAACAAAATTAACAAATATCGAATCTCGACAAGGGTCGTTTCGTCGGAATCTGAAAATTCCAAATTCTAGACAGGGTAACCTGATAGAATATGGAATTTCCAGATTCCGGCGATCGTCGTGTGTCCGGAATCTGGAAATTCCAGATTCCGTTGGCCTCGAGTGGCCGCCGGAATCTGGAAATCCCAGATTCCGGCGACGGCGACTTGGAAATCCCAGGTCGCCGTCGGGACCTGGGATTTCCAGATCACAGGTCGCCGTGACCTGGGATTTGGAAATCCCAGGTCGCCGGGACCTGGGATTTCCAGATCTCGGCGACCTGGGATCTAGAAATCCCAGGTCCCCGCGACCTGGGATTTCCTAATCCTAAGTCTGCCTGAATCTGAAGTTTCTAGATTCCGGCGGCGACTGTCCGTCCGGAATTCCAGATTCCCGGTCGCCGCTGGAATCTGAAAACTTCAGATTACGGAGTTGTAATTAAAAAAAAATTAAAAAAGAAAGGGAAGAAAAAGAGGAAAAAAAATGAAGGAGGAGAAAGTTGATGTGAGGTAGAAGATGAAGGAGGAGAGAAGGAGGAAGGGGATGAAATAGGGCAAATTGGTCTTTTCATAATTTGGTCAACTGGGTCAACTTAAAAATTGGTCAAACATGCATTGACTTTCGTTGACTTGGGGTTGACTTGAAGAAAACCTGCTATAGGAGGTCACCAGGTACCAATTTGGGAGGTAATCGATAGTTTGAGAACTTATATGTGACAAATTAGTTTTTAGGTACCAGTTTGGGAAAACGGGCATAGTTTAGGTACCTGTGGTGCTATTTACCCCCACCTCTAACCAACTCTAACAATTCATTTTATTTTCATATTTATATATCGCTTTGCATATGTAGAGTATTTAACTTGTTTTTCATAAAGAAATAAAAAATTATTGGTTTCATTTTTCTCCAAGAAGGGGGGCGGTCGACCCCCCTACCCCACCTGTGGATCCGCTCCTGATTATATTATTAAAACATGTTTTAATCAAATGTATAGTAGCCGCAAGGGTTAAAATAGAAAACCTTAATCATCGAAAAGTCTCCGCTTGTCATTTAGACTTTGGGGTTTTCTTCCGTCGCTTAGCCGGAAGAAAAACCCCTTTCTTACTTTTCTTTGTTGCTTTTTCTTTTCATCAGTTTGAATAAAACTGTGGTAGGCCTTCTAGTTTCTTTTTATTTGATATTTTTATCTGTATTCTCTATACGAGAGTTGTTTCTCTCTATAAGGGTGGTTATGGTCTGTTTCTTTATATGAGAAATGTCATTTGTTTTCCTCTATGGGTGTTAGAAGACGGAAGGGCTTTTGCGGCTATCAAATAGAATTGTTGATTGGACGACGAACTTCGCAGGAACTACTTGGTCATCACGGTGTGTTGTGCCACCTGTAGACCTCCAAGATCTCCTTCTAGCTGATATATGTGATTCAAGCTTCTCTCGCCGAATTTGTTTGTTATAGTTTTGTTACTTTATTCTTGTGTTCTCTTTTTTTCTTGTTTATCGGGGTTCCTGACCCTAATTATTACCAAAACAAAATCTAATGTTTACGCCTCATTCATATTAAAAATATTGTTTAGTGCAAATGTGGATTTGGATATAATAAACAAGAACTAGTTGCTTTGGCCTATAAATATGGATGAGTGGGTGTTTGAGTTTAATTATCTACCATCTCTATTAAATTATTTTATTTCCATAATCATCCTTAGTTAAGAGAAAAAAGAAAAATGCCAGTGCAAGTTTCAGATCTGGCTGCTTTCTATCTCAAACGTGATTTTGCGATTTATCATCCTAAAATCTGGGCGGATAATTTCCTTAATAATATTTCTGACTTCAAGGTAGCTAGCTAACCTTCAACATTATACTTAAATTCAATTTTACCATGCGTTATCATTTATACTGCAAGAGTGCTCTAGACTTTCTCCATTTATTAATTACAAATTATCATATATTAATTATTTGATTATGTAGACTAGAGACTACTCTTCAGTGGGCAAACAACATGATGAACTAAAGCAAGAGATAGCAAGTATGCTAAAAAAGAACACAGATCATCCTTACCAAAAACTAAAACTGATTGATGTTACTCAAAGGCTCGGAATTGCTTACCATTTCAAGCTTGAAATTGAACTTCAACTCAATAATATTAACTCCATAGATGGTAACAATGATCTGCATTTCATTGCTCTTCGGTTTCGATTACTTAGGCAGCAAGGCATTAAGGTCTCATGCGGTAAGTACATAATTAATTAAGTACCATATATTATAATCTTATACACTAGTACAGAAATCCTCACTTGTGTCGAATTTTTTTAGCTTGTAGCGTCGCACTTTTGTGACAACTATGCGTCACAAATATATCATGTCATCATCAATTGTGTAATATTCTCTTGACAACCCAATCTCTATTAATTATATATGTTGCAGATGTATTTGAAGGTTTTAAAGATAGCCAAGGAAAGTTCAAAAAGTCATTGATTGATGATGTTCAAGGTATGTTATGTTTGTATGAGGCATCTTTTCTAAGCATAAGAGGAGAAGATATATTGGATGAAGCCATAGCTTTCACAACAACAAATCTCCAACTAATATTACCGAAATTAACTCCTAATGTTGCTGAAGATGTCGTTCATGCTCTGAATAGACCTATTCGCAAAGCCCTTCCAAGGTTAGAGGCGAGCCGGTTCATTCCTATCTATGAACGGGACGAATCACATAATAAAACTTTTTTAAAATTTGCCAAGTTAGATTTCAACATGTTACAAGTACAACATCAGGAGGAACTGAAAGCCATTATTGAGTAAGCCCATACGGTAACTCTTTATCTATCTATTGTTCCTTGCGGCAGTTAATTAGAAATTTCAATCTAGTATATATAATTTATTTGTGCATGTACTTCAGGTGGTGGAAACTTTTTGACGTTCCGACAAAGCTTCCCTATGCAAGAGACAGAATTGTAGAATTGTACTTCTGGATTTTGGGAGTTTATTTTGAACCCCAATATTGCCTTGCTAGGAAGATGTTGACTAAAGTCATAGCCATGGCTTCCATTTTGGATGATACTTATGATAATTTTGCTACAGCTGAAGAAATTGGACTTCTCACAGATGCTATTCAAAGGTATTAGTTACTTAATTATCATATACTAGACTAGTATATATCGATCAGTCGCCAGTTTGACGAACTCTCATTTATCAGGTGGGATGTAGGGGCAATTAGTAGTCTTCCGGAGTATATGAAAATGATATTTCACATTCTAAATGGTGTCTACAGTGAAATTGAAGAGTTAACAACCAAAGAAGGAAGATCATTTTGTGTGTATTATGCTAAAGAATCAGTAAGTTTTCAAACTAAAATTGATCATCTTAAAAAAATAATTGAATTGAACTTGGTGAATATACATGCGCGCGGCAGATGAAGAGAGTAGTTGGATACTACTTAGCTGAAACCAAATGGCGCGACGAAAAGTATACTCCTACAATGGAGGAATACATGGAAGTTTCACTAGTTACCACTTGTTACCCAATGTTGGCTACAACTTCCTTCTTGGGAATGGGAGAACTTGCAACAAAAGATGCATTTGAATGGATACTTACTGAACCTAAGATTGTTAAAGCTTCGTCCATTATATGCAGACTCATGGATGACATTGCTTCACATCGGGTACAATCATTCATTATCTTCATATTCACAATTGTTTAAAAGAGCTTATTCTTTTGACTTAATTGTTAATTTTACATGGGACATTAATTAGAGCTTCGATCAGTTTGAGCAGGAAAGGAATCATGTTGCTTCTAGCGTTGAATGCTACGTAAAACAACATAAACTTTCAGAGGAAGAAGTGATTGAATTATTTAGGAAAAAGATAGGAAATGCATGGAAAGACATAAATGAGCAGTGCATGCAGAGGCCACTTCCAGTTTCAATGGATCTTTTGGAACCAATTTTGAATCTATCACGTACAATGGACGTAGTGTATAAGGATGATGATGGATATACAAATTCGCACATCTTGAAGGACTACGTTGCCTCACTGCTCAAAGATCATTTACTTTAGAAATATTCGTATGGTTATTTTGCTGTTTTTACTATGAGGCGTTTATAATAAGTATTGGCAACCTTATTTGCAATTATGCCAGAATAAAGTTGTGTGATGTTCTTTTCTTTTCTCTCCCTCCTATGCTTTGATATAATTTATGGGCTTTAGTCAAAATACAAAATAGGGTCCCCCTATTGTTTAAACAAAAAGAAGAAAAATTCACTATTTTTTACACATTTACACGTATATAACATTGTTATCGTCCGCCTCTTATAGTTTCGTCTACAAATAAGATATAAAAATTTCTCATAATAAATGTTTCTTTTAGCTTTTTCAGAAGAAAAATCATTTACAACAACATTGACATCAATGTTTCCTAACATATCCTTCTCAATAGATAAAATTCTTTGATTTTGATAATCAAGGTTAACAACTTAATAACAAGTTTCTTCTTAGAAAGGAGTGATTGGAGTAGAATAATGGGGAAGGGGGTTAATTTTGAATATGATGCCAAAACTATAGTTATTTGCATTAGATAGTGTAGCAGTTGGAACAAAATTGGCTTGTATTTTGGAATAGCAAACTAAATATACAGTAGGCTTACTGAGATGGTAAGCAGATAAAAAAATAGATAGACTTTCTAGTTGTTTTTGTTGAGTAGGCAAGCAAGGTTTCTGAGTTGCTCAAAAACATGCATAGTTTCAGCATCAAATCCTCCAGCAAACTGATGAATTCTGAAAGCAAATCTCACTCCTTGAAGTAACATATAGTCCAGCCCTCCATCTTTCTCCATTCCTTCTCCTTCTCCTGCTTTTGTCTCTATTTCTTTTGCTACCCTCTTCATGTACTGCTTTCCTAGTCTTACCGACCCGAATTTTATCTGCAACATTTGCACATTCACATTCATATTCATGTCCATATGCTAATTAAGCTGCTCTTAAACTCTTTATCAATTGGCTTACCTTGCTTATAATGCCATTATCAAGAATCCAATCTGTTGGAATTTGAAATTCGCTGCAATTGCGCATCAACGATTCTCTTGTCCTTAGAAGGTTATAAACCGTACGTTCCATCCTGGAACAAGACATTATAAGATATGTCTCAGACTAGAATCAAATTAACAAATTGTAAACTGCAATTCAACTTAGGTAGAGATAATAGATAGTTACTTCTCGGATAAAGCCACCATTTTCTTGAGTGCAATATCACAAGGCAGCCGAGGATCATCCTTGTAATAAGACACTTCTAACTCCAGCTTGTTCAAATCTCTGTACCCAAATGCTGCTTCTCTCAACGTATCGGCTTTCTTTTCTGGCCATTCAAAGTGCTTCAGCACCGCTCTTTCGTCCACCTTTCCCAAATTTCAACATTATCAGTAACTTATTCACCATATCACTTTTTCATATCTCCATATTTCAATCTTTACGAGAAAATTATAGGTATATAATCTTGGAAAACATACCAGAAAACCAAGTTCGTCATCAAGCCACTTCACGAATGCCACAACATCTTCAATGTTCTGGTACACTGCATTATTCACTTCTCTGATTAGTGAATTCACAAACTCTGCTTGAGTTTCAACATCAGCCTTTATCTGCAATGAAATTATTAACCATTTAGATCAAATGTAAAAGCTTAACTCAAATGGAACAAACACTAGATAGAATGTTCAAGGAACCTACAGCAAGCAAATGGGATGATCTATTTTCAATTTCTCCAATCATGCTACTCCTGACATTTGCAACCTCCGAGGCATCGCAGACTCCTCCATTTGCAGCTTCTTTTCTGGAGTCTCTCTTCATTAGTGAATGGTAAAACTCAACTACTTGTGGAGCTCTTTGCACCCCTCCTCCTGTATTAGTCCTCAAAGAAAATTTGGGCGGTGGAGGCGGTGGTGGTGGTGGCGGAGGTGGAACTTGAGCTGAACTTTCTTCTTTAGGTCCGGAACGAATTGAACACGAGGGTCTTGGAGGCGGATTTGGAACCCGTAAAGCCCTTTTCTCAACATCAAAGCATGATACTAACTTGGTATATTCTATGCAATTTCTTTGATCTAAACTAGTTTCTTTTTCCAATTCTTTTACACACATAAAACCATCAGATTGCCTTCTTTTATTCGACAAAAGTTCATCAATTCCCAATTTTGATCCACTGATAGAGTGTCTTCTTCTTGGACTTCTTCCTTCATCTAACTGCAGCCAGCTCTTTTCAGTCCACTCTAGACTTGGTAAATCCTCATCAGTAAGAGGCCATTTCTTCAACTTCTTAATGAAATTTACTCTCTTTGCACTACTGTACTCTAAGGGGTCGGTGTTCCGACTTGTGACTAAGCCAGCAGATTCAGTACTTCTCTCTGCTGAATCCGCCTTATCAGAATTCCTCAACTCATCTCTTAAACATGAATTGACCCACCTCAGATAGGCAAGTTCTTCAACCTCATTTAACCTGCTCATCTGCAGGCCTTCAACTTGTTTACTCAAATCTTCATTTGTTAGTTTCAATAACGACGCTTCAGCTTTAACTTTTGCTATAATATCACTCTGTAACAATTCATTAAACCATACATTTAGTAAACAAGTAAAATTATCAATCTCAAGTTCAATTTAGCATCTTGAAAGCAAATAAAATACCTCGGAAGCTTTCGAAACAGAACCTAATTGGGTCTCCATAGATGATAATCTGCAAGAAAGATTCCTCTTTTCCATCTGCAGCTCTTTGTTCAACCTTCTTAACTCCACCACTTCCATTTCTAGATTCCCCATTGAATTCTCATTGCTTCCCCTCTTCAACAACACCTCTTTGTTCGTCTTCTCGGATACGAAGCACATTTCAGCAACTTGCTCACAAAGCAGACTTTTCTCAGACTCCAAAACCCCAATTCTGTTCGAAAGCTCATCAACCTCATTCTTCTTGGATTCAATCTCCCTTTGAAGTTCAAACACCCTTTCGTTTCTTTTAAGCTCGGATACCTCTGCTTGCAACTTGAACTCCCTTTCTTTAGATTCTTGAAGCAAGCTTCTGAGATTGTCTAGTTCAAGAAACAAATCACGCGACCCTGAAGATTGTCTCCGGTGATTAGGCTGATAAGAATGTGGGTGAACTTGAGTTGTTGCAACGGAGCAAGATAGGTCGGTAATGAGTGATCGTTTAACTCTCGATTGAGCTGGATTATTCTTTTGGTTAGCGGGTTCTAAGTTTGGTTGGGGACATTTCTTGCTTGTAACAGTAACTACATTTTGGGGTTTGGTCTTCTTGTCAGCAGTGAAGCCTTTGACAATGTGTGAACCCCAAGAAGAACGGGCTTTCGAAGCATTGCTCGGGATGAATGATTTAGTGTTGTTTTGTGGCTTCGGGGGTTGATTTTGATCAGCGAATCTTGAGGTTCTCGACTTGGTTTCAAAAGGGTTATCTTCTCTCATTGTGGAACAAAAGAAAAGGATTAAACTCGTTAAACTTAGAGTGTTGAGAGAAGAGAGAACACCATTTGAAGATGGATGAAAATGGAATTTGAAATTTGAAGTTGCAGAGCAATGTCTGAGTTGAAACCCCAAATAGAATGTGCAAAGTGGCAGCTTTACTTTATTACAAGCAAACAATTTGAATTTTTGAAATTTGAATTCTTGTTTTGTCTTGCTTTAGCAACGGTCGTATATGTGAAAAAAGGCCCACTAAAGTTGGGTCCAAATCAGAAATAGGTTTAAGGTTGGCGCATCTTTTTGTTATTTACCTATATATATCTCGTGTGTGCTTCATTACTTTATTTTCTCTTTAATTAATATTTTTATTATTTTCTCTTTAATTATTACAACATGTATATATGATGTTTAGAAATTTTTACAAGTCAAAAGCTCCCTAAATGGAGCCCCCTGTGGATGGAGCGGGGAATACTTCCTCCATCCACATTCTTCAATAATTTGGAGATCTCTTTTTCTGGAGATCTATACTTCCGCTTCTGTATTTAGATTGGAAAAATAATTTCTTCTGTCTGACGGAAATTTCATAATGTCGAAAATATCAAACAATGTTTTTTTTTTCCGCGTAAAATAGGGATAGAATTCTCCCACTTCCTTATCCATTTACATTTAGGGATAAAATATTGTCCATGACTTTCTCAAGAATTATATGTCCTCATCATAGTCCATTTGATTTCAAACTGATGCATTAAGCCCCAAGCATTTATATATGGTTGCTTATCGGATTCTAAGTTAATAAAAGTTGCTTGTTTATCAAACCAATAATAAGATGACAAAAAAAAAAAGAGACTATCAAAATAAAAACCACCCAAAAAGTGTGTTAAGAAGAGTTGCCTCTTGGACCGAGAATTTATTCCAACTTGTACCAAAAAAATATAAATTCCATTAACTTGCCCTCTATTGGCCCTGTCAACAAAACTTACCAGAAATTCTAATAGAGTAAATTGCTTTCTCAATCACATGTAACAATTGAATTTAATTAAAAAAATTGCACAACGTAAACCATCTCGGGTAACAATAATTTAATCTGTAAGTAAATATGAACCCAGAACAAGGTTTAGAAACATGGATGTCAAGACTTTTCTTTGAGACTGAACTATGTCTAAAACTTAACTTTTCTTTCAAGCACAGTAGTTATTTTACATTTCAGTTCATGAAACAAATAGACTACTTAAAAAATGAGATGAATGAAGGAATTTATTTACGAAGTTATATGATATCATGTGTCCTATATATTAGTCTGACCAAAAGTCTAGTCTACATATTTAAGTGTATCAATGTTCCTTTTTCCATGCGGTCCTTTCGTATACCATGATGACACATAGTCTCCGTAACAAACCTCACGGTACCTGGGAGGGGATGATGCACTCACAAGCTCCAAAGCAGGGGATATTTTTGCTGTCTTGTCTGGGTCATGAAATGTTGCAACCGAGAGCCTCGAGTTGCTCGAATTAGTTATGGCTCGATGTATGGAACTCTTGTACTTACCATTGGTTATAATCTGCAAGCAATACCAAACCTATAAGATATAATGTTCAACCAAATATATATGCTTCTTTAAACAAACTGAGGTCTCAAATTGATATGTTTCAGAATTCCAATTCAAATTCGAGAGCATCAAACTCTGAGATGTTTCTCCGTAAAATGCCAATTCAGATGACGAAGAAGATAATGACAACAAAGCATTACCTCAGTTTGGTCAGCTAAAATAACTATAATAGCATCCGACATAGGATGCACGGTGAACCACTCAGAGTCTTTGTAGACCTCAAGACCCTCAACATGGTCTTGAATCAATAGTGTAATTGCACCCATATCCGAATGGGATTGGAGACCCAGTGTAAGGTCGGGGCGGGGGCAAGGTGGATAATAGCTGACTGTAATGTTCTGATAGAAGTCTCCGACCACATCCTCTATGCAAGATGACGAAAGCCCTAGACTCTCAGAGATGAGACCCAACAGCCTCTGAGCAAGTACTTTCATCTCATCACTATACTTGCAGACGACTTCCCTGCCATTGGAAGTACAGTAAGTTATTTTAAACTGAAGTCAATATGGAAATAGAGAGAGTAGTAGGAAATAGAAACATTTCTGTAACCTGTAGCTAGGTGGAAACTGAGGCCAGCGAGAACAATTGCGTCGAGAAAGAGGCAGAGTGTGGTGATCAAAGTAGTCCCTCCAATCCAATGTGCCTTCATTGTTAGCCAGCATTTTACTACCATATCCTTCAGAGGCAGCCGAAGTAGGATCGCAAGCATACTTGATTTTTTCATGGTGGGGGGAATCGTTGAAGAAGGATATCCCGACATTCCTTATTTGATCCAGTAACTGAATGGGCACCAAATGGTTGATCACTTGGAATGCACCCCATTCCCTGCAGGCTTCCCCGATTGTCTCCCTAACTAAATTCCTGTAATCATCTTTGAACCCAAATACATCAACTATCGGAATACTTTTGCTACAATTTTTCTTATTGGCGGGTCGATCTTCAGGTGGTTGGATATATTCGGAAGGGATCTCCAATATGCTTGCCTGTGCAAGACTTTGAACTCTAACTATAGAATCCCCAGCTGCATCCATCCTTGTAATTCTAAGTCAAATTTTTGGATTTTACCTCGATAAAAGTTCTTTCCTCGGGTGAATTGGTTGGCTCCTGAAACAAGAAGAAACTAAGATTAATAAGAAATTAAGAATCCATCAAGAGTAAGGCGATAATTTTTAAACAAGATTTACCTTTAATTTTGACAGGAAAATTACAATTCAATAACCTATGTTATCAACACTATCACTTAAACGATATAACTTTATGTACTCCTAGTTTTTAATTTTTAAAATCTTAATTGACTATGCTTAGATTTTAAAAGAAAAATGCTAAAATCTATTTAACAGTATTTTGAGAAATATGTTTCTTCATGGCCTGACTAGATTGTTAATTTGATGTCACAGTACATTTTTTACAAGATATACCAAGTGTACCATTTAATTTACTCTTCCAACATGAAATATATAGAATGCAAACACTAATTTTGTCGATGCAGTTTTCGAATTTTTTGACAGAAAACCTGAAAATTGAGTAAAGCTCATCTTGGCTCAGTTGTGGAAAATGTTAGAAATACTCATAGCCCGTTCATCAGTACATTAGTAAGTCATTAATGATTTTGAAAAATAAGAATACCTTAAGGTTTGTTATCTCGCACTATATAGCAAATATTTATCTTCTACATCAGATGTTATAAACCTCATCAAACTTGTATAGTCAAATGTTTATATTCAACTCAAGAAATTAGAGAAAACAAGGGTATTAGCTTCAACCATGTCATCTACAACTAAAACTGATAAAAGTCTTAAGGCACGGTTATCTTATTCCAAAAAGGTTGTATAGCACAAGCTCGAAAATAATGCATAACAAAATTTAGAGGTAAGAGAGTAACTGATGAGTAGCTCAGTTTCTCTGCTATAAACTCTTTGGCCTGAGCTTTCCCACTGACTTTGAATGCCTGCACGTTCACAGAGAGAAACCGATCTAGACTGTTTAATAACAAAAAATGTAATAATCTTTGAGTCATTATTATTATTATACCGGAAGGAAGGAGGATCCCGAATGACATTTTGGAATTTAACTAAAAAGTATTTCACATTAAAAAAGACATTCATATCATTAGATTTTCACTAGTAATCTAACTAAAAAGTATTGACCATCACTATGTCCATGTGAGCTATGCAAGAAGCAATATGAATGATCATTGAAATTTTCTTTTCTTTTCTTTTCTTTTCTTTTCAGAATAATCAATTCAATTTTATTACCAAAAAATTTCATTTGGAACTTGCAACAGAAATTGAAAATTGAACTACCTGCGTAGAAATCAGGCTGTGGCAGCGGCGGCGGAGTCGTCGGTGATGCTGAAGAAAACGATCAAGGCAATGGATTTATCTAAATAATATCTTGTTTTAAGATAAAATTTAGACTGTTTCTCTAAATATATAAAGACAATGAGTTGATTATTTATTTATGAAGTATTTGTTTCAAATTGGGTTTGAACTGTGTGATGAGAATTAAGGTTTAGATGAGATTAGATACGATGAAATTCGAAAAAGTGATTAAGATGAGATAAAAGGAAAGTAGAAATGACTAAGTTTCCAATTTAAAATTATAGAAAAGAAACGAGAGGAGATGAATGCTGCATAATTATTTGGCGTAATGCACATGCAACTCCTTAAATTTGTACGTTTGGTCATTTTACCTCGGTACTATGTAACCTCTAAACTTGTATTTTTTTTATTATTTTACCCTCTCATCTTAAGGAACTTCCATTTTACCTCTCTCAACTCTCCAAAAATGGTATTATGATAAAAGTTATATGATTTAGAGAGTAATAGGAAGCATATGTAATAGACCTGGCAAAATGCTACACGACACGACAACACGACACGGAAATTTCGTGTTCGTGTTTAGGTTTTTTCGACACGACACGACTTTGACACGAAAAAAATCGTGTCGTACACGAGTCAACACGGAAACACGAAGGTGACACGAAAATTTATATAAAATTTCAAACATAATTTTAGGGTTGGGAATTGGAAGGAGTTTACTCGTGTTTAGGGTTGGGAATGAGAAATTTACTCGTGTCCGTGTCGTGTTCGGGTCGGGTTCGTGTCGTGTTCGGGTCGTGTTCGTGTTGTGTTCGTGTCGTGTTAGTAGTTTACTCGTGTTAGGTTAAGATTTTGCAAAACTCGTGTCGTGTCGTGTTTTTTCGTGTCAAACCCGTGTCGTGTTCGTGTTTGAGATTTTGACACGAAAATGTTTCCGTGTTGTGTTCGTGTTCAGGTTTTTGTGACACGACACGACACGAACACGACACGAACACGAAAATTGCCAGGTCTAATATGTAATGGTTTTACAATAATCTATTGTAATATTATGTTTATGTGTTTGTCCTTTTAATTACAAATGCTGACATGTCCAAATTTAAGGTGTTTTTAAGTTAATCAAAGGTGTTTTTGTCCATTTAATTACAAATGCGGAATGTCCAAATTCATTGCCACGTGTCCTACAAAAATTCAACTACTATAGTGCGTGTTGTATAGTCTCTTTTTTTTCCGTTGAGTTGAGAAATATAGGGCACATAGTACCACTTTTGGAGAGTTGATGAGGTAAAAGGGATGTTACTTAAGGTAAGGAGGTAAGATGACCAAAAGATACAAGTTTAGAGGTTACATAGTACCACTTTTGAAGAGTTGAGGGGGTAAAATAGATGTCCCTTAAGGTAAGGGGTAAAATGACTAAAAGATGCGAGTTTAGGGGGTTACATGTACATTAAGCCTAATTATTTTTATTTCATTAACACTTTCATCCCATCTCGTTTCCAATTTCCTGTAACATTTCTTTCATGTTCTAGAATTTATGAAATGAGATGGGATTATCTTTTTCATCTTTTCCCTTAATCCCACGAAATAAATTAAGGTTACTTAGGTTCAGTAAGGTAAGATTATTTGGTTAACTTTACTTGGATAGAAGTTTAGGCTTTGTTAGTCTTTGCTTGGTAGGAGATTAATGGAAGCTAACGGGAGTACTGGAATGTAAAATTTTCATTTAACCTCGTTTTTGAGTTCTTTTAGAGAATAAATGAGAGTTCATGGAGATTTACTTTTATTAACTTCGAAACTTTAACCTCCAGATTGGAGCTTAATGGAAGTAATGTAAACCTTTTAACTCATTTACATTCATTCACCTTCATTCAATTCCATAAACTTCGACAAAAAGTTAACATCTAACTTCCATTTCCATAATTTCCCTTTCTGATCCGTTACTTCCATTAACTTCCTCTAACTTTCACCTTCATTCACCTCTCAACTCCCAAACAAAGGCTTAAAGTTAAATGATGGTTAAATGAGGGTTAGAAAACCATCGGTGAGATCCAAAATCAGTCACACAAAATCGGTGAGATCCGGAGATTCTATAGGTACTCAGCGTAAATTCATTGAACATCCTTTGAAAGAATCATCAAAACAAGCAAAATTCCTTAGCAAGGTTTTTTTAATAACTTCCCTTCACCTCCTTTCCTTTCAATTTAATGAACCTCTCAATCCATATCCCCTCATTTCACAACCTTTTTATACCGGTTCCCGTTACCTGTCTTTCGTCCGATTGCCGTTACTCATCCTTCGTCCGGTCATCGTACTGTGTCGCATCCCGAATTGTAAATGAGGATAAAATTGTACTAAACTTTTATCCCTTCAATCTCATCTCATATACCAAACAAGAGACTACACATCCCTTAAACTTAATCTCACCTTCATCCCCTTTCTTTTATCGCACTTTAATCCTCCTCTCATCCCATCCCTCTTGCCAAATGACCCGTTAGAGTATAATAAAATATAGGGTCAATTTCAAATAAGTGTCTCTATATGGAAAAATTTACTAATTAACTATATGTATGTAAAATGCTAAGTTGACATAAAAGAAAATAAAAGTATGGGCTAAGCCTTGAGATTAAAGCCCAAAGCTAAACGTTACCGCATCATCCTTTTGCTACAATACTAAAATTTTGGTTTAATGCCCCTAACATTGTCTTGTTTGATCACTTTAACCTTTTAACTCAAAAATAAGCCCAGTTTTCCCCTCAATTCAAAAAAGTGGTACTGTGGAAAATGTAGAGATGTTTGAGCCGTCTTATATGACACGTGCACTATTTGGTCAAAAAATTGACAACTAAAGGAAACCGCATCAGCCCACAAGCAAATATTTTATCTTTCAATTCAATTCATTTCATCTATTTCAATAAAAAATAATCGGGAATAAGAATAGTTATCACATCAACCACAAACAAATAATTTAATAAAAGACTATAGAAGTGCTATCACGAGTCGTTAACAAAACACACTAAAAATAAAGCACTATAGTTTGCCTTTGAGCAAATAAAGTATTATGATTTGCATTATTTGCAGAATTAAAGAAATTGTCGATTTTGTTGATGTGAACGAGGATATTGTTGGCGCCGAAATGTTATTTTGACCTTTGACGAGTCAAGTTAAGCTCAAAAGAACATTTCGGGCCAAAAATGTCTTCGTCTAGTCAACAAAATCGACAATTTCCTTAATTCTGCAAAAAATACAAACCACAGTCCTTTATTTGCAAAACCGCGAAACCACAAGACACTTATTTAAAGTTAACTCTAAAATATATAAAATTTTATTTATAAGTCAGAATATATATTTCGAGAGAGTTCTAAAATAAATCTCTCCACTTTCCAAAGGACCTTTATATATGAGATACTTTTATGTTTGGTTTATAAATTTATACAATTTCAACTTTTTTTGACAAAATTGCCCTTAACCTCTCCTACGGTCTCCAAATTGATTAGGATTTTTATCATCTTTAATTTGCCCTTAAAATTCATCATTAAGTTGCCCTTAAAATTTATGCAAAATAAAAAAAAATGGAAATTTCATGAGTATAATAACAGGTGAGACAAGAAGCGCAAGGTGTATTTCATAGGAATCTTTCCTCTTTTCCAAAGTATTATACATACATATAAAAGTGAATCATGTGAACAGTACCAATTTTAATTTGATTCAACTTTTCCACTTATGTCATGAGTAAAATACACCACATGTATCTAAACTATGCCCATTTTCTCAAACTGGTACCTAAAAACTATTTTTTCACATATAAGTTCTCAAACTATCGATTACCTCCCAAATTGGTGCCTAATGACCTCCTATAGCAGGTTTTCCTCAAGTCAATGAAATTTTAGTTGACTTCATTCATCTCCTAAGCAAAATGTCTAAAGTACCCCTCCACCTTCATCTTCTTCCTCTCCATTTTCTCTTTCATTTTTTTTTCTTCCTTCTTTCTCTTCTTTTTTTTAAATTTTTTTTTAGCAATTTATATCCCCGGCAAGGGCGGGTCTCCGCCGAAATCTGGAAATTTCAGATTCCGGGCGGCGACCTGCTAGAATCTTCTAGCAGGTCGCCGCCCAGTATCTGGAATTTCCATATTCCGGCGGAGACCGCCGACGGGATCTGAAACCCAGATCCAGCACCACATGGGAATCAAGATCCCCGGTGGCGCTGGGATCTAGGTTCCAGATCCCGGCAGCGACCTGAGACTCGCCACCGGGATCTGGAACCCAGAATCCAGCCGCCACCGAGGATCTAGATTCCCAGGTGGCGCTGGGATCTGGGTTCCAGATCCCAGTTCTCTGTCGGGATCTGGGTTCCAAATCCCAGCGCCACCTGGGAATCCAAATCCCTGGTGGCGCTGGGATCTTGAATCTGGAAATTTGCAAATTCCGGTGGGTAGTGAAACCCACCGAATTTCAAAAATTTTTGTTTTTTTTTTAAAAAAAGAAAAGGAAAAAGAAGAAGAAAAATAAGGAAATTTTTTTGATGAAGTTTGAGCATGGTGGAAGAGTGTAAGAGAAAAAGATGAGAGAAAGTTGATGTGAGGAAGAAGATGAAGGAGGAGAGAAAGAGAGGAGGAGGAAGAAGATGAAAGAGGGCAAATTGGTCTTTTCATAATTTGGTCAACTGGGTCAACTTAAAAATTGGTCAAACATGCGTTGACTTGGGGTTGACTTGAGGAAAACCTGCTATAGGAGGTCATTAGGTACCAATTTGGGAGGTAATCGATAGCTTGGAAACTTATATGTGAAAAAATAGTTTTTCGGTACCAGTTTGAGAAAATGAACATAGTTTAGGTACATGTGGTGTATATTACCCGTTATGTCCTTTATGATCTTCTTTCTCATTATTTATTTTTTCCAAAGAAATATATTTTCTTTTTAATTTTTCAATTTCCCAATATATGTATAATAATTTAGCAAAAAGACATATTTTATTATATTTTATTTTAAGGTTATATTAACAAAATACTCCAACTAACGCAAAAGGAGTTAACAGAACACATCAACCCAGAAGCAAATAATTCAATAAAAAATAATCGAGTATAAGAACAGTTACCGCATCAGCCCACAAGCAAATATTTTATCTTTCAATTCAATTCATTTCACCTATTTCAATAAAAAACAATCGGGCATAAGAATAGTTATCACATCAACCACAAGCAAATAATTCAATAAAAGACTATAGAAGTGCTATCACGAGTCGTTAACAAAACACACTAAAAATAGTTTAACATCAAACTACCACCAAATAATTCAAAAATTCGCTCAACAACTGTGTTCCGAAGCAACGCGAGGGTGACCCCTCTAGTTTCTTTTAGTTGTCAATTTTTTTTGACCAAATAGTACACGTGTCATATAAGACGGCTCAAACATCTCTATATTTTCCACAATACCACTTTTTTGAATTAAGGGGAAAACTGGGCTTATTTTTAAGTTAGAAGGTTAAAGTGACCAAACAAGACAATGTCAGGGGCATTAGACCAAAATTTTAGTATTGTAGCAAAAGGATGACGCAGTATCACTTAGCTTTGGGCTTTAATTTCAAGGCTTAGCCCATACTTTTATTTTATTTTATGTCAACTTAGCATTTTACATACATATAATTAAGTAGTAAATTTTGCCATATAGAGACAATTAGTTAACTTATTTGTAAATAATTATGTACAAAATGCAAAAACCTTAGTTTAGTGTAGGCGATAGATTATAGAATTAAATTCTCGATAATCACTAACTTAATTTCGCTCGTTAAATTATTTATCGAAAATATCTTAATTTTACCAAATATGTACCTAAATCATAAAAATTGGGATTGTTAATTCCGTCAATTATTTTAGTAAATGTCTGATAATTAATCTTTATTGAGTCAAAAAAAAAAGTTCGTTCATATCTATAACACATAGATATGAATAATATTTTAAATCGAAAGTTTTAAAATGGTTATGTAATAACAAGCTGAAAATGTCATGTAAATAACAAATAGATAACTAAACTTATTCAGAACCTACCATTTATCCTAAATAGAGTCAAACTTTTCTTTTATACGGTATCCAATCACACTGGACTGAGCTGATTTGTGGCGACTCGTCTGAATCGTGAATTGAGCTGTCTAAATGGCTCTTTTCACGCATTTATTAGAACCTCATCCTAAACAAAGCGAGTACGCCCCGCGCCCTGCCCGTACGCCGTTTTTTGAGGCGCGACACTGCCTAGAGTTGATTACAACATACTGCATTATGCCTTTGTGACTGGCATCACTAAAATTTCAGAGCCCTCTAGTTATCACACAGCTTGTGAGAATCTACATTGGAAACAAGCTATGCAGAAGGAGCTGAATGCATTAGAGGGAAATGGAACATGTGAGATTACAGATCTACCAAAAGGGAAAAAAGCTATCACTTCAAAGTGGCTTTTCAAAGTTAAATATAACGCAGATGGAAGTCTAGATAAATATAAGGTAGGGGATACAATAAAAAATGGAGAGTAGACTACTATGACAGTTCCGTCAATGGAAAAAGTGGTCACAGTAAGATTGTTCATAGTAATTATTGCTCATTACCAGTGGGAGATACATCAATGTGATGTAAATAATGCCAATTTACATGGGTACATTAAGGAAGAACTCTATATGGAACCACCAGAAGGGTATGAAAAGGCAAAACCAGGGCAAGTGTGCAGGTTAATCAAATCAATCTATGGTTTGAAGCAAGCATGTAGACAGTGGAACAACATGTTCACTACTACTTTGCTTGAATTAAAGTTTGTTAAATCATTGCATGATTACTGCTTGTTAACTAGAAAGCAGGATGGAGTGTTCATAATCCTTATAGTGTATGTAGATGATGTGCTTATATATATCTAGTACTTCAGTTCAACAAATACAAGTTGTTAAAGCAGCTTTACATGATGCATTCACTATTAAAGACATGGGTATAGCCAAGTATTTCTTGGGAGTGAAGATATCCAGGTCTCATAAAGGGATAATTCTTTCTCAAAGCAAGTACATCAAAGACATGATTCTTGAAGCAGGGTTACAAGAGGCAAATTCAATGAGTAGTCCATTTCAGAATGGAATCAACTTGCAAGAGAAAATTGAAAAGTTGAAGAATGTCGAGTCTTATAGAAGGGTGATTGGGAAGTTGCTATATCTTGGTTTTACCATGCCTGATATATGCTATATCACCCAACAATTAAGTTAGCACTTGCAGGAACCAACATCAATTCATATGGCTGTAACATTACACATATTGAGATATCTCAAAGGGACAGTCATGTTGGGATTATTTTATCCAAGCATGAATCAATTAGAACTTAAAGCCTATTACAACAATGATTTTGATCAAAAGGAAGCTATGGAAGTTATAGCTTTCAGTGATGCAGATTGGGCTCGATGCACAGAAACAAGGAGGTCAGTGGGAGGATATTGTGTTTTTCTGGGGAAGTCATTGATCTCATGGAAGGCAAATAAACAAGTTACAGTGAGCAAGTCTTCTACTGAGGCAGAGTACATGGCAATGGCGAGTACTTCATGTAGTTAAGTGGTTGACTTATTTGCTAGAGGAGTTTAAAATTGAGGTGAAGAAACCAATTCCATTGTTTTGTGACAATAAAGTTGTTATTCAAATAGCAGAGAATCCGGTATTTCATGAGAGGACGAAGCATCTTGATATAGATTGCCATATAGTTGAAAACTCTATTTGTAACATCTTTTGCTCAGTTGGTAGATATTTTGACAAAGCCACTTACTTACAGTCAAATGGAAGAAGCTTTGAAAGAAATGGGAGTGATGATGTTGATCATTTGCAGGAAGAACAGATCATGGTCAAAGATGGAAGTAAACACGTGAGGATGGAGTGTTGAAAGTGAATACCATGTGTTAAATAAAACGGTGTAGTTTTGTTAATTAGTGACACGGCGTCGTTTTGTATAACGGCATTTTAGTTTCTGTTACGCCAGCTGGCTTTCTTTCTTTGGTGTTTTGTTGTTTCCGGTTTATAACCGTTTGTAGTCCTCTCTCGGTAATGAAAACTGGAAATATCTTCTCCAATTTCTGATTTCTCTCAAAGTTTAAGAGTTATTATGCAAACAGAAAAGGATTTAGGAAACAAAATCCATGCTGAAAAATGAGAGTAATTAATGAAACTATAAAATCAATGTTAGGAGAAGCTTTTCACAAGGATTCATATGGTGTTTAGCAATCCATTAGATTGAGCTGAACTCTCAATCACATGTCTAGATTTGGTGTTGATCTATATATACTCTACAACTGAATTTAACCGAAACTAAAATAGAATCAAAATGCCATTCTTCCTGCTTAGACTCATCCAGATTATGTCCATTAACATATATTGATTCAGTTTGGTCAAAACTGTCATGTAAATGTGTGAAGTTGTATCTAAAACAAATATAAGATATTGACTATATTAATTATGTATGAAGTTGTATTACACTGAAACAGATATAGCTCCAAGAAATTTTGATGGAAGGAATACATTTTTAGGTTTCAAACATAATTCACTGAAACAAATAAAAGCATAGTGTCAAACTGCAAAACTAGTTCATGTGTAATTATGTTTGAAACCTAAAAATGTATTAGAAGCTTAGAGGAGTTCAACATGTTTCATCAAAAGAGAAACATAACAACTCAATTCAGACGCACGCCAACATATGTTTACCATTGAATAATCATGTACATACCCTTTTTTGTGCTCCTAAATTCTGAAATTATGGTCATTCACTTACTGTTGCAATTCTTATCTCAACTAAACCTACTCAAAATGCCCAATCTCCATCATTATGAGCCGCTCATTTTAAGATCCATGAAGCCCAGGTAAAAACTACGTTTTTAAGATTTAGAACATACAGTTTCAATTTTAGAACATGTGATTTGGTTTCGTCTTTTTTTATTACGTTATTTTAAATAATGTTATAACCTTCTAAACCTTGTGTATTGTATTCTAAGAGTTCAACGTAATGTTCTAAAAAATATTAGTTGATATTTGCATTGTTATTTTATAATATATCGACTTTGCGACTCATATTCTAAAAAACATAATGTATTTGATAAAAAATTTAACGTGTTCTAAAATTTTAGAGTTTTCTATCTAAATTACGGCAAATAAGTTCTAAATTTTATGCGTAGTTCTACATTAATTCAAAGCTAATATACATATTTACTAAATAACGTTACATGTGTTTGAAATTTTTTATAGCTCGTGTTCTATATAATATTACATGTGTTCGAAAACATAATATTTAGTGTTTAGGGTTCGAGTTGAGATTCAGAATGAGGTTTAAGAAAGGAGGGAGAAGATATGCATGTTCTAAAATAGTAACAGTATGTTTTGTAATACTAACAACAGTGTGTTTCAAAATACTAACAACGTGTTCCAAAATACTAACAATGTGTTCTATAATACTGTTAGTGTGTGCTATAATACTAACAATATGTTCCAAAATAACCAACCTTTGCATTGTCAATAATCTTTTTGTACATTATGTTGATCTCCTTTTGAAATTTTGTACAAGTGGGAGTATAAAGTTAATGAGTGTGTCCCTCATGAAATGCAATCACTATGTAGCTTTCATTTGTATATTTTTACATAAACTAAAATGTTAGAAATGTTTTAAATTTTGTAGAATTATTTTTACATAGATTTTAGAGTTAGAGCTTTTAATAATTAAAATAATAAGAAGAATTTTGTTGAAAAGAATTAATTATAAATTAAAATTTAATAAAGATAATTAAAAATTTAATTTATAACTTTGTTGAATAGCATAATGATAATTGTTTGTGTTTATGTTAGAGCTTTTGTTAATAATAATAATAATAATAATAATAATAATAATAATAATGTTGTGAATAGAATAAACTAAGAATTTGAATAGAATAAAAATAATTCAAATTAATCTATAACTAAATCGTAAAAATGGTTTAACATAAAAGAATGATTTGAGAAATTTCAAAGTAACAAAAATAAATTAGGATTAATTGTTGTCATATTTTGGTTAAAGCCCATAATGTTTAACCATTATATAAATAGTTGTCACACAAATAATCAAAATAGGGAAGCGTCCCAGTGGTGAGGCATGATACCTGTTGCCCAAGGTTTGAACGAAACAAAAATAAATAAATCAGACCAAGTGCAAATATTTTCTAATGCATATAGAGTGACCCAACTCATATTTCAATGCTTCAACAATATCAAAAATCCAACGATTTCTTTATTAATTCATTTGGATTTAATAGTTACTAGGTAGTAACCCTCGCTTCGCTTCGGGCGGTTATTTGGGTTTGTATGAAGTTGTAAGACTGTATTATTGGGACTGAGTAATTTTTGTACATTTTTAGGAGCAACTTAAAATGATTTGTTGGTGTAAAAGTATTGCAGTGGTTGTTAAACAATATTTGGACATTTAGTAGCATCACCAATTGAATGGTTGGTGTGAAAACATTGCAGCAGATACTAAATAACATTTGGATACTTTGGAGCAACACAAATTGGATTAGTGATATCGGAATATTGCAATTAAATTGTCAAGTGCTAGCAACACGTTGTTGGAAAATTAAACAGACTTCAATAGAGAAATAGTTATGCGGATAGGAGCAGTCGGGACATTGTAATGTCTACGAACTGTTGGACGTACTACGATTTGTTGGTTTTCAACCACAGTGTTCAAATAAAAACAAACTGACTAAATGATTAAAAATATATATGCGGATAGAAAGCAGCTTGGCTGTCTGCTTGGGTGTTGTTGTGACAGGAACTGCGGGCAAGATCACTTGCTTGAAGAGCTCGCGGCATGGCTAGTAGATAATGCATATTATATTAGCAAGCAGCATCAAAACTGAAGAGTGGGTTGTATGTAATATGTAGGTAGAACTTACTCTCTAGGACGCTTTCTGGTGGGCGCTGTAATTGGAGCTGGAACTTTTGTCGAGGGTGGTGCATTGTCAAAGTTGAGTGCTCTTTGTGCGCTGGGCGAGATGGGTGGCTTTGACAAAGGGGAAGTCAGATGGGTAGATCGGGTTGAAGCGGGGCTTGGAATTTCTTTTTTCACCGGTGTTGTGGTGTCCTTGAAGATGAATAGGACTTTGAAGGATATTTTGTCTGGATCTTCAACAAAGTTCCCCAGCTGCACTTGGAAAGTTTTTTGAATTCCATAAAGCTTAGTCAACATGGGTGGCGTTTCGTGCCTGTCTTTGAAGCTAGCAGCAAGGGTTTGAGCTGGGACGCCAATTAGTTCAGCTGCCATACGACCAAAGAGAACAAAAGAAGTGGTTCCGGTCTTGTCTTCTACGATAAGACGGATGCCGTACCTGCATTTAAGGTAGTGTTTAATGCATTTAGTTTGACTGCTTGTAAGAAAGCGGCTACAAAGTGGGATAGATTGGTATGTTAAATAAAACATAGCGAGTAAATGAAACCATGCAACGGGTAAGGAATCGATGAAGCGGCAATTCTTGCACCATAGTTTATCATCTAAGTTCTGGACACTGCTTTTGCAACGGGGACATGCTCGGTACCACCATCCTTCTTCTGGATCAACACATTTGATCGTAGCTGTGCATGTGAACTTAATGGCCTGCAATAGCAAGAAATATTGTCATTTTGTTGTATGTTGTGTGCATTGAAGATGCAGTATGAAGACGGAGACATCATTTAACGACACTTACTTTGTCGGTGTGAATGTCAACCTGCAATAGCTCAGCTACAGTCCTTTGATTTGCGTTTCTTTCGTCTTCAATGTCTGTACCGTCGTCTATCAGTGGGGCTGTTTTGTGCAGGAAAGGGTATGGTTTATTCACCCTGCGAGACGGGACATAAAGTTGGGCAACAATTCAAGTGTCCAACAAATAAGCAAAAAAATGAGTGTTCAATCAGATTTTTAGTGCTTACGCATTAAGGAAGGTGATGATTTCAGGAATTTCAGGGTTGACTAAGATTTTAGTCCCAGCTGTGCTATACAGGGAAAATCCATCTGCATCATGAGAAAAGAAAAGAGCAAAAATGAAGCGTGTGCAGTTGGAAATCAAAACTTGACCTTTGAACTGTATGAAGTGAAATACCGTTAAATGGTTTAGCTATTACAGCGACAACAGCTATAGCAACTGGTTTGTTCTGTGAAGATGATACAACGTGGTCCTCAGCGAATGTTAATGCTATTTTGTCCCACAGGGTAATCTGAATTTCCACCCCACTGCCAAAAAAAAGTTCAATCAAATTTATGGATTCATGGAGCTACCAACAGTTGCATTTAACTAAATTTGAATGAGTTACCTTGAATCCTCAATGTAGATATTTCGCTTATGCTTGATCTGGTCAAGAGCACGCAATCGTTCAAGGTTGTCAAGGCGGGTAACCAAACCGTACGTATCTGTAAAATGCAAAAGAAGTAAGTGGAATTGTTTGTGGAAGCCAGTTTTACGCAGACCAGCAGCGAAGAATACTGAGATCTTAAACAGGCAAGTGCAGTGGTATGCATAGGGTTAGCAGGTCTATATAAATGGTGGGAGACGACTAATGCCTAAAGTTTTGGCTAAGTAAATTAAGTGTAAAAGGGAAACATCTTGGATGTGCTAGTAATATATCGCAAAGACTCCAACGGCCCAGTATGATATAACACGCACCTATGACATAGTCAACCATGCCGACTTGCTGTGAAACCTCTTCGAAAGTCAGAAAGTTGAAAGTATCATAAGGGATGTCATCTGTGCCTTCAGTAAGTTCTTTGATGTATGTGTTGGGAGGCATTCGAATACGAAACTGATGGGTTGAAATGCGGTAGTTTGTCTGAGCAGCAACGACCGTAAAGCCAGACAAATGGTAAACGCTCCTTTCCAAGAGCAGGGGTCTGAATCTGTCTGCACCATCAGCTGGAATACTTGCATGTATAGTATCACCCTGTAAGGAAGAGGCAAAGTTTAAAATAATTCAGAGGAGACTTTCATTGAGATAAAGAAGTATACCTGTTTGTGAATAAGCAGCAGGTCGTAACTGTAAAGTTGGGCTGAGTTGCGGGGATTTATGAAATCCCATGTTCTTGCAACACGAACACGTATGCGAACGTTTTTGCTTGCACTATTAATAAGCGACAATGCTGTGAAGTCCATTATTGAAGCTGCAAATTGGAGCAAGAGTTAACAGAATTAGTACAAACACCAAAAAAGGAAAAACAAATATGCTAGAGTTATAGTAGGAGCATGATACAAATGCATGAAAAGGGCTACGGGCGAGATAAAGTGGCTGTTGTTAGCACCAATTGTGCGTGCGGTAATGTTAGTCACATTAGCTTGCTAAAGCATGTCAAAAACTTCAGTGTAAACCACATTTTTCGTTAGATTAAGCAGATTTTCACATTGTTCAGACATAACAACACTATTTTCTTTTGGTAATTCAGTTGCGATAGTTATTGTTATGTTCGAAGAGTTAGTTACACGGGAGAGGGCAACGTAAAGCTGACCATGTGTGAATACAGGTTCATTTAAGAAAAGGCCGACTTGTTTTAAAGTCTGCCCTTGACTTTTATCAATTGTCATGCAGTAACAAACTTTAACCGGGAATTGACGCCTTTGTAGCATGAAGGGTAGGCGTTTGTCGGTGTAGTTCAGCATGATTCGCGGTATGAAAACTCGATTGCCTACAAAAGACCCAGTGAGTATGCTAGCTTCGATTACTTTGTCACCTAATTGAAGCACAACCAATCGTGTACCATTGCACAAACCTATGGATGGATTAATGTTACGGAGTAGCATAATAGGTGTGTGCAATTTTAAAAGAATCTCATGGCTGGGAATGCCGTAAGGATTGATCGAGTTTAAAAATTCCACTGGGTAGAGTGCATCGTATTCTTCGTAATTGGCAGTGGTCTTACATATGGAATCGCTGCTGTAATATGTCCGGTACGTTTCGGGAATTAAATTAAGCATGTGGTCATTAATTCTCTTAGCAGTGTCATTTCGAGGTGTTACTATAGCGCGTTCTTGCAAGAAAACTGTGTTCTTGTAATTGGATTCAAGATTTGGGTATGTCTCAAAAATGATTGTCGAAATGGGGGTAGATGAATGGGGCGATGTTAGCTGAGGCGGTAATGTAATCCAGTTTCTCTCGGCATCAATACATTCATTTGGCTAACTATGCACAGTTCCGTTACCAACTGATAGCAACCAATGTGAAAAAGAGTTGTATTCATGATGGAAGAAGCTGCCTTGAGTTTCCGATAAACGCATATTAGTTTCAAGCTTACAAACTTTGAAGTGAGGCCACAAATATGAATTAGTCAGCGACGCGTCAAGGATGTCCTCCTTAGACCCATTAGGAATGACAGGTAGAATTTGTCGAAAGTCACCGCCTAATATTATAGGTTTTTTTCCAAAAGGGATATCAGCTGCCCCCGGAATGGTGTCGCTGAGAATGTCACGCATAGAACGATCCAATGCTTCAAAGCAGAACCGATGGCACATGGGAGCCTCATCCCAAACAATAAGGCTGGTCTTTTCTATTAATTTAGCAAGGTCCGTTCCCTTCTTAATGTTACAGGTTGAAACAGAAGTTATGTCCAAAGGTATTTTGAAGCGCGAATGAGCTGTCCGCCCACCCGGTAGGAGTAAGGCAGAAATACCAGAGGAGGCTACCACTAAAACAATTTTGCACTCTGACCGGAGTTTGGATATAATTGTTTCATACAGGTACGTCTTTCCTGTGCCCCCATGACCGTAGAGGAAGAAAGTTTGTGGGGCATCAGTGTCAAGGGAAGTGAAAACAGTGTTGTAAACATCAAGTTGTTGTTGGTTCAAAGTTGCAAACATACGGGTGTGTTTGGAGTGCAAGTCAAGTATGTCGTACGACTGTTCTTCGTGCATCAAACGGTTGTGTACCGAACTGTCCGATGATGAGGAAGGCAGTGGTAGGTGAAAGTCAACCAACGAATACCCATTGCGATTGAAAAATGTTTCGAGATCTTTTAGAACGTAGTTTTTAATGTGGATTGATGTGTTGAAGCTGGGGGGGCAGGCCGAGGCGGTGGCGAATTTCATATTCAATATCCTCCGTGAAGTGGTTGTAGAATGCATCAAATAGTTTTAGCGGGTCGGTAACCCCGCAAAAAATGACGATCACTACGAAAAGGTGTCGAAGTTGCTTTGTTGATCCTGTCAAGCTGGCTTCTTTGAGAGCGTCATGCCATTCGCTATCATTGCCTAACAGCCCATATACTTCACAAACTTTCTGAAAATTCTTGTAAACAACTCCGGAAAGTGTTCTGATCTCCTGGAAACTACATGCACCTTTCACTAAATTGAGCAGCATGCGAAGGTAGTACAGCTCACCCGATGCTGGATGAACATATGAAATGCGGCCTAAAGCGCTACCTTTTTTCCGCGGCAACCACATTTTATTCTTTGAGTCCCATAGCCAATGCGTAGGAAACTGGACGTACGTTAGTGATCGTGCATGGATATGCGACCCATTAGCAGTCATCCATTCGGTCAACATTGTTTTATGCGATCCCGGATTGTTCACAACACTATGTAAGGAACGATTTTCAGGGTACAAAACAACATTCTGGAAGGGAAGATGGACAGGAAGACGTTCGACCGACGGTTCCCGATGATGAATTGGAAATTCAAACAATCGCCAACATGCTTCTGGCGGAGATATGTATCGACAATCCAAGTAATCCTTAATTTCGTCTTTCGCAACAACAGAAGTATCATTTTCACTACTTGTAGTTATCTGTTCTTGTTGAACAACTGCACGAACACGGTCACTCCCTTTGGTAATGTACTTAAATAAGTATTTAACCATGGTTGAGTAACAACATGCCTCTATATTCAAATGGGCTTGGTAGCGTACAACCAAGTTTCGGTTATGCGGAACAACGAACCTATTGTCTATTAACAACCCATTCTTTTCGTACGAAAAGCTGTTTGATGGTCGTTTATAATTAACAAAGCCGTGTTCATCAATTTTAGTGTTTGGTTCTTGCTGTTTTGGAAAGAACTTTGAGCATTTATTGTTTTTCATACACGGCGATTTAGGGTTGATAGGGCCACATGGACCGTGTATCATGTAACGTGTCACAGCCTTGAAGCCAACTGGATCTCTTTTTGGGTCCGGCAGGTCAGCAGTTATTACGCTATCAATTTCGTTTGGAGTCATTCTTTGGTGGTCTCGATGAAGCCATACCAGACAGTGAACATGAGGCAACCCACACTTTTGGAATTCGACTGTGTAAAGAAGGGCAGTAGTTTTGCCAATTATGTCTTTTTTCTTTAAGTCAAACATGAGGCTCTCAATTTTCATTTTGAAAACGCGAGCAATAATGTCAGGCCTGTTTTCAGTTTTCCCATCTGAAGACATTGGTAACGTGTCTTGGATTTCTGGCCACATGGGGTTACAGGTGAAGGTTATAAAGAAATGTGGGTTCCCGTAAAAGCGGCATATGGCCATAGCGTCTTGGTAGTGCTCTAACATGTACCTAGGACCGCCGGTGTACGTTGATGGCAAAATGATTTTTTTCCCGAGTTGTGCGCCATCCCGATCGCCATGAAAGAAAGCGTCTTGCAAGCCTGAATAAATTTCTGATCTCAAAGATGTTTGGTTGCGGCGAAGGAAATCTAATCGGGCTTGTTCTACACACGAATATGCGTCCACTATGTAGTATTGAAAGAGACGTCCATATAAGTGAAGAGAGCTTGTTTGTGTGGTTGTTGAATATAGTTGGAAGGCATAATATTCACGCATCGTCATATGTTTTCTTTGGAGAGTTTTTTGGAGTGGGGACGATGAATATGGTATATTTTCTGTGTATCCATCTTCACCATATGGGAAGAGGAGCGGATATTGTAAAGCCATCAAGCTTGGGTGAAGAATGTGTATACGCTTCAAAGCCTTATCGCTAGTTTCAATGATGAGATCTCTAGCCATGTCGTAATGTTCAAAGTCTCCTACTATTAGAGCTGCAATTTCGTCAGCTGTAGGGGCTTCATATTGCTTATTATCTATTTGTCTCCGTCCAAGTAGCCGCAGCTTAAGTTGGGGCAGCTCTTTCCCCTCAAGCCTATCCCTAGCCATTCTAAAGCTTTTGGCCAATGCGTTATGTTCATCAAACATTTTAATCAGCCTATTAACAATTTCAGGATCTAGTGTTGTGCCTGATTTTTTCGAGTCAAAATGCGAAAGTCTGTTTGTTGTTTCATTTTTCGTGTCAAACACGTAGAGTTGAGCAAATTTGGGAGTCTCATTTGCTGCGGGTAGCAAAGACCCCATTAAGTGATGGTTCTGCCCTGATATTTTGAAAATGAACGGGCCTTTACATTTATTTATGTTGCTATCTATTTTAGCACCTATCGAAGTGAATGAAAACATGGAATTGTAGACGCGTATGTTGTCCATGAAGTTTGAGTATTTTTTATTTAAATTTGGGTTTAGCAAGGCTGAAAGGTAAGGTGGAATAGTCAAAGGTGAGTACAGTTTAATGAGGCCTTTTTTGCAGCAGCGATTGAACTCAGGAGTTGCTCGCATGGCAGTGCTCTTGATCGCTTCGTCACGCCAATAAAAGGCGCCACAGAAAGGGCATTTCATAGTGGGACTGCCCATGTTAGAATATTGAATATCTGTAAGGAAAAAGAACGATGGGTTATCAAGGTATTTTGGTGGAGGTCTGTTAAGGAATTTTATGATGAGGAAGTCACTAACGATTTATGTAGTCGGTCGTTAGATATATAGCACGAATTGACGTGTCTTCCAAGATTGGCACATGTATTAAGGAATCAACAGCCTGACCGGAATCACTGAGAAAGAGCAAATCATGCACTGTTGTACATCTACTACTATTTTGACAATACGACGTTGTGGGAGGCGTACTGCGTTTGCGCTTTAGTTTTAGCGGTTCTTCTGAATGTGTATTAAAAAATATTAGTTGGAATCGGTATGAAGTAAATCACAATTAACCTGGTTTGACAGAATGTTTACCAAAGTCTATTAGAATAGGAACATCAAACAGTCCATCGGAGCTTGACGGCGAGTTTGAGGCAGATGCCATGAAACCGCGAATATAGGGAACAACACGTTTGCTTAGACACTTTGGATAAAAAAAATCACAAAAAGTCAAAACATAAGGCATAAATCATAATATGATATACTGAGAGCGATTACATTGCCGAATAGGCAAGCGAATGGAGGTACTGGAAGACAAAAGCAACGTCACATAAGCTAAAAGAGTCGAGTTATCCTATCTAATATAGGCTGTAAGCCAGAAATAAGATGGGAGGCGGCTTCAATTCTTGCTTTCAATTCGTCGTAGGCTGTGGAAAGTTTTGAATACGGAATAATAACATTGTCTTTGTAGGCAGCCATAGAAGATAGATATTCTTCCTTTGCCTTTAGCAGGTTCAGGAAGTTGCAGTCTACAATGATAAGTCCATGTAGACGCTGAAGGGCGAGCAAAGCAGCATAGCAAGCAGATTTCTTAGATTCTGCTTGGCTAACAGAGCTTTGACTGCAGATATCGAACGGATGTTCGTCACCCCGAGGATCACGAAAGGTATAAAAAACTCTACATGCATGTACGTTGGACTGGCCATTCTCATACTGGAACCTTGGAGCAGGAGAGCCTAGTTGGGTAAGCGAGTAACACAAAATAGCTTCGTACGAAACACTAAGCTTTGGCATATGGTAAGAAGATAAAGCGGAGTTCAGAATTAACTGCATTGTGCGGGTGAACCCAAGAGTGCCAATTGAGGGGGTATGTGTTTAGCCTCAAGTCTGGAGGGGCCGCAAGCATTTGATTGAAATTTAGAGTGGGTCGAAGACAACATAATTAGCTTTGAAAACTTAAATTCACATTTAATATTTCAGTAGAGGAAACAAAAGGTAGTACAATTAACATCTGTAGTAAGACCAAAGCCGTTTATTAAAAAGAGTGACGGTAAATATTTTTGGAGAAGCCATGGTCCGGTAGTACTTGTCCTACATACTGTTCGAAAGGGCCTGGGTGTCTGTCCCGGTTAAAAGAGTGGTGACGCTGTGAAAGATCTGCATTATAGAACTGTGTAGATCTTTCAATAGGACATATTTGTGGTTAAGTGCTTCCACTGTTGCGTAACCTCTTGTTTCAGCAACATTAAGGAGTTGTTTGCGAGTTTCGAATTCTGCAACTTGGACAGAACTGAAATCTGAAATTTGGAGGTCGTAAAGGGGAACCAAATGTTTTAGGACTTTTGTTGCAGCTATGTTCGTTGCATCTGCGTAACTTTCTGGGCTGCGGCCATAAAAGTCAGTCGGAGGGTACACACATTCAGCCTTCTTAATTTGTGGCAAGTGAATGCAAGAACAAAACCTTCCATCAGTTGCAATGGTCAATGTTTTTACAGGCGGAGGAAATTCCAGTAGCGGAAAGAGTTCGGAGAGTAGCTCTATCATAGGAACTTCTATCATCGTCATCTGATTTAAGGCTACCAAAATAATGAAAAGCTTATTCTACGAATAGACACCGCAAGCATGGCATTTTTTTAAAGGCATCGGCATAACAAATATGGCATGCATCTACTGCTCAATTAAATAGGTGCATCACAGCACCAAAGTATATGTTACCTCTGTGGGTTTTACGTCGGCCTGCACGCTCCTGGAATGCGTCAAACAAAAGTTAGGTTCCGAGTTTGTTGTAATTAAAAAAATATAGTACAGTACTAAAGTTAGCCATCGAAGCTACCTGTAAGCTGAAGCTCCAATCTATCAAAAGCAATGGTCCTCTGAATCTGCATTAATAGCCAATTAATCCATGAGAAGCAATATTAACTATGCAAGAACAAAGCAAGTAAATTGAGGGGACTCATACCAAGAGCAAACATGGATTAAAAAAAAAAACAGGGTGTCAGTTGTATTTATAGTAAAAGAACAAAAAGCATCCCAACTCAAAGGACAAAAGCATAGTTTTTTAATCCATCATGTTGTACATGGAGAAGTTGTTAGAGGGGAGTTGCACTTCAAAAACTCGTGCAGCATCTTACAACTACCCTGGCCTTTTTGTTTGGGTTTGAGTATCAAATGTAGTACATATAGGGCCTGCTCTTTGTAAAATATGTTGAGTTGACCTGAACTTCAAGCATTGGTGCAACATCTTTTAGTTAATTTGGTATAGTTTGAGAAGTTGTTAGAGGGGAGCTGCACTTCAAAAACTGGTGCAGCATCTTTCAACTACCCTGGTCATCTTGTTTGGGTTTGAGTATCAAATGCAGTACATATAGGGCCTGCTATTTGGGTTCTAAGGTATAAGAATCAGTTCAAAATCCCACTAACTTTAAACTGCAAATTGAACTACTGCAAAAAGGATAGAAGCATAGTTCTTTTATTGGAGACCATGTGTTTGTAACAAAATGTTGAGCTGAGTTGAACTTCAAAAAGTGGTGCAGCATCTTTTAGCTAGTTTGGTAAAGTTTCAGTGGTTTTGGCATCAAATGCAGCAGAGGTGGGGCCTGCTATGTAAGGGCAATTATAAGAATGAGGTATGGGCAGTATTATGGTATTTGGTTCGTGGTGGAGGTCACATGTTTTTTAAATTGTGATGGTGGAACTAAAATGCTTACGTTACGACAAACCGCATTTGCAATCAAATTTAAAGAAAATGCTAGATATTGTTCGTTACCAAGACGCAGTGCCAAAAAAGGTAAAGCATGGATGCGCACATGGGATCGCTTAATAGATCAAAGAAGCCAAGCTAATTAACGATCCAGGTTTGTCGTAGGGAAAGCAACATACAAAGCTCGTGACGTTGGATTTGGAAATATATAGATGACAGCTGAAGGTAACACATTGGAAGGCGAAGGCAACTATAATACCTGTCTCAATGTATGGCTCTGGGAAATATGTTTGTGTTGCGCAGACAACGCCGAGGCTTTTACGGCTTCATTCCCTGCAAAGGGAAATGAAGGTTTGTTATACTATATTTTTTAAAAAAAATTAGCAAAAAATGTTCGGATATGGTATTTTGAAGTCCGGAAAAGTTTGGGGAACATTTTTTCCTGGGAATTAATGACTGGAAAGTTAGTTAGTTGTTTGCATGTTGATGTGGTAGGGGGCAAACCGATTTGTAAATAATGAAAATGCACTTTCTTTAAAAGCAAAGGCTTAACAACACTGATATTCCCACAAAATATGTGTACATTGGCCACACGGCTACATAATGAAGATTTATAGACGATAATAGCTAAAGTAATCGACATACATGGACAGGCCGTGAACGGCAAAAGCTAAAAATTACATTTTCAGGAGCGAACTACACAAAAAGAAGCCTAACAACTACTCCAGCTCATAAGCATGAAAACCTCGTTCACCACACCTTTCCACTGCAAAACCTGTTTAAAGACAAAGAACACTTGTTAAATCAATAAGAAAAATGCAGAACACATTTGGCGATAGTTATTAAAGAGAACAATCTAGAATACCAATTCTATTCATCGTCCCCTTCGCCAGCAGCTCCGGCAAGCTCGACTGCACCACTGTTAGTTGAAGGTTTTCACACCGAGGAAGTCATATGTCAGCCAAGTCAAAAGTAATGTATAATCATACTCACAAAACATTACGACACTTACATTTGGTTGTGTAGAGCGTCGGCAGCTTCATTGTTGATGAAAAAGGTAACAAACGTGCGGGCTGCACGCATGTACTTAGCCTTACTCTGCTGGAAATGAATGGCCTTCAGCTTGTTATCAACCAAATCAGTTTGGACTTTAGCATTCTGGCGATGCAACTGGTCTAGCCTCTTCCTCATGTTTTTGAGTTCTTGGTAGTATTTATTAGGTGCAGGCGCACAACTTTGGTTTCCACTGCCCTCACTTATAGCGGATTTCAACTTTTTAGCAGCCGGGAGAGGAGGAGGAGGCATATTGTTGAGTGGTGATATGGATGAAGGCGGAGCAGGGCAGCTATCCTCACCTGCTATGATCAGAGCAGTGGCAGCTAAAAGATTTTTCCCATACATAGGATAGACGGTTGAGGTATCAGGCAGGATCTTCTCAGCAACACCAAAATCACCTAAAGTTTCAGGTTGTTTTCGGCCATCATCCAGGAGAGGGGAAACTTGGGTGATATGCAGAGGGGAGGGCTCACTGGTGACTCCTTTCAGTTCAGCTAGTTCTCTGTGGTTCCCATCAACCATAACAAAGCAGTAAGCTTGTTTGAGATGTTGGACAGCAGCTGCAGCAGCAAGGTGTTTGGCACTCAAGGGGCCGTCTGGACTGCTAGAACAGAAGAGGCGGAGTTTAGTTCGGTCCTTAGAGAAGTACACAAATGCTGTGCAGAGGTCTGCGTTTGAAGCATTATCTTTTGTTTCATGGTACTCAACCTCAGGTAAGTCCAATTTTTGTAAAATCAGAGGGAGGAAATCAACAACAAGGAACAAAAGAGTAAACGTTCTCTGCAAATGACAAAGTAAAGATAGTTAAAAAAATAGCATTGGATGAAAATACAGCAAAACATAAATGGAGCTTCACATGTTAAAAAGCAGCATTAAATGAATATTTACAATCCCATAAATAGAGCTTGACATGTACAATGATAAGCAATTAATGGAAGTTCTTGTGTCACCTATTTTGGATGGCTGTTCAGGGGTTGAAGTTTCAATTTTCTTTTGGATGAGCATGGCAGGTGGGTTATTTATGGTTAAGAAGGTGATTTACCCTTCATTGGAAAATGTGCACTGTTTATGCCTAGCTGGTTTTTTTAAACCATGGTTCAGTTAGTCACTTTAGGCGAGTTAATGGTGTTTGGCATTGGATCTAATTTAGTTAGTCAGAACATAACTAATTGGGCACATTGGATTTAATTTAATTAGTCAGAACATAACTAATTGGAGTTTAAAGTGAAAGGGATTTGTTTTAGGAGTTTGAAGTTAGTAATAAGTACTGATTATGACTAATGAAAGGATAAGTCAAGGTAATGGGTGATCACCTACCCTTATTTTAAACAAAAGAAAGTTAAAAGTAACTGAGTAGCTGTAATAAATAGATGCAAGTTGCAGTGATTAGACTGTTTTACACTGTTTTACATGGTTCATTAAATGCTCAAGCAGGCATCTAAAAGTAGACCCACAAATTAGGAGAATATTTTTAATCTAGCATTAAGAAATAAATCTAGCACACAAATTTTTGAAGAACCTCTTACTGCTTTTACATTTGTGGAACCTACATTTTCACATAGCTTTAATATTAGTTTTTTTTGAAACCTACATTTTGCTAGGGAAAAATCAGTTTTGAAGAAACCACAATCGGCTATTCCGAGATAGTCGGAAGCAAGGCTTTTTTAAAAAAATAAAAATTAAATTAGTTTGAAGTCTTAAAAATCACCAATCGCAATTAGTTTTGTTACGAAAGTCGATTGTTTATTAGCACACTATTGTGAAGACACCATGGGAATAAAATTCTCCCTTTTTTTAAAGGCGGCTTTGGTACAAAGGCACATCTCACAGACAATTTGAAAAATTAATACATTCAACAATTGCAGAATAGAACATGCATGTAGACAAAAGAAAGGAACTGAAACGAATAAAAACTCACCATAAGGTGGAGACGGATTCCAGGAACCGATTGAAAGCCCTACGGGAAAAAAAGCAAAATTCATAGTTTAGTACATCAAGTAAGAAAAATAGTAGACATCAATCAATAAACATTAGTTCAAAGGGCTTTCAATTTGTTGCCATTCTGTTAAACATTATTGTAAAATAGTAACGGAGAGAACAATATAAAATCACATCATTTTACATCTTCAAATTCCAAACCCAATATATCTAGCATTAAGAAATAAATTTAAAGCGAACAAACTATTGCGAAAAAAAGGCAATGAAAGAGAAATGTAAAAGATAAAAACAGAACTGATTTTTACGTGGAACAAACTATCCTCCTAAACTGGAGAGACCCTTATGGAAGAACCTCCTACTATGTGTACATATTTGAAGATGTATATTACTTATTTTGACATGCACTTACAACTTGTAAAGGTATTGTCAATGTTATGATGCAAATTACTATAAGAGAGTATTAGCATATCCACAACCATTTAAACCATTTATTGCATGCATCACATTTCAGTTTGATCATATCGGCAAACTGTTAGTTACTAGTGTTATAAGCTGACACTTTACTTGAAAAAGTAAAGTTTTCAGGAATTTCCTCTTAATAAATTTTCTAGTTCTTTTATTATAGTCTATAGATACTATGTACGTAATAACAAATTTCATATCAACATTTATAATCTCGTTTTAAAATAAGCAATAAAATTCATGTTCTTCAAGTATGAAAACAAAGTCTGTCATAGTAAAAAAGAAACAAAACAAAATGTCAACATAGTAAACCTCTTCTTCATTTATTTAGTTGGAGGCTAATGATATCATCAAACTTGAAATTCTCATCAGGTTGAAACTGGTCTGTAAGAACTTCAAAGCTCACAAACCGAAGGCCAGTTTTGCAGTAAACCCCAAAAAACCTAAAGATGGATAGCAATACCAAAATGGCGATGGGCTTAAAGGTGTAAATTTGAACTTCAGATGGCAATGTTTTCTATTATGGAAATCAGCATTGAGTCTAAATTTATGATTTGACCGGACATTGAATATATTGACGCAACTATTTCAACAGCCAGTGACCGAAAATAGATGTTTACCTTTCTTGTGTTTGTGACGAAGCTGCAAGGAACGATTGAGACCACTAAAAATCCATATACCATTTCGCACGCTAATTTGCTGTTAGAAAAACTGCAAATTGAAAATCTGAGTTAAAGTACATACGGGTAAATCTGGGTACACACTGAATGAAAGGTAGATGTTTACCTTTCTTTGTGTCTCGACGAAGTCGTGGTGAATGATGGAGTACGCTTCAGTGCTACTAATTCCATTTCCCATTTAGATATCACTTTACCGACGCAAACGTCAACCACAGTCGGATCACTGAACATCCAGGCACCACTTAGTGCACTAATTCGCTGTTATAGAAACATAGACCGAATTAAGAGTGGGAAAAGAAAAGGTGATCGTAAAAATGAACAATTCTAGTTCAAATGAAGCACTATTAAAATGAATAACACAAAACACGGAGAGTATAATAATGTGATAAATAACACATCGTACACTAACACGGAAATCATAAGATTTATGGAAAATTGTTCAGAACATAGAACTCTGCAGAACTAACATAGTGTAAACATATATATTTGAAGAAATTAGTTCAACAATAACTTCTTTCAAGAAGCCCGAATGAAATAGAAATGTGTCGAAAGCAACTTTTGATATTACAAAGAAAATCTAGGAGATTGCCTGAAAATGAGGCACAAACTACCAAGCAATTGGCTAATGGAATACTTTAGACAGGAGTTGAGTGAGACAGGACTATGGTTGTCTGGATGCAGATACCACTTGGAACAGATCGAACATAAAAAAAGAATGTCTATAAACACTCGAAGTTGTGCAAATAACCTAGTCCAAAAGAAATTACTCTTGTGTAAACATAACATTGAAGTTGTTTGTAATTTGAACCCAACAAATAAATCCCACTCTCAACATTAAGTAAAAGACGATATTAACACCAAATTGAAATTGACAGGTTCTCGACAATTTTCACACAACATAGGATCGTACGTATTTGAAGCAGCTTATCAGAACACAGTAAATAAGCTTATGCGAACTAAAGTCAGTTACCCTGAATGCTGAAATGCCACCGGTTTGGAGTTAGCGACATCAGATTGTTTGACTATGATGTTGGACATACACGAAGCGAATTGCAGCTTATCCAAGTCATGAATTGAAATACCTACAGGCACCAAAGGTAAGACAAATTCAATATTCATGCAAACAGAAGCACAAAGCAAAGGAAACACCAAAATGCAAGGCAGGATTGAAAAGGAATTTTTGGGGGCCAGAAACTCACTAAAACTTTTAAGTGACGGAGAACTTGTAGAAAAGGTGAGTCGAGCAACCGCAAGGGCGTTTATGTGACATCCATCTACGCCAATACAAATGCAGTAAACCCACGAAAAGAATGAGGTTATAGTAAATTAGCACAATTTAAAGCTTTTATCAAAATTAGGTAGAACAGAAATTACCGAAACAGTAGAAGTGCTAGATGTAGAGTTCGTTCAGCGGGCAGCCAGTCGATTGGCTCCTATTTATCATGGGTAGGATATATTTGATCCCCATAATTTTTAGAGTATTGAGCCAGAGCCACATCGAGCACTAACAAACTACAAATTCAAACAAAAAATAAAGAACAATTATAAAACATACAAAAACCTACAAAGACATACAATTATTTCTTGAACAGATAATGAAAAGCTCCAACAGATCAAGAGTAACCTGTTTAACGGACGGATCTGAAGTAGAGGAGAAGCGAATCTGAATTACACATGGCGGCAATTGCACAGAACTTCAAAAAATGAGAACCCGATCTGGGGGAAGCAACAGCGGGTGAAGGACTTGTGTTTCTGTGTTTCCGGAGGCTTAATGTCACCTTTTTTGGGGCCGCAATTATCTCTCATTTGACAACTGGAATTGTAATTTGTAATGGTTTTAAAATGGATTTGTTGCAATATAAACTTTTCTTTGGAAGTAATACGAAATTCCCAACTGGAAATTATTAAACAAACATTCAAATGAAGAAGCATATAGTTGTGTGAACAAATACATGGAAACAATGAAGAAAGATGGAGGGCCATTACAGAGTGAAGGATAGTGGAACTTACATTTACACGGTGTATAACATCTGATTTAGCTGGCGTTGAGAGGATATCAGATGGACCCATCAGCTTGAAGTTAAATGTGATGCTGGAAAACTAACAATGGAAAAAAAGAAAACACAATCTCAAATGAGGTAAATCAAGAAGAAAATTCAAATCTGAAAATTAAATCTCATGCAACCATATATTGAGTACTAAATGAAGGAAATGTTTTATCAAATGAGAGACACAGAAGTGATCTCCATGTCTTTCATCTCATCATACATGACTTGCATTTCCGCTAAATCAAATTGAAATTTAATGCATATGAACATTTTCAAAACAAAGCATGCAGAATGGAAAGTATATATACCTTTAGAGTGAGAGAAGCACACACCGGCACTGGGAAATCGCAATCTATATGTATGGATGATGAGGAAACACCACATAAGAGAACATATCAAACATGGGCCATCCTGTTAAATTAAATAGGATCAGAACATTGCCGTGTTTGAGGTCTCAGGCAAGTGAAGACGTGTCAAAATAGAAACCTAACTCATGACACTTATACAGACATGAAACAATGAATATCGAATCAAACAACCAACTCGGCATGAATCCACACAGCTTTAAAGAAAGCAAACCCTAACAATTTGAAATCTACCAGAACACCAGCATGTTAAATCATGAATTCCGAAACACCCAAAGGCTGAAGGAACCAAAAAGAGCTGTCGGCGTTGGAGAAGACAATTTCCGGCGATGATTAGAACCCGCAGTCACCGAGTTGCGACTCAGTAAGCACATCGCCTTCACCGGCGCTTCCATCAAACATGTAGAATGCAATTCCCTGGAGGATTGCAGGTGCTGAAGTTGGATGGCGGAAGAGAAACAATGGAAGGGGTATGTTGATGAAAGGGCATCAAACCCTACCGAGGTTGTGAAATTACAAAAGGGACGTGCGCTATCCGGCGTCGTTTCATTACTGGGTGTACGCGTCTGAAAACGTTTGGTTGTTTGGCTGAAAAGACGATAAAAACCATGAGACCACAGTGGAACTGACTGCAGCCGATGATATTGAGGTTAGATGCTGCGAAAAAGTAGATAAGCACGTGAGTGGAGCATGTGGGAATGGAAATGACTAAAGAGGGTCTGAAACTACCCAAAATAACCCTGAGAAGAAAAAGAGCAAAGAAGGTTGGAAGGGTAAAATTAGAAAAAATTGAATATTTTGCTCAATTTTACTGTTACACCTCTCCACCTTTAAGGTTTTAAGATAATTATTTTAATACTTTAATAGTATCAAATCTCCCACGGTTTCTTTATTAACTAGACGTATGCCCGTGCGTTGCACGGGAGTTCAAATAATCTCTGAAATTTTTGCATCTTTTTATTAATTCTTCTAAGCATTTTCATAAACCTTTTACTCTTTTGCTTATGCTTCTCTTTATGTTATTCCATAATACATAGTTGGAGTTAATTTCCCATTTCCTACCTGTACACACTAAAAGAGCCAAAAAGAAAAAAATTGTTAAAGAAAATAGATATATTGTTTAACAAATGGAATAAATGCATGCATCTTTTAGTCTCTTCGAATATTATTAATTGAAAATGGGATATACTTATATCATTCAAAAATCAGAAATAATTTTCTTGAGTAAAACACAATCAAACACGGTGAAAATGACTTTATCATATGATTATATTTTAGGCTTTGGGTCATTTGTTGTGTAGATTCATCAGAACTTTCTTACTTGGTTTCTTCTTGAATTTTACAGACAATCATTCTCATGATCGAGTGACATCTCATTAATTTGATAAATTGCAACATGTAAGCTTCTTTTTGTTTCTTTCTCTTTAATAATATATTTTTCTTAATTTCGCTTATTGTGGGTAATGAAAGTTGTACTTATCTAATACTATATCTAATAGTATGAATTCATGAAAAATGATTAACAAAATCAGATGCGCGGGATCCAATATTGTTTTGTTAATTTTTTTTCCGTTGGAATATAGCATGGAAGAAATCTCAATATCGTCATATTTATTTTACGTGCATAAAAAATAATGAATTAAAATTAACAAACATGAATGCGAAAAGATTCTTTTAGAGTATCAATTAAAATAAACAGCATTAAACACTGATAAAATTAAAATTAAAACACGTATAAATATGAATAACGGATTTTGCATCCACCGACAAAGGATGTTTTTGATGCTAAATTTATTTTCAGCATTTTTCAACGACCAATAGATGCTCAACCCCTGGTAGCTCCTCCATAAATACAAAGACTTCGTCCATGTGGAGCACTGATTTAAGGAGATGGAATCCATATAAATATGTAAAATAGACATGGGATTGAAATATCTATTCGGAAGGTGCAACCTTCATAAGGAGCCAATAAGGTGCAACCTTCGTCCACATATTGTGGTTGTTAATTGTAGAGAAGATAACAAATTGAATTAAAACATAATACATATTATCCAATTTTTGCTGCTTCTGTTTCTTCATCATTGGAAAAACAAATTAGAGCAAGAGAATCAAAGAATGAGCGGGGAAAAAAAAAAAAAGACAGAGTCTAGAATATAAAGCACTCTCTTTTCTTAATTTTGTGTGTGGTCTTTCTCCTTCTCTTTTTAACGTCTATTCGTGTGGTGTAATGGAGCTGAGCATGGAAGCATCTGAAGCAGAAACAGAGGTGTAACAGATTAATTATGTCTTTATTATGAGAAGATGAAAAACTAATAACTTAAAGGATTTATTATGGGAAGATGAAAGGTTACTAACTGAAGCATTGAAAATTAGGGCAACGAAAAAGATGGTAACTGAAACAATTTAGAATTCTATTTGAAACAAATAAGGAGTAATTATTTAGTTAAAATAATAGAAATGAAAAGAAAATAAAAAATCAAAAAAGCTCATCATTTTGACACATCATCACAATTGCTTATTAATAGTCACTCAACTTGCTTATTATCTCAAAATGATCAGTCAGTTCTAATTTATTTCAATAAAACCACCCAATTTTGAGTTTTGTCTTAATTAGGTCATTTCATCAACTTAAAATTAAATTAAATATCAAAGTAGTGATGTGACTGCCATGCTGACATAAGTGAACTTTTGACCGTTGACTTTGACCGACATGTGACGGCCACCTAGGCACCACATGTCGTAAATTTTTATTATACATCTAGGTGGCTGCTACGTGACCATCAAAGTCAACGGTCAAAAGTTGATTTGTGCTGATGTGGCATCCACATCATTATTTTAGTATTTAATTTTTTTTAAGTTGATAGAGTGACCTAATTGAGATAAAATTCAAAGTTGAGTGACTTTATTGAGACAAATTGAAGCTGAATGACTATTTTAATACAATGAGCAAAATTGAGTGACCGTAACCCATAATTTGGCTCAAGAATAAAAATGCATTTAACTCGTACGTTGTTTCAATTTAACCCGTACATGAGGCAAAAGCTTAGCCATCAGATTCATATAGAAAAAAAATCATACGATGAACGAGAAAACAAAAATCTTACCGGAGAAGCTTAAAGTCGCCATTTTATTGTGATGGAACATTAATCCTTTGAACATATATCAGTCGTTGCCTAGAAAATAAGGTATAGGTTTTGTTGTAATTTCGAAAATGGAAGAGCATCCTTCTCTACTTATCTTCTCTTCTCTGCAGAATCCGCTCCTTGAATCTTCAAACCCCCAAATTAGAAATCCCTAAACCTAGAAATGAAGATACGATTTGAATTGGCTTCAAGACTGCTTTCTTCGATTTCAGGTTGTTTTACTCAATCTCCCTACTTTTCTTCACAACTGATATGCCTTTTTCTGTTACAATGGAATCCATACATTTCATAACTTCTTGTCCGACGGATTCATTCTGGTCTAGTAACATTCGATATTGTTTATTCAAACATATTTAATTCATAGCATATATGAGAGATAACATAATTCTTTAGTTATCAAACATCTCTTCTCCATATATAATGAAATTCCTCAATTTATCTTATTAGATTGAAGTATCAGTAGTTTAATGGTGTTTATTCAATCATATGAACTAGTTCTATGTAGTTTAGTGTTTGGTGTTATTGCAGAGATTTTTTTTATCGGAAGAGCATTAAACTAATGAATTAGAGGTTTAAACTTGTGTCTGCCAACAATAAGGTAACTGTGGGCTTTATCCAATACAAACTTGTTAGCAAAGTTATGGTTTTGTTGAATAATCATATGCTTTAGTTCTTTTTCAATGAGCTGCTAAACTCCTGTTATATCTCTTGCTTTCATTTCGTCAAGTTACCTCTTAGAACTGCCATTAACTGGTACTTGTTTCTAGATTGGTTTACCTCCATGAGGGTCTGGAACCTAATTTGATGACTACTCTCTGTTTTATAAGTAAAATCTCACTTTACTCCTGCTACTTTTTTATATAATTAGCTAATTAGTAGAGTGTGATGATTTATCTATAAAGAGATAGGTTTGGTACCTAAGCTACTCTTTGTATCAGTTGATCACCATCATAGATCATGATCTTTTTTCATTTTTTTTTAACAAACTAGTAATACTCTTTTCCTCTTTTAGTTACTACTTGTGACATATTAATCACTACAATTTAGAAATTCAGAATGTGCCACTTAAAATAATCTAAATCAATTTGTATGTCTGCATTTCAGGATTTAATTTTTAATATATGTATAGAAATTTACTTTTCATGTGCATGTACATTACAGAAGATTCCAAGTCAGTATCCATTTTGTTCTAGAGTTATAAATCTATGATAATGTGAAAAAGGTTTTGGACTAGCCGTGTGAAGAACTAATTAGGGGAAGGTTTGATAAGATCTGTAATTTCGATGTGGATGATGCAGTCCAATAATTAGAGAAGTTGGGAATTGTTTCTCAGGTTAGAACCTATTCCCTGTCTCATCAGATCCACTTAGTGGTATATGATTCATAATTTTGAATGATGTTATTTGCTTGATAATAAGATATGCACCAGTTCTGAGTTCCCTTTTTGGATGACAAACTAGTAGAATAGAATGGGAACTCATAAGAACTAGTAGATGTGACAAGTACATATTTTTTGCTTGTTGGAGTATAGTTGTTAATTCCTCTTTCCAGATTTTGTGGAGTTTTGCTGCCCTTGTGGACAGTAATTGCATCTCCTCTTCAAGGGCCATATGCTTTATTTCTTATATTGAATATTGACTTGTCTTTTTCATAATCATTGCAGAAATCGTACAAGGTAAAATATTATAAGAAAGTCTTAGAAAGCATCATATGCCATTTTGATAAACTTTCCAGATCTTGGAGGTATTTTTTTTACAGTAATTGGCCCTGATCTAATGCATTTTGTTTTCTACTCCTACATGATTGGCCAGGGATGAAACCATAGCATTTCAAGTCAGGAACACTTCTTGGTCGACATATCCTGCGATTTAACTTAGGTGAAACAATAAACTCAAAAATTCTTTTATTAAGTTATTGTATTTTGAGTTAACTGGTGTTTTCTTAAGATACTAGTGCTAATGAAATCAGTCAAAAAGTTGTCTTTAAAATGCATAAGCATTTTTCTAGTTCCCTTTACATATATTTTGGTATTTGATTACATATTACGAGGTATGGTGCAATGATTCTTGAAGCTCTTTCAACGATAAAAGACAAGAATGGATGTCATTTTAACGCCATATTGTTCACGCTATTGTTCACTTCATCAAGGTAAGATCTTCGTTCTAGAAATGGATTACCATTTGATGTTTTTATAAATTTATTTTCCTTAAATGTGATTTTCAAGTATTCTGTGATTTGATTTGATTTCCAGCTCAATTAGCTATTTATTCTAGAATGCTATAGAGCTTTTATTTTGTATGCTCCGAAGCTAAACCTCATCACACGAGACCTTTTGCTTCAGCCTTAGAACCGAAGCAGAAAGGGGTTTCAGGGCCGAAACAAATAGCCATTTTTGTACTAGTGTGGTTTATTTTAAAATTTTCTGATTATTTATTTATTAGTAAAAATGATGGATGGAGAAAAATTAAATTTAAGAATTAAGTTTTCAGTGGAAAAGAAGAAAGTGCTCATTCTTGTAAAAAAATTGAACTTTTTAAGGATAAGTTTTTCAAATGGTTGAAAAGAAGAAAGTTCTTATTCAAATAAAATAGGAATTAAAAAGTTTTGGTGTCTGATGCTTCATAGGGGCAAAGCAAAGTCTTTCGCATCTGCTACTACAAAGAAAGGGAGAGTTCTGCATCCTTTCCGGAAAGAGCAGAAGCACGTAGAGTTGGTTATCGGGTCGGGCGTGCAAAGACCCGAATCAAATAAAATGCACTTCGAGTCCTTCAAAGTGTCAGTAGGTTTTTCTTGTCTGTTCCTGCCAAGGACCGAAGCAAAAACTATTCAGGGTCAAGTTAGGGTATAGGGTCAGGGTAAGCTTTTGGAATCCGATTTCAAAGGAGCGGAGCAAAAGGACTCCTAACCTGGGTCGAAGCAATAGGGTTGTTAATCGCGTCCCTTTCCTTGGGCAACTGAAGCCAATACTATTCAGGGTTAGGGTCAACTTATGGTAAGGGTCAAGGTCAGAGTTTAGGGTACGCTTTTAGGTTTCGAGTCGGCTCCTGAAAAAGACTGAAGCAGTAATTATTTAATTGCGTCGGTTTCAGTGGAGAAACGAAGCAAATACTGTTCAGGGTCAGGGTCAAGTTATGGTTTAGGGTTAGGGTAAGGATTATTTTCGAGTCGGCTCCTGGAAAAGACCGAAGCAGTAGTTTTTAATCGCGTCGGTTTCAGGGGAAAACCGAAGCAAATACTGTTCAGGGTTAGGGTCAAGTTAGGGTTAGGGTTATGGTTTTAGGGTTAGGGTAAGGATATTTTTCGAGTCGGCTGCTGGAACAGACTGAAGCAGTAGGGGTTTTAATCGCGTCGGTTCCAGAGGAGAACCGAAGCAAATAATGTTCAGGGTTAGGGTCAAGTTAGGGATAGGGTTAGGGTTAGAGTCAGGTTTAGGGTTAGGGTACTGATAATTTTCGAGTCGGCTCCTGGAAAAGACCGAAGCAGTTGGTTTTTAATCGCATCGGTTCCAGTTGGGAACCGAAGCAAATACGGTTCAGGGTTAGGGTAAGGATATTTTTCGAGTCGGCTCCTGGAAAAGACCGAAGCAGTAGGTTTTTTAATCGCGTCGGTTTCAGCGGGGAACCAAAGCAAATACTGTTCAGGGTTAGGGTCAAGTTAGGGTTTACGGTTAGGGTTATGGTTCTAGGTTTAGGGTAAGGATATTTTTCGAGTCGGATGGTTAATAGGGTCGATGCAGTAGGGTCCTTAATCGCGTCGCTTCCAGCGGGGAAGCGAAGCAAATACCGTTGAGGGTTAGGGTCAAGTTAGGTTTAGGGTCAGGGTTAGGATAAGCTTTGGAATCAGATTCTTCAGATGGCCGAAGCAAAAGCTCATTTTTCGAGTCGGCTCCTTTTATGCGCCGAAGCACAAGGATAGTTAGTCGCGTCGGTTTGCCCTAAGAACCGCAGCAAATACTTTTGCTTTGGAGTCAGTCTTTCTAAACACCCGAAACAAAAGGTTTTTGTTTCGCGTCGGCTTTACTCCAAGCCGAAGCAAATAGTTTCGATCAGACTTGTAGGGACAAAGCAAAAGGATGTATTTCGCATCGGTTTCTGCAAAGAACCGAAATAGGGTGGTTTCAGTTTTCATACTTTGGGAGTTTATTTTTAAGTTAGAAAGTTAAAGTGACCAAGCTGGGCGTTAGGCCAAAATTAGTATCATAACAAAAGGATGGGTGTGGTAACGTTTAGCTACTTATAACGATAATTATCATTCGAAATTAGCAAGGAATCATTTCAACTAAAATCTGATGTACAAAAACCTATATACATAAACTGATGAGAAAAAGAGTGATTTAGATTTCAACGAATATCCATCTCATCAACTGCAGAAAAAGTGAATCTAAATTTCTTCACAACAAAACCACTTAGTTAATTATCCATCCATCTATCTCTTTCTCTTTGAGTCTCCTCTACCTCTCCCTCTTCCTCTGCTCGCAGATGATGCTTTTCCTCCTCTTCCTGTTGCTGCTGTCTTCTTACCATTTGACTTTGTCAGTTCCATCTCTACTTTGATTCCTGCAACCAAAATAGCATCACAACTTAATCCCCACTTCTCTTTCTGGTGGTAACAGCCAAACCTAACTAACTAACTAAGCTACTCTAATCACAAAAAATAAAAAGTTCGATCTGACCAACCTTTTGAACTCAAACTACCAAGTTCACACTGCAACTTTTCAGCATCACCATCTCCTTCTGAAACCACAGTTTAATAAAACCAAATGAGAATACCATACACCATCAAACTAATACCTTATCAAAGTGAGTAAAGAGACAAATATATTAACATGATGAGCATAGCAGATATGAGGGTCTTCAGATGGACGCATTGATGGACAGGATAAAGAAAAGTTGAGTTAGGTGTAACAAGAGAAAGACGCCTTAGGTGGTTTGGACATCTTTAATAACAGTGAGTGCCCCAACGATTCTTCCATTCATAAATGTGAAAATAGAACTCAATAAAGTTAAAAGGAGATTGCGATTAACCAGATAAAGGTTATTCCAGAGGATTTTCAAAAAAACAACGAAAGAAAATGAAAAGAGGAATCAAGAGAGGTAGTTAAGCACCAACTACAACTAGCTAGGAATAGAGCTAACATAGTAACAAGATAGGCTAGCTTCTTTGATAGGTGTTGGAGAAAAAAAAATTCCGCAAGAATCTGGTTTGCATCCTAATTCTTTTACTTAGTAATACATGAATTGACTGTGCATATGCATGAGGATCTTGGTGCATGTTATTCACAAATGACATCTTTCTTAGACATCATACAAAGGTGAGAAAAAAACATGCAGTAAATGCACAAGTAACTCTATAGCATGAGATGCAGAAACTACAAGGTGATATAAACCACAATTAAACAACATTAGTTACCCAAATCTTCTTCATCTGAATTTTCTTCTTCCCCGTCAACCAACGCATCACCATTTTCTTCTGCTAAACCGTCATCAGATGGTTCTAAAATTGCTGCAACGCGCTTCTTAGGAGCCTTTTTCATGCCAGGAAGTGGGACCAAATCAGCAGATCGTACCATCCTTGAGCTTCCTTTATATGCTCTGGTAAGAGCAGCTTTCACCGTGGGTGGAATTCCATCCATGGGACTTACATGCCCCTGATAAATAAAATAAATATTTCTGAAAATCTATATAGATAATAATCATGGTTTTAAAAAAAGAAAAAAAAGCAGACAGGATCACCTGAAACTTTGACAACTCCAGAATAGTATCAGTGTCTTCCTGACTGATCGAGTAAACATTCATTAACTCCACTACCTTCTCTATAGCCTCATCCTAATCATCATCGCATGAATAATAATGTAAATGATCAAATACTTCCAAAATACTGATATCCCATAAATATAAATGATACATTGAAGACATCAACACTCTGTTAAGGCAAAGGAGAAGACCATATATTTCTAACCTTAGGCAGCACCCGAAGAGGATCAGTAAGTTGTTTCAAAAGAAGAGTATGATATTCAAGTCGAAGAGTCTCCCTGTAAGATTTTCACTAGGGTCAGTCCTAAGTAGAATAAAAGGAGAAAGAATGGGATTGCTGCATATTGACATAGTAAAGCGACAAAAAAAAAAGGACGAAACACCATAAATTAGCACATTTCCTTTCAGTCTCCTTTAGAAAAATCATTCCTTTTTCCATCTATACGATACTCACATACACCATGAAAAAGCATGCAGCAGATTGAGGGAGAGAGAATCTAATCCCACCGCATATCTACTGTATGGAAGGACGTCTGTTTCCCTATTGTCTGGCAGAATTATATTTCTATTATTTTGGAGTTTGCTATTATTTTGGAGTCATTTATTATTTAAGAGTTTATTTATTGTTAAGGAAAAGTTCCATTATTTAGAAAAGGAGTTGTAGTTGTGTTATTAGAATGCTATTTAAGGAAGTTACCTTGTGCTATTAGGATTGTTACTCTATAAGGAACGAAACTCATTGAACAAAGATAAGCAAAATATTAAGGTTACTTTGATAGTTGTTCAAGAGATCGGATTCTCTCTCTAATGAGGTCCAAGGTTTCAGTCTCCCTTTGATAAGCTGAACATTATCCAAGATAGGTCGTTCAAGAAACAACAATAAAAGAAAAGCAAGCTTTTGCAGCTAGACTTTTCGGTTAATCGACCTGTGACGAGATCCTATTTGCGGGCACATAACATCTACCCTTGTAAATTAACAGGAAAAGAATTCTAAACAATGTGCCAAGCTTAAGACGTTTCGAATTTTCCAAAGATATTTAAGAATTGAACTCCACATCATGTGCTTCATCCTAAAAATTATAATTTGGAAGTAACAAAGTTACCTCCCCAAATTAGATCCACGAGATGCAAGAAGATGAAGATGTAAATCTTCCAAAAGCCTCAAATTTTTACCCATAGTTGAATTCTTTCCAAGCCAACCACCAAATCTGTTAAAGTTTCGTTCTCCCTGAAAAGCCAAATCACTTTAAGAATATCAAACAGTATTAAGATAAAAGAAAGATGTTAAATGTATGATCCCAGGAATTTATTTAAAGCACACGGAAAAATTAAAATAAACGATATATTTACAGAAACTTCAATAAACATAAAAAGTACATATATACGTTGCGAATAATTTCCAAGCATCAAAAGAAGCATTAGTTTTCTTCTGGGACAGGCATCTTTTTGAAGGGTGGTTGGGCATAATTTTGAAGTGAGACCCAAGCTTCCATGTTCAATTGCAACAATCCATTCAAGAGTCAGGATCAAGTTAATCAAATTGCAAAATTGAGACTCAAATTTTTGGAAAACACATAACGTTAACACAGGACTCTGTTTTAGGGGTAGCAGCTCTACCTCTTAGTAGTAAGCATACAATTCGTCTTTTATAGTTTTAATTAGCCTATACCATGTGTCACAAAGTCGTCAATTAAGCTAAGGAGTCCTCCAATTTTTTTAAATTACAGTGCAGAAACGGTTTGAGAGAGAGAGAGAGATTAGCAGAAAACAGATGGACTTCAATATGGATAAATAAGAGTAATTACTGGATAGATTCATAGCAAACAATACTTGGCTAATTCATCAAGCCATGTCATCAACTCGAGAAGTTGAACTGATTTTTCTAAGTAATATTCTTCTTTGGAGGTGTTTCAGATAATTAAAATGACATAACCATACAGCTATTTATCACTCAAAAATAAAAAGGAATCATACTGCTACTCAATCGGCTATTCAAATATCTTGCAACCTAATCTTTCTATAAAATAAATAAATAAATAATCATTAGAAGGAGCGCAAAGTTGAAGTGAATCCCACGTTTTACTAATTTAGCAGCATAAGCACAAAATGCGAACTCAGTTTTACCCATATGTTAGAACAGGAAAGGATAAGAGCAGCATTAAAAATGGGATACAGCATTACGATTACCTGTTCAAATGTCTCCCTTGATCCATGCAACAACGCCGCACTGTTCAAACAACACAATGAGATAACATCCCAATTTTCAAACTGAGATCCATAAAAGGAGCTCTGAACATTTACTTGTGTGTGCCCAAAAGAGAATACATACGGAATAATAGAGGAAGCAACACAGCTTGATGGAGCAAGTTGCCATTGTTGATATCTTCGAATCTGCACGTTCATTAGATCTGCATCAGCTATAGACTCAGCAGCACGTGCAAGCATGCTCATTCGCTTCATCCCGCTATCATCCTTAGCAACTGAGCTTGGGCGATAGTTAATATAGTTTTCCTGCCAAATTAACCAAAAATTAAAATCCTCTCCATTTTGAATTTGGCATGTCACAGTATCTTAATCAACTTCAGAGCTGGGGTGACCTATGATTAAAGTGATAAAACCAAATTCTATTTACCACTTTCAAGGGTCTAGTTTTCATGAATTTTTCTGATGGCTGATAAATCAAAGTTTAAGAAAGAAAATAACCTGAACAATAAGAGGAATCAAATCAAGATCACTCATGCCAAGGTCAATTCGCTCATCCATCCTCAGCCTACCTCCATTAAAACCGAAAAGCCTACAACAGAGTGATGAATAGTATCAAGTGCTTTGAGAGAAAGTTCTGAATAAATCACAATAATGCAAGGAAAACAGCTCATCAAAACCTTTAATAAGAAAAAATGATAATGTTATGTGCCAAAAACAGCCCATAATGTTATTACTTATTACTATGTGTGGTATGCCGTACTCTCTTCCTACATGCCCAAAGTATTCTATTTGTAATAAAACTGGCTTTCCTCTCACTAACTGCACTGCATTATGCAGAAATGACAGTTACATATGCAGGCCTTACGGACTATTTATGTTGAAAGATATAAAATGGAAGACAAACAAGTAGTATTTCAAGAGATCAGAGGTTCTCCCCTAAGGACCCCTTTCTTTTACATGTAATAGGTTCCAAAGAATGAAAAACAGCAAAAAGATCAAATAATCTTAGCTCGTCTGATAACTAAATCCCATGCCTGTAACAGAGATAAGCACAGCACTATCGAGGCCATTAAGTAACACAGATACGCACAGCACAAACAATGGGTCCTTCAACATAGACAATGATGCAGCCAAGCCAATCTGATGTATAATTCAACAAAAAGCGGCTGTATAGCATATAAAATGAAGCACATGGCTGAATTAGTAAAAACTGGATCATCAAAGACAAGACGTACTTGTCAACAGCTGTGAACGGAGAAATATCTTCATCCTTTTTACTGCTAGCAAGGCGCTGTCTGATATCATCATAGTTAATAGCAGACATGGAGAGACTCATATATTCCAACTGGTTGAGTGCCATGCGCATATCTCCATTCACTCTTTCAGCAAGTTCCTCAAGAGCAATCTATAAAGACCAAAGGAAAGGAAAGAAAAACAAAGAGAGAGAAGGATGAAAATATAACTTACTATAAAAGTGGAATCATAAGAATCATGTTGATTGACAAACCACTAGAGCTTGAATACAAGAAACATCAAACAGAACACGTAAACAAATGAGCTGCTAAAGCTATAAATTAACGATCAAACAGCTAAATACATGAGGAAATTAGGGGTGGGGAGGTGAATTTTCAATTAGTTTAAATCCAGCACCCAAAGAATGTCAAAAGAATATGTGCTAAATATCAAAAGTAAAAGTGAATGTACAAGAAGACTCCCAGAGATTATTAAGCAGTTTCATTCCATTTACAAACTATAATTTCCTACTGCGCCTCATCAATAGATAAATCATGTTTATTAAGTACCAGGATGGAGTAGGACTGCATGCTACAAAAATTAATTGGAGGCTTCACATGCCACAAGATGAATGAATACATAGTACAATATTTATAAAATCAATATTTGAATTAAGAATGCATTCATGTTTTGTTCAAGAATCAAACTGTAATATTCAAGTATAAATTCCTAGTGCTAACAAAAATGATATATATATATATCAAAAGAAATCAAGATATAAAATTATACAATACATTTTTTCTCTTTTATATGTTATGTGTTATTTGGTGGAGACCTAAACTAATAAAGAACTCCAAGAAAGTACATAATAAATAAAAAGAAGAATTCTGAAAAATAAAAGCATACTAATATAATGGAATGAAGGAGCCCTACAAGTGTATTGCAAAAACACATTTTCCCCAAAATTGATGCTGGAGATATACATATAAAGAAAAGGAAAACTGCAGAAGAAATGGACAGAACAAACAGGAAAAAGAGACAGATGAATGACATAAGCAACCTTTCTTCAGTAGAATATCATATGCATAATTGTGCCAGTCTTTTTTGCAAACTATTATTGGCATGTAAATTTATTTTCGGTTCTGTTTTTTGGTTTATGGGAGGGTTTCTAATTTCTTTATCTATCAATGTTCCTTGTTTACAGAATGGCAACTGAAAAATCTTTTAAGTAACAATGAAGTATATCAATCAAATCACTTCTACTTGCCTGGTTCTCTTCCCATTTGGATATCAGCGCCAAATTTGTGAATGTTCTTGATTAATGAATATCAAATCAAATAAATTGGTAAATGGAACCAAATCGTTTGATTCAGTTAATACTCACACAATTAACGATTCTGCAATACAAATAAAACAATGGAGAGCATCCACAAGATTATACGAATTCCAATTTTAAAAGGTTCACTGATACTTTCAAGTAGCATACCTCATTTACTGTAAGGCCTTCTCCAGTTGCAATTTGCATTAACCTTTTTGCCATCTGCCATTAATCAAGTTCAAGCCCAATATAAATTACATGTATTACATTAATAGTCTCAAAGTATGTAACTATAGAAGGTGAATAGCTAAGCAAATGTACGTCATATGCATACAGCAAGCAACAAAATGCATATTCTACACAGAGATGCATTCAAATGATACCGCACAACACAAAAAAAAACAAATGATTTATGCCACTGACAAAGAGGATGCACAAGTACAGTATCAAAGACTCCAGTTTGAAGCCCTTCTTTGTGCATTTAGAAGTGTTAACTTGAGGCTTTCCCTATTCACAACTTGCAATGCTAGTGAACTAATAAGATAGTGTCTTATATTCGCATTTGGATTCTTTGTCTCATAGCCTTGGAATAACATACACTGAATTTGAAACCATCCTCAAATTCTGGACAAGATGTCTCACAAAGTAAACAATTGCTGCGCGGAAGAAAATGGGCAGAGCTAGGTGTCAAGGAACCAAACAAGATTGACTTGTGGACTAAAAAGACAAAATGGTTGCTTCATAAATAGTAGCAAATAAAACAAGGACAAGCACAAAGCATGCTATTGCAGTAAATAACATAGTTGTTTAAAATGCAAGGGGGTCCTGGAGCCTAAACGCAGGGCGCAAGTTAAGGCGCGCCTGAGCAACATGAGGTGCACGAAAACAAAACAACATATAAAATTATAAATAACAACAATTAACATTTCTACAATGCCACAAATAGCCAAATAACAACAATCACAAGATGCATGAGATAAATTCTAATCAATTACCAAGACATAATTACAATTCAAATAACAATTAAATTAAATGTAAAGACTAAAGTTCAAAACTAATTATCGTATGGTCTAGAGAAAAACTATCATCTCCAATCTCCATCAAACAAGACTAAATTCTTTATAGTTCCTAACTTCCTATTCCTCATCAGAGTCGCTTTGACTCCGGCTGATAACATAATTATTTCAGATCCTAATTTGATATGTTCCAAGATATTTAAGCTGCAGCACTTCGAAAATACTTAACCATGTCAAGCAGTAAAAAATAGTTCTACATGGCTGGCAGTAGCTATTTTATCTTACGGTGATCTAGGAATGCTACCATTGGCACACCATTCACCACAACAATACCAATATGGCAATTACATTTTCCAAACACCATTCTTTTTAATACAATGAAAATCAACACTGTAATAAAACCTACAGAACATCGACCTGCCTCATCCCTTAAATAAGGTTGTGAAATACAACCTAATATCTAGTTCTAAGCTGCAGTACTTACTAATTCAGTAATATTATAGCTCTCGGTTGCTTTTAATGCTAAAAAAATGTTAGGCTAACAAATTATGTTTATGTTTTGTTCTCTCCAAATAAAAGACCAATTGACGGTTTAATATATTCCATGACAAAAACGACATAGCTAAATAAATACGATTCTCAGTAAAAATGGCATTCATCTGTCACAAGGAGCATACCCAGATGATGTATAAATACTAGTCAAAGAATGGATCTTTATGTTAATGGAATTATCAGAGGTGAAACTGACCCAGACACAAATCATGTTAAATATCTCCACTCGATTTGCACATTCCTAAGAAAGAATGCTAGCAGCACATTTCAACAATGCAGGTTTTTTAATCAAAGTGATTAATAGCAAAAATGTGTGAACTCGAGTTGGAAAATGCCACATCGTATACTAAGAAGTGAAACAGGAAATCTCCTTAGCTTCACTTCTGTAAAACTATGAAATTCTTGTTAATGATAACTACGGAACAGGCTTTCTGGCAATGATTAGAGAAACCTACACAAAATAAGGCATCTAAATATCCTTCTATATTTATGGAAAAAATCTAACTAAGAAAATCTCTAACTTGAACAAGTTAAATGCGTGAATAAACAGGATTTTCATTAAACCCACAAAGAGTTTGTAAAATAACATATCCAAACCATTATTAAAAAAATAAATAACCACACTATAATAAAGAATTTAATTTCATATGAACACATGAACAAGGTGGGAACATAAACCTGCTGTTTGGTGGGTTTCCGGAAACTGAGAAGCAAGCAGTAGTTCACTAGACTTTTTAGTTTCTGACTATAACGATCATTACAAATGCAGATAATAGGGATTTTGGATTTCTTTATGCTGTCAATAAGATCAGCAACTCCTCCTCGATCTCCTGCAGACATTCCATCAACTTCATCCATGATTAGCACAGCTTTTGGATGCTTTGACCTAATTTTTCATGACAATCAATGTCAGGAAAGATCTATATTAACATTACACAACAAGAAAAATAAGCTGAAAATGCAAAATCAACCTGTTCATGCCAAAATCCAGAGTTTCATTACTAACTGATTCCTTTATGGAATTTGCATTGCTCCCACCAATTCCTTTATTAATCTTGACACCAGCCTTTCCCCGACTGTCACTAGCATTTACCTAAAGAACACATGGAAGAATATGAAGCATCAAGATCAAAAAGATCCGCAAAGTAAATTTATGCGGAAATAATAACTGAAACCAAGCATCAAGATCAAAAATTTGATGTCAACCTCAATTGCCTGGAAACCAAGCATCTGACTGACCACCTTTGCTGCGGATGTTTTCCCTATACCAGGAGTCCCACTCAGAAGCACAGCTTTTTTGGCACCGGAGTCAGTTTGTTTCTTGCTCTTTCCTTTGTTTCCACTGTCAAGGAACTGCTGATTCCAATTTTTCAACCAGCTATGAAGCTGGTTAACCTACATGGTTAAACAAAATAAGCTAATTAAAATAGTTCTATGGAATTAAATGAAATACCAATAAACTTTGACTAGTTAGAATAAATCAAGGACAGTTGTGGCTAGTACACATACCAGTGATTGATTCCCAACAATATCATTTGGAGCCTTCGGCCGATATTTTTCTGTCCACGGAAGGGTAGAATGTTTGGTAGTTTGTTGTTTCTTCTTCGCAGGAGCGGCGCCTGTAGTTGAATTTTCACGAATCATATTTGTGGTCAATGCATTGCCTAGATATAATAACAACTTTATGACATTTGTCATGAGATATCAAACAAAAAAAATTATTTAACCAAGTAAATCAGCCAGCCCGTGCTAATAAAACAAAAAAAAATTCATACGACTGTACGGATCTTATCTTTAATGACACAATCAATCTTATCAGTAACTAACACATGAATAAAATAACTTAGATAGAAAAGAAAAAAGATGGTCATTTTCGAGCATACCAGTACTCTTCACATCAGCTCGCTGAGGAGTTTTCTTTGGTTGAGGAGAAACTTTCTGTGCAGGTTCCTTTTCCTCTTTACGAACTTGAGCTTTTCCATTTGATGACCGTATCATATCAAAGAGTCCATCCTCAGTAAGGAATTTAGTACTGAATAATTAAAAAAAAAATCAGGAATCCAGCATGAAATATGAAGCATAAGGCTGGAAAAGAAAACGGGAACCAAAAAGCTTCTGAGTTCTGTTGTAACTGAGATAACCTACCCAAGCTCTTTGGCTTTCTTAGATTTTTGTCCCCCAATATCTTCATCGCATAAGAGATAATTCTGCATACACATGATGTTAACAACTAGACATGAATTCGAAATAAAATAAAACAAAACAAAATACAAATAGAAGTGAAATGACCGTTTTTTTGCTGATAGATCCAGTAACACGACCTCCATGTCGTTTAATCAAATCTTCTGCTTCCTCTCTTTCCAAACTGAAAGCATGATCAAAGTTTAATAATATACAGTCTGTATGATCCCATTTCAAAGCTCGCACACATAAAACCAACATAATCAACGGAGTTAAGCTATCCCCGCATGTAAAACAACTTCTGTATTATGTTATCACACATGCATATGTAGTGTATTCTCAAATATAATGCCAAGGAAAAGTAATTGGAGAACAGAAAAAGGAAGAAACAGAACACCTGTCAAGTGTTCCACTGATTACAAAAGTAAAACCAGATAAACAATCGGAAGCACCCTCTGGGACTTCCTGGGAAAAAAAAATCAGAAAAATTAGAAGACAAATGGTTCATTTTGAGCATCATCTTTTAAGCTTATTTAAATGTACCATTCTGTGATATACTTTGTACCTTCTCTCCTTTATGTGGAGGATCTTTTCTCTCGCCAAAATTCATAAAACCACCTCTACCACCCCCTCTGCCTCTTCCCGCAGTTGATACCGATGATCCGCTCCTACCACCACGACCTCTTCCACTGGATTTAAGGGGAGATTCAGTATCCTCCTTATCATCTTCTGCGTCATTATCTATAGGTTTCTGAGCAACTCCTCTGCCTGAACCACTCTTCAGTCTCTTACTAGGAGTGACCTCAACAGAACTTTTCTTTTTAGCAGGCGAAACAAAATCGTCGTCATCATCATCAATATCATCATCTTTGTGAGGTTTCTTGGAAGGAGGCAATTTCACGGATTGGTCATTTTGTGCTTTTCTCTTTGGTGGTGGAAGTTCATCTATTTCCATCACATCTTTCGGCTTCTGTTTGTCTTTATCAAAATACTTGCTAGTTTTCCTTCTTGAAGTTTCTTGCACCTAAAATAGTCTCAAAAGGATTAAAAAAACACTTTAAAACGAAACCCGAGCTTTATGAAAATACACTCACAGGTGCTGCTTCAGGCTTTGATTCGGGCGCTGGAGGTTTCTTCTCCGTGTTCGGTTGTGGAGGCTTAGAAGCATTGTCATTGCCTTTGTCATGAGCCTTCATCAACCATTTCCTAATATCTCGTTGCTATAATCGAAAAGAAAACGAAAGGATTCAATAATGATCATAAGTCATATAAAATTTGTTACCTAACTGATTGAACGAAAACTCGAGCTAATAGTTAAGGCTAACAACATCTTTTATATTAATCGATGCAGCAAGGAGAAATCATTGTGATATAAACTATGAAAAGAAACCTAACTCACCATATTCGATTCCGACTAAGCTTCGTGCAGGTTTCCAATGCGATATTAAATCTGAAAAACAAGAACAACAAATATAATAGCATGCAACAAAGAAGAAGAAGAAGAAGAAGACATTATACCGAAATTGTTTAAGAAATTAATTACGAGATTACCCTAATGACAGAGGAATGTCGTCGGCGATGAATGATGGCTTTCTTTCAGTTTCGTGCAGCAAAAGAGTGAGGAAGCGATTACACTTAATGCAATTCAGAAACCACTAACCCCTACCCAAGTGAATTGCTGCACTATATGGACGACTAAAACGGTGTCGTTCTTATTTACGATAAATTTGGAGTTTGAAGAAGATTTACACGCCGTTTGTTTTGAGGGCTTGGTTGATCCTAGTGGTCACTAAATGAAATTAAAAGCTAATTTCACATCAGATTTTATTTGTTTAGGGGGTTGAGAATGTGAATTGATAGGGATGAAATATACCTATTTTTCGGGTTATTTACGGTGTAATTAAATGTTATTTTATTACTTTTAGTATAGTTTCAAGTCTTTTTATTATACTTTGTGAACAAATTAATTCTTAAATCACTAAGTATGAATTTATCTCTGTAAAAACACTATTTTCACCGAAAACCGTCAAAGTAACTCATGTTTATTTTGTTTGTAGGTTTCACTTCAAAGATTAAAATTATCCATGGTAAAAAGCAACTTCCAGACATGATTAGAGGTGTTTTTGTGCTAATAAAGAGCTAAGAGACAAGGAGATTTGCAAATAATTCAAGGAAAAAGTCAAACTGCCCAGAATTTGCTCTTGATACGGACCCGTGTCCTCCTTCCACACGGTCCGTGTCGCGCCTAAAAGGTCCACACGGGTTGATTTTAAGGGCGTGTTCACACGGTTACTGAAGGACACGACCCCGTGTCACATGAGACACGATCCGTGTCAAAAAGGAGACAATTAGTCTGCGCGGCGTTTTAATTAGCAAAAATCCAACTTGTCGAGTAATTAATGCGACACGACCCGTGTCAATTCACACGCCCAAGGACACGCCTGAGCTGATTAAAGTCATTTTATGCATTTTCTTCGTGACACGGCGTGTCATTTGGTCTACACGACACGTGTCAAGCTTTATTTTGCACTTCGATGAGATTTTCAAGCATGTGTTTTGAGGATTCACACTTGTTCACAAAGCCAACTTTTCTGTATAAATAGGGGGGTTCTCTAGCCAGAAAATCTATCCCTCTTTACTTGTATTAAGCTTTCATTTAGTTGTAATTCTCTCCATTTAGCTGTTTAAAGAGGTGATCCGAGTATAATCCGTATTCCATTTCCCCTCTTTGTAAACTTGTAATCCATTTACATTCCATCAATACAAAGTTACTATATATTTCCTTCATTTTCATCCATTCTATTCAAATCTTCAAGTTGGCAAAGAGTTCCTCTCCGAGATCATAAGCGACGATCGTGTGTCCGGTGTAGCACGGTAAAAGGGAGTAGCTAAACTTTTATCTCGCTAAACTAGTTGTGACCCGTCTATGTGTTAGATTCGGTAGTATCCTCTTGTTTCTTTTCATAGTTTATACAACAAGTTTGTATAAATTAGAATATTTGATTTATCATCATCATATGCTTCTCTTATGCTTATTTATAAATACTTGATATGAACTTAACATTTCTATAGGATTTATATAGGTGTTGCCCCCATCGGAAGTGACAAACCGGAAACAGTAGATATTGACGACATCACGGAACTTAAAGGGCCCTAGTTTCTAAATCCATTGGAGACACTTAACCTTGAAATCATAGGATTAAATAAGTGTGTGATTATAAGTTTATACGTGTTAATAGATATCATAAAAAGTTAGCTATGGTATTTTGATTAATCTTAAGGCTATTTTATCTCTATTGTTATATAAACTTATCATCACCATTTCATGCTAAGGAATATGGAAAGTACTTGTATGTTGTAGTTTAGGAGTAGTTAATTAATTCAACCAAAACCATAAAGAAATATTCGCCTAGATAACAACCCGAAACCGAGTAGTTTAATACTTATTGTTATAAATCTCGTGTATTCGATACCCGGACTTAAACCCCGGATTTTATTACTTGATAACGATAGGGTACACTTGTCCTTTTATTGTTGCCTTTTTGTAGCACTAGCTCGAGGCGCATCATGAATCCAAACAAACAGCCCGGGATGTTCTTGATTTCAGGGATGAGACATGAGTCACTTGAATGGGAAAATGACTAAGCAGCCCTCCATTTTTTAAAAATTCCATTTTTCTTCCTTATCCAATATAAGCTATCCTCCATCTCCTTCCTTCTTCACGCGCTACACATTTCTTCCCGCCTTTTCACCAAAGCTCACCGTTCTTCCTCTTCTACATGTCGACTTTGGCGATTCTGGCCGGATTTAAGAAGCTCCTCAAGTTGTCCTTCGTTCTTTGGATAGTCCTGCATTCTTATGAAGAACAAGCCAGGTAATAATTTCTCTTTCCTTTTTTATGTGTTAGGTTAACGTTATTAGTTCTGTTTTAGGGGGGAAATGATGAAATATGTTTTGTTGGCTATGTTAGAGAGTGGGTTTTCATGTGATGTAGGGCTAGGGTTAGGGGTTGTGAATTTGAAATTGTATGATATTTGTGAATTTTGAAATTGTATGATATTTGTGAATTTTGAAATTGTATGATTGTTGTGAAATCGAAATTGCATGATTACGGGTTAGTTAGCATTATGAAAATCGAATGTAAGATATTTCATGTCATATGTTTTCAGTATGTAAAAACGTACATGTTCCTTTCATGTTTCTAGAAAATGGGAACCAAACTCAACTTTAAAGTTCATTATGGGGGTAAACTTTCAAAAAATCCACCCGTAACTTATGTTGGAGGTGAGACTGTGCGCTACCGAAACAATGAAAATGAACTTGTGGGTTATTCTTTTCTTGTGGACATATCAAGAGAACTAGGATATGGGAATAATGTGGTGATGCACTACCTCATTCGTGGCTTTGGACTTGACATCGGGGTTGATCTCATTCCCTATTTTGATGAGGAAGCAGTGAGGAAAATGAAGTTGTGCGCCCATGGAAACGAGTATGTTGAACTTTTTCTAGATTAGTGAATGCACCATTTGCCAATGAAGGATTTCAAGATGACAATTTACCCAAGGTATAATTATGAGTTTACAATTGTATGAATGGAAATGTTTATTTTTACGTTATGTGTTATGCGTTGCATTGCTTGATTTGTGGTGTTAGATGTGTTTATGTTTGGATGCTTGCCGAAATATATTGGAATGTTTGATGGTCCACTAAGTTTGTTTGATTAATTAGCATTTTGTATAATATTGATTTCACAGAAATGGCTCGTCGACCTCCTAGGAACCAGTGTACGTTGGTGCACATAGGGATTAGTACCCTTCTAACTTCATTCCATGGCCTAAAAAGCTTATCATTGTCCCCATATATATTTTAATGAAGTAGTTCAGTGCTTTCAAACCATCAGCGGTGTCCCAACCAGTAATCATATTAGCCTACCCCAATTCCCCATAAAGTCGGGATCAATAGTTGTCCACTCAACTCAATAGAGCTCCCACAACATCCAAAACCATGCATTAACGTGTTGCAATTACAAATAAACCCTTTCAGGACATAACCAACAAGTACTACTATGTGAATAAATTATAGTATAAAAGATTATAATGTTACTGAATTTTCAACGAACTTGCGCGAATTTTGTAAATCCCGCCACCAGTTGGTTTGCACTTGATAAGTTGAAGGTTCTGGAGTTTTGATCCATTCATTTTTCGGGGTAATCTTCAACCACTTGTTGAACTCATCCATGGTTTCTTTTGGAATATAATCCAGTTTCTCAGGTTGCTCAGCTTGTATCCCCTTCTCCATTTTTGTCTTTATACATGGATCGATGTACGAAGAGATTTTGAAACGGCTGGCTCTTTTTGTTCTTCTCAAGGTCCGAATGGGTGTTTCAACAAGGGTAAAAGAGGAAAAGGGCTGAACAAAAGATAAGGGATGAACATACACAATTATATCTAGGGGATTCTTAACAAATACCTCTTTCTCCGCACTGCTTACATCTGTTTTCCCTCCTACACTGACATGTTGTTTCTCCTCTTGACTTTTACCATTTGTCCCATCCCCCATCACTTCACCAACAAGCTCCTCCTCCTCTTCTCCTACAACTTTTTTTCCCTCCCCAAATATTTTTTGCTCTTTATTTTCCAAATTTGTCCCCTCCCCCATCACTCCACCCACAATCTTCTCCTCCTCCTCCTCTTCACCTACATTTTTCATGCCCTCCTCGATTTTTTTCCCATCTTCATTTACCTCATTTTCCCCCTCTCTCATCACTTCATCAACATGTCATTCCCCTCCACACTACCCTCTTGTTTTTCCTCGCACCTACCCTCATTTTTTCCCATCAATCCCATCCACTTTATTGTCATCTCCAAAGTCATGGTCATCTTTGTTTTGATCATCTCCCTCAAAACCATCATCTTTTTTACATTACTCAAATAAGCTTCTAGTCTCAATAAACGGGTAGATAAACTCGACATTCCTTCATTAATTTCTGTAAATTGGCTAGCACAAAAATCATGGTGGGAAGTGAACAATGATTTCAATTCGTCATACGCCTCATTATTGATAGTAGTGTTCTGAGACTTATCCGGCTTATAGGGGCTAATAAAGAATTGTTTCGGGTCATCATAATCGTCATTACCAGCCCATTGTGCTTTATCTTCACCTACATTTCATTCTCGAACATCGGGCCCATTAACCGTCCGCCATAGGTTCTTATACCATCCACAATCCTTCTCTTCATCATTCACATCAAAACAAGTAGACTTCGGTTCGAAACCTTCCTGCAAAATGAAAAAGTTCACGTGTACAAATTTAAATTGGTTACCGTGGCAAATAAATAACATCTACACATATAAAGACAACTATATTTGATTTGGAAACTTACCCAGAAAAGTTTGCAATCATATTCATGCATCGATTGTGCGGCATTTTCTTTGTCTTTCCATGTCAAAACACGGGGTACCCCAACATCCTTATTTTCCTTCAAAGAATATACACTTGTGGCATTCCACATTTTGTACAACCAACTCTGCCATAAAAGTAAAAGAAGTAAGACATTCTATACTGTAAACTGATGGAAACGGGCCCAACAAGATATACTCTTTATCTTCAAAGCCCAAAGTGTGGAGAGTGTATGAGAGAAAGAAGAAGTAAGCAGTGGGTCAGGGGTAGTTTTGTCTGTGTTTTGTGTATAGTCTAGATAAGTATGAATGTGCTGTATGTTTTGAGGTAGACAAGATTAATTCTAGTTTTGGGATCTCCAGCAAGAACTGGCAGATTGGGGGGGGGGGGGGGGGGGGAGGGGGGGACGACATCCCTGGGAAGTAGTTACCATTAATAAAATAGACTCTCTTTCATTCCACCATTTCATTGTAAACACCATTTCATCAATATTATCCAAAGCTCTTCCCTTTAATCTTAATTCAAGTTACAATCTTTACTTTCATTTTGTGCTCTGTGACCGTTTTCTATCAATTGGTCCGACCTGCCGGATTATTCACCACCGGCGACATGGATCCAACAGTCCAGGAAAACCTAGATGCTAATAATGGAAAAATAGCAAATATCGAATCTCAAATGTCAGCATTAAACAACCAGTCAAACAGACTTTTACAAAAGGTGACAAGCATGGAATGAACCTTAGGAGACATCCAGATTCAGTTAAATGATATTACTCGACAGTTGCTTCTTCTCACCGGAGTTGTAGAGGATACATACTCTCCTCACCAGAACCCACGAGGGCATCCAGCCGGAAGCAGTAGCGTTGTAGCAGTGGTGAGTCAGAATCCAACACCCAAGGCAAGGAGACAACTTGACTTGGTTTCGGTTACTCAGGTCAATCCTACTCAGGGTGTCGACCGTCCTCGAGCAGAAAATTCGTTGGAAGGCAGGAGAGTTAAGTTGCCATTGTTTGAGGGAATCGATCCCAAAGGGTGGCTCACGAGGGCGAAAACTTATTTCTGAATCAACCAAACGCCTGAGAATCAATGGATCTCCAACGCCGAGATATGTATGGAAGGGTCGGCGATCAACTGGTTCACGGTGGTGCAAGAATCTTCCCCACAAATGACGTGGGATGTCTTCAAGGAGGAACTACTCCAACGTTTCAGTCAACTAGCCATTCTGAATCCCTACCAGGAGCTATCCACAATGAAACAAATCGGAACGATGACAGAGTTCATAGAAGATTTTGAGATGGTGGCTTCGTTGGTCCCCTGTCAACCGGAGTTACAGTATGTGGGATATTTTGTTAGTGGGTTAAAAGAAGAAATACAAGATAAGGTTCTGATGCATAATCCTCTAACTCGCCTAGAAACAATGAGATTGGCGAGAACGGCAGTAGCAAGGATTAATAGAGCAAAGGGCGGCGCCGTCTTCTCCAAAGTGCAAACTTGGGGATCGCATGAAAGGGGGATTAGTAATCATGTGCCTAGGAGCACATGGAGAGGTTCTAACCTAACTGGAGCAGCAATAGGCCGAGGTCAGTCTAAATGGGCCGGGCCAATAGAAAAAAATTCAATTTCATACCCAGCCTATTCTAATTTTAAAGGAGAAAGTTCCACAGCTTCTTCTCTAGGGAAAAACGCTAATTTCGAAACAGGGGTACAAGACATCTAACACAGAAAGATTAGGATTAACGCAAAAGGAATGGGCTTTGCTTTCATTGTCGTCAGACATATTCTCCCCAACATCGTTGCCCAGAAGGAAAATTGCGGATCTTAGTTCTTATTGTTGGTGTGCCCTAGTTCTAGGCATAGTTATTTTGTTATTGTATTGTACTTTTGTTGATTGTACTATACAATTATTTTATGGAATAAAAGGCATTAATTCATTCAGTTAATATATCTTGTATTATATGTACTGTATGAAGTATCCATTGATTGTATATCATAAATAACCAGAAGCTAGTTCTACTCATGGGAATGAATAGAATGTAAAGCTTTTACGAACAGGATATGTACACGTGTACAAGATATGTTTGTAGGTACGTATGACCAATACGGGACTTGGTCGATCCGCTTTAGAAGGCACATGGTGGGAGTGTCATTGCCCTTCTATAAATGTAGATCTCTTTTATCTGTCGACCTGATTTCAATATAGTATTGAATGAGGAATCTGATTAGATTTGACATACGCCTAACAGGTCTGTAAAAGGATGCCAAATACGGGTATGATTGGTCTAGTCAGTGAACTCATTCATACTGATAGTTGAAGTGAAGGGATTACCACTCACTCCATAAGTGAGATGATATCATTAGGCCACTCGTTGAGTTGAACTGAGAAATGTGTGGCCACACTCAGATAAGCTGGTTACTTATCTGTTCTTCAGTTAACTCTAGATCGAGAAATATCTCAATTTGTAAGAGGATGACGTCCACCATGCCTCATACTTGATATATCGATATGCTTGGTAAGAGATATTAGAGAATATTACAGAGTATCTATCTGTATGAGATGGACTAACACTGTAATCAATTGGTGACTGATATGGTCTAGGCAACTCTCTATCAGTCGTTGAGCTAATTGATTATGGCCCACAGGATCGTGCACACTAGACACTGAGACTTGTACTCGGAGAACTAATACATGTAGTGTATTTGTGATGAACTTATTATTTGTTGTTAACTGATAATGTTAATTGATTAATTGTTCTGAATGGAACAAGTTAATTGATTGTTTGGAGGGATTAATTATTCAATCGGGTTAATTAATTAAGCGATTGATTAATTAGATTTTCTTTAGGGGTTAGTGTGTGATTAATTATAACCTAATTGATGTTAATTGAATCTATTGTATTCTATTGTGGTACAATCAGATTAATTAAATTAATGCAGGTACTAAAACTGTAATTAGTCGACACACTATAAATTAGTCCTAATCGATTGAAACCCTAGACTTTCTGACACAGAAAATCAGAAAACCCTAATCCCTCCTAGCCCCCATTCGGCCGAACCTCTGCTGGTGGTGTCTGGAGTTTGGTTCATCGTTCTTCGTGCCTATTTCGAGGACTGGTCGTCTGAAGTTTGTGCACTGGCGGAACCTCCGATCGTGCGGTTCGTCCATCTCTCTCAGAGGGATTCCATGTGAGTGACTAAAGTAGTTTTATCACCATTAATTATGTAAATAACATTGAGGCAATGATAAAGATCAAGTGTAATCTGATCAATGATTTTAATATCGTTTTTCTCGCTTCCGCTGCGCGACTCTGATCGTTGATCAGATTCCAACACTTGCGGATGATGAAGAAGTCGATAAGGATGGGGAAATTATTTTAGCTGAACGAGAAATCGAAGAACCCAGCGAAGAAGATGATACCAAGATAGGAGGGGAATGTCGTGTGCTAGAGTGGAATGGTCTGGTTGCACAAAAGGATGAAGAGTTGAAAACAATCAAATTTGAAGGTGCAATTCAGGAAATTCCTATCTTGATTCTTCTGGATAGTGGAGCTACACATAATTTCATCTCAAAGAAATTAGTAACATCTTTGGGACTCCCTGTTGAAACAGATATTTGTGTGAACATTCGCTTGGGAGACGATTATAGAGTTCGCATTACAGAACGTTGTCCCTTAATTTTTCTAGTAATGGGAGGGTTCGAATGCCAAATCAGTGCGCAGTGTTCGAATTAGGTAATTTGGATCTAATTTTGGGAATAGCTTGGCTTCGTACTTTGGGAGAGGTAAGACATGATTGGAGTCTAAGAAGAATGCGTTTTTTGCATCAAGGGAAACAAATTGAGTTAGTAGGAACAAATGGCAGCAACCAGGGCACTCCGTCATTTCAATCGTGGCTGGAGGGAGAAAGGGAGACGTCAATGGTGCTCGAAATTAAAATTCAGCTGCAAGGTCCAAGTAATTTGAGCAGCATACAACATAAGCAATTACATGGGGTATTGAGTAAATATACAGTGGTTTTTAGGGAGCCGATGGGGCTGCCTTCACCAAGGCGAATTTCACACGCAATAAATCTTCTTTCGAGCAGCGGACCTGTGTGTGTTCGACCTTACCGTTACCCGCACCTTCACAAAGACGAGATACAACAACAGGTGAATGAATTATTAACCCAAGGGGTGATCTGTAACAGTACGAGTGCGTACTCAAGTCCCGTCTTGTTGGTAAAAAAGAAAGACAACTCTTGGAGGCTTTGTGTCGACTATCGAGCCCTCAATAAAGTGACAATCCCTAACGAGTATCCAATTCCGGTGGTAGATGAGCTTTTAGATGAGTTGTTTGGGGCGAGGTACTTCTCAAAGATAGATTTAAAGGCTGGGTATCATCAGATATTAATGAAGGATGGAGACGTGGAAAAGACCACTTTCTGCATACATAATGGTCACTACGAGTATTTGGTCATGCCATTCAGTTTAACCAATGCTCCGGCAATGTTCCAAGCTATAATGAATGAAATATTCCGACCACATTTGACAAAGATGGTACTGGTTTTTTTTGATGACATTCTAATTTTTAGTAACTCTTGGGAGCAATACTTGAAAGACGTGCAAACAGTTTTACAAGTTTTGGTGGATAATAGCTTCGTGGCTAATTTAAAAAAAGGTCAATTTGGAGGTAGGCAAGTGGAGTATCTGGGACATGTGATCACTGAAGAAGGAGTTTCAATGGATCGATCCAAAATACAAGCTGTTCAGGATTGGCCGGTGCCAAAATCAGTTAAGGGTGTTCACGGATTCCTCGGGTTGACAGGTTATTACAGAAAATTCGTAGATGACTACAGAAAATTGGCGAGGCCATTGACTGCACTTACCAAGAAGGAGGGGTTCAAATGGGATGGAGAGGCACAATCTGCATTCGAGTCTCTCAAATTGGCTCTCTCGACATCACCTGTATTGGCTCTTCCAAATTTTGCGGAACCGTTCGACATCGAATGTGATACATCAAGCAAAGGGGTAGGCGATGTACTTATGCAAAATTCTAAGCCCATTGCTTATTACAGTCGTGCTTTAGCTGAGCGTAATCTTTCAAAATCAGCATATGAAAAGGAAATGATGGGTCTAGCCTTGGCAATACAACATTGGATGACTTATTTGATGGGAAGGAAGTTTCGGGTATTTATTGATCAAAAAAGCTTAAAGCATCTACTTGAGCAACGCATTACAACATGTGATCAGCAGAATTGGATAGCTAAGTTAATGGGTTATCAATTTGTAATATTTTACAAGCCGGAGAAGCTTAACAACGTCGTAGACGCTCTATCGAGGCGTACTGAAGAGGGAGATTGCGCCAAATTGACATCATATCCGACTTGGAAAGATGGGGAACAGTTGACTGGTAATTCGAGTCCGATGCAAAGGCTGATTTGATTTTCTGCAGGTCAATGTCTTCTTTCACTCCATTAAGGGGGCATTCGGGATTTTATAGAACATATAGAAGACTTGCAGCAAACATCTACTGGTTGGGGATGAGTCGAAGAATACAAGATTTTGTAAGAAATTGCGATATTTGCCAGCGGTTCAAGGCTTCCAATCTAGCTCCAGCAGGGCTGTTACAACCACTCTTAATTCCGGAGGTAGTTTGGAATGATCTCTCAATGGATTTCATTACGGGACTGCCCAAATCCAAGGGTTATGAAGTGATTTTTGTCATTGTGGATAGACTTAGTAAGTACGCTCATTTTGTGCTTCTAAAACACCCTTATTCAGCAAAATCTTTAGCGGAAGTGTTCGTCAAAGAAATCATTTGATTGCATGGAATTCCACAGTCTACAGTGAGTGATCGCGACCCGGTATTTATAAGTAATTTTTGGAGAGAGTTGTTCCGATTGCAAGGGACTAAGCTTCACTTTTCCTCCGCTTATCATCCTGAAACGGATGGTCAAACCGAAGTTGTGAATCGTTGTTTACATACCTATTTGCAATGATTTGCTGTGGACCAACCGAGAATGTGGGCTACATGGCTGCCATGGGCAGAATATTGGTATAACACGACTTTTCATAGGTCCACCGGAGTCACCCCTTTTGAGATCGTTTACGTGAGGAAGCCCCCTACTCCAATGCAACATATACAGGGAGAGGTGAAAGCGGAATGGGTAGCTCGGGAGTTAATGGATCGCAAGGAAGCTCTAGATCAGTTGAAATTCAATTTGGCAAAAGCTCAACAAGTCATGAAGGGAGAAGCTGATAAACACAGAAGGAATGTAATGTTTTCTCAAGGGGATTGGGTTTATTTAAAGCTGAGGCCACACAAACAGCTGTCGGTAGTCCGTCGCATCAATCATAAACTAGCATCGCGTTTCTACGGACCATTCCAAGTCAAGAATGGCATTCGAGAGGTAGCTTACGAGTTACAATTACCAGCTCACTCAAAAATTCATCTCGTTTTCCATGTTTCAATGCTCAAAAGGGCTGACAAGCCAAGAACTGTTGAACAGGAACTGCCAGCAAGCTTTGAGATTGAGCTTACCGATTCCATGAAGCCAAAGAAAGTTCTGTAAATAAGACAAGTTCAACGAAATGAAGAAGAGGTCATACAATGGTTGATTCAATGGGAGAACAAGAACACTGAGGAAGCAACTTGGGAAGATGAAGCTAACATCAAAGCTCAATTTCCAACATTCAGTCTTGAAGATAAGACTGCTCTTCCACCGGACGGTAATGGTGGAAACGGGCCCAACAAGATATACTCTTTATCTTCAAAGCCCAAAGTGTGGAGAGTGTATGAGAGAAGGAAGAAGTAAGCAGTGGGCCAGGGGTAGTTTTGTCTGTGTTTTGTGTATAGTCTAGATAAGTATGAGTGTGTTGTATGTTTTGAGGTAGACAAGATTAATTCTAGTTTTGGGATCTCCAGCAAGAGCTGGCAGATTGGGGGGGGGGGGATAACGTCCCTGGGAAGTAGTTACCATTAATAGAATAGACTCTCTTTCATTCCACCATCATTGTAAACACCATTTCATCAATATTATCCAAAGCTCTTCCCTTTGATCTTAATTCAAGTTACAATCTTTACTTTCATTTTGTGCTCTGTGACCGTTTTCTATCATAAACTATGCGAAACTAAATAAAATTGATTTATATACCTGCAAAATGTGAGGAAACCCAAAAAGTTGGTAAGTGGTTTTGTTGCCCTTCAATTCCTTCTTTTGCTTCTTGTCTTTCTTAGACTTGTTCACCTTTTTATCCTTCTTCTCATGCCTCACATTGATGATCTTCTTGTCCTTCTTCACACTCGACCCCTTTCCCAATTCCTTAAACTGTTTTTCTCTCTTCGGAATAGCAAACGTCATCGTCTTGAAAAGATGCGTGTAACCTAAAGTACCCCATGGATATTCATTGAAAACAACGGGATATTCAGCCAAATCCAAGATGTAGTTTGAAATAATACGTGGAGCTGAGTTTCAAGAAGACAGATGGCTACAAAGTAAAGATTAGCCATCATCAATGCCTCCTCATCTAACCACTCTTCGGTATCCATAAAGGCATCGACTAATTGAAGATTTGTTATTGGCGATTTGTCCCTAAGGAATTTTTTTTCAGTTTTTTAATCTTTTTCATTTGCTCTCCCACTGGACAAATTTCAACCTTTCACCAAAAACATGTAAATCACCTAACCCTAGTTGAGTCATGAGACCGTAATCACGTTCTCCAAATACCAAATTTACTCCCCTTACGTGAAAAGTCATCGCATTAGCATCATCAGAAACTACCTCTCTAGTTAAGAGAGCATGGCAAAGAACACCGGCTAGAGGTGGCAGGTTCATGGGTAGGTATGCTCCAAAGCAACCCTCTTTGAATAACCTTTTCTGTTTAACCATCAAACGGTCGTTTACATTTTCCGCAAAACTCTATCAAAATGATCAAACTTTATCAAAAACAATTGGAGAAAATATCACATTCAACATTAATAACCAAAACTCAATTCATAAGCATCGTATGAACATACTTTTTATATATGTGTCAACCACATTATTCAATTACAAGATGATTAACAAAATGTGGGAAACAGAAACATGAAATTCTTCACAATTGGGGTTATCCAATGTTTGTAAATCAAAGAAGTTTAGCAAAATTTGGGAATCATGCAATTTTGGGGAGAAATCTCAGTTTTAAGGTTTGTACCTCAATAGGTGACGCCTCATTCTCCGGGGTCCCCTTCTCTTTTATCCTTGCCCGCTTCTTAGAAGAAGATTCACCCCCTTCGGGCTTGCTTAAAAAAATTTTCTTCTTCCCCATCAATGAAAAGACGTAAAAATGAGAGGAAAATCAACCAACTGCCAGGGAGGATGGAATTGCTGGTGATGTGGTCGCCGCCGGAGAAGTTGATGGCGTCGGAGAATCGCCGGCAATGAGGAATGGATTTGGGAGATGGTTGGAATGTGTTCATGTCGTTATGGAAGAAGAAGAAGTGATTGTTGGCCCTATCAAGAACAAAATCACCTAGAGGGGGGTGAATATGTGTCAAAGTTGAAAACTGAAAATTTCTAAGTTTTTCGGGAAACTTAATTTTCAGAGTCAAATTTCCTCAGAGTCAGAAGCTAGCTTACAGAAGTTGCTTCTGAGGGAAATTCTGCCTAAACACAGTTAGACTGTTTTCAGCAACAGAAGTTCTGATTGAAGAACTTCTAGACAGTCTTCTGAACAAAGACAATGATACTTTAGAGAAAATCTGTTTCAGCACTAAATATGAACAAGTACACAGAGGCAAAAATAACAAGTATAAGAGGGAGAAAGAAGTTCAGGAGATCCTGATTGAACAATTCGATTTATCCAAGTTCGCCACAGAAGTCCTGTGACTACGTCTTGTCCCCTGAGGTCGCAGCCTACAGAGATTTTATAAATCCACTATTTAGAACTTTTATGGCAAGTTCAGAAGCTCCTTTACATCAACAGAACTTAAGCTAATTTCTCACTTAGTTCTGACTAGCCTAAAAAGAGTTAAAGGATTTCCACCAGAACAAACAATACTCTGTTTTCTGGATTTCTCACCCAACTCTAATCTCAACTAGATTTTTCTCTTTAAATCTAACTGAAGATCACAAACGATCTCAGTTTACAAGATTCCTATTATGAACTTGTTTTTCTTCACTCTCTCACTTTAACTAAGACTATGCTAAGAAAGATTGAGAATGGGAAGTGTTGCTCTGTTTTTCTAGTTAGAACAGTGCGTTGAGATTTTGCTCGATGATCATGCGTGTCAAGATGCTTTGGAGCTTGGCTACTATTTATAGTGAGTGAAGATGACCGTTGGTGAGTTTGAAACTTCAATAGAGATGACATCAGTTGTTGTAGCCGTTAATTTGTCAAATCTTCAAACGGTCTTCAAACACTTTGATTCCGTTATCCTTGTCCTTTAACTTAATCCAGTAAGTGATTTGAAATCAAAGACGAGGTTGACTGGAATCATTCTTCAATTGGATCAACAAAGGGTAGACATGGAAATTCTGGTTTCTTTTAAACAGACAGGCGCGCTCCATCAAAACAGCTTTTTGAACTTTTGGCGCCTTGCATTAAATGCACTTGTCAGAGCATTAAATGCTATCCAGAACCCGTGACTTTAGCTTTCAGAAGCTAATTTTCAGTTGTCTAGACTTCTGATCAAATTGGCAAAACTTTTGATTGCAAAGAACTTCTGAGGAGAGCTTTAGCAGACTTCGGCTTCAGAGCGGAGGAATCCAGCTTCTGAATTGTTGAAACTCTGACTTTAGCAAACAGATCTTCTGAGTCCTTTAGGCAATCCAAAAATGATTCATTCAGCAACTGCTGTGAAACTTACACATAGACTAAAACAAAAATATTAGTCAACAATAAACTATATGTAAGATAGTATTAGGTTATCATCTTCTGAAACGTTTGGACATAATCAAAACACTTAGGGTTCATCATTCTCCCCCATTTTGGTTATGGACAAACCGTGGTCAGAAGGAAAAAGAAAACATGAGGTTTAGAAAAAGACTTCCTGATGCAAATGTTTCATAACTTCTGAGTAAATTAACTCCCCCATTTTAGTGTAAATGGTGAACTTCAGCAATCTGTATAAACTTAAAGAAAGACTTAAGATCAAGTTGTTAGATTTGATGAAGTGTAATTTACTAAGTCAAGACAGAAACATAAGCAAGAGTAAGAAGTCAGATACGCAAGAGAGTATAAGAAAGATTCAGTGTGTAAAAATTCATTCAGAAGACAGCATAAGGAACAAAATAATCAGAAGAGCAGAAAAAGTCCTAAGACAAAAACTACCCAACCCAGAACCTAGCTAAAAAGCATAAGTCCTAAAAGATTACAAGTTCCTAGGTTTCTTCTGAGGAGGAGGAACAACACTAGAACCTTCAGCAACACTTGATCTCTTCTGACCAGACTTCTCCCCCGTTTGACCAGAACCAAGAGCAACATCCAGAGCACCCTGAGATTTCAATTTTTGCTGAACATCCAGTGCAGTCTGATATTTCTGAGTAGTTGGTCTCACAGAATTGATCATATCCATTCTTCTTCTGAAGTCATCATCAATGGTCTTCATATGATCAAAGGTCTGACCAGACATAGGTCGCTGTCTCTGAACATCTTCCAGAAGGAGCTTGATCAGCCTATTGTTAGCATACACAACAGCAGTAAGATGCTCATTGTGAATATAAGTCTGTCCACGAACAAACCTATAACAATTGTGAAGAGTCTTCTCTTGTTCACGTGCTTGAGTGTGCATAACCTTCAGAAGTTCAGTAAGCTCAGCAATCTGTGCGTTCTGAGTAGATACAGCAGACTCAATGTTGGAGAGTCGATTGTTGAGATCAGGAGTGATGTCATATACAATCTTAGCAGCCCCGGAAGATGATGAACCTTGAGCAGAAGATTTCACTTCTCTCAGAATGTGATTTGCAGTACTTTGCAGGTCATCAATCTTACTTGGGAGCATCTTCTCATGAGCCTCATAATGCTCGTTTGCTTCCTTGACTTCTTCTGTCAATATCTCCAGAGTCTCATTGACCTTCTGAGAAGAAGCAAGAGCAATATTATCCAATGAAGGAAGAGTCAGAGCTAGTTCTCTCAATTTGTACAGCTCTTCATAGGTAGCTAGATGAAGTGTAGAAAGATTGCGTATGTAGACAGAAGGATCCTGCATTTGAAGCATAGTCATGAGCTGCAGGTTCTGAGCTTTCAAAGAATGTAATTCTTGCAGCACAATGCCCTGAGCATACATGTCAGCAGCAGAAGTCCTTTGCCCCATACCAGCAAATCTATTCAGCAGTTCATCAGAGCCACTCTGACTCATTCGTCTCAACTCTTCAACACTGGGGGCACCTCCAGCTTCGGAAATACCAGAAGCTCTGCCCATGAAACCAAAACTACCAAACCTGGTATCCAGATCATCCCGATTCATGTGTTTGCGCAGGAAGTCATAGTTGGATGACAACCCAGCAAAACAAGAAGTAGTGGAGGAGGTAGTTAAGGGATCACACACAGGAGGTGTATGTTCAGAAGTTGAGAGAGGAGGAATTTGAGTGTTTGAGGAAGGGATGGCATTGGTGGTAGAGGAAGAAATGGTAGGGGAAAAGGAAGGTAAAGTAGATGGTAGTGAGAAAGATGGAGCAGTAAATCCAATTGATGGACTTACAGAGGAGGAGGGAATAGAAGAGGTAGTGGATGTGGATATAGAGTCTGTGAAAATGGGAGCAGTGTTTAAATTCACTTCTGAAAAGGATCCAGAAGGAGGAATGATTGAAGGAGGTACAACCTCAGAGGTTGAAGTTGTAAGAGGAATGGAAGTTTGGGAACCACTCACTTCTGTGACAGAAGGGAGTGAAGGAGATTGATGAGGAGTAAGAGTGGGAGAAGAGATGACCTGGTCAGAGTTTGGATCAAACATTGAGATGGGCTCAGCAAAGATGTGAGCCATCCTGATCAGTGTTTCAGAGGCGTCCCTTTCACCAGGGTTTCTTCCTTGATTCAGAAGAATGTTGTCAATGAAGTTTTCATCATCAACATTCTCAACAAATTGTTTTGCATTCTGAAGAACCTCTTCATCTTCTGGTCTCTTCTGACAGCTCTTCAATCAGAGGAGCATCAACATTCTCTTCATCAGACATCTCTGACAAGTCTTTATCAGCAGCTTCCGGTTCCTGAGTAACAGGATCCTCTAATTCAGCACTGGAGGCAACAACGAAGTCCTTTTTCCTTAGCAACCTTCGTTTTGCAACAGCCTTCTTCCCAATCCTGGTAGAGAGAGAGATATTCTCAAGTATCCGAGAGGACAGAGAGATATTCTCAAGATTATCTCCTTCTTCTGAAGCCTCAACTTCCTTTGAGAACTCCGCATCCTGAAGTTCAGCAGCACATGCTATAAGTCTTGCATCGGCCTTAGCCTTTGCAGCAATTTCTCTTTCAGCAGCTAACTGATCCTCCGCTTCCTTCTTCTTTCTTTTCTCTTCAGCAAGAGCCACAACTCTTGCAACTTTTTCAGCTTCAGCAGCCTTTTCTTTCTCAGCAAGGCGTGCTTCCTCAGTATCCTGAGCATCTTTCTCAGGAACATCCTTTGGCTTCTCAGCAACAATCTTGCCAGAGGGTTCAACATTGATTGTTGTTTGAACCATCGTGGGAAGAGGTTCTGAGACAACCACCTTCTCAACAGTCAGGACCAACTTACTTGATCCCTTCTTTCCCTTGCCCTTCTTGGCAGCATTCTTTCCTTTCTGCACAGTAGCTTCCATAATTTCCTTCTGAGCAATACTCACAGAGGAGCCCTTCTCAATCTTCTTCGGAGTCACACCAAAACTCAGGTTCCTGAAGGTATGCATCTTCAGAACCGTGCTCCTACTAGTAACACCTTCTCCTGAAACAACAACAGAGGCTGCCTCAAACAACCTCGTCAGGAGTGAGCCATATGCTAATGCACTCACGGTCGTTACATTCTTCATCTGCCTTATCAGCATGGCAGGTAAATTAATTTTCTTCTGGTTGACCAGATGCCACATGAAAACCCTTTCCCTGTTGGAAACCCCATTGACTCCTCCAGCCTTCGGAAGAAAGACATTTGTAGTCAAATAGTGTGCCCACCTCTGGTGCTGAGTCAACCAGGTGGCATACGTTTCCTTGGCATTCAGATCTGGCCTAGCCCAGTTGGCTTCAGTAAAACCATCTGCTGAACCATCATCACCAATGATGATTCCTTCATCATCAATCCCTATCACTTGAGAAATGGAAGCCCTGCTGACTTCGATCTCAACTTCCCCGACTTCAGAATGTAGGACATCCTCCTCATTAGAAAAGAAATGAAGGTTCTGATAGAATTCTGTAACTAACTTAGGATAAATGAATTCATCGAGAGAGACGAATGAATTCCAGTTTTGAGCGCTAAGCCAGTGAGAAATAGGTTCAGTCGATTTAACTTCATCATCTAGGAACCTAGAGGTGAATACCCTAGATTCGCTAACCTTCTTTTGTGATTCAGTGGAGAAGATGTGAGTGACAGTGATTTCTTGAGCCATTTTTGAAGATATAAGAAATTAGGTTAAGATTTTAGAGAGAAGAGAACACAGAAAAATCTATGGAAATTCTAATGGTCAAAGAAAATGAGAGTAAAAACTTCTAAGTATGGAAAACCCTTATTTATACCCAAACACAGAAACCGTTCCAATTCAAAAAGCAAATACACACCGTTTAAAAGGGAACAGATAACCGTTAACCACAGAACAGCGCCGTAATATGGCAGAAGATAACGCATGCTTTCAAGTCAAATCATGATTAGAATTAATTACAACTTAATTATCTCAAACGATTAATGACTTAAGACATACAGAAATAATTAATCTAAGTTATTGAAGTGGATAAGTCATACCAATGCCTTCTCGTAAGTTGCTGAAAGACATACCAGCCAGAGGCTTAGTAAACATGTCAGCAAGATTCTCTTCAGAGGGAACATGAGTAATGATAATATCCTTCTTCAGAACATGATCTCTCAGAAAGTGATGCCTAATATGAACATGCTTCATCCTGCTGTGCTGAATAGGATTCTTTGAAAGATCAATTGCACTCTTGTTATCACAGTAGATTGTAATCGTTCCAGGGATGACTCCATAGTCAGCAATTTGTTGCTTGATCCAGAGCATCTGAGAAACACAACTTCCAGCAGCAACATACTCAGCTTCAGCAGTTGAGAGAGCCACAGAGGTTTGCTTCTTGCTATGCCAGGAGACTAGGCATTCCCCCAGAAAATGACAACCACCAGAAGTGCTGACCATTTTCAATTTATCTCTACCATAGTCAGAGTCTGTGTATCCTATAGGAGTGAAATCAGAACTGCAGGGATACCACAAACCAGCTTCTGGTGTGCCTTTAAGATATCTGAGAATTCTTTTGACAGCAACATCATGAATTTCTCTTGGCTTTGATTGATATCTAGCACAAAAACACACAGCAAAATGTATATCTGGCCTGCTGGCGGTTAGGTATAAAAGAGAACCAATCATACCTCTGTAGGTTTTTATATCTACAGGTTTACCAGCTTTCTCTTCATCATCAATGTCTTTGCTGACATCCATTGGAATATCAACAGCATTAGAGTCCATCATGCCAAATTTCTTCAGCACTTCTCTAGTGTACTTGGCTTGATTGATAAACACACCATCATTACTTTGCTTGATCTGAAGTCCTAAGAAGAAGGTTAATTCTCCCATCATAGACATTTCAAACTCAGCCTTCATGTGGTCACTGAACTCTCTGCACAAAGATTCATTAGTAGCACCAAATATAATATCATCAACATATACCTGAGCTATAAGGATATCCTTGTTCTTCTTCAGAGTGAACAGAGTTGTATCAACACAGCCTCTGACAAATCCCTTAGACAGAAGGAACTTTGTCAGTCTCTCATACCAAGCTCTGGGAGCTTGTTTCAGTCCATACAATGCTTTCTTCAGCTTAAATACATGATCAGGAAACTTAGGATCTTCAAAACCAGGAGGTTGAGACACATAGACTTCCTCATCAATGTAACCATTCAAGAATGCACTTTTCACATCCATTTGAAAGAGCTTAAAACCTTTGTATGATGCAAAAGCACATAAGATTCTAATGGCTTCTAATCTTGCAACAGGAGCAAAAGTTTCACCATAATCTATGCCTTCTTGCTGACTGTAACCTTGAGCAACAAGTCTTGCCTTGTTCCTCACAACATTTCCAAATTCATCAAGCTTGTTCTTCAGAACCCATCTAGTTCCAACAACCTTTATGTTGTTAGGTCTGGGAACCAAAGTCCAAACTTCTGACCTTTTGAACTGGTCAAGTTCTTCTTGCATTGCCATTAACCAGGAGTCATCATCAGCAGCTTCATAGAAGTCCTTGGGTTCAAGAAGTGACACAAAAGCCACATTCCCCATGTATCTTCTGAGCTGAGCTCTGGTCATGACATGATTATGTACAGAGTCAATTATGTTCTCTAAGGAATGATTCCTGTGAGTTCTAACTTCTCTAGGTACATCCAATGAGTCTTCTGAAACCTGTTCATCATTTGTTGAATCATATATATGAGCATCTTCTGGAAGGAAGTTGACTTATGGAGTAGGATTCTCATCTTGAGCTTGTTCAGCCACAGGAGGAACCACTTCAGCAGCTCTGGGAGAAACATCTTCTTCTTCAACAGGAGATGTAACTTCAGGAGCTTGACTGCATCTTCATCAGGAGCTCTACTATCTGCAGGGTTAGTCTCATCAAACTGTACATGAACAGATTCATCTAAAGTTTGAGTCCTCTTATTAAAAACCCTATATGCTTTACTATGTGTTGAGTAACCAAGAAAAATGGCCTCATCTGCCTTTGAATCAAACTTTGAAAGATATTCTTTTGTATTCAAAACATAACACTTACAACCAAAGGTTCTGAAATAACCTATTTTAGGCTTTCGACCTTTCCAGAGTTCATAAGGGGTCTTGTTCAGAATGCTTCTGATTAGCACTCTATTCAGAACATAGCAAGCTGTGTTCACAGCTTCTCCCCAAAAGTACTTAGGAAGCCTTTTTTCATTGATCATAGTTCTGGCTATCTCAACCAGAGTTCTATTCTTCCTTTCAACTACCCCATTTTGTTGAGGAGTTCTGGGAGCAGAAAAGTTATGATCAATTCCCTTGGTTTCACAGAATTCTTCAAACCTAAAGTTTTTGAATTCTCCACCATTATCACTTCTGATATGGACAACCTTTTCATTCCTTTCATTCTCAAGTTTCTTTATCAGAACTGAGAAACATCCAAGTGACTCATCTTTGCTAGACAGCAAGATGACCCAAGTGAATCTTGAATAGTCATCTACAATGACAAAGGCATACTTCTTTCCACCCATGCTCATTGGTTGAACAGGGCCAAAAAGATCCATATGAAGTAATTCCAAAGGTCTTTTAGTTGAAATGACTTTCTTAGTTTTAAAAGAGCTTCTAGATTGTTTACCAGATGTTGGAAATAATGTATTTTATACATTATTTTAGTGTCATTTTTGAGGCAATATATACAAGGGTTAAAGAGGTCATTATAATGATGTTTTCACATAAACATATTCTATGACACGTGAACTTTTCAACGGTATATTACACGCCAAAAACGAACTTGTGATGAAAGAAATATTCAAGCTCAAAGATGGGTTCTTGGATATGTTTAAGAGTAGGAAAAATGCTCCCATCCCACATGCCTTTCCTAGAGCTATGTGTTTGGGTTTATATTGAGGATGCTTTGTAAGGTTCTCAAACTAATAAACCAAGCTATGCTCCTTGGGATACGCGCAGGGGGGGGGGGGGTGCAAATCCAATCTCACCGGGTTGGGGGCGCACCCGCACGACGTGGGCGACGCGAATGCCGTTCGACTTTGGGGGCCCGTGGGCCGACCCTTTTTGCTACTCTTCTTTTCGGAAATTTCTGTTACAGTTTTTCAAATTCTGAAACTGTTACGGTTACAGAAATTAAACGATATTAAACGTGAATTAATCACGAGTTAATGATACAGTTACAATTCTCACCCATTTGAATAAGAGTTGGTTTTTCGTTCTTCCAACTTGACACATTCTGAAACAGTGTGGAAATTCTCTTTCTCGAGCTATTGTTCTGCTCACTGTTCTTTGCTTCCGGTGGTAGTGATCGTGTGCGGTTTGAGTTTGCTAACGACTCGTTGTATCCTGGGAGACTACGCCAACACGTGGCGAATTTGTCTTAAGGAAACTGCAAAGGCCTCGAGTGTTCCTTCGGTAATTTGGTCGAGTATACTTTACTGTTTCTTTATTTGTGTTTAGATTTATATATATCTGTAATCGTTTACATATCAATATATATATATATATATATATATAAATCTTCTTTCCGTTTCTCCTGTTATTATTATTTACATTACAATATTATTATCGCTAACAATCTTAAGACAAAACCAACGTGTTTTGTTTTGTAAGTGGTAATTTCAGGGAGATAATATTCTGGTTCTTTTGTTTTCGGTTCGTTACCTATGCTGCTGAAATGGAACTGGATTAATTAATTCTGGACATTTGTTTTTCTGGATTGAAAATTTTAATTTTCAAATTCCTAATTACCTTTGCTGGAAGTATTCTTTGGTTGCTGGTTTATTCAATTTCCTTGGCAAATTGATTCAAGTTTTTGGACTATGTTACTGGAACTATATTTAATAATATAAACTTGGTTTATATGTTAGTTGAATAAACAGTATTGGCTATTGTTTATTTTTGTGATTTTAATTCTGTTTGTATTATTGTTTTGAGACTAATTTGATTTTTGTTTAATTTCAGTTAATTCTCAAGCAATGACTACTGGTATTGATGGAAACAATACACGTAATGAGGATGTGTCCGGTTCTGGTGTTAACAATGGGAAAAATACGGAAACTCCATTGAATGGAGGTGGTTCCGGTTTTGACCAAGGTTTTCACCTAAGGAACACGGAAGCCTTGAGAGGTACTTTGCCTTTGTCAGTGGCACCTAGCCACAGTGACAGACCTGAGAAGTTCACTGGTGTGAATTTCAAAACGTGGCAACAAAAGATGTTCTTTTACTTGACTATGCTCGGATTGGCTAATTTTATCAAGAACGATCCTCCTGTTTTGCAAGAGGATGATCTTGATAATACTAATGCAATCGATGTTTGGACACAGTCAGATTTCATTTGCCGTAACTATATTTTGAATGGTTTAACTGATGCACTTTACAGTGTTTATCAAGTTAAGAAAACGGCAAAAGAACTTTGGCTTGCTCTGGACCACAAGTATAAGTCAGAAGATGCCGGAGCTAAGAAATTCTTGGTTGGGCAATTTCTGAATTTTACTATGGTGGATTCAAAACCCGTGATAAGTCAAGTACACGATCTTCAACTCATTATCCATGATATCCTAGCTAAAAGGATGGTAATTAGTGAAACATTCCAAGTGGCTGCTATTATTGAAAAATTGCCACCCGCTTGGAGTGATTTCAAGAATTACCTTAAACACAAACGAAAGGAAATGAGTGTTGAAGAACTTGTTGTCCGACTTAGAATTGAGGAGGAAAATAGAGATACCGCAAGGGTAGTCTCTAAGAGGTCTGTTGCTAGTCATGACATGGCTAAGGCAAATTTGGTGGAGGTCAAGAAGGACTCCAAAAAGAAAGGCAATGCAAGCTTGGGCCCGAAAGGTGGCGTGTCAAAGAAACCCAAATTTGTTGGGAAATGCTACAATTGTAACAAGCTAGGCCACAAATCGGCAGATTGTAGGTTGCCTAAGAAAGCAACGCCTAAGAAAAATGAGGCAAATTTGTTGGAGGGCATTACAAAGAATGTTTCTGACATTGATTTGGCAGCTGTGGTTTCGGAAGTCAACCTAGTTGATTCCAATCCAAGAGAGTGGTGGCTTGACACCGGTGCTACACGTCACGTTTGTTGTGACAAGGAGTCTTTTGCTGGATTGACTCCTCAGTCTGGAGAAAAGCTCTTTATGGGCAATTCGGCTACTTCAAAGATCAAGGGAGTAGGCACTGTGATATTGAAGATGACCTCTGGAAAGGAAGTGACCTAGGAATGTCTTGTATGTGCCTGAAATTCGCAAGAATTTGGTTTCTGGAAGCATCTTGAGCGCTCATGGTTTCAAGATGGTTTTCGAGTCCGACAAGTTTGTGTTGTCAAAATGTGGAATGTATGTAGGAAAGGGCTATATGCTCAATGGTTTGTTTAAGTTTAATGCAACTGTTTGTAAGGTTGGTACTTTGAACAATAATGAGAATAAGAAGAATGTTTCTGTTTACATTGTTGAATCTTTTAATTTATGGCATGGTAGACTAGGCCACGTAAATTATGATGCATTAAGAAAACTGATTAAACTTGAACATATTCCATCATTCCAAATTGACAATAAACATAAATGTGAAACTTGTGTTGAAACGAAAACAACCAGAACGTCTTTTCATTCAGTTGAAAGAGATAATGAACCGCTTGATCTTATACATAGTGATATATGTGATTTGAAATTTGTTCAAACACGTGGAGGTAATAAGTATTTTATTACTTTTATTGACGATAGTTCTAAATATTGCTATGTATATTTGCTCAAAAGCAAGGATGAAGCTATAGAGAAATTTAAACTCTATAAGCAAGAAGTAGAAAACCAACTTAATAAAAAGATTAAAGTGGTTAGGAGTGATCGTGGTGGGGAATACGTACAACCATTTGGAGAATTTTGTTCTCAACATGGTATTATTCATGAAGTAACACCACCATACTCTCCTCAGTCTAATGGTGTAGCGGAGCGGAAAAATCGTACCTTAAAGGAAATGATGAACGCTATGTTAAGTAGCTCTGGGTTACCACAGAACATGTGGGGGGAAGCTGTTTTGTCAGCTAATCATCTTTTAAATAAGATACCCCGAAAGAAGGTTGGAAAAACTCCACACGAATTATGGAAAGGTAGGAAACCTTCTTATAATTGCTTGAAAGTGTGGGGGTGCCTTGCCAAAGTAATGGCTCCATTACCAAAGAAAATGAAAATAGGTCCTAAGACGGTGGATTGTATTTTCATTGGCTATGCTCATCATAGTAACGCGTATCGCTTCTTGGTGTATGAATCCAAAAATCCTGAGATTCATAAGAACACCATCATGGAATCAAAGAATGCAACTTTCTTTGAAACTGTATTTCCATGTAAAGAAAGGAAAGATGAACCTTCTTCTTCTAAACGACCTTTAGAAACTGTTGATGACAGTAGTGATGAAGACGAAGTAGAGGCTAGGGTTGAAGAAATTCAGCCTAGACGAAGCAAACGAGCTAGGGTGGAAAAATCTTTTGGGTCAGATTTCCTAACCTACATGGTAGAGGCCGAGCCTCAAACCTATGCGGAAGCTGTGAGCTCTACGGAAAGCTCTTTATGGAAAGAAGCCATAAAAAGTGAAGTTGATTCCATTTTGCATAACCATACGTGGGAATTAGTTGATCTTCCTCCGGGAACGAAACCACTAACTTCTAAATGGATTTTCAAACGGAAATTGAAGGCAGATGGAACAGTTGACAAATACAAGGCTAGATTGGTTATCCGAGGATATAGACAAAAGGAAGGCCTTGATTATTTTGATACATATTCTCCTGTGTCTAGAATAACGTCTATAAGGATGATACTAGCGATTGCCGCCTTGCGGAATCTTGAAGTACATCAAATGGATGTTAAGACTGCATTCCTGAATGGAGATCTTGATGAAGAAATCTACATGGAACAACCTGAAGGGTGTGTAGTGTTGGCCCTAACAAGAACAGAATCACCTAGAGGGGGGGGGGGGGGGGGGAATAGGTGTCTAAGTTGAAAACTGAAAATTTCTAAGTTTTTAAAGAAACTTAAATTTCAGAGTCAAACTTTCCAGAGTCAGAAGCAAGTTTAGAGAATTTGCTTCTGAGGAAAATTCTGCCTATACACAGTTAGCCTGCTTTCAGCAACAGAAGTTCGGTAAGAGAACTTCTGGACAGTCTTCTGAACAAAGACAATGATACTTACAGAAAATCTGTTTCAGCACTAAATATAAGCAAGTACACAGAAGCAATAATAACAAGTATAAGAGGGAGAAAGAAGTTCAGGAGGTCCTGATTGAACAAATCGATTTATCCAAGTTCGCCACAGAAGTCCTGTGACTACGTCTTGTCCCCTGAGGTCGCAGCCTTCAGAGATTTTATAAATCCACTATTCAGAACTTTTATGGCAAGTTCAGAAGCTCCTTTACATCAACAGAACTTAAGCTAATTTCTCACTTAGTTCTGACTAGTCTAAAAAGAATTAAAGGATTTCCACCAGAACAAAACAATACTCTGTTTTCTGGATTTCTCACCCAACTCTAATCTCAACTAGATTTCTCTCTTTAAATCTAACTGAGGATCACAACCGATCTCAGTTTACAAGATTCCTATTATGAACTTGTTTTTCTTCACTCTCTCACTTTACTAAGACTATGCTAAGAAAGATTGAGAATGGAAAAGTTGCTTTGTTTTCTTGTTTAAAACAGTGCGTTAAGATTTTGCTCGATGATCATGCGTGTTTTTATGCATTGGAGCTTGGCTACTATTTATAGTGATTGAAGATGACCGTTGTGGAGTTTGAAACTTCAAAGGAGATGACATCAGTTGTTGTAGCCGTTAATTTGTCAAGTCTTCAAACGGTCTTTAAACACTTTGATTCCGTTATCCTTGTTCTTTAACTAAATCCGGTAAGTGATTTGAAATCAAGGATGAGGATGACAGAATCATTCTTCAATTAGATCAACAAAGGGTAGACAAGGAAATTCTGGTTTCTCTTGAACAGACAAGCGCGCTCCATCAAAACAGCTTTTTGAACTTTTGGCGCCTTGCATTGAATGCAAATGTCAGAGCATTAAATGCTCAAACAAACCCGTGACTAAGCTTTCAGAAGCTTATTTCCAATTGTCTAGACTTCTGATCAAATTGGCAAAGCTTCTGATAGCAGAGAACTTCTGAGGAGAGCTTTAGCAGCCTTTGCCTTCAGAGCGGAGTATCCAGCTTCTGAATTGTTGAAACTCTGACTTCAGCAAACAAAACTCCTGAGTCCTTTAGGCAATCCGAAAATGATTCATTCAGCACCTGCTGAGTAACTTACACATAGACTAGAACAAAAATATTAGTCAACAATAATCTATATGTGAGATAGAATTTAGTTTTCATCTTCTGAAACGTTTGGACATAATCAAAACACTTAGGGTTCATCATTCTCCCCCATTTTGGTTATGGACAAACCGTGGTCAGAAGGTAAAAGAAAACATGAGTTTTAGAGAAAGACTTCCTTATGCACATGTTTCAAAAAAAAAAAAAAAAAAACTTCTGAGTAAATTAACTCCCCCATTTTAGTGAGAAAGGTGAACTTCAGCAATCTGTATAAACTTAATAAGACTTAAGATCAAGTTGTTAGATTTAATGAAGTGTAATTTACTAAGTTAAAAAGAAACATAAGCAAAGAGTAAGAAGTCAGATATGCAAGAAAGTATAGAAAAGATTCAGTGTATATAAGATCATTCAGAAGATAACATAAGAAGCAAAATAATCAGAAGAGAAGAGCAGAAAAAGTCCTAAGACAAAGACTACCCAACCCAGAACCTAGCTAAGAAGCTTAAGTCCTAAAAGATTACAAGTTCCTAGGTTTCTTCTGAGGAGGAGGAACATCACTAGAACCTTCAGCAGCACTTGATCTCTTCTGACCAGACTTCTCCCCCGTTTGACCAGAACCAACAGCAACACCAAGAGCACCCTGAGACTTCAATTTTTGTTGAACATTCAGAGCAGTCTGATATTGCACAGGAGTTGGTCGCACAGTATTGATCATATCCATTCGTCTTCTGAAGTCATCATCAATGGTCTTCATATGATCAAAGGTCTGACCAGACATAGGTCGCTGTTTCTGAACATCATCAAGAAGGAGCTTGATCAACCTATTGTTAGCATACACAGCAGCAGTGAGGTGCTCATTCTGAATATAAGTCTGTCCTCGAACAAACCTATAGCAATTGTGAAGAGTCTTTTCTTGTTCACGTGCCTGAGTGTGCATAACCTTCAGAAGTTCAGTAAGCTCAGCAATCTGTGCATTCTGAGCAGATACAGCAGACTCAATGTTGGAGAGTCGATTGTTGAGATCAGGAGTGATGTCATATACAATCTTTGCAGCTCCTGAAGATGAAGAACCTTGAGCAGAAGATTTTACTTCTCTCAGAATGTGATTTGCAGTGCTTTGCAGGTCTTCAATCTTACTAGGGAGCATCTTCTCATGAGCCTCATAATGCTCATTTGCTTCCTTGACTTCTTCTGTCAATATCTCCAAATTCTCATTGACCTTCAGAGAAGAAGCAAGAGCAATATTGTCCAGAGAAGGAAGAGTCAGAGCTAATTCTCTCAATTTGAACAGCTCATCATATGTAGCTAGATGAAGTGTAGAAAGATTGCGTATATAAACAGAAGGATCCTGCATTTGAAGCATAGTCATGAGCTGCAGGTTCTGAGCTTTCAAAGAATGTAATTCTTGCAGCACAATGCCCTGAGCATACATGTCAGCAGCAGAAGTCCTTTGCCCTATACCAGCAAATCTATTCAGCAGTTCATCTGAGCCACTCTGACCCATTCTTCTCAAATCTTCAATACTGGGGGCACCTCCAGCTTCGGAAATACCAGAAGCTCTGCCCATGAAGCCAAAACTTCCAAACCTGTTATCCAAATCTTCTCGATTCAAGTGTTTGCGCAGGAAGTCATAGTTGGAGGACAACCCAGCAAAACCTGAAGGAGTGGGGAAGGAAGTTAAGGGATCACACACAGGAGGTGTATGTCCAGAGGTTGAGAAAGGAGGAACAAAAGTTTGTGTGGAAGGAATTGTATGTGATAAAGAGGAAGAGAAAGTATTTGTACAGGGAGGTAAGGTTGAAGGAATTGAAAAAGGTATTGAAAAGGGAGGAGCAGTAATTCCAGTTGATGGAAGTACAGCAGAAGATGATAGAGAAGAAGTAGTAGAAGTAGAAATGGAATCAGTGAAGATTGGTCCAGAGGACAGATTCACTTCTGAATAGGATCCAGAAGGAAGAGTAGATGGAGGAGGACCAACTTCAGATGCTGAAATTGTTGGAGGAATGAAAGTCTGAGATTCACTTACTTCTGTGACAGAAGGTAGTGAGGGAGATGGATGAGGAGTAAGAGTAGGAGATGAGATAACCTGTTCAGAGGCATTAGGATCAAAAGTTGAAATGGGCTCAGCATATAAATGAGCCATTCTGAACAGCGTTTCAGAGGCATCCCTATCACCAGGGTTTCTTCCTTGATTCAGAAGAACGTTGTCAATGAAGTGTTCATCGTCAACATTCTCAACAAACTGTTTAGCACTTTGAAGAACCTCTTCATCTTTTGGTTCACTCTCTTCTGACAGCTCTTCAATCAGAGGAGCATCAACATTTTCTTTATCAGAAATCTCTGATAAGTCTTTATCAGCATCTTCCGGTTCCTGAGTGACATGTTCCTCTAAATCAGCACTTGAGGCAATAACGAAGTCCTTCTTCTTCAGAACCCTTCGTTTTGCAGCAGTCTTCTTTCCAATTCTGGTAGAAAGGGAGACATTCTCAACAATCCGAGAAGATAGTGAGACATTCTCAAGATTCCCTTCTTCCTCTGAAGTCTCAACTACCTTTGAGAACTCCGCATTCTCAAGTTCAGCAGCGCATTCTAAAAGTTTTGCATTGGCCTTAGCCTTTGCAGCAATTTCACGCTCAGCAGCTAACTTGTCCTCTGCTTCCTTCTTCTTTCTTTTCTCTTCAGCAAGAGCCACAACTCTTGCAACCTTTTCAGCTTCAGCAGCCTTCTCTTTCTCACCAAGGCGTGCTTCCTCAGCATCCTGAACATCCTTTTCAGGAACAACCGTTGGTTCAGAACCAACTACTTTCTCAACAGTTAGGACCACTCTGTTGGATCCTTTCTTTCCTTTGCCCTTCTTGGCAGCATCCTTTCCTTTCAGCACACTTGCCTTCACAATCTCCTTCTGAGCAGCGCTCACAGAGGGAGCATTCTCCTTCTTCTTTGGAGTTACACCAAAGGAAAGGTTCCTGAAGGTATGCATCTTCAGAACCGTACTTCTACTGGTTACACCTTCTCCTGAGATAACCACAGAGGCAGCTTCAAAGAGCCTCGTCAGGAGGGAACCATAGGCAAGAGCACTAGAAGTAGTGACATTCTTCATCTGCCTTATCAGCATGGCAGGGAGATTAATCTTCTTCTGGTTGACCAGATGCCACATGAAAACCCGTTCTCTGTTGGAAACACAGTTGACTCCTCCAGCCTTTGGAAGAAACACATTAGTAGTGAGATAATGTGCCCACCTCTGATGTTGTGAGAGCCACGTTGCATACGTTTCCTTGGCACTCAGATCTGGTCTAGCCCAATTCACTTCAGAAAAACCATCAACAGAACCATCATCACCAACGATGATTCCTTCATCATCAACACCAATAGCTTGAGAGATAGAAGCCCTGCTGACCTCAATCTCAACATCTCCAACAACCGAGTGAAGAACATCCTCCTCATTAGAAAAGAAATGGAGGTTTTGGTAGAATTCGGTGACTAACTTAGGGTAAATGAATTCATCGAGAGAAACGAATGAATTCCAGTTTTGAGCACTAAGCCAGTTTGAGATAGGTTCAGTAGTTTTAACTTCGTCATCTAGGAACCTAGAAGTAAAAACCCTAGATTCGCTAACTTTCTTTCTGCTCTCAGAAGTGAAGAGATGAGTGACAGTGATTTCTAGAGCCATTTAGGAGAAATAGGAATTTAGGTTAAGATTTTGAGAGGAGAAATGCACAGACAACAATGGCGATTCTAATAGCAAAAAAAATGCAAGTGAAAATTGCTAAGTATGGAAAACCTCTATTTATACCCAAACAAGAAACCGTTCCAATTCAAAAAGCAAGTAAACACCGTTTAAAAAGGGAACAGATAACCGTTAAACACAGAACAGCGCCGTAAAATGGCAGTAGATAACGCATGCTTACAAGTCAAATCATGATTAGAATTAATTATAACTTAATTATCTCAAACGATTAATCTCTTAAGACATACAGAAATAATTAGTCTAAATTATTGAAGGGGATAAGTCATACCAATGCCTTCTCGTAAGTTGCTGAAAGACATACCAGCCAGAGGCTTAGTAAACATGTCAGCAAGATTCTCTTCAGAGGGAACATGAGTAATGATAATATCCTTCTTCAGAACATGATCTCTTAAGAAGTGATGCCTAATATGAACATGCTTCATCCTGCTGTGCTGAATAGGATTCTTTGAAAGATCAATAGCACTCTTGTTATCACAGTAGATTGTAATTGTTCCAGGGATGACTCCATAGTCAGCAATTTGTTGCTTGATCCAGAGCATCTGAGAAACACAACTTCCAGCAGCAACATACTCAGCTTCAGCAGTTGAGAGAGCCACAGAGGTTTGCTTCTTGCTATGCCAGGAGACTAGGCACTCCCCCAGAAAATGACAACCACCAGAAGTGCTGACCCTTTTCAATTTATCTCTACCATAGTCAGAGTCTGTGTATCCTATAGGAGTGAAATCAGAACTACAGGGATACCACAAACCAGCTTCTGGTGTGCCTTTAAGATATCTGAGAATTCTTTTGACAGCAACATCATGAATCTCTCTTGGTTTAGATTGATATCTAGCACAAAAACACACAGCAAAATGTATATCTGGCCTGCTGGCTGTTAGGTATAAAAGAGACCCAATCATACCTCTGTAGGTTTTTATATCTACAGGTTTACCAGCTTTCTCTTCATCATCAATGTCTTTGCTGACATCCATTGGAATATCAACAGCATTAGAATCCATCATGCCAAATTTCTTCAGCACTTCTCTAGTGTACTTAGCTTGATTAATAAACACCCCATCATTGCTTTGCTTGATCTGAAGTCCTAGGAAGAAGGTTAATTCTCCCATCATAGACATTTCAAACTCAGCCTTCATGTGGTCACTGAACTCTCTGCACAAAGATTCGTTAGTAGCACCAAATATAATATCATCAACATATACCTGAGCTATAAGGATATCCTTGTTCTTCTTCAGAGTGAACAGTGTTGTGTCAACACAGCCTCTGACAAATCCTTTAGACAGAAGGAACTTTGTCAGCCTCTCATACCAAGCTCTGGGAGCTTGTTTCAGTCCATACAAGGCTTTCTTTAGCTTGTACACATGATCAGGAAACTTAGGATCTTCAAAACCAGGAGGTTGAGACACATAGACTTCCTCATCAATGTAACCATTCAAGAATGCACTTTTCACATCCATTTGAAAGAGCTTGAAACCTTTGTATGATGCAAAAGCACACAAGATTCTAATGGCTTCTAATCTTGCAACAGGAGCAAAAGTTTCACCATAATCTATGCCTTCTTGCTGACTGTAACCTTGAGCAACAAGTCTTGCCTTGTTCCTCACAACATTTCCAAATTCATCAAGCTTGTTCTTCAGAACCCATCTAGTTCCAACAACCTTTATGTTGTTAGGTCTGGGAACCAAAGTCCAAACTTCTGACCTTTTGAACTGGTCAAGTTCTTCTTGCATTGCCATCAACCAGGAGTCATCGTCAGAAGCTTCATAGAAGTCCTTGGGTTCCAGAAGTGACACAAAAGCCACATTCCCCATGTATCTTCTGAGCTGAGCTCTGGTCATGACAGGATTATGAACAGAGTCAATTATGTTCTCTAAGGAATGATTCCTATGAGCTCTAACTTCTCTTGGTACATCCAATGAGTTTTCTGAAACCTGTTCATCATTTGTTGAATCATATATAGGAGCATCTTCTGGGAGGAAGTTGACTTCTGGAGTAGGATTCTCATCTTGAGCTTGTTCAGCAACAGGAGGATCCACCTCAGCTGCTCTGGGAGAAACATCTTCTTTATCAACAGGAGATGTAACTTCAGGAGCTTGAACTACATCTTCATCAGGAGCTCTACTATCTGCAGGGTTAGTCTCATCAAACTGTACATGAACAGATTCATCTAAAGTTTGAGTCCTCTTATTAAAAACCCTATATGCTATACTATGTGTTGAGTAACCAAGAAAAATGGCCTCATCTGCCTTTGAATCAAACTTTGAAAGATATTCTTTTGTATTCAAAACATAACACTTACAACCAAAGGTTCTGAAATAACCTATTTTAGGCTTTCGACCTTTCCAGAGTTCATAAGGGGTCTTGTTCAGAATGCTTCTGATTAGCACTCTATTCAGAACATAGCAAGCTGTGTTCACAGCTTCTCCCCAAAAGTACTTAGGAAGCCTTCTTTCATTGATCATAGTTCTGGCTATCTCAACCAGAGTTCTATTCTTCCTTTCAACTACCCCATTTTGTTGAGGAGTTCTGGGAGCAGAAAAGTTATGATCAATTCCCTTGGTTTCACAGAATTCTTCAAACCTACAGTTTTTGAATTCTCCACCATTATCACTTCTGATATGGACAACCTTTTCATTCCTTTCATTCTCAAGTTTCTTTATCAGAACTGAGAAACATCCAAGTGACTCATCTTTGCTAGACAGCAAGATGACCCAAGTGAATCTTGAATAGTCATCTATAATGACAAAGGCATACTTCTTTCCACCCATGCTCATTGGTTGAACCGGACCAAAAAGATCCATATGAAGTAATTCCAAAGGTCTTTTAGTTGAAATGACTTTCTTAGTTTTAAAGGAACTTCTGGATTGTTTACCAGATTGACAAGCATTGCATAAATGGTTCTTTTTAAAACTAATTTCAGGCAGACCCTCAACCAATTGATTTCTAGCAACTTTGGCCAGAAGGTCCATGCTCATATGAGCAAGTCTTCTATGCCAGAGCCAGGAGGTATCCTCTTTGGACATCAAGCATATATTTTTGCAAAGATTTTCAAGATTCAGCATGAAAACATTTTCAACTCTAGGAGCAGTTAGAATAACTTCCCTTGACTTACTGTCCAAGATTTTACATCCAGAGGAGCTGAAGACAACATCTCTACCTCTATCACACAGTTGTGCAACACTCAGGAGATTGAACTTCAGACCTCTGACTAGGGAGACATCTTCGATCGGAGGGTTGGTTCCTATGGATCCAGAACCAAGAATCCTTCCTTTCTGAGCATCTCCAAAGCTGACTTTTCCACCTCTTTTAGGAACAAATGTGATGAATGCTTTTTCATCACCTGTCATGTGCCTTGAGCACCCACTGTCAATGTACCACAGCTTTGACATTGATGGAGCACTCAGAGCCACCTGCAACAAAATCAATTAGTGACAGGTACCCAATCCTTATTGGGTCCTTCAGAGTTAGATTTCTCTTCAGCAGGTTTTAATGATATATCAGATTGCAAGAGATTTTTAATATGGTACTTGCAATCCTTTAACCAATGACCATCACTCTTGCAAAGTTTGCAAAAGGGAGGGTTCTTGGATCTTTCCCTTTGTTTCTTGGGAGATTTCTTCTTCTTCTGAGAAGGACCAACATCTTCAGAGGCTATAACAGCACTCTCAGAGGTACCAACACCAGGAGGAGAAGCTATCTCTTTCAGAAGAGAGGGAGTGACAGGTTTCTTCTTCTTCTGGGGTTTATCACTTCCCAGAGGCAGCTTGTTCTTGCCTTTGGCTTTAGAGCCATCAGCAGGAATGCTGAACTGTTTACACAGCTTCTCTTCTAGCACTCTCATGTCAGAAAAGACTTGAGTAAACCTAAGAAACTTGTCAGCCTCACTCTTGTCCAATTTCCTTTTCAGGTACTTGAACATACTATAGAGTTCTTCAAGAGAATCAAAGATATTCTGTTCAGAAGATATGTTTACCTCGGAATCATATGTAACTTCAGGAGGTGCGGAAGTTTCTCCTGTGACATCTTCTGAAGTTGGCTCATCAATAGCCATAAAACAAATCTGAGCTTGCTCTTCCTTTTCTTCAGGATCACTGCTGGTCTCAGAGTCTGACCAGGCAGCCAGCATAGCTTTCTTGAACTTTTTCTTATCTTTCTTCAACTCCGGGCAGTTAGGCTTAATGTGCCCCGGTTGCTGACATCCATAGCACACAATTGGCTTGTTTGGATCTCTCTTGAACTTTTCACCAGAATCAGGAGTTTTCTTATCAAGGCTCCTGAAAGGCTTCTTGTAGTTTCCACCTCTGCCTTTCCTAAAGGCCTTCTTGAACTTCCTGGTCAGCATAGCCAGTTCCTCATCTTCTGAGGATTCTTCAGAAGATTCTGCTTTCAGGACAACTCTTTTTCCTTCTGACTTTTCTCTTAAGTCATGATTCTTTAATGACATCTCATGAGTGATTAAGGACCCAATGAGTTCATCATACAAGTAATAGCTCAAGTCCTGAACTTCTTCAATAGCAGTCTTCTTGGCTTGCCAAGACCTTGGTAAGCTTCTGACAATCTTCTTCACTCGATCAGATTCTTCAATGTCTTTTCCTAAACTCTTCAAGTCATTGACTATCTTGGTGAATCTAGAGTTCATATCTGAAATAGATTCTTTATCAAGCATTTCAAATAACTCATATTCTCTCATGAGTTGGTTGACTTTAGATTGCTTCACTTTTCCTGTTCCTTCATATGTGACTTCTAGCTTGTTCCAAATATCCTGTGCTGTTTCACAAGAGGAAACTTTGTTATATTCAGTAGCTGTAAGTGCACAATGCAACATATTTATTGCTGAAGCATTAGTTTGGAGTTTTTTTAGAATGTCATCTGTGTATTCCCTCTGAGGAATAACAACATCCCCTAGACCTTGTTCCATTCTGGTAGGAATGAAATCACCATTAGTGATGACATACCAAGCACTCATGTTCTGAGCTTGGATGAAGTACATCATCCTTTTCTTCCAGTATGAGTAGTTGTTGCCATTAAACAATGGAGGTCTGGTAGTAGAAGAACCTTCTGGGACAATAAAGTGAGAAGAATTCTCAGGCTGGTGTCTACTAGCCATCTCTATTGATTCTGATAGGATCTTACACTTAGATTGTTAGATCTTTAGTAAATATACGAAGTGACCTTCGCTCTGATACCACTTGTTGGCCCTAACAAGAACAGAATCACCTAGAGGGGGGGGGGGAATAGGTGTCTAAGTTGAAAACTGAAAATTTCTAAGTTTTTAAAGAAACTTAAATTTCAGAGTCAAACTTTCCAGAGTCAGAAGCAAGTTTAGAGAATTTGCTTCTGAGGAAAATTCTGCCTATACACAGTTAGCCTGCTTTCAGCAACAGAAGTTCGGTAAGAGAACTTCTGGACAGTCTTCTGAACAAAGACAATGATACTTACAGAAAATCTGTTTCAGCACTAAATATAAGCAAGTACACAGAAGCAATAATAACAAGTATAAGAGGGAGAAAGAAGTTCAGGAGGTCCTGATTGAACAAATCGATTTATCCAAGTTCGCCACAGAAGTCCTGTGACTACGTCTTGTCCCCTGAGGTCGCAGCCTTCAGAGATTTTATAAATCCACTATTCAGAACTTTTATGGCAAGTTCAGAAGCTCCTTTACATCAACAGAACTTAAGCTAATTTCTCACTTAGTTCTGACTAGTCTAAAAAGAGTTAAAGGATTTCCACCAGAACAAAACAATACTCTGTTTTCTGGATTTCTCACCCAACTCTAATCTCAACTAGATTTCTCTCTTTAAATCTAACTGAGGATCACAACCGATCTCAGTTTACAAGATTCCTATTATGAACTTGTTTTTCTTCACTCTCTCACTTTACTAAGACTATGCTAAGAAAGATTGAGAATGGAAAAGTTGCTCTGTTTTCTTGTTTAAAACAGTGCGTTAAGATTTTGCTCGATGATCATGCGTGTTTTTATGCATTGGAGCTTGGCTACTATTTATAGTGATTGAAGATGACCGTTGTGGAGTTTGAAACTTCAAAGGAGATGACATCAGTTGTTGTAGCCGTTAATTTGTCAAGTCTTCAAACGGTCTTTAAACACTTTGATTCCGTTATCCTTGTTCTTTAACTAAATCCGGTAAGTGATTTGAAATCAAGGATGAGGATGACAGAATCATTCTTCAATTAGATCAACAAAGGGTAGACAAGGAAATTCCGGTTTCTCTTGAACAGACAAGCGCGCTCCATCAAAACAGCTTTTTGAACTTTTGGCGCCTTGCATTGAATGCAAATGTCAGAGCATTAAATGCTCAAACAAACCCGTGACTAAGCTTTCAGAAGCTTATTTCCAGTTGTCTAGACTTCTGATCAAATTGGCAAAGCTTCTGATAGCAGAGAACTTCTGAGGAGAGCTTTAGCAGACTTTGCCTTCAGAGCGGAGTATCCAGCTTCTGAATTGTTGAAACTCTGACTTCAGCAAACAAAACTCCTGAGTCCTTTAGGCAATCCGAAAATGATTCATTCAGCACCTGCTGAGTAACTTACACATAGACTAGAACAAAAATATTAGTCAACAATAATCTATATGTGAGATAGAATTTAGTTTTCATCTTCTGAAACGTTTGGATATAATCAAAACACTTAGGGTTCATCATGTAGTTCCTGGTCAGGAAAGGAAGGTCTGCAAATTGGTGAAGTCTTTATATGGTTTAAAGCAAGCACCAAAACAATGGCACAAGAAGTTTGATGATGTCATGATGGCTAACGGCTTTCAGATAAATGAGTGTGACAAGTGCATATATATCAAGACTACAAACGAAGGATATATTCTTTTGTGTTTGTATGTTGATGATATTTTGATTGTGGGTAGCAATGACAAAATGGTAAAAAGTACCAAAGACATGTTAAACTCTAGATTTGACATGAAAGACATGGGACTTGCAGATGTGATTTTGGGTATCCAAATCAAACGTGAATCTAATAGTCTTATATTGACCCAGTCACACTACCTAACCAAGATACTTGACAAGTTCAATAAGGGTGATACTAGTATAGCTAGAACACCAATTGAAATAAGTCAACACTTGACCAAGAACAAAGGTCAAGGCATTGACCAAGTGGAATATGCACGAATTATAGGCAGTCTAATGTACCTTATGAGCTGTACTAGACCAGATATTGCTTTTTCTGTAAGCAAGTTGAGTAAATACACGAGTAATCCAGGGCAACCTCATTGGGATGCCATAGTCAGAGTACTAAGGTACTTGCGATACACTCGTGATTACGGACTGCACTATACAAGAGAACCTGCAGTATTAGAAGGTTATACTGATGCAAGCTGGATTTCTGATATAAAGAATTCTAGAGGCACAAGTGGATACGTGTTCACTCTAGCTGGAGGTGCAGTATCCTGGAAATCCTCAAAGCAGACTATAATAACCAGATCCACAATGGAAGCTGAGTTTGTAGCTCTGGATAAAACGGCTGAAGAAGCAGAATGGCTTCAGAATTTTTTGGAGGATATTCCTATGTGGCCAAAACCTGTGCCTGCGATTTGTCTACATTGTGACAATCAAGCAGCAATTAAAAGGGCACAGAACTTAATGTACAATGGCAAAAATCGACACATTCGTCGTCGACATAAGTCCATTAGACAACTGATCTCAACAGGTGTTATATCAATTGATTTTGTAGGATCAAAAGATAACACAACGGATCCTCTAACCAAAGGGTTAGAAAGAGATCAAGTTGAAATATCATCGAAAGGAATGGGACTCAAGCCCATTAAAGATAAAGGCGTTATGTGAAGGAAAACCCAACCTAGTTGACTGGAGATCCCAAGATCTAGGTTCAAAAGGGACAACCTAATTGCATAAACCTTGTGAGGTCACTGTGGGGGTCACCCCAGGTCCGTTCCTATGATGTAAACAGTGATGTAGAATGTGTAAGGTTAAACTAAGCCGAAATGATACATCAGTATCAAGCTAAGTTTTTAATGATTCTTTGTGCATCTACGTATAAGAGCAAAAGATATCACCTATGTAAGATTGAAGTGGGGTCGCTTCAAACGAAACTAGTGGGGCCTAGTGTTCTTAAACTCTTGCAGAACCAGGAGATGTTCATGACCATAACGAACATAACCATGAGAACCAAAAACCGTGCCGTGTTGGTATCTGTGTGAGGTATATCATCGTTTACACAAACGGCAGAATAGTTCAAGGACATCGCGTCTACTATTCAGCTAGTAAAGTAAATATGCTTTCACAAGGGAAGGTTCAAAGGTGCTGCCTACCTGTCCTATGCAGATGTCAGCCAAAGATTATTATCACCACAATCAAATACTTTTCCTTGAAATTTCATTCATGTGGGGGATTGTTGGAAATAATGTATTTTATACATTATTTTAGTGTCATTTTTGAGGCAATATATACAAGGGTTAAAGAGGTCATTATAATGATGTTTTCACATAAACATATTCTATGACACGTGAACTTTTCAACGGTATATTACACGCCAAAAACGAACTTGTGATGAAAGAAATATTCAAGCTCAAAGATGGGTTCTTGGATATGTTTAAGAGTAGGAAAAATGCTCCCATCCCACATGCCTTTCCTAGAGCTATGTGTTTGGGTTTATATTGAGGATGCTTTGTAAGGTTCTCAAACTAATAAACCAAGCTATGCTCCTTGGGATACGCGCAGGGGGGGGGGTGCAAATCCAATCTCACCGGGTTGGGGGCGCACCCGCACGACGTGGGCGACGCGAATGCCGTTCGACTTTGGGGGCCCGTGGGCCGACCCTTTTTGCTACTCTTCTTTTCGGAAATTTCTGTTACAGTTTTTCAAATTCGCTACTCTTCTTTTCGGAAATTTCTGTTACAGTTTTTCAAATTCTGAAACTGTTACGGTTACAGAAATTAAACGATATTAAACGTGAATTAATCACGAGTTAATGATACAGTTACAATTCTCACCCATTTGAATAAGAGTTGGTTTTTCGTTCTTCCAACTTGACACATTCTGAAACAGTGTGGAAATTCTCTTTCTCGAGCTATTGTTCTGCTCACTGTTCTTTGCTTCCGGTGGTAGTGATCGTGTGCGGTTTGAGTTCGCTAACGACTCGTTGTATCCTGGGAGACTACGCCAACACGTGGCGAATTTGTCTTAAGGAAACTGCAAAGGCCTCGAGTGTTCCTTCGGTAATTTGGTCGAGTATACTTTACTGTTTCTTTATTTGTGTTTAGATTTATATATATCTGTAATCGTTTACATATCAATATATATATAAATCTTCTTTCCGTTTCTCCTGTTATTATTATTTACATTACAATATTATTATCGCTAACACCAGATTGGCAAGCATTGCATAAATGGTTCTTTTTAAAACTAATTTCAGGCAGACCCTCAACCAATTGATTTCTAGCTACTTTGGCCAGAAGGTCCATGCTCACATGAGCAAGTCTTCTATGCCAGAGCCAGGAGGTATCCTCTTTGGACATCAATCATATATTTTTGCAAAGATTCTCAAGATTCAGCATGAAAACATTTTCAACTCTAGGAGCAGTTAGAATAACTTCCCTTGACTTACTGTCCAAGATTTTACATCCAGAGGAGCTGAAGACAACATCTCTACCTTTATCACACAGTTGTGCAACACTCAGGAGATTGAACTTCAGGCCTCTGACTAGGGAGACATCTTCGATCGGAGGATTAGTTCCTATGGATCCAGAACCAAGTATCCTTCCTTTCTGAGCATCTCCAAAGCTGACTTTTCCACCTCTTTTAGGATTAAATGTGATGAATGCTTTTTCATCACCTGTCATATGCCTTGAGCACCCACTGTCAATGTACCACAGCTTTGACATTGATGGAGCACTCAGAGCCACCTGCAACACAATCAATTAGTGACAGGTACCCAATCCTTATTGGGTCCTTCAGAGTTAGATTTCTCTTCAGCAGGTTTTAATGATATCTCAGATTGCAAGAGGTTTTTAATATGGTACTTGCAATCCTTCAACCAGTGACCATCACTCTTGCAAAGTTTGCAAAAGGGAGGATTCTTGGATCTTTCCCTTTGCTTCCTGGGAGATTTCTTCTTCTTCTGAGAAGAACCAACATCTTCAGAGGCTATACCAGCACTCTCAGAGGTTCCAACGTCAGGAGGAGAAGCTATCTCTTTCAGAAGAGAGGGAGTGACAGGTTTCTTCTTCTTCTGGGGTTTATCACTTCCCAGAGGCAGCTTGTTCTTGCCTTTGACTTTAGAGCCATCAGCAGGAGTGCTGAACTGTTTACACAGTTTTTCTTCTAACACTTTCATGTCAGAATAAACTTGAGTAAACCTAAGAAACTTGTCAGCCTCACTCTTGTCCAATTTCCTTTTCAGGTACTTGAACATACTATAGAGTTCTTCAAGAGAATCAAAGATATTTTGTTCAGAAGATATGTTTACCTCGGAATCATATGTAGCTTCAGGAGGTGCGGAAGTTTCTCCTGTGACATCTTCTGAAGTTGGTTCATCAATAGCCATAAAACAAATCTGAGCTTGCTCTTCCTTTTCTTCAGGATCACTGCTGGTCTCAGAGTCTGACCAGGCAGCCAGCATAGCTTTCTTGAACTTTTTCTTATCTTTCTTCAGCTCCGGGCAGTTAGGCTTAATGTGCCCCGGTTGCTGACATCCATAGCACACAATTGGCTTGTTTGGATCTCTCTTGAACTTTTCACCAGAATCAGGAGTTTTCTTATCAAAGCTCCTGAAAGGCTTCTTGTCGTTTCCACCTCTGCCTTTCCTAAAGGCCTTCTTGAACTTCCTGGTCAGCATAGCCAGTTCCTCATCTTCAGAGGATTCTTCAGAAGATTCAGCTTTCAGGACTACTCTTTTTCCTTCTGACCTTTCTCTTAGGTCATGATTTTTTAATGACATCTCATGAGTAATTAGAGACCCAATGAGCTCATCATACAAGTAATAGCTCAAATCCTGAACTTGTTCAATAGCAGTCTTCTTGGCTTGCCAAGACCTTGGTAAGCTTCTGACAATCTTCTTCACTCGATCAGATTCTTCAATATCATTTCCTAAACTCTTCAAGTCATTGACTATCTTGGTGAATCTAGAGTTCATATCTGAAATAGATTCTTTATCAAGCATTTCAAATAACTCATATTCTCTCATGAGTTGGTTGACTTTAGATTGCTTCACTTTTCCTGTTCCTTCATATGTGACTTCTAGCTTGTTCCAAATATCCTGTGCTGTTTCACAAGAGGAAACTTTGTTATATTCAGTAGCTGTAAGTGCACAATGCAACATATTTATTGCTGAAGCATTAGTTTGGAGTTTTTTTAGAATGTCATCTGTGTATTCTCTCTGAGGAATAACAACATTCCCTAAACCTTGTTCCATTCTGGTTGGAATGAAATCACCATCAGTGATGACATACCAAGCACTCATGTTCTGAGCTTGGATGAAGTACATCATCCTCTTCTTCCAGTATGAGTAGTTGTTGCCATTAAATAATGGAGGTCTAGTAGTAGAAGAACCTTCTGGAACTATGAAGTGAGAAGAATTCTCAGGCTGGTGTCTACTAGCCATCTCTATTGATTCTGATAGGATCTTACACTTAGATTGTTAGATCTTTAGTAAATATGCGAAGTGACCTTCGCTCTGATACCACTTGTTGGCCCTATCAAGAACAGAATCACCTAGAGGGGGGTGAATAGGTGTCAAAGTTGAAAACTGAAAATTTCTAAGTTTTTCGGGAAACTTAATTTTCAGAGTCAAATTTCCTCAGAGTCAGAAGCTAGCTTACAGAAGTTGCTTCTGAGGGAAATTCTGCCTAAACACAGTTAGACTGTTTTCAGCAACAGAAGTTCTGATTGAAGAACTTCTAGACAGTCTTCTGAACAAAGACAATGATATTTTAGAGAAAATCTGTTTCAACACTAAATATGAACAAGTACACAGAGGCAAAAATAACAAGTATAAGAGGGAGAAAGAAGTTCAGGAGATCCTGATTGAACAATTCGATTTATCCAAGTTCGCCACAGAAGTCCTGTGACTACGTCTTGTCCCCTGAGGTCGCAGCCTACAGAGATTTTATAAATCCACTATTCAGAACTTTTATGGCAAGTTCAGAAGCTCCTTTACATCAACAGAACTTAAGCTAATTTCTCACTTAGTTCTGACTAGCCTAAAAAGAGTTAAAGGATTTCCACCAGAACAAACAATACTCTGTTTTCTGGATTTCTCACCCAACTCTAATCTCAACTAGATTTTTCTCTTTAAATCTAACTGAAGATCACAAACGATCTCAGTTTACAAGATTCCTATTATGAACTTGTTTTTCTTCACTCTCTCACTTTAACTAAGACTATGCTAAGAAAGATTGAGAATGGGAAGTGTTGCTCTGTTTTTCTAGTTAGAACAGTGCGTTGAGATTTTGCTCGATGATCATGCGTGTCAAGATGCTTTGGAGCTTGGCTACTATTTATAGTGAGTGAAGATGACCGTTGGTGAGTTTGAAACTTCAATAGAGATGACATCAGTTGTTGTAGCCGTTAATTTGTCAAATCTTCAAACGGTCTTCAAACACTTTGATTCTGTTATCCTTGTCCTTTAACTTAATCCAGTAAGTGATTTGAAATCAAAGACGAGGTTGACTGGAATCATTCTTCAATTGGATCAACAAAGGGTAGACATGGAAATTCTGGTTTCTTTTAAACAGACAGGCGCGCTCCATCAAAACAGCTTTTTGAACTTTTGGCGCCTTGCATTAAATGCACTTGTCAGAGCATTAAATGCTATCCAGAACCCGTGACTTTAGCTTTCAGAAGCTAATTTTCAGTTGTCTAGACTTCTGATCAAATTGGCAAAACTTCTGATTGCAAAGAACTTCTGAGGAGAGCTTTAGCAGACTTCGGCTTCAGAGCGGAGGAATCCAGCTTCTGAATTGTTGAAACTCTGACTTTAGCAAACAGATCTTCTGAGTCCTTTAGGCAATCCAAAAATGATTCATTCAGCAACTGCTGAGAAACTTACACATAGACTAAAACAAAAATATTAGTCAACAATAAACTATATGTAAGATAGTATTAGGTTATCATCTTCTGAAACGTTTGGACATAATCAAAACACTTAGGGTTCATCAGTGATAGGTGAATATAAAATTCAAATTTAATTTGAAGTCAGGGGTATATTTGACATTTCCATATTTTTTACTAAAAATTAATCCGTTTTCATCCTTGTAAACAAACAGTGGCTGGCCAAGCCCAACTTTAAAAATTAGTTTCATCCTAATTTTTTCCATCTCAAATTTGAGTCAAATCTCATCTCATCTGATGTCATCCCATACTTTTGCCAAACTCCCCGTTAAAGATTTTAAAAGTTGATAGGTATTTAATACAAATTTTTAAAAATTCTATAAAAGTCCGTAGGTATTAAGATTAAGATTTTCCTGTCAAAAAAAAAAGATTAAGATTTTAAAAGACTTTAAAGAAGTCTATTAAAATTTAGAGTATTCAATTACAACTTTTCTAAAGTTATTAAAAGTTTGGATGTATTGAAAAGAGTCATTCACTAAGAATTTTAATAGACTTTTATGGACTTTAAATGACATTTTATTAACTCCATACTAGCTTCTATATTGTCGATTGGCTTGAAAGTGGTATTGGACGAGTAGCTCCCCATCAACATATTGAGATTTCTACTGAAATGAACAAGTGTTTTAGACGTTATTTTCCAAATGTAGATGAACGTAGACAAATATTGGTTGAATATACTAACTTTTCATCTCTACGTCATGACTTTAGAGATGTGGATTCCAATGTTGATAGGAGTCAATGGAACCGTCATATTGGTGGCTTATTTATGGAAATACTGCTCCTATGCTTAAATGCATTGCGGTCCGACTTCTTGGTCAACCAGCCTCATCTTCTTGTTGTGAACGGAATTGGAGCACTTATTCTTTTATCCATTCTATGAAAAGGAACAAAATGACTCCTAAAAATGCGGAGGATTTAGTATATGTTCATACTTTGAGAATTCTTTCTAGAAAGTCACAACCATATGCACAAGGAGACACACAAATGTGAGATGTTGGTGGAGACGCTTTTGAAACACCGGATGGAGGGGCCGGGACGGATCCAGGAATTTCAATCAATGGGGGGAAACAATATTTAGGATAAAATAAGTGTATTAAAAAGCTTAGGCGCTAGTAGGAAGGCTGGCACTTTCAAAGTTTAGTTGGAGTATATTCAGAGATTAGTTAGGGATTAGTCGTATTTTTGTCACTAAAGCGATTAAATTAGTCAAGTTAGAGTCTCCATTTTGAACCTCTAAACAAGGCCTACGCGATCTATGATGTCTTTCTTTTAATGAACTGGATAAAAAAATTATACAAAATAAAAAAATTATATAATTAAAAACCTCTTATTTCAAAAAACAAAAAATATTAATTTATTAAAATACATAATCTAATTTAATCAAAAAAAACTTTTCATTTTTTATTACTACTGTTATAACAAATTAATGAAAAGCTAAAAAAATATTACATTAGAGAATTCTTTATATGACCGTTTTTTAAAATTTAAAATAGAATTCTATAAGGAGTGGGTTAAAGCATGAGCAATGGCCCAATAGTTAAATCGTCCCCACTTAACAGGCCAAACCCAAAAAATTAGTTTTAGGTTTTTATATTGTTTTTTTAAATATCTTATTAAAATAGAAAGGACCTTTTCCCACTTGATTGAAACGGTGCCGTATTGTTAAACATGAAATAAGTAATAAAATAAAACAATACACTTCATCTTCTACCTTTCAATCCCCAAAATCACAAGCAGATCCAGTTTTTTCATTCGGCATTCATGGGGGCAAACCTCCAAATCTGCAATCAATACTACATGGGGCAGAAAATTCGCTCGAACTTAGTGGAGGCAAGTGCCCCCAGTGCCTCCACTGTAGATTCGTCCCTATGGAGGGGGGCTTTTTGAAGTCGCCAATCTATCGCTTGATGAACCGACATTTGAGAAGATAGTGTTTGTCGATGAAGGAAATAATGTTTAACTTAAAGTAGTTTAAGTAGTTTGAATTGAATGTTTATTTGTTTTGGATTATATTTGTGTTTTAGAATTTTTGTTGTGGATGTTATTTATGTGGTTTTAGTTAATTTTTATGTTTGTTATGAATTTTATGTGCTTCCTATATAAATTAAAAATATTAAACTTTCCCGTATCCCCACCGTGTCCGTGTCTCATGTTTTTGAAAAATATCGTATCTCATGTTCACACCCGTATCGGTGCTTCATAGTCTAGATCCTTTTGTTGCTCCAATCGTTGTTCATGTAATTTAGTCACGCATTCCTGTAAACATTGATATATCACTTATGTGCATGTCTATTGTATTACTTACATTAACTTCACATGCTTTATCATCCAGAAACGGTTATTCCATTCCATCTTGCTTTCGAGTGTGTAAGTGTTTGAAAATTTCAGAAAAGGTAGAATCCTGACCTAATTTTTTTACCTATCATAACAAAATATGCACTATGTAAGTTAGAGAATAATATTAGTAAGGACTAATAACAAAAGCATAACCTAATGATTAAAATTTTATGTTAGATGAATTTTGATGCGAGATCAGTATTGAAAATTTGTGCACCTGAATAGGTTGCATAGATTCTATTAGTAGGCAGTTTGTACACCTAAAGTGCACAAAAACTTTTAAAATTACCGAATGAAATGATGAGAAATCAAGAGTGCACATAGAAAAATCTACAAGTATTTTCTAGATAGAAACCCAGATAAATCAATAACAATACGAAACTGCATCTGCTCAAAAAACTCAGAGACGTAGTTTCATCTCTCTATTTACAATAATTCCAAAAGGAAGATGAATAATTTTAAAGGTATACCAATGGGAAAACATAAAGATTGAAAGTATCTTAGACATCAGAAACCTTTGGTAAAAGCGCTCAAGCCCAACCAATTTCCTCTTTCTTAAAGTAATCACCAAATGATCAAATTCCCAACATCTTAAAGAACATATGGTGGTAAGTGTCCTTGCCCACATCATCAAGATCATTATGCTTACCTCCTGCTCGAATGCACTTATTGGTGTTGCATGCGCGAGTTAACTTGTTCAAGGCAGTATTGGAATAGCAGTACTCAAAAAAATAATCCCTAATATTAAATATGCTAATGAAATACCAAAACTCATGATTCAATCTGTTAGGCGTTATTTTTATTTAATGAAAATATAACAAGAAATAAGAAATGAAGTATTGTTAGCAACTTAGGGGGCGTTTGTTTTACTATTTTTCAATTGTTTTTTGACTTTTGCTCCTAAACATGAGATATTTAAGTGTTTGGTTAGAAATAAAAAACATCTCATTTTCCTGTTTGATAAAGAAGCGGCTGTTTTTTCTAAAAAGCAATATTTTACCGTTTTTCCTACTCCATCTCTACGTTTATTTATTTTTTCTCTTAAATACCCCTAAACACTTCATGTTAAACAAAAATCTCAGAATTCGCGTATATTATTCAGAGATAAAAAAAAAATAATCTTTGAAATGAACAAATAATATATCACCCTTATTAAGCAATATTTTTTTACATAACCTTATTTATCAACTTAAATTTCAATGTAAAATACTTACGTTTTGCAATTTTTATTTCATTATTTTTCAATTTATGTTCACATTAGAATTAAATTTATCTAGTGGTTAAAACATGTACATTTTAGTCATTTTACATACTAACAGCAAAAAACAATTACAAAATTGCCAAACACTTATCTTGAAACATGAAACGGCAAAGAGAAAATTGGAACAGGAAACATGAAACAAGAAATAGGAACAAGTGCACCAAACAGACCTTTAGTTGAACTAAGAAAAATAAATAAATTCCATAAAAATAAAATAAAATAAAATAAGATACCACTTTTATTTGGTCAACTAAGAAATATGAAGAAGAAATAAGTACTGCTAAACGTAAATAAGAAAAACGTATTGATGTTTTTGTAAGCACCAGTTTCGAACCCCATGATGAAAGCCATTTTGAGCTTTTCGAACTGCCAACCAAAACAAGCGTTAGTACTCGTTAAGGAACGAATCGACTCTTCAGAGTCATAAATCACTCGTCTCGCTACTCGGAAACGTGTCATTATCTTTTCAAGTCTCCCAAACAAAGAGCCCTGCAACTCTGTTCAAAATTAAAATCTGCCTATAAGAATCGGCACATAGTCCCACTCGCAGGTCAATTTAGACTCTCTTAGGCTCCAAATTTAGAAAAACGTAAAATATGAAAGTTGTTCATTTATGTCTTAACTTTCCAAAACGACTTTTTGGGGATCCAAATGTGCTCGTATGAAGAAGTTACGCCCAAAATACTAAAGTTTGTCAAAATAGAACATTATTTAACTAGGTCTGAAACCATACAGTCTCCATCCACAAGCCAAGACCGTACGTCTCCTTACATGAATCGTACGATCCTCCTACATGTCCATACGTAATAGGCCTATAACCGGATAACTGGTCTAATTTATCATGTTGTCTAAAATTGAAGTACTTATTCATGCAAAATTAAAATTTAGGTATCAAACTGTTACAAGATGTATAGTTCGGATACATTGATATCAATTACCCCAAATTTGTAACCTATTCTCTATGAAGCAAAAATCTATTCCAAATTTGTTACTTATTGTGCATGAAAAATTAAAAATGGTCATGTTTAGGAATTAGCTATTAGCTGATTAGATTAGCTGTTAGCTGATTCCATTAGCTGATTTGGCTAGCTGATTTGACTAGGGATTTGTATAAAATCTGTTTAGTAAAATTGAGCTGATTGTTAATATCTGTTTGTGAAAATGACAAGTAAGGATATTCATCTTTTTGTGAGAGAATTTTATAATACATCTGACGTACCATGTCCTATATACGTCGAATCAATAATTAACTAAAAAAATATTATTATCACGTCACCCATTTTGTTAATGTGTACTCAAATCTCTCCCTTTTTAAATATTATTTTTACAATTTTAAATAATTAATTTATTTCACTTTTTTAAATGTTAAAGAAAAGCACAATATGTTTTTTTAGAGTGGGATTTGTACCCATGATCTCATACTTTCTAGTGAAATGTAATAACCACCAAAGCAATGTTTGGTGGGTAAAAAAGAATTTTTTTTTTAAACTTGATATTTGTAACATATCAATAAACTATGTAATTTAAAAAGTGAAATCAAAAATAAAAATCATTTCATATTTATGAAAGCAAAAATAAACATTATTAACACCTATGGAAAAGTGTAAATATATGCTTGGTAATTAGAGGTAGAATAGTCTTTTACTGAAAAAGCTCATAAATTGGGCGTTTTCAAAATTAGCCTTTTGAGCCCAATAAGCTATTCTAATCCTCTACTTATCAAACACTATAATTAGAGGTTTCATTGGTCAATCCTCTAAATGTAGTCAAATCCGCTAATTTAACCCCTATCCGCTCTTTGCCTAACGGAGTCTAAAAATGACTTGGCCATTAAAAAAAAAATTAAAATTAAAAGTGACTTGTGATGACACTTGTTTTTGATGGACATGTTGGGCAGAGGATAAGTTGGGAGATTAATTAATTAAGGCTTAATAGGGTATTACCTCCCCAAACTTGTCTCCAATTAACAAGTGACACTCCGAACTTTGAAACGTTACAAAAATCCCCTCTAACTTGCTTAATTGTATGAACTAACCCCGTAAAAATTCTCAATTATAACAATTAACCCCCATATCTGGCAAGGTCCAATTGGATTTAGAGAGTGGACTACACTCGCGACACGTGGCAGCATATCATTGGTTGTCAAATGCCACATGTATAAAAAAATTAAAAAAAAGAATTAAACAAAAATAAATATTTATTCTTCATATATTCTTCATTTTCATTCTTTCTTTTTCTTTTATTCGGAAATTCCATTAGAAATCTGAAATTTCTGGAATTTCCAGATTTCGTCGGAAATCTAGAAATTTTCCAGATTTCCGAATCTGAAAAGAAAGAAAAAGGAAAAGAAAAGAAAAAGAAGAGGAAGAAGGAGGAGGAGGAAAAGAAAAAAAAAAGAAGAAAAAGAAGAAAAATAAAAGAAAAAGAAAAAGAAAGAATGAAGAACAACGAAGAAGAAAAGAGAGAAATGAAAAATTAGTTTTTTTTTTTAATTTTTTATATTTTTCTAATTATTTTAATTAATTTTTTTTTCATTTTTCAACCCTTTCCCGCGCTCCAATGTGTTTGAATCTAACTCTCTTTGCCATGTCAGCAATTTGGCATTAGTTTATACAATTAAGCAAGTTTTGAGGGATTTTTGTAACGTTTCAAAATTGAGGGTGTCACTTGTTAATTGGAGACAAGTTCAGGGGTAATACCCTGTTAAGCCATTAATTAATTAAAGCACAAAGGCATATGATATGGGCGTGGATGGCATCATCAGCAGAGCAGAGGCAGAGAGGTAGTTGATTATTATTTATTCTGTATTGGAAGATTGATTTATGAGTGCAAAAATGAGGGTTTTGGCGTCGAATTACCGTCCATTTGTGCCTACTTGTCTGGTTTTGAGTTGTGTAAGAAGGGCTTTTTGTTCGGCCAAATCCCAATGGGAAGGCGGAGTCTCTATGGTTCAAGGTGCTTCCAGGGGCATTGGCCTTGAATTTGTCAGTTTCCCTCTTTCTTTCATTCCATTTTACTTCACATTTCTATTCTTGGTTTGAATTTGTCAGGGGCATTGGCCATTATTTGATATCAGGACTAGACAATAAACGAGCATATCCCTGCCTCTGCAATTCCGAATTTGGGTCCATAAAGTTGGACCCTTTTCGGCTCAATTTGTAAATGACCTGAGCTTGACTATGGTTTTGAGGCTCGATTGGTAAAGGAGTTCGCTTGAGCACCACAAAACTTGGCTCAAGAACTCGTGAATATGCTTGGTTATAAGTCCAACAAGTTCACAAACAAGCTCGATTGTAATATTCATCAGGAACATGTTTGATTATAAATCTAATCAACAAACTTTAGTTTTAACCATAGATTTCAAATCCAAGCTACACTGTTTTGTTTCAGTAATATTATTCATATACAGTAATATAATTAGATACATTTTAATTTAGTAATAAGTTTGCATGCGTGAACACGATAAATGACCAATAAACGAATTGTTTTGCGACATAGTTATTAAAGGCGCATGGCGCACCATGGCACAAAGGGGGTCCTGGAGCCATGGCGCACTCCATGGCGCGTGCCATAGTGACAAGTGGTGCACTAACACAAATAATTAGACAAATGGCGCACTAACACAAATAAACAAGTTGCTCGCAAAATTTGCGAGCAACTTGTTTATTTGTACACGAGCTTTGCTCGTAGGCATGCTTATGAACATATAATCAATGAGTTGTTCGCAAGCAAAGTTCATGCATGAAATTAACGAGCAATTTATGAACAAAATAAACGAGCATAGCTCGTGACCAAAAAAACGAGCAGTTTGTGAGCAGCTTACGAACATATATTTCCTTAACAAGCTGCTCGTGAATAGGATTTTAGGCTGGAACCAAGCTCGAACCTCTACTAGAGCTCGTTAATTTTCTTATGAGCCACGCATGAGCAGTCCAACCAAAGCATGGCTCGGCTTACAGCCCTGATTGTTGCAATAAAAAATTACCAAAAGTTAAACACTTGAGCAGTCAGCAGTTTTAGCTTGCACTAATTGTTGTTTGCTTCTTTTTTTTTTCTTGTCAAAGATAACTAAAATGCTATAGCTAAATGAAAAACTCATGGATAGAAAGTAAATATCCCACTGCCTCATATGTGTTTACCTTGCTATATAAGATGCTAACCTCATTGATCTATGCTATTAATCTAACCTACAAGTCAGCGGCAAAGTTTCAATTTTCCACATACTGCCTGATACAGGTTAAACAACTACTGGAGATGGATGGGAAAGGGCATGTTGTTGCTACTTGTCGAAATCCTGATGGAGCAGCAGGACTTCTTGATTTGAAAAACAGATTTGCTGATAGACTCAACTTATTGAAGTTGGATTTGACTGTTGAAAGTTCCATTGAGGTTAATGGTTTTCCTATATCTTTATTCTCTCCACACTTGTAGAAAGTCCCTGTTATCTTCTTTCATGATCATTTGGACAATTTTTGGCTTTCCTAATTCTCCTAATATAAATATACTTTAAAAGCATTTAATTTCCATGATAATCCGATAATTGAAGAAATTTAATCTTATTTCTACTTCACGATCAGAAGGTTTTGGATAGAAAAGTTCAGTTATTTTCTTTAATATTGTCAAGTGATGATATGTAGCAACCATTACTTAGGTTATTGCTTTAATGTCTATCATCCTAATTTAGTTTGTCAACCATTACTGGCTCATATTAGTACTAATATTATGTCATACTTAGTTTATTGCTTTAATGTCAATCATCTTAATTAGTTTGTCAACCATTACTGACTCATATTAGTACTAATATTATGTCATACTTCAGGCATCTGCAATGTCTATAAAAGAAAGATATGGCTCTCTAAACCTTCTCATCAATGCCTCAGGCATCCTTCAAATACCAAATTTGTTGGAACCAGGTACAATCATGCATAAAGTTTAAGGGTGAGTTTGGTATGTATGTAGGCACGATTCTTTCTAAATACATACCTTGATTCTTCTGTCATCCTCCCCTCCCCTTCCTTCCTCCAATCCATCCACTGCCTGAACTTTACCATCATTTCCAGTATTTTATTTGATAGTGTAAATGCAAAGCTACATTTTCCATATAAGTTCATATCCAGGAAAGTGATTAACATTAATGTTTATGGTTTTGAATGCAGAAAAAACCTTGAAGAAAGTAGAGAAATCAGCATTGATGCTTTCTTATGAAGTCAATGCCGTGGGTCCAATTCTAGTAATTAAGGTACGTGGAAACAGATTTTGCTTTTGACCTGTATCTATACATAACGAAATGTTTTGTGAAGAACCCAGTTGTGGAGCTGTGAAGCTCAAACAATATCTGAAATGAAGATATTTTGTTTTCATGTTCCAATATGTCACCTGAATATGTTAATCAAATTGCGGGCGAAGCATTTTGATTTAATTGCCCTTGTGGACAAAAGTGCATAGGTGCCGCTCCATTTGAAAGAGCACTCAACATCTTTTACCGTGTCCTTTACAGTAGAAGATCGAAGAATGAACATGGAATTTGGAGTCTAGGAGTTTAAAAACCTAACAAAGTCATTCTTCCCTAAGGCTATTTACACATGACCTGAGGAAGGAGGAAAGAAAAATTAGTCCTCAGTTATTAGGCTGATTGGCTGATAGGATTGATTCATAGACTGGATGAGACCATTTACTACGTATGGCGTGAAAAAAATTCCAGGATCCAAGCAGCAAGCAGCAAGCAGAACATCGTTTTGGAAAATTTTGAGGAAAGTCGAACTGAGACTGCTTTCGGTTTCCTCTCAGGATGAATATTTGACTTCCTAACACAAAAATCTTCAAGTAGAAAATTTGCATTAATGAATAAAGTTATTGGATATGATATGTTACAAAGAAATGCATGCATTATGACCTCACTTCATTGCCTTTTTCTTAATGATTCAAAATGTGATGGTTTTCAAGAAGATGAATTATTGTTCGCCCTTTGCAGCACATGTGGCCTCTTTTGAAAGCTGGTGGAGGTTCAGGGACTCATAGAGATGTAGCAGTAGTAGCCAATTTAAGTGCCAGGGTGGGATCTATTGGAGATAATCACCTAGGAGGCTGGCACGCTTATCGGTCCTCAAAGGCTGCCTTAAATCAGTGTATGATTCTCTTCTAGGTTTCAAAAAGGTTTAGGCCTTTCTCATCGTCGCGTTCAAATTTTTTAAATATTAGTATTCCTTATCCAGCTTGAGCATGTCAAGAACAATTTTCAACCCATATGTGGATGGATTTCTAATGATTTGAATTGCTCAAAACATGAATGTGTTAGGAAAAGATTGGATATACTAAATTTTTCATCCTGGCTACTATCTTTTCCAATGTGACTTGGCAACCTCTATCCAAGCTACATTGGTCAAGTTCTGATTCTATTTTTTTTCCCTTGCTAATGATATGTATCATAGTTCTTGACCAATGAATTCAGAAGCTAGAAAAAGTAACGAAGTGCATGTTTCATAGGCTGAATATCGTGTCTAAGGATAGAAATAGTACTGAAGTTACGAAGAAATTGCCCGTTTACAATGGATTTGTCATCTTTCCATGCTCTGCATGGAACAAATCTGATCCTTTTGGGTAGAGTAGTTTTTTGGTTGATTAAATTTGTGTGGTTTCATGTGCATTTACTTTGTTAGTGGTTTTTACCATATGAATTTTATATAATAGGTTGGAGTCTTTCTTTTTATAACTTGTGATCACACTTCTGTCTGCAAATACTCGCAGTGACAAGAACGGCGTCAGTGGAATTTGCGCAGAAGAAAGATCCAATAGCGTGCATTCTTCTGCACCCAGGTACAGTGGACACAGACCTATCAAGGCCATACCAGAGAAATGTTGCTGAAGGCAAGCTATTTACCAAAGAATTCTCAGTTCAAAAGCTCTTAAATATCATCAACAATACAACAAGCAATGACAATGGGAAGTTTTTTGCTTGGGATGGCCAACAAATCCCTTGGTAACTGATCCGTGACCCTATAAGTATTTCCTTCATGTTTCTAATAACTGGGGATTCAAGAGACTGGGTTGAAGCAAAGACCTCTTACCTTCACTTATATCAAGGTATATTATTATTATCATTATTATTTCTTTCAAATAGTTGATCATAATTGATATGAAATTTTAATACATTATTGCATATAAACACTATGCAATGCTTTATCTGTACTGATGTAACTTCCTCCCGAAATAGTCTATGCAATTAATTCATTCATTGCTACTATTTATTTGCAAAAGAAATCTTGTTTGGTTGTTTCATTATGAATCCAATGGTAACTGACTGCATTGAAGCTGCAACTTATCTAGTACCCGATATTAAATAGTGACTTTTATACCGATCAAATCAAATGTAACGAAATGAGATACAGCAGTAAATGTGAAGGTTCACTTGGGTATAATATGAAAAAGAAGATGCCAATCCGTTTATTAAGATTGAAAGTAGGATCCCACAGGGGCTAGATACATTTCCCTGTACTGTTTTATTCAATCACTTTCTTGCACTGCAAACTGCTTCAATTCCATTCGTTACCTAGTGAATCCTGCAATGCAGAAGTACCAGTAAAATCAGTTCTTACCCTTTTAACTTTATGCAGAAATTAGTTAAGCTCTATCTGTTAGACTTTGAAGTGAAAACGATAAAAAAAACTTCACTTACGTCTCGCAATTGGTGGCAGTAGAGACAGGGAAGCCGACTTTAATTTTGCAGGCTGTAGGAATCTTGCTCAAGAACTGATCTTTGATTCCCATGGATTTGGAGGCAGCCTTCAAGCACCTGCAAATATCCTTCTTATCATCAACTGTTTTCACAGTTTGAGCAAGCTGTTGGAGCCCACTGCAGCACGCTGAAGAAGGTGTTGGATTTTTTCCAGTGGCAAATCCGATGCAGGCAGCAGCCTTCCCATCTACCATGGGGCATGAAATAGCTGCCTGGTTAACTCTAAAAAGGCAGAAGAGGAAGGAGAGCAGGACGAACAAGGAGAAGAATGCGTTCTTCATGATCAGGTAATGTGTGAAAGTGAAGTGTTAGGTAATTTGTTTATATGCTGCTCAATTCGGGTATGAAAAGAAGCGGTGAGGTTGAACAGGTTTTTATTGGGGGAAATTGGTTTGTTGGAACATGGAAAGGGATTGAGTTTGAGTTTTTCAATGGGATCCGATTGAGTTTGCAGAGACTAATATTGATTGATTGGGATTGATGATCATTTCTGTGCTGCATATATATTTGTGCTCTGCTCCATCATTTTCATGGCTTATCTTGATATTTTGGTATTTTAATGCATGTAATTTTCACATTATATTTACATGTATTCTTTCTTTATAAGTTAACAGAAATAATCCTAGCTTATCACCACCCTCATTGGGCACCTTTCGCTACCGCGTACTGCCCACTCTATCCGCCACCTCCATAGCTTGGCATCACAGTCGGTCACTCATTGCCACTATTGATTGCCACTCTATCGGTAATTACCAGCTGCCATCTCTGCTGCGGTTACGGACAATCATCACCAGCCATCAGTTATCGTTATAAATGAACATAAAAATAGTATTATGTATTCTAAATTGATTGACCAAAATTTTTCTAAAGTTATGGCAAATGTAGAAAAATAATTTTCAGTATTTATTTTAGGGTAAAGTATCAAAATTATGTTTGTGTCATCTGCCAATGCTTTATAATTATCCAAATAAGAAAAAAAATGATGTGACAGTCCAAGTTAAAAGGCTAGAAGACATAAGACTTATTAAAACGAAACGTTCTTAATTAATTTTAACTTTGTAATCTCAACAATTCGAAAATAGCTCTTTTTTGTCAAACGAGACTACAAATAGAATTTTAAGATCATTAATTTGTAAAAAGAATTAATATGATTTATAGTGTTCAAATAAAGAATCAAATACCAATTCCATCATATGAAAACTAAAAATGTTCCATCGTCCACTTCTTTGATTTTGACTGTTACATATTTCACACTGGTACATTTTTTAGAATTTTTTTATATCGTGTTTGTTATTGATAATATTGGTGAATTTGATCATTTTAAAACAGATAACCTTGATTATAAATAAATTAAATTTCAATTGTAAAAAAAATTGTCACCGGAAGGAAACTTGACATTATAATTCATCGGCAAAAAGCATTATGAGGCCCCTGATCTTTCTCTTGTCGGTGCATTAAGCCCTTGATCTTTTATTTGGATACATTAGACCCTTGATCTTTTATATTTGGTTCTATCAAGTCCTCATCTAACAAAATTGGATGATTTGTTAACTTTCACAAATTAATAAGACCAATTGAAATATTGCGACACCTAATTAATTACAATTGATTGAATATTCAATACATTTTTCAACAATTTTTTTTAAAAATGAAAAAAAAATTACAGTAGTTATTGTCGTTGTTTTGCTCCTTTTCTAGTCATTTCGAAAGTGAAATCGAGTAGAATGAAAACATAGATGAAATCTAATGAGTGATGTTTGACCATGTTCTTTATGCCTTATTAGTACTTATCGGTTGTTCATTTCAGTTCAATAATTTTTTTTTCAATAAATGTGCTTCAGTAATTTTCAGTCATACAAAATTTGGCCTTAATTTGTGGGGCCGGAATTGAAGAGAAGAACTAAGATGAAAAAGAAAAGAAGAGCAAAGATGATGAAGAAGAGGAAAGGATTACAGAAATGAACTTGAGAGACAAAGAGTACTAATTTGGAGAGAGACAAAGAGAAACGTTTGAGAAATAAGGTGCGACGTTACTACATTCCAATAGGCGGGAAAAATAATTGTCAAATTTAAAAAGACAATATTGTCTAGAAACGTAAGTAGAAAGCAAAGTGAATTACATATATTAAAAAATCCTCCTAAACGGGCTGTATTTGTAATTGTGCCACACTATTTTAATCTTATTAATTTGTGAAAGTTAACAAATCATCCAATTTTGTTAGATGGAGACTTGATAAACCCAAATATAAAAGATCAAGGGCCTAATGTATCCAAATAAAAGATCAAGGACTTAATACACCGAAAAGGGAAAGATCAGGGGCTTCAGAATGCTTTTTGCCTAATTCATCAAAGTGTTCTTTTGAAACTGGATTAGTGGGTGTTTGAAAACGGTTAAATAACCCAAAAAAACTAAAATAATCTAATTTCTCTTTATTTTACTATACAAAGTAGTTGAAAATAAAAAAGTTAAGAGTGGCTAGAGCAATCTAGGTGAGGAACTGCATAAGAATGATAAAATAGAGACAAAACGACGCAGTTTGTTGGTGAAAATGCTTAAGCACGGAGACGCAGTATGCCTGTCAATGGACACGTAGGTGTATTGAGCTGCCGCACACACCCGGGTGCCTTGTGTTGTTTCCGTCGCAATTATTCCTTCTCCTTGCAGCATCGGCGACAATCAAAGGTGTTCCTCATGGATGTTGCCGGTTCCGACACCGACGGCAGCGAGTTCAAAAACGCCGACGAGATGTGGCGACAACACACCGGCGACGACGCCAAAAAGACGCAATGGTACCGCGACGGTGTTTCCTACTGGCAAGTATGTAATAGTCCTTCTCTTTATTTTTTAACGAGCTATTTTAGCTCCCGAGTTAGCAATGTGGGACAATTCAACTTACTTAATTTCTAATTTGTAAAAGGGCGTTGAGGCATCGGTAGATGGAGTTTTGGGTGGATATGGGCATGTTAATGATGCTGATGTTAAGGGAAGTGAGGCTTTTCTTCAGACGCTTTTTTCTGAGCTTTTTCTTGATGCTGGGATTGGCCGTCATCTCGTTGCTCTAGGTTTGTACTCTTTTTATTCCCTGGACATCGATAAACAATTTGATGTCGTTGTGTATTTTTTCAGTAACTTGAAGTCGACATTTTGTTGCAGATTGTGGTTCTGGCATTGGGAGAGTCACCAAGAATCTTCTCATTCGTTATTTTAATGAGGTGACCACCCGTCATCACATTGTATTACTTTCTGATTGCCTACATGTCATTTGATTTCTGAATGTTTTAGAATCAAATCACTATCTCCTGTATACTATATACTCTATACTACAAATATGTTTTCTTGGTCTCAACTACAAAACTCCGCACCTGTTTCATGAATACTCTTTTTCAGGTTGATCTTCTCGAGCCAGTGTCACATTTCCTAGATGCTGCTCGTCAAACTTTGGTCTATGAAAATCATATGGCTTCAGAAACACATAGGGCCACTAATTTCTTTTGTACACCACTTCAGGTATTTACTTACTACTAGTAGAATAAGGATTCAATGCATACAATTCTATACACATTTATGATGAGAACGTTTGTGAACTTAATCATATTATATAAAGAATGCATGAGATACTTTAATGTAAATATTATAATTCTAGAGGGTAGGATCGTGACAAAATATTGTCCGCTGGGTACTGCAACTCAAATTGGATCAGAATTTCATATTTAGTGATAGAAATCTGTATGAGCTTCATATACAATAATCCAGTAGATCTAAACAGTTCCCCTATTATGAACAAGAACAACTATATTTTGGACTAAGAAAAGAGGGAAAGAAGAATAAGTAGTAATATCATATAGCTGTTCTACGTTAATCTTTTTCAATGTGTGTCCATATTTAGAATTAGAGTTAGAAGTTCATGTAGAAAGTCATTGATCCAATATCACACCTTGATTTGCATGTAGTGTCCAATAAATCTTGGATTCAGTTTGTTAATATCTACCAATTAACTAAAATCACTCAGCAAAAGCTCTAGTATTTGACTTATTGAGAGCAAGAATTCCATTTGATTTCTGAAAGCAAAGAAATTAACAGTATAAAGTGTAAAAGTAGTTGAACTAAATGAGTTTTTGTCTTAGATGTAAAGAAGAAAAGATGGAAAGAAGCAAAACAAAATACTTTTTCGAGGGGTAGAGGGTGAAAGTTAGAGAGAAAGGGTCGCGTTATCTATCTGATGTCTTAACTGTTTCAAATTCTGTGTTTTACAGTTAATAATGTTCGACAAAAAGCATTATATATTTTCTTGCTATTGCATGTTTGAGGAAAATGTGTATTTGGATACGAGTATAACTAAGGATGCATCGTTCACTTCTAGGTTAGAGTCAACTAGTTCGAACCGCTTTCTTTTCATATATTTCGGGTGTCAATTTCACACTGCATGTCTAAATATGCTTTCTAGACTTTACAGATTTGTCAGGGTGACCTAAATGGTTAATGCATAGGAAACCGTTATGCATGTTCCTAGCATGGAAACTTAGATGCTTTCTTGTTCCTTGGAGTCTTTTTTGTTTGCTTCTAATTCTGTCTAGGTTTTCCAGATAGAGATAGTTCAGTTGCAGTATTGCATTGTGCACCTCTAAAGCATGTGAAAGAATTATTTGAAAGGATGAACTGTACTCACATAGTCTAGAAATTGGATTTTCCATTTGATTGGAGGGTTTATATAGTCTTCTGCTAATTATTCAGAAATGTTTTATACATGTATTAATGGGTAAACCCATAATTAATCCCCTGGCCTTTCACGGTTTAAGGATTTAGCCCTTGATCATTTATTTATTTTAGATCAAGCTCCCATACTCTAAATTTTACACAGATTGGCCCTTCATTAAAGGTTCCATTAGCTAAACTGTTACTGAAGGGCTCAATGCATGTAAAAACTAAATATCATGGGCTTATTCAATAAAGACTGTAAGGATCAGGGGCTTAGTCAATAATAAAATTATGAAGATCAAGGAAGTTAATATGATTTTTTTTTCATATAAGACTAAAAAATGAGCATAATTTAGATATACTCAATTTAATATAAGGTAGCTAATATAAGATGCTTGTATATATCTTTATTTAGTCCTTTTAGTGCAATTCTAAGTTCAATCATGAATTCAAATAGTATTATAAAGTAAAAAATATAAAGTCAGTTTGATGGATCTTTCTTTATTTCAATTTCTTTAATCGTGTGACATATATGATGTACGCAAAATTTAGAAAAGTTCTGAAAATTGTATTCATATATTATCTTTAAAGCGTAATAAGATGATTAAGTAAACAAATAGCAAAACACATGAATAAGCCCTTCAACTTGCAACGTTTTAAGGTTCAAGACTTTGATCTTTAATTTTCTTATGAATTGCGCCTTTGACTAGTGATTGAATCAACCACCGTTGGTGAGAAGCCCAATATGTGTGAAAATTAAATTTCATGAGCTTAATCTTGAAAAAGAAATGATGAAGAGCTCAATCTTTAAAACCATAAATATTTAGGGACTTAATTATGATTTTAGCCTTTATTAATTGGAGTTGATACTGATGCTAGGGGTACCGTGAAGGAGTAGAATAAATAAATGAAGGTCTAACTTCTCATGTGAAGTTCCATTTACCATCTTTTATTCTATTTTTGTACACCGACCATGATTTTTCTGAAGCGAAAAACCATATCTGTTGACTTAAGTTTTATTTGCCTTTTGTGTGATCGACTATTAAAATGATCTGAAGCGAAAAACCATATCTGTTGACTTAAGTAAGCGAAAAACCATATCTGTTGACTTAAGTAGCATGATTTAGATTTGGGAGGTTTTACTGCTTTACATTTCTGACCTTGCTTATTCTTCCTCTGAATGTTCAATCTTGATTATTTAGCACGCAGTCCTAATTGATTGTGGATTCACTGATTGATTTCTTCATGTCTTTTATTTGAATCATTCTACTTAATTTCTGCTTCTTTGCTCACAAAATGAAGTTTACTTATGTTTTCTCAGGAATTTACTCCAGATGCTGGAAGGTATGATGTTATCTGGGTTCAATGGTGTATTGGCCATCTCACAGATGATGATTTTGTGTCATTTTTCAAGAGAGCCAAGGTAAACTTATACTTCCATGTATTCCAGATAGCACTTGGGCACTTGGTATTTAGTCGGAATCATTTCTGGAAAAGCCTAAAATTTCAATTCCTTATGCTTTGCAACTTCCATTAAGAGAGTTTGTGGACTTGCATACACTTTTCTGTAAATTTTATTTTCCTCGGTTCACCTTTTTATTACAAATTACACTTGATGTTGTGTCAAATACCTAATTAATCGGTTTTCCATTTCTATGAATCAAGACTCTTTAACAGTTTCTTCTTTTATCTCTTTTACCTATCAAACTGCTGAATGAGCTTTGAATATGAAATACACAATAGCAAGTTACGTAAATGAGATAGTTCAGCAATGACAATTAGCATTTCTTAGTTTCCCAGGGCTATTCTTCTATGAGGAATATTTAGCCGTATTTAGCCTACAGCTACGAAGGGCATTCCCCTTTTCTATATGGTTATTGGATTTAGGGTGTATTCCGAAAAAAACCCTGTGGTTTGTTTTGTAACAAAAAGATGATTGAGGTTTTTCACTTTATCAAAAATAAGTATCTTTTACGATGATACTGTTAAAATGATCTTTGACCACCTAAAAAATGGAAAGTTTTAAGAATTCATGAATATTTTAATCAACTTTAATTCTTCAAATTTTTATGATTTTGAAAATTAAAAAGTATGGGTTACATAGTAAATGATGTACAAAACAACTTTAATTCTTAAAATTTTCTACTTTAAGGTTGTTAGAAGTCATTTTTACAATGTCAAAGGTGAGTGGCCAAATGTGAATTATAGTCGCTTATTTGACAATTACTATTACTATTACTGAAACCATATTGATTTATTTTGGAATTTACCCTTGGATTTAATAGTCACCTCACCTTTAGTTCAGCTAGTTTACTTCATCCTCACTATTCTTGCACTTCTAGATTGCAGATAGATCTTAATAGGTGTTTCTATAACTTAACATTGTTATTTCTTTTAATTTTTAATAGTAATTGCAGATCGGACTGAAACACGGTGGTCTTTTTGTCCTAAAGGAAAACCTTGCCAAAAGCGGTACTACATTTGACTTCTCTCAGTATCACGATGCTTAAATTTTTATTTCGTGAAGTTTTGCATTTGACTATTCAAGCCATAACCAATTCATCTAGCTGACTAGAAAATTTACAATTTGACAAACTTTCCATGAATAAAACGAAAAATATTGACAGGAAGATTATAAATGATATTTTTTGACAAGTTTTATGCTGTGGTGAATTGTTTTCTCATATATTAAATTCAATACAAAGTAAAGTAAATGGGAAATGGGAAAAAATGTAACAAAAAGAATTTATAATTTATTCATGTAGGAAATTATGGGGTAAGGAGAGGCTCAATTTTCATAATCTCTATCAATCCTATCACCAAACTTTAGTCTGTAAATTTTCAATTTATATCAATAAACTACTGAATTTTGAGTTTTTCTGTTTTGAGGCTATTGGTTCCTGTTCTTTTGCTTATTATAGAAAGTTGTGTTGCTTTGCTTAAATTGCAAATCATGTAGAGAAATTTTACTCGGTTTATTATTCTGGAGAACCTGCTATTTCCAACTTCAATCTAGCAATTGTTGTATGACAGGACCAAATTGAAATAAGTGATTATATAGGTACAATTTGAAATATAGAGATTATATAAAAGCAGTAGGTCAATGCCCATGGTTGATGTCATGCCAGCAAAAGATATAGATGTTTTAGGAAGTAGAATTTTGAAGCTTACCATATGGACAAGAACAGGCTTGTCTGGACAAGTTAGAATGACATGCACTTTAATGGGGATATCTAATGAAAACTTGTCTTTTTCTTTTTTTTTTTTTTTCCTTTAATGTAATTTCTGTTTGGGAGAAGCATGCTTTATTTTTGTGTTATTGTTGATTGGGATCTGAAATAGATAAAAATCTTTATCTAATTTGCCTTCCCTTACATAACCGTGGCATACTTCCTAAATAACTAAACGTTCACCTCAACTTTCTGAACAATATGCTTTAAAATGAAAATACAGAATTAAGCTTTAGTTAGTTCAGGATTTACATGATAAAAGAAAGACTTAATACATCAGAAGCTCCTTGAACTTGACCCAGAAAGTAGATTAACTCCCTGCACTTTTTGAGTGTCTTGGTAGCTCCTTAAACTTGCTGAAAGTGGTCTATTTGCCACTTGAATTTGTATAAAAGGATCTATTGACCCCCCAAGCTTGTGTAAATTGATATATGCGCTCCTTGAGCTTGTATAAAATTGTGTACTTTGCAATTTCTCAAATTACACTCTTATCTTGACACGTGGACTCAAGGAGCTAATTATGTGACTTTATGTAAGTTCAAGGATGTCACGATTATAAAGAGTTATAAGAATAGGTTAATTACTATAATCGGTTTATTGAATTAGAAGTGTTATTTACCTTCAAGAGTTGTTATACCAGCTGTAGATAGTGCAGCTGTATTATCTGTTATTGCTGCCACATCAGCAGTACCTTTTCCTATATTAGGGGTCATGCTTTTGTAAGGATGTTATGAGATGAAATTTAATGAAAAACCTTCTCTCTTTGTTCTTCTTCTTCTCTCCCTAATTCTCTACTCTCTCTTCTTCTTCTCTTATTCTCTACTTCTTTCTTCTTTCTATCCTAAACTTCTACTGTCAGAATCTCTAATCCTGAAAAGAGCAGACGAGCCACATATAAGTTTAGGGAGCCAATCTACTGTTTTGGCCAAAGTTCACGGAGCTTTTGATGTATTAAGCCTAAAAGAACTAGAAAGTACAATGTAGAATACAGGAGGTAGCATGAAATTGAGGTCTTACTTCTACAGAACAGGTAGCTTTATGAGATATTTGAAAGACCTCTACTGATAACACTGATACTGTTAAAATGCAAACTACATGAGGACTTAGCTCTCATCAGCTGGAATTAGGATATGTAATTATGACTGTTTAAATTGCCCAGGATTAGTACCTGCTTGGAAGGCAAACAGTGTCTTTGTGACTTGGATTCTGCAGTGTTGTGAGAACTGACGGAACAAATGGTAAATTGAAAAGAACACTCGGAAATGATTATGATCTTGTAGATTCAATTAATGAGTAAAGGGTAGTAAAAGTCATTATGATATTCCCCTCTCTCTCTCTCTCCTGCTTTTCTGATGGAGAATATACTAATAGCAATAAAGTGTGTGGAGCCTTGTGAGAGTTAGTTATAAAAGAGAGTGTGTGCTTTAGTCGGTATATATAAGGGTGTAGAGTGTAAGCAAGAGATTATGAAATGATATGTTTGGCTCATTTGAGTTGGTAGAAATCGAAGGAAGATTTGGAGGTTGAGTTTAGCTCTATCTGTTCCATCTTTGTTATATGTTTTGTTTTAGTAGTGTAATGGTTCTTTGAGTTCATCAATCTAATAGTCTATATGTCTATCTATTGGTAGATTTGATATTTTTCTCTGTATTTGTATTCTGTTATCATCTTGTAACTTTTTCCCCCCTTGAATACCCCTCTTGAACACAATATAAAGGGTGAAAAGAACTAGTTCTGTTGTTCTTGTTGCATGGGGTTATCCTAGAAGTAAGACAAAATTGGTTACTTTCATCATGCCTGTCAGCTAACTGTACTTTTGAGGTATATATATCAAATTGTCAACTAAGAGGTTTGGTATACACTTGCAATGGGGGAAGTATGTGATGAATGTCTTTTCCTGCATTCAGTTCATTAGTTAATCTCTGTTGAATTCATTTTTATTTCGAGATTGGTTTCATATTTGGCATCTTGCATTCTGAGCAAATCCACTTGCAATTGTTGTAGGGGGAAATACTTATTCCTAAGTTAAAATGTGCACTTTTGCAGGATTTGTATTGGACAAAGAAGATCGAAGCATAACAAGATCCGATGTATACTTCAAGGAGCTTTTTAGTCGATGTGGCCTGCATCTCTATAAGTCAAAGGTTATTCCTCTTAACACACCCATAGACACACACATGGAACCAAACTATATCTTATGGTAAAATTGATAAAGTCCAAAACAAAACATATACATAAACCAAGAGTAATATGTTATTAACATTTGCTACTGAAAACTAATGGATTTTTGTTGCTTCTTTTAATGATCATTTATAGAAGTGAAGTGGTATTTGATAAAACTGAAAATTAAGAGCTGGAAAATGAAGTGTTAAATCTTGAGCATCGAGTATTATTATGAATGCTGAAGTTGTTACGTTATGAAATTATTCTGCAATATTTGAAAATAAAGTACTGAATTTAAGGGTATAAAGATTTAAAGGTCAGAGTTTACTTTCTGAGAAGTACGATAATATGTAAAAATCCTGAAGGTAGATTTGCTTTTAAATGTTATGAAAAATACAGGAACAGAGAGGACTCCCCAAGGAACTATTTGGTGTAAAGATGTATGCTTTAGTGACTGATCTCCCAAAGAAAACCATCAAGACAAGATCCAAAACACAAGCTAATCGGCCTGCTATAATTAAATGAATTTGAGTTCCCAGAATTGGATTGTACCAAATTTTTGTGCTACCTCTTGCAATTGTAAAAGTTGATTAGCTATCAGTCTGCGTTGCAGCTATATAAAAGTAGATAGTAAGATGAATTTGATCGTTTTCAAGCTTAATAAATTCGATTTTCGTCCTTTTTATTATTTTTTTTGTTAAATTTCATACTTGGGTGTATGGGTAGAGAATGCAGGGATGCTATACATATGAACAGAGTGCACACAAGAGTACACCCTTTTTTGCTGCAACTGGTTTGGGTTCCATTCAATTTTAAATCTTGGAATTAGAGGCTTCATATTGGTATTTAGAGTTGTGAGATTACTCAAATGAATAAAAAGTGTCATAGGTAGATTGGAAAATATTAATTGGGAAAAAAACTAATTAAAAGATGCTCACCAAACTTTTTTTTTTTTTTTTGATAGAATAGAAGTCCTCACAAACTTCAAATCAAGTAATCGATTAACTAACTCTAGGAAATATTGGGTTTAAAGAATTATTAGGCAAGTTGTGAGACAATTGAGTTCAAGTTAAGGTAGAGTATTTGGATGTTTTTTGAGGTCTATTTGACAAGATTTTGTGAGGACTATCTTTATCCATAGGGTTAATAGGATTTTGTGGTTTTATTTTTTTTTCATGATTTATTTTAGAAAAAGACGATTGTGCAAAATGTATTTGATTGCAGAATTAAGAAAATTGTCAATTTTTCGAACATGAAAGAGTGTATTTTTTTTTTCTAAATATTTTTTCAAATCTTTGATTGGTTAAGTGAAGAGTTAGGGTCAAGGTCATAAATTTTGTTTGGACAAAAAAAAGACCATTACCTACGTCAACATTGATAATTTTCTTAATTTTATAAAGAATGCAATTCAACATCTCTTTTTGAATAATAAAATAAAATAATCGCAAATACTTATCTGAAAAATAGTGAAACCATCGGACTCTAATATAAAATCAACCTTTATTTATGTTAAATGAGTTTTGGATATGCAAATCTTTAACATGTAACCTATAAAACTGACTAGATAAATGTTGTTTTGAGCTTCTTCGGGAGAATTTGTCTAGACAACAAAAAGAGCCATATTTTGTTACTAGAATGCCAAACACAATTTATTTTTGAATACTAGAAATTCGAAAGGGAAAAAAAGAAGGCATTGCTAAAATATTATTTTTCTAAAATTCCTTTTTTTCTTATTGGAATTTTTTTTCCTTAGCATAATAAAAGACGCACATCAAACGCATTTTTTCAAAGGACTTGCAAAAACAAAATCAGGAGCAACAATAAAACACATTTTTAGTTCTTAGATATTCATTTATATTTTAAACCTCTACTAATAAAATATACTCTATTCGTTCTATATTATAAGCTCTTTTGGCTTTTCTACTTTTTCCAAAATATAAGGCCTTTTGGCCATAAAAGGAATAATTATTGAAGGAATTTTCATACCCTTTTTATTTAAGGAATAATATATTATTAGAGAGAATGATAGAGATATTTTCATCACATTAATTAGGGGTAAATTAGTATTTACATTGGCATTCTTATTCTTACTCTAAATGGCAAAAAAACCTTATATTATGGAACAGATGGAGTATATAGGTGTCATCATCGCAAATCTCAGGCAACTACAAACAAAAGGAAAAGAAAATCTTCTAGAAATATAAAAATGTATTTGCTATAGTATTATGAGAAACTTTTCATTATTTTTGGATATTTTTGGATATTGTTAAGGTAACGTGGTTTGAACCATTTATAAATAGAGTATTGCAATTTAAAATTATATAAATAAAGGGTATATAGTTTGCACTATTTGTAAACAAGTTTTTAAATTGTTAACATGTTAAAAAAGATTATGTTGCAATCAAAGTCAAAGAGTCTCAAGAGGTATTTTTTATTTGTTAATTTTCGAATATAAAACATGGCTAGTGTAGAGCTCTCTAAATCAATTCTATATGTCAAAATTCACAATTTTAACTGTTAAAGAGCAGTTTTTTTTTTCTATTTGAGGCGTGACTGCAAATGAATTTTTAAGTTTTTAAATTTAAGAAGAGATTTATTAACATCAAAATAGAAAATAGTGACTCATTTTATTAAATGAAATGTAATAATGTTTAGAATTTGGGACCTTGTTTGCAAATTGTGCAAACCATAAACTCTTATTTGTACAATTTTAAACTACATTACTTTGTTTGCAAATGGCTCAAACTGCAAACGAGTGGTGCTCACATGGTCAATGATTGACCAAATACAATTTGGTCAATCACCATTAGATCAAAATCTAAGGGTGGAGATTAGATACTAATGAAACCACCAAACTAATCTCAACCCTTAGATTTTGATCTAACGGTGATTGACCAAATTATATTTAGTCAATTATTGACTATGCGAGCACAACTGCAAACTACATAATCTTATTTTATATTCTACCCTAAAATTTAACATCTATAAATCATTATAGGGTTTCATAAGTAGTCTCTATCAGTAAATTTTGGGTCACCTCCACATATATGGTAACAAAATTCGAAAGTCTCTAATATATTAAGCCCTGTTACTTGGCATATATAGTACTACGTATTCATTCTTATAGGGATACTAGAGCTCTCATTAATTTAATTAATTTAATGGAGCGTTTGAGCATATCATTCTTCATCTTCTTCCTTATGCTAACATGCATTACTCCCTACTCCAAGGGTAGAGAGCTATCCATCATCGCTCGAGAAAAATTCTGTCATTTCTACGAACGAAACCAACATTAAACGTGTTAACCAACATGAAGTTGTTTCAAATCTTCAACAAAAGTCCCATCTTGATGAATTCGATTATTCTGTTCCAAGTCCTGGAATAGGTCATAATCAATATAGATCATTTATTTATAAACTAACTATTATCCACTCATGAGTAGTCATGCCATATATATGGAATGTATTTGACATCAAGTTATCTTTGTCTACTACATATATACATGTCTGTACGTACTACTCGATAGAGTTATGAATAAAGAATATGATGATATATTCAAGTTCCAATAAGTGGTTACAGAAAAACATATTATGGATGATATATTTTTAAAAGGAAGTTCCGCATCCATTTCCCGAACTGTTAAAAACCAAAAATCCTTTTTATCTACTTTCTTCTTTCTTGTTTGTTTTTTATGAGGGATTTTTACCTTGGATCTGTGCCAAGGTTTTAAGCGAAAAGGAAATAGGATCTTTATTTGAATTCCACCCGTTAACAAAATTTTCAGAATTTTGTTTCTAAGAATTGAATTCCATTATAGGTGCATTTAACATGCATTCCTCTACCCCAATCCTTTAAATAGTCGAACCGTTCGGGATTTAGAACAAAAGGATATACCAATGATGTTCTTAGTTATTATTAATAAGGATAATATAACGTATTTTTTGAAGAATCGATTGTGTTATTAAAACACAACCTTAGTACTTGAGCGAGAAAAAACCTATCCCAAGTTTGAGCTATTTTTAGTCGTGTTTTGTCCTCTCTTTTGTTATCTTTCCTTTTGGCCTTTTCTTTGTTTTTTCCTCTAAGTATAATTCTAAACTTCTAATTATTTGTTTTGACATATAGAGAGAGTCAAATTCAAATGAGACAAGGGTTTAAGATGAGATTAGTTTTTATGGTGAGACAAGGAGTATTTTTGTAAGTCAATAGGGGAAGGTGGCAAACTTGTAATTAAAGGAACACCCCTCATGCGTGAATTGAATGAAAGGAAGAGGAGGTGATGTCACTGCTGATGTCACCTCTGGAGAGAGAAAAAATTTTAATTATTTTCTTTAAAATGCATTTTCCTGCTCTTTTCGAACTCATTTTTCAAAAAAAATTATACCAGTGAACTCGTATTAATTAGGGGGTCATTTTGAGATCCATTTTTGTTATTTATAGACGATTTTTTTTTTTTTTTTTTATAATTGTTCCAGCAGAATACTATATTTGTTCCACCGGACTACTCCAATTGTTCCACCATAATACTACATTTTTTTACACTTCCAGAGTGCATTTAAAACAAATAATGAAAATATTATGCTGGAACAAATGTAGTAGTCTGGTGGAACAAATGTAATATTATGTTGGAACAACCGAGTATCCAATTTGGAACAAAAATAAAAAAAATAAAAATCGTCTATAAATAACAATGGATCTCAAAATGACCGCCTAATTAATACGAGTTTAGTGGTATAATTTTTTTTGAAAAATGAGTTCGGAAAGAGCGGGAAAATGCATTTTAAAAAAAATAATAAAAACTTTTTCTCTCTCCAGATGTGACATCATCGCTGACATCACCTCCTCTTCCCTTCAATAATGCCTCTCCATGTTTTTAAAATTTCAAAAATGCCACCACTTTTTAATTGTCTCATACTAAAAAAAGTCTCTCCATAATGACTTTGTCTCACCTGATCCTATCTCTAGAACTCTATAAATAATGTTTTTATCGGTTCATAAATATCATATCAAAAGGAAAAAAAAACAATTTTTTTATCCTGTCAAAAAAATATATAGGAGAATGTACATTTGCTTTAAACAGTTCAAAAATAGTGATTTTACGTCTTTGTGCTCGCATGGATACTTTTATTATGTCTCATTGGAAGTCCGATTGTTGGGAGCTTACTTGGTCTATGTATATTGGGTCTGAATTTCTGGTATTAATGTAAGTATCATTATTTATCATTAAAAATAATTATATTATCATTAGAAGTACGGCTTTTCGTGAAAGAATTTCATGATTGTGCTCCAGATTTTCTGCATCATCTTTGCCCTCTTGTTGTTCCAAATCATCAATTAATTTGTATGACCATCAATGAACTTGTTTACTTATTTCTATTAATTCGTCTTTTTTTAGTTTTTTTTTTTAAAAATTCATTTTTATCGATTATAGGATTTGAACTCTTCATATATGTTAAAGTGCAAAATAGTGAAAATGGCCAAAACTTACCATTTTCTAATTTTTCGGTAGAAGATTGGTTTCTTGATTCAAAGCGTGACCACTTTCTGCATAAACCTCTAATGTCGTGTATCAGAGATTAGTATATAATTATAACCGAGCCTTAGTATAACAACATGAAAAATATATTATAAAAAAAATCAAAAAATGATATATGCAAAAAAATTATTTTTTAAATAAAATATGTAAATTTTGAAAATATGAGAAATTAAGAATTTATGAGTTATGGTTATTTTTACTTTGATAAAATTAAATTGTGTTCTACAATTTATAGTGGAAGTTCGGATTAATAAATAATTATATTAGTTGTAACACTTTTACATAATCAAAAGGTTGTACCTTATGTCATATTTTAAGCATGCATTAGCTACGATGATAATTTCACAACTGCTATTTGTAATTGCTAACTTTTAATATTGCTCTGAATAAGTACAAATTTGTAGCTAGACAATTAGTTAGCTACAACTTTACTACCATAGTTAAAATATTATAGCTAATACATTATGTGCTGGTACAAAATATATTCATGGAAGCAAAAGCTAGTTTATTGCTACAAGAATATGGTATTTGTAGCTGTTTAGTATAAGTTTGCTACAAAATATGTTCATTAAAGCAAAAACTTGTTTATTGCTATCAAACTATTGTACCATGTCATCCGTACGCTAGACCATTAATTTGATGACACATTATATATGTTAGCTAAATGATTTAGGGCTTGTGGTTTATTTTATAGGGTCTAGATTTTTTATTTAGAATGTAAAATTTTATATAGATAATTTATAAAATAATGTTTGGTTAATAATTACAAATTGTTAAATTTTTACTGATTGAAGTGCTAGACGACATACTTTTATTTATGATATCACATTATCCATGTTGGGTAAATAGTAAAATCTCTCATATTTTCTAATACCTTGTTTTGAAAAGAATTTAAATCACGTACTTTTTATTTGCAAACTTTCTATTTACAAATTAAAAACACTTCGTATCTTATTTTTGTATTTATCTCTAAAACTTAACATCTATAAATATAATGAATACTCTATGGATCTATCGCCACACGTATGGTAAGAAAATCAGAAAGTAGATATACATGCATGCATGATGCATATTATGCTCTCTATATAAAGCCTTGTTATTTGGCACATGTAGTACTACATATTCATTCTTGTATAGGAAAATTCGAGGTTTGATTCAATTAATTTATAATGGAGCGTCTGAGCATAGTATCATTCTCCATCTTCATCCTTATGCTGACATGTATTGTGCCATATTCCAAGGGTAGAGAGCTATCATTAACCATGAGTGAAGAAAAAATCATCTTCTCTTCAAAGAAAACCAACATTGAACACGTTTCTTCTTTTTCTTCTTCTTCAACTGTGCATGCTACCAACCAACATGAAGTTTTTTCTCCAAATCTTCAGCAAAAGTTTCATCTTAACGATGATTCAAATCCAAGTCCTGGACTGGGTAACTAAAAACTATTATATGTGTGTGTGTGTGTGTTTATAATGTTCATAGACTTATGATTCAAATAAAAGTTGTGTGATGATAGATTCGGTTATCTTTGTCTACTATATATATATTTATATGTTTGTACCATCGATAGACATATGATTCAAATAAAGGTTGTATGGTATATTCAAATCTGAATCATGAATATAGAAAAAACTTATCATATGCATACTGTATAATTTATCTTCTTTATATTTTTATCTCATTAATTTATTTTCTTTTTTAAAAGTTCACTTTTATAAATTGTGGGATTCGAACTCATCATTATTTCATCGCGTTAAAATGCAAAATAGTAAAAACCAAAACTTACATTTTTCGGTTGTAAGAGTAAAAGTTTTGTTTCTTGATTCAAATTGTGACTACTTTCTTCATAAACCGTTAATGTTGTGCGTATATTAACAAAATAATGTAGTAAAATAAATTTAAAATCATGGTAACAAAATTCAGTCATGGGTTTGGTTCCAAATTATCCAACTCACTAAAAAACCACACACCAAATAACCATCTTGATTGTGCTTTAATAACGTATCTCACCATTATTACTATCTTGATTATGCTTTAATATGAGCCATTAAATATGAGTATCTCTTTCTCTCAGATAAAAAAAATATGAGTATCTCCAAACCATTATTAGTATCTTGATTATGCTTTAATATGAACCACTAATAATTAGTTTCTACCTTTTCTAATTTTTATATTTTTTTCCTTAATTAGTAAATTTGTTGTGTGATTATTATTTATGTTTGATTACACTATTATTTTTGGCTTTTCATCGGTTTTTGAATCCACACTGAACCGACTAATTCGGATTCGGAGTGGATAGAATGATTATGGTATTAAACACCTCCAAGTCGTCGTTGTGTAGAATCGATACGCAGACTTCCCTACCAAACACAACCTCATACTACCATTGCGCCAACCAACGATTGATTGATTACACTATTATTTCGATTTAATGATTATTATATAAATGGAATGAAAATTTTATCTTAAGAATTATAGAATTATAAATATTTCATATATATTTTTCTTAATAAAAAAATATAGTAAAAAAATAAGTACAAATATTTTTTGAACAAATTTAGGTTTTGTTCCGGACCAAATTGGTCGAATCTAAATTAGTTCAAGCTGCTTTAGGAGAAATTTTAAATTCTCCTGGTGTACGGATGACGCCCCCCCTAGATCCGCCCCTACTCTGCACTAATAATTGATAATACATCACATATGTTAGTATCTAGAGTCGATGATTTAGGGCCTAGAGTTTTATTTTAGGGTCTAAAATTTTATATAAATTATTAACTAAAAGTAAATTTTTAATTAATTACACGTTGTCAAAATCTTATTGGTTAATGAAACATATGTCAACCATTTATTGGCTTGGAGTACTACGTCATCATACTCCAAAAGTATATTAAAATCTTTCATGCTTTAGATGTCAATTAAATCAGTTTGATTTGGAGCATGAAATTTTTTGTTGTTAAGTTAAGATCAGTTTGGTTTGATTTCTAATCAATCCGATACGAACCATATGAGGCCAGTGCCCAAGACTTAAAAGGCCCAAAATTTGGTATACCAGCATGTGGTGAAATGGTAGATATAAATAAATAGGCTTAATGCGTTATTACCTCTTTAAACTTGGCACATTTTGCCTATTACTTCCCTCAACTTTCCAAAGTAACTATTACCTCCTTAAAGTTTACATTTTTGGACCTCCGGCACACTGGTATCTAATATATGAAAAAAGACAAAATGGCGCGTGAATCACCCACTGTGTTGATGTGTAGTTGACTAATTAGAAAAATACATGTGACATTTAATTTTTTTTACTTTAATTAACACTTAAAAGCAATTGTATAATTTATAATGGTTAAAAGTTTGTTTTAAATAGGGAAAATAAAAGGGTAACACTCACTGTTGATTTTTTGTTGTGCACTCATCATTCTCTTGTCCCAATTTACCCTAATTTACTACTCCGTGTGAGGTCTGACGATTAGGCGTTGGAAAGGAGATTGAGAGTTAGAGGAGGTTAATAGGAGTAACGAAAATGAAATTTAAATCTTAATCTCGTTTGGGAGTTAATGAATTTGAACGCGAGATTGGTGGATTTGAATTAATTAAAATGTTTACGATAGTTCTATCACCGATTTAGAGGTTAACGTTTCGAGGTTAATGGGAGCAAAATATTAACTCTAATTAACATTCATTTAATCGTTAAAAAACTACAAACGAGGTTAAATAGAAAGTCTCGTTAAGCTGGTGTCAAACAACGGCTAAGTATGAAAGGAGAAGGACAATAGAGGTTGATTAGGTGAGTAATAAAACGTGGACAGTAGTGTTTAAATGTGAAGAAGAATATACATTGAAGCATAAGAGGAAGAAGAGATTGGAGTGAGAGAGAAGAGATGCAGATAGCTTCTCTGGTGGGACACCATCATTTTCATCTTCCTATTCTAAAATTAGGACATCATCATCTTCATCTTCACTCTTACTTCATCTCCTCCAACCTCTCCCTTTTACCATCTTCTGCTACTTCACTCTCCCATCAAATTCCCACTTGTGCAGTTCTTGCCAATGAGCCTCCACATGATAAAGTTCAGGTCTTGAAGCACCAAATGGAGCTTCATCAAATTAACTGTGACCATTCTTGTCTTCCTGGATATTTCTCTCATCTATTTTGTCCAAAGGTAACTAACTAAGCCCATCTTCTTTATGAATTATCTGTAATTTATTTCAGTTCAATTCAGTTCAGTTCGGTTATAAAGAACATGACCCAACTAACTAACTAACTAACCCCACTTTCTTAATTGCTCTTCTCATGCTTCTACTTATATTTACTTCATATATGGATTTTTCAATATAGTGCAATGGTGGAAAATCAATGGAGAGGACTTTATCTTTACATATCGTCCAAAACGGGTAAGTTCTGCTACTTTCATTTTATTACAGGACTATTTCTATATAACAATTAGGAGGTTATTACTAAATAGAGTTTGGTACAACAAAGATTCTCAACATTTGGGACCGGACTATTTTTGTAGCAATTGACAAGTTATACCTATATATAGAGTATTCCATTACAGAGCTTTTACTGTAGTTTTTCTCATGGCTCCAATTGTTTTTGTGATGGAAATTCTGTAGAGATTTCGCAATGTGGAGGTGTTTTAATACTTCTTGCGGATGGGCTGGTCAGGTTAAGCAATTTGCATTCTGCTTCTCTTTGTGTTCAAACAAAAACAAGCATTGGATGATTGATTGGTGGCATTTCGTTGTAGGTCTTCGCAGACGGAAGGGAGACTAATATAGGATTTGATGACAATTTTAAAGTTGTTTCCTCTGGCCAAATCATTACTGAGCCCCCTAAATTAGAACCACTTGGTCAGCAGGTATTCGAGATGATTCCTATCTTTATTCTCTTCAATTCCAGATTCTAATTTTAGCTAATTCAGCGACTTTACCAGAAACTAATTTGACATTCATTGCAGATTCTAATTTTTACATTCTTGATTGACATTAATTTGTATTCCTTTTTCAGCTCCTTGCCTACTTTGCTGACAGGATGATATCTGAGGAAACACTTACTAGAAATGCTGTTATGCAGATAGCTGGTGGTGACCAGGTGCCTCAAGTTTATCAATTAAGTCTATGCCATTATGTTACTTATTTCATTTATTTGCTTCTCGTAAGATAAATTTGGCGCCTTGTTATATACTCTCCATTGAAGTCTAAGATTAAAAAGATTTTCTACCATTGGCTCAAGGAAGTGACTAGAAGTCTGACACATCCTTGATCCAATTGAGTGTATATGGGTTCATCTGACTCTGTTTAACATCCATTGTGGTTCCTTGAAATTGCAGCTCTTGTGATTTATAAATATTTCCATTTCTCTATTAATTGGTATAATGGCCAAGGAACTCTTCATGCAACCCGCAAATTGAAGACTCTATTGGATGTGAACACATAATAGAATTATGAAAAAACTTTTATCTAGAGTAGTCTACTAGCACACGTTCATGGTCTAGATATGAGACCTTGTACCTCAGATGTCCTTGTATTCTGGTTTCTCTAGGATTTCTTCTCTACTTATTTTGGCTAGAAATAGATGGAACTTATTATGAAAGAATCTGCTCCTCGGATATACCTATTTTGCAAGGAATTTTGAAACTTATTAAGAGAGAGTCAAGTCAACACCTTAAAACGTAGAAATTTGGGAAAGTTCAGCTTAGTTCTTCATTGATAGATCTGTTTGTTTAAATAACCACTGCATAGGATAGGCTTTAGAAGGCAAAAGATTTTATTTCTAAATGAGAGTCTATTAAGGAAAAGACCAATAACGAAATTCTTAAGGAACTAGGAATTGCACTGAGGAACCTACGCGTACTCAATCTTCTTTAAATTTCTGTGGTTTGCTGCTGTTGAACCTGCACAGCTCACATCTACTGGTCTTGTTGGAACATAACCATGCCTGCATAAGCTCCTCAAGTTACTGTAAAGCTGAATATGGTTTTAACTGAACTGTGGTTTCTGCACCTTATTTTTTTTTTCCTCGTCCTGTTTTTCGCCTACTTAGATTGAAGAGCCATCACAGACTGGCACATGATATTTTTATTATATGATTGATGAGCTTAAAAGAATGACTTACATATATTTATTTTCGATCAATCATGTACTGATTTGACTTATGTCTAGTGCTTTTACGTTCTTCTTTGAGTTTTTACTCATGGTCACAATTTTGTTATTGGTCATAAATTACATTTTTTTATTTTGGCATTTCTGAAGTTCTTTTCTTCTTCTATTGAGATTGTTGTTTTAGAGCCTGTATGCGGGATCTATTTGTAGAAAAGCTCTGATTTTCCTCTTTGTTCTATTTCTTTTACTACTCTTTTTTTTTATCTTAATGATATGTTACATCACGTGAATATCTATAGTCTAATCTTTTACGGTTGCACTATTGGTTACAGGATACCATTGCATTTACTTATATACATAATGGCGTGCAAGTTGGTTGCAAGTATAGGACCATGGAAAGAAGATTTTGGCAGGTATATGTTTAGTTTTGAAATGGAGTTAGGTAACCTATAATTTAATTTCTGAACTAGTCATTGGATTTGATATACCCATGTATTAACTTCTGCTGTTCTATTTCAGGATAAGGGAACAGCAAAACAGTTATATGGGCTGGATGACATAAAAGAAGCTTCTGAAATAATCATTGTAACGTTATTTGATTATGCTTTTCAACAATGTATTTAAATCTCCGTAAGCCATAATTTTTAATGGTTGCTATGGTGCTGTCAAAGGTTGAAGGAGAAATAGATAAGCTCTCAGTGGAGGAAGCTGGCTTTCGTAATTGTGCAAGTGTTCCTAATGGTGCACCGCTGTGTGTTTCTACGAAAGAATTACCAGCACTGCATAAGGTATGGAATAAAGTTTTTTTTATTATTAAGTCTTTATGAATCCTTGTTGTAGAGTTCCATATAAAACAATACATGAAATTTTGCCGGTCCACATTTTAGGCGTAAGAAAAAGGATGATGGAATAGTAAATCTATTGATTTTAGTTTGTCTTATCTTTTATGCGTGGGTACATGAAGCCAGGACAAAGCATATCAGTATCTGTGGAACAGCAAAGAATACTTAGATAAGGTGAGCACGATTTTGGAGTCAGGAAGATAGATTATTTTGGCTTTTCTTCCATGATGCATATCTGAAACCTGTTTCATGTTATGTCTTTGAGATTTCTCGCATTGTGCTGGCAACTGATGGGGATGTACCTGGACAAGCATTGGCTGAAGAGTTAGCTCGCCGACTCGGAAAAGAAAGGTGAGAATCATCTGATTAATTGTTGAAAATTTCATAAAATTTGGTCTGCTCTAATGCATTCAAAAACTGATCTTTTCTTTGACTAGATATTTACACAATCACCAGCATTCGATTTGCTGTGCAAATTCTAGAGCGAAAATCTTTGTTTATTTTTCATTTGACGGGATAATTAATCTTCTTATTTTAGGTGTTGGGTTGTGCGATGGCCAAAGAAAGATGAGTCTTCTTATTTCAAAGATGCAAACGAGGTACGTTTCATATCTTTTAACATTCAGCTAATGTGCCTAAACACAAATGTATTAATTATTTTTATCATGTAAATACTTATATTTAATTGAGTCTGCTATTCATGAATTAGACTGAATATGCTATAAAATCGTATAACATAAAGCTGTTTGACCATACACTTCGATTTAAATAAAAATGTAAGATGCATAAATTTAAGAATTAACTTTTAGTTTGGGGAATCTACTCAAGAGACATGTTTATAGAAATTTTAACAAAGCTAATTTTGCAATTCACAACAAATAAGAGAATTGTATATGCGAGGTATCAATTAAGTAATATATACTGAAAACATCTCATCACCTATTCTGCTACGTTAGTAATTTTATTATTAATTCTCTTATTCTTTTTAATTCTGAAATATTTCTTGTTAAAACCTGTTTTAGTTTCTTGAATGAGTAGGGCAAAAATTTGAGTTCATTTACTTATGTGTGGCACAGGTTCTGAGGTATTTGGGAGCAAATGCATTGAAGCAAGTGATAGAAACAGCAGAGTTATACAATCCACCAAATACGTGCATATGATATTAGCTAAAGATTTGATAATGGTTCAAATGGAAGACAAGCACAGGCATTGAAAACTTATGAAGTGTTTTGCCCATTTCTTCAATGAGGCTATATGATACTTGTAGCTGAGTTATAGTATGTCACATAGAGGAAAGCTCGTAGGGTGCATTAGACTAGAGAGACAAAGTTTAACTTGTTTATGTACCATATCTTTTTCTCAGCTAGCAAAGGATTAAACAGTTTTTGCCCACTGTGGAATAAAAAATGTTGGCATTTGCTTACTGTTGTATTATTTTGTCACATTTGTCCTATGTATTATCTCAATTTGTCATATTTTCCTCCTGTAGTATCTTAATTCGTCAAATTTGATATTTATAAGATGAAAATATAGCAATTATGTTACTTGTTGTCACGAGCCATTATTTTGACATATGCACATGTCACAGAATAACGAAATTGTAACTTTTTCGTTCATTAAAAGGCCAAATGTGATGAATTAAGATATCACAAGGGGGCAATTGCGACAAAAAGCAAATACAACATTTTGAATATCACTTGAGCCAATAAAGTGTTTAAGCCATTAATGTTCATAATCAGACTACTCCTCCTTTGTGAATTACAACGTGGTGATGCTCGACTTGGTTTGAATTCTCAATTTGTGCACTTTCAAAGCCTGTTTGGCCTTGCCAAGGCCAATAACTCAACTTATTTTTTATGGTGTTGGGAGTAAATCCAAATTTCACCTTGCTAAAGTAAGATTCTTATAAGGTTTATAAGGAGTATCCACCACTCTAATTAGTATGAGGTCTTTTGGTTAGATGGATGCTCAAAGTCAAAACCGTGCGGGCTTGGCCCAAAGCGAACAATATCATACTAATGAGACACAGTGGTGGAGAACACAACCCTAACAAATCGTATCAGAGCTAGGTTAGGCGATAATGGATTGTGTTTGCAATGTGCACAGAAAAGCTCTCTTCGATCGCAATGGAAATCTGTGAATCCTTGTGTCGAAAGTCATCCTGACAGCATCACTTAGAACGGGTCCCGTTGAGTAATAATAATATTATATAAAAACCCATATTTTACCGTTAAATCAGATAACTTTCCTTTTTTTTTATCAGCACAACTATTTCTTAAAATGATATTATACAAAAACTCATATTTTATCCATCTTTTTTCAAATTCAATATTTAGGAATAAAAACAAACTTAAAATTTAGCATTAAATAATGAAGGGTTTTCTAAATTCATGTTTCACTTATCCTTCTCTCCTCCGCATTTTCTTCTTTGATTGAATTTAATTCGTCTTCCTAATTTTTTTTTTATGGACTCATTATGTTTTCATTTTCTTGACTCTCGGTTTCCTAGTTTTTCTACATATTGCATAATAATCTCTTCATTCCTTTTTTTCTTTAGTGATTCACTTCATTTAATGGAAAATGGGATGAATACAAAAGAAAAAAATATAAATTTTTTTTATTGCTGATTAGAGGAGTACGAACAATCTTAAGTTTTCTCAAATGTTTAATTTGGTAAAGAGTACACTTGAACAACAATTCAGATCTGCTATAAATTCCTCCAAAATACTACAGGAGGCTATAAAAAAAAGCCTCGAATAGTTTTATCACTTGCAAACCGTATCCTATGAATTAGTAACCCACTAAAATCAATTTTTATTCTTTTGATAGAGTGATAATAAAACGGTTCCGATATATGCAGCTCTAAGGGCTGCATATAAGCATTAATTACAACAAAAAATGGTATTGCATTTAATGTTTAAACATTTATTAAATTATTAAATTCAAATCAATTTATGGTAAAAAAATAATAAAGATATAATACAATTTAATACACATTAATTTCCATAAAAATAAATAATGCATTGATTATAAACACTAAATTATAGACCTTAAATTATAGATTTTATACCCTAAACTTAGAGGCGGCAATTCGACACGTAACACGACACGAACACGACACGGATTTTTCCGTGTTTGTGTTGAGCATATTAAGTAACGTGTCATTTTCGGGTCGACACGAAAGGACACGCTAATTTCCGTGTCGTGTTTGTGTCAACACGAAAAACACGAAACCGACACGAAAAATCTAATTACTTTTTTACTCTTAAAGAGTTAGGGTTGCATTTGGAGGAGGTATTTAAGTCATCATTATATAAAAATCTAATATCTTTGTATTCTAATGAACTTTGTGAAGATAATGGTTAATTTTGTATATAAATTGTCATCTTTACATAGGTCGGGTTGGGTCGAGTCGGGTTGATCATGTCGGGTCGTTTGTAAATTATCGCTGTAATTTTTGGGTTTCTGTGTTTCCGTATTTGGAGCAGATCGTGTTTGTGTTTAGAGTTTTGACACAAACACGAAAGTTGACACGACACGAAACACGAAATTGCCACCTCTACCTAAACTCACAATCTATGAACCCTAAACTCAAAATTGTTCAACCCAAAATCCTAAATTGTTAAATTTTAATTTTAAAATTGAACCCAAAACTACAAACTGTGAACCCTAACCCGAAATTGGTGAACTCGAACCCCTAAATTGAACCCTACGCCCTAATTATTGAATCCTAAACTTGAAATCCTACACGTCAAAACCTAAATTATTTATTCTTTAAACCCTTAACTTTAAATCCTAAATGATTAGTGCATCTATCAATTTTGATAATTTAAAGTGTATTAATTTTCTTTTGATTTAGATTATTTTATTACCATAAATAAATAGGTTTAATAAATATGAAAGCATTAAATATGAGTTTAAAATTCGTTGTATTAAATGGTTATATGTAATCCTAAGAACTGCATATATCAAAACTCATAATAAAATTAGCAAACATGATTAAATAATAAATATTAGTACTATATATTATATATTATGTGTATGTTGCTATTATTTACTCAGTTGTGCTCACATGGTCAATGATTGACACCGTTAGATCAAATTCCGAGGGTTGAGATTAGTTTGGTGGTTCCATTAATATCTAATCACCATCCTTAGATTTTGATCTAATAGTGATTGGCCAAATTGTATTTGGTCAATCATTGACCATGTGAGTACCACTTATTATTTACTTGGGTATTATCTAAAACCGAGACAAATTGATTAAAGCAAAAAGTCCACCCAAACCGGACCGAAGCAAATTATACTCTCCAAAACTGTCCCGTTTTTATTGTGATGGTACATTAATCCTTTGAACATATATTATCAGTCGTCGCCTAGAAAATAAGGTATAGGTTTTGTTGTAATTTCGAAAATGGAAGAGCATCCTTCTCTACTTATCTTCTCTTCTCTACAGAATCCGCTCCTTGAATCTTCAAACCCCCAAATTAGAAATCCCTAAACCTAGAAATGAAGATAGAGGCAGTGATTCTCCGATTTCAATTGGTTTCAGGACTGCTTTCTTCGATTTCAGGTTGTTTTACTCAATCTCCCTACTTTTCTTCACAACTGATGTGCCTTTTTCTGTTACAATGGAATCCATACATTTCATAACTTCTTGTCCGACGGATTCATTCTGGTCTAGTAACATTCGATATTGTTTATTCAAACATATTTAATTCATAGCATATATGAGAGATAACATAATTCTTTAGTTATCAAACATCTCTTCTCCATATATAATGAAATTCCTCAATTTATCTTATTAGATTGAAGTATCAGTAGTTTAATGGTGTTTATTCAATCATATGAACTAGTTCTATGTAGTTTAGTGTTTGGTGTTATTGCAGAGATTTTTTTTATCGGAAGAGCATTAAACTAATGAATTAGAGGTTTAAACTTGTGTCTGCCAACAATAAGGTAACTGTGGGCTTTATCCAATACAAACTTGCTAGCAAAGTTATGGTTTTGTTGAATAATCATATCATATGCTTTAGTTCTTTTTCAATGAGCTGCTAAACTCCTGTTATATCTCTTGCTTTCATTTCCTCAACTTACCTCTTAGAACTGCCATTAACTGGTACTTGTTTCTAGATTGGTTTACCTCCATGAGAGTCTTGAACCTAAATTGATGACTACTCTCTGTTTTATCAAGTAAAATCTCACTTTACTCCTGCTACTTTTTTATATAATTAGCTAATTAGTAGAGTGTGATGATTTATCTATAAAGAGATAGGTTTGGTACCTAAGCTACTCTTTGTATCAGTTGATCACCATCATAGATCATGATCTTTTTTCAATTTTTTTTAACAAACTAGTAATACTCTTTTCCTCTTTTAGTTACTACTTGTGACATATTAATCACTACAATTTAGAAATTCAGAATGTGCCACTTAAAATAATCTAAATCAATTTGTATGTCTGCATTTCAGGATTTAATTTTTAATATATGTATAGAAATTTACTTTTCATGTGCATGTACATTACAGAAGATTCCAAGTCAGTATCCATTTTGTTCTAGAGTTATAAATCTATGATAATGTGAAAAAGGTTTTGGACTAGCCGTGTGAAGAACTAATTAGGGGAAGGTTTGATAAGATCTGTAATTTCGATGTGGATGATGCAGTCCAATAATTAGAGAAGTTGGGAATTGTTTCTCAGGTTAGAACCTATTCCCTGTCTCATCAGATCCACTTAGTGGTATATGATTCATAATTTTGAATGATGTTATTTGCTTGATAATAAGATATGCACCAGTTCTGAGTTCCCTTTTTGGATGACAAACTAGTAGAATAGTTGATGTTATTTGCTTGATAATAAGTACATATTTTTTGCTTGTTGGAGTATAGTTGTTAATTCCTCTTTCCAGATTTTGTGGAGTTTTGCTGCCCTTGTGGACAGTAATTGCATCTCCTCTTCAAGGGCGGGCATATGCTTTATTTCTTATATTGAATATTGACTTGTCTTTTTCATAATCATTGCAGAAATCATACAAGGTGAAATATTATAAGAAAGTCTTAGAAAGCATCATATGCCATTTTGAAAAACTTTCCAGATCGTGGAGGTATTTTTTTTACAGTAATTGGCCCTGATCTAATGCATTTTGTTTTCTACTCCTACATGATTGGCCAGGGATGAAACCATAGCATTTCAAGTCAGGAACACTTCTTGGTCGACATATCCTGCGATTTAACTTAGGTGAAACAATAAATTTATTTTCCTTAAATGTGATTATCAAGTATTCAGTGATTTGATTTGATTTGATTTCCAGCTCAATTAGCTATTTATTCTAGAATGCTAATAGAGCATTTATTTTGTATGCTCCGAAGCTAAACCTCATCACACGAGACCTTTTGCTTCAGCCCTAGCACCGAAGCAGAAAGGGGTTACCCTAACCGAAACAAATAGCCATTTTTGTACCAGTGTTAATTAAAAATGATGGATGGAGAAAAAGTAAATTTAAGAACAAGTTTTCAATGGAAAAAAAGAAAGTGCTCATTCTCGTAAAAAAAATAGAACTTTTAAGGACAAGTTTTTCAAATGGTGAAAAAGAAGAAAGTTCTCATTCGAATAAAGTAGGAATTAAAAAAATTTGGTGTCTGATACTCCATAGGGGCAAAGCAAAGTCTTTCGCATTGGCTACTACAAATAGCAAAAGCGAAACTTCTGCATCGCTTCTGGAACCTAAACCCAACCCTATAACTATACCCTAACTTGACCCTGAACAGTATCTGCTTCGAGACAAAAGGAAACTTTTCGAGTCGGCTCCTAGCAAGGGTCGAAGCAATAGGGTTGTTAACGGCGTCGCTTTCAGTGGAGAACCGAAGCAAATACCGTTCAGGGTTAGGGTCAACTTACGGGGTGAGGGTTAGGGTTGGGTAAGCTTTTGGAATCAGCTTCTTCAAAGGACCGAAGCAAAAGGAAATTTTTGAAGTCGGCTGCTAGAAGAGGCAGAAGCACTAGAGTTATTAATCGCGTCGCTTTCGCCGGGGAACCGAAGCAAATCCTTTTCAGGGTTAGGGTTGGGTAAGCTTTTGGAGTCAGCTTCTTCAGAGGGCCGAAGCAAAAGGAAATTTTTGAAGTCGGCTGCTGGAAGAGGCCGAAGCACTAGGGTTATTAATCGCGTCGCTTTCGCCGCGGAACCGAAGCAAATCACTTTCAGGGTTAGGGTCAAGTAATGGTTAAGGTGAGGGTTAGGGTTGGGTAAGCTTTTGGAGTCAGCTTCTTCAAAGGGCCGAAGCAAAAGGAAGTTTTTGAAGTCGGCTGCTGGAAGAGGCCGAAGCACTAGGGTTACTAATCGCGTCGCTTCCGCCGCGGAACCGAAGCAAATCATTTTTGAAGTCGGCTGCTAGAAGAGGCCGAAGCAGTAGGTTTATTAATCGCGTCGCTTTCCCCGGTGAACCGAAGCAAATACTTTTCAGGGTTAGGGTAAGCTTTTGGAATCAAATACTTCAAAGGCGCGGCGCAACAGGTCATTTTTTCAAGTCGGCTCCTTGAAAGGGTCGAAGCAGTAGGTACTTTAATTGCGTCGCTTTCTTCCGTGAACCGATGCAGATACTTTTCAGGATTAGGGTCAATTTAGGGTTTGGGGTAATCTTCTTGAATCAGCTTGTTCAAAAGGGCGAAGCAAAAGGATTTTTTTCGAGTCGCTTTCGTCGATGAACCGAAGCAAATATTTTTCAGGGTTTAGGGTTAGGGTAAGCTTCAAAAGGCTATTTTGCGAGTCGGCTCATTGTAAGGGTCGAAGCAATAGGGTATTTAATTGCGTGGCCTTAAGCGAGGCACCGAAGCAAATACTGTTCAGTAGGGTTAATCAGATACAAAAGGCTGGAAACAAAATGTCTATTTCGCGTCGGTTCCAATCAAGAACCGAAGCAAATAGATTGCTTTTCCAGTCAGACTCTTTAAAGGGTCAAAGCACAAGGGTATGGCTCCAATAACATAAAATCTTTCAGCATTTATATTTTGGAGTTTTTCCCGAACCAACAGTTAGCGATCAAAATGACGTATATTAGGGCCCAAAACTTCCGTCGCTAATTTTGATAAATTTTTATATATTTAATAAAATTAATTAATATTTTACAGAAACAAAATTAAATTTGGATTGAAGAGAGTTCATTTGATTCTTTCCACAAGCATAGGTGTCATTCAAAGCAGGGTACAAATATCAAAGAACTCACAGATGCTTAAAATGAGAGTTAACAAGGCAAACTATAAGAATTAATCTAAATGTTGTGATCCAACCTTGGATCAAAACAAAATTACAATTGCAGATATAAACCTAACCCATACCTCTCTAGAGATCTCCCATTCTCCATATGGCCCCCTATAAGAAAAATGGCTGGAGTAAATTTACTTGTTTTAACAAAAATACACAAGACAAATGAGAACTTGAAAACTGGCTGCTCAAGAAGATCAGACCTTGCATACAAATATTAATTGAGGAACTTCAAAACATACAGATAGAGAGAAATTGAAAATTCCTAAGTTAAAAAAAGTAAAAAGCAAGAACTTAACCTCCATCAAGTAAGCACTGAATGAAAACATACTTTGCCTTTTGTAACCAAATTAAAACCAAGTTAAAGATATTGTCATGGCATATTTACATGGTTGGAATCTCACAGGGAATAACTAATACATGGCATCATCAAAATAGCAAGAAAATATATTTCTGATCTATCAATTGGAAGGAAATAAAATGCAAACAAAAAGTTTTTTTCAAGTACCTATATGATACACAATGAATCCAGAAAGAGATGAGACTACTATAAGTTTCTTACAAAATGTCTCTTTTACTACAAAGACCGCCTGGTCAGGAAGATAAAAGAAAGTTCCTTTCAAGGCGAGGTCGGCTAAAACAGCTTTCCGTTCTCTATTTTCGAGCATACTCCTATTTTGGTCTAATAATTAGTCCTCTATACAACTGCTAATCGTAATTAGGAAGGGTGAATGCAAACAGACGACTAGCAGAGAGAGGAGTGTAAAATTGATAAGAGAGTTTGCAATTGATCTAAAAATGAAAAATAACATTGAAATTCTTGAAAATGACATGAACAATGATGATGCAAAGCAGAAATGCCGAAGGACTTACCAATCACATATGTTAAATTGACATCTTCAAGTTTTTGCCTATAAGATTAGATTCATGGCCTTTCAAGCTACCCTTAATAGATGACCCGACATACAGGACCCCTATATAGTCCTACAAAAGCAACAAGTATCATGTTAGAGGTATAATGAAAAAAATGGCACTTACTCTGAAGCACTCCTACTGTATTAGAATATACATATTGATCAAACCACATGCTCATTGAGAAGTATCTTAGACACGAATTAGACATTGATTAGAAAATTAAAAGGACCCTCTGTAATAAAGAAGTATTATAATAGATGCAATTATATGACCACCAAGCATGCAAGAAGGGACACAAACTATTCAGTTCTACGCACAACTTATCTTATCCAAACAAACTGTAATCAGGCAGAATAGCATTACTCAATAGCAATTATCTATGCTTTAGACTCTTGTCTGTGTACTGCTTTTTCAAGAACAGTAAACATGTATCTAATCATATTAAAAGTGGTACAAAGATGAGAATCATCCTATCCTACTAATTCTGACAGCCAGTACTAGTATCAGATTTACTCCTACAATGTATTCAAGGCAATGTCAACATATCATTTGAAAAGTTAAATGTCCTATTAAAATGCTAAATGATTGCCATCTTAGCCAAAAGGGAAAAAAGAAGCTATGTTTAACCTGAAAAGGAATTGTGTTCAAAGATGATAGAGAAATTTGCAAAAACAAAAACGCCTCTTTCTGGTACCTCTGCACAAATGAGAAAGACTAGAAATTCTTCAATTTATGAAGATACTAATTAATGGGTTTAATGAATTATGATTCAAGGGAAGAACTTGTCAAGATATATGAATCAGAATTAAGTTTAAACCCAAAAAAATTCAACAAGTAATCCCAAAAGGTTACAAATTGAATGTGAATTCACCACTGGTTGCATTTCTGAACTGATAAATAACTTCAAACAGATAATAGCATAAAGATGTCTATATTATGACTATGAACTCCCTGTTTTCACCAAGTAAATAGCACAAATCTTAAACTTAAGTGGCAAAAAGATGACCCATTAATTAGAGGGTTTCTCACCCTTAACCCCAAATTGTCATAGCATCTAGAATCAGAGATAGTATCCCTCCAATGTTCCATCTACACCATTAAGGTAAGAATAGCCAATTAGTCAAAAAATCTAAATAACACCAGCAAAATATAACAAAACCAGAAAGAACAAACCTTAAAAATTAGGTCTTTCACTAGAGAAAGAAACCAAAAAGAAGATACCTAACTAAGATAAGCATACCAATAACAAAGAAAAAGCTCAGATTTACAGGTCGTCCATATTCTAAGATACCAAACAGAGTTGAAGATGAAAAAAAGAAGTTAAAGAGTAACGCACCAAACTAAGACAGGTAACCAATGAGTAACTAGGTATAGAACATCCCGCTGATTGTTCGACGAACTCATCCCACATAACATATTGGTACTTTCCAGAAACCAATGAGTCCAGGGTTCCTCTCATTTCTATATCTCGCAAACCAGACCCAATCAGAAAAATTAAAACAGAATTAGGGTAACCAAGAGACATAGAAGAAGGATGGGGCGAAAAGAGAGGATGGATAGAATTTGGAAAAAGATAAAAAAAACATTAATAAAGATTTTTTATTTACTTATATTATAAAAAATAACCTTGCTGACCAAATGTTAATAGTTAACTGGGATGTAAAAGTCAAGATAGACTTTTTCACAAGGTCATAGGCAATTTATAGATCAATGAATTGAGTTGGTACAATGTTTCTCTGAACAATTTCACATAGCAAGAGCTCCAATACTTGGAGCACTTCCTCAAGACAAATTCTTGTGCCTAATAGATTGTTCAATCAACTCTTCCTTCCACAACTCAGAACAGAAAGAGATGAAACCAAGAGATCGATGAAAGATCTAGAAAAAGAAAAGAGAATTAACCAGTTGATCAATAGCACATCCACCAAGTCAGAAGTTGATCAAAATTAAGTCATATTTAACCTGTACTCATGATTATGAACCAAAAGCAATACTGCCAAACTACCTCAATTCTTGTAATTTCTATTCCTTTAGCCAATATAGTGTCCTTAGTATGCAAACAGATGGCCAAAGAAACACCAAAAGAAAGCATCAACTTCAGCCATCAAATGTACAAAAATACCTATGAACAAATTGGACAGTATGTAGTGAAAACTTAGTCGGAAATGACTCGTGCATCATAAAACATAAAAAAATATAAAACTTGTCCTCCAAAAGAAATTCAAGTCAACCCAGAGAGGGTTCTTCAAGCAAACAGAACAAATTTGAAGGATCTACAAACATGGTTCATGTCTCTGACATTACCCAAAGTTACAAAACTAGACAAAGAGAAGACAAATACACCCACATTGTACTTCACAAAGCAAATTAATTAACATTAGGAGTTGGAACTCAAAATCCTAGTTTCTATCTATTAACTATATTGAGCCTAAACTCATTATTACCAAATCCATGTCTGAAGATTGTCAAATGATTAAAGAAAAGAGTTGTGCAACTTCTAGATAGATGTCTATGGACTCATTACAGGACTGAACACTTTCTATAATTTACAATCTTGAATTGAAAGTGTACATTTGGCCTACCTATATAGATATACACAGCAAATTTCCCAATCCCTAATAATTTAAGTTTCAAAGAAGTAATTCGTGAAGCCATCATAAAAGAAAACCAAATTTGTTTTGTAATAAGATACATACAAAATGGTGCATAAGATGAAAAAGAAAATCAGCAAATTCCAATAATTAAAAGTAGATTCAGGAGAAGAGCAAGAGCCATCAATTTAGAAAGCACATGCAATGCAATCAAATTAAAATCAACATCAGCTATAAGAAATAAGAATTATCAAAATACATCATGTTTACATCTACAACTCCATCACCCAAGGCCAAAATAGAGGTATAGAAACCCGATTACCTTAAAAGACATCGCCGGAGGAGTTACCAACTGCCGGCAGAATCAGGATAACATTAATGTATTTGTGACTTTCGAGACAGACAGATTGCAATTTCTCTCCGGCAAAAATGGAACCGCCGCTTAGGGTTTCTCGCGAAGAAGAAGAAGAAGAGAGAAGATAGTTTTTAAGGTAGTGTTTAGGGGAAATTACGTATGTGGTCCCCATTCAACCTATCTCTACAAACTATTTTAGTTTTTTGTTTTTATTAATTAATAATTTTATTAATTAGATAATCAATTTTAAAAGTTTTGATTTTTCTTTTGGGATATTCTATGGTCACTTTGTTTTTCACAAAGTAACCATTACTTTGTTTTGTCAACCATTGGATCATGGGTTAAAAGCTAATCCAATGGTGAAAAAGACAAAGTGTAGACAAAGTAAGGGAAAAACAAAGTGACCATAGCCTACACCTTTTCTTTTATCAATTTGAACGGTTGAATTTGTATTAATTATTTATTAATTTCATAAAGTTTAGGGGTTCGGGAAAAGGTAAGGGAATCAAGTAAATTAATTATCTTTGTTATTGTTTGTTTCAGTAAAAGAAACAAATTTATTACCTATTTTTAGTTTTAGGTTTACTCCAATTTAGTTTATTCCATTCCTCTAATCTACCTAGGTATTTGGATTCCCTTTCCCTCCCTTGTTCACTACCAAAACCCCACACACAGATCTCTTTTTTTTAAAAAAAAACAATTTCATCTACTTTGGCCCTGAACTCCTCCTTCCTCCTCTTTCATCATTGAGCAGCCATTAATATCCTGCTATTTTCATGTCATCTACCCTCTCAAATTTGGGATTTCATGGTTCTAATGGCTGAATTTCAAATGCAAAATCATTATTCGGCTCAATTCTTCTATTCCATGTCTATTTCTACCTACCTAAATTTGTAATTATATGGTCCATATGAAGTTCAAAAGCTTTCTGGCAGCAGTAACAATTGTAGTTTAGAAATAGTACTTTGAATTAAAGACGAAGAGAAAAATTGCACAAAGAAAAGAAAATAGAGCAGACGCAATTTTTGTTTAGAAGAATGAGTATTGCAAGTAATTTTGGACTTTTTTTTATCGATTAATTATACTGGCACAATTTTAATAATTAAAATTTCTTCAATTATAAAGTTCGAAATATAAAGTTTAGAAGAAAGGGTTTTGATTTCTCTATTTTAAACCAAACATTCACAAAGGGGACCGTAGGAAACTTCATTCCATTTCAAGATCAAGTCCAAACAAGTAAGGGAGTTCAAAGCTATTCCTTTCCTTTCATTTTATTTCTCTTTCTTGATTCTTTTCCATTACCCATACCCATACCAAACGCCCCCTAAGTTATGAGGAATAACTTCTTCAAAATCCTAGCCCCACTTCCTCTCATTCCACACGATTTTCTCTCATTTCTTCTCTGTAAATTGTTTTTTTTTCTATAGGCTCTTTTCATAAATTCATATATGAGTCCGTCAATTCCTATGAATTAGTTGTTGGAAAGAATAGCAAAAATTCATATTATAGTATATAGAAATAATTCTATAACTAAGTCATCAAACAATAAATAAGCAAGTTTAGTGCAACGGATTTCAAATAAAATGAAGATGTGAATAACAAATCTTTAAAACTTTCCCAATTAATGTAGGATATGAATCTTTCTATAGAACTTTTTTTCAAATCCACAAAAAAAAATTCAAATTGTTTTTTGATTTGTTTGGTAGATTACGGAGCTATCCTTGTTAATTAAGAACATAGGATTTCATAGTGTTGGAGAAGTTGATTCTTCTCATTTCGAAGAAATTCATATCTAATCGTAATTTATTGTTCTTGTTGTTTGAAATTTTTTATCTTGAATACTAATTTGGATAAGGTTATTCAAATCAAGTAATTTGAAGATTTATTTTTTTTTGCGATTTTCTTTAATGCTAGACTTTTGTAATATATGAACTGAATTTGTTCCGTTCAGTTTCGATTATCAATTTAAATTAAGAACTTGTGGTTCTCAAAGTGAAGCAGTTTTTTTTGTTATGAAAAGCAAGTTATATCAAAACTCAACGAAGATTACACTTGTCGGAATCAATTAAACGAAGAAGAAAAGGAGGAACTTGAGAAAACAAAACGATTTTCTTGTTTAGCGTCTTCCCCCGGGTTGCGGACTGGTGAGTAGCAACATTTGCAATTCGCCGAACATACTGAATAGAGCACGAATTGAAATTTGAGAACCAACCTCTGAGTTCATTAAAAATAGCAACACCATCACCTCGATCACAACATTTCTGTTCACCGCAGCAACGATATTTGCGTTTTCGGTCTCCAAAATAAAATCAACAAATCCTCGATTCCATGCCACTTCACAACCTCGGATTAACGCCAGCATTTCATCAATCTCCACTGAATAGGAAGGATTCATCATAGCAGCAACCAAAACATCCACTTCCCCAAAATGATTATGAATAACCACACAACCTGATCAGGAAGTCATGCCACATCCGAAAGTGAAGCAGTTTGAGTTGTTGTTCATGTGTTAATAATTTAAATATATTTTTTATTTGAAAAATATGTGATTCATTAGTTTTTCCTATTTTATAGGGGTTGTAGACATTCACTTCACAAATGGAATGAAGGTTTTACACATCTTTGATAAAAATAGTATAAACATCATAAAAATATATAATTGTTTGGAAAAAGTACAAAAATAAACTATGTGGTTATGACCATTTTCAAACATAATCCTCGTGGTTTAAAGTTTTGCAAACAGGTACCTCGTGGTTTTGAATGTTAGCAATTAGAGGCTAATCCGACAACGATGTTAATTTTTGTTCACAAATAATAGTCTCTTTTAATCACATGAGCTCATTTTAAATCTAATATGCTTCAGTCGTTGAAACCTTTGACAGAGTTGCAGTAATAATGTTGACAGTTATAGTTGATTGATGTTTTGCTGCATTATTCTTCTCTCTGATAAAGTTATTTTGTAGTTATTAAATAATCACTTAAATGACAATTCAGTTCAAAATTAGTGAAAATAATGACTTTTTACTCCTGAAAACTTTACATATACCATCAAAAATTAGCATTGTTATCCAATTAGCATCTAATTGCTAGCAATCAAAACCACGTGGTACTTGTTTGCAAAAGTTTAAACCACGAGGATATGTTTGAAAATGACTGAAACCACGTAGTTTATTTTTGCACTTTTCCCTTGTATATAACTAATCTATGTAACTAGCTCTAGAGTTTATATATTAGGCCCGAATAAAACCGATCCGACCCATAAACAGGCCTACTAGTTTATATATCTATATAATATACTAAAACTTTTACTTTTTGATCTTATGTGACATTTTCTCAATTTTTAATATTTTTATAAATTATTTTCTTAATAATAATTACACTCATTATTATCTTACTAATTAATTATTATATACATTTTTTTATACTTTTGTAATTATTTTATTTTATATCTTTCTAGTATTTATTAATGCTTTTATAACTTTATAATGTAATCACCTTATTTTGATAAGGTTAATATCTTTTTAAATTTTGATTTAAATTAATGAGTAATTTTCTAGAAAAACTTCACTGTTTATGAATTCTATCAAAATGGTATTTGTGTTTATTTATTTGACAAATGAAGATTGTGTTTAGCTCCGTTACTAAAAACTGGAAAAATCATTAACGGATGATGACATGACAAGGGATTTTTGGACTTAATTTATTGGTAAATTCATAAAAAATTTGTGGTTGCAACTGTAAAGTGTGCAAGATGAACGTTTTACATTATAACTAATAAATTAAGACCAACATGTTATTTGTCACGTCATCACATTTAACACCGTTAATGATTTTTCCGCCTTTTGAGTAGGGGCGCTAAACGCAATCCTTATTTTGTCAAAATAATAAACACAAACACCATTTTGACAAAGTTGGTAAACACATAACTTTGTTTTAGAAAATTACGCTTAAATTGTCTATTTTTTTCTTATAGCTTTGTTATTATATTTTGGTACGTTTGTTACCAGAAAAAATATTATTTTCTTATAAATTATATAAAAAAAATGTATTATTTTTCCTAGGCAATTTTCTGATGAGTTTTTTTTCATATATATCTCTCTATTTAGGTCGTATTCACGCTTTCTTTTTTCTTCTCCCTCCCACATTCTGCTCTTCTCGCGTTTCTTTTTCTTTTTCGTCTTCTGGTGAGTTTTCCTATATATATATATATATGGGGGAGTCTAGTATGGATCCATATATGGATGAAAAAATTGGACTGTTAGATCTAATCCAACGGCTGGGATGAATACCGTCTGACCTGCTGACGTGACAGTAAAGGGGAGAATAGTAACATGTTACAAATTTCGGTACTCTTCTACTTTGATGTGAAAAAAAAGCCTCAACAAACAATATTTATGGGTACCCTTTTTACTTTTTTATTTTTTTCATTGATATTCTGAAAATTCCATTAAAAGATTCTCCTCTTTATTAAGAAACAACCACTCCATTAATTTATCATCTTCATCAAAAATTTCCTTCCGATTTAACCAAAAAACAAAAGAAATTTCCTTCTAGTTAACGATTGAGCAGTGTTGAAAGAGTTCAAGATGACTGCAAGCTCAAATTCGTCCAATACTCACGCTTCTTCCAGTAGAAGGCTTGTGTCGAACTGTTTTTGCGGGGCTAGAGCACCAATAAGGAGGGCGTGGACAATTACAAACTTTGGAAAGTCATTTGCAAGGTATGGTCGATATCTACATCAAGATGCATGTGGTTATTTTATTTGGGTTGATACCGAAATTTGTCCAAGAGGAAGGGAATTTGAAGCGAAACAAAAGTTCCAAGATTTCGAAGATGAATTGGGGGATTCTCGCGCTCTTATTATTGAACTCCAAAATGATATTCGAAGAAATATCATGCACTCCCAGTCCATAGAGGATCGAATTGTGCAGAAGAATCGACATATTGCAAGTATAAGTTCAGAACTTGCTGCATTGAAAATAAATTTGAGATTTTATAAGAGTGTAATGGGATGCAGTGTAGTTTTATTTTTTGGGTTGGTAATTCGATTTTTTTATTTAAGGACAGTAATGAAAGTAGAATCGACGAAATCTTGGGTTTACCGTGTGTTGTTAACGGAACAAATGCTCTGTTTAATGATGTAATCGTGATTCGTGAATGGTAATGAAGAGAATGTTATTGACACAAGTTGTAAGATGTTTGTTTGTGAAATCTTGTATTTATTAGTTCATAGTAACTTGAAGAAATCCAGTTAGACACTAAAAAATGTCTGGAACTGGAATAAGAGCAATTCACAATCTGTAATAAAAATCCAGTTAGATTAATAATCTTTTGAAGAATGCAAGTGGGAGATTAATTAGTGCTTGCATTAAGTATGTATGAATTGGAATGTGAATAGACCAAATGAAGCACATATTTAGTTGCCAGCTGAGGTTGTACAGTTCCAAGTAAACTGAATACTCACATGATATGACATTCCACTAAGAAGTGTGAGGTCATTGGTTCAAATCTCATGATTGTAAGAAGAGAATGCTCACAAATAAATGAATAATGTATATTGTAATTTCTGTTATCATTATTTGTTTGCTAATTATTTTTTAATTGTATATTTTGTTAGTGTATATATTTGGTTTACTATGATTCAAGATATAATATATTTAATATAGTTCGCCAATATTAGACCCCTTATTCTACAACTTGCAACTTAGGAGTAAATTTACATTTGATTAATAAAAATATGAATTTTTTGTGTCTTATCCAAAATAAATTCATTCGACATTGATTTTTATTTTATTTTTTGTAAAAGTAAAATAAATTCTTTTGAAGTATCTACTCATTAATATAACAAACAAATTAAGATGTGAGAATCATCTTTGAAGGGATTAGCCCGACATACTAATCCATATGAGATAACGGGTTCGGGCGTACCTTATATAGCAGAACCAGCAAGTCTCTCAGAGTAGCGGAAGCGGATCTTAGCACCACGATCTTGTATCACCGGATAAAGACGACCACACGGTGTTAACCGGAGAAGTCTTGTTGATCCACAGACTAAGAGCGAAGAACGAGAGAGATGGGTAAGGGAGGCTCGGTCGTATAGAGGCAGAGCTCCGACGTCTCTCTTTCTTACTTGTCACATATTGTGATTAGGGTTAAGCCTATTTATAGGTGGAGAAACCCTAATTTCTCCATCTAACCTAATGGGCTTCCTAATCACTTATTCCTCTTAGATGGGCTTGACCCGTTCCATTTCGGACGGGTCGGATTAATTAGATCCATATCTTAATTAATCCCAACATCTCCCACTCGTACGCAATGGAACCAATTCCAAAGTATCTTTTCTCAATCTCAGATCTTGTATTGCAAATAGTCTGTGCGACCGGCATACTATCGAGAGCTCAAGTGCTATATACTCGTTGGAGATATATAACTGCTCGATGTGCATGTTTCAAGCTTGGGACTATATACTCGTTGGAGATATGTAGCCTTTAGACTTGAACATGGATCGTCTATGGTGTATGCATTATCCCAGATTCCTTTTCACATCCACTGTCATAACTTTGATCTCAACAGCTCATCTGATTTCACAAATATGCTCATAAGCACAAGTGTCCGGACGGTGAAAGTCAGAATATCTCAAGATGTGAACTCCATGGATATCTTTCCTCCTGGTTTTATTCCTTCCATCATAGTCTGATTCGCTTATCCAGTTTGGCTCCTTTTGGTTGGAATTATCACATCAACCTCGGAATTACCCTTTCCAAGGTAGCTACATCAGAATATACTTCTTGGAATAAACCGAAAGTCATAAGGATAATTATTCTCAAGAAATCATAATTCCGAGATGTAAGTCTCACACTAGGAAAAGGCGAGATCTGCGCTTTTCCATCTTGTGGTCGCTAAGCACACAGTGTCATATACACGTGCCATGGTGTTCAATTCCACTTATGGAAGAGCATGTACCTCAATTCTAACACCATACAGAAGCATAGGTCCAGATGTGCCAAAACATCTGACTTTAGTTCATTACTTGTAATGATCGCTCCTGGCTGTAAAGACATAAGGCATTAAGTCATCACAAACTTGCCTTTCAGATTACATCTTAATCTATTACATATACTCGAGGTATATGTGGTTATCTTGTACCATGATGAAATTGCTTTCATCCTCTCTACAAGACGGCCTCTACTGCTATTGGAACATGCTCTCGTATGTTCAAAAGCGGCCTCATCCTTCTATCTGTCTCATATGACAGAACAAGGGTAAACACTCGTGTGAGTGAGCTACTTCTCTGTCTAACATGCATTTTTCAATAACAGCAAATGTTAAACAAATAAAACATTCGCACTCGTGTATTGGAAACAAATTCTTAAAACCTTTATTGATAATTCAAGTTCATTTAACATTGAATAATAGAAGTACAATTTAGATCCTTCTCAAACCCTGAGATCTAATATGTTTGACATAAACATCTCTCTTGACAGGTTTGGTAAGGGGATCAGCAACCATGTCATGAGTGGAAATGTACTTCACACTGACTTCTTTGCGTGCAATTAAGTCCCTGACAAAGTGATACCTTATCTCTATATGCTTGGCCTTGCTATGGAACCTTTGATCCTTAGCGAAAGTAATAACAGATTGACTATCACTATTAACTATGACTGGAGCGGCGGATTTGGTCACACCAATGTGGTTTAAGAACCTATTCAACCACACCGCCTCTTGAACTGTTGACGAGTACGAAACGTACTCAGCCTCCATTGTGGACAGTGCTACACATGTCTGTTTCTTGCTACTCCATGAGATGGCACCGTTGCCAAGCAAGAACACGTAGCCAGATGTGGATTTCCTCTCATCCAAGTCACCTGCCCAATCAGCATCCGTGTATCCTCTGAGATTCAGGTCTCTGCCTTGATAGCATAGAGAATAATCCGCAGTACCTCTAAGATATCTCAATATCCTTTTAACTGCGGTCCAATGTGCTTGTCCAGGATTGGACTGGTATCTGCTCACCATCCCAACGGCGTGACAGATATCGGGTCTAGTACACAACATTGCATACATGAGACTACCTATGGCGCTTGCATAAGGAACTGTTTTCATTCGTTCCTTTTCCTTTCGTGTTTGGGGACACATTTCAGTACTTAGGGCGACATCTTTAGTCATTGGGCTGTCTACGGGTTTGCAGCCTGCCATACCAAAGCGTTCAATTACTTTGTTGATATAAGTCTCTTGAGACAATGCCAACAGTTTCTTTGAACGATTTCTTGTAATCTTAACTCCAAGAATGTATGCGGCTTCGCCCATATCTTTCATCTCAAAACTTGAGCTTAACCAAGATTTGATTTGGTTTACAAAAGCAATGTCATTTCCTGCTATGAGGATGTCATCTACATATAGAGACAGAATGACAAATTTTCTACCTGAGCGTTTTATATATACGCAATGGTCCTCTTCAAGTATCTTGAAGTCGTTCGAGATCATCTGATTATGAAATCGAATATACCATTGCCTCGAAGACTGTTTCAGGCCATAGATTGACTTATTCAACTTGCAAACCTTTTGTTCGCATCCTGGTACGACAAAACCTACAGGTTGTTCCATGTAGATTTCTTCGTTCAATTCTCCATTGAGAAAAGCAGTCTTAACATCCATTTGATGTAGCTCTAGGTCTAAACTTGCAACAATTGCCAGTATTAGCCTGATAGATGTAAACCTCACAACAGGTGAGAAGGTCTCCTCATAGTCTATCCCTTCCTGTTGTGTGAAGCCCTTAGCGACCAGGCGAGCTTTGTATCTTTCGATACTGTTGTCAGCCCTTCGCTTTACTTTAAGAACCCACTTGCTCTTAACAGCTTTTCTTCCCTCGGGCAGATCAACCAGTTCCCAAACTTGGTTGACTTTCATGGAATCCATTTCTTCTTCCATTGCTTTCTTCCATTTATCTTTTTCAGGACAAGAGAGTGCGTCACTAACATTTTTAGGCTCAGCTTCATCACTTGGGGTGATAAGGAGAGCTTCGCCTTCGATACCAAATCGACGGCGCTTGACCCTTTGTCGTTTTGTTTGACGCGATTCCTCTCGGTCTTGATAAACATGTCTCATATATTCATCATAACCCGAAATTCTTTCTCTTATGCTAAGTTCCGTATTCTCATTTGAGTCAGGAAACTCGCTCCCACTTGCATTAGGATCTGTCACATTCGAAACGTTCTGAGGTATATGATCCATTTCTCTATCATAATAAAGAATAGGATCTTGATCTAGACCATTGTCAGGATCAGTTGTATTTTCCTCAGTATTCCTCCCACTCGAATGAGGTCCGTTCGAATCAAGTTCCTCAAACAAGGGTTGATCTCTGTCCACTTGTCCAATGGCAGGAAATTCGTTTTCCAAGAACACTACATCTCGGGATTCGATTTCAGTCACTCGACCTTCTGCGTTTTCTCCCACTAGGACATATCCTTTGGATACTTCAGGGTATCTTATAAAGACACACTTCTTGCCTCTTGGGCCTAATTTCCCAAATTTGCTTGAAGTATCATGAGCGAAAACAGTGCAACCCCATGGCCTAAGCACACTTAAGTCAGGTTTGCGGCCGGTCCACAACTCATATGGAGTGGAAGTGACAGTCTTCGAGGGTACTCGGTTAAGTACATATGTGGCTGTTAGCAAGGCATCTCCCCAATAGGAAATGGGCAAACTTGCTTGAGCCATCATAGACCTGACCATATCGAGAAGAGTTCTGTTTCTCCTCTCGGCAACACCGTTTTGTTGCGGAGTATATGGAATGGACAACTGATGTTCAATTCCCCTTTCATCGCACAAAGTTTTGAATTCCTCAGAGAGGTATTCCCGACCTCTGTCGGTTCTCAGAACTTTGATCTTTCTGTCTAGTTGGTTCTCAACAAGGTTCATAAACTTTCTAAAGCAACCTAGTGCCTCAGACTTGTGAGCCATCAAGTAGATTTGACCATACCTAGTACAGTCATCTATGAAAGTGATGAAGTAGTAGGCTCCAGCCTTGCCCTCACGTTCATTGGACCACATACATCAGAATGTATTAATTGTAATGGAAGTTCTGCCCTAGTACCTTTACCAAATGGTTTTCTATGCATCTTTCCTTTTAGGCAAGGTTCACAAGGTGGTAATTCGACACTTCGTATACCACCTAGTAATCCTTCTTTAGCTAGACGTTTCATTCGGTCTTGACCGATGTGATTTAACCTAGCATGCCATAAACTAACATCTTTATCATTCACATAAGAAGAAGAAGAAGTAGTAGAATAGGAAAAAGATTTATTGCGATGATCAATATCCAAAAATTGTCAAACCATTCAGCACATATCCTTGACCATAAAATTGGTCATCCAAACAAATTCTTAAACTGTTATGAGCAAAAAGGAAATTGAAACCAATCCTTAATAAAGAAGTTACGGAAACCAAATTCCTTCGAATCTTGGGAGCAAAGAGAACATCATGTAGGACTAGGGTTTGGCCTTCACGCAATCGCAATTCACATGTGCCGATTCCTAGGACTTCAACTCTTGAGTTGTCGCCTACATAGATCCACCTTGATCCGACTGGAATCCGTCGGAACTCGACAAAAGCATCTCTATCTTTCGTCACGTGGTCTGTTGCACCTGAATCAACGACCCACAAAGGATCATGCTCAGTCATAAGAACAGTACTAGATACGTAAAGTTCACTCACACATGAGTTAGAACGTACCTTGGGAGCAGTGCACTCGTTTGCATAATGCCCCTTGAGTTGACAATTGAAACATTTCACGCGAGAAACGTTTGTCTTCCTTCTGTTCTTGTGCTTTTTCTCTTTGGGTCTTTTGGCTTTCCTTTGCTCTTTCACCGGTTCTTTACCCCTGCCATTTGAGCGCTTACGCTTCTGGCCTTGAGCCCTTGGACGCCTCCCACTGGAGTTGGAACCCACATAGTGAGCTTCAGCATTGACCTTGATCGATGCGAGGCGATCCTCCTCGAGTTCGAGGTGGCGAACAACAGCATCGAAGGTGGTAACACCTTCGGTGTGTGTCAGGTGCATCTTCATATGCTCCCAACTGTTCGGTAAAGAACGGATAACAGCTTGAACTTTCTGCTCCTCGGTCAACACATGACCTGCTTCACTGAGTTCACTGATCATATTCTGCATTTCTCTCAAATGCTTTTTCATTGTATGATCATGTCTCTTCTTGTAAGTATCAAATTTGATAGTAAGAGAGCGGAGCCTAGTCAGAGACACACCTCCGAACTTCTCCTGCAAGGAGTCCCACAAGGCTTTTGCATTCTCTAACTTACAGAACTGTCGAGTGAAGTCATCATGCATCGAACTTAAGAGAATGATACGGGCAGTAGAATCTCTCTTCTTCCATGCCGTATAAGCTTCTCTATCTCTTCGATGCTGAGCAGTAACGCCTTCCTCGGGCACAGCCATGATTGTTCCCAAGGTGTCTAGAACCTCTTGTTCTTCCAGCACATACTTAATCTTAATTCCCCATACATCATAGTTGTCCCCGTTCAGTTTCAGGTCTTTGTTAAGTTCAGCTACGATCGACTTTCTAGCTGTAGCCATTGTTGACAAATCTACAATGGAATTGCACGTCTTATTAAGAAGTCGAAAAGGTTCAATACACGCAATGAATTCTCTTAGCAACCTATATCTATCTAAAAAGGTTAATATTAAATTTCAAATCGAAAATGAGACCATATAGGAATGGCTCAAATTACCCTTTACACTTTAATGGTTAGCTTATTAGGTAGATATTTATGCTTAGAGAATTTTATGTTACCTCGCGTAACAAGATATTGTAACTTTTTACAAAAGGTGGTTATTATGGAATTTTGATGACTTTGAGTTCATAGTGTTTTCTTTTCAGGCTAGTCCTACTACTAGGTTCAGCAAGATATAGAAAAGCAAACATCGATAATTGAAAACATAAATCCAATTAAGCAGCTCGTTGAACCCAACTAATCAAAAACCATTTAATGAAAATAACCAAAATTGTCATTCAATCAAAAATTGAATCCACAAACCAAAAACGAGCTACTTGTTCTGAAAGCAATGAAACAAAATATAACTCAAAAGTTATCATATGAAACTCTGAAATCCTAAAAAAAAAAAAAACTAGCTGCAAAACACAACTCCATAAAACCAGAAGAGAACTACTCATAATTCTTCGGGTTAAAATCATCTCGACGAACCCTCTTTGGGAAAGAACAAAACACGTCGTAACGCATTTGTTTTGTGAAGGTTCTATGCAAGTGCTCACGCCCTCTCCCATAGTGAGGAGTCTGGATCGCATTTCCAGATCTCAAGACCATTCCCTTACGCCCCAATGGGTAGGAAACGCCCAGCTCATCGAGGTCATCCATAAAGAGTCGAATGGATCTCTTGTAGTCCATTTCAGACTTACAATAACATTCTACGTACAACTCTTTAAGCCTCGGGACTTTGATCAAAGATCTTTCCACCGCTCCAAAGCGGAGAACTTTATCTTTGAGTCCGTTGTAGTTTATACAACACTGCATCAGGTTTTGGACTCTAACCAAGTGACGCACAATAGCATCAGCATCATCCCATCTGGATGTGGGAGCCATCCTGCAACGATTTAACTTGTCGCGGAATCTTTTCCTAGCAGCTTTCTGGGCTTGGGTCCTAGGTACTATTGGCACGAAAATGGTGCCCGCCATTGCTGTCTTATACAACAAAGAGGGAAAAAAGTCAGCGTACTCATACACAAACTAATTCCAACAATCAAACTCATTTTGATCAATAAGGGCATCCATATCACGAAAAATTTATAGTGAAAAAACTCATTTTTCTCAATTTTGGAAAAGCAGAAAACAGATTTTCGCAGTTTTGGACTAGTTCGGGATAAGAGACAAAGAAGAGGTTGTAAAACCGTCTGTCCAAAAATTCCCAAAAATTTCCAGAAAATCCAAAATAAGATTGTAAAGTGATCTGCCAAAAATTGGGCCGAAAACGGTCTCTGGAAGTCTCTTCACGCGCCCCCACGCGCCCTGGGCGGTTCGGGGAGTCGCTAGAAGAAGAGAGGAGAGTGGGAGTCACACTCCAACTTCCAGACCTCCGTTCGCCTATTAAAATATATGAAACCTAGGGTTTTTGGGGTCTCTGAGCACGATGGTGGAGTCAGTTTTCACAAAAAAAGTGTCGAAATAGTTTTGCAGACAGTTACAGCATCGTTTTCGGCGAATTAAAGAATTTTGACGATTCAGAATACAATTTTAGTAAACCCTAATCGTCAAAAAACACAGATCAGATCTGTACCATACCGAAAAACAATAAGAAAATGGATTCAATCGAGTTTCAATCGCTTTCAGAGAATCAAAAACACACTTTTTGATAAAATTTTTGAATCTGGTTAAAAACCATTTGTCAGATTAAAGACTTTCTATCAGATTAAAAAGCCTTTTATCAGATCTGATTAAAACCTTATCAAAGTACCATGTTTATATCAGAAATATCAAGAACACAATCAAGATCATATAAGCACAGCAGCAATCGATCATTCTTTCGAATGATCCCACGATTTCTTCATCTATGGATACAGAAATCACAGAATACAAGATCTGTGGCTCTGATACCAATGAAGGGATTAGCCCGGCATACTAATCCATATGAGATAACGGGTTCGGGCGTACCTTATATAGCAGAACCAGCAAGTCTCTCAGAGTAGCGGAAGCGGTAGCGGAAGCGGATCTTAGCACCACGATCTTGTATCACCGGATAAAGACGACCACACGGTGTTAACCGGAGAAGTCTTGTTGATCCACAGACTAAGAGCGAAGAACGAGAGAGATGGGTAAGGGAGGCTCGGTCGTATAGAGGCAGAGCTCCGACGTCTCTCTTTCTTACTTGTCACATATTGTGATTAGGGTTAAGCCTATTTATAGGTGGAGAAACCCTAATTTCTCCATCTAACCTAATGGGCTTCCTAATCACTTATTCCTCTTAGATGGGCTTGACCCGTTCCATTTCGGACGGGTCGGATTAATTAGATCCATATCTTAATTAATCCCAACAATCTTACATTATATGTATCAATATGGATAAAATATCTTGCAATGTATGTCAGGGTAAAATTCACCTATGGTGTATGAACTTAGGTCTGAATCACACTTTAGTATACGAACTTCAATTTGTCTCACTAATATGTATGAACTTACGATGACCTCCGACTAAAGTGTACAGCCGGTCAAAATGACCGGTCAACGCTTGGTCAACTTGCCACGTCATATTTTTTCATTTTAATTTTTTTTAAGTAGGTCCCACTAGACATGAAATTACTCTATTAACCCTCTCTCATTTCAAATCTAATTTTATATCTCCCCTCTCAATATTTACACCTCACCCCTCTTCCTGAAACATATACTTTTTCCTCTCTCTCTCTCTCATCAATATTTCTTATTCATCTTCAAACTTTGGATGCTTAAAATTTCGTCTTCATCTTCTTCTTCACACCTTTGTGGCTTCGTTTTTCTTCTTCTTCTTCTTCTGAAATCATCTTCTTCCCCTTATTATCGTCTCTCTCTTCTCAATTTTCTTATTCTTCTTCTTTATAGAAACCCTAAATCGAAGATGAAGAAATGCTTTTGTGGTTTCGATGCCCTTCTCTTAACTGCTGCTAGTGAATTGAATCCAGGTAGAAGGTATTACAACTGTAGAAATTTCCGGGTAAAGACATGTTTTTCTTAAAATGCATTTATTATTCTTAATTTTGATATTTATCTTCTTCTCTAAAAATCCCAAAATTCATTTTTCTGTCTAATAGAAACGAAATGGATGTTCGTTCTTTGAGTGGGTGGATCCAGCTATTAAAGGATGATAGGGCAAATGCTATTATATTTGAACTAATGAGGGACCTAAATCGGGTTGAAAGAGAATGTGAAAGACTGAGAATTCTTGAGAGAGAAAGGGACAAAGATTTTGCAATATGGAACGAACCAGATTTGCAAGAGAGGAGGCACATGGTGGCAACGGAAAGCAGAAGGGGAGGCAGAGTATGCAAATGTGTAGGGATTATTATGTGTATTTTTTTGGGTTTATGTATTGATTTGATCATAGGTTAGAGACAATAATAAAGTTATGTTGTATGAAAGTTTATGAATCTATTATGATTGTATTATGTTTAGTTTTAATTTTAATGAATCTGTTATAAGTTAACTTTTACATTGTAAGTTTTAGAAATATCGTTTATGAATGATAAGTTGTCCTCGTTATGTTAAATTTGGCGGATACATTATTTATAAGTTGATCGGATACTGAAAGTGGAATTTCTAAAATTTTACGATTTACAAGACATTACAATATTAAAATGGAATACCTTCTACAACATTAACAAACATTACAAACATTATGTTAAATTTGACATATACCTTGTTTATAAGTTGCTAACAATAAAATTGTTACAACAACAACTTCAGTAGTATAATAGAAAACAATTTTATAAATAGGAGGCATATGCAACTGTTTCATACATATTGGTGCCTTGAGCACAAAATAGGAGACATATGTCAACCAACATATCTAAAACAGCCAAAACAATGGCATACATGCCAACATCCAAAAATAGGCAATACTTGCTGTGGCGTGTGATACCTACGTGCTTTTTAGGGCAAGTGTACCCATCGCTCAAGTAATAAAGTGAGTATTTTAGACTCGGATTATCGTACCCAAGGGATCGGGTTAAGCTAAAGTTACTAACTTTCAGTCTCAAATGTCTAATAAAGTCAAAAGATTTGATTTTTAAGTGATTAAAACTACGGATCTAAAGCATGGTATAATAACAACAATATTTAAAGGCACACAGGCTACAAGTGTCTGGATCTGGATTTCTGGTAACAGCAAAGACTAATCTAACAGTAAAGGTTTGGCCTTTCCCACAAATATCTCTTCCTAGCTCGTTTCCAAGCCTAGGAGTTGATAACTTAGCAGATCTAGCAAAGTTATTTAGTCTAGATCTACTAAGGAGTGTGTTGTCTTAGGATTTTACTAAAAAGTTTCCTTAAATAGTAAATGACCAACATACAAATAAGGCAAGATTTCTCTAGACCACAAAAGCATGCATCTTTAGATCTAATCCGTATAGTAAACCACAAGATAGCTCATTTCTAAGCTCCACTAATGATTTTAGGAGGTTTGTTTGCAACCAATCCTCACCTGAAGCATAGATCTAAGAAAACCAAAGTTAGAATAATATTACCATAAGTAGAAACCTTTCCCAAAGCCACGATCCGTCACCTTTCACTCGCGGCCCATGCTAAGAGACTACTCACTCATGGTAAAAGAATGAATAAACTTCATGGAAATGTAAAGAACAAAGCTTGAAAACATTAATCTAAAGGAAAAAGAAGATATTCAGATCCCAAAGTTGTAAGAACAACTTTGAAAGACTCAAAATAAATTATGTTGGCCCTATCAAGAACAGAATCACCTAGAGGGGGGTGAATAGGTGTCAAAGTTGAAAACTGAAAATTTCTAAGTTTTTCGAGAAACTTAATTTTCAGAGTCAAATTTCCTCAGAGTCAGAAGCAAGCTTACAGAAGTAGCTTCTGAGGGAAATTCTTCCTAAACACAGTTAGACTGTTTTCAGCAACAGAAGTTCTGATTTGTGAACTTCTGGACAGTCTTCTGAACAAAGACAATGATACTTAGAGAAAATCTGTTTCAGCACTAAATATGAACAAGTACACAAAAGCAAAAATAACAAGTATAAGAGGGAGGAAGAAGTTCAGGAGATCCTGATTGAACAATTCGATTTATCCAAGTTCGCCACAGAAGTCCTGTGACTACGTCTTGTCCCCTGAGGTCGCAGCCTACAGAGATTTTATAAATCCACTATTCAGAACTTTTATGGCAAGTTCAGAAGCTCCTTTACATCAACAGAACTTAAGCTAATTTCTCACTTAGTTCTGACTAGCCTAAAAAGAGTTAAAGGATTTCCACCAGAACAAACAATACTCTGTTTTCTGGATTTCTCACCCAACTCTAATCTCAACTAGATTTCTCTCTTTAAATCTAACTGAATATCACAAACGATATCAGTTTACAAGATTCCTATTATGAACTTGTTTTTCTTCACTCTCTCACTTAAACTTAAGCTATGCTAAGAAAGATTGAGAATGGGAAGTGGTGCTCTGTTTTTCTTGTTAAAACAGTGCGTTGAGATTTTTTGCTCGATGATCACGTGTATGTTGATGCTTTGGAGCTTGGCTACTATTTATAGTGAATGAAGATGACCGTTGGTGAATTTGAATCTTCAATAGAGATGACATCAGTTGTTGTAGCCGTTAATTTGTCAAGTCTTCAAACGGTCTTCAAACACTTTGATTCTGTTATCCTTGTTCTTTAACCAAATCCGGTAAGTGATTTGAAATCAAAGATGAGGTTGACTGGAATCATTCTTCAATTGGATCAACAAAGGGTAGACAAGGAAATTCTGGTTTCTCTTGAACAGACAAGCGCGCTCCATCAAAACAGCTTTTTGAACTTTTGGCGCCTTGCATTAAATGCAAGTGTCAGAGCATTAAATGCTATCCAAAACCCGTGACTAAGCTTCTGATCAAATTGGTAAAAGGACTTCTGATTGCAAAGAACCTCTGAGGAGAGCTTTTAGCAGACTTCGGCTTCAGAGCGGAGCATCCAGCTTCTGAATTATTGAAACTCTGACTTTAGCAAACGAATCTTCTGAGTCCTTTAGGCAATCCAGAAATGATTCATTCAGCACCTGCTGAGTAACTTACACATAGACTAAGTAGAAAAATATTAGTCAACAAAAAGCTATATGTAAGAGAGTATTAAGTTTTCATCTTCTGAAACGATTGGACATAATCAAAATACTTAGGGTTCATCAAATTACTATAAATGGAAAAGAGTAATAAGAAAGTTGTTGCAACTCAAAAGTAAACTAAACATAAAAGTAGTGTTATGTAGCATAAAAAAAAGGTACTCCAAAAGCAAAAGAAAACATTGCCTTTTATAGGGAGACAAGGGTGGCAACCCTAAAAAGGAAAAAGACTAAAATGACCCTTAAAGTTTAGGTCACAAATACCCTTAAAAACTGAAATGAAAATATTCAAATTGTTGATAAGATTAACAGAATTGCCACTAGGGCTAGGTGGCATTCCACCCCTTCAATACTTCTTGCACAGCCTCCTCCGCTTCATGGACGCAGCCTGCATCAAATACTGTCTGGATCACAGCCTTTGCGCTTCTGCAGTCCGAAAGCAGTCTACACAGCTCCAATTCGCCTACAAGGCCTCCAATGCCTAGATTCACCTTTTGTTTGCAATATTAAGCGAAATCTGCACTAAACCTTTATGAGAAAGACTTTCAAGAATATAAACATGCAAGAATAGAAGCTAAAAAGAGTGGAAAACTACGTAAATATTAGGCATATCACTTGCCAACATCCAAAATAATGGCACATAGGCCAACATCCAATTTAAAAAAAAAGGCAATAACCCCACCATACACAACATGTCCAAAAATCCTACCAACATGCACATAAATTCTACAAATTATCACTTTAGCGCCATGGCCTTTGCGGGTTTGACTGAGAACTACTTGCAGTTTGTCTTCTTGATGACCTTCTTGTGCCAGTGTCTACATTAGAAGCTTGTGATGCTTGGCTTGATCCCTATAACAACTAAGGCGTTAATAGTTTATACAATTATTAAAAGAAGTGTTTTAAGCTAAGTTGATTGAATAGACTTACATCCATCATCCATCGGACTGTCGTAGGCTGAGATGGCATTGGAGCTGTTGAACGTGTAGGCTGTGATTATGGCATTGGAGCTGCCGAACTTGTCGAACTATTCCCTTTGCGTCTCTTTGGCTAATAAGTGATGTTATTAAAACAAAAGTTAAATTTACTCAAACAGTTAATGTATTTAGAAAACAATATATAAACGTACCTGAGGACAATTAGAAGTGGATTTTGATGGACAAGTCCGCTTGTTATGACCTTTTCCCCTACATTTGCCACAAGTCATGCTTACCATCCTTTTTTTGGACAATTTACCCTTCCTGGCAGCTTCCTCCAATTCTTCAGCTTCTTTTCTTCTTGCCATTTGTTTTCTGCCTCGCTTTCTTTTCACTGGAGATACATGTATAGTTGGTCTTGGTTCTCCAATTTCTCGAGGCCATTGATCCATGCCATTTGTTGGTTCAATAATGAAACTGTAAACCATGAGGTACGTTTCTACTGAATAACATTCATTTACAAAGTCATCTGGGTCATCATTGTTGCCGAAAATAGCAACACATGCATGGGAACATGGAATCCCATTTAATTGCCATTGTCTACAAGTACATTCTTTGGACTCCATGTTCACAACATACTGCTCTCCTAAGCCATTTATTTGAACTCTAGGTCCACCCAAAAAGGTTGCTCGGTAGTTTCTTGCCCATTCTTTGTTTTTATCTAACTTTTTTTCTATTTTTGGACAAAACCTTGTATTGACTTTTTTCATCAAATCTGCCTTCCTTTTAATCCTTTTCATCAACTTTACTTTGATCATCTCATACCTTGATCATTAGCTTCATCATGGATCCCTTCAACTAAATCTTCTATCACAACTGATGATAGAATCATTTGCACCTCGCCATCACTGTCACTTTCTTCGAAACTGTAGTTATCACTATGCACCACTACATCCTCTTTAGTCAATGTTTTCACATAAATATCAATTTCTCCACATTCTAAACCGACTTTAGACATTTCATCCACATCGACATCATTTCCTATATGCTTTAAATCAATCTCGATAAACTTATTATAAGGCTTCCAATAATATTGAAAGACCCCTAAGCACTCAAAACTAACAACCTTGGCAGCAATAACAACCAAAGAGAGTTTATCTGGATCGGCTTCCTCCCATATTTCCACATCCCCCTCTACATACTCATTATCCTTGAATCTTCCTTTATAGTGCAATACAATCCCAAATGTGGGATCACCTTTAGGACCTACAAGACATTAATAAAGTACATCTATCAACATAAGGACTAACTTTTTCTAATAAAAATAAGGACTAACTTTTTCTATCACCGTGAAAACTGATATAAAATCTTTATAAAAACAAATGTTCAAAGTTCACTAAAAATTAAAATTTGACATCTTTAAAGCCTTGTTAGGATGAAGAGAACTGAAATTTAAACCAATTGGAAAATAAACATTTTTAATTACAACTGATGACCTTTATTCAAATTATTTGAAAATAGACTCAGAAATTAGAAGAAGATAAATGGAAAATCAATCAATACTATACTTTAAAGGTGAAGGCAAGGAATAGTAAATTGTGTGCCTTGACCAATGTCTCCAATTTTGACCTTCAAATTGGTATTATTTTATTCTTTTCTATTTAGTAGGCTGTCCCACATCATTTCACAGGCATCTGTGTTTCATCTCCATACCCTCCATACCCTCCGTGCGCGTGAAGTTTTAGATGCTCCTAACCAAAACGACGTCGTATGAGCATAGGTATTTTTGTAACTTGAGTCATTAGGGCTCTTAGCAGAGCCTTCCCCTCACTTCTCCTGCGCCGCTCCTCCGTTCTCCCCTTTTTCCCATTTGCGGTTTCCTAACTCTATTCCAACAAAGTAGAAACAAATTTGTTTAAGATTTGAATGAAGAAAGTGAACCGCTCCTCCAGATCGCCGGAAAGTTGCGACGAGTTCGGAATTTGGAACCCTTTGGAAGAATCGCCCGTAACAGGTTAGCTATGTCCAAGCTGCTACCTCCTCATCCTTCCATTTGTTTGATTTAAGCGGGTTAGAGGTGGAAGGATCTTCACCGGTCCTTCGTCGCTGAAAACTCAGGTGTGTATTGTCTTGATTTAGATCCTTAAATTATGATTTTGTCATTCAATCTCAACTTCACTGAAACATCGAATTGCCTTGAATCGGAACTGAAGTTATTGTTTAAATTGTACCCTTATTGTGACATAACCTCTAATTTCATAATTAATCAAATCCGATTGATCAATTCAGCTTTTGAGAAATAGTGTCACTAATGGATAAATTGATACTCTTATTCTGATTTTGTAGAGTAGCTCAATTGGAGATAGATATGTCTACTTTGACCGAAGAGAGGGATGAGGCTGTTTGTAAGTATGGGGGAGAATTGAAGAAAGATTTGATGTTACGTGTAAATGAGTGAAGGAAGAGGGAAAATACGTCCCATCTTCAGCAGAAATCGATGAGGTTGAGAGGATTTGTGGACTCTGTTGTAGGAGGAAGTAGAGGGGTTCTTCAGGAGAAGAAAAAGAATAGGAAGTTCTGGATTTCTCTGTCAAGAGAAGAGGAATCGAACCTTTTGGTTTCAAGTTTGGTAGTTTTAAACATTTAATTCATAATGTTTATTTTACGGCGTAACGTCCGTACGATTCCTATGCTTTAAAACGTTGTTCGTATACTTATAATATGTTGTTGTTTTTGATTTTTCAGGAACTCCCGTATTTTACTGATAGTCGTTATTTTACCGATTTCTATTCATCCAAAATGGATTACACAGAGGCACTAGTCGTCAATCGCACGAAACGGGGCAGATGTAGATCCCTTGGACTGGTAAGTTCTAATTTCGTGGCTTAATTTTGGTATCCAAATTCTATAATTGTTCTTATATTTAGTTCATGCTATACGGTTGATTTAACGTTAGCGAAACTTGCTTATTTGCCTCATTGTGTTTGTTTCTTCTTTGCTTATAACATCAATGGATAAGATATTGCCCTTATGATTATGGATTTTAGAGTTGTTGGATTCTTGGTTTTTTTTTCTTTGGGAGCTTTGTTAACAAATATCGAGGTTTAATGATTGATAATAAGGCAAATAGTCCAGTTTTAAATACTGCGTTCAATGACTTGACCATTATTACAATTACAACTCGGGGCGTTCGTCTTATAATCTCGAAATTGTATAATAAGATTAATTTGTAATGTGCTTTGGTAACAAATTTAAATCTGTATTTTTTTATTTTTTTTATTGTATTTTACAATACCTCACACTAAATTCAGTCTAAATACCAAAAGAAATTGGTCACGTACATTCTCTCATTTTTTCTCCATATGTTGTGCACTCTTGATATTGGTACCACTTTTTTTATGATTTTGGTGTTAAAAGAAGGTCTGTACCTTTTTTTGCATGGTTTTGGGTTGGAAAATTGGCTTAAACCTTAAGAACCAATTTTTTGAACAAAATGCAAGCCATTTTGTGTCCCACCAACAAAATTAAATGTCATTTAATGTGTTTTCATCTATTTGAGCATGATTGTGCCATTATAAATTGCAACACAAGACCAATTCTCAGATATACCATTCTGCTTCTAGGCGTTAAAAAAAAAAAAACTTCGCCAATCAACAGGTCTTGACGGTTTATGTCTGTATAATTTTAGTTTACATAGCTGCACCAGTCTGTTTATTTACTTCGTAACGTGGCTTACCATTTGTTCTAAATGCAGAAGACTCAATGCCTTATACTCCGCTTTATCGTATCAGCTCGAAGCTTGAAAATAAAATCAAAGTACGCGTAGCCAAGCGATGGGGTATCGTTAGCTCAGGAACTGTCGGCCGCATGTCAGACATTGAGTTGCTTCTTATCGACAAGGAGGTAATTCTTGCTACTTATTTAAGTAAATCGAAGGAACTAATTCTAACTATCTTTTTGAATTGTATAGGGTGTTTCTATTCATGCCACAATACCGAACGATTTTGCTGAAAAATTCAAGGATTCTCTCCTTGAAGAAGCTATATATTCCATCACTTGCTTTATTGTCGTGCCAGCTCAAGGAATTAACCGAGTCTCAAATCATTTGTTTTCTCTACGATTGTGTCACTGTACCCGAGTTGAACAGGTTCCTGAAGGTTCCGCGAACATACCATATGACGTGTTCAATTTTGTATCCTTTAGCACTATCAAGAATCATGCTACCCTGGTGGACTTTCTAATTGGTAGCTTAATGTCCTTACGTTTGATATTCTATTAACTCACTCTAAATTGTTATGTGTTTTTGGCATATATGTATTATTAATAGAGCCACTATTCACTTTACATATAATAGATACACATGGCGTAGTTACCAAAGTTGGGCCTGTCAAATTGACTCAGCTGCGCCACCAAATTAAACATTCACGCAGTGTCACTATTGTAGATGAGAGGTTTGCTCTCCCCTTTAGATATTTTTGTTTGTTTTAGTGAGTTAGTTAGACATTAATTTTGTGTACGGGTATTTACTCTACTTAACATTTCAATGCAATACGATTTGCCAGCGGTGAGGAAATATCCATCTCGATATGGGGGAAGAAGGTTGTTGAGTTTCCTATCAGCTGCAATTTTGTACCCAATAGCGATGAGCCCGTGGTTGTTGCTGCTGTTGCGTTGCTGCCCAACTCTACTGGGGGTAAATTGTTTACTTTTTATTTGATCGTTATGTATGTATATGTAGTTGACGATAATTTTTACTGCAACGTAGATGCACTTGCACTTACCCTTGATAGTACTTGTGCTTCTAGATTTTATCTAAATTCTGCCATACTTGAGATCTTTGAACTTTTCCGGAGGTACTTGCATAGTTTATTTTGATCAGTTATGTGTTTGTGTGCCAGTGGGATAGGCTCCCTTATACTTTCGGTAATGTGCACTATTTTTAGGATGGACAAGCTTCATCCAGCCTCCATAAAACTCTATGACGAAGTGCCCATGGACAGTGGCGAAGCCAGACTTCGGAACTAAGGAGGGCGGAAAATTATAAAAACTCATTAAGGAATGATATAAGTGAAAAAACTAAATTTCATGGGGGGCAATACACATAAATTTTCAAAATCTATGAACTTATATAATTAAAGAGAGAAATTAAAGCTGATTTAAAAAAAAAAAAAAACAAGGGGGGCAATTGCCCCCCTAACCTTGGATCTAACAACCGAGGAATAGAGCAGCTTGAGGGCGGCTGCGCGTCTTCTATGTCTGACCTTTCAAGTTAATTGTGTATTATCTCCTTCCTGAAAAAAAAAACAGAGAATCCAATTTGTTAAATATTTCAAAGTCTAGTTGTTGTTTTCCTTTTAATGTATTGTCTGTTAATATAATTTTTATGTTTTCAAGGACGTTTTCTATTATTATATATATAATGATAAAAAGCATTTAAATTCTCATTTCTCAATTGATAAGAAAGTATAATATGGCTGGTTCGTGTCACGGTTTCACAAGTTGTGAAACATAGGAAAATTTCTTATCTCAAGTGTTAACCTATTTGAAACCACTGAAACCGTGTTGTATCGTCTCATATTTTGAGTCATGCATGCTTTAATATATATAGAAACGTATAATAAAATATTAATGTGCAACATTAATTTTAAATACTTTTGATAATAATAATTGTATTATTTTTTTTTTTGCAAAAAGGAGAAATATATATAGCTCTATCTTATATACCAAGCGTAGTATAAGTTTCTGTTAGACCCTTATTTCTTTTTTTCGGGTTAATGTATATAAATCTTTAGATTATATTTTTAGGTATAAGTTTTATAATTAAAAATTGAAATATAAAAAGTTATGAAAAAAACACATAAAAGAGTAAAAAAAATAAAGGTAAACTAACTATGTCAAATGAGGTGCAAACAACCATTTTCAGTGATTTTTTCGACAACCTCAGCGGAAGATTTTCAGGGCAAGGTTTATGTTTTCAGAAAGTAGACATGACGAGCTTTCCAGCGCCTACTCACAGGTCTCAATCCGAGTTTTAACGGAGAAGATACGATTTTTTGAAGTTTTACCAAAATCACACATGCAGTTTTTTCCGGGTTCGTCTACGTTCGTTGAATGTTTTGCTCTCTAGCTTTCTGATGTTAGTGGCTGCATATTTGTGAAGTAGTGGCATGCATCATGAACCTTGAAGACATGTAGAGATAATGGAAAGATTAGTGGAGGGTTTAGTGGCCTAAAAATTAGTTAACTTTGCCTATAAAAGGAGCATTTTCATAACTTTTTTAAACAACAACAAATCAGAATCAAAAACTCCCAACAACTCATAATTAACAAATGCTCTCTAATTTCATTCATAGCAAGCTAATTTCAATCTCTTTTAGCTATTTCAACCACTAAATTTAGTTCATAGTTCACCATTAATCTTTTTAATCAACTCAAAAATTAGTTTATTCCAACTCTAGTTTTCATTAAGATTTCAATTGTTTAAATTCTCATTTCTGATCCGTTTTTGATAATTCTAAAGATCAAAACTTCTTTGCTTATATGTCAAGAACATTACCTAGTCATCAATTTCGTTTATTTCCATCTATTTAAGAATCCACCATTGTCATCTTCTCCAAAAAGCATGAAACCAACCTCTCTCCAACTAAAACTCAAAATTCTGAATTTTTTCAATTTTTTGTTATTTGGATCTTCTAGTCTTCATATTTATGATTGATTAGTTGAACCAAATTGATTATTATTTTCAGAACCAAGCTTTTGAAAATTTTTCGATTTTGTAGTCGAACTAATTTTCATCAAACAATTGTTCTGAACCCTTTTTTCCGACTTCATTCCGAGTAAACCATAACATCATATTTCTTTTATTATTTTTACTTTACTTTAGTATCCCAGATATAAGACACATCTTTTCGTTTCATTAAATTTAGTTTACTATAATCCCGTTTCCGTCAGTTTTTAGAACGTCCGTGCTTGAAATTAGCTTATTTGAAATTGGTTTTTGCTGAAATTTAGAGACATTTTTTGACATTCCAATTGCTAAGAGTTGTTCGGTTGTCATAAAAAGGTCACGACTGTTAGTGCGACCACTTCGACGGATATATTTCTTCTGCATCGAGCTAACAAGTTTGTTTAGTCTATTGTTTTCCTATATTTTCATTTTTACATATTTCTCTTCTTGTTGCAATTTAGAATCTTTTATTATTATACGGGTTGTTAGCCGTTGCTTGTAATTAACGACTTTTTTCCTGTTTGTACACAGCTTACATTAAATCAATAAAAATAAAAAATTTAAAAAAAGTCTTTCGTGTCTTTTATTCCCGTTTTATTCATAGTGACCATTTTTAATAGCTAGTTAAGCTTTTTCTAGTGCAACTAGGAACCCGATGAGAACTTTTTTCTCAATCCTTAAGTTTTTCGTTCAATCGTTTGTGTTTATTCAAAAACAAGTAAATAAGTGCACGTTTTTATATCTCTCGTATAAATATTAAATTTGGGAAGCATTTCCCCTGGCATGCCCGCATTTATTCCACACGTATCAAGGTTTAAATTAGAATATATTTAGAAATATCGCTAACAGTTTCCAACTATGTAAAGTTAGTCAATTATAGATTGCTACAATATTAAAAAGTTGAAAAACTATTTCTCTCAAACAAAAAAATAAGAAGTGAAAAATTATAAAGAAAACAAAAACGGATTAAAACGTATTGAACATGAAAATCAAATTAAATTGTTAAACTTAATTAAAATGAAAAATTAGAAAGAAAATTGAAAAAAGAAAAAAAATAAAAGAAAACCTAAAATTGTTTTAATTCTTTTCGTCAAACTTTAATGATATTTGAAATATATGACAATTATTTAAACTTATTAAATCTTTATCTTTCGTCGTGATTAGTTTCAAGATATTGTTTCTTTGATTGAGTAGAATTTTTTTATAGCCGAAGCCTAGCGAGGGTAACTTCTAGTTGTATGTTTAAGGACTTGAAATAGTCTGCAATTAAAAAAATAAAAAAGATTTGAAATAGTTAAAGTTGAATTGCGAGGAGTTTGAATCAATTTAAAATTAAACCCTAGCTTTTCCTACATAGCCTACCTAAATTGCCTTCATTCCAAAATTTCCATGAAATATTATTATAATCATCATTCTGTATCTCAAATTCAAATTTTAGGGTTTATTATCGAGATGAAGGCGAGATATTTAGAGTGAGAGAGAGAGAGAGTCAAATCATAAAAATATAGATTAATAAAGTGGTTAAAGTCATTCTTAATTCATAATAAAGTTTGGAATGAGGGAGGGTTAAGAGAGCAATTTCATGTCTAGTGGGACCTACTTAAAAAAAATTAAAATGAAAAAATATGACGTGGCACGTTGACCAAGCGTTGACTGGTCATTTTGACCGGCTGTACACTTTAGTCGGAGGTCATTGTAAGTTCATACATATTAGTGAGACAAATTGAAGTTCGTATACTAAAGTGTGATTCGGACCTAAGTTCATACACCAAAGGTGAATTTTACCCATGTATGTCATGATAAAGTGGAAATCTACACTAAACTATATTGGATTAAAGTGAGTTACCAATTTCCTGAAAAGATCTTAGAGAGAAGAGAGAGAGTGGGGAGCCGTGCTTTGAATCCTTACCATTGTAGGGCATTTATAGAAAAATAATGAGTTTCGTGGGCCTAATGAGCCAAAAGGCCAAATCTCAATATCCGACAGATTTTGTTGTATCCGAATAGGATTAGTACGATTTTGATCGCGTTTATGAGATGTTCAAATTTGAGTCGGACAATTGATGTCTCGTTGGAATTGGTTGGCTCGATCAATCATCATTGATGTCGGTTGAGATGTTCGAACTTCACCTACTTGAAATAGTGTCGGGTATCATTTCTTCTTTGAAGGAGATGGCGACTTCACTAGATAGGTTGGCCTGAAAAGAGAGGACCGACTTGACGGTCGATGTCGTCATCAGATATATTTTGACGTGCTTAGTTTGATGTGTTCGGAGAGTGCTAAGCTGCCCGATTGAGAGGGCTTAAATGTGTTGTTTGATTAAAGTTCGATTAAGACCGTAGGCGAATGACTATCATTTCAAAAAAGGCCCGACTAAGAAAATTCCGAACCAAGAGCTCGACTGGAAGTGCCTGATTGGGTAGAGTCCGAATGGAAGTATCCGACGGGAAGAGCCCGACTGGAAGACTAGAAGAGCCCGACTGGAAGAAATCGACTTGAAGTGCCCGACTGGAAGTGTGCGACGAGAATAAACCAACTGGAAGGGTTTGACGGGTTGGGTTTAGTGAGAGATGTTCGAAATTGACCGGAAGAGCCGGGCTTGAGACATGCTTATTTACGAATTGGTTTCAACATGCCCGAAGCACAAGTAACTATTATGGTGCTCGACTATAATTGGCCATCAATGACGTGTGCCCGTCGGAGGTGTTTGATGGTGGGATCCAACAAATTAACATTAGTTGACTGTAGCATATCGGTTGCGTCCTTTGACTAGAGTTGTTCGATTAGATTGGGTTGATGCATGCTCCTGACAATGGAGGCAATTTGCTTATGCCTGACGGTGTATCCGCTTTTCATGTTTGTGTCTGATCATTTTGTGCTCGATGGAGACAGTCTGTCGGTTTTTAACCAATGGTTCTTGGTAGATTCTAAATTTTCCTAATCTGCATCAGAACACTTTTAGGCGAAGTGAGATTTTCTTTCTTCAAACAAAGAAACTGATCAAGCTATTGATGGGCTGTGCGTATTAAGCTGAAATGTGATTTTGATGCACAAATCAAAGGATAGCTGATGAATCTTGTTTCTTAGTTTAAACCGACATGTATATGCTACTATATTCCAAATTTAGCATGATGTGGCTTTAATGTAAGAGGGATAAGGCATCCCATATGTGTGTCAAATAAATGTTTCGTGTCTATTCCATATGTATGCTTTGATATGATTAGATCTATTTTTCATGCAATTAGATTTGACAAAAATATCAAATGTTGAACTTATATGGAATGACATGGTGAAAACCACATGGATGGATTTAGTGTATATGAAGAATTAGATGCCAAGTGTATGATAAAGCATGGTGAGCAATTGGCGTATACATAAAATTGACTTAGTTGATTCCATAAGAATTTGTGGATAACGGCCTTAAGGTATGTAGATTTGTGACATGGAGGTGTGATAACTTTGGATCTTAGTCTCCGTGGTGTGAGCTTTGGCTCTTAATCAACCTCAACGGATTTGAAACGTCTGAACTGAATCTTGCTAACCAATTTTCATGGATCTAACCTGAATCCATTTTGGGATCCTCTTTATAGGAAAATAATGGACTTCATTTCATGGGTCTAATGGACCAAAAGGCCAAATCTCAATATGTGATATCATCATGAATATGGATAGTATGATAGAATAAGATGAAAAGTGTACTATAATCGAATTTGATGGTGCGGAATAGTAAATTGGTAGAAGTTGAGATATGAAAATGTGAATGAAAACAAAATACAGGTAGCATTGGTGCAATTTACGTAGTTTTGTAAAAGGGAAGAGGGAAACCAAACCCTCGTTTAAAACCCTCATAACCCCCTTGTGCAGAACCTCAGCCATGGCGTCCCGTCCCACCTGAAAGTGACGAGAATACCCCAACCAATGGAATAAAAATGATGCGCGTTGCTCGTTTAAGCCACCAGCATCATCTACCTCAGCGCGCCTCTGGTGTTGCTCGCATGGCTTCAAAATCTTTACTAAAACCCGCACCATTTCTCTATCCTTCGCCCTTTTCTTCCCTTTCTAAAACCCCTAAATGTCTCCTCCCCGTCGTCGTTTGTTCCCAACCTCTTTCCAAAAACCCTCCCTATTTTATTAAAACTAACGGCTTCAACTCCCTCTCCTCTGTTCCCGCTCCAGGTATTTCCTCTCTCTGTCTACTTGTGTGTTTTTGCTCATTATGTTGCCCGGACACCGACACAGAGTGAATATTAGGATAAAGTAACAAAATAGGCCTAACCTTTGCAGAAAAGTATCAAAATAGGCTAATGCTACCAAATTATCCTCAATGTTTAGATAATGACACCAATTTAGAACTCGTGAACGGAATTTGACGCTCCGGCTTATACTGTCAATTATATTACTTTCGGTATTCATCTTCATCAACTGTGTGTATATATGATGTGTCAAGTTTTGTTACCGAAGCCTAACCTGGTGCCTTTTTGTAAATGTTGAGCCTAGATTGGTGCCATTTTGTAAGTTTGGCCTATTTTGATGCTTTTCTGGAAACCTTTAAGCCTATTTTAGTACCTTATACCTAAATGTTATTTCTAAAATTTAAGCTTCATAAATTAGCCTTAAGACGGAAATTGACACGGTATTGGACATGATAGGAACACATGTATACTAGTAAAGAGAAGTGTCGGTGTAATATAACTGATTGCTAATCAAGTTACGGATATATGCATTTTTAAAGCCTTGGCTATTGCATCTTTTGGAATTTTTCAGTGAATATAAAGGACTCTCGGATGCTAAAAGAGAATTTGGTGCCCAAATTGGAAGACAACTTGCGCATTCTAAAGGCTAAATTGGAAGAGGTCGGTATCCTAATGGATGAATTGTATCCCGGGCAGCATAATCACTTGGTCTGTCCAATGGTAAATCTTCTCTATCTCATACCTTTTGGTAACATCTTTCATGAATGCTTTTAGGCATTCAGTTTTAATACTTGGGTTCCCATTTTAACTTATGGGTTGTTTTTGTTTTAGTGCAATGGTGGTGATTCGGGGGAGAAAACATTTTCTATAGTTGTCGAGCCACAAGGGTATGAATTTGTAGCATCATTTACTCTATTGTACTTTTTTTTATGGCGTGTTCACAGCTTTGCTTTTGTTTAATATGCAGGAGCAGTGCAGCCTGGACTTGCTTTCGAGCTAAATGTGGCTGGAATGGTGGAACAAAGGTGAGACGGTTGCTCAATGACACTTGAAACTATTTCTTTCACTTATTGTTGGAAATATTCTTCACTGCTTGTCTTTTATCAGCTCATGGCAGGGAAAAGTTCTACATACAAGAGCTTAATCAAAACAAAAAATACAAAGTCGCAGACTAGAAAAATAACTGTGGAGAGTCTTGAGTTGGAACCACTATGCAGTGAGGTTGTCAATCTCTCATTTCCTTCCTTTCTGCCTTTTTTTAAGTTAAACTTATCTCATAGTTTGGTGTTGGGTGGCATTTATATCCTCTTTTCAGCACCTGCTGTTTATTTCTTATACGATCTCTGTAATTTTAATATTAAATTTGAACTTTTTGAGGGAATTTTGGTTGTGACATCTTTGGGATTTCATTTGTTTCAACATGGTCAATATGATAAATGTTTATTGTATTTTTTTATGTGATATCCAAGTCTATTTCAATATTTGATCTCTTAAATTGCAGAACTATTTTTCAAGAACATTAATTTTTCCTCATATCAAACATCCCACTTAAGTCCTATTAAAGTGTATAAAAAATTAGCTATCTCAAGCTAATAAAATGTATATTGATGTTTAGATATCAAAATTGAAGATAGTGACTGCTCAGTTTTGACGAATTCAACGAGCACATGTGAAATGAACCCCTAGTATGTGTAGTGATTCAAGTCTAGGTGAGATGTGGTTTATTTTGGCCATGCCATCATATTTTAGTTCTGTTCTGTATGAGTTGTGTCTGTAAAGTATTGCCTCCACTGACAATATTGCTTCTGCCAAGAGAGCATGGTGGGTTGAGCAATTTTCACTACGTAGGATCTCTTTAAATATATGCTGCTAGTCTTCCTACAACTTCTTTTGGTTTGGAAGTGAGTTTGTAATTACCCATTGATGGTAAAGACTTTAAAGGGAATATCGGGATATATAAGCTTGCATACCTTTAGCTATAAGGTAGTGGCTATAGGTACGTGTGAAAGCATGCCTAGGTACCTATACCAGCGTTCCTTCAGAGTATGCTGGTTTATTTTCTTCTTAGCTTCTTGCTGATATTCTGTTCTCTGTTTTGTTTTCAGCTTGTTGGTTATCTTGGTGAGCGGTTAATAACGGAAGAGACATTGCAGAGAAATCGTGTCATGCAAAGAAGCTATGGTGATCAGGTAAATAATATTTCTGAAATAAAAATGCAATTGTGGTACTTGTCTATTAATTATACAGTTGGGATTCAGGTAGACCTAAACTAAGTATGAACTTATGGACTTCCAAGTTTTTGATTTCTAGGGGGGTGTTTGGTTTAAATGCTGGAATTGGACTCAGAGTGTGAGGAAATCGGAAAAGGAATCACTATTCATTCGTTTTGTTTGGTTTATTCTGGAAACGGAATCTAATTCCTTTAATGTTGTTTGGTTTACAAAAACTGGAACCGGGACAAAACATGTTACATATATTATTTTTATATAAAGTAATAAAAAAACTTAGCAAAATCATCAATAGTAATAATTATCATATTGTTATATATATATGGAAAACATAAATAGATTTATTCTGAAAAGAAAATAAAACAAAAAAGAAACAGATCATGCATCTAAAAGCAAGGCTATGAATCGTAAAAGAGATAAAGAGTAGGAGGGTGGAATCAAGTTAGATTCATTAGGGAAGAGAGGGGAATGGTTGATTCCCATAAAGTGCGTAATTGATTCCCATTATTGGTTTAAATTAATTAAACAAACATTATCAAAAGTAATCAAGCATTCCCATTCCGTTTTCTTGGTAGATAATTGCCATACCAAACATGCCCTAAAGTCTAATCTTCGATTAGTTGTTGGCTGGGATTTATCATGCTAAAGTATATTATTTCACATTAAGATCATATTCTCATTTATTAAATCATGTTATCTAGTAGTTGAAAAGAGGCAAGAAAGTTGCAAATGAAGAGAGCTGATTGTTGGTTTCTTTTGCTGTATAGAAGATGGAGAATTCACATTGTTTATTTATGCTTCAACATTCTAGTCTGTGCCTCATGCTCCTGTCTACCAGATCTTTTTGTGACAGAAAGCCTCTTTGGGAACAGTAGTCAAATATGACTTAGATGGTAGTCAAATATGAAGTAGTGACGTTCCCGATCGAACTTGGACCAAATATTAAGCTAGTTATTTAATTAAACATGACAGTTCTTACTTGTCTTAATTCTGTCTATCTTATTACCAGATTGCTATCGCATTTACTTATTGGCGAGATGGAATGCTCACTAGCTGCAAGTATCGAGATAATACCAAGAAATTTTGGCAGGTAATCTCAAGTGCTAAATGCTAATGGTTGTAAAAAATGCGAAAAGATTTTATTCTTGTCTTCTGTTTTTAAATTTTCGACAAATGGTGGTATCTATCCCTATGGGCTTCGGTGAGCCTGCATTGGCAGTTTTCTTCTAGGAAACTGCTTTTATGTATTGTATTCAAAACATCTAAAAAGTAGCTTGGTGTCTATGTATTCAGCTGTGAAGTTATAAGAATTCTAAACATATATTTATTGTCCTTCTGAAATTTTTATTGCATTTCAGTTGATACTTCCTGTTTGCCTCTTCATAGGAGATTCCTTGTTTTGATCATTACCCAAGCCTTCTTGGGGCAACTTAGTTGCAAAGTTTTATGATTTCAGTTCAGGTCAGGGGTTGAAAGTTGTTTGTTTCTGCAGTTTTGAGTCCAGGTTATTGGCTTAAAAATTTCGAAACTGCAGACATTATTTTCTATCATGATAATCTCTTTAAGAATTATCAATGGCTGCCATGAACTTCAACAATTGAAGGAACTACCACCCTTAGCCTCATTTTCTTTTCTAACTTGAATAATTATTTTGACATGGCTCCTAGCTGGTGAGCAGGTTAGACTCAACTTTTTTATTTATGTTGATTGGTTGATTAGCATTGTCATGTCAATTTGGAAGCTGAATAATCGCCTAAAAACATAAATATAGCTATTAGGCATCATTAAAAATGTTTTGTAGTAATAGGATTTAGAACAACTTATGCGGTATAGTTATCTTACTCATCCTGAAGCATCTTTCGTTCTAGAAAAATCAGAAGGCAAAAAAAAATCTGAAGGTGGGTTGGTGTTATACTAGTTTTATACTGGATTTCCACACATAGGAACTGCCATTAGAATCAGTGAGGGTGTTGCAAGGCCCATCATTATTTCTATCACATATCCTCTGTTGAATTTACAAAAGAAACTCTGGATCATAGTTGTTAAACTCGTACGAGTCACGAGTCGACTCGTACGAGTCGAGTCAAAAAAAGCATAAAAAGAGTCGACTCGTATAGGTGAATCGAAATGGTGCATGACTCGGTCCTGACTCGGATGACTCGGTTCTGACTCGGTCGACTCGACCGAGTCATCCGAGTCAGGACCTGCTGGCTTTTTTTTTCCAATTAAGAAAAATAAACTGAAAACTTCTAATTTAACACTAATAGTCTAATACTATTCGGACTCTTACTATTCTCCTCTTTCTATTCTGTCTCTTCCTATTCTACTCTTCCTATTCTTTTCTGTCTCTTCCTATTCTACTCTTCCTATTCTGCCTTATAAGTTATATATACAGCAGCATCACTTTGCTCTTATGTGCACAAGCAAATAATTCTGATTTAATGAGCTATAAATTTGAAGTAGTTGATTGGTTTTTTTATATGACTTATTTATTAGACATTAATATTGAATTATTAGACTAATATTTAAAAAATGTTTAGTGTTATATTTTTTTTTTTATAATATTATGAATGGATCTGACTCGTACGAGTCGAGTCACGAGTCACAAAATTAGGATATCGAGTCACGAGTCGACTCTCGATTTAACAACTATGCTCTGGATTTTAATGTTTCCTTGCTTGAATCAGATCTCCTTTAGTTAATAACTCGAGAAAAAGCTGAAAGAACAAGGTTTTGACCTCTAGTCTTCATACATACAACAATGCTTCAGCCTTTACTGATTGTTACTTATCCACAAATCTAAAAATAGCAATCCAAAATTTTGACCCTGATGAAATCATATTTCATGCAATTGAGGCTTAGAAAATCTAGAAAGTTATTTGGATAGCCATGTTAGCCGCCATTGAATCAATAGGAATACTTGTTGATTTGTTAGAGTATTTTGTAGCATACTGGATGGCTTGCTTTCATTTCTTATGTCACTCTTTTTTCTAAAAAAAATAAAAATAGAAGTTAAGCTATCTTTCGCAATATTGGTGAATTGAAGTAAATATAACTTTTTCCGTTTAACTTTTCTGCATATTCATTTTTCAGGAAAGTGATACAGAAAAAATATTTTATGGGCTAGATGATATCAAGGATGCTGATGATATCATTATTGTAGGTCTTCTTTTTTATTTCTTTTTTATTCCTCAATTTGTTCTCCATATGTAATCTAAATAGTTAGTACTAGACTTATATATATGTATATATATATATATATATATATATATATATATATATATATTTGTGATTATAGGTTGAAGGTGAAATAGACAAGCTTTCCATGGAAGAAGCTGGATTTCGTAATTGTGTGAGTGTCCCTGATGGTGCCCCTCCATCCGTTTCCGATAAGAATTTGCCATCCGAAGACAAGGTCTGTGTGAACTTTAATATTCTAACTCATGCAATCAATATTTATAACTATATTTGTCATTATAGTAATATTAATTGTTTAATGGCCTCTTTCCCATGAGACATGTTTGAATGTTGCATGGGTAATACAACTTGTTCACTTGACTTTTGCTTCTCCTGAATGGGAATTTGTCGACAAACAAAAGAATTAAACATTGCTGACAGGATTTAGAGTCTGTTAAGATGGAAAATGGATTCTTATGAAAGGAAAAGAAAAGGACTTACTCTATGGCATCTTCATATCCAAAAGCTGTTTCCCTAGGAACCAAAATAATTGATATCTTAAGCCACTGATTTGGAGTTCCAGTGGCTTGAAGCTCTCTTTATCACATTTCTTAGGAACTTAAATGATAATGGAAAAAGCAATCCTGACTTTTTTGCTGACTAGACTTATATATTGCTGGCATCTGAGTGCCTCTTGTAAACAGTAGTTCTTTACCTACAAATATTATATTATAATCTTCTTCGGATTTAAACACGTATTCTTCAGGATTCTAATGCATGCAGTTAGAGAAATAGTCTTAGCCTGGTTATAACTAAATCTTGTCGGCGCAAACAAGATTTAACCTCTTTTATACCTAACCCATCCATGCTCTATATATTGTGTAACATATTTATATGTACGACACCTTTTGTTAATATGTGTTACCATTGCAAGAACTTGACTCGATATACATGCTGGGAGATTGCTTCAGTTTTTATTTGCAGTATGCATGCATACATGTTTAGACCCATAGCTTTGTGCTATTGCATTTATCAGAAGCTACCAAATCAAGATTCAGAATTTTTTTTGTCTGAATTGCTCATCTGATTATTGGTTTTCCTACCGAACTATTTAAATAGTGTTGGTGTCACTTCTAGCTGATAGGAAGAAAAGTGTTTTTACTACTGTACTCTTGAGGTTACAGAGTACAAATTGATATTCATTTCCATGCTTAGTTATGGAGATTGGAGACAGAATTCGCTCTACAGAGCAGTGTTAAGTCTCCAGCTGTACACGAGTAAAAGGCAAGCCTAGTGAGCAAGGCTTCCATCTAGTGTCTGAGGAGGATTGATCCCATTTGGGTCTCTTCAACACAACCTTCCCCTGCTTTCTTGCAGGCAAGAGGCTGCTTTTCCAGTTCGTACATGTGAGGTCATGGTTAAATAACAGCAACCTTACTGTTGCATGGAGGTTTATCCTTTCCTATGATATCTGAGTGAGGGTAGAAAGTGTATATTTATCTTTGCCCGTGAAATGTAATCCTACTATCTTTTCTGGAAGCATGTTACCAGTTTTGTCACTGCCTTTTCAACCTTGGAAGTACTCAATCATAATATTGAATATGCCCTGTCAACATTGTCATAAGTTTAATAAAATGATTCGCTGATTTTATGGTTGGAACTTGAAGCTGATTCTTCTTCTTTGTATTCTGTGAAGCTAGGACATAAAATATCGATATTTGTGGAATTGCAAAGAGTACTTGAAAAAGGTTAGTAGAAATAATCTTATGCTTCTGAATTTTACTCTTGTTCTCTTGTCTGGGAAAAATAGTTCATATTTCTGTATATCCGTCTAAATTGATTATAGTCATATATGCACTAATTGTCTTATATATCTACCATCTACACGTTTGATATTTATGGAACTTCTTACAATGATAATGACATTAACAAGAACAACAACGTACAAGCTCACAACACACTTTAATTTGAAATGCCGTGGCGTTTGGATGACATTGAAATGTTTATTCTAATAGGCATCTCGCATAATACTTGCCACCGATGGAGATCTGCCTGGTCAAGCTTTAGCTGAAGAGCTTGCTCGTCGTATTGGAAGAGAGAGGTTTGCCATTGTGTGTGTGTGTGATAATACTGTGTAGCATCATCATCCGAAATAAATTTATACAAGTGGAATAACTTTTTTGTTTATGACAATGCAGATGCTGGCGAGTTAGATGGCCAAAGAAAAATAAAGATGAAAATTTCAAAGATGCTAATGAGGTCTGATTGGATTGCTAGCATGTGTGTAGAAATGATTAGCATAAAGGTGTTAGGTTGAGTTAAAAATTATCCAGGGTAATTCTAAGCTAATGATGGAAAAGGGACTATTTTAAAAATAGTGGCGCTTCAATCGAGTGGCATATATCTTTAGTGAATTAAAAATTAATTCATGCTCTCTGTCTCAGTTTGCCTCTTCTTTGGGCTGCTGTTTTCTAATGGAGCCATTCGTTATGTAGCATCCATGTTATCATTTGTATGCATCTTTTATTGCGTCATTCATGTCTTTTTTTGTGGTTGATAGGCCTCACATAGTATAGTATTTAGAAATTTCCAAAATAACTTTTGTAAGTAATTTTTTTTTTTTTTTATATATATATATATGGATGTCATATTATCTGTCAAAATTTGCTCAGGTTCTGATGTTTTTGGGACCTACTGCATTGAGGGAAGTAGTTCAGTGTGCGGAGTTGTATCCTATCCGTGGACTGTTCAACTTCAGGGATTATTTTGATGAAATTGATGCATATTATTATCGCACTCTTGGTCATGAACTAGGCGTTTCAACTGGGTGGAAGTCTCTAAACGGATTATATAATGTAAGCATTGTCATTCTCAATTTCTTCTTTTACTTAAAACTGATTGCGTGGATTCTTATCTTCAAAATTTAAATATCTTCCAAAATTTTGTCATCATACAAATTGCACATATATATATAGATGGCTAAAGCTGTTAACTGTTTCTTTCAAGATAGATTGCTCACTAACTCATAGAATTAAACTAACTTTGAAATTATCTCCAACGCTGTTATGGGTCCACGAATAGGATCTTGTCACTTGTCTTTTGATAACAAATACATGATTTCCCTTACCTTTTTCATGTTCTTTGAGTCGCCTATTGTTGAAGGTTAATTGCGGCTTGTAGAAGATCGCCCTCTCTTTATCTTTTTTACTGAAAACCCGTAAGCTAAGTGCGAACGTAGCTAGCTATAATAGAAGAATCCTAGACAACAATCAAAGAAGCAATCAAAGGAGCAATTATAGGCATTAGTATATTTGTCCACTTCCTATCCTCATTATACATTTATATGTGTGTGTGGGTTTGTGTGTATTTGTGTATCCATTTTAAGTTTAAAATATTCATGTAGTCTTCCAGAGTATATGGCATCCCATTATTTCCTTCTTATTTAAACGGTATTTTAAATGGTATCAGAGCCTAGTTGATCTTCTGGATTTTGCTTCATGTTTTGGTTGTCTGAGTTCGAGTTTCTCAGATTGAATTATTTTATTTTCCAATCCTATCTTTTCTTCGGGATATACCCTGCAGAGAAGATAATTCGGGATTTGCCACTCTGAGAATCAATCTCGAGTGTGCATAGAGATCAATAAATTTTGGGTTTGTCGATATCAACCACTTTCTGGTCTGTCCAAGAGAGCAACCACTCTAACTCAACCTCAGCAGTTGTGCTTTTGTCTCACATCTCACCTTCTCCTGGTTTTGTCTCTGTATTTCATGTGATAATCTCTGTTTATTTCAACTAGTTGTGTTTATGCTAAATATTTGTCAGGTTACCTATATTTGTAAAAGTTGGGCATGATTGTTACCTGTGCTCCAGATTTAGGGGGAGTGTTATAGCATGAATAAATGTGAACATGGCTAGCTATCAAAGAAGAATTCCAAGCTGCAACAAAGGAGCAATTATATTATCCACTTTCTTTCCTCCTTATTTATATGTGTTAGAGACCATGGGAATAGAGAGGAATCCATGGGATACATTATATTGATTTGAATGAGGGATACATATTTATATACACTGTATAGGACAGGAGACCATGGCAAACCTATGCTTTCACAACTAGGTTTGTCGGTCTCATATTGTGCAAGGCTGTCAAAAAAGCCTTGCATTCTCTAACATTCCCCCTCAAGTTGGAGTATGGATTTTAATCATGCTCCACTTGCTCCAAATACAGATAACATCGTCTCAAAACAATATGACTCAAAGCTATACAACTCAAAAACTGTAAAATAAAGATACTTCAGATTATAAAACATAATCAGGAAAAACACAATCCAGAAGAATAAATGGAAAAGGCAGAAGTTAGACAACAAGATGACAGTAGAACAAACAATCTTCAGAAACGTAGAAGCAAAGCTCAGTTGGAGCAACACACAAGAGGCTATAAACATTTCTTTGAATTTGTTTGATATGACTGCATCTCTTGATCACATCTTTTTTGGTTATTGGACTGGAAGCTGTAGACATTGCTTTAACAATGAAACCTTGCACATCAAGATGACAGGGATGAATTGCATTTGAGATTCTAGACCATGTCATAGCAGGTTAAAGTATGGTCTGAATTCCGATATTGAAGCCATAGTTTCAGCTGTAGTTTTTATGGTTCAAATGCTGAGAGCAATATTGCTATCATGAATTTAGTAAACAGAAAGCGATGCTGCTACTGCTTCTTCTTTTCTACTGGAAATTGATTGGATCCATCTTCGGATCAGTTTTTAATGTTCTGAAATTAATTTTTTTTTGTAAATCAATTTGGTCTATTTGTGCATGCTACCATCTGAAACCACTACAATACACAAAGTGATTAGATTTTGAATGCTGTTCCGTTTTGTTCAGGTTATGCCTGGGGAGTTGACTGTAGTTACAGGGGTTCCCAACTCTGGTAAGAGTGAGTGGATTGACGCTCTCGTGTGCAATCTCAACCGCAATGTTGGCTGGAAATTTGCACTTTGCTCTATGGAGAACAAAGTAAGCTAGTTCCTCGGCACTCTTCTATTTTCATTTGCATGGCATTGATGAAACTCGTTGCTGTCTTTTCCAATATGTTACTGTCTGAAAAGGTATGAGATGCCACCCAACTGATTTTGAAATGTAATCAAACATGGATTTCTTTGATTACTTGTGCAGTTGCAAAAACGGAGGAGCATTTTAAATCCCTACATAGTCTGTGTGCTTTTCGAGTAATAGAATGTTTAATGGCGGTACCATGCTACAGAAATACTTGATCAAAGTTGAAAAAACTGTATCTGTTGATGATGTGATATATTTATGAATGTCCTTGATATAGGTCATTTTACTTGTCTCAATTTACTGTCCTATAGGTTCGGGAGCATGCTAGGAAACTATTGGAGAAACGCGTAAGAAAGCCCTTTTTTACTGCACGGTAAGTGATTAATCTGTCGTATTCTGTATTCTGAAAGTGATACTTGCTAGGTTGCTAGTTTCGACATTTATGGTTATTTAATGATTGATAATCTAATTCAAGTTGAGTATCTTCAAGCGAACATTATTGACATGGAGTTAATATAATACATCACTTGTGTGGACCCTTCTGTGTAGCGTCATGCATACAATCCATATACAGGCTTCAAATTTCTGGGTTATGAGTCAATTTTCTTATAAGACTTCTTTTTATTTATGCTATCCTTGGGTATATATCTCTTGGTTATGTGATAGTGTTTCTATCCAGGGTGATTTTCCAATGAGTGTGTTTTTGTATTAATGACGGAAAAGATTGTGTATTGGTGGAGAAATAGAAACTTGTTTATTGGATTGAATATTCCATAAAAATGTTATGTTCATAGCTTGGGTATACCTATTGCTAGATTTAAGTTGCATCTTAAACCTATTATTCACGGTCCTCTTGTTTGTTCTTTTTATTTTCGTTTTTTTAATAGCTATGGAGAAAGTGTTGACCGGATGACTACTGAGGAGTATGAGGAAGGAAAGAAGTGGTTGGATGATACATTTTACCTAATAAGGTGAGTCAATTGTTACATTTATGCTGACATGAAATTGAGATATACTCTTTTACTTGTCTATTACGATTTATCACAATAATCCCTGCATAGTTGTCATATTTGATTAAGGGACTTGACCCAAAGTTCTAATTTGTTAGCCTTAAGTTGATTTTTCTCATATATCTCCAAGAAACATAATTCATGTAAGAGGATAGAGCATCTTGCTTATGTATTCTGGTTAATTTTGTTTAGCCTATCCATTGATGTTGACTGTTATCCATGTTGGGACAAAATGAGCTCGGGGGTAGATTTGAAGTGGAATTTCAATCATCAGTAAAATTTTGGGAAAGATAGTGTTCTTTAAGTATATTCCATTATACACCCACCAAATGGCTTCAAACCAAACAAAAAGCCATCTGTTGTTGGGTCGTACTGTTTGTCACGGGGTTAGAGTTTTCATGCAAAGGAAACTCCTGTGTGGCACCTCAAGACTGGGCAGTTTCCTGAGGCCAGCCTTGTCATCTCCGTGCTCACTGGTTTTCACCTTCTCATATGATCATGAGAGGAGCGGAATAAGCTCCTAAACCAGTTCAGTGCCTAGATGTACGTCCCTCCATCGTTGTCAAGTCCAAGACCAATGAAAAACTCGCCAAACTTAATTGGGTCGACATGACTGACTGAAGATTGGAGGCCGTCTAAGTAGCATGAACTCATTGTTAAATGGTAATCCCGCAACCCACTTTTAAGCTCAACATACAAGTATCTGCTCAGGCTGCGCGTCACGACATGCAGCTCATGACGTTATGTGGACCCAAAAACTGCTGGTTGCCCTTCTACATGTGTTCATCGACATTTTTATATCTGATGGATAGCTTTCCATTCATTTTGCTTCGCTTCTTGCTTATGTGCCTCCTTATTTTGAAAACAGCCTTATTTAATTCATAAGTTACCACTAAGAAATTTTGCCGTTTTTCAGACTTTGCTTGGATACAAATAGAGTATAATATTGTGAGAATTTAATTGTTCTGACCTTGGAACTCTCTGAACATCTCTAATCTTCTCACAGTTCATTGCAAAGTCATATTACACTTGAATGCTTACTCATGCTTTGATGACTTGGCTCTTTGGAATGAGGTTGAATCCTTTCCTCCCTCCTGTTATCCTTGACTGTCCTTCCTAGTTTTAGTCTGGTAGGAAATGCAATATGTACTTAGACAAATCTGGATGCTATTGACTCCATCTCTTTGATCACATCTTTCAATGCTTTACTATAATAATCTGCCATGCTAAGCATTTGATTGATTGCAGAAAAAATGTTAGACCTTAACGTAAAAATAAAGTAAAAAATCAAATTGATCTCTTGTGTAGCCTTGGGGAGTTTGATGTGCTATATTTTCAATATTTTGGCTTTTTAATTTCATTCTCTTCTAATGTAGTCCACACAATTTGATAATTCAACTGTTAATATTGATGTATTTTACGTTCGCTTTTCTTATGACAATGTAATAGATGTGAGGATGATAAACTTCCCAGTATTGATTGGGTTCTCGACCTTGCAAAAGCAGCAGTTTTGCGGCATGGAGTGCGAGGACTTATAATTGATCCTTACAATGAGCTTGACCATCAGCGCCCTATTAGCATGTAAGATTTGGCCAAAGGATGCATTTCTATTGCTGAATTCTTTGCAGCATGTTATATGATTGTGATTTTCTGTATGTAAACTAGCATCTGATTTGAGTTTTTTATCCCTTTATGATCCCAGTTTCATGAGAAAAGCTGATGATATATAACATTTTGTATTATTTTTCTTTATTAGAAATTAAAGATGATACTAGGTATAATTATTAAGCTAAAAATTCATTTGTTTATGGCTTAGTGTTTTTGGAGATTTCCATTGTTGACTCATTTTTTGTAGTATCCCCATAGTTAGGATTTTTGATATTAAGTTTGCTTCACATTTATGATAGCTGAGGCCCAAAGAAATTTTGGAAGCTAATTTGGAGTAAGTTTTTTCCCTATATTCCCTTTTACACTTGACGGAAAATTGGATCTAATGATTTAAATACCCGAGAATGTATTCTGGAAGTGATTTTGTTTATTTTTTTTATGTCCTTTGTAGGAATATATAGGTCCTTTGTAGGAATGTATATGTTTCAGATGTCCTTAAACTAGGCGGATCTTTTGAAAAATTGAACCGTAGGGCTGTTTCCATCCCAATTTATGTAGTGGTATTCACTAAGTTTTTGAATTAATATTTGAACTTCTGGGAATTTATGCGCCCTTTTCATATGAGTATGTTACTAGAGAAATGTTTCTCCTAGCATGATCAATGAAACTTAATTGACAGCCTGCCTTTAACTGGTACATCAAAGTTCAAATCTAAAATAAACACATTTACACATTCTTAATTGTCTCGTAGTTTGGTGTCTTATAATTGACAGATGGTACAAATTTAAATTCTTAATGCAAATTTGTTGGTTGCAGGACTGAAACAGAGTATGTAAGCCGGATGCTTACGATGGTCAAACGATTCGCGCAACATCATGCTTGTCATGTTTGGTTTGTAGCACATCCCAGACAGGTTACTTGCTGTTTACTTACTTTTTCTCCAGCTATTTTTGTTCTGTACTCAATTCCATAATCTCTATTCGTTTTCCGACAGTTGCATCAATGGACTGGAGGCCCTCCAAACATGTATGATATTAGTGGGAGTGCGCATTTCATAAACAAATGCGACAATGGAATTGTCATTCATCGTAACAGGGATCCAGAGACTGGACCTTTAGATGAAGTACAGGTAGGTTGTATGGATACTCTACTGTGCAGTAGGTTGTATGGATACTCTACTGTGCAGTAGGTTGTATGGATACTCTACTGTGCAGTAGGGAAATGTAAATTTGGCCCTTGTATTTTGTGCAAGTTGTCTATTTGGATCATGCAGTTCAATTTTGACACTTTTGTGCTCTATACTTGGCACAATTTGTCATTTGGGCCCCTCTACTTGGTATATTTGGCTTCCCACACTTTAATTGTTTGCAAAATCTAGCTCTGAATTGCACCCCTGAAATATAGATATAAATACATTACATTATTGGAGGACAGTTGGACCACCGACTTCTAACTTCACATGTGATACACTCCAATAACTAAATTTTGAGAAAGATTGAAGGATCAAATGTGCCCAAATTTAAGTAATCAACAAATTGTACCAAGTATAGGGGCAAAGCTTATCTTTTGCCTTGAGTTGTATGATCATTCTTTCATCTAAATCATTTTCTTGGTATTGAAGTATATGGCACCAATAGCCAAACATAGAAAAAGTTAGTCAGCTAATAATAAGTTCGTGAATAAACAATGTGCCATCTTAAATCTTTTGCATCATCAGGATCATTGTAGTTAGTTAAATTGAAATCTATAAGTTTTTAACTTGCAGGTTTGTGTACGAAAGGTGCGAAATAAGGTGATTGGAACCATAGGCGACGCCTCCTTGACCTATGACAGGTACGTAACTTGTTTTCGCTGTGGCGAGGAAATCAATATATGAACGCGGACAGGAAATGATATTCATGGCTTCAAACTGCATGATTTAGACATCTTACAAGTATGTGAAAGCATGTTGGTTTCTTGTGGTTCGGTTTTGTTATCAACATTGTTCTGCTTTCTCATATTTGGTCCAATTTTGACTCTTTCCAATCTTAAGTAAACACAAGACATGGTTTATTTTTTGTTTAGGCGATTAATCATTGTTGGAGATTTCATGTGAGATATTAAGTTCCAAGCATTTTCCAAGTTGAATGCATGCGTGTTTTAGTGAACCTTGGTGAATCCTAGTGAAGCTAATGTATATGGTTTTCGGATCAGGTAGAGTAATTAGTGTTGTTATTTTGACAGGATAACTGGTGAATACAAGGATATTGAGTAATCATCTAGGAGAGGATTGGATCCTTGTAAAGAAAGATTTTGTATATTTTAGGACAAATTCGTTTGTTTCATTATCTTGTAAGTTTTCCAAGACCTTTCGAGGATTATTGAAGATTTGAAGGTAATGAAATGATTACTGTATTTCTTTCCCTGATAGGGTTTCATTTCGAAAAAGGTTTAGTTATGTAAATATATTTATTGCAGTGTCAAGAAACCCCAAAATATGCATTTTTATTTGAGGCGAAAAGTCACTGGAATGTTGACATGGATGGAGTCCTCTTCAGTTTCTTTAACGTGATTTTAGCTTTTCTTGGTAGGCAATATGTAAACTTTACTGTAAATCTTCATTGTAAATCCTCATCGAGGTCTGTGGTTTGCCTTGCCTCGTGATTTCCTTGCGAGTGGGTAGGTCCATCCTTAGCTAAACTTTTCATTATCAAAAAAAATTAATTATTTTTTTTTGAAAGTAAAAAAAATTAATTATTAAGTGATTGAACAAATAAAAAGAAAAATGACATATGCTCATTCCAACACATTATTTCAACAACTCATGTGAGCATTGTGAAATTTTGTTTTGCTTCTAAAATCAAATGAAATTGCAAATTAGATGCTGAATTTAAGCAAATTTTTTTTTAAACAAACAAGAGTTGGAGATGCAAAATCAAAAAATTAACAAGGTTTAAGACTGCAATCCTGACAATTGAAACTACAGCACTTGTTTGTAATTAATAAATCGAGTGTGTGAAAATCATTAAAATGACAAGGTATATTTTAGCATTTTTTATGTGATTATTTTATAGACATAAAATTAAGAAGAACATGACAGAAGACAGATTACATTGGAGGGAATCTGTAACCTATGTTTGAACTGTCAGACCCAAGAATATAATACAATAATGAAAAACAAGAGTCTCTTGGCAGCTGTAGTAACCGCAAATCAAGCAATCTTGATACAATTATGGTCTCTTCACACCTCATTCACTAATTCCTACTTGCCTTTTACTCTCCTCCCATGCCTTCTTCATTATACAATATAATACTACATTATTCAACCTTTTGTATTTATGTTAGAGATGGAAAATGTAGTAAGTAAAGGTCAGTAATAAATATAATGTAAATTGGAGAAACGGATTCATCAATGTTTGTATCTTGATTTGATTTATATATTCCTTAACTGTAGCATTTTGATTGGAGAACATGTCAGACAGACATAGTATAATACATTTATTAGTTTCTGTAACGTTGCCAGATAATGAACGGCAAAGGTTGCGTTAATTAAGGGGAAAAAAAGAAGTAAATAATGAAGCAGTCTAATTTCTCATTGACCACAGCATTGGACAGTTTGTGGTAAATATGTAAGGGAATGAATAAGGTCCATTCTTTTTTGCTGAACTGAACTGAGCCGAAATTGTTGAATAAATTTCAAATTGCTGAACTGAACTGAACTGAAACTGCTGAATAAAACTGGAATTGCTGAACGGAACCGAAATTTCTGAATGAAATTGCTGAACTGAAATGCACACTAAAATGTGCTAAATATAAGTAAAAAATAACAAGGTCTGAAAGTTTTTTTTGTTGACCAAAAGTTTAAGTGAGGATAGACGTACTCACTCGTAAGGTCAAGACAAACCACGGATCTTGATAAAAATTTACAAATTATCTATTAATAAGCACTATATTTTGTAAAATGGAGAATTAAAACTTCAAATTTTTTAAATAGAAGATAGAATGCGTTATCACGAGTTTGAATTGTGGGGCCAAAAGAAAAGATTAGAGTGAAATGCTGGCGTACAGGGTAGCCAAATCCTTGGGAAAATACAGAAAGAAAGAATCCCCCAACGGCTACCACATGCCCAGGCTGCTGGCTGGCACCAGATAAGTAAGTAACCGTTGGTGGGTCCCACTCCTCCTTCAAAATATATATCCGTTGCAAAAACCTTCCTTCTTCCTTCAAAACCATTTTCAAGAATATAATAGATACCCCTTTCTTTCTTTTGCCTTTTCTTTGCTTTAAGTTTTTCTTGGTGCTTTTTCAGTATTGAAAGATGACTGTTGAGGTTAAGGCTGAAGATACACAAGTAGGTGCTGCTGGTGAGGTTGTTCCTCCCAAAAAGGTGGTCGTTGAAGAAGAAACCATGAAAGATCCCAAAACTGTTGAGAAGAGTTCTTCTTATAGGGAAGAAAGCAATTTCCTTTCTGATCTCAAGGATTTTGAAAGAAAAGCTCTCACTGATCTCAAATCAAAGCTCGAACAAGCCATTCTTCACAACAATCTATTCAAGAAACCAGAAAACCAAGATAAAGAAAAGCCAGTGAAACAAGAGACAGATACTATCACAAATCAACAAGACAAAGAAACCATCAAACAAGAAAAACAAGAAGACGAAGCAACAAAAAAGGAACAAGGAGAAGAAGAATGCCAGAAACAAGAAGAGGAAAAGGAACAAGAACAACAACAACAAGAAGTGAACAAGAACATTTCCTTGTGGGGAATTCCACTTCTTGGCAGCAAAGGAGAGGAAGGAACAGACGTCGTGCTCCTTAAATTCTTGAGAGCGAGAGATTTCAAAGTGAATGAGGCTTTCGAGATGCTGAAGAAGACACTCCAATGGAGGAAAGAATCCGACATTGATTCCATTCTTGAACAAGATATGGAAGTGGATTTAAGCTCAGCCTTCTACATGAATGGCGTAGATCGGGAAGGTCACCCTGTTTGTTACAACATTTATGGAGTATTCTCAGAGGAAGAGCTATACAAGAAAGCATTTGGAAACGAAGAGAATCGGAAACAGTTCTTGAGATGGAGATTCCAGTTGATGGAGAAAGGTATTCAAAAGCTCGAACTGAAGCAACCCGGTGGAGTTACATCTATGCTTCAAATTAGTGATCTCAAAAACTCACCTGCTCCATCCAAGAAAGAACTCAGAGCTGCCATGAATCAAGCTGTTGGCCTTCTACAAGATAACTATCCCGAATTCGTTTCAAGAAACGTAAGCTTTTTCGCCTAGTTTCTTGATTCTTTTGTTCTTGCATTTTATCTAAAGTTTTTTATTTTCTTGATTGCAGATATTCATAAACGTGCCCTTCTGGTACTATGCTTTTAATGCTATATTATCTCCTTTCTTAACACAAAGAAGCAAGAGCAAATTTGTGGTTGCTCGCCCCGCCAAGGTTACTGAAACTTTACTCAAGTAAGTCTCAGGCCAGACAATTTGATTAAATAAATAACTTATATACTCAACATGATTTGATTGACGATATTGATCACGCGAGTCTAATTAGTAATTTTACTTAATTCGCTGTAACTAAATTCTAAGATACTGTAATTTCTTTTTATTGGTTGGGAACTTTTTCTTATACGTATGTGTTTACGATATAAAGGTACATTCCTGTGGAGGAAATCCCAGTTGAATACGGTGGGTTGAAGAGGGAGAATGATTTCGAATTCTCAGCAGAAGATGGTGTAGCTTCTGAGCTTGTCATTAAGGCAGGAGCTACTGAATCCATAGAGATCCCTGCAATTCAGGTATGCTATATACAACATTTGCATAATATAACACGATTTTGACACGATATGAGCGCGTATTTAACTCAATTAATTCGACGATGACAGGTCGGAGGCACAATGGTATGGGATATAAGTGTTGTAGGGTGGGAAGTGAAGTACAAGGAAGAGTTTGTACCAAGTGATGAAGGATCTTACACCATTATCATTTCTAAACTCAGAAAAATGAACTCAACAATACGTAACTCTTTCAGGAACAATGAAGCTGGCAAAGTTGTTCTCACTATCCAAAATACTTCAACCAAGAAGAAGAAGATTTTTTACCGTTACAAGACCAACAAGAGTGCTTAAATTAATCTGATTATTTGTTTTTTTTTTCAACAATATTTTATTATTCATTTATTTATGTCTCCAAATTATTCATCATTATTTTTTTCTTCTTTTCTCAACATTTTTTCCCCTTACAGAGTGGTTGTAGCAACAAGAAATATAAAATCAGATTGATTCTTTTTCTCATGAATATCTTTTTCTCCAAATTAATTGTCTTTGGTCCTGATTGGTTTATTTGATGTTTACTATTACAAGAGATTCTAATATATTCATGGGGTACGATGACGTGGTACTTCAAACCAATAAATGATCAACATGTGTCACATCAACCAACAAGATTTTGACGATGTGTAATTAATTAAAAATGTATTTTTTTTAGTAAATTATCTTTATAAAATTCTACATCCTAAAATAAAAACCCTAGACCCTAAAAAGTAAATCCTAGACACTAAATCATGAACTATGGATACTACCATATGTGACGTGTCATCGAATTATTGGTCCGGAATATGTCATCCGTACTCTAGAAGTATTTTAAAATTTCTCTTACTGTTACTATTTCTTGTTAGTTCGTAATAGGACTTATATGGACATATTTTAAATTAACATATAAAATCAATTCAAAAATAATGCTAATATGTAAACAAAGATTACAAAATAAACTGTTATAGTTAATAAAAGGCTCAATACATATGTAGCTCCCTCAACTTAAGGAACAACTTATTATCCACCTGAACTTGTAATTGTTTTTCACTTAGCCTCCTGAACTTGTAATGTTTTCCCATTTAGCCCCCTCAACTTTTAAATGTGACCCACTTTGCCCCTTTTATACTGATGTGTCATAATATTTTTTATTACCACTTATATTATGTCATGTCAGCACAAAAGGGCAAAATAGGTCATATTTGACAAGTTGAGGGAGCCAAATGAAAAAAAGTACAAGTTCAGGTGGCTAATAAGTTGTCCCTTAAGTTGGGAGGGCTAAGTGAAAAAAATAGACAAGTTAAGGAGGCTACATATGTATTAAGCCTCAATAAAATTATATATACTACAATTTAAGTTACTATAAAAAGATTTCATTTTAAAAACAATTTTTCCTCCAAGTGGTGAATTTTCTTTATTAATGATTAAATGAGATATCAGGAATACAGAACTGGATATTATGAAACTTACCACATTTGTAGAAATGTCAACTTAACAACATTATTGTAATTTCTAAAATGGAAAACCAACTTTACATAACTTCAAATGAAAATGACCTTCCTCTGTTGTAGAAAAGTCATCTTGAATATCACAATTTCTTTGTCAATTTTCTTTCAAGTAATATATTTGCAAGAATCAATAAAAATCTTTCCAACGATCATATTCCAAAGTCTGGTAAACGAAAATATAGTAATGTATAAATAACATAATACTATTAGATATCTAACCCTTAACTAAATATGAAAATTCTTGGTAAGGTAAGGATAATGATCCTGTTTAGTAAAGAGCTTTTTGGACTAAAATTAGAGGGTTTTGACCAACCTCTAATTGTGATGTTTGGCAGAAAGCGGTTTGGCTCCAAAAAGTTAATTTTATGAGCTTTTTCAATTAGCAGATTGACACATTTACCTTAATTGACTTTTTTTTTTTATCCCTACTTCATTCTTTCATTTATATAAATAAAAGTTTTTCTAAAAAAAATAAATTTCATAATTTCTTCGCAAATATTCGGTTTTCAATTTTTCAATTTTTCTTCCTTCACTATTTCAAATAAAATATAATTATTTATTATAGAGTAATTTATTAACCATCTCATATAAAATAATATATCTATTTTTATATTATTTCTATTAATTTCTTACTTAAAATTAAAAAGTAATTATAATAATTCAATATTTTATTAAATAGGCTTTTTGGGATGGTTCTCGAGTTCTCTTTCGCGCTCCTACCCAACTTTTATCCCAAGAAAAAACAATGTATAATAATTTATTTTTGATTTATTTACCATTCGGTCACATAATTTTATTAATAATGTCGAGCATCTCCATATAGTTGATAATTTGATCTCTATATGGTATGGTAAGCGTTAATTATCATCTCCGTCATTTTCTAATTTTAAAGATAAAAAAAATTTATTTGAGTTTAGTGATATTTTAAAATTTACGTCTATATCCTTAGAAAAAACAAAACTCTTACCAGTTTCACTATTTATATTGAACAATATAAGAATAATTTATACTATTTTAAAATCTATTTCCTACATATTAAAATTAAATGTCCTTATTTGTCATTTTGCACAAATAACTATTAACAATCAGTCAAATTTTACCAAATAAGTTGACACAAACCGCTAATCGAATTACCTGGTCAAATCAGCTAACCGCTAATGTAATCAGCTATCAGCTAACAGCTAATCCTCAAACAGGGTAAATGTCAATTTCATATACTAGATTGCTAAGGTTCAGTTTAACATTGCTTTCCCAGTTGCTTTCTCAGTGTTCCCAGCTAAACAAATGTTTATTAAAGGCTTAATTGGTGCCAAGCCCCCTAAACTTGGCAAACCTGTGCAACTAGCTCCCTCAACTTCCAAATGTAACAAATTACCCCCTAAGTAGGCTAATTGCAACACATAACCCCAAATTTCAAAATGTCATGATATTAAAGAGTATGTAAAATGCACTCTCGCGAACACGTGACATTTTGTTGAAAAAAATTAATTACTCTTTCATTCTCTTCTTCGCTAAATCGAAATAATTGGTTTTTTCATTTATAAAATTGAAGAATGAAGTGATGAATCAAAATCGAAATTGAAAGAAATTTGATATTAAATTTTCAAAGGAATGGATACAACTTCCAATGATGCTAATGTAGATATTGTAGCTCAAACTCAGCATGTATAATAATTTGCCTACTTTAGAGGGTAATTTGTTACATTTCAAAATTGAGGGAGCTAGTTGCACAAGTTTGCCAAGTTTAAGGGGGGTTGGCACCAATTAAGCCTTTATTAAATGCAAAATTATTTTTTGGGAAAGCTGAGAAAGCAAGAAAAGCTACTTTTAAAAAAATCTCGAATTTGTAGCTTTTGAGAACATTATTTGTTAGAAATTGTGTAAAAAGCTGATATTGATATTTATTACAAAAATATGCTTAACTTACAATATATAATAAATACATATTTTTCTATTTATTTCTCGACTTTTAGAAATTTGAAAATATGTTTACCAAATACTTCACAACTTTTGTCTATTTTTCATGACAACACTTTTCCCCACAATAGTTTCCTCAATAACAAATGCTTCTCTATTTTGAAATCGATCAAGATGAATCATTTTGGGGTAGAAACGACCTAAAACACCACTCGCTTTTCTAGTTACCACAAACTGAAAAATTATTAACTTCTCGATTGATTGAACAATTATATGACTTGAAAGGCTTTAAATAGAAAAACCAGAAATACTAATCCTACCAAAATAAGAAGACTAAATAAATAGGATATTGTAAACCTAATACTTCTAAATAAAATAACTCCTAGAATATATATATAAATACGACTAAATAATAAAAAGACTCCTAATTAGACCACGATCAAGCGATGACCGGACTATCGAGGTTGTATCAATTTCACATTTCAAGTTGTGACTTGTTCCACCGAAAGATTAATTTAAAAAATTGTATTGTGATTTAGTTATGAGCTTACACTTTTAATTAAACTGATTTCATGGATGGTATGACATAGTATCAAAGTCTCTTAAACTAAGTGGCCGAGTATTTGAAATTGGATAACATTTTCATTTGTTGGTGGAATTTCAAACACGTGATTTAAGATGATCTGTTTCGAACACACTTTAAGTCTAAAGAGCATTCGTATTAGATTAAACAAAGTTATTTGACCTTAACTTTAAACTCAAACTTTTAATTCAATTGGTTGATACACCAACTTGCCCTAATGTGATATCTTAGAGGAAATACGATTTCCAATAAAGTAGGAGTTGTGTTCTACTTGTGTTTGCCTTAGTTTGTCTATACTACGTACTTAGACATGCATATAACAGTTGTTGTTTTCCATAATTGAAGCAGTTCTTCCCAAAGAAGGAACTTTTGGTGTACATTCAAAATAAAGATAATCTTAAAAAGGAAAAAGAAAGGAGATTATCTTCTAAATCCTAAAATAAGTTCAATTTAGTAATGAAAATCATTAGAAAAAAAAAAAACCACATGATAAAAAAAACAAGAAACTAAAATTAAGAATTTCATGGAATAAAGAATATGAAAGATTGAAATACATTTCTTTCGGGATGAATTTAGAAAAAGGTCAAAATTATGAAATTTTCATAAACAAGTTGCATAATCAATATATGAACATCTTATGTCAAGAACTTTAAGCAATCTACAGCGTTTGATTATTCTTTGATAGAATAATATATTACAAGAAATTTCTTTCTCTTCATTCACATTCATGCTACTATAAATACTAGCACCTTATCAAAATGAAAAATGTACCAAATTATACAAATATTAACAAAGATGAATTCTTTAAGCGATAATATTTGTTCATTAATCCTTCCATTTCTTTTGTTTTTCTTCCTGGCAACACCATGTGTAAATTCAACTGATGCCCATGAAGATTTTATTTCATGTCTTGGTTCCGAATCCGGAAATTCCATATCCATCTCCAAACTCATTTACACTCCCCTAAACTCCACATATTCTAGCGTCCTAAAATCATCCATACAAAACCCGCGATTTGACACACCTTTTACGCCAAAACCTTTAGTTATTGTCACCCCTATGAACTTATCCGACATTCAGGCATCTATCGTATGTGCTAAAAAACACGGCCTTCAAATCAGAGTTCGTAGCGGCGGACATGATTACGAAGGTCTTTCCTATGTCTCGGTCCTCCCTTTCGTGATTGTTGACTTCATAAATTTTCAATCTGTGGATATTGATGCCGAAAACAACACTGCTTGGGTTGAAGCCGGTGCAACTATAGGCAAACTTTACTACAATATTGCTCAGAAAAATAGAAGTCTTGCTTTTCCGGCAGGTGTTTGCCCTACCGTTGGTGTCGGCGGCCATTTCAGCGGCGGAGGTTATGGCATGTTGTTGAGGAAATACGGCCTGGCAGCCGATAATATTCTTGATGCACAAATAATTGATGTTAATGGGAGAATTCTTGATAGAAGTTCAATGGGTGAAGATTTGTTTTGGGCTATAAGAGGAGGTGGAGGAAATACTTTTGGTATTGTTATCAAATGGAAAATAAATTTGGTTTCAGTTCCATCCACGGTTACTATTTTCCGAGTCCCAAAAACTTTGGAACAAAACTTAACTTTTCTTGTTAACAAATGGCAAAACGTTGCACCCAAAGTCGACCAAGATCTTTTCATCAGGATTGTGTTAGAGAGAGTTAATTCCACAGTACGAGGATTGTTCGAGTCCTTGTTTCTTGGAGGAGCGGACAGGCTTCTTCCAATAATGCAAGAAAATTTTCCTGAATTGGGTTTGGTGAGAGAGGATTGCATTGAATTGGATTGGATTGGATCGATCCTATACTTTGCAGGATTTCCGAATTCATCATTGGAAATTCTACTAAACAGGACTCAACCTTCCTTGAGGAATTTCAAAGCAAAAGCTGATTATGTGAACGTAGCTATGCCTGAAATGGCATTGGAAGGCATATGGGAAAGGCTATTACAAGTAGAACCGAGTTCGGGGCAAGTGATTTTTAGTCCTTATGGAGGAAGAATGAGTGAGATTTCGGAATCGAGCATTCCATTTCCACACCGAGCTGGAAATTTGTACAAAATACAACACTTGATTTATTGGGATGAGGAAGGAACTAAGGCAACCAACTTTTACATAAATTGGATAAGAAGGCTTTACAGTTTCTTGGCTCCTTATGTAAGTAAAAATCCAAGAACAGCATACATAAATTATAGGGATCTTGATATTGGAGTGAACAATATTCTAGGCAACACAAGTTACAAACAAGCAAGCATTTGGGGTAAAAAGTATTTCAAGATTAACTTTGACAGGTTAGTACATGTTAAGACCCAAGTTGATCCTGCTAATTTCTTCAGAAATGAACAAAGCATCCCTCCTCTCTCATCTTAATGGCGACACTCAAATGAATAATGTAATTATTATATGTGTATTTGTACCATAATAAGGATGTTACTTGGCATCCATTTTTATGCTTTATTTATTTTTTTGTAAGTAGAAAAATTTGTGTCATGAACAGTGAATATATTTCTGTAATAAAAGTTCATTTTATTCTGTGCTTAAAACTTAACTATCATGAAGATTGAGTTTGATTTTTATTGGTATAATAGTGAATGTATTTTTCCGTTTGCTTATTGTGCAAGAAATTTGATTTTTAGTATTTTCGTTTACCATTTCATTGGTCTTTGGATATAATAGGAGGTACATCCAAGTTTACCTAATACATATATCTATAGAAAACGTAGAAGTAGTAACCAAAATTCAACTAGGTGAGAGTGTAAGAAACCTTGTTAATACTCTTTTTTTTATTGTAAAAATGATGTGTGCTTTTAATTCTAATTAGTGTAGTCAGCGATATTAGTTCTTTTTGGGCAAACAAAAATAAGTTAACCGATTGACCTTAAAATAAAACTCTAACAAATTCTAAGGTTGAGACTAGTGGATCTTAATAAGCGTTTGAGTCCATATGCTCACTGCACCAAATGATATTCTCCTTTCCAAATGCTTGTTGGACAGTGAACAAAGTACCCATGAGAAGGCCATCGTTGGGTTGCTCGTTGCACCTACGATGTTAACGTCAGTAACCTTATAATAGAAAATAGAAAAGAAATGAGGCAAGCAAATATCATCATTAGAATGTAACTTTAGAAATGACACTATTTTGGTATATATAGTGTGCCAAGAATGTTTTTACTTTTCTTTTTTCCCTTATGAGCAATGTAACAACAGTTTTTTAGATCTTTTTCTTTTGTCCATTAATGGCACGATTGGCCTTGGCGCATTGTAGTCCTTTTCAACTATGGCGTATCCGCAAGGGTATTTTATTTTAGAAAAAAAAATCTAGTGTCCCCACAATTGTGTCTCTTATTTGTGTCCCTCTCTCATAAAGTTAGTTTTCTTTGTGATTGGGGTATGAAGGGCCCATAAAATATTTTAATTAAAATAATAAAATTTGATTTTATGTAAGAGGGACACAATAAGGGAAACAATAGCGGGGACATCAGAATTTATTCCTTTATTTAATGCCTTTGTCACCACTTGGGCTTTCCTGACATCTTGGGTTCATGGATCCACCTAAAGGGGCCGGTAAATGAGGACCAATCCATTAAAATACACAATTGCTTAACATAGAATTCCAGATATTACACCCTTGATTCTTCACAATTGCTTAACATAGAATTCAAGATATTACACCCTTGATTCTTTTGGACTGAAAAATTCTGAATTGAACTGAACGATGCTGAACTGAACTGAACTGAACTGAACTGAATGTTGCTGAACTGAACTGAACTGAACTGAACTGAACTGAATTCTGCTAAAATGAAAAATAAATATTGAAACTCAATTGAATAAATAATAATAATAATAATAATAATATTAGTTTTAGAATAATGAGATCGGAGAGGAGGATGACGATAATGATGACGATAATAATAAGATTTTTGAATTTCTTTAATTGATGCTAATTTGCTCCTAATACTACACAACACTGTTACAAGATTTTTGAATTTCTTATTACAATATATAACCAAAATTGGAAACTTTTGTATATTAAATCCAAATTTATATAGTATAAATTATTAAGGTGATAGAACATTGTAACATATATTGGTAATAATATTTACCTACGTCCAACAACTTTTGCAAACAAATTGGATCAACTAGTTAAAATTATAATAAATATTAACATATTATATATAAATAATAAATATTTATTTGTAATTTATTAACCTGAACCGAATTAAATGTTGGTGAATTGAACTGAACTGGACTGAATATTACTGAAATGAACTAAATTAAATGTCACTGAAAATTAAATTAAATGTTGCTGAGCTGAACTGAACTGAACTGAATTGAACTGAACTGAATGTTGTTGAACTGAACTGAATGTTGCTGAATTGAACTGAACTGAACTTAAAATAAGTTCTAATAAGTCCAAAAGAACAGGACCTTAGTTTTGGTTCAAAAATCTCCTGCTGCAATTCATAAAGAACTAAAAATCTGCACTACAATACAAGAGATAATATGTTGTATTTAAATCCTAAATTTCTAATGCTACAATCATGTTCTAGAAAGTTTGTTTCTCCCAACATGACTGCTTATATATGTACGGATACTTTAATAAGTAAAGTTGTAAATCGGTGTTCATGGAATCATGGATCACATCAAACCAATTCAAGTCCCTAAGCCAGATTAGCAAATGAAAAATTATAAAATTAAATATAATCAAAGTCAAATACATTCTTTTATAGCATCTAGTATTATATTGACATCCACCACAATCAAATAAATTGAACAATATACATAAATGCATTACAAATTGGTTCATATTACAAAATAAAAATAAAAATAAGAAGTTTAAAATTGTATCAATTTCTTGAAGTGTCCTATATGTATCCTCCTACTTTATCCATGGAAAAGTAGGAATGCTTTGTTCATTCCTGAAGAAATTACTAGGATCCACCTTACTCTTAACATGAACTAATCTGTCAAAGTTATCTAGGAAATACTTAGTTCCATAAACTTTCCCTTCAGCATAGCTTCTTCCTCCATTAATATTATTGTTGATACCCAAATCAAGATCTCTATAGTTAAGGAATGCTTGCCTCGGATTCTTTGACACGAACGGAGTCATGTAATCGTAAAGCATCCTTGTCAAATCTATGAAACGATCTGCTGCTTCACTTCCACCTACATTCCAGTTTGTTGCATACTGAATCTTCCATAAATTCCCGGCTCGATGCGGGAATGGAGTTTCTGTTGATGGAATCTCACCCATTTTCCCACCATAAGGACTGAATACAAGTTGTGCACTCTGCAGTTCAATCATCTTTTTCCAAATTCCTTCCAATTCGTCTTTCGGGATCGGCTTTTTAACGTAATCTGATTTCCTCTTCAAGTAAGAGACTGATGGAGGTTGTCTTATGAGCAAATTTGATGCTGGTGTTCCTGTCGCGAAATCTGTCCAAAATAATACAGATTCAATCCAACTCATTTCGATATAATCCGATGAAACCAAACTAAGTGCAGGCAGACTTTTGTTGATGATCGAAACAAGTGAAGCTTTATCTCCAAGAAACATAGCTCGAAGAGTTGCCCTTACTGTCTTTTCACCAGTTTGAGTTGCATTAACTACGTCCAATGTAACCCTGATGAAGAGATTGTCATCGAGATCCGCAGCAACGTGTTGCCATTCATTCACAATTTCACTAGCATTCTGTTCCAGTGTTCTTTGAACCCGAAATACAGTAACAACTTCCGGTACTCGTACGAGGTTTACTCTATATGCTAGAACAACCCCGAAACTAGCCCCTCCACCGCCTTTGATAGCCCAAAAGAGGTCTTCGCCCATCAATTTTCTATCAAGTACTTTCCCGTTTGCATCCACCATTTGCGCATCGATGATTTGATCGATTGAAAGTCCGAACTTTCTCATCATGTTTCCGTAACCACCCCCGCTAAAATGCCCTCCAACACCAACAGTAGGGCAAATACCGGCTGGAAAGCCAAGTACTTTTGACTTTTCAGCAATTTTGAAGTACAGCTCACCAAGAATTGCTCCTGTCTGAACCCAAGCTGTCTCGGTTTCTACATCGACAGTTATTGTCCGAAGGTTGAACATGTCAAGCACGAAGAAAGGAACCTCGGATACATAAGAAATTCCTTCGTAGTCGTGGCCCCCACTTCGGATTTTCATCTGCAACCCGTGTTTCTTGCCGCAGATAACTGCAGCTTGGACATGAGATTGATCCAATGCAGTTAAGATTAGGAATGGTTTCGGGGTAGAAGACATGTTGAATCGAAGATTTCGAATGTAAGATTGTAAGACAGAGGAATATGATACATTGTTTGGAGAAAAAATAGCCGTTGAGATTGGAAAGGATGGATCAGAATGATTTACAAGACATTCTTCAAAAGTTGCTTCTGCTCCTTTTGAAATAATGAAGAATATAACAAATATTGAAAAGAAAGATGATCTTGATATTGTCATTTCTGTTGACAGTTTGTAATTATAAATCTTTTCTCAGTGAAATTGGTTTTATAGTGATGGATTAAGATCAATGATTTAATTAAATAATTTGATACTTAAATAAAAATCATTACAAGATCAAGCAAGTGGCCTACGAAATATTTGACCAGAAATATTCAAAGTCAAATCTGGGAACGTGACATAATTTGCAATTGACATTTCGATATTCTAAACTAGTAATGGATAAATAGTGCTCCACTTATGTATCTAGAATTTTTGTTATGGCTTGTCGTGACTAGATTGATTAATTACTTTTTTTGTGTAATTATTCATATGTATCCAATAACCTTCAAGTACAGAATTGTCTTCATTTATGTCCTTTTTTCCCTTTTGGGTAAAATGAAGAATAACATCTAGTCGGCAGAAATCTTCCTTGTTTTGGCTGTCTTTTTTTTTCTTTTTTAATCCAATATTTGAATTCACACTAGGCTGGTTAATTAAAATTCAGAGCGAGTTCAAGAATTATGGTATTTTAATCCCTCCTAGTCGTCGTTGTGAGGGATCGATCCACAGATCTCCCTACCATTGTATCTCCATGCAATCACTGCGCCAATCAACAGTTGATTTGTTGTTTGTTTTCTTGATTTTATATTCCTGGGGCTTACAGCCCTTCCAAATGTACCAAATTTTTTAGTGAAGTAGTTTATAATATTTCTATGTAGGCTTAATATTCAAAAAACTCCTGAACTTGGTAAAATGTTGCAATTTCCCCCCAGAACTTTTAATTGTAACAAATTACCCCTCAAACTTGGCAAATTGTAACAAATAACCCCATATTTTGAGTTTGAAAAGTCAAACGCACGTGTCATGCCCTTATTCGATATTTGAAAAGTCAAAGTGTTAAGTGTTATGATTCTATAGGGTGTTTGAAAAGTCAAAATGTCACATGGCATGATCTTATAGGGTGTTTAAAAATTCATGTATTATTGGGGGTAGTTTGTTACAATTTGCCAAGTTCAGGGGGTAATTTGTCACGATTTGCCAAGTTCAGGGGGTAATTTGTTACAATTGAAAGTTCGGAGGGACAATTGCAACGTTTGACCAAGTTTAGGTGATTTTTTTGTATATTAAGCCTTCCATGTATAAAGAGACTATTCAACTTTTGTATAAAGTCTTCAAGTCCTAATGTACTCTTTAGTCTTTTTATTTTGAAAATACAATACGAAGTCTTCATGTTTTGTTATAATAAACATTTTGGCCTTTTCATTTTTTAGATTTTTATTGTAACGTATTTTAACTTTCAACCTATCGACATTAACATACAAAATGACTATGTGATTATGTTATGTCTTGTTTGCATGTTCATGCCGAAATACAATGGTTACAAATGTAAAACAAATAGATAGAAGGAACAAAGGCATAATTATAACAAAAGACAAAGATTTTATAATGTGCTTTTCAAAATAAGACAACTAAACAATATATTATGTATATCCTTATTTAACGGAAAATCGATAATTTAATAGCTTGGTCCCATATTCACCCAAGTGTTTTAATAAATCTGCATGCGTTGGGTTGATTTGAAGTTAATTAGCTTAGTGTATTCAGCCTCTTTAATTAGACAATCTAGGGTATGAACAATAAATTTGTGAAACTTTGCATATGATAGAAATTGTACAACTTTAAAATTTGCAAATTATATGCTTTTGGTTAAAATAAGAAGGGAAACAAAAATGACCCGACCCAAAGTTGAAATTTGGGAAATGTAAATTAAAATGGTAAAATATAATAATTTGACATATTGGATTCTTTTCACATTTATAAAAGTCATAAGCAATGTTACCAAAAAAAATAAAAGTCATAAGCAATACTTAACTATTAATTTGGTTAGGACACTTTTCTCCTCAAATTTAAGGGAAGAATTATTTACCCACTCAACTATTTAAAAATATATATATTGGCCTTTTATTTTGAGCATGACGAAAACAATTTTGATTCAGTGTTATTCACACGTCAAGATATTGACTTCAAATAGGAACAATCATATGTGAAGTAAATTGTAAATCGTCTATTTAACTACTCTCTAATTTTAAGAGCATTTTAATCTTTTTTTTGTTTAATGTTGATACGGTCTTATGGTCTCAAATATCATATGTCGTATACAAAGTCAATATTTTAAAGCGTGTCTAAACATCAGATCAAGATTGCTTTCGTTATACTCAAAATAGAAGACCAATATATACATTTTAATTATTGAGGAGAAAATAAACCGTCTTTCAAGTTTAAAGGAAGTGACCAAAATAAACTAAGTTTAGGACTCTAGATTTTCATAAAAGAAGAGGAGAGGAGAGGACATATGCAATGCATGAGGACATTACAATTGGATGGGTTGAAAAGTTGAAATTTGACCTACTTAAAGTTATTACAATACGAGTGGGATTGTCAACCCAGATTAATTAAAATCAAAGCCAACTTCTGGAAGGGCCATTAACCCCGCACATTTTTAAAAAACAAAAAAAGTCAAATAAAGCTTCTTCTTATTTTATTTAAATTTTATTAGGAATCTCCGTCATTAGTGGCCAAGTTTAGCAAGTTTATCCACTTTTTTAATTAATTAATGAATTTGGGCGGATCATTCTCTAATACGTCAACCATAATTTTGTTTATACACTTCACGTCAAGCATAATTAGTGATCTGTGATTTGACCAATTAATAATGACTTAACTTGTTAAAAATCTCAATTCACTTAAAATATAATCCTTGTATTCCAAATATAAAAGGGCTTTTTACAGGTCCATTGATAAGCTCAATTTATATGTAGTTTTCCCATCAATTTTAGCCTCTCCTCTAATGTATTGTCATATTTTAATCCTTAATTTAATTGAGTTTTGCTTCAATTGTCGATTAGGGACCCAATTGCATAGCTTCAGAAGTTTGAGGACTATTCTGTAATTTTCTTGGACATAATTGAAAGAACCGAGAAAATTAGAGAGCTGACTGGAGAATTGCCAGTGAACAGTGGAGCACAACTTCAATTAACCGACTGCAAATTGAAGTGATTTTGCTCAAGGATGAAATTGCAAAGGTATGAAAGTTCGAACCACTTTTGAACTTTTTGGGGCTGATTTGCAATAAGCCAAGAACACATGGACTATTTAGCACAAATTTGACAAGAATATGCCAAGTTGTGGCCAACAAGATAGAAGGGGTGGAATGTCACCTTTGCCCCTAGTGGCTTGTTTGCGAACATCTTTTATAGCATGAGTGTTTTAGTCTTTTACTCTCTTTTTTAAAAGAGGATATTATGAAGGAAAATCAGCAAAAAGAATATCACTAATAAATGGTGGTTGACATGCCCACTCACCACGAACATGCAAATAATTTACTCCACGAGCTGAGCGGTGCGCAACAGAATTCGGTGAACGTTTCACAAAAGAAATTGTAATAGACTCAAGATCTTGAAGAATACTAACACACTCTACCAAGATGTCGGATAGGTAAGATGTTGCGGACTTGAACAATCGGGAGGCAATCTAACTGAACTATTACATTTGTTAAACCAAAAGATTTAAGCCATGAGAGAGCTTCTTTAATTGCAAGGGCTTCCGCGAGCAAAGGGTCCCTAACTACATCAATTTCCCCATGACATGCAAATGAGCAGACACCATGGTGATCCTGAATTAAAAAACCAAAAGAACCTCAAAGACGCCGTCGTCGACATTACAGATCAAAGAACCAAGAGGTGGCAGTTGCCACTTTATATTCGGGACCATCAAAGAAGGCATTAAATGCAACTTACAAGCTCTTGTCGTTTGCCATTCCTGGAGCTCATGTAAGGCCTGAGATAAAACAAGTTCAAGGCACGGCATGCCCAAATAACAACATTTCGATATTTCTGGATCGCCCATAAAATAACAGCAATCTCAGCCTTGTTAGTGCAGCCAGAGTCGACCAGTTGAGCCACTAACCATTCTTTTATTTCTCCAATCGATAACATTCTCTGATCTTTATAGAACAATACCCACACTTGCGCAACAAAAATGCATGAATTAAAAATATGAGAGTCAACCTTTCTAGTAGTACACACAACTTTACCAAAATCAGATACAGTTTGAAGAACATGTGTGGCTATATGACCAACTTGTGCCACAAGAAGAGGAAATGAAACCTTTCATTGGAAGAGATTTTTGATCAATACATGCAACAATCTCAGGCCCTACATGAGCAAACCCTAAATTCTATTCATAATTTGGAGAAATCACATGCATGAGATGTCAAGCATTGTGTACAAAGGAATAAGGGGATATTGCTCGATGATATAATGGATGATTCCAATGAAGAGATTTAACATATGCCATTAGAGAGTCAAAACAAGTTGTTCGAAGTTGTTCAGCCACTTGAAGAAGAATTTGCCTAAGATACACAACTTCCTCAAACATAATCTGCAGATGTACAACCACAATTTGAACCTGTGCCATCAGAAAATTTGTCTCCGAAAGAGAAGTTTTCTGAAATTTTTAATAGTGATATGCCTTATTATGTATTTTCATTGGTCATTTTTTGCAGAAGAACCATGAAGACAATAACTTAGAAATTATTTTGATATATGATTGGCTCTCTACTGTATTTTACTTCCAGTAGATCAAACATTCAATTTCCAGTATGCTATTGTATTAGATATATCTAACACAAAAGAGTCTCATTTAATAGATGTCAAACGTATATTACGATGTTTGCAAGGATTCGTGAATGCAGGTCTGTGTGGTATCCAGATTTTCTAAGTTTACACTCAGAAGTTTTACTGATACTGCGTATGAGAGAGATATGATCTAGAAAGGAAAAGAACTTCATGAGGATATCACTTACTCGAGGATTTCTTAGTAACCTAGTTTAGCAAAAAGCAAGCCTCAGTAGCATTATCAACTACTGAAGGTGAGTATATAGCTTTTGGAAGCTGCGTTTCCTTAGTCCTCTTGATCAAGCAACAACTTACTAATTATGGAATTCAGACTGGAACCAGCGCAATTATGTGTGATCAAAGTGCAATCAGTCTATCAAAGAATCTAGTTCAGGACAACAAGATAAAACACACGAGTATAAGGCATCACTTCATCAGAGATCATGAAATCAAGAAGGACATCAATTTTGTCTTTGTTCCTTTAGAAGAACAACTTGTTGATATCTTCACAAAGCCACTACCAAGAGATTTGTTTTTTTTATTCTTACAGAAACAATTGGAATGACAAATCCAATCCAATAAGCTAACCTCAGATGCTGAGTACAACGCTACTGAGCAAACGAATGTTGAATGATCATCTAGTGGTATTTCCTTGTGTCTGCAAGTTAATCGTGCTTTAAGTTCCTAATTATGGTTTATCACACGTTATTATATCATGTCATATGCATTAAATGCCACGTGCATTGACACGATTAAACTACACGTGCAAAAGAGCAAGTATACTCATCATTTCAAGTAATATAATGGATGTATTTGAAGATCCAAGTATCGAACCCAAGGGATTGTTAAACACTAAAGCTATTAAATTTAAACCCTAAAAGTCTAATGATTTCACTAATTAAGATTGATTTTAATAACTAAATTAAACTAAGAGTAAACAGTAAGGATCACAGTTGCGAGATACTATCTATGGGGAGCACAGGTGCGAGTCAGGGTCGCAGGCAAACGGCACGTGCAAGTCACTTGACTTCCAGAAATGGTAAAAAGCAGTTTCATACAAGGTTTTGGTTCTATCTTCATACATTTTCATGTCTACCTCATTTCTAAGTCATAAACACAAGCATAAATACATAGATCAAGCATGGTTAGTGTCTTAATCAACATATTCTCATTAAGCAACAAGATTTACCATAATAAGATTTCTCTAAACCATGGAAATAACCTATACTAGCATGCAAGAAGAGTTATCTAACCCACATGTAAAGTATATCATAGATCTACTTCCAAAAACGAGATAAAGTATAGCTTATTTCTAAGACCCATACTAGATCTACTAAGTCCTATTTGCAACTAGCACTTATAAACCCTAAATCTATGAAAAACACAAGTAAAGAAACTTTTACCACCCAAAGTCACATGATCACAACCATAAGCCTCCTCCCCATCGTCACACCCATAAACGACTACTCACTCATACTTCGGGATGTCAAAACCGAGATAAAATGAGAAATAAATTCGTTCACCATTGATAATAGCTTAGAAAGCTTGAAATGTTTAAGAGAGAAGAGAGGTTGAAGGAGAAGAGTTGAGATCCCTAGGTTTACACACTTTGAGCAAAAACATAAAGATGCTTTTTATAGGGTACTAATGTTTGCCCTAAAAAAGCCTCAAAAGGATAAGACCTAAAAAGTACTAAAGTGATAAAAGACTAAAGTGGCCCTTAAGTAATTAAGTTTAACCACAAGTCACAAGGATAAAAGGGGCATTCCCCTCCTTCACAAATCTGCCTCATCACAGCTTCAAGGTTCCGGAAGATTCCAGAAGTTTCCCTTGGCAAAGTTCAGCAATGGTCCTTGGACTTCTCGGCCTATTACAGAAACGCCCGCGGCAAATATCCCGATTAGTCCTCGAACTTCCAAAGCTATTCAATTGCATCCTTTAGTGAGACCTAAAGCAAATTAAGGGAAAAGCAATGATTAATTATGAATTTAAGCAAATAAATAAGTATAAAAGGAGGCTAAAATAGGGAAAAATATATATATAATTCTCACACATCATGCATTAAGTATAGGTAATTAGTGATAAGTTAGTTACATTGACCAATAACATTTGGTTTAAGAGTAACTTTCCCAAATCATGCATGTTGCTTTACCTAACATACTTCTTGTATATAAAATTCATCACTTTCATATAATTGTACACTTGCACGAAAATTTGACTCAATCTTTTGCTGCACATTGCTATATTTGCATTCATCTTGTCTACTTAAACCCTAGAGTTCACTAACCAACTTTGTGTTTGAGGAGTTTGAAGTAAAAAGAAGAGCATAGATTGACTGATAGACGAGACTTGTTGTCCCACACCACTGATGGCATCTGAAGGCTTGTTAAAGAAAGAGTTGACATGTTAAGCTCACTGTAGCTGGATTTTAAGAAGTGAGCAACTGTTTAACTGTTCACTTGCACTTGTTTGTATTCTAAACCTTTATTTTATTACCAAGTGGGATATCTTTTGGATTTTGTTAACTTTTTGGAGGTTGAACACCTCTCTTTTGCCGTCTGTTTTTGCACTTGATATTTGTTTTATTTTAGACTTACTTTTAGTTAACTTAGTTCAGTTAGCATTTTTCTCTCTTGTAAGAATTGAAGTCTAGAACGTTTTTTCAGCTTTGAGGAACTATTGTTCATCATCTTCATTAATACAATTATTGTTTTCAATGGTTATTGGTGCGAGATCATTTATGACATTGAGTGAGTAGTTATTTGCAAGGCTCGACCAGTCTAGAATTGGCAAAAGTAAGTTATTCTCCCTTAAATATGGAATGAAATTTATATAATGAATTGTTTGATGGTTTAACATGCACCAAAGGTTGTTAAACCTTTATATAAGTTGAGTAACTAATGGACCAAAAGCGAAAATACTAATCTATCTACCATTCAAGCACACAACTCATGAACGAAACAAATGATTAACTTGTGCTAAAGGTTAACAACTTTTGGGTTAGAATTCTTTCTAGATCTTAATGATTAACTATTCGTTTAATGTCTAAAGAACGTATGTGTACGTGACCATCTGCCCTAGGACTAATTTCCAAAAGAAACCTTAGGTCAATCATAGTTGTTAAATGAGATCTGGGACCAACTACCTATTCGATGACTTCTACTTCATTCATATGTTTGAGAGATGACCTATCTTCTTGTCTAGTTTGATTGGGCCTTATCATGTTCTTCACTGTTAGAGATCAATCTTAGCTTTTATCATTCTTGTTAATTTGCCTTTAGTTTAACATTAGTTAATCAAAAATTGAATCTTGTTACCTTACTTTGGAAGCATCTTGTTCTAAGTTTAAACTGAATATTGTTCGACAACATCATTCTCTATGGCATACGATAATGTTACTTGTTTTGTGTTGAGTTGATTCTTCAAACTGGGTCAACAACTTCTTGCTATTGAGGCTTGAGTGACACTTGATTTTGACTGAAGTTATACTGACTATTGACTTAACCAAAATAAATGGTCAGCAACTTCAAGAAAAAATATAATAATCAATTCGATGGTAAATGTTACAATTTTTCATATATTAATTAGTAGAAACAAGATGCTTGAGTTTTCAACATGACTTTTAGAAGCTTTGGATATATGGGTTTGCATATATGGGAGGAGAGTTGATTACAATCCCTCAAGCTTGTGATGCTTGATCCGCCTATTTAGATTGATGACATCCATGCGGATCTGAATGTTATCATCACTATATATGGATCATTAAACGTAAAATAAGTCAAACTTTATATTTTCTTATATTATGACAACTAAACTTCAGTTGATAACTCAAATTGATTATATATAACGATGAAATAAAATAGTTTTTCAAATAATGATCTATTTTACTTCTTCAATTTTCTTTCGCTTCAAGGTTGTTTAGATGTTACTCCCTCAAATTATATGTTGTTTTAGAATTTTTTTTTTCTCCATAATAAATGTCTTTTTGATTCAATCAAAGTATGTTAATTAATTTCTATCACAAATGCCCTTATTTAAATTGACTTTTTATCTTGGAAATAGATAAAATGCAATTAATTCAAAGATAATAGAATTTTTTTAATTAAATTTTTATGCATTTCTTAATTCTTACGCATAACCTTAAAAAACATATATTTTGAACCGTAAAGAGTATTTGATTAGGTTAGAGCAACTAAATATTTAGAAAGAGAAAGCTCTAGAAATAATTAGTTTGAAAATAAAAAACATTGTTCAATTGTAAATGTGATCTTAAATATGTTCAATTCACAAATTTTTTGATGTTGTAAATAGTTATTACATATATATTTACTATTGTTAAAAAGAGAAAAAGATTGAATGAGTTTTAAAGTGTTATGGACATAGGTGTACTTTACCCTCCCCAAAAATCCACCCGCGAAACTATAAAAAACAAAGAATTCAGTATTTCAAAAGCCCGCCCCCAACGATAATCCCACACGTTCAATATAATTAGTACAAATCCACGCTCAAGAATTACCCACGTCATCGATCCGCGCCACTCTCATCCAGCCAATCATATTTCATTTATCTTTCCCTATATAAACTCCATCTTGAATCAGATACCAATCCACTCACTCAAATATCTTTCCATTCTTCCTACCATCTTCACATCTCTACATCTTTCTGAAACCCCAATGGCACCCAAGGTAGCAGAGAAGAAGATAGCGGAGAAGAAACCCGCAGAGAAGAAACCAGCAGAGGAGAAGAAGGCAGAGAAAGCCCCGGCAGAAAAGAAGCCGAGAGCCGAGAAGAAGCTGCCCAAGGAAGGCGTTGAGAAGAAGAAGAAGCGGTCCAAGAAGAGCGTTGAGACGTACAAGATATACATCTTCAAGGTGTTGAAGCAAGTTCATCCTGATATCGGGATATCGAGCAAGGCTATGGGGATCATGAACAGCTTCATTAATGATATTTTTGAGAAGTTGGCTGGAGAATCAGCTCGGCTCGCTAGGTATAATAAGAAGCCGACCATTACTTCCAGGGAGATTCAGACAGCTGTTAGGCTTGTACTTCCTGGAGAGTTGGCCAAGCATGCTGTTTCTGAGGGTACTAAGGCTGTCACTAAGTTTACTAGTGCTTAGGTTTTAATGGTTTGGCATAATTTGATGTAAAGGGTAGTTGTGTCTTTGTGTTTTTTGGGTATATCGGACGTATTCTACAAATTTTCTGATTTAGATGTGTAATGGAAACAAAATGGTATGCAAATTTATCAAGATCGTTTTGAGATGTGTTTAGAATTTACTGATGTTTGTCTTCACAGTGGCAACTGTATTAGATTTTATCTGTTAATGTATAGTGGTACTAAGATCAAAATGACTTGTGTGATATTAGAGCAAATTGAATTTATTTTGTTTTGGGATAGGATAAGAAGATTGAGAACTCTAAGATTGGCCATGGGCTATTATTAATTGGGCGCCCAAAGCCCATCAACAGATGAGCCCAAAATAGAATTTCATGAGATGGAAAGAAGATTTTGTTTTTTTTTTTGATAAAGTGCAAGGAAGATTTTAATTAGTCTAAGGCCTCGTTCTTTTGGACTGAAAAAATTTGAACTGAACTGAACTGAACTGAATGTTGCTGAACTGAAATGAATTGAATTCTGCTAAAATGAAAAATAAATATTGAAACTCAATTGAATAAATAATAATAATAATAATATTAGTTTTAGAATAATGAGATCAGAGAGGAGAATGACGATAATGATGATGAAGGTGAACAAAATGATGAGATTACGGATCATATGGTAGAAGATGATTAGAAAAATAGAATGAGATGATGCTATTTGTAAATTTTTGAATTTGCTCTATTTGCTAATTTTAATTTCATTTACAAGATTTTTGATTTTTTTTTTCAGTTGATACTAATTTGCTCTTAATATTATATAACTGACTATTATAAGATTTTTGAATTTCTTTAATTGATGCTAATTTGCTCCTAATACTACACAATAATGTTACAAGATTTTTGAATTTCTTATTACAATATATAACCAAAATTGAAAACTTTTGTATATTAAATCCAAATTAATATAGTATAAATTATTAAGGTGATAGAACATTGTAACATATATTGGTAATAATATTTACTTACGTCCAACAACTTTTGCAAACAAATTGGATCAACTAGTTAAAATTATAATAAATATTAACATATTATATATAAATAATAAATATTTATTTGTAATTTATCAACTTGAACCGAATTAAATGTTGGTGAATTGAATTGAACTGAACTGAATATTACTGAAATGAACTAAATTAAATGCCACTGAAAATTAAATTAAATATTGCTGAGCTGAACTGAACTGAATTGAACTGAGCTGAACTGAACTGAACTCAGCTGAACTGAACTGAACTGAACTGAACTGAATGTTGCTGAACTGAACTGAACTGAACTAAATGTTGCTGAACTGAACTGAACTTAAAATAAGTTCTAATAAGTCCAAAACAACAAGGCCTAATTGAAGTGAATCAAAATATGAGATTATTTGTACTTTTGATGTATGAAGTTTAGAAAATTGGGAGTAATGATATGAAAAAAAAGGAATTAATCAATAAATTGACGCACTCGTAACCAATTTGATTATTAGAATTCTAATACCTATTGAAAAAAAATGAAAATGTGTTTTTATTAGAAAAACTTGGGAATTTATATTGTCAACAACATATCAAACTAATACAACAATACATTTTTCGGTATAAAAAGAATTTGTATTTAACATGGTTCTTAAAATCGGACTGACTGGTTGGACTGGGTTCAACCGGAACCGGAAGGCTTTCTGATCGGTTAGTGCAGAGTTCCTTCAACAATTGCTAACTGCTTATAAACCAATGTGATAATTCATAACAAAATAATAAATCACTTTGTTCAATTTTTGTTGTTGAACAAATAGTATAAAATTATTTTTGTTTGAAACCTTGTATTTGAGGATAAAATTTTACCATTTCGAGGAGTAAATATGCACTTCCAGCAAGAGTAACAGGGATAAACTTAGATGGTATCTCATTTTATTTGATTCAAAAGCACCTACACAAGTAAAAATTGCAAACAAATTTCTGAAACCTTTATTTTTATTTTTTTTTGTGAAATGCTAATTCCAATTTAGTAGGAGTTAAATGCAAATTTCTAATTTTGGTTATGCTAGCAATTAATTTTGAAGTACTTGTAACTGAATTGATTAAAGAAGTTATGAAATTAATGTATCTGAAAAGCAATAATGATCCAATAAATTAAACATGTGAAATATATGTTTCCATGGAGAAGTTCTTTAATGGAAGGAATTATGATCTGATTAAATTGGTACTATAAATATGGAAGGCAGAAAACATACTTGAGAAAAAACAATTTAGTAAAATGTCTCAAGCTTCAACCTTACTAATTCTTTGTTGTATATTTTTGTTTTCAGTTAGTATAGCAACATGTGATTCAGATTTCCCCAACTTCATGAAATGTCTTGCTCATTATACGAACACCTCCAGCCCGATTTTTGATTCAATTTATACTCGAACCAATTCTTCTTTTGAATCCAGATTACGAGCCTATACGAGATTTCGCAAGTTTCTAGCCCCTGGAACCCCTAAACCCCTTGCCATTATAGCCGCACAACACGAAACTCATGTTCAAGCAACTGTTATCTGTGCCAAATCTAATGGTTTGCAGATAAGGATTCGAAGTGGCGGCCATGATTTCGAAGGCCTTTCCTATATATCTGAAGTCCCATTTGTGCTCCTTGACATGTTTAATCTACGAGCGATAAATATTGATACTAATTATTTTTCAGGATGGGTCCAAGCAGGAGCAACATTGGGCGAGCTTTATCACACAATTGCTACTAAAGTAAGCAAAACTCACGCCTTTCCATCCGGTGTGTGTCCAACTGTTGGAGCTGGAGGTCACTTTTCCGGCGGAGGGTACGGAAACTTGATGAGAAAATACGGGTTGGCTATTGATAATATTGCTAATGCTAGAATTGTAGATGCTAATGGAAATATACTTGATAGAAAATCCATGGGTGAGGATCTTTTTTGGGCAATCAGAGGCGGAGGTGGAGCGAGTTTTGGAGTTGTTCTTGAATGGTACATCCACTTAGTTCCGGTTCCTGAAAATGTCACGGTTTTCAGGGTTAGAAGAGACATAGAACAAGGTGTAACGGACATTGCTTTCAGATGGCAACAGGTTGCTCCAGATTTAGATAAAGATCTATACATAAGGGTAATGCCGGTACTCGTGAACAGTAACAAACTAGGCGAAAGGAATGTTGTGGTATCATTCATTGGAATGTTTCTCGGACAGACGGACAGGCTCCTAGGGTTGATGAACGAAAGTTTTCCTGAATTGGGTTTGGTGAGACAGGATTGCAAGGAAATGAGCTGGATTGAATCAACACTTTTTTGGGCAGAATTTCCAAGTGGATCATCGATCGATAGAATGATTGAAAGGCCGGAAGGATCAAATGTTTCAGGAAGTTTCAAGTCGGATTTTGTGAAAGATGTGATTCCAAAGTCAATTATAGAGAGTATGTGGATGTGGATGAAAGAATACGAGGTAGATTGGATGGAATGGAATCCGTTAGGAGGAAGGATGAGTGAGATTTCAGAGACAGAAACACCATTTCCTCATAGAGGTGGAAACTTGTTCTTGATGGAGTATGCGAGTCAATGGAAAGAAGAAGGCGTTGTACATGAACGAGTAGAGTTGTTAAGAAAAATGTATGAATTATTGACTCCATACGTGTCGAGGAATCCAAGGGAGGCGTTTTTAAACTATAGGGATATTGACATAGGTAGCAATCCAAGTAATGTTACTGATTTCAAGAATGGTGAAATTTACGGGCGAAAGTATCACAAGAACAATTTTGTGAGGTTGGCAAGAATAAAAGGTCGGGTTGATCCTGATAATTTCTTCAAGCATCAACAAAGCATTCCTCCTCTCTATTCCTAGGACGTATACATTTATGTCCAACATACCTTTTTTCCCTCATAAATAAGTTGATAATTCTTATATCCTTTTCTTGTTCTAACTGTTATTATACTATAATGTAATGTTATATACCTATAGATTTGATATCATATTCACTTAGTCCATTTGTAATGTATCTTTCCACACTTCCCTTTTTCTAATTTCTACAATTGAAATTCAGATTTTCCAACAATTCAGATTTATTCATATCAATATATTATATATGCCGCACCCATCGAATCGGATAGTTAAGTTTGTTCTTGAAGTTACGAAAAAGTGCATATTTTGAACATTAAAATTTTACTTATGAATTTTAATGAACCTTATATCCTCAAATGATGAAAAAACAAACTGAGATATTCATTGGTCCTTCAAGAATCTGGAGAGCTATATTTTATGTAACTAACCCATCATTTATTTTCTTGAAAAGTAGTATAAAAAACCGGTCCATCTAGTAAGCAATGTTATGGGCTTTTACTCTAAGCAAGTAGCGGGAACCTGCACTAAAACAAGCCCAAGCCCACATCAATAAAGGATATTAGGCATTAAATCAGATTTTACAATTAATGGTGGCAAAATCTTGTTTTTATCATTTTCTTAAAATCCTTTAATCCTTTTGCCAAGTTAACCGTTAGAGAAATTCATCAGGAGTATTATCATTTACCTTTATTGTATGTTCATGAATTTATATTTTAGAATTACAATAAACTTTAGATGATTGAGATTCTACATGATGTACACAACACATATTGCAAGTTACAGTATCTGGTGCAATTTTTGATATACATGAATCTAGCTTTTAAATATAATTAATCATAACAGAGGTAATTTTAGATCAAATACATTACATGTGATTCATTATTGTTTTTAAACATAACGTATTGTAATACGTAAACATAAAACTTTGATAAAGTAATAAAATATTAATTTATCAATAAAGTAATAAATTCGATAAATTAATATATTTTTCCGGTTTCAAGGGTATTATTTTAAAGAGGTTTAACTGTATATGACTTGTTTCCATATTTAATCATTTGCTGTTTTTTCTTTCTCTTTATTCTAGGAAATGAATTCATAGATTTGTTTCTATTAAATCAAATTTCAAATTAAGAAATTCATATATGTTTAGGGGACTAAGTGGAAAAAATGACAAGTGTAAAGGATTCCTTACCTAATAAGCCTTATTTTTCCATATTTAATCTGGTTTTTTTTCTATTATTTTTTGTAATTGAATCAGACAGTAATGTTCAAGTGGTCCTTGAATGTCCAAATTGAATTTGGACATTGACCATTAGATCTACCAATTTCGATTATATTGACATTAAAAACTAAACTCTAGACCCTAAATCATCGACCCTAGACACTAAAAACTAAATCCTAGATTCTAAATCATCAACCCTAGATACTAACATGTGTCGTGTCATCGAATTATTAGTCCGGAGTATCACATCATCTAGGGTCGATGATTTAGGGTCTAGGGTTAGTTTTTAGTGTCTAGGGTCGATGATTTAGGGTCTAGGGTTTAGTTTTTAGTGTCTAGGGTTTAGTTTTTAATGTGAATATAATCGAAATTGTTAAAATTATAATCAATGTCCAAATTCAATTTGGACATTCAAAGACCACTTGAACATTACTGTTGAATCAGATTACTCAATTCGTGATTGTTTAGACATTTTTATGTGACCACTCTCTCAATTAAGATTTTCTTTGGGACACTATGAATCAAACCCCAAACCCAGTGTAAACCATTACAGTTAAAGGCAAAATTGATCGACATAATTGACATAATTGATTTTTTTTAATTTGTATTTTATTCAAAGAAATGAAAAATTCATCAATGGCATTTAAGTAGGATGTTCAATTCGGATTGTCTATGGTTACTTTGTCTTTTACAAAGTAACTATTACTTTGCCCATTATCACCATTAGATTAGTGGTATGAGATTTGATCCGATGGTGATAAAAACAAAGTAATGGTTACTTCAAAGTAACCATAGAAAGCACCAATTCAATTCATATATAACTGAATTTCTTAAAAAAAAATATTTGGAAATTAATAAATGTACATATGGAAACGGATAGGAATTAAGTAGGTATTAACCTATGATTAAGGAAACAAATCCCAGAGAAATCAAAGATTAACTTTGGCATATATGTGACTACAACGTACTGTAATAAATTATCATCTCATATTTCAACTATAAATAGCAAAGAAAAAAAGCATGTGATTGTATCTCATATAGTATAGTATAATTATTCAAAATGGTTCAAGCTTCAACCTTCATATTTGAAATAATCATCACCATTTTAGTTTCTATTTCTCTGGTATCTTCTGAACCTGATATCCTTAATTTCATCAAATGTCTCCAAACTCATACAAACGAATCCCAAATTCTTGAAAGCGTTCATACACCAAACAATGCCTCCTTCAATTCCAAGTTACATGCCTACGTTAAAAACCGCAGGTTTCTCACCTCGAAAACCCCGAAACCACTTGCAATCATTGCTGCCAAATATATTTCCCATATTCAAGCAGCTGTTGTCTGCGCCAAATCTAATGGTCTGCAGCTCAGGATTCGAAGTGGTGGCCATGTTTACGAGGGTCTTTCCTATACATCTGATGTTCCGTTTGTGATCCTCGACATGTCTGATTATCGATATATCTGGGTCGATCCGTATGGATTTACTGCAAATGTTCAAGCAGGAGCAACTTTGGGCGAGCTTTATTACGAGATTCTTATTAAATCCGATGATGGAATTGGATTTCCTGCTGGTGTGTGTCACAGTCTTGGAGTAGGAGGCCACTTTTCGGGAGGAGGGTATGGAAACTTGATGAGAAAATACGGTTTATCTGTTGATAATATCTTCGATGCTTCAATTGTTGACGTTAATGGAAATTTACTTAATCGAAGCTCGATGGGTGAGGATCTATTTTGGGCAATCAGAGGTGGAGGGGGAGCAAGTTTTGGTGTTATTGTTGGTTGGACGCTCGAATTGGTCACTGTTCCTCAAGTCACGGTTTTCAGAGTTAGTAGAAGCCTCGACCAGGGCGCGACCGATATTGTTTATCGGTGGCAACATGTTGCTCCGAGACTAGAAAACAATCTTTTCATAAGAGCTATGCCAAAAGTTGTGAACGGTAACAAAACAAGCGAAAAGACGGTCGAGGTATTTTTCATTGGCATGTTTCTGGGAACAATCGATGAGTTATTGGGAATCATGAATAAAAGCTTTCCTGAATTGGGATTAAAGGGACAAGATTGCAAGGACATGAGGTGGATTGATTCGATTCTTTTTTGGGAAGAATATCCTGAAGGAACACCTGTTGAAACTCTGCTCGAACGGCCCAAACAAGCAAGTGTTTATTCCAAGATGAGGTCGGATTACGTGAAAAATGTGATTCCTAAGTCAGGTTTAGAAGCTATATGGAAGTGGATGATCCAATATAACCTCGACTGGATGCAATGGAATCCGTATGGAGGAAAGATGAGCAACATTTCAGAGAGCGACACACCATTTCCTCATAGGGCCGGAAACCTGTTCTTGATCCAGTATGCTAGTATTTGGCAAGACGAAGGGGAAAGCGATGAAAGAATGGAGATGTCAAGGAAAATGTATGAAGCAATGGCTCCCTATGTGTCAAGAAATCCAAGGGAGGCATTTCTAAACTACAGAGATAATGGGATCGGAACAAATCCGAGCAATTTCACAGATTTTAAGAAAGGTCAAGTTTATGGGCGGAAGTATTTCAAGAACAACTTTGAGATGTTAGCAAAGATTAAAGCAAAAGTTGATCCTGATAACTTCTTCAAGCATGAACAAAGCATTCCTCCTCTCTTTTCAACTTAGATTAATTCTGAAAATGTTGGTCGGAAACTATAATGTTTGACACTTGTTGCACAATTAACTAGTTGAATGAAAAAAATAAGTTACGAAACACATTATTCTATAATTGTTCAAGGGATAAGGTACAGGTTTTAAAGTCTATGGTTTCGATAGAAAACAGATTAATCTCGACATAGAAAACCTCGTACTAGTTGGGTAGTTTCAAGCTTTATTAATGAAAGAAAGTGTTCTTTGTTTTTCCATTTATATAATTTCCTTTCTAGGTAACCACTATCCAACTTTGAATGCACTCGCGCCGACCCAATAAGAATTCAAACTACGAATCTTTTGTTAGCGGAAAGTACTTATTTTTGTTCAATTAGAGACTTGAAGTTGCACCCTCCACTAGTTAATGTTAATGAGAAAAAAAAAAAACTAATTTTACGTCAATTAAACTTGGAGTTGTTTTATTTTCTACCGGGCAGTCCTAATCCGTGTTCCCGCAATTATCATACAGCTAATTTTTTTTAGCAAATCTGTTGTTGTAAACAATTAAAACTAAATATAAGAGCCTGAACTTCAAAGCCCCAACCTCCTAAGGATCAAGTTATAACTTATAACAAATTGCTAATGAGCAAAAAGTTAACTGAATGATTCAATCTTTTTCTTCTCTTTCTTTTTTATTATTATATAATTTTTGTTTACTAGGAAACCGGAACCAATCCAAAAAATTGAGTAATAAACACCAAAGAAGAAATAGTAACTGAATAATCTAAACATAGATGCATTTTCTGTTCACATATAAAAATAAACATGTATATAGATATGAATCAATCAAAGAGATCAAAAAAAAAAAAAAAAGTTTGACAGCCAAGAAATGAGGATTTTGATGTTTCCTCTACTAATTTCCTTTCTTTTCATCTCAGTTTCTTTAGCACATCCTATTGAGCCTAATTCTGACAATTTTTCTAAATGTCTTCGAAAAAATTCCGACCCTTCAAATCGGATTGCTGATACCATCTTTACCCCAGCCAATTCTTTATTCACAACTGCCTTAACAAATTACACAAGAAATCTCAGATTCACAACTCCTTCTACTCCGAAACCGATAACGATCCTAAAAGCTAGCCATGAATCCCACGTCCAAGCTGCTATTGCGTGTTGCAAAGAAGTCGGTCTTCAGATGAGAATTCGAAGCGGAGGCCATGATTACGATGGACTTTCCTATGTCTCAGAAGTTCCTTTCATTATTCTTGACATGTCGAATATGCGTAAGATTGAAATTGATGTAGCACAAGAAACTGCAACAGCTCAGGCCGGGGCAAGTCTTGGTGAATTATATTACAGGATTGCGGAGAAAAGTAATGTCCTTGCATTCCCTGCAGGGGTATGTGCCACGTTAGGACTCGGGGGGCACATTTCGGGTGGGGGCTATGGGAACATGATGCGAAAATATGGCCTGTCTATAGATCATGTGGTGGATGCTCAAATTGTTGATGCAAATGGTAAAATCCTCGATAGGAAATCGATGGGAGAAGATTTGTTTTGGGCTATTAGAGGAGGAGGCGGCGCAAGTTTCGGTGTCATTCTTTCTTGGACATTAAAACTTGTCAAAGTGCCCGAAATTGTTACAGTTTTTAAAGTTCCAAGAAGCGTAGAGAAAGGTGCAACGGATCTTGTTTTCAAATGGGAACAAATTGCAGACAAGATTGATGAAGATTTGTTCATCCGAGTGATGATTGATGCTGTGAATTCAACAGAACCAGGCAAGAAAACTATAAACGCGACATTCGTAGGGATGTTTTTGGGTGATTCAGGAAGGCTTCTTACTGTAATGAAAGACAGTTTTCCTGAATTGGATTTACAGAAAAGTGACTGTACAGAAATGAAATGGGTTAATTCAACTATATATTGGATTGGATTACCTGAAGGAACACCAATTGAAGCATTACTCGACAAGCTTCCAAAGTGGCCAACGAGTTTCCTTACTCGAAAATCAGATTACGTAAAGAAACCAATCCCAAAAGAAGGGCTCGAAGCCATATGGAAGATCGTGATCGAACAAGAAGTAGTAGGTATGCAATGGAATCCTTACGGAGGGAAAATGGGCCAGATTCCACCCACAGAAACTCCGTTTCCTCACAGAGCAGGAAACTTATTCTTGGCCCAGTACACAGCGAATTGGAAAGAAGAAAAGCTGACAGCACAGTATATGAAGAAAGTAAGAACACTTTACGAAGCAATGACTCCCTATGTCTCAAATAATCCGAGAGAAGCATTTCTAAATTATCGGGATGTTCAAATCGGTAGCATTGGTAGTAACGGAAATGGAACATTCCTGGAAGCAACTGTTTACGGGACCAGAATATTCAAGGAAAATTTCGAAAGGTTAGTACGTGTTAAAACAGCAGTGGATCCTGGTAATTTCTTCAGGTACGAGCAGAGTATTCCTATACAAAGTAAAAAACCATATGTTAATTTTGCACAATAATGAACTCAGGATGTTATATTGGAAAGAATTTGTTTTCCTTTGTCCGAATTGTAAAAATGTTGTGCAACTATTTACCATATCAGTGTATATTACATAACACCAATAATATGCACATATTTTTCAGGATACCTCATTTTCTGATAATTTATTTATTTATTTACCAAGAGTCATTAGTAATACTTAACGTTGGGTTTAATTGGTGATCAGTTCGAAGCAAAGCATCTATATATACATTAAAGGAGTAACAATTAGGATGAGGTGTCAAGCTCTCCTTTTTTTACTCCTTCAATTTCCACATGTCAATTCCTCACATTTTTGAATTATTTTTTTATGATTTTCTTTCCTATTTTTTGATTTTATATTTTAATTAATATAGAAATTTAATAAAATGATATACTTTCCTAATTCTATATTGTAGTAAGATATATTTGAATTAGTTAATTTACATTTCAAGAATTAAAAATCAAAATTTAATCTCTACCCGAAAACAATCAAAATTAATCCGTCCAAAATAATAAAATCAAACATTAATATTTTCATTTCCTAACTTAGTATATATCAAAATACTATTGTGCAAAGCAAAGATTTTGAACACTGATTTTTTTTTTTAATATTCTTATTCTAATTCTATTTTCGTTTTTTTGATTTCTTCGATATTAAAATTCTAGATCATGTTATTTTGTGAATTATTTGAATTAATATTTTAGTTTTTAACATTGATTTTTCACTTTCCATTTTCTTACCACTTAAATTAATTGTATTCCTTTTATTTGTTATATTATTTCTTCCTTTTTTTTTCTTCTTCCTCCATTCACGATATATAATATAAAGTTCTACTTATAGTTTCACGTATCAACTCTATATTAACTGTCTCATTCTCTTGGTGAGTTACTTTCCAAATTTAATTTGAAGAGTCACTATCGAATTAATAATAATTTAATCCAATAGTGTATAACAATCATAATCTAACCCGAACCTGAACCCGAACCAAACTCAAAGCAGCCGTTGACAATAATTCTGGCGATGATGGGGTTTAGAGTTAGGGTTGTGGTTAGAATTCGAGTTTAGGATTAGGTTTAGGGTTTAGGGTTAGGGTTTTGGTTTAAGATTATGGTTACGGTTAGGATTGTTATACACACCTGGATTGAATTATTATTAATCCAATAATGGCTCTCTAAATTAAATTTTGAGAGTTACTCACCAAGAGAATGAGACTGCTATATTAAACTTTTAATTTTTTGAATGTTGTCTCATTTTATCAATTTTTTGAATTTTTAATATTTTATTTTTTTATGAAGATGTCATTTTCATATGCCTCTTTTAATTCCCAAAATATATTCCTAAGAAATCATATTTGTTACTTAAAAAAAAAATCATATTTGTTATCTTTTATAGTAATATTTAATTATTTAATTATTTGTTATGAAAATAGTTTATTAATATGTTTTGATATCTTCTTTCGAAAAACTAAATATGTTTGGGTATCTAATCAACATTAATTTTAGGTATTTATTTCCATAATTCTTCTCAATCAAATTTAATTGAACTTTTTTCTTAATTTCTTTCAACTAATATCACATTCCAACTCCATTTTTTTTTCCAATCAAACTATTACTCCCTCCACTTTGAAATAAATGTCTTTCTAGACAATAAGTGAAATTCTGAATTAAAAGTCGTTTTGAATATTTTTCTTATTTTTCCCCCATTTTAACCTTACATAATATGGTAAATATATTCTGTAATTAATAATAATGGCAACAATAATAGATATATTAAATATTAAATGAGTAATTAATAAAGGTATAATGATACTTTCAAGCATTTCTTATTTCTGAAATTTTTTGTCCAAAAAGACATTTAATTTAGAATTGAGGGAGTAAACGTATTATAGGTGAGAAAAAATTATTAATTTGGAAAAGTTTTGAGAATAGGTAATAAATAAACTTTCAAACAGTAAAGGAACAAATTAATTGAAAAGAAAGTTTAATATTTCATGTTAAAAATGTAATATGTATAAAATGGGAACAAATTTAAATTAATAAAAGAATAAAATCTTTATTGGTGAAAGATAAAGTAATAATATATAAATAGTCAATATATAAACAATTCAAAATTATAAGAAAATGACACATAAGTATAAATGAGAGTGAATTAAGGCGGAGGCTAATGTTAGAGGCTTAAATATATCAAAAAAATGTATAATGATACATTCAAGATTGATTCCTTTACTGTTTGAAAGTTTATTTATTACCTTTTATCTATCCCCATAATATTTTTTCCACAAAATAATGTAATTAAATTATGTATTAATTATTTATTTTATATGTTAAAACTTCCATAAATATATAAGGGTAAATTCCAAAAAAAATAAATTATAATTACAAAAATTATATAAAAAAAAAAGTGAAAGTAAATTTTTGTTTTTGTCACAAGAGTGAATCTTTCATTTGGATTCCGTAAAAATGACCGCCAATAAATTTAAAATAAAAAAAATTTAGGAATTAAAGTTGTTAAGTACATCATTTCATTTGCTATAAAATCACATCGTACCGAAACCGTAGTAAAAAATTTCATAAAATTAATACAACAATTTAAATAATATGTTCTCACAATCTGTGCATAGCACGGGCCAAAGACTAGTTGTCTAGCTAAAAGTCTTCTAATTTTATTTTTAGATTTTTGGCCAATAATTCCTAAATGTCTCTTACTAGTAAATTTAGGTAATTAGTCGAACATATGCACGATACGCAAATTATTTTAAAAATTAGCGATTTAGAATATATTTATTATATTTCAATAATAATAGGCTTTTAAGAAAGTGGTACCTCCAGCTTTAACAATGTCAACAAGGTTAAGATAACATGAATTCAACTAGAGATAACACCAACACCCAATACCTGCGTATTTTCTTGCATTTTTATTTCTTGATAATTATGGCAACCACATCATCAACCGATTAATCGATCTTTCTTTGTCAGCGAAGCGGCTGTTCGTATGACTACTTGTTGTTTAATACGTATTTAGTCATTCTTGCGTGAAATTTGGTTTTCAATACCCCTCATGTCCAATTATGGTGTGATAATATTAGTACCATCAACTTGAAAGTTAACCCTTTTTTTCATGCACCCACAAAACATTTTGAGCTCGACTATCATTTCGTATGTGAACATGTTTCAAATGGCTTCTCGTCCATCCGTTTATCCCCACCAAGAACTAAGTTGGTAGCATTTTAAGCAAGGCAATCTCAAGCTCTTCGTCGGTTTTGGAACTACCGTGGCAATCATTGTGAGGGAGAATGCTAATGATGACTTGAATTTATATTCTTATATTGTATATTTTTAAAATAATATATATTCTCTAGCTTAATCTCTTCTTACGGTCAGACTTGGATTAGATCTCATTATTCATCTCCTTATACATATATGTATTGTTATAACCCACATGATTTTAAAGGATGACGGATTAGCCAATTCTTCTTCTCAAGCTTTGTAGAAAATCTGCAGCGCTGTAACAAAAAGAAGAAAAGAAAATTTAAAGTGCTTCTAGAGTGCGACTCTCCTTTAAAATGAAAATTAAGACGACAAGTTAATACAGAACTCTTTCGAAAGTATAACAAAAACTTTAAAATGAGAGCAATATGCTTCGAAAACACGATTTTTTTTTTCGTTTCTATGCCCACCAAATATGGATGATTGATGAACGAAGTAATAGTAAGTACTCTCATTCAACCTAGGTTGTCAACTCACTCAAATTAAGTGAATTAATATCCTCATTTATTCATTCACACCAAAACAGTTACATTCCATATTCGTTAATAAAAACATTCAAGTCCAACAGTTAAAATACACCATAATTAAGGAATTTTATATGCAAACAATATTAAGGAAAATATCAATTCCTATCATTTTTTTTCACAAAAAGCACTATTTAGTATTTAACTACTGATCTATATCAATTTTAAAAATGATCGGTAACCAAATAGTGATTTTTTTTTTTTTCACATGAAAGTGAACATTTACTCTATGCACAAAGAAAGTAAATATACTCTCAAGTTTTCAAGCAAGACCAACTTTATCCACATATAACAAAAAATTTGAATGAACTTGTCTGGTTCTTTATTTGAACGCAATAGAACACCAACGTTTATTATATAAAGGATCACCAATATATAAATATTTAAGTTTTCACATATAATTTTATTACAAAATACAATTTAAGTGTCTAAACTTTTTACTGTGTTTTTTTTACAAACAAAATGCATGAATTACGTTACTTAGCTTAGGTCATGTTCTTAATGACTGAATTGAACTGAACTAAATTGAATTGAACTGGACTGAATTGAATTAAAATGCATTTACTGAACTGAAATAAATTACTGATATAAGGCATAAACAAAAAAGCCTTAATAATAAAATTTTGAAATGTCCAATGTGCTACTCATATTACTGGTCAAATCACTACGAGAAAGGGGAAAAAAATCTGCTGTCCCGGACTTCCTAATCCTATTTTCCTGTCCCCCTTTTAATTTTTGACATGTGTAAAAAAGATTCTACGACGGGTTAATTCGGGGACAATTTAGGGTATAATAAAAAACCATTAGAATCTTTTTTACACATGTCAAAAATTGAAAGGGGGACAGGAAAATGAGATAGGAAGTCCGGGACAACAGATTTTCTTCCCGAGAAAGGAATGCTGAGTATTCTCTATTTCCCAAAAAAGTGGATACATTTTGACTCGATTCTTTTCAATTATCTAATAGTGAAATGATTTTTTTCTTTATTTATTTAGAAATAAATACAAAAATAATGTTTACAGTTTAATTTGTAAATAAAAATCTTTGCTTTAATAATTTGCAAATGAAAGTAAATGATATAAAGTTTTTTCAAAAATAAAGTGTCGTAACTTACCACAATTACATTTTAATGATAACGAAATACATTTTATATTTTTTAAGAAAAATTCTGTTTACAAAATATGACTGAAGATATTTGATGCGACGAAAATTCCCATGTTTAATACTTAGAAGATCTCTCTGCATATATATACCTACCATAAAATTTTCTTACAAAATAGGGTAAGAATCTAACATCAATTTCAGCCATGGCAACTTAATTATTACAATAATAGATTAAAATAGAAACTAAATCTTAATAATTGGAGATTGTTTTCCTTCAAAAAGAAAAAAGAAAAAAAGAATTGGAGATTGTTTTTAATTGAAGGCGGAATTAAATTATAAGGTAAAGATTGAATTGTAACCAAAAAAAATGGGATTGAATGTTAGAGTGTATGCTATGGTCACTTTGTTTTTCTCTTACTTTGTCTATACTTTGTCTTTTTCACCATTGGATTAGTTTTTAACCCATGATCCAATGGTTGAACAAAACAAAGTAATGGTTACTTTGTGAAAAACAAAGTGACCATAGAATATCCCTAAGCTTAGATTATCATAAAAAAGGAAAACAAATCAGTGTTATTTTCTCATAAAAGATATTTTTACAGATACGGTTACCAAAGAAAACACACCATTAAAATCAAAATCTTATTTTCCTTTCATGGAGATCATGGTTATACCTACCCATTATAATCTATAATTAGAGAATTACTGAATCCTATCTTTAGCTTGCAAAATCACTCTATATAAAACCACAAAGTTTTTCTTTCTAAGGTCAGGGAGATATATACATCTACGCAATGGCGACACCAAAACTTTTCGTTTATATGTTCGCCATTGTTGTCAACATTAATCTCTTCTCTTCCGTCGTCTTCGGATTGTCAACAGTTTCGACTGCTTCTTCGGATAACGCAGTTTATACAGCTTTAATTCAATGCCTACAGAAAAACACAAACCCCCTAGAAAAAATTTCAGATATTGTTTTTGCAAACACCAATCCATCTTATTCTTCGGTTCTTCGAGCCTACATTCGTAATTCCCGCATGAACACAACCAAAACCCCGAAACCAGTCATTATTATAACCCCAAAACAGATCAGCCATGTCCAAGCTGCTGTTATATGCACCAAGAAAGTTGGTTTCCAGCTCAAAATCCGTAGCGGTGGACATGATTATGAAGGTATTTCCTATGTCTCGGACAAACCTTTTTTCGTCCTTGACATGTTCAATCTTCGATCCGTTAAAGTAGAGATTCCAACGCAATCTGCTTGGGTTCAAGCCGGGGCTACTCTCGGGGAAGTCTACCATGAAATTTCACAGAAAAGCAAAGTTCTTGGATACCCTGCAGGGATTTGCCCTACAGTTGGCGTTGGAGGGCATATTAGTGGCGGAGGATATGGCAACATGATTAGAAAATACGGATTGGCTACTGATAATTTACTTGATGCACAACTTGTTGGTGTTAATGGAGAACTTATGAATAGAAAAGAAATGGGTGAGGATCTTTTTTGGGCTATTAGTGGAGGCGGAGGAGCAAGTTTCGGAGTTGTGATTGCATACCGAATCAAACTTGTTCCTGTTCCTGAAACTGTTACTTTCTTTAGAGTGGAAAAAACTCTTGAAGAAAATGCTACTGATTTGGTTTACCAATGGCAATTAGTTGCCCCGAAAATAGATCCGAATCTGTTCATGAGAATGCTTGTACAGCCTAAGGAAAAGACTGTCAGAATATCGGTTTTGGCGCTATACTTGGGGACTCCTAATACTCTTCTGCCTTTAGTAGCCAAGCAATTGCCCCAATTAGGATTAAAGAAAGAAGATTGTTTAACAGGAAGTTGGATACAATCTGTTCTGTGGTGGGCAAATTATGACAATTACACCACAACTTCACCTAATGTTTTGCTTGATAGGAATCTTGACTCAGCCACTTTCCTGAAGAGGAAATCAGATTACGTGCAGGCGCCTATAAACCCGAAAGGATTGGAAATCCTATGGAAAACAATGATGGATTTGGGGAAAATAGGATTGGTTTTCAATGCTTATGGTGGAAAAATGGATGAGATTCCTGCAACAGCTACACCATTTCCCCATAGAAAAGGGAATTTATTCAAAGTTCAATATTCGGTGAATTGGAAGGAAGCCGGACAAGAAACAGAGAGCAATTTCTTGGGACAATCAAGAAAGTTGTACAGTTTTATGACACCATATGTGTCTAAGAATCCAAGAAGTGCATTCTTGAATTACAGGGATCTTGACATTGGAGTGAATTCATGGGGGCCAAAAAGCATAGAAGAAGGGGATATTTACGGGCATAAGTATTTCGGAGTGAATTATGAGAGATTGGTGAAGGTAAAGACAGCAGTTGATCCTACAAACTTCTTCAGGAATGAGCAAAGCATTCCCCCTGCCAAATAGACTTCAACTTGTTATGTTACAATCTTACTCACTAAAATTTGTATGTTGACCAAATTTTTTTAAATTTATGTGAAGTCTGTTTCAAATATATAATGTGTTTAATTTTTATAATTATGTTATGTCCTTGTAAAATACCTTGATTGCTTATCTTTCCGTTACTTGGATTTGCCCATCAATAATGTTTATAGCTCTAACATACCTAGCTTTTAATGTTGGTTTCATCGCTTAGTATATATAAGGAGCGATTTTATATCACTCTTAGAGTACATGTTCTCTTCGGCCCTTCATTTTATTAACAGGGACGGTAAACGAAAGAGAAAGATTAACATTGAAAAAGACATATCGAGCTATGCCATACCATGGGTAGTCCTATTCCCTAACTAGCTAAGAACAAATGAATGACTTCCCTTCTACAATCTTTCACAATACACCCGAAGCAAGACGAGTCAACTTTCAAAGAATATTAACTATCAAGAACAACCTTGACATTAGTTTTTTTTTTCTTTTTTTTAAAAGAACAACGTTGACATTAGTTTCTTTTTCTCTTAAATTTACTTTTACTTTCTTAAAACAAACAAATAATGTTTTAGAAAACACAATCAAACATTACAATATATGTTGTTTTGAGAGTAAAATGCGAATAATATATGTAAAAGAAGTTCGGAAATATTGAAACGCAGAGAAAATCTAGAGCGCTCCCAAAGTGCAATGTTATTCAAGAAAACATAAAGGTAAAAGGAAAAGGGTAGGTTGGGATGCTATTTAACGTATAATAAAGAAATATGAAACTCTGTTTATAACTAGGAGAGTATATATTCCGAAAGCGTTCTAAAACCTCTTGGTGAAAATTAGTAAACTATTAGTGAATATAATGTTCAATTAGCTTTATAAGTAATAGAAAAGCATGACAAATTACTTCAACGTAATTTGTTGTCTGATGTTTATAGAGAGGGAAACAAAATTGTTGACGCTATTCTAAAGTTTATATCGACAGTCGATGGTTTGAATTGGTATAATTAGGATTAGGCCCTATTCTTTTTGACTGATATTTAGCACATTTCAGTTCAATTCAGCTTTTTTCAATTTTGTTCAACAAATTCAGCAAAATTCTTTCGACATTCAGCCAATAATTGAGTTCAATTCAACTTATTTAAGTTCAGTTCAGCTTCAACTTATTTCAGAAAAAAAAGGCCTTAGTAACATAATTTTGGTATTTTTCATTGGCGTTTTGAAATTTTTTGCTATTAAAGATTTGAGCCCCCCATCACCATGGATCTTGCTGGTTAGGTCTTGTTGTTTATGATTGAACTAAACTGAATTGAATGCTACTGGACTGAACTGAATAAATTTACTGAATTGAATTGAATTAAACTAAACTTAACAATTAATGATAATATTAGACTTGTTAACAACAATAACTAACATAAATAAGGTTAAATAATACTAATAACAATTGTTTAAATAAATTTTATTAAATCTAAATAACTTAATATTACAACAATTTAAGGTATGATGAAAATGAGAATTTGTAAATACTATAATATAAGAGCTATGAAATACTATATACGTCATCATTAATAATTCTTATTGAAATAAAAAAAACTTAAATAAAAACACATTAGTAATAACTTCAACTTTTGATGAAAAAAAATGTTGTACGATACAATTTTACTATATGTGAGACATACTTTTTATTTAATTAGTAATACTAAATACCAAAAATTGGAATTATAAAGATATAATATTGTTAATATATGTGAGACATATTTTTTATTTAATTAAGACTTTTAAACGTTCATCATATAAATTATTAAAATGTAACAAGTTTCTCATCATATGACATTTAGTTTTATTGATGTATTAATTATTGGTTAAATAGTTTATAATATAATTTGATATATATATATATAAATAATAATTATTTATTGAATTAAATTAATTTATTAAATTTACAAAAAATTTCTGAATTAAACTGAAATGAACTAATGAATACTACTAAACTGAACTGAATACTAGTGAACTGAAATAAATTACTGATAAGGCATAAAGAATATGACTTTACTGTTATAATACTTTGCTTTTTATTACAATAATTGGAACTATGAAAGTGTCAACCTGATTGGAAATTAATTCTTCTATTCTTAATTTAGCTTTTAGCTTTCTTTAAAAAAAATAAAAATGGTTTAGGCTCAAAATCTGAAGAATTACTTGTACCAAATAAAAAAGCTCCAATAAATGCGAAGAAATTGAAAAGAAAATGAAAGTCAAGTGATTGAAATTGACCTTTCAAGTTGTTCATAACAAATGTAGTTCAGATATTCACCAAATTATCCTTCCCGCACAATCTAAAGTCAATATGTTGATCATTTCTTTGTCTTTGAAGCCATGATATTACAATACCCTTTTTTTGTGGTGTCAAATTAACAATCTAAAAATAGAAAAACATCCTCTATATTTTCCCAACCTATAGCAAACAATTCCTCGTACACACATATGCAGTAATGGCGAAACCAAAGAATTTGCATGGTATATTTCTGATTCTCGTCAACATTTACTTGTTGTCTTATGCTACCGAACGAGTTTCAGGTGATCCTGACGCGGCTTCCGATGATAATGCGTATAATTCCTTGATGAAGTGCTTAGAAAATAAAATAAATGATCCCAAACAAAATTTAGCGGACATTGTGTTTTATAAGAGCAGTCCATTGTATGCTCCTGTCCTCCGTGCCTATATTAGAAATGCCCGAATGAACACAACCGAAACCCGAAAACCAATAGTCATCATAACCCCAAAACAAATACCCCATGTCCAAGCTGCTGTAATCTGCACCAAGCAAGTTGGTGTCCAACTCAAAATCCGTAGTGGCGGACATGATTACGAGGGCATTTCATACACCTCTCCCAACCCCTTTTTTGTCCTTGATATGAATAATCTTAGATCCGTTCAAGTAGATGTCCCATCCCAGTCTGCTTGGGTCCAAGTCGGGGCTACACTTGGTGAAGTTTACCATGGAATTTGGTCAAAAAGCAAAGTGCACGGATACCCCGCAGGAGTATGCCCCACAGTTGGCGTTGGGGGGCATATCAGCGGAGGCGGATATGGTACCATGATTAGAAAATACGGGTTGACTGTGGATAATTTGATCGATGCCCAAATTGTCGATGTTAATGGAAAACTTATGAATAAAAAAGAAATGGGTGAGGATCTTTTTTGGGCTATTAGCGGTGGAGGAGGAGCAAGTTTTGGAGTTGTAATTGCATACCAAATCAAACTTGTCCCGGTTCCTCCAATGGTTACTTTCTTTAGAGTTGAGAAATATCTTGAAGACAAAGCAACTGATTTGGTTGTGAATTGGCAGACGGTTGCTCCGAAAATCGACCCGAATCTGTTCATGAGAATGCTTGTACAACCTACAAAGCAGAAAGATAAACAAACAATAAGAATCGCGATTATGGGAATGTACTTGGGAACTCCTGACACTCTTTTGCCCATCGTAGAGAAAGATTTCCCGCAATTGGGATTGAAAAAAGAAGATTGCAAAACAGGAAGTTGGATTCAAGGAGCTTTATACTGGGCAAATTATGATAATTATACGACTGTTTCACCTGATGTTTTACTTGATAGAAAGCTTGATCACTCCAATTTCCAGAAGAGGAAATCAGATTATGTTCAGGTTCCTATAAATAAAGAAGGGTTAGAGACCATTTGGAAAACAATGATGGAATTGGGTAAGATAGGATTGGTTTTCAATGCATATGGTGGAAAAATGGACGAAGTTGCTCCTACAGCGACGCCTTATCCGCATAGGAAAGGGAATTTATACAAGATTCAATATTCAGTGAATTGGGATGAGCCAGGAAAAGAAGCATCGGATAAGTACTTGGGACAGGCAAAGAAGCTTCATGAAGTGATGACACCATTTGTGTCGAAGAATCCAAGAGGGGCATTTTGGAACTACAGAGATCTTGATCTTGGAGTGAATTCATGGGGTCCTAAAAGTTTTGAAGAAGCTAGTGGTTACGGGCATATGTACTTCGGAGAAAATTATGAAAAGTTGGTCAAAATTAAGACTGTTGTTGATCCTGAGAATTTCTTCAAGACAGAGCAGAGTATTCCTCCTAGTAAATAATTAATATAGCAAGTGAAACATCAATTTTGTTTTATTTTTCTCAACTTTCGGTCTTCAAATTGAAGTTTATGTTCTTCTACAATTTTGTTTCAAATATATACATACATCACTACAAGAAATAGTAACTTTTGTGGGGATTTTTTCCGCCACTATAAGCCTTTATTCACCACAAAATGTTTTAGTGGCGAGTTCATGATTCCCACACGTTCGCCGCATAAACCCGTCGCAAAAGTAATTTCTTGGCGAAAATTTGATTCGCCATAATATTATATCCTTTTTATGGCGAAATGCTTCTCGCCAATAACTCTATTTTTTCTCCACATATATGTATTTCATACCGTTTAAAGATTTTATTTTGTGGGGGCGAATTTCGCCATAAAATAACCATATTATGCGGGGAATTACTTATCGCCACTATAATAGTTAACTATTTGTTGGGAGTTTAATAATTTCGCCACTAAGGAGTTCACATATATGCACTTCTGGGACCAATATATTCTCCACTTCAAAAAAAAAAATCTATGTAGAATTCAAATTTTGCCACAATTGTAGATAATGCTACGGTAAAATATAATCCCCACAAATATGCATATTAACGGCACAAATTTCTCACAAACTAATGCATCCATTTTTAGTAATTCATTATATTTTAACAAAATTAATAATAAAAAATGCTGAAAAACCATAATAACAAAATAATATAGTATAACAGTATGAGAATAAAGTTTAGAATTGATTGTAGTAGTTAATAGTTTGATCGCCTAATTAATACGATTTTAATGGTATAAAGTTTTTTGAAAAATGAGTTTCAACATTAAGAAAATGTATTTTAAAGAAAAGAATTAAATTATTTTTTTCAATCATGCGATGACAACACTGCTGATATCACCCTCCTTCTCCTTCATTCATTTTATGTGTGACATGATTTTTTCTCTATTTACAAGTTTGTCACCTTTTCTTATTTAATTAATAAATTGTGTCCCATTATCACACCATAAAAGTTGTTACATTAAAACAACTTGTCACACTTGATCCCTCTCGTATAGATGTATACAAAATATTAATAAAATCAAATAACTAAGTTACCTTTGTGAATTTTAGTTTTAATTTTTAAAATATAATATTAGCATTTTTGTATAATCGAGCATGTGGTATATGAAAAGCAAAAAGAGTAAAAAAGTATGGAATACAAGCTTTTTAGACATTTTTCAAGAATAAAGTTTCATGGCATTTAGAAGGGTAAATTATATTCATGGCCACTAAATTTTGCTGATTTTTACATTATGGCTACTGAACTTTGAAATGTAACATAATAATCACTGAACTTTACATTTTGTAACATCATGGCCACTATGCCCATTGACTATGAAATTTTATTGTTGACTTCCGTAAAGATCATACTTTTTCTTATCTTTAACTCTTAACATGTCTATTTTATTCTTTCTTAATTTATTTGCCGAATGCATAAAAGTCATTTTAAGAATTAAAAGTGAAGGAAAATGTGATCTTTACGGAAGTAAAAGGAAAAAGAACATGGTCAACGGTCATAGTAGCCACAACATTAATAATGTAAAGTTCACTGAGTATTATGTTACGTTTTAAAATTCAGTGGTCATAACGTAAAAATTAGCAAGGTGCAGTGACCATAAGTGTATTTTAGCCCCTTTCCACATCTTGATCTGCCGACCTACCCCAAGCCTACTTTTTGTAGAATTTGTTTTATGGAAGGCCTACTTTTTGTAAAGTTAATATCTTAAAAAAGAAAGGGTGAATAATTTAAAGGTCCCTAATGTTTTGCGAAGCACACTGTTTAGTCCTTTCATTTTTAAAAACACACAAATAAGTTCCTAACGTTTTGCGAAACACACTGTTTAGTCCTTCTGTTTGTTTCTGGTGACCAATCAGTTAGTCAAAATGTACCTCAATCAACATCCAATTTAAAAATACTTGGTACCGGGTGAATAACACCTTCATTGGATGTTGATTGAAGTACATTTTGACTAACAAATTGGTCACCAGAAACAGACGGAAGGACTAAACAGTGTGTTCGCAAAACGTTAGGGACTTATTCGTGTGTTTTTTAAAATAAGGAAACTAAACAGTGTGTTTCACAAAACGCTAGAAACTTTAAATTATTCATCCAAAAAGAAAATAGGAATAACATTCATATGGTTGAGAATTTAAAGTGTCCATGTTTTGAATTTAGCCAAAAGTAACAGACACAGAGCCCATTATTTCACGGTCCTATCTTTTATCCCACCACCAAATACTCTATAATTATTATCATCAAAATGTCTAACAACTAAACATTCTTATTCCTGGGAGTTTCAATGGCAAAACCAAAGTATTCAGCTTCTCTTTTTCTGATTGTCCTTAATGTTTACATCTTCTTTTCTTATATCACAACTGTTTCAGCTGCTGCGGCTCCCGATAACGCGGTCTATACATCTTTAATCCAATGCCTACAGAAATACACAAACCTCCAAGAAAAGATTTCAGATATTGTTTTTGCAAACACAAATCCATCTTATTCTTCGGTTCTTCGAGCCTACATTCGCAATGCTCGAATGAACACGACCCGAACTCCGAAACCATCAATCATTATTACCCCAAAACAGATCAATCATGTCCAAGCTGCTGTTATCTGCACCAAACAAGCTGGTTACCACCTCAAAATCCGTAGTGGTGGACATGATTATGAAGGTCTTTCTTACGTCTCTAGCAAACCTTTTTTCATCCTTGACATGTTCAATCTTCGCTCCGTTCAAGTAGATATTCCAACGCAATCGGCTTGGGTCCAAGTTGGGGCCACACTTGGGGAAGTTTACCATGGAATTTCACTCAAAAGTGAAGTCCATGGTTACCCTGCTGGTATTTGTCCTACAGTTGGTGTTGGGGGGCATATTAGTGGCGCGGGGTATGGTGCTATGGTTAGAAAATTCGGGTTGACTGTCGATAATTTACTTGATGCGCAAATGGTTGATGTTAATGGAAAACTTTTGAATAGAAAGACAATGGGTGAAGATATTTTTTGGGGTATTAGCGGCGGCGGAGGAGCAAGTTTTGGAGTTGTGATTGCATATCAGATCAAACTTGTGCCTGTTCCTGCAAGTGTTACTTTCTTTAAAATCGAAAAAACTCTTGAAGAAAATGCTACCGATATGGTTTATCATTGGCAATTAGTCGCCCCGAAAACAGATCCAAATCTGTTCATGAGGATGCTTGTGCAACCTATACAGGCTGCTAAAGCCAAAATGACAATTAAGATAACAATAATGGCATTATATTTAGGGAATCCTGATACCGTTGTGGCTTTAATGGCGAAGGATTTCGCGCAATTGGGATTGAAGAAGGAAAATTGCTTGACAGGAAGTTGGATTCAATCTGTTTTGTGGTGGGCAAATTATGAGAAGTACACTACAACTTCACCTCATGTTTTACTTGACAGGAATCCGAACTCGGCCAGTTTTCTGAAGAGGAAATCGGATTACGTGCAGGCTCCTATAAACCCGAAAGGGTTGGAAATGATGTGGAAAGCAATGATGGATTTGGGGAAAATAGGATTGGTTTTTAATGCTTATGGTGGAAAAATGGACCAAATTCTTGCAACAGCAAGTCCATTTCCATATAGAAAAGGGTACTTATTTAAGGTTCAGTATTCAGTGACTTGGAAGGAAGCAGGAAATGTAGCAGAGAGCAATTATTTGGGTCTTACAAGGAAGTTGTATAATATTATGACACCATATGTGTCTAAGAATCCAAGAAGTGCATATTTGAACTACAGGGATCTTGACATTGGGGTGAATTCTTGGGGACCAAATAGCTTCCAAGAAGGAAGTATTTATGGGGTTAAGTACTTCGGGGCCAATTTTCAGAGATTGGTCAAAATAAAGACAAAAGTTGATCCTACAAACTTCTTTAGGAATGAGCAGAGTATTCCTCCTACCAAATAGACTAGAAATGAGTTAGATAGTAAATTCCATTGTAAACTTTCGTTAAAGTCTGCGATTTACCGTGACTTTGAAAGTGGTTAAGCCTATCTTTATCTCTACAAAAAACAAAGAAGGTGTTATATATAAAATCCATAAGAGAGCAAATTATAGTGTTGAGGGAGAAAATGAAAATAACAAGTGTGTAGAATTCATAAAGAAACGGAAAAGAGTGTCGGGAGTTGGTAGAGCAGGTTTAAGGAGTGCACATGGGGAGATGCAAATTGGAGTACTTTTCATTCATAAATAAACTTTCAACTCTATTTATTGTTATGCTTTTCCGAATTGCTGATATGCTGCTGCTCTTGGTTGGGTTCACTTTAATAATGGATTACTTAGGAACTAGGTAACTTAACCATGCCATTTCAGTCTTGTATTATGTGATTATCAAAGATTCGTATTGGAATAAAAATATTACTGAGGTTTAAAAATAATAATTAATGATGAAAATAGAAGCTTATTAAAATAAAGCAAGCATTTATTTCAATTGATAACATCATTAATCATGATTAGGACTCATTGATAATTAAGTTATTTTTTTTTTTTATTTTTTATTTTTTTTATGGAAAGGATTGATAATTAAGTTTTAACAAACTATTTTAAATTATGAATAACGGTTTTCCTTAAATATAGATGAATCATTATTACTATTATTAATTTATTAATGGTGGGGAGGGATCAAGTGTGACAAAGTCATTTGGAGTAACAACTTTTATGGTGTGACAATAGGGAAAATTTAGTAATTGACTAGGGAAATGTGGCAAACTTGTAAATATATAGAAAATTCTTACACGCATGAAAAAAGGAAGGAGGAGAAAGGTGATGTCAACGCTGATGTCATCACAGGAAAGAGAAAAAAGTTTTCTTTCTTTTATTTAAAATACATTTTCCCGATAATCCAGAACTCGGTTTTCGAAAATTTTTATACCGTTGGATTCGTATAAATTAGCCGGTCATTTTGAGATCCATTGTATTCAAATAAAAACGATTTTTTTTTCAATTTCTTTGATTTTTATACATTTAATCACTTTCATAATATATTGGGACTAAACTGTGCGAAATTTGGATTTAGTCCGAGAATTAAAGTTTCTTAGAATTACAATACACATTTTCTGGAATTTTTCCAGAATTTTCTGAGCAATTTTTGAATTTTTTTATCAAAATTTCTACAATTCAAGACGGTTTATAAAATGAAAAAATGTGACATATTATGTTTGTATCTCTCTAATATTCCAAAATTAGATCCTAAATATCTCAAAAGAAAACTATAATCCAAAAAACATGTTGATATCAGAATACACTAATATTCCAAACAAAACATGCGGATATTCCAAAAGTCATTACCAAATATTCCAAAAGTCATTACCAAATATTCCAAAATGAAAAAAATCGTTTTTATTTGACCACAATGGATCTTAAATCGCTAATAAGTTTTGGAATATCGTACTATGCCTTTTGGAATATTCTGGTCTGTATTTTGGAATATTCCAAAATGAAAAGAATCATTTTTATTTGACCACAATGGATCTCAAATCGTTTTTGTTTGTGTTTTTTGTTTTTTTTAATTATATCCTAGGTAGTCTCGTATCAACCCGTCGTGTTTAGGAGTGTTTTTTGTTTGATGTGGTTTTATGTTATGTTTGGAATATTGTAGTATGCGTTTTGGAATATTGTATTAGGCCTTTTGGAATATTCTGGTATGTATTTTGGAATATTCCAAAAAAAATCGTTTTTATTTGACCACAATGGATCTCAAAATGACCGGCTAATTAATACGAGTCCAACGGTATAAAATTTTTTGAAAACCGAGTTCAGGATCATCGGGAAAATATATTTTAAAGAAAAGAAATAAAAGACTTTTCTCTCTCCTGTGATGACATTAGCGCTGACATCATGAGCCCCCTTCCCTCACCATACACGTGTATGCCCCTCATATTATGCCATCTTTTTCCATTTAATTACACAATTGCCACCTGTTGTCACACACTAAAATTCTTGTCACACCACCTCAAAAGTGTCACACCTGAACCCCTCCCTATTAGTGGTATTGGTAGGTAATTTGTCGCTTCGTGAAAATTTAACTTTTATTGATGGTAATCAGTAAATTTTACTGTAAACTGACATCGAGATCTGTGGGTGTATTCACTTCCTGAATGAGGTCTGTAAGTATGTTAGCCTCGTAAGTAGATAAACCTACCCTCAAATAAGCTTTTTATAACCAAAAAAATTAATATTATTGGTGGCGAATAAAATAATTTACTAACTTACTAACATGTAGCATGATCGTTCAATTCCTCAAATTGTACATATAGTTCTTTTCAAAGCACCAATTTACTTCAGACTAGAAATCCACCATATTTAGCTGGTACCTATCATAGATTGCCACATAGGTTTCTTCATTCCTTAAAGGATATTTCTAAAGCTTAAGGAAATAAAGAATCGTGGTTTGATTTTGAGCAAATAAAGGATCGTGTTTTGCGTTTGTTTACAGAATTAATGAAATGATCGATTTTGTTGAAGTAGACGAAGACATTTTTTGCCTAAATTTCAAACCCTTGATCGGTTATGTAAAAGTTAAGGTCAAAGGCTAGAAAAGGTTTTGGATAAATACGGACTTCGTTCACGTCAATAAAATTGACCATTTCCTTAATTCTGCAAACGATGCAAATCAGAATCCTTTATTTGATCAAAGGCAAACCACAGTCTATCATTTGCAAAAACGTAAAATTACAAGATAATTATTTGAAGTTAACCCTATTTCTAATTAGCTAAATCTTAATTTATTTTTACAAACTGTTAGCCCATAAATATTTATTTATTTATTTATTAAATTATAGGTTATAATTTTAACATATAGTTTGGTAATGAGAAAAAGAATAAATACAAAAAATAAAGAAATATAAGAAAAAGGGAACTAAAAGAAAGAGAAAAAAGTAAAAAAGTGTGTTTGATAAGTGACAGTTTTGATTCAACTGTAAATTTGAAATATCAAACGAATGTATTTTTTCACAAGGCCGGAAGCATTGGAAAGTAGACATCCGCGCCTGTCCAGAAAGTACTTATGAGCCTCCGAAGACCAAAATTGGGCCCGTTTTGGCCTTTCAAAAATTGATCACATGGAGAAAACGAAAATTGTGTTTTAATTAGTGCTCCTTAATTTCGGGTTAGTGGTCACTTTCTCCTTATTTTTAGGCCACTAAAGGGTAGTTAAAGAAGGTGGAGTGATTTTAGGAGGTAGTGGGTATGATGGGTTGCCCATGATGTCTACATTTGCCTATAAATACAAGCTTCAAAGTTCATTCCAAACCCCAACCAAACATCAAACAACAACACAAATTACAATCCAAATTTATGCCAAAATCTCTCTAGACTTCTTAGATACACCAATTTCGTTTTTCCTAGCTTAATATCAGCCTTATTCAAGTACTTTCCAAGTCCAAAATCATTAATTCGTTCCTTACAATTCAGCCTTCGTCTATTTTTTTGTTTATAAACCCGCAATTCCTGTACTTTGTTTTTGTTTAAACAATCTGTCCAATGATTTCATTTTGCATTTTATAGTTACTTAGAGTCCGATCTAGGTCTTGAAGTCTTCTACAATCTTGTTACTGACATCTTAAATTTCAATTTAGCCTTTTGTTTCACCTCAAACGGGTTCCTGAAACACGTTTTACCTTAAGTTTTCCGAAGTTCTAGCATCACCAATAACAAAAATTACATTTTCCCGTTCGTATTTTCATCGCTCAAGTTCGTTTTAGTTGTTGTTTGGTGAGTCCAAAAGGCATCCATAGATACCCAAATTCAACATTTACCCTTCGCAAGTTCGAGATCAGACGTTCGACATCAAATTCAGACCATTTTTCACAAGTTTAGACGCCTTCATCACCGTAGATCAAGTCAACGTTTGTCAACCGTTCGATAGCCCGTCCCAAGTGCTCGCGGATCCGGAATCAACGTCAACTTTAGCTCCGTCATTGAGCTATTTTATTTAGCTCCTAGTTTTTTTATTTTTCAATTTGTTTTTAGTAATTAATTTTTTGTCAATTTATTTTGTTTCCAAGTACACATTTGTTGCTTTAATTTGCTCATAACTATCGTACTTAAATAATTGTGGTTGTTTATTTGCTTAATATAGAGATATGTTGATTGTAATCTGCATTATTGAACAATTGTACCTTTCTCTCATATCAAATAAAATAGACTTTCTCTTATAATTGGTGTCAATTTCGCACTTTATTTTACTTTATTGTCTATATATATTGCTTATTTTGGTAACTTTAATTTAATCTAGTAACGTATTTATCGCCGCACTAGAGACCCAAGAGGGATTTTTTCAATCCTTACGCCCCTCGTCAATCGTTTAATTAGAATTCAAGTACGCGCATTTATCCAATTTCCAAACGTTCAATTAGTTTGAGAGAACTTTAACTCTCTGGCACGCCCGCGATCATTTGCACACGCGCTAAGGTTGAAATTAAGATAGTATCGTAATATATCGCTATATTCCGAAAATAGCGCTAATACAAACGAAACAATATTATTACGAAAAACAAATCAACTCATTGCAAGAAATGTTGGAGAGTACAGATAACCACTTACCCCAATAATTAGAATTAGAAATATAAAAACGACTAGCACATAAAGAAGCGACAATATTGATCGAGCGTTGAACAAACGCAATAGAGCAACTGGAGAGCTCGTTAAATAACAACTTACAATCTTTGACTATGCCGTTAAAAGGGGAAAAAACCTCTAACGGGCGGGTCATCAATTGCATAACTATTAAAAAGGTCGATTCAACTACAACATGACTCCAAATACAGTTCTTGATCCAGCTAAGGGCTTCTTGAACAGAAAAGGCTTCAATCAAGATCGGATCTGAACGAAACACATACTCCTGAAAGGGAAAACTGAGGTTGAAGACCGATTCTAATATCTCATCCACCAACAATCTTTGATCCAGCTAAGAGCTTCCCGAATGGAAAAAACATCAGTTAAGTTCGGATTTCAAGAGCACATCCGTCGATCTCATCAAAACACAACCAACAAACCAGACCAACACTAACAACACACCACTTAAATCACGAAAAATAGAAAGCAATCGAACCAAATAATCAACCATAACCCTAACTCCTCATACGGGAGACATTCTTACATAACAAACAACCGATGACTGCATACCGTAGAGAACGTTGAGACACAAATTAAATATCTAAAACACTAAAAAATTGAGATCGAAAAGGAAAAAAAATTGAAACACCCAAACTCTAACTAGAGCCGCGGCTTCCCTTCGTATTTCTTTTTTAGATAAATCTTAATTAGGCAAGCTAACATCTAAATCTATTTTATATACAATTTACTAAAATTATTCTCCCTAATTCGATTCAATATTATGTAAATTTTTTATCTATTTTCTTCTATTTGAGTTATGATTAACTACTATATTAAATTAGTCGAAAACCCGTGCAATGCACGCGTATATGAAATTATTGTATTATTTAAATAAAATAAGAAAAAATAATTACCAAATATTCACTATATTTTTTATGTTATATTTACGTAGAATAAGAAATTGCTCAAATGCCCATCTTATAAGAATTTGATTGATGAATTTTCTTTCAAGTATTTATTGTACACCTAGAGGAAAGGAGACCTTGGCAATTCCCTATTTCTATACTGCCAATGAAAACCATTGGCTAGAAACAAACCTCTATATCGTATTATACTGGAACTAATTGAGTAATTTATTTTAAATGCTTGTAACGGTTATTAAAGTACTCAATTCGCTTTTGATAAAGAAAATACTCAATTAGCTCTATGACTTTGTATTTTATGTCTTTTAATTTAGTAATTTTTTTTAGTAAATGCATTTCAATTGAGTTTAGTTCAGTAGTATTTAATTCATCAATTTAGTAGTATTCAATTTATCAGGTCAGTTTAGTTCAGTCATAAAGAACAATTCAATTTAATAGAATTTAATTCAGTTCAGTCATAAAGAACATGAACTATGTTTATAAGCTTCCAGTCCACACAGTCTCATTAAATTTCCACCTATATATACATAAACTCATAACTGTATGCTACAAGCCCTCGATATTGATAACCCAATTATATGACCGCGTTATGGTGTTTAAAACACACGAGTTTGGAACAAATAACTAATTCACGGAAACATTTTCAGTTGTAAAGGGAAAAAGAGCATGATGAAATTGAATATTTAGGAAAGAATGAAAGAAGCAACTTACATCAATGTGATCTCGTAAGAGTCTTTTATATTTAATGGGAGTATAAAATATTACATGAGAAGAATTAATAATCTCTAGAATGTTGTAATAATCTCTAAAATGTTGTGTCTAGAAAATTAAAGAAAAATCTAGCAAGTTTGAGAAGAATTAAGCATTTGAATAATCTAGATTATAAAATGAAAAGAGAAGAATAATCTAGAACTAAAGTATGTAGATTGTGCTAGAATGTTTCCACCACCAACATAAATTAGTATAAATAGGAGTAGGGATGGCTTAGTTGATGTATGCACCAAAATTAGAGAGTAGAAAAAATGTGAGAAGAAAATTGAGTGTTGTAGTGCTACTAAATGTAGCAAATATAGAGTTATGTATATGTATAATTGTTATGTGAGGTTTGTAAAAATTATGTTTGATCAATAAAAATTAGTTCGTGTTTTAATCGAGTTCTTCAATAGTCTATACTGAGTTCGATCATCGATTTCCTAATATTTAGATGACATCTATATAGAAGATGAAAAGAAGACGTTCACAAATTTAAGATGAGTAGTTATTGCTGGAAAACCTTAATGCATGACAAAAGAAAATAGTGAAATCCTTTTTATAAATAAATGTAAAAGAAATTCAAAAATTTAATTTTTGCCACATTTTTTTGGCTGATTTGTCACCCTCTAGAACCAAGACTTTGCTCAGTTTTAGTATATTTTAAGATTTATCTTACCTACTTTGTGATTGTTACTATCAACAAAATAATATTATTTCTAAATTTAACATACATTTTCCCATTTATTTATTGAACACTTTTCTTCTTTTTATGGTTTTATTGAAAACTTTTCATATTTATGAATTTCATCACTTTAGATTTAAATAAGTTATTTTTCAGTCAAATACCTATGATATAAGCTTACGTAACGCTGAATAAAATATTGTCGCTATTATCATGAAACGGTGAAACCAAGTGTCCGGAGTGTTCAAGAAATTTTGTCTATGTGTTCTTCACCTGTTGTCTGGCCTTGTACTTAATCCCACCTTCATAATCTTAATTATTATCTTAAAATAAAACCATAATGTAAAGTTGTAAATTGGTTTATACTTATTTATCCATTGATACTAGAGATTAATGATTTGATTTAATGGCAATTTCAACACTTTGGTTCTTTTGTTTCTTCACTTTCTTCAACCTCTATTACCTTCCTTGTCTCAGAAACGTTTCTGCCATTGATGATTCAGTTTATACTTCTTTCCTTCATTGTCTTGAAAACAACACAAACCCACAAGATGACATCTCAAATCTTGTCTATTACCAAACCAATTCATCTTACACTTCAGTTCTCCGAGCTTACATTCGAAATGCACGCTTCAATACCTCAACAACTCCGAAACCCCACGTCATTATCACCCCTACACAGATCACCCATGTCCAAGCTACTGTTCTATGCACCAAACAACTTGGTTACCAGCTAAAAATCCGTAGCGGCGGCCATGATTTTGAAGGCATTTCTTACATCTCAGATATACCCTTTTTCGTTCTTGATATGTTTAATATCAGATCAATTGAAATTGATGTAAAAAATGAATCTGCATGGGTTCAGGCAGGGGCTACACTTGGTGAAGTTTATTATGCAATTTCGGAGAAAAGTAAAGTTCTTGGATTCCCGGCCGGGGTTTGTCCTACAGTTGGTGTCGGAGGGCATATTAGCGGCGGAGGGTATGGTAACATGTTGAGGAAATACGGGTTGTCTGTCGATAATGTTGTTGATGCTCAGATTGTTGATGTTAATGGAAGGTTTATGGATAGAAAACAAATGGGTGAGGATTTGTTTTGGGCTATTAATGGAGGTGGTGGAGCGAGTTTTGGTGTTGTGATTTCATATAAGATTAAACTTGTTTCTGTTCCCGAAATTGTTACTGTTTTTCGAGTTGAAAAAACTATTGAACAGAATGCTACTGATATGGTTTATCAATGGCAATTCGTCGCCCCGAAGACTGATCCTAATTTGTTTATGAGGATGGTTTTGCAGCCTAATGAGATCACAGTAAGTGCATCCATCCAGGGTTTATACTTGGGAAATGCTGATACTGTTGTGTCTTTGTTACGCAATGAATTTCCGGAATTGGGATTAAAGATTGAGAATAGCATACAAGTGAGTTGGATTGAGTCTGCTCTATGGTGGGCAAGTCTTGGTACTAATGACATATCAGCAATGCTTGACAGGAAGCTTGACATTGCTAAAATGGGGAAAAGGAAGTCGGATTACGTGCAGACTCCTATACCGAAAAACGAGTTGAATTTAATTTGGAAAAGGATGATTGAATTGGGGAAAACCGAACTAGTCTTCAATCCATATGGTGGGAGAATGAGTGAAATTGGTGCAACAGAAACACCGATTCCGCATAGAGTAGGAAACTTGTTCAAGATCCAATATTCAGTGAACTGGAAAGAAGCAGGAAATGAGGCAGAGAGGAATTATTTATCCGGAATAAGAAAATTGCATAGTTTTATGACACCATATGTATCAAACAACCCAAGAAGTGCATATTTGAGCTACAGGGATCTTGATATTGGTGCAATGAGTGGTGGTAAAGATAATTATGAAGAGGGTAAGGTTTATGGAATTAAGTACTTTAAAGGTAATTTTGATAGATTGGTAAAAGTGAAGACTCAAGTTGATCCTAACAATTTCTTCAGAAATGAGCAGAGTATTCCTACTCTTACAAGTAAGCCATAAATGATGATCTAATCCGGAATTAAGAGTAAATATCTGGACGAATTTTATATTACATTACATTACATAGTAAAAATTAAACTTAAGATGTATGGTATTACATTTTTTTGATGACTGTGTTGCATTAAATACTTATAGATTTTAATGTAATCTAATTCTTTTATTAGATAAGCATATATGAATAAGAATGTAACATGTTGAATGATTTTTTTTTGTATAATTCAATGCAGATTATACCACTGCTGTTGTTGCTGCTGGTTATCGTGTTCGCTTTTCATTTCTACTGCAATTAGTTGCTGCTGTTGGTGCTATAGCTGTCTGAAAATTACTAGAGTTAAGTTAGGATGTACTATTTATATAGAATATGTCAAAGAGCTTGAAAGTTATGCAAGCTGCAAAAAGTTAATGAAATTAGTATCAACACGACTTTATAGTGGAACAACTCTGTTTTCTGGTGGAACAACAAATGTTTCTTGTGGAACAACTGTGATTTATAGTGGAACAATGATGAGCTCGTATTTGACTATAATAATTATACATTAATTCACTATTAATTGGGTTTAATAGGTTGTAATTGTTATTATTTGAGGATTTACAAGCCTTTTTGTAGTATTGTCTACTTTAAGAGGGCAGCAGACTAGTAGCAGCCCGCTACAGTGAAAAGCAGACCTGAAGCAGCCCGCTACAGTAGAAAGCATCTTGCTGGTGGAAAAGTAGAAGTCAAATCAAGGAGAAAAGGGAGAGAAAGTCGGCCTAATTGGAGATTGGAAGCTTATTGAAGAAGCTTTGCCTTTTGGAAGATCACAAGGACAAGAATAACAATTGTTTAATTGAAATATCTCTTGTACCTGCTGGAACAGCCTACCTATTGTTGTACTTAATTAGTATTTTAATCTTTCTTTATTCCTTTAAGTAGAGAACTATTCTGAAGAGAGAAGAATCCGTTTTTCTGTCTTCATAACATTATCATCTTTAGTCTCTGGTAGTTGAGCTCCTTTAATGGAGTTTATTGTAGTTCTTTTTGTAGTTAAGCTCACTATGAGTGAGTAGTACCCTGTTACAAGCTGAGCCAGCCTTAGGGCTGGCATTGTAAGTCTTCTTATCTTTGTATTTAATGAATGAATGTTGCTTTTATTGAGTGTTTAATGAAGTTCTGTAGATTTCAGGTCTCAACAACCTGTTACAGTATGCATAACCGACATGACCATTGCTTTTATGTATGCTTGTTCTTCATATAAACTTATACATTTGATATGACCATTTGACTGATGTATATCAAGGGTTCTCATGCAAATGAGATGCTACTTCGTGATTATGCAAGTTAAGAACACATCTTAAAGGCCTTTAGGATGTTAGCAATGCTTAGAATCTTGAGGATATGACCATTTGAATCAAGTGAACTTTAAGTAGAGACCTTGACAGAATATTTGCATGCATTCATGAATTAAAGAAGAAGAGAATGGAGGTTGCAATGCCAGTTCCGTGCTGTGTTTAGCTTGTTCCTTTTACATATTGTTATAAACCATCATTTCTCACCATTTACTCTTTAGATCTGGCCTTAAGTAGAGTTCTTTAGTTTAGATAATAGACAACCAACCTCAAAATCATGCTTTTTATGATACCACTTACTTAAGCAGGCTATTCCATAGGTAGTTTCAGTTTAGTTTTACTTCAATCCTCGTGGGAATGACACTTGTTCTTACCAAAGCTACATAATCGTCCTAGTATACTTGCTAGAGTCACAATTTTAGGTAACAAACAACATCATTTTTATTTGGAACAACAGAAGTTTCTTATGTTGGAACAACATGAATAAATGTTTCTGTTGTATCATCATATATTTTTGTTGGAACAAATGAATATAAACTCAAAAATAATAATTTTCTTGGGAGGATATCAATATATTACTTGTTTATTGAATATGTGGTATCAAATGACATCATATCACCGTAAAAGGGATAGTTTCTTCTGCATGTTGGTTCTGCTATAAAGCTCTACATAGACGGCCATCTTTATCTGATTCATATTCAAAAAAGAATCCACTAGACACTGACTGTTTAAGTTTGGAGTTGTCAATAAACATTTGTGCATCTGATCCTTTAATATAGGCTTTCTAGTCTCTTTGAAAGTTCTTGAAATCGGTTTTAGATGCATCAATATTTTTATAACCGTCATATAATTCTTTAGCTTGTCTAAAAGTTCTTATAGGTCCAACATTAACTTTCCAATTATCAAATACCATCTTCTTTAGTAGGATGTCCATGTTCCTTCCTTCTTTTTGATATTGTAGACAACTTGGTGTGTAAAGCTCATGGTTATGTTTTTCTATATACAATGTAACTTCATACTTTCCATCAATCTCAAGCTTTATAATCATTTTGGCACCACATCCGACTCGAGTGAATGGCCTTTTCCTGCATTGTTTTCCCATGCATATGTTTTGCTTGTAACCAGCTTTATTACACATGAAAAATTGTTCTTTTACAATATCATATATTTTCCTTGATGTTGATTTCCTAGTACAAAATCCAGCAGCAGTTGCATCCGACTTGTAAAATTGAATGCCTATATATATGCTGTCAAATTTCATTTCTTCTGCAGGTTTCGAGTCATTTTAGAAACTAGGAAGCCATTCTTTTGTTCCATTTGGAGTCAAAATTGGTATTACTACAGGCGTAGCAGTAAACTCAACAATTGCAGTAGAATTGCAATTCTTTTCTTCACCCAATGAAATTAAACCTACATTTTGCCTATATAAGATTTTATTTTTTTTCCAAATCTAAGTTTTTACCATAAGAATTATGTTGCAACAGAAAAGGAATACTACTTAAAATAAGAAAAATCGTAAGATGTTATAATGGTACAATAGATGTGCTATTTTAGAACAACCAACACATCTTTTGGAACAACGGTTGGAACAACAAGCACTTATACACAGGATCCACTGGAAGTGTTTTGTTGTAATTAGAAATTTTCAATGCTACAAAACTACAATGATAATAAATCAAATGTAGAGAATCAAATTAGAACCAAAGTACCTATAGATGATGTAATATCAGATTGATTTTTTGATTTCATTTGTTTTGTTCTGATTTTTTAATAAAAGTACAATGATAGTAAATAAATTAATGATAATGCACAATAAAATCAAAAAGAACTACAATACAAAAAGAATCTTAAAATGATTGAAAATTTTACCTCCCGAAGTCGAAAATTTGTTTAATGACAGATGAAAAATTGATTAATCAGAAAAAAGTAGGTTGTTCAGTTGATTATTGAGATATCGATAATGCAGAAGTTTATTATTAGCTGAGAAGAACAACATTATTTTAGTGTTTTAGGGATGCGTGTTTGTTCTATTAAAACAATGCAGCTTTTCTGTTTTTCTTCTGCACACCATTATTTACAAAATTGTCACCGCATGTTAATATTAATAAAAGGCCACCGCTTGTTGTGTTGTCACATATTAAGAGGTCTGTTTCACAATAAAGGGGTGTCTCACCTGAACTTGACTCTACTTAAAAAAGCTTAGTTACCGTGGAGAAATAAAGTAAGTCACTTGGTATTTATTAGGGATGGCAACGGGTAGTGTCATTCCAATACCCTTACCCATTTATTTTGGAACTACCCGTGCTCGTCTCATACCCCCCTAACAGGTAACACCTTTGAAATTTCATACCCTTACCCGCTTAAATAGTGGGTACACACGGGTACCCTTACCCATTTAAACAATGTAATCTAATAAATTTCAAATTAAAAAATGCTTATAATTTTTTTTAAAAAACAAGGATTAATACCTATCAGGCTCCCTAAACTTGTTTATATTTATCACTTTGTCACCCCAACTTAGATGACAACCTATTAGCCACTTGAACTTGTAGTTTTGTTTCACTTGTCAAATATGACTTATTTTGCCTCTTTGTGCTGACGTGACATAATATAAGTGGTTATAAAAAAATTCATGCCACATCAGCATAAAATGGGCAAATATGTCACAATTGACAAGTTGAGAAGGACAAGTTCAGGGGACCATGAATGTAATAAGCCAAAAAACAATGATAAATATTTCGTACACAAATTTAACAAATATTCTAAACAATTTAAATTACTTTAAATTAAAAAACAAGCTATTAAGCTAGTGACATAAGGTTTTTGGTTTGGATCATGCTTATACGTATATATATTTTTTACTGCAACGAGACGGATAACATGTACTCATTACCCGTTACCGTCAAATATATCGCGAGTACCGGGTAACCTAAGGGGTAATTTCAAATCAGTTCCGTACCCGTCAAGGATAGCGTTTCTAATCTTATATCCATCCCGTACCCTTTTAGACAAAATATAGATAATCTCATAAAAACCGGATAGTCAGGGGCGGAGCCAAGGGGGGTCCGGGAGGGTCACCGGACATTCCGGCCTGCTGGACACAACCCTTATGGGTGGTTTTAATTATGACTCCGGCACATTTCTGCCATGGTTGAACCCCTCCAGCCATGGCTGAGCTTGAAGAAGAAGGGGCTTCTCCACCTAATTTTATTTCAAGTTTAGGTTTTGTAAAAATAGGATCGTTTGGGCCTTACTGGACCCACTTAAAAATATTAATTCTAGGGTCTTTCTTTACAAATCATGCACTCTTCCATCTTGTTTATTCTTCTTTATTCTTTCTTTTCCATTCTTTTTTTGATAATAAAATTTTCATTCTCCTTTTCAACTCAACATCCAAATTTAAGATTTTTTCCCTCTTATTTCGAACTTCCTTTACAAAATCATGTCCTTCCTTTTTCTTCTTGTTCTTTTCTTTTCCATTCTCTTTTGATTAAGTAAATTAATTTGATTTTATTTTGTTTTATTAGTGTTATCACCTAATATTTCGTATGACACGTGGACCAATTGTCATTTGGCTTTCAACCGCGTAGGACATTTAAACTATGTTGAATAGTCTTGATGTCCACGTAGATGTGCGTTGAATAGTCAAAGTAAGAAGAATATCTGTCATGCGAGGAAAGTATTCCTCTTTAGGTCTCCTAATCCGATTAGGACAAGGTGAACTAAATTGGGACTATAATTCTAAGACTAAAGAGGAGTAATTCAAGCAATGTCCGAATGCAACTAGGATTGAAATACATGATCAAACACTATATATACATGGGACTTTCTACAAGCTAAGGTACATTATTCTAGACTCATACTCTGAGTTAAATACTTTTCCGATCACAAGTTCCATACTGACTTTAGCATCGGAGAGGGGTCGCCGGTCAGCGGCCTCCTTTAGGCTAACGTTTGCTATTTTGTAGTGATCACAGCTTACGTGGATTCAAGTTACAATTTCTCGGTAACAAATTGGTGCGGTGATCGTGGACTCTTTTAAAGATTCTAGCAAAGAACATGGCGATCTTGGAGGAAAATCAGGCCACGAATGCTCAGGAAGAGAACGTGGACTTTGATGATAAAGTAATGGTACTAGACGAAGAGGTTGCTTTAAACAGAATGTTCGAATGGTCAGGGACTGTTGATCCAGAGCAAAGAAAATGGATGGATAGAGCTGCAGCTGAAATGGCAGTCAGAATGGTTAATGACCGATCAACCATAGACCGTTTGCAACATCAATTGGAGGAGTTGAGTAAGCGAATTCCCGCACACCGACCACGAAGCAAAATTCGGGGTGTAAAACGTTCTAGGAATTCAGAGCATTCTCGGAGTTATACAGCATCTTCAGTTGGAAAAACTCAAACTGCGGATCTGGAAAAAACTCCAGTTCGAGGAAGATCAGTAGAACGATCGCGAACTCCTCCAAGGCGCAAGCCTCGTATAAAGTCGCAAGCAAGAAGAGTTTCACCAGGGATAATAAGGAGACTAGCTTACGAGGACGGGTCTGCATCTTCGAGGAGCTCATCGGGAGGTAGAGATCCTAAACATCGACGATCCCGAAGAGACAATTCCGAGGTAGAAGAACTTAAACGTAAACATAAAAGACTTGTTGATACTTTCGATAGAAGTTTAGCCGAAGGAATTGCTAAGGCTCTTAAGGAGCGAGATGAGGCTACGGGGACTAAAAACGTTGGGTCCCGATAAGGGAAGAGACGCAGAAGAAGAAATCGGAATCGGGATTATTCAGATGAAACTTTACAGGGCGAGGAAGGACCTATACAGGATAAAGACAGTCCACTCTGTGCTAAGATCCTGGCAGCTCCTTACCCGAACAATTTAAGTATCCCAATTTTGATAAATATTGTGGAGACTCTGACCCTGTGATGCACGTCAAAAGTTTCGGAAGGGCACTCCTTGCAAGTCCTGTAAACGAGGCACTAATGTGTAAGTTGTTTCCAACAACTTTGAAGGAAACCGCGGCACAGTGGTATGATTGTCTCCCTACTGGTTCGATTAGGAGCTGGAACCAGCTTTCGGAGTCTTTTAAGGCACATTTTGTCACGGCCATACCAGAGAAGAAGACGGTCGATGATTTAATGAGAGCACGTCGAGGAGAGAACGAGACTTTATAGTCATATTTGCACAATTTTAATAATGTGGCTTTGAAAGTTGAACCATTGATTGTGACCTCGGCACGGAAAACGCTGGCAGAAAATTGTCGAAATCGGGATCTTCAGATGAAACTTATGACTGAGCGACCGGACGATTTTCATGCCTTGATGACAATGGCGAAATCATTTGTGGTGTGGGATGAGCACCAAGATGATCCCACGAGGAGATTGAAGGCAGTCAAATCCGAGGTACATGAAAGGGATCGAGGCAGTGGTCGGAGCTCGGACAGGTGGGAAAGAACTCGTGAAGTACCAAGGAAGCCTTTTGATAAAAGGGACCGAATTCCATTGCCCGCCCCACGGGCTCAGGTTCTCATGTGGGTTGAAGAACAAAAGGAGCAAATCCGATATCCACCCAAAGGTGGGAAGCCTAAGTATAATGGCAAGTATTGCGCTTTCCACAAGTTGCAGGGTCACGATACGGAAGATATTGAACAGCTGGCAAAGGAGTTGGATAAATTGGCAGCTAAAGGAAAGCTGAAGGGCCTTTTCGAGAAGTATAAGGACCAATTCCCAGAACGAGAGGGAGAAAAGCCTCCTCGTAGAGTCATAAATATGATTATGGGAGGTTCGCCTGTTGACAGAAGTGCTAAAAGGAAACGGGGCATTGCTGAACAAGGACGAATTCAGGAGATTTCGAAAGTCTTTGATTTCGGGTCGTTGAAGGGCCGTCCGACTCATCCACATGATGATGCTTTGGTGATCGATATGTACGTAGAAGGTTTTACAATTAGAAGAGCTTTGTTGGATACATGGAGCTCAGTAAATATCATCACAAGAAAGGCTTTCGAGGCCCTTGGTCTGGATCAGGGACGTTTGACACCTGCCTCGTCACCTTTAGTTGGTATAAGTGGACATCCCGTACTTCTGTTGGGAGAAACCCAGCTCGAAGTCGAAATAGGGAATACCACGAGCAAGTGGAGAAATGTTACTGATTTTTTGGTGATTGACACACCAATCGCTTATAATTTGATAATTGGCAGGCCTTTGATTTCAGGTAGTCGGGGTGCCATATCCCTTTTTTATTTAGCTTGGTTGATCCCGACGGAGCGGGGAATGGCAGTGGCGCTTGGTAGTCAAACAGTTGCGAGGCATACTTATATGACCTCGTTGGAAGTAGTTCCTCAAGAAAGTGTCTTAGTGGAGGAAGTTAAGGAGCGTGGCGAACCAGTTGATGCAATTGAAGCCGTAACCTTAGAACAAGGAAAGGTAGTACAGGTTTCAGCAGAGCTGCAAGAGAATTCGAAGAAGACTGTTATCACCGCGCTCGAGGAGAATAAAGATGTATTTGCCTAGACATCGGCAGATATCGTAGGAGTATCTCGTGAGGTCATGGAGCACACGCTAGACATTGATCCATAATATACTCCTGTGAAACAGAAGAAGAGAAATCAAGGGGCGGAAAGGCAACAGTTCATCAAGAGCGAGGTAGAAAAGCTGCTTGAGTTTAGGAGAATCAAGGAGGTTCATTACCCACAATGGATCTCAAATGTGGTCTTAGTCAAGAAAGCGAATGGAAAATGGAGAATGTGCGTCAATTTCTCCGATTTGAATAAAGCTTGCCCCAAGGATTTTTATCCGTTGCCATGTATTGACATGTTGGTGGACTCAACTGCCGGTTACGAGGTATATTCTTTCCTCGATGCAAAGGAGGGATTTCATCAAATCCCGTTGGCCGAGAAAGACATGGAAAAAACTAGTTTCATTACACCGGAAGGTACTTATTGTTATCAAGTAATGCCTTTTGGTCTGAAAAAAGCTGGCGCCACCTATCAAAGATTGGTCAACAAGATGTTTAAAGAGCTCATTGGGAAGAATGTCGAGATCTATGTTGACGACATGATTGTGAAAAGCAAGAAGGCGGAGGAACATGCTAAGGACCTCGAAGTGGTTTTCCAGATTCTAAGGAAGTATAATTTGAGGCTCAATCCTGAAAAGTGCACCTTTGGGATCAATTCTGGTAAGTTTTTGGGTTTCATGATAACGAGGCATCGAGGCAAACCCAGACAAAATCAAGGCTATTATCGAACTCTAGCCACCAAAGAATGTGCGCGAGGTACAAGTTTTAAACGGCAAGATCAATGCTCTGGGTCGTTTTATCTCTTATTCGGCTAAACGATGCATGCCCTTTTACAAAAGTCTTAAAGGAGTAAAAGACTTCGTGTGGACTGATGAGTGTCAAACCTCGTTCGAGGATCTCAAGAAATTTTTATCCTCTCTACCTCTTTTAAGTCAGCCTGTGAAAGGTGAAGATTTGTATTTATACATTAGCGTGGGAGAGGAATGCATTGGCATGGTTCTAATCCGAGAAGAAGATGAAGGAAAGATTCAATATCCGGTTTATTACGTAAGCAGAGTGCTTCGAGGGGCAGAATTGAGATACCCTAAAATGGAGAAACTGGCTTTTGGAGTGTACATTGCTGCTCAGAAATTGAGACATTATTTCTTGAGGTATACAATCGTTGTTCGTACAGACACCCCACTCAGGAAGATTCTCTCACGACCTGAGGCCTCGGGGAGACTGACGGAATGGTCCATAAAACTCACAGAATTTGATGTGAGATTCGAGCCAAGGCCATCGAAAAAGGCTCAAGTCCTCGCTGACTTTTAGATCGAGGTCCCACCTGGAGAAGAAACTAAGCCAGTATTGAATACTTGGGAAATCTTCGTAGATGGGAGCGCCAATAAGAGTCAATCAGGGATCGGAGTTTTTTGCAAAAGTCCAGATGGATTGGTGTTCAGACATGCTGCGACTTTGGGTTTTGATTCCTCAAATAATGCTGCAGAATACGAGGCGATATTGCTCGGGCTGCGTTTGGTTAAGATTATCAGGGCAGACAAAGCTGTTATCAAAAGCGATTCAGGACTAGCAACCAATCAGATAAGGAATTCTTGGGAGACCAAGCATGCTCGAATGAAAAAGTATCACGAGTTGGTGAAGCGTACAATTGAGGAGTGTGAGCTCGTGGGGTGTAAAGTCGAGATTGTGCAAATCCCGAGGGAGGAGAACATGAAGGCTGATCACCTAGCAAAATTAGCTTCGGATCCTTCTAACCTAAATTTGTGTCCTTGTGATGTACAGGTGATTCCATGTGCAAGTATCGATTCCAGAGAAATTTTGGCGCTCGATCGAGGCAACGAATGGTACTGGCCAATTTTTGAATATCTGTACGAGGGAAAATTATCGGAAGATAAGTCGCAACATCCGAAGATTGTGAGAAAGTCGAGTAGATACACAGTCGTGGATGGAAATTTATTCCGAAGGTCGTATTCTCAACCATGGCTCAAAGCAGTTGGAATCGAGGAAGGCGCCAGAATCTTAGAAGAAATCCACGAAGGCTCGTGTGGGGCACACGAGGGTTGGAATGTTTTGGCCAGAAAAGCAAGGTTATTAGGCTATTACTAGCCTCAGATGAACAATGATGCTGCGGAGTTTGTAAAGAAATGTGGTGCGTGTCAGGCTCACGCTCCAGTTTTGCAAAGCCCGGCCTCGGGCCTAGAAGGTATCAAAGTGGCGTGGCCATTTGCGACTTGGGGAATTGATATCGTTGGGCAATTTCCAATGTCAACTAATCAAAGACAGTATGTTATTGTAGCCGTCGATCACTTTACAAAGTGGGTCGAGGCTGAAGCAGTGTCCTCGATAACAGCCCAACAGATTGTGAAATTTGTCAAGAATAGCATTGTATATCGTTTTGGGGTCCCCAATACGATAATCACAGATAATGGCAAACAGTTTGATAGTGTTCTATTTAGACACTTTTGCGAGAGAGAAGGGATCAAGCTAAGGTTTAGTTCTGTCTTCCACCCCCAAACGAATGGAATGACCGAGAGAACTAATCGAACGATCATGGAAGGAATCAAAAAGTGCTTAACTCACCTCGAGAAGTTAACAAATTGGGTCGAGGAGCTGTCTCATGTGTTGTGGTTGTATCGAACGACGCCAAAGACAGCTACTGGAGAAACCCCTTTTTCATTAACTTATGGGACATAAGCCTTTATTCCGGTCGAAATTAAGGTACCAAGTACGAGGGTTCTCCATTACACTGAAGAATGGAATGAACTGAATTTACGAGACAATTTGGACGATCTCGAGGAAAAAAGAGAAATGGCGCTTGCACGAATCCAGGCATATAAGGCCAAAACAAAGAGAATATATGATAAAGGCGTACGACCGAGACAATTTTTTAAAGGGGATTTTGTCCTTCGTAGTACTGCAGCCTCGAGCTCGAGACAAGGCAAAGGTAAACTGGGAATTAAGTGGGAAGGACCATTTCGGATCATAGAATACGTCGGAACACATACCTATCGTTTGCAGCATCTCGATGGCACTGAGGTTCCGAGGACCTGGAACGCAATCTCTCTCAGGAAATATTATTTTTACCTTCTCTTTATTTATCGTGTAACTCAGAATACAACTTAGGAGTTATTTTGAATAAAGGCCCACGAGGCATCGTTTTCACCTATGACTTTTAATTCAAATATAGCTTAGGAATTATTTGCTTATGAAAAATGCAGGGAACGAAGATAATTCACGATTGAGAATTTAAACTAAGTGTTGTTTTGAAAGTTTGTTCTAAGTATTCGACACTGGATAGTTTGGTTAGAATTTTAAAATCAAGCTTATGCATGCTAAAATGCTTCGATTAAAACCAAATCTAAGAACGTCGTGGTAACAATCCACCCTACAAGAGTTAGGCCGACCAGAGAATAAAGGGGGGGCTACTACGAGGGCTGCGAACGATTAAAGTTCAAAACATTAAGATTAGTATTAAGATTTTTGAAGGCTGAAGCATGAACGAACTTTAATGGGAAACTTGCACACAGAATATTAGACGTAATATATTAAGGCAAAGTAAGATAAAGTTTTGTCATTTCATTGAAAAAATATATTACAATGCAGAAAGAAGCTATTCTACTGGTTCAACTGCCGACACTGGAATAGCTGGAATCCCTTCTCTAGGAGAATCTGGGTCGGGATAAGACTCATCGAGGACAGCTGGTGCTTCTTCATCGTCCTCGGGAGGATTCACGTTCACGAAGAACTTGAGGTCTTCCTCGGAGATGTCAGGAAACCTTTCACGAATGGACATAACGAAACGAGTTTTGAATCTGGACATACGCCATTTTAGCGATAGTTTCCTCGTGAGCAGCTTCCTGGTCCACTCTGGCTTTCTCGGAAGCCTCGAGTTGAGATCGGAGTTTTTGTGTTACCTCCCTTCCTCCAGCTCTCCAAGTCGCTTGATCGATGCAATTTGAGCTCGCGCCCCTTGATGGAGACCTGCCAGTGCAAAACAAGAATCGAGCCATTGGGATTGGATCTCAGCCTCGAGGCCCAGTACTCGTTCCTTCGAGGCCTCGAGGGCTTTGTTTAGTTGAATACAATCAACCTTCAGTCTCTCGCACTCAAAGGTTTTTTCCCTTCCGATATGTTGAGCAGACTTCAGGATTTTCGTTTGAGCGCTCAAAGCATCTTCCGCTGCGTCCAGTTTGTCAGAAGCTACCGCCCATTTATGACGATAGTTTTCGAGAGACGCAGATTTTTGGAGATAGCGGTAAGACATGATCTCTGTCGCAGCCATGGCCTGTACAAATGAAGAAATCTAGGATGAGAAGCAAGTCGAGATAATTTAAGAACGATGTCTAGAGTTAAGAAAGATCATTACTTTGGATTGTCTGACTTGTACAAGTTTAGCCAACTCCTCGTCAGTTAGCTTCTCAGCAAGTTTAACCTCCTCGGGAACAAGGCAGGCTTGAGCAACGTCCTCCGCGATCGCATGGACGCTAAGAGAAACTCGAGGAAAGCGCTCCGTCCAGAACTGTATAAACTCGAAAGTTAGAACACCGAAATATCTAAATTTCACAAACATAGGGAGAATAAGCTTACGTTGTAGAGTTTATATCTTTCGTAGCCGTCCAACGAGGCCTCTAGTGGCACCCTGCCTTTGGCATTGGTCATCTCAGGACAATTGGAATAAGGATGTCAGTTAGGATTCCAGGCCGATGGGTGAGTAGGCGAGCTCGTGCCCTCGATTTCTCGAACGCGTTTAGCCTGGGGACCTTCGGGATCATCGGGAAGGGTCTCCATGGCAATTTCACCCTCGGGAATCGAGGTATCAGTAGAAGTGGACATTGTTTTCCTCTTTGAACGAGTTTGCTTCGGTACACCTTGGTCTTCGAGGCTTTGGATTTTGGGGTCGTTAGGAGTTTGGACCTCGGGATCCTTGACCTCGGGATCGTCTTCGGTTCCAGAGGAGAGGATTTAGATTTCTACATAAGAAATTATAAAACGTTAGACTTTAAAGAAGAATAACGAAGTATGAAAGTTTCATTGAAAAGTTGATGAAATTACCTGGAGTCTCATTTTCTGTTTGAGGCTCGGGAGCATGTGTTTCTTCCATTGGAGCCACCTCGGGCTCGCTAGCCTCGGTGATGGCAACATTGCCAATCGATGAAGCGCGGACCTTTTTGGTCGTCGCACGAGGACCTTTGGGAGGCACAATAATAGAAGGAGCCTGCTTTTCACCTTCTAGAGCCTTCAGTCGAACAGCTGCAAGGCGTTGTTTGTAAGATAACTTAGGGGCCATGATAAAATGCCTGCAAATAAAAAGTTCGTAGTTAAATTCAAGCAAACTTACAAGGATTTTTTGGAAGAGAAATGGGCTCCCCGAGATGAGCCCGATTAACTTCGGGAGCAGGAAAATAAAATATGGTCCCGTCCTCCCCCACTGTAGCAATCGGCATGTTGCCTCGATAGCGGGTTAGGAATTGCTCGAGGGAGATGGGACTGAAAGGTTTGTATTTTTGGAGTTTCTTAAGGGAGCATTGTTCCTCCTCGTTGAGGACCACAGTCTTCGTAGGGTTCCTCCACGTGCTCGGATCAGTAGGAAATTCATTGAAATCGATCCTCCAGGGCCATCGGAGGTTGCCATCTTCGGGACCAACCCAGATCCATCGAGAGCGATGGCCACTGTGCGACGAGGGTTTGCCACCAACAAGGCCTTTGGGCTCGTGAACCTCCTTGAATGAGACACAGGGGTGTTTCAGAGCCTTGGTTGGAGTTCTCAGATATTTAAAGAGATTTCCAATAAGTAGAACTCCGAGATCTTGGCATATTCGGACGAGAGCGAGCATATCAACCCACGAGTTAGGAACGATCTGTGCAGGGCAAAGATTGAACTCGTTAAGGATGTCGTTCACCACCTCAGGAAAAGGAAACCTCAACCCATATTCTAGGTGCCTCTCGAGAACGGCCACCTTGTGGATTTTCCCTTTAAACATCCGATCTTCAGGCGTAGGGACCGCACAGTCGAAATCCCTTAGACAAGGGAATTTCTTTTTTAACTCACGAAGTGCTTCAATCGTGTTGATCTTGGTCGCTTCGTGAGGGAGGGATGTCGCCCAACTGCCCTGTTGTGGATGTGGGACACGCACCGGCATTTGAATCGGAGGGTTAGGGTTTCTAGGGTTTGTGAGTACTGTGGCGTTTGGGTTTGAATTTTGTGGTCTGGGTGGGGTTAATTCTTCCTCAGACCAATCCATAATGATTCGGCGTCGTGGGTGATTGGGTTCTGGATCTGAAGAGCGAGAGGTTTCGTTCGAAGAGGAAGGGTTTTGAGATGAAGAAGCCATTTATTGCAAATGAAATCAAGAACAGATAAAGAAGTATTACATATGACTTACGCTTAGAAGAATTCTTCAAGACGGGATGCCGAGATGTTTGAGAAGTTTTGAAAGCGTAAGGAAAGGAGTGGTTTGAGTTGCTATTTATAAGCGAAATGGGATTTTCAAATTACAAAACCCTTTCGTCTGCTTGGAGGGAAGTTAAGTTTGAGAGCACGTTTAAAGACAAGTGTATTGATTCTAAGGCAGCGTGCGTTTTGGTGGTTGGACTTGATGTTAAAAGATGATGGGCTAACAACCATGTTTGCTGCTTGGGCCTGCCGAGTGGGCCGTGATGAATGTGTGAATATTTGGGTGTTGTTAAGGCATAAGTCCTAAAGGAGCTTGTTTATCCTTTTGGGGGGGCTTCTGTTATCACCTAATATTTCGTATGACACGTGGACCAATTGTCATTTGGCTTTCAACCGCGTAGGACATTTAAACTATGTTGAATAGTCTTGATGTCCACGTAGATGTGCGTTGAATAGTCAAAGTAAGAAGAATATCTGTCATGCGAGGAAAGTATTCCTCTTTAGGTCTCCTAATCCGATTAGGACAAGGTGAACTAAATTGGGACTATAATTCTAAGACTAAAGAGGAGTAATTCAAGCAATGTCCGAATGCAACTAGGATTGAAATACATGATCAAACACTATATATTCATAGGACTTTCTACAAGCTAAGGTACATTATTCTAGACTCATACTCTGAGTTAAATACTTTTCCGATCACAAGTTCCATACTGACTTTAGCATCGGAGATGGGTCGCCGGTCAGCGGCCTCCTTTAGGCTAACGTTTGCTATTTTGTAGTGATCACAGCTTACGTGGATTCAAGTTACAATTTCTCGGTAACAATTAGGGTTAGTTTTTTGGTCGAATTTGTGATTTATGTAAAATTAGATTTAATTGAATGATATATGCAGGTTTTTTCGTTTGTTTTTGTAAAATTAGAGTTACGAATTGACAATGTTGATAATTTGAATTAAAATTGTTCATTTTATTTAAGAATACAATGCATAAATTTTATAAAGCAGTTGACACGTTTAAATTGTCCCGTCTTCATCAAGCTATGCACTTCGAAAGAATAAATTACAACAAATTTATGATAAACTTTGCGGTTTTGTTTATTCGTTTTCTTTAATGTATTTATGTACTAAATTGTCGTGAAATTTAGGATTGAACTTGCTTTTTCAATTATTTATTTTTTGTAGAATTTTTTGTGCTTATTTTATTTTACACACAAATGTGCCTCCAACTTCTAGATCCTGGCTCCGACACTGCGGATAGTGCCGGTACTGCGAATATGATATCCATTGCTATTCCATTTATAACGTCTTTCCTTGTCGTGTTCATTCAAACAGAGGCCTGGAGCGGTTAGCATTAAATATCTCAAAGAAAACAATATTGAGTAATGAGGTGATGTGGTCCTTTTTGTTTTGGAAAAATGACTGATTGGTTATGCTATTATGACTTGTTCTTGCCTCTTAGACTTTTCATTTTTCTATTTTCTTTACTCTTCTTTATTTTGTTTGCCGTATGGTTTGCTTTCCATCTATCTATATCTACTATTATAATTTGAGAAGCAGAGAGAAACAAAGAAAACGTTAAACATCGATGAAGTAATATTCGATAAAGTAATAATCTCGCTTAAGTAATGAATTTCGTCGGTCCCAACTTGGGCTAATGTCGTAAAGTAATATTCTCGCTAAAAGCATAGGATAATAAAAAATTTGAAAGTTTTGAAGGACCCAAGTAATAAAGTAATAATTCCAGAATGATACGTATATATAATACGTATGAGTTACAAAATTCAATTTTTTTTAAATATGAATATATAATATCTTGTTTCTTCTTTCCACCAAAGCTAAAATTAACATCATCATTGACTTTACGTAAAGCATAAATAACTTTTGATATGTTTTGCTCGTGTTGTAACAAGTAATTGTTCAAAGTGTTGATTGCTTGAACTGCTCTCTTTGATGACAAGCTTGGGATGACATTGCTATCGTCTGGTTCAAGATTATTACTTTAAAGAGGTTTAACTGTAATTAAAAAAAAGACATGTTTTGATTACGTGGCAAATCCTAAGCAAAATGAAAATATAGTGATACTTTTTGAAAGAGTAGAAAAGAAAAAAAGGAAAGGTCATTTTTGACACCATTTTATTGCTCATCACATTCTTTTCAATTATAATTGTTAACGTCAGTTATTTAGCATTGTGAATTTACACCAAAGAGAAATAAATAAACTGGATTGCTATTTACAACCCACTTTTTCCGAACTACAGCCCATTTATGCCTAAAATACCCCTTTCATAATTTCCTTCTTAATTTTGATGTCCTCTCAACAACCTATTTTTCAAGATTGAACTTTTTAACATCAAAATCACACCTTTTGCTCTCAATCATGGACAAAAACACGATTAAAGTACGAAAAACAAACTCAAAAAACAGTGAATTTGATCAAAAACTTCAAAAAGTGGATTGATTAGGGTTTGGAGGCCTTTTTATGGAGAAACGACCATGGTGGCCGTTTTACCATAAGGAGAAACGGCCTCCATGGCCGTTTCACCTTATGGGGAAACGGCCTCGGTGGCCGTTTCGCCTTAAGGCAAACGGCTTTGATTCCGTTTTTCAAAAAAAAACAACAAAAAATTCAACGTTTTTTTAGTGTCCGAGTACCTCGTCTTCTAATGATTGATCGTCAATGTTCCATTACGGATTCGTTGGGTCATTCGACATCTCAAACTCTGAATTTTTAATGTTAGAGTTTCAAAATTAGGTTTTTTAATTTGAGAGCTTTCTATTTTTATCTTTTCTGACTTGTTCATAATGAAAAGGGCAAATTTGTCAAAGTGGGCAGTAGTTCGGAAAAAGTGGGCTGTAAATAGTGATACCCATAAATAAATCAATAAAAACTGAATTAGCTATTAATTTGGCAGTTTCAAAAACATTATAAAATTGCGATTTTACTCCAAAGAGAAAAGTGTAAGCTATGGTTACTTTGAAATAACCATTTACTTTGTCTTCATTACCATTAGATCAAAATTCACTACCCTCATCTAATGGTAATAGTGGACAAAGTAATGGTTACTTTGTGAAAAACAAAGTAACCATAGAAAATAAATATATAAAAGTGAAAAAGAAAGTTGCTATAATTTAAGACAAGGAAAACAAGATGCATATGTGCATAAATTTGAGTTGGAATCTTCTGATCTCCATTTTTCTATCCCCTTCCTTATTCCTCTCACATAAAGTGAATTGTATTCATTAAAAATAATATATTATGTGGATCTCTCTAATTCTATACACAAAAAAGGTGGTTTTATATGAGAGGGGATAGGCACAGGAAAATGGACGGAAGATTCCAACTCCATAAATTTAGTTTTGAAGTTTTTTTTTCCATACAATATTCACAAGGAAGAGAGGGTTATTGTTTTCTTATATCTTCATCTATTTCTTTTTACTCTTTAGTAATTTCATGTTTAATCACCTCATATTAAACCGATGTCTTACTTCTATGCATTTTCTGTATTGAGATCTCATTTCACCTTTATGTTGTTCATCTTTCATATTGATTTGGTAAAATTCATTTTTGTTGAGATTAGGAATCATAATTGAATTTCTTTGGCTTCACTTTTTTTTCCCATTTCCTAAGAGTGATTTTTTCTTTCTGCAATTGCACCTTCAATGACTATAGTGTGATATATTTATTTTTCTTTTCTCCTGTGTGCTTGCTCTTAATAATTTCGGCGAGAAAATCAAAATTTGGTGAGGTTATTTGCCAGCGAAAATGTACAGTTCTTCACTTTTTATGTTTTTCCTCTCTAAAACCATTGATAATCTTGAAGATTGGATGAAAGTAAGAATTCTTCATATTTTATTTCTTTTATCAATTTAGACATTGACATTTTGAAAGGAGATAGAATTTGATTACATTTATTTAGAAGCTATTTTTGACTACGTGTCTTCCCCAAAAGCAAGAATACTAAGAAGTAAAGAAACCATGAAGAAGCATTTGATTTTGTACATTTTCTTTTACACTCAGCAATAGCATTAATCTCAGTTTGCCATACATTTACTTTAAATCTTTCATATCTTTGTATAACGCACAATTACCCAATCCAATTCCTTTTTGGACTCTTCATCTTCTTCCTCTATTACAATTACGTTACATAAACATTGGAACACATGATTAACACGACCATGTTTGCTCTTTCTATATATTTTGAAAACGGAAGGTCTTATTAAATATATTTCACAAATGCTACAATTGAGCAATTCACATTCATCGGTGATCAGCTAGATACAATGTGCTTCGATAATCTAGACTGGGATCGAATGTGTTTGCATATCGTCAGAGACCATGTTCAACATAATTCTATAGTGAAGAATATTCGTTTTCTTTAAATGCAATTTGTTTTCTTCAATTTCTTGATAGATAGACTAATTACTACGATAATGTTAACGTTTTCATTTAATTTTACAGGTATCAGTTAGAATTTTTCATTCTCAAATTCAAGTAAAAATCGTGATTCAAGTGCCTAATTAAATGAATGCATCCATAGTTGTATATTGAATAAAATATCCAGATGAATGCTGAATGCTGAATGCTGTACTATTTTCAACAATAGTGAAAGATAATATGCCATGTTCAACGACTTCAATTTCAATAAAGAATAATTTATTTAGGCCAATGTGAATGATATGCTATGCTTTTTTTTTTCTCCATTATTTTATGTAATTCACTATTATGTGTAATAATTTATTTGTTCAAGATCTTTTTCCCATGTGAATGTCATATTCCTCATCCAAAATTTATTTGTTATTTAGGCCAATGTGAATGTCATGTTCTTCATATTTTTCTCTTCATTACTTCATGCAATTCGCTATTGAATATTTTAGGGTGAATAATTTATAGGTCTCCAACGTTTTGTAAAACACACTGTTTAGTTTCATCATTTTCAAAAACACACGAATTTGTTCTTAACAATTTACTTCGTCAACTATTTAGTCCTTTCGCCTGTTTCTGGTGGCCAATCTGCTAGTAAAAAAGAACTCCAGTCAACATCTAATTTAAAAAATAATTGGATGTTGTCGGTTTAGTCCCTAACAATGTTGACTAGAGTTCTTTTTTATTAACAGATTGGCCACTAGAAACAGGCGAAAACATTAAACAGTTGACGAAGTAAATTGTTAGGACCTATTCATGTGGTTTTGAAAATGATGAGACTAAACAATGTGTTTTACAAAACGTTGGAGACTTGGGAATTATTCACCCAATATTTTATGTTGTTTTACTGATAAGGTATGTATATAACCTTTCTTTGATATTCTATAAGTTACAAGGTTTACTCCAAATAAGTAGTCTCTAGTTTCACAATTTTGCAAATAAATGATTGTGGTTTGTGTTTGAGCAAATAAAAGATTGTGGTTTGTATTATTTGCAAAATTAAAGAAATGGTCGCTTTTGTTGACGTAAACGATGACAATTTTTGCCCGAAATATTTTTCTGACCTTTGAACTTAACTTTAATTTGACTCTTCAAAGGTCAGAAAAACATTTCAGATAAAACATACCCTCGTTTACGTCAACAAAATCGACTATTTCCTACTTAATTTTGCAAACAATGCAAACCACAATCATTCATTGCTCAAAACAAAACTACAGTCCTTTATTTATAAAATTGCGAAACCACATAACACTTATTTGAAATTAACTCTAAAATAAATTAGCATATTGTCTATACTTAATATTTAAAATAATTTATGATTATATTTGAGTTTACCTGCGCAACGCGCTTGCATTTTACTAGTTTTTTTTTAAAAAAGAAAACGTCTATAAATAAAACCAAGCCTGCCTAACCCATTTACTTCTATCCTCCTATTTGATAGCTTACAATGATGGCACAAATATCAAATCTTATCTTGTTTGTTTTTCTCATTGTTTTGTATGATCCTTCCTCTTTTTGCAAAAGTGTTTCTGCTGCTGATAATGATTCTGTATATACATCTCTAATTCACTGCCTACAAAACATCACAAACCCACAAGATGACCTATCAAACCTCGTCGTTTATCGAGCCAATGCGTCCTACACTTCAGTTCTTCGAGCATACATCCGAAATGCGCGAATGAACACCTCAACTACCTCTAAACCACTTATCATTTTCACCCCTAAACAAATACCTCATGTCCAATCTGCTGTTATCTGCTCCAAACAACTTGGTTACCAACTCAAAATTCGTAGCGGTGGCCATGATTATGATGGCCTTTCTTACGTTTCAGACTCCCCGTTTTTCGTTCTCGATATGTTCAACCTTCGGTCTGTCCAAATTGACATAAAAAACGAGTCTGCTTGGATTCAGGCTGGTGCTATACTTGGCGAAGTCTATTACCGGATTTGGGAGAAAAGTAATGTTCATGGATTCCCCGCTGGGGTATGTCCTACAGTTGGTGTTGGAGGTCATATTAGCGGGGGTGGTTATGGTAACATGTTGAGGAAATACGGGTTGTCTGTCGATAATGTCGTTGATGCTCAGATTGTTGATGTTAATGGAAAGCTTATGGATAGAAAACAAATGGGTGAGGATTTGTTTTGGGCTATTAATGGAGGTGGAGGGGGAAGTTTCGGTGTTGTGATTTCGTATAAGATTAAACTTGTTTCTGTTCCTAAAATTGTTACTGTTTTTAGAGTTGAAAGAACTATTGAAGAAAATGCTACTGATATGGTTTATCAATGGCAATTCGTCGCCCCGAAAACGGATCCTAATCTGTTCATGAGGATGTTATTGCAACCTGTAACATCAAAGACTAATAAAGGCACGAAAACTCTGAGAGCATCTGTTTTGAGTCTTTACTTAGGAAATGCTGATAGTCTTGTGGCTTTATTGAGGAAAGAATTCCCTATCTTAGGATTGAAGAAAGAGGACTGCATAGAAGGAACTTGGATAAAATCTGTTCTATGGTGGGCAAATTCTGATCTTCTTGGAAAATCGCCTCAAGTTTTGCTTGACAGGAATCTTGATTCTGCTAACTTCTTGAAGAGAAAATCAGATTATGTGCAGACTCCCATATCGAAAAACGGGCTGGATTTGATATGGAAAAAGATGATTGAATTGGGGAAAGCTGGACTAGTTTTCAATCCTTATGGTGGAAGAATGAGTGAAATCGGTGCATCAGAAACGCCATTTCCACACCGAGCAGGAAACTTGTTCAAGATTCAATATTCGGTGAATTGGAATGAAGCAGGAAATGTAGCAGAGAGCAATTTTTTGGGCCAGGCAAGACAGCTTTACAGTTTTATGACACCTTATGTGTCTAAGAATCCAAGAAGTGCATTCTTGAACTATAGAGATATTGATATTGGTGTTATGACTGCTGGTAAGAACAGCTATCAAGAGGGAAGTGTTTATGGACGTAAGTATTTCAATGATAATTTTGATAGATTGGTGAAAGTAAAATCTGCCGTTGATCCGGAGAATTTCTTCAGGAATGAACAGAGCATCCCTACTCTAACAAACATTGTGTAAACAATTTATTACATCATACTATACAGTTATTTTGGTAACACATCATACTATATAGCAAGTTCTAGTATTAGTAGAATTATATTAGAAGGATATTAAGTTTTGTTCTTGGTAAGAGTTTGGTTCCTCTTATTGTAAATCTTGCAAAATCTATTAGTCAAATATACTATGGCTAACTGGCGTTTCTTATGCATTTAGCCGTCAAATAACTTTGATTGATTCATTTGTGTATGAATTTTTACAAGGAGACTCGTTAATGGATGTGAAACAAAACTTATGAACTTTATATTTGATGTCTACTAGTAATGTATTATGTAAAATCTTTAGAACTTTTAAATTATTCACCCTAAACTTAAAATGGAATTTCACAAATATTACGATTTTAATGTATGCTTGGTTGGCCACTGTTGCAAAATAACACATTACATATGAGTTGATGTTAATCAAGGGTGTATCTAGGTGCTCTTACTCTCTCGGCCCTTAGAACAACTCCTATTATGGGTATTCGGGTTACCCCATCTATGGAAGCCTCCCCTATAATGACTAATTTCGGCCTTCCGTTTTGAGAAATTTATTAGTAAAATATATAATATATGATGTCTAATGATAATTCGTCGGAAATCTGTAAAATAACGCCGAAAATATGTTAAATTTTGTTAAAATTCTAGAAATTTGTATAAAATTTGCAATTTTTGTCAAATATTTTTCCCTCTTTTCGACATAATGCATGAGCTACAATGAAATATTTTGACACCACATAGTCAAACTGTCTGGTACATGCGATGAAACTTCATAATTAAACATATTATTGTTTTTTTATAATTTTAAACATATATTTTTATTTTAATTAAAGTCTGTTTTTTTTTAGAGTGTTATAAGGTTCCAAATGGGAGTAATATATTGGAAGGTTGTTGTGATTTGCTAAGCAATTTTGTGACGTAAAAATAAAGAGGACTATGTCGTGTATAGGCCAAGTCCACACGGAGTGGGCGAAGACTTTTATGTTGGGCCGGACATTTGGAGAAGACCTATTACTAATTTGAGGTGGAAAATCATATGATGTCAATATCAAACTCAAAGTAAATGGACCTAATTAATTGACTTTAATGTATAAAAAAGTATGAGCCAACATATGTATGGTCTAGTTTTAATGTCAATAAGTAACCATCAATTGCATGTGATGGTGTCTGTATTGAATGATTCTAATTCTAAGTGGAAACTAGAACTTTAATAACAACAAGGAAAAACTAAAATATTCTTAAGGTTGGTAATAAGCTAATTTTCTCTGTAATTTGACCCATAAGTTGGATGAATTTTCAAAAATTAGTGATAAACTTATTTTTTTCCGGATGTGAAATTTGTTACTTTCCATGTAGATTCAAGTGTCATTTTGTCAAAGTGGATTGCTATTTACAGTCCACTTTTTCCGAATTATAATCCACTTTTTCCAAAATACCTTTGTTATAACTTTCTTTTTCATTTTCAACAAAACAATACAAAGTTTTTTTTTTTTTTTTTAAACCAATTGATATTCGACAGTACAAAATATGGGAATCTAATCGCCGCATTTTTCATTGCTCTTTAAAAGTGCATTTGAGTTGGAATTAGTGGTAACACATTTTTACAGAGAATGTAATAAGTTTGCAGAAGCAATGACGAAATACGGCGCTTTCATCGATAGCTTAGAGTGGTGGGACACTTCAACAACTTTTCATTCTATTTTTATTCGTGATGACTTAGCTCATGTTGATCAGCTTTTCAATTTTGCTGACGTAAACGAGAACATTGTTTGCCGAAAACAATTTTCTGAACGAGTTTAACAGTAACTTAACGTATCGAAGGTTTGAAACAGTTTTTTGGCAAAAAAGTCTTTGTTTACGTCAAACATTTCCTCAATTGTGAAAACAATGCAAACCACAATCCCTTATTAGCTCAAAGACAAATCTCAGTCCTTTATTTGCAAAAAGTAAAATCACATGACACTTATTTGAAATTAACTCTATTTTTTTACAATTAAGTGACTTGTGGTTCAGGCAGTTACCAGATTAGTAAAAGATTAAAGATGTTACTTTTGACGATGTGGACAAGTGTAAAATTGTCTTGATAGATTTACAGTTTATCGTCTTCCCAAATTTGATTGATTTTTATATTTTGTGATTTCTAAAACACAGATTGCGTGTGCTTGAACAAGAACTTTCAATTTCATAAGTTTCACGAAAGATCATTAGCAAATATCTAAAGGACATAGCCTTTTATTTTATTTTTTTGAAAGCTGAAATAGCCTTTTATTGGTCTCCAAAAATGTGAGACAAATATACATTTGTCTTGTCAACAATGTTAACAACATTTATGCTTCTTAAATGTATAGCATAAACCACATGACAAGTGTATCCTATCGTACAAGTAATATCGAGCGGAAGTACGAGTCGAACCCACAGAGAAACGGTCTACAAAGCCACTAGTTCTAATAAGATCTATAAATGTCTAGAGACTCGATTATTCGAAGGGAATTGTAATTAAACTAACTAAAGACTAACAAACATAAACGACAAACTAACAATTCAACCGTTTGGTCAAAGGTGATGGGAAGACAATCTAGAATGTTCGATCCCTTGGTTCAAATTAATGTAATTATATTATTAATCTGGTTTATTCATACTATGTCATGCCGATAGCCATCATGTTTCAAGTAAATTGGTGTGATCAATACCTCTAAACTCTATTTATGTGCACATTCAGTTTCATACTCCTATGCAGGAATATTTCCAAAACATCGTAAAGCATTATGATATGGTGTAGACTAAACCCAAAACCGTATAGCCTGGATACACAGTCGCACTTCTAATCTCTTAGCAAAGTTGGTTCATGCAAGTTCGGTATAGAATGTGGAAACTAGTCTCACACCTATCTATTAACATATCTCATCTCGGTCTTATTAAGCATACATAAACGAAACATGCATAGTATCGCAATAATAATAATCAAACATAAATTATTGAAACCAAGTTCACCTCCATCCTATATTGGATGGAGATTAGTTCATAGACGAACCAATCAAGCAAAACATGGTAAAAGGAATAGAAATCAACACCTTATTAATAATAAACAAGGAAGAAGGGAAGAAATACTGGTTGTCACGATTAGTAGATCGTCAATTGAATCCTTGATACCTTAAAGATGGAGATGACGAACAAACTAAAGAATATATAAACCCTAAGCTAAACCATAAACTGGATATAAAGTCTGAATCGATAATTACAAGATAAACTAGCTAACTCTTCATAATAAATCCTAAACTCCTTATTTATATTGTCTTAAGAGAAGAGGTACAAATGTAATGAAAGTAGTAATCAGGTGGTTCGAACCCTAATTAGCTGAAATAACACAAAGCAAGCCGGCCCAACATGCCTCGTCGAGACTAAATGATGTCTCGATGAATTTCGGCCCACAACTAAACTTCAAACCCGATTTAGAATGCCTTTCAGTTTGAATCTCGAGAAACACAAAGCTTGAAAGTTATTCTTCTGCCTCTTAGCTTTTCAGGGCCACTTGAATCACTTCTATTTGATTTCGTATGAGAAAGTTATGCCAAAATTATTGAAGGTCGTTGAAGCTGCCTACATTGTCATCTAAGTTCTGAATCGAACCGAAATCGCACCGGAATCACCTGAAATCACCAAAACAACAAATACAAGAGAAAAACATAAAATGGAACAAAAAGTTTTATAAAACATAATCAAAGACCACTAAAAAGACACGAAACTACACTAAAAATACTACTAAAAACCTTATATAAATATGGGACATATCAAACATCTTCAATTTTTGACAAATCTAATACCGATCTGAAATACAAGGCACTAAATTGTAAAAAAATAAACCATAGACACGAATTGATAGTCAATATAGCATAAAAGTTAAATTCGTAATTAACCCTACAAATCAGGTGTTAGACCAAAAACTGATAAATTTTATGAGATCATGTCCCATGTAAAATTCCAGGCCCTGTCTTTTATTAAAAAAAATAGAACAAAATTGAGGCCCGTCTAGCTTTTAAAGGCATAAGTAAAGTTGAGGCCGTCATATGAACGTATATTGCACTAATTAAATTCTATATATGTTGAGCGTATTTAAAGTCTTACCTTAATGCAAGTAAAACGTATATAATACAAAATCGATATATTCTTTTGAGAGAAAAATTAATACATTTAATTTGTATTGTAACATAATAGAACAGAAATAGTATTTTTAATTGATTTTAATATGTTACTTATCCTTTATAGAAGTAATGCTTTATTTCGGCATACTACATCATCAATACACCACACTAATAAATCAAAGTCATGAAATATATTTTATTACTTAGAATTGCTAAATTAAAATAAGATTTTTATTATTTATAATTTTTATTTTAGAACCAACAAATTTCTATAAATATATTTTTAAAAAATAGTTAAAAAAAGTTATATGGTATTAATATTTTATCAAAAAGTCATTTGGTAACTTCTACTTTTAAATCTAAACCATTTTGATCAGAGTGAAGGGCTATTATTGTTTCATTCCATGTGAGGGCATTCCATTGAGAACTCTTTCTTCTTGTCCAATACTAAAAGAACTTAGAAATCTTAGCGGTTAGCCTTAACTCTGTAGTTTTCAACTCTCTCCATTCACCATCTACAGTGATAAATCACCACAAAACACGGGTATGACACCCGCACAACGCAATCAAATAAGTTTAGGATAAAAGTACAAGAAAAATATTTCTACTTTCACCTTTTTCGAACAAAGAGAACAGTTGTTTCGTACTTTTTTAAAATCAGTACCAATGACTTCAAAAATGACATATTCCAATAAATAACGTTGCTTTAAAAAACTGTCATTCTTCAACCTTTTTATTTCGGGATCATTTAGATGGAGTTTGACGAGAAGAGAGAAAGTTGATGTTTAGAGAGAGAAAGATTAAAAATGATGATTTCCGAAAACCATAAATGTTATTAAACAACTTTAATTCTTGAAATTTTTCATTTTCAAGTCGTTAACATAGAGTTTTACAATTTTGAAAAAAAAAGTGTGAAACCACAATCTTTTTTTTAAGGATAAGGTATCCAAATAGGCTTAACGTTTGAAGAAAAATATCAAAATAGGCCTAACGTATAAAATGGTACCAAATTAGGCTTAACATTTAAAAAATGGCACCAATTTAGGCCTAACGTTTACAAAAAAGCACTATTTTAAGGTTTGGTAACAAAATTTGACACGTCATAAATAAACAGTCGATGAAGATAATTTGTCAGTTTTCACACAGTAAGTTTATACTTGAAGTAATATGATTGACAGTGTAAGTTAGAGCATCAAATTCCGTTACTGAGTTCTAATTTGGTACCTTTTTCTAACGTTGAGCCTAATTTGGTACCATTTTATATGTTAAGCCTATTTTGATACTTTTATGCGAACGTTAGGCCTATTTTAGTACCTAATTTTTTTTTTCAATAATAGTAAACCGCGGTCATTTTTCTGATAAAAATGTGAAACCATAAATTTTATTTTTTTTCAACTTTACCAATAAATTTACAATATTATAAGCATGTCAATTCTTATCGGTCGCAAACAATCAATCAAATCAATCAAAATATATAAGAGAAAATTACAAATATTAAACATTATTTCTTAACCCATTTGATAGAGTTCTCATAGTTCAACAGTTGACAAATGAAAATACATAGTGGACAACAAAGTAACTATGGTACACAATTGTGCACGACATAAGATATTTAAAACTCACCATTCTTTTCTTCTCCCAAACATTTTACTCAAATACTCAATTTCATCAACGGATTGCAAAACATTTAATATTAGAAAACCAATAAAATAACACATGGTTATTTGAAAATAAGGTCTACAATTCACCACCGTGAAAATAGCATACACGTTTTAGTTTCTTTGAAGCTATTAACAAAAGAAAACTCAATTAATTATATGGACCATGTTGGCCCATTCCTTATTACCTTCATTTTGGGAAGATATGTCAACGCCAATTGAATTGGGCTCATAAAATCCATTAAGCATGCATTGAGACTTGCATCATGTCAACTTGATTTTCTTTTCATTTTTCCCAATTAAATTCTTATTGGAAAACAGGTCATTTATTGAGTATCTGAACAATACAAACTGATCTATTAAAATACTCTCTCAGTTTCATAATATTCGACGTTTTGAAAAAAATTTATACTAGTGCTAAAAAGTTTTGAGATTGGGAAACCAAACTAAGAGACAATTCTAGTTCAAACCACCACTAAGGCACTTCTTCATGCCTTATCAATAAAGTTCAATTTTCAATAATTTCTCTCCAACAAATGTACTTCATTTCAGTTTAGTAATATTCAGTTCAGTTCAATTCAATATATTTCAGTCATAAAGAACATGCCCTAATACGGTGGTTTCAACAATTTGTGGCCCACTCAAGCCACTCTATGCCTCAAGAAATTATTAGAAGGTCCGATCCTTAAGTAAAGTTAAAGGACTCCCCGTTAGATCATTAACATGTGTTAAATGGTCCATTTTTTTACATTTGTGGACCGTATAGACACTTATTAAAGATCTAATGAGGAGCCCTTTAACTTTACTTAAAGACCAAGGACCTCCCAATAATTTGTCCTCACACTATTTGATGACATGAGCACAAATAATTTTTTGTCAAATTTGAAGTAAAGAATTGATTACATTACAATTGGATTCCATTTCATTATTTGCTACAAAAGTTAACCAAGATTTGAGGAGAACAAGTTGATTAATTCAAACATGATTAATTTGTATTAACTGCTATAGAGTACAGCTACAGTACAGACTTAGTATTGATATAGATTGGTGGAAAATTCAAGTTTATATTAATTCCCCAACCACGTAGTATACAGAAAGATTTTGTATATATATATATATATATATATATATATCTCTTCATTTAACTATAAACTCAAGTTAATCATTCAGACACCTTAAGAACGAAGTATGGCAACATCAAAATTTGTCATTCTCTTAGTTCTAGTAACCCTTTTAGTCTCAAGTGCATCTTCAGCTTCAGTTGATGATAGTTTTGTGCAATGTTTTTCGTCTCGTACACAGAACTCAAACCCTCTTTCAGACATTTTACATTCACCAAACAGCTCTCGATACATATATTTCTTACATTCTTCGGCGCGAAACAAGAGGTTCTTAACAGCTTCAACGCCCATACCAACATTTATCATCACCCCGTTCAATGAATCTCACATCCAAGCAGCCATAGTTTGTGCCAAGGAAAATGGTATACAGCTAAGAACACGAAGTGGAGGGCATGATTACGAGGGCCTCTCTTATGTTTCGTATCAAAAGTTTATGCTCATAGATCTTGTGCATATGAGATCCATCAATGTCGACATACCAAATCAAAGCGCGTGGGTTGAGACTGGTTCGACTCTAGGCGAATTGTATTACAACATTGCCAAGAAAAGCAATGTCCATGGTTTCAACGCTGGAACATGTCCTACTGTAGGTGTTGGAGGTCACATTAGTGGAGGCGGATTGGGAACATTGTCTCACAAATATGGCCTGGCAGCTGATTCGGTTATTGACGCCAAAATGGTTGATGCAAATGGAACAATTCTCGACAGAAAATCCATGGGGGAAGACCTTTTTTGGGCCATTCGAGGAGGCGGAGCTGCAAGCTTTGGAATCATATTTTTATGGAAAGTAAAGCTGGTTTCCATTCCTCCAAATGTAACTGTTTTTCAAGTTCCTCATACATTGGAAGAAGGCGGTGGCGAGCTTCTAAACAAGTGGCAAACTATTGCTCCTCAATTCCCTCATGAACTTTATATGCGTGCGATGGTGGATACCGTTCATCCTGGCCCCTCTAACAATTCAACTATTCGGGTTAAGTTCTATGCATTGTTTCTTGGAACACCTGAAAATCTTGTTTCTCTTATGCAATCTAAATTCCCTGAGCTGAATTTGAAGCTCGAAAACTGCATCGAAACAACTTGGATTCGGTCTGTTCTTTTCATTGACGATCAACCAATCGATAGTCCCTTAGAGGTTCTACTTGATCGAAAAACACAATCCAATAGCTTCTTCAAAGCAAAATCAGATTATATTAAATCAAAACCTATTCCAGAAAGCGGATTAAAAGGGCTATACGAGAGACTTGAACAAGTAGACACACATTATCTAGTCTTCACACCTTATGGAGGAAGAATGAGTGAGATATCGGAATCCGAAATACCATACCCGAACAGAAAGGGGACATTGTACCAAATCCAGTACATGTTATCTTGGGACAAGGAAGAGGACAGCGAAAAGTTAATGAAATGGTTGAGAGATGTGCATTCTTATATGGAAACTTATGTTTCGAAATCACCTCGATCCTCGAGCTTAAATTATAGGGACCTAGATTTGGGAACAAACAATATGAATGGCAGCAGCTTTGCAGAAGCAAGTGTTTGGGGTACGCGATACTACAACAAGAACTTCAAGAGATTGGCTCAAGTCAAGTCTGCAACTGATCCTTCCAATTTTTTCAGGCACGAGCAAAGCATTCCATTGCTTTAATTCTGTTCCTAGAATACATGTTAGTTTGCTAAATTATGTATGGATTTCATATGTTGCAATTTCTATATTAAATAATTAAATAATGCAATTGAAATGAAAACTAATCCCACGAAATCAAAGTCTGGTCGTGTATTATGAATTTCACGAATATATTACAGCATTATCCTCTCTTGATCTTGCTTATAGCTAATATCTATCATATAAATGTATCAAATATAAAAATTCTGATGAAACATTGAAATTTCACTGGACCATCTTATTTGGACAACTCCATTACACAAGTAATCTTAAGAACTGATATCTTGACAATGAAAGGTTAAGGATTCAACAAGTCCTTTGGTGGGAGACTATAAAACTAACTTATTATACCACAAATTGTAAATAAGATTATATGGATAAATCCTACTGTTGTTTGTGTCTTCACCCAGAAGAGTCATGGTAAACTATTATCTTTTCTTTTTTTCTTGAAAGCAGGAAACTATAATTTTTTTCTTTGTTTGAAAGGAGTAAACTATATAATCTTAATCCCATTAATTAAGGATTTTTTTTAAATGTAGACACGTTTGCTTTACACATTTACAAATCTAGACAATAACTGGTTTAATACATCTATTTACTATTTCTTGTTGTTGATTGTTAATTGTTTAATTTTTTTTCTCTTTATTACGTATACAGGTTCTAAATTTTGGTAAAATTAAACTAATTTTGTTGTTCATATGTCAAATTATTAGTATGGGTATATTTTTTGTTTTTTGTTTTAAGTTTTAACAAAAACAACCTCTGTGATTTTAAGTTTTTACAAAAACAACACATGTGATTTATTTTTCTCAAAAAAAAAATACTTGTGATTACACCTTTTAACACAAAAAAAAAAAAAGAAAGAAGGTTCTCTCAAAAAAAAAAAAAACAAAAAAATAAGGTCTGAGCTTGCATAAATTCAAAAAATAACCGTTAAATACATAGAAATTAGATTCGTTAGAGAAATAATATATTTTAAGCAACTTTAATTCTTCAACTTTTTAATTTCGAGATCATTTAGGCAATGTTTAGTTAAGAGAGAAAAAAGTAAACGTTAGAGATTCAAAAAAATTAAAAGGATGATTTTAAAAAATGAAAATCGTAGTTGCATAGTAAATGTGATTCTAAACAACGTTAATGTTTTGAATTTTTCACTTTGAAGTCGTTAAATTTTTATTTTTGGCGTTTTAAATTGAAAAGTCACTTTTTTGTTAAAATTTGTAACCACGGATATTTTTTTAAAAAAAATAAACCACATGTGTTGTTTTTGTAAAAACTTGAAATTACAGGAGTTGTTTTTTTATTTTACCCTGAGACAAAAAATTTAAAAACATAACAAATAAAATTCAAATTTTTTCATCTTCTTTCTCCTCTCTTTTTTCATCTCCACCACTTTTTTCTTTTTTTCTTCTTATCTTTTCTTCCCCTATACTTGAATTTTTAAATTCGATGTAATCTGGAAAAAAATTCAGCTTCCGTCAAAATTTACGACGAATCTGAAAAAGGTTTCCAGTTTCCATGGAATCTAGTATTACTAGATTTCCATGGGAAACTGGAAATTTTTTCAAATTTCGTCGGAATTTTCGACGAAAACTGGAATTATTTTTTTCAAATTATGTCGAATATGGAAAAATTAAGACGTAATCTGAAAAAAAAAATATATAAAAAAGAAAAACTAAAGTCAATTTGAAAATTTTCATACTTAAAAAACTAAGAAGAGAAGAAAAAATGAGAAGAAAAATAAATTTAGAGATAAAGAAGAGTGATGGAGAGTTGAAAAAGAAGAAACTTTAAATTTTTTTTTAAATTGAAATCCCCGAGATGATGAAGGAAAGTTGGAGAAGAAAGACGATTTTTTAAAATTAAAATTTGGTATTTTTCAAACCAATAAATTTCTGCCACGTGGCGCGAGCGTACTTCACTCACTCGGAAAAGAACCTGTTGTCCCGGACTTTCTATTTCATTTTTCTATCCCTCTATAAATTTTTGACATGTGTAAAAAAGATTCTACGACTGGTTGATTCGGAGACTATTTAGGGTATAATAAAAAAACATTAGAATTTTTTTTACACATGTCAAAAATTTATAAGGGGAGAGGAAAATGGAATAGGAAGTCTGGGACAATAGATTTTCTTCCCACTCTTTGATTGCAAGTGAGCAAATGTCGGATATGGAGTTAGTTGTTACAATTGAAAGTTCGTACAGGATTAATTGTCCAATTCAGCAAGTTGGAGGGATAATTTGCTATGATCGAAAAGTGGGGGTGTCAGTTATAAGATTGGAACAAGTTCAAGAGGATATTTGTGTATTAGGTGAAAAATAAATTAAACGGGAAATCCATTGGAGGGTCTCCCTGAGAGGGATAAAAAGGTCGGGATGGGTCCCTATGGTGCGGTAATTTTTTGATCTATTTCCCACTATAATTCTTATCAGAAATTTTCCGCCCACATTTAAGGGGTGCCTATTGATAGGGGTGTTCATCGGCCGGTTCGGTTTGAAAACCGAATCTGTCTTAAAATAAGAACCGAACTGAGTATAATTTTGAAACCGAACTGAATACACCGAAATAATTTGGTTTATTCGGTTCGGTTTCCGATTTAATCGGATGATATTGCTCTTTGTTTTATATATTATATTTGTATGAAATAATCTAATATTTATAAAAGCATTTCCAACTTTTATATATAGTATTTAGAAAAGTAAACAATCCAATCCTTAAATACTATTCAAAGAAGTAAAATAATAATAATAAAAAAAACTATAGAAGAAATTTATAAGAGAATGTCATTTCATTCTGAAAATTCAGCACAATAAATAAGGCAACCCTCAAAATTAACTTATTCTTTTACCTGAAATATGAAATTGCTTTTTCTTTTTGCCGTTTTTATGGATTAAAAAAAATTGATAAATCATGGAACAAAATAAGTGCAGTGTGCGGCGAAAATTGAGAGTTAAAGTACATAATAGGTTATTCTACTATAATTGTTATTTAGGAGTCGAAGAGTCTAAAATGAAATTTATTAACTTGTAAATTCTAAAATAAGATTTTAATTATAAAATATAAAGAACTTATATATTAATACATATACATATTATATTAATCAACTTATATTTCGGTCGGTTCGGTTAAATTGGTTATTTTATAATAAAAATCGAACCGAATGATATTACACGAATTTCCTAACCCATCGACATCCCTAATATATAGTTTTTTCTTTAAATCCCCTAATGCATAGTTTTTTTTTTTTTTTTGATAGACCCTAATGCATAGTTTAATACTTGATTAGACTTGCATTATAACCAAAAATAAAGCCCATAATTGCGCAGGTTGAATTAGTGCATGTAGATGCGCGGAAATGGGAAGGCTAGTGGTAGACAAAGCCCATAAAGATATAAATCAAAGAGCCACATTTGTGGATGATTGGGGGCATAATATTGCATGATTTGAAGTAAAGAAAATCGAATAAGGTAGGTCATTTATGGTTGAAATATTTGACATATAAAAGAACAAATGGCTTAGTCCAAAAATAAAGTAGTTTGTTTAGGTATGTGCACATGGAATATGTTTGAATTCAAAATTAAAAATCTGATGAATTTAAATAAATAAATGAATGCATTATATATGTACAATTAATCCTCCATGATATTCAAAGGTTGACCTTAGAAAGATATTGAATGTGAAAATAGTTGGGAGCATTAACGGAGACAATTGCAACTTCTTTGAACTGAGATATAAGTTCCCTTCAATTCAAACGTTACTTCACTCCTCCACTAGACTTTGCTGACTTAATTCTTCTTTTTTCTTTTCTAATAAATTGATACTTATATCCATAATTGATTAGAGATATTTTGAGTTCCGTCTAAAAAGTATTTCGTCGGATCTTCTACGTTGGGCTAGATATCTAGTTCATACGTGACTGGGAATGAGCTTTTATCTTAAAATGCTCATTTCTAGCGAATTTCAGCTAGCCGTTAATTTGAACATGTTCAAACCAATTATAGCTCTAATTTGAAAAATAAATAAATTAAATCCAACTCCTCAAAAGTAAATATGAAATTAATTGATATGGATTTTTGTCAAAATAAAAAATTTATATTAATGTGATGGGTAGAACCGGATCGGTCATATTATTATGTAAATTCAAAATTCAATAAAACAAAATAAAGGAGTTCTAGCAGATTTATGATGGATTGGGTTCAATATGAATTTTCCTTCTCCAAACCATATTATTATAGTAATTTTATAATTCACTCACTTATTATACCATCAACTACCTTACCTTCTATCCAAACATACCACGAACATACCACGGTACTTTAAAACTCATAACCATACCTCACCTTAATCACTCTACCTTACCATACCTTATTTACCCTCCATCCAAACAAAGTGTAAAGTCTCTAGAAAATTTCATAACCATCCATTTACTTTCTTTTCTTATAAAAAGTACCATTTTCCCCAATTTTCAACTCTTCAACTAATAAAAAAATCCAAAAATTTACATTTCAATTATACGTATGAACATTCAAACCTATCGCCAAAATTGATAAAAACATGAACATTTGAAATGCGAACACTGAACAACCCAAAATTGAGAATTTCTAGAATAATGAGCTACAAATGAAAATTAAAGAATTTTAGACGGAAGCATATGGGGTTAGTTGATTTTGATTTATCTGCCAAAATGGCGTTTTTTAAGTGCATTATCCTCCAAATTGAACAATGAGCTACAAATGAAATTGAGTCGTAATTAGGAGGATAATGCACTTAAAAAACGCCATTTTGGCATATAAATCAAATTAAAGGTTTGGTTTAAAATATACATGGAAGTAATGCTTTGACTGGTTAAGGGTATGTTGACTTCGGTGATACAAAACTGAGGAAGCATTTTCGGTTTTTGAATAACCGAAGATTGGTTTTTATGAATTAAAAAAATACAAAAGCTTATTCAGGTGGACCAACGATGTCTGTTTTGGGGAGGCGAACTGCAGGTTTAGTTTTTGGATAACCGAAGTTGTGCTTCGGTTATCCAAAAACCGAACATGTTGTGTGGCTGTCGGTGGGGAAATCTCACGCCTCTGATGAGACTGCTCTCCATGCAGGGAGCAGTCTCATCAATTCTCATTTATTTGTGGTTAAATATATTTCTAGGTCCCTAAATTTATTAAAATTACATATTGATCCTTTGTTGGTTATATAAAAATGAACAAACTACCACTTCCATTTCACTTCTTATATCCCTATCTTCAAATTCTCCAATATAATATCATGCAACTTTTCTTTTTAAATTTTAATTTACTCTACTAATCTTCTTTAATTATTCAAACGATAATTTCAAACATAAATCCACAGCGTGGCGTTGTATAAACACGATTTTATAAACTTATAGATATTTTTTTTTATTATTTTCATAATTTATTTCGTAATTTTTTGAATTAAAATATTTAATCGCACGCCCGAAAATGAACTCCATATGACTTTTTTTATTCCATTATTGAAAAATTGAATAAAATTTAATTCTAACAAGAATATTTTTTGGCTTAACTACACTGCAGACCCCTAAAGTTAGCAAAAATTTTCACTTTAACTTTTAAAGTTCTGCACTTCCCACTTTAACCCTTTAACTCTAAGAAACAGGTCAACTTAACCTTTAAAGTGCTGCACTTTCCACTTTAACCCCTTAACTCTAAAAAACAGGTCAACTTAACCCTCCGGCACATGGAATCTTGAATTTTATCAAATTGAACTCACCCCATAATTTGGGCATCCAAAAAATCTTCTCCCGTAATTTCCAGGTTTCCAACATACTTTAACTAGAGCAAATTCACTGCAAAAACACATTCTAGGTTGCGATTCCATGAACTGTGGATGCAAAACGATTAACGATAAGTCGAAGAACACAAATCATGTAAAATATGAAATTGGAGGGAGAAATCTAACAACACATCTGTAATTTTAAATACCCAGAATATCAAATCAACGCCATTTACAAATTCGCGGAAGAAGATGAGAAGAATTACACAAATCAAGAACCAGACCTAGAAATCGAATCTGTAAGCGTCACATCATATTGAGAGGTTAAGTTAACCTGTTTTTTATAGTTAAGAGGTTAAAGTGTGGGAAGTGCAGAACTTTAAAGGTTAAGTTGACCTGTTTTTTAGAGTTAAAGGGTTAAAGTGAAAAGTGCAGAACTTTAACGGGGTGTTTGTTTAAGGGGATGAGATGGGTTTTTTAGGGATGAGATAACAAAAAGAGTTCATCTCATGTTTGTTTGAGGGGATGAAGCATGGGGATGAACTTTTTTTTCCATCTCATCCCCCAAAACCTATACCCAGTGGGGGGGTGTCACAGGATTTTGGAGTGTGGAAATGGCTAAGTTACCCTTATACAATTAAAAGAATTCCCTCCATATCCCTTAGCAACAAAACCCCCCAAAGGCATCATCTTCTCCATTTTCTCCCTTGCATCCATTGCAGACCATTTTTTCACCTCATCTCTTTCCCGTCAAACCACCACCGCCGCCACTTCCTCCGCCCCCAATGAATGACTACTGAAAACAACGTCCTAATTCTTTCACCTCCTCTCTTCCCCGACCTAATTTTTGGCTGCCAAACCCCGCTTCACCTTCGTGATTCCTGGCCGCCAAATCTCGCCTCACCTCCCTATTTCTGGCCGCCAAACCCCTCTTCACCTCAAACGCCTCTCTTCAAACGCCACAGAGTTTGCCGGAATTGAGATTTAGGTCATTGGGGAAAAAAATGGAAGACGAAAATTGGGATTTCGATTGAGATTGTAATTGGGGATTTCGATTAAGAGTTGGAAGGATGATGATGAGGAGATGCATACTGGTGGCGCCGGTAAAGGTCGCTGGAGACTGTGGCTGATGAGAGGAGGTAGGGTTTCAATCTTCGTTTCGCATCGTATTCTGTGAAATGCGATTCAATACGAGCTGTCAATTTTTTCTGTTTGCGTTTCCCATCGTATTCTGTGAAATGCGATTCAATACCATCTGTCTCTTTTTTTGTGTTTGTTTTTCCCATCGTATTCTGTGAAATGTGGTGAAATGCGATTCAATACGATCTGTCAATTTTTTTCGGGGTCGATTGCATGTCGTCGTTTCCCCATTGTGAAGAATTAATCGGGAACAATGGGTCTAGAGTTTGCTGGGGAAAAAATTGGCCGCCTACTTCCGACGCTGCAGAAGGAGGAACGGTTAAGCAAAATTTTGTTTTATATTTTCATATACCCATTTTAAAATGAAATTAGGGGTAATATGGTAATCTTTATATTTTTAACTCTCATCTCATCCCTCTAAACAAACAAGTCCCTAAGCAATTTCTATTTACCATTTAATCTCAACCTCCTCATTTTAAACTCATCTCAACCCCCTGCTCCATCTCATCTCATCTCATCTCATCCCTAATTCTAAACAAACACCCCGTAAAGGTTAAAGTGAACATTTTTGCTAACTTTAGGGGTCTGCAGGGTAGTTAAGCCATATTTTTTTTGATAGAAAATAGACAAAAGAATGAATGAGCAAAAATTAATTAATGAGAGAGAGGAATAATATACTTAATGAGGTGAGAGGATATGATGTATTTAATGAGAAGAGACATATTTTTTTAACCTGGATTAGGCTATAGGTTAAATAAATCTTGATCCACCCATGGATTGAATCCACTAAGAGAGCCTGATACGACCATATCTTGGGAATCGATCAAGAGGGATCGTTTTGGGGTGGAAACGACCTAAAACACCACTCGCTTTTTTAGTTAGCGCAAACTGAAATATTATTAACTTTTGAATTGATTGATTGATTGATTGATTACATAGCTCGTAAGCCTTTAAATAACAAACCTATAAACCTAATTCTACTAATAAGGAAATACTAATTCAATAGGACATTACAGACCTAATACTTCTAAAACAATAAAACTACTCCTATAATATTAATAATAAAAAGACTCATAATTAGATAACAACCTAGTATCCAGGTTGTATCAGAGCCCCCGTTGGATTAAACATGTGATTGGGGATTATGTATATCTAGATGGTTTTCTATCTAAGTTCAAGAAGCAAGAGATATGAATTATAAACAAAGAAAGAAAAGAAAAAAGCTAGATATATGTCAGTTGGAGTGGCAAAAACATAATTAGAATATCGGAATGTCAATTTGATACTTGGGTATTAAAAAAATTATAATTCTTTTTTTTCTAAAGTGAATTTTTTATTATAGTTTATGCATTCTGTCGAAAAACGAAAAAAATATAAAAACATCATATACAACCTAAATTGTTGATTGAAAGTTTCAAATTTTTATATTATTTTACAATTTTTCGATGAATGTTTGGTTCAACTTAGACCTTTAGATGATCCACCCTAAAAATAGTAGTCTTATGAGATATTTAATTGGGAGAGGTGAGTTTTGACAAGAATAGGAGGAACGGTTTGCCCTTGACTGAAAATAGGAAGTGAGTGATGGCTACATCAAATCCAATGCAGAGGGCCGACCCTGATCACGTCCTTTCAAAGTTGCTGTGCAACTTAAAGCTTTCAAATTTTAAAATATATTTTATTAAACCTTATTAACCTTCCAAGTTGATTTAATTTCATCATATTGTAATTAATACGTGTAAGACTTTTCGGAGTCAAATATGTAGCAATATGATGATGCTGCAAAAGTAAGAGAAGGTGAAATCCAAATTAACTTAAAATATGAGCTCCTACATTTCATGTTGGTTTGTTATAGTTTATTTTATTTGACTTAGTTTCAGTAAAATTCAGTTTAGTTCATTTTAGTTCAGTCGAATTTAGAATTCAGCAAGATTTTTTTTTCGTTCAGTCAAATTCACTCAATTCAATTCAGCAAATTCGGTTTATTTCAGCTCAATTCATTTCATTTTCATTTAGTTATTCAGTTCAGTTCAGTTCAATCATGAAAAAAAATAAAGTCTAACTATTAATATTAATAGTGGGTAGAAAAATAAATAGTTTAAATTGAAATTTGTAAGAGAAAGCCAAAAGTAGAAAGAGAGTGAAATATTAAATAAGGTTTGCGTATTCCCTAGATTTTCTCCTAGCATATAAATGCTTATCACATACCAAATTGGCCTTTGTTCTCGGTAGGCTAATTACTAGTAATGCAATATTGGCTTCGAAGCTTTTTGTATGTATTTTACAACTTTTATGCTACAAATGGGTCATACAGCAATGTCGTAATAATGACATTCAATATATAACGAAAGTGTTTTGTTCATGTAGCGAAATAACAAAATAAATGTACAATTGTCATCTGATCGACAAAAATGCAAATGAAAAATGTCATTATTTTCAAGGCTCAATAGATGGCGTTGAGCCTCGTGACAGACAAATTTTTCATCAGATGACGGTTTTTGCCTGCCATCAGAAGGGGGTATTTGACATAGTGTAATGAAGAAGTTTATGAACATCCTTATCTCTAAAATTCAAATATTATAAGAGATTTGAGTTAAGGACAAGAAAAACGGGCATCAACTTGTACTTGAAAATCGTTTGAAGAAGAAGATCACAGAGCAATGACTAATTCCTCTATCTCACAAGGGATTGAAGATTCAAATTCATCAACGGTCATCTCCAAGTCCGTATAATTACAAGACATGCGCAACTTGAAGCTAACGCGCGACTTTGAGCTGAGTTAACCCACTCTATTTTCGCAAAGCACAAAACAGAGCATACCACTCTCTGACATTGCCCGTGGACTTAGAATTCCAATACGCTTTGATAAACGCACGATTTTCGGAGAATTAGGGCACTTTGCTAGAATTTTAGTAGATGTGGACTTGTCCAAGCCGTTGATGAATCAAGTGCGTGTGGATACTGAGGATTCTATGATTTGGATCCCGGTGGAATATGAAAATGTTCCAGCGGTTTGTGAGACTTGTCAGGCTGTCGGCCACAGTTCTTCAATGTGTCGGAAGAATGCGTCGGTAAATGGCCCGACGAGACTGCCCACAAAGGAAAAGACCAGTGACGGGGTAGAGCTGCCTCGGGTTTGGCGGCGTAAGAAAATTCCTGAGGCAGTAACGGATGGTGCAACCAATATTGTTCGGGACATTATTTTACTTCCAAGCCCTCCTCGTAGTCCCCCGTTGAACATACGTGCTCTTAATGTCTCTTATAATTCTCCTGTCCTTCGTGAAGTACCTGAGAATGAGAGGGGTAAACATAATATTCCTTCATGGGCGGATCAATGTGATTTGAGTGATTCGGATGTTGAGGTCATTGATACGTCGATTATGGAGCTACCAGTGGGGGATTCTTCTTCTTTGGCTTCTTTATCTCAGTTGGGATCCCATTCGGATCCTGAAGAATGGCATTCTCTCGAAAGAAAGAAGAAGAGTAAGCACAAAAAATATATCGATATTGGGAACATTTTGTCTCCACATGTTAAATGCTCAAGCAAGCGTCCTGGGAAACTGGATCAATGATTGTTTTCTATTGGAATTGTCGGGGTATTGGCAACCTCCCCACCCGAAGATTGCTCTTTGATTTTTGTAGCCGTTATAAACCCGATGTTATTTGTCTTGCAGAACCGAAAGTGCTTTTTTCTTCTATACCTGTGACTTTTTGGAGTGGATTGGGTCTCGGTCTTCTTAGCTCTACTTCTGGGGCTTTGCCGAACCTATGGGTTTTGGGAAAACAATCGCTCCATGCCTCTCTTGTCACTTCTCATGATCAGGAGGTTATTATTGATGTTAGTTCTAATGGTTCTATTCACCGTGTTTGTGCTATTTATGGAAGTAACGATCCTGCTCGTAGGGATGTTCTCTTTTCGCGTTTGCTTTTGACCAATTCTCTTGCTATTGATAATACTATTGTGATTGGGGACTTCAATGCACTTTTGGGAGCTCATGAAAAAACTGGCAGGTCTCCGGATAATAGACCGTCTCGTGCTTTTCGAGAATTTATAGACACTGCGAATTTATCAGAAATTCCCTCCACCGGCTCTTTCTTCACTTGGACTAACTGTCAGTACGGATCGGCTCGTGTGGATTGTCGTCTTGATCGTGCTTTGGTCTCTTCGAATTTCCTTGATTATTGGGACTCGATTTCTTCTGTTACTTTGCCCATGCACTGTTCTAATCACCATCCAATTTTAGTTTGTTGCTCTAAGGGTTCTGCCATCCCCAGGGCTCGTTTTCGGTTCCAGGGCATGTGGCTCACTCACTCAGGGTTACGGGATGTGGTTTTGGATACTTGGTGTGCGCCACATCCCCATTTGCCGCCTATGCAACTTCTTTGCTCTAAGCTTCGAATTCTGAGAGGCGTTCTTCGAGTTTGGAATAAAGAAACTTTTGGACATCTTGATATGAACATTGCGGTGGCCTCGGATGCTCTTACTGCTATTCAACTGGACATGACTAATGGTTGTTTTGATGATCTTCTGTTGGCTGAATCTGAGGCGCATCGCACTCTAGAAAATCATTTGTTGCAAAAAGAAATTTTTTTGAAAGAGAAGAGCATGAATAATTGGCTGGCGGCGGGAGACCGTAACTCTGAATTCTTCCACAGATCGATTTCCACTCGGAAAGTACATCAGGGAATTTATGCGTTGAATGTTAATGGAACGGTCTCTACTGATCAATCAGACATCGCTACTCACATTGTCGGATACTTCTCTGAGATTTTTGGCCCCTCCCCGGTTTCTCATACGGAGAGTGACATTGCTCGTCTTATCCCTTCTCTGGTTTCCGACGAAGATAATGCGATGATTTTAGTTTGCCCCACACCGGATGAAATTCAGAAAACTGTTTTCTCAATGAATGGTCGGAGCGCTCCGGGCCCGGATGGATTTAACGGTCTGTTCTATCAAGCCTTTTGGGACATAATTGGCAAAGATGTTTGCAGGGTGGTTATATGTTTTTTCAATTCGGGTTATATTTACCCAGGATTGAATTCCAATGTGATGGCTCTTTTGCCTAAAGCTGAAGGTGCTATTGAAGTAGAGCAATTTCGACCGATTGTTATGAGTAACTTTAGTTACAAGATTATTGCTAAAATGTTGGCGGATCGTTTGGCGAAGATTGCTTCTAAGATTGTTTCTCCTAATCAATTCGGTTTTATCCAAGGTAGAAACATCCACGGCTGTATTGCTGCAGCTTCGGAGGGTGTCAATTTACTTAATAAACATTGTTTTGGAGGTAATTTAGCTATTAAGGTTGATATTCGGAAAGCCTTTGACACTTTAGGTTGGAATTTCCTCCTCGCGGTGCTTGAGGCTTTTGCGTTTTCTCTAACTTTTCGGGATTGGATTCTTAATATCTTGTCTTCAGCTCGCATCTCAGTTTATCTCAATGGGGTTTCTCACGGTTATTTTGGTTGTGCTCGGGGGGTTCGACAGGGGGATCCTCTTTCTCCTCTTCTTTTCGGAATTGTGGAGGACTTCCTCAGTCGTTTATTATCCTCCTTGGTCTCGGATGGCAGTTTAATTCCCATGAATTATACCTCAAGCTCCAATTTTCCGACACATTTATTATATGCTGATGATGTGTTGCTCTTTTGCAAAGCCACTCGTCGAAACATCACTACAATCAATAGCACCTTGGATTTTTACGGATCCATTTCCGGGCAGCAGGTTAATTGGGCGAAAACTGAAATTTATTTTGGTGATCCGGTGGCTAATGACCGAGCTACTGCCTTGGCAACTCTTTCGGGGGTTCAGGTCGGTGCTTTTCCCTTCCGCTATCTTGGCATCCCCTTGTTCAAGGGCGCTCCTCGGGCGATTCATCTCCGATCTATATCTGATAAAGTTCTTGCAAAATTGGCGACTTAGAAAGGAAAATCTCTATCTATGACGGGGCGAGTTACTTTGGTACATTCTGTTCTTGTAGGGTCTTTTATTCATTCTTTTGCAATTTATAAATGGCCAATTTCTCTTTTGAAACGTGTTACTCGTTGTATGAAGAATTTTATTTGGACGGGGTCCATTGATGAAAGAAAGCTCATCTCGGTCCCTTGGAGCATTTGTTGTCTTCCAGTAAAGTATGGAGGTCTTGGTGTTAAAAATTTATCTCTTTTGAACAATGTTATGTTAGGGAAGCTTGCTTGGAGTATTATCTCTAGCTCAGATTGGGTCTCTACTCTCCTTCGCACTCGTTTCCTCTACAAGAATGGGTTACCCAAGTTCTATTTAGTAAATTCAAGTGTTTGGATTTCAATAAAATATGTCTTTATGGAAATTAGAGAGAATTGTATATGGTGGATCGGTCAAACTTCCAACCTCTTCTTTTATATTGACAATTGGATTTCTCCTTGTGTTGGGGATCAACTTAATTTTTCGATTACTGCTATGCGTCGGCAGCGGGCTAAGGTAGATGATTTTTTGATCGGGGATTGGCTGTTACCGCTGGAGTTGCCGCCAGAACTTGTTGCTTATATCCGGAGTGTTGTGCATAGTAGCGATGGCCTTGATTATTGCGCATGGACAGGAGATATTGCTAGGAATTTTTCTGTGAAACAGTATTATCTTAATCACATTCAACGCCATCCCACCTCAGATTGGAGCAAGGAACTTTGGCGAGTTTGTATTCTGCCTTCTCATTCGCTTATCTGTTGGAGGATTCTTTTGGGGTACATTCCAACTTTAGAGGTTCTTCAACAGCGGAATCTTATTATTATTTCCCGATGTGCTCTGTGTAAGTCCGCCTCGGAGAGCATAGATCATTTGTTTCTTCTTTGCCCCGTTGCGGTGGAGCTTTGGCATGGGATCTCAAGTTTGTTCGGGGAAAGTGTTCGTTTGGATGGGTCTGTGCTTCATTTGTTTACTTCAGCTTTATCGGTCTCTCTCAGCTCTCAACTTCACAATCTTTGGCTTTCTGCTATTGTGAATTGCTTCTGGTTAATTTGGTAGCTCCGTAATAAAGCAGTCTTTGATGATGACCCTCCTCGTATTCACCTTGCCCTCCGCTCTCTTTGGCAGTCGTTGAGAGATGCTAATAATCTAAATGCCGGCACAATGCTTAATACGGTCCAAGAACGACGAATCTTTCAAGAGCTTAATATTAACGGTCATCTCCCGCGTGCTCCTTGTATTATCGCCGTCTCTTGGAAGCCTCCGATGGTTGGGTGGATGATAGTGAATACCGACGGTGCACTTTCGGGTTCTCCTAGTTTGGGTGGCGCTGGGGGTATTTTTTGCAACAGTAGAGGTTTTCCTCATGGTTCGTTTGCTTTTCCCGTCCCGGAGACTTGTGCGCATATTGCTGAATTACGGGCAGCCATGATCGCAATTGAGATTGCAAAAGACAGAGGCTGGTTAAAGTTATGGCTCGAGTGCGATTCTACGTATGTGGTTTCTCTTTTCCGTGATCGTTCTAGACATGTTCCTTGGTCTATTCGTAGTGAGTGGTTGATTTGTCTAACTTGGATTTCTTCGATGGACTTGGTGGTCTCTCATATTTTTCGAGAAGACAATGGCGCGGCGGATGCTCTTTCTAAGTTTGGTCAAACGTGTAATATTTTTGCTTGGTGGTCTTCGAGCCTGAGTTTTTGTAGTTCCTTTGTTTCAGATGATATGTCTGGGAAGGAACAATTTCGTTTCAGTTAACTTTTTGTATTACTCTTTTTCTTTGTTTTTAATATTATTCGAGTCCTGGTGTTTTCTCTTCTTGTTTCGGAGGTGCCAACCAAGTTGGGATGTCCGTTCTTAGGAGTTCACCTTGCCTCAGCTTTTAATTAAAAAAAATAGAGAGAAAAAAAACACAAATTCATAATAGATAATTTGTAAACTGATATCTTAGTTAGAGAGAAATCCATTTGAGTTTTAAGTTGGGTGTAAAAATCCAAGTCTGGGTATAAGACTTTGGTAAAAATCTTTTAGCTCATTCTAGATATCGCATGTGCTGCAATTTAGAACTGTAGGGGAAACAAAGTATCGTAGTGAGAAATTAGCTATTATAAGGAGCTTTTGTGCTTGCCAGAAAAACACACTTAGTGGATTAAAATCTCAAGGAGTGATCTTTGGAGACATGACGTAGCTACAGAACCTGGATAATTTGATGACTTTGCTCGCCTTCTGAACCTGTCACTCATATATGTTTACTTGTTATATTTGCTTATGGTCGCTTTCTGATATTGCTGCTGAAATAGCTAATTCCTAAGTTCGTTTTGTTAGAAATTGAAGGTTTACAACAATCGTAGCGGAATTAAAAAATTTCAATTTCTTAAACTAAGATCCGTTAGCTAGTTGACATTTATGTATCTATTCTATACTAGTAACTCAAAGCAGGGTCTCCAATATATATAACATCATTATACATATTCATATAATTATCCAGATATCTCGTATAATCTAAGTTTGTGAGATCAACTTCTTATTCATGAATTAAGGATACATTATATGCAAGTCTCAACAGTATATATATCAATCATATAATATAATACTCGACTTGAGATATTTTAAGTTTAATTAATCTTTAAAGTATTGTCTCACTTTATCTTGTATGAACACAATAAGATTATCAATATAAACTATGGAATTTTTTTAACTAATAATTACAACGTAATATATATAAGATTAAAAAATAAATCCTTTCAGAAAATCAATAGTTTATACATTCTAAATAAAATATTCTAACAACAATTGTCCTTAGGACACAAACTATAACATGTTTATCTTTGTTCAAAAGAGAAATCTACCTAGATGTTCTATCAAAACAGATTCTCTTTTGCTAAAAGTCATCTTTTAACTGAAAGTAGAAACACTCAAATAATTTCTCCTGACTTAGGAAGCTTCTGAAAGAAGTGTTTCCGTACTTCTGTCCAAGTTTTATAAACTTGAAATTGAACGAAAAACCTATTCACCCCCGCCCCCTCCCTTTAGGTGTATTCTGATTTTTTTAGGGACCAACACCGGCGTAATTATATATTTTCTCCATAAAGACAAATGGTTTAGTTATGATATGCTTATTGATAAGGCTAGTGGTTATTGTGAGGATTGGAAGCAAGCTCACAATAATAAGGTGCATCTGTCTATTTCGAGTAATAATATTTCTTGTGATCAAAAGGTTTGGTGTCATCCTCTCACCGACGTTGCTAAATTAAATTATAATGCCACATGAGGGCAATGGCATCTTCCCGACTGCTAGAATTATTATTCAGGATGCAAAATGCACATGTGCTTCCTTTGGCGGGTCTCCCTATCAATCTATCTTCTTCGGTTGAAGCACCAAAGTCACAAGCAATATTGGAAGGGATCAAATTTCCTTGGGATTGTGGTTTCAATTTGTAGAGTCTGATGCTTTGTCATTGATACCCTTACTAGCCAGTGCTTTTCCTCATTCATCTCTTCAATTAATATATATACCTTGATTTCCTTAAATTTTCTCCGATGTTTTCGTTCTTGTAATTTTCATTTTGTGCATCGAGAGGGGAATAGAGTCGCTCATGAGATTGCTAGATGGGCTTTAAACTTAAACTTTTCAATCATGTTGATGAAAGATTGCTGAAATGTAGCATGAAATTCTGTTTGTAACGATGCCAGCCTTGTTATGTAATCTTATGCCTTCTGTTTTTGAAAAAAAATTAATAAAAAAACATTAAATCATAAACAACAAATGTTATATACGGAGGAAATGCTATAAGTATTCATAACAATATTTAGGCCAATCTTTGCAAAAGTAAAAATTAATTGATTTCCAATCAAAATATATATTATTTACAATCTAATCTGAAAAGTCGACATGAGTGTTCGTAACCATAATATTTAGACCAATCTTTGAAAAGTAAATATTAACCGAACTCCAATCAAATCAAAATATTCTTTTGGTAACAAAAGGCTTAGTTAAGGGTAGGCCTACCCACTCGCAAGGTCAGGGCAAACTACATACCTCGATGAGAGATTACAGTGGAGTTTGTAGATTGCCTACCAATAAAAGCTAAATTTTGACGAAGCGGAAACTCGAACCTCAAAAATTTCAATTAAAAAATAAAGTTCCTTTCCACTTGAACCAATTCTTATTGGTCTCCAATCAAAATATTACTCGACATCTTTTACACGAATCTTGTCTCAAAAGTCGATATCTAAAGTACTAATATATTCACACAAATTAATTAGAGAGACCAGGAAAATAAAAGATCCCATCTCCATTTGTCCTAATAAATATATTACTGGTGGCATGTGAATTATGGCCTTTTTAATCTGAAATTAACAAAAATCATTCATAATTTATTACCAAAAGCAAAGCATGATGTTTCCCACCATACTCATTTCAATTTCAATCACATTCATATATCCTTAATTATATCTTCCTTTGAAAAATTAAGCTTTAATGAGTCTGCTTTTATATGAAAGTTTAATAATCTTATATCTACTATCAATTCAAGATTCTAATTATATGCTGACAGTTCAAATTACGAATGATTTCGTGTTAGTCCGTGAGTAAAGATGGAAGAAATATCTTTTATATTGATATTCCATTAGAATATTTAAAAGGCTTAATACCTGTATAGCTCTGCAAATTTGTTCCGAAATTTTAACTGTCTTTTTGAACTTTTAAAAGTTACAAATGAGTCATGCATGCATATGTTCTAACATAACAAATAACTCAAAATGTACAAATTTTAAATGGTGCATACTATATAAGTGCAAGCTTAGGATTCAGGGACTTGGAAATTCTTTAAATGATATTATCGATCATTTCTACATTTTATACGCACAATTCTTCAATACGGGAGCTACTGAAAGTATTCGACAAGATCAAGGGGTCATTTGTAACTTATAGCTTGTGAATTGAAGAAATCAATCAACTGACTGAAGTTGTCTCTTGAACCTGTAAAACAGACAAAGTCAGACTCAAAGCTATTGGACGATGACCCAACTTTGATGTCTAAGTCAGCATTGATCTTGGGAGAAATGAAATTGAAACAAAGCAGTAAATTTATGTAAATCGTGCCTAAAATGGTTTCAGATATCTTACTTATATAGAAAAGATAGGCGGTTACCTTGTTCTAGTAGGATTTAACTATCCAGGCAATAAAAGACAAACTAGAAATATACTCATTTTGGAATCCCAACTGAACAAGGAGAGCCACGTGGAAACACGAGAATGATTCCTTGTAATATTGAATCCTCTAAGGAATGTGATTCTTGTTTAAGAAGGTCTCTTTAAAAAAAGGCTCGACGTGACTGAAGAAGAAGTCAACACGGCTTACGTGGGAGAGCTGAGGCTCCACGATGATGCCATGTGTCAAAGTTTCTTTTGTCGGACATCAGATGTCCCACCTACTATAGGTTACATGCTCTTTAGAAAATGTGGAATGTCATTCTCCATGTGATACTAAAAACTCAAACGCGTATAAAATGTCTTAGTAAATGATGAACCCATAACGTTGAACCAGAACGACATCGACTTTGGAACTGTAACGTATCAAGGCACATCTAACAAAGAAATATGGAAAAATGGCACTTTTTATAAATAACGTTCATTGGTTGATGGAAGAATAAACTCTTCGTATATTTTGACAACATTTACTCTATTCAAAAAGCGATGCCATTAAAGATCTGTGGCATTTTCAAATTTCATCCAACGTAACTACTTAGACCCCCCCCCCCCCCCACCCCTCCCCCTCTTTATATGAAACAACTCCATTTGAAATCCCAACAATCATTATCTCCCTTTTCTTCAAATCTCTCTATCTTTCTTCCTTTTGTAATTCAATCATGTCTCAATCAAACTCCAATGCGCTTAAAGGATCCAATATTGTAGATTACCTGCAACGAGAAGCTGATTCCAAATAGTTGGGGTCGACGGTGCCTTTTTCTGAGAGGGCATCAATGATGACTGTAGAGGAACTAGAGGAGGTCAATATTGATCGTCATGGAAAACTTTGATGCTTGACCATTTTTCTCCCTATATCCCAACGATTTGGGGAGGAAATGAAGATTTTCTTGGAGTGATAGCCAAAATGCTTGAGATTGGGGTCTGTTTCCCGCTATCAGAATCGACAGAACAAGTTCTTCATGAGTTCAGTCTTTGCCTCGACCAATTGCATCCAAATGCATGGGCATAGCTCCTAACTATTGTCTAGATTTGTGAAGATGTCGATATAGAATTGATTGGGCCTCTCTGTTGATCCTCATGGGTGCATCGCCAAGAACTAGGGGAAGAACTGGTGGAGTGGATTTCCCATGTCACCTTTTCGTTCAGAGTAAGTTCAATCCTGAAGGAAATAAAGAAAAGAGCAAAACAAGCTTACAATGGAGGAGATGTCTACGCAGTTCATGAAAATTCTCTCGTGGCCAGGAAACTCAAAACTCTATCAAAAACTCTATTAACATTCCATTCTTGAAGCCGCACTCACCACACCGTCTTATACCAAATTTTTGAAGGATCTTGTCACTAACAAAAAAAGATAAGAAGTGTAGCGCACATCAACTTGACTCAAACTTGTTTATCCTTATTGTAAAACACACAGCTTTTTTCCTAAAAAGCAAAGGATCTATGAGTTTAACTATACCCTGCTCTGTAGGTCCTATTGATATTAATAATGCCCAATGTAACTTAGGTGCAAGTATTAGTTTGATGTCATATGTGGTTTGTAGAGGGTCTTCTTATAAAGGTTGATAAATTCATCTTGCCCATGGATTTCATTATCATGAATATGGTGAAAGATTCCAATGTTCCCATTATTCTTAGTAGGTCTTTCTTAGCCACGAGCGTAACAGTAATTGATCTAAAAATTGGAAAACTAACATTAAGAATTAATGGTGAAAATATTACTTTTAATATGAATGAATTAACAAAGTATCCAACTTCTTCTGATGATACTTGTTATTTCATGGATGCATTTACTGAGTTCCTTTGTTAAATATGCATGAATACACTGAAAATGATAAATTGAATGAACTCTTACAAGTGGAACTGATTGAGATTGAGCCACAACCTGCAAATGTACCCGAGTCACAACTTGCGGTTGAATAAGAACCAGAATCACACAATTAGAATGAAATGTCTACTTAGAAGCTATGGGATTTTGAACCCTTAAACAACACTCCAAACCTAATGGTCAAACCCTCAATAGAAGAAACCCCCCTGATCTTACTTCCAAACCCTTACCCTCTCAACTGGAGTATGCTTTCTTCCAACCAACAAGCCACTTACATGTGATCAATGATCAACTTATGAACCCGACCAAAAAGCTCAAGTGCTCCTTGAGATTTTACGAAACAATAAAGAAGTGTTGGGTTGAAAGATTGCTGACATCAAAGGAATTAATTCAGGGATATGTGAACACCGAATTTTCAGTCAGGACAACCACAAGGCAACAAGACAACCTCAAAAAAGGAGATTGAATCCTCCAATGAAGGTAGTTGTGAGAGCTGAAGTGGTAAAGTTACGCAATGCCGAAATCATCATTTAAATTTTGGATAGTTTGTGGAAAAATCCAGTTCAAGTTGTGCCAAAGGAAGGAGGACTCATAGTTGTGGAAAATGACTTGGAGACTGCTCGCACAATTACAAGATGGAGAGTTTGTATTAATTATATGAAAGCTCAATTATACTACATACAAGGACCATTTCCCACTTCCCTTCATTGATAAGATGTTGGAGAGGTTAGCGGTAGATGTCTTGATCTATTGTTTTCTATATGGGTATTGTAGTTACAATCAAATATCTATCTTCCTAAAGAACGAAAATAAGACCACTTTTACTTGCCCATATATACTTTTACTAACAAAAGAATGTCTTTCTGACTTTGCAAATCCTCTTCAACCATTCAAAGTTGCATGATGGCTATCTTTCATAACATAGTCGAGAATATATTATCCATCCTTTACCATGGATCGGGGGTTCGAACATCGTCTTGAGCATGTAGCTCTTTAAAACCCGAGCAAATTGTTTCACCCTTTAAGGTGCCTACAAGACTACGCAACAAGAATTAATCAAGTGTACTAGTGTGTATATATGGAACTATTCAGGCACCTTGTGCTAAAGAGAAAAAAAGGTTACCTTTTCTAGCAATATAAATTTGTAAGGGCAGATAGAAATATAAATTCCAATTAATGCAAGTTCTAGAATGAGAAAGTCCACATATTACGCTTGGAGGATTTGTGCATGTATCGTTGCCAAAATTGTAGTGTCATTTAATTTTCATTAGCCTCGACCAAAAGCATGAATTATTCATTTCATTGACTCCAAACAACTTGCTTCTTCTTATGTTGAAGTTAATGCTTTAAAGCAAAGAAGGAAAATTAAATTCTGAAAAACAAAAATATAATGTCATTTACCTTCACCAAGAACTTAATTCTATACGTTCACAAATCTTATCTTTCAACCAGAAATAGATTCTTAAAAATCTGCCCTTTACCAATTGAATATTATCATATCCATACAGATTGTTTTTTTTATATATTAATTCCGCAAAAGGACAGTTTTATTATGTTAAACAAATTATGTTAGGAATTTCAAATTTTACCTACTCTGGCTTCGACTACCATATTTAATTCATTAGGTCACCAGTTGCATAAGCTTTATTAATGATTCATTTAAATACTGCATTACTATAAGTGTTCCAACACATCCTGATGTCCTTGCTTCAAGCTTCCCTTTTAGGCTTAAAATAAAAATAATTTATCAAGATGTATAATGAAAACAATAGATAATATACGAATCTAATTATATGATTAATAGGGCTTAACGAATAAAGCAGTAAAACATTCAATAAAACATAAGGTTTAAGATTTCACTAATTTGTACAGGTAGACTATTCGTTTCCGCGGATTAGAAATACCGTTAATTTTGCACTCCATTTCGAAACTTAAGTGTTAATTACACTCATCACCCTTAGAGTCTATATTTAGTTAAGTTTTGTTATGACACTGCGACTTTGTCAACATAGTCCCTTTTGTCATTGATCAATTCAAAATGACAGTTCAAGATTTCAAAATAGATAAATTCAAAAATCAATTAGAACCATTTTTTCTTTAAAAAAAAAGTTTTTTTTTAGTAAACTATCATATCTCTCTAAACAACTATTTTTTTTTATCTTAACTAAACAAAACCTGAATGCTATCAATATCAAAACATTTAAGTATTAAAATTTCTTGACAATATCATTTTCTCTAACAATATAGTTAAGAGTTTTCTTCTATTAAAGCGGCCATTTTGATCACATTACAAGCATTTATTATATATATGTTTGTAAAGTTTGGATTTTAGACTTCATAATGTTCGATTTTAAAATACATGTAATAAAGTTGATATCACGAATTTAATTTGTCCTAGAAACAATGTATACCCAAAACAGTAAGGAAGTCTATTGGAATTTCTGTAGAATTTGTTAATAAGTGTTGCATACCTATAATTGAAATTGATTACAATTAAATATCTGAGTTTACAGAATTTACTTTTTTGCAAGGGAAAACATAAATAACCCAAACCAAAACATAACGTGACGTTAGGATTAGCTCAATTAAAGAGTCATCAAATGAAAATTCTTGTCTATAAGACACTTCTCTAACTCCACTTCTTTATCACAACACATTCAACTCAACTCAACTCAACTCTGAAGCTATGGTGGCTTCAAATCCTTTCCACTTTCTTCCAATTATTCTGCTAATCTTTCTCTCATCTCCAACCTCAACATTATCATTTTCGGTCAACACTTTTCTCGAATGTCTGAAACTAAACACCGAAACAATAGTTCCATTCTCCACTTCTTTCTACACTCCCGACAATTCCACCTCTTTCTCTTCCTTCTTACAATCTTCCGCTCAGAATCTCCGCTACCTCGTACCTTCAGCTCCGAAGCCCCAATTCATCTTCACACCCTCACACGAAACACATGTCCAAGCCTCCGTTATATGCTCTAAACTTCTCAAAATCCATCTCCGTGTCCGCAGTGGCGGCCACGATTATGAAGGCCTTTCTTATGTTTCTGAAATGGAACAACCTTTTATCATTTTAGACCTTTCCAAGCTCCGTTTAGTTACTGTTGATATCGAACGCAACAGCGCTTGGGTTCAGGCAGGCGCCACTGTTGGGGAAGCCTACTACAGAATCTATGAGAAAAGCAAGACGCATGGGTTTCCTGCGGGTCTTTGCTCGAGTTTAGGCATCGGAGGTCATATCACCGGAGGTGCTTATGGCTCAATGATGAGGAAGTATGGTCTTGGAGCGGATAATGTTGTTGATGCTCGGATTGTTGATGTCAATGGTAGAATTCTTGATCGCCAAGGAATGGGGGAGGATCTTTTCTGGGCGATTAGAGGTGGCGGCGGGGGTAGTTTCGGGATTATACTTTCTTGGAAACTGAATTTAGTTCCTGTTCCAGCAACTGTAACTGTTTTTACAGTTCCAAAAACATTGGAACAAAGCGGTACTAAAATTCTTCATAGATGGCAACAAGTTGCTCCAAACATTGATGAAGATCTCTTCATTCGGGTCGTTATTTCGAAGGCATCAGTAGGTAATTCATCCGCACAAACTATATCTACAGCCTACAATGCCCTCTTTCTTGGAGATGCAAACAGGCTAATGAACATAATGAAAAAAGATTTTCCCGAATTGGGTTTGACCCGAAAGGATTGTATCGAAACCAGCTGGATCAAATCCGTCCTCTACATTGCGGGGTACCCACTAACCACACCCCCGGAAGTTCTACTACAGGGGAAATCACTATTCAAGAATTACTTCAAGGCGAAATCAGATTTTGTGAAAGAACCGATACCCGAAACAGGACTAGAAGGGCTGTGGAAGAGGGTATTACAGGAAGAGGGTCCGTTGATGATATGGAATCCATATGGAGGAATGATGGGGAAGATTTCGGAGTCCGAAATCCCGTTTCCTCATAGGAAAGGAGTACTTTTCAAGATTCAATACTTGACAACATGGTCAGACGGCGAAAAGAGCACAGAAAAACACATTGAATGGATCAGGAAATTGTATAATTACATGATGCCATATGCATCAATGTTTCCAAGAAGTGCATATGTGAATTACAGGGATCTTGATTTGGGTATGAACAAGAATAGTAACACTAGCTTTTTGGAGGCAGCTTCTTGGGGGAACAAATATTTCAAGGAAAATTTTAATAGGTTGGTTCAAGTGAAGACTAAGGTTGATCCTGATAACTTTTTCAGACATGAACAGAGCATTCCTCCTCTACCTGTTTCTCTCAGAAAAAGAAAAGGTGGGAGAGGAGGAATTAAGAACTAGAGAATGATTTCTTACTTGCTTTTTTTTTTTTCTAATTATTCCTCGATTTCTATTACAAGATGATGAGGACTTTGTTACCATTATTATATTATAAAGTTTGTGCAAAAGTAGTTATGATTTGAGGTTTTGTTGAACCTTGTATTTTGCAGTTTCCATGCTCTAGGTATCTTCTCTTTTTTATTGCATAAAATGGCTAATGTAATGTGATGATTTGTTTTCAGGTTTTTATTTAAGTAGCATAAATATTGAATTAAGTTTTGTGAAATCATAGTCATTAAACTTTCCTTTTATTATAAAAATACGTAGAAATTCACTTCTGTCAAAATCTAAGATAAAGTATTACGTAGTTCTTCTACAAATACCATGTCTAGAATATAAACACTCCAACCAATCGATGGTTGGCGCAGTGGTAGCATGGGGTTGCGTTTGGTAGGGAGGTCTGCGGATCGATCTCCCACAACCGCGACTGGGAGGGGTTTAAATACCATAATCCTTGAACCTGCCCCGAATCCAAATTAGTCGACCCAATGTGATTCGGAAACCGGATGGAAAACCAAAGAAAAAGAATATAAACACTCCAAACTTCAATTTATTGTTGCTTAATGCCCCAGGTGAAATAATTTTTGTGCTAAAAGGATATTAATGAAGTCAACATATCATGATTAAATTTTTAGTCGGAGATTAGTATAATAGACGTTTTTTAAACAATACTTCTATTATGCTTAAATTTTTAATGATTTGCTTCCGAATTAAAAAAATTTAAATTGTTGATTTTTTAATCTTCAAGTGCTTTGAGTCCTTCACTTACTTAAATCATCAATAAGTCAAATAAGTCACCAAAAAATAAGTCATTCATCAATGTGTGCAAAGGTAAAGATCAAGATTTAACTTCTTTTTTCTTTTAAGTAATTTGATTGTTCGATTCAAAATGGTTCAGGTATCATTTTGGTAGTTAATTAAGATTTTCTATATATATGTAGGACTTAAAACTCAAAAACTTAGTTTAATGAGTCCAATAATTGGCTTTAAACAATTGACCAGAAATCAAGGATTTAAAATATACATTTTTAGGTGAAATATATGAACAATAATAATATTTAGAGTTAATTTTATACAAGTACTCTATGATTTTACGGTTTTGCAAACAAAAGATTGTGGTTTGGTTTTGAGCAAATAAATGACTTTGGTTTGAATTTTTGCAGAATTGAGGAAATTGTCGATTTTGTTGACGTAAACGAGGACATTTTTTTCTCGAAATATTTTTCTGATCTTTGAGCTTAACTCTAACTTGACTCGTCAAAGTTTAGAAAAATATTTCGGGCCAAAAATATCTTCGTTTACATCAATAAACTCGATCATTTCCTTAATTATGCAAACAAGCAAATCACAGTCATTTTTTTTTCTCAAATGCAAACTACAATCTTTTATTTGTAAAATCACGTAACTACAATGCATTTATTTAAAATTAACGTTAATATTTATTATGACCATAAAGTAGTCGAGAGAAGCAATGGCTAAATTACTCAAAAAGAAAGTAATGAGTAAGATTTGTTTGGAAAACTTCAACGCATTAATTAGATGTAGGAAAAGTGAAGTAAGAAGTTAGAATAATTCAAATTTTTCTTTCATTTCATTGCACAATCACACAAATAATTTCCCAACGATAAATAAATTCGAAGTCCAATCTTTCGAAATCACAATTCACTTTTTCAATCTTTCCTTTATTACTCTTATCATTTCTTAATTGTTTTCGATAGTGATATTTACAATTTAGAGATAAGTTTAAAGATAATGCTCGTGGTTTCGTGAATTTGTAATTAGAGGTCTGGAGTCAAGTTCAAATGAGACAAGGGTTTAGGATGAGACCAGCTTTTATGATGAGACAAGGGGTATTTTTGTAATTCAATAGGGGAAGGTGGCAAACTTGTAATTAAATGAACACCCTCATGCGTGAATTGAAGGGAAGGAAGAGGAGGTGATGTCAGCGCTGATGTCACCTCTGGAGAGAGAAAGAGTTTTAATTATTTTCTTTAAACTGCATTTTCCCGCTCTTTGCAAACTCATTTTTCAAAAAAAATTATACCAGTGAACTCGTATTAATTATGCGGTCATTTTGAGATCCATTTTTGTTATTTATAGACGATTTTTTTTTTTCTGTTCCAACAGAATACTATAGTTGTTCCACCGGACTACTCCAATTGTTCCACCAGAATACTACATTTTTTACACTCCCAGAGTGCATTTAAAAAAAATAATGAAAATATTCTGCTGGAACAAATGTAGTAGTCTAGTGGAACAAAAGGAGTATTGTGCTGGAACAACAAAGTATCCAACTTGGAACAAAAATAAAAAAAATAAAAATCGTCTATAAATAACAACAATGGATCTCAAAATGACCGCCTAATTAATACGAGTTCAGTTTTTTTTGAAAAAATGAGTTCGGAAAGAGCGGGAAAATGCATTTTAAATAAAATAATAAAAACTTTTCTCTTTCCAGATGTGATATCAGCGCTGACATCACCTCCTCTTCCCTTCAATAATGCCCCTCCATGTTTTTAAAATTTCAAAAATGCCACCACTTTTTAATTGTCTCACACTAAGAAAAGTCTCTCCATAATGACCTTGTCTCACATGATCCTATCTCTAGAGGTCTGTGGTTTAACAGTTTGTATATAAAGGTATGTGGTATGAAGTTTTTTGCAAAATAAGGTATCATAAATTACAACTTTACGTTTCAATTCGATTGAAATATATTTCGTATTTTTTAAGAAAATGTACATTTACATATCGATAAAACATATTATTTAATGACATTTCCCACTCTCAAATCGAAATCATAAATCATATTATGGACGTTTTACGTTCTTTTATAATTTGACGATTTACAGACTATTTTGACATTTAAGTCCATTTTACAACTTGCAGTTCGATTTGAATGATCAATATTTTATCAATGTAGAGATATAAGTCGTTTAAAAGATAAAAATATCATCAAAACTTAATAATGTGATTTCGGATACTCTGTTTTGTAAAAATATTCATACCACATACCTCTATTGCAAAACAAATCATACCACGTACCTCTGTTTGCAAACTGTTAAACTACAAACCCCTATTTGAAAATTGAGTAAACCACGAGCATTATTTTTGAACTTATCCCTACAATTAATATACCGTAAATAAGCATTAAATATTAGTATTTAATTTATAAATTTTTCTATTAGTTAGTTTATAATCAATGTTAATTTTATTTTTCAAAAACTATAATAAATAATATATTATTTTAATTATAAAATTAGTTTTAATTTTTTATTATACCATAAAAATGTCTAGTAGCATTCCATTAAATTTTTTATAATAGTAGCATTCCGCTAAATTTTAATTATAAAAATTTGCTTTATTTTTTTATTATACCCTAACAATCCAAAGTAACAACCCGTTAACTATTGGATTTAAAAATAGTTTACATTTGTTTATTATACCCTAAAAGTCTCAAGTAACAACTCGTTAACCCTTGATTTTTAAAAATAGTTTATATGTTTTTATTATACTCTAATAGCCTCAAACAACAACCTGTTAACCCTTGGTTATAAAAAAAATAGTTTATATTTTTCTATTATACCATAAAAGACTTTAATAGCAACTCGTTGATCTTTGGTATTTTTTTATTATGACCTAAACGACCCTAGCACTAATCCGTTAATCTTTGGTTATACAAATATATTTTTTGTTATTAAAATATAAAATACTTTTACATGCATTAATAATATATTGTATATTCTATGTGATAAATGCTATTCTAAAACTAATAGTTTTTTGCTGTCAAAAAAAAAACTAATAGTTTTTTTTATTAAAAATTGAGAAATGTTATTAATGGTTATTAATGCTTATATACAACCCTTTCATTTGCCTATTCTTTTTCAAAAAATTTCAATCATATTTTTCATGGTTCTGAAAACCGGACCGGACCGGCCGGTCGGACCGGGTTCGACCGGAACCGGTGCCCTATCCGGTCGGTTTCTAGCCGGTTTTCTCAGCAACTCAAAACCGCCCAAGAACCGGCGAACCGGCCGGTCGAACCGGCGAACCGGTCCGGTTATTGAATCTCTCAAATTTTAAATAGAAAAAATGCAACTTTTGCTTGGAAGGGGAATTGAACCCTAGTCATTGAATTACAAGCCTTTATTGCTAACCACCATGCTACTCCTTTATTTTGATATATAACTTTAATAATTATTTATATTTATTATTAAAAGTAAACATTTAAACCATTATATTAGTTATATTTCAATTTATACTAATAAAAATTTAAAAGTATTAACCTATATTATATATTACTATATTTGTAAAAAAAATGTGTCAAATGATAATATTTAATACTTTTTAACTAGTATGTAACAAATATTTTTATTAGTATATTTTTATTACGTTGTTATTAATTTACTTTATTTTAATTTTAAAACATGAATTTTAAACTCTTGACTATTTTTAGTCTTTTGATATGTACGATTTTGATAACTATGATTTTAATATAGTGAACTTTAAACTTTATCACGTCTTCTAATTTTATGAACTTTGAATTTGAACTGTTAATTATTGTAATTGAATCTATTTAGGGACATTTTAATAGTTATCAAATATTAACTATTACTTTTTTTTCCAAAATTGATAATTTCACTAATACAATGTAAGATTTTAGTATGTATCAAAATGTAAAATGTTACAAAATAATAAAAATCTATATATTTCAGTTAATATACTGAACCCGGTTCGACTCCGGTTGAACCCCGGTCAGACCCCGGTTCATTGAACCGGCACCTTTACCGGTCTAATGACCGGTCCGGTTCTGAAAACCATGATATTTTTCGCTCAATTAGCAAACACGAAAAATGAAAAAAAAAACTTGAAACTTGAAGATCAAGGTACGAAAAAGATACCAAAATTAATCGGGAAAAAACCACGAAACACCTAATTTCAAGTCTCGAAATATGAAAAACAAATTTATCAAAAACAGTACCTTTCAAGTTTTTACCTTTCTTTCCCTAAATAACCTCTTAGGCCATAGGTGAAACGACCTCCTAGGTCGTTTAGAAAAAAAAGAAATTGTTTATCATAAACATTATATTGCTTATGTCAAATGCAACACTTATTGGAGAAATGATTTACCTATAACCCGGAAAGAAAACAAATTAGTAAAACTATAAAGCAATTAAGGTGATTTCTATGGTTACTTTTAAGTAACCTTTACTTTGTTTTTATCATCATTAGATTAAATTTTATCCACTAATCTAATGGTGATAGTGGACAAAGTAATGGTTACTTTCTAAAAAACAAAGTAACCATAAAAAAATCCAGCAATTAAATTTGTTCCATTTCATGTAGAATCGGTATTATTACTATAAGCGAAACTATATATTTATGGAAGTAGTCCTAACATCTTCAATTATACTCTTAAAATTCTATTTTGTCACAAATATTATTTTTCACCATTTTTTTTATTTCATCATAAAATTCTAGAAAAATATTTTTTAACAAAGTATATATTCTAAACTTAATAAAAAAAGAAATTGTAAATTGATAATGCATTTCTTTTCGAAGGACCAATTCAGACATATATTTTAAGGTAATCTCTTTCATTTTCTTTCCTTTTCTTTTGTTTCCCTTCTTTTTGATTCCTCTTTCTATTACAACCAAACTCTTCCTTAAGTATGCCTTCACAGAGCTTATCTTCTAAGTTTTAACTAGAAATAGACTCTTAAAAATCTGCCCTCTATCAATTGAATATTTTCATATCAATCCAGTTTATGTTTTTATATATTAATAGCGCAAAAGGACATTTTTATTATGTTAAACAAATTGTTAGGAATTTCAAATTTTTATCTAATCTGTCTTCACTACCATATTTAATTCATTAGGTGCATAAGCTTTATGAATTATTCAATACTACAAGTGTTCAAACATCCACCTTGCTTCGAACTTTCCTATAGACATAAAGGAAGAAGAAGTTAAAAGATGTATAATGAAAAAAAATTAAAGATTTTACTATTTTGCACATGTGGACTATTCTTTTCCCGCTGATTAGGAATACAGTTAAAATTTTGACTCTCTTCCAACACATCAAGTGTAAATTATTTATCGCTCTAAAGTTTTCTTTTAACTTTATTATGGTTCATGAACTTCTAAAACTAAATGTATGACACAAAAACTTTGTAATTTGTCGACATAATGTCCCCTTTTTTTTAAAAAAAAAGAAAATTCAGAAAACTAAAGATATTTAAAACCACACTTTCTATAAAAAAGTATCTTTTTTATTTTTCAAATTACTATTTTCAAGGCTTTCTCTTTATAAACAATGAATTTACCTATTTAAATAACTATTTTCTCTATCTTAACTAAATAAAACCTAATGATATCAAAATCAAACGAGTTTAAAATTTGAAATTCTTGAAAACAACATTTTTTGAGGGGTGTTTGTTTCACCGTTTTCTAGATGTCTTTTGCTTTTTCAATCTAACAAGCAATTAATTATGTGTTTGGTTAGAAATTAGAAAATGATGTTTGTTGCTTTTTAGGAAACAGGCAACTACTTTTTTAAGAAGAAGTAAAATATTGTTTTTTCTAAAAAAAAAAAGAAAAATCTACGAATTTTAGTTTACTTTACTGTCTTTCGCATTTTACACTTCAAAACATTAATTATGCTAACATCAACAAAACAATTATGATTTTACCAAACATCAATAATCAAACAACAAATCGCAAACAGTAAAGTGAAACAACAAACTGCAAACAAGAACCACAAACAACAAACAAGAACAGCTGCACCAAACGAACCCTGAATTATCTTTAGTAACTGAAATAGTCATTCAGATCAATATCAAAAAGAGTTGTAATATATATTCTGCAAAAATTGAATTTTGGACATCATAAAGTTTGATTTTGAAATACATATACGCAATAAAAGTAAAAATAACTTTCAAATATCATGAATGTAATCTTATATACAAAATTATGCCCAAAACATTACGTAGGTATATTAAAATGCTTGAATTCTGAATTGAATTTGATTCAAATTAAATATCTGAGGTTACAGAATCTAATATTTTGCAAAGGGAAAATTAAAAACCCCAAGCCAAAAACTTAACGTGATGTTAGGATTAGCTCAATTACAGAATCATCAAATGAAAATTCCTGTCTATAAGACACTTGTCTAACTCCACTTGTTCATCAGAAAACATTTAACTCATGTCTGAAGCTATGGTGGCTTCAAATCCTTTCAATTTTCTTTCAATTATTCTGCTAATCTTTCTCTCATCTCCATTTCCAACATTATCATTTTCTGTACAAACTTTTCACCAATGTCTGAAACTAAATACTGAAACAATAGTTCCATTCTCCACTTCTTTCTACACTCCTGACAACTCCACCTCATTCTCTTCCTTGTTACAATCTACAGCTCAGAATCTCCGGTACCTTGTACCATCAGCTCCGAAGCCCCAATTCATCTTCACACCCTCACACGAAACACATGTCCAAGCCTCCGTTATATGCTCTAAACTTCTCAAAATCCATTTCCGTGTCCGTAGTGGCGGCCACGATTATGAAGGCCTTTCTTATGTTTCACAAATAGAACAACCTTTTATCATTTTAGACCTTTCCAAGCTCCGTCTAGTTACTGTTGATATCGAACGCAACAGCGCTTGGGTGCAAGCGGGGGCCACTGTCGGGGAAGCCTACTATAGAATCTACGAGAAAAGCAAGACGCACGGGTTTCCCGCGGGTCTTTACTCAAGTTTAGGCATCGGTGGTCATATCACTGGCGGTGCTTATGGTTCAATGATGAGAAAGTATGGTCTTGCGGCGGATAATGTTGTTGATGCTCGGATTGTTGATATTAATGGTAGAATTCTTGATCGCCAGGGAATGGGTGAAGATCATTTCTGGGCAATTAGAGGCGGCGGAGGGGGTAGTTTTGGGATTATACTCGCTTGGAAACTTAATTTAGTTCCTGTTCCATTGACAGTGACTGTTTTTACAGTTCCGAAAACATTGGAACAAGGTGCTACTAAAATTCTCTATAGATGGCAACAAGTTGCTCCAAACATTGATGAAGATCTCTTCATTAGAGTCCTTATTTCGAAAGTATCTATTGGTAATTCGTCAGTGCAAACTATATCTACAGCCTACAATGCCCTCTTTCTAGGAGATGCAAACAAGCTAATGAACATAATGGAAAATGATTTCCCCGAATTGGGTTTGACCCGAAAGGATTGCATCGAAACCAGCTGGATCAAATCAGTCCTCTACATCGCGGGGTACCCACGAACCACACCCCCAGAAGTTCTCCTACAAGGGAAATCATTATTCAAGAATTACTTCAAGGCAAAATCGGATTTTGTGAAAGAACCGATACCCGAAACAGGTCTAGAAGGGCTGTGGGAGAGAGTATTACAGGAAGACAGTCCTTTGATTATATGGAATCCTTATGGAGGAATGATGGGGAAAATTTCGGAGTCCGAAATTCCTTTTCCTCACAGGAAAGGAGTACTTTTCAAGATTCAGTACTTGACAACATGGTCAGATGGGGAAAATAGTACAGAAAAACATATGGAATGGATAAGGAAACTGTATAATTACATGACGCCATACGTATCAATGTGTCCAAGAACTGCATATGTGAATTATAGGGATCTTGATTTGGGTATGAATAAGAATAGTAACACTAGTTTTTGTGAGGCAGCATCTTGGGGGAACAAATATTTTAAGGACAATTTTAATAGGTTGGTTCAAGTGAAGACTAAGGTTGATCCTGATAACTTTTTTAGACATGAACAGAGTATTCCTCCTCTGCCTGTTTCTCTCAGGAATTAAAGACTAGAGAATTATTTCTTTTGCTTTTTTTTTCTTTAATGATTCCTCAATTTCTATTGGCTCAAACAAGATGATGAGGACTTTATTATCATTATTATAGACTTATAGTATAAAGTTTGTGCAAAAGTAATTATAATTTGAGGTTTTGTTAAACCCTGTATTTTGCAGTTAGCCACGCTCTAATAGATCTTTTATTGTATAAAAAGGCTAATGTTATGTTTTTTTTTCAGGTGTTTCTTTAAGTAGCATATATATTGAATCAAGGTATCATGCAATCATGGTTATTAAACTTTATAATATTACTATGGCACTAACCTTTGATCTTTATTTAAAAAAAATATATAATTTCACTTTTGTCTACTAAAGTCACTATTATGAATTCTGGAACAATCTATGCTAGAAAAATTAACACGACATGATGTAACTATGGATTGTAAGGTATGTCAAAAGCTAAGATATGTTAGCCAGTTGTACAAATAAAGGGGTAAAAGAAATCTACTCAGAACCAAGCAAGTTGCGTACCTTTGTAATCTAGAAATGATTTTCTGGATAATGGATAGCATAGAACTCCCTTCCGCTTTCAGACATTCTCGGTTGCCAGATTTCAGATCTTCACCAAATATATGCCCAACATTCTCTTCATTCACAGACGGCGCAGAAGAAATGATCACTTTGCTGTTTACTTTTAAGTTTGTTACTTCCTGTAATGGTAAAGTAAGAGGTTTAGTGATTGATTGTTTATAGTTAGTGAAGTTAAAGTTAATCGTAAAATGAAGCAAGTTTCAAATATCTATAGTTCAACAGAGATATTGAATGTGAAGCTTAAGAACATATAGAATCCTAAACTTCAAAATCACTGAAAAGCAATAATTGTAAGTTGTATTTAGAAGTTACATTTTGTTTTTCTTTTCTACGACCGAGTACCAATTGAGAAAAGATAGAAGTAAATCGATAGTAGACAGATTGAATGAGCTTCAATCTCTCAGGAAATACATCATGTCTCTACCCAAGGGTAGGGGCAACTGGAAAGCACAACTCCCGAGCTGACATACAAGAATAATGGAATCTACAGAGCCATCTAGCCTAGTTGGAAGTATATACCGAATAGATTTCTTTCCAAGCTCAGTGGCATTGTGAGAATATTCTTTGATAAACTATAATTATCCACAACAAACAGACATAAAAAATTAAGAGCAAATAGGAAAGAAAAAACACAATAGTTTGGAGAAAGCTTTAATCCAAGTGTATAATTACGTTGTCTAAAAGCTGTAAGGCTAAGAGCCAGAAATATCAAAATGGAAGATTCACAAAACCACCATAGAGAACTAAGAACAAAATTACTCCAAAATAAAATCGAGATTGCAAACTAACCTGTTGCGTAAAATACAGATTTGATCTTGTTTCAGTTTGCGATTAGTATTCAACATCAGAAATATGAATGACTTGAGACATACATTGTTGGGTCATATTATGAAAACTCATACACACATTAAAAGTGAGTATTTCAGCACATAAAGCTCACAAGAATGGAAGTGTTAGTTGTTTTGGGAAAAGAAGAAAAGAAAATCAATCAACCAGTTGCATTAATAAGAACACAACAGTGAGGTAATATAAAGTTCAACTAGCAGACATCTCACACGAAGTTGAGCCGCAGCATGAACTACCATTCACATCATCCTAGTGTTAAGGAATGTGTTAATTTAATAAACTATCCAGTTCCATTATATGCACAGAACTGAAAAAGCATAAAATCACAACTCATAACCATATCCACCAAGACTAGTGCTCCAATGTTCAGTAAAAGGATTTGACTGCATGAAGTCAATGACAGGAAGTTGAAGTAACTTCCTTTTAGCATCGTCAAAACGCTGAGAATGATTTTCAGTTCAGCCTAGATTTTTCTTCTATGACCATATTATATTTGCTTCTGCAAATCTCCTTCGCTCTTCGTGCTTTTAGCCATCTCTAGGTGAAGTATGTTTTGTCCTTTTATTACTTGATTCCTTGGTTCTTGTCACTTCATAACTGCCTCTTCAAACTCCAATATCTTACAGACAAACTTTCTTTTCGCGTATTCAGTTTCTTTCCGTAATCCTTCCAGCTGAGTTCAGTATTCCTAAGCATACTTCCTTTGAATATTATCAATCCTTGTCCCTATGACCCTTTGTTTATTCTATATGAAATATTTACTACCTACCTTCTTTCTCTATCATCATTTACATAACCAAAATTGCATTACCTTGAATGCACATGGCATCATGGATCATTAAATCTCAAAGACATCAAATTCAATTTACTTTGAGTTTTGATAAAATTATGCATTTATTGCCATTGTCTCTATGAATTGCCACCATCCGTCTGTCAAATTATGAAGGCCCACTTGTATAATTCGATAATTGGGCCTAATGAGGCCTTTTTTTCTTGCTGTTTGTTCACAACTTGTGTTTTGGCTATATGTATTTTCATTGTGTTTGAGCAGTAAAATTTCTCTTTACTAATACAAAAATAATAAAAAGAAAGGAAAAGTGATATAAAAATTCTTTCAACTTGCTCGAAAGTTGAGTAAGAAAATTGTCTAAAGAAAATAATGATCCAAAAATGTTTGTTAAACTAGGGATGATGTAGGTAATAGTAATATTTTTCTTTTTGGGTAGAAAGGTATACTAATATTTAGTACAGTTGCATGGAAGAGAAAAAAACAATTAAACAAAGGTGTAATCTTCTAGAAGAAATCTGTACTCACTGTAATATCCTAAGATGTATAATATATGTGTTCCTTGAATTTGTCTAAAAACTTCAACTCTTACTCGAATTTGTAAAAGTTGCAAATAACTTCTTGTGCTTATCTAAAATCAACAAATAACTTTATATTTTAAAATTGATGTACCAAAACATGCAAATTATAGATGGTTCAAACTTATAATACGGGTGGGGTCGGAAAATTTCTAAATGATATTATTTGTCGTTTCGATTGGTTGATATGGTTGTGAACTTATGATTCAGAATTTAATGGGAAATATAGGCCCAAGCCCCATTTCCCCATAAAACAAAAATGCCCAAATAAGACCTAAAAACACACTGATGAATTCAACAAATGATATGAACAGTTCCCAGTATTTCAAAAAGGCCTTCGACTGAGAACGAAGAGCTTGGAAGCAGGGCCTAATCTACTATTTTGGAGGCCCTGAATGAAGCAAATTCAGATAGGAGTTACATGATGAGACTACCAAACGCACGATGAAATCATCTAGCTCCGTATCAACCCGTCGCGTTTAGGTGATTTTATTAAGTTTTAATTTTCGCCCTTAGATTCTAATCTAATAATGATTGACCAAATTGTATTAGGTCAGTTATTGACTAGATGAACATTATTTATTCAAATAAATATAAAAACAAGACCACATTGTTTGACTTTTTTATAAATAGAGTTTCATGATTGAGAACTTGCAAACATAAGTATATTGTCTGTATAATTCCAAATTCAGATATTTCGTAAACAAAATGTTATCATGGCTATTTCAAAATATTTATATTGCCATATAAAATTATTGTGATTATGTTGTATTTCGTCTACCTATTTACATCAAAATATAATGGTTATAGATCTAAAACAAATCGATAAAAATACGAAGGAAATAATTATAACAAAAATAAAGATCTCTGCCCAATAAAACTTGAACTTGCATGTCTTTCTTTCTACTTGTTACTTTCAATATGGAGGATACTTTCGTACTTAAATGATTTGGCATCGGCTAAATATGTAGCTATGAATGAATGAAATAAATAAATAAATGAAAGTTATGAAGGGAAATGGAAAGAATCTCAGAAAGGATTGCCTAATGATAAAATAAAGAATCAAATTTTGGTCTATTTTGTTTTATGTCAATTATGCTTATATTGAAATCATCGACTTCCATTTGTCTCAACTCCATCACATCTTACTCGACCGTCTTCACTTGACACATTCATTCACATCCAACAGAAAACTGCCTATATATATGCACATTAAAACCTTGTTACTAACTAATTCTTAAAATACACAAACTAAAATATGAAACACATTATTCTATTTCATTTGGCTTTACTACTTTCATGTGCAAATTCCATTCCAATCCATAATAAGTTTTTAAACTGCATTTCAATCCATTCCAATACTAAATCTATTCAAACCATCTTCACTCCGGAATCATCTCTATATTCATCCCTTCTCCTATCATCTCAACAGAATTTGAGATGGGTAAATTCCACATCTTACAATCCTCTTCTCATAATTACACCATTCCAGGAATCCGAGATTCAATCAGCCATTCACTGTACTAGAAAACTTAGCTTACAAGTAAGAGTTCGGAGCGGTGGTCATGACTATGAAGGATTATCTTTTCTATCACAATCCCCATTTGTCTTGATCGATCTCCTAAACTTTCGAGCCATTGAGATTGACATGGAAGACGGGACTGCATGGGTTCAATCCGGTGCAACACTAGGCGAGCTATACTATGCTATTGGTAAAGAAAGTGGAGTACATGGATTTCCGGCTGGATTATGCCCAACCGTAGGAGTTGGTGGGCATTTTAGTGGAGGCGGGTTCGGTACTATGGTGAGAAAATATGGAGTTGCAGCTGATAACATTATGGATGCGTACGTGATTGATGTTCATGGAAGGATTTTGGACAGGAAAGGGATGGGAGAAGACTTTTTTTGGGCTATTAGAGGAGGTGGTGGAGCTAGTTTCGGGGTCATTCTTTCCTGGAAAATCAAGCTTGTTCAAGTTCCGCAAACTGTCACGGTTTTTGCAGTTCCTACAAACATTGAATCCGGTGCTACCAAACTTATCAACAAATGGCAGCATATTGCAGATAAACTAGATGAAGATCTCTTTATCAGGATCATCATGCAAAATATCGGTGACGGAAATGGTGTCAAAGTAATCTTCAATTCACTATTTCTTGGAGGAATTGACAGACTGATACCGTTGATGAACGAGAGCTTCCCTGAATTAGGACTGAGAGCTGAAAATTGTTCAGAAATGAGTTGGATCGAATCTGCCGTTTACTTTGCTGGATTTCCTAAAGGAAGTCCATTAGAGGTATTGCTTGACAAGACTCAGATGTACAAAGCAAGTTTCAAGGCAAAATCTGATTTTGCAACGATCCCCATACCCGAACATGGAGTTGAAGGAATAATAGATAAATTGGAGGAGGAAGAGTTAGCATTCGTAATAATGGATCCTTACGGTGGAAGAATGAGTGAAATATCAGAATCAGATATTCCATTTTCCCACAGAAAAGGTGTCTTGTACAACATACAATACCTTGTGAAGTGGGCCGAAAACGGAATTTGGGAAGAACAGAAGCATATGAAGTGGATAAGGAGTTTGCATAGGTATATGAAACCGTATGTTTCAAGGTCGCCAAGAGCAGCCTATTTGAATTATAGGGATCTTGATTTGGGAAGAAATAGGTTAATCAATACAAGCTATAAAGAAGCAAGTGTATGGGGTATTAAGTACTTCAAGGGAAATTTCAAGAGGTTAGTCCATGTAAAAACTAAAGTAGATCCTCATAATTTCTTTAGAAATGAGCAAAGTATCCCATCCCTCAACTAAATTCAGAAAGCACGGTTATTAATTTACTTTCGTTTCATTAGCTAGAAGCATTTCTTTTCTTATTCTACTGAACTGAACCAGTTAAACCATCGTAAATTACAATAGAAGCCAAAGATACTTGCAGCCCATTCATGGAAGTGAGAAATCTTAAATTTTTGCTAGTGGTGAAAAGAACAACGTTGAGTTGCGTACCTTTGCTATGTAGACATGATTTTCTGGAAAATGGATAACATAGAAGTCATATGACTTCCGCTTTCGGACATTCTCGGTGCCACATTTCGAAACTTCAACAAATATATGCCACATTTCTTCTGTTCCCTCTCTTCATTCACAGAGGGAACAGAAGAAATGATCACTTTGCTGTTGACATATAAATTTGTTACTTCCTCCGATGGTAAAGTAAGAGGTTTAGTGATGATTGTTTGTAGTTAGTGAAGTTATAGTTAATCGTAATGAAATGAAGCGAGTTCCAAGAGCTATCTATTGTCCTATACAGATATCAAATATTAAACTTAAGAAGAGAATATAACTGTCTTTTTACTCTCCTTTTTCGTTTCTCCTCTCTATTTTTCCTCTCCTTTCTTTCTAATTTCCTTTTCTCATTCTTCTCTCCCTGACTCTTCTCAAACATAAGTTAACAACTGCTAATCTAGTTATGAGTTTCAAAATCTAGAAACACAGAATATGGTTAATATTTTTAAGTATTAGTAGTGGTAAAAGAAGCACAGTTAGAGGCACTAGTATTTATAGCATTGTAAACTTCAAAATCGCTGAATAGTAATAATTGTAAGTTGTACTTAGAAGTTAAAGTTTGTTTTTGTTTTCTACCGAGTACCGATTGAGAAAAGATAGTAGTATATGAATAGGAAGCTGATTGAATGAGCTTCAATCCCTCAGGGAATACGTCCTATCTCTACCCAAGGATAGGGTAGATTCGAAAGCAGAACTCCCGAGCTGACATACAAGGATAATGGCATCGACACAGCCATCTAGCCTAGTTAGAAGTATATCCCAAATGGATTTCTTTCCAAGCAAAGTGGCATTTTTAGAATATTCTTTGAAAGGCTAGAATTATCTACAACAAACAGACGAAAAAAGATAAAAGCAAATAGGCAAGAAAAAACATAATAAATGTGGAGAAAGCTTTATTGATCCAAAATGAAATGCAGAAGGAAAGATCAAGAACTACAATAGTACTCTAAGCGAAAATTTTCGAGTCTAAAAGCTGTGAAGCTAAGAGCTAGAAATATCGAAATGGAAGATTCACAAAGGCACCATAAAAAGCCCGAGACTTTGACTTGTCATAAAAATTGTAGAGAACTAATAACAAAAGTACTCCAAAATAAAATCGAGATTGCAAACTTCCCTGTTGAGTAAAATGCAGATACGATCTTACTTCAGAGTTGTAATTAGCTAGTATTCGACATCAGAAATATGAATGACTTGATAAATGGTTAGGTCATATTACGAAACTTATACGCACACACACACACACACAAAGTGAGTGTTAACACATAACACTCATAAGAATGGAGATGTTAGTTGTTTTAGGAAAAGAAAAGAAAATTGATCAAGTGAACGAATTCTAGTTCTCTAAACATCCGGAAAATGTAAACTTCGTACCATGTAGCAAGCAAGTAGCTGCACTAACAAGAACACAGCTGAGGTAATATAAAGTACAACTAGCAGACCAAGCGCACGAAGTTAGGCCGCAACATGAACAACAGTTCACGTCATCCTAGTGTTAAAGAATGTGACAATAAACTATCCACTTTCATTTGATGCACACTACTGAAAAAGCAAAAAGTTATAAATAACACTAGCACAACTCAACCATATCCACCAAGACTTATGTTCTTTTTTTCTTGTTATACACATTAATGTTCAGCAAAACGATTTGCCCTCACGAAGTGAATGACAAGGAGTTGAAGTAACTTCCTTTTAGCATCCTACAAATGCTGAGAAAACTAACAAAATACTATGTAAGTTAAAAAATCAATCAGCTTTTTTTAATATTAAAGTCTTTATTTATTCAACCTTTCAAATCTCATTAGTTTTGATGAAATTCAGTTTTCTTATTAGTTTTTCATAAGATTAACATTTAGGAATTGTAAATTAATCATAAAACTAAACTAAACAAATGTTTTTATAACAATGTATAAGAATTCATTTATTTTAAAATATAACTTAAAAAGGTAAATGAAGTTGGTTTGAATTTTTAGTACACGAGAAAATTATTATACTACTTCTAAATAATTTAAACTTTAATACTTGGCTATTGTTGGATCGTCAAAATAATAAAATATGAAATCTTATTGAAAAAAGTTGAAATTAATGATGAAAATATGCTCAAATTTGATTGAAGAAAGAAAATAATACTTGGAACACTTCGATTTTTTGTAGCAAATAATTAACTCTTTTTTTTAGAGAACCTTTCTAAAAAATTGCTATTTTGATTTGTAATGTCACTATTATTATTTTTATTACGACCAATGCATGTGCATTAATTCTTATATTGGCATGCAGAAAAGTAAACTATCTATCGATAATTTAGAAGTGTCATGCTTACCGTGTAAATTTGCTTAAGTAACTTGTTTGATGCTTACGGTGTGAATTCACTTAAATAACTTGTTCGAATTTTATAATCGATAAAAGAAAATGATTTATTAGCTTATGGAGTTGACTTAAGATCTATGCACTTCACTTCACTTCACTTTGTCGAAGTTAGTTTCCTTCTCTCTTTTTTCATCAACGTTAGACGGTTAACATGTAACTTTAGGCTAAATTCAATGACGATAAAAAAAATTAAAATTACAGAGTAGTTGACACTTAATAGACAATTATATCAAGCACATTTTCTTTTTCAAAAATATCATGCACTCTTGATCCCCATCCTCCAATCCAACAGAAAAATCTATGATGAACTGAAGGAGAGCAATAAATGTTCCAAAGACTCCAATATACTTGTTTTAACATCTCTAAACAACAAAAAATTATAAATTATTTTTACATGCTTAAATAAAGGTGATCAAATTTAAGAAATGAATAACAGTTTTAGATTGATCAAACTCCATCTATCTAGTATTCTAAAAATTGATAAACTTGCACAACATGTTGTACATCATTTCCTTTGATAAGCAAACAATAAATGGGCATGACAATTTACACAGAATTTCCCATAGGAAATGGACACCACAAAATTTATAATATCCACCCACTATGCTAGAGCCCTGATAGTGAATAAAATCAACATAATAAATCGATCGATAGGCAACGAAAAAAATGTTTAGAGATCAAGAATTATAATACTTCAAGCCACCTTAGCACTCACTAATATAATTTGCTGCTCTGATTCATCTCTAATTCAATTATCTGCTTTTTTCCGACACTTTAGATGGCGGAAGTGTTGAGAACACTCTGTCCCATATGGTTGAAGTGATTCCAAAACCTAAGTCCTGCACCCTGAAGTGATGATTCAAGTGGTATCTCTGCAAACCAGAACATCTTTCATTCAGTTTCAAAATTCTATTTAGTAGCATCTTTTTATGAACTACTATGAGTAAATATGTCAAAGTTTTCAAGAACTAAATTGATACTTAAGTTGAAGACCAAAATTCTTCTTTATGTAAAATTATATCATCAGAAATTAGTGGGAAATTAGAGGGACTAGCTTATAACCTTGAGACTTTTTGACACTCCTCTCGAGGGCTGACCATGGTGCAAGTAGTAATGAGTGCAATCATACATCACATAGCCCAGTAGACCACCTCCAAACAAAGCCGGAGCCGTTGACGGAGTGGCTATAAGCTTAACCATGTTATAGAACTGGTAACAACACAAATGTGAAGTTAAAACCAATACGAAAATGATAAGATTTCATCATGAATATGGGATAAATCACCAATAGGAAGTCAAAGAGAATATAGGATAGACATACTGGAAAACAGAGGACAGCAGTTGCTGCTGGAGGAAAGACAAGCCGGAGACCATCCATAGGGTGCTTATGATGGCAGCCATGAAGAAGATAGTGTAAGGTGTTCCACCTGAAAAGCAAGCCCATAATTGTCTCATTGTCTCATCACATCATAAGTTTCATGGTTTATTATAATTTGGTTCGTGTTAGCCGGCCCCGAATCATTTCGGAACTAAGGCTTGTTGTTGTTGATGATCTAAGTATGCTAGTTTGATCATACAGATGCATTTACGTGTGCAAGTGTTGGTAAACAAAAGAGGGTAAACTAACCAATAAGTCTTGGTTCGGATGTGGAAAACAAAGCGGTGCAAACTGTATTCCAGTAAAGTCCAGACAAAAATGCCAAAACCCACCATTAAGGCTACTTCAGAAAGTGTATGCCCCATTCTTACAGACATTGAGATAAACCAGCTTACAACTGGCAGCCAGATAGTTGGAACTGCCCACCAAACGGTGCGAGTCAGGAACTGTTTCAAAATAAAAAGAGAAACAATCTCAACAATCCATCCACTAAATTGCAATCAACATGGCAATAACCAATTAAGGTTAGCTTGAGTAGGAACCTCTATAGTCGCTTAAATTAAGATTTCAGTTCAATTTCTAGTGTATGAAACAGACATTATTTGGAAGAGAGGCCACATTAATCATGTATGGCAACATCACGAATCAAACAATTATATTCACTTAAGAAATGCCTATACACATGTGAAAGATGTAAATTTACACCTAAATGATCCATGATTAAATATTGCTAGTTAAAATTTCCCTATGCAAAGAAAGGTCAATGATCATACCTCCCAGAAATCACTCTCAAAAAATCTAGGCCCTTCCTTGCATACAATAGGCTGGTGAACCCATTCCTCGTAATCATCCTCAAGATAACCAACCTGCGACAATGTCTCCAGAATATTAAAAACACGAACAACGTAACTTGTCATAACAATATGACAACTCCTAAAGAAGTTCAAAACAGAACTAAAACAATTATACATTTAGTGTAATGTTTACCTGGAATACAAGAGCCTTATTTAGATCAACAGTGAAGCCCTTTGCAACCATATTGCCACTTTATATTGTAACTGTAGAAAACAAATCCAAAAAACGAGAACAGAATAAATGTTTTAAACATATAGCAGTAAGAATTTAACAATAGAAATGAACCTTACCCTAAGTTTCCAAATGTTATACACTAAGTTTCCAATTTCTTGTTTTAATAGAATTTCAATGGAACATAAAAAAACCAACTCTTATAGACTAAGTTTCCAATTATTATTACGAAAAACACAGTATGGACTTGATTTAGCCAACTCTAGTATGATATAACAAGTCATAATTAAATGTAAAAGGACCCACATGACAATGAATTCCAACCTATAAGAAAAATAATTACTTTACTATAATTCAATCATTCAACTTAAAAGAGAAAAAAAGCTCCATAATTCAGTAATTCAACCTGAAAAACGAGGCTCAAATTCAGGATGTCGATTTGATTCCATAAAAAAAAGAACATCACTTGAACAATTTATAACTCAAAAGATAGAGTTCATATAACTTATCTAAGCCATAACAGCATACAAGTAATACATACAGTAAAACGAATAACCTCCCAATTGTTATACAAATAGTCCGGTCCGAAATGTATTGTTCTATAGAGGTTTTAATCTGAATGTAATTTAGAAATCAATTTGAAATTTCTATTTGAACAAATCAATTTTCCACTTTCTCATTGGCTACGGAAAAAACAATGCAGCCGGAAAAGATGAAGAAATGCAAAATAAATTACAAGAAAATGAAGAAATGAAATAAAGAAATGAAAAAAGAGAAAGAAAATTGCAGGGCAGATCTTGGAAATGGAAATGGAGAAAAGGGAAGAAGACAAACCCAGAGAAGAATAGTAATCTGGGCAAAAACAACAATGGAGTTCCGATGCGGTGCTTTTTTTATTTTTTTTTTAGGGATTTTTGTGTTTCAGAGAAAGGAGTGGTGGAAGTGATGCCTAATTTCAATCTTATGTGTGATTTAACATCAACCGTTGATGTATTTATCTATTTTCGAATCAATCTCAGAATCATTTTCACGTTGGATTCTAACGGCTACCAACCTGGCACTTTTATATTCCAGCTCATCACTCTCATTAAACTACTCATGCCCAAACTCTCTACTTTGTGTTTTTCCAACACAATAATCAAATTTCTTATTCTTTACTATTATAGATATTCCGTTAAATTAAATGTACTATTCGTCATTTAATTTTACTTCTTATTAGATGACTAATGAAAATTATTGATATGTGGTGTATAAATGGCTATTATTTGGTGGTTAAAGTTAATGTAAAAAATTGAGTAACTTTATTAAAATAAATTAGAATTAAGTAATTATTTTTCGAATATCACCAAAATTAAATTAAATGACCAACACTAATTGGTTGTAGCTCAATTGATACATTCAACAATGCAGAGACCAAGATTCGAACCCTACTTTTTGCAATTTATAAAAAAAGAAATAATATATTTAATCCATGTGTATTCTAGTGAATAGCTATTTTCACTATTTTTTCCACCCATAAATTATCTACAATTTTATACCGTTGCTACAAATTTTTAATTTTTAAAAGTTCAAATTCCTCCCGTAGACCTTATATATATTCAAATTCAATCAACCATTTTCTGGATAAATATTATACTGTTAAAACACTTCATGCCACGTAATTCTCTTAAAATTTAACTAATTTTTTAAAAAATAATTGTAAATTGTTGAGATTTGAATTTGAAATCGTCGGTGTAGATACATCTACAGTTTTAGTCTTTACCATGGTGGAGACGTCTACACCATGGTGGGAACTAAAACTAGAGACATCTCTAGTATGGTGCGGACTAAAATAGTAGATGTCTCCACCTTGGCGAGGATGTCTAACGACTGATCTACAACCCGTTGACAATTGGTGCTTTTGATGTTAAACTTATACTTTTTTGATGTTTTCGTATATAAACTAAAGTTCGTATATAATTTTTACATATTTTTTAGTATTTTCAACATCTAGTGGGAGCTTAAGCCCCACTAGCTCCCCCTTAAATTCGTCTTGAGGAAGTGTGCATGAGACCCTTGTTATAGGTGAGGATGTTTGCAAGAGACGTCCCCGACGTAGGTAGGAGGTAATCTTCATATGTCTCCACCTATAGTGGACATCTTTCCTTTCCAACACCATGTTAGAGTCATTTTAGATCGTTATTTTAGCATGCTTTAGATTTGAATTCTTGTGGTTTTGTCTCTTTTCATATTAGTTCAGTTATCATTTTCATTAGTTTGGTGTTATGTTTTCTTCTCATATTTTTGTCCTTTTAGGATTCATTTTATAGCATTTCGGAGTGTCACGGGATGGTTGAGTTTCAGGAAGATTCAAAGAAGTTGAACTTCGGAGACTATAAGCTTTTCTGAAGTCATACTCTCGCTGAGTATGCTTCTACACTCATCGAGTGGCAGGCTTAATGTGAGGAGAATGTTCGTTTGCAGTCCTACTCAAGTTGGTTGATGATGTTGAGTCACTGCAAGTAGCCAATATAGCTTTCTTGCTATATTTCTTTTCTCTTCTAAGTTTGGGTCAGTTTGACTTGTTCTCTGCATGCTTATGACAATCGAAGCAGGTGATGCCACTGTTGGATGCTTGAATTTGTCATTTGATTTATATGAAAACTTCTTAGGTTTGTCATACTTCTTTACAGCCCTATTGTAATTTTTTACTTCACCCTTCTTTAGGAACTTTCTATAATTCCTGGTGATCATGCCAACATTCTCCTCATCATGAGAGGTGTCATCATCAGTTGAGTCCACCTTCAGCATAATAGATCTTTGCTTTCTATCTTCTGACTTTGCATGTCGAAACTCTTTATCAAAAATTCACGAGTCTGTAGGGATCCAATCAACTCTTCATATTTGTAAGTCGTTAGATCTTGAGCTTCTTCTATTGCTATCTTATTTGCTTGCCATCTTACGGGTAAGATTCTGAGTATCTTCTTGGCTTGTTCTTCTTCAGAGAATAACTTTCCAATTCTTTAACATGAATATTCACTCATTAACCATTTGTGTTATAAATCATTTCTGTTTAGTATTCATATTTACCACTATAAAATAAAATCTTTAGGGAGCTCACTGAAATTGCACTACCACTACATATGGGTGGTGTTGGAGACCAAAGGGCTCCCGCCCACCCGAGCCCATGGCTAGGTCTGCCCCTGATTGCTAAACATCAAAGATCACTAATTGCTCTGTAGGCAACTCTGAGGTAGAGGGAGAAGTTTGGTCATCTGACACTATCATGGGTGTGTTTGTTATGCTTGTTAGGAGAATTCAAGTTGAGGTGGAGATTTGTCATAATGTGTCTTGAATCTTATTTCCTTATTGGTTTAGGATTGACAAATTTTTCTATTTGGATTCGGTGTCTTGAGGTCCAAATCTAATTAAGTTATTGAGCATTATAAATATTCTCTTTCATTTTAACCAATAAGGTAGTCTATTTTCTGGCTCTTTAATAAAATATATTCTCCTTTTGCTCTATAAATATAGCCAACAATGTTGGTAAACTATGTTAAATCTGTGTTTAACTTTTTTGTTTTTATTTAATTATATTCGCTTTTGCTCGATCCTGCTAACAAATGATATTCTAAGCTTGAGAATTGATTGTTTTTGCAAAATAGAGGCTAAATTTTATTATGATGAAGGTATATAATTTAGAAATAAGATTCATTATGAAATCAAATAATGTCAGATATAAAAAAAAATTCTTTTATGATCTTATTTTTCTTTTATGATCAATATAATAATATTGTATGAATATCCCACTTGAAAACTTGTAGTATCATTATTGTACTTAAAAAAATAGTCTAATTATTGTATACAATGATGGTATTTTTCCTTTTATATACATAATAAAATTCATAGGTTATATTTTATTGTATAACTAAAAATAACGGAAAAAAAAATAGAAATCATAAAAGAAAAGAAAATAACGAAAAGAGAATGGTAGCATGTGGATGCGCTTAGTAAGGAGGTTTGCGAATTTTGATCTCCACAACAACGACCGAAAGAAATTTAAATATTATAATTCTTAAACCCGCTCCAAATTCGGATTAGTCGATCAAATGTAATTCGAAAACCGAATGGAAAACAAAAAAACAAATCAACCTTTGATTTTCGTCTATTTTGTTTTCGTTTAATATTCACACGTAGGTACTCTCTTTTGTTAGCGCAAAACATTTAACAATGAAAAATATTTAACAATTGTACGGGGGTGTCTTTCCAAATTTATTTATATTTTAAAAGTCTTAAATATATGTAAAGCTCATGAATTTGTCTAAAAAATTAAATGCTCTTTTGAACTTTTAATTGATTTCTTATATTTATCTAAATTTGACCAATACCCCTTTTGTTATTAAATTATTACAAGTATTCATTTATTTTTGTCCAAAAGTTACAAATGACTCATTATTCTTATCTAATTGCTTTAAGTATTTATCTAATTCAAAAATTGACTGTAACCAAATGTGAAATGATGGATGATATCATTTACACAAAAAATTTATACCATGTATTTTAAGCTTACACTTATAGTATGCATCATCTAACGGTCGTGCATCAAATGAGGATTATTCTCAAGTGAATAATTAACAACGACATCAATGTTATTGGAAGACTATAAAAAAGGGTTAACTGTTTTTGCCCATATTTAATGACATAAGGTAACATAAGATATTTGATTGCAGATTTTAAAACCACGTAGTTTTAAATTGAAAATTGGTAAAAGCACAAAACTTACTTTTATATTTTACCCCATGCTATTTTCTATGAAATCTAAAAGTGCACTTCAAATATTTTTTGGAGGAACTATTCAGCCAAATTTTGAATTGTCAATAAGTAATTTTAAAAAGATCAAACTGCCATGTAACCAAGAAAAACAAAAAAAAAAGATAAAATTGTCAATTTTTCAACAATTACTCATAGATGTCAAACCGACTTATAAATGATTAAACTGGGTAAAAAAACTAAAATTGAAAGAAAGAACAAAATAACTACAACGATTTTTGGAACATAAAGATGAAAAACACGATGCAATCGGCAAAGTGTTTTGAACTCGAGAGAGAGACATTCTAGAGGAACTAGTGAATGGTGATTTCAAATCAGTTTTAGAATATGTTAATAGGATTTCAAGATTGAGTTAGATTAGTAATCTAGGAGAAATTATTAGGGGTGTTGGTGTTTAAGTTAAAAAGACCCTTCATTAGATCTTTGACAAATGTGTGTACATGTTACTTACAAATACAAAAAATTTGGTGGAACATATTACACTTGTCAAAGATCTAATGTGAGATTCTTTTACTATATTTTTTTTTATTAAATTGTAAGAAGCAGAATTCGAACCTGAACTCTTCACTCACACATTCGTGAGTTTACCAATTGCGCTACATCCAAAACACCAAAACCTCCTAATAAATTTTCGTAATTTAGTGTGTTTATATACATGGTTAATTAAAATTTTAACATGTCTGCTGGGACCACATAAATGGGTACCACCCACATAGGAATTTCTCATTTTGGTAATAAACAAAATATCTTCATTCACACTTCCAAAAGCACCACCACTAACATCCAGAAAAAAGAAAAAAACAGTAATGCAAACAAGCCCCATAAGTTGAATCAAAAGAAAAAAGAACAAAGCACCATATGTTTGATAAACACTTGCATACAATTCTTGTTTCCCTTAAACAAGCATCCCACATTAATATTGTCAGGTCTCTTGATCAAATCCTTGCCCAAACTATCACTAATCCTTTCACTCTCACCCATTCTAATCTCACATTTACATTAAACTTCTTCATTAGGGCTTTCTCTAATTCCTCTACCCCTCCCAAAGCCATTCTCTTATACATTAAATTCCCTTCAATCCCTCCTGATCACTTCACGTACCCGCCTCTCCTCAAGGCGTGTTCTCGCTTGTCTTCTGTTTCGTTAGGCAAACAAATTCATGCCCATGTACTCAAACGAGGTCTACATTCTGACATTTATGTCCAAAATTCTCTTGTTCATTTTTATGGCTCGGTAACGCGGTTGGATGATGCACGCTTATTGTTCGATACAATGTCTTACCGGGACATCACGAGCTGGAACTCCCTTATAGGGGCTTATAGTGTTTATAAAAGGTCACATTCTGTGACCCAAAGTATGATTTTGTTTAGGAATTTAATGCGTGGATGTGTTCGAGCTGATAAAATCACTTTTGTGATTCTGTTGTCAGCTTGCACGCAAGTCCAAATTGACGAGTCACTCGATTATGGGAGAGTAATCCATGGTTGTGTTAAGAAATTGGGGTTGGATTCTATGCAAAATGTAAGTAATGCATTGATGGACATGTATGCTAAGTTCAAACAAATGGACGCAGCATCAAGAATTTTTTACGATATGGGTTTTCAGAGAGATGTTGTGTCGTATACTACTTTGATTAACGGGTATTTGGTGATGGGTTTGGTGGATTTTGCGGGTGAGATATTTGATCAGATTGTTGACAAGGATGTTGTCTCCTGGAACTTGATGGTTCATGGTTATATCAAGGCGAACCGTCCAGATGATGCCTTAAAACTTTTCGGGAAAATGGATGTGATCCCTGATAAACATACAATGGTGAGCTTGCTTGCAGCTTGTGCTAGCTTATCAGACCTCAAATATGGAAGGCTGGTTCATGTGTTCATTAATAGAAACAATGTAGATCAAGATGTTCATGTGAAAACCGCTCTAATTGATATGTATTTCAAGTGTGGAAGTGTGGAGGAAGCCTTGGTTACTTTCTACAAAATGGAATACAAAGATGTCGTGTCATGGACTGCAGTTATCGGAGGGCTGGCAATCCATGGATATGGCAGGGAAGCTTTGAGCTTATTTAATCGAATGGAGGAACAAGGAATTCAGCCGAATGAAGCAACATTCACTTCTGTTTTAACAGGATGCAGCCATTCAGGTTTGGTTAAAGAAGGCTGTCTGTTGTTTAAAACAATGCCAGATGTGTACAAACTGCAACCGAGTATCGAGCATTTTGGTTGTTTGATTGATGCTTTGAGCAGAGCAGGACTCTTACATCAGGCAGATGAGTTCGTTGAGTTGCTAAGGCTGGAAGAAAGACTCACCGCTTATAAGATTTTGCTTAGTTCTTGCATTAACTACTCTGAATTGGATGTCGGTGAAAAGGTTGCAAACAAAATTACAGATTCGAGTCCCGACACAAATACTCTGTTATCCAACTTCTATGCTGTGGCAGGTCAATGGACAAAAGTTGCAAAGACAAGAAGAAGCATGAAGAGTTTGAATGTAAGAAAGGAGCCTGGTGTTAGTTCTGTGTAGCAAAAATCAGATTTTGAATGTATTTCAGCTAAAGTTCCGTTGGCATTTCGCATTGAATTCAACAAAAAAATTGCATAAAATTCATATAGCACAGAGAAATTGATTGCTTAAGAAGAGCAATGATGTATATATAAATAGTGATTGTGTATGTAAATTTACAGTTTAGAATACAACACCTCAAGTTGGAAACTACCAACAAAAAGGTTGGAAATTGGGAGTCAGAACTGAACTTAGCCACTAAAAATACAAATGTGACTTGCAAGATTCAACACTGAAATGTCACACACACACACACACACAGAATTGAAGAACAAAACAGAAGCTTCATCAAAGAGTTTTCTTAACAGATTGCTTTTGCGCTCTCCGAACCAATTGTATAATCACACAGGAGGCGACAGTAAGCCCGAGAGCCAGAATTCGACCCCCAACAAGTCCTGCAAGAGCTACCAGAAGCAGAATAGCATCACATCCCCCCTTCCTCTCTTTTTTAATTACTGCTTCTTCCTTGTATGGTTTCTCGATTACACTCGTTTCGTTTTCTGATTTGGTCCCTAATTCAATGCTTGAATCTGATTTGGTCCCTAATTCAATGCTTGAATCGGAAAGTTTACTTGGTTTTGAGTCAGAATTGTACAGCTCTTCCATTTCTTCATGTATGCTACTATTACTATGATTAGATAGATCGCTGCTGCCTGACTCTTCCGAAGTCTCCTTTCCTTTTCGAGCCTTCTTCATGGCACGCCATTTCTTAGGCACCAATTTCTTGATGAATTCTCGACTGGCTCTCCGACGCAGTTTATGGTGTGTTTCGCGGGTTATAATAGCTTCAGATTCATCTGCTTCCGAATAACCCCATCTCCCGCTCATTAAATTCATAGCTTTCCCATCATTATTATCAGGTTCAGCCGCGAATGCATCAAATCTAGATTGAACCACCTGAATTTCCTGCCTAGGAGAATTCAATTCAACACTGTCTTCCCCCTCTCCTTCTTCTTCTTCTTCTTCTTCTTGTTCATCTTCTTCTTTACTATCCGTTACGACGAATTCTCTTTTATCTTCTTCCTTAAATAAAAACACCCCCTTGAATCTCACAAAGTTGCACATCCCAATATAATCAACAAAAATGAAAAGGCAAGCGGACATTGTGATCCCAAGAGTAAGGATTTTTTGTACGCTTATTAAAGCCAAAATCACTACAACAATAACCATAAAAACCGCATATAAAAAACCTCCTTTTCTTCGATCTTTATTATTAGATTCTTGATTAATAATACCAACATCTAAATTATTATCCTTGATCATAAAATGAACATGATCTTGTACAACGGAGGGATCAGAAACGTGAACGGAAGGGGTATGATGGGGGTGAGTTATATGATGAAGCTTCTTCTTCTTCTTCTTGTTTTTCTTGGTGGGTTTCTTTAACCGACAAGAATTCTTAACAAAAAGGTCAACGAGAGAAGTGGGGAAGCCGGTTTGAACGACCATGGAAGTGCAGGGTTTGGTGGGGTGAAGATCCGCCATGAAACGGGTAATTCTTGAAAGGCCGGCGGCTTTCTTCCATGGTGAAGGCATGGTTGTTTTAATGAGGGAAAACCCAAGAAGAAGATATTAAGAAGATGGTCGGGGAAAGTGAAGTACAAGAAGGGAAGAAGAAGAAGAAGATGTTCATAAGAAGAAGAAGGAAAAGGAAGAAGGGGAGAAGGATAGGAAGAAAGAAAGGGAGAAAAAAGAACGGGAAACGTGAAGAAATAACTGCAGGCCGCGTGGTGGTTGTTGAATAACTTTATTAAAAACAACTAAATTATTGCCAGAGACATGAGATTTACTTAATTACTATCTATTTCTTTTTTGTTTTTCTTTTCTTATATTTCAGATACTTATCCATCAAATTTGTAAACAACGCTAAATACAGCTGGAAATGTTTCTATTTTCTTATTTATTTATTTTTAAAATTTGTTTGGTAATTTTCTTTCAAAATAAATAAATTCGTTTCATATATGTCAAAATGAAAATAGAAATTGTTTTATAAAATATTTGTTATTTTTGTCTTATTGTTGCATTATTTTCAGTCTGGATATAATAAAAAATTATGAAACGTTGTTTATAACTAAGAGGATAAGTATTCAGAGTGAGCGCTCTAGAATCTCTACTCTTTAAGATTATATTTAAACGTTTGAGTTTTGCATAAATAAAAAAGATAATATTTCGCGATTAAGCTATGAAGTTGCTGTCATGAGAAAACTATTGAGGAGAAGAGAAATTCCTGTAAAGAGCATCAAGTGAAGAGGGATCGAAAGAACTCCATCTTTACTCTAACTTTGACGACGGACCACAAGTCACTGAAGAGAAAGTAGATACAATGCCTCTTGACCAAGTAGAGGGAATTGCAAAGAGGACTATAGAATTTACTGCAGTTTCGGTTCCAACACAAATAAGATCTTAAAGATACTGAAAAATATGAAAACATGATGAAATAACGAATATTTTATGAAACAAGAACTTTGATGCTATCTTACTAATCTTAGGCTACATATTTTTTTTTTCATAAATTGTATGTCTTCCTCCATCTTTACAAGATAAGACTTCATATAGTACTATTTTTCCGGATGAAATATTATTTCTAGAATCACCACAAATGTTTGGCAATACTTGATTTGTTCGTGATGTCCGTCCATACATCCCCAAACTTGACGCCAAAGCTCACAAATGTGTCTTCCTTGGTTACTTTGTCTTCAGAAAGGTTATTGTTGTTTCTCTCCAGATTTTAACAAATACCTTGTCTCTTCATACGCCACATGTTTTTAGCGCCTCCTGTTTTATCCCCTCCCTTATGATTCATCCACCTGAAATCTCGATTTTGATATGGATAGTATGTTGGTCTATTTCGTCCATAATACTATTCATGCTATATATTCAAATTTAGGCATCTTATCACTCAAGTGTACTCCAAACTACCATGCCCTTCTACTTTTCCTCTACTATAGGTTGATGCTTTTCCCTCAAATCCAACCTCTTGGTCTATCTAAGATAGTGATGACCTTCATATTGTTCTTCGAATAAGTAAATGCTCGTACACCTCATATTTCTTCTTTTGTTTCATATGACCACTTATTATCTCATTCCCGTGTTTTTATTGCTTCACTTGACTCTACTATTGTTCATACCTCTTCCTTTGAGGCCTTATCACATTCGAGTTGGCGCAATGCAATGGTCGAAGGAAATAAACGTTTTGGATGCTAATGGTACTTGGGATGAAGTTAGTTGGATGCATTTGGGTTTTCAGAATGAAACTCAGCTCTGATGGTCCAGTTGCTCATTTGAAAGCTCATTTTGTTGCAAAAGGCTATACTCAGACTTATGGCATTGAATATTTTGACACTTTATCTCTAGTGGCTAAGATTACCTCCATTCATCTCTTCATTTCTATGGTGGCTTCTTTCCAATTTCCCTTGCATCAATTGGATATAAAAAAAATGTTTTCTTACATAGGGACCTATAAGAAGAGGTTTATATGGAGTAACCAATGGGGTTTATTGTTTAGTGGAGTATGGAAAAGTTTGTTGACTCCATAAATCTTTGTACGGGTTGAAACAAAGTCCTCAATCTTTTTAGCCAAGCAATTGAGACGTATGGTATGAAGAAGTGCAAGTGTGATCACTCCGTCTTCTATAAACGTTTGATATTAGATATCATTCTCATTATCGTCTATGTAGACGATATTGCTATTATAGGAAATGATGTTTCACGAATCTCATCTCTAAAATCCTTTCATTATAGTCAGATTCATACCATGGATTAAGGGCCCCAAAAGTACTTCGAAATGAGAGCTATTTAAAGATCCTAGAAGATACAGAAGACTGGTAAGAAAAATGAACTATGTGGCAGTACTAGACCTGATGGCTGAAATAAGGTATTCTATCAGTGTTTATGTCTTCTTCGACTATTGGTCTCTATACCACTGTGAGCGAAAACGTGCGATCAGAGCGACTTAGCCTTCTTTGACTAGAGTCGCCACCCGGCCGAGAGAGAAAATGTATGAACCGATTTATAGACCGATTGACTTTGAAAACCAGAGATTCTATATAAGTTCGTGGATACAACTAATTAGTTCTGACTTTCTAGCGCTTAGGGGATCTTTAATGCAACCTAACTCATTATTATCTTATTTTATTCGTTGTCACACATAAAACAGTAAATAATGAAATACTTGTTAGGGACCTGGTCAACAATCAGAGACACACAGCGGAAGCGAGAGAATTTTGGAATTTCTCAAAAGCGTTGAATACGTTGATCAGAAAACTGATCTTAATCAATAGCCTCAATAGATTATAAACGTGATATTTAAACATTAAATACACTCACATGGAATCTCCTCTAAAAGAAATAGAAGAACCGCACGATCGTGGCTCCTCCAAAATCATGTGCACGACACCTCCGGTGGACTAGCTCTCGAGTAAGGCACGAAGAACAAAGAACGACGACCACTAGACACCGCCAGTAGTGTTCGGCCAGCCAAGGGTAGAGGGGATTTTAGGGGTTTTGTTTTTCTGACTCAGAAAAAGATTAGGGTTTAATTAATCCCAAATTAATTTATAGTATGTCAATTAATTATTAATTAATTATCAGTTAGTTCTTATATTAATTTAATTAATCCAATGCACCCCAATAGAATGCAATTGATTCAATTAACATCAATTAGGTCATAACTAATTACATACTAACCCCTAAAAATAATAATATTAATCAATCGTTTAATTAATTAACCCGATGGAATAATTAATTAATCAACATCATTAGTTCACAACTAATAATAGGTCCTTCATTAATACGGTACATGTATTAATTCTATGAGTACTAACCTCAGTGTTTAGTGTGCACAATCCTTTGGGCCTCAATCAATTAGTTGTATGACTGAAAGAGAGTTGCCTAGACCATTTCAGTCATCAATTAATTACAGTGTGAAACTATCTCTTAAAGACAGATAACCCTATAGGTGTCTCAGATATCTCTTACCATAACATATCCATATATCAAGCATGAGGCATGACGAATATCACCTCTACAACTTGAAATATTTCTCGATCTTGAGTTAAACTGATGAACAGATAAGTAACCAGCTAATTTGAGTGTGGCCACACATTTCTCAGTTTAAACTCATCGAATGGCCTAGTGATATTATCCCACTAATGGCGTGAGTGGTAATCCCTTCACTTCAAATATCTGTATGAACGAGTTCACTGATTAAACCAACCATACCCGTATTTGGCATCCTTTCACAGACCTGTTAGGCGTATGTCAAATCTAATTAGATTCTTCATTCATTACTATAATGAAATCAGGTCGACAGATACATGAGATCTACATTGATAGAAGGACAACAAAACTTCCACCATGTGCCTTCTAAAGCGGATCGACCAAGTGCCGTGTTGGTTATACGTACCTACAAGCATATCATGTACACATTATGTAAACTACATAGACGTGTACACATCCTGCTTGTAAAAGCCTCACACTCTGTTCATTCCCATGAGCAGAACTAGCTTCTGGTGGTTTATGATATTCGATCAACGGTTACTTCAAACAGTGCATATAATACAAGATATAATAACTGAATGAATTAATGCCTTTATTCGATGAAACAAAGTATCAAGTACAGTAAACTAAAGTAAGTACAATGTAAGATAACTATGCCTGAGAACTAGGGCATACTAACAATACTCTTGTACATTAAACCATAGGGTGACATAGTTAAAACCCTCAGAAGCTTACCCTCGTAGCGTGCCAGTAGAATCCTTGTAAGTTAGTTCTCGTCGAGAACGAAGCCGGGCAGACGGAACTTCGGGGTTGGAGAGGCATCGGGGACGTACTCCTAACGGGCAAGACTTTGGACTTTGTGGTTCCGGGGGAACCTTGAGTTGGATGACTTGGATGCACTTATTCTTGAGGAGGGTGAAAATGTTGGGATGACTTGGGCGATAGCCATCACACCGAGAGATTTGTATCGTGAGGACTTTAGTGCATATGTATGGCCGGAATATCGAGAATATTCGAGGTCGAGATGCTTAGAGCGATATTTTTGTCATGAGTACTTTGGAGGAGGTATGTGATTAGGAAGGGAAATGGATGTTTGGGGCTCGAGACTAAGCAATTCTCTTCTCTCGGGACAACTTATCAAGGCAACTTATCGGGCCAACTTATCTGAACTTGGAATTGCTTAGAACTGAGTGAGAGAGGGGAGAATGAAAGTTATCGTTGGTGAATTGAATGGAGGATTCAGACTCCTTATATAAAGTTGAGAGGAGACTATATGGTCATTGTATGGAGACCGTACGGACCTTGTACAGAGACTGTACGGTCCTCAACAATGTCCGTCTGAGATCTGGATCTCATACGAGCTTTCCACAAGGCCCGTACATGTATATAAAAGATTGTACGGGCTTTATAAGTTGTTTGCCTTTTTCTAGCACGTGGAGGATAAGGATAAGGACCGTATGGATATGCATGACGACCGTATAGTTCATGTATGGGGACCGTACGGTCTTGGCTTGTGGATGGAGGCAGTATGGTTCTAGACTTAGCCAAATGCAGTCCAGTTTTGACAGACTTTAGTAATTTGGGCGTAACTTCTTCATACGAGCTAAGACATAAATGAATAACTTTCATTTTTACGTGGTTCCAAATTCGGAGCCTAAGAGGGTCTAAATTGGCCTCCACGTGTGCCCATGTATTGATTCCTATGAGACGGAGTTTTATTTTGAGCAGACTTGCATGGATCTTGTTTGGGAGACTTAAAAAGGTATTTGACGTGTAATTGAGAGTGTCAATGACACGTTTTCGTGTAGCGGGAGGAGTGAGTTATGACTCCGGAGAGTCGTTCCGTTCTTTAACGAGTATTGGCGCTTACTTTAGTTGGCAGTTCGAGGAGCTCAAATAGCTTTTGTCACGGGTGCGAAAATCTGTGCTTACAACCACTACTGTGAGCATAAGTTTTCGCACTCTATGAAGAAAGCTATTCAGGATTTACTCTAGAGTTTACAAAGAACAAAATGACTTTCCAGAGTCATAAAATGACTTTCCAGAGTCATAAAATGACAATGTTTACAAAGAACAAAATGACTTTCCAGAGTCATAAATCATTCATTCTGCTAATCGGGAACATGTGATCAACACCTTCTATAACACTTCAAAAATCTTTTTCGAATCTCCTAAAGGAAAATCCATACAAATTTACTCCAAATAAAACAATGTCTCACAAGAAAAACTCAATTATTTATAACACTTTGTACTTCATTTATGTCGATCATTGTTTTCAGTCTAGTGGCAGTATTTTCAACTAATCGAGGATAAACTCACGAGTCCAATCCCCTTTATTTGTAAAATAATTGTCCCTTTCCACCATCAATAGGATAATAATGAGATGCAATTCTTGTTTATTTTCTCAGTATTATATATTGTTATTATAGAATACATAGTCGTCGTTTTCAGAATCCTAAGTATATCCAATTCTTTTGGTTTTATATATGCAAGGAAAAGGTGACCGTAGTTTCTTAAGCAACTACCCCGAAGGAAAAGCAATACAACTCACTCCACTTACTTCAAATTAAGTTTATATATTTGAAATAAACAAACTTATACATTAAAGTGAATTCCAGCAATAATTGATTTGTCATTAGTATTAATTAAATATTGTGATTGTAACCCTCAACAAAAATATAAATGCAATTTTAAACATGGTAAATTCTATAATTAGTTTGTTTTATATAAAGTAATTTGTTTTGTCCACCATTAGATTATGGGGTCAAAAGTGATCGAATAATAAATAAATTAAAGTACAAATAAATTAACTAAAAAACAAAGTAACCATAGCTTACACCTTTAAACATTTATTTAACAACTTTTGTTTCTTTAAGAAAATAACATAAATTTAACTCAAACATCATAAAGTTGTGAAATGATGATTTATTTGACGGTACATTAAATTCACACTTTCCAAATAATTTTGAGCTTATTATTATATCATTTCATAAATATTAAGATTAAATTGATGTTAATATATACATTGAGTGAAATTAGCATACCTCATTAATTTAGAGAAAAATATTTTTCAAGTTTTACATAAAACATCGTTTAGTCCCTTATTTTGAAAAACGAAATATAATATGATCATTATCACGTGTTATAATTATGTAGTCATTTTGTCTATTTATAGAGTTGTAATGGTTGTACTTTGACATATAAACAGACATAAAAGACATAACCAGAATAAAAAATCAATTTTGCATGGCAGTACATATATCTTAGAAGTTAAAACATGCTACATTAATTCTTTAAATAAATAGATAAAAATAACCAAAACTTAATAATAGCAAAAATACATGAATTTCATAATGTATTTTCAAAATAAAAAGATTGAATTCCATATTTTGTAAAAACTTGAATAATTGTTTTACTCCTAATTTTAAAGTCCGTTTGATACTTCCAAATGTATATGTAACAAATTTATGCTATATAGGCAACCTACTTTTGCTTAGTCGCTTATTAATTACTATTGTTATTGAAGGAGACATGTTTTGAGCATAATTTGTTTAGCACAAAATTAAATACCACGAATTTATTCGAGCATTAATACAATGTGCTACACAGTACAAATATTATTATAATTACTTTTATATTAATCACGAATTTATTCGATTTTCCTTCTACCTTTTTCTTTTTAATTATATTTTACCATAGTGCTTAAATGTTAGGGCCGTCCTGGGACCAAAAATAAAATTAGCCTTTTAATTTTGAATTTGCTCATATTTGAAGTTCTCACGTATTTTAAAAAGATTGAAGTCTAATCAATTGGAAAAAAGTAAAGAATTCATTATATTGAAGTGAATGATGATTAAAGAGGAGAGCTCAGTTTATAGCTCGGGAAGGAAGAAGACAGAGCTCGAAATCAGTTGAAACTGATTTCCCGCCAAAACTAACTGATTAATGCTAACTCAACATTAGCCTATTATTAAAGGAAAATAACATCAATTTGTAACCCTTCAATTTGATAGCTTCAGTTTGTAACCCTTTAATTTCAATACGCCCCGACAAGTTGAAGCTACTATCATTTTCAGCATTCCCATCTTGCTATACGAGGGAAGCATAACATCATAACATCATGACATGAGAAGTCTGAATGAAGCCATTGGAAATGTGATCTTTAATCACATGACAATTGATTTCGACATGCTTTATTTTGTCATGGAACACTGGATTATTAGAATAGACATTGATGTTGAGTTATCACAAATTAGATGAATAGGCTGATCAAAGGGAATTTGGAAATCTTGCATAAGATAACTAATCAATTTAGCTAGTTTGAGCCGTGCTTATGTATTCAGACTCTGCAAAGGATCTACTGGCCATAGTTTGCTTTTTGTTAACCTAGACACCAATGAAGCCCCAACGAATAACAAAAACCTGTAAGAGATCTTTTAGTAACTCTGCAAGCACCCCAGTTTGCATCACATGATATTGCGATCTGCATTTTCTCATTTGGGACAAGTCTGGGATAGAATAGGCCATAGTTTACTGTCCCCTAAATGTATTTTAAGACATGTAGAGTTGCTTTAAAGTGATGAGTTGTAGGTTTTTGCATGAACTGTGATAGTTGTTGAGTAATATAGGCAATATTTGGCCTAGTGAAGCTCCAATAGACTAACCTTACCACAATCCTCCTGTACTTTCCACCATCTTTATACTTTGTCACTGGTTATGAGAGAACAAATCCTAATGCTATAGGACTCTGAGTAACATGAGCATCTTCAAGATTAGCTTAAGAAATTCCTTGATATATTTCATTTGAGACAAAAGAAAACCATTATATGTTCTGGTGATCTCAATACCAAGAAAGTACTTCACATAACCAAGATCTTAATAGTGAAAAGATCATGGAGGTATCTTTTGACCTCTTGGATGTGAGAATCAACAGAACTAGTGATCAAAATATCATTTAAATAGATGATGATATAGGTAGAGTTACCATCTCTATGATGCCTCTTGATGAAAAGACAATGGTCATTACTAGATTTATAAAAAAAACCAAAATCATGTAATTTTGAGGATAACTCCTTATGCCACTGCCTACCAGCCTGCTTAAGGCCATATATATAGGGATTTGATTAGGCGATATGGTGGTGGTTATAAGTATATATCTTCTTCCAGAAATCCATGTAAATATGCATTCTTCACATTTATTGATGAATGGCCCAATCTTTTTCTGCTGCAATAGCCAATAAAAGTCAAACAGTGACACTTCTAGCCACAAGATTGAATGACTCATGGAAATCAATACCTTGCAGTTGATTATAACCTTTTGCAACCAGTCTAGCTTTGAATCTATCCGCGGTCCACCTCTGCATTAGCATGGTAGTTGATTCTAAGTACCCACATGGACTTGATTCTTCTCTTCCCAGAAGGCAGACTGCAAAACTCCCATGTATTGTTACCTTATAGTGCTTCTAGTTCAACATTTAGCTTTCACCCATCTGGGATTTGTATTGTCTATTGTATAGTTATTTGGCTCAGAATCAGAGACTACATTAGCTGTAAACTGAACATATTCTTGAGGTATGTAGACACATTCTAAGCCATTGTCACTAGCATTATAACAAACATAATCATCTGAAAATATATTAGGAAAATTTGTGGTAAATGCGGGATTGGAAGCTGATATTAGTGGAAATATATCTTGAACTTTGAATATTGAAGTAGGATTATGACCATGCATACACAATGAGAGAAGTGATCTCAGATGGAGGCCGTTGACATGCAATCTCTCTCTGACGTTCAAGTTAGGCGAGGAAGAGAAGGGAAATGAATCAATAAGAAAGAATTATGAACGTTGAAGATACCTTATATGACCTTTAAGAATCATTTCTTTTACGATGTTATCATGTGTTTACCCTAGACATGTAACATTCGGTTATTGGTCAGAGCACAAATGGCAATTTAAGGAAATAGCATAAAAGTTTTCAGGCACACACGACATGCAATGACTCAGACATTTGATTGCTCTACATGTCCGACCGATTATTCTTTTTGTTTTAAACATTATAGGATGATGCCATGTTTCATGTCTGCTTGGAGATGATATCAAATATCTCCTAGTATATTTTTCATGATGTAAATAAATACAATCACACAATTTAATATAAATAAAATATAGGCAAAAAGCACTAATTGGCCAATCATATGTTCTAAATTTGTGCAGTTTGCCACCGACTTTCTATTTGATCACATTCAGCCATTTACTTTTGTATTTTGGTCATATTTAACCATTGATTTACCAATTTAGTGAAATCTCGAACTTCTTAGATCATATTAAAAGGAGATAAAAATGTTTTAAATTTTTTTTATTTCAAATAAAAAATTGATACTAAAAATAAAATTACCAAATATTACAAATACATAATGTCAATTAATATAATTAAAGTGACATATCACAAAATTCAAAAATTCGTTTCTAAATATCACCAAATACTAAATGTACAAATTTAAAATATGTAAGTAATTAAATCATGTTTTTTTTTTCTAAAATATATGAATAAGTACATGAATATTTTTTTAGAAAAATAAATACATGAATTTTATAAAGACACCTTCAAATTTGATGTTTGAAATAAATCAATGACGCCCTAACCTTCGACTATAGAATTTGATTAGACTACTTAAATAAATAAATAAAAAACAGAAAGTTATTATTAGGGTCAAATAATGTGGCCAAGTAGTACATTCATGATAAAATAAAAACATGTCACAATCATTACATTTCCATGTGAATTCCATCTGCCAAAAAGATTAAGGAATGATGATTATAGAACCATTCTAAATGATTTTTAGTCGTCGTTCCTATTTAACATTACTTTTTTTTTTTGTTATAATCGCAGTGTTAGAGAAGTCCCTATTTTAAATGTAAAACTCAGTTACATTTGTTCTATCAAAAAAAAAACTCAGTTACATTTGTTTTGTATTTACATGTAATATAAATTGATGAACGCAAATAAATTGAATACAACTTTATGTTTAAAACAATTTTTTCATTGTTATCTTATTGTTAGATCCGCAGTGTGAATAAAAGATAAGGTAATTTTTTCTTACCAAAAAAAATGATAAGGTAATTTTTTAAAATTCATGTGTTTATCGATTTTGTCGAAATGATGTCTGTCTTTATTTTTTGGACAAAAACATAATTGTGTTTATCACTGTTATTCAAAAAGTGGAATACTCACTAACGGTGTTAAATGTGATGTAGCAAAGAGTTTTTGGTTTTAATTTATTGCTAAATTCCTAAAACATTCACGTGTTTACAACTTTAAAGTGTTTGAAATGAGTTTTTTTTTATAACATATCTAATAAATTGAGACCAAAATACTTAATGACACGTCATCGTATTTAATACTACAGTAATTTTAACTTGGTCAGTGACTGACCATGTTAATTTAGTCAGTCGCCGTTACTGTTAATCACCGTTTAATCTAACATCATTATACAGATCTAACGGTGACTGGCCAAATTAACATGATCAGTCACTGACCAAGTGAAAATTACTCTTAATACCATTAATGAGTTTCCGCTTTTTGAATAACGGAGATAAATATAATCATATTTTTGTCAAAAAGATAAACACCGACAATATTTTAAATAAATCAGTAAACATGAAATTTGTTTAGAAAATTGCCTAAAAGGTAATTAAAACCCTCAATGTGCTCTAATGAAAAAGATCAATATCCACTAGAAAAGGAATTACGGTCTCAAATTTGTAATTTCTTAAAATATATTTTTGATAAGAATGCTATAATTGGTTGTATCCTAAAAATTAAAAGGAATGCTAAGTAAGATATTTGTGTCTATATATAATTGGGTCTACCAAACAATTAGAGATATTTTATCAGATATTTTATTTACTTTTTCCACTTGAGTCTTTTGAACATGCATGCATGAATAATAAGAGAAAATAAAAATACAAATATATAATTTAATAGCAAGTGGTCTTGTGGATCAATTGAAAATAAGGATTAGAGTAAATTCGAAAACTTATTGGTTGTACCTTAGCAAACATATTTCCTTAAAAAAAAAAAAAAATCAAATTTCTCTCATTTGGTCCGATTAGCAAATACGAAAATGACGAAAAATTTAAAATTTTAAGACAAAGCGCAAAAAAAAACCAAAATTAATTAAAAAATTGAATTGTAAATAGTTTAACCTAATATTTTATGTAATACACAAGTGGTGTTCACATAATCGATAACTGACCAAATAAAATTTAGTCAATCACCATTAAATTATAATTTAATGATGGAGATTAAGAACTAATGAAATCATCTATTCTACTTTAATTATAAATAATGTTTTTTGTGTTTTTACTATACCCTAATAGTTCTGTATCGTGACTGACCAAATTGTATTTGGTTAGTTATTGACTAGGTGAGCGTAACTGTATAATACGCAATCTGAAATCGCCTCTGACTGTATGCTAACTTTACAAATAAAAAATAATTTTCGATTACATATATATTTATTGTTTTATCTATCTGGATTACTAGGAAATTTTATTATGTTAGGTTTCCTTGATGCAAGCTTGGGCCTCCATCAGTCCATGTTTGATAATAGCCCAAAATCCCCAGTAAGCACCCGAAAATGGGCCATAAGAAAACCCACAATTCATAGAACAAAACCAGAATACGAAATCACACCAGGAATGAACAATAAAATTAAAATAAATACATGTTATTATGCTAACTAAGATATAACTTAGTTTTGAAACATGGTTGGCGATACTAGCATAATTTATTTATTTTCTACAAATAGCATCAATGCACTTTACAATTAATAACATTCTGCCATATACTTTGGATGTGGTTCGAACCTATGAACTTTTCAATTATAAAAAAATCTCAATCACTTAAGAACTTCAAGACAAAAAGTATATTCGTACAATTTAGTTAACCTCATGAAGGTACAAATTATCTACTTTAAGATCTCTTTAGAAAAGTCAAGAAAATGTTTTTTTTTTTTTCTATGAAAAAGTGAAGAAAATGTTTAGCAAGCACATTACAAAAGTATTAAAAATCAAGAAATAATAGTAATAAAAAATGGTAATTATTGTTTAATGAGTGAGCCTGAAAATAATATTGGAATAAAAAATAATGTGAACTCCATTTCTCTTTAGAAGATCTATTTTCTGAAGCATAATATGGAAAAGTCACAAAATCGAGGGCATAAATGGTTCTATGGATAAAAAGATCAAACTTCATATTCAATTCCTTACAAACTCATAAACAAAACAATTGCAGTAAATATTACTACAGTTACCAAAAAAAGAAGTAAATATTAGTATTACTACAAAAGCGCTATCCACAAAATAATAATGGTAGTGATATTTACGGTCCAATAAGCTGTAAATAAGCATTAATTATTAGTATTGAATTTATAAAACCTATTTATTATTTAGTTAATCATTAATGTTAATTTAATTTTTCAAAAACTATAATAAATAATATATTATCTTAGTTACAAAACTAGTTTTCACTTTTTTTTTTATTAAACCATAAAAATGTCTAGTAGCATCCCGTTAAATTTTAATTATAAAAATAACTTTTATTTTTTTATTATACCCAAATAGTTCAAAGTAACAACCCGTTAATCATTGATTATAAAAAAATAGTTTATATTTGTTTATTATACCTTAAAAGTCTCAAACAATAACCCGTTAACTCTTGATTTTAAAAAATAATTTATATTTTTTATTATACCTTAATAGTCTCAAGCAACAACCCATAAATCTATAGTTGTAAAAAATAGTTTATATTTTTTTATTACACCCTAAAAGACCTTAGTAGCAACTCGTTGATCTTTGGTTATAAACATAATTGCTATTTTTTTTATTATGACATAAAAAATCCTAACACTGATCCGTTAATCTTTGGTTATAAATATATATATTTTTTTTTATTAAAATATAAAATACTTCTACATGCATTAATAATATATTGTATATTTCAATATAATAAATGCTTGTCTTAAAGTTAATGATTTTTTTATTGAAAATATAAAAAATTTAGTTGTCATTAATGCTTATATACAACTCATTGGGTTGTATATATCATTTGCCAAATAATAATAATTATAACATTATATTAAGGATAAATTTTACAAAATAATAATAAAAAGAACTATGCGCTTACAAAAATTATTAAAAAAAATAATTGTTGTTTTCGTATTTTGCAAAGAGAATGATCTTTCCTGTGAATACTATAAAAATGACTATTAGGCTCTGTTCTTCTTGGCTGAACTGAACTGAACTAAAATCTTTGAACATAACTGAAATTGCTCACCTGAAACTGAAATTGCTCACCTCAAACTGAAATTGCTGAATAGAATTGAAATTGCTCACCTCAAACTGAAATTGTTGAATAAAACTGAAATTTCTGAACTGAAGTAAACTTTCCGAATTGAAATTGCTGAATAGAACTGAAATTTCTGAATTGAAGTAAACTTTCTGAATTGAAATTGCTGAATAGAACTGAAATTGTTGAACTCAACTGAAATTGCAATATAACTGAATATACATAAAAAAAGAACAGAGCCTTAAAGACATGAGACATAAACAATCTCAAAAAATAATGATATTTTAAGAAATTTTAAACCTTTCACTCTTTAATTTTAAGATAGTTTAGGTGGTTTTCAATGAACTTACAAAATATGAAAAAAGAAAATTTCAAAAATGTTAATTTTACAAAAGAAAAGAACATATAATTGCTATTATTTATAAATAATGTAATAGACAAATTTAATTTTTTCAATATTAAATATCATTATCGGTCTTTGTACGGTATGTCTAAATGGAAATGAAACATAAATAAATATGTAAATAAAGAAATTGAAGGAATCATCATCAACCACCTTAATATAGACCTTTGTTTCTCTCCATTTGCTTGCGCAGTTTCCCGGGAAAAATGAGAGAAATTCTGCATATACAGGGCGGGCAATGCGGGAACCAGATCGGAGCTAAGTTCTGGGAAGTGATCTGCGACGAGCACGGTATTGATAATACTGGCAAGTACAGTGGCGATTCTGAGCTCCAGCTTGAGCGTATCAATGTCTATTACAATGAAGCGAGTGGCGGTCGATACGTCCCTCGTGCTGTTCTTATGGATCTGGAGCCTGGTACTATGGATTCCGTTAGATCTGGTCCCTTTGGTCAGATCTTCCGCCCCGATAACTTCGTCTTTGGTCAGTCTGGCGCTGGTAATAATTGGGCTAAAGGTCATTATACTGAGGGCGCTGAATTGATTGATTCCGTCCTCGATGTTGTCCGGAAGGAGGCTGAGAATTGTGATTGTTTACAAGGTTATTATCATTTCTCACTTTAGTTTAGTTAAATTCTGGATCATTTTTCTATCATATTGTTTATCAATTTGATATGCGACAGAGTTTAGTTAAATTTTGAATCATTTTTCTATGATACGTAATAAACTATATATAGACTGATTTTGGTGTTATGGTGTTGGCAATCTTATTCGCATGAGTTCTAACCTAGATTAGATTAACATTGTCGAGTCTATTTGCTCTTTTGAATTTGGATCCCATGTAATTGTGTTTTTGTAGTTAGTTCCGTGTATATGACGTTATTACTTGGAATTGGGTTTTTTGAGCTAATACTATGACGTTCTCTAATGGTTGTTTAATGATTGAAGACAATCTCAACTATAGTTTGTTTTTGTATTCATGTGATATCTGAAGATGATTGATCAGTGCTGAATATTTATGTATTCTTTCTTTTATGCCTCTTATATCAGTTCCTTGTCTAAAGAAAATAATAATAAAAGATTCCCAAATCCAGTCTTGCATCATTGAGTTGTGATTACTGATGATTTTATAGGATAATGCTGTTTGCTATCTGTTTTCAGCATCTCATATATATAATTGTCTTCTGTTTGAATTGCAGTTTCTTTCTCTTTTCATGACTGATTTTCTAAGGTTTTTAATTGAATCTTGTTCTTCATTATTCTTTTCCGTACCATTGGGATGTTTTTATGGATCATAAAATTTCTGAGCTTTGAAATGTTACAGTTTCAGTTACCTGCATCTTAAGTGTTACTTCGTTATATGTTTGAACAGGATTCCAAGTTTGCCATTCATTGGGTGGAGGCACTGGCTCTGGCATGGGAACTCTTCTTATTTCTAAGATTAGAGAAGAATACCCTGATCGCATGATGTTGACATTTTCCGTCTTTCCCTCTCCTAAGGTATCTGACACAGTTGTTGAGCCATACAATGCCACACTTTCTGTTCATCAGCTCGTGGAAAATGCTGATGAATGTATGGTTTTGGACAATGAGGCATTGTACGACATCTGCTTTCGGACTCTGAAGCTTGCTACTCCAACTTGTAAGTTATATAAAATTTCTGACTGATTGAGAATAAATCTCAAATCTTTTATTATGCGTGCTCAATGTGTGAAATTGATAATTAGGTAAAATATGTCTTCCTCTTTTAGGTAGAAACTTAAGATGGCAATAGGATAACTGATGTACCTGCTTGTTTGGTATCTTACATGGAAAGATTGATGAAAGTTAGGTCTCTGGTCACTTTCACTGATATTTAAAAATGGATATGTTGCTTGTTAATCTTGATACTAATTGGTGTTTAAGTGGCATATTGGAAGGTCTCTCTCACTCGTATTCCAAATGCATATCTAGACAGCCCTAATTTCCGTAGGGTCCCTACATAAAGATGACCAGTCCATGCCATGTTCTTGATCTATCCTTTTGGAATTTAATATACTTGTATCTCATTTTGGTCCCCATGCTTATCATGTAGTTTGTATATTAATAATTTGATATCATATATCAATGCATGATAGATATTTCACACATGCCCCCAACAACAATGGATCTAACATTTAATACAAAATTTGGGGGAAAAATAGAATCTGAACTGACTATATTGGATGTTTCTTGTTTTCTTTTATTTTTTGCTGTGTCCCAGTTGGCGATCTTAATCACCTTATATCTGCTACAATGAGTGGTGTTACCTGCTGCCTTCGGTTCCCCGGGCAGCTGAACTCTGACCTTCGGAAGCTTGCAGTTAACCTAATCCCTTTCCCTCGCCTTCATTTCTTCATGGTTGGATTCGCTCCCTTGACTTCAAGAGGATCACAGCAGTACCGAGCTCTAACTGTGCCTGAACTGACTCAACAAATGTGGGATGCCAAGAACATGATGTGTGCTGCTGATCCACGTCATGGACGCTACCTAACTGCTTCGGCCATGTTCCGTGGTAAAATGAGCACCAAAGAGGTTGATGAGCAGATGATAAATGTACAGAACAAGAACTCTTCATACTTTGTTGAGTGGATCCCTAACAATGTGAAGTCTAGTGTGTGTGACATTCCACCCAAGGGTCTCAAAATGGCGTCGACTTTTATTGGGAATTCAACGTCAATCCAAGAGATGTTTAGGCGTGTTAGTGAGCAATTTACAGCAATGTTCAGGCGTAAAGCTTTCTTACACTGGTATACTGGTGAGGGTATGGATGAAATGGAATTTACTGAGGCTGAGAGCAACATGAATGATCTGGTTGCAGAGTATCAGCAGTATCAAGATGCAACCGCTGATGAAGAGTACGAGGAGGAAGAAGAGGAGATTGAGGGTTAAGGCAGCTTAAATTTTCTTTTAAGGTTCGTCCCAAGTTTGTGTCTTTTGAGGTCTGTCTGCGAGTGTTTATGCTGTTAAAGGGTCATATTGATTTCACACGTCCATGGGTATGTATGTATGTATGTATGTATGAGAAGGGTTTTGTGGGTGATTTTCTTTTCTCTATAAAAGGGAAAGAAGAAGTTAATGGTGAATGTTTGTATGTAGTAGATTGATATGATGCACTGAAACTAATGATATTGTGAAGAATTTCATTGTGGCGGTGGCTAAAATTTTGCTAAGAATTGCTCTTGTTTAGAACGAAATTCAGGATGATCTTAAGCTTTATCAAAATATAAAGTGACACTATTGATCACGCATCACAAAATCACAAAATTAGAATTTGATTAAACATTTGTGGAGAATAAATTGGCATGCAATTGTGCCGAAGAATGACACATGTAAAGTACGAGTAACCAGGTTATTTATCTCATGTAATGCATGTTATACAGAATAACTGAACTGTGATCTCGTAGTAATAGTTATAGAACTCCAATCAAAGGTCTTTTGTGAGAGAAGATGTTTTCAGTAACTTAAGTGCAAACTCTAAAAGAGAAAGGGAAGTGAATGGTCAGGTGAAAAAGATAAGGAAAAGACAAGTTTGTGTTGCATCTTGGCTCTTATGTGTTGTAACTGTGTTAGGGTTACATGGATATTGCTGTGTTTATAGCTTGTAATTGTGACAATACTACGTGAATAAGTAATCAATTTAGAATTTCCCTCTGAACTAATACTAGAAAAAGATGAAAAAGATACAGAAATAAGTTGAAAAAATTGATTATGTAAACTGATTTCATATACAGAGATTATATCTTTAGGATAAAAGAGAATCACAACTACTATAGTGATTCTCAATTGATTTAAAAAAAATAAATATCAAAATTGCCATTTTAATTTGGTTACAATGCTAAAGTAATCAATACTTACAATTTTTTCGGACCCCACCCTATTTCTTTTGCCCTCCTGCTTTCTTGGCACGTTTTTTAGTAACTTCCTCAAATGTTTTTCTTAACATTTTTAACCTTTCTGAACAAATTCTTGCAATTTCTTTTTCTCCTTTATTAGGATCTCATTTTCTCTCCATTTCTTATCTATTTACACACCTATGGTAGATGTTCATCTTAAATTAGCTGTTAATTTGGACAAAATTGTTTTTACTCATCTCAAATCATAACTTTGCTTTTTTTTTTTGTCAAATGAAAATATGATATTCGTTTAGTACTACAAAAAGTGAAATTGATGAAGAAAATTGGTAACTATTTTGTACGTTGGAGTTTTTGAAGTCTAATGTAATAGTTAAGATTTACATGTATAATTATCTGATTTTTCTGAAGCAAAGCGAGGGTTGCGTACTAGTATTGTAAATAAAGCCCAACCAACTGCAAACGATATCTCAAAGAGTTTAGAACAATTTTTTCAGTATTTAACAAGCCTTCATAACTACATTAGCTAAATGAGGGTTTCAATACATGCGAAAATTAAACTTCAGGAATTTACATGTAAAATAAATGATGAACAACTGAATCCTTAAATTCATATGACAGATGAATGAATTGAATTATGAATTTAAGAGTTAAAGAAGTGGTGAAAGGAGGCATGAAAGTAGAAACAGAAGAAAAGATAAAGTAGACAAGGGAAAAACATGAGATAAGGACAGACAACAACAATATTTAGTTAATTAGCAATATCTATATTCTTCTTATATGTATATCCAGCAAGAAATTAGAAAAAAAAGGACCAAGTCAAACATTCATATATATAATGAATCCATGGAGATTACTACTTGTTCAGAATGAATATAATATATATTATATACATTAAAATAAAAATCAGAAACACATTTGTCATGCATTGATATCATATCAGGACATGAGATAGGTACAGACAGACAACAACAGTATTTAATCTAATTAACAATATCTACATTCTTCTTAGATCACTAATGTTCAAGTGGTCCTTGAATGTCCAAATTGAATTTGGACATTGACCCTAAATTTAACAATTTCGATTATATTCACATTAAAAATTAAACCCTAGACACTAAAAACTAAACCCTAAACCCTAAATCATCGACCCTAGACACTAAAAACTAAATCCTAGACCCTAAATCATCGACCCTAGATGATGTGATACTTCGGACTAATAATTCGATGACACGTCACATGTTAGTATCTAGGGTTGATGATTTAGGGTCTAGGGTTTAATTTTTAGTGTCTAGGATCGATGATTTAGGGTCTAGGGTTTAGTTTTTAGTGTCTAGGATTTAGTTTTTAATGTGAATATAATCGAAATTGTTAGATCTAATGGTTAATGTCCAAATTCAATTTAAACATTCAAGGACCACTTGAACATTACTGGTTATTAGATATATCCAGCAAGAAATTAGAAAAAGAAAGACCAAGTCAAAGATTCATATAATTATTGAGTCCATGGAGATTACCACCACAGTACATACTTGTTCAGATTATATTTTTATATATATTAAGATACATCAAAAGGCAAATCATAAACACATTTGTCATTCATATTAGCTAGGACTAGGACAGGACAACACAGGTTATGAAAGCTTCAACATTGTGGACGGCTCTTTAACTCATCTCTCATTCCTTCCATCTATAAAAGGAGACATCATGTTCATTCATTCATCACACCTCTTCTTCTCTTCTCTTCTATTTTCTTCTCTAGTGTAGCTAATTAATAGTAGTACATTGTTGAAAAGCTAAATGGCTTCTAAATTTTTTGTAATAGGGCTTCTTGTTGCACTAACTTTCACCCTCACAGCCTTGGCTGATCATTCTCCTCTTCAGGACTTCTGTGTCGCTGACCCTAGCAAGCCAGGTATACACATATATATGCCTTTTTGTCAATTTCATTTTGTACTATAAAAAAAGTTGTACCTATGTATGCACAACTGCCACTGCATGACATGTGTACATATCTGAAACAACTTTACAAATGGTCCCTTACATCATAGCAACATCATTGTAAAGCTTCTCACACCTTTTAGTTTAGGATTATGTGACTTTTTCATAAAAGAAATGAAATGACCATTAGACACCATTTTGTTACCAGGTAATTACACAATGTCATTCTTTTATTTTATTATATACAAGGCTAAAATATATTGGATCCACAATGCAACTTATATATCCAGTTGTTAGCCTTATTGATAACTTTTGCCCACATTAAGTAAACAAAAGTAAAATTGAGCTAACGTTTTTACTAATACTACGGGTTAAAATAGATACGAAATTGCTCGGTGTTTAATCAGTAGCAAAAATATATCAGTCTTTAAATTAGTTGCCAATATTTGACAAATTAGCCCAAGTAACATCTGTTCCAACGTTTCAAAACTTGCTAAATTTGGACTGATTTGTCAAATTAACACTCACAAATTCAAGACTGATATATGATATATACCTCATCAATGATTGTTAAATTCCTGACCCTCAACTTGAACTAAGTAGCCATGTTTTTACCATGGAAGGAGTTTGTGTAATAAGGATAAAAAGTAATCAATACCAAATAGTTAGAATGATATGGATGAATTAAGTGTAAATGACAATTAGTATAAAAATAATTGCAGTGCTGGTGAATGGAATGACATGCAAGGACCCAAAACAAGTATCAGAAAATGATTTCTTCTGGAGCGGACTCCACATGGCAGGCAACACATCAAACCCAGTAGGCTCAAAAGTAACACCAGTTACAGTAGTCCAATTACCAGGGCTCAACACTCTCGGAATCTCCATGGCTCGCGTCGACTTTGCACCTTTGGGTATAAACCCACCCCACACTCATCCTAGGGCTACCGAAATTCTCACTGTTTTAGAAGGCTGCCTTGAAGTTGGATTTGTGACCTCTAATCCTGAAAATAGGCTTATCACTAAGCTTCTTAATAAAGGAGATGTTTTTGTGTTCCCTGTGGGTTTGGTTCATTACCAGAGAAATACTGAACACTCGAACGCGGTTGCTATTGCTACACTCAGTAGCCAGAACCCTGGTGTTGTTTCCATTGCTAATTCGGTTTTCGGGTCCAGTCCTGATATTGCTACTGATATTCTTGGGAAGGCTTTCCAGCTTGATAACAGTGTCATTGCTGGTCTTCAGACTAAGTTTTAGAGAATGTATTTCTGTGCACTAATTAAGATCCATCTGCAATTTGTCTTTGGTTTTAGACTTTTCTGTTGCTTAATGATTGATTGTAATTGCAATGATTTATCAATTATATTTCTGTTTTAGCCCAAATTATATTGTTGTTTTTCTATCAAACAAAATTCTTCTTCCTCTTTTTTATCCTCCCTTGTGACGGGTCTATAGTAATGAATCGAATTCTCCTAATCTCTGCCAACAAGTAGAAAATTATGGAGTTAATTTCAAAAAATCAATTAATGGCAAGTGTTATATATAACTCATTAAAAAATATAAAAAGTGAAAGAGGCGTGTATAAAATTAATTGAGTAATTATTTCATATTACAAGAAAAACCTATTACAAAGATTTCTTGAATTAAAATATTATTTTAAATCAATATCTACCATACATATCAGTACATAACGGGTACTGCAGAATTTTCGTTCAATAATATATATCATTTTTTGTTACAAATAAAATTGACAAAAAGCACTAATTGAAAACATTTGAATAAAACAAAGTAGATCTAAAGGTTGACTATCTAATAATAGGCTATGACATGTGTTGGGGATAAAAAAATAATTAAGAATAAAACTGAATCTAACTGTAACATTTTTTGCCACATAAATCCTTAAATACAGCTAAGCCAAGTCTTTGCAATCATATGTTGTTAATTACGACAACATAAGAAACCATAATAGCTTCAATGTAATAAGATAAAACAGATTATAAGTATAAGTTGATCTGATTGTTAATTTTGTTAGCCATATTTAGACAAATTTTGTTATCTATATATACTATCATTGTGTCTCTCTTTATTCACAAATCAAAACCATAATTTGATTTCTTAAGTTATTAAGTTATGACTTCCAATCCTATTATTGCATTATTAGGAATTGTTGCTTTAACTTTCTGTCTTCCTTTTGTGTCACCATTTAGCGACCTTCTTCAAGATTTTTGCATAGCCAACACCAATTTTCAAGGTAATATATCTACTCTTAAAGTCTAATGATTCATACATTGCTTCTTTTAACTGAACATTCTACTTTTACCGTATAAATGGTAGAATCTTGTTCATGGTATAGTATGCTTTCATGTTCAACCTGAATTTTTGAGATGTTTTTATATATATTTGATTCTATCATACAGTGAAATTTCAACATCTAGATCCAAAATCTGATAATATCTTGTCATAAAATTATGTGATCCAAAATCTTAAATTGGAAGACAAGGATCATGTTATCTTTATTGCATGCTAGTTTTTGTACAACAATATATCTCCATATTGACAAAAATATAGAATTGTGAAAAGCATTAATAACTCTAGCTAATTAATGTATATAATCATCTAACCAATAATTCTTATATACTAAACTTTTATAATGAAATAGGCATCAGAATGATATCTGCTATGGAAGATGAATCTCTCATGCTTAATTTAAGAAACAAAAAAGAATTAATGTATAAAATATCTTGATCCATTAAACCCTAGAGTACTTTGTTTTAGTTTTGACACTATTGGTAATTAGTACTTTATAATCTTGTATGGTAGTGCATGTGGATGGATACACATGCAAGGACCCAAAGGCAGTAGTAGCAGAGGATTTCTTCTTGCCGGGGTTCCACTTGCCAGGGAATACATCAAACCCTACGGGTTACAAGGTGACGACAGCATCAGCGAAGCAAATACCAGGGCTAAACACACTTGGTTTATCTATGGTGCGTATAGACTTGGCACCCCATGGTGTAAATCCTCCCCACCTTCATCCACGTGGTAGTGAAATGATAACCGTGGTTGAAGGTACAATGGAAGTAGGATTTGCGACATCAGCTCCGGAGTATCGTCTTTTTACAAAAGTATTAAAACAAGGTGATATATTTGTTTTCCCAATGGGGCTTATTCACTTCCAAAGAAACCCTGCAAACACTAAGGCTGTAGCAATTGGTGCTCAGAGTAGCCAAAACGCCGGTGTGGTTTCGATTCATAGTGCACTCTTTAATAGTACGCCGGAAATGCCTAGTGATATGCTCGGAAGAGTTATGCAAGTTGATTATAAAGTCATTGATCAACTCAAGAAAAAGTTCTAGACTTACTTTAATATTCACTTTATATAAGACGTTTTCTTTTTATTGTGTTTGTTTTATTTATCTCTTTTTAAATATAGTTAAACCTCTTCAATTCTAATTATTCTCCTTCCTATGGATACATTTATGCTATATATTGTGCTTTGTTTCTTCTATCTACACTTCAATTTATTCCATTTTTCAAGTTTTTATGATAATTAGTTTTCATGCCATTATCAATTATCATTTCTCTTATGATATTTTCATAATTAGAGTACGAGATTAGATATTCTAATATACATGTTATTTTTGGTGATAATATACATGTTATTTGATCTTGGTTAAAATCCAATGAATTAATTTGTACTGCTTCGTTCAACCGATAAGGTATTGAATTGCAATTGCTTGGGATGGGTTGCTCTTTTTTTTATAACAGTTTTTTAGGTAATATGGGATGGGTTGCTTTCTAGTTCAAGTATTTAGGGCATAGTTAGGCCATGTTCTTTTTAGTTGAACTGTTGTACGGAACTGAATGACTAATAAATTTTACTTAATTTACTGAATTGAACTGAATTTAAGTAAAAAAGAACATATTATTGTTTTTCATTACTTTTCAATTAAGAAACAATTTTATTTTTTGGTAAAAAAAAAACAATTTTATTACAGTTATTAATTACTAAAATATACAATACTAAAGTTAAAAAGAAAAAAACTATAACTTAAGCATACGCAAATAGTCATATGATTAAAAAATTTCAAACAAAAACATTATAATAACGATATGGAGAAAAAAAGAGAGGAAAATAGAAAAAAGAAAAAAGCGAAAGGACAAAGAAAAACAGAAGTAGTAAAACTAAAAATTTTCATAAGTAAGGAAAAATAAAAGCTTATTTGTAAACTAAAGAAGAGTCTTCATAACATGCACCAAAGCAATATGACAATGGAAGTTTGATTCTTTTATGACAAATTCAATTGATACACTTACCAATGCGTGAGTGGGGAGTCCATGGTTCGAATCCTGCTCCTTACAAATTTATCAAAAAGAATGATTATAATAGAACTTCAACAAATCATTGTGTGTATTTTAGAAATTCCCCTAGAGGTAGCTTCATTATTCTTTTTCTTTACATGTAGATGATATATTGATAATTAGACAAGACACAGAGATGATAATTTGGAGATAGATTTTGGCTAAGTCATTTGACATGCAGGACTTGGGTCCAACAAAACAGACTTTAGGCATGCAGATAGCTCGTGATATAAAAGCTAGAAAAATTGTAACTATCACAAGAAAAATACATTGAACGGGTGCTTGAAAGGTTCAATATGAAGCATGTGTCTAGCATCACTACAAAATAATTGAGCTTAAAGGACAAAAAGTTAGGAACAATTAAAATATTTAGTCCTCAATTGGAATTGCGGGATTCATGTTGGAGACCAATAAATTTATCGTCTTATTTACTTCCCTTTATTTTATTAGGGGACGAATATATAATATGGAAATATTTAAAATCAAATAATAATTTTTTGGGGACAAAAGTACGTTAAGCATTGAGTTGATATATTTAAAACAAAGTGGGGGGCCTTATGTTGATTTTAACACTAGATGATTTTGTAATTTATTTCAATTGATTTTGTTTTTCTTGGAAGCTTCAATCCTGCAATTATAGTCTGAGATTTGTACCTAATTTACGGCTTCTTAACAATTTTATGAAATTTGTTATAGGTAATATTATGTGTTGGTAATTTCCTCTAGTTGGACATTTTGTCATCATTTAACATCTAATATGTTGGTCTACTATAAGTAAATTACATGTTACTACTGTTTCAGTTCTCCAAGTTGATTTGTTAGAAATAATCTTAATCATCAAGTCATATTAAAAAATAGCAGAGTTGCAGGTATCCGAGCTTTGTTGACTAGTTAACTAATTCCATTATCATTTTTTTCCTTGGTTGACAGTTTAATCCTGTTTTGGAAGCATTTGGTAATGCCAAGACTCTCAGGAATAATAAAGGCCACATTCTTCTCCTTAATCAAAATATATAAGTTTTCACTATTATTATTATTATTATTATTATTATTATTATTATTATTATTATGATCAAGCATTCAGTATTCTTTTGTGCCTTAAATTGAATATAATCTGATTGTAGTCGTTTTGGCAAGTTAGTGGAGATTCAATTTACTGAGGTTAGGAAGATTTTAGGAGCTGCTGTAAGGACTTATTTACCGGAACAGTCCTGCGTTTGTCAAGTGTATGATCCTCAGAGAAACTATCATTTTTCTTACATTTCCTCAGCTGCTCAAAAGGTAAATACGATCCCATATCAGTGTGCTTAAAATAATACTAATGTCTTTTGGTTAGAAATGTTGCTGCTGAAATATTTAGCTTCATTATTCAAGATTATAGAAAGCAGCAATCATCACACAACATTCCTATGAGGCCAAGAGTCACACGTAAAGAACTAAGGCAATTGATTCTGGTAACTCACTCATCCTCTTTCTTCTAGTTTCTTTATCAGCATGCATTCCTATTTTGTGACTTATTCTTGCTTGGACTTGGAGGGATTGAATTACTCAGATTATATCTTGCCACTTTAAAATCTATGGAGGTTGTCGAAATAAATGCTGATAAGCAGGTACCTTATTGCAGATCTTGTACTAGTTATATGATGCTTGTTTATTTTCCTGAAGTATATGTTAAGAATTAAGATGCTATTAGTTACCAAGTCTCCTTAAACTATGTATTTGGAGCATATTTGGTTATAGAGACTAGTGATAGTTTAGGATTGAAGTTAGTAAGCTTTTATTACTATATAAGCATTATCTGAAATGGTATTTGCTTTGTTTTGCTATTGTCAAGGTGTTTGTGTAGTATCTATCCCTCTGTTGTTTTTGTTGTAAAATAACAGGTCTCTCGCTACATTATAGGAGAAGAGATACCAAATTCCAACGTCTGATTGGTAAGCTTGCTTTATTTGATGCACATGATTCCTAATCTTGTGAATCCTTTGTGTTATTAACTCTGCATTTGCTTGTGTTTCTTCTATTTTGCAGTAAACTTGGAAAGCTTACACATGACAAGTTGTTATTTGGTTCTCCGAAATTGTCAACTTGAAGAGCTTAGATTATTAGAAATAGTGTTTTTTGTTTGTTTCTTTCATGTAAGAAGGATAGATTTGTTAGCTTCATGTCATACGTTGAATTTCATGTTCAATTGCTTTGTCAAATTGTTCTTATTGTTAAACTACTTAATATTTTATAGAATAAAATCATTAATCACTTTGCATATTCCTTATCTATTCTATATAATATCTGATCATAATTATTATTTTGAATTTCGCTTGGCTGAAAAATTTCATAAGGACCATAGTTATTAGAGAGTAAAAATGTCCTATAAGAATAGAGGCAAAAGACGTCCCCTTTGTATGGAGACGAAAATGCGTCCATTTTTTATAGACAAGTAAAATTGTCTCTTAAGATTAAGGACAAAATTTGTCTCATTTGCTCGGGGACGACAATCGTCCCTCGAAATGGGGACGAAAGTTGCCCCTGTTGTTAGGAACAATAATCGTCTCTAAAATGAGGACGATATTATGAAAGTCGTCCCTAAAGGAATCGGGTACGCTCGCATAGGAGTCAAAATTAGGGGACAAAAAAAATAGTCTCCAAATGTATAGGAGACAATTTTTTCTATTTTCAGGGACAAGTTTTGCCGTCCCTAATAATTCATTTTTTTTGTAGTGCATGTTAGTCTTTAGCGACACAGTTTAAGTTGAGCAAAAGAACTTGTTCTCAAACAGATAAAGAAAGCCAATATATCTTTTTATTCCTTGTTCATTTGTTGTTGACTTCATGATGTATGCTACAGTTTGTGTAATAAGACATTGCATAGACGAATGGTTTTGTGAGCAAATACTTATCCAATCCAGGTAAGATTCATTAGGAAGCTATTAAGTGGACTTTCGGGTATTGGTGTGGAACTTTCAAACCGAGTTTGCATGGTAGAGGTGTGGCAAGTCGATTCTCGAGGGGTATACATATGTAAACATCGGTGATCATTTTACGTGTTTACATTCTCGTGGGGGGGGGGGGGGGGGTCATTTCTTGGCAATCTAATTAAGCTAAAAAAGTATTGTCTACTAATGGTGCAGACTAGATAGCAGTTGTGTCAGCGTATGATTTGGATTTGTAGCAAAGTATGTAATTTTCTTTTATAGTGAAAGTGCTATATGGAATTGAACAAGAATGCTATATATCACGTTCGTACTCAGCACATTGACTATTAGATATAATTTGTTGTAGAATGTGATTGAAGAGAAATCATTAATGTTAAAGAAAGTCTACACAAACAAGAATGTGTATGTTAACTAATGTGGTTTCCAGAAGCAAGCTTGAGCTTTATAGTAATCTTTCCGAGATGAGATTCATACAATGAAGCGCTGCATGGGGATATAGTTAAACTATTGCATTTGTCTATTCAAAATTGGAGAGATTTTAATATACTTCCGGAGCACGATGACGTGGTACTCCAAACCAATACATGATTGGCATATATTGCATCAGCCAATAAGATTTTGATAACATGTAACTAATTAAAAATTTATTTTTTAGTTAATAATTTATATAAAATCTAGACCTTAAAATAAAAATTCTAAACCCTAAAACAACCCCAGATACTAACATATATGATGTGTCATCGAATTATTAGTCTAGAGTACTACTTCATTCGAGTATTTTAAAATTTCTCTCAAAATTGTTTTTTTTTCTTAAATTCATGTTCTAAATAGATGATGTACAAAAAAAAATAATAATTTTAAATAAATGAGAAGAGTCATAATGGATATATCATTAAAAAATACACTTTAATATATATAGATAGATCTTAACACCTTATGTCGACAGCTTTCTTTCTGTCCTTCCACCACTTTGAGATGAATCTTCCATTCATATTAATCTGAAATGTTAAATGAATAAGACAAGTGAAAATATATGTTATTTATTTACAAGCATTTAATTAAATGCATGCCGGCTACATATACTATACTGAGTCCCTGAACAGACCAGATTCAAACAAATTTGTGATATCAATTATACAATTTAGGACGGCATCACATAATCTAATTATTCATGTCTCACTTGTGTTAATTGTCCCTATAAATACATATGCATCTTAATTTGCTTAATCACAACTCACAAAACAGTTAACTACTTAAGTTTTAGATAACTTTGATTTGTGTACACGTACCAAAATGGCTGCTAAGTTCATTTTCTTGGGATTTCTAGTAGTTTCGTGTATCTCGGCTGTGTACGCTTCGGATCCAAGCCCTCTTCAAGATTTCTGCGTGGCAAATTCGAAAGACGCTTCAATGGTAATGGTTAATGGGTTAAGTTGCAAAGATCCAAAAATGGTAGACGCTAGTCATTTTTTCTTAAGTGGACTACACATGGCAGGTACAGAAATCTCATGTTCTCTTATATTGAACAATGAACCATAATACTTTTCCAGTATATTCATATCGGTTATTGTTATTTTGGAAACAGGAAATACAACCGGACCAGTAGGTTCGAAGGTGACTCCAGCAAATGTGGTTCAGATTCCAGGACTGAACACCCTTGGGATCTCATTAGCAAGAATAGACTATGCCCCAGGAGGCATAAACCCTCCCCATACACACCCTCGTGCCTCTGAAATCTTGACAGTAATTGAAGGAACTCTTGAAGTTGGATTTGTAACATCTAACCCCGAAAATCGACACATAACAAAGATGTTAAAAAAGGGAGATGTGTTTGTGTTCCCAGTGAATCTGGTTCACTATCAAAGAAATGTTGGGCATGGACATGCAGTTGCAGTTGCAGCTCTTAACAGCCAAAATCCAGGAGTGATTACAATAGGGAATGCAGTGTTTGGGTCAAATCCACCAATTCCATCTGACATTCTGTCAAAGGCTTTTCAGTTAGACCGTAATGTGGTTGCATACCTGCAGAACAAGTTCTAATTCACTCTACTCTACTCTACGTTGTTGTTTTTCTTCGATTTTTTTTTTTCATGTGATATTATCATGTAATGTGGGAGTGTGACATATGTGTCTTGTAACGTCGTGCATGACACGTGAAGAAAATTAGTTTATGTTTCGTCTTTCTTTTTCTTTTATGTATCGGATTTGATGTGTGATAAATTCATTTAATCTTTGTTGCTAAAATTTCCATGGTGTATATCATAATAACTAGTTCCCGAATTACATTTTTTTTTTTTGATTTTCCATCCAGTATCCAAACTCGCACATGGCCGACTATCATTTTAGTTATTAAGTAAGAAACTAAAGTGAAATAGTTCATGTATTTTTATTTAGCCATCTCAACATAATCTTTTATTCTTTGGGATGCTAGTTTCCCGATCAGCTGAAAAAAATTTCAACATAATACATATTATCATAGTTAATGTATTTGAAAATTGAATTACGAACAATTTTTGAAGTTGAAGTTGATATTGAATGAACTGTAGAAACATCGAAGAGTAAGAAAATGTACAATTATTGAAGTACATGTTGACTGAAGTGTAAAAAATAATAAAATTTTAATTAACTCCAGTGAATGGAAAGGGATAAGTTCAAACTAATGCTCGTAATTTGATCAATTTGCAAATAGAGGTATGTGGTTTAACAATTTGCAAATAAAACTACGTGGTATGAATTTTTTTGCAGAATAAGGTATCGTAAATTACAACTTTACGTTTTAATGACAACGAAATGCATTTCGTATTTTTGAACAAAATCACATTTAAGTAAATTGTTTAAACCAATTTTTATTAGCAATAAAATGTTTTCTAGAATGGTTGAAAGATTTCTAAATGACATCTCTACATAATATTATCCTAAGGTAGGGGTGTTTAAAAATCGAACTGAAATAATCAATCGAACAGATTGATATTTTTTATTCGGTTCGGTTATTCGATTATTTCGGTTTGATTTTGGTTTTATCTTTCAACATATACCTGTAATATCGATCAGTTCGGTTTTTAATACTAAATAACCGAATTAACCGAATAGATCGAAATATAATTTTTTATTAATTTTATTTTAATTTTTACATGTGTAGATGAGGTTTAATGGTTTGAAATTATAAATCAATCGTCTAATTACGTGACTATATTAGATAAATATAGACGTTATCTAGTTTCAAATATAAAAAATTTCAATATAAAATAATTTTTGTGTTAAATTATGTCATTTGTATATGTATTGATCTCAAGTGCTGGTAACCAAAAAACTAACCTCAATTAACCTCAAGTGCTACATATATTGACTAATATTTTTAATTTGTTGTTTTGAATTGAAAAAAAATTCAATTATTTGATAGATACATATCATAATTGTATGATTGAAATAAAATCCAACACTATTCAGTTATATCGAAAACCGAACCGAATAGATCGAATTATTTCGATTTATTCGGTTCGGTTTGATAATATTACTCGATTCGGTTCGGTGCTCATTTAGGCACCATTCAGTTTTCGATTATTTCGATTCGGTTCGATTTGCAGACCGAACCGACCGATAAACACCCCTATCATAAGGAAAAGAAGACTACAACACGAACATTTCATCAAGCACATTCGTATTTAAGTGTTGTTAGGATATTCCTAAAAGAAATGTTGTTAAGGATATTTTTGAATTAAAGTTAATTATTATTCTTGTCTATTACTTGTATAGTTATGATAACACCCAAATCCGTATAAGGTGTTATCCAAAAGGCTTACGACGCGCGATCAGCCCATTAAGAAGCATGTAAGCCCAAAAGGCACGATCAGCCCAATTAAGAGGCTCATATGACATAAATGGGGATTGGCTCACTATAGGGCCCATGCATCATTAAGGGGTGAGAGGGTCCACATGGCCCACCAAAGGATTCTCATATCCTTGTTCAACATGAGAAGGGTATTTTAGGGGTTTCACCTCAACTAGGGTTTCCAAAAGAACCCCTATATAAACCTTAAATGGAAACTTGAAAAGAGACTTTTTACTATTCATAAATATGCTCTGACAATATTACTACTTTTCATTATTGTTCTGACGCATTCATTAAACAAATTCTGACTTAAGCATCGGAGTGTGTGCAGGCGGTGGATCGCCGACGACGGTTAGCCGAATATTCCGAGAAGAGTCAGCCGGACTTGAAGACCAAGTTATCAAGTGGTGCGGTGAGCGTGGACCCTAGTTAATCGGAAACACATCCTGGTTGACGTAGGGTTCGCCGAAATGAGCGAGACTTCGGACCGTGTGGGCGCATCCACAACGGCGCCGGCAACGGTGATACCGGTCTCTCTTCCGGTCTCCCTTCCTCTCATCAACGTGGGCTCTGATCCAATCATCACGGACATCTCCGACGCTTCGCCGCGCACGTTTATGGAGGAAGCGACGCATGTCCTACGAACCCATTTGGATCAAAGCGCCGGGGAGCGATTAGCCGGGATGTTCCAAAGCATGATGGATCGGATGGAGGCACTAGAGCGGCGAAGGGAGCCCGCGGTGGAGGTTCAAACCCAAAGCGTTCAAACTCAAAGAAACCTTTTGGCGGAGTTTGGATCCCCATCAATGGACAATGTAGGACCCATTATCAATCCCCCTCACACTTTGCGTATTGGTAGTAGTGGCGGACCGGGAACACCCAAACCAACTGATCCCATCCAGACTACCACAACGACCACATTCGCCGGGCTAAGTGCGGGAGGTAATGTGGGAGCATTTATCTTCGACCCATTCACGGGGAGAAGGCTGATCCCGGAAACTGTTGAGAACGAACCACACATTATTCAGCCGGGATCCGCCATCCTTCATGAGGAGAGCAGGGACGAGGAGTTACAACGACGAGTCCGGGAGGTATTGAAGGAGGCGGGATACGCTCCGGTTGCGCCAGCCTTAACCGCAAAGGATTCGCCGTTCACTGAACAAATCCTCAGTTGCCCAAAGGACAAGAAGTTTCGGATGCCCATGATCCCCAAATATAAGGGCGATTCGGATCCAAACGTTCATGTTTGCCAATACACGGAACTGATGGACATTGCCGATGCAAATGAGGGAACCATGTGTCGATTATTTTTGACCACCCTTAGTGGACCTGCTTTCACTTGGTTCCACTCGATTCCCCCAAATACTATTGATAGTTGGGAAACACTAAGCAAAGATTTTTGTGCTAAATTTGCAGGTAGCGCCCCGGCCCGAGTGGTTTGTCAGGCGTTATATGACCTTCCACATGGGGAGGATCAGCCATTGCGGGAGTACATTGAAAAATTTAACCGGCTTTGTGTTCAAATCCCGGATTTGGAGGTGGGAACAGCCATCCAAGAAATGGTCACTAATGTTAACAATGCTGAACTTCGATCAGAAATCACCCGAAACCGACCCACGAGCATTAATGAACTCATTGCTCAGGGAAAGCGGTGGATGGAGGTCGACGACGTGGAGCGTGACCGGGCTCGGCGAAAGGTCGCTCTTGGTTCATCGGCGAATCGAGACAAGGGGACGGACGATCGCCGACCATGGAGTAAGGATGCCTTCAATCGCCCAAAGAGGCAGACGTTTGACAAACCTCGTTATACCCCTTTGAATACCACAAAGAAGGAGGTGCTGATGTGGGTAGAGAAAAATAATCTTAAAAGAGATATCACTTATCCATCCACAAAGCAAGGGGAGAACGTGGGGCGTAATCCTAAGGCATACTGTCGCTTTCATAGGGCGGATGGCCATGATACAGAAGCGTGTTGGGAGCTATCCAAAGAAATTGAAAAGTTGGTCACTCGGGAAAAATTGAACAACTTTGTGAAGAAGGACCAAAAGGGACAGGCTGATCAGATCGATAAATCTGATGATGACAAGCCGGAGCCTAAAAGGCAAAAACATAAGGGGGTGGTCAACGTGATATCCGGAGGACCAGACTATGTACCGCCAAACAAAAAGTCCAAAAAATCTCATGGACGAAAAAGTAACACCAAAAAGAACCACGAGATGAATTATCCATTTGCAGCGCATCGCCATGTCTCGGGTCCGCACACACACGCCATCGTCTCAACTGTTGACGTCGAGGGCTGGCAAGTAAAGCGGGTTCTTCTTGACACGGGGAGCTCTTGCAATCTGATCACGAGAAATGCCTTTGCGAAACTCGGAATAGCAGAAATTCGGGTAGAGCAGACCATGGTTCACCTATTGGGCGCTACAGGGCACACTTCGAAGACAAAGGGGAATGTGGTTCTTGAATGTTCTATGGGCGAAGGGGATCTAGTTTGGCGCGGCGACATCGAGTTTGTTATCTGGGACGCTCCGTTCGCCTATAACATGATCCTCGGGCGGCCCTTCATCAATGAATCTGAAATTTTGATCTCTCCAAGGCACCTTTGCTTTCACATGCCAACTCACAAGGGTATCGTGACGGTATTGGGAGATCAAGTGGTGGCGCAAGAGACTTATGCACTATCTCTAACTTTGAGACCCGAGGAGCAGGAGGAGACGGAAGAAGAGGAACGTGTGACCGAGGCTGATGGTGACACAGAATTATTAACAATCGCCACGGGAAAGGAGGTTAAGCTTTCTAAGGGTTTGACACCGGAGATAAAAGAATCCTTATCTAGCGTCCTCAAAGAGTGCCATGAGGCCTTCATTGGTGAAGGGGAAATTCTGAGTGGAGTTAGTTCGGAGGTGGTCACGCATCAGCTTAACGTTTCAAAGGATGCTACCCCCGTGTCACAAAAGAAAAGGAGCCATGCGCCGGAAAGGCAGAGGGCGATTGAGGAAGAAGTAGCAAAGCTATTGAAGGCGGATGCCATTCAAGAAGTTCGATATACCGAGTGGTTGGCTAACGTAGTCTTAGTCAAGAAACCAGGTGGTACCTATCGCATGTGTGTCGACTTCAAGGATTTGAATAAGGCATGTCCTAAGGATAAATATCCGCTCCCAAACATTGACATTTTGGTGGATGAAACAGCAGGTTACGCCGTATATTCTTTCACAGATGTACAATCAAGCTACCACCAAATCAAGATGGAACCGGTTGATGTGATTAAAACCTCATTCATCACCCATCAGGCGACCTATTGTTTCAAAGTCATGCCTTTCGGGTTGAAGAACGCGGGCACGACTTATCAACGGCTAATGAACCAAATATTCGCTGATAATGTCAATGAGAACTTTTCAGTATATGTGGATGACATGATCATCAAAAGTGCAACCATGGAGCGCCATGCTCAGGATGTCAAAGAGATTCTCCTAGTATTGCAAAAATACAACGTCAAGCTCAATCCTAAGAAATGCACCTTTGGCGCTACATCTGGAAAATTCTTGGGGTACATGATCAGCCAGCAGGGCGTCGGGGCGAATCCTGACAAAATTAAAGCGGTACTTGAAATGAAAACGCCAAAAACTGTGCGAGAGGTTCAAAGGTTGAATGGACGTCTCATTGCTTTGGGGCGATTCATCTCATGCTCAGCCCGACGATGTTTGCCCTTCTATGCGGCGATAAAAAAATCCAAGTCTTTCGAATGGACGGATGAGTGTCAGCATGCTTTTGAGGAAATCAAAAAATTCATAACTCATCCACCCTTAATGAGTCGTCCAAACTCTGGTGAAGACCTATACCTATACATCTCAGTCTCGGAGGACACGGTTTGCACGGTCATGGTAAGAGAGGAAGAGGGGCAACAATTCCCTATCTATTACGTTAGCAAGGTGTTAAAAGGGGCAGAGATCCGGTATTCCAAATTGGACAAGATGGCTTTGGCAATGGTAACCACGGCGTTGCGCCTTCGTCCGTATTTCCAAGCACATACGATTGTGGTGCGAACGGGTATACCAATGCGAAAAGTCCTTCAAAGTCCTGAGGCCTCCGGGCGGTTGATGGAGTGGTCCGTACGCCTTGGTGAATTTGATATCCGGTACGAAGGGCGTCCCGCTCTCAAAAGCCAAGCATTGGCAGATTTTATTAATGAGTTCACCGGTGGCGCGGCATCGCCTTTAGAAATTGTGAAAGAAGAATGGACCATGTATACTGACGGGGCTTCCTCCTCCGAAGGTGCCGGCGTCGGGGTTTACCTCAAGGGACCTGATGTTATTCGCTTAAGCTATGCCGCTAAGCTCGCCTTTGCAGCAACCAACAATGCGGCAGAATATGAGGCTTTGATTCTGGGCTTAAATTTGCTAAGAGAGATTGCACCTTCAAAAGTCATCATCTATAGCGACTCTAAGCTCATGGTTAATCAAGTCGCCGAAACCTATACCGTCAAGGATGTAACTCTCGGGCTATACATTGATGAAATTCGGCGATTAGCCAAAGGGTTGGCCGCGAAAGGGGTCACATGGGAGATAGTGCATGTACCAAGAGGATCTAACACAATAGCTGATGAACTAGCAAAGGCCGCGACTAGCCTTGAGGGTTGGAGGGATCTGATATGCCCATTCGAAGTAAAAGAAAATCCGGCATTCGTTCATCATGAAGTACACTCGCTTGAACTATCCAACAAAGAGGATTGGCGAATAGCTATCCACCAATATCTTGAAAGCGGAACATTACCGGCCGACAAGGTCGAGGCCCGACGGGTTGTGAACAAATCTGCCCGCTATGCCATCATGGGGGAACAGTTATATCGAAAATCTTATACTTGTCCTTGGCTAAAGTGTATACGTCGTGATGAAGGGATTGAAATTTTGAGGGAAGCTCATGAAGGGGTTTGTAGCGCCCATGAAGCATCCGCGACCCTCCTAAGAAAGGTCCGGTTAGCCGGATTCTATTGGCCTACGGCGGACGAAGATGCAAAAGAACTCGTGTCAACTTGTCGAAATTGTCAAGTTCACGCTAAAGATGTCCATTTACCAATGAGTCATCAGCGACCCATCTTGGAAGGTTGGCCGTTCGCCACATGGGGACTCGACCTCGTCGAGCCCTTCCCCCGTACGACCAATCAGAAGCGCTATCTCATTGTGGCGGTGGACCATTTCACGAAATGGGTGGAAGCCGAAGCATTGTCTTCTCAAACCCCGGAACAAATAATTCAATTCGTTGAATCTCACATTCTATCTCGTTTTCGGTGTACCCTACTCCTTCATCGCGGACAACGGTACTCAGTTCAATTGTGTCAAGTTCAAAGAGTACTGCCAGAGCTTCGGGATCAAGAATCGCTTCGCTTCCGTCTACTACCCCCAATCTAATGGCATGACTGAAGTCACCAATCGAACCATGGTAGATGGCATAAAGAAACGGTTAGGTGAGAAGAAGACCGGATGGGTGAACGAGATCAACAGTATGTTATGGGCTTATCGCACCGCGCCAAGGACTGGAACGAATGAAACCCCTTTTTCCTTAGTGTATGGGGTGGAAGCGGTAGTGCCAATCGAGGTCGATCCACCAAGCGATAGGGTGTTGTACTACGCCGAAACTCAAAATGAGTTATACCTCCGCCACCATCTTGATAATGCTGAAGGGAGGCGCGAGCGCGCCTACAAACATATGGCGGCTTACAAGCAGCGTATCGCTTCTTACCATAACAAGCGAGTCAAGGAGGTTCATCTCGACAAGGGCGATTTGGTGCTGAAAAGAGCTGTCAAGAATCAATCCCTTGAGGGTAAAGGAAAGTTGGGAATCACGTGGACCGGTCCATTCGCCATTTCTAGGAAAATCGGACCTGCTACATTCCAACTTCAGACCATGAGTGGAAAAGAGGTGCCTCGTACGTGGCACATCAAGAACCTTAGAAAGTATCACATCCGCCAATAGGCATATGTAAGCATCCGCCCAGACTATGTACTCTTTTTCCTCAATTCGGTTTTTTCCCACTGGGTTTTCTGTATTGAGGTTTTAACGAGGCATAGTTAGACGGTTTGCAAGTTATCATTTACTTTTTTGTAACGTTTTTCCTATTAATACAAGAACTTTTTATGGAAAGTATCCTTGCACAATTCTTCATTCGCCCAAACATTTGGCACATGGCATTACAAGCGTTTACCCTGAACAAACATAAATATTCGTATTAATTTTTCGGGGGATACACACGTGCGCCATGTGTCAAGGCGAACCTATGGCAACCATTTACTTAGTAAATAAAATTGTCTCAAAAACTAAAGCATGCAAACAGACGCCCAAGGTAGGCAAATTAAAAAACTTCGAAGTACAAAATGAAAAATCCAAAGTATAAACATACATGTACGGCGGACCCACAAAAATGATTCAGGGGTTGGCCACCCAAATAACGAATCACAAAAATGATAAGAATAAGGGAACACTAAAAGATCACTTCATAAAAAACAAAGGGGTGAAACACCCATAAGCATTTAACACAAGGCGTGATGTGCCGAAAACAAGGAAAAACAATACAAGGCGCGATGCGCCGAAAACAAGGAAAAACAATACAAGGCGCGATGCGCCGAAAACAAGGAAAAACAATACAAGACGCGATGCGCCAAACATAAAAAAAAAGAAAAGAAAATAAGCAACATGGACTCCGGCTAATCGTAGCGCTCGGGTGAGGGGGTCGCGTGCGCATCGATGCTTGGCTGACCATAAGTGTCTTGATAGAGCGCACGCCTTCGATCTTCAGGAAGCATCTTCTCCCAAAGATCCGCTAGCTCATATGGGGGGATGTCGACCTCGGGAACGCTCAAGTGAGTGTCGGGGTTGTCACGTTGAATGGCCAAGGCTAAGCGTTCTCCATAATAAAAGGTCCTAAGACCATCCTCCTCTCTAGCTAGGCTCAACTTACTCAAGCACTCAGTCAACTTGTCATGAGCAACTTTGAGATCACAAGAAAGTTGATCGCGCTCAGCCCGTATCTTGCGCTTCTCAGCCCTTGCGGCAGCCAGAGCCTTCTTGGTTGAGTCGAGATCCTCCTTAACCTTCATGCTCGCTTCTACTTCATGGATGTTGAGCTGAATGGAGTTAAAAACCTACAAGGAAGGACAAAGGTTAGAGAAACACCTAAAAACACAAAAACAACAAAGCGTGACCAGAACCACTCACTTGGAGAGCCTGAGTTGAGGCAATTTCGAGTTGGGCAAGCAGCCCACCCTCCGTGCTGCGGCGCACCTCATGGGGAAGTTGGGAAATGTATTGCGCAAGTCCGCGACGACGTTGGAGGATCCAACTACTACGTCATCTCCATATCGACTGCGCCAATGACCCGCGACGTCGGGAAACGCCGAATGGGCTGATCGAGCGGGCGATGGTAGGGATGGGCGCCTAGAAGCTTCCAATTGGGAGGTGGGATGCTCCTCTTCAAGGGACAGCATATCCGAAGGAGGGGCACCTGATCCGCCTGCCGTGGGGGACGCTGCCTTCCTTTTCTTGATCGACGCTTCCTTCTTCCTCCTTGCTGCCAACATTGCCGCCATAGGGTCAGAGGATAAGGAAGAAGAATCCCTGAAAGGGTAAAAAAGCAAAAAACAATAAGTACCTGAGCCTTTTGAACGGTTACAAGAATAATAGGTGAAGACGCGGGTCTGCGGGTCATAGTTAGCCAAAGGGCGACCGCGGTCCATAATAAACATCGCATCCGCATATGACTAAGCCTCTTGTTCAACACTTAGGAGAAGACGAAGCGCGGCCGAGTCAGCATCAGTTCGCGAAATGTCAATCCGTCCGCGTGGAAGAGGTCCTCTATTCCACGTGATTGGAACATTGTCAGGATGTTCACGAATATCGGGTTGAATGAAAAAATACTTATCGTGCCAATCATGCACGTTAGAGGTCCTCCCAGAGAAAGGGCGATACGTCACCCCCGCAATTTTGGAAAAAGAGTAATGTTGGTCCTTGGTCTTCCTTGTCAAAGAAAAGAGGCTAAAAAATAGACTCGGGGTAAGGGTTAGCCTCAAACTCTGACATAGCCAGAAGGTACAAACCAAGTCTCGCCAAGCGTTGGGATGGATTTGAGCGGGCGTGAGACGAAGGTAGGACAAAACACATGCCATCTCCTCCGGGAGGGGGAACATGAAGCCATGTTCGATTTGGCTCACATAGATGCAAAAAGATCCATCCGGGGGATTATGGGGACGCTGGTCCTCCCCAGCCGGAAAGCAAGCAACCGCGCTCAGCCAAGGGTGGCGCTTTTCTAGCTTTTTTATGTGGCATTCATCCAAGGTGGATGCCAAAGTAGCTAATGAAGAGGATTCTACGTCATCCTCAACAATTGGAGCGGTCCTCCTTCGTCGGCGCCTTCTTGGCGGATCATCAACCACATCCCCCAAAACCTCTTCCTCTTCGCTTTCCACTTGGCCACCATCCCCTTCGGGAGGGTCAACATTTTCGGACAGATCAACGTGTTCGGGGGAACCACTCCCATCGGACGAATCATAACAAATTTCGGATGAGTCAACATCGTTAAAACCATAATGGAGTTCCATGTTGTCGCAGTAAGGCACACTCTTGATCAGTTATTTGGCTAATAAGGCTAGGCGAAAACGAAAAATATATAAGTTTCACTTACATATGTCAAAAGTCAGATGGAGGAAATGCGACGCGGTTAGCCGGATTTTAGAGAGAGAAAGTAGTGAGAGAAAGAAAAATAAGCAAATGAAGAAGATGGAGCACGCTCCTAATTTATAAACTTTTGAAAAATTATCTGTACAAACTCAGAAAAATTATTATTGTCTGAAAATTGAAGATATGACACACAAACTGAGGAGTTGTAGAATGAAAGTGGTAGACAAAAATAAAGTCTGCAAAAAGAAACTAAGGTTGGCACACATGTCAAAGAAGGAAATGATGGATAACAAAATGGGGGGAAGGTGGCGGTCGCCGGAGCACCGGAGGCGGCGGAACAGGGCGGACCTGATGCCAGCCGTCGGTTGCCGGCGGTCCGCCACATGGTACCGGCGGACGGTCGCCTGCAACGGGCGGACCAGTCCCCCCGGTACCGGCGGACGGTCGCCTGCAACGGGCGGACCAGTCCCCCCGGTACCGGCGGACGGTCGCCTGCAACGGGCGGACCAGTCCCCCCGGTACCGGCGGACGGTCGCCTGCAACGGGCGGACCAGTCCCCCCGGTACCGGCGGACGGTCGCCTGCAACGGGCGGACCAGTTCCCCCGGTACCGGCGGACGGTCGCCTGTAACGGGCGGACCAGTTCCCCCGGTACCGGCGGACGGTCGCCTGAAACAGGTGAACCTGCTCCGCTGGCGACGGCGGTTGGCCGCCTGTGCACGACGGACCAGTTCGCCAGGAAGGGGACCGGCACTGTCGGTCCAGTCTGAGCATCGGAATCCGGACGGTCCGGCGAACTAAAAATTCATACTTCCAACTGAATATTATTTATTATCCTCGGGACCTTCAAAAAAAAAAAAAAAAAAAAAAAAGAGAATCATGTCGATAAACGCGCTTTGGCAGATTAGTCGGTCATCGCAATTTGCCTTCAATATTGTAAACGGGTACTTCTAGTTGGGAATCAAACTCCATATTTGTTGAAGACAACCTCTAAAGAGCTTGAATTCACTTTTAGGGGGGGCTTCTGATAACACCCAAATCCGTATAAGGTGTTATCCAAAAGGCTTACGACGCGCGATCAGCCCATTAAGAAGCATGTAAGCCCAAAAGGCACGATCAGCCCAATTAAGAGGCTCATATGACATAAATGGGGATTGGCTCACTATAGGGCCCATGCATCATTAAGGGGTGAGAGGGTCCACATGGCCCACCAAAGGATTCTCATATCCTTGTTCAACATGAGAAGGGTATTTTAGGGGTTTCACCTCAACTAGGGTTTCCAAAAGAACCCCTATATAAACCTTAAATGGAAACTTGAAAAGAGACTTTTTACTATTCATAAATATGCTCTGACAATATTACTACTTTTCATTATTGTTCTGACGCATTCATTAAACAAATTCTGACTTAAGCATCGGAGTGTGTGCAGGCGGTGGATCGCCGACGACGGTTAGCCGAATATTCCGAGAAAAGTCAGCCGGACTTGAAGACCAAGTTATCAAGTTATAACTTGTTTTGGTGGTTAAGGGCAATTTGTTTATAACTGAACTAAATTAAATTAAATTGAATTAATTTGTTAAATTAAATTGGCTGAATTAACCCAATGAAAAATAAGTTTTACTAAATTTAATTGAAGTGACTTTAATTATACTCAATTAAATGAATTGAACTAAATTAAATTTGTTAAAAATAAGCGTAAAATAAGAATCCTAACAAAAGAGTTATAATCATTTATCAGTTAAATATCCAAATCCATTATTTTATTTTTCTAATATAGCTATCAGACTATAAATATAAAATATATATTATATGGCCCAGACCAGTTTAGTATGGATTTTTGAGATAACTTTGAAGACCCATGTCATTATTTAATATTGGCACTCGGTTGGGATCTCATTATGCAGTTGGGCTGGCCAACATGGTCCATGAGTGTACATATATAGTAAATTGTTTATAGCAAAAGCAGAAGTTGCATCAACATAGAAACTGTTTGTATAAAAGATTATCACATAATGTATTAGCTTAGCGGTGGGTGAGTTTAGCGGTGGTAATTGTGTTGTTGTGCACTTCACTCACCTCACACATGTCTCTATCCTTTTACCTCGTCATTTTTCTTACTCTATATATAACATAACATTCATCATCACCTATACTATATCTTATTGAATACCTACATATGAAGGTAACTAAACATTGATCATTTTATCATTTTCAATTTGTCTTTCATCTCCTTTTCTTTTCCAGTTACATAATATGTTATCTGCTTATATTTTTCAGACAACATCATCAATCATGGAAAACGATGCCAATTCTATTGACTCCATTCTTCTCAATAAGAAGGTACGTACTTATAATACAACATTTCTTTTCTGCATTCAATTCAATTTAGGTATGTAATGACTTAGTATATAACCCAATACTATTAATCTTTTTCATCTTCTTCTTACCTGAAGAGGAAATTAATACCAGATATTGAAGATCCAGACATCTTGACAACTAAGGTATGTATAAGTTTATTTTCACTATGTTTTGTTTGTTTGTGTTTAGAAAATGAAATAAATGATGTACATATAACGTGTAATTCTAGGAGGAACTTGGAAATGGTTCAGTTTTCTGTGAAGATGAAGAGACAGAGGAAGAAGAGCAGGAGGAGAAGGTTTCAAAGACAAGTATGAAACATGGGAGCTATAAGGTTAGAGGGAAAATGGAGCATGAAATGGAAGATTATATAGTAGCAGAAACTCGGAAAATCAATGGTCATGAATTAGGACTGTATGCTATATTTGATGGTCACTCGGGTCGTGATGTTGCTAAATACTTGCAATCCCATCTCTTCGACAACATACTCAACGAGCCTGATTTCTGGAAGAACCCGAAACAGGCAATAAAGAATGCATACAAAGAAACAGATGAAGAGATTCTAGATGGAGTAGTTCCAGAGGAGGATCAACAGCAGTTACCGCAATTGTGATTGACCGGAAAACCCTAATTGTCGCAAACGTAGGGGATTCCAGGGCTGTTTTGTGTCGAAATGGGTATGCAAGGGCGGTGTCAGTGGATCATGATCCCTGCAAGGAGGAGGAGAAGGAACTTGTTGAGAGCAAAGGAGGATTTATTTCTCAAAAACCAGGTTTAATTCAATCATCAATTTTTGAATGATGATGTTGTTGAGTTTAAACTAACTGAGTAAATGTAGCAGGAAACGTGGCACGTGTGGATGGACAGTTAGCGATGACGAGAGCATTTGGGGATGGGAGGTTGAAGGAACATATAACGTCGGATCCAGATTTGATAACAGAAACAATTGACGAGGATGTTGAGTTCGTAATACTGGCGAGTGACGGGTTGTGGAAGGTGATGTCGAATGAAGAGGCATATGAATGCATAAGAGAGGTGGAAGATGCGGATGAAGCAGCAGAGAAGCTAATTCAAGAGGCTTTGGACAGAGCAAGTGCTGATGATATCTCATGTGTTACTCTTGTTTTCCATTCCTAAATTTTTTTTATGTAGACAAAGTTTAGCCAATCCCATCTCATGCTAGCCAAATCATCTCATGTTTTACTCAACTTTATACGACTCCATGTCCACATTAACGAACAAACACGAGTTTCTTCTTTATTCTCACACAATTTGATTGGCCTTGATTTACTTTATATTGAAGAGAAATTAAAATTAAAATATAAAGCTTGTCAAAATTGAACCATTTAAAGAATTAAAACAACAACATGGTTACAGACAATAGATGCAATTGGAATATAATTAGTGGTCAATCGAAATTCAAAAATTATACACAATTAATCTTACAAGTTATAACATCATCTGATATTAATCTTTTTGTAATATATTTTTATTGATGTTTTGGAATACTAGTGTTTTTATTGATGCTTTGAAATTCGAACCGGACTGACCGGTCGAACTGGTTAAACCTGAAACCAGATTGAAATTTGGTTTAGAATCTCCAGTTATTTTATTCGTCAACTCAAAAACCGGCGGTTGGACCTTGACCTGAGTTGACTCAGGTTTTCTAATTATTAAAAAAAAACAAATATTAAAAAATGAATTTATCCTCATGGTGAAGAAAAAAGTCCAACCCCCAAATTGGAATCCCTTAAAAAATATTTTCAGCACATAAGATGTAAGAAACAAAAGAAAAGCCCATATTATCTTCTTTGAGCCAAGAATGAAGCTTTTTCAATCAATTAACACCATGGCAGAGAACAAAATGGAAAGTTGAGCAATGAGATTCAGATTTGGAGTTGCATATGTAAGTGTTCATGAAGCCTGTAGAGGGATAGAAGGAAGGATAAAAGATGAAAGATGATGAAAAGCAGAAGATGGAATATCAGAGAACAAAGGCATCTAGGACATCTCAAGAAAGTGTTGAACTAATGGGCCAAAAATCAAATGGGTATTGCAATATGGCTTTTTCTTTTTTTAGATAAGTTTACTCTTCATAGAATATAATTTAATGTATCTAATTTATAAAAAATAAATGATATTATTATTATTATATATAATTATTTTATATTATAGAACCGGTTCAATCAATCCTAGTCACTTAGTTAAACCAAATGACCCATGATCCATTTTAAAAACCAGGTCAATGTTCGGTTAGGGTTTCAAAACATTAGTTTTTATCATAATTTTACCAATTTATTTTTGAGTTACCCAAACCTATGTGTATACCCGCTAAAAATAGCAGGTATACACAAATAATATATTTAGAGAAATTATAAATTAAACAACATAAATAATTTGAAAAAAGCTTAGGTAAATAATCCATACATGAATTTAATTAATATTCTAACCAATAAATTGCTTCAAACTAAAAAAAACACTATTGAACTTTTTTTTTTTACAGCAAAGTAAAGGAAAGTTGTATTACTCAAACAGAATTGATAATATCAGTATCAGCGATTTCCCTCACAAACTGAGGCACTGATAACCAAAACATTGGTTGAGACCAATTAAAAGAAGCTCTAGCTAGGCGGTCCGCTAATGAATTTGCTGAACGTTTGACATGTTGTATACGAACTAGATTACAATGTCGAATCAGGCCACGACACGTTTCAATCACACCTCCCACATCGGACAGATCCACATCAAAAGAACGCATCCGATCCACGACTCCCTTTGCATCTGTTTCGATAATCACATCAGACAAACCTTCAACTAAAACCCATTGAAGAACAAAACGTAGGCACATAGCTTCTGCAACTAACACATGCCACTTCCCAGCCATAGTTCGAGACCAACAAGACAAAACCCTTCCCTCATTATCACGGCATACTGCTGCAAAACCCAACAATTTACGTGTACCATTTGTTGCAATATCAAAATTTACCTTCACAGTACCAATAGGAGGACGCTGCCATCGGTCTAAAACATCTTGATTATTCATCGCGTTTGAGATCCCTCTACAAGCATTCTCCCTCTGATAATCCTCTAATAAAATTTTGCAAGTTCGAACACTTTGCTCCGGCGGTATTACTTGTGTGTTCCAGCATTTATTATTTCGTTGGACCCAAATTTGCCACAGAACCATACATAGCAGCTCTCTATCTTTCACCTCTGTAGTTGCAGAAAACATTGAAGCCAACCAGCCTGAAAAAGAATCTGCAGCCAAGTTTACTACATCAATATTGATTCGAGAGAAGCAATCCACCGCACAGGGGCAATCAACAAAGAGATGTAGACTATGCTCGCCAACAAAATCACATAGAATACATTTATCCTCGATTGACATACCTCGAGAAAAAAGATTTGCACGAAGAGGCAATAAATCATTACAAGTCCGCCAAATGAAATTTCTGACTTTAGGCGGAATGTTAAGGCGCCAAACTTCAGTCCACTTAGCATTCTCGTCATCAAATTCCACTTCAAAATTCTGCTCAAACGCCAATCTATACCCCGACCGGACTGAATAAATCCGTTGTCGTTCAAATTGCCAAAGAAGTCGGTCCATTTGATCATCACCACCAATCGGAACTTCAATGATACGCTCCACATCCTCTGGTGAAAAAACAAGTGCCAAACTTTCAAGATTCCAACCACCTTCAACTGTATCAATAAAATGTGCAACTCTTAAATCCTCTTCAATAAAATTAGTACGAATCTCAGGTTTGAAATCAATACAATTAGGTATCCAAGGGTCGTGCCAAGCTTTAATAGATGAGCCATTACCAACCCTCCACCGACAACCTTTTTCAAGAATAGAACGTGATTCAAAAATACTCCGCCACACTTGGCTCGGGGCACTCCCCAATTCAGCCGTCCAAAAGTCCCTTAATCGGTAATATTTTTCCTTGATAACTCTACTCGCAAGAGCATTCGGTTGTTGAATCAAATTCCACGCTTGTTTGCCTAGTAACGCTTGGTTGAAAGACTCGAGATGTCTGAATCCCAATCCTCCCTTATCCAACTAACAATGCTTATTAATAAAAATCAAATAAATATTAAGGGGGGTGTATTCATTTAGGATTTTGTAGGATTTTTATGAATTTTAAAAGTCTAGGGGTATTCAATATAGACTTTTAAAACTCTTTTGAAATCTAGTGGTATTGAATTAGGACTTTTAAAACTCCTTTAAAATCTAGTGGTATTGAATTTTGACGTTCTTCTTCTTCGCCCAATATCGACTGTACAATTTTTTTCCCTTCTTCGCCCCATCTCAGGTATTTGTCGTTGTTGTTTGCTTTTCTTGTGCTGAATTATCTTTCATAAGATACGGGATGAGATTTCCCTAGTGTCGTATTGGTTGTTCGTCTGTTATACGACAACAATAATAAATTGTTCATGCTTTGCTTATTCCCCTTTATGTTTAGATGCTTGTTATACTGGCGATGCTTTGAATGGCTTATTATAGAAGGAATTTATATCCATATTATAATACTGGAATAAAATTAGTGGAATAAGCATATTATAGTGAACTAACCTGGTTATAAATTCAAAGCATACGATTAGAGTGAAAACTAGGAATTTATCGATATTATTTTCTTTCAATTTTTTTTGCAATCAATTTCAAATCTTTAATTGGTGTACTGTTTACTTTAATCAAATATATTGTTGGCTTTTTGTGCTTTAATTATATGTAGATGTTAAATGCTTTTCTTTGTGGATTCAGTTTTATGTTCCTATGAGCAATTTGTATTAAGTTTGTTTAGGATGTGGATGATTCTCATAAACTATTCCCAGCATATATAGGATTCCCTTTCTTGAAAATCCACACTTTTCCAAATCCAGAAAATAGATGGAATTCTAGGATTCTTTCTTGGGACAAATACTTTTATACATATGCTTTGAATTTATAAATTCCTGGTTTTTACTCTAGTCATATGCTTTGAAATAGATTATAGTGGAATAATCATATGCTTTGAAATAGATTAGTGGCACCAAGCAGTCCTTCCTGTAAGTGGCTAACCTGTTTTCTATATGTGGATGAAAGTGAGGATTTTACTTGGCAGTCCAAATAAAATATCTTCTATATAAGATTAGGATTTTACAAATAAGCATACTCTAATACTCATATTTTTTTAGAAAAGAAAAGCTGTGGGGATTGATAAGTTAGATCAAACAGTTATAAGTGTATAGCTGAACACTCTTGATAAACCCCAAGTAGACCAGTTAAAAGCAAGACATATTTTCATGTAAGGAATGTCCTTTCTTACACTACTAAACAAATAAAGAAATAAACATGTAAGGGATGTCTCATGCATTTAATATTTGTGACAGTAGTGTATAAACAGGAATGTACTATTCTTTGGTTATTCAATATGTTCAGTGGAATTTAGCTTTTTAGCTTCATATTATAATACTGGAAGTTTGTAGACTGAAGTAACAAGTTCTTTGATATATCAATATAGTAATATTAGGATGGGAGATTCACAACAAGATACGAAAAAGAAGGCATCTTATGAGCAATGGACTAAGGAACAAAGTGACTTACTGTTAGAACTAATGGTTGATGCTGCGGCTCGGGGATGGCGGGACAATAGTGGTGTATTTTCGAAAACAACGGTGGAAGAAAGATTACTTCCTAGTCTTAACTCAAAACTTGGATGTAACAAGACCTACAACAATTACCAAAGTCGATTGAAATGGTTTAAAAACCGTTGGTTATCTTATTCAAACCTATTGCGGTTTAGCTCTGGTTTTGGATATGACTCTACTACCAAAAAGTTTACAGCTCTAGATGAAGTATGGGATCAGTATCTAGCGGTAAGCTTCTTAAACATCATTTTATTTTGAGGATATAGTGAAACAATAGATTAAAAAATTAATTTTTTCTTTCTTTTTGCTAGGCTCATCCAAAAGATGCGAACTTGCGCTATGGAGAATGTCTTGATTATGAGGATTTGGAAATTGATGTAGGAAACGGCGTTGCTGTAGGAAAAAACTCCATTAGATTGGGTAGCGAAACTGATGCAAGGACATTTGAAGATGGTGATAATAGAGATGTACGCATAGAAGATTTCACTTATGATGCTGAAAATAAGGTGTTTGTAGGACTATCTCAAACTGATCCATCATTTGGTTCCGCACGCCCTTTAGAATCCCCTGAACTGTCTGAGGTCCCCAACCAAAGAAGAAGCCAAGCCAAAAGAAGTAGAGCTCAGTATCAAGCAAATTCTAGCTCTACTGAAAATATACCTCAAAATGCCGCTATGGAAGAAATTAAAAAACTAACAACCACTGTTCAAGGAGTTTATAACTTATTGGAAAATAGAGAAAGAGAGAGAGCTTATACTACTTGGGATGCTATCAAGGAGATCCCAAATTTGGATGAAGACATTCGTATCAAGGCTTTTGACTTGCTAGACACCAAATCAAAAAAAGATGGTTTCTTAAAGATGACTCTTGGAGAACGAGCTAATTGGATATTTCACAAGATGAGGGGATAATGTTTATTTGATTCATGAGGGGATAATGTTTATTTGAGTCATGTATTAGCTATTAAATACTTAAACTTTTGAGGTGCATCTTTTTGTGATGTCGAGATTGTTTTGTGTGAAATTTTTTTAGTTGGAGATGCATGTAACTTTGAAGCTATTTACTAATGAGTGTGATTTTGCTTATCGTATATTTCTTTATTTGGAAATGAATAAATAACTGATGGTGATTGGTATAGAAGTATGTTAACAAACATGTACTGATTTATTTGCTTTTATATGCAGCATGGAAATGCACGATATATTGGGAGAAGAGATAGAAGAAGAAGAAATAGAAGAAGATAAGGAGATGGAACTTTATGAAAATGTGAAGTTTTTAATGTCTACAATTGTTGCAGTGATTACTTTATTGGGAAAAATTATCGTGATGCCTCGACGTATTGAACATTTTCTGAAGCGACGACCAATTACTAGGATTGGATATAATTTTATACATAATATGCTCAAAGGAGATCCACAGGATTTCCGAGAGTTGCATAGGATGTATCCGGACGCGTTTCTGAAGTTATGCACGATCATTAGAGAGAAAACACTGCTAGAAGATACAAGATATATGTGTGTTGAAGAAATTGTGGCAACATTCTTGCTCGTTGTAGGACACAATGATCGGTATTGTAATGTTCGTCAAAGGTTTGGTCGTTCGCATTTTGCTACTAGTCAAAACTTCAACAAAACCTTAAAGGCCTTGAACACTATAGCACCGGAAATGATGGTCAAACCGTCTATAGGAATACCTGCTAAAATTCGCGAAAGTACAAGGTTTAACCCTTTCTGTAAGGTATGAGTCATTTTGGTAATAATTTTAACTATATCAAATGCTATAATCTTCTTTTATCAAGTATTCTCTTTATTTTAGGATTGTATTGGAGCTATTGATGGAACTCATATCCCGGCAATGGTACAATGTCGAGATGTGAGCAGTTACCGTAATCGTCATGGTTTTCAATCCCAAAATGTTTTGGCAGCTTGCAATTTTGATTTACAGTTCGTGTATGTGCTTAGCGGGTGGGGAAGGTTCGGCACATGACTCAAAACTTCTAAATGATGCCTTATCAAGAAGAAATGGACTTGTAGTGCCTCAAGGTAATATACTTTAATTTTATTGTTGGTTTCAGAATTGCTATAGTTTATGTTGGTTTTATATAAAAAAAATTATTTTTATTATTAATATTTTTATATAGTGATAAGTTATTAAATACATATATATTATATTTTTTAGGTAAATATTTCCTCGTGGATTGTGGATTTGCTAATCGACGTCAATTTTTAGCTCCATTACGTGGTGTGCGATATCATCTTAAAGATTTTAGTGGTCATGGTCGTCACCCAAGAAATGCAAGTGAGTTATTTAATCTTCGTCATGCATCATTGAGAAATGTAATCGAGAGGATTTTTGGTATCTTTAAATCGCGATTCACAATTTTCAAAACCGCACCTCCTTTTCCATTTCAAACACAAGCAGAGTTAGTATTAGCTTGTGCTGGATTACACAACTTTCTTCGTAAAGAATGTCGTTCAGATGAATTCCCTATTGAATATGAAGAAGATCAAGCTTCACCACATCTTGACATGGAAGATGAAAATCACGAATTGCTTTCTCAAAGCCAACTGCAACAAAGAACGGAAGCTACTGCATGGAGAGCGAGTATTGCTAATACTATGTGGGAAATGAGACCAAGGTATAATGATGATAATAATGAAGAGGGTGTCAATGAAGATCACAACAATGATGGTGAAACTAATGAGGAACACATGGATAATGAGAATTAATGAATATGCTACATTTCACTAATGCATTTCTTTAATTATATTTACATTTTTGGTATACATTATGTTTTGTATTTTATATTGTTATTTTAGAAAATGTAATATGGATTATGGAGTTTGGATTATTGCGTAAGATCTCCTTATTTCAATTTGTATTTTTTCTATCATATATTTTAAAATAAACATTGTATGGTATAACAATCTATAGACTTTATAAAGTTTATGAAAACAATCTAATAGAATCTGCATAGATTTATAAAACAATCCATGGATTTTTAAAACAATCCATAAAATTAGCATAATCTTTTAAAATCCATGGATTCTAAAAAGTCTGTCAAAATCTTTTAAAATTTGAATTGAATACACCCCCTAAATATCGAAAAAATAAAACTTAAAACTTCTCAATAAAGAAAAATTATTAAAACTCCTGAATACGAAAACGTTATTAATTTTTTTTAATATGGAAATAACTTCAATAATACGATCTTATTTACAGCGGAAGGAACCGTAAAGCAAATTGGTAAAGGGAAGGAATGACGGTGGCCGCATCCGATTTAACTTAAGGCTGGATATTTGGATTTAATTTAACCTTGTTTCCATTTCTGTGTTAATTTTGAATAATTAATTTCGTTTCCTAACATGGATTTTTCTTAAGGTAATTTTAGTTTAAATTGATTTACCTTAAAATGTATGTAAGCTTTCAATTTGCTATTAAATTTTAGATACAAAATAGATCTATATTTCCTAATTTATATGCGATTGATTGTGTATACTTGTTGTCATATATGTAAAACTATTAAAACTTAATATTTATTTGATTACTCCTTTTTTATTAACTTCAGTTATGTTATTTCCAAACTTTAATTGATTAATTTTTTTCTTAAATTCAATATAGTCAAAGATATTTTACATTACCTATTGTTTACGTTGTATGCAAGTTCAAAAGAATTATAATACTTTTGTCATATCATGTCATCTATAAGTCGGACTATTAAATCAAAGATATGTCATTAATGTTAGGACGTAGAGTTTGTAATTTAGGGTGTAAGTTCATTTTTAGGGGTTGGTGTAAAAATCATATTGATTAAAGTGATACATGCCAACCATTTTAGCTCAGTATCACATTAACTGTATTTCATTACTTTTTTAATTGTCCAATATATTTTATTCTTTTGTTTATCTTAAAAATCAACATTTACCTAAAATATCCTGCATTAAAATTCAAAACATATATTTTTTATGTAGATAAAATTGAATATTATGTGTTAAAATTATGTTATATACATGTAGATATACATGAATCAGAATTGATTCAAAATATTGAAATCTTGGAAATTACTAAGGGTCTGTTCGGTGCAGTTGTTTTTGTTTGCTGTTTGCGATTCCTGTTTGTTGTTTCTGTTTGCAGTTTGCTGTTTTATTTTGTTGTTTGCGGTTTGCTGTTTGATAATTGGTATTTGATAAAATCATAATTATTTATTGTTGTTAGCATGTAAAATGACTAATATGGACATTATTAAATTTTTTAAATGTAAAATGCAAAGGACAATAAAAGAAACTTAAATCCGTAGAGTTTTTTTTTAGAAAAAGCAATATTGTACTGCTTCTTGTACTAATCAAACACTCAATTAACTGCTTTTTAGATCCAAAAGGCACAAAGCAGCCGGAAAACAGTGAAACAAACACCCTCTAAATTTATTCTAACGGTTATGATTACATTATAGGAGTATAAATTACTATGGCAATATTTCTTCTATTTTAATCCACTGTGTAGGATTAATGTGATGACCATATACATAGTTATCTAATTGGATAAATTTCCTTACTATTATGTCTGTAAAATTTAATTATATTAGTTTCCTATAATATCATTAAAGTTAAACTATCCATATATGGTTATGTTATAACCACAATCAAAATTATAATTTTGAATGCAATAAAAATTATTATTCTCTCCATTTCTATTAGATATTCTTTATGACAGTTTCTACATTTATGTTTGGAATTTTCTTATAGTTTTTAGCTTGAAGATATGTCCTTGCTTTATTTTGTTTTATTTTCTTTATTGATTAATATTTTTATTATTTTACAGTGTTTGTTTGTCTCTTTTAATGGGTGCCCGTCAAGTTTTTTTCATGGAAATAGTGAAAAATTTCGTATACCATCATACATCCGACTCGTTCAAATACCATGAATCATTTTCAAACATAAAAATTCTCAAGTTAATTTCAGATGTAGCGTGTTTCCCGTTGGTGTGCCATAAACAGTTAACGGATTATCTACTATTGTTGTATTACGATCAATGTTTTTGAAGTTGCAGATTAAAGCATCTCTGATGTATTTCTAAACCGTAATTTCTTTTAATTAATTTCATGATGTACTTGTTTTTTCCAAATAATTAAAATTTTATTCATTTTAACAAAAAGTTGTTTGTAATGTAGGATTTTGGCGGCTTTCATAAGTCCATATTTTTTTGATGGGTGAAGCCATACAAATAATATTTCAAGAACCAATACTTCATTTGATTTTGATTTGTGCGATAGATTGCAAAGAAGCGGAAGCAATATATTTGAATAGAAATGTCAATTCAAACACCAATAAGAAAAATGTTGTTTACCACAATGAATTACTACAACATTACATGGGAGAAATCAAGAAAGCAAAATTTGTGAAATGTTTTATTAATGATCATCCTATTGGAAAATTATAACAATAATAAAAAAAAATCAAGAGAAGATGGTGGAATAGGTGGCTAAGGTCTGATTGACGATAATTCTGTATGCTTTCTCCGTAGGATGTGCAAAATCCCAGAACACATAAGTTGATGAGATAGGGCAAGGTGTTACTCCCACAAGTACACAACCCACATTTGCCACTGTAAAACCTGTTTTCACATTTCGAATAAATTATTAAGACCTATCGATTATACTTATATTGCTTAAAGATTAAAATTAAGCAATTACGTACCGTTCTTTTGAGGGTTGTTGATAACACCGAGAAGAGGATTGTAGACATCAAGAACAACAATATTGGATTGAGGAAGACTTCTTTTAAGTGAAGCTAGCTGAGTTGATAATTTGGAATTGAACATTTTAGCAGCTTGGTTCACTATTTCATTGCATAAAAGGCCTGCAGCCCTGCCTCCTGGCAAACATCCCAACGGCAATGTACTCATAAACCCTATTCTTCTTGCTCCCAGTCCATATATTTCCTACGTATATATTCACATCGAGAAATCAATTTATTTACATTTTCTAATCATATTAAATTGATGAAAAGTTGCGCGTGTATTACTTACTTTGACGAAGTTAGAAGCCAAATTAACCAAAAGGGAAGTGTAAGCAGAAATGTCATACTGAGGTCTAAGATGAGAAGCATAATAGGTGAATGCAATATCGTTATTTCCTAACGATATCAGGTAGAAAGCATTGGATATGATTCCATTTGCTCCCACATTTCCTACTTGAGTTTTGAGTTTTGATATGTATTCTTTGAACATATTCACCTGAGCCGACACTGTTAGGACTGACTGAATGTTGGCGGTTATATCATCAAGACCGGATCCACCAGAAGCGAAACAAACTCCAGTTAGTAGATCAGAAGGTTTTAGATTCGGATCACGATATGCAGGCAATGTTCCTTTTACACCTAGTCCTTCCGCTGCATCCATGTATAAACAATTAATGTATAGTCATTAGAAAATTTCCTCTATGTTATTGAGCATACTGATTAAGATGCATGCAAAAAGAAACTTTTATATGTATATATATACATAAAGAAAGCTATATGCTACCTATTAAGTCAGAGAAAACTTTTCCGTTGCAAAACCTTCCGGTGGGAACTCCTCCAGGAAAATCTCTTCCGTATGGAGGAAAGTTGCACTTGCTCGTCGTTTGAAGGTTGTTATTATTTCCGGTATCTAATATCGAATCTCCAAATGCAACAAGTGTTGTTATACTTCCTTTTGCTCCTTCACTCCCATTCAACAAATCTAAAATATAAACTGACCACAGTATAATTGTTGGATAGCTTATTCTATAAAATATTCCCATGTTTTCTTACTATCAACTTTATCTGATGAATCCTCTCAAAAAGAAAAAAACTTGAACCGATGAATATTTTCTTCTATATTGTCAAAGCTATTTATAATAAAAAAAATTCCAAGTACCTTACGACAGTTACATTTTATGTTAAATATTTGTATTGAATTGTAATTAATTTGTAGGTTAAATAAATTCACCTTCTTCTCAATAAATTTAACTATAGTTCATTCATTTCATTTACTGTTATAATTTATTTATTCCATTTTTTCGTTTTACGTCTATCATTAGTGAGAATATGCAAATATTACTGGAAAACAATTAGGTGCAAATATGCATGTCGCATCTAAGAATGTTCAAGAAATAAAAAATCTTGTACCGGACGGATGATGTTGTACGCCGAGCCTATTATTTGATAATACGTAGTACTCCAGCTAATAAAATTTAAAGATGTGTAATTAATTAAATAATGTATTTTTTAGTTAATTATTTATATCAATTCTAGATTTCAAAACAAAAAAATTAGACCCTAAAAACATAAACCATGAACCAAAACTATGAATCCTAGATGCTAATATATATAATATGTCATCAATATTGATACAACATACAAATAACGTGATGTACTGTGTCAATTCCAAAAACTTTCCTTATGCAGGCTGAAAAATTCTCTCACTTTGCGTTTAATGTTTTCTTTTCCATTATTTCTCATGTTCATAGTTACATCTTTGAAGCTTTGGCAAGAAATAATAGAAAAACTATACTACTTGATAAGCTCGAATTTGACTATGTATATAATTGATTATTCATGTATTTAGGGGCCAATTAGACCTTAATTGTATATTTTGTGGGTCTAACAATGATATTTTCAGTTTAAAGAGCCATCAAAGGGATATTTGCTGAAAAGCAGCCTGCATGAGTGAAAAGTAGAAGTCACATCAGAAGAAAGGAGGGGTAAAATTGCCGGCAGCTTGGGAGAGAGAGTGTTGCAGTGGAAGTGATGTTTTGCCGTTCAAAAGAAGTCTCTTGTCTTGCTTGAGGAGATGTTTTACAGCTGTAATTAAAGTAGTTTTGCTTTTTGCTAGCTGGAACAGTGTACCTAGTTGTACTTTTAAGTAGTTTTTAATTGCTTTTCTCTTTCTTTAAGTAGAACAATTCTGAGGAGAGAAGAATCTTCTTCTTCTTCAATTATCATCTCCTACCTGATAACTTTTAGTATCTTTAATTCTCTAGTTTCAGTAGTTGAGCTCCTTTAATGGAGTTTACTGTAGTTAATATTTTGATACTCGCCATGTGTGAGTAGTACTCTCTACGAGCTAAACCAGCCTTTGGGCTGGTGTTGTAAGTCTCCTTATCTCTTTAATTAATGAATGAATGTTATTTCTATTTGGTGTTTAATGAGGTTCTGTAGATTTCAGGTCTTAAACTGCCTGTTACAGTATGCATAACCGACATGACCATTGCTTTTATGTATGCTTGTTCCTTATATAAACATATACATCTGATATGAACAGTTGAATGATGTGTATCAAGGGTTCTCGTGTAAATGAGATGTTACTTCGTGCTTAATCAAGTAGTAAAGCATCCTGAAAGGCCTTTAGGGTGTGAGTAATACTTAGTAATCTGGGGATATGACCATTTGAACCAAGTTAGCTTAAAGTAGAGACCTTGACAGAATAGTTATAAACATTCATGAGTTAAGAAAGGAGAGAAGGGAGGTTGCAATGCCAGTTCCCCGCTGTGTTTAGCTTGTTCCTTTTAATATCTTGTTATAAATCATCTTTGATCATCATTTACTTTTTAGATCTGTCTTTAGTAGAGTTTCCTAGTTCAGATAACAATCAATCAACCTCAAATCCATGTTTTTAATGTTACTTGCTACGTGAACAGACTGTTCCATAGGTCTTTTCAGTAATCTTTTCATCTCAATCCCTGTGGAGACGATAATCTACTTATCATTTTATTACTTGTACCTAGTATACTTGCTAGAAGACACATCCAGAGGTAACAAGTTTTTGGCGCCGTTGCCGGGGATTGAAAATAAAAGTTTACTTGAAATTTTTCTGTGAAATAGTGTGTTTTGATCTGTGTGTTCATGGTGTAGCCACAGGGTGTTCCGATTCCTGTAGTCCATGCGAAGAGCAGGGCTGCAGCCTCTTCCAGTTGATCCTGAGATAGAAAGAACTTGTAGAGCTAATCGTAGAACAGCTCGTCGAGCTCAGCAAAGACAAAGGAGAGGGATGGAAGAAGAGATACCTGTTGGTGGTAACAATGACGGTAACAGAAACGGAAACAATGGTGCCCACAACCACAACAACAATGGAGGAAACAACCTCGAAGATGAGGGTGAGAACAATCACCCAGCTGTGATGAGAATCAGAGACTATTCAAGACCTACTACGGAAGGTCATTCCTCATGTATCGCCCTTCCACCTTTTGGGCCTGGAAACAACCCTTTGGAAGTGAAGCACTCTATGATCCAAATGCTCCTCTCATTTCAATTTGGAGGATATCAAAATGAAGATCCTAATGCTCACATCCAGGATTTTGTGACCTTGTGTAACACCTTTCGATCTAATCGAGGAGTTACTGATGATACCATAAGGCTGACCCTGTTCCCTTGGTCCTTGAAAGATAAAGCAAAAAGTTGGATGAAGAATCTCCAACCACACTCCATCAGAACTTGGGAGGAAATGGCAAGAATCTTTTTGATGAAGTATTTCCCTCCAAGGCAAGCAATCAAGCTCAGGAATGAGGTTTCTCATTTTTCACAAGAAGATGGTGAATCTTTGGCAGAAGCGTGGGAAAGGTATAAGGAGCTGTTGAGAAGAGTACCAAATCATGGTATACCTATGTGGATGCAGGTTCAAAACTTCTACAATGGAGTCCAGAACATCTACAAGATGCAGATTGAATCAGTTGCTAATGGCAATCCTGAAGATTTAGAGCCACAAGCTCTCTACGATCTTATTGAGAGGGTGGTCAACACAAGTTACAACTGGCACTCAGTGGGAACTGATGGAAGGAAGCAAGCTACCATTCCAGGAACAGAAGTGATCTCCAAATTGATCACAAACCAATTTGAACAGCTTGCTCGACAGATTGGCAAGCTCAATGTGTCATCCATCAACAGTGAACCCCCATTTGGGGAAGAGTGTAGTTTTTGTGGAGGTCCCCATCGAAATATCAATTGCACAGGTACCAGGAGAGACTCAGACACTCAGGAGCAGTGTGATTATGCAGGTTACAACCAAAGAAATCCACCAAACCCTTATTCCAACACCTACAATTCTAACACTCGAAATCACCCAAACTTCTCATGGTCACAACCAAATGATCAGCAGGAAAGACCTCAATACAACCAGGAGAGACCTCGGTACAATCAGGAAAGACCTCAGTACCAGAATGACAGACCTCAATATCAACAAGTTCAGAGAGGTCACTACCAACAGAACAATCAGAGCTCTTACAAGCAGCCTGTGCATCATACCAAGGAAGAGGAGGAGCCAGATTTCAAAACTCTGGTGACACAGTTCATGAAGCAGACTCAATCAACAATGAAGAGTCTTGAGACTCAAGTTCACCAGTTGGCTGCTTCATCCTCCAACTCGAAAGGGAAATCAACTTTACCAAGCAACACTGAACCTAACCCAAGGGAGAATGTGATGTCTATCACTCTCAGGTGTGGTAAGGAAATTTCTAACCCTAATGAGATCAAAAAGTTTGTTGGTGATGCAGGTACTTCTAAAGAGACTGAAGCTGAGAAGGAACAAGCTGTTCCAGTAAAAGAAAAACCAATTGCAAAGGCTAAGGAGCCTGTTCTTGTGCAGGAGGAACCTGTGGAGCAGTATGTTCCACCTCCTCCTTATCAACCACCAGCGCCTTATCCCGGAGCCTTGGTAGATGAGAAACTAGAAAAAAGGCACTCAAAGATCCTTGATACTTTGAGAAAACTTCACATTAATCTTCCTTTCTTGGAAGCTCTTAATCAGATGCCTAACTATACTAAATTCTTGAAAGATATTCTGTCTAACAAGACCAAGCTCGAGAATGTGGCATGTGTGCAGCTAAACAGAGACTGTTCCTCAATCCTGATGAACAGGCAGCCACTTCCTAAAAAGATGAAGGATCCAGGGAGTTTTTCTATCCCTTGTTCCATTGGAGAATTGCATGTTGATAATGCTCTTTGTGATCTTGGTGCTAGCATAAACCTGATTCCATATTCATTATATCAGAAATTAGGAATAGGAGAACCCCAACCAACTCGAATGTCTATCCAACTAGCTGATAGATCAGTTTGTTACCCTAGGGGTATAGTGGAGGATGTCCTAGTTAAGGTAGGAAAGTTCATACTGCCTGCTGATTTCGTAGTAATGGATATAGCTGAAGATATGCATGTTCCAATTATCCTAGGGAGACCTTTCTTAGCCACTGGTAGTGCTGTGTTCAAAGTGAAAGATAAAGAATTAAGTTTGGAAGTGAATGGTGATAAGGTCGTGTTTAAAATGAATGAAATGCTGATGAGACCTGTTGATTCTGATGTTTGCTATTTTATAGATGTTTGTCCTAACCCGACTAACTTGCAGGAAAATCAAAAAGATGTTTTGCAGGTTGTTCTGGAAGAAGAGTTAAACACATGTGATGAAACAGGCTGCTCTCTTGAAAAACCGGATTTATCACCTATTCCACCAAACTCAAATGACCTTTCCACCACAGAACCACCCTTTCTACCAAATCAATCCATTTCCACTCCAGAACTCAAACCTTTACCATCACATTTGGAGTATGCTTTCCTTAAACCACCAAATGGCCGGCCGGTTATCATTTCATCACAACTAACTCCGGACCAGAAAAGCCAGCTTTTAACCATCCTTAAACAAAACCAGGAGGCTATAGCTTGGACAATTGGTGATATCAAAGGAATTAGCCCTACTATGTGTGTGCATAGGATTCTAATGGAGGAGGATTACAAGCCTTGTGTTCAACCACAGAGGAGGCTTAATCCGGTCATGGGAGATGTAGTCAGAAAAGAGGTTGTCAAGTTGCTTGAAGCTGGGATCATCTATCCCATTTCAGATAGCAAGTGGACAAGTCCAGTGCAGGTCGTTCCGAAGAAAGGGGGCACAACAGTTGTAAAGAATGAGAGGAATGAGTTGATTCCAACAAGAATGATCACAGGGTGGAGGGTATGTGTTGACTACCGAAAGCTTAATGATGCCACAAGGAAAGATCATTTTCCTTTGCCATTTGTGGATCAGATGTTGGAGAGACTTGCTGGTTATGCCTTTTATTGCTTCTTAGATGGCTACTCAGGCTATAACCAAATTCCAATCTTCTCCGAGGATCAAGAAAATACCACCTTCACTTGTCCTTATGGGACATTTGCATACAGAAGAATGCCATTTGGTCTTTGTAACGCACCAGCTACATTCCAACGGTGTATGATGGCTATTTTTCATGATATGATAGAGAAGACAGTGGAGATCTTCATGGATGATTTCTCAGTCTATGGGAAGTCATTTGAAGGCTGTTTGAAGAATCTAGAGGCTGTTTTGGTTCGATGCAGAGAGACCAATCTTGTGTTGAACTGGGAGAAGTGCCACTTCATGGTGACTGAAGGTGTGGTGCTTGGGCACAAAATTTCAGAGAAAGGGATAGAAGTTGATAAAGCAAAGGTCGAAGTTATTGAAAAGCTGGCTGTTCCTACCACAGTCAAGGATGTTAGAAGCTTTCTGGGGCATGCAGGCTTCTACAGGAGATTCATAAAAGACTTCTCCAAGATTGCTCTTCCACTTTCAGCATTACTCCACAAGGATGCTGAGTTTGAATTCGGAGCAGACTGCATCAGAGCCTTTGACATCTTGAAGGAACAACTCATCAACTCACCAATTTTGATTGCACCCAACTGGGAGCAGCCTTTTGAGTTGATGTGTGATGCAAGCGACACTTGTGTGGGAGCTGTTTTGGGTCAGAAGGTTAACAAGAAGTTCCAACCCATTTTCTATGCCAGCAAGACCTTGAATGATGCTCAGAAAAACTATACAACTACAGAGAAAGAGCTTCTTGCTGTGGTTTATGCCTTTGACAAGTTTAGATCCTATTTGGTCCTGTCAAAAGTTGTAGTTTTCACTGACCATGCTGCTTTGAGACACCTCTTTGCTAAGAAAGATGCCAAGCCAAGACTGCTCCGATGGTTGCTACTTCTTCAGGAGTTTGATTTGGAGATCAGAGACAAGAAAGGCATTGAAAATGTTGCTGCCGATCATCTCTCTAGAATAGCAGGGGGAGACCACCAGGAACAACCTGAGATCAGGGATATCTTTCCTGATGAGAGGTTATATTCAGCTTCGAATGTTCCATGGTTTGCTCACATTGCTAATTTCCTTGCAGGATCATATAAACCTTTTAAAATGTCCACTAACCAAAGGAGAAAGTTCTATGCTGAAATTAAATACTATTTTTGGGAAGAACCATATCTTTTCAGGTTATGTGCAGATCAGATTATAAGGAGGTGTGTGACCCAGGAGGAAGGAGAGCTCATTCTTCATCATTGTCATTCACAAGAATCTGGAGGACATCATGGTGCTAGTAGAACAGCCTCTAAGGTGTTCCAAGCAGGCTTCTTCTGGCCTACCATATTCAAAGATGCTCATAGATTTGTGAAGGAATGTGATGAGTGCCAAAGGTCAGGTAACATTTCTGCCAGGAATTCTATGCCCTTGAACAACATAGTTGTTTGTGAAATTTTTGATGTGTGGGGCATAGATTTCATGGGACCTTTCCCATCTTCTAAAAAGAATAAGTATATCCTAGTGGCAGTTGACTATGTAAGTAAATGGGTGGAGGCCATTCCAAGCCCCACAAATGATGCTAGGGTGGTAGTAAGATTCCTTAAAAGGCTTTTCGCCCGATTTGGAATACCCCGTGCCATAATCAGTGATAATGGCACTCATTTTTGCAATAAGCTTTTTGAGAAGCTCTTGAGCAAATTTGGGGTCACGCACAAGCTTGCTACCCCTTACCATCCACAAACAAGTGGTCAAGTGGAAGTTTCCAATAAAGAAATCAAGAGAATTCTAGAGAAGACTGTTAGCACCTCTAGGAAAGATTGGGCAGAAAAGCTAGAGCCTGCTTTGTGGGCATATAGGACTGCTTTCAAAACACCTATAGGCATGTCTCCTTTTAGACTGTTGTATGGAAAGAGCTGTCATTTGCCTGTTGAGATGGAACATAAGGCCCTTTGGGCATTAACTTTTCTTAATTTTGAGGAACAGGCTACAGGTGAACAAAGAAGGCTGCAGCTGAATGAGCTGGAAGAGTTTAGGCTGTTTTCTTTTGAAAATGCTGTGCAATACAAAGAAAAGACAAAAATGTGGCATGACAAGAGAATTCAGAAGAAGGAATTTCAAGAGGGACAACAAGTACTCTTGTATAATTCAAGGTTAAGGTTATTCCCTGGAAAGTTAAAATCCAGGTGGAGTGGACCTTTTCAAGTGAGTAAGGTGTTCCCGTATGGTGCAGTAGAGATCTTTTTGCGTGGGGAACAGCCTTTTAAGGTCAATGGCCAAAGGCTAAAACCTTATCTTGCTCACGATGTGGAGAGAGTGGTTGAAGTTCACCACTTCTATGACCCACCATAAGCTTAAAATGGGACTTGTGTCAACTGCAAACACCAATTGCAGTGCCCTAAAGGGGAAATTTAGTATAATTTAGCTAGTTTTTGTTTTTAAGTTGTTAATTTTAGTTAGTTTATTTTAGACTTTTTGTGAAGTGTCCAGTTAATTTTGCAAGCTGTTAAATTCAAATTTTATTTTAAGCAAATGTTTAAACTTTTGTTCTCTTTCCATAGAGCTAAAGTTTGAATTTTTACTTAAGAAAATAAAATTTGGGGGTCATCTCTGTGTCAATACATCTTGATTTTTGTGACTTAGTAATTTTGAAATAAAAAGTGAGTTAACGTGGTGTAAGATTTTAAATTAAAACTGAAGATAAAAGAGGGTGAGTTGTCAAATCATGGTTTGTAATTCAATTATAACCGTTGATGAAAGAGTGAAGGGGTTGAAGGTTAAATTTTAATAACCGTTGGGTATTAAGAGAGGGTCTAATCCACCAGAGATCAACTTTCTCTCTCCCACGCCCTTACACTATTCATCCTTCTCTCTCCTGCTTTTTCAGTTCCCTAAAATCTGCCAACTACTCCACTTTTTCAAACCGTCACAATCACTTCCTTTTCTAGCTATAAAATATTGCCAAATATTTCTATTGTCCTTTTTCCAATCCAACACTTAGCCGGATTTTCTTCTCTCTAACTTTCTCACAAAATATTTCTCTTTAAGTTAAACCTTTTTGCAGAATGAAAACTAGAGGAGGAGTGTTAATCAAACAAGAACAAGGTGTGAAGAGAGCTGCAAATCGTAACAAAGGAAAAGACGTTTCCAGTTCAGCCATGGTTGCTCCGGATGAAAAGCTAGTCAAGAAGCTTTCCAAGTTCTCCGACCCAACTGCTCAGGAGACTTTCGAGTCCATTGCTGATATTCCGTTTGGATCCCCGAGGAGTGTATGTTGGGATTCCCTCAAGAAGTTGGGATTGGCAGATTGTGTTAAGGAACATGTGGATAAAGGAGGATTTCAATCTTTCTTTGAGTTGGTAGAGCCGTCGTACAAGGAACTCACACTTGAGTTCTTGTCAACCTTCAGGGTCAACCCTAAGATCAAGGATCCTGATGCCGAGAACCATTTTCTGTTCAGATTGATGGGTCATACTCAGAACCCATCCTTGAATACGTTCAATGTTTTGCTGGGATGTGTTCCTGATGAAGAGGCTGCTATTGAGGAGTATTCTCATTTTCTGACTGCCACTCCAAAGGATTTTGATCCTCATGTTTTCTGGAGGCAGATTTCTGGAGAAGCCCATTTTGATAGCAAGCTGGCAAAGGGTTCTTCGATTCTGGAATATCCTATGCGGATTCTACACAAGTTAGTCTCTGGCACAATCTTTGCCAGAGAGAATCAGGCTAATGTCACTTTGCTTGATCTAACTGCTTTGTGGAGCATGGTGACCGGGAGGAGATTGAATTTGGGACACTATCTGGGAGAGTATTTGCTGGGCTACCATAGCAAGAAGTTGAATGGAATCTACTGTGGGAACTTGGTGACCAGAATTGCAGAGGCCATAGGGGTTTTCAAGCCCGATGATCGATCCAGGCTTACTTTGTCCTGCCATCCTGAACCCATGAACTTTCGTACCCTTCAATACATGGGGTATTGCAAGCAAGTGAACAAGAAATGGGTGTTGGTGAGTGAGATTGATGTGGCTGCCAAGTCTGAGACCAGGAAGCGGAAGCTTGAGATTCCGGTTGAACCCTTTGAGATTGAGGACGGAGGTGAAGAGGATGATGAACCCAAGGATGCTGCCTACTATCGCAAGTGCCTGAGCCTGAACAATGAAGAGATGTACATTCAGTTGAAAGCTCAAAGTAAGAAGTCTGCCAAGTTGGAGAAAGAGGTTGCTTTGCTGAAACAGGCTTTGCAGGATTTGGAGAAGTCTGTTGCCTGGCTTCATGGACACATGGAAGTCCAGAGGCACCTTTCTGAGCTCCCAATTCAGCATAGGTTCAATGAGGAGACCCTCAATTATGAACCGGAGTTTCATGATCGTTCCACCCCTGCTGCCTTTCGGCGACCTCTGAATTTGAACAACACTGCTGGCAAGGATAGTGAGCTCCAGGAGAGTGAAGCTAAGGAAAGTGAGGCTAAGGGAAGTGAGGTTCAAGGAGATGCTGCTACTCCTCCTAAGGATCCAGAGGCTGTGACCTCTGAGCGTAATCCTGTTACTCCCGAGTAACAGTCTGTTCCGGTTCCCTCCTTCTGTTGGTACCCCTTGATCTCTGCTCTTTACTTTTGTTTGAATGTATATTGATGTTGTGCTTGCTGCTGCTCTGTGCTATTCTTGTTTTATGTCATCCCTTGCAGACATTGAGGACAATGTCTATCTCTAATTTGGGGGTGGGGTAAAACTTGATGTGATAAACTGAAATTGAAAATGCCATGCCTGCTTTGACTCGAACAAAATGTGTAGCATGATGAATTGAGCCCAGAAATTGAACAAATTTTGCTGAAAATATGAATAATAGCTTAAGTAACATAGAGGAAACTCTGAAGTTATCTTGCTAAATTGTATACCATAGTCAAACCCCAGTTGTCCCCAATGTAAATGTTGTCTGTAATTTAGTTGTTTTTAGTTAGTTTGTAAATAATTTTGTGTTAAAATGTTAAAGTGTGAGGCTGTTTCTTTTTGAGAAACAGCCTGTGTCTGTATATAGTGTTAGTTGTCTTCCTTGTTTACAACAGCTTAGTTGAAAATGAAAAATTGCCTAAAATGTAGAAATTTGCCTTTCAACCTACAACCAAAGATTGCACACTTGTACCTTAATCAAAATGTGTGGTGAACCTTTATTGACTGATGAAGTTTGAAAAAGAAAGAAGGTTCAAAAGTTTTTAAGTTGAAAGTCAAAATTCAAGTGAAATAAGCCATTTAGAACCTGTAAACCCTTGTTGCAAAGCCTAATTCATGAAAGGTAGAGCCTGCTGCATTCACAAATGCATTTAGGAGATGAATGAGAGGGCTAAGTTCAAAGAAGTCTTAGGTAGGGTTTGCTTTGGTCACCAAAATTGATAACTTAACTTCCAAACTTAGTTATCTAATCTGGTTGCCCAAATTTTCGTAAGGAAACTAAGGAAAAGCATAGGAAGATAAAGGCACATAGATATCACAACTTTTACAATCTCAAATAGCCTACCAGTGCATTGCACCCTTGTTTTAGGTTATCCAACTTGAGCCTTAACCATTTCTTTGTTTATACACATCATTTGAAGCCAATTCCCTTCACTTTGACTCCAAATACCTTGATTTACATGTCTAAAGAACAGACTGCTTTGTAGTCTAAAGAGCTTAAAACTGAAAGGAATTGTTGATGTAGATTCTCCAAGGTTGAGGAAAATACAAGTGTTGACCGAATAAAAAAAAAAAAAAAAAAAAAAAGAAAAAAAAAAAAAAGAAAAGAAAAATTGAAAATTGAAGAAAATCTCAAAGAAATTCTTCGGAAAAAAATGAAAAAAAATAGTGAATAAAGTCTTTTTAAGGTTGCACATTGTGGCCTTAGGATTGAAAGTTGGAATTGCTTTTGTTTTAATGTTGTGTAAATTTTTGAATTGTTTGTGCCTAAGTTGTGAAACAGGCTGTTTTGAGTAGTTTGTGATTGTAAATAACCAGGAAAAGGCTGGGAAAGAAATGAAAATGTTGGAAAGAGCTTAATTGATAAATAATGACATGTTCCACACATTGTAAAAAGCCATTTCACTTCCATACCTTGAACCCTAGCCTAGCATTATAACCCTGGAAAGACCTTTTGACTATGCTTAGTACTTGTCTAATTGTGAAAGTTTGGACCAATAAGCAAGGTCACATCCTAAGGATTAACTGAACTTAGCTGAGGAGTGAATTCTAAAGCATCTTAGGAACCCTGTTTATGGTAATCTAGTTACCATAGGAGAGCTGAGTGCAAACACTCCTTAGTGAGGTAATAAGGGCAGAGCAGGTTGTTCACTTGAATGTTGAAGTTTGATTTAAAGCCTTGAGAACTTTCTGGGAACTTAAAATGGAATTAAGGTAAAGTCTAACCACATTAAGAAACAAAGCTCCTGTGTGCCTAATCTAGGGATGAAAAGGTTGAAGGGCATTTTAATTGAAAAAGCTGTTGAATGTTGTATTTGTCTAGGATTTCTGTCTTGTATAAACTGTTTTACTCTCTTTATTCTATCCTTTCTTTAGTCTTAAATTCGAGTCTGTCTAGTTAGTTTTTCCTTTTTGTCTTTGCTTGGGGACAAGCAAAAAGCTTAATTTGGGGGTGTTTGATAAGCTCGAATTTGACTATGTATATAATTGATTATTCATGTATTTAGGGGCCAATTAGACCTTAATTGTATATTTTGTGGGTCTAACAATGATATTTTCAGTTTAAAGAGCCATCAAAGGGATATTTGCTGAAAAGCAGCCTGCATGAGTGAAAAGTAGAAGTCACATCAGAAGAAAGGAGGGGTAAAATTGCCGGCAGCTTGGGAGAGAGAGTGTTGCAGTGGAAGTGATGTTTTGCCGTTCAAAAGAAGTCTCTTGTCTTGCTTGAGGAGATGTTTTACAGCTGTAATTAAAGTAGTTTTGCTTTTTGCTAGCTGGAACAGTGTACCTAGTTGTACTTTTAAGTAGTTTTTAATTGCTTTTCTCTTTCTTTAAGTAGAACAATTCTGAGGAGAGAAGAATCTTCTTCTTCTTCAATTATCATCTCCTACCTGATAACTTTTAGTATCTTTAATTCTCTAGTTTCAGTAGTTGAGCTCCTTTAATGGAGTTTACTGTAGTTAATATTTTGATACTCGCCATGTGTGAGTAGTACTCTCTACGAGCTAAACCAGCCTTTGGGCTGGTGTTGTAAGTCTCCTTATCTCTTTAATTAATGAATGAATGTTATTTCTATTTGGTGTTTAATGAGGTTCTGTAGATTTCAGGTCTTAAACTGCCTGTTACAGTATGCATAACCGACATGACCATTGCTTTTATGTATGCTTGTTCCTTATATAAACATATACATCTGATATGAACAGTTGAATGATGTGTATCAAGGGTTCTCGTGTAAATGAGATGTTACTTCGTGCTTAATCAAGTAGTAAAGCATCCTGAAAGGCCTTTAGGGTGTGAGTAATACTTAGTAATCTGGGGATATGACCATTTGAACCAAGTTAGCTTAAAGTAGAGACCTTGACAGAATAGTTATAAACATTCATGAGTTAAGAAAGGAGAGAAGGGAGGTTGCAATGCCAGTTCCCCGCTGTGTTTAGCTTGTTCCTTTTAATATCTTGTTATAAATCATCTTTGATCATCATTTACTTTTTAGATCTGTCTTTAGTAGAGTTTCCTAGTTCAGATAACAATCAATCAACCTCAAATCCATGTTTTTAATGTTACTTGCTACGTGAACAGACTGTTCCATAGGTCTTTTCAGTAATCTTTTCATCTCAATCCCTGTGGAGACGATAATCTACTTATCATTTTATTACTTGTACCTAGTATACTTGCTAGAAGACACATCCAGAGGTAACACTACTATTTTCTAAGAGGGGGTTTGTTTCACCGTTTTCCATCTGCTTTTTTCTTTTTCTATCTAAAAATGAGTTAATTGGGTGTTTGGTTAGGAATTAGAAAATGATGTTGGTTGCTTTTTAGGTGAAAGACAATTGCTTTTTCAAGAAGCAATAAAATACTGCTTTTTCTAAAAAGAATCTCTACGGATTTTAGTTTCCTTTATTGTCCTTTGCATTTACATTTAAAAAATTTAATTATGCCCATATTAGTCATTTTACATGCTAACAATAATAAATAATTATGATTTTACCAAACACCAATTATCAAACAGCAAAGCGCAAACAACAAAATGAAATAGCAAACCGCAAATAGGAACATGAAACAACAAACAGGAACCGCAAACAGCAAACAGGAACAGCTGTACTAAACAGACCAAGTCTCCTTTATCACATCCATATCTACTAATTTGACACAATAAATTGATAAAATATTCTTTGATCAAAAGTTATTTTTACTTTGTTGTGAATAAACGAGGAAGAGATAGAGAGAGAATATTGATGTGTGTCTTATTCCATATAGAGAGGTCCTTTATATAGGATACAAGAGTTAGAGTTTGTCTGGGAATAGGACATCTAGAATATTCCGGGGGTATAATGGTCATCCACTTAATTAATTCATAACACTCCCCCTTGGATGTCCATTATACAAAAATAAGTAAATGCGCTTGGGGATGCTGCCTCATTAAAAACCTTACCAGGAAAACCCAGTGGGAAAAAACCATGGTTAAGGAAAAGAGTGCAGCACGCATTTACTCCCCCTCATAAATACATAAGTAAAAATATTTACAACAAGGCAATCCAATACGATAAACTAACTTCTTGAAAGTAGCAGCTGGAAACGCCTTGAGAAATAAATCCGCCAAATTGTCACTTGAATGAACCTGTTGAACTTGTACATCACCATTCTTTTGTAGATCATGGGTGAAGAAGAATTTTGGTGAGATGTGCTTCGTTCTATCTCGTTTAATGCATCATTCCTTCAATTGTGCAATACATGCAGCATTATCTTCATATAAAACTGTTGGAGCTGCTTTTCCGGTGGATAAACCACAATCTTCTTGAATATGTTGAGTCACAAATCATAACCATACACATTTCCGACTAGCTTCATGAATCGCTAAAATTTCTTCATGATTATAAGAAGTAGCTGCTATGGTTTGCTTTATCGAACGCCAAGAAACAGCAACACCACCACATGTAAACATATATCTCGTCTTGGAGATAACAAAGTACATGTTTACCAATGCCTTCGGGTTGGACATGAGCTAAACCATGCTAACAAATTCACATAAAATGATATGTCGGGTCTTGTATCTAGCAAGGTATAATGAATGCCCCAATTGCACATAAGTATGGTACTTCTGGACCAAGAATTTCTTCATTGCTTTTCCGATGACAGAATGAGTCCTCATTCACTTCAAAAGACCTTACAATCATTGGGCTACTCAATAGTTGTGCTTGATCAAAATAAAACATTTTCAACACCTTTTATGTGTATGATGTTTGATGCACAAGTATTTCATCTTTAAGATGTTCAATTTGCAATCTCAAGCAAAATTTTGTCTTTCCAAGATCTTTGATCTCAAATTCTTTCTTCAAATATTTCACTATATGTGAAATCTCTTCAGGAGTCAATATACACTGTAATTATGACAAATTCAGATCCAAATTTCTTAATAAAAAGGCATGTATTGATCGATAGGGTTATTCTTATAACCTCTTCTTATCAAATATTCACTAAGGCGATTATACCACATATGCCATATTGTTTCAATCCATAAATAGATCTATTTAACTTTATGCATTAATGTTCTCGAGAACTAGCTGCTTCTGGCAGTTTCAATCCTTCCAGGACTTCCATATAAATGTCATTAACCAGTGATCATTCTCTTATTGCCAGACTTATGAGAAACCTAAAAGTAGTTGCATCCACCACAAGAGGGTATGTTTCTTCATAATAAATTTCAGATCTTTGTGAGAATTCTTGTGCAACTAAACGTGCTTCATATCTTACAATATCACCATTTTCATTCTTTCTCACAAAGAATCATTTATGTCTCACTGGTTTTACACCTTTAGGTGTACGGACTACTGGTCCAAATACTCATCTCTTCGTAAGAGATCCAATTCTGTCTCAATTGCTTCTTTCAATTTTGGCCAATCATTACTTTGTGTACACATTTCAATAGATTTTTAGTTCATGATCCTTATTATCCATAACATCAACTGCTATATTGCATGCATAAATTTCATCGACGTCGATTTTATTTCGATTCCATTTTATTTCAGACATGACATAATTAATAGAGATCTCTTCATAATTCTCAGGTACCTGAATTCTTTCTTTGTCATGTTCATGGTCTCTTTAGGAGATCCTTCATTGTGCTTTGTTCCTCGGAAAAGCCATTGTCAATTTATGCTCATTTCCATTCCGAGGATTCTTATCTTTGGAATCGATAGGTCTACCACGCTTCATGCGTGTGTGAGACTCATTAGCAGTTTGAAGTTGTCCTTCAGGGATTTCAATTATATTTGGAGCATTTACAGCTGGAATATGTGACTTAGTCACTCTCTTTGGGTCAGAAAATGCGTCTGGCAATTGATTCGCGAAGTATGCTAAATGAATTATCTTTTGAACTTTTGGTTCATATTCTTTAATAAGAGGATCAAAATGAGACAGAGATAATCCATTCCAACTAATTTCTTTTCCAGCTGTTTCTTTTCTCCCCCTAATGTTGGAAAAACTGAGTCAAGTGACAGTCAGCAAATCGAGCCTTAAATAGAGTTTCAGCATTTGGCTCTAGATACTTAGTGATTGATGGGGATTCAAATCCAACATGTATTCCCTTCCTCCTTTGAGGACCCATCTTAGTGCGTTGTGGTGGAGCAATTAGAACATATACCGCACATCTAAAAACTCTCAAATGGGAAATATTTGGTTTCTGACCAAGAAACAATTGTGATGGGGAGAATTGTTAATTACTTGTTGGCTTGATGCGAATTAGTGTTGTTGCATGTAAAATAACATGTCTCCAAACAAATATTGGGAGTTTAGACTTTATAAGCAATGGTCTAGCAATTAACTCTTGTCATGAGCAAGCAACACATGGTAAATCATTAGGAAGAATCTTCTGGTTCTTTAATAAATGTCCACGCAAATTTTCAATTATTTTTCGCATCATTATAGAACCAGGATGGTCTACCCAGTTATGCCAAATAATAAAATTATAAGTGAACTTATGGTTCAATATAGCATATAAACTTCTGGTTTACAATAACATTTGAATAATGAGTAAACTTGGTTTACTATAGCATATAATTCAATTGTTCTGATTTTGATGTAGTATAAATGAGTGGATAATTCATGTAACTTTTCCAAAACATGTATAGTGTCTCGAGACTACTCGTATTTTGAAGGTATTCTATATTTCCTTCACTAATCGTCTCAACATTATTTTCTCTATAGAGAATACCTTTAAAACTCAATAAATTACCCTGAGACTTGGGAGAGTATCATCAGCGATTTCATATTTCATTCTCATATATAGACAACAATATATTTGCTCTCTTGGAGCTTTCAAGTTGCTCTTCTAGAGCTTTCAATAATCTTTGTACTACATGATATAATACTCACACTATTCTCTATCATTCTTAAATTAGAGAAATATATGCTACTCCTGCTAGACATAAATCTTTATTGTTCAATGCTCTTCCGAAGCTTTCAATAAGTTTTGTACACTTCTTCTAACATTCATACTACTCAAGTTGTAAAGTATGCAGGACAAACACATATATGCAAATCTAAGGATTCATATGAAACTCAAAATATAATTGTTTCTTTTGTGACATATTATATCAATTTATTGTCACAAAGCCATATCAAACTTTTAACAATAATTTCACAAAATAACAATGTCAACCTCAAAGTAGCTGTTTGTTAATCATTTAGTATACCAAAACTTTGAGCAGTACACGAACTTTTAAAACAATCATGACTTTTATCAAAACAAACTCTTAGAAATAACTCCATATTCACAATGGACAAGTTGAAGTCATGATCACATCCCAAATACTATAAATTCAATCAAACTATACGATGTCAAACTTTATAAACAAGCTCTCGTCAAATGTTTAATTGACAAATACTTATAAAACTCAATCTGAAAATAAGAGCATGTATTATGCTTACAACATAAATATATTTGTATTTCATAACAATTAATATCTCATCGAATTAATATCACATCGTTACATATGTCAATGGTTGTATATTTTCCGAATGGTCAATCATCAAATCTAATTTCACACAGGTACATATATCTTCCTCAAGAAAGTCATATTAATCACATAGTTTTAATCATCGTAAATTTGACCACAGATAACAAAGGCACACACATATATTTCATATTCTCGAGTGTAAACACATCAATCAACTGAAATAATAATTATAAGTTCAACCATCAAATTCAAGAACCACATAAGTATAATCAAGATCTCATCAAATTAGCCCTAAATGCTAATGACATTATTGAAGACTTACTAAATCTATTTCACGAATCAAGTTTTTATCTATTAAATATAATAACTCCAAATAAATTTGAAGTCAAATTTTCAAAACACATAACCAGAATATATCATATGCCTCAATTATAATAATAAATGTTTTCGTAACTACTTGATAATACCTTTACACAAATAAAGATCTCATTTATAATGTGATTCAATTCCTTCTAAACTACATACGTTAAATATAGTTCTGAATCTGTAGAGTATGATAACTGTTATGATTATAAACTATTTTAATTGCATAATATACTCCTATCATGTATATATATATAACCTGGTTACTATAGAAACACAAGCCATCAAAATTAAAATATGGTAAGCAATTAAAACAAACAGTGTTTTAATATCCATAAAAACACAAGCAGTTAATGCAGGAGTAAACACAAGTAACAAAATAATTTTTCCAAGACAATAGTTTTTCTAGATCATACTTCATCATCTACAAAAGCTCAATCTAGTTCTGATGACTATATGGTATTAATTTATTCAACCAAAGTTTTCACATAATTCAGTTGATCAATTTAAATTGCCGAATTAAGAAGGGGAATATGCATCAACAAAATTGTTATGTTTGGGAATAAATTGTTTCTGTTGTCATAAAGCTAGCATCCGAATATAGATCATTAATTATAGGTCCAACACCACACAATTCAGTCACTGAAGCATTAATCCCAAATTTGAAAAGAAATTCAGCAGCAAAACAAACTAATTAAAATAGTATCCGAAAAGCATATGAATTGTCTCTACTATTGCTTCCAGGATTAAAGAATTAAAAGAAAAAATATCAAGATTAGAAACCCATCATAAAACCTCTCGTTTTCCTTTTCTTTTACAGCTAAATAAACTGAATCATGTGGAGAAGTTTGAAAAGAAAATACTGTAGTCTAAAATTGGAGTTCGTTCAAGGCAGGGGAAAAAGGATTAGATCCAGAAGCTCGTGGTCTAATCAAAATAGCATTAAAAGCCGATCAAGCTAAGTTATATTAAATAATTACATCGATATCGGAACTCGACCTACGCAAATTTCTCAGCCACGCATGTAATACCTTTTAGACACCTAAATAGTTCATACAATGCTTGCATATAGAAGATCATTCCGAGAGACTTACCTTAATAAGTCTAGTTTGTTCAAGCGGCTAGGGTTTCGTGCTCAATGAAATTTTCTTTTCGTTTTGCTCAAGCGGCTAGGGCTTCGTGCTGATAATGTGTTGTGAATAAACGAGGAAGAGATAGAGAGAATATTGATGTGTGTCTTATTCCATATAGAGAGGTCTTTTATATAGGATACAAGAGTTAGAGTTTGTCTGGGAATAGGACATCTAGAATATTCCGGGGGTATAATGGTCATCCACTTAATTAATTCATAACATACTTTAAAATAATAACAGAAAATACACTTTTTAAATGAATTTACTAAAAATTGTCATATGTTAAATTCTAATGGTTAAGTCTTTATTTATTCATCTTATAAATTCGAATCACAATAGAGTAAAATAAAAATAAAAATTATTGTTTAATATAAGCGATTGCAAAAGAAAATCTTTTAAAAATAGTAGATACTTTTTATTCAAAAAAATAATATAGTTAAACAGCATATTAGTAAAAGCATGCATTTGAATGTCAATTAGAGTTCAAGTGGTAAGTGAGACACTCATCTTCCCTGCTTCAGCGATTCTTTGTTTCATCAAAATTTGGTACTCATTTTGTGATTCTTTTATTTATGAAGGTTTATGAAGGTTTCTCTCAAATTGAACAATTTCGATTTGCTTAATTAGTTAGATTTACTTTGTTACTTTTCATTGTTTCTCTCTTCTCTTGTTTAAATTCTTTTCTCGTCCTTTAATAATCTTGGGTTTTAAAGGTTCGTTTGTTCTGAAGGGTCGACCTAATCGGAACGTCAGGCTCTCGTTACTCTTTATCGTCCCTGTTTTTATTCAAAAATAGTAACTTATAATTTCGACTTTAAACTCTCATCTTTGACAGTAGATATAGCCACTCTTACCAAACTCCCTCGCAGTAAGAAGCGATATAATGGACCAAGTCTGATCTAGTGAATCTAACCAATAAAAATATGATAATTATACATGTGTTTTTTGTCTGTACACCAATTTTGACATGTTTTATTTTTTTCATTCATAGAATTTATCCCCCATAACACAGAGTGAAAGTAGAAATCAAAATTCTTCAACAATTGCAGTATTGTAATAATTAAATTTAAATTCAAAAAATGCGAATTTTTATTAGATGTACACTCAAAGGAAACTTTTCTTTTCACATTTTGATTACAAGAAAAAGAGAATAACAGTGCCACAAAAGATTACTTATCTCCTATGTAATAAGATACTCCTAGCTCTCTCCTTGCATCAATTAAATGAATCCAAAATCAATGATATATACACACATACTACACATTTACATTATACACACATACTATACACATTTTACATTACTTATCTCTCAGCCATCATCGGCTACCTTGAGATGGAGTTATATCGCAGAAATCATCTGGTTACTATTCCTTTCGATTCTCGGTTGTGAAAATGGTTCCACCATTGCTCATCCTGTGCTCTTCTTCCCCTGAACGGGCGGAGTCCATGACCGTTCTCTCCAGTTTCTTTCATCATGTGGTGAAACCATATTACTGGATTCAGATTTTGATGCTTCAGCATCTGATTCCTAATCCTGCACATAAGTCATAGTTTAGAGAGATAAAAGACAAAAGTTGACTTGGAGAAATGCAAATTTGGCCTTAACGTGATTCAGACCTAACATAAAAATTTGAACTTACTAGTTTGACAATTATTTAACTGTCATTTGAAGCTCCAAATAAGTTTATCAATAAACTAAAGCAATTGCGTATATTTATAATTAACTATTTTAGTACTACTTCTCGTCTATGTTTTTCGTCAGGGGGAGAGATTTATTTCTTTTTTTGGTTCCATATTATTTGTTGTTTTAAGTTTTTAATATAATGTTTTCCTATTGTTGCCCTCATCAATAAACTTAATATTAGTCTTTTTTTATCTATAAATTTCAATGTATTATGAGTGGTGTAATTCAATGAATGGATCAGAAGTGGTAATATAGTAAGTATTTTCAAAACTATGATTGCTTTCTATCTAATTAACTTTGTGACAAAATTAGTTGTTAATCTTTTAGTGAACTTTTAAATATTTTAGACTATCCTTATTGAAAAAGTCTATGTGATAATTAAATAAGAATCGAACCAACATTTTAATTAAAAAGTACAATGTCAGGGTAAAATTAAACTTGATTGAAAACACCCTAAATTTAGACCATTTCATACTTAAGAGTCACATTTGCACTTCTTTGAAAACAACAATGCAAAATTCCCTTTATAACTTCATATATCACTTATTGAAACTTCTTTTCCATTTTAGGTATAATATTTTGATTAATACAAGGGAAAATGTAGTTGCAAGAACCAAAGCAAAACATTATCCCCATGAACATGCCATATGCTAATTCATAACATGCTTCTCTATCTTAAAGTTTTTGTTAGGTTCGATATCACCCTATTGACTGCTGCCTGCTGCAATAAACCATCAAAAACTGCTCACTATGCGCCTGAGAGGCACAGTTCAGTTGGTTAGCTATATTATATTCACATTGTCCATTCCCACACCACTCTGCAATTTTCTGGTGGATTTTCTTCCTTCGAAACGTCTTTTTCTTCAACTAAGATCTCCCTTGTAAACACAGCAATTTGAGATGCAAACCCCGGTTCGATATCGCCTGAACCCCCAACGCCGCTGAACTCAACATTATAATTATGTCTTTTCGCTAACTCAGACGCCCACTTATTGAACTGTTGTCTTGTCCACTCAAATTTATGGTCATGGTTGCGAAATTTACAAGATTGTGATTCCATTTTCTCATCCGCGTCTTCATCCTGATTAGATCGTTGGAGAATCACATTATATTCATAATTTGGGGTGGAAACTATCAGAATCTTCGGACGAAAATAACTTAATGCAATGTCACCAAACAGACAAGCCTGGTCCTCCTCCATATGCTCAATCACCTACAATTCCAAAAAAGCATTAGAAGCTCAGTTTAATTATGCTCAAAACACAAGGATATAATAATACCTCTAAGCAAGTGCCAATATCAAATCCACATAACCGAGAGTCCAACTCTGTGATCGAACCATCGTAAAGAACAGCAGATTCTAAGCCTATTACTGAACTCAGTTTTGAATGAAGTATCTGTAGAAAGAACAGTTTTGGATGTTTTAACACAGTAAAGTAATTATATCGTCCAAATACAAGACCTATAAATGATTCAGACCTTTGCAGCACGACCAAGACTCTTCTGTGATATATCAACGCCAGCAATTTTTCTCAATGAAGTTGGATAATCTAATAAAGAGTCTAATAAACTTCCGGAGCCACAACCAAAGTCAATCTGGAGAGACAAGTAGACAGAAAGAGGATAAGTGAGAAACTAAGCTTTTTAAGAACACATACTTTAAGGATGAGAAAACTTAGATGTAATGTATACCAAAGTAGTAGCACAAGATTTTCTGATGTGTTGCACAGCATATTCCACCCGTTGCTTTGAAAGTGGAGGACTAAACAGAGCCTGCTCCATTCTTTCTTCTGGGGGTTCTGTTACGCGCAATATGTTTACAAAGTATTCTAAACAGCAAACTTCTGCCAAAAGAGAATGCTCAGTTAGCTCACAGACCAATGTTTAAAAGAGAACATTAACCTATTGAACCAAAAATGATAATTTTAAGTAATTTTCTCATGCAATGGCAGACTTCAGAGCAGCTATACTTTTTTTAAGTTCACAAGAGTGGTCTTGTTCTAATCATGGTTTAATTAAGATAAAAGAAATACAGTTTAATTACGCTCTTCGTCCTCCAACTATCAGAAATAGAACAACAATGCCATAAAGTTTCAATTCATAACACAAAAATCAACCAACTTTGAATAACATTTCATCGATTGTCATTTTGACTGAAACCCGGCAAATGAACTCACCGAAAATTGCACATGATAGCCAAATTAACTGTTTATGCCACATGGAAATGTTACATGATGTGGCTGCCACATAGCATCTCAGGTGAGTTACGTTGTCGGATTCCATCCAAAAAGACTGTAGATGAAATATCATTCAAAGTTGGATGATGTTTGTGTTAAGAATTGGAAGTTTTATGGTATTATTATTCCAATTTTTTTTATAGTAGGAGGACAGTGGATGTTATTGACATACAAGGGACTTACCAACAAAACAGTGAGTTCAGATTAAGAAAAACTAACAGCAAGCAATAAGTCAGCTCACATGATAATAAGAATGAAAGTCTAACTATACGCAGATTACAGCTCATATAATTGCTATTGGTAAATTTCTCATTAACATTTGAACTTTCTCAATTTAGACATACCATTGAGAAGATATTTAAAATTCAGAGTAACAAAAGAAGTTCGCCAATATGTCAAGAAGAACATTTTATCAAAATCAAACATAAATAAACAAACTGAAGATGGAGAAACTTACGCGATGACAACATTGAAATAATCCGCTCAGAATCATTAGCTGCAGCTAAAATAAACTCATGTGGAGGCAGGTCCATTCTGAAAGTAGCAAACTGACCAACTGACATCTGTGTCAATACTGCTTCAGCAGGAGAAATCACGGCCCCCGTCCCTATCTCAAACTCAAAATCATCATTGCTTTCAAGAAGCTCTTTCACACGTTTTCCTTCTGTTACCAAAGATACAGAATACCTCATACATAATAAAGATCCAGTCGATGGATAGACACCAGAATCTGAACCGCCCATTTTCAAAGAGCAAACTTCTTGCCCAGTAGAGGTATAATGTACATTCTTGAATCCTACTTTCCTTCTATTTTCAAGATCATGAACAGACGAACACAGCAAAAATTCTTTAGACAAATTTTCAGAATCAAACCCAATGTCAAGGTCACCAGCCAAACAGTTTAGGCTTTCCACAGATATGCCTAGGTCCTTAAAATATCCATTCAACCATGACAAAATGTTCAGAGAAGCATTGTGGATGGAATCATTTGCCCTTTTGTGAGTATCTCTAGGCGAACACTTTATAAGTAGATCCTCACACTTGGAAAATATTTTTGCCTCACATTGGTACATGCTTCCAGAGTCCACAACATCAGGTCCAGCATTTGTTCCATTTGCATGGTTTCCATTTTGTTGAACTTTCTCAGCAACATTCACCTCATTTCTTGATCTTGTAATACACGATTCTTTTACGAGTACACTGCAAGTGGTGAAAACAGGTTCAGATAACCGATGCAACCGACAGAATGAGCATAAGATTTCCCTTGGGAAGGAGCCTCTCCAATTTGACTTTGTGGTTAACGTTGTGGGTAAATCTGCTAAAAGTATAGCTTCTCTGGATAACTTGTAAAATCCACTTGGCAGCTTGCATATCAGCATCCTATCAAAAATCGTTTAAATGAACCATAATAAATAAAATACACAGAAAATAATTAAGTTCCAAAGTTATATGTTGTGTGGTGGATTCTCAAATATGCAAAAGAAATAAATAAGAGATACGTCAGAAAGGAAAACAAAATAATTCTACAATTATTTCGTTTTCTAAATATTAAAAAAAAAAAAGATGAAAATCATTCACATGCTTATTGTTTCAGAATGAACAGGCGTAAAGATCTTAAAAACTGCACAAGCTATATTTCTCAAGAGAAGCAGTCCAAATCTTAAGTAAAAACCATGCTTAAGATTCATATAGAATAGAAAATATGGAAAACTGAAACAAACAAATAGATCAAATAGAATATTTTCCAAGAAAGCATATGATAATATGGTGATACTTTGTAAACAGCATGACTCTTTCAACATAAAAAGTTATCCTGCAATTTGGAGATTCATTTGAGGAAGAAAACATCGATGAATCAATCAAGCATGAGGTTTGAGCAGCAGAGTATTGACAACAATGAAGGGCATAAAGAAGTAAAGAATCTGAAGATGGCAGTATAAACGTAACATTTATAAGAGACCTGTAATACGATTGCAGGGATAAATCTTCATGGAAAAGATCTTTAGACCTCCATGTGTATCCAATTGATGCCATAATTGCATCACCATATATATCTTGATTGCAGAAGTAACTTGCCCTTACGTTCAAAGGTGCTTTAGACTGAGATTCCGGATTTCCGACATTTACCGACAGATCTAACACATATGATTCAGGAACAGCAAAGTACAATCTTGTTTCTGAAGAAGCCTTACCAACAGTCCTATTGAAGAGAAAGAACACAACTAAAAAAACAAAACAAAACACAAGAAAAATTGAAAAAAGAATAAAAAAAATTCACTTGTTATCAATTATGATCTTCTTAGACCGCCACAAAATGTAACCCTACCTGGAGAGCATAACCTGATTGGCATCTGTTACACCAAGTGTTTGTGCTATAGTGTCCAAGAAATATCCATCTGAAGATATATTAAGACTCACTGGTTGAACAATCTTATCCAAAGAAGACGGAATACAAACAGCTTCAACCCTTGTGCTTTCCAGAGAGACAGATTTTAGGGCATCTAGTGACTCGATTATCTCAGTAGGATAGGGATGTTGTTTCTGAACTGAAAGTGGCCCCTTGGTGATAACAACAGATCCAGACAACCGTACAGCGGCCTTCATGATAATTGATAAAGCCAATAGAGGATTTGATTCTACCTTTGGTTCGATTATTTTACATAGATTATTTAATTTAGCATCACAAACAGCAAGAACAGAAGCTGGTACAGACCCACAGAGATCTCTGTCTCTTTGCATAGCTGCTTCAAGGTGACCACTCAATGGATGAAGAGATTGGATGAACTACAAATATAAGAGACAACAAGTATAACATGCTAAGTTGATATGTAAGGACTAAAATAGAAAAGAAAAACTAATAAATTCAAAAACAAATGTCCAAATAAGCTAATGCCTAATAGAACATGTGTATATCATACGAGCAGTTCTACAAGACAGTAAAACTGGAGTAAATTATGTCTTTCCAGCGTAGCAGCAAGTTTACTTAATAGATATTAGAACTATATGAACTTCAAGAAAGCCCCAAACTAGTGTTGGAAAAACTAAAATGACATAATATTCATGAGATTGTCATTTATACAGTCATTTAGCAAAGTTTCAATACTCAGGTTCCAGTTAGTTTATTGAAAATATACAGCACAAAACTATTAACCATGGTTGCACTTTTCTGACGTAATTTGTCATTAAGTCATCCCGCATTCCAATAGAAACTCCGGTGACAAAAATTCTAATCCGAGGACTAATTCTACCTGTTTCTATGAGTACACAATAAACAACAAACGATAAATATACTTGATGAGTCACATAACAGATATTGAAAGATACTGTTTACGTTACTGTCACAGCCTAGGGAATGGAAACTCATAAAAAAAGAATCAAACATGTGACAGTTAAAATAAGCAGAGAAGATAAGAATGCATTTCTATTTTTTCCAGGTATGGAATGCATTTGCAAGAACACCATCTGAGAATAAATACCAACCTCGTCTGCGAATAGATATGTCATACGATGAGTTAAAGCATCCCATGGTTCAAGCTCCATTGGATTATCAGCTGCTGGATCAATTCCTAGCTGCAACACAAATAATTATACCAACAACAACAACAACAAACAGATTTCTTTTTTCTTCTAAATACTAGTTTACATTATTTTTTTGTCATTTTGGTTATGATGGAGAAAGTTGACACAAAAGGTTTTGGGCACAAAAAGTTTACACTTTTTTAATCATTTGGCTCATTATTAACTACAAAATCAAAAACCTATAGCTTGCACTTCCCAAGAACAAAAGCTTGAAAGAAAACACGATCAACACGAGCAAAAGTTGTGAGGTTTCTTTTTTATTTTTTATTTTTTTGGGTTTCTTATTAATTACAAAATCAAACAACTATACCTATCAGTTACCAAGCACAACAATTCGAAAGATAATTTTATCAACCCAAGTGAAAGCTGTGAGAACTAAAATACAAGTCAACAATTTCTAGTTTTTCTTTCTTTTCTAATAAGCATTAGTTTCACAAAAACGAGGTGTAATGGCAATCAGCATTTTATTCTTACTCTTTTGCTAACTAAAAAAACATAAAGCATGAACCCCTTTGTAGTCTTCATTCCTTCTACAAAAAACAAGTTTCATAATTTAAGTAAAATCATATCGATCAACCAATTGGACCTCGAGCATCACTAAAAGAACTAGGTCAATAAAGTTCTGAAAAAGAAAAGCCTTAGCAACTCAAAATCTTCAACAATGATGATGCTACTAAAACAAAGACAACATCAGGCCACAAGGGTATCAATCCGAATGCTCATTACTTCCCTAAGAAGTGCAAATTTAAACGCAAATACCCTTTCTAGAAACATAGTAAAAGCAAAGCAAGTTGAAGGGTACCCTTTGAAGAGCCATCTCAGCAGCACATTGCTCGGCGTCCTTCTTTCTCTTGAAGGCATCGGACGCAACAAAAAATTCGGGAAGTTGTAAGGTGCAGCGATAAAGAGAGGGACCCTTCTGAGGGATCGCTAACCCCGGGCATCCATTTTGAACAGAATCCTGCACTTCCTCTACTTTATAGCATGCTTGGGCACCAAACCTTTGGTGTATAATAGATTTGGGAGTAAGAGTTGTCTTTTTTGGAGTTGCAGTGGCTACTGGACCTCTAGTTCCCATCCACAACAGTCTGAAATTTTGATAAAGGAAGAAACTTTAACAAGAAAATCACCAATTTAAACTTTCTAGAGAGAAAATTCTCGAATTGACATGCATGACAAGAAGCAAACAAAGGGTTTAATGTCCATAAGCTTTTGGGTTTGATTAATAAGAGATAAAGATGAGAAATTTAGAAGGAAATATGTAAATGCAATTGAAACCCCAAAAGGGAAAAATTCGAAAAAGGTATATTTTTTCCAGAAGTAACAGAATGCAGATGGGAAGTTATACATAAAAAGGGATTAAACAGAACAAAATCAAAGAAGATGATGAGTGGAAGATAAGAAGAAGAGAAAGATTGTACCTTTATAATGTAAGTTGATTGGGGTTTAGCTGAGGAAGTTGTCAAGGAGAGGAGCACTTTTGGGTTTTGAAGAGACAACACAAAAGCAGAAAGAAAGAGGAGGGAAAGGTCTTATATTTATACTAAACTTATTAGGAACTCAATTACCAAATTCTCGTTCTAAACCTTCAAATATATCATCAAATTAATATATTTTTTACTAGTTTAGGGTTTAAATTGTATATATAAGAGACTTCTTATTTAGTTTTAAGTTGAAATCTCATCCTTCCTTTAGGTTTGGAGTTATTTTTTTTTTATTTGCCTGTAAAAGATGAACACTTTTTTACTTTTGTTTAAGAACAATTGATCGTTTATATTTCATTATTGCTCTATTGTTTTGGAATGATTTCTATAGTGTTCGTTTTGTCTATTTTTTTTTTCTTTTTAAAGATTTTGTTTTGTCTAGTATTTATTCATGAAAGTATAGAAGAATTTTCCTTTGAAATATGATTAGTTGACATGTCATCAACTCCTTTCCAAAAGTAAATCTTTGAAGTTCCATTTACAATGTGTTTTCTACAGATATATCAAAAACAATTGGAACTATCTATAATTGCTCCATTACAATTTATTAGGTAAAAGCTAGTAAGCAAGTATAATATAAGGTGTAGGCTAGAGTCACTTTGTTTTTCCCTTACTTTATCTACACTTTGTCTTTTTCACCATTGGATTAGCTTTTAACCCATAATCCAATGGTTGACAAAACAAAGTAATGGTTATTTTGTGAAAAACAAAGTGACCATAGAATATCCCATAATATTATATATATATATATATATATATATATATATGGAGAGGCTCGTGTGAGAACACTCCCTCTTATGTGAGAATGAATATTAAGGTGAGAACACCTTAATAAGGACCAAAAGGCATTCTTCCTTTTTATTTTAATTAAATATCCAAGAGAGAGAAATGGTGGAGTGATGACTCATCATTTATTTTTATTTTATTAAAAACTGTTTTTTTCCGCCTATTCCGAACTCCGATTTCGAATATTTTTATATGGATGAACTCGTATTGACGAGGCGCTCATTTCAAGATCCATGAAGCCCTGGTAAAAATAACGTTTTTCAATTTTGGAACATACAGTTTTAATTTTAGAACACGCGGTCTGGTTTCGTCTTTTTTAATACAGTGTTTTAAACAATGTTATATACAATCTAAACCTTATTTTCTGTATTCTGAAAGTTAAACAAAATATTCTAAAAACAATCAATTGAAATCTGAAGCATATTTGCATTCTGATTTATATTATATCAAATGTGCGATTCATGTTCTAAAAAACAGAATGTATGTTCTAAACTAATGATTATGTTTATAAAATGACGTTAGATACATTCTAAACTGTATAGTCCGTGTTCTAAACAATGTCATACGTGTTCGAAAAAATATTATCTTTGTTTTGAAAGTGAAATATAATGTAGGAGCATATGTAGAAGGAACAACGTGCGGTGAAGCTTCATTGTAGAATCCGAATTCATTAAAGACGATGAAGCTTCATTGAGGATTGCGCAGGGATGTTTATGTAGGAGCATCGCGCGGGTTTTTTTTTTGGGGTTATACGGTGTAGTTTCAAGGTGTTCTCACCTTAGTTTTCATTCTCACATAGGGGGGGTGTTCTTATGTGATCCCTCCCCTATATATATATATATATATATATATATATATATAGTTATCATCTAAACTATAAATGAATTTCAAAAAATAATAAGAAAAATAACCCAAAAAATAGTATATAGTAATAAAAAAAATACAATACATATATAATAAATAGACTATTAATTATTAAATTGGTTAATCATGCAACGCGTTGATATTTGATTACTTTGAAGCTATTTTATAAAACAATCGTCACAATTTATCCATAAAGTTTGTATTGACATTTTCGTTTTAAGAACTGATGGACGCACAAGGGCATAGCTGTAAATAAGCAGCATGTTATTTTTAATCAATAGAAGTTCAAAGCCAAGAGTTGAACCAAGGTCACGTAGTGTGTGGGGCGCGCATGCAAGCCTCCTTTGTTGTTGGGGCATGCTACTAATTTTGTCAACATTGTTTTATTATTATAGTATGTTTAACGTTTTTCATTTAATGAAAAATAAATAAAATTGACGCTTTTGGAGATGAACCAGCACTCCAACCAACAAAAGTAAGCCCTTATCATTTTGTCAAATGCATTTATCTCATTTGTTGGTAAAATAATTTATTTATATAGTCACACTATCCTTTAGATTGGATATATTATTATAACAATAAATTGAAATATTTCCAGATAGCAAAACAATAAATTCAATTCTGAACATGAGGCAAAACATTCTAAACATGAATTCTAATATTTTGAACATGTATAAATACTATTCAAAAAATCAGACAAACCAATTAGATCCACAAGCAATCTTCAAAATTCAATTCTGAATATGAGACAAAACATTCTAAACATGAATTCTAATATCCTGAATATGTATAAATACCATTCAAAAAATCAGACAAACCAATTAGATCCACAAACAATCTTCAGAATTCAATTCTGAACATGGGGCAAAACATTCTAAACATGAATTCTAATATCCTGAACATGTATAAATATTATTCAAAAAATCAGACAAACCAACTAGATCTACAAGCAATCTTCAGAATTCAATTCTGAATATGAGGCAAAACATTCTAAACATGAATTCTAACACCCTGAACATGTATAAATATTGTTAATGAATATTGTGAATATATGTGTTTATTTTATAAAATCAATGTTGTTAGTATTGTAATAAGATAATAAAAAACTAAAGGGGTTTAATTTTATCATATAATATATAGAAATATAAACTAATATGTTAGCACTTATTTTTTTGAATGTGTTTGTCAAAGTGGCAACTGGCAAGACTATGGTAATTAAAATGCAGATTCAAGATGTTTTGTTTATTTTTTTAATAAAATAAAATTAGCAGTGCACTATGATATTTATTGCAAGCAAATGTCGTAATACATACAAGAAGCGGTGTGTCCTAGCGGCAAAGGGAGCTTGTGCAGGTGTTGATTACCATGTGACCTATGTTCGAATCTCATCATGGTCATTTTACTCATGATTAATTTGGAGATGCTGGTTATTTACATTTCTGCCACCGCGTTTATCAATCCAAAACGACGTCGTTTCAGAAATTCCCTTTAGGTTCTCATCATGTGACTCTTAGAGCGCTTTTATATTTATTAAACTATTATTTCAAGGTTTATTTATGGTAAGAATATCTACTCCATCCGTTCTCGAATGTATGTCTTTTTGTTATTTCTTTCATGTTTTAACTTTTTGTTGTCTACTTTGTCATTCCTTCACAAAATTAATTACCATGTATAAAACCAAAAAGTAAAGAGCTTATGAAGAGAAAATAATTGTATTTATTGAAATGTCAATATTACGTTAGTCTTTTACACAAGACTCTAAATTTTCAGTTTTTTGCTTAAAAGACATACATTCAAGAACGGAGGTAGTAATAAAATACGTATAATTTGTCAGAGAAAGGATTAGGTGAGAACACCTCTCATATGTGAGAACATTTTGTATGTGAGAACTCCTCCAAAACTACGTAGTTTTATTAATAAGAGAGGGTTAAAAGGGGAATTTGTCATTATTTTTTATGGACACGTATGAGATGTAAGAGCATGAGAGAGAAATTAGTACTTTTTTTAATTATTGTTTATTTCATTTTGTTTAAATAAATTTTCCCGACTTTCCCGAACTTTGATTTGAACTTTTTTTATACCGTTGGATTTGTTTTGACGAGACGCTTATTTTGAGTACCATTGTTGTTATGTAAAGTTGACGTTTTAACAATTTGAACATACGTGCTGTAACTTTGAACATGAGTGTCAATTGTAGTTAATTTGCATTTTTTTCCATTGTTAAATGTTAAAAAAACTAATATTATCACTAAGATTGGATAATTTTTCATGTTTTGATGCTTAATTTGAACGTATTATCACTAAAACTAGATAATTTCACAAAACATTATACTAATATTATTTTTTCCCATGAAAACTATCAATTGACACATGTTTAAGAACTTAAAAAATTATGTTCAAAAAAATACTTCATATTTTCAAAAACTTAAAACGTATGCTCAAAAGAATAACATGCATGTTCAAAAACTTAAAATTATTGGTTACAACAGCAATTGAAACTTAAAAATGTTATGTTCAAATAAATATTTTACGTGTTCAAAATTTTAAAAAATCGTTTTTACATAAGCATCATGGATCTTAAAATGAACCTCTAGACGACACGAGTCTAATGATATAAAAAAATTTGAAATCGGAGTTCGAAAAACTCGGGAAAATGATTTTAAATAAAAAAAATTAAATTTTTACTCATCACCAACACCTTCTCTCTCCTTTATCTCCTACGCAACATAAGAAAAGGGACAAATTTCCCTTTTGGTCCTACCTCATTATTAAAACTACGTAGTTTTGAAGGTGTTCTCACATATAAAAGTGTTCTTACATATGAGGGTGTTCTCACCTGATCCCTCCCCTAATTTGTCATAACAAAAAATATGCATTAATTATTTTTGGGTTAGACTCTAAGCTCAAAATTATAAAGCCTAAATCATGGACCCTATACCCTAAACTCATAATATCTAAACCCCAAATCCAAAATTGATGAACCCGAACTCTAAATTGGTTTATCTAAATCCTAATTATTGAACCTAAACTACATACTCTAACCCTAAATCTGAAATTGATGAACCCGAAATCCTAAATTGTTGAACTCAAATTCTAATTATTGAACCCAAATTACATACTCTAAACCTTAAGCCCCAATTGATCCCTAAGCATGAGATCATATATACGACTAAACCCTAAATTATTGAATTTTTTTAACTCTAAACTCTAACCTAAAATAATTAGGGCAATTATTAATTTTGACAATTTAAATTGCATTAAATTTTTTTAGATTCATATTATAAAAATTAATGCTTGTGATTTACCCAGTTTGTAAATAGAGGTATATGGTTTAACAGTTTACAAAAGGTACGTGGTATAAACCTTTTTGCAAAATAAAATATTCTAAATTACAACTTTATTAAAAAAATGGTAATTTCCAAAAAAAAACCCCTATGTTTATCAATTTTGTTAAAAAGGTGTCTGTGTTTATTTTTTTGACAAAATGAGGATTGTGTTTATCTCCGTTAACCAAAAAGCGGAAAAATCATTAACGGTGTTAAATGTGATGACGTGGCAAGGGGTATTTTGGTCTTTATTTATGGGTTATGATATAAAAAAAGTCATTTCTCGCACTTTAAAGTTGTAAACACATGAATGTTTAAGAAATTTATCAATAAATAAAGACCGAAAACTCTTAAATTTCTTAAACATTCATGTGTTTACAACTTTAAAATGTAAGAAGTGAATTTTTTATATCATAACCCATAAAATAAGACCAAAATACTCCTTGCCACGTCATCACATTTAACACCGTTTATGATTTTTTTGGTTAACGGAGATAAACACAATCCTCATTTTGTCAAAAAAATAAACACAGACAGCTTTTTGACAAAGTCGATAAATACATGGGTTTTTTTTTTTGAAATTACCCTAAAAAAAATAACAAATTACAACATTTTTACATATAAATTAATTTATATACAGTTTTCATACATTTTTTTTTTTATCACTTTTTACTTAAGCCTCTACTAACTCTCCCTTGTATCTATCCCTGTGCATAAGTACCTTCTGTATACCATTACTTTTACGTATACAACACACTTTTCAAGAGTATTATATGCATTTGTTAGCGATGTATTGAAAATATAACAATGAGGTGGTTGGGTTTGCTGCAGAAATGTATTTCTCAAATGGTTAAATAGATTTAACGTTTAAATGCGCCTAAAGACGTACGTACTTCATTCGTCCCATTTTGATAGACAATTATTTTATTTGCACGGTAATTAAGAAATTTAGCTGAAACTATACATATTTACTCACATACTCTTCATAAATTAATAGAATAAATCTAATGTAATTAAAGATGTTAGTCAATTTAATAATTTTGATTCAAGTGTGTTGTTAATCTATTGGTTGAATGAAAAATTAATCAATATTGAGAATAATAAAAGTAATCTCGTAAATATGAAAAAGAAATTAATTAAAATGCTAAAACATGGATATTCTGAATTATTTAACTCTTAACTACCACTTAAAAATAGAAAAAATACCTATATAATGGAACAACCAAATAGAAATATTGCACATCATTATTAGACAGAGAGAGTAATTGATACTAAAATAATTGCATTTCCTTTTCCCTTGGTCAGTGACTGATCAATCTGTAGTTGATCAGTTATCGTTAAATTTTAATCTAAGGGTCTAAAAGTTTAAAAGAAAGTGAATCCATTAATTAAATTTCTTTTAGATCCTTAGATCTAAAATCTTACGGTGAGTGGTTAACTATGCAGTGAATCAGTCATCGATAAGGAAACTGAGTCTCAACTAATTGACAGGAGATTCAAAAATTGAAACTCTACTGTTTAGCAATCAGCGACCAAAAAGACAACTCAAAACATCAAGACAGTTTTTTTTTTTTTTGGGAGAGAGAATCAACACCTAAGCATATGTTAAACCGATTCAAATCTGCAAAAGAATTACACATCTTTGCTTATCTCACTTCTTCTTCATTCTATTTTCAAATGGATCTGCTCAATTTCACCACTTCTCCTCTTCAATTCATCATCATAAATTGAATTCCATCCTTAATCCCTAATAATATTGCTTTGCATAAATAATATTAATAGCTATATATGATGCATTTGCATTTGATCCTGAAGATAAACTAAAACTCTTTCATACATTTAGAACCAAAAAAGATGTAAAAATACTAAAGCTGTAAAAAATATTGACCTGTTTTTTTAATATATGTAAAGTTAAATTTAAAGGCACTACATATTTAATCAATAAACAAAATTGATCATCTTCCGAGAAGACATTGATTCCCATAATGTCATACCAAGGAAGATAAAAGGATTTACCAGTTTCCATATAATACCACAACTCCCTCAGAAGATAAAACAATAAGCTTTAGTAATGATCAGACCAAAAGAGTAACATATTTTAGTTACCAAATAACTAGATCAAACAAGTCCCAAAAATTTGATAAATCTGGTATCATCAGGACCCGAATCAACTGTCATCTTGCTCAAGTGACTGACAACCCAACAACACGGCTATTTCCTGTCAGAAGCTCTCATTGCTGCTTGTTAGATGAATCAACTTCATGTATATGGCCACAATCTTCTTTATATTCTGTCAGTTGCACATCAATTAATACTTTGCATTTGGCATTATGGTGAAATTCATCTTCAGGAGATTATATAGGATGATGAAAAACACTAGCGTCCATAAAATATAAACTTTACCTTTTTAACCTGCCCTCGAATCCCACTGACAGTTCGAATAGCAGCACCTTCAAATCGAGCTACTTCAAGATCTGATGTAAACATATTAGTGATAAGGGCAGTCTTCTTAAAGATCTTGCATGGTAACCAACCAGCTTTACTTTCTTCATTATTTTTGCTGCATGATTGAACTCGAGAACAACTGCTGTTGCAGTTATCCGAAATGCTGCCTGACTCAAACCAAGAAACATAATGAGTGAAAAAATTTAAATTCTAATAAACAACTTACAACTCCAATTACTAAGAGCAGTAAATTCCCAGTTCTTGCATCAGAAGAACATTGAAATCCTCCAAAAAGATACATAAACATGACCAGCTACTCTTTATTTTGAGACATTAACTCACTCGTATGTCTTTAAAACATGCCTTACGATTTGAGCACAAAATTATAATTTGTAGGACTAGGAAAGCATCTATTCATGGAATAAAACATGTAAGCCCCATCAACAAAGTAATAGTCCGAGGAACATACAACTTTTCCCATCTTTTCAACAACTCCCTAACATAAAACATGGCTTATTATATATTCTTTGTTCCCCGACTTTTAACTAGAAATCATAAAAGGAACTTCGTACATAATCAATCCCTGGCATTCACATTCATTCCTACAAAGTTTAGCACACATAATTGGAACTTGCAAAAGGCATTTTTCAGAAAACTCCATGAGAAAATAATTGCAGTTGACACTGAAAGGACACATTTCCATTATTAACATTACATCTGCCCAATGTCATTTTGGATTAGTGAACAATTAACTTGCATCAACTAAACCGAAGATAATTTTTGTCCTTTTATTTTGAAATTTGAACTGCATAATTCAGTTCCGATTAAAGTAATAAGATGGTTAATTACAACACAGTTGTAACCAAAGAAATAAAAAGATGAAAAACTAATTAGGAAAGTTAATAAGGTACAGAAGTTGCATAATCCATCAGCATTCTCTTTTTCCGGAAAAAAATATCATCAGCATTCTCTCTTATATAGTCAATTCCGGCCCCTCCCCACCCATCCATAGATAAAAAAGAGAGCATATCATCTAGTATGGCCATATGCAGAAAAGAATGCATCATCTAAAGGCAATCTGGGTTTTAGAACAGTTTATGTGTGGTTAGTGAAATTTATTTTGCATTCGATCACACTGGTGCAACCTTCATGTAAACCAACTTATAAGCTGAAAAATATGCACAAATTCAATTTTACAACAATTTATTACAATGCAATTTATTTTCCATTGGTGCAACCTTCATAATTGCCAACCTCTGAGCTGAAAATATGCACAAATTCAATAAGATTAAAGGAAGCCTTGAACCTTCCTAAATCTTTTAACAAAACAGAATTTACAATGGAAGCTAGAACAACAAGGCATAGCGTCAACATGGAAAACCAATTCATTTTAACTGGTGGATCAACATTTCAACTTGTAAGGAAATTGAAAATCATTAAACAAATGAAAAAGAAACCTGATTATTTAATAAATTCTGGATAGCAACCACCCCAGTGTTGGGAGAAGCAAGCAGACCACAAAACATGGCAAGACAGTGCATGTGTTTTGGAGTGTACTTAAGCATTCGGGGCCTTCCATTGCGATCCTCAATTAAATAGATTGGGGTAGTTTGATACCGCCTCCAACCAATAGAGACAATAATAGGATCTCTGGTCTTCAGCACTTTCCTGTGCCATCTATGCCGCTTTAACCTAGCCTGTAAATAGTAAACAAGACAATTTATTTTGTGTATTTCTGGAGGATAGCAAAAACCCCATCAAACTTCATTTAAGATGTTACAGCAACACAAACACAATATTTTCCTTTCAAGGCTTATGCAACTTACTCGATATTACAACACAACTACCAATTCAATTCAGATCGAGCTTTCTACATGTATTCAAGTTTATCAAAAGCTTACTAGTTTGATGAATGAAACCCGTTATGAGCTTAGCAGCTTCAGTGATGTTATGTTTCTACGGTCTCATTGATAATGGATTTTCCTCAGCTAGAGCATATTGTTTTAAGCATTATTTGCATGTTAAGTGTTTGAACTATGGCAATTTGAGCAATTAACCTTGTTGAGAACTTCTACTGTGGATAAACTGCAACGGATCCGATCAATAAAAATTCGGAAGCATACCACATCTCTTGAAAATGTTTGATGTAAAGAAAATATAAAATTTCTCTCCTCCCAATCGATATTCATATTAATATTAAAATTCACCTATATATGTACATAAAAAGCAATTTACCTACTTCCATGTAACCAATTGCCTTGTCTTCCTATTCGTATCTAGATTCGTTGCATCAAGCAACTTTTGTCATATCTGGATTCATTGCACTTAAATGTTGGATTACATTTCCAATTACTTGCTTTTGACATAGTTAGTGAGGTTAGAATTGGCAACTAACAACTACAAATTCACAGGATTCTATTGGGATACTACTTGGACAACATGCAGTCACAAATATCCCTTTTTGTGTTCAAGTTCAATGGTTTCTGATTCAAAAAATTTACACTGATAGCAAGTCTACCCATTTATCAAAATCACAACGTTATGGATTACCTAAAAAAAAAAAATTGACCGAGAAGAAAAACGAATCCCAAACTTGACAATCAACTTAATACTCATCAGGGTGTTCAAATTTAGTGCTATCGATGTTTTTCTAAAAGGATAGTGCTATTATTGTTCAGAGAGAAATGAGGAGGAAAATACAGCAATTGTGCATTTTGTATTTGGACACAAACACACCCTAACCCATCAACCAACTATATCCAATAGTGGTGTCCCCTTAGGTTCTAATAAATATAGATCTATCCGCGACTAACCAATTTGGCGCGTGATGAATGTCAAGTCCTAAGAATTGTGACGCACAGACAACAGAAATGACGCCACTAGTTAAGCTTGAAACTGGCGAGGGATTAGCAGTTGAGTACGTGCCATTTAGTTAATGTCTCATCTTGAGTTGGTCTTGCAAGAACGTGCTATTTAGTTAATGTCCCATACGTGACTACGATAGAGGAGCTTGCATTAGGCAAGAAACTAGTTTGGGAGGTAATCATGCTCCCCTGATGAGCATATAGAAGGGTGAAAACCAATAAGCATCAGCGTCGGATAAGGCTCACCTCAGACTCTTGGACATAGTGAGGTGCCGAACGGGCATTGCCTATGTGTGAGACTTTGTGTCCGTGACATTAAGCATCAGTCTAGAATTGTAGGAGTGACTAGCATTGGCGTTTGCCAACTTTTACACAAAATTGCCTGAATGTTTTCATGCCTAGTCATGAATTAGATTTCAAGATAAAAGCTATTGCAGATGCTCAAAGCAACAAACTTAACTAACTTTGCATTAGATACAAATCAAAATCAATCATGTTTAGGCAAGAAAAATGTATCTCTCAGCCATACAAACATCAGTCTGGTTTAATTTGGTGATACACAAATTTGACAAAAGTAACTCACCTACATTTCAAAAACGTATGAAAATTTTCCTACGAAGCAACTGCTACTTCAGCTTCCTTCTTTTTTCCTTCCTTCAGTTGCTTCCAGTTATCTGGACTATCAATCACTTCCCCAGTTTTTATGAGGTATCGAACTCGTTTCCCATCGTCTAGGATTTTATGGCCCACCCGACTTATAACATCCTGTTCTTCAGAATACAGCATCACGTTTGAACTATGAATAGGCGCTTCCATCTGCAATATGACATTTGACAAGCACAAAATCAATATAATGAAGTTTTCAATACTTGATTAAGTAAATGCATCACAAAAATCAAAACTTGCAATGATGCTGTTCGTGCGACACAAAATCGAAAAAAACACCTCAAGATACTATTTTCCACCGGCAATATCTTTGATTACATACATGTATAGTGTGTGCACCTTATGCAATAAAATCACTGTAATCATAATAAATAAGGTGAAAAAGAACCTTAATAATCTGGCCAGGTTCTCCTTCTTCTTTGCTCTTCATATGTTTAGTTTGCAGGTTTACTTCTTGCACAACGACCTTGCTGTTATGTTTCAAGATCTTAGTAACCTCACCAACTTTCGCTTTATCATCACCGGATATTACTTTAACTGTATCTCCTAGCCTAACATGCATTTTCTGCAAAATCGGAAGGCTTTTTGGCTTACATTTCTTGCGCTCCCATCGCTTAAGCTGTATAAGAAAGAAAAGATCATTACTATTTTGAACATATCCGTTATACACTCTTCGTGTTCCTGTCAAAGCTGTCACCATTCTGCAATTTTGCTGTGACTAGACAACTAAAGAAAAGTAAAAAAGAAAGGACAAACTGAACAAGCATGAGAAAAATTAATAAATACCTACCTTGGCAACAATACGACATGGATTCGGTGTCGATAGAAGCTGCAATCAAAGAAAAGAAGAGTATATGAATTGATGTTATTACGTGGCAAGTAGTGAATTATTATTAGGCAACTGCTGTAATTCACATTGGATAGAAACAAGAAATGCAGATACCAGAATAACAAGGCACTAATCTGTATATGACAGTCATTCACAAACAAAGAGATTTAGGTGTCGTTCGGTTTGTGGAATAGCCAAGAAATAGATTCCTGGTCTATTCCTAGCTTTGGTTGGATTTTTCAAACATGTAATAGTGGAGGAAGAGTTATACTTATTCCTTAATGACATAAACCATATAGGGGTCTTTAAACTTGTCCATAAAAGTTACTCGGTTCCCTTAACTTTCAAGACGACATATTGAGTCTCTCAACAATTAAAAAGTGGACATATTAAGTCCCTCCGGGCTGAGTTGGCACAAACAAGTTTGACACATAGTTGCTAACTGTACAAAATACTGGCACGAATATGCGAAGGGACCAAAATAACCCCATTCATCTGACTCAATCCCCACCAAAAATGAGGTATTTGAGTCTTTTCCACCAAAACTACGTGATGCCGTCTGCTAAGTCAGCATGGAGGGACTCAATAAGTCCACTTTTTAATAGTTAAGGTACTCTATAGGTTGTTCCGAAAGACTCAAGTGACTTTTATGGACAAACTCCTATATAGTTTATGCATTGCTTAATTGAAGCTAGGAGCTAGGAACAGTTACTTGAACATAAGAAGTTATATTTCTAAGAAATATCTATTTTATCAATTCCTATTCCATCCCACGGAATAGTTATTCCATTTCATTCCGTGAACCAAACGGCAACTTAGGTATCCATTCAGCAGAGATTAGTTTTGAAGTGCGAAAAAATCATCCTTGAAAACAAAACCAAACAGCAACTACATTAGGTATGAGTAAGATATAACAAGATTTGTCACGGCATCTTCAAGAAATAATATAAAAAAAAAAAAGAGAAGAAAACGTACAGGCGAAGGTGGGGAAGGGGAGAGAAAATGGAGCGTTGGCCGAAGAAAGAGTTGGAAGATATGGAAACTGAAGGTATTGAGCTTTGAATTGCAGCCATGGCTCCTCTTTCGTTTTGAGGTTCGACCATGGAGGAATAGGAATTATTATTTCCCAAACTAAATGCTATGAAAAATAAATGATTTATAAATTGGCTCATGATTTTTTTTGTGTTTTATTCCAAAGGGTTTTCAATTGTGGTTCAACTCAGTAAAATAGGAATTATTATTTCCGACACTAAATAACATATATGGTGTTAAATTAGGAAAATAGCAATCATAAATAAATATTATAAAACAATACATATTAGTTTGAAGGTGTACGCTATGATCACTTTGTTTTTTCCTTACTTTGTTTACACTTTGTCTTATTCACCATTAGATTAGGTTTTAACCCATAATCCATAATCCAATGATTGATAAAACAAAGTAATAGTTACTTTGTAAAAAACAAAGTGACCATAGAATTTATGATCAGTTGTTTTTTTTTTTATAGAATAATGATCCGTTGTTTTGATTATTAGATAAGTATTAAATTAAATTGTATGTTTAAGATAATTTCAATACAAGTTTTTCTTAGTTTGAATGATCAGTTTTTTCTTTTTTTGTTCGAATAACGATCCGTTGTTTTGATTATTAGATAAGTATTAAATTTAGTTAATAGTTTCAATTATTGACCTGCTACAAGAGATTATATAAATATACAATTTCATAATATTTGCAATTCTAATATTTATTTATTCATAAATGGTTTCTCAAAATAAAAATCCTTAAAGGAGATGGAGCTGTACACGCCATCTTGTTTAATTCAATCTAATTTCATCCCAACAATTCTTTCATTATATCTGGAGGAAGTTTTTCCAGAAATCCATAGACTTCAATCAAACAGCATTATTATGAACTTTAAATGTTTAATTTTAACCTTAAGGAAGAAAGTGTCACATGCTTCGTTTTATATTTTATTTTAATATATGTGAAAAGATCAAGAGTTAAAATATGTAAGAATCAAAGAATAAGAACAAGTTGAAATAAATAAATGACTTGCAGTGAACAAAACATTGTATTGCAAAGCTATGAGGATTAGCTAACATCTGAAAACATGTATCCATTCAAAATATGCAACCCTTTTCTAACCAATTACCTACCGATCCTAAAATCTGAAATCACAATGTGAGGCAAATGAGATATTGAACCCCCCAAAAAAACTTGAACCCAATTACATTCAGCAGCTGCAGCTGAGCAAACTATATGGATGAAAGATGTTCATAAATGGTCTTTATACCTGGCCTCTCTGACACTGATCTTATGCATCTTAAAGCTAGTCCAAGGACCTCCTTCATTCCCTTTTCAACACTTGGATTCACCGTTTCTGGTGTAAGATCAATCAACATTCATATGATCTAAATTTTAAAGATGTAATTGAACTGATGACAATTTAACAACTCAAAAAAATAAGAAATAGGAAAAGGTCAAGAACAGTATCATATAAATTTAAGGGTTTTCGGCCTTTATTTATTGATAAATTTCTTAAACATTCATGTGTTTACAACTTTAAAGTGCGAGAAATGAATTTTTTATATCATAACCCATAAATAAAGACCAAAATGCCCCTTGCCACGTCATCACATTTAACACCGTTAATGATTTTTCCGCTTTTTGGTTAACGGAGATAAACACAATTCTCATTTTGTCAAAAAAATAAACACAGACACCTTTTTGACAAAATTGATAAACACATGAGTTTTTTTTTTGAAAATTACCCTAATAACTAAAATTAAACACAAAAGAATAAAAAGTTGCAGATGAAATCTCATGCAAATATACTAAAACTTCGAGATTTTTCCATTGCAGAATTCTAAAGAAATAAACTATTAAAATCTTCAAAACTCAAGCCTTTAAAACAAAGTATATGAAATAGACAATTACTAAATTGAAGAATATATATACTAAATTGAAGAATATATACTAATCCCACTGAAACTATTAGAAATGACAAGCAAGAGAGATTGTCGGTTCAAAATGTTTAAAGGAGCTCGCTTTAATCCAAAGTTAAAAGTATATAAACTCCAAAAATGTCCTAAAATTTAAGGTTAAATAGCAAAATTACCGAAAGGGTTAAAAAAGTTTAATGTATTACAAAATTGCCAATAGATGTCTACAATGATTTTCAAAAATTTAGCCCATAAAACTCTAGCCCAATTTCTTCACCATTTAATGTCATTTGTTCCAAAAATTCAAAACTAATGCTTTTTCCTTATTCTTAATTGAAATCTGCAAAAAACTTCATTTAATAAGATAATTTTAAACTAAATAAGCATAAATTGAGGATTGAGGATTTAATTGAAATGTTTTACACTTAATAATCATATAAAATGTGAATCTAACCTGTCAAGGAGGGAGAAAGAATTGCAATTTCAGCTGTTATGCTAACTTTCATCAATATACCACTGATTATTACGATTGCTTTGAAGCAGAAGTCTTAAGTTTCTTTGAAGAGCCATCCACATAAAATGTCCCAAACACTAAAAATTGATGGACAATGGACCTTAAGATGCTTTCTGCGATAATATATGCTTTAGATATCCATAAATATGAAGATTGTACCTTACAATATTAAAGTAAATTAATCAATGATATAACTAATTACTCTTTCTTAATCCATTATCCAAGTCATTTAAATCATTTACCAAAGTAGCCCAACCTTGGAGGCCTTTTTTCTCCCCTTTTTAATCATGTCCTTGCAACAAAAATAGCAAGGTTTTTTGTTAAATAAAAGTCTCTAATTACAAGTTAAATACCCCCCAAAAAAAAAAAAAAAAGACAACAAAGAAGTCTCTGAGATTCAGTAACACATCCTTAAACAAACACACAACACAGTACCCGCCAAGAACAATGAAACACAACTGTTGATCATCTTCATTCTTTTCACATATTGATATCAAGAACTATTGTTATGCTATCAACCCATGATTCAACAAATAGAAGCTACTTCTTGCTGTCCTTGCCGGAGTAATAATGACGGAAAACACACGAGAAATCCTTCATTTCATGACCAGCCTCCATCATCTCTCTATATCTGCTTCATAACAATCACTTCATCACACCATTATTTAACAATTTTAATAACACTATCAAAAACCTTCCATGTTCAACCTTACTTCCTTTCCTCATTTGGTTTAATTGCACAATCTCATAGCATAACCAAGTTCAATCGCTCTCAACTTTCAAAGAAAAATTTAAATAGATAAAGCAAAACAATGTTAGCTAAAACACTATTCTTGGAACCTTAGCTGTTACCCATCAGCGTAAGCATTCAAAGTTGAAGAGAGAAAGTCAAGTAGAAAGAATAATAACCTGGTATAAGGTATTCTAACATTATTTAGCAAGGGCACTTACATATCTAGAGCTTGGGATGTCAAAGGGCATTTCAGATCAACAGCTTCAGCTGATGCTGCTGCCAGGTTCAAGTCTTTAGCCTGGATCAACAATAACCGGAACCAGAATCACTCCCAACCCAATTAGTATAGGAAAAGAAAGGTTATTTTCCAGACCAACTGCACATATATTTGAAATTAATACCTGTACACTATGCTTATAGATAGAAAAACCATAATTCTAATTAAGGGGGAAAATAACACAAATCCTTGTTGATGCAATAATTTGTGCTACCATAATTAGGTACAGAATACCAACCATAAGCTTAGTTGAAAATCCACCAGCATAATTTCGTGATGCAGGCACACCTTCCATTACTCCAGGAACTGGATTGTAGCTATCACTGCCATATTGGAGAATCTCAAATCATTTTAAAACCTAGGATTCTTTTTCACCATTAGAGCGTGTGGTGTGTGCATGCCTCCGAATACTTAATAAGAAAACATGATATAGGAAGAGAAAGGATGTCTTAGATGCAGGAGAAAGGCGTAAACTTCATAGAAAAAACCAAGAAAAGCCGTAAACTTCATAGAAGAAACCAAATACATGATGCAGTATTTTTGGCAATTATTTGGTACAGTCATTATTAAACCTCAAATGTGACTCTAAAGATCAAGAATGTATTTGAATCTGTTGAGTTTTCTCAAGTTTTTTTTATCAGAATTCAGGTAGTTTTGTGTTCATCAAATTTTGAACTTCACATATGTTTTTATTTCCTCAGTTCACAGAAGCAAACAGAATTCTTTGTAGCAACTAGCATATGATATCCTCTATCAGTCTATTGTGAAGCTAAGAAGCTAAGTTAACTCAGAATTATGGTCAATGCTAAAGGCCACTCGACTCAGAAGAAATCTATTAAACGTTATAATAGAAGGATAGCAGAAAAGCATTAGATACCTACTCCAACAACGAGCAGATGAAGAGTTAAAAACCTTCGTTAGAGTGTCGGCTTCAATCCCAAGTGACTGACCAAGAGCAAGGGCTTCTGATACTCCAAGCATGCACACAGCCAGTGCCAAATTGTTGCAAATTTTTGCTGCCTAAATAACAACATAAGCAAAATGAATTATTCAGGATATGAAAAATTCAATCTCGTTAACATGAGGTTAAACAAATAAAGAACCTGAAAAGTACTCCACAAGAATACAATATGATTATCATGAGAAAGGAATTTGTCTTCTCTAACCTAGAGAGCAACCGAAACAGGCAATAAAATAGAACTTACAGAACCAGTGCCTGCTGCACCACAATACATAGTATTTTTTCCCATTGATAGAAACAAGGGTTTAGCAGCCAGATAAGCCTCCTCAGAGCCACCAACCTGGAGAAAAATATAACCTTCTGTGTAAAAAGAATTGTACAACGATACAACCTTTATGTGCTGCAACTTATATTATTTAAATGGCATAAATGCTCCTTGTCCAAAGGTTTTATCATCTACGGAATGAAATAGCCAGTAATGCGCTATATCAAAAAAATAGCATGTAAATAAAACCTAAACCGGTCTGAGGCCGAGGAATCTTCATTCTAGAATGTCAAAGATTAATATTAAAAGCTATTATTAGGCATTAGCTGTCAGCTTAACTTTTTGATTCAAATGATTCCATGACATGCTATTAGAACCTTTCAGCGGTCAAGGGTTTTGAGTCCTACAAACAGTATTTATTGATGGAATTACAGCACATGGTAGGATGAGCCTATGTTATACGCGCTTCAAGCCCAAGGGTAATTCGCGTGCGAGAGTGTGCCAGGGATTAGTAATAGAAGTTACTATTATGCCTTAACTATCAGCTTCGATTTTGGTTCACATGGTTCCACGATAAAGATTAAGCAAGAAACGAAAAAAGTAAATACTATTTAACCCTATTGAACTACACTTTAATCTCCAAGTTGGGGTAAGCCTCCTTTGACTCCATATTACAAATCAAGGGGCCTATATTGATAACTATAAACATGTAAAAGATGAATCATTTCTATCTAGATCAAACAATTGTGCATCTAATTATCTAAAAGTTCATGTTGAAGGGGAAAAATACACATAATTAATAAATATACAAATACTTTCACCATAGTGCAGGTTTGTAGAGTTGACAAAACAACAGTTCAAATTCAAAACCTTGAGTGCCAGTACAAATACCACTTATAGATAAAAGTAGATGGCATAGAGGACATATCATTAATTGATATGACAGTAAGAGTTGTTTCCTCCTCTTTATAAGCTCCTTGTAGTAAAACTTGAAAAAGCAAGGCAGCAGTAATGTGATCAGCATGGTGCTATCTATAAGGACGTTTTAAATGTGTTGTATTCCGCAGAACAAAATAGAGCTACATAGTACCATAAAAGTAAGAGTTCCAGCCTCTGCAGCAAGAACACCTCCAGAAACAGGAGCATCCAACATGACAGGTTTCTCCCAATGCTCTGCATAAATGAAATTATTTAGGTGATGTATGAAAGAAATAAGAATAACATATTATTTAATCCTTGGGAAAATTTGTTAAAAACAAAACAGCTAAGAAAGGAACCATTATTTCCTTTAGGCCAAACAGAAATAGTAGTTTAGAAAGTATATATATCAGCACTGTGTCATTGATCCAATTCACAAGATCTATTTTGGTTTATGAAATGAGTAAAAACCTGCACCCCCATATTTCCAGGACTATAATTCACTTGATTATCTCATTACTTGCAACACCCTAAGAAATCTCTATGGACGAAAAACAGAAGAAACAGGATTTTGTCAATTATCCACATTGTCAAATGCTCAAGTAATTAACACAATCAACAAATCAATTAAATGATTTAATAAAGAATTGCATCGTATAACCAAACAATGAATTTATACTCTTCTAACCAATGGTTCAGAAACCATATTCACATAATGGCACTATAAACATGAACGATTAGAAGGCGAAGTTAATAAAAATATTGAGTAATTACTTCTATGCAAACACGTATACCTTTCTTTTCTTTCAGAGTGAAATTTGATACACTTGCTGCAAGCTTGCTAGATGTCTCTGGATCAATGGTAGATGAATTTATCAACAACTTTGGTCTGAGTAGACTTCCATCACGAAGCAAACCATTTGATCCAGTGTAGACATCCAACACCTACATTATTTCCATTGGTTTGTTCACATTGATGACAGAAAGTTCAGCAAAAATAGAAAAACAGTGAACTTAAAAGCTTTCAATTTTTCAAACATTATGATAGATAGATACATACATACAGCATACTTATCCGAAAATTGAGCACCTAGAAAGGCCAAATCAAGAATGCAAATAGGTGTAAATGTAGAGATCGTTTTTTACTCACGATTTATAGGAAATCTACAATTTTTTAACAGTAAGTGATAACAAAGCTTCTAGACTTGTTACCTACTTTCCTTTTCTACAATATTTAATAGGTAAATTATTACAGACCACAAGAGGCAGCCACACATTAAATAGATATGTACCGGAAATCAACAGAAAAAAAGAAGGAAACCCAGTACTCACATGAGCTGATGAAGGCAACATTGTGATAACAACATCACTTGCTTCTGCAACCTCGAATGGAGTTTCTTTTGTTGGAATTCCCATATCAGAAAACATCTTAATGACATTAACATTTCTGAAATAAAATCACAATTTACATTTGATTTTAAATGCAGATGAGTATGTTCTTATTCTCCAAGTAATAAGCAACAAACTTGAATTATAATGCTGACCAAAATAAGAAAACTCACACCTATATATAAGGAACTTTGCTCAAAATGCACATCAACTTGCATACGATATAAAGTAAAAAAGAAAAAGAAAAATTGAAAGGGCTTGTGCCTTACGTGTCATGAACAGCCAACTTGTATCCAGCTTTAACTAGGTTATTTGCCATTCTTGATCCCATATTTCCCAGTCCTATGAATCCAACATTCTGCAATATATCAGTCACATAAAAGTGCAACAATTAGATGAACATGCATGAAACAAGAAAGGGGCATTGTGGAATAAAAATAAAGCATAATGCAGAATTTAGCATCTCAAAATTCTCAAAACTTGGTACAGTAAAGAGCTAAATTATGCGGTTTTCAAGCGTAGTTAACTAGGAAAAACAAAAAGACAAAACTTTTTCAACAACCAGAATAATATCTATAACAGCTTAATCCTACGAAATAAGTATATATGGAATCCCGCTTCACGGGGTTTCAAATTTTTCACTTTCATGCCAGGAGTACACTAATAACAAAGGAAAATGTTTTCTTGATGAGGATATCAAACTTTATTGAAGCACAAACAGTAAGCAAAACCAGAAACAACAAGGCGAGTAAACCCAATTATCCTAGAGAATACTAAACGAACAGAGATATACAATCTCAATTTTACAGTACCACTAATCTTTCTCTTTATTAACCTGTAAATCATAGAAAGAAAAAAAGAAAAAAAAAGTCTAGTTCTTGCATTCAAACCCAATACAAGATAGCAGCAAAAGCTAATGTAGTGATTTTCCTTTAGCTTATAGTATTATATGAATATATGTTAATGAGATAGGAAGATTCTGTGATTAATACTGTAGTATATATTAATCTAGAAAAAGGGTTACCTGGAAATGGGGTGAAGCAGAGAAGGTGCGTTGTGGAGCATATAATAAAGAGAGGTTGCATTTCATTTTGATGCTACAAAACAATGATCTCCCTCTGCTCATCATCATCTTTGTCTACTGATTTGAATGAAAGTGAAAGATTATTCAATTCAATGATATATGGATGCTGAATGATTATAATCAGACATGACATCACTTAAGAACACATGACATGTTAGTTCATAGTGGGTCCATCTCTTACTTTATCATGTCTTCATCTTAATTGAGGCTTAAATCTATGTAAATCCTTAAAATTGTTGAAAAACTTCATTTTAGTACCAATTTTAAGAATGACCTATTTTTACCTGTTATAACAGAAATTCGGATTAGGTTAATTTGGTAGAAGATGATAGGGAGATCCGGCCATCATGTCATCAACCTATACCCCTCCCACTTCCTACATTTTGCTTAATTTATATTTAGTTTTTTATTATTTTAGCCTAATTTTTATTTTTCGTATATAGGAGTGAGCAAATCCGAATATAAATCCAAATTAGAAAAAACCGATTCGAATGAAACTGAATGAATCGGAACTATATTTGTTTGATTTTAGAGTAATTCTATTTTCCGTTCGAATCGGTTTGGTTCGAATGAAAACCAAATAAACCGAACAATCCGAACTACATTATAGTATTATTGAGTTTTAATATTTTCTATGATATATTAATTTTTGTTAATATCTTTTGTTTGTTTTGTTTTGTGTAATAACTCATAACAAGTAAAACAATATCTATTAACCATAATCTAATACAAATGTTAAATACTATTGACTTAAAATAACCTAATTTAACCTTTTATTAGTTATAATTAAAATAGAAATAAAAACTAATAAATTTTCAAATTGATTTTTATCCGAACCTAACCGAACCAATCTGAATTATTTCGGTTCAAATCCGATCCGTACCGAAATAAATTTAGATTGGTTAGGATCATAAAATTTCTACTTGTTAGGTTATTGTCTATTTGGTTTGGTTCGGTTTTTAATCCTAACCGGAGCATGCTCACCCCTAAATGCATATACACTTAAATCCCTAATTAGCTTATAAATTTTTTAAGTTTATAGTTTTTCCGTAGTTACTTATTATTTTAGCTTAATACATTCATAGCTCTTTAAACTTGTCCACTTTTCTTTTACTTTGCCCCCTCAACTTAAGGGATAACTTATTGGTCATCTGAATTTGTAAATTTTTTTTTCATTTAGCTCTCTCAACTTATAATTTCTTTTCACTTGGCCTCCTCAACTTGTCGATTGTGACATATTTGCGCCTTTTATGCTGATGTGACATGAATTTTTCTATAATCACTTATATTATGCCACATCATCACAAAAGAACAAAATGGATCATATTTGACAAGTTGAGGAGGCCAAGTGGAACAAAATTACAAGTTCAGGTGGTTGATAGGTTGTCATCTAAGTTGGGGTGACAAAATGAAAAAAATGGATAAGTTTAGGAGGCCCGATATGTATTAAGCCTTTTATTTTATTTTATTTTGTTTATTTTTATAACTAGACACTAATTACTTATTGGGATTTTCTATTATTTCAACAAAATAATGTACTATTTTGTTGACTATCACCATTGACGTTGATTAAATGACGGATGAGACAAAATAATCAAAAATCCAACTAACCATAGTCTTTGCCTTACTTATTTACTTATTGTTTCAAAAAATAAAATAAAATAAAATTACTCGTTACCAAGAAAACACTTATTTACTCATGAATTAAACAATTTATTTAAACGAACTAGGAATGTCATGGTCAAAGATTGTTCGTACCTTTTAAACGAGCTATCTAGCTCTATAATGCCACATAATGTCATACTCAAAAGTTGTACGTGCCTCTGAAACGAGCTCTCTAATAGCTCTATTACTCTATGACGTTTATTTGTCGTACGGGGAATCAAGAAACACATGTATTAGCCAAAAATGTTATTAATTCTTTAACTCGAGAAGTGTGGTTTAATATATATTCTTGGTGATTTCTATGGTTACTTTGAAGTAAGTTTTACTTTATTTTTATCACCATTAGATTAGATTTTATCCACTAATTTAATAGTGATTGTGTTATGAGTTTGAAGAAAAAAAACACTTCATTTATAAAAATAGCATTAAGAAACATATCCCTCGGGTTCGAATCGTGCTCCTTACAAATTTCTAAAAAAAAAAAGAAATTAAAGAAAATGAGGGAAACGGTACGTGCGAAGGGGGAGGAGAACACACGTGTATAAAACTCCAACGGCTAGTTGATGAATTTCTCCGAGTTTGGAATTTGGGTGTGCAGTAATCATCACACCTCTTGAGTAGTTTCTTGATTCTCTCTTTGCAAATTTCTCTTCTTTGCTCTCTTTCTTTCTTCATAATTCATGAATTCCGATAATCCAAGAATGTGGTCTTCTAACCACGACAACCATTTTCCGGCGAAGGGCTTCTCTACCCCGCCGGCATATTGGAAACGTCCGCCGTCACTAGCGCCGATGATGCCTATGACAGAGAGAAAGAATGATGTTAGACGTGATCTTTTTCATGTCGTTCACAAAGTCCCTTCCGGTGATTCTCCCTATGTTCGGGCTAAACATGTTCAGGCATGTCTTTTTCTTTCTCATAATTCTTTTCAATTCTTGTTTTTCGAACTTGTATTTCATAAGCTCTTGTGGGTCTTTCTTGTTTTTGGGGTCTGAGTTGTTCCTTTCTTTTTCTCTATTCATGGATTCTTGTGGGTCTTTCTTGTTTTTCGGGGTCTCATTTGTTCGATTTGAACCATTTTTATGATTGTAGTTGATAGACAAGGATCCAAGCAAGTCCATTTCCTTGTTTTGGGAAGCTATTAATGCGAGGGATCGGGTTGATAGTGCCTTGAAAGATATGGCTGTAGTGATGAAGCAATTAGATCGACCTGAGGAGGCCATCCAGGCAATCAAATCTTTCCGTCATCTCTGCTCCTTTGAATCTCAGGAATCCCTAGATAATGTTCTTGTTGAACTCTACAAGGTAACCAAAGTCTTTCTTACCATCGTGCTTTCCTTACCTATTTTGCATCTTTCCTTTCGTTTTGTTACAACTGTTGGTAATTCAGGAAAGAATCATTGATGTCTTTCGGTAACTTTTTCTGCTTTTCGAGATATTAGTGGACTCGAAAACATTATCAACTTAAAGATACAGTGCTAATATAATTTTATGGAGAGACCATATGTTTGTCCTTGGTTCTGTAGGAAGTTATAAGCATGTGGTTTATGGATGATAATTACAACAATTTTTTCTGAAGCGGTACAACTACCACTGCCATTGCTATGTGTATTAATAATTGATCATGTAATTAGCTTTATAATATCGTTCATTATAATTTCTAATAAAAACAATTGATCTTCGAAATAGGTAAAAATAAAAATGAGATTGGCAATCCTTGGTCAAGGTTGATTGAAAATCAATCTTTCCACAGCTATCAAAGGTTGATGCCTCATTGAGATTGAAATTCCTAATGCTTTGAGTTGCATTTCTCATGTGAAATCATAACCTTGTCCCGATGGATATTAGCAAACTGCACAAATGTCATAATCTGCCGCTTTTAGAATATGAAATCATTGATAACTATTTTTTCACATATGTGCAAGATGGGTTTTGAGTTGTTACACATTTATTAAAGATGACGAATGGACATCCTTTATGAGCAGTGAAGAGTAGCATTGTTAAGCAAAATTATAGTTGGTTACAAGATACACAAGTTTAATAGGTACATGGCTGTTTTAGCAGAGGTCTGGAAGGATTGAAGAGGAGATTGAAATGCTGCACCGTAAACTGAACAACATAGAACAAGGCATAGCTTTTGGTGGGAAGAGGACCAAGATTGCCAGATCTCAAGGCAAGAAGATTCAGATAACCATTGAGCAAGAGACATCAAGGTGCCTTTGTTATTTCACACATCATTTTTTCTGTTTTATTTTATTGCTATGGAATGTTCAACTTTAATTTCACACCAAAACTCAACTGCTGCAGGATATTAGGGAACCTGGCCTGGGCTTACTTGCAGCATCATGATTATGGTTTGGCTGAGAATTTCTACAGGTTAATATTATTCTGCCATTAAGAGTTTCTCATGCATATTTGGCGGCGAAGATGTTCTGTTTATAATGAAAAATTGTTTTTTCTGCAGGAGAGCTCTGGCATTGGAGGCAGATAATAACAAGCAGTGTAACTTGGCAATCTGCTTGATGCATATGAAGAGAATTCCTGAAGCAAAATCTCTGCTCCAGGCTGTAAAAGCTTCTTGTGGAAGCAAAGAGATGGATGATTCTTTTGGCAAATCGTTTGAACGGGCGGTTGAGATGCTTACCGAAATAGATTCGAAATCACTTTTGAAGCCAACCGGAGATGATGATTGGAGGAAACTGAATGGATCAAAATGCTTATCATCTGTACAGTCTAGTGTTTCCAGCAATAAAATGCAAGAACATCATCATTCAGCTGTTTTATACACGCAACCAAGGGAAGCACCTTGGAGGTTGCTTGAAGGAGATGAGACAAGGCGAAGATCCATAGAAGATGAAAAAGTGACAGTTCGTACTATTCAGAACCTTGATGGAGAATTGCTACATTCAACAGCTGAGAAATCCAGTAACATGGTTACACCACGTGATGAAAGAAACTGGAGAGAACGGTCATGGACTCTGGCTGCTCAGGCGAAGCAGAGCACGGGAGGAGCAATGGTGGAACCCTTTTCACATCCGAGAATTGAAAGGAACAGTAACCAGATGATATCAGGCTCAAAAGATCATATCTTCTTTTCTGATGTTAATGTTTCTAGCAAGGTTGAATCAACAGATACAACTGGAGGAAAGAAGAAGAGCTGGGCTGATATGGCTGAAGACGATGATGATCTTAGCCCTTGTTTTAATGATTGGAATGATGAAAATTTGGATTCTAACCAAAGACCTTGTGCAAAGAGTCCAACAGAAACTATGAGCCAAAGACTAGAAGCATTTGATCTCAAAGACAATAGCTGCTGCTCGGACGGTACTCCAACAAGAAATCAGTCTGTGAGGCGGTCTTTATGCTTTAATGGGAAGAAAGATTTAAGCATCATAAAGAAGAACAGGCTGCAGGTTTTCCGCGATATAACTCCATCTCAAGATAGCCCATGATGGAGAGAGATAAGTAGTGTAAATGTGTGATATGTGTGTATATTATCATTGATTTTGTTGGAATCATTCAATTGATGAAAGGAGAGAGCTAGGAGGATCTTACTGGATAGAATTAAGAGTTTTATGGTACTAAACCTTGACAATTTCGTTCATTTTTGCTTGTAATCATAGTGTGAAGAAAAGGGTGTCTTTGAGTGTATATGCATCTAATAGAAAATTTCATTTTTATGAATGTGGGTTAGATAACGTGAAAATTGATTTGGAATCGGTAGTGACATCGGTGATCAACATGTTCAACATATCAGAAATTTTGACATTTAGCCTTGAATGATAATTCTACTTAATTCAAAAACCGTCTGTCGTTGGGCTTTACCCAGCATCCTGGGCCATAAGCCTGCCTAGATGGGCCAAGGAACTAGCCCAAGCCTCCTGGACATATAAGATAAGATCCACCTATTCCAGGCGGATTTGGATGTTATCAGCTAAGTCTTACCATAAGGCGCATGGAGAAGACTTGGGATAGTAGGAATTGTGATGCTAGGCATTGGGGTTAAGGGAGAAGTGTTTTGAGTTTTTTGTTACAAAAAACAGTGGACATGTGGTTTATTAATTAGATTGTCCACATTAATACTAAAGTTTTCTGATAATGTAAATGAGAACAAATTTAGAAAGGATCAATTAAAATTTGGACCTAGTTCTGAGAAGTAAATAGTTTCACATGAATAAGTGCAGTCAACAAATTTGCAGTTGTACTAATTAAGAAAAGGGGAAATAAATGGTTCTGTAGCAGACTCAGAATGGTTTATCAAAAAAAAAAAAAAAAAAAAAAAAACAGACTCAGAATGGAAAAAGGACTTCTTCAAATGAAAGGGCTGTAGAGCAATGACCCTCATCGTTCTATCTTCAGCATTTGCCCCTTGGTAGTCTGAAGACAAACATACTAGAAATATTAAAAGATCAAGAGGAAGAAAATACTTGATAACACGATCAGAAATCAGATTATATGAAATAGATAGTACTGTTCCACTCACTATTCGGTGAACAATTGCTGCTCGGTGGAGTTAAGATTGTCATTCCAACGCCCTTTGTCTGCTTCTGAAATTTGTACCCTCTTTAGCTTTGGTGTAGTCAAGACTTGTTTTGAGAAATACTTGAAGTTGGGACATTTTCTTACAATTACTTGTGTCAAAGAGGGGAATTTGAAGCTACATTCTGCTGAGGAGAAGCTTACAAGGCTTCGCAAACCATTTAGTTGCAAGCTTTGTGATCTGGTGAAGACAATTTCCTCTTTTGATTCATCGTCTGATCCCTCATTGGAAACAATTTCTGACACCATTTCACGACTTTTTATACTCATTTTTTGGAGTTGCACTAGGCTTCTTGCTGTTGAGAGTCCCATAAAGCTAACCAAATTTTTGCAATTGTTTACATCTAAATTTTTAGGTTCTCGAAGGAAGCTGTGGGTGGTGCCAATCTAATCAAATAGTTACAAACCTCCACTCTCAACACCTGAAGAGTTTGAAGAGTTTTGTCCAGACCCTCAAGAGGGAGCAGTTCCATGAACATACTACACCTTACATAAAGTGATTCCATATAAGGGAACAACTTGAGCAGATCAAAAGGAAAGGCCTCTGATTTACTATGGAAGCAATGTAGTTCAACAACCTTAAATTTGTCAAAAAGTTGAGGCAGGAACTGGCTTTCCCTTATCATCAGAGCATCCTTGCTTGTCAAGGATACAAATTCCAAGTTAGAGATAATCTGACAAACAATCAGGCAACATCAGGTTGAAGTTAAGCACGAAAAATGTCCAAATGAAAAACCATTCAATTCTAAGTCTCTTGACACTTTGTATTAAGTTGCAGATGTCCTACTCTTCTAGATACCAAAGGTCGAAGTGCTTAAGTATAGGAAACTCAAACTCAGGAGAGTCTCCTACTCTTCTCTCCTTTCTAACGAGTTCCACAAGCCCACACTTGTGCAAATCAAGGCACTCAAGTCAGATAAAAAAAAATAGAGACTAGTAAATTGTTTAGCCTGTAAGAACTAATTAAAATAAGTATATCACTAAAACTTGTAGTGCATCAATAAATTTGAGTCTCTCCAGTTCATGTTTATATTTTATCCTCCGATCTTTGAAACTTTTCTTGATTAAGCATATGATCTTCAATTTTTAGACGCATTAAGCCCTTCACCAAGATGTTTGCTAACAGAGAAATATTAAAGCTTATTAGCATAACCTTAGTCTAGAAAAATAAATGATCTCAATGTTTACAACATTGGAAGTTCAAGCGTATAATTGTTGGTTTAGCCATCACATTTATGACTTGTTGCGAACTAGTCGAAATTTTGAAGTCGAATGAAATTTACAGCTTTCTGTTATGTCAAAAAGAAAATAAAAAAGATGAAGGGTCTACCTTTGAGAATGAGAACATTGTTTTGTCTGTTTGTCTTTCTAATGTGTTCGTGGTTGTTTCAGTGAAAACCTCCAATTCGTCGCATTGATAAACACTCAACCTTTTCAGCACCTGGCAGTTCAAGGTGTGAATTCCTAAATAGAAAAACTCAAGCTTTTTTAGTCTCCAAAGATCAAAGGACTTGAGATGAGGATACACAAACTCGGGAGCTTCTTCAGTAATCCCTTTCTCTGTGGTAACGAGTTCCACAAGCCCACATCCGTCTAAACCAAGAGATTCAAGTTGTTGTAGGCTTTTAGCAATTGAAAACGGAAAGAGACTTTTTAGATTCGGACAGTCCCAAACAAGCATTGAACTTAGTTCAACAAAGGAGACAACTGCTTTTGGATCTTCATTCCATACACACCTTAAATTCAGCATGTCTCTGATATCCAATTTTTTCAACTGACTTGTTACTTGTTCCACTTCTTTTGCATTTATTAGCCCGTGGATATCAAACACCTCTTCTAGTGAATCGCAATTCTTTATGACCAAATCGTTGAGATTTTGGAGTCTTGCCAACATATTCTGCGCAAAAATCTCCACTAGATGTTTACAATATTCCACCTTCACTACTTCCAATTTGCCAAAGGAACCTGAATTGAGCTGGCTGCTCCATATCATAATCAAATTATCCATTTTGGTAACTTGTAGTTTCACCAAGTTGAGGAATGCAATCTGCATTGTTGATTATACTTTATTAATGATGAGCACAAAATATATATACAGTGTGAGACCAATTCAAAGCAGAAAGACATATATATCACTGCAAAGAAATATCACTACAATATGTCCTGCATATGAAGATAATCCTTTTACTTTTAGATCCATCTGTTGATTTATTATTGTTATTAGTATTGAATAATATATAAATGAAAATAAAGGTATTTAATGGGAAATAAATATAAGAATAGGAACATAGAAAAAAGGACAGGAACCACCTTTTCATCAAAGAGAGCAGGAGTTGTTATTTGGAGTTCACTCTTGGGTACAATATTTGAACTTGTTTCGGTCTGAGAAAAAGCCGTCAATTGAGGACAGTTTTCAATATGCAGCTTTTCAAGGAAGGGCATTCAAGCATATTGCATATGCTGAATTGTGCAAGTTTTGGAAGATCCTTGAGCTTCAGGAACTCTAATTTTAGCAGTCTCATCATTTGTTCTTCCTGTCTGTTCATTGCGATTACTTGAAATCTCTACCTTTTTGAGATTTACGAGACTCTTAGCTACCGATAATGAAAACAGAAATTTCAAATTCCTATCACCATCTATCATCAAGCTTGTCAAACTTTGGCAATTCCATATCATCTGAATAAGAACATGTGGAAAAATGTTTAGTTTAGTCACAGATTTAGCAATTTTACGGGGAAAAAATAAGATAGTGAACTAGATAAATTGATAATGAAATCATATACAAAAAGTCTTCAATTTATCTATTATTTTGTGTACAAGCAACAAAAGATAACATGTTGCAACCATGCAAAATTACAATGATGATTTGATAAATGACTGACCTTTGACTCAAGAATTTTGTTGGTGATGTTTAATTGTGGACAACCACATATGGTGATGTCTTTCAAGCGAGCACACTCTACAGAACCAATTCCAGAGTAGAAACCAGTTAAGCTTGGCAAATCCTCAAAAATGATGCATTCCAACGAAGGGAATACGAGAGTAAGAGCAGCAGTACTATCTTTTGATGAAGGTTGAGCGATAATCTCTTCAAGCATTTCACAACTTGTAACTTGTAAGCTTCTGAGTTGTACAAGGCCCAAACACATGGTAGGAGTTAAAATGTTTCTCAAACTGCTACAATTGTGGAATTTCAACGAAGTGAGGTTCTTCACCTCCATCATATCTTTAGGAATCTCATCCCACACATGCCTCAACTTTGGTAGATCAATCAACTCAAACTCTTTTAAGTTGGACAAACATCTAAAGCTTCTATCAACATTTAGCCATTCCAAATCAAATAATTCTTCTAATCACAAATTTTTATCTCAAGTTTTTCGAAAGCAATCAGGAAAGGTATTAGATTGGATGGAATAGCAACTGGCAGGAATGCGCAGTCATCCTCCACTAATGAAGTGAGATTATGGAACTGGAAATTGAGCAAGCCATTTATCCTTCAACTCAGGAAAATCAGAGAGTTTAAAGTGTTGAATATGGTCCTATAAAAAGATAAAAGGTGAAGTTAATGCTAAATTCTAGATAAGAAAAAAAATAGACAGATATAAAGCATCACATGAATAAATTAACAAATTGCAAGAAATCAAGTAGGATCTTATCAGTCACAACTTACAATCTCCCGATAGAGTTTTTTTACTGTTCTATTAAGATTGCCATTCCAATGCCCTTTGTCTGCTTCTGAAAGCTGTACTTTTTTCAGCTTTGGTGTGGTCAAGACTCCTTTTGAGAAAAACTTGATGTTGGGGCAACAGGTTACAATTACTTGAGTCATAGAGGGGAATTTGAAGCTACATTCCGCTGGGCAGAAGCTTACAAGGCTTCGCAAATTACTTAGTTCCAAGCTTTGTAATCTGGTGAAGACAATTTCCTCTTTTGATTCATCGTCTGATTCCTCATTGGAAACAATTTCTGACACCTTGTCACAATGTCTTATACTCATTTTTTGGAGTTGCGCTAGGCTTCGTGCTGTTGAGAGTCCCATAAATCTAACCAAATTGTCGCAATTGTCTACATCTAAATTTGTTAGGTTCTGGAAGGAAGCTGTGGGTGGTGCCAAACTAATCAAATTGTGACAAACCGTCACTTTCAAAAACTTAAGATTTTGAAGAGTTTTGTCCAGACCTTCAAGAGGAAACAGTTGCTTGAACATACTACACCTTACATAAAGTGATTCCATATAAGGGAAGAACTTGAGCAGATCAAAAGGAAAGGCATCTGATTTATTATGGAAGCAATGTAGTTCAACAACCTTAAGTTTGTCAAAAAGTTGAGGCGGGAACTGGCTTTCCCTTATCATCACAACATCCTTGCTTGTCAAGGATACAAGTTCCAAGTTGGAGATAATCTGACAAACAATCAAGCAACATCAGGTTCAGGTTCATGATCTTTTAAAAAGAATGAAATTTCCACAATTATGTCCTGATGAAAATTTCTAATAGTCTCTTCAAAAAAATTTCAATCACCAATACAATAAAACTAGGCTAGACACATAAGTAAGCCCTTTAACATTCAAGACACGAGTCCCTTATGATTCATTTTTTCAAATGAATCCCCTGAACTTTAATTTTAGCACAGATTAAGGCTCTCATCGGTTAGCTAAAGGCTCAATACATTTAAAACTCCTTAAACTTGACAAAAAAAATTAGATTGGCACCCTGAACTTTTAGAGTGTTTCATTAGCTCCCTGAACTAGTTTAAAGTGACACATGTCCACTCCTTACAAGTACAAGGAGTGAATAATGAGTTTAAACAATTTTGGGTGGCCAATAGGTCATTTTAAACAAATTTAAGTGGCAAACATATCACTGCAAGTTCAGGAAGCTAACGAGACACCTTTTAAGTTTAAGGAGCCAATCTGCTTTTATAGCCAAGTTCAATGAGGTTGTGATGTATTAAAGTAAAAAAAGAAAGAAAGATGGAGGGTCTACCTTTGAGAATGAGAACATTGATTTGTCTGTATATCTTTCTAACGGATTCGTGGTTGTTTCAGTGAAAACCTCCAATTCGTCACATTGATAAACACTCAACCTTGTCAGCACCGGGCAGTCCAAGGTGTGAATTCCTCGATAGAAAAACTCAAGCTTTCGTAGTTTCCAAAGATCAAAGTACTTGAGCCGAGGATACACAAACTCTGAAGCTTCTTCAGCAATCTCTTTTTCTGTGGTAACGAGTTCAACAAGCCCACAACTGTCTAGTTCAAGATTTTCAAGTTGTTGTAGGCTTTTAGCAATTGAAAACGGAAAGAGACTTTTTAGATTCGGACAGTTCCAAACGTACATTGAACTTAGTTCGACAAAGGAGACAACTCCTTTTGGATCCTCATTCCATACACACCTTAAATTCGGCATCTCTCGGATATCCAATTTTTTCAACTGACTTGTTACTTCTTCCACTTCTTTTGCATTTATTAGCCCATGGATATCAAACACAACTTCTAGTGACTTGCATTTCTTTACTGTCAGATCGTTGAGATTTTGGAATCTTGTCAGTAAATTATGCGGAAATATTTCAAGTAGTTGTTTATCATTTTCCACCTTCAATACTTCCAGTTTGCTAAAGGAATCTGAATGGAACTGATTGCTCCAAATAATCCTCAAATTCTTCATTTTGGTAACTTCCATTTGCACTAAGTTGGGGAGTGCAACCTGCAACATTATTGATAATACTATGAACGTAAAATAGCTATAAAATGTGAGAACAAAGTAAATAAAGTAATCTTATCCCGTGTGTTTAGGTTCAAATCATCAAATGGTGAAAAAATATACAAAGTTTGCACAAAACAAAATAACTAAAGAATTTTTCTAACCCAAAAGACCTGCGAATAGAAACTAAGAAGTAAAACATATTACCTTTTCATCAAAGAGAGTCATCGTGTCTGGTTGTGTACCTACATGAGTCCCCATAGAACTAGAGACAAATGCCTGTAAATAAAGGCAATTCTCTACCCGTAAATCTTTCAACAAAGGACACTCCAATAACTTCCCAGAGAAAAACCTTTCTAGTGTTGGAAGATGTTTGAGCTTTAGAAGGTCTAGTTTTGGGAACAAAATTTTCCTTGTCATGATTTCTTCTTCTAATCCTTCTGTTAATATTATTTCTCTCATGGAACTGCAGTTGCTTATCTCAAGCTTCTTCAATTGTGCAAGATGTTGTACCATTGATGATGTAAATACATACTTTAAATTCCAACACCCATCCACTACCAAACTTGTCAGGTTTTGAGTGCATGGAGATGCATCTCGAAGTTGGTTAGACCATATATTCTCAACATTAACCGATGTCAACGTCAGATTTAACAAATTTGGAAAGTCAATCTGCAAACCACATCCACTCTCTTATTATTCATTTCACATACAAAAGATTTATCTGATAATATGAAAGAAATTGTAATTCTCAAATCGAAATTCCTAATTTAGAGAGAGGTTAAAATAATTAAAAGCAGGAAAAATTAAAGTGGCATACCTTTTCATTAAAAAGAACAAAGGAAGTTTCAGTCTCATCTTCTGAAATGATTTCTGCACATCCTGTTCTAGCAATTGTTGGCAGCTTCACTTGCAAGCAGAAGCTTGCGAAGTTTGGAAGATGATTAAGCTTCAACGACCGTAGTTTATCCAAATTAATTGCTTCATCTTGGCCTCCATCATCGTCAATGATCATTTTGATGATTTTGCAACTACTGACATCCATTTCTTCTAGCTGTTCAAGACATCTGAACATGGAGATAGAAAATAGATTTCTCAATAAGCTACAGTTCCCCACTTCTAGCCTTCTTAAACTGCCAAAGGACCCCATTTTTAATGGAACACTACTAACGGTCTCCAATTTATTCAAATTGTTCAAAGATAGTGACTCCAACTTCGGGAAAGCAATGACATGGTCCATCCATCTCCAGTCAATGATATATTGAATATCTTGACTGTTATCAAGGAGGAGATGTTTCAAGTGAGGAAAACCATCCCCATCCAAGTTGTTAAGAACATTCTTCACACCATTCAAGTGACCGAGATACAAATCTTCAGTTCTCATCAAAAGACTTCTGACCCTTTGCAAATGATCGCTTGTATTTAGCTTCAGCTTTAAGGTTCTTGAAGTTTTATATTCAACATCCAAGTCCCACTCCTCTCCAATAAGTATTTTGAAATTTTCAAATTGCTTTACGAATTGTAGATCTCTCGGCAACATTTCTGAATCCGCAATATGCATGTGCACAGTAACAAGCTTGGATAAATGCTCTAATTCAGTCAAGTTGGCATTCACACGCTTACCATTGTTTGCTTCAGTGTCCTCCCATTTTACAGAGCTGTTTTCTACGTACAACTCTTCCAATCGGGTCAACCTTGAAAGTACATTTGGCTCAATCACTTCCAAGCTCGAGCAGCCCTTCAAATCTAGAAGTTTCAAATGAGTCAAATTACCTATTTCTCCTGGCAAACGAACAATAGTACAGTTTACAAGGCTAAGAACCTGTAGTTTCGTAAGCTCTCCAATAAGAGTTACATCTTCTAAGACACAAGAATCCAGACACAATGTTTCTAGATCCTTCAGGAATTGAAGTGACAAAGGCAATGACAAAAAAGATGCATTAGTCAGATTCAAAACTCTAAGCCCTTTCATGCCTTCAAAAAAATTGTCCCCAATTTCGAGCGATAAATTCCCATTGTTCAACAGAAAGAACCTGAGTTTGGGGCAATGCAACACTCCGGAAAAAGGCGGAACTTTTCCATCCATCAACACCATTGCTTCGCAATTTTCCAATGTATCATCTTCTGGCCAATCGCTCATTCTATTGCTCGTGATGACAGGTTGATTCTCGGATGCGGTTGTGATGGCAAAGTGATGGACAAGATCATGCATGTGCAGTACTCCATCTTCATTATCAGATTCTAGCAATAAACATGAGGCTTTAAGAACACAGAGCAAAGAATGCAACTTGTTTCTTGCTGCTTCTACTGTCTTGCAGCTCTTAAAAATACCCAAACCAAGACCATATTTCAACAAATACTTGATGTCGATGTTGCGTGCTCCATTTTGACCGCATAGTAAGAACACTGACTTGGCATCGAGTTGTAAGAAATCGTAGCTAAACTTAAGAGCCAGGTTAACGTGATCAGCAACTTCTCTATGATCAAATTGCATCAGCCCATCCAAGGAATCCTTGCATACACACAACTCCTGATTTCTCAATGATATTGCGACTGAGGTGATTAACCCAGGAAATCCTGCATATCTTTTTGAGACCTCAAAGGCTATATCTTGCAAGTCAGAATGTAAAGGGACGCCCAATTTAGTCCTGAAGAGTTCCCATGCCTCATCCTCCTTCAAATTCTCAAGGACAAACTGTTCTTGTACCCCCATGGACGACAATACACCTTGGATTCTGGAAGTCATAAATATTTTGCATCCTTTACTATCTTTGTCATTCGGAATTCCTATCTCCTCCAATTCGATTGGTTTCCAAATGTCATCAAGAATGACAAGGACTTTCTCCTCCTTTTTCAGACGGTCACATAACCGAACGGCCCTTACTTGGGTAGAGTCGACCTCAAACTTAAAATCCAACCATTCTGCTATTTGTCCTTGAATGCTTTTCAGGTCAGCAGTTTGAGTCACCGTTGCACAAGCCACCACTTCAAAAACTCCAAGTCGTTTGACTTCATTGACAAGATGCTTCGTAGCTAGGGTTGTTTTTCCAACACCTGGTGGTCCAAATACTCCGATCAAATTAAAGTCAACATTCTTCAAAGCTCCCACGATTTTGTTCAAAACAGCAGTTCTTGTGTCAAAGGCCTCGTAGTTTTTTGGAGCCTGTAAGTTCTGGATATTCAGAGCAAATGAAGTGTTAGTGATAGAGCTCCTTTCGTCTTGAACTTTAGCAAAGACCGACGTGTGTTTCATGGCTTTTCTACTGAACCAGTAACGGGTTTTGAGATTAGGACAGCAACCCATGTAGCAGTTCTTATTAGCTCTCTTATGGTCCTGAACGATCTCCTCAGCCACCTTAACAGCATTACGTGCTCTCTCCAACCAATTCGTCACATCATCTTCAATTCCTCTTCCATTTCTTTCAGCTTCTTCCTTTTCGTGTTGCAAGCTACTCATTTTGTCTTTCAAATTGTTGAGTTGCTCCTCGAGGTCTTCAATGTTGCTCTTATAGTTCCACACATAGCCAATTTGACGCCATACCGAATCAACCACCTCATCAGCTCCTCTGGATACACCGGTCTCGACAACTTTGGCTCCAAAACAAATTGCAAGCTCTGCCATTCTTTGATAGCTCCTTCTAGCTACATTTTTGATGAAAAATAATAATCAGAAACAACACCAACAAATTGATATTAGCTCACTTGGAATAAAATCGAACTTAAAAGGCCCATTTTTTCCAGAGTTTAAGGTCTAACCGCCATATGAATTAACAGAAACTTTACAGACCTTAATCACAATAGGATATACATAAACCCCAGAGTTAAGCCCTTGAACTTTATATATTTTAAGGATCAAGTCTTTGATAATTTATTTATATACATTGAGAGTCCTTCATCATTCAATCTGTTATGAATCCTCCCTTATTTAACTTCCTATTAGCCTTTGTTTAGGAGCTAGAAAGTTATTGGAGGCAAGAGTTAGAGGAGCTAATGGAATGGAGAATCCAAGCCATGAGAATGAAAGTTAAAAGTTAACCTCGTAAACAAAGTTTATGGAATTGAAATGTGGGAAATGGATGAAAAGTTAAGATGTTTACAGTACGCTCATTACCTCCACTCGAGGTGAATGGAAGTAGTTAACTCAAATAACCTTCATTTACTTTCCATAGAACACTTTACATTCCATTATTTACATTAACATTCTTCAAAATAAGGGGTTAGACTTTAGAGTGTCAATAAAGTGGCTCTTTATTGCCAGGCGGACTTGTATAAATTTATCACTTGGATTATCATCGATGACTTAAAAAAAAAAAGACAAACAAAACTGAATTTAAAAAATCAAGTTAGAATCACAATACAGTAAAACCTCTATATATAAATTATCTATATAAAAATAACCTTCCAATTGTTACACAAATAGTTGGATCTCAAATGGTATTATTACATAGAGGTTTTACTACATATATTCTCCTTAACATCAAAATCCATCATGTTCTACCATTTTATATTGTTAAAAAGAAGCTGACCTTTTTGTTATGATCAATATAAGTTTTAAGAATGTATTTTGCTTGAAGAATAGGAATCAAATGTCAGCAAAGGATGTGATGGCCTCTCATCTACATATGTAGAGATCAGAAAATCTCAGAAAAACATAAATAGAGCTGATTTGAGAGGCTAATACGAAATACAATTTTATTTTATTTTACAGCTTACCTTACTTTCTGCATTTGCACTTCAAAGACTGATGAATGAATTTCTTCTAATTTTTGTTGACCAGAATAAACACTCTCTTAATGAAATGCTGACCTTTATTTTATATAAAAACTAATGAAGACAGTTAGTAGGTCTACATCTGATATTATATATTATCATATACATTTTGATAAGGTTACCAACAAATATATACTTTTTAATAATTTAATATTTCATTAATTAAACAATTTATGGCCGGCTTGCTATTAAACAATTTAATATTAATTTTCTGTACTCTTTTTCTTCGTTTGGTGAATGCTACTGCTTATTAAATTAAATAATGGGTTTAGGCTACGTTAAAAAAATACAGCTAACGTATTTGGACCAATTCCAAGTTCTATAGTGTAAATTCACTCTCCTCATATTTTTTATAATTTCATTTTTGTTATATTTCTAAAAGAAATAAATACTTTAGCATGCAAAAACGAAAACATAAAAATTAAAAATATTATATTTATCAAAAAGTTATATATGCAATTTGATTTTCATGAGGGAGATTAATATTTCTTTATCTTTATTATTAGATTTGATAATATCTAGTGTTGTTTACAAAAATTATTATATTTATCAAAAAATATTATTGTAACGTGATTTGGATAGACTAATTTTGATTTGTACCGAGGCCAGAGTATCTATGTAGTTTCTCTATATAAATAGATACGGATTAGTTTTCAATGGGTATATATTTATCAATATGTAAGATACGATTTACACACAAGTGTGACTACTCAGACAATTTCATATCCTCTCAGATCTATATCCCTCAGTATTATTACTGACTTACCAAGATGTAAAAGAGATCCATCTTGATCGAACAGGATATATTTTCTATCCATCACTATCCAAGTCAAAATGACTCAAACGAACTAGAGTCGTACAGTCTGGAGGAAGTCTCTCCAGGAATCCAGAGACTTCAATCTAACAGCATTACAATGGACTTTAAGTTGAATATGTAAGAAGCAAAGAAAAAGAACAAGTTAAAATAAATAAATGACTTGTAGTGAGCAAAACATTGTATTGCATAGCTATGAGGATTAGCTAACATCTGAAAACATGTATCCATTCAAAATATGATCCCTTTTCTACACCAATTACCTACCAATCCTAAAACCTGAAATCACAATGTGAGGCCAATGAGATATTAAACCCCCCAAAAAAACTAGAACCCAATTACATTCAGCAGCTGAGCAAACTATATGGATGAAAGATGTTCATAAATGGTCTTTATACCTGGCCTCTCTGACACTGATCTTATGCATCTTAAAGCTAGTCCAAGGACCTCCTTCATGTGTAAGTCGTAGCAATCTGTGCCTCGACCCTCTGTCACCCTTAACCGCACCCAATCTGTCAAATCAATTCCTCCATCTTCTCCAGAAATCACATCACCGGCACACCTCCCACTTATATGTTCTAATAATATTACTCCAAATGCATAAACATCTGACTTAAACGAAGGAAGCGGTTTCTTTCAAGCTGCCAATTCTGGTGCTCGATGCTACAATTGTTGGAATCATAAGAAATGACAAGTATATGATTGAATACCTCAGCTTGCTTAACGATGATGCAACTACATTCTTTAGGGAAGTGGTTAATTAGTGAGAAGCATAGCAGACCATGCCCACCCCTAGTTTTAGGTGCTAATTTTGAACGGTTTTAAATCATTGTGTATCTTTATGGTAATTAGGAATAGTTTAAATTTTGTAGTTGAATATTAGCTTTTAATTACAGAAAGAATATAAATTTAAAGATATGAGAGGTAGTTCTTGAGATGACTAATTAATTTAATGAGATAGATAATTTTAACTTGTTGAGAGAAAGAAATAAAAAGTGATTGTTGGATAATTAAACTAAAGAGGTGGTGTGACATGTGGATAGCATGCATATCTTGAAGTATGGTGTAAATGACAAATGTTTTACTAACCCTTCACAATTGTAAGAAAAATTTGATAGAGTTAAGGTGTCAAGACCAAGAATATTGTAGAGGTAACAAAATAAAGAAAAACTAAACAAATAGACCCATTATTTCCCCCCTGTACGCCTCCCTCCTACTTCACTCTCTCATTTTTTTTTTTTAATTTTAGTTTCCTCCTTTTTCTTTCATAAAATTTACAATTCATTCATAGCATTTGTTTGAAGAAAAGTAAATCTAAATATTGGAGGGGTTAATCCATCAACTCCAGTTTTAGGGATTTATGGATTTAGCACTTAAAAGTCTAGTCCGGCCAAATCTTGAAAAAAGTTGGATACGAAATCACCATGGACGAGTTTCTTATAGTGGCTTGAATCGACTTCAGTCGATCGAATACGTCGGAGCTTTCTACTAACCAGTAATGTGACCAAATTTGGAGGATATTGCATGTCTTTAGATTCGGTTATTCTCGAGATGTCTTTGAGGTGATATGTTCTTGGGATATTTTATTATAACTAAGTTAATTACAAAGACTTATATCCACTGATTTTAATTGATAGTTTTACCAAATAGAATTTGGTGTATGTCAAGAGTTATGGGAAATTAATATGAGATACATTTGGGAAAGAAATTTGGATAGATTATGATTGAACTTATATAACCTGGAAATTGTTATAGTATTTTGGAATATGTGCTTATTTATAGTGAAAATAGATATATTATATAATTCTGAATAGTTGATGGAAATGAATAAAATCGAATTGAGATCTAGTCTTAGGACTTTATGTCTTATATTTGCACATATATTTTAAGTTAGGATATGACATGATAGGTGAAAGACTTAGTATGGTAAATTTGTTACTTGGATATTATGAATATTCTTATTGTCACACCAATTAAAGAAGAAAGAATAAGTTATATAAAACTAAATACGATTATTATTGTGTTTGATAAGTATAAATTTATATTGTAAGGGTAAGAATTAGAATGTAACGTAAAAAGATTATTCATATATTGTGTTGTTAAATAATTAGATTACATGTGATTCTATAATGGTTCTTTTCTTTCTTAAATAAAAGAAGGCATGTATTTTGGAGTACCATGAGTTAGGATGTATTGATAGATTTCTAAGCTCAAAAGCGTAGGACTACGTGGCTTTGATTCTCGGTTGGAGATAATGGGATTACGTAGGAAGCTCGATAATTAATATTATTGGGTCCAAGCCAAATTAGATAAAATAGGTTTGAGAGTTTCGAACCATTTGATAGTTTGTAATACTCGAGTGCGGGTGTCACATATATGCCAAGATGGTTGGTGGGAGGGTGTGGTTTCCGAAGTCGGGAATGAATCTAAATTTATAGTTCATTTCAGCTCCACTGATGAAACTATGGAGTTTGAAGGTTCTTTGTTGAGGCATCACCAAGAATGGATCAATTCCAAATCTTTAATACTTAAAAGGCTCATGAGTTTATCTAATTGCATTCATAATTATCGGTTTCTCTTTTGTTGAAAACAGTGTTCGGTATATTACCGGTAAATGTAATATTACTTTCTTTATAAGCTGAAAAGACTGCTTTTTGGAGAAGCTAGCTTTTCGGGAAAACAGCTTTCCCAGCTTATAAGTTAAGTAGCAATATCAAACTTGACCTAAAAAAGAGATGGATGAAATCATAATTATCTTTAAGGGGGTAAAGGTCCTCTTATTTTTTTACTGAATTGAATTATTAAAGGGAAAAGTTTAAAAAAAATGCTCGTGATTTTTAACTTTTGCAAATGAAGGTCTGTGGTTTCAGTGTTTGCAAATAAAGGTACGAGGTTTCATTCCGTTAGCAAATAAAGGTACGATCACTAACACCGTTTATTTTCGGTGACGTGGCACTTTGACCACAGTTTGACCAAAGGGTAATTTCGTCATTAATAAAAAAATTCGTCATTAATAAAAAAATTAAAAAAATAAAAGTAAAAAAAATGTTTGTGGTTTGGTTTTTTTGCAAATAACAGCCCGTGGTTTGATATTTTATTAAAAAAGAGGTATGAGGTTTGATTTAATTACCAAATACGGTTTTAGACTAATTTATAAATTAAAAACTACCAACAAATATTCTTGTAAAAAACAAAACAACAAATTTTCATTAATTTTCATTCAAACAAATTAAAATTCCTTCAAAAAAAGAAAATACCCAAATTCATGAAAATTCTATGAATCCAAAATAACCGAAAACATTATAAGAAAATTTGTTGTTTTGTTCTTTTGCAATAATATTTGTTGGTAATTTTTAATTTTTTTTTGGTAATTAAATCAAACCGCATACCTCTTTTTTAATAAAATATTAAACCACGGGCTGTTATTTGCAAAAAAATCAAACCACAAACATTTTTTTTACTTTTATTTTTTTTATTTTTTTATTAATGACGAAATTACCCTTTGGTCAAACTGTGGTCAAAGTGCCACGTCACCGAAAATAAATGGTGTTAGTGACCGTACCTTTATTTGCTAACGGAATGAAACCTCGTACCTTTATTTGCAAACACTGAAACCACAGACCTTCATTTGCAAAAGTTGAAAACCACGAGCATTTTTTTTAAACTTTTCCCATTATTAAATGCTTAATGAATTTCAATGAATTTACTGAACTAAATTTTAGTGAAGTTAAGTGAAAAAATACATTACTTAAATTCATATAACTGGAAGATGTAAAATAGAAAAACATGTATATAGTACACCAAAATTGATTTATTACTTAATTCAATCGGTGTAAAATTTATTAGAGTAAAGTGAAAGGTAGAGCAAAGCAGTTTAGGTAATATTTGTAAATTAGAACGTTAGTGGCATTTAGGACTTGAGACACATTTTTTCTAGCTTTTCTATTTAGAAAACGGGGTTTGGTAATGTGCGGTTGATATTTGTAGAATGCGCAAAATCTGAAAAAGTTAGAAAATAATGTTTAATAAATGTAATATTTGTCGTCCTTATAAACTTGAAAAGTCGCAAAAAGCTGCTATATGAAGAAGCTACAATTAGACTATGTACTTTATTGTTTTCTAATAAAAGAAACTAATTCAATCAAGATATAAAGCATGAAAAACAATAAAGAGTTTGTTGAGGACGGCCAATTATGTCTACGTCTCCGGAAGCGATGTGATTTTATTACGAATATAACCGATTACACAATACATATATCTATAAGCAAACTCGAAATATTATGAGCCATATATATAACATTGGTGAATTGAACTGAACTTGTATTATTGAATTAGATGGATGTATTATGAATTATGTTTTCTTGATTTAAGAGAGACAAAGATAGAAGTAGAGAGAAAGCAAGATCAATTTCATTGATTGAATGAAGCTTGGGAGAACGTTTTACATACAAATTAGTCGTCGTCAACTAACAAATTATTTAATTCGATCCGTATAAAATTTATTAGGGTAAAGTGAAAGGTAAAGCAAAGCAGTTTAGGTAATATTTTGTAAATTTAGAATGTTAACGGCACTTAGAACTTAAAGACAGATCTTCTAGCTTTCCTATTTAAAAAACGGGATTTGGTAATGTGCATTTGATATTCGTAGAAGGTGCAAAATTTGAAAAAGTTAGAAAATAATGTTTGATAAATGCAATATTTGTTGTCCTTATAAATTTGAAAAGTCGCAAAAAGCTGCTATTTGGAGAAAATACAATTAGGTTATGTACTTTATTGTTTGCTGATAAAAAAAGCTAATTAAATCAAAATATAAAGCAAAAAAAAAAAAAACAATAATGAGTTTGTTAAAGAAGTTTGGCCAATTATGCCTACGTCTTCGAGAGCAATGCGATTTTATTACGAATCGAGTGAGTACAACCGATTACACAATACATGTATTTATAGGCAAACTCAAAATATTATGAGTCATATATAACATTGGTGAACTGGACTAAACTTATATTATGAATTGGATGAATGTATTATGAATTATGTTTTCTTGATTTAAGAGAGAAGAAGATAGAAGTAGAGAGAAAACAAGATCAATTTCATTGATTAAATGAAGCTTGGGGGAAGGTTTTACATACAAATTAGTGGTCGTCAATCAACACATATGCCACATCTTTCAATAAAAAAACAAATTATGCCTACGTCTCCAAGAGCAATGCGATTTTATTACGAATCAAGGGAGTACAACCGATTACACAATACATGTATTTATAGGCAAACTCGAAATATTATGAGCCATATATAACATTGGTGAACTGAACTAAACTTATATTATTGAATTGGATGAATGTATTATGAATTATGTTTCTTGATTTAAGAGAGAAAACAAGATCAATTTCATTGATTAAATGAAGCTTGGGGGAAGGTTTTACATACAAATTAGTGGTCGTCAACTGACAAATATGCCACATCTTTCAATAAAAAAACAAATTATGCCTACGTTTCCGAGAGCAATGCGATTTTATTACGAATCAAGTGAGTACAACCGATTACACAATACATGTATTTATAGGCAAACTCGAAATATTATGAGCCATATATAACATTGGTGAACTGAACTAAACTTATATTATTGAATTGGATGAATGTATTATGAATTATGTTTTCTTGATTTAAGAGAGAAAAAGATAGAAGTAGAGAGAAAACAAGATCAGTTTCATTAATTAAATGAAGCTTAGGGGAAGGTTTTACATACAAATTAGTGGTCGTCAACTAACAAATATGCCACATCTCTCCATTCATTTGAACAAAATAAGGTTTGTTTGGTTTATTTGTTGTCTTTTTTGCTGTTACAGATTGTTGTTTGCTATTTCTGTTTGTTATTTCCTCTTTGTTGTTTGATTGTTAATGTTTGGTAAAACTATGGTTGACTATTGATGTTAGTATGTAAAATGACCTATATGGACATGTTTTAAATTAATATATAAAATCAATTTAAAATAATAAAATTCAGGATAAGTATACATCTATACCGTCAAAATTTGGATTTGCTAATGTGTTTTTCTTAATATAATTATGCTAAACCATAAAAGCAATCACAATATCTTTGTGTGTAAGAAATTCATAAGAAGACATCGCTCACAAGATTCTCCACGTAGCTTTTCAAATACTAAAATCTCGTTCAATACAATATCTAAAAGTTGAATGCCGGTGATAGAATATCTTTTAGTACCATTTTCATCCACCATCACGCTTAGATTTAGGCAAAAGATTTCTTTTATATATTGTTTGTTAATTTTTAAATTTACACAAATTTCAGTTTTAATTTTATTTTTTGTTCAAATTATTTTTCTTCTTAAAAGAATTGATTATATAAAAGAAAATAGTGTGGTCTTTAAATGAAATAAAAGTGGGCATGTGTACCGTAGAATATTATTCTAATAGTTGAAAGCAAGAAGGGATATTTAAGTCAAAACCAGACCAGTAAGGTGAAAAGCAGAGCATTCAACACGCATCAGTTTAATATAGGTATCCTACTACTGGTTAAAACCCAGAACGGAGCTCGAAAAGTTGAAACAAACGGGGGCTAACTCTTGATGCAAATTAATTATTTAGGTTCTTCTCTCGTTGCCTGATGTTGCAGAATTATATAGCTCGGCGTTTCCTCAGTTGTAATCTTACAGAATTAGCTGAAACCATGTTTATCTTTTCTTTCTTTGTGCTACAACCTCACCCTGAACTCCATTGCATTCTTTTCAAAATTTCCAATTTTACTGTCATAATGATAAACTCAGCTGGTCATTCACAATTTAATTTAATAAACACGGTTGGTTCCAATTTTCAAAATTCATTGTGCTACAATCTTCTACTTAAACACAACACTCCCTCTTCCATGTTTACATCAAATACAACTCTAATCCCCACTATCTCTTCCTCGCAATGGCTTTCAACGCCAAAACTTGGTTTCTTGCAGCATTTTATAGGATTGGTTTGGTAATTCGAAGAGCCTTTCAGTTGATCTACCATCTGTTTAACCATCTTTTTCAGTTTGTCATGAATGTATTGGGTCGGATTGTCGACGAGCCGGCATACAAAATGCTTCTCTCCTACTGTACATTAGCTTTGGCAGCAATGTTTTTGACATTTGAAGATGAGTTCAAACGACTAGTTGTCCACAGGAACTATGTCCACATCGCAGGTATATCTCTTGTTATCGTTTTGATTGTAGTCACATTGGTAATAGGTTTCACATGGTTATGGTTGATTCGCACTAAAAATGATAATTGTAATGAATATGAATATGAATACTTGTGGAAGCTAAAGTTAGTGGGTCATATATTGTACGATTATCTTGCTTTCAAAGCCGGTTGGTTGCTTGCTCGGAATATGCCACACGAAGGACATAATGTATATGGTTTGTTGGGTCTTGCTTTCCTCACTGCTCATTTCATGATGAGTTCAATGGTACTGCACATATTTGTTGGCCCTAACAAGAACAGAATCTCCTAGAGGGGGGTGAATAAGTGTTTGAGTGAAAACTGATAATTTTAAGTTTTTGAAGAAACTTAATTTTTCAGAGTCAAATTTCCTTTTGATTCAGATGCAAGCTAACAGGAGTAGCCTCTGAGGGAAATTCTGCTTTAAGACAATTTCTGCCCTTTCAGCAACAGAAGCTCTGAGTCAGAGAACTTCTGGACAGTCTTCTGAACAAAGACAATGATAAAAGGAGTAAATCTGTTTCAGCACTAAATACAAGCAAGTACACAGAAGCAAATTAACAAGTATAAGGAAGGGAGAAAGAGATTCAGGAGGTCCTGATGAACAATTCGATTTATCCAGGTTCGCCACAAAAGTCCTGTGACTACGTCCTGTCCCCTGTGATCGCAGTCAACAGAGATTTTAAATCCACTATTCAGAACTTTTATGGCAAGTTCAGAAGCCCTTTTACATCAACAGAACTTAAGCTAATTTCTCACTTAGTTCTGACTAGCCTAAAGAGAGTTAAAGGATTTCCACCAGAACAACAACAATCCTGTTTTCTGGATTTCTCACCCAACTCTAATCTCAACTAGATTTCTCTCCAAATCTAACTGAATATCACAAACGATATCAGTTTACAAGATTCATATTATGGACTTGTTTTTCTTCACTCTCTCACTTTAACTAAAGCTACGCTAAGAAAGATTGAGAATGGAAAATGATGCTTTGTTTTTCTTGTTCAAACAGTGCGTTGAGATTTTGCTCGATTATCGCGTGTCTGATGCAATGGAGCTTGGCTACTATTTATAGTGCATTGAAGATGACCGTTGGTGAAGTTTGAATCTTCAAATTGATGACGTCAGTTGTTGTAGCCGTTAATCTGTCATGTCTTCAAACGGTCTTCAAACACTTTGATTCCGTTAACCTTGTTCTTTAACTAGATTCGGTAAGTGATTTGAAGTTGAAGATAAGGTTGACAGAAAACTTTCTTCAATTGGATCAACAAAGGGTAAACAAGGAAATTCTGGTTTTGTTTTGAGTAGACATGCGCGCTCCTTCAAAACAGCTTTTTGAACTTTTGGCGCCTTGCATTAAATGCAGTTGTCCGAGCATTAAAGGCTTAACAGAACCCGTGACTTAGCTTCTGAGAGCTAATTCCTTTTGTCTAAGCTTCTGATCGAATTGGTAAGGATTTTTCTTCTGATTGCTTCTGAAACCTCTGAGGTGAGCTTTAACAGTCGTCGTGAAATCTTCAGAGTGGAGAGTCCAGCTTCTGAGTCTTCAAAAACTGTCTTCAGCTTTACTTCTCTTCTGAGTCTTCAAGGCAATCCAGAGTTTCTTCATTCAGCGACTGCTGAGAAAAACTTATACAATACTTAACAAAAATTGTTAGTCAACATTGAAAAGTATGTAAGACAAGATTAAAATTTCATCTTCTGAAACGTTTGGACAAAATCAAAACACTAGGGGTCAACCAATATTGTCATATGTCGGGTGTTGTAGTTTGTGTCCTAAAGACAATTGTCGTTTAGGATATTTTATTTGGAATAAAGAATGTATAAACTATTGATTTTATGAAAGGCTTTTATCTTTTATCTTATATATATATTACGTTGTAATTATTAGTTAAAAGAAATCCATAGTTTATATTGATAATCTTAAAGTGTTCATACAAGATGAAGTGAGACATACTTTAATGATTAAATAAACTTAAAATATCCCAAGTCGAATATTGTATTATTGGATTAATATATATACTATTGAGACTTGCATATAATATATCCCTTATTCATGAATAAGAAGTTGATCTCACGAACTTAGATTATACGAGATATCTGGATAATTATATGGATATGTATAATGATGTTATATATATTGGAGACCCCGCTTTGAGTTACTAGTATGGAATAAATACATAAATGTCAACTAGCTTTAACTCATATGTGGTAATAGATATAAAGTAGTCCTAGAACTCAAATACTCATTCATGTGACTTTGAATTATGGAGTGTGTTACTTTGATTCTACTATCTGTACGATCCAGTATTCGGGTGTCCTTCGGGTAGACATTGGGTAACACATAAAGTAATTGCAAAGCAGTTAATGTTAGATTGAGGATATCATCACTTCTGTATTAGAGAAGATTTATCTTGGGCCTCTTGTGAATAAATAGTTCTAAATCCTTGTGCGAGGTAATATGATAAATTGGAAATGGTTTTCAATTTATGGAGAATATTTATTTGAGCACAAGTAAATTAATAATGAATTATATGATTGACTTTTCCGTGATCATGATTCATTAAAGATAATATTGATGAGGGACCGAATTATATTGCAACTATCACTGACAGGTAAAAGAAGTCAACTGTTAATCTTGACTCCTTATGACTCCGGGTTAGAAGAGTATCTCCATATTTGAGTCGACGCTCTTCTATGTTATATTAATTAATAGAGATTAGATTAATATACGACCGGTTGTGGTAAAGACCTAGTGGGTCACACACTAAGAGTATTGAAGGATAAAATGGTAAATTGGTAAATATACCAAATATGTGTATTTGGTAATGTTGGCTGAAATATGTATATATAGTGTTGATATATATAATTTAATTGAATTAAATTATAATGTGTTATAATGTTAATTAATTAAATCCTACTAGTATAATAATTGAGATTATTATTTAGTTAAATTGAGTAATTTAATAAATATGGATTTATATAAATTACTAGTTTAATTAAATAGGAATACTAGTATGAATAGAATTGTTTTTATTAATTAAATAAGAGTTGGCCTAGTCCTTTTGGGAATAGGATTCTTATTTAGGAGAGACAATTCTAAACACTATAAATACAACCCCCTATGAGGTATTTGATACACACATCTAATTCTCTCTAGAGAAGCCGAAATTCCTAGACCAAAATTGGGGTTTTGATTTACCGTTTTATTCGTTCTTGCTCGTGTGGACTTAACGCTAGAGGTGTTCTACTTTGGGCACTCGCGAGATTAAAATAAAGAAGACTTGTGGGCGCGACAACAACGTTAGATAGTAATCTCCTAGAGGTATTCTATCTAACTAATCTTCTTAATTGTTATTCAATAAGCTAACGGATCTTGGTTTAATAAATTGAAAAATTTTAATTCCGCTACGAACGTCGTAAATCTTCAATTTCCAACATGGTATCAGAGCTATCGTTACTTGATTATTGAATAACAATTATATCATGATATAGAACGTTTTATCGCGGTTGTTTTGGTTATTTGAATGTCGAAATCAGGTTTAATTTCATTAAACTAAATAAATATGATTTATATGATTTTGATGTTAAAATAAAGTTTTTGTATTAAATTTAATTTCTGGAAATCAAATAGGATTTGATTTGTAATTTTATAATAAAAGAAAATAAAAATAAAAAAAAAATTTAATTTTTGGATTTGGCGGGAGAGAACCACCAATGGTGGTTCTGTGGCTGTCTGCCTCCGCAAGGCAGCCTGCTGCCTTGCGGAGGCAGACAGCCACCGCAAACGGGCCGTCTCCAACGGCCGACCCGAATGGTTCGGAATTTTTCGACCCCGTTTTTATTTTAAAAATTCCAGAAAATTAATGTGTTTTAGATTTAATTAAAATATTAAATTGTTTGGTATTTAACGATATTGGATATCCTTTGAAAATTAAATCGTTTAACGCTTTAAATTAATACCGAATATTTAAATTCAAGATTTTGATTAAGATTTAAATGGTTTAAATGATTATATATATTTGATATATCTAATTAGTCTTAATGTCAAAATATGAATTTTCAATTGATTATATTTTATATAATTTGCAATTGATAATTGACCAAGATTAAAGTTAATTGGTGAATAATTGTGTTGTCTTGGTATGTTTGGTAATTGTGGAATAAATGGACACTTGATAGTCAATTAGGTTGCTTCCATAATTATCAATGTTTGCTTCGAGTCTAGCATATTAGGATTATGTAGATTAGAACAAACTTAATAAATCGATTGATGAGACTTAAGAACCCTTGATGATTAAAAATTAAGTTATATCAGTTGCCTCCTATTATTAGTAATTCAAGCAGGTTTCTATAAATGTTTTAGGGCATTGGTCAAAGTCAAACCTGAAACTTTGCTTAAAACACTTGGATTACTTGAAATAAGATTTCATGAATAATAGGTTATAAACTTAAATTGGAATTAGTATGACCGGATGCGAAAAACTTGTCATGTAATATCTGATAGGCAAAAGGTTAGGATTAATACAATTAATTGTATTAGTTATTAATGTGGTTAATAACCTAATCTCCTAGGAATTATATTTGATATAATTGATTGCAAGAATCTACCCGATTCGAAATAAGAGTCATGATTGGCCAAAGTCAAGGTGAATCTTATTAGATAGGGATCCTAGCCCACTATTGAAATATAATTAACTTATAAGGGTTGTTAATTTTAGTGGGAGTATTTATTATATTTTAAGTCTTATATAATAAATTAAATCAATAGTTAACACTAGTACTCTTTATATCTCAGGTTATAGAATATAATACATCTGATTAATTATGTCGAAATTTGATCTCCGCTCGATTCTCACTGATAACAAACTCGTTGGTTCAAACTTCACTGGCTGGTTTCGAAGTCTCAAAATTGTTTTGAGAGCTGAGAAGATTGAGTATGTCCTTGATAGTGATATACCCGATGTACCAGCTGAAGGTTCTGAATATGCGGTGGAGGAGGCTTATCTTGCTCACAAGAGAGATAGTGATATGGCATCATGTGTTATGCTTGCCTCCATGTCCCCTGAGTTGCAAAAGCAACAAGACAATATGGATGCTAGATCCATAATTGTCCGTCTGAAGGAGCTGTTTGAGAAACAGAAAAGGAGTGAAAGATATGAGATATCTGAGAAACTTTTTCGCTCTAAGATGACAGAAGGGACCTCTGTGACATAACATGTTGTCAAGATGATGGGATGCATCAAGAAACTTGCTGATCTTGGATTCAATATGGATGTAGAATTAAATGTGGACTTAGTTCTACAATCACTTCCTAAGAGTTATTCACCATTTGTGATTAATTTCAAGATGAATAATCTTGAAGTCAACTTGGCTGAACTTCTGAATATGCTCAAGACCTTTTAGCCAAATCTTGGCATCAAACAAGAGGTCTCGGCTATGGTAGTCGACCGAGCAAATAAGAGGAAGTGGAAGGGACTACATAGAAAATTCACCAATTCATCAAATCAAATAATCAATTTTGAGTTTGTTCGTTGACATCTCCAATTCATTGTGTCATAACCCCTTTTAGACCAATTAATAAAAACTTAAAAAAGCTTAAAAAAAACAAAAACTATATACTAAATCTTTTTATAACAATGAAACTATTCACCTTGTATATATTGAGGGTCAAAAGTTAAATTGGTAGAGGACTGAATTCAAATTATTTTGATACTACATCTGATCAAATTCTTCATCAGCCTATAAGCTTAATGATACTCTCACATTTGCAAGTTAGTTGTTCTTTTTCACCTTGCAAATGCTTTGGGGTACTACTGATGACTTCATTCTCTCATGCAACTTTAGGCTGCACCATTCCCTCTCCTCTCCCTCTTCCTCATCGACTTCAATTTTGGATTGTAAATATACTGGTTCAATTGTGGATTAAAAAAAAAAGCTTTTTAAAGAGGATCTTGGCTCATAAATTATAATTGCATCCTAATTAACGTAAGAATAAATTAATGAGAAATATAATGGAAAAACGGAAACGTTAGAAGAGTTATGATAAATTAATTCAATGTGCATAATATTGCAAAATTGTTTGGAAATATTAAGAGATGAAACCTAAACTAAAAAAATAAAGTTCACTCAAAAAACAGAAATTCAGAATGGATGACACATCATCAAAAATGTCCATATGTCACCCTCTTATCAAGCTCTTGGCTTAGGATAAAAAATTAAAAAAAAAAAGAAAAAGAAAAGAAGGGATATTTAAGTCAAAACCAGACCTGGAAGGTGAAAAGTAGAGCATTCAACACGCACCAGTTTAATATAGGTGTACTGTTACTGGTTAAAACCCAGAACGGAGCTCGAAAAGTTGAAACAAACGGGGGCTAACTCTTGATGCAAATTAATTATTATAGGTTCTTCTACCGTTGCATGATATTGCAAAATTATATAACTCAGCGTTTCCTCAGTTGTAATCTTACAGATTTAGCTGAAATCATGTTTATCTTTTCTTTCTTTGTGCTACAATCTCACCCTGAGCTCCATTGCATTCTTTTCAAAATTTCCAATTTTACTGTCATAATGATAAACTTAGCTGGTCATTCACAATTTAATTTAATAAACACGGTTGGTTCCAATTTTTAAAATTCATTGTGCTACAATCTTCTACTTAAACACAACACTCTCTCTTCCCTGTTTACATCAAATACAACTCTAATCCCCACTATCTCTTCCTCGCAATGGCTTTCAACGCCAAAACTTGGTTTCTTGCTGCATTTTATTGGATTGGTTTGGTGATTCGAAGAGCCTTTCAGTTGATCTACCATCTGTTTAACCATCTTTTTCAGTTTGTCATGAATGTATTGGGTCGGATTGTCGACGAGCCGGCTTACAAAATGCTTCTCTCCTACTGTACATTAGCTTTGGCAACAATGTTTTTGACATTTGAAGATGCGTTCAAACGACTAGTTGTCCACATGAACTATGTCCACATCGCAGGTATATCTCTTGTTATCGTTTTGATTGTAGTCACATTGGTAATAGGTTTCACATGGTTATGGTTGATTCGCACTGAAAATGATAATTGTAATGAATATGAATACTTGTGGAAGCTAAAGTTAGTGGGTCATATACTGTACGATTATCTTGCTTTCAAAGCCGGTTGGTTGCTTGCTCGGAATATGCCACACGAAGGACATAATGTATATGGTTTGTTGAGCCTTGCTTTCCTCACTGCTCATTTCATGATGAGTTCAATGGTACTGCACATATTGTCATATGTCGGGGCCATGACATTGCTAGGAATGCTGATGGATGTCTCGTAACAGGCAGGAAAAATCAAAACTTGTTTGAAAATGTTCCTCATTATTTTTTATCTTTTGTTGCTAGAGACAAATGTACTGCTACTGCTTGAGTTTGTTTTGCTGTTGTTCTAAAAAAAAAAAGTTTCAATTTATATTGAAAATTTAAAGTTAAAGAACAATATGGGAAAAATAAATGTTTGATTGTTAATGTTTGGTAAAACTACGGTTGACTATTGTTTTTAGTATGTAAAAAATCACCTATCTGGACATGTTTTAAATTAATATATAAAATAAATTTAAAATAATAAAGTTCAGGATAAGTAAACTTCTAGATGGCCAAAACTCGGATTTGCTAATGTGTTTTTTTAATATATTTATGTAGTGCCATAAAAGCAATCACAATATCTCTGTGTAAGAAAATGAGAAGATATCGCTCACAACATTCTCCACGTAGCTTTTCAAATACTAAAATCTTGTTCAATACAACATCTAAAAGTTGAATGGTGATGATTAAATGTCTTTTTGTACCATTTTCATCGACCATCAACCTTAGATTTAGACAAATATTTTCCTTTATATATTGTTTGTCAATTTTTAATTTACACAAATTTTAGTATTAATTTTATTTCTTGTTTAAATTATTTTTCTTCTTAAAAGAATGGATTATATAAAAGAAAATAGTGTGGACTTTAAATGAAATAAAAGTGAACATATGTACCATAGAATATTATTCTAGTAGTTGAAAACGCGCGTGTAACAGTTGTAAATTGTTTCATAATTAATAATATACAATATATATTATTTGAGTATTTCAAGTAAATATAAGTTTTTTGTAATGATAATGGATAATTTCTTTTAATGATTTTAAAATTATTTGCATATTTTAAATTTCTTTAAAAATACAATCAAAATTAACCTGGAATACATCAAAGCAACATTGCATAAGAAAATATGAAAAAACTAAGAGGATTAAAGCAAAATACAAATAGAACAAACTAGAGTTTGCGAAACAAAATTAGAAAAAAATGTATAAATATAAACGACTCAACTTGAATCATCAAATATGTAGAGAAAAATTGGAATGAACTCATACAAATGTAGAGACAAATTGGAATGAACTCATAAAATATTCATATATTTATTATTTCCAAGAAAGATAAAAGAAAAATTGTCACTTGTAGTTTTTTATTGTTTCTTTGGGACTACATAGAAAATTCACCAATTCATCAAATCAAATAATCAATTTTGGGTTTGTTCGTTGATATCTCGAATTCATTGTGTCATAACCCTTTTAGACCAATTAATTAAAACTTAAAAAATCTTAAATAAACAAAAACTATATACTAAATATTTATATAACAACGAAACTATCGACCTTGTATATATTGAGGGTCAAAAGTTAAACTTGAACGTCGGTAGAGGACTGAATTCAAATTATTTTGATACTACATCTGATCAAATTCTTCATGAGACTATAAGCTTAATGATACTCTCACATTTGCAGGTTAGTTGTTCTTTTTCACCTTGCAAATGTTTTGGGTATTACTGATGACTACCTCCTCTCATGCAACTTCAGGCTGCACTCTTCCCTCTCCTCTCCCTCTTCCTCATCGACTTCAATTTTGGATTGCAAACATTCTGGTTCAATTGTGGATTAAAAAAGAGTGGTTTTTAAAGAGGATTTTGGCTCATAAATTATAATTGCATCCTAATTAACGTAAGAATAAATTAATGAGAAATATAATGGAAAAACGGAAACGTTAAAAGAGTTATGATAAATTAATTCAATGTGCATAATTTTGTAAAATTGTTTGGAAATATTAAGAGATGAAACCTAAACTAAAAAAATAAAGTTCACCTAAAAAACAGAAATTCAGAATAGATGACACATCATCAAAAATGTCCATATGTCACCCTCCTACCAAGCTCTTAGCTCAGCAATTATATATTTAGATGTAGGATAAAAAATTAAAAAAAAAAGATATTTAAGTCAAAACCAGACCTGAAGGGTGAAAAGCAGAGCATTCAACACGGAACAGTTTAATATAGGTGTCCTGTTACTGGTTAAAACCCAGAACGGAGCTTGAAAAGTTGAAACAAACAAGGGCTAACTCTTGATGCAAATTAATTATTATAGATTCTTCTATTGTTGACTGGTATTCCAGAATTATATAGCTCGGCGTTTCCTCAGTTGTAATCTTACAGATTTTGCCGAAATCATGTTTATCTTTTCTTTCTTTGTGCTACAATCTCACCCTGAGCTCCATTGCATTCTTTTCAAAATTCCAATTTTAGTGTCATAATGATAAATCCAGTTGGTCATTCACAATGTAATTTAATAAACCCAATTGGTTCCAATTTTCAATATTTATTGTGCTACAATCTTCTACTTAAACATAACACTCCCTTTTCCCTGTTTACATCAATTACAACTCTAATCCCCACCATCTCTTCCTCACAATGGCTTTCAACGCCAAAACTTGGTTTCTTGTAGCATTTTATTGGTTTGGTTTGGTGATTCGAAGAGCTTTTCAGTTGATCTACCATCTGCTTAACCATCTGTTTCAATTTGTCATGAATGTATGGGGTCAGATTGCCAACGAGCCGACTTACCAAATGCTTCTCTCCTACTGTACATTAGCTTTGGCAACAATGTTTTTGACATTTGAAGATGAGTTCAAACGACTAGATGTCCAAATGAACTATCTCCACATCGCAGGTATATCTCTTGTTATCGTTTTGATTATAGTCACATCGGTAATAGGTTTCAAATGGTTATGGTTGATTCTCACTGGAAATGATAATTAGAATGAATATAAATACTTGTGGAAGCTAAAGTTAGTGGATCATATACTGTACGATTATCTTGCTTTCATAGCCGGTCGGTTGTTTGCTCGGGATATGTCGAACGAAGTACATAATGTATATGGTTGGTTGGGTCTTGCTTTCCTCACTGCTCATTTCATGATGAGTTCAATGGTGCTGCACATATTCTCATATGTCGGGGCCATGACATTGCTAGGAATGCTGATGGATGTCTCGTTAGAGGTAGGAAAAATCAAAACTTGTTCTCTCGTAAAAGATAAGCACTTGGGTCCATTTTAAGAGATTTGTGTCATCAATGCAAATGAGCCGAGCTGCTCATGAGCGGCTCGGTGTTTGGCTCGATAAAAGCTCGACTCGGCTCGGTTCGATTTGTAAACGAGCCGAGCTTGAGCACGATTTTTAGCCTCGAATTGTAAACAAGCCGAGCTTGAGCAAGTCAAAGCTCGGCTCGATAGCTCAAGAGCAAGCTCGTTTACAGACTCGTGGATATGTTCATGAACATGTTCGATAAAAGCTCGTTAAATAGCTCGATTATAGCTTTTAATATTTAAAAATTAGTAATACATACTATATGTATAATACATAATATTATTTGATGTGCTAAATTTTATATTATTTTGTTTGTGAACATTATAAACAAGCTCGTTCGTGAGCAAAAGAAATGAGTTGCTTGTGATCAAAGCTCACGAGCATAGGAAATGAGCTTCTCATATTAAAATTAATGAGTAAAGCTCGCGAGTCAAACAAATAAGCTGGTCGCGAACAACGGAAATGAGCTAATCGTGAGCAAGCTCGTGAGCTCTTAAATGAGCTCGGCTCGTGAGCAACTCGTGAACAAACGAGCTGCTAAACGAGTCGAGCTTAAATAGAATTTTGAGCTCGAGCTCGAGCTCGATAAATTTCTACCGAGCCGAGCCCGAGCAGGCCAAAGCTCGGCTCGGCTCGGCTCGTTTACAACCCTATCGAAGAGATCGTAATATAGTAGTAGTTTGAGTGACAGTTTGTAGTGAAAATCAATAGATTAGTGAAATTAGAATGTGTCATGTAATGCTTTTTGTTTTATTAGTGTAATGTTTGATGGATTAGTGAAATAAGTATCTAGCTTATCTGATTATCATGTAATGTTTTTTGTTTTATTAGTGTAATGTGTTCTGTTTTATTAGTGAAATCTTACACATCCTATTTCTCTAGTTGAAAATGTTCCGCATTGTTTTTTATCGTTTGTTGCTAGAGACAAATGTATTGTTGCTGCTTGAGTTTGTTTTGCTGATGTTCTAAAAAAAAAAAAAAGAGTTTCATTTATATTGAAAATTTAAAGTTAAAGAACAACATGGAAAAAATAAATGATTTATAAATTGGCAGGATCTAATCGGGCTTGATTTATAAATTTTGTTCAAATCCAACTCAGTGGATATTAATTTCCCATTGGGCTTGAATCATAGTATGTTTTTCTTATGTGTGACTTTTTCTGTGTTTTATCACAAAGGGTTTTCAATTATGGTTCAACTCAGTAGAATAGGAATTATTATTTCCGAAACTAAATAAGATACATGGTATTAAACTAGGAAAATAGCAATCATAAATAAATATTATAAAACAATATATATTTTCCTAATTAACTATGATTGCTCATTAGGATTCCTTAAGATGGCCTATATTAACACACTTCATCAACCTTAAAATTCAATTCAATTTCAAATTTCGTTTCAGCCATGGGGTTTGAAATTGAAACTCCAACAAAGAATCAAATCTCATATTTAAATCGTGTGACATGTGTGTTATGTTTTGCAATTATTATCTTTCTGTTTGCTATGACTATTATAATAGTGTTTTTCGATAAACCATCATTTGACAAGCCAACGTTCCAAATTAATTCGGCCATAGTCTACCCTTTCAACATTTCTTCTTCTCCTTCTGATTCTTATTTAACAGCCAACTGGAGTCTCTGGTTCATTGTTGGAAATATTGGAACACACTTTGTTAGAAATGGAACACATAGTGTTTAGAATTGGAACACACAAAATTGTCAAACAAACAAAAGTGGATTGAGTCGCGGACTAGGTCGCTCTCTTTAAGACGTTCTCGGAACTGCCGGAAAAGTGCAAGCAGTATTGATTCTGATCGCCTCCAGGATAAAACAACCCTCTGAAATACGATTCTATATTGCACCGTATAGAAACGCTCAATCTACACTCATATTGCTCAGTATTCTTTTTGATGTGAAAATCATATATATAATTGTATCAAGCGGGGAGCTTAAATACTCGAAAAATCAGAGTTGTTATGCTCTGTCATTATGGAGAAGAATCTCGGAAATAAATGGCGTTAAAACAAGAGAGAAATCAGGGGATGATAGTTGACTCGTTCAAAAAACAAAATAGGAAAAACTGAATCAGATTTTTATCAAAGGAAACTTCAAATAAATTCTCAAATGGGCTATAGCCCAACAATCCCCCACTAGAATTTTTGTAAACGTTATTAGTGAGCAATTACATAAGGTCAGACATAAACAAAGGTGTCTTTCAACTTGAACCATTGTGTAGTGATAAATTTCAGATTTTACTAGAGTGACTGGTAGTCTTGAATTCTATCTTTGACAATTTACCACGTCAATAGAAACAACAGATTCTATTAGTGTCCTATTCTTTCTTTCAGCTTTACCATTCATTTCAGGTGGATAAGGTGCAATGGTCTCCTGTATAATACCATGTGTTCTATAAAATTCAATAAACATGCTTGAACCATATTCAGTGCCTCTATCACTACGAAGTCTCTTAATTTTCCTATTGAATTGGTTCTCAACTTCAATCAGAAACAACTTGAACATGTCAAAAGCGTCACTTTTATTTTTCATCAAATATACAAACGTATAATCAGAGCAATCATCAATAAAAGTAATAAAGTAACGTTTATCATTCCTAGTCAACTTTCCATCAAGCTCGCATATATCAGAGTGTATCAAATCTAAAGGCTCAGAAGACCTATCAACAGATTTGTGAGGTGTCTTTGTAATCTTTGCTTGGCTACATGCATCACACTTTGAGAAATCATTCAAACTTAACTTTGGGATTAAGCCTAAGTTACTCATATTCTTAATGATACGCTTATTGACATGACAAAAACGAGCATGCCAAACATTAAAAGAACATAAAGAGTAAATAGAAGCATTCACTTTATTAACTTGAACATTCAACTTAAACATTCCATCAGAAGCATAACCCTTTCCTATGAATACATTATTCTTAGTTAAAGTAAACAAATCAGCTCCTATAACTTGAGTAAAACCAGCCTTGTTGAGAAGATAGCCCGAAACCAAGTTCTTCCTTTCATATCAAGAGTATGCATCGCATCCTTCAAAGTGAGAACTTTTCCAGATGTGAAGCTCAGTTCGACATTACCAATTCCATCAACAGTAGTGGTATGGGAGTCACCCAATAGCTCTTTCTTATCATCGGTCACACTATTGTATGTCTTAAACATACTTCTATCATAACAGACATGACGGGTACCTCCCGTGTCAATCCACCATCATCTGATCCACCTACTAGGTTGATCTCAGTTATCATAGCAACATAATTTGGTGGTTTCTCTTCAGTCAGGTTAACAATAGCATTAGAGCTAGAGTTTGGCCTGTTCCTGCACTTACGTGCCATATGACCTGGTTTCCCACAGTTAAAGCATGAGAAAACAACATCATTTCTAGGTGGAACCTGTTGTGTTCCAATTTGAACATGTTGTGTTCTATTTTGGTTCCTTTGAGGATTCAATTCGAGTTGTTGCGATTCTGGTTTGGTTTCCTGTTTTGATTCTTAAAGTTCTTTTGATTGGGTTTCAAAACAGCATTAGTTTTCTTAGCAGTGTTGGAAATAACAAGCACTTCATCTTTTAAATTTTGTTTTCGAGCTTCCTCCTCAATTCGAAGGCGAGTAATCAAAGTTTCCATAGTAAATTCTTTAGTTTTGTGCCTCAAACCATTTTTAAAATCTTTCCAAGATGGAGGCAATTTATCAACTAAAGCAGCAATTTGAAATTGTTCAGCAAAAAGAATACCTTCAGAGATGATCTCATGAGCAATCTTACCAAGTTCATGTGATTGTACCTCAACAGATCGTTCATCAGTCATTTGATACTTGAGGTAGCGGCTAACAGCGTACTTCTTCAAGCCAGCCTCCTCGGTATCATACTTCCGTTGAAGCGCCTCCCATATATCCTTGGCAGATTTGTCCTCAGCACAATAATAATCATACAGATCAGTAATTAAGCCATGCAGGATGTAGTTCTTACACAGAAAATCTGTTTCTGTCCATTTCTCAGCAACATGTACATCGGGCTCAGGAGCATCCTCAGCAACAACAGGTTTTTCAGACGTCAAAACAGAGGCTACCTTTTTAGTGGTAAGGTAGAACAACATCTTTTGTTTCCAGCGATGGAAGTGAGCGCCCTCAAACCTGAACAGTTTGTTCAGTTCAGAACCACCAGTATTTTGTTCGACAGACATGGCAGAAACCAACGTCTTAAAATTGTTGGAAATATTGGAACACACTGTGTTAGAAATGGAACACACAAAACTGTCAAACAAATAAAAGTGGACTGAGTCGCGGACTAGGTCGCTCTCTTTAAGACGTTCTCGGAACTGCCAGAAAATTGCAAGAAGTATTGATTATGATCGCCTCCATGATAAAACAGTCCTCTGAAATACAATTCTATATTGCACCGTATAGAAACGTTCAATCTACACTCATATTGCTCAGTATTCTTTTTGATGTGAAAATCATATATATAACTGTATCAAGCAGGAGCTTAAATACTCGAAAAATCAGAGCTGTTATGCTCTGTCATTATGGAGAAGAATCTCGGAAATAAATGGCATTAAAACAAGAGAGAAATCAGGGGATGATAGTTGACTCGTTCAAAAAACAAAATAGGAAAAACTGAATCAGATTTTTATCAAAGAAAACTTCAAATAAATTCTCAAATGGGCTATAGTCCAACAATGTCGTTCACCCTTGATGTTTGAAGATGTAAAATTTTCTGTTTTGTTGAAAAGCTACGCGTGGTTGTTTCTTCTACAGTGTTGAAGAGTTTTCCTTTGATATATCCGGACGTAAAGATGTTTTGGGTAAATCTTACTTCTTCGGGTGTTCCGCTTAACCATAATGTAGTGGACGATATGAATGGTGAGAGGATAAGAGACGGAGCTCTCTCACTTTTGCTACCAATATCACTTCTCGTGTGATAATGAATTATGGAGATAGCAAGAAAAAGGTGGTTACAAAGCATGTGGTTGTGTTATGTGAGGATTTAAAGATTCTTTTTAATAATAATTCTATGTCTTCACCTTTTGTTCTTGTTTTTACATGAGATATGTTCTCATTTAATTGTACCAGTGTTGTTCTCCATGATTAGTTTTAAGCTTAAAAACTACAAGTTTTTCTTAGTTTGAATGATAAGTTGTTTTGATTATTAGATAATAACTATTGACCTGTAGTACTGCTACAAGAGATTATATAAATATACAATTTCATAATATTTCCAATTCTAATATTTATTTATCCATCAATGGTTTCTCAAAATAAAAATGCTTAAAAGAAGATGAAGCTCTACACGCCATCTTGTTTAACTCAATCTAATTTCATCCCAACAATTCTTTCATCATATCCGGAGGAAGTCTCTCCAGAGATCCATAGACTTCAATCAAACAGCATTATTATGGACTCTTTTTTTTGGTAAGAGGGAGGGCGCTAGGCCCGAACAAAACAAAAGACAAAAACTAAATCGAAATAACTCTTCCTATTGATCGACCAAGTCTATCATCAAGAAGAATATCCTGGAGGCCTGCAGGAGGCGCACCACACTCGTGATGACCCAAGGCAAGAGAGCCTTCGAAATTCGTCATCCAGTCAGCTGCTCTATTTCCTTCTCTGTAAACATGAAGAAAACGAACATCCCAATCTCTTTTACAAAGCTCCTGACATTGTCGAATGATCCAACCATAAGGGTGATGAACACTAGTTTGATCCTGCATCAGAGCGAGAACCGATTTAGAATCCAATTCAATAATAACTTGTTTGAAACTTTTCGACCACGCAATCATTAGACCAAAATAAAGACCCCACAACTCAGCAAGAAAAGCTGTACAAACTCCAAGATTTGCTGCAAATCCACCAATCCAATCCCCATTACACCTGCGCATAACACCACCTGCAGCTGCAAGACCTGGATTCCCTTTACTAGCACCGTCAGTATTGACCTTCACCCAATTATTTTCAGGCGGAATCCATCTTATCAATGTAGTCTCTTTATTTTTCACCTGAATCCGATTAATAGACTCCAACGCTAATTTACATTCACGCGCACGAGCAATTATATCCTCAGCTTTACACACAATACCACTGCCTCCATTGAATATTTTTCCATTCCTCACTTTCCAAAGCCACCAAACACCAAAGCAGAAAACAAAATCCCAATTAATGTTATGAATAGCAAACTGAACTTTAATATTATCATGGAGCCAATCACTTAAAGAGCTTGAATAAAAAGAAAAATGAGCAGCAGGTGGCACTAAAATATCCCATATTTTTTTTGCTTCAACACAATCACGTAGGACATGGAGAACTGATTCATCCATACCACAGGAACCACAAGATATATCAGTAGAAATGTGTCGTCGGCTTCGATTAACATTACACAAAATTGAATTCTGCTTCGTCAACCAAATAAAACATCTAATGCGTTCCGGAATTCGCAATTTCCAAATTGCCGACCACCTCTCATCTACTGCAGTTGATCCACCTGAGTTACTACAGACTTGATAACCGGAAGCTACAGAGTACTTCCCCGACACCGTTTCCGGCCAGCACCACTGATCGCCCTCCTCGGAAGAGGAAAAAATTACAATAGACGCCATTTCCAAAATGATTGAAGAAGGCAAATAGAGTTTAAGGCAATCCCAATTCCAACCCTTCCCCTCAATCCAAAAGTCACAAACTCGAAAATTAATCCAATTAGAAGGAATCGAATTAATACACTTTTGGATTAGAGGCTTATCACCACACCATTGCTCTTTCCAGAAACTAGTAGTAACCCCATTTTGCACTATACGCCCAATACCAGCTTTGATAATACTTGAACCCGCCACAATTGCTTTCCAAATTGAGGATTGATTCCCCCTGTTCCGAAACATATTCAGACCCACCCTGTTCTTGCTATATTTGTGTTTCAAAGCTTGGACCCAGAGACACCCTTCATCTATCAACATTTTCCAACTCAGCTTAGCCAAGAGAGCCAAGTTGAAATCCCGCGTACAACGAAGACCAAGACCTCCATCCTTCTTCGGTCTACAAACCGTTGGCCAATTAACAAGATGGATTTTCCTCACACTCTGATTAGAACCCCATAAGAAGTTCCTATTACACGTATCAAGGCGATTGCAAACCCTTATAGGAAAAAGATTAGTTTGCATAGAATAAGTCGGTATAGAGGAAGTAACCAACTTTATGAGCGTTAAGCGACCGGCAAAGGAAAGACATTTGGATTTCCATCCTGACATTCGCTTAGTAACCCTATCAATGACATAGTTAAACGTATCACTCTTCACCTGATCATGGATTATTGGCATCCCCAAGTAAATACCCAGGTCCAAAGTTCGCTCAATCCCAAGAATGTCACAGATTCCCCTACTCGACACATCAGATATATGAGTAGAAAAGAAAACTTTTGATTTATGCAGGTTCACACGTTGCCCCGAACAATCACAAAATTGCCTCATGATATTATTAATAACAGTGGCTTGAGAACAACTAGCTTCCGCCATTAAGATAATGTCGTCAGCAAAGAAAACATGAGAAACCAAAACCCCACCACGAGAAACCGCAATTGGCTTCCAATTACCACACATCACTGCGTCATCAATTAGGTGCCCCAACCTTTCTATACACAGAACAAACAAGTAAGGTGAAAGGGGATCCCCTTGACGAAGACCTCGGGATGGAGTAAAACCTTGCAATTTATCCCCATTCCACAGAACGCGCATATCTGAACTGGCAACACAATTCATTATAAGATTAACCCAATGAGGTGAGAGGCCAAGAAGATCAAGGGTGTCTCGTAAGAACTGCCAGCTTATCCTGTCATACGCGTTTTCAAGATCCAATTTCAAAATCATATCTCCAGGTCGAACAGTACGATGCTTAAGAGTATTAACAACTTCCTGAACCAGAATTATATTGTCTGTGATGTGTCTTCCAGGCACAAAACTACTCTGAGCCGGGCCAATCACGTCAGCAAGAAAGCACTTCAAACGGTTCACAATGCATTTAGTGACCATTTTATACAAGACATTACAAAGACTGATAGGGCGAAACTGGGAAATAGACTCGGGATTATCAATCTTTGGAATCACAGAGATTAAAGTATCATTAATGCCTTGCTCAATCCGACCAGACTCAAGCATTTTAAGAATACAGTCACCAACCTGGGATCCAACTTTGTGCCACAACTTCTGATAGAAAACCGCTTGATAACCATCCGGACCTGGGGCTTTAAACGGTGCCATTACTGAAAGACTTTGGAAAATCTCCCCTCTATCAAACGCCTTTAGAAGAGTCTGATTCGCGTTATCAGATAAGCTTGGAAAATTAGTCAGCGTATAAAGCTTGCCCCTGTTCAAGTCTGAGTTAAATGCACCATTGGTCACTCAACTTTGATGTTTGTCTCAAAATGATCACTTAACTTCATTTTGTCTCAATAAAATCACTCAACTTTGGTGTTTGTCTCAAAATGGTCACTCAACTTTCTTTTTTGTCTCAATAAAGTCACCCTGGCAATTTTTAAATCAAAAACCTACCAAAAATATGACGTGGCTTCCACGTAAGCATTAGTCAACCATGAACGATGATTGGCGACACATGTCATCCACGTATACACCACGTGTCACTCAATTTTAGAGAAAAAAACAAAAAAAAATCAAATTAATTAAACTCATGACATATCCCTCACTATGGAGACGAAATTTAAAGTTTTAGATTTTAAAAGGAAAAAAGCTGGAATTTGCGATGAGTTTAATTAATTTAATTTTTTTATTATTTTAAAATTGAGTGACACGTGGTGTATACGTGGATGTCACGTGTCGCCACATCATCGTTCAAGGTTGACTCACGCTTACATGAAGGTCATGTTATATTTTCTGTGGGTTTTTTATTTGAAAATTGCCGGAGTTACTTTATTGAGCCAAAAAAGAAAGTTCAGTGATTTTATTGAGACAAAAATTGAACTTGAGTGAACATTTTGAGACAAACACCAAAATTGAGTGATTTTATTGAGACAATTTGAAGTTGAGTGACCATTTTGAGACAAACACCAAAATTGAGTGATTTTATTGAGACAAATTGAAGTTAAGTGACCATTTTGAGATAAACACCAAAGTTGATTGAACAATGGTGGCATTTAACCCGTTCAAGTCTTCCTCACTATACAGCTTTTTGAAAAAATCAAACACTAAGGCTTCAACCGATTTCATATCCCAAACCCAAATACCATTACTATCACGCAAACCCATTATCTTGTTTCTACGCCTTCGAATCAGAGTAGAAAGATGAAAAAAGGACGTGTTACGATCCCCAAAGCAAAGCCAGCTAACCCTTGACTTTTGAAACCAAAAAACTTCCTCCTGAGCTAAAATAACATCAAGCTCTAGAAGGATTTTCTTTTCCAGCTTTAACAGCCCACCATCAACACGGGTCGCCAAAATATTTATTATGGACTTTAAATGTTTAAACCCTTTATATCTATATACATTGGCCTTCGCATGTCACCTCGTCCTTAATTCACTCCCAAAAATTCTATGTGTCATTCCCTCTTTAATTCTCATAATTCTTTTTATTTCTTTCCCTTTTCTTTTACTGCCTATTTCTTTCCATTAATTATACCTTAACTAAACTTGTATTATTCATTATTTTGTATTAAAACTTTTAAAAAAAAATTGAATTAATTCTCATAATTTCTTTTACTTATTTCCTTTAAATAAACCTTAGTTCTCCTAAAATTTTGTTCAACGTAATTTCTATGTCCAATTTAGTGTATTTCCTTATTATTCTTATTTTCAAAGGCAATCTTTAATATCAGTTGTGCTTACATGGTCAATGATTGACCAAATACAATTTGGTCAATCACCGTTAGATCAAAATCTTAGGGTCATTGACCATATGAGCACCACTCTCTTTAATATATTTTCAGAAATCTCTCTAATTGAGTGTATTTCCTTATTATTCTTATTTTCAAAGGCAGTCTTTAATATATAATACCTAAAACCTTTCAAAAAAACCTCTCTTATTATACCATAATAAAATGAGAAGAATTTGATTGTTTCGTATGTTGGGAATTCATTTTTCAAATTGGTTCTTTTCATTTCTTCTGGATATTATTTTCTTCTTAGTTGGTAATCTCTTTTTGATATGTCGCTGCGGGATAAAAGGCCCTACTATTTTATCATTGACCTTAACTGAATACCTAACCGAAGTCACACAGAGCATCATTCAGTTAACCCACATCTCAGAAAAACCCAACTTCAACATAATTGCAGCTAAATAATTCCAATCCACTTTGTCATAAGCTTTGCTAATATCAATCTTCAAAGCTACATCCCCGAACTTTTTATTGAAAGATTTGGTTAAACTTTTGAATATCTAAATTTGAAAGATTCGGTTAAACTTTTTATACAGCTTCATTTAGATATTCTCTTTTTTATGTTTTCCATTCTTTTAATATGCATTTGTAATTTTTTGATCTAACTTTTATATCCTTTCCATTCAAAGTGAGGTTTTTCAATCCTTCTTTCAATTTATTCTTGAAGTGTTCTATTATGTGCAAGTCATTTATTAAATTTTTTTGTTTTGTTTCTTCATTTTTATTTTGATAGTGCATCTCCTTTATGGATGAATCTCTTTTGATTTATTATACCCAAACATGGTTACATTTTTATGGCTTTTGTAATACAGATAGGTGTTTTTAAGACCACACATGATCATTGAAGCCTTTATTTTCTATATCACGGATGGTTTCAATTGGTTTTTCAACGGTATGTCATTTCGATCACTCTATATGACACTGTTTCATTCATTTTCTTATGGGAGCTACATAAACATGATAGTATGATACTCTTGTTATACTTATGAATTTAATTAGGAATAAAGCTGATGTTAAAAGTGATTTTCATTATAAGTAATCTCATTGTTTTACCTTTTGCGTTTTCAGCAAAACAAATCTATGTAAATGATATTACATATTCCATTTATTAAAAAAAGATGTTGCATAAAAATAAAGGTTTAAGTATCTCTTGGCAATTAAGCTAATTCAATTTATTATAAATTAATTTTGCGAATAAAATCAAAATAAAATAATAAGATAATTTAGAAAACATGCTTATTAAATTTTTTATAAATAAATCTTAAAATCTATATGTATTAAAATGTCATGGGTAAAAATCTAGTTTTTTTTTAATATACATTAAACCTTGATCATTTATATGTAGAATTAAAGAGGATATGCAGGATGTAAAAAATCAAGAGTTGAAATATGTAAGAAGCAAAGAAAAAGAACAAGTTGAAATAAATAAATGACTTGTAGTGAGCAAAACATTCTACTGCATAGCTATGAGGATTAGCTAACATCTGAAAACATGTATCCATTCAAAATATGCTCCCTTTTCTACACCAATTACCTACCAATCCTAAAACCTGAAATCACAATGTGAGGCCAATGAGATATTAAACCCCCCAAAAAAACTTCAACCCAATTACATTCAGCAGCTGATCAAACTATATGGATGAAAGATCTTCATAGATAGTCTTTATACCTGGCCTCTCTGACACTGATCTTATGCATCTCAAAGCTAGTCCAAGGACCTCCTTCATTCCCTTTTCAACACTCGGATTCACCGTTTCTGGTGTAAGGCTAGCATCGTAGCAATCTGTGCCTCGACCCTCTGTCACCCTTAACCGCACCCAATCTGTCAAATCAATTCCTCCATCTTCTCCAGAAATCACATCACCGGCACACCTGCCACTTATAAGTTCTAATAATATTACTCCAAATGCATAAACATCTGACTTAAAGGAAGGAAGCGGTTTCTTTGAAGCTGCCAATTCTGGTGCTCGATAACCCAAAACTCCAGCGTCAAGTATCTGTTCAATGGTGCCTGCTTGAGTCATTAGCCTGTGAAGGCAGTAATCAGCAACACGTGCATTAAGATCAGGTCCCTCCAGCAATATGTTTGATGCTTTAATGTTCCCATGAGGAACAGCACGATCAAAATGGAGATAGTTCAGGCCACGTGCTACATCAACTGCTATTTTTAGCCTCTGTGCCCATGTCAATGGTGGCCCTTTTCTTCCTGGTCGATCTGAGAACAGGTTCATCGGGAATGAAATGTAAATCAATTCAACATGCATATGATCTAAATTTTAAAGATCTAATTAAACTGATGGCAATTTAACAACTCAAAAAAATAAGAAATAGGAAAAGGTCAAGAATTTACCATAAAGAAAGCTTGCAAGACTTCCAGGCGAGATGAAATCTGAGAGAATCAGCTTTTCGTGCTGTGTGGGTCCCCAGTAGTATCCTCTTAAACCAACCACATTTGGATGCCTGATGTTTGCAAATTTTTTAGCCTCCTTAGCAAATTCCTTCTTTTGCTTTGCCACCCCTTCTCTTAGCCATTTCACAGTCAGGAACATCCCATTATCCAATGTTGCTCGGTACGAAGTCCCATGACTGGACCTCCCCAAGACTTCCGCGGGTGCCCTTGACAGCTCCTCTGAAGTCAATGTGATTGTATCATCAAGAAAATAAAGCTCACCCACCAATCTATCTGGAGACCTCACATCCAACCTCGCAAATGTCTCAGCAGTGAATGAATCCCCAGATCCAGGTGACCATGACAAGTGACCAGGCTTTGTTGGAGAAAATCCCGTTAAAGAAGCCATTTTTTCATCGGAACTGATAATCTCAGATGACGAACCTTTGCGTGATGCTACAAGATCCTCAGCCGAAACAACCAATGCACCACCACTTCCTGTCCCAGCAGACGGATTGGCCTGTGTTTGCCTCCGGATACCTTTGCTTGTGATATTGTCCGGAGATCTCCTTGATATTCGGACATAATGTATGAAGATGGCAAGCATGATCAGAATGATCACTGCTATCACACATGAGACTATCACAACCACTTTGACAATGGTGTTCATTGATTTCCTCCGAGAATTTCCAGCTGGAGCATTTCCAGGTCCAGGACTACTGGGAAGACGTAGTCTGGTATTCCCAGGATAGAACGAAGAAGCAGGGAACCTCCTCATGTTTTCTGGGACGACTCCAGAAAGATCATTGAACGAAACATTAAAGCTTCCAAGGCTGACAGTCAGGTTGCTTGGAACCGGACCTGTGAAATGATTTTGAGACAAATCCAATGATGTTAGTGTGATCATACCATCCATGGAGGTTGGCAGAGACCCTGATAAATTATTTCCAGCAAGATTCAGCACTTTAAGTCCAGTCAGCGAACCAAATCTATCAGGAAAGTACCCATCAAGTTGGTTATGAGAAAGATCAAGGACTTCAAGATTGGATTGGCTATTAGCAGGAGGAGAGAAATCAATATCACCCTTAAGTAAATTATTTTCAAGGTGGATTTCTCGCAAAGTAGAGGAAGTTAAAAATGTGGTCAAAAGTGGTCCATCCAACTTATTAGAACTGAGATCTAGGACTTGAAGCTTCGGGTACATCGCAACAGCGTTTGGTAGAGAGCTACTAAGAGAGTTGTGAGAAAGATTCAGATGATGTAACCGCAAAAATTGCGGGAGCACTTCAGGAAATATTCCTGTCAAATGATTCTGGCTGAGATCAAGATGCTCAATGTCGCCCCACTTTGTTATTTTTGTTAGATTTCCTTCAAATTGGTTGTTTGATAGATCAAGCACAGTACAGCTTCCTGTCACCAGAGGAAGATCACCTAGAAGTCTATTCGACGAGAGATTAAGGACACGTAGTTCTGTTGACATTATCATACTTATTGGACCTGCAAGATGTAAACTTAATTTGAGAGACAGCAAAAATGGACCATAATAGCCAAAGCATATCTAAAGTTTATTAAAAAAAAATTACTAAGCAACTTGCACGAAGCTAAAGAAGAAAATTAGGAGGCACCTGTGAGATTGTTGCCGCTCAAATCTAGTTCCGTCAGAAGTAATGAATCTCCTTTTAACAGATCATTAGGGATAAACCCTGAGAACCTGTTGTTGCTGAGTCTAAGGACCTGAAGCTCATATGCAAAATCAAATCCCGGCAAGCCACCAGACAGCTGATTGTAGCTTAAGTCCAATACCTTCAAGCTTGCAAATAAACGCAGCTCACCTCCGCCAACCAGTGATCCAGTGAGCTGGTTGTGGCTGAGATTCAAGTGTTTAATGCTTTCAGAAATACCAGGCAATAGCTTCCCCCCACTAGAGCTTGCAAGCATATTGCTACTCAAATCAACATAACTGACATTAGTAAGAAGAAAAAATTCCCCATCAAGATGACCTTCAAACATATTTCCATGCAAGTCAAGCACCTTTAAACCCGATAAGAGCTCAAATCCGTGCGGGATTTTCTTAGTGAACGCGTTAGAAGACAGATTTAAATACACCAGGTTATTCAGCCTGGTTAATGAGGTTGGGAGTAGCCCAGAAAAGGAGTTCCGGCTCAAGTCCAAGGACTGGACTGATACGAGGCTTGAAATTGATTCTGGAATCAAGCCAGAGAAGTTATTACCAGCCAATGAGAGGTTCTTTAAGCTTGAAATTTTACCAAACCCTGGTGGTAAGGACGACGAAAATAGATTGTTGGATACATCCATAAACTCGAGGCTTTTGAAATCGTCTATGTTTTCAGGAATCTTCCCGGCTATAGAGTTGTTTGGCATAGAGAGTTTAACAAGCTTTGTGAGGTTAGCAAATATGCTCAAATCAACATCAGCAGAAAGCCCCAAATTATCGAGAACAACGGCAGCAACATTCCCATTATTACAGACGATACCATTCCAGGATGAAGGGCAGCCATCAAAATCAATAGATTCTTCATTCCATGATTCAAGGACATAACCAGTAGGGTCATGCTTTATACCCTTCTTAAACTCAAGCAATGCTAAAATATCTTGTGAAGGAAGTTGCCCCATTGCACAAAACATAAAGAGAGAAACAACTAGAACCCTAAATAGCTTCATATCCACACTCTTAACAAACCCAAATGAATCCCGGACCGGATAAACCCTATAACAATACAATGAACTACAAATGCCTACTTTAATACAATAAAAAGCAAGCCTTTCATAAAGGTTTCAACTTCTAAACCTCACCAATCATCAAATTTAACTAACTTTCTACCATTTACAGTGAAAAAATCATAGATGGTGAAATGCCTATTCTTCAAGACAAATAATATAAAAAGATGGAAACTTTCCACATGCAACTAAGAATCTCAAAATGGGTTCAAAAATACCTCACAGTCTCACACTGGACCAGATTGGGGAAACCAGAACTTCAAGAAGAAGAAGAAGAGAATGATTCAGCTTCAAAGAACCACTCAAAATGAGCTAAAATAAAACTGGGGACCAATAAAAGAAACTAATGTAGGCACAAGAGATCTCACGACCCATTAATAATGTAGGCACAAGAGAATCTTCCCACCCATAAAAGCTTCAACTTTGGAGAGATTAAAAAAACCTAAATGGGTTTTAGTTTAGCTTATCTGAAGCAAGCACAGTGAAAAGTAGAGCAGTTCAGAACATACCATACCATACCATACCACCAGAAGCACCCCAAAAAAAAAGGGACTCTAATCAAAATCACTAATCAAACGGGACCCTCAAGTTTTTTTTACTAATTACTGATATTTAGGTGCTTAAAAAGTTTTGAACTTTAAAAACCCTAGCTTTAATTTTAATGGTGGAAAAAAACAAAACCTTTGCAGTACATTGTTTGTCTCTTTACCTCCTTTCCCCATGTGGGTTCCTCTAAAATAAAAGGATTAAAAAAAATTCTTTTTTAGTGTCAGAGAGAACCCAAAAGATAGCGGGAAAATTTTAGGGATTTTAGGATGTAAATACATAAAATTATAGCATAAATTAGGGATTTACGCGCCAAAAAAAAGAGTTAACATGGTGGACGTAAAGGGTTTATCAAATACGGTTTAGGATTTTGTAATTTTTGGAAAAAGAAGTGCCACGTAGGAAATGAATGGGTCCGAGGCAGTGCCATTTTGACTAGGGTGGATGAAATTCCCATAATGCCCAGAGGAGGGGTGAAGTAGGTGGAACTATTATGATATTAGACTTGTGGGGAAGTGGGACCCATGGGCCACCAATTAGATAAGGACACGATTGCAATTTGTCATGTCACAGCTACGATTTCCCATCTCCATCTTGCACAGCACAGGGATGGATGGATATATTCTGTATTATTTTATGGTACACTACGGTTTACTAAATTTTAATCACATTACAAATACAAGGTCTTATTATTTCAGTATCAAAAGATTGAACCAATACAAATAAGATTCTTATATGCTAACGGTGTACAAATAAGATATCTGAAAATTCAATAGTTTTACCATTAAGCTACATGAAAATGAATCAATGAGATGAATAAGGATTTGAGAACCATTAGCGAGAGTAACTTTTGTACGAACAAAGTACTCGAAGTGGAGATGAAGTTTGCCCAACTTAAAACTTAAGTGACGAGTCCCTTCCGCATCCATAATCCATGATTCTTTGGTTGAGGTAGATGTCAAAAGAGTATAGTCAAGATTGAATTTGTTACTTTGGAGGAAATTTTGGAGAAGAACATTTGTTAGCATAATGTTCCCGTCCTTTTTAATTATAGCTCAAAATGTTAAGATTCCATCCTTGTTGAAGTGAATTACACATATTGATGGTTAGTTATCATTGGTTTTCCCACCACCAGACGTTCAGCCTCTACCTTAGCCCTGATTAAATTTAGATCCCCTATTTGCATGATTCACTAAAATTGGTGTAATTTCAACAGTAACTTTCTGAGATAATTGATCCTCCTCATTTAGAAGCAACCCAAACAGACAGTCAAAAGGGACCAAAAATTGTTGAGAATACAATGCATGTCTGAACATACAATAATCAGCGGCTAGACCAGCCAAAACATAAACAGTAAATTTATTAACCTTTTGACTTTTAAAAATGTAAATAGTTCAAAACCATGTTTCATTGTCATAATTTGTTGATGAAGATTGCGATCTGCGGTCGAGACTTTTAAGCAAAATTCGAGTGAAGCCTCACGAGCAATGGCCGACCTTAGTAGTTGATAAAGCATGTTGTCATGGATAAATTACACTACAGGTACCCAAACTATGCCCATTTTCCCAAACTGGTACCTAAAAACTATTTTGTCACATATAAGTTCCTAAACTATCGATTACCTCCCAAATGAGTACCTCGTGACCTCCTATAGCAGGTTTACCTCAAGTCAACGCTGGTCAACGGAAGTCAACGCATGTTTGACCAAATTTTTGGTTGCCTCAGTTGACCGAATTATTAAAAAGACGAATTTGCCCTCCATCTTCTTCTTCCTCCATTTAACCTTCCTCTCTCCTCCTTCATCTTCTTCCTCCACCTCCATTCAACCTTTCTTTCTCCTACATTTTCTTCCTCTATCCAATCTTTCTCTCTCTTATCACCATAATCTATTTTCTATTTTCTTTATTCTTTTTCCTTTTCATTTTTTCAAAATAAAAAAGAAATTAAAAAAAAATCAATCACGGAAAGGGACCCGCCGGAATTTGGGAAATCCGGATTCCGGCGACCCGCCGCTGGGATCTGGAAATCCCATCGTCGCCGCTGGTTTCCAGATCCCAGCGCCACCTGGGATCTGAAAATCCCATGTCGTCGCCGGTTTGGAAACCAGCGGCGGCACTGGGATCTGGAAATCCCAGCGACGCCGCTAATTTCCAGACCGGCGGCGCTGGGATTTCTAGATCCCAGCGGCGACCCGCCGGAAACTGGGAAATCCAGATTCCGGCGAGGCTTGAATCTGGATTTCCCAGATTCCGACGGGTCGCCCGCCCACCGTGGATCTTTTTTTCTAATTTATTTAAAAAAAAGGAAATTGAAAAAGAATAGAGAAAAAGAAGAAGAAAAAAAAAGTTAAGGTGGAAAGAGGAGTGAGAAGGTAAAATGGAGGTGGAAGAAGAAGAAGAAGGAGGGGTAGTTTAGACAAATTTTTTAGGGGAGTGAAAAAAGTCAACAAAATTTGGGTTGACTTACATTGACCGGCGTTGACTTGAGGTAAACCTGCTATAGGAGGTCACGAGGTACTCATTTGGGAGGTCATCGATAGTTTGGGTACTTATATGTGACAAAATAATTTTTAGGTACCAGTTTGGGAAAATGGGCATAGTTTGGGTACCTGTGGTGTAATTTACCCATGTTGTCATACATAAAAGTAAACATACATTGCAATACCTAAACATCTATCCCAATCGACAAACTTCGAGCTCGTTGACGCTAGTTTTGGAATAAAGTTGCCCAATGATGAAGCAAACAATATCCTCGAAGAAAAAATTCAATTTATACCCTTCAAATCAGAAAGTTATGATATTAACTTGGTGGATAAGCTATGCGTAATCGATTCCGATTGAAAAGATAAAAAGTAATATTGGATCCCAAAAGGGTGAAGGTTAGAGGAGGAAGAATGAGCGACAATCAAGGTCACTGTGATGCTATATGCAGGGCCATCTTGAACCTTTTTGAGGCCATGTACAAATATATATAAAAAACGCGAACGAATTTGGGCTATGTAATTTTCAGCTAAGATCACAATTTAAGTGTGCCCTTCTCAAAATCATAAAAATAAAACAATATCGTTTTCAAAAATAAATAAAACTAATATTACTAATAGGATTTTTAGGAATTTTTCACGTGATCTCCTCATAGGCTTAACACAAAAATAAAAAAATAGGTCCTTTTCAGTTTGAGGCCATGTGTCACCGTCCACTTTGCTCTCTCATATTTACTGGTCTGGCTAGAGGAGGAGAGCAACTTATTAGAACTGGTGTCGATATAGAAGATTAAACGAGAGAAGGTAAAACCAGTTAACCTTGAAGTTGGATGAGAGGGAAGGGTGTCAACCATGGTTAATGCTGAAGAAAAGAAACTAGGGTGTAGGGATGTATCAATTTTTGAGTCGTTAATGACTGATACCATGTAAAAGTTAAGGAGAAACATTTCAAGATATACTATTAACAAGACGTACAAATATATACATGGAGAGAGGCTCAAGTGTGACAATGGGCTTAGTGTGAGACATGAGTTTAATGTGTGGAGTCTCATTCATTTGGTTAATGACTGATCAACTACAAGTTGATTCGTCACCGGTAGATCTTAATCTAAGGGTCTAAAAGAAATTTAATTAATGGACCAACTTTCTTTTAAACGCTTAGATTAAGATTTAAGGGTGACTGGTCAACTACAAGTTGATCAGTCATTAACCAAGAGAATGAGACTCTTATTATGTGACAATAGGAGGATGATTTGACATTTTTGTAATTAAATATGGAAAGATGACAAATTTGTAAATAAATGGCAAAAAGCATTGTTTAGCCATCTAAACTATCCTAAATTTGTGCATTTGGCCATCGACCTTTTATTCATCTCCTGGAAGTTTTTTTCAGAATTTTCTGAGCGATTTCTAAAATTTGCCGAAAATGCTCACCAAATTTGCCGAAATTCCGTTCACCGGACATTTCAAGGTGGCTGTTTTTTACAATTTTTTGTTGGAAAAGTATAACTATCATGTTGGAATAATTGGTATGCTGATGTATTCTGTAGAACAATAAAGTATTTTGTTGGAACAACTGTAATAATTTATTCAATTAGTACACTGATTTATTTTATTGAAACAACGGAAGAATTTTTTTGGGACAATAGTAGATTTTTTTTTTGGAACAATACAGTATTATGTTAGAACAACACGTAATAATTTAATACTTTGAATTTAATGGAACTCTATAATACAAAACATAATGAGTTGCAATTATCGTAATATTTAGACTGATGAAACTAATTTAAGGGTTTCTCTTCAATCATCAAATTGGGGTTTCCTTATTATACACTAATTTAATTAACTATATACAAAATCTAATGAGCAAATTACTAAAAATGAATACAACAACAACTACAAAGCCTTCGTACCAATAAGTATTCTGTTGGAACAAAGATTAATATTTGTTGGAATAATATAGTATTTTGTTGGAACAACACGTAATAGTTTAATAATTTGGAACAAGAGAAACATTAGTATTTTGTTGGTACCATTGATATTACTAATTTATTCTGTTGAAACAACACAATGTTTTGTTGGAACAACATAATATTCTGTTGGAACAATATTCTATAAATGTTGTATTGATATTCATAATCAAAATACAAAATCATGAAATTCTTTTTTTACGAGAAAGTCGTAGAATTCTAGTTCAAATTCTTATATATAATAACAAAAAAAAAAACAAAATTAGCATAAAAAATAGTTGGATTCGGCTCAAAGATTGGAGATCTGAACAGATTTGAGCAGTTACGACATTGCATTCGGCTCAAAGATTGGGACAAACAAGGAGCAGTGGGAGTGGAGATTTGAGCATATACGACATCACATCCGGCTTAAAAATTGGAGATCTGAACAGAAGCATCATCGAATGAGAGAGAGAGAGTGTTGCAAAAAGAAAAGACCGGAAGCTATGGCGAAATGAGATTGGAAGAGAGATGTAGAAGTGAGGTTGATTCCGATAGGACAAGAGCGAGGGAGAGGCGGTCGACAAAGGAGATGGTCGGCAAAAGAGATGAACGTCCGGAGAAGGAGGCTGGGGGAAATGAAACTCTATTGAAGAAGGGCGGAGGTCACGTGGGTGAGAACGTTAGAATTTATAGCAGAGAATTCTATCTTTATTTTTTCTTAATTATCTATAAAACTGAAAAACTACCATTATCTCACAGTAAGCGTTTTATTTCACAGTAGGAGGTGTCGAACCTGACTATATGATAAAGGCATTTTGAAATTTTAGCATATTAACTTTTGACATATAAATTATCGAATAATTTTAAGGATTTTAAGGGATAAGTTTAAAAATAATGCTCGTGATTTACTCAATTTTCAAATAGGGATCTATGGTTTAACTGTATGCTGTTAAGTTTGCTATAATCGCAAAAGCAATTCATAACAAACTTTAATGCAATAAAATATATAGGAACCACTTCAAAAGGATGGACAGAGAGCTTTGTTTGTGCAAAGAGCACTGAGAAAGAAAGGTAGATAACTGCTAATTATCAAATCTTTTTAGTCCATTAATTTGTTAGAAAGAACCAATTGTAGTGCAAATTATATATAAAATAAAAAAACTCAACAAGTTGGTAGGGTTACGAGAAAGACAGAATTTTCTTGTCTGCAAAATGAATAAATAATGTAGTAAAGAAACCCCTTTCCAAGATAAAACGTCAATGCACAACAAAGAATCCTAGATTTATCGAAGACTAGTTTAATATTGGATTATACATGTAGTCTTTTAAACTTGTCCAAAAACTTTAACTATCTTCCTAAACTTTCAAATGTTTAAAATAATTCCTTATACTTGTTTAAACGTAACAAATAACTTCTTATTCTTGTCAACAATTACAAATAATCTCTTGATCTTGTCCAATTGCTTTCAATAACACCCTAATTTAAAAAAGTGTTCGTATCAAAATGTGAAAACGATCGTTAATATCGTTTATAAAAATTTCAACTCCATCTATCATAATCTTGCACCTATATTATATACCACCTAAAAAGCGTACGTTTCGATACATCAATTTTGAAACTAGGGGCTTATTTGTTACGTTGTGACAAGTACAAGAGGTTATTTATAACCTTTTAAAGTTCAAGGAGACAATTGCAATTTCGAAACAAGTTTAAAGGGCTATATATGTATTAATCCTTTAATATTGCTTTCCTATAATTTAAAACCAGTGTTTTCAAATATCGTTTGGTTTGATAAACTTCTTTTTGGAAAAAAAGCTATTTTCAGTAAAGGTTACATGATTCTTAAAAAACAAAAACATAATTCATCCAGACAGGTCATATTAATAAAACTTTTTAACTAAAATAGCTATAACTTCCAATATCATTTAATAACTTCATATTCCCAACTTTGTTCTTTTTTTTGCTACAACTCATCTCTAAAGTACTTTTATCTACAACAATGCTAAATTGACCTAAATCTCAATGGATGAATTGCCGTGATGACACCTGGTATGAAGTATGCTTTAAAAAGTTTAGACTATACTTGGTTTCTTTATGAAATTATAAAATTTAAAATTTTCTTCAGCTAAAATCATTCTAGCAAATTTAGACAACAAAAAAGTCCCCAAAATAGCAACATGACAATACATGAAAAATTATTAAACCATACATGTATGACATTATTGCCCCTTGTTTGACACATGGTAGACAAAAGAACTAAAATTTATATTCTTTTACTACCAAATGACAGTTTCACTCAGCAACTACATATTTGTTTATCGCTATCATGTAATACCTCAACTCATACGTAAGAAGTTAATTGTTACCACTGGGGCACTTACTGCCATATTACTATTTGGATGACATTTTATGTCTGAGTTGACATAATGACTATTAAAACATAAAAGAAATTTTCAATAGTTCTATTACAAGAAAATAGTCTATTTGTTTTCAAAATATATTCCAAATTTACACTGACCATCTACAATATAGCGGACAACTAATAAGACCCAGAAAAGAAAGGATCGCCATTTCTCTATTTCCAAAACCATACTATTTTTTGTCAATCCACCTTTGTAATCGACTTCTCTTCACGTAATGCAATCTTTAACTTGTTATTTATTCATTCAAAAGAAAACTTTATTACATTTGGACTAAACTACTAATTTTGTGCCATCTAGCATTTAAACCAATAAAATAATATGATAACACTATTATGTAATAATTTATTATTTAAACTAAATAAAATCTTAAGCTGTGAAACTTTACTCTTAACTAGATAGATTAAGTGCACTACATTATTACCCTGAGCCCAAAATATACTTTTAAATGGTGTGAATTGCCTCAAATATCTAGTATTGAATCAAAACTAATTTTGGCAAATTTTGGGCAATACGAGAACGAGTTTCATGCCATTTCAAGACCATTCAACTTGCAATGACATAATGGAATAATTAAGAATAAAGTATAGGAAAAGAAAACTCTCAATCAAAATTTGACATTATAGCATCCACTTCAAACAAAGTTGTACATAGTGCAAAACAGACTTACAAATACCTACGGCTGTGGCTGTGGTTAATGGCTCTTCAACGTCCATACTTGAATTGATATATAATGATTCTGCAATATATATAATTAAGAAAAAGGTAACGCTGATGAGATCCACCAGCATGCTTGCTGGCTAATCAATTCCAAGAATGGAGAACATCCTCGCGCTTTTTCGTTTTCTGTCTACCTCTAAATGATTATATAATATGTCTGTTTTGGTAAACCACCCCACAGCCTGCCTGCCTACAAATATATCTTATTTCTTTCCACCGCCGGAAACATTGAACTTGAAGAATATTATGTCTCCATCCTGTACTACATAAGTCTTTCCTTCCTGTCTATACTTTCCTCCAGCCTGCACCCAAAACAAAGTCAAAACTTATCCAACAACACAGCTTCTATAATTGGGAAGTCTAGATCTGCAAAGACGATGGGGACACAGAATATCATAGATCCATACAACTAAACAAAGATTGGTATTGCCACCCTACGAGCATACTGTTTCTAAACTCTAGAGGGTTAAATCAGTCTCTAACACCAATCCTATAGGTTTATTTAGGAAACATAGAAAGATGGATTTGCTCATCCAAAATAACCATAAACCACCTAAGGGATATGATAAAAACACCAAAAGAGAGAGAGTTGCTTTCTTCTTCAAAGCACATAAACAATATGTTCTTTTTTTACTTTTGAGCCTACCTTAACAGCTGACTCACTGCCAAGCTCCTTGAGATCTTCAAATTTCATGACCTAAACATAACAAGAATATGAGGAGATTAACAGGTTATCAGGTTAAAATTTCAACAATTATGGATATACATCAGGACCAGCGATGAGAATCTGAAAAGCAGATGCATAATGAAATTTAAGGTAGTTGGTACAATAGCATATCTCAAGAATGACAAGGAACATTCTTTCTGATATATCAACCTTGGTTTTCATATGGACCCTAAGTGGCCAAATAAATTTGGTCACCTAATGGTTAGATCCTAGGGTGAAGATAATAATCATCCTAAGTCTTCAAATAAGTGTAGATCTAAACCATGAATTACCAAATCCATTCGGCCACTCAGGGTCCATGTGGACACACCTCTGGATATATAAAAGTCGATGAGAAAATATTGGAAATTGTAAGTTTTTGACCTAGGAAACATTTACCCATCAACTGCAATGATGAGATAATAGTAGTCTTCTATCACCAGCACTGATGACACCCAGTGCAAAAAGTAAAGAAAAAAATGTGCATATGAAAATAATCTGAACTGATAGAGGCTCACTATCACTAGTGTTATATAGAATTAAAACTGAACATACTCGGCTAGAACAATAAGCAATAATCCTTAAAAAGGCAATTTCATTTATAATTCAAAGCTAAGGTAGAGAACCTCAAAATGTCACACAGACACTGAGAGAGAGAGAGAGAGAGAGAGAGAGAGAGAGAGAGAGAGAGAGAGAGAGACTAAAACATGAACCAGGAACAACCTCAGCACATATAAACCCCCTCTCAAAATCAGTATGGATGGTCCCTGCAGCCTGAGGTGCCTTCGATAGCCTTCTGATTTGCCAGCACTTCACCTGTACAGGCAAAATTACTGATATCACCCATAATGAACAGAAATAGACCTCTAATGGTACAAAATACAAATACAGAAATGCTCATGCAAAACACTAGATATTTCTACAGAAAAAATAGGTAGCAGCAAAGCTTTACTGTTATCTCAGAAGAATTCATGCAGAACGAATGATCTTAAAATTTATGAACCTAACAGTGGAAATTGTTCAATTCAATCCAGATAGTATGACCAAATAAGCTCTCACTCAATATTTATAGCTCAACTTTCTTTTAAGTATTTTCTTTGTGACCATGGTTAGACTTGTGTAATTGATGAAGACATGAACTAAATTAAAAAGAAAAGATCAATATGTTAGGTAGCAACGTGTCCACTTGCCAACAAAGGCACTTGTTTGCAATCACGAACAGATGGAAAACCAAATCCATTATTGCAAATGATAAAACTTAAGTACTCATGTAGAAATAAGCAGGGTGCATTCCTAAACCAATTTCTTTCAAGTTTTCCTTTCTGATTGAAGAACATGAGTAAAGGAGCATGCATTTAAATCAAATATTCAGATCATGTGATCAAGCTAGCCTTTCTAGCATTGAAAATTAATAATATAAATCTGTTTCAGTTTTAGTCCTTCAGGATCACAAGGAGGCCATAACAAATTATGATTCTAAAGAAGCATTGCCATATCTGCATTCCAGAGTTACAAACTGAAGCAAAGCAACATAAAAAAACATCGAGATAACCACGCATTTTGTCACTGGACAACATACAGGTATCAGAATATCAAACGAGCATAGGAATGGCAGTCGATGACAAGATATACCTACAACATATTTCATTACGAAAAGGTTTATTTATCCTCTTTCTTCCACTCATACCCCCAATTCTTCTTCCCTTATCCACCTCTTTCCCTCAAGGGTCAGCATACTGAGTTAAACATAACAAACCTACTGCAATTCTAGGTATATCTCAAGTGTACTTGGGTTCAACTGACACAAACATCCAAATGGTAATGTCTTTCGCAACTTTGACACTAAACTTTTAACTTTTAAGGTGTATCATCATATCTATAATATAATATGCTTTGTACTTTGGATAGCATCAGCACCAATACTTGAAATTCTAAGCAAGACAGTTACAAGGCTTGCGAGAAGAAGGATAACCAACAAAAAGATGATAAAATTGTGATGTGGAAGTATATATTACCTCATCAGGGCCAGCAGTGAAGAAGTAGATGAGATTAATTGCAGCAAATCCAGTCTTTATAATCTTTGGAAGGGCACTGCAAGAAAGTTGAACAGTTGCCCGGTCAGATATGTCATATATGCAACTTAGATAATTCATAAAAGCACAACTCCAGATAACAATCCACCAAACTTTTAGAATCAAACCATTCAATAGATAATTCGAACATGGTTTTTTCCAACTTCACGAGTTAGGATATGCACAAAACCAACTAAGTTTGTTTTTCCCGATTATCAGAAATTTTTCGAGTATGCGTATGGGATGTAAATTCATGCCAAAAAAATACATACAATTCAATGTACTATACATTTTAAGCACATTCGAGCCATTAAAAAGAAGAATATGGGTAAATAGGACCACAACATATGGACAATACATACTACTGCCTATTGAAGATTTTTAGCAATTACAGTTAACATTCTCAAACTAAAATATCAAAACAACTAGCTCTCAAGTTTGCGTCCCTATTAAGCTTCTTTAGCTTGCATGGCACCTTTCCAAATCTACAAGGAAAGACATAAGAAAAAATCGTGCTTGTTTGGATCATCAGACCATTTAATGACAAGATAAAAGAATTAACAGAACATGAACTGAGAGCAAGGCATCAGATTATTCTATGACTGAAGCAACTTAAGTTCTCTTGCATCCTGTTCTTCCAACAGCTCCCCCATTGATTATTTTTATTTAAATCATATTTCTGTAGATCAAAACACCAAAAAAGAAAATACCCTCTCAAATAATACATATTAGCCATTTCAGTTCTACTGACCTTTGTGTCTTGTTCTCCTCACAATACTTAACAGCTTCTTCTGGTGACAAATCAGCAAGTGTTCTCTCCAGCGCACAACTGAAAGGAATAATTGTTTCACCTCCATGTTCCTGCACCCTAGTATAGAAAACAAAATATTTTCTATTAATAAAATTTCAACCGTGAAGATAATTTTGGTACACAAGCATTAGGTATGAGTATGATACTGCCAGAACAAACTTTCAAGATATCGTATCACCATATAACGATAGAAAAAACAATGCAGTAAGGAGTATTGGTCATCTAAATACCTCAAAGAGGACCATTGCTATTTTCATGCAATATAGTGTACACAGATACACATTTAAGTACATTATAGATGAACAAACGCGAAGAACTGAGAAAGATAGAAAGGAGCTGGCATTCACAAAATACCAATATAAACATCAAGCAAAAAGTAAATTTGAGAATAAGCTTAGGCATACCAAGCATGAATTTTGGGCAAAAACTTGTTCTTTTTTCTCTGATAATCCTTTTCATTCATGTTAACCTGCAGTGAATACAAAGTTCAAATGGTCACATCCTTTACAAAAGTCTAAGATGGAGAAAAAAATGGAATTTATCATGCATGCATTTACACATAGAGAAATCAAACAAGCAATTTTGGCCTTTTCTCCATAATGAGAAACCAAAATTGCCAACAGTAAATTTCTAGAGATTTCCACTTCACTGAAAATACTCAGAAAAGAAAAGGCTAATTATGGATTAATTAAGTTTTCAAGTATTTCTGGCAACAACAAAGAAAGTACATAACCCTATTAGCACAGAAAATATAGCAGATTCCAATATTGTCATGCTCATATGTCCCATACATGCCTCCCAGTCGTGATGCAGACTCAAGAAAATCATTGCTTGGGTATTACAAATTTAATTCAATTTTGATTTACACACTGCACGACCATAGAGATTTGCAAGATCTATTTTGATACTCTTTCATTTTTCAAAAGAAAATAGTACACAAAATTGAAAATTAAGTACATTTGGAAATAAGCACATAGTTGCAACCAATAGGTTAAAAGCATGATCTCATAAACAGGCAGAAAAAGAATCTAGCATAGGAACTCATTGCAGCTTGGCTTAAGAAAAGATGCAAAGGCATATCCCTGCCTAATGGAGTGTGTTTGAGAGCAGCATGTGTGTGTGTGTGTGTGTGTGTGTGTGTGTGTGTGCACGTGGGTGGGTGGGTCCCAAGAAAGTAGAATCAGCCAATCAAATAACACCTCATCCTTTCATAAAAGCCACCTGCCACCATACAATCACCTGCTTTAACTCAAACAACAAAATCGGGAAACATAATCTAAGGAATGAAACATATTTCTCTTGCACGACAAACAATTTAAAACCCACAGAAGGAAAGATATTTCAGAAAGGTAGAAGAGAATAAATTGAAGATATAGAGCAGAAGCATCTGATAGTCTCTTGATGAAGTTAGTGAAACAAAGATGAAACAGCAAAATTGAGTTAAAGGGAAAGGACAAGGATGTTTGATGAGTTTTGGAAGTTCATGGGTTTTTCTAGATTCAAGATTCATGTTCTATTTATGTTCTATTTTTTGCTTTTGGTCAAATATTTCGACAACATTTTTACCATTTTCTCTTCTTCTTTCTTCCTTATTTATTTTGGACTGCACATAATCTTATAAGGTGGAGAATAAAACATCTGATTTACAATCTAAAACCCTAAAAAGATGACATAGGTCAAAAACTAGCACAGGCACGCCTTTTATACCCATGACAGGCATGCTGAGGCAAGCATCTTCTTAATGGCGCCTACCTTCTCAGGCGATAGGCCTAGAGCCTTGCAACTATATATAATTTCGGCACTTGTCTTCATAAATCCGTAGTGTAAGGACATAACGATATGTAAATGATTAAAATCATATCAAGTTAAAAGAGAAACTGAACTGGTGTGTTTATTACAAGATATAAGATTAATAAGTATTTGAACTCTATCAACTGAAGATGTGTATCAACATCAACCAGAATCCATTAACTAGGTCTATAAGTCACTGATATAACAACTTCCACGCAAATACAAAAGGTGTTTCTTTCTTCACACAAGTTTGCATGACAACTTGATGGTGCAAACATTTAGGAGAAGGGCAACCTGGGCCAGCATTTAAAGCGTATATATGAAGAACTAAAAACATGGATTACTTCATCCGAAAGAGTGTGGAAGTATTCTCCATTAGAATAGACAAAGAAAGAGGAACAAAGGAAACAAGTTATACCAGGTAAACAACAGGTTTGGCAGTAAGTAACTGAAATGTGTTCAGTATTTCAACATCAGCAGCTTTCCAATCTCCTAACCGGACATCTTTCCCATCTTCAAGCCATGCTTTGATCTACAGATTCCAAAAATCATCAGCAGAGCCACAAATCCAGTACTCATAAACATTAGAATCATACATTTGGGGTCAACAAACATTTCAATTTAAACTAGAATGTCAATACACAGTTAAAATAAGAAACAAGGCCTTTTTTATTGGATCTTCTGGAAACTCAAGATCCAATAAGTATTATTCCCTTGCCAATGAGTAAATCAATTCCATTTAGTAGATTAACCACCACAGGCTAGTGCAGTATGAACATGCTAAGTATATTTCATTTGAAACAGAACCTTAGTACAGTTTTTGAGGAAGGTAGGAATATCAAAATTTCACAATTGAATTACAAATCAAAACACTGCAAATAGTGCCTGACATTATAGGATTTGCATACAAAATAAAGCACCAAACATATCTTAAGCATAGCAGCAGCATAAAACAAGCGAGTGTTTCTTGAACTCTCAATACTGAATAATGATATATGAGAAATACTCATGAAGATGATCAATTTGTGAGATGCATTCAATCACGGGAATATGCAATAAATAATAAAGGAATAAGAACATGACACAGTTCGGGCAAATGATATGGGCACATGGAAAAGAATATCCAACAAAGAGAATAAAATAAGTAAACTATTACACTACACATACGAAAGTTTGCATATTCATGAAAAACAGTAGAAGATATAATCAGAACTATATGATAAAAGTACAAACCCGTTGACACAATTCATGCTCTACTTTCAACTGCTTGTCATTGCTCCTTTTCATGCTCTTCTCAATATCCTCCACTTTCCTCTCCATAAATTCAATATCCTACAGTCCCATCACAAAAGTAGAAAGGTTAACAAAGTATATTTCATTAGTTGATTTCAATGTCATTCATTATGAACAGGCTCATTTTTTCATTTCCAAAGCCATTTGTTAATTTCCATAATAGCTGCATCACAATGTCGAGCAGTTTATTTTTTGCCAACATAAGAGTAGTTTACCAGTTTACAAGCAAGACCATTCAGTATTTGCTACCCCAAAATAAATTTTCTCAAATGGATTTTGATGAAAATTTCTCTGCTTGGCCTACCTTTAGGTGGTTCGATAGAGGAGGGAAATGTGAAGATAAATAAATAATCCAAGATACATGAGAATATTTCGCTCATGTATAGCTAAGATACAGGTCAAACTATGTTGCATTTAATTAACATAGATTAGGCAGCCCCTGCAGAGAAAATGAAGGCCCCAGGCGAGGACAGCACTCTATATCCTTGTACTGCACAAAATATTTATGCATACTAAAGCCATGAACAAGTGCTCTTACCATTTTAGTTCAATAGAGAAAATAAATTAAATTTAAAGACACAAAAATGCCTAAAAACGTGCTTACGAAAAAAAAATGCCCAGGCACAATGAAACATAACTATAGAAACTGATGGCATACATCAATAAATATACCTTTAGTCGTAGCTCTGCACTAATAATCTCCAAGTCTCTCACAGGATCCACGGTGTCATCAACATGAATAATATCTGGATCTTCAAATGCACCTACAATGTGAAAGGTACAAATACGTAAGAAAGAGGATCGAACAGTGTATAATATCTACAGAATCAGCAGAACTAAAAAACTTCTAAAGAATTAACAGCATGAGTAGAAGTTCTTAAATAAAGTGAACATTACCCACTAGAACCATATATTCTAGTAGGATGCTTACAGGAGGATTTCCATGTTATTAAAAAAGTCAAAAGTATAAAACTGCTCAAAGCTCTCTCTCTCTCTCTCTCTCTCTCTCTCTCTCTGTTAACCATGTATTAATTACCTAATCCTTAGTGTAGTACAAGAACTTAAAAGCCACCAGTAAGTTACAATCCCATAGTACATATTCACATGGAAAATCATAAACTATTTAGGTGTCTGTGTGGGGAAATTTGAAAAGATATTGGAAACACAATAAACAGAGCTCCATGGACTCGATATATTTACACTACTCTTCAAAATAGTATTGCAGCCACAAATCATACTGCAAATGTGCAATTATTCTTTCTTCTATAGGTCCAACTCACAGCTATTTATGATAACCACATGAAATTGAGATGAGAAGGATAACTATATCAACAGAATATAGAAAATAAACAGTAACAAAGTCGCGAATATCTTACGTAACACATGAAAAATGCCGTCAACTGCTCTGATGTGAGATAAGAAACTGTTGCCCAACCCTTGCCCTTCATGAGCACCTCTAACCAGTCCAGCTATATCATGGATTTCCAAGAATGCTGGAACCTGAAAAAAACCCGTAAAGTAAACAATCAATATAATAAATGATGTCATCATGTTACATACATGAAAATGTAACTAAATCTTATCTTTCAAATAAAATCTTTCTATAATGAAACGTCTATTTCAAAGCAACTCTCAAAACATCTATTGTAGACTTAGCACACATGCTGAACAGTTGTAGAGAAGATCAATAACTCTTGCATTTCAACATATTTTAATAGTTCCATCAATTAGTTGCCACACGATTTCAGCCCCTTAGATCCACCGGACACATACCGGATCATAATACAGACTAGAGATATAATATGCAATACATCTACACATTTCCATTCAAATGCACCATACATAGTAAAGACACAATATCTCAAACGAGATGTAAAGTGAAGTGGAAAACCTCGCTTTTAGGCTTATAAAGCTGGCAAAGCCACTCGAATCGCTCATCGGGAATATTAACCCGAGCCTCGTTGGGCTCAATAGTACAGAAGGGGAAGTTCTCAGCTGGAATAGCAAGCTTGGTTAGAGTATTGAAAAGAGTAGATTTTCCAACATTTGGTAAACCAACCTGAGAAACAAACAAGGCGCAGAACTCATTAAAACGACAGACAAGAAAGAGTAAAACGCAATTGAAAGAAGGAGAATTACAATCCCAATCTTGAGGTGAGATGAAAATCGACCAAGGATAGGTCGTTCCGCCGGAGCTTCCTTCGATTTCGCTGATTTTGGCGGCATAGTGATGAACAGAGATTTAGGGTTTTGAGCTGCAGCAACTGCTATCCTCTCCACAAAATCACGACTTTAGTAGCTGATCTATGCTAAACATAAAAAATTACAAATAACTTGTAACCAAAAAAAAAAAATACAAATAACTTGTAGTTGTCATATGTTAACGAATAAATTCCTTCAGCCATCGAAATGTTACATATTATAGATGCAACATTATAATACATGGAGTTAGAAATAATTTTGTGAATGATATTATTTATTGTTTTCATATTTTGATATGAACAATTTTAAATTATGGTGTTAAAAAAAGCAATTGGACGAAGATTAAGGGGTTGTTTGTAACTGTTGGCAAGAATAAATGGTTATTTATTACAGTTGAACAAGAATATGAGTTATTTGCTACGTTTAAAAAAGTATAAGGAGTTATTTGTAACATGCAAAAGTTTTGGAGGACAATTGAAGTTTTTGGACAAGTTCATAATGCTATATATGTATTAAGCTTTAAGTTTTTGAAATCTATTTTCACAAGATTTGGAGTTCATCGAGCGATTGTTAGTGATGGATGTACGCATTTTACTAATAAGCTTTTTGAGTACTCAATGTAGAATATGGAGTTTATCATCGCTTTGCGACTTCATATCATCTTCAGTCTAATGAGCAAGCCGAGATCTCTAATCGAGAGTTGAAAAGAGACGGTTTCATCGTCTAGAAAGGATTGGTCAATAAAATTTGACGATACACTTTAGGTTCGAACATTCTCAAGTTCTTGCAAGGCAATCAAGTGTTTGGCCTCTTCATAGCTGGTCCAGCCGTGGCTGTAAAAGTCGACTGATGAATGTTCACGACTACTCACTTGTTGGACAGGGATGTCAATGGCACATGAATATAGGTTATCTAGCCCTTGGCAACTTGGGGTTGTCTTGAAGCGGACTAAACACAAAAGTTAAAAGTCTTTCCGAGAAAATCATGCAAGGGTAATCAGATGAACACCATATGATACGGCAGAAACTACTTTAGGCTTACATGTAAAATAAAGGGTTAATTTCAAATTAGTTCCTTGTGGTTTCGCAGTTTGGCAAATAAATGATTGTGGTTTGACTTTGAGCAAATAAAGGACTATGGTTTGCATTGTTTGCAGAATTAAGGAAATGATCGATCTTGTTGATATAATTGAAGATCATTTTTCTGTAAAAAAGTTTTATGATCTTTGATCCTAACCGAATCTTAATGAATTTAGTTAACTTAATTATTTATTCACTTGATATTGCAAACCTAATTAATTCTATGTTTTGTCACACTAGAGAGAAATTCTAAATTTGTCAGAGACGAAATAACTTCTAAACATAAAACTAACTCAATTCACAACGTCAACCGCTACTCGTTTGATTCAATTAAGTGATGACTAATTGATCACCTAACAAACCAAATCAGCTATATAGTCAACCAGTTCTTAGAAGAACCGGCCGAATTATACTAAGAATAGTAAACCAATTGAGATAAATCTCTAATCACGGTGAATAGATAAACAATAAAAAGCTTTAAGAGTAGAACTGCAACAATCTCACCATAACGAAGAAAATACCGCCTTTGATTTATCCCTTAACCGAAAATAAAAGGTTAGCCAAACATGGCTGGAAAACTAAAATCTAGAACTGAACTAAAGCTATGAATAAAACTTGAATGAAAAACTATGAAAACTGACTTCAACAATTCCTATATATAAGAGACTAATCTCACAAAAATAGCTCAAGAATTCTTCTTCAACAAGGCTAACATTTTCTTCCCCATTAGGTCTCTTCAATTTCGTGCTCAGTTGTAGCATCAAGACTCCTATATTGTTCAAATTATATTAGGAAAGTAATCCTTCTTCCAACATAAAACTGATGACTTGAAAATGCCTTAGTCTTGCGCAAGGCTACAATGACTCGACTCAACTCCGCCAACTCAGCTCCCGAATCACGAACCAACTCCAACTTGATCCAAATTAGGCCTCATTCTGCTCCTTTTAGTCGATAAGGACATGTAGAAGTGGAAATAGCAAATACAAGCAATAAAGCTCGTGATAACAATTAGATCAACAATAATTAAAGCACAAAAAGTCGGATATTCACTACTAAATGTGGCACTTATTAACATAGTAGAATAGAAGTGTATAATTAGGATTGAGAAACATCTAGAGTAAAAGCGTTTAGTTAGCATTAAGTTTTACCATAAAAATTCAAAGCAAAAAGTTGTGAACAATTATAGATAAACCATTTGATTCGTCTTATTTAACTCTCCAAAGCCATAAGAAATCATGAGAAATAATCTCATAATACACAATCCACTTTGAATCCATATTAATAGCATGCCAAGAATCGGAAATTAACACCAAAAAACCCAACCAAGACATGAAATATTGCACAACAGATCCAAAATCCAAAACATTGAATTTATTGACTTCCCGAAACCTAATAAATCATTGTCTAATCAATTTCTGCAACTTCCGTATTCTTTTTTTTAACAAACTTTGTATATCCTTTTAATCCTTAAAACTACATCACTTTATCCCTAAAATACAATAAAACAAGATTACTCTGGATTAAGGGATCAAAAAGTTGTAGGCATAAATTCGTGAAAAACTAACAACCATTGCTGAAATTTATTCAGGATGAGATTGTGACTTACCTAAAATGAAGAAAAATCAAGCGAAAGAGAGCATAACTCTGGATCTCTATCTCGAAGTTGTTCGTTCTATTTTGTGTTGTCGTTTACTCAAAGGAAGTGAGAGATAAGCAAGGCCGAGGTGCGACACCGGTGATTGCGGCTTATCTTAGCAAGATATGTCTCGGTTCATGCAAAAAAAAAATATGTGGTCAGCGAGCTAAGAGGTACAAGTGTGAGTTGTCTTGATTAGACATAAGAACTTGGAGAACAAGTTTGATTTGTAGTCATAAAATCAACATGTAAAACTTGATTGTGACTATACGATATTAAAGCATGAAAGTGTTGTATGTATGTTTCATCTTTGCTTTTTAATCAACATGTAAGAAACTTTAGCATACTCAAGATAAGTTTCCATCAAGCTTTATCAGATATTAATACATACAAATCATGTCTTATATCTATGGCATATTCGAGAGACATATTTTATGATGATATGGATAATAAGACTTATAACTATAGATAATCATGACTTATAGACAATACTTTAATTTATATATGTTATTATGCTAAGGTAGTCAAGCTAACTTTTAAGATGATCATGTTTATGGCATGGATATTATCTCTTTTGATCATACCATCACAGACCGAGATGAGCTAATAGAGATGTAACGATTTAAATTTATCCAATCTGTCGTATGTATAAGTAACCACCAGTTAGACGATAGACATGTAATGATTAACTCTTTTAAAACTGAAATTTAACAATTTAAAATTCCAGATCCACATATATAGATGAACCAATATGTAGGCAAGAGTAAATTTCGATCTACCAACAATGACTTCATATGTCATATATCTATACAAAAATTGTTGGCCAAATACAGAACTCATGAGATGTAAAACTAATAAATATATAAATAAGAAGCTAAACTCCCAATAAATTTTGGATAGGCAAGAATACAATGTAAAATAATGAGATCAAATACTTTGATAAAGCACATAAAATTTTTTTAACATGAAGCATCACCAAAATCACCAAGATGAAAAGCGTAACCCATTTTCTCGATAGGCAATGAGAAATGGGATATCATAAACAAAGAGAGAAAAGTAAAGAAAACAGACATCCGACACTCACTAATCCCCGATCACCACCTCAATGAAAAGACTAAGAAGATCAATTGTTTACTCTCCCAATCTTATACATGTAAACATTAAATGGAGAAATACGGTCTTAGTCCAACAACTACGAAAGGAAAAAACAACAATTATGGTAACATAAAGCCTAAATGAAAACGCTTACTGTTGCATCTTTGATGAGTTTCTAGGCTTTTCCATCAAACATGAAAGACTATACCTTGCTTACAGAGTCTTTCTCACTCAAGAAGGCTGAGTAACAAATGGTAGGTATTCAAGTTGGAAGCAACATACCTACATAGAGAATAAATAGGCACATCTAAATCCAAGCTAATATAACCCAAATTTGATTAAAAAAAACAATGCAGAAACCCAGATTAGACAGAAATTACACCCTGCACTGGCATGCTCGTATGAGAACTAGAAAGACCTTCCATCCAAAAAACGAAGAGGCGGAAACAGCCTGCACCGACATGCTCATATGACAACTGGAAACACATTCCATCAGTAAAAGAAAGAGGCCGGAACGAAACTAAAAACTTGTGAAGCCCTCCTGTTATATGCAACAAAACCATACAAATATAGCAAAAACAAACGAAACAAAATGGAATTCTATTGATATCAAACAAAGTATCGGAAGACACCTCGATGTGAAAAGAAAAAAGCCAAGTCGTATCACAAACTCAAAAAGATTTCGAAAGGCCGAGCATTCAAGGTGTAAAAAGCAACATGGCACAACTGGATAGGATAAAGGCCAACTCAACATAAACTGCAAAGGATAAGCGATCAACATTGGACATCTAAATGCAGGTAAAATGATACAGCTGCTGAAGTGAAGTGGGAAAATGTTTGAGGGCGGCGGACTAAATCTAGAAGAAGTAGGGGTCTGTGTGAGAGACAACATGTGGAAGTGTGAAGACCACAATACTCCCAACAGAATGGATACGTCGTCTTTTTGAGTCCGGACACCAGGAACTTCGTGTTAGGTCCAGCCCAATGGAGAAGTATCCAGCCCATTTGAAGAATTATCTAGACAAGACTAGATTAAGAGAAAAGTCTAGAATACAAATGATCTAGATTATAAGATGAAAATAGAAGAATAATCTAGAAGCAAAGTGTGTAGATTGTGCTAGAATTCTCCAGCACCAACATAAACTAGTATAAATAGGTGTGGGATGGCTTAGTTGATGTGTGCACAAAATTGAGAGCAAACTAGAGTGAGTTCAAGTGGTTCCTTTTGTAGAGTCATTTCCTACAAAAGAGTGTGTGAGAGAGTTGAGGTTCGAGAGTGTTGAGCGGTTCCAATTCTTTGTTAAATTATCGTGTACCTCAAGTCCGATGTACTTGAGAGAGTCCCTCTTGTATTCCCATTAATTTAATTAGTGGAGTTATTTTGAAGCCCGTGATTTTTCCCTTGTTAAAGGGTTTTCCACGTAAATCTTGGTGTCTCTTTTATTGCTCGATTTTAATCCTCGTTACTCTATTCTAATTATATTAATCACCCGATCCTAACAAGTGGTATCAGAGCCAGGCTCAGGCAGGTGATTATATAATTAAAATGGATCTTCGATGATTAAATTGACCGGTCCAAAATGGTCAATTTGGAAGCCGATGATGGAGGATATTCTGTATTGCAAAGACATGCACGAAGCGATAGAAGGAGAGTCAGCCAAGCCCGAAGACATGAAGGATGCGGACTGGATAAAGTTGAATAGAAAGGCCATTGGAACAATTCGTCAGTGGCTAGATGTTAGTGTGTTCCATCACGTGTCTGAGGAGACGTCTGCCCATGACCTATGGAAGAAGCTGGAGGAGCTGTATGATCGAAAAACAGCTGGAAACAAATTGTTCACGATAAGGAAGCTTGTCAACCTCAAGTATAAGGAAGGTACTTCTGTCGCTGAATTCTTAAATGAATTTCGTAGTGCTATTAACCAATTATCTTCTATGAAGATAGTCTTGGAGGATGAACTCCAAGCCTTATTGTTACTTAGCACTTTACCGGAAAGTTGGGATACCTTAGTAGTATCAGTGAGCAACTCAGCTCCTGATGGCAAGTTGTCGCTTAATCATGTCGTGAGTACCCTGCTCAACGAGGAGACAAGGAGGAAGACTACAATCACAGAGAATGGTCAAGCCCTTGTCACCGAGCAGAGAGGCAGGAGCAGAACTAGAGGTCCCAACAATCCCGATAAATCTAAAGGAGGTGACAAGTCTAGAGGTAGGTCCAAGTCCAGAGGTAGAGTCAAATGCTACCATTGCGGACTTGAAGGTCATTTACGAAGAAACTGTCGCAAGCTGAAGCGAGAACAAATTGAGGGAAATAACCAAGAAGCTGTCAAGAACACAACCGCCACAATGGAGGAGATTGAGATGCTTACCTTCAATCATGAAGAAGAATGTTTAAACGTCTCGAATCAGAATGAGACAGAATGGGTAGTTGACACTGGAGCATCATATCACGCCACTCCTAATAGGGAGTTCTTCGGCACGTACAAAGCAGGAGACTTTGGAACAGTGAAGATGGGAAATAGTGATCGCTCCAAGATCGTTGGAATAGGCGACATTCGTATCAAGACGAATACTGGTTGTACACTCATTCTTAAAGATGTCCGACACGTTCCTGATTAGAGGCTCAACTTAATCTCTGGCAGTATTCTAGATAGAGAAGGGTTCGAGAATTTCTTCGGAAGTACGAAATGGAAGCTCACCCGGAATTCCTTGGTGGTTGCAAGAGGTAACATGTGTTGTTGTCTGTACAAGACAAATGCAGTTATTTGCAAAGATGGATTGCACACTCTTGAGGAGGAAGCTTCACCGAACTTGTGGCACAGAAGATTGGCTCACATCAGTGAGAAAGGGTTGCAGATACTAGCAAGGAAGGAGCTCGTCCCTGCTAATGGTACTACTACACTGAACCCCTGCGACTACTGTCTATTTGGCAAGCAACACAGAGTCTCATTCGACAAGTCATCAAGCAGAAAGTCAAATGTTCTTGACTTGGTCCACTCAGATGTCTGTGGTCCGATTGAAACTGAGACCTTGGGAGGTAACAAATACTTTCTTACTTTTATATGATGCATCACGAAAGCTGTGGGTGTACTTTCTGAGAACGAAAGACCAAGTCTTTCAGTCATTTCAGAATTTTCATGTCATGGTTGAAAGGGAGACTAACAGAAAGTTGAAATGTCTCCGGACGGATAATGGAGGTGAATATACCTCACACGAGTTTGAGAACTATTGTGCCAAACATGGAATTCGACATGAGAAGACTGTACCAGGTACCCCACAACACAATGGTGTAGCAGAGAGGATGAATCGCACCATTGTAGAGAAGGTCAAATGCATGCTTAAGATGGCTAATTTACCTAAGTCATTTTGGGGAGAAGCAACACGCACAGCCTGCTATGTTATCAATAGGTCTCCATCAGCTGCTCTGGATTTTGATATTCCAGAAAGAGTATGGTCTGGGAAACATGTCCAATACTCTCATCTGAATGTGTTTGGATGCAAGGCATTTGCTCATGTGCCTAAGGAGCAGCGGTCAAAGCTTGATGATAAACCAACTCCTTGTATCTTCTTGGGATATGGGGATGAACAGTTCGAGTACAGATTATGGGACCCGGAGAGGAAGAAAGTCATCTGAAGTAGAGATGTAGTCTTCTGAGAAGATGAGACTATAGAAGACTTCAAAAAGAAAGAGAAACTGGTATACACAACCGATGTCATTCCTGAGCATGTTCCTTCAACACCAAATGACGCTACAGGTGGAGAAGAAGTACCAGATGAATTACCAGAAGTAACGGATCAGCACGAGCCTGAAGATACTGACGAGCAGGGGGAGCAACCAACCCAACAGGCTGAAGCTGAACAAGAAGTCAGGAGATCTACTAGAGATCGTCGACCGACATCAAGGTATCTTACTTCTGAGTATATTCTCCTTACTGATGAGGGGGAGCCGGAGAATTTTCAGGAAGTTCTAACTCATCCAGACAAAGAATCCTGGTTGCAAGCAATGCAATAGGAGATGAATTCTTTACTCAAGAATCAGACGTATGAGTTAGTCGAGCTTCCTAGAGGAAGAAAAGCATTGAAGAACAAATGGTTTTCAAGCTCAAGCGAGATGGAAACGGAAAGCTGGTGAAGTACAAAGCTCGCCTAGTGGTTAAAGGCTTTCAACAGAAGAAAGGTATTGATTTCGATGAGATCTTTTCTCCCGTGGTTAAGATGACCTCTATTCGAGCAGTTCTAAGCTTAGCAGCTAGTCTCGACCTGGAGCTTGAACAAATGGATGTGAAGACTGCCTTCCTTCACGGTGATTTGAAGGAAGAGATCTACATGGCGCAACCAGAAGGCTTTGAAGTCAAAGGAAAAGAACACATGGTCTGCAAGCTGCAAAAGAGTCTCTACAGGTTGAAACAAGCGCCCAGGCAATGGTATAAAAAGTTCGACTCTTTCATGAGTAGTCATGGCTACAAGAAGACATATGCAGATCCATATGCCTACTTCAAAAAGATTCTCTGGTAACAACTTCATCATCCTACTGTTATATGTTGATGATATGCTAATTGTAGGACAAGATGCTCTATTAATTCGAAAATTAAAAGAGCAGTTATCAGAGTCCTTTGATATGAAGGACTTAGGACCAGCACAACAAATTCTTGGTATGATAATTGTTCGTGATAGAAACACCAAGAAGTTGTGGCTATCACAAGAGAAGTATGTTGAACGGGTGCTAGAACGTTTCAACATGGTGAATGCTAAACCAGTCGGCATTCCACTTGTTGGTCATATGAAGTTGAGTAATGTTGTGTACAAATGAGTGGGATGACACTAGCAAGTGCACTAGACAAGTAATAAAGTGATAAGTTTATCGTCTCCACAGGGATAGAACGGTCTCAAGCTGGTCTCTTTTCAGAAATAGAACAGTCGGCTGGTTGTGCTTAATTGATTTGAGAATTTCTAAACTACTATAAACTAAAAAAATGGCAAGACTGATCATACAATTCTTAAATGGATTTAACCAATATAAAATGAGCAGGTGTAAAGCACAGCCAGAACTGATGGTAAACAAGCACACAATTCCTTCATACAAATCAACCATGTTTATTATAGATCTAGAGTATCTTCACTATATTCACTCAAGTCAGATGGTCACATGTTCCCAAGATTCTCTATACTCATGTAAAATTAGTTTCCATTAGATTACACAAGCACAAGCATTAAGCACAAGCAGCATCTTATAAATAAGAACCCCTAGCATACATCTTATCCTTATTGGTCCCGGTATAAAATATATGTGTTCATAGTTTATCTATTGCTTGATCCGAGTTGGTCCTTACAACATCAAACAACTGAGAATACAAGTTTGCGAGGCTTGCATATGAATGGAAATTCTATTGAACAATCAAAACAAACATGACTTCATTCATAATAGGGAAAAGATATGCTTACAACCACCAGCCGGAAGGCTGGCTTTCCACCTTGAGTGACTACTCACTCATTGTCATGCTCAAAATCCAAAAATAAGAAAAGTACGAGCAGGCTGATGCCTGGTCTCAGAGAGACCCTACACTACTATTACTAAAACTAAAACTAAACTAAAAGGAAATGATTCTAAGGATTTTAATGATCTATCCTGAAAGCAATACCCATGCAAGGGTATTTATACAAGAAACGAAAGCAATAAACAAATGAAGATGCTCCTTGGAATCTGGCTGTTCTCGGGCAGACTGTTCTCAGCAGAATAGGACAACTGCATAGTAAGACAAAGCAACCTGCAGAAAAGACAAAAGCACAAGAAGACAACTCCAAACCCCAAAGCCTTCCACAAACCTCCAAAAACTCTACTTTTTCACTTCCCCACATCACAAAACCGAGACCATGTGATGTAAAGGCATCTTTGACTTGATTTCTGCAGATTCAACCCTTATTACAAGTTGTTCTGACTCAACTGGGCACATGCAGACTATTCGGGAGCATAGGCTCAACTTGTGCACTAAAGAACAATCTCAGGCTGTTCGAAACACAATTTAAGAACAAAAACTCTATGGAAAACCATTGATTTTATAGGCACAAATCACACTCAACAAGTAAGGAGTCCTGTCCTACAACCAAAGAAGAGAAGGAAGCCATGAGAAGTATTCCATACTCCTATGCAGTCGGGAGTTTGATGTATGCCATGGTCTGTACGAGGCCATATATTGCACATGCTGTTGGAGTGGTCAGCAGGTTCTTGGATAATCCAGGAAGACAACACTAGGAAGCTGTTAAATGGATTCTCAGATACTTGAAGGGAAGTCCTAAGGTGTGCTTATGCTATGGAGGATCTAAACCAATCCTAGAAGGCTTCGTTGATGCTGATATGGCTGGAGATCTCGATCATAGAAGGTCAACATCCGGATACGTATTTAGATTTGCTGGAGGAGCAATTTCTTGGCAGTCTAAACTACAAAAATGTGTTGCGCTTTCTACGACCGAGGCAGAGTACATTTCAGCCGCAGAAGCAGGTAAAGAAATGATATGGTTGAAAAGATTCTTTGAAGAGCTTGGTCAAAAGCAAGCAGAGTGCATAGTATATTGTGATAGTCAAAGTGCTATTGACTTGAGCAAGAATACTATGTATCATTCCCGAACGAAGCACATTGATATCCGTTATCATTGGATACGAGATCAACTTGAAAATGGCGTTTTTCATCTGGAGAAAATCGCAACAGAAAGGAACCCTTCTGATATGCTGACAAAAGTGATTCCACAAGAGAAGTTCGAGCTATGCAATAGACTGATCGGTATGAGCTCGCATTGAGGAGCGTTTGGATTCTTCCCCATATGTCTGGAGGGGGAGATTTGTTAGGTCCAGCCCAATGGAGAAGTATCCAGCCCATTTGAAGAATTATCTAGACAAGACTAGATTAAGAGAAAAGTCTAGAATACAAATGATCTAGATTATAAGATGAAAATAGAAGAATAATCTAGAAGCAAAGTGTGTAGATTGTGCTAGAATTCTCCACCACCAACATAAACTAGTATAAATAGGTGTGAGATGGCTTAGTTGATGTGTGCACAAAATTGAGAGAAAACTAGAGTGAGTTCAAGTGGTTCCTTTTGTAGAGTCATTTCCTACAAAAGAGTGTGTGAGAGAGTTGAGGTTCGAGAGTGTTGAGCGGTTCCAATTCTCTGTTAAATTGTCGTGTACCTCAAGTTCGGTGTACTTGAGAGAGTCCCTCTTGTATTCCCATTAATTTCATTAGTGGAGTTATTTTGAAGCCCGTGGTTTTTCCCTTGCTAAAGGGTTTTCCACTTAAATCTTGGTGTCTCTTTTATTGCTCGATTTTAATCCTCGTTACTCTATTTTAATTATATTAATCACCCGATCCTAACACTTCGAAGTAAATGGAAACAACGAGTAAAAAGAAAGGGGTGAGCCAAAACCCCAGAAGCAGGAAGGCCCAAAAAGCCTAAGCCGTGCAAGCAAAAGCCCGAGTAAAAGCCCAGAAAAAGGTCTGGAATGGTGCAATAAGAAAGTACCTAATGACCCTAAAAGTGGATGCGATAAGGCAAAAAAGGGCTCGTGAAAGGGATGAACAGTAGCAAATAGAGGGGGCAAAGTTAGAAAAAAAGTGAAAATTAGGCTCAATTTTACTATTAACTTGCTTGCCTTTTGAAGGCTTTAGAGAATTTATATAAGAAAGGCTTTCCCCGAATCAAATTTTTAATTTATTTTACTTTCACACTTGGAATGTCATTTCAAGAATCAAATTTTATTCACTTTTACATCAAAACACAAATCTAAAAAGGTATTACGAGTATCAATTTTCACATGGTTGAGAATATGTTATAAATCTCTTGAACATTCACAAATTATCTTTAACAAAAAAGAAGCAGTAACATATTTAATATTAGACACTCCCTAATTTTTTGAGTGTTTGTATATGCTTCTAAATCAAAGAATACATTAAATTGTAAATATATATGAATACATGATAGCTTAAAGTTACTTTATACTAATTTCGATATTCTTATGGTGTATAGATTTTGCTTAAGGCACTATTAAATTTATCAAATTATTAATTGATATCTAAAATCATCCTTTTAAAATTTTACAATAAGTAATGAAATTCACATCAAGAACTACAAGAGGAGCAACAGAATAAACAAGAAAACCATTTGTTAGGAGGAGGAGGAGGAGGAGGAGGAGGCGTAGGGGTCGTCGCTGCTTGTACATTCTGTTTGGATTGTGAGTGCTCTATTTTAGGAGATTGTGGTTGTGATGGAGGTTGTGGTGGCGATGGAGATGGTGGCTGTGGTGGTACACGATGCTTTTGAGACTCTTTATGATCCCCTGTCAATCTTTATAATCATAACAAATCACACATTTATTTTGCATGAATCTGCTAAGCTTAAAATAAAAAATTGTTCAAAAAACATCCTAAAATACTTGATAATTATGATTTTTGGTACTTTAATGTATTTATCTTTCATTTTAACATAATAATCCATGATTTTTTTGTCACATTAGGCATGTGATAGCCAACGAGGCTCACCGTTTTAACATAAAACATGTTTGATTGATCTACATTGAATTTTGTTTTATAAGAGTGTTTAAAAGAATTTTTTTTTTACAAGTGATATGGTAAAATAGAAATTATAATATTCTTATTTCATAATGTAAAACATAAACCAACACGTACCTTAAAGCATCATTTGGCACATGACATACTAAAGTTTATTGCCTTAGGCCTATTACTTGGTCACCCTAGAACTATCTCAATTGATGAAATTTTCATTTTAGATGGAGACTACACAAAGTCGTTACTCCCTAGCACGTGGCGATTTAAAACCTAAAATTTGTAAATTTTAGTTTAAGGTTTTGTCTTTATTTTTTTCATTGTCTTAATTTACTGAGTTATTTCCATATAAGAACATTTGAAGGCATGCTATGTGTGAAGTCCAAGTATATAAAAAAAAACAATCCATGGTAGGGAGTGACTTTTCTATCAAGTCTCCATCCAAATTGGGTGTAATTCCATCAAACAAAATGATCTAGCGTCTCATGATGTTTTTTGAAAAATAAATAAATTATCGAATCATAAAATGCAGATATAATTGTTAGGAAATGAGATCTTACATTGGAAATGCAAAGGATTTGATGCTTGCTTGACTGGCATCAGAACGTCGAAAACTATTAGTACGCAATGATATTTTGGTAGTCAAGTGATCTTTAGAATTAGTAGAATTTGGATCAACTTCATTTTCTCTTATAACTTCCCTCATAGTTTCAGCAGCTTTAACCTCATCAGTATTTGGATTTTCCTCATTTGATTTAGTAATTTGAGCTTGAACACTCGGTGGTTGATTACTTGAATAATCAATGGTAGGATCAACATCATTAATTAAACCTAACTCACCTGAACAACCAAACCAATTAGCATGATCTTTAGTGAAACTTGCATTTCCCATATGAATGCTGAATAACGATTCATTAGATGCAGTGCTCCAATCCCCTTGAGCAGACGATTTAGTTCTTGTAAATATAGAAGATGGTATTCTATATGCTTCAACTGATTCAGCTGTTTCGGGTTCTCGATCCATCGCTTGCGTTGGAGGAGATTGTGTCGGGAACGTTGTTTGATCATTGTTAGCTTCGTGTCCTGGAGTAGTACTGATTGGAACCTCTGCCAGGAATAAGTTATCCGATTTCAGGGTAGTGGCTTCACTTGTGTGTGCATTGTCCGAGTTAGGGGCAACGACCTCAAATGTAAAAAGATCAGTATCACCTGTACCAACTAACTCAAATGATTCTCCAGAAGATGACGATGACGATGATGATGTACTGATTAATTTCTTTTCATTTTCTATATGATTTTCTTCACCATTATTCATGGTCCTTGTGTTTTCAGGTATCATCACTAAATTATCATCACCCTTTGAAGTTTCCATGCATTCTTTTATCTCAACACTTCATTCTGAAATAAGAAAATTAAAATATACTGAGATATGAAATCATAACCATATTAACTGGGAAGAGATTTGCAAATAATAATAGGGAAAAGTACAAATAAGACCCTTGTGGTTTCAATGTTTTGCTAATAGAGGAATGTGGTTTCATTTTTTGCAAATGGAGGCATGTGATTTACATATTTGACAAATAAAGAAAATTGACTCATAACATTTGTCACATCATAAAGTCAACCCTCCACATCATCAAGTCAACATGACATGTCATCAAAAAATTAATATTTTATTGTGCCGCATCAACAAGTCAACAATTCAACATAACACGTCATCAAAGTCAAAATGACACATCATCAAATACTAACACCTTAATTCAAATTCCTTTAATTGTTAATTTTGTAAACCATATTTCTCTATTGCAAATTCATGAGACCACAAGGATTTTATTTATAATTTTCTCGTATTATATATAAAATTATAAGTGTATATTCTAGCTCTTCTTTCATTTCATAGTGAAGTTAGTGCAAATTGTAAAATTCAACTACTTCAACCATAAATAACTTCTTTTCATCATTATTACAATATAATTAATATTATAAAAAAAAGCGTAACATTTTTTATTTATTCTCACATTCATTAAAACTAATTAAACTCCATATTACAAAATTCTTATATATATATAATTAAAGCTAATAATATTATAGGGATATAAGCTTGACTGGTTTTTCATAAAAACATTCATGATATACACATCTCATGTAATAACACAAAGAAATTCTAAAATATGAAAAAATTAACCTAAAGCCAAGAAATTTATAAATTCTAAGAGGCATTTTTTCCATTTTCTTTTTGTCTATGAACAAAGAATCTCTAATGTTAATTTCAATATAGTTGGATTACACAATACAAAATGTTCCCGAAACATTTAATTTAAATTCAACAAATTTGATATTTTCAATAAATTGCTAAAGAAATGCATATAAACAACAAAAATAAAATAAAATGAAGGAAGATATAATAAATTAATATTAAAGAATCTAAAAAGTAATTAACATTAGAATGAATAAACGGAAATCATTACCGGAAAGAGAAATGATACCCTCTTAAAGAAAATGTTAATTGAAGATGACTCAGGTGAATTTTTCTTTTGGCTTAATCAATGATGAATTAAGAGAATGGAAAGAGAAAAAAGGAGAGAAAACGGATAGGGAGGAGGAGAAAAGTGAGAGATGGTTTGAGAAAAAAAAATGTAAATTTTTTCATGGTTAGGCATTAATTTAGGCAATTATTTTTCTAGCATTTTATAAATTAATCAATTTATTTATATTTGGATCTATCATCTATTGTCATATATCTCCTTATACCGCAAAACAAAGATTTTTCTTGTTTTGATAAACAAAATAAAAATATTTAAGATGTAAATGTATAAAAACACAATATATTCTCCTAAATTTTAGATGAACTTGTATATTTTCATAAATACTATAATGTGTATATTCATATATTTATTCACACTAGCTAAATTTTACTTAAAGAATTGTTATAAGTTTTTTTAAGATATTAGTGATAAGTTATAATTTTTTATAATTTTAAGATGAGACTATGTTTCTCTTTCGGAACAAACATGCTAATTAGGTTAGCACCTTCAAAACAAAAAGAAAAACACTTAACCTCGAATATTATTAAGATAAGAAAAGTACAAAAAAGTCACAAAATTGAAAATGTTCTCTACGAGACAAATCATCTAAAATAGAGTTGCTACAAAAATATCTAAGGTTTGAGGACTATCAAGAAAAAATCGAAATTTGACAACCATAATCAGGAAAAGCATCAGTAGCACTGTTGGCTTTTTTGTAAATGTGAGAAAAAAAAATTGCATACACACCAGACAAAAAATTGCAACCAGTCTCTTCTAACCACCTAAAGAACCTCCTTAAATAGTTGAAGAGATCAATTAACAACATAGATGGATCACATTCCAACCAAAATTGTTAAGGCAAAAAGTATTATTTGGCTAGTGATCTATCTAAAATTTGTGCATTTGACTGCTGACGTTTTATTTAGTCACATTTAGCCACTGACTTTTTGTAATTTGGTAAACTCTCACCCTTATTATGTTTATTGACATTCCTACATTTGTATTATTTAGCAAATTTTTTGTTTTATTTTCAATTCCTTATTTGAAATAGAGTAATTTTAATGTTCAATTTTAAAATCTTATTTTAATTTTGATAAAAAAATGGTGAAATTTTACTAAATTGATAGATCAATAGTCAAATATGACCAAATTACAAAAGGTCAGTGACCAATTATGACTAAATAAAACGTTAGTGGCCAAATGCACAAATTTTGGATATGTAAGTGGCTAAATAGTGCTTTTTGCCTATTATTAAAGGAAAATGATATATACATTCCAAATGGTTGTATATAAGCATCAATGCTCCCAATAATTTTTATATTTCCAAAAACACCCTATTAATTTAGAATAAGTATTTATTACTTTGAAAATAGGGTAATTTCAAAAAAAAAAATCTGTGTTTATCAATTTTGTCAAAAAGGTGTTTGTGTTTATTTTTTTGACAAAATGAGGATTGTTTTTATCTCCGTTAACCAAAAAGCGGAAAAATCATTAACGGTGTTAAATGTGATGACGTGACAAGGGGTATTTTGGTCTTTATTTATGGGTTATGATATAAAAAAATCATTTCTCGCACTTTAAAGATGTAAACACATGAATGTTTAAGAAATTTATCAATAAATTAAGACCGAAAACCCTTAAATTTCTTAAACATTCATGTGTTTACAACTTTAAAGTGTAAGAAATGAATTTTTTATATCATAACCCATAAATGAAGACCAAAATAGCCCTTGCCACGTCATCACATTTAACACCGTAAATGATTTTTCCGCTTTTTGGTTAACGGAGATAAACACAATCCTCATTTTGTCAAAAAAATAAACACAAACACCTTTTTGACAAAATTGATAAACACAGGAGTTTTTTTTTTGAAAATTACCCTTGAAAATATACAAGAAATATTTCTACAATGTTATTATTAATTAATGAATATATAAATTATTTTAGGGTATATTAAAAAAATATTTTTGTAAAAAAGGTTAATGAGTTGTTGTTACGTGATTGTAAAGTATCAAGAAATAGAAACTAGTTTTATAGCCAATAATTAACGGGTTCCTACTAGCCTTTTCGGGAATAAATAAAAACAAAAACTAATTTTATTACTAAGAAGTAACAGGTTGTTGCCTGGGATTCTAAGGTGTAATAAAAATAATAGAAACTACTCTTATAATTAAGAGTTAACGAGTTTCTATTTAGGGTTTTTATGTTATAATAATAAAATTAAAATTACTTTTATAATCAACATTAACGAGTTGTTGCTACGAGGTTTTAGGGTATAATAGAAAAAAAAATTACTTTTATAATCAAAGGTTAACGTATCAGAATAACTATAAATTTTACACTTATCTTTTTTATTTAGTTCAATAATATACAATTTATTAATTTTCTTGTTATATTTAATAGATAAGTAAAGTTATAGTTTTATTTTTTCAAAGTATTAATGGACTTGCTTTGGAACTCTAAGTTTAATTTTAATGCACTAGTGCATTTAATTCCTAATGTGATAGTATTATATAGAGCTGTACATATGATGACCCATTATTAAATAATAGGCTGAAAAAGTACTTATGATAAAAAAATTTTAATAATAAAATAAAATTTATGAAAATAGAGTTATGTTTATATTGTATCTCGACATTTTTCTAAAAAAATATATTTGAGTCTACCGAAAGTTTTTTAAGGATGCAATGTGTTGGTATGTTTGGAGCTTTTACCTTTACATGAATCAACTTTGTTCTTTTTTTCTTTTTAAAAAAAGAATATTTAATGGTGTTTAGATATACTTTAAATATATATGTGTTGTTTACAAAATAACAATTTATTTGTAGGAATGAATTATCATGGTAATAATTATCTTCCCTAATAGAGTTACTTCTCCACCATGTGGTAAGCATATATAGCAGATCGTCGCCAAAGAATAAAACTCGGTCTAATAGAAGAATATCAAACAAAAATAAAATGTCAGTTTAAAACTATATGAAATTTTTATCAAAACAGACATACTGATGAAATCTAAGAATATTATTTCGCAAGACAAAATCTGCCTCATTGTGGTCTGATGCGTGTTTTAGCACATGAGTATAAAATAGTCAATATACGCACAAGGTCATCAATCACAGTATAAAACTTAAGTAAGAGTATTGATCCACAGAGATTAGTGGATCGTTTCAAGAATGTAGATTTAAGAGAATCAAGTAACAAGAGGGTTTTTAAAACAGGAAGTGACAAGAAGTAAGGAGAAAGCAAGTAAACAAGTTGTAAAATGCAAATTGGGTGAGAACATGGTTGTTCTCGAGCACAAGGCTAAGAAAGGGTGTTGTAAAACAGTGATGAACGGGTACATGGAATGAGCACAGGGTCCAGCAAGCACAGATCTCTTAGATCTCTTATATCATTCTCTCACGTTTAAACCCATGACAAGAATGAATAGAAGATAGGTGAAATAGCATTTCTACGGATTTTCACCTACCTTGCACAGGTCTATGCTCCGGAATAGGGTCACTCTGATTTCTCACGAGTTCCGTACACATCAAGCAAGCTTAGCAACCATTTCTAGTTAGCTATTTGCTTGACCTTGCAGTCTAGATCCAGATCTTACCTATTTTCTTTCGAAACATAGGCAAACCATGCATATATATCAAGGCCTTTAACATATAATGATCGTTTAAGCCTAGATCTACAAGTTAACCACGTAAAAACAGTATAAACAAAGATTATTAGAAACCCATTTATGCCTTTCCAGCCCACTCCACGTAAATAAACTACTCACACATCATCATGCAAGATCTATATCATAAACACAAAAATATCATCCAAAATATAACTTTTATATTAAAGATTCAAAGGGATAAGAGCTTCCCTCCTTCAATGGCAATGAATAACCAAGGAAGAAGATGAAGTAAAACCCAGAAACCGTTAACAAAAGAGAGAAAAATAACAAAAGCTAAAATGGATAAAGTTGGTGAAAAAGATAAAGATTGTTAAGCAAAAGGACAACATGTCCTTTTATAGGCAAACAAAGATGATACCTTAATCAATGACAATCCCCAAAATACCCAGCAATATGAAAATATTCTAATGCATGACAAAAGCAATAAAGGAGTGAGCGCCCTAATGACGTCACAACTATGACACGGGTCTTCAATTACAATTCTTCTCCCTGGCACATGCCTCTCTCCAAAGACAGACTGCTCCCTTCTCAGCTTAGTTCTTCAAATTGATTCTTTTGAACTCAATCTTCTCTCAACAAGCAATCCAGACCTGCTTCCAAGCAATTATAAGAAAACAATACGAGAAAAGAGGAAAACACACTAATAATTGCAAGGATTTAACCCTAAAAACTATCAAATAACAAGCATAATCTGTGCACATCATGGTCCTTCTCTTTAGCTTTTCCTCGCCCGTCTAGTTGATAGGCCACTTTCCACATGCAAATAAAGAATAAAGGAAGATAACTCAAATCTGAGCCAAACTACCTTGAATTTGTCTTAACTAGAACTTGTTGACATCCAACTATTTAACATCATCAGTCTGCAAATGCACAAAAAAGACTTATGAGAGTCGCAAAAGCACTCTAAAATTTCACATTTGTGATAGAGTTATAGTAAAAAATGATCATTGGCCCTAACAAGATCAGAAACACCTAGATGGAGGGGGGGGGGGTGAATATGTTTTTCGTCCAAAATCAAGTTTAACAAAATTTGGACAAATTCCAACCTCTTAATTCAGAAGCTAGCTTGCTAGAAGCAGTTCTGTGAGAGATTATGCCTTAAGACAATTAGTGTCTTTCAGCAACAACGGTTCTGATTGTCAGATCCTTTAAATACGATAGTCTTCTGAACAAAGACTTAGAATAAAGAAACAGATTGTTTCAGCACTTAGACATGTTGCACGTATACAAAAACAAATATAACAAGTGAATAGATAAGAGAGAAAAGGTTCAAAAGCTCAGAGCAAACTCAGTCGATTTATCCAAGTTCACTACAAAAGTCTTGTAGCTACGTCATGTCCCCTGTGAGATCACTCAACAAAGATTTCAAATCCACTAATCAGTACTTTTATGGCAAGTAGAAAAACTCCTTCACATCGAGCATCACCTAGCTAATTTCTCACTAAGTCACGACTCTAGAATGAGTTAAAAGGGTTTTCACCAGAAAACTTATACTCTGTTTTTTGGAATTCTCATCCAACTCAAACCTCAAATGAATTTCTCTCAACTAACTGAATATCACCAACGATATCAATTTACAAATCTATTATAAACTTGTATTTTCTTCACTCTCTCACTTTTACAAATATGAAATAAGAAAAGAGAAAGAATGGAATGGAATGCTCTATTTTTCTTTCAAGAGTACAGTGCGTTGAGTCAGCTCAAAAATCGCATGTAAACACTTGGTTTAGCTTTTGTACTATTTATATGACTTGTAGATGATTGTTACTTCAATTTGAAGCTTGAATTTGAGGAGAGATAGAGATGTAGCTGTTACCATGTCTTCTTCTTCAAACGAGCTTCAAGTACATGTTTTGATGCCCGTTAACTTTGTCTTTTAATCCAAATCGCATATCTTATTTGAATCTGAAGATAAGGATTGATACAAACTTCTTCATTAAGTTGAACCAAGGGAAGACAAGGAAGAAACATAGTTTATTCTTTAGTGAACAGTACAAGCGTGCTAATTGCAGCTTTTTGAACTTTGGCGCTTAGCATTAAATGTAGTTGGCAGGTGCATGCTCTAGGAGATATATGATATGTCATCTGAAACTGTTAGCACTAAGATTCTTTCTTTCTCCAATGAATGGTTCTTTCAGAATCAACTTAATGGGATGACTGACTTATGAGAATGTAGCTTGATCTTTCTTCTGAGAGACATCTTCATAATCGGGCTTCCAGCTTCTGAGATACAATCTTCTGAATGATGAAGCTATATCTCCTAAGTCAAATCTACAAGCAGTCTTCTATTCTTCCAGCATTACTCTTGGTCTTCAGCTTCTGAATAGTTTTGCTACTGAAATCTTCCATCTTTTGAAGGAGTGGATATTACCAGCTGAAAAAGACTTATACAATACTTAACGAAAATTGTTAGCCAATAATCATATGTATAAAAGCCTTGATGTATTTGTCATCTTCTGAAACAGTTTAAACTAACCAAAACACATAGAGTTCATCATGATCAACCCCATCAAAATCTAAAACATCTCTCTCTCTCTCTCTCCATCTCTCTTCAAAAGAGTTAAATGTCGCATGGTAAAAGTATGTCATTCATGCTTCAATATTAAGCATATTTAAAAGGGAGAAGATAAAAGTAACTGATAACAACTTTTGATGTTCATTAATAGATCATTTTAATGGTAAGAAATATTATGTTTAACGGAAAGAAAAGAGTTGGAGGTATACGAAAAGGTAGATGTTTAGGAATTCAATTGAAATCAAGATAATTTAAGGTGTGAGTGATATTTTTCAAAAAAGAAAAATTGAATATTCTTTATAAGTTACACATCATCTTTTGATGAAATGGCATATTGTGTGAGCTTTATTTTAACTTCCATCTTTTTCATATTTATATAGGCAAAAAGCATTATGAGGCCCCTGATCTTTCCATTTTCGGTGCATTAAGCCCCTGACATAGAGTATTCGGGGCTGACATAGAGTATTTTTTTTAACTATAAAATCTTTTAACTCTTAGCTATTTTTATATTCGGGGCTGACATAGAGTATTTTTTTTTAATGAGTGAAATTAGCATCAAATTGTGGAAACAATTTGATGAAGCAGTTTTATACAACCTAAGTTCTAAGAATTTCTTTCCGGGTGATCATTACTTGATGCTTGACATGAGAATTTCTTCATTTTTTAAATCAGGTACGTGTATTTTTATTTGAAAATTAAATTAAACTATCTGTAATTCTTATGAAATAAATCTGAATTAGCAGAAAATCAACTTAATTATATCTTTGAACCGGAAATTTTGGCTTATTATACTAACTAAGCATAATATAATTTCTCCTACAATGGATTAGTACATCAAACCCTTCAATAGAGTATGAATTTGAGTTATTGCAGGGATTGAATTGTGTGGTAGCTCAACTTGGTATAAATATTTCTTATTAGATTAGATTGAGGCAAATGCTTCCAAGTTATCCAAGTTACTATCTTTTATGAATTTTATTTTTGTTTCTTGAGGCATTTTTAGTTATTATGGACATGCTGTTGAGATTCAATTATTTCATCATCTCATCAAAAGCATTTTTAATTGGAGACTAAAATATTTATTTATAGAACTTCAAACACTAACTCCAAGTTTATCGATTTTTTTGAGTATTCACAATTCAGATTTAGATTTACAAGAATATTAGATTTAGCATTTCAAGTTTCATTTCTTGAAACCGAAGTTTAAACAATTATTTAAACAAAATTGCATTCATAGTTCTTTAGCAAATAAATGCAATTTGTTTGTTTGGATACTTGCTCAAGTTTGGCTTCTTTTTTTTTATATAGTTTTACAGATTTCGTTCACCTAACAATTTAATAAGTATTTTGGAGTTAATTCAATCCTGTCAATGTTTGTAGATCTACGAGTATGCAAGAAAGACTACAGATGAAACGATAGTGACAATGTCGGTGATAAATTATTGAAATTTTATGTTACTCGCTAATTCATATATTTGTATGTATTTTGTAAGGATGAGATGATATTGAGCTTGAAATGTATGCTTTTACCTAAAAAATTTTATCTTGGTAAAAACGGATTAAAATGCCAGAGTAGCAAGTTAGCAACACTCTAATCCATTTGCACCAAATAACATAATTATTTTTTGGTAACCAAATAACATAATTATTGAGTAAAGAACCAACATAAAAAGAGTTGAACAAGAAAAAAGAAAAATAAAGCCCTTGCTATATATAAATTCTTTTTTTTTTTCAAAAAATTTACTCTTTTTATTGTTATTGTTATTATCTTGACAACTCGCACTAAGCACCACTTTTTTAAATATGGGTTTTTCTAAAATGTGCTCAAGGGCACATGTTAAGCTTTATTATTGCACACAATAATATTTAATGCTATTATCCGAATATTTAATGTCTATCCCTTAGACACATTTTAGAAAAACTGTTTTAATATGTATGATACCTATCAAACTATTATTCTGTATAATACATAAAAACTTGGTCTATAGATGTTTGATGCTTCACTTTAATAAAATGATAATATTGATTTTAATAAAGTGATAATATTGGTTTAACATTAAATAAACAATAGTTTAACTATTTCAACGAATTATATAATAATGAGTAACAAGAATATCAACAAAGTTTTTAACGGACAATTATAAGATTGGTTAAAAAATATTGTACACCCCGCGCAACGCGCGAGTGCTTTACTAGTCCTTGAATAAATTATTAATACGGATGAATCAGCGCAAAATTAAAATCAACTCTGCATAATAAACAATAAGGTATAAATTTTATATATTATCCAAAAGTTATAAACTATAAATTAATTCAAAATTTGAATAAAATATTTTCTATTAACTTTATTTTATTTTGCAGATTACAAAATTTAAAATTTTAAAAACTGTATTTGGTAATTAAATTTCTTTTTCAATAAAATGTTAAATCATAAGTTGTTATTTGTAAAAGAAACTCAAAGCACAATGTCTTCTTTTTCTAATTTTTTTTAAGACAAAATTATCATTTGGTCAAATTGTTGTCAAAATGCCACGTCATCAATGATAAATCGGTGTTAGTGAAAATATTTTTTTTTCCTAACGCAAATAAACCTCATACCTCCAATTGCAAACATTTGCAAACATTGAAACCACAAATTTTTATTTGTTAAAATTCCAAGCATTATTTTTAAACTTTTGCATTTTTATTTATTTATGACATAACCTTTTATAGGACACAAACAAACAATCTATGCCTTCCTGTCCTACTAAGGTACAATATAGAAAGATTTGAGAATTGATTACAAGGTTATATATATAGAGAACCTTTTGTCTAAATTGCTCATCCCAGCTTTCAACTTCTTGGCTAATCATTAATTTCTGTATGCTAATTCTCTCCATTTATTCAATCTATTCTGATTTCTTGATATGTTACTAAATTTGATTGCTTTTTTCCATGAATTGGTTGAAAATGTCAGTTTAGATATTTATTTTAGTTATGGGTGTAATTTTGTTGATTGATTAGTAATGATTTTGGCATGCAGATATTGATTTTGGTCTTCATTGAGATTCTTCTGGTGAGATCCTTATGTTCATTTAAATTTGAACAGGTTTGTTTCATTTCTGAATTGACTATCCTCTTTTATTTATACTTTTGAGTTTGGGGCCAAGAAAAGCAACCAACTTTATCAATGGGTTATTTTTGGTTTCTTAGAAAGCTTGAAAGGGATGGATGCAACAATGGAAAAGATATGTTTATGATTCATGTTTAGGCTTTCTTATGAATTATTGTGTTAACATCATTCTTGGCCACTTGATTCATTGATATGCTTTGTACCAAGGGTTCAGATTGCTGAAATCGTGAAATGCCTCGTGTTGATATGCTTAATTGTCACATATGTTTCAGCTGGTTGCTTTACTTCATTTATTTTCTGAAAGAAGGTTGCTTTTAATTATTTGTGCCCGCAATTCTTACATGTTAGATCAATTTTTTTGTCACAGTTTCGTATTTTCCCTTTCTATTCGTATAGTATAGTGATCTCGAAAAGCAAAGTGATATTGCCTATTGATGAAGGCTGAGAATTTGTGGTTATATTTGACTTGTTCATTATGCAATTTCTAGTTACTGTGCCGGTTTTGAAACAACAGAAGAGGTCTGCTGGTCCAATTAGGGCTGGCTTCGCTTGTTCATCACGGCTCTAAAAGGAGAAACGCGTACTAAGTTTAGACGGGGAAAATCATGTGCTCAAGCATTTCCTAAGTTTTTGATATCATCCCCTTCATTTCACGGTGGTCGTGGTGCCCTACCTTCAGCAGGCGGGCATCCGGCAGATCTTACCTTCCTTGCTGGAGGTGGGTGCTGCTCATAAAGGCATTTGAGGACTTCAGATCTTCCTTGAGTTGGAGGGTTCTTAAGCTACAATTTATATATAATATATTAGCTGATTGATAATCCGAAAAATTTACGATATCATACGATGGTGACAATCAAGCCACCTGATAACAATTTACTATCAAAGCATCCAACTGAGCAGTTGGGCTGTCCTGGTTTGTGCTCTCAAGGTTAGTGGTTTTGTTTTGTTTACAATCTGGATATTGTGAATTGTTATTATTTTTTAACCTGTGTTCGTATTATTTAGGGGACGGAATAGGATATAGTCTAGTCTATTTCGATGAATAATGGATTATGCTTACTTGTTAGTTGCTGGCTTACGTAGAATTGTTAAATGTGTAATGGACATCCTTTCTGTATACCCAATTAATTCTAGATATCAATGATTTTTCCTAGGTACGAAAATCCCCAATTACTGTTTTGGTACTCAGCATCTTGTAGGCAATGGGGGACTCTCATGCATGTCTGAAGAAGAACAAACGTTATTGGATTCTCTTCTTCTTGCTCAGGTAAAGGAAAAAAGTTTGTCATATCCTATTATTCTTACCCAGATGCACCTATGTTGGTGTTTACGTGCAGTTTTCTACTCGTTATGTTGCAGTGGGAAGAGAGGATGTGGAAAGGTCATTTCAGATATGATGTTACTGCTTCCGAGATTAAGGTTTTGAATTTCTTATTATCCAAAAAGCATGATTTATTATTATTTTTGGATAAAAAAATAAGCTACATGTACTGAATGCAGAATGAAGTTCGATTCTTAGGGATGAGTAGATTTTATGGTTCGACTTTTAAACCGTACTTTTCATGTCTGCTTCCAAAACCTCTTTCTAAGCAAGCATTTTCAGTTCTCTAAATTGGTATGTTTCATATAAACAGTTAATTGCTTGATTAACATTCACAGTTGCCATTTCCTTAAGGTGAAAAAACCCCTGCTCTGTTGTGCATGTTATAGAGCTAGATCATTATCTGCTAAATACCCAACTTTCATCTGTTTACTTCCGTTGAATAATAGTATAAGCAATTGAGCTCTTAAAGAACAGCAGGATGCAATTATTTGTTAACTGTGTTAGTTAGCTAACTCATTGCATTTGGTCATCTGTTTGCCTATTTCTTGCTGGTAATGATAGGATTTAGAGTCTCCTACAGTACACTACTACACTATGATAGGATGCATGGCCACATGTATAAGTCAGCCCCTTTCTGATTTGCTTACAAAAAGTTCGGGAACCAGATTCCAACTTAACGTGCCGAAGAGCTAAGCCACCAAATTAAACTTTTAACCGAGCATAAAGTAAGACGAGCTTGCACATATTATATGAAGATTCTTAGACTATAGTACACGATCATTTCCAAAAGAAACCATCAACTTGATCACATGAATTCAGAATTATTGGCTACGACGAAGTCTTACTTTAAGGTATAAATTGACTTGAATGCAGTTATAATATCTATTACATTTTGCAGATTGTCAGGGGTAAAAGAAAGTTTCTTGCGCAGTTGAATGATAGGAATACAGGTTGTTTACAGTATCCTGAAAAGAGTAGAATTTGCCATCAAGAGGATATACCTGTGTTTGACTTGACCAAGCACACTGAGGAATTACTCTTTTGCATTACAAACAGCGATAAAGAAAAATCTGAGCTTATTCCTTTAGCTGATGTGCCTAGCAGTGCCATCTTCATTATGATCAATGTAAGTTATATTATAGTGTTTGGAACGACTTCTTCAACTTTGCTTCAGCCTTCAAATATAACTTAGGCTGCATGTCAAATTTGTTTGAAACGTCAAGATTATGCTCCATTTCACTATCTTTACTTGTACTGAATTTATAGTCATTCATAATACGCATGTTATCGATTTTGGTCTTTCTCTCTTCTTTATTGATTCTGGTCTGTCTTTCTTTCTGTCTTAATAATAACGTTGTCTATTGGGGCATGCTATTAGCTCTTGTTAAACTATTTTTAGTTTCTTTTCTGTATAGCAAATTAACTGAGTGCTACCATATTACTCTTCCTTTTTCTTTCATCTGAAGCTCTTCAGAAAGTTCATTGTCAATATTGATTGTCAATCTGTTACGAAATTGAAGTCTATGATTTATTTATTTTAGTACTTATACTGACCGGTGGAACAATTGTTCTTGAAGGTAAACCCTATTGAATATGGCCATATTTTACTGGTACCTCATGGCTTTGACAATCTTTACCATGCCAAGGGTGGAAGGATGTCAAGAATTTTAGAATTGGTTGAAAGAATTGCTATTGAGATAAATAACTATTCTTTTCATTTGTTCTACGATTGTCCTGGACCCACTTCTGCACAGCTGAAGTTTCAGGTACTTTTTGCTTGTCGACAGAAAGAAAGGTCTTTTGTGTCAAAGATTTTCTATGTTCCTATTTACATTTTGAAGTAATATTATAAATTTGCAAATAGCACTTGATATTGGTTCAAGGGAACTTTTGAACTTCTGATCAAGATTTGTACGTGCTATTGATCTTCTTTCTTTTGAAATTGGTCCACAACTTTACTTTTTGTGCAAAAGAACCCTATCTGCAATTCATTACTATATGATCATAAATTAGGATTCTTTTTCCATCAAAATATCACAGTTTTTCGTTTAAATTTGTACCGAAGTTAATGTATATATTGTTTTTATTTGTGTATACTTAATTTTATTTCATTTTTGGACTACAACATTTGCATTGCTAATGCACAATGGTATGTTAAAATTTGACCATATTTGGCTGAAAAAATGAAGCATTAATTGAACAAACGAAAAACTTATTACATATTTGAACTGTTCACGAGGAAACAGACCGTTCTTCAAAATTTCCCATACCTTGGAAATACTATTAAGCCCTATATATTCTCGATATGGTGCAAATCATTATATTTTTCTTGTCTCGTTTAGGCTTGCTACTTTCCTGAGCTATTGCCAGTGGAACGCATGCCTGTTGATCTCTTATTTGATGATAGAAGCAGAAGAATTTCTATTTCAACTGTCATGGATTATCCCATCAAGACCCTCATATTTGAGAGTAACTGTAATTTTAAGATATTGGTGGAGGTTCTTGCTGAGACAATTTCTTTTTTACTGGATGAAGGCATCTCGTATAATCTGATGATATCAGATCATGGAAAAAAGATCTTCCTGTTTCTTCGGGTAAAATATCCTATAGAATACATGATCCCTTGTTATTTACCAATGTTCATCTTATTTATTTTACCTGTGTTCTAATATAGTGTTCACAATTCATAGATATTTTCTTATGGATTGAATTCCTTTGTTCATTCAAGTAGGGGTCTTTGGAAGTTAAGTTTAACAACCCATGATACCTAGAGCTTCTTGCATTAGAAATGTCGAAATGCATCTTTTTCTCTTTTGGCGAAATTAATCTATCATGAAAATTCACCTTTTGTGGCTACAATGTTTGCAGGCACAAACATTTTCAAGTTGCTGCATTTCAGCATGGGAGTGTGGAGGTTACTTCCTGTTCAGGTCTAGGCAGGAATTTGACCAAGTTACAGAGGCAGACCTGCTTAAACGGTTAACCTCCGTCTCACTTGACGAGGAAGCCTTTGCAGCAGTGAAACAGAGCTGTTGTGGCATTGCGAGTAAGATTGCAAGATGATACTTTGATGAATATGTACTAGGTACGAAGAGCTTCCTGTGGACTATTTTTTATAAGGGACAAGTTCGGGAAAAAAGAACCTATGTGGTTTCTCGCATGTGCAAGTAGAGAATGTAGTATTTTTTGTTAGATAAGAGATCATGCGCCACAATAGCGATAATTGATATTGTTGGTCAATTTTCCTTATTTTGCCAGTGGTACAAAACACATGGTCTCTCTTACAACAACAAAAATATCACATACGTTTTTTTTCTCCGTACTTCTCCCTTTTCTGTTTTTGTGCTGTGTACATCACCAGTGATGTTTTTGCACTTGTAGGGTTTATTCTGCTTGTGAATTGTGAGTAAGAAAGTTGTTGACTTGACAGTTGAGAAGTTGTAGTTGTATTAGTTCTGCTCCACCTGTGCGCAAGAAGGTGGTTCTCCTTTCCGCTATTGACTTGTCTTGAATGTTGTGCTAAGGCGCTTCATCCTAACAGTTGGATTACTTTGACGTATAGTTAGTTCCAATATCGTTGTGTCTGCGAATAGGACATCATTTGGAAGCTATGTTTAGACTATGTTCAAATGTGATTTCAACCCTGCACCATACACTTCAAGGGTCTTTATTTTGTGTTTTTTTAATTGTACAAACGGGATGGGATTGTGAGCTCAACTCTGGTACTACTGAGATTGCTAACTGCCATTTTTCACCGAGCTCGGTTCGATGTATTTCAGAAGTGTAATGAGCTTTTCAAAGGTGCTGCTAGACATACAAGGAAAAAGAAAAATTTGAATGTTGTATGTTAATAGAATAAAATGTGAATATTAAATTGCATATATAAACCTTTGTTGTATAGTGTGTGGATGAGTTCTTTCAGTTGTTGGTGATATTTATGATCTTAAGAAATATGATATTTGACTACTCTTGTCATTAGCTTAATATGGATACAATCAACAATGGCTTTGGTTAGCAATTAATGGTAGGAGCCAAATTTGTGGTGTTGGGTAAACAAAGGTTTAAAAGAGTGGATTGAGCTCAAATTTGTAATTTTGAAAAAGCTAAAGCTACTTTTAGGAAAAAGAGCTTTTTCAATGAGAGGATGAGTCAAGTTCAGGTGAGACACCCTCTTTATGGTGTGACAGCTCTCTTATGGTAAGATAGGTACCAATTATTTAATTAATCAGTAATGTCAATGTAACTTTTCCAATTCTATTTTAGAGAAAACGCGCGTCGAGGCAGAGGGAGTCGAGGTTATGGCGAAGGCGACGCGCGGCCGCAGTTCGGGAAAGAGAGGTCGGAGCTCCTTACCTCCACTGATTTCATGAACCACCGCGAGATAATGGTTGTCGTTAACGTTGCCGCCGCCATTTGCCACCAGCTATCACTGAACTTCGCCGTTTAAGGTTTCCGATATAAAAGAACAGAAAAGGAAAAGAGATAGAGGTGTCGGCGCCGCCGGTGGCCGCAGGGAGGTGCTCTCCTGAAAAAGACAGCTCCACGTTTCGGCAAATCTGTAACAGGAATCTACAATTCTTTCCAATTGCCTCTAAAGCAAGAGCACTGATTTCGTTACAGTTGCCCAAATCCAAGAAGTTAATGTTGAAAGCTTTCCAACAATCGGTTCAACAATTGAATCACTTATTTGGCTCTTTGGTATCTGCAGTTTTTGAAGGGACCCAACACTTGCAAAATCAAGGAAAATAGAAAAATTCAATATGCTTGATAATCACGCTTATTTAGCTAATTATCTCATTGAGGTGAAGGTGGCAAATGGGTTTAGTCATGAATTAACTGGGTAATAAATCATTTAGCTTATTAATGTTGATTTTCTATGGTTTTTTCAAAAACATAATGTGTTGTTTCAAAACATTACCGTGTTGTTTCAAAACAATATTGTGTTGTTTCAAAATACTCGGTTGCTCCATATGCTATATTGTTTCAACAAAATACTTTGTTGTTTCGAAATAATACTCGGTTGTTTCGAAATAATACTCGATTGTTTCAAAACTTTGTTGTGCCTACGGTGTTTCTAAAGAATTAATGTTTTCATCTCACTAATATCAAGATTTGAAACAACACAGTATTAATTTGAAACAACCGAGTATTAATTTGAAACAACAGAGTATTTTGTTGAAACAATATAGCATATGGGTGTTCATTGACTTCATTCATATAGTGGAGCTGCTTTTATGTGCTGTGAGGCAACAATTTCTATTCATGTAGGTTTAGTTGCACTTTGCTTGATTTCCATTCAACCTTTCCCTTAGTTGCTCACTTTTTCCTATTGTAATGTTTGATTTTCTACAATTTGTTGACTTTCTTGCCATCAAATTTTTACCAAACATTATCAACTTATTACAGAGTTCCATTCAATCCAAAGTGTTAATTATATTTCATTCGAAACAACAGAATATTATTTTGAAACAACACAGTATCAATTTGAAACAACCAAATATTAATTTGAAACAACCATAGAAAAATTAAAAAAATTAAAAATCGTTTATAAATAACAAAAATGGATCTCAAAATGACGGCCTAATTAATACGAGTTCAGTGGTATAATTTTTTTTGAAAAACGAGTTCGAGAAGAGCGGGAAAATGCATTTTAAAGAAAATAATTAAAACCTTTTTTCTCTCCAGAGGGTGACATCAGCGTTGATATCACCCCTCTTCCTTCCCTCCATTTTACACATATAAGGCTTTTTCTCTTAATTACAAGTTTGCCACCTTCCCATGTTTAATTACAAAATTACCCCACCTTTTTCCCTTGTCACACCATAAGTGGGTTGTCACACCTTAAGCTCATTGTCACACTTGATCTTTTTTACGAGAGGATAACATTTTGAAATTAATACTACTATTTGATTCTTAGTTTCTTACCTTTTATTTTCCATTCTCGTGGAAATAGAAACTCAAATATAAGTTTTTACTTATTTGTTTACTTTTGATTTGAATTCTTAATGAAAATTTATTTGTCAAATAAAATTTATAATTTCTACTGTATAATCTCGTATACATATTCCCTCAAAAAATTTAAAATTTCGTGTACATATTTTAACAACTTCCTCCATGTTTTACTTTTTTTTTTAAAAAAAAAATGTATCAGAAAAATTGTATAGAAAATATGAGTTATTAAAAAGTAGTTATAATATTAGTTTAACTATTTCAGAGTTTGATTTATTAACTATTATTAAATAATATTAGTTTTATTGATGATGTCGATCATCTCCATATAGGCCGCATGGAATGATTTTGAGTTTTTGCAAATAAAAGATTGTGATTTTCACTGTTTGCAGAATTAAGGAAATGGTTAATTTTGTTGACATGAACAAAGATCGTTTTTGTCCAAAAACGTTTTCTGATCTTTGACCTTAACTTTTACATAACCGATCAAATGTTTGAAAAAATATTTGGCAAAAAGCATTCTGAGGCCCCTGATCTTTTCCTTTTCGGTGCATTAAGTCCTTGATCTTTTATTTGGATACATTAGGCCCTTGATCTTTTATAATCGGTTCTATCAAGTCCTTATTTAACTAAATTGGATGATTTGTTAACTTTCACAAATTAATAAGACCAATTGAAATATTGTGACACCTAATTAATTACAATTGATTGAATATTCAATAAATTATTCAACAATTTTTTTTAAAAAATGAAAAAATTTTCAGTAGTTATTGTCGTTGTTTTGCTCATTTTCTAATCATTTCGAAAGTGAAATCGAGGAGAATGAAAACATAGATGAAATCTAATGAGTGATGTTTGACCATGTTCTTTATGCCTTATTAATACTTATTGGTTGTTCATTTCAGTTCAATAATTTCTTTTTAGTAAATGTGCTTCAATAATTTTCAGTCATAAAAAATTTGGCCTTAATTTGTGGGGCCGGAATTGAAGAGAAGAACTAAGATGAAAAAGAAAAGAAGAGCAAAGATGATGATGAAGAAGAAGAAATGATTACAAAAATGAACTTGAGAGACAAAAAGTACTAATTTGGAGTGAGACAAAGATAAACGTTTGAGAAAAAAGGTGCGACGTTTCTACATTCCAATAGGCGGGAAAAATAATTGTCAAATTTCAAAAGACAATATTGTCTAGAAATTGAAGTAGAAAGCAAAGTAAATCACATATATTAATGAATCCTCCTAAATGGGCTATATTTGTAATTGTGCCACAATACTTTAATATTATTATTTTGTGAAAGTTAACAAATCATCCAATTTTGTTAGATGAGGACTTGATAGAATCAAATATAAAAGATTAAGGGCTTAATATATCCAAATAAAAGATCAAGGACTTAATGCACCGAAAATGAAAAGATCAGGGGCCTTAGGATGCTTTTTGCCAAAATATTTAGGCAAAGATTGTCCTCATTTACATTAACAAAATCGACCATTTCTTTAATTCTGAAAAACGATGCAAAACACGGTCTTTTATTTGCTCAAAGTCAAACCACTCCTTTATTTGCAAAACTACGAAACTAGATAGCATTTATTTAAAATTAACCTATTTTTTAATTTTGAAGATAAGAAAAGTTCATATTTCAATTTTTAGTGACTTTTTAAAATTTATTGTTTATATAAAATCACGGTTAAAGAGATAAAATCTGCGTTACTTTCGAACATTTATATTAAAAGATTTAGTAATATTTTAAAGAGTAATTTTCTAAAAAAATCTATGTGTTTATCAATTTTGACAAAATGGTGTATGTGTTTATTTTTTGACAAAACAATGATCGTGTTTATTGTCGTCACCCAAAAAGTGGAAAAATCACTAACGGTGTTAAGTTGGATGACGTGGCACGGGGTAGTCTGAGTCCTAATTTATTATTTATGATATAAAAAAACTCATTTTCACACTTTAAAGTTATAAACACGTGATTTTTTTTAAGAATTTACAAATAAATTTAGACAAAAACACCTTGCCACATCATCACATTTAACACTGTTAGTGATTTTTCCACTCTTTGGATAACAGACTTAAACACAATACTTATTAGGACTCAAATTACCCCGTGCCACGTTATCAAACTTAAGACCGTTAGTGATTTTTCCACCTTTTGGGTAACGGCGCTAAACACAATCTTTGTTTTGTCAAAAAATAAACACAGACACCATTTTGTCAAAATTGATAAACACATGGGTTCTTTTAGAAAATTACCTTATTTTGCAGTGTTCTAAATAATTCTTTTATATATATCATAAAACAAATGTCGTTATTTGTCGTTTTGTATAAAACGCTATTAACAATTAGATAAATTTTACAAAACAAGTTTACATAAACCAAAATCGGTTGGTCAATTAAGTAAAAAGTCAATCAACTAGCTATCACCTAACAACTAATCTTCAAACAAAGCCAACAACTTACATAGGGAACAAAATACTAAACCATATGCAAGTCCCTATATTTGTCCAAAAAGGTCAATTTAATCTCTCAACTTTTGGGACGACCTATTGAGTGGTTGTTTGGTATACATCAATTTATATAGGCAATAGAAATTCCCATAATTTTATGATTTGGCTAGTTGTTTGGTTGATAGGAAGTTGATAAAATGGGGGAATTCAAAATTCCTTAGGAAATTGAAATTTCCACATAATATGGGAAATTAATCACCCACCTCCCCCTTGGTCATTCAAAATTCATGGGAAGTGCAAATACTCTAATGTCAACCAAACACATTAAAGGTATTTCATAGGAATTACATTAGGGAAATAATTTCATATGAAATTGAACTTCCCACGGGAATTAAATTCCCATGTATACCAAACGGCCTCTGAGTCCATCAACTATAAATATGTCACGTGTTGAGTCTCTCAATGATCAAAAGGTGAACCTATTGAGTCCTTATTCGATGACATTGCACTGAGTAAGCAAATGTGAAAAATAATAATTTTAAGGCCTAAACCATATGCAAGTCCTTAAAGTTGTCTAAAATGTCATTTAGTCCTTCAACTATGAGGACGACCTATTGAGTCCTTCAACTATATATCAAAATTGACCTATTGAGTCCCTCAACTATCAAAATGTGGACCTAGTGAGTCATTCTTCGCTGACATGACACTGAGTTGGAAAATGTAAAAGAATAGTAATTTTAATACCAATTCAGTGTCATGTCATCGAATAAAGATTCAATAGGTCCATATTTTGATAGTTGAAGGACTCAATAGGTCGTCCCTAAAGCTGAAGGACTAACATAACCTTTTTGAACAGCTTTAAGGACTTGCATATGGTTTAAGCCTAATTTTAGTGGCAACTCAGTGTCATATCATCGAGAAAGGACTCAATAGAACCACATTTTGATAGTTGAAGTACTCAATAGGTTATCCTTAAAGTTGAGGAACTAAAATGATATTTTTGAACAAGTTTAAGAATCTGCATATGATTTAAGCCGAAATAGAAAACAACAATAAATAACAACAAATAATTGTGATGATCATCATATTTATGGAGCTACTACACATCTTTCTACCGCAACTTTCGACATCCATCACTTTGACCCTCTATATCAGACTCTTGTTCCAGAGGTTGTTTTTCCTTTTATTCCGCATCCTCAGCAGCCTGACTGCTTGTGTGCAGCCAAGCTTCGTGCTGTTGCAACATGCACTCAGCAAGGTTGATCTGATCTTTTGGCTAGCTTGGGTTTATTACTGCTCGAGCACAAACAACTTCAAACAACACCACACCAAATGAGTAAACATAAGGTTTTTCGATCAATTGATGTCGCTTGAAATATCTAGGATCAAGATATCCAAAGCTTCCTTTCCACTGCACTACTAACATGGGTATAATCCAAAGCTGGACCAGTTTTCGACAATCCATAATCAGACATTTTTACTCTATTTGGTGTAATTATGTTATAAATGGAAGTAACACCTAATTAACTAAAAAATATTTGGACGTCTAAAATTTTGGTAAAATACCAAACACTAAAAAATGGGCGCTTGATTTTACTTAAGGATATTAAATAGAATCTTTGAACATAACTAGCAGATATAAAAATACATACGGTTTTTTCTTCTGTCAAATAATGGTTTTTCTAAATGTAAGTGTTTTTCTAGTTATTTTGTTTTTAAGGAAAGAATTCATTACTTTAAAAAGAATTAATTACTTTAAACTAATCTTAAAGGGTGTTTGTTTCACCATTTTTTAGGGGGCAGTTAATTGGGTGTTTGTTGCTTTTTAGGTAAGAGCCAACTGTTTTTTCAAGAAGCCGTCAAGTACGTCATTTTCTAAAAAAAAACTCTACAAATTTTAGTTTATTTATTGTCTTTTGTATTTTACATTTAAAAAAATTAATTATGCCCATTGTGAGCGAAAACTGGTGATCATAGCAACTTTAGCCTTCTTTGACTAGAGTCGCCACCACGCCAACCGGAAAAATGTATGAACCAGTTTATGTACCGATTGCTTTTGAAAACTAGAGATTCCATATACGTTCGTGGATACAACTTATTAATTCCGACATTTTAGGTTCTAGAGAATCTTTAATGCAACCTAATTCATTATTGTCTTGTATTATGATTATCACACAAAGTATTTAAATACAGAAACATTTGTACAGTAAACCGCAGTGTGACACGGTAAAGACCCTCAGAAGCTTACCCTCGTTGCGTGTCAGTGGGATGCTTGCAAGCTAGTACTCGTCGAGAACGGAGCCGGATGGACATAACTTCGGGGTTGGAGATGCGTCGGGCATACTCCTAATGATCAAGTTTCTTAGATTCCGGAGGAACCTTTCGGACTTTGGAAGAATTTTTGTGATGATTGGTTACACTCTTTGCAGGGGGGAGTAGAGTCAAATATGAATTTGGTGGTCGTGGTTGGATGAAAATTGAATATTGGAAGATAGTAAGGAAAATTTGGGCGTCGTGAGGACTTTTAGGAGCTGGGGTTAGGGGTGTGTATCGGTGCAGTTTAAACCGCAATAAATTTCGGTTTTCGGTTCGGTTTTTTTACATTTCGGTTCGGATTCAGTTTGTATTTTTTAGGGTATTCGGTGTTCGGTTCGGTGTTACAAAAAACACCGAAAAAATTGAACCGAACCGATTATCAAAGTTCTCCATAAATTATGATACATATCCGTTCATATTAGTATTTAGAGTGATGCTCACATGGTCAATGATTGACCAAATACAATTTGGTCAATCACAGTTAGATCAAAATCTAATGGTGGAGATTAAATACTGATGCAAACACCAAACTAATATCAACCCTTAGATTTTGATCTAACGGTGATTGACCAAATTGTATTTGGTCAATCATTGACCATGTGAGCACAACTGTTAGTATTTATCTTCATCTTTCCCCTTTAAAAAAAGATCTATCTTCTTCCTATTTGAAATTACTTATACAAATTAAAGACTTCTCCTATTTATGAGTGATATATAATATGTAAGTTAGTTGAAAAATACAATTTTTTAAATTTTATTCACTAATTCGGTTTATTCTGTTTAAAACCGAACCGAACCGAATTTTTCGGTGTCGATTCGGTGTCGGTTTAAGCACTTATTCGGTTTTCGTTCGGTTTAGGATTTTAGGACTAATTCGATATTCGGTTTGTTCGGTTCGGTTCGATTTTGTACCGATGCACACCCCTAGCTGGGGTGTTTATGGAGAGAATGGATGTCTAAAACTCACGGGTCCTTTGGCAAGGGGGTGAGATTAAGGGGATAAAAATTTAATACAATTTTACCCTCATTTACAATTCGAGAATGTGACACAATGCAACACAGTACGGTGACCGGACGGTGTACTAATAACGGCGACCGGACGGAAGATGAGTAACGGGACCGAAAAGGGTTGTGAAGTACTGATAACGGCGACCGGACGGAAGACGAGTAACGGGACCGAAAAGGGCTGTGAAATGGGGGATATGAAAGGAGCTTTTAAAAAAGGGAAAGGACTACTTAGTCATTTCCATCCCTTCCCCTTTTTATCCCCCATCCCCACCTCTTAACCCCCCAAGATGGAATTGAAGGGATGAGATGGGCTTCCATCCCCAACCCTCTCTCCAATCTCACAAACAAACATGGGATCCCCATCCCTCACATTTAATCCCCATCCCTCCCATCTTATTCCTTTAAACAAACGACCCGTCCAATCGGTCTTTGTTGATAAAGAGGGAGACCATACACTGTTTTAAAGAGATGACTTTGTCACGAGATCGAGGGTTGTCAACCATGTGTTCCCGGGATGCAGGTGGAGTGAATTATGACTCTGTAGAGTCGTTCCATTCTTTAACGAGTACTGGCCCTTGTTCGACTGGCAAACCGAGGAGCTCGGGAATAGCTTTCTTCACGGGGTTCGAAAACCAGGGCTTACATCCATTAGTCATTTTACATGCTAACAACAATAAATAATTATGATTTTACCAAACACCAATAATTAAACAGCAACCCGCAAACAACAAAATGAAACAGCAAACCGCAAACAGGAACAACAAACCGCAAACAGGAACCACAAACAGTAAACAGGAACAGCCGCACCAAATGGACCCATAATGTACACCACTAATATATGTATGAACTTGGATAGAACATACAATATATGATATTAAAAAAAAATATTATTTCAACCCCTAAATAATTGCTAACTTAATATCACAACTCCTAAATCCAGCGTCTCCCAGTTCGAAACTTCAAAATCGAAGGCGTTTGCTGATTACAATGAATTTGCATCAAATGAAATTAACAGTATGCTGTCGTTGATTCGCCTAAGACCGTTTAATCACCGCCATAAGAGAAATCGATAGCGGAGGAGGCTCATCTAGGGTGGAAGACGACAATCGATCAAGAGAAAACCCAACACAAAGCTCCGACGCGTGAAACTAGAGCCGCGGAGCACACCAACTGTGTTCCTGGCGCATGCGCAAGCGTTTCGGAGGGTGGAAAACGGTAGCGCGAGTAAAGCATAAACATCATGGAGATAAGTAAAACCTAACTTGATTTTACCTCTGTTCTTTAAATTAGGTTTCGGAAAGTGGGCCTCTTGATATTGATGATGAAATAAGGAAAGTGGTTGATTCGTTGGGAATGGATAATAAATTTGTTTATTTTGATGAAATATTTGAGTACAATGGTTACAAATTTGACTAAAATATTGGCTTTGTTTGACCGAATTCGGTCGAATTTGATAAAAAACAGTTACAAATGTGAATATTTTACTTTTGATATTTGATCCAAGATTGGATCGCAAGTATTCATTTCCAGTCCTAATTTTAGTGATAAGGAGGATGAAGCAATAGTCGGTGAAATGGTACACATTTACGTATTAGTGTTGTGTTTACTTACATCTCTATTCTGTTTCTCAAAATCAGCAGCCTCACCGCCGGTCATCACCACCACCTACGCCATCCTCGTCGCCACCTCCGCCGTTCTTTCCTCCATCGGTTATTTCTGGGATAAACTTCGCTCCCTCCGTCGATCCGTCTCCAATTAAACGATCTTCTTCTTGAGAAAAAGCGGCGTCGGCGCCGACGGTATTAGATTTTCATTGTATTGTTGAGTTTATGATCTCTGTTTTTGTGATTAGATTTGGATCAGGATAAACTCGCTCCGGCGGCGACGAAGATTATTAACACACTGCCACACTTTAGAATTGGCCAGAACAAGCTATCACTATAATCATCATTCCCCAAATCTCTTTTCCGCATTATCTATCACAAGGTAAACATAAAACACTGAAATTGGAACCTCAGTATGAAATTTTTTCTCATAAGCATAAATCTCAGTCTACGCACTGAATCAAATTGAAGCAAAAAGCACAATTGCAGTAACATTCACCAAATTGGAGAAATGAAAAATTTAAACTTTTGTCTTCTTCCTTAATTATCATAATCTGATTATCTTTTTATATGAAATACATATGAGATTCTGTTGGTATTTGATGAATGAACTTTTGTATGCATTTAAAGGAAGTACTTAAATTGAGATCCCACATGTATTACGAAAATTCATATATGAATCAATTGGATCATGCTTAGTTTAAGTCAGTTTTGAAACAATCTAGTATTATTTCGGAACAACCGCGTATTATTTCGAAACAACAGAGTATTTTGTTGAAACAATAAAGCATATGGAGCAACCGAGTATTTTGAAACAACACAGTATTTTTTTGGAACAACACGGTAATGTTTTGAAACAACCATAGAAAAAATAAAAAAAAATAAAAATCGCTTATAAATAGCAACAATAGATCTCAAAATGACCGCATAATTAATATGAGTTCAGTGGTATAATTTTTTTTTGAAAAATGAATTCGGGAAGAGCAGGAAAATGCATTTTAAAGAAAATAATTAAAACTTTTTTTCTCTCCAGAGGTGACATCAGCGCTGACATCACCTCCCCTTCATTCCCTCCATTTTCCACGCATAAGGCTTTTTCTTTTAATTACAAGTTTGTCATCTTTCCATGTTCAATTACAAAATTACTCCCACATTTTTCTCTTGTCACACCATAACTGAACTGTCACACCATAAGCCTATTGTCACACCTGAGCCTTTCTCTTGTATAAATATCTTTTAAAAAACATAAAAATCCATGTTAGAAAACAAAAGATATTGACCAAACTACCTAAAAGTAATAACTACTTTTGTCCAAAATAATAATAATAAATATACCAAAACGTCGACAAGCATAAATATTTCGATGCTTATTACATTAATATTTAAAAAAAATAATTAACAACAAATTAACGTGACATATTTAGATGCTCTTATTCACCCAATTCTTGTTCTCCAAGTTCATAATCTCCATGCACTTTAGTTTTTTTTTTAATTTGTTGCTTCTTAAAATGTGTGTGTACCGAGTATATTTCAAGGATTTTTATTTTGTTTTGTTATTTTTAAAAACTAATTATTTAATTAAAAATTATATGGACCATTTTTATTTGGGCCAAATCTTTCTTAATTGGGCTAATTTTGTTTCTAAATCGGTCTTAAATTAGTTGACCGATTTAAATCGACCTATTTACGAAAATCGGTATGATATTCTCAATTTTACTAATTAATTACCGAAGAATCGGTTAACTCGGCCGATTTTTAAAACACTAGTAAATCCATGTAATAATAGCATGCGAATATCATCTGTTATTCGACCCAACACTTCTTGATAACTCTCCCTGATAATGCATCAGTGTCAATCACAACCACGAAATGCGTGAGAATTGGTTTGTTTCAATCTAATCACCCTCATTTAGGACTTTTTTTTTGTTATTTTTTATTGACGATTAATGCGTAACATTTACTAGGATCAATTAGATTATGAATTACAACGAATTTGGAAAAGTATCTTGGAGTCCTAGTGATCCATGATAGAGTCAGCAAGGATACAAAGTTAATTACTGAACGGGTTAAGTCGAGGTTGAGTGGTTGGAAGGCACTAAGTTTGTACAATTTTGACGTTTAATATTATGTTTTCATGTGTTTTTGTTAGGTAATCGATGATCGAATTCAGTGTAAACTATTGAAGAACTTGAATAAATAACAAACTTTTATTAATCAAACTTAATTCTTACAAACCTTACCACAACTCATGCACACACATAACCCTCCACATTTGCTACATTTTCTTTTTTTGCATGCCAACAATCACAATCTTAATCTCTATTTATACTTGATAATGGTGGTGACTCTAGCAAACTCTAGATACTAGATTACTTTAGTATTTCATTAGATTACTATAGTAACTTCTAGATACACTAATTCTAGAACATTATATTTCCTATCTCTAGATAATTTTACACATTCATCCAAATATTATATCTTTTCTATTTTATTTATTTATTTAATTGTTTTAAATTAATAGTTAATTTCTAACAGTTTTCTGTCTAGATGTCGTCTATCATTACCTATGCTTTAACTAGTTTCAGACCGACATTAACATAAAACTTCGATATTTAGGTTTTGTATGCATTTTATTTTTTATTTTTTGCACCTCTTACCCAGGACGCCTTGCATAGCCTCAAGAACCACTTGTTATGAGCGTTTGTTTAGAAACAAATCGGGCATCTTTTTCATGTGTGAAAAGCAAATCTGATGATACAATATGGTATAGGTTAAATTGCACTAATTAGCTTCACCACTGATTGAAGAGAGGATGGGAGGAAAACAGTCGATGAATCACGATGACTGCGATCAAGATTCCTATAGTTATGTTAATGCTCCACCGTTACCATATCTTCTCATTCATAAAGGCATTTCGACTCTGGTGGAAGAATCCGGCGGTATTCCAGAACCAACAATAGCTATCACACTCTAGATCAGGTCACTTGCTTTTGTTTATCAAGACAAGTTCAAGCTTCTTACATTGATTAGAAGATGTAAACTTGTTCTTTACCGTAGCATGTGGATAATTTCTTTCAGTTGTTGGTGAAATTTCATGATCTTAAGAAACAACATCTGATCTGATATCTGGACTACTCTTGTCATTAGCTTAATATGGATACAATCAACAACTTACATATGAAACAAAATAAAAGAATAAAGAACAACAAATTATTGTGATGATCATCATATTTATAGACCTACTACACATCTTCTTTCTACCATTTGTTTTGTTACACAACTTTCATCATCCATCACTTTCACCTCTATCACGCTCTTCTTCCAGAGGTTGCTTTCCCTTTTCGTCCGCATCCTCTGCAGCCTGACTGCTTGTGTGCAGCCAAGCTTCGTGCAGTTGCAACACGTATTCTAAATGCCATAAAACTTCCCCCATTGTAGGCCGAATCTTCCCCTCATCAGCAAGACATTTTTCTGCTATCTCCCCAAACTTTTTCAGTGACACGGGGCAGTAATTTCCTTTAAGGCGTTCGTCGATTATTGTCTCAAGCGAACCCTTCCTTTGCAACTTCAGTGCCCACTCAGCAAGGTTGATCTCATCTTTCGGCAAGGTTGGGTTTATTACTGCTCGAGCACAAACAGCTTCAAACAACACTACACCAAATGAGTAAACATCAGATTTTTCGGTCAACTGTTGTCGCCTGAAATATTCAGGATCAAGATATCCAAAGCTTCCTTTCACTGCAGTACTAACATGGGTATGATCCAAAGCTGGACCAGTTTTCGATAACCCAAAATCAGACATTTTTGCCACAAAATTTTCATCGAGCAGTATGTTAGTTGTCTTAACATCCCTGTGAATTATCCCACGGTCCGCTCCCGTATGAAGGTAATGAAGTCCCCTGGCAGCTCCAATGCATGCTTCTAGCCTTTGCTTCCATGTCAATTGAGGTAGATCACTTCCAAAAAGATGACTTCTAAGAGTCCCGTTTGCCATGTACTCGTAAACCAAGATCATCTCATTCTGTTCCTCGCAGAATCCGATGAGGGAGACCAAATGCCTGTGCCGGAGCTTGGAGAGCATCTCAATCTCAGTTTCAAATTCAGCTAGGCCTTGCTGAGATTGTGGGTTTGCTCGCTTAATCGCTGCAGGGGTTCCATCTTCCATTTCCCCTCTATAAACCTTACCAAATCCTCCAACTCCAATCACGAAACCTTCATCGAAATTATTTGTTGCTGTACGAATCTCTGCCAACGTAAACCGCTTGCCTACTCTGCCGGACAATACAGATCCATATGAACTTTGTGCCCCTCCCTTAGCATTACCAATGCTACTTAGAACCGAACCGTGCAGGAAAAGTGGTCTCCACCCAGTAGCATTGTCTTTGGTGTCACTCGATTCTTTTCTTCTATTTCTGCAGAAGCAAATGAGGAATGCACATATTACTCCAATGACAAGGACAGAAGCTACACCAGCTCCAATTCCTACCCACAGAATCGTAGAATTCGATTTTTTAACAGAATTACCAGCTGAATCAAACAACTCAACAAAGGCCAGGTTTCCATTTCGGCTCAGTTTAAAAATCTCAAGCCCATTTAACAGTGCATCTGTTCCTGAAGCACCAGCAGCAGTATCAGTACCGAGCTGAACCCACAATGTGTTGATTTTAGCGGAAACTGGATCAAAGTAATCTTGATGATAAGCTCTGTTCTTCCCTCCAGCATGCACATATATATCAAAGTTATCGGCAGCAGACCTATTATTTATATAGATCCTAAAAATCCTCTGGTTTGCCTTATCATACTGCAGCTCACAGAAATGCAACCGAATTAAATAATCAAAATCGGGATTCACTTCAAATTTCCATGACATGTTAAACCTTTTCTCTAGTACTTCAGTGTTGGACATAGCTCTTGCTGTTTCATAAACAAGAAGAGGCGCCACCGATGAGTCATTGCTGGAAGCATAAGTAATATTCGAACCATTTCTGATTTCGGAACCAGCATTTTCAGTGATCATATAGCTTGAATCCACTTCCCACATCCTCCAAAATTCAGAATCCTCACTAGATTTTATCTCTGGACCTCCGACATTCAACCTATACATAGTTTCAATCCCCCGTCCAGTCAAATTGAGGTTCGCCTCATTCCCACCAACTCTATTCACCGAATCAGCGAAAATCCTATCAGCCACTGGAACAATCTCGATGGCATTTATAAACCCAAATGACCCTTTTGATGGAATGAACTCAAGTAGAAGCACATCCAAACTGAAAAGGATGTACTCTCTAATGAGGGAGAAATAAGTTGAATTAGTATCCGAAGTTTGCAAGTAATCATTTTTCTTCGATATCTCGCCCGGAACATTAAACTCAGAAACCAGTTTGAGACCATTAGCAATGACAGTGAATGAAGAATCATTGACATTATAATTCTGAAAAGAGAATGGACAAAAGTGGAGTCTGAGAAAGCAATCTCCTTGAATTCCTTCAAATGTGTAATTGAGAACATCAGTGAAAACTCGGGCCGATTTATACAATGGCCCCAAGCTGGAATCACCAGAAGTGATTGCAGATTGAGAGGAAGAAGAAAGGGTAAGATTGCTATTGCTAATGGTTTCCATGTCACCAACCCATTTCCTACCATCAAGAACAACACTGGTATTTGTTCCACAATTTACAAGAAAAGTTTTGGATTGAACTTCTCCACATGTAATACATGTAAATATAATAACAAGAAATACAAGATTCATCATCTTCATCATGAACTTCCCTCTACAATACAACCCACTTAAATAAAGTGTGTAAAGAACTGAATTTGAGGAGTAGAACAAGCAGGAGTTACAAAATGCATCAAAACCCAGTTCTCAAATCACTAAGAAACTACCACATCAATGAAATGAAAAGAAAGTAGGAAGATATTGAAAAACATTGAAAGGTGCATTCAAGTAAGAAGCAGAAAAGATGAAGTTACCTTGGTTTGAAAGAGATTTTCAGAGGGTCTTTAGCAGATCTGAGAGGGAAGAGAAGAAAAGAAAAGAAAAGAAAGGAAGGAAGGAAGGAAGATGAAAGAAAGAGTATATATTATATGATATTGAGCATAACATGGGTTGTTGTTAGAAGGAGAGTCAGAATTTGGGAATGTTCAATTCATCTTAGCTTAGTTAGTTGTACTGTTTTCCATATTAGACAACAATCTCACATTATTTATTGCACTCATAAACCTTATTCAATGACAACAAGAGTTAAGCCTACTTTAGTGAGCCTTTCTTGATGGAAAAGCTCCAAAAGCTGCTTTTTCTAATCGTTAAACTTGTAACTTCTCAAAGATATAAAGATATCAATATTACATTTACTAAACTTTGTGTAGACTTTCTCAACTTTTACAATTTGCTAAACAAATAATTTTACATTTATTAAATGCTGCTTTTAGGTGAAAAAAAACTAAGCAAGTTGATTCTTAAAGTTGAGAAATTAATGTTAAATTCACCCTTAGTCCAAGTGTTAAGATACTCATGCTTTGCTTTTACTGTTAAGTCTTCATTTTGTTAAAATTGAACTCTTATCGATAAACAATTTCTAAATCGCACTATGATTTTTATATTTCATAATTTCTGAAAAATTTTTCATTTATTTCTTTTGTGACGAAAAAGTTAGCTAAAGGTAAGTGTATTTGCTCACAAAATCACAACAAACCATAAATTTTACTGTAAAATTTATGAATTTTCCGTTTATTGAAAACATGTTCTCTGTAACTGCTGAATTGCATACCAAAAATAGGAAAAAAAAAATGAGAAGTCTGTTTAGATGTTGATAAATGATTTATTTTTGTATTATTAGAACATTGAGAAGAGGGCAGTCCATTATTTGTGAGGTGGGTCACATGCACTTGTCTACAAGAGCATTGAAGGTTCAAGTGAAATTACATAACTATCCTTAAATATATTATTATTAAAAAAGATTATGCTTGTCGTTTTGTCAGCCGTACCAAGAGTACCCCTTCTTAGTCCTTTCAGTACGAATTATCTTATTTCGTTTCATTTAGTATTTATTTATTTTGTTTATTTGTTTATGCTTTTCATCCAACCCCTTAAACCATCACGACAAGTTTAACATATTCATTAGCAAACTCGTCAACTAAATAAATAATTCTTCTATACAAACAAATTAAGTAAATTTTCATCCATCAATTTATTGGAAACGTAAAGTTATTACTTGTAATGAACAAAGGGAATGCACCCAGTCTTCATTCCGAAGTTTTCGACTACAAGATGGGTTGATGAATATTCAGATTGATTTCATTAACTAAGTCCGATTGAGAGATTACACTACCATTTAACAAAAATTTTTAACTTAAGCAAGTGTTAAACTAAAATATTCAAACCTTAGATTCAAAGTTAAATGAGTAAAATAAATAAAATGTTTAAGATTGACCACAAAACTGCTACACTAAGTACCAACAGCGTCTCAAATAGACGTGGGCATGGGTTGCCTGGCCCACCCAGGCCCAAGCCCATTTAGTCGGGCTTGGATACACAAAAATTATGTTAGGTCCGACTCGGCCCAAGCTCGTGAAAGCCCGTTTATAAATGGAACGGGTATAAGTTTAAGGTAATTTAACACGGGTCGGCCCGGTCCAGCCCGTTTATATAATATTATTTTTAAAATAACAAAATATTGTATATAATTATTTATGAAAAATATAAATACATAATTAAAATAGGTTTTTTTATGGTTACTTTGTTATTTACAAAGTAACCATTACTTTGCTCACTATCACCATTAGATGAGGGCAGTGGATTTTGATCCAATGGTGATGAAGGCAAAGTAATGGTTACTTCAAAGTAACCATAGCCTACACCATTAATATAATATAATTATATATTATAATTTAATAGAGATACGGGCTTCGACGGGCGGGCTTGGGATTTCAATTTTAAGCTCGGTCCCAACCCAAGCCCGGTCCGCCTAAATTTACTACGGATTTGGGCTTAGTAAATTTTAGCAAAATCCCGTTAGGCCCGGCCCATGCCCACGTCTAGTCTCAAATAGCAACCAATACAATTATGTTTAGTGATGATTATGCGTGTCTACTTTAGAGTTGAGTGAATTAAATTTTCATGTATTTTTCTTATATATAAAATTAAAATGGAATTAAATTTCACCCTAAAACTGTAAATTTTGACTCCCCATATATATGCTCATGTATTTTTCTTATATATTTAATTTCTGATGCTTTTTATGATTACTTTGAAGTAACCACTACTTTGTTTTTATTACCATTGGATCACATATCATACCACTAATCCAATGGTGATAGTGGACAAAGTAATGGTTACTTTATTTTTTACAAAGTGACCATAAAAAAACCCTTAATTTCTATATATACTAAATTTTAACCCCCTAATTGGAGTTTATGGCTACACCCCTGACTTTAACCGACCCCAAAACATGCAGATACCACTTGACTTCAAATTTCTTACTTTGGCCCGAGATTCTACTAATTATATTAATTATTCATTAATTACTTAATTAGTTTAAAATCACATACAGGAATCATATGAAAGTTGGCCGGAGGTTATAAGAGTTATGTGGAAATGGAAGGTGCAATTACATATAAGAAAAATTTATTTTGAGAGTATCTCTGAGTTTGTAAGTTGTAGTTTTGAACAATTTACTCTGAGGATAAACGTGGAATATAGCAAAAGCAGTTGCAAGAAATTTACGGATGAGAGCATCTCAGAATGTGGAAAGTTGAGAACTGCAGTTATGAAAACATCTTAGCGAACGTGTTAAAAAACTTGAGAAGCAATTGATCGTAGAACTACATTATAACACCAGAAAAGGATTACATAGAAAAAAAAAAAAAAGGCTAAACATAGCGGTAATCAACTAACGGGTTTTTTACAAGACTAGCAAGACTTTCATCGTTTTCAATTTATAAGCTCTCAAACCCATAGCAAGACTTTCATCGTTTTCAATTTCTTCGCTCTTTTCCATTTTCTGGAATCTACATCAAGATTTTCGGCGTTGACAACAAGTAGCGGTGACCCAGTAACCAACAACTTCGATTTTTTGTACATCCGATCCCAAAATGGTTGAAAGTGGAAGTCAGAAGAAAAGACAAAGGGAAGAAGTGGTACCAGATGAAATTCGAGAAGAAAAGGTTTGTAGTGCTGTCGTTGTAGTGATGTCGTTGTCGTTCGATCGTGCTAGTTTTTGTGTTGTCGTGATGTCGTGCTAGTTTTTGTAGTGTTGTCATTGTTGTGCTGTCGTGCTAGTTGATGTCGTGTTGTCGTACTAGTTTTTGTAGTGCTGTCGTGCTATCGTGCTGTAGTGCTAGTTTTTGTAGTGCTGTCGTTGTAGTGATGTCGTGCTAGTTGATGTCGTGCTGTCGTGCTAGTTTTTGTAGTGATGTTGTGTTAGTTTTTGTAGTGATGTCGTTGTAGTGTTGTCGTGCTATAGTGCTGGTTGTTGTCGTGCTAGTTTTTGTAGTGTTGTCGTGTTATCGTGCTGTAATGCTAGTTTGAAGGGTCATTTCAATATGAGCGACCAAAATTCAAGATGAATATGAGACAGAGACATAGCCTAAAGGCACCAAATCAAAGAGTCAGCCCAGAATCAAAATCCCCAAACTAAGCAACTCCTCTTTTCCTCCATAGCCAAACCTCTTCTTCTTCTACTACTACTCCCATCATCATCATCATCATCATCATCATCATCATCATCATCATGTCTCCTCCATAACCCATAAACCCATCTCCCTCCAATGCTCTTTAGACGACATAATCAAATCCCTCCGCAACCAACAATCCAGCGAGACCCTTTTCATCTCCCGAACCGTCGAAGAAATCCGTGGGAAAATCAAATCCACAGACACCCACATCAAATCCATCGCTCTTCAGAAAACAATGAAAGAACCCTAACAGTTGAATGTACCTTCTTCTTTGACCTTTCTTCTCGAATTACATCTTCTTCCCTTTGTCTTTTCTTCTGATCAACCATTTTACTGTCGGTTTCAATGGAAGAACTAACAATTTCTCACTGATTTCGCCTCTCTTTCCGTCTTCGCCTCTCTCAAACGCCAGTTGAAAGTATATGTGTAAAGTGGAAACCGTTGTCGGGTTGGGTTAGAAGGAGAAGTGAAATAAGAGGGAAACAATGGAACGGGTTCTTTAATTTTCAAAGGTGGGGGTATTTTTGTCTAGAAAAATTGAGAGTGGTTAGTTTGGTATGGAAAACATGAAAGTGGTTATAAATGTAATGAGCCCAAAGCAAGTGAGTCAGTCTTGTAAAAAACCCATCAACTAACACGATTGTAACCTATGTGGATAAAAAAATAAAATATATATTATTACTCCTCTAATTGAATTCCAAACCTACGAAAAGAAAATGGTTTTGCCAAAAGTAAATGTTAGGTTAGAATAAAGGGTTAACTTTAAATAAGTACCCTGTGGTTTTGCGGTTTTGTAAATAAAGGACTGTAATTTGACTTTGAGCAAATAAAAGACTATGGTGTGCCTTATTTGCAAAATTAACGAAATTGTCGATTTTGTTAACGTAAACAAGGACATTTTTTGCTCGAAATGTTTTTCTGACATTTGAGCTTAACTCTAACTTGACTCGTCAAATATCAGAAAATCATTTCGGTTCGAAAATGTCCTCGTTTACATCAACAAAATCGACCATTTCTTTATTTTTGCAAAAAATGCAAACCACAATTATTTTTTTGCTCAAAGGCAAACTACAATCATCTATTTGTAAAATCACAAAACACTTATTTGAAGTTAAGTCTAGAATAAAAGATTAATTCTCACTAAATTATTAAAAGGCTTTCCGGATACTTGTGCCTATTATTAAACTAGAGTTATTATTAGTTAGGTAGGTAGTGGTTAGAGCATACTCTGATCTCTATTTGTTAAATGATATAAAAAATTGAAATGAAATGAAATAGATGAATCTAAATCCGATTGAAATCTCCATTCCATTTTATGAATACATATAGAATGGATTTGACATACCAACCACATTGTTTTCTTTAATGCTTAATATATTTCCAACCTCCTATACTTATCCAGAAAAATTAACAGCATATATACTTTGAAAACAACATAATTATCCCTCTAGATTTGCTGGAAACATTTAATGGCACATAAATCTTCTTACATTATATCTACCCTTTCATCACTTTTTCAAAATTCAATTATAGAGCATATGTAATTCAACCTTTCCAAAGCCATATGGTTTTTTTGAGGAATCAATAAATCACTTTAACTAATCTCGATATATAGACTTGATCTATTAAGATTGTTTCGTCAATCTTGTAAGTGAATAATAAGTCCTATAAGTCGGATCATATTACACCTTCAAATTATCCCAAGGCCAATTTTAATCAACTTTGCACCATGTTGCACAAAAATGTCATGTGGCATCACAAGACAAAATCCTACTAGGGTGTTTAGAACACGAAAAATTCTACAATGACCAAATGCAATAGACCTAACCAATGAGAATATAACAATTGTGATTGTTTTTTTAATTACACCAATCATTTTTCTAGAGTTTCATGCAACTTATTTTAATTGGTCAAACTCATTGCACCCGGTACCGGTCCATAGTGAAGGCTTCTAGAACACCCGGATTTAGTCATAATTTCGCCTAAGAAATTTTCAATTTTCATTATCGACCACCATTATCCCTCTACCATATACATAAATAGCAATTCTTCCTCTTAATTTTCTCTCATCCACAGCTAGTGGGAACAACTATACACATATATATATAATAACATAACAAAAAAAGGTCCTGGATTGATTCCTGGACACAAGGGCCAACCTTTTGCTTCTAAACTATGTAGCCACCTCGGCTTGAGAAAAAAAAAAAAAAAAACGAAAGCACTTGCGGTCCATCAAGGCACCAGAAGCTCCAAAAACAGATAACAAAAGTACTAGAATCCTGTACAGAACAGAAACATATTCGATTTGCTGTGCAAGTGATGCTGCAGCTATTTGGTTCTCTATCATTTTCACCGAAACTCGCCTCGCAGATTTGAACAAAAGATTGACGAGCTATACTATGTTCACTATCTGTACTTGCCACAAATTTATACATGTAGTGAGTTCACAGCATGCCGAATTACTCCAAAAAAGCCATTTGCACAACGCTTCAGCACTACCAAAAAAATAGTATCACTCTACCTGTTCAACGAAAAGGATCAGCAGAAATATTAGTCAATGCAGTGTCTAAACATACCAAATGCCAAATCCAACACCATTACGTCCTTCCATCTTGACAATCAAATAATTAATTTAGAAACATTACCTCATCAGAAGCACATCAAACTGATTTAATGGATTCTCCACTCAATTCTCTCCTTACCAACTTCAGAATTTCCATAACCTGCAGTGATCAAACCAACAAGTTTCATAAGTCTTTATTTTTCAGTAACATAGGAAGTCTACTATTCCAAGAGCATGTGTGCAGCAGCATTTCACTAGAGTAATTCATAACCATACACGAACATGTGAAGACGCTTAATTCATCTACTTTGAACTAATTTATTTCACAATTTCCTGGTCATTTAGACGTTGGCCCCCCTTCTCATGCTCTCTGAAAACAATTATTGATTGCAATCTAAGTTCAAATTCCAAAGAGAAAGGTGAGAACTTATGAAGCCTCTACTCTTGGAACGATTTGTCAGTTTAGCCCCAAAAGCAAAATACAATTGCCACTTTGACAAATTTGACAAAGTACAAGGGCAAAAGTGCATTTTTGCTGTGATACATGTTTATTAGACAGGCACAATGTGCACAACCATGAAAGACATCTCTTCAGAACAGACAAAAATGCATGTACACTAACATAAAACAGTAGAGTACAGTAAAGGAAAGTATCTTACTCCAGGATAGTGCTGCAATATTGGAGAATAATGATCTAGTGCTATGTATATCTTTTCCAGAAGGCTTAGAAGAGCATCCACCTCGTCGCCCAAAAGATCAACCTGATATTCAACAAAAATGAACTTGGAAAATCAAAACCTATGAACTGACCATACAAAATGACAATAATTAAATGAGTTATACAGTATCAAAACAAGGAGGAAATAGATAAATGTCCTTGGTCTTTCTCCTCTAATCATATTTCCTATGTCCCCATGCAACAGAATACAACCGCATTTTAGGTGTTGAAATTAAATCCAGGACCATACATGAAATTTAAATGTCAAAATATATTGCATTTAGTAGGTAATATCAGCGATACCTCAGCTTCAGCTTTCTGAAGATCACAAGACTTCTTATCGAGCTGTTGCTTGTACTGCAACCCCATCTTTTTAAGCCTGTTAGCTTTCTGAATGAGAAAACGAGATTGTGTCCTCAAATTTCCCAACCTGGATAGAAAGGTTGTTAGCATCATTGTTTTCATGGCAACAAAATTTCAGCTAGATCCCTCTCGTATGACTTGTAATTTGTACTGTATAAGATTGCTATTTACTAGGTAAAGCGCAAGATGTTTCAAAATTACACAAAAAAAAAAAAAAAAAAAAAAACAGATCTCACAAGGTGATGTCTATCTTAATTATTTATGCTCTAAATCTTGCATGTAGGGAAAAAACGAAAAATGTTAAAACTTATGCAAGTGTCCAGGACCACTTCCAGCTACATAAACATCAAACATTTTTCTTAGCAAGCATAATGAAGTGGTTATTTTTCATTCTCCAAGTAACTAAAAAATGTGATAGTAGAGCTTTCATAAAATCATAACAATGTCAATCAACACCAACTTATAACACATATGTCCTTGAAAAAACAATTCAAGTTTGTCTCAGAAGATTGCAGCAACGACAGAGTCTCAGTCAAGTCTATAAGCATAATGCAACTGATGTCCGATACAAAGAGAGAATAAGTTACGAATTTCACCTCCTATAACCAAGGAAGTATAAGCCACACATGTGAATCAACATAAAGCAGATACTAATAAATAGACTTAACTAAGATTATCAAGCCAGAAAAATAACACTCCAGCAACATACAGATATAAGATTAAAAAAATCAACTGAAACAAAATTACAACGAATAAGATGAAAATAAGTACTACGCACCTCAAATAGTTCATTTTAATATCTTCTGTTGTCCTGCATTCAAAAGCAGCCATAGCTTTTGACAATTCTTGAACAAGAAAAGCATTTGAGTTCAGCTGCTTCATATGCTCTCTTTCTCTTGCTTCATAATCATGCTGGTTCTTCTGCAAAATTGAATGCAGCATCTTTTTCTCCTCATCTGCTTCGCTTAAGTTCTGCTTTACTATCTCAAGCTGCTCAGCCAACTCAGAGATCTGCCTTCTATCCATTTCAACCTTCTCCAATGCCTTAGCCAAATCACTTTTTGCCACATGCAACTCTTCTTTGTATTCTGTGATTAGAGTAACCTGGTAAGTTGATTGAACCGTCAATCTGTTGAGTTCTTGAGAAGTTAACTCAAATTTTTCCTTCTCTGTTACTAACGCCTCCTCCGCTTCCTGCAACAACTTGGCTTTCTCATCAACCGTTGCCCTCAGTGAGACTTTTTCTTCCTCCAATTTAACTCTCTCTGCAACATTAAATTCCAGTGAGTTTTCTTTTTCCAATAGTTTCATCTCAAGTGAGATGCAAACTTGCGTTTCATCAATGTATTTCTGATTCCAGATCTCAACTTTCTCCTTGGCTTCCTTTAAAGATTCTCTCAAAACAATTTCACACATCCCTTGCATGATAATAGATTCAATAACTGAATCTCCAGTCTCTACGTTATTGACAGTCACAGCATTCTCAGAAGCCTCTTTCAACATATTTGCATAAATTGCCTGCATCGTATCACATTCCATATTTAGTTCTTCATTAACGCCTTCCATTTGCCCAAGCACCTTCCTGAGAAGGAATTTATATACATCTTGGCTGATTGAAGCTTCAATCTGAGCATCTTCCATGGTGGATTCAATATGTTTAAGCCTTCTTGACAAAATTTCCTCAGCCAAAGTGTGTTTTGATATTTGCTCTGACGCATCAGAGGCTTGAGACAGAAGGGATTGAATTTCCTTCTTCTTGTCCGTGACCAAGTCTCCGAGTTGTCGATTTTCTACAACGAGGGATTCTAATCTATCCTTCAAATTGTCAAGACTCTGAATTTCTACATGGATGTTATCCAATCTCAAAATAGCTTCTGGAATCATTTTCCTAAATGAATCAAGCTCCTTCCGCACAGACAAAGAACAGCCCGGTTCCTTCAAGTACAGATGATCCCTCTTGAGGCTGAAATATTTTTCCGTCACTTTTATCAATTGTGATTCATAGTCTCTCTTCATCTTACCCATCTCAATCTTAAAATAATTGACTAATTGCTCCTTTGATAAGTGCTGCAATTGTTCATGATCAAAATTTTCAGGAACAGAAATAGCTATTGACTCATCATGATTACCATTTTCCTCCCGAATCGGCACAGATGAAAAATGATCACCTGAACCATTTCGGTGCTCCAAGGATCCATGGGAAAGTAACTGACCATCAGGAACAGAAAAAAACTTTGAAATGGCACCCAATTCTTGGCGTAAACTTGAAATCTGATTCGTTATTTCAATCCATTTTGAACTTTCATTGGAATAAGATTGAGAATTGTGATCCCGAAGTCTTTGCTCAAACTCTTCTTGAAGACCTTTAATACAATTGCTTATCACCATGCGTTCAATTTCAGACTGAAATTCTATCTCCTCCTGCCATTTAGAGAACAAAGTCATAGAAAACCCCATGGAGTCATTGCCATCAAAACCCACATGGTAAAGTGGCAATCTTTCTTTCAAATTTTTCAACTCTAGGTCTTTCTGAGCAATCTTCTCCTTTGCCTCCTGCTCAACAGCGCATACCATACCCCTTATGACAGAGTCACTAACCATTCTTGACACACTCAACCGATCTTCAATATCTTCAAAACAGGAATCAAAATCTTTGAGCAGCTGCAAATCAAGATTCTCACTTTCCTCGGAATTTTCATAGTGCTGCACAGTAACACCATTGCACGCACTGACACTAGATTCCATAGTGGCTGTACTCTCCATGAACTAAAGTAGACAACTTCCAGTCAAAAAGAGTTCATTCTGAACTGCCAAATTCAAAATGACAACAAAAATGTGATTAACAAATGAAGCATAATTTCATCAAAGAAAAACATAGATAGATGGGAATGTTAACCATTTAATTGCTTTGACTGGAAATTGAGAAAATATAATCACAAAATACTCTAAAACCCGAAGAGAAGTACAAAATGTAGCATGTACCTAATTCAAATTGGTATCGACTCGAGACTCTAGAAGAAGGAAAACAAATGCACAAGAAAATGAATACTATTCGTCCTGCATTCCTAGCAAAAATTGAGCTAAAACAAAGTGGATTAAAATCTAATTGGAGCTAATTTTGATTATTAATTCAAAAGGCAACAATTATTCACTGTAAAAATTAATACTTTTGTAAAAAAAACTAATAATTGAAGCTGGAAAAATACTTGGTCAAGCTCAAAATGAGAGTGCAACTCAGATAAGCAAAAGAAAATACAGCTAAAGAAATAAAATAAAAAAAAGCATACCAGTATTGAGGAGGAGAGCACGCAACGAAATGAAATGAAATGAAACCCAAATTAAAATTAAAATTAAATTAAATAGAGGGGAATCTAAAAGGGGTTGTTTTTAGGGTTGTTTTAGGGAAGAAAGATGAAATTGGTGAGCGGGAGGATGAAGAAGTAGAAAGATGACTAGGTTGACCCTTCATAAACACCTTATTTACGGTGTCTGCCATTTTGACTATTAGTTGAAATTGACTGCACTGCTTCTCTGTCTCCTTCGTATATCATTTTTGTTTCTTTGGGGAAAAATATTTTCATTTTCTTATGTTAAACACAAACACAATTCAATTTTGTCTCTGCCTTCCCCATCCCTCTATTTTATTACTATTTATTTAATTAATCAACCCAACCCAACCCAACTCAATAATCAAACCATCCAAATGCATTTGGGTTCTATCAATTCAGGCCCGTCATAATAGGGGCCTCCAAACTCACACCACTCCAATTCTAGCTTCCATTTATACTAGGGCTAGAACGGTCGGATTGGACCGGAGATTTATAAATCTTCAGAATTGGATTGAAGTTCAGGGATTTTCAAAATAATATATCCAGAATTGAATTGAAATGTTCGGTTTGGTCCGGTTCGGAGATTTAAAAATTTGGTTCAGTCCAATCCGGAGTTTCGAAGGAATTTCTAGCTAATGTTTGATTAAATCTCATGTATTTATATGGTACATTTTCGGTCATCGTCGAAATCAAGCCTACCATGTTGATAAGAAAATCTCATAATAAGAATTATGTAAAAACATGAGCAAGGTTAAATGAGGGTTATAAAACTATGATTTAAACTCCAAATCAGTTTCACCAAATTAGTGGGATTCAGAGATTCTATAATTATTACATGTAAATCAATTGAACCACTTTTAAAAAAACTATCAAAACAAGCAATGGTTCATAACAAGATTTTTCTAATAACCTTCCCTCCTCACACCTTCCTTTCCCTCCCTTTACTTTAATAAACCTTGTATAACCTTTGTAACTTTTGTAAATAAAGGTATGTAGTTTTAACATTTGCAAATAAATGTATGAGGTTTCATTCCGTTAGTAAAAAAAAGGTACGGTCATTAACACCGTTTATTTTTGTTGACGTGGCACTTTGACCACAATTTGATCAAAGAGTAATTCCGTCATTAAAAGAAATAAAAAAAAGTAAAAGTAAAAGAAAATGTTTGTGGTTTGATTTTTTTTTCAAATAACAGCTCGTGGTTTGATATTTTATTAAAAAAGAAGTATGAGGTTTAATTAAATTACCAAATACGATTTTAGACTAATTTATAAATTAAAAATTACCAACAAATATTCTTGTAAAAAAACAAAACAACAAAGTTTCTTATAATGTAAGACTAGTACTTAAAAAGTTGATCCATTTATATAAAATCTTAATTTTAATGAAAATAAATCATGCACAAAATTATAATTTAAAATAATAAATTGATTATAAGATCAATAATGAAGTTTCAATATTCATGTTCATTCAACCAAATTAAATTTCCTTCAAAAAATAAGAAAATACCCAAATTGATGAAAATTGTATGAATCTAAAATACCCAAATACATTATAAAAATTTGTTGTTTTGTTTTTTACAAGAATATTTGTTGGTAATTTTTAATTTGTTGTTTTGGTAAATAAATCAAACCCCATACCTCTTCTTTAATAAAACATCAAACCACGAGCTGTTATTTGAAAAAAAAATCAAATCACAAACATTTTCTTTTACTTTTACTTTTTTCTTTTTTTTCAATGACAAAATTACCCGTTGGTTAAATTGTACTCAAAGTATCACGTCATCAAAAATAAACGATGACCATACATTTATTTGCTAACGGAATGAAACCTCGTTCCTTTATTTGAAAACACTGAAACCATAAACCTTTATTGCAAAAGTTAAAGACCACAGTCAATTTTTCTTAACTTTTTCTCCAACAATTTCATAAAATAAAATTGTACAGCAATTCCACAAAACAGATTACTGCTTTCTCGATTGAAACAAAAACTTTAAAACATACCCAAAAATAATAGCTATTACTTAATTACATAATAGATTATTTTTTTAAAGGGAAACTAAAAAGAATTAAATATTTTTTTATCAAAAAGTTTAGCTAAAGACATATCTATCCAATTATAAAATAACAAAAATTATACCTATTTAAAAATTACTTACTAATAAAAACTATATTTTGACAAAGAGAAAACTCGAACTTTAAACCTTTCAAATAGAAGATAGAATGACTTACCACTTAGAATACTTCTAAATGGTAAAAGAATAAAATACTCTCAAATTATTCTTACTTATAAGAAAAATATGTAAAATTGTACTAAGTGGGGATTGATAGACAGTTAGTATTCAAGAAGGATTGTATTAACTTAGTGTTTACATTGTACTTGATGTACAAGTTCTATTCTAAATAGGAATAGCTTCCCACGTGTATATATATGTGATTACTACTATCAATAAGATTGTCTTGGTATTTTCCCACATTTACATGGTACCAGAGCACTAAGTCGAAAGACTACTTTTTCTGATTTTTCTCCCTCTGAAAATCGGCAGCTTCTTCCTTCTTCTTCAAACCCTAAATTTTATTTTATTTTTTCCCCTCTATGGCGACTGGGAGCAATACATCCGCCTCTACTGTTTCGACCTCTGTCAATTCCTCTGTTTCTTCTTTTACAGCTTCGACCATGGGGTCATCAAGCCCTGCTACCATACCTGCTGCTGAATCGGGTGCCGTTGGTTCTATGTTTAGTTCTTTAAACCACTCCTTTTCTTCTTCTACTACCGGCAGCCTCAGCCACACACTCTCCACCAAATTATCATCTACCAATTTCGTTGTTTGGAAGGCACAAATCGAGTTGGTATTACGTGCTAATCGGGTCTTAAATCACGTGGATGGTTCGGCTCCACCTCTTCCGGATAGTTCAGAATTTTCTGCCTGGGAAGTTACTGATCTTCGCATTCTATCGTGGTTGTTCTCTTGTGTCTCCGAGACTCTTCTTCCTCAGCTAATCGGGGCAGCCTCGACATTAGAAGCATGGCAGCGACTTCACTCTTCTTTTGCACAGGGCTCACGCCCTCAGGTTCGGAATCTTGTTTATCAATTAAGGCATATGAAATTAAACTTTGATAATATCACCACTTATGTTCAAAAGGCAAAGGGATTATTTGATCATCTTGCTATGTTGGGATCTCCTATGAGTATGGAGGATTTCTGTGATTGTATCAAAGGGGGTTTACCCGAAGAATATGAGTTTGTTTGTCGATTTTTAAACTCTAACCCAACTGTGGTGACTTTTGATTACTTGTATGGATTGTTACTCAATGAGGAGATACAGCTTAATCAAAAGAAGGGTGATGTGGTTGCACCCACTGTCCAATATGCTCATCGACAGGGATCGGCTCCTAGGGGAAGGGGTCGTGGTCGTGGTGGACATGGCCGTGGTGGTGGTTCTCCCAATACATTCTCGCCTCAGCAAGATTGGGGGCGTGGTACTCCGACTAGTGATGTCTCTAATGTACTCTGCTATAATTGCAAGGGCCGCGGACATTATGCAAACAAATGTTCTTCTCCTCGGTTCCCTCGGGAGAATCCAAATCAGAATAAGCCTATGAACAATTTTGCCTCTCCGTCGAATAATCAGCCGTGGGTCATGGATACTGGAGCTACTCACCATATGACTTCCGACCTTGATAATCTCCATCTTCATTCTGAATATCAAGGTCCCGAGCAAGTAACACTTGGTAATGGTTCTCGAATCCCTATTCATTCTGTTGGTTCTTTTTCATGTCATATTAATGGGAAACATATTAGGTTTCGTGATGTTTTGTTTGTTCCGTTAGCATCTCAAAATTTAGTGTTTGTTCGTTCTCTAACTCGTTCTAATCAAATTTCTGTTGAATTCTTTTCTGACTATTTTTTGATGAAGGATTTGGCAACAAAGGCAACCATCCTCAAGGGCCTGAGTAAAGATGGTTTATATTATCTTCTTGTCGCATCGTCTGTCCCAGTTTCAATTAATTATGTTGCTCTGTCTACATGGCATTCTCGCTTAGGACACCCGTCAACTCCTGTAGTTAGGAAATTATTTAATTCTAATGTTATTTTGGCAAAGGATGATAAAAATAAGAATTTATGTGAGGCTTGCTGTTTAAGTAAAATACATAAATTACCATTCGTTGCTTCTACATTTATTGCTACACAGCCTTTAGAATTAATTTTTTCTGATGTATGGGGTCCTGCTTGAATTCCCTCAATTGATGGTTATTCCTATTATGTGATCTTTTATGACCATTATTCAAAATATACTTGGTTATATCTTTTAAAACGCAAATCTGAGGTGTTCGATGTCTTTGTCCAGTTTCGTGCTGTTGTGGAAAAATTCTTTGGGGTTCCTATTAAAATGTTTCAGTCTGATTGGGGTGGTGAATTTCGTGCACTTTCTAAATATCTTGCTGCGAATGGTATAGTCCAACGGTCGTCCTGTCCGTATACACCTGAACAAAACGAATGTGCTGAACGGAAACATAGACATATTGTGGAAACTGGTCTGGCATTATTAAATCATGCTAAACTTCCTGTTTCATTCTGGTCATATGCTTTTGAAACTGCTGTGTATTTGGTTAATCGTTTACCTAGTTCAGTTATTAATTTTGAAATTCCGTATACACGATTATTTGGAAAATTACCAGAATATCATTTATTGCGAATTTTTGGGTGTCTATGTTATCCGTGGCTTCATCCGTATTCAGAACATAAATTAAGTCCTCGGTTAGTTCAGTGTATTTTTCTAGGTTATAGTAAATTACACAAAGGATATAAATGTTGTGATCCAGTTTCAAAGAAGATGTTTCTTTCACGTCATGTCCTTTTTGATGAGCAGGTCTTTCCGTTCGCAAGTATAATGCGCGATGTGGCTTCTCATGTCCATGACTCACGACCGGCTATTCTACCCGCACCACTAATCACATATCCTTTGTTGAGTGGCGAGGCACAGTTACCCCCAAGGGCCAACAAGAAAAAGTCTCGGGTGACCCCTCGCGTTATCAATTTTGACTCCCCCCGACCGCCAAGTCCAGAGCGGCATGTCCAGCCCAGCCCCGAGAGGTCCGACTCCAGCCTAGCTGTTGCCGCAGATGAGTCCCCGAATCCAGCGGTTCTCGAATCTCAGTCGAGTGATGCTTCGGTCGCAAACAACCCTGTTTCTGCCCCTGTCTCGCCTGTGATGGCGTCTCCTTTGCCAGAAATTGCTGATTCCCCGCCACAGGGCATCCAATTGGTGGTTCCACTCGCTTCGCCGGCAGCTCCTTCGCCTTCCCGACCGATGCAAATAAATGGCCCGGTTCCGCACAGAATGGTAACTCGGTCCCAAACTGGCAATCTCAAGCCTCGACGGTACGATGCGGTCGTACAACCTACTACCCATGTTCAAGCTTCCAAGAGTCCCGAGTGGCGGGAGGCAATGAGTGCCGAATATAATGCCCTCATTAACAATGGTACGTGGACGTTGGTTGCTCTTCCACCAGATGCAAATTTAATTGAATGTCATTGGCTTTTTGCAACCAAGACGAATGCGGATGGCACTCTTGATCGACGTAAGGCACGGTTAGTGGCTAAGGGGTTTACTCAACGCCCCGGGATTGATTTTACGGAAACTTTTAGCCCTGTGGTGAAGCCTACTACCATTCGCCTGATCCTTGCTCTTGCTGCCTCCCAAAGTTGGTATGTTTTTCAACTTGATGTGTCAAATGCGTTTCTTCATGGGGATTTAAAGGAAGATGTTTATATGGTGCAACCTCTGGGGTTTGTTGATCCTAATTGTCCCCATCTTGTGTGTAAGTTACACCCAGGATGTGGCATGAGAAGTTAACTTCAAAATTAGTTGCTTTTGGATTTCGGGGGTCCAAAACAGACACTTCTCTGTATATTTATGCGCATGGGGGGGGGGGGGGGGGGGTGCGTGTGTATTGTTTGATTTATGTGGATGACTTGTTGATCACGGGTAACTCTCGCGGGATGATGGAGAACATTGTGAAGTTTTTGGAAACCAATTTTGCTATTCGCAATCTTGGTAAGGCGAGTTACTTTCTGGGCATCGAATTGGCATGGTCTGATTCTGGTCTTTTTCTACATCAGAAGAAGTATTGCAAAACGGTGATTGCTAAAGCAAATATGCAAAACTCTAGACCTGTGACCAGTCCGACGTGCCCTAATGAGAAGCTCAAGCTTGGGGATAGTCCGGCCTACTCTGATCTGTTTCTTTATCGCAGTATTGTAGGTAGTTTACAATACCTCACCTTTACACGTCCGGATATTGCGTTTGCGGTGAACAAAGTTTCTCAATTTATGCATGCACCTACTGAACTTCATTGGTCCGCCGTGAAGAGAATATTGCGTTACCTAAATGGCACTCCATCGTTTGGCTTGACTTTTAAGCGATGCTCTTTGCAGCGTTTACATTGCTTTTCCGATGCCGATTGGGGGGGAGATCGCGATGATCGGAAATCTACTGGAGGATATGCAGTTTTTTGGGGTGATTCTTTGATTTCTTGGTCTTCCCGTAAGCAACGAACAGTGTCTCGATCCTCTACTGAAGCCGAATATAGATCGATTGCTACTGCTACGTCCGAAGTAAGCTGGCTGCGCATGTTACTCAACGAAATTGGATGTCCTCTTCGTGCACTGCCGGTTATGTGGTGTGACAATTTAAGTGCGGTGTATCTTACTGCGAATCCGGTTTTTCACAACTCTAGTAAGCATTTGGAGATTGATTTCTATTTTGTTCGGGATAAAGTTCGGTCTAAGGAGTTGGAGGTTCTCTACATTAGTTCTGATGATCAGACGGCGGACGTGTTTACAAAGCCTCTTGGGCGCGGGCGTTTTCACTTTCTTCGAGACAAGCTGACCATGTGTGCATCCCCTGCTCAGCTTGCGGGGGGGTGATAGACAGTTAGTATTCAAGAAGGATTGTATTAACTTAGTGTTTACATTGTACTTGATGTACAAGTTCTATTCTAAATAGGAATAGCTTCCCACGTGTATATATATGTGATTACTACTATCAATAAGATTGTCTTGGTATTTTCCCACATTTACAAGGATGATTGGGAACTTCCTTCCCTAATTTCCATTTAGCTAGGTGAATTATAGAGAATGTTGATTGAGATGCCTTTAGCTAATTGTTGGATGAATTTCAAATAAGCAATTTTGAGGTTTCGCGTTTTTGCAAATTAAGTATTGTGATTTGCCTTTGAGCAAATTAAAAACTGTACTTTACAGAATTAAGAAAATGGTCTGTTTTAGCAACGTGAACGAAAACAGTGTTTGTATCTTTTAGCTTAACTTTTACATAACCAGTTAAAGGTTTGAAAAAAAAAATTGGACAAAAAATTGACCCTCGTTTACGTCAACCAAATCGATCATTTCTTTAATTCTGCAAATGATGCAACTCACGATCTTTTATTTGTCGAAGACAAACCATAATCTTTTATTTACAAAACCGTGAAACCAACACTTATTTGAAATTACACCTTATTTCATAAAGCAAATAAATATTACTGAGATTTTTCCCCTCTCATGTTATTTCATTTGGATAATCAAGACAAGACTTCAACCTATTAAGACACTAATATGAAAGGGTGACTGAATTAGAAGAATTAAATGGCAGGATGCTTTTATGTTTTCCCTTTATTTTACCAGGAATCAGTAATGTTGTATGTTTGGTGGTGCTTTAAGTAGGAGCAGTTGAAATGAAAAGACAAAATAACAAGCGGCGGATTATATACTTCTTGTGAAGCTATTCCCCGACATTTCGTCTTCTTTCTTTTTCACATGTTTCTTTCTCTACTGTAACTATACGCTGCCGTTTCACTCCTGCAACCTCTCTTTTCTTCTCCTCTCCCTCTTCTATATGCAGCAGCTTATATCACATACAAACACCTGAAGTTTGCAATTGCCAAGAAATGGTTTCTCTCCGTTATATTATCTGGCTCCTCCCATTGATGTTCATGATCATCCTAGCCAGAGAATTACGGCCATCTGAGCATGGTTTAGATTACGAAACTTCGACAGGAGATGAATTAGCGCCGGAGATGAAGGAGTTTTTCAGATCGAAAGCTTCATCGAGCATGCCATTGCCGAGAGCTATGAATACAAATGACACCACCTGGTGGAATGAGGTCACTGCTGATCATAATGCCGGAAGAGATCGCTTAAAGCACGTGCTTCTGCTCGCCAGCCTGGTTTCCGGAGCGGCTGGAGCTGCTTTGCTGGCGGTTTCCGCCTTCATTTATTTTCGGAGGTATAAAACTCCTAACCAGATTATTGACAGTAGTAAAGCCATTGTTAACATCACTAAGTAAAACTCAATTTGTGTTTTGTTTTGTGTATGTATATGTATTATCTTATGTAAGTATGTAAACCTATTTAATTATTCAGGTTTTATATAAGATGTAATTTACAATGTTAACTGATTTTATTTTATTTTATTTTTGCTATAAATGGAATGCAATAAACTGGAAAAATGAAAGCTAACATGTATAACACTTCCTTAAAGAAATGATGCATCTAATGCAATTGAATGCATAATAGTAGAATTTTTTAATCAACTGAGATACCTATAACTTTTGTTCTCTAGCTTTTAGTTCTTGTTTCTTTTAATATTTTGTTTAAAGAATCTATTTACTTAAGAATTAAGTATACAGTGAAGATTATCTAATGGAGAAGTTGTGAGGCTGGTGGTCTGGTAGTCGGGTCCAGCACCACCCACCCCTCTATTTTAGAATTTCTTTTCATTTATCTCTTAACTTTTTGAAATACAACATCTACTCTCTTTTTTTGAAAGGAACTACTCGGTTTCTTTTCTATTCAATTATTTCCATTTTGTTGATTTTTTTATCATTAATGTTTATTTGATGGTTTTTTAATGTAAGATTTAAAGTTGTTCAAAATATTTATTATGAAATATTGTTTACTTTCATTAGGTTTAATATTTACTCTTTGAACTTGTTTAAAAATTTCAATTGGCTTCCTAAATCTTAATATGACATGTCACTAGTTATTGATGTGGTGTATGGATGTCGTGGTATACCATGTGTATTCTATAAAGTTTCATGATGAAGATAGAGTAGAGTTAAATCTTTACTTTTAATTAAAATAATAATATAAATATACTTTTCTTACCTTTTTGACTTCGAAAAATATAAATATAATTAACAATTTGTTATTTATAAATTTAGAAATAGAGTAGATGATTGGAGAAGGATAGATACTGAAATAAAGTAGAGAAAATTGAAGCTAAAATAAACCAAATGGAACATATGGTTGAAAATGGTCTAAAGCATACAATTTGGGTGACTTCCATGTTATAATAAGAAATTTAGTAGTCATATTGTAGAAGAATAGAGTTGAGTATAATAAATTAATACTATAAGGAAATGAAATTATTATAAATTGGAAATCATAATTTTAAAAAATTTGAGTTATAGGCTGTAGGTTCATAAATGTAATTTACAACTATTCGAGCTACCTCATTGCCTTTGTCTCAAGACATTTGTTTTAGGCCAGCTCAACATTGCCTTTAACAATTAATCTAATTAATATTTAACGGATTCCTCAAAATATAAACTGTACTAATATTTTTTTTTCAAAGAATACTGTACTAATATATTAAGGCCCCGTTTGGTAAAGCGTTTCGTGGGAGCATATAGCGTTTCGTAGGAGCATATTGCATTTTTGTTCCAATATGCTCACAAATAGGTGTTTGGTTATATTTTTGGAACTACAGCATTTAGAGTTTTGGAACCAAAACGGAGCGTTTCGTGAAAAGCTCCAATTTGGAGCTTTTCGTGAAACGCTAGTTTGTATTTTAAACCACAAGTAGACTTTGACAAAATTACCCCAACTTATTTTTTTAATTTATATTATTATTAATTTATATTGGTAAATAGTATACCCGTATAAGTCTTTTCACATGTCAACAGCAACTGTTTTTATAATTCTTCCAAACACTAATTATCCAACAACTATTAGCAAACAGCAACAACAAACAGCAACAGCTAACCGCAACAGCTAACAGCAACAGCTAACCGCAACATCTAACCGCAACAGCTAACAGCAACCGCAACACCAAACAGAGCCTAAGTAATGATAGCATGAATATTTAGCAAGGCGTTCCTTCTTATCCCATCTATATATACAGACACATACATAACATATATGCAAGACTTTTTAGAAAAGTTAGCTTTTCAAAGTCAGAAAATGTCCCTACTAATCTAATCTCATAAAGATGACTCGAATTGCATTATGATCATCTTTTATACGTACCAAACTAATTAATGAAATAATCATTATTGTTGTTTCACCATTATTATATTTTTCATTTGGTTTGAAACATCACTGGTGTTTATGCATTGAATTATGAATTAATTTCAAATAAGTATTATGTGATTTTGTTATTTTACAAATAAATAATTGTGATTGTTTTCGAACATAAAAATGATTGTGGTTTGTATTGTTTGCAGAATTAAAGAAATTGTCGTTTTTGTTGCCGTAAACAAGAATATTTTTTGTCCGAAATGTTTTCCTAAGCTATAACGAGTCAAGTTAAAGTTAAGCTCAAAATTAGAAAAACATTTCAGGCAAAAAAGTCTTTATTTACGTCAACAAAATCAACAGTTTTCTTAATTCTGCAAACAATGCAAAACAAAGGCTTTTATTTGCTCAAAAGTAAACTACATCCTTTATTTGCTAAATCGCGAAACCACAAATTACTTATTTGAAGTTAACCCTTAAAACACTAACTTTGATAAATATTCCTTTTGTTCCAAGATGACTATAATCACTTAATTTTCTATTTACTTTGTTTCATCTTCCATTATAATAGTTTTTACTGCATAATCTAATTGTGGTGGATAAAACAAAGTAATGATTACTTTGTTTTTTTTATAGAATTCACCCGTCCCACATAAAATAAATAGATCACTTGAGAAAGGCTCAAGTGTGACAATGGGCTTATGGTGTGACGGCCCAGTTATGGTGTGACAAAAGAAAAAGGTGGGGGTAATTTTGTAATTGAACAGGAGAAGGTGGCAAACTTGTAATTAAGAGAAAAAGCTTTATGCGTGGAAAATGGAGGGAAGGAAGAGGAGGCGATGTCAGCGCTAATGTCACCTCTGAGGAGAGAGAAAAGGTTTAATTATTTTTCTTTAAAATGCATTTTCCCGCTCTTCCCGAACTCATTTTTCAAAAAAAATAATACCACTAAACTCGTATTAATTAGGCGGTAATTTTGAGACCCATTGTTGCTATTTATAAGCAATTTTTACTTTTTATTTTATTTTTCTATGATTGTTCCGAATTAATACTCGGTTGTTCCAGCAGAATACTACATTTGTTCCACCAGAATACTATATTTTTTTATACTCTCAGACTATTCTGCTGGAACAAGTGTAGTATTCTGCTGGAACAAATGTAGTAGTCTGGTGGAACAAGTGTAGTATTCTGGTGGAACAAATGTAGTATTCTGCTGGAACAAGTGTAGTATTCTGCTGGAACAAGTGTAGTATTCTGTTGTTCCAAATTAAATATTAATAGAATGATAGTTTGTTGGTGCTAAAAAGACATCAGAAAAATTGAGCCAAAAAGAACTAATGGGATATGGTGAATAGAAATTGAGAGGCTAAATAATATACCTATAATCATTAGCACATATTGTCAAGCTGCTGATTTGAAAATATGAGCAGTAAAAGAAAAAAAAGATAAATGATTGAAAATAAAAGCAGCAAAAGAAAAGAAAGGGAAAATGGTATTATACCAGCAGTAGAGAGGTATAATTCCATTTCCAGGTCCATGATCTAATTCCTATCGCTAATAACTAATTAATTAGGGATTCAACAAAATGGTGAATAAAAATTTGCCGGCCCTGTTGGGTTTCTCTTTAGGCAGTAGTTATGGTATAATCAAATCCAAAACATTAATGTGTTCTAAGCAGAAGCATTCTTGACTTTCTCAATGAGATCTGCAACATTTTGAATAGTGGCAATGTTTTCAGCCCCCCCTTCTCCAATAGAGACAACCGCGTTGTTCCGATTTCCGATCTCCGCCAATCCCGCGGCAAAACAACCTCTCAAGTTCACCAATACAACAACTCACCCGCCGCTGATCGGAAATCCGCCGTTCAAAGGTGGTTTTGGTGGTGGCCGGCGATGAGGGAAGGGGGAGCGAGTACCGGTGACGTTGCAGGTGGGAGGCGATGGAGGCAGCAATAATTTGAAAAGAAAAAGAAGACCGCTTTTGAAAAGTATCGGAATAGATTGGAAAATTGTCTTTACAGACCTAATCAATTACACAATTGGTACTTGTCTCACCATAAGAGGGCTGTCACACCATAAGGGGGTGTCTCACTTGAACTTGACTCTAGATCACTTCATGTGTTATTGATATGTTTCATATTAATACTACTAAACATTTGTAGATTTATGTAAAAATAAGATATCCATTTAATAGATTTAAGGGTAAATTTTTAAAAAAAAAATACCTTGTAGTTATAAAATTTGTCGAAAAAGTCATTATAAAATTTTTTTGTCAAAAAAAGGACTGTAGTTTGCTTTGAGACAAAAAAAAATTGAATACTATGCCAAAACCCCTCTTCACATGACGGGCAAAAACCATTATGTGATTAAAAATTTGTCCGTCTATCATTAAGATTTTATTAAAATGACAGTTTTCATTTGTTTGGTGTCATTGAACTCTTTCAAGATGATAATTTTTTTTTAAAAATAATGTCGTATTCATTTAGCCTTTTTGTCAATGGGACAAGAGTTTTACAATTATTTATACTATGAACATGACACTTCTATTACATATTGTATGTCATTACAGGTCATTACTGTTTGACCAAATTGTAGCATAAAAGTTGAATAATTTATATATAAACTTGTAATTCAATAACATAATCTAAAAGCACCACAACTTAAAGCAAAAACACCAAAAACATGTACTTATAAAACAAAGGTATCTTAACCAACGTTTCAAGTACTTAGACAAAAAAACCCACAAAACATCATAATGTACTTAGACAAAAAAAACCCAACAAAACATTAAAATGAAACCACATTCCTCTATTTGCAAAACATTGAAACCACAAGAGTTTTATTTGTACTTTCCTCTTTATCTTTCCATACCTTCTATATACTAGAACCAATTTTCTCTCTTAATGCTGGTATAAATGCGCCCAAAAACTTGCGATATTGGTTTTCAAGAGTTTATGTTTTCAAAACAAAATGCTATTAAAGATGAGTTTCAATTGAAGATAGGTTACACCATTTTAACATCAATTGATTGTTTTAAGGTTTATGATAACAACAAAGTTTTAAATCCAATTTTGTTTTCATAGTGAGAGAAAGTGGGTAAGAAACAAAACTAAAAATTAATATGAAGAAATGAATACTACATAATATATATTTATGCATTTATGTAATGGTTGATATTACATTGTTAAGTTAAATGAAAAAGTGAAGAAAAAGAAAAGAGACGTGAAATTATTGATTAAGAGCTAACCATTCAAGTTGAAGTTGAATTTCACCAGATTCAACATTTTGTAGTTTAATGGCAACCTCCTGTTTGACTTTGCCTTCAACAATGTTAATGGTGCTATCATCTATAAGGGCATTATCATTGGATTTTAACCATTTACCAATCTGCATATCTCCAAACATCTCAGGGTCCCCAAAAGCCATGGCTGATGTTATTAAGGGTTGTATATCTATCTCTGCTTCGCCCATTATGTCGTCTGCCGAAAACGTGTCGTGATCAAATACCTGCTGCATTTTTTTTGTTTTTACAATCCCAGATTAGTCATTTATATAAATATATATGCTTCATTTACCAAAGATATTTTACTCGTTTATCTTTACTCATTTGCACGAAAGGGCGTATTTAGCGGAGCTCTACAATGAAAATTTTCACTCCAGTGAAAAAAATCTTGTGGATTTTTTTTATTTACCTAGATGTAAAATCAGCCCTCCCCAACATTCCAATCTTAGATTCACCATTGTTTTCGTGGTCTCACTAGTAACCTTTGAGATGTTTGATATAAAAGCTACTTGACTTTGCACTTTCTAACATTAGATGTAACGATCCGAGGCAAACGTGGGTGGTGTCAGGGTAAGAAAATTTGTACAAGAACCGACCCTTCGATGGCAATATGCTAGAAAGGTACTGAGATCCACTGATTTTGAAAGACTATAAAGGTCTAAAACATAAAAACTTCATTTCTTTTGGATATTTAAAATCAATAATTAAATCTTTATTTTTAAAACTTTGAACTTCTTTTATAAAACAAATTGAAATCTATATCACTTTACACAAATTTAAGAGCATAATAAACCACCCTAAGGAAGTTCAAAAGGCAATCATGTAACTTTACTCAATCTTAGTCGCATAATTGGTTACTTTAGGCACATTTGGAGGGCTAATGAAATGTGGGGAACAAATTTGTTTGGACAAATTTCTTCATGTGTTATGTAAGTTTTGGATGTTTCCCTTTTTGACATTGTAGCTCAATTTTAGTGATCATAGAAGCTATTTTGTATTACAATTTGAACTTTAATGGTCATGTCATGCCATAAAAATATGTACAATTTACTTTAGATATCATTGACTTGTGATCTCTGTGAGATTAGATTAGTATATAAATAGATGAAATTCTAAATTGGATTGAATTAATAAGTTGAAATGTATGAAAAAATAGAATAGAAAAAAGGCAGCATAGCATACCAACATGACAGTTCCAAAATTCTCAGGAACTGACAACATGAGTTCTTCATTCCATACTGGATTCAAGTTGCTTGTTACTACACTCGTTTGTGCTTTCTGCATTGAGTTGTTAATTATTATTTTATTAAATACGAGCGTTCTAGATTTTCTCCTATTTAATTACGATAAACATGCATCTAATTAATTAAATATTATAAATGAAACTAGTTACTTGTTTGCCAAGGGTGAGCACCACGTAAGGATCACTAGACATCATATCTCTAATTGCTAAATTTGTACCACTTTTTATGTTAACCTTTAGCAATCCCACAAATTCCACCACTCCTTCCACCTGCAGCTTGTTCATTTTATACTAATTAACATCAAAACATCAATACGAATTTTTGTTTGATAAACATGAATGGAAGAATTATCGCATCATATGACGTTTTGGAGATACGAAAACTATCTAAAATCTTCCTAGAAAAACTTGATCGAAGAGGAGCTACAGAAGATTTTCCGGATGTAATCTTTAAGCTAGGTTTCAAAAATTCTTGAAGCTCGTACTTAGACCTAATTAGTTCGCGACGTATAATATATAGTAGAGAAATTAAGAAAAACATTAATTAACTAAATGAGACTAAAAAAAGAACGAAATAATTTACTAAGAATGACCTGATGAATTTCATACGGTCGTCGTGATTGGAATCGGGTTGTGGCTTAGAAACTCCGTCGGGTACGAAGGCTTCGTAGATGGAATTAGCAGAAGAATTTCCCCCAACCTCAATCATCCCTTCTATTTCTTCGTCCGACCACTCATCTAATGTCACTGATAATACCTAATAATCATTAATCAATTAATTATATATCTTCTCATTCTTATTTCTTAATTAATCTTCACTAACAACACAACATATATGAAAGTTACTACCTTTGAGACATGACTTCCAAGACTTCTATGTACGCCACAACATTTTAAGCATATAAATACTCCAATGTTGGTAGACCTAAAATTTAAAGTTACAGTATTATTATTTTTTATTTTTTTTTGAAAGTGATATTTTTATAAATTTATTGGCACAAATTAACTTGAGAATCTCAATCCAAAATTATTTAATAGTTTATAAGGTTTAAAAGGAACGAATTTGAAACTCACGCCCATTTGGGATCTGGAGCACCGCAATCAGCACAAGTACGATTGTCATTATGCCCTAATAAATCTTTTAATCTTCTTTTACCTGCAATTTCACTTATTTATATTTATTTATCAATTTAAAAAGTGTGATATGCCTAAATAGTAGTAATAGTATCATATGGTAACCCCAAAAAGAAATAGTAGTATCATATGACAAATTGATTGCAATAAATTAAGTAGATATTGTCCTAAATTAATATCTTAGTTCTAAACTGGGAATTTGAAAATTACGTACTCAAAATGAACATTAATTAAATCAATTCTAAAAAAAACATGAAATGCATTGAATTGTACCTGAGGCGGATCTCGCTTTTGGTAAACGACTCATTGTTGTTTTAGGTAACTATCATACAATTTTAACCCCAACCTATCGGCACCCAGATTATTAATTCCTGCAAATGACAAAATAACAATTTCTTAATAATGTTGCAGCTGGAAAATCCTAAATGACCCAATTTATTAAATGAAAACCTTCTATACATCACTCTCGATATTGGTTTCATCAATAATATCCAAACAATAAAAAGAAGTATTCATCATGAATCCTAATCCAGAAATGGAGGAAGAAATCTTGATACACTAATCATAAATAATTTGTATGTTTAGATGTTATTTAAATTGATAATGAAACCTTCTTATGAAAAGTAATAATTCTTAATTTATATACAATAAATTGGATAAAAACTAAACTTTTTGTTATAAAAAAAAATGACGTGGATAAAAAGAAAGACCTGGATTGACAAGGAAATGGAATTTCCCTGCAATTGTTCGTCAAAATCAAAATGTTGCAGTTTTAATAAAACAATATATTTCGTTTTATGAATACTATATTGTAATTAAACTAAGTAACAATAATTTTTTAAAAATTAATAATAATAGGATTAAACACTTATTTGCCCCCTGTGGTATACAAAATGTTGTCTTTTGCCCCCTATGCTATTATTTGGTAACATTTGTCCCCCGTGCTATTCACATTAGTCACATTTAATCCTTAACGGATGGAAAACTTAACACCCATGTTAAATAGTGCCACATAGCTTTTTTTTTGCCACATAAGTATGACATATGGCAACCAATTTTATTAAAAGAATCCAACTTTTAAACTTTATATGGTTAAAAAAAAAAAAACAAAATAAGAAACCTAAAATACTAATCCCTGCGCCACTTAATTGGATCAAAATCCATTCAAAATCAAAAACAAGAAATTCAATCAAAATCCCTAAAAGATATATTCTTCCCCAGAAACTCAATCACGAACACGTATCTAGGTGAAATTGGAGCCTCGCATGAAATCTCAATCCTAAAAGCAGTCGATTTATATTACTTTCATTCTGTCCAAACGATCATTTTCCGTTGTCATTCCGCCAAAGATCACCACCCATATCACTAATAGTTCCCAAATACACATTATCCAACCTCCCATCATCGAATTTATTTGGTAACTAATCTGAATTCGCTCGAATGATATCGATAAAAGTTGTACCTAAATAATAAGCAATCCCAACAATCAAAGAACTCAAAGCAGTGGTTGTAATATATAAAGATTCTGGAAATTCTTTGTAATTACAAAGCAACTTGGTAATTACAATGATTTTGTGGTTCCAAGAAATGTCAATTGGTTCTTCTTGATAAATTAATATAAATTGCAGTACTAATATGCTCCTACTAATCTTTATGGATAGATTGGAACATCTGAACTATTTGATTGAATTCAAACTGGAATAATTAAAACAGATCATCTATACATATGATTATCAAATAGTCAGGAGTAATTTAGATTACAATAAACATGTACAGTGAAATTGAATCCATTAGGGAGAAGAAAAACAAGGAAAAGTTACCACAACGTAACAGTAGAAACAAAAGTAAGCAAATTATTTGACATCAAACAAATTACTAATATATGATGGAAATTTACACTTGTAATTTGTAACTTTCAGCAACCAACAACACACCTGGAATTCAAAACACTCACAATTTGTAATTTCCACCAAAAGCAACAAATATAGATTGCTATTGTCAATAATCTAGCAATTTGATAAAGTAATCAAATACACAATTTGGTACATATTTAGTACTGCCAAAAACTTGTTTAAAAATCATAATTATCCAATTACTGCAAATAACTTGTTTGGTAACCATAACTACTGCAAAGTTAACTAACAGAAAAAAATTTGAACCTATGGCTGACTACTTGAACCTCCATCTTTCCTATTCAATTTTTTCAACTTCTCAAGCTGAGACAAAGTCATTTGTTTTTTAGCTTTCTTCAATTGAGACCTCGAGACACTCATCTCGTTTGCAAACTTGATGGATTCGCTAATGGAAGCTTGCAAGTTCGCTTCAGTTGATGATCTGAATCTTTGGATATGTGGCAGTTGAACGGGTTGAGGAGCTGATGTTGTCACTTCAGATTGTTGAGGCAAAGTAGTTGGTTGCTTCTGAGATTTTCTTTTCCTATAAGGAGGTACATGCTACAAATAACATGAGAAAAGTTAATATCATAAGACATATGGTAGCAATATATTATTTTATACAAATATTTATTAAAACATTACCTGAGGATTGTCTTTCTTCTTTGGACATGTTCTGAAATTATGACTTGGATCCTTACAAAGACTACATTACATGATTGAGCCTAATCTTGTTGACTTCCCTACCTTTTTTTTCCTTTCCTCAGTTGGATCCTTTCTTCGGTTTTTCTTCGGTCTTCTCGGCATAACTTTAAAAGGAGGTGGTAAGCAACCTCCCCTCCCAAGATCATCTAACATATCTATCCCCTTCACTGGCTTTAAGCTAAATGCATAACACTTCGAATAAGTTTCTTTGTTATACCAATGACTAACATAGTCAGTAACCTCTCTCTTTTCTACTTGAATGCATGATATAGCATGGGGACAAGGTATCCCTGTAAGATCCCATTGTCTACATGAGCAACGCCGTTGTGAAAGATCAACTGTATGTCGTTTTGCAGAATTAAAGATGTATGTCACTTCATATGCCTCTTCCCCATTCCAATCAACCAACCAATCATGTGAGAGTAATTCTTGCTTTCCAATCTTTTCCATTGCTTTGGGGCTTATATTTCCCTTCTAACCCTCAACAGATTTTCGTTTCACCACGTTTCTTTTCATAACTTGTTGTCTAATCTCATCTACCATACTGATGATGGGCTTTGTCCTAGCACCCATTAAAAGTCTCGGACATATTGTTGTCCACCACATCACATTTGGAATCTATATGAAAAAATGACTTACACCAAGAATATAGCGGATGAGGTTCAAGTGCCTCAAATATATTTTCACCCAACAACTTCAACTTATTGACATTATCTGTTAGTTGATTCTTGTATGTACTTTTCGCCACTGCCCAAAAGGCAACTTTCCTTTCATCACCCCTAAAATTCTTTGACCAAGCAGCATAAACGTGTCTGACACACATTCTATGATATACTTGTGGTAACACATCTTTTACAGCAGCAATCAGTCCCTATCGAGTTAAAAATACAAACAAATAAACCCAAAATTGAATAAAAAATGCATACAATTATACATAACTAACTTAAATATCATAATTAATATTGTGACAGTACCTTTTGCATATCTGATATTAATGTCAAGCCTCCACCTTCCTTCAACTCAACTCAAGATCTACCTTCAAACGTGTGAGAAACCAAGACCAATTGTCTTTATTTTCAACTTCGCATATTGCCCATGCAACGGGAAACATTTGATTATTGCCATCTCTCCCTATAGCACACAAAAGTTGACCTTTGCATATCCCCTTCAAAAAACAGCCATCCAAGCCAATTATTGGTCTACATCCAGCTTTCCATCCTTTCTTCAACGCATCGAAACAAACATAGAACCTAAAGAAAGTTGCTTCCCCCCCTTCAGAGAGTATCCTATTACTAACTAGACATGTAGTCTCGGGATTTGACTTCCTAATTTCACCCACATAGTCATACAACCGTGCATATTGTATTTTGCAATCCCCAATCAATTCACTGATAACTTTTTGTTTTGCATTTTTACATGCAGAAATGGACACATTGATTTTCAGATCAGTTTTGGCAAGTTTAACTAGGTCGCATACTTTAATGGCAGGGTGGATCATGATAAATGTTCTGTATTGTAAGGCTATGAATTTACTATTAGCTCTTTGGATCTTATTCAACCTCCGACATTTATGTTGAGGAAAATATGTTCTAACTGTTAAATGTCCCACTTGACATATGTCACTAACATACAGTAACCATGGACACTCCTTATCCCCTTTGCACACGGCCCTCAACCTATTGCTGTCATTTTTAATCAACCTAACATCCACTCCCTTAATCACGCCATATTTTGTCACTGCTGCCCTAAACTGATTTGCACTCTCAAACTCCATATTACTACAAAACACAGGCAAAAAGGCTTTATTGTCAAACTTAATGACATCTCTCTTATTTCTCAGTGCAACATCTTTATAATCATCATCTGAATCACTACAATAACTCCCATAATCACTGCTATCATAATACTCAGACCTACCCGATTCTTCATTACTACTATGTAACTCCCAAAGTTCATCAACTTCATTGTACTCGATATTTTCATCAATAACATTCTTATCACCTACATCCTCAGCCCTCGGTTCACTAGTATTTTCCCCTAATATCCCAACTTCTACGGGTCCAGTCAACTTTTCTTCAGCAATTCCTTTCAACATATTCCTATAATTTCTCACATTTTCCCTAGCAGTCATAAGTTCTTCATCCTCATCATCAGTTAATTGGTCAATAGGCACAACAAATTCATCATATGTTTGGTGGGATTCTAAGATGTTTTCCTCAACATAAGGCTTATAGTTGAAATGCAATTCATCAGTTTCATCTTCATTTTCATAATGTTCACCCTTGACATTAGTTACAAACTCATTTGATTGCACATCATGTAAATGTTGTACGCATACATCAAAACTATCCCCTCTATTCAGTTTTTGTAATCTTGCAATATCAATAACATCCATGTCGTTCCTTACTAAATGAAGTTTACCGATGAATTTGCATTTTATGTATATATCTTTGAAGTCGTCATAACCCAACTTTTTAATGTACCATACTATGTTTGGGTAAGAGAGTGTATCAATGTCAAATTCATCATCAACAATTTGGACGTTTCCCCCTAATCATTTAACAGGCTCATCTAAGGTAAACACCCCACCATGAATAATTACTAACTTAATATGTATATTGTACTCCATCCTGTATACAACAAACAAAACCAAACTCAATCCAACAGAAAAAGATATAGCCATAGGAACACAAACGTAACATACAAGAAAAAAGTTTCTTACCATGCAAACTGAATAAAATAAAAGTATCAGTATAAGAAAAGACTAACTATTACGGTAATTGAATAAAATAATATTAACAAAGAACATGTTCAATAACACTCTTTGGTATTTGAAATAAAAATAATACCTGGTGAGGCTGCAATTTCACTCTATTCCAATTCAAGTTCTTAGTTCCCTGATTATGAGAAAATACTCTAAAGTTTGAAAGTGGCGTGGAGATTACTTTAGGGTTTCTTATTTTCTTTTTTTTTTTAATCATAAGTTTAAACACTTGGATTTTTTTTTAATAAAATTGGTTGACACATGTCATCCTTATGTGGCAAAATATAATCTATGTGGCACTATTTAACATGGATGTTAAGTTTTCCATCCATAAAGGATTAAATGTGACTAATTCGAATAGCACGGGGGGCAAATGTTACCAAATAATAGCACAGGGGACAAAAGACAACATTTTGTATACCACATGTGGCAAATAGGTGTTTAATCCATAATAATATTACAACTGATAATTTGATCAAGACAACTTATTTTTCCCATTGAAACAAAATTGCAATAAAAACCAAGTGATTCCTCCATTAATGGTAGTATTATTGGTACAATCGGTCCATTACCAACCGCTATAACATCAAAGATTTAAGTTTGCTTCTTTATTTGAAAATAGAAAAATTACTGACCAATATTGAAATTATGACAAATATGAATATTTGAGATGTAGATTAAGACATGGACACTTGACAATAATTGAGATCTGAAGGCTCTTATCTCGACCCATGACAACATGGCGCATCAGCTATAGACACTCCGTTCGGAGCTTACCACCCTGAAGAGGGCTTGCAAGCAAACTGATCAACCACAAACTCAAACTCAGAACAAGGTGACAAAGCCCCAATACCTAAATAAAAGCCCCCGTATCTAGAGATAAGTGGGAACTTAGAAATTTGCGATACGAGACATCATGACTAGGATAAGTGCCATCATAACGCTGCTCAGGCTGACAAGTGAAAAATTGTTCACTGTTCTCCTAGATGAGGGCACAGATCTCAGTTTTCTTCTATAAAGTGAGGCCAATATCTTTGATGCCTCTAACGAAGATAGCTATACCGTTGTGAGACAGGTAATCATGCTAGGTATAAAGGCTCAAAGCTTCGACCTAAGGGATCTCGCCACCACATTGCACCTCGTGGAAGCACCTTCAAAAACCGTACCACCAAGGATAAATGAAAGGGCGAGCTAAGGCCAGAGAAAACAGCCTAGGACCACAAGAAAAAGAAGAATACTCATAGGGAATCTAACAATTTAATTTGTCATTTAACGAATCACTTTACAATCCATTTTCAGAGTTTTGGCGCACTCAACATTTCGAATTTTCAAATTTAGATTCAAAGTTATCAAAAGTTGTTTTTCGGATTGAGTATTGTCTAAAACTGCGAACAAATAAAAGAGAAACATGGTAAAAAATTTGGGCATACTTTTTAAAAATTTGGCGTTAATTAACAAAACCTATATCTTTAGGTAAACAATTTATACGTACTATATTTTTACATATTAATCCTTTCAAATATTAACACATGAGTATTTTTATATTGTACTTTTAGACTTTATTTTACTTTTTCTTTTTAGTATTGTTGTAGAAGTGTTTGAGGAATGTTACATATTTTTGTTTATTTATTTTTGAAAGAGAATTAATTTGCTAAAAATTTAATAAAAAAATTTCTTCCAATTTAACTAATTTGTTTGCTTGACATCACTTTATTTATGTCTCAAATTTGAATCAAAAAATGAATGCGAGCTTATTATAATTCTCATATCGAAGACGTTCAAATATTTAAAATTTACAAATCCACAATATGTGATGAATTCGAATCTTTATAGCAAAATTATTTATTAGAAATAGAGATTACAATTTTCAAAGACGAATCTACAACAAAGGCTGAAATCTAAATCTTTTTGAAGACCCAATGATAATTCTTTGAGCTTCGAAGGTTTGCCCCCATTGATGGCCTCTAAAAAGGCGATGTGGTTATGATCTTTTAACTTTCTTTTATTTTTATTATAGTCATGATCCTCGAATTTAACAATTCACTAGCGTAATAAATTAATTTCTGCATTCTATCATCCAAAGCATGCGAATAATAAGATATTAGTTCTAATGGTTACAAAAATTTAATAGTTGTTCTATTATATATGTATTTTTCTATTTTTAAGTGGTAGTCAAGAGTTAAATAGTTCAGAATATTTATATGTTAGCATTTTAATTAATTTCTTTTTCATATTTATGAGGTTACTTTTATTGTTCTCAGTATTGATTAATTTCATTCAACCAATAAATTAACAACACACTTGAATCAAAACTATTAAACTGACAAACATCTTTAATTACATTAGATCTATCCTATTAATTTATGAAGGATATGTGAGTAAACACTTATAGTTTTAGCTAAATTTCTTAATTACAGAACTAAAATGGGGCGAATGGAGAAGGTGATTAGGCGCGTTAAATCCATTTAAGCATTTGAGAAATACATATTTGCAGCAAGCCCAGCCGCTTGATTTGTATGAGATGAGATGGTAGGGTCTCGCAGCAAGGGTTTCCGAAAGCTGTTTGGGCGATTCAACAAATGTTCCATTGAGATTGATTCTTCATTACAAGGCTTCCCCAGGTAACTACTAATCTCATCTTTCTATTTAATTAAGGGGATCGGATTGTTTTCTATATTTATTTTAGCTTCTAAGTTAGCAATGTGTGACAATTTAACATTCTTCGTTACCTGCAGTCATGCTCGAGATGCCCGGACATCCCAACTAAATACAATACATGCTGTTGTGGATTCCAATTCTAATGAAATTATTAAGCGTTTCCTCGTTTCGAATATGTCTAATCGTCATTATTCTTCCTACTCAAATCATCAAGGATTTTCTCATAAGGTAGTTAATTATTATAATCTCAAAACACCTTCTCTTTTATTTCTTGCATTTTCACCATCCAATGCTAAATTCTGCAGCTTTTAGGAAGCATTCCTCAGTATGTGAAGATAGTGGAAGTCGGTCCACGGGATGGATTACAAAATGAGAAGGATGTTGTTCCCACTTCTGTTAAGGTTGCCTTAATCAAAATGCTAGCTTCCTCGGGGTTGCCTGTTGTTGAAGCTACAAGTTTTGTCTCACCTAAATGGGTGCCACAGGTACATCTACTTCCGTTGTACTTCAAACTTAATCAATATTAGGTGCTCCGAGTGATTGTTTTTGTTTCTCACAGGAAAAACTTAGGATGCGTAACGCTAAATCCTAAGTTTTTCCTTGTCGCTGAACTTTGCCTAGTATTTGACCTGTGCTGCATTAAAACTACTTGCAATTGTGTTTTGAGAATTTTCTGTGCTTGTGTAACAGCTGGCAGATGCTAAGGATGTAATGGCAGCAATTAGGGATTTGGAAGGATCTCGATTTCCAGTATTAACTCCTAACCTTAAAGTAAGTTGCTACCGTTAGAAATTGATGCAATTGCTGGTATGGGTTTATTGATAGCTTATACATTTGGATTGCAGGGTTTTGAAGCAGCTGTTGCAGCTGGAGCAAAGGAAGTCGCTATTTTTGCATCAGCATCAGAATCCTTTTCAAAATCAAATATCAATTGCACTATTGAAGACAGCCTGGTTCGCTACACTGATGTTGCCCTTGCTGCCAGCAAGCTTTCGATTCCTGTTCGGGGGTATGTTTTGAAATTTAAACTCCAACTACAGTTATAGTGGTAGTAGGTCTATATTAACAACTCGAATTGAATTAACTTAATATGAATATCTATCTAACGTAACTTATTAAGTTAATTTAGATCATATTATGAGTTGGAGGTCGAAACTGAGATATCACTTATGGCCTAGCTAATCCAAATTTGAACAGTAATACTACATAAGATTGGCTTTGGCTTTTGTTTTGAAGGAAATTATTTGGAAATTTCCCCTGTCAAACTTGGAGATGTATACTGTTCTACTCGTTCACGAAATAGTGCGGTGTAGTCAAGTGGTGTCATATTTCATATCCAAGCTCATCGTGATTTATTTGAAACCTTCTGTTAAATTTATATACACTGTCAGTAAATGGTATCAGATTTATAGATATGTTTATATTCAGATTAAGTAATTATCTTTTAATCTTACTAGATATATTTCATGTGTTGTGGGGTGCCCAGTAGAAGGAACTATATCTCCATCAAAAGTTGCATATGTGGCCAGACAGCTATCTGATATGGGTTGCTATGAAATTTCCTTGGGCGATACAATTGGTGTTGGTACTCCTGGTAAAGTTCTAAATTTCCTTGTCAGCCATTTTGCAGTTCAACTTAGAGGAGATTATTTTTTTAACCTAAGCAACAAATTTTAACTAATAATTATATTATTTGTCTATTATTTGGTTCAGGTACTGTCGTTCCAATGCTTGAAGCTGTTATAGATGTTGTCCCTGTTGATAAGCTTGCTGTCCACTTTCATGACACTTATGGCCAAGCTCTTTCAAATATCCTAGCATCACTCCAGGTAAGGTGACTATTGCATATTTTTGTTTATGATATGCCTGGCTTTTTACACATGTATACTTCTCTTAAGGAGATTGATTCCAGTCATGATTCCTGCATCCTTTGTTTCAGCAAATTTTAGATTTTTGTTTTTTTCGTGCCTATTCTAGTGTTAAGATGCTTCACTTGTCTCGTATGTTCTCCCGTCAATGTGTAGATACTAGTATTTTAGTCCATTGATGATTGACCTAGTGTCCATCCGTAATTCTGAGAATTCTTACTAGATCATACATGTATTGGCAGATGGGGATTAACACTGTTGATTCATCAGTGTCGGGACTTGGTGGTTGCCCTTATGCTAAAGGGGCTTCTGGTAATGTTGCTACTGAAGATGTTGTGTATATGTTGAATGGACTTGGAATCAAGACCAATGTGGATCTCCAAAAGCTCATATTGGCTGGGAATTTCATCTCCAAACACTTGGGACGGCCATCTGGTTCAAAAGCAGCAATTGCCTTGAGTAAAATTACTTCTCATGTTTCCAAGCTTTGAGGCATTACTAAAGCTGGATCTAGCAATATGTATTCCGTTTCCCTCAATATGAAGATGAAATCCCTTGCAGTAAGTCTGTTTTTTTATACTTAGGATCTACATGTATAGGCTACCTACCGTTGAATACATGGCTTCATGTGATGTTTGAATTTCTGCATATTAAATCCTGAAATTGTAATTGCTTTTGCTAGGCTGATTAATCAATTCTTATGTAGAGTATGTATCACAAGGACTTGTATCTGTAAAGGGCGATGTATACAACTTTGGTATTTTTTATGGAAACTTGAGTGGACGAAAGCCTAGAGATGAGATGTTTCATGAAGAATATGAAGAACCATTCTCTTCATTAAACATCTCATCTGTAGGCTTTTTTCCGGTCAAAGTTTCCATAGAAAAATACCAAAGCTGTATATATCTCCCTTTACAGAAACAAGTCCTTGTGATCCATGCATAGTCTACATCAGAATTTGATTTGGTCAGCCTAGCAATTTACTATTTCGGTTTATAATATGCAAAAAATCAAACATCACATGGTGCCATGCCTCTGTGTTCTGCAAATGCAATAGAATAGTACGTGTCCAATATGAATAATGATGGTTCTTACTTGCTTTGAATGCTCAACTGTTGTTCCATTTTTCTGTAACTCTGCATTACCAAATTACATAGTTAATTATCGTCATCTAAGATTCCAAGAACCAAAACATGCAGCAGCTCAGACCACAATACCCTTACAGGCTACGGTTTTACTTTGTGTATTCATCCTTATCTTGCAAAATTTGCAAGTTTGTTCCCTGGATTTATTTTCCTTTAAAATACACATGTATTCTTTTGTGATAAATCAATCTGCATTCGAGGATTAAATACAAGGCAAAATGCATCCAAATTCCCTTAATTTTCATCTTTACATGTATAAGGTCTGTGATCAATTATGTCATCGCACCGAGTAGGTGATCATTGATTTTAGACACCAGTTGTCCCTGATTATTTATTTTATTATTAGAGTCCTCGGGTATTAATTTTGGACAATAATTGGAGTGATTATACTCCATAGGATGCTTTTGATTAGTTTTGACATATAGATCAAATAATTGATCACATTATTTTGTGGATTGAGTTCAATATAATTCCAACAAAATTATGCCCATATTCGTCAACATAAATTAAATAAACAGTTTTAAATACTGTTCCGGACTCTTTTCCCTGATTTAGAGCACAATCTTGATAAAACTGGTAGTGAGGAGGGGCTACTTATTGTCGAAAGCCTATGATCAGGAGTGTATGTAACGAGGTGTTGCGGTCAAATTGATGTTTGTAATGTTTACTTGGGGGAAGACCAACCAAAATGGTTTTATAAAAAAGAGAGACAGAAGTTAACCTGCAATTTAACATCTATAAGTGATGACTTGCAATTCAAGTCTTCTCGGAATGTCGTCGGGAATTTGCCTCAACCTGTGGACGATCAAGTTCGGCGCTTAGTGTTAATATTTTAACAAGATATAAAGTATCAAAAAAGATTTAAGGTGTACAGGAAAGTATCAATTTTGACTTCACATATAAAATAACATATATTTAGGCTTAACGATTTTAAAATCATATAACTAAAGGTTTTGATAATGATTTTGATATTCTGATTTGTACTATCATTCTAATACTCGAAATTAGACAAATCATTTACATTAATCGTTCATATATGTCATGTCAAATTTATAAACTTCAATTTTACTATTTTATAAATATTTAACATAAATTAATGTTATTTTATAAGTTATGAACTTAAATTATACTATTTATTTTTCATGTGAGTCTATTTAAAATCTTTTAAGTCTATTTTGTTATACCATCTTTGATTTAACTCTGTGCTAACATGATGTAATGGCAGAGTAGCTATTCGATCGGTAGTATTCCAAAGGTGCTGTTAAGCATTAAAACATGAGCTGCTGTGACCAATAACTTTATTTCGGCTAAAAACTAAAAGTAAAAGCAATTAAAAAACTGTTTTAAAAGAATTGCACCAAAACATTTGGTTTTACCAAGTAATTTAATGATTATTGTTTATTGTATCCCAAAAACAAGCGTGAGTATATACTATAATTATCAAAGCAGCTATAGAAACCACATTAAACAAGAAATAAATTATCATTTGATTTGAATCCTTTACTATATTTTTGTTAGGTATATAATCATCATTTATATTTATGTATGAATATAGAAGAAACTTTATTTAAAACTTGCATTAGTTTTGAATGGGCTATCGCAAGTTGCTACCCATCATTTGTCTACTCACAGTTCGTGTATTGTTTATTTTCAGATTGTGTTGATATGGTCGGGAGGTATGGAATCATATTATTGCGGATAATCTTCACGCCAAGAAGAGGTTTGAGAATATTCAATGGTCTATTATTTTCACCGTTGGTGGTTGCGGAAGCAGCGAAATCCCGGCTTTTGCCCTCAATTTGCACTTGCAAGCAAAGGAACGTACATGTAGGGGAGAGTGAGTGGTGGCCTTCAAGATGTCACTTAACACAATAAACTTCTTACATCTGTTTGTGTTTGAAAAAGGAGGATTGGAGTAAATAAATATCCTTAAAGTTTACACTCACAGTAACCATTATTATTTATTCTGATCTAGAAAAACCAAGTCTAATTAAGAACTTAAACACTTATCAAGAGCTCTAATCATCTGATTACTCAATAATACAGATTTAATGGTACAGCTTGTGCATATAAAAATTCAAAACCACCAATGTCACTAAAGAACAAATAACAGTTGTGCTACCTTCCAATTCAACGAAAGAAAGCTCAGCAAAAATCAATAAACTTCCACATGCCATTGCTTGTTCTTTTTCAGCTGGGAAAGCTTCTGGTCCCAGCTTTCTCCTCTCTGCTCTGCAACTTTCTTCAGTGTATCTTGAATCCCGGGCATCATCCCTTTAAGACCGCAGAAATATATGTGAGCTCCACCATCCAACAGTTTGAAGATCTCGTCGCTGTATTCCTCAATCTTGTCTTGAACGTACATCTTCCCTCCATTTCTGTTCTTTTCTTCTCTGCTCAATGCCTTGTCGTATCGGAATTGGTCTGGGTATTCCTTGAGATATTTTGTGAATTCATCATCATACAGGAGACTGTCAGTGTTTGCCACACCAAGGAAAAGCCAAGCAAGACCGCCAAACTTGAATGTAGGGACATTCTCCATGAACATACGTCGCAGGTACCCTCTATAAGGAGCAACGCCCGTGCCAGTAGCAATCATTATGTGGGTGGCATTAGGGTCTGATTCAGGCAAAAGCATAATTTTGCCACAGGGTCCTGCAGAAATAGTTTAGCACTCAATAAGAGTCGTCGAACAAGGGAAAACAGAAACACACTAGCATTGCTCACTAAAATGAACACCTATATTAGACCTAAAAGCTTGAACAATTCATGAACCCCTCCTTGTGGGTCTTTCTCGGGTCAAATCTAGACTCAACCAGGCGGAAGGAAAAAAAAAACCACAAACTGTATTGTGATTCTTATATTTTGTCTGTAGAGTTAGTAAGGTCTTACCAGTTATCTTGACTTTATCTCCAGGCTTTGAGTTGCAAAGGAAATTGCTACATATACCATTCTTTGAAGGATCCTCCTTTCCAGTCTCAGGATCATAATAAATAGCACGACGAACACATAAAGTACCTGTCTTGCCATCAAAATTGTCTCCGTACCTAGTTGATGCAATTGAATAGAGACGTACACTGTTAGGAGTCCCTGGCTTCTTCGGGTTCTCCCCCTGTAGATCAAGAGTAAGAAGAGATGTTCAATTAGCAAACCCATTTGCGAAATTTCATTTAAGAAACATGAGTTGCGTGTCAAAATCCCATGATGAACGAGGAAACCGATGATTAAGATGCACACACTAAGTAGACAGGATGCTTGGAACAAAAAGAACATGATAAAGGTAATAATTGCATAAACAGCTAAAGTGTATCAGTTTGAAGCCAATGTCGAGAGTATCGCACATAGTGACTAACTAAAGAAATTAATTTGACATCAATGTTAATAAGAAAAGTACATGCCCGTTTCTTTATTCAACTTCCATCTGTGTGAAGGAAGAGCAATGGATACTTCTCGCTATGAGATTCATATTGCATAATTAAATCCACGTCACCAAAATAATGTAGAAGTGTTCAAATTAGAAGTAAAAAGTTGGTTGTAGTATATAATTTTGAAGTGTGAATTGTAAAGAGTGGCAAAGTAAAACAACTTACAGGAGGAATCACACCAAAGCTTTGTCCTTCCCAGTAAGGTACATTACCGCCATGATCGATCACAATATGGCATGTCTCTCCAGGAGCTTTTGGGCCTACTATCCTCTCAACAGAGACAATAGTTGCAGTGTAGGGTTCCTTGGGTTTGTATATATTCAAGGGAGGCTCTTTAGCATCTTCAAGTTCTAACGGTGAAACAGCAACCTTAGATTTGCTGGCTTGTTGCACTGACATGCATACAACAACCCGATTTTTGAATTGGGCATTCCTTGATTTGAAGCCCAAAGTTAAAGAAGGGGCACATGATTTATCACTGAAGGTTATACTGCTTGTCTGCAACACAATCAAATACAAATTGCCGTCAGAACTCAATAGCACATACAAAACTAAGTTATGCCGAAGACCATTATTAACAACAAATTGCCATAGTTCAAACAGTTAACATGCAAATAATGCTTAAAAAAATATGCCCTAGCTGAGGAAAAACCATTATCAATGAGACCATAGAAACATAACATCACTGAAGCTGCTAAGCTCATAACGGGTTTCATTCATGAAAGTAGTAAGCTTTTGATAAACTTGAATACATGTAGAAAGCTCGATCTGAATTGAATTGGTAGTTGTGTTGTAATATCGAGTAAGTTGCATAAGCCTTGAACGGAAAATATTGTGTTTGTGTTGCTGTAACATCTTAAATGAAGTTTGATGGGGTTTTTGCTATCCTCCAGAAATACACACAATGAATTGTCTTGTTTGATATAGATTTGAGAAAGAAAAGGTAGTATGTGCAAGTTTGATCTCCATAGACAAGAAAGGAAGAAGGTACCTTAAAAAGTGAGGTGCGCACAGTGGAATCGGGAACGCCCAATGAAACCTGGAAAAAATCGATAGAATCAATAAGATAGAGAAATGACATCGTCATCATCAGAATGAGAGAGAGAGAGAGAGTTGACCTGGGGGGAGATAGCAGCAGAATGAGCAGCCATAGCCATGATCGATCGTGTTTCTGAATACGTTTGATGTGATTTTAATTCCAACAACAAAATCCTTTCAGGGATAGCAAAGGACAAATTAAGAATATACTAATTTTGATTATGCCTCCCCACCCCACTCTAATGCTAATTCATCCTTCCCTTCCCTCTCTCTCTCTTCAAATATTTTATTCTCAGCAGTCACCTTTATTATTAATACTTTTATATTTCGTATTTAATTCTTATATTTGTATCTTTTGATCATTTTACTCCTCATCGTAAGAGACCTTCCTTTTACCCCTCAACTCATCAAAAGTTGTATTATATTGCATCTTTTAGTCATTTTACTCAATCACCTTAAGTGACTTCCCTTTTACCCCTCAACTCTCTAATAGTGGTACTATGTGCCCTACATTTCTCAAGTCAACGAAAAAAAAAGAGAATATACAACACCTTTAATTAACTTATATACACCTTAAATTTGGACATGTCAGCATTTGTAATTAAAAGGAAAAAAACATAAACATAATATTAGATTATTGTAAAACAATTGCATAAGCTCTCTATTACATTTCTCTAAATCATAAAACTCCTACCATAGTACCATTTTTGAAGAGTTGAGAAGGTAAAAAGAAAATTCCTTAAAATAAAAGGGTAAAATACCAAAAGATGCAAGTTTAAAAGTTACATAATACCACTTTTAAAAAGTTGATGAGGTAAAAAGGATGTCACTTAATGAAGTAGAATGATTAAAAGATGCAAATTTAGGAAATTAAATGTGTATTAAACCTTAATATTTCTTTCTTTTTTCCTAAAATATGCTAAAGAATGACAACTTAATCAAATTAGCCTACCAGGGGGCCAGCCAGCCATGGTTGACGGCTATAGCAAGTCAAACTAGATTTTCTCCGTCCGGTATTTTCAAATTATTGTTTTTTTTCCTAACATTTTTATCTTTTCATTTCTTCTTAACTTTAAACTAAAATTTTCATATTCTCTCAATCAAAAAATTTCATATTTTCTCCCTAAACGCCTAAAAAATTGTACGAGTTCAAGAGGTATTTCTTTAATTTAATTTTGATTTTTTCTTCATGTGAATTTACCATATTTTACTTCATTCGAATTTATCATCAACAAGTTAGATGAAAATGTCCTTTATCACATGAACATTTTCAAATTGTTAATTATAATAATCCCATGAAGATTTATTTTAGGGTATCACTATTTACATGCCACGAATTCGGAATGGAACAGTGATGATCAATCATTAGAAGACGAGGTACTCGAACACTAAAAAAAATGTTGAATTTTTTGTTATTTTTTTGAAAAACGGCATCAAAGACGTTTGCCCTAAGGGAAAACGGCCATGGTGGCCGTTTCTCCATAAAAACGGCTTCCAAATTCTAATCAATCCACTTTTTGAAATTTTTGATCAAATTAACTGTTTTTTGAGTTTGTTTTTCGGATTTTTGTCCATGATTGATAGCAAAATGTGTGATTTTGATGTTAAAAAGTTCAATCTTGAAAAGTAGGTTGTTAAGAGGACATCAAAATTAAGAAAGAAATTATGAAAAGGGTATTTTGGACATAAGTGAGATGTAGTTCGGAAAAAGTAGGCTGTAAATAGCAACTCAGTTTATTTTATTTTTTGCTTTTCTCTGGAAAAAAAAGAAGAAGCCCTCTACATGAAGATTGCCCACCAACAAAACAAAAAGATGGAAGTCTAAATTGGTGATTAGTGTAAATAGTTTTGAAGATTTGTTGTGAAAAAGTTGGTTGTAACTTATATTTTGAATTTATAATACTTTATGTTTTAATAGCAGTGTTGAGCGGAGGCTATGATTATTTTTAATTTTTTTAACTTTATCTCCTTTGTTATAAAAAGTTGTTAATTAATATAACTAAAAAATATCATGATATTTTATCAAATTACAAAATCGAGTGATTAAATGTGATCAAATGAAATATTAATGGCCAAATAGTGTGTTTTGCCTTTTAAACGCATCAAACATCTAAATCAAGTTCACCAAATTTGAGCAATGAGCAATCGAAAACCCTAGAAAGTTAGATAGATAAATAGATAGATAGATAGATAGATAGATATAGGATGCTCTAAAATTACTGAAATACCCACATGAAGATATAAATATTTTATTTATAATGTAAACAGGTTAAATTTGTCATGTTAAATGGGTTTACGAGTTGGGTTGACACAACACACTAACTCATCTAACGTTAAACAAGTTACAACGAACTTGCAAGACAACCCGCGAGTCAACCCCTTTAATGAACCAGTTAAATGAATTGACATTTTATAACCCTCGACCCATTTAGCTTAATGTTACCCTAACTCGCTTAATTTGCAGGTGCACGAATCGTGTCATGACATGTGTTAACAAGCCTAATTTTTTTCAGGAAAATACATCTTCATCTTCACCCCTCAACGATCCTATCTTATGTGTTAGTAACTTCATTTGAGAGAAAAACATCAAATGTTTTTTTTCTATTCAAAATCTTGGCATTGAATTGTACACTAGACTAAATTATTCAATTTTTGTGATATAAAGCCCTGATATCTAGGTTGTCTTGGACTTGACCATTCGGTTGAGCAGTATGCTCTGAAGCCTTTGTTAAGATGGATAATTGAGCTTGAAGTTCTAGGAGCTTTTGCTCAAAAGCATCATGTGTTGTGATCATAGATTGATCTATCACCTTCCACGGATTTGACATAACTCGCAAAATCTGACATAACGCACAAAGTCTGTGTTTGTTTGTTGCTCGAATCTTGCTTGCTAAAGGTGTATGTTCTTGCTCGTCCCTGTCATCCTCTGACGGAGTGTTTGTTTCAAATTGAGGATGAGATAAGATGGAGTTGGAGGTTGAGATGAGATGAAAAAGGTAAATAGAGATTAGGAGGGTGTCGTTTGTTTGGTGTGATGAAATGAAAGGGATAAAGTTAATAAGATGAAAATGACTAAGTAGCTCTTAGATTAAAAATAAATAAATGAAAGAAAGAGTGGGTCAGGGAGGGGTTATAATTAGAGACTAACTAGGAGTGTTCAAGCTACAAAAACGTACTCATATAAGGAATGCTACGTAGATACGCGGTATTGAACTTATTGAAGCGAACGGAATTCAAGTCGGATTATATTTCATTTTCAGAGAAGGACTCTAATAAATAAGATATGTGTCATATTCAACGAAGGTCAAATGTCCATTGTGACAGAATGTAGCTCCATGATCACGCCACGTGGCACATATTATTTCACTAGACATCAAAATTCAATATCAAAATTGGCAAGCCCTTATTATTACGTAATAGTCCAAGAAATTGAATCAAGCGAATATTATAACTAGTATATTTTTTGCTATCATTTGATTGTTATATCATGAGCATAGTCCAATATTAAAAAATGGATGACGGGAATGATTTGATTATAATAAAAATGAAATGAAAGTTGAGGGAGTATTTGTGCAATAAAAGAATAGATGTAAAACGCAGTTAAAAATGAGGAGGCGTTTGGATAGGAGGATGGGTAAATTGAAATTAGACTAGTTTAGTAATTTCTCCGAAACAAAAACAAGTTTGAACCAAACAAACAAACATAAAAATAAATAAAATATAATTTTTCCCCCAAAACAGAAACAGAAACAGAAACAGAGAGTTGAATAGGAGGATTGTATGTATGTATGTATGTATGTATGTATGTAGTTTCCTTCCGCAATTCGCCAGCACATCACTCCAGATTTTCCTTCCTTCATCACTAACACCACACCGAACCCTAATCTCTCTGGTTAGTTTTCAATTTCTCAACCCTAATTCTCTTCCTTTCTTTCATTTTCAATTCTTGGATTATAATTTCTGTTTTCCTTTTCGGATAAGACTGTGATTTTGTTATTCGCATCATGAATTATCGATTCATTTAGATATCGAGTGTTAAATCTTCAGCTCAGTTTTTTCACTTGATTCCTCGATTTCGTCAGGTTAATTTAGTTTATGTTGTGGGGATAGTTGCATTTTCTCACTATATATCTTCATTTACTTCAAAATCATAGCTTCATCACTTTTTTTTTAAATTAATAACAAGTAATTTCATCAATAATTTTTGCTGAAATTGATTCATATTATACTAGTCTCTCAATTTTCACTGCATTTTTGCTTCCAGAATTTGTTTGCTGTACTTGTTCTCCTTCTACAGGATGCGACATCAATTTCATATTAGTTTTCTTACACTTAATGTAAATAGAATTTCAGTTCGTGCACTATAGTTTCGTACTGCCTTATATTTCTAATATCTCCTCAGGGAAAACCTATCGCGCACTTAGAGCAGATTATCTACAACTAATACCTGCTTATGATATTATCAAAACAAAAACTAGTTGCTAATATCTCAAATCTAAGTATGTGTTCTGTTTTTTTTTTTTTAAATGTCAAGAAGCATGTATCATTATCTAAAGCCAAATAATTACACTTATCTTCCCTCTTGACATGCAGCTCATGCACTATAAAAAGAAAAAGATTGCTACTTAGTACAATCAACATGATGATAATTGCTAAATTAACGAAACAATGGTACATGCATATCATTTTTCTTTCCCTTTCCTTCCTTCTAAAATATTATATTGTGGTGTTGTCATTAGAACAGTATATTTGTTGTTGAATGGAGCACAATTTAACTAGTTTGTTTTGCTCCTTAAAATTTATTGGTGGTAGGCCGATTTTTGTAATTGGTGACTGTAGTATTAGTATAGTAGTTCGTATAGCTTATTTGTTGCTCACAAGATAGTTTTGTTTTCTTGCATGAGATAATATATTTCTATCTATATATTCTTATTCTTACTGTTTCATGCTATCTTCAGATTTAGGTGCAAGTAGTTGTTTTGCTCCTTTTTGCTCCCTTTGTTACATCTTTCTGTCAATTTTTAGGCGTGCTTGCTGAGATCTCAAAATTATAAAGAAATAGAAATCTTTTTTAAACCTTAAATTTTATGTGCAGTAGAAAGGTTATTCTCTTTGGGGCTGTCATGGGTTATAAATATGTATGACTATTAAGTTCTGGGATATCCTTTTCCCTCATACATTAAAGAGAATTTCAAATTATTTCAGATTAGTAGTTTAATTTAAGCGTTGTTTCTCGGCAGTGCAGCTGCAGACTTTACAATGTGGCAGAAGGTGCAGAAATTCTCGGGGGAGGATTCTTTGTGAGTAGGATAAGTTTTGAATCTTTGATGCATGAAGCAACTATAGGAAGTTATAGCTACTGATACAACTACATTTGGGAAGTAGATAGCTAGATATACATAGTTCTCAGCTCTTACAAATTAAAGGCTATACATACGATTAGATTGCTAACAACGTGAAGGTTTCAGTTAAGTCTTTCTCAATTTCATATTTTAATATTATAGCCTTAACTACAGAAAAAAATATCTCAATTCGGCGATGTAAATGTGCAAAGTGAAGGATGATTATGCTCAGTAATCGACATGTGAATAAAAAATTTAGGTGTATTTTATGACTCATGACTCATATATGGAACAGTTGAAATAACATGCTTCTGCAACTTCATGAGGCACTTCAATCTCATGATGTTATGGTTGTTGGGTAGAGGCAACCACCCACATGATATGGCTGCCAATACTTTGGGTTGCATTTTCTTGGCAAATATCACTTGATTCAGAGTAGTTGTTGAATGACTGAATGTTTTTACTTTAGAAAAGGTCCTTTCTTTTAATATATTATCTATATATCGTTCTTGAAAGGGGCTAAAGGACTAATTTCTGTAGACATGATGGCATGATTGCAAGATGCAAATATTTATTAATGGATCCAATTTAGGGATATTCCAATATCATATTAACTGATGTTATTGTTGAATATTTGCTGCCACGACGTAGGTGTTAATGAATGAATAGGTGCTGCTGAGTAATTTTATCTCTTTGTCACTACAATTTTACAAAATGATTTTGCCTTTATTTTTTTTGTTGGTACTCCGTTTTAGTCTGTCTATGAAGACTTCTTTCTCTTCTCTTCCTTTTCCTTTCCTTCTCGTTTCACTAAAACCAAATATTGAACTGTACTTTGTTGCATCTTTCTATTGACTTTGACCCGGCAATTTGTCACTCCTAATACATATTTTTTTCTTCCTGGAAGTGTTAATGGTGAACTGAGCCAGCGGAACTAAAGTGAGATACTGTCTTATCATTCTATATTTAGACAGAACACACAATCATGTTGGCACCATTAACATGTGGGGTTGGTATTTTGTCGGTTTGTCTATATTTATATCACCAATATGGATGGAGATCGAGTGAACTAATTTTGGGTTCTATGCTTACATTGGCATTGGATATTCTATAATCCTGATTTTCTGTGATATTTTTTTTTTCATTGATTATTGTGGGGGGGATTTTGTTAGCTACTCCTTTTTGTTATACACACACACACACACACACACATAAATCCTGTAAAGAGAACAAATCTTAGATGTTTAAATTCTATACTTTCTTTATCGATGCACATGCATTCTGCAAATGGATTTTAGGGGAACATGAATGAAAAAATTCTAATATAAATCTGTGCGTAGCAAGTGTGAAGGTGATTCCTAAGGGAAAAAAAAATTCTCCTTATTTTCTCATTTAAATTTGTAGATAGGAATTCATGTACTTATTGAGTCATTAGCATTAGATGGGAGCTGTTATGTCACCATTAGCCGGTCTGTTTTCATTGTGGGTTCTCTTATAATGTTTTAATAATAATAAAAAGATTGTGAAAGTAAAAATACATGGCTTCTTCCCTTGCTTTTGGGTCTCCCTATACCAATTGGTTGATGATCTTGCTCCTGTATATTTATGAGGTCACTGCAGCTGTTTTCTCGGACTAAAACATTTCTTGGGTCTCCTTGTAACTAAAAGGTGTGCCTTGTTGAATTCAACTGGGTGTATTTTATTTGAAGTATTTGAAGTTGAAGCATAGCTAGTGGCTAACTGTCGCCATTTGGTATTGACTTGTTGATGTGGATTTTTTTCTTTTCAATTATGTAATGCAAATGGAAATCTCTACTCTTGGATATTCTTCTTCTTTTCTTGATTCATTGCATTGCTTTGTGTAATAGTGCTGGATATTCTTCTTCTTTTCTTGATTCAGCTGTATTTTTGTTGAAATGCAAAATTGCCAAAATGAAGCTTTTCTAATTTTCGCTGCCACTGAAATCATTTTGTTGTATAGCTAGCATGTCATTTAGTGCTTCAATATCACATTAACCTGAATATTGTAATTGTTCTGCCAGATTGAAAATTTTGGATTCTGAGTTCATAACAGCCTCATGACTTCTTCTATGCATGATCTTTCAGGTACTTCTACTAAAAATATCTATTAAATGAATGGCTTAATGGTAACTGTGTTAGCATGCAATATTTTTTTTGGAATTGAATTGGTCTTGATTGGTTGCACTCTACTGCAAAAAAGTTCTATAGAAAAATGAAGGTCTGGCCGCTTTAAAAGTTGCTTTAGCAATACTACTATCTTATGAAAGAGTAGAGTCCTGTTAGGATTCAGTTTTGTTTTAGAAATTCTTGAGTTCTTTTAGTTTATGTTCAATTGGGGCGTGGGAGTATGCTGTGGATTATTTATTTTTTCAGCGAGGACCTAGAATCCTTACAATATTAAATGTTCTGGAATCAGTTAGTCATTTGAATTTCTTAAGCTATGGCGGGTCCCTTTCTAGATATTGTCTTCATACTTTTATTTGAACCTACATTCGGAAGTTTGTGCAGTAAGTCTGAAACTTAGTTAACTGGACACTTCTGTGGTCTTCAATCAGGTTTACGATATTTGTAGTTTTGTACTATTATGACAATTAGCACTTGAGACTGTAAAGGATCTTGTACTTGCTGGAAGATAGATTGTGCAAGGCTATTTAAGTTCATTGCCATTATACTTGGTGTTTGCAGTAATTTTTATGCTTAACAATATGATACTTGTGGAGATGGTTATTCAGATAATAGTGAAGCTAGTGAGCAGCAGAACAACTCAGAACCTCAGATTCAGTCATCCCCTCCTGCAACTGCACTGTTGCACCCTGGGATCTCAACCCAAAATGTTCAGTACCCAACAGCTCCACATCTTGGCGCAGGACACGCCATGGTATTTTTTTAAACGTCTCTTTTCTGTCTGTGGGTGTGTATTTTAAAGTAATGTGTAGATCTTTGGTTTTTGTATTTATTTATTGGTTTGATATTTGTATTAATAGCTAGAAAGCAATAATTTACATATTGGAAATGTTTTCTCAACATGATCAATTCTACTCTGGCATGCTGTGTGATGAACTGGTGATAGGATTCTTGATCTGAGGTAGACACAGGACTCTCTGACCTCATTATGTATCTACTAAAGAAGATCCTTTTTAATCTTGATGCAGAACTCAAAGAGACATGATGATACCATTTTATCTTTGATATAATATTGTTGACAATTCTTATGCTGAAATTCGAAATCTCTCCCATCCTATAATACCTTTTCCTCCTCCAGAAGCTTTTCAAGTGAAACAAGAAGCTGACACCCCATATTTCACTAATTGTGGTGACCAAGTGTTAATTTATTGCCATGTTCACTATATCAGTCCCTCTTTTTCGATGGAGAAAATTCAATTTTAAAATTCTTCATGAAACATAACCGTGCGTACACACAAATGGTTATATCATGTCTCTTCTGTATTTTATTAGAGCTGTTTTTATCAGGCATGCATAGGAGTTTCAGTCATACGGAGTGTTAAACTCCCATGTGGTAGTTCCACTAAGATATTTTTATATGTTAGAAATGGTCTACACATCATCTTGATCTTCTGGTATCCATGAGTTTCGTCTTCGTAATGTTTTGCTCATCAAGAACAATTACTTTAATGTTAATGAAGAAGCACGAATACAGTTTGTTCACTGTGCTTTTTGGGACTTTCATAATCTCATATCATGGGTTTCTCATTTTCATCTTAAATGTGTGGTCTTTGCTTTGGACAAATGAAGTGTTGTGTGACTAGGCTAAAAAATCTTATTCCAGTATGCTCTGGCAAAATAAATTTTCTTTCACATGCTAATTTCCATCCATGGCTTATGGTATTGAAGGCAGCACCAGCAGCTTACCCGTATCCAGATCCCTATTATAGAAGCATATTTGCTCCTTATGATGCTCAGCCATATCCTCCACAGGCCTATGGTGGACAGCCAATGGTAATTTATGCTATTTGATGAGACATGCTTGAACTCGTAATTCATTTTAAAAGCTAAAGTCTCTCTAAAATGTACTTTATGATTATATAATACTAATTCCCTGCAGGTTCATCTTCAGTTAATGGGGATTCAGCAAGCTGGAGTTCCTCTGCCATCAGATGCAGTTGAGGAACCTGTATTTGTCAATGCAAAACAATATCATGGTATCTTGAGACGTCGAAAAATCCGTGCTAAGGCTGAATCAGAAAACAAAGTCATTAAGTCTCGGAAGGTACTCTTGTATTTAATATTATGCTTGCCATGGTTGACTTATTAGTATCTCAAGACAGAAATTGAGCCTTGTGCTCTAAATTCATCCTGTGTTTGTCTGCTAAGGCGTCTCATCTTGAACCTGGTTGAGTTAACCACCATGCCTAGGCTGCTACAATGATTCTAAATGAGTGCAAGTGATGACTTACAATTGTGGGAAAAGCTTTTGCATTTGACATTAGGGTTAGAATCGATTGGATTACAAGAGTGGACAGCAAATAACTAGCCTCTTGTTAGTAGCCTTTAGGTCTCACCCCTAACCGCGGAGTCTTAGAATTGAAAGGGTTAGAATTGAATGCTAACATTATAAGAAGCATAATAACAGGAATTAATGAATAATATGCAGAGCATTACCATTTGCAAGTGCGGGTTATACAACTACATAAGAAAGTTTTTGGGCTCCAAATCTACACCTGGCCTCATAAATATGAAAAAGATTTTTTTTTTTCAACTATTAAATTAATTATGAATCATATTAGCCATTGAGCATTGAGAATGTAAATGGACAGTATTAAATACAAACATTATGATAACACAGCTGATGCTTAAATTGTCCGACTCTTTCTCTTATATCTCATGTAAAGTAAAAAGTGATTTTTGTTTACTCAAAGAAATTATCAAAATTGTTGATAAGGTGCTGCTGATGCTCTAGTTGCTTCCTGGAATGATCTTCGTCATAATTCCTATCTAAAATGATTCGTCATAATTCCTATCTAAAATGACTATATATTGAGAAACTTATAGTCAAATTATGGACCATTGAACTTTTACTGATTTATTTATCATAATTATGTTTCATACTGCATGCTGGATTTTGTCAATTCCAATTAGTTTTGATTTTGGATTTTGCATGACTCGACTAATTCAAATCTTGCAGCCATACTTGCATGAATCTCGACATCAACATGCATTGAGAAGAGCTAGAGGAAACGGGGGTCGGTTTCTCAATGCAAAGAAAGATGAGCACGAGGAACAAAATGAAGCGGAATCGGGTGACAAATCACAGTCCAATATCAATCTTAACTCCGATAAAAATGATACTGCTGCCTCAGATGGGAAGTCATGAGATAAAAGAAGTTGGTTTGACATGCAGCAGGCCCGCATATTAGGTATTACAGGTAATCAGTAAAGTCATCCCCTTGTAGTCAGTATAGCTTCGCTCAGGCTCTTTACTTACAAATCATTAGTATGTATAGCTTTCTCAAGTAGTCTGTTTGGAGAGGTTGCAAAGGTGAAGCAGGCAGTGTAATTAGGGGGGCATGGATAGTTATCTTCTTTCTTGGAGTTTTTTTTTTTTTTTTTTTTCGCTTTTTCCTTGCTCAGGAAGAGAGTGATGGTTAGGTTTTTGTGTGCAGTTATTTCCTTGCTTTTAAGAATGTGGTCAAATTAGAGCCCCTTTTCTGGCAAAAATATGTAGTCATGTTAATTGGTTGGGTTGATTATGCATCTGTAGCTTAGTGAAGATTAATTAGGTTGAATCTTTTCATGTAGCATTAGCTCCTTCATTACTATATATTGCAACTTCTCTCATAAGTTGGATGTTTTGATTGTTTCGGGTAGTTGTATTTTATTTCTTTGCATAGTGAACACGTGTATGTTGCACAATATAAAACCTCCAACGCAAATCTGGTATTGCAAGTGTCAGTTTATATAGTTGTCATTGTTCACCGTTGTATCATTGGTCATGGCTCCATTATAGGACATGAGCCCATACTTAGCAACTCACTCATGGTATAGTAGGAATGTGATGGTTTTTGGATTAGACCTTTTTCAGCTAAATATATTACGGTCACTCTTTTTAGGAATTTAAGATGGTGTTTTACTTGTCCAATCAAGATTGGTTCATGTACGAAGTGCCTCTAGTCGTTTAAGTTTAATCAGGTTTACATATAATTCTCCACGTACACGAGCTTTTCATTTAATTTTTCATTGAAGTCTGAGTGTATAGAGCCACCTGAACATAGATGTTGATAAGCCTTTGGATATTTGGATCCACCTACCAAAATGTTTCCATCAAATTTTATCCAAGGATAGAACAGCAAAATGACAATAGTTTGACCCCCACATACATTTGAAGAACGTTTAGTGAAGCCTTTAGTACTGCAAGTCATCCTCAATGAAAGTTTTTATGCTTTCTAAAACCCATGTGGCAAGACAACATGTTGGAGGCTATAGGATATATAATCATTCACTAATTAAGAAGAATATTCATATTTCAATATATATCACTCCAATATCATATGAACTAAATTCTTTGATTTATTAGTAATTGGATGTCTTTTCTTTTATTAATATTGGAAACACATCATTTCATTAATGTAAAGAAATACCATAGGAAAACAAAGAGGAAAAATCCGTAGTCTAAATAAAATTAATATAAAGATGAAAAAAGATTTGAAAGGATAATAAAATCCATAAATGAAAAACGTAAAATGAAACAATTATAGATCACGTATCAAATGAGATTCCAATGCTTCTTGCTAATCTAAAATCGTAGAAGGATGAGGGTAGGAAGCATTGGAGGGAATATCAAATTTGGGTCACCAATATAAACTGTTAGTTTAGAGTATTTTTGTATTGTGAACATATTTTAGAAATCTATACTAGTTGTAAAATATTAATGAAGTGGGGTTTTACTGTTGACTCATATTGTCAATGATTTAATAGAGTAATGGATCATTCAACCAGGATATGTATGCAATCTAATCTAAAACAAATTCAACATATCAATATTCTATTCTCTGTTTTTGTTCAATTTTTTCATATTCCAAAAAATGTTCAACCATATTAATCATATCAAGTTTTCCCCAATTGAATTTTAAAAGTGTCTTTTTGTTTCAATTGTTAAAAATTAACAGTCTTTTTCACCTCCTTTGATGCCCGATATTCAACTAATACTTTTCTATTCAAACCATCTTGCAGTAATCCTAGATGATATTTTCCATGTTTTTAAATGCCGTAATAGTTTAATTGATTACTGTTTCATTTAGGCGAAAATAGAAGTGTAACTTAAATTTATTGATTAAACAATATCGAGTGCATTTCCATTGTCAAATCTTATTTGCTTCTACTCTCATAATTAAACAGTCGCTTAAGTTAGATTTTGAATATGATTCTAGCAAAATACTTTAATTGAAAGAGGATTCATTACAAAGGTGTATGACGAGCTTCCATTGGAAAAATTAGATATATTATAAAAAAAAAACATATTTGATATACATGTGTAAAAGGTTAGAAAATGAGTTTAGTTAGATGATTTATACTAAAAGTTGTAATATGATTCTGCTGCTTCATATGAGACACCATACATACTAAACCAAAGCTTAATTGGTTGGTTTCATTTGTTTTTCAAGTCTGTTTTTGTTGATTACATTAATTAGTTTAAGAAAAGTTCATAACATTTCCATGTTCAATGGAGTCTTATAAAAGCATGTAAATTAAAAGAAGCAAGTTGTCCATTTTCATAGAGAAAAGAAATTAAGCATGCTTTTTTCTCACATAATGAATATAAAGATGTTGTCATGTTAGTAATTAGTGCTCATTAAGAACCATATAGGCTGCATGGAATTTATTGTTTTTTTTTTATGATTTGAGAAATAAAAAATCTCTACTTTCTAATGTATAATATACCACTCCTAATCATGGCATGTGTAAAAATAATATTTATTTGTGCCATAATTAGTAGCAAAGATATCTAAGATTTTGCCTCTCATCATGAGAGGTAGATAGATCTCTCATTCAATTTACATGTAGATACATATGAAATGTATCTAAAGATTAAAGAAGGGGAACTCTAAATATAAGGCATGTAGTTTCATGAATTTGCAAATGAGTGTGTGATTTTTTTAACATGTCTAAAGTCGTGTCATTAGCAAAATTGAGGGCATATAAAATGGTACTATCAGTTGCAATTGTTGATGATCTCAAAATAAATTTTAAAGTGTTAAATTTCTTCAGTACTATATTTATCATGTTTTCGAACAAAATAATACATAAATAATCTGAAAACTTAACAAGTTGAAGTAAAAATTCTTTAAAATATCAGCAATACTAATATTTTTTTACTTTGAGATCATCGTGGACTAAAACGGATAATATCAACATAAAAGTTTTTAAACTACAAGCATTTGTCTGTAAATGGGCAAAATGAGATGGATTATATATAAAATTTGGGGCATAAAGAAAAGATATGTCCGAGAACTTTACACCTCCGATGAAGGGATGGACCCCTCTCCCAAACAAGACCACCACACAAAACACAAGATAGAGAGAGAAGGTGTAAAATGGAAGCAAAGCAAAAGGGCACACCATTCTAGAGTGAGAAATAATGTGCATAAGTTTAGTTTATGGACTTATTTATGTATGGTGGCCTTTTCTTTTATTATTATTATTTATTTAAAAATCTAATAAATTCTCTTTTTGTGCATGACAAAAAATGGGGTCTCCTCTTCTCCACCCAATAATATTTTTGGGTCCCTTGGATTTGGCAGGAAAGAGCCTTTTTCTCTCTCTTCATTGGCAAAATCAAGCAATGCAATGATATACATGCATCCATGCATCAATATGCATACATTTAAATGTCCCAAACTCAATATTTTACATATATTTTCCAAATTTATTAACCTTACAATCTTTCCAAACATATCTTATATAGGTATATAATGCTCTTAATTGATCTTTATAATCAATTAGCTTACATATAGACATTTAAAATGTAACAAAATTAAGGAAAATTGAAAAAGGTAGAAAAAGAGAGAGCAAAGAGTGCGATTATAGTAAAAAAGAGTAAAGAGAAAGAGGAAAGGGAGACAAGGAGACACCAACTGAGTTAGTGTAGCCATTGACTCCTCTCTCCCATCATAACTCCTTAATTATATATGCATTCATATACTATAAATATTTTTTGTTGATCATACAATATACATAAGCTGGGGTAAGAAAAAGCAATTGACTTTTAGGGTTTATAAGGTTGACATTTGCCCTTAGCTATCTATAAAAGTGTTATAGTTTTTACATCTTTTATAAAGCATCCAAAGCATAAAATCACGCTCTGCATTTTCAAAATTTGTTTCTCTCTCTCTTTTGGATACTTATGAGTGAAGGGATGGAACTTGGTGGGAAACACTCTCAATTCCCACACTATTACACTCACTTAACTAATTGTTGGTTGCTACTAATTGCAATGAATGCATTACATAATTAATCTTTCATAAGGCAATACAATATTTTGATACATGTTTATTGAAAGCTATATAACATTAGAGATCTCGAGTGTATGTTTGTTGCACGTCCTATTTGTTAATATGAATGAGACGCAATAAATAATATATTTTGTTACATATGAGTATGAGATGCTAAAAATATAATCCGCTTAGTTGGTTTCTAATTGGTATTGTCATAGATTGAATTAAGATCATAAAGTTAACAGCTAATTCCCCTCTATAAATAAAATGCGTTACTAGTGAGAATTATAGTTGCATCTTGACTCTTAGTTGCTAAGCTATGTCGAGTTATAAGCTCTAACTAATTTAACTCTCTTAAGTTGCTCTTGGTGAGAACGAGGGGTTTAACTTGTTGGAGTAAACACTAATTCTTCAGTCACTCACTCCTCTCCACATTTGCAGTCATCCTTCATATTTACCTCTCGCTTGCCAGTTGTCTCAGCTAGTTAATAGATTGTCCAGCTCAACTCAAGTCTATTACAACTGAAGATTCTAGCCATCTGTTTTGGTGTCGGGTTTCTCATTCACTAGTTCTTTTTTAGTTTAAAACTATCAGAATGACCATTAACGATGAAGAAAGAAAAAAACTTCAAGAATTAACTGTATTTTAAGCAACTTTTTTTGACACGATATTTTAAGCAAGTTTAGTTTTTCAACTTTTAATTTTAATATCATTTATTGTTTGGTGACTAAAGAAAAAATGATGTTTAGAAAGAAAAAGACTTTGAAAATAATGATATTGAAAAATTAAAGGCTTAAAGCATATGCAGCCCCCTATGTTTGGCTAAAAAAATCATTTTGCTCCCTCAATTTATGGGACGTCCTATTAGCCTCCTCAACTTGTGAAAAATGATACATTTAGCCTCATTTTAATCCATATTCACTTTCATTAGGAGATCGAACTACATGAAAATTACAGAATTAATCCTTACAAAAATTACAAAACTGATCCTTTATTTTCTTTTTTTTTTTGCATCTCATTTTTCTTCATTCTTTTTCTTCTTCTTCTTCTTTTATCTGAAATTTCGGAATCTGACTGCCAAAATCCGAAATCTGGCGGCTGGAATCTGGAATTCAAGAATTTGGCGGCCAGATTTTGGTGGCCGAAATTTGGAATTGTAGAATCTGACGGCTAGATTTTGAAATTTCTCTCGACTGTAGTCTGGAATTTCAGATTTCGACTATAGGAATGCTCTTTGATTTTATTTTTTTAAGAAAAGAAAGAAAGAGAGAAAGAAAATGGAGATAGAAAATTAAAAAAAAAATAATAATTTTGGGGTTCTTTTGATATTTTTCTATTCTTTTTCATCCCTCCACTCTCTATTTAATTTTAATATTTTTGCCACATCATCGCCACATAGGACATGAGGGGCTAAGTGCATCATTTTATACAAGTTGAGGGGCTAAGTGTATCACTTTTCATAAATTGAGAGGGCTGATAAGACGTCCCAGAAATTTAGGGAGCAAAGTGACTTTTTTGACCAAGTTTAGGAAGCTGCATAAGGTTTAAGCCAAAATTAAAAATATAGTTTCAAAGTAAATATGATAGTACATAATTAGAGTCAAGTTCAAATGAGACAAAGGGTTAAGATGAGACTAATTTTTATGGTGAGACAAGGGAGGGTGGCAAACTTGTAATTAAACGAAACCTCCTCATGTGTGAATTGAAGGGAAGGAAGATGAGGTGATGTCAGCGCTGATGTCACCTCTGGAGAGAGAAAGAGTTTTAATTATTTTATTTAAAATGCATTTTCCCGCTCTTTTCGAACTCATTTTTCAAAAAAAATTATACCAGTGAACTCGTATTAATTAGGCGGTTATTTTGAGATCCTTTTTTTTAGTTATAGACGATTTTTTTTATTTATTTTTTTATGGTTGTTCCAGCAGAATACTAAATTTGTTCCACCGGACTACTACATTTGTTCCACTAGAATACTACATTTTTTTACACTCCCACATTGCATTTTAAAAAAAATAATGAAAATATTCTGCTGGAACAAATGTAGTAGTCTAGTGGAACAAATGTAGTATTCTGCTGGAACAACCGAGTATCCAATTTGGAACAAACATAAAAAAAAAAAAATCGTCTATAAATAACAACAATGGATCTCAAAATGACCGCCTAATTAATACGAGTTCAGTGGTATAATTTTTTTTGAAAAATGAGTTCGGAAAGAGCGGGAAAATGCATTTAAATAAAATAATAAAAACTTTTTCTCCCTCCAAATGTGACATCAGCGCTGACATCACCTCATCTTCCCTTCAATAATGCCCCTCCATGTTTTTAAAATTTCAAAATTGTCACCACTTTTTAATTGTCTCACACTAAAAAAAGTCTCACCATAATAACAGTGATAGGCTATTTCCAGCCATCCTTTTACTTTAATTGACATAGCCAAAGTCCAAAATACCCTTATCCATATTTATCAAACCTAAAGCAAACCGAACCATCTTCCACCCAAACCACACTATCCGGCCAGCAAGAGAATCCGGCGACCACCACACAGTTCCGGCAGCAAGAGAATCCGGCGACCACCACACATTTTCCGGCGAGAAGGTTTAACGTTTTCAAATCATGTCGGGAAGACAAAACAAGGAAAAAAGACCAAATCGGGGTAAAGCGCTTGAGGTAATACATGTTTCAATTGATTTTAGTATAGATTTGTTAAAAAATCCGACAAAAAATTGAATTTCTTGAAAAAAACGGCGGAAACAAATTTTCACACGGCGGGGCGCATGAAAATTCAGTCCGGCCTAGTGGAGGGGCGTGAAAACCATACGCCCCACCACAAGGCCGGACTGAATTTCCATGCGTCCCGCCTTGTGGGGGGACGCATAATACATACGCCCCGCCTTGTGGAGGGGCGTATGGTTTTCGCGCCCCGCCGTGTGGGCGAGCGTGAAAACCATGCGCCCCTCCACACGGCGGGGCGTGATTTTCGCGAGTCCGGCCCTATTTTTTTTTATTTTTTTTAATAGTTATTAATTATAGTTATTAATTAAATATATTTAGGTTAGCAAACCTAGATCAACTGTAGGAGGCAAATCCGTGAATTTAGCTAGACAGTTGCATTTTTCCGAACCGACTAGCAGAATAGAGATCCCGATGTCGGATATAGTTCAGGAAATGTCTACTGCACGACATACGAAGAGGCGTCATATAGACTTTGATTCACGCCAGACATTACCTGTTAGACAGACTGGCCGTCAGATGCCAGAGTTGCATCCTTACCAGCAGACCCAGTCTGATATGTACAGAGATCCACAGTTTGATATGGGCGTATCCGGGGTTGGTTTAGATGCATCAGATACAGAGTCCGACGAGCGCGAGATTGATCATGATGGTTCATCCGATGAGTATGTGATGTCACCGGATCGCCAGTACGAGGACGTTGATTTCTCCCAGAGACGATTCACTCTGGCATCTGACAGCGCTATAGGTTTTGGTGCTGCGGAGGGTTCTGCCCGTGGTATGGATTTTCGTAGTAGGGCATCTGGTATTGGGGAGGGTTCTGGTCAGGGTAGTCGGAGACCAGCTAGGCCGGAGAGGGAGGTCGGTACTGGTGCGAGGCATGGCAGTGTAGTGGAGGGTTCTAGCCAGAGTAGGCGGAGACCGGCTAGGTCAGGGAGGGATCTCGGTGTTGGTGCGGGTGAGATGGGGCCTGATACAGATCACATTGACCCGGATCCAGTCCATGCACCAGTCCATGCCACTGTACATGACGCTAGGAGGAGTGTGACTGGTAGATTTGTTGCTCAGTCAGGTAATATTATATACACTTTAACTAAATATATTTTTTATATTATTATATTATTATTTTTTAATATTTTTTAATTATTTTTCAGTCGGTTCGAGAAAGGTTAGAGCTTCAGATGATGAGAGTTGGTTGGTGACTAGTCCAGTAGAGGGCGGCCCAGTAGACGGGACTGTTATTCCCAGTTTTTTGGGACACGTTGCTTCTAGATTGTGGACAGTTCAGCCGGAGAGACGGGGACTTTTGTCTACTGGGACAAGAAAGTCGATTTGTGACTATTTGAAAGTCTCTTTCGCAAAAGCTCCACCTGATGTTAGTATTTTTAATTAATTAATTTTTAGAAATTATTTAAATTTAATTGTTATTATTTATATTTATTTTATTTTTATAAATGTCAGATGAGCCAAATGTTGCTGAGGACAGGCCTATCACACCTTCCATTTATTTCTTTTGATCACATTGACCAACCGTTGATATCTGCATTTGTTGATCGATGGCAGCCGGACACGAATTCGTTTCATATGCCATTCGGAGAGATGACTATCACATTGTTCGATGTGTATCATATTTTGCGCATTCCGGTGGATGGTGAGTTGGTTAGTGCTGCTCCAGATAGTGATAGGGTGCAGGATTTACTTCAGTTATTCTTCGACTGTGGGAGGAGAGATTTGGATGGTTTTTATCAGGGTGGAGGCGTGAAGAACGCCAAGTTGAGAGCGATGGTTGACGATGAGAGGTTGCCTAGCACGTTACGAGCTAGAGCATGGATGTGGCTTGCTATAGGGTCCACGTTGGTTGTGGACAAGAGTGGAGATAGGGTCAAGGGTACACTATTAGAGGAGTTGATTCGAGATGATCAGGAGGGCGCTGATGGAGTAAGCGGGTACTCGTGGGCATCTGCCACTTTAGCATACCTTTTCCGGCAATTGGGGATAGCTAGCAGAGGAGATACTCGAACTATTGCTGGTTGTCTGACATTGTTGCATGCATGGATATACGAGTACTTTCCGACCTTGCGTCCTGGTCGGGCCTCGGATATTGTGCATCCTAGTGGGGCACTGGCGAGCAGATGGGTTCCAGTGTTATCACAGAGGCTTGACAAATTAGAGACTCTACGAGTGCATTTGGATCGACTTTCGTCGTTTGAGGTACATATTTTTTGTCTACTTTTATTTTTATTTTTTCAGATTTAATTTATTGACTTATATAAAACATTTAGGTATGTTGGACACCATACGGGCATGTGTCGGTTTCTCAGAGCCTCCGAGTGCAGTATGCTGGGTGGATTCGGTACCGGGATATATGTGAGCCATACATGCCAGATCGAGCAGTTCGTCAGATAGGCTACGTACAGCCGGTCCCTCGTGATATCCTTAGGCCTAACCGGGCCTGTAGACCGTGGAAATCGGTGGGTTACAAGATACATATGAATCTTGTACAAGTTGATGATCATTGGAGGAGGAACCACAGTGCCATTGACCCGAGGAGTCTAAGAAAGACGACGATAGTGGAGCCTGGAGCTTGTACCGACGATTACATAGATTGGTATACATCTCATTCGCACCCTATATTGTCTCGTGCCAGTCTTGACATGCCGACTGTTATCACCCGTGATAACACTGCATATGTAAGTCTTTATATTTTTTTACATATGTTTAATATATTAAATTTTTTACATATTATTATACTAACTAATTGTTTTGAACGACTTGTTTATTAGTGGGTTCATCAGATGGGGCAAATAGCTTACCGGGCGATTTCAGCTGTGCCGGAGCCGGATCCACGTAGACAAGCATTAATAGCGGATTTGGAAGCGGTTGTAAGTCAGTGGAGGTTGTCTGGTTGACTGTATGAATATTTGTTATTACTGAATATTAAGTAGTTATGGAATTTTATGTTGTGGAATTTTATGTTGTGGAATTTTATGGAATTTTATGTTGTTGAATTTATTTTTTACGTTATTTCAGATAAATTTGTCGATATCAAGTCAGATAACTGTTCTTTGACATGAAATAAAGCTACTAAAGTTCAAACTTTACACACATATCTACTCAAATAACAACTTTACAATTTATTTTTCTCTGGATTAGAATGTCGAACTACGTAATTATTCCGGATTTCATAGACAACAATGAACCAGAAACTCAAACTCAGGTACATAATCCGGTTTTAGTTTATAATAATTGACATTTAAGCAAATATTTTAGAGACTCGTGAAAATTGAGCCCCTCCGGAGGGTGGGACTCATGATTATTGAGTCTCTCCACGTGGTGGGACTCATGATTATTGGTCGGACTCAATAATCATGAGTCCCACCACGTGGAGAGACTCAATAATCATGAGTCCCACCAAGTGGAGAGACTCAAATTGCATGAGTCTGACCACATGGTGAGACTCAATTTGCACGAGCCATGCAAATATTTAAGATTAATAATTATTTTATAACATCTTTAGGAACCCTTGCAAGAAGAACCGAATAATGGCGACGGTGTTGATTATAGTATGCACTTTCTGACTGAAGAATTATTTCCGGAATATCATGACGCTCTAGCGTGGGTTCAAAAGAAAGCAATTTCTTTAAGATTTGAGCTTGTCGTATATTCCCATAAACCCGATGGGAGTAAATACTTGCGATGTGCACGGGGTGTGAAATACATAAAGAAGTTAAAAAATCCGAGAAATACGACCCGACGACAAACGCGTTGACTCATGTATTTATGTCTCATCCGGAGATGATAGCCATGGTAAAATCGTACCCGTATATAATTGGCATGGATTCTACTTACAAAACAAATAGGTACAAGATGCCGTTATTTCAGATTGTTGGTATGACACCAACTAACAAGAATTTCGTAATTGCTTATGCGCTTATGAAGGACGAATCAAGGGCTAGCTATATGTGGGTGTTGAGAGTATTGAAGACTTTGCTAGGAAACCGTTTAATCCCGTCGGTAATTCTCACGGATAGGGAGTTAGGGTTGATGGAACCTGTGGAGGTGGTTTTTCCAAATACACATCATATGTTATGTTTGTGGCACATCAACAAGGATGTTGAGAGTATGGTTTCGAAACTTTGTAAGAATACAGAGCTAGGTGCAGGTTTTTTGAACGGAGCATGGAAACCGATCATAAATGCTCGTACAGAACATGCATATGAAAATGCGGTGGCGAGTATGAAATTTACATGGAGTAATACTCCACAGATTGCCGTATATTTGGAGACGACTTGGTTACCGCACAGAAGAAAATTTTGCCGTGCATGGACAAACAATTTTATGCATTTCGGAAACAGAACAACTTGTAGAGTTGAGAGCGCACATAATCAACTCAAAGAATGGTTGATCGTTTCTACTGGTGCTCTAGATACACTTTGGGCGAGGATACACGCAGATATTGAAGCTCAACTAGGATCGATAAGGTACTAATTTGTTAAATTGATATTAAAAAATAATAAAATTCAGAACTCATGAAAATTGAGCCTGACCAAGTGGTGGGACGCACGCTTATTGAGTTTGACCATGTGGTGGGACTCATGAATATTGAGTCCCTCCACATGGTGAGACTCAAAAAGCATGAGCCCCACCACTTGGCGGGACTCAATATTCATGAGCTTTTTCATTTGGTGAGACTCAAAAAGCATGAGTCCCCCCACTTGGCGGGACTAAATATTCATGAGTTCTGAAAATTATAAATTTAATAATTTTTTTATATTATTCAGGAACACACTGAGTAAGTCAACCCGGACAAGCAAGCCTAATTGCAGCGTATTTCCTTTCACATATCTCGCGAATAAAGTGTCATACTACTGTTTGGATTTACTCGTTGCGGAGCTGAAACGGATGTATGAATTGGGTCTAAATGTTTTTTCAGACTGTGGATGTCTTTTCCCCAAGATACATAGAATCCCGTGTGCATATCAAATGAGAAGAAACAACATAGATACTACAACACCTATCAGCTTGGAGAGTATCCATCCGTTTTGGAAAACACTTGAATTTGATGCTCAGTCAAAAAAATACACGGGTGTTCCATTTGATCAGGAGTTATCCGAGGATCGTAGGAATTGGGAAAAGATATATTTGACAGTTAGAGATTATCCAGATGAGCATATCCGTCCACTTGTGTTGTCAATAATGGAACAAATTAATCCAGAGCAAACAAATAGAACCGAGCCGGAGATTAATGAGACAAGAAGAGGACGACCAACTAAAGGTTCATCGACTCGACGAGAGAAAAGTGCATTTGAGCGTGGTCGACATGCTTCCTCAAAGAGCAGTGTTGGACCAAACTCGTCCTCATCTTCTGTACATAACATCGAAACAACAGGTAAGTTACAAACTCACAAATAAATTTAATTTTAGTAGTATTACACATATAATTGAAGTCATCTATTAATATGATTTCAGGTACCAATATTGAGGATTTTTATGATCGAGATTGGATTCATTCGGCTATACTACCGTTCATTACGGGGTACCTAGATGTGTTAGCTGATGGCAACTGTGGATTTCGTGTGATTGCTGACAAAATCACTGGTTCTCAAGAAGCCTGGTCGGTAATGAGAAGAGGAGCAATTTCTGAAATAAAAGAAAACCGACATCAGTATGAGCCAATTTACGCCACTCCCGCGCTTTCTTCTGGGATCGATCAAGCATTGTACCGTCTTAATTGGCTAAGAGGAGGATGTGCACGAGCTCACTGGATGTGGGGAGAGGATTTATTCTCGATTGCTACCTACTTCAATGCAGTGATATTTTTCTTCTCGACTTCGTCAATGGGATGCAGTACTGTACTCCCACTTCGTTCGGATGGATCCCTACTCGATCACGAAATTGTCATTTGTCATGTGAATAATCATTTTATCCGTCTGGATTTGCATCCCGGCTTTCCTATTCCTACCATTGACTTACGATGGAGACATCACTGTCATGCAAATGCACTTCATCTTCAACATACTTATGCAGATAGGATCAAATTGTGGGAGGAAATGACACGGGGTTAATCTGCATAGTTGTTAGCTTGTAATTCCATTTTGTTTCATTTGTACGTTTGTTTTGTATGTGTAATTGGTGGAACTTTTTCACTTATTGAATTAAACCAACTTTTCGATTTAATTTAATTTATTTTTAGGATTAGAAGTTTTTTTTTTTAAAAAAAAAAATGTGAAAACTGACACGGTTCCCGCCCCGCCAAACGGTGGGGCGTGGGATTCCTACGTCCCACCACACGGTGGGACGTCTCGGTGAGACTGAGATTCCTCACGTCCCACCGTGTGGTGGGACGTAGGAATCCCACGCCCCGCCATTTGGGGGGGCGTGAACCGTGTCAGTTTCGGTTTTTTTTTTTAATTTTTTATCAAAAGGGTAAAATCGTCTTTTACTATGTCAATTTTAGTAATCCATGGCTGAAAATAGTAACCCCCTAATAACATTGTCTCACCGATCCTATCTCTACATAATTATATTCATTAATTTTCTCAATCTAAAATCCTTCGTTTTATGAGAAGTGATGATAACATAATTTTGGAAAAAGGAAAACGAAAAAATAAAACCAAAATTAACCAAAAAAATATGTCCTAAAAGACTCAATTATAACATTTTAAGTTCATAGCAATTGGAGTGTTTTTGTTTGTATACATGAAATTATAATAGAACAAAAACTAATATTTAACTGTTTTTGTTATCAAGGGTGTATTTACTTTTCCTTTTTCTCAAAGAGGGCTGTATTTTACTTATATTATTAGAAATTATGCTGATTATATGACATCATAAGAAAAACAAAAGGGAGTGGGCAGGATGACGTTCATGATGAGTCGGAAGGTCTGCATATGATCATAATTTGATAACCTAAAACAGAAATAAAAAATAAAAAATTATAGCATACTATCTCATTAAATTTTGTAGAACCTATTTAAAATTTACTAGATGTAAGTGAAGAATGAGGGAATCAGTAATTATTATTGATGTATCAAAGAGTATTTATACACATTACATATGAGTATATAATTACAAGTATAGCACACCTAGCTAACATATTGGCCCTAATTAAATAGGTGTGGATATCATCGGAACCCCGGGTTAGGGTATGAAGCTGTGATTGTAAATGGCGAATTTGTGATTGGAATCCGGCAGCATAAGCACTCGTCAATTGTGTCCAAGCCTCAAGAGCAGTTTGACAAGCCGCAATTTGCGGAAGAATCAATTCAGAAACCGATCCCAATAATAAATTCAACACCTGTTGATCCTTCTGATCCTAGGTTCGATAAAGTAGACTATGAGCCAACGGAGGATCCATCCGAGAATCAATATGATTGTATAGGCAACTCCCTCTAAGTGCCGAAACGATCTGAGCCTTCCAGAGCATAAAATTATTCGAGGTTAATTTGACATTAACTTGACCGAGGAGATTAAGGTTTGATGTGTGGGTAAAAGAAGGTGGAGGTGGAGGTGGTGGCTGATTATACTGAAAGATAGGTAGACTGGTCATGGTAGAGGATTCAATGACAGTGGTGGTGTGAGATGAAATGGGATGGGAAGATTCTGGAAAAGATGATGGGAAAAATGGAAATCCGGATGATGGTTGGGAATGGCTATTGATAACTGATCCAGAGAAAAAATAGGAGTAAGCCATGGTGGTTTCGGGGTTGGTGGTGGAAACAGGAAGATGTGGTGTTTCGGTGGAGGAGGTAGACATCACGGCGGCGGAAGGAAAAAAAAATGGAAGGCCGATGGAGTTAGCTAGGGTTTTTCTTTTGTCCAGATTTTGCTCTGTATACCATGAAGAATGAGGGAATCAGTAATTATTATTGATGTATCAAAGAGTATTTATACACATTACATATGAGTATATAATTACAAGTATAACACACCTAGCTAACATATTTACTCATCTAGCTTAATTCTCTATCAGTAAGTAGGTGTACATAAGCTTTAGAATGCCTTTTCTGATTTGGTGAAACTAACAAATAAAACTCTTTAGAAAAAGATTGAAAAAATTAAAGTATGTATTTTCTCTCTTGCCATTCCTTCAACCTTAATCGCTAATTGTAAATGGCTGTCATTTCTTCAATTTTAATAAGTTAATTGTAATTGGCTAAAAGCTGTTGCATATTCATTTGATCCCACCCTACCCAATGTATTTAAGTGCCCCACTTCCCTTTTTATCATTATTTTAAATTCAACCCTGAGTTATATTACCAAATATTAATATAAAAATTGCTCATTGACATCATTCTTCTACGAATGTTTTCTTTTTTTGTTGAGGGAAGAAAGAAACTAAAATTAACCTCATTTTGACAAGTAATTTTTTGTCAAATTCATTTTAGACTCAAAGGATGTGTAGTTTCTTCTTTATGATGACATAATAAAGATGTCACTTAATCATTTTTTGTTTGACTACCTTAATCTTGCATGAAAAGAAGGTTTTTAGATGTTTGAATTCAAGTTTGAATCCCTTAAATGAGGAACTAAACCCCATGTATTTTGCTAAAATTATGTTGTAATTTCCATGATTGAATTACGGGGATTTTCAGTAAGATAAAGGAGCAAAAAAGGATGATTAAAATTTACTTTTCAATCTTTACACATACTTATTTTTTAACGATCCATGACCATCCATAATTGGTTGTGCTCTCAATTAATGAATTTTTATATGCTATCAATCTTCCATAGGGCCAACTCCTCAAAAAAAGAAAAAAAAAAAGTCCAAATCAAGCATTATAAACTTTGTTGAAAAAATAATTAACAAATACAAACAAGGTAGAATCGAGGAAAAGATTTCATTCTCATAAAATTTAAGTTGAAAGGAAAAAAACATGTCTCGTTTTTTGTGGCTGGCCGAACTTAACTGAATTAAATAAAGCTAAACTTAATTGGACTAAATTTGCTGAACTGAATTGACTGAATTTAGCTGAATGAAGAAGGAATTTTGCTGAATTAAGCCGAAAAAAACAGGGCCAATGATTTCTTATATAGATATAGAAACTAAACTGCCCATATATCAGTGTATTAATACGGTGTGAGATTGTAAAGCAATGCTATGATATTCTTTTTAGATAATTAGGAGCATTTATGGTCCTAGTAGATATTTGTATAGGAGAATTAGCAAGACTTAAATCAGTAGCAGGAACATGAGTAACATGTTTAGGAACACAATCAAAATCAGAAACATGCACAACATGATTGAAAGAATGATCATTCATCATAGGACTAGTAGAAGTATTGTTGGTGTTTCTAGTATGTGGTAATGAAGAAGAAATATCAAAGTAGTTAAGGTGATTAACATCATAACTAGACATAACATTTATTACATGTTTACTAAAATTAGTTATGATCTCTTCCGTCGACCTAAAACCGTAGCATAAGCTAAGCTATCAAACACCTTTGAAATATCATATTCAGGCACTTTCCTAAACAACACTTCATATAGAGATTTATCTCATATGACAAGAGAAGGAAGTAAGGTTAACTTAATGAACACATGAAGTAAACAATATGACCAAGAGGATTTAAATTTTGGGATAATTACTAAACTAGACTACTTGCTATAACGCGTTTAAGTTTTTAAACTAGTTTGACTAACGTTTATCAAATTAGACACTTTCAAGGTTTTGGGACAAAAATACCCTTGATTTTACTTTACTAATAATTATCCCCAAAATTTTGCAGCAACGTTCTTCTTCCTCATTTTCCTTATCCACTTCACCTCCTTGCTCCTGATGGAAATTATCACGACATTTAACGTATTGCGTAGCGAAATATTGCACGTTAAATCTAAATTTCAAGAATCTTCGATTCAATGGTTGATTAAGAACAACATAAAATAACTTTTAGTGGTTTAGAAAAGCAATCTAAATCTTACAGGTTAAATCCTCTAACGAGATCCTGAGCGAATCTCCGTGCATGAGGAACTATCGATCAAAAATCGTTGTTAGGCAGGACGTCGGAGGAATTCGGCCAGCCATTTTTGGTCTATGGGAGGCCGAAATCAACTGTAGGTTTTTAGGGTTTTGATTTAGTTAACAAAACATAACTAAGAGCCCTAATCTCTTTTATAGTTAGAGTTAAATTGGTTAATTCACATTTAATCCCTGCACTACAATAACTCACTTTTATTAGCTCAAAAGATTAATAATTGTGCAGTTATATGGAATTACATTAAATTAATTTACCAATTAATCTCTCAACTAAATGTACTATTCTATTTTAATTATTGTTTCAATTAATTTATTAATCATTCTAATTAATTAATTTCAATTGTAACTTAATACAGAACATACAATAACCTTGATAGTATTGACTGATTACCTTAATGATTCACATTAACTAATCAACAATCCAATTTCCTCCACAAAAATAAAAGTCCATAAATTTCCATTCAGTTACTCAATGTGCACAATCCTTAGGGCCTATTTCCATGTGGCCGTATGACTTACTCTTAACGACTGAAAGTGGGTTCTAGCAAACCATTTCAATCCCCACATGAAACAGTTAACTCAACCGTTCTATAGAAGGTGAAAACCAGTAGTGACATCTGCTTGACTCTTAGCAACTGATATCTACAATATGAATTAGAAGCATGGTTACTGTCGTCCTTTCTGATGTTCATATGTTTCTTGATCTAAAGTGAACTGATCAATCAGACCAAATTGTACCAACTTGTCCGGACATGGCCATGTAATTTTCAGTTCCGCTTATCAAGTGGCTGGTGATATCATCTCATCATCAGACGGGTGGTAATCACATTCCTCACTTATCAACATTAATATGTCCAATGACTAACCACGTACCCGTATTTAGTATCATATTACATACTTGTTAGGTGCACATTAAAGTTAACCACATTCCATATTAATACTATAATGAGTTCAGGTCTAAAGACACTAGAGTCCTACTCAAGAAAGCTCTATGACATATTTGCACCATGTGACTTTCTTGTATTGGATCGGTCTAGTCCCGTGTGTACCACACGTACCCGTGTTTATAGCTGACCATCCTAGTATTGTGGTTAGTAAGTGTTACTACCATACAACTATCAAACACACAAGTCTTTTGTCCTATTCGTTCCCACGATTAGAACATACTTGGGACATTTATGATTAAGAATCAAATGGATATTCTCTCTCAATTTACGGTACAAGATATAAAGGGAAATAGATTAATGCTTGAAAGAAACAACAATATATATGATTATAAACTGAAAACCCAAATCTAACATATAAAATCATATCCTGACAAAATGCCCTTTGGACTAGGGCACACCAACATCTCCATCGCCACCAACGGTCGAATTGGTAACACAACCTACTCCCTTCCTTACCTCTTCCTCCACTTCCCCCTATCAACCCCCCACTACGCTCCGTTTTTTTCTTCGGCAATAGTGGCGAAACTGGAAGTTCATCATTCTTCTTCCTCTTCATCTCCTTCCTTTTTCGGTCAACGCACAGAGCACGTTCTTTCCCGATTCATCCCCTTTATCTCCAACTATTCAAAAGGGTCAGTCATGGTGGTTTAAATTGTGAATGCTCTGTCATTGTTCCCTCAATTGCTCAATTTTTCTTTTTCATCATGTCTATCCTCATATGGATCTGAACTTTAGACTTTTTTCTTCCCAATTCAACTATTGCTCTTGCCCTCTCACTCTTTTTCTTTTGCGATTCTTTCTCCACCGAAATATATTTTTCGACTTCAGCGAGTATTGTAGTCTAGTGCCACTGTAATATATTTTTACAATATATCTCTCAAATACTTACTGTTTATAATACATTCAATCGAAACAACAAAGTTGAATCTAATCAACACCATTTATATGTTTTTTCTTTTCTTTTTATCCAATTGATGAACAATCTGTGATTTGTGAGGTTTATTTATTGTGAAACAATACCCAGATCAATTCCTCTGACATGGAAAGCCACTATGTAATCTACTTAAGCTTTAAATCTGCAAGACAACACAAAAACAACGAAAAAACTTGTTGTGATGTCGTGTGGCACGACAACACAACAACACGACATGTTTTTTCGTTGTTTTTTGTGCTGCCAAAGTTGTGGCATGACAACACGACAAGTTTTTTCCCTTTTTTTCCGATGTCGTGCTATCGTGTCGTCGTGCCGAAAGAAAACACGACAAGAAAATTGAAATTAAATCTGATGTTTATTTTTAATCCTTTCTTTTACTCTGTTTCATTTTCCCTTTCTTCTTCATTTGTTTATTATTTTAGTCATTTCTAGATCTGTCATTATTCTCTTCGTCGTCACTAGATTTCGCCGCCAGTTGAAACCATCAGTTGCCATTGTTATCCTTCATTTCGTCGTTGTTTGCTTGTTGTCGTTGTTGTTTTCTTGTCGTCGATTGATTTAGCACCCAATTGTTGCCATTGCAGTTGTTGTTCTTATCACCCAATTACTCGTCATCGCCATCGTTTTCTTGTTTTCGTCGCACTGTGTTTGTCGTTGATTATAGATGGTAAAATGGAAACAATGGAGTAACAGTAACAGAGGGAGAGTTACGAGAAAGCAAGAACAAAAAAAGGAAAAAAGAGGGAAGTCAAGGGGTTTTGGGAAGGGTTATGTGATGTTTTCAAATGAGGGGTATTTTTGTCCCAAAATCTTGAAAGTGTTTAGTTTGGTAAACATAAGTCAAACTAGTCTAAAAACGTAAACGCACTATAGTAAGTAGTCTAGTTTAGTAATTATTCCTTAAATCTTAAGGCACGCACAACATTTAACAAATGTTGAACCTTTCTTTCTATTACGCTATTTTGATGAGGTGCGTAGGGACATGCCTTTATGTGCTATACCTTGCTTACTATAAAAATCTTCCAAATGAAGTTCCCTAGGTTATTTGAATATTTTTAAGGGATAGTTACAAAAATAGACCACTTTTAATAGGCCGTTTACATCTTTAGACACGTTTGGTTTACTTTTATAAATCTAGACACTTTATTGGTTTTTGGACAAACATACCCTTTCATTTACTTTACCATCTTTTCTGTTATTTCCGTACCATTTTTTATTGTTTAAGCACAGATAAATGGAGGTCTCCACCATCAACAAAGACGCTCTCTCTCTGTCGTCAACCTCCACCATATTCCAAAACGCGTCCTTATGCCAAAATCCAGCAGAATCGAAGTCAAAATCGAAGACAAAGAAGAACTCTAAGAATCCTACAAGCATATACCATCGCCGCCACTTCCACTGCCTCCATATCTTCCATCACCACTACATCTCTCTTCCACCTCCTCGGTCACACTTAACCTTGCCTTGTAAGTTAATTTTCTTAGTAAGTTAATAACGAAGTTCTTGCATCGATAACTCTGAGATTACTGTTTTCTTTTTGAGATTTGGGCTTTCTTCATGGTCACTAGAATGGAGAATTCATCATTTTAGTACGAATAGAACTTCTTACACCGTACTTTCTATTGAGGGAGCCAAACTTCTTTTTGAGGCAAGTATACAACGAACCAAATATAATAATGTGGCTTAATACATATGTGAATTTATCCAAAAACTTCAATTGACTTCTGAACTTTCAGTTGTTACAAATGATATTTTATACTTGTCTATATGTAATAAATAGTCATTTATTCTTGTTCAACTATACAAATAACCCTTTTATTTTTGTTCAAAAGTTACAAATAACTTCTTATTCTGTTCGATTGAATAAGTAACTCGCTAATTCAAAAATTGACCTTATTAATGTGAAAACGATAAAATACATCATTAAATTTCCGGCTCCTTATATGATAAACTTGCACCTATACTATGCACCCATATACAAGTACTTATTGATACAACAATTTTAAAATTAAGGAATTATTTGTTACTTTTGGACAAATACATATGCTTTTTGTAACTTTTAAAAATTCAAAGGGTAATGAAGCTCTTAGACAAGCTCATAAGGGTATGTATATAATAGGCTTGGTATACATGCAATTTCTGAACTTGTCTCAAAAATTGTCCCTGAATTCTCCTAATTTATAAATAACTTTTTGTACTTATTCAAAAGTAATAAATAATTCATTATGATGTGCACAGGCTGTGCGTGTATTTTGATAGTGTTTAGAGTTGTTTCTTTGCATTTATTTGCATCTTTTCTGTTCTTTTCATATTGTTTTCTTATAAATGCATTGGAGCAGGTCTGAATTGCTTGTTGATGAGAAGCTGTGCTTAAAAGGATGATTTCAGTAGCTGTGCTGCTGTTTGGCGCAGACTGTGCATGACAGGGAGTTGTGTCATTATTGAAAAGAGAAAAGATAAAGCTTAGTCACATGGGTGACATCACTAGGGCGCTCATCTTTATTGTTTTTGTCCTATGTCAGAATATTTGCTTTATTGTTGGGTATTTTGGGGATTGCCATGCATTATGGCATCCTTTTGTTTGCCTATAAAAGGAACACTAGTCTTATCCCCCAAGATAACCTTAAAAACCTTTTTACCATATTTTCTCTCTCTTGTAACAAACTTGGGTGGCTGGAATCCTTCTTCTTCCTTGGCCATTTCTGCCATGGGAGAGTTGGAGCTCATTCCTCCATTATCAATATAATTTATATGCTTTCTTCTTCATTTCATCTTTGTTGCTTCGTGGATAAAGAGATATGAAGTGTGAGTAGTCTATTTACGTGGAGTGGACTGGGAAAAGCATGAATGGGTCTCGGTTAGTCTTTGTTTAGAGTGTTTTACGTGGTTAACTTATAGATCTATGCTTAAATATTCATTATATGTTAAAGGCCTTAATGTATATGCATGATTTATCTATGTTTTGAAAGAAAGTAGATAAGATCTGGATCTAGACTATAAGGTTAAGCAAATAATTAGCTAGAAATGGCTGGTAATCTTGCTTGATGTGTACGGAACTCAAGAGAAATCAGAGTGACCCTGTTCCGACGCATAGACCTGTGCAAGTTAGGTGAAAGTCCGTAGAAATCCTATTTCATCTTTCTTTTATTCATTATTGTCATGGAAACGTGAGAGAACGATACTTTTGGAACCACTTGACCACGTATTTACAAGTATAACCTAGATCTAAGAGACCTGTGCTTGCTGGACCCTGTGCTCATTTCATGTATCCCGTTTATTATTGTTTGCTATCAACTATTTCTAGCCTTGTGCTCGAGAACAACCCTGTTCTCACCCAATCTGTCTCTCTTAACTTGTTTTCTTGTTTTCTCTTTACTTATTGTCTTTTCTTGCTTTAAAACCCCTTAGTTACTTGATTCTCTTTTAGATATGAACATTAGTAATAATCTAACCCATTTTCTCTGTGGATCGATACTCGGTTCTTACCGTTTTATATACTATTGATGACCTGTGCGTAATCTTAGATATTACGTGGTGTTAGTCGCGCATCACATTAATTTCAAAATCGATGCATATGATATTTTCTTCGTTAATTTTTTTCTTACAAAGAGTGATGGGTAACATTTTGAAGTTGGAACGGATAGTTGAATTGAAAGATAGTTGAAGTGTTTAGAATAAGACTAGGGTCACAATATATGGTAAGCCTATATATTTAAGTCTAATGTGGAACCCATACCTAATGATGGCATCATATCCGATGTATGATGCAGGCATCCATTTGTAACAACCCATTAACATCCCATGATGGTATCATCCATGAAATCAAATATGCACATGCATGAGCATATGTTAGAGTGAGAAAGTGAAATAGATGTGCATACATACATACATACAGTATACAGAGCCTGCCTGCCAACACAGTTGCAGAGGAGAGAGATTGAGATAAAAATGAAGTATTATATTCAAAAATTTCTGTCACAAGAAAAAAGAAAAAGAAAGATGTTGAGGCTTTAGCTGAGTCCTTTCTTCTTCCATCCATCCATACATCCAGACCACTCGTCAAAAAAACGTCTCTGAAGATTGTCAGATTAAAGATATGAAACCCCATCTGCTCAACCTGCCCTTTCATTTATTCTTTCTTCCAAATTTCCTTTCTTTTTCAAACCCCATTTAATTATTTCTTTCCTCTTTGTCATTTCTTGTTTCTCCCCTCTAAAATTCACTCTTTTCTTTCCTTGGTTTTTGTCTTTCCTTGTTTTATTTTCTGTCCTTTTCTCAACAATGAGAATCTCAAGATAATAATAAAGACCAAACCACCATCTATCTCTTCAAAGCTTGTGTCTTTCTGAAGAATTTTAGAGTGAGAAACATACACATAAAGAGAAAACAAAGCTCCTTTTTTTTTTTACTTTCTATCTCATGAAGGAGAGAGGAGGCTCTCTTGTTGAAGAGAGCCTGCCTGAAACCATACAACAAGAAAAAACATCATTTGGAACCCAACTTCACTCCTTCATTTGAAACCAAAAAACTAAACTTTACTTTCTTTTGGGGGTCTTTTTTTTTTTCTTTTTGTTGGGTTGGTCAGAAAAAGTGTGCTTTTTTTTGGGTGTTTTAGGGGTTGGTGGGTTGTTTTAGTATATGTATATGGCTGCTGTTTCTACGCATCATAGTAAAGAGATAAACAATAAGAATCAGATGGACTCAAGCAAGTATGTGAGATATACACCTGAACAAGTTGAGGCATTGGAAAGGGTTTACACAGAATGCCCTAAACCAAGTTCTCTTAGAAGGCAACAGCTCATTAGAGAATGTCCTATTCTCTGTAACATTGAGCCTAAGCAGATCAAAGTTTGGTTTCAAAACAGGAGGTATACTTCCTCTCTCTTCCTCCAAATCTGTGTATTTTTCTTGTTAAGGTATATATGGTTAAGGTTACAAGCTATAGGGTCTTCACCGTATTTTTTTAGTTTAAAATTTTACTTGTCTCTTGGTTTCAAGTGAAAGAAATGATCTATTTGTGTTTTTAGTGAAACCATAGCCTTGTTTTCTTCTTGTTTCTTTTTCTAGTCTTCATACAAAAGCAGAATGTTTTGGGAAGAAAGGTGTTCTATTTTTGGGGTAAATTTCCTTTTGTCAAGCTTTAGTTCTCAGTTTGGTACTTTTGGGTTAAAATGGTATTATCATATCCCATCTAGTTTCTGTATTTTACATTAGATTTGTGTTTTTCTTCTTTATTGTACGAGTTATTTTGTTTCCTTGGATTTTTTACTTTTTAGAAGGAAATCTTGTATATGTATTTTTGGATGTTAGGTCACCAAATTTAAAGTATAGATGGATGATTCAGATGGCTGCTCATAATAGCCGTATCTTTTCCTTTAGGATCTTTTTTTTCTGTACATCTGTGTTCATTATGCATAAGTTTCTGCTGGTGATGTAGGAATGAGACTTTCCTCCCATTATATCTTTCCAAAAAATTTGCTATTATTTACAATTATGAGAGTGTTCACAATGGATCACTGCTTTTTACTCTTTTCTTGTTCATGGTACTAATATTGGAATTAATGATAATGACAAGTAACCAGGTCCATTTAAATTTGCAATTATTTAGTTTTTTTTTTTCTTTTTTGATTGTGTCCATGAGTATACTTTTCCATCCTTTTTGGTGTTCTTGCATAAGCATCTTTGTTTCTAATTAAACCTGGGTTAGTTTTTTGGGATACAATCATGTTGTTGGGCTGTTCTCTATTGTTTTATTTCTCATAGAAAGATTTTAGAGTGACTTTGCTGAAACAAACAGAGGAGAAGCCTTTCATTCAATCATCACTGTTCTGTATCGAGGATTTCAATTATTTCAGAAAGTATAATTAGTAATTTAGTACATTTTTTGATACTCTTCACATTGCTGTAGAGTGTAGTAAAAAATTCAGTTTGATATATGGTTACCTCAGTAGGAAAATTCTATGTTCGAGTAACATTTAGCTTTCCTTTATGCCAGATGCCGAGAGAAGCAAAGGAAGGAGGCTTCGCGTCTCCAGACGGTGAACAGAAAGCTGAGTGCCATGAATAAGCTGTTAATGGAAGAAAACGATCGATTGCAGAAGCAGGTCTCTCATTTGGTTTATGAGAATGGTTATATGCGCCAGCAACTGCACACTGTAAGATTCTTTGCTGTTATCAATAAGCTGTACTACAATTTTTACTTGTTTATCATTCAACCTTTTCCACATTCACTGCACTTATACGTAAGTATATTAAAATTGTTTTCGTGTGGGATTCAAATCAGGCTTCAGCAACGACCACAGACAATAGCTGCGAGTCTGTGGTCATGAGTGGTCAGCAACAGCAGCAGCAAAACCCAATGCAACAGCATCCCCCGCGGGATGCTAACAACCCAGCTGGGTAAGTAATTACTGCCTCTTTGAATCAAACTTCTTTATCATTTTGCATCTTCTCTAAATCTTGCATTGCATATTAGTCATATCACAATAGCTGAGGAGACCCTGGCGGAGTTCCTTTCAAAGGCTACTGGAACTGCTGTCGACTGGGTCCAGATGATTGGGATGAAGGTATCTAACCTAACTATTCATATAGTTTTTTTTAGAGTTATGTGGTGTGATATATATAATACTGATTACTGTGTTTCTGTTATTTCTTAATGACTATTTGGTAGCCTGGTCCGGATTCTATTGGTATCGTTGCTGTTTCCCGAAATTGTACTGGGGTAGCAGCACGAGCCTGCGGCCTTGTGAGTCTAGAGCCCATAAAGGTGTGTATCTTCACTCTAGTTAGTTCAATAAGGTTCTGCATAAAGCTAACATGAGTGTATTTTCTACAGGTTGCTGAAATTCTCAAAGATCGTCCATCTTGGTTTCGTGACTGTCGATGCCTTGAGACACTGAGTGTTATGCCTGCTGGAAACGGGGGCACTATTGAACTCATATATATGCAGGTTTGTGGACTTATAAGTAGAAACTAGGCATGATTTTTTCCTTCCTTTGAATCATCAAACTCCTATTTTTCTGGTCTCTAATATTCCTTGAACTGTTTTTTTTGTTTTTTTCTCTTTATCAGACATATGCACCAACAACATTGGCCGCAGCACGTGACTTTTGGACGCTCAGATACACTACAACTTTGGAAGATGGCAGTCTTGTGGTAAGTTATAAAGTTGATCCGTTTTCCTAAAACTTCATGATTTGGTTTTTGTGAGATGTAGATTTGTGTGCCTAACATTGTTTCAAATTGTATTCAGGTATGCGAGAGGTCGTTGACCACAACTACTGGTGGCCCTGTTGGGCCACATGCTTCAAACTTTGTGAGGGCAGAAGTGCATCCTAGCGGCTACCTTATTCGACCTTGTGAGGGTGGAAGCTCCATTATTCACATTGTGGATCATGTTGATTTAGATGTGAGAATAACATCAAATTTGACTTCCATTTGTTTTCACAATTTCCATTTTATATCTTTACTTGCCGAGTTTTAAGTATGTGATCTTTTGTTAGGCTTGGAGTGTTCCTGAAGTTCTGAGGCCCCTTTATGAATCATCCAAAATTCTTGCTCAGAAAATGACGATGGCTGTATGAACCGCATCACTACTTGTATATCTCTTGCTTGTTTTTGAATAGTTTGAATATTTGTCTGTGAATTGTAATCATCCAGGCCTTACGCTACATACGGCAAATTGCACAAGAAACTAGTGGAGAGATTCAGTATGGTGGGGGTCGCCAGCCTGCTGTGTTGAGGACATTTAGTCAGAGACTCTGTAGGTAATGTCTCAAGGATTGTAAAAATTTAATCTACTAGTTCCTTCCATTTGCTCTCATGTTTGTTTTGGATTATTGAAGCCTAGAGTTTTTCTTTTTCTTTCTCATATATGCAACTATTTGTCTCTATAATTGAATTCCAGGGGTTTTAACGATGCTGTCAATGGATTTGCGGATGATGGTTGGTCACTTCTTGGCGGTGATGGCGTCGATGATGTCACCATTGTGGTTAATTCATCTCCAAACAAGTGTTTTGGCACTCAATATAGTGCATCAGCTTTTCCGACTTTCGGAGGAGTGTTGTGTGCAAAGGCATCAATGTTGCTGCAGGTATTGTCTAGAATTAAAGACAACCATTTTCTTTTTAAATTTCAATTAGAATAGTTGTTCCACTTCCTATGTAGCTTTTCTTTCTGGATGTTTAATCAAATTCTCAATAATAGACTCATTCTAATAAAAACTAGTTATGTGGATTTGCAGAATGTTCCTCCTCCACTTCTTGTTCGTTTTCTGAGGGAGCATCGTTCAGAATGGGCTGATTATGGTGTTGATGCCTACTCCAGTGCATGTCTTAAAGCAAGTCCTTTTTCAGTTCCCTGTGCAAGACCGGGTGGTTTCCCCAGTAGCCAAGTCATTTTACCTCTTGCTCATACTGTGGAGCATGAGGAGGTAATGGTTTCAATGTGTTCATCTCTTTTTGTTTCTCTAACATGTCGAAAGCGATGGTTGATTTGTAAAATCTAAACTTTAATTTTCATCATTGAAGTTCTTGGAAGTAGTTCGGCTAGAGGGACATGCCTTTTCACCCGAGGACATAGCTTTAGCACGGGATATGTACTTATTACAGGTTAGTTTACCCATAGTGAATTAGGAATTGTGGATCTATGTCACCAGTGTCTTGTACTAATAATGCATTATGAAATGTTGTTTTGGCAGCTGTGCAGTGGAGTTGACGAAAATGCTGTCGGCGCCTGTGCCCAGCTTGTTTTTGCACCTATTGATGAATCTTTTGCTGACGACGCTCCTCTATTGTCATCTGGCTTTCGCGTCATACCCTTGGATTCTAAAACAGTTGGGTGACCGATTCATCTACTGTCATTAAAATTGAATGTCTGTTGAAATTATGCTCAGAATAATTGGTTTGTTATCTCTTTTGTCATCATAGGATGGACCTGCCACCACTCGTACACTAGATTTGGCTTCTACACTTGAAGTAGGTCCTGGTGGTGCACGTCCTTCTGGTGAAGCAGACACGGACAATTATAACCTTCGGTCAGTCCTCACGATTGCTTTCCAGTTCAGTTTTGAAAATCACTTGCGGGACAGTGTAGCTGCTATGGCTCGCCAATATGTGCGCAGTGTTGTTGGATCTGTTCAGAGGGTTGCTATGGCAATTTCCCCATCACGGCTCAGCTCCAGTATAGGGCCAAAGTCCCTTCCAGGCTCTCCTGAGGCTCTGACTTTGGCACGTTGGATATACCGAAGCTACAGGTTCTTGCTGCATTTTCATTTTTTGAAAATTAGTTCATTGAGATTCATTTTCTATTTTGAATCGCATTTTTTCCCGAGCCTTTCTTTTTTTCGTAATAATATAATGTGTTTTGCAGGATGCACACTGGGGCAGAGCTCTTCAGGGTTGACCTGGAAGCTGGAGATGCTTTGTTGAAGCAACTTTGGCACCATTCCGATGCAATCATGTGCTGTTCCTTGAAAACCAATGTAAACAATCATGTTACACTTTGTTTTCTAAGTTAATGGACCATCGAAAGACGTATGTTTCTGAAATGTGATGGGGAATAAATATATGGAATGCAGGCATCTCCGGTTTTCACGTTCTCGAACCAGGCTGGACTGGACATGCTGGAAACTACTCTCGTAGCCCTTCAAGATATAATGCTGGACAAGATTCTTGATGAAGCAGGGCGGAAGATGCTATGCTCAGAGTTCTCCAAGATAATGCAACAGGTAAAATTCAATTTATACATTTTATAGAGATACCTTAATGGTCTACTCTGGTAGAAAAGAAATGATTCATTGAAAATTGCGTTATGTTGCAGGGGTTTGCGTATCTTCCAGGGGGAATATGCGTATCGAGCATGGGAAGGCCAATCTCGTATGAGCAGGGCATTGCATGGAAAGTGCTAAACGATGATGACTCGAACCACTGTCTTGCCTTGATGTTTATGAACTGGTCTTTCGTGTGATGGAAGAAACTAGTTATTATTAAGTTATATTTTGTAGAACGGGGTTCTGTTCCGTTCCTAAAGACGGTTGTTAAATCAGAATGTAGTGATCAATCTCAGGAGATTATATGATATCATATGAAGAATACATTTGTCTTTTGGTTAACTTTGAGTTGTATGTATGTATGTATGTTATATAAACTGGAGTTTGAATTACTGAGAGGTCGATCTAGTCATTTTTCTGTTAATTAACGGCACTGGATTTAACAGCACCTCTAATGTATTTATTGAGTAGCTCTGGAGAGGGAGAAGATGAAAAGGGAAAATTTAAAAAATGAAGTGAAACACTAAGAGTAGAGAATAAAACGTTGCCTAAAATGAAGAAGCAGACCTTTAAAGACTTTGAGATCCAATCTCAAACTTTTGATTAATTATGTATGCTAACTTTTGTTGCAAATTTAGAAAACAGATTTGATGTGGTGTAAATTTTTACGGCACTAATTTTGAACATAAAAAAAATTATGGTGCTTCCTAACGTTTGCCACTTAGGCTCCGTTCTTTTGGACTGAAAAATTCTGAACTGAACTGAACGATGCTGAACTGAACTGAACTGAATGTTACTGAACTGAACTGAATTCTAAATATTGAAACTCAATTGAATAAATAATAATAATAATATTAGTTTTTAATAATGAGATCGGAGAGGAGGATGACGATAATGATGATGAAGGTGAACAAAATGATGAGATTACGGATCATATGGTAGAAGAGGATTAGAAAAATAGAATGAGATGATGCTATTTTTGAATTTGCTCTATTTGCTAATTTTAATTTCTTTTACAAGGTTTTTGATTTTTTTTCAATTGATACTAATTTGCTCCTAATATTATATAACTGACTATTATAAGATTTTTGAATTTCTTTAATTGATGCTAATTTGATCCTAATACTACACAACGCTGTTACAAGATTTTTGAATTTCTTATTACAATATATAACCCAAATTGGAAACTTTTGTATATTAAATCCAAATTTATATAGTACTAGTGAGTAGCCCTCGCTCCGCTTCGGGAGAAATGAGAGACTGACAATTGGATTTCTATTATTTTTTAGACATATAAGTTCCTAATCATTCCAGACATATAAGCATCAGTGCATTACACCTATAAATGCAATAGTATAAGTTTTTTTTTTTTATATATATATATATATATATATATATATATATATATAAATCACTTAAATTTTAATCTCTACTAATGCACCTAAACAAATACCATCTAAAAGGCATTAAAAAACATATCACAATAAAAATACATGGCATAACTATCACCGCACGAACCAACAATATACATCTAAATAGGACAAAAGAAAAGAATTTGTTTATGTATTGTCAATTAGCAAGATTTAGAAAGCCTAATTGAATCGAAGTGTCCAAATGAGATCTAACATTCAATAAATTTTCAAGCAATAGTCAAACATTCTTTAAGTTATTTTCAGACAAATATAATAACATATTTAAGTTGCATAGAGTATAAAATAAGGATATGCGAACACAGATCTAAGTCCATAGACTAATTAAACAAATACTGAATGTAAATGGATAACTGCAATTGATTATGGCAAAATCAGTTGCGGAAGTAATTGGAGACCCAAGCTTGATGAATTGGATTGTGCAATTGTAGAACAACAGTAGTTCCTGACACAGTCAAGGTTGCCCAGAAGTTGAACCAGTTCTGAAAACATAAAAGAAATTTAATGAAAACCATTGAATACACTTGAGGACATTAAAAACTGATGATTAGGAATCAACGGGAGTAGAACTCACTCTTTGCGGCGTTTTTTCAATGGTGAGCAGACAGTTGACTTAGTTTTTTGTGGCGATTCATGGATATTAAACTGGAGAGCCCTCTGTGCAGGAGGCGAGTGTGTAGCTTTTGTCAGCGGTGAAGTTAGATGGGTAGACCGAGCAGATAATGGGCTAAGAATTTCCTTTTTCGGTGTGAGCAAAGCATCCTTAAATATGTATATGACTTTGAAATTTAATTTGCCAGGATGTTCTATGAAGCCACCAAGCTGGACCTGGAAAGTTTTTTTAAGACCTTGCAGTTTCGACAGCATTGGTGGGATGTCATGTTTGTCTTTGAAGGTCGCTGCTAGAGTATGAGCCGGGACACCAATCAGGTCAGCAGCCAGGCGTCCAAATAGAACAAAGGTAGCACATCCGGTCGTGTCCTCGACAATCAGGCGTAGCCGGTACCTGGCATTCATAGGTCGGTCAATCAACAAACAAACAAAAAAACAAAGGTGGAAGGGACGACAATGGATGTAAACTGCAAAAAAGCACGACGTATATGCAAAATAGCTAAGAGTTTTCTACCATGTCACAGGCAATGCTTCAATGAAGCGACAATTTTTGCACCACAACTTGTTGTCTAAGTTTTGGACACTACCCTTGCATCGGGGACATGCACGATACCACCATCCTTCCTCAGAGTCAATTTCCTTGATTGTTGCCGTGGATGTAAATTTTATTAACTACAACAAAAAGAAGACGTTATTTAAAAATGTGTATACCAACAATATCTACCAAACTTCTTTTAAGAAACAAATTAATCTTGTTCTAACCACAGACCTTGTCCGTATGAATATCAATCTGCAAAAGCTCAGAAATGCTCTTACGATTTACATCCTTCTCGTCTTCAATGTCCGAACTGTCATCTAAGAGAGGCACAGTTTTATGCAACAAAGGATACGGTTTGTTGATCCTGAAACCAAGTTATTATATTAGTTAAAAAGACATGCTTATACATAAAGTGCTTATACATGAAACTGCATAAAGACATGTTCACCATTTACCCCTGAATAAAACTTAGTATCTCCGGAATTTCTGGGTTAATAAAAATCCTCGTACCAGACGTACTGTTTAGTGTAAATCCATCTGATAAGACAAAAACATGGAAATAACTCAGAAATCGAGCCAAAAGGTGCTTAAAAATCACAACTTAAGGGAACGTATGTACCATTATAAGGTTTTGCTATCATAGCCACAAATGCCACGGATACTGGCTTGTCCTTTGCTGAATCAACAACATGGTCTTCAGGAAAATCAAGAGCAATCCCGTCCCATAAAGTAACTTCCATTTCAACACCGCTACAACGATAATAACTCTTAGCATTGCCCAACGGTTAAGCTGATAATATTAAAATATAAGGGATGGTAAAGCGGTTACTGCGAATCCTCAATATAAACACTGCGTTTGTGTTTCAGTTGGTCAAGGGCACGCACTCGTTGCATGTCACCCAATCGTGTGATTAGCCCATACGTATCTACCAGATACAAAGCAGTTAATTAGGAAGATTGTTTGTGGGGAAGAAACATACTAACACGATGAATGCGACAAATTATGCAACTTTCATAGCATATTAGCAAAATATCAGGTTCTCCCAAGACCAAAGAGAGCACTTATTACTATTCTACTAACTCATTTAACAACATAAGCAAATATAATGTCATTTGAATTCTAAGAGACGAAATAGTTCGATAGACATGAAACAGAAAACCCAAACAACCCAACAACAGGAATCCACAACAATTAAGCAAGAAGCAAATAAAGCGGCCCAAAAATAAGCTAGGTAATTTCATTAATAAACCATAAACAATCAACCATTCCAGAGTTAAATGCATAGAAGAATAAGGTCATTTGAATTCATTGCAGCAAAATACGTACCGATTACATAATCAACCATGCCAGTGCGGTCCTTGACATCATCGAATGACAGGAAATTGAAAGTGTCATACGGAATGTTCTCAGTATCCGCACTTAATTTTCTAATGTACGTATTATTGGGCAATCGAAGGCGAAACATGTGCGTTGAGACCCGGCAATTTGCTTGAGTAGGCTGCACAGAAAACCCAGAGATATGATAGACGCTTCCTTCAAGGAGAAGTAGCTTGAGTGTTTCAGCCACATCGTTTGACATAGTCGCTTGTATAGTGTCGCCCTATATATCAAAACAAATAGACATAAGAATAGTTTGGCAAGGAATTCCCTAAACTGAGAAACAATACCTGGTCATCGATCAGTAGCAGTTCAGAGCTAAAGGTTTGGCTTATGTTACGGGGGTTGATATAGTCCCAACTCCTTGCTACGCGAACGCGGATAGGAACATTTTTGCTTCCAGCGTTAATGAGTGCTAGTGCGGTATAGTCCATGATGCAAACTGCAATTTCACATAGGCAGGATTTGTTAGCAAAACAAGAGTTGCTCAAAATAATGCTTCAATAAATGACACAATACAACTCTACACACAACTATAGATTTCAGTGTACACAACATTTTTTAGATCAAAAACTCCTCAGGGCACAGAGCACAAAGCATTAGATCATCTCATAAGATAGATTCGTAAAAAGAAGAAGGTTAATTTTAGATCATCCCATGTTTCGTACCGCGGATTTTTTCTGCTTTTAATTAATATATCAGAAAGAGTAATAGCGAAAACATATGGCTAATTATGGAAGTGGAAAAAGCAATACCAAAGTCAATTTGAATGGGTATGTCGAGTAGTGTAAGACTGTCTATTGGATATCCTGTTGAAGAGGACATCGCATACGAACAAATAGTGGATAGATATTCATTGGATTACATTCTCGATGTAAATAAAGTGCATATAAAAAATACGAAGTAAAATGCTTTCTTTACTAAAAGTGACACATCATGGATAATCATTAGCAAATATAGTGAAACTAAAACAATTCTACAATCCTACTGACTATAGGCTGAAGCTGAGTTACAATCTGAGCCATTGCAGCCAATTTTTTTTTATAACTATTGTAATCTTTTAGGAGACGTGCGTAAGGAACAACAACGTTGGCAAGATATGCATTCAAGTAAGACACGTACTCCATCTTGGCCGTCTCAAGCCGAGGATGGTTAAAATCTACAATTTGAAGTCCATGCAAGCGTTGGAGGGCCTTAAGAGCTGCTTGGCAAGCTGCTCGTTTAGACTCGATTGGCCCTACAGAGCTTGTCCCACAAATGTCAAGTGGATACTCATGCCCTTGCTCATCTCGGAATGTGTAGAATACTCTACACACATGCATATCTGCCCGCCCGATCTCAAAATCAAAACGCGGTTCAGGTGCGTCAATTTCAAACAGGACATAACGAAGCATAGCTTCAAAAGAAACACCAAAAGTAGGCATCGAGCAAGATAAAAGCAATCTGTTTGCCTAATCAAATAAATGGCTTGTCAACAATAGGGTAGATACAACTCAAGACATCTGATGCTTAATTGATTAAAATATGAACATAACAATACAATAAGAAATAAAGTGAAAAAATACAGTAAATGTGAAAGCAACATTAAGAAAGAAAAAACCATGAAACTATATGGGAAAGACTAAATAACAGCTTAGGCATTTGGTGCCTCTACATCGGTGAAAAAAACGTTGATGCCGCGAATAATGGCGACCACCGAGACAAATAAGTCCTTTAGCTGAACAAACTTATGGTTAAGCGACGCCATAGCCGCATATCCCTCTAATTCAGCAATGTCAATATTGTGCTTTTCCAATTCAAGGTTTGCAATTTCCGCAGAGCTAAAATCATTTATTTCAAAGTCATGGAGAGGGAGGAGATACGTTAATGCCGCTGATGCAGCTAAGTTCCTAGCCTCTGCATAATCTCTAGAACTATGACCGTAAAAATCGGTCGAAGGATAGTCACATCCATTGTTTGAAAGAGTCGGTAAGTGGATGCAACAACAATATTGCTCCTCGCAGTTCTCAACTCTTAGGGTCTCGGTGAAAGCCGGGAAACGCATAACTGCAAAAATTTCCCTCAACAGTTCCACAATTGGCAAGGTAATGACCACCATCTGGTAACCGGTAAAAAATTGGGGTTCAATATAGGGCAGACAAAAATAGTGCAAAGACACTCGATTTTATATAAATTGTAAACAAAACGACCATCTACACACAACATATATGGCATATCAGTCAATATTCATCATAGAGAATATAACTAAGTATATTGTGTTTACCTTGTTAAGAGAAGATCAGAACCCACTTGTTTCAGCAATAATCGGTTAGAAAACAGAGAACCGCAACACCGCACCAAAGAAGCGACAGAAAGCGTGGATTTGAAACCAACAAAAAAAAAATGCAGGAATGGCTGTTCATCACAAAGAATTCAAGGTAACAGTATTAGATCATCTCATAAGAAAGATTCTTAAATGGAAGAAGGTAGCATCACAATCAATTCAATTTGTTGTTACCCAAAAAAAAAAAAAGCATGCAAGGAATCAATTCAATTCGTTGTTACCCAGAAATAAAAAGAGCATCCAAGGAATATAAATATCAGTACACATACCAATACCAAAAAAGATGAGCACCTACAAAAATACCTGTATTATTTGAGCAGAATTGCTTGGATTTATAGGGAAAAATTCAATGTGCAAGCAATTACAATGTAAAATGGTTAGACCTTTTCTGTGAGCAACACAAAGCCCTAATTCAAGATTCCATGGTTGGACGGCCATAGGTGGTTACTACGGATGCGAAAGAGTACGTGGTAAACGAATAGTGGGAGGGCAGATTTGAGAGTCGGTGTTGCAGAAGGAAGAAGAATGTAGAAAACAATGAAGAACCGTAGTGAGAGGTAATTACCACACAACTCGGTTACTGCACATTTTTTGGGTAAACATTATTTGGGCCAGATTACAAACTAACAGGTTAACTATATCTGACAGTCCGAAAATGTAAAAAATTAGGCTTAGTTACATAAATTTTGGTTTCACTAATAAAATTTACACACAATTCATATTAGTAAAATTAATTGTGTTTATGTTAAATTCTCTAAACCTTATTCTCAATATGTCAAGTAACCGCATATCCTTTAAATTTAGGAGTATGAATAAGAATATAATACATACCATATTCAAAGAGCATAATAATAAGAAAAATGAAAAGTAAGAAAATTAATAGTTGAAAACAAACCAAAAAGGAAGAGATTAAGAAGAGGATAGTAGTTAGGAAAAAGGAGGAGATAGCAAAAATATATAGAAATGAAGAAAATAATTAGTGAAAACTAAATTCTGCAGAATTAATTTTTTTACTATAATAACCATTTTAAATGGAATTACTATAGGTTTTTGATAATAATATTAGATGAAGTCAAATTGCTGATAAAACTCAACTGCTATTATAAATATTAACTTTTCTCTTAATTTTAATGTTAGGAAAAGTAAATCAATTTCTCAGACAATTCGAGTTTAGATAAAGATTAAGACCTTGTTCTATTTGACTGAACTGAACTGAATGAAACAGAACTGAACTGAATTTGCTGAACGAAGACTGCTTAAATTTCCTGAACTGAACTGAACTGAATGAAATTGAACTGAATTTTGCTAAAATTAAGTCAAAAAGAACAGGTCCTAACATGAATAAGGAGGCACACTTGGAGATTGAATATACATTTGCTTCTATGAAAGACTTATTAGGTCTATGAGAAAGATGAAATTCAAGTGCATTGAAATGTGGCAGTAAAATAAATATGATATCATTTGATTGCACCGAGTCTATTTCTAACGCAAGTAATAACTTCGAGCACTTTACAATCATTTATCATTTAACACAGATTAATTGTTTTAATTTAAGACGTAATCAAATGGTAACCATGAGATTTATATCACACAAGCTATGAGTTTACAGTGTTTTATTCAATAGGGTAAAGTGGCGGCTTTAGCATTAAATCTGCACCCTTTAATAATTCAATAAGTAATTCCTAATTGTACTCATCAATTCCGAGTTAAGAAGCGGGGCATAGAGAACATCTTAAAATGGTGTGAAACTCATGTTCCATCATGTTCTGCACATTACATATAGAAACAACAAAAAAAACTGCAAAACTATTACACTATAACATCCAACCACATTCCTTGTCCAAACAAATGCAATGTAGACAATATTTTTAAACGGGAAAACAAAAATACGTTTAAACAGGAAAACATAAATACATATTAGGAACGATACCGATGCAATAGTAATAATACTTAGTCCAAAATGAGAACATGTGCTACCCTTCTTAAAAGGAGAAAACAACATAGATACGCAAGCACACAATAACAATAAAACAACCCAACTTCTCATCATCCTAGCGACATTAAACTCCTAGCATAATTCTGCAAAATAGTAGAGTAAGCAAAATCAGTAAAACGTATGGTAAACAAATATTAACACGACATTGCTTAATACATAAGTAACCCAAATGAGGGAAAACACAACATTAAATGTTGAACTACAACACTCACGATGGAAAGATCCTACATGCCACCAATTTGACCATCATATCCAGCAGGAAGGGCAAGGGTACCACTGAAGACAAAATAAAAAAGAATTTAATTTACTTGTAACATACGGGCAAGAAACAAATACACAGAAAAGAACCACAACATAAAAAAACAAATACGTACTCTGGGTCATGAATAGCATCACCAGCTTCAATGCGGTCAAAATTACCACAGTAAGTGCGGGTTATGCGGAGGTAACGGGCATTGCTATCCCTGAAATGGTCCCTCTTGACTCTGTATGCAAGAGCTTCAGCGTGGAGTTTGGTATTTTCACGAAGGAGTTGTTCTACTTTCAGCCTTAAGACCTTCAGTTCATCAAAACACTTCCCTCCTTCAATAAGCATATTTCTCGGATCCACCTTATTTATCTCCTTGTCAACAACCAAATTTGTAGTTTGTTTTTTCGGGTCCGGCAGAGCAAGCACATGCTTTACTGAGTAGAGCTGTGAAACATCTGGCAAGGGCAGCTCATTTTGTTCGCAAGTGGAAACAATGGAACAACCACTGCCAATAGTCGTCTTAGGCTGACACGACGCATCAGCGAGACCAAAAGAAATGCCTTCAGCAGCCCAAAGTTCAGCAAAAGTATCGAGATCGAGTGTATCACCCAAAGGAGAGGAGACATGAGTCATATGAGAAGGCGATGGTTCAATCAGAAGCCCCTTTAGTTCAGCCAGCTCTCTATGGTTAGCATCAACCACAACAAATTGATATGCCCTTTTGAGATGGTGTACAACAACAGTTGCAGCCAAATGCCTAGCACCCAAAGCACCATCAGGACTTGTAGCAGTGAAAAGCCGCAGATGTGATCCATCCTTTGTAAAGTAAACTGAGGCGGTACAAATACTTAGCTTGGACACCTCATCCACTGATTCACGATAAGTAACTTCAGGCATTCCCAACTTCTTCAAAATAAGAGGAAGGAAGTCAACAATGGGAACTAAAAGAGTAAACATCCTGCACGTTTCATTGGAAAAAAAAATCAGCACAACAGAGCATATGTATATACACTATAGGTAGTAGAGAGACACTAAACAATGCAAGAAAAAGACTCATGAATCATCATTCAAAAAAGGTACCTTGCTACAAAAGAATGAGAATGAGAGATTTTTCCTTTCTAAAGAGCTAAAAAGGTAGCTTATAAAGTGAAGAGAGCACTCTATTTATAGCCAAACAAAGTTCAAGTTGTTTGCTCATGGGCAAATTAGTGCAGAGGCAATAGGGAATTCCAGTTACTGTACACTAACATGACACCGGAGAGAGAAACAACAGGTCAGAAATTATTTAGGGAAAATTAAAAGAAAATATTTAGGGAAACTTGCTTATTACACTATAAGAGAGAGGGAAATCTCATGGCTAGCAACACTTGAAAATTCTGTAAACATATATTAAAAAAAAATAATCACAAACATCTCTTTATTACTTACTGTAATTGGCAGTGATTAGACTCTTTGACCATTGCCAACTGTTACCAAATGAAGTTTAAAAAAATGGGACCCATGCTAAAATACTTAATCATGCCTAGTTAACACTAACAAAACATTTAAATATTAAAACAAAGAAGCAATCACTCAAATATACAAAAAGCTAAGTTAAACCAACTACTTACCCCAACAAATTAACCACAGTTACACGACATACGAAGCATGATGATGTAAGTTGTCCAACATGATAAGAAGGTAAGGACTTGGTTTTTTCCAAAAAAATTAATAACCTACATATTTTTCAAAGATATTATTTTATAATGCTAAAAACATCCCACATTAAAATATCAGCTTAAGAATCATCTTTGAGAATAAGCAATAGAGCAATTCAATTCGACACAACCCAAATACTCGTTCAAAATAGTAATAAATAATGAAAAATGCAGCTAATAAACCCAACATTACAGTAGAAACTACTCCTAACATAAAAATAGCAAGTTCATAACTAAAATTACAAATAGAAAGAAGTTTCAAATAACCAGTTAGAAAATCAGTCAATCACAACACGACGAATATCAGTATCCCACCCCATAGAAAATACCGATAAAATCAAATTATGAAACTACCCACATGAGGTTTTTTAAAAAACCGAAACACGAAGAATGTAAGACAAAAACAAAAGAGATGCCAGTTTAGTAATCAACACAAATGCAACGGTCATCAATCAAAAACTTAACCTACACAGAGACAAACAAAGCAATCCAGTCAAAAACACAAAAATAGACAAAACTTTAAACATTAATGCTAACCGTACAAATCACGGTCAAACGAAACATGCAACCCAAAATGATCATCTGAAAGGCATAAAAAGCAATTTCTCTATATCTCAATACAAACAGTGAGATTGCACATGAACCAACATTACATATACGCAATAGTTGTCAATTTCAATCCTTTTTTGAGACTCAAAGGTCATTATTTCACTTGATTAACATAGCCAAACAACATTAAAAGTATTAAAACATTCTATTGCTCCAATCAAAGTAAAATTTTATAAGCTAACACTTACCGACAGACTGACAGACACAACTGGAATCCGAGTATGGACAACGGAAGAAAAAGAACCATTTCAGCAACCATTACACCTATTCCGAGTCATAAGGCCTAAGGAAACACATGAACGCGGGAATAAGCAATTGAAATGAAATAAAGACGGTTAAAATACAGGTCTACTTTTTAACAACAATATTACCAAGTACCTTTTATCTAAAACAAACAATGAGGCATCCCGGTTTGGGAAGCTTGAAAGTATAGATAGATGGCTAAATAACCATCGCCTTTGAATGCCATGTAACTCCTAAAACGAAATCAGCAAAAAAAGAGCAAATTAGCAGCAAAATTACACACATCAGCTCTAGAAAACTTTTAAAACATGAGGAACGACATATCCAATTCTCCAACAACCCAAGTAATTTATAGAACTAACCATATTAGCACCAGTAGACTCAAGTTGACATATCATTACCTCAATGTTCAAGGAACAGTTTAAAATTTTTATTTTTTAAGGTTATATTATGTTAAGTTGTGCTGCTGCATTAGTATTTGATATGTTATGTGCATGGTGGAACGAATGAATGTTGTTATAGGAAAGAAAAATTCAAATATTTTATGTTTCTCTTCTTATTTTCACTACAAAACAGTAGAGATGGGATCCAATTAATGTAGCTTGAAAAAAATGGCACCTGTACAAAATTTAGTCACTTCATCATAATCATAAAACTAATATAAAAAGTTGTCCTTTAAACTTAACTATTAGATTAGTTTTAGTTTAATCAACATTTCTGGGCATACCACTTGTCGAGTGATTAAATGTAATTATGCAACTAATTTTAGCTCAATCAACATTTATGGGCATACCGCTTTTGTGTACACTCGCATTAAATGCAGTTTCAGTGTACATATCTCACTTAATCACCCGTGTCTTTAGCATATACTAATATCAAAATTTTCGGAACAAAGATCTAGTATTCAAACAACAACTGCCAGAAAGAAAAATGTCAAATAAGGACAAACCTGATACAGAAACGGAGAATAATCCGCTCCCATGAGCTCAACAAATTTATTTCTGCATTTGTCGAAGATGAGAAAACGAAATCAACATTAAAATATCAACAGGGCTTGTAAACAGAACAAATTTCAGAATTTTGAGAATAACCTGCTCGGAAGGGAAGGGAGTTCTTTATCAATCGGATAGTAAGTTACCCAGGGCAAGAGGCATGACGACATCAACGTAGTTAGCAGACATCTTGTATGAAGGACCGGAGGAAAAATTCCAAGGTCTCATAAACGGAAGTTCCTGGTAACAGGTCCAAGACCAATAACATCACTGTGTAGAAGTGATCGAACACCAAAAATAACAGGCAGCGGCCAGTTTGACGCTAAATTTACACGGCTAGATCTGCAAAAAGAGATAAATTCATGAAACGATTATCAACATTTAAAACACTAAATCAAAGACCGGAAGAAAACGCAAGAGAAATACTCTAGTACGAAGAACACCGCCACTACACCGCCCCAAATAAAAACACAGGATATCCTCCGCCAGTCCATCCGACTCCAGATTACCCCCGTCGCCGCGATATTTTGCTTCCCCAACGCGATGAACGGTGGATCTCCACATCTTGTAAATGATTTCAGTAAAGAGAACATTGAAGGCGAATAGGAGATTTATTTCGGTAAAGAGAATACAGAAGGTGAAGAGGAGCTGTGAGAGGAGGCAGGTTGAAATGAGAATGGAGAAATGAGCAGAGCAGTGGTAGTATCCAAACCCTAGCAGCACAATTGAAATTACGGAAAAGGACACGAAAGGCCAGTGAAATTACACAACTGGGACCGCTTCATTTAAAAAGGGGGAAATTACCAGAGTGTCCTTATAAATTACGCAAATACCCCGGAGATGGTGCTACTGTTCACGGCCTGCGAGGCAAAATTGGAAAAAATTGAACAATTGCATTGAATTTACTGTTGAAGCTCTTCTCTTTTAAAGGTCTTTATATTGATAAATTATTAAGGTGGTAGAACATTGTAACATATATTGGTAATAATATTTACTTACGTCCAACAACTTTTGCAAACAAATTGGATCAACTAGTTAAAATTATAATAAATATTAACATATTATATATAAATAATAAATATTTATTTGTAATTTATTAACCTGAAGAATTAAATGTTGGTGAATTGAACTGAACTGAACTGAATATTACTGAAATGAACTAAATTAAATGCTACTGAAAATTAAATTAAATGTTGCTGAACTGAACTGAACTGAACTGAATGTTGCTGAACTGAACTGAACTTAAAATAAGTTCTAATAAGTTCAAAAGAACAGGGCCTTACTATAAAAAGCATTTCAAAGTCTTATATGATCCACCTATTTTGCAACAAGTCACTAGTAGGAAAGCTCAATGTATTTCTTGGACAGATCAATTTCAGATCTGATTGTGGCGTTTAAATAAATAGCAAGGGTTCGAGCAAGGTGTTACGGATTAAAGCAAAAGACACTATTTGGCCACTGACGTATCCCAAATTAGTGCATTTAGGCGCTGACCTTTTATTTGATCACATTTGGTCACTCACCTTTGTAATTTGGTGAATTGACATTACTACATTTATATTACTTTGCAATATTTAGTTTTAGTATTAATTTTTTTATTTGAAATAGAGTAAGTGATTCGGATGACGGAGAGATTGGAACCTTGGTAGGGGTGGGTTTGGAGGCTTGCCCCCTACCTAATACGCCCCCTGAACCGGTGGTAATGAGGAACTTAACTCTAACGTAATAACTTGGGACATGATTATCTCAACTAAACTAGGAAACTAAAAAAGTGTGTTGAAGAAAAGAGTGAGCATTGATAGCTTTAATAGTAAAATATACACATAAAATATCAATGTGGATTCGCTCATGCTTTATTTAAAAGCTTTGATGATTTTTTGGTCAAATAGCCACTAAGCCACAACAACTTGGCTTTTGTGACCAATCAATCTCCTAAATTACAAATTATAAAGATGTTTTCTTTCTGTTAAAGGTCCTTGATTGACACTTCATTAAACAATACAAGCTATCTATGCTATGTTTATCAAAGTGGAAACTTGTCAGAAACAAGTTTTGTAAAAGTAGAAAATCAAAATAGTATTAACTTTAACCAATTTATTCTGAAATGCCCATTTACTGCATTCAATTTCCAGCACCCTTTTTCTTTCTGTTATATCTTCCACAATTAATGCCTTCAGATTTTATTTTTTTAATAGACAGATTTTAAATTTATACGAAATCAACTCTTCAGTTTTATTATATATTGAGTTTGACCATATATTAATCTAGTAAAAGCAGTGTTCTAAAACTCGCTATGCAGCCGCGGCGCGGTCAGTGACCTAAACGATGAATCGAGGATTAGTTGGAGATGAGTCGGGGATTAATCGGTTTTGTATTTTTTTATTTTTTAATTAATTTTAAATAAATTATATAAATATTTTTTAGAAAAACATAAAAACCCATGTTAGAAAAAAAAAAATATTGACCAAACTACCTAAAAATAATAACTATTTTTGTCCAAATTGATAATAATAAATATACCAAAATGTTGACAAACATAAATATTTCGATGTTTATTACATTAATATTCTAAAAAAAAAATAATTACCAACAAATTAACGTAACATATTTAGATGCTCTTATTCAACCATATCGTATTCACCAAATTCATAATTTTCAATTTGCTGCTAGTTAAAATGTTTGTGATGAGTATTTTAGGGATTTTTGTATATTTTGTTATTTTTAAAAATTAATTATTTAATTAAAATTATATGGGCCATTTTTATTTGTGCCAAAATTTTCTTAATTGGGCTAATTTTTTCTGAATCGGTCACAAATCGGTTCTAAATCGGTCATAAATCGGTTGACCGATTTAAAACGACCTATTTACTAAAATCGGTACGGTATACTCGATTTTACCGATTAATCGCTGATAAATCGGTCAACTCGGCCGATTTTTAGAACATTGAGTAAAAGGCGCTAGGTGCTAGTAGAGCGATCAGAGACTTTTGAAAACTAATCATGAATTGATAAGGCAATTAGTCGGATACAAGTCGTCAGATTTTCAATTTTGAGAGTCTAAAAAGAGTTTGTGCGGCTATATATATATATATATTGGTTTTTTTTTTTTTTTTTTTTTTCTGTTTGGCAAAGAACTTTAACCAATATAATGACTTGCACCTGTCACTCCTTACAATCCAATTCTTATTCTTATGTTGAAAAGAAAGCCTGATTTCTTGGTTGCTTTTTAATTCTTATAGTCATTATTATATATGCCAATTAATTAATGTTTGATGTATTTGAAGTTGATCTCCAATTTTTTTTCGTAATTTAATGCGTCCCTATCAAATAAACATTGAAAGCAACATAATCAAATCAACACAAAGAGAAAAAAACAGCACCTAGATGAATCCAAGAATTGATGAGAGGAGGAACACAATATCATGCAATTTTTTTTTTTCATATAATTTGGTTTTGGATAAAGATACACCAAAAATTATAAGAAAGAAAAATAATTTGTAACTAAAAACAATAGAAAAAAAATATAAATTTGTAATTCAATAAAAAGATAGAAGTAGTAAGAATTATAATCAAAAGTTCAACATTAATTTGTATTGGAAATATAACATTATATTAATGATTGTATTTATTTTCATAAAAAATGATTGTATGCATCAATTATATTTTATTCAAAAATAAATTTGCGACCAACTATCTATTCATATACATGTGCAACGGATTCACCCTTGTGCTATTTAGGGTATAGTAAAAAAATAAAAAAAATTGTTGTATTTTTGAGAGTATGTTATTCGAAAGTAAAATAATTTAATTTTTTAAAAAAAATACATTTTGCTTTGATTTAATGATGAAGTGTATATTCCTTTTCAAATTATTATATTTTGATGAAGTGTATCTAAATTATACATTAAAATCAATTTAGATATCAATATTAAATTCTCCATTTTTCTTTATCATATAACTTTCCGGAAATATATTAATTAAATGTCAAATTAATGTTGAAAAAGAGAGTTGTAAGTTTCTATGTAAGGGCCGTACATATCAGCACCCATACATTAATATATATATATATATATATATATATATATATAGGGAGAGGCTCTTGTGAGAACACCTCCCATAGGTGAGAATGGTTTTTATGGTAAGAACACTCTAATAAGGACCAAAGAGCATTTTTACTTTTTATTTTAATTAAATATCCAGGAGAGAGAAATGGTGGAGTGATGACTCATCATTTATTTTTATTTTATTAAAAACTGTTTTCCCGCCTATTCCGAACTCCGATTTCGAATATTTTTATATGGATGAACTCGTATTGACGAGGCGCTCATTTTAAGATCCATGAAGCCCGGGTAAAAACGACGTTTTTCAATTTTGGAACCTACAGTTTTAATATTAGAACATGCGGTCTGGTTTCGTCTTTTTTAATACAGTGTTTTAAATAACGTTATACACCTTCTAAACCTTATATTATGTATTCTAAAAGTTCAAGATAATGTTTTAAAAAATATTAGTTGATACGGGACTACCTAGAGTATAATAAAAATATTATATTACATGTGTTCGGGTTCGGGTTGAGATTTAGAATAAGGTTTAAGAAAGGAGGGAGAAGATATGCATGTTCTAAAATAGTAACAGTGTGTTCTGTTGACACGATTAAACTACACGTGCAAAAGAGCAAGTATACTCATCATTTCAAGTAATATAATGGATGTATTTGAAGATCCAAGTATCGAACCCAAGGGATTGTTAAACACTAAAGCTATTAAATTTAAACCCTAAAAGTCTAATGATTTCACTGATTAAGATTGATTTTAATAACTAAATTAAACTAAGAGTAAACAGTAAGGATCACAGTTGCGAGATACTATCTATGGGGAGCACAGGTGCGAGTCAGGGTCGCAGGCAAATGGCACGTGCAAGTCACGTGACTTCCAGAAATGGTAAAAATCAGTTTCATACAAGGTTTTGGTTCTATCTTCATACATTTTCATGTTTACCTCATTTCTAAGTCATAAACACAAGCATAAATACATAGATCAAGCATGGTTAGTGTCTTAATCAACATATTCTCATTAAGCAACAAGATTTACCATAATAAGATTTCTCTAAACCATGGAAATAACCTATACTAGCATGCAAGAAGAGTTATCTAACCCACATGTAAAGTATATCATAGATCTACTTCCAAAAACGAGATAAAGTATAGCTTATTTCTAAGACCTATACTAGATCTACTAAGTCCTATTTGCAACTAGAACTTATAAACCCTAGATCTATGAAAAACACAAGTAAAGAAACTTTTACCACCCAAAGTCACATGGTCACAGCCACAAGCCTCCTCCCCATCGTCACACCCATAAACGACTACTCACTCATACTTCGGGATGTCAAAACCGAGATAAAATGAGAAAGAAATTCGTTCACCATTGATAATAGCTTAAAAAGCTTGAAATGTTTAAGAGAGAAGAGAGGTTGAAGGAGAAGAGTTGAGATCCCTAGGTTTTCACACTTTGAGCAAAAACATAAAGATGCTTTTTATAGGGTACTAATGTTTGCCCTAAAAAAGCCTCAAAAGGATAAGACCTAAAAAGTACTAAAGTGATAAAAGACTAAAGTGGCCCTTAAGTAATTAAGTTTAACCACAAGTCACAAGGATAAAAGGGGCATTCCCCTCCTTCACAAATCTGCCTCATCACAGCTTCAAGGTTCCGGAAGATTCCAGAAGTTTCCCTTGGCAAAGTTCAGCAATGGTCCCTGGACTTCTCGGCCTATTACAGAAATGCCCGCGGCAAATATCTCGATTAGTCCTCGAACTTCCAAAGCTATTCAATTGCATCCTTAAGTGAGACCTAAAGCAAATTAAGGGAAAAGCAATGATTAATTATGAATTTAAGCAAATAAATAAGTATAAAAGGAGGCTAAAATAGGGAAAAATATATATATAATTCTCACACATCAAAATCCCCCATACTTGAACTTGATTGTCCTCAAGCAAGAAGAAAACGATTAAAGACTTTTTAACCCCACGGCTAGGTTAATAAACTAATGAAAACTATTTCCGGCGCAACACCCCCTACACTACTACTCTTTTGCCAAGATGTTTGGAGAGGTGGTCCAATGAAAGCTCTTACTAACCAATTAACTTTAGCAGCCACATCTTACTACAAAGGATGGAGACTTAATCTTGCCAACTTTTATTTAATCACAGCGTTTCATTTCCAAGTATCACAGTCAACCAATTTACCCTTTAAGCACAACTTTTTCCTACTTCTCAATATGGGCAGCCTAGTCACAGGCCTTTTGGGTCCGATCGTCTTGTACTTTTGGTACATACCCTCGGTCATATCTCCTGTGACCAAACTACCATTACATTGGCAAATACTCTTACCAATTGGCATTGGAGTAGCATGAGAATAGGCAACTTTTTCCACTTTCCACAAAAATTAATTTGACATTTCAGATCACAGCCACCTTTAACTTTCACTTTTAGTGCCTTTGCACAGATTTAACTTTAAATTTCATTCCACATTTCATTACTTTATCAATTTGGCTAACAATTTGGGCTTCCACCTTCATATTAGAATTAGGCTCCTGAATTTAATTTGGTAGGTAAGAACTAACATTGGCTTGCTTTCAATTACCTCAACATCAATTACTCAAGAGCATAGTTAGATTGCCTTGACCTTCAACTAGCCTTTAAAAGTAGCTTCCCAACATTTGATTTACAAAATCTTCAACACATGTTTTCAATTCTCACGAAGTTCAAGCTCTAAAGTATAAGTGATTTTGAGGCTAGCTAACTATATACATGCAATTTTTCTAGATTTAACCCCTCCCCCATACTTATTCAAGGCATTGTCCTCAATGACATCAACTATATACAGAAATTTCACAAGGCACAGCCACACAAAAGAAAAAAAAAATCATTACTAATCACAACTTACTCTAGGCAGCAAGGGCACAAAATGAAAAGAGCAAGGGAAAAGAAAGAACATACCAGAACTGTGAGGGCAGAAAAAGTAAGTCATGCATCAAGGGAGTCCTCCTCATGAGAGGACTTCGCGGACTTCTTATCCAAAGGCTCAATTTTGATAGAGGAGATAGGATTTTTACCATAAGAGGCACCAGGAAAACACATTGAGCGAGCAGACATGAGGGAGCCAGGAGCTGTGACTGGGAACACAGCTGTGTTCAGACGAGCCACCTGGGCTGTGAGCTCTACAATTTGCTCCTGCATTGACATGAACTGCTGGGCCACCTTCTCAAAAGACATTTGTGACCAGTCCACGGAACTTGATGACCCAGACGCAATCTTACTTCCTAGTTCCTCCTCATCAAAAAGGCTCTCATCATCAAAATTATCGTCATCCACATCAATAGTACCACTTTCTCTTGCCAATTTCTTCCTAGCATACCAAGCCACACCACTGCAATCCTCCATAAGGGTCGCCTCACCTGTTGGTTTATCAATCCAGCACACATAGACACTATTGCACATTTTTAAATCAAAGGCCTCCATAGGCACAGTCTGAGTCATCTGTGAGGTGTGAATCGCAGGCTTGAAAGCCTTGACACGGGTTGCGAGGTGAGTAACCACATGCCCAAACAACATTGCAGTTTCACCCTTAGAAGAAATATGACTCAAGTGATAAGCAAACCAAAACCCAACATTCACCCTAATTCCCTCTACTGAACACCATAATAGAAATAAATCTTGTCTATTCATAGCCGCATGATTGGCTTTTCTCCCAAGAAGAGAATGGGCTAAGTACCTATGGAGGAATTTCAGTTCGGGAATAAAAATGGCACTGGATTTGGAGTGTCCGGCTTTAAAAGGCTTAGCACTCTTAGTGATTTTCTTCCAAAAGGCAATAGGGTCAAAATTAGGGTGCTTATCATCTACGGCCTCAATATACCCCGGATCGGCTACATCATCATTTTCAATGAAGACACAATTCAAATTAAATTCATCAAGGGAGTCCTCTAAAGTCATGTTCATTACCTTGTAGGAGTAGATGTCCCTTTTCGAGTCGGAGAGGTCTCGGATGATGGTGAAAGTAGTGATGAATTGGACGGTTAACTCCAAGTAGGCCGGATCTCGGATTTTTGCAAATGGACCTAATCCAAGTGCCTCAATTTTGCTCATGACTCTCTCCTCCAACCCAATAACAGCAAGGACCTCGGGATCCACATAACGGGCGGCTTGCAAGCCGATTGACATGAAAAAGTTGAACCGAGATATGTGGGTTTCCTCGGTGAAGTTAAACATTCGACGTTGCAAGTCCGTCATCTCTTCGAGCTCCATGCAAAGGGTAAGTTTCTGCTTTTTAGCCGCCGATTGTTGTTGGGCGGAGAGACGGGTGGTGCGCCCTTTTCCGAGAGGTTTAGACATGGTTAGGGTTTTGAGAAAAGGTAAATTTTGAGGTGAAGGTGATGAAGGTGATTTCTGGGTTTTGGATGAAGAAAGGTGACGGTTTGGGAGAGGTAAATGAAAGAGGTGTGGTGATTTAGTGAATGATGAAGGGTTATGATTGATGGAGGGGGTGGGAAAGGAAGGGTCGTGAGAGAGAGAAAAGAGGGGTGGTTTAGGGTGTTATTTCAAAATTTAAACTTTTATCTCCCACCAATTTTTCTTTAAGTGGTCAAAAACCCTCTTTTACCCACTGGTTAATGGAGTGGTGCATGGAGAGATGGATGCTAGAGAGTGGAGGAGAGAGTGCCACGTGGAAAGTGTCTCATTGATTCATTGCATGCTTTAATAGACCTGCCAGAAAGTAAGAAGGGGTCCCAAAAAGCAAAATCCTATTCTAGCAAAAATAAGAAAATATTAAACTACTAAACTACCATAAAAAGACCAAAATTAAATACTCTCAACCTTAATCACGAAATTACTCAAACTCAACAAGGAAATTCTATAGACTTGAACACTAATTTAGGTAAAATTAATACTTGACCCAACTTTGACTCTCCTAATTTGTACTATTTTTGAAAAATTGCACGGTAATTTAGGCAAAAACCAAAATTTTGACCAAGTGAAATAAAAATACCCCAAAAAGTATCATGTAGTCAAGAATAACCCTTCCCCCATACTTAAACTCAACATTGTCCTCAATGTGTAAGAAGACAAACATGTGAAAAACAAATAATGAATTAAGCATGTGAGAATATGTGAAAAGAGCATAGGTGAAAAGAGTTAGAGCAAAACCTAAGTTATTTATATACAAAAGTAAGGCAAAGACTAAAATTGTGCTCCATTTGGTGCAAGGAGCTGGCACAGGTATGAGGCTGTGCCTCATGGTGGCTCGAATAGTCGGAGCTCATCAACTGTGGCAGGAATAATGGAGGAGTAAAAGGGTTTAACTCGCTGTCCATTAACCTTAAAGTTCTTTTGTCCTTCCTGGTGCAATTCCACAGCTCCATGGGGGAATACTTGCACGACTGTGAACGGTCCGGACCACTTGGATTTTAACTTTCCCGCAAAGAGCTTAAGTCTAGAGTTATAAAGCAACACTTGTTGACCTGGACTTATCTCCTTTCTAGTGATCTTGTTGTCATGAATCAGTTTAGTGCGGTCCTTATACATTTTGGCATTTTCATAAGCACACAGGCGAAATTCCTCCATTTCACACAGCTGTGACTTCCTATGTTCACCTACTGCTTGTGAGTCAAAGTTTAGAAACTTAAGTGCCCAATAAGCTTTGTGCTCGAGCTCTACTGGTAAATGGCACGGTTTCCCATACACTAGCCTAAATGGAGACATTCCAATTGGAGTCTTATAGGCTGTGCGATAAGCCCACAAGGCATTGTCCAAGTGCTTGAACCATTCCTTGGGCTTTGACCCAACAGTTTTCTCAAGGATGCGCTTAATTTCTCGGTTAGAGATTTCAGCTTGCCCGTTTGTTTGGGGGTGATAAGGTGTAGAGACCTTGTGAGTGACCCCAAACTTTTTCAATAAGCTTTCGAATTGGGCATTGCAAAAGTGAGTCCCTTGATCACTTATTATAGCCCTAGGTACCCCAAACCTTGCAAACAGTTGCTTAAGGTGCTTAACCACAACCTTAGCATCATTAGAAGTGCAAGCAAACGCTTCTACCCATTTTGAAACATAGTCTACCATCACAAGGATGTAGGTATAACCAAATGAGTTAGGAAAGGGGCCCATAAAATCTATTCCCCAGACATCAAATACTTCACACATAAGCATATTAGTCAATGGCATTTCATGCTTGCGGGAAATGTTCCCTGTGCGTTGACACTGTGAGCAGTTAGAAACATACCTGTGAGCATCTTTAAAAATGCTCGGCCAATAGAAACCGGATTGCAATACCTTGGCAGCAGTTCTTTGGGCTCCAAAATGGCCTCCGACATCTTTTGAATGACAGTGCTCAAGTATAGATTCACTCTCCTCTTTGGTGACACATCTCCGGATGATTTGGTCGGCACACAGCTTGAAGAGGTGTGGGTCCTCCCAAATGTAACTCTTGACATCCGATAAAAACTTCCTTCTTTGCTGATAATCCATGTCATGTGGGATAATACTACAAGACAAATAGTTAGCATAGTCAGCAAACCAAGGAAAGGAGGTATTTGTTACCACAAAGAGTTTTTCATCGGGAAAAAGCTCTTGAATTTCTGGCTGTGAGGCACTGACTGTGCCTTGCAATCGTGACAAATGGTCTGCAGCTAGATTCTCGGTTCCTTTCTTATCACGGATCTCCACATCAAATTCTTGCAATAGAAGCAACCATCTTATGAGTCTTGGCTTGGCATCTTGCTTAGTCATCAAGTACTTCAAAGCCGAGTGGTCCGTGTACACCACTACCTTAGACAAAAGCAAATAGGACCGAAACTTGTCAAAAGCAAACACCACAGCCAACAACTCCTTCTCCGTAGTGGTGTAATTTTGTTGGGCTTCATTCATGGTCTTGCTTGCATAGTGAATTGGCCTAAAATGCTTGTCTACTCTTTGGCCTAACACAGCTCCAACACAATAGTCGCTTGCATCGCACATCATCTCAAAGGGCAAGTCCCAATTCGGTGCAATAAGAATAGGAGCAGTCACAAGCAAGTTTTTCAACTGTGTGAAGGCTGACACACAGGCTGTGTCAAACTGAAATTCCACATCCTTGTGCAACAAAGCTGAAAGGGGTTGTGCTATCTTAGAGAAATCCTTGATGAACCTTCGATAGAAGCCGGCATGCCCCAAAAAGCTTCTCACATCCTTTACGTTTGTGGGCACCGTCAACTTCTCAATCACTTCTACCTTAGCTCTATCCACTTCCAAACCCTTTTCTGAGATCTTATGACCCAATACTATGCCTTCCCGCACCATAAAGTGGCATTTCTCCCAATTGAGCACCAAATTGGTTTCCTTGCATCTCTCCAACACCTTCTCCAAATTGTGAAGACAATCATCAAATGAACTCCCATAAACCGAGAAGTCATCCATGAACACTTCAACAATCTTCTCCACCATGTCATGAAAAATAGAAGTCATGCAACGTTGGAAGGTCGCAGGAGCATTGCAAAGGCCAAAAGGCATTCGCTTGTAAGCAAATGTGCCATATGGGCAAGTGAAAGTAGTCTTGTCTTGGTCCTTAGGAAAGATGGGTATTTGATAGTAACCGGAGAACCCATCTAAGAAGCAATAGAAAACATATCCCGCCAACCGCTCCAACATTTGATCAATGAATGGTAGGGGGAAATGATCCTTGCGAGTGGCTTCATTCAGTTTCCGATAGTCAATACATACGCGCCATCCTGTGACTGTGCGAGTAGGCAGCAATTCTCCCTTGTCATTCTCCACAACTGTGAGTCCACCTTTCTTCGGCACAACCTGAACCGGGCTTGTCCACTTGCTATCTGAAATGGGAAAGATAATCCCAGCATCAACTAACTTGATCACCTCGGCTTTCACAACTTCCTTCATTGGAGGGTTCAATCTCCTTTGAGGTTGTCGTGATGTTTTGTGGTTGTCCTCCATAAAGATGCGATGCTCACACACACCTGGATTGATCCCTTTAATATCAGCTATCTTCCACCCCAAGGCTTCCTTATTACTCCTCAAAACAGCAAGTAGTTGTTCCTTTTGCTCGGGTTCAAGGGTAGAGGAAATTATCACAGGTAAGTGGTTTGGGGGTTGAAGAAAGGCATACTCAAGGTGAGTAGGTAGTGGTTTGAGAATGAGGTCAGGAGGATCCTCAATTGATGGTTTATCCATTAGACTGGGGGTATTATTCAAAGGCTCAAAGTCCCACAGGTTCTGAGTAGAGACTGAATCACAGCTGTGACTGGCTATTAAGGGATCAACCGCAGGCTGTGACTCTTTGAAAACTTCAGACTGTGGCTCTGATTCTGTGACTTCTGCTTGCAACATTTCCTCAATCTCCTCATTTCCAGTGTACTCCTGCATGTCCAAACATGGAAACTCAGTTAAGGCATCCAAAAAATAACAAGTGTCATCACTAGAAGTAGGGTGCTTGGTAAGTGCATTCATACTAAATGTCACAGTCTCCCCATTAATTCTCAAAGTGAGTTGTCCATTTTCCACATCAATTAAGGTTCTACCCGTGGCTAGGAAAGGTCTACCCAAGATAATGGGCACATTAGAGTCCTTAGCCATGTCCATAATTATGAAATCTACGGGCAATATAAATTTGTCTACTTTAACCAAGAGATCCTCCACAATCCCCATAGGGTATTTAATTGACCTATCAGCAAGTTGCAAGGCAACCCTAGTGGGTTGTGGTGGTCCCAACCGTAATTTCTCATAAATGTAGTAAGGCATTAAATTGATGCTCGCACCCAAATCACACAAAGCATTATGAATATCAAGTGGTCCTATAGAGCAAGGGATAGTGAAACTCCCTGGATCCTTTTGCTTTTTAGGCAAAGGATGTGTGTTTTGCAGAAATGAGGAGCATGTTTGTGTTAAGCTGATGTGGGCAACACTCTCAAGCCTTGTCTTGTTGGTGATGAGGTCCTTCAAGAATTTGGCATAAGATGGCATGTTCATCACAGCCTCTAGGAATGGAATATTGATGTGGAGCTTCCTCAATGTCTCTAGGATCTTCCCATTCTGCTTTTCAAGCTTCTCATTCTTCAATCTACCCGCATAAGGAGGTGTGGGCTTGTACACAGGCACTGCAGGGGTAATAGGCACAACTGCAATTGAGGGTTGTGCTTGCTCTGGTTCCTCAGTCACAGGCTCTGCTGGCTCAGTGGCTGTGACTGGCTTGAGACCATCTTTTGTCAACAAACTAAGAGGAACATCAGGTAGTTCTTTCCCACTTCTCAGAGTAATCATGTTGACATCTTCTCTAGGGTTTGCCTCAGTCTTGCCCGGCAAAACTCCTTTGTTCTTTGTGATCGCCATATTGGAAAGTTGATGGACTTGCGTTTCTAAGTTCTTGATAGAACTAGAAGTTTGCTGCATGAAGTGAGTCATCAACTCCTCAATGGTTGGCTTCTTTTCCTCCTTCCTTTGCTGGGGAGGCACATATGGTGGGGCTGATGGTGCATATCTCTGGGTAGGCTGTGAGTATTGCGGCTGCTGTGACTGGCTAGACTGTGCTTGGTACTGCTGGCGAGGCTCCTGTGGTTGCTGGTCGTAGTTCCTCCGGTTAGGCTCCCAAGAGTAAGCAGGATGGTTCTGATATCCTCTAGGAGGGTTTGGAACAAAAGGGCCTCCTCCTTGTTGCCTTTGGTGGTTCACATAATCTACTAACTCAACTTCAACTTTGGGCGCAGGCTCAACTTCTTGACAATCTACAGTCCTGTGGGCATCTCCACAGTAGTTGCAACATAAGGGTGGGCTTGTCTGTGAAACAGCTGCAACTGGTTGTGGCTTGTTCATCTTCGCAATCTGTTTTGTGAGCTCACTCATTTGACTCACAAGGGCTGTCATCAATGGATCAGGTTGTGAAGGGGCTTTGGTTACTGATTGTGATGGAGCAGCATCAGTTCTGCTCGCATGCCATTTATAACTTTGAGCAACCATCTTTTCAATCATGGAATACATATCAGTCGCAGTCATCCTATCCGGTTCACCATCACATACGGACTCGAACACCCTCTTTTGATTTGTGGTCAAACCATTGTAAAAGGTTTGCATTTGGAGTGCCATGTCAAGTCCATGGTTAGGGGCTCTTCTCAAGTAATCTTTGAATCTCTCCCATGCTTCGGCTAATGGCTCATCATCTCCCTGTGTGAAAGAGGCAATGGCATTCCTCATCTTGATTAGTTGCTTGGGAGGAAAGTACTTGTTGAGGAATATCTGCTCCATTTGGTCCCAACTATGAATGCTTCCGGGCTCAAGATTCTTGAACCACATCTTTGCCTTTCCTGTGATAGAGAAGGGAAATAGCTTCAACCGGAGCAAATTATCGGACACCGCCCTATTAGGTCGAAGGGCTTCACACATGTTGAGGAAATCATGAATATGACCATTTGGGTCCTCACATGGTAATCCGTCAAACTGAGCTGTGGCTTGTAACATTTGGATCATTGGTGCCCTAAGCTCAAAATCTTCCTCCCCTTCAGTAGGGAGAACAATACATGAAGAATATCGCGGCCCTGGTGGACGCACGGCTGTGTCCATCCATGGTCGATTCGCAGCCATAGGTATGTCTTCAGGTGGTGGAACTTCTATCACAAGTGGTTCCGTCGTAACAAATGGGAGCGGGAGAACAGCTGAAAGAGTCACAGTCTGTTCTGCCTGTGTGTTTGAAGCTTCAGCTGCCTGTGCCAATCTTTTTTCGTTTAGTTTCTGCCTCCGTTTAGCCTTCTTGATAGCGTTCCTCCTTCTACAAGATCTCTCAATCTCAGGGTTGAACGGTACTTCAGGAGAACCTCGACGATTTGGCATAAACCAACAAGAAACCTAGCTCACAGGCTGCACACTTAACACACAAATCAAACTCTTATAGATAAAAACTTAGTAACAACAGCGTTATTGCCAATCCCCGGCAACGGCGCCAAAAACTTGACACGATTAAACTACACGTGCAAAAGAGCAAGTATACTCATCATTTCAAGTAATATAATGGATGTATTTGAAGATCCAAGTATCGAACCCAAGGGATTGTTAAACACTAAAGCTATTAAATTTAAACCCTAAAAGTCTAATGATTTCACTGATTAAGATTGATTTTAATAACTAAATTAAACTAAGAGTAAACAGTAAGGATCACAGTTGCGAGATACTATCTATGGGGAGCACAGGTGCGAGTCAGGGTCGCAGGCAAATGGCACGTGCAAGTCACGTGACTTCCAGAAATGGTAAAAATCAGTTTCATACAAGGTTTTGGTTCTATCTTCATACATTTTCATGTTTACCTCATTTCTAAGTCATAAACACAAGCATAAATACATAGATCAAGCATGGTTAGTGTCTTAATCAACATATTCTCATTAAGCAACAAGATTTACCATAATAAGATTTCTCTAAACCATGGAAATAACCTATACTAGCATGCAAGAAGAGTTATCTAACCCACATGTAAAGTATATCATAGATCTACTTCCAAAAACGAGATAAAGTATAGCTTATTTCTAAGACCTATACTAGATCTACTAAGTCCTATTTGCAACTAGAACTTATAAACCCTAGATCTATGAAAAACACAAGTAAAGAAACTTTTACCACCCAAAGTCACATGGTCACAGCCACAAGCCTCCTCCCCATCGTCACACCCATAAACGACTACTCACTCATACTTCGGGATGTCAAAACCGAGATAAAATGAGAAAGAAATTCGTTCACCATTGATAATAGCTTAAAAAGCTTGAAATGTTTAAGAGAGAAGAGAGGTTGAAGGAGAAGAGTTGAGATCCCTAGGTTTTCACACTTTGAGCAAAAACATAAAGATGCTTTTTATAGGGTACTAATGTTTGCCCTAAAAAAGCCTCAAAAGGATAAGACCTAAAAAGTACTAAAGTGATAAAAGACTAAAGTGGCCCTTAAGTAATTAAGTTTAACCACAAGTCACAAGGATAAAAGGGGCATTCCCCTCCTTCACAAATCTGCCTCATCACAGCTTCAAGGTTCCGGAAGATTCCAGAAGTTTCCCTTGGCAAAGTTCAGCAATGGTCCCTGGACTTCTCGGCCTATTACAGAAATGCCCGCGGCAAATATCTCGATTAGTCCTCGAACTTCCAAAGCTATTCAATTGCATCCTTAAGTGAGACCTAAAGCAAATTAAGGGAAAAGCAATGATTAATTATGAATTTAAGCAAATAAATAAGTATAAAAGGAGGCTAAAATAGGGAAAAATATATATATAATTCTCACACATCATCTGTAATATTAAAAGCGTGTTCTAAAACACTAACAGTGTGTTCTGTAACATTAAGAGCGTGTTTTGTAATATTAAGAGTGTGTTCTGTTATATTAAGAGCGTGTTCTAAAATACTAACAGTGTGTTCTATAATACTATTAGTATGTTCTGTAATACTAAACATGAGGGGTTGATACGGGACTACCTAGGGTATAATAAAAATATAATATTGCATGTGTTCAAGTTTGGGTTGAGATTCAGAATGAGGTTTAAGAAAGGAGGGAGAAGATATGCATGTTCTAAAATAGTAACAGTGTGTTCTGGAATATTAAGAGCGTGTTCTAAAACACTAACAGTGTGTTCTGTAACATTAAGAGCGTGTTTTGTAATATTAAGAGTGTGTTCTGTTATATTAAGAGCGTGTTCTAAAATACTAACAATGTGTTCTATAATACTCTTAGTATGTTCTATAATACTAAACATGATATGTTGATACGGGACTACCTAGGGTATAATAAAAAAACAAAAAAACACTTCTAAACACGACGGGTTGATACGTGACTACCTAGGGTATAATAATAATAATAAAAAGACCCCTAAACACGACGGGTTGATACGGGACTACCTAGGGTATAATAAAAAAAAACAAAAATACTCCTAAACACGACGGGTTGATACGGGACTACCTAGGGTATAATAAAAAAACAAAAAACACTCCTAAACACGACGGGTTGATACGAGACTACCTAGAGTATAATAAAAAAAACAAAAAATACTCCTAAACACGACGGGTTGATACATGACTACCTAGGGTATAATAATAAAACAAAAAACACTCCTAAACACGACGGGTTGATACGGGACTACCTAAGGTATAATAATAATAAAAATACTCCTAAACACGACGTAGAAAGAGAATTTAGAGCTTTTAATAATTTAAATAATAATAATTATAATAAAATAATGGGAAGAAAATCAATTAAGTATTAAAATGTCATATATCTAAAAACTAAGACATATTTTCTAAATTAGATGTGGTATGATCTAAAAAAATAAAGTAATTCATAGATGAAAAAAAGTAAAATGAGAAGTTAGAGTTTTTGATAATTAATAATAATAATAATAATAATAATAATAATAATAATGTGAAGAGAATGAATTAGGAATACTAATAACTAGTCAATTGTAGTTTTTTAGAAGAATTAATGATGTTATTAAAATCTATAAATGTGTTATTAGTTAGATTAAATATTTATTTAATTAAGTTAATTAAAGGGTGGTTAGCTTTACACAACAAATATGGTAACAAAATATCAACCATTAAATATTATATTAGTTGTCAAACAGCAAGATAAATATTTCAAATGAAAAATAATTATCTCTAACAATGGAAAGAAATCTAAATAATTTAATTTTTTAAATTTTAAAAAATAGGAGGGCAACACATGTTAAAGACAACAAAAATGATTAGTAGCGTATTAGTTGAAGCATAGTAAATAGGTGGGGTCAGTGTTAAATAGATGGGGTAAAACATTAGCTTTATATACAAGTGCGGCTCTTGATTAACAAAGAAAGCGCCCAACCTAGTGGTAAGGCGTTGGGCTGAGACTTTGCATGCGCGGGTTCGAATCCCACAAGCATCAATTTGATATTTTTCTTTTTTTCTTTCCACTTTACACTCAAAACTACGTAGTTTTGATGGTGTTCTCACCATAAGAGGTGTTCTCACATAAGGGGGGGGGGGGGGTGTTCTCATGTGATCCCTCCTCTATATATATATATATATATATATATATATATATATATATATATATATATATATATATATATAATTTAAGATTTGTTCTTTTCTAAAACATAATAATTAGTTCAAAAAAAGAGGTTGTTGCTAACTTATATTTTTATAGTATATTTTTATTTCGAATTCAGAAATTAACTTCTTCCGAACCATCGCGAGGATTGATAGACAATGTATTGGCGTGAAATATATGTTATGTATATTGAATTAATTGGATGAATGATTACACACACACACACACACACACACACACACACACACACACACACACACACACACATATATATATATATATATATATATATATATAGAAAATGGATCAGGTGAGAACACCTCTCATATGTAAGAACACTTTTGTATGTGTGAACACTGATGCGGCCTCGAGCTAGTGCTACAAAAAGGCCTACAATTAGAGGACAAGTGTACCCTATCGTTGTCAAGTAATAATCCGGGGGTTAAGTCCGGGTATCGAATCCACGGGATTTATACCAATAAGTATCAAACTACTCGGTCTCGGGTTGTTATCTAAGCGAATTTATGCTTTAGAGTTTGGGGTTGATTAATTAACTACTCCTATACTACAACACACAAATACTTTCCATATTCCTTAGCATGAAATGGTGATGGTAAGTTTTATACAACAATAAAGATAAAATAGTATTAAGATTAATCAAACTATCATAGCTAGCTTTTTATGATGTTTATAAACACGCATGAACTCGTAAGTACACACTTAATTAATCCTATAATTTCAAGGTTAAGTGTCTCCAATGGACTTAGAAATTAGGGCCCTTTAAGTTCCGTGATGTCGTCAATATCTACGGTTTCCGGCTCGTCACTTCCGGTGGGAGCAATCACCTATATAAATCCGGTAGAAATGTCAAGTTCATATCAAGTACTCATAAATAAACATTAAGAGAAGCATATGATGATGATAAATCAAATATACTAATTTATACAAAATTATTGTATAAACTATGTAAAACAATATGATACTACCGAGTCTAGCACATACACGGGTCACAACTAGTTTAGCGAGATAAAAGTTTAGCTACTCCCTTTTACCGCACTACACCGGACACACGATCGTCGCTTATGTCCTCGGAGAGGAACTCTTTGCCAACTTGAAGATTTGAATAGAATGGATGAAGATGAAGGAAGTAATAAGTAACTTTGTATTAATAGAATGGAAATGGATTACAAGTTTACAAAAGAGGAGAAATGGAATATGAATCGTATTTGGATCGCCTCTTTAAACAACTAAATGGAGAAATTACAACTAAATGAAACTAAACACAAGTGGAGAGGGATCCCTTTCCTGGTTAGATAACCCCTATATTTATACAGAAAAGTGGCTTTGTGAACAAATGTGAATCCTCAAAACACATGCTTGAAAATCTCATCGAAGTGCAGAATAAAGGTTGACACGGGTCGTGTGGGCCACTTGACACGCCGTGTCAAGGAAAAAATGCATTAAAATGACTTTAATCAGCTCAGGCGTGTCCTTGGGCGTGTCCCTTGACACGGGGTCGTGTCGCATTAATTACTCGACAAGTTGGATTTTTGCTAATTAAAACGCCGCACAAATTAAATGTCTCCTTTGTGACACGGATCGTGTCCCTTTTGACACGGGGTCGTGTCCTTCAATATAAGTGTGAACACCAGTTTACACGCCCCTGATATCAAACCGTGTGGACCATCTTTGTCCTGACACGGACCGTGTGGAACTTTGACACGGGTCGTCTCAAGAGCAATTTCTGGGCAGATTGACTTTTCCTTGAATTATTTGCAAACCTCCTTGTCTCTTAGCTCTTTATTAGCACAAAAACACCTCTAATCATGTTTGGAAGTTGTCTTTCACCATGGATAATTTTTATCTTTGAAGTAAAACCTATAAACAAAATAAACATGAGTTACTTTGACGATTTCCGGTGCAAATAGTGTTTTTACGGAGATAAATTCAAACTAAGTGATTGAGAATTAATTTGTTCACAAAAAATAATAAAAAGACTTAAAACTATACTAAAAGTAATAAAATAACATTTAATTACATCGTAAATATCCCGAAAAGATAGGGATATTTCATCCCTATCAAACACCCCCAAAACTACGTAGTTTTATTAATAGTGGAGGACCAAAAGAGAAAGTTTTCCCTTTGCTGTAGGCCGAAGACAGAGGAGAGAGAAATTGATAGATTTTTGAATTTTTATTTATTTCATTTTGTTTAGCTTTAAATTTCTCGGCTTTTTCGAACTCCGATTCTAATTTTTTTTATACCGTTGGATTTGTTTCGACGAGACGTTTATTTTGAGTACTATTGTTGTCAGGTAAAGTCGACGTTTTAACAATAAAATTCATGTTCAAAAAATTAAAACTGATGCTCAAAAAAATAATTTGCATGTTCAAAAACTTACAATTCATGTTTACAGGAGCAACAAAATTTAAAACACATTTTGAAACTTAGAAATGTCATGTTCAAAAAATTATTTTGCGTGTTCAAAAAATTATTTTGCATGTTCAAAATATCAAAACTAAAACTAAGGATCAGAGTTAAGAAGACCCCAAATTCTATTGTCTCTGTTTCCTTGCTCCATCAAATCAATTTCCTTGGTCCAAAAAATAAATTTCAACTGGTTGTCTTTGTTTCGGCTTCTTTTTCTTCTTCCTAAACGGCGTAATTAATAGATCCTTACCTCTTTTTTTTCTCATTTGGATTTGACAATCGACGCCGCTGCCGTATGTGACGGAGGTTGCGGCGGTACGTTGAATTTTTTCAACTCAAAATCCTTCTCTGGCGCTGGTTCATGTTCCACCTTCCTCTTCTCATATCCAATATCTTCATATGTGCTTTTCACTTTTCTCTTCACAGGTCACGTATGAATCTCCGCCGTAGATATCGGCACAGATCGCGGCGGAGATTCTAGTGGCGTCATTCTTCAATTCCTGCTGCTTCTTCTCCGGCGCAACGTGATCGGAGTTAAGGGAAAGAATGAAGGTGGAGGGAGGAGGCGATAAACTGGGGAAATAATCAAACACGCTCCCCTATTTCTCTGAAGAACTAATAAAAAAAATAAAGTTTATATATAAGCGCGTTTACTTATAGACAATAAGAGCTCTTGTCCCAATGGTAAAGAGTGAGGAGGGGAAGGAGGCACCTGGGGTTCGAATCCCAGCAGGTTCATTCCGTTTTTTTTTTTATAATTTAAGCTCAAAACTACTCAAAACGACGTAGTTTTGAGGTGTTCTCACATATAAAAGTGTTCTCGCATATGAGGGTGTTCTCACCTGATCCCTCCCTTATATATATATATATATATATATATATATATATACAGCCAGGCTATGGTGAGGGAGTCCCTCACTCACTATTCTAAGGGAGTTTTAGCTTTAATTTAGTTACCAAACAAAATACACCCACCTAATTAATTTAATGAATTTAAAGTAATAAAATCCTAATTTATTTTGTTTACAACTCTTCTAATTAGTATCCTAATTAAATCAAACTCTATTTTCCTAAATACTAATTAATTCAAGAATTAATTAATTAATCATATTATCACATACGAATTGAATTTATTTCAACATTAATTTATAATTCTAATAGATTATCTGGGTTTCAATATTTTATGTGTAACTTTAACATAAATTATTTTAATATTAGAGTTTAGGGTTTATAAAGTTAGGATTTAGGGTTTATGGGTTTAAAGTTGTTAGGGTCTAGGGTTTATAAAGTTGGGACTACGGGTTTATGATTGTTAGGGTTTAGGGTTTATAAAGTTCGGGTCTAGGAGTTTAGAATTATTTGAATTTAGGGTTGTTAGGGTTTATAAAATTAAGGACTACGGGTTTATGATTGTTAGGGTATAGGGTTTATAAAGTTAGGGTTTAGGAGTTTAGAATTATTTGAATTTAGGGTTGTTAGGGTTTAAAAAATTAAGGACTACGGGTTTATAATTGTTAGAGTCTAGGGTTTATAAAGTTAAGGTCTAGGAGATTGAGTGAATAAATTAGATAATTAATAATAGATTTTTGTTCTTTTAAATTAGATGGTTATTTTGTTTGGTAACTAGATTTAAACTAAAACTCCCTTAGAATAGTAAGTGAGGGAGTCCCTCACCATAGCCGGACTGTATATATATATATATATATATATATATATATATATATATATATATATATATATATATATATATATATATATAGGGGAGAGAGATCAGGTGAGAACACCTCCTTAAATTGAGAACACTCCTTAAAGTGAGAACACATCAAAACTACGTAGTTTCATTAAAGGGAGGGACTAAAAGGGAATTTACCCATTTAATTCATCTTATGCGTGTATGTAGTCAGGAGAGAGAAAAGTGGGTTGATGACTCATCATTTGTTTACTTTTTATTCAAAAACGTTTTCCCGGCTATCCCGAACTCCGATTTCAAATTTTTTTATACTGTTGGACTGGTATTGTCGAGGCGCTCATTTTAAGATCCATCATGCCCATGTAAAAACGAAGTTTTAGAATATGGAACATACCGCTTTCGAGTTTGGAAGGTATGCTGATTTTAGTTTTATTTTTTGTACGGTAATGTTATATACATTCTGAATTTTGTAGACTCTGTTTTAAATGTTAAGCATACTGTTATTAATAAAATGAGTCGAAAAAACAAAGCGAAAAATTATTTTAATGGTTAAAGATTGGAAAAATACATTCTAAACCACGTAAAATCAATGTAAAATCAAAATTTATAAACCATATACCATAAAAAAACCAAATTCAAAAATATAAACCCAATTCTAATATATATAACACTTTATATTCACATAAAAAAAGAATTTTATACATGTCACATTATTTTTAAATTAGAATATAAGGAATTACAATGCAGAGATAAATATCCTGGAACACAAAGTTTATAAGTTTAGAATGCATAGTTTATATCTTAATGTACAAAGTTTATATTCTAATTTCGAGTTTAGCCTTTAGGATCTTAATTTTAGGGTTCAAAAATTAGGATTTATGTTTAGGATCTCAATTTTAAGGTTCATTAATTAGAATTAAGGTTCAATTTTAAGGTTTGGGGTTTACTTATTTCGTTTTAGGGTTTAGAGTTTGTAGTTTAAGGTTCAATTTTAGGATTTAAATTTAAAAACTTAGAGTTACGGGTTTACCACTTTAGGGTTTCGGGTTCACCAATTTAGGGTTCGAGTATCACGAATTTTATATGATACTTTATTTAAAAATATATTAAAATAGAGATTTTTTAAATAAAATTTAATTTAACTTTTTTATTTATATACAATAAGTGGCCTAAATTTATATTCACATAAAAAAAAGAATTTTATACATGTCACATTATTGTTAAATAAGAATATAAGGAATTACAATGCAGAGATAAATATCCTGGAACACAGAGTTTATAAGTTTAGAATGCGTAGTTTATACAATGGAACATGTTATTCCACTCTAAATTGATTTTGATTACTTGAATTAAATATATGGTTTTTATATTATGCTTTATATATATATATATATATATATATATATATATATATATATATATAACTATATATACTTGTGACAAAATAAACTTTATTATATACTTTATGTGCTAAAAGAGAACTTAACTCTAGGAATGCTTTAATAAGATTTATCATCTTAACTAGAGTTACTTTAATAAAGTATATGATTAAAGTATGTATGCATGTCATGATCACATCTCTATAGGTTTAAATCATATGCTCACATGAATATATGTTTTAAGAGATGATATTTATACCATGAACTAAAACGATATGCCATGATCAAATACGTCTTTTTATCATATGGATTATGGTTTTATATGTGATCACATGACATCTTACCATGATATGTTCTTAAAATATTGTGATATGAACTCAACATGATTTATATGTTTATCATAAGCTATGCCATGGTTAAAGATGTCATTATGCATACAAACTATGATATGTCATCATCTATTAATTTCATCATCGATCATACTGATGTGTTGCCATGTTAATGATGATGAATGCATGTGTATGAATGTAGTATACATGTTTAAGACATACATGCTTAGATGATGATAATATCATAAGTTTAAAGGTGATTAAAGGAAAGATCAAATGAAGGGCTAGGATTCAATCACACTTTATGTCATCTCATCATCCAACGGCCAAGATCGTTTCTTCATCACCAAGACAAGTGTCTTATCAAAGACAACTCATCAAATCCTCCACCACCACATGATTTCGGATTCAAGATATGGAAGTGATGGGTTTGATGTACTTTGATATGATTCCTTACACAATCTTATCATCTTACACAAATCTTATCTTATCCTAAAAACTACTTGTTGGCCCTAACAAGAACAGAATCACCTAGAGGGGGGTGAGTAGGTGTCTAAGTTGTAAACTGAAATTTTCTAAGTTTTTTAAGAAACTTAAATTTCAGAGTCAAATTTCCTCAGAGTCAGAAGCTAGCTTCAGGAAGTTGCTTCTGAGGGAAATTCTGCCTAAACACAGTTAGACTGTTTTCAGCAACAGAAGTTCTGATTTGAGAACTTCTGGACAGTCTTCTGAACAAAGACAATGATACTTTTAGAGAAAATCTGTTTCAGCACTAAATATGAACAAGTACACAGAAGCAAAAATAACAAGTAAGAGGGAGAAAGAAGTTCAGGAGATCCTGAGTGAACAATTCGATTTATCCAAGTTCGCCATAGAAGTCCTGTGACTACGTCTTGTCCCCTGAGGTCGCAGCCTACAGAGATTTTATAAATCCACTATTCAGAACTTTTATGGCAAGTTCAGAAGCTCCTTTACATCAACAGAACTTAAGCTAATTTCTCACTTAGTTCTGACTAGCCTAAAAAGAGTTAAGGGATTTCCACCAGAACAAACAATACTCTGTTTTCTGGATTTCTCACCCAACTCTAATCTCAACTAGATTTCTCTCTTTAAATCTAACTGAAGATCACAAGCGATCTTAGTTTACAAGATTCCTATTATGAACTTGTTTTTCTTCACTCTCTCACTTTAACTAAGACTATGCTAAGAAAGTTTGAGAATGGAAAAGAATGCTCTGTTTTCCTTGTTAAAACAGTGCGTTGAGATTTTGCTCGATGATCACGCGTATGTTGATGCAGTGGAGCAAGGCTACTATTTATAGTGTATGAAGATGACCGTTGGTGAGTTTGAATCTTCAAAGGAGATGACATCAGTTGTTGTAGCCGTTAGTTTGTCAAATCTTCAAACGGTCTTCAAACACTTTGATTCCGTTATCCTTGTTCTTTAACTAAATCCGGTAAGTGATTTGAAATCAAAGATGAGGATGACAGAATCATTCTTCAATTGGATCAACAAAGGGTAGACAAGGAAAATCCGGTTTCTCTTGAACAGACAGGCGCGCTCCATCAAAACAGCTTTTTGAACTTTTGGCGCCTTGCATTAAATGAACTTGTCAGAGCATTAAATGCTATCAAGAGCCCGTGACTTAGCCTTCAGGAGCTAAAGTCCTCTTGACTAAACTTCTGATCACAATTGGCAGAACTTCTGATTGCAGAGAACTATTGAGGAGAGCTTTGGCAGACTTCGACTTCAGAGCGGAGTATCCAGCTTCTGAATAAATGAAACTCTGACTTCAGCAAACCGATCTTCTGAGTTCGTTAAGCAATCCGGAAATGATTCATTCAGCACCTGCTGAGCATCTTACACATAGACTAAGAATAAAAATTATTAGTCAATAGAAAACTATATGTAAGGTACCGTTGAGTTTTCATCTTCTGAAACGTTTGAACATAATCAAAATACTTAGGGTTCATCACTACTAAGTAAAGAAATCATATCTTGGATTTGATGGGACACATTTTGGCTCCTCCTTCATCTCTCTTCAAGATTTCGGAAATGAAGAGTGAAAACCACTATAAAAGGAGAAGAGGAGCAAAGGTTGAAAGTAAGGAAAGAAACCGAGATTCAAAGCTATCACACGAGATATTCAAGCAAGCTTTGATTACATTTTTCCTTCAACTTTACAACGAGAGTTTGAGTGTTATTCTTTTCATTCAAATCATTGTAAAAGATTAAACGGTGGGGTTTAATCTTGGGTTTTACACTAGATCCCTATAAAAGTGTAAGAGAGGTTTTTGCTTAGCCTTGAAAAGCAAATAGGTTCTTAAGCACCCGCAAGCTTAGGAGGTTATCACTTAGCCTGTAAAAGTGCCATAAGTTTCTTAGTTGATCTTGAGAAAAACTAAGGGAGAGTTGCTCAAACACTTGGAAGTTTGAGGGAGTGAATACTGGGAGAGTTGTTCAGCTCTAGTAGTTTCTCGGATTGTGAGAACTACTCTACCGGCTTGATTTCTGCCCTTAAAGAAATCATTAGTGGAAAATCTCGAGAGGTGCTCTCGGGGACAGGACTAGGCTCACAAGGAGACCGAACCCTGGATAAATGCTCTGCGTCTAATCCTTCTATCCCTACTCTCTTTACTTATTGCTTTTTAATCACTTGCTTTGCTTTAAGCTTTTATCTTTAATTGTTTGTGATTATCTGTGCTTAAACTCACTTATTTTCTCTTATCATCTAATCAACTATTTATTCCGCAAAACTTTTTAAAGTTGATTAGTTAATAGGCAAATATTTTAAAAGAGAAAATAATAGTCTTTAAAGGCAATAAATCCTATTCACCCCTCCTCTAGTCTTTATATAGTCATAATTTGGGCCAACAGAACACACAGTTTATAAATTTGGAATGCATAGTTTATATCTTAAAGTACAAAATTTATATTCTAAGTTTTAGTTTAGCGTTTAGGATCTCAATTTTAGGGTTCAATAATTAGGATTTATGTTTAGGATCTCAATTTTAGGGTTCATTAAGTAGAATTAAGGTACAATTTTAAGGTTTGGGGTTCACTTATTTCGGTTTAGGGTTTAGGGTTCAATTTTAGGATTTAAATTTAAAAACTTAGTGTTACGGGTTCACCACTTTAGGGTTTTGGGTTCACCACTTTAGGGTTTCGGGTTCACCAATTTAGGGTTCGAGTATCACCAATTTTATATGATACTTTATTTAAAAATATATTAAAATGGAGATTTTTTAAATAAAATTTGATTTTACTTTTTTATTTATATACAATAACCGGCCTAAATTTATATTCGCATTAAAAAAAAAAGAATTTTATACATGTCATATTATTGTTAAATTAGAATATAAGGAATTACAATGCAGAGATAAATATCCTGGAACACAGAGTTTATAAGTTTAGAATGCGTAGTTTATACAATGGAACACACATTTTATAAATTTGGAATGCATAGTTTATATCTTAAAGTACAAAGTTTATATTCTAATTTCTAGTTTAGCGTTTAGGATCTCAATTTTAGGGTTCAATGATTAGGATTTACGTTTAGGATCTCAATTTTAGAGTTCATTAAGTAGAATTAAGGTACAATTTGAAGGTTTGGGGTTCACTTATTTCGGTTTAGAGTTTAGAGTTTGTAGTTTAGGGTTCAATTTTAAAATTAAAATTTAAAAACTTAGAGTTACGAGTTCACCACTTTAGGGTTTCGGGTTCACCAATTTAGGGTTCGAGTATCACCAATTTTATATGATACTTTATTTAAAAATATATTAAAATTGAGGTTTTTTAAATAAAATTTGATTTTACTTTTTTATTTATATACAATAACCGGCCTAACTTTATATTCACATAAAAAAAGAATTTTATACATGTCACATTATTTTTAAATTAGAATATAAAGAATTACGATGCATAGTTTATATCTTAGAACATAGAGTTTATAAATTTAAAATGCAGAGTTTTTACAATGAAACACACATTTTTCTAAAATTGGAATACATGATTTGAGTTTATAAGCTATATGGTGTCATTAATTAATTGTTTAGGTATATTAATAAATGAGTTGACTAGAAAACAAAAGAATTGTAAGATTAAAATTGTAAAGCTTTATAAAATTATTATATAATCATAAAAAAGTTAAATGAGTGGAAGTGGTGGGCGGCAGCCTAATTACTCTAACTATACCAGGTTATATATTAATATATTATCATGTTGGCAATAAAGTAATTTGTCAGAGTGGTAAGCATACCACCTTAGATGGTGGAGCGCGTGGTTCAAACCTTACCACTGCAGTTCTGCGGTTTTTTAAAATTATTTGCTATCAAAACTACGTAGTTTTGATGTGTTCTCATATAATAAAGTATTCTCAATTTAAAGTGTGTTTTCATGTGATCCCTCCCCTATATATATATATATATATACACCCTATGTACAATTAGGGTTTACACAAGTTAGGAAGAATTAGAATTCTACCTATACAAGGAGACTAACTAAACAGGAAGACTAATGAATGTTAACATCCCCCCGCAAACCGATGCCGCGATGTGACCATGAGGCGAGTGCGAAGCGTTTGAAAACGAGTAGTGGCAAGAGGTTTGGTGAGAATATCAGCGACCTGATCATCTGTGGAAATGAATCGGACCGTAAGAAATCCAAATTGAACACGTTCGCGAACAAAGTGATAATCAAGTTCAATGTGCTTGGTGCGAGCATGAAAAATGGGATTGACTGTCAGGTAAATAACACCAACATTATCGCACCAGAGATTTATCGGTAAAGGTATAGATTGACCGAGGTCTGTCAGTAAAGAACGCAGCCAAAAAAGCTCAGCGGTGGCATTAGCAATGGCTTTATATTCACTCTCAGTGGAGGAACGAGCAATGGTGGGTTGCTTGCGAGTGTGCCACGACACCAAGGATTTTCCAATGTACACACAATAGGCGCCGGTAGAGCGACGGTCATCAGGACAACCACCCCAGTCACTATATGTGTAGCAATGCATTTGCTTGATAGGGGAGGAAGCGAAGACTAGACCATGGTCCGGCGTACCTTGGACGTACCATGGTCCGAGTGACTGTGAGATACTGAAGTGCACCAATGATACTCCTATATTCAGTCGCACTAGCCAGTGGGCTCCCCGAAGCTTTGACTAGCGTGGGAGAGGTGGCCATTGGCGACTGACAGGGCTTGCTATCAAGCATGTTTACACGCTCAAGAATATCAGATACGTACTTAGCTTGACAAAGATGAATGCCAGACGGACCATACTGAATTTCAATGCCAAGAAAGTACGAAGCACGACCCAAGTTGCGAATCGGGAACTCTTTCTCTATCAAACCAATGGTGTCGGTGATCATAGTTGGAGACGAGCCAGTGATCAAGATGTCATCAACATAGCACAAGATGTACGTGAGATCCTTGCCATGACGATGCACAAACAAAGAGTTGTCAGCCAGAGACATGCGAAATCCCAAACTTTGAAGAAAAGTCTTAAGACGAGAGAACCACTCGCGAGGAGCCTGTTTCAGTCCGTAGAGAGATTTCTTGAGTCGACAAACATAGTCCGGACGATCTGAATCGCGAAAACCTTGAGGTTGCTCCATATAGATCGTCTCAGTGAGATTGCCATGTAAGAAGGCATTAGAAACATCCAATTGATTGAGGAACCACTTGTTGGCTGCTGCAAAGGCAAAAACAGTGCGAATAATGGTGGCCTTAACAACAGGACTGAAAGTTTCTTTATAATCAATGCCTGATTTTTGACTGAAACCTCGAGCGGCAAGACGAGCTTTGTAGCGTTCAACAGTACCATCCGGAAGGAGCTTTTTGCGTAATAACCATCGGCAAGTCACCAGTTCACGATCATCGGGTCGCGGGACGAGTTCCCACGTACCATTATCAAGAAGTGCCTTCATTTCAGAAGACATAGCCGCACGCCATTCCGGGTGCTTATTTGCTTGAGTGAAACTGGTGGGAGTAACATCACCATGGGGGTGAGTGGCAGTGAGGCCAACAAAGCGGCCTTGGGAATGAAGAGAAGAGTTACGGAGCTGCATTGAGTGAGTGCGAAGAGAAGGAGGAGGAGGAGGAGAAGGAGAAAGCGAAGGAGAGGTAGGACACACAGAGGGAGAGGGAGTCGGACCAGGAGACGAGAGAGAAGGGGAGAGTGGAATAGGTGAAGAGGCCAACAAAGGAGAAGAGGAGGGTGGAAGAGAAGAAGGAGAAGGAGGATGAGGTGGAAGTGGGAAAGCAGGAGAGGAAGAGCCGGAAGGGAGTGGGGAAGGAAGCGTAGAGCCAGAGGGAGTGGAGTCGGATGTGAGTGAAGGAGTAGGCAGCGGGAGAGAAGAATTAATGGGGGAAGAAGGTTCAGCAGATGAGTGAGAGGAAAAAGATGGGGAAGGGGAAGAAGGAGAGGAAGTGGAAGTGGAAGAAGGTTCAACAGAGGAGTTTGGATGAGAAGATGGAGAAGAGGAGGAAGGAGAGGGAGTGGAAGAAGAAGAAGAGGAATGAGGGGAAGAAGCAGTATCTGTTGCCGAGGCCACTGGAGAAGAGAGATGAAGAGTAAGTGCAGCATCCGAACTGGAGGTAGTGGTGTGGGAGTCAAAGGAAGGCGGTTGGCGAGCAGGGAACACGTCTTCACGGAACTCCACATGTTTGCAGACATACACCCACTTGTTTGCGAGATCTAAGCAAAGATCGCCAGCATGATCCGGTGACGGGCCAAGATACACACATAATTTTGAGCGAAACGAAAATTTGTGGGCATTGTACGGACGAAGGAAAGGGAAAATTCCACATCCAAAGACTTTTAATTGATCATACTTGGGACGAGTGCGAAATAGGAGATATGAGGGACATTCATTGTGAAGAACACGAGAAGGAAGAATATTGATGAGTCTCGTGCTATGAAGGACAACATAATTCCAAAAACATAGTGGTAAAGAGGCTTGAGCAAGCAAGGTGAGAGCAGTGTCAACAATGTGACGAATTTTGTGTTCAGCAATGCCATTTTGAGCGTGTGTGTGTGGACAAGCAAGTTTGTGAATAATGCCATGCTTATGAAGAAAAGGACGGAGTTTTTGAAATTCGCCCCCAAAATCAGAGTGAAATTTTTTAACCTTAGCATTAAAGTGATTTTCAATCATCGCATAGAAATTAGTGAAAACTTGATAGACATTGTTGGCCCTAACAAGAACAGAATCACCTAGAGGGGGGGTGAATAGGTGTCAAAGTTGAAAACTGAAAATTTCAAAGTTTTTCAAGAAACTTAATTTTCAGAGTCAAATTTCCTCAGAGTCAGAAGCAAACTTACAGAAGTAGCTTCTGAGAGAAATTCTGCCTAAACACAGTTTGACTGTTTTCAGCAACAGAAGTTCTGAGTTAAGAACTTCTGGACAGTCTTCTGAACAAAGACAATGATATTTAGAGAAAATCTGTTTCAGCACTAAGATATGAGCAAGCACACAGAAGCAATAATGACAAGTATAAGAGGGAGAAAGAAGTTCAGGAGGTCCAAATGAACACGTCGATTTATCCAAGTTCGCCACAGAAGTCCTGTGACTACGTCTTGTCCCCTGAGGTCGCAGCCTTCAGAGGTTTTATAAATCTACTATTCAGAACTTTTATGGCAAGTTGATGTGCACAGACTGTGCGGGTATTTTAATAGTTTTTAGGGTTGTTTCATTGCATTTATTTGCATCTTTTATCTCTTTTTCGTATTGTTTGCTTATAAATGCTTTGGAGCAGGTCTGATTGCTTGTTGAGAGAAGTTTGTGCTGAAAAGAACATTTTAAAGTCTAAAGCTGGGAAGGAAGCAGTCTGTGCTTGGAGAGTAGTCTGTGCCAGGGAGGAGAAATGCTTTTGAAGACCCGTGTCATGCTGGTGACGTCACTAGGCGCGCGCCTGTTTTGCTTTCTGTTATTGCGTCAGAACTTTGTCCTTTTTCTGGGTATTTTGGGGATTGCCATTTATTAGGGCACCCCTTTTGTTTGTCTATTTAAGGGAATGTTCCCCTTGCTTGAAGAACACACTTTTTATCCTTATCATTTCACCAACTTTTCTGAAGTAGCTTTTGTATTCTCTCTTTATTTTTGTACGGTTTTCTGGGTTTCTTCCTCTTCTTCCTTGGTATTCTGCCATTGAAGGAGGGAGCTCTTCCCTTTGAATCCTCTTTAATACAAAAGTTATATTTTGAATGTTATTTGGTGTTTATGATATAGATCTTTCATTATGAGTAGTGAGTAGTTTTATTTGCATGGAGTGAGCTGGGAAGGCAATGCCGGAGCTCTAAATATCTTTGTTAAGTTGTTTTTACGTGGTTAACTTGTAGATCTGTGCTTAAGAGATCATTATATGTTAAAGGCCTTGATATATATGCATGGTTTGTCTATGTTTCGAGAGAAAATAGGTAAGATCTGGATCTAGACTACAAGATTAAGCAAATAATATGCTAGAGATGGCTGTTAACCTTGCTTGAGGTGTACGGAACTCTAGAGAGATCAGAGTGACCCTGTTCCGATGCATAGATCTGTGCAAGTTAGGTGAAAGTCCGCAGAGATGCTATTTCACCTTTCTTTTATTCGTTCTCGCCATGGAGACGTGGGAGAATGATACTATTGGGAACCACTTAACCACGTATTAACAAGTTTAACTTAGATCTAGGAGATCTGTGCTACGCTGGACCATGTGCTCATTCCATGTGCTCTTTCATTATTGTTTTACAACACCCTTTTCTTAGCCTTGTGCTCGAGAACAACCCTGTTCTCACCCAAATCTGCCTTTCATAATATGTTTACTTGTTTTCTCTTTAATTCTTGTCATTTCATGTTTTAAAACTCCCTTGTTACTGGACTCTCTTTAATCTCAAACCTTGAAACGAATTACCCAAAGATCTCTGTGGATCGATACTCTTTCTTACTGTTTTATACTGTGATTGATGACCTATGCGTATTCTGATTCTATGATACCCTTGTGCTAAAACACGCATCAATTTCTGGCGCCGTTGCCGGGGATCTTTTTGGTGTTTTTCGTTTTACTTGAGATTTTTGAGAACTTGACTTGTGTGTTACGTTTGGTAGATACTGTTCTTGTTGTTTTGTTTGTTTATGCACAGATCTGTTCCACCTGAGTTTCTTATCGATCTTGAGATTGAAAAGACTTGTAGGAAACGTAGTGGGGCTGCTCGTCGTGCTAGACGTTTACAAAAACAATAAGACCAGGCAGCCAATGAGAATACGCTTAGTCATATCGCTGAGAATCACTCGAACTTGGATATTGAGATTGAAACTGATCATAACAATCTAGATTTACATAATCCTGAACCTGAAATTGTTCACAAGGATCCAGCTAGACCATGGATGGACATTGATGCTCCTGATGCTAATCGACACAACTCTGCTATAGTTGTGCCTGATGAAGGCGCTCATATTTTTGAAATTAAGGCTTCCATGATTCACATGCTTCAAACAGTTGTGCAATACAGTGGACTGCCTCATGAAGATCCACACAGCCACATACATGATTTCATTGACATGTGCAATAATTTTAAAACGAACAGGGCTGTGTCGGATGAATGTATGCGTCTTAAGTTGTTTCCCTTCACCTTGAAGGATCGTGCTAAGAGGTGGTTGAAAAACTGTCAACCTCGTTCTATTGATTCTTGGGATACCCTTGAGAAACAATTTCTGACCAAGTTTTTCCCTCTTAAGCAATTGATTAAGCTTAGGAATGAAGTTTCACAATTCCAGCAAAGACCTGATGAATCCCTCTCTGAATCTTGGGAAAGATTTAAAGATTTGTTGAGACGTGCTCCTAACCATCAAATTCCTTTATCTATGCAGGTGCAGACGTTTTATAATGGTTTAACTAATGCTAACAAAAGTGTTTTTGAATCAGTTGCTAATGGTGAACCAGATTCTATGTCCGCTACGGAGATGTATGCTCTCATTGAGAAAATGGTTTCTCAAAGTTACAAATGGCACTTTGACAAGAAGGATGAACCGGATGATCCGAGTCCTGTTATTATCCCTGCTGTTTCACAATTGGCTATGCAAATGGCTGAACTTACTAAGCAGATTGCTCGAATGGGTACTCAAACTGTTTCTGCTGTGTCTCCTGCACAACCCTGTGTTTGCACATACTGTGGTGAAAACCATAGATCTGTGGATTGTGTTGCTAATGAACCTAACCCTGAACATGTTGATTATATCAACAGTAATCCTTGTCCTTACCAGCACAACCCTTCCAACTACAACTCTGGTTGGAACAAGCCTAATTACCAATGGATGCCTAATCCTCACCAAAACAGTGCATCTGCACAACCCTCTGCATTCCAGAACCCTCAGCAATTTAACCAAAATCGCCATAACCCACATTCCAATCCTAACTCTGTTGACAAAGAACCATCTATGAAAGAGATGATGGCCCAATTCATGCAACAAACCCAATCTTCCATCAAGGGTTTGAAAACTCAAATGAACCAGTTGTCTAATATGGTTAACCCTCGTACCAAAAATGCCTTGCCCACTAAACCTGAGGATAATCCTAAGGAGCAGACTTTGCTTGCTATTGAGTTACGAAGTGGTACCATGCTGCCCTCTGTGCCTATGCCATCATTTCCACAACCCTCTGTTGATAGTACAATACCTACCCCTGTTCCCATCTCACTTGATGAGGAATCTGAACCTACTGTTGTTGTTCAACCTAGCCCACCCACCAAACCCGTTGTTCCTGTGGTTGTACTAAGGCCCCCTGTGCCTGTTTATAAGCAGCCTGCGCCTTATCCAGGTCGTTTGCTAGGAAGCAAGTTGGAAACCAGCTATTCCAAATTCATTGACAGATTGAAGAAGCTTGAGATCAATATCCCATTTGCTGAGATGTTGGTTGAGATGCCAAAATATGCCAAATTCATGAAAGAAATGTTGCAAAACAAGCGCAAGATGGAGAGTGTTGCATCTGTGCAACTCAACAATGCTTGTTCTTCTATTCTTTTGAACCTGCCACTCAAACTTCAAGATCCAGGGAGTTATACTGTACCTTGTTCTATTAATTCTTTACATATTAAGAATGCCCTGTGTGATCTAGGAGCTAGTATTAACATGATGCCATATTCTGTTTACATGAAGTTAGGACTAGGTGAACCACCTGCTACTAAACTATCTTTGAAATTGGCTGATAGATCTATTAAATACCCTAGAGGTTTTGTTGAAGATGTCATAGTCAAGGTTGATAAGCTTTATTTTCCTGTTGACTTTGTTATTATGGATATTGCTGAGGACTCTCAAGTCCCAATTTTACTTGGCAGACCATTCTTGGCCACTGCCAAAGCTCTCATTGATGTTGAGCATGGTTCTCTCACCTTGAAGGTTGATGAAGAACGAGTCACTTTTAAGATTCAAGATGCTCTTAAGCATTCTTCTTCTAGTGATGACCAATGTTATTTTCTTGATGCCACAACTGAATTCCCTTGGTATCAGCTTCAAGATTATGATACTTTTGAGGAAATTTCTGAGGAAAGTTCTTCTGCACACCCTGTGTTATAGTCTAAGGATACACAACCTGTGATCTCTATTGATGAAGTTAAACCTATCATTGATAAGTTTGGTTCCTCAATATATCAGAGAATTGTGCAACCTACTTGTGCTTTTTTACAGAACATGAAATGGGAACTCACCCCACTTCAGAAGCCTTCTATAGAAGAACCACCAGACCTTGTGCTTAAGCCGTTGCCCTCTCACCTAGAATATGCTTTTCTAGAGTCCAATGAGAAATTACCTGTGATTATTTCTTCTGCTCTTACCTTAGATCAAAAGGAACAATTATTGGCAGTTCTTAGAGCAAATAAACCTGCTCTTGCTTGGAAAATTTCTGATGTTAAAGGTTTGTCACCTGCCTTGTGCGAACATAAGATTTTCATGGAAGAAAACAATAAACCTACTGTCCAACCTCAGAGAAGGTTGAATCCTAAAATGAAAGAAGTTGTTCATGCTGAAGTTGTGAAATTATTTGCTGCTGGTATTTTTTTTCCCATTTCTGATAGTACTTGGACTAGCCCTGTGCAGGTTGTACCTAAAAAGGGTGGTTTCACAGTAGTAAAGAATGAGAAGGATGAACTTATTCCAACTCGTACTGTTACAGGTTGGAGAGTATGCATTGATTATAGGAAGTTGAATGAAGCAACTAGAAAGGATCACTATCCTTTACCTTTCATTGATCAAATGTTAGAAAGACTTGCTGGTCATGTTTACTTTTGCTTTTTAGATGGATATTCCGGATATTACCAAATCCCTGTTTTTCTTAAGGACCAGGAGAAAACCACTTTTACATGTCCTTATGGTACATTTGCTTATAGGCGCATGCCTTTTGGCCTGTGCAACGCACCTGCTATGTTTCAGAGGTGTATGACAGCCATTTTTTATGACATGATAGAAAAGACCGTAGAGATTTTTATGGATGACTTTTCTGTTTTTGGAAAATCTTTTGAGTCTTGTCTTGTGAATTTAGAGTCTGTGCTTAAACGTTGCACAGAGACTTGCCTTGTGCTCAACTGGGAAAAATGTCATTTTATGGTCACTGAAGGCATTGTGCTTGGTCATAAAATTTCTGCCAAAGGAATTGAAGTGGACCGTGCCAAAATAGAAGTCATAGAAAAACTGCCTCCTCCCACTTGTGTCAAAGATGTTCGTAGTTTCTTAGGACATGCGGGTTTCTATAGACGTTTTATCAAGGATTTTTCTAAGATAGCACAACCCTTATCTGCCTTGCTTCACAAGGATGTTGACTTTACCTTTGATGAGTCTTGCCTTACTGCTTTCAAGCAACTCAAGGAGAAGTTGATTACTTCCCCTGTGCTTATCTCTCCTGATTGGGATCTGCCCTTTGAGCGCATGGGTGATGCTAGTGATTTTTGTGTTGGGGCTGTGCTTGGCCAACGCATTGACAAACATTTTCGCCCAATTTTCTATGCTAGTAAAACTTTGACTGATGCACAACTCAATTACACTACCACTGAAAAAGAATTGCTTGCTGTTGTGTTTGCATTTGATAAATTTCGCTCATATTTGGTTTTATCTAAGGTCATTGTGTACACAGACCATTCTGCCTTGCGCTATCTTTTTGCTAAACAGGATGCAAAACCAAGATTGATTAGATGGTTGCCCCTTTTACAAGAATTTGATTTGGAAATTCGAGACAAGAAAGGTTCTGAAAACCTAGCTGCTGATCACTTGTCAAGAATTGAAGGTGTTCCTCAGGCTGCACAGCCTGCTATCACTGAAACTTTCCCAAATGAGCAATTATATGCTGCACAGGTTTATTCTTCTCCTTGGTATGCTGATTTTGCAAACTACCTTGTGTGTGGTGATATGCCTGTTGAGTTTTCTTACCATAAGAAAAAGAAATTCTTGTCTGATGTGAAGAGTTTTATTTGGGATGACCCTTATTTGTTTAAATTGTGTGCTGACCAAGTCATTAGGAGATGTGTCTCTTATGATGAGGTGCCTTCCATTCTAGAACATTGTCATTCTAGAGAGGCTGGTGGCCATTTTGGTGCTTCACGCACGGCTGCCAAAGTTTTACAATCCGGTTTTTATTGGCCTACTATTTCTCAGGATGCGCACAAGTTTGTGCAGACCTGTGATGCTTGCCAACGCACAGGCAGTATTTCACGCAAAAATGAAATGCCACAACATGGTACCCTTGTGTGTGAAATATTTGATGTGTGGGGAATCGATTTTATGGGACCCTTTCCCAGTTCCCATGGTTTTAAGTACATCCTAGTCATGGTAGATTATGTGTCTAAATGGGTGGAAGCTTTTGCTACTGTCACCAATGATGCTAGGATAGTTGTTAAACATTTGAAGCAACTTTTTGCTCGATATGGAGTACCCCGTGCGATTATCAGTGATAATGGTACTCACTTCAAAAATGCTCTTTTTGAGAAGTTAATGACCAAATATGGAGTCACGCACAGGCTTGCTACTCCATACCACCCCCAAACTAGTGGGCAAGTGGAAGTCTCCAACAGAGAACATAAGAGAATTTTGGAAAAGACTGTTGGTAGAGCTAGGAAAAATTGGCAAAAGCACTTAGACAATGCTCTTTGGGCTTATCGCACAGCCTTCAAAACTCCTATTGGTATGTCACCATTTAGGCTAGTGTTTGGTAAAGCTTGCCATCTTCCAGTAGAATTAGAGCACAAGGCCTATTGGGCTGTGCAGTTTCTGAACTTCGATCCAAGTTGTGTTGGAAAGCACAGACAACAACAGTTGTGCGAGTTAGATGAGTTCAGATTGGTCGCTTATGAAAATTCCAAACTTTACAAATAGCGTACCAAGCTTTTGCATGATAGTAAGTTGACTAGGAAAGAGTTTTCCCCAGGACAACAAGTGTTAGTGTTTAACTCTCGTTTTCGATTGTTTCATGGAAAGCTCAAGTCCAAGTGGTCTGGTCCATTTGAGGTTGTGCAAGTATTTCCTCATGGGGCTGTGCTTCTGTCTAATCCAGATGGAACTCAGTTCAAAGTTAATGGCCAGCGTTTGAAAGTGTATTCTGGACCCCTTGTGCCAGCTGTGGTTGCCTCACTCCGTTTGTTTGAGCCTCCATGAAGCACAACCATGGAGCCCTGTGTCTAGCTTCTGTCACCAAACGAAGCAATGTTACTTAGTTGTTTTTCTTTTATTTTCGTTTTCTTTTTGATTTTAGTTGTTTGGTCTTCAATTCTTTTCTTTTCCCGACTCCACTGAGGACAGTTTCGTTTTAAGTGGGGGGGGGGGGGGGGGGGGAGGACATGTGTTGAGTTTTGACTTAGTAGTTTTTGCAAGATTTTGTTAAGTTAAAATTTTGGCTTTGAATTTTGTTTAAGGCAATTTAATTTACCTCTTTTGTTGAGTTCCACTTTTCAGGAAGACTAAAAGGCCTAATTTGGTGATTCAATTTTAAAATTGGATTTATTTGGCTAAAAATGGTAAAAATCAGAGGCGTGCATAAAGGTGACCCTCCTAATTTAGGAAACGTGGCAGAAATCACTTCTCCACGCGCGCTCAAATCTGGTAAGTTTTCGTTGGTTACTGCCTTGTTCTCCACGTGTCCGAGAAAGGTGGGAAGTGGGTAAGAGAGGTTAAATGTTTTTTCCTTTTTAATTTTCAAATTTCAAAATTTTGATTTGATTGGATTTTGTTTTAACCGGTTGAAGAGTGTTGTGCTTGATTTAAATTTGATATTTAAAGGGATTAATTTCCACTTTACTTTACTTTTCACAACCCTCAAACTCTTTCTTCTTCGTTTCTCTTTTCTCTCCAAAACCCTAGCCCTGTTTCTCACCATGAGTACCTCAAAAAGAAACACTAGAGCTTCTGCTGCTAAGGCTGTCCCCAAGAAAAGATCCAAAACCCTTCTTATCCAGGACCAAAATGACCTCACCCCTTTCCAACAGTCCCTTTTCACCTTTCAATCCGATGTTCACAGGGAAAAGTTTGAAATTTACAAGTCTTATGATTTCCTTAACCCTCGTTTTGTCTATGTTGATTCATTAAAGGAGCTTGATTTGGATGAGTATGTGTTGGGCAAATTGAAGGTTCTGGGCTTTGAGAACTTCATTGCCATTAGGGAGGATGGTTATTGGGAGCCCACGGTGGAGTTGGTGTCTACTTTCGAGATTGTGGTGAATAAGCACACTAAGGAGAAGGAGTATTGCTTCAAGGTGATGAATTTTGAATGCAGGAGGACGTTGGAAGAGTTCAACTGTGATTTTGGCTTTGTGACTGACGAGGAGTCCATGAATGAGTCATTCAGGAACAGCCTGTGCGAACCTCCACCTGAGTTCAAGCCTGCTGAGTTTTGGGCACACATCTCCGCTGACCGATCTCGTTACAACTCCAGAGTCTCTAAGTCAAGCCAGATCAGGACCCCTTTGTTGAAATACATGCAACGCTTCTTTTCTTTCACCCTGTTCCCCAGAGGTTTGAACCACAGCACTGTGCCTCTCTCTGACCTGTTCCTGTTGTGGTGTGTTGAGAACAACAGGAGGGTTAATGTGGGGTATTGGTTTGGGAAGCACTTGAACTCCATGACTGCCAAAGAGGGTGGAACTTTGACCATCGCTCCTTATGTGACTGCCTTGATCAAGAACCGGAAATTTTTCTCTCCGAGCAGGCACATTTTGACCAAAAAGTGTGAGATGTCCCCCTTTGACTGTGCTTTGATGTTCTCAATAAACATCTGCAGGAAAGAAGGAGATCAGTACATCCTGAACAAGGAATGCTGTGAGCCTGTGCCTGAGGAGGATGAGGTGGAGGAGATACCTCAAGGAGAAGTTGCTGTCCCTGCTGCTGTGAAAGATTTGATGTCAATGACCTTGCGCGAGATTGCAGAGGCTTTTGTTAAGCTGCAGCACAAGGTTGAGATGCATGATCAAATGCTCTTTCCAAAGAAGAAGCCAATTGTTGAGCAGGAAATCTCTGATCCAGAGATTGAGGTGGTTTTAAAAACACCTCTGGGACACCCTAAAAGGGAGTCCACTCCTGTTCCTTCTCTCTCAAAGTCTGATGCACAGCCTGTGCCTTCGCAGTCAGCCCCTGGTAATAAAAGGAAAGCCTCCTCTGAACCTGAAGCAGCTGCTTCTTCCTCTAATTCTATCTTTGATGATTAGAAGGAAACTTCTTCCCCTGTAGCTTAGTAGTTTTTGCCTCTCCAAGCAGGTATGCATTTCTACTTTATTTATTGCTTTTGCTGCTGAGGAGCTGTGTTGGTTTGCCCTGTGCCTCTTGCTGTTTAAATTTTTGATGTTTTGCATTCAATGAGGGAACTGAATGAAATAAGTGTGGGGGAGGGAGTAGTTAGTTTGAATGAGGCCGTTCAAATTTTTCATTTTTATTGCCTGTTCTAGCTAAAAGCATGATGTTAGGTGTTTAGAGTAGGCTGTGCGCGAGAGCTTGTAAATATGTTATCCTCGCTTAGTGATAAGGACTTAACTGCAAATTATTTAATCGATTATCTTTTTGTTTCTGTCAATTGCCATAGACTAATGTTTGCATGCAACCAGCTTTACCTTAGCTCTGTATATAAATGAGGATAGGGTAGTTGATGTGCCAAGTTAATCCCCCTGCCCGTCTCTAATGAGTTTGTGGAAGCCCAAAAAGCGAAGCTTATGTTCGGTTAATGCCACTAGACCCAAAATTGAAACTGAACTGATTGAAAAGGGTAGCCAATGCGCTAAAAATGAAATGAAATTGAAAATCTAACCAAAAATCAAACCCAATGTGCTAAATCTGTGCTAAATTCTCATTCTACTCCTATGCCAATTGGTATGAGTAAGCAAAAGATCTTTGATTTAGTTGCTAGTCGTAGGTTCGGAAGTATGTGCCAAAAGCACAAGACAACCGCTTATCGAAAGCTATTAACTAGATTGGGGATGAGAAAAATGTTGAAATGTGAAAGGCTGTGCTGAAATTGAAACAAGGTTGTGCTCAAAACTGTAAATAAAATCTTTTGGTACACAAGCCTGCTGGGTTAGCCAATTAAGCTTCTGTCTTAATCATTAGATTCCGGTTGCTGAACTTAAATGGGTAGGTAACTTGTCTCGGATGCTCCCATCACCATCTTAAAGCTAAATGCTACCTGACTTAGTTAATAGTTGTAGGTTCGGGAGTATGTATCACAAATACAAGACAACCGCTTATCGAAGTTGTTAACGAGTTAGAGGGTAAAGTTAGTTGACTTGGTTCGTAGGTCTGGCATTGCAGTTTCAAGATCTTTTTGCTTAAATTCCTTGCGCATAAGTTAGTTTTTATCTCTTTGCTTGAGGACAAGCATTGCTCAAGTGTGGGGGATTTTGATGTGCACAGACTGTGCGGGTATTTTGATAGTTTTTAGGGTTGTTTCATTGCATTTATTTGCATCTTTTATCTCTTTTTCGTATTGTTTGCTTATAAATGCTTTGGAGCAGGTCTGATTGCTTGTTGAGAGAAGTTTGTGCTGAAAAGAACATTTTAAAGTCTAAAGCTGGGAAGGAAGCAGTCTGTGCTTGGAGAGTAGTCTGTGCCAGGGAGGAGAAATGCTTTTGAAGACCCGTGTCATGCTGGTGACGTCACTAGGCGCGCGCCTGTTTTGCTTTCTGTTATTGCGTCAGAACTTTGTCCTTTTTCTGGGTATTTTGGGGATTGCCATTTATTAGGGCACCCCTTTTGTTTGTCTATTTAAGGGAATGTTCCCCTTGCTTGAAGAACACACTTTTTATCCTTATCATTTCACCAACTTTTCTGAAGTAGCTTTGGTATTCTCTCTTTATTTTTGTACGGTTTTCTGGGTTTCTTCCTCTTCTTCCTTGGTATTCTGCCATTGAAGGAGGGAGCTCTTCCCTTTGAATCCTCTTTAATACAAAAGTTATATTTTGAATGTTATTTGGTGTTTATGATATAGATCTTTCATTATGAGTAGTGAGTAGTTTTATTTGCATGGAGTGAGCTGGGAAGGCAATGCCGGAGCTCTAAATATCTTTGTTAAGTTGTTTTTACGTGGTTAACTTGTAGATCTGTGCTTAAGAGATCATTATATGTTAAAGGCCTTGATATATATGCATGGTTTGTCTATGTTTCGAGAGAAAATAGGTAAGATCTGGATCTAGACTACAAGATTAAGCAAATAATATGCTAGAGATGGCTGTTAACCTTGCTTGAGGTGTACGGAACTCTAGAGAGATCAGAGTGACCCTGTTCCGATGCATAGATCTGTGCAAGTTAGGTGAAAGTCCGCAGAGATGCTATTTCACCTTTCTTTTATTCGTTCTCGCCATGGAGACGTGGGAGAATGATACTATTGGGAACCACTTAACCACGTATTAACAAGTTTAACTTAGATCTAGGAGATCTGTGCTACGCTGGACCCTGTGCTCATTCCATGTGCTCTTTTATTATTGTTTTACAACACCCTTTTCTTAGCCTTGTGCTCGAGAACAACCCTGTTCTCACCCAAATCTGCCTTTCATAATCTGTTTACTTGTTTTCTCTTTAATTCTTGTCATTTCATGTTTTAAAACTCCCTTGTTACTGGACTCTCTTTAATCTCAAACCTTGAAACGAATTACCCAAAGATCTCTGTGGATCGATACTCTTTCTTACTGTTTTATACTGTGATTGATGACCTGTGCGTATTCTGATTCTATTATACCCTTGTGCTAAAACACGCATCACAAGTTCATAAGCTCCTTTACATCAACAGAACTTAAGCTAATTTCTCACTTAGTTCTGACTAGCCTAAAAAGAGTTAAAGGATTTTCACCAGAACAAACAACAACTCTGTTTTCTGGATTTCTCACCCAACTCTAATTTCAACTAGATTTCTCTGAAAATCTAACTGAATATCACAAACGATATCAGTTTACAAGATTCCTATTATGAACTTTTTTTTCTTCACTCTCTCACTAAACCAATAGCTATGCTAAGAAAGATTGAGAATGGAAAGTATGCTCTGTTTTCTAGCTTCAAACAGTGCGTTGAGATTTTTGCTCGATTATCACGCGTAGTTGATGAATTGGAGCTTGGCTACTATTTATAGTGAATGAGGATGACCGTTGGTGAATTTGAATCTTCAACAGAGATGACATCAGTTGTTGTAGCCGTTAATTTGTCAAGTCTTCAAACGGTCTTCAAACACTTTGATTCCGTTATTCTTGTTCTTTAACCAAATCCGGTAAGTGATTTGAAGTTGAAGATAAGGTTGACCGGAAACATTCTTCAATTGGATCAACAAAGGGCAGGCAAGGAAATTCTGGTTTCACTTTGAGTAGACAAGCGCGCTCCTTCAAAACAGCTTTTTGAACTTTTGGCGCCTAGCATTAAATGCACTTGTCAGAGCAATAAATGCTATTCAGAACCCGTGACTTAGCTTCTGATCCAGTTGGTAAATTTCAACTTCTGATTGCAATGGACCTCTTAGAAGAGCTTTAACAGACTTCTACAGCTTCAAAGCGAAGCATCCAGCTTCTGAATCATTGAGACACTGTCTTCAGCAATCGGATCTTCTGAGTCCTTCAGGCAATCCAGAAATTCTTCATTCAGCACCTGCTGAGTAACTTACACATAGAGACTTAATAGAAAAATATTAGTCAACATTAAACTATATGTAAGAGTGTTTTAATTTTCATCTTCTGAAACGTTTGGACATAATCAAAACACTAAGGGTTCATCAGACATCACTTTTAAATTTCACACAAAACACCCAAGAGAAGCGAGTAAATTCATCAATAAAAACCACAAAATAACGATGTCCCAAAAAAGAGGGCTCAGGGGAAGGGCCCCAAACATCCGCATGAATAGTTTCAAAAGCAACCTTACTAGTTCGAATAAGAGAAGGTAAATGTTTTCTAGATGACTTTCCTAAAGGACAAAAATTGCAGAGTTCTGAAAAACCTGCAGCTGAAAGTTTATTCTTGGACACCACCTGACGAACAGTAGGATCCTGACAGTGACCGAGGCGAGCATGCCACTTGGAGTACGGAACCACCTCACCAACCAATGCCTCCTTCAAGTTCGGCGGAAGCACATGCAATCCATCTCTACTGGGGCCTCGCAACAGGATTTCCTTGCTGATTTTGTCCTTTACAAGAAAGAAGTTTGGCCAAAATTCAAAGAAACAATTATTATCACGAGTAAATTGTTGTACAGAGAATGGAGATTTAGTGAGCTTAGGTATTATTAAAACATCATTAAGCTTTAAATTTTGAATGTCGGAGTTACCAGTGTGAGTAATGGACAAACCTTGGCCATTTCCGAAGTAAGCAGTGTTGTCATACCCCATATATGGTGAAAGATGAGACACGTGACCAACATTGGGAGTCATAGCCCCTGTGTCAGGGTACCACGGCTGAGAAGCATCGGAGTAGTACGGATCAGAATCCATCTGCTGCCAGGCAAGGTGTGCCTGAGGGCGAGAGCCTCGACTGCGACCCCGACCCCGACCCCTGCCGTGTCCAGATTGAGAGCCACCTGTATTTTGCCTCTTCTCAGGGCATTTGTCAGACCAGTGATTGGCATCACCACAGTTAAAACAGTGACCTCGTTTCTTGACCTCGGGATTGCTGCGGTCCAGAATACTGCTGGGCCAGGAGTTGGGTGGACTGCCTCATATCGGGATTGTATGGTGGGTTATAATTGTGGACAGGTGGTTGAAAAACATGGTTGTTGTTAATAGCAAAGGCGGGTGGTACGAACGTGGCCGAAGAGGCCGGATCAGAAAAATAGGCATGAGAATTAGCGGCTGAATTGTGGGAATTCTCCGGTGGAGCGGAGCTTGCGTGGGAGGCTGCCGGATTTTGACCGGGAAGCGGAAGCAAGCAATGGAGGTTCAGAACCTGAACCGGCCAATGATACCATGATAGACAATGTATTGGCGTGAAATATATGTTATGTATATTGAATTAATTGGATGAATGATTACACACATATATATATACCCTATGTACAATTAGGGTTTACACAAGTTAGGAAGAATTAGAATTCTACCTATACAAGGAGACTAACTAAACAGGAAGACTAATGAATGTTAACAAGGGTTACTTCTAGTAATTAATAAATGTAACAAATTATTGTATATCCAATTTAATACATGTAAAAATAGATGTAAAAATAAATATTAAAATTTGAGAATGAATATAAGAATGCAACATAGTATAGATACCCTTTCACTTCATGAATGACTGCACTCCCCAATCTCAAAATTTCTTGTTGAATTCTTCACCTTAATTTTTTGTTCCTCTTTTTCGAGCATCCTCTTAGCCTTTTCTTCTGCTATTTGTTCAGCTTCTGCCAGCTTCTTCTCTTCCTCATTCTTGATATATTCAGCAAATCTTTTTTTGAAGAATGAAACAAGCATCCATGGCAAAATACGTGCCGTACTTGACAAAAGCCAATATATTGATAAACATAGGATGACCACTATGCCGTCCCATGATTTTTTGATGGAAACATTAGCAATGGCGACATATGTATACAGTACGTAAAGCTAGAATGTAAACGAAGTGTTTAGAAAAACTGTTGTGACAGATCCTATAAATGGATACCTTAAGGAATATCCGGAGTAGATTAATGCAATAGCAAGTGCAGAAAACATAAAAGCAAATCCCGTAGCGTCAAGAACTCGACGGTGAGAAAAGAGGCCGGCGTAGGAAAGTAAGGCTGTAAGTCCACCATTCACCTCCACGGCGAATGCCAAAGTCATGTTGCGAGACTCTTTATTACTTGCTCGATAATGTAGGACCATTTCAAAGTTCCAATTTAAAAATTTGGTTGCCAAAGCCCGGACTGAATACATTTCAAAGATAGGCAGTATGGGGGAGATAGTTAGGCAGTAGGGGAGATAGTATGATAGTATGCAAGAGGGTGGTATATGTTTATATAGAGAAAGGGATGCAAGAGTATTAGTAAGATCATTTCTTCCTTCTTTTTTTTTTTGTTTTTTTTTATGCATGCAAGTTTATATTCCTAAGTTAATAAAAAAAGTTTATATTCCTAACATTATGTTTACATTTCCTTTTTCTCTTTTTTCTTTTTTTTCTTTTTTTTTTTTTTGTTCGCTTTTTGATGTTTATTTTTGGGTAATTTCGAAAAAAAGTCATGTGTTTATTAATTTTGTCAAAAAGGTGTATGTGTCTATTTTTTTGACAAAATGAGGATTGTGTTTATCTCCGTTAATCAAAAAGCGGAAAAATCATTAATGGTGTTAAATGTGATGACGTGACAAGGGGTATTTAGGTCTTAATTTATGAGTTATGATATGAAAAACTCATTTATCACACTTTAAAGTTGTAAACACATGAATATGTAAGAAATTTATCAAAAAATAAAGACTAAAAACTCATTGTCACTTCATCACATTTAACACCGTTAATGATTTTTCCGCTTTTTAAGTAACAGTGATAAACACAATCCTCATTTTGTCAAAAAAATAAACACAAACACTTTTTTGACAAAATCGGTAAACACAAGGGTTTTTTTAGAAATTACCCTTTATTTTTTAAAGGAAACAAACATAACTAAACCAAATTGGCTAAAATGATACTGCTAGAAAACGGAGGAAGCATACGCACTCTCCACGAACATTCGATGAATGCTTAACAAAAGAGAAAAAAGAAAAATCTCTCGCATAAGAACGACACAATCATTAACAATATCAACTAAGTTCGATAGATGTGTCGAGCATGCGACACCCGCACCTAGCAATTACAAACTATCAAATAACTCAAAACTGTCCAAGTTAATCTACCTAATTTGGCTTGGACCCGATAATATTAATATATTAATTACCAAGCTTTTTACATATCTCGTTATCTTTAACCGGGAATCAAAGTCATGTAGTTCTAACGAACTAACGTTTTACTAATATAAGATAGCAAAAAGTTCAAAAATAATACTCGTGTTTTAGTCAATTTTCAAATAGAGGTTTGTGATTTAACAGTTTGCAAAAAAAAAGTATATGGTATGAATTTTTTCTGGAAAGAGATAAGTTACGTATATAGTTAATTAAATGCTCGTGTACAATATACGTATTTTTATATTAGCCTTCATCATTGGAAAAAAAGAAAACCTTTCTCAAATAAAATACATTTCTGTCAGTGTAACTAATTGCCAAAAAAACGTACACTACATTTAACAAAATAAAAAACGTAAGTCTTCCTTTTGATCTCCTCTTCTAACCGTTATTTATTCTCCCCTAATAACTTGGGAAAAATGAAGATTAGTAGTGAGCAGTTACTTCTCCAATTAATATTTCAGTTTCTTTATCTCCAATCTTCATCTTCAAGTTAGCTTTTTCTCCATGACCAAGTTTGCTCTCCAATCTTCATCTTCAAATTAACATTTTCTCCATGTCCAGGTTACACATTGCTCATAGATATATATGCTTTGAACCCCCTCATGTAGTATTAAATTTACGTTTAACTTCAGTGGCGTACGAGTTCAGGACCTTAAATAAGTTCAAAGATCTCTTATTGGATGTGGGATGTGTGACAAGTGTATTACGGAATCACATTTATAATATATATAGGAGACTGCAATAATCTTATCAAATATTCAATGAGAAATTCTTAATTTAAGTTTAAGGTACCGAACTCCCTACTAATTTCTCGTTCCGTTGGCCTTCCTCCGGCTGGTGCAAGTGCAATTTCAAACATATAATATGGTTACCCCTTTATACCAAGGCCCAATATATATCCAATATCTCAAATTTGGTTAATGTGAATTTTAATTATGTACCATTTAGCAAATATTGAGACCGAAATTGTCACTTTGTACATGGTTACCCAAAGCAACTATTTTGACGCCTTATTTGTAAATTATAATTACATCACACAAGATAGCTTTCCTGCCTAAGATAGTCAAGCACATGGAAACAAGAAAAACTACCTAAATTGGATAATTCTTATTTCTATCCTAACCTAACCTTGAAGTAATCCTATAATATCAAGAACTTCATGTTACGCAAAGCAAAGCTAGCTAGTCTTCACTAGAATCTAATAAGAACAACATAAACTACCTAAATTAGATAGTTGTAATTTCTTTCTAAACCTTAAAAGCAACCCTATTTTGTACATGACCTTGATGATACGCAAGAGACCAACAGCTATGAAACTGCTGTTAAGCTATGAAACTGCAAGCGACCAACAGCTTTCCAGGAACCCATTTGCCACAACCATATTTCTGGACCTGCTGCTGACTGGGCCTGCAAGTCATAAGAAATAGTTGACAAATCTTACGTACATGCAGACTTCGGCGCACATTGGATATCAGAGACTTTAGGACAGTTTGACAAACCATCATATTAATAAATTAATCAAATTAGTATGTCAATGATGAATTATTAGTGCATACTTTAGGAGTATAATAAATACTATGGTCATGCATGATCACATCTAAAATCAATTCCAAATTTATTTGAAGTGCTACACGTGTGGTGCGGAAAGAAGCATGATAGTTTTCTGGGTTAATTACAGTTATGGTAGGATTGGAGTAGTTAATTACAATTGACCCAACCAATTCAATAAAATTCTAATTATGTCAAGTGTAGTGAAACCTCAACAAGTTTAACAAGTAACCGGCACATCCCTTGAAAAGGGGATTAATTCTGTTTTTTTTTTAACAAAAAATTATGATTTTTCCATTAAAAAAATATAAAAATATAGTTATCTACTACAATACAACTTCCACTATCACTAATAAAATTGAAAGTATTCAGACTAATTTTCAAACCAAATCCATATATAATAGTATTGAATTCAGCAATTTATATTAAAAGTTCACCTTCCTCATATCTTTTATACAAGTAATTACTAATTCCTATATCTTAAAACAATACTTTTTTTTTAGCTATGAATTTCCATATTCATAAGTAAAATTCCAAATATGATTTGATCTATTATTAAAAGAATCTATAAGTTCAATTTAAAAATATTTGGATAAATTTTAATATGAACATACTTCCTTTAATGATAAATAAATTCATATGAATATATTCTGTCATCGGTGATTTTTTTAGAGAACGTCTTCGTGGTTTTTTGAAGAATCGATTACTGTTTTGAAGTTCTTTATTAAACTCCCCAATAAACTTGCTGATTTGGAAGTGTTATGCTTTTTTTATAATTAATAATCACGAGAGTAAATTCTTCCTAAGAAAGAAAAAAGAGAAAGGAAGGCGGAGAAAAAAATTGTCTGAAGAAAAAAAGGGGTGGAGAAAAGAAAGAAAGGAAGCCAGAAAATTGAGAAAGAAAATGGCAACCAAATTGATTGAGAAATAGGAACTTGAGATTTATAGATTTTAATTCACTGTTTTAGGGACAAATTAAAATTAATAACCGTTTGACAAAAGGAGAATAAAAGTTAATGGAACTGATAAAACATTAAAGGTACTTGAGTTAAATGTATTATTTATTCAAAATCTGATCTTTTGAGTGTAATTTCCTCTAGTTTTCTTTGTTATAATGTGTCAAAGTAACTTTAGAAGAAACTTCAATATGTATATGTGGACCATGCAATAGACGAGATACTAAAATACCATATCATAATTCATTATTATTATTATTATTATTATTATTATTATTATTATTATTATTATCATATATTTTTTTTGATAATCTATTATCATTATCATATGTGAATTACTAATGGTGCTCCAAATACATGTCAACCATATTAGAAGTAATTTGTTCTCGCATACACTCATTAAATACAGACCAGAATCCCTACTTCTTTTTGGATCAATTCCAACTTCACACATGAAAAGGAATTTTGGTGCTTTCCACAAGTTCCCATAAGGTTTTGATAGTACTCAAGCTAGATACCTTTCCAGTCCTCTCCCCACAGTAAATATGAATTTTGTTGTCTAATCCCCCCATTGCAAGGACTATATAGTTTGAAATTCCAGGTAACTCAGCCAATGATAGAGCCACCATAGCCTTCGAGCCAACAAAAAGGGTCTCTAGACATGATAATTTACATTCATCTGCAGTAAACAGAGTTCAACTTTTATCAAACCAACATGCTGTGGAGTGTTAAAAATATTCAATCATTGTTCGAGTCTTTAAATTGCTAATATGTTAATTAATATGCATATTTTATCCACAACTCGAATATGAAAACATGCAATAAAAGGCTCATATATTTAAGAGAAATATCTGCTCATAAGTATATAGGCTTCTACAATTGTTTGATTTGGAAAATGTGTTGTTGATAATTTTATTTTTGGAGTTTGATAATTATGTGTTTTTTGATTGTGAAATTCTATTCAAAACCATTTGGATTATGTGTTATTGAAAATATAACCCTTAGCTTTTGGTTGGGTTACAAATAAAATATGAAATTTGTCTGTTTGAAAAATGATTATAACGTGTCATCTTGCAACATTTTTTCTTTGAGTTTTAAAGAAAATAGCAGCAACATGAAGACCCATCTGACTAAGACATGCTACAAATGTAGGTTTTTGTTTTGTGTTGTTACTAAGTTCTACATTTGATTTTGTACTTTTGTGTCTCTTCCTCATACAATTGTTTCTCGCTAGGATGAATAAGCTTTTAAAATATGTTATAATGCATGTTTCTAAATGTCTTGATTAATCTGATATAATCTATTAGTATTTTACAAAGCAAGAGCTTAAGCAATCAAAGTTTGAGTGATTCTTGAAACAATGCTTAGGAGAGATTCTTCCATGCGAAACCCACAAGATATAAAAGAATCATGTGCATGGAGGAGAATGGATTGAAGCTGCAACAAAGTCCAAGATGAATTTCGTAGTTATGTATACTTTACTTTTGTGGTTAGTCTTTCTTCATTTTGTGGTTATTAAGGTCCAATTGTGGTTTGTACATTAAAGTATATAACTGTTTTTTCATATAATTTATGGAAAAAGAACATCGCTAATATATGGATGAATTAACAAATGGGATCTTCCACAAATAAAAATCCAGCGGAAGGCTTTCTATGTTCAATTCATATATTAAATTTGCAATCCTTAACTCAGAAAAAATATTCAAGAAAAAGATAATCTCTTGATTTGAAAACATTGCGCTAAGGAGAGGGTATTTTTGAAATTCAACTGCTAATTAATGTAAAAGAGATTTCCTCATGTTTAAGATTCTATATGGGCTAGGACACTATATACGCTCAATTTTCCTTTGTAATGAATTATATATTTTGTGATTTGTTCTTTGCTTGTCTCTTGGGTAAAATATTTGCAAATGTATTAGAGCTTATTTCTGCATTTAGTTACAGGTTCAAGTACTTGCAAAACATAATGCTTGCATCTTAGCAATGCTTAGCGCTTAGCTTATAGTTATAATAACGATAATAATAATAATACAAATATACAATTGTTTGAACTACAAATTTAATATTGTATCTAAAATGAATATACCGCTCGCGCATCGCACGGGTATTCGTCTAGTGAATTACTAAAGATGTGATTTTAATTACCTCGTTAAATGAGTTAATCCTATTTAGTTATTGATTTAGTTAAAATATATATCAAATCTGTATAATTATCTAAAATTTAGGAAAACATATTATAATTTGAACATTTAACATTTGAGCAAAAATTTTTGGAGAGTTATTATAGTAGAGTTGGATGATTAAATCTAATGGTCAATGACCAAAGAAAGTTCAATCAATTTAAAATATTATTTTCAATACTCGAAATGTAGCATATTTGAAATTTAGAAAAAACATATTAATTAATATATAGCACATAAGGTAGGACCCAGAAAAAAGTATATAGCAATCTGAGTATTCCAAAATCTATATATCAAATCTATGTAACCATTTTAATACACCGGCTCTATTTTTAAAAAAAATACAGGATCCGTATTTTAGATCCACCAATTATTTTAACCAAAAAAGTTAGCATTAAAATTTGAAACAAAATTAAGAAATATACTAATTAATGTAAACAAATTAAATAAAATAAGGAAATAATTAATAAATGTAACAAATTAGTGTATACCCAATCCAATACATGTAAAAATAAATATTAAAATTTGAGAATGAATATAAGAATGCCACATAGTATAGATACCCTTGCACTTCATGAATGACTGCACTCCCCAATCTAAATATTTCTTGTTGAATCCTTCACCTCAATTCTTTGTTCCTCTCTTTCAAGCATCCTCTTAGCCTTTTCTTCTGCCATTTGTTTCGCTTCTGCCAGCTTCTTCTCTTGCTCATCCTTGATATATTCAACAAATCTTTTTTTGAAGAATGAAACAAGCATCCATGGCAAAATACGTGACATAGTTAACAAAAGCCAATATATTGATAAACACACGATGACCACTATGTAGTCCAAAGATTTTGTGACGGAAACATTAGCAATGTCGATATACATATACAGTACGTAAAGCCAGAATGTAAACGAAGTGTTTAGAAAAACTGTTATGACAGATCCTATAAATGCATACCTTAAGGAAAGTCCAGAGTAGATTAATGCAATAGCAAATAAAGAAAACACAAAAGCTAATCCCGTAGCTTCAGAAACTCGATGGTGAGAAAAGAGGCCGGCGTAGGAAAGTAAGGTTATAAGTCCACCATTCACCGTCGTGGCGAATGCTAAAGTCATGTTGCGGGACTCTTTATATTTTGCTTGGTGACATAGAACCATTTGAAAGTTCCAATGTAAAAATTTGGTTGCCAAAGCGCGGAATGAATACATTTGAAAGTGGGGAGATAGGTAGTATGGAGGAGATAGTTAGGCAGGATGAGGATAGATAGTTTGAAGAGTGTTGTAAGTTTATATACATGTAAGTTTATATTCCTAAATCAATCAATTAATCAAAAAAGTTTATATTCCTAACAGTAAGTTTACATTTCCTTTATTCTTTTTTCTTTTTTTCTTTTTAATTTTTTTTTTCACTTTTTGGTGTTTGTTTGATATTTATTTTCTAAAGGAAACAAACACAACTAAACCAAATTGGCTAAAATGATATCGCTAAAAAACGGAGGAGGCATACGCACTCTCCACAAACATTCGATGAACGCTTAACAAAAGAGACAAAAGAAAAATCTAACTCTGGCATAAAGACGACACGATCATTAACAATATCAACTAAGTACGATAGATGTGTCGAGCATGTGACACATGCACCTAGTAATTACAAACTATCAAATAACTCAAAACTGTCTAAGTTAATCTACCTAATTTGGCTTGGACCCGATATATTAATTACCAAGCTTTTTACATATCTCGTTATCTTCAACCGAGAATCAAAATCACGTAGTTCTGACGAACTAACTTTTTACTAATATAAGATAGTAAAAAGTTCAAAAATAATGCTCGTGTTTTAGTCAATTTTTAAACAGAGGTCTGTGATTTAACAGTTTAAAAAAAAAAAGAGTATATAATATGAATTTTTTTTGGAAAGAGATAAGTTACGTATATAGTTAATTAAATGCTCGTGTACATAAAATATACATATTTTTATATTAGCCTTCATCATCGAAAAAACAAAAAAAAAAGCCTCTCTCAAATTAAATACATTTCTGTCAGTGTAATTAATTGCCAAAAAAACGTACACTACATTTAACAAAATAAAAAACGTAAGTCTTCCTTTTGATCTCCTCTTCTAACCGTTATTTATTCTCCCCTAATAACTTGGGAAAAATGAAGATTAGTAGTGAGCAGTTACTTCTCCAATTAATATTTCAGTTTCTTTATCTCCAATCTTCATCTTCAAGTTAGCTTTTTCTCCATGACCAAGTTTGCTCTCCAATCTTCATCTTCAAATTAACATTTTCTCCATGTCCAGGTTACACATTGCTCATAGATATATATGCTTTGAACCCCCTCATGTAGTATTAAATTTATGTTTAACTTCAGTGGCGTACGAGTTCAGGACCTTAAATAAGTTTAAAGATCTCTTATTGGATGTGGGATGTGTGACAAGTGTATTACGGAATCACATTTATATATATATATAGGAGTCTGCAATAATCTTATCAAATATTAAATGAGAAATTCTTAATTTAAGTTTAAGGTACCGAACTCCCTACTAATTTCTCGTTCCGTTGGCCTTCCTCCGGCTGGTGCAAGTGCAATTTCAAACATATAATATGGTTACCCCTTTATACCAAGGCCCAATATATATCCAATATCTCAAATTTGGTTAATGTGAATTTTAATTATGTACCATTTAGCAAATATTGAGACCGAAATTGTCACTTTGTACATGGTTACCCAAAGCAACTATTTTGACGCCTTATTTGTAAATTATAATTACATCACACAAGATAGCTTTCCTGCCTAAGATAGTCAAGCACATGGAAACAAGAAAAACTACCTAAATTGGATAATTCTTATTTCTATCCTAACCTAACCTTGAAGTAATCCTATAATATCAAGAACTTCATGTTACGCAAAGCAAAGCTAGCTAGTCTTCACTAGAATCTAATAAGAACAACATAAACTACCTAAATTAGATAGTTGTAATTTCTTTCTAAACCTTAAAAGCAACCCTATTTTGTACATGACCTTGACGATACGCAAAGCTAGCTAGTCTAACTAAAGCTAAGATGATGAGGGAATTGTCTACAAAGCATACTATTAACTGATATATCAACTGCACAGCTCTAACCATTTATATAAACATCTATTAACTGATATATCAACTGCACAGCACAATATTATATATCAAGTTTGAGCTTCCTTTACAGTATAACCCCAGAGACTGCTTTCATTTCCTATAACTCTAGACTAGACGTGGGCATGGGTCGCCTGACCCGCCCGGCCCGCCCAGGCCCATACCCATTTAGCCGGACTTGGACACACAAATTTTTTGTTAGGCCCGACCCAGCCCATGCCCGTGAAAGCCCGTTTATAATTGGGACGCGTTTGGGTTTAGGATAATTTAGCACGGGTCGGTCCGGTCCGGCCCGTTTATATTATATTATTTTTAAATATTAAAATATTATATGTTTCTACAAAATTATTACTTTTTTGTATTTTATGTTTTAATATTTTGGAATCAATTTTTTTTTTTTTTAAATATACACTCTAAATTTGTCAAAGTGACTTTATTTAATGTTGATGTTATGCACTTTAAGTAAATTTATTAGTGAAATTTTTTATATTTGCACATTTTTTAATAGAGATACGGGCTTAGGCGGGCGGGCTTGGGATTTCAATTTTATGCCCGAGCCTGACCCAAGCCTGGCCCGTCTAAATTTACTACGGGCTTGGGCGGGCTTGGGCTTAGTAAATTTTAACAAAAGCCCGTTAGGCTCGGCCCAGGCCCGCCCAATCCCGACCCGTGCCCACGTCTACTTATAACTAAATGACCAAAATTGAACATACATAAATTCCAAACTACAAACTGTCATGTTCCACAATATAATTAAAAACAAATTAATTCAAATTAATACTAACAACCTAAACACTTATAAAGAAATGCCAAAATTGAATATACATATATTCTAAACTATAAACTGTCATGTTCCACAATATAATCCAAAAATAATACGTTCAAATTCATTAATATTAACAACTTAAACACTTAAAACTAAATGACCAAAATTGAATATACATATATTCTAAACTACAAACTGTCCTGATCCTATATATATATATATATATATATGTTCATGTGAGACAAAGCCATTATGGAGAGACTTTTTTTAGTGTGAGAAAATTAAAAAGTGGTGGCAATTTTGAAATTTTAAAAATATGGAGGGGCATTATTGAGGTGATGTCATCGCTGATGTCACATCTGGAGAGAGAAAAAATTTTTATTATTTTATTTAAAATGCATTTTCCCGCTCTTTCCGAACTCATTTTTCAAAAAAAATTATACCACTGAACTCGTATTAATTAGGCGGTCATTTTGAGATCCATTGTTGTTATTTATAGACGATTTTTATTTGTTTTATTTTTGTTCCAAGTCGGATACTTGGTTGTTCCAATAGAATACTACATTTGTTCCACCAGACAACTCCAATTGTTCCAGCAAAATATTTTCATTATTTTTTTTAAATGCACTCTGGGAGTGTAAAAAAATGTAGTATTCTGTTGGAACAATTAGAGTAGTCCGGTGGAACAATTAGAGTAGTCCGGTGGAACAGTTATAAAAAAATAAAAAAAAAATAAAAATCGTCTATGAATAACAAAAATGGATCTCAAAATGACAACCTAATTAATACGAGTTCACTGGTATAATTTTTTTTTGAAAAATGAGTTCGGAAAGAGCGGGAAAATGCATTTTTGTTGGCCCTAACAAGAACAGAATCACCTAGAGGGGGGTGAATAGGTGTCTAAGTTGTAAACTGAAATTTTCTAAGTTTTTTAAGAAACTTAAATTTCAGAGTCAAATTTCCTCAGAGTCAGAAGCTAGCTTCAGGAAGTTGCTTCTGAGGGAAATTCTGCCTAAACACAGTTAGACTGTTTTCAGCAACAGAAGTTCTGATTTGAGAACTTCTGGACAGTCTTCTGAACAAAGACAATGATACTTTTAGAGAAAATCTGTTTCAGCACTAAATATGAACAAGTACACAGAAGCAAAAATAACAAGTAAGAGGGAGAAAGAAGTTCAGGAGATCCTGAGTGAACAATTCGATTTATCCAAGTTCGCCACAGAAGTCCTGTGACTACGTCTTGTCCCCTGAGGTCGCAGCCTACAGAGATTTTATAAATCCACTATTCAGAACTTTTATGGCAAGTTCAGAAGCTCCTTTACATCAACAGAACTTAAGCTAATTTCTCACTTAGTTCTGACTAGCCTAAAAAGAGTTAAGGGATTTCCACCAGAACAAACAATACTCTGTTTTCTGGATTTCTCACCCAACTCTAATCTCAACTAGATTTCTCTCTTTAAATCTAACTGAAGATCACAAGCGATCTTAGTTTACAAGATTCCTATTATGAACTTGTTTTTCTTCACTCTCTCACTTTAACTAAGACTATGCTAAGAAAGTTTGAGAATGGAAAAGAATGCTCTGTTTTCCTTGTTAAAACAGTGCGTTGAGATTTTGCTCGATGATCACGCGTATGTTGATGCAGTGGAGCAAGGCTACTATTTATAGTGTATGAAGATGACCGTTGGTGAGTTTGAATCTTCAAAGGAGATGACATCAGTTGTTGTAGCCGTTAGTTTGTCAAATCTTCAAACGGTCTTCAAACACTTTGATTTCGTTATCCTTGTTCTTTAACTAAATCCGGTAAGTGATTTGAAATCAAAGATGAGGATGACAGAATCATTCTTCAATTGGATCAACAAAGGGTAGACAAGGAAAATCCGGTTTCTCTTGAACAGACAGGCGCGCTCCATCAAAACAGCTTTTTGAACTTTTGGCGCCTTGCATTAAATGAACTTGTCAGAGCATTAAATGCTATCAAGGGCCCGTGACTTAGCCTTCAGGAGCTAAAGTCCTCTTGACTAAACTTCTGATCACAATTGGCAGAACTTCTGATTGCAGAGAACTATTGAGGAGAGCTTTGGCAGACTTCGACTTCAGAGCGGAGTATCCAGCTTCTGAATAAATGAAACTCTGACTTCAGCAAACCGATCTTCTGAGTTCGTTAAGCAATCCAGAAATGATTCATTCAGCACCTGCTGAGCATCTTACACATAGACTAAGAATAAAAATTATTAGTCAATAGAAAACTATATGTAAGGTACCGTTGAGTTTTCATCTTCTGAAATGTTTGAACATAATCAAAATACTTAGGGTTCATCAATTTTAAATAAAATAATTAAAACTATTTCTCTCTCCAGAGGTGACATCAGCGCTGACATCACCTCCTCTTCCTTTCCTTCAATTCACGCATGAGGAGTGTTCATTTAATTACAAGTTTGCCACCTTCCCCTATTGAATTACAAAAATACCCCTTGTCTCATCATAAAAACTAGTCTCATCCTAAACCCTTGTCTCATTTGAACTTGACTCTATATATATATATATATATATATATATATATATATATATATATATATATATATAGGGGAGGGATCACATGAGAACACCCCCTCTATGTGAGAATGGTTCCTTATGGTGAGAACTGCTGAAACGACGCCGTTTTAGGGTTGGTGGACGCGGTGGCATACATGTAATTAAGCAATCATGAATTTATGAAATAAAAGGAGAATCAAGGAGTCGAACTCGGATCTATTGGGTGTGGAGCGCGCGTCAGCTTTCTTTACCGTTGGGACACGCCACTACATTTGTTTATGAGATATGTTTTTGTTATTTATATGGTTTAACACTTTTATTTAATTAATATAAATAAACTACAGCTTCTATGGATAGTAAGCCCACTGCCATTTCACCAAATGCATTCAATTGATTGTCTTTTATATTGTTATACTCTCCTTTAGATTTGATGCATTGTATAATAAAATAAAACATGTTTTTTTTTTAGTACAAGACTAAAAACATTATTTTATATAAGCTAAATAACAATATACGGTGATTGGAATTTTTTTAATAATGTACTTTAAATTTTCAAAACCCTTCTAATCATTTATTTAACTAATACTTGTATAAATTTATTAATTTTTGTAACAAATAATTATTTTAATAATTATTATACTAATTGGTTGACATATGTTACATCAACCAATAAGATTTTGACAACGTGTAATTAATTTAAAAATTATTTTTAGTTATATAAAATTCTACATCTTAAAATAAAAACCCTAGACCCTAAAAACTAAACCCTAAACCCTAAATTATCGACCCTAGATACTAATATATGTGACGTGTCATCGAATTATTAGTCCGGAGTACCACGTCATCCGTACTCTAGGAGTATTTTAAAATTTCTCTTATTATTATCAAAAACAAGTTCATTAACTTTAGATAAAACTAATAGTATTATAGAACACACTGTTAGTATTTTAGAACACGCTCTTAATATTACAGAACACACTGTTACTATTTTAGAACACGCATATCTTCTTCCTCCTTTCTTAAAACTCATTCTGAATCTCAACCCAAACACATGTAAAATTTCGAGTTATAAAATTTCGAACACATGCAACGTTATTTAGTAAACATGTACATTAGCTTTAAATTAGTTGTAGAACTATGCCATAGTGTTTGTTCCATAAAATTTAGAACTTATGTGACGAAATTTAGAAAGAAGACTCTAAAATTGTAGAACATGTTAAAAATTTTATCACATACGTTATGTTTTTTATAATATGAGTCGCAAATTCGACATATTATAAAATAAGAATGCAAATATGTTGCATATATCAACTAATATTTTTTAAAACATTATCTTAAACTTTTAGAATACAGAATATAAGGTTTAGAAGGTTTATAACGTTATTTAAAACACTGTATTAAAAAAGACGAAACCAGGCCGCATGTTCTAAAATTAAAACTGTATGTTCCAAAATTGAAAAATGTCGTTTTTACCGGGGCTTTATGGATCTTAAAATGAGCGCCTCGTCAATACGAGTTCATCCATATAAAAATATTCGAACCTGGGCCACATGGATACATGGCCCACGCACACATCTCCTCTTGCCACTGCGTCAAGTTATTGCTCACGCTAGTATAGAAATCCAGCTAATAATATACTTAATATTTGTTTGGCAGCCATGTTGCACTTATTTTATTCTTCTTTCTTTTATTTTTTTTTTCATTTTTATTTATCATATATTCTAAAATATAATTACTCTTTTTTCCATTTTCATTTGCCATCTCCTTTAAAAAATAATTACTCATTTTTCCTTTTTTATTTAGTATCTTCTCTAAAACATAAATCCTAATTATTGAACCCTAAAATTGAGATCCTAAACGCTAAACTCGAAATTACAATATAAACTTTGTATTTTAAGATATAAACTATGCATTCCAAATTTATAAACTGTGTGTTCCATTGTATAAACAACGCATTCTAAACTTATAACTTCTGTGTTTCAGGATATTTATCTCTGCATTGTAATTCTTTCTATTCTAATTTAAAGGTAAAGTGACATGTATAAAATTCTTTTTTAGGTGAATATAAAGTTAGGCCGGTTATTGTATATAAATAAAAAAGTTAAATCAAATTTTATTTAAAAAACCTCTATTTTAATATATTTTTAAATAAAGTATCATATAAAATTGTTGATACTCGAACCCTAAATTGGTGAACCCGAAACCCTAAAGTGGTGAACCCGTAACTCTAAGTTTTTAAATTTAAATCCTAAAAATGAACCTTAAACTACAAACTCTAAACCCTAAACCGAAATAAGTGAACCCCAAACCTTAAAATTGTACCTTAATTCTACTTAATGAACCCTAAAATTGAGATCCTAAACATAAATCCTAATTATTGAACCCTAAAATTGAGATCCTAAACGCTAAACTAGAAATTAGAATATAAACTTTGTATTTTAAGATATAAACTACGCATTCCAAATTTATAAACTGTGTGTTCCATTGTATAAACTACGCATTCTAAACTTATAAACTCTGTGTTCCAGGATATTTATCTCTGCATTGTAATTCCTTATATTCTAATTTAACAGTAATGTGACATATATAAAATTCTTTTTTTTATGCGAATATAAATTTAGGCAGGTTATTGTATATAAATTAAAAAGTTAAATCAAATTTTATTTAAAAAACCTCCATTTTAATATATTTTTAAATAAATTATCATATAAAATTGGTGATACTCGAACCCTAAATTGGTGAACCCGAAACCCTAAAGTGGTGAACCCGTAACTCTAAGTTTTTAAACTTAAATCCTAAAATTGAACCCTAAACTACAAACTCTAAACCCTAAACCGAAATAAGTGAACCCCAAACCTTAAAATTGTACCTTAATTCTACTTAATGAACCCTAAAATTAAGATCCTAAACATAAATCCTAATTATTGAACCCTCAAATTGAGATCCTAAACGCTAAAATCGAAATTAGAATATAAAGTTTGTACTTTAAGATATAAACTACGCATTCCAAATTTATAAACTGTGTGTTCCATTGTATAAACTACGCATTATAAACTTATAAACTATGTGTTCCAGGATATTTATCTCTGCATTGTAATTCCTTATATTCTAATTTAATAATAATGTGACATGTATAATTTTTTTTTATGTGAATATAAAGTGTTATATATATTAGAATTGAGTTTATATTTTTGAATTTGGTTTTTTTATGGTATATGGTTCATAAATTTTGATTTTACATTGATTTTACGTGGTTTCGAATGTATTTTTCCAATTTTTAACCATTAAAATATGTTTTCGCTTTGTTTTTTCGACTCATCTTTTTATAACAGTATGCTTAACATTTAAAACAGAGACTACAAAATTCAGAATGTATATAACATTACCGTACAAAAAAAAACTAAAATCAGCCTACATTCCAAACTCCAGAGCCGTATGTTCCAAGTTCTAAAACTTCATTTTTACATGGGCATGATGGATCTTAAAATGAGCGCCTCGTTAATACCAGTCCAACGCTATAAAAAAATTCGAAATCGGAGTTCGGGATAGACGGTAAAACGTTTTTGAATAAAAAGTAAACACATGATGAGTCATCAACCCACTTTTCTCTCTCCTGACTACATACACGCATAAGATGAATAAATGGGTAAATTCCCTTTTAGTCCTTTCCCTTTAATGAAACTACGTAGTTTTGATGTGTTCTCACTTTAAGGAGTGTTCTCAATTTAAGGAGGTGTTCTCACCCGATCCCTCTCATATATATATATATATATATATATATATATATATATATATATATATATATATATATATATATATATAGGGGAGGGATCACACGCAAACAAACTTTAAATTGAGAACACATTGATTTATATGAGAACACATCAAAACTACGTAGTTTTGATAGTAAATAATTTGAAAAAAACGCAGAACTGCGCTGATGGAGGTTCGAACACACGCACCCACTCTTTAAGCAATTATGCTTACCACTCTGACACACATCTCTATTGTTTATACAAGAAGAAATTAATATTGAAACCTTATATTACAGGCGGCTCCCACCTCACCCAATTCATTTAATGTTTTCATTATTAAATTAACCACTTTAACTATATATCGAAACTTTAGATTATTATAGTTATTATTATATTTACAGCTTATCTAAATTTTATATATATAATTAATTAAAATTTTAAAACGCAAACTCCCTTTCTTAGTTTCAATATTAATTAAAAAAATTACAGCTTAACTTTATAGAGTCAAGTTCAAATGAGACAAGAGTTTATGATGAGACTAGTTTTTATGATGAGACAAGTGGTATTTTTGTAATGTAATAGGGGAAGGTGGCAAACTTGTAATTAAATGAACACCCATCATGCGTGAATGGAAGGGAAGGAAGAGGAGGTGATGTCAGCGCTGATGTCACCTCTGGAGAGAGAAAGAGTTTTAATTATTTTCTTTAAAATGCATTTTCCCGCTCTTTCCAAACTCAATTTTCAAAAAAAAATTAACCAGTGAACTCGTATTAATTATGCGGTCATTTTGAGATCCATTTTTGTTATTTATAGACGATTTTTTTTATTTTTTTTGTTCCAACAGAATACTATAGTTGTTCCACCAGACTACTCCAATTGTTCCACCAGAATACTACATTTTTTTACACTCCCAGAGTGCATTTAAAAAAAAATAATGAAAATATTCTGCTGGAACAAATGTAGTAGTCTGGTGGAACAATTGGAGTATTCTGCTGGAACAACCGAGTATCCAACTTGGAACAAAAATAAAAAAAATAAAAATCGTCTATAAATAACAACAATGGATCTCAAAATGACCGCCTAATTAATACGAGTTCAGTGGTATAATTTTTTTTGAAAAATGAGTTCGGAAAGAGCGGGAAAATGCATTTTAAATAAAATAATAAAAACTTTTTCTCTCTTCAGATGTGACATCAGCGCTGACATCACATCATCTTCCCTTCAATAATGTCCCTCCATGTTTTTAAAATTTCAAAAATGCCACCACTTTTTAATTGTCTCACACTAAAAAAAGTCTCTCCATAGTGACCTTGTCTCACCTGATCATATCTCTAACTTTATATAGGTATTTATCATCATATGTTTACTGTAATTTTTTTAATACATTCCCAAACTCATTTAATGTTTTATGATTATGTTAAAATTTATATAAAGCTTTAAATTTTAATTACTTTTCATTCAAAAATGTTTTCCCTCCGATTTCGAATTTTTTTATACCGTTGGACTCGTATTGACGAGATGTTCATTTTAAGATCCATGATGCCCAGGTAAAAACAATGTTTTAATATTTGGAACATACAGTTTTAAAGTTTAGGAGGTATGTTGATTTTAGTTTTGTTTTTTTAGTTTGATATACTAAACAATGTTATATGTAATTCTAAATTTAATACTCAGTATTATAAGAGCTATCATAATATTCTACAAAAAATAATTTGAAAAAATAAGAAAAAAAACATATTTTAATGGTTAAAAGCTCTAAAATAAATTCTAAATCATCTAAATTAAATGTAAAATCATAATTTATAAATCTTATATCATAAGAAAACTCTAAAATATAAATTATAATCTTGTAAAAAACACTAATTACAATTTATAACTCTAGATTTTTAATTTATAAGTTTAATCTAAAATATAAACATACATTCTAAATTTATAAACTGTGTGTTCCATTGTATAAACTACGCATTCTAAACTTATAAACTCTGTGTTCCAGGATATTTATCTTTGCATTGTAATTCCTTATATTCTAATTTAACAATAATATGACATGTATAAAATTCTTTTTTATGTGAATATAAAGTTAGGCCAATTATTGTATATAAATAAAAAAGTTAAATCAAATTTTATTTAAAAGACCTCCATTTTAATATATTTTTAAATAAAGTATCATATAAAATTGGTGATACTCAAACCCTAAATTAGTGAACCCGAAACCCTAAAGTGGTGAGCCCGTAACTCTAAGTTTTTAAATTTAAATTCTAAAATTGAACCCTAAACTACAAACTCAAAACCCTAAACCGAAATAAGTGAACCCCAAACCTTAAAATTGTACCTTAATTCTACTTAATGAACCCTAAAATTGAGATCCTAAACGCTAAACTAGAAATTAGAATATAAACTTTGTACTTTAAGATATAAACTATGCATTCCAAATTTATAAACTGTGTGTTCCATTGTATAAACAACGCATTCTAAACTTATAAACTTTGTGTTCCAGGATATTTATCTCTCCATTGTAATTCCTTATATTCTAATTTAACAATTATGTGACATGTATAAAATTCTTTTATTTATGTGAATATAAATTTAGGCCGGTTATTGTATGTAAATAAAAAAGTTAAATTAAATTTTATTTAAAAAACCTCTATTTTAATATATTTTTAAATAAAGTATCATATAAAATTGGTGATACTCGAACCCTAAATTGGTGAACCCGAAACCCTAAAGTGGTGAGCCCGTAACTCTAAGTTTTTAAATTTAAATTCTAAAATTGAACCCTAAACTACAAACTCTAAACCCTAAACAGAAATAAGTGAACCCCAAACCCTAAACCGAAATAAGTGAACCCCAAACCCTAAAATTGAACCTTAATTCTAATTATTGAACCCTAAAATTGAGATCCTAAACATAAATACTAATTTTTGAACCCTAAAATTAAGATCCTAAAGACTAAACTCGAAATTATAATATAAACTTTGTACAGTAAGATATAAACTATGCATTCCAAATTTATAAACTGTGTGTTCCATTGTATAAACTATGCATTCTCCAAATTTATAAACTGTGTGTTCCATTGTATAAACTATGCATTCTAAACTTATAAACTCTGTGTTCCAGGATATTTATCTCTGCATTGTAATTCCTTATATTCTAATTTAAAAATAATGTGACATGTATAAAATTATTTTTTTTATGTGAATATAAAATGTTATATATATATATATTAGAATTGGGTTTATAGTTTTGAATTTGGCTTTTTATGGTATAAGATTTATAAATTTTGATTTTACATTGATTTTACGTGGTTTCGAATGTATTTTTCCAATTTTTAACCATTAAAATATGCTTTCGCTTTGTTTTTTCGACTCATTTTTTTAATAACAGTATGCTTAACATTTAAAACAGAGTATACAAAATTCAGAATGTATATAACATTACCGTACAAAAAATAAAACTAAAATCAACATACCTTCTAAACTCGAAAGCGGTATGTTCCAAATTCTAAAACTTCGTTTTTACCTGGGCATGATGGATCTTAAAATGAGCGCCTCGACAATACCAGTCCAACGGTATAAAAAAATTTGAAATCGGACTTCGGGATAGCCGGAAAAACGTTTTTGAATAAAAAGTAAACAAATGATGAGTCATCAACCCACTTTCCTCTCTCCTGAATACATACACGCATAAGATGAATTAAATGGGTAAATTCCCTTTTAGTCCCACCCCTTTAATGAAACTACGTAGTTTTGATGTGTTCTCACTTTAAGGAGTGTTTTCAATTTAAGGAGGTGTTCTCACCCGATCCCTCCTATATATATATATATATATATATATATAGGGGAGGGGTCCTGTGAAAACCACCCTCTATGTCAGTACCAATTTTAGGTGAGCACCATCCAAAAACGGGTCAACCCGCGGGTCAACACGCGGGTCAAACACGCGGATCCGGTCAAACTTGCGGATTCGGATCACCTATAAAAGCTGATAAAAGCTGCGTTTAACCTAAATAAATCTGCGTTTCAGATCGAGATTTTATGTTCAGAATCCATGCGAAATACTAAAAACTAAAGCTTCGATTCAGCTCGCAATTTTATCTTTAGAATCCTTGAGAAAAACTAAAATCAAAATCTGAACTGATTGATGGCTTCTCTAGTGTCCTTCTGTTCAATGGAATATTCAGAAAATCCTTCATCAAATGTTGAATCAGGTAACTTTGAATCTTATTAATACATGTTCAGGATATTAAAAATACATGTTTATGATGTTTTGCTCGTGTTCGGAATTGAATTCTGAAGATTGCTTATGCATGTAGTTTGTTTGTCTGAATCTTGAATCGTATTAATACATGTTCAGGATATTAAAAATACATGTTTATGATGTTTCGCCTCGTGTTCAGAATTGAATACTGAAGATTGCTTATGCATGTAGTTTGTTTGTCTGAATCTTGAATCGTATTAATACATGTTCAGGATATTAAAAATACATGTTTATGATGTTTGGCCTCGTGTTCAGAATTGAATTCTGAAGATTGCTTGTGGATGTAGTTGGTTTGTCCGATTCTTTGAATCGTATTAATACATGTTCAGGATATTAAAAATACATGTTTATGATGTTTGGCCTCGTGGTCAGAATTGAATTCTAAAGATTACTTGTGGATGTAGTTTGTTTTTCTGAGTTTTGAATGGTATTTATACATGTTCAGGATATTAGAATTCATGTTCAACATTTTTTGCCTCGTGTTCAGAATAGAATTCTGAATATTGCTTGTGGATGTAGTTGGTTTGTTTGATTTTTTGAATGCTATTTATATATGTTCAGATATCAGAAAACATGTTTAGAATGTTTTGCCTCATGTTCAGAATATTGGAATTCATGTTTACACATTTTTGCAGATTTAACTTTCAATTATGAAGTACTTCCAATTACTTGTATTACACCACACGTAATACCAGAAATAAGTCCTGAAGGAACAAGACTATTTGTACCCTCATGTGCTAATGAAATAAAACCACAATTGGGAATGAAATTTATGACTCCTGAAGAGGGTATTCGTTTCCATGAAGCTTATGCACTTGCTTGTGGATTCTGTACAAGGAGGACTACTATTAAAAGAAGCATAAAGCTGAATAATGCCATCACTTTTCAATATAGTGTAAGTAACAAATCTGGTTACAGGGAAGACAGAAAAAAAAGCACAGTGAATTAGAAGAAACTCAAGATGATGGAAATTCAGAAGTTAAAGAAAAAAAGAAAAGGTTAATCACACGTGTTGGATGCAGAGCCCGAATTGGAGTGAAACGTACACCTGATGGAAAATATATGTATCATTTGTTTGTTGAAGAACATAACCATACACTATTCAGTCCAAGTTGTGCCAAATATCAAAAACAAGGTAGGAATGTGAGCTCCCTTCACAAAAAAATAATCGTAGATAACACAAAGGTGAATATAGGTCATATGAAGACTTATAGACTAATGAAAGAATTTGTTGGAGGATATGAGAATATTGGAGCTTCGAAGCAAGACTTTAAAAATTTTCACAGGGATTTGAAAGAGTATATAAAAGACTCAGATTCACAGATGTTCATAGATAATTTCATTGGCAAGAAACATTCGTGGGCTGCGTTTTTTTTTTTTGATTTTGAGACAGATGAAGAGGAACAACTATGTAGAGCTTTATGGGCAGACCCCATTTGCAGAAAAAACTATGCTTTATTTGGAGAAATGGCATCTTTTGACACAACATACCAAACTAACAGGTATTCTTTCATCTTTTTCTTCTTGTTTAGGATATAATAGTGCATTATCATAATATTCAGAATCATATGCACAATTGTTTTTTTATAAACAGATACAACATGGTCTTTGGACCATTTGCTGCATCTTTTATAGCAAAAGAAGATATTCAGTCATTTGAATGGATTTTCAAGACATTTTTAAAGGCAATGGGGGAGAAAGAGCCAACTTGTTTAATAACAGACCAAGATCCATCAATGATAGTTGCTTTTAAAAGTGTATTTAAAAAAACTAAACACAGGTTTTGCATGTGGCATATCATGTAGAAGATGCCTGACAAAGTTGGTAAGCATTAAGACTATTTTGCAAGATATTATAGTGCATGTTCGATATTGTAGATTTTGTTTGTTTAACTCATATATCTGCTTGTTTTGAGTAGGTCGTAAGATTGCACAAGAAACAAATTTCCTGAAAAAGATCAATAAAGTTATTTGGCATCCAGAATTAGAGCCTGAAGAATTTGAAGAGAAATGGAGAAGTGTTATTGAAGAATTTGATTTAGAAGAAAATGATTGGTTGTGTAAGATGTACAAGGATAAAGAAGCATGGATTCCTGCATATGTTATTGATTTATTCATGGGTGGCATAATGAGAACAACATCAATGTCGGAGAGTGAAAACAACTTCTACACTACTAATACAAATTCGCATTTAACTCTTGTTGAGTTTTATATGCGTTTTGAGAGTGCAATAGATTTACAAAGGCATAACCAAGGTCAGAATGACAGTGATTCTAAGTTTAAATGTCCAGAATGCAAGACCATATTTGATATAGAGAAGCATGGATCTAAAGTTTATACAACAGCTGTGTTCTATGAGTTTCAATTAGAGGTTCAAATTGGTATTGATAAGTGTGGATTGAAGCATTAAGGAAAGAAGATGAGTTGCAATTATTCACAATCTCTGAAGAAAAAAGGAATAGATCATTTGAGGTTGTGTTTAATACAAGTAACAAAGATACTACATGCTCGTGCAACAAGTTTATAAGGATAGGAATGCCCTGTAGACACATGATTTGGGTATGGAAGACAAAAATGGTTGATAAAATTCCTGAACAGTATGTACTCAATAGATGGACCAGAAATGCAACAAGAAAACCAATATTTATAGAAGGAAGTCTTGTGGAAGAAAGTGCTTCTAAACTGGATCAAAAGAGATTGTTAAACGATTTATGGTCTGAAATTTACACTTGTGTGAGTTTGGTACAGAATGATCCGGAAAAAATAGATGATCTTGTGCAAAGAATGAGAGGATTGAGGCTGGGTTTGGAAGAAAACAGAACAGAAAACAACAATGTCACTACTCCTACTAAAATAAGTGATATAGAAATGTTGATTGGAGCTACTGCACCAACTGAAATTCTTATTAAACCGCCTAAAGTTTCAAAGAATAAAGGTACGGGTGTTCATCTTACCAATAGTGATACAAGATTGAGGAGTGAGAAAGAGAAAGCAGTAGAAAATAAAAAGAACAAGCATCCTAGAAAATGTCAAGGCTGCAATGAGTATGTTTACCATGACTTGAGGACCTGTCCAATGAACAACAATAAGAAGAAGAGGAAGAAGAATAAGAATAAGAATAAGAATGAGGACTTGCCCAATGAGTAGGTTCTATAAGTATGTTTCAGAACTTGAGTATTTGTTTGAAGAACATTTGATTGTATTTTTAAAAAATAGATTTAAATCATTCATTAGTGGATATTATCACAATTGGTATTCATATTGTGAATATACTGTTTAACAGTGAATTAACATTGGAATACAAGAAATTTATTGAATACTATTTTTTCACTTTCTGAACATGAATATTTCAATTCTGAATATAAGTGTTTCTATTGAGAACATGCTGTTTAAAAGTGAATATTTCGGTATTTTTATTCCTTGTGCTTTGTGATGGATTGTGTTATTTTTAACAGTGATTAAAATTAGAATAAAAGAAATTTATTCTACTATTAAACAACAAATATAAAAATAAATTTTTATATTAATTATAAAAATATTACAATTTAAAGAAAACTATAAAATACATTAAAAAGGAAGAAAACATAAAAAAAAATCATTAAAAGAAGGATTATTCGAACTTTATATCTTCTCTCAGAAGATTTTCTGCTCTTTCCAATTCTTGTTCACTTTTTGCTACTTCTATTTTGAGATCATCAACTTCAAATTTTTTCTCCTTGATGAACTCGAACAATCTAGCAGAACATCTAGCCATGGTTGATGCCATGGTTTCCATAATGACCAACATGTAATCTGGGTCATCTTCTTTCACAGAATCATCAAATGCTCTCACGATTCTGTTGAATGCATGAGGCACATTTGGTTGTTCTGATGGAGGTGGTGGTGATGGTGTTCTTTCCATTGATGAGAGAAAGAGAGAGTTAAAGAGAGAAAGAGAGAGGTTATGAGTGAACGATTATGGAAAGATGAGAAACAATAAAGGGATTGCTGGTTATTTATAGAATTAAAGAAGTGGAAACTGAAAGGTTGCAATCAAAAAATTTGAATAATTTCCAATGTACACGTTGTTTAATGTAGTTTTCAGTAAGATTTAAATCTATTTTCCAGGGTGGATTTTTCAATAATATTATGCAAATTCTGAACATGCATATTTCGATTCCGAATATAGGTATTAAAATTGTGAATATACGTTTATAACAGAACTAAACATCAAATGACGTTCTTGATGTTATAACTAATTTTAATACTTTTATAACAAAACTCCTGAATATTTTTATAACAAAACTCCTGAATATTTTTATAACAAAAATCATGAATATTTCGATTTCGAATATAGGTATTAAATTTTTATACTTTTTAATGCAATCTTTCATGATAGAAGTTCTGTTATAAAAATATTTTTTAATGCTGATGAACCCTAAGTGTTTTGATTATGTCCAAACGTTTTAGAAGATGAAAACTCCAACATTCTCTTACATATAGTTTATTGTTGACTAATAATTTTCTACTTAGTCTATGTGTAAGTTACTCAGCAAGTGTTGAATGAAGAATTTCTGGATTGCCTGAAGGACTCAGAAGATTTGATTGCTGAAGACAGAATCTCATTAATTCAGAAGCTGGATGCTCCGCTCTGAAGCTGTTGAAGTCTGTTAAAGCTCTCCTCAGAGCTTCATTGCATTCAGAAGTTCACCTACCAATTTGATCAGAAGCTTAGTCACGGGTTCTGGATAGCATCTAATGCTCTGACAAGTGCATTTAATGCAAGGCGCCAAAAGTTCAAAAAACTGTTTTGATGAAGCGCGTGTTAAGTCCAAAATGTACTTAATTTAGCTATGTATTTCGTATATATTTTCGTAACATTTCATATAGTTTTAGCTCATTTAGCTTAGAAATATCTAGGATAAGGGCAATTTCACTACTTTGTGTTTGTTTTGATCTCCAGAGCTTAATCTTATGAAAACATAGCAATTTGATGTTAGTTCGAGCCAAAAACGAGCAATAGAAGACTTTTGAGTTCATACAAGTTCATGCAAGGCCATGCGAAGAAGTTACGTGCAAGCTAAGATGGAAAATCGAAGAAATAACTCGAGGCGTGCAACCTACAGGTCGCGCGCTAGAGGCAAGGATTGCCTCTGGCGCGCTGGGTTCATTTTTGGCCTTGTCTCTATAGAGGCAAAAGCTGCCTCTGGCGCGCCGGGTTACAGAATGTGCAGAAATGGATTTTCTTCGTCGTTCTTATCCACACAACCCTTCCGAAAGGTCGTACACCTTCCCAACGGACACGATCATTCCCTAAGGTTGTAACCCTTCGAAACACACCTCTTGGTGCCTATAAATACACCATCCTTGTCTGAAATTCGAAGATGGTTGACAAATCTAACAAAAAGAATGCTAAATACTTGCTTACATTTCCCGCTATGCTTACACCTAAATCCACCCATTTCATAAACGTTCCCGCTGTAATTCCTGACAAGAATTACAGCATGATTTCATTCTTTTCCTTAAGCATTGTAGTTAGATCGAGAGATCAACTTCGTTCATCCGTTCATCGAAGAAAATCCGAGCAAGAACGCCCCGAGGCTTGACAACCCTTTCGAGTAGAGTAAAAAGGATTGACAACCCTGTTTCCTTATACTTGTTTATGTTCTGTCCAACTTTGATTTTCTGTTTACATCTTGTATGAATATGATATTGAGTTTATAAAGAGATTTATGTTCTTTATATGCTTATGTTCTTGAATTGATAGTTTGCATGCTAAGTAATTAATTTGGATCAAGAATAGTTGCTTAGTATAATAACTTGTGTTTATCATTAACTTATAATCTTGTGATACGAATAGGTTCGGTTGCTTAGGTTATAATCTAGTTTTACATGTGTGATTGTAGTCGGTTATAATATTGATACGAATAGGTTCGGTTAGTATATAATTGATGTTCATATGTGGTTAACTTGTTTGCATGTATCGAGAGATCGGAATAAGTTATATCGAGATTAGATTAAGTATATCAAGTTTATTCAATATTGTGTTTACGTGCTTAAATGAATTGTTGTCTTTGCTTAAGAATTAGTTTGTAAATCCTTAACTTTGTGAGTTTGTGAATTTAAGTATAAGTAAGTGTGGCATGGTACAGTAAGTTGTGTTCTTATCAACCAAATCAATAAGGATTATCGCTTTAACTATAAACCTCGAGAAAACGAATAAACTAAACAATGAACGTAAATGAGTAATTAGCGTTTCTCTGTGGGTTCGATCTTTTTATTACTACATGAGTGACTCCGTACACTTGCGGAAATCGCCCAACAAGTTTTTGGCGCCGTTGCCGGGGAAACGCGTCACGAGTTTTGTTTCGAAAGAAATTAAACTTGTTTTTGGTTGCTTATTTATTGACAAAGTTTATTTAGTTCCGAATCTTGATTTATAGATTTTTATATTATATGTATTTTTTTTTATAGTTTATTAGTTACTTACATTAATATGTTTATATTTTATTTATTTACGTCTTGATTTAATTTATTATGTTTAGTTACTAACTATTTTCTTTTCTATTGTTCGTCGGAGATATTGATCGTGTTCATGCGCATAACCGACTCAATTAATTAAAGACGAAGCAAGTAGGAATAAGAATCCATGGACTTTGAATGTAAGATTTAAACGAGAATTCATGGAGGTTAGAGGTAAGTTTTTATTTTCATTATTTTTTTTTATATATATTTTAATGCTTTTAACTTGTAATTTTGAAAAAAAAAAAAAAAAAAAAAACTGTTCTCAAGTTTCTGGAGTTTTTCTGACGGAAATTTCGTCTTTACGACGAAAACTTCTGTCTTTAAAATCTTTCAAAGCATTTTCCACAAATGATTTCTGTCAGAAAATATTTCCGACGCAAGTTTCTGTCAGACAATATTTCCAACGCAAGTTTCTGTCTGTAAAACAGTTACAGACGAACATGTGTGATTTTCGAATTTTTCATATCTTTTCATGAACGGACACCATTTTACTGATCTAATTCATTTCAAAAGATGTCTTTTCACTAAATTAACTTCCTTTAACTACTTTTCAAGATTTAGTTACGTTAATTATGATTTTTCCAAATCATTTTCCCAACAAGTTTTTCGCCCTAGGTCTAGGACATTCACATGGATCGAAAGGTCAAACGAGGCAGCCACTTGCAAGCCAATTTTGAAACCTTTCTGATCTGAATTTCGAAAAATGCATAACTACAACATTGTGTATCTATGTCTTATGGAAACTTTGCAATTTGAATCGCCCAAATAAGAGGTCATATGAGAAAGTTATGGGCAAATTACTGAAGACCGTCGAATCTGGAATTTTCACAAGTTTCGAATTTTTCATACCTTTTCGTGAAGAGGCACCATTCCATTTTGACCAAATCCTTTTCAAAATGTGTCAACTCGTGTATAACTTCCATTAAACAATTTTACTAACTTATTTTAGGGTGATAGAGACATCAAATGAAAGTCGCTTTATAGACTTAGATACATCGAATTCACCTAGAATTATTCTTTAGTATATGTTGTTTGCTTTCTTGTTTTTAATTTTTATTTGTTTGTTGTTTTTGTTTTTGTAATTTTCTGTTTTTATTTGTTTTTTTTATGCTTTCAATAAAATGTATTCGATCACCACATACTAAATAAATAAAGATCGAATTTTTATACTTGTGTTATTTACTTTTGTTTATCGTTTCTCGGTTAACCATTTGGTTAATCCGAGTGTTTACTGATGTTTAAGTTGTTTTTGTTGAGTTTCAGAATGTTTAGTATGATTTTGTGAAGTTTCAGTAGGGCCCGAGATGGTTGAGATTGGATCGGGGACTTAAAAAGTTGAAATTGGAGCGTAACTTGTACAAGTTACAGGTCGCGCGCCAGAGGCAACTTCTGCCTCTGGCGCGCAAGGCATGATTTATGCCTTGGCTCGATCGTGCTCGAGCCAGCAGATCGAGCCAAGTAACAGTGGGCTTTGGCCGGGTTTTACCTCCCAAAAATCCAAATTTTTGCCTCCAAAATCAAAACTCAAATTCAAATTTCACCTTTTACTCTTCCCAAAACAACTTTAAACACACACATTCATTTCATTACCACATTTACATCCATAAATATTCCTATTTCACTCATCTCTTCCATAACAACTCAAATTCAAAATCTCGAACCCTTAACACCCAAAACCTCAAATTTCTTTTAACCCTCTTCTAAATTTCGAAAAATGTCAAGGAAGAAGGCTCCCGCTCAACGGAATTTGGCTCCGGAAGTTGACTTGAGGGATTCATATGGTGCTCCGTTCCGTATTCTTGCAAGTTCGGAGGGTTCAACGTTTAGTCGCCTTGTTGGTAAGGCTACTTTTGTTTCTATGAGAGATATTGATAATGAGGTGCTAGAAAGGTTCGATTTTGGTGATAAGGTTGCTAGGTATTTAGAACTTATGGGATTAACTAGATTTGCCAAATATAGATTTGATGTGGATGTGCATGTGTTGATGGAATTAGTTTGTTCTTTGCATTTTGATGAGAAGAAGAATTGGTTTAGTTTTTAGAAATCGAGGAGAAACATTTACCGTTTCTAGGAGGGATATTCAAAAATGGTTTCGAATCCCAAATAATGGCGCTTCTATGCCGGATGATTATGATTTGAGTGCGGGATGGAAACGTATTTCGGGTATGGATGAATTTGTTGTCAAAAATTGCTCTAACAAGTTAATTAGGGATGAATGCCTAATGTACTTTCATAAATATCTTTGTGGTGCAATTTTTGGTCGTGTTGAATATTCGAAAGTTAGTGCTAAGGACGTGTGGGTGCTTGAATGTCTTCTTGATGGTGTTCAAGTAGATAGTATAGGTTTGATTTTTGATGTGCTCAAAAGGTTGAATGCTAGGAAAACCACTACTTATCCTTTTGCTAATATTTTGACGGGTTTAGTTCAAGGTGTTAGAGGAACTTTATCCGAGTTTCAAAAGATTCGTCATAATGATCTCCCGATGCTTGATATGGTGTTTTTGAAAAATAGTGGTGTACTCACCGATTCTCGGCAATTTAAGTCCTATGAGAAGAGGACGGCTTTACTTATTTTAGGTGAACATGTCGAGGCGGGTGATGGATCTTCGTCGGCACCTAAGCCGAAAGGAAAGGGCAAGAGGAAGGCCAAAGTGGGCCAAACCCAAGAAGAAATTGGTGATGAAGTTCCGAGGTGGCAACATGTGCTCGATCAAATGAATGCACACCATCAAGTAGTTCAAGGACAAATTCATGATGTCGTTGAAGAGAATAGGCGTATGAACACTCATTTGGGGACAATGCAAACCTCGATTGATGAATGTTTGGAGAATCAACGTTACTTCAAGACTCGCCTAGAGAATTACCTCGACTACAAGCTCACTTCCGACTCACCAAACTACTCTCCTCCTCGTGATTAAAGTCACAAGATCCGAGTTCAAGAAGTCCAAGATCAAGTTTTATTTCTTTACTTTATTTTATTTTCAATTTTTAGTATAACTTAGTTTTTTTTTTCTCTTCTTTAATTTTAGTAATTTTCTTTTCTTTATTTTATTTATGCTTATTGAAGAACTAATTAAATCTTCTTATGAATTTCTTATGTTTTTAGTTATTTTTCTTATCTTACATTTTTGCTCACTTAGTTTCCGAACTATGAGGACATAGTTCCCACTAAGTGTGGGGAGGTGGTACGTTTTCCTTTATTTTTCCTATATCATTTTATTATTCATGTGTGTTTTTTGTCAAAAATTTAAATTTTTTCATTAGTGCCATTTTTGCAATAAAAATGCCTTAGTTTAGATTGACATACATATATTCATGCATTTATTCTCATGACTAGTAGAATGTCTACCAAATAATAAAATAGGAAAAAGAAAACGTATGCAAAAAAGTGATAGTTGACGAAAAAGAAAAAGAAAAAATTCAAGTCACTTTTACATTTCCCCTACACAAGGATTAAGTACCTCAAATCTTATACTAAAGTTTTTATTATGTTCTTTTGCTTATGTTTAAACCAAGGTTTTTATGCAATCTCATATGGAACGTCATATTATCTAAAAGATATGCAAATATCTTGACTTGAAATCCATCTCGAGATTAAATAAAAATGAGGTCATTAGGGAAACTATAGCCATAATACATGTTGATTTAAAGTTAATATAGGTTGAGGGTATCTAAAATTTTCTTGCTTAAATACTTTGTTAATTAGGAAGTGTCAAGTTGCGTACTTTTGGCCACGTTCGAGTCCACCCATGGCTGGAGCGAGGTATGAAAGGAACGTCAAGCTAGAGTCTAGAGGTATTAAATTTGGCATGATTGAAGTTTAACGTCACGGTCTAGTCCACCCATGTCAAGGACGTAACCTCTTAAGCGGAAAACATGAATCTAAAGTCGGTATTTTAACTCATAAGTCACGGTCTCGACCACCCTTATCAAGAACGTGACTAGGGAAGATTTACTTGACAAATTAAAGCAAGAAGGAAAATAAAGATACCTAGATATGCCTTGAGACAATAAAAATCAAAACATGCGTGCTCGCTTTGTCCCGAAAGCCTTATATAAAATACGTCAAGAATGGATGATAGTCTTAAAGGTTCTTATAATCGTATGGCTTCATTATGAACGCATATTAACTTTCTCGATAAAGTTTTGCTTGATCAAAGTTAATTGACTTTCATATAAGGTTAGGTTAATATAATGACTACTTTGGGAAGTTGATAGAGGTAGCTTATGTTACATCCTATATTTGCTTGAGGACAAGCAAAAGTTTAAGTGTGGGGATTTGTTAAGTCCAAAATGTACTTAATTTAGCTATGTATTTCGTATATATTTTCGTAACATTTCATATAGTTTTAGCTCATTTAGCTTAGACATATCTAGGATAAGCGCAATTTCACTACTTTGTGTTTGTTTTGATCTCCAGAGCTTAATCTTATGAAAACATAGCAATTTGATGTTAGTTCGAGCCAAAAACGAGCAATAGAAGACTTTTGAGTTCATACAAGTTCATGCAAGGCCATGCAAAGAAGTTACGTGCAAGCTAAGATGGAAAATCGAAGAAATAACTCGAGGCGTGCAACCTACAGGTCGCGCGCTAGAGGCAAGGATTGCCTCTGGCGCGCTGGGTTCATTTTTGGCCTTGTCTCTATAGAGGCAAAAGCTGCCTCTGGCGCGCCGGGTTACAGAATGTGCAGAAATGGATTTTCTTCGTCGTTCTTATCCACACAACCCTTCCGAAAGGTCGTACACCTTCCCAACGGACACGATCATTCCCTAAGGTTGTTACCCTTCGAAACACACCTCTTGGTGCCTATAAATACACCATCCTTGTCTGAAATTCGAAGATGGTTGACAAATCTAACAAAAAGAATGCTAAATACTTGCTTACATTTCACGCTATGCTTACACCTAAATCCACCCATTTCATAAACGTTCCCGCTGTAATTCCTGACAAGAATTACAGCATGATTTCATTCTTTTCCTTAAGCATTGTAGTTAGATCGAGAGATCAACTTCGTTCATCCGTTCATCGAAGAAAATCCGAGCAAGAACGCCCCGAGGCTTGACAACCCTTCCGAGTAGAGTAAAAAGGATTGACAACCCTGTTTCCTTATACTTGTTTATGTTCTGTCCAACTTTGATTTTCTGTTTACATCTTGTATGAATATGATATTGAGTTTATAAAGAGATTTATGTTCTTCATATGCTTATGTTCTTGAATTGATAGTTTGCATGCTAAGTAATTAATTTGGATCAAGAATAGTTGCTTAGTATAATAACTTGTGTTTATCATTAACTTATAATCTTGTGATACGAATAGGTTCGGTTGCTTAGGTTATAATCTAGTTTTACATGTGTGATTGTAGTCGGTTATAATATTGATACGAATAGGTTCGGTTAGTATATAATTGATGTTCATATGTGGTTAACTTGTTTGCATGTATCGAGAGATCGGAATAAGTTATATCGAGATTAGATTAAGTATATCAAGTTTATTCAATATTGTGTTTACGTGCTTAAATGAATTGTTGTCTTTGCTTAAGAATTAGTTTGTAAATCCTTAACTTTGTGAGTTTGTGAATTTAAGTATAAGTAAGTGTGGCATGGTACAGTAAGTTGTGTTCTTATCAACCAAATCAATAAGGATTATCGCTTTAACTATAAACCTCGAGAAAACGAATAAAGTAAACAATGAACGTAAATGAGTAATTAGCGTTTCTCTGTGGGTTCGATCTTTTTATTACTACATGAGTGACTCCGTACACTTGCGGAAATCGCCCAACAGCGCGCCTGTCTACTCAAAGTGAAACCAGAATTTCCCTGTCTACCCTTTGTTGATCTTATTGAGGAATGTTTCCGGTCAACCTTATCTTTAATTTCAAATCACTTACCGGATTTGGTTAAAGAACAAGGATAACGGAATCAAAGTGTTTGAAGACCGTTTGAAGACTTGACAAATTAACGGCTACTACAACTGATGTCATCTCTGTTGAAGATTCAAATTCACCAACGGTCATCTCCATTCACTATAAATAGTAGCCAAGCTCCAATTCATCATTTACGCGTGATAATCGAGCAAAATCTCAACGCACTGTTTGAAGCTTAAAAACAGAGCACACTTTCCATTCTCAATCTTTCTTAGCATAGCTTAAGTTTAAGTGAGAGAGTGAAGAAAAACAAGTTCATAATAGGAATCTTGTAAACTGATATCGTTTGTGATATTCAGTTAGATTTTGAGAGAAATCTAGTTGAGATTAGAGTTGGGTGAGAAATCCAGAAAACAGAGTTGTTGTTGTTCTGATGGAAATCCTTTAACTCTTTTTAGACTAGTCAGAACTAAGTGAGAAATTAGCTTAAGTTCTGTTGATGTAAAGGAGCTTCTGAACTTGCCATAAAAGTTCTGAATAGTAGATTTATAAAATCTCTGTAGGCTGCGACCTCAGGGGACAAGACGTAGTCACAGGACTTCTGTGGCGAACTTGGATAAATCGAATTGTTCAATCAAGATCTCCTGAATCTCTTTCTCCCTCTTATACTTGTTATTTTGTCTCTATGTACTTGCTCATATCTTAGTGCTGAAACAGATTTTCTCTAAATATCATTGTCTTTGTTCAGAAGACTGTCCAGAAGTTCTTAACTCAAAACTTCTGTTGCTGAAAACAGTCTAACTGTGTTTAGGCAGAATTTCCCTCAGAAGCTACTTCTGTAAGCTTGCTTCTGTTTCTGAGGAAATTTGACTCTGAAAATTAAGTTTTCAACTTTGACACCTATTCACCTCCCTCTAGGTGATTCTGTTCTTGATAGGGCCAACAAGTGGTATCAGAGCGAAGGACACTTCACATATTTACTAAAGATCTAACAATCTAAGTGTAAGATCCTATCAGAATCAATAGAGATGGCTAGTAGACACCAGCCTGAGAATATTTCTCACTTCATTGTTCCAGAGGGTTCCTCCACAACTAGACCTCCATTATTTAATGGTGACAACTACTCATACTGAAAAAAGAGGATGATGTATTTCATCCAAGCTCAAAGCATGAGTGCTTGGTATGTTATCGCAGATGGTGATTTCATTCCTACCAGAATGGAACCAGGTTTAGGGCAAGTTATTATCCCTCAGAGAGAATATTCTGATGATATCCTTAAAAAACTCCAAACGAATGCTTCAGCAATAAATATGCTGCATTGTGCACTTACTTCTACTGAGTATAACAAAGTGTCTTCTTGTGAAACAGCAAAGGATATTTGGAACAAGCTAGAAGTCACTTACGAAGGAACAGGAAAAGTGAAGCAATCTAAAGTCAATCAGTTGATGAGAGATTATGAGTTATTTGAAATGCTTGACAAAGAATCTATCTCAAGTATGAAATCTAGATTCACCAAGATTGTCAATGACTTGAAGAGTTTGGGAAAGGATATTGAAGAATCTGAAAAAGTGAAGAAGATCCTCAGAAGCTTACCAAGGTATTGGCAAGCCAAGAAGACTGCTATTGAAGAAGTTCAGGACTTAAGCTATTATGAGTATGATGAACTTATTGGCTCATTGATTACTCATGAGATGGCATTAAAGAATCATGACCTGAGAGAAAGGTCAGAAGGAAAAAGAGTAGTCCTGAAAGCAGAATCTTCTGAAGAATCCTCTGAAGATGAGGAACTGGCTATGCTGACCAGGAAGTTCAAGAAAGCCTTCAGAAAAGGCATAGGTGGAAACTACAAGAAGCCTTTCATGAGCTTTGACAAGAAAACTCCTGATTCTGGTGAAAAGTTCAAAAGAGATCCAAACAAGCCAATTGTGTGCTATGGATGTCAGCAACCGGGGCACATTAAGCCTAACTGCCCGGAGCTGAAGAAAGATAAGAGAAAGTTCAAGAAAGCTATGCTGGCTGCTTGGTCAGACTCTGAGACCAGCAGTGATCCTGAAGAAAAGGAAGAGCAAGCTCAGATTTGTTTCATGGCTATTGATGAGCCAACTTCTGAAGATGTCACAGGAGAAACTTCCGCACCTCTTGAAGCTACATATGACTCTGAGATAAACAATTCTCAAGAACTTGATATCTTTGACTCTTTTGAAGAACTCTATAGTATGTTCAAGTACCTGGAAAGGAAATTGGACAAGAGTGAGTCTGACAAGTTTCTTAGGTTTACTCAAGTTTATTCTGACATGAAAGTGTTAGAAGAAAAGTTGTGTAAACAGTTCAGCACTCCTGCTGATAGCTCCAAAGCTAAAGGCAAGGAAAAGCTGCCTCTGGGAAGTGATAAACCCCAGAAGAAGAAGAAACCTGTCACTCCCTCTCTTCTGAAAGAGATAGCTTCTCCTCCTGATGTTGGCACCTCTGAGAGTGCTGCTGTAGCCTCTGAAGATGTTGTACCTTCTCAGAAGAAGAAGAAATCCCCCAAGAAGCAAAGGGAAAGATCCAAGAACCCTCCCTTTTGCAAGCTTTGCAAGAGTGATGGTCACTGGTTGAAGGATTGCAAGTATCATATTAAAAACCTCTTGCAATCTGAAATATCATTAAAACCTGCTGAAGAAAAGTCTAACAATGAAGGACCCAATAAGGATTGGGTACCTGTCACTAATTGATTGTGTTGCAGGTGGCTCTGAGTGCTCCATCAATGTCAAAGCAGTGGTACATTGACAGTGGGTGCTCAAGGCATATGACAGGTGATGAAAAAGCATTCATCACATTTGATCCTAAAAGAGGTGGAAAAGTCAGCTTTGGAGATGCTCAGAAAGGAAGGATACTTGGTTCTGGATCCATAGGAACTAATCCTCCGATCGAAGATGTCTCCCTAGTCAGAGGCCTGAAGTTCAATCTCCTGAGTGTTGCACAACTGTGTGATAAAGGAAGAGATGTTGTCTTCAGCTCCTCTGGATGTAAAATCTTGGACAGTAAGTCAAGGAAAGTTATTCTAACTGCTCCTAGAGTTGAAAATGTTTTCATGCTGAACCTTGAGAATCTTTGCAAAAATATATCTTGATGTCTAAAGAGGATACCTCCTGGCTCTGGCATAGAAGACTTGCTCATGTGAGCATGGACCTTCTGGCCAAAGTAACTAGATATCAATTGGTTGAGGGTCTGCCTGAAATTAGTTTTAAAAAGAATCATCTATGCAATGCTTGCCAATCTGGTAAACAATCCAGAAGCTCTTTTAAAACTAAGAAAATCATTTCAACTAAAAGACCTTTGGAATTACTTCATATGGACCTTTTTGGCCCAGTTCAACCAATGAGCATGGGTGGAAAGAAGTATGCCTTTGTCATAGTAGATGACTATTCAAGATTCACTTGGGTCATCTTGCTATCTAGCAAAGATGAGTCACTTGGATGTTTTTCAGTTCTGATAAAGAAACTTGAGAATGAAAGGAATGAAAAGGTTGTCCATATCAGAAGTGATAATGGTGGAGAATTCAAAAACTTTATGTTTGAAGAATTCTGTGAAACCAAGGGAATTGATCATAACTTTTCTGCTCCCAGAACTCCTCAACAAAATGGGGTAGTTGAAAGGAAGAATAGAACTCTGGTTGAGATTGCCAGAACTATGATCAATGAAAGAAGGCTTCCAAAGTACTTTTGGGGAGAAGCTGTTAACACAGCTTGCTATGTTCTGAATAGAGTGCTAATCAGAAGCATTATGAACAAGACCCCTTATGAACTCTGGAAAGGTCGAAAGCCTAAAATAGGTTATTTCAGAACCTTTGGTTGTAAGTGTTATGTTTTAAATACAAAAGAATATCTTTCAAAGTTTGATTCAAAGGCAGATGAAGCCATTTTTCTTGGTTACTCAACACATAGTAAAGCATATAGGGTTTTTAATAAGAGGACTCAAACTTTAGATGAATCTGTTCATGTACAGTTTGATGAGACTAACCCTGCAGATAGTAGAGCTCCTGATGAAGATGTAGTTCAAGCTCCTGAAGTTCCTTCTCCTAAAGAAGATGTTTTTCCCAGAGTTGCTGAAGTTGTTCCTCCTGTTACTGAACAAGTTCCAGAAGAGAATCCTACTCCAGAAGTCAACTTTCTTCCAGAAGATGCTCCTATATATGATTCTACAAATGATGAACAAGTCTCAGAAGATACATTGGATGTACCAAGAGAAGTTAGAGCTCATAGGAATCATTCCTTAGAGAACATAATTGACTCTGTTCATAATCCTGTCATGACAAGAGCTCAGCTCAGAAGATACATGGGGAATGTGGCTTTTGTGTCACTTCTGGAACCCAAGGACTTCTATGAAGCTGCGGATGATGACTCTTGGTTAATGGCAATGCAAGAAGAACTTGACCAGTTCAAAAGGTCAGAAGTTTGGATTTTGGTTCCCAGACCTAACAACATAAAGGTTGTTGGAACTAGATGGGTTCTGAAAAACAAACTTGATGAATTTGGAAATGTTGTGAGGAACAAGGCTAGACTTGTTGCTCAAGGTTACAGTCAGCAAGAAGGCATAGATTATGGTGAAACTTTTGCTCCTGTGGCAAGATTAGAAGCCATTAGAATCTTATGTGCTTTTGCATCATACAAAGGTTTTAAGCTTTTTCAAATGGATGTGAAAAGTGCATTCTTGAATGGTTACATTGATGAGGAAGTCTATGTGTCTCAACCTCCTGGTTTTGAAGATCCTAAGTTCCCTGATCATGTATTCAAGCTGAAGAAAGCTTTGTATGGACTGAAACAAGCTCCCAGAGCTTGGTATGAGAGACTGACAAACTTCCTTCTGTCTAAGGGATTTGTCAGAGGCTGTGTTGATACAACTCTGTTCACTCTGAAGAAGAACAAGGATATCCTCATAGCTCAGGTATATGTTGATGATATTATATTTGGTGCTACTAATGAATCTTTGTGCAGAGAGTTCAGTGACCACATGAAGGCTGAGTTTGAAATGTCTATGATGGGAGAATTAACCTTCTTCTTAGGACTTCAAATCAAGCAAAGTAATGATGGTGTGTTTATCAATCAAGCCAAGTACACTAGAGAAGTGCTGAAGAAATTTGGCATGATGGACTCTAATGCTGTTGATATCCCAATGGATGTAAGCAAAGACATTGATGATGAAGAGAAAGCTGGTAAACCTGTAGATATAAAAACCTACAGAGGTATGATTGGTTCTCTTTTATACCTAACAGCCAGCAGGCCAGATATACATTTTGCTGTGTGTTTTTGTGCTAGATATCAGTCTAAACCAAGAGAGATTCATGATGTTGCTGTCAAAAGAATTCTCAGATATCTTAAAGGCACACCAGAAGCTGGTTTGTGGTATCCCTGTAGTTCTGATTTCACTCCTATAGGATACACAGACTCTGACTATGGTAGAGATAAATTGAAAAGGGTCAGCACTTCTGGTGGTTGTCACTTTATGGGGGAGTGCCTAGTCTCCTGGCATAGTAAGAAGCAAACCTTTGTGGCTCTCTCAACTGCTGAAGCTGAGTATGTGGCTGTTGGAAGTTGTGTTTCTCAGATGCTCTGGATTAAGCAACAAATTGCTGACTATGGAATCATCCCTGGAACAATAACAATCTACTGTGATAACAAGAGTGCAATTGATCTTTCAAAGAATCCTATTCAACACAGCAGGATGAAGCATGTTCATATTAGGCATCACTTTTTGAGAGATCATGTTCTGAAGAAGGATATTATCATTTCCCATGTTCCCTCTGAAGAGAATCTTGCTGGCATGTTTACTAAGCCTCTGGCTGGTAATCCTTTCAGCAGCTTGCGAGAAGGCATTGGTATGACTTATCCACTTCAGTAATTTAGTTTAATTATATCTGTTTATCTTAAGTGATTAATCGTTTAAGATAATTAAAGTGTTAATTAAGTCTTCTCATGATTTGACATTTAAGCATGCGTTTATCTACTGCATTTTTACTGCGCTGTTCTGTGGTTAACGGTTATCTGTTCCCTTTTAAACGGTGTGTATTTACTTTTTGAATTGGAACGGTTTCCTTGTTTGGGTATAAATAGGGGTTTTCCATACTTAGAAGTTTTTACTTTCTTTTTCACTGCTATTAGAATTTCCATTGTCTCTCTGTGTTTTCTTCTTCTCGAATTTCTTAACCTAATTTCCTAAAATTCTTACAATGGCTCAAGAAATCACTGTCACTCACATCTTTACCGCTGAAAACAAAGAGAAAGTTAGCGAATCTAGGGTTTTCACTTCTAGGTTCCTAGATGACGAAGTAAAATCCACTGAACCTATCTCCACATGGCTAAGTGCTCAAAACTGGAATTCATTTGTTTCTCTCGATGAATTTATCTACCCTAAATTAGTCACCGAATTCTATCAGAACCTCCATTTTTATTCTAATGAGGAGGATGTTCTTCACTCGGTTATTGGAGACGTTGAGATTGAGGTCAGCAGGGCTTCTATCTCTCAAGCTATCGGTATTGATGATGAAGGAATCATCATTGGTGATGATGGTTCAGCTGATGGGTTTTCAGAAGCAAATTGGGCTAGACCAGATCTTAGTGCCAAGGAAACTTATGCCACTTAGCTCACTCAGCACCAGAGGTGGGCACATTACCTAACTACCAATGTGTTCCTTCCGAAGGCTGGAGGAGTCAACTGTGTTTCCAACAGGGAAAGAGTGTTTATGTGGCATCTGGTCAATCAGAAGAAAATCAATCTCCCTGCCATGCTGATAAGGCAGATGAAAAATGTCACTACTGTAAGTGCCCTTGCTTACGGTTCCCTTCTGACGAGGCTGTTTGAAGCTGCCTCTGTGGTTATTTCAGGAGAAGGTGTAACCAGCAAGAGTACGGTTCTGAAGATGCATACCTTCAGGAACCTTGCCTTTGGTGTGATTCCAAAGAAGAAGGAGAATGCTCCCTCTGTGAGCATTGCTCAGAAGGAGATTGTTAAGGCAAATGTGCAGAAAGGTAAGAATGTTGCCAAGAAGGGCAAAGGAAAGAAAGGATCCAGCAAAGTGGTCCTAACTGTTGAAAAGGTGGTTGTCTCAGAACCAAAGGGTGCTGCTGAGGTAACAGATCAGGATGCTGAGGATGCACGTCTTGATGAAAGGGAAAAGGCTACTGAAGCTGAAAAGGTTGCAAGAGTTGTGGCTCTTGCTGAAGAGAAAAGGCTGAGGAAGGAAGCAGAAGACAAGTTAGCAGCTGAGAGAGAAATTGCTGCAAAGGCTAAGGCCGATGCAAGAATTATTGCATGTGCTGCTGAACTTGAGAATGTGGAGTTCTCAAAGGATGTTGAGGCTTCAGAAGAAGGAGAGGACTCTGAGGATATTCCTCTCTCCTCTCGGATCAGGAAGAAGACTGTTGCAATCAGAAGGTCTCTAAATAAAAAGGACCTCTCTATTGCTCCAAGTGCTGAGTTAGAGGATTCTTCTCCTGAGGTACAGGAAGTTGCTGATGACGAAGACATGTTGGAGATGTCTGCTGAAGAGGATGTTGATGCTCCTCTTATTGAAGAGCTATCAGAAGAGAGTGAACCAGAAGGTGATGAGGTTCTTCAGGGTGCACGACAGTTTGCTGAGAATGTTGATGATGAAAATTTTATCGACAACATTCTTCTGAATCAAGGAAGAAACCCTGGTGATAGGGATGCCTCTGAAACGCTGATCAGAATGGCTCATGTGTTTGTTGAGCCAATCACTATGTTTGATCCTAACTCTTCTGACCAGGTTATCTCATCTCCCACTCATACTCCTCATCCATCTCCCTCACTACCTTCTGTCACAGAAGTGAGTGAATCTCAACCTTCCATTCCCCCTACAACTTCAACATCTGAGGTTGTACCTCCTCCATCTACTTTCCCTTCTGGATCCTATTCAGAAGTGAATTTGTCCTCTGGATCCATTTTCACAGACTCCATTTCTACTTCCACTTCTTCCTCACTATCATCTTCCTCTGTAATTCCATCAATTGGATTTACTGCTCCCTCCTTTTCACTACCATCCACTTTACCATCCATTTCTCCTACTCTCTCTACTTCTTCCACACATACAATCCCTTCCACAAACACATCTCTCCCTCCTCCTTCAACCTCTGGACATGCACCTCCTGTGTGTGATCCCTTAACTACTTCATCCTCCACTTCCTGTTTTGCTGGGTTGTCCTCAAACTATGACTTCCTACGCAATTTTCAGGAACGAGATAACTTGGAGAGAAATTTTGGGCGTTTTTGTTTCATAGGCAGAGCTCTTGTTGTTTCAGAAGCTGGTGGTGCTCCCTCTGTAGAGGAGTTGAGAAGAATGAGTCAGAGTGGCTCAGATGAATTGCTGAATAGATTTGCTGGTGTGGGGCAAAGGTCTACTGCTGCTGACATGTATGCTCAGGGCATTGTGCTGCAAGAAATTCAATCCTTGAAAGCTCAGAACCTGCAGCTCATGACTATGCTTCAAATGCAGGATCCTTCTGTCTACACACGCAATCTTTCTACACTTCATCTAGCTACATATGATGAGCTATACAAGTTGAGACAATTAGCTCTGACTCTCCCTACCTTGGACAACATTGCTCTTGCTTCTTCTCTGAAGGTCAATGAAGGTTTGGAGATGTTGACAGAAGAAGTCAAGGAAGCAAACGAGCATTATGAGGCTCATGAGAAGATGCTCCCAAGTAAGATTGATGACCTGCAAAGTACTGCCAACCATATTCTGAGAGAAGTGAAATCTTCTGCTCAAGGTTCATCATCTTCAGGGGCTGCAAAGATTGTATATGACATCACTCCTGATCTCAACAATCGTCTCGCTAGCATTGAGTCTGTTGTGACTGCTTAGAGCGCCCAGATTGCTGAGCTCACTGAACTTCTGAAAGTTATGCACACTCAAGCACGTGAACAAGCGAAGACTCTGAATAATTGTTATAGGTTTGTTCGAGGAGAAACCTATATTCAGAATGAACATCTTACTGCTGCTGTGCATGCTAACAATCAGTTGATCAAGCTCCTTCTGGAAGATGTTCACAAACAGCGACCTTTGTCTAGACAGACTTATGACCATTTGCGCACTATTGATGCTGATTTCAGAAGAAGAATGGATTTGGTCAACACTGTGAGACCAACTGGTCAGCAATATCAGACTGCACTGAAAGTTCAGCAGAAATTGGACTCTCAAGGTGCTTTGGGCGTTGCTGTCGGTTCTGGTCAAACGGGGGAGAAGTCTGCTCAGCAGAGTGGTCAGACTGGTCTCAAGACTGGTGGGATGAAGAGACCGAGTGTTGCTGAAGGATCTAGTGGTGTTCCTCCTCATCAGAAGAAACCTAGAAACTTGTAATCTCATTAGGACTTAAGCTTCTTAGCTAGGTTCTGGGTTGGGTAGTTTTTGTCTTAGGACTTTATCTGCTCTTCTGATGATTATCTTGTTTGTTGTTTCTTCTGATGATTTTATACACTGAATCTTTCTTATACATTCTTGAAGTCTCCGATTACTTACTTATTACTTATGTTTTTTTTTTTGACTTAGTAAATTACACTTCACTAAATCTAACAACTTGATCTTAAGCCATTTCTAAGTTTATACAGATTGCTGAAGTTCACCATTTACACTAAAATGGGGGAGTTAATTTACTCAGAAGTTATGAAACATATGTATCAGGAAGTTATTTTCTAAACCTAATGTTCGCTTTTACCTTCTGACCACGGTTTGTCCATAACCAAAATGGGGGGAGAATGATGAACCCTAAGTGTTTTGATTATGTCCAAACGTTTCAGAAGATGAAAACTCCAACATTCTCTTACATATAGTTTATTGTTGACTAATAATTTTCTACTTAGTCTATGTGTAAGTTACTCAGCAAGTGTTGAATGAAGAATTTCTAGATTGCCTGAAGGACTCAGAAGATTTGATTGCTGAAGACAGAATCTCATTAATTCAGAAGCTGGATGCTCCGCTCTGAAGCTGTTGAAGTCTGTTAAAGCTCTCCTCAGAGGTTCATTGCATTCAGAAGTTCACCTACCAATTTGATCAGAAGCTTAGTCACGGGTTCTGGATAGCATTTAATGCTCTGACAAGTGCATTTAATGCAAGGCGCCAAAAGTTCAAAAAGCTGTTTTGATGAAGCGTGCCTGTCTACTCAAAGTGAAACCAGAATTTCCCTGTCTACCCTTTGTTGATCTTATTGAGGAATGTTTCCGGTCAACATTATCTTCAATTTCAAATCACTTACCGGATTTGGTTAAAGAACAAGGATAACGGAATCAAAGTGTTTGAAGACCGTTTGAAGACTTGACAAATTAACGGCTACTACAACTGATGTCATCTCTGTTGAAGATTCAAATTCACCAACGGTCATCTCCATTCACTATAAATAGTAGCCAAGCTCCAATTCATCATTTACGCGTGATAATCGAGCAAAATCTCAACGCACTGTTTGAAGCTTAAAAACAGAGCACACTTTCCATTCTCAATCTTTCTTAGCATAGCTTAAGTTTAAGTGAGAGAGTGAAGAAAAACAAGTTCATAATAGGAATCTTGTAAACTGATATCGTTTGTGATATTCAGTTAGATTTTGAGAGAAATCTAGTTGAGATTAGAGTTGGGTGAGAAATCCAGAAAACAGAATTGTTGTTGTTGTTCTGGTGGAAATCCTTTAACTCTTTTTAGACTAGTCAGAACTAAGTGAGAAATTAGCTTAAGTTCTGTTGATGTAAAGGAGCTTCTGAACTTGCCATAAAAGTTCTGAATAGTAGATTTATAAAATCTCTGTAGGCTGCGACCTCAGGGGACAAGACGTAGTCACAGGACTTCTGTGGCGAACTTGGATAAATCGAATTGTTCAATCAAGATCTCCTGAATCTCTTTCTCCCTCTTATACTTGTTATTTTGTCTCTATGTACTTGCTCATATCTTAGTGCTGAAACAGATTTTCTCTAAATATCATTGTCTTTGTTCAGAAGACTGTCCAGAAGTTCTTAACTCAGAACTTCTGTTGCTGAAAACAGTCTAACTGTGTTTAGGCAGAATTTCCCTCAGAAGCTACTTCTGTAAGCTTGCTTCTGTCTCTGAGGAAATTTGACTCTGAAAATTAAGTTTCCCGAAAAATTTAGAAATTTTCAGTTTTAAACTTTGACACCTATTCACCCCCCTCTAGGTGATTATGTTCTTGATAGGGCCAACAAATGCAACCTTTCATTTTCTCTAAATCTAAACATTTGTCTGTTGTTAATAAATTGATTCAACTCATATTCGTTTTCATTTTTTGCAAGTAAAAACGTCTCTTCGTTTACTGTGTAAACGAATGCACTTCCCAAAGCAATGCAGCCATTCATTTACTTTACTTCCAAAGCAATGCATCCATTCATTAAAACTGCCATTCATTTCACCTATAAAATAATCTGTTCCTCTCAAGCAAAATATATAATATCTTACTCTCTCTCTTTCTCTCCAAAAAAGTTTATCTTCTCACTCTCTAATAAAACAATGTCGAATGTTGGTTCCTCCAGTTCTGCTTATGTACCACCACCACCACCAGCACTAGCACCAGAAGTAGGATATGTTGGCCCTAACAAGAACAGAATCACCTAGAGGGGGGTGAATAGGTGTCTAAGTTGTAAACTGAGAATTTCTAAGTTTTTAAAGAAACTTAAAATTCAGAGTCAAATTTCCTCAGAGTCAGAAGCTAGCTTCAGGAAGTTGCTTCTGAGGGAAATTCTGCCTAAACACAGTTAGACTGTTTTCAGCAACAGAAGTTCTGATTTGAGAACTTCTGGACAGTCTTCTGAACAAAGACAATGACACTTTTAGAGAAAATCTGTTTCAGCACTAAATATGAACAAGTACACAGAAGCAAAAATAACAAGTATAAGAGGGAGAGAGAGGTTCAGGAGATCCTGAGTGAACAATTCGATTTATCCAAGTTCGCCACAGAAGTCCTGTGACTACGTCTTGTCCCCTGAGGTCGCAGCCTACAGAGATTTTATAAATCCACTATTCAGAACTTTTAATGGCAAGTTCAGAAGCTCCTTTACATCAACAGAACTTAAGCTAATTTCTCACTTAGTTCTGACTAGCCTAAAAAGAGTTAAAGGATTTCCACCAGAACAAACAATACTCTGTTTTCTGGATTTCTCACCCAACTCTAATCTCAACTAGATTTCTCTCTTTAAATCTAACTGAAGATCACAAACGATCTTAGTTTACAAGATTCCTATTATGAACTTGTTTTTCTTCACTCTCTCACTTTAACTAAGACTATGCTAAGAAAGTTTGAGAATGGAAAAGAATGCTCTGTTTTTCTTGTTAAAACAGTGCGTTGAGATTTTGCTCGATGATCACGCGTATATTGATGCAGTGGAGCAAGGCTACTATTTATAGTGTATGAAGATGACCGTTGGTGAGTTTGAATCTTCAAAGGAGATGACATCAGTTGTTGTAGCCGTTAGTTTGTCAAATCTTCAAACGGTCTTCAAACACTTTGATTCCGTTATCCTTGTTCTTTAACTAAATCCGGTAAGTGATTTGAAATCAAGGATGAGGATGACAGAATCATTCTTCAATTGGATCAACAAAGGGTAGACAAGGAAAATCCGGTTTCTCTTGAACAGACAGGCGCGCTCCATCAAAACAGCTTTTTGAACTTTTGGCGCCTTGCATTAAATGAACTTGTCAGAGCATTAAATGCTATCAAGAACCCGTGACTTAGCTTTCAGGAGCTAAAGTCCTCTTGACTAAACTTCTGATCACAATTGGCAGAACTTCTGATTGCAGAGAACTATTGAGGAGAGCTTTGGCAGACTTCGACTTTCAGAGCGGAGTATCCAGCTTCTGAATAAATGAAACTCTGACTTCAGCAAACCGATCTTCTGAGTTCGTTAAGCAATCCAGAAATGATTCATTCAGCACCTGCTGAGCATCTTACACATAGACTAAGAATAAAAATTATTAGTCAATAGAAAACTATATGTAAGGTACTGTAGAGTTTTCATCTTCTGAAACGTTTGAACATAATCAAAATACTTAGGGTTCATCATTCTCCCCCATTTTGGTTATGGACAAACCGTGGTCAGAAGGAAAAGAAAACATGAGGATTTAGAAAGTGACTTCCTGATGCAAATGATTCATTACTTCTGAGTAAATTAACTCCCCCATTTTAGTGTAAATGGTGAACTTCAGCAATCTGTATAAACTTAATAAGACTTAAGATCAAGTTGTTAGATTTAAAAGAAGTGTAGTTTACTAAGTTAAGAAGAAACATAAGCAAAAGATACGAAGTCAGATATGCAAGAGAATATAGAAAAGGTTCAGTGTATATAAAATCAATCAGGAGACAACAAAAGAAACAAAATAATCAGAAAGGCAAGTCCTAAGACAAAGACTACCCAACCCAGAACCTAGCTAAGAAGCTTGAGTCCTATAGATTACATGTTCCTAGGTTTCTTCTGAGGAGGAGGAACAACACTGGAACCTTCAGCACCACTAGCTCTCTTCTGACCAGACTTCTCCCCCGTTTGACCAGAACCAAGAGCAACACCAAGAGCACCCTGAGACTTCAACTTTTGCTGAACATTCAGAGAAGTCTGATATTGCTGAGGAGTTGGTCTCACAGTATTGATCATATCCATTCGTCTTCTGAAGTCATCATCAATGGTCTTCATATGATCAAAGGTCTGACCAGACATAGGTCGCTGTCTCTGAACATCTTCCAGAAGGAGCTTGATCAACCTGTTGTTAGCATACACAGCAGCAGTGAGATGCTCATTCTGAATATAAGTCTGTCCTCGAACAAACCTATAGCAATTGTGAAGAGTCTTTTCTTGTTCACGTGCTTGAGTGTGCATAACCTTCAGAAGTTCAGTGAGCTCAGCAATCTGTGCATTCTGAGCAGTGACAGCAGACTCAATGTTGGAGAGTCGGTTGTTGAGATCAGGAGTGATGTCATATACAATCTTGGCAGCTCCTGAAGATGAAGAACCTTGAGCAGAAGATTTCACTTCTCTCAGAATATGATTTGCAGTACTTTGCAGATCTTCAATCTTACTAGGGAGCATCTTCTCATGAGCCTCATAATGCTCGTTTGCTTCCTTGACTTCTTCTGTCAATATCTCCAAATTCTCATTGACCTTCTGAGAAGAAGCAAGAGCAATATTATCCAGAGAAGGAAGAGTCAGAGCTAATTCCCTCAATTTATACAGCTCATCATATGTAGCTAAATGAAGTGTAGAAAGATTGCGTATATACACAGAAGGATCCTGCATTTGGAGCATGGTCATGAGCTGCAGGTTCTGAGCTTTCAAAGAATGTAATTCTTGCAGCACAATGCCCTGAGCATACATGTCAGCAGCAGAATTCCTTTGCCCTATACCAGCAAATCTATTCAGCAATTCATCTGAGCCACTCTGACCCATTCTTCTCAACTCTTCAACACTAGGGGCACCTCCAGCTTCGGAAATACCAGAAGCTCTGCCCATGAAGCCAAAGCTTCCAAATCTGTTATTCAGATCTTCCCGATTCAGGTGTTCGCGTAGGAAGTCATAGTTTGATGACAACCCAGCAAATCCTGAAGGAGTGGAGGAGGTAGTTAAGGGATCACACACAGGAGGTGTATGTCCAGAGGTTGAAGGAGGAGGGACAAAAGTTTGAGGAGTAGGAATAGTATGTTGGGAAGAGGAAGGAATAGTGTTTGTACAAGGGAGCAAAGTTGAAGGAATTGAAAAAGGTTTTGAAAGAGGAGGAGCAGTAATTCCAGAAGTTGGAAGAACGGCAGAAAAAGATAGAGAAGAAGTAGTGGAAGTAGAAATGGAATCGGTGAAAATTGGTCCAGAGGACAGATTCACTTCTGAATAGGATCCAGAAGGAAGAGTAGATGGAGGAGGGACAACCTCAGATGTTGAAGTTGTGAGTGGAATGGAGGTTTGAGATTCACTCACTTCTGTGACAGAAGGTAGTGAGGGAGATGGATGAGGAGTAAGAGTAGGAGATGAGATAACCTGTTCAGAAGCATTCGGGTCAAAAGTTGAGATGGGCTCAGCATACAGATGAGCCATTCTGAACAGCGTTTCAGAGGCATCTCTATCACCAGGGTTTCTTCCTTGATTTAGAAGAACGTTGTCAATGAAGTGTTCATCATCAACATTCTCAACAAATTGTTGTGCACCCTTCAGAACCTCATCAGCTTCTGGTTCTGTATCTTCTGAAAGCTCTTCAATTTGAGGAGCATCATCATCCTCTTCAGCAGTCATTTCCAACATGACTTTATCATTACCTTCTTCCTCAATCTCAGGAAGAGGATCCTCCAGCTCAACACTGGAAGCAACATAGAAGTCTTTCTTCTTTAAAAACCTTCTAGATGCCACCTTTTTCTTATGGAGCCGAGAAGCAAGAGGAACATTCTCAGAATCCTCTCCTTCTGAAGGAGTCTTCTTTCTGAGGCGAGAGGAGAGAGGGATATCCTCAGAGTCCTCTCCAGATTCTGAAGCCTCAACATTCTTTGAGAACTCCACATCACCAAGATCAGCAGCACATTCTAAAAGTCGAGCATCGGCCTTAGCCTTTGCAGCAATTTCTCTTTCAGCTGCTAACTTATCTTCAGCTTCTTTCTTCTTCTTTTTCTCTTCAGCAAGAGCCACAACTCTTGCAACCATTTCAGCTTCAGCAGCCTTCTCTCGTGCATCAAGGCGTGCGTCCTCAGCTTGCTGATCTGCAATCTCAGCAGCATCCTTTGGTTCTGAAACAACCACTTTCTCAATAGGAAGGACCACTTTGCTGGATCCTTTCTTTCCTTTGCCCTTCTTGGCAACATTTTTTCCTATCTGAACAGATGCATCCACAATTTCCTTCTGAGCAATACTCACTGAGGAGCCCTTCTCATTCTTCTTCGGAGTCACACCAAAACTCAGGTTCCTGAAGGTATGCATCTTCAGAACCGTACTCCTACTGGTAACACCTTCTCCTGAAACAACAACGGAGGCTGCCTCAAACAACCTCGTCAGGAGTGAGCCATATGCCAATGCGCTCACGGTCGTTACATTCTTCATCTGCCTTATCAGCATGGCAGGCAAATTAATCTTCTTCTGGTTGACCAGATGCCACATAAAAACTCGTTCTCTGTTGGAGACACAATTGACTCCTCCAGCCTTTGGAAGAAAGACATTTGTAGTCAAATAATGTGCCCACCTCTGGTGCTGAGTTAACCAGGTAGCGTAAGTTTCTTTGGCACTCAGATCTGGCCTAGCCCAGTTGGCTTCTGAAAACCCTTCTGCAGAACCATCATCTCCAATGATGATTCCTTCATCATCAATCCCTATCACTTGAGAAATGGAAGCCCTGCTGACTTCGATTTCAACTTCCCCAACCACAGAATGAAGAACGTCCTCCTCATTGGAAAAGAAATGGAGGTTCTTATAGAATTCTGTAACTAACTTAGGATAGATGAATTCTTCGAGAGAGACGAAAGAATTCCAGTTTTGAGCGCTAAGCCAGTGAGAGATTGGTTCAGTCGATTTGACAACATCATCTAGGAACCTAGAGGTGAAAACCCTAGATTCACTAACTTTCTTTCGTGATTCAGCAGAGAAGACGTGTGTGACAGTGATTTCTTGTGCCATTTTGAAGAAATGCGAAATTAGGTTAAGATTTTTAGAGAGAAGAGAACACAGAAAAATCTATGGAAGTTCTAATGGCAAAGAAAATGAGAGTAAAAAGTTCTAAGTATGGAGAACCCTTATTTATACCCAAACACAGAAACCGTTCCAATTCAAAAAGCAAATACACACCGTTTAAAAGGGAACAGATAACCGTTAACCACAGAACAGCGCCGTAATAAGCAGTAAATAACGCATGCTTTCAAGTCAAATCATGATTAGAATTTATTATAACTAAATTATCTTAAACGATCAAACACTTAAGATACTCAGAGACAATAATTCTAAGTTATTGAAGAGGATAAGTCATACCAATGCCTTCTCGTAAGTTGCTGAAAGCCATACCAGCCAGAGGCTTAGTAAACATGTCAGCAAGATTCTCTTCAGAGGGAACATGAGTAATGATAATATCCTTCTTCTGAACATGATCTCTTAGAAAGTGATGCCGAATATGAACATGCTTCATCCTGCTGTGCTGAATAGGATTCTTTGAAAGATCAATAGCACTCTTGTTATCACAGTAGATTGTAATTGTTCCAGGGATAACTCCATAGTCAGCAATTTGTTGCTTAATCCAGAGCATCTGAGAAACACAACTTCCAGCAGCCACATACTCAGCTTCAGCAGTTGAGAGAGCCACAGAGGTTTGCTTCTTGCTATGCCAGGAGACTAGGCACTCCCCCAGAAAATGACAACCACCAGAAGTGCTGACCCTTTTCAATTTATCTCTACCATAGTCAGAGTCTGTGTATCCTATAGGAGTGAAATCAGAACTACAGGGATACCACAAACCAGCTTCTGGTGTGCCTTTAAGATATCTGAGAATTCTTTTGACAGCAACATCATGAATCTCTCTTGGTTTAGACTGATATCTAGCACAAAAACACACAGCAAAATGTATATCTGGCCTGCTGGCAGTTAGATATAAAAGAGAGCCAATCATACCTCTGTAGGTTTTTATATCTACAGGTTTACCAGCTTTCTCTTCATCATCAATGTCTTTGCTGACATCCATAGGGATATCAACAGCATTAGAGTCCATCATGCCAAATTTCTTCAGCACTTCTCTAGTGTACTTAGCTTGATTGATAAACACACCATCATTACTTTGCTTGATCTGAAGTCCTAAGAAGAAGGTTAATTCTCCCATCATAGACATTTCAAACTCAGCCTTCATGTGGTCACTGAACTCTCTGCACAAAGATTCATTAGTAGCACCAAATATAATATCATCAACATATACCTGAGCTATAAGGATATCCTTGTTTTTCTTCAGAGTGAACAGAGTTGTATCAACACAACCTCTGACAAATCCTTTAGACAGAAGGAAATTTGTCAGTCTCTCATACCAAGCTCTGGGAGCTTGTTTCAGTCCATACAAGGCTTTTTTTAGCTTGTATACATGATCAGGAAACTTATGATCTTCAAAACCAGGGGGTTGAGACACATAGACTTCTTCATCAATGTAACCATTCAGGAATGCACTTTTCACATCCATCTGAAATAGCTTGAAACCTTTGTAAGATGCAAAAGCACATAAGATTCTAATGGCTTCTAATCTTGCTACAGGAGCAAAAGTTTCACCATAATCTATGCCTTCTTGCTGACTGTAACCTTGAGCAACAAGTCTTGCCTTGTTCCTCACAACATTTCCAAACTCATCAAGTTTGTTTTTCAGAACCCATCTAGTCCCAACAAGCTTTATGTTGTTAGGTCTGGGAACTAAAATCCAAACTTCTGACCTTTTAAACTGGTCAAGTTCTTCTTGCATTGCCATTAACCAAGAGTCATCATCTGCAGCTTCATAGAAGTCCTTGGGTTCCAGAAGTGACACAAAAGCCACATTCCCCATGTATCTTCTGAGCTGAGCTCTGGTCATGACAGGATTGTGAACAGAGTCAATTATGTTCTCTAGGGAATGATTCCTATGAGCTCTAACTTCTCTTGGTAAATCCAATGAGTCTTCTGAAACCTGTTCATCATTAGTTGAATCATATATAGGAGCATCTTCTGGAAGGAAGTTGACTTCTGGAGTAGAATTCTCTTCTGGAACTGGTTCAGCAACAGGAGAAAATACTTCAGCAGCTCTAGGAGAAACATCTTCTTTTATATCAGGAGATGTAACTTCAGGAGCATGAACTACATCTTCTTCAGGAGCTCTACTATCTGCAGGGTTAGTCTCATCAAACTGTACATGAACAGATTCATCTAAAGTTTGAGTTCTCTTATTAAAAACCCTATATGCTTTACTATGTGTTGAGTAACCAAGAAAAATGGCCTCATCTGCCTTTGAATCAAACTTTGAAAGATATTCTTTTGTATTCAAAACATAGCACTTACAACCAAAGGTTCTGAAATAACCTATTTTAGGCTTTCGACCTTTCCAGAGTTCATAAGGGGTCTTATTCAGAATGCTTCTTATCAACACTCTATTAAGGACATAGCAAGCTGTGTTCACAGCTTCTCCCCAAAAGTACTTTGGAAGCCTTCTTTCATTGATCATAGTTCTGGCTATCTCAACCAGAGTCCTATTCTTCCTTTCAACTACCCCATTTTGTTGAGGAGTTCTGGGAGCAGAAAAGTTATGATCAATTCCTTTAGTTTCACAGAATTCTTCAAACATAAAGTTTTTGAATTCTCCACCATTATCACTTCTGATATGGACAACCTTTTCATTCCTTTCATTCTCAAGTTTCTTTATCAGAACTGAGAAGCATCCAAGTGACTCATCTTTGCTAGAAAGCAGGATGACCCAAGTGAATCTCGAATAGTCATCTACTATGACAAAGGCATACTTCTTTCCACCCATGCTTATTGGTTGAACAGGGCCAAAGAGGTCCATATGAAGTAATTCCAAAGGTCTTTTAGTTGAAATGACTTTCTTAGTTTTAAAAGAGCTTCTGGATTGTTTACCAGATTGGCATGCATTACATAAATGATTCTTTTTAAAACTAATTTCAGGCAGACCCTCAACCAATTGATTTCTAGCTACTTTAGCCAGAAGGTCCATGCTCACATGAGCAAGTCTTCTATGCCAGAGCCAGGAGGTATCCTCTTTAGACATTAAGCATATATTTTTGCAGAGATTCTCAAGGTTCAGCATGAAAACATTTTCAACTCTAGGAGCAGTTAGAATAACTTCCCTTGACTTACTGTCCAAGATTTTACATCCAGAGGAGCTGAAGACAACATCTCTACCTTTATCACACAGTTGTGCAACACTCAGGAGATTGAACTTCAGGCCTCTGACTAGGGAGACATCTTCGATCGGAGGGTTAGTTCCTATGGATCCAGAACCAAGTATCCTTCCTTTCTGAGCATCTCCAAATCTGACTTTTCCACCTCTTTTAGGATCAAATGTGATGAATGCTTTTTCATCACCTGTCATATGCCTTGAGCACCCACTGTCAATGTACCACAGCTTTGACATTGATGGAGCACTCAGAGCAACCTGCAACACAATCAATTAGTGACAGGTACCCAATCCTTATTGGGTCCTTCAGAGTTAGATTTCTCTACAGCAGGTTTTAATGATATCTCAGATTGCAAGAGGTTTTTAATATGATACTTGCAATCCTTCAACCAGTGACCATCACTTTTGCAAAGTTTGCAAAAGGGAGGGTTCTTGGATCTTTCCCTTTGCTTCTTGGGAGATTTCTCCTTCTTCTGAGAAGGTTCCACATCTTCAGAGGCTAAGACAGCACTCTCAGAGGTACCAACATCAGGAGGAGAAGCTATCTTTTTCAGAAGAGAGGGAGTGACAGGTTTCTTCTTCTTCTGGGGTTTATCACTTCCCAGAGGCAGCTTTTCCTTGCCTTTGGCTTTGAGGCCATCAGCAGGAGGACTGAACTGTTTACACAACTTTTCTTCTAACACTTTCATGTCAGAGTAGACTTGAGTAAACCTAAGAAACTTGTCAGCCTCACTCTTGTCCAACTTCCTTTTCAGGTACTTGAACATACTATAGAGTTCTTCAAAAGAGTCAAAGATATCAAGTTCTTGAGAGTTGTTTACCTCAGAGTCATATGTAGTTTCAGGAGGTGCGGAAGTTTCTCCTGTAATATTTTCAGAGGTTGGCTCATCAATAGCCATGAAACAAATCTGAGCTTGCTCTTCCTTTTCTTCAGGATCACTGTTGGTCTCAGAGTCTGACCAAGCAGCCAGCATAGCTTTCTTGAACTTTCTTTTATCTTTCTTCAGCTCCGGGCAGTTAGGCTTAATGTGCCCCGGTTGCTGACATCCATAGCACACAATAGGCTTGTTTGGATCTCTCTTGAACTTTTCACCAGAATCAGGAGTTTTCTTGTCAAAGCTCCTGAAAGGCTTTTTGTAGTTTCCACCTCTGCCTTTTCTGAAGGCCTTTTTGAACTTCCTGGTTAGCACACAATAGCCAATAAGTTCATCATACTCATAGTAGCTTAAGTCCTGAACTTCTTCAATAGCAGTCTTCTTGGCTTGCCACGACCTTGGTAAGCTTCTGAGGATCTTCTTCACTTTTTCAGATTCTTCAATATCCTTTCCCAAACTCTTCAAGTCATTGACAATCTTGGTGAATCTAGAGTTCATGCTTGAAATGGATTCTTTATCAATCATTTCAAAAAGCTCATAATCTCTCATCAACTGATTGACTTTAGATTGCTTCACTTTTCCTGTTCCTTCGTATGTGACTTCTAGCTTGTTCCAAATATCCTTTGCTGTTTCACAAGAAGACACTTTGTTATACTCAGTAGCAGTAAGTGCACAATGCAACATATTTATTGCTGAAGCATTCGTTTGGAGTTTTTTAAGGATTTCATCTGTATATTCCACTTGAGGGATAACAACATGTCCTAAACCAGCTTCCATCCTAGTTGGGATGAAATCACCATTAGTGATAACAATCCATGCACTCATATTCTGAGCTTGGATGAAATACATCATTCTCTTTTTCCAGTAAGAGTAGTTATCACCATTAAATAGTGGAGGTCTAGTTGTGGAGGAACCCTCTGGAACAATGAAATGAGAGGAATTCTCAGGTTGGTGTCTACTAGCCATCTCTATTGATTCTGATAGGATCTTACACTTAGATTGTTAGATCTTTAGTAAATATACGAAGTGACCTTCGCTCTGATACCACTTGTTGGCCCTAACAAGAACAGAATCACCTAGAGGGGGGTGAATAGGTGTCTAAGTTGTAAACTGAGAATTTCTAAGTTTTTAAAGAAACTTAAAATTCAGAGTCAAATTTCCTCAGAGTCAGAAGCTAGCTTCAGGAAGTTGCTTCTGAGGGAAATTCTGCCTAAACACAGTTAGACTGTTTTCAGCAACAGAAGTTCTGATTTGAGAACTTCTGGACAGTCTTCTGAACAAAGACAATGACACTTTTAGAGAAAATCTGTTTCAGCACTAAATATGAACAAGTACACAGAAGCAAAAATAACAAGTATAAGAGGGAGAGAGAGGTTCAGGAGATCCTGAGTGAACAATTCGATTTATCCAAGTTCGCCACAGAAGTCCTGTGACTACGTCTTGTCCCCTGAGGTCGCAGCCTACAGAGATTTTATAAATCCACTATTCAGAACTTTTAATGGCAAGTTCAGAAGCTCCTTTACATCAACAGAACTTAAGCTAATTTCTCACTTAGTTCTGACTAGCCTAAAAAGAGTTAAAGGATTTCCACCAGAACAAACAATACTCTGTTTTCTGGATTTCTCACCCAACTCTAATCTCAACTAGATTTCTCTCTTTAAATCTAACTGAAGATCACAAACGATCTTAGTTTACAAGATTCCTATTATGAACTTGTTTTTCTTCACTCTCTCACTTTAACTAAGACTATGCTAAGAAAGTTTGAGAATGGAAAAGAATGCTCTGTTTTTCTTGTTAAAACAGTGCGTTGAGATTTTGCTCGATGATCACGCGTATATTGATGCAGTGGAGCAAGGCTACTATTTATAGTGTATGAAGATGACCGTTGGTGAGTTTGAATCTTCAAAGGAGATGACATCAGTTCTTGTAGCCGTTAGTTTGTCAAATCTTCAAACGGTCTTCAAACACTTTGATTCCGTTATCCTTGTTCTTTAACTAAATCCGGTAAGTGATTTGAAATCAAGGATGAGGATGACAGAATCATTCTTCAATTGGATCAACAAAGGGTAGACAAGGAAAATCCGGTTTCTCTTGAACAGACAGGCGCGCTCCATCAAAACAGCTTTTTGAACTTTTGGCGCCTTGCATTAAATGAACTTGTCAGAGCATTAAATGCTATCAAGAACCCGTGACTTAGCTTTCAGGAGCTAAAGTCCTCTTGACTAAACTTCTGATCACAATTGGCAGAACTTCTGATTGCAGAGAACTATTGAGGAGAGCTTTGGCAGACTTCGACTTTCAGAGCGGAGTATCCAGCTTCTGAATAAATGAAACTCTGACTTCAGCAAACCGATCTTCTGAGTTCGTTAAGCAATCTAGAAATGATTCATTCAGCACCTGCTGAGCATCTTACACATAGACTAAGAATAAAAATTATTAGTCAATAGAAAACTATATGTAAGGTACTGTAGAGTTTTCATCTTCTGAAACGTTTGAACATAATCAAAATACTTAGGGTTCATCAGGATACACATTCCATTCTCTGGAAACGGAGTTTAACCAAGCAGTAGAAGACAGAAACATACCAGTGATGAAATCATTCATCAGGGGCATGGCAACAACCATGTCTTATTTCTGTGATTCAATAGATGAGTACATGAAGAACAAAAGAAGGGAGAAGCGGAAGAAGGAGAGAGAACTCCAGGAACTCAAAGATGAAATCAAGAGAGTAAGAGCATATCATGTGGATGTTGATGATCCATTCACTTTCCAGAAGAGGAAGAAGAAGAGGAACGACGATTGATAATAAGAGAAAGCAGTAGTCTTCTATCTTTCTTTTTATGTTTTTTTTTATGTTTTTTTATTTTTTTTTATTTTGACTGTTGTATTTTATTTTAATTAATTAAAAATCATTTATTACATATTGTTTATTTCTGATTGCTTTACCACATTTTTTCATTATTCATATGGTCATTATTACAGTTAATAAAAAAAGTACAAATAGAAAAAACATATTCACAAAGTAAACACATAAGTTCAGAATATTAATGAACATGTTCACATTATACTACACCAAACAGAAAAGACAATTACAAATTAACAAGAATGTTCACAAAATTACATATGTTCACAAGATTCAGTAACATGTTCAGAATAACAGCTAAAATCTAATTAAGCATTCGATTGTTCAACTAATTTCTCCCAATTGCATGCTTCTTGAAACACTTGAGGATATATTTGATTCTGTTTATCTGTTAAGACTTTCCAGCAGTAATCGACCCGGAACTTCCTTACTTGATTCTCCTCCTATATAAGATTTCAAAACATTAAAAAACATCATTATCGAATAAACAAAAAAAAAACAACAAAAAAGATAAAAAAAACTTACATTGTTGTGATCAACACCAATATCCCAATTAGTCTGAGTTCCTAAATAGGTCTCCATGTGTTTCATCAAATAAACACCGCAATCATCATAATTGGTTGTGTTTTTCCAAGGCATTTCTATGTGTCTCACTTTGTAATTTTTCACAACACTCCATAAGCTGTTGTTCTTTGTTTTCAAAAAAGAAGCATAATTTGTTTTCTGAAAAACAAAATAGTCAAAACAACTTAATCAGGATTATTGCAATAACAGAGAATGTTCAATAAATACAGAACCTCTTAAAAATAAAAGTCAACCAGCTTCTCAGGATTATTGTCATATTTTTTTCGCGTTGTAAGATCACCAAGAGCCTTGTTGTCAATTACATCAACACTTTTTTTCCAAATTGTTGACAACAATGAGATAATAGTGTTCATACATTGGAACCGGGAAGAAAACCTAACAACAAAAACTATTACTAATTAAAAATAGTTCAGAGAGATATTAAACAAAAATAAACAGGGTATATAATTTCAAAAATATTACCAATTGATAACTGTTCAAATTGTTTGCTTTGCAAATTGACAATTCTGTATCAATCCTATCATAAAAACCTCTCCTTTTTGTTACTGTATTCTGAGGTGCAGGAAGTCCATGACCAGTAAACAAAAAAACCTACAAAATTGAATTAAAAAACAGAAAAACATGACCTTAGTAAAAATTAGACGTGGGCACGGGTCGGGCTTGGACGGGCCTGGGCCGGGCCTAACGGGCTTTTGCTAAAATTTACTAAGCCCAAGCCCGCCCAAGCCCGTAGTAAATTTAGACGGGCCGGGCTTGGGTCGGGCCCGGGCTTAAAATTGAAATCCCAAGCCCGCCCGCCTAAGCCCGTATCTCTATTAAAAAATGTGCAAATATAAAAAATTTCACTAATAAATTTACTTAAAGTGCATAACATCAACATTAAATAAAGTCACTTTGACAAATTTAGAGTGCATATTTAAAAAAAAAAAAATTGATTCCAAAATATTAAAACATAAAATACAAAAAAAGTAATAATTTTGTAGAAATATATAATATTTTAATATTTAAAAATAATATAATATAAACGGGCCGGGCCGGGCCGACCCGTGCTAAATTATCCTAAACCCAAACTCGTCCCAATTATAAACGGGCTTTCACGGGCTTGGACCGGGTCGGGCCTAACAAAAATTTTGTGTGTCCAAGCCCGGCTAAATGGGTATGGGCCTGGGCGGGTCAGGCGACCATGCCCACGTCTAGTTATAAGTGTTTAGGTTGTTACTATTAATTTGAATGGATTTTTTTTTTGTATTATATTGTGGAACATGACAGTTTGTAGTTTAGAATTTATGTATATTCAATTTTGGTCATTTAGTTATAAGTGTTTAGGTCGTTACTATTAATTTGAATGGACTTTGTTTTTTGTATTATATTGTGGAACATGACAGTTTGTAGTTTAGAATATATGTATATTCAATTTTGGTCATTTAGTTTTAAGTGTTTAAGTTGTTAATATTAATGAAGTTGAATGTATTATTTTTGGATTAGATTGTGGAACATGACAGTTTGTAGTTTAGAATATATATATATATATATATATATATATATATATATATGGTCATTTATATATAAGTTTTTAGGTTGTTAGTATTAATTTGAATTAATTTTTTTTTTAATTAATTTGAATTAATTTGAATTAGTATTAATTTGAATTAATTTTTTTCAATTTTGGTCATTTAGTTATAAGTGTTTAGGTTGTTACTATTGATTTGAATGAATTTTTTTTTTTGTATTATATTGTGGAACATGACAGTTCATACTTTAGAATATATGTATATTCAATTTTGGTCATTTAGGTTTAAGTGTTTAAGTTGTTACTATTAATTTGAATGAATTTTTTTTGCTAATTATATTGTGGAACATGGCAGTTTGTAGTTTGGAATTTATGTATATTCAATTTTGGTCATTTAGTTATAAGTGTTTAGGTTGTTTCTATTAATTTGAATGGATTTTTTTTATATTATATTGTGGAACATGACAGTTCGTAGTTTAGAATATATGTATATTTAATTTTGGTCATTTAGTTATAAGTGTTTAGGTTGTTACTAAAAATTAGAATGCATAGTTTATATTTTTTTTACTGAAAATATATAAGAATTAGATTCATTTATAATATATAATGGCAATACATTTATACTGTATATAATTATAGGGTTCTACAAATTAAAAAATCATAATTTCCAGTGTTATAGGTTCATATATTATTATATAGATAAAATAGATATAAGAAAGTATAAATAACTCATTTTATAAGTTGTGCTTGAAACGAAAAGACACGTGCTCCAATCCTTGAATACCTGGTTAGATTAATTTCTCTGACAATTTTTTTCATTGAATTCAATATTAATTAGGTTGATGTTATATAATATAGCGTCACTCAAATAACCAAAGAAGTGGACTGACAAAGTGGTAAGGCGCGTGAGTATGGGGTTGAATGGCGCGAGTTCAAACCTCTTAATTGCAACTGAGTATGTTTTTTTAATTTTAATTAGTTAAGTAGTATCAAAACTACGTAGTTTTGATGTGTTCTCATATAACAAAGTGTTCTCAATTTAAAGTGTGTTTGTATGTGATCCCTCCCCTATATATATATATATATATATATATATATATATATATATATATATATATATATATATATATATATATATATATATATATATATATGAGATAGGTTCAGGTGAGACAAGGGTCTTATGTTCAGGTGAGACAAGGGTCTTATGGTGAGACAAGTTTTTATGGTGAGAGATTGACCAATTTGGTAACTAGAAAGGGGAAGGTGGCAAACTGGTAAATAAGTGCATAATAGGTCAACGTATAAAAGGAGTGGAAGTAGGATGAAAGTGATGTCAGCACTGACATCATCATAGGAGAGAGAAAATTGTTTTATTTCTTTTCATTAAAATATATTTTCCAGATAATTCCAAACTCGTTTTTCAAAAAAAAATTACACCGTTGGTCTTGTCTTGATTAGACGGTCATTTTGAGATCCATTTTGTTAGTTAAAAACAATTTTTAATTTTTTTACACTCTCAGAGTATTCTGTTGGAACAAATGTAGTACTCTAGTGGAACAAATGTAGTATTTTGCCAGAACAAATGTAGTACTCTGCTGAAATATATATGTGCATATTAGATGGTCATTTTGAGATCCATTGTTGTTAGTATTCTGCTGGAACAACCGAGTATTCAATTTGGAACAACCATAAAAAAAATAAAAAAAATAAATCGTCTATAAATAACAACAATGGATCTCAAAATGATCGTCTAATTAATATGAGTTCAGTGGTATAATTTTTTTTGAAAAATGAGTTCGGGAAGAGCGAAAAATGCATTTTAAAGAAAATAATTAAAACTTTTTCTCTCTCCAGAGGTGACATCAGCGCTGACATCACCTTGTTGTGTACAAATGATTGGGATGACACTAGCAAGTGCACTAGACAAGTAATAAAGTGATAAGTTATCGTCTCCACAGGGATATAACAGTTTCAAGCTAGTCTCTTTACTGAAACAGAACAGTCGGGTGGTTGATCTTAATTTGATTGATTGATTTTAATCTAACTATATCTATTATTAAACTAAGGTTGTCACTGAGCATGAAAATAAATTAAGAGATAACAATAATAAAGAAGCAGGTGTAAAGCACAGCCATAACTGATGGCAAATAAGCACACATTCCCTTTATACAAATCCACCATGTTTATTATAAGTCTAAGGTATCTTCACTAGAATCACTCAAGTCAGATGGTCACATGTTCCCAAGATTCTTTATACTTATGCAAAATTAGTTTCCATTAGATTGCACAAGCACGAGCGTTAAGCACAAGAAGCATCTTATAAATAAGAACCCTTAGCACACATTTTATCCTTATTGGTCCCGGTATAAAATATATGTGTTCAATCAGTTTATCTATTGCTTGATCCGAGTTGGTCCCTACAACATCAAACAACTGAAAATACAAGTTAGCTGGACTTATATATGAATGAAGATTCTATTGAACAAGCAGAATAAACATGATTGTTGGCCCTAACAAGAACAGAATCACCTAGAAGGGGGGGGGGGGGTGAATAGGTGTCTAAGTTGAAAACTGAAATTTTCTAAGTTTTTCAAGAAACTTAAATTTCAGAGTCAAATTTTCTCAGAGTCAGAGGCTAGCTTACAGAAGCAGCTTCTGAGGGAAATTCTGCCTAAACACAGTTAGACTGTTTTCAGCAACAGAAGTTCTGAGTTTAAGAACTTCTGGACAGTCTTCTGAACAAAGACAATGATATAAAGAGACAATGTGTTTCAACACTAAATATAAACAAGTACACAGAAGCAAAAGTAACAAGTATAGGAGGGAGAAAGAAGTTTAGGAGATTCTGATGAACACGTCGATTTATACAAGTTCGCCACAGAGGTCCTGTGACTACGTCTTGTCCCCTGAGGTCGCAGCCACTAGAGATTTTAAATCTACTATTCAGAACTTTTATGGCAAGTTCAGAAGCTCATTTACATCAACAGAACTTAAGCTAATTTCTCACTTAGTTCTGACTAGCCTAAAAAGAATTAAAGGATTTCCACCAGAATAACAACACTCTGTTTTCTAGATTTCTCACCCAACTCTAATCTCAACTAGATTTCTCTCTAAATCTAACTGAATATCACAAACGATATCAGTTTACAAGATTCCTATTATGAACTTGTTTTTCTTCACTCTCTCACTATTACAATAGCTAAGCTAAGAAAGATTTGAGAATGGAAAAGTGTGCTCTGTTTTTCTTGTTCAAACAGTGCGTTAAGATTTTGCTCGATTATCACGCGTAGTTGATGTAGTGGAGCTTGGCTACTATTTATAGTGAATGAGGATGACCGTTGGTGAATTTGAATCTTCAACAGAGATGACATTAGTTGTTGTAGCCGTTAATTTGTGAAGTCTTCAAACGGTCTTCAAACACTTTGATTCCGTTAACCTTGTTCTTTAACTAAATCCGGTAAGTGATTTGAAGTTGAAGATAAGGTTGACAGAAAACATTCTTCAATTGGATCAACAAAGGGTAGACAAGGAAAAACTGGTTTCGCTTTGAGTAGACAAGCGCGCTCCTTCAAAACAGCTTTTTGAACTTTTGGCGCCTTGCATTAAATGCAAATGTCAGAGCAATAAATGCTCAGCAGAACCCGTGACTTAGCTTCTGAAAGCTAATTCCAATTGTCTAAGCTTCTGATCGAATTGGTATAACTTCTGGTTGCAAAGGACCACTGTGGAGAGCTTTAACAGACTTCGTAGCTTCGGAGCGGAATATCCAGCTTATGATCATGAAACACTGTCTTCAGCTTTCGGAACTACTGAGTCCTTCAGGCAATCCAGAAATATTTCATTCAGCACCTGCTGAGTAACTTACATACAAACTAAACAAAAATTGTTAGTCAACATTAAACCGTATGTAAGAGAATCTTAATTTTCATCTTCTGAAACGTTTGGACATAATCAAAACACTAAGGGTTCATCATTCTCCCCCATTTTGGTTATGGACAAATCGTGGTCAGAAGGTAAAGATTCTTGAGAAAATACAAGGTTTAGAGTGTAACTTCCTGATACATATGTTTTTTATAACTTCTGAGTAACTTAACTCCTCCATTTCAGTGTAAATGGTGAACATCAGCAATCTGTATAAACTTAAAATAGACTTAAGATCAAGTTGTTAGATTTTAGTGAAGAGAAAGTTACTAAGTTAAAAAGAAAACATAATCAGTAAGAAATTCATCAGAAACAAGAATATGTATAAGAAGAGTTCAATTGAATATAATCGTCAGAAGAGACAAACAAAATAAACATCAGAAGGGAACATAAAGTCCTAAGACAAAACTACCCAACCCAGAACCTAGCTAAGAAGCTTAAGTCCTAATGAGATTAATTGTTTCTAGATCTCTTCTGAGGAGGAGGAACACCACTTGAATCTTCACCAACACTCTGTCTCTTCATCCCAGCAGACTTGAGACCACCCTGCTGAGCAGACTTCTCCCCCGTTTGGCCAGAACCAACAGGAATACCCAAAGCACCTTGAGAGTTCAATTTTTGCTGAACATTCAGTGCAGTCTGATATTGCTGAGGAGTTGGCCTCACAGTGTTGATCATATCCATTCTTCGCTTGAAGTTAGCATCAATGGTCTTCATATGATCAAAAGTCTGTCCAGACATAGGACGCTGTCTCTGAACATTATCCAGAAGGAGCTTGATCAAACGATTGTTAGCATACACAACAGCAGTGAGATGCTCATTCTGAATATAAGTCTGTCCGCGAACAAACCTATAGCAATTATGAAGAACCTTCTCTTGTTCTCGTGCTTGAGTGTGCATAACCTTCAGAAGTTCAGTAAGCTCAGCAATCTGGGCGCTCTGAGCAGTCACAGCGGACTCAATGCTCTGAAGACGATTGTTGAGATCAGGAGTGATGTCATATACAATCTTAGCAGCCCCTGAAGATGATGATCCTTGAGCAGAAGATTTCACTTCTCTCAGAATATGATTGGCAGTACTTTGCAGATCATCAATCTTACTTGGAAGAATCTTCTCATGAGCCTCATAATGCTCGTTTGCTTCCTTGACTTCTTCTGACAAAATCTCCAAATTCTGATTAACTTTCAGAGAAGAAGCAAGAGCAATATTTTCCAGAGTTGGAAGGGTCAGAGCAAGTTCTCTCAACTTGTATAACTCATCATATGTAGACATATGAAGTGTAGAAAGATTGCGAGTGTAGACAGTAGGATTCTGCACTTGAAGCATAGTCATGAGCTGCAGGTTCTGAGCTTTCAAAGATTGAATTTCTTGCAGCACAATGCCCTGAGCATACATGTCAGCAGCATAAGACCTTTGCAGCAAATCTATTCAGCAGTTCATCAGAGCCACTCTGGTTCATTCTTCTCAACTCTTCAACACTGGGAGCACCACCAGCCTCAGATACACCAGAAGCTCTGCGCATGAAGCCAAAACTACCAAAAGTTCTCTCCAAGTTATCTCGATCCAAAGAATTGCGTAGGAAGTCATAGTTTGATGACACCCCAGCAAAGAAGGAAGTGGAGGAGGAAGTAGTTAAGGGATCACACACATGAGGTGCATGTCCAGAGGTTGAGAGAGGAGGAATATGTGTGGTTGAGGATGGGATAGTATGTGTGGTAGAGGAAGAAATTGTAGGGGAAATGGATGGTAGTGTGGATGGGAGTGAGAAGGAAGGAGCAGTAAATCCTATTGAAGGAATTACAGAGGAAGTAGAGAGAGATGAAGTAGTGGAAGTGGATATGGAGTCTGTGAAAATGGGTCCAGAAGATAAATTCACTTCTGAATAGGATCCAGAAGGAGGAGTAGTTTTAGGAGGTACAACTTCAGAGGTTGAAGTTGTAGGAGGAATGGAAGTTTGAGAATCACTAACTTCTGTGACAGAAGGTAGAGAGGGAGATGGATGGGGAGTATGAGGAGAGGATGGATGAGAAGTACGAAGGGGAGATGGATGAGGAATATGAGAGGGAGATGAGATAACCTGTTCAGAATTTGGATCAAACATAGAGATTGGTTCAGCAAACACATGAGCCATTCTGATCAGTGTTTCAGAAGCATCCCTATCACCAGGGTTTCTACCTTGACCCAGAAGAATGTTGTCAATGAAATTGTCATCATCAGCATTCTCACAAAATCGTTGTGCATCCTGAAGAACCACATCAGCTTCTGGTTCACTGTCCTCTGACAGCTCTTCAATATCAGGAGCAGCAACATTCTCTTCAGCAGACATCTCCATCATGTCTTCGTCATCAACCAAGTCTTCTTTTTCAGGAGTTGATTCATCCAGTTCAGTACTCGGAGCAATATAGAAGTTCTTTTTGTTCAGAGACCTTCTATTTGCTGACACCTTCTTCCTGTTCCGTTTGGAGAGAGGAATATCTTCAGAATCCTCATCTTCTTCCGTAGCCTCAACATTTCCTGAGAGCGCTACATTCTCAACTTCAGCAGCGCATTCAGCAATTCTAGCATCAGCCTTAGCCTTTGCTGCAATTTCTCGCTCTGCTGCTAACTTATCTTCAGCTTCCTTTTTCTTCTTCTTCTCTTCAGCAAGAGCCACAACTCTTGCAAATTTCTCAGCTTCAGCAGCCTTCTCTCTTTCAGCAAGGCGTGCATCCTCAGCATCCTGAGCTTCTTTCTCAACAGCATCCTTTGGCTTCTCAGCAACAATCTTGCCAGAAGGTTCAACATTTATTGTTGTTTGAACCATAGCTGGAAGAGGTTCTGAGGCAACCACCTTCTCAACAGTCAGGACCACCTTACTTGATCCTTTCTTTCCTTTGCCCTTCTTGGCAACATTCTTTCCTTTCTTCACAGTAGCTTCAACTATCTCCTTCTGAGCAATGCTTACAGAGGAAGCATTCTCCTTCTTCTTCGGTAACATGTCAAAAGAAAGATGCCTCAGAGTTTGCATCTTGAGGACAGTACTCCTGCTGGTTACACCTTCTCCTGAAATTTCCACAGAGGCAGCCTCAAACAGCCACGTCAGAAGAGAACCATATGCAAGGGCACTAACAACCGACACATTTTTCATCTACCTTATCAGCATGGCAGGAAGGTTGATCTTCTTCTGATTCATCAAATGCCACATGAAAACCCTTTCCCGATTGGAAACACCATTAACTCCTCCAGCCTTCGGAAGGAACACGTTTGTAGTCAAGTAGTGTGCCCACCTCTGGTGCTGAGTGAGCCAGGTGGCATAGGTTTCCTTGGCACTCAGATCTGGTCTAGCCCAGTTAGCTTCATTAAAACCTTCAGCGGAACCATCATCTCCAATGATGATTCCCTCGTCATCAATACCAATCACTTGAGAAATAGAAGCCCTGCTGACCTCAATCTCAACTTCTCCAACTTCCGAGTGAACACCATCCTCCTCATTAGAAAAGTAATGGAGGTTCTGATAGAACTCAGTGACTAATTTTGGATAGATGAACTCATCCAAGGATACGAACGAGTTCCAATTTTGAGCACTTAGCCATTTAGAGATGGGTTCAGTGGATTTGACTTCATCGTCTAGGAACCTAGAAGTGAAAACCCTAGATTCGCTAACTTTCTTCTTATTTTCGGTATTAAAGATGTGAGTGACAGTGATTTCAATGGGATGATCTTGAGCCATTGAAGGATTTTTTAAGAAATTAAGTTAAGTGTTTGAGAGAAAGAAAAACACAGAGAGTTGGCTATAGAAAATCTAAATTCAACGAAAATGAGAGTGAAAAACTTCTAAGTATGGAATACCCTTATTTATACCAAAAAACGCAACTGTTCCTATTGAAAAAGTAAATAAACACCGTTTAAAAGGGAACAGATAACCGTTAAACACCAGAGCAGCGCCGTAAAAAGCAATAAATGTACGCATGCTTAAATAAAAATCATGATTAGACTTAATCACACTTAATTATCTTAAACGATTAACACTTAAGATAGAAAGAGATATAATTAAGCTAAATTACTGAAGTGGATAAGTCATACCAATGCCTTCTCGCAAGCTGCTGAAAGGATTACCAGCTAGAGGCTTAGTAAACATGTCAGCAAGGTTGTCTTCAGAGGGAACATGAGAAATGATGATATCCTTCTTCAGAACATGATCTCTCAGAAAGTGATGCCTAATATGAACATGCTTCATCCTGCTGTGTTGAATAGGATTCTTTGAAAGATCAATTGCACTCTTGTTATCACAGTAGATTGTAATTGTTCCAGGGATGACTCCATAGTCAGCAATTTGTTGCTTAATCCAGAGCATCTGAGAAACACAACTTCCAGCAGCAACATACTCAGCTTCATCAGTTGAGAGAGCCACAGAGATTTGTTTCTTGCTATGCCAGGAGACTAGGCACTCCTCCAGAAAATGACAACCACCAGAAGTGCTGACTCTCTTCAATTTATCCCTACCATAGTCAGACTGGACTTGACTCAAAAGACTCGGACTGGACAGAAAAAGAGATAAAAGCGAAGAAACGAAACAAAAGACACGAACAGACACGACTCTGAAGGTCAATTGCACCAATCTTCTCAATGTTTGGTTAGAGAACAGTCAAACTCAAAAGGTTGAACATGTTTGAACTGGTTTGGGGAAAAACAAAGTTGATTTTGGGTAAGGGTGAACTACCAATTTTGATAAGAAATTAGCTAGATTTCTTGATGAACAACCACAAAAAGTATAGAACATCCAGTAATTTTATTTTTTTAACTTTATTCTATTTTATTTTATTTTTTTTATTTTTTTATTTTTTTATTTTTTACTGGCTGGGCAGATTGAACAGTGGTCTGGTTGTTCTAGCTCAATTTGAAGTTAATTTTATTTGGCAGTTGGGTTTAAAAGGGTAAAAAGAAAATTTGAACAGGGAAAAAGTGGTGGTGAACAGGGTAGGCTATTTGGGTGGTAACACATATATACAAGCGAAGGTTGGTTAAAAAGAATGTTTGTGGGTCAAGAACAGGGAAACTTCTGGTAAACTGATCATCTATTAACTTTTAGGTGCTTGATTTTTCGGGTGCATGCGAATTTTTGACCTTATCTACACATATATACAATTTGGACTGACAGAACAGGGATACTAACTAGACAGAATATCCTAGAGACTTAGGTTGTTTGGACAAACATTCAACAGATTAAATTATTCCATATGAGCACGGGGGACTTCTATAAAGCACAGCCTAAAGGGACCCCCAAAATAAGACTAAGGCATCACACCCCCCAACAAAGAATCTGGCATTGTCCTCAATGCACTTAAGCAAAAACAACCTAAACTAAGACTTGACTTGACACAGCACAGACACAGAATAGACAGACCTATGAATAGCTTGAAATTCAGGATTAGTTCAGATAATACCTCATCAGGCCACAGCTGCGCTGGATCACTTCTTAGGTGTCTTGGCAGGGGTTTCAACCTTCTACCCTGCTTCTACATCTTCTTCCAGCTCCTCCTCAGTGTCTGGTGCCTGTTCCTCCTCTTGCTCCTCCTCAAGATCTTCTTCACTATTCTCTTCAGGCTGCTTAACATTCAGATCAGCCTGAAACACTTCCTCAGCACGCTTCACTTCTCCTTCAGCACACCTCAGTGCCTCTTCAATCTCCTCAGACAACTTCTCAGAATCAGACTTGGTTTTCTCAAGCGGCTCCTCAACCATTACAATTTTTCCACTGTGCTTTTCCTTCCTTGGCTTGGACGAGGCACTCTGACAGGATGCCTCTCCACCCACTTTCTCAGGACTCTTAGGACGAATCATGGAAATAGGTTGTACCATGCACAGCCTCCTCAACAGACTAATCTCCTTATCATGTTGCTTGGTCTTCTCCTCCAGCTCCTTGTTCTTGTCAAATAGTTGAGCCAAATATCCCATCACTTGCCTCATTGTAACATCAGCGGCATCAGGGACAAATGGAGCATTAGTGAACAAGTGGCGCTTGGACGCAGGCACACTTGACTCAGGCAGAGTACTTTCATCTTGCTTTCTCTTGACAGTAGCTGCAGCTGATCTTGGCTCAAGCACTTTCAGGTTCCATGTGTTCCCAGTTTTGGAGCACATTCCCAATTTTCCCATGGCAGCACAGTCAAACTTCTCCATCTTGCATGCAAGGGTCAAAGTGTGGATCTGAGGGTTGAAAATGCCCATGGTCTTGGCCAGCTTGGTGATGAAGGGTCCTGCACAAATATACTTTGAGGTTGTGCTCTCCTGGCTGTTCAAGTATGAAGCAAGTCAATGACCAACATTGATTGGCTTCTTTTTCAGCATGCACAATACCACAAATAGATCATTCTTTGCATATTACTCTGGCTATACCTGGCGAACAGGCTGGAAGCAAGGTACCTTTGGATGAATCTCATAGAATGGGTCTGAAGAAAGGTGGACTTGGAATCACTGGCATTGTACTCCTTCTGACCAGTCGGCTCGGTCCAAAATGACTTAGCTTTGAACTTGGGATCAAAACCTCTCAACCTGCTCTGAAACTCAGGTTTAGCAACATCTTTAGAACTGACAATGCCCAAGTACACATTCAGGTTGTTCAAGGAGATGCTCATATCAATCCCCATGAGCCTAAACCTATACTTCTTAGAATCGGCAAGATCCTTGATGGCAGCATCAATCTTGAAGGTGGACAAAAATTCGAGAGTACATTCACGAAAAGCAATTTCATTTATCTCAGAGAATTCCAGCAAACTAGCACCTTGGAGTAGAGTACGGATTTCATCATCCAGACCTATAACTTGCAGGCTGTTCCAGTCAATAACTCTCGCCGGAATGAAGGCAAGGCCCTTGAGTGCCTTGTACCTCATCTTGGTTTCAGCTTCGGTGAAGGTGGTGAGACGATTCAGTAGCTCATCAGACCTCTGAGTATCATCACTCAGTTCAATATTCTCAATTGGAACATGGGTTTGGTTTCTCTTGGGGCGCAGACGAGGTCCCGTGGTGATTTTGGTTTTCTGAGATTGGAAAGGGTAGGTTTGTGTTTGGGAGAGATGAAGTGATGGTGGTGGTGTGGATTCTGGTGATCGTATGGATTTGGAAGTGAGAATTTGAAGGGTTGTGGAGAGAGCAGTTTGGGGAACGGTTATGGGGAAGTGGGAATTGGCAGGCGGTTTGGAGTGGTGGGCAGTTGGGTTTGGCTAAGATTGGGCGTGCAGGTTACTTTTCAGGTAGTGAGCTGATGTGGCTGTTTTGATTGGTGGTTTTTATTTCGTTTTGGGCCTGCACAAGGACAAAGCCCACTTGAGACAAAAACCTACAAAACAACAAAAGTTAATCCACAAACAACAAATAACCGGCCAACTCATTTTTCCAAGGCCAAAAGACTTTATTTTTATTTTTGTTTTTATTGTTTTTCTGGAACGGGCAAAGAGAACAGGTACAGATTGTTCCCTCATGTTGCTCTGTTTTCTGTCTTGAGCTAGACTTGCTCCAACTAGCCTCAGGGTGGTTCATGGACACGGTAGTCCTCCACTTAGTTGTTCTCTCCAATGAGGTAAGGCTTGAGCCTTTGTCCATTGACTTTGAATGGCTCGCCTGTTCCATCGGATATTTCAACAGCACCGTGTGGGAACACCTTGGTCACATTGAATGGTCTTGACCATCTTGACTTCAACTTTCCAGGGAACAGTCTGAGGCGTGAGTTGAATAACAACACCCTCTGCCCTGGGTGGAACTCCTTTATGTGGATGTGCTTGTCATGCCACTTTTTGGTTTTCTCCTTGTAGATTTGGGCAATCTCAAAAGAGAACAGTCTGAACTCATCAAGCTCATCCAGTTGTGTTTTCCTATGATCACCTGCTGCCTGCTCATCAAAATTCAAAAACTTAATAGCCCAAAGAGCTCTATGCTCTAGTTCAACAGGTAGGTGACATGATTTACCATAAAGCAATTTATAGGGTGACATTCCAATTGGAGTTTTATAGGCTGTTCTATATGCCCAAAGAGCATCATCTAGCCTATTGGTCCATTCTTTCCTAACACAGCCAACTGTTTTCTCCAAGATTCTTTTGATTTCTCTATTAGATATCTCGGCTTGTCCATTTGATTGTGGGTGGTAAGGAGTGGCTACTCTATGGGTCACACCATACCTTCCAAGCAGTTTTTCAAATTGTGCATTACAAAAATGAGTTCCTTGGTCACAAATGAGTTCCTTGGTCTTTTGATTTCTCTATTAGATATCTCGGCTTGTCCATTTGATTGTGGGTGGTAAGGAGTGGCTACTCTATGGGTCACACCATACCTTCCAAGCAGTTTTTCAAATTGTGCATTACAAAAATGAGTTCCTTGGTCACTTATGATTGCTCTAGGCATACCAAATCTGGAAAACAACTTTTTCAGGAGTTTCACAACTACTCTTGCATCATTTGTGGGAGTTGCCATGGCCTCAACCCACTTGCTCACATAATCTACGGCTACAAGTATGTACTTGTTCCCATAAGAGCAAGGGAAGGGTCCCATGAAGTCAATTCCCCAAATATCAAACACTTCACATACCACAATGTTATTTAGTGGCATTGCATTCTTAGATGAGATGTTACCTGTTCTTTGACACTCATTGCATTCAGAGACATACCTGTGGGCATCCTTGAACAAGGAAGGCCAATAAAAACCTGATTCGAGCACCTTGGCAGCTGTTCTGTTAGCTCCAAAGTGACCTCCTGCCTCTCTGTTATGGCAATGATGTAGAATGGGAACAGTCTCCTCTTGTGCTACACATCTCCTCACAATTTGGTCGGCGCACAGCTTGAACAAATATGGTTCTTCCCATAAGTAATACTTGAGGTCTGCAAAGAACTTCTTCTTCTGGTTGTAAGGCAGGTGGTTAGGCACAACCTTACAAGCGAGATAGTTAGCTATATCAGCAAACCATGGGACAGAATCACTTTGCACATCATAAAGTTGTTCATCTGGAAAGGTATCCAGGATGTCTGCTTGTGCTGCCTGCTTGTTCTCTTCCAACCTGGATAGGTGATCAGCTGCCACATTCTCTGCTCCCTTCTTGTCTTTGATTTCAAGATCAAATTCTTGGAGGAGCAAGATCCACCTGATCAGTCTAGGCTTGGCATCTTGCTTGGAGAGCAGATATTTCAAAGCTGCATGATCTGTATACACAACCACTTTGGAAAGAACAAGGTAAGATCTGAATTTGTCAAAAGCATACACAACTGCAAGTAATTCTTTTTCAGTTACGGTGTAGTTTTGTTGTGCATCATTACGTGTTTTGCTTGCATAGTATATTGGTTTGAAATGCTTATCAATTCTCTGGCCTAGAACAACTCCTATACATGTGTCACTAGTATCGCACATTATCTCAAAAGGTAATTCCCAGTTGGGTGATATAAGTATTGGTGCAGTGACTAATCTAGTCTTAAGTTGTTCAAAAGCATGAATGCATTTTTCATCAAACCTGAATTCAGCATCTTTGTGGAGTAAGTTGGATAATGGTATTGCAATCTTTGAAAAGTCCTTGATGAACCTTCTGTAGAAACCAGCATGCCCAAGGAAGCTTCGAACATCCTTGACAGAAGAAGGAACAGGCAGTCCTTCAATGACTTCTACCTTGGCTTGGTCAACTTCAAGACCTTTCTCTGAGATTTTGTGTCCAAGGACTATCCCTTCCTTTACCATGAAATGACATTTCTCCCAGTTGAGAACAAGATTGGTCTCTTCACACCTTTCTAGCACAGCTTCCAGATTGTTCAAACAATCAGTGAATGTTCTCCCATAGACGGAAAAGTCATCCATGAAGATTTCAACTGTTTTCTCAACCATGTCATGAAAGATAGCCATCATACACCTTTGAAAAGTGGCTGGTGCATTGCAAAGACCAAAGGGCATTCTCCTATAGGCATAAGTACCATAGGGGCAGGTAAAGGTTGTTTTCTCAATGTCATTTGGGTGTATTGGAATTTGATTGTACCCCGAATACCCATCAAGAAAACAATAGAAGGCATAGCCTGCTAATCTCTCAAGCATTTGATCAATGAATGGAAGAGGGAAGTGATCCTTGCATGTTGTATCATTCAATTTTCTGTAGTCTATGCAAACACGCCAACCTGTGACTGTTCTTGTAGGAATCAGCTCATTGTTCTCATTTTGGATCACGGTCATTCCTCCCTTCTTTGGTACTACTTGAACAGGACTGGTCCAAGCACTGTCTGGGATTGGAAATATGATGCCTGGATCGATCAGCTTGATGACCTCCTTGCGCACAACCTCCTTCATGTTTGGATTGAGCCTCCTTTGTGGCTGCACACTTGTCTTGTGGTTTTCCTCCATCAGGATCCTATGCACACAGATCCCTGGGCTAATGCCTTTGATGTCAGAGATCTGCCATGCTAGAGCATCCTTATGTTTTTGGAGAACAAGCAGAAGTTGGGCTTTATGTTCAGGGGTCAAGTCTAATGAGATGATAACTGGTAATTTGTCAGGGGGTTGTAGGTAAGCATATTCCAAATGACTTGGCAAAGTTTTGAACTCTAGAACAGGTGGTTCTTCGAGTGAGGGTTTGAGAGGTGGCTTTGGTGGGTTGTTCAAAGGTTCAACAGGGGTCTGCTTGTTCCCATAGACCACAAAACTGCTCTCATTGACCTCTTTGTCATCATGTGCCTCCTCCTTAAAGTCTGGTTCAACCTGTTCCTGCAAATTATCATAATAGGGTGCATCAAAAGTTTCAAGAAAGTAACATGTATCATCACTGGTTGGTGGGTGTCTCATTGCTTCATTCATCTTAAACACTACTTGTTGATTGTTCACTTTAAGCCTAAGTTCTCTAGCGTAGACATCTATTATAGCTGTAGCTGTAGCTAAAAATGGTCTACCTAAGATGATTGGAACATGTGCATCTTCTTCTATGTCCATTATTACAAAGTCAGCTGGGAGTATAAACTTATCCACCTTGACCAGAACATCCTCAACCATTCCCATAGGGTACTTGACTGAACGATCAGCCAATTGGATAGACATCCTTGTTGGTTGGGGTTCTCCTAGGCCAAACTGTTTGTAAATTGAATAGGGCATGAGATTTATGCTAGCTCCTAGGTCACATAAAGCATTATCAATGTTAAGACTACCAAATGAGCAAGGAATAGTAAAACTTCCTGGGTCTTTCTCCTTTTTGGGGAGAAGCTGCTTGTTTTGCAATATTGAAGAACAGGTACGATTCAGCTGGACCATTGATACACTTTCCAGCTTTGTCTTGTTCTGCAGCAAGTCCTTCAGGAATTTTACATAGACTGGTGATGCTGACAAGGCATCCACAAATGGTATGTTGATATGGATCTTCCTGAGCATCTCTAAGAATCTTGTTTGCTGTTTGTCCAAGCTTGGTTGCTTGAGCCTGGTTGGGTACGAAACTCTTGGAACATAAGCAGGCTCATCTTGCTCTGGTGGAACAGCTTCTGATCCGGTTGCTACTGGTATGTCAATGACATGATCTGTGGATCGAACATGCGGAGCTTGTTCACTGGTCCCTGCCTGATCTATCCGAACTGACTTGTGCTTCTCTCCCAGTGGTTGGTCTACTTCTTTTCCACTTCTGAGTGAGATAGCTTAAACAGTCTCCTTGGGGTTTGCTTCCGTCTTGCTTGGAATTACCCCCTTGTTCTTTGGCATCACAATGTTGGTGAGTTGGTGAAACTGTGTCTCAAGGTTTTTTATTGTGCTTTGTTGCTGCTGCTGTAAGCACTTGTTTTCGAACCCGATGATGAAAGCAATCTATGAGCTCCTCGTCGCGCCAGCTGCTCAAACACTGATACTCGTCAGAGAAGGGATCATCTTTTCAGGACCATAACCTCTTCCACCCGCTCCTCGGGACCATTAGTGTGGCACTTTCATGCTTATGAAAAAATCCTCGATCACAAAATGTATACGGTCACAAGTACTATTCATTAGGAACCGTACGGTCACAACACTGTTTGTTGAGACCGTACGGTCACAAAATCTCTGACCGTACGGTCACTGCCACGTGGCAGACAGAATCCAATCCTTATCTGCCACGTGGCTGGGCGGTCCAATCAGAGCTTGACACGTGTACTAAAATCCAAACAACATTGGCCGGGTCTTGTGTGAAGCCCAGCTCAGATCCAAATTTGGATCTGAGACGGGCGAACGTGTGACCGTACGGTCACAAAAATGAAACCATACGGTCACAAGATACCTATAAATACCCCCCGGATTTCTCATTCAATTCACCAACAAACACTCATTCTCCTCTCTCTCTAGCTCGTTCTAAAGCGATTCTTGACCCGATATAAGTTGCCTCTGATAAAGTTGCCTTTGTTGTTGCCTAAAGTCGCCTCTGATACAGAAGAGAATCGCTAGAGTCTGAGCTTGAGAGTACTTTTCCCAAATATTCTCAGAAAAGGTCCTCCCGACCACCAAAAATATATTCCCCCTTTATCAAAAGTTTCCAACCTAGGCATCACTCGCAGTCTCGCTAGAGTTGATTAAGTCCTGTTCCTAGCTACCACTCCGGACGACGCACACGCAACTCCGGCCCCCGAGGTTCCTCCCTGAAAAGGTCTCAGTTCTTCGACGAGCATCAGTCTGCGAGCAATCATTGGCACGCGACGAGGGTAAGCTTCTGAGGGTTTTGTACCGTGTCACCCGACGGTTTACCGTACGAATGTTTGTGCATTTACATATTCTTGTGTGATAATCATAAACATCAAAACAATAAATTGTTAGGTTTCATTAAAGATCCTCTGGGTTCTGGAATGTCGGAATTAATAAGTTGTATCCACGAACGTAAATAGAATCTCTGTTTTTCAAAACAATCGGTACAAACACCGGTTCGTACATTTTCTCGGTCGGTCGGGTGGCGACTCTAGTCAAAGAAGGCTAAAGCCGCTATGATCCTCCGCTTTCGCTCACAGTTGCATCTGTTGCATCATTTGAGATAACATCTCCTCCACCTTGGACTTCTTTTCTTCTCCTCCCTGGTTGTGCTGCTGGTAATTTGAGGGGCCACCATGTTGATAGTTGTTCTGCCTAGTTTGGCTGTTCTGCTGGTAGTTGTTTTGAGGTCTCTGATATGGTGGATGAGAATTCTGGTTGGGCTGGGGAGTCCAACTAAGGTTTGGATGATTCCTCCATCCATCATTGTAATGATTTGAGTATGGATCTGAGCGCGGCCTCTGGTTGTTCCCTGCATAGTCACAATGCTCAACTTGTTGGTTAGGCAATTGGTTTCCTGTGAAATCAACAGAACGATGATTTCCTTCACAAAAATCACATTGAACAACATGAACTTGGTTGGTTGGCTTGTTCAATTTGACAATTTGCTTGCTCAACTGCTCAACTTGTGCAGTCAGTCTAGAAACTTCTTCAGCTACTGGAGAGTTTGACTCGTTTCTGCCATCTTCCCTCATAGAGTGCCATTTATAACTGGTGTTGACCAGGCGCTCTATGAGTTCATACAATGCTTCGGGATCAAGTTCCTCTGGGTCTCCATTTGCTACGGACTCCAACTAAATTTTGTAGACATTCGTTAGGCCATTATAAAAGTTTTGAATCTGCATCCACATGGGAATCTTGTGGTTGGGCACTCACCTCAAAAGATCTTTATATCTCTCCCATGCCTCGGAAAGAGACTCTTCGGGGTGTTGAGAGAAATGGGACACATCATTTCTAAGTTTGATTGCTTGTCTTGGTGGAAAGAACTTAGTAAAGAAAGCATTTGCCATGGCCTCCCATGTTGTGATTGAACGAGCTTGCAAATTTTTCATCCAGGTTCTAGCTTTGTCCTTTAGTGAATATAGGAACAGCTTGAGCATGATCACATCATCACTGACTCCTCGGTTTGTTTTAAAAGTGTTACACATCGTGACAAAGTCTTGAATGTGTGCATTTGGGTCTTCACTAGGCATTCCTCCAAATTGAACAGTTGTTTGTAACATCTGGATCATGAACGCCTTGACCTCAAAATGGTTATCTCCTTCATCGGGGACCACAATGCAAGATGAGTGACCCTCGGTGGAAGGTTTTGAATATTCCTTCATTGGCAAGGGTGGAACGACTCCGTCCTCCATGTTGTCTCCTTGCCCTTCCTCTGGTTGTTTTGGGTGTATTTGTTCTTGTTCAGGTTGTCTTTCTGGAATAGCGTTGTGAACAGGCTGTTCCTGGTCACGAGTGGCCAGTCCCCTTTGTCTGATTCTCCTAAGGGCGTTTCTCCTTCTCAAGGTTGCCTCAATCTCAGGATCAATAGGCTCTGGTGGAAGTCGGGCTCTTCGCATAAACAACCTAAAATCAAACTGCACACTGAAACAAACAGGTAAAATCCAACTGTTTTATCACAATAAAGGTAAAAATGATTTGGCTTAAAAATCTTTCTATCCCGGGCAACGGCGCCAAAAACTTGTTGTGTACAAATGAGTGGGATGACACTAGCAAGTGCACTAGACAAGTAATAAAGTGATAAGTTATCGTCTCCACAGGGATAGAACAGTTTCAAGCTAGTCTCTTTACTGAAACAGAACAGTCGGGTGGTTGATCTTAATTTGATTGATTGATTTTAATCTAACTATATCTATTATTAAACTAAGGTTGTCACTGAGCATGAAAATAAATTAAGAGATACCAATAATAAAGAAGCAGGTGTAAAGCACAGCCAGAACTGATGGCAAACAAGCACACATTCCCTTTATACAAATCCACCATGTTTATTATAAGTCTAAGGTATCTTCACTAGAATCACTCAAGTCAGATGGTCACATGTTCCCAAGATTCTTTATACTTATGCAAAATTAGTTTCCATTAGATTACACAAGCACAAGCGTTAAGCACAAGCATCTTATAAATAAGAACCCTTAGCACACATTTTATCCTTATTGGTCCCGGTATAAAACATATGTGTTCAATCAGTTTATCTATTGCTTGATCCGAGTTGGTCCCTACAACATCAAACAACTGAAAATACAAGTTAGTTGGACTTATATATGAATGAAGATTCTATTGAACAAGCAGAATAAACATGATTTCATTGAATGAAAGGAAAGTGACGCTTACAAACCACCAGCTAGAAGGCTGGCTTTCCACCTTGAGTGACTACTCACTCATTGTCATGTTTACATCGTTTGAAGGAATGAAAAGACTAAGAACAGGTTCTGCTTGGCCTCGGATGAGACTTGCACAGAAAACTGCTATATCTACTAAACTGAAAGTAAAACCAATGTCTACTCAACTAAGATAATCTGAAGCATGATAAACAATACTCTCGCAGGAGTATTTATACAAGAAATGAAAGGAAATAAACAAAAGGGAAGATGCTTCTCGAAATCTGGCTGTTCTTGGGCAGGTTGTTCTCCAGCAGAAGAAGACAACTGCATAATAGGACAAGTCAACCTGTAGAAAGAGAAAAATGCACAAGAAGACAACTTCACATCCCAATGCCTTCACAAACCTCCAAAACATTGCTTTTTCTCTTCCCCACATCACAAAACCGAGAACATGTGAGGAGAGGGTATCTTTGACCTGATTTTCTGCAGATTCAACCCTAAATTCAAGCTGTTCAGACTCAACTAAGCACAGGCAGACTAACAGGGAGAACAGGCTGAACTTGTGCCTTAAACAATCTCAGGTTGTTCGAAACACAGTTTTGGCACGAAAATACTATTGAAAACCCTTGATTTTATAGACACAAATCATACCCAACACACCTCCTCTTCCTTCCCTCCAATTTCACGCATGGGGAGTTTTCCTTTAATTACAAGTTTGCCACCTTACCCTGTTGAATTACAAAAATACCCCCACATATTTCTCTTTTCACACCTTAAAGGGCTTGTCTCACCATAAAAACTAGTCTCATATTAAACCCTTGTCTCATTTGAACTTAACTCATATATGTGTGTGTGTGTGTGTCTATATATATATGGGAGGGATCACATGAGAACACCCCCCCCCCCCCTATGTGAGAATGGTTCTTATGGTGAGAACACCTCAAAACTACGTCGTTTTGAGTGTTAAATAGTCAAAAAACACGGAATGCACCTGTTGGGATTCGAACCCCAGGCGCCTCCTTCCCCTCCTCACTCTTTACCACTGGGACAGAAGCTCTTATTGTCTATTATCAAACACGCTTATATATAAACTTTACTATGTTTTTATTAATTCTTCAGAGAAATAAAGTAGCAGTGTTTGATTTTTTTTTCCCATTTTATCGCCTCGTCCCTCCACCTTTATTCTTTCCCTTAACTCCCTCGACTCCCCTCTCCGTTCTCCCTCGGTGTAATCGTTTCCACCTAAATCAATCAGCTCGAAACAACAGATTTCTCAACAAATTCAGCTCTCAAAACTTGTATTCACGTTTTCAATTTACAAAATCCCCAATCTGAAAAACGTATTATTTAACTCGCCGGAGAAGATGATGAGTTGAAGATTAGTAATGGTGCGGGTCAGGTACGGATTGCATTACCTTTTAAGATGAATATTATAGTTTTCGTGGAAGGATGAATGATTTATCGCTTTCTTACTTACAACCAAAAGTCATAATTTGTAAAATTGAATCTCAATAACAAATCTGATTTTTCACAAATAAAACTCGACATTTCGTAGCAAAAGACTACAAAAAATCCATCAGAAACATAAAGAGTGAAGACGAAACCATGTATTTACTTCCTCCTCCATTTTTTCACTTCTTTAACATTATTGTAATACTTAAAAGAAAAATGAGGTGTATAAATTGTAAGCATTTTTTTCCTTTCTATAAGACTGACCAAAATCATTAATATTTGGAGAAGATAGGGCTGTATCTATGTTTTTCTTTTAGAACACGAGCTATAAAATTTAGAACATGTTTAACATTATTTCGATCATTGTACTTCACTTTCAAAGCAAAGATTATAATTTTTCGAACACGTATAACTTTGTTTAGAACACAGGCTATACAGTTTAGAACGTATCTAACGTCATTTAATAAACATATTCATTAGTTTAGAACATACATTATGTTTTTTAGAACATGAATCGCACATTTGATATAATATAAATCAGAATGCAAATATGCTTCAGATTTCAATTGGTTGTTTTTAGAATATTATGTTTAACTTTCAGAATACAAAAAATAAGGTTTAGAACGTATATAACATTATTTAAAACACAGTACTGAAGAAGATGAAACCATAACGTGTGTTCTAAAATTGAAACTGTATGTTCTAAATCTTTAAAACGTCATTTTTACCCGGGCATCAGGGATCTTAAAATGACCGCCTCGTCAATACGAGTTCATCCATGTAAAAATATTCGAAATCGGAGTTCGAAATAGGCGGGAAAACAATTTTTAATAAAATAAAAATAAATGATGAGTCATCACTCCACCATTTCTCTCTCCTGGATATTTAATTAAAATAAAAAGGGAAAATGCTCTAGGGAGATATATATAGGGAGAGGCTCTTGTGAGAACACCTCCCATAGGTGAGAATGTGATGTCAGCGCTGATGTCACATCTGGAGAGAGAAAAAGTTTTTATTATTTTATTTAAAATGCATTTTCTCGCTCTTTCCGAACTCATTTTTCAAAAAAAAAATTATACCACTGAACTCGTATTAATTAGGCGGTCATTTTGAGATCCATTGTTGTTATTTATAGACGATTTTTATTTTTTTTTTATTTTTGTTCCAAATTGGATACTCGGTTGTTCCAGCAGAATACTACATTTGTTCCACCAGACTACTACATTTGTTCCAGCAGAATATTTTCATTATTTTTTTTAAATGCACTATGGGAGTGTAAGAAAATGTAGTATTCTGGTGGAACAATTGGAGTAGTCCGATGGAACAAATATAGTATTCTGCTGGAACAATCATAAAAAAAAAAATCGTTTATAAATAACAAAAATGGATCTCAAAATGACCACCTAATTAATACGAGTTCACTGGTATAATTTTTTTTAAAAAAAATGAGTTCGGAAAGAGCGGGAAAATGCATTTTAAAAATAATAATTAAAATTTTTTCTCTCTCAAGAGGTGACATCAGCGCTGACATCACCTCCTCTTCCTTCCCTTCAATTCACGCATGAGGGGTGTTCCTTTAATTACAAGTTTGCCACCTTCCCCTATTGAATTACAAAAATACCCATTGTCTCACCATAAAAACTAGTCTCATCCTAAACCTTTGTCTCATTTGAACTTGACTGATTATGGTGAAACTTGAAATTTTAGTGACACTACAGTAAGAGGCTTCTGAAATCGTGATAATATTCTTAAACTCTGGTGAAACTCACCTGAGACTTGAGTATATTACATTGCCACTAAATTTTAATTGTTTTCACATCATAACCATTATTTCAAAACATAGTATAAAAGTCAGTCATATTATAATTTCTAATATGATGCCCGTTAAACTTCAATTAACACTTCAAATGTTTTTTTTTTAGTAAAACAGAGCTGAAAAAATAAAATTAAAATTGTTAGCGGATCATAAACGTGTTATATTCATTTTATATATTTATATATGTTATAAATGATAAGAAAATGTCATTCGTATCACTTTGTAAATTGTATCATCGCCTCATAAACTGACTGCCTTAAATTTATGCAGATGTGTACGCATAGGAAGTTGATGGAATGGCCCAGAGTTTAGTGAATTGGGCTTTCTGATGTTACTTATAAGAGCTCCAATTCTATAGCCCATACAATGGATGAATGCATATTTCAAGAAAATGTGATATTTGAGAGCTACGGGCTTTCCTCCATCTTGAAAAGTTGATTCAAAGACCCAAGTTTTTTTTATTGGAAGCATGTATGGTTGTAATCGAGCCGAGCCAGTCCTAGTTTTGCTTTTCTCATGTTTTTCTTGTTAGAATGTTATAACGAATTCAAGCCAAATTCAAAATCCGGTTCATGAATTGCTTACAATGTTTATTTTGTTCACGAGTTATGCTCATGAGCTCGTTAATTATGTTGATGAATATTACTTACCAACAATTCATTAATTATGTTAATCGGTAAGCTCACAAGCTTTACTCGTTAAAAAATGGCTACTTGAGAACAATTCGTTTATTATTTTTTTCTTTTATTGTGTTTGTATACAAGCTGACCAAGTAGCAACTAGATTAATATCAAATTTAGCAATAAAAATAATGTAGTTTTAAAATCTCAAGACCTACAGTTTCACGAAGTTTACTTTTTGCCATTCATAAATACCATTATTAAGAAAAGTAATTGAACTGGGCTTGATCGAGATCCTGTCCGAATTTGTTCATAAACAAACAACTAAATGAATTTGCTTGTGAGCTTGCGTACGGAGTTTTGCCATGAACAAGCCCGCTTAGTTTATAGATAAAATTAGAACATCTAGTCCATCTCTAATCGAGCCAAACTCAAGTCATTCGTAAAATAACACGACTTATTTACATTTCTATCCGTCACTATATTTAATCTTTCCGAAGACAAAAATCTCAAAAGAGCCATATTCTTTGATCGCTCAAACTCGGTTATGCAATAGATAAATTTTTCATTTACTACGAAGTTAACTTTTAATACGACAACAACACGGCTATAGTTTATATCATACATCATGCTCCAAAATCGATGAACTCAGATTGAGTTCACTACAAAACTTTATCGGCAGATAGGAAACTGTAAACAACAAAATCTCGAATTTGACCTTTACAATAACCATAATTCCTCAAACCACCTTCTTTCATAAACCCTACCTTCTCCAAAACTCTCTGAGATCTCAAATTATCAGTCTCCACAAGAGCCTCAAGCCGGGCTAATTCAGTAATGTCATCAAACACAACAACAACAGCCATCTTCAGAGCCACCATCGCTATTCCCTGCTCCCAAAAATCAGCAGCCAGCGCGTATCCGATGTTTGCTCTGCACCGATCGTCCCCGGAATACTGCCAGACGGAAATATATCCGATGGATAGATCATCGAAACATATGGAGCGACGCCATGGATGAGGTATGGCTACTTTTTCAAGGTGTTCTAAAGCGTCTTCTTTAGTGGTAATTGAATTCCATCGGAGATATCTTGTAACTCTGTCGTCGCTAGCCCATTTTAGAAAGTCTTCAGCGTCGGAAAGTTTGAACCAGACGGAGGCTGATTCTTGATGGATCCATTGAGTTTTCAGCCCTGCAATACTTGAAGTTGAAAAAAAAAAAGAAGAATTTGGCATGTAAATATCATAAACTTCTTAGACTTTTCTTTTTCTTTTCTTCTTGAACAAGTATGCTGACTTTTTATTTTGTTATTATTCTATCTCTTAACTTTCCCGCGCATACATTAACGAATATACCAATTAAACGTAATTAACTGGTCACATTAATATTTTTTATTATTCTATCTCTAGTCGAAACTCTGATGAGAGAATAAGAGAGAAGACTCTCACTTGGTCCTTCAACTTTAGTTACCTTGCAACTATGAAACCAGGTTACTATATTTTTCTGAAGAAGGAAACGATTAGACATGTTATTTGTTTTATGATAACTTGAAACTTGATTATATTTTTTTTTATTAATGACGACGGCTCAACCATCAAAGATCAAAAGGTTGAACCAACTAACTCTTGGTCCTTCTATCATGACGAGTTTATGATTGAGTCGCTTTTTAAAACATTATTTGGCACATGTTTTACTCAAAAAAGAAAAAAGAGCTATGTGTATCACTATGTGTTTTATTTTTGAGTTGATTTGTTTATAGAATGAACTATTTTAAGACCAAATAATATAAAGTGAAAATTATTGTAAGATCAAATAATATAAATGGGAAAAATTATTGTAAGATCAAATAATATATGGGTAAATGAATTTCACGAAATTTATAGAATTTATTTGAAAACCCAACCAACCAAGCCTTAAAAGCTAAAGTCAATTACAAGTAACAGAATGGACAATTAACAATTTAGGGGAAGTAGCAATAGAAAGATAACAATGAATATAAACAAATCAAACTCAAACTCATGTTTATGAATACAATTCTAGACCCCAAAATGTTGGAGACTGGAGGTTAGTCCGTTAATTTCTGTCCAAAGATGTGATTAAGTCCATGTCCTCTTTGGTCAGCTCAAAGTTGAAAACTTGAAAATTTTCCAGGAGTCTATCAAGATTTGATATCTTGGGGATGACAGCAATGTTTCGTTGAATGCCCCATCGGAGTACAAGTTGAGTGACTGTTTTATCATATTTCTCTGCCAAACTCTTCAATCACGGAAACGTGTATGAGCAGTAATCATATAGTAGTAATAATTAATTAAACATAGAAAAGGATAAGTAAGAGTTTACACTTACTATTAGAATGGGATCTTCCAAACATGAAATAGAGCCATATCTTTGAGTATTAGGTAGAGAACCCCCAAGAGGAGTGTGAGCAGTAACATAAATGTGATGCTTCTGACAAAATCGAACAAGCGAATGACGTTGGAAATATGGATGCGTTTCTATTTGATTCACTGCTGGTTTCACTTTTGCGTAGGCTATGCAGTCTCTTGTTTGGAATATGTCATAGTTGCTGCCAATTCCATAAAAAATAAATTGGAAACAAATCTCAAAAGTCATATACAACTAACTAATTAAAACCCAAGCTGAGCTGAGATAGATGTTTGTAACATTAATCTCGATCATACCCAATAATGATAGTAAAAAAGATCGATCGTGAGGGTATAGGAGATACCTGATCCCAATGCTATGGACCAAACCCATGGAAACCAAATTCTCCATATGATGCCATGTTGTTTCCAAAGATATGGTTGTATCAATCTCGAGCACTCCCTCCTCATCTAATACACTGCCTGTCGTGCCGACTCCTATATGCTTAGTGGCAAGGGGAAAATGAACAAGGTAGAGATCAACATAATCAAGCTTAAGTTTCTTTAAACTACTTTTACACGCTTCAACGACATGCCCGTGATCTGAATTCCAGAGCTACAAAATTAATAAGTTTTTATTTACACAGAAATTTCACTCGCAGCTGCACAATTGCTAAACAGTACGTAAACACAAATAAGTGTAACCGTATTATAATAGAATGAACCTTAGTTGTGATGAAAAGGTCCTCCCTTTTGACAATACCAGTTTGAATAGCTTCTGCAAGTGCTTCTCCTACTTGTTCTTCATTCTTGTAATCAGCTATATCCATCCATCCATACACATATTTAAGCACAAGTGTATCGGAATTAACCATTACGTACTATACAAACAACTTTAGAAAAAACTAAACCGCTTGTTATGAAGGTAAGAAAGAAAATAATGTATTTATGAAACATGAATAACATACGACTTTTTCAACAAATAAATAATAACGTATGGTAAAAGAAAAGAGAGTAGAGAAAGTACAGTACCGGCACAATCAAAAATGGCGATAACCAATCTTGATAGCATGAATAATAAGGTCTCTAATATCGTTGGCTTTCATACACCACAAACCCGGACCTGTCATCGGCATTTTGAACCCATTATTCAATGTTATTTCCATCTAATTTCTTTCTCTTGTTTACTCCTTATCAATCAGATACTCCTTACTTATGATGTGTTACATATTATAGGATTTATGGGAGATCCAATATCAATATAATACTATATGTTATCAACCAATTATTTACTTTAGTTTTTTTTTTTCTCATTCAACTACCCTATCTTATGCCGCCATAGCGGGAAAGCTTCCTTAAACAAAACCAACATGTCTAATATGATTAATCAAAAAGGAAATCATAATAAACAATGTCTGGAAGGTTTACAATGAGGAGCTACATTATACAAAAATTAAGCAGATAGTAAAATAAAATAAACAGAAAAAGTTGACATAATTTTGTTGATCAGTAAAGCGTAAAAGGAAAAGGTTTCAAAGTGCACAATAATGTTAGCAAACATTTATTTTTAAAGCAAGCACAAACCGAAAGATCACCGGTTTAAAGAAGCAAATTCGAAACTTATACTACAAGCAAACATGCTTAAGCATAAAGATCTACTCCCAAAACTTTGCGGGTTGGTTGGTCCGGTAGTTCCTGTCCAAACTTTTGATTACGTCCATGTCCTCTTTGCTCAACTCAAAGTCGAAGACTTCAAAATTTTCAATCAGTCTCTCAAGTTTTGATGTCTTGGGAATGATGACTGTGTTTCGCTGGATGCCCCATTTCAGGACAACTTGTGCGGCTGTTTTTTTGTATTTCTCAGCCAAACCCTTGCATAAGGAAAGAAGATGTGAGATATTATAAAAAGAAAAGGATAACTCGGATCGGGATAATGACAGCATACGTACTTTAAGAACTGGATCATCTAAACATTAGACTGTCCCAAACCATTCAGTATTTGCCGTGGAACCTCCGAGAGGAGTGTGAGCTCTAACAGAGACGCCATGCTTCTGACAGAATTTCACAAGAGAATCACGTTGGAAGTATGGATGTGTTTCTATTTGATTCACAGCTGGTTTCACTTTTGAGCAGGCTAGGCAATCTCTCGTTGGGAAAATGTCATAGTTGCTGCAAAATAACACTTCATATTAGAACATAATTACAAATTCAAAGAAAGGAAAACATGTGAAAAATACTCAAAAGTCATAAGTAAGAATATCGATGATCTCTGTACTTGTATGTGATATGAGATTTACCCCTACCAGTAAAAGGATATGCATCCAACTCTAGAATTTTAACTATACCATACTGCTTTTGTCGATCTGTGCACTTCTCTCTAAACGAAATGAAACCGAAGGTGAAAACTACAAAGAAACATGCACCGCATTTCTTACCTTGTCAATTATCACTGTTTCCAATTTATAATGGCACAATTTCCAGGTTCCTAGATTTTCAATGAATCTTTTATGTGCTTTTCTGGCCCAACACTTTGTTTGAAGGCCATATAAAAACTGATTTAATGCACAAAAGTAAAAGGCTAAATGCCACTTTAAGTAAGTTCAGGGAGCTTCTAATGTATTAAGCCAAAAATAAAATAACTTTCAGACCATCACAAAAACAAGACATGCTAATTAATCTTATTAGCTAACCCAATCGGTAAGCATACAAAACATAGTAACGTATCTCATTCAGTACCTGATCCCAATGCTACGAACCAATCCCATGGAAACCAAAATTTCCATATCATGCCAGGTTGTTTCCAATGTTATGGTTGTATCAATTTCCAGAACTCCATCCTCATCTAAAGCACTGCCAGTCGTACCGACTCCTATAAGACCATATGAACAACGCATAATTTAAGTGAGCAAGAAGCTGAACTTTGGAGTCAACAACAGGTCAAGCAACGAAACAGTTGTTGTTGGTTACTTAGTGCCAATTTTCAAGCTTTAGGAGCTTGTAAATCAGATAAAGAAGTCACTGAAGCTAGACAGAAAATGCAGATGCTCAATTTGCCGAATAAAAATTCGAAATGTCTATCTTCAATTGTCACTAACTAGCCTGTTCTGGATCTAACCACCTAGCATAAGTATGGTACTATCTCTGTGCATTATGCAAACAAACAAAACAACAACAAGAACAACAAAGCATTATTCCCGAAATGATTCGGAGTTGGCTAACATGAACCAGCATAAAGAACTGTACGTAAAGTGCAATTCGTGTAGGCAACATAAATTTTCTCCCGCCAGTCCACCCTATTTATCTCTGTGCATTGTGCAATGGAAAACAAATCACACTTGTGATATTGAGTGCATTATACACACATATTCCTTGCAAAACTAACGGTCATATATATTTAACTTAAATTGCCTGCCCTGCTGGGGGTGAAGCGAAGAGTAGATTGACCGAAAGCAACTACCTGAAGGTGACTCTCACCCCCCCGAAGCATATAGATCCCCTCCAATAAATTGACTTAAAATGTGCAGAGTCCACTTCCAAGTACATTATACACTCATATTCCTTGAGAAACTACTGGTCATACAGTACGTTTTACTTAAATGCCCGGCAATAAAAAAACTGAGATTAAAAAGCAAAGAAGTATACATCAGGAATATAGAATTAGTACCAGTATGCTTAGTGGCAACGGGGAAATGAACAAGGAAAAGTCGAGGTAATCAAGCTTAAGTTTGTTCAAGCTATCTTTACAGGCCTCAACAACATGTCCATGGTCTGAATTCCAAAGCTACAACAGTAGATAAAACTGATTGTCATTGGAACTTTGTCATAAACCCTAAGTGTTTTGATTATGTCCAAACGTTTCAGAAGATGAAATTTAATTTATGCTTATATTCTTATCAATGTTGACTAACAATTTTTGTTAAGTTTTTGTATAAGTTTTCTCAGCAGGTGCTGAAAGAAGAAATTCTGGATTGTTTAAAGAACTCACAAGAGAAGAATAATTGAAGACTGAAGTTAAAGCTCAGGAGCTGGATGCTCCGCTCTGAAGAACCTCAGAAGATTGATAAAGCTCTTCTCAACGTACAACTACAACCAGAAGTCATTCCATTTGATCAAAAGCTTAGAAAAAAGGAATTAAGAGCTCTCAGAAGCTCAAGTCACGGGTTTTGCTAAGCATTTAATGCTCTGACATTTGCATCTAATGCAAGGCGCCAAAAGTTCAAAAAACTGTTTTGAAGGAGCGCGCATGTCTGCTACAAACAAAACCAGATTTTCCTTGTCTACGCTTTGTTGATGTAAATGAAGCAAGATTCCAGTCAACCTCATCTTTGATTGCAAATCACTTACCGGATTAAGTTAAAGAACAAGGTTAACAGAATCAAAGTGTTTGAAGACCGTTTGAAGAAATGACAGATTAACAGCTACAACAACTAATGTCATCAATTGAAGATTCAAATTCAAACAACGGTCATCTACAAGACACTATAAATAGTAGCCAAGCTCAACTGTGTTATACACACGCGATTATCGAGCTAAAATCTCAAGGCACTGTTTTAACAAGCAAAACAGAGCACCATTTTCCATTCTCAATCTTTCTTAGCTTAGTCTTTGTAAAAGTGAGAGAGTGAAGAAACAAAAGTTTATAATAGGAATCTTGTAAACTGATATCGTTTGTGATATTCAGTTAGATTTTGAGAGAAATCTAGTTAAGTTTAGAGTTGGGTGAGAATTCCAGAAAACATGATTGTTGTTGTTCTGGTGGAAATTCTTTAACTCATTATAGGCTAGTGAGAAATTAGCTTAAGTTTTGTTGATGTAAATGAGCTTCTGAACTTGCCATAAAAGTTTTGAATAGTGGATTTAAAATCTCTGCTGACTGTGATCATAGGGGACAAGACGTAGTCACATGACTTCTATGGCGAACCTGGATAAATCGAACTGTTCACCAGGACCTCCTGAATCTCTTTCTCCCTTCCTTAACTTGTTATTATTGCTTTTGTGTACTTGCTGTGTATTTAGTGTTGAAACAGATTTTACTCCTTATCAACTTGTCTTTGTTCATAAGACTGTCCAGAAGCTCTGTTTAACACAACTTTTGTTGCTTTGAAGCAGAAATTGCTTAAAGGCAGAATTTCCCTCAGAGGCTGTTTCATTAAGCTTGCCTCTGACCTCTGAGGAAATTTTGATGAACCCTATGTGTTTTGATTATGTCCAAACGTTTCAGAAGATGAAATTCAAAATTTACTTATATACTTTTCAATGTTGACTAACAATTTCGTTAACTATTTGTATAAGTTTCTCAGCAGGTGCTGAATGAAGAAACTCTGGTTTCATTTTTGGACTCAGAAGTAAAGGAAAGCTGAAGACTAGAGTTGAAGCTCAGAAGCTGGATAATCCGCTCTGAAGAAACTCAGAAGTTGATAAAGCTCTCCTCAACAGTTCAGCTACAACCAGAAGTTATCCCATTTGATCAGAAGCTTAGACAAAAGGAATTTTGGACTAAGAAGCGCTAGTCACGGGTTTTGCTAAGCATTTATTGCTCTGACTTTTGCATTTAATGTAAGGCGCCAAAAGTTCAAAAAGCTATTTTGGTGGAGCGCGCTTGTCTGCTCAAAACAAAACCAGTTCTTCCATGTCTACCCTTTGTTGATCCAAATGAAGCATGATTCCAGTCAACCCATCCCTTATCTTCAAATCACTAACCGGATTTAGCTAAAGAACAAGGTTAACGGAATCAAGTGTTTAAAGACCGTTTGAAGAGATGACAGATTAACGGCTACAACTTCTATCGTCATCAATTGAAGATTCAAACTTCACCAACGGTCATCTACAAGCACTATAAATAGTAGCCAAGCTCCATTGCATCTTATATGCGTGATAATCGAGCAAATTCTCAACGCACTGTTTAAACAAGAAAAACAGAGCATCATTTTCCATTCTCAATCTTTCTTAGCATAGCTTTTGATTTAAGAGAGAGAGTGAAGAAAAACAAGTTCATAATAGGAATCTTGTAAACTGATATCGTTTGTGATATTCAGTTAGATTTAGAGAGAAATCTAGTTGAGATTAGAGTTGGGTGAGAAATCCAAAAAACAGAGTTGTTGTTATTCTGGTGGAAATCCTTTAACTGTTTTTAGGCTAGTCAGAACTAAGTGAGAAATTAGCTTATGTTCTGTTGATGTAAAGGAGCTTCTGAACTTGGCATAAAAGTTTTGAATAGTAGATTTAAAATCTCTGTTGGCTGCGACCACAGGGGACAAGACGTAGTCACAAGACTTCTGTGGCGAACTTGGATAAATCGATTGTTCATCAGGACCTCCTGAATCTCTTTCTCCCTTCCCTATACTTGTTAAGTTGCTCCTGTGTGCTTGCTTTATATTTAGTGCTGAAACAGATTTTCTCCTTATACCACTGTCTTTGTTCAAAAGACTGTCCAGAAGCTATCTAATTCAGAGCTTCTGTTGCTGAAAGCAGTCAAACTGCGAGAAGGCAGAAATTCTCTCAGAGGCTACTTCACTAAGCGTGCCTCTGACTCTGAAGAATTTTGACTCTGAAAAATTAAGTTTCTTCAAAAACTTAGAATTATCAGTTTTCAACTTAGACACCTATTCACCCCCCTCTAGGTGATTCTGTTCTTGTTAGGGCCAACAAGTGGTATCAGAGCGAAGGTCACTTCGCATATTTACTAAAGATCTAACAATCTAAGTGTAAGATCCTATCTGAATCAATAGAGATGGCTAGTAGACACCAGCTTGAGAGTTCCTCTCACTATATTGTCCCAGAAGGTTCTTTCACAACTAGACCACCACTATTTAATGGTGATAACTATTCTTACTGGAAAAGGAGAATGATGTACTTCATCCAAGCTCAGAATATGAGTGCCTGGATTGTTATCACTAATGGTGACTTCATCCCAACAAGGATGGAAGCTGGTTTAGGGGAAGTTGTAATTCCTCAGAGGGAATACACTGATGAGATCCTTAAAAAACTCCAAACTAATGCTTCAGCAATAAATATGTTGCATTGTGCACTTACAGCTACTGAATATAACAAAGTTTCTTCGTGTGAAACAGCACATGATATATGGAACAAGCTTGAAGTCACATATGAAGGAACTGGAAAGGTGAAGCAGTCCGAAGTCAATCAACTCATGAGAGACTATGAGTTATTTGAAATGCTTGATAAAGAATCTATCTCAGACATGAACTCTACATTCACCAAGATTGTCAATAACTTGAAAAGTTTGGGAAAGGACATTGAAGAATCAGAGAAAGTGAAGAAGATACTCAGAAGCTGCTTGGTCTTACTTCACCGTCGAGAAAGAAGACTTCCGTCGACAAGTTTAACTCTTACCAAGGTCTTGGCAAGCCAAGAAGACTGTTATAGAAGAAGTTCAGGACTTGGGCTATTATCTGTATGATGAGCTCATTGGTTCATTAATTACTCATGAGATGGCAATGAAGATCCATGACCAGAGAGAAAGGTCAGAAGGAAAAAGATGAGTAGTCCTGAAAGCAGAATCTTCTGAAGAATCCTCTGAAGATGAGGAGCTGGCTATGCTGACCATGAAGTTTAAGAAGGCCTTTAGAAAAGGCAGAGTTGGAAACTATAAAAAGTCCTTCATGAGCTTTGATAAGAAAACTCCTAAGTCTGGTGAAAAATCCAAGAGAGATCCTAGCAAACCCATTGTGTGCTATGGATGTCAGCAACCTGGGCACATTAAGCCTAACTGCCCAGAGCTGAAGAAAGATAAAAGAAAGTTCAAGAAAGCTATGCTGGCTGCATGGTCAGACTCTGAGACCAGCAGTGATCCTGAAGAAAAGGAAGAGCAAGCTGAGATTTGTTTTATGGCTATTGATGAGCCAACTTCTGAAGATGTCATCACAGGAGAACCTTCCGCACCTCCTGAAGTAACATATGACTCTGAGGTAAATAATTCTCATGAACTAGATATCTTTGATTCTCTTGAAGAACTGTATAGCATGTTCAAGTACCTTAAAAGGAAATTGGACAAAAGCGAGGCTGACAAGTTTCTTAGGTTTACCCAAGTCTATTTTGACATGAAAGTGTTAGAAGAGAAGTTGAGTAAACAACTCAGCACCCCTGCTGATGGCCAAAAAGCCAAAGGGAAAGAAAAGCTGCCTCTGGGAAGTGATAAACCCCAGAAGAAGAAGAAACCTGTCACTCCCTCTCTTCTGAAAGAGATAGCTTCTCCTCCTGATGTTGGTACCTCTGAGAGTGTTGCTTTAGCCTCTGAAGATGTTACACCTTCTCAGAAGAAGAAGAAGGCTCCCAAGAAGCAAAGGGAAAGATTCAAGAACCCTCCCTTTTGGAAGCTTTGCAAGGGTGATGGTCACTGGTTAAAGGATTGCAAGTATCACATTAAAAACATCCTGCAATCTGAAATATCATAAAAACCTGCTGAACCTAACTCTGAAGGACCCAATAAGGATTGGGTACCTGTCACTAATTGACTGTGTTGCAGGTGGCTCTGAGTGCTCCATCAATGTCAAAGTTGTGGTACATTGACAGTGGGTGCTCGAGGCATATGACAGGTGATGAGAAGTCATTCATCACATTTGTGCCTAAGAGAGGTGGTAAAGTCAGCTTTGGAGATGCTCAAAAAGGAAGGATCCTTGGTTCTGGATCAATTGGAACCAACCCTCCTATTGAAGATGTCTCCCTAGTTAGAGGCCTGAAGTTCAACCTCCTGAGTGTTGCACAACTGTGTGATAAAGGTAGAGATGTGGTCTTCAGCTCATCTGGATGTAAAATCTTGGACAGTAAGTCAAGGGAAGTAATTCTAACTGCTCCTAGAGTAGATAATGTTTTCATGCTGAACCTTGAGAATTTGTGCAAAAATATATGCTTGATGTCAAAAGAGGATACCTCCTGGCTCTGGCATAGAAGACTTGCTCATGTGAGCATGGACCTTCTGGCCAAAGTAGCTAGATATCAATTGGTTGAGGGTCTGCCTGAAATTAGTTTTAAAAAGAACCATTTGTGTACTGCTTGTCAATCTGGTAAACAATCCAGAAGCTCTTTTAAAACTAAGAAAACCATTTCAACTAAAAGACCTTTGGAATTACTTCATATGGACCTTTTTGGCCCTGTTCAACCAATGAGCATGGGTGGAAAGAAGTATGCCTTTGTCATAGTAGATGACTATTCAAGATTCACTTGGGTCATCCTGCTGTCTAGCAAAGATGAGTAACTTGGATGCTTCTCAGTTATTGTAAAAAAGCTTGAGAATGAAAGGAATGAAAATGTTGTTCATATCAGAAGTGATAATGGTGGAGAATTCAAGAACTTCCAGTTTGAAGAATTCTGTGAAACCAAGGGCATTGATCACAACTTTTCTGCTCCTAGGACTCCCCAACAAAATGGGGTAGTTGAAAGGAAGAATAGGACTCTGGTTGAAATTGCCAGAACAATGATCAATGACAGAAGGCTTCCTAAGTACTTTTGGGGAGAAGTTGTTAACATAGCTTGTTATGTTCTGAATAGGGTACTCATCAGAAGTATCTTGAACAAAACCCCTTATGAACTTTGGAAAGTGTTATATTTTGAATACAAAAGAATATCTTTCAAAGTTTGATTCAAAGGCAGATGAGGCCATTTTTCTTGGTTACTCAACACATAGTAAAGCATATAGGGTTTTTAATAAGAGGACTCAAACTCTAGATGAATCTGTTCATGTACAGTTTGATAAGACTAACCCTGCAGATAGTAGAGCTCCTGAAGAAGATGTAGTTCATGCTCCTGAAGTAACATCTCCTACTGATGCTGAAGATGTTCCCCCTAGAGCTGCTGAAGTGGTTCCTCCTGTTGCTGAACAAGTTCTAGAAGAGAATCCAACTCCAGAAGTCAACTTCCTTCCATAAGTCAACTTCCTTCCAGAAGATGCTCCTATATTTGATTCACCAAATGATGAACAAGTTTCAGAAGATACATTGGATGTACCAAGAGCAGTTAGAGCTCCTAGGAATCACCCATTGGAGAATGTAATTGACTCTGTTCATAATCCTGTCATGACCAGAGCTCAGCTCAGAAGATACATGGGTTGCGTGGCTTTTGTGTCACTTCTGGAACCCAAGGACTTCTATGAAGCTGAGGATGATGAATCCTGGTTAATGGCAATGCAAGAAGAACTTGACCAGTTCAAGAGGTCAGAAGTCTGGACTTTGGTTCCCAGACCCAAAAACAAGAAGATTGTTGGTACCAAGTGGGCTCTGAAGAAAAAACTTGATGAATTTGGAAATGTTGTGAGGAACAAGGCAAGACTTGTTGCTCAAGGTTACAGTCAGCAAGAAGGCATAGATTATGGTCAAACTTTTGCTCCTGTTGCAAGATTGGAAGCCATCAGAATCTTATGTGCTTTTGCATCATACAAAGGTTTCAAGCTCTTTCAAATGGATGTGAAAAGTGCATTCTTGAATGGTTACATTGATGAGGAAGTCTATGTTTCTCAACCTCCTGGTTTTGAAGATCACAAGTTTCATGATCATGTGTACAAGCTGAAGAAAGCCTTGTATGGACTAAAACAAGCTCCCAGAGCTTGGTATGAGAGACTGACAAACTTCCTTCTGTCTAAAGGATTTGTCAGAGGCCGTGTTGACACAACTCTGTTCACTCTGAAGAAGAACAAAGATATCCTTTTAGCTCAGGTATATGTTGATGATATTATATTTGGTGCTACTAATGAATCTTTGTGCAGAGAGTTCAGTAACCACATGAAGGCTGAGTTTGAAATGTCTATGATGGGAGAATTAACATTCTTCTTAGGACTTCAAATCAAGCAAAGTAATGATGGTGTGTTCATCAATCAAGCCAAGTATACTAGAGAAGTAGTGAAGAAATTTGGCATGTCAAACTCTAATGTTGTTGATGTTCCCATGGATGTCAGCAAAGACTTTGATGATGAAAAGAAAGCTGGTAAACCTGTAGACATAAAAACCTTCAGAGGTATGATTGGCTCTCTTCTATATCTAACAGCCAGCAGGCCAGATATACATTTTGCTGTGTGCTTTTGTGCTAGGTATCAAGCTAATCCAAAGGAGATTCATGACATTGTTGTCAAAAGAATTCTCAGATATCTTAAAGGCACTTCAGAAGCTGGTTTGTGGTATCCTTGTAGTACTAACTTTACTCCTGTAGGATACACAGACTCTGACTATGGTAGAGATAAATTGAAAAGAGTCAGCACTTCTGGTGGTTGTCATTTTCTGGGGGAGTGTTTAGTCTCCTGGCATAGTAAGAAGCAAACCTATGTGGCTCTCTCAATTGCTGAAGCTGAGTATGTTGCTGCTGGAAGTTATGTTTCTCAGATGCTCTGGATAAAGCAACAACTTGCTGACTATGGAATCACTCCTGGAACAATTACAATCTACTGTGATAATAAAAGTGCAATTGATCTTTCCAAGAATCCCATTCAACACAGCAGGATGAAGCATGTTCATATTAGGCATCACTTTCTGAGAGATCATGTTCTGAAGAAGGATATCTTTATTACTTATGTTCCCTCTGAAGACAATCTTGCTGACATGTTTACCAAGCCTCTGGCTGGTACACCTTTCAGAAGCTTGCGAGAAGACATTGGTATGACTTATCCTCTCCAGTAACTTAGTTTAATTACTTATTTTTTATCTTAATTGCTAGCCGTTTAAGGTAGTTAAGTGTGATTAAGGCTAATCATGATTTTATTTAGAGCGTGCCTACATTTAATGCTATTACTGCGCTGTTCTGTTACTAACGGTAACTGGTTCCCTTTTTCACGGTGTTTAGTTACTTTTTGAAATAGGAACCGTTTATTGTTTGGGTATAAATAGAGGTTTTTCACACTTAGCATATTTTCACTCGAAATCTTTTTGCTATTAGAATTGTCATAGATTTTCTCTGCAATTTCTTTCTCTCAAACACTTAACCTAATTTCTAAAACTCTCCCAATGGCTCAAGATCAAGCTGTTGAAATCCCAGTCATTGTTACCCACATTTTCAACAAAAAGCAAAAGAAACAAATTAGTGAATATATGGTTTTCACTTCTAGATTCCTAGAAGATGAAGTTAAATCCACTGACCCCATCTCAAAATGGCTAAGTACCCAAAATTGGAACTCTTTTGTCTCTCTAGACGAGTTCATCTATCCTAAATTAGTCACTGAGTTCTATAGGAATCTGCACTTCTTTTCTAATGAGGAGGATGTTATTCACTCAACCATTGGAGGAGTTGAGTTTGAGGTCAGCATGACTTCAATTGCTCAAGTTGTTGGAACTGCTGATGAAGGAATCATCATTGGTGATGATGGTTCTGCCCCTGGGTATTCAGAAGAGAATTGGGCTAGACCTGATTTGAGTGCTAAGGAAACCTACGCTACTTGGCTCACTCAGCATCAGAGGTGGGCACACTATTTGACAACAAATGTGTTCCTTCCTAAAGGTGGTGGAGTCAATGGTGTTTTCAATAGGGAAAGGGTTTTCATGTATCACCTCATGAATCAGAAGAAGATCAACCTTCCTGCCATGATTATAAGGCAGATGAAAAATGTCAAAGTGGTCAGCACTCTGACATATGGTTCCCTCCTGACAAGGTTATTTGAAGCTGCTTCCATCGAGCTTCCAGGAGATGGTGTTACCAGCAGGAGTACGCTCCTGAAGATGAACACTCTGAGGACACTTGCTTTTGGTGTGGTACCAAAGAAGGCTGAGAACCCTCCTCCTTCTGTGAGTGCTGCTCAGAAGGAAATTGTGAAGGACTCATAGCAGAAAAGTAAGAAAGTTGCCAAGAAGGATGGCAAAGGTAAGAAGAGATCAAGTAAGTTGGTCCTGACTGTAGAGAAGGTGGTTGTCTCAGACCCTCTTCCCACTTTGGTTCAAACAACTATCAATGTTGAACCATCTGGAAAGATTGTTGCTGAGAAACCCAGTGATGCTGCTGAGAAGACAGCTCAGGAAGCTGAGGAAAGCAGACTTGTTGTGTTAGCAAAGGCTGCTGAGGCTGAGAAAGTTGCAAGAGTTGTAGCTCTTGCTGAAAAGACAAGGAAAGAAAGAGAAGCTGCTGAGTTAGCTGATAAACTAGCAGGAGAGCGTGAAATGTTAGCAAAAGCTAAGGCTGATGCTAGAATTGTTGAATGTGCTGCTGAAGTTGAGAGGGAGGTTGCCTCTGGAAATGTTGAGGCTACAGGAGAAGAAGAAGATGCTGAACTAGTTGTTCCTCTACTCAGAGGAAACAGGAAAAAGACAACTGCAAATAGAAGGGTTCTCAATAAGGACTTCTATGTTGCTCAAAGTGCTGAATTGGAAGACACAGTTCCTGAAGAAGAGGAATTTGTTGATGATGAAGACATGATGGATATGTCTGAAGGGAACATTGATGCTCCTATTATTGAAGAGCTTTCAGAGGATAGTGAACCAGAAGCTGAACATCCTGAAGTTGTTCTTCAGAATGCTCAGAGGTTTATGGAGAATGTTGATAATGAAGATTTTATGGATAATGTTCTTCTGGGTCAAGGCAGAAGCCCTGGTGATAGGGATGCTTATGAAACAATTCACAGAATGGCTCATGTTTTTGCCAAACCTCTTGCCTCATACGATCCTAATGCCTCTGAGATCCCATCTACCTCTGAAAAGGTTATGTCATCTCCCATTCATACTCCTCATCCATCTCCCACTCATACTCCTCATCCATCTCCAATCCTACCTTTTTCCACACCTACTCCTGTCACAGAAGTAAGTGTATCTCATCCCTCCATTCCTCCTACAACTTCAACCTCTGAAGTTGTACCTCCTAAAAGCGCTCCTCCTCCTTCTGGATCCTATTCAGAAGTACATGTTTCTACCAAACCTCTTTTCACAGATTCCACAACAACCTCCTCTACTTCCTCACTAAATACTTCCTCTGTATTTCCTCCCATAGGATTTATAGCTCCATCTTTCACACCTCCATCTACACTCCCATCCACTACTTCTACCGTTTCCTCATCTACCACAACTTCTGCTCCTTCCACTTCAAATATTCCTCCTCCTTCAACTTATGGACATACACCTCCTGTGTGTGATCCCTTAACCACTTCTTCTGGTCCTTCCACCTTTGCTGGTTTATATCCTAACTACGAGTTTCTTCGAAATTCGCTGAATCAAGGTGAGATGGAACACCAATTTGGTTGTATGGGATTCCTTAACAGAGCTTATGTTGTTAACGAAGCTGGTGGTGCTCCTTCTGTTGAGGAGTTGAGAAGAATGAGTCAAAGTGGCTCTGATGACCTGCTGAATAGATTTGCTGGATTTTGGCAAAGGACTCCTGCTGCTGACATGTATGCTCAGGGTATTGTGTTGCAAGAATTACAATCTCTTAAAGCTCAGAACCTGCAGCTCATGACTATGCTCCAAATGCAAGACCCTTCTGTCTATATTCGCAACCTTTCAACACTTCATCTAGCTACTTATGATGAATTATACAGATTGAGACAATTGGCAACAACCCTTCCCACTCTTGATAACATAGCTCTTGCCTCTGCCAAAAATGTCAATGAGAATCTGGATATTTTGCAACAAGAGGTTAAAGAAGCTAATGAGCATTATGAGGCTCATGAGAAGGTGCTTCCTGGTAAGCTTGATGATCTGCAAAGTACTGTTAATCATGTTCTGAGAGAAGTGAAATCTTCTGCTCAAGGATCATCATCTTCTGGGGCTGCCAGAGTTGTGTATGACATCACACCAGAACTCAATAATCGTCTCCAGAGCATTGAAGCTGCTGTAACTGCTCAGAATGCACAAATTGCTGAACTTACAGAGTTTATGAAGGTTATGCATACTTCAGCAAAAGAACAAGAAAAACTCCTTCATAACTGTTATAGGTTTGTTCGAGGACAGACTTATCTTCAGAATGAGCATTTCACTGTTGCTGTATATGCAAACAATCAGCTTGTCAAGATTCTTCTGGAAGATGTTCACAGAGAGCGCCCTCTGATCGGTCAGACCTATGATCGCATGAGAGATATTGATGCTGACTTTCGTCGCAGAATGGATGTGATCAACACCGTGAGGCCTAACGTTCAATAGTACCAAACTGCTGTCAATGTTCAGCAGCATTTGTTGGCTCAAGGAGCTCTTGGTGCTAATGTTGTTTTTGGCCAAACGGGGGAGAAGTCTGCTCAGCAGAGTGGTCCTGCCTCTGGGAAGAAGAGACTCAATGTGAATGTTGGTTCTAGTGGTGCTCCTCCTCCTCCTCCTCAGAAGAAACCTAGAAACTTATAGACAATCTCTTAGGACTTAAGCTTCTTAGCTAGGTTCTGGGTTGGGTAGCTCCTGTCTTAGGACTTGTAATATCTTTTTGATTGTTCTAATATGTTTATGTTTCTTTTGACAATATATATTCATTTGAACCTTCACATACCTTATTTGTCTCTGACTACTATTTACATTGTTTATGCTTTTCAAACTTAGTAACTTACACTTCACTGAAATCTAACAACTTGATCTTAAGTCTATTTTAAGTTTGAACAGATTGCTGGAGTTCACCATTTACACTAAAATGGGGGAGTTAAGTTACTCAGAAGTTTTAAAATTCATAACAATCAGGAAGTTACTTTTTAAACTCTGTGTTTATCTAAGTAATTTTACCTTCTGGACCACAGTTTGTCCATAACCAAAATGGGGGAGAATGATGAACACTATGTGTTTTGATTATGTCCAAACGTTTCAGAAGATGAAATTCAAAATTTACTTATATACTTTTCAATGTTGACTAACAATTTCGTTAACTATTTGTACAAGTTTCTCAGCAGGTGCTGAATGAAGAAACTCTGGTTTCATTTTTGGACTCAGAAGTAAAGGAAAGCTGAAGACTAGAGTTGAAGCTCAGAAGCTGGATAATCCGCTCTGAAGAAACTCATAAGTTAATAAAGCTCTCCTCAACAGTTCAGCTACAACCAGAAGTTATCCCATTTGATCAGAAGCTTAGACAAAAGGAATTTTGGACTAAGAAGCGCTAGTCACGGGTTTTGCTAAGCATTTATTGCTCTGACTTTTGCATTTAATGCACGACAAAATTTCAAAAAGCTATTTTGGTGGAGCGCGCTTGTCTGCTCAAAACAAAACCAGTTCTTCCATGTCTACCCTTTGCTGATCCAAATGAAGCATGATTTCAGTCAACCCATCCCTTATCTTCAAATCACTAACCGGATTTAGCTAAAGAACAAGGTTAACGGAATCAAGTGTTTAAAGACCGTTTGAAGAGATGACAGATTAACGGCTACAACTTCTATCGTCATCAATTGAAGATTCAAACTTCACCAACGGTCATCTACAAGCACTATAAATAGTAGCCAAGCTCCATTGCATCTTATATGCGTGATAATCGAGCAAATTCTCAACGCACTGTTTAAACAAGAAAAACAGAGCATCATTTTCCATTCTCAATCTTTCTTAGCATAGCTTTTGATTTAAGAGAGAGAGTGAAGAAAAACAAGTTCATAATAGGAATCTTGTAAACTGATATCGTTTGTGATATTCAGTTAGATTTAGAGAGAAATCTAGTTGAGATTAGAGTTGGGTGAGAAATCCAGAAACCAGAGTTGTTGTTATTCTGGTGGAAATCCTTTAACTCTTTTTAGGCTAGTCAGAACTAAGTGAGAAATTAGCTTATGTTCTGTTGATGTAAAGGAGCTTCTGAACTTGCCATAAAAGTTCTGAATAGTAGATTTAAAATCTCTGTTGGCTGCGACCACAGGGGACAAGACGTAGTCACAAGACTTCTGTGGCGAACTTGGATAAATCGATTGTTCATCAGGACCTCCTGAATCTCTTTCTCCCTTCCCTATACTTGTTAACTTGCTCCTGTGTGCTTGCTTTATATTTAGTGCTGAAACAGATTTTCTCCTTATACCACTGTCTTTGTTCAAAAGACTGTCCAGAAGCTATCTAATTCAGAGCTTCTGTTGCTGAAAGCAGTCAAACTGCGAGAAGGCAGAAATTCTCTCAGAGGCTACTTCACTAAGCGTGCCTCTGACTCTGAAGAATTTTGACTCTGAAAAATTAAGTTTCTTCAAAAACTTAGAATTATCAGTTTTCAACTTAGACACCTATTCACCCCCCTCTAGGTGATTCTGTTCTTGTTAGGGCCAACAAATTTGACTCTGAAAACTGAGTTTCTCTAAAAACTCTAACTTTTTCAGCTTCGCGAATTTGACACCTATTCACCCTTCTAGGTGATTCTAATCTTGTTAGGGCCAACAAGTGGTATCAGAGCGTAGGTCACTTCGTATATTTACTAAGATCTAACAATCTAAGTGTAAGATCCAATCAGAATCAATAGAGATGGCTAGTAGACACCTACCTGAGAGCTCCTCTCATTATATGATCCCAGAGGATGCTTCCACAACTAGACCTCAACTGTTTAATGGTGATAACTACTCTTATTGGAAGAAGAGGATGATGTATTTCATTTAAGCCCAGAATATGAGTGCATGGACTGTTATCACAGAAGTTGACTTCATTCCAACCAGAATTGAAGTTGGTCTAGGGAATGTTATAATTCCTCGAATGGAATATACTGATGATATTCTTAAGAAACTTCAAACAAATGTTTCAGCAATAAATATGCTGCACTGTGCACTTTCTGCTACTGAGTATAATAAAGTTTCTTCTTGTGAAACAGCTAGGGACATCTGGAACAAGCTGGAAGTAACTTATGAAGGAACATGCAAAGTGGAGCAATCCAAGATCAATCAACTCATGAGAAGCTATGAGTTATTTGAAATGCTTGAGAAAGAATCTATTTCTGATGTGAACTCTAGATTCACAAAGATTGTCAATGATCTGAAGAGTTTGGGAAAGGATATTGAAGAACCAGAGAGAGTAAAGAAGATACTCAGAAGCTTACCAAGGTCTTGGCAAGCCAAAAAGACTGCTATTTAAGAAGTTCAGGACTTGTGTTTTTATGCATATGATGAACTCATAGGTTCATTGAAAACTCATGAAATGTCAATGAAGAATCATGACTTAAGAGAAAAGTCAGAAGGAAAAAGAGGAGTTGTCCTGAGAGCAGAATCTTCAGAAGAGTCCTCAGAAGATGAGGAACTGGCAATGCTGACCAGGAAGTTTAAGAAGGCCTTTAGAAAAGGCAGAGGTGGAAACTACAATAAGCCTTTTAGGAGCTTTGAAAATAAAACTCCTGATTCTGGTGAAAAATCCAAGAGAGATCCTAACAAGCCTATTGTGTGCTATGGATGTCAGCAATCAGGACATATTAAGCCTAATTGTCCTGAGCTAAAAAAGGATAAAAGAAAGTTCAAGAAAGCAATGCTGGCTGCTTGGTCAGACTCTGAGACCAGCAGTGATCCTGAAGAAAAGGAAGAGCAAGCTCAAATATGTTTCATGGCTATTGATGAGCCAACTTCTGAAGATACCACATGAGAGATTTCCGCACCTCTTGAAGCTACATATGACTCTGAGGTAAACATATCTCCTGAACAAGATATCATTGATTCTCTTGAAGAACTATATTGTATGTTTAAGTACCTGAAAAGAAAGTTGGACAAAAGTGAGGCTGACAAATTTCTTAGGTTTACTCAAGTTTATGCTGACATGAAAATATTGGAAGATAAACTAAGTAAACAGTTTAGTTCTCCTTCCAATGGCTCAAAAGCCAAAGGTAAGGAAAAACTGCCTCTGAGGAATGATAAACCTCAGAAGAACAAATTTATCACTCCCTCTCTTCTGAAAGAGATCTCTTCTCCTCTTGATGTGGGTACCTCTGAGAGTGCTATCGCCTCTGAAGAAGTTACACCTTTCCAGAAGAAGAAGAAGAAAGCTCCCAAGAAGCAAAGGGAAAGATCCAAAAACCCTCATTTTTGCAAACTGTGCAAGAGTGATAGACATTGGTTAAAGGATTGCAAGTATCACATTAAAAACATCTTGCAATCTGAATTATCAGTAAAACCTGCTCGAGACAATTCTAACTCTGAAGGACCCAATAAGGATTGGGTACCTGTCACTAATTGATTGTGTTGCAGGTGGCTCTGAGTGCTCCATCAATGTCAAAGCTATGGTACATTGACAGTGGGTGCTCAAGGCATATGACAGGTGATGAAAAGGCATTCATCACATTTGATCCTAAAAGAGGTGGTAAAGTCAGCTTTGGAGATGCTCAGAAAGGAAGGATCCTTGGTTCTGGATCAATTGGAACCAATCCTCCTATTCTAGTCAGAGGCCTGAAGTTCAACCTCCTGAGTGTTGCACAACTGTGTGACAAAGGTAGAGATGTTGTTTTTAGCTCCTCTGGATGTAAAATCTTGGACAGTAAGTCAAGGGAAGTTATTCTAACTGCTCCTAGAGTAGAAAATGTTTTCATGCTGAACCTTGAGAATCTCTGTAAAAATATATCCTTGATGTCCAAAGAGGATACCTCATGGCTCTGGCATAGAAGACTTGCTTATGTGAGCATGGACCTTCTGGCCAAAGTAGCTAGATATCAATTGGTTGAGGGTTTGCTTCAAATTAGTTTTAAGAAGAACCATTTGTGTACTACTTGTCAATCTGGAAAACAATCCACAAGCTCTTTTAAAACTAATAAAACCATTTCAACTAAAAGACCTTTAGAATTACTTCATATGGATCTTTTTGGTCCTGTTCAACCAATGAGCATCGGTGGAAAGAAGTATGCCTTTGTCATAGTAGATGACTATTCAAGATTCACTTGGGTTATCTTGCTTGCTAGCAAAGATGAGTCATTTGAATGTTTCTCAGTTCTTGTAACAAAACTTGAGAATGAAAGGAATGAAAAGGTAATCCATATCAGAAGTGATAATGGTGGAGAATTCAAGAACTTTCAGTTTGAAGAATTCTGTGAAACCAAGGGCATTGATCATAACTTTTCTGCTCCCAGAACTCCTCAACAAAATAGGGTAGTTGAAAGGAAGAATAGGACTCTGGTTGAAATTTCCAGAACCATGATCAATGACAGAAGGCTTCCAAAGTACTTCTGGAGAGAAGCTGTTAACACAGCTTGTTATGTTTTGAATAGAGTACTCATCAGAAGTATCTTGAACAAAACCCCCTATGAACTCTGGAAAGGTAGAAAGCCTAAGATAGGTTATTTCAGAACCTTTGGTTTTAAGTGTTATGTTTTGAATACAAAAGAATATCTTGTAAAATTTGATTCAAAGGTAGATATAGGCCATTTTTCTTGGTTACTCAACACATAGTAAAGCATATAGGGTTTTTAATAAGAGGACTCAAACTTTAGATGAATCTATTCATGTTCAGTTTGATGAGACTAACCCTGCAGATAGTAGAGCTCCTGAAGAAGATGTAGTTCAAGCTCCTGAGGTAACATCTCCTGCTGATGCTGAAGATGATTCTCCTAGAGCTGCTGAGGTTATTTCTCCTGTTGCTGCTAACCCAGTTCCAGAAGAGAATCCAACTCCAGAAGTTAACTTTATTCCAGAAGATGCTCCTATATATGATTTTACCAATGGTGAACAAGTTTCAGAAGATACATTGGATGTACCAAGAGAAGTTAGAGCTCATAGGAATCACCCCTTGGAGAATGTAATTGACTCTATTCATAATCCTGTCATGACCAGAGCTCAGCTCAGAAGATACATGGGGAATGTGGCTTTTGTGTCACTTCTGGAGCCCAAGGACTTCTATGAAGTTGAAGATGATGAATCTTGGTTAATGGCAATGCAAGAAGAACTTGACTAGTTTAAAGACTTTGGTTCCCAGACCCAAGGACAAAAAGGTTGTGGGTACAAGATGGGTTCTGAAGAATGATAAGTCCGTTATTTACGTGTTTCTAGCATGCATTTCATGTTTATTTATCGTTGTTTGTATTTGTTTAACTTTTTTTATTATTACTTTAGGATGTTTTTACTTGTTGTTTGCCTATTTGTATGTTAGGACTTGGTCCTTGGAGATTTGGATTGATTTGGAGCATAAACGAGCTTGAAAACGAGCAAAGTGAGCCTTGTTGGATTTCTGCCATAGGTTGCGGGCGCGAGCTGGGGACTTGCGGGCGCAAGAATCCCTGGAGTTACTTGCGGGCGTGAGCAAAAAGGTTGCGGGCGCGACCTGGTTGTTTTCCAGCTTCGAACCAATGCATTCCTTCGCTTTATCTTGGCAACTCTTCACCACTATCTCGTCCGAACTTCACTCAAGCTTTACATCCTTTCACTTATGGATTGAAGCAACGTTTCATTTGGATAGAGACAACTCTTCTTGAAGATCAAAACATCTCTTCTTCAACGGTTGCAACTCTTCTTCAACGGTTGCAACTCTCCATATCACACCACTTGAAGATTATAAATAGAATCTTTGTATGTTCATTTAGAGGAGTTGTTGAACGTATTACACTACTTTGACATACGAGATTACTCTATTAGAATCAAGTAGGTTTATCTTAGTTTTATTAAATGTATCAAAGTTGATCCGAAAGGATAACTTATCGTAGAGAAACGACGAGAAGGTGCAAGAGAAAGCGACTCGAGGATTTGACAAACCCTCCAAGGGAGAGTAAAAGGATTCACAACCCCTAACCCTTCTTTGTATATGCATTTCAATTCTATCGTTGTATTGATGTTTGAATCGTTTGATCAAATGAATGATTTCTGTTTTGCTTAACATTGTAACATCAGTGCCCATAATATTGGAGACTTATATTTTAATATTAGTTATATGATATCTGGTTGATTAATTGGAGTTATAAGTATTTTATTGAGGTGACCTCAAGACCTTTAATATATCATTAAGAGTTCTAAACGAGATAAAAAGTTGATTATTTTTGGATAATTTTGGGATCAACGATTTCATTAAGGACCTTAAGCAATATTATTCAAAATTTTAAGGTATTAAAAGGCATATTGTTGATGTGGAGACGGGATGATGATAATGATTATTATTATTATTAATGATTATTATTATTATTATTATTAGTTTAAAAAAAAGAAAAAGAAAAGAAACGTGGCATGTTAGAAATTGGGTAAGTGTCCAATTGAAGTCATCTAACATGATGATATTTAGATGTTAATTCAAATTCATGGAGATTAGCAGATTTAGAATTCAAAACTTGGGTCTGCGTTAATCCTCGTTCTTGAAGTTCATCTTATGCGATTAGGAATCCAATTTAATGGGTTTTAATCGTGGAGTTTACGGGAGTTAATTTATGGAGTTTAAGCTGTGGAGATCGGATTAGAGGTTTTTGGATTAAGCTTATATACAGATTTTAGCGAATGTTCGGAGACTGTTCTAATATTTAGTAAGTAATTTATCTAACTACTTTTTTATGATTTTGATTTTGAGTATATATATAAAGGGAGGGGTTCAGGTGTGACACTTTTGAAGTGGTGTGACAAGAATTTTAGTGTGTGACAATATGTGGCAATTGTGCAATTAAATGGAAAAAAAGATGGCATAATATGAGGGGCATACACGTGTATGGTGAGGGGAGGGGGCTGATGATGTCAGCGCTGATGTCATCGCAGGAGAGAGAAAAGTCTTTTATTTGTTTTCTTTAAAATACATTTTCCCGATGATCCCCAACTCGGTTTTCGAAAATTTTTATACCGTTGGACTCGTATTAATTAGCCGATCATTTTGAGATCCATTGTGGTCAAATAAAAACTTTTTTGGGAATATTCCAAAATATAGACCAGAATATTTCAAAAGGCATAGTACAATATTTCAAAACGCATACTACAATATTCCACACATAATTTATCCATTTAATCACTTTCATAATTTATTGGGACTAAACTGTGCAAAATTTGGACTTAGTCCGAGAAGTAAAGTTTCTTAAAATTACAATATACGTTTTCTGGAATTTTTTCAGAATTTTCTGGCAATTTTTGAATTTTTTTTATCCATTTAATCACTTTCATAATTTATTGGGACTAAACTGCGCGGAATTTGGCGTAGTCCGAGAATTAAAGTTTCTTAGAATTACAATATACATTTTATGGAATTTTTCCAGAATTTTCTGGGCAATTTTTGAATTTTTTATCCATTTAATCACTTTCATAATTTATTAGGACTAAACTGTGCGGAATTTGGGCTTAGTCCGAGAATTAAAGTTTCTTAGAATTACAATATACATTTTCTGGAATTTTGCAAGAATTTTATGGGCAATTTTGTGATTTTTTTATTCATTTAAACACGACGGGTTGATACGATACTACCTAGGGTATAATAAAAAAACAAAAAACACTCCTAAACACGAAGGGTTGATACGAGACTACCTAGGGTATAATAAAAAAAATAAAAAACACCAACAAAAACGATTTGAGATCCATTGTGGTCAAATAAAAACGAATTTTTTCATTTTGGAATATTCCAAAATACAAACCAGAATATTCCAAAAGGCATTGTACGATATTCCAAAACTTATCAACGATTTGAGATCCATTGTGGTCATATAAAAACGATTTTTTTTCATTTTGGAATATTTGGTAATGACTTTTGGAATATCCGCATGTTTTGTTTGGAATATTAATGTATTCTGATATCAACATGTTTTTTGGATTATAGTTTTCTTTTGAGACATTTATGATCTGATTTTGGAATATTAGAGAGATATAGACATAACATGTCACCTCTTTTCTTTTTATAAACCGTTTTGAATTGTAGAAATTTTAATAAAAAATTCAAAAATTGCTCAGAAAATTCTAGAAAAATTCTAGAAAATGTATATTGTAATTCTAAGAAACTTTAATTCTCAGACTAAATTCAAATTTCGCACAGTTTAGTCCCAATAAATTATTAAAGTGATTAAATGAATAAAAATCAAAGAAATTTGAAAAAAAATCATTTTTATTTGCACAAAATGGATCTCAAAATGACCAGCTAATTAATACGAATCCAACGATATAAAATTTTTCGAAAACCGAGTTCGGAATCATCGGGAAAATGTATTTTAAATAAAAGACATAAAACTTTTTTCTCTCTCTTGTGATGACATCACCTTCCTCCTCCTCCATTTTTTCATGCGTTTAAGGCTTTTCTATATATTTACAAGTTTGCCACCTTCCCCTAGTCAATTACTAAATTGTCCCTATTGTCACACCATAAAAGTTGTCACTCCAAATGACCTTGTCACACTTGATCCCTCCCCTATATATAAATATATACGATCAACTGATTTTGATGGTTTATAGAATTATAAGATTTTAAGGAAAGTTAGTATTTGACAAATATACTTTGAATTGTTATTATTGAATTTCTATTGGTATATTTGATAGTACATTATGTGTTTTGGACTGAAGTTCGGATTGGAAAATCATCTGTTTATGTTTTGGTAAAATTAAGTTGACGTTGATCTTTATGTGATTTAACTGAAGTTTGGAAATGATTCTATGTTTGGAAATGTTCTGAGAAGCAGTGACATTTTTGAGAAATGTTTTAGTATCCATCTAGAGTTATCCAGAATGGTGATTATGTTATTGAAAGACCAGATTCAGTAAGGAATGTGGCCTGTGTACACAGATGGATAAAGACCTATTGGGTATTGCCCCGAGGAGGCGGGTAAGACCATACAGGATAGGCACAGTTATTCGGTTATAGAGACGTCTCGAATTTGCTTATGAGTTGTGGATTGAATCACTTGGGGGATAATTTAGAATGGATACAATGTTATCAGTGGTATTTAGGCGTTTTAATACAATGTTTTCAGCTTATGAGTTTTTGCTGATTTATTTGAGAAATAATAGTTTATTGCAGGTTTTGATATTTTTCTAGAGATTTTGAAAGAGTATAATATTTTGAGTTTTATATATAGCTAATTTGAATATATTTATTTTCTGTAGCTGATAATTATTTATTGAGATTTTTGTCTCACTTTTTAAAATGTTTTAATGTTTTAGGCGAGGAAGAAGTTATAGAGGTGCCTACTGATTAATAGATAGGTTTGAGGTTATCAGGAAGTTATCAGAATTATGTATTGGAAGTTTTATTATGTACAATTAGAGACGTAATTATATCGTAAATCTTTGAAATATTAATGAAATACAAGAATATATTTTTGGTTCAAAATTTTATTGTGATTTAGTTGATTTCATTTTCGCGTCCGATCCGCGTAGGGTGGTTCGGGTGTGACAAACATAGTTTCTACTTTAAGTTTGTTTCTAACGAAAACTCTTTTAGTATTTAATTGTGGCGTTTATCTAAGTTCGATTGACGCAAAAAGATTTGGGAATCGAATTAGATAAACATTGGGTTGAGGCATCCAAGGTGCAAGCCAAGGATTTGTTGGTGCTTGATTTGGTTTTGCAGGGAAAGAAAATCCGGACATATTCGTTTATCTTTGATAGTTTGTTGCGCAATGCGTCATCCAAATCTTTGGAGATCGGCGGTGCCAATTTGATTACCGCCATTGTCTATGCCGCTTCCGGTCATGCTTTCAATACTCCAGGGTATAAGTACCCTTATTTGGATTACGCGGCACTCTCCAAAGCTCATGTGGTTACATCCTCGGGCGCCAAAAGTTTCCTTTCTCATGAGGTTTGTTGTGGTACTAAGGATGTGGCGGGTCCTTCCACTTCTCGCTCTAAGGGTAAAAATTCCACTCCCGTTGAAGAGAATGTTGAAGAAAATGAGGAGGATGATGAAGAAGTTGCGTGTTGAAAACAAGTTCTTACTCGGTTGGATGGTGTTGATGCTAATAACGCCGTTCTTTTGCAACGTGTGGATGAGTTTGATACATCAATCCAACGTGTTGCTACTGAAATTAAAGATTTGCGCAAGGAGCACGCTTCCACTAGGCGCCGTATGTTGTCTTGCTTTCGGCATAACAACATGGAGTTTTCTCCATCTCCACCTGGTTCGCCGGCGGACACCTAGGTACTATCTTTCCTTTACTTTACTTTTATGCTTTAGTTTTTAATTTATTGCTTTGAGTGGTTTTGTGTGTTGATCTTCCTACAATGAGGACATTGTCCAAAATAAGTGTAGGAGGATGCCTTGCATGTTTGTTTTTAAGTTTATGCATTGCATTGTTGTTTTAGGATGTTAGCTCTATCACGAAACGACCATTTTGAACCGGGCGTGATATGAGTTTCTAGTTTAGTGTCCCTAAAACAAGCAAAAAAAAAGAAACGAAGATAGTAGTCTTGGAAAAAAACAAAAAAACGAGATATATTAAAAAATCGTGTCATCTTGTCGACTTAGTTCGGGAAGACGAACAAACAATAAATCAAAAAAGTCAAATCTCATGCCTTTCCTTATTGCTATTTTGGTCATTATTATGTTCTTATTTTTAGCTTAAGACCAAGGTTTTAATGTGAATCTAGATTTATACGTTTCAAAGCAAACACTTGCTTAACTTGAAGTCATATGTATGTTAGCATCTAGATTGGAGAGCTAGGGAAACTAAAGCCATAATCCGTGTTAGTCATTGGTCAATAAAGGATGAGGGTATGAGTACGTAAATGTGGAAATTTTGAAAAGCATACCCAATGAAGGTATCAAAAAGAGCAATGAAAATGAAAAATCAAAAGAAAGAGAGTATACCAAATGGTATGAAAAAGGTGAGGAGTGGTATGGAGCGAAACGCAACCACTCATGAGCGATAATGAAAATCAAAGGCCAATGCTAAATAAGAACTTATGTTCGGAAATGCAAGTTATGATGTGGAAGTTCTAAGATACCAAAAAGGCCTTGAGACATTGACCAAACACGTGTGTTATAAACTTGTCCCAAATGCTTCATGAAGTTGTTATAAAGTTTGACGGATAGTCGAAACATCGTGTATAAATTTGTTTGAGCATTTAAGCTTTCTTGTGGAAACCCATTTGAGTTAATTGGTCTTTTGTTAAGGATGGGTTATATAATCGTGACGTGAAAATGGCTTTGAAGAAAGATTATCTTCGTTTGGGGACAAGCAAAAGACTAAGTGTATGAGACTTGATAAGTCCGTTATTTACGTGTTTCTAGCATGCATTTCATGTTTATTTATCGTTGTTTGTATTTGTTTAACTTGTTTTATTGTTTAATTAGGATGTTTTTACTTGTTGTTTGCCTATTTGTATGTTAGGACTTGATCCTTGGCGATTCAGATTGATTTGGAGCATAAACGAGCTTGAAAATGAGCAAAGTGAGCCTTGTTGGATTTCTTCCATAGGTTGCGAGCGTGAGTTGGGGACTTGCGGGCGCAAGAATCCCTGGAGTTACTTGAGGGCGCGAGCAAAAAGGTTGCGGGCGCGACCTGGTTGTTTTCCACCTCCGAACCAATGCATTCCTTCGCTTTATCTTGGCAACTCTTCACCACTATCTCGCCCGAACTTCACTCAAGCTTTACATCCTTTCACTTATGGATTGAAGCAACGTTTCATTTGGATAGAGACAACTCTTCTTCAACGGTTGCAACTCTCCATATCACACCACTTGAAGATTATAAATAGAATCTTTGTATGTTCATTTAGAGGAGTTGTTGAACGTATTACAATACTTTGACATACGAGATTACTCTATTAGAATCAAGTAGGTTTATCTTAGTCTTATTAAATGTATCAAAGTTGATCCGAAAGGATAACTTATCGTAGAGAAACGACGAGAAGGTGCAAGAGAAAGCGACTTGAGGATTTGACAAACCCTCCAAGGGAGAGTAAAAGGATTCATAACCCCTAACCCTTCTTTGTATATGCATTTCAATTCTATCGTTCCTGTTGAACTCGGATATCTTTGTATTGATGTTTGAATCGTTTGATTAAATGAATGATTTCTGTTTTGCTTAACATAGTTTCTACTTTAAGTTTGTTTCTAACGAAAACTCTTTTAGTATTTAATTGTGGCGTTTATCTAAGTTCGATTGACGCAAAGAGATTTGGAAATCGAATTAGATAAACATTGGTAATCGACTCAAGCAAACTTGGTTTTTACTTTAACTCGTGCTTTAACTTGACTAGTTGATTTAAGAGTTAAGTCTGCTTTAGTTTCTAATTCTGAATGTAACAATTAGATTTAGATTGATTACTAACTTAGAAGAAACACTTTGGTTTAACTATTTGAATATTGAGTTAGATAAATGTATTCAAGTCGTGACTTTATTGGTACATGAGATAATAACTTAGATAGTCTATTTGATGTAGTTTAGTTTAGATATAGAATTCAAACCCAACTTCATAATTTAATTAACTATAGACTTAAGAGAAAACGAATCACTAATTTGACTAAGTAAGATAGATATTGCATGTTAACAACGTTTTGTTCCCTGCGGGATCGATAATCTTTTATAACTACAAAGCGGACACCGTAGGAGGAATTGAAGTATGGGAATCACCAGCTTCTATGACAGAAGAAGGTGAAGAAGAGTGTGGTAGAGATGGAATAGGAAAATTATGTTCAGGAGAAGTAGTAACCTGTTCAGGAGCAAGAGGTGGGATATTCTCAGGAGCATTTGGATCATAAGAGGCAAAAGGTTCAGCATAGAGATATGATAATCTCTCAATAGTTTCATATGCATCTCCAGAACTTCTGCCCTGTCCCAGCAGAACATCATCAATGAAGCTATCATTGTGAACATTCTCTGTAAACTCTCGTGCAACTTCCAGTACTACTTGAGGATCTTCTTTTTCAGGAGTTGAATCCTCTGACAAATTCTCAATGATGGGAGCACCATCATCATTGAAATTTCCTTCATCATCCTCCATGTGAATATCTTCATCATCATTCACATTTTCTTCTTCTTTTTCTTTCTCTGGGATGTCATCCTCCAGTTCAGGAGCAGAAGTCAGAACAAAGTCTTTCTTCCTCAAAGGTCTTCTCATTGCTGGAGAAGCCTTACTTCTTCTCCTCGTCAGAGGAACATAATCCTCAGAGTCCTCTTCAGCATCAGCCTTAGCTTTTGCAACTTGTTCACGCCAGCTGCTTCAGCATCATCCAACTCAGCATGAGCTGCAATAGCAGCTTCTGCTCTCTTGTTCTTTTTAGCAAGCTGTATAACAGCTTCCAACTTCTCTGCCTCAACAACTCTTGCTAGTTCAGCAAGACGATCTTCTTCAACATCCTTTGCTGACTTCTCAGCAACCGTACTTGGCTTAGCGGCAATCACCTTCCCAGTAGGTTCAACACTATCCTTGTTTGAACCAAGTTAGGAAGTGAATCAGCAGCAACCTTCTCTACAGTCATAATAATTTTGCTGCTGGCCTTCTTCTTCCCTTTCTCACCCTTGCGACCTTAACCTCAACCTTTTTCACAGGAGCCTTCTGAGCATTTGTTGGGTGTGATTTGTGTCTATAAAATCAAGGGTTTTCCATAGTATTTTCGTGCCAAAACTGTGTTTCGAACAGCCTGAGATTGTTCTTTAAGGCACAAGTTCAGCATGTGCTCCCAGTTAGTCTGCATGTGCTTAGTTGAGTCTGAACAGCTTGAATTTAGGGTTGAGTCTGCAAAAAATCAGGTCAAAGATACCCTCTCCTCACATGTTCTCGGTTTTGTGATGTGGGGAAGAGAAAAAGCAATGTTTTGGAGGTTTGTGAAGGCATTGGGATGTGAAGTTGTCTTCTTGTGCATCTGTCTCTTTCTGCAGGTTGACTTGTCCTATTATGCAGTTGTCTTCTTCTGCTGGAGAACAACCTGCCCAAGAACAGCCAGATTCTGAGAAACATCTTTCCTTTTGTTTATATCCTTTCATTTCTTGTATAAATACTCCTGCGAGAGTATTGTTTGAAGGCATCAGATTATCTTAGTTTTAGTTTTACTTTCAGTTGAGTAGATATAGCAGTTTTCTGTGGAAGTCTCATTCGAGGCCAAGAAGAACCTGTTCTTAGTCTTTTCATTCCTTCAAACACTGTAAACATGACAATGAGTGAGTAGTCACTCAAGGTGGAAAGCCAGCCTTCTGGCTGGTGGTTTGTAAGCGTCACTTTCCTTTTATTCAATGAAATCATGTTTATTCTGCTTGTTCAATAGAATCTCCATTCATATATAAGTCTAGCTAACTTGTAATTTTAGTTGTTTGATGTTGTAGGGACCAACTCGGATCAAGCAATAGATAAACTGCTTGAACACATATGTTTTATATCGGGACCAATAAGGATAAAATGTGTGCTAAGGGTTCTTATTTATAAGATGCTTCCTGTGCTTAACGCTTGTGCTTGTGTAATCTAATGGAAACTAATTTTGCATAAGTATAAAGAATCTTGGGAACATGTGACCATCTGACTTGAGTGATTCTAGTGAAGATACCTTAGACTTATAATAAACATGGTGGATTTGTATAAAGGGCATGTGTGCTTGTTTGCCATCAGTTCTGGCTGTGCTTTACACCTGCTTCTTTATTATTGATATCTCTTAATTTACTTTCATGCTCTGTGACAACCTTAGTTTAATAATCGATATAGTTAGTTTAAAATCAATCAAATTAAGATCAACCACCCGACTGTTCTGTTTCAGTAAAGAGACCAGCTTAAAACTGTTCTATCCCTGTGGAGACGATAACTTATCACTTTATTACTTGTCTAGTGCACTTGCTAGTGTCATCCACTCATTTGTACACAACATACACACGCGATTATTGAGCTAAAATCTCAAGGCACTGTTTTAACAAGCAAAACAGAGCACCATTTTCCATTCTCAATCTTTCTTAGCTTAGTCTTTGTAAAAGTGAGAGAGTGAAGAAACACAAGTTCATAATAGGAATCTTGTAAACTGATATGGTTTGTGAAATTCAGTTGGATTTTGAGAGAAATCTAGTTAAGTTTAGAGTTGGGTGAGAATTCCAGAAAACAAGATTGTTGTTGTTCTGGTGGAAATCCTTTAACTCTTTCTAGGCTAGTCAGAACTAAGTGAGAAATTAGCTTAAGTTCTGTGGATGTAAAGGAGCTTCTGAACTTTCCATAAAAGCTCTGAATAGTGGATTTAAAATCTCTGCTGACTGTGATCATATGGGACAGGACGTAGTCACAGGACTTCTGTGGCGAACCTGGATAAATCGAACTGTTCATCAGGACCTCTTGAATCTCTTTCTCCCTTCCTTAACTTGTTATTATTGCTTCTGTGTACTTGCTGTGTATTTAGTGCTGAAACAGATTTTACTCCTTATCAACTTGTCATTGTTCAGAAGACTGTCCAGAAGCTCTGTTTAACACAACTTCTGTTGCTTTGAAGCAGAAACTGCTTAAAGGCAGAATTTCCCTCAGAGGCTGTTTCATTAAGCTTGCCTCTGACTCTGAGGAAATTTGACTCTGAAAACTGATTTCTTTAAAAACTCTAAGTTTTTCAGCTTTGTGAATTTGACACATATTCACCCCCCCTCTAGGTGATTCTGATCTTGTTAGGGCCAACACTTTGGAAGTAGTAAAACCAAGGAAGTGGGAAAAAAGACGGGAATGAAATAGAAAAAAACGATTAAACACTTATTTGCCTCCCGTGGTATTCAAAGTTATGTCTTTTGCCCCCATATGCTATGATTTGGTGACATTTTTCCCCCGATGGACAGAAATTGGATAAATTCAGTTTCTCAATCCGTTCAATCACCATATATCCCATCAAATTAAGCAAAACTATAGTCTGAAATGACATTATATATTAGAAGTTATTTAATTTTCATCTATCAAGGGGCAAAAATGACCAAATTGGATACAATAGATGCTAAATGTGACCAAATTATATGACAAGGTGCAAAAGTCGAGATTTTGAATACCACGGGAGGCAAATAAGTGTTTAATCCGTAGAAAAAAAAAAGCTTGGTGGTAATAAAAAGATCCTCCCTCTTAACAAGACCAGATTGAAAAGAATCTACAAATGCTTCTCCTACTTCAGCTTCATTCTTGTAATCAGCTGTTATATCCAACACACAAAATCAAAACCCATCAAGAAATAATAATCCCTACAAGAAGAAGAAGAAGAAGAAGAAGAAGAAGAAGAAGAAGAAGAAGAAGAAGAAGAAGACCAGTACAATCAAAATGGCGACAGTCGAGTTTGATAGTGTTATAGTATAAAATAAAATAATCTATATGGGCCAATGAGAGCTCGTATAATCGCCGCGTAGGTCAAAGATGACTTAGTTGAAAAGTCATGGTTGTCACGTAGACGTGTGTTTATTAGTCAAAGCTAAGGGATTTCCTATCCTACAAGGATTCTACTTCCTACTTAGTCTCCTATTCTCATTAGGAACCCTCGGACTAAACAAGAATGAATCAACCGCCTTGATTAGACCTAAGTCGACTAGGATTAGGTCCAATGTTCACTATAAATACAAGAGATTTCTACAATCTAAGGTACACATTATTCTAGACTCAATCTCTGAGTTCCTTACTTTCCGATCACGAATCATTACTGACTTTAGCATCGGAGAGGGGTGCCGGTCAACGGCCCCTTTTAGGCTAACGTTCATTATTTTGCAGGGATCATAGCCTACGTGGATTGAAGTTACAAATTCTGAGCAACAGATAACATTAAGGATGAGATATGTAACATCTTTGGAGTCCATAAGCCATACGCCCAGACCAACTATCGGCATTTTGAAACCGCTGTTCAGTGTTATTGCCATTTTCAAACCAGATTCCACAAATTCAATTCGGGCGAACAACGAGATGATGATGATGATGATGATGATGATGATGATGATGATTGTAGTATACTATACTATATAGTCTATACACAGATGCTCTCCTTTATTTACCATTGATTACAGATAAATTAGATTTAATCTCAACCCTCCAAATCTTCTAAACGTTAATTTATGGCATAAACCATATGGATCGTTGAACTTGTTTAAAGAAGTGAAGTTAGTCAACTTCCTCAACTTCAGGACTATTGAGACTCTCTGCTATCAAAAACTGGATTTATTGAGTGAGTTCTTATGTGATGATTTGACACAAATTTGTGTGATACATGTTTGTTGACCGTACAAAATACTGTCATGAGAAATTTTAAAATACTTTTAGAGTACGGATGATGTGGTACTCCAGACCAATAAATTGATAACACGTCACATATGTTATGTTAGTATCTAGGGTTCATGAGTTAGGGTCTAGAGTTTAGTTTTTGGTATCTAGGTTTTTTATTTTAGGGTCTAAAATTTTATATAATAATTAACTAAAAAACAAATTTTTAATTAATTACACGTTGCCAGAACCTTATACGTTGATGTGACATATGCCAACCATTTATGGGTTTCGAGTACCACGTCATCGTGCTCCAGGAGTATACTAAAATCTCACATACTGTCATATATATCACATATTCTTAGAAGTGTTCATCGGCCGATTCGATTTGAAAATCGAACCAAACCGAAATAACTAAAAACCAAATAACTTCTAAAATGAGCACCGAACCGAACCAAATGATTAGTAAATGTAAAATTGAATCGAGTAAATCGAAATAGTTCGGTCCGTTTGGTTTTCGATATAACCGAATAGTTTGGCTTTTATTTTATACACCCTCCGGTTTTAAATGTTGGTCATTTGGGAAGTGCATTTTTCCACAAATGTTAGTCGTTTTTGTCATTTATGGTAATAAGGGTTAGTGTTTTGTCAATTATGTCTCTATGCATATATAGTTTTAAGGAAACAAGCAAGACAAGAGAAATAAAAAGAAGGACAAATCAGCATTTTGCATGTTATAATTAATGATATCTTAATTCGCGACCAACATTTAGAAACAGAATGAGTATCATACATTTATAATATATTTTTATGAATTAATTGTAAATTTTTTCGGTTGAAAACAACAAAATGAAATATTAGTGAATATGTGTAGCACTTGAAGTTAATTCATATACTATTGACATAATTTAACGAAAAAATATTTTATATTGAAAGAAATTTTTTTTTCGAAACTAGATAACATCGTTATTTATCTAATATAATGACATAATTAGATGATTAATTTGGTAAAGTGTTTTGCAAGAGCATTTAGCGTGTCGCAGGAGTATATTATAATTTTATTCCAATATGCTGCTAAATAGGTGTTTGGTTAATTTTTTAAAATTGTAACATATAGCGTTTCAAAAGCAAAAATGAGCGTTTCGCGAAAAGCTCTGAATTGAAGCTTTTCACGAAACGCTAGTTTGATGATTGTAGGTTTTATTGGTACTTTCCCCTATATAATATGATTCGGATAGGCAGGTTCGTATTATTAGCCCGTAAATAACTGCAGATGTATGATCAGAAGTTATAAAGCGATTTTCATAAAATTGTTGGAAAGTACAAATAAAACCTCTGTGGGAGGAGGGATCGAGTGTGAAACAACTTTTATGGTGTGACAATGGTGGCAATTTTGTAATTAAATTGAGAAAGGTGGCATAATTGTAAAGAATTCAAAAACACATGCGCGTGGAAGAGAGTGGAAGAGAGGGTGGAGGGACTGATGCTGTCAGCGTTGATATCATCACATGAGAGAGGATAGATTTTTATTTCTTTTCTTTAAAATGCATTTTCTCGATGTTCTCGAACTCATTTTTCAAAAGAATTTATACCTTTAGACTCGTGTTAATTAGGCGGTCATTTTGAGATCCATTGTGGTCAAATAAAAACGATTTTTTCAACATGTTTTTTGGATTATAGTTTTCTTTTGAAACATTTAAGATCTGATTTTGGAACATTAGAGAGATACAATGAACGATCATGAGCTAACATAACATGTTATTTTTTTTTTTCCTTTTTTTTGATAAATTGTCTTGAATCGTAGAAATTTAATAAAAAAAATTCAAAAATTGCCCAGAAAATTCAAGAAAATTTCCATAAAATGTATATTGTAATTCTAAGAAACTTTAATTCTCGGGCTAAAGCCAAATTCCGCACAGTTTAGTCCCAATAAATTATGAAAGTGATTAAATGGATAAAAATCAAAGAAATTTGAAAAAAAATCGCATATATTTGACCACAATGGATCTCAAAATGACCACCTAATTAATACGAGTCCAACAGTATAAAATTTTTCGAAAACCGAGTTCGGGGATCATCGGGAAAATGTATTTTAAATAAAAGAAATAAAACTTTTTTCTCTCTCGTGTGATGACATCAGCGCTGACATCACTGTCCTCCTCCTTCATTTTTTCATGCGTGTCATGCTTCTCTATTTATTTACAAGTTTGCCACATTTCCCTAGTCAATTACTAAATTGCCCCCATTGTCACACCATAACCAAATGGGGTTGTCACACCTGATCTCTCCCCACCTCTATGGTTTCAATGTTTTGCAAATAGAGGAATGTGATTTCATTTTTGCAAAAAGATGCATGTGGTTTACTCACACCAAATGGGGTTGTCACACTTGATCCATCTCCACCTCTGTGGTTTCAACGTTTTGCAAATAGAGGAATGTGATTTCATATTTTGCAAAAAGATGAATGTGGTTTACAAAATTGATAAATAAAGGAAATTGACAAACAACATTTGCCACATCATCACGTCAACCATCCACGTCATCAAGTCAACATGACATGTCATCGAAAAATAATATTTTATTAATGTCAAATAATCAAAGTCAACAAGTTAACATGTCACGTCATCAAAGTTAATATGACATGTCATCAAAGACTAAAACTTTTAGTCATATACCTTTACTTGTCAATTTTGTAAACTACATGCGCAAAAATCAAACCACATTTTTTTATTTGCAAATTAATGAAACCACAATACGTTTATTTGTACGTTTCCTTATTATATATCGTAATGTAGTAGGATATGTTAATTTTTTGTTCTTCTATCTTATCTCTATCCTTGGTACTAACATGCAATAATAAGTCAACCAAATAAAATGACAAAAATTGGTTAGTACTTTTAAATGAAAAGAAAATATCAATTAGATTTAGAGTTCATTTACAGGCACAAACACAATAAAAGCTAGATTTTCCGTAAGTAGTGGCAGACTAGGAAAAAAAACTCGAAATGGAGAAAAATTTACTATAAAACACAAATTGTTTAGCACTAAGCACTTCAATGACGGAGATTCAAGTGATTTGGTGAGTAATATCAAATTCATATAAAATTCTATATATGGCGAAATCATCGACATGAAATCATATACTAAACGACTGATATATCTAAAGCAATTAAAGGATTTGGTCTGTTGACAAGAAACTAAAGATACAAAAATCATTAAATTGACCTTTAGTGCAAAACATTTTCCTCAAGAGCCCCTCTCTTTGAAATCCAACTTTCTCTAACACCCTTGGAGATCTTACATTCTCTTTAAGTATATAAGCTTCCAACCTTATCAAATCGGGCAAGTCTTCAAAAACTCTACTTAAAGCCATCTTCAATGCAGTTACAACCATACCTTGACCCCAATAGTCAAAACCAAAGGCATACCCAACATTTGCTTTATGTTGTTCATACTTTGAAGTTCCCCTCCGAACTCCGACGTATCCGATCGAGCGATCATCTAAACATATGGAGTAATTCCATGGATGAGGTATCACCTTTTTTTCTAGATGTTTGAGAGCTTCTTCTTTTGTTTTAACAGCGTCCCATCTCACGCTTCTCGCCACTTGTTCGTCGCCGGACCATTTGAGGAAGTCGTTGGCGTCGGAGAGTTTGAATGGCCGGAGAGAAATTTTTGATGGATCCATTGAAGTTTAAAGAATATGGTGTCTTTGATCTAATATAATTAAAATATATAGATTGCTTGTTTGTTATTGTAATGTATTGTCTTAAAGTTGCCAAAATGGAGTGGATCATCACTAGCTGGAATCGGTAGTGATCCATCAACAAACAAGAATTTGTTTTTGGACATTAAAGCTACCTTCATGACTCGAGCCCATTGATGATAATTTTGCGCAACCAGAATCTGAGATACCAGTGATAACGCCGGTGACTCATTTGGTGACAAGAAGTATGGACTTCCTATTTGCTCCTCCGGTCTGTGATTTCTCGCCATTATCAACGACTAAGCGGAATTGCGCTCTGATACCATCTTAAAGTTTCCAAAATAGACTGTAATTTGAGAATGAAATTTGAATTGTATTGAATGTGTTTCAATGGATTACAAACAAAACAATTACAAATTGAAAGAGATGATTATTCTCAATGAAAATAAAAAAAGCAGTCCATCTACTTTATATAAACGATTACAGCTTTCAACAACAACCAAGAGAGAGAAGGTGATGCAATCATGATCATTGATTAGCTGTTGATCAAAAGGCTGCTGATGGAGATCCCTGTGACAAGATCTGATTGTCTAATTTAATAAAAAGGATATAATGGGAATAAGGTGAAAAGAGAAAGAAAGTAAAGGGTAAAAGAAAGGTAAAGAGGGATAACGGTTAGTTTAGGATTTAAAACTTATGACCCTCCCTCAAGCGAAGCAGAGTAAGGGTTGAAAAGGCTGAGCTTGGAAATAAGATAGGTAAACTGAGAACTATGTTGGGGTTTGGTGAAGAGATCGGCAATTTGAAGGGCATAGGGGATGGGCATAAGACGGATGAGGCCAGATTGAACACGTTCACGAATCACATGACAATCAATGTCAATGTGTTTCGTGCGTTCATGAAAAACGGGGTTTTGGGCGATATGCATAGCAGAAGAATGGATTGAGGGTGAGGGATGTGAAGATCACGAAAGAGAAAAGATATCCATTGGAGCTCACAAGAAACAGAGCATGGCTCTGTACTCGGCCTCCGAAGAAGAATGAGAGACAGTGCTCTGTTTCTTTGAGCGCCAAGAAATGAGGGATTTTCCAATAAAAACAGCATAACCAGTAATCGAACAACGAGTTTCAGGGCAGGTGGCCCAATCAGAGTCAGAGAAAGCTTGAATTTGGAGAGTAGAATCATGAAGAAACAAAAGACCAAGACCGGGTGCTCGCTTAAGGTATCGTAATACTCTGTAAGCTTTATTAAGATCATCAGTAGTAGGAGCACTGAGTTTTTGGGAAAGATGATTAACAATGTTGGTAATTTCCATTCTGGTGTATGTAACGTATAATAATTTTCCAATAAGCTGTCTATAAAAGGTGATGTCAGATAAGGTAGTGGAATTTGGAGATGGTTTAGGATTTGGGATCGCAGGTGTGGAAGCAGGCTTACAACCTAAGAGATTGTGTTCCTCTAGAAGCTCAAGGACATATTTACGCTGACACATATGAATGCCAGTGCTTGTGCGAGCAAATTCAAAACCAAGAAAATATTGCAAATTTCCCAAATCTTTGATGCTAAAAGTGGCATGAAGGTAAGCTTTCATTTCAGCAATTGCGTGAGAATTATTACCAACAAGGATCACATCATCCATATAAATCAATAATGTGGTAAATGTTGCTCCTTCTTGCTTGATGAAAAGAGAAGGATCTGATGATGCTTGAGTAGAACCAAATTTCTTGATTGCAGTAGTCAATTTCAGATTCCATTGCCTAGCAGCTTGACGTAAACCATAAAGTGATTTTCGAAGTTTGCAAACCTTGCCTGGATCCACGTACCATGGTTCCGTGTCGTGGATATGAAGCACATACTACTCTAGGTGGATCGGGAAGTGAGACGATGTCATAACCAGTGGCTTTATGGGTGCCGCTTGCATCCCTTCCCAATTCGATGCTAGTGTGGCTAACACATCGGCCATTTGATTTTCTTCTCGCGGTATATGGTGGAACGTACACGTGTCGAAATTCCGAATCATTGCGCGTAGCTTTTTGACGTAAGGTCGCAAGCGTTCTTCTCGTACCCCCCATTCTTCAGTCGCGTGACATAGCACTAACATCGAGTCTCCAGTGATTTCTACTTTTCGTGCCCCCAGGCTTATTAACGCCGCTATTCCGAAGAGACATGCTTCATATTCCGCTGTGTTGTTTGTGGCCTTGAACTGTAATCTCTTTGCTAGCGGTATGGTCAGTCCCGTTGGCGAAACTAACACCACTCCTGCTCCAGCCCCGTTCCTATTTTGGGCTCCGTCGAAGTGCATTCTCCACCATTGAATAGTAATCACCCCCAAGTTTTCATTCGGGAACTCGAATTGCCAAGGTTCATCTTCGGTTTCGGGCAACGGTTGTCGGGCCAAACAGCGACGGCCTTTCCTTTGACCACTTTTGAGTTTACAAACTTGATGTCGAATTCAGATAACAATAACGCCCATCGAGCAAGTTTACCTACTAGCGTGGGTGCCGTGGCGAGGTGTCTAATAGGATCTACTTTTGAGACAACTAGGACTTCGTAGGATTGAAAGTAGTGCCGCAGCTTTCGAGTGATCCAAATCATAGCAACAGAAGTTCGTTCTATCAAATCATATTTGCATTCATAATGGAGTAGCTTCTTGCTGAGATAGTAGATAGGATGTTCTACTCCGTCGTCTTGGGTTTGGACTAACATTGCTCCTATCGACGCATCTTCCATTGCCAGATATAGTGTGAGAGGGCTCCCAGGTCGAGGTGGCTTTAACACGGGCGCAGTCGCCAGGAATTTGTTGATTTTATCAAAGGCGAGTTGATAATTATCATTCCATTGGTTCTTCTCGTCTTTTCTGAGAAACTTGAAGATAGGTTCGCATACCGTTGTGAGCTTTGCTATAAAGCGACTAACATATTGGATACTTCCGAGGAATGCTCGAACTGTTGGCCCTATCAAGAACAGAATCACCTAGAGGGGGGTGAATAGGTGTCAAAGTTGAAAACTGAAAATTTCTAAGTTTTTCGGGAAACTTAATTTTCAGAGTCAAATTTCCTCAGAGTCAGAAGCAAGCTTACAGAAGTAGCTTCTGAGGGAAATTCTGCTTAAACACAGTTTGACTGTTTTCGGCAACAGAAGTTCTGAGCGAAGAACTTTTGGACAGTCTTCTGAACAAAGACAATGATATTTAGAGAAAATCTGTTTCAGCACTAAAATATGAGCAAGCACACAGAGGCAATTAATAACAAGTATAAGAGGGAGAAAGAGATTCAGGAGGTCATGATTGAACAATTCGATTTATCCAAGTTCGCCATAGAAGTCCTGTGACTACGTCTTGTCCCCTGAGGTCGCAGCCTACAGAGATTTTATAAATCCACTATTCAGAACTTTTATGGCAAGTTCAGAAGCTCCTTTACATCAACAGAACTTAAGCTAATTTCTCACTTAGTTCTGACTAGCCTAAAAAGAGTTAAAGGATTTCCACCAGAACAACAACAACTCTGTTTTCTGGATTTCTCACCCAACTCTAATCTCAACTAGATTTCTCTCAAAATCTAACTGAATATCACAAACGATATCAGTTTACAAGATTCCTATTATGAACTTGTTTTTCTTCACTCTCTCACTTAAACTTAAGCTATGCTAAGAAAGATTTGAGAATGGAAAAGAGTGTGCTCTGTTTTTCTTGTTCAAACAGTGCGTTAAGATTTTGCTCGATTATCACCCGTGAGATGCATTGGAGCTTTGGCTACTATTTATAGTGAATGAAGATGGCCATTGGGAATTTGAATCTTCAATAGAGGTGACATCAGTTGTTGTAGCCGTTAATTTGTCAAGTCTTCAAACGGTCTTCAAACACTTTGATTCCGTTATCCTTGTTCTTTAACCAAATCCGGTAAGTGATTTGAAATTGAAGGAGGTTGACCGGAATCATTCCTCAATAAGATCAACAAGGGGTAGACAAGGAAATTCTGGTTTCTCTTCAACAGACAAGCGCGCTCCATCAAAACAGCTTTTTGAACTTTTGGCGCCTTGCATTAAATGCACTTGTCAGAGCATTAAATGCTATCCAGAGTCCGTGACTAAGCTTCTGATCAAATTGGTAGACAGAACTTCTGATTGCAGAAGGACTTCAGAGAAGAGCTTTAAACAAGCTTCTACAGCTTCAGAGCGGAGCATCCAGCTTCTGATCATTGAAACATTGTCTTCAGCATTCAGAACTTCTGAGTCCTTGAGACAATCCAGAAATTGATTCATTCAGCACCTGCTGAGTAACTTACATATAGACTAGAAAAATATTAGTCAACAATAAACTATATGTAAGAGAGTATTAAGTTTTCATCTTCTGAAACGTTTGGACATAATCAAAACACATAGGGTTCATCATTCTCCCCCATTTTGGTTATGGACAAACCGTGGTCAGAAGGTAACAGAAAACATGAGGTTAGAAAATAACTTCTTGATATATATGTTTTGTAACTTCTGAGTAAATTAACTCCCCCATTTTAGTGTAAATGGTGAACTTCAGCAATCTGTATAAACTTAGGAAAGACTTAAGATCAAGTTGTTAGATTTTAGTGAAGTGTAATTTACTAAGTTAAATGAAACATAAGCAGTAAGTAAATAATCAGAGACACAAGAGTGTATAAGAAGGATTAGTGTATATTAAAACATCAGAAGATAACATATGAACAAAATAATCAGAAGAGCAGAAAAAGTCCTAAGACAAAAACTACCCAACCCAGAACCTAGCTAAGAAGCTTAAGTCCTAAAAAGATTACAAGTTCCTAGGTTTCTTCTGAGGAGGAGGAACACCACTGGATCCTTCAGCAACACTAGATCTCTTCATCCCACCAGACTTGAGACCAGTCTGACCACTCTGCTGAGCAGATTTCTCCCCCGTTTGACCAGAACCAAGAACAACACCCAAAGCACCTTGAGAATGTAACTTTTGCTGGACATTCAGTGCAGTGGTAAATTGCTGAGGAGTAGGTCTCACAGAATTGATCAAATCCATTCTTCTTCTGAAATCAGCATCAATGGTCTTCATATGATCAAAAGTCTGACTAGACATAGGTCGCTGTCTCTGAACATCTTCCAGAAGGAGCTTAATCAACCGATTGTTAGCATACACAGCAGCAGTGAAGTGCTCATTCTGAATGTAAGTTTGTCCTCGAACAAACCGATAGCAGTTGTGAAGAACTTTCTCTTGTTCACGTGCTTGAGTGTGCATAGCCTTCAGAAGTTCAGTAAGCTCAGCAATCTGTGCGCTCTGAGCAGATACAGCAGACTCAATGCTGGAGAGACGATTGTTGAGATCAGGAGTGATGTCATACACAATCTTAGCAGCTCCAGAAGATGATGAACCTTGAGCAGAAGATTTCACTTCTCTCAGAATATGATTGGCAGTACTTTGCAGGTCATCCATCTTACTAGGGAGCAGCTTCTCATGAGCCTCATAATGCTCGTTTGCTTCCTTGACTTCTTCTGTCAATATCTCCAAATTCTCATTGACCTTCTGAGAAGAAGCAAGAGCAATATTGTCCAAGGTTGGAAGAGTCAGAGCTAATTGTCTTAACTTATACAGCTCATCATAAGTAGCTAGATGGAGGGAAGAAAGATTGCGTGTATAGACAGAAGGATCTTGCATCTGAAGCATAGTCATGAGCTGCAGGTTCTGAGCTTTCAAGGATTGGATTTCTTGCAGCACAATGCCCTGAGCATACATGTCAGCAACAGAAGACCTTTGCCCTACACCAGCAAATCTATTCAACATTTCATCAGAGCCACTCTGACTCATTCTTCTCAACTCCTCAACAGAGGGAGCACCACCAGCTTCTGAAATGACAGGAGCTCTCCCCATGAAACCAAAACGACCAAAATTCATCTCCAGGTTATCTCGGGCCTGGAAATTGCGTAGGAAGTCATAGTTGGATGACAACCCAGCAAAACCAGAGGGAGTGGAGGAGGTAGTTAAGGGATCACACACAGGGGGTGCATGTCCAGAGGTTGAAAGAGGAGGGAGAGAAGTTTTTGTGGAAGGAATTGTATGAGTGAAAGAGGAAGAGAGAGTAGGTGAAAAGGATGGTAAAGTGGATGGTATTGAAAAGGAGGGAGCAATAAATCCAATGGATGGAAGTACAGAGGAAGAAGATAGTGAGGAAGAAGTAGAAGTAGAAATGGAATCAGTGAAGATAGGTCCAGAGGACAGATTCACTTCTGAATAGGATCCAGAAGGAAGAGAAGATGTAGGTGGCACAACCTCAGAGATTGAAGTTGTAAGGGGAATGGAGGTTTGAGATTCACTCACTTCTGTGACAGAAGGTAGTGAGGGAGATGGATGAGGAGTATGAGTAGGAGATGAGATAACCTGTTCAGAGGCATTCGGATCAAACGTTAAAATGGGCTCAGCATACAGATGAGCCATTCTGAATAGCGTTTCAGAGGCATCCCTATCACCAGGGTTTCTTCCTTGATTTAGAAGAATGTTGTCAATGAAGTGTTCATTATCAACATTCTCAACAAATTGTTGTGCACCCTGCAGAACCTCATCAGCTTCTGGTTCTGTCTCCTCTGAAAGCTCTACAGTATGAGGAGCAACATCATCCTCTTCAGCAGACATCTCCATTATGTCTTCATCATCACCAGCTTCCTCAATCTCAGGAAGAGAATCCTCCAGCTCAACACTGGAACCAACATAGAAGTCTTTCTTCTTCAAAGACCTTCTATTTGCTACCGTTTTCTTATGGAGCCGAGAAGAAAGAGGAACATTCTCAGAGTCCTCTCCTTCTGATGTAGTCTTCTTTCTGATGCGAGAGGAGAGAGGGATATCCTCAGAGTCCTCTCCTGATTCTGAAGCCTCAACATTCTTTGAGAACTCCACACTTTCTAGTTCAGCAGCGCATGCTATAAGTCGAGCATCAGCCTTAGCCTTTGCAGCAATTGCTCTTTCAGCTGCTAACTTATCTTTAGCTTCTTTCTTCTTTCTTTTCTCTTCAGCAAGAGCCACAACTCTTGCAACCTTTTCAGCTTCAGCAGCCCTTTCCCTTTCATCTAGGCGTGCTTCCTCAGCTTCTTGATCTGCTATGTCAGCAGCATCCTTTGGTTTTTCAGCAACGATCTTCCCAGATGGTTCAACAGTGATTGTCGTTTGAACCAAGGTAGGAAGAGGCTCTGAAACAACCACCTTCTCAACATTTAGGACCACTCTGCTGGATCCTTTCTTTCCTTTTCCCTTATTGGCAACATTCTTTCCTTTCTGCACAATGGCCTTCACAATCTCCTTCTGAGCCGTGCTCACAGAGGGAGCATTCTCCTTCTTCTTTGGAATTACACCAAAGGCAAGGTTCCTGAAGGTATGCATCTTCAGAACCGTACTTCTACTGGTTACACCTTCTCCTGAAATAACAACAGAGGCAGCTTCAAACAGCCTCGTCAGAAGAGAACCGTAGGCAAGAGCACTCACAGTAGTGACATTCTTCATCTGCCTTATCAGCATGGCAGGGAGATTGATTTTCTTCTGGTTGACCAGATGCCACATGAAAACTCTTTCCCTGTTGGAAACACAGTTGACTCCTCCAGCCTTTGGAAGAAACACATTAGTAGTGAGATAATGTGCTCACCTCTGATGCTGAGAGAGCCAAGTGGCATAAGTTTCCTTGGCACTTAGATCTGGTCTAGCCCAATTCGCTTCTGTAAACCCATCAGCAGAACCATCATCCCCAATGATGATCCCTTCATCATCAACACCAATAGCTTGAGAGATAGAAGCCCTGCTGACCTCAATCTCAACTTCTCCAACTTCCGAGTGAAGAACATCCTCCTCATTAGAAAAGAAATGGAGGTTCTGATAGAATTCGGTGACTAACTTGGGATAGATGAATTCATCGAGAGAGACGAATGAATTCCAATTTTGAGCACTTATCCATTTGGAGATAGGTTCAGTGGTTTTAACTTCGTCGTCTAGGAACCTAGATGTAAAAAACCCTAGATTCGCTAACTATCTCTTTGTTCTTAGTGGTGAAGAGATGAGTGACAGTGATTTCTTGAGCCATTTGGGAGAGATAGGAAATTAGGTTAAGATATTTGAGAAAGAAAACACAGAATATCAATGGCGATTCTAATAGCAATGAAAGATGAGAGTAAAAATTTCTAAGTATGGAAAACCTCTATTTATACCCAAAACACAGAAACCGTTCCAATTCAAAAAGTAAAATCACACCGTTTAAAAGGGAACAGATAACCGTTAACCACATAACAGAGCAGTAAATGGCAGTAGATAAACGCGCATGCTTTCTTGTCAAATCATGATTAGTCATTTAATTAACATTCTTATTTACCTTAAACGATTAATTACTTAAGATAAACGGATGTAATTAAGCTGAATTACTGAAGTGGATAAGTCATACCAATGCCTTCTCGCAAGCTGCTGAAAGGATTACCAGCTAGAGGCTTAGTAAACATGTCAGCAAGATTCTCTTCAGAGGGGACATGAGAAATGATAATATCCTTCTTCAGAACATGATCTCTCAGAAAGTGATGCCGAATATGAACATGCTTCATCCTGCTGTGCTGAATAGGATTCTTTGAAAGATCAATAGCACTCTTGTTATCACAGTAGATTGTAATTGTTCCAGGGATAACTCCATAGTCAGCAATTTGTTGCTTAATCCAGAGCATTTGAGAAACACAACTTCCAGCAGCAACATACTCAGCTTCAGCAGTTGAGAGAGCCACAGAGGTTTGTTTCTTGCTATGCCAGGAGACTAGGCACTCCCCCAGAAAATGACAACCACCAGAAGTGCTGACCCTTTTCAATTTATCTCTACCATAGTCAGAGTCTGTGTATCCTATAGGAGTGAAATCAGAACTACAGGGATACCACAAACCAGCTTCTGGTGTGCCTTTAAGATATCTGAGAATTCTTTTGACAGCAACATCATGAATCTCTCTTGGTTTAGACTGATATCTAGCACAAAAACACACAACAAAATGTATATCTGGCCTGCTGGCAGTTAGATATAAAAGAGAACCAATCATACCTCTGTAGGTTTTTATGTCTACAGGTTTACCAGCTTTCTCTTCATCATCAATGTCTTTGCTGACATCCATAGGGATATCAACAGCATTAGAGTCCATCATGCCAAACTTCTTCAGCACTTCTCTAGTGTACTTGGCTTGATTGATAAACACACCATCATTACTTTGCTTGATCTGAAGTCCTAAGAAGAAGGTTAATTCTCCCATCATAGACATTTCAAACTCAGCCTTCATGTGGTCACTGAACTCTCTGCACAAAGATTCATTAGTAGCACCAAATATAATATCATCAACATATACCTGAGCTATAAGGATATCCTTGTTCTTCTTCAGAGTGAACAGAGTTGTATCAACACAGCCTCTGACAAATCCTTTAGACAGAAGGAACTTTGTCAGTCTCTCATACCAAGCTCTGGGAGCTTGTTTCAGTCCATACAAGGCTTTCTTCAGCTTGTATACATGATCAGGAAACTTAGGATCTTCAAAACCAGGAGGTTGAGACACATAGACTTCCTCATCAATGTAACCATTCAGGAATGCACTTTTCACATCCATTTGAAAAAGCTTGAAACCTTTGTAAGATGCAAAAGCACATAAGATTCTAATGGCTTCTAATCTTGCTACAGGAGCAAAAGTTTCACCATAATCTATGCCTTCTTGCTGACTGTAACCTTGAGCAACAAGTCTTGCCTTGTTCCTCACAACATTTCCAAATTCATCAAGTTTGTTTTTCAGAACCCATCTAGTTCCAACAACCTTTATGTTGTTAGGTCTAGGAACCAAAATCCAAACTTCTGACCTTTTGAACTGGTCAAGTTCTTCTTGCATTGCCATTAACCAGGAATCATCATCTGCAGCTTCATAGAAGTCCTTGGGTTCCAGAAGTGACACAAAAGCCACATTCCCCATGTATCTTCTGAGCTGAGCTCTGGTCATGACAGGATTGTGAACAGAGTCAATTATGTTCTCTATGGAATGATTCCTATGAGCTCTAACTTCTCTTGGTACATCCAATGAATCTTCTGAAACCTGTTCATCATTTGTTGAATCATATATAGGAGCATCTTCTGGAAGGAAGTTGACTTCTGGAGTAGAATTCTCTTCTGGAACTTGTTCAGCAACAGGAGAAAATACTTCAGCAGCTCTAGGAGAAACATCTTCTTTTACATCAGGAGATGTAACTTCAGGAGCATGAACTACATCTTCTTCAGGAGCTCTACTATCTGCAGGGTTAGTCTCATCAAACTGTACATGAACAGATTCATCTAAAGTTTGAGTTCTCTTATTAAAAACCCTATATGCTTTACTATGTGTTGAGTAACCAAGAAAAATGGCCTCGTCTGCCTTTGAATCAAACTTTGAAAGATATTCTTTTGTATTCAAAACATAGCACTTACAACCAAAGGTTCTGAAATAACCTATTTTGGGCTTTCGACCTTTCCAGAGTTCATAAGGGGTCTTATTCAGAATGCTTCTGATCAGCACTCTATTAAGAACATAGCAAGCTGTGTTCACAGCTTCTCCCCAAAAATACTTTGGAAGCCTTCTTTCATTGATCATAGTTCTGGCAATCTCAACCAGAGTTCTATTCTTCCTTTCAACTACCCCATTTTGTTGAGGAGTTCTGGGAGCAGAAAAGTTATGATCAATTCCTTTAGTTTCACAGAATTCTTCAAACATAAAGTTTTTGAATTCTCCACCATTATCACTTCTGATATGAACCACCTTTTCATTCCTTTCATTCTCAAGTTTTTTTATCAGAACTGAGAAGCATCCAAGTGACTCATCTTTGCTAGACAGCAGGATGACCCAAGTGAATCTTGAATAGTCATCTACTATGACAAAGGCATACTTCTTTCCACCCATGCTCATTGGTTGAACAGGGCCAAAGAGGTCCATATGAAGTAATTCCAAAGGTCTTTTAGTTGAAATGACTTTCTTAGTTTTAAAAGAGCTTCTGGATTGTTTACCAGATTGGCAAGCATTACATAAATGATTCTTTTTAAAACTAATTTCAGGCAGACCCTCAACTAATTGATTTCTAGCTACTTTAGCCAGAAGGTCCATGCTCACATGAGCAAGTCTTCTATGCCAGAGCCAGGAGGTATCCTCTTTAGACATTAAGCATATATTTTTGCAGAGATTCTCAAGGTTCAGCATAAAAACATTTTCAACTCTAGGAGCAGTTAGAATAACTTCCCTTGACTTACTGTCCAAGATTTTACATCCAGAGGAGCTGAAGAGAACATCTCTACCTTTATCACACAGTTGTGCAACACTCAGGAGATTGAACTTCAGGCCTCTGACTAGGGAGACATCTTCGATCGGAGGATTAGTTCCAATGGATCCAGAACCAAGTATCCTTCCTTTCTGAGCATCTCCAAAGCTGACTTTTCCACCTCTTTTAGGATCAAATGTGATGAATGCTTTTTCATCACCTGTCATATGCCTTGAGCACCCACTGTCAATGTACCACAGCTTTGACATTGATGGAGCACTCAGAGCCACCTGCATCATAATCAATTAGTGACAGGTACCCAATCCTTATTGGGTCCTACATTGTTAGATTTTTCTTCAGCAGGTTTTAATGATATCTCAGATTGCAAGAGGTTTTTAATATGATACTTGCAATCCTTCAACCAGTGACCATCACTCTTGCAAAGCTTGCAAAAGGGAGGGTTCTTGGATCTTTCCCTTTGCTTCTTGGGAGATTTCTTCTTCTTCTGAGAAGGTTCAACATCTTCAGAGGCTAAGACAGCATTCTCAGAGGTACCAACATCAGGAGGAGAAGCTATCTCTTTCAGAAGAGAGGGAGTGACAGGTTTCTTCTTCTTCTGGGGTTTATCACTTCCCAGAGGCAGCTTTTCCTTGCCTTTGGCTTTGAGGCCATCAGCAGGAGTGCTGAACTGTTTACACAACTTTTCTTCTAACACTTTCATGTCAGAATAGACTTGAGTAAACCTAAGAAACTTGTCAGCCTCACTCTTGTCCAACTTCCTTTTCAGGTACTTGAACATACTATAGAGTTCTTCAAAAGAGTCAAAGATATCAAGTTCTTGAGAGTTGTTTACCTCAGAGTCATATGTAGTTTCAGGAGGTGCGAAAGTTTCTCCTGTAATATTTTCAGAGGTTGGCTCATCAATAGCCATGAAACAAATCTGAGCTTGCTCTTCCTTTTCTTCAGGATCACTGTTGGTCTCAGAGTCTGACCAAGCAGCCATCATAGCTTTCTTGAACTTTCTTTTATCTTTCTTCAGCTCCGGGCAATTAGGCTTAATGTGCCCCGGTTGCTGACATCCATAGCACACAATAGGCTTGTTTGGATCTCTCTTGAACTTTTCACCAGAATCAGGAGTTTTCTTGTCAAAGCTCCTGAAAGGCTTTTTGTAGTTTCCACCTCTGCCTTTTCTGAAGGCTTTTTTAAACTTCCTGGTCAGCATAGCCAGTTCCTCATCTTCAGAGGATTCTTCAGAAGATTCTGCTTTCAGGACTACTCTTTTTCCTTCTGACCTTTCTCTCAGGTCATGATTCTTTATTGCCATCTCATGAGTAATCAATGAGCCAATAAGTTCATCATACTCATAGTAGCTTAAGTCCTGAACTTCTTCAATAGCAGTCTTCTTGGCTTGCCAAGACCTTGGTAAGCTTCTGAGGATCTTCTTCACTTTTTCAGATTCTTCAATATCCTTTCCCAAACTCTTCAAGTCATTGACAATCTTGGTGAATCTAGAGTTCATGCTTGAAATGGATTCTTTGTCAATCATTTCAAATAGCTCATAGTCTCTCATCAACTGATTGACTTTAGATTGCTTCACTTTTCCTGTTCCTTCGTATGTGACTTCTAGCTTGTTCCAAATATCCTTTGCTGTTTCACAAGAAGACACTTTGTTATACTCAGTAGCAGTAAGTGCACAATGCAACATATTTATTGCTGAAGCATTCGTTTGGAGTTTTTTAAGGATGTCATCAGTATATTCCATTTGAGGAATTACAACCTGCCCTAAACCAGCTTCCATCCTAGTTGGGATGAAATCACCATTAGTGATAACTATCCAAGCACTCATATTCTGAGCTTGGATGAAATACATCATTCTCTTTTTCCAATAAGAGTAGTTATCACCATTGAATAGTGGAGGTCTAGTTGTGGAGGAGCCCTCTGGAACAATGAAGTGAGAAGAGTTCTCAGGCTGGTGTCTACTAGCCATCTCTATTGATTCTGATAGGATCTTACACTTAGATTGTTAGATCTTTAGTAAATATGCGAAGTGACCTTCCCTCTGATACCACTTGTTGGCCCTATCAAGAACATAATCACCTAGAGGGGGGTGAATAGGTGTCAAAGTTGAAAACTGAAAATTTCTAAGTTTTTCGGGAAACTTAATTTTCAGAGTCAAATTTCCTCAGAGTCAGAAGCAAGCTTACAGAAGTAGCTTCTGAGGGAAATTCTGCTTAAACACAGTTTGACTGTTTTCGGCAACAGAAGTTCTGAGCGAAGAACTTCTGGACAGTCTTCTGAACAAAGACAATGATATTTAGAGAAAATCTGTTTCAGCACTAAAATATGAGCAAGCACACAGAGGTAATTAATAACAAGTATAAGAGGGAGAAAGAGATTCAGGAGGTCCTGATTGAACAATTCGATTTATCCAAGTTCGCCACAGAAGTCCTGTGACTACGTCTTGTCCCCTGAGGTCGCAGCCTACAGAGATTTTATAAATCCACTATTCAGAACTTTTATGGCAAGTTCAGAAGCTCCTTTACATCAACAGAACTTAAGCTAATTTCTCACTTAGTTCTGACTAGCCTAAAAAGAGTTAAAGGATTTCCACCAGAACAACAACAACTCTGTTTTCTGGATTTCTCACCCAACTCTAATCTCAACTAGATTTCTCTCAAAATCTAACTGAATATCACAAACGATATCAGTTTACAAGATTCCTATTATGAACTTGTTTTTCTTCACTCTCTCACTTAAACTTAAGCTATGCTAAGAAAGATTTGAGAATGGAAAAGAGTGTGCTCTATTTTTCTTGTTCAAACAGTGCGTTAAGATTTTGCTCGATTATCACCCGTGAGATGCATTGGAGCTTTGGCTACTATTTATAGTGAATGAAGATGGTCGTTGGGAATTTGAATCTTCAATAGAGGTGACATCAGTTGTTGTAGCCGTTAATTTGTCAAGTCTTCAAACGGTCTTCAAACACTTTGATTCCGTTATCCTTGTTCTTTAACCAAATCCGGTAAGTGATTTGAAATTGAAGGAGGTCGACCGGAATCATTCCTCAATAAGATCAACAAGGGGTAGACAAGGAAATTCTGGTTTCTCTTCAACAGACAAGCGCGCTCCATCAAAACAGCTTTTTGAACTTTTGGCGCCTTGCATTAAATGCACTTGTCAGAGCATTAAATGATATCCAGAGTCCGTGACTAAGCTTCTGATCAAATTGGTAGACAGAACTTCTGATTGCAGAAGGACTTCAGAGAAGAGCTTTAAACAAGCTTCTACAGCTTCAGAGCGGAGCATCCAGCTTCTGATCATTGAAACATTGTCTTCAGCATTCAGAACTTCTGAGTCCTTGAGACAATCCAGAAATTGATTCATTCAGCACCTGCTGAGTAACTTACATATAGACTAAAAAAATATTAGTCAACAATAAACTATATGTAAGAGAGTATTAAGTTTTCATCTTCTGAAACGTTTGGACATAATCAAAACACATAGGGTTCATCACGAACTTCTTTCTCCGTTCTTGGGGGTGGCATTTCAGTGATGGCTTTAACTTTCTTGGGGTCAATTTCGATGCCCTTGTCGCTGACAATGTGTCCTAGCAATTTTCCGGAGGTTACCCCAAACACGCATTTCTTTGGATTGAGCCTCAAGTTGTATTTCTCTATCCGTGTTAAGAACTTTTCCAATGATGCGGGGTGTCCTTCTCTCATGTCCGACTTTACCAACATGTCGTCCACATAAACTTCCACCTCTTTATGGATCATGTAGTGTAGTAATGTCGTTGCGGCCCTTTGATAAGTTGCCCATGCATTCTTCAATCCAAACGACATTAACTTATAGCAGTACGTTCCCCACTCCGTGATGAATGAGGTTTTGACCTTATCGGTTATCTTCATGAGGATTTGATTGTACCCCGAGAAACCGTCCATAAGAGAATACATTACGGCCGATGCGGCACTGTCTACGAGGACATCTATGTGTGGTAGAAGAAAGTTATCCTTTGGACATGCTCGGTTGAGAACCCGATAATCCACACACACCCGCACCTTTCCATCCTTTTTCCCTGCAGGAACTACGTTTGCTACCCATTCCGCGTAGTCAACCACTTCGAGGAATTTTGACTTGATCTGCTTTGTTATCTCATCCTTGACTAGTTGGGCCCATTCTGGCCTTAGCCTCCTTAATTTCTGTCTAACTGGCACCGCTCCTGGCTTTAAGGGGATGGCGTGTTCGGCTATGCAGGGTTCTACTCCTGGCATATCCTCATACGACCAGGCGAAGACCTTCTGATGTCGTCTTAAGACCGCTTCGATCTGACTACGTTCCGCAGGGGATAAGTCGGGCGAAATCGGTACTAACCTTGGTTCATCCTTCGTTCCTAGGTTAACATGATGTAATGCGATGTTATGTATGCTAAATGCACTAGTTAAATGACCTAATGAATGCACGGTGCCATCTTCTGACAAGTCACACAAGTAAGCAAACTGGGATTTCATTGCATCGTGTTTTGAAGTGCATACATCGTTTTAAAACATGAAATCACAATTATACACGACGTCATTGTCGTATAGGACCGAATCTAGCAGGGTCACATGATCTGAGTTCTCCTGTGTGGTTCCTTCCTAGATCTCATGGGTCATCTTCACGTCCTGGGCATCTCCCTGAGGCATCCTCGTGTCTTCGCTTTGCTTCCCTCCCATGACTTCTTCAAACACTCGCTTTACAGCTTCTCTCATTTTGACCTCCATTTCTCCCTCGTTGACCTTCATCTTGGCTAGTTCATCTGCGAAGTATTGGATGCACCTCTCCGGGGCTGGGATTGGCGCATTTGTCTCGGTCGTGCGAGTTTTCTGCCATTTCGTCATGTCGGGTTCCCTTTCAGTTTCCTCCTCGGCTTCCTCCAGCCTTTTCTTTGGGGTGACCCATTTTGTTCCTCTGGACATGCCCCCGTCCCTTTTTGCAGAATATCCCAACCCTTCTCTCCCTCTTTTAGCTTCGCAGGGGATGTTGAAAGTGGGCGGCCCCTGTTGGTTTACCCCCAGGCCCATTCCTCGCATGAAGCGCATCTTCTTTTGCGAGTTTGCGACCGATACGGGCATTTTTTCTTCATATATCATGGCTTCTTGGAACCCACCTCGGGGAGGAAAGTCCGAGGTGATTATGGCTACCATGAGGTCGTCATGAGCGGGGATGGTGACAACTTTGTCTCCCATCGGGAACTTGATCTTTTGATGTAGGGTGGATGGGACTCCTCCCAAGGGGTGGAACCATTGTCGCCTGAGTAGCAGGGCAAATGTGACGGGTATATCCATCACCACGAATTCTACCATTGACCTGATGGGCCCTGTTACAACTTCTGTTTTGAAGACGCCCAACACTTCTCTCTTCGAGTCATCATAGGCCCGGATAACCATTTTTGTGGGCTTTGATGTCCTCCATTCTTAGCCCGAGCCGTCCCAACATTTTTTTGGGGCATATGTTGAGGGCCGACCTGTGATCTACCATAACACATGACAGAGGCTTTCCTTTGACCTCTACTTGTATGAACAGGGCTTTATTGTGGATTGCTCCTTCAGCGGGAAGGTCCTCTTTCGTGAAAGATATTTCTGCCACCGGTTCCCGCATTCCTTGCAATATGCAGCATAGCTCGTTTGGGGTTATTGTTGCTATCGTAGGCACAGCTGAGAGATTTTCAATTGATGCGTCTCGGTGTTCCTTGGATGATACTAGGAGTTCCCACACGGACATTTGCATCGGGGTCTTCGCCAGTTGCTTAGCCACCATCCCCTTTTCATTAGGGTCTTGGCCACTTTCATCCCTCTCGTTCGTGGTCGGCTCTGGCTCTTGTGTTCTTGGTGCGGGTTGAAATACCCGTCCTGATCTGGTGACATGGTTTATCGTGGCCCTAGCTTGTTCTTCTGTCAGCTCGTCATCCGACGAGTCTGACCACCAATTGTTGGCCTCGTCCGGAGACCTTCTGATTCTTCCTCCGAGGCAGGCCATAATCTGAGCCGGGGTACACCCTGATTGCATCATGTTAACCGAAAGGCACGGGGAGAAATAACCCATCGGGGTGTGTGCCCTCGATGTCCTGTCGACGCATTTTAGGACTTCTTCTTCTGTGAATTCCGAGTTGATCATCATAGTCCGTGGGGGAGGAATGTCACGGTAGTTTGGTAGGGGGTTTTTCTTGGTTCTCGGGGCCTTAGGAGCTTCTATCTCTCCTTCTTCAATCATTCTCATGATTTCTCTATGCAGTGCTTCACATTTGGCGGTAGGGTGCGAGAAGACCTGATGATAGTCACAAAACCTCTCCAGATTATCGCTTGGTTTGATAATTATGGGTGGCATGACAGGAGAGATTTTCCCTTCATGAGCTAGGCGGTCAAATGCCTTCTTGAGGTTAACGTTTAGGTGGATTGCGTTAACTCCTGAAGAGGCTCCTCGGTATTCGATGGATTGGGTCCCTCACCCCCCTGGAGTTTGTTCGGGTTCGCTGCCTCGCGCGTTGTTCCCTCTTCCATATGTGGCCCTAGGGACTTGGTTGATGACCTGCCTTTTGACTTTTCGGACAGTCTGGAACATGTCCTCAAATGTCTTGAAAGTTTGATATTGAATTACTTCCCTTACTCTGGGAAATGCTCCGCTGGCCAGGCATTCTATCAAATCACTCTCTGGAGGCTTGACAACCAACTTTCCAGCCACCGGCAACCATCTGTTGTCATAGTAGGCGTCGAACCTCTCTCCTACATTCTTTTTGAGGGTCGCCAGATCTGCCCACGTGTATTTCTGCAGGGTGTTGATTTCGTATTGCTTGGTGAATGCTGCTACTAGTTCATCCCAATTCCCTTGGATGCTAAACTTCAGCCCGTTGTACCACTCCAAGGCATTACCCTCGAGTGAGAAGGCGAACAAACCGGTTGCCTGTTTCATGTCTAAGGGGGACATATTCATAAGATTGGCGAAGTGTTTGATATGCCCAGCGGGATCTCCTTTCCCGCTGAACCGGATAAATGCTGGGATCACAAACCCTGGGGGAAGCCCTTGTCCATTGGGCCTTAGATAGGATGCCAATGTCTTGCTAGTTGGGGTAGCGGGACTCCCGGCCTTACTTTCTAGGTGCCCGATGATATAGTCCAATTTTCCTTCTGAGTCATTGGGGTCTTTTGTCTTCTCCATCCCATGAGATCCCCCTGATTCAGACTCAGGTTTTTCTCCCTTTTCCAAGTGTTTGGCCAGGACCCTCTGGCATCCTTTCTCGATTGCCAAGTCCATCATCATCTGGTATTCGGGTGACTGGAGCATGGTCGCCAATGCTTTGGCGATCTCAGTAGCAGCGTCAGGGGCGTTGTTTGGCACTGCCATGTCCTCTTCTGAATCGGACGCGCTTTCAACTAATACGTCTTCGGGCTCCGTGATTGGGTCTGCCCTAACCAACATTCGGTTTGCCCTTGTCCACGATCGTTCTATACGGGGAAAGGTGGTATGAGCCTCCCGTTATTCTTGGTTCGTGAGATGTATGTATGCATGGATGTTTGAGGGTCTTTCTTCTGACATCTTTCCTTTCGATGTCAAAAAACGCTCTCAACAGACGTAGTTTACATGATGTTTGAGGGTAGTTCCTAGTGGAGATATCTAGGCTGACTATATGAGGCTTCGGTCTCGTTTGATAGTACAAAAAGGTTCCCACAACAAGATATACCTAGCGCCTCCCCATTTAAGGGTTTTGAGCAGCGTGTCGACGGTACAAGGCTGTAGGTGGTGTTACAGATCGACCTATGCGTCCCTTAATGGAAACGACAGTAAACGCGCCCTGTAACACACGTTGACCATTTGGGATTTTTGTTTATGCAGTATGAGAAAGCAGTAACTCTGTATATAGCCCTAGATTGTCAGAATGCTTTAGTTGTATCCCATTTTTTACTTTTTATAAAATAATTTAAGAAACAATTTTACAAAAAGTGAAAACCAAACCTACATCCTCCCATTAATAAATCAACTTCAAGAAAATCATACGTTGAAGTCAACTTATAATAGTAGAATATATTTTTGGTCCCCAACAGAGTCGCCACTGTGAGCGTAAGTGGTCGCTCATAGCGGCTTTAGCCTTCTTTGACTAGAGTCGCCACCCGGCCGACCGGGAAAATGTACGAACCGGTGTTTGTACCGATTGTTTTGTAAACCAGAGATTCTATTTACGTTCGTGGATACAACTTATTAATTCTGACATTCCAGGGCCCAGAGGATCTTTAATGCAACCTAACAGTTTATTGTCTTGACATTTAGGATTATCACACAGAAATATTTAAATACACAAACATTTGTACGGTAAACCACCGGGTGACACGGTACAAAACCCTCAGAAGCTTACCCTCGTCGCGTGCCAGTGATTGCTCGCGGTCTGATGCTCGTTGAAGAACGGAGACCTTCTCAGGGAGGAACCTTGGGGGCCGGAGTTGCGTATGGCGTCCTCCGACTAGTAGCTAGGAACATGAATTAATCAGCTCTAGTGGGGCTGCAAGTGATGCCTAGGTTTGGGACTTTTGATAAGGGGGGAATATATTTTTGGATTGATATCTGCCACGTGGGAGTGACCGTACAGTCTGAAGGGTTGTGACCGTACGGTCCCTAATGAATAGTGTTTTTTGACCGTACATCATTTTGTGAAAAAGGATTTTCTCATAAGCATGAAAGTGCCACACTCATGGTCCCGAGATGCGGGGGGAAGAGGTTATGGCCCCGAAAAGGTGATCTGTTCTCCGACGAGTATCAGTATTTGAGCAGCTGGCGCGACGAGGAGCTCATAGATTGCTTTCATCATCGGGTTCGAAAACCAGTGCTTACAACAGCAACTTGAGCAACCATATTAGGAGCAGAATACCTCTGTCCCATAGAAGCAAATCTTCCAAACACGTCATCAGAGCCGCCCTGACTCATTCTTCTCAACTCTTCAACAGTTGGGGTAGCAGCAGCTCCTAAGAGATTAGGATTTCTCTTAATGAATCCTTTTCCTCCAAAATAGGATTCTTTCTCATGCTGATTCAACTTAAAACTGAGAAAGTCATAGTTTGATGAGAGACCAGCAAAAGAAGAAGTGAAAATAGAAGAGGTTAAAGGATCAGACACAGGAGGTGCAAATCCAGAGGTTGAAGGAAGAGGTATAGAAGTAGTGGAAGAAGGAGCAGAAGTTGTTTGAGTAGAAGGTATGGTGAAGGATGAAGTTGTAGAGGGAAAAGAAAAAGTTGATGAAGTATTTAGAGAGAGAGTAGTAGATGTAGTTGTGGAGTCAGAGAAAATGGGAGTAGTGGAGAAATTAACTTCTGAATAGGATCCAGAAGGTGAAGTAGTTTTAGGAGGTACAACTTAAGAGGTTGAAGTTGTAGGAGGAATGATAGATTCAGAGGCATCAACTTCTGTGACAGAAGGAGATGCAGAAGTCTGTGGTAGAGGAGGAGGAGAGTTATGTTCAGGAGATTGTGTAACCTGTTCAGGAGCAGAAAGAAGAGTATCTTCAGGAGCAGAGAATTGTACATTCTCAGCAGCATTAGGATCAAAAGAAGCCAGAGGTTCAGCAGATAAGTGTGCCATTCTGTCAATCACCTCAGAGGCGTTCCTTCTCCTTTCATCACTTCTGCCCTGGCCAAGGAGGACATCATCAATGAAATGCTCATTGTCAACATTCTGAGCAAAAACTCTAGCACCATCCATCACATGTTCTGTATCTTCACGCTCAAGAGATGAGTCATCAGAGATAGTTTCAATGATGGGAGTACCATCATCATTGAAATGTTCCTCATCATCATCCATGTGAGTATCTTCCTCATCACTCACAATCTTCCCCAGTACTGCTTCTCCAGTCTCAGCAGTTTCATCCTCAAGGATAGAATCAGGATGGATCTCATAATCAGATCTCCTCATAGGCTTTCTCATCGCTGCAGAAGACTTGGTTCTGTACGTCCTTTTCCTTGACAGAGGAACATCTTCCTCAGCATCCTCTGAAACTGGTGCAACATCAGCATTGGCCTTAGCCTTTGCAACTCTTTCTAGTTCAGCAGTTTCAGCTCTCTTGTTCATGAAAACATCAGCTCTCTTATTCATGTCAACATCGGCTTTCTTGTTCATCTCAACTTGCTGAATCACAACATTGAGCTTTAACGCCATGAGCTCATCTTCTATCTCTTGTGCTGTCTTCTCAGCAGCCTCACTAGGCATCTCACCACAAACCATCCCAGAAGGGGCAACACTAATCCTAGTTTGCACTAAGTTAGGAACATTTTCCTCAGCAGAGTTCTTTTCAATAGTCATTTCAATTGAACTGCTGACCTTCTTCTTACCCTTATTCTTCTTGGAGCCCTTCTGATCACCTTTCACAACATTCTTGTGAACTTCTCTAATCACCAGAGGAGAAGGAGTAGGACCCTTCTTTGATGGCAACTGATCAAAAACTAATTTGCTCAGAGGACCAAACATAATAGGAACACTTCTACTTCTGATGGCATCTGCTGGAACAACCACACCAACAGACTCAAAAACTCTGGTTAGTAGGGAACCATAAGCTAAGGTTCCATTGGGTTTCAAACTCTTCATCAGTCTCAGTATCATTGCTGATAGATTGATCTTCTTCTCATTCAGCAGAGGATACATGAAAACCCTCTCCCTGTTGGAGACACAGTTTACTCCTCCTCACTTAGGCAGGAACACATTAGTAGTGAGATAATGTGTCCACCTCTGATGCTGAGACAACCATATGGCATATGTCTCTTTAGCAGTGAGGTCAGGTCTTCCCCATGTCGAATCATCAAAACCTTCAATAGACCCATCTTCCCCAATAATAACCCCTTCATCAGTAGTACCAAGAATTGTAGCCAAAGAGGCTCTGGAGACTTCAACATCCACTCCAAGAACCACAGAATGAAGAACATCAACTTCATCAGAATGATGAAAGAAGTTCTTGTAGAACTCAGTGACAAGGACTGGATAGATGACTTCATCCAACGAGGCGAATGAAATCTAGTTTTGTGTTGAAAGCCATTTGGAAATGTGACATGCCAAATTTCTTCAGCACTTCTCTAGTATACTTGGCTTGATTGATAAACACACCATCATTACTTTGCTTGATCTGAAGTCCTAAGAAGAAGGTTAGTTCTCCCATCATAGACATTTCAAACTCAGCCTTCATGTGATCACTGAACTCCCTGCGCAAAGATTCATTAGTAGCACCAAATATAATATCATCAACATATACCCGAGCTAAAAGGATATCTTTGTTCTTTCTCAGAGTGAACAGAGTTGTATCAACACAGCCTCTGACAAATCCCTTAGACAGAAGGAACTTAGTCAGTCTCTCATACCAAGTTCTGGGAGCTTGTTTCAGTCCATACAAGGCTTTCTTCAGTTTATACACATGATCAGGAAACTTAGGATCATCAAAACCAGGAGGTTGAGACACATAGACTTCCTCATCAATGTAACCATTCAAGAATGCACTTTTCACATCCATTTGAAAGAGCTTAAAACCTTTGTATGACGCAAAAGCACATAAGATTCTAATGGTTTCCAATCTTGCAACAGGAGCAAAAGTTTCACCATAATCTATGCCTTCTTGCTGACTGTAACCTTGAGCAACAAGTCTTGCCTTGTTCCTCACAACATTTCCAAACTCGCCAAGCTTGTTCTTCAGAACCCATCTTCTACCACCAACTTTCTTGTTGTTAGGGCTGGGAACCATAATCCAAACTTCTGACCGTTTGAACTGGTCAAGTTCTTCTTGCATTGCCATTAACCAGCACTCATCATCTTCAGCTTCATAGTAGTCCTTGGGTTCCAAAAGTGACACAAAAGCAACATTACCCATGTACCTTCTGAGCTGAGCTCTGGTCATGACAGGATTGTGAACAGAGTCAATAATATTCTCCAAGGGGTGATTCCTAGGAGCTCTAACTTCTCTTGGTACATCCAATGTATCTTCTGAAATTTGTTCATCATTTGGTGAATCATATATAGGAGCATCTTTTGGAAGGAAGTTGACTTCAGGAGTAGAATTCTCTTCTGGAACTTGTTCAGCAACAGGAGGAACCACTTCAGCAGCTCTGGGAGAAACATCTTCATTTTCTGCATGAGATGTTACTTTAGGAGCTTGAACTACATCTTCTTCAGGAGCTCTACTATCTGCAGGGTTAGTCTCATCAAACTGAACATGAACAGATTCATCTAAAATTTGAGTCCTCTTATTAAAAACCCTATATACTTTCCTATGTGTTGAGTAACCTAGAAAAATGGCCTCATCTGCCTTTGAATCAAACTTTGAAAGATATTCTTTTGTATTCAAAACATAACACTTACAACCAAAGGTTCTGAAATAACCTATTTTAGGCTTTCGACCTTTCCAGAGTTCATAGGGAGTTTTCTTCAAGATGCTTCTGATCAGCACTCTATTCAGAACATAACAAGCTGTGTTAGCAGCTTCTCCCCAAAAGTACTTTGGAAGCCTTCTGTCATTGATCATAGTTCTCGCTATTTCAACCAGGGTTCTGTTCTTCCTTTCAACAACCCCATTTTGCTGAGGAGTTCTAGGAGCAGAGAAATTATGATCAATTCCTTTGGTTTCACAGAATTCTTCAAACTGGAAGTTCTTGAATTCTCCACCATTATCACTTCTGATATCGACAACCTTTTCATTCCTTTCATTCTCAAGTTTCTTTACAAGAATTGAGAAACATCCAAGTGACTCATCTTTGCTGGACAGCAAGATAACCCAAGTGAATCTTGAATAGTCATCTACTATGACAAAGGCATATTTCTTTCCACCCATTGGTTGAACATGGCCAAAAAGGTCCATATGAAGTAACTCAAAAGGTCTTTTAGTTGAAATGTTTTTCTTAGTTTTAAAAGAGCTTCTGGATTGTTTTCCAGATTGACAAGCAGTACACAAATGATTCTTTTTAAAACTAATTTCAGGCAGACCCTCAACCAATTGATATCTAGCTACTTTGGCCAGAAGGTCCATGCTCACATGAGCAAGTCTTCTATGCCAGAGCCAGGAGGTATCCTTTTTGGACATCAAGCATATATTTTTACAGAGATTCTCAAGGTTCAACATGAAAACATTTTCTACTCTAGGAGCAGTTAGAATTACTTCCCTTGACTTACTGTCCAAGATTTTACATCCAGAGGAGCTGTATACAACATCTCTACCTTTGTCACACAGTTGTGCAACACTCAGAAGGTTGAACTTCAGGCCTCTGACTAGGGAGACATCTTCGATAGGAGGATTAGTTCCAGAACCAAGAATCCTTCCTTTCTGAGCATCTCCAAAGCTGACTTTTCCACCTCTTTTAGGAACAAATGTGATGAATGACTTCTCATCACCTGTCATATGCTTTGAGCACCCACTGTCAATGTACCACAACTTTGACATTGATGGAGCACTCAGAGCCACCTGCAACACAATCAATTAATGACAGGTACCCCATCCTTATTGGGTCCTTCATCGTTAGATTTATCTTCAGCAGGTTTTAGTGATATCTCAGATTGCAAGAGGTTTTTAATGTGATACTTGCAATCCTTCAACCAGTGACCATCACTTTTGCAAAGCTTGCAAAAAGGAGGGTTCTTGGATCTTTCCCTTTGCTTCTTGGGAGCTTTCTTCTTCTTCTGAGAAGGTGTACTTTCTTCAGAGGCTATAGCAGCACTCTCAGAGGTACCAACATCAGGAGGAGAAGAGATCTCCTTCAGAAGAGAGGGAGTGACAGGTTTCTTCTTCTTCTGGGGTTTATCACTTCCCAGAGGCAGCTTTTCCTTGCCTTTGGCTTTGGGGCCATCAGCAGGAGTGCTGAACTGTTTACACAACTGTTCTTCTAACACTTTCATGCCAGAATAGATTTGAGTAAACCTAAGAAACTTGTCAGCCTCACTTTTGTCCAATTTCCTCTTAAGGTATTTCAACATACTATATAGTTCTTCAAGAGAATCAAAGATATCTGGTTCTTGAGAAATGTTTACCTCAGAGTCATATGCTACTTCAAGAGGTGCGGAAGTCTCTCCTGTGACATCTTCAGAAGTTGGCTCATCAATAGCCATGAAACAAATCTGAGCTTGCTCTTCCTTCTCTTCAGGATCACTGCTGGTCTCAGAGTCTGACCACGCAGCTAGCATAGCTTTCTTGAACTTTCTTTTATCTTTCTTCAGCTCTGGGCAATTAGGCTTAATATGCCCTGGTTGCTGACATCCATAGCACACAATAGGCTTGCTAGGATCTCTCTTGGAATTTTCACCAGAATTAGGAGTTTTCTTATCAAAGCTCCTGAAAGGCTTCTTGTAGTTTCCACCACTGCCTTTGGAGTTACTTCATATGGATCTTTTTGGTCCTGTTCAACCAATGAGCATGGGTGGAAAGAAATATGCATTTGTCATTGTTGATGACTATTCAAGATTCACTTGGGTCATCTTGCTTGCTAGCAAAGATGAGTCACTTGGATGTTTCTCAGTTCTTGTAAAGAAGCTTGAGAATGAAAGGAATGAAAAAGTAATCCATATCAGAAGTGATAATGGTGGCAAATTCAAGAACTTTCAGTTTGAAGAATTCTGTGAAACCAAAGGAATTGATCATAACTTTTCTGCTCCCATAACTCCTCAACAAAATGGGGTAGTTGAAAGGAAGAACAGAACTCTAGTTGAAATTGCCAGAACTATGATCAATGACAGAAGGCTTCCAAAGTACTTCTGGGGAGAAGCTGTTAACACAACTTGTTATGTTTTAAATAGAGTACTCATAAGGAGTATCTTGAACAAAACCCTCTATGAACTCTGGAAATGTAGAAAGCCTAAGATAGGTTATTTCAGAACCTTTGGTTGTAAGTGCTTTGTTTTGAATACAAAAGAATATCTTTCAAAGTTTGATTCAAAGGCAGATAAGGCCATTTTTCTTGGTTACTCAACACATAGTAAAGCATATAGGGTTTTTAATAAGAGGACTTAAACTTTAGATGAATCTGTTCATGTTCAGTTTGATGAGACTAACCCTGCAGATAGTAGAGCTCCTGATGAAGATGTAGTTCCAGCTCCTGAAGTAACATCTCCTGCTGATGCTGAAGATGCTTCTCCTACAGCTGCTGGAGTTATTCCTCCTGTTGCTGTTAATCCAATTCCAGAAGAGAATCCAACTCCAGAAGTCAACTTCCTTCCAGAAGATACATTGGATGTACCAAGAGAAGTTAGAGCTCATAGGAATCACCCCTTGGAGAATATTATTGACTCTGTTCACAATCATGTCATGACCAGAGCTCAGCTCAGAAGATACATGGGGGATGTGGCTTTTGTGTGACTTATGGAACCCAAGGACTTCTATGAAGCTGAAGATGATGAGTGTTGGTTAATGGCAATGCAAGAAGAACTTGACTAGTTCAAAAGGTCAGAAGTTTGGATTTTGGTTCCCAGACCTAACAACAAGAAAGTTCTTGGTACAAGATGAGTTCTGAAGAACAAGCTTGATGAGTTTGGAAATGTTGTGAGGAACAAGGCAAGACTTGTTGCTCAAGGTTATAGTCAGCAAGAAGGCATAGATTGTGGTGAAACTTTTGCTCCTGTTGCAAGGTTGGAAGCCATTAGAATTCTGTGTGCTTTTGCATCATACAAAGGTTTTAAGCTCTTTCAAATGGATGTGAAAAGTGCATTCTTGAATGGTTACATTGATGAGGAAGTCTATGTGTCTCAACCACCTGGTTTTGAAGATCCTAAGTTTCCAGATCATGTGTACAAGCTTAAGAAAGCCTTGTATGGACTGAAACAAGCTCCCAGAGCTTGGTATGAGAGACTGATAAAGTTCCTTCTCTCTAAGGGATTTGTCAGAGGCTGTGTTGATACAACTCTGTTCACTCTGAGAAAGAACAAAGATATCCTTTTAGCTCCGGTATATGTTGATGATATTATATTTGGTGCTACTAATGAATCTTTGTGCAGGGAGTTCAGTGACCACATGAAAGCTGAGTTTGAAATGTCTATGATGGGAGAATTAACCTTCTTCTTGGGACTTCAGATCAAGCAAAGTAATGATGGTGTGTTTATCAACCAAGCCAAGTATACTAGAGAAGTGCTGAAAAAATTTGGCATGTCTGACTCTAATGCAGTTGACATTCCCATGGATGTCAGCAAAGACTTTGATGATGAAGAGAAAGCTGGTAAACCTGTAGACATAAAAACCTACAGAGGTCTGATTGGTTCTCTTTTATACCTAACAGCCAGCAGGCCAGATATACATTTTGCTGTGTGCTTCTGTGCTAGATATCAAGCTAAACCAAAAGAGATTCATGATGTTGCTGTCAAAAGAATTCTCAGATATCTTAAAGGAACTTCAGAAGCTGGTTTGTGGTATCCTTTTAGTACAAATTTTACTCCAGTTGGATACACAGACTCTAACTATGGTAGAGATAAATTGAAGAGAGTCAGCACTTCTGGTGGTTGTCATTTTCTGGGGGAGTGCCTAGTCTCCTAGCATAGTAAGAAGCAAACTTCTGTGACTCTCTCAACTGCTGAAGCTGAGTATGTTGCTACTGGAAGTTGTGTTTCTCAGATACTCTGGATAAAGAACAAATTGCTGAATATGGAATCATTCCTGGAACTATTACAATCAACTGTGATAACAAAAGGGCTATTGACCTTTCAAAGAATCCGATTCAACACAGCAGGATGAAACATGTTCACATTAGGCATCACTTTCTAAGAGATCATGTTCTGAAGAAGGATATTATTCTTACTTATCTCCCCTCTGAAGATAATCTTGCTAATATGTTTACTAAGCCTCTGGCTAGTACACCTTTCAGAAGCTTGCGAGAAGGCATAGGTATGACTAATCCACTTCAGTAATTTATCTTTAATTATATTCTCTTCCGTCTTAACTGCTAGCCGTTTAAGATAGTTAAGTATGATTAAGGATAATCATGGTGTTTAATTTTTGCTTAAAGCGTGCCTACATTAAATGCTTTCTCCTGTTTTAACGGTAACTGGTTCCCCTTTTAACGGTGGTTATCCACTTTTTGAATTGGAAAGGTTTATTTGTTTTGGGTATAAATAAGGGATTTCCATGCTTATCAAATTTTCACCTAAGTTTTTCTTTGCAATTAGAATCCATAGCAATTTATGCAAACTCTTTTCTCTCTACTCTAAACCTAAATCTTTCTAAATGGCTCAAGAAATAAGCTCCAATCACTTTCACTTACCTTTTCTCCTCAAAAGAAGAAGACGTCCTTAGCAAATCTAGGGTTTTGACTTCTAGGTTCCTAGAGAACGATGTCAAACTCACTGACCCCATCTTAAAATGGCTAAGTGCTCAAAACTGGAATTCATTTGTCTCTTTAAATGAGTTCATCTACCCTGCTCTTGTCACTGAGTTCTACCAGAATCTTCACTACCAGTCTGATGAAGAAGATGTTGTTCATTCCAATGTTGCTGGGATGGCATTTGAAGTTTCCAGAACTTCAATTGCTCAATCAATTGGAATCTCAGATGAAGGGATCATCATTGGGGATGATGGATCTGCTGAGAGTTTCTCTGAAGTGAACTGGGGAAAGCTAGTTTTGGATGCTAAGGAGACTTATGCCACTTGGCTAACTCAGCACCAGAGGTGGGCACATTATCTCACTACTAATGTGTTCTTGCCAAAGTCTGGGGGGAGTCAACTGTGTCTCCAATAGAGAAAGGGTGTTCATGTGGCATCTCATGAACTTGAAGAAAATCAATCTCCCTGCCATGATTATAAGGCAGATGAAGAATGTTAAGGTGGTCAGCACCTTAGCTTATGGTTCTCTCCTGACGAGATTGTTTGAAGCTGCTTCTATCCCATCTTAGGAGTTGGTGTAACCCTTAGAAGCACTCCTATCAAGATGCTCACTATGAGTAGACTTGGTCATGATGTTGTTCCTTCAATGAAGGAGGATGCTTCTGGTTCACAGGTAGCTTTAAACACTCAGAAGGCTCCTGTGAAAGAGGTTGAGGTGAAGGTAAAGAATACCAAGAACGGTAAAGGTGAGAAAGGTAAAAAGAAAGTCAGCAGCAAAACTGTTTTGGTTATTGAGAAGGTAAATGCTGATGAACCAGTTCCTAACTTGGTTCAAACTAAGATAAGTGTTGCACCTTTTGGGAAGGTGACTGCTGAGAAGCCTGTTGAGGCTGCTGAGAAGTCAGCAAAGGAAGTGGAAGATGATCGCCTGGCAGAACTTGCTAGAGTTGCTGAGGCTGAAAAATTGAGTGTTGTCTTACAGCATGTTGAGAAGAACAAGAGGGCAGAGGCTGCTGTTGCAGCTAATGCTGAGTTGGATATGGCTCAAGTAGCAGAGCGAGAACAAGTTGCAAAAGCTAAGGCTGATGCTGATATTAATGTTGCTACTGAGGAAGCTGAGGATAATATTCCTCTGAAAAGGAAAAGAACGAAGGCTTCTGCGTCTATGAGGAAGCGTGTGAGAAAAAGTGATTTTATCTTGGTTGCTCCTGAATTGGAGGATGTTCTTTCAGAGGAAGAAGAGAAAAAGGATGAGGATGTGAAGGATGAGGAAAATGTTCACATGGATGATGATGAGGAACATTTCAATGATGATGGTGCTCCCATCGTTGAAAATGTATCTGATGAGTCAACTCCTGAAAGGGAAGATCCTCAGGACATGCTGGAAGGTGCACGTGAGTTTGGTCAGAATGTTGACAATGAGCATTTCATGGATGATGTCCTTCTGGGACATGGTAGAAGTTCTGAACGAACAAGGAACGTACATGAGGTGTTTGAAAGATTTTCCCATATCAACACTGAACCTCTGAACTCCTATGACCCCAATGCTGATGAGAATGTACAATTCTCAGCTCCTGAAATTGCTCCCTCCATTGCTCCTGAACAACTCACCAATTTTCCTGAACATAACTCTCCTCCTCCATCTGCACCAGATACCTCTGCATCTCCTTCTGTCACAGAAGCTGATGTTTCTCAAACTTCCATTCCTCCTACAACTTCAACCTCTGAGGTTGTAGATCCTAAAACTACTCTTCCTTATGGATCCTACTCAGAAGTGAATTTCTCTATGTCTCCTATCTTTTCAGACTCCACTACTACATCTACTGCTCCCTCCTTAAACACTTCATCCACTTTTTCATTTCCTTCTACTACTTCATTTTTTACCATACCTTCTACCAAAACATCTTCTGCTCCTTCTTCCACAACATCTATTCCTCCTCCTTCAACTTCACGACATGCAGCTTCTGTGTGTGAACCTTTAACCTCTTCTATTCCTACTTCAACCTTTGCTGGTGTTTCATCAAACTACGACTTTCTCAGAGATTTGATGAGTCAGCATGAGAGTGAAAGTTATTTTGGAGGTAGGGGATTCATTGGGAGAAATCCTCATCTTTCAGGAGCTGGTGCTACTCCTTCTGTTGAGGAGTTGAGAAGGATGAGTCAGGGTGGCTCTGATGATTTGTTAAGTAGGTTTGCTTCTATTGGTCAGAGGTATCCTGCTGCTGATATGATTGCTTAAGCTGCTGTCATGCAAGAACTTCAGCAAGTGAAAGCTCAGAACTTGCAACTCATATCAATGCTGCAGATGCAAGATCCCTCTGTGTATATTCGCAACCTCTCTATACTTCATCTTGCCGCGAATGATGAATTATTCAAGTTGAGACAACTGGCTCTGACTTTGCCCACTTTAGAGAACATTGCTCTTGCTTCTACCAAACATGTCAACAATTCTCTGGAAATTTTGACAGAAGAAGTCAAGGAAGCAAATTAGCATTATGAGGCTTAGGGTAAGGTTATTCTTGGGAAGATTGATGACCTGCAAAGCACTGCAAATCATATTTTGAGAGAAGTGAAACTTCTGCTCAAGGTTCATCGTCTTCTGGGACTGCTCGAATTGTTTATGACATCACTCCTGATCTCAATAACAGATTGCAGAGTATTGAGGACACTCTGGCTGCTTAGAACACTCAAATTGCAGAGCTAACAGAGTTTTTGAAGATTGATCATACTCAAGCTATGGATCAAGAGAAGGTTCTTCATAACTGTTATAGGTTTGTTCATGGACAGACTTATCTTCAAAATGAACACTTGACTGCTGCTGTATATGCCAACAATCAATCTATTAAGCTGCTTCTTGAGGATGTTCATAGAGAGCGCCCTTTGTTTGGCCCTACCTATGATAGAATGGTCTCCATTGATGCTGATTTCAGAAGAAGAATGGATGTAATCAATTCTGTCAGACCCAATCCTCATCAGTACAATATAGCTCTTGCTCAACAGCAAAAGCTTAAAGCTCAAGGTACTCTGGGTCAGGTTTCTGGAAAAACGGGGGAGAAGTCTGCTCAGCAGAGTGGTTCTAAAGCTCATTAGGCAGAATGAGAATGTTGGTTCTGGTGAAATTCCTCCTCATAAGAAAACTAAGAGATAATCCTCCTAGGAAGTAGAACTTAGGCTTCATAGCTATAGGTTCTGCGTTGGGTAGCATGTCTTAGGACTTTATGTTATCTTTTACCTCCTTTGATGTTTTTATCTCTTACTTGTTTTTGCTCTGATGATTTATATACTAGTTCTAACTTTTTATCTCTCTTGTCTCTGATCATTACTCATGCATTCTTATTTACTATCACTGCTTATGTTTCTTATCTGTTTTTACTCTGAATTTATCCCACTAAATCTAACAACTTGATCTTAAGCCTTTTTTTAAGTTAACAACAGATTGTTGGAGTTCACCATTTATACTAAAATGGGGGAGTTAAAATGTTCAGAGGCACTTAAAAACATAACAATGAGGAAGTTACTCTCTAAACTTTGGTTTAATTAAGTAACTTTACCTTCTGAACCACGGTTTGTCCATAACCAAAATGGGGGAGAATGATGAACCCTAAGTATTTTGATTATGCCCAAAAGTTTCAGAAGATGAAATTTATTTTATGCTTATAGACTTATCAATGTTGACTAACAATTTTTGTTAAGATTTGTATAAGTTTACTCAGCAGGTGCTGAATGAAGAAATTCTGAAATGCTTAAAGAACTCAGAAGAGAAGAATAGCTAAAGACAAAAGATAAAGCTCAGAAGCTGGATGCTCCGCTCTGAACACTTTTTGAAGACTGTTAAAGCTCGCCTCAGAGGTTTAGAAGCAACCAGAAATATTTCCATTTGATCAGAAGCTTAGACAAAAAGAATAATGAACTCAGAAGCGTTAGTCACGGGTTTTGCTAAGCATTCAATGCTATGACATTTTCATTTAATGCAAGGCGCCAAAATTTCAAAAAGCTGTTTCCATGGAGCGCGCATGTCTACTACAAACAAAACCAGCATTTCCTTGTCTACCCTTTGTTGATCCAAATGAAGCATATTTCCAGTCAACCTTTTCTATGATTTCAAATCACTTACCAGATAAAGTTAAAGAACAAGGTTTACAGAATCAAAGTGTTTCAAGACCGTTTGAAGAAATGAAAGATTAACAGCTACAACAACTGATGTCATCAAATGAATTTTCAAATTCAAACAACGGTCATCTACAAAGCACTATAAATAATAGCCAAGCTCCATTGCATCTACACACGCGATTATCAAGCTAAAATCTCAACGCACTGTTTTAACAAGCAAAACAGAGCATTCATTTTCCATTCTCAATCTTTCTTAGTTTTAGACTTTGTAATAGTGAGAGAGTGAAGAAAAACAAGTTCATAATAGGAATCTTTTAAACTGATATCGTTTGTGATATTCAGTTAGATTTTGAGAGAAATCTAGTTAAGGTTAGAGTTGCGTGAGAATTCCAGAAAACAGGATTGTTGTTGTTCTGGTGAAAATCCTTTAACTCTTTATAGGCTAGTCAGAACTAAGTGAGAAATTAGCTTAAGTTCTGTTGATGTAAAGGAGCTTCTAAACTTGCCATAAAAGTTCTAAATAGTGGATTTAAAATCTCTGCTGACTGCGATCACAGAGGACAGGACGTAGTCATAGGACTTCTGTGGTGAACCTGGATAAATCGAACTGTTCATTAAGATCTCCCGAATCTCTTTCTCCCTTCCTTATACTTATTACTTTGCTTCCGTGGACTTGCTTTTGTTTAGTGCTGAAATAGATTTACTCTTTATATCATTGTCTTTGTTCAGAAGATTGTCCAGAAGTTCTCTAACTCAGAGCTTCTGTTGGTAAAAGCAGTTAAACTTCGAAAAGGCAGAATTTCCCTCAAAAGCTGTTTCATTAAACTAGCCTCTGACTTTGAGGAAATTTGACTCTGAGAAATTAAGTTTCCCTAAAAACATAAAATTATCAGTTTTCCGCTTAGCTCTCTTAATCAAAATTCTAATTAATATTTCTGCCCAATTGACTCTGGATATTCAAAATAGATTATTTTCCAAGTTATTTCATAAGCAAATATTCAAAACTTAAACCCTTAGTAGAATTTCTTGTGGATAATTCTTTAGGGTAAAAGTTTTCAATCTTTGCAAATTATTTTCTTGGACTCAAAATTGCATCTTGACTCAACAAAACAAAACATGCAAAAACAAAACAAATCAAAAACTAACTAAGGATAGAAAAATTGGGGGTTGCTCAATTATTTTGCTGCAATTGGTGTTTGCAGCGAACACCATGTTCCCTTGATTCATGGTGGTTCTTGGAGATGGTTTGAGTCTATCACCTCTGGAGTGATATGTGCAATATATGGCTTGAGTCTCTGACCATTGACCTTGAAGGATTCACCTCCTGGTCTAGAGATTTCTACAACTCCATAGGGAAAACCCTGTTCACCACAAATGGTCCAGTCCATCTAGACCTTAGCTTGCCTGGGAACAGCCTCATCCTTGAATTGAACAATAAGACCTGTTGTCCTTCATGCAATTCCTTGCTTTGGACCTTTTTATCATGCAACCTCTTGACCTTCTCCTTGTAATTTACTGCATTCTCAAAAGCAAACAACCTGAATTCTTCCATTTCATTTAGTTGTAGCTTTCTCTGCTCACCAACAGCCTGTTCCTCAAAATTCAAAAATGTTAGTGCCCAAAGAGCTTTGTGCTCCATTTCAACAGGTAAGTGGCAAGCCTTGCCATACAGCAAACGAAAAGGTGACATACCTATTGGTGTTTTAAAGGCAGTCCTATAGCCCAAAGTGCATTTTCTAGCCTATTTGTCCAATCCTTCCTAGAAGTAGCAACTGTTTTCTCAAGGATTCTCTTAATCTCTCTATTAGAGATCTCAACTTGTCCACTTGTCTGTGGATGGTAAGGGGTAGCAATTTTAGGAGTGACACCATATTTGCCTAAGAGTCTTTCAAATTGTTCATTGCAAAAATGTGTGCCTTGGTCACTAATGATTGCTCGGGGGATACCATATCTAGCAAATAACTTTTTCAAGAACTTGGTTACCACCCTTGCATCATTAGTTTGGCTAGGAACAGCCTCTACTCACTTACTTACATAGTCTACAGCCACTAGGATGTATTTATTGCCATAGGATGAAGGAAAAGGGCCCATGAAATCTATGCCCCATACATCAAAGATTTCACAAACAACAATATTGTTCAAGGGCATAGCATTTATGGCTGAAATGTTTCCAGTCCTTTGACACTCATTACATTCCCTAACAAACCTATATGCATCCTTGAAGATTGAGGGCCAAAAGAACCCAGCTTGAAGCACTTTAGCGGTTGTTCTATTTGCACCATGGTGTCCTCCAGCTTCTCTCATGTGACAATGGCTTAGAATCTGTTCTCCTTCCTCTTGTGTGACACATCTCCTTATTACCTGGTCTGCACATAACTTGAAAAGAAAAGGCTCATCCCACAAATAGTATTTTAACTCGGAAAAGAACTTTTTCCTTTGGTTAGTGGACATGTTGATAGGCTTAATTGAACCTACCAGATAGTTGGCAATATCAGCATACCATGGGAGTGAAAGAAATGAAAGTAAACGCTCATCTGGAAATGTATCCAGAATTTCAGGTTGTTCCTCCTTGTTGGTAGCTTGAATGCGTGAGAGATGGTCAGCAACTACATTCTCAACTCCTTTCTTGTCTTTTATCTTCAAATCAAACTCTTGGAGCAATAGCAACCGTCTGATTAGCCTTGGTTTTGCATCTTTCTTGGCAAACAGGTACCTTAAGGCAGCATGATCGGTGTAAACGGTCACCTTAGACAAAACAAGGTGATGTGCACAGACTGTGCGGGTATTTTGATAGTTTTTAGGGCTGTTTCATGGCATTTGTTTGCATCTTTTATCTCCTTTTTGTATTGTTTGCTTATAAATGCTTTGGAGCAGGTCTGATTGCTTGTTGAGAGAAGTCTGCGCTTAAAAGGAACATTTTAAAGTCTAAAGCTGGGAAAGAAGCAGTCTGTGCTTGGAGAGTAGCCTGTGCCAGGGAGGAGAAATGCTTTTGAAGACCTGTGTCATGCTGGTGACGTCACTAGGGACGCGTGCATGTTTTGCTTTCTGTTTTTGCGTCAGAACTTTGTCCTTTTTCTGGGTATTTTGGGGATTGCCATTTATTAGGGCACCCCTTTTGTTTGTCTATTTAAGGGAATGTTCCCCTTGCTTGAAGAACACACTTTTTATCCTTATCATTTCACCAACTTTTCTTAAGTTAGCTTTTGTATTCTCTCTTTATTTTTGTACGGTTTTCTGGGTTTCTTCCTCTTCTTCCTTGGTATTCTGCCATTGAAGGAGGGAGCTTTTCCCTTTGAATCCTTTTAATACAAAAGTTATATTTTGAATGTTATTTGGTGTTTATGATATAGATCTTTAGTTATGAGTAGTGAGTAGTTTTATTTGCATGGAGTGAGCTGGGAAGGCAATGCCGGAGCTCTAAATATCTTTGTTAAGTTGCTTTTACGTGGTTAACTTGTAGATCTGTGCTTAAGAGATCATTATATGTTAAAGGCCTTGATATATATGCATGGTTTGTCTATGTTTCGAGAGAAAATAGGTAAGATCTGGATCTAGACTACAAGATTAAGCAAATAATATGCTAGAGATGGCTGTTAACCTTGCTTGAGGTGTACGGAACTCTAGAGAGATCAGAGTGACCCTGTTCCGATGCATAGATCTGTGCAAGTTAGGTGAAAGTCCGCAGAGATGCTATTTCACCTTTCTTTTATTCGTTCTCGCCATGGAGACGTGGGAGAATGATACCATTGGGAACCACTTAACCACGTATTAACAAGTTTAACTTAGATCTAGGAGATCTGTGCTACGCTGGACCCTGTGCTCATTCCATGTGTTCGTTTATTATTGTTTTACAACACCCCTTCTTAGCCTTGTGCTCGAGAACATCACTGTTCTCACCCAAATCTGCCTTTTACAATCTCTTTACTTGCTTTCTCTTTAATTCTTGTCATTTCATGCTTTAAAACCCCCTTGTTACTGGACTCTCTTTAATCTCAAACCTTGAAACGAATGACCCAAAGATCTCTATGGATCGATACTCTTTCTTACTGTTTTATACTGCGATTGATGACCTGTGCGTATTCTGATTCTATTATACCCCTGTGCTAAAACACGCATCAATTTCTGGCGCCGTTGCCGGGGATCTTTTTGGTGTTTTTCGTTTTATTTGAGATTTTTGAGAACTTGACTTGTGTGTTACGTTTGGTAGATACTGTTCTTGTTGTTTTGTTTGTTTATGCACAGATCTGTTCCACCTGAGTTTCTTATCGATCTTGAGATTGAAAAGACTTGTAGGAAACGTAGTGGAGCTGCTCGTCGTGCTAGACGTTTACAAAAACATTTAGATCAGGCAGCTAATGAGAATACGCTTAGTCATATCATTGAGAATCACTCGAACTTGGATATTGAGATTGAAACTGATCATAACAATCTAGATTTTAATATACCTGAACCTGAAATTGTTCACATGGATCCAGCTAGACCATGGATGGACACTGAAGCTCCTAATGCTAATCGACACAACTCTGCTATAGTTGTGCCTGATGAAGGTGCTCACATTTTTGAAATCAAGGCCTCCATGATTCACATGCTCCAAGCAGCTGTGCAATACAGTGGACTGCCTCATGAAGATCCACACAGCCACATACATGATTTCATTGACATGTGCAATAATTTTAAAACGAACAGGGCTGTGTCGGATGATTGTATGCGTCTTAAGCTATTTCCTTTCACTTTGAAGGATCGTGCTAAGCAATGGTTGAAAAACTGTCAACCTCGATCTATTGATTCTTGGGACTCTCTTGAGAGACACTTTTTAACTAAGTTTTTCCCTCCTAAGCAATTGATTAAGCTTAGGAATGAAGTTTCACAATTCCAGCAAAGAGCTGATGAATCCCTTTCTGAATCTTGGGAAAGATTTAAAGATTTGTTGAGACGTGCTCCTAACCATCAAATTCCTTTATCTATGCAGGTGCAGACGTTTTATAATGGTTTAACTAATGCTAACAAAAGTGTTTTTGAATCAGTTGCTAATGGTGAACCAGATTCTATGTCCGCTACGGAGATGTATGCTCTCATTGAGAAAATGGTTTCTCAAAGTTACAAATGGCACTTTGACAAGAAGGATGAACCTGATGATCCAAGTCCTGTTATTATCCCTGCTGTTTCACAATTGGCTAAGCAAATGGCTGAACTTACTAAACAGATTGCTCGAATGGGTACTCAAACTGTTGCTGCTGTGTCTCCTGCACAACCCTGTGTTTGCACATACTGTGGTGAAAACCATAGATCTGTGGATTGTGTTGCTAATGAACCTAATCCTGAACATGTTGATTATATCAACAGTAATCCTCGTCCTTACCAGCACAACTCTTCCAACTACAACTCTGGTTGGAACAAGCCTAATTACCAATGGATGCCTAATCCTCACCAAAACAGTGCATCTGCACAACCCTCTGCATTCCAGAACCCTCAGCTATTTAACCAAAATCGCCATAACCCACATTCCAATCCTATCCATGTTGACAAAGAACCATCTATGAAAGAGATGATGGCCCAATTCATGCAACAAACCCAATCTTCCATCAAGGGTTTGGAAACTCAAATGAACCAGTTGTCTAATATGGTTAACCCTCGTACCAAAAATGCCTTGCCTACTAAACCTGAGGATAATCCTAAGGAGCAGACCTTGCTTGCTATTGAGTTACGAAGTGGTACCATGTTGCCCTCTGTGCCTATGCCATCATTTGCACAACCCTCTGATGATAGTGCAATACCTACCCCTGTTCCCATCTCACTTGATGAGGAATCTGAACCTACTGTTGTTGTTCAACCTAGCCCACCCACCAAACCCGTTGTTCCTGTGGTTGTACCAAGGCCCCCTGTGCCTGTTTATAAGCAGCCTGCACCTTATCCAGGTCGTTTGCTAGGAAGCAAATTGGAAACCAGCTATTCCAAATTCATTGACAGATTGAAGAAACTTGAGATCAATATCCCATTTGCTGAGATGTTGGTTGAGATGCCAAAATATGCCAAATTCATGAAAGAAATGTTGCAAAACAAGCGCAAGATGGAGAGTGTTGCATCTGTGCAACTCAACAATGCTTGTTCCTCTATTCTTTTGAACCTGCCACTCAAACTTCAAGATCCAGGGAGTTATACTGTACCCTGTTCTATTAATTCTTTGCATATTAAGAATGCCCTGTGTGATCTAGGAGCTAGTATTAACATGATGCCATATTCTGTTTACATGAAGTTAGGACTAGGTGAACCACCTGCTACTAAACTTTCTTTGAAATTGGCTGATAGATCTATTAAGTATCCTAGAGGTTTTGTTGAAGATGTCATAGTCAAGGTTGATAAGCTTTATTTTCCTGTTGACTTTGTTATCATGGATATTGCTGAGGACTCTCAAGTCCCAATTTTACTTGGTAGACCATTCTTGGCCACTGCCAAAGCTCTCATTGATGTTGAGCATGGTTCTCTCACCTTGAAGGTTGATGAAGAACGAGTCACTTTTAAGATTCAAGATGCTCTTAAGCATTCTTCTTCTAGTGATGACCAATGTTATTATCTTGATGCTACAACTGAATTCCCTTGGTATCAGCTTCAAGATTATGATACTTTTGAGGAAATTTCTGAGGAAAGTTCTTCTGCACACCCTGTGTTAGAGTCTAAGGATACACAACCTGTGATCTCTATTGATGAAGTTAAACCTATCTTTGATAAGTTTGGTTCTTCAATATATCAGAGAATTGTGCAACCTACTTGTGCCTTTTTACAGAACATGAAATGGGAACTCACCCCACTTCAGAAGCCTTCTATAGAAGAACCACCAGACCTTGTGCTTAAACCCTTGCCCTCTCACCTAGAATATGCTTTTCTAGAGTCCAATGAGAAATTACCTGTGATTATTTCTTCTGCTCTTACCTTAGATCAAAAGGAACAATTATTGGCAGTTCTTAGAGCTAATAAACCTGCTCTTGCTTGGAAAATTTCTGATGTTAAAGGTTTGTCACCTGCCCTGTGCGAACATAAGATTTTCATGGAAGAAAACAATAAGCCTACTATCCAACCTCAGAGAAGGTTGAATCCTAAAATGAAAGAAGTTGTTCATGCTGAAGTTGTGAAATTATTTGCTGCTGGTATTATTTTTCCCATTTCTGATAGTACTTGGACTAGCCCTGTGCAGGTTGTACCTAAAAAGGGTGGTTTCACAGTAGTAAAGAATGAGAAGGATGAACTCATTCCAACTCGTACTGTTACAGGTTGGAGAGTCTGCATTGATTACAGGAAGTTGAATGAAGCAACTAGAAAGGATCACTATCCTTTACCTTTCATTGATCAAATGTTAGAAAGACTTGCTGGTCATGTTTACTTTTGCTTTTTAGATGGATATTCAGGATATTACCAAATCCCTGTTTTTCTTAAGGACCAGGAGAAAACAACTTTTACATGTCCTAATGGTACATTTGCTTATAGGCGCATGCCTTTTGGCCTGTGCAACGCACCTGCTACGTTTCAGAGGTGTATGACAGCCATTTTTGATGACATGATAGAAAAGACTGTAGAGATTTTTATGGATGACTTTTCTGTTTTTGGAAAATCTTTTGAGTCTTGTCTTGTGAATTTAGAGTCTGTGCTTAAGCGTTGCACAGAGACTTGCCTTGTGCTAAACTGGGAAAAGTGCCATTTTATGGTCACTGAAGGCATTGTGCTTGGTCACAAAATTTCTGCCAAAGGAATTGAAGTGGACCGTGCCAAAATAGAAGTCATAGAAAAACTGCCTCCTCCTACTTGTGTCAAAGATGTTCGTAGTTTCTTAGGACATGCAGGTTTCTATAGACGTTTTATCAAGGATTTTTCTAAGATAGCACAACCCTTATCTTCCTTGCTTCACAAGGATGTTGACTTTACCTTTGATGAGTCTTGCCTTACTGCTTTCAAGCAACTCAAGGAGAAGTTGATTACTTCCCCTGTGCTTATCTCTCCTGATTGGGATTTGCCCTTTGAGCTCATGTGTGATGCTAGTGATTTTTGTGTTGGGGCTGTGCTTGGCCAACGCATTGACAAACATTTTCGCCCAATTTTCTATGCTAGTAAAACTTTGAATGATGCACAACTCAATTACACTACCACTGAAAAGGAATTGCTTGCTGTTGTGTTTGCATTTGATAAGTTTCGCTCATATTTGGTGTTATCTAAGGTCATTGTGTACACAGACCATTCTGCCTTGCGCTATCTTTTTGCTAAACAGGATGCAAAACCAAGATTGATTAGATGGTTGCTCCTTTTACAAGAATTTGATTTGGAAATTCGAGACAAGAAAGGTTCTGAAAACCTTGCTGCTGATCACTTGTCAAGAATTGAAGGTGTTCCTCAGGCTGCACAGCCTGCTATCACTGAAACTTTCCCAGATGAGCAATTGTATGCTGCACAGGTTTATTCCTCTCCTTGGTATGCTGATTTTGCAAACTACCTTGTGTGTGGTGATATGCCTATTGAGTTTTCTTATCATAAGAAAAAGAAATTCTTGTCTGATGTGAAGAGTTTTATTTGGGACGACCCTTATTTGTTTAAGTTGTGTGCTGACCAAGTCATTAGGAGATGTGTCTCTTATGATGAGGTGCCTTCCATTCTAGAACATTGTCATTCTAGAGAGGCTGGTGGCCATTTTGGTGCTTCACGCACGGCTGCCAAAGTTTTACAATCCGGTTTTTATTGGCCTACTATCTCTCAGGATGCGCACAAGTTTGTGCAGACCTGTGATGCTTGCCAACGCACAGGCAGTATTTCACGCAAAAATGAAATGCCACAACATGGTACCCTTGTGTGTGAAATATTTGATGTGTGGGGAATCGATTTTATGGGACCCTTTCCCAGTTCCCATGGTTTTAAGTACATCCTAGTCATGGTAGACTATGTGTCCAAATGGGTAGAAGCTTTTGCTACTGTCACCAATGATGCTAGGATAGTTATCAAACATTTGAAGCAACTTTTTGCTCGATATGGAGTACCCCGTGCAATTATCAGTGATAATGGTACTCACTTCAAAAATGCTCAATTTGAGAAGTTAATGACCAAATATGGAGTCACGCACAGGCTTGCTACTCCATACCACCCCCAAACTAGTGGGCAAGTGGAAGTCTCCAACAGAGAACTTAAGAGAATTTTGGAAAAGACTGTTGGTAGAGCTAGGAAAGATTGGCAAAAGCACTTAGACAATGCTCTTTGGGCTTATCGCACAGCCTTCAAAACTCCTATTGGTATGTCACCATTTAGGCTTGTGTTTGGTAAAGCTTGCCATCTTCCAGTAGAATTAGAGCACAAGGCCTATTGGGCTGTGCAGTTTCTGAACTTCGATCCAAATTGTGTTGGAAAGCACAGACAACAACAATTGTGCGAATTAGATGAGTTCAGATTGGTCGCTTATGAAAATTCCAAACTTTACAAAGAGCGTACCAAGCTTTTGAATGATAGTAAGTTGACTAGGAAAGAGTTTTCTCCAGGACAACAAGTGTTAGTGTTTAACTCTCGTTTTCGGTTGTTTCCCGGAAAGCTCAAGTCCAAGTGGTCTGGTCCATTTGAGGTTGTGCAAGTATTTCCTCATGGGGCTGTGCTTCTGTCTAATCCAGATGGAACCCAGTTCAAAATTAATGGCCAGCGTTTGAAAGTGTATTCTGGACCCCTTGTGCCAGCTGTGGTTGCCTCACTTCGCTTGTTTGAGCCTCCATGAAGCACAACCATGGAGCCCTGTGTCTAGCTTCTGTCACCAAACGAAGCAATGTTACTTAGTTGTTTTTCTTTTAGTTTCGTTTTTCTTTTTGTTTTTAGTTGTTTGGTCTTCAATTCTTTTCTTTTCCCGACTCCACTGAGGACAGTTTCGTTTTAAGTGGGGGGGGGAGGACCTGTGCTGAGTTGTGACTTAGTATTTTCTTGCAAGATTTTGTTAAGTTAAAATTTTGACTTTGAATTTTGTTTAAGGCAATTTAATTTACCTCTTTTGTTGAGTTCCACTTTTCAGGAAGACTAAAAGACCTAATTTGGTGATTCAATTTTAAAATTGGATTAATTTTGCTAAAAATGGTAAAAATCAGAGGCGTGCATAAAGGTGACCCTCCTAATTTGGGAAACGTGGCAGAATCAATGTCTCCACGCGCGCTCAAATCCGGTAAGTTTCCGTTGGTTACTGCCCTGTTCTCCACGTGTCCGAGAAAGGTGGTAAGTGGGTAAGAGAGGTTAAATGTTATTTCCTTTTTAATTTTCAAATTTTAAAATTTTGATTTAATTGGATTTTGTTTTAACCGGTTGAGGAGTGTTGTGCTTGATTTAAATTTGATATTTAAGGGAAATATTTTCCTTTACTTAACTTTTCACAACCCTCAAACTCTTTCTTCTTCGTTTCTCTTTTCTCTCCAAAACCCTAGCCCTGTTTTTGACCATGAGTACCTCAAAAAGAAACACTAGAGCTTCTGCTGCTAAGGCTGTCCCCAAGAAAAGAACCAAAACTCTTCTTATCCAGGACCAAAATGATCTCACCCCTTTCCAACAGTCCCTTTTCACCTTTCAATCCGATGTTCATAGGGAAAAAATTTGAAATTTTCAAGTCTTATGATTTCCTTAACCCTCGTTTTGTCTGTGTTGATTCATTGAAGGAGATTGATTTGGATGAGTATGTGTTGGGCAAATTGAAGGTTCTGGGCTTTGAGAACTTCATTGCCATTAGGGAGGATGGTTATTGGGAGCCCACGGTGGAGTTGGTGTCCACTTTTGAGATTGTGGTGAATAAGCACACTAAGGAGAAGGAGTATTGCTTCAAGGTGATGAATTTTGAATGCAGGAGGACGTTGGAAGAGTTCAACTGTGATTTTGGCTTTGTGACTGATGAAGAGTCCATGAGTGAGTCATTCCGGAACAGCCTGTGCGAACCTCCACCTGAGTTCAAGCCTGCTGAGTTCTGGGCACATATCTCTGCTGACCGATCTCGTTACAACTCCAGAGTCTCTAAGTCCAGCCAGATCAGGACCCCTTTGTTGAAATACATGCAGCGCTTCTTTTCGTTCACCCTGTTCCCCAGAGGTTTGAACCACAGCACTGTGCCTCTCTCTGACCTGTTCCTGTTGTGGTGTGTTGAGAACAACAGGAGGGTTAATGTGGGGTACTGGTTTGGGAAGCACTTGAGCTCCATGACTGCCAAAGAGGGTGGAACCTTGACTATCGCTCCTTATGTGACTGCCTTGATCAAGAACCGGAAATTTTTCTCTCCGAGCAGGCACATTTTGACTAAGAAGTGTGAGATGTCCCCCTTTGACTGTGCTTTGATGTTCTCAATAAACATCTGCAGGAAAGAAGGAGATCAGTACATCCTGAACAAGGAATGCTGTGAGCCTGTGCCTGAGGAGGATGAGGTGGAGGAGATACCTCAAGGAGAAGTTGATGTCCCTGCTGCTGAGAAAGATTTGATGTCAATGACCCTGCGCGAAATCGCAGAGGCCTTTGTTAAGCTGCAGCGCAAGGTTGAGATGCATGATCAAATGCTCTTTCCAAAGAAGAAGCCAGTTGTTGAGCAGGAAATCTCTGATCCAGAGATTGAGGTGGTTTTGAAAACACCTTTGGGACACCCTAAAAGGGAGTCCACTCCTGTTCCTTCTTTCTCAAAATCTGATGCACAGCCTGTGCCTTCGCATTCAGCCCCTGGTAATAAAAGGAAAGCCTCTTCTGAACCCGAAGCAGCTGCTTCTTCCTCTGATTCTATCTTTGATGATCAGAAGGAAACTTCTTCCCCTGTAGCTTAGTAGTTTTTGCCTCTCCAAGCAGGTATGCATTTCTATTTTACTTATTGCTTTTGCTGCTGAGGAGCTGTGCTGGTTTGCCCTGTGCCTCTTGTTGTTTAACTTGTTTTGCATTCAATGAGGGCACTGAATGAAATAAGTGTGGGGGAGGGAGTAGTTAGTTTGAATGAGGCCGTTTAAATTTTTCATTTTTGCCTGTTCTAGCTAAAAGCTTGTTGTTAGGATGTTTAGAGTAGGCTGTGCGCGAGAGCTTGTAAATATGTTATCCTCGCTTAGTGATAAGGACTTAACTGCAAATTATTTAATCGATTATCTTTTTGTCTCTGTCAATTGCCATAGACTAATGTTTGCATGCAACCAGCTTTACCTTAGCTCTGTATATAAATGTTGATAGGGTAGTTGATGTGCCAAGTTAACCCCCCTGCCCGTCTCTAATGAGTTTGTGGAAGCCCAAAAGCGAAGCTTATGTTCGGTTAATGCCACTAGACCCAAATTTGAAACTGAACTGATTGAAAAGGGTAGCCAATGCGCTAAAATTGAAATGAAATTGAAAATCTAACCCAAAAATCAAAGCCAATGTGCTAAATCTGTGCTAAAAAGTCTCATTCTACTCCTATGCCAATTGGTATGAGTAAGCAAAAGCTCCTTGATTTAGTTGCTAGTCGTAGGTTCGGAAGTATGTGCCAAAAGCACAAGACAACCGCTTATCGAAAGCTATTAACTAGATTGGGGATGAGAAAAATGTTGAATTGTGAAAGGCTGTGCTGAAATTGAAACAAGGTTGTGCTCAAAACTGTAAATAAAATCTTTTGGTACACAAGCCTGCTGGGTTAGCCAATTAAGCTTCCATCTTAATCATTAGGTTCCGGTTTGCTAGCTTAAATGGGTAGGTAACTTGTCTCGGATGCTCCCATCACCATCTTAAAGCTAATTGCTACCTAACTTAGTTAATAGTTGTAGGTTCGGGAGTATGTATCACAAATACAAGACAACCGCTTATCGAAGCTGTTAACGAGTTAGAGGGTAAAGTTAGTTGACTTGGTTCGTAGGTCTGGCATTGCAGTTTCAAGATCTTTTTGCTTAAATTCCTTGCGCATAGTTAGTTTTTATCTCTTTGCTTGAGGACAAGCATTGCTCAAGTGTGGGGGATTTTGATGTGCACAGACTGTGCGGGTATTTTGATAGTTTTTAGGGCTGTTTCATGGCATTTGTTTGCATCTTTTATCTCCTTTTTGTATTGTTTGCTTATAAATGCTTTGGAGCAGGTCTGATTGCTTGTTGAGAGAAGTCTGCGCTTAAAAGGAACATTTTAAAGTCTAAAGCTGGGAAAGAAGCAGTCTGTGCTTGGAGAGTAGCCTGTGCCAGGGAGGAGAAATGCTTTTGAAGACCTGTGTCATGCTGGTGACGTCACTAGGGACGCGTGCATGTTTTGCTTTCTGTTTTTGCGTCAGAACTTTGTCCTTTTTCTGGGTATTTTGGGGATTGCCATTTATTAGGGCACCCCTTTTGTTTGTCTATTTAAGGGAATGTTCCCCTTGCTTGAAGAACACACTTTTTATCCTTATCATTTCACCAACTTTTCTTAAGTTAGCTTTTGTATTCTCTCTTTATTTTTGTACGGTTTTCTGGGTTTCTTCCTCTTCTTCCTTGGTATTCTGCCATTGAAGGAGGGAGCTTTTCCCTTTGAATCCTTTTAATACAAAAGTTATATTTTGAATGTTATTTGGTGTTTATGATATAGATCTTTAGTTATGAGTAGTGAGTAGTTTTATTTGCATGGAGTGAGCTGGGAAGGCAATGCCGGAGCTCTAAATATCTTTGTTAAGTTGCTTTTACGTGGTTAACTTGTAGATCTGTGCTTAAGAGATCATTATATGTTAAAGGCCTTGATATATATGCATGGTTTGTCTATGTTTCGAGAGAAAATAGGTAAGATCTGGATCTAGACTACAAGATTAAGCAAATAATATGCTAGAGATGGCTGTTAACCTTGCTTGAGGTGTACGGAACTCTAGAGAGATCAGAGTGACCCTGTTCCGATGCATAGATCTGTGCAAGTTAGGTGAAAGTCCGCAGAGATGCTATTTCACCTTTCTTTTATTCGTTCTCGCCATGGAGACGTGGGAGAATGATACCATTGGGAACCACTTAACCACGTATTAACAAGTTTAACTTAGATCTAGGAGATCTGTGCTACGCTGGACCCTGTGCTCATTCCATGTGTTCGTTTATTATTGTTTTACAACACCCCTTCTTAGCCTTGTGCTCGAGAACATCACTGTTCTCACCCAAATCTGCCTTTTACAATCTCTTTACTTGCTTTCTCTTTAATTCTTGTCATTTCATGCTTTAAAACCCCCTTGTTACTGGACTCTCTTTAATCTCAAACCTTGAAACGAATGACCCAAAGATCTCTGTGGATCGATACTCTTTCTTACTGTTTTATACTGCGATTGATGACCTGTGCGTATTCTGATTCTATTATACCCCTGTGCTAAAACACGCATCACAAGGTATGATCTGAATTTGTCAAAGGCAAAAACTACTGCCAAAAGCTCCTTCTCAGTGGTGGTGTCCTATTCACCCCCGTCTAGGTGATTCTGATCTTGTTAGGGCCAACATTCTGTGGCGAACCTGGATAAATCGAGCTGTTCAAACTCAGGACCTCCTGAATCTCTTTCTCCCTTCCTTATACTTGTTATTATTTGCTTTGTGTACTTGTTATTGTTAAGTGTTGAAACATATTTTATCTTTAATCAACTTGTCTTTGTTCAGAAGACTGTCCAGAAGTTCTCTAACTCAGAACTTCTGTTGCTAAAAAGCAGTTTACTGCGTGAAGGCAGAATTTTCCTCAGAGGCTACTTCACTAAGCTTGCCTCTGACTCAGAGGAAATTTGAATCTGAAAAATTAAGTTTGTCTAAAAACTTAACATTATCAGTTTTCAACTTAGACACCTATTCAGCCCCCCCCCCCCCCCCCCTCTAGGTAATTCTGATCTTGTTAGGGCCAACACTGGCTATGCTGACCAGGAAGTTCATGAAAGTCTTTAGGAAAGGCAGAGGTGGAAACTACAAAAAGCCCTTCAGGAGCTTTGATAAGAAGACTCCTGATTCTGGTGAGAAATCCAAGAGAGATCCTAGCAAACCCATTCTGTGCTATAGATGTCAGCAACCAGGGCATATTAAGCCTAATTGCCCATAGCTGAAAAAAGGATAAAAGAAAGTTCAAGAAAGCAATGCTGGCTGCTTGGTCAGACTCTGAGACCAGCAGTGATCCTGAAGAGAAGGAAGAGCAAGCTTAGATTTGTTTCATGGCTATTGACGAGCCAACCTCTGATGATATCACAAGAGAGACTTCCGCGCCTCCTGAAGTAACATATGACTCTGAGGTAAACATTTCCCATGAACAAGACATCCTTGACTCTCTTGAAGAACTTTATAGTATGTTCAAATACCTTAAGAGGAAATTGGAAAAAAGTGAGGCTGACAAGTTTCTTAGGTTTACTCAAGTTTATTCTGACATGAAAGTGTTAGCAGAGAAGTTGTGTAAACAGTTCAACACTCCTGCTGATGGCCCCAAAGCCGAAGGCAAGGAAAAGCTGCCTCTGGGAAGTAATAAACCCCAGAAGAAGAAGAAACCTGTCACTCCCTCTCTTCTGAAGGGGATCTCTTCTCCTCCTGATGTGGGTACCTCTGAGAGTGCTATGGCTTCTGAAGAAAGTACACCTTCCCAGAAGAAGAAGAAGAAAGCTCCCAAGAAGCAAAGGGAAAGATCCAAGAACCCTCCCTTTTGCAAGCTTTGGAAAAGTGATGGTCATTGGTTGAAGGATTGCAAGTATCATGTCTTAACAAATCTTTAAGTCTTTACAAAGACTCAGAGAGTGACTCATCAACTCTTTGCTGGAATTGAGAGACTTCATTCCTAAGTTTAATCAATTGCTTAGGAGGGAAAAACTTTGTTAAAAACTGTTTCTCAAGGGAATCACAAGAATCAATGGATCGAAGTTGGCAGTTCTTCAACCATTGTTTAGCACGATCCTTCAAAGTGAAGGGAAACAATTTCAAACGCATACAATAATCGGACATAGCCATGTTCGTTTTAAAAGTATTGCACATGTCAATGAAATCATGTATATGGCTGTGTGGATCCTCATGATGCAGTCCACTGTATTGCACAACTGCTTGGAGCATGTGAATCATGGAAGTCTTAACTTCAAAAATATTAGCACCTTCATCCGGCACAACTATAGCAGAGTTGTGTCGATGAGCATTAGGAGCATCTGTGTCCATCCATGGTCTAGCTTGAGCCATGAGAATAGGTTCAGGTATATTAAATTCTAGATTATTATTAGGTTCAAAAGCAACTTCTAGATCTGGGTGATCTAAAACGTTTGGATCAAGTGCACCAACGTTGGTTGCCTTATCCAAGTTTCTTTGTAAACATTTAGCACGACGAACAGCTCCACTCCTCCTCTTACAAGTCTTCTCAATTTCAGGATTAATAGGAAGTTCAGGTGGTCCTGATCTACGCATAAACAAACAAAACAGCAAGAATAGTATCCACCAAATGTAACACACAAGTTCTCAAATATCTTAAATAATGAAACGATAAACACCAACTAAATCCCCGGTAATGGCGCCAAAAATTGATGCGTGTTTTAGCACAGGGGTATAATATAGTCAGAATATGCACAGGGTCATTAATCACAGTATAAAACTTAAGTAAGAGTATCGATCCACAGAGACTAGTGGGTCAATCGTTTCACAAAATGTAGATATAAAAGAAACAAGGTAACATGGGGGGTTTAATTCAAGAAATAGCAAGAAATGTAAATCAAACAAGTAGACAAGCAGTAAAATGGCAGATCCAGTGAGAACAAGGTTGTTCTCGAGCGCAAGGCTAAGAAGAAGGTGATGATAAACAATAATAAAGAGGATACATGGAATGAGCACATGGTCCAGCATGCACAGGTCTCTCAGATCTAAGTCTAAACATGCAAATACATGGTTAAGTGGTTCAACAATATCATTCTCTCACGTTTCCATGACAAGAACAAATAAAAGATAATCAAAACAGCATTTCTACAGATTTCGACTAACTTGCACCGATCTACGCGTAGGAACAAGGTTACTCTGATTTCTCAAGAGTTCCATACACATCAAGCAAGATTAATATCAATTTCTAGTTAATTATTTGCTTAACCTTATAGTCTAGATCCAGACCTTATCTACTTTCTTTCAAAACATAGATAAATCACGCATATACATTATAAGGCCTTTAACATATAATGAGCGAATAAGCATAGATCTATAAGTTAACCACGTAAAACACCCTAAACAAAGATTAACCGAGACCTATTTATGCTTTTCCCAGCCCACTCCACGTAAATAGACTACTCAATACTCATTATGCAAGATCTATATAAATAACACCAAATAATATCCAAAATAACTATTTATATTAAAGGTTTAAAGGGATGAGAGCTTCCCTCCTTCAATGGCAGAAATGAACCAAGGAAGAAGAAGAAGTTACCCAGAAAACCATTAGAAAATAGAGAGAAAAATACAAAAGTTAAAATAGATAAAAGTTGGTGAAAAAGATAAAGATGCCCAAGGACAAAGGACAATTTGTCCTGATATAGGCAAACAAAATGGATGCCCTAATGCACGACAATCCCCAAAATACCCAACCAAAAAGTAATATTCTGACAAAAGACAAAAACAATAAAAGGTGAGCGCCCTAGTGACATCACAACTATTACAAGGGTCTTCAACAACATTTCTTCTCCCTGGCACAGCTCTCTCTCCAAGCACAGACTGCTTCTTTCCCAGCTTAGCTCTTTGAAATGGCTCCGTTTCAGCACAAGTTCTCTCAACAAGCGATCAGACCTGCTCCCAAGCAATTATAAGCAAACGGCGCAAGGAAATAATAAATGATAGTAAAAAATGCATGGGAACAACCTTTAATTAAACAAATATTAAGCACAATCTGTGCACATCACAAACTATCCAGAGGATCTCTCAAACAGAACCTCTGTTGGTGAAAGATAGAATCTGTCTTAATGCAGAATTTCTCTCAGAAGTGCTTCTCAGAGGCTAAAGCACAGTTGTAAGCACAGGTTTTCGAACCCGATGATGCAAGCAATCTATGAGCTCCTCGTCGCGCCAGCTGCTCAAATACTGATACTCGTCGGAGAACGGATCACCTTTTCAAGGATATAACCTCTTCCACCCGCACCTCGGGACCATGAGTGTGGCACCTTCATGCTTATGAGAAAATCCTCGATCACGAAATGACATACGGTCACAAACACTATTCACTAGGGACCGTACGGTCACTGGCACGTGGCAGATAGCAATCCAATCCTTATTTGCCACGTGGCTGACGGTCCAATGAAAATGTGACACGTGTACTAAAATCCAAACAACTTTGGCCGGGCCTTGGGCGAAGCCCGTCTCAGATCCAAATTTGGATCTGAGACGGGTAACCAAGTGACCGTACGGTCACAAAAGTTGGACCCTACGGTCACAAGCTTGTGACCGTACAGTCACAAGTTATCCTATAAATACCCCCCGGATTTTCATCATTTCTCACCAACAAACACTCATTCTCCTTGCTCTCTTGCTCGTTCTAAAGCGATTCTTGACCCGATAAAAAGTTGCCTCTGATAAAGTTGCCTCTGTTGTTCCCTAAGGTTGCCTCTGGTTAAGAAAAGAATCGCTAGAGTCCGAGCTTGAGAGCATTTTCCAAAAAGTATTCCCAGAAAAGGTCCTCACGACCACCAAAAATATATTCCCCCTTATCTGAAAGTTCCAAACCTAGGCATCACTCGTAGCCCCGCTAGAGCTGATTAAGTCCTATTCCTAACTACTATTCGGAGGACGCCCTACGCCACTCCGGCCCCCAAGGTTCCTCCCTGAAAAGGTCTCCATTCTTCAACGAGTATCAGTCCGCGAGCGATCACTGGCACACGACGAGGGTAAGCTTCTGAGAGTTTGGTACCGTGTCACCCGACGGTTTACCGTACGAATGTTTGCGTATTTAAAATATTTTTGTGTGATAATCATAAAAGTCAAGATAATAAACTGTTAGGCTGCATTAAAGATCCTCTGGGCCCTGGAATGTCGGAATTAATAAGTTGTATCCACGAACGTAAATAGAATCTCTGGTTTCAAAACAATCGGTATAAACGCCGGTTCGTACATTTTCCCGGTCGGCCGGGTGGTGACTCTAGTCAAACAAGGCTAAAGCCGATATGAGCGACCACTGACGCTCACAGTGGCGACTCTGCTGGGGACCAAAAATATATTCTGCTATTATAAGTTGACTTCAACGTACGATTTTCTTGAAGTTAATTTATTAATGGAAGGATGTAAGTTTGGTTTTCACTTTTTGTAAAATTATTTCTTAAACTATTTTTATAAAATGTAAAAAATGGGATACAGCTGAAGCATTTTGACAGTCCACGGCTATATATGGAGTTATTGCTTTCTCATGCTGCATAAAACAAAAATCCCGATTGGTCAACGTGTGTTATGGGTCGTGCTTACTGTCGTTTCCTTTAAGGGACGCATAGGTCTATCTGTAACACCACCTATAGCCTTGTACCGTCGACACGCTGCTCAAAACCCTTAAATGCGGAGGCGCTAGGTATATCTTGTTGGCCATATCAAGAACAAAATCACCTAGAGGGGGGTGAATAGGTGTCAAAGTTGATAACTGAAAATTTCTAAGTTTTTCGGGAAGTTTAAGAGTCAAATTTCCTTAGAGTCAGAAGCAAGCTTACAGAAGTAGCTTCTGAGGGAAATTCTGCCTAAACACAGTTAGACTGTTTTCAGCAACAAAAGTTCTGAGTTAAGAACTTCTGGACAGGCTTCTGAACAAAGACAATGATATTTAGAGAAAATCTATTTCAGCACTAAGATATGAGCAAGTACACAGAGACAAAAATAACAAGTATAAGAGGGAGAAAGACATTCAGGAGATCCTGATTGAACAATTCGATTTATCCAAGTTCGCCACAGAAGTCCTGTGACTACGTCTTGTCCCCTGAGGTCGCAGCCTACAGAGATTTTATAAATCTACTATTCAGAACTTTTATGGCAAGTTCAGAAGCTCCTTTACATCAACAGAACTTAAGCTAATTTCTCACTTAGTTCTGACTAGTCTAAAAAGAATTAAAGGATTTCCACCAGAACAACAACAACTCTGTTTTCTGGATTTCTCCCCCAACTCTAATCTCAACTAGATTTCTCTTAAAATCTAACTGAATATCACAAACGATATCAGTTTACAAGATTCCTATTATGAACTTGTTTTTCTTCACTCTCTCACTTAAACTTAAGCTATGCTAAGAAGGATTGAGAATGGAAAGAGTGCTCTGCTTTTCAGCTTCAAACATTGCGTTGAGATTTTGCTCGATTATCACGCGTAGTTGATGAATTGGAGCTTGGCTACTATTTATAGTGAATGAGGATGACCGTTGGTGAATTTGAATCTTCAATAGAGATGACATCAGTTGTTGTAGCCGTTAATTTGTCAAGTCTTCAAACGGTCTTCAAACACTTTGATTCCGTTATCCTTGTTCTTTAACCAAATCCGGTAAGTGATTTGAAATTGAAGATAAGGTTGACCGGAAACATTCCTCAATAAGATCAACAAAGGGTAGACAAGGAAATTCTGGTTTCACTTTGAGTAGACAAGCGCGCTCCATCAAAACAGCTTTTTGAACTTTTGGCGCCTTGCATTAAATGCACTTGTCAGAGCATTAAATGTTGTCCAGAACTCGTGACTAAGCTTATGATCAAATTGGTAGATGAACTTCTGATTGCAATGGACCTCTGAGGAAAGCTTTAACAGACTTCAACAGCTTCAGAGCGGAGCATCCTGCTTCTGAATTAATGAGACTCTGTCTTCAGCAATCGAATCTTCTGAGTCGTTCAGGCAATCCAGAAATTCTTCATTCAACACCTGCTGAGTAACTTACACAAAGACTAAGTAGAAAATTATTAGTCAACAATAAACTATATGTAAGAGAATGTTAAGTTTTTCATCTTCTGAAACGCTTGGACATAATCAAAACACTTAGGGTTCATCATATCTTACTGTGGGAACCCTTTTGTACTATCAACGTGACCGAAGCCACATATAGTCAGCTTAGATATCTCCCCTAGGGACTACCCCCAACCATGAAATAAACCACGTCTACGAGAGCGTTTTGACATCAAAAGGAAAGATGTCAAAAGGAACCCACCTAGGACAGAGACGTACCACGTGAAGATTGAGAGGGAGTATCATATACGCATGAATGTTTATACTAACTGTCTTGATCGCTTACCTCTACTTGTACATATATTAGACGTAGCCATAACCTAGGAAAAGTAAGGGGTGATGAACCCTAAGTGTTTTGATTATGTCCAAACGTTTCAGAAGATGAAAACTTAATTCTCTCTTACATATAGTTTATCGTTGACTAATATTTTTCTACTTAGTCTATGTGTAAGTTACTCAGCAGGTGCTGAATGAACAATTTCTGAATTGACTTAAAGGACTCAGAAGGTCTGAACTCTGAAGACAATGTTTCAATGATCAGAAGCTGTTGAAGTCTGTTAAAGCTCTTCTGAGAAGTCTTTTGTAATCAAAAGTTCTTCTACCAATTTGATCAGAAGCTTAGTCACGGGTTCTGGATAGTATTTATTGCTCTGACAAGTGCATTTAATGCAAGGCGCCAAAAGTTTAAAAAGCTGTTTTGATGGAGCGCGCTTGTCTGTTCAAGAGAAACCAGAATTTCCTTGTCTACCCTTTGTTGATCTTATTGAGGAATGTTTCCGGTCAACCTTATCTTCAATTTCAAATCACTTACCCGATTTAGTTAAAGAACAAGGTTAACGGAATCAAAGTGTTTGAAGACCGTTTGAAGACTTGACAAATTAACGGCTACAACAACTGATTGCATCTCTATTGAAGATTCAAATTCACCAACGGTCATCCTCATTCACTATAAATAGTAGCCAAGCTCCAATGCATCATGGACGCGTGATAACCGAGCAAAATCTTAACGCACTGTTTGAAGCTTGAAAACAGAGCACACTTTTCCATTCTCAATCTTTCTTAGCATAGCTTAAGTTTAAGTGAGAGAGTGAAGAAAAACAAGTTCATAATAGGAATCTTGTAAACTGATATCGTTTGTGATATTCAGTTAGATTTTGAGAGAAATCTAGTTAAGATTAGAGTTGGGTGAGAAATCCAGAAAACAGAGTTGTTGTTGTTCTGGTGGAAATCCTTTAACTCTTTTTAGGCTAGTCAGAACTAAGTGAGAAATTAGCTTAAGTTCTGTTGATGCAAAGGAGCTTCTGAACTTGCCATAAAAGTTCTGAATAGTAGCTTAAGTTCTGTCGACGTGTTCATCAGGACCTGCTGAACTTCTTTCTCCCTCTTATACTTGTTATTATTGCTTCTGTGTGCTTGCTCATATCTTAGTGCTGAAACAAATTTTCTCTAAATATCATTGTCTTTGTTCAGAAGACTGTCCAGAAGTTTTTAACTCAGGACTTCTGTTGCTGAAAACAGTCTAACTGTGTTTATGCAGAATTTCCCTCAGAAGCTACTTCTGTAAGCTTGCTTCTGACTCTGAGGAAATTTGACTCTGAAAATTAAGTTTCCCGAAAAACTTAGAAATTTTCAGTTTTCAACTTTGACACCTATTCACCCCCCTCTAGGTGATTCTGTTCTTGTTAGGGCCAACAAGTGGTATCAGAGCGAAGGTCACTTCGCATATTTACTAAAGATCTAACAATCTAAGTGTAAGATCCTATCAGAATCAATAGAGATGGCTAGTAGACACCAGCCTGAGAATTCTTCTCATTTCATTGTTCCCGAGGGTTCCTCCACAACTAGACCTCCACTATTTAATGGTGATAACTACTCTTATTGGAAAAAGAGAATGATGTATTTCATCCAAGCTCAGAATATGAGTGCCTGGATAGTTATCACTAATGGTGATTTCATCCCAACTAGGATGGAAGCTGGTTTAGGGCATGTTGTAATTCCTCAAGTGGAATATACTGATGATATCCTTAAAAAACTCCAAACAAATGCTTCAGCAATAAATATGCTGCATTGTGCACTTACTGCTACTGAGTATAACAAAGTGTCTTCTTGTGAAACAGCAAAGGATATTTGGAACAAGCTAGAAGTCACTTACGAAGGAACAGGAAAAGTGAAGCAATCTAAAGTCAATCAGTTGATGAGAGATTATGAGTTATTTGAAATGCTTGACAAAGAATCTATCTCAAGTATGAATTCTAGATTCACCAAGATTGTCAACGACTTGAAGAGTTTGGGAAAGGATATTGAAGAATCTGAAAAAGTGAAGAAGATCCTCAGAAGCTTACCAAGGTCTTGGCAAGCCAAGAAGACTGCTATTAAAGAAGTTCAGGACTTAAGCTATTATGAGTATGATGAACTTATTGGCTCATTGATTACTCATGAGATGGCAATAAAAAATCATGACCTGAGAGAAAGGTCAGAAGGAAAAAGAGTAGTCCTGAAAGCAGAATCTTCTGAAGAATCCTCTGAAGATGAGGAACTGGCTATGCTGACCAGGAAGTTCAAGAAAGCCTTCAGAAAAGGCAGAGGTGGAAACTACAAAAAGCCTTTCAGGAGCTTTGACAAGAAAACTCCTGAGTCTGGTGAAAAGTTCAAAAGAGATCCAAACAAGCCCATTGTGTGCTATGGATGTCAGCAACCGGGGCACATTAAGCCTAACTGCCCGGAGCTGAAGAAAGATAAGAGAAAGTTCAAGAAAGCCATGCTGGCTGCTTGGTCAGACTCTGAGACCAGCAGTGATCCTGAAGAAAAGGAAGAGCAAGCTCAGATTTGTTTTATGGCTATTGATGAGCCAACTTCTGAAGATGTCACAGGAGAAACTTCCGCACCTCTTGAAACTACATATGACTCTGAGGTAAACAATTCTCAAGAACTTGATATCTTTGACTCTTTTGAAGAACTCTATAGTATGTTCAAGTACCTGAAAAGGAAATTGGACAAGAGTGAGGCTGACAAGTTTCTTAGGTTTACTCAAGTTTATTCTGACATGAAAGTGTTAGAAGAAAAGCTGTGTAAGCAGTTCATCACTCCTGCTGATGGCTTCAAAGCCAAAGGTAAGGAAAAGCTTCCTCTGGGAAGTGATAAACCCCAGAAGAAGAAGAAACCTGTCACTCCCTCTCTTCTGAAAGAGATAGCTCCTTCTCCTGATGTTGGTACCTCTGAGAGTGCTGTCGTAGCCTCTGAAGATGTTGGACCTTCTCAGAAGAAGAAGAAATCTCCCAAGAAGCAAAGGGAAAGATCCAAGAACCCTCCCTTTTGCAAGCTTTGCAAGAGTGATGGTCACTGGTTGAAGGATTACAAGTATCATATTAAAAACCTCTTGCAATCTGAGATATCATTAAAACCTGCTGAAGAAAAATCTAACAATGAAGGACCCAATAAGGATTGGGTACCTGTCACTAATTGATTGTGATGCAGGTGGCTCTGAGTGCTCCATCAATGTCAAAGCTGTGGTACATTGACAGTGGGTGCTCAAGGCATATGACAGGTGATGAAAAAGCATTCATCACATTTGATCCTAAAAGAGGTGGAAAAGTCAGCTTTGGAGATGCTCGGAAAGGAAGGATACTTGGTTCTGGATCCATAGGAACTAACCCTCCGATCGAAGATGTCTCCCTAGTCAGAGGCCTGAAGTTCAATCTCCTGAGTGTTGCACAACTGTGTGATAAAGGTAGAGATGTTGTCTTCAGCTCCTCTGGATGTAAAATCTTGGACAGTAAGTCAAGGGAAGTTATTCTAACTGCTCCTAGAGTTGAAAATGTTTTCATGCTGAACCTTGAGAATCTTTGCAAAAATATATGCTTGATGTCTAAAGAGGATACCTCCTGGCTCTGGCATAGAAGACTTGCTCATGTGAGCATGGACCTTCTGGCCAAAGTAGCTAGAAATCAATTGTTTGAGGGTCCGCCTGAAATTAGTTTTAAAAAGAATCATTTGTGCAATGCTTGCCAATCTGGTAAACAATCCAGAAGCTCTTTTAAAACTAAGAAAGTCATTTCAACTAAAAGACCTTTGGAATTACCTCATATGGACCTTTTTGGCCTTGTTCAACCAATGAGCATGGGTGGAAAGAAGTATGCCTTTGTCATAGTAGATGACTATTCATGATTCACTTGGGTCATCTTGTTGTCTAGCAAAGATGAGTCACTTGGATGCTTCTCAGTTCTGATAAAGAAACTTGAGAATGAAAGGAATGAAAAGGTAGTTCATATCAGAAGTGATAATGGTGGAGAATTCAAAAACTTTATGTTTGAAGAATTCTGTGAAACCAAGGGAATTGATCATAACTTTTCTGCTCCCAGAACTCCTCAACAAATTGGGGTAGTTGAAAGGAAGAATAGAACTCTGGTTGAGATTGCCAGAACTATGATCAATGAATGAAGGCTTCCAAAGTACTTTTAGGGAGAAGCTGTCAACACAGCTTGCTATGTTCTTAATAGAGTGCTAATCAGAAGCATTCTGAATAAGATCCCTTATGAACTCTGGAAAGGTCGAAAGCCTAAAATAGGTTATTTCAGAACCTTTGGTTGTAAGTGTTATGTTTTGAATACAAAAGAATATCTTTCAAAGTTTGATTCAAAGGCAGATGAGGCCATTTTTCTTGGTTACTCAACACATAGTAAAGCATATAGGGTTTTTAACAAGAGGACTTAAACTTTAGATGAATATGTTCATGTACAGTTTGATGAGACTAACCCTGCAGATAGTAGAGCTCCTGATGAAGATGTAGTTCATGCTCCTGAAGTTACATCTCCTGGTGTAAAAGAAGATGTTTCTCCTAGAGCTGCTGAAGTGATTCCTCCTGTTGCTGAACAAGTTCCAGAAGAGAATCCTACTCCAGAAGTCAACTTCCTTCCAGAAGATGCTCCTATATATGATTCAACAAATGATGAACAGGTTTCAGAAGATTCATTGGATGTACCAAGAGAAGTTAGAGCTCATAGGAATCATTCCTTAGAGAACATAATTGACTCTGTTCACAATCCTGTCATGACCAGAGCTCAGCTCAGAAGATACATGGGGAATGTGGCTTTTGTGTCACTTCTGGAACCCAAGGACTTCTATGAAGCTGCAGATGATGATTCCTGGTTAATGGCAATGCAAGAAGAACTTGACCAGTTCAAAAGGTCAGAAGTTTGGATTTTGGTTCCCAGACCTAACAACATAAAGGTTGTTGGAACTAGATGGGTTCTGAAAAACAAACTTGATGAATTTGGAAATGTAGTGAGGAACAAGGCAAGACTTGTTGCTCAAGGTTACAGTCAGCAAGAAGACATAGATTATGGTGAAACTTTTGCTCCTGTTGCAAGATTAGAAGCCATTAGAATCTTATGTGCTTTTGCATCATACAAAGGTTTCAAGCTATTTCAAATGGATGTGAAAAGTGCATTCCTGAATGGTTACATTGATGAGGAAGTCTATGTGTCTCAACCTCCTGGTTTTGAAGATCCTAAGTTTCCTGATCATGTGTACAAGCTTAAGAAAGCCTTGTATGGACTGAAACAATCTCCCAGAGCTTGGTATGAGAGACTGACAAAATTCCTTCTGTCTAAAAGATTTGTCAGAGGCTGTGTTGATACAACCCTGTTCACTCTGAAGAAGAACAAGGATATTCTTATAGCTCAGGTATATGTTGATGATATTATATTTGGTGCTACTAATGAATCTTTGTGCAGAGAGTTCAGTGATCACATGAAGGCTGAGTTTGAAATGTCTATGATGGGAGAATTAACCTTCTTCTTAGGACTTCAAATCAAGCAAAGTAATGATGGTGTGTTTATCAATCAAGCCAAGTACACTAGAGAAGTGCTGAAGAAATTTGGCATGATGGACTCTAATGCTGTTGATATCCCAATGGATGTCAGCAAAGACATTGATGATGAAGAGAAAGTTGGTAAACCTCTAGACATAAAAACCTACAGAGGTATGATTGGTTCTCTTTTATACCTAACAGCCAGCAGGCCAGATATACATTTTGCTGTGTGTTTTTGTGCTAGATATCAGTCTAAACCTAGAGAGATTCATGATGTTGCTGTCAAAAGAATCCTCAGATATCTTAAAGGCACACCAGAAGCTGGTTTGTGGTATCCCTGTAGTTCTGATTTCACTCCTATAGGATACACAGACTCTGACTATGGTAGAGATAAATTGAAAAGGGTCAGCACTTCTGGTGGTTGTCATTTTCTGGGGGAGTGCCTAGTCTCCTGGCATAGCAAGAAGCAAACCTCTGTGGCTCTCTCAACTGCTGAAGCTGAGTATGTTGCTGCTGGAAGTTGTGTTTCTCAGATGCTCTGGATTAAGCAACAAATTGCTGACTATGGAGTCATCTGTGGCGTGTAATACCTACGTGCTTTTTAGGGCAAGTGTAACCATCGCTCAAGTAATAAAGTGAGTATTTAAGACTCGGATTATCGTACCCAAGGGATAGGGCGAAGCTAAGGTTACTAACTTTCAGTTTCAAAGATCTAATAAAGTCACAAGTAATGGTTTTTGAGTGATTAAAACTATGAATCTAAACCAAGGTATAATAGCAACAATATTTAAAGGCACACAGGCTACAAGTGGTCAGATCTGGATCATAGGCTACTGGATCTGGGTTTCTGGTAACAGCAAAGATTAATCTAACAGTAAAGGTTTGGCCTTTCCCACAAATATCTCTTCCTAGCTCGTTTCCAAGCCTAGGAGTTGATAACTTAGTAGATCTAGCAAAGTTATTTGGTCTAGATCTACTAAGGAGTGTGTTGTCTTAGGGTTTTACTAAAAAGTTTCCTTAAATAGTAAATAACCAACATACAAATATAGCAAGATTTCTCTAGACCACAAAAGCATGCATCTTTAGATCTAATCCGTATGGTAAACCACAAGATAACTCAATTCTAAGCTCCACTAATGGTTTTAGGAGGTTTGTTTGCAACCAATCCTCACCCGAAGCATAGATCTAAGAAAACCAAAGCTAGAATAATATTACTATAAGTAGAAACCTTTCCCTAATCCACGATCCTTCACCTTTCACTCGCGGCCCATGCTAAGAGACTACTCACACATCAAGAGTGTTCATCTTCTCCATGGAAATGTAAAAAGCAAAGCTTGAAAACATTAATCTAAAGGAAGAAGAAGAGATTCGGATTCCAAAGTTGTATGAACAACTTTAAAAGATTCAAAATAAATTACTATAATTGGAACTAAGTAAAAAGAAAGTTGTTGCAAAGTTAAAAGTTGACTAACATAAAAATAGTATTATATCATAAAGCATACTTCACACACAAGCACACTAAAAGCAAAAGAAAACATTGCCTTATATAGGGAGACAAAGGAGGCAACCCTAAAAGGCAAGAAGACTAAAATGACCCTTAAAGTTTAGGTCACAAATACCCTTAAAAACTGAAATGATAAATTCAAATTGTTGATAAGATTAACAGAATTGCCACTAGGGCTAGGTGGCATTCCACCCCTTCAATTCTTCTTGCACAGCCTCCTCCGCTACTCGGCCGCAGCCTGCATCAAACACCGCCTGGTTCACAGCCTTTGCGTTTCTGCAGACCGAAAGCAGTCTACACAGCTCCAATTCGCCTATAAGGCCTCCGATGCCTAGATTCACCTTTTGTTTGCAATATTAGGCGAAATCTGCACTAAACCTTTATGAGCAAGACTTTCAAGGATATAAACATGCAAGAATAGAAGCTAAAAAGAGTGGAAAACTACGTAAATATTAGGCCTATCAATTCCCTCACACTAAGCTAGTGTGTGTCCCCACGCACGAAGATTAGACAATTAAAACTCTTTAAGCACATAGGCCTTAGATTCCCCTAAAAGCAATACTTACGACCCATGTCTCCCTTCCCTACTTAAAACAGTTTTGAGCTAAGGAAGTTAGAATAGTCAACGGCAACTTTAGTCCTAAGCTAACTTTAACAACCGCACCCTACGTTTTCGAAATGGAAGCTTAATTTTGTTAACCCGACTAGAATAATTTACAAAATTTACAACTTTAAGCTTTCACTTGCATTTCCCTTTAGCACCAATTAATTTCAGATTTTAGTCTCCTTTTTGATTCAGTCAAGGGCAAACAACTTGGTTGTCTCGTATTGGTCATACGTACTTCCAAGCCTACACCTCATCACCTTGTCAAAATGCTTTGCATACTCATACCAATTGGCATAGGAGTAGGATGACTGAGTTTTTAGCACGTTGGCTAGCTTTATTTCATTTCATTTCATTTATTGGCTTTGTTTCACCAATTTTTCAAAACAATTTCATTCCTTACAAGTTTATTTTCATCAAAGCTTCACAATTTGGGCTCCATTCTACTAAGCAGGGCTGGATTGTTAAAGTCTACTTAAAGCTAAACTAAACTTTTGACTAAACTAGCTTTCTCTAATCAAAAGGCAATAGTAGCCTAGGCATCATGCAAACATAGTCCTTATTTTGGGGTCCCTAAAGTTAAGCAATTAAAAAGCTGTAAAAGTTATCACCAACTATGCAGGGTGCACTAACTAGGAGTAAAACAATTGACAAACTTAAACATCATGCAATTTTCAACAATTTAAAACTTCTAACTTATCATATTTACAAAGTCTAAACATCAAAAACATTGCAGCACAAAATTTCAACCACAGTTAACCAAGGCAGCAGCACCATTCATAATTCAGCAGCTTCAAAAGGTATTCACAGGGTTCGAAAACATACCAAATTGGAGACTGCGCAAAAATCAAGTCATGCTGTGGCATTAGGATCCTCCTCATGAGAGGGGTCCTGGGATGGCTTAACTGGAGTGGTCTCTTGCTCAAAAGCAGTGTTCAATGAAGGCACAGGAGACCGCGCAGGCTTTGATATCCCAGTCGTAGGGTCTGACTGGAAAAGCGCAGCCTTTGCAGAGTGATACACAAGCTCCTCAGGGGCATCTTCTTTCACATTCTCCGCCAGGGGAGAAGTAGGATCAGACTGTGATTTGGCATCAGAAGTTGCAGGCTTCGCTGGGGCCTCCCTGTTCAAAGGCTGCGGTTGCTCAAAAACAACCATATTCAACTTTGCAACCTGTGCACTCAGGTGCGCAATCTGCTCCTGCATGTTCATGAACTGCTCACCGAACTACTCAAGGGTCATATTACGCCACATCTCAACTTTCGAAGGGCCAGACTCATCCGTAGCCTCAAATCTCATGGGAGAAAATTGGCGGGGCACACTCTCTGGGCGATTAACCGGTTTCTTCGCAGCCCTCGACTCTGCCATTTTCTTTTCATCCCAAGCCTGCGCACTGCAGTCCCTCATCAGCACATACTCACCAGTGGCTTCATCCACATAGTACAGCCCTATCCTAGAACACATGTTCAGATCAAAGGGTGTTCTATAGATGGGGGCAGACATTTCACTTTCATAGACCGCAGGCTTAAATGCCGAGAGATTCTTGGCAATCCTGGTTACAACTGTGCCAAACAGAAGCGCAGAGTCCTTGGAGAAACTTCCAGACAAGGAGTTGGCAAACCACCAGCCTACATTCACTCTATATCCCTCCTCCGAGCACCATAGCAAGAAAAGATCCCCATTTGAAATCGGGGCAGCATTTGACTTTCGCCCAAGCAATGAAAAGGCTATATACCTGTGAAGGTATTTCAAGGCCGGGACATGGATGTTGATGGATTTGGATTTCCCGGCCTCAAAGGGCTTGGTGTCATTTGCAATCTTCTCCCAAAATGCCACAGGGTCAAACCTGGGGTGCTTGTCCGTCAGAGCGCTCAAATAACCAGGGGACTTGAGTTCCTTCTCGTCAATGAACCCACAGTTGACATTAAAGTCCCCTAGCGTATCATCGGAGGAGCGCGAAAGCACCTTGTAAGAGAAGAAATCCTCGTCACCATCGGTGGAGGATACGACTTTGAAGGAGGAGATAAACTGGATGGTGAGTTCAGGGTACGCCGGATCATCAATCTCCACGAACTTCATCAACCCGAGGTTTTCAACCCTCTTTTTCACTTCATCTTCAAGACCAATCATTCCGAGCACTTCCCAGTCAATGGATCTAGCGGACTGGACGGGGAGTTTGTTGAAGAAGTTGAAACGGGAGATTTGGCCGGGATCAGAAAAATTAAACATCCGGCGAACGAAGTCAGTGATGGCTCCAGGAAGTTTGAGTTCGACGGCCTCGAGTTTGGGCTTTTTGCTCTTGCTGCCGGAGGCAACAGTAGCGAGGCGTGAAGAATGGCGTTTAGCGGTGGCTTTTGTCATGGTGTTTTCTGGAAAATGGGGGTTTGAGGAGTTAGGAAATTTTGGGAATTTTTGGGGGTTAGGTTTCTGGGTTGTGTTTGCGTAGAGAAGAGAAATGGAGAAATTGGATGGTAAAAAAGATGAGAGAGAAGGGGACGGTTGAGATGGATGGTAATGATGGTGTGTAAGAGAAAGGAAGGGTTGTGATTGGTGGGGTGAAAAGGTGGAAAAATAACCGTGCCCTTGAAATTCCAACAATACCCCTCAACTCCTCTCTCCTCATAAACCGGATACAACACGCGTGGGCTTGAGCGGTTGGGCCAAAATTCAAATTTGAATTTTCTCTTTCTTTCCCAAAATAGGCCTGCGCAAAAGAGGAAACAAAACCTAGGCAAAATATACTTCCTAAACTACTCTAAGGTTAGAACTAAAAACAAAAATAATTAAAGACTAACACTAAAATAGCTTAAATCATGCAATACTTTTCAGCAAATTAAAAGGGGTTACACAACTAAGGTAATATCAACAAGCATGGCACAAAGATTCCATAATTTAAGACTTAAAAATCGAAAAATTAGGTGTAATTTATGTTGACCAGAAACTTGCCTAAAATACCATAAAGATATGCAATTCTCTCCCCCACACTTAAGTTGTGCATTGTCCTCAATGAACGAAATGATGGTGAAAAATAATGGATGAGATGGGATTTTAGCAAGGACAAAAATACATGCAGAGTGAAATTTCATCAAGTAAAGCAAAGATGTAGGCTACGACGAACAAAACATATATACAAAGGGTATTACTGCTCCATTGGGTGCAAGGAGCGGGCACAGAGATGTAGGGTACATCTCAGGGGGGTTCCAACAATCTCAATGATGCAATGGCAGCAGGGGGTGGAGAGGAATAAAAGGTTTGACCCTATGTCCGTTGACTTTAAAACTCGCACCCTCAGAGCCTTGGAGCTCTACTGCACCATGTGGAAAAGCTTGTACCACAGTGTAGGGTCCAGACCATTTGGATTTCAACTTTCCCGGAAAAAGTCTCAAACGGGAATTGAATAAAAGAACTTGTTGGCCTGGGAAAAACTTTTTTCTAGCAAGCTTTTGGTCATGCAAGAGTTTGGTTCGGTCTTTGTACATCTTGCTGTTCTCGTAGGCACACAACCTAAATTCTTCCAACTCATAGAGTTGAAGATGCCTATGCTCTCCCACAGCCTGCGCATCAAAGTTAAGAAACTTGATGGCCCAGTAGGCTTTGTGTTCCAATTCAACGGGGAGATGGCAGGCTTTGCCATAGAGCAGTCTAAAGGGAGACATCCCAATAGGTGTCTTAAAGGCTGTGCGATATGCCCACAAGGCATTTTCAAGGAATTTTGACCAATCTTTTCTTGCAACTCCTACGGTCTTCTCTAAAATACGCTTAATTTCTCGATTAGAGATTTCAGCTTGCCCATTAGTTTGGGGGTGATAAGGTGTTGCAACTTTATGAGTCACCCCAAACTTAGTCAAAAGTCTCTCAAACTGAGCATTGCAAAAGTGGGTCCCTTGGTCACTTACAATAGCACGTGGGACTCCGAACCTAGCAAAAAGCTGTTTGAGATGCTTCACTACAATCCTAGCATCATTGGTTACACAAGCATGGGCTTCTACCCATTTGGACACGTAGTCTACCATAAGCAAAATGTATTTGAAACCAAATGAGCTTGGGAATGGGCCCATGAAATCAATACCCCAGACATCAAAGACTTCACAAACAAGAATATTAGTCAAAGGCATTTCATGTTTCGTAGAGATATTACCTGTGCGTTGGCACTGTGCGCAGGCTGCGACAAACTGGTGAGCATCCTTAAAGATAGAAGGCCAATAAAAGCCACATTGCAAGACCTTTGCAGCTGTCCTTTGTGCTCCAAAGTGTCCTCCAGCATCTTTAGCATGACAATGCTCCAAGATGGAGACACTTTCCTCCTTTGTCACACACCTACGGATGATTGAATCCCCACAAAGCTTGAACAAGTATGGATCTTCCCATATATAATTTTTGACATCGGATAAGAATTTCTTTCTTTGATGGTAATCCATGTCATTGGGGATAACACTACAAGACAAGTAGTTAGCATAATTAGCAAACCAAGGAAAGGGTAAAGATTGTACCATGAAAAGCTTTTCATCGGGAAACAACTCTTGGATTGCTATCTCAGAATCACAGGCTACGTCTTGTAGTCTTGACAAGTGGTCTGCAGCAAGATTTTCCGTACCCTTCTTGTCACGGATCTCAACATCAAACTCTTGAAGTAGCAGTAGCCAACGTATAAGACGTGGCTTAGCATCCTGCTTTGTCATCAAATACTTCAAGGCTGAGTGGTCTGTGTAGACTACAACTTTGGACAATAGTACGTAAGACCGGAATTTGTCGAAGGCAAACACCACAGCTAGCAACTCTTTCTCAGTGGTTGTGTAATTCTGTTGGGCCTCGTTCATTGTCTTGCTTGCATAGTGAATAGGCTTGAAATGCTTATCCACCCTATGTCCTAAAACTGCTCCTACGCAATAGTCACTTGCATCACACATCATCTCGAAGGGGATGTCCCAGTTAGGAGCTACAAGGACTGGTGATGTAACAAGTTTGTCCTTGAGCTGTGTGAAGGCAGCTTCACAGGCTGCGTCAAAGACAAAGTCTACGTCTTTGTGGATCAGGGCAGAGAGAGGTTGGGCAATCTTGGTGAAGTCCTGGATGAACCTTCGATAGAACCCTGCATGACCCAGGAAACTACGGATATCCTTCACAGTCTTCGGTGTTGAAAGCTTCTCTATGACCTCAACCTTCGCTCTATCAACTTCTAATCCTTTCTCTGAAATCTTGTGACCCAAAACAATGCCTTCCCGTACCATGAAGTGGCACTTCTCCCAATTGAGCACTAAGTTTGTCTCCCTACACCGTTCTAGCACCATCTCCAAATTGTGTAGGCAATCATCAAATGACTTTCCATAAACGGAGAAGTCATCCATGAAAACTTCCACAATCTTCTCCACCATATCGTGAAAAATGGACATCATGCATCGTTGAAAGGTGGCCGGAGCATTACAAAGGCCAAAAGGCATCCTTTTGTATGCAAACGTACCATACGGGCAGGTGAATGTGGTCTTATCCCTATCCTTTGGAAAGATAGGAATCTGATAGTAGCCAGAGAATCCATCTAAGAAACAGTAACACATGTATCCTGCGAGCCTCTCTAACATCTGGTCAATGAAGGGTAATGGGAAGTGATCCTTTCTCGTAGCCTCATTTAGCTTGCGATAGTCAATGCACACCCTCCATCCAGTAACAGTACGTGTAGGCAAGAGCTCGCCTTTATCATTTTCTACCACCGTGAGGCCTCCTTTCTTGGGAACCACTTGGACCGGGCTTGTCCACACACTATCTGAGATTGGAAAGATAATGCCCGCGTCCACTAGCTTGATCACCTCGGCTCTCACAACTTCTTTCATTGGTGGGTTTAGTCTACGTTGGGGCTGTCTTGTAGTCTTGTGGTCCTCGTCCATGAAGATCCTATGCTCACAAATCCCTGGATTAATTCCCTTGATGTCAGCAATCTTCCATCCCAAGGCTTCTTTGTTGTTTTTCAAGACCTCAATGAGTTGGGCTTTTTGTGTAGGCTCAAGGGTCGAGGAAATGATAACGGGAAGGTGATTTGGGGGTTGTAGGAAAGCATATTCAAGGTGGGTGGGTAAGGGTTTGCGATCATGGTCAGGGGGTTCTTCTATTGAGGGTTTAGCCATAAGGGATGGAGTATTTTCCAGTGGTTCAAATTCTCAAAGCTTAGACCAAGATGTGACTACCCCGCAGTCTTCATTGCCAGTAGTAGACTGCGAACCAGGGCTGTCCTGTGCAGGCTGTGAATCAATGTCAATGACGGCTGACTGCAATAGTTCTTCAAGTTCCTCATTGCCTGTAATATCCTGCATTTCCACAGAGGAAACATCAGTAATTGTATCTAAGAAATAGCAAGAATCATCACTTGAAGTAGGATGTTTTGTAAGATTGTTCATTTTGAAGGTTACATCCTCATCATTTATCCTTAGTGTTAATTTTCCACTTTCCACATCAATAATTGTTTTACCCGTGGCCAAAAAGGGTCTCCCAAGAATTATGGGGACATGAGAATCCTTAGCCATATCCATGATTATGAAATCAGCGGGCAACACAAATTTATCTACCTTAACAAGCAAATCCTCTACTTTCCCCATAGGGTACTTAATTGACCTATCAGTAAGTTGCAAGGCTACTCTAGTAGGCTGTGGAGGGCCTAGACCTAGTTTCTCATAAATATAATATGGCATTAAATTTATGCTAGCTCCTAAGTCACACAATGCATTGTCAATATCAATAGGACCAATAGAGCAAGGAATAGTAAAACTCCCTGGATCCTTTTGCTTTTTGGGCAAAGGTTGCTTATTTTGCAGGATGGATGAGCACGTCTGAGATAGACTGATGTGGGCTACGCTTTCAATCTTTGTCTTGTTGGTGACCAGATCCTTCAAGAACTTTTTGTAAGATGGAATAGTGAGCGCAGCATCCAGAAGTGGTATGTTGATTGTGAGCTTGCGGAGTGTATCAATGATCACGTTGGTTTGCTTCTCCAACTTCGTTTCCTTCTCCATACCAGGGTACGGAAGCTTAGGCTGATACACAGGAACAACCTTAGGCTTTGGTGGAGCCTCAGATTGTTGCTTCGCAGGCTCCGATGGCACAGATGTAGCCTCAATAGTGGGAGTCGCAGGCTGTTCCTTTGCTGGTGCAATAACTGACTTGAGCCCTGTTTTGGTGAGTAAGGCTCTTGGTACTGAGTCAGGAAGTTCAATCCCACTTATTGTGGTGATGGAATTGACATCCTCCCTTGGATTAGCCTCGGTTTTCCCGGGTAAAGTTCCTTTTTGCTTTGGGCTAACCATGTTGGAGAGTTGGTGCACTTGAGTCTCCAAGTTCTTGATTGAAGTGGATGTTTGCTGCATGAACTGAGTCATCAACTCTTCCATTGAAGGCTTCTTGTCCTCTCTTCTTTGCTGCGGCGGTACATAAGGCGGGGCAGGCTGTGAATACCGATGCGTAGGCTGTTGGTAGTTGTTTGGAGGCTGCGAATACGGATTAGCAGACTGTGACTGTGGTTGATGTTGGGGCTGGCTGGACTGCGCAGAGTAACGTTGATTCTGATCCTGTGGTTGCTGATCGTAAGGTCTTCTGTTGGCATCCCAAGAGTAGGCTGGATGATTCTGGTAACCTCTCGCAGGGTTAGATGCGAATGGTCCTCCTCCTTGTTGGCGCTGATGGTTGACGTAGTCTACAAGTTCAACTTCAACAGTGGGTTCCGTAGCCTGGCAATCAATGGTTCTATGAGCCTCTCCACAAAAATTGCAAGATGGTTGTGGAGGTGCTGAAGAGACCGATGCCACAGGCTGCGGCTTGTTCATCTTAGCAATCTGCTTGGTGAGTTCAGCCACCTGAGTAGCTAAAGAAGATATCATAGGGTCAGAACTCGAGGAAATCTTCTGTGTAGGCTGCGTATCTGTCTTGCTTGCATGCCATTTGTAGCTTTGAGCTACCATTTTCTCAATCATAGAGTACATATCTGCTGGTGTCATCCTATCCGGTTCTGCTCCGCAAACTGATTCAAAGACTCTTTTTTGGCTCGTGATGAGACCATTATAAAAAGTCTGCACTTGGAGTGCCATATCCAAACCGTGGTTAGGAGCTCTCCGTAGGTAGTCCTTGAATCGTTCCCACGCTTCAGCAAGAGGTTCATCTTCCCCTTGTGTAAACGAGGCAATAGAGTTCCTCATTTTGATGAGCTGCTTTGGAGGGTAATACTTGTTCAAAAATGTCCTCTCCATAGCTTCCCAACTTTGAATACTACCCGGTTCTAGATTCTTGAACCAAACTTTAGCTTTTCCCGTGATGGAGAAAGGAAAAAGCTTCAACCGGAGGTAGTTATCACTAACTTCCCTATTTGGACGAATTGCTTCACATATATTCTTGAAATCATGGATGTGGCCATTGGGATCTCCGCTTGGTAGTCCATCAAACTGAGCAGTAGCCTGCAACATGTGAAGCATCGATGATTTTAGCTCAAAGTCTCCTTCGTTGGCCGGAAGGACAATACAAGAGGTGTATTGTGGTCCTTGAGGTGGGGCTTCAGTGTCCATCCATGGCCTAGCAGCAGCCATGACAACAAAAGGGACTTCTTGATTTCTGGGTGGTGGTGGTGGTGTTCCTACGTCTTTAACCTCGGGGGTACCAGGCGCAGGGTGTTCTTCTTCCGTAGGGTTCGGGAAAACAGCTGTATTATGCTCAGCGTGTTCTGCCTGTGTGTTTGAAGTTTCTCCAGACTGAGCCAGCCTCCTCTCTTGCAATCTCTGCTTACGCTTAGCCTTCTTGATAGCGTTCCTACGTCGACAAGATCTTTCAATCTCTGGGTTGTAGGGTACGTCAGGAGAGCCTCGCCTATTGGGCATAAACTGCAAAAGATATTACTAGAACAAAGCCTGCACACTTAATACACAAATTAAACCCTTAAAAATAAAACTTAACAACAGTAGCGTATTGCCAATCCCCGGCAACGGCGCCAAAAACTTGTGGCGTGTAATACCTACGTGTTTTTTAGGGCAAGTGTACCCATCGCTCAAGTAATAAAGTAAGTATTTAAGACTCGGATTATCGTACCCAAGGGATCGGGCGAAGCTAAGGTTACTAACTTTCAGTTTCAAAGATCTAATAAAGTCACAAGTAATGGTTTTTGAGTGATTAAAACTATGAATCTAAAGCAAGGTATAATAGCAACAATATTTAAAGGCACACAGGCTACAAGTGGTCATATCTGGATCATAGGCTATTGGATCTGGGTTTCTAGTAACAACAAAGATTAATCTAACAGTAAAGGTTTGGCCTTTCCCACAAATATCTCTTCCTAGCTCGTTTCCAAGCCTATGAGTTGATAACTTAGTAGATCTAGTAAAGTTATTTGGTCTAGATCTACTAAGGAGTGTGTTGTCTTAGGGTTTTACTAAAAAGTTTCCTTAAATAGTAAATAACCAACATACAAATATAGCAAGATTTCTCTAGACCACAAAAGCATGCATCTTTAGATCTAATCCGTATGGTAAACCACAAGATAACTCATTTCTAAGCTCCACTAATGGTTTTAGGAGGTTTGTTTGCAACCAATCCTCACCCGAAGCATAGATCTAAGAAAACCAAAGCTAGAATAATATTACCATAAGTAGAAACCTTTCCCTAAGCCACGATCCTTCACCTTTCACTCGCGGCCCATGCTAAGAGACTACTCACACATCAAGAGTGAGTTCATCGTCTCCATGGAAATGTAAAAAGCAAAGCTTGAAAACATTAATCTAAAGGAAGAAGAAGAGATTCAGATTCCAAAGTTGTATGAACAACTTTAAAAGATTCAAAATAAATTACTATAATTGGAACTAAGTAAAAAGAAAGTTGTTGCAAAGTTAAAAGTTGACTAACATAAAAATAATATTATATCATAAGGCATACTTCACACACAAGCACACTAAAAGCAAAAGAAAACATTGCCTTACATAGGGAGACAAAGGAGGCAACCCTAAAAGGCAAGAAGACTAAAATGACCCTTAAAGTTTAGGTCACAAATACCCTTAAAAACTGAAATGAAAATATTCAAATTGTTGATAAGATTAACAGAATTGCCACTAGGGCTAGATGGCATTCCACCCCTTCAATTCTTCTTGCACAGCCTCCTCCGCTACTCGGCCGCAGCCTGCATCAAACACCGCCTGGTTCACAGCCTTTGCGTTTCTGCAGACCGAAAGCAGTCTACACAGCTCCAATTCGCCTATAAGGCCTCCGATGCCTAGATTCACCTTTTGTTTGCAATATTAAGCGAAATCTGCACTAAACCTTTATGAGCAAGACTTTCAAGGATATAAACATGCAAGAATAGAAGCTAAAAAGAGTGGAAAACTACGTAAATATTAGGCCTATCATCATCCCTGGAACAATAACAATCTACTGTGATAACAAGAGTGCTATTGATCTTTCAAAGAATCCTATTCAGCACAGCAGAATGAAGCATGTTCATATTAGGCATCACTTTCTGAGAGATCATGTTCTGAAGAAGGATATTATCATTTCCCATGTTCCCTCTGAAGAAAATCTTGCTGACATGTTTACTAAGCCTCTGGCTGGTAATCCTTTCAGCAGCTTGCGAGAAGGCATTGGTATGACTTATCCACTTCAGTAATTTAGTTTAATTATATCTGTTTATCTTAAGTGATTAATCGTTTAAGGTAATTAAGATTGTTAATTAAAGCCTAATCATTGATTTGACATTTAAGCATGCGCGTTTATCTACTGCTTTTTACTGCGTTGTTCTGTGGTTAACGGTTATCTGTTCCCTTTTAAACGGTGTGTATTTACTTTTTGAATCGGAACGGTTTCCTTGTTTGGGTATAAATAGGGGTTTTCCATACTTAGAAGTTTTTACTCTCATTTTTCTTTGCTATTAGAATCTCCATTGATTTTCTGTGTTTTCTTCCTCTCAAAATTCTTAACCTAAGTTTCTATATCTTCTACAATGGCTCAAGAAATCACTGTCACTCACATCTTTACCACTGAAAACAAAGAGAAAGTTAGCGAATCTAGGGTTTTCACTTCTAGGTTCTTAGATGACGAAGTAAAATCCACTGAACCAATCTCCAAATGGCTAAGTGCTCAAAACTGGAATTCATTCGTCTCTCTCGATGAATTCATCTACCCAAAGTTAGTCACCGAATTCTATCAGAACTTCCATTTCTTTTCTAATGAGGAGGATGTTCTTCACTCAGAAGTCGGAGAAGTTGAGATTGAGGTCAGCAGGGCTTCTATTTCTCAAGCTATCGGTATTGATGATGAAGGAATCATCATTGGTGATGATGGTTCAGCTGACGGGTTTTCAGAAGCGAATTGGGCCATACCAGATCTGAGTGCCAAGGAAACGTATGCCACTTGGCTCTCACAGCATCAGAGGTGGGCACATTACCTTACTACAAATGTGTTCCTTCCGAAGGCTGGAGGAGTCAACAGTGTTTCCAACAGGGAAAGAGTGTTTATGTGGCATCTGGTCAACCAGAAGAAGATCAATCTCCCTGCCATGTTGATAAGTCAGATGAAGAATGTCACTACTGTTAGTGCCCTGGCTTATGGTTCCCTTCTGACAAGGCTGTTTGAAGCTGCCTCTATAGTCATTTCAGGAGAAGGTGTAACCAGCAGGAGTACGGTTCTGAAGATGCATACCTTCAGGAACCTTGCCTTTGGTGTGATTCCAAAGAAGAAGGAGAATGCTCCCTCTGTGAGCATTGCTCAGAAGGAGATTGTGAAAGCTAATGTGCAGAAAGGAAAGACTGTTGCCAAGAAGGGCAAAGGAAAGAAAGGATCCAGCAAAGTGGTCCTGACTGTTGAAAAGCCAAAAGATGCTACTGAGATAGCTGATCAGGAAGCTGAGGACGCACGCCTTGATGAAAGGGAAAAGGCTGCTGAAGCTGAAAAGGTTGCAAGAGTTGTGGCTCTTGCTGAAGAGAAAAGGAAGCGAAAAGAAGCTGAAGATAAGTTAGCAGCTGAAAGAGAAATTGCTGCAAAGGCTAAGGCCGATGCTCGACTTATTGCATGCGCTGCTGAACTTGGAAATGTGGAGTTCTCAAAGGATGTTGAGGCTTCAGAAGAAGGAGAGGATTCTGAGGATATTCCTCTTTCCTCTCGGATCAGAAAGAAGGCGGCTTCAGAAGAAGAGGACTCTGAGGATATTCCTCTTTCTTCTCGGCTCAAAAAGAAGACTGTAGCAAATAGAAGGTCTCTGAGGAAAAAGGACTTCTATGTTGCTTCCAGTGTTGAGTTGGAGGATTCTATTCCTGAGGTACAGGAAGTTGCTGGTGATGAAGACATGTTGGAGATGTTTGCTGAAAAGGATGTTGATGCTCCTCTTATTGAAGAGATATCAGGAGAGAGTGAACCAGAAGAAGATGAGGTTCTTCAGGGTGCACAACAGTTTGCTGAGAATGTTGATAATGAAAATTTTATTGACAACATTCTTCTGAATCAAGGAAGAAACCCTGGTGATAGGGATGCCTCTGAAACGCTGATCAGAATTGCTCATGTATTTGTTGAGCCAATTTCTATGTTTGATCCTAATGCTTCTGACCAGGTTATCTCATCTCCCACTCATACTCCTCACCCATCTCCTTCACTACCTTCAACATCTGAGGTTGTACCTCCTCCATCTACTCTTCCTTCTGGATCCTATTCAGAAGTGAATCTGTCCTCTGGACCAATTTTCACTGATTCCATTTCTACTTCTACTTCTTCCTCATTATCATCTTCCTTTGTACTTCCATCAATTGGATTTACTGCTCCCTCCTTTTCAATACCATCCACTTTACCATCCATTTCCCCTACTCTTTCTTCCTCTTCCACACATACAATCCCTTCCACAAATACTTCTATACCCCCTCCTTCAACGTCTGGACATACACCTCCTGTGTGTGATCCCTTTACTACCTCCTCCACTCCTTCCTGCTTTGCTGGATTGTCATCCAACTATGACTTCCTCCGTAATTTTCAGGAACGAGATAACTTGGAGAGAAGTTTTGGTCGTTTTGGTTTCATGGGGAAAGCTCTTGTTATTTCAGAAGCTGGTGGTCCTCCTTCTGTTGAGGAGTTGAGACGAATGAGTCAGAGTGGCTCTGATGAACTGCTGAATAGATTTGCTGGTGTGGGGCAAAGGTTTTCTGTTGCTGACATGTATGCTCAAGGCATTGTGCTGCAAGAAATACAATCCTTGAAAGCTCAGAACCTGCAGCTCATGACTATGCTTCAAATGCAGGATCCTTCTGTCTACACACGCAATCTTTCTTCACTTCATCTAGCTACATATGATGAGCTGTACAAGTTGAGACAATTAGCTCTGACTCTTCCTACATTGGACAACATTGCTCTTGCTTCTTCTCAGAAGGTCAATGAGAATTTGGAGATATTGACAGAAGAAGTCAAGGAAGCAAACGAGCATTATGAGGCTCATGAGAAATTGCTCCCAAGTAAGATGGATGACCTACAAAGTACTGCCAACCATATTCTGAAAGAAGTGAAATCTTCTGCTCAAGGTTCATCATCTTCCGGGGCTGCTAAGATTGTGTATGACATCACTCCTGATCTCAACAATCGTCTCTCCAGCATTGAGTCTGATGTATCTGCTCAGAGCGCACAGATTGCTGAGCTTACTGAGCTTCTGAAAGTTATGCACACTCAAGCACGTGAACAAGAAAAGACTCTTCACAATTGTTATCGGTTTGTTCGAGGACAGACTTACATTCAGAATGAGCATTTCACTGCTGCTGTGTACGCTAACAATCGCTTGATTAAGCTTCTTCTGGAAGACGTTCAGAGACAGCGACCTATGTCTAGTCAGACTTTTTGATCATATGAAGACCATTGATGCTGACTTTCGACGAAGGATGGAATTGATCCATTCCGTGAGGCCATCTCCTGTGCAATATCAGACTGCTTTGAATGTTCAGCAGAAATTGAACTCTCAAGGTGCTTTGGGTGTTGCTCTTGGTTCTGGTCAAACGGGGGAGAAGTCTGCTCAGCAGAGTGGTCAGACTGGTCTCAAGTCTGGTGGGATGAAGAGACCGAGTGTTGCTGAAGGATCTCTTTAGGACTTAAGCTTTTTAGCTAGGTTCTGGGTTGGGTAGTTTTTGTCTTAGGACTTTATCTGCTCTTCTGATTATCTTGTTTCGTATGTTCTCTTCTGATGATTTTATATACACTGAATCTTTCTTACTTTCTTGTGTCTCTGATTATTTACTTACTGCTTATGTTTCTCTTTGACTTAGTAAATTATACTTCACTAAAATCTAACAACTTGATCTTAAGCCATGTCTAAGTTTCTACAGATTGCTGAAGTTCACCATTTACACTAAAATGGGGGAGTTAATTTACTCAGAAGTTATGAAACATATGTATCAGGAAGTCATTTTCTAAAACCTCATGTTTTCTGTTACCTTCTGACCACGGTTTTTCCATAACCAAAATGGGGGAGAATGATGAACCCTAAGTGTTTTGATTATGTCCAAACGTTTCAGAAGATGAAAACTTAATTCTCTCTTACATATAGTTTATCGTGGACTAATATTTTTCTACTTAGTCTATGTGTAAGTTACTCAGCATGTGCTGAATGAACAATTTCTGAATTGACTTAAAGGACTCAGAAGGTCTGAACTCTGAAGACAATGTTTCAATGATCAGAAGTTGGATGCTCCGCTCTGAAGCTGTTGAAGTCTGTTAAAGCTCTTCTCAGAAATCTTTTGTAATCAGAAGTTCTTCTACCAATTTGATCAGAAGCTTAGTCACGGGTTCTGGATAGCATTTATTGCTCTGACAAGTGCATTTAATGCAAGGCGCCAAAAGTTCAAAAAGCTGTTTTGATGGAGCGCGCTTGTCTGTTCAAGAGAAACCAGAATTTCCTTGTCTACCCTTTGTTGATCTTATTGAGGAATGTTTCCGGTCAACCTTATCTTCAATTTCAAATCACTTACCGGATTTAGTTAAAGAACAAGGTTAACGGAATCAAAGTGTTTGAAGACCGTTTGAAGACTTGACAAATTAACGGCTACAACAACTGATGTCATCTCTATTGAAGATTCAAATTCACCAACGGTCATCCTCATTCACTATAAATAGTAGCCAAGCTCCAATGCATCATGGACGCGTGATGACCGAGCAAAATCTTAACGCACTGTTTGAAGCTTGAAAACAGAGCACACTTTTCCATTCTCAATCTTTCTTAGCATAGCTTAAGTTTAAGTGAGAGAGTGAAGAAAACAAGTTCACAATAGGAATCTTGTAAACTGATATCGTTTGTGATATTCAGTTAGATTTTGAGAGAAATCTAGTTGAGATTAGAGTTGGGTGAGAAATCCAGAAAACAGAGTTGTTGTTGTTCTGGTGGAAATCCTTTAACTCCTTTTAGGCTAGTCAGAACTAAGTGAGAAATTAGCTTAAGTTCTGTTGATGTAAAGGAGCTTCTGAACTTGCCATAAAAGTTCTGAATAGTAGATTTATAAAATCTCTGTAGGCTGCGATCTCAGGGGACAAGACGTAGTCACAGGACTTCTGTGGCGAACTTGGATAAATCGACGTGTTCATCAGGACCTCCTGAACTTCTTTCTCCCTCTTATACTTGTTATTATTGCTTCTGTGTGCTTGCTCATATCTTAGTGCTGAAACAGATTTTCTCTAAATATCATTGTCTTTGTTCAGAAGACTGTCCAGAAGTTCTTAACTCAGGACTTCTGTTGCTGAAAACAGTCTAACTGTGTTTAGGCAGAATTTCCCTCAGAAGCTACTTCTGTAAGCTTGCTTCTGACTCTGAGGAAATTTGACTCTGAAAATTAAGTTTCCCGAAAAACTTAGAAATTTTCTGTTTTCAACTTTGACCCCTATTCACCCCCCTCTAGGTGATTCTGTTCTTGTTAGGGCCAACAAGGGGGCATCCTGTTACGCCAGACATTTTATCACACGAAACACGACGTTATGTTGTCTGTTTCATTTTGTAAAGAAACTCAGTCTCGTGAGATAAAATCATGGCGTCGCGAATATCATCCCCTTAAGGCAAAAGGGGTGTCATACGAAGCTGCAGGTCCCAGATTACGAAAGACGCTTTAATAATTTCATGTAGGACAAGGCCATGCTAGGGAAACGGTTTAATCTGTTAAATCAAACATACATTGTGTTGTGCTCCTCCCGAAAAGGAGTTTAGGGTTTGTCTTGACTCTAAAGGCACACCGCCTCGTCAATCCACATAGGTCAATATCATGTTGGACTAATAAAAAATAAAAAATAAAACTCATCTTTGTGTGTCCATCTGTCTTAATACTTATTCCACATAAAAAAAATAAAAAATCAGGTCGTGGCATGTCATAAATGTTGTCTGAACCAAGGTAGGGGCACACCGTCCTGTGAGTCCCCATGGTTCACTATTATGTTGGGACTTCCAAACAATGTAGGGTCGTCGCACGAACGTTCTCAAATCGAGAAATAAGCGACGTGTCAATAATGTCCTTTAGCATGGAGTCAGACATCACTGCTAGATACAACATATGTCCCGTCGTCTCTATGTAAAAATCAGGTCTTGTGTGTCTTTTCGCATAAACACACAACAGTCCATCATTGAGTCGTTGTAATCCACACGTGTATATTTGTCGTCACTTATACCCTATAGTCAAGAGTCGTGATTATTGTCTGTGTATATAGTCATCAGTCTAGGGTCCGAAGTGTAACATGCATCCATTTTACATACGTGTCAAGCATTACCTGCACGAATTGGCGTACATCGTCAAACCACACATATGATACACACGATAGGATAAAATAGGAACGGTGACACCACCGTCATTTTACCTAGACGTGTCACATACACACATGATGTCCAAAGCATAAATGCATGTGTCCCCTTACCTGCTAGGTTTGTGTCCTTCAGGTGTGTCTACCCTAGGAGTGTCATACGTTAGGTCCCTTGTTTCAAGCCATCCTAAGTAATAGAGTCTGCATGCATGCACATGGCCACGTTTCTTAGGCATACATACACATTGGTACCAGGTTAGAAGATATATGAAAATGACAAACGAGGTACCATAATCCCATAAGTATAGTCCATTTAGAGGTCATAGGCACCCTCTAGGTTAGGGCACACACACAGGTTGTCCAAACTTAAGAAACCCCACCTATATGCGAACGCCTCCTCTTTGACCAAAACTCCTAAATCACCACCTGACCCAACCCAAATCACAAAACCACGACACACCTGAACCCAAGCCAGCTTCCATCAGAGAGACCGTCAAATCAACAAGGAGGAATCAAAGATAGAGACAAGCCCTCGAACGAAGTATGAAACGACCAAAGAGAGTTCTCTGTGATATCCTCTCAAACCCTAACCCAAATTAGAGATGACGCAAGCCTCGACCTTTAACCTACCTCACAAACAAACCACTCCCTACGTATTACCCAACACTCCAAAAGACATTACCCCAAAATCCACCAAACTACCCCGACATATACCGCACCCCATCTCACTTCAGAGCAAACAAAAGACCTTATTCGAACCCAAGATCGATTAATGCCTAGTGGCTCGAAACGCTGCGAATACAACCCCAAGAGGAATCATGGAGAAATCTAGCGGACGAAGAACGGAGCGACATTGTCAGGCATCGGCTAGGCTCTATCCCACTTATCCTATCCACGTATTTACAGACCCGCGCTTGGGTAGAAAAAGCGTTTAGCTCACTTGTGTCTACATCCGTTTGCATCTTTTAGACATTAGAAAGATATAGGCGTAATTAGAGCATTTGTGTCTAGTATGAATATGCCCTCGACTATGAGAGAAAGGACCACCGCCAGACGAACGGCCCCAACTAGGACATACCTCACGAGATGAATAAATGGCATAAGGAAGAGGAATTACTGGATCAATGCAGAAGCACATCTCCTTCAGAGCCCTGGAAAAAGAAGAGACCTCGCTCTGAGGAACTAGGACAGTGCACGAAAATTAAAATGGAGCATACACGTACTCAAGGTGTCTCCATTTAAGATGAACCAAGGTCCGTCAGCCTTCAAAACTAGACCCATTAAGCCCTCAGAATCCCCTTTCTACACTCTACATGCCCATGGACAAAGGGAGAAACAAAAGGAGAAGTGAAACCACCCCTCAGAGGAACCCATAGCTCGAAGATAGATCACATCCACAAAACCTTGAAAAGAGCGACGACATTTCCATATCAAGGCTTCATGAAAAAGACAAAGCGGATGGTATCCCAAAGATAGGAAGACATCCTAGAAAGGCGTACTCCATGCAGAAGGTTGTGACGACATCTACACCAAGGAGAATAATGGAGACACTAGGATTTCATCATAAGAATCACTTGTACGCTTCCAAGGATCAGGTGACAGCATTAGGATGCGTGGTTTCATCCCCATGAGAAAGAACGACGGTCCCGCACCACGGAAGAACCCTCACTACAAGGGGCAAATCATCGCCACAAGCAGAGAAAAGATAGTCAACTAGGATTGGTTGATAACGAGTACACATTCATACTAGACATACATGAACCATTTATGCTTATATTAACTAGTCTAGATGCTTTTGTTAGTGAGTCTAAATGTCTGTTTCAAGAGTCTATCAACTGCTTATATTCTAGAATGTCATAAGTCATAGAGGACTCAAGAACTTAGACAGTAAAATATGCACACTCCGTTCTAAACACTACCCGACTCCCTTATGGTTTTAGAGAACAAAAAGACCCGCTAGATCTAACATCCCAAAAGTAAATCTTGGCAACATTCAAGGCCAAAAGAAAGAAAGCCTGCTAGGTGGAAAACTCGAAAGAGCGATCTAGGCAACAATAAAGGCAGCTCGCTATGTTGCAACCCATAGAGTCATCTTAGGCAACAATTAGAGCAATAAAACATCTCACCCTAGGGGCAACCACGAAAACGTCATCGGGAGTTGCATTTGAACATCTTGATTCCAACCTTGACAACCTAGAAGCTACACAAACTCCTGATGGTCTCTCACACCCTATCCTCATCACAGAACCTCCACAACCCTCGCTTCCACCATCCAACCTTAAATCCTTGCACCCTTTACGAAACCTACCCTAGAAAGCCTCACCTCCACCATCCGTACCCAAACCCTTTCTCTCCTCACAAAAACTATCCTAACATCCCTGAAACAATCACGAAAACCTCGCCTCCTTCACCTTCGCTTACATCCTTCAAAAGAAAAACCATGAACCTACCCTTATAAAACCACGTCACATATAACCAAAACCTTGGGGTCACCCACTGACACAGGACGCACTTTATTGAGAACCAAGAGTCGTTTTAAGTCACCCAGTCACGTGTCCACACACTCACTCATACATACCACATGTCCTAGGTCGTCCAACAAAAAACCCACAAAATAATACCACACGAGTCACAAGATGAGATAGCCCCCCTAGTTTGCACACAATCACATGTCCACAAGTCTAGTTACACGCACACATTAGACACTTAGGTCATCTAGCCGAAATCCATGAAAGATATAAGTAAGACATCTCCTCGTGCACACACGCATTGAGTCACGCACACTTTGGGTTTTAGATCGTTATAAGTTGTTAGAAGTCCACCTAATAGGGCGTCCCTTCACTTACACCAAAGTCACACACATGCATACCCTATGTTTTAGATTTTCTAGCTAGAGTCCATATCACGTGAGTTCATCCCTTGTCACGTGTCTATGCATCTAGTCGCATGCATTGTGTGTTACGCAATCAAAGTTCGCAAGTGTGAACCTACATGCATCCACAGAACATTCACCTCGATCACTTGCAATCATGTAGCATAACCGACCGTCATAAAAACGTTTATTTCCCATTGGCCATCTCACCCCTGAGGAAGGATGCGTGTCTTTGTCTGTGCAGGATCCCCATAGCGGTCATAAAAAGGTAGTGACAAATCAGGATCATCGTCACAGGGAGATAGTCTAAGCGCAAATTAGACGATGTCAACAACCTTTTAGAACCTAGACCAGTAAACCCCAGAAGGCATAGGAGCCTCCCTCGGCCATCCAAAAGAAGGTGTCACAAACCCCCTATAACGGAAAGTCCGCAACACACTGGGGCATTTTTTCGATCCTTAGAAGATATGATGCAAACTTGGAGGTTAGCAAATTCATAGTCCTCTGATCACCCTGACGGCCAGGCAATGGAACGCCATGGCCTCACCTAAGAGATCATCAGCTAGGGCATCACTCAATCGATAGTTGTACAGCATAGAGCCAAAGTTGGAAGCGCTACTGCCCATATAAGACTGGTAGAACAAAATGCCGAGCATCATCAAGAGTTGGCAGGCGAGAGATCAACGCACAGGAGGTACCCCAACCCAAATTGAAGAAGAAAAGGCGTTACCAGGTCCCAGGATCAACTGAAGATTAAGAGCGAAAGAGAAAAGATATTGGGACACAGTTGATCGACCTCAAGACGAGACCACCAGCACTCAGATAAGACTGGTAGGACAAAGTGTCGAGCATCATCCAAAGAAAGAGGGCAGAGAACCGAACTGAAGAGGTTACTGAATCCTCGGGCCACGCTCGAGGTACTATAAGAGGATACTAAGTGCTACGGAGATTACTAAGTGCTACGAGAGGTTACTAAATCCTCGGGTCATGCTCGAGGTACTATAAGAGGATACTAAGTGCTACGAAAGGTTACTAAGTCCTTGGGTCATGCTCGAGGTACTATAAAAGGTTACTAAGTGCTACGATGGGTTATTAAATCCTCAGGTCATGCTCGAGGTGCTATAAGAAGTTACGAAGAAAATCCTCGGATCAAACTCGAGGTACTATGGAAGTAGTTGATCAGCCTCAGAGCAGGATTATAGAAACACGACGCCGGAGGCCCAGACTACACGAGTTACCAGATCCTCGAATTAAGTTCGGGGAAAACAGTTGATCGGCCTCAGAAGAGGATTATATAAACACGACGCCGGAGGCCCAGACTGCAAGTAAGTTTTCTAAACTCACTTTCGAAAAAACACGAGCACACACGCAGTATTTCTCGTTTCACTTCATTATGACTGCCCAACGGGTCTTACAAGATGATGTAATCACCTTAGGCACTCCCAAAGAAGCGAGGGGCAAACTATAAGCACTGGTTTTCGAACCCGATGATGAAAGCAATTTATGAGCTCCTCGTCGCGCCAGCTGCTTAAATACCGATACTCGTCAGAGAACGGATCACCTTTTCAAGGATATAACCTCTTCCACCCGCACCTCAGGACCATGACTGTGGCACCTTCATGCTTATGAGAAAATCCAAGATCACGAAACGATTTACGGTCACAAACACTATTCACTACGGACCGTACGGTCACAACACTGTTTGTTGTGACCGTACAGTCACAAACCTTCTGACTGTACGGTCACTGCCACATGGCAGATAGCAATCCAATCCTTATTTGCCACGTGGCTGGACGTCCAATGAAAACGTGACACGTGTACTAAAATCTAAACAACTTTGGCCGGGCCTTGTAAGGTCCGGCCGGGCCTTGGGCGAAGCCTGTCTCAGATCCAAATTTGGATCTGAGACGGGTAAACAAGTGACCGTACGGTCACAAAAGTTGGACCATACGGTCACAAGTTATCTTATAAATACCCCCCAGATTTTCATCATTTCTCACCCACAAACACTCATTCTCCTTTCTTTCTAGCTCGTTCTAAAGCAATTCTTGACCCGATAAAAAGTTGCCTCTGATAAAGTTGCCTCTGCTGTTGCCTAAGGTTGCCTCTGATTAAGAAAAGAATCGCTAGAGTCCGAGCTTGAGAGTATTTTCCCAAAAGTATTCCCAGAAAAGGTCCTCACGACCATCAAAAATATATTCCCCCTTATCTGAAAGTTCCAAACCTAGGCATCACTCGCAGCCCCGCTAGAGCTGATTCAGTCTTATTCCTAGCTACTATTCGGAGGACGCCTTACGCAACTCCGGCCCCCAAGGTTCCTCCCTGAAAAGGTCTCCGTTCTTCAACGAGAATCAGTCCGTGAGCGATCACTGGCACGCGACGGGGGTAAGCTTCTGAGGGTTTTGTACCGTGTCACCTGATGGTTTACCGTACGAATGTTTGCGTATTTAAATATTGTTGTGTGATAATCATATTAGTCAAGATAATAAACTGTTAGGCTGCATTAAGGATCCTTTGGGCCCTGGAATGTTGGAATTAATAAGTTGTATCCACGAACGTAAATAGAATCTCTGGTTTTCAAAACAATCGGTATAAATGCCGGTTCGTACATTTTCCCGGTCGACCGGGTGGCGACTCTAGTCAAACAAGGCTAAAGCCGCTATGAGCGACCACTTACGCTCACAATAGTGCAACATATTATTTGCTGAAGCATTAGTTTGCAGTTTCATGAGATCATCTTTAGACCATGTTTCAAGAGGTATAATAACTCTCCCTAGACCTTATTCTTCCCTAGTATGAAAAAAGTCTCCTTTGGAAACAATTAGCCAAGCACCCATACTCTGAGCATTGATAAATTTCATCATCCTAGTTTATCAGAATGAGTAATTGTCACCATTTAACTGAGGGGGTCTGGTAATGAAAGAACCTTCTGGAACCATTTGATATAAATTGTTCCCATTGAAGTGTCTACCAGCCAATTTAGTTATTTTTTATAGGATCCTACACTTAGATTGTTAGATCTTTAGTAAAATAGCAAGTGCCTTGCTCTGATACCACTTGTTGACCCTAACAAGATCAGAATAAACCTAGAGGGGCGTGAATACGTATTTCATCCAAAATCAAGTTTAACAAAACTTGGACATAATCCAATCTTTTCTTACAGAAGCTAGCTTACCAGAAGCAGTTCTGACAGAGATTCTACCTTAACACAATTTAAGTCTTTCAGTAACAAATGTTCTGAGTTTCAGATCCTCAGGATATGATCTTCTTCTGAACAAAGACTTAGAATAAAGAGACGAACCATTTCAGCACTACGACAGTTGCACAATGCATAGAAGAAAATATAACAAGTAAATAGATATGAGAGAAAGGGTTTAGAAGCTCAGAGAAAACTCAATCGACTTATCCAGGTTCACTACATAAGTCATGTAGCTACGTCATATCCCTATGAGATCACTTAGCAGAGTTTTCAAATCCACTAACCAGTACTTATATGGAAAGTATAGAAGCTCATTTACATTCAGCATCACCTAGCTAATTTCTCACTAAGTCTTGACCACTCTATAATGAGTTAAAGGATTATCACCAGAAAACTTATACTATGTTTTCTGAAATTCTCACCCAACTCAAACCTCAAATGGTTTTTTTTTCTCAACTATTTGATTATCACAAACAATATCAGTTTAAAAATCTATTATGAACTTGTATTTTCTTCACTCTCTCACTTTTACAAATTCAGAATAAGAAAAGAGAAAGAATGGGATGCTCTGTTTTTCTTTCAAGATAGCAGTGCGTTAAGTAAGCTCAAAACTTGAGTGTAAACACTCATTTGAGCTTGGCTACTATTTATAAGACTGGTAGATGACCGTTGCTCAATTTAAATCTTGAACTTGATGAGAGATGGAGATTGTAGCCGTTACTATGTCATCTTCTTCAAGCGGTCTTCAAGTACAGGTTTTGATGCCCGTTACATTTGTCCTTTAATCCAAATCATATATCTTAGTTGAATTTGAAGATAAAGATTGATGTAAACTTCTTCATTAAGTTGAACTAAGGGTAGACAAGGAAGAAACACATTTTGATTTTTAGTGAACAGTATAGGCGCGTATTCTGGAGCGTTTTGAACTTTGGCGCTTATCATTAAATGCAGTTGACATGTACATTAAATGCTCGATGACATGAGAGAGATGATAGAGATGACAGAGATTACAAAATAGTAAAATATTATTAAAAAATGAACTAAGGAGGATGAGAGAGACTCTTAAAAGTAAGGAGAGAGAGTCTAGCTCCTAGTAATTTCAGGAGTGTGATTAGGAGGCTCTTGGAGCTCTAATTTCATTGAAACTCCTCAAATTTTAACTCAAGAGCTAAAATAAAGAGTCTCTTGGAGATGCTCTTAGGAGTTACCATTTTTTATAAATGAATTTTGACAATACTCAAAGCTAGATTATTTATAACCCAAGTTTTTATTAGGCATTTTAATAGTAATACAAAAGGATCAGGGTCATGCATGTTTTTACGACCCAATATAGATCCATGCTCTTAGGCCCATGGATTATTCATATGGTACTGATTAACTAATTGTAAAACTGTCACGACCCATCCCGAGACCGTGACCGGCGCTAGGGAACGGGTAAGCATAAGCCACCGGAACCCGTAGCAAGCCTAAGTAACGAAACATAATCACGAAAGAAATAAAGTCTCATAACAATTTTAACATAAAAGTCTCCAACATACTTATACAACCCAAACATACTCAAACTGGTACTGCGGTCTAGAATTTAAGTTAACATAAAACAACACAACCGTACTTAAATGGATAGATGTGCCGCCCAGAAGAAGAACTTGGGCTGCAATAGACTCCTAGTCACCTGAAAAATAGTGGGAGTTAAACCTCCCGCAGTGAATTAATTATATGCAATGCATGAGTAATTTAGCATTCATATCGGCACACAATAATATATATAATATATATTGTAGAAATGCATTCACACCATATGAATTTCTCAAAAATCATTTTTATGAATAAATAGATATATACGTATATGTATACATGGTTTAGTACGGGATGGACCCTAAAACCTCATCACCCAACCTATCAATCATCTAATCATAGCGATAAGGCTCTCTTTAATCCAATGACTGGGAGGACCGAGAATAACTCAACCGACCACACGCCCAGTCGGCAGGAGGACCGAGAATAACTCAATCGACCATACGCCTGCCTCACTTAAATCCAATAACATCACATATAGCCACCAGGCTCTCTTAAATCCAAGGACAGGGAGGACCGAGAATAACTCAACCGACCACACGCCCTGTCGGCTGGAGGACCGAGAATTACTCAACCGAACACACGCCAGCCTCACTTAATTCCAAGATCACAAATCTCATATCACATATCATATATTTGACATCACAATATCCAATACCATCATAACCAATAACCCGATAATACCTGTGCGCACAAGGTCCTGATGCCGCTCACCAGGAAGCATGTACATACCACGTGTTTAGGCCACAAATAAAATACGTATATAACATACGAAAATGTATGACATGTTTAATAAAATAAGACAATCTCGTAGTGTTTTAAAATGCGTATGAAATACCATGTCATGAATGCAATTGCTAAATTAAATATGCATAACATATAATTAACACACAGATTGTTCCTAGCCGACAATCCTAGCTTTCTGGTGCCGCTCCTCCTACTGGACGAGTATCTATAGAATGATAAAATAGTATTTAGAATCTACAAGGTTCAGAGAATTATAAGAATTAAACTAGTTGCGTTTCACAAGATTTCTGTCGAAAATTCGGCAGAGTCTCCTTTGTAAAACGGACAACCCCTCTAGTATAACTAGAGTCAATCCTGCATAAAACACATTTAATATTCCACCTATACTCATTTCCAGCCATGTATACTATTTTCTTCCATAATTAAGGTACCCGACCTATATTAAAATTCAATTTGGATTAATAACATTAAACTTTAACTTCCTAACACACTTTAACGATTTATTGGGACCAAACCATAAGGAATCTCACTTTGGTCAAAGAATTAAAGTTTCTTAAAATGACGTTTTGAGTCCACTGGAATTTTCGCAGAATTTTTGGGGCCGTTTTCCGAAATTCGCCGGAAAACGTCCACCCGATCACCGATTCCGTTCACCGGAAATTCGAGGTGACTGGTTTTACAATGCAGTTATACCAAAATAATCCTTACAATCTCAGGGGTCTGAATATACCTTCAGAATCGTTAAGAGTCGCCGGAAAACCGAGATTTTAGTTAACCTTGCACGTTCCCCGATTAAACTCCGGTAACCTCTCAAAATCTCTTGCATGCACCCGGATTCAGTTCACCCTTAGGTAAAACAGCCCCCTGAGTCCATTTCCGGTGTTAGAATAGCGAAATAATGAACCGAATGTACCGAAATTGAAAAGGCAGCCATGAGGACGATTTTTATACCTGAATTTTGACCTCCAAAACTGCAAAATCTTAAGCTGAAACTCATGTAGACTTGTAGTAGACGTCGAGAGCTTCGTTTTGGTATAAATAACGTGAAAAATGGTTGAGAAATGAATGAGTTATTGACATGAGAAGATTGAAGAGTTTTGTTAAGGAAATGGAAGGAGGAGGAGGAGAAAAGTGGGGAGAAGATGATTCTGGAGAAAAGTAGTTGGGTTTGAATATTAATGTGGCTAAAGTTCCCTTAAGTCCCTTAATGATTTAAAATTTTCAAATTTATCACAGAAGAATTTTTAATTCGAAATTAGCTCCTTCTAATTAATACTCAACTCAATTAATTTGCTTAAACTTGTAGTTAAATAATTTGGGGTGTTATAAAAACTATATTGTTTAAATAACTTTTAAAATTTTTTAGCAATAAAGTTGATATAGTTTAGAGATAAAGTGTTAAAATACCTTAACTTTGATATTTAAGAGAAATTTTACAATTATAAGTTACTTTTATAAAACATGTCAGATTGTGAAATCCTATTTGATTTTATTCTGATTTGATGTATCTGTAGTCCAAGATTATAATGTACAATTCATGGAAGCAAAATCCTATACTGATTGAGTTATTAATAACTATGGATATGGATGGATACGTCTTACAAAAATCAATTAATTTTTTGTTAAAATCACATCTATAAATTCATTAATATGTTAGGTTGAGCTCATAATAAAAATACTTAATAACTTAGTTAATTATCTATTGATCAATAGAAATGATGAAATGCAATTCAGTTTTGGCTTTCATTGTGCTTGCTCTCTTCATTATCAGTTCATTTGGTAAGTTATTATTATTTCTTTAATTATCATAAATTTGTTGAATCTAAGATTTTAAACAAAATTTGAATCAAAAAAATAAATAAATTGCAGGAAATGGGGTGAAAATGGGAGAAGCAGCAAAGATATGTACTAATGTAGTTGGAGGATATTGTCATCCGATAAGTTGTCGATCGGCATGTGAACATCGCTATGGGAAAGCCGCTACTAGTTTTTGCATTTTTCTATCTTGTGCTTGTAATTACCCTTGTTGATTAATGATTGGATTTGAATATTTCAATCTTTCGTTAAGAAAAGTTGATCCATGTTAAAGTTTCATGAAATAAAGATATAATAAAAGTTTTATTGAATAACTAGGGGGGCTTTTGGATCAAACTTCCGAATCGGATCGAAAACGAAATCGAAATGAGGTGGAATGAGAATTAGAATGACTTTTTATTTATTTTATTTGGTTTAATCTGGAATTAGAATTTGATTCATTTTGAAAGTGTTTGGTTTTTAATAATTGGAATCAGAATCAGAATTAATACAAACTGATCTTACATAATTTCTTTTGAAATTTATTTTTTTCAATTACCATATATATTATTTTTGTAACCAGAAAATATCACTAATCATGCTTTATAAAAAATTCGAAATGTATTAATAATGATATTGCATAATCTTTTCTTTGGTAAAGTTGTAAGCAATTGAAAATAAATTAATTACAGATTTTAAAACCCACGATTTTGAGGTTAGTTGAAGAATATAATATGAATTCAACAAATTTTTTATTTTTAAGAATAAACGTGAGGTGAGAGGAGAGAGGGAATGAGTTTTGATTCCTTGGGTTTGAGGGGAATGCTTGATTCCCTAATAGTAGGGAATGTGATTCCAATTAATTAGTTAAATATATGTGAACAAACATTAACAATGAGAATTAACTATTCTCATTCCCATTCCATACTAAAAGTTTAGCATACCAAACACACCCAAAATTGAGAACACTTCTTAAAGTGAGAATACTATCAAAACTACGTAGTTTTAACACTAATAAAATAGAACAAATATGGCACCAACTGTTGGGGGACTCGAACCCTGTGCTAAACCATCCACCACGGGCTCCTTACCACTTTGCCAAGCGAGTTTAATTGTTTCAAATGTGACGCGCGTATATATAATAATGACATAATTAATCATGAGTTAAATAGAAAATAAAAGGATGGACTAAGAGTTTAATAGGTATGCAAGAGCGAAGTAAGAACCATGTGCTACGAGAGGTTGAGACAATGAATTCTTTAATAAAAAATTAACTTGGTAATTTATATATCTTAACCGTGCTTAATGTTTAGGCATTTAAATACTTTTGTGTGATGACCAGAAATACAAGACAATAAAGAGATAGGTTGCACTAGAGATCCTCTAGGTCCTTGAATGTCAGAATTAATAAGTCATATCCACGAACGTATATAGAATCTTTGGTTTAGCGGCTTTAGCCTTCTTTGACTAGAGTTGCCACCCGGCCGACCGGGAAATGTACGAACCGGTGCAGATTCTTATTTACTTTCGTGAATACAACTTATCAATTCCGACATTCTAGACACTAGAGGATCTTTAATGCAACCTAGTTTATTATTATCTTGTATTTATTATTATCACACAAAAGCACTTAAATAAAAATAAATATTGTACTGTAAACCGTCAGGTGACACTGTACAAAATCCTCAGAAGCTTACCCTCGTTGTGTGCCGGTGATATTCTCCCAAGCTATTACTTCCTTGGAATGGAGATTTAGGGAGGAACTTTGGGGCCAGAGGTGCGTAGGGCGTGCTCCGAATGATTGGAAATGGAGGACTCCGAGGGAATCTTCTGAGTCAGGAGGATTGCGTACTTACTCTAGCGGGGCTCCGAGTAATGCTAGGATCATATTTTTAGTGATTAGAGATATATTTTGGTGGTTGGAGGACCTTTGGTGGATAACAATATTTACAGGGAAAGAGCTCTCAAGACTCAGAATTAAGCGATTTTATCGTATCAGAGGCGACTTATAGGCAACTTATTAGAGGCAACTTATATCGGGACACAAATCGCTTAAAACGAGCTACAGAGAGATTGAAATATTTGTTGATGAATGAAAAGTGATTTTTGGACTCCTTTTATAGGGGAAGGAGAGACCGTACAGGCTCAAGGGAGAGCCCGTGCGGTCTTGGTTGTGGAGACCGTACCGTCTCCACATATCCCGTTTGAGATCTATTTTGAATCTCAGACGGGCTTTCAAGAAGGCCTGACAAAAGTCCACTGTCGCTTAGCGACACGTGGCAGATAAGGATATGGCCCGTTTGGACATGTGGACAGCCTGTACGGTCTCAGTGAAGGAAACCGTACGGTTCAAGGAATAGAGACCATTCGGTCTCTGATGGAAAAGCGGAGACCATATGGTGTTGAGGAGATATAGGAGTTTTCCACAAGTTTGAAGGTGTCAATCTTGTGTTCCCGGGATGCGGGTAGAGAAAGTTATAACTTCGGAAAGTCGATCCATTCTTCAGTGGGTAGTGAAGTTTGAGCGACTGGCGTAACGAGGAGCTTTGAAATTACTTTCATCATTGGGTTTGAAAATCAGTGCTTACAGTTTGCCTTTCGCTTCTTTGGGAGTGCGTAGGATGATTACATCAACTTGTAAGATTCGTTGGGCAATCCTCATGAAGCGAAATGAGTGACACTGTGTGTATGCATTTGTGTCTTTTAAAAGCGGATTAAGAGATTTACTTGCGCGTTGGTCCTTTGCCTACCAACTCTGCATGATGCCTGGCACTTTGTCCTACCAGTGTTATCTGAGCAATGGTGGTTCCACTTCGGGAAAAAATCGATTTTTGGAAATATAGGGGGATCGTACAGTCTCCATAAGGGCTACGTTTTGAAAGACGAAGAGCCCGTACGGGCCCCAGAATGTCTGGGCAAAACTAAAGAGAGTTTCAGCCGTCGATTTTCATTTCACGTTTCCGACTCCAAAACTTCAGTCCTTCTCTGTGATTTTTGCTCCACTTTCATCATCTATTGATTTTGGAGGCAAGAATTTGGCTTTGGGGCCCGTGAATCTGCCTTCGGAGGCTCGGTTGGCAATTTCGGTAGCAGCGTCAGTGGTGTTGTTTGGTTCTGCCATTTCTTCTTATGAGTCGGACGAGCTTTCGATACGTATAACTTCGGGCTCGGCGATCGGATATGCCCTGACCAATCTTCGGTTTGCCCTCATCCACGACCGTTCTATATAAGGGAAGATTGCATGAGTCTTCCACCTTCCTCGATTCGTGTGATGCATGTATGCATGGACCTATAAGTCTTTTCCCCTTTTTAGCTTGTTGGGCCCAGTTTGGAAACATCACCTTACTAATGCATAGTGATGAAGGTTATTGGCCCTAACAAGACCAGAATCACCTAGAGGGGGGTGAATAGGTGTCTAAGTTAAAAAAACTGATAATTTTAAGTTTTTGAAGAAACTTAATTTTTCAGAGTCAAATTTCCTCAGAGTCAGAGGCAAGCTAACAGGAGTAGCCTCTGAGGGAAATTCTGCTTTAGGACAGTTTATGTCCTTTCAGCAGCAGAAGCTCTGAGTAAGAGAACTTTTGGTCGGTCTTCTGAACAAAGACAATGATAGAAGGAGTAAATCTGTTTCAGCACTAAGTATAAACAAGTACATAGAAGCAATAATAACAAGTATAGGAAAGGGAGAAAGAGATTCAGGAGATCATGATGAACAATTCGATTTATCCAAGTTCGCCACAAAAGTCCTGTGACTACGTCTTGTCCCCTGTGGTCGCAGCCGCCAGAGATTTTAAATCTACTATTCAGAACTTTTATGGCAAGTTCAGAAGCTCATTTACATCAACAGAACTTAAGCTAATTTCTCACTTAATTCTGACTAGTCTAAAAAGAGTTAAAGGATTTCCACCAGAACAACAACAACTCTGTTTTCTGGATTTCTCACCCAACTCTAATCTCAACTAGATTTCTCTCTAAATCTAACTGAATATCACAAACGATATCAGTTTACAAGATTCCTATTATGAACTTGTTTTTCTTCACTCTCTCATTTTACTAAAGCTATGCTAAGAAAGATTGAGAATAGAAAATGGTGCTCTGTTTTTCTTGTTCAAACAGTGAGTTGAGATTTTGCTCGATTATCGCGTGTATGATGCAATGGAGCTTGGCTACTATTTATAGTGCTTTGAAGATGACCGTTGGTGAAGTTTGAATCTTCAAAGAGATGACATCAGTTGTTGTAGCCGTTAATCTGTCATGTCTTCAAACGGTCTTCAAACACTTTGATTCCGTTAACCTTGTTATTTAACTAAATCCGGTAAGTGATTTGAAGTTGAAGATAAGGTTGACTGAAAACTTTCTTCAATTGGATCAACAAAGGGTAGACAAGGAAATTCTGGTTTTGTTTTGAGTAGACATGCGCGTTCCTTCAAAACAGCTTTTTGAACAATTGGCGCCTTGCATTAAATGCAGTTGTCAGAGCAATAAATGCTTAACAGAACCCGTGACTTAGCTTCTGAGAGCTAATTCCTTTTGCCTAAGCCTCTGATCAAATTGGTAAGGATTTATCTTCTGATTGCTTCTGAGACATTTGAGATGAGCTTTAACAGTCTTCACAAACACTTCAGAGCGGAACATCCAGCTTCTGAGCTTTATCTATTGTCTTCAGCTTTCCTATTCTTCTGAGTCTTTAACGCAATCCAGAGATTATTCATTCAGCACCTACTGAGAAACTTATACAAATACTTAACAAAAATTGTTAGTCAACATTGAAAAGTATGTAAGTAAAATTTAAATTTCATCTTCTGAAACGTTCGGACATAATCAAAACACTTAGGGTTCATCATTCTCCCCCATTTTGGTTATGGACAAACCGTGGTCCAGAAGGTAAAATTACTTAAATAAACACAAAGTTTAGAAATTAACTTCCTGATTGTTATGATTTTTACAACTTCTGAGTAACTTAACTCCCCCATTTTAGTATAAATGGTGAACTCCAGCAATCTGTATTATCTTAAAATAGGCTTAAGGTCAAGTTGTTAGTTTTTAATGAAGTGTAAGTTACTAAGTTAAAAAGCATAAACAATATAAATAGTATTCAGAGACAATTGGAAGTATGTAAGGGTTCAATTATATATGATCAAAAGAAACATAGTATATCAGTTATCAAACACAGAAACATAACATAAAGTCCTAAGACAAAAGCTACCCAACCCAGAACCTAGCTAAGAAGCTTAAGTCCTATGTGATTGATTATCAGTTCTAGATTTCTTCTGAGGAGGATTTGCACCACTTGAACCAACATCCACATTCTGTCTCTTCATCCCAGAGCCAGGACCACCCTGCTGAGCAGACTTCTCCCCCGTTTGGCCAAAAACAACAGGAATACCCAGAGCTCCTTGAGAGTGCAGCTTCTGCTGAACATTCAGAGCAGTATGATATTGTTGAGGAGTAGGCCTTACAGAGTTGATCAGATCCATTCGACGCCGAAGTCAGCATCAATGGATTTCATATGATCAAAAGTCTGTCCAGAAAGAGGGCGCTGTCTTTGAACATCCTCCAGAAGCAGCTTGATAGAACGATTATTGGAATACACAACAGCAGTGAGATGCTCATTCTGAATATAAGGCTGTCCTCAAACAAACCTATAGCAATTATGAAGAGCTTTCTCCTGTTCCTTTGCTGAAGTATGTAAAACCTTCAGAAATTCTGTAAGCTCTGCAATCTGGGCGTTCTGAGCAGTCACAGCAGACTCTATGCTTTGAAGACGATTGTTGAGATCAAGAGTGATGTCATACACAATTCTGGCAGCCCCAGAAGATGATGATCCTTGAGCAGAAGGTTTCACTTCTCTCAGAATATGATTGGCAGTACTCTGGAGGTCATCAAGCTTGCCAGGGAGAACCTTCTAATGAGCCTCATAATGCTCGTTAGCTTCTTTAACCTCTTGTGTCAAGATCTCCAGATTCTCATTAATATTACTGGCAGAGGCAAGAGCAATATTTTCAAGGGTTGGAAGGGTTGTTGCCAGCTGTCTCAGCTTGTAAAACTCATCATAAGCAACAAAATGAAGTGTTAAAAGATTACGGATATAGACATAAGGATCCTGCATTTGACGCATAGTCATGAGCTGCAGGTTCTGAGCTTTCAGAGAATGTAATTCTTGCAGCACAATGCCCTGAGCATACATGTCAGCAGCAGATTTCCTTTGCCCTGATCCAACAAATCTATTCAGCAGTTCATTTGAGCCACTTTGACTCATTCTTCCCAACTCCTCAACAGAAGGAGCACCACCAGCTTTAGAAACAACAGAAGCTCTGCTAATGAAACCAAAATTACCAAACTGTTTTTCCATCTCATCTCGATTCAACAAATTACGGAGAAAATCGTAATTTGAAGATAAACCAGCGAAGGAGGAAGTAGTAGTGGAAGTAGTTAAGGGATCACACACAGGAGGTGTATGTCCAGAGGTTGAAGGAGGAGGAATATTGAAGGTGGAAGAGGGAGGAAAGGAAGGAGTAGTGGATGGTAGTGTAGATGGGAGTGAGAAAGATGGAGCTGTAAGACCTATGGAAGGAATTACAGAGGAAGTATTTAGAGAGGAAGTAGTAGAGGTTATGGTGGAGTCAGTGAAAATAGGGCCAGAGGCCAAATTCACTTCTGAATAGGATCCAAAGGTTGAAAAAGTTGGGGGAATAGGAAGTGTAGGAGATGGATGAGAAGTATGAATAGGAGATGGATGATGAATATGAGTGGGAGACGAAATAACCTGTTCAGAGACAGTTGGGTTCTCAGAAGCATTGGGATCAAATGAGGTAAGAGGCTCAGTAAAGACATAAGCCATTCTGTTAAGAGTTTCATTAGCATCCCTGTTACAAGGGCTTCTACCTTGACCCAGAAGAATGTTGTCCATAAAATCTTCATTATCAACATTCTCAGCAAACCTCTGAGCATTCTGAATAACAACTTCAGGATTTTCAGCTTCTGGTTCACTATCCTCTGAGATGTCCTCAATGACAGGAGCATGAAGATTCCCTTCAGCATACATATCCATCATGTCTTCATCATCAACGATGTCCTCTTCTTCTTCAGGAATTGTATCTTCTAGTTCAGCACTTGGAGCAACATAGAAGTCCTTTTTATTTAGAAACCTTCTTCCTATTACTTCTGGAAAGAGGAACCTCATTCTCAGCATCCTCTTCTTCTTCAGTAGCCTCAACATTTCCAGTAGCCTCAACATTTCCAGAGGCCACCTCGCTCTCAACTTGAGCAGCACACACAGCAAGTCTAGCATCAGCCTTAGCCTTTGCCAACATTTCACGCTCTGTTGCTAGTTTATCAGCTGACTCAGCTGTTGGAATCTGATCAACGATCAGAGTCGCGCAGCGGAAGCGAGAAAAACGATATAAAACATCATTGATCAGATTACTTTGATCTTTATCATTGCCTCAATGTTATTTACTTAATTAAAGTGATAAACCTACATTAGTCACTCACATGGAATCCCTCTGAGAGAGATGGACGAACCGCACGATCGGAGGTTCCGCCAAAATCACGTGCACGACACCTACAGTGAACAGGTACTCGCAAAAGGCACGAAGAACGATGAACGGAGACTCCGGGATCACTCTAGGGAGTTCGACCGGCCACTTGCTGTAGAGGGGATTAGGGTTTCGATTTTCTGTCTCAGAAAGTCTGGGGTTTCAATCGATTAGGATTAATTTATAGTGTGTCGACTAATTACAGTTTTAGTACCTGCATTAATTTAATTAATCTGATTGTACCACAATAGAATACAATAGATTCAATTAACATCAATTAGGTTATAATTAATCACACACTAACCCCTAAAGAAAATCTAATTAATCAATCGCTTAATTAATTAACCCGATTGAATAATTAATCCCTCCAAACAATCAATTAACTTGTTCTAATCAGAACAATTAATCAATTAACATTATTAGTTATCAACTAATAATCAGTTCACCATAAATACACTACATGTATTTGTTCTCCGAGTACAAGTCTCAGTGTCTAGTGTGCACGATCCTGTGGGCCATAATCAATTAGCTGAATGACTGATAGAGAGTTGCCTAGACCATATCAGTCGCCAATTGATTACAGTGTAAGTCCATCTCATACAGATAGATACCCTGTAGCATTCTCTAATATCTCTTACCATGCATATCGATATATCAAGTATGAGGCATGGTGGACGTCATCCTCTACAACTTGAGATATTTCTCGATCTAGAGTTAACTGAAGAACAAATAAGTAACCAGCTTATCTGAGTGTGGCCACACATTTCTCAGTTCAACTCAACGAGTGGCCTAATGATATCATCTCACTTATGGAGTGAGTGGTAATCCCTTCACTTCAACTATCAGTATGAATGAGTTCACTGACTAGACCAATCATACCCGTATTTGGCATCCTTTTACAAACCTGTTAGGCGTATGTCCAATCTAATCAGATTCCTCATTCAATACTATATTGAAATCAGGTCGACAGATAAAAGAGATCTATATTTATAGAAGGGCAATGACACTTCCACCATGTGCCTTCTAAAGCGGATCGACCAAGTCCAGTATTGGTCATACGTACCTACAAACATATCCTGTACACGTGTACATATCCTGTTCGTAAAAGCTTTACATTCTATTCATTCCCATGAGTAGAACTAGCTTCTGGTTATTTATGATATACAATCAATGGATACTTCATACAGTACATATAATACAAGATATATTAACTGAATGAATTAATGCCTTTTATTCCATAAAACAATTGTATAGTACAATCAACAAAAGTACAATACAATAACAAAATAACTATGCCTAGAACTAGGGCACACCAACAATCTCCCACTTGACCTAGGTCCAAGCAGGCATAGCCCTAATTCCTATAGATCTAGCATGAGCATTGTTCTTGCGTTCAGCAAGAGCCTTCGTCATCGGATCAGCAACATTGTTATCTGTATCAACTCTCTGTAGTCTAACATCACCTCTTTGGATAATCTCCCGGATAAGGTGAAAATTCCTGAGTACATGTTGATTCTTCTTTGTAGACTGGGGCTCCTTAGCTTGTATCATGGCCCCATTATTGTCACAGAAAAGCACAACTGAACCTTGGATAGAAGGAACTACTCCAAGATCAGAAATGAATTTCCTCATCCAGACCGCTTCCTTAGAAGCCTCACAAGCAGCAATATACTCAGCTTCTGCTGTAGAATCTGCAACAGTTGGCTGTTTAGTGGATTTCCAACTAATGGCACCGCCATTCAAGAGGAACACAAAACCGGATTGGGATTGTTGTTCGTCCTGATCAGTTTGGAATCCTGAGTCTGTGTAACTGGACACAGCCAACTCATCGCCACCATAAACTAAGAAAAGATCTCTAGTACGTCTCAAGTACTTTAGAATTGCCTTGACTGCCTTCCAGTGGGCCTCGCCGAAGCAAGACTGGAATCGGCTAGTCATACTAAGGGAAAAGCAACATCAGGCCTGGTACATAGCATAGCGTACATAATAGACCCTATAGCAGAAGCATAAGGGTACTTGGAGACCTTGTGCCTCTCCTTCTCTGTGTTAGGACTGTGTTCCTTCTTAGACAGTTTCAAACCATGCCCCATAGGGATGAATCCCTTCTTTGAGTTGGACATGTTGAACCTCTTAAGGATTTTGTCTATGTACTTTGCCTGAGAAAGCCCCAGCAGGCGTTTTGCCCTATCTCTGTGGATTCTGATCCCCAAGATAGTGTCAGCCTCCCCAAGGTCCTTCATTGCAAAACATTTGTTCAGCCACTGTTTTGTGGCTTGCAGCTCTGAAATGTTTCCTCCTATCAATAAAATGTCATCGACATAGAGCACTAGGAAAGTGTCCGAGCTCCCACTATTCTTACGATACACACAGGGCTCATCGAGGTTCTGAATGAATCCAAATTCCTTTATGGATTCATTGAACTTCTTATTCCAAGACCTAGATGCTTGCTTAAGTCCATAAATGGACTTTTGAAGCTTGCATATTCGGTTAGGATATTCTGGATTCACAAAACCTTCAGGTTGAGCCATATAGACATCCTCCTCTAGCTCTCCATTCAAGAAAGCGGTCTTGACATCCATTTGCCATATCTCATAGTCGTACCATGCCGCTATAGCAAGTAATATCCTTATGGATTTGAGCATAGCTATTGGTGAGAAAGTTTCATCATAATCAATTCCATGAATTTGCCTGAATCCTTTCGCTACCAGACGCCCCTTGAAGGTGTTGTCAGCCTTTAGCTTGAAAAGCCACATGATGATTCCCTCATCATCAATGCTTATAGCCTGTGCAATAGAAGTCCTGCTAACCTCAAAATCAACTCCCCCAATAGAAGAGTGAACAACATCCTCCTCATTAGATTGAAAATGGAGGTTCTGATAGAACTCGGTGACTAACTTAGGATAAATAAATTCATCTAAGGAGACAAAAGAGTTCCAGTTTTGAGCACTTAGCCATTTTGAGATGGGGTCAGTGGTTTTGACTTCATTGTCTAAGAACCTAGAGGTGAAAACCCTAGATTCACTAAGCTTATCTTCAGGTTCACTAGAGAGATTATGAGTGACAGTGATTTGGGGTGCAACAGATTGTTCTTGAGCCATTTGAGAGAATTTTTGAAAACTAGGTCAAGTTTTGAAAGAAAAAGTTTGCAGAAAAATTGCATAGAAGAAATGATCTATGTGAATTCTAAACGCAAAAAGATTTCGAGTGAAAAGTTGCTAAGTGTGGGAAACCCTTATTTATACCCAAACAAGAAACGGTTCCAATTCAAAAAGTGAGTAAACACCGTTAAAAGGGGAACCAATTACCGTTAACACCAGAAAAAGCACAGTAATAACATTAAATGTAGGCACACTTAAGTGAAAAATCATAATTAACCTTAATCACACTTAATTATCTTAAACGGCTAGTAGTTAAGATAATTAGAATATAATTAAAAAATTAAATTACTGAAGTGGATAAGTCATATCAATGCCTTCTCGCAAGCTGCTGAAAAGAGTACCAGCCAGAGGCTTAGTAAACATGTCAGCAAGATTGTCTTCAGAGGGAACATGAATTAGTATGATGTCCTTCTTCAGAACATGATTTCTCAGAAAGTGATGCTTAATATGAACATGCTTCATCCTGCTATGTTGAATGGGATTCTTGGAAAGATCAATTGCACTCTTGTTATCACAGAAGATGGTAATTGTTATAGGGATGACATCATAGTCAGCAATTTGTTGCTTGATCCAGAGCATCTGAGAAACACAGCTTCCAGCAGCAACGTATTCAGCTTCAGCAGTTGAAAGTGCCACAGAAGTTTGCTTCTTACTATACCAGGACTCTAGCACTCCCCATGAAAGTGACAACCACTAGAAGTGCTGACTCTTTTCAATTTATCTCTACCATAGTCAGAGTCTGTGTATCCTATAGGAGTAAAGTCTGTACTACAAGGATACCACAAACCAGCTTCTGAAGTGCCTTTAAGATATCTGAGAATTCTTTTGACAGCAATATCATGAATCTCCTTTGGTTTAGCCTGATAACACAGAAGCACACAACAAAATGTATATCTGGCCTACTGGCAGTTAGGTATAAAAGAGAACCAATCATACGTCTGTAGGTTTTTATATCTACAGGATTACCAGCTTTCTCTTCATCATCAAAGTCCTTGCTGACATCCATTGGGATATCAATAACATTAGAGTCCATCATGCCAAATTTCTTTAACACTTCTCTAGTGTACTTGGCTTGATTGATAAACACACCTTCATAGAAATTTCAAACTAAGCTTTCATGTGATCACTGAACTCTCTGCACAAAGATTCATTAGTAGCACCAAATATAATATCATCAACATATACCTGAGCTAAAAGGATATCCTTGTTCTTCTTCAGAGTGAATAGAGTTGTATCAACACAGCCTCTGACAAATCCCTTAGACAGAAGGAACTTTGTCCGTCTCTCATACCAAGCTCTGGGAGCTTGTTTCAGTCCATACAAAGCTTTCTTCAGTTTATACACATGATTAGGAAACTTAGGATCTTCAAAACCAGGAGGTTGAGACACATAGACTTCCTCATCAATGTAACCATTCAGTAATGCACTTTTCACATCCATTTGGAACAGCTTGAAGCCTTTGTATGATGCAAAAGCACATACGATTCTAATGGCTTCTAATCTTGCAACAGGAGCAAAAGTTTCACCATAATCTATGCCTTCTTGCTGACTGTAACCTTGAGCAACAAGTCTTGCCTTGTTCCTCACAACATTTCCAAATTCATCCAGCTTGTTTTTCAGAACCCATCTTGTACCAACAACTTTCTTGTTGTTAGGTCTGGGAACCAAAATCCAAACTTCTGACCTTTTGAATTGATCAAGTTCTTCTTGCATTGCCATTAACGAGGAATCATCATCTGCAGCTTCATAGAAGTCCTTGGGTCTAGAAGTGACACAAAAGCCACATTCCCCATATATTTTCTGAGCTGAGCTCTGGTCATGACACGATTATTGATGCGTGTTTTAGCACAGGGGTATAATAGAATCAGAATACGCACAGGTCATCAATCACAGTATAAAACAGTAAGAAAGAGTATCGATCCACAGAGATCTTTGGGTCATTCGTTTCAAGGTTTGAGATTAAAGAGAGTCCAGTAACAAGGGGATTTTAAAGCATGAAATGACAAGAATTAAAGAGAAAGCAAGTAAAGAGATTGTAAAAGGCAGATTTGGGTGAGAACAGTGATGTTCTCGAGCACAAGGCTAAGAAGGGGTGTTGTAAAATAATAATAAACGAGCACATGGAATGAGCACAGGGTCCAGCGTAGCACAGATCTCCTAGATCTAAGTTAAACTTGTTAATACGTGGTTAAGTGGTTCCCAATAGTATCATTCTCCCACGTCTCCATGGCGAGAACGAATAAAAGAAAGGTGAAATAGCATCTCTGCGGACTTTCACCTAACTTGCACAGATCTATGCATCGGAACAGGGTCACTCTGATCTCTCTAGAGTTCCGTACACCTCAAGCAAGGTTAACAGCCATCTCTAGCATATTATTTGCTTAATCTTGTAGTCTAGATCCAGATCTTACCTATTTTCTCTCGAAACATAGACAAACCATGCATATATATCAAGGCCTTTAACATATAATGATCTCTTAAGCACAGATCTACAAGTTAACCACGTAAAAACAACTTAACAAAGATATTTAGAGCTCCGGCATTGCCTTCCCAGCTCACTCCATGCAAATAAAACTACTCACTACTCATAACTAAAGATCTATATCATAAACACCAAATAACATTCAAAATATAACTTTTGTATTAAAGCGGATTCAAAGGGAAGAGCTCCCTCCTTCAATGGCAGAATACCAAGGACGAAGAGGAAGAAACCCAGAAAACCGTACAAAATAAAGAGAGAATACAAAAGCTAACTTAAGAAAAGTTGGTGAAATGATAAGGATAAAAAGTGTGTTCTTCAAGCAAGGGGAACATTCCCTTAAATAGACAAACAAAAGGGGTGCCCTAATAAATGGCAATCCCCAAAATACCCAGAAAAAGGACAAAGTTCTGACGCAAAAACAGAAAGCAAAACATGCACGCGTCCCTAGTGACGTCACCAGCATGACACAGGTCTTCAAAAGCATTTCTCCTCCCTGGCACAGGCTACTCTCCAAGCACAGACTGCTTCTTTCCCAGCTTTAGACTTTAAAATGTTCCTTTTAAGCGCAGACTTCTCTCAACAAGCAATCAGACCTGCTCCAAAGCATTTATAAGCAAACAATACAAAAAGGAGATAAAAGATGCAAACAAATGCAATGAAACAGCCCTAAAAACTATCAAAATACCCGCACAGTCTGTGCACATCAAAATCCCCCACACTTGAGCAATGCTTGTCCTCAAGCAAAGAGATAAAAACTAACTATGCGCAAGGAATTTAAGCAAAAAGATCTTGAAACTGCAATGCCAGACCTACGAACCAAGTCAACTAACTTTACCCTCTAACTCGCTAACAGCTTCGATAAGCGGTTGTCTTGTATTTGTGATACATACTCCCGAACCTACAACTATTAACTAAGTTAGGTAGCAATTAGCTTTAAGATGGTGATGGGAGCATCCGAGACAAGTTACCTACCCATTTAAACTAGCTACCGGAACCTAATGATTAAGATGGAAGCTTAATTGGCTAACTCAGCAGGCTTGAGTACCAAAAGATTTTATTTACAGTTTTGAGCACAACCTTGTTTCAATTTCAGCACAGCCTTTCACATTTCAACATTTTTCTCATCCCCAATCTAGTTAATAGCTTTCGATAAGCGGTTGTCTTGTGCTTTTGGCACATACTTCCGAACCTACGACTAGCAACTAAATCAAGGAGCTTTTGCTTACTCATACCAATTGGCATAGGAGTAGAATGAGACTTTTTAGCACAGATTTAGCACATTGGCTTTGATTTTTGGGTTAGATTTTCAATTTCATTTCAATTTTAGCGCATTGGCTACCCTTTTCAATCAGTTCAGTTTCAAATTTGGGTCTAGTGGCATTAACCGAACATAAGCTTCGCTTTTGGGCTTCCACAAACTCATTAGAGACGGGCAGGGGGATTAACTTGGCACATCAACTACCCTATCAACATTTATATACAGAGCTAAGGTAAAGCTGGTTGCATGCAAACATTAGTCTATGGCAATTGACAGAGACAAAAAGATAATCGATTAAATAATTTGCAGTTAAGTCCTTATCACTAAGCGAGGATAACATATTTACAAGCTCTCGCGCACAGCCTACTCTAAACATCCTAACAACATGCTTTTAGCTAGAACAGGCAAAAATGAAAAATTTAAACGGCCTCATTCAAACTAACTACTCCCTCCCCCACACTTATTTCATTCAGTGCCCTCATTGAATGCAAAACAAATTAAACAACAAGAGGCACAGGGCAAACCAGCACAGCTCCACAGCAGCAAAAGCAATAAGTAAAATAGAAATGCATACCTGCTTGGAGAGGCAAAAACTACTAAGCTACAGGGGAAGAAGTTTCCTTCTGATCATCAAAGATAGAATCAGAGGAAGAAGCAGCTGCTTCGGGTTCAGAAGAGGCTTTCCTTTTATTACCAGGGGCTGAATGCGAAAGGCACAGGCTGTGCATCAGATTTTGAGAAAGAAGGAACAGGAGTGGACTCCCTTTTCGGTTGTCCCAGTGGTGTTTTCAAAACCACCTCAATCTCTGGATCAGAGACTTCCTGAAAAGTGGAACTCAGCGAAAGAGGTAAATTAAATTGCCTTAAACAAAATTCAAAGCCAAAATTTTAACTTAACAAAATCTTGCAAAAACTACTAAGTCAAAACTCAGCACAGGTTCCTCCCCCCCACTTAAAACGAAACTGTCCTCAGTGGAGTCGGGAAAAGAAAAGAAATGAAGACCAAACAACTAAAACAAAAAGAAAACAAAAATAAAAGAAAAACAACTAAGTAACATTGCTTCGTTTGGTGACAGAAGCTAGACACAGGGCTCCATGGTTGTGCTTCATGGAGGCTCAAACAAGCGGAGTGAGGCAACCACAGCTGGCACAAGGGGTCCAGAATACACTTTCAAACGCTGGCCATTAATTTTGAACTGGGTTCCATCTGGATTAGACAGAAGCACAGCCCCATGAGGAAATACTTGCACAACCTCAAACGGACCAGACCACTTGGACTTGAGCTTTCCGGGAAACAACCGAAAACGAGAGTTAAACACTAACACTTGTTGTCCTGGAGAAAACTCTTTCCTAGTCAACTTACTATCATGCAAAAGCTTGGTACGCTCTTTGTAAAGTTTGGAATTTTCATAAGCGACCAATCTGAACTCATCTAACTCGCACAACTGTTGTTGTCTGTGCTTTCCAACACAATTTGGATCGAAGTTCAGAAACTGCACAGCCCAATAGGCTTTGTGCTCTAATTCTACTGGAAGATGGCAAGCTTTACCAAACACAAGCCTAAATGGTGACATACCAATAGGAGTTTTGAAGGCTGTGCGATAAGCCCAAAGAGCATTGTCTAAGTGCTTTTGCCAATCTTTCCTAGCTCTACCAACAGTCTTTTCCAAAATTCTCTTAAGTTCTCTGTTGGAGACTTCCACTTGCCCACTAGTTTGGGGGTGGTATGGAGTAGCAAGCCTGTGCGTGACTCCATATTTGGTCATTAACTTCTCAAATTGAGCATTTTTGAAGTGAGTACCATTATCACTGATAATTGCACGGGGTACTCCATATCGAGCAAAAAGTTGCTTCAAATGTTTGACAACTATCCTAGCATCATTGGTGACAGTAGCAAAAGCTTCTACCCATTTGGACACATAGTCTACCATGACTAGGATGTACTTAAAACCATGGGAACTGGGAAAGGGTCCCATAAAATCGATTCCCCACACATCAAATATTTCACACACAAGGGTACCATGTTGTGGCATTTCATTTTTGCGTGAAATACTGCCTGTGCGTTGGCAAGCATCACAGGTCTGCACAAACTTGTGCGCATCCTGAGAGATAGTAGGCCAATAAAAACCGGATTGTAAAACTTTGGCAGCCGTGCGTGAAGCACCAAAATGGCCACCAGCCTCTCTAGAATGACAATGTTCTAGAATGGAAGGCACCTCATCATAAGAAACACATCTCCTAATGACTTGGTCAGCACACAACTTAAATAAATAAGGGTCGTCCCAAATAAAACTCTTCACATCAGACAAGAATTTCTTTTTCTTATGATAAGAAAACTCAATAGGCATATCACCACACACAAGGTAATTTGCAAAATCAGCATACCAAGGAGAAGAATAAACCTGTGCAGCATACAATTGCTCATCTGGGAAAGTTTCAGTGATAGCAGGCTGTGCAGCCTGAGGAACACCTTCAATTCTTGACAAGTGATCAGCAGCAAGGTTTTCAGAACCTTTCTTGTCTCGAATTTCCAAATCAAATTCTTGTAAAAGGAGCAACCATCTAATCAATCTTGGTTTTGCATCCTGTTTAGCAAAAAGATAGCGCAAGGCAGAATGGTCTGTGTACACAATGACCTTAGATAACACCAAATATGAGCGAAACTTATCAAATGCAAACACAACAGCAAGCAATTCCTTTTCAGTGGTAGTGTAATTGAGTTGTGCATCATTCAAAGTTTTACTAGCATAGAAAATTGGGCGAAAATGTTTGTCAATGCGTTGGCCAAGCACAGCCCCAACACAAAAATCACTAGCATCACACATGAGTTCAAAGGGCAAATCCCAATCAGGAGAGATAAGCACAGGGGAAGTAATCAACTTCTCCTTGAGTTGCTTGAAAGCAGTAAGGCAAGACTCATCAAAGGTAAAGTCAACATCCTTGTGAAGCAAGGAAGATAAGGGTTGTGCTATCTTAGAAAAATCCTTGATAAAACGTCTATAGAAACCTAATGTCCTAAGAAACTACGAACATCTTTGACACAAGTAGGAGGAGGCAGTTTTTCTATGACTTCTATTTTGGCACGGTCCACTTCAATTCCTTTGGCAGAAATTTTGTGACCAAGCACAATGCCTTCAGTGACCATAAAATGGCACTTTTCCCAGTTTAGCACAAGGCAAGTCTCTGTGCAACGCTTAAGCACAGACTCTAAATTCACAAGACAAGACTCAAAAGATTTTCCAAAAACAGAAAAGTCATCCATAAAAATCTCTACAGTCTTTTCTATCATGTCATCAAAAATGGCTGTCATACACCTCTGAAACGTAGCAGGTGCGTTGCACAGGCCAAAAGGCATGCGCCTATAAGCAAATGTACCATAAGGACATGTAAAAGTTGTTTTCTCCTGGTCCTTAAGAAAAACAGGGATTTGGTAATATCCTGAATATCCATCTAAAAAGCAAAAGTAAACATGACCAGCAAGTCTTTCTAACATTTGATCAATGAAAGGTAAAGGATAGTGATCCTTTCTAGTTGCTTCATTCAACTTCCTGTAATCAATGCAGACTCTCCAACCTGTAACAGTACGAGTTGGAATGAGTTCATCCTTCTCATTCTTTACTACTGTGAAACCACCCTTTTTAGGTACAACCTGCACAGGGCTAGTCCAAGTACTATCAGAAATGGGAAAAATAATACCAGCAGCAAATAATTTCACAACTTCAGCATGAACAACTTCTTTCATCTTAGGATTCAACCTTCTCTGAGGTTGGACAGTAGGCTTATTGTTTTCTTCCATGAAAATCTTATGTTCGCACAGGGCAGGTGACAAACCTTTAACATCAGAAATTTTCCAAGCAAGAGCAGGTTTATTAGCTCTAAGAACTGCCAATAATTGTTCCTTTTGATCTAAGGTAAGAGCAGAAGAAATAATCACAGGTAATTTCTCATTGGACTCTAGAAAAGCATATTCTAGGTGAGAGGGCAATGGTTTAAGCACAAGGTCTGGTGGTTCTTCTATAGAAGGCTTCTGAAGTGGGGTGAGTTCCCATTTCATGTTCTGTAAAAAGGCACAAGTAGGTTGCACAATTCTCTGATATATTGAAGAACCAAACTTATCAAAGATAGGTTTAACTTCATCAATAGAGATCACAGGTTGTGTATCCTTAGACTCTAACACAGGGTGTGCAGAAGAACTTTCCTCAGAAATTTCCTCAAAAGTATCATAATCTTGAAGCTGATACCAAGGGAATTCAGTTGTAGCATCAAGATAATAACATTGGTCATCACTAGAAGAAGAATGCTGAAGAGCATCTTGAATCTTAAAAGTGACTCGTTCTTCATCAACCTTCAAGGTGAGAGAACCATGCTCAACATCAATGAGAGCTTTGGCAGTGGCCAAGAATGGTCTACCAAGTAAAATTGGGACTTGAGAGTCCTCAGCAATATCCATGATAACAAAGTCAACAGGAAAATAAAGCTTATCAACCTTGACTATGACATCTTCAACAAAACCTCTAGGATACTTAATAGATCTATCAGCTAATTTCAAAGAAAGTTTAGTAGCAGGTGGTTCACCTAGTCCTAACTTCATGTAAACAGAATATGGCATCATGTTAATACTAGCTCCTAGATCACACAGGGCATTCTTAATATGCAAAGAATTAATAGAACAGGGTACAGTATAACTCCCTGGATCTTGAAGTTTGAGTGGCAGGTTCAAAAGAATAGAAGAACAAGCATTGTTGAGTTGCACAGATGCAACACTCTCCATCTTGCGCTTGTTTTGCAACATTTCTTTCATGAATTTGGCATATTTTGGCATCTCAACCAACATCTCAGCAAATGGGATATTGATCTCAAGCTTCTTCAATCTGTCAATGAATTTGGAATAGCTGGTTTCCAATTTGCTTCCTAGCAAACGACCTGGATAAGGTGCAGGCTGCTTGTAAACAGGCACAGGGGGCCTTGGTACAACCACAGGAACAACGGGTTTGGTGGGTGGGCTAGGTTGAACAACAACAGTAGGTTCAGATTCCTCATCAAGTGAGATGGGAACAGGGGTAGGTATTGCACTATCATCAGAGGGTTGTGCAAATGATGGCATAGGCACAGAGGGCAACATGGTACCACTTCGTAACTCAATAGCAAGCAAGGTCTGCTCCTTAGGATTATCCTCAGGTTTAGTAGGCAAGGCATTTTTGGTACGAGGGTTAACCATATTAGACAACTGGTTCATTTGAGTTTCCAAACCCTTGATGGAAGATTGGGTTTGTTGCATGAATTGGGCCATCATCTCTTTCATAGATGGTTCTTTGTCAACAGGGATAGGATTGGAATGTGGGTTATGGCGATTTTGGTTAAATAGCTGAGGGTTCTGGAATGCAGAGGGTTGTGCAGATGCACTGTTTTGGTGAGGATTAGGCATCCATTGGTAATTAGGCTTGTTCCAACCAGAGTTGTAGTTGGAAGAATTGTGCTGGTAAGGACGAGGATTACTGTTGATATAATCAACATGTTCAGGATTAGGTTCATTAGCAACACAATCCACTGATCTATGGTTTTCACCACAGTATGTGCAAACACAGGGTTGTGCAGGAGACACAGCAGCAACAGTTTGAGTACCCATTCGAGCAATCTGCTTAGTAAGTTCAGCCATTTGCTTAGCCAATTGTGAAACAGCAGGGATAATAACAGGACTTGGATCATTAGGTTCATCCTTCTTGTCAAAGTGCCATTTGTAACTTTGAGAAACCATTTTCTCAATGAGAGCATACATCTCCGTAGCGGACATAGAATCTGGTTCACCATTAGCAACTGATTCAAAAACACTTTTGTTAGCATTAGTTAAACCATTATAAAACGTCTGCACCTGCATAGACAAAGGAATTTGATGGTTAGGAGCACGTCTCAACAAATCTTTAAATCTTTCCCAAGATTCAGAAAGGGATTCATCAGCTCTTTGCTGGAATTGTGAAACTTCATTCCTAAGCTTAATCAATTGCTTAGGAGGGAAAAACTTAGTTAAAAAGTGTCTCTCAAGAGAGTCCCAAGAATCCATAGATCGAGGTTGACAGTTTTTCAACCATTGCTTAGCACGATCCTTCAAAGTGAAAGGAAATAGCTTAAGACGCATACAATCATCCGACACAGCCCTGTTCGTTTTAAAATTATTGCACATGTCAATGAAATCATGTATGTGGCTGTGTGGATCTTCATGAGGCAGTCCACTGTATTGCACAGCTGCTTGGAGCATGTGAATCATGGAGGCCTTGATTTCAAAAATGTGAGCACCTTCATCAGGCACAACTATAGCAGAGTTGTGTCGATTAGCATTAGGAGCTTCAGTGTCCATCCATGGTCTAGCTGGATCCATGTGAACAATTTCAGGTTCAGGTATATTAAAATCTAGATTGTTATGATCAGTTTCAATCTCAATATCCAAGTTCGAGTGATTCTCAATGATATGACTAAGCGTATTCTCATTAGCTGCCTGATCTAAATGTTTTTGTAAACGTCTAGCACGACGAGCAGCTCCACTACGTTTCCTACAAGTCTTTTCAATCTCAAGATCGATAAGAAACTCAGGTGGAACAGATCTGTGCATAAACAAACAAAACAACAAGAACAGTACCTACCAAACGTAACACACAAGTCAAGTTCTCAAAAATCTCAAATAAAACGAAAAACAACAAAAAGATCCCCGGCAACGGCGCCAGAAATTGATGCGTGTTTTAGCACAGGGGTATAATAGAATCAGAATACGCACAGGTCATCAATCACAGTATAAAACAGTAAGAAAGAGTATCGATCCACAGAGATCTTTGGGTCATTCGTTTCAAGGTTTGAGATTAAAGAGAGTCCAGTAACAAGGGGATTTTAAAGCATGAAATGACAAGAATTAAAGAGAAAGCAAGTAAAGAGATTGTAAAAGGCAGATTTGGGTGAGAACAGTGATGTTCTCGAGCACAAGGCTAAGAAGGGGTGTTGTAAAATAATAATAAACGAGCACATGGAATGAGCACAGGGTCCAGCGTAGCACAGATCTCCTAGATCTAAGTTAAACTTGTTAATACGTGGTTAAGTGGTTCCCAATAGTATCATTCTCCCACGTCTCCATGGCGAGAACGAATAAAAGAAAGGAGAAATAGCATCTCTGCGGACTTTCACCTAACTTGCACAGATCTATGCATCGGAACAGGGTCACTCTGATCTCTCTAGAGTTCCGTACACCTCAAGCAAGGTTAACAGCCATCTCTAGCATATTATTTGCTTAATCTTGTAGTCTAGATCCAGATCTTACCTATTTTCTCTCGAAACATAGACAAACCATGCATATATATCAAGGCCTTTAACATATAATGATCTCTTAAGCACAGATCTACAAGTTAACCACGTAAAAACAACTTAACAAAGATATTTAGAGCTCCGGCATTGCCTTCCCAGCTCACTCCATGCAAATAAAACTACTCACTACTCATAACTAAAGATCTATATCATAAACACCAAATAACATTCAAAATATAACTTTTGTATTAAAGCGGATTCAAAGGGAAGAGCTCCCTCCTTCAATGGCAGAATACCAAGGAAGAAGAGGAAGAAACCCAGAAAACCGTACAAAATAAAGAGAGAATACAAAAGCTAACTTAAGAAAAGTTGGTGAAATGATAAGGATAAAAAGTGTGTTCTTCAAGCAAGGGGAACATTCCCTTAAATAGATAAACAAAAGGGGTGCCCTAATAAATGGCAATCCCCAAAATACCCAGAAAAAGGACAAAGTTCTGACGCAAAAACAGAAAGCAAAACATGCACGCGTCCCTAGTGACGTCACCAGCATGACACAGGTCTTCAAAAGCATTTCTCCTCCCTGGCACAGGCTACTCTCCAAGCACAGACTGCTTCTTTCCCAGCTTTAGACTTTAAAATGTTCCTTTTAAGCGCAGACTTCTCTCAACAAGCAATCAGACCTGCTCCAAAGCATTTATAAGCAAACAATACAAAAAGGAGATAAAAGATGCAAACAAATGCAATGAAACAGCCCTAAAAACTATCAAAATACCCGCACAGTCTGTGCACATCAATTATGAACAGAGTCAATAATATTCTCCAAGGGGTGATTCCTAGGAGTTCTAACTTCTCTTGGTACATCCAATGTATCTTCTGAAACTTGTTCATCATTTGTTGAATCAAATATAGGAGCATTTTCTGGAAGGAGGTTGACTTCTGGAGTAGGATTCTCTTCTGGAACTTGTTCAACAACAGGAGGAACCACTTCAGCAACTCGGGGAGAAACATCTCCTTTTTCAACAGGAGATGTGACTTCAGAAGCTTTAACTACATCTTCATCAGGAGCTCTACTATATGCAGGGTTAGTCTCATCAAACTGTACATGAACAGATTCATCTAAAGTCTGAGTCCTCTTATTAAAAACCCTATATGCTTTACTATGTGTTGAGTAACCAAGAAAAATGGCTTCATCTGCCATTGAATCAAACTTTGAAAGGTATTCTTTTGTATTCAAAACATAACACTTACAACCAAATGTTCTGAAATAACCTATCTTAGGCTTTCGACCTTACCAGAGTTCATAGGGAGTCTTGTTCAGGATGCTTCTGATCAGCACTCTATTCAGAACATAACAGGCTGTGTTAACAGCTTCTCCCCAAAAGTACTTTGGAAGCCTTCTGTCATTGATCATAGTTCTGGCTATTTCAACCAGAGTCCTATTCTTCCTTTCAACTACCCCATTTTGTTGAGGAGTCCTAGGAGCAGAAAAGTTATGATCAATGCCCTTAGTTTCACAGAATTCTTCAAACAAAAAGTTCTTGAATGCTCCACCATTATCACTTCTGATATGAACAACCTTTTCATTCCTTTCATTCTCAAGTCTTTTAACAAGTACTGAGAAACATTCAAGTGATTCATCTTTGCTAGACAGCAAAATAACCCAAGTGAATCTTGAATAGTCATCTACTATGACAAAGGCATACTTCTTTCCACCCATGCTCATTGGTTGAACAGGGCCAAAAAGGTCCATATGAAGTAATTCCAAAGGTCTTTTAGTTGAAATGGTTTTCTTAGTTTTAAAAGAGCTTCTGGATTGTTTACCAGATTGACAAGCAGTACATAAATGGTTCTTTTTAAAACTAATTTCAGGCAGACCCTCAACCAATTGATACCTAGCTACTTTGGCCAGAAGGTCCATGCTCACATGAGCAAGTCTTCTATGCCAGAGCCTGGAGGTATCCTCTTTGGACATCAAGCATATATTTTTGCAAAGATTCTCAAGGTTCAGCATGAAAACATTTTCTACTCTAGGAGCAGTTAGAATAACTTCCTTTGACTTACTGTCCAAGATTTTACATCTAGAGGAGCTGAAAACAACATCTCTACCTTTGTCACACAACTGTGCAACACTCAGGAGGTTGAACTTCAGGCCTCTGACTAGGGAGACATCTTCGATCGGAGGATTAGTTCCAATGGATCCAGAACCAAGAATCCTTCCTTTTTGAGCATCTCCAAAGCTGACTTTACCACCTCTTTTAGGATCAAATGTGATGAATGACTTCTCATCACTTGTCATATGCCTTGAGCACCCACTGTCAATGTACCACAGCTTTGACATTGATGGAGCACTCAGAGCCACCTACAACACAATCAATTAGTGACAGGTACCCAATCCTTATTGGATCCTTCATCGTTAGATTTATCTTCAGCAGGTTTTAGTGATATCTCAGATTGCAAGAGGTTTTTAATGTGATACTTGCAATCCTTCAACCAGTGACCATCACTTTTGCAAAGCTTGCAAAAGGGAGGGTTCTTGGAACTATAGCAGCACTTTCAGAGGTACCAACATCAGGAGGAGAAGAGATCTCCTTCAGAAGAGAGGGAGTGATAGGTTTCTTTTTCTTCTGGGGTTTATCACTTCCCAGAGGCAGCTTTTCCTTGCCTTTTGCTTTGGGGCCATCAGCAGGAGTGTTGAACTGTTTACACAACTTTTCTTCTAACACTTTCATGTCAGAATAAATTTGAGTAAACCTAAGAAACTTGTCAGCCTCACTTTTGTCCAATTTCCTCTTAAGGTATTTGAACATACTGTATAGTTCTTCAAGAGAATCAAAGATATCTAGTTTGTGAGAATTGTTTACCTCAGAGTCATATGTTACTTCAGGAGGTGCGGAAGTATAGTTCTAACACTTTCATGTCAGAATAAATTTGAGTAAACCTAAGAAACTTGTCAGCCTCACTTTTGTCCAATTTCCTCTTAAGGTATTTGAACATACTGTATAGTTCTTCAAGAGAATCAAAGATATCTAGTTCGTGAGAATTGTTTACCTCAGAGTCATATGTTACTTCAGGAGGTGCGGAAGTATAGTTCTTGTTGGCCCTAACAAGATCAGAATCACCTAGAGGGGGGTGAATAGGTGTCAAAGTTGAAAACTGAAAATTTCTAAGTTTTTTAAGAAACTTAATTTTCAGAGTCAAATTTCCTCAGAGTCAGAAGCAAGCTTACAGAAGTAGCTTCTGAGGGAAATTCTGCCTAAACACAGTTAGACTGTTTTCAGCAGCAGAAGTCCTGAGTTGAGAACTTCTGGACAGTCTTCTGAACAAAGCCAATGATATTTAGAGAAAATCTGTTTCAGCACTAAGATATGAGCATGTACACAGAGACAAAAATAACAAGTATAAGAGGGATAAAGAGATTCAGGAGATCCTGATTGAACAATTCGATTTATCCAAGTTCGCGACAGAAGTCCTGTGACTACGTCTTGTCCCCTGAGGTCGCAGCCTACAGAGATTTTATAAATCTACTATTCAGAACTTTTATGGCAAGTTCAGAAGCTCCTTTACATCAACAGAACTTAAGCTAATTTCTCACTTAGTTATGACTAGCCTAAAAAGAGTTAAAGGATTTCCACCAGAACAACAACAGCTCTGTTTTCTGATTTCTCACCCAACTCTAATCTCAACTAGATTTCTCTCAAAATCTAACTGAATATCACAAACGATATCAGTTTACAAGATTCCTATTATGAACTTGTTTTTCTTCACTCTCTCACTTAAACTTAAGCTATGCTAAGAAAGATTGAGAATGGAAAAGTGTGCTCTGTTTTCAAGCTTCAAACGGTGCGTTAAGATTTTGCTCGGTTATCACGCGTACATGATGCATTGGAGCTTGGCTACTATTTATAGTGAATGAAGATGACCGTTGGTGAGTTTGAATCTTCAACAGAGATGACATCAGTTGTTGTAGCCGTTAATTTGTCAAGTCTTCAAACGGTCTTCAAACACTTTGATTCCGTTAACCTTGTTCTTTAACCAAATCCGGTAAGTGATTTGAAATTGAAGATAAGGTTGACCGGAAACATTCCTCAATAAGATCAATAAAGGGTAGACAAGGAAATTCTAGTTTCTCTTGAACAGACAAGCGCGCACCATCAAAACAGCTTTTTGAACTTTTGGCGCCTTGCATTAAATGCACTTGTCAGAGCATTAAATGCTATCCAGAACCCGTGACTAAGCTTCTGATCAAGTTGGTAGAAGAACTTCTGATTGCACTGGGCTTCTGAGAAGATCTTTAACAGACTTCAACAGCTTCAGAGCGGAGCATCCAGCTTCTGATCATTGAAACATTGTCTTCAGTTATCAGAGCTTCTGAGTCCTTTAAGGCAATCCAGAAATAATTCATTCAGCACCTGCTGAGTAACTTACACATATACTCAGTAGAAAAATGTTAGTCAACAGTAAACTATATGTAAGAGAGAATTAAGTTTTCATCTTCTGAAACGTTTGGACATAATCAAAACACTTAGGGTTCATCATTCTCCCCCATTTTGGTTATGGACAAACCGTGGTCAGAAGGTAACAGAAAACATGAGGTTTAGAAAATGACTTCCTGATACATATGTTTCATAACTTCTGAGTAAATTAACTCCCCCATTTTAGTGTAAATGGTGAACTTCAACAATTTGTAGAAACTTAGACATGGCTTAAGATCAAGTTGTTAGATTTTAGTGAAGTATAATTTACTAAGTCAAAGAGAAACATAAACAGTAAGTAAATAATCAGAGACACAAGAATGTAAGAAAGATTCAGTGTATATAAAATCATCAGAAGAGAACATACGAAACACGATAATCAGAAGAGTAGATAATCAGAAGAACAGACTCAATGCTTGAGAGACGATTGTTGAGATCAGGAGTGATGTCATACACTATCTTAGCAGCCCCTGAAGATGATGAACCTTGAGCAGAAGATTTCACTTCTCTCAGAATATGGTTGGCAGTACTTTGTAGGTCATCCATCTTACTTGGGAGCAATTTCTCATGAGCCTCATAATGCTCATTTGCTTCCTTGACTTCTTCTGTCAATATCTCCAAATTCTCATTGACCTTCTGAGAAGAAGCAAGAGCAATGTTGTCCAATGTAGGAAGAGTCAGAGCTAACTGTCTTAACTTATACAGCTCATCATATGTAGCTAGATGAAGTGAAGAAAGATTGCGTGTGTAGACAGAAGGATCCTGCATTTGAAGCATAGTCATGAGCTGCAGGTTCTGAGCTTTCAAGGATTGTATTTCTTGCAGCACAATGCCCTGAGCATACATGTCAGCAACAGAAGACCTTTTCCCCACACCAGCAAATCTATTCAGCAGTTCATCAGAGCCACTCTGACTCATTCTTCTCAACTCCTCAACAGAAGGAGCACCACCAGCTTCTGAAATAACAGGAGCTCTCCTCATGAAACCAAAACGACCAAAACTTCTCTCCAAGTTATCTCGTTCCTGAAAATTGCGGAGGAAGTCATAGTTGGATGACAACCCAGCAAAGCAGGAAGGGGTGGAGGAGGTAGTTAAGGGATCACACACAGGAGGTGTATGTCCAGAAGTTGAAGGAGGAGGAATAGAAGTATTTGTGGAAGGGATTGTATGTGTGGAAGAGGAAGAAAGAGTAGGGGAAATGGATGGTAAAGTGGATGGTATTGAAAAGGAGGGAGCAGTAAATCCAATTGATGGAAGTACAGAGGAAGATGATAGTGAGGAAGAAGTAGAAGTAGAAATGGAATCAGTGAAAATTGGTCCAGAGGACAGATTCACTTCTGAATAGGATCCAGAAGGAAGAGTAGATGGAGGAGGTACAACCTCAGATGTTGAAGTTGTAAGGGGAATGGAAGGTTGAGATTCACTCACTTCTATGACAGAAGGTAGTGAAGGAGATGGGTGAGGAGTATGAGTGGGAGATGAGATAACCTGGTCAGAAGCATTAGGATCAAACATAGAAATTGGCTCAGCAAACACATGAGCCATTCTGATCAGCGTTTCAGAAGCATCCCTATCACCAGGGTTTCTTCCTTGATTCAGAAGAATGTTGTCGATAAAATTTTCATCATCAACATTCTCAGCAAACTGTTGTGCACCCTGAAGAACCTCATCACCTTCTGGTTCACTCTCTTCTGATATCTCTTCAATAAGAGGAGCATCAACATCCTCTTCAGCAGACATCTCCAAAATGCCTTCATCATCAGCAACTTCATGTACCTCAGGAATAGAATCCTCCAACTCGGCACTTGAAACAACATAGAAGTTCTTTTTATTCAGAGACCTTCTATTTGCTACAGTCTTCTTCTTGAGCCGAGAAGAAAGAGGAATATCCTCAGAGTCCTTCCCTTCTTCTGAAGCCGTCGTCTTTCTGATCCGAGAGGAAAGAGGAATATCCTCAGAATCCTCTCCTGCTTCTGAAGCCTCAACATCCTTTGAGAACTCCACATTTTCAAGTTCAGCAGTGCATGCAATAAGTCGAGCATCGGCCTTAGCCTTTGCAGCAATTTCTCTTTCAGCTGCTAATTTATCTTCAACTTCTTTTCTCTTCCTTTTCTTTTCAGCAAGAGCCACAACTCTTGCAACCTTTTGAGCTTCAGCAGCCTTTTCCCTTTCATCAAGGCGTGCGTCCTCAGCTTCCTGATCTGCTATCTCAGCAGCATCCTTTGGCTTTTCAGCAACGATCTTCCCAGAAGGTTCAACATTGATTGTTGTTTGAACCAAAGTAGGAAGAGGCTCTGAAACAGCCACCTTTTCAACAGTCAGGACCACTTTGTTGTATCCTTTCTTTCCTTTGCCCTTCTTGGCAACAGTCTTTCCTTTCTGCACATTAGCTTTCACAATCTCCTTCTGAGCAATGCTCACAGAGGGAGCATTCTCCTTCTTCTTTGGAGTTACACCAAAGGTAAGGTTCCTGAAGGTATGCATCTTCAGAACCGTACTCCTGCTGGTTACACCTTCTCCTGAAATGACTACAGAGGCAGCTTCAAATAGCCTCGTCAGAAGGGAACCATAAGCCAGGGCACTAACAGTAGTGACATTCTTCATCTGCCTTATCATCATGGTAGGGAGATTGATCTTCTTCTGGTTGACCAGATGCCACATAAACACTCTTTCCCTGTTGGAAACACAGTTGACTCCTCCAGCCTTCGGAAGGAACACATTTGTAGTAAGGTAATGTGCCCACCTCTGATGCTGTGAGAGCCAAGTGGCATAAGTTTCCTTGGCACTCAGATCTGGTCTGGCCCAATTCGCTTCTGAAAACCCATCAGCTGAACCATCATCACCAATGATGATTCCTTCATCATCAATACCGATAGCTTGAGAGATAGAAGCCCTGCTGACCTCAATCTCAACTTCTCCGACTTCTGAGTGAAGAACATCCTCCTCATTAGAAAAGAAATGGAGGTTCTGATAGAATTCGGTGACTAACTTAGGATAGATGAATTCATTGAGAGAAAAGAATGAATTCCAGTTTTGAGCACTTAGCCATTTGGAGATGGGTTCAGTGGATTTTACTTCGTCATCTAAGAACCTAGAAGTGAAAACCCTAGATTCGCTAACATTCTCTTTGTTTTCAGTTGAAAAGATGTGAGTGACAGTGATTTCTTGAGCCATTGTAGGTGATATAGAAACTTAGGTTAAGAATTTTGAGAGGAAGAAAACACAGAAAATCAATGGAGATTCTAATAGCAATGAAAAAAGAGAGTAAAAACTTCTAAGTATGGAAAACCCCTATTTATACCCAAACAAGGAAACCGTTCCGATTCAAAAAGTAAATATGCACCGTTTAAAAGGGAACATATAACCGTTAACCACAGAACAGCACAGTAAAAAGCAGTAGATAAATGCGCATGCTTAAATGTCAAATCATGATTAGGCTTTAATTAACAATCTTAATTACCTTAAACGATTAATCACTTAAGATAAACAGATATAATTAAACTAAATTACTGAAGTGGATAAGTCATACCAATGCCTTCTCGCAAGCTGCTGAAAGGATTACCAGCCAGAGGCTTAGTAAACATGTCAGCAAGATTTTCTTCAGAGGGAACATGGGAAATGATAATATCCTTCTTCAGAACATGATCTCTCAGAAAGTGATGCCTAATATGAACATGCTTCATTCTGCTGTGCTGAATAGGATTCTTTGAAAGATCAATAGCACTCTTGTTATCACAGTAGATTGTTATTGTTCCAGGGATGACTCCATAGTCAGCAATTTGTTGCTTAATCCAGAGCATCTGAGAAACACAACTTCCAGCAGCAACATACTCAGCTTCAGCAGTTGAGAGAGCCACGGAGGTTTGCTTCTTGCTATGCCAGGAGACTAGGCACTCCCCCAGAAAATGACAACCACCAGAAGTGCTGATTTTTTCAATTTATCTCTACCATAGTCAGAGTCTGTGTATCCTATAGGAGTGAAATCAGAACTACAGGGATACCACAAACCAGCTTATGGTGTGCCTTGAAGATATCTGAGAATTCTTTTGACATCAACATCATGAATCTCTCTAGGTTTAGACTGATATCTAGCACAAAAACACACAGCAAAATGTATATCTGGCCTGCTGGCTGTTAGATATAAAAGAGAACCAATCATACCTCTGTAGGTTTTTATATCTACAGGTTTACCAGCTTTCTCTTCATCATCAATGTCTTTGCTGACATCCATTGGGATATCAACAGCATTGGAGTCCATCATGCCAAATTTCTTCAGCACTTCTCTAGTGTACTTGGCTTGATTGATAAACACACCATCATTACTTTGCTTGATTTGAAGTCCTAAGAAGAAAGTTAATTCTCCCATCATAGACATTTCAAACTCAGCCTTCATGTGATCACTGAACTCTCTGCACAAAGATTCATTAGTAGCACCAAATATAATATCATCAACATATACCTGAGCTATAAGAATATCCTTGTTCTTCTTCAGAGTGAACAGGGTTGTATCAACACAGCCTCTGACAAATCCTTTAGACAGAAGGAACTTTGTCAGTCTCTCATACCAAGCTCTGGGAGCTTGTTTCAGTCCATACAAAGCTTTCTTCAGCTTGAATACATGATCAGGGAACTTAGGATCTTCAAAACCAGGAGGTTGAGACACATAGACTTCCTCATCAATGTAACCATTCAGGAATGCACTTTTCACATCCATTTGAAAGAGCTTGAAACCTTTGTATGATGCAAAAGCACATAAGATTCTAATGGCTTCTAATCTTGCAACAGGAGCAAAAGTTTCACCATAATCTATGCCTTCTTACTGACTGTAACCTTGAGCAACAAGTCTTGCCTTGTTCCTCACAACATTTCCAAATTCATCAAGTTTGTTTTTCAGAACCCATCTAGTTCCAACAACCTTTATGTTGTTAGGTCTGGGAACCAAAATCCAAACTTCTGACCTTTTTGAACTGGTCAAGTTCATCTTGCATTGCCATTAACCAGGAATCATCATCTGCAGCTTCATAGAAGTCCTTGGGTTCCAGAAGTGACACAAAAGCCACATTCCCCATGTATCTTCTGAGCTGAGCTCTGGTCATGACAGGATTGTGAACAGAGTTAATTATGTTCTCTAAGGAATGATTCCTATGAGCTCTAACTTCTCTTGGTACATCCAATGAATCTTCTGAAATCTGTTCATCATTTGTTGAATCATATATAGGAGCATCTTCTGGAAGGAAGTTGACTTCTGGAATAGGATTCTCTTCTGGAAATTGTTCATCAACAGGAGGAATCACTTCAGCAGCTCTAGGAGAAACATCTTCTTTTACACCAGGAGATATAACTTCAGGAGCATGAACTACATCTTCATCAGGAGCTCTACTATCTGCAGGGTTAGTCTCATCAAACTGTACATTAACAGATTCATCTAAAGTTTGAGTCCTCTTATTAAAAACCCTATATGTTTTACTATGTGTTGAGTAACCAAGAAAAATGGCCTCATCTACCTTTGAATCAAACTTAGAAAGATATTCTTTTGTATTCAAAACATAACACTTTCAACTACCCCATTTTGTTGAGGAGTTCTGGGAGCAGAAAAGTTATGATCAATTCCCTTGGTTTCACAGAATTCTTCAAACATAAAGTTTTTGAATTCTCCACCATTATCACTTCTGATATGGACTACCTTTTCATTCCTTTCATTCTCAAGTTTCTTTATCAGAACAGAGAAGCATCCAAGTGACTCATCTTTGCTAGACAGCAGGATGACCTAAGTGAATCTTGAATAGTCATCTATTATGACAAAGGCATACTTCTTTCCACCCATGCTCATTGGTTGAATAAGGCCAAAAAGGTCCTGTTACCGAGAAAACGTAACTTGAATCCACGTAAGCTGTGTTGACTGCAAAATAGAAAACGTAAGCCTAAAGGAGGCCGCTGATCGGCGACCCCTCTCCGATGCTAAAGTCAGTATGGAACTGTGATCGGAAAAGTATTTAACTCAGAGCTTGAGTCAGAATAATGTACCTTAGATTGTAGAAAGTCCCATGTATTTATAGTGTTCGTTCATGTATCTTAGTCCTAGTTGTATTATGACATAACTCGAATTATTCCTCTTTAGTCTCAGAATTATAGTCTCAATTAGCTTGTATTGTCCTAATTGAACTAGGAGACCTAAAGAGAAATACTTTCTTTGTAGGAGAGATATTCTCCTTACTTTGACTATTCAACGCACGTCTATGTGGACATTAAGACTATTCAACATAGTTTAACCGTCCTACGTGTTTGAAAGCTAAATGACTATTGGTCCACGTGTCATACAAAATATTAGGTGATAACAGAAGCCCCCCCAAAAGGATAAACAAGTTCCTTTAGGGCTTATGTCTCGAAACCTCCAAATACCCAAATCACACACGGCCCAATTGGCAGGCCCACGAAGCAAGTATGGCTGTGAAGCCCAGCAACTTTAACATTAAATCCAACTACCCAATCTTGCACGCCTCACTCTAAACTCCACACTTGTCATCAGGCGTGGTCTCAAACTTAAACTCCCTCCAATTATACGAACAGGTTTTGTAATTCAAAATACCATTTTGCCTATAAATATCAGAGAAAAACCCTTCATCTCTTTACGCTTTCAAAAAATTCATAACTTTCTCAGCAAACCGTTGTCCAGATTTCGGTGAAGTGTAAGTAATCCGTCCTCATCTTGCTATTTCATTCCTAATTCGTTATCCGAAATGGCCTCATCATCGCGAAATCCTTCCTCCTCGGGAGAAACTTCCCTAAACTCAGATCCAGAATTAAACCATCGACGTCGTCAAACTATTATGGACTGGTCCGAAGAAGAACTAACGCCACCCTGACCTCAAAATCCAAACCCCAATACCACACAACGCACAAACCCTAGGAACCCTAACCCTCCGATCCAAATGCCAGTACGTGCCCCTCATTCGTAACAGGGTCGTTGGGAGACAGCTCTTCCCCACGAAGCGACCAAGATCAACACAATTGAAGCACTTCGTGATTTGAAGAAAAAATTCCCCTGCCTCAAGGATTTTGACTGTGCGGTCCCCACTCCCGAAGACAGGATGTTTAAGGGAAAAATCCACAAGGTGGCCGTTCTTGAGAGGCATCTTGAATATGGGATGAGGTTTCCTTTTCCCGAGGTGGTGAACGATATCCTCAACGAGTTCAATCTTTGCCCTGCCCAGATTGTTCCCAACTCGTGGGTCGAGATGCTTGCTCTCGTACGGGTATGTCAGGATCTCGGCGTTCTGCTAACCGGAAACCTCTTTAAATATCTCATGACTCCCACCAAGGCTTTAAAACACCCGTGTGTCTCGTTCAAAGAAGTCCACGAGCCCAAAGGCTTAGTCGGTGGCAAACCTTCGTCACACAGTGGCCATCGCTCACGATGGATCTGGGTTGGTCCTGAAGATGGCGACCTTCGATGGCCCTGGAGGATTGATTTCAACGAATTTCCTACTGATCCGAGTACATGGAGAAACCCTACGAAGAATGTGATCCTCAACGAGGAGGAACAATGCTCCCTTAAGAAACTCCAAAAATACAAACCTCCCAGCCCCATCTCTCTCGAGAATTTCCTAACTCGCTACCGGATCAACATGCCGATTGCTACTGTTGGAGAGATGGGAACCATATTTTATTTTCCTGCTCCCGAAGTTAATCGGGCTCATCTCGGGGAGCCCATTTCTCTTCCAAAAATTCCTTGTAAGCTTTCTCGATTTTAACTATGAACCTCTTATTTGCAGGTATTTTATCATGGCCCCTAAATTATCTTACAAACAACGCCTTACAGCTGCTCGGATGAAAGCTTTGGGAAGTGACAGCCAAGTTCCCGCTGTCCTCGTGCCACCCAAAGGTCCTCGTGCGACGACTAAGAAAGTCCGTGCTTCATCGATTGGCCAGATTGCCACAAATGAAGCCAACGACCCCGAGGTGGCACCGATGCAGGAAACACGTGTTCACGAGCCTCGAACACAATCCGAGACCCCAGGTAACCTTATCAACTTCTCAATCTTCATATTTCAACACTCCTCTTGAAATCTAATGCTTTATGTCTTTTATGTAGAAATCCAAATCCTTTCTTCCGGAACCGAAATCGACTCTGAGATTCGGGACTCCGAGGCCCAGGTTCCCAACGACCCTGAAATCTAAATCATCGAGGAGGAAGGGATCCCAGAGCACACTGGGTCGAAGAGGAAAACGACATCCACTCCTACCGTTTCCTCGATTCCCGAGGGCGAGGTTACAACGGGGACTTTCCTTGATGATCCCAAAGGTCCCCAGGCAAAACGTGTTCGTGAGATCGAGGGCACGAGCTCACCCCCTCATCCATCGACCTGGGATCCTAATTGGCATCCGTACTCCAATTGTCCTGAGATGACCAATGCCAAAGGAAGGGTGCCCCCCGAGGCCTCATTGGATGGTTACGAGAGATATTCTCTTTATAACGTAAGCTCTCTTCATCAATGTAACTTGAATTCCAACTATTTCGATGTTCTTACGTATAACCTTTAAACAGTTTTGGAAGGAGCGCTTTCCTCAAGTTTCCCTCAGCGTCCCTGCCATTGCGGAGGATGTTGCTCAAACTTGCCTCGTCCCCGAGGAAGTTAAGCTCGCTGAGAATTTAAGTGACAAGGAGTTGGCTAAGCTTGTACACGTCAGACAAGCCAAGGTAACGATCTTTCTTATATACATGCATCATTCTAAAATTGTTTCGACTTGCTCTTTATTCTCGTCTTCATTCACGCAGGCCATGGCCGCGACGGAGATCATGTCTTACCGCTATCTCCAAAAGGCAGAATCGCTCGAGAGCTATCGCAAAAAGTGGGCGGAGGTTTCTGATAAGCTCGATGAGGCGCAAGATGCTTTGAGCGCTCAAACAAAAATCCTAAAGTCTGCACAACGGATCGGAAGGGACAAAACTTTCGAGTGCGAGAGACTGAAGGTAGATTGTATCAGGCTAAACAAAGCGCTTGATGCCTCTAGAGCTCGAGAAATTGCCCTCGAGGTGGACAACCAATCCAAATGGTTTGATTGTTGCTTCGCATTGGCTGGTCTTCACCAAGAGGCGCGAGCCCAACTTGCTGTGGAGAAAATCGATCAGGCGACGTGGAGAGCTCGAGGGAGAGAAGTGGCCCATAAGCTCCGATCTCAACTCGAGGCTTCCGAGAAAACCAGACTGGACCAGGAAGCTGCTCATGAGGAAACCATCGCGAAAATGGAGGAGAACGAGATTTGGCGTATGTCCAGGTTCAAAACTCGTTTTGTCATGTCCATTCGCGAGAGGTTTCCTAACATCTCTGAGGAAGATCTCAAATTCTTCGTGAATGTGAATCCTCCCGAGGATGATGAAGAAGCTCATGCCGTACTGGATGATTCCTATCCTGAGCCCAATTCTCCGAAAGAAGGGATCCCAGCTGATCCGATCTCCGCAGTTGCTCCTGTAGAATAGTTTTGTATCTGTATCGATTGATTCAATGAAATGAAAAATTTATCTTAGTTTGCCTTTATATATTACGTCTAATATCTCGTGTGCAATTTTTTAAATTTATTCATGCTTGAGCTTTCTAGTGTCTTCATACTAATCTCTTGGTTTTGAACTTTAATTGTTCGCAGCCCTCGTAGTAGCCCCCCCTTTATTCTCTGGTCGGGCTAACTCTTGTAGGGTGGATTCTTACCACGACGTTCATAGATTTGGTTTTAATCGAAGCCTTCTAGCATGCATAAGCTTGATGTTATTTTCTAACCAAACTGTCAAGTGTCGAATACTTAGAACAAACTTTCAAAACAACGCTTAGTTTAACTTTGCAATCGTGCCTCCTCTGCATTTTTCATAAGCGAATAATTCCTAAGTAATTTCTGAATTAAAAGTCATAGATGAGAACGATGCCTCGTGGGCCTTTATTAAAAATGACTCCTAAGTTGGATTCTGAGTTATACATAAAAAGTAATCCTGAAACAGAAACTAAAAATAATATTTCCTGAGGGAAATTGCGTTCCAAGTCCTTGGAACCTCAGTCCCATCGAGGTGCTGCAAACGATAAGTATGTGTTCCGACGCATTCTATGATCTGAAATGGTCCTTCCCACTTAATCCCCAATTTGCCTTTACCTTGCCTCGAGCTCGAGGCTGCTGTACTACGAAGAACGAAATCCCCTTTAAAAAATTGTCTTGATCGTACGCCTTTATCATAGATTCTCTTTGTTCTGGCTTTATACGCCTCGATTCGTGAAAGAGCCATTTCCCTTTTTTCCTCGACGTCATCCAAGTTATCTCGCAAATTTAGTTCATTCCATTCTTCTGTATAATGGAGAACCCTCGTACTCGGTACCTTAATCTCGACTGGAATAAAGGCTTCTGACCAATAAGTTAACGAAAAAGGGGTTTCTCCGGTAGCCGTCTTTGGTGTCGTTCGATACGACCACAACACATGATACAGCTCTTCGACCCAATTTGTTAACTTCTCGAGGTGCGTTAAACGCTTCTTGATTCCTTCCATGATTGTTCGATTAGTTCTCTCGGTCATTCCATTTGTTTGTGGGTGGAAGACCGAACTAAACCTTAGCTTGATCCCTTCTCTCTCGCAAAAGTGTCTAAATAGAACACTGTCAAATTGCTTGCCATTGTCTGTGATTATCGTATTGGGGATCCCAAAACGATACACAATGCTATTCTTGACAAATTTCACAATCTGCTGAGCCGTTATTGATGAAACTGCTTCAGCCTCGACCCACTTTGTGAAGTGATCGACAGCTACGATAACATACTGTCTTTGATTAGTCGACATTGGGAATTGTCCAACGATATCAATTCCCCAAGTCGCAAACGGCCAGGCCACTTTGATACCTTCTAATCCCGATGCCGGGCTTTGTAAAACTGGGGCATGAGCTTGACACGCGCTACATTTCTTTACAAATTCCGCGGCATCATTGTTCATCTGAGGCCAGTAGTAGCCTAACAACCTTGCCTTTCGAGCCAAAACATTCCAGCCTTCATGAGCCCCACATGATCCTTCATGGATTTCCTCAAGTATCTTAGCTCCTTCCTCGATCCCTACTGCTTTAAGCCATGGTTGGGAATACGATCTTCGGAATAGATTTCCATCCACGACTGTATATCTACTCGACTTCCTTACAATTTTCGGATGTTGTGACTTATCTTCCGGCAACTTCCCTTCGTATAGGTATTCAAAAATTGGCCAGTACCATTCGTTGCCTCGATCGAGAGCATAGACTTCCTTGGCATCAATACTTGCACACGGAATTATCTGTACATCGCAAGGGCACAAATTTAAGTTAGTAGGATCAGAAGCTAACTTTGCCAAGTGATCAGCCTCCATATTTTCCTCCCTCGGGATTTGTACGATCTCAACTTTACATCCCATGAGCTCACATTCCTCAATCGTACGCTTTACCATCTCGTGATACTTTTTCATTCGAGTGTGTTTGGTTTCCCAAGAATTTCTTATTTGATTGGTTGCTAGTCCTGAATCACTTTTGATGACTGCTTTGTCTGCCCTGATAAGCTTAACCAAACGCAACCCGAACAATATCACCTCGTACTCCGCAGCATTATTTGAGGAATCAAAGCCCAAAGTCGCAGCGTGCCTGAACACCAACCCATCTGGACTTTTGCAAAAAACTCCAATCCCGGATTGACTCTTATTGGCACTCCCATCGATGAAGATTTCCCAGGTATTTAATACTGGCTCAATTTCTTCTTCAGGTGTGACCTCGATCAAAAAGTCAGCGAGAACTTGAGCCTTTTTTGATGGCCTTGGCTCGAATCTTACATCAAACTCCGTGAGTTTTATGGACCATTCCGTCAGTCTCCCCGAGGCCTCAGGTCGTGAAAGAATCTTCCTGAGTGGGGTGTCTGTACGAACTACGATGGTATAACTCAAAAAATAATGTCTCAATTTCTGAGTAGCAATATACACCCCGAAAGCCAGTTTCTCCATTTTAGGGTACCTCGATTCTGCCCCTCGAAGCACCCTGCTTACATAATAAACTGGATATTGAACTTTTCCTTCATCCTCTTCTCGAATTAAAACCATACCAATGCACTCCTCTCCCACGCTTATGTATAAATACAAATCTTCTCCTTTCACAGGCTGACTCAAAAGAGGTGGAGAGGATAAAAACTGTTTGAGATCCTCGAACGAGGTTTGACACTCATCAGTCCATACGAAGTCTTTTACTCCTTTAAGACTTTTGTAAAAGGGCATGCATCGTTTGGCGGAATACGAGATAAAACGACCCAGAGCGTTGATCTTACCGTTTAAAACTTGTACTTCACGTACAGTCTTTGGTGGCTGGAGATCAATGATAGCCTTGATTTTGTCTGGGTTTGCCTCGATGCCTCGCTTAGAGATCATGAAACCCAAAAACTTGCCAGAATTGATCCCAAAGGTGCACTTTTCAGGATTGAGCTTCAAATTATACTCCCTCAGAATCTTGAAAACTACTTCGAGATCCCTAGCATGCTCCTCCGCCTTCTTGCTTTTCACAATCATGTCGTCCACATAGATTTCGACAATCTTCCCAATAAGTTCCTTGAACATCTTGTTGACCAGTCTTTGATAAGTTGCTCCAGCATTTTTCAGACCAAAAGGCATTACCTGATAACAATAAGTGCCTTCCGGAGTAATAAAACTAGTTTTTTCCATGTCCTTTTCTGCCAACGGGATTTGATGAAAACCCTCCTTTGCATCGAGGAAAGAATACACCTCGTAACCGGCAGTTGAGTCCACCAACATGTCAATACAAGGTAACGGATAAAAGTCCTTGGGGCAAGCTTTATTCAAATCGGAGAAATCGACACACATTCTCCATTTTCCATTTGCTTTCTTGACTAAAACCACATTTGAAATCCATTGTGGGAAATGAACTTCCTTGATTCTCCGGAACTCAAGCAGCTTTTCCACCTCGTGCTTGATGAACTGCTGCCTTTCCGCTCCTTGGTTTCTTTTCTTCTGTTTCACAGGAGTGTATTCTGGATCAATGTCTAGCGTATGCTCCATGACCTCACGAGATATTCCTACGATATCTGCTGATGTCCAAGCAAAGACATCTTTATTCTCCTCGAGAGCAGTGATTACAATCTTTTTTGAATTCTCTTGCAACTCGGCGGAAACCTGTACTGCCTTTCCTTCTTCTAAAGTTATGGCTTCAATTTTATCAACTGGCTCGCCACGTTCCTTAACTTCCTCTACCAAGACACTTTCTTGAGGAACTATTTCCAATGAGGTCATATAAGTATGCCTCGCAACTGTCTGACTACCAAGCGCTACCGCCATTCCTTTCTCCGTCGGGATCATCCATGCTAAATAAAAAAGGGATATGGCACCTCGACTGCCAGAAATCAACGGCCTGCCGATTATCAAGTTATAAGCGATTGGTGTGTCAATCACCAGGAAATCGGCAACCGTTCGCCATTTGCTCGTGGTATTCCCTATTTCGACTTCGAGCTGGATTTCACCCAACAGAAGTACGGGATGTCCACTTATACCAACTAAAGGTGACGAGGAAGGTGTTAGACGCCCACGGTCAAGATCAAGCGCTTCGTAAGCCTTCCTCGTAATGATATTCACTGAACTCCCTGTATCTAACAAGGCTCTTTTAACTGTAAATCCTTCTACATTCATATCAATCACTAAAGCATCATCATGTGGTTCACTCGGGCGACCTTTCAACGATCCGAAATCAAAGATCTTTGAAATCTCCTCGAATCGTCTTTGTTCAACCAAGCCCCGTTTCCTTTTAACTGTCCTGTCCACTGAAGAACCTCCCATAACCATATGTATGATTCTTCGAGGAGGCTTCTCTCCCTCTTGATCCGGAAATTGGTCCTTATATTTCTCGAAGAGATTCTTTAGTTTTCCCTTAGCTGCCAATTTATCCAATTCCTTTGCCAGCTGTTCACAATCTTCTGTATCGTGACCCTGCAATTTGTGAAACGCGCAGTATTTACCATTATACTTAGGCTTCGCACCTTTGGGAGGATATCGGATTTGTTCCTTTTGTTCTTCAACCCACATTAGTACCTGAGCTCGTGGCGCAGGCAACGGAATTCTGTCCCTTTTATCGAAAGGCTTCCTTGGTACCTCACGAGGTCTTTCCCATTTGTCCGAGCTTCGTTCATTGCCTCGATCAGCTCCTCGACTCCTCTCTTGCACCTCAGACTTCACAAATTTTGGTCGTCCCAAGGGTTCCTCTTGGTGTTCATCCCATACCACATAAGATTTTGCTATTGTCATTAAAGCATGAAAATCTTCTGGTCGTTCTGTCATAATCTTCATTTGAAGATCTCGATTCCGACAATTTTCTGCCAGTGTTTTTCTTGCCGAGGACACAATTAATGGTTCAACCTTCAGAGCTACATTATTGAATCTATGTAAATACGAGTCTAAAGTCTCACTTTCTCCTCGGCGTACTCTCATTAGATCATCGACCGTTTTCTTTTCTGGTATTGCCGTAACAAAATGTGATTTAAAAGATTCTGAAAGTTGGTTCCAACTCTTGATCGAACCAGTTGGAAGACACTCGTACCATTGCGCCGCCGTTTCCTTTAAAGTTGTTGGAAATAATTTGCACATTAGTGCCTCGTTTACAGGACTTGCAAGAAGTGCCCTTCCAAAACTTTTGACATGCATCACCGGGTCAGAATCCCCACAATATTTATCAAAATTGGGATACCTAAAACTGGTCGGGTAAGGAGCTGCCAGGATCTTAGCACAGAGTGGACTGTCTTTATCTTGTATAGGTCCTTCTTCGCCCCGAAGAGTTTCATCAGAATAATCCCGAGTTCGAGTTCTTCTTCGGTGCCTCTTCCCCTCTCGAGACCCGACTTTCCTAGTCTCCCTAACATCATCTCGTTCCTTTAGAGCCCGAGCGACCCCTTCAGCTACACTTTTATCGAATGCCTCAACGAGCCTTTTATTTTTTCGTTTTAACTCTTCTATCTCGGAGCCGTTTCCTCGAGATCGACGATGCTTGGGATCTCTACTTCCCGAGGAACTCCTAGAAGACCTGGAATTATCTTCATAGGTAAGCTTTTTAACCACGGTCGGCGAGGCCCTTCTGGCCTGCGACTTTATTCGAGCTTTATGCCTTGGGGGAGTCAGCGACCGCTCTAAAGACCTCCTTCGTTCTGGAGTTCTCTCGCGATTCTTCCTTCGAGTTCCTTGTGATGAAGAGGATGTCTCACTTCGGGAATGCCCTGAATTCCTTGAACATTTTACGCCCTGAGTTTCACCTCGTGGTCGTTCCGTGGGAATTCGTTTAGCTAATTCCTCCAATTGATTCTGCAAGCGATCAATGGTCGATCGATCATTGACCCTCTTAAAAGCCACCTCAGCCGTGGCTCTGTCCATCCGCTTTCTTTTTTCCGGGTCCATGGTCCCTGACCATTCGTACATTTTGTTCAAAGCATCATCCTCATCCACGAGGATTGCTTCCTCATTACGGATGCCAGCCTGATCGTCCTGAGGTTCTGTTCCTGCTGGCTGATCTTCTAAATTCACCATGTTCGTCGTTTAGAATCTTTTATAAAAGATTCCACGCTCACCGCACCAATTTGTTACCGAGAAAATGTAACTTGAATCCACGTAAGCTGTGTTGACTGCAAAATAGAAAACGTAAGCCTAAAGGAGGCCGCTGATCGGCGACCCCTCTCCGATGCTAAAGTCAGTATGGAACTTGTGATCGGAAAAGTATTTAACTCAGAGCTTGAGTCAGAATAATGTACCTTAGATTGTAGAAAGTCCCATGTATTTATAGTGTTCGTTCATGTATCTTAGTCCTAGTTGTATTATGACATAACTCGAATTACTCCTCTTTAGTCTCAGAATTATAGTCTCAATTAGCTTGTATTGTCCTAATTGAACTAGGAGACCTAAAAAGAAATACTTTCTTTGTAGGAGAGATATTCTCCTTACTTTGACTATTCAACGCACGTCTATGTGGACATTAAGACTATTCAACATAGTTTAACCGTCCTACGTGTTTGAAAGCTAAATGACTATTGGTCCACGTGTCATACAAAATATTAGGTGATAACAGGTCCATATGAAGTAATTCCAATGGTCTTTTAGTTGAAATGACTTTCTTAGTTTTAAAAGAGCTTCTGGATTGTTTACCAGATTGGCAAGCATTGCACAAATGATTCTTTTTAAAACTAATTTCAGGCAGACCCTCAACCAATTGATATCTAGCTACTTTGGCCAGAAGGTCCATGCTCACATGAGCAAGTCTTCTATGCCAGAGCCAGGAGGTATCCTCTTTATACATCAAGCATATATTTTTGCAGAGATTCTCAAGGTTCAGCATGAAAACATTTTCAACTCTTGGAGCAGTTAGAATAACTTCCCTTGACTTACTGTCCAAGATTTTACATCCAGAGGAGCTGAAGACAACATCTCTACCTTTATCACACAGTTGTGCAACACTCAGGAGATTGAACTTCAGGCCTCTGACTAGGGAGACATCTTCGATCGGAGGATTAGTTCCTATGGATCCAGAACCAAGTATCCTTCCTTTCTGAGCATCTCCAAAGCTGACTTTTCCACCTCTTTTAGGATCAAATGTGATGAATGCTTTTTCATCACCTGTCATATGCTTTTTCATCACCTGTCATATGCCTTATTGGGTCCTTCATTGTTAGATTTTTCTTCAGCAGGTTTTAGTGATATTTCAGATTGCAAGAGGTTTTTAATATGATACTTGCAATCCTTCAACCAGTGACCATCACTCTTGCAAAGCTTGCAAAAGGGAGGGTTCTTGGATCTTTCCCTTTGCTTCTTGGGAGATTTCTTCTTCTTCTGAGAAGGTACAACATCTTCAGAGGCTACAGCAGCACTCTCAGAGGTGGGAGTGACAGGTTTCTTCTTCTTCTGGGATTTATCATTTCCCAGAGGCAGCTTTTCCTTGCCTTTAGCTTTGGAGCTATCGACAGGAGTGCTGAACTGTTTACACAACTTTTCTTCTAACACTTTCATGTCAGAATAGACTTGAGTAAAACTAAGAAACTTGTCAGCCTCACTCTTGTCCAATTTCCTCTTAAGGTACTTGAACATACTATAAAGTTCTTCAAAAGAGTCAAAGATATCAAGTTCTTGAGAATTGTTTACCTCAGAGTCATATGTAGCTTCAGGAGGTGCGGAAGTTTCTCCTGTGACATCTTCAGAAGTTGGCTCATCAATAGCCATGAAACAAATCTGAGCTTGCTCTTCCTTTTCTTCAGGATCACTGCTGGTCTCAGAGTCTGACCAAGCAGCCAGCATAGCTTTCTTGAACTTTCTCTTATCTTTCTTCAGCTCCGGGCAGTTAGGCTTAATGTGCCCCGGTTGCTGACATCCATAGCACACAATTGGCTTGTTTGGATCTCTCTTGAACTTTTCACCAGAATCAGGAGTTTTCCACCTCTGCCTTTTCTGAAGGCTTTCTTGAACTTCCTGGTCAGCATAGCCAGTTCCTCATCTTCAGAGGATTCTTCAGAAGATTCTGCTTTCAGGACTACTCTTTTTCCTTCTGACCTTTCTCTCAGGTCATGATTCTTTAATGCCATCTCATGAGTAATCAATGAGCCAATAAGTTCATCATACTCATAATAGCTTAAGTCCTGAACTTCTTCAATAGCAGTCTTCTTGGCTTACCAAGACCTTGGTAAGCTTCTGAGGATCTTCTTCACTTTTTCAGATTCTTCGATATCCTTTCCCAAACTCTTCAAGTCATTGACAATCTTGGTGAATCTCGAATTCATACTTGAGATAGATTCTTTGTCAAGCATTTGAAATAACTCATAATCTCTCATCAACTGATTGACTTTAGATTGCTTCACTTTTCCTGTTCCTTCGTAAGTGACTTCTAGCTTGTTCCAAATATCCTTTGCTGTTTCACAAGAAGACACTTTGTTATCCTCAGTAGCAGTAAGTGCACAATGCAGCATATTTATTGCTGAAGCATTCGTTTGGAGTTTTTTAAGGATATCATCAGAATATTCTCTCTGAGGGATAATAACTTGCCCTAAACCTGGTTCCATTCTGGTAGGAATGAAATCACCATCTGTGATAACATACCAAGCACTCATGCTTTGAGCTTGGATGAAATACATCATCCTCTTTTTCCAGTATAAGTAGTTGTCATCATTAAATAATGGAGGTCTAGTTGTGGAGGAACCCTCTGGAACAATGAAGTGAGAAGTATTCTCAGGCTGGTGTCTACTAGCCATCTATATTGATTCTGATATGATCTTACACTTAGATTGTTAGATCTTTAGTAAATATGCGAAGTGACCTTCGCTCTGATACCACTTGTTGGCCCTATCAAGAACAGAATCACCTAGAGGGGGGTGAATAGGTGTCAAAGTTGAAAACTGAAAATTTCTAAGTTTTTAAGGAAACTTAATTTTCAGAGTCAAATTTCCTCAGAGACAGAAGCAAGCTTACAGAAGTAGCTTCTGAGGGAAATTCTGCCTAAACACAGTTAGACTGTTTTCAGAAACAGAAGTTCTGAGTTGAGAACTTCTGGACAGTCTTCTGAACAAAGACAATGATATTTAGAGAAAATCTGTTTCAGCACTAAGATATGAGCAAGTACACAGAGACAAAAATAACAAGTATAAGAGGGAGAAAGAGATTCAGGAGATCCTGATTGAACAATTCGATTTATCCAAGTTCGCCACAGAAGTCCTGTGACTACGTCTTGTCCCCTGAGGTCGCAGCCTATAGAGATTTTATAAATCTACTATTCAGAACTTTTATGGCAAGTTCAGAAGCTCCTTTACATCAACAGAACTTAAGCTAATTTCTCACTTAGTTCTGACTAGTCTAAAAAGAGTTAAAGGATTTCCACCAGAACAACAAAAACTCTGTTTTCTGGATTTCTCACCCAACTCTAATCTCAACTAGATTTCTCTCAAAATCTAACTGAATATCACAAACGATATCAGTTTACAAGATTCCTATTATGAACTTGTTTTTCTTCACTCTCTCACTTAAACTTAAGCTATGCTAAGAAAGATTGAGAATGGAAAGTGTGCTCTGTTTTTAAGCTTCAAACAGTGCGTTGAGATTTTGCTCGATTATCACGTGTACATGATGCATTGGAGCTTGGCTACTATTTATAGTGAATGAAGATGACCGTTGGTGAATTTGAATCTTCTATAGAGATGACATCAGTTGTAGTAGCCGTTAATTTGCCAAGTCTTCAAACGGTCTTCAAGCACTTTGATTCCGTTATCCTTGTTCTTTAACCAAATCCGGCAAGTGATTTGAAATTGAAGATAAGGTTGACCGGAAACATTCCTCAATAAGATCAACAAAGGGTAGACAAGGAAATTCTGGTTTCACTTTGAGTAGACAGGCGCGCTTCATCAAAACAGCTTTTTGAACTTTTGGCACCTTGCATTAAATGCACTTGTCAGAGCATTAAATGCTATCCAGAACCCGTGACTAAGCTTCTGATCAAATTGGTAGATGAACTTCTGAATGCAATGAACCTCTGAGGAGAGCTTTAACAGACTTCAACAGCTTCAGAGCGGAGAATCCAGCTTCTGAATTAATGGGATTCTGTCTTCAGCAATCAAATCTTCTGAGTCCTTCAGGCAATCCAGAAATTCTTCATTCAGCACCTGCTGAGTAACTTACACATAGACTAAATAGAAAATTATTAGTCAATAATAAACTATATGTAAGAGAATGTTAGATTTTCATCTTCTGAAACGTTTGGACATAATCAAAACACCTAGGGTTCATCACAACGGGTCTTACAAGATGATGTAATCACCTTAGGCACTCCCAAAGAAGCGAGGGGCAAACTATAAGCACTGGTTTTCGAACCCGATGATAAAAGCAATATATGAGCTCCTCGCCGTGCCAGCTGCTTAAATACCGATACTCGTCGGAGAACGGATCACCTTATCAAGGATATAACCTCTTCCACCCGCACCTCAGGACCATGAGTGTGGCACCTTCATGCTTATGAGAAAATCCAAGATCACGAAACGATTTACGGTCACAATCACTATTCACTACGGACCGTACGGTCACAAACCTTCTAACTGTACGGTCACTGCCACATGGCAGATAGAAATCCAATCCTTATTTGCCACGTGGCTGGACGTCCAATGAAAACGTGACACGTGTACTAAAATCTAAACAACTTTGGCCAGGCCTTGTAAGGTCCGGCCGGGCCTTGGGCGAAGCCCGTCTCAGATCCAAATTTGGATCTGAGACGGATAAACAAGTGACCGTACAGTCACAAAAGTTGGACCATACGGTCACAAGTTATCCTATAAATACCCCCCGGATTTTCATCATTTCTCACCCACAAACACTCATTCTCCTTTCTTTCTAGCTCGTTCTAAAGCAATTCTTGACCCGATAAAAAGTTGCCTCTGATAAAGTTGCCTCTGTTGTTGCCTAAGGTTGCCTCTGATTAAGAAAAGAATCGCTAGAGTCCGAGCTTGAGAGTATTTCCCAAAAGTATTCCCAGAAAAGGTCCTCACGACCACCAAAAATATATTCCCCCTTATCTGAAAGTTCCAAACCTAGGCATCACTCGCAGCCCCGCTAGAGCTGATTAAGTCCTATTCCTAGCTACTATTCGGAGGACGCCTTACGCGACTCCGGCCCCCAAGGTTCCTCCCTAAAAAGGTCTCCGTTCTTCAACGAGTATCAGTCCGTGAGCGATCACTGGCACGCGACGGGGGTAAGCTTCTGAGGGTTTTGTACCGTGTCACCCGACGGTTTACCGTACGAATGTTTGCGTATTTAAATATTTATGTGTGATAATCATATTAGTCAAGATAATAAACTGTTAGGCTGCATTAAAGATCCTTTGGGCCCTGGAATGTTGGAATTAATAAGTTGTATCCACGAACGTAAATAGAATCTCTGGTTTTCAAAACAATCGGTATAAATGCCGGTTCGTACATTTTCCCGGTCGACCGGGTGGCGACTCTAGTCAAACAAGGCTAAAGCCGCTATGAGCGACCACTTACGCTCACAACAGTGCAACATATTATTTGCTGAAGCATTAGTTTGCAGTTTCATGAGATCATCTTTAGACCATGTTTGAAGAGGTATAATAACTCTCCCTAGACCTTATTCTTCCCTGGTATGGAAAAAGTCTCCTTTGGAAACAATTAGCCAAGCACCCATACTCTGAGCATTGATAAATTTCATCATCCTAGTTTATCAGAATGAGTAATTGTCACCATTTAACTGAGGGGGTCTGGTAATGAAAGAACCTTCTGGAACCATTTGATATAAATTGTTCCCATTGAAGTGTCTACCAGCCAATTTAGTTATATTTTATAGGATCCTACACTTAGATTGTTAGATCTTTAGTAAAATAGCAAGTGCCTTGCTCTGATACCACTTGTTGACCCTAACAAGATCAGAATAAACCTAGAGGGGCGTGAATACGTATTTCATCCAAAATCAAGTTTAACAAAACTTGGACATAATCCAATCTTTTCTTACAGAAGCTAGCTTACTAGAAGCAGTTCTGACAGAGATTCTACCTTAACACAATTTAAGTCTTTCAGTAACAAATGTTCTGAGTTGCAGATCCTCAGGATATGATCTTCTTCTGAACAAAGACTTAGAATAAAGAGACGAACCATTTCAGCACTACGACAGTTGCACAATGCATAGAAGAAAATATAACAAGTAAATAGATATGAGAGAAAGGGTTTAGAAGCTCAGAGAAAACTCAATCGACTTATCCGGGTTCACTACATAAGTCATGTAGCTACGTCATATCCCCATGAGATCACTTAGCAGAGATTTCAAATCCACTAACCAGTACTTATATGGAAAGTATAGAAGCTCATTTACATTCAGCATCACCTAGCTAATTTCTCACTAAGTCTTGACCACTCTATAATGAGTTAAAGGATTATCACCAGAAAACTTATACTATGTTTTCTGAAATTCTCACCCAACTCAAACCTCAAATGGTTTTTTTTTCTCAACTATTTGATTATCACAAACAATATCAGTTTAAAAATCTATTATGAACTTGTATTTTCTTCACTCTCTCACTTTTACAAATTCAGAATAAGAAAAGAGAAAGAATGGGATGCTCTGTTTTTCTTTCAAGATAGCAGTGCGTTAAGTAAGCTCAAAACTTGAGTGTAAACACTCATTTGAGCTTGGCTACTATTTATAAGACTGGTAGATGACCGTTGCTCAATTTAAATCTTGAACTTGATGAGAGATGGAGATTGTAGCCGTTACTATGTCATCTTCTTCAAGCGGTCTTCAAGTACAGGTTTTGATGCCCGTTACATTTGTCCTTTAATCCAAATCATATATCTTAGTTGAATTTGAAGATAAAGATTGATGTAAACTTCTTCATTAAGTTGAACTAAGGGTAGACAAGGAAGAAACACATTTTGATTTTTAGTGAACAGTATAGGCGCGTATTCTGGAGCGTTTTGAACTTTGGCGCTTATCATTAAATGCAGTTGACATGTACATTAAATGCTCGATGACATGAGAGAGATGATAGAGATGACAGAGATTACAAAATAGTAAAATATTATTAAAAAATGAACTAAGGAGGATGAGAGAGACTCTTAAAAGTAAGGAGAGAAAGTCTAGCTCCTAGTAATTTCAGGAGTGTGATTAGGAGGCTCTTGGAGCTCTAATTTCATTGAAACTCCTCAAATTTTAACTCAAGAGCTAAAATAAAGAGTCTCTTGGAGATGCTCTTAGGAGTTACCATTTTTGATAAATGAATTTTGACAATACTCAAAGCTAGATTATTTATAACCCAAGTTTTTATTAGGCATTTTAATAGTAATACAAAAGGATCAGGGTCATGCATGTTTTTACGACCCAATATAGATCCATGCTCTTAGGCCCATGGATTATTCATATGGTACTGATTAACTAATTGTAAAACTGTCACGACCCATCCCGAGACCGTGACCGGCGCTAGGGAACGGGTAAGCATAAGCCACCGGAACCCGTAGCAAGCCTAAGTAACGAAACATAATCACGAAAGAAATAAAGTCTCATAACAATTTTAACATAAAAGTCTCCAACATACTTATACAACCCAAACATACTCAAACTGGTACTGCGGTCTAGAATTTAAGTTAACATAAAACAACACAACCGTACTTAAATGGATAGATGTGCCGCCCGGAAGAAGAACTTGGGCTGCAATAGACTCCTAGTCACCTGAAAAATAGTGGGAGTTAAACCTCCCGCAGTGAATTAATTATATGCAATGCATGAGTAATTTAGCATTCATATCGGCACACAATAATATATATAATATATATAGTAGAAATGCATTCACACCATATGAATTTCTCAAAAATCATTTTTATGAATAAATAGATATATACGTATATGTATACGTGGTTTAGTACGGGATGGACCCTAAAACCTCATCACCCAACCTATCAATCATCTAATCATAGCGATAAGGCTCTCTTTAATCCAATGACTGGGAGGACCGAGAATAACTCAACCGACCACACGCCCAGTCGGCAGGAGGACCGAGAATAACTCAACCGACCATACGCCTGCCTCACTTAAATCCAATAACATCACATATAGCCACCAGGCTCTCTTAAATCCAAGGACAGGGAGGACCGAGAATAACTCAACCGACCACACGCCCTGTCGGTTGGAGGACCGAGAATTACTCAACCGAACACACGCCAGCCTCACTTAATTCCAAGATCACAAATCTCATATCACATATCATATATTTGACATCACAATATCCAATACCATCATAACCAATAACCCGATAATACCTGTGCGCACAAGGTCCTGATGCCGCTCACCAGGAAGCATGTACATACCACGTGTTTAGGCCACAAATAAAATACGTATATAACATACGAAAATGTATGACATGTTTAATAAAATAAGACAATCTCGTAGTGTTTTAAAATGCGTATGAAATACCATGTCATGAATGCAATTGCTAAATTAAATATGCATAACATATAATTAACACACAGATTGTTCCTAGCCGACAATCCTAGCTTTCTGGTGCCGCTCCTCCTACTGGACGAGTATCTATAGAATGATAAAATAGTATTTAGAATCTACAAGGTTCAGAGAATTATAAGAATTAAACTAGTTGCGTTTCACAAGATTTCTGTCGAAAATTCGGCAGAGTCTCCTTTGTAAAACGGACAACCCCTCTAGTATAACTAGAGTCAATCCTGCATAAAACACATTTAATATTCCACCTATACTCATTTCCAGCCATGTATACTATTTTCTTCCATAATTAAGGTACCCGACCTATATTAAAATTCAATTTGGATTAATAACATTAAACTTTAACTTCCTAACACACTTTAACGATTTATTGGGACCAAACCATAAGGAATCTCACTTTGGTCAAAGAATTAAAGTTTCTTAAAATGACGTGTTACGTCCACTGGAATTTTCGCAGAATTTTTGGGGCCGTTTTCCGAAATTCGCCGGAAAACGTCCACCCGATCACCGATTCCGTTCACCGGAAATTCGAGGTGACTGGTTTTACAATGCAGTTATACCAAAATAATCCTTACAATCTCAGGGGTCTGAATATACCTTCAGAATCGTTAAGAGTCGCCGGAAAACCGAGATTTTAGTTAACCTTGCACGTTCCCCGATTAAACTCCGGTAACCTCTCAAAATCTCTTGCATGCACCCGGATTCAGTTCACCCTTAGGTAAAACAGCCCCCTGAGTCCATTTCCGGTGTTAGAATAGCGAAATAATGAACCGAATGTACCGAAATTGAAAAGGCAGCCATGAGGACGATTTTTATACCTGAATTTTGACCTCCAAAACTGCAAAATCTTAAGCTGAAACTCATGTAGACTTGTAGTAGACGTCGAGAGCTTCGTTTTGGTATAAATAACGTGAAAAATGGTTGAGAAATGAATGAGTTATTGACATGAGAAGATTGAAGAGTTTTGTTAAGGAAATGGAAGGAGGAGGAGGAGAAAAGTGGGGAGAAGATGATTATGGAGAAAAGTAGTTGGGTTTGAATATTAATGTGGCTAAAGTTCCCTTAAGTCCCTTAATGATTTAAAATTTTCAAATTTATCACAGAAGAATTTTTAATTCGAAATTAGCTCCTTCTAATTAATACTCAACTCAATTAATTTGCTTAAACTTGTAGTTAAATAATTTGGGGTGTTATAAAAACTATATTGTTGAAATAACTTTTAAAATTTTTTAACAATAAAGTTGATATAGTTTAGAGATAAAGTGTTAAAATACCTTAACTTTGATATTTAAGAGAAATTTTACAATTATAAGTTACTTTTATAAAACATGTCAGATTGTGAAATCCTATTTGATTTTATTCTGATTTGATGTATCTGTAGTCCAAGATTATAATGTACAATTCATGGAAGCAAAATCCTATACTGATTGAGTTATTAATAACTATGGATATGGATGGATACGTCTTACAAAAATCAATTAATTTTTTGTTAAAATCACATCTATAAATTCATTAATATGTTAGGTTGAGCTCATAATAAAAATACTTAATAACTTAGTTAATTATCTATTGATCAATAGAAATGATGAAATGCAATTCAGTTTTGGCTTTCATTGTGCTTGCTCTCTTCATTATCAGTTCATTTGGTAAGTTATTATTATTTCTTTAATTATCATAAATTTGTTGAATCTAAGATTTTAAACAAAATTTGAATCAAAAAAATAAATAAATTGCAGGCTTAATAGGGTATTTACCCCCTGAACTTGTCTCCAATTAACAAGTGACACCCCAACTTTGAAATGTTACAAAAATCTCCCTAAACTTACAAAATTGGACAATTAACCCCATAAAAACTCTCAATTGTAACAATTAACCCCCATATCCGGCATGGTCTACTTGCAGCCAAAATGTGGACTACACGCGCGACACGTGTCAGCATGTTATAGGTCGTTGAAAAGTCAAATGGCCCATGTATAAAAAAAATTAAAAAAAAAAAATTAAACAAAAATCATCTTTTTTTTTTTTTTCATTTTTTTTTCTTTCTTTTTTCCTTTTTCTTCTTCTTCTTCTTTTTCTTTTTCTCCTTCTCATTCTCCTTCTCCTTCTTCTTCTTCTTGTTCTTGATTCTAATTCTTTCCTTTTTCTTCTTCTTCTTCTTCTTCTTCTTCTTCTTCGTCTTCTTCTTCTTCTTTTTCTTTCGTTTTTTTTTTATACGGAAATCTGGAATCTGGAAAATTTTCAGATTCAAATCTGGAAAATTTCCAGATTCAAATCTGGAAAATTTCCAGATTTCTAACGGAATCTGGAAAATTCCAGATTTCCGTCAGAATTTCCGTCGGTAATCTGGAATTCCAGATTACCGACAGAATTTCCGACGGAAATCTGGAATTTTCCAGATTCCGTCAGAAATCTGGAAATTTTCTAGATTTTCGAATCTGGAAAATTTCCAGATTTCGACCCCGTGGAAAATCCGGAACGAAAGAGAAAGAAAAATAAAAGAAGAAGAAGAAGGAAAAGAAAAAGAAAAAGAAAAAAAAGAAAAAGAAAAAGAAAAAATGAAGAACAAAGAAATAAAATGAAGAACAAGAGAGAGAAAGATGAATTTTAATTGTTTTTAATTTTTTTCAGTTTTTCTAACTTTTTTAATTTTTTTTTTTCCTTTTTTAAGGTTTTCACGCGCCCCTAAGAGTTTGAATCTCACTCTCCCTGCCATGTCAGCAATTTGGGGTTAGTTCATACAATTAAGCAAGTTTAGGGGGATTTTTGTAACGTTCCAAAGTTGGGGGTGTCACTTGTTAATTGGAGACAAGTTCAGGAGGGTAATACCCTATTAAGCCTAAATTGCAGGAAATGGGGTGAAAATGGGAGAAGCAGCAAAGATTTGTACTAATGTAGTTGGAGGATATTGTCATCCGATAAGTTGTCGATCGGCATGTGAACATCGCTATGGGAAAGCCGCTACTAGTTTTTGCATTTTTCTATCTTGTGCTTGTAATTACCCTTGTTGATTAATGATTGGATTTGAATATTTCAATCTTTCGTTAAGAAAAGTTGATCCATGTTAAAGTTTCATGAAATAAAGATATAATAAAAGTTTTATTGAATAACTAGGGGGGCTTTTGGATCAAACTTCCGAATCGGATCGAAAACGAAATCGGAATGAGGTGGAATGAGAATTAGAATGACTTTTTATTTATTTTATTTGGTTTAATCTGGAATTAGAATTTGATTCATTTTGAAAGTGTTTGGTTTTTAATAATTGGAATCAGAATCAGAATTAATACAAACTGATCTTACATAATTTCTTTTGAAATTTATTTAAGATGTCTCCCTAGTCAGAGGCCTGAAGTTCAATCTCCTGAGTGTTGCACAACTGTGTGATAAAGGTAGAGATGTTGTCTTCAGCTCCTCTGGATGTAAAATCTTGGACAGTAAGTCAAGGGAAGTTATTCTAACTGCTCCTAGAGTTGAAAATGTTTTCATGCTGAACCTTGAGAATCTTTGCAAAAATATATGCTTGATGTCCAAAGAGGATACCTCCTGGCTCTGGCATAGAAGACTTGCTCATGTGAGCATGGACCTTCTGGCCAAACACTACTAGAAAAAGCTTGATTTCTGACGGAATATTCAGACGGAAACATTTCCGTCGAAAATTCAGACGGAATTCCGTCAGCATGAAGAACCGTCAGGATGTTTGACGGAATATTCTGACGGAAAGAGAATACCGTCTGAATATTCTGGAGGGAAGATTGGCGCCAATTTCTGACGGAATTTTCGGACGGAATCTGTTTCCGTCGAACCTCTGACGATGACAGAATTCCGTCTGCAAGTTTTTTTTTATATTTCTATATAAAATAATGAATATATTATTATTTATATTTATTTTAAGTTAATATTAGAAAGCTTATATTTTATGTTAAATGAAAACTATTGTTTATTTTTATTATTTTTCTTTATTCTTGTAATATATTTATCCATATTATTTCAAATATTTTAAGAAATCACCAAATTTTATATTTTTTTTTTATGTTTATAAAGTTTAGCATATTTTTTTGAAATTTTAAACCAATTAAACTTGTGATTTTTATTTATTCTATTTATATACACTATTCATTTTCTTATTTTATTTAATTAATTAGATTTTTGTGGATGATTTTACAAATAAAATCCCATGAAGTGATCTCTTATTGTTAATTTTTAGAATTTTATAGTTATTTTTTTTAAGGGATATAGTACTAGAATCACTTAAATTTACGGAAAAGTTTAAAAATAATGCTTGTGGTTTGCAACTTTTGCAAATAAAGGCTTGTGGTTTCAACGTTTGCAATTAAAGGTACGAGGTTTCAATCTGTTAGCAAAAAAAATGTATTTTCACTAACACCGTTTATTATTTGGTAACGTGGCACTTTGACCATAATTTGACCAAAGGCCAATTTTGTGGTTTTTTTTTGTAAATAACATCATGTAGTTTAACATTTTATTAAAAAAGATGTATGAGATTTGATTTAATTATCAAATACGGTTTTTACATTTTTATAAATTAAAAATCACTAATTTACCATTTACATATTATGTGCAAATTATATTTTCATGCATGATCTATTACAAAATATAGGACAAATTCAACCCAAATGTTTTATGAAATGGTTTAATTATGACACCAATTAATTAATTAACCCTACAGTAAGAAAAAAAATTAATTAACCCTCACATACAAAATAATAATTGATTTGTTAAGTTTTATTAGACTGGGCTATAACCACACCATTTTCCATTTAATCACGTTTAATGTTAAACTAGTCTATTTAACTAAGATTTATGATTCATGTAAATTATTTTTACTAATCTAAGTTTCTGAGTAATTATTGACTATGACCCTAATGTTTTACAATTAATAGATAACTAGTTTTGTACTCGTGCAACGCACGGTATATATAATATTTCTTTTAAATATAATAATCATTTTAATAAATTAATATATAAAAGTCTATTATAGAAAATATAAGTATAATATAACTCATTTCTTATAATCAACTTTGAATTATTAAAACTTCTTCAAGCGCGTGTTATTTTTCAAGTTCTCAAGTAGTTAAATATGTACATTATTTAGTATGATAATATAGATGTCTTCAAACTTACAATGTTTTACGATTAAAAATGTAAAAGAAATAGACAAAAAAGAATTTAGAAGTTAACTATGTCAAAAGATGAAGGGACTCATAATGTGTTTTCCAAAATAGAAGACTAAACATTATATTATGTAAAATTTAAGGACTTGTTGTTTACCCTATTTAATATGATTTCTAAAATTTTATTGTATTTACTGTATAATTTTTTTTCTCGGCAAAGTAGTTGATATACACTTAATTTTATATTAGTAGGAGTTTTAACAATAAAGAAGTTGGCTACTCTTGTAGTCTTCCTACATGGTTGCTCTTATTGGGGACTCTATAAATATGTGGAGAGAGATGCAAATCCTATATCGTAAATCTCTCTCTATGGTCATGAGATTTTTTCAAAGCCTAGAGTTGCCACTTTTCTCTTAAAAAAATTCCCTACCAAGAAAATATTATTCATATTAGTATTTATTGATTATTTTCTGTTTACCAAAATTTCCTAATTAATTAAAAAATGAACTGAAATTACCTGTATATTACCGACTTTTTTTTAAATGATATACTCAATCAGTTTTTCTTTTCAAAAAAAAAATCTAATTAAATTAGCAGAATCGTAATTATGCTTTAGAAATACAAAAATATCCTTGATGTTTTTCTACTACATCATTGTTGGAGTATATTTACATATAATTTAATTTACTATTATATTTTCTTCATTAGTTCAGTTCATAATTCAGCAACATTCAGTTCAGTTCAAATATCCAAATAGACAAAATAATTTTACATGAATTGTTTAAGATTAATAGGAGAACAAAAAATAATATTTATGCTAGTAACAAAAAAAATTACAACTTTATATTTATGCTTATAGTGGTAGCTTTCGAAGAATACAAGAACACACGACCAATTGACGAAAATTCGATTATTTCGTCGAACGATAGAGACATAATTCGTTATGTGAAAGGATTTCGTCAATAATCGTGATTTTTCTAGCTTTGCAAAAAGAAAGCCAAATAAAAGATTTAGTCAGTAAGGAGATTTATAGAATTAAAAGCTTAATTAGACCTATTTGGGAAAGAAATAATTAGAGATACTGATACAGATATAGAAAACTTCCCAAAAAAAAATATACATATAAGAAAATTTTTAAAAAATAATTTAAAATTATAAGAAAAGAAAATGTTAATAACATAATCTCAAAACATCAATGCTTCATATAATTCTTAAAAAGACACATTGGATTGAGAATTCAAAGATACTCGTGCGATACATCACCGAAAAACAAAAATTTAACTATATAATTATGTTTTTTTTATTTAATGGAACTATATAACTTTTTTATTTAGTATTAAACACAATTAATTAAACAACATAATGTAATATATGTATATAATTTATATACAAATAAAAATATACTTTATGAATTTCATTTTTATAAATATTGAGATCATCAATTTCACCAAATATTCACTCTCATATCATGTTCTCATGGAGTAACAGCATTCATGTTAAATTAAAGTTTTCACCAAAATTATTACTACTAATCCGTTCATGACACGACTTTGTGAAATTAAGTTTTTTCTACGAATATGTAATTGTACGTAATGAATCATAAAACTCTTGAAAATGAATTTCTACGAATCGTAAGATACAATGCAATATTAGAACCATATGAAATAAGTATTCTAAAGCTGCAAAACTGGACCTGGATCTCATAAACCGTTCTTGATGGAAAAAAATGCGAATAAAAGGTTCCGTTGAATTGAATTTTGGTGAAGTACTAAGAATTCTTGATCTCTCCATATATCTCTCTCAATTTAAAAATTCAGAAATTCAACTGGTGTCCCTTCATTGATTTCTCCTAAACTGCATGGAAAGTTGATGCAAATCCTATAACCATTCTTGTGTCCATATCGTGGTCCCTAACAAAACATAGACAAAATGTTAAATTTCAAATTACATAGTATAAAAATTGGATTGAAGTCGCACTAAGCAATTAATTTAAGATCCCTAACCATTTAACAGAATGTAATAAACTACAACTTTAAAATAAGAGAAAACAAAATTACAAATGAAGGGACAGTTTCATATAAGCCAAATTCACATCTCTAAAAAATTAATTTGAGTTAGATAAGCAACATACGATGTTGGAAGAAATGGAATTAACTAAAATTAATTATAAAAACGAACAATTAAAAGAATAGACTACTCCATTTCAATTGAGAAGCAAAATATTTAGAATGAAACTCACCAGAAAAAATGATAAATAAATGTCCTATTTTGAAATTGTTGAATCGATTTTTCAAATATTTGGAACTAAAAGTTCGTACTATTGATAATATGAATATATTCAGCACCTATCTATATGAAATCAAAGAAATAGCAAACGGTTAGTGTAGTCCATATGATTTAATTCAATTGAAACATGAAGATTAATTTAGCGAAAAGAAAACCGAGGACAACAAACAATCCACGAACAAACTCACCAGAGCAACTCCAAGATTTATGCATCTACAAAAAATTCAAAGAATTGAACAAATAAATAGTCTTGTTGCCTCGTATACTATATTGAAAATTACGTCCACTTTGAAAATAAAGAGAGTTGATTAGGGGATTTCCTTATTAAGCAGAAGAGTTAACTACGGAAATTTTTATGGTAAGCAAATATCTATTAAACACATTCAAATTTCAAATAAATAATTCTTTTTTTTTATTTTTAAATAGCAAAAAAAATGTTGCATTAACACCTCATTTATATGTCAAAATTAATTGATACTATCATTAATACTTTTTCAACATCTTTTTTTTTTTATTTCTATTAAGCCAATTGAAAAATTTAGTGAGATGGTAATGATTATAAATTGAAAAAAAAAATAGGAAAGAGATAACTATATATCATATAACTATGAAATTTATGTTTCCGAAATTAATTGATATCTTCATTTGTTCTACTTTCCATTAATTAATTTCAATCTCACTCTTTAATATTCAAATTAACAAAATCGTCACTATTTTCCAAGTGTATTGTATATTTCCTTTCTATTTGATTTCAATAAGGTAATTTCTTTACCATATATTTTCTTCCCATTCGAAATTATACATAATTAATATATTAAATGTTTTATTTATTTATTTAGCTTAAATTTGTGGTGATGCCACATAAGCCAAAGATGAATATAATGTTGACACATAAGCTATTTATGTGTAGGTTTATATATATTATAGATGCTATTATGAAAATCGTTGAAATTTAATCACCAACCTACAAAATATAACCAAATAAAATTAGTAAATTACCCTTCTAAACAATAAATCATTGTCTTGGTCATTCTAAGCTAACTTTGAATTGTGGAAATAGGATAATTTAGAATCATGAACAGTACCAAAAATATTACTGGTACATAGAATTGAAAGAAAACATGTTGATAAGTTTTGTAAAAAAAAATATATGTTTAATTTAATGACAAAAGACCGAAATAAGAAATACACACACATACTTACATACATAGAGAGCAAAAGAGATAAACTAAGGCCCAACTTCTTTTTCAATGCATATATTCTCATAAGAATTCAAGAAATTGAAGTACCAAATTAGCTCCATCATCAAGTACTTGAAATGATCATGAAAATCGAGCCATAAGAAGGATATAATCGTCTGGTTTGCATATGCAATATAGTCAAAATACAAACCAAATCGAAAGAGTAGAGCATAAGAGAAGATGAAAAAAAAGAAAGAGAATTAGTTCACTATGAGATTCATATATAAACATAAATAACGATGATCTCGAATTATAGAAGACACAAGATGAAGAACCTGGACGAATAATTTATTATCTATAATCATAGAGATCCATTAGAAGAAGAAGAGACAACAACTCTACAAACGCAAAATAACATTATCGTTAGATCGACTGAGATCATAATCATTAGACTGCAAAAAACAATATACGAAATAATCGAAATGGTGGGAAAAGAGAGCAAAGTTTATGTCTAAAAGAAAGACGCAAAGAAAAGAGTAGTTAATTAGGAAACAATTCAAAACTTAATTAGGAAGCAATTAATCAACAAACTAATAAATTATTTAACGTTACCAAAATAAATAAATTATTTAACCAGTCAGTAACTAATTGAAATATAAAAAGGAAGAAATTTAAATTAAGGAAAAAATAGTATTTTGCTTGATTGATTGAGATACTGTATATCTTTTGAAAGGGGATTGAAATATATATTCGAACCCTCAAATCAAAACCAAAAAATATAGCAAAAATTATTAATAACAATAATTGATTTAATAATTTAAATTAATAAAAAAATTACACATCATATATTTTGATAGTGAATCAAGGAGAAGACGAAATTACTATTGTTAGAAAGGTTTAATATAATATAAATATAGATTACAACTTGATTTTAGGATTTGATTTGCCAAATTTATTTCATGAATATGGAAAATAGGTAAGTAACTAATCTGATTTATAAATTATGGTATAAATACAAAATATTCTTACTATATTTAACTAATTACAAATAATTATATAATTAAATATTTTTTTTATTATTTTGGTAACAATATTTTTTTTTATTTAGTTAACATTTGTGATCATGCCACATAAGCTATGGTATAAATACAAAATATTTTTACTATATTTAACTAATTACAAATAATTATATAATTAAATATATTTTTTATTATTTTGGTAACAATATTTTTTTTATTTATTTAGTTAAAATTTGTGATGATGCCACATAAGCAAAAGATAAATGAGAGGTTGCCACATAAACAATTTATGTGGAAGTTTATAATATAGGAACCCTAATTAAAACCCGAAAAATTCAAAAGTAACAAATTAAAAAAAATAAGAAATTCGTAGTAAATAAACTCAAAACAGATGAGTAACCCAAAAACATAGAAATGGAAGGAACCAAAAGAAAAAGTAATTAAATAGAGATTGAATCAATAAAATGAGAATTATTATCGAAAAAAACATATGTTTAGAAAAAATTGAAATACATTAAGAAAAGGTTTTAATAAATTAAATTAGGAATGAAGAAACTAATTAATGAAATCCAAATCAGTAGACTAATAAAAGGTAATAAAATATAAATATAATTTCATGATTATATATTTCCATTTTAATATAAGTAAATTGTATATTTAATTTCTATTTATTTAATTAATTAACAAATTTTGTAGTGATGCCACATCATCAATGGGCTATTGAGAGAGTGACACATAAGCAATTTATGTGTAGGTTTATATATATTTATAGATTGTATTTACTCAATAAGAATTTGAGTATTATGCTAATAAAGCTCAGCCCACCTAGCCCAGCCCATTAATCCTTTATGTATAACCCTAGAAAAAATCCCATAGTCCCATATAAATACTATGAATCTCGTTTCACTAAGGCAGACAACATTCTTAGCCGCTCCCCTCAACTTTAACTCTACAATTTCTCTCTCGTTCTCCACTTCTTCTAAGTTCTTTCCAATCGAAACCCTAAAATACCTTCATGCCGCCGTCCTCTTTCATGGCAACGGACCATCTCCTAATCGGTCGATGGTGACTCCCTTTATGTCGGCGACTGCTGCTCCATCTATGACATACATTGGATTTGGATTAACTAGAAGGATCATCCTGGTTAATTTGAATGTTTAAAGTGTATTCAAGTGATTTTTTTATGTACACAAGTCACTTGGTTGAAATAAGGATTTTTGTTTTTAGTTCTACATTTTGTGAAGTAATCAAGTGGCGTTACTTAATTATTTGGACTGTTTTACTTGTTGGTGAATGCATTTTATTATAATTATTATGAAGTGGTTCATTATATTATCTCATTTTACAAGTTCTTTCCGTTCTAAAATAGAGTCATCAAACATTTATATTGATAAAATTTTAGTACAGTTATGGGTTGGCAGATTAGAAGATTTGCTTGTTTATATATAAATCTTTCTACCATCATGTGCAGCAAATCTCATTATATCTTAGGATCTCATGATATCTTAGGTTTCTTATAACCTGTTATTTTTTATTAGCATTATTGTCTTCTTTTGATGGGTTTGACTAATTTGGAATTCCTAGAATTAATGACTTGGTTGATAGATGCACTTTTCTTTTTCAGGCTGCCAAGGACGTGTTAGCCGAGAAGTCTGTGATTAGCGATCATTCCAACCCTACTTGAATTATCACTTCTGGATGAGCTTCTTGCAGACATTGCCACTAGCCTATGTGTATCACAAGATCAACACAGAGAACTGAAGATGATGACTTCCTTGAGTGGGGAGTAAATGAGGATATACAGATCATCTTCTCATCATGTTCATGGTGGTGCATCACCACCAACAATATTTAGTAATGCTGCATATAGACAACCATCTCTGGCCTCACCTTTACCAGCTGATGTAGTGCCCAGATTTGCTCAGTGACCTTATTTTTGTATAGAAATATTGAGGTAAGTATTCTGTGTGTTGGTTGTGTATTTGGACTGAGTAGAGCTTATTATGTATTTGTAGTTGAACAACTTTTTTTGTCTGTAATCTTGGTACGTATTAGTCCCAACAAGTAGAGCTTTGTATTTTAAGTTTGTAATGTTTCACATTAATTTATGTTGTATAAATACCTGGTTTTATTATTGTTGTATTTTAGCTTTAAATTGTTGTATATTTAATTTTTATTGTATAAAAATATTTTATGAATATAAAATAATTCAAATGAATTATAATTTTAAAAACAGAAAAATTATTCTGACGGAATTTGTCAAAGGTTGAGCATTCTGACGGAATAAATCCTCTTACCTGGTCAAAACATTCACGTCTCAACAAACGTCAGGAACTCAGACGTTTACGATATGTCAGGAAAGTTGTCACACTGTCTGACGGAAAACCGTCAGCCAACCGTCAGAACCTTCCGTCAGAAAAACGTCAGGAAGATTTGCGTCGATTGAAATTACCACGGTTTCTTTCCGTCTGAAATCCCGTCGGAATGTCGATTTTCAAACGGATTTAGGCGATTTCTGACGGAATTATACCGTCAGAAATCAGCAATTTTCTAGTAGTGATGTGATCCCTATATATATATAGAGGAAGGATCAAGTGAGAACACCTTCCATATACGAGAACACTTTATATGTGAGAACACCTCTAAAACTACGTAGTTTTAGTAATGAGAGAAGGTTAAAAGGGAAATTTGTCATTTTTTCTTAATTGACACGTATGAGATTTAAGAGCAGGATAGAGAAACTTGTACTTTTTTTAATTATTGTTTATTTCATTTTGTTTAAATAATTTATTCGAATTTCCCGAACTCCGATTAGAAAATTTTTTATACCGTTGGATTTGTTTTGACGAAACGCTTATTTTGAGTACCATTGTTGTTAGGTAAAGTCGACGTTTTAATAATTTGAACATATGTGCTGTAATTTTGAGCATGAGTGTTAATTGTAGTTAATTTGCACTCTTTCAATGTTAAAATGTTAAAATAACTAATATCATCACTAAAATTGGATAATTTTTTCATGTTTCGATCCTTAATTTTAACATATTATCACTAAAACTAGATAATTTCATGAAACATTATACTAATATTATTATTTTTCCATCAAAACTATCAATTGACACATGTTTAAAAACTTAAAAATTATGTTCAAAAAAATACTTCATATTTTCAAAAACTTAAAACGTATGCTCAAAAAAATAACTTGCATGTTCAAGAACTTAAAATTGTTATGTTCAAAAAAATATTTTGCATGTTCAAAATTTTAAAAAATCGTTTTTACATAAGCATCATGGATCTTAAAATGAACATCTAGACGACACGAGTCCAACGGTATGATAATCGTCAAAATCGGAGTTTGGAAAAGTCGGGAAAATGTTTTTAAATAAAAATAAAATTAAATGAAGAGTCAACAACACCACATTTCTCTCTCATCTCTCATGCGCAACAATGAATAAGAAGGGACAAATTTCCCTTTTGGTCCTCTATTATTAATAAAACTACGTAATTTTGATGTGTTCTCATATATAAAAGTATTCTCACATATGAAGGTGTTCTCACCCGATCCCTCTCCTATATATATATATATATATATAGGGGAGGGATCACATGAAAACAAGGTTTAAATTGAGAACACATTTTTAAAATGAGAACACCATAAAACTGTGTCGTTTTATTGATAAGGAGCAGGAAAACACGGAGCTGATGGAGGTGGGATTTGACCCACGCGCTCCACCATTTTGGAATGCATGCTTCCTATTAGGATCACCCTGTTATTGATTAAAATACAACTTTATTAATTAATTATTGTAGTGTTTGGGTATAGTCAACCTCCACTGGGTTGAATATTTAATCAAATACAATTACAAACTAAAAAATATTTATTGCCTTTATTTTTTAATTAATACAAAATAAAATTATATAATAAGCGTTATATTATTTGTATGGTCATGATTCATCAATATATGATTCCTTTTTTTTTACCTATTCTATGATTCCTTCTCTTTTTTTTTAATTATGTCAGATTTACAATTCATCATTCTGGACTTTTAGCACAAACTTTTTCATATAGAACACAAAGTTTTTATTTTTAGAATATAAACTTTGTACTTTAAAATATAAACTATGCATTCTAATTAATAGTAACAACCTAAACACTTAAAACTAAAAAACCAAAATTGAATATACTTATATTCTAAATTACGAACTGTCATGTTCCACAATATAATTAAAAAAAAATCCATTCAAATTAATAGTAACAACCTAAACACTTATAACTAAATGACCAAAATTGAATATACATAAATTCCAAACTACAAAGTGTAAGTTGAGAACACTTCTTATATGAGAACAATTAACAACTACGTAGTTTTGATAAATTGAAAGCAAAAAAACGTGGAAGGTAGCTGCTGGGAATCGAACCGCGCGTGGCTTCATCCTTAGTTGTGCGCCTACCACTCTGACGCGCTTCTTTTGTTCATTAATTGAATTGAGTGAGTTTTATCTAATTAAATAAAAATCTTCTAGTTTAATACTATATAAAATTTGACCCTTCATTTTGTTTTGGTTTTCGGATTGGACTTGACAATTAGGTGAAATTTGGGCTTTCTTTTTATTCTATTAACTCTTTTTATCCAAATATATTGAAGTGAATATACATGTCAAAGTTTTTTTTATTCAAATATGTTAAAATTGAACCTTAATTCTAATTAATGAGCCATAAAATTGAGATCCTAAACATAAATCTTAATTATTGAACCCTAAAATTGAGATCCTAAACGCTAAACTCCAAATTAGAATATAAACTTGGTAATTTACGATATAAACTATGCATTCCAAATTTATAAACTGTGTGTTCCATTGTATAAACTATGCATTCTAAACTAATAAATTTTGTGTTCCAAGATATTTATCTCTGCATTGTAATCCTTATATTCTATTTTAACAATGATGTGACATGTATAAAATTTTTTTTTTTATGTGAATATAAAGTTAGGCCGGTTATTGTATATAAATAAAAAAGTTAAATCAAATTTTATTTAAAAAACCTCAATTTTAATATATTTTTAAATAAAGAATCATATAAAATTGGTGATACTCGAACCCTAAATTGGTGAACCCGAAACCCTAAAGTGGTGAACCTGTAACTCTAAGTTTTTAAATTTAAATTCTAAAATTGAACCCTAAACTACAAACTCTAAACCCTAAACCGAAATAAGTGAACCCCAAACCTTAAAATTGTACCTTAATTCTACTTAATGAACCCTAAAGTTGAGATCCTAAACATAAATCCTAATTATTGAACCCTAAAATTGAGATCGTAAACGCTAAACTAGAAATTAGAATATAAACTTTGTACTTTAAGATATAAACTATGCATTACAAATTTGTAAACTGTGTGTTCCATTGTATAAACTACGCATTCTAAACTTATAAACTCTGTGTTCCAGGAGATTTATCTCTGCATTGTAATTCCTTATATTCTAATTTAATAATAATGTGACATGTATAAAATTCTTTTTTTTATGTGAATATAAAGTTAGGCCGGTTATTGTATATAAATAAAAAAGTTAGATCAAATTTTATTTAAAAAACTTCCATTTTAATATACTTTTAAATAAAGTATCATATAAAATTGGTGATACTCGAACCCTAAATTGGTGAACCCGAAATCCTAAAGTGGTGAACCCGTAACTCTAAGTTTTTAAATTTAAATCCTAAAATTGAACCCTAAACTACAAACTCTAAACCCTAAACCGAAATAAGTGAACCCCAAACCTTAAAATTGTACCTTAATTTTACTTAATGAACCCTAAAATTGAGATCCTAAACATAAATCCTAATTTTTGAACCCTAAAATTGAGATCCTAAACGCTAAACTAGAAATTAGAATATAAACTTTGTACTTTAAGATATAAACTATGCATTACAAATTTATAAACTGTATGTTCCATTGTATAAACTACGCATTCTAAACTTATAAACTCTGTGTTCCAGGATATTTATCTCTGCATTGTAATTCCTTATATTCTAATTTAACAAATATTTGACATGTAATAAATTCTTTTATTTATGTGAATATAAATTTAGGCCGGTTATTGTATATAAATAAAAAAGTTAAATTAAATTTTATTTAAAAAACCTCTATTTTAATATATTTTTAAATAAAGTATCATATCAAATTGGTGATACTCGAACCCTAATTGGTGAACCCGAAACCCTAAAGTGGTGAACCCGTAACTCTAAGTTTTTAAATTTAAATCCTAAAATTGAACCCTAAACTACAAACTCTAAACCCTAAACCGAAATAAGTGAACCTCAAACCCTAAAATTGAACCTTAATTCTAATTAATGAACCCTAAAATTGAGATCCTAAACATAAATCCTAATTTTTGAACACTAAAATTAAGATCCTAAATATTAAACTCGAAATTATAATATAAACTTTGTACATTAAGATATAAACTATGCATTCCAAATTTCCATTGTATAAACTATGAAATCTAAACTTATAAACTCTGTGTTCCAGGATATTTATCTCTGCATTGTAATTCCTTATATTCTAATTTAAAAATAATGTGACATGTATAAAATTCTTTTTTTATTTGAATATAAAGTGTTATATATATTAGAATTGAGTTTATAATTTTGAATTTGGTTTTTCTATGGTATAGGATTTATAAATTTTGATTTTACATTGATTTTACGTGGTTTAGAATGTATTTTTCCAATTTTTAACCATTAAAATATGTTTTCGCTTTGTTTTTTCGACTCATTTTTTTAATAACAGTATGCTTAACATTTAAAACAGAGACTACAAAATTCAGAATGTATATAACATTACCGTACAAAAAATAAAACTAAAATCAACATACCTTCCAAACTCGAAAGCGGTATGTTCCAAATTCTAAAACTTCGTTTTTACCTGGGCATGATGGATCTTAAAATGAGCGCCTCGACAATACCAGTCCAAAGGTATAAAAAAATTTGAAATCGGAGTTCGGGATAGCCGGGAAAACGTTTTTGAATAAAAGGTAAACAAATGATGATTCATCAGCCCACTTTTCTCTCTCCTTTATACCCACACGCATAAGATGAATAAATGGTTAAATTTCCTTTTAGTCCCTCCCCCTTTAATGAAACTACGTAGTTTTGATGTGTTCTCACTTTAAGGAGTGTTCTCAATTTATGGAGGTGTTATATGGGTGAGAACACCTCCATAAATTGAGAACACTCCTTAAAGTGAGAACACATCAAAACTACGTAGTTTCATTAAAGGGGAGGGGCTAAAAGGGAAATTAACCCATTTCTTCTTCTTAGGCGTGTATGTAGTCAGGATAGAGAAAAGTGGGTTGATGACTCATCATTTGTTTACTTTTTATTCAAAAACGTTTTCTCGGCTATCCCGAACTCCGATTTCGAATTTTTTTATACCGTTGGACTGGTATTGACGAGGCGCTCATTTTAAGATCCATCATGCCCAGGTAAAAACGAAGTTTTAGAACTTGGAACATACGGCTCTCGAGTTTGGAATGTAGGTTGATTTTAGTTTTTTTTTTTGTACGGTAATGTTATATACATTCTGAATTTTGTAGTCTCTGTTTTAAATGTTAAGCATACTGTTATTAAAAAAATGAGTCAAAAAAACAAAGCGAAAACATATTTTAATGGTTAAAAATTGGAAAAATACATTCTAAACCACGTAAAATCAATGTAAAATCAAAATTTATAAACCCTATACCATAAAAAAAACCAAATTCAAAAATATAAACCCAATTCTAATATATATAACACTTTATATGCACATAAAAAAATAATTTTATACATGTCACATTATTGTTAAATTAGAATATAAGGAATTACAATGCAGAGATAAATATCCTGGAACACAGAGTTTATAAGTTTAGAATGCGTAGTTTATACAATGGAACACACAGTTTATAAATTTGGAATGAGTAGTTTATATCTTAAAGTACAAAGTTTATATCCTAATTTCGAGTTTAGCGTTTAGGATCTCAATTTTAGGGTTCAATAATTAGGATTTATGTTTAGGATCTCAATTTTAGGGTTCATTAAGTAGAATGAAGGTACAATTTTAAGGTTTGGGGTTCACATATTTCGGTTTAGGGTTTAGAGTTTGTAGTTTAGGGTTCAATTTTAGGATTTACATTTAAAAACTTAGAGTTACGGGTTCACCACTTTAAGGTTTCGGGTTCACCAATTTAGGGTTCGAGTATCACCAATTTTATATGATACTTTATTTAAAAATATATTAAATTGGAGGTTTTTTAAATAAAATTTGATTTAACATTTTTATTTATATACAATAACCGGCCTAAATTTATATTCGGATTAAAAAAAGGAATTTTATACATGTCACATTATTGTTAAATTAGAATATAAGGAATTACAATGCAGAGATAAATATCATGGAACATAGAGTTTATAAGTTTAGAATGCGTAGTTTATACAATGGAACACACAGTTTATAAATTTGGAATGCGTAGTTTATATCTTAAAGTACAAAGTTTGTATTCTAATTTCTACTTTAGCGTTTAGGATCTCAATTTTAGGGTTCAATAATTAGGATTTATGTTTAGGATCTCAATTTTAGGGTTCATTAAGTAGAATTAAGGTACAATTTTAAGCTTTGGGGTTCACTTATTTTGGTTTAGGGTTTAGAATTTGTAGTTTAGGGTTCAATTTTAGGATTTAAATTTAAAAACTTAGAGTTACGGGTTCACCACTTTAGGGTTTCGGGTTCACCAATTTAGGGTTCGAGTATCACCAATTTTATATGACACTTTATTTAAAAATATATTAAAATGGAGGTTTTTTAAATAAAATTTGATTTAACTTTTTTTTATATACAATAACCGGCCTAAATTTATATTCGCATAAAAAAAAAGAATTTTATACATGCCACATTATTTTTAAATTAGAATATAAGGAATTATAATGCAGAGATAAATATTTTGGAACACAGAGTTTATAAGTTTAGAATGCGTAGTTTATACAATGGAACACACAGTTTATAAATTTGGAATGCGTAGTTTATATCTTAAAGTGCAAAATTTATATTCTAATTTCTAGTTTAGCGTTTAGGATCTCAATTTTAAGTAATTAGGATTTATGCTTAGGATCTCAATTTTAGGGTTCATTAAGTAGAATTAATGTACAATTTTAAGGTTTGGGGTTCACTTATTTCGGTTTAGGGTTTAGAGTTTGTAGTTTAGGGTTTAATTTTAGGATTTAAATTTTAAAACTTAGAGTTACGGATTCACCACTTTAGGGTTTCGGGTTCACCAATTTAGGGTTCGAGTATCACCAATTTTATATGATACTTTATTTAAAAATATATTAAAATGGAGGTTTTTTAAATAAAATTTGATTTAACTTTTTTATTTATATACAATAACCGGCCTAACTTTATATTCAAATAAAAAAGAATTGTATACATGTCACATTATTTTTAAATTAGAATATAAGGAATTACAATGCAAAAATAAATATCATGGAACACAGAGTTTATAAGTTTAGAATGCGTAGTTTATACAATGGAACACACAGTTTATAAATTTGGAATGCATAGTTTATATCTTAAAGTACAAAGTTTATATTCTAATTTCGAGTTTAGCGTTTATGATCTCAATTTTAGGGTTCAATAATTAGGATTGATGTTTTAGAGAAGATAATAAATAAAAATGGAAAAATGAGTAATTATATTTTTAAGGAGATGATAAATAAAATTGAAAAAGTAGTAATTATATTTTAGAGAAGATAATAAATAAAAATGGAAAAATGAGTAATTATATTTTAAAGGAGATGACAAATGAAAATGGAAAAAGGAGTAATTATATTTTAGAGTATATGATAAATAAAAATGAAAAAAAAAATAAAAGAAAGAAGAATAAAATAAGTGCAGCATGGCTGCCAAACAAATATTAAGTATATTATTGGCTGAATTTCTATACTAGCATGAGCAACAACTTGATGCAGTGCAGTGGCAAGAGCAAATGTGTGTGTGGGCCATGTATCCATGTGGCCCAGGTTCGAATCCTGATGGGGTCCTGTGAAAACCACTTGATATGTCAGAACCAGTTTTTGGTGAGAACCACATGAAACGGCGTCGTTTTGGGGGTTGGAACACGTGGTGGCAAAGCTGTAAATAACCAATGACATATTTAATCAGGATTAAATGTCAAAATGATTGAGGTGGGGTTCGAACCCTGGGCAGCAAGGGAACACAACACCTGCTCAACCACCAAGCCACTCACTCATTTTGGTGATAATGGGACTGGTATATGATGAACCCTAAGTGTTTTGGTTATGTCCAAACGTTTCAGAAGATGAAAATGAAAATTAACTTGTATACTTTTTGATGTTGACTAACAATTTTCGTTAAGTTATTATGAGTTTTTCTCAGCAGATGCTGAATGAAGAATTCCTGCTTGCCTATTTTAACTCAGAAGATTAAAAAGCTGGAGACTGAAGCACTTTCTCAGAAGCTGGATGAACCGCTCTGAAGTGTTGATTGTCTGCCTAAAGCTTTTATCAGAAGTTCTCTTTTGCAAACAGAAGACTAAGGTTGTTTTAGTTCAGAAGCGCTAAGAAGAAAAACGAACATCAGAAGTTCGTTATCACGGGTTTGGTTAAGCATTTAATGCTTTGTCAGTTGCATTTAATGCAAGGCGCCAAAAGTTCAAAAAGCTGTTTGAAGGACGCGCCTGTTCACAACAAACAAAACCTGCTCTCTTACCGTTTCCCTCTAAATCAATCTTCAAGATCAGTCAACTCCATCACCTTTATCTTAATCCCATACCGGATTAGGTTAAAGTACAAAGTTGACAGAGTTGAGTGTTTTGAGACCGTTTGAAGAAGTTGACAAGATTAACGGCTACTTTCATCCTTGTCATCCTTGAAGATTCAAATATCCTCAACGGTTATCTACTCAACACTATAAATAGTAGCAAAGCTCCACTGCATCAACCACGTGTGATCATAGAGCAAAAATCTCAACGCACTGTTATTCAAGAAAACAGAGCACTCTTTCCATTCTCAATCTTTTCTTAGCTTAGCCTTTGTAATTGTGAGAGAGTGAAGAAAAACAAGTTCATAATAGAAATCTTGTAAACTGAGATCGGTTGTGATCTTCAGTTAGATTTAAAAGAGAGAAATCTAGTTGAGATTTGAGTTGGGTGAGAAATCCAGAAAACAGAGTATTGTTGTTCTGGTGAAAATCCTTTAACTCATTTTAGGCTAGTCAGAACTAAGTGAGAAATTAGCTTAAGTTCTGTTGATGTAAAGGAGCTTCTGAACTTGCCATAAAAGTTCTGAATAGTGGATTTATAAAATCTCTGGAGGCTGCGACCTCAGAGGACAAGACGTAGTCACAGGAATTCTGTGGCGAACTTGGATAAATTGAACTGTTCATCAGGACCTCCTGAATCTCTTTCTCCCTTCTTTATACTTGTTAATTGCTTCTGTGTACTTGTATCATATTTAGTGCTGAAACAGATTTTCTCTTAAAAATCACAAGTCTGTGTTCAGAAGACTGTCCAGAAGTTCTTTACTCAGAACTTCTGTAGCTGAAAAGACAGAACCTGTCTTAAAGCAGATTATCCCTCAGAGGCTACTTCAATAAGCTTGCCTCTGACTCTGAGGATTATTGACTCTGAAAATTGAGTTTTCATTAAATCCTTGAAAATATCAGTTTTCGTTTGAAACACCTATTCACCCCCCTCTAGGTGATTCTGATCTTGTTAGGGCCAACAAGTGGTATCAGAGCGAAGGTCACTTCGTATATTTACTAAAGATCTAACAATCTAAGTGTAAGATCCTATCAGAATCGATAGAGATGGCTAGTAGACACCAGCCTGAGAATTCTTCTCACTTCATTGTCCCAGAGGGATCCTCTACAACTAGACCTCCATTATTCAATGGTGACAATTACTCCTACTGGAAAAAGAGAATGATGTACTTCATTCAAGCTCAGAACATGAGTGCTTGGTTTGTCATCACAGATGGAGATTTCATTCCTACCAGAATGGAACCAGGTCTAGGGAATGTTATTATCCCTCAGAGAGAATATTCAGATGAAATTCTGAAAAAGCTCCAAACAAATGCTTCAGCAATAAATATGCTGCATTGTGCACTTACAGCCACTGAATATAACAAAGTTTCCTCTTGTGAAACTGCACAGGATATATGGAACAAGCTGGAAGTCACATATGAAGGAACAGGAAAAGTGAAGCAGTCCAAAGTCAACCAACTCATGAGAGAATATGAGTTATTTGAAATGCTTGACAAAGAATCTATTTCAGAAATGAATTCTAGATTCACTAAGATAGTCAATGACTTAAAGAGTTTGGGCAGAGACATTGAAGAGTCTGAAAGAGTAAAGAAGATTGTCAGAAGCTTACCAAGGTCTTGGCAAGCCAAGAAGACTGCCATTGAAGAAGTTCAGGACTTGAGCTTTTATTTGTATGATGAACTCATTGGGTCTCTAATCACCCATGAGATGTCACTAAAAAATCATGACCTAAGAGAAAGGTCAGAAGGAAAGAGACAAGTAGTCCTGAAGGCAGAGTCTTCTGAAGAATCATCAGAAGATGAAGAATTGGCCATGCTGACCAGAAAGTTCAAAAGAGCCTTTAGAAAAGGCAAAGGTGGAAACTACAAGAAGCCATTCAGAAGTTTTGAGAAGAAGACTTCTGACTTCGGTGAAAAGTTCAAGAGAGATCCAAACAAGCCCATTGTGTGCTATGGATGTCAGCAACCTGGGCACATTAAGCCTAACTGCCCAGAGCTGAAGAAAGATAAGAAAAAGTTCAAGAAAGCTATGCTGGCTGCTTGGTCAGACTCTGAGACCAGCAGTGATCCTGAAGAGAAGGAAGAGCAAGCCCAGATATGTTTCATGGCTATTGATGAGCCATCCTCTGAAGATGTCACAGGAGAAACTTCCGCACCTCCTGAAGCAAACTATGACTCCGAGGTAAACATATCCTCTGAACAAAATATCTTTGATTCTCTTGAAGAATTGTACAGCATGTTCAAGTACCTAAAAAGGAAGTTGGACAAAAGCGAGGCTGACAAATTTCTTAGGTTTACTCAAGTTTATGCTGATATGAAAATATTGGAAGATAAACTAAGTAAACAATTCAGTTCTTCCTCCGATGACTCAAAAGTCAAAGGTAAAGAAAAACTGCCTCTGAGGAATGATAAACCTCAGAAGAAGAAATCTGTCACTCCCTCTCTTCTGAAAGAGATCTCTTCTCCTCCTGAAGTGGGAACCTCTAAGAGTGCTAATGCCTCTGAAGAAGTAGTACCTTCCCAGAAGAAGAAGAATGCTCTTAAGAAGCAAAGGGAAAGATCCAAGAATCCTCCTTCTTGCAAGTTGTGTAAGAAAGATGGACATTGGTTGAAAGATTGCAAGTATCACATTAAGAACCTCTTGCAATCTGAAATATCAGAAAAACCTGTAGAAGCTAAATCTAACTCTGAAGGACCCAATAAGGATTGGGTACCTGTCACTAATTGATTGTGTTGCAGGTTGGTCTGAGTGCTCCATCAATGTCAAAGCTGTGGTACATTGACAGTGGGTGCTCAAGGCATATGACAGGTGATGAAAAGGCATTCATCACATTTGTACCTAAAAGAGGTGGTAAAGTCAGCTTTGGAGATGCTCAGAAAGGAAGAATTCTTGGTTCTGGATCCATTGGAACCAATCCTCCGATCGAAGATGTCTCCCTAGTCAGAGGTCTGAAGTTCAATCTCCTGAGTGTTGCACAACTGTGTGATAAAGGTAGAGATGTTGTCTTCAGCTCCTCTGGATGTAAAATCTTGGACAGTAAGTCAAGGGAAGTTATTCTAACTGCTCCTAGAGTTGAAAATGTTTTCATGCTGAATCTTGAGAATCTTTGCAAAAATATATGCTTGATGTCCAAAGAGGATACCTCCTGGCTCTGGCATAGAAGACTTGCTCATGTTAGCATGGATCTTCTGGCCAAAGTAGCTAGATATCAATTGGTTGAGGGTCTGCCTGAAATTAGTTTTAAAAAAGACCATTTATGCAATGCTTGCCAATCTGGTAAACAATCCAGAAGCTCTTTTAAAACTAAGAAAGTCATTTCAACTAAAAGACCTTTGGAATTACTTCATATGGATCTTTTTGGTCCTGTTCAACCAATGAGCATGGGTGGAAAGAAGTATGCCTTTGTCATTGTAGATGACTATTCAAGATTCACTTGGGTCATCTTGCTGTCTAGCAAAGATGAGTCACTTGGATGTTTCTCAGTTCTGATTAAGAAACTTGAGAATGAAAGGAATGAAAAGGTAGTCCATATCAGAAGTGATAATGGTGGAGAATTCAAAAATTTTATGTTTGAAGAATTCTGTGAAATCAAGGGAATTGATCATAACTTTTCTGCTCCCAGAACTCCTCAACAAAATGGGGTAGTTGAAAGGAAGAATAGAACTCTGGTTGAGATAGCCAGAACTATGATCAATGAAAGAAGGCTTCCAAAGTATTTTTGGGGAGAAGCTGTGAACACAGCTTGCTATGTTCTGAATAGAGTGCTAATCAGAAGCATTCTGAACAAGACTCCTTATGAACTCTGGAAAGGTCGAAAGCCTAAAATAGGTTACTTCAGAACCTTTGGTTGTAAGTGTTATGTTTTGAATACAAAAGAATATCTTTCAAAGTTTGATTCAAAGGCAGATGAAGCTATTTTTCTTGGCTACTCAACACATAGTAAAGCATATAGGGTTTTTAATAAGAGGACTCAAACTTTAGATGAATCCATTCATGTAAAGTTTGATGAGACTAACCCTGCAGATAGTAAAGTCTCTGAAGAAGATGAAGTTCAAGCTTCTGAAATATCATCTCCTCCTGTTGAAGATGTTATTCCTAAAGCTGCTGAAGTTGGTTCTCCTGTTGAACATGTTCCAGAAGAACATCCAACTACAGAAGTTAACTCTCTTCCAGAAGATACTCCTATATATGATTCAACAAATGATGAACAGGTTTCAGAAGACTCATTGGATCTACCAAGAGAAGTTAGAGCTCATAGGAATCATTCCTTAGAGAACATCATTGACTCTGTTCACAATCCTGTCATGACCAGAGCTCAGCTCAGAAGATATATGGGGAATGTGGCTTTTGTGTCACTACTGGAACCCAAGGACTTCTATGAAGCAGCTGATGATGACTCCTGGTTAATGGCAATGCAAGAAGAACTTGACCAGTTCAAAAGGTCAGAAGTTTGGATTTTAGTTCCCAGACCTAACAACAAGAAGGTTGTTGGTACAAGATGGGTTCTGAAAAACAAGCTTGATGAATTTGGAAATGTTGTGAGGAACAAGGCTAGACTTGTTGCTCAAGGTTACAGTCAGCAAGAAGGCATAGATTATGGTGAAACTTTTGCTCCTGTTGCAAGATTAGAAGCCATTAGAATCTTATGTGCTTTTGCATCATACAAAGGTTTCAAGCTCTTTCAAATGGATGTGAAAAGTGCATTCCTGAATGGTTACATTGATGAGGAAGTCTATGTGTCTCAACCTCCTGGTTTTGAAGATCCTAAGTTTCCTGATCATGTGTACAAGCTAAAGAAAGCTTTGTATGGACTGAAACAAGCTCCCAGAGCTTGGTATGAGAGACTGACAAAGTTCCTTCTGTCTAAAGGATTTGTCAGAGGCTGTGTTGATACAACTCTGTTCACTCTGAAGAAGAACAAGGATATCCTTATAGCTCAGGTATATGTTGATGATATTATATTTGGTGCTACTAATGAATCTTTGTGCAGAGAGTTCAGTAACCACATGAAGGCTGAGTTTGAAATGTCTATGATGGGAGAATTAACCTTCTTCTTAGGACTTCAGATCAAGCAAAGTAATGATGGTGTGTTTATCAATCAAGCCAAGTACACTAGAGAAGTGCTGAAGAAATTTGGCATGATGGACTCTAATGCTGTTGATATTCCAATGGATGTCAGCAAAGACATTGATGATGAAGAGAAAGCTGGTAAACCTGTAGATATAAAAACCTACAGAGGTATGATTGGTTCTCTTTTATACCTAACAGCCAGCAGGCCAGATATACATTTTGCTGTGTGTTTTTGTGCTAGATATCAGTCTAAACCAAGAGAAATTCATGATGTTGCTGTCAAAAGAATTCTCAGATATCTTAAAGGCACACCAGAAGCTGGTTTGTGGTATCCCTGTAGTTCTGATTTCACTCCTATAGGATACACAGATTCTGACTATGGTAGAGATAAATTGAAAAGGGTCAGCACTTCTGGTGGTTGTCATTTTCTGGGGGAGTGCCTAGTCTCCTGGCATAGCAAGAAGCAAACCTCTGTGGCCCTCTCAACTGCTGAAGCTGAGTATGTTGCTGCTGGAAGTTGTGTTTCTCAGATGCTCTGGATAAAGCAACAAATTGCTGACTATGGAGTCATCCCTGGAACAATTACAATCTACTGTGATAACAAGAGTGCCATTGATCTTTCAAAGAATCCTATTCAGCACAGCAGGATGAAGCATGTTCATATTAGACATCACTTTCTGAGAGATCATGTTCTGAAGAAGGATATTATCATTACTCATGTTTCCTCTGAAGAAAACCTTGCTGACATGTTTACTAAGCCTCTGACTGGTATGGCTTTCAGCAACTTACGAGAAGGCATTGGTATGACTTATCCTCTTCAATAACTTAGAATTATTGTCTCTGAGTATCTTAAGTGTTTGATTGTTTAAGATAATTTAGTTATAATAAATTCTAATCATGATTTGACTTGAAAGCATGCGTTATTTACTGCTTATTACGGCGCTGTTCTGTGGTTAACGGTTATCTGTTCCCTTTTAAACGGTGTGAAGTTACTTTTTGAATTGGAACGGTTTCTGTGTTTGGGTATAAATAAGGGATTTCCATACTTAGAACTTTTTACTCTCATTTTCTTTACCATTAGAATTTTCATAGCTTTTTCTGTGTTATCATCTCTCTTAGAAATCTTAACCTAATTTCTCATTTCCTCAAATGGCTCAAGAAATCACTGTCACTCACATCTTTTCCGATGATTCACGAAAGAAAGTTAGTCAATCTAGGGTTTTTACCTCTAGATTTTTAGATGATGAAGTCAAATCAACTGAACCTATCTCTCTTTGGATTAGTGCTCAAAACTGGAATTCTTTCGTCTCTCTCGAAGAATTCATCTACCCTAACTTAGTTACAGAATTTTATAAGAACCTCCATTTCTTTTCTAATGAGGAGGATGTGCTTCATTCTGTGGTCGGGGATGTTGAAATCGAAGTCAGCAGGGCTTCCATTTCTCAAGTGATAGGAATTGATGATGAAGGAATCATCATTGGAGATGATGGTTCAGCAGAAGGGTTTTCAGAAGCCAACTGGGCTAGGCCAGATCTAAGTGCCAAGGAAACTTATGCCACCTGGTTGAGTCAGCACCAGAGGTGGGCACATTATTTGACTACGAATGTCTTTCTTCCGAAGGCTGGAGGAGTCAACTGTGTTTCCAACAGAGAAAGGGTTTTTATGTGGCATCTGGTCAACCAGAAGAAGATAAATTTGCCTGCCATGCTGATAAGGCAGATGAAGAATGTAACTACTGTGAGTGCATTAGCTTATGGCTCACTCCTGACAAGGTTGTTTGAGGCAGCCTCTGTTGTTATGTCAGGAGAAGGTGTTACTAGTAGGAGTACGGTTCTGAAGATGCATACCTTCAGAAACCTCAGTTTTGATGTTACTCCAAAGAAGAATGAGAAGGGCTCCTCTGTGAGTATTGCTCAGAAGGAGATTATGGATGCAACGGTTCAGAAAGGAAAGAATGCTGCCAAGAAGGGCAAGGGAAAGAAAGGATCAAGCAAGTTGGTCCTGAATGTTGAGAAGGTTGCTGTCTCAGAACCTCTTCCCACGTTGGTTCAAACAAAAATCAATGTTGAACCTTCTGGCAAGATTGTTGCTGAGAAGCCAAAGGATGTCCTTGAGAAAGAAGCTCAGGATGCTGAGGAAGCACGCCTTGCTGAGAAAGAGAAGGCTGCTGAAGCTGAAAAAGTTGCAAGAGTTGTGGCTCTTGCTGAAGAGAAAAGGAAGAAGAAAGAAGCTGAAGATAAGTTAGCTGCTGAGCGTGAAATCGCTGCAAAGGCTAAGGCCGATGCCAAACTTTTAGAAAGTGCTGCTAATCTGGAGGGTGCTGAGTTCTCCAAGGTAGGTGAGACTTCAGAGGAAGAGGATAATGTTGCTCTATCCTCTCGAATTGCTGAGACTGTCACTCTCACTACCAGAATTGGGAAGAAGGTTGTGGCAAAACGAAGGGTTCTGAGAAAGAAGGACTTCGTTATTGCTCCGAGTGCTGAATTGGAGGAACCTGCTGCTCAGGAACCAGAAACTGCTGATAAAGAGCTGTCAGAGATTTCTGATAAAGACGATGTTGAAGCTCCTCTGATTGAAGAGCTATCTGAGGTTAGTGAACCAGAAGATGAAGAGGTTCTTGAAGAAGCTAAACAATTTGTTGAGAATGTTGACAATGAGAACTTCATTGACAATGTTCTTCTGAATCAAGGAAGAAACCCTGGTGAAAGGGATGCCTCAGAAACGCTGTTCAGGATGGCTCATTTATATGCTGAGCCAATCTCATCTTTTGATCCAAATGCCTCTGAACAGGTTATCTCATCTCCTGTTTTTACTCCTCATCCATCTCCTTCACTTCCTTCTGTCCCTCCTCCATCTACTCTTCCTTCTGGATCCTATTCAGAAGTGAATCTGTCTTCTGGACCAATTTTCACAGACTCCATTTCTACTTCCACTACTTCTTCTTTATCTTCTTTTGCTGTTTTTCCATCAATTGGAATTACTGCTCCTTCTCCTTCCATACCTTTGTCTATACCTTTTTCAATTCCTTCAACTTTACCTTCCTGTACAAATTCTTTTTCCTCCTCCTCCTCACAAATTTTCTCCTCTCCTCAAACTTCTGTCCCTCCTCTTTCAACCTCTGAACATACACCTCCTGTGTGTGATCCCCTAACTACCTCCTCCACTCCTTCAGGTTTTGCTGGATTGTCATCCAATTATGACTTTCTACGCAAACACTTGAATCGTGAAGATCTGGATAACAGATTTGGAAGTTTTGGCTTCATGGGCAGAGCTTCTGGTATTTCCGAAGCTGGAGGTGCCCCAAGTGTTGAAGAGTTGAGAAGAATGGGTCAGAGTGGCTCAGATGACCTGCTGAATAGGTTTGCTGGTATAGGACAAAGAAGTTCTGCTGCTGACATGTATGCTCAGGGCATTGTGCTGCAAGAATTACACTCTCTGAAAGCTCAAAACCTGCAGCTCATGACCATGCTCCAAATGCAGGATCCTTCTGTGTATATACGCAACCTTTCTACCCTTCATCTAGCCACTTATGATGAGCTGTATAAATTGAGGGAATTAGCTCTGACCCTTCCCTCTCTGGATAATATTGCTCTTGCTTCTTCTCTGAAGGTCAATGAAAATTTGGAAATATTGACAGAAGAAGTCAAGGAAGCAAACGAGCATTATGAGGCTCATGAGAAGATGCTTCCTAGTAAGATTGAAGACCTGCAAAGTACTGCAAATCTCATTCTGAGAGAAGTGAAATCTTCTGCTCAAGGTTCTTCATCTTCAGGAGCTGCCAAGATTGTATATGACATCACTCCTGATCTCAACAACCGACTCTCCAACATTGAGTCTGCTGTATCTGCTCAGAATGCACAGATTGCTGAGCTCACTGAACTCCTGAAAGTTATGCATAATCAAGCTCGTGAACAAGAGAAGACTCTTCACAATTGTTATAGGTTTGTCCGAGGACAGACTTATCTTCAGAATGAGCATCTTGTTGGCCCTAACAAGATCAGAATCACCTAGAGGGGGGTGAATAGGTGTTTCAAACGAAAACTGATATTTTCAAACTTTTAATGAAAACTCAATTTTCAGAGTCAATAATCCTCAGAGTCAGAGGCAAGCTTATTGAAGTAGCCTCTGAGGGATAATCTGCTTTAAGACAGGTTCTGTCTTTTCAGCTACAGAAGTTCTGAGTAAAGAACTTCTGGACAGTCTTCTGAACACAGACTTGTGATTTTTAAGAGAAAATTTGTTTCAGCACTAAATATGATACAAGTACACAGAAGCAATTAACAAGTATAAAGAAGGGAGAAAGAGATTCAGGAGGTCCTGATGAACAGTTCAATTTATCCAAGTTCGCCACAGAATTCCTGTGACTACGTCTTGTCCTCTGAGGTCGCAGCCTCCAGAGATTTTATAAATCCACTATTCAGAACTTTTATGGCAAGTTCAGAAGCTCCTTTACATCAACAGAACTTAAGCTAATTTCTCACTTAGTTCTGACTAGCCTAAAATGAGTTAAAGGATTTTCACCAGAACAACAATACTCTGTTTTCTGGATTTCTCACCCAACTCAAATCTCAACTAGATTTCTCTCTTTTAAATCTAACTGAAGATCACAACCGATCTCAGTTTACAAGATTTCTATTATGAACTTGTTTTTCTTCACTCTCTCACAATTACAAAGGCTAAGCTAAGAAAAGATTGAGAATGGAAAGTGTGCTCTGTTTTCTTGAATAACAGTGCGTTGAGATTTTTGCTCTATGATCACACACGTAGTTGATGCAGTGGAGCTTTGCTACTATTTATAGTGTTGAGTAGATAACCGTTGAGGATATTTGAATCTTCAAGGATGACAAGGATGAAAGTAGCCGTTAATCTTGTCAACTTCTTCAAACGGTCTCAAAACACTCAACTCTGTCAACTTTGTACTTTAACCTAATCCGGTATGGGATTAAGATAAAGGTGATGGAGTTGACTGATCTTGAAGATTGATTTAGAGGGAAACGGTAAGAGAGCAGGTTTTGTTTGTTGTGAACAGGCGCGTCCTTCAAACAGCTTTTTGAACTTTTGGCGCCTTGCATTAAATGCAACTGACAAAGCATTAAATGCTTAACCAAACCCGTGATAACGAACTTCTGATGTTCGTTTTTCTTCTTAGCGCTTCTGAACTAAAACAACCTTAGTCTTCTGTTTGCAAAAGAGAACTTCTGATAAAAGCTTTAGGCAGACAATCAACACTTCAGAGCGGTTCATCCAGCTTCTGAGAAAGTGCTTCAGTCTCCAGCTTTTTAATCTTCTGAGTTAAAATAGGCAAGCAGGAATTCTTCATTCAGCATCTGCTGAGAAAAACTCATAATAACTTAACGAAAATTGTTAGTCAACATCGAAAAGTATACAAGTTAATTTTCATTTTCATCTTCTGAAACGTTTGGACATAACCAAAACACTTAGGGTTCATCATTCTCCCCCATTTTGGTTATGGACAAACCGTGGTCAGAAGGTAAAAGAAAAACATGAGGGTTAGAGAGTGACTTCCTGATGCAAATATTTCATTACTTCTGAATAAATTAACTCCCCCATTTTAGTATAAATGGTGAACTTCAGCAATCTGTATAAACTTAATAAGACTTAAGATCAAGTTGTTAGATATAATGAAGTGTAATTTACTGAGATAAAAAGAAACATAAGCAAACATTTAAGAAGTCAGATATGCAAGACAGTATAGAAAAGATTCAGTGTATATATGATCATTCAGAAGATAACATAGGAAACAGAATAATCAGAGGAGCAGAAGAAGTCCTAAGACATAGACTACCCAACCCAGAACCTAGCTAAGAAGCTTAAGTCCTAAATGATTACAGGTTCCTAGATTTCTTCTGAGGAGGAGGAATAACACTGGAACCTCCAGCAGCACTTGATCTCTTCTGACCAGACTTCTCCCCCGTTTGACCAGAACCAACGGCAACACCAAGAGCTCCCTGAGACTTCAATTTTTGTTGAACATTCAGAGCAGTTTGATATTGCACAGGAGTTGGTCGCACAGAATTGATCAAATCCATTCGTCTTCTGAAGTCATCATCAATGGTCTTCATATGATCAAAGGTCTGACCAGACATAGGTCTCTGTTTCTGAACATCTTCCAGAAGGAGCTTGATCAGCCTGTTGTTAGCATACACAGCAGCCGTGAGATGCTCATTCTGAAGATAAGTCTGTCCTCGGACAAACCTATAACAATTGTGAAGAGTCTTCTCTTGTTCACGAGCTTGATTATGCATAACTTTCAGGAGTTCAGTGAGCTCAGCAATCTGTGCATTCTGAGCAGATACAGCAGACTCAATGTTGGAGAGTCGGTTGTTGAGATCAGGAGTGATGTCATATACAATCTTGGCAGCTCCTGAAGATGAAGAACCTTGAGCAGAAGATTTCACTTCTCTCAGAATGTGATTTGCAGTACTTTGCAGGTCTTCAATCTTACTAGGAAGCATCTTCTCATGAGCCTCATAATGCTCGTTTGCTTCCTTGACTTCTTCTGTCAATATTTCCAAATTTTCATTGACCTTCAGAGAAGAAGCAAGAGCAATATTATCCAGAGAGGGAAGGGTCAGAGCTAATTCCCTCAATTTATACAGCTCATCATAAGTGGCTAGATGAAGGGTAGAAAGGTTGCGTATATACACAGAAGGATCCTGCATTTGGAGCATGGTCATGAGCTGCAGGTTCTGAGCTTTCAGAGAGTGTAATTCTTGCAGCACAATGCCCTGAGCATACATGTCAGCAGCAGAACTTCTTTGTCCTATACCAGCAAACCTATTCAGCAGGTCATCTGAGCCACTCTGACCCATTCTTCTCAACTCTTCAACACTTGGGGCACCTCCAGCTTCGGAAATACCAGAAGCTCTGCCCATGAAGCCAAAACTTCCAAATCTGTTATCCAGATCTTCACGATTCAAGTGTTTGCGTAGAAAGTCATAATTGGATGACAATCCAGCAAAACCTGAAGGAGTGGAGGAGGTAGTTAGGGGATCACACACAGGAGGTGTATGTCCAGAGGTTGAAAGAGGAGGGACAGAAGTTTGAGGAGAGGAGAAAATTTGTGAAGAGGAGGAGGAAAAAGAATTTGTACAGGAAGGTAAAGTTGAAGGAATTGAAAAAGGTATAGACAAAGGTATGGAAGGAGAGGGAGCAGTAATTCCAATTGATGGAAAAACAGCAAAAGAAGATAAAGAAGAAGTAGTGGAAGTAGAAATGGAGTCTGTGAAAATTGGTCCAGAGGACAGATTCACTTCTGAATAGGATCCAGAAGGAAGAGTAGATGGAGGAGGGACAACCTCAGATGTTGAAGTTGTCAGAGGAATGGAATTCTGAGATTCACTTACTTCTGTGACAGAAGGAAGTGAAGGAGATGGATGAGGAGTAAAAACAGGAGATGAGATAACCTGTTCAGAGGCATTTGGATCAAAAGATGAGATTGGCTCAGCATATAAATGAGCCATCCTGAACAGCGTTTCTGAGGCATCCCTTTCACCAGGGTTTCTTCCTTGATTCAGAAGAACATTGTCAATGAAGTTCTCATTGTCAACATTCTCAACAAATTGTTTAGCTTCTTCAAGAACCTCTTCATCTTCTGGTTCACTAACCTCAGATAGCTCTTCAATCAGAGGAGCTTCAACATCCTCTTTATCAGAAATCTCTGACAGCTCTTTATCAGCAGTTTCTGGTTCCTGAGCAGCAGGTTCCTCCAATTCAGCACTCGGAGCAATAACGAAGTCCTTCTTTCTCAGAACCCTTCGTTTTGCCACAACCTTCTTCCCAATTCTGGTAGTGAGAGTGACAGTCTCAGCAATTCGAGAGGATAGAGCAACATTATCCTCTTCCTCTGAAGTCTCACCTACCTTGGAGAACTCAGCACCCTCCAGATTAGTAGCACTTTCAAAAAGTTTGGCATCGGCCTTAGCCTTTGCAGCGATTTCACGCTCAGCAGCTAACTTATCTTCAGCTTCTTTCTTCTTCCTTTTCTCTTCAGCAAGAGCCACAACTCTTGCAATTTTTTCAGCTTCAGCAGCCTTCTCTTTCTCAGCAAGGCGTGCTTCCTCAGCATCCTGAGCTTCTTTCTCAAGGACATCCTTTGGCTTCTCAGCAACAATCTTGCCAGAAGGTTCAACATTGATTTTTGTTTGAACCAACGTGGGAAGAGGTTCTGAGACAGCAACCTTCTCAACATTCAGGACCAACTTGCTTGATCCTTTCTTTCCCTTGCCCTTCTTGGCAGCATTCTTTCCTTTCTGAACCGTTGCATCCATAATCTCCTTCTGAGCAATACTCACAGAGGAGCCCTTCTCATTCTTCTTTGGAGTAACATCAAAACTGAGGTTTCTGAAGGTATGCATCTTCAGAACCGTACTCCTACTAGTAACACCTTCTCCTGACATAACAACAGAGGCTGCCTCAAACAACCTTGTCAGGAGTGAGCCATAAGCTAATGCACTCACAGCAGTTACATTCTTCATCTGCCTTATCAGCATGGCAGGCAAATTTATCTTCTTCTGGTTGACCAGATGCCACATAAAAACCCTTTCTCTGTTGGAAACACAGTTGACTCCTCCAGCCTTCGGAAGAAAGACATTCGTAGTCAAATAATGTGCCCACCTCTGGTGCTGACTCAACCAGGTGGCATAAGTTTCCTTGGCACTTAGATCTGGCCTAGCCCAGTTGGCTTCTGAAAACCCTTCTGCTGAACCATCATCTCCAATGATGATTCCTTCATCATCAATTCCTATCACTTGAGAAATGGAAGCCCTGCTGACTTCGATTTCAACATCCCCGACCACAGAATGAAGCACATCCTCCTCATTAGAAAAGAAATGGAGGTTCTTATAAAATTCTGTAACTAAGTTAGGGTAGATGAATTCTTCGAGAGAGACGAAAGAATTCCAGTTTTGAGCACTAAGCCAAAGAGAAATAGGTTCAGTTGATTTGACTTCGTCATCTAAAAATCTAGAGGTAAAAACCCTAGATTGACTAACTTTCTTTCGTGAATCATCGGAAAAGATGTGAGTGACAGTGATTTCTTGAGCCATTTGAGGAAATGAGAAATTAGGTTAAGATTTCTAAGAGAGATGATAACACAGAAAAAGCTATGAAAATTCTAATGGCAAAGAAAATGAGAGTAAAAAGTTCTAAGTATGGAAATCCCTTATTTATACTCAAACACAGAAACCGTTCCAATTCAAAAAGTAACTTCACACCGTTTAAAAGGGAACAGATAACCGTTAACCACAGAACAGCGCCGTAATAGGCAGTAAATAACGCATGCTTTCAAGTCAAATCATGATTAGAATTTATTATAACTAAATTATCTTAAACAATCAAACACTTAAGATACTCAGAGACAATAATTCTAAGTTATTGAAGAGGATAAGTCATACCAATGCCTTCTCGTAAGTTGCTGAAAGCCATACCAGTCAGAGGCTTAGTAAACATGTCAGCAAGGTTTTCTTCAGAGGAAACATGAGTAATGATAATATCCTTCTTCAGAACATGATCTCTCAGAAAGTGATGTCTAATATGAACATGCTTCATCCTGCTGTGCTGAATAAGATTTTTTGAAAGATCAATGGCACTCTTGTTATCACAGTAGATTGTAATTGTTCCAGGGATGACTCCATAGTCAGCAATTTGTTGCTTTATCCAGAGCATCTGAGAAACACAACTTCCAGCAGCAACATACTCAGCTTCAGCAGTTGAGAGGGCCACAGAGGTTTGCTTCTTGCTATGCCAGGAGACTAGGCACTCCCCCAGAAAATGACAACCACCAGAAGTGCTGACCCTTTTCAATTTATCTCTACCATAGTCAGAATCTGTGTATCCTATAGGAGTGAAATCAGAACTACAGGGATACCACAAACCAGCTTCTGGTGTGCCTTTAAGATATCTGAGAATTCTTTTGACAGCAACATCATGAATTTCTCTTGGTTTAGACTGATATCTAGCACAAAAACACACAGCAAAATGTATATCTGGCCTGCTGGCTGTTAGGTATAAAAGAGAACCAATCATACCTCTGTAGGTTTTTATATCTACAGGTTTACCAGCTTTCTCTTCATCATCAATGTCTTTGCTGACATCCATTGGAATATCAACAGCATTAGAGTCCATCATGCCAAATTTCTTCAGCACTTCTCTAGTGTACTTGGCTTGATTGATAAACACACCATCATTACTTTGCTTGATCTGAAGTCCTAAGAAGAAGGTTAATTCTCCCATCATAGACATTTCAAACTCAGCCTTCATGTGGTTACTGAACTCTCTGCACAAAGATTCATTAGTAGCACCAAATATAATATCATCAACATATACCTGAGCTATAAGGATATCCTTGTTCTTCTTCAGAGTGAACAGAGTTGTATCAACACAGCCTCTGACAAATCCTTTAGACAGAAGGAACTTTGTCAGTCTCTCATACCAAGCTCTGGGAGCTTGTTTCAGTCCATACAAAGCTTTCTTTAGCTTGTACACATGATCAGGAAACTTAGGATCTTCAAAACCAGGAGGTTGAGACACATAGACTTCCTCATCAATGTAACCATTCAGGAATGCACTTTTCACATCCATTTGAAAGAGCTTGAAACCTTTGTATGATGCAAAAGCACATAAGATTCTAATGGCTTCTAATCTTGCAACAGGAGCAAAAGTTTCACCATAATCTATGCCTTCTTGCTGACTGTAACCTTGAGCAACAAGTCTAGCCTTGTTCCTCACAACATTTCCAAATTCATCAAGCTTGTTTTTCAGAACCCATCTTGTACCAACAACCTTCTTGTTGTTAGGTCTGGGAACTAAAATCCAAACTTCTGACCTTTTGAACTGGTCAAGTTCTTCTTGCATTGCCATTAACCAGGAGTCATCATCAGCTGCTTCATAGAAGTCCTTGGGTTCCAGTAGTGACACAAAAGCCACATTCCCCATATATCTTCTGAGCTGAGCTCTGGTCATGACAGGATTGTGAACAGAGTCAATGATGTTCTCTAAGGAATGATTCCTATGAGCTCTAACTTCTCTTGGTAGATCCAATGAGTCTTCTGAAACCTGTTCATCATTTGTTGAATCATATATAGGAGTATCTTCTGGAAGAGAGTTAACTTCTGTAGTTGGATGTTCTTCTGGAACATGTTCAACAGGAGAACCAACTTCAGCAGCTTTAGGAATAACATCTTCAACAGGAGGAGATGATATTTCAGAAGCTTGAACTTCATCTTCTTCAGAGACTTTACTATCTGCAGGGTTAGTCTCATCAAACTTTACATGAATGGATTCATCTAAAGTTTGAGTCCTCTTATTAAAAACCCTATATGCTTTACTATGTGTTGAGTAGCCAAGAAAAATAGCTTCATCTGCCTTTGAATCAAACTTTGAGAGATATTCTTTTGTATTCAAAACATAACACTTACAACCAAAGGTTCTGAAGTAACCTATTTTAGGCTTTCGACCTTTCCAGAGTTCATAAGGAGTCTTGTTCAGAATGCTTCTGATTAGCACTCTATTCAGAACATAGCAAGCTGTGTTCACAGCTTCTCCCCAAAAATACTTTGGAAGCCTTCTTTCATTGATCATAGTTCTGGCTATCTCAACCAGAGTTCTATTCTTCCTTTCAACTACCCCATTTTGTTGAGGAGTTCTGGGAGCAGAAAAGTTATGATCAATTCCCTTGATTTCACAGAATTCTTCAAACATAAAGTTTTTGAATTCTCCACCATTATCACTTCTGATATGGACTACCTTTTCATTCCTTTCATTCTCAAGTTTCTTAATCAGAACTGAGAAACATCCAAGTGACTCATCTTTGCTAGACAGCAAGATGACCCAAGTGAATCTTGAATAGTCATCTACAATGACAAAGGCATACTTCTTTCCACCCATGCTCATTGGTTGAACAGGACCAAAAAGATCCATATGAAGTAGTTCCAAAGGTCTTTTAGTTGAAATGACTTTCTTAGTTTTAAAAGAGCTTCTGGATTGTTTACCAGATTGGCAAGCATTGCATAAATGGTCTTTTTTAAAACTAATTTCAGGCAGACCCTCAACCAATTGATATCTAGCTACTTTGGCCAGAAGATCCATGCTAACATGAGCAAGTCTTCTATGCCAGAGCCAGGAGGTATCCTCTTTGGACATCAAGCATATATTTTTGCAAAGATTCTCAAGATTCAGCATGAAAACATTTTCAACTCTGGGAGCAGTTAGAATAACTTCCCTTGACTTACTGTCCAAGATTTTACATCCAGAGGAGCTGAAGACAACATCTCTACCTTTATCACACAGTTGTGCAACACTCAGGAGATTGAACTTCAGACCTCTGACTAGGGAGACATCTTCGATCGGAGGATTGGTTCCAATGGATCCAGAACCAAGAATTCTTCCTTTCTGAGCATCTCCAAAGCTGACTTTACCACCTCTTTTAGGTACAAATGTGATGAATGTCTTTTCATCACCTGTCATATGCCTTGAGCACCCACTGTCAATGTACCACAGCTTTGACATTGATGGAGCACTCAGAGCAACCTGCAACACAATCAATTAGTGACAGGTACCCAATCCTTATTGGGTCCTTCAGAGTTAGATTTAGCTTCTACAGGTTTTTCTGATATTTCAGATTGCAAGAGGTTCTTAATGTGATACTTGCAATCTTTCAACCAATGTCCATCTTTCTTACACAACTTGCAAGAAGAAGGATTCTTGGATCTTTCCCTTTGCTTCTTAGGAGCATTCTTCTTCTTCTGGGAAGGTACTACTTCTTCAGAGGCATTAGCACTCTTAGAGGTTCCCACTTCAGGAGGAGAAGAGATCTCTTTCAGAAGAGAGGGAGTGACAGATTTCTTCTTCTGAGGTTTATCATTCCTCAGAGGCAGTTTTTCTTTACCTTTGACTTTTGAGTCATCGGAGGAAGAACTGAATTGTTTACTTAGTTTATCTTCCAATATTTTCATATCAGCATAAACTTGAGTAAACCTAAGAAATTTGTCAGCCTCGCTTTTGTCCAACTTCCTTTTTAGGTACTTGAACATGCTGTACAATTCTTCAAGAGAATCAAAGATATTTTGTTCAGAGGATATGTTTACCTCGGAGTCATAGTTTGCTTCAGGAGGTGCGGAAGTTTCTCCTGTGACATCTTCAGAGGATGGCTCATCAATAGCCATGAAACATATCTGGGCTTGCTCTTCCTTCTCTTCAGGATCACTGCTGGTCTCAGAGTCTGACCAAGCAGCCAGCATAGCTTTCTTGAACTTTTTCTTATCTTTCTTCATCTCTGGGCAGTTAGGCTTAATGTGCCCAGGTTGCTGACATCCATAGCACACAATGGGCTTGTTTGGATCTCTCTTGAACTTTTCACCGAAGTCAGAAGTCTTCTTCTCAAAACTTCTGAATGGCTTCTTGTAGTTTCCACCTTTGCCTTTTCTAAAGGCTCTTTTGAACTTTCTGGTCAGCATGGCCAATTCTTCATCTTCTGATGATTCTTCAGAAGACTCTGCCTTCAGGACTACTTGTCTCTTTCCTTCTGACCTTTCTCTTAGGTCATGATTTTTTAGTGACATCTCATGGGTGATTAGAGACCCAATGAGTTCATCATACAAATAAAAGCTCAAGTCCTGAACTTCTTCAATGGCAGTCTTCTTGGCTTGCCAAGACCTTGGTAAGCTTCTGACAATCTTCTTTACTCTTTCAGACTCTTCAATGTCTCTGCCCAAACTCTTTAAGTCATTGACTATCTTGGTGAATCTAGAATTCATTTCTGAAATAGATTCTTTGTCAAGCATTTCAAATAACTCATATTCTCTCATGAGTTGGTTGACTTTGGACTGCTTCACTTTTCCTGTTCCTTCATATGTGACTTCCAGCTTGTTCCATATATCCTGTGCAGTTTCACAAGAGGAAACTTTGTTATATTCAGTGGCTGTAAGTGCACAATGCAGCATATTTATTGCTGAAGCATTTGTTTGGAGCTTTTTCAGAATTTCATCTGAATATTCTCTCTGAGGGATAATAACATTCCCTAGACCTGGTTCCATTCTGGTAGGAATGAAATCTCCATCTGTGATGACAAACCAAGCACTCATGTTCTGAGCTTGAATGAAGTACATCATTCTCTTTTTCCAGTAGGAGTAATTGTCACCATTGAATAATGGAGGTCTAGTTGTAGAGGATCCCTCTGGGACAATGAAGTGAGAAGAATTCTCAGGCTGGTGTCTACTAGCCATCCCTATCGATTCTGATAGGATCTTACACTTAGATTGTTAGATCTTTAGTAAATATACGAAGTGACCTTCGCTCTGATACCACTTGTTGGCCCTAACAAGATCAGAATCACCTAGAGGGGGGTGAATAGGTGTTTCAAACGAAAACTGATATTTTCAAACTTTTAATGAAAACTCAATTTTCAGAGTCAATAATCCTCAGAGTCAGAGGCAAGCTTATTGAAGTAGCCTCTGAGGGATAATCTGCTTTAAGACAGGTTCTGTCTTTTCAGCTACAGAAGTTCTGAGTAAAGAACTTCTGGACAGTCTTCTGAACACAGACTTGTGATTTTTAAGAGAAAATCTGTTTCAGCACTAAATATGATACAAGTACACAGAAGCAATTAACAAGTATAAAGAAGGGAGAAAGAGATTCAGGAGGTCCTGATGAACAGTTCAATTTATCCAAGTTCGCCACAGAATTCCTGTGACTACGTCTTGTCCTCTGAGGTCGCAGCCTCCAGAGATTTTATAAATCCACTATTCAGAACTTTTATGGCAAGTTCAGAAGCTCCTTTACATCAACAGAACTTAAGCTAATTTCTCACTTAGTTCTGACTAGCCTAAAATGAGTTAAAGGATTTTCACCAGAACAACAATACTCTGTTTTCTGGATTTCTCACCCAACTCAAATCTCAACTAGATTTCTCTCTTTTAAATCTAACTGAAGATCACAACCGATCTCAGTTTACAAGATTTCTATTATGAACTTGTTTTTCTTCACTCTCTCACAATTACAAAGGCTAAGCTAAGAAAAGATTGAGAATGGAAAGTGTGCTCTGTTTTCTTGAATAACAGTGCGTTGAGATTTTTGCTCTATGATCACACACGTAGTTGATGCAGTGGAGCTTTGCTACTATTTATAGTGTTGAGTAGATAACCGTTGAGGATATTTGAATCTTCAAGGATGACAAGGATGAAAGTAGCCGTTAATCTTGTCAACTTCTTCAAACGGTCTCAAAACACTCAACTCTGTCAACTTTGTACTTTAACCTAATCCGGTATGGGATTAAGATAAAGGTGATGGAGTTGACTGATCTTGAAGATTGATTTAGAGGGAAACGGTAAGAGAGCAGGTTTTGTTTGTTGTGAACAGGCGCGTCCTTCAAACAGCTTTTTGAACTTTTGGCGCCTTGCATTAAATGCAACTGACAAAGCATTAAATGCTTAACCAAACCCGTGATAACGAACTTCTGATGTTCGTTTTTCTTCTTAGCGCTTCTGAACTAAAACAACCTTAGTCTTCTGTTTGCAAAAGAGAACTTCTGATAAAAGCTTTAGGCAGACAATCAACACTTCAGAGCGGTTCATCCAGCTTCTGAGAAAGTGCTTCAGTCTCCAGCTTTTTAATCTTCTGAGTTAAAATAGGCAAGCAGGAATTCTTCATTCAGCATCTGCTGAGAAAAACTCATAATAACTTAACGAAAATTGTTAGTCAACATCGAAAAGTATACAAGTTAATTTTCATTTTCATCTTCTGAAACGTTTGGACATAACCAAAACACTTAGGGTTCATCACATCTCACGGCTGCTGTGTATGCTAACAACAGGCTGATCAAGCTCCTTCTGGAAGATGTTCAGAAACAGAGACCTATGTCTGGTCAGACCTTTGATCATATGAAGACCATTGATGATGACTTCAGAAGACGAATGGATTTGATCAATTCTGTGCGACCAACTCCTGTGCAATATCAAACTGCTCTGAATGTCCAACAAAAATTGAAGTCTCAGGGAGCTCTTGGTGTTGCTATTGGTTCTGGTCAAACGGGGGAGAAGTCTGGTCAGAAGAGATCAAGTGCTGCTGGAGGTTCCAGTGTTATTCCTCCTCCTCAGAAGAAATCTAGGAACCCGTAATCATTTAGGACTTAAGCTTCTTAGCTAGGTTCTGGGTTGGGTAGTCTATGTCTTAGGACTTTTTCTGTTTCCTATGTTATCTTCTGAATGATCATATATACACTGAATCTTTTCTATACTGTCTTGCATATCTGACTTCTTAAATGTTTGCTTATGTTTCTTATGTTTCTTTTTATCTCAGTAAATTACACTTCATTATATCTAACAACTTGATCTTAAGTCTTATTAAGTTTATACAGATTGCTGAAGTTCACCATTTATACTAAAATGGGGGAGTTAATTTACTCAGAAGTAATGAAATATTTGCATCAGGAAGTCACTCTCTAACCCTCATGTTTTTCTTTTACCTTCTGACCACGGTTTGTCCATAACCAAAATGGGGGAGAATGATGAACCCTAAGTGTTTTGGTTATGTCCAAACGTTTCAGAAGATGAAAATGAAAATTAACTTGTATACTTTTCGATGTTGACTAACAATTTTCGTTAAGTTATTATGAGTTTTTCTCAGCAGATGCTGAATGAAGAATTCCTGCTTGCCTATTTTAACTCAGAAGATTAAAAAGCTGGAGACTGAAGCACTTTCTCAGAAGCTGGATGAACCGCTCTGAAGTGTTGATTGTCTGCCTAAAGCTTTTATCAGAAGTTCTCTTTTGCAAACAGAAGACTAAGGTTGTTTTAGTTCAGAAGCGCTAAGAAGAAAAACGAACATCAGAAGTTCGTTATCACGGGTTTGGTTAAGCATTTAATGCTTTGTCAGTTGCATTTAATGCAAGGCGCCAAAAGTTCAAAAAGCTGTTTGAAGGACGCGCCTGTTCACAACAAACAAAACCTGCTCTCTTACCGTTTCCCTCTAAATCAATCTTCAAGATCAGTCAACTCCATCACCTTTATCTTAATCCCATACCGGATTAGGTTAAAGTACAAAGTTGACAGAGTTGAGTGTTTTGAGACCGTTTGAAGAAGTTGACAAGATTAACGGCTACTTTCATCCTTGTCATCCTTGAAGATTCAAATATCCTCAACGGTTATCTACTCAACACTATAAATAGTAGCAAAGCTCCACTGCATCAACCACGTGTGATCATAGAGCAAAAATCTCAACGCACTGTTATTCAAGAAAACAGAGCACTCTTTCCATTCTCAATCTTTTCTTAGCTTAGCCTTTGTAATTGTGAGAGAGTGAAGAAAAACAAGTTCATAATAGAAATCTTGTAAACTGAGATCGATTGTGATCTTCAGTTAGATTTAAAAGAGAGAAATCTAGTTGAGATTTGAGTTGGGTGAGAAATCCAGAAAACAGAGTATTGTTGTTCTGGTGAAAATCCTTTAACTCATTTTAGGCTAGTCAGAACTAAGTGAGAAATTAGCTTAAGTTCTGTTGATGTAAAGGAGCTTCTGAACTTGCCATAAAAGTTCTGAATAGTGGATTTATAAAATCTCTGGAGGCTGCGACCTCAGAGGACAAGACGTAGTCACAGGAATTCTGTGGCGAACTTGGATAAATTGAACTGTTCATCAGGACCTCCTGAATCTCTTTCTCCCTTCTTTATACTTGTTAATTGCTTCTGTGTACTTGTATCATATTTAGTGCTGAAACAGATTTTCTCTTAAAAATCACAAGTCTGTGTTCAGAAGACTGTCCAGAAGTTCTTTACTCAGAACTTCTGTAGCTGAAAAGACAGAACCTGTCTTAAAGCAGATTATCCCTCAGAGGCTACTTCAATAAGCTTGCCTCTGACTCTGAGGATTATTGACTCTGAAAATTGAGTTTTCATTAAATCCTTGAAAATATCAGTTTTCGTTTGAAACACCTATTCACCCCCCTCTAGGTGATTCTGATCTTGTTAGGGCCAACAGTATATATATAAACCTTACAACGGGCCCTTAAGCCCACATTTTACTTTTGTTTTTTAATATTTTTTGAAAGGGCCTATGAGCAATTATATCAACTAATAATCCATCATATTCTTTACATAGCCAGCGAAGTCAAGTAATTCAATAAATTATATGTTGATTAATTAATAACTTGTTATATTTTTTGAATGTTTAATTTCTAATCTTCATTTTAACACGAGATTAATTGCAATTAATTAATTACTTGTTATATGGAAAGAACTTGTGATTTAAGTGAACTCAAAACCCAAATAAGCGAACCCAAAACCCTAAATTAGTGAATCTAAAACCCAAATAAGTGAACCCGAAACCCTATATTAGTGAACCCAAAAACCCAAATAAGTCAACCCTATATTTGCGTGGGTTGGTCTATTTAGTTTTTTTAAATTATCTTCTCTTTTTTTGCTTTTCATTCTTTATTCTTCCCTTTTTCTTATATTTTTACTTTGAATTTTTTGATTTCCTGAAAATTTTGAAATTTTTAATATACGTTATATTAAAAATTTAAAACCATTTTCTGAAATTTAAAACCTACGATTAAAAACATAACTCACGTGTTCAGAAGTTTAACATTCATGTTCAGAATGTTTTGCCTCATGTTCAGAATGTTTTGCCTCGTGTTCAGAAATTTAACATTCATGTTCAGAATGTTTTGCCTCATGTTCAGAATGTTTTGCCTCGTGTTCAGAAGTTTAACATTCATGTTCAGAATGTTTTGCCTCCTGTTCAGAATGTTTTGCCTCATGTTCATAATGTTTTGCCTCGTGTTCAGAAGTTTAACATTCATGTTCAGAATGTTTTGCCTTTTTTGTCTGATTTTTTGAATGGAATTTATACATGTTCAGGATATTAGAATTCATGTTTAGAATGTTTTGCTTCATGTTCAGAATTGAATTCTGAAGATTGCTTGTGGATCTAGTTGGTTTGTTTTATTTAGAAGGATTAATTTTCAAAAAAAAATAAAAAAAAATCATTGTCATTGTTCAACAAAAAAATGGGGTAAAGAAAGATAAAAGAAGAATTTATTGTTCAGAATTGAATTTATTTGCCATCTGAAAATATTTTAATTTATTGCTATAATAATATATCCAATCTAAAGGACAGTGTGACTATATAAATAAATTAATTTACCAACAAATGAGATAAATGCATTTGACCAAATGACAAGGGCTTACTTTTATTTTATTTATTTTTCATTAAATGAAAAACGTTAAAAATACTATAATAATAAAACAATGCAATGATTGACAAGATCAGTAGCATGCCCCAGCAGCAAAGGAGGCTTGCATGCACGCCCCACACCCCACGTGACTTGGGTTCGACTCTTGGCTTTGGCATTTTATTGATTAAAAATGACATGCTGCTTATTTACAGCTATGCCCCTGCGCGTCCATCAGTCCTTAAAACGACGTAGTTTTGGTTGGTTCTCACCACAAATTGGTTCTGACATATCACCTTGGTTCTCACCTGATCTCTCCCGTATATATATATATATATAGAAGAGGGATCGGGTGAGAACACCTCCTTAAATTGAGAACACTCCTTAAAGTGAGAACACATCAAAACTACGTAGTTTCATTAAAGGGGAGGGAGTAAAAGGAAATTTATCCATTTATTAGGTTAGGCGTATATGTAAGGAGATGAGAGAGAAAAATGGGCTGATGAGTCATCATTTGTTTACTTTTTATTCAAAAACGTTTTCCCGACTATTCCGGACTTCGATTCCGAATTTTTTTATATCGTTGGACTTGTATTGTCGAGGCGCTCATTTTAAGATCCATCATGCCCAGGTAAAAACGAAGATTTAGAATCTGGAACATACGACTCTCGAGTTTGGAAGGTATGTTGATTTTAGTTTTATTTTTTGTACGGTAATGTTATATCCATTCTGAATTTTGTAGTCTCTGTTTTAAATGTTAAGCATACTATTATTATAAAAATGAGTCGAAAAAACAAAACAAAAACATATTTTAATGGTTAAAAATTGGAAAAATACATTCTAAACCACGTAAAATCAATGTAAAATCAAAATTTATAAATCCTATACCATAAAAAAACCAAATTCAAAAATATAAACTCAATTCTAATATATATAACACTTTATATTCACATAAAAAAAAAAAGAATTTTATACATGCCACATTATTTTTAAATTAGAATATAATGAATTACAATGCATAGATAAATATCCTGGAACACAGAGTTTTAAGTTTAGAATGCATAGTTTATACAATGGAACACACAGTTTATAAATTTGGAATGCATAGTTTATATCTTAATGTACAAAGTTTATATTCTAATTTCGAGTTTAGCCTTTAGGATCTCAATTTTAGGGTTCAATAATTAGGATTTATGTTTAGGATCTCAATTTTAAGGTTCATTAAGTAGAATTAAGGTACAATTTTAAGGTTTGGACTTCACTTATTTCAGTTTAGGGTTTAGAGTTTGTAGTTTAGGGTTCAATTTTAGGATTCAAATTTAAAAACTTAGAGTTACGGGTTCACCACTTTAGGGTTTCGGGTTCACCAATTTAGGGTTCGAGTATCACCAATTTTATATGATACTTTATTTAAAAGTATATGTATATTCAATTTTGGTCATTTAGTTATAAGTGTTTAGGTTGTTACTATTAATTTGAATGGACTTTTTTTGTATTATATTGTGGAACATGACAGTTTGTAGTTTAGAATATATGTATATTCAATTTTGGTCATTTAGTTTTAAGTGTTTAAATTGTTAATATTATTGGATTTGAATGTATTTTTTTTGGATTATATTGTGGAACATGAAAGTTTATAGTTTAGAATATATGTATATTCAATTTTGGTCATTTAGTTATAAGTGTTTAGGTTGTTAGTATTAATTTGAATATATTTTTTTTGTAATTATATTGTGGAACATGACAGTTTGTAGTTTAGAATTTATGTATATTCAATTTTGGTCATTTAGTTTTAAGTGTTTAAGTTGTTAATATTATTGGATTTGAATGTATTTTTTTTTGGATTGTATTGTGGAACATGAAAGTTTCTAGTTTAGAATATATGTATTCAATTTTGGTCATTTATTTATAAGTTTTTAGGTTGTTAATATTAATTTGAATGAATTTTTTTTAATTATATTGTGGAACATGACAGTTTGTAATTTAGAATTTATGTATATTCAATTTTGGTCATTTAATTATAAGCGTTTAGGTTGTTACTATTAATTTGAATGGATTTATTTTTTGTATTATATTGTGGAACATGACATATTGTATTTTAAAATATATGTATATTCAATTTTGGACATTTATTTATAAGTGTTTAGGTTGTTGGTATTAATTTGAATGATTTTTTTTTAATTATATTGTGGAACATGACAGTTTGTAGTTTAGAATTTATGTATATTCAATTTTGGTCATATAGTTATAAGTGTTTAGGTTGTTACTATTAATTTGAATGATTTTTTTTTTGTATTATATTGTGGAACATGACATATTGTATTTTTAAAAAAATGCATATCCAATTTTGGTCAATTAGTTTTAATTGTTTAGGTTGTTATTATTAAAATTTATAAATTCAAGTTTAGAATTTATATTTTATATTTGGATAGTAAAATATGAGGGGGCAGAAAAAGAAACAATAAAGTAAGGCTAGCACACAACTACACTATATATTAAATAAAACGTTTAACTTTTTGAATTTATTAATAAAACTTATTTTTTTGAATTTATTATTTTATATTAATATTGTATTTCTTTTAGACAGCATATTGATATTGTATTAATTATTATATATATATATAAATAAAACACTTATTTTTTTGAATTTATAAATAAAATACATGTTATAAAAACATAGAATATGTTTTATCTAAAATGATATAGCGTTGGATTTCTATAGGATATATAAAATATTTGGAAGAAGAAATAAACAATAGAATAAAGTATCTCAGTGGAAACGAACACAATAATTATATAAATGTGTTGGTCATAACAAACATAAGAATTTGTTGGACGGAGTGGTAAGGGGCGCTCTGTGGAACTGTGTCTAGGGTTCGACTCCTTGGTGCAGCTTTCCTGTTTTTTATATTTATTAAAATTGTCTATCAAAACTACGTAGTTTTGAGGAGTTCTCATATAAAATGTGTTCTCAATTTAAACCTTGTTTGCGTGTGATCCCTCCTATATATATATATATATAGGGAGAGGATCCGGTGAGAACCCTCCCACTTATGCGAGAACCAATCTTATGGTGAGAACCATCCTAAACTACGTCGTTTTACTAAAGCTGTGGGTTTTTTTGTCTTTTTCGCGCGAACTGCACCACGCTCTTTTTTTCCCTGCTATTCTTCATTTTGAGCTCAGTTTCTCTCTCTTCTTTCTCACTCTACTGTTTGATGATCGCGCTACATTAGTTCTTTGATCTCTGATTATCGATCGTTTGTGGTAAGATTTTTATGGAGTTGTATTCTGCTTTCCCGATTATCTTTCAACTGCATGTTTCGTCAGATTTTTTTCTATTTTTCTATGTATTTTTCCATTTTTTTCATTTTTAGGGTTTTTGTTTTTGAGATTTGGTTGCTTTGATGTCTTTGCTTTTTTATTTAGTTATTTTTTCTGTTTAGTTGTGTAGTTTCTGTTTTTACATCATGTTCTAATTTAAAAAAATTATGTTCTAATTTAAATATTAACTTCTGCTTTGTTAATTTGTGTAGAAGTCATCTAGAACATGAGTACTATTGATCAGTCACTGCTTGCAGCTATTAGTTTTGAATATGGTGTTGATGATAGTGATGTTGAAATTGAAACGAAAGATGATGAGGATAAGTGTGGTGGTGGTGGGAGCAAATCAACTGAAAGTGATAGCAAAAGAAAGCGATATAAAGCAACTGCTGGTAGAAGTACATTGTTTAGTCGAATTGATAGACCTTCTAATGAGTTAGATTGTGATTCTGTTTCTGAAGATGATGATTCTTGTAGTCTTAAATCATTTCTTTTGAAGAAAAAGATAAAGGTAGTAGAGCATAAGCATGTAACAGAAGCTGATATTGATTGTTGTGGTGGTGGTGTCAATGTGGTTGACAAGGGAAAAAGTAAAGCTGCTATTGATTATTGTGGTGGTGGTGTCAATGTGGTTGACAAGGGAAAAAGTAAAGCTGCTATTGATTCTTGTGGTGGTGGTGTCAATGTGGTTGTCAAGGGAAAAAGTAAAGTTGTTGTTAATGAAGGTTTGGAAAAAAGGGTAACACAAGGTCTTCGTAGGTCACCTAGAGTTAATAAAAGACATGCTGCTAATGTTGATGATGATGATGACGATGACGACTTTGTTGTCTCTTTTGTTCGCAAAACAGAAAGAGTTCAGAAAAGAGATGTTAATGAAGGAAGAGTTCTTAATCAAAGAGTTCCCCCAAAAATGTTTATGTCATTTGTTCTTGATGGTATGCCTGAAACTCACAAGTGTGCTATTCGTGATATTGGGTTTGGTGGCTTTTTATACTTGGATTTAGATACTCACAATTCAAGTTTTGCACGAGATCTTGTAATGAGTTTTGATGCTGATAGATGTAGTTTGTCGCTTTCTAAGGGTGAAGAAATTGATTTGTTGAAAGAAGATGTTCATCTTGTTTACGGGCTTCCTCTTGGAGGTGAAGAAATTCTTGAGCTTGAGGAATCAGATGATAATGAAGAATATGTGTCTTTTTTGTCAATGTGGAGATCGTTGTTTCATATTGACAAGGGAAGTCCGTCAAATTCAGTAGTTATCCAAGAGATTGAGAGGTTGAAAAAGGAACCTGTGTCTGATATTTTTCTGTGGCATTTTGTTATGTGTGTTGTGAATTGTTGTATTCGATCAACTTGTAATCCATCTTTGAACTACAAGTTTCTTTTTAGTTGTAGGGATGTTAAAAAGATTAGTAAGTTGGATTGGTGTGGGTTTGTTTACAAACATCTTAAGGTATCTGTGTTTAATTGGCAGAATGTGGCTTCTTTTTTTACCGGACCTCTTCATTTTTTGCTTGTAAGTATTCAATTTTACATTTTTTTATATTAGAACATGTTCATGTTTATTTAGAACATATTTTTTATTATTAATTTTTGTAATGTTTTCTTGATTTTTAGATTTGCTATTTTGATCGTTTACAAAGAGGAAAGGAAGAGATGCCTATGATTTTTCTTCTTATTTCTGTTTGGAATAGAGTTTTAATTAGAGACAGAATGAAAGTTGAAATCAAGAGGGGTTTTGGTAAAGGAATTGTTTTGGATAGAATTGTCCATAATGAAACTGATAAGACAAATGTAGCTGCGGAAGAATCGTCTTCAAGTGGTCCTTCTGAAATGCTGGTATTTAATTTGATTCTTTTCTTAATAAAAATTATTTATATATGATGTTATGTAGAACATATTATGTTGTTTTTAGAACATTATAATGTAAATTTTGATCTTGAGCAGTTAACATAGTGATTTTTTATATCTTTTAAATGTAGGTTTTTCTGGATAAATTTCAAAGTTTAGCAAAGGTGCTTGCTTTCAATGTTAAAGAGATGTATGTGTTGTTAGAGAGGGCAAATGGCATGTTTCATGAAAGTGATACATCTTTTCAAATGAGTACTCTCATTGATAACATTTGGAAGAAGTATAGACCCAATAAGGAGAAGATAAGTCAACCAACAGAAGTAGATAAGGATCAAGGTCCTTCTTTGCTTAGCCAAGACCAGTATTTGTTTGATCAGCCTGGTTTCATGGCAGAGTTGGATGAAGTGATGGCTAAAGCTTATGAAAAATTTGAAAGAAAAACTGGATCTGTGTATTCATCCCCTGCCACTTTTCCAAATTTTAATTTGTTTACAGACTGTACAATAAATTCTCCAGTACGTGCAGAGTGTGAAAATACTGTGGTGTCACCTCCTATTTCCTTACGTAATGATGTTGCAAATGTGGTGTTGGAACATATTAATGTTAATGAAGCTAGGCATCTACATACACATGTTGAGCATAGGGATTGTGAGAAAGAGAAAGCAGTTGTGCAAGAAAATGAAGGAGATAAAAAGAATTCAAATGATAATGTTGATCGGTAAGCATAAATAGAGAACGTTGTGTATATGTTGCCTGTTTTTTAGATTTTAATACATGGTTTTTGGAACATGCATTTTTGTTTAGAACATTGTGTATATCTTCACAGTATACATTTGAATTTAACATTTTTGTATAAGTGTTGAGATTCAAAACAAGGTTACAGAAAGGAGGGAGAAGAGGTGTCCTGATAATCTTCCATTTCATTTACGTTCTCCATTTTTGGTAAAATATGCTAACAATGTTCATGGGGGAAAAATGAGGATTCTAGAATATGTTTTTTCTGATGGATTAAAGCAGTAAGTTCCATTTTTAATTTTTCTTTTTTCTATAGTTTTTCTTTGACATTCTTACTTATCTTTTTTTTTATTTTTTTTTCATTTTAAGAGAGCTCATTTACTTCGACAAGACAACAATTGTGGACAGGGAGGATATAAGAAAACTTATAGGAGATAATCAGTTGACTAATAATGTTGTTGATGCTTGGTCACATCTTCTAAATCTTGAAAACAAAAGGAGGAAGCCAAGTGTTGCTAACAGATTTTTCTTCACATCTTCACCTTTTGTATGTTCCTTTTTTTCTGTTTGGATTTTTTTTTATGTTTCTATAGTGCTTTTTTTTATTAATATTTGCAAGTTTTTTCAGGTGTTGTTGTGTACTAATCAGTACTTTCCTGCAAGTGTAAAAGTTGAAGAGCGACTTTCTTCATTTTTTACTTTGCTGGACAAAGAGTTAGCTTTTTGTAACGTGAAGAGTTTGGACAAATATAATCTGGTGATAATTTTTGTTTGATGCTTGTAACAGTTAGCTTTTTTTCTATATATATATATATATATATATATATATATTTTTTTTTTTGACTAATTGTTTTTGTTTTTTTATTAGGATTTTTTTCCAGTTTGGGCTTCAGATCATTTTTATTTGTTATGTGTTAATTTCTTGAAAGGAACTTTAGACTTGATGGACAACAAAATGCTTGGGAATGATATGACATTTATGCGTAAATACAAGAATTTTCCTAGACTTTTGGTAATTATAATGAGTTATATTAGTAGTTATGTTATTATTTAAATATTTTTATTCTCTAATATTGTTTTATTTTTTGCAGTTGAAAAGCTTTGCAAAATTTTTGGTATCTAAACGTATTGGAAGCATAGATTATGTGACAAATTTCAAAACAAATACGATCAAGATGAATTGGAGGAGTAATCAGAATTGTAATGATTGTGGAGTATATTTGTTGAAGCATATGGAATGCTTTTATGGGGAAAATAATTCACAGTGGCAGTGTGGATTGGATAGAGATAATGTAAGTTTCTTGATTTTAATGATTTTAGAACATGTGTTTTATTTTTGTGAACTTTTCTGTTTTCTTATAGAACATATGTTTTGTTTTTTTTTCAGTTGGATCAACTTAAGCGTTTGCGGATTGAGTATTGCTGGAAGATAGTATCAAGTGATTTAAATGATGAGAGTATTGCACTGAATTTAAGGTCCAAGAAGTGGGCGCAAGATAATGGATGTTGATCTTAGTTGACTAGTTTTAATTTGTTTTCTGTTGGAATTGTGTTATGTTTTTATTTTTGTAAACATTGATTTTAGCACACAAGATTATGAATTTCTTATTGTGTTGTTTGTTTTTTTTATTGAATTTCCTTATAATACATTATAACATATATTTTCTTTATATTAGTTTTTTATATTTTTTTACTAATTATATTTTTTGAGCATAATATAAGATTTTGAATTTGCTTATAATAATTTTTGATTTCTGTCTAAATTTTTTTGATTTATTTTTCAGAATTTATTATTTTACTAACTAAGCTCTTTTGTTATAAGTTTTGGGTTGGGCTTTATTAAAAAAGAAATTTTCTGTTTTCTAAGGCTTAAATGACGGTTGTTTTAAGTCAAACGGTCACATCACATCGTGTCTTTTGATTTTCCCTCTTCTCTGTTTTTTTTCCATCATGTTTGAAAAGTTTGCTCACACGTTCTATTCGAACTGCCCTGAGTTCGTGTTTCTGAAAATTTGCTATTCAAGAATAACTGCTCTTTAATCCTCTATAAATATCTCAGTAGTCTACATTTGATTATTAACTGAAGATTCCTATTCTTGTAAGTATTTTTCTTTTCTGTTCATGTAATTCTTTGTTATTTTCGATTTTCTTTTTGTGGTTTTATGTAGATTAATGGAATGTTGTTGTATTAATTTGTTCTTTGTTTTTTTTTTCAACTGTTATTATGGATTTACAGTTTAGAACATTGAAATATATTTTTAGATCATTCGTGATATATCTTAGTTTATTGATTTTGATTATATTTTTATATCGATTTGCAGTTCAAGATGAGTGATTCTAGTGAGTCTAATTATGATCCACGTAATGATTCTAGTGATTCTTCAGAAGATTCTAGCAGGTATTAATTATTTTTGTGGTATATAATATTTAAACTAAGTTTAGTTTTCTAGATTTGATAGTTTTACTTTATTTTTTGTTTTTACAGTGATTTAAGATTAGTTGATATGATGAACAAGAAGAGAAAACAATCTGTTTCTACCTCTGGAAATAGAAAAAGGCAGAAAAGGTCTGTTGTAGTTTCCGTTTCTGATAGTGACAATTCTTCTGAAAGTGATGATCGTTCTGAAAGTGATGATCGTTCTCGAAATCTTTGTGTGTCTAGTAGAGCTGTTATATAGAGGATTAAGCCTCGTTTGTTTATTGAAAATGTTTTTGATATTCTGACTGAAGCTCATAAGGATGCTGTCCGACGAATTGGTTTTGGTGGATTTCTTGATCTGGATATAGTTAGCTATCGGTCAAGGTTTATACAAGATTTGGTAGAGAGTTTTGATCCTGATCTTTGTGGTTTTATTATGAATAATGGTGAAAAGATTTTAATTGATAAGGAGGATGTTCATGCTGTCTACGGGCTTCCTATGGGAGGGATAGAGATCAATGAGCCTAGAAGTGATGCTCAATGGGCAAATTTCTTAAAGGAATGGAGGTCTTCATTTGGTTTGAAGAAAGGAATAGGAAGTCCAACATGTGAGTTTTTGATCAGAGAACTTAGGAGATCAAAAAAGTCAGATGTGGATGATTTTTTCTTGTGGAATTTTGTTTTGTTTGCTGTGAATAGTTGCATAAAATCCACTACCAACAATCAGTTGTACTACAAATTCCTTTTTAGTTGTCAAGATGTAAATCAGATTTCACGGTTAGATTGGTGTGGATTTGTTTTGAAGCATTTGATAAAATCTGTTAGAGATTGGAATGGAGGGATTTCATATTTCACTGGTGTACTGCCTTTCCTAATGGTAATTTTGGATTTTTTTTTTGCATTTGAGTTTGTATGTGTGTTTTTGTTAGTTTTTTCACTTTTACTTTACTTTTCAGGTTTGTTATTTTGACCGTTTACAAAGAGGGGCAGTAAATATTGAAAGGAGTATTCCTTTGTTGGGTGTTTGGAAAAGAGATTTGATTAAAGAGATGATGAAAATTGAAATCAAAGAAGGTTTCGGAAAGGGAAGGATTATGGAGAGATTAGAACTTGTTAAGACTGGGAAGAAGGTATTGTTTTTATCTGTTTTTGCTGTTAGTTAAGTTAGAACATGAAACGTTATTTGTAGAACTTGCACTATACAATTTAGAACATGTAATGTTTTTTTAGAACATATTAATTTTTTTTCACAATTGTTAACTTATTTTTTAATATTGTGTCTTTTGATATCTAAATGTAGGTTTTCCTTGAGAATTTTCGAGCTGTGGCTAAGAGCCTTGCCTCCAAGATTAATGAAACATATTCGTTGTTGGAGAAGGGACATCAGATTTTCAGTAATGAAGAAGCATTGAAAATGCATGATATTGTTGACAGCATTTGGACCTTCTACATTTCAACGGGGGAGAAGAAATGTGGTAAATTTCATGAGTCTGATTTTGTTAAAGATGTGGAGAAGTTGATTTCTGAAATTTCAGAAGTTCCACAGCCGAATGTTGAAGAAGTTGTGGCTGTTGAAAGTGAGAATGTTGTTAAACGGTAATATGTTTACAAATGTATACTGAAAATTAAGACATAAATTGCTAACAGACAACTGTATGTTCCAAAACTATGCAGAATGTTCTAATTTTTTTATTTTGATTCTTGCAGAGATTTGGTTTCTGAAAAACCAAGAGAAAATGAATTTGAAGATAATATTCCATTGGACATTCGTTCCCAGTTTTTGGTGGAGTATAAAGACCTTTTTATGCATGTGAAGGGTGAAAAGCGTAGGATTGTGGAGTATGCTTTTGCTGAAAAACAAGATAGCAAGAGGTTCTGATTAAATCTTTGTTAGTTTATTTATTCTTTATAATATATATTTACTTCTTATTTTTCTTTAATAGAGGTGAGATGTTCTACGTTGTGAATCAAACTTTGGTTGATAGAGAAGATGTTCGAAGTATGGCAGGGAAAAGTCGTTTAACGAACGCAGTCATTGATGCTTAGTGTAATATCATGAATTTTGAAAATAAGAACAGACCTGCAGAGGCTTTGAATCGATTTTTCTTCTCTACTGCTCCTTTCGTATGTATTTCTTTTTTGTCATATTTTTTAATTTTTTTTTTCTTATATTCTTAATTTAATATATTTTTTATGTTTTTTTTAGCTGTTTATGTGTTCAAACAGTTTGTTTGATTCTCAAATGAGTATAGAGAAGAGACTTCCTTCTCTGTTCAAAAGGATTGAAAACGAATTGAAAGCTGCTGATGTTGGTAGTTTGGAAGGTTTTGATTTGGTAAATATGTTTTTAAGGATTCAATTGTGTGTTGACAGTTTTGGAATGTTTTCAATTTGGTATATGTGTTTTTAAGTATTCAATTATGTTTTCCAGGTGTTTTTTCCAGTAGTCTCTTTTGAGCACTTCTTTTTATTCTGCGTAAATCTGAAGAAGAAACAGATAGAGGTGATTGACAATAGAAGTTGTGCTACAAAGGCCATATATGATGCGAAATACAGCAACTTTCCTGAGATCATGGTAATCTTTATAAGCATATGAAGTTAGATTGTAAAACTTTTTTTCTTCTTGTTTAATATTTCTTTTTTGTTTAACAGATGCAAAGTTTTTCAAAGTTTATGAAACGTAGTTCGCCTACTTCTGTTGTGGACTTTGAGAATTTTAAACGTTATACAAAGAATCTCAGTTGGATGAGTGAAGAGAACCATGATGATTGTGGAGTGTTTTTGATGAAACACATGGAAAGTTACAATGGTGAGGATGATGCAGAATGGGATTGTGGGTTAGAAAAGGATAATGTAAGTTCAATCAAATCTAGAACATTCTGTCTAATTTTAGAACATAGTTATCTTTCACTTAAATTTTTAACTGTTTTTTTTTATATGTTTGTAGATTGTGCAATTGAAGTATTTGAGGTTAGAGTATCTTTGGCGGATTCTGAGAACCCCATTAAATGAGGACATGTTCAATTCTGTGAATGAAAGCTCAAGAATATGGGCAGATCAGTTTCAGTGAATGGAAGCCAAGAATATTGTGCAGTGCAATTTCAATGTTATTTTTTATGATTCTAGATTAAAACTTGTCTGTTTTTTTTTGTTTGGTAAACAATTCTGATTTTTCTTTTTTTCAATGTTGGTTTGTTTGTATTTTTTTTGTTTCTTTTTGTAGCAGACAATTTCTTGGTTATAGTATATGGTATTTTATCCAATACACATGTTTTGTTAGAACTCAGTATACAATTTTTAAAACATAACAGATTTTTGGGGTTTTTGGTTCACCTATTAGGGTTCTGGGTTCACTTATTTGAGGTTTCTGGCTCACCAAGCAACATATACATTTTAGAACATAACAAACAAATTATAGAACATAACAAATAAAGTATAGAACATAACAAATAAATTTAGAACATAACAGATAGTTTTTTCTAAATAACAAGTATCTTATAGAACATATAATAATATCCTTGTGTTTTTAAATCGTCATTACAGAAGTTATCAAATCTAGAAAAATCCATATTTGTCCTTGGCATCACCATCCTGCAAAATAAAATTGCAAATTTTTGTTAATACTTAGAGTATATGTATACTTTTTATGTAATAAAGTGTTTTTATACTTACATTTTTTTGCTTGCCCTTGTTTGTGACATGTTCGTTTGTCATGGTAATCATACTTTCCACAATTTGCACAATTTCTTTTATTCTTTGTCTTCTTTTCCTCAACTGCTTTTTCTCTTTCACTCTTCAATCTCTTATCACTATTTGTAATATGTACTCCTGTCCCTTTATTCTTTGAAATTGAAGGGGGTTTAATCACAATTTCAGTTGGAAGAGGCATTCCAATCAGCATCTCAATATCTTTCATCTTGCTACTTTTGTTGCAGCTTTCATCTGTTTTTGCAGTTTTTTTAGCTTCTAAATCTATTCTTAATGTCTTCAGATTTGTAACCAGATCCCTTAAATCATCTTCATTACCTTCAGCCAAACTGACACATACATTAATCTCAGACCAGAGGCTATTCAACAATGTTTTTTTGTCAACTATCCCAGCACATTCTTCGTTAGTGTTTGACTGCAGATCAAATTTGGAATTCCTACTAGCTAATGATGTCCATCTATTCAGAATGTATTTCTCTGGAATTACATCTAGCATTTTTATGTTCCATACCCAAATCATGTGTCTACATGGTATTCCTTGCCTTTTGAACCTTTTGCACGAACATGTTGTGTCTTGGGTAACAGAGTTGTATGTAGTCTGAAATGTTTTGTCCTTCATCTTTTCTGCCACTGTGTATATTTCTAACTGATTTTCTTCAGTTAATCCTTTTAGACCACAATGGTAGCATGCAAAATTGACTTCTTCTTGGAACTCGTAGAAAACAGTGGTTGTATATACCTTGGATCCATGCTTCTCAATCTCTATTTCTGTGATACATTTTGGATGTTTATGTCTTGAATCATTGTCACTCTTGTGTTGGTTATATCTTTGTGTATCCATGGCAGTTTCAAACCTCATGTTGAACTCTACTAAACTTAAATGCCCATTTGTGAATTTAGTGAAGAAGTTGTTTTCACTTTCTGACCTAGATGTTGTTCTCATTATACTCCCCAAGAATAAGTCTCTAAAATATGTTGGAATCCACTTTTCTTTCATCTTAAATAAGTGTTGCAGCCATTCATGATTTTCCAATTGAAATTTAGAAATTATAGCATTCCATCTATCATCAAATTCTTCTGGTTCAATGTGTAGATTCCAAACACATGTTGATAATGCTGTCAAAATGCTTTTGGTTTGTTTATTTGTTCGACCTATTAAGAAAATTACATGTTTTTATCAGTGTGATATAATAGAACATGATACTAATATTTTAGAACATATGGGTTATGATTAATTCTAAAAGTAATAGCATGTATATTTTCTGTTTAGAATTTAAAATAACTTATCAAATAGAAATATGACATGAATATGATAAAAAATAAGAGTAGTTTGGAGTAGATACCTAGTTTTTCAGGCATTTTCTTCATGATGTGCCACATGCAAAATCTATGTTCTGTTTTTTTGAACACATTTTGAATTGCAACTCTCATTGCAGGATCCTGGTCAGTAATCAAACATGTTGGTTCGTTGTCTCCCATTGCTTTAATAAAACTTTTGAATACCCACTCGAACGAGACTATATCTTCTTTTGCAATTAAACATGCAGCAAACGTAACACACTTCTTATGGTGATCAACTCCAGTAAAAGGGCCAAAAACCATGTTATATCTGTGAAAATAAAATTCATAGTAATGTTAAACTATAATATAGTGCTGTAAACTATTAATTGTTTTTAAACTACTATGTCATACCTGTTGGTTTGATATGTTGTATCAAAAGACAGCATATCGCCAAATAATGCATAATTTTTTCTACATACTGGATCAATCCATAAAGCTCTGCAAAGACGATCTTCTTCATCCAATTCGTAGTCAAAAAAAAAGGCTGAGCATAGTAACTTTTTGTTTTTGAAATTGTCAATAAACATTTGGGCATCCGATCCATCTATGTAAGCTTTTAAATCTCTATAGAAGTTCTTGAAATCTTGTTTTGATGCACCTACGTTGTCATATCCACCAACATGTTCCTTGATTTGTTTAAATGTTTTTGCAGCACCAACATTTAACTGTTCAAGAAATAAATTTATCTGTTAATCACAACATTTAGTATTAAAATATGTATGTTCTAAAATAATATCTGCGTGTTCTATAATACTAACAGTGTGTTCTAATAACTAACCTTTGCATTGTCGAGAATAATCTTTTTGTGCATTATGTTGATCTTTCTACCTTGCTGCTGAAATTTTAAACAACTGGGAGTATAAAGCGGATGAGTGTGTCCCTCATGAAATCCAACCACTATATAGCCATCATTTGTATATTTCAATACAAATTTTGCTCTACAACCAACACGAGTTATCAACCTTTTTCTTCTAACTTGAACTTTTTCTCCTGCATTGTCTGTGTTTGATGTGTCTTTTATTACTTTTTTTCGCTGTTTCCTGTAACCTTCTTTGTTACATACAACAAACTGGAAAGAAACTATTGTGTTTTGTTTCTTTTTTTTTTGTTGTAGACATTCTAGTATTAAAACCTGAAATGCTTGCATATGCTTTATAAAAATCCACTCCCTCATCAACAGTAGAAAATGTCATACCAATGGTAGGTTTTAACTCGGGGTTAGAACTTGGAATCCATTCTTTTGTTCCCCCAGGAGTCAAAATTGGTAATACTTCTGGAGTTACACAAACAATCTGTTCACAAGAAACAATTGGTTCTTCTACATCCAGAACTACACATACAAATTATCCAAATTAGTATTAGTAGTATAGTCTGTAGAACATGTTGTAAATAATTTGGAACATAACTGAAATTTGTGCAGAATCATGTAGATTATCTTGTAAATAATTTGGAACATAACAGGTGTTTACCTGATCCTGTATTGGATGGGGAAGAATTTGTTTCATCATTACTGTTTGTTTCCATAGTTGATGTAGTTTCAACTATGAGACCTGTTGTAATTATTGAATTCACGATTGTAATTCGATCTTCAATTTTAGTAGCTTCAATTTTTGAAATCGCAGATGTATCTTCAATCTCTCAGATGTATGTTCGATTTTGAAATCTCAGATGAATCTTCAATGTTGAAATCGCACTTGAATTTTCGATTTTGATTTTGTGAGTTTGATCGTTGATGGATTGGAGTAGAAGGATACGATCGCGCGTGTTTTTTTGTTTTTGTAGAGAGATCTGATCGCGCGTTTTTCCTATACAGTGATAAACGGTGTAGTTTAATATGGTTCTCACCACAAGATTGGTTCCTACATAGGGGGTGGGTTCTCACTGGATCCCTCCCCTATATATATATATATATATATATATATATATATATATATATATATATATATATATATGGAGAGACTTTTGTGAGAACACCCCCCATATGTAAGAACACCTCTTAAGGTGAGAACACTATAATAAGGACCAAATAACATTTTTCCTTTTTATTTTAATTAAATATTCAGGAGAGAGATATGGTGGAGTGATGGCTCATCATTTATTTTTATTTTATTAAACACTGTTTTCCCGCTTATTCCGAACTCCGATTTCGAATATTTTTATATGGATGAACTCGTATTGACGAGACGCTCATTTTAAGATCCATGAAGCCCGGGTAAAAACGACGTTTTTCAAATTTGGAACATACAGTTTTAATTTTAGAACATGCGGTCTGGTTTCGTCTTTTTTAATACAATGTTTTAAATAACGCTATAAACCTTCTAAACCTTATATTATGTATTCTAAAAGTTCAAGATAATGTTTTAAAAACTATTAGTTGATATATGCAACATATTTGCATTCTTATTTTATAATATGTCGAATTTGCGACTCATATTCTAAAAAACATAACGTATGTGATAATTTTTGCAACATGTTCTACAATTTTAGAGTCTTCTTTCTAAATTTCGTAACATACGTTCTAAATTTTATGGAACAAACCCTACGGCATAGTTCCACAACTAATTTAAAGATAATGTACATGTTTACTAAATAACGTTACATGTGTTCGCAATTTTATAACTCGCGTTCTATATAGTATTACATGTGTTCGGGTTCGGGTTGAGATTCAGAATGAGGTTTAAGAAAGGAGGGAGAAGATATGTGTGTTCTAAAATAGTAACAGTGTGTTCTGTAATATTAAAAGCGTGTTCTAAAATACTAACAGTGTGTTCTGTAATATTAAGAGCGTGTTCTAAAATACTAACAGTGTGTTCTATAATACTATTAGTGTGTTCTATAAGACTAACAGTGTGTTCCAAAATAACTAATTTTTATATTGTCAATAATAATTTTTTTGTGCATTATGCTCTAAATTATATAGCTTAGTTTCTAAACAAGGTTACCTAATTTATAAAGATTATAGTAAAAAGTAAATAAAAATTAAAATAAAAAGAGAATTTAGAGTTTTTAATAATTAAAATAATAATTATTATAATAAAGTAATGGGAAGAAAATTAATTAAGTATTAAAATACAAAAATAGTGCATTGTAAAATATGGAATAAGAAAAGGCAAGTTCCATTGGGAATTATATCAAGAAAACAAAAGAAAAAGGCAAAAAGCATAATTAAGCCCCTGAACTTTGTTCGTTTTAAGGATCAAGCCCCTGATCAATTATTTTTCCACATTGGGTCCTTGATCACCAAATATTTTAAGGATTCAACCCTTATATAACATTTCCATCCGTTATGTGACACGTGTACCGTTAGTGGTGAGTCATCTAGATGACTTGGAATTTTTTTTTGACATGTGGACATATTCTAAATTATGAGATGGTAAATAAAATTTGATTAGGAAAGAGATTAAAATATATTTTACCTAGCCATTTTTTTTTCACGCTTAAAAAATTGATCATCATCTTCCTCCCTTCTACTCAACCCTAATAATGATTTCATGACTAGCTAGAAACACAACACCCACCATATTTCTATTGCTGAAAACAAAAAAATCAAGGTTGTGAAGTGAAATCGTGTTTTGCTATCTGTTAACTCAGTTTGCTTGCATCTAAAGGTAAGTGCTAATATTTGGAATAATTTCATATTGCATAAAACATAGCGTGGGTTCTTGGAGGATTCTGAAATTTTAATAAATATACATATATAGAGACATGTAGTTGGGTTGGGTAGGTGAACTCCTTAATCCATGTCTCATAAATAGGAATATACATATAATTTGAATTGTCAATATCTGTCACAATTCTCTTTTTCTATTCAAAAACTATTTTCTCTCTTTGTCAACATAGACTAGATTTTTGATGTACTCAAAAACTATTAACTGGTGTTTGTTTTATATGTTATTCTTATAATATGTTTTTTTTTTGTCAGAATGGGAGATTCGTTTTTGAAGTTAGGTGTTCATCATAAGGGAAAATTTGAAATCAACAACGCTATTAAAGTTGTAGAGTATATCAATGGGGTATATACGGTACTTGATCCACTCCTTGATTTTGATAAAATGTCGTACCCAAATATGTGGTCATATCTTAAGGATATAGGATACGAAAAGGCACAACAATTGTATTACAAGTGCAAGATAACTAATCAGTTTTTATTGGTGTTCGACGATACTAGTGTTTTAGATGCAATTAGTAAACTGAAAAATGGCGATAAATTCGACTTATTTATTGACCATTATGATCCGTTGCATGTTGAAGATGGCATAGTTGATGATGTTGTTAGTTTGGGCAATGAGAATTTAGTTGACGAACAATTCACTAACAATGAAGCTGAGTTTTTATTTGAGGAGTTGCTTGATGTGCAAGAACCACCTGCTAGTCTTGTAGTCGACCAACAAGATGATAATGTATTTAATTTAAGCAATATCATTTCAGTTGGTGATTTAGGTGAAGAACAAGATGCACAAATAAATCGGGAACGTAGACGCGAACAACACACGAACCTAGATGACATGTTGTTTCCTGTTAGTTTTCTTACTGACGATGATGAAGAGGAACTTCAAGAAGCAAGAGAAAAGCTTAAGGTTTATAAGAAATCAAACAACAAAGGCTGTAAACAAGGTGAGATTGACAGAGAAGAGGTTTCAAATGATAAAGCGTTTGAAAATTTCGATGCCGAAGATGATAAAGTAGCAACCAGTGATGAATCTTCTGAATCTGCACATGAATCTGACTATTTTTCATCTGATGAGGAGGGGAGCTACTATAGTGGAACTGATGAAGAGTTAGATGAAGTTTTTAGGAGACATTCCTCTACTATGTGGTTTGATCCAACCACAACCATTCCTATTTTTTGTACAGGAATGGTGTTCTATAACGTGGAGCAGTTTAGAAATGCGGTTGCCATATATGCATTAAGGAAAACACTTGGAGTTCACTTTGTCAAAAACGAAAAAGAAAGGGTTCAGGCACATTGTGTAGAGAACTGTCCATGGGTTTTATTTGCGAGTAATGAGTCAAAGAAGGATAAAACATTTAAGGTCAAGACTTATATTCCACAACATAAGTGCAAGACCGTAAGGAAGAGTGTTTTTGCTAATGCGGCATACCTTTCTAAGCATTACAAACAAATTGTTCAGCTGAAGCCAAATATAAAGTTAAGGGAGATAAAGGAATTAGTCAGGAAAGATTTTAAACTGCTTGTTAATTTGACAGTGTGCCAGAGTATAAAGAAAAAGATTAAACTAGAATTAGAAGGAGATGTGAAGAGAGAATTTGCACTACTTACAGCCTATGCAAGGGAAATTAGAAAAACAAATCTAGGGACTAATTGTCAAGTGGTAGTGAACAGAGAGAATTTAGATGGCCAACCTTTGTTTTCCCGATTTTATGTGTGTTTCAATGCATGCAAGAAAGGGTGGAAAGAAGGTTGTAGACCTATTATTGGGTTGGACGGATGCTTCTTAAAAGGGATGTGCAAGGGACAACTACTTTGTGCGGTTGGCAGAGATGGGAACAACCCGATGTTTCCTATTGCTTGGGCAGTTGTTGTTGGCCCTATCAAGAACAGAATCACCTAGAGGGGGGTGAATAGGTGTCAAAGTTGAAAACTGAAAATTTCTAAGTTTTTCGAGAAACTTAATTTTCAGAGTCAAATTTCCTCAGAGACAGAAGCAAGCTTACAGAAGTAGCTTCTGAGGGAAATTCTGCCTAAACACAGTTAGACTGTTTTCAGCAACAGAAGTTCTGAGTTAAGAGCTTCTGGACAGTCTTCTGAACAAAGACAATGATATTTAGAGAAAATCTGTTTCAGCACTAAGATATGAGCAAGTACACAGAGACAAAAATAACAAGTATAAGAGGGAGAAAGAGATTCAGGAGATCCTGATTGAACAATTCGATTTATCCAAGTTCGCCACAGAAGTCCTGTGACTACGTCTTGTCCCCTGAGGTCGCAGCCTACAGAGATTTTATAAATCTACTATTCAGAACTTTTATGGCAAGTTCAGAAGCTCCTTTACATCAACAGAACTTAAGCTAATTTCTCACTTAGTTCTGACTAGTCTAAAAAGAGTTAAAGGATTTCCACCAGAACAACAACAACTCTGTTTTCTGGATTTCTCACCCAACTCTAATCACAACTAGATTTCTCTCAAAATCTAACTGAATATCACAAACGATATCAGTTTACAAGATTCCTATTATGAACTTGTTTTTCTTCACTCTCCCACTTAAACTTAAGCTATGCTAAGAAAGATTGAGAATGGAAAGTGTGCTCTGTTTTTAAGCTTCAAACAGTGCGTTGAGATTTTGCTCGATTATCACGCGTACATGATGAATTGGAGCTTGGCTACTATTTATAGTGAATGAGGATGACCGTTGGTGAGTTTGAATCTTCAATAGAGATGACATCAGTTGTAGTAGCCGTTAATTTGTCAAGTCTTCAAACGGTCTTCAAACACTTTGATTCTGTTATCCTTGTTCTTTAACCAAATCCGGTAAGTGATTTGAAATTGAAGATAAGGTTGACCGGAATCATTCCTCAATAAGATCAACAAAGGGTAGACAAGGAAATTCTGGTTTCACTTTGAGTAGACAGGCGCGCTCCATCAAAACAGCTTTTTGAACTTTTGGCGCCTTGCATTAAATGCACTTGTCAGAGCATTAAATGCTATCCAGAACCCGTGACTAAGCTTCTGATCAAATTGGTAGATGAACTTCTGAATGCAATGAACCTCTGAGGAGAGCTTTAACAGACTTCAACAGCTCCAGAGCGGAGCATCCAGCTTCTGAATTAATGAGATTCTGTCTTCAGCAATCAAAACTTCTGAGTCCTTCAGGCAATCTAGAAATTCTTCATTCAGCACCTGCTGAGTAACTTACACATAGACTAAGTAGAAAATTATTAGTCAACAATAAACTATATGTAAGAGAATGTTAGATTTTCATCTTCTGAAACGTTTGGACATAATCAAAACACTTAGGGTTCATCAGTTGTTAATGTAGAGAGCAAGCAAACTTGGGGTTGGTTCCTCCAATGGCTTCAACGCGATCTTGAACTTGGAGATGGTAATGGATACACAATAGTATCTGATATGCAAAAGGTCAGTAGCTATTTTTATATCTTAAGTCTTTACTGTAAACTATTGTGTTTTCATTTAATCTTCAAGTATATGTCTTTTTTGTTAAGTTAAAACATCTAGCTCTTCTTAAAGATATTACATTCCTGTAACTAACATGTAACTGGATTGTCCATTGCATCCATGATAATATAAAGCCTATATATTTGCAAGAAATTGATTTCTAATTTGTCTAAGGCTATAGACCATTTGAGAAGCAGATTGTGTAATAATGCTTTTTACTTTTAAAATCTTATTATTATTTAGCCTTGCTATGTAGACTCAACTTTATGTTTATAAAAACTAAGATTTTGTAAGTTAGCCAGAAAAGAAAAATTATCTGCAATTATTGTGTATATTCATTCACTTTTTATTTTTAACTTTGTAAATGACTTTATCTTGACAGTGTATATAAGATAATTTTTCAAATACTAAAATTATTCAATATTATAGTGATATTTTTTTCACATTCGACTTTGATAGGGACTTGAGATTGCAATCCAAGAAATTGTCCCTGAATGTGAGCACCGAATGTGTGCAAGGCACGTTTACGCTGCTTGGGCAAAGAAATGGAGAGGTGAAGAACGTAAGAAACCATTTTGGGCTTGTGCAAAGTCAACAAACATGTCTGATTTGAAGGCTAATCTTGATGTGATGAAGGAGTTAGGTGAAGACATAGTCGAGGATGTTTTGGTCCGTCGTTCTAACCACGAAATACAATCATGGTGTAAAGCATTTTTCAATACCAATTCGTCATGTGACGTCGTTGATAACAACCTTAGTGAAATGTTCAATGGATGGATACTTGAATTGAGGTTCAAAGCAATCATTACAATGTTGGATGAGATAAGGGTTTTGGTAATGAAGAGGCTTGCAATCAAGAGCAAGTTGCCCGGTACTTGGATATGTGATATTTCAGAGAGAGCATTAAAAAAGCTTGAACAAAATATTAAGGAGTCATTTGATTGGCAGGTGGATTTCAATGGAGATGATGGATTTGAGATAACACATGTGAATAAGGCTACACTTAGACACATAGTTCAGTTAGGAAAAAAGACATGCTCTTGTAGAGCTTGGGACCTATCCAGTATACCTTGTCAACATGCCATACCTGCAATTTTAGATGTCAAAGAAGATCCAGTTGATTATGTTGCTCATTGGTATCATAAAAACACGTACTTGAAGGCGTACCAATATAAGATGCAAGCAATGAGAGGCATGGATTTATGGGAAACTGAAGGTTGTGAAGAACTACTGCCGTCACCCATTAAAAAAATGCCTGGGAGGCCTAAAAAAGCAAGACGTAAAGATAAATTTGAAGAACCCAAAATTGGGAAATTGAGTAGGAAAGGTAGAGTCATGACTTGTAGTGTATGTGGTGAGGAAAAACACAATGCGGCAAGTTGTAAGAAGCGAGGCCAACTAGTAAGTTAATATGATAAAATAGTTAATTTGAAATCACAATAGTTCTAAAGCTTGATATAATTATTTTCATTAATTTGTAACAGGTACAACCAAGAAAATCAAATGAAACTCGTAAGAAACAAAGGCTTGAGAAAGGAAAAGAGAAAGCTACTCAATCGAGTCAAAGAACAACAAATTCCTATGTTGTTCAAGAGTTGTTAAACACCTACAAACCAAAGCCTGTCAGGAAATCACAGAAGGAAAAGGTTGTTACAACTCGACAGCATTCCAACGCAATACCCCATGCGACCGAAACTGTGAGAGAGGGTATGGCATCAGCAATTGTTCATAAGAGGCAAAACAAAACTACTCATCTGAAATCATCTCCAAGTGGGTGTTATATCAACCTCAATACAGGAGTAGCTATTCTCAATGTAAGTTTATTAATTATTAGCTATGATTTATACATTATGCTTATTTAATAGTACATATTAATTTTGAGTTTTATTTGTTTACGCAGCCTGGAACATCAAAAGCAAAGTTTCTCTATAAGTGAAGTGTTAAGACAACAAATTCAAAGCTGATTGGATCTTTGTAGCTGCATAGCTATTTTTTGAACTCCAATTTGGAAAGTAATATTGAGAACCCTCTATTATTGATGTCTATTTTAGATGCAATGTTTAGCTAATATGAATTTTGATGAGATTGAATTTCATTTTGGACTTGTTTGCTTCTCTCCAGTTCTGCAGATATTAAATTTGGAGTAATATGAATTATCAATTCCTTGAATATTTTGGAGTCGGCAAACATGAGATATAAAATCTTACCATTAAAAGGAAGAGTTAATTGGGGTGGAGTTTAAAATCTTACGATTAAAGGGAAGAAAAATTATTTTTTTATGTTTTCAGCAATAGGCAATGGAAAGAAGATGGTGGGTGTTGTGTTTCTAGTCATAAAATCATTATTAGGGTTAGGTGGCGGAGGAGATGGTTAACTGAGGGTGAAAAAAAAAATGGCTAAGTAAAATCTATTTCCTAATTAAATCTTATTCTCCATCTCATAATTTAGAATATGTCCACATGTCAAAAAAAATTCCAAGTCATCTAGATGACTCAACATTAACGGTACACGTGTCACATAACGGATGGAAATGTTAAATAAGGGTTGAATCCTTAAAATATTTGGTGATCGAGGACCCAATGTGGAAAAATATTTGATCAAAAGCTTAATCCTTAAAACGAATAAAGTTCAAGGGCTTAATAATGCTTTTTGCCAAAGAAAAACAACCAAAATTGGCGTTGAAAATTTTGAAAGAAGAGAGTTTGAAATTTTTTAAAAATAAACAAAAGTGCAAGTTGTAAAATATATATTATTAATAAACTCTCATCATATTGCATTAGAAATATATACGTCAAATGTTAATATTAAAAATTATATGATATTATTTACTTAGAAAGTTATAGTACCCGTGAAAAAAAAAGCATTACATTTTATTTTATAATTATTAGGATTTATAAATTATAATAGCAAATATAGTATGAAAATATTAAATTAATTGTTCAATGTCAACCATTAATTAATAAGATAAATATTTAAATGAAAAGAAAATATTTTTAGTTATAATAAATTGTACACTTTATAATTGAAAAATCTTTAATCTAATGGTGATTTTTCAAATTAAATTTGGAGAGCTACTCACCATGTGAATGAGACTGATGATATTGTTAATTATATAAATGTGGAATACAGTGGTATCGTTAATTAAAACAAAAAATTAAAATTCGCGTGACGACACGTTTCTTTTAATACACAATTTACGTCCCTCATAAATTAATTATGGTGAGCGTCCCAGTGGTTAGTATAGTGTGATTAGAAGGGGAAGGCCGCGGTTCGAATCTCCCCAACGCCTCCTCTCTTATTTTCTTTTATATTAAAAGATTTAATTAAACCGAAGGTTTATATATAAGCAGGTGTCATAATAACCAAAAGAAGCAAGTGTCCAAGTGGTAGGCATGCTTTGCATTTATATGCTGTCCACCCAAGTTCAAATCCCTAGCCATGCATCATTTGCATTTTATTTATTTTTTTCCTTTCCTACAATCAAAACTACGTAGAAGCAAATTTTATACATTTATAATTAAGTATGTTGATTGATATTACAATCAAACTTATTTATGTACTTGTTCATAAGTTTGATTTCAATTCTATAACCGAGTTAATAAGGAATTGGAAGGTGATTTCACCATTTGATAGCTCGATTCACTTACGCATCGAGCCTCAAGTCATGGGTCCCTGCAGGTCTCCAACATGCGCTTATAGCAGATATTCGAAGGTGTATTGCACTTCTCGTTCTATTTGGCAGTGGTTAGGATGATCCTTTCCGTTTTTCTTTTGTTTTTGGTTGGGCCTAGCCCTTCCTTCTCACTTAAAGAAATAAATAAAAGAATTCAACTAATTTAGAAGGTTAGCCCAGAAGAAAAAGGATGAAAACGGCATCGTTTAAATCCTCCCTCAGATTGATTCACGGAGGAAGATCCCTGTCCCCATCTTCTTCTTCTTCCTACGACTGTATATGAAAAAAAGAAGCATCGACGAAAGCGGGTTTTGCTCTTCTTCTCTTTTCCAATGGACGTCTCTCTTTTTCTTTGTTAAGTTATCTTCTTCTATATTTAATCTTGTTTATTTTCCATCAGAGATCTCTTCTCTTCTCTTTCTTCTGCATTCATTTCTTGTTTGGATTTACGATCTTCATCAAATATGGATAATGAAGATGTAGAAGGAGGTATGGAAGACGAGTTTCGTAGCCCAGGTCGCAAGTACCGCCCCGTCGTTGCTCATGATCGCGCCGTCCTTGAGATGTCTTCTATGGATTCTGGATCTTCCTCTGTTTCCGACCCCAGGTAACCCTATCCTCCTATCGTTAAACAATGTGCTTTTTATTCCATACTCAAAAATATAATTGAATAGAATAGAATGATGATGCTACTTATGAATGTTGCTTAATTGAATTCGTGTTTTTATAGCAGGATGGCGAAAGTAGGCCCTCGCGAGCAGGCTGCTGTTCCTGTTAATGGAAATGTTAATGGATCCGAGAGTCAACATAAATTGGAATTGTTTGGTTTTGATTCTCTTGTCAATATCCTTGGTCTTAAGAGGTCTACATCTTACATGTTATTTCATATTTTTATTCATTTTATATGTCATTTGATCTTCAAAGCAGTATTGCATTTCTTATATTCGTAGTGCATGCCGTATCTAGTAGTGGGCTTAATGATAAGATCACGCTGCCTTACAAGTTCTCTGAGGCAGCTTATGTAGTTTGAATTTTTTGATACGCCAAAATGGCGGAGGCGGATCCCTGTTGTTCCTTTATTATTAATTTATTTAACTCCAGAAGTATCCTCTTTCAGAAGAAGTTAGAACATTCCATCTGATCCACATTGACACTTTGGCATTTTGAATTTTTCGATTCACATATAATAGAAGAATTTATTGACAGGGTTTTTCTGTTGTGGAATACTGTTGTTGAGTATATTACATGCTACTGCATAAAATTGAAGATCAATGCACCCCAATAGAAAATTTGACGGGAATGATGTATTTCCTTGACTTGTTATTTACAGCTAAGTATTACATTGATTATTGTCATGGAACCAATTTAACAAAAAAGCTAAGGTCCAATGACATCTTTTATATTAATTTCTTACACACTTCCCCACGTGAATGTCTCTTGTGTTTTTAATTCCACAAATAAATGGGTTGCCAAAAGACAAGCTCAGGACCACTTGTTCACAGAGTCTAAGATACCATATCAAGTAACCCTTTGAACTGAAAGCTTAAGCTGATAGTTAAGGCCCAATGACATCTTTTATATTAAGCTTTGGCAATTATGATGCTTCTTTCTTTTTGAGAGTTTTGATTGAGAAGTGTGTGTGCTGAAACTAGATCGATAGCTCAATGTTAAATATTTAAAGCTATGCATTATTTTCCCCATGGTTGCATTTGTGGAATGTACTTGTTCAGCATGTTTTGTTGTATTACAATTGGACTGAACTATGATGTGTTCTTATTTTTTGTTCAATCCTGTTTGAATAAGATGGGTAGTATTCTTCAAGTGAAAAGAGTCTCATAATCTGTTACTTACTTTAAACTTACTGTACAGTATGACTGCAGAGCAAGTGGTAGCACCCTCTAGCCTTTCTATGGAAGGAGATGATGGCCCCCATGCTTATGAGCAGCCAAGGGTACGAGAATGCCTTAGCATTCAATTTCTCAGTTTACTTTTTCTTATCTAAATTAAGTTTCTTTTGCTTTTGTTCCAGTGCTACTATTTCCATTGGATGAATGTCTAAAGAAGTGATTCATTTTACTTTAGTTAGCTCTAGTTTCTTCATGAAAATAAGGTGAATTATTCAGGGAAAATTGCCAACTGGACAGGAAAAAATTCTTGTTTGATAAAGTGGTGTGTTCATTTGGTTGGAACTGAAAAACAGTACTAGGCACAATTAGACTTACTTTTCTCTTTTCTTTTGTGGATATATAAATTACACTATGCAGTCTTACTGATGGTTTTCCTTCTTTTGGATATTTATTGTGCAGGTTGATGAAATTAAATTGGGTACAATGATGGGTGTCTTTATCCCATGTTTGCAGAGCATATTGGGAATTATATACTACATTCGATTTACCTGGTAAGTTCCTATAACTAGACTTTGTTCTTTTTCTTTCATTTTGTGCAACTGGATCTTTTTATTACGTGTCCATGCATAACAGTTTTATTAGTCCAATTTTCTGCTCATACAAACTTCATTTAGAGATGTATATTAATTCTAAGTTTGACATGATTCCTATTGTAAATAGAGAAATAGATATAAGAAGACATACTTGCAGATTATTAATTTGTTCCATCGTAGTTTATGGCAATTTCCTATTGGTTGGGTATATGGCAATTTCTTTTGCTGTAGCCTGTACTCCTTTCTATCTCCTCTTCTTCCGTCTCTATCTACTTATGCATTGATAATGTCTCTGGCTCTCTAATTCAAGTGCATTTTTACTGACTTAGGTTTGACTTGATGCTCTGTGAACTTTGAATTGACCTTTTTCTTTTCTTCTCTTTGGTCTGTGAATTTGCAGGATTGTTGGCATGGCTGGTATAGGAGAAGCATTGGTGCTGGTAACATTGTGTGGTTTGTGTACATTTCTAACATCAATTTCGTTGAGTGCCATTGCAACTAATGGTGCAATGAAGGTACTTGTAATCTTTCTTAATGATTTCCAGTCTGATTTAACTGAACTGTGTGTTTTCTTGTTCAGCGAAAAACAGCTTTGAGTTTTATACAAACAATGTCATTTGATAATAACTAATTTTAAATCAAATCTGTTATGTTAACGCATGTCGTGATTTGACTAGGAACTTTTTGCTTGTGTTAGTTTTCATGATTGTTGGCCATTGCTTAGTGTTTAGACTATAGTGAACCATAGTTATTAAGGCTCATGGCGCACCATGGCGCAAAGGGGTTCCTGGAGCCATGGCGCATGGTGCACTCCATGGCGTGCGCCATAGCGACAAATGGCGCACTAACACAAATAATTAGAAAAATTATGAATTCTTAAATAAAATTGAAATAAATAATAAGGCATGACAAAATTCTAATGTTCAAGCTAGGTAATGGCCTAAACTCTGAAGGATTCTTCTCTTAACCTTTTAGGGGATAACATTGATACAATCAGCTTCTATCCTTCTTGGAATCATGGTCATGAATAAGATGTGAAAATAATTTGGTAAATTTCTTGTCTATACTTGCCCATTGTTTCTGGCTGTGTTTGTTGAATGACTGGATCAGTCACCTGTTGGCATGATGATCATCATAAATGACTTGTAATCGGTACTTTTGTTGCTACTGATGTACTTCTATTGTAGTTAGATGCAAGGTGTTTTATGTGTCATTAGTTTCATTTTTTTTCTTTGTTTGGATCTGTTTACCTAGTGCATTTCTAAGGATCACAGTTCTACTTTTTACTCCTAACTACCTTACATTTGATGCGTCTAGGCATAACAATTTGCTTAAGTAACTTTATTTTTATTAGCTAATTAAATGCCAGAATTGTTTTAAGCAATGCGGTTGCTATGTCTGATTCTAGGGTGGGGGACCATATTATCTCATTGGTCGTGCCCTTGGTCCAGAGGTTGGAGTTAGCATTGGACTATGTTTCTTCCTTGGGAATGCGGTTGCTGGAGCTCTGTAAGTTAATATTTTGTTATCTTAGCGGTGTCATGCTGATGTTATCATAGCTTCTGCACAACTGGCCTTCCTAGCGATGTTACTGTTGAAGTTGAGGAGATGTCTTTCCATCTGCACAAGGTAATGTTTCTTTTTAGTCTTTACCATTCTTATATTGAATATTTCTGTTTGGTGTTCTCAACAAATTCTGTTGATCATATTTGAATTGTTAATATATGAGTTTGTTAATCGTGCATAAGTGAATTTTATTGGCAGGTTATTTGGGATTTTTCCAAATGGGATGGAGGGAATATTAAACATTAACTTTGTGTTTAGCTTACTTGTTCTCAAAAGGTGTTTCTTTAGAGTTTCGTCATTTAACTCAATCATATCTATGTTTTATATCAAATTTTAAGTATGAATGCTTATATATTAGGGACATCCTTTCTTGCTGTTTAGGTTTGTTTTAAAGTTTTACTGTAGAGGTAACTAAAGCTGAGGTCTAAGATAAATATCTGGAAGGCATTGGATTAGAATTATAACCATGCATTGTGCTCCTAATATTATGAACACGGGTTTGGGATTGGAGGCTAGTTGATTACTTGTTTGAGATAGGTAAGACTGGATATTATGAACACGGGTTTGGGATCTAGTTACGGGACCTTGTAGCTTGAAACGGTTCAGTTAGGAGCTCGTTAAGATAGAACCCCACGATCTCGTAATTGTTAGGAGTTCGTTAAGAGAGAACCCCACGATCTCTTAATTTTAACTAGACCTTGATTGGATTTTCAACTTATAATTATTTTATTAATAATCTCCACTTCTGATAGAAGAGTAAGGATTACAAAAGAAGAAGGTTGCAAAGGCAACACTAATTACGAATAGAAAATACTAACTAGGAAATAGCAAAGATAACTAAATAAGAAATAGAAAACCAGGAAGTAATTAAGAAATAGAAGAAGTTTATGCGGAAGATTAAATTCTAATTCTATAAGGAATGAGCCTTATTAAATAATAGAATATTAATCTATTCAGGAATCTTATGTTCCTGAATTCCTAACACTGGAAAATTACGAATTACCTTGCCGTTGCTGTCTTTAAGTTCATTTTTATTGTTTGTTATTAACTTCTAGTGATAGATTACAACTAGTCCTTTACGGCCAAATGCAATAAAAGATCATCACAACCATATACTTCTGCAGAATTTTTGTTATTTATGTTTAGACTTATTTCTAAATGTTAATGGTGGGGAAGGAATTCGTGTTTGGGCGTTAGTAAACTCTTTAACCCTTTATTATTTTAGTTTCTTAGGTATCCATACTATTTATAAATGCAGTTCCCTTTGCTATCTAGAAGTGGGATTATGGAAAGGTTGATTGCAGCATCAGAAGAAGGAGATGAAAAATGTGTGATCAATTTACCTGACATTCCTGGTGGGGCCAAAACTTTTGAACTTGTGGCCAAGTTCTGCTACGGTGTGACACTCGAACTTACTTCCTCAAATGTTGTTTACCTGCGATGCGCTGCTGAGCATCTTGAAATGACCGAGGAATATGGGGAATCCAATCTAATTACACAGACTGAAACCTTTCTTAATCAAGTTGTTCTTCGTAATTGGAAAGACTCATTAAAGGCACTGCAAACTTGCGATGACATTCTTCCTTATTCTGAAGAACTTCAGATCACAAAGCGGTGTATTGAGTCACTAGCCACAAAAGCATGTACTGACCCTAATCTTTTTGGATGGCCTATAATGGAGCATGGACCAATGAAGAGCCCTGGAGGTAGTGTTTTGTGGAATGGAATAAGCACTGGGGCTAGACCCAAAAATGGAAGCTTGGACTCTTGGTACGATGATGTATCAAACTTAAGCTTACCTCTCTATAAGAGGTTGATTTCAGTCATGGAAGGTCGTGGCATCAGACAGGAGATTATTTCTGGATCCCTTGCTTTCTATGCTAAAAAGTACTTGCCTGGGTTGAATAGGCGACAAAGTGCGAGTGAATCTAGCTCTCGGTTAATCCCTATGGCTTTGGCTCCATTGACAGAAGACGACCAGAAGGTTCTACTGGAAGATATTGACAGATTACTTCCGATGCAGAAGGGTCTTGTTGGAACCAAATTTCTGTTTGGTCTACTTAGGACAGCATTAATTCTAAAGGCAAGCCCTTCTAGTTTGTCAAACTTGGAGAGACGGATTGGCTTGCAGCTGGATCAAGCAACACTAGAAGATCTTTTGATGCCGAGTTTCTCTTATTCGATGGAGACACTTTACAATGTCGACTGTGTGCAACGGATCCTCGAACACTTCCTTGCTATGGATCAAATCACTGGTGGGGCCTCTCCATGTTCAGTTGACGATGGACAGTTGATTGGATCGCCTTCACTTACACCAATAACAATGGTTGCGAAGCTGATTGATGGATACCTAGCGGAGGTTGCCCCTGATGTGAATTTAAAGCTCCCCAAGTTTCAGGCTCTTGCTGCTTCTGTTCCTGATTATGCCAGGCCCTCGATGATGGGCTTTATCGTGCTATAGACATTTACCTTAAGGTAATAATCATCTTATTGACATATGAATGATGTTAGCCTCTTCATTACGTTTTGGCATAAATATGAAAACCAAATTGCAGCTTAGGGGAGTTAGTTTTACCATGGATACAAAATTTGAATTCATGTCACTGGAATTCTGATGCTTAGATTAAATTTCCAGTAGAGTCGCTAAAACTGTCACCAGAATGATGATCACATCATGGTCAAAATAAAAAATGATTCTGTAGATGGGTGGATGTCAGGTTGATATACGGTGTATAGGTTATGGGTTTATTCAAAGTCCACATCATCGTTCTTGAGAAGTTCACTGAATTTTTTTGGATAGCATTTTAATGCAATTCAATCAAAGACGTAGATTTTAGCAGACAAATTAAAATTCTGTTCTCCGAACATTCTTTTTTGTGATTAAAGCTTATCAAATTCTGGTATTATTGTTAAACTTGCAGTCACACCCATGGTTGTCGGAATCTGATAGAGAGCAGCTCTGTAGATTGATGGACTGTCAGAAACTATCTTTAGAGGCCTGCACTCATGCCGCTCAAAATGAGAGGCTACCACTGAGAATAATTGTCCAAGTTCTCTTCTTTGAGCAACTTCAACTTAGGACTTCCATTGCCGGTTGCTTTCTGGTGTCTGAAAATCTTGATGGATCAAGACAACTAAGAAATGGCTTTCCCGGGTCTACTGAGGGAGGAGGCTGGGCTACAGCTGTGAGAGAGAATCAGGTCTTGAAGGTTGGAATGGACAATATGAGGATGTGGGTTTCAGAGCTCGAGCAAGAGTGTTCGAACATGAGGCATGAGATCGAGAAGTTGGGTAAAACTAAGGGTTCTTCAAGTAGTTGGGGAAACGTTTCAAAGAAATTCGGGTTTACAATGAAGTCTCAGATGTGCAGTGCTCAAGAGGGGTCTGTTAGCAACCAGAATGATGGCAGTTCGAAATCCGAGAAGATGAAAGACAGGCGCGGGAAGCACAAGAAAATCTTGGCTCCAGATAGGTAAGGTAAGACAACATTAGAAATCGATTTTCTTTTTCGACTTTATTCCCTTCCAAATTAGATTTGTTAATGGTGCTTTTGTTAATTGAGAAACTAAAGATCCGGGGCGGTCATCTCCTGTTTAAAACTACTAAAGTGTGTGTAGTTTCTTCCTTGTAACGGATTGGAGAGGGAAGATAAATCTGTAATTTGTAGTAGTAATCAAATCAACCATTTATTTAAATCCAATATTTATTATTCCATTCGAATTTGGGAGATGTGTCATAGAGGTCTAAAATTGGATCAAGATATTTATATTAGACCTCTTATGGTAGAATTTATAACGTTAGGAGTAAGACTTGTTTTCTGTTTAATTCAGTTCATTTCAATAATATCCGTCTCAACAGAATTCCTTTTGATTCAACATCATTCAGTCTAGTTCACCAACATTCAATAAATAATTTAATAGTCCTTATTGTATTTAAAAATGTATTGTTAAGTCCTTAACTTTTGCTATATTCAACAGAATTTCTTTCGCTCCGACGCTCCATGCTAGCTCCCGAATCAATGCCATTAGTTCCAAAATGATGTCAACGCTCATCCGAAATTCCTGAAACACTAATCATGCCATAAGCAAGTGCGGGAAAAAAAAGAAAAAAATAACAAAATGAATGAAAAACGATCAAATTGCAACAAAACATAGAAATAAGTAGCCTAAATCTATAAATACATGAAGAACCAAGACTAAATCCGACTCAAAATGATACAAACTATGATAAAATAACACTAAAATTCACAGGTAGAGCACGAGAAAAAATTAAAATACTAAAACAAGACAAGATTTTGTATATTTGTCACTAATAAGCAGTTTGGTGTCGAAATGATGGTCGTCATTAAAAAAATCGTCGTAAAAGGTCTAATTCCTTGTAGTGATATATAATTATACAAATACTCTATAGAATGGAGGGAAGAATCATCTTGAATTAATGAATTGAAGAAGAAAAGATTACAGTCAAGAGTATATAGCTTTTCCTGCCAAAACTAACTACCATGCTGACTCAACATTTACATCAAAGTATAACTTAAGTTCCTAAACTACTTCAATACTAGTTTTTTCCTCGTGCTATGCACGGCTACATGCTCAAGTATATAAATAATAAAATTTTATTTATAATTTATTAAATGAAAATAAAAATTATAATTTCTATCTTTTCATTTCATTATTATATTCTTAAACTATTACCTTCAAAGTTAATTCGACGTTTATAATGTCAATTTGATGCTAATATATCGTCATCTATCTAAAAAGCAGTTAATCTGATGATTGGTTAGAAATTAAAAAAACTGTTTTTTGCTTTTAAGGTAAGAAACATTAAAATACTGTTTTTTTTTTTTTTTTAGAAAAAGTAGCTACTTAAGATCAGTGTTCTAAAAATCGCTATGCGGCCGCGGCGCGGTCAGTGACCCAAACGATGAATCGGAGATTAACCGGGGATGAATCGTGGATTAATCGGTTTTGTATTTTTCTATTTTTTAATTATTTTAAATAAATTATATAAATATTTTAAAATAAAATAAAAATACATATTAGAAAACAAAAAATATTGATCAAACTACCTAAAAATAATAAATATTTTTGTCCAAAATGTCGACAAACATAAATATTTCGATGTTTATTACATTAATATTCTAAACAAAAAAACAATTACTAACACATTAACGTAATGTATTTAGATGCTCTTATTCAACCGTATCTTGTTCTCCAAATTCATAATTTTCAATTTGATGTTGGTTAAAATGTATGTGGTTGGAGTATTTTAGGGATTTTTGTTTATTTTGTTATTTTTAACAATTAATTATTTAATAAAAAATGTATGGCCATTTTTATTTGAGCCAAAATTTTCTTGAGTGGGCTAATTTTTTTTGAATCGGTCCTAAATCGGTCATAAATCGGTTGACCGATTTAAAACGACCTATTTACTAAAATCGGTACGGTATACTCAATTTTACCGATTAATCGCTGATGAATCGGTCAACTCTGCCGATTTTTAGAACACTGCTAAAGATAGAGAACTTGAGAGCATCTGGAATGGAGATGGTAGAAGAAATAGAAGTCTTACCTAGAAATTGTAACTTGAAATCCACGTCAGCTATGCTCACTGCAAAATAGCAAACATTAGCCTAAAGGGGGCCATTGACCGGCGACCCCTCTCCGATGCTAAAGTCAGTAATGATTCGTGATCGGAAAGTATTAAACTCAGAGCTTGAGTAGAGAATAATGTACCTTGATATCGTTGAGATTGTATGTATTTATAACCAATATTTAGTAGTCCGAATCCTAGTGGAAGTAGAACTAATCAAGAATCCTGCCCCTTTAGGCCGGTTGATCATACTCATATTTAGCTCGTTCTTTCCTATTCGGATTAGAAGACTAAATAAGAACTAGAGTGCACGTAGGAGAGAGAGTCTCCTAGTTTGACTATTCAATGCACGTGTTATGTGGCAAGTGAGACTATTCAACGTAGTCTCCTTTGTCCTACGTGGTTTTAACAAGAATGCCCATTGGTCCACGTGGCATGTAAAATATTGCGTGATAACAAGAAGATAAAGATAAAAGGTAATAACCTTTCAAGTGTATGGTTGATTTTAAATCTCAGATGTCCGCTAAGTTTTAATTCTATCATGCTTCTACTGATTCTCAGGTACTTAACCCTAGAATCAAGCTATATTTCAGATAGTTGACTCACTCAATTGCAATCGTAGTGTTTAAATGCTGACTAATTCATCTGCTCAGTCTCAAAATTAGTTGAGTTTGAAAGTTTTTGAGGATAGTAATTGAAGAGATTTAAATTTGTGAAAGTGAATGATTCAATTGGATTTGTTAATCGTTTTATTCAAAATTTAGCAACCTAACTATATTCATAATTCATTTTTCTTTCTCATGTTATTTGTTGGTTCTATAACTATCATTCTGTTTAGTTTGGATATTATACGGCATACCTTTTCTTTCATAAAAGAAATTGTGGCCATTATATTGACCATAGGAGAAAACCCTTGCCTTCTCTTTCTTATCCTTTGTTTAATTTTCGGATTATGGCTCAAAATGGGGTCATAATTGTACTTAAATCCACTAATAGGTTTTGGTTAAAAATAATTCCAACTTATGGGTCTCTGCTGTTGTCACTTTTATTTTTTTAAAATTTTTTTTATGCCCCCCGGAACTTTAACTTCCGATTTATGAATAATTTTTATTTTTTTTTCAAAATGCGTCAGGATATCCTGACGCGCGACTGCCAACCGAATTTTAAGTTCCGGTTGGCAGTGATCTGTCACTGCTCCTATCATGAGCAGTGACATTCCCTCCCCTTTTTATTATTTCAAAACTGACTTTCATTTCTAACCTTAAATTGGTGGAAAAACAAAAATTAAATTTAAACAAATTTTTTTTTATATAACCCCTCTACCCTCGTTTCTCTCTCTTTAATTTTCAATCTTCTAAATTTTCCTTACTCTATCTCTCTTATACAAATTCATTTCTTTGTCTTATATTTATTAAAATACCTTAATTCTTTTATCTTCTCCAAAAATCATTTGAATCCTTCATTCCACTTTGTTGATGTAAAAGGTATTAATTTATGTTTTTTTAATTTATTTGTAATTGCTATATTTTAACATATTAACTAAATTTGTATTTATGTATAGTTTGAAAATTGTTGCTAAAAAGATAAATTTACAAGTTAAAAGGTATGTTATTTTTAGTTGGTCGTCAAGTTACCATATCTTGCACCATTATCATTTGACATACTCCATTTCTCTACAGTCTTTCCATTGCCCAGTTATAAGAGGCCACATCCATATTCTTGATTGCTTCCATAATCTTATTGAACTTCCTAGGTTGTGCTTGCGCCCCTAACAAAAGCATCCACATATGGAGTTAAAAAAACATATAATACAAACCTATAAAGGATTTAACGATAATATATATTAACACACGTACCGGCCCGATAGAGGAGTTTCTTAATCCCTGACTTCTTGTAAGTGTGGTTGTAGTTGCTTAGAAAGTGTCGTAGACAAAAGCGATGATGTGCGGCAGGTTCAGCCCACCCTAAGGTTTGATGGTTCATGGCATACAATATACCTGCATATCGATCCGAGATGACGGTCAAGTTTGGCCGGTTTGTCACATGCACCCGGATACAATCCATAAACCATGACCAACTAGACTGGTTCTCACTTTCAACGATGGCGAATGAAATCGGAAGTATATGATTATTGCCATCAAATGATGTGGCCACCAAAAGAGTGTGTTTGTACTTCCCATACAAAAATGTTCCGTCGATCATTATCACCGGCCGACAATGTTTAAAACCCTCAATGCACGGCTTGAAACTCCAAAATGCTCGTTTGAATATACCGTGACTTTGATCACGAGTTTCATCTGTCACCATAATAGTAACAGAACCAGGATTGTAGTGTCTCATTGCATTCAAGTATCGAGGCAGTACATTATACGAATCTTCCCAATTTCCAAATACCTTTTCTAAGGCTTTTTTCTTCCCAAACCATGCCTTCTTGTACGTGATGTTATACTTGAAAAGAGTCTTGATGTTTGCTTGTATGACATCACATCTTAATCTCGGATCTTTTGCGACCATGTCCATAATGCAATTTGAAATCAACCTAATGTCTAGCTTGCTATGGTCTTGCGTCAAACCACCACCCGTGCAAGTGTGGAGACCGCGATAAACAGTAATCATCCAGTATCCATCTTTCTTCTTGAACATTGCCCTTAACCACCAATCACAACTCTGGTCGACTTTCCAACATCGTAGGATGACTTTGTGTGGCTTTGACTCAACTGTTGCCTTTTTACATTGAACATTTGTTGTGTAATGTTTCAATGTAATAATTTCAAATTTTTTAAATGAGGAAAAGATATTATCAAGTTTTGTTTTTCACAGATGGAGAAAAAATAAATGCTTTTCAAATACAAATTTTTAAGATCATTTCTTGTTAAGTTTGGACAAAAAATTTCCAACTAAACACATGATTGATTAATTGATTAAAAACTTTCATATCATAAGCCAACAAATATGTACAAATTTATTCTTTCAATCATCTCATTAATCAATAATTAAATAAATAATTTATGTAACATTGTAAATATTATATTTAAATACCTAATTAAAGAAAAAAAATACCCTTACAAAACTTAATTAAAAAACTTTCCAGATTTCATATGCAACTTAAAAAATCAAAGCATATTTTTAAAACATTTCAAATTTCATATCCTGTTTAACATCTAGTTTAAACACAATCATAGAAAAAATGAAGTAAATAAAAGTTTGTTAATTATGAACATCGTAACCTCATATCTACTACTTAATTTTACATATAATAAAAATTACATTTAAACATTATAAAGAAATTTAACACTAAAATTAATTTACATACCTTAAAGCTAACATCTTCAAACTCATAAAAAATTATGAAGAAGTTAAGAGAGAGAGGTAGAGTGAGAAAGATTAAGAAGTCTGAGAGTTGGTGAGTGAAATAAAATGGAGGGAATAAGAAGAGGTGAAATAGTGTGAAAAGTAAAAATATTTTATTTAGTTTTTAAATTTTATTTTCTTTTCAAATGATATATTTGTCTCCGAAAAGAATAAAAAGGAGAGGAGGGAGTGTCACTGCTCATGATAGGAGCAGTGACAGATCACTGCCAACCGGAACTTAAAATTTCGGTTGGCAGTCGCGCGTCAGGATTCCCTGACAGAATCTTGACGCGTTTTTGAAATAAAATAAAATTTAATTCATAAACCGAAAGTTAAAGTTCCGGGGGAGAAAAAAATAATTTTAAAAAATAAAAGTAACTCATCTGACACCAGCCGAGACCCATAAGTTGGAATTATTTTTAACCAAAACCCATTAGTGAATTTAAGTCCAATTATGACCGCATTTTGAGCCATAATCCTTAATTTTCTTCATCCTCACCATGAATCGGTGAACTGATTTGTTGAAGTTGTAATTTACAGTAACTAATTTTTTTACAAGGCCGACAAATGTGACTTGCATAGATTGTCAAGAAAATAGGTAAAAGCAATTGCCTCCTCCTAATACTTTGCTCATTTTCTGCTTACAATTCTCACGTAAAACTGAATTGTTGAACCTGTAATTCACATTTTCTACTTCTTTCTCATTCTTTGTTGAATTTCTCCTCCTTTGTTCTAAATAAGTGATAAATATGTGTTTTTACATTAATTATTGTTGTTGAACTTTGCACTTTGTTTAAACCTGTAAATTTGAAAATAGAATTTGCTAATCTGATTTTGTCTAACATTTAGGTCATATTAAAATTGCTTCCTTTTCCAGGTAATTCTAATTTCTCCATCTCCTTTTTATAAAAAATTTCCCTATTTTGATGTTGCTCTTTCATTATGATGCCTTCACTATGAATCTCTAGCTTTTGCTTAAATTTCTCCATAATTTGTCCAGCTCCCTCTAATTAATTAACATTTTCTACATTACTGCTAATATGCTTGGATTATCCCCACCAACCATCAAAATCTAACTCTCCTTCAAGAACTCTTCAATTTTTGCATGATCTCATCCAGAAACTGTGGCGATTCCTAAAGGATATGCAGTATTACGGAGCAATACAAAATTTTCCAAGAGCAATATTAAATGTGTCGCATCAATTCCGATCGACTATATTTTTGTGCTTTGTCTATTTTTTGTCCCTCTACTCCCTTTTATAATTATATAATGTTTCTATTTTGTCTTTTGAAAGCTATAAACTATGTAATGAGGAAAAAGTTGATAACCGAGACAAACATGAGGTGCAATTGTTTTGGTGCGGAAAAGGCTGCTAATGAAGCACATGGTGACACCAAAGGTAAGCATCTCAAAACTGGATGTAAATATTAATCTAAATGCATGTATTGATGCCTAGATAATTTATATGTTTATTGAATCCTCAGTAAGGTAAACTAAGTAAAAAGAAGAGTTCCAAGCAGAATTATTTTGTTTTCCTAGATACTTGCTTATTACGTTTGTTCTACTGGTCTGCTTTCGAGTTTAACGTACTATATGAAGTGCCTCAGTTGAGAAATTGAAACATACCTAGACAAACTTGTTTTTCTATACATAACACGTCAGCAAAAATCTACAAAATCAAAATCGGAAAAACCTATCCTCTATTGATTCTGTTCGGTTATGAAAAGGAATAAAAAAAATTTTCATTTATCCTCCATATCAATTACAAGAAATTAATCAATTTGCTCTCCTGTCTTAGTGACTTTCTGTTTCTCTCATCTCAGTTTTAAAATCTTCAAATTAAAGAATCCAGTAATGTTCAAGTGGTCCTTGAATGTCCAAATTGAATTTGGACATTGACCATTAGATCTAACAATTTCGATTATATTCACATTAAAAACTAAACACTAGACACTAAAAACTAAATCCTAGACCCTATATCATCGACCCTAGACACTAAAAACTAAACCCTAGACCCTAAATCATCGACCCTAGATGATGTGATACTCCGGACTAATAATTCGATGACACGTCACATGTTAGTATCTAGGGTTGATGATTTAGGGTCTAGGGTTTAGTTTTTAGTGTCTAGGGTCGATGATTTAGGGTCTAGGGTTTAGTTTTTAGTGTCTAGGGTTTAGTTTTTAATGTGCATATGAACGAAATTGTTAAATTTAGGGTCAATGTCCAAATTGAATTTGGACATTCAAGGACCACTTGAACATTACTGTTAAAGAATCTATCTATTCTATTGCTATATATAATTTTAGAAGTATGAAAGAAAATCAATGACTAAGTGATCTTTATGGTATGTATTTGTCTTTCTTCTTCCTTTTTATTCTATTACTTTCAAGTGTAGTCACTACTGATCTTTTAATTGATAGGTTTATGGAAAGTTCTAAACACTAATTTATCGTTTGATATTCCCAACGAGTTCACTTCAAGATATATTTTAATTACTTAGGTTATTGTGATTCTTAATTGGTCTGCTCTATGATTGTTTAGTCTTTGATTTTATAGGGTGCCGGAGTCGAAAGAATGTTTTCCATACAGTTTGCATTGAACAGACATATTATGGTACTATGGGTAATGACCCTATTTCTGCTAAAAAAAAAGTTTTCTTTGTTTGGGATAAGAATCATAATCGGTTAGAGGGTTTTCGAATTGGATTTTGGGGATCTTGGTTTGTGTTGTTACTGCTGTCATTCATGTTCATTTGTTTAAACAAATATGCAAGCATGCATCCCACTTCTCATCTTTTACATTCAGTCGTTTGACGATTTGGACTGAGTTTTATGAGGTTCTAGTGCTTTACTCTCTTTTCTAAAAAAATATTCAATCATTGTTCGAGTCTTTAAATTGCTAATATGTTATTAATATGCATATTTTATCCACAACTCGAATATGAAAACATGCAATAAAATGTTCATATTTTTAAGAGAAATATCTGCTCATAAGTATATAGGCTTCTACAATTGTTTGATTTGGAAAATGTGTTGTTGATAATTTTATTTTTGGAGTTTGATAATTATGTGTTATTTGATTGTGAAACTCTATTCAACCATTTGGATTCTGTTTTATGAGACTGTTCATTTGAATACACTAATGACTGTTTGAAAATTATATGAATGGGGAGTTGTGTTATTGAAAATATAACCCTTAGCATTTGGTTGGGTTACAAATAAAATATGAAATTTGTCTGTTTGAAAAATGATTTTAAGGTGTCATCTTGCAACATTTTTTCTTTGAGTTTTAAAGAAAATAGCAGCAACATGAAGACCCATATGACTAAGACATGCTACAAATGTAGGTTTTTGTTTTGTGTTGTTACTAAGTCTACATTTGATTTTGTACTTTTGTGTCTCTTCCTGATACAATTGTTTCTCGCTAGGATGAATAAGCTTTTAAAATATGTTCTGATGAACCCTAAGTGTTTTGATTATGTCCAAACGTTTCAGAAGATGAAAATTAAATTTATCTTACATATAGTTTAATGTTGACTAACAATTTTTATTAAGTTTATATGTAAGTTACTCAGCAGGTGCTGAATGAAACAATTTCTGGATTGCCTCAATGACTCAGAAGTTCCGAAAGCTGAAGACAGTGTTTCAATGATCAGAAGCTGGATATTCCGCTCTGAAGCTACGAAGTATGTCAAAGCTCTCCTCAGAGGTCCATTGCAACCAGAAGTTATACCAATTCGATCAGAAGTCTAGACAATTGGAATTTGCTTTCAGAAGTTATAAGTCACGGGTTCTGTCGAGCATTTATTGTTTTTTAATTATCTTAAACGATTAACACTTAAGATAGAAAGAGATATAATTAAGTGTGATTAAGGCTAATCATGATTTTGACTTAAGCATGCGTACATTTACTGCTCTTTACGGCGTTGTTCCGGTGTTTAACGGTTATCTGTTCCCTTTTAAACGGTGTGTATTTACTTTTTGAATTGGAACAGTTGCGTTTTTGGGTATAAATAAGGGTATTCCATACTTAGAAGTTTTTTCACTCTCATTTTCGTTGCTTTTAGATTTTCCATAGCAAATCTCTGTGTTTTCCTTTCTCTCAAACACTTAACCCATTTTCTTACAAAATCCTTCAATGGCTCTAGATCATCCCATTGAAATCACAGTCACTCACATCTTCAATACCGAAACCAAAAAGAAAGTTAGCGAATCTAGGGTTTTCACTTCTAGGTTCCTAGATGACGAAGTCAAATCCACTGAACCAACCTCTAAGTGGCTAAGTGCTCAAAATTGGAACTCGTTCGTCTCTTTGGATGAGTTCATCTATCCGAAATTGGTCACTGAGTTCTATCAGAACCTCCATTTCTTTTCTAATGAGGAGGATGTTCTACACTCTGAAGTTGGAGAAGTTGAGATTGAGGTCAGCAGGGCTTCTATTTCTCAAGCTATTGGTATTGATGACGAGGGAATCATCATTGGAGATGATGGTTCTGCTGAGGGCTTTAATGAAGCGAACTGGGCTAGACCAGATCTGAGTGCCAAGGAAACCTATGCCACCTGGCTCACTCAGCACCAGAGGTGGGCACACTACTTGACAACAAACGTGTTCCTTCCGAAGGCTGGAGGAGTTAATGGTGTTTCCAATCGGGAAAAGGTTTTTATGTGGCATTTGATGAGTCAGAAGAAGATCAACCTTCCTGCCATGCTGATTAGGCAGATGAAAAATGTTACGGTTGTCAGTGCTTTGGCATATGGTTCCCTTCTGACGAGGCTGTTTGAGGCTCCCTCTGTGGAGATTTCAGGAGAGGGTGTAACCAGCAAGAGTACTGTCATCAAGATGCAAACTCTGAGGCATCTTTCCTTTGACATGTTACCAAAGAAGAAAGAGAATGCTTCCTCTGTAAGTATTGCTCAGAAGGAGATAGTTGAAGCTTCTGTGAAGAAAGGAAAGAATGTTGCTAAGAAGGGCAAAGGTAAGAAAGGATCAAGTAAGGTGGTCCTGACTGTTGAAAAGGTGGTTGTCTCAGAACCTCTTCCATCTATGGTTCAAACAACAATCAGTGTTGAACCCTCTGGGAAGATCGTTGCTGAGAAGCCAAAGGATGCTTCTGAGAAAGAAGCTCAGGAAGCTGAGGATGCACGCCTTGCTGAAAGAGAGCAGGCTGCTGAAGCTGAGAAAATTGCAAAAGTTGTGGCTCTTGCTGATGAGAAGAAGAAGAAAAAGGAAGCTGAAGATAAGTTAGCAGCTGAGCGAGAAATTGCAGCAAAGGCTAAGGCTGATGCTAGAATTGCTAAATGCGCTGCTGAAGTTGAGAATGTAGCATTCTCTGGAAATGTTGAGGCTACGGAAGAAGATGAGGATTCTGAAGATATTCCTCTCTCTAAGCGTAACAGGAAGAAGGTGTAAGCAAATAGAAGGTCTCTGAACAAAAAGGACTCATGAGAAAATTCTTCCAAGTAAGATTGATGATCTGCAAAGTACTGCGAATCATATTCTGAGAGAAGTGAAATCTTCTGCTCAAGGATCATCATCTTCTGGGGCTGCTAAGATTGTATATGATATCACTCCTGATCTCAACAATCGTCTTCAGAGCATTGAGTCCGCTGTGACTGCTCAGAGCGCCCAGATTGCTGAGCTTACTGAACTTCTGAAGGTTATGCACACTCAAGCACGTGAACAAGAAAAAGTTCTTCACAACTGCTATCGGTTTGTTCGAGGACAAACTTACATTCAGAATGAGCACTTCACTGCTGCTGTGTATGCTAACAATCGGTTGATTAAGCTCCTTCTGGAAGATGTTCAGAGACAGCGACCTATGTCTAGTCAGACTTTTGATCACATGAAGACCATTGATGCTGACTTCAGAAGAAGAATGGATTTGATCAATTCTGTGAGACCTACTCCTCAGCAATTTACCACTGCACTGAATGTTCAGCAAAAGTTACATTCTCAAGGTGCTTTGGGTGTTGTTCTTGGTTCTGGTCAAACGGGGGAGAAATCTGCTCAGCAGAGTGGTCAGACTGGTCTCAAGTCTGGTGGGATGAAGAGATCAAGTGTTGCTGAAGGATCCAGTGGTGTTCCTCCTCCTCAGAAGAAACCTAGGAACTTGTAATCTTTAGGACTTAAGCTTCTTAGCTAGGTTCTGGGTTGGGTAGTTTTTGTCTTAGGACTTTTTCTGCTCTTCTGATTATTTTGTTCATAAGTTATCTTCTGATGTTTTAATATACACTAATCCTTCTTATACATTCTTGTGTCTCTGATCATTTACTTACTGCTTATGTTTCTTTTAATTTAGTAAATTACACTTCACTAAAATCTAACAACTTGATCTTAAGTCTTTCCCAAGTTTATACAGATTGCTGAAGTTCACCATTTACATTAAAATGGGGGAGTTAATTTACTCAGAAGTTACAAAACATATATATCAGGAAGTTATTTTCTAACCTCATGTTTTCTGTTACCTTCTGACCACGGTTTGTCCATAACCAAAATGGGGGAGAATGATGAACCCTATGTGTTTTGATTATGTCCAAACGTTTCAGAAGATGAAAACTTAATACTGTCTTACATATAGTTTAGTGTTGACTAATATTTTTTATTTTAGTCTATGTGTAAGTTACTCAGCAGGTGCTGAATGAATCAATTTCTGGATTGCCTCAAGGACTCAGAAGTTCTGAATGCTGAAGACAATGTTTCAATAATCAGAAGCTGGATGCTCCGCTCTGAACCTGTTGAAGTCTGCTTAGAGCTCTTCTCTGAAGTCCATCTGCAATCAGAAGTTCTGTCTACCAATTTGATCAGAAGCTTAGTCACGGATTCTGGACAGCATTTAATGTTCTGACAAGTGCATTTAATGCAAGGCGCCAAAAGTTCAAAAAGCTGTTTTGATGGAGCGCGCTTGTCTGTTGAAGAGAAACCAGAATTTCCTTGTCTACCCTTTGTTGATCTTATTGAGGAATGATTCCGGTCAACCTTCTTCAATTTCAAATCACTTACCGGATTTGGTTAAAGAACAAGGATAACGGAATCAAAGTGTTTGAAGACCGTTTGAAGACTTGACAAATTAACGGCTACAACAACTGATGTCATCTCTGTTGAAGATTCAAACTCACCAACGGTCATCTTCTTTCACTATAAATAGTAGCCAAAGCTCCAATGCATCTCACGGGTGATTATCGAGCAAAATCTTAACGCACTGTTTGAACAAGAAAAACAGAGCACACTCTTTTCCATTCTCAATCTTTCTTAGCATAGTTTAAGTTTAAGTGAGAGAGTGAAGAAAAACAAGTTCATAATAAGAATCTTGTAAACTGATATCGTTTGTGATATTCAGTTAGATTTTGAGAGAAATCTAGTTGAGATTTGAGTTGGGTGTGAAATCCAGAAAACAGAGTTGTTGTTGTTCTGGTGGAAATCCTTTAACTCTTATTAGGCTAGTCAGAACTAAGTGAGAAATTAGCTTAAGTTCTGTTGATGTAAAGGAGCTTCTGAACTTGCCATAAAAGTTCTGAATAGTGGATTTATAAAATCTCTGTAGGCTGCGACCTCAGGGGACAAGACGTAGTCACAGGACTTCTGTGGCGAACTTGGATAAATCGAATTGTTAAATCAGGACCTCCTGAATCTCTTTCTCCCTCTTATACTTGTTATTATTGTCTCTGTGTGCTTGCTCGTACTTTAGTGCTGAAACAGATTTTTCTCTAAATATCATTGTCTTTGTTCAGAAGACTGTCCAGAAGTTCTTCGCTCAGAACTTCTGTTGCCGAAAACAGTCAAACTGTGTTTAAGCAGAATTTCCCTCAGAAGCTACTTCTGTAAGCTTGCTTCTGACTCTGAGGAAATTTGACTCTGAAAATTAAGTTTCCCGAAAAACTTAGAATTTTTCAGTTTTCAACTTTGACACCTATTCACCCCCCTCTAGGTGATTCTGTTCTTGATAGGGCCAACAAATTGAACTCTCAAGGTGCTTTGGGAATTCCTGTTGGTTCTGGCCAAACGGGGGAGAAGTCTGCTCAGCAGGGTGGTCTCAAGTCTGCTGGGATGAAGAGACATAGTGGTGGTGAAGGTTCAAGTGGTGTTCCTCCTCCTCAGGATAAACCTAGGAACAATTATGATGAACCCTAAGTGTTTTGGTTATGTCCAAACATTTCAGAAGATGAAAATGAAAAATTATCTTATGTACTTTTCAATGTTGACTAACAATTTTTGTTAAGTATCATATAAGTTTTTCTCAGCAGATGCTGAATGAAGATTTCCTGCTTGCCTATTGAACTCAGAAGTTTAAAGAAGCTGAAGACAGAAGTAACTTTCTCAGAAGCTGAATCAACCGCTCTGAAGACTTGATTGTCTGCCTAAAGTTTTTATCAGAAGTTCTCTTGTGCAATCAGAAGATTAAGGTTGTTTTAGTTCAGAAGCGCTAAGAAGGAAAACGGACATCAGAAGTTTGTTATCACGGGTTTTGTTAAGCATTTAATGCTTTGTCAGCCGCATTTAATGCAAGGCGCCAAAAGTTCAAAAAGCTGTTTGAAGGACGCGCCTGTTCACAACAAACAAAACCTGCTCCCTTATCGTTTCCCTCTAAATCAATCTTCAAGATCAGTCAACTCCATCACCTTTATTTTAATCCCATACCGGATTAGATTAAAGTACAAAGTTGACAGAGTTGAGTGTTTTGAGACCGTTCGAAGAAGTTGACAAGATTAACGGCTACTTTCGACCTTGTCATCCTTGAAGATTCAAATATCCTCAACGGTTATCTACTCAACACTATAAATAGTAGCAAAGCTCCACTGCATCAACTACGTGTGTGATCATAGAGCAAAAATCTCAACGCACTGTTATTCAAGAAAACAGAGCACACTTTCCATTCTCAATCTTTTCTTAGCTTAGCCTTTGTAATTGTGAGAGAGTGAAGAAAAACAAGTTCATAATAGAAATCTTGTAAACTGAGATCGGTTGTGATCTTCAGTTAGATTTAAAAGAGAGAAATCTAGTTGAGATTTGAGTTGGGTGAGAAATCCAGAAAACAGAGTATTGTTGTTCTGGTGAAAATCCTTTAACTCATTTTAGGCTAGTCAGAACTAAGTGAGAAATTAGCTTAAGTTCTGTTGATGTAAAGGAGCTTCTGAACTTGCCATAAAAGTTCTGAATAGTGGATTTATAAAATCTCTGGAGGCTGCGACCTCAGAGGACAAGACGTAGTCACAGGAACTCTGTGGCGAACTTGGATAAATTGAACTGTTCATCAGGACCTCCTGAATCTCTTTCTCCCTTCTTTATACTTGTTAATTGCCTCTGTGTACTTGTATCATATTTAGTGCTGAAACAGATTTTCTCTTAAAAATCACGAGTCTTTGTTCAGAAGACTGTCCAGAAGTTCTTTACTCAGAACTTCTGTTGCTGAAAAGACAGAACCTGTCTTAAAGCAGATTATCCCTCAGAGGCTACTTCAACAAGCTTGCCTCTGACTCTGAGGATCATTGACTCTGAAAATTGAATTTTCATTAAAAGTTTGAAAATATCAGTTTTCGTTTGAAACACCTATTCACCCCCCCTCTAGGTGATTCTGATCTTGTTAGGGCCAACAAGTGGTATCAGAGCCAGGTTACTTCGTATATTTACTAAAAAGATCTAACAATCTAAGTGTAAGATCCTATCAGAATCAATAGAGATGGCTAGTAGACACCAGCCTGAGAATTCTTCTCACTTCATTGTCCCAAAGGGATCCTCTACAACTAGACCTCCATTATTCAATGGTGACAATTACTCCTACTGGAAAAAGAGAATGATGTATTTCATTCAAGCTCAGAACATGAGTGCTTGGTTTGTCATCACAGATGGAGATTTCATTCCCACCAGAATGGAACCAGGTCTAGGGAATGTCATTATCCCTCAGAGAGAATATTCAGATGAAATTCTGAAAAAGCTCCAAACAAATGCTTCAGCAATAAATATGTTGCATTGTGCACTTACAGCCACTGAATATAACAAAGTTTCTTCTTGTGAAACTGCACAGGATATATGGAACAAGCTGGAAGTCACATATGAAGGAACAGGAAAAGTGAAGCAGTCCAAAGTCAACCAACTCATGAGAGAATATGAGTTATTTGAAATGCTTGACAAAGAATCTATTTCAGAAATGAATTCTAGATTCACCAAGATAGTCAATGACTTAAAGAGTTTGGGCAGAGACATTGAAGAGTCTGAAAGAGTGAAGAAGATTGTCAGAAGCTTACCAAGGTCTTGGCAAGCCAAGAAGACTGCCATTGAAGAAGTTCAGGACTTGAGCTTTTATCTGTATGATGAACTCATTGGGTCTCTAATCACCCATGAGATGTCACTAAAAAATCATGACCTAAGAGAAAGGTCAGAAGGAAAAAGGGTAGTCCTAAAAGCAGAATCTTCTGAAGAATCCTCTGAAGATGAGGAACTGGCTATGCTGACCAGGAAGTTCAAGAAGGCCTTTAGAAAAGGCAGAGGTGGAAACTACAAGAAGCCTTTCAGGAGCTTTGACAAGAAAACTCCTGATTCTGGTGAAAAGTTCAAGAGAGATCCAAACAAGCCCATTGTGTGCTATGGATGTCAGCAACCTGGGCACATTAAGCCTAACTGCCCAGAGCTGAAGAAAGATAAGAAAAAGTTCAAGAAAGCTATGCTAGCTGCTTGGTCAGACTCTGAGACCAGCAGTGATCCTGAAGAGAAGGAAGAGCAAGCACAGATATGTTTTATGGCTATTGATGAGCCATCCTCTGAAGATGTCACAGGAGAAACTTCCGCACCTCCTGAAGCAAACTATGACTCCGAGGTAAACATATCTTCTGAACAAAATATCTTTGATTCTCTTGAAGAATTGTACAGCATGTTCAAGTACCTAAAAAGGAAGTTGGACAAAAGCGAGGCTGACAAATTTCTTAGGTTTACTCAAGTTTATGTTGATATGAAAATATTGGAAGATAAACTAAGTAAACAATTCAGTTCTTCCTCCGATGACTCAAAAGTCAAAGGTAAAGAAAAACTGCCTCTGAGGAATGATAAACCTCAGAAGAAGAAATCTGTCACTCCCTCTCTTCTGAAAGAGATCTCTTCTCCTCCTGAAGTGGGAACCTCTAAGAGTGCTAATGCCTCTGAAGAAGTAGTACCTTCCCAGAAGAAGAAGAATGCTCCTAAGAAGCAAAGGGAAAGATCCAAGAATCCTCCTTCTTGCAAGTTGTGTAAGAAAGATGGACATTGGTTGAAAGATTGCAAGTATCACATTAAGAACCTCTTGCAATCTGAAATATCAGAAAAACCTGTAGAAGCTAAATCTAACTCTGAAGGACCCAATAAGGATTGGGTACCTGTCACTAATTGATTGTGTTGCAGGTTGCTCTGAGTGCTCCATCAATGTCAAAGCTGTGGTACATTGACAGTGGGTGCTCAAGGCATATGACAGGTGATGAAAAGGCATTCATCACATTTGCACCTAAAAGAGGTGGTAAAGTCAGCTTTGGAGATGCTCAGAAAGGAAGAATTCTTGGTTCTGGATCCATTGGAACCAATCCTCCGATCGAAGATGTCTCCCTAGTCAGAGGTCTGAAGTTCAATCTCCTGAGTGTTGCACAATTGTGTGATAAAGGTAGAGATGTTGTCTTCAGCTCCTCTGGATGTAAAATCTTGGACAGTAAGTCAAGGGAAGTTATTCTAACTGCTCCTAGAGTTGAAAATGTTTTCATGCTGAATCTTGAGAATCTCTGCAAAAATATATGCTTAATGTCCAAAGAGGATACCTCCTGGCTCTGGCATAGAAGACTTGCTCATGTTAGCATGGATCTTCTGGCCAAAGTAGCTAGATATCAATTGGTTGAGGGTCTGCCTGAAATTAGTTTTAAAAAGAACCATTTATGCAATGCTTGCCAATCTGGTAAACAATCCAGAAGCTCTTTTAAAACTAAGAAAGTCATTTCAACTAAAAGACCTTTGGAATTACTTCATATGGATCTTTTTGGTCCTGTTCAACCAATGAGCATGGGTGGAAAGAAGTATGCCTTTGTCATCGTAGATGACTATTCAAGATTCACTTGGGTCATCTTGCTGTCTAGCAAAGATGAGTCACTTGGATGCTTCTCAGTTCTGATTAAGAAACTTGAGAATGAAAGGAATGAAAAGGTAGTCCATATCAGAAGTGATAATGGTGGAGAATTCAAAAACTTTATGTTTGAAGAATTCTGTGAAATCAAGGGAATTGATCATAACTTTTCTGCTCCCAGAACTCCTCAACAAAATGGGGTAGTTGAAAGGAAGAATAGAACTCTGGTTGAGATAGCCAGAACTATGATCAATGAAAGAAGGCTTCCAAAGTATTTTTGGGGAGAAGCTGTGAACACAGCCTGCTATGTCCTGAATAGAGTGCTAATCAGAAGCATTCTGAACAAGACTCCTTATGAACTCTGGAAAGGTCGAAAGCCTAAAATAGGTTACTTCAGAACCTTTGGTTGTAAGTGTTATGTTTTGAATACAAAAGAATATCTTTCAAAGTTTGATTCAAAGGCAGATGAAGCTATTTTTCTTGGCTACTCAACACATAGTAAAGCATATAGGGTCTTTAATAAGAGGACTCAAACTTTAGATGAATCCATTCATGTAAAGTTTGATGAGACTAACCCTGCAGATAGTAAAGCCTCTGAAGAAGATGAAGTTCAAGCTCCTGAAATATCATCTCATCCTGTTGAAGATGTTATTCCTAAAGCTGCTGAAGTTGATTCTCCTGTTGAACATGTTCCAGAAGAACATCCAACTACAGAAGTTAACTCTCTTCCAGAAGATGCTCCTATATATGATTCAACAAATGATGAACAGGTTTCAGAAGACTCATTGGATTTACCAAGAGAAGTTAGAGCTCATAGGAATCATTCCTTAGAGAACATAATTGACTCTGTTCATAATCCTGTCATGACCAGAGCTCAGCTCAGAAGATATATGGGGAATGTGGCTTTTGTGTCACTTCTGGAACCCAAGGACTTCTATGAAGCAGCTGATGATGACTCCTGGTTAATGGCAATGCAAGAAGAACTTGACCAGTTCAAAAGGTCAGAAGTTTGGATTTTAGTTCCCAGACCTAACAACAAGAAGGTTGTTGGTACAAGATGGGTTCTGAAAAACAAGCTTGATGAATTTGGAAATGTTGTGAGGAACAAGGCTAGACTTGTTGCTCAAGGTTACAGTCAGCAAGAAGGCATAGATTATGGTGAAACTTTTGCTCCTGTTGCAAGATTAGAAGCCATTAGAATCTTATGTGCTTTTGCATCATACAAAGGTTTCAAGCTCTTTCAAATGGATGTGAAAAGTGCATTCCTGAATGGTTACATTGATGAGGAAGTTTATGTGTCTCAACCTCCTGGTTTTGAAGATCCTAAGTTTCCTGATCATGTGTACAAGCTAAAGAAAGCCTTGTATGGACTGAAACAAGCTCCCAGAGCTTGGTATGAGAGACTGACAAAGTTCCTTCTGTCTAAAGGATTTGTCAGAGGCTGTGTTGATACAACTCTGTTCACTCTGAAGAAGAACAAGGATATTCTTATAGCTCAGGTATATGTTGATGATATTATATTTGGTGCTACTAATGAATCTTTGTGCAGAGAGTTCAGTGACCACATGAAGGCTGAGTTTGAGATGTCTATGATGGGAGAATTAACCTTCTTCTTAGGACTTCAGATCAAGCAAAGTAATGATGGTGTGTTTATCAATCAAGCCAAGTACACTAGAGAAGTGCTGAAGAAATTTGGCATGATGGACTCTAATGCTGTTGATATTCCAATGGATGTCAGCAAAGACATTGATGATGAAGAAAAAGCTGGTAAACCTGTAGATATAAAAACCTACAGAGGTATGATTGGTTCTCTTTTATATCTAACAGCTAGCAGGCCAGATATACATTTTGCTGTGTGTTTTTGTGCTAGATATCAGTCTAAACCAAGAGAAATTCATGATGTTGCTGTCAAGAGAATTCTCAGATACCTTAAAGGCACACCAGAAGCTGGTTTGTGGTATCCCTGTAGTTCTGATTTCACTCCTATAGGATACACAGACTCTGACTATGGTAGAGACAAATTGAAAAGGGTCAGCACTTCTGGTGGTTGTCATTTTCTGGGGGAGTGCCTAGTTTCCTGGCATAGCAAGAAGCAAACCTCTGTGGCTCTCAACTGCTGAAGCTGAGTATGTCGCTGCTGGAAGTTGTGTTTCTCAGATGCTCTGGATAAAGCAACAAATTGCTGACTATGGAGTCATCCCTGGAACAATTACAATCTACTGTGATAACAAGAGTGCCATTGATCTTTCAAAGAATCCTATTCAGCACAGCCGGATGAAGCATGTTCATATTAGGCATCACTTTCTGAGAGATCATGTTCTGAAGAAGGATATTATCATTACTCATGTTCCCTCTGAAGAGAATCTTGCTGACATGTTTACTAAGCCTCTGGCTGGTATGGCTTTCAGCAACTTACGAGAAGGCATTGGTATGACTTATCCTCTTCAATAACTTAGAATTATTGCCTCTGAGTATCTTAAATGTTTGATCGTTTAAGATAATTGAATTATAATAAATTCTAATCATGATTTGACTTGAAAGCATGCGTTATTTACTGCTTATTACGGCGCTGTTCTGTGGTTAACGGTTATCTGTTCCCTTTTAAACGGTGTGAAGTTACTTTTTGAATTGGAACGGTTTCTGTGTTTGGGTATAAATAGGGGTTTTCCATACTTAGAAGTTTTTTACTTTCACTCTCTTTGCCATTAGAATTTCCATAGCTTTTTCTGTGTTCTTATATTTCTCAGAAATCTTAACCTAATTTCTCACTTTCTCAAATGGCTCAAGAAATCACTGTCACTCACATCTTTTCCGATGATGCACGAAAGAAAGTTAGTCAATCTAGGGTTTTTACCTCTAGATTTCTAGATGACGAAGTCAAATCGACTGAACCTATCTCTCTTTGGCTTAGTGCTCAAAATTGGAATTCTTTCGTATCTCTCGAAGAATTCATCTACCCTAACTTAGTTACAGAATTCTATAAGAACCTCCATTTCTTTTCTAATGAGGAGGATGTGCTTCATTCTGTGGTCGGGGAAGTTGAAATCGAAGTCAGCAGGGCTTCCATTTCTCAAGTAATAGGAATTGATGATGAAGGAATCATCATTGGAGATGATGGTTCAGCAGAAGGGTTTTCAGAAGCCAACTGGGCTAGGCCAGATCTAAGTGCCAAGGAAACTTATGCCACCTGGTTGAGTCAGCACCAGAGGTGGGCACATTATTTGACTACGAATGTCTTTCTTCCAAAGGCTGGAGGAGTCAACTGTGTTTCCAACAGAGAAAGGGTATTTATGTGGCATCTGGTCCACCAGAAGAAGATAAACTTGCCTGCCATGCTGATCAGGCAGATGAAGAATGTAACTACTGTGAGTGCATTAGCTTATGGCTCACTCCTGACAAGGTTGTTTGAGGCAGCCTCTGTTGTTATGTCAGGAGAAGGTGTTACAAGTAGGAGTACGGTTCTGAAGATGCATACCTTCAGGAACCTCAGTTTTGATGTTACTCCGAAGAAGAATGAGAAGGGCTCCTCTGTGAGTATTGCTCAGAAGGAGATTATGGATGCAACAGTTCAGAAAGGAAAGAATGCTGCCAAGAAGGGCAAGGGAAAGAAAGGATCAAGCAAGTTGGTCCTGAATGTTGAGAAGGTTGCTGTCTCAGAACCTCTTCCCACGTTGGTTCAAACAAAAATCAATGTTGAACCTTCTGGCAAGATTGTTGCTGAGAAGCCAAAGGATGTCCCTGAGAAAGAAGCTCAGGATGCTGAGGAAGCACGCCTTGCTGAGAAAGAGAAGGCTGCTGAAGCTGAAAAGGTTGCAAGAGTTCTGGCTCTTGCTGATGAGAAAAGGAAGAAGAAAGAAGCTGAAGATAAGTTAGCTGCTGAGCGTGAAATCGCTGCAAAGGCTAAGGCTGATGCAAAACTTTTGGAAAGTGCTGCTAACCTTGAGGGTGCTGAGTTCTCCAAGGTAGGTGAGACTTCAGATGAAGAGGACAATGTTGCTCTGTCCTCTCGAATTATTGAGAATGTCACTCTCACTACCAGAATTGGAAGGAAGGCTGTGGCAAAACGAAGGGTTCTGAGAAAGAAGGACTTCGTTATTGCTCCGAGTGCTGAATTGGAGGATCCTGCTGCTCAGGAACCAGAAACTGCTGATAAAGAACTGTCAGAGATTTCTGATGAAGAAGATGTTGAAGCTCCTCTGATTGAAGAGCTATCAGAAGAGAGTGAACCAGAAGATGAAAAGGTTCTTGAAGGAGCTAAACAATTTGTTGAGAATGTTGACAATGAAAACTTCATTGACCATGTTCTTCTGAATCAAGGAAGAAATCCTGGTGAAAGGGATGCCTCAGAAACGCTGTTCAGGATGGCTCATTTATATGCTGAGCCGATCTCAACTTTTGATCCTAATGCCTCTGAACAGGTTATCTCATCTCCTCATCCCTCTCCTTCACTCCCTTCTGTCACAGAAGTAAGTGAATCTCAGAATTCCATTCCTATGACAACTTCAACATCTGAGGTTGTCCCTCCTCCATCTACTCTTCCTTCTGGATCCTATTCAGAAGTGAATCTGTCCTCTGGACCAATCTTCACAGACTCCATTTCTACTTCCACTACTTCTTCTTTATCATCTTCTGCCGTTTTTCCATCAATTGGAATTACTGCTCCTTCCCTGTCCATACCTTTGTCAATACCTTTTTCAATTCCTTCAACTTTACCTCCCTGTACAAATTTTTTTTCCTCCTCCTCTCCACAAACTTTCTCCTCTCCTCAAACTTCTGTCCCTCCTCTTTCAACCTCTGGACATACACCTCATGTGTGTGATCCCTTAACTACCTCCTCCACTCCTTCAGGTTTTGCTGGATTGTCATCCAATTATGACTTTCTACGCACACACTTGAATCGTGAAGATCTGGATAACAGATTTGGACGTTTTGGCTTCATGGGCAGAGCTTCTGGTATTTCCGAAGCTGGAGGTGCCCCAAGTGTTGAAGAGTTGAGAAGAATGGGTCAGAGTGGCTCAGATGACCTGCTGAATAGGTTTGCTGGTATAGGACAAAGGAGCTCTGCTGCTGACATGTATGCTCAGGGCATTGTGCTGCAAGAATTACATTCTCTGAAAGCTCAGAACCTGCAGCTCATGACCATGCTCCAAATGCAGGACCCCTCTGTCTACATACGCAATCTTTCTACACTTCATCTAGCTACGTATGAAGAGCTGTACAAATTGAGAGAATTAGCTCTGACTCTTCCCTCTCTGGATAACATTGCTCTTGCTTCTTCTCTGAAGGTCAATGAGAATTTGGAGATATTGACAGAAGAAGTCAAGGAAGCAAACGAGCATTATGAGGCTCATGAGAAGATGCTTCCTAGTAAGATTGAAGACCTGCAAAGTACTGCAAATCACATTCTGAGAGAAGTGAAATCTTCTGCTCAAGGTTCTTCATCTTCAGGAGCTGCCAAGATTGTATATGACATCACTCCTGATCTCAACAACCGACTCTCCAACATTGAGTCTGCTGTATCTGCTCAGAATGCACAGATTGCTGAGCTCACTGAACTCCTGAAAGTTATGCATAATCAAGCTCGTGAACAAGAGAAGACTCTTCACAATTGTTATAGGTTTGTTCGAGGACAGACTTATATTCAGAATGAGCATCTCACGGCTGCTGTGTATGCTAACAACAGGTTAATCAAGCTCCTTCTGGAAGATGTTCAGAAACAGAGACCTATGTCTGGTCAGACCTTCGATCATATGAAGACCATTGATGATGACTTCAGAAGAAGAATGGATTTGATCAATACTGTGCGACCAACTCCTGTACAATATCAGACTGCTCTGAATGTTCAACAAAAATTGAAGTCTCAGGGAGCTCTTGGTGTTGCTGTTGGTTCTGGTCAAACGGGGGAGAAGTCTGGTCAGAAGAGATCAAGTGCTGCTGGAGGTTCCAGTGTTGTTCCTCCTCCTCAGAAGAAATCTAGGAACTTGTAATCGTTTAGGACTTAAGCTTCTTAGCTAGGTTCTGGGTTGGGTAGTCTATGTCTTAGGACTTTTTCTGCTCCTCTGATTATTTTGTTTCCTATGTTATCTTCTGAATGATCATATATACACTGAATCTTTTCTATACTGTCTTGCATATCTGACTTCTTAATGTTTGCTTATGTTTCTTTTTATCTCAGTAAATTACACTTCATTTTATCTAACAACTTGATCTTAAGTCTTATTAAGTTTATACAGATAACTGAAGTTCACCATTTACACTAAAATGGGGGAGTTAATTTACTCAGAAGTAATGAAACATCTGCATCAGGAAGTCACTCTCTATTCCTCATGTTTTTCTCTTACCTTCTGACCACGGTTTGTCCATAACCAAAATGGGGGAGAATGATGAACCCTAAGTGTTTTGGTTATGTCCAAACATTTCAGAAGATGAAAATGAAAAATTATCTTATGTACTTTTCAATGTTGACTAACAATTTTTGTTAAGTATCATATAAGTTTTTCTCAGCAGATGCTGAATGAAGATTTCCTGCTTGCCTATTGAACTCAGAAGTTTAAAGAAGCTGAAGACAGAAGTAACTTTCTCAGAAGCTGAATCAACCGCTCTGAAGACTTGATTGTCTGCCTAAAGTTTTTATCAGAAGTTCTCTTGTGCAATCAGAAGATTAAGGTTGTTTTAGTTCAGAAGCGCTAAGAAGGAAAACGGACATCAGAAGTTTGTTATCACGGGTTTTGTTAAGCATTTAATGCTTTGTCAGCCGCATTTAATGCAAGGCGCCAAAAGTTCAAAAAGCTGTTTGAAGGACGCGCCTGTTCACAACAAACAAAACCTGCTCCCTTATCGTTTCCCTCTAAATCAATCTTCAAGATCAGTCAACTCCATCACCTTTATTTTAATCCCATACCGGATTAGATTAAAGTACAAAGTTGACAGAGTTGAGTGTTTTGAGACCGTTCGAAGAAGTTGACAAGATTAACGGCTACTTTCGACCTTGTCATCCTTGAAGATTCAAATATCCTCAACGGTTATCTACTCAACACTATAAATAGTAGCAAAGCTCCACTGCATCAACTACGTGTGTGATCATAGAGCAAAAATCTCAACGCACTGTTATTCAAGAAAACAGAGCACACTTTCCATTCTCAATCTTTTCTTAGCTTAGCCTTTGTAATTGTGAGAGAGTGAAGAAAAACAAGTTCATAATAGAAATCTTGTAAACTGAGATCGGTTGTGATCTTCAGTTAGATTTAAAAGAGAGAAATCTAGTTGAGATTTGAGTTGGGTGAGAAATCCAGAAAACAGAGTATTGTTGTTCTGGTGAAAATCCTTTAACTCATTTTAGGCTAGTCAGAACTAAGTGAGAAATTAGCTTAAGTTCTGTTGATGTAAAGGAGCTTCTGAACTTGCCATAAAAGTTCTGAATAGTGGATTTATAAAATCTCTGGAGGCTGCGACCTCAGAGGACAAGACGTAGTCACAGGAACTCTGTGGCGAACTTGGATAAATTGAACTGTTCATCAGGACCTCCTGAATCTCTTTCTCCCTTCTTTATACTTGTTAATTGCCTCTGTGTACTTGTATCATATTTAGTGCTGAAACAGATTTTCTCTTAAAAATCACGAGTCTTTGTTCAGAAGACTGTCCAGAAGTTCTTTACTCAGAACTTCTGTTGCTGAAAAGACAGAACCTGTCTTAAAGCAGATTATCCCTCAGAGGCTACTTCAACAAGCTTGCCTCTGACTCTGAGGATCATTGACTCTGAAAATTGAATTTTCATTAAAAGTTTGAAAATATCAGTTTTCGTTTGAAACACCTATTCACCCCCCCTCTAGGTGATTCTGATCTTGTTAGGGCCAACAAATTAATCTCTTTAGGACTTAAGCTTCTTAGCTAGGTTCTGGGTTGGGTAGATTTGTCTTAGGACTTTATGCTCCCTTCTGATGATTAATTTATTTGTTTCTTCTGACGAATATATACAATTGAACTCTTCTTATACATATCACTTGTTTCTGATTAATTTCTTACTGATTATGTTTTTCTTCTTAACTTAGTAACTTTCACTTCCTTAAAATCTAACAACTTGATCTTAAGTCTATTTTAAGTTTATACAGATTGCTGAAGTTCACCATTTACACTAAAATGGGGGAGTTAAGTTACTCAGAGGTTATGAAAAACATACTCTTTCAGGAAGTTACTTTCCAAACCTTGTGTTTTCTCAAAGAATTTTACCTTCTGACCACGGTTTGTCCATAACCAAAATGGGGGAGAATGATGAACCCTAAGTGTTTTGATTATGTCCAAACGTTTCAGAAGATGAAAATTAAATTTATCTTACATATAGCTTAATGTTGACTAACAATTTTTATTAAGTTTATATGTAAGTTACTCAGCAGGTGCTGAATGAAACAATTTCTGGATTGCCTCAAGGACTCAGAAGTTCCGAAAGCTGAAGACAGTGTTTCAATGATCAGAAGCTGGATATTCCGCTCTGAAGCTACGAAGTATGTCAAAGCTCTCCTCAGAGGTCCATTGCAACCAGAAGTTATACCAATTCGATCAGAAGTCTAGACAATTGGAATTTGCTTTCAGAAGTTATAAGTCACGGGTTCTGTCGAGCATTTATTGCTCTGACATTTGCATTTAATGCAAGGCGCCAAAAGTTCAAAAAGCTGTTTTGAAGGAGCGCGCGTGTCTACTCAAAGCGAAACCAGAATTTCCTTGTCTACCCTTTGTCGATCCAATTGAAGAATGTTTCTAGTCAACCTTATCTTCAACTTCAAATCACTTACCAGATTTAGTTAAAGAACAAGGTTAACGGAATCAAAGTGTTTGAAGACCGTTTGAAGACTTGACAAATTAACGGCTACAACAACTGATGTCATCTCTATTGAAGATTCAAATTCACCAACGGTCATCCTCATTCACTATAAATAGTAGCCAAGCTCCATTGCATCAACGACGCGTGATAATCGAGCAAAATCTCAACGCACTGTTTGAACAAGAGAAACAGAGCAACTTTCCATTCTCAATCTTTTCTTAGCATAGCTTTAGTTAAAGTGAGAGAGTGAAGAAAAACATATTCATAATAGGAATCTTGTAAACTGATATCGTTTGTGATATTCAGTTAGATTTAGAGAGAAATCTAGTTGAGATTAGAGTTGGGTGAGAAATCCAGAAAACAGAGTGTTGTTGTTCTGGTGGAAATCCTTTAACTCTTTTTAGGCTAGTCAGAACTAAGTGAGAAATTAGCTTAAGTTCTGTTGATGTAAAGGAGCTTCTGAACTTGCCATAAAAGTTCTGAATAGTAGATTTAAAATCTCTGGTGGTTGCGACCTCAGGGGACAAGACGTAGTCACAGGACTTCTGTGGCGAACTTGGATAAATCGACTTGTTCTCAGGATCTCCTGAACTTCTTTCTCCCTCTTATACTTGTTATTTTTGCTTCTGTGTACTTGCTTATATTTAGTGCTGAAACAGTTTTGCCCTTTATATCATTGTCTTTGTTCAGAAGACTGTCCAGAAGTTCTTAAACTCAGAACTTCTGTTGCTGAAAACAGTTTAACTGTGTTTAGGCAGAATTTCCCTCAGAAGCTGCTTCTGTAAGCTTGCCTCTTATTCTGAGGAAATTTGACTCTGAAGTTTAAGTTTCTTTAAAAACTTAGAAAATTTCAGTTTTCAACTTAGACACCTATTCACCCCCCTCTAGGTGATTCTGTTCTTGTTAGGGCCAACATGTTCTAATGCATGTTTCTAAATGTCTTGATTAATCTGATATAATCTATTAATATTTTATAAAGCAAGAGCTTAAGCAATCAAAGTTTGAGTGATTCTTGAAACAATGCTTAGGAGAGATTCTTCCATGCAAAACCCACAAGATATAAAAGAATCATGTGCATTGAGGAGAATGGATTGAAGCTGCAACAAAGTCCAAGATGAATTTCGTAGTTATGTATACTTTACTTTTGTGATTAGTCTTTCTTCATTTTGTGATTATTAAGGTCCAATTGTGGTTTGTACATTAAGGTATATAACTGTTTTTTCATATAATTTATGGAAAAAGAACATCGCTAATATATGGATGGATTAACAAATGGGATCTTCCACAAATAAAAATCCAGCGGAAGGCTTTCTATGTTCAATTCATATATTAAATTTGCAATCCTTAACTCAGAAAACATATTCAAGAAAAAGATAATCTCTTGATTTGAAAACATTGTGCTAAGGAGAGGGTATTTTTAAAATTGGACTGCTAATTAATGTAAAAGAGATTTCCTCATGTTTAAGATTCTATATGGGCTAGGACACTATATACGCTCAATTTTCCTTTGCAATGAACTATATATTTTGTGATTTGTTCTTTGCTGGTCTCTTGGGTAGAGTGGTATTTGGTCAATCATTGACCATGTGAGCACCACTGGTCTTGGGTAAAATATTTGCAAATGTATTAGAGCTTATTTCTGCATTTAGTTACAGGTTCAAGTAATTGCAAAACATAATGCTTGCATCTTAGCAATGCTTAACGCTTAGCTTATAGTTATAATAACAATAATAATAATAATACAAATATATAATTGTTTGAACTACAAATTTAATATTTTATCTAAAATGAATATACCGTCCGCGCATTACGTGGGTATTCGTCTAGTGAATTACTAAAGATGTGATTTTAATTACCTCGTTAAATGAGTTAATCCTATTTAGTTATAGTTTTAGTTAAAACTAGATTTTGACCCCGCGATGCACGGAAACACTATATTTCATGTTGTATAATATTATATATGTTATGAATTAATTAAGTGGATGACCATTATACCCCCGGAATATTCTAGATGTCCTGTTCGCATACAAACTCTAATTCTTGTATCCTATATAAAGGACCTCTCTATATGGAATAAGACACACATCAATATTCGCTCTCTATCTCTCTCTAGTTTATTCACAACACGTTGTCAGCACGAAGTCCTGGCCGCTTGAGCAAAACGAAAAGTAATTTCATTGAGCACAAAACCCTATCCGTTTGAGCAAAACGAAAAGAAACTCTATTGAAGTAAGTTTAGCACGAAACCCTAACCGATTAAGCAAACTAGCATGAGGTTAGTCTTTCGATATGCTCTTTTATCTACAAGAAATTTTGAATGACCTAGTTGGATGTCTAAAAGGTATTAATTGCATGTTTGAGAAATTTGTGTGATGATATACGATCTAAGTTAAATTTCATTCTTAATTTGTTTATATGATTTCCTCTGAACTTGGATATGCATACATATTGACATAAATATTTGTGATATTGTTGATATCCTGTTGATCAAAAAAATTTGTGTGATTTTGATGTAAAATGATAAGCTTGAATTTGACTATAATAAACACTTAATTATTCATGTATTTAAGGGCCAGTTAGACCATAATTGTATAGTTTCTTTGCCTAACAATTGTATTTTCAGTTTGGTTAAGCTTTCAAGGAAATTAGCTGTAAAGCAGCCTGCAAGTGAACAGTAGCAGTCAAGTTGAGGAAAAGGAGGGGTAAAAGAGTCCGGCGCAGCATGGGAAAGGAGCGTGGTGGTTAGAAGAGTGGCGTGGAGTTTTTTTCTAAAGGAGTAAAGTAACCCTTGAACAGTAGTTGCTACTTTAATCAGCTGCCTAATGCTGGAACAGTGTACCTAATTTGTACTTAAGTAGTATTTTAATTGCTTTTCTTTTGCTTTAAGTAGTGAACTTTTCTAGGAGAGAGGGGATCCGATATCATCTTTATCTATCTTTATCATTATCACCGTTCATAACTCTTTCTACAGAGTTATTTCTCTCTAGAATTAGTAGTTGAAGCTCCTTTAATGGAGTTTATTAGGATTTTCTTTGTAATGAAGCTCACAATGAGTGAGTAGTACTCTTACGAGCTAAGCCAGCTGTAGGGCTGGTGTTGTAAATCTCTCTATCTTTCTTATTAATGAATGAATGTTGCATTTACTTTGTGTTTAATGAAGTTCCTTTGGAAATATGCCTTTATAAGCCTGTTTCAGTGTATGTGATTGTCATGTCCATTGCTTTTATATACATTTGTTCTTCATATAAGCATGTGTATCTGATATGACCATTTGAATGATACATATTGAGGATTTTCATGAAAATGGAATGTTACTTCGAACTTAATCAAGTAGTAAAGCATCTTGAAAGGCCTTTAAGGTGTGAGTAATACTTAGTAACTTAGGAATATGACCATTTGAACTAAGTTAGCTTAAAGTAGAGACCTCAACTGTGTATTTGTATGCATTCATGAGTTAAGAAGAGGAGATAAGAGGTTGCAATGCCAGTTCCGTGCTAGGTTTAGCTTGTTCCCTTTAATTATTGTTATAAATCACCATTTCTCACTTTTAATCTTTAGATCTGTCCTTGTTATAGATAATCAACTTAGATAATAAACAACCAACCTCAAAATCATGCTTTTTATGTTACCAGTTACTTAAGCAGACTGTTCCATAGCTAGTTTCAGTTTAGTTTTATTTCAATCCTCGTGGGAATGACACTTGTTCTTACCAAAGCTATATAACCGATCTAGTATACTTGCTAGAGTCACATCCAGAGGTAACATAAAAGAATAAAAATAATTGTGATTGGAGATCTATGACCATGAACCGAAAACATAAGCAAGTAGAAAAGATAACTTCAATTGTTTTTGTTGATATACGAACAGTAGCAAGATGATTTCATTATTTGGTTATGTTTATCAATTCTCCAAGAGAAATATTTTAAGATATGTTTGACGAACTGTATTATCCATGGAATTGTTTTAAAATAATGCATGTTGAATTGCGGAAATCTATAGTTTAGATTTTTTCTTCTTGGTCTACAAATTTGCGTAGATCGAGTTCCGTTTTTAAATTTGTTAATTGTTTTTCCTCAGCTTTAATCTGCATAGAGATATCGATGTAATTATTTAATATAGCTTGGTCAGCATTTAATGCTATTTTGTTTGGATTTTGAACTTCCCGACCTGACCTAATTAACCTAGATTGTTGATTATCGTGATTTGGTTTTAAATCTTTTTTTGTTATATCGAGTAGCAACAGTGTATATAATGTTTTAATTTTAACAATCTATTATGGGTTAGAATTCTGATTTGGAATTTATATTTTACTGTGAATATTATTTTTGGCTAATCAGTCTCTTTGAAGTCCACCAAGCAATTGAGTGTTATTCTTTTTCAAATATTGGTTTTTATGGGTTTTAAAGCTTTGATATGGTATTAGTTATAAATTTATTGTTTGAAGTCCTAATATCATGTTGATGGTCGATATCTTGTAAAATTGAGCATGTAGTCATATATACTAATGAGAACTATTACTTACAATATTGGTTTGAGGACATTTAGAGATATAAGATGAGTAATATTGTATTAAAAAAAATAAAATATAAAAAGTTATGTTCCAGGATGACTCATTCTATTGAAATTGTTTTGAAAATTGTCACTTTTGAACTCTTGCGAGATTTGTTGATTTGCTGTGTTTTTATTGCACAAGTTTCTCTTAATAGTTGAGGACTATGATATATTATTATATTTATGTATTTTGAAAACTTGAGTTCAAATTCATTTAGAGTTATTATTGTCTAATGGATATTCGAGAAATTTGGTCCATTAAAGAGTTTTAGCAAGTCTTGAATAATAGTATGTTATCATTATTATTTGGAACTAATTTGACTACAACTTCATCAAATTTGTGTGATTCTTGTAGTTGATGGTTGCACTTGTAACTATGTTTCGATTATTTGATGTGTTAAACTTGAGAGTATGAAACGTATGATGAAATGTGTGATTTTGTCATCTAATGTGATATTTTCAATGATTGAAACTATATGTGATTATTATGACTTGCTCGAGGAATATGACCATTGACATATGTTACCGTGTGATATTAATTCGATTAGATATTGATTGTTATGAAATACAAATATGATTCTGTTATAGCCATAATACATTATCTTATTTTCAGATTGAGTTTTACAAGTATTTATATGTTCAACTTTTAACGAGAGCGTGTTTATAAGTCCTATAGTTTAGGTGAATTAATAATATTTGAAATTTGATGTGATCATGACTTCAGATTGTCCACAGTGAATATGGAGTTATTTCTAAGAGTTTATTTTGATAAAAGTCATGATTATTTTAATAGTTCATGTGATGCTCAAGTTTTGTTTTACTAAATGATTAACAAACAACTACTTTGAGATTGACATTGTTATTTTATGAAATTATTTATTCGAACTATTGTTCGTCGTGTATTTATATCAGTAAGAAGAATGGTAAGAGTTTGATATGATTTTGTGCCATTAAGTTGATATAATAGGGAGGTCATAAGAGGAAACAAACATACTTTAAATTTGATATGAAAACCTTAGATCGCATATAAGTGTTTGCCATGCGTGTATTGTACAACTTAAGTAGCATTGAACAATGGAGTGTACAAAATTATTGAAAGCTGCGGAAGAGCATTGAACAATGAAGATTTATGCCTTAGCAGGTAGTACAACTACTCATAACATATTGAAAAGTAGCATATATTTCTCTAATTTAAGAATGAAAGAGAGTAGTGTGAGTTTTATATCATGTAGTACAAAGATTATTGAAAGCTCCAGAAGAGCAACTTGAATGCTCCAGAAAAGCAAATATATTGTTGTCTATGTATATGAGAATGAAATATGAAATCGTTGATGATACTCTCCCAAGTCTCAAGGTAATTTATTGAGTTTTAAAGATATTCTCTATGGAGAAAATAATGTTGAGACGATTAGTGAAGGAAATATAGAATACCTTTAAAATACGAGTATTCTCGAGACACTATACATGTATTGGAAAAGTTATATGCATTATCCACTCATTTCTACTACACTACAATCAGCACAATTGAATTATATGCTATAGTAAACGAGAACTTTACTCATTATTCATATATTATTGTAAACCAGAAGTTTTATATGCTATAGTAAACCAGAAGTTTACTTATAAGTTTATTATTTGGCATAACTGGGTAGGCCATCATGGTTCTATAATGATGCGAAAAATAATTGAAAGTTTGTTTTATGTGTTTTTGAACATTTTTTTTACCACCCAAAATTTTAGGAGAAATATTTATTTTTAAATTAAACTACGTAAATTTATAAATTTAAGTGCATATCAATTATTCCTTAATCTATGTTAAATATGTTAAACGGTTGGACCTAATAATTGAAATTTTTTATTATACTTTAAAAGCCTCTAGAAACAACTTGTGAACTCTTAATCATAAAAGAATTATTATTATTATTATTATTATTATTATTATAACATATAAGCCACTAACAGTTACTCGATAATATTTAGTTAGAAAAAGGTCCTACTTTTTCTTATACACTAAAAATCTCTAGCAACAACCCGTTAACTTTGTTTCAAAAAATAATAATTTATTTGTTTTATTATACTCTACAAATTCACCTAACAACAACTCGTTAAACCTTAGTTATAAAATAGTTTCTATTTTTCAATTATGCCATAAAGTAAATTTTAATACACTCATGATATTGTATATTTCCAGTGTGATAGATACTCATTTTAAAGTTAATATTTATTTTATTGAAAATATAAGAAATAACTGACACTTCTAATAAAAACCACATAATAAATTATTATTAACCCTAGATCAATAGTAAGATCATTTTTTCCGATGCGACTATTCATTCACATGGGTATTTCTGGTTGTCAAAACAGCTATCAGTAGATCACAATTCATTCACGTAGGTATTTTTGGTTGTCAAAACAGCTAGCACGATTTGACAACTCATTCACGCGTTTTTTGAATTATTTTCAAACATACAGTACATAAAACTTTTTCGTCTATAAAACAAACAATAATTGCACGATGTGACAAATTATGCTACATGCATTTCATCCCTTTTGAGTTTCAATTGCAGTCATGGTGCAACAGATTTACTAATGGTGAGATTCTGGTCCTTGTTCTACAATTCCTGCAATGGTTTATGCCTATTCCTAACTGGGTTGATCTGTTTACACGAGAACTGAGGGATAATCAGCGGGAAAATATTTCTAGACAAAGGTTCAACACAGTAATATTCTTCAAATGGTCAGAATCAAATCCCTCTTACGAGGTATTTCGTACTAATCCATTCTCGCTTGTGGAAACTTGGGAGCATAATTTCATATATGTCGATGTCCTTCGAAGGCATAGTGCATTCGTAAACAATTTTTGTCAATACAATGATATGACGAGAAACAAATCTAATGCTCCATGGAAGACCCTTCCGGATGATTATTTAAGAGTAGTCGACTATTACACCGAAATTTATCGCCAAGACATACTGCAAAGTGCTTTGCCCGAACTAACTAAAGAAGAACGAGATTGGAAAGATTACGAGCAGTATCTTGGAAGTAGGGACTCGGACGATGACATGAATTTATCGCCAAGTCATGAGCCAATTAATCGCGGAAATTGGTAAAGATACGCTACTACGTTAATTGTATTTTCTGTGTAATCCCTAGTTTCACGTTCGGGGTACGGTTCAATTAATTTGCTAATTTGATTTCAATTTCGTCATGTAATATTCAATGTTAATGTATGTTTGTATGTTATTTATGCTGTTTAATCTAATTTAATTTAATTTTAATGTTAAAGTAGGGTTAGGGTTAGAGTTAGGGTTAATTTTTATTTTTTTTAAAAAGAGACGAAACTCACACGGTTTCCACCCCCCACATGGCGGGGCGGAAACCGTTCACGGTGGAACTCAATTTCCTTGAGTTCCACCGTGTGGTGGAGCGTGAACCATCACTACTAGAAATCAAGCGATTCGCGACGGACTTTAGCGACGGACCAACATTTCGTCGCTAAACAGAATGAATAGCGACGGACCACTAGTTTCGTCGCCATATAGTGGAGAGAAGTTTCCCGCCACATTAGTGACGGAACTCCGTCGCGAAACCGTCGTTGGCGGCAACCTTCCCAAAAACATTGGGGAAAAGTTAGCGACGGACTTAAAATTTCCGTCGCGAATGAGCAAAAATTTCTTTTGTTTGTGACGGAAAATATAATCCGTTGCGGATAGAAGAAATTTTTGCAGTTTAGCAACCGATATAATAGTCCGTCGCCAACGTTTATACAGGTGGCGACGGAATGAGCTCTCCGTCGCGAAATATAGAGCTGAATAAGTGAAACGGTGCGTCGCAAATGTAAAATATAGTTATTTTACATGTCAATTTGAGTCGAATATGAATTTACATAGTTAATTATGTTCACCTATGAGTTTAAAATACGAGCTCATCTAAAATAAAATAAAAAATGAGTCGAATATGAGTTATATCACAATCAAATTGCTTAACATGTATCTATTAGTTTGATTTAATGGATCCAGACCGCAGTTTTGGGGTTAAACTAAAGGACTTAATATTGTTGCAAAGAGAAGTTTTGGGGTCTATTTAAAAACTAAAGTTTGGCTCAGGGAGTTGATTTAATTAAAGAGTTGTGGATTGATCTCGACCGTTGATCGTTAAAATTGAATGGTCTTGATTAAAACCCTAATTTCTAACCCTAATTAGACTACCTAACCTAAAAAATCAAAATAACTATAGAAAAACATTTACTCCAATTATTAACAAAATTTAGTGGTCACTTTATTTCATATTTAATATTACACTTTTACCCACCAAGCAATGCCTTGGTGGTTATTACATTCCACTAAGGAGTGTGAGGTCATGGGTTCGAATCCCATGATTGTAGAAAGTAGAAGCTCAAAAAAAAAATATTACACTTTTTGTATGTAGACTAAATTCACTTACCAATTACCATATGTTGGGTTCATAGTTTATTACTTATTTATGTAAAGACAATTTTAAACTCTTATGATTTTTAAAAAAAAAATACATTATTCTCATATAAAGAGATGTGAAGTTTATAACTGAGTTTGTTTTGCATGAAATTGATTTTTAAGATCAGGCACCAAATTGATACTTTAATAGAGGACTAACACACTTAAAAATGAAAATACAGGGCCAATTTTGCTAGAGGATTAACATTTGGTGGAGAAGCTAGCAAATTTCGACAGGGAGAGAATTCCCTAAATCTAACCCTAATTTATGCCTAGCCTGCCTTTCTCTTCTCCTCTCTCTCTCCAGCCGCCGCCGCCTTCTCTCTTCCTCTTTCTTCATCGCCGGCGGCAGCCCTCTTCCCCTTCTCGGCTTCTCTTTCTTTCTCATCATTCACAAACGAAAACCCTAAACTCCTCCTCTTCTCTTTCTCGTCTGCCCCTCCTTTCTTTTCCATTTTCTGTTTCCCTTTCTTTACCGACGGCGGTCAGCAGTGGCGGCAATCAATAGCGGCGATGAATAAATCATTTGAGAATTTGTAGTTCTCGGTCCTGGAGTAGGTTTTTCGGCTTTCAACTGCATGTGGGCGCTCCGTTGGAGCTTCACAAGCTTTCAGTTTTAATCCATGGGGGATTGGATCATTGGAGCTTTCATCAATTTATTTGGCAGCATTGCTATCAACTTTGGTACTAATCTTCTTAAATTGGGTCATACAGAGGTATTTTACCATATTTCTAGTTTAATTTCTTGAAATTCACCGGTGATGTTATCTTTTTAGTAAAGATAACATGTTGACATTTCCATGGTGCTGCTAAGCCAAATTTGCATGCTATAATAAGTTCACTAGATAAGTTATACCCAGCTATGTTCTGAACCCATGATTGCCACCAGATTTTCGAGCAAAAGATCAATTTATTTAGGCTTACAATGCTGAAGTTAACGTCTGAGCTGTTACTTTTCCCGTTGAGTATCGAAGTGAACATATTTTACCTGTTATTTCTTACTAATCTTGTTTCTGTGTGGTTATAAACTGTTGATTGTGATGCTTTAAATTCTTCTTAATGGGGATAGGTTGTGTCTTTACCTGGATGAATCTCTATTTCCCTCAGAATGTGCTCCTGGCAGCACATGTACTTATGATGATGTTGCCACAACAACTTTGACTAGTGCTGGCTATAGAAATGGGGTTCTATGCGAAATTTAGCAGGAATGCAACAGTTGGAACTCAAATTGGAGCCTGTTAATGCTGATGATTATCAATTGATATTGTTACCTCTAGTGAAGTCATACATGAGGGTACGTATTAATTAGGAATTCCTAAAGTACAAAGATTTCGCAAACAAATTGATCTTTGATACTTTTCCCGTTTAGTATCAAAGTCATCATTTTGGCTAAACTTTTTGCAGAGGGAAAGAGACCTTAATGGAGCAAGTGGGAAGAGTCACTTGAAACCTATCATACACTTCCAGTCTTGGAGAATTGGTTAGTGATTGTTTTATCGGTGTTAAATCATCTTGAAGATTCTGATTTTTCAGTACAGTTACATATGTGTATTCCTCGTCGTTTTAATATGTGATATTCTTCATGCAGGTATTCTTTTCTTCTTGCTAGGGAATTGTCTTAATTTCATTTCAAATTGAGGCTGATGAATTTTTGCCGGTAGTCTCACTTTATTAAATCTGTTTGTCGTTAGACCTTTGGATTTTATTCTTTATTTAAGACAGTACAATTTTGATGCAACATTTGTATTTTTCTTTTGGTTAAGCAACAGAACTGACTAGGAATTCAGTTTTGTCCCATCTGATGATAAAACATTGAGGGTTTTATGTAGTTTTAGATAAGCATTTCCTTTGAATGAATAGTGTATTTGGGAATGGTTTGCTAACTGTAATTAAATCATGCAGTGTGTGGGTTGCAAGAAGGCCACCAGGTTATGCGTTCGTTGAGTTTGATGATTGCAGGGATGCTATGGATGCAATTCGTGCATTGGATGGTCAGTATTTCAGACTTTTTTCTGTGTTATTGAGTTATTTTTACCTTGACAACTTCTGAACCTATGGTCATGATCCCTTGTTCGTTTTATTCTTTGTTTTCTTTTCAATTCATGTTGTTTTCTGCAATTTATTACACCTTTTCCTTGTCTCTGTTAAGTGATGAGTGTTGTAATTGCAGTTCTTCTTGAAATGATAAGACTTTGATTGTGTGATATTTGTATCAAGTGATGAGACTTCGATCATGAATAGTTTTGACATGTTATCATCTGTCAGCCATTATCTTGTTATAATTAGCAGAAAGCACTTGAGTTATTGCCGATGGATTATATTTTCTCTAATGCTTGCGCACATTGTGTTCTTTATGAGATGGCTTAGCCTGCTTTCATAAATGTACGTTCTGGTTAGATATTGATAGGAAATGAGATATAGGAGAACCGTTTTGCTGCCGGTACACTCTTGTATACGCGTGGGCACACACATACCGACACTATTCCTGATATGTTTTTTTTGCCTTCTATTTTCAGTTTGGACATTTATTATTGTATCCCAATTGAATTGAACGCATCAACTGGAAAGTGGACAATGACCCTTCACCTTGTAATGATATGGTACTGAAATAAACAGTCGTGATAACAGTTCTCTATAATTAAGTTAAATCTAAATACATTCTTATCATTTCGCTCTTGGTATATCCAAAACCTAAACTCATCTTATTATCCTTATCAGTGTACACACCGGAGCAACTGGCAGAGAAATACAACAATATCACATTCCTTTTTTACTGTGTGATATTGGTCACACTTGTTGGCGTACATCATTACATCTACAGGTGAGATCCTGTTATTTGGCTGTTTTGTTATGTTCTTGATTATGATGCTTCTTCTGCTTCCTTTTTTTTCATTCTTACGCTGAGGGATAACTTTATATTCTATTCTTTCTGTTATTTAACGTGTAGGAGAGGCGAAATTTTGGTTGCTTATTCTGGACACGACGTTAGACCTTACTGGAAGATGCTTCTGCCTTTTTCATATGCTGTGGTTTCTGGTGCAATAGGATCATGCTCTGTTCTGTTTGCGAAATCTTTGTACTTTAGAAATTATGATTACGTTTATATGTTATGTGTCTTTACATTTTCTAGTAGTTTTAATTATACTTTTTAAACGTATGTAAACTATTACTTTTTGACGTTTATGAGTAATTAAAATTTTCAGAAATGGTTTTTGAATGTGAATTTTAAATACTAGTTGTAACAGGTTTCAATCGATAAGGAAAAACAGGAAAATACGTGCAAAAATGGAACGTTCATTTTGGGAAAATAGTACTTTTAGCGACGGATTGTGAATTTTAGCGACGGACATTCCGTCGCCAACAAAACGATTCTGGTCTCCTTACCATCATTTGGTGACGGAAATTCCGTCGCTAAATATTTCCATTCCGTCGCTAAAGAGTCTCTTTTTAGATTTCTGGAGACGACGATTTGGCGACGGGCTTAAACTTTTGGCGACGGTCGTCCGTCGCCAAACTTTCCGTCGCAAAGGTTTTGCGTGGAAGCTGGCAGCGACAGCCTTTGTCCGTCCCATCCGTCGCTATTCGTAATTAGCGACGGAGTTTTCCGTCGCGAAAAACTAGCTTTCTAGTTGCATATGAGTTTAGACTTTTTTTTTTGAAAAAATTTTTAAAAGGGCAAAACCGTCTTTTACTACGTCAATTCTAGTAATTCATGGGTGGATTTAGTAACACCCTTTATATTTTTGGCATTTAAAACTCACCGTTTCAACTGTCCAATACGAAATTTAATTTGTTAATATAAAGGGTCTCTTATATCTTTTATTTTTATTTTTTAAAAAAAGTATATTGTTTTTATAATCCCCCGACTCACATTCAAAAAGGTTTGAATATATTTATTTATTTGCATACTCAAATAACCCAAAAATAAATCAAAAATTATTTTATTCTTTCATAAGTGGTCAAAATAATTTAAAACTTATTAAAACAACCATCAATTTAACATATAGGAAGACGCCTATTTTTTGGTAAACATTTTATTCACAATGAAATATGGATGAAATAATTGTTTGCTAGAGATTAATTAACTTAAGTAGAAAAGTCAACAGGAAAGTTGAAATCAATTAATAAATTCACGTACAAGTGAGAGCCAACATTAAAAGTCAAACTCTAGTGATTAATGCTCTTAAGTAGCATAGTCTACAGGAAAGTCAAAATCAATCGAAGCACGTACGATTGAAAGTCCCCATGAGAAGTCAAACTCTAGCAATTAATGAACTTAAGTAGAAAAGTCAACAAGAAAGTCAAAATCAATCGAAGAAATTCACGTACAAGTGAAAGTCAACGTTAAAAGTCAAAATCTAGAGATTAATGCTCTTTAAGTAGCAAAGTCAACAGGAAAGTCAAAACCTATCCACTACTAGAAAAAGCTTGATTTCTGACGGAATATTCAGACGGAAGCATTTCCTTCAGAAAATTCAGACGGAATTCCTTCAGCATGAAGAACCGTCCGGATGTTTGACGGAATATTCTGACGGAAAGAGAATACCGTCAGAATATTCTGGAGGGAAGATTGGCGCCAATTTTCAGACGGAATTTTCGGACGGAATCTGTTTCCGTCGAACATCTGACGAAATTACTTGCAGAATTCCGTCTGCAAGTTTTTTTTTATATTTCTATATAAAATAATGAATATATTATTATTTATATTTATTTTAAGTTAATATTAGAAAGCTTATATTTTATGTTAAATGAAAACTATTGTTTATTTTTATTATTTTTCTTTATTCTTGTAATATATTTATCCATATTATTTCAAATATTTTAAGAAATCACCAAATTTTATATTTTTTTTTATGTTTACAAAGTTTAGCATATTTTTTTGAAATTTTAAACCAATTAAACTTGTGATTTTTATTTATTCTATTTATATACACTATTCATTTTCTTATTTTATTTAATTAATTAGATTTTTGTGGATGATTTTACAAATAAAATCCCATGAAGTGATCTCTTATTGTTAATTTTTAGAATTTTATAGTTAATTTTAGAATTTTATAGTTACAAATAAAATCCCATGAAAGTCAAACGGTGGCGGTATTGGTGTAGAATTAACAACGGCGATGAATCCTTCGTCAATCGGCTTCATTGTTAAGGTGAATATATAGTCTTCCTTTTCTTCAAATTGCCTCGTCTAAATCTTTTTTTTTACTGGCTTTTTCTTTCTATTTTAGATCTGATTATCCATGGCGACTGATGAGCAGAAAGAATGCGAACGAGATCTTGATTCTGGCGAGAAACTCCTCTAAGCGGAGCAACTGAGCAGTGGTTCTGAATTTGGTAGGGCCAAAGCACGAAAAATGCTCTTATAAGGTTGACCTCTTTCCATATATCTTGCCTAGTTTATTTTGGATTATATAATGTAAGTGCATCAGTTTAATTTGAGGGTCTGTTTGGTTCTTAATGGGTTTTTATCTCAAATATGTTTGCACTTTATTGATTGAAAATTTTTGATTTGGCATTAATAGTTGTGATCTTTAATGATGGTACTTTCAGGTTTTTTACAGGGAAAACCCAACTTTAAGTTGTATTTCTTGTTCTTGTTAGGTATTTATGAATTAGGAACTCTTGTACTTAAGTTTATGAACCATTATATCTTGTTTTCTTTTGGTGTGTTAGCAGTGATGCTTCTATTTGATTTTTGTGTGTCAGGAGGATCTTTTGAAATATGGAAAAAGGAATTCATATTGTGGACTCAAATTTTTTGGAGCCAAGGCTTTGATCTTTTTTACTATTGCTATTACGTTGAATGTAACAACTTATTCAATGCTTGTACTTCGATTTTTTGATGACATACATTGGATTTGGATTAACTAGAAGGATCATCCTGGTTAATTTGAATGTTTAAAGTGTATTCAAGTGATTTTTTTATGTACACAAGTCACTTGGTTGAAATAAGGATTTTTGTTTTTAGTTCTACATTTTGTGAAGTAATCAAGTGGCGTTACTTAATTATTTGGACTGTTTTACTTGTTGGTGAATGCATTTTATTATAATTATTATGAAGTGATTCATTATATTATCTCATTTTACAAGTTCTTTCCGTTCTAAAATAGAGTCATCAAACATTTATATTGATAAAATTTTAGTACAGTTATGGGTTGGCAGATTAGAAGATTTGCTTGTTTATATATAAATCTTTCTACCATCATGTGCAACAAATCTCATTATATCTTAGGATCTCATGATATCTTAGGTTTCCTGTTATTTTTTATTAGCATTATTGTCTTCTTTTGATGGGTTTGACTAATTTGGAATTCCTAGAATTAATGACTTGGTTGATAGATGCACTTTTCTTTTTCAGGCTACCAATGACGTGTTAGCCGAGAAGTCTGTGATTAGCGATCATTCCAACCCTACTTGAACCATCACTTCTGGATGAGCTTCTTGCAGACATTCCCACTAGCCTATGTGTATCACAAGATCAACACAGAGAACTGAAGATGATGACTTCCTTGAGTGGGGAGTAAATGAGGATATACAGATCATCTTCTCATCATGTTCATGGTGGTGCATCACCACCAACAATATTTAGTAATGCTGCATATAGACAACCATCTCTGGCCTCACCTTTACCAGCTGATGTAGTGCCCAGATTTGCTTAGTGACCTTATTTTTGTATAGAAATATTGAGGTAAGTATTCTGCGTGTTGGTTGTGTATTTGGACTGAGTAGAGCTTATTATGTATTTGTAGTTGAACAACTTTTTTTGTCTGTAATCTTGGTACGTATTAGTCCCAACAAGTAGAGCTTTGTATTTTAAGTTTGTAATGTTTCACATTAATTTATGTTGTATAAATACCTGGTTTTATTATTGTTGTATTTTAGCTTTAAATTGTTGTATATTTAATTTTTATTGTATAAAAATATTTTATGAATATAAAATAATTCAAATGAATTACAATTTTAAAAATAGAAAAATTATTCTGACGGAATTTGTCAAAGGTTGAGCATTCTGACGGAATAAATCCTCTTACCTGATCAAAACATTCAGACGGTATAACGTCTCAACAAACGTCAGGAACTCAGACGTTTACGATACGTCAGGAAAGTTGTCACACTGTCTGACGGAAAACCGTCAGCCAACCGTCAGAACCTTCCGTCAGAAAAACGTCAGGAAGATTTGCGTCGATCGAAATTACCACGGTTTCTTTCCGTCAGAAATCCCGTCGGAATGTCGATTTTCTGACGGATTTAGGCGATTTCTGACGGAATTATACCGTCAGAAATCAACAATTTTCTAGTAGTGATCGAAGAATTAATGTACAAGTGAAAGTTAACATTAAAAGTCAAACTCTAGCGATTAATGCTCTTAAGTAGCAAATTAAACACGCAAATCAAAATCAATCGAAGAATTCACGTACAAGTGAAAGTCAACATTAAAAGTCAAACACTAGCGATTAATGCTCTTAAGTAACAATGTCAACAGGAAAGTTAAAATCAATCGAAGAATTCACATACAAGTGAAAGTCAACATTCAAAGTCAAACTCTAGCCATTAATGCTCGTAAGTAGCAAAGTCAACAGAAAAGTTAAAATCAATCGAAGAATTCAAGGACAAGTGAAAATCAACATTAACAGTCAAACTCTAAAGATTAATGCTTTTAAGTAGGAAAGTCAACAGAAAAGTCAAAATCAATCGAAGAATTCACGTACAAGTGAAAGTCAACATTAAAAGTCAAACTCTAGAGATTATGGTGCTCTTAAGTCGCATAGTCGACTGGAAAGTCAAAATCAATCGAAGATTTCATGTACTAGTGAAAGTCAACATTAAAAGTCAAACTCTAGCGATTCATTCTCTCAAGTAGCAAAGTTAACATGAAAATCAAAATCAATCGAAAAAATCACGTACATGTGATAGTGAACATTAAAAGTCAAACGCTAGCGATTAATGCTCTTAAATAGCAAAGTCAACAGAAAAGTCAAAATCAATCGAAGCACGTGCAATTGAAAGTTAATATTAAAAGTCAAACTCTAACGATTGATGAACTTAAGTAGAAAAGTCAACACAAAAGTCAAAATCAATCGAAGAAATTCACATAGAAGTGAAAGTCAACGTTAAAAGTCAAAATCTAGAGAGTAATGCTCTTAAGTAGCAAAGTCAACATGAAAGTCAAAATCTATCAAATAATTCACGTACAAGTGAAAGTCAACATTAAAAGCCAAACTCTAGCGATTAATGCTCATAAGTAGCAAAGTGAACAGGAAAGTCAAAATCAATTGAAGAGTTCACGTACAATTGAAAGTCAACATTAAAAGTCAAACTCTAGCAATTAATGCTCTTAAGAAGCAAAGTCAACATGAAAGTCAAAATCAATCGAAGAATTCACGTACAAGTGAAAGTCAACATTAAAAGTCAAACTCTAGCGGTTAATGCTCTTAAGTGGCAAAGTCAACATGGAAGTCAAAATCAATCGAAGAATTCACATACGAGTGAAAGTCAACATTCAAAGTCATACTCTAGAGATTAATGCTCGTAAGTAGCAAAGTCAAAATCAATTGAAGAATTCAGGTACAAGTGAAAGTCAACTTTAAAAGTCAAACTCTATAGATTAATCCTATGAAGTAGGAAAGTCAACAAGAAAGTCAAAATTAATCGAAGAATTTACCTACAAATCCAAGTCAACATTAAAAGTCAAATTCTAGCGATTAATGCTCTTAGGTAACATAGTCGACTCGAAAGTCAAAATAAATCGAAGAATTCACGTACAAGTGAAAGTCAACATTAAAAGTCAAACTCTAATGAATTAATGTTCCTAAGTAACAAAGTCAACAGGAAAGTTAAAATCAATCGAAGAATTCACGGACAAGTGAAAGTCAACATTATAAGTCAAACTCTAGAGATTAATGCTATTATGTAGGAAAGTCAAAATCAATCGAAGAATTCACGTACAAATCCAAGTCAACATTAAAAGTCAAATTCTAGCGATTTATGCTCTGAAGTTGCATAGTCGACTAGAAAGTCAAAATCAATCGAAGAATTCACGTACAAGTGAAAGTCAACATTAAAAGTCAAACTCTAGAGATTATGGTGATCTTAAGTCGCATAGTCGACTGGAAAGTCAAAATCAATCGAAGATTTCATGTACTAGTGAAAGTCAACATTAAAAGTCAAACTCTAGCGATTCATTCTCTCAAGTAGCAAAGTTAACATGAAAATCAAAATCAATCGAAAAAATCACGTACATGTGATAGTGAACATTAAAAGTCAAACGCTAGCGATTAATGCTCTTAAATAGCAAAGTCAACAGAAAAGTCAAAATCAATCGAAGCACGTGCAATTGAAAGTTAATATTAAAAGTCAAACTCTAACGATTGATGAACTTAAGTAGAAAAGTCAACACAAAAGTCAAAATCAATCGAAGAAATTCACATAGAAGTGAAAGTCAACGTTAAAAGTCAAAATCTAGAGAGTAATGCTCTTAAGTAGCAAAGTCAACATGAAAGTCAAAATCTATCAAATAATTCACGTACAAGTGAAAGTCAACATTAAAAGTCAAACTCTAGCGATTAATGCTCATAAGTAGCAAAGTGAACAGGAAAGTCAAAATCAATTGAAGAGTTCACGTACAATTGAAAGTCAACATTAAAAGTCAAACTCTAGCAATTAATGCTCTTAAGAAGCAAAGTCAACATGAAAGTCAAAATCAATCGAAGAATTCACGTACAAGTGAAAGTCAACATTAAAAGTCAAACTCTAGCGGTTAATGCTCTTAAGTGGCAAAGTCAACATGGAAGTCAAAATCAATCGAAGAATTCACATACGAGTGAAAGTCAACATTCAAAGTCATACTCTAGAGATTAATGCTCGTAAGTAGCAAAGTCAAAATCAATTGAAGAATTCAGGTACAAGTGAAAGTCAACTTTAATAGTCAAACTCTATAGATTAATCCTATGAAGTAGGAAAGTCAACAAGAAAGTCAAAATTAATCGAAGAATTTACCTACAAATCCAAGTCAACATTAAAAGTCAAATTCTAGCGATTAATGCTCTTAGGTAACATAGTCGACTCAAAAGTCAAAATAAATCGAAGAATTCACGTACAAGTGAAAGTCAACATTAAAAGTCAAACTCTAATGAATTAATGTTCCTAAGTAACAAAGTTAACAGGAAAGTTAAAATCAATCGAAGAATTCACGGACAAGTGAAAGTCAACATTATAAGTCAAACTCTAGAGATTAATGCTATTATGTAGGAAAGTCAAAATCAATCGAAGAATTCACGTACAAATCCAAGTCAACATTAAAAGTCAAATTCTAGCGATTTATGCTCTGAAGTTGCATAGTCGACTAGAAAGTCAAAATCAATCGAAGAATTCACGTACAAGTGAAAGTCAACATTAAAAGTCAAACTCTAGCGATTAATGCTCTTAAGTTGCAAAGTTAACAGGAATACCAAAATCAAGTGAAAGTCAACATTAAAAGTCAAAACGCTAGCGATGAATGCTCTTAAGTAGCAAAGTCAACAAGAAAGTCAAATTCAATCGAAGCACGTATGATTCAAAGTCAACATTAAAAGTCAAACTCAAGTGATTAATGCTATTAAGTAGCAAAGTGAGTAGGAGACTCAAAATCAATCGAAGAATTCACGTACTTATGAAAGTCAACATTAAAAGTTAAATTTTTGCGGTTAATGAAAATGTCTACTGTTTGAAAACTCCGATCAACCTTTTCATATTTCTCCTTCATCAATTTGAAGACTATGATTGATAAATTAGAAATATTAGTTAAGGAGAAAAGATTAATTTATGTAATGAAGAGAGATATTTCTATTTTTATATAGAAAGAATACAAATATAGCATAAGAAGACGGCTCGGTTATGTTTTATAGAAAAATAAGAAATTGAGGTATCTGAAGTTTATCAATTAGTGAAATCACATAAGAAGACGTCTATTGTTTGAAAACTCCGCTCAACCTTTTCATATTTCTCCTGCATCAATTTAAATATGAAGACTATGATTGATAAATTACAAACATTAGTTAAGGAGAGAAGATCAATTTATTTAATGAGTAGAGATATTTTTATTTTTATATAAAAATAATACAAAGAAAAGTGAGAATAATTGAACTAATCAATAACCTATCATTAAAATAGTCAGTAATGCATTTAAGTAGTATGTGGTTTCAATTTTGTGCGAACTGAGAGATGTGGATTTTTATTTTTTTTTTGTCAAATGCAGATATGTGGTTAACCTTTGGCAATTAACGTTTTTTTCTAACTCAGTCAAAAATTAATGACGTGACAGTTTAACTGAAATTTAGTAAAATAGTAAAAAGGTTATTTTTGTCATATATATCTAATTTTAGCAATTAACATTTATTTTATTTTATGAACTCACCCAATAAAAAAGAAACACCTTACCTATTTTCACCATCTAACCTTTCCTCTTAAATCTCCTTCCTCCTCCTCCGCCATATCGAGCTCTCTTCTCTCAGTTTCTAATTTTTTCCAACTGATTCAGTTTTCTTTTTTCAAATACTCATCTATCAAACTTAATCACAACTAGCATCAATATCTAATTAGCGATTAAATTAATGATCTTGCCCTCCTTGTTTCTCCACTTCTTTATTTCGATGTTCTTTTCCTCCTTTCTCTGTTTCTGTTTTCATTTTTCCATGGATTTTAAAACAAACATTAGCACTTATGCAACCCACAACCATAACTTGATCAATTAATTTATCGATCCCAAACCAATCACAAATTTCAAATCAAGAATTTGAATTCTAACACTTATACATGCTCCCATCTTTTAAAGCCCCTTTCAACTTCTTGGCAGAGAACCACAATTTCAACCCAAAACAAAACCAATTCATAAGAATTAAGAGAGAGAAATGAAAAATTGAATTCAATTTCATAAGATAATATAAAAAAATTGGAAATTGTATACAAAGAACACCTTATTAAGGACCCAAAGGAAATGATTATTAGATATTGTAGATGAACCAATAAAAATAGAGAATGCGGGAGGAAGATGAGAGAGGGAGAGAGAGGGAGGTCGAAGGAAAAGAGCAAAAGAGAGTGAAAGATTCTGCACAGTGGAGAATGAGGAGAGTTGAGGATTTAGGGTTTCGAATTTTTGGGGAAGAAGAAGGTTGGAGAAATTAATTTTTCTTTTTATATGCTTTATTTTTTTAATCCAACTTTGCCCTGGGTCAAAGTCAGATCATCACTAATTGTCAGAGTTAGTCAATAAAAGAGGAGAAAAAAAGTTAATGTATTTAGTGAGGAGAGAGGAGAGATAAAAGAGATTACAATTTAGATGGTAACTTGCTCTAGCAGGTTTGCAGGTCAAAAATTTGGTAATCCATACATGGATTGAATTAGAAGCTGCCATATATATATATATAAATATAAATACGTCACTTTTAGTTTCTTTATATTAATAATTTTATTATAATATTTACAATGGTTAACAATTTTTATAGTTTTATGACTTGGTTAAAATGATAAATATAATAACTTGTTGAAATTAATTCTTATTCTACCGCGTGGACTTAAAGGAACAATGAGACGTGTTTTAATCAAATCCAAGTGACTATTGAAATTTTATTAAACTCAATAATTTAGTTCTAATACAAATTGGGTGAAACGACACGTCTAAATAAAAATGAGATGCATATCAACTCATTAGAAAATGATTAATATTGCTATTAAGAACATTGAGGGTAATTTGAAGTTAGAGTCGTCTGTTAGTTAACGATCATTCATTGATTGGTTAGTAGTGATTGTACACGTTGACATTTTTCGTGGTTTGTAGAATTATTACATGTTCTTGGATATATATTATTTCTTGATTGTACAATTAGTAAACTATAGTTAAATATTGATTATACAATCCGTGACATTTGCTAATTTCTTGATTATACAAATTATTTACAATTATATTTATAATATACAAAGTTATATTTTAATTTATTGGCAAATGTCACGGTTAAAATCAACCCAATTATTTTACACTCGACATTTGCACAATAACCACAAGTAAACAAAATTAGCAAATGTTTTATTATTAATATAGTTATTTTATTAGAAAAACAACTCATTATTAATATAGTCATTTTATTAATTCAAACAACTCATTTTATCTTATTTTTTTCTTTTAAAAACTCCAAAATTCTATAAAAATGACACGTATGCAAAGAATTCTCTTATTAAGCCACATCATTCCTATAATCTCTCTTTATTTGCCAAGTGACTTCCCTTGCTTCTCCTTTTATTATATACTAGGATTTGAGCCCGTGCAATGCACGGAGAATGAAATGCACCGCTATTCATTTAATTTTGTCGTTTGTCTAACTATGGTCATTAAGGATGACTTCAATCTATCATAAATGATAAGTTTTAATTAAATAGAAGATGATAAATTTGAAAATTGATAAATTTAAATAATTGACAATATCAGTATTTTTTAAAGATTCCATATATTTTTTGAAATTGTTTAATAAGTTTCATATTTATCCCATAAAATCGTGATAATATATTAGATTATATTAATTAATAATTTAATTAATATTATTAATTAATTCAAATTGACACATAAGCTATTAATGTTTAATATTGCGCCATGTAGCAAAATGTCTAATATCGTGTCATATGTCATACTTTCGTGTTCCTTTTAATAATAGTATAGATTTTTAGTATACGACACTAAATGGTGGGATGACTTCAATCTATCATAAATGATAAGTTTTAATTAAATAGAAGATGATAAATTTAAAATTGATAAATTTAAATAATTTACAATATCATTTTCTTTTCAGATTCTATATGTATCTCATATATTAATAAATTAAATACATAAACTTATCTTTCTGTTTTATTTTTTTTAAATTGTTTAGTAAGTTTCATATTTATCTCATAAAATCGTGATACTATATTAGATTATATTAATTAATAATTTAATTAATATTATTAATTAATTCAAATTGACACATAAGCTATTAATGTTTAATATCGCGCCATGTGGCAAAATGTCTAATATCGTGCCATGTGTCATAATTCGTGTTCCTTTTAATAATAGTATAGACTAGGATTTGAGCTCGTGCAATGCACGGGATGAAATGTACTCTTACCCACTGAATTTTATGTTGGCCCTATCAAGAACGGAATCACCTAGAGGGGGGTGAATAGGTGTCAAAGTTGAAAACTGAAAATTTCTAAGTTTTTCAAGAAACTTAATTTTTAGAGTCAAATTTCCTCAGAGTCAGAAGTAAACTTACAGAAGTAGCTTATGAGGGAAATTCTGCCTAAACACAGTTAGACTGTTTTCAGCAACAGAAGTTCTGAGTTAAGAACTTCTGGGCAGTCTTCTGAACAAAGACAATGATATTTTGAGAAAATCTGTTTCAGCACTAAGATATGAGCAAGTACACAGAAGCAATGATAACAAGTATAAGAGGGAGAAAGAGATTCAGGAGATCCTGATTGAACAATTCGATTTATTCAAGTTCGCCACAGAAGTCCTGTGACTACGTCTTGTCCCCTGAGGTCGCAGCCTACAGAGATTTTACAAATCTACTATTCAAAAATTTTATGGCAAGTTCAGAAACTCCTTTACATCAACAGAACTTAAGCTAATTTCTCACTTAGTTCTGACTAGTCTAAAAAGAGTTAAAGGATTTCCACAAGAACAATAACAACTCTGTTTTCTGGAATTCTCACCCAACTCTAATCTCAACTAGATTTCTCTCAAAATCTAACTGAATATCACAAACGATATCAGTTTACAAGATTCCTATTATGAACTTGTTTTTCTTCACTCTCTCACTTAAACTTAAGCTATGCTAAGAAAGATTGAGAATGGAAAAAGTGTGCTCTGTTTTAGCTTCAAACAGTGCGTTGAGATTTTGCTCGATTATCACGCGTAGTTGATGAATTGGAGCTTGGCTACTATTTATAGTGAATGAGGATGACCGTTGGTGAATTTGAATCTTCAATAGAGATGACATCAGTTGTTGTAGCCGTTAATTTGTCAAGTCTTCAAACGGTCTTCAAACACTTTGATTCCGTTATCCTTGTTCTTTAACCAAATCCGGTAAGTGATTTGAAATTGAAGATAAGGTTGACCGGAAACATTCCTCAATAAGATCAACAAAGGGTAGACAAGGAAATTCTGGTTTCACTTTGAATAGATAAGCGCACTCCATCAAAACATCTTTTTGAATTTTTGGCGCCTAGCATTAAATGCACTTGTCAGAGCAATAAATGCTATCCAGAACCCGTGACTAAGCTTCTGATCAAATTGGTAGATGAACTTCTGATTGCAATGGACCTCTGAGGAGAGCTTTAACAAACTTCAACAGCTTCAGAGCGGGACATCCAGCTTCTGAATTAATGAGACTCTGTCTTCAGCAATCGATTCTTCTGAGTCCTTCAGGCAATCTAGAAATTCTTCATTCAGCACCTGCTGAGTAACTTACACATAGACTAAGTAGAAAATTGTTAGTCAACAATAAACTATATGTAAGAGAGTGTTAAGTTTTCATCTTCTGAAACGTTTGGACATAATCAAAACACTTAGGGTTCATCATTTTATATGTTGTCTTAAAATGATTTTTCAATTTCAATTTATTTTACTCCCTCCGTTTCATAATATTTGACGTTTTGGAAAAAAAAAATCAAAATATTTGACGTTTTACACTTTCCAAAAAGCATTAAATGAACTTTTTTCAACTTTACCCTTATGTTGATTGACTAGGAATTTGTAAAGTCATTTTGATCATTAATTATTAGAGGCTAGTAAGATAATATCAAACTCTTTTTAATGCTAATTACTGAGTTTCTTAATATGTGTAGAATCCTTAAACGACAAATATTATGAAACAAATGGAGTAATCAAGTCACTCAACTTCGGTCTTCGTTTTAATTAAATTTGTTCCAATTAGTTTAAACACTGATGCGACTGTCACATCATCATTAGTCAACTTTGACTGTTGATTATGACTGACATGTGACAACCAACAAAGTGCTACATACTGTCATTTTTATTATGTGAATCGTTATACACCGACTCCCGCTTTTGTTAAACATCGACCCCGACCCACTTTTTAAAAGGTAAAAGACTTTAATACCCTTATACTTTATATATTATCTTTTATATTTATGTTTTATATATTTATTTATCATTTTATGATTTATTTATATATTAACTTTATATATTATGATTTATTTATTACTTTATGATTTATTTATATATTATATTTTATTATTTTATATATATATATACATATATATATATATATATATATATTCTAATTACTTAATAAATAATAGATATTCATTTATAATTAATATTATTTTATTTACTCGATTTTATAAAAACGGTTCGTTTATTCGAATTCTAAAAATTGTAACGTTTTTTGAAATATTATAATTAGTATATGTTCTTAAATAATGTCAAAATTAGTCCGTTTTGTTATATAACACCTAAATGAGACAAAAAAGTAGATAATTATATTTAATAATAATTAAAACATAGATTACACAACAAAAAACACGCTAACGAAATATAATTAAACTAACAATCTAAAAAAGCGTAATTAAAACAAATTAGTCGATCCAACTTATTTCGAATCTACCAATCACCCCCATTAGTTGGGTCATCAACGTTCCAATCATCATCTTGTATGTTTTTCACGAATTGTTTGAAATTTGGAGGCTGAGACGACTAGATAACTTCATAAATCCGTGTTTGCTCGGAAATAAAATCGATATAAGAAGTCGGGATTGTATTCCAAAGAGCATCATTGGCACTGTTTCTATCCCTATTATAATCGTCGTAATTGTTTTTCGTCGTACTTACATTTCATAATGAACTCACCATTTTTTCACGTTGATCCCACTCTTGAACGATAGAAAATGGGTTATGTGTGAAAAACGTCGACGGTCGGAGTTGATTCTGACCATTTTAAGAAAATGGTTGAGTTGAGAATGTTGTTTCTGTTGTTGTTGTTGTTTAATAATTGACTATTGAACAATTGTAGCCAATTATTTCTGGGCATAAACCATTCCAAAAACGTTAAATGTTGTTCGGAATATTGCCTTGATTCAAACCGTTACACCATTCTTGAACCAAAACTTCGAATGGCATGCAATCCATATAGCATAGCCACCACAACATATGGAATGTTGAAGTTGGGAACTCACCCGAAATCGGGAGCTTAAAACAAGACATGAACGGGATATGGGGGTGAAATAATTTAGGACGAACAAAGGTTTCTCTGAAGACTCGGATTGCTCTTCCTTGACATTCCACCATATTCGAAGTGTAATCATCTCTAGAAAGAGTTTGGACAATTTCTTTTTCCGGTGGGAAATTTTGGCTATTTGAGAAAGAAGATGTCATAGATGAGATAAATATTTAGTAGATTTGTAGTAAAGCTCAATGATTTGTACTCTATTTATAGAATTTATTTAAAGAGTTTAACATAGTTTTTATTAAAATCAAATTTTTAAAATTTTAATTGAGTTGACAACACATTTACAACTTTATTTGACAATACAATAACATTAAGTAGACAACACATTGACACGGATTTCACCACTAAAACGTAATAATTGACTACAATTATATTGTCGAGTAATTCAGAGCTTTTAAAAACGGATATTTCGAAACTCGATTTCAACAATAGAAAAATCATAACTAAAAATTTAAGATATTTACTCGTATAAATAATTTATAATCTAAATCTCAAAATTAGTCCTTTAAACTCATTAAAGAGTCCGATTTTTAAAAAATCTCAAAATTTACTCGTTAATTTTAAATCATTAAATTAGTCCGTATAATTTAAAATCTCTAAATTAGTCCGTTAATTACATATATTACATATTTTTATTATTATTTTTATGACAAATATAAATTATTTATAAAAGAAAAATTTTAAAAAGACCGGTGGTCGGCCGGTGGGTACCATGGTTTTGACCGGTGCTCCGTCGGTCAAAATTATAAATTTAAATTTTTTTTTTCTCATTTAAAAAATAAAACCTTAAACAAATATTTAAATAATGAAATGAACATTTAAAAACTATAGTATTCCAAATTCAAATTAAAAGATTATTTTTTTGAAAATCATAAAAAATTTTGATTTGTTGAAAGTTTCAAAATTAGTTGATTTTGTAAAATGTCAATTTTTTATAGAAAATTTCAAAATTAGTCTGTTTTCACTAAAAACATAATTAGTGTATTTTTTTCAAAAGTTCAAAATTAACTTGTAAAGTTTTAAATCACAAAATTAGTCCGTTTTATTTAAAATTTCTAAATTAGTCAGTTAATTACATATATTAAATATTTTTATTATTATTTTTATGAGAGATAAAAATTATTTATAAAAAAAAAATATAAAGTTGACCGGCGGTCCGCCGGTCAAAATTATAAAGTAATTTTTTTTTTCATTTAAAATATAAAACCTTAAATAAATATTTAATTATTTAAAAAATATTTAAATAATGAAATAAACATTTAGAAAATATAGTATTCAAAATTCAAATTAAAAGATTATTTTTTTGAAAATCATAAAAATTTTCAATTTGTTGAAAGTTTCAAAATTAGTTGATTTTGTAAAATGTCCATTTTTTATAGAAAATCTCAAAATTAGTCCGTTTTCACTAAAACATAATTCGTCTATTTTTTCAAAAGTTCAAAATTAACTCGTTAAGTTTTAAATCACAAAATTAGTCCGTTTTGTTTAAAATTTCTAAATTAGTCCGTTAATTACATATATTAAATATTTTTATTATTATATTTATGAGGGATATAAATTATTTATAAAAAAAAATTTAAAGTTGACCGGCAGTCCGCCGGTCAAAATTATAAAATTAATTTTTTTTTTCATTTAAAAAATAAAACCTTAAATAAATATTTAATTATTTAAAAAATATTTAAATAATGAAATAAACATTTAGATATAGTATTCAAAATTCAAATTAAAAGATTATTTTTTTGAAAATCATAAAAAATTCAATTTGTTGAAAGTTTCAAAATTAGTTGATTTTGTAAAATGTCCATTTTTTATAGAAAATCTCAAAATTAGTCTGTTTTCACTAAACTATAATTAGTCTATTTTTTCAAAAGTTCAAAATTAACTCGTTAAGTTTTAAATCACAAAATTAGTCCGTTTTATTTAAAATTTCTAAATTAGTCCGTAAATTACATATATTAAATATTTTTATGAGGGATATAAATTATTTATAAAAAATAATTTAAAGTTGACCGGCGGTCCGCCGGTCAAAATTATAAAGTTAATTTTTTTTTTCATTTAAAAAATAAAACCTTAAATAAATATTTTAATTATTTTAAAAATATTTAAATAATGAAATAAATATTTAAAAAATATAATATTCAAAATTCAAATTAAAAGATTATTTTTTTGAAAATCATAAAAAATTTCAATTTGTTGAAAGTTTTAAAATTAGTTGATTTTGTAAAATGTCCATTTTTATAGAAAATCTCAAAATTAGTCCATTTTCACTAAAAACATAATTAGTCTATTTTTTCAAAAGTTCAAAATTAACTCGTTAAGTTTTAAATCACAAAATTAGTCCGTTTTAGTTAAAATTTCTAAATTAGTCCGTTTTATTTAAAATTTCTAAATTAGTCCGTTTCATTTAACAATTAATTCAATCACGCAAAATATATAGCCAAAATTGAAACAATTAAGTGTGTTTTCATTTATTCTTTGCACAATTAAACTTTAACTTTTCATATTAGCATGTGTTTTCGAGAAGGTTAGGTTCGAAAGGCACGAAATTGTTTGTCGGGAAAGTAGTGCGGGAAGTCGCTCAGGTTTAGCGAAGTCACGTGCGGGAGAAAAGGAACCAAATTTTGGTCCCGTTTTCTCCAAGTTTTTGTCACGCCCGTGACTTTGGCACCTCCAGTCGCGAGCGTGACCGAAACTTGGAGAAATTGGGACCAAAATTTGGTCCTTTTTCCCAAGTTTCTGTCACGCCCGTGACTTTGGCACCTCCAGTCGCGGGCGTGACCGAAACTCTTTCTAGATTAGTTGAAAGTTTCAAAATTAGTTGATTTTGTAAAATGTCCGTTTTTTATAGAAAATCTTAAAATTAGTCTATTTTTTCCGTTCAAAATTAACTCGTTAAGTTTTAAATCACAAATTAGTAGGTTTTATTTAAAATTTCTAAATTAGTCCAATTTTAAAAATCTCAAAATTAGTCCATTAAACACATATATTAAGTGTTTTTTAAAAATATATATTTTTATAAGAAATTTAAATTATTAATAAAAAAAATAAAATTAAAATTGACATGCGGACCGTCGGTGGGTACCATGGTACCGACTGACACTCTGCCGGTCGGTACCATGGTTTTGACCGGCGCTCCGCCGGTCAAAATTATAAATTTAATTTTTTTTTTCAAATGAAAAAACTAAAACTTTTAAATAGATATTTAATCAACATTGCGATTTAAAAATGAACATGTTAATTTAAAAACTTTATAAAAAATAGATTAATTCAGTTTTTAGTAAAAAACGAAATAATTAAAATAATTTTTATAAAAACGGACCGTTTTATAAAACCGACTAATTGTGAGAGTTTCAAAAAATCGGACTATTTAATGATTTAAAAAAAAAACGGACTAATTTTTACAATTCTAAAATTAGATAATAAAATAAATAAATTACAAATGAATATTTATGTATTTATTAAATTAATAAAATTAAATAACAAAAAGTAAAAGATAATATGGGCTAGGGGTATAATGGTAAAGAAAAAATGAAAAAGTGAAAAAGAGGTGGGCCATGGTCGATGTTTAACAAAATAGGGGGTCGGTGTATAACAACACCCTTTTATTATACTATTATTTAATAGAAATTGATGACACATAGTGTCTAGGCGGCTTGACATGTGACAATCAAAGTTGACTTGTGATGATGTTACAGCCACATCTATTGTCCGTTGTTCAATTTCTTTTAAAGTTTATCTGAGTGATTTAATTGTGACAAAATTCAAAATTAAGTAAATTTATCTGAACCAAATTTTAGTTAAATTATGCAATTAGCAAAGTTTAGTGATCAATAACGTTTTTAATCCAATGCAAGTGCTAGTTTTTTTTTGGTTTTAACCCAATGCAATTGCTAGTAATTTATATGTTGGGTATTTTTTTTCTTTAAATGAAACAGCTAAAGATATATTTTAATTTGTAAGAAATAATTTATAGTATATTTTACACTACAATTTATTAAACATATTATTTCAATTTACTAAAAATATCTCATAAAATCTTCATGGTGAAAGTCTTAGCCAACGGTAAAGATATTATTTACAATGACTTAGAAGTTAGAAGGTCATGAAAATATTCAATATTTATTTATGCCAAAATAATTCATCCGTATCATGACAATAGCAAGTTCTAGTTCCTAAGTAGAGACCATTCCAAAAAATTAAATTCTTTTGATTGAAGCCAAGATATCGGCAACTGCAATCCCAACTCGAACTCATGGGAAGTGATACTTCCAACACTGCTTAATCATGTAGTTTAACTTCTTCCTCCTATGAGAAAAAGAAAGTTCTGTTATTTAACTATAAATGAAATACCACTTTATTTAACTATAAATCAAATAACACTTTAATTTAGAAAAATCATTTGAAATTCAAATTACATATTTGACACCAATTTCGAAAGACCACTTCTAAAAGAATAAGTAAATCTGAACCATACCGAAGAATGTATAAGTACAATTGGAAAAATAATGACACAAATGAAATCGCAAGCAACCAAACAAATCTTTACCTTCCGCTTTCAAGTCTCCTAACCTTTGGTACCAACATCTACAATAATAAAAATAAATAAAATAAAAAATAATGTTTATCAAATGTATTATCAGTACCATAGCAAAATCAAAAGCTAACTACCATTTTTAAATTCACAATAAAAATCAAAGAAATAACCAAATCAGGTAACTAAGCTTGAGATACGAATACAAGAAAAAGAAAGAGAATTAAAAGATATAAGAGTGTATTGAGTTTGAGTTTCAGATAAGATTTGCTCTATTTTTTATATAGATAATCCATACGAAATTTTGAAATTTAAAAAGACACGATACATGTAGAATTGTTTTACATGTACAATACTTTAGATATGTGCAGATTACACCATTATTTATTTTTGAATTTTCTTCAACAATTTATTTAATTAAAAGTTATTGTGTTTTTAATGGATTTTTTTTTATTTTTTAAATTTAAAATTAAGTGATAATATTGAGGATTTTTTTAATTGAATATGTCATAAGTTTTGTATTATACTTAATTTCCATTTTCTAAAAAGTTCACGAAATAATAGTTTTGGAGGCTTGGATGAGTTGACTATTCTAAATGTGATAATTTGATTTTATTGTATCATTCTACAATTTGATAAATTAAAAAGTAATAAGTTCAAACTTCCATTTTCTCTTATTTCATTTCAAATTTGTTAGCTATTCTGCAGTAATTAATTTAATTAATAATTCCTTTCAAAAAAAATTAATTAATAATTGTATATTTGAAATGATACATAAGCGTTATAAGTTTATTATTGCGTCATATGACGAAACGTCTAATATTGCGATACATGTCATATTTCGAGCTGCTTTTAATTATAGTATAGATATAGATTTGCTAATTTCTTGATTATACCAATTATTTACAATTATATTTATAATATACAAAGTTATATTTTAATTTATTGGCAAATGTCACGGTTAAAATCAACCCAATTATTTTACACTCTACATTTGCACAATAACCACAAGTAAACAAAATTAGCAAATGTTTTATTATTAATATAGTTATTTTATTAGAAAAACAACTCATTATTAATATAGTCATTTTATTAATTCAAACAACTCATTTTATCTTATTTTTTTCTTTTAAAAACTCCAAACTTCTATAAAAATGACACGTATGCAAAGAATTCTCTCATTAAGCCACATCATTCCTATAATCTCTCTTTATTTGCCAAGTGGCTTCCCTTGCTTCTCCTTTTATTATTGTTACCTCGAAATTGTAACTTGAATCCACGTAAGCTATGCTTCCTGAAAAATAGCAAAGTTAGCCAAAAAGGGGCCGTTGGCCGGCGACCCCTCTCCGATACTAAAGTCAGTATAGAACTTGTGATCGGAAAAGTAACGAACTCAGAGATTGAGTCTAGAATAATGTACCTTAGATTGTAGAAATCTTGTATATTTATAGTTTTTATAATGATATCTCCGAATCCTAGTAGTATTAGGATTCATCAAGGATCCCGCCTATTTAGGCCGGTGATCACAATCCTATTTAGCTCGCTCTTTCCTATTCGGATTAGAAGACTAAATAAGAGCTTGAGTCCACGTAGGAGAGAGATTCTCCTAGTCTTGACTATTCAACGCACGTTCTATGTGGCAAGTGAGACTATTCAACTTAGTCTCACTTAACCTACGTGGCTTTAATGAAAACAACCATTGGTCCACGTGTCATGTGAAATATTACGTGATAACAGAAGCCCCCCCCAAAGTATAAACAAGTTCTTTCGGGCTTAAGTTCAATCAGCCTAAAATCTCAACACTTAAAAAACACTTGCAGCCCATTAAACAGGCCCATACATCAAACTTGGGCAACCAGCCCAACGACTTTTACCATTAAGTCCAACCACACCCATTTGCACGCTTTCCTTAAACCGGTTACACTTGTCACCAGACATGGTCTCAAAATAACCTCCCTCCAAGCAATCGAAAGGGTTTTGCATTTCAAAATCCCCATATTGCCTATAAAACCTCTTCAATTCCTGTTTCATTTTTACGCTTTCAAAAATTTACAAGTATTCTCGCGATTTCATTCTCCAGATTCCTGCTAAGTTCTTCTAACCGTAAGTGCCTTTTATTCTTTCCATCTTCTTTCTTTTCGCTATTTCGAAAAATGGCTTCATCATCAAATACTCCCTCTAAATCAAATGACACCCCTCAATCCCCAGACCCTGAACTCAATCACCGCCGTCGTCAAACTATAATTGACTGGTCTGAGGATGATCTTTCTCCTCCTCGCGCTCCTGTGGGAAATACCAAAGTCCAAACACAAAATCAGCCTTCTCGAAAACCTAATCCCCTTGTCCACATGCCTCCTTGAGCCCCACACCCAGACCAGGGTAAATGGGCGACCGCGCTTCCCCACGAAGTATCCAAAATTGACACACACGACGCACTTCGTGCCATGAAACGAAAGTTTCCTGACCTAAAAGATTTTGACTGCGCCGTTCCCACACCTGAGGATAGGATGTTCAAGGGCAAGGTTCACAAGGTGGCCGTTTTGGAGAGGTTGATGGAGTATGGAATGAGGTTTCCCCTTCCCGAGGTTGTTAATGACATTCTCAACGAATTTAACCTATGCCCCACACAGATCGTCCCCAACTCGTGGGTCGAAATGTTGGCGTTAGTTTGAGTATGCCAAGACCTGGGTGTCCTGCTCACAGGGAACCTCTTCAAGTATATGAGGACACCCCTCAAAGCCTCAAAACACCCTTGTGTTTCTTTCAAAGAAGTCCATGACCCCAAAGTTCTCGTGGGTGGTTGGTAAACCCTCTTCACACAATGGTCACCGATCTCGTTGGATCTGGGTGGGTCCTGAAGACGGAAACCTTCGCTGGCCCTGGAGGATCAACTTCAACGAATTCCCGAAGGATCCAAGTACCTGGAGAAATCCAACGAAAGCCGTCGTCCTTAGCAAGGAGGATCAGTGTTCCTTCGAGAAGCTGCAAAAATACAAACCCCCGGGTCCCATTCCCCTTGACCAATTCCTTATTCGCTATCGAGGCAACATGCCCATAGCCACGGAGGGCGAGGATGGGACCATTTATTATTTCCCTGCTCCCGAAGTTAACCGAGCTCACCTCGGGGAGCCTATTTCTCTTCCAAAAAATCCTTGTAAGATTTCTCGATTTTGACTCTCATATTTGTATTTGCAGGAATATTTTCATGGCTCCTAAGTTAACTTACAAACAACGCCTTGCAGCTGCTCGCCTCAAGGCAATCGGTGGGGGGGATCGAGGCTCCCAAAGTAATTGTGCCTCCCTCCGGTCCTCGGGCAACGACCAAGAAGGTCAGGGCCTTAGCTTGTGCCAATGTCTCTTTAAATAAGGCACAGGAGCCCGAGGCCACGCCCGTGGTGGAATCCCTCGCTCCCGAGAAACATCCTTCTTCGGAGGCACCAGGTAAACTTTCTATAGTTTGAGATAACTTTTGCAACTTGCATTATATCTAACTATCTTTACTTAACCAGAGATTCAATCTCTGTCTTCAGGGACCGATGATGATCGTTTGGTCGAGGATCCCAAAGCTTCATCCCTTGAAATCCAAATTCCCGAGGACCAGAACGTCCCTAAACGCACCCGATCCAAAAGGAAAACCGATATTGTGCATCTTGATTCCTCGGAGCCAACGAACGAGGCTAGCGAGGGGCGACCCGTTGATGCCGCTGAGGGCGCCCAAGCCAAACGAGCCCGAAAGATCGAGGGTACGAGTACGCCCCCACACCTTAAGAAGGCTAAGGTGTGGCAACCAAATTGGCACCCTCTATCTCATTGCCCAGAGCTCATCAACACGAGGGGAAGAGTGCCTCCGAACTCAGTTCTGGATCAGTATGACAAGTATAGGTTGTACAACGTAAGTTTTATAAAGTTCTCCTTTCTCAACCCTTTACCTAACTGTTCGATTATCTTCTAAAACTTCTTTTTTCTTGATGCAGCTCTGGTCGGAGCGTTACCTTCAGGTATCTCTAAACGTCCCAGAAATTTCTGAGGACGTAGCTCAGACCTGCCTCGTTCTTGAGGAAGTTACGCTCGCAGAGAAGCTAACCGAGAAAGAGTTAGCCAAATTGGTTCACGTTCGACAAGCCAAGGTAACACCTCGCTTTGATTTCTTACCAATTTCTCAACTCGTTGCATCTTTACAAATCTTCGAGCTAATCCATCTAATCATACAGGCCATGGCTGCGACGGAGATCATGTCCTACCGCTTTCTCCAAAAGGCTGAGTCCCTTGAGAACTATCGCCATAAATGGGCGGTTATTTCGGACAAGCTGGACGAGACAGAGGACGCATTGAGCGCGAAGACCAAGATCCTAGAATCCGCGCAGCAGATTGGAAGGGAAAAAACCTTCGAGTGCGAGAAGCTGAAGGTGGAATGCACGAGATTGACCAATGCTCTCGAAGCCTCGAAGGAACGTGAGCTTGAACTCGAGGTTGAGCTTCAATCTCGAGTGGTGGATACTTGGCTCGCGCTTGCCACCTTCTATCACGAGATCCGCTCTCAACTCTCCCTCGAGAGAAATGAACAAGCGGATTGGAGGGCCCACGCGAAGGACATGGCCATCAAACTCCAGTCGCGAGCTGAGCCAGCCGAGCAGGCCAAAAAAGAGATGGAGTCTGCTCATGAGAAAGAGGTTGCCAAAATGGAAGAAGACGAGGTCTGGCACATGTCGAGGTTCAAGACTCGCTTTGTAATGGCCGTTCGCGACAAATTCCCTCAAATTTTTCGTGAATTTGAACCCTCGAGAGGATGATGAAGAGGCACCTGCCTTCCTTGATGACACCTTTCCTGAGCCAGACTCAATTAAAGAAGGAATTCCCGCAGAACCCTTAACTTATGTCTCCCCAGTAGAATAGTTCTTTTGTAACTCTTTCGATTTCTTGTAACTTTGTAATCGATTTCAACTTTTAAATGACAAACTTCTCTTTATTTTACTTGCCTTGCGATATTACGTCTAACATCCATTGTACAAGTTTGTTTCTAGAAGTTGTTTTGTACTTTAAACTTTATTTACTATCTTGATTTAAAAATCCTTGTAGATATTTTAACTATATTTGTTCGCAGCCCTCGTAGTAGCCCCCCCTTTGCTTCTGGTCGGGCCAAACTCTTATACGGTGGATTCTTACCACGACGTTCTTAGATTTGGTCATAATCGAAGCCTTCTAGCATGCAATAGGCTTGATTTTAATTCAACCAAAATGTCCAGTGTCGAATACTTAGAACAAGTTTCAAAATAAATCTATGTAAAAAACTCCTAAATTTTCATTTTGAGTTTGCTGTGTTCCGAGCACTTTCATAAACAAATAATTCAAAAGTAAAATCTGAATTAAAAGTCATAGATGAAAACAATGCCTCGAGGGCCTGTATTTAGAATAACTCTAGTTGAATTCTGAGTTAACTACACGAAATTAAAAATAACTCGAATCATAAAAAATCTCTAAAAATAATATTTTCTGAGAGAGATTGCATTCCATGTCCTTGGAACCTCAGTTCCATCTAGATGCTGCAAACGATAAGTATGCGTCCCGACGCATTCAATGATCTGAAATGGTCCTTCCCACTTAATTTCTAGCTCGCCTTTACCTTGCCTCGTGCTAGAGGCTGCTGTACTATGTAAGACATAATCTCCTTTGAAATACTGTCGAGGCCTTACACCCTTATCATAGATTCTCTTTGTTCTAGCTTTATATGCCTCGATTCGAGCATGTGCCATCTCTCTCTTCTCCTCGAGGTCATCCAAGTTGTCTCGCAAGTTTAGTTCATTCCATTCCTCGGCATAATGAAGAACTCTCATACTCGGAACCTTGATCTCGACCGGAATAAAAGCTTCTGTCCCATAAGTTAACGAGAAAGGGGTTTCTCCGGTAGCTGTTTTTGGGGTTGTCCTATATGACCACAACACATGATACAGTTCTTCGACCCAATTGGTTAACTTCTCAAGATGAGTTAGCCGCTTCTTGATTCCTTCCATGATCGTTCGATTAGTTCTCTCGGTCATTCCATTAGTTTGGGGATGGAAAACATAACTAAACCTTAGCTTGATCCCTTCTCTCTTGCAGAAATTCCTGAACAGAACACTATCAAATTGCTTTCTATTGTCTGTGATTATCGTATTGGGTATCCCAAAACGATATACAATGCTATTTTTGACAAACTTTACAATCTGTTGAGCTGTTATCGAGGAAACTGCTTCAGCCTCGACCCACTATGTAAAGTGATCGACTGCAACAATAACATACTGCTTTTGATTTGTTGAGACTGGAAATTGTCCTACGATATCAATACCCTAGGTGGCGAACGACCAAGCTACCTTGATGCCTTCCAAACCCGAGGCTGGGCTTTGCAAAACTGGAGCATGAGCTAGACAAGCGTTGCACTTCTATACAAACTCCATCGCATCATTGTTCATCTGAGGCCAATAGTAGCCCAACAACCTTGCCTTCCTAGCCAGAATATTCCAGCCCTCGTGAGCCCCACACGATCCTTCATGGATTTCCTCTAAGATCTTAGCTCATTCCTCGATCCCGACGGCCTTGAGCCATGGTTGAGAGTACGATCTTCTAAACAAGTTTCCATCCACGACTGTGTACCTGCTGGACTTTCTCACGATCTTTGGATGTTGTGACTTATCTTCTGGAAGTTTCCCCTCGTATAAGTACTCGAAGATTGGCCAATACCATTATGTACCTCGATCGGTAATCAAGACTTCATTAGAATCGATGCTGGCACAAGGGATTACCTGCACATCACATGGACATAAATGTGGGTTAGCTGGATCTGAAGCCAATTTAGCTAAGTAATCAGCCTTCATATTTTCTTCTCGTGGTATTTGAACTATCTCGATCTTACAACCGATGACTTCGCATTCCTCGATCATACGTTTCATGAGTTCGTGATATTTCTTCATTCGAGCATGCTTAGTCTCCCATGAGTTCCTGATTTGATTAGTTGCTAGACCTGAGTCACTCTTGATTACTGCCTTATCTGCTCTTATAATTTTCACCAAACGCAAGCCGAGCAATATTGCCTCGTATTCTGCTGCATTGTTCGAAGAATCAAAGCCTAAAGTTGCAGCGTGCCTGAATACCAAGCCATCTGGACTGCGGCAAAAAACTCCAATTCCTGACTGACTTTTATTCGCGCTTCCATCCACAAAGATTTCCCAAGTATATAATATTGGCTCAGTTTCTTCTTCTGGTGGGATCTCAACGAGAAAATCAGCAAGCACCTGCGCCTTTTTCGATGGTCTCGGCTCAAACCTTACATCAAATTCTGTGAGTTTTATTGACCACTCCGTCAGTCTCCCCGAGGCCTTAGGTCGAGAAAGTATCTTCCTGAGTGGGGTGTCTGTCTGAACAATTATGGTGTAACTCAAGAAATAATGTCTCAACTTTTGAGGAGCGATGTATACTCCATAAGCAAGTTTTTCCATTTTAGGATATCTTGACTCTGCTCCTCGAAGCACTCTGCTCACATAATAGACCGAGAACTGTACTTTTCCTTCATCTTCCTCTCGAACTAATGATAAGTCCCCGGCAACGGCGCCAAAAACTTGTTGGGCGATTTCCGCAAGTGTACGGAGTCACTCATGTAGTAATAAAATATCGATCCCACAGGGAAACGCTAATTACTCATTTACTTTCATCGTTTACTTTATTCGTTTTCTCGAGGTTTATAGAAAAGCGATAATTTGGATTGTTGTTTATTAAACTAATCTAATTCCTAAACTAACATTTATTCCTACACTAACATCTTAACCAACATTCATCATCCAAGCAAAGACAACGATTCATTTAAGCACAATGAACATTATAACAATTTACTCATACAATTCAACCAATTCTAGAACACAATTAAACACGATCTTTCGATACTTATGTTTAATTGTCCTTAAGTGAATTAACTAACAAGATTACTGGACCTATCCTAGATAATCTTAATTAGATTAATGAATATCACGTAAGTTAGATTGACTACGACTTACTAACTGGACCTATCCTAGATTAATAAAGCGTAAGTGACGAATATTCTATTGATTTTACTTGATAGAAACAAAGTAAATTTACCAAGCAATAAGATTTGAACATTCAAACACATGAACATATATGAATATAACTTTTATTATAAGTATTCCAATTGTCAAACATTCATAGGAATTACAACGGAAATTCAGAGAAATGAAAGAACTATAATCGATAAAGGGAAAGAGGGTTGTCAATCCTTTTTACTCTTGATCGCGAGGTTTGTCAATCCTCATGGCGTTCTTGCTCGTCTTCTCCTCGATGAATCGATGAAAGAAGTCTATCTCTCGATTAGCACTACATTGCCATGGAATCTAGAATGAATGGTAAGGTGTATGGTGTTTACGAATTCCCCGAAGGGAATTCGGTGGAACAAATGGGAATAACTACGAATGTGATTTCTTGTAGATTATTCTATGATCTTCGATGGATATATATCATAGGATGATTTCTTTCGCTGGAGAATGGTGTATTTATAGCCAAAAACTCAAGGATTACATTGCTTGACGGAAGGACAAAGCTATTGGGTGATTCGGGGCGTCGTTTGGGCGATAAAATACAACTTTCGGATGAAGGGGCAAGTTGGTCGAGATGTGGCTCGATCGAGTGGGCTTTTAGCTCGATCGAGTGGGAATATTCAAGGCAAACAGAATAGGCCACTCGATCGAGTGGAGGATTGGCTCGATCGAGTGAGCCATTCTGTTTGTCAAGAATAGGCCACTCGATCGAGTGGAAGATTGGCTCGATCGAGCGAGCCATAAAGAAAAGGCTGCTCGATCGAGCAAGAAGAGTACCTCGATCGAGTTTAACTTTGAACCCTGTTTTGACCACTTTCTGCTCCGAATTTGGAAAAACTTAAAACATGAAAGTTGTTTGTCTATGTGTTAGCTTTCCAACGCAACTTGAAACGCCCAAAAAATACGTTCGTATGAGGGCGTTATGGCCGAAATACTGCAAAGTGTCGAAACTGCCTCGTTTGCTTGAGTAAAGCCCGTTTTTAGCACCAAATCGATTGATTTCACAAAACTTGATCCCTACACATGGAAACACAAATACAAAGGTAAAGTTGCCCCTAACCTATGTAAATCTAAGCTAAAGGGATCAATTTCTCATAAATACATCGATTAAATGCCTTGAAATATAAGTACATTTTGGACTTATCAAGTTCCCACACTTTAACTTTTGCTTGTCCTCAAGCAAATTGTAAGGTAAAATTTTTAAGAATCCTCTATCGACTTCCCAAGATAGCGATTATGTTATCCTAACTTTATATAGAAATCAATTAACTTCGATCAAGCAAACCTGAATCGTGAAAGTTAATATGTGTTCATAATGAAGTCATACGATTATAGAACCTTTACGACTATCATCCATTCTTGACGTATTTTATATAAAGCTTTCGGGACTAAATAAGCACGCATGTTTTGATTCTTATTGTCTCAAGGTATATCTAGGTATCTTTATTTTCTTCTTGCATAATTTTGTCAAGTAAATCTTCCCTAGTCACGTTCTTGATAAGGGTGGTCGAGACCGTGACTTATGAGTTAAAGTACTGACATGAGAACCATGTTTTCCGCTTAAGAGGTCACGTCCTTGACATGGGTGGACTAGACCGTGACATTAAACTTCAATTATGTCATTAATTCATACCTCAAGACTCTATTTCAACGTTCCTTTCATACTTCGCTCGAGCCATGGGTGGACTCAAACGTAGCCAAAAGTACGTAACTTGACACTTCCTAAAGCATTTGAGCAAGAACCTTTTAGATACCCTCAACCTATATTAACTTCGAATCAACATGTATTATGGCTATAGTTTCCCTATTTACCTCATTTTTATTTAATCTCGAGATGGATTTCAAGTCAAGATATTTGCATACCTTTTAGATAATATGACGTTCCATATGAGAATGCATAAAAACCTTGGTTTGAACATAAAGAAAAGAACATAATAAAGATCTTAGTTAGGATTTGAGGATCTTAAACCTTAAATTGGGACATGAGATTTATATCCAACTTGTCATTATCGAAAAATTTGTGCCAAAGGCATGATATTTTAGCAATTTTACATAGGCAATCATATTTTCCTTTTTCTCACTTTTTGCTTAAAATTTATTCATTTTGTGAATACTAAATGCAATACACTAAATGGAATGCAAAAATTTACAAAACAAACAAACTAAAAGATAATGAAAGGGATAACATACCGACCTTCCCACACTTAGTGGGAACAATGTCCGCATTGTTCGGGAACTAAGAAGACGCAAAAGATAAACGATATATAATAAAACATACAAACAAAGGAACAAAAGATAAAGAAAATAGTTAATCTCCATAAGTCATAATAAGAACTAAAAAGAAAAGAAAAGTACATCATAGTAATAATAAAGAAAAAGAAAACAACTAGGAAACAAACTAAAAGGCAGGAGAACCCGAAGTTTGAGGTGAATTCGGTGATGAGTCGGAAACTTCTTCACCGTTGGACCGCATCAATCGCCGCAAACGTCCACCATCCCGCTTTTGCCGCGCTCGGATGGCCTTGATGTCATCTTCCATGTTCTCAACAATGGAAGTAGTAGAGGCATTCTCGTGTATGAGAGAATCTAACTTGCCTTCAAGACGCCTATTGCTCTTCTTTAAACACCCCAAAACTTTCTTCCAACCCGTAACCTCATCTTCATCACTTGAGTCACCATCATCATCTTCGTGCTCAATTTCTATGTCCAAAGTCTTCTTGCCTTTACTAGCTCCGGAAGAACTAGCACCAAGTGGTTTGTTGAAAATTTTTGCCGTTCTCTTGAAGTAAGGAAGCCATTCATTACGCTTATCAATTAAACGACAACGGTGAAGCAACCACAAATCGAGATTATTATACTCGATATCATCCTTGGTAAGATCCTTTTGATAATCCACTAGAGTACCCTTGGCGGCTTGAATAATACCACCCAAGAGATTCACAAAGGGAAGAGCATGAACTTTCTTTAGGGAAATCAAGCGACGGAAAGTACCGAAAATAATCTCAATGGAATCAACTTGTGTCTTATTCACTAGACAATAGAGAACAAACAAATCGAGTCTATGGATTTTAGACATCTCTGTCCGACCAAACAAAGACAAAGAGAGATACTTATGGAAGTAGAGAAGGCTATTGTCCCTAAGCAAAATATTGGGGGAATTACTAGTATTGAACTTATCCAATCCGGTGAAATCATTCCAAACACGGTCATGGTCAAAATCCGGGGGCATGGTGACACCGGTCAATGGGAAACCAAACCAAGCATGCAATTCTTCCCTTCCAAATTCATACTCAACATTTGTATTTCGAAACCTAAACCTATCCTTTTCCGGATTAGCAAAACTCAAAGTAGACCAAAATTCAGCAACATCATTTTTTGTGTGGTTAAAACGCAAATCTACAAATTCGGTCCATCCCATAGTTTCAACATATCCCTTAACAATCTGTTTTATACTTAAAGCAAGGCATGTAGGCCAACTAATGTAAACCATATGTGTATAAATTACCACACCATTGATGAGAGCGAACCGACGCTTTTCCTCGTCCGAACGAAAGTTGAAAGGTTGACGAGAGCGAGAACTTGTTCCCCCGGTTGATACTTTCTTCGTTGAATCCTTCTTGCCCCCCGCCATTGATGAATTTCAGAATTTAGAGGAGAAAGGAGGTTTGTAGGTGGTGAAATTTGTAGTTGTTGTTAAGAATGAATTGAAAGGGAGAAGGGAAGTGGTTTATATAGAGTGGTTTTGAATTTGAAAGGGTGTGTAAGGGAATCAATGCATTGGGAAGACAAAAAGGTGACTTTAATTTGAATTCAAATTCAAATTGAAGGGGTGTAGGGTTTGGAAATTTCGGATTTGGGGTGTAGGGTTTCAAAATTTGGATTTTTAGGGTTTAAGGGGGGGTGGCTGGGCTTGGCTCGATCGAGCAGGCCATTCTGTAGTTACAGAATGCCTTGCTCGATCGAGCAAGCCTCTGGCTCGATCGAGCAAGTTGTGCTCGCACCCCAAATCAAGATTTCTCCACCGAAAATAATCCGACTTAATTCCGAAACGTTTCCCAAAGTAAATACGAGTGATTCACGTTAATATTTCATGAAGTAATCTAAGAAAACCTGTGGAAACACTAAAAACAAAAATAAAAATTAAACGAAACAAGGGTTAACCGTAAAGGTTACCCGAAAAGAAAATGAAAAACATAATAAAGTAAAAACACATAAAGTTACACAGAAGAGATCGATCGCGTTTTATTTATTGACAATGATGGATCGATTACAAGTCTTATTTGGAGAAAAAGGAATTCACAACATAACATATTTACACAAAAACGAACATAAATACAATACACACGTAAATACGCACTCTATATGTAAAATACATTAACATGGTCCTAGATATCTAAGTCCATGAAGCGGGATCCATTTGAAGTAGGCTTGGTGAGAATAGATAGAACACGATCCTCAAATGATAGGAACCGAGCACCTTGGCGAAAAACTCTCTTCACGAGTCCCTCCTTAGCCAAAAATTCATAATCAAGGATGGGAAAGGGTTCCGCATCCGTCCATGGTACTTCAATAGATCCTAACCCACCAATTACTAAGCCACAAATGATGTTACCAAATCCCATTTTCTTGTTCTTGGAACGCGAAGCGGCAACTAATCCATTCATCAAAATCCCACTAGAGTCAATTTCGGTTCCTTGCATAATTTCTCCTAGGATGTCCAAATCTTGCTTACGCACTTTATGCCCATTAGTTCGCCCAAAGAGCGAATAACACAGAAATTTATGAAAATACAAGAGGGCTTCCGGCATTATTACCTTGTTGAAAGCAAGTTTAGGAACATAAATTTCTTGCCCGGTAATACTAGACCAAACATCCAAAGCGGTCATATCACGGCCCAGGGGTCCTTCGGGAGTGCGAACCGGGAATCCAAACCAATTATGGAGTTCCGGGTAACCGAAAGTGAACTCCCGTCCATTATGACGGTGACTAAGACGGACACGACGCTTGTCAACAAAACGGACCGTTGAGAAAAACTCGATGATCCAAGCAGCAATGATAGGAAACCTCATAGACACGAACTTTGACCAACTCATCTTGTCTAAGAGACGCATCACACGATCCTGAATACCGAGTTCGGTATTGAGGAAATCATCCATATACATCATTCCGTAGAAGATGCAACTCTTGAAATGCTTGTAGCGGCGACCCTCATTCTCAGAATATATTGGGAAAGGAGCGCCATATCGAGATGAAATATCCACTCGACGTCTCCTACGCATTCCCCTAGTTGTTGGAGCCATAATCAAAAGACAGAAATTTTGGAGAAATCTTAAATTTAATGAGTTCTAATGTAAACTCTGTGTGTAAATGATGAATTAACAACACTTAAACTATTTATAGATGTGTAAAAAGAAGTTATGGGTAGTTAAAATGTGGATAGACACCAATTGGGACGAAGTACAATGATTGAAATAGTACCTATTCGCGAAAAGGGGCGAAAATAACCAACTTTCCCGTTTTCAGGGAGATGAACTCGATCGAGTCAATTATTGGCTCGATCGAGTTGGCACTTGTGAGGAACAGAATGCCTCACTCGATCGAGTAAGAAAATTGGCTCGATCGAGTTGGGCATTTGTGGGTAACAGAATGCCTCACTCGATCGAGCTAGAAATGTGGCTCGATCGAGTGAGGACAATTCTTGAGCGAGATGCTTCCTCCCACGGAAGTTTCTCGATTTTTGTGTGTCCCCTGTAAAAACGAGTACCCTTTGTCTTTCCGAACATCTAACGACAATAAATAAAGTGCCATAGTCATCAAAAAGAATGGAAAAGAAAACATAAACGAATAAATGATCATAACACGAAAGATACTAACTACGCTAAAATCTACACTACTAGTCTTAACTTCTAAAACTAAGGATATTGGAGAAACGACACATTGACAACGGAGTTTCCTTGTTCGTTGCTCAAATAGATTTTACAACGATGTCCATTTACCTTGAATCGTTCTCCGGTTTTATTCTCTAATTCTAAAGCTCCACTAGGCATAACATTGGTAACCAAAAATGGTCCAACCCACCTAGATTTAAGTTTTCCCGGAAATAACCTCAAACGTGAGTTAAAGAGCAACACTTTATCACCGACATTAAAAACTTTATCTTTCAACTTAGAGTCATGCCACTTCTTAGTCTTTTCCTTATAAAGTTTAGCATTCTCATAAGATAAATGACGTAATTCATCTAATTCGTTAAGTTGTAACATCCTCTTCTTACCGGCAAGGTGTAAATCATAGCCCAATATGCTTTGTGCTCAAGCTCAACCGGTAAGTGACATGCCTTGCCATAGACAAGGCGGTATGGTGTCATACCAATGGGCGTTTTGAACGCGGTTCGATATGCCCAAAGTGCGTCATCAAGCTTCATGGACCAATCTTTCCTAGATGAAGACACTGTCTTTTCAAGGATCCATTTCAATTCTCTGTTTGAGACTTCGGCTTGACCATTTGATTGAGGATGGTACGGAGTTGAAACTCTATGATGAACTCCATACTTTTTAACTAAAGAATCAAATAACTTATTGATAAAGTGTGTACCTCCATCGCTTACGATTGCACGAGGTACTCCGAATCTCGTAAAAATGGACTTTAAAAATTTAATAACGACTTTAGCATCATTAGACGAGGTAGATATTGCCTCAACCCATTTAGACACGTAGTCAACTGCGACTAATATATAAGTTTGACCACAAGAAGGGGGAAACGGACCCATGAAGTCTATGCCCCAAACATCAAAAAGTTCAACTTCTAACATATTCTTAGTAGGCATTTCATCACGTCTCCCTAAATTTCCCGTCCTTTGACACTTATCGCAATGACTAACAAATTCACGCACATCTTTAAACAAAGTTGGCCAAAAGAATCCACATTCGAGGATTTTTGCGGCTGTTTTGCTAGCCCCATTATGTCCACCATAAGGGCTAGAATGACAATCGATGTATTTACGAGTGGGAATATTCAAGGCAAACAGAATAGGCCACTCGATCGAGTGAAGGATTGGCTCGATCGAGTGAGCCATTCTGTTTGTCAAGAATAGGCCACTCGATCGAGTGGAAGATTGCCTCGATCGAGTTTAACTTTGAACCCTATTTTGACCACTTTCTGCTCCGAATTTGGAAAAACTTAAAACATTAAAGTTGTTTGTCTATGTGTTAGCTTTCCAAGGTGTCGAAACTGCCTCGTTTGCTTGAGTAAAGCCCGATTTTAGCACCAAATCAACTGATTTCACCAAACCTGATCCCTACACATGAAAACACAAATACAAAGGTAAAGTTGCCCCTAACCTATGTAAATCTAAGCTAAAGGGATCAATTTCTCATAAATACATCGATTAAATGCCTTGAAATATAAGTACATTTTGGACTTATCAACTAACACCATGCTGATGCTTTCCTCACCAACGCTTATGTATAAGTACAAATTTTCTCCTTTCACAGGTTGACTTAATAGAGGTGGAGAGGCCAAAAACCTCTTGAGATCCTCGAATGAGGCTTGACACTCATCAGTCCACTCAAAGTCTCTCACTCCCTTAAGACTTTTGTAAAAAGGCATGCATCACTTTGCCGAGTAAGAGATAAAACGACCCAGAGCATTGATCTTTCCGTTCAAAACCTGCACCTCACGAATACTTCGAGGCGGTTTAAGATCAATGATAGCCTTAATTTTGTCTGGATTTGCCTCGATGCCACGTTTGGAGATCATGAAGCCCAGGAACTTGCCAGAATTAATCCCAAATGTGCATTTTTCGGGATTGAGTTTCAAACTATACTCCCTCAAAATCTTAAAAACCACCTCGAGATCTTTAGCATGATCTTCAGCTTTCTTACTCTTCACAATCATATCATCCACATAAATCTCGACATTCTTCCCGATGAGCTCTTTAAACATCTTGTTGACCAATCTTTGATATGTAACACCTGCATTCTGCAAACCAAAAGGCATTACTTGATAACAATAAGTACCTTCAGGTGTAATGAAGCTCGTTTTTTCCATATCTTTCTCAGCCAACAGGATCTGATGAAAGCCCTCCTTTGCATCGAGGAAAGAATACACCTCGTAGCCAGCCGTTGAGTCTACCAACATGTCAATACATGGCAACGGATAAAGATCCTTAGGACAAGCTTTGTTTAGATCGGAGAAATCGACACACATTCTCCACTTTCCATTGGCCTTCTTGACTAGAAATACATTTGAGATCCACTATGGATAATGAACCTCCTTGATCCTTCTGAATTCGAGGAGTTTTTCAACCTCGCCCTTAATGAACTGTTGCCTCTCCGCCCCCTGGTTTCTTTTCTTCTGTTTCATAGGAGTGTAATCTAGGTCAATGTCTAGCGTATGCTCCATGACGTCCCGAGATACCCCAACGATGTCAGCCGATGTCCAAGCAAAAACGTCTTTATTTCCCTCGAGCGCTGCAACAACAGTTTTCTTCGAATTTTCCTGTAGTTCCGCCGAAACCTGTACAACCTTCCCTTCTTCTAAAGTTATAGTTTCAATAGTATCAACTGGCTCGCCGCGCTCTTTGACTTCCTCAACCAAGATACTTTCCTGAGGAACAATACCCAGTGAGGTCACATAGGTATGCCTCGCAACAGTCTGGTTCCTAAGTGCCACCGCCATACCCTTCTCTGTTGGGATCATCCATGCTAGGTAGAAAAGGGATATTACGACTCGGCTGCTTGAGATCAAAGGCCTGCCAATTATCAAATTATAAGCAATGGGTGCCTCAATCACCAAAATTTTTGTCATAGTTTTCCACTTATTTGTGGTATTCCCTATTTCGACCTCGAGCTGGGTTTCCCCGAGCAGAAGTACGGGATGTCCACTAATACCAACTAAAGGTGAAGAAGTAGGTGTCAAACGACCCGAATCCAGACCGAGCGCATCGTAGGCTTTTCTCGTGATAATATTTGCTGAACTTCATGTATCCAACAAGGCCCTCCTCAGTGTAAAGCCTTCAACTTGCATCTCGATTACTAAAGCATCATCATGAGGATCGGTTGACCTACCTTTCAAGGATCCGAAGTCGAAGGTCTTTGAAATTTCATCAATTCGCCTTCGTTCTTCAATGCCTCGTTTCCTCTTAGTATTGCAATCTATGGATGATCCTCCCCTAATCACATTTATAACTCCTCGAGGGCGCTTTTCTCCCTTTCGTTTCGGAGACTGCTCACTGTATTTCTTAATGAACTTCTTCAATTTTCCTTTAGCCACCATCTTATCAAGCTCTTTTGCGAGCATTTCACAATCCTCTGTGTCATGACCCTCCATTTTATGAAAAGCACAATACTTGCCATTGTACTTGGGCTTCCCACCTTTGGGTGGATAACGAATTGGTTCCTTTTGCTCCTCGACCCACATAAGTACTTGAGCCCTCGGGGCAGTGAGTGGAACTCGATCCCTTTTGTCAAAAGGCTTCCTCTTTCCTTCCCGAGTTCTTTCTCACCGGTCGGAACCTTGGTCACTACCTCGATCAACGCCTCGATTCCTATCGTTAACCTCGGACTTGACTGTCTTTGGTCGTCTCGAGGGTTCTTCCTGATGTTCGTCCCATACAACATAAGATTTTTCCATCGTCATCAAAGCATGAAAATCTTCCGGTCGCTCTGTCATAATCTTCATCTGAAGATCCCGATTTCGACAATTTTCTGCCAATGTCTTTCGAGCGGAGGATATGATGAATGGCTCAACTTTTAACGCAACATTGTTAAAATTATGCAGGTAGGATTCTAGGGTCTCATTTTCACCTCGGCGAACCCTATGTAGGTCATCGACCGTCTTCTTTTCTGGTATTGCTGTGACAAAATGAGACTTGAAAGAAGCTGAAAGTTGATTCAAACTCTTGATTGAACCAGGCGGAAGACAGTCGTACCACTGTGCAGTCGTTTCCCTCAATATGGTTGGAAAGAGCTTGCACATGAGTGCATCATTAGCCGGAGTTGCGAGGAGTGCCCGTCCAAAGCTTTTAACATGCATCACTGGGTATGAGTCTCCGTTGTATTTATCAAAGCTTGGGTATTTAAAGCCCGAGGGGAAAGGTGCTGCCAGGATCTTAGCATAAAGTGGACTGTCTTTATCCTGAATTGGCCCTTCCTCTCCTCGAGGACTCTCTTCAAAATCTTCTCGAGCACGGGTCCTTTTCTTACGCTTCTTCCCCTCTCGGGAGCTCCTCTTCTCCGTCTCAGCTGCTTCATCTCGCTCATTGAGAGCTCTAGCGATCCCTGCAGCTAAATCTTTATCAAATTGATCAATAAGTCTTTTGTTTCTTCATTTCAGGTCTTCCACCTCGGAGTTACCTCCTCGTGGTCGACCGTGCTTGGGATCTCGGCTCCTCGAGGAACTTCTCGATGATCTAGAATCATCCTCGTAATTAAGTCTTTTCACAACAGTTGGTGAAACTTTCCTTGTATGTGGCCTTTGGCGAGACTTAAGCCTCGGGGGAGTTGCTGATCGTTCTACAGACCTCTCTTGTCTTGGTGTCTTCTCTCTGTCTTTCGAATGAGTTCTTCGACCCGAAGATGATGTGACACTATAAGAAGGTTCCGCGTTCCTAGAGCGTTTTACACCTTGAGAGTGATCTCGAGGTCGCCCTGCGGGAATTCGTTTATTCAACTCCTCCAACTGATGTTGAAGGAAATTAATCGTTGATCGATCATTAACCCTCCTTAAAGCCACTTCCGCTACGGCCCTGTCCATCCACTTTCGTTTCTCTGGATCATGAGTACCTGACCATTCGACCATCCTGTTCTCAGTACCTGACCATTCGACCATCCTGTTCAAAGCCTCATCTTCATCTACAACGATTATGATGTTCTCCATATCCACATTCTCTGTATTCATGTTCGTAGCCTGGTTCTGTCCAGGATTAGCCTCTGGTTGCTGCTGTATCTCAATAGTCACCATGTTCGTCGCAAGAATCTTATTTTAAAAGATTCCGCGCTCACCGCACCAATTTGTTACCTCGAAATTGTAACTTGAATCCACGTAAGCTATGCTTCCTGAAAAATAGCAAAGTTAGCCTAAAAGGGGCCGTTGACCGACGACCCCTCTACGATGCTAAAGTCAGTATATAACTTGTGATCGGAAAAGTAAAGAACTCAGAGATTGAGTCTAGAATAATGTACCTTAGATTGTAGAAATCTTGTATATTTATAGTTTTTATAATGATATCTCCGAATCCTAGTAGTATTAGGATTCATCAAGGATCCCCGCCTATTTAGGCCGGTGATCACAATCCTATTTAGCTCGCTCTTTCCTATTCGGATTAGAAGACTAAATAAGAGCTTGAGTTCACGTATGAGAGAGATTCTCCTAGTCTTGACTATTCAACGCATGTCCTATGTGGCAAGTGAGACTATTCAACTTAGTCTCCTTTAACCTACGTGGCTTTGATGAAAACAACAATTGGTCCACGTGTCATGTGAATATTATGTGATAACAATTATATATATAGATTTTTTTCTTTTAAAAACTCCAAAATTCTATAAAAATGACACGTATGCAAAGAATTCTCTTATTAAGCCACATCATTCCTATAATCTCTCTTTATTTGCCAAGTGGCTTCCCTTGCTTCTCCTTTTATTATATGCTAGTTTTTGGCCCGTGCTATGCACGGATTGGGAGAACATATGTTTTAAGTATCATATTAATTTTTTGACAAATTTTATTATAGTTCTGGTCCAAGAGACTCGACTAATAGACATGTGTCACTTGTACACATTTTTTCTTTACACCAATCATCTTCTAATGAGATGATATATTTCTCTAATTTCATTTGTTCGGATTCATTGCACCCGATTTATAGTATAATTTCTCCAAATTTATTACCTAAATAGTAAATACTATACGAATGCCAATATAAAAAATTTTCAAAATGCATAATACATAAGTATTACTCCATCTTACAAAAATCATAATCGCAATTACTTTGCATCATTATTTTTTTTCTATATAAAATCTTTTCTAATGATTTTAGATATTAGATTATATGAGTTTTAATTTTATATTTATTTATGAAAAAATAATAATAATTAACATTTACTATGGATTCAATCTTAAATCTAATGAAAATATCTAAGATAATATCAAACAATATTGTCCTTAATTTATCTTTTTTTCCAACGATTAGTTTAAATGTATATTAATTTTATAGATAATGTTTGTAAAGATCGGTTGATTATATTTTTTAGATGAACATGCATTTTGAATTATAGATGTAATTGAAATTATTTTTTTCTTTTAAAAAGATAAATGATGGCTTTTGATATTTTCTGTTGTAGATAACTAATTTTTTTAAAAAATTAATAGTATAAATGTTGATTAAATGAGAAAATGACACATAAGCAAATGCTCTAAATTTTTGACACGTGTCATCTACGTGCTTCTTTTAATAATACTAGTTTGTAGCCCGTGCAATGCACGGTTTTATTTAAAAATATAAAAATATAATTTAAGCATTTAAGTATTATTTAACCTTTTAATTAATATGTTAAGTAATCAATCTTGTTTGAATTCGAGGAGGAAGAATAAAGTTTTTCTCTTACTTCCCCCTCCCAATCCTTGAAATCTGATTATTTTTCTCATTCTCATCTCTCTTTAAGTTTGACATCATATATCTCTACAATATTCTTTGATCGTTATATTTGCATCTGTTAGCTATATTTATTTTTTATTTATTATATTTCTTTCAAATTTACGGCAGTGCGATTTCGGGAAGGACTTAAATCTGAATTATTGGAGGGCATATGTGTTAAAAAATTATTTTTGATTATTTTTTTGCAGATTTGAAAGCTCAGTAAATATGTATTTATTATTTTTTTTTATGTGTGTCTTATGTTCTTTGTTGTGTTTTTTTTTTTATTTTTATATGGCTTATACTGACTTTTGCCTAAATCTTTATAATGTTTAGTTCTTCTATTTTATTTTATTATTAGTTATAATTTTTATATTCTTTTAATGATATGCTAAATGTGAAGTGGATTTTCAAAGTGAAAAAGAATGCAAATGAAGAAATTGAGAAGTATAAAGCTCGATTGCAAAGGGCTTTACTATAAAAGTCGGGTTTAATTATGAAGAAGTTTAACTTTATGAAAAAATAAAATAATAATTAACATTTACTATGGATTCAATCTTAAATCTAATGAAAATATCTAAGATAATAACAAAAAAATATTGTCTTAATTTATCTTTTCCCAACGATTAGTTTAAATGTATATTAATTGTATAGATAATGTATTTTTAGATGAACATGCATTTTGAATTAGAGATATAATTGAAAAGAAAAATTTCATTTAAAAAGATAAATGATGGCTTTTGATATTTTCTGTTGCAGATAACTAATTTTTTTAAAAAATTAATAGTATAAATGTTGATTAAATGAGAAAATGACACATAAGCAAGTGCTCTATATTTTTGACACGTGTCATCTACGTGTTTCTTTTAATAATAGTATAGATATATAGATAGATACAGATATATATCAAATCTGTATAATTATTTAAAATTTAGGAAAACATATTATAATTTGAACATTTAACACTTGAACAAAAATTCTTGAAGAGTTATTATAGTAGAGTTGGATGATTAAATCTAATGGTCAATGACCAAAGAATGTTCAATCAATTCAAAATATTATTTTCAATACTCGAAATGTAGAAAAAATATATAGCACATAAGGAAGGAACCAGAAAAAAGTATATAGCAGTTTCACCAATATCTATATATCAAATCTATGTAACCATTTCAATACACTGGCTCTATTTAAAAAAAATAATAAAGGATCCGTATTTTAGATCCACCAATCTATCTATATACTTAAAGCTGTAAACGTTTTAAAATTATTTGCTGATGTGTAATTATGATAAAATTCCTAGAATTTCTTTTCAATTTTTATTTGCTGTAAACGTTTCCCTCTTCTCCGTTAACTGCTTCCCCAATCCATTTCCACAACTGCTTCAATCTTCTTACTCAAGAGCACACAATGAACTGCTTCCACGAATTCAACTATCCAGCTTATTTCTTCTACTCTTTCCTCTACCTTTCAATTCAGTTTTTATGATTACTGAAGAGATTATGGAAAATCTCATTTATACAATTCCATTTAGTGTTTTGTTAGGGTTCATTTGTTGTTCTTACACCATTCGAATCTCTTGGCTTATGAAATTGATGTGTGGTTACATTAAATTCTTTTAGATATGTTTTCGTAACTGGTGTTCAATGGTATTTTTCATCTCAATTTCAAGTGTGCTACAGGTGAGCTCTCTGTCAACTACGCTTTCATCTTAAGTTTTGGTGTCACTATTCTTCTTTTTTGTGATGGTCTTATTTGTCGATTTTTCTATTCCGTGTGGTTATGAAGGTATACTTTTGATCCATAGTTCATATTCAATTGTTACAGGTAATGTCTTAATTGAGGAACGAGATTCAAAAATTACTCAGCAAAACCAAACTGACTCTATTGATCTTTATCTTCTTAAACTGCTTCCTCCCTATTGCCCACTATCAAATTTCAAATCTACCTCAAACACTCGACTCTGAAGTCCTCACTTGCAACAGTCTCAACAATGGTCAGTTCCTTTCTCTCTTCCTCTTATGAAACTTTTAATTTCATATTACGTGTTTGTAACAGTAAAAGATGAAATTTATATTCTGGTTTGGGATTCAATAAAAGAATGTATTTAATGGAACTTTATATTTCCCTTTCAATAAAATACGTCTTTACATACCCATTCAGTTTGATTTATCTTTGGTTGGTAGGTTCAGTTAGCCAGTTAGCAAAAGCAAAGAAAAAGGTAAATGGTTATTTTGGAAGTTCTCATTGATTTTGAATTGTCAGAGAGCACTGAGATTTTAATACCTTTCAATGCGTACTCTATGCATGGCTAAAGGATAGCATTTTGCCAATGTGCAGGGTGAATAATTTGTTCGAAGAACATGTTCAAGCTATTAAAAAGCAAAAATAAATAAAAGAAAGCAAGGTATTCCTAATTGACATCAAATATCCATGACCATGACCTTTGTTATGCTGCAATATGATCCATCATTCCTTGCAAAGTTTCCAGTTAACTTATAAATGCTTATCAATCTTGCACTTGACATCGCTTCTTTTTTGCATACAAATATTGTTGTATTGTATACTATTATGACATGCATTTTGAAAATACTTCATTTTATAAATCATTACAATGATCAAGTACAGTAAGATGTTATATATTCTATGCTTGGGTGTTTAGAATTTGGATATTTGAAAATGCACAAGCCATCTCTTATTTTTTCTTCTATACTTTGTGAATTAAAATGTGAATAGTATTTTCTGCAACTATGCAGAAACTAGAAATTATGATCAGGACTCAAGAAAAAGCACATGTAGATTTTAAATTTATATAAAAAGATAAATTTGATTTTTGTTCAATGAGATTAGATTTTGTAAAAAATGTACTTTAGTATCTATTATATCGGTTCAATTGCTTATGTTGATTGTATGATTTTCTCTAATTGCAACAAATATTACAGGAAAAATAACAGTGTTTCTAATATATGGACCAACCTGTTTTAGGACTTTCAAAGTTGTTATTTAACAGGTTTGTCTCAGTTTGTTATGTTGAGTTAGTTTTGGTGTCATGAATTTGTTGTTTGTTGCTATTTTTGTGCTCTGTTTGGTACATTTTTTTATACCAGACAAGTCATTAGTAGTCCAACATGGAAAGCTCAATGTACTTCTCGAACATATCAATTTAGATTTGATTCGGAATATGAGGAGATTAAGACAGACAAAATTGAATGGTTGTGACGTTTAAATAAAAAGCAAGTGTTCGAGGACATTCGTGATGCACATTATGACCCTGAACATGAGGAGATTGATGCAAACAAAATTAAAAAAATTGGGTTTGGATTCCTTTTCATCCACCAATTTTATTTAAAAAAATTGGGGTTTCATATGTTTTTAGAGGGCATTGTTCGCTGAAATTTTGATTTTATAGAGAGCATTAGTCGCTGAAATTATTTCTTTTTACTTTGCGTTTTACAAAATAATCATCACTTTGTCCACTATCACCATTGGATGAGTGAGATTGAACATGATCAAATAATGAGAGACACAAAGTGACATAAAAACAAAGTAAGTAATCATACCCTTAACTTAAATTTTGATTTCAAAGATTAGTTGAAAAAATCTCTATCATTTTTCTCATTATGAACTATGAAACTCACATTATCCTACTCTCATTATAAATTAAGAAACTCATATTATCCTATCTTACAATAATAAGAGTTACTCTTTTAACTATAAAAGAAATAAAGGCAAACGATGTAAAAACTGATTTTTTTAGTAATTTTCGAACAAAAAAAAAACCCCTTAAGGATAGTGGTTTTTTATTTTGTTATAAAATGATCTTAAAAATTACCTCTACGCCTTTAAGATAAAAAAATTTAAGAATTAAAGTATTTTAGTACATCATTTATGATAGATTCATAACTTTTTATTTGCGAGAATTATCATTTTCGAAATTCTCGTTATAAACATTCACTTTCTTTCTCTTCATCAATCAACACATCAAACAACAACTAAATGATCATAAAATTAAGGGTGAATAATTTACAAGTCCTCAACGTTTTGTAAAACACACTGTTTAGTCCTATCATTTTCAAAAACACACGAATATGTCCCTAAGGATTTACTCTGTCAACTATTTAGTCATTCTGTCTGTTTCTGGTGACCAATCTATTAGTAAAAAGGAACTCCAGTCAACATCCAATTTAAAAAATAATTAAATGTTGTCTGTTTAGAGCTAACAATGTTGACTGAAGTTCTTTTTGACTGAGGTCGATCTAGTCATTTTTCTGTTAATTAACGGCACTGGATTTAACAGCACCTCTAATGTATTTATTGAGTAGCTCTGGAGAGGGAGAAGATGAAAAGGAAAATTTAAAAAATGAAGTCAAACACTAAGAGAAGAGAATAAAACGTTGCCTAAAATGAAGAAGCAGACCTTTAAAGACTTTGAGATCCAATCTCAAACTTTTGATTAATTATGTATGCTAACTTTTGTTGCAAATTTAGAAAACAGATTTGATATAGTGTAAATTTTTACAGCACTAATTTTGAACATAAAAAAAATTATGGTGCATCCTAACGTTTGCCACTTACTATAAAAAGCATTTTAAAGTCTTATATGATTCACCTATTTTGCAACAAGTCACTAGTAGGAAATCTCAATGTATTTCTTGGACAGATCAATTTCAGATCTGATTGTGGCGTTTAAATAAATAGCAAGGGTTCGAGCAAGGTGTTACGGATTAAAGCAAAAGACACTATTTAGCCACCGACGTATCCCAAATTAGTGCATTTAGGCGCTGACCTTTTATTTGATCACATTTGGTCACTCACCTTTGTAATTTGGTGAATTGACATTACTGCATTTATATTACTTGCAATATTTAGTTTTAGTATTAATTTTTTTATTTGAAATAGAGTAAGAGTGATTCGGATGACGAGAGATTGAAACCTTGGTAGGGGTGGGTTTGGAGGCTTGTCCCCTACCTAATACGCCCCCTGAACAGGTGGTAATGAGGAACATAACTCTAACATAATAACTTGGGACATGATTATCTCAACTAAACTAGGAAACTAAAAAAGTGTGTTGAAGAAAAGAGTGAGCATTGATAGCTTTAATAGTAAAATATACTCATAAAATATCAATGTGGATTCGTTCATGCTTTATTTAAAAGCTTTGATGATTTTTTGGTCAAATAGCCACTAAGCCACAACAACTTGGCTTTTGTGGCCAATCAATCTCCTAAATTACAAATTATAAAGATGTTTTCTTTCTGTTAAAGGCCCTTGATTGACACTTCATTAAACAATACAACCTACCTATGCTATTGCTATGTTTATCAAAGTGGAAACTTGTCAGAAACAAGTTTTGCAAAAGTAGAAAATCAAAATAGTACTAACTTTAACCAATTTATTGTGAAATGCCCATTTACTGCATTCAATTTCCAGCACCCTTTCTCTTTCTGTTATATCTTCCACAAGTAATGCCTTCAGATTTTATTTTATTAATAGACAGATTTTAAATTTATACAAAATCAACTCTTCAGTTTTGTTATATATTGAATTTGACCATATATTAATCTAGCAAAAGGCGCTAGGTGCTAGTAGAGCGGTCAGAGACTTGAAAACTAATCATGAATTGACAAGGCAATTAGTCGAATACAAGTCGTCAGATTTTCAATTTTGAGGGTCTAAAAGGAGTTTGTGCGGCTATATATATGTTTGGGTTTTTTTTTTTTTCTGTTTGGCAAAGAAATTTAACCAATATAATGACTTGCACCTGTCACTCCTTACAATCCAATTTTTATTTTATTTTATTTTTTTGAGAAACAATCCAATTCTTATTCTTATGTTGAAAAGAAAGCCTGATTTCTTGGTTGCTTTTAAATTTTTATAGTCATTATTATATATGCCAATTAATTAATGTTTGATGTATTTGAAGTTGATCTCCAAATTTTTTTCGTAATTTAATGCGTCCCTATCAAATAAACATTGAAAGCAACATAATCAAATCAACACAAAGAGAAAAAAACAGCACCAAGATGAATCCAACAATTGATGAGAGGAGGAACACAATGTCATGCAAAAATTTTTTTGTCATATAATTTGGTTTTGGATAAAGATACACCAAAAATTATAAGGAAGAAAAATAATTTGTAACTAAAAACAATAGAAAAGAAAATATAAATTTGTAATTCAATAAAAAGATAGAAGTAGTAAGAATTATAATTAAAAGTTCAACATTAATTTGTATTGGAAATATAACATTATATTAATGATTGTATTTATTTTTATAAAAAATGATTGTATGCATCAATTATATTTTATTCAAAAACAAATTTGCGGCCAACTATCTATTCATATATATGTGCAACGGATTCACCCTTGTACTATTTAGGGTATAGTAAAAAAATAAAAAAAATTGTTGTATTTTAGAGAGTATGTTATTCGAAAGTATAATAATTTAATTTTTTTTTAAAAAAATATTTTGCTTTGATTTAATGATGAAGTGTATATTCCTTTTCAAATTATTATATTTTGATGAAGTGTATCTAAATTATACATTAAAATCAATTTAGATATCAATATTAAATTCTCCATTTTTTTTTATCATATAACTTTCCGGAAATATATTAATTAAATGTCAAATTAATGTTGAAAAAGAGAGTTGTAAGTTTCTATGTAAGGGCCGTACATATCAGCACCCATACATTAATTAATATATATATATATATATATATATATATATATATATAATTTAAGATTTGTTCTTTTCTAAAAGATAATAATTAGTTCAAAAGAAAAGGTTGTTGCTAACTTATATTTTTATAGTATGTTTTTATTTCGAATTCAAAAATTAACTTCTTCCGAATCATCGCGAGGGTTACTTCTAGTAATTAATAAATGTAACAAATTATTCAATATCCAATTTAATACATGTAAAAATAAATGTAAAAATAAATATTAAAATTTGAGAATGAATATAAGAATGCAACATGGTATAGATACCCTTTCACTTCATGAATGACTGCACTCCCCAATTTCAAAATTTCTTGTTGAATCCTTCACCTTAATTATTTGTTCCTTTTTTTCGAGCATCCTCTTGGCCTTTTCTTCTTCTTTTTGTTCAGCTTCTGCCAGCTTCTTCTCTTCCTCATTCTTGATATATTCAACAAATCTTTTTTTGAAGAATGAAACAAGCATCCATGGCAAAATACGTGTCGTACTTGACAAAAGCCAATATATTGATAAACATAGGATGACCACTATGTCGTCCCATGATTTTTTGATGGAAACATTACCAATGATGATATACATATACAATACGTAAAGCCAGAATGTAAACGAAGTGTTTAGAAAAACTGTTGTGACAGATCCTACAAATGGATACCTTAAGGAATATCCGGAGTAGATTAATGCAATAGCAAGTATAGAAAACAAAAAAGCAAATCCCGTAGTTTCAAGAACTCGACGGTGAGAAAAGAGGCCGGCGTAGGAAACTGCGGCTGTAAGTCCACCATTCACCGCCACGGCGAATGCCAAAGTCATGTTGCGGGACTCTTTATTAATTGCTCGATAATGTAGGACCATTTCAAAGTTCCAATTTAAAAATTTGGTTGCCAAAGCCCGGACTGAATACATTTCAAAGATAGGCAGTATGGGGGAGATAGTTAGGCAGTAGGGGAAATAGTGTGATAGTATGCAAGAGGGTTGTATATGTTTATATAGAGAAAGGGATGCAAGAGTATTAGTAAGATCATTTCTTCCTTTTTTTTTTCTTTTTTTTCTATGCATGCAAGTTTATATTCCCAAGTTAATCAAAAAAGTTTATATTCCTAACATTATGTTTACATTTCCTTTTTTTCTTTTTTTTTTTTTCTTTTTAATTTTTTTTGTTCGTTTTTTTATGTTTATTTTTGGGTAATTTCGAAAAAAGTCCTGTGTTTATCAATTTTGTCAAAAATGTGTCTGTGTCTATTTTTTTGACAAAATGAGGATTGTGTTTATCTCCGTTAACCAAAAAGCGGAAAAATCATTAATGGTGTTAAATGTGATGACGTAACAAGGGGTATTTGGGTCTTAATTTATGAGTTATGATATGAAAAACTCATTTATCACACTTTAAAGTTGTAAACACATGAATATGTAAGAAATTTATCAAAAAATAAAGACTAAAAACTTATTGTCACTTCATCACATTTAACACCGTTAATGATTTTTCCGCCTTTTAAGTAACAGTGATAAACACAATCCTCATTTTGTCAAAAAAATAAACACAAACACTTTTTTGACAAAATCGGTAAACACAAGGGTTTTTTTAGAATTACCCTTTATTTTTTAAAGGAAACAAACACAACTAAACCAAATTGGCTAAAATGATACTGCTAGAAAACGGAGGAAGCATACGCACTCTCCACGAACATTCGATGAATGCTTAACAAAAGAGAAAAAAGAAAAATCTCTCGCATAAGGACGACACAATCATTAACAATATCAACTAAGTTCGATAGATGTGTCGAGCATGCGACACCCGCACCTAGCAATTACAAACTATCAAATAACTCAAAACTGTCTAAGTTAATCTACCTAATTTGGCTTGGACCCGATAATATTAATATATTAATTACCAAGCTTTTTACATATCTCGTTATCTTTAACCGGGAATCAAAGTCATGTAGTTCTAACGAACTAACGTTTTACTAATATAAGATAGCAAAAAGTTCAAAAATAATGCTCGTGTTTTAGTCAATTTTCAAATAGAGGTTTGTGATTTAACAGTTTGCAAAAAAAAGGTATATGATATGAATTTTTTCTGGAAAGAGATAAGTTACGTATATAGTTAATTAAATGCTCGTGTACAATATACGTATTTTTATATTAGCCTTCATCATTGGAAAAAAAAGAAAACCTCTCTCAAATAAAATACATTTCTGTCAGTGTAACTAATTGCCAAAAAAACGTACACTACATTTAACAAAATAAAAAACGTAAGTCTTCCTTTTGATCTCCTCTTCTAACCGTTATTTATTCTCCCCTAATAACTTGGGAAAAATGAAGATTAGTAGTGAGCAGTTACTTCTCCAATTAATATTTCAGTTTCTTTATCTCCAATCTTCATCTTCAAGTTAGCTTTTTCTCCATGACCAAGTTTGCTCTCCAATCTTCATCTTCAAATTAACATTTTCTCCATGTCCAGGTTACACATTGCTCATAGATATATATGCTTTGAACCCCCTCATGTAGTATTAAATTTACGTTTAACTTCAGTGGCGTACGAGTTCAGGACCTTAAATAAGTTTAAAGATCTCTTATTGGATGTGGGATGTGTGACAAGTGTATTACGGAATCACATTTATAATATATATATATATATATATATATATATATATATAGGAGTCTGCAATAATCTTATCAAATATTCAATGAGAAATTCTTAATTTAAGTTTAAGGTACCGAACTCCCTACTAATTTCTCGTTCCGTTGGCCTTCCTCCGGCTGGTGCAAGTGCAATTTCAAACATATAATATGGTTACCCCTTTATACCAAGGCCCAATATATATCCAATATCTCAAATTTGGTTAATGTGAATTTTAATTATGTACCATTTAGCAAATATTGAGACCGAAATTGTCACTTTGTACATGGTTACCCAAAGCAACTATTTTGACGCCTTATTTGTAAATTATAATTACATCACACAAGATAGCTTTCCTGCCTAAGATAGTCAAGCACATGGAAACAAGAAAAACTACCTAAATTGGATAATTCTTATTTCTATCCTAACCTAACCTTGAAGTAATCCTATAATATCAAGAACTTCATGTTACGCAAAGCAAAGCTAGCTAGTCTTCACTAGAATCTAATAAGAACAACATAAACTACCTAAATTAGATAGTTGTAATTTCTTTCTAAACCTTAAAAGCAACCCTATTTTGTACATGACCTTGATGATACGCAAGAGACCAACAGCTATGAAACTGCTGTTAAGCTATGAAACTGCAAGCGACCAACAGCTTTCCAGGAACCCATTTGCCACAACCATATTTCTGGACCTGCTGCTGACTGGGCCTGCAAGTCATAAGAAATAGTTGACAAATCTTACGTACATGCAGACTTCGGCGCACATTGGATATCAGAGACTTTAGGACAGTTTGACAAACCATCATATTAATAAATTAATCAAATTAGTATGTCAATGATGAATTATTAGTGCATACTTTAGGAGTATAATAAATACTATGGTCATGCATGATCACATCTAAAATCAATTCCAAATTTATTTGAAGTGCTACACGTGTGGTGCGGAAAGAAGCATGATAGTTTTCTGGGTTAATTACAGTTATGGTAGGATTGGAGTAGTTAATTACAATTGACCCAACCAATTCAATAAAATTCTAATTATGTCAAGTGTAGTGAAACCTCAACAAGTTTAACAAGTAACCGGCACATCCCTTGAAAAGGGGATTAATTCTGTTTTTTTTTTAACAAAAAATTATGATTTTTCCATTAAAAAAATATAAAAATATAGTTATCTACTACAATACAACTTCCACTATCACTAATAAAATTGAAAGTATTCAGACTAATTTTCAAACCAAATCCATATATAATAGTATTGAATTCAGCAATTTATATTAAAAGTTCACCTTCCTCATATCTTTTATACAAGTAATTACTAATTCCTATATCTTAAAACAATACTTTTTTTTTAGCTATGAATTTCCATATTCATAAGTAAAATTCCAAATATGACTTGATCTATTATTAAAAGAATCTATAAGTTCAATTTAAAAATATTTGGATAAATTTTAATATGAACATACTTCCTTTAATGATAAATAAATTCATATGAATATATTCTGTCATCGGTGATTTTTTTAGAGAACGTCTTCGTGGTTTTTTGAAGAATCGATTACTGTTTTGAAGTTCTTTATTAAACTCCCCAATAAACTTGCTGATTTGGAAGTGTTATGCTTTTTTTATAATTAATAATCACGAGAGTAAATTCTTCCTAAGAAAGAAAAAAGAGAAAGGAAGGCGGAGAAAAAAATTGTCTGAAGAAAAAAAGGGGTGGAGAAAAGAAAGAAAGGAAGCCAGAAAATGGAGAAAGAAAATGGCAACCAAATTGATTGAGAAATAGGAACTTGAGATTTATAGATTTTAATTCACTGTTTTAGGGACAAATTAAAATTAATAACCGTTTGACAAAAGGAGAATAAAAGTTAATGGAACTGATAAAACATTAAAGGTACTTGAGTTAAATGTATTATTTATTCAAAATCTGATCTTTTGAGTGTAATTTCCTCTAGTTTTCTTTGTTATAATGTGTCAAAGTAACTTTAGAAGAAACTTCAATATGTATATGTGGACCATGCAATAGACGAGATACTAAAATACCATATCATAATTCATTATTATTATTATTATTATTATTATTATTATTATTATTATCATATATTTTTTTTGATAATCTATTATCATTATCATATGTGAATTACTAATGGTGCTCCAAATACATGTCAACCATATTAGAAGTAATTTGTTCTCGCATACACTCATTAAATACAGACCAGAATCCCTACTTCTTTTTGGATCAATTCCAACTTCACACATGAAAAGGAATTTTGGTGCTTTCCACAAGTTCCCATAAGGTTTTGATAGTACTCAAGCTAGATACCTTTCCAGTCCTCTCCCCACAGTAAATATGAATTTTGTTGTCTAATCCCCCCATTGCAAGGACTATATAGTTTGAAATTCCAGGTAACTCAGCCAATGATAGAGCCACCATAGCCTTCGAGCCAACAAAAAGGGTCTCTAGACATGATAATTTACATTCATCTGCAGTAAACAGAGTTCAACTTTTATCAAACCAACATGCTGTGGAGTGTTAAAAATATTCAATCATTGTTCGAGTCTTTAAATTGCTAATATGTTAATTAATATGCATATTTTATCCACAACTCGAATATGAAAACATGCAATAAAAGGCTCATATTTTTAAGAGAAATATCTGCTCATAAGTATATAGGCTTCTACAATTGTTTGATTTGGAAAATGTGTTGTTGATAATTTTAGTTTTGGAGTTTGATAATTATGTGTTTGATAATTACAACTGCTCCACTGGCCGTCATAGTTTGGTAATGCGATGGAATTGAGGGAGCAATAGGCTGCGTATAGTAAATCTGAGCATGAGCAGGATCAGCAAACTCGTAAGCATAATTAGCAGGGACACCAGAAACTGGAGAACCGGACTGGGACAGATGATGAACTTGAGAGTAACCAACATACTGCTGTTGATGTTGGTTAGAAGAGACCTCAACTAATTGTTGGAATCTGATCAACGATCAGAGTCGCGCAGCGGAAGCGAGAAAAACGATATTAAAACATCATTGATCAGATTAGATTGATCTTTATCATTGCCTCAATGTTATTTACTTAACTAAGGTGATTAACTACATTAGTCACTCACATGGAATCCCTCTGTGAGAGATGGACGAACCGCACGATCGGAGGTTCCGCCAAAATCACGTGCACGACACCTACAGTGAACAGGTACTCGATCAAGGCACGAAGAACGACGAACGAAATGCTCCGGGATCACCCTAGGGGGTTCGGCCGGCCACTTGCTGTAGAGGGGATTAGGGTTTCAATTTTCTGTGTCAGAAAGTCTGGGGTTTCAATCGATTAGGATTAATTTATAGTGTGTCGACTAATTACAGTTTTAGTACCTGCATTAATTTAATTAATCTGATTGTACCACAATAGAATACAATAGATTCAATTAACATCAATTAGGTTATAATTAATCACACACTAACCCCTAAAGAAAATCTAATTAATCAATCGCTTAATTAATTAACCCGATTGAATAATTAATCCCTCCAAACAATCAATTAACTTGTTCTAATCAGAACAATTAACCAATTGACATTATTAGTTATCAACTAATAATCAGTTCATCAAAAATACACTGCATGTATTAGTTCTCCGAGTACAAGTCTCAGTGTCTAGTGTGCACGATCCTGTGGGCCATAATCAATTAGCTTAATGACTGATAGAGAGTTGCCTAGACCATATCAGTCACCAATTGATTACAGTGTTAGTCCATCTCATACAGATAGATACCCTGTAGTATTCTCTAATATCTCTTACCATGCATATCGATATGTCAAGCACGAGGCATGGTGGACGTCATCCTCTAAAGCTTGAGATATTTCTCGATCTAGAGCTAACTGAAGAACAGATAAGTAACCAGCTTATCTGAGTGTGGCCACACATTTCTCAATTCAACTCAACGAGTGGCCTAATGATATCATCTCACTTATGGAGTGAGTGGTAATCCCTTCACTTCAACTATCAGTATGAATGAGTTCACTGACTAGACCAATCATACCCGTATTTGGCATCCTTTTACAGACCTGTTAGGCGTATGTCAAATCTAATCAGATTCCTTATTCAATACTATATTGAAATCAGGTCGACAGATAAAAGAGATCTACATTTATAGAAGGGCAATGACACTTCCACCATGTGCCTTCTAAAGCGGATCGACCAAGTCCCGTATTGGTCATACGTACCTACAAACATATCCTGTACACGTGTACATATCCTGTTCGTAAAAGCTTTACATTCTATTCATTCCCATGAGTAGAACTAGCTTCTGGTTATTTATGATATACAATCAATGGACTTTTGAAGCTTGCATATTCGGTTAGGATATTCTGGGTTCACAAAACCTTCATGTTGAGCCATATAGACATCCTCCTCTAGCTCTCCATTCAAGAAAGCGGTCTTGACATCCATTTGCCATATCTCATAGTCGTACCATGCCGCTATAGCAAGTAATATCCTTATGGATTTGAGCATAGCTACTGGTGAGAAAGTTTCATCATAATCAATTCCATGAATTTGCCTGAATCCTTTCGCTACCAGACGCCCCTTGAAGGTGTTGTCAGCTTTTAGCTTGAAAAGCCACATGCTCTCCACAACTTTGACTCCAGGGAAGGGATCAACCAATCGCCAGACCTCATTGTCATACATAGATTGCATTTCAGACTCCATGGCTCCACGCCATTTATCTGATTGTGGTCCTTCAATAGCCTCCTTGTAGGATTTTGGATCATCTTGTTCTACAACCATGATCTCTTCGTCTTGGGTGACCAGGTATCCATACCTCTCAGGCCCTTGACGTGACCTACCAGACCTTCTAGGTTCCTGTACAATATGTTCTACCTGTTCATCTACCTGAACATCAGGAACTATTGTCTCAGCTTCCTCAGCAGTTGCTGCAGGAGTTTGTGGCTCTTGAACCTCTCCAAGTTCAATATTGCTCCCACTGTCTTTATTGGAAATGAAATCCTTTTCCAAAAAGACTCTAGTTCGAGCAACAAAAACTTTGTTCTCTAATGGATTGTAGAAATAGTAACCCTTAGTTTCCTTAGGGTAACCTACAAACTGGCATTTGACAGTTCTGGACTCTAGTTTGCTACTGATCAATTTCTTGACATGAGCATCACAGCCCCAGATCTTCATAAAGGACACACAGGGTTTCCTGCCCTTCCATAGCTCGTATGGTGTTCCCTTAACTGCCTTGCTGGGTGTATTGTTTAGAATGTAAGCAGCAGTCTCTAAAGCATATCCCCAAAAGGATATAGGGAGATTGGCCTGACTCATCATTGAGCGGACCATGTCTAACAAGGTCCTGTTTCTCCTCTCTGAAACCCCATTCCATTGAGGTGTACCAGGAGGAGTAAGTTGGGATACTATCCCACACTCACTCAAGAATTCGTCAAACTCTTGGCTCAGATATTCACCCCCTCTATCAGACCGGAGTGCTTTAATCTTCTTACCAAGCTGGTTTTCAACTTCATTCTTAAAATCCTTGAACTTTTGAAGTGTCTCAGATTTGTGTCTCATCAAATACACATAGCCGAAACGGCTATAGTCATCTGTGAAAGTAATGAAATACTGAAAACCTTGTCTAGCTTGAGTGCTCATTGGCCCACATACATCTGAATGTATAAGCCCCAATAGCTCAGTTGATCTTTCACCAGTCTTCTTGAAAGGTGCTTTTGTCATCTTGCCACGTAAACAAGATTCACAAGTATATAGAGCCTGCAGATCAAAAGATCCTAAAATTCCACTTGAGTGGAGCTCAGCGATACGTCTCTCGTTTATGTGCCCAAGACGGCAATGCCAGACATATGTAGGATTATTATAATCACTTATTTTAATCCTTTTATTTACATTGTATACATGAGATTGATTTGATAAATCTAAGACATACAACCCGTTCTGAAGAACGCCTGTTCCATACAAAATATTACCACATAAGATACTAAAAGTTCCATGCATAATATTAAAGGAAAATCCCAAATCATCCAAACAAGAAACTGAAATAATATTTCTGCGCATCGCAGGTACATAGTAACAATTTCTCAAAATGAGTTCCAGCCCAGTGGGCAAACATAAGTAATAATCTCCTACATCTAATGCCTGCACTCTGGCACCATTTCCGACGCGGAGATCCACATCACTCGAACTCAAGCTCCTCCTATTTCTCAGCCCCTGCACATTAGAACAAATGTGAGAACCACATCCTGTGTCTAAAACCCAAGATGATGAAATAGTGAGATTTATCTCAACAATATAAATACCTGAAGATGAAGCAGCCTGCTTGTTCTTCACATTTCCCCTTAGCTTAGGACATGCACTCTTCCAGTGCCCCTTTTCACCACACTCGTGGCATAGGTCTAATGGGTGAGGCTTGAAGGCTTTCTTCTTGCCTTTTCCGGCAGGCTTCCTACCCTTGTTCTTGAACGTCTTCTTGTTCTTAGGCCCATTAGCTTTGCCACCACTCACCACATTCACCTCCACCTTCCTACCCTTAGTCATAGTCTGCTCAGCCTGTTTTAGCAGGCCATGCAACTCCATGACTGTTCTATCCCGACCCTGCATATTGTAGTTCAGGATAAAAGCGTCGAAGGAAGGAGGGAGTGAACTGAGGATCATGTCCACTGCAGTGGTCTCAAGCACAGCAGAGTTGAGACCTGCCAACCTGTCAATATAGCCCTTCATCTTTAGCACATGAGCGCTAACAGAAGTCCCAGGTTGCATCACAGTGGTGCTCAATGCCTTGGTGGTCAGGTACCTCTCCTGACGAGCCTGGTCTTGGAACATAGTTCTAAGATTGGTCATCATTTGACGGGCACCCTGATCCATGAACTGCTTTTGTAACTCAGCAGTCATTGTACCAAGCATCACACATGCCACTTCTCTGTCATCCTTAATATGCTTTTCATAAGCTTGGATGACTGCAGGAGTGGCACGTGCAGCAGGAGCAGCTGGAATAGGAGTTGTCAGCACATACTCCCTAGCCTCGTGCCTTAGGACGATTTGCACCGCCCTAGCCCAATCTAGGAAGTTTGACCCCGTCAACTTCTCCTTTTCCAACAGTGGTTTGAGAGGATTGTTAGTTGCCATCTCTTTTCTTAATCGAGTTTAAGTTTTAAGTAGATTCTGCAGAAAGAGAGAGAGAATTAGAATAAGGACTTTAATGTCAATAAACAAATTAATATCTGTTAAATTAATTTCTTTTGGTGATTATATTGACTTCGTTATACCAAGATCCACAATCCCATTAATAATTGATCAAGCTAGGGCTTGTATCTCATATTAGCGTATTTGGTAGAGCAAACTACTCAATTCTCCCACCTAGAGAACTCTTGGTTTGATAGGTCTATTGACACTTTACCTATCCATGCTTAGGAACCCGCAACAAGCTTAATGATGTTCCTTCTTCGAGTAAAACCTACAATCTCTGTTAACCACACTCTCAAAAGAAAGTATCTTAACCCTCAACGGCCCACCAGTTACTACAATATATTCTGCTATGGCATGATATATAGTGTAGCACCACCTGGGAGGAAGAGGTGAGGTTTAGGTAAAGCATTTATAAAATACCCGATATTTTGTTTTAACAGATTACATTGGGTGATCGGCTTAACATGTGAAAAAGAATTGATCTGGTGATCAATAGCGATGCAACTTATTAGATTCGTTTTAAAAATCCATTTTACATATTATATAAGATATAATAATACAAAATAAAATAGACATCCTATGGGCTTTTCTAATACATCCTATTGGACTACCAATTGACAATATGAAATAAATCTTCAGACTTCGGGCTTCCTCCATGGGCTTGGGCTCATCAGGAACTATTCTTCGGTTTCATCAGATTACATCAAAATAAAACCTATACAAATATCTCAGTAAAAGTAATGAAAAATAAAATCTAAAAATACATTCCATACTTCAATTAAAAGCCCATAAGATTCTACATCAAGTTGCTGCAAAAGAACGTTAGACGAAATAAAATAAATGCATGACTATGGTAATCCTAATTCTGAAGGGTTTCAGAAAGATCGATCAGAGCCGCGCAGCGGAAGCAGCGAACTTATTAGTTAAACGGTGAATTCGATCTAACCTGAACCAATTGTCCCATTGATCTTAATCTTTAAACCTCAGTTAAATTTTAACAAAACTGTTATCTTAATCTATGGATTAAGAAAACCTACTTGGATATCCTTTCAAGGATAGACGAGAGCCTCAGATGTTGCTCCTCCTAGTTCACGTGCAGACACGAGCAAGAACCGAGATCAGCTACTAGTCGGCTTACTCCAAGAACGCGAAGAACGAGGAACGAATTCGCCGAAATCCTCTAGGGAGGGGTTCGGCCGAATCTCTGTGTTTGGGAGGCTAGGGTTTTGATTTTCCGATCCTGAATAATGAATTGACAATTCACTTATATAGTGCAAATAATTAACTTTCAGTTAATTATTAATTTGACCCTTAATTAATTTAATTTTATCAATTAAACACCGTAGTATTAAATCGATTCAATTAACATCAATTAGGTTAAATTAATATTACACTTTAACCCATAAACAATTAATCGCTTAATTAAATTAACCCGATTAATTAATTAGCCGTTCCAATTACTAATTAACTTGTCACATAACAAATAATTAATACGTTCTTCAAATAATCAATTCATCAATTGATCATTTAATCTTGGAATTAATTAACACAATTCATGTATCAATTATTCTTCTCGATTACCGTGTTGCACGATCCTTAGGGTCTGAAATCAATAAGCTGTGAATTAACAATTCACTGATCGACAGAGGGTCCTAGTAAACCATGTCAATCACATATTGATTAAAGATGAATGTTATCCATGTTAGACAGAAAACCCTGTATGATGCTCTACTTATCTCTTACCAAAAGCATATCGATTAATCAAGCTAGAGGCATGGTGTAGTCATCCTCTATTGCTAGATTAATTTCTTGATCATCGAGTATTACTGACAAACAAACAAATCACCTGCTTGTTTCAGTACGGCCGTACATTTCTCAGCTAATACTCATCAAGTGGCCTATGATATCAACTCACTTAAACAGTGAGTGGTAATTCCATCACTTCAACTATCCGCAGTAATAAGTTCAGAGATTGAACCAGTGTATCCATATTTGGCATCCTCTGGCGGACCTGTTAGAAATACACCAAATTCAATCTGATTCCTTATTGACTGCTATACTGAAATCAGGTCAGGAGATAAAAGAGATCTACATTATTAGAAAGCTTAATGACTCTACCACCATGAACTTTCTAAAGCGGATCGACCAAGTCTCGTGTAACGCACACGCACCTATATCCATATTCACATACACTGAGCAACCTACAGAGTGTCATGTGAATCCTAGATATAAAAGCTTATGCCATAATCATTCCCATGACTATGACTCACTTCTGGTATACTTTATGATATACAATCAATGGATACTTCATTTAGTTACTATAGTACAAGATATATATAACTCAAATGAATTAATGCCTTTATTCATAAAACACCAATAACATAGTATGTAATCATCATCAAATACAATGTCATAAAACAACGCCTAGGGCCTAGGGCACACCAACAATCTCCCACTTGACCTAGGGCCTAGGGCACAACAACAATCTCCCACTTGACCTAGGTCCAAGAGGGCATATCCCTAATCCCTATAGATCTAGCATGACTATTGTTCTTGGCTTGAGCAAGAGCCTTCGTCATCGGATCTGCGACATTGTCATCTGTGTCAACTCTCTCGATCCTCACATCTCGTCTTTCAACGATCTCTCTAATCAGATGAAACTTCCTGAGCACATGTTGGTTCCCCTTTGTCAACTGGGGCTCTTTCGCTTGTACAATAGCCCCATTGTTGTCACAGTAGAGGTCAATAGGATGCTGGATAGATGGAACTACTCCAAGATCCCCAATGAACTTCTTCAACCAGACTGCTTCCTTGGCAGCCTCACATGCAGCAATGTACTCAGCTTCACAAGTAGAATCAGCAACAGTGGGCTGTTTCCGGGACTTCCAAACTATGGCACCGCCATTGAGAACAAACACAAAACCAGATTGGGATTGCTGCTTGTCTGCATCAGTTTGGAATCCCGCATCAGTGTAACCCGATACTATCAGCTCATCATCACCTCCAAAAACCAAGAATTGATCCCGAGTACGTTTCAAGTACTTGAGAATGTCCTTGACAGCTTTCCAGTGTTCCTCTCCGGGATCGGATTGGAAACGGCTGGTCATGCTCAGCGCAAAGGCAACATCAGGTCTAGTACATAACATGGCATACATGATAGAACCAATAGCCGAAGCATATGGTTTCTTCTTCATATTCTGCCTAGCCTCATCAGTCTTAGGACTGTGATCTTTCATGGAGAGTTTGTCACCTTTCTTCCTATGGACCATAGGGATAAATCCCTTTTTAGCATGTTCCATACCGAATCTCTTCACGATTTTGTCAATGTACTTGGCTTGACTCAATCCCAGCAGCCTCTTGGATCTATCTCTATAGATCCTGATCCCAAGGATCGTTTCGGCTTCTCCGAGATCCTTCATTGAGAAACACTTGTTCAGCCACTGCTTTTTGGAAAGCAACTCTGATTTGTTTCCTCCAATGATCAATATGTCATCGACATACAACACCAGAAAAGTATTGGATCTCCCACTAAATTTTCTATACACACAGGGCTCATCAGGATTTTGTATAAAACCAAATTCTTTTATGGCTTCATTGAATTTCCTGTTCCAAGATCGGGATGCTTGCTTCAATCCATAAATGGATTTCTGAAGCTTGCATATCCGATTAGGATACTTGGGATCGACAAAACCTTCAGGTTGAGCCATATAGACTTCTTCCTCTAGCTCTCCATTCAGAAAAGCGGTCTTGACATCCATTTGCCATATCTCATAGTCGTGCCATGCAGCTATAGCAAGCAGTATCCTTATGGATTTAAGCATAGCGACTGGTGAAAAAGTTTCATCATAATCCACACCGTGGATTTGCCTGAATCCTTTTGCCACCAGGCGCCCCTTGAAGGTATTGTCAGCTTTCTTCTTGAATAGCCACATGCTCTCCACTACTTTGACTCCAGGATATGGGTCCACCAATTTCCAGACGTCATTGTCGTACATGGACTGCATTTCAGAATCAGCGGCTTTACGCCATTCTCCTGAATTTGGGCCAGACATAGCTTCCTTAAAAGACCTGGGATCATCCTGCTCTGTGAGCATAAGTTCCCCATCATGCGTGACCAGGTACCCATACCTCTCAGGCGGTTGATGTGTCCTTTGCGACCTTCTAGGTGCCTGTACGACTGGTTCAGTCTGTTCAACTGGTTGAACATCCGATACAGCCTGTTCAACTGGTTCAACATTTGTAACAGTCGTCATAGTAACCTCAGCTTCTGCTGCAGGAGTTTGTGTCACTTGAACTTCCTCGAGTTCAACGTTGCTCCCACTATCTTTCACAGATAAGAAATTCTTTTCCATGAACGTCCCATTTCGAGCCACAAAAACTTTGTTCTCTAATGGGTTGTAGAAGTAATAGCCCTTAGTTTCCTTAGGGTATCCCACAAACTGGCATTTAACAGATTTGGACTCCAGCTTGCCACTTGTCAATTTCTTGACAAAAGCATCGCATCCCCAGATCTTCATGAAGGACACATTGGGTTTCCTGCCCTTCCACAGTTCATGTGGTGTTCCTTCAACTGCCTTACTAGGTGTATTATTTAGTATTTGAGCTGCCGTTTCCAAAGCATATCCCCAAAAGGATACAGGGAGATTAGCCTGACTCATCATTGAGCGGACCATGTCTAGCAAGGTCCTGTTTCTCCTCTCTGAAACTCCATTCCACTGGGGTGTACCAGGAGGCGTGAGTTGAGATACGATCCCACACTCGCTCAAGAAATCGTCAAACTCTTGGCTCAGATATTCACCCCCTCTATCAGACCGGAGTGCTTTGATCTTCTTGCCAAGTTGGTTCTCTACTTCGTTCTTAAAATCTTTGAACCTTTGCAGGGTCTCAGATTTATGTCTCAACAAATATATATAGCCGAAACGACTATAATCATCTGTAAATGTAACGAAGTACAAGTAACCAGATCTAGCAGCTGTAGTCATCGGTCCACAAACATCTGAGTGAATGAGTTCCAATAGTTCAGTGGCTCTTTCACCTTTCTTCTTAAAAGGAGCCTTCGTCATCTTGCCACGTAAACAAGATTCACAAGTATCGAAAGCTTGCAGGTCAAAAGACCCCAGTACACCACTTGCGTGGAGCTTAGCGATACGCTTCTCATTTATGTGTCCAAGGCGACAATGCCAGACATAAGTAGGATTATTTTCATTTAATTTAATCCTTTTAGCATTTATGTTAAATAAATGAGATTCATTGGTTGTATCTAAGACGTATAGCCCGTTCTGAAGAACGCCCGTTGCATACAAAATATTGCCACACATAATTTTGAAAATTCCATGTCCAATATCAAAAATAAATCCAGAATGATCCAAACAAGAAATCGAAATAATATTCCTCCTCATGGAAGGCACATAATAACAATCTCTCAAAACTAGTTCAAGCCCACTGGGCAAAGACAAGTAATAATCTCCGATCTGCAATGCTTCCACACGGGCTCCATTGCCAACTCGGAGATCCACATCACCTGCTGCTAGCTTTCTCCTATTCCTTAGCCCCTGCACATTTGAACAAATGTGAGACCCACATCCTGTGTCTAAAACCCAAGATGAAGAAATAGTGAGGTTTATCTCAACAACATAAATACCTGAAGTAGAAGTATCCTGCTTCCTCTTCACATTTCCCTTCAGCTTCGGACAGGCACTCTTCCAATGACCCTTCTCGCCACACTCATGGCACAAGTCTAGAGGGTGAGGCTTGAAGGGCTTCCTACCCTTAGCCGCGGGCTTCTTGCCCTTTGCCTTGAACTTCTTGTTCTTGGCTCCCCCTACGCCCTTGCCCTTACTCACAAGGTTCACCTCAGTCTTCCTCCCCTTGTTCATGGCCTGCTCAGTTTGCTTGAGCAAACCGTGCAACTCCATGACAGACTTGTCCTGACCCTGCATGGTGTAGTTCAGGACAAAAGGGTCATAAGCATCTGGAAGTGACCTCAGGATAATGTCTACTGCCATGGTCTCCATGACAGCTGAGTCAAGACTAGCCAGCCTATCAATGTATCCCTTCATCTTCAGCACATGTGCACTGACAGAGGATCCAGGCTGCATCTTTGTCTCAACCAATGCCTTGGTAGTCAAGAACCTCTCTTGACGGGCTTGATCCTGAAACATAAGCTTCAGGTTCTCCATCATTTCACGGGCTTCTTGAGTCATGAACTGCTTCTGAAGATCAGCAGCCATGGTACCAAGCATCAGACATGTTACCTCCCTGTTGTCCTTGATGTGCTTGTTATACTTCACCACTTCGGCTGAGTTAACAGCACCCTCAGGGCGTACAGTAGGCAGAGGAGTTGTAAGGACATATTCTCTAGCCTCGTGCCTAAGGACGATTTCAACCGCCCTAGCCCAATCTAGAAAGTTTGGTCCAGTCAATTTCTCTCTATCCAAGAGTGGCCTTAAAGAATTATTAGTTGCCATTGCTGTAATTCTTTCGGTTTAAGTTTGAAGTAGTTTCTACAGAAAAAGAGAGAGAGAGTCAGAATTTAAAGGACTTTAATGTCAATTACAATATTTAAAACTGTCATAAAATTATTTGGTGATTATTGACTTGGTGAGACCAAGATCCACAGTCCTGTTCATTAATGACCAAGCTAGGGCCTGTAAGACGTTAATGAACATACTTGGTAGAGAAACCTTCTCAATTCTCCAACCTAGAGAACTCTTGGTTTGATGGGCCTATTGGCACTTTACCCATCCATGCTTAGGGGCCCGCGACAAGCTATAATGATACCCCATCTTCGAGTCAAACCTACCTTCTCTATGTTAACCACACCCTTTAGCAAAGGGTATCTTAACGCCTCAACGGCCCACCAGACACTATAACGTACTCCGCTTGAGCTTACATACATTATAGCTCTACCTGGGAGGAAGAGGTGAGAACTAGGAGAAGCATTTATAAATTACTCGATACTTTTAGTTGACAATTTTTTTAATAAGGTGATCGGCTTAAACACGTAAAGAGGATCTGGTGGTCGCGATGCAACTTCTTAATTCATTATTGTAACTACTTTGGATTTGCAGGAACAACATACATATTAACAATATATATATAATCAAGAACTCCTATGGGCCTTTAATATTACATAAGTAATAAAAGTCTTCTTGGTTGTCATGCTGGGTCTCCTCCACGGGCTTCAACTCATCAGGATCTCCAGGATGGGCTTGATTACAAAATTATAAATTTACATGCCCAATGGGCCAAAAATTACATAAATAAAAAAAAGCTTATTCTACTTAATTCATAAATAAAATTACAACCAATACTTCAAATAAAAGCCCATAGGATTCTATTAATCACGTTGCTGCAAAGTTAGTAAAAATAACGAATATAAAAATGCATGGTCATGGCAATCCAATTTTATCAATTAATTAAGCCCGATCAAATTTGCAAGACCAATTCAATTTGTCAACAAGTGAATTAAAAGCCCATAAAGGCTCAATGAATATTTCATTACTCCCACTCAAATTAGGAATTCACTTAATCAAAATTGAAATTTCAACTAATGCCACCGGTGCCCCAATCCACTAATTAAATCTCACTATCATACCATATTCAATTTTATATCGTCTTATAAAATAAAACAAAAATAAAATGCATGGCACGACATAAACAATTTCTGTTTTTAATTAAAAGAAGTCTAAAACAAATTTAATTAAAACGACTTTAACTTTGGTGCCCAAAATTAAATTAAAACTATTTAGAAAACATTTTAATAAAAATTAGAACGGGCACAAAAAAATACCCCAAGCCCGATCCGTACATCGCACCGACCCGAAAGACCTAAAATTTTCGTTCGGAACAAATTGGATCGCCCCGACTAAATGGCGGGCTGTTTTGCACAGCCCGCCTGGGCTGCAACAGCAGTCATGTGGGCTGCATCCAGCAGGCCACAAGGGCTGCAGGAAGCAGCCCGTAGGGCTGCTGTTTGCAGCCCCGGTTGGTTGCGCAAAGCAACCAACCTGCTGCCATCATCCCTGAAAATCCAAAGTTGAATTTCGTCAGGAGGTTACGGTTTTTTTTTTTTTTTAAAGTTAGTTTCAAATTTAATAAAATCCAAAACATCAATTCACAACCACGACAAAACCTCAAGAACATTCATCCAAGAACAATTATATCCCGTTATCCTAATTTGGGGAAACACATCAAAAACCCCAATCTATTAAAATTAACTAATCTTAAAGATCCAACAATGGCTCTGGTACCACTGAAGGGTTTGAGAAAGATCGATCAGAGCCGCGCAGCGGAAGCAGCGAACTTATTAGTTAAACGGTGAATTCGATCTAACCTGAACCAATTGTCCCATTGATCTTAATCTTTAAACCTCAGTTAAATTTTAACAAAACTGTTATCTTAATCTATGGATTAAGAAAACCTACTTGGATATCCTTTCAAGGATAGACGAGAGCCTCAGATGTTGCTCCTCCTAGTTCACGTGCAGACACGAGCAAGAACCGAGATCAGCTACTAGTCGGCTTACTCCAAGAACGCGAAGAACGAGGAACGAATTCGCCGAAATCCTCTAGGGAGGGGTTCGGCCGAATCTCTGTGTTTGGGAGGCTAGGGTTTTGATTTTCCGATCCTGAATAATGAATTGACAATTCACTTATATAGTGCAAATAATTAACTTTCAGTTAATTATTAATTTGACCCTTAATTAATTTAATTTTATCAATTAAACACCGTAGTATTAAATCGATTCAATTAACATCAATTAGGTTAAATTAATATTACACTTTAACCCATAAACAATTAATCGCTTAATTAAATTAACCCGATTAATTAATTAGCCGTTCCAATTACTAATTAACTTGTCACATAACAAATAATTAATACGTTCTTCAAATAATCAATTCATCAATTGATCATTTAATCTTGGAATTAATTAACACAATTCATGTATCAATTATTCTTCTCGATTACCGTGTTGCACGATCCTTAGGGTCTGAAATCAATAAGCTGTGAATTAACAATTCACTGATCGACAGAGGGTCCTAGTAAACCATGTCAATCACATATTGATTAAAGATGAATGTTATCCATGTTAGACAGAAAACCCTGTATGATGCTCTACTTATCTCTTACCAAAAGCATATCGATTAATCAAGCTAGAGGCATGGTGTAGTCATCCTCTATTGCTAGATTAATTTCTTGATCATCGAGTATTACTGACAAACAAACAAATCACCTGCTTGTTTCAGTACGGCCGTACATTTCTCAGCTAATACTCATCAAGTGGCCTATGATATCAACTCACTTAAACAGTGAGTGGTAATTCCATCACTTCAACTATCCGCAGTAATAAGTTCAGAGATTGAACCAGTGTATCCATATTTGGCATCCTCTAGCGGACCTGTTAGAAATACACCAAATTTAATCTGATTCCTTATTGACTGCTATACTGAAATCAGGTCAGGAGATAAAAGAGATCTACATTATTAGAAAGCTTAATGACTCTACCACCATGAACTTTCTAAAGCGGATCGACCAAGTCTCGTGTAACGCACACGCACCTATATCCATATTCACATACACTGAGCAACCTACAGAGTGTCATGTGAATCCTAGATATAAAAGCTTATGCCATAATCATTCCCATGACTATGACTCACTTCTGGTATACTTTATGATATACAATCAATGGATACTTCATTTAGTTACTATAGTACAAGATATATATAACTCAAATGAATTAATGCCTTTATTCATAAAACACCAATAACATAGTATGTAATCATCATCAAATACAATGTCATAAAACAACGCCTAGGGCCTAGGGCACACCAACAATCTCCCACTTGACCTAGGGCCTAGGGCACGACAACAAATTCACATTTTAATTAAATTAAGCCAACCCAATTTGATAAAATCGTTTCAGTTTTCTCAACCAGTAAATTAGCCCGTGAAGGCCCAATGACTAAATCATTGCTCCCACTAAACTTTGGGAATTACTCAATCGAAAACTAAAACACATTTAATGCCACCGGTGTCTCGATCCATTAAATTAATTTTATTGTCATACCATATTCAATTTAATATCGTCGAAAAATAAATCTAAGATATACAAATGCAGGGCACGACATAAACATTTTATTTAATTAATTTTAACCTAAGTTAATAAATTAATTAACTGTATTTGGGCCAAATTAATTTTTAATAAAAACAGGTTTTAATACAAAAGAAATAAAAATTAAATTGCCCCCAAATATACCGAACCCGACCCGTTTCCCGCTCCGACCCGTGCCCCGAGACCAAAATTTCAAAATTTAGGGTTTCGGGGGCGTTCGGGGCGGGTTTCGAGTCGCCCCGAACCCTAGGTGGCTGCTGCCTCATGGCAGCAGCCACCTGCTGCCTAGCACGCAGCAGTCCAGGGGACTGCTGCGTCTGGCCGGCCGGTGGCCGGTCGTCGGCCGCCGCCGGCCGTGGCCAGCAGTCCCACCGGACTGCTGCCACGTGCAGCGGGGCTGCTGTTACAGCAGCCCCTTTGTGGCAGCGGGGACTGCTGTAACAGCAGTCCCCTTGGCCGGCGGCGCCGGCCACCGGCCAGCAGGCCCAACAGGGCTGCTGGCCGGCGGTCGACCGCCGCCGCCGCTGCCGGGGGCGGTGGTTCCGGCCACCGTCCCCAAAAACCCTAAAATCAATTTTTATTTTTTTTTTAATTAAAAATTAAAATAGGAAAAATAAAATCAGCAACCACACGACATAGAAAAAATAAATCCAACGATCTAAACACATGCCATATGATCCGATTAAAATCCTATATCAGGAAAAAATAGCAAAAACCTGATTTAAACTAAAATAACATTAATAAATGATTCAACCAACGGCTCTGATGCCACTGTTGGAATCTGATCAACGATCAGAGTCGCGCAGCGGAAGCGAGAAAAACGATATTAAAACATCATTGATCAGATTAGATTGATCTTTATCATTGCCTCAATGTTATTTACTTAACTAAGGTGATTAACTACATTAGTCACTCACATGGAATCCCTCTGTGAGAGATGGACGAACCGCACGATCGGAGGTTCCGCCAAAATCACGTGCACGACACCTACAGTGAACAGGTACTCGATCAAGGCACGAAGAACGACGAACGAAATGCTCCGGGATCACCCTAGGGGGTTCGGCCGGCCACTTGCTGTAGAGGGGATTAGGGTTTCAATTTTCTGTGTCAGAAAGTCTGGGGTTTCAATCGATTAGGATTAATTTATAGTGTGTCGACTAATTACAGTTTTAGTACCTGCATTAATTTAATTAATCTGATTGTACCACAATAGAATACAATAGATTCAATTAACATCAATTAGGTTATAATTAATCACACACTAACCCCTAAAGAAAATCTAATTAATCAATCGCTTAATTAATTAACCCGATTGAATAATTAATCCCTCCAAACAATCAATTAACTTGTTCTAATCAGAACAATTAACCAATTGACATTATTAGTTATCAACTAATAATCAGTTCATCAAAAATACACTGCATGTATTAGTTCTCCGAGTACAAGTCTCAGTGTCTAGTGTGCACGATCCTGTGGGCCATAATCAATTAGCTTAATGACTGATAGAGAGTTGCCTAGACCATATCAGTCACCAATTGATTACAGTGTTAGTCCATCTCATACAGATAGATACCCTGTAGTATTCTCTAATATCTCTTACCATGCATATCGATATGTCAAGCACGAGGCATGATGGACGTCATCCTCTAAAGCTTGAGATATTTCTCGATCTAGAGCTAACTGAAGAACAGATAAGTAACCAGCTTATCTGAGTGTGGCCACACATTTCTCAATTCAACTCAACGAGTGGCCTAATGATATCATCTCACTTATGGAGTGAGTGGTAATCCCTTCACTTCAACTATCAGTATGAATGAGTTCACTGACTAGACCAATCATACCCGTATTTGGCATCCTTTTACAGACCTGTTAGGCGTATGTCAAATCTAATCAGATTCCTTATTCAATACTATATTGAAATCAGGTCGACAGATAAAAGAGATCTACATTTATAGAAGGGCAATGACACTTCCACCATGTGCCTTCTAAAGCGGATCGACCAAGTCCCGTATTGGTCATACGTACCTACAAACATATCCTGTACACGTGTACATATCCTGTTCGTAAAAGCTTTACATTCTATTCATTCCCATGAGTAGAACTAGCTTCTGGTTATTTATGATATACAATCAATGGATACTTCATACAGTACATATAATACAAGATATATTAACTGAATGAATTAATGCCTTTTATTCCATAAAACAAATGTATCAACAAAAGTACAATACATAAAACAAATAACTATGCCTAGAACTAGGGCACACCAACACTAATTGCAGTGTACCACCAGTTGCTGTTCTATACATGCCTGAATTGGGCATATCGGGTTTGGGCACTGGAGCATTTCTCATAGGATGTTTATAGGTGGCCTGAGGAGGTGTCATGGTAGGATTCGGCTGTGTTTGGGGGGTCGAAGGGACTGTAGGGGTTGATTCATTGATACTAGATTGCTGCTGCATAGGTAAATTATAGGGTTGGGGTTGTTGCCTTGCTTGGACATAGTAAACCGGGTATTGCTGATCAAGCTGGTGATGATGTTGGATATGGTGTTGTTGCTGGGGAGGCGGGTAAACGGAGTAATATGTCGGCATGGGAACAGCTCCACTCGGGTAAATTTAACGCTCCACTCGGGTAGACATATTTGCACCCAAAATCTGGACATCCTCTTCGACGTCATTATGGAGATTAGAATTTTGAGATGCGGTATGATTTAATGTTTTTAAAAATGACAAAGGAGCCTCAAAAACTCTGGCAACTTTCTCATCAGCTCCACTCACAAAACGATGGTTGCCCTTTCCTTGGATGATGCACACACAGTTAATGTCATGAACATGAATTTGAGGGCGGGAAATTTCATGCCAAGACTCGTCATTTTTCCATGGGGAAAAAACACGAGTTGTCCAGAATGAAGACTGAGAGTTAGTGACTGTTTTAGGAGATGTGTAATTTTCATATGTATCTGTTCAAATCAATTGCTTTATAGTTTATGGAGTAGCAAAATTGCTGTATGAGCCTATCAGGCATCAACATAATAACAGCACTTCAAATGTAAAGTTGTTTTAATGCCTACCATGACCATATTCAACTAGGCTATCTAACCATGGTTAATTTTGTTAGCTGTCTCCATATGAATATTGGTTAGTAGCATGCAGAAAGAAGAGAGCGTATGAATTCAAATTAATTTTAGAAGTTCGCATTTGGCTGAGAATAATCAGAGGAAAACCCAAAATAAACTGACTGCAAACACAGTCCAGCACAGCAGCACAATAACCTAGAATCCCACTCAGAAAATAACACAGCAGCACCAGATAATCAATCACACATTCATGTCTTATTGAATCCAAGGATCAAATATTTCTGCATCCAAACTAATTCTGTGGTAAAGCAAAAGGCCAAAACTAATTTCAAGCAATACTTTGGTCAGCTTGGATGAAGATTAGGGAAGATTAAATAATGGAGAGGGAAGTAAGGAGAAGGAAGGGGAAGTGAAGTAAAATACTTAACCTCCTAAATTTGCACCAAATTGGTGGAACTAAGAATAGAGGTTTTTGGAGGTTTCTTAACCTTCGACCAACCTTTGAAATCCTTCCGCTTCCACCTTCCTTCTCAAGCATGGTTACATAACTAACTTCCATAACCCTCCTAATAACTTCCTTACCAATCACGGTTAGATTATTAACCTTCCATTATTTGACCCTCAAAAACCTTCATGAAGCAGAGACTGAAAATCAAGACTAGTAGTGAGAGGTAAAACTCGTTTCACATTCTTAAGATGGAACTTCCATGACCTCAAAACAATAGGACTAAATAATTAGGCAACAATTTATCCCTATTCATTAAGAGATAGAGAAAGAACAAATTATTGAAGGCCATATGTATTTGAAAAGTAGGTATATCTCACATAAAATATTCTCTCTTCAATTCTGCCTCTTGCTAGTACTGGATGAATATACATATGCATTATGAAACAACAATACACATAAAGCATCTGTGGATATATGCATGGCTTCACCATTGATCTAACTACTAAAATATTGAGCCTGTTATTGTTGTGATTATGGGGTCGGAAAAGTAACAAAAGAAAAAACCTCTTACAATATGGAGATTTAGTTCATTTTCAAAATTTGCAATCACCGTGAAATGTCATGAATCGCACAAAAATCTCTCTGAAATTGCACCCAAATAGCTAAAAGAGTGGAACGGTTTCACGGTTCTATATCAAAAAAGAAATGAATAAGTGAAGTTATGGTTTCATGTAGAAAATATGGGTATTTTTGTCCAAATGTCATAACATTGCTAGAAAAATGGAAAACACAACAATTATGTTAATGAGCCACTCAAATGGATCAGATGTGTAAAAACCTCATATTGGATTGACAAACCACACAACGTACAACATTCATACATTATCCCAACCGAAAATTCTACTGTACATTTACATGTATTGCAATGTACCAGTAAATGTCTATTTAACTCCCTCATTTTTTGTTTTTTTCTATAAAGATCTCACATCTTTACAATATTTTATCTACTCAATCTTACATAGTCCCGTTTCTCTCTCTCCCACCACTTTTTACATATGTTCGTTTCCTTCCATTTCACTCCCTCCCCACCAAGAATCTTGCATACTAGATTGTCTATTTTTCCTACTATATTCAATTATGGTTTTTCTTATTTCATACAAATACACCATTCAGACTCTGCTCCTCTCATCATTTCCTCTGAAGATCCAGCCATTTTTGCACTTCTCTCATCATTTTGTTAAAGTTCAGTGTTTTTTCACCAATTTTAATTCTCCAGAAATTAAAAACAAAATTAAAAAATTAAAAAATCTAAAAACTTGGAGTTTGAAGCAATAAGTAGGAATAAGGAATCTAAAAGTGAAAATTGAAGAAAAAATCATTTGAAGATCGATTATGTTATCATAAACCATATAAAATGAGAGAAATAAACTTGAGATTTAAGTTCTTCAATGGAGTCATGAATGGTTTTGAGAAGCGAAATCGGTTTTGGAGAGAATTGTTAATTATTAAAATAGTTTAAATGAAACTTGTCTTAATCTTATTGGTAACGAGACATTGTGAATAAATCAAATTGATTTTATATTTTACAGGTGTTAAAAGTGTAAATGATAAGTAATAAATAATAATTTAAAATATTAAATCTACGGTACATTGGAATGTACTGTAGACTCATCCTATCCCAACTGTTTTTTCTTCTCTTATGTTTACATATATATTCTTTTGTTTGGGTAGAGTTCTTTTCATCTATCTTTTCAGGACATACATATGGACTACTCCCTTCTACTTTCATTTTTCTTTTATTTGTTCTTTTTTTTAGCCTTATATAGTTTCTTAAATTTAAATTCTTTAGTAAATTTTAATTCATTATTTATACTGTTTTTTGTGAGTTTTATATACTTTCTTAAATTTAAATACTTCATTAAAAAAAATATAAATATGTAATTAATTAAATTTAGTAATGATATATTAAAAATATTAAAACAATCATTTAGACATGAAAAAACAAACAATATAAATATTTCAATATTAAATTCAGAGATAATATCTTATATTAAGATCTGCAATCAAAAGAGAGGAGAGTGTTAAGCATTCTGTGTTCTTTCTTTGCATTTTGCCTTTCATTCCTGTATTTTGTCTTGAACTTCAGGTGAATGAAGTTCTTTTGTTCCGTTTTGTGAGGTATTGATTCATGTAAATAACTTATTTGCTACCAGATGTCTTATTCGGTCAAAACATGGGATGTTAAGTACTACACTAAGCAATCTTGTGGACAAACAACCCCTACTTAGAGTAAATTTGCACAAGACGATCATTTACAAGTCGATGATATCTGTAAATTTGTGCTGATTGACCTAGTAAGACTCTAACAACACCAACTGATAAATACTATTCCAGTTTTTGATCCGTAAGAAAAGTTTTGTCAACAGCCAACTGCATAAAATTTCATACTACCATTGAAGTCATTAATTCATCCGGATAGACTAAACTGAAAGCATTCAAGTCTCAAACAATAAAACAACAACCGAAACTACAGATATAAAAGAGGCACTAGATGTTCTTCATAATCTAAGTCATAGAATTGAACATTAAAGTCAGTTACTAACGACTTCAGAAGGTTAATCACTCCCTGGATATGGAGACACTTACTAACAATGTCTCCCGGTCAATCATCTCGAAAGTGCATACGTCTCCCACTTTGAGCAAGTTATCCCTTGCAAATTTATTCCATCCTTCAACAAATATACCAAATTTAGGGAAAATATCCAATTGCACATTCCATACTTTGTTCTTGACGAGTAACTTCAGCTTGTGCCTTCCTAGCTCCAAGTTCTTCACAAACTTGTGTGGTACTTGCTGCACAGATTTAGCAAAGTTTTGATTCAAGTCATATCAGTTCATTTCATCAAACCATCAAAATTTTCAAATTCTAGAGTTGATTACCAGATTGTCTATATTTAAAACATTTGATCCCCGCATTAAGCTCTTGAAAGTAGGATTTGCAGAGCTGAAATTGGATCTTGTTTTCTTGTTCTTCCTCTCTTGTAATGCAAGAAGGAAAATCATTAATAATGGATTACAAATTAGAATAACCGTTAATTAATGGCGAAATCATATATACCTTCAGGAACATCATCAAGTATAACAATTGGGTGTTGGGCATCTCGTCCTTCATCAGGATGAGGTCTCTCATTGCTTAAAGTGAATGGATAATCAATCTCTGTGGCAGTCTTATCGAATATGAGCACACGGAACTCAGAATGACCCTTAACATACTCGAAGACTATACTATCTCCCCCAACAAGGGAGTAATATTCTATGAATTTTCGCCATGCCAAATTAATGCTACCTTGAAATCTCACTACCTCTACCTTCCATTTCATACCACCGGGTACCTTCAATATCACATGAGTAGACAGCTCATCTCCATAGTTGAGTACAAATTTTCTTGGTATCGCCTGTTTATTTCAACATAAAATAATAAATCCAATTCAAAGTTCAGCTGAAAATAAGCATAAAAATCGAGATTAATAGAGTAATCAAGAAGAATGAAATGCAAACTAACCAGCATATCGTGAACTGTGAACTTAGAAGGAAGCACCTTGAAAAAATGAGGTTTCTCTGGTTTCAGAAGCACATAATTGTTCTGAGAGGAAGAAGACATTGTTGAACAATAATGAGGTTTCTATGGTTTTGGTTTTTCAAAAGGCAGGTAGTGATATTATTGGACAGGAAGGCACATGGTAAAGTACTGAATTCAAAGGTCTGGATAATGTCTTTGGCTATATAAGGAAACTGACTAAACTAGGAAGAGGATACTTTTAAGGAAACCATGATTCCAAAAGAAAGCAAAAGAAAGAAGGTGCTCAAGTAAAATTACCTGAGTGCCCCACTGCCCTTTAACGCAAACATCAGCATCCGTCAATCTCGTGTTCTTCGTAGACGTAAATCTTGATATCGACGTGCATTCCGTAGCCTCGTTGAGGCCACGCGAGAGATCCATCGGCGGTGACGTGGACAGGGATATTGGACGGTGATGATGAGTGGTGGTTGGAGGGGTAAGTGATGGTGGGAAGTGAGGGGGTGAAGAGGCGTGTGAGAAAGAAGGTGGCGGCGATGAGGAGGAGAGCGCCGATCTGATGAGTGCGCGTGCACGGCGGAGCGTGGTGGTGCGTGAAGATTCTAGCTCTGTTGTTGTTCAAGCTGCCCATGAGAGTGGCGCTTTTTTAGAGCTACTAAGTAAACTGTAATGTTTATGAACAATGAAGCAACTGAATGAAACGCTGCCGTATTCAAAATACATAATCTATGATTTGTAAAATATATTTTCTAAGAGAAATAATAATTAACATTAATGATGTTTCTCATCTTTTATAAAAAAAATACTCTATTTAACATCAATAATTTCCTTTCTAAAAAAACATTAATAATTTTAATAAATTAATAATTGATAGTAAAAAATTACATTATTTAATATGAAGGGATGGACCTCTCCCAAACAAGACCACCACACAAAACACAAGATAAAGAGAAGGTGTAAAATGGAAGCAAAGCAAAAGGTCACACCATTCTAGAGTGAGAAATGTAAGTAAGTTTTTTTTTTTTTAAAACAAAAGGAAGTATTATTACGAATCAAGAGATAATGAAGAACAAAGAAAAATGGTGGGTACAGAGAACCACTCACCCTGACAATTGTCTAAAATAATATTCCTAGCTAAGAAATGCACCACCTTATTTGCAGTTCGTTTAACGAACAAAATAGAGCTATCAATTAGTTTGTTCAGTAAAATGCTACAGTCTTTGACTATGGCGTTAAAAGGAGAAGTTACCTCTAACGAGCGGGCGATCGACTGAACTACACTCAAAGAATCAGATTCCACAATGACGGAATCACATCATTTATTTTTAATCCAACTTAGTGCCTCGCGAATGGAGAGAGCCTCAACAAGAGACGGATCCGTGCAAAAAGTAACTTCTCCATTTTTTGCAGCTAAAAAGGACCCATTTTCATCTCGAAGCACACAACCAAAACCTGCTTTCTGCTGCTCAGAAAACACAGCTCCATCCACATTTAATTTCAATCTGCCCGGGGGGGGGGGGGGATGAACCCAGCAAATTGCCGGCTGAACTGCAGACAATACCGCCGCTGAAATCGTGGAATTAGCTGCTCTCCAAGCTGATAAAAAAGCCATAGCAGTTTGGACAATAAGGGGAGCCGGCGTCGACTTGTAATTCCACACAACATTGTTCCTGTTATTCCAAATTCCCCAACACAAAACAGCCACCCTTTCTACAATCTCATGAGGTTTAGACAAAATAAAATTCCAGAAGTCAAGAAAGGTATTAAATTGATTAGTAATAAAACCAATTGAGGAGGCCTGCCAAACCGCTCGAGCCGTACCACAGTGAAGGAACACATGACTTGTATCTTCCGCTTCAACACAACACAAATCACACCTTCCTGAAATGTCCACTCTCCTTTCCCTTAAAGCACATTTTGAAGGAAAACAATGTGCAAGAACACGCCAAAGTAGGTTCCGTACCTTCGGAGGAACATTTAAATTCCATATCTGACACCCAACTAGGACTTGAATGATGATCATCCATAGCCCGACACATAATAAGCTTATACCCACTTTTGACGGAATAAACCCCTTTCCGATCTTCCTTCCAGAACCACGTATCATCATTAGTTCTCCAACTTAACGGAATTTGGAGAATACAACTCACATCGCGCGGAGCAAAAATACCGTTCAACAGCTCTAAATTCCATGATCGAGTTCCATCTTCAAACAGATCTGAAACGTAGTTAAGCTCCACCCCATCCACCCGATCGCTCTCCACATATGGGTAAATACGAACTGAGGTACCAGACCCTATATGTCTGCGGATACCTTCCTTCAAAATACCATGAGCACTCATTATGCTCCTCCATATAAAACTAGGGGAAATGCAGTTAGGATAATAACAAGCCTTAATAACTTTAGCAACTAAGGAATTTGGGTCAACTAGAAGCCGCCACCCTTGCTTAGCCAACAAAGCGAGGTTAAAGTTATGAAGCTTACGAAAACCCATCCCACCATATTTCTTAGGAACGCAAAGTTTATCTTACGATTTCCAATGCAAACTACCCTTGGCCGCACCATCCGAACCCCACCAAAAAGAGTTCATCATTTTTTCTAAATCATCACAAAGAGTAGTAGGAAATTCAAATAAACCCATTGCATAAGTCAGAAGAGCCTGGATAACCGATTTAAGCATCACTTCCTTACCTGCTCTAGAAAGAAAACGAGCTTTCCAACTACGAAGCCTCGTTTGAACCATGTCCTCCACATACCCAAAAACTTGAGTTATGCTTCTTCCCACAACCGACGGTAAACCCAAATATTTATCTGGTAGCGCCACATTTACCACTCCCAAGATACTACTAGTCAAGTTCTTTAAATTAGAAGGGCAATGTTTGCTAAAAGACAAAGAGGACTTATCAAAGTTAATTTTTTGCCCTGAAGCCTGCTCATAATCAAACAAGCATTTTTTTAATAGTCGTCGCCTCGATTTGATTTGCACGAAAAAAGAAATAGCTATCATCTGCAAAAAATAAGTGAGAAATTGGCGGTGCATTTTTAGCAACAGAGCAACCGTGAATAGTCCCTTGCGCCTCCAGTCTAGATAAGTACAAAGAGAGCCCCTCGGCACAAATAATGAAGAGATAGGGCGAGAGAGGATCCCCCTGACGAAGACCTCTTTGCGGAATAATCGGACCAACAACATGATCTCCATTTACCACTGAATATTGAACCTTACACACACATTGCATAATAAGAGAAACCCAGCTTGCTGGAAAGCCGAGTCTCAGCATCATCTGCTCCAAGAAAGGCCATTCCACCCTGTCATAAGCCTTTGACATGTCTAATTTCAAAGCTGCCAACCCGTGGACACGTCTAGTTGATTTTTGATGAAGGTAGTGATTGACCTCAAAGGCTAGCATAACATTATCGGATATCAGCCTTCCCGGTAAAAAGGCACTCTGCGACTAAGAAAAAATGTGATCTAACATCCCCTTCATCCGATTAGCCAAAGCTTTAGAAATAATTTTATAAATCACATTACAAAGGGCAATAGGTCGCATATCTGCAACAACCTCTGGCTTAGACTTTTTCGGAATCAAAACAACATGGGTGTCGTGAATATTATCAGGCAGTATACCCGAATGTAGCCAATCCAAACACGCCTTAGTAACATGAACCCCCACAACATCCCAGTATTTCTGATAAAAACCCGGGTTGAAACCATCCGGACCTGGACTCTTATCTGGGAGCATACTAAAAATAGCATTTTTAATCTCAACATCAGAGAACGGCATAAGTAGCTCCTCCCGATCAGAATCAGACAACTTAACAGCAACATTCTCAAGCACACTATCCATTACACAACCATTGGAAGTAAATAAATTCTCGAAATAGGATTTAATGATCGAGTCCAAACCTGAATCCCAAGTTTGCCAGTTCCCTTCATCATCCTTCAACCGATTAATAACGTTTTTTTTTTCCTTCTATTTGACGCAGCGGCATGGAAGAATTTCGAATTGACATCGCCTCCCTAAAGCCACATTTTTTTAGCGCGTTGACGCCAATAGTCCTCCTGTTGAAGCAACAACTCCTCCATTCTCTTCCGGTTATCCAAAAATTGATGTTGAGCAAACAGGTCAGTTCTACCTTTTAATCTTCTCAATTCGGCTGAAAGCAAATTTAGTAGTTGGAAGCCAATGGGTGCAATTGACAGAGACCTTGTGGCCCGGAAGAGTAGTCAAAATTTGAGCAGTCTGTTAGGGAGAGGCTCTTGTGAGAACCCCTATGCTTATGCGAGAACTGTTCTTAAGGTGAGAACCCCCCCAAAACTACGTAGTTTCATTAAGGACCAAAGGGCATTTATCCCTTTTATTTTAATTAAAAATCCAGGAGAGAGAAAAGAGGATAGTGATGAGTCATCATTTGTTTCTTCTTTATTAAAAAATGTTGTCCCGCTTATTCCGAACTCCGATTTCGAATAGTTTTATATGGATGAACTCGTATTGACAAGACGCTCATTTTAAGATCCATGAAGCTTGGGTAAAAACGACGTTTTCAATTTTAGAACATACAGCTTTAATTTTAGAACATGCGGTCTGGTTTCGTCTTTTTTAATTCCGTTGTTTTAAATAATGTTATAAACTTCTAAACCTTGTATACTGTATTCCAAGAGTTCAACATAATGTTCTAAAGGATATTAGTTGATATTTGTAACATTTTTGCATTGTTATTTTATGATATATCGAATTTGCGACTCATAATTTAAAGCTTATGTACATGTTTACTAAATAACGTTACATGTGTTCGAAATTTTATAGCTCGTGTTCTATATAATATTACATGTGTTCGAAAAATAATAGTCTCTGTTTTGAAAAGTGAAGTACAATGCTCTTGAAAGAGTTAAGCGCAATGTTCTAAACGATGTTTGTTATGTTCTAAAATGTCATATATCTAAAAACTAAGTCATACAAGCTAAACCGTAAGTCATATGTACTACAATTAATTTCCTGTATTTTTAAAAAATAGTATTATCTAAAGCTAATGAACATGTTTTTGATAATAATAACAATAATAATGAAAATTTAATAAAGAATTTGAGTCGCAAATTCAATATATTATAAAATAAGAATGCAAATATGTTGCAAATATCAACCAATATTTTTTAAAACATTATGTTGAACTTTTAGAATACAAAATATAAGGTTTAGAAGGTTTATAACATTATTTAAAACACTGTATAATAAAAAAAAGATAAAACCAGACCGCGTGTTCCAAAATTGAAACTGTATGTTCTAAATCTAAAAACGTCGTTGTTACTTGGGCATCGTGGATCTTAAAATGAACGCCTTGTAAATATGAGTCCATCCATATAAAAATATTCGAAATCGAAGTTCAGAATAGTCGGGAAAACATTTTTTAAGAAAATTGCAACAAACATTGTAGCTTGGTGGCAGAAAGTAATGAAGGTTTATATAGGAGCGCGTTGCACTTATATCAATTAAAGCTGTTGGCCTAGCGGTAAGCATCAATACTTGGGAGTGCAGAGGTGCGGGTTTGATCCCTGCTGCCCTCATTTCGATTTTTTTTAATTAAACACACTAACTAACTATCAAAACTACGTAGTTTTGATGGGTTCTCACCATAAGATTGGTTCTCGCATAGGGAGGGGTTCTCACTTGATCCCTCCCCTATATATATAGGGGAGAGATCAGGTGAGAACCAAGGTCCTATGTCAGTACCAATTTTTGGTGAGAACCAACCCTAAAACCACCTGATCCCTGCTCGCCTCTTCTTTTTCTTCGATTTGAACGAAGCCAAGAATCCAATATAGCCCAGGAGAATCGGTCCGTCCCTCGCGGATGACGTCGCGCCACCTCTCTCCCTCCGACGCGCCACCGACAATCTTATTTATCTCCGGTAGAATGTTTTGCCTCATGTTCAGAATTCAATTCTGAAGATACATGTTCAGGATATTTGAACTCATGTTCAGAATATACATGTTCAGAATTCAATTCTGAAGATACATGTTCAGAATATTAGAACTCATGTTCAGAATTGAATTCTGGTTCTCACCAAAAATTGGTACTAACATATCAAGTGGTTTTCACAGGACCCCATATATATATATATATATATAGGATCCGGTGAGAACCCTCCCACTTATGTGAGAACCAACCTTATGGTGAGAACCCTCTTAAACTACACCGTTTTATTAAAGCTTTGGGTTCTCTGTCTTTTTACGAACTCTCTTTTCTCCTGCTACTTTTCATTTCTGATCACTTTCTCTTTGAAAGTTTCTCTCTCTGCTTTCTTACTCTACTCTGTGATGATCGAGCTATATTTTGTACTTTGATCTTTGATTATCGATCGTTTGTGGTAAGTTTTTCACATAGCTGTATTCTTCTTTTTCGATTATCTTTCAACTTCACCGGCTGTAATCTTCTTTTCCGATGATCGAGCTATTTTTTTATGTATTTTTTTCAATTTTTTTTATTTTTAGGGTTTTTCTTTTTGAGATTTAGTTCCTTTGAGATGTTCGCTTTTTAATTTTAGTTATTTTTTCTGTGTATTTGTGTCATCGTTCTTTTTTTCCTTTTTTTAGCAGTTGTGATGTTTTTGTTAGGTTTGTACCCAAGTTTTCTGTATTCAGTTTTGTTTAAACATGTGGTATTACTTTTTTACATCATGTTCTAATTTTAAAAAATTATGTTCTAATGTTTTTGTATGATATTCTACATATTAACTTATGCTTGTTAATTTGTGTAGCAAGCATCCAGAACATGAGTACTATTGATCAGTCATTGCTTGCAGCTATTAGTTCTGAATATGGTGTTGATAATAGTGATGTTGAAATTGAAACGACAGATGATGAAGATAAGTCTGGTGGTGTGACCAAATCAACTGAAAGTGAGAGCAAAAGAAAGCGATATAAAGCAACTGCTGGTAGAAGTACATTGTTTAGTCGAAGTGTTGGACCTTTTAGGAGCTTGAGGACTCATATGAGAATGAAGAATATGTGTCTTTTTTGTCAATGTGGAGATCATTGTTTCATATTGACAAGGAAAGTTCGTCAAATTCAGTAGTTATCAAAGAGATTGAGAGGTTGAAAAAGGAACATGTGTGTGATGTTTGAGGTTATAGTATCTTTGGCGAATTCTGACAACTCCATTAAATGTGGACATGTACAATTCTGCCAATGAAAACTCAAGAATATGGGCAAAGCAATTTCAGTGAATAAGAGCCAAGAATATGGGGCAGTGCAATTTCAATGTTGTTATCATTTTAGATTAAAACTTGTTTGTTATGTTGGTTTGTTTGTATTTATTTTGTTTCTTTTTGTAGCAGACAATTTCTTATATATAACATATGGTATTTATGCAATACAAATGTTTTTTTAGAACACAGTATACACTTTTTAGAACATAACAGATAAATTTTAGAACATAACATATAAATTTAGAACACAGTACACACTTTTTAGAACATAACATATAAAATGTAAATCATCATTACATAACTTATCAAATAAAAATATCCTTATGTTTTTTGAAAATTTAAATCATCATTACATAACTTATCAAATCTAGAAAAATCTATAATTGTCCTTGGCATCACCATCCTGCAAAAGAAAATTGCAAATTTTTGTTAATACATAGAGCATATGTATACTTTTATGTATACACTTTTTAGAACATAACAGATAAATTTAGAACACAGTATACACTTTTTAGAACATAACATATCAAAAGACAGCATATCACCAAATAATGCATAATTTTTTCTACATATTGGATCAATCCATAAAGCTCTACAAAGACGATCTTCTTCATCCAATTCGTAGTAAAAAAAAGGCTAAGCATAGTAACTTTTTGTTTTTGAAATTGTCTATAAACATTTGGGCATCTGAACCATCTATGTAAGCTTTTGAATCTCTGTAGAAGTTCTTGAAATCTTGTTTTCATGCGCCTATATTTTCATATCCTCCAACATATTCCTTGATTTGTTTAAATGTTTTTGCAGTACCAACATTTAACTGTTCAAGACATAAATTTATCTATTAATCACAACATTTAGTATTAAAATATGCATGTTCTAAAATAATATCTGCGTGTTCTATACTACTAACAGTGTGTTTAAAATAGTAACAGTGTAATCTAATAACTAACCTTTGCATTGTCGAGAATAATTTTTGTATGCATTATGTTAATCTTTCTACCTTGTTGCTGAAATTTTAAACAACTGGGAATATAAAGCGGATGAGTGTGTCCCTCATGAAATCCAACCACTATATCCATCATTTGTATATTTCAATACAAATTTTGCTCTACAACCAACACAAGTTATCAACCTTCTTCTTCTAACTTGAACTTTTTCTCCTGCATTGTCTATGTTTGATGTGTCTTTTTTTACTTTTTTTCGCTGATTCCTGTAACCTTCTTTCACTAGTACAGAAATGCACACTTGTGTCGCATTTTTTTTGCTTGTAGCGTCGCACTTTTGCGCGACACAAGATGGGGTGGTTACAAAAAGTTAGTGTCGCGCTTAGGTGCGACATAAAAGGTAAGTACTTTATGTCGCGCGATATTAGAGCGCAACGCTACAGACTATACTTCTTATGTCGCGCATTAATAGATTGCGACGCTACAAACCATACTTCTTATGTCGCACATCTCAGTGGAGCGACGCTACAAACCTTACAAACCTTACATTTGGTGTCGCGTTTTATGAAGGCGCAACGCAACAAGTGACTTTTTTATTAAAAAAAAATAAAACAAATTTGAATTGAATGGAGCTCTATTTTAATAAATTAATAAACATGTCAAACTTTACACAACAAATCTGTCAAACCAAATCAGTTAATGGAAACATGTGCTATGCTAAAGAGATAATCATCCTACACATGGAATAGAAGATGACATAAGTTGATAAGGTTGATATAATTAGTTTTTTAATATATAATTAACTCCATTGGCAGCAACACAAGTATCACACGCAAGAATATTAATACTTACAACTTTGACATTAACTCAATGTACACTCCATACCACATAAACAGAGTTCTTGCATTTAGTGAGTGTGAAAAGAGAGACAAATCATTTGAGCAGGAGAATTTGAGTGTGAATGCCATAAACTGAAGTCAAATGCAATAATAAATAGAAAACAATGAACAATTGAACCACTATTTAGTTTCTTGAATGCTGGAAAGCTTGTAGTTTAAGGAATTATTATGCACACTAAAGGCAGCAAAGTGATGAAATAAGCTCCACTTCAATACACCAAAGATAAAGTATAATATACTAAGAAAGCATGAGAACGACAATAAATCATTAACGAGTTATCAACTTCTTCAATGTTGGAAGTGTGTGCAATTTCAAAAGCGTAAAGCATTGCACAAAATGCAGCATGCCAATAAGAGCAGGTCAATTTCATATATAACAGAGATATAGCAAAAGCATGAACCTAGCACCACATAATGATAATTCAAAAGCTAAATACCTTGACTAAAAATTGACTGAGGAAACAAGCTCTCATTGTTGATGTCCATTGCCACTCAATCGAGGCTCTTCCAATCTATGAGGCGATTTTGACACTAGCCAAAACCTGCATCGAGAAATAAAAAGTACATTTTGTATAGACGAATTGTTATCCTTATGTATCTGCAATGGAAAGTTGAACCAGTGATTAAGTAAATCTGATTTACCAAGCAAACTGAATATGAGCAGCAAAGAAGAGAAACACATCAAAGAAATTCCCTCTTTATTAACAGCCAATTGAATCGGGAATGGACTCCTAACTGGACTCCACAGTCTTCTGTACCCACATATTAATTGAAAAACTATTACTCAAAAAGTTAAACACGATTAGGTCTGGTGAACAAGCTATGCATATTGACTAACACAACATAACTGTAAAGCTATCTATGCTATGTTTATCAAAGTGGAAACTTGTCAGAAACAAGTTTTGTAAAAGTAGAAAATCAAAATAGTATTAACTTTAACCAATTTATTGTGAAATGCCCATTTACTGCATTCTGTTATATCTTCCACAATTAATGCCTTCAGATTTTTTTAATAGACAGATTTTAAATTTATACAAAATCAACTCTTCAATTTTGTTATTTATTGAATTTGACTATATATTGAATATAGTAAAAGACGTTAGCTGCTAGTAGAGCGACCAGAGACTTTTGAAAACTAATTATCGATTGACAAGGGAATTAGTCGGGTGTAAGTCATCAAATTCTCAATTCTGAGTGTCTAAGAGGAGCCTGAGCTGCCCAGATTTGGTTTACAACAATGCCATATATATCCCTTTTTTTGGTGAATAACTGTAACCGACATAGTGACTTGCACCGGTCACTCCTTACAATTCAACTCTTATTCTTATGTTGAAAAGAAAGCCTGATTTCTTGGTTGCTTTTTAATTTTTATAATCATTATTATATATGCCAATTAATTAATGTTTGATATATTTGAAGTTGATCTCCAATTTTTTCCTAATTTAATTTCTCCCTATCAAATAAACATTGAAAGCAACATAATAATCAAATCAACACAGAGAAAATAGCACCAGGATGAATCGTTTTACATCTGTTGCTTTGGTCCAATAAGGGGCCCTTTATCCATGTGGCAATGGTCCTAATTGACCCATTTTGTACGTTAATTAATTAGTTTTTTATGTCAATTTTTCTGGGGTAGTTTAAAAAAAAAAAAATTATGTGTTTACCGATTTTGTAAAAAATGTGTCTGTATTTATTTTTTTGACAAAAAGAGGATTGTGTTTATCACCGTTACTCAAAAGGCGGAAAAACTATTAACAGTGTTAAATGTGATGATGTGTCAATGGGTTTTTTGTCTTTATATATCGATAAATTTCTTAAACATTTATGTGTTTATAACTTTAAAGTGTGAGAAATGAGTTTTTCATATCATAATCCATAAATTAAGACCAAAATACCCTTTACCACGTCATCACATTTTAACACCGTTAATGATTTTTCCGCTTTTTGGTTAACGGAGATAAACACAATTCTCATTTTGTCAAAAAAATAAACACAAACATATTTTTGACAAATTTACAAGAGTTTTTTTAAAAATTACCCTTTTTCGGTTAATAACATAGAAGTTAGAGGGCTCAAGTAAAGATTAAAGCAATGGGCTTAAAGTAAATTTACACACAAAAATAAGAATTGGACCTAAAAAATTTCGAACAATGTTCTGTCGAACGGACTGTATCACTTATTCTACGAGCATACGTTCGAGTAGGGCTGAGCATCGGTTCGGTTCGGTTAAAACCGAGCCGAACTATTAGAAAACCGAACCGATATGTATGGAATTTTGGAAACCGAACAGAAGTTTTAAAGTAACCGAACTAAACCGAACCGAAATATTTCGGTTCGGTTCGGTTACCAAACCGAACAACCGAAATTTCTATAAGTTATAAAATTTGGATTTTATTGATTTACAATTGCCAATTTTTATACCAACTAATTCAATAGTTATTTAAATTTAGCAACAAATAAGTATAAAATTAAATCCATACAAGAGATTTGATTCGATCGGTAAATAATCAAAATTAAATTCGAATAAAAAGCCAACTAAGTAGTATGTATGTAACAAAATCCCAGAAATCAAAATAAAACCTTACTAACAGTCTAACATGACTGAATTAGTTAACAAACTAACCACTTAAACTTAATAATTTAGCAAAAAACCAAAAAACTGATGTACTTCTTTCTTTCCGTGTTGATGTTCAGTTTTCACCTATACTATACCTTCTAAAAATAATCTTTTAACACTTCAAAATAATCTTAATAACATCAGCCTCATCCACCAAAAAATTCCACCAAAAAATTCAAGTAACAGCAACTTGCAAGCAAGCAAGCAACTGGTATTGACATTAACAAAACAGTCACAACCAAAAAATTCCAGCTTTTCCAATCAAGGCAGCCCTATTTAACTTGACTTGGACCTGAAAATTTATAGGAAAAACACAAAAGTATTAATACATGTTTAATACAATCAATCATATTACTTATTTGTACAATCATGAAATAACAAATGAAACAAAACTGAAACAAATAAAGAACAACAAATAATGTGAACAATATAATAAAAAACTCAAATATTTTGGTTACTACTTAAAGCCGGGTGACATTCCCCATTCGTACCGAGATTAGCTATAGATGCAAATTCTGAAAAATACAAACAAATCATAGAATCATTAATAAATTCATAAAATATAACAAAAAGCAACAAACCATTATCAATTATCGAAAGAGCTATATAAGTTAAAGAAAATAGAAATTACCTTCTTCAAGCTTTTCCATTTCAGCCATGTCCTCCTCCACAAATATACGGACAGAAGATATCTTGAGCCAATCTTGGGTACAAAGTAAGGCTTCCACAACTTTAGGAGATAAAGAACTCCTATACGGATCAAGTACCACTCCCACCGGTGCTAAAAGCAGACTCCGAAGCTACTGTAGAAACTGGGACAGCCAAGAGGTCACGTACCAATTGAGAAAGAATGGGAAATCTTGCTGAGTTGACCTTCCACCACATAAGAATATCAAAGTTCATTGAATCTTCTTACAATTCTTCATTCAAGTACAGCTCCAACTCGGACTTTCTAGCATCAGCCCCACCACTTTCATTTCTCTGCTTCTTATATATGCTCTTGTAGAAGTTCCTTGCTCCTTTGTTCTCACCAGCCACCTCATTTACTTGTTGAGATTGGTTGACATTTGGATTTTCAATGGGAGGGTTGAGCATATTCTTGTACTCTTGATACAAGTTAAACATTGAAGACCTAACATCATGAAATAGAACTTTGCCCTTCTCTATGCCATAAATATGAGAAAATGCAACTTCCATCACCTCAAATTTTTCCCTATGATCTAAAACAGCAGCAAACCACATCAATTTATTCATCCTAATAGGATCCCCCCAATACTTATCAAATTTGCTTTTCATTCTATCTCCCATTAAACTTAAATCCACATCATCACTTCTAACCCATTCAAGCAAGACACCATATAAATCACTAATTTCAGTCCAAAGAGTGTTACATGTAACATAAGAAGAACCAGAAATGCGCAAAGTGCTATGGTAAAATAATTCCAAGGTTTGAGCTAATTTCCTAACAATATCCCAATCAACACAATATGGAACACCAACAACACCATCCTCACCCCTCAAATCAATCCCAAAACAAGGATCCATGTACTCATACCTATCAAAAGCCCTCTCAAACTGTTCGGCAGTAGATAACATTAGGTAGGTGGAGTTCCACCTAGTTGGAACATCTAAGCAGAGTGTTTTCTTACATTCAATTTTTTCAGACTCAACACACTCTTTAAACCTCTTCATTCTAGCAGGAGAGGCCCTAATGTACCTAACTGCATTTCTAACTTTTTTCACAGACTCTTTCACTTCTTTTAACCCTTCTGTGACAACAAGATTAGTGATGTGTGCAAGACACCTGACATGCAAATACTTCCCACTAGCAATAGCAGTCCCCCAATTCTGAAACTTTCTTTTCAAATAAGAAATAGCCACATCATTAGAAGTAGCATTATCGACAGTAATTGCAAACACCTTATTGACACCCCACTCAATCAAACATTCTTCAATTTCCCTACCAATAGACTCACCCTTATGACATGAAATTGGACAAAAATTCAGAATTTTCTTATGCAATTTCCAATCACCATCAATGTAGTGAGCAGTTATACACATGTAGTTAATTCGTTGCAAAGAAGTCCATGTATCAGTAGTTATGCTAATCCTTTGACCATTCTTTTTAAAGTATGATTTCAGTTTTAACTTTTCATCAAGGTACAACTGATAGCAATCCCTACTAAATGTCCAACGAGATGGAACCTTATATCTAGGACAAACCGTGGCCATAAACTTTTGAAACCCCTCACCCTCGACAAACCTAAATGGCAATTCATCAAGTACAAGCATTTTAACAAGAGATTCCCTAATCAGTTGGGGATCAAATTTCCAACAAGTTAAGTTCCCAACATCATTATCAGCAGCCCCAGATGTCATCATAGACTGTAATGACAACTGCTTTTGACGAGCTTCTACACTATTAGGATTTTTCATGCATAAGTTCACATGAGCACGCAATGCAGTAGTTCCATTTACCTTAGTATCACAAGCAAACAACTTTTCACAGTAAGAACACTTACCTCTAACTTTCCCCTCTTTATCCTTAACCTTTGTGAAGTGCTTCCACACTATTGATCTGGTTGCCATTTCCTTCCTTTTCTTAGCCTTAGCCTTGCCCTTAGAGACTGAATCAGATGTCTGTTGCCCGTTTTCAACATTGTTTTCATTGCCAGCAGCATTTTGAGTAGCCGCTAAATCAGCTAACACATTAAGAGAGGATTGCTGCTAACCTTGATTCCCATCAGCTGCATTAGAAGCCATTTCGTTGTTGATACAAACAAAATAAATTAAGGTCCGCTAAAACGACAAGAAATTAACATATTATAGAGAAACAAAGTAAAAAAGTGGATTCCCATCAGCTGCATTAAGAAAATCAATTAAGAAGACAGCAAACCACAATAAATTATCATATTCTATGAACGTATCAATATATATATATATAGACCTTCATTTTACTTAGGAAATAGGCAAAAATATTAGAAAATTTTGATTGAAAATGAAATGAAACAAAAGAAAAGAAAAGAAGAATGAATTTGCTTCAAGAAAAAGAGAAACATGGAAAATGCAGTGCCAGCAAACTACAACTTTCAAATTGAAAGCTTTGTTTTCCTTCTCCTTCTCTTTTGCCTTTCCTTTTCTTAACAATCCAAAACTGCCTTTGTTTTTTTTATTTATTGTTTATTAATCAGATAAATACATCTATCACCCCTGAACTCTTTCATTACTTTTATTTTCATTCTCTATACTACTAATATCATATTCTATGAATGTATAGTTAATTTATATAAATCAAAAATTTTGTACAGCACAATATAGAGAAACAGAATAAAAAAGTGGTTTTTCATTCATTTTGAATGCTTAGAGATAAGGATGACAAAACAACCTTCAAAATGAAGTTGCTCATTAGGAACACACAATCGCCGATAAAAGATACAAATATACCTTAACTTGCATCTAATTCTACTTAACTTCAAATAAGCTCAGAGAAACAAAAAGAGTACAAGATTACCTTATCAAATATGAGTGTTTGGAACTGAAACGGGCTAAGAAGACGGAGCTAAGAAAAGAAACGGCCGGCGGCGGCAATGGAAGGCAGCGGCAGTGGAAGGCGGCGGATGAAAGAGAGGAAGAGTTAGAGAGCTAGGTTTGTGAATTTTAGGGTTATGAAAATCTGATGATGTGAGAAGAGGGCTTTTGTATTCTAATGTTTTAGGGTTTAATGGTGGGCTTTGGGTAAGAAATAATTTGACATGGGCCAAAATTTGTTAACAGATATTGAAAGACATGGGCTAAAATATTTGTTAGCAGAATATACAAAGTTCGGTTCGGTTTCGGTTTACCGAATTTTTTTTTGCTCAAACCGAACCGAAAACCGAAAACCAAAATTCACATATCACTAAACCGAACCGAACACCGAAAACCAAAAAACCGAACCAAACTAACATTTCGATTCGGTGTTCGGTTCGGTTTTCGGTTTCTGGTTCTTTTGCTCAGCCCTACGTTCGAGCATACACTTGTTTTACTATTCCATTTCTTCAGCGTTTTGAAAAATTGTTTCTTTTGTGTTATTTTCATGTCCAAAACTTTTAACATAATTTCTTTTCAAGAATTGGAAATTTTGTCTTTATTTGGTTTTTTTTTTAAAAAAAATGCTTGATAATTCATTAGAAATATGTTAAGTCCAAAATGTACTTAATTTAGCTATGTATTTCGTATATATTTTCATAACATTTCATATAGTTTTAGCTCATTTAGCTTAGAAATATCTAGGATAGGGGCAATTTCACTACTTTGTGTTTGTTTTGATCTCCAGAGCTTAATCTTATGAAAACATAGCAATTTGATGTTAGTTCGAGCCAAAAACGAGCAATAGAAGACATTTGAGTTCATACAAGTTCATGCAAGGCCATGCGGAGAAGTTACGTGCGAGCTTAAGTTGGAAAATCGAAGAAAAGGGTCGAGATGTTCAACCTACAGGTCGCGCGCCAGAGGCAGAAGTTGCCTCTGGCGCGCTGGTCACTTTTTAAGCCTTGGCTCTGTAGAGGCAAAAGTTGCCTCTGGCGCGTCGGGTTACAGAATCCTCAGAAATGGATTTCCTTTGTCGTTCTTATCCACACAACCCTTCCGAAAGGTCGTACGCCTTCCCAACGGACACGACCATTCCCTAAAGGTTGTAACTCTTTGAAACACACCTCTTGGTGCCTATAAATACACCATCCTTCTCTGAAATTCGGATGGTTGTCAAATCTTACAAAAGAACTAAACACTAAATACATACTTACATTTCCCGTAAACCTTTACCCGTAAATTCGCCCACACACATAGTTCCAGCGGAGTATTCAGATCAGAAACTCAGTAAGATTTCGTTCCTTTCATAAGGCATTGTAGTTTAGATCGAGAGATCAACTTTGTTCATCCGTTCATCGAAGGAAATCCGAGCAAGAACGCCCCGAGGCTTTGACACGCCTTCCGAGTAGAGTAAAAAGGATTGACGCTCCTGTTTCCTTATACTTGTTTATGTTCTGTCCAACTTTGATTTTCTGTTTACATCTTGTATGAATACGATATTGAGTTTATAAAGAGATTTATGTTCTTCATATGCTTATGTTCTTGAATTGATAGTTTGCATGCTAAGTAATTAATTTGGATCAAGAATAGTTGCTAAGTATAATAACTTGTGTTTATCATTAACTTATAATCTTGTGATACGAATAGGTTCGGTTGCTTAGGTTATAATCTAGTTTTACATGTGTGATTGTAGTCGGTTATAATATTGATACGAATAGGTTCGGTTAGTATATAATTGATGTTCATATGTGGTTAACTTGTTTGCATGTATCGAGAGATCGGAATAAGTTATATCGAGATTAGATTAAGTATATCAAGTTTACTCAATATTGTGTTTACGTGCTTAAATGAATTGTTGTCTTTGTCTTAGAATGAATAGAAATCCAAACATGTGCGTTTGGTGACTTGAAGTATATGTTATACGTGAATGGTACAATAAGTTGTGTTTTATCAACCAAATCAATAAGGATTATCGTTTTATCTATTTGTGAAAAGAAAACGAACGCGAATAAGAGAAAGTTTAAGTATATTGTTCCCTCTCTGTGGGTACGATCTTTTTATTACTATATGCGAATCTGTGCACTTGCAGAAATAACGCAACAAAATGCTACTTCCTTTTGCGAGCAGAATTTCAATCTTGTCTTTCCACTCACACATTGGTGAATGTACCAATTGGTCAACGACAAATTGGTTTAGAGATGCTACTTTTTGTTATTGAATATATTGTTGGTGTGCCCTAGGCCCTAGGCGTTGTTTTATGACATTATATTTGATGATGATTATATTCTATGTTATTGGTGTTTTATGAATAAAGGGCATTAATTCATTTCAGTTATATATCTTGTACTATAGTAACTAAATGAAGTATCCGTTGATAATATATCATAAAAGTATACCAGAAGCCAGTCATAGTCATGAGAATGATTATGGCATAAGCTTTTATATCTAGGATTCACATGGCACTATGTAGGTTGCCTAGTGTGTGTGTGAATATGGGTATAGGTGCGTGTGCGTTACACGAGACTTGGTCGATCCGCTTTAGAAAGTTCATGGTGGTAGAGTCATTAAGCTTTCTGACAATGTAGATCTCTTTTATCTCCTAACCTGATTTCAGTATAGCAGTCGATAAGGAATCAGATTGAATTTGGTGTATTTCTAACAGGTCCGTCAGAGGATGCCAAATATGGATACACTGGTTCAATCATAGGCCACTTGATGAGTATTAGCTGAGAAATGTACGGCCGTACTGAAACAAGCAGGTGACTTGTTTGTTTGTCAGTAATACTCGATGATCAAGAAATTAATCTAGCAATAGAGGATGACTAAACTATGCCTCCAACTTGATTAATCAATATGCTTTTGGTAAGAGATAAGTAGAGCATCATATAAGGTTTTCTGTCTGACATGGATATCATTCATCTGTAATCAATATGTGATGGACATGGTTTACTAGGACCCTCTGTCGATCAGTGAATTGTTAATTCACAACTTATTGATTTCAGACCCTAAGGATCGTGCAACACGGTAATCGAGAAGATTAATTGATACATGAATTGTGTTAATTAATTCCAAGATTAAATGATCAATTGATGAATTGATTATTTGAAGAACATATTAATTATTTGTTATGTGACGAGTTAATTAATAATTGGAACGGCTAATTAATTGATCGGGTTAATTTAATTAAGCGATTAATTGTTTATGGGTTAAAGTGTAATATTAATTTAACCTAATTGATGTTAATTGAATCGATTTAATACTACGATGTTTAATTGATAAAATTAAATTAATTAAGGGTGAAATTAATAATTAACTGAAAGTTAATTAATTGCACTATATAAGTGAATTGATTAATCGATATGCTTTTGGTAAGAGATAAGTAGAGCATCATACATGGTTTTCTGTCTGACATGGATATCATTCATCTGTAATCAATATGTGATTGACATGGTTTACTAGGACCCTCTGTCGATCAGTGAATTGTTAATTCACAACTTATTGATTTCAGATTCTAAGGATCGTGCAACACGGTAATTGCGAAGATTAATTGATACATGAATTGTGTTAATTAATTCCAAGATTAAATGATCAATTGATGAATTGATTATTTGAAGAACATATTAATTATTTGTTATGTGACGAATTAATTAATAATTGGAACGGCTAATTAATTGATTGGGTTAATTTAATTAAGCGGTTAATTGTTTATGGGTTAAAGTGTAATATTAATTTAATTTAATTGATATTAATTGAATCGATTTAATACTACGGTGTTTAATTGATAAAATTAAATTAATTAAGGGTGAAATTAATAATTAACTGAAAGTTAATTAATTGCACTATATAAGTGAATTGTCAATTCATTATTCAGGATCGGAAACTGAAACCCTAGCCTCCCATTAGCAGAGTTCGGCAGAACCCCTCCCGAGAGGATTCCGGCAAATTTGTTCCTTGTTCTTCGCGTTCTTGGAGTAAGCCGACTAGTAGCTGGTCTCGGTTCTTGCTCGTGTTTGCACGTGAACTAGGAGGAGCAACATCTGAGGCTCTCGTCTATCCTTGAAATGATATCCAAGTAGGTTTTCTTAATCTATAGATTAAGATAACAGTTTTTTTGTTAAAATTTAACTGAGGTTTAAAGATTAAGATCAATGGGACAATTGGTTCAGGTTAGATCGAAATCACCGTTTAAACTAATAGTTTGCTGCTTCCGATGCGTGGCTCTGATCGATCTTTCTGAATCCTACATATACATGTTATAATTGTATCTAGTTTGTATTCATCATTATGTGTATTTTTTTTTTCTATAAGAAAATGTGTCATTATTAAGTTAGCATGTAATCCATGAGTATAATTATAAATTATACATTTACAATTACCTAAATAATGAACTTTTTCCCTGTATATAATCATCGTTTTAAATTAATTCTGAATAGCATTTTAGCATGTTTTTTGTTATGTTATATATTCGATTATAATTTCATTATGACAGCCATTATGAAAGAAATCAAATAATCTATCATCTCTTGAATCAAAACAGTTAATGGGTAAATTATGGCACCCTTCAATTTTCCTCACTAATATTTTAATCATTCAATTTGAAGGTTGGACATAAAGGTCACTTAAATCAATAATAATTTTATTTTTTTAAAAGAAAATCAGTAATAACTTAATGTTGGGGTAAATTGCACTAATAGTACCCGAACTTGTATACCATTCACATACTGGTACCCCAACTTCATTTTTGCACAATTAAGTACCCCAACTAAACTAAACTTGACAATTAAGTGTTTTTATCCGGTTAATGACCGGTCAACGGAGGGTTGACCGACTTTTATAAAAAAATACAATTAAACCCTTATGCTAAAAGACCATATTACCCTTTCACATCTCATTCAATGGAAAAAAATACATAAGCCCTAAGTGTCAATTCAACTAACGATATTGAAATCCCAAAATCTGAGCCCCGATCAATTCCTCGGAGTAAGAACAAAACCCTAACTCAGTAGGAAGAAGAAGGGGAAATAACAAGAAGCATAAAAGAGGAAGAACAAAGAAGGTTCATGAACAAATCTTTCTCTTTCTTCTCTATCATCACTCTTTTCTTTTTTCTTTTCGCGATACTCACTCTTTATATATAAGAATACTGAAGTTAGTTGAAAATACAGTGATTTTGTGGTGGAGTTTGGGAGCTTATCTGCACACCACCGAGACAACCTTGGAGATGAACGGTGGGCAAGAAAATATATGAATTCAATTGTTTTTTGGGATATGTAATTTTGTGTTATTTACATTTTCAGTTTGGTACATTAGGCCTAATGGTATATTGATTTTGGTACATCCAGACTATATGTTTTGTTGTTATTAGGTATGGAATGTAAAATGATAACGTTAATGTCAGGATTTGCAATTTTACAAAATAATGATTATCTTTTTGTTCATGACTTGTATTAAGAAGTATAAATGCATTATGTATGATGTAATTTATTGTCATAAAAATGCAATTTTGTATAGAATAATTTGTATAAGTTTTGCATGTTGTGTATATAATAATATGTTGCAATTTTGTGCATATAAAACATAGATTTTATGTGAAAAAATAGAAACAGAAAGAAGAAAAGAAAAGTTGAAGCAAGAGAATCTATTAAAATATGCAAGGAGAGAGAGAGAGAGAAAAAAAGGAGGGAAAATCAATGTTAATTTATTAAATGGGAGAATGACTCATAAGGGTAGTAATGTCTTTCTCTGCATATGATATCAGTGGGTCCCAATGCTTTTTAAACTAAATTCGGTCAAAGGGCTGTTGACTGGCCATTAACCGGATAAAAGCACTTAATTGTCAAGTTTAGTTTAGTTGGGGTACTTAATTGTGCAAAAATGAAGTTGGAGTACCAATATGTGAATGGTGTATAAGTTTAGGTACTATTGGTGCAATTTACCCCTTAATGTTGTGTTTGAAATTGTTTTTCCACGAATTAAAAACAATTTATATCTAAAAACAGCTTTTGATGAAAGAAAATTGTTTTCCTGAAAGGTTAAGAAAAGAGTACTAAATTCGTATATGGTGGAACGAGTGGTGATCACCTAGTCTATAACTGACTAAACATAATTTGGTCAATTAATATTAGATTGAAATCTAATGATGGAGATTAAAACATAATGAAATCACCTATTTTACTTTAACTATAAATAATGTCTTTTGTTTTTTTTATTATACCCTAGATAGTCTCGTATCAACCCATCGTCTTTAGTTGATTTTATTATATTTTAATCTCCACTCTTAAATTCTAATCTAGACCAAATTGTATTTTGTCAGTTATTGAATAGGTGAGCACAACTACGATGGAACAACTTTAGAGTCATTTTATAACCCAAGTTTTATCCTAGAAAATTACATGGAAAGTCATGTCTCAATTAAATTTTACACTTATCAATCATGTCATCATATTATCAGAAATGCGTAATTTATTCTTCGCGGTTTTAAGGGAATATTTTAAAATTAGTAATACTATAAAAACAGAAGAAAAAGAACCTACAATTCTCAAATTCACCATCCGAATTTACTCAAATCACCATGGAATAGGAGAAAATTAGAAAAAATGGGACCAAATTATGGTAAAATATTGGGCTGCATTTCAATAGAGAAGACAAGCAAGCCCCTCCCTCGATTTCTCCCCATTGTTTGAGAAGCTAAGAGAGTTCAGAGTATGAATTGAGATCTGAGTACTTTTGGGATGTGAAGATAATGAAGAAAGTGGTGGTTTTTTTTGTTATTTTTATGTTTTGACAAAATAATTTAGTACTAGGAAATTCATCTTCCTCAATTCTGATTCTCTTTTTCTATCATTTCTCCTTACACTCCTGTATTAGATTTGCCATTATTACGTTCTCTCAATTACCTTGCTCCATTAATTTGTTCTTATTTGATTTCCCATGTCCCTCTTTTCTTATTTTGCTAATCTCTTCTATTTTACACCCATAAACATAATCTGTCCTTTTTAGTTAATTGATTTTCGATTTTTCTCTTTTTTCTTTTTTTTTTCTGAATTTCATAATTTCATCTTCTTCTCCAGCAAATTTTCCTTCCAATTTGATGAATGAACATGCTACCATTTTTTTCCATGCATTTCTGAAATTTGTAAGATGTGTAGTTTATCGTGGAATAGGAAGTTAAAGAATTGGAAAGTCAGTTATCACTTGACATTTGTAGAATAAAATAAATCTTCCTAGTATATTAAGAATTAGTTTATCAATATTGATTAAGTAATAAATTTTATTGTGGGTTGTGTTTTTTATGTAGAAAACCCTATTTTATTTTTTTATTCAAATTTTATAACCCAATTTTTGTCCAACTAAGATGGACCACTTTAGAAATTGCCTCCCACTAGAATGGGCTTCTGTCTTCTGGGTTTAACATTGCTCCTATCTGGGCCTTTTCATTTTGATGAAAGCCTTTCTTCTGAGTTGCATTTATTTGACAGAAACAGCCTTCGATAATTTCTTTACTTTAAAGAACATATAATTATGAAGTTTAATTTTTCCTCAAAAAAATAAAAAAATTATGAAGTTTAATCTATTGAAGGGTCTGGTTCTGAAACACAAAAATACATATTCATATGAACTTAATAATCAAGCATCTATATATTCAATTAAAGTAATCAAAAGAATCATTAATCAGGCCTAGACAATATACTTAATAGACGAAACACGATGAGAAAAAGGCTTTAATATACTAATATCATTGAAGGTTTGTTTAATGAACCTGAATCTATAAAATAAATAACGATTTATATGCTTAGCTTTATAGTGCATATCCATGTATCAAGGACGCAGCTAGGGATGATAATGGGTAGTACCTTTTCCATACTCTTACCCGTTTATATTGGAATTACCCGTACAACCGAGATTCATTATTAATCAGTTTACAACTTGCAACTGCTTTGCACGATGATGTTTACACCTCTTAAAAATATTTGAAAAATAAAAAAGTACGAAAGGATCCGTGGTGCAATGGTAGCGCGTCTGACTCCAGATCATAAGTTTGCGTGTTCGATTCACGTCGGGTTCTATCCTCCCCCTTCCGTTTTTCATTTTGTTAATATACTTCTTCTCCGTTGGCGTTAGCTGCATAATATAATATTAATTTCAGTGAGTCGGTCGTCTTCGTTTTTGATCTTGGATGGAGAAAATGGAAGAGGAATCATCAATAGGAGATGCTTCATCGGAAATATCAACCGACTTCAAAACCCTAATCGACTCTCATAATTTGGATTCCCTCAAGCAATTGCAGCACCTTATGTACTCTTTCAATCCCTAGATTAAATTATTGTTATATGATTTGCTTACTAATCATCCTCTAATCTAATCTAATGGCAGGTTGGGAAGGTTGCAGGATAGCAATGCAGTATTGACTCATTTCAATGAGTATTCGGAGCACTGCTTCGCTGAGGTTTCTTCTGATTTTTCCAGAAATACTCGTGTCTTGAAATCTATCAAGTCTGATCTTGATTACATCTTTCTCAAACTCAGGTAATAAATGCCACTTGTTGAGCTCAATTGTACGTCGTTGTATTATAATCCCGTACCTAAGTGTACACAATTTAGGACTACTTGTGATCCAATATATAAACAAGAATTGTATATATATTCCGTGTGCTACAAATAGGAGAGTAATTAGGAATATAACTTCTTGACTAATTGAGGAGTGGAACAAACTCCAAACTTGCCTATCGATAGCATATTTTTGGTATATCAGATTGAAAATGCTGTTCGTTAGTGGTAAATGTTAAACGAATACCGTGTCTCACTCAACTTGAACGCCATTATGCATTGAATATTGACATACGCAGAAGAATGTTTGTTTCTACCTGTCTGCATCTATGGCTTTCAATTTGACAAAAACTTCTTGCAAGTTCTGAGAGACGCCAGACTAGTTTTGTTGAGCATCAGAAATCTTGTCTCCTTTCGAAATAAATTGTAAAGCAAGCAAGCATTCATGCGTCCAAGGAAGAAAAATGTGAAAAAACAATTGGATGGAAAGAAGCTTCTTCGATTTCTCTTTTTAAATTGCTGCAAATGTATATGGAACATTGGCTTGGGATTGCCATTTCTGGTAACGCCGGAAAAAAGGCATGTTCCATTAGTTGCTCGGATTTGTTGATAGAGCATAGGTGTTTTAAAATGAATGTGTGGAGTGTGGAGTGGAGCCCTTTCAATATGAAATGTGAACTGTATTTATTAGTCTTTAACTTTTGTGCAATCTGCCATACCTTATGGAGTTTTCCCTGCTCCTCCCATCAAGTTATTTCATTAAAAATGCGTTGTATTAGTTCAAATATCTTGTTTGTTTGTTTGATTTGATTGATTCTGGAGAGTTGAACATACATCATCCTTGTGTGTGGTTGTTTTTAGGAGCATGAAGGCCAAAATTTTGGCAACCTATCCAGATGCATTTCCAGATGAATCTTCACAAGTAGTTGACAGAAGGCCAGACCTTGAGATGCCCCAGTAACCATCAGTCCGTATTTTACATGTCTTAAATGGAGCTTTCAGTAAAAAGAAACAAAAGAAAAGCTTGTGAAGAATCCACTCCACCGGAGTTATAATTCAAGAGTTGGAGAGAAAAAGAGCTCTTTAGGTCGGCAGTGTGATTGATTTTAATGACAGTTTTCTCAGAATTCATTGCCTAATTGTGGTTTCATTTTGTTACAAGTAGTAGATAATGAGAAAACTGAAGATGGAATTTAATACGATTTCCATTGCAAGCTGAAACTACCCATATGCAGTATAGGTTTTCCTATAGTAGCACTTGTTCATACTCTATTTTGTAGTATTGAAGTTATATTAATATTTTTATTTTATATATATAATATATACATATATAATGTTAAAATTATTCTTGTCAAGATGGAATGGAAGATAGCGTGGTATGGAAGGGTTCTGCGAAGGGAGTGTACTCAGTCTCTAGTGCGTTTAAGCTCTTGAAGCCGGTTTATGTGGAGGTACGTTGGTGGAAAATTGTTTGGGGATACAAGATAATTCCTAGGCACTCTTTTATCTTGTGGTTGGTGATGCGTAACAGGTTAAATACTAAGGTAAGGGTGGGACGTTGGGCTCCTTTAACTTTGCTGTAATTTTTGTGGCGTGAGAATGAGACCATTGAGCACCTATTTTTTAAATGTTCTTTCAGCTGTAGTATTTGGATGGATATTAGCAGTAAGAGTGGTATCCTGTATGTGTTGGGTTGGGAAAGGTTGATTAGTTGGATGAGGCGTCGTGCTACGGGTAAATCTTTAAAGTCCTCTATTTGGAGAGCGAGTTTAGCTGCTGCAGTTTACTGGGTTTGACATGCCATGGATAAATTGATTTTTGACCGGTGCAGTTGGGTAGAGATTATGTTATTAGGAAGATTTGTGAAAGTGTTAAATTGAGATGGTATAGTTCTCATTCTTTGAGTGTTCTCCGGATTAATTGAGTGTAATCTCACATTGTTTTTTCTATGTATTACATTCATTTAAAAAGAAAAGTTGAAAGAAAAAAGGATTAAAAGAAAATCAATGAAAATAAATAATAATAATAAATATTGAGAAATAAATACTGTTTTTGGAAACTGAAATGAAGTAAAATGACCAAATACGATGCGAGTACCACTCACATCAAGTATACATTTTTTTATCTCTGCACTTGGCCCATTTTATTAGTGAAACTTCTTACTTAAATGTTCTATTGACTCCTATACTGAGCTTAACAGATCTTTCACCCTCCACCTTCATACTCGGTCCATTTTATCAATTGATCTTCTGAATTTTGTAAATCTTCTATTGACTACCCTATATTTGTTTGTTTATTTTTTTATTTTTATGGAAGAAACCCCCCCACCCACCCCATGGACCAGTTAACCCCTACTAAATGTTATGCTAATAAACCTCATTTGGACACGTCCTGAGATGAGTGGTAACATGTGAAAATCTAGCTCAAACCGGCTTTAATTAAGTAAAAAAAATTTATAAAGTATTTCATCCGTCCTTTTTGCGGCCAGCCTCAAATCCATTTAATTAATTCTGTCAATCTAACCCAAATTCTCTAAAACCTGATGTTTAAACCAAAAGGCAAATAGATATAAAGGAAGAATAAGAAGTGGAAAATAAGGTCAAGTAATTGGAAATTCCAAGCTCAATTCTCCAACAATATGGATTATATTCTTTGACAGCAAAACACAAAAATTAACAAAGCTTTTCATTGAAACAAAAACAAAAAATTCACCTAACAATAGTGAGAATTCACATTATAACACTTAATAAGTTTAGAGGGATTAAATGGTTCGTTTTAACAAGTATAGAGGGTCAATAGAACATTTAAAAAGTTCAAAGAGTCAACCGGCAGAAAAGGCTAATTACGGCCAAGTACAAGGATGGGAGATGTATTAAGCTCACAGTCCCGTTCACATGCACATTAATGTGCATACACATTCACCCTAGGATTAATCTAATGGGCCAAAATTTATTTAATAAAATTTAAAATAAAAACTCTAGACACTAAAAACTAAACCCTAGACCCTAAATCATCGACCCTAGATACTAATATATGTGACTTGTCATCGAATTATAAGTCCGGAGTACCACGTCATCTAGGATCGATGATTTAGGATCGATGATCTAGGGTCTATGGTTTAGGGTCTATGGTTTAGTTTTTAGTGTCTAGGGTTTTTATTTTAAATTTTATTAAATAAATTTTGGCCCATTAGATTAATACTAAGGTGAATGTGTATGCACATTAATGTGCATGTAAACGGGATTGATTAAGCTCAAATATAGAGATCAACATAACATTTAAAAAGTTCAAAAATCAACTAGCAAAATGAACCAAATACAAGGGTGGAAGATGTATTAAGCCAGAATTAATGGTATAGCAAATGCATACTAGAAATTGGGATATCAAAAGTGAAGTTTAGAGTAAGAAGATGTAGGGAATCTTTTTCTTTGGATAAAATTGATTTTTACCATAAGGTTGTTGGTTGGTTGTTGGTTCCTGATGATACAACAATTTATAACCATCCAATTAGAGTATAGTCATGGAAAGAAACTAATTTCACTTTTTGAGAATTTGTACAGAATGAATGATATGGTACTAAAATTTAAAGCTACTTTTGGTTAGTAGAAATCAACTTTCTGTACAAGGGTACCTTCTGTTCAGCTCTTAAAGAGGAAAGAAAATAGGACAGTTTTCTATTTTGTGGTCAAAGTAGTCTTATGCCTACTCCCAATCCCCCAGTATCTTCATACATTGCTGTTATATCTGCTGTAAAACCAGAAAGTACAAGAGCAGCAGTGAAAATTAAAAACCATCTAAGGGATTGTTCCTGTCCTTTTTGAATTTGAGTCACGCCTTCTTTCTTTCTTCCTTTTTTTGCCTACCTCTCTCATGCAATAGCTTCTTTCTTTATCATGCTAAAAATACACATATACCAACCTGGAGTATCCCATATATATGGGGGAAAACAATTGAGAGAGAGAGAGAGAGAGAACCATAGAATGGTGGGAGGTTCATCAACAAGGAGTGAAAGTGAGAAAGAGAAAACAAAGCTCAGAGAAAGGCAAAGAAGAGCCATCACCACCAAAATTTTCCACGGCCTTCGCAGACATGGTGGCTACAACCTCTCTCCTCGTGCTGATATCAATGAAGTCCTTCGAGAGCTCGCCAACGAGGCCGGCTGGTTTGTCGACCCTGATGGCACCACCTACCGCAACAAGGTCTCTTCTCTTTCTTCATTTGCCTTGCCATTTGCTCTCTAAAGCTTCCATCTCTATATGGTTTTGGTTTGTTTTGTGTTAGCTCTCTTTCTTATGCACGTTACTCTCATTTTTCTGTCTAATAAAGCTTGTGATCCGCTGCCCAACATGTGGAGCTCCGCCAAATAACACGAGCACCACAGCAACACCCACCAGCAGCAGCACTGTCATCGCAATGGGCGGTGGAGCAGGAGGGTTTGGGGGAGATGGCTCAACTACTACCTCACCTTTATGCTTTGATCCAACCATGAACAGTGAGCCTAATGCTTCCGCCCCTTTCATCTGTGGTGGTGGTGGTCGAGACATGGATATCCCTCTTGCTTTCTACATGTACACTGGACCCAACCACCACTCCACCACCACAGCACTGGCAGTTCAAGGTCCAGTAGACGTGGCTACTCCAAGTCACTATCATCAGCAAGGCGTCAACATGCAAGAGGCGATGGCATCCAACCACAACACCCCTGCAGGCTCTCCTCTGCATCGGACCAACTAGTATTTTGATAATATGCCTTGTGTCCCTTGATACTGATTAAGAACTTGATGTTTTAGGACTCATTAGAGAACTATACAGAAACTAGATTAGCTTTCAGCTAAGTAACTTGTTATAGTAACTAGCAGAGACATGGCAAAACACTAATGTAATTGCTAATTACCTAACTGCTTATAATGTATTACTAGCCAATTTAAGGTTATTTGTGCAATTTTCTTTTTCCAAATCTACTCAATGATTGAGTTGCTGGCGAACTCCAAGGGGAAAAGACCCTGAGACTGATATTTGCCTTGAATTCTATATCCAGCAATCCCCTAATTACTCTTTAACACAACAACCGATATCGTATAACACCTATAGCTTCACTCTATCTAAGTCGCCAAAAAAAGAAGAAGATCAAGAGGCAAAACTGGATTGGAGTTGCTCTCTTGACCATATAATTGTGAATGTGCATTCATGAAAAATTGGTTATCATTAGAGAAAGAGTTCTGGTCTACCTAACTTATACCTGCTTACAACACAAACTCCATCCACTACATCAATATATAGGCAAGGGAACTAAATACCCATCATGAGTTTTTCAGTGAACAGAAAATAGCAAGGCATTCAAACATCTTTCAAAAACCAGGAATTTCACCTGGCACAGGAGCCAGTTCGTTGTTGTTGAATTTCTCCTCTTCATAGAATGTTGCACGAACCACATTACCTCCAAAGAACCGACCATCAAGATCAACTAACGCTTTTGTTGTTTCTTCTGATCTCTCAAACTGTATAAAAATTCTGACTGCCTCTTCTCGGGGGAAGTTTGGTTCTGTTATCTCAAATATGAGAACCCGTGTAACTGTGCCGTACTTGGCACATTCTGATCCAACCTCATCTTCTAGCTCATCATCTACCTCGCCAGGACCCACCTGCAAGAGAAAGCAACTGTAAACAAGTGCTCATAACAAAGAAAGGAAACAGATTTTAGGATGCTATCGATGGATATAATTCAAAGAAACAAACTGTAAGAACAAGTGCCAAATAGCAATTTTATGACAAAAGTGTTGGAGGGTACATCATAGACTGCGGCAGGCATGTAAAATTGAACACCCTGATCTGAGAGATGGACACTAAACCCACCAGTCATGCTAAACAGTTCTTCCACTAAATTTCTACATAATAAATAACAAGGAAGATGAATATTAAGTAGAACTATCTGAAAGCATAAGCACCCATCAAATAACGAGAACACAATGATAAATGAAGGAGTGCCCTGTAATTTTCATGGCATAGTTCCCCCTAGATGGCTGATGGTTAAATCAGCCTAAAATGAATACTATATGAATAATCCAGGCTTCAATCAACGGGAGCAGGCAGTTCTCGGTGTCATCCTTACTTGACAACCTTATTGACGTCTCCTTCTCCTCTAGATACAAGCTTTACAATATTGAGAAAATGGTCGATGACACATTAACCAGGGATTTAGCACTTTGAATGCAGAAATAGGTAGTAAATACATGGGTGAATTACACTTATAACACTTTAACTTTATTCTAATTTGTTTTATTATCTAAACTTAATCATACCTGAAACTTAACTTTTTTTCACTACTCGCCACCCCCAATATATAGCTAAAGCAGAAGATATAGGATAATAGTTCAAAAGGCTAAGTTAATACAGGATGGCAGCTCCCAAGCTTATAGGCTTTTTAGAAATCATACACAGAAAATTATCCGAAAGCAAACTGCCAATATCAAGAAATATCTCAAATTTTGGTGTAGGCTATAGTTACTTAGTATTTTGTTACTTTGTCCTTAACAGCATAGGACTGATGCCATACAAGTCAATTTAATGGTGAAAATAAACAAAATAATGGTTACCTAGTAAAAAAACAAAGTAACCATAGAAAAACTCATACACACACACACGCACACACAGTAAAGTAGAATAAAAAAGCTAGGCACTAACTTTACCAAGTCCTCAATTCCGTAATTACCTTTTAATAATAAACCTATATAACCTATCATTTCAGACACACTTGAATTCATATCTCTACTCACATTTACTAAATCCTAAAAAAGTTCAAGTTGAAGAGAAGTTTTCTATAAAAGAATAAAAGAATTTCAGCAAGAGAACTGTATGTTCTGTAAGTGTAATACTTTCACTAAGCAACGAAATAGCCTGTAAAGAAAGGATTTGACATGACCTATAATCATTTTGAAGTTTCATATTTGATAAATAACATTCAGAACAACCTCATTTGAGATAACAATACATTCATACACCAAGTTTCCGTCAACGAAGACTAGGCGCCTTACACTTTCACAACCAACCATCGCTTGAATGCCTAGAGTTTGCATTATTAGAGAAATTCTGACCACCGACAGTCAGGTAAAAGCAATAACTTGGTCAAAGTTTATTTGCACAGTTAACAATAGAGATGAAGTGGTTCCATAATAGCAAGCAATGCACAAGATCAGCTGTGAAGGTATCTCAGAACAATCCATAAGGTCAGAAAAGTCATGCTCTCCCATAGGAAAGGTACACTTCTTGTCTTTTCGAGCATTGTAATTAAAGCACTACGTGCGCTGAAGGTGATGAGACCTCAAATCACCAAACACGTATGATATTCCATCATCTGATGAGTTTTCATATGCCTAATTTTATTATAGATAGGTTTATTTGTTTTCGGTAACTAAAACATTTAAATTTTTTTATATGTGGTGTTGCATCAAAGTATAAACCTATCAAAAAGGGATTCAACTCTAAAACACAGCATATAAGTTCTTAGAGAAGAATCAGAATATGTTGAATGCATGTCTTCTCTTTGCCTAGCAATTGACTGAGGTGCCCCACAAGGCCAGGAAGCTTTCAGGCACTACTTCCTCACATTGCCTGGGTGCCTAGGCAAGTGTTTCTCGGTGGTTTGAAAAGATTGTTTTGACTTTTGACGAAATAGAAAGAAAAAGGTATTAATCGAGGGAGGAGAATTTTATTCTATTTTTAATCTAACTGATGGCTCAATTAGACCTCTTCGACTAGAGAAACAGGTCACTGATGTTTATGTCATCAAAGACTGTTGGAAACCGTGCATCAAAGCAACTAGCATGTGTAACAGAAATATGAATGAAAAGAAGAAATAAGCAAATGAAGGTTAAGAAACTAGGTTCACTGCATGTCAAGCAACTCATATCTGAAACAACCAGATAGCCTAAATAACAACTAGGAGTTAGAGTCTGTAGAAAAAGAGAGGCAATAGAACAAATTATCTAAGACCTAGAAAATCTATATATGATTATGTTAGAAGAGCTAATCTTCTCTGTTGCCTATCCTAAGAGACGAAAAATGTAATGATTACTCCAAACCCAAGAACTCTTAAGTCTTGGTAAGGGTCATCAAGAGCTAGCTTATCCAGGAAAATGCAAACAAAAGAAATGACTATCACGGCAACACCAAACCTTAAGTTGAAGATTAAGCTAAGCATGATCGATCGAATTGCCAATTTCCATAAACAAAAGAACATATCACACTCAAACCACAAGCAAAACTTATGCATTACTTTCAAACAATCGCCTATTAAACAATAACATAAAATGAACAATTACCATGTTTCTGAGAAGCAAAACCCGAGTAGGCGGTCCATTAAAACTAACACTCTTAACAACCTTCTTATCCTCCTTCTTCTCACTAGCATTAACAATAACACCAGCTCTACGATCAGTCTTCTTAGCCATCAAAGGCGTCGTAATCCCCTGCTCCTGTTTCCCAAGACCTTGCCCTTCCTTCCAACCCATCTTAGCCATCATCCTCTGAGCAGCAGTCATCTGCCCCCCAGCACCAACCCCCAATCCAACCGTCTCCGACTTCCCAATCATAAAACCATCCACATTACTATTACTCGGGGGTGAAGGCGATCTCGGAACACCTCCACCACCACCTCCACCACTCATTGCAGCTCTCCGCCGCCACGCCTCCTCCCCGGAAATATTCTTATCCTTCTCTCTTTCCTTCTCCCTCTCATCTCTCTCCCGCCTCTCCCTCTCCTCCTCTTCTTGCCTCCTCTTCTCAAGCTCCTTCATCCTCTCCGCCTCGGCCGCCTTCCTCTTTTTCTCCCTTCGGTACTCTTCGTAGTCGTTCGGTCTACCGGGATCGTACTCCTCGATTACGATAGAAGTAACTCCGACGAGAGCCAGGTGCGACGGAGGAGGGTCTTCGTAAGGAAGAGGAGGAAATGCAGGGGAAGTTAGAATCTTTGATGCGGATTTAGGTTTGTTTAGGGTTTTAAGAATACTCTGAGGCGTCGAGACAGATGTGGAAGGTTTACGGAGAGTTGGCGGCGCCATCAATGTAGCGGTGGACCATACAGTGGAAGTAGATTTTTCCTCCTCCGCCGCCGTGGACGGCGGAGGTAGGTCGCCGTACAAACCACCCAACATTAGTAATTTAAGAATGAAGGCAAAAGAAACGAGAGCTGTGCAGTCTAGACTGAGAGTATAATAAAAACGACGACGTTCTGCTCGGTCAGTCCCGTTCACATGCACATTAATGTGCATATACATTCACCCTAGGATTAATCTAATGGTCTAAAATTTATCTAATAAAATTTAAAATAAAAACCCTAGGCACGAAAAACTAAACCCTAGACCCTAAATCATCAACTCTAGACCCTAAATCATCGACCCTAGACCATTGATCCTAAATCATCGACCATAAATCATCGACCCTAGATGACGTGACACTCCGGACTAATAATTCGATGACACGTCACATATGTTTGTATCTAGGGTCGATGATTTAGAGTCTAAGGTTTAGTTTTGAGTATCTAGGGTTTTTATTTTAAATTTTATTATATAAATTTTAGACCATTAGATAAATCCTATGGTGAATGTGTATACACATTAATGTGCATGTGAACATGACTGTCTGCTCAAGGGATAGTCTTTTATTTTTTTTAATTATTTATAGGGATAAGTGTTTTTATATATGATGAACCCTAAGTGTTTTGATTATGTCCAAACGTTTCAGAAGATGAAAATTAAGATTCTCTTACATACGGTTTAATGTTGACTAACAATTTTTGTTTAGTTTGTATGTAAGTTACTCAACAGGTGCTGAATGAAATATTTCTGGATTGCCTGAAAGACTCAGAAGTTCCGAAAGCTGAAGACATTGTCTCATGATCAGAAGCTGGATATTCCGCTCTGAAGCTACGAAGTCTGTTAAAGCTCTCCTCAGAGGTCCTTTGCAACCAGAAGTTATACCAATTCAATCAGAAGCTTAGACAAATGGAATTAGCTTTCAGAAGCTAAGTCACGGGTTTTGTTGAGCATTTATTGCTCTGACATTTGCATTTAATGCAAGGCGCCAAAAGTTCAAAAAGCTGTTTTGAAGGAGCGCGCTTGTCTACTCAAAGCGAAACCAGTTTTTCCTTGTCTACCCTTTGTTGATCCATTTGAAGAATGTTTTCTGTCAACCTTATCTTCAACTTCAAATCACTTACCGGATTTAGTTAAAGAACAAGGTTAACGGAATCAAAGTGTTTGAAGACCGTTTGAAGACTTGACAAATTAACGGCTACAACAACTGATGTCATCTCCATTGAAGATTCAAATTCACCAACGGTCATCCTCATTCACTATAAATAGTAGCCAAGCTCCACTGCATCAACTACGCGTGATAATCGAGCAAAATCTTAACGCACTGTTTGAACAAGAAAAACAGAGCACACTTTTCCATTCTCAAATCTTTCTTAGCATAGCTATTGTAATAGTGAGAGAGTGAAGAAAAACAAGTTCATAATAGGAATCTTGTAAACTGATATCGTTTGTGATATTCAGTTAGATTTAGAGAGAAATCTAGTTGAGATTAGAGTTGGGTGAGAAATCCAGAAAACAGAGTGTTGTTATTCTGGTGGAAATCCTTTAACTCTTTTTAGGCTAGTCAGAACTAAGTGAGAAATTAGCTTAAGTTCTGTTGATGTAAAGGAGCTTCTGAACTTGCCATAAAAGTTCTGAATAGTAGATTTAAAATCTCTGGTGGCTGCGACCTCAGGGGACAAGACGTAGTCACAGGACCTCTGTGGCGAACTTGTATAAATCGACATGTTCATCAGAATCTCCTAAACTTCTTTCTCCCTCTTATACTTGTTACTTTTGCTTATGTGTGCTTGTTTATATTTAGTGCTGAAACAGATTGTCTCTTTATATCATTGTCTTTGTTCAGAAGACTGTCCAGAAGTTCTTAAACTCAGAACTTCTGTTGCTGAAAACAGTCTACCTGTGTTTAGGCAGAATTTCCCTCAGAAGCTGCTTCTGTAAGCTAGCCTCTGACTCTGAGGAAATTTGACTCTGAAATTTAAGTTTCCTGAAAAACTTAGAAAATTTCAGTTTTCAACTTAGACACCTATTCACCCCCCTCTAGGTGATTTTGTTCTTGTTAGGGCCAATAAGTGGTATCAGAGCGAAGGTCACTTCGTATATTTACTAAAGATCTAACAATCTAAGTGTAAGATCCTATCAGAATCAATAGAGAATGGCTAGTAGACACCAGGAGAACCCCTCTCACCTTATTGTTCCCGAGGGCTCTTCCACAACTAGACCTCCACTATTCAATGGTGATAACTACTCTTATTGGAAAAAGAGGATGATGTATTTCATCCAAGCTCATAATATGAGTGCCTGGATAGTTATTACTAATGGTGACTTCATCCCAACAAGGATGGAAGCTGGTTTAGGGAATGTTGTAATTCCTCAAAGAGAATACACTGATGATATTCTTAAAAAACTCCAAACAAATGCTTCAGCAATAAATATGCTGCATTGTGCACTTTCTGCTACTGAGTATAACAAAGTTTCCTCTTGTGAAACAGCACAGGAGATCTGGAACAAGTTAGAAGTTACTTACGAAGGAACAGGAAAAGTGAAGCAATCTAAAGTCATTCAGTTAATGAGAGACTATGAGTTATTTGAAATGCTTGACAAAGAATCTATTTCGAATATGAATTCAAGATTCACCAAGATTGTCAATGACTTGAAGAGTTTGGGAAAGGATATTGAAAAATCCGAGAAAGTGAAGAAAATTCTCAGAAGCTTATCAAGGTCTTGGCAAGCCAAGAAGACTGCTATTGAAGAAGTTCAGGACTTGAGCTATTATGAGTATGATGAACTCATTGGCTCATTAATTACTCATGAGATGTCTATAAAGAATCATGACCTAAGAGAAAGGTCAGAAGGAAAAAGAGGAGTAGTCCTGAAAGCAGAATCTTCTGAAGAATCCTCTGAAGATGAGGAACTGGCTATGCTGACCAGGAAGTTCAAAAAGGCCTTTAGAAAAGGCAGAGGTGGAAACTACAAGAAGCCTTTCAGGAGCTTTGACAAGAAAACTTTTGATTCTGGTGAAAAGTTCAAGAGAGATCCAAACAAGCATATTGTGTGCTATGGATGTCAGCAACCAGGGCACATTAAGCCTAACTGCCCGGAGCTGAAGAAAGATAAGAGAAAGTTCAAGAAAGCTATGCTGGCTGCCTGGTCAGACTCTGAGACCAGCAGTGATCCTGAAGAAAAGGAAGAGCAAGCTCAGGTTTGTTTCATGGCTATTGAAGAGCCAACTTCTGAAGATGTCACAGGAGAAACTTCCACACCTCCTGAAGCTACATATGACTCTGAGGTAAACAATTCTCACGAACTAGATATCTTTGATTCTCTTGAAGAACTCTATAGTATGTTCAAGTACCTTAAAAGGAAATTGGACAAGAGTGAGGCTGACAAGTTTCTTAGGTTTACTCAAGTCTATTCTGACATGAAAGTGTTAGAAGAAAAGCTGTGTAAACAGTTCAGCACTCCTGCTGATGGCTCCAAAGCCAAAGGCAAGGAAAACCTGCCTCTGGGAAGTGATAAACCCCAGAAGAAGAAGAAACCTGTCACTCCCTCTCTTCTGAAAGAGATAGCTTCTCCTCCTGATGTTGGTACCTCTGAGAGTGCTGTTGTAGCCTCTGAAGATGTTGCACCTTCTCAGAAGAAGAAGAAATCTCCCAAGAAGCAAAGGGAAAGATCCAAGAACCCTCCCTTTTGCAAGCTTTGCAAGAGTGATGGTCACTGGTTGAAGGATTGCAAGTATCACATTAAAAACATCTTGCAATCTGAGATATCACTAAAACCTGCTGAAGAGAAATCTAACAATGAAGGACCCAATAAGGATTAGGTACCTGTCACTAATTGATTGTGTTGCAGGTGGCTTTGAGTGCTCCATCAATGTCAAAGTTGTGGTACATTGACAGTGGGTGCTCAAGGCATATGACAGGTGATGAAAAAGCATTCATCACATTTGTTCCTAAAAGAGGCGGAAAAGTCAGCTTTGGAGATGCTCAGAAAGGAAGGATTCTTGGTTCTGGATCCATAGGAACTAATCCTCCGATCGAAGATGTCTCCCTAGTCAGAGGCCTGAAGTTCAATCTCCTGAGTGTTGCACAACTGTGTGATAAAGGTAGAGATGTTGTCTTCAGCTCCTCTGGATGTAAAATCTTAGACAGTAAGTCAAGGGAAGTTATTCTAACTGCTCCTAGAGTTGAAAATGTTTTCATGCTGAACCTTGAGGATCTTTGCAAAAATATATGTTTGATGTCCAAATAGGATACCTCCTGGCTCTGCCATAGAAGACTTGCTCATGTGAGCATGGACCTTCTGGCCAAAGTAGCAAGATATCAATTGGTTGAGGGTCTGCCTGAAATTAGTTTTAAAAAGAATCATTTATGCATTGCTTGTCAATCTGGTAAACAATCCAGAAGCTCTTTTAAAACTAAGAAAATCATTTCAACTAAAAGACCTTTGGAATTACTTCATATGGATCTTTTTGGCCCTGTTCAACCAATGAGCATGGGTGGAAAGAAGTATGCCTTTGTCATAGTAGATGACTATTCAAGATTCACTTGGGTCATCTTGTTGGCTAGCAAAGATGAATCACTTGGATGTTTCTCAGTTCTGATAAAGAAACTTGAGAATGAAAGGAATGAAAAGGTTGTTCATATCAGAAGTGATAATGGTGGAGAATTCAAGAACTTTCTGTTTGAAGAATTCTGTGAAACTAAGGGCATTGATCATAACTTCTCTGCTCCCAGAACTCCTCAACAAAATGGGGTAGTTGAAAGGAAGAATAGAACTCTGGTTGAGATTGCCAGAACTATGATCAATGAAAGAAGGCTTCCAAAGTACTTTTGGGGAGAAGTTGTTAACACAGCTTCCTATGTTCTGAATAGAGTGCTAATCAAAAGCATTCTGAACAAGACCCCTTATGAACTCTGGAAAGGTCGAAAACCTAAAATAGGTTACTTCAGAACCTTTGGTTGTAAGTGTTATGTTTTGAATACAAAAGAATATCTTTCAAAGTTTGATTCAAAGGCAGATGAGGCCATTTTTCTTGGTTACTCAACACATAGTAAAGCATATAGGGTTTTTAATAAGAGGACTCAAACTCTAGATGAATCTGTTCATGTACAGTTTGATGAGACTAACCCTGCAGATAGTAGAGCTCCTGATGAAGATGTAGTTCATGCTCCTGAAGTAACATCTCCTGGTGTAAAAGAAGATGTTTCTCCCAGAGCTGCTGAAGTGGTTCCTCCTGTTGCCGAACAAGCGCAAGAAGAGAATTCTACTCCAGAAGTCAACTTGCTTCCAGAAGATGCTCCTATATATGATTCAACAAATGATGAACAAGTTTCAGAAGATTCATTGGATGTACCAAGAGAAGTTAGAGCTCATAGGAATCATTCCTTAGAGAATATCATTGACTCTGTTCACAATCCTGTCATGACCAGAGCTCAGCTCAGAAGATACATGGGGAATGTGGCTTTTGTGTCACTTCCGGAACCCAAGGACTTCTATGAAGCTGTAGATGATGATTCCTGGTTAATGGCAATGCAAGAAGAACTTGACCAGTTTAAAAGGTCAGAAGTTTGGATTTTGGTTCCCAGACCTAACAACATAAAGGTTGTTGGAACTAGATGGGTTCTGAAAAACAAACTTGATGAATTTGGAAATGTTGTGAGGAACAAGGCAAGACTTGTTGCTCAAGGTTACAGTCAGCAAGAATGCATATATTATGGTGAAACTTTTGCTCATGTTGCAAGATTAGAAGCCATTAGAATCTTATGTGCTTTTTCATCATACAAAGGTTTTAAGCTCTTTCAAATGGATGTGAAAAGTGCATTCTTGAATGGTTACATTGATGAGGAAGTCTATGTGTCTCAACCTCCTGGTTTTGAAGATCCTAAGTTCCCTGATCATGTGTACAAGCTGAAGAAAGCCTTGTATGGACTAAAACAAGCTCCCAGAGCTTGGTATGAGAGACTGACAAAGTTCCTTCTGTCTAAGGGATTTGTCAGAGGCTGTGTTGATACTACTCTGTTCACTCTGAAGAAGAACAAGGATATCCTTATAGCTCAGGTATATGTTGATGATATTATATTTGGTGCTACTAATGTATCTTTGTGCAGAGAGTCAGCACTTCTGGTGGTTGTCATTTTCTGGGGGAGTGCCTAGTCTCCTGGCATAGCAAGAAACAAACCTCTGTGGCTCTCTCAACTGCTGAAGCTGAGTATGTTGCTGCTGGAAGTTGTGTTTCTCAGATGCTCTGGATTAAGCAACAAATTGCTGACTATGGAATCATCCCTAGAACAATTACAATCTACTGTGATAACAAGAGTGCAATTGATCTTTCAAAGAATCCTATTCAGCACAGCAGGATGAAGCATGTTCATATTAGGCATCACTTTCTGAGAGATCATGTTCTGAAGAAGGATATCATCATTTCTCATGTTTCCTCTGAAGACAACCTTGCTGACATGTTTACTAAGCCTCTGGCTGGTAATCCTTTCAGCAGCTTGCGAGAAGGCATTGGTATGACTTATCCACTTCAGTAATTTAGTTTAATTATATCTCTTTCTATCTTAAGTGTTAATCGTTTAAGATAATTAAGTGTGATTAAGTCTAATCATGATTTTTATTTAAGCATGCGTACATTTATTGCTTTTTACGGCGCTGTTCTGGTGTTTAACGGTTATATGTTCCCTTTTAAACGGTGTTTATTTACTTTTTGAATTGGAACAGTTGCGTTTTTGGGTATAAATAAGGGTATTCCATACTTAGAAGTTTTTCACTCTCATTTTCGTTGAATTTAGATTTTCCATAGCCAACTCTCTGTGTTTTTTTCTTTCTCTCAAACACTTAACCTAATTTCTTAAAAATTCTTCAATGGCTCAAGATCATCCCATTGAAATCACTGTCACTCACATCTTTAATACCGAAAATAAGAAGAAAGTTAGCGAATCTAGGGTTTTCACTTCTAGGTTTCTAGACGATGAAGTCAAATCCACTGAACCCATCTCTAAATGGCTAAGTGCTCAAAATTGGAACTCTTTCGTCTCTTTGGATGAGTTCATCTATCCAAAATTAGTCACTGAGTTCTATCAGAACCTCCATTACTTTTCTAATGAGGAGGATGTTGTTCACTCGGAAGTTGGAGAAGTTGAGATTGAGGTCAGCAGGGCTTCTATTTCTCAAGTAATTGGTATTGATGACGAGGGAATCATCATTGGAGATGATGGTTCCGCTGAAGGTTTTAATGAAGCTAACTGGGCTAGACCAGATCTGAGTGCCAAGGAAACCTATGCCACCTAGCTCACTCAGCACCAGAGGTGGGCACACTACTTGACTACAAACGTGTTCCTTCCGAAGGCTGGAGGAGTTAATGGTGTTTCCAATCGGGAAAGGGTTTTTATGTGGCATTTGATGAATCAGAAGAAGATCAACCTTCCTGCCATGCTGATAAGGCAGATGAAAAATGTTACTGTTGTTAGTGCCCTTGCTTATGGTTCTCTTCTGACGAGGCTGTTTGAGGCTGCCTTTGTGGAAATTTCAGGAGATGGTGTAACCAGCAAGAGTACTGTCATCAAGATGCAAACTCTGAGGCATTTTTCCTTTGATATGTTCCCAAAGAAGAAGGAGAATGCTTCCTCTGTAAGTGTTATCACGTAATATTAAAGATGACACGTGGCCCAAATTGGAATGTTTAATATTGCCACATTGGATTTGCGTTGAATAGTCAAGACTGGGAGAATCGTTCTTCCACGTGGATTATAATTATGAGCCTAATTAGGCGTGATTTGTGGTATGTCCTAATACCACTAGGATTCAAATACAAGATCAAATACTATAAATACATGGGATTTCTACAATCTAAGGTACATTGATTCTGACTCAAGCTCTGAGTAAATTACTTTCCGATCACTGGTTCTCTACTGACTTTAGCATCGGAGAGGGGTTGCGATCAGCGGCCTCCTTTAGGCTAACGTTTGCTATTTTTCAGGAAGCTTAGCTTACGTGGATTCAAGTTACAATTTTACGGTAACAAATTGGTGCGGTGAGCGTGGAATCTTTTAGAGATTCTAGTAACGAACATGGCGATCTTGGAGGAAAATCAGGCCACTAATCCTCAGGAAGCAAACGTGGACAATGACGATGAAATAATTGCACTAGACGAAGAAGTTGCTTTAAACAGAATGTTCGAATGGTCAGGAACTGTTGATCCAGAGCAAAGAAAATGGATGGATAGAGCTGCAGCCGAAGTTGCAGTCAGGACGATTAATGATCGTTCGACCATAGATCGTTTGCAACATCAATTGGAAGAGTTGAGTAAGCGAATTCCCACGGAACGACCACGAGGTAAAATTCGGGGTGTAAAACGTTCTAGGAATTCGGAGCATTCCCGGAGTTATACAGCATCTTCGGCTGAAAAAACCCGAACAGCCGATCGCGAAAAAACTCCAGTTCGAGGAAGATCGGTAGAACGATCACCAACTCCTCCAAGGCATAAGCCTCGTATAAAGTCGCAAGCAAGAAGAGTCTCACCAGAGATAATAAGGAGACTAGCTTACGAGGAAGGATATGCGTCATCAAGGAGCTCATCAGGAGAAAGAGATCCTAAACATCGACGATCCCGAAGAGACAACTCCAAAGTAGAAGAACTTAAACGTAAACATAAAAGACTTGTCGATACTTTTGATAAGAGCTTAGCCGAAGGAATTGCCAAGGCTCTTAAGGATCGAGATGAGGCTACGGGGACTAGGTACATTGGGTCCCGAGAAGGGAAGAGGCGCAGAAGAAGAACTCGAACTCGAGATTATTCTGATGAAATTCCTAGGGGTGAAGAAGGACCTATACAGGATAAAGACAGTCCACTCTGTGCTAAGATCCTGGCAGCTCCTTACCCCACGAGTTTTAAGTATCCCAATTTTGATAAATATTGTGGGGATTCTGACCCTGTGATGCATGTCAAGAGTTTTGGAAGGGCACTGCTCGCGAGCCCTGTAAACGAGGCGTTAATGTGTAAGTTATTCCCAACGACTTTGAAGGAAACTGCAGCACAGTGGTATGATTGTGTTCCCACTGGTTCGATTAGGAGCTGGAATCAGCTTTCGGAGTCTTTTAAATCACATTTTGTCACGGCCATACCAGAGAAGAAAACGGTCGATGATCTAATGAGAGTACGCCGAGGAGAAAACGAGACTTTAGATTCATACTTGCATAAATTCAATAATGTAGCTCTGAAGGTTGAACCATTGATTGTATCCTCGGTAAGGAAAACGCTGGCAGAAAATTGTCGGAATCGAGACCTCCAAATGAAAATCATGACAGAACGACTAGATGATTTTCATGCTTTGATGACAATGGCAAAGTCTTATATAATGTGGGATGAACACCAGGAAGAACCCTCGAGGCGACCAAAAATTATGAAGTCTGAGGTACAAGAGAAGGATCGAGGAGCTGATCAACCCAATGGACGGAGCTCGGACAGATGGGACATGCCTCGTGAAGGGATGCGGAAACCATTTGATAAAAGGGATCAGATCCCTTTGCCTGCACCAAGAGCTCAAGTTCTTATCTGGGTCGAAGAACAGAAAGAGCAAATCCGATATCCACCCAAAGGCGGAAAGCCCAAGTATAATGGCAAGTATTGTGCTTCCCACAAGTTGCAGGGTCACGATACAGAGGACTGTGAACAGCTGGCGAAGGAGTTGGATAAATTGGCAGCTAAAGGAAAATTGAAAAGCCTCTTCGAGAAGTATAAAGACCAATTCCTGGAACAAGAGGGAGAGAAGACTCCTCGAGGTGTCATTAATATGATCGTGGGAGGTTCTCCTGTTGATAAGAGTGTTAAAAGGAAACGGGGCATTGCCGAACGAGGTCGAGTTGAGGAAATTTCGAAGATCTTTGATTTCGGGTCGTTAAAGGGCCGCCCGACTGATCCACATGAAGATGCGCTCGTGCTCGATATGTAGGTAGAAGGCTTCACTGTTAGAAGAGCTTTGTTGGATACGGGAAGCTCAGCAAACATCATCACAAGAAAAGCTTTCGAGGCCCTTGGTTTAGATCCTGGACGTTTGACTCCTTCCTCGTCACCTTTAGTGGGGATAAGTGGACATCTCGTACTTCTGTTGGGTGAAACCCAGCTCGAAGTCGAAATAGGGAATACCACGAGCAAGTGGAGAACAGTGACTGAATTTCTGGTAATTGACACACCAATCGCTTATAACTTGATAATTGGAAGGCCACTGATTTCAAGTAGCAGAGGTGCTATCTCACTTTTTTATCTAGCATGGATGATCCCGACAGAGAAAGGAATGGCAGTCGCATACGGAAACCAAACTGTGGCAAGGCATACTTATATGACCTCGTTGGGAATAGTTCCTCGGGAAAACATTCTAGTGGAGGAGGTCAAAGAACGAGGCGAACCAGTTGGCATTATCGAAGCTATATCTTTAGATGAAGGGAAGATTGTGCAAGTTTCGGCCGAGTTACAAGAAAAGGCGAAGCAGACTGTTGTCGCATCCCTCGAATGGAATCAAGATGTCTTTTCTTGGACATCAGCCGATATTGTGGGCGTTTCTCGGGACGTCATGGAGCATACGCTAGACATTGACCCAGAATATACTCCTGTGAAACAAAAAAAGAGAAACCAAGGGGTGGAGAGACAACAGTTCATAAAGAGCGAGGTAGAAAAGTTGCTTAAGTTCGGGAGGATCAAAGAGGTTCATTATCCACAATGGATCTCAAATGTGGTCTTAGTCAAGAAAGCGAATGGAAAATGGAGAATGTGCGTCGATTTCTCCGATTTGAATAAAGCTTGCCCCAAGGATTTTTATCCGTTGCCGTGTATTGACATGTTGGTGGATGTTGCGTTATTTCTGCAAGTGCACAGATTCGCATATAGTAATAAAAAGATCGTACCCACAGAGATGGAACAATATACTTAAACATTCTCTTATTCGCGTTCGTTTTCTTTTCACAAATAGATAAAACGATAATCCTTATTGATTTGGTTGATAAAACACAACTTACTGTACCATTCACGTATAACATATACTTCAAGTCACCAAACGCACATGTTTGGATTTCTATTCATTCTAAGACAAAGACAACAATTCATTTAAGCACGTAAACACAATATTGAATAAACTTGATATACTTAATCTAATCTCGATATAACTTATTCCGATCTCTCGATACATGCAAACAAGTTAACCACATATGAACATCAATTATAAACTAACCGAACCTATTCGTATCAATATTATAACCGACTACAATCACACATGTAAAACTAGATTATAACCTAAGCAACCGAACCTATTCGTATCACAAGATTATAAGTTAATGATAAACACAAGTTATTATACTTAGCAACTATTCTTGATCCAAATTAATTACTTAGCATGCAAACTATCAATTCAAGAACATAAGCATATGAAGAACATAAATCTCTTTATAAACTCAATATCGTATTCATACAAGATGTAAACAGAAAATCAAAGTTGGACAGAACATAAACAAGTATAAGGAAACAGGAGCGTCAATCATTTTTACTCTACTCGGAAGGCGTGTCAAAGCCTCGGGGCGTTCTTGCTCGGATTTCCTTCGATGAACGGATGAACAAAGTTGATCTCTCGATCTAAACTACAATGCCTTATGAAAGGAACGAAATCTTACTGAGTTTCTGAATCTGAATACTCCGCTGGAACTATGTGTGTGGGCGAATTTACGGGTAAAGGTTTACGGGAAATGTAAGTATGTATTTAGTGTTTAGTTCTTTTGTAAGATTTGACAACCATCCGAATTTCAGAGAAGGATGGTGTATTTATAGGCACCAAGAGGTGTGTTTCAAAGAGTTACAACCTTTAGGGAATGGTCGTGTCCGTTGGGAAGGCGTACGACCTTTCGGAAGGGTTGTGTGGATAAGAACGACGAAGGAAATCCATTTCTGAGGATTCTGTAACCCGGCGCGCCAGAGGCAACTTTTGCCTCTACAGAGCCAAGGCTTAAAAAGTGACCAGCGCGCCAGAGGCAACTTCTGCCTCTGGCGCGCGACCTGTAGGTTGAACATCTCGACCCTTTTCTTCGATTTTCCAAATTAAGCTCGCACGTAACTTCTCCGCATGGCCTTGCATGAACTTGTATGAACTCAAATGTCTTCTATTGCTCGTTTTTGGCTCGAACTAACATCAAATTGCTATGTTTTCATAAGATTAAGCTCTGGAGATCAAAACAAACACAAAGTAGTGAAATTGCCCTTATCCTAGATATTTCTAAGCTAAATGAGTTAAAACTATATGAAATGTTACGAAAATATATATGAAATATATAGCTAAATTAAGTACATTTTGGACTTAACAGTGGACTCAACGGCCGGGTACGAGGTATATTCTTTTCTCGATGCTAAGGAGGGTTTTCATCAAATCCCGTTGGCCGAGAAAGATATGGAAAAAACAAGTTTTATTACACCCGAAGGAACTTATTGCTATCAGGTAATGCCTTTTGGTTTGAAAAATGCTGGAGCCACCTATCAAAGGTTGGTCAACAAGATGTTCAAGGAACTTATTGGAAAGAATGTTGAGATTTATGTTGACGACATGATTGTGAAAAGCAAGAAGGCCGAAGAACATGCCAGGGACCTCGAAGTGGTTTTCAAGATTCTAAGGGAGTATAATTTGAGGCTCAATCCTGAAAAGTGCACCTTTGGGATCAATTCTGGTAAGTTCTTGGGTTTCATTATCTCTAAGCGAGGCATCGAGGCAAACCCAGATAAGATCAAGGCTATTGTCGATCTCCAGCCACCAAAGAGTGTACGCGAGGTACAAGTTTTAAATGGGAAGATCAATGCTCTGGGTCGGTTTATCTCTTATTCGGCTAAACGTTGCATGCCCTTTTATAAAAGCCTTAAAGGAGTGAAAGACTTCGTGTGGACTGATGAGTGTCAAACCTCGTTTGAGGATCTTAAGAGGTTTTTAGCTTCTCCACCTCTTTTAAGTCAGCCTGTGAAAGGAGAAGATTTGTATTTGTACATAAGTGTGGGAGAAGAGTGCATTGGCATGGTTTTAGTTCGAGAAGAAGATGAAGGAAAAGTTCAATATCCAGTCTATTATGTTAGCAGAGTGCTTCGAGGGGCAGAGTCAAGATACCCTAAAATGGAGAAACTAGCTTATGGGGTATACATAGCTGCTCAAAAGTTGAGACATTATTTTTTGAGTTATACGATAGTCGTTCGTACAGACACCCCACTCAGGAAGATTCTTTCTCGACCTGAGGCCTCGGGGAGACTGACGGAGTGGTCCATAAAACTCACAGAGTTTAATGTAAGGTTCGAGCCAAGGCCATCGAAAAAAGCTCAAATCCTCGCTGACTTTTTGATCGAGGTCCCACCCGAAGACGAAACTGAGCCAGTATTAAATACTTGGGAAATCTTCGTAGATGGGAGCGCCAATAAGAGTCAATCGGGATCGGTGTTTTTTGCAAAAGTCCATATGGATTAGTGTTCAGACACGCTGCAACTCTGGGTTTTGATTCTTCAAATAACGCAGCAGAATACGAGGCAATATAGCTCGGGCTGCGTTTGGTAAAAATTGTCAGGGCAGACAAAGCAGTCATTAAAAGTGATTCAGGCCTAGCAACCAACCAGATAAGAAACTCTTGGGAGACAAAGCACGCTCGAATGAAGAAATATCACGAGTTGGTGAAGCGTACAATTGAGGAATGTGAGCTCGTGGGGTGTAGAGTTGAGATTGTACAGATCCCGAGAGAGGAGAACATGGAGGCTGATTACCTAGCAAAATTAGCCTCGGATCCTTCTAATCTAAATTTGTGTCCTTGTGATGTGCAGGTGATTCCATGTGCAAGTATCGATTCCAAAGAAGTTTTTGCGCTCGATCGAGGCAACGAATGGTACTGGCCAATTTTTGAATATCTGTACGAGGGAAAATTGCCGAAAGATAAGTCACAACATCCGAAGATTGTGAGAAAGTCGAGTAGATACACAGTCGTGGATGGAAATTTATTCCGAAGGTCGTATTCTCAACCATGGCTCAAAGCAGTTGGGATCGAGGAAGGAGCCAAAATCTTAGAAGAAATTCATGAAGGCTCGTGTGGAGCACACGAGGGATGGAATGTTTTGGCCAGAAAAGCAAGGTTATTAGGCTATTATTGGCCTCAGATGAACAATGATGCTGCGGAGTTTGTAAAGAAATGTAGTGCGTGTCAAGCTCACGCTCCAGTTTTGCAAAGCCCGGCCTCGGGACTAGAAGGTATCAAAGTGGCCTGGCCGTTTGCGACTTGGGGAATTGATATCGTTGGGCAATTCCCAATGTCAACTAATCAAATACAATATGTTATCGTAGCCGTCGATCACTTTACAAAATGGGTCGAGGCTGAAGCAGTGTCCTCGATAACGGCTCAACAGATTGTGAAATTTGTCAAGAATAGCATTGTATATCGTTTTGGGGTCCCCAATACGATAATTACAGACAATGGCAAACAGTTTGATAGTGTTCTATTTAGACATTTTTGCGAGAGAGAAGGGATCAAACTAAGGTTTAGTTCTGTCTTCCACCCCCAAACAAATGGAATGACCGAGAGAACTAATCGAACGATCATGGAAGGAATCAAAAAGCGTTTAACTCACCTCGAGAAGTTAACAAACTGGGTCGAGGAGCTGTATCATGTGTTGTGGTCGTATCGAACAACTCCAAAGACAGCTACTGGAGAAACCCCTTTTTCGTTAACTTATGGGACAGAAGCCTTTATTCCTGTCGAAATTAAGGTACCAAGTACGAGGGTTCTCCATTATACTGAAGAATGGAATGAACTGAATTTACGAGACAACTTGGACGATCTCGAGGAAAAAAGAGAAATGGCGCTTGCACGGATCGAGGCGTATAAAGCCAGAACAAAGAGCATCTATGATAAAGGCGTACGACCAAGACAATTTTTCAAAGGGGATTTTGTCCTTCGTAGTACAGCAGCCTCGAGCTCGAGACAAGGCAAAGTGACAAACAGAATGCCTTGCTCGATCGAGCTAAAGTTATATTCATATATGTTCATGTGTTTGAATGTTCAAATCTTATTGCTTGGTAAATTTACTTAGTTTCTATCAAGTAAAATCAATAAAATATTCATCACTTACGCTTTATTAATCTAGGATAGGTCCAGTTAGTAAGTCGTAATCAATCTAACTTACGTGATATTCATTAATCTAATTAAGATTGTCTAGGATAGGTCCAGTAATCTTGTTAAGTTAATTCACTTAAGGACAATTAAACATAAGTATCGAAAGATCGTGTTTAATTGTGTTCTAGAATTGGTTGAATTGTATGAGTAAATTGTTATAATGTTCATCGTGCTTAAATGAATCGTTGTCTTTGCTTGGATGATGAATGTTGGTTAAGATGTTAGTGTAGGAATAAATGCTAGTTTAGGAATTAGTTTAGTTTAATCACCAACAATCCAAATTATCGCTTTTCTATAAACCTCGAGAAAACGAATAAAGTAAACGATGAAAGTAAATGAGTAATTAGCGTTTCCCTGTGGGATCGATATTTTATTACTACATGAGTGACTCCGTAAACTTGCGGAAATCGCCCAACAAGTTTTTGGCGCCGTTGCCGGGGAAACGCGTCATAATTTTCGTTTGAGAAAATGAAAATTATTTTTTGTTGCTTATTTATTTCAAAGTTTATTTTAATCCGAATCTTGGTTTATAGATATTTATATTATATGTATTTATATAGTTAATTAGTTATTTATATTAATATTGTTATCCTTTATTTGTTTTGGTTTAATTTTACAATTTTAGTTACTAACTATTTTGTTTTCTATCGTTCGTCGGAGATATTTGATCGTGTTCATGCGCAGAACCGACTCAAATTAATTGAAGATGAAGCAAGTAGGAACAAGAATTCATGGAGGTTAAAGGTAAGTTTTTATTTTGATTTTACTTAGATTGTTTTTGATATGTTAATGCATTTAATTTGTTGTTTTGAAAAAAAAAAAAGGGTTTTTATGTTGCAGAAGTGTTTCTGACGGAAATTTCTTCTTTACCGACGAAATATTCTGTCGCTGAAATTTCTTCAATAATTTTTCAGAAAATGATTTTCGGCGAAAAGGTGTTCCGACGAATTTTTCCGTCGGTAAAACAGTTACCGACGAACAGTTGCAAAATTTCGAATTTTTCACATCTTTTCATGAACGGACACCACTTTTAATTGATCTAATCCATTTCAAAAGGTGTCTTTTCACTTTTAAACCGCCCTTAACTACTTTTTCATGAATTATAACAGATCTAAGTTGTCTTGTTACATCATTTATACACGGACTTTTTCATATTTTGTTATGAACTTCATATCTCATACAAATATTAGAATCAAATAAATAATATGCATCCGGATTATGTTTGGAGAATGTTGAACTTCAAAAATATCGTTCTAAGAGCCCTACATTCGGTATGGGAATTTAGATTGTAGGAGAATGATGCATGCTTGAAAAATCTCATAGTCTTACCATCCGACCGATGATTTGCATACACTAAGTATGGGAAGGTCGGAAGACGTAGGCAGACAACCTTTGTGTTCTTGTAATCGGTCCATCATTGTTCATAAATCAAACGAGATCGATGAATATGTGTTACTTTACGTGTTTTTAATTTTCTTGTCATTTATTTTTCATTTTTCTTTTCGGGTAATCTTTAAGGTTAACCCTTGTTTCGTTAAACTTTCATTTTTGTTTTTAGTGTTTCCACAGGTTTTCTTACATTACTATCACGAAATAATAACGGGAATCACTCGTTTTTACTTAGGGATAACATAAATCTTTTTGTTTGTTTGTTTTCTTTGTTGGTTTTCTTATGAATGTTTATAGTTCCCGAACAATGAGGACATTGTTCCCACTAAGTGTGGGAAGGGTCGGTATGTTATCCCTCTCATTATCTTTCAAGAATGTTTGTTTTATCCATTTTGCATTTCATTTAGAGTTTTGCATTAAGTATTCACAAGATGGAGAAGTTTAAAATTTTTGTGCTTCTTTAAGTTGAGAAAAATAGAATGCATAATCATAAATGCTAAATATCATGCCTTTGGCACAAACTTTTCGATAATGACAAGTTGGATATAAATCTCATTTCCCGACTTAAGGTTTAAGATCCTCAAATCCTAACTAAGATCTTTATTATGTTCTTTTCTTTATGTTCAAACCAAGGTTTTTATGCAATCTCATATGGAACGTCATATTATCTAAAAGGTATGCAAATATCTTGACTTGAAATCCATCTCGAGATTAAATAAAAATGAGGTAAATAAGGAAACTATAGCCATAATACATGTTGAATCAAAGTTAATATAGGTTGAGGGTATCTAAAATTTTCTTGCTCAAATGCTTTAGGAAGTGTCAAGTTACGTACTTTTGGCTACGTTTGGGTCCACCCATGGCTCGAGCGAAGTATGAAAGGAACGTTGAAATAGAGTCTAGAGGTATAAATTAATGACATAATTGAAGTTTAATGTCACGGTCTAGTCCACCCATGTCAAGGACGTGACCTCTTAAGCGGAAAACATGGTTCTCATGTTAGTACTTTAACTCATAAGTCACGGTCTCGACTACCCTTATTAGGAACGTGACTAGGGAAGATTTACTCGACAAAATTATGCAAGAAGAAAATAAAGATACCTAGATATACCTTGAGACAATAATAATCAAAACATGTGTGCTCGCCTTGTCCCGAAAACCGTATATAAAATACGTCAAGAATGGATGATGGTCTTAAAGGTTCTATAATCGTATGGTTTCATTATGAACACATATTAACTGTCATGATTAAGACTCGCTTGATCAAAGTTTATTGATTTCTATATAAAGTTAGGTTAGCATAATCACTATCTTGGGAAGTCGATAGAGGATTCTTAAAAGTTTTACCTTGCAATTTGCTTGAGGACAAACAAAAGATAAAGTGTGGGAACTTCATAAGTCCAAAATGTACTTATATTTCAAGGCATTTAATCGTTGTATTCATACGAAATTGATCCATTTAGCTTAGATTTACATAGGTTAGGGGCAACTTTACCTTTGTATTTGTGGTTTCATGTGTAGGGATCAAGTTTGGTGAAATCAGTCGATTTGGTGCTAAAATTAGGCTTTACGCAAGCAAACAAGGCAGTTTCGACACCTTGCAGTATTTTGGCCATAACTCACTCATACGAACGTATTGTTGGGCGTTTCAAGTTGCGTTGGAAAGCTAAGACATAGACAAACAACTTTCATGTTTTATGTTTTTTCAAATTCGGAGCAGAAAGCAGTCAAAACAGGGTTCAAAGTTAAACTCGATCGAGGCACTTAAGCAGCTCGATCGAGCATGCAATTCTTGACAAACAGAATGCCTTGCTCGACCGAGCCACTTTTCTAGCTCGATCGAGGCAAGCATTCTGTTTGCCTAGAATTGCTTGCCTCGTTCAAGGCAATCTCCCCACTCGATCGAGCACATGCCTTGCTCGATTGAGCCACATCTCGACCAACCTGTCCCTTCATCAAATGTTGTGTTTTATCGCCCAAACGACACCCCAAATCACCCAATAGCTTCATCCTTTCATCAAGCAATGTAATCCTTGAGTTTTTGGCTATAAATATTCCATTCTCCAGCGAAAGAAATATATCCTATATCACATATCATCGAAGATCATAGAATAATCTACAAGAAATCACATTTGTAGTTATTACCATTTGTTCCACCGAATTCCCTTCGGTGAATTCGTAAACACCATACACCTTACCATTCATTATAGATTCCATGGCATTGTAGTGCTGATCGAGAGATAGACTTCTTTCATCGATTCATCGAGGAGAAAACGAGCAAGAACGCCCTGAGGATTGACAAACCTCGCGATCAAGAGTAAAAAGGATTGATAACCCTCTTTCCCTTTATCGATTACAGTTCTTACATTTCTCTGAATTTCCGTTGTAATTTCTATGAATGTTTGACAATTGGAATACTTATAATAAAAGTTATATTCATATATGTTCATGTGTTTGAATGTTCAAATCTTATTGCTTGGTAAATTTACTTAGTTTCTATCAAGTAAAATCAATAGAATATTCATCACTTACGCTTTATTAATCTAGGATAGGTCCAGTTAGTAAGTCGTAATCAATCTAACTTACGTGATATTCATTAATCTAATTAAGATTGTTTAGGATAGGTCCAGTAATCTTGTTAAGTTAATTCACTTAAGGACAATTAAACATAAGTATCGAAAGATCGTGTTTAATTGTGTTCTAGAATTGGTTGAATTGTATGAGTAAATTGTTATAATGTTCATCGTGCTTAAATGAATCGTTGTCTTTGCTTGGATGATGAATTTTGGTTAAGATGTTAGTGTAGGAATAAATGCTAGTTTAGGAATTAGTTTAGTTTAATCACCAACAATCCAAATTATCGCTTTTCTATAAACCTCGAGAAAACGAATAAAGTAAACGATGAAAGTAAATGAGTAATTAGTGTTTCCCTGTGGGATCGATATTTTATTACTACATGAGTGACTCCGTACACTTGCGGAAATCGCCCAACAAGGACAAGCAAAAGATAAAGTGTGGGAACTTGATAAGTCCAAAATGTACTTATATTTCAAGGCATTTAATCGATGTATTTACGAGAAATTGATCCATTTAGCTTAGATTTACATAGGTTAGGGGAAACTTTACCTTTGTATTTGTGTTTCCATGTGTAGGGATCAAGTTTTGTAAATCAATCGATTTGGTGCTAAATTCGAGCTTTACTCAAGCAAACGATGCAGTTTCGACACTTTGCAGTATTTCGGCCATAACTCCCTCATACGAAAGTATTTTTGGGCGTTTCAATTATTAGTTACTTTTATTAATGTTTTATCTTTTATTTATAAGTTGATTTAATTTCAAAAGTGTAGTTACTAACTATTTTCTTTTCTGATCGAGCTGCTTAAGTGGCTCGATCGAGTTTAACTTTGAACCCTATTTTAACTGCTTTCTTCTCCGAATTTGGAAAACCATAAATCATGAAAGTTGTTTTTCTATGTCTTAACTTTCCAGCGCAACTTGAAACGCCCAAAAATACTTTCGTATGAGGGAGTTATGGCCGAAATACTGCAAGGTGTCGAAACTGTCTCGTTTGCTTGAGTAAAGACTAATTTTAGCACCAAATCGACTGATTTCACCAAACTTGATCCCTACACATGAAAACACAAATACAAAGGTAAAGTTGCCCCTAACTTATGTAAATCTAAGCTAAATGGATCAATTTCTCGTAAATACATCGATTAAATGCCTTGAAATATAAGTACATTTTGGACTTATCACAAAGGTAAATTGGGAATTAAGTGGGAAGGACCATTTCAGATCGTAGAATGCGTCGGTACACATACCTATCGTTTGCAGCAACTCGATGGAACTGAGGTTCCGAGGACTTGGAACGCAATTTCTCTCAGGAAATATTATTTTTAGATTCTGTTTATTTTCTTTTTTAAGATTACTTTTTGATGTCATGTAACTCAGATCCAACTTAGGAGTTATTATGAATAAAGGCCCATGAGGCATCGTTTTCATCTATGACTTTTAATTCAGAAATTTCTTTGGAATTATTCGTTTATGAAAAATGCTAGAGATATAAGTTATTTTTGAAAGTTTGTTCTAAGTATTCGACACTGGATAGTTGGTTAGAATATTAAAATCAAGCTTATGCATGCTAGAAGGCTTTGATTAAAACCAAACTTAAGAACGTCGTGGTAAGAATCCACCCTACAAGAGTTAGCCCGACCAGAAAATAGGGGGGGCTACTACGAGGGCTGCGAACAATTAAAGTTCAAAATATTAAGAACGTTAGAAAGTTGAAGCATGAACAGACTTTAATAAAGAACTTGCACACAAGATATTACACGTAATATATGAAGGCAAGATAGGATAAGGTTTGTCATTTCATTGAAAAAATTATTACAAATAGGTACAAGCTATTCTACTGGTTCAACTGCGGATACCGGATCAGCTGGGATCCCTTCCTTGGGAGAATCGGGCTCGGGATAAGACTCATCGAGGACGGCAGGTGCTTCTTCATCATCCTCGGGAGGGTTCACGTTCACGAAGAATTTGAGGTCTTCCTCGGAGATGTCAGGAAACCTTTCGCGAATGGACATAACAAAACGAGTTTTGAACCTTGACATACGCCAAATCTCGTTCTCCTCCATTTTCGCGATAGTCTCCTCGTGAGCAGCTTCTTGGTCCAGTTTGGCTTTCTCGGAAGCCTCGATTTGAGATCAGAGTTTCTGTGCAACTTCCTTTCCTCGAGCTCTCCAAGTCGCTTGGTCAATTTTCTCGAAAGCAAGTTGAGCTCACGCCCCTTGATGAAGACCTGCCAGCGCAAGGCAAGATTCGAGCCATTGGGATTGGATCTCAGCCTCGAGGCCCAGCACTCGTTCCTTCGAGGCCTCGAGGGCTTTGTTTAGTTGAATGCAATCAACCTTCAGTCTCTCGCACTCAAAGGTTTTTTCCCTTCCTATGTGTTGAGCAGACTTAAGGATTTTCGTTTGAGCGCTCAAAGCATCTTCCGCCGCGTCAAGTTTATCAGAAACCACCGCCCACTTGTGACGATAATTCTTGAGCGATTCTGCCTTTTGCAGAAAGCGGTAGGACATAATCTCCGTTGCAGCCATGGCCTGCAGGTGGTTCATAGTTAGATAAAACACGGACGGAAAAAGAGCAAGAAGAAACGAGAGTATTAATGGTTTGATAGATTACCTTCGCTTGACGCACGTGCACCAACTGTGCGAGTTCTTTGTCGGAGAGTTTCTCGGCCAGGGTAACCTCCTCGGGAATGAGGCAGGCTTGAGCTACGTCCTCGACAATTTGAGGGACACTCAGAGACACTTGAGGAAAGCGCTCCGACCAGAACTACAGAAGGATCAAAGTGGTAAGGAAACAACCAATAAAACACACAAAGGCAAAATAGGAAAAGTATATGACTTACATTGTATAGCTTATACTTTTCGTATTGGTCAATCACATTTTCTGGAGGTGCCCTGCCCTTCGCGTTGATTATTTCTAGACAGTAAGAAATAGGATGCCATTGGGGGTTGAATGTCGCAGGAATCTTCAAGTGTGGTGGTGTGCTTGTACCCTCGATCTGACGAGCACGCTTTGCTTGATGCTCGTCAAGAACATCGGAGTTAGAATCCAAAGTAGCCTCACCCGAAGGGATCGGGGAATCGAGAGAAACATCGATGGTTTTCCTCTTCGAGCGGGTTTGTTTCGGGATAAGAGTGTCCCCGAGCTGAGGAATTTTATCGAGATCGGATGATTGGTCCTCGGGAATCTCATGATCATGCGCTTCATCCGAGGTAGAGGAAAGAATTTGGATTTCTGAGAAGGCAAAGATAAACGAGTGAAGACACGTGATTTAGTAAGAAAAACGGTTTGAGAGATATTGCAGGATCACAAACCTGGGGTTTCCTCCGGTATTTGATTAACAGGTATGGGTTGTCCCACCACAGGAACATCCTCGGGCTCGTGACCCTCGTTCGAAATAGGATCGTTCAAGGCTGAGGCCCTAACTTTCTTGGTCGTCGCTCGAGGGCTCGAGGTCTGCTGGATGACTTTTGGAGCCTCGATCTCACCACCCAGGGCCTTCAGACGGGCAGCTGCAAGGCGTTGTTTGTAAGATAACTTAGGGGCCATGATAAAAATGCCTGCAAATGACAAGTTTATAGTTAAAATCAAGAAAGCTTACTAGGATTTTTTGGAAGAGAAATTGGCTCCCCGAGATGAGCCCGATTAACCTCGGGAGCAGGAAAATAAAATATGGTCCCTTTCTCTCCAACGGTAGTGATCGGCATGTTGCCTCGATAGCGGGTTAAGAAATTGTCGAGGGAGATGGGACTGGGGGGTTTGTATTTTTGGAGTTTCTTAAGGGAGCATTGTTCCTCCTGTTAAGTCCAAAATGTACTTAATTTAGCTATGTATTTCGTATATATTTTCATAACATTTCATATAGTTTTAGCTCATTTAGCTTAGAAATATCTAGGATAGGGGCAATTTCACTTCTTTGTGTTTGTTTTGATCTCCAGAGCTTAATCTTGTGAAAACATAGCAATTTGATGTTAGTTCGAGCCAAAAACGAGCAATAGAAGACATTTGAGTTCATACAAGTTCATGCAAGGCCATGCGGAGAAGTTACGTGCGAGCTTAAGTTGGAAAATCGAAGAAAAGGGTCGAGATATTCAACCTACAGGTCGCGCGCTAGAGGCAGAAGTTGCCTCTGGCGCGCTGGGTGTTTATTTTGCCTTGTCTCTGTAGAGGCAAAAGCTGCCTCTGGCGCGCCGGGTTACAGAATGTTCAGAATTGGATTTTCTTCGTCGTTCTTATCCACACAACCCTTCCGAAAGGTCGTACGCCTTCCCAACGGACACGACCATTCCCTAAAGGTTGTAACTCTTTGAAACACACCTCTTGGTGCCTATAAATACACCATCCTTCTCTGAAATTCGGATGGTTGTCAAATCTTACAAAAGAACTAAACACTAAATACATACTTACATTTCCCGTAAACCTTTACCCGTAAATTCGCCCACACACATAGTTCCAGCGGAGTATTCAGATCAGAAACTCAGCAAGATTTCGTTCCTTTCATAAGGCATTGTAGTTTAGATCGAGAGATCAACTTTGTTCATCCGTTCATCGAAGGAAATCCGAGCAAGAACGCCCCGAGGCTTTGACACGCCTTCCGAGTAGAGTAAAAAGGATTGACGCTCCTGTTTCCTTATACTTGTTTATGTTCTGTCCAACTTTGATTTTCTGTTTACATCTTGTATGAATACGATATCGAGTTTATAAAGAGATTTATGTTCTTCATATGCTTATGTTCTTGAATTGATAGTTTGCATGCTAAGTAGATATTTGGATCAAGAATAGTTGCTTAGTATAATAACTTGTGTTTATCATTAACTTATAATCTTGTGATACGAATAGGTTCGGTTGCTTAGGTTATAATCTAGTTTTACATGTGTGATTGTAGTCGGTTATAATATTGATACGAATAGGTTCGGTTAGTATATAATTGATGTTCATATGTGGTTAACTTGTTTGCATGTATCGAGAGATCGGAATAAGTTATATCGAGATTAGATTAAGTATATCAAGTTTACTCAATATTGTGTTTACGTGCTTAAATGAATTGTTGTCTTTGCCTTAGAATGAATAGAAATCCAAACATGTGCGTTTGGTGACTTGAAGTATATGTTATACGTGAATGGTACAGTAAGTTGTGTTTTATCAACCAAATCAATAAGGATTATCGTTTTATCTATTTGTGAAAAGAAAACGAACGCGAATAAGAGAAAGTTTAAGTATATTGTTCCATCTCTGTGGGTACGATCTTTTTATTACTATATGCGAATCTGTGCACTTGCAGAAATAACGCAACAAGTTTTTGGCGCCGTTGCCGGGGATGGCAATTAATGTGCTTTAAATTTTTGTATGATTATTTGTGTTCCGAATTTTTACTTATAGGGCTAATTTATTTTTAATTTTTGTTTTTCAGGTACTTTGATGTTATATGCGTGGGACTCGTAGTCGAAAGCCTAAACTTGTAGATTACGATCTTTCGTTTGAGAAAAAGTTGAAAAATAAAAGAAAGTTTTTGAAAAATAAAAATAGAAAGGAATTAGAGTTTTATATAGAATTAGGATTTAATTTAGAATTAGACTTAGAGGGGAATTTGGTTTTTAACGACATGGCAGTTCCACCGCAAAGGCTTATGGATTATTCCGCACCTGGCCTTGATGGATTAACGGATGGTGTTCGTCGCCCAGCGATTAACGCCGACCATTTTGAAATTAAACCCGCCTTGTTGCAAATGATTCAAAATAATGTCCAGTTTTTTCGGTATGCCTAGTGAAAATCCAAATACTCATTTGAGTACATTTCTTGAAATTTGTGATACCTTTAAAATTCATCATGTGTCCTTAGAGGCTATAAGGCTTCGTCTTTTTCCGTTTACGCTAAAAGATAAGGCCAAGTCTTGGTTGAACTCGCTGCCGCAAAATTCAATCACCACATGGGAAGCAATGGCTAGAGCATTTTTGGCCAAATATTTCCCATTGGCTAAGACCGCTAAAATTATAAAGGAGATAACGTCGTTTACTCAACATGAGACCGAGCCGCTTTATGAGGCTTGGGAGCGATATAAAGAACTTCAAAGAATTTGTCCTCACCATAATTTGGCTCGTGAACTTATTTTGCAAACTTTTTATAACGGTGTTAGTCCGTCTACTAGGAGTCAAATAGATGCTATGGCAGGTGGATGTTTTATGAAGAAGACATCCGATGAAGCTTTTGAATTATTGGAGGAAATGTCTACTAATAGTTGCATGTGGCCCGTTGAACGTGTCCAAGTTTCTAGAAGTGCAGGTTCGCCGCAGTCGTCTTCAGGATCGGTTAAGGGGATCATTGATTTGGATCCTTTAACTAAGATTGAAGCCCAGTTCTCGAAGTTATATAATAAAATTGATATTTTGCAGGAGGAGATTCGAGGACCACAACCTCAGAATTGTGAATACCCGATTATGGAGGAACAAGTGAATTATGTCCAAGGGCAAAATCGCAATAATAATCCATATTCGAGTACTTACAATCCTGAATGGCGAAACCATCCTAACTTTGGTTGGAGAGACAACACAAACTCTAACCAAGATAGGCCTACCAATAATAATAATAATAATAATAATAATAATAATAGTAGTAATAATAGTAATAATAATAATAATAATAGTAATTATAATAGCAATAATAATGGTTATAATAATCAATCTCAATCCCGTGGTTATAATAATCCATTGGGAGATTTATCGTCTAAAATTGATAAGTTTATTGATGGCATTGGCGGTAAAATGAATTCCCAAGAGGAAAATTTTAAGAGGATTGAAAACAAGTTCGATCAACTTATTAAAAATAATTCTTCGTCTATACATAATTTAGAAGTGCAGATTGGACAGCTTGCTATGTCTATTCCGTCTCGTCAGATGGGAGATCTTCCGAGTAGTACCGAAAGTAATCCTATCCATAAAACTTAAGTATTTCTACCTTTTATTTTACTTAGTGTTGTATGTTTATTAGATTAGTTAATTTATTTTTGATGTGTTGTTATGCTTTGTTATTTTATGTGTTATCTGATTAGTTTAATGTTACCACAGTTAGTATAGTTAGTGTTTTTGATTAGGAAGTTAATCTAAGGACGTTTATATAAGTACGTATTAGTTAGAAGTTGAGAAAAACGAATCGCGCACCATTTACAGGTGGCGCGCCAGAGGCAACTTTTGCCTCTAGCGCGCCCTTCAATATTTAAAGGGTGGCGCGCCAGAGGCAACTTCTGCCTCTAGCGCGCAAGCTTACAGTAGAGAAGATAAGGTTCGTTTTCGGTTATTTTTGTGTCTCTTCGCGAAAAGTTGCCATTTTGAACGGGTACACTCGTTCCAATTCGCACCATTTCGTATTCTAACTTATCTTAACTACTTTTCTGAGTCTATTTAAGTAGATTAGAGGCCTTAGATCAATCACAAACACAGAAACTTGCTAGAGTGTACAACAAAAGAGAGAAAACAAGCAAGTGGCATAATGCCTCCAAAAACCCGTGATATGACGTCGCTGGACGTGTGGACTAGCATCACCGGTCAAGAACGATACATCCCAAAGCTTGCTTTCAACAAGTTGATTTCTTCGGAATCAATTTTGTACTTCCATAAGTTCCTATGTTATTCCATTTTTGGAAGAACTAATGGACATAAAGTCCGTTATGAAGACTTAAATCTCTTAGGAGATGTGATGCAAGGAACGGACGTTGATTCAAGTCGGCTTTTGATGGATGGAATCTTTCTTACTTCCCGATCAAAGAACAAGAATATAGGGTTCGAGAATGTTATTTGTGGCTTAATCATAGGAGGTCTTGGCAATATTGAAGTACCTTGGACCGATAAGGAGTATTTTCCGGTCATTGATTTCGAGTTCTTGGCTAAGGAAGGGCTAGTGAAGAGAGTCTTTCGTCGAGGGGCACGTTTTCTTCCTTATGAAGATCGTGTTTTATCGATTCTTACCAAGCCAACATCGAATGGAAGTCGCTTCATAGATTTAGACGCCTAGTTTAGTCTAAGTTATTTTATGATTATTGTTTTCTTTAATTCTGTTGTTGTTGTTGTTTTTGATTTTGTAATTTTCTGTTTTTTATTTCTTGTTTTTATGCTTTGAATAAGTGTATTCGATCACCCACATATTAAATAAATAAAAGATCAAATTTTTATACTTGTGTTATTTACTTTTATTTGTTGTTTCTCGGTTAACCATTTGGTTAATCCGAGTGTTTACTAATGTTTAAAGTTGTTTTGATGAGTTTCAGAATGTTTAGTTCTCACTTGTGATGTTTCAGTAGGGTCTGAGTTAGTGGAAATTGGATCGGGGATTAAAAATAAGTTGAAAAACGCGTACCTGTGAGGGGTACAGGTCGCGCGCCAGAGGCAACTTCTGCCTCTGGCGCGCTAGGCATGTTTTATGCCTTGGCTCGATCTTGCTCGAGCCAGCAGATCGAGCCAAGTTACAGAATGCTTGGCCGAGTTTCAAGTCCCTAAAAATCCAAATTTTTGCCTCAAAACCCCAACTCAAATTCAAATTTCACCTTTTTACTCTTCCCAAAACAACTTTAACTCTTACACATACATTCATTACCACATTTACATCCATAAATATTCCTATTTCACTCATCTCTTCCATAACAACTCAAATTCAAATTCTCAAACCCTTAACACCCAAAACCTCAAATTTTCTTTCAACCCAACATTAAATTTCGAAAATGTCAAGGAGAAAGGCTCCCGCTCAACGAAATAAGGCTCCGGAGGTTGACTTGAGGGAATCTTATGGCTCTCCATTCCGTATTGTTGAGCCGTCGGAAGGTTCAAGGTTTAGTCGCCTAGTTGGTAAGGCTACTTTTGTCTCTATGCGATATCTTAATGATGAGGTGATTGAATGGTTTAATTTTGGTGATGAGGTTGGGAAATATCTTGAACTTATGGGATTGACTAGATTCTCTAAGTATAGGTTTGATGTAAATGTGCATGTATTGATGGAGTTAGTTTGTTCTTTGCATTATGATGAGAAGAAAAATTGGTTTCGTTTTAGAAATCAAGGAGAAGAATTTACCGTTTCTAGGAGGGATCTTCAAAAATGGTTTGGAATCCCTAATAGTGGAGCTACTATGCCCGATGATTATGATTTGAATGCGGGATGGAAACGCATTTCGGGTATGGATGAATTTGTAGTTAAAAATTGCTCTAACAAGTTAATTAAGGATGAATGTTTGATGTTCTTTCATAAATATCTTTGTGGTGCAATTTTTGGTCGTGTTGAATATTCGAAAGTTAGTGCTAAGGATGTGTGGGTGCTTGAATGTCTTCTCGATGGTGTTCAAGTAGATAGTATAAGTTTGATTTTTGATGTGCTCAAAAGGTTGAATGCTAGGAGAACCACTACTTATCCTTTTGCTAACATTTTGACGGGTTTAGTCCAATGTGTTAGAGGAACTTTATCCGAGTTTCAAAAGATTCGTCATAATGATCTCCCGATGCTTGATATGGTGTTTTTGAAAAATAGTGGTGTACTCACCGATTCTCGGCAATTTAAGTCCTATGAGAAGAGGACGGCTTTACTTATTTTAGGTGAACATGTCGAGGCGGGTGATGGATCTTCATCGGTACCTAGGCCGAAAGGAAAGGGCAAGGGAAAGGCCAAAGTGGGCCAAAGTCGAATAAATGAGGAAGAAGAAGAGCTTGGTGGTGAACTTCCGGGTTGGCAACGTGTTCTTGATCAAATGAATGCAAATCACGAGGTGGTTCAAGGACAAATCCGTGAAGTCGTCGAAGAAAATAGGCGAATGGGTTTACAATTGGGGACTATGCAAACTTCAATTGATCTTTGCTTGGAGAATCAACGAGGATTCAAGACCGAACTTGACGATTACATTAACTACAAGTTCACTTCCGACTCTCCTAACTACTCTCCTCCTCGAGATTGAGTACCGAGTTCAAGAAGCCGAAGATCAAGTTTTATTTTCTTTACTTTATTTTTCTTACTTTTTAATTTTTAGTATAACTAGTTTTAATTTAGTACTTTATTTTCATTATTTTTATTTTATGCTTATTGAAGAACTAATTTATCTTTTTATAAATCTCTTATGTTTTTAGTTATTCTTTATCTTACATTTTTGCTCACTTAGTTTCCGAACTATGCGGACATAGTTCCCACTAAGTGTGGGGAGGTGGTACGTTTTCCTTTATTTTTCCTATATCGTTTTATTATTCATGTGTGATTTTTGTCAAAAATTTAAATTTTTCCATTAGTGCCATTTTTGCAATAAAAATGTCTTAGCTTTAGATTGACATACATATATTCATGCATTTATTCTTATGACTAGTAGAATGTCTACCAAATAATAAAATAGGAAAAAGAAAACGTATGCAAAAAAGTGATAGTTGACGAAAAAGAAAAAAATATTCAAGTCACTTTTACATTTCCCCTACACAAGGATTAAGTACCTCAAATCCTATACTAAAGTTTTTATTATGTTCTTTTCTTTATGTCTAAACCAAGGTTTTTATGCAATCTCATATGGAATGTCATATTATCTAAAAGATATGCGAATATCTTGACTTGAAGTCCATCTCGAGATTAAATAAAAATGAGGTCATTAGGGAAACTATAGCCATAATACATGTTGATTTAAAAGTTAATATAGGTTGAGGGTATCTAAAATTTTCTTGCTCAAATACTTTGTTAATTAGGAAGTGTCAAGTTGCGTACTTTTGGCCACGTTCGAGTCCACCCATGGCTGGAGCGAGGTATGAAAGGAACGTCAAGCTAGAGTCTAGAGGTATTAAATTTGGCATGATTGAAGTTTAACGTCACGGTCTAGTCCACCCATGTCAAGGACGTGACCTCTTAAGCGGAAAACATGATTCTCAAGTCGGTATTTTAACTCATAAGTCACGGTCTCGACCACCCTTATCAAGGACGTGACTAGGGAAGATTTACTTGACAAATTAAAGCAAGAAGGAAAATAAAGATACCTAGATATGCCTTGAGACAATAAAAATCAAAACATGCGTGCTCACTTTGTCCGAAAGCCTTATATAAAATACGTCAAGAATGGATGATAGTCTTAAAGGTTCTTATAATCGTATGGCTTCATTATGAACGCATATTAACTTTCTCGATGAAGTTTTGCTTGATCAAAGTTAATTGATTTTCATATAAGGTTAGGTTAATATAATGACTACTTTAGGAAGTTGATAGAGGTAGCTTATGTTACATCCTATATTTGCTTGAGGACAAGCAAAAGTTTAAGTGTGGGGATTTGTTAAGTCCAAAATGTACTTAATTTAGCTATGTATTTCGTATATATTTTCATAACATTTCATATAGTTTTAGCTCATTTAGCTTAGAAATATCTAGGATAGGGGCAATTTCACTTCTTTGTGTTTGTTTTGATCTCCAGAGCTTAATCTTGTGAAAACATAGCAATTTGATGTTAGTTCGAGCCAAAAACGAGCAATAGAAGACATTTGAGTTCATACAAGTTCATGCAAGGCCATGCGGAGAAGTTACGTGCGAGCTTAAGTTGGAAAATCGAAGAAAAGGGTCGAGATATTCAACCTACAGGTCGCGCGCTAGAGGCAGAAGTTGCCTCTGGCGCGCTGGGTGTTTATTTTGCCTTGTCTCTGTAGAGGCAAAAGCTGCCTCTGGCGCGCCGGGTTACAGAATGTTCAGAATTGGATTTTCTTCGTCGTTCTTATCCACACAACCCTTCCGAAAGGTCGTACGCCTTCCCAACGGACACGACCATTCCCTAAAGGTTGTAACTCTTTGAAACACACCTCTTGGTGCCTATAAATACACCATCCTTCTCTGAAATTCGGATGGTTGTCAAATCTTACAAAAGAACTAAACACTAAATACATACTTACATTTCCCGTAAACCTTTACCCGTAAATTCGCCCACACACATAGTTCCAGCGGAGTATTCAGATCAGAAACTCAGCAAGATTTCGTTCCTTTCATAAGGCATTGTAGTTTAGATCGAGAGATCAACTTTGTTCATCCGTTCATCGAAGGAAATCCGAGCAAGAACGCCCCGAGGCTTTGACACGCCTTCCGAGTAGAGTAAAAAGGATTGACGCTCCTGTTTCCTTATACTTGTTTATGTTCTGTCCAACTTTGATTTTCTGTTTACATCTTGTATGAATACGATATCGAGTTTATAAAGAGATTTATGTTCTTCATATGCTTATGTTCTTGAATTGATAGTTTGCATGCTAAGTAGATATTTGGATCAAGAATAGTTGCTTAGTATAATAACTTGTGTTTATCATTAACTTATAATCTTGTGATACGAATAGGTTCGGTTGCTTAGGTTATAATCTAGTTTTACATGTGTGATTGTAGTCGGTTATAATATTGATACGAATAGGTTCGGTTAGTATATAATTGATGTTCATATGTGGTTAACTTGTTTGCATGTATCGAGAGATCGGAATAAGTTATATCGAGATTAGATTAAGTATATCAAGTTTACTCAATATTGTGTTTACGTGCTTAAATGAATTGTTGTCTTTGCCTTAGAATGAATAGAAATCCAAACATGTGCGTTTGGTGACTTGAAGTATATGTTATACGTGAATGGTACAGTAAGTTGTGTTTTATCAACCAAATCAATAAGGATTATCGTTTTATCTATTTGTGAAAAGAAAACGAACGCGAATAAGAGAAAGTTTAAGTATATTGTTCCATCTCTGTGGGTACGATCTTTTTATTACTATATGCGAATCTGTGCACTTGCAGAAATAACGCAACACCTCCTCGTTGAGGATCACAGTCTTCGTGGGGTTCCTCCACGTGTTTGGATCAGTAGGAAATTCGTTGAAATCGATCCTCCAGGGCCATCGAAGGTTGCCATCTTCGGGACCAACCCAGATCCATCGAGAGCGATGGCCACTGTGTGACGAGGGTTTACCACCAACTAAACCTTTGGGCTCGTGAAACTCCTTGAACGAGACACAGGGATGTTTCAGAGCCTTGGTAGGAGTCCTCAGATATTTGAAGAGGTTTCCAATGAGCAAAACTCCTAGATCTTGGCAAACTCGGACGAGAGCAAGCATCTCAACCCACGAGTTAGGAACGATCTGTGCTGGGCAAAGGTTGAACTCGTTAAGGATGTCGTTCACCACCTCAGGGAAAGGAAACCTCATCCCATATTCTAAATGCCTCTCGAGAACTGCCACTTTGTGGATTTTCCCTTTGAACATCCTGTCTTCAGGGGTAGGGACTGCACAGTCGAAATCCCTTAGACAAGGGAATTTCTTTTTTAGGTCACGAAGTGCTTCGATTGTATTGATCTTTGTCGCTTCGTGAGGAAGCGATGTCTCCCATCTGCCTTGTTTTGGATGAGGGACATGAACTGGCATTTGAATCGGGGGGTTAGGGTTTCTAGGGTTTGTGTACGACGTAGCATGGAGGATTGGATTTTGTGGTCCAAGTGGGGTCAATTCTTCCTCGGACCAATCCATTATAGTTTGACGTCGTCGGTGGTTAAGTTCTGGATCTGAGGTTTGGGAGGTTTCGTTCGAGGAGGAAGGGTTTTGCGATGAAGAAGCCATTTCTTGCGGACGAAATCAAGAGGAGATAAAGAAAGGTTACAGATGACTTACACTTAGCAGAATTCTGGAAGTCGAGATGCAGGGAGAATTGAGGGATTTTGAAAGCGTAAGAAATGAAGAAGTTTGCGTTGATATTTATAAGCAAATGGTGTTTTTTGAATTGCAAAAACCCTTTCGCATACTTGGAGGGAGTTTAAGTTTGAGACCACGCTTGAAGACAAGTGTGGAGATTTGAGTGAAGCGTGCAATTTGGGTAGTTGGAGTTAAAGTTTGTTGGGCTCACAGCCATATTCGTTGTTTGGGCCTGCAGTTTGGGCCGTGCAATTTGTGTGGTTTTCTTTGCATATCGTTAAGACATAAGTCCTAAAGGAACTCGTTATCCTTTTGGGGGGGCTTCTGTTATCACGTAATATTAAAGATGACACGTGGCCCAAATTGGAATGTTTAATTTGCCACATTGGATTTGCGTTGAATAGTCAAGACTGGGAGAATCCTTCTTCCACGTGGATTATAATTATGAGCCTAATTAGGCGTGATTTGTGGTATGTCCTAATACCACTAGGATTCAAATACAAGATCAAATACTATAAATACATGGGATTTTCTACAATCTAAGTTACATTGATTCTGACTCAAGCTCTGAGTAAATTACTTTCCAATCACTGGTTCTCTACTGACTTTAGCATCGGAGAGGGGTCGCCGATCAGCGGCCTCCTTTAGGCTAACGTTTGCTATTTTTCAGGAAGCTTAGCTTACGTGGATTCAAGTTACAATTTTACGGTAACAGTAAGCATTGCTCAGAAGGAGATAGTTGAAGCAACTGTGTAGAAAGGAAAGAATGTTGCCAAGAAGGGCAAAGGAAAGAAAGGATCAAGTAAGGTGGTCCTAACTGTTGAGAAGGTGGTTGTCTCAGAACCTCTTCCAGCTATGGTTTAAACAACAATAAATGTTGAACCTTCTGGCAAGATCGTTGCTGAGAAGCCAAAGGATGCTTCTGAGAAAGCAGATCAAGATGCTGAGGATGCACGCCTTGCTGAAAGAGAGAAGGTTGCTGAAGCTGAGAAAATTGCAAGAGTTGTGGCTCTTGCTGAAGAGAAGAAGAAGAAAAAGGTAGCTGAAGATAAGTTAGCAGCAGAGCGAGAAATTGCAGCAAAGGCTAAGGCTGATGCTAGAATTGCTGAATGCGCTGCTGAAGTTGAGAATGTAGCGCTCTCTGGAAATGTTGAGGCTACGGAAGAAGATGAGGATTCTGAAGATATTCCTCTCTCCAAACGGAACAGGAAGAAGGTGTCAGCAAATAGAAGGTCTCTGAACAAAAAGGACTTCTATATTGCTCCGAGTGCTGAACTGGATGAATCAACTCCTGAAAAAGAAGACTTGGTTGATGACGAAGACATGATGGAGATGTCTGCTGAAGAGAATGTTGATGCTCCTGTTATTGAAGAGCTGTCAGAGGACAGTGAACCAGAAGCTGATGTGGTTCTTCAGGATGCACAACAATTTTGTGAGAATGCTGATGATGACAATTTCATTGACAACATTCTTCTGGGTCAAGGTAGAAACCCTGGTGATAAGGATGCTTCTGAAACACTGATCAGAATGGCTCATGTGTTTGCTGAACCAATCTCTATGTTTGATCCAAATTCTGAACATGTTATCTCATCTCCCTCTCATATTCCTCATCCATCTCCCCTTCGTACTTCTCATCCATCCTCACCTCATACTCCCCATCCATCTCTCTCACTACCTTCTATCACAGAAGTTAATGATTCTCAAACTTCCATTCCTCCTACAACTTCAACCTCTGAAGTCGTACCTCCTAAAACTGCTCCTCCTTCTGGATCCTATTCACAGACTCCATATCCACTTCAACTACTTCATCTCTATCTACTTCCTCTGTAATTCCTTCAATAGGATTTACTTCTCCTTCCTTCTCACTCCCATCCACACTACCATCCATTTCCCCTACAATTTCTTCCTCTACCACATATTCTATCCTATCCTCAACCACACATATTCCTCCTCTCTCAACCTCTGGACATGCACCTCCTGTGTGTGATCCCTTAACTACTTCCTCCTCCACTTCCTTCTTTGCTGGGGTGTCATCAAACTATGACTTCCTACGCAATTCTTTGGATCGAGATAACTTGGAGAGAACTTTTGGTAGTTTTGGCTTCATGCGCAGAGCTTCTGGTGTATCTGAGGCTGGTGGTGCTCCCAGTGTTGAAGAGTTGAGAAGAATGAGTCAGAGTGGCTCTGATGAAATGCTGAATAGATTTGCTGGTTTTGGGCAAAGGTCTTCTGCTGCTGACATGTATGCTCAGGGCATTGTGCTGCAAGAAATTCAATCTTTGAAAGCTCAGAACCTGCAGCTCATGACTATGCTTCAAGTGAAGAATCCTACTGTCTACACTCGCAATCTTTCTACACTTCATCTGGCTACATATGATGAGTTATACAAGTTGAGAGAACTTGCTCTGACTCTTCCAACTCTGGAAAATATTGCTCTTGCTTCTTCTCTGAAAGTTAATCAGAATTTGGAGATTTTGTCAGAAGAAGTCAAGGAAGCAAACGAGCATTATGAGGCTCATGAGAAGATTCTTCCAAGTAAGATTGATGATCTACAAAGTACTGCCAATCATATTCTGAGAGAAGTGAAATCTTCTGCTCAAGGATCATCATCTTCAGGGGCTGCTAAGATTGTATATGACATCACTCCTGATCTCAACAATCGTCTTCAGAGCATTGAGTCCGCTGTGACTGCTCAGAGCGCCCAGATTGCTGAGCTTACTGAACTTCTGAAGGTTATGCACACTCAAGCACGTGAACAAGAGAAGGTTCTTCATAATTGCTATAGGTTTGTTCGAGGACAGACTTATATTCAGAATGAGCATCTCACTGCTGTTGTGTATGCTAATAATCGTTTGATCAAGCTCCTTTTGGATGATGTTCAGAGACAGCGTCCTATGTCTGGACAGACTTTTGATCATATGAAGACAATTGATGATGACTTCAAACGAAGAATGGATATGATCAACACTGTGAGGCCAACTCCTCAGCAATATCAGACTGCACTGAATGTTCAGCAAAAATTGAACTCTCAAGGTGCTTTGGGTATTCCTGTTGGTTCTGGCCAAACGGGGGAGAAGTTTGCTCAGCAGGGTGGTCTCAAGTCTGCTGGGATGAAGAGACAGAGTGTTGGTGAAAGTTCAAGTGGTGTTCCTCCTCCTCAGAAGAGATCTAGAAACAATTAATCTCATTAGGACTTAAGCTTCTTAGCTAGGTTCTGGGTTGGGTAGTTCTGTCTTAGGACTTTATGTTCCCTTCTGCTGATTATTTTGTTTGTTTCTTCTGACGATTATATTCAATTGAACTCTTCTTATACATATTACCAGTCTCTGATTAACTTCTTACTGATTATGTTTTCTTTTTAACTTAGTAACTTTCACTTTGCTAAAATCTAACAACTTGATCTTAAGTCTATTTTAAGTTTATACAGATTGCTGAAGATCACCATTTACACTAAAATGGGGGAGTTAAGTTACTCAGAAGTTATAATAAAAAAAAAACATATGTATCAGGAAGTTTCACTCTAAACCTTGTATTTTCTCAAGAATTTTACCTTCTGACCACAGTTTGTCCATAACCAAAATGGGGGAGAATGATGAACCCTAAGTGTTTTGATTATGTCCAAACGTTTCAGAAGATGAAAATTAAGATTCTCTTACATACGGTTTAATGTTGACTAACAATTTTTGTTTAGTTTGTATGTAAGTTACTCAGCAGGTGCTGAATGAAATATTTCTGGATTGCCTGAAAGACTCAGAAGTTCCGAAAGCTGAAGACAGTGTCTCATGATCAGAAGCTGGATATTCCGCTCTGAAGCTACGAAGTCTGTTAAAGCTCTCCTCAGAGGTCCTTTGCAATCAGAAGTTATACCAATTCAATCAGAAGCTTAGACAAATGGAATTAGCTTTCAGAAGCTAAGTCACGGGTTTTGTTGAGCATTTATTGCTCTGACATTTGCATTTAATGCAAGGCGCCAAAAGTTCAAAAAGCTGTTTTGAATGAGCGCGCTTGTCTACTCAAAGCGAAACCAGTTTTTCCTTGTCTACCCTTTGTTGATCCATTTGAAGAATGTTTTCTGTCAACCTTATCTTCAACTTCAAATCACTTACCGGATTTAGTTAAAGAACAAGGTTAACGGAATCAAAGTGTTTGAAGACCGTTTGAAGACTTGACAAATTAACGGCTACAACAACTGATGTCATCTCCATTGAAGATTCAAATTCACCAACGGTCATCCTCATTCACTATAAATAGTAGCCAAGCTCCACTGCATCAACTATGCGTGATAATCGAGCAAAATCTTAACGCACTGTTTGAACAAGAAAAACAGAGCACACTTTTCCATTCTCAAATCTTTCTTAGCATAGCTATTGTAATAGTGAGAGAGTGAAGAAAAACAAGTTCATAATAGGAATCTTGTAAACTGATATCGTTTGTGATATTCAGTTAGATTTAGAGAGAAATCTAGTTGAGATTAGAGTTGGGTGAGAAATCCAGAAAACAGAGTGTTGTTATTCTGGTGGAAATCCTTTAACTCTTTTTAGGCTAGTCAGAACTAAGTGAGAAATTAGCTTAAGTTCTGTTGATGTAAAGGAGCTTCTGAACTTGCCATAAAAGTTCTAAATAGTAGATTTAAAATCTCTGGTGGCTACGACCTCAGGGGACAAGACGTAGTCACAGGACCTCTGTGGCGAACTTGTATAAATCGACGTGTTCATCAGAATCTCCTAAACTTCTTTCTCCCTCTTATACTTGTTACTTTTGCTTCTATGTGCTTGTTTATATTTAGTGCTGAAACAGATTGTCTCTTTATATCATTGTTTTTGTTCAGAAGACTGTCCAGAAGTTCTTAAACTCAGAACTTCTGTTGCTGAAAACAGTCTAACTGTGTTTAGGCAGAATTTCCCTCAGAAGCTGCTTTTGTAAGCTAGCCTCTGACTCTGAGGAAATTTGACTCTGAAATTTAAGTTTCCTGAAAAACTTAGAAAATTTCAGTTTTCAACTTAGACACCTATTCACCCCCCTCTATGTGATTCTGTTCTTGTTAGGGCCAACAATATAAACTTTCGTGATGTCGTGCGGCACGACAACATGACATGTTTTTTCGTTGTTTTTTTTGTTCTCAAAGTTGTTTCGTATTTTTCGACGTCGTGATGTCAGGACGTCGAGATGAGATTCTTTGAAATTAATTTCGTTGTATACAGGTGGGAGCTGTTAGAATTAATTGAATATGGATCCAATTAATCCGACTTCTCCGAGGAACGGGCCAAGTCCATCTTGTGAGAATGATTGGTCAGGGTTTCTCCACCTATAAATAGGCTTAACTCTAACATAACATAACGATAATGCATAAGAGAGAACGTGGGAGCTGTGCCTCTCCTCCCTATATGCTTCCGCTACTTTGAGAGATCAACGGTTTTACTACTCGTTAAGGTACGCTCTAACCCGTTTATCTCATATAGATTAGTTTGCTAGAATAATCCCTTCAACATATAATAATTAATTAATAATAATAATAAGGCTTAATAGGGTATTACCCCCTAAACTTGGATCCAATTAACAAGTGACACCCCCAACTTTGAAACGTTACAAAAATCCCCCTAAACTTGCTTAATCGTATGAACTAACCCCAAATTGCTGACATGGCAGAAAGAGTGAGATTCAAACGCTTGGGAGCGCGTCAAAGGGTTGAAAAAAGAAAAAAAAATTAAAAAAGTTAGAAAAAGTGAAAAAAATTAAACAACAATTAAAATTCTTATTTTCTCTCATGTTTTTCATTTTATTTCTTTGTTCTCCATGTTCTTCATTTTTTCTTTATCTTTTTTTTTTCTTTTTTTTCTTTTTCTTTTTCCTTCTTCTTCTTTTCTTTTTCTTTCTCTTTCGTTCCAGATTTCCACAGGGTTAGCGAAATCTGGAAATTTTCCAGATTCGAAAATTTGGAAAATCTGGAAAATTTCCAAATTTCCGACGGAAACTGGAAAATTCCAGATTTTCGTCAGAAATTCCGTCGGTAATCTGGCTGTAATCTGGAATTCCAGATTATAGACGGAATTTCTGACGGAAATCTGGAAAATTTCCAGATTCCAGATTTCCGTATCAAAAAAAAAAGGAAAGGAATAGAAGAAGAAGAAGAAGAAGAAGAAGAAAGGGAAAGAATTAGAATCAAGAACAAGAAATGATGAAAATGAAGAACAATAAAGAGGATATGAAGAATTAATGTTTGTTGAATTTTTTTATTTATTTTTTTTTAATTTATTAATTTTTTTTACATGTGTCATTTGACTTTTCAACAACCTATGGCATGTTGCCACGTGTTGCGAGTGTAGTCCACTCTCTAGGTGCAATTAGACATTGCCGGATATGGAGGTTAATTGTTACAATTGAGAGTAGGGGTGTTCAAAACCGAACCGAGCCGAAATAGCCGATCGAACCGATCGAGATTTTTTATTCGGTTCGATTATTCGGTCTATTAGGTTCGGTTTCGGTTTTAAATTTTAAAATATATCGGTAATATCGGTCGGTTCGGTTTGTATTATAAAATAACCGAATCGATCGAAATATAGGTTAATTAATATAATATGTATGTATATTAATATTAAGTTATTTTATATTTTATAATTAAAATCTTATTTCATATGGATATGTTAGATTTTGAGGGTCTGCTGCAACTTATTTATAGTGCTTGCTGGATTCTCCAAAATGAAAAATGGATTGTCTTTTTTTTTTTTTCTATAGCCTTTATGTTATTATTTTACTTTTTTGGACCATACTTAAGGATTAGCTTGTTTAATTTTTTAAATACTATATTAAAGTTGGACTCGCTTTTACTGATGTCATATTATTTCATACAAATATAATATATAAAATAGAGCAATATTATTCGGTTAAATCGGAAACCGAACCGAATAAACCGAATTATTTTCGGTGTATTCGGTTCGGTTTGAAAATAATATTCGGTTCAGTTCGGTTCTTATTTTAAGCGTTATTCGGTTTTCGGTTATTTCGGTTCGGTTATTGGACCGAACCGACCGATGCACACCCCTAATTGAGAGTTTGTACAGGGTTAGTTCATACAATTAAGCAAGTTTAAGGGGATTTTTGTAACGTTTCAAAGTTGAGGGTGTCACTTGTTAATTGGATCCAAGTTCAGGGGGTAATACCCTATTAAGCCTAATAATAATAAGTTGAACTTGAATTTGACTGAATTAAACTAAGTCCATGTTATTTTGGACTTATTAGAACTTATTTTAAGTTCAATTCAGTCCAGTTCAGTTCAGTTCAGCAACATTCAGTTCAGTTCAGTTCAGCAACATTCAGTTCAGTTCAGTTCAGTTCAGCAACATTTAGTTCAATTTTCAGTAGCATTTAATTTAGTTCATTTCAGTAATATTCACTTCAGTTCAGTTCAATTCAATTTAGCAACGGTTCAGGTTAATAAATTACAAATAAATATTTATTTTAGTTAAATATAATATGTTAATACTTATTATAATTTTAATGTAAGTAAATATTATTACCAATATACGTTACAATGTTCCACCAACTTAATAATTTCTACTACATAAATTTGGATTTAATATACAAAAATTTCTGATTTTGCTTATGTATTGTAATAAGAAATTCAAAAATCTTGTAACGGGTGTTGTGTAGTATTAGGAACAAACAGTAATGTTCAAGTGGTCCTTGGATGTCCAAATTGAATTTGGACATTGACCCTAGATCTAACAATTTCGTTCATATGCACATTAAAAACTAAACCCTAGACACTAAAAACTAAACCCTAGACCCTAAATCATCAACCCTAGACACTAAAAACTAAACCCTAGACTCTAAATCATCGACCCTAAATACTAACATGTGACGTGTCATCGAATTATTAGTCCGGAGTATCACGTCATCTAGGGTCGATGATTTAGGGTCTAGGGTTTAGTTTTTAATGTGAATGTAAACGGAATTGTTAGATTTAATGGTCAATGTCCAAATTCAATTTGAACATCCAAGGACCACTTGAACATTACTCTAGGAACAAATTAGCATCAATTAAAGAAATTTAAAAATTTCATCATTTTATTTTATTTTTATAATCATCTTCTTCCATATGATCCATGATCTCATCATTTTGTTCAGCTTCATCATTATTATTGTCATCCTCTTCTCCCTACAATTCCCAAATTTGTTGTGATATAGCATTCCGCACTGCAAACATGACGTTTTTACGATCTGTATTAAACATATCTGAATCTACCATTTCATTAACATTCCGACCATGATGTATAATCGGTATCTCAAGCGTGCACAATCTTATTATTTTATTAATTATTATTATTATTATTATTATTATTATTATATTTTTATTTTTTTTAGTATAGTTATTATTAAAAACTAATATTGTTATTATTTATTCAATTCAGTTTCAATATTTATTTTTCAGTTTCAGCAAAATTCAGTTCAATTCAGTTCAGTCCAGTTCAGTTCAGTTCAGTTCAGCAACATTCAGTTCAGTTCAGTTCAGTTCAGTTCAACAACATTCAGTTCAGTTCAGTTCAGCATCGTTCAGTTCAGTTCAGTTCAGTTCAGATTTTTTCAGTCCAAAAGAACGGGGCCTAACTACTATTGAATTGAACTAAAATAAATTCTATTGAATTTGAAAGTTAATGAAAATAAGTCAAAAGAGAGCAAAACTTTAGTGCATATCCTTAGTCAGATTTGTATATCTTTTTTCATATTTATTCAATATTTAATTTTATTTATTTATTATTGGTAGAAAGAAGTGCTACACTTATAGAAACAAATCTAAAAGGATTAATAGCAAATTTAAAATCATTACTTAAGATTGACAAAATCAACAATTCTTATGTATGTATTTCCAATTCATTTCGTTACATTTGATTGCTTTAGTTTGTATGTCAATTATAGTGATGAACCCTTCATCGGCTATTAATTGGAATATGAAGATATCAAAAGATCAGCAAAATCAAATTTGCAAAGGTATGGAGGATAGTTCATTTTGTTTTCAATATTTGAAAAAAATTCCTCACATAACTGAAATAAATATTTGTGATCTTTGTAAGCTTTTATTAAATACTACACAAAGTAGAAGCTTGGAGGCATACAATATGAGTCAGTTATTGGTTAATCGAACTATTGAGGTTACAATAAAAATGAGATATTCGACTTGCGTAAAAGAATTTGATGCGGTGAAATTTGATATGATTGGTACTATTAAAGCTTTCAAGATCGGTGATTTTAATGAAGTGGAATTAGGGGCTAGTGGTTTCTTGAGTTATGCTTCAACTTGTTTGGATGAGTTTGATTACCCAGGACCTCCTTTGCCAATGGATCCTTCACTTCGACAAAAGGTTCTAAGAGTTTGAAAAAAATATGTATTATGCTTTCTACTATCGCACACCTCTTACAATAATGTTACTATATATCAAAAGAACAAATATATTATGAGAAATAAACCATTTATTTGTCATTACTTTCATATGTTTGGGCATTCCACATCGCAACATTTGCATGTATCTCAATTATACTGAAGTCCTAATACATTTTTAATTAGAAAAGTCCTAAGACCTAACAAGAATTTTTCGATTATAGTCTTTACACATTTCATAAATAACTAGAATTCTTTTGTATAGACTAGATTATCCATCTCTAACATGAAAGTTGTAGCAATTAATGGAAACAAAAAGAAGAGAAAGAAGAAAAAAAACAAATTCGATATTTTTGGGGATATTTAATTACAGTTGTTGCATCATTGTATAAAAAGGTGTGACGTATTCTCAGTTATAATAGTTTGATGTGTAACTTCAAATGAGCTCATGTTGTATAATAGAAGTTTGTGTGAGGTTCAATGTTAACCCAACAAGAATCATTACTACTAGCATACCTTTGCCTTTCATAGCTAACATGATCTTCATATTCTAAATACAAGAAGTTTTCTTTGAGAGCCAACAAAAACCACCTAACCAAACACAAACTCATTTTGGTTTGCATTGATTCACTTGAGTCACGTTTTTATTATAATGGGCACCCTAGTTGGTTCAATTTGGTATTCAATGTGAACTTGCTTGACAAACGTGAACCATTTTATATATGTTCCTATATTTTGTTTATATCTCAAATATAGAAGCATGTGTTGGCCTATGAGAACCGCTTCTGTAAGAGATTCTGCCTGAAGACAGTTTTTGTCTTTCAGCAACAGAGGTTATGTGAGACACATCCTCTAGATAGTTTGTCTTCTGAACAAAGATTGAATAGAGAGACAATCTGTTTCAGCACTTTCAAAAATGTTGCACAGTACACAAGAGCAAATATAACAAGTAAATAGAAGGGAGAAAGAGTTTAGAGGTTCTATGAAGAAAACAAATTTATCCAGGTTCACTACAGAAGTCATATAGCTACGTCATGTCCCCTGTGAGATCACTCAATCGAGATTTCAAATCCACTAATCAGTACTTTTATGGCAAGTACAAAAGCTCCTTTACATCAACAGTGACCTAGCTAATTTCTAACTAAATCCTGACCACCCTAGAGAGAATTAAAAGATTTCCACCAGAAAACTTATACTCTGTTTTCTGGATTTCTCACCCAACTCAAACCTCAAGTGGTTTTCTCTCAACTAACTGAATATCACAAACAATATCAGTTTACAAATCTATTATGGACTTGTGTTTTCTTCACTCTCTCACTTTTACAATATATGAAAGAATGGAATGCTCTGTATTTCTCAAGAAATTGAAGTGCGTTAAGAATGCTCAAAACTAACGTGTGTACACAATGTTGAGCATGGCTAGTATATATAGGACTTGAAGATGACCATTGCTTCAATTTGAATCTTGAATTTGAGGAGAGATAGAGTTGTAGTCGTTACTCTGTCTTGTTCTTCAAACGATCTTCAAGTATAGGATTTGATTCCCGTTATGCTTGTCTTTTAATCCAAATCATATAGCAAATTTGAATTGAGGATAGGGATACCTGGGAAACTTCTTCATTAAGTTGAACCAAGGGTAGACAAGGAACAAACAAGTTTTGTTCTTCAGTGAACAGTACAGGCGCGCTAATTGCAGCTTTTTGAATTTTGGCGCTTAGCATTAAATGTAGTTGACATGTGCATTAAATGCTCTAGGACATATATGATATGTCCTTTGAGACCGTTAACAACTTAATTCCTTTTGTCTTTACTGAATGGTTCTTTCAGAACTTAATGGCATGACTTGCTTCTGAGTCTTGAACTTCTGAGATGAAGCTTGAGCAACTTCTGAGAAACATCTTCAGAACCAGGCTTCCAGCTCCTGAGATGTAGTCTTTTGGATGTCACAACTTGATCTCATGAGACATGTGGTAAAGCATGATGAATCCTATGAGTTTTGGTTAATCCAAAGTGTTTCAGAAGATATTAAATACATACACTTATTTACTTAATGATTATTGACTAACAATTTTTGTTAAGTTCTGTATAAGTTTCTCAGCAGGTGCTGAATAAAATCAAGACTGCTTCTTAAAGTCAACTCAGAAGATAAAGCTAAGTCAACCAGAAGACTACTCTCGGAAGCGTCAAACAAAGTTCTGAAGACTCGTCTTAGAATTTGATCAAGCTTCATCACAGAGGTTCAAGACTCAGAAGCAAGTTTTCCATTAAGTTATGAAAGGTTCTTTCAGAAGAGACAAAAGGAAGTTAAGTGTTAACAAGTTTCAGATGACAGATCATATATGTCCTGGAGCATTTAATGCTCCTGCAACTGCATTTAATGCTAAACGCCAAGAATCAAAAAAGCTGTTATTTGTGCGCCTAGACTGTATACTAACAAACAAATCATGTTTGTTCCATGTCTACCCTTTGCCTAACTTAATGAGGAATCATTCCAGCTATCCTTATCCTAAATTCAAATCTGGTGTATGATCTGGATTAAAAGATAAGGATAACGGAATCAACTGTAGTTGAAGACCGTTTGAAGAACAAGATAGAGAAACAGCTACAACTCTTTCAAGATTCAAATTGAAGCAACGGTCATCTTCAAGCTCCATATAAATAGTAGCCTTAGTTCAATCCTGTACACACGCGAGTTTTGAGCTATCTTAAAGCACTGTTATTGTGCTTAGAAAAACAGACCATTCCATTCTTTCTCTTTTCTTATTTCTAATTTGTAAAAGTGAGGGAGTGAAGAAAATACAAGTTCATAATAAAAATTGATATCGTTTGTGCAATCAGTTAGATTGAGAGAAAGCCATTTGAGGTTTGAGTTGGGTGAGAATTCTAGAAAATAGAGTATAAGTTTTCTGGTGAAAATCCTTAAACTCTTACTAGGGTGGTCAGGATTTAGTGAGAAATTAGCTAGGTTATGTTGATGTAAAAGAGCTTTTGTACTTGCCATGAAAGTACTGAATAATGGATTTGAAATCTCTGCTGAGTGATCTCACAAGGGACAGAACGTAGTCACATGACTTCTGTGGTGAACCTGGATAAATCTGCTGACTTAGGATCTTCTGAACTCTATCTCTCTATTATATTGCTTCTTATATTTGTTTGGCTTAATAGTGTATTACCCCCCTGAACTTGTCTCCAATTAACAAGTGACACCCCCAACTTTGAAACGTTACAAAAATCCCCCTAAACTTGCTTAATTGTATGAACTAACCCCAAATTGCTGACATGGCAGGGAGAGTGAGATTCAAACTCTTAGGGGCGCGTGAAAGGGTTAAAAAACAAAAAAAAACAATTAAAAAAATTAAAAAAACATAAAAAAAAATTAAAAAACAATTAACTCTTCATTTTCTCTCTCATGTTTTCATTTCTATTCTTTCTTTTTCTTTTTTTTCTTCTTCATTTTCTTCTTCCTTTCCTTCTTTTTCTTCTTCTTCTTCTTCTTCTTCTTCTTCTTCTTTTCTTTTCCTTTTTCTTTGTTTATAGATTCGGAAATCTGGAAAATCTGGAAATTCTTAGATTTCCGACGGAAATCTGGAAATTCCCAGAAATTACATTCCAGATTTCTGATGGAATTTCAGATGGAAATCTGAAATTTTCCAGATTCCGTCGGAAATCTGGAAACTTTCCAGATTTCTAGAAAATTTCCAGATTTCCGAATAAAAGAAAAAGGAAAGAAAAAAAAAAGGAAAGCAAAGCAATTATAATGGATATAGAAAAAGAAAAAAAAAAGAAAAAAAAAGAATCAAATGAAGAAAAAAAAAATGAAAATGAAAAACAAGAACATATGAAGAAGAAGAAGAAGAAAAATTAATTTTTGTTTAATTCTTTTTTTAAATTTTTTTTTGTTTGTACATGTAGCATTTGACAACCAATGATATGTTGCCACGTGTCGCGCGTGTAGTCCACTTTTTGGCTGCAACTATACAATGCCGGATATGGGAGTTAATTGTTACAATTGAGAGTTTTTACGGGGTTAGTTTATACAATTAAGCAAGTTTAAGGGGATTTGTGTAACGTTTCAAAGTTGTGGGTGTCACTTGTTAATTGGAGACAAGTTTGGGGGGGTAATACCCTATTAAGCCTATTTGCTTCTATATTGTGCAACATAGTCTAAGTGCTGAAACAGATTGTCTCACAATTTTTATCTTTGTTCAGAAAACAAACTATCCAGAGGATCTGTCAAACAGAACCTTTGTTGCTGAAAGACAGAATCTGTCTTAAGGCGAAATTTCTCTCAGAAGCGCTTCGCAGAGGCTACCTTATGAACATAAGAAATTTGATTATGTCCAAGTTTTTCTTAAAACTTGATTTTGGGTGAGAAACATATTCACCCCCCCTCTAGGTTATTCTGACCTTGTTAGGGCCAACAAAGCAGTCTTCTATTCTTCCAGCACCTGCTAAGTAAAACTTATATTGTGCTCAAGGTGGACTCAACTGATGATGAAACTTCTCCTAATGAAAAAGATGTTACAATGATCACTAGGAATTGGAAGTTTGAGGAGTCTAAAATGTTTTTTTCATTGGGTTTGAAAATCGGTACTTATAGACATCCCACTTGTGGTAGGAAGAAAACTAAGCAAACGTCACCTACAATGGGATTGAAATTTCAAATGTCACAGCGTGAGAGAGAGAGAGAGAGAGAGAGAGAGAGAGAGAGAGAGAGAGAGAGAGAGAGAGTTTCATTTTCCCTTGTTAACCCCACAAAGGGAAGATCTTTTCCCTGAACTTTGGGTGGAAAAAGTGGACTGCAAATAATATTACCATTTTTTTCATAAATATATTTTTAATGAGGATATCCAAAATATTTAATACTATATGTTGGGGAAGTCCATGTTATCCATAGTCGTATAATTCATTTCCAAACTTTCTAAACATTATCAATTTTCTTATACTGAATGTAAATCTTTAACATGTTTGTTTTAAAGTTATTTAACCCGTTATTTGATATCACATCGAACTCTGCAAATGTCAATTATGCCTAAATTTTCGTTTTGTTATTAGTACAATTATAAATAATGCCAAAATATCAAGTTTGTCACATATAAGTTAATCACAAAATATCGTTAAAATATTTAAAACGTGTATTGCATTACTAACACTGTTACAAAAACCTACTATAGTGTTGATTTTTTTTATGCTTAACCCTCTACAGACCTTTAAACTTGGCACTTTTTTTCAGTTTAACGCCCCATGTTCAGCTATTCCCACTTTAACTCATGAACTTAAAAAAATGTCATTTTGACCCCTCAGTCCTATGTGGCGCATACGTGGAAAAATCATGAGAATGGAGGGGAAAATTTGAAAATTTTTCATTTTTGCAATTTACAAAATTATCGCCAAATTATTATTTTTCTTTCTTTTTATCTTCTTCTTCTACCTTCTTTATTTTCTTCTTCTTTCTCACTTTTCCAGAAATATGATAATTCCAGAAATCTGGAAATTTCCAGATTTCAGAATTTTTCAAAATTTCCAAATTTTTCTTGGAAATTTTCTAGATTTGTGAAATTTTCCAGAAATCCGAACATTCCAGAAATCTGAAAATTGTCAGATTTTTTCTGAAAATTTCAAGATTCTGGAATTCTCCAGAAATCTGATGGAATTTCAAGGAAAAAAAATGAAAGAAGAAGAAGAAGATAAGAAAGAAAGACAAAAATAAAATTTAACAAAGATCAAAATTGATATTTACCGGCGAGTGTATTACACTCACAGGTGACATCACATGAAAATGGTTAAATTGACTTGTTTTTTCAAGTTACGGAGTGGGAAGCGCTAGACATTAAACTGAAAAAAAATACCAACTGTAGGAGTCAATAGAGAGATTAAGCATTTTTTTTTAACTATAAACAAACATGCTTAGAAAGTCTTATGTAACAACCAATTCAATTTGTTTTAGACGAAGATAAAATTGATCTACTTTAACATATTAGAAGTAAATTTTAAGGGTACATTTGTAGATCTCTAAACTAGTTCTTTTTTTTTAGTTAGCCTCCTCAACTCTAGAGACAACCTATTAGCCACCTGAACTTTTAATGTTTTTCCACTTGGTCCCCTGAACTTGTAATTTTTTTCCATTTGACCCCCTTAACTTGTAAATTTGACCCATTTTGAATTTTATGTTGATGTGGCATGAATTTTTCATTACCACTTATATTATGCCATGTCAGCACAAAGGAGCAAAATAAGTCAAATTTGACAATTTGAGGAGGGCAAATGGAAAAAAATTACAAAATCGTGTGGCTATAAGTTATCTATTAAGTTGACCGGGTTAAGTTGAAAAAATTGACAAGTTCAGGAGACCGTTAATATTATATATTAAGCCTAAATTTTACCATAACATACATTAGAGGTAAATCTGAATTTCCACAAAATAATAACGAAAACAACCATATTCCTATATTTTATATGAGTTGGTTATAATAATACTAATAATGGATACATAAATAAATAATGAGAAAATTAGAAAAGAAAAGTAAAAGGAGAAAATGTCTTCTGTTTATATATCAAAAAATGTTGTGTGTTTGTTTGATATTCGTATTTAAGGACTTAATGTCAAATTGAGGGCAGCAAAGAACTAATTTCGTGTTGAAATATTGTTAATGGCATTGCTTTGGATGCTGTAAATTGCAACTCATAGAACATTCTGGCATATAGGTGTGAATATAAAAAGGAGAATATTACAATATTAAACCAAATATGGCACAGTTGATTAGATAAGTTTGATAACTATTTTGTTCTTATTTGTTACTTACCATTTTACCATTTTAAGATGTAAATGTTAGAATTAAGTAAAAACACCATATATAAGAAGAAACAGAGAAAACTAATACAATGGTTGCTGCAAATGCTAAAAGCATTAGCTTTAGTTCCAATTCATCATTCCATAATTATCTGTTGAGTACAACTTTAAACCAGCATTAATTATCTGCTTGATGCTGACTATTATAAAGCTTTTACTAGAGTAAAACATTACAACTTGATACAAACAATAGAGTGTGTAATTTATTATCTGGTGACATTAATTTCTTTTAAGATGTTAAAATGCACAAAATTGAAACTTCTTTGAAATGTCTGATTTGATCAAATAAGTTCGTTCAATTTTTTCATTAAATAAAGATACAATTGATCTTAATCATTAAATGTAGCCAAAAGTTGAAAGTCATTTTTTATGAGGTGATCCTTTTTTTTTCAACTTAGAAGCATAATAGACAACACATATCTGACTCAGAATGAATTAGTTACTTTTGAAAACATGCAAAAGTTAATTTGCATATGCAATTTTCTCTAAATGTATATTACCCTTTTTGTTTTACCCCTTTGCACTAATACATCAAAATCTTATATATATGTTACACATAACAGTGACAATTACACCAAACAATTGCCTAATTCATTCTTTCTAAACTTTCCTAGTCTCCTTACAAGTGCGAATACCATTTCATATTCTACTTGCAACATTATTCTCATTTGAATTGCTAAATTCAACAAAAGTTTCCACTGAATACTACTTGTTCTTCTTCCACACCTAAACCACAACTCATAGTATTAGAGTACATTTCTATAGAAGAACTTTGTTTCTTTCACTGAAGTACACGAATTGCTTCAAAATGAAAATCTTTCTCATTCTCCTTGCTGTTGCTGGTTTTTATCAAGTGATTGCATCCCTACTTTGACACCCAATGTCACTGTAGACATCAACGGTGGAGGTGACTACAAAGAAATAAACCAATCCATAGCCGATGCACCAACAAATAGCTTGTATCAGTACGTCGTATATATAAAACGTGGTGTGTATAAAGAAATTGTGCGTGTTCCAAACGAAAAGACAAATATTACTATATTTGGTGATGGAATGGAGCTTACTGTGATTTCGGGGCAAAGAAGCAATAGAACAGGCTACTCAACTGAAAATTCGTCTACTTTAGCTGTATATGGTAGTGGTTTCTTGGCAATGAAGCTCACCGTGGAAAATAATGCCGGGCCAGAAAATGAGCAAGTTGTGGCAGTTTTGTTAAGTTCCAAATGGTCGGCATTTTATCAAGTCGCGATTAAGAGATACCAAGATTCACTATATGTAAAAAATGGTCCCCAATTTTATCGTGAATGTTACATATATGGAACCATAGATTTTATTTTTGCACTAGTACAGAATTGGGCAATAGCATCGCACCTTTGGAGTCGGTTCCTTTTCAAAACGGACCCGAAAGGCCTATTGCATTGGTTATCCTAGAAAATCGTCCCTAAAGGTAATAGTATTGGGGTCTAAACCGACACGACAAACCTATGCCCCCAATTTTGACATCGGTTCAGCTTTGAACCGTTGCTATTAATTAATTATTGGGTTCGGTTTTTGTAATAAACAGACGCATAAAAAAAAATAACAGGGTCGGTCGACCTATAAACCTTCTAAATTAATTAGGTCGTCGAACGCTCATCTTCAAATCTCAAAGCTCATTCGCTTCTCTTTCCCATCTTCATCTCTTCTTCTCGAATCTGTAAGGCAGCTATTTATCTTTCTTTTTCGTCTGCATTTCTCACTTTTAAGGTATCGTCGAGCTATTGCAACTACAGTTTCATAAGTCATACTCACTATACGAAAACATGACCTCAATCGATGATTGTTAGAATTAGGGTTTGGGGATGGATTTTCAGTCTCACTCACAATCTTTCTGCTAGGTAAATCCCTAAAATTGAAGCTTCCAGTTATTAATTTGTTGTTTAACGGGGGAAGTTGGTGTATCCAAAACATAGTGCTAACAGATTTGATTGCACTGAAGTTTGGAATTTTTATCTATTCCTTTTATTAAATCTTTAGAAAGAGAAAGGTGTTTCGACCAAGGATAGCACTTTTGAAGATTCTCAAGCAATTAAAGCTATATTAGTTAATACCAATCAAGTCAACCATTTCGTTTTTGTTGTCCTGCTTCTAAAGGCAGTTTGTCTGAGTGAATCATCAGTCCATATTCCATCTTGTTGAAATAAGATTGAAATTCGTTTGTTTGTTCAACATAATACCTTAAGTTAGCGATTGGTTTATTTACCTAGTATATATTTGTGCCATTATAAATTTTGTTTTCTGGGCAGTTTTACTAATGGCTTACATATCTTGAAATATCCAATGAAATCAGAGGTTAGCTCTAATGTGATGTCTTAATGAAGTATTATTTCTTTTAAGGTTTTTAAACTTTGCTTATTGAAACTTACTATTTTGTATTCATAGATAGAAGAATCAGGTATGTCAATGCTTTGACAGAGCACATACAGACATGTGATGATATACTTCATCAGGTATGCATATGTCACTTGCTTGTCTTTATAGGTGTTTTGATGATAAACTTGTATGACTATTGTTTCTCTTGATTTTGAGCAACATTGTTTATGAACTTCTGTCACACTAGTGGATGAAACCTTGGATTTGTTTAATGAACTAGAGCTGCAACACCAAGCAGTAGCTACAAAGCTAAGACTCTTCATGATGCATAAGACCGATTGCTGTGATTTCTTTGCTTTACTCTTTTCACCCTCTTAGACATGCAGGAATTATCTTTCGTCATATTCCATAAATTTAGGATTCTGATGTTTCAATGCTAAGAAGATTAATATCAATTTGTGAGGACTGTTTGAACCTAGCAAGCATAGAGATTAAGATTAAGATTATACATAATTTCTGCTTTAAGATTATACTATCTAGTCATAATGTTTCACTCTTATTTAATTATAATATGCTCATGATGTCTTCACTTGTAATTTTACTCTTATTTCTAAACTTAGTTTGTTACTGGAAATTTGAACTCATTTTTCTAGTTTAATTGGAAATTGAAGATAATTCAATTTCTTATCTTGTTTCAAACATATGATGATATCTAAATAATGTATTATTTTTACAACTCTGTACTTTTATCTTAAGATGATATCACCTCATTCATGTTAAAAGTTTGTTTACATGGGAAAAATTAATCTACTTTGAGATTTACTTGTTTCTTGCAGTTCATTCATTTCACAGATAATTACGAAAGCTTTTTACATGGTTAATTATTGAGAGATGCATTACTCAGTTAAGTATACCCTTTTTGTTGGCAGGCTATACGAGAAAAGATAGTGAGAGGATGAAGCTTCTTCAAGACTTGGTCCCTGGGTATAATAAGGTAATTATTATTGTGTTATGAGTTTGACGGTCCTTTCACATTTGCATCCAGTTCAATTGGATGGTAAACCCCCAAAAAATACTTAACGAATATGGTCTCCATCGTTTAATATCTAAAATTTTAGACTTCGTGACCAGATTTTTGGTGATCCAGAAGCTGCTGACATTGTGTTTACCAGTGGTGGATATAGTTAACTGTGGGGATTAATGTGACACATCAAGTCATTTTGACAAGTTTCATTTTTGAACATGTTCTGGTTATGCATGTACGACCTTAGATATGCTGTAAAGGAGTGTAGGCACATCTGAGGTATGGAAACACAAACCCAAGATGTTACTTTTTCATACATCTACTTCTCCCTAATTTATGGCCTTCACTTTTTACTTGTCCATTTGAGGGAAATACAAGCCTGTTATATATTATAGTTAGTGCAATGATGTTGACTAATGTTTGATAATTTGTGAGTATCATATTCTGGACACAAGGATTGTAGGTATAATTTTTGCGATAACAAATGAAAAGACCAGGTATCTTCAAGACTACACTAGTTTTCTTTGACTATTTTCAAGTGATTGTTGTTGTGATGGTTATTTTAAGCAATTTATAATTCTAATAGAGTTGAGTGTTTATGCAATTGAGGGACACTAGAGGGTAGTCAATGCAATTTGTTACTTATGAACTGTTTGATATAATGGAGCTCCATTCAATCCAATTTTTTTTTGTTTAATAAAACATCAATGGTGTCGGTTTTCTGTAAACAACCGATGCCAATGATGCCTTTGGGTTCGGTTCTGGATAAAAAAACCGATGCCATTGATAAGGCTTTGCAGCAAAACATATGCTAAAAGTATACCATTGGAGTCGGTTATTGAAGAAAACCGACGCGAATGGTTCGACTTTTCGGGTCGATTCAGAACCGACTCCAGGGCTTTGGCTACCCCTACAATTGGGGTCGGTTTTTGAACCCTAAAGGCCATTTTTCTACTAGTGCTGTTGTTTTCCAAAGTTGTCAGATATTAGCTCGACAAGCTCGACCTACTCAGTTCAATGCTTTAGCTGCCAATGGCTGTCAAAAACCCCAATGATGCGGATTTTCTTTTCATCTTTGTAACATCACAGGTGACAAAGATTTGATTGGATCAAAATCGCCAACTCCAACCTATTTGGGCCGGCCATGGAAAGTGAACTCTACAACTGTGTTTATGCAATCTTATATGACAGAGGTAGTAAATTCAACAGGTTGGCTACGTTGGAATCCAAGCTTTGAGAAAACATTGTTTTATGGAGAGTTTAATAATTCAGGGCCAGGTGCAACCGTGGATAAATGAGTCAAATGGCCGGAAGTACATTCCGTTTTAGAGAAGAACGTCGCAAAGAATTTTACTGTTTCTCAATTTATAAACGGAGAAAAATGGTTACCGAATCTTGGTGTTCCATACATAGCTGGATTGGCTTGAATTGTAAACAATTATAATACCTTGTCATGCTATTCGTATTTGATAGCTAGCATTTGTATAGACATACAAAAAAAACTATTTTAGCTTTGTGTGGTGCATGTGTACTAAGTTCTTTGCTCTACACATTCTCCCGGTTTTTGCTTTCTGTGTTGTGTATTAATTCTTGTTTCAGGTTGTATTTTTCTTTAAAAAAATAAAATTATATAAACGTTTCATAATACTCATTTGCATTTGCATGGAATGACATGGTAATTTAGAAATGTAATCTTCATTTTCTGGTGGAAAAGTGACTCTTAACCCTAAGATGAAAGCAAGAAATTTGCAGTGTACAGAAAATGGTCATACCTATCTATGGTAAAAATACTAAATAAGGTAAAGGAAAGCCAAAGCTGAATATAACTGCTTCACACCCATCGATTGTAGTAAGGCAATCCCATTAAGCACCTAACCCGTATTAAAATATTAAGCCATTCAATTTTAATTTTCATACACATTTATATTTATCTATTTGCATTTTTATACAAATATGACTTTTTAATTATTATTCTTATGAATCATAGTTATAGAAAAACACCACAGATAGTTTGAATGAGATTGAGATAGAAATTTAGTAATTTAGGGTGGCAAATTACACCACCTTTATAGATTTTTAATTAAATAATAATAATAATAATGTGATGAAGGTTTTACCGGTTAAAGCGCTTAGTTAGGGAAGAGCCTAGGGAGACCTGCATGCAACACTTAGGCTGTTCTTTTTGGCTGAATAAAGCTGAACTGAACTGAACGAAAATTGTTGAACTGAATTGAAATTGTTGAATAAAACTGAACTTGCTGAACTGAATTGAAATTGCTGAACTGAACTGAAATTGCTGAATAAAACTGAACTTGTTGAAATTGTTGAACTGAACTGAATTTATTGAATTGAATATAATTAAATTAATTTTATCAATCTAAAATAAATTAATACTAAAACTATGATAAATAAATAAATAGATATGATTTTTTAAATCGTTTTAATATTGAAGTATCATTACCGATAAGAAAAAAAAGAGGATTCTTTATCTCAAAATGGAGGAAATTATTGTTGATTTTCGTGTTTTTTCTTTAATATACTAATAGAATAAAAATAATAAAAACGAGAGATCCGCAAACTATAAAAGGAGACAATATTTATTAAGTTAATGCAAACCCTTTGCAAATTGGCCTCCATCTTGTCTTCTCTTGGAATAGAGAGATGGCTTTAAATTCGTTTGTCCGTAGAGCTTCTTGTTCGATGATCCGGTCGATAGGATACCGGAGATCACCAATCATCTCTTCTCTGGATTGCAGCCCCCTCGTCAATGGTGTGCATTTTCGTCCATCCCTACCATTGTTCACGGAAGCTGCTGCTGAATAAACCTCCGACGAGGCTCTAATTCACAATCAAAAACTAGCCACTCGAGATGTATTTGTTCGAAAAGTGATCAATCAACTAACCCCTCGTACTTTGAAAATGTTATATTTACTTACCTTAAACTAACCTTTGTCAGTGACACATGCATGCAGGATGGATTTCCTTATGATGGTAATCTTGAAAAAGGGATAGCTTACTCTTATCAAGAAGTAGACATTGTCTGAATGCTCCATGTTCGAACGCTGAAGGAAACAGCCTGCCGGTGGTGCTTCTTTACTTAGATTACAATAGAGTAGTAGTTAACCGTTCAAATTTAAAGTTCAAACTTTACAAAATTAAAATACATATTTAATAATTTACTATATTAAAATTATAGTTATTAAAATTGGATAGTTAAAAACCCACCAAGCAATGTCTTGATTGTTATTACATTTCATTAAAAAATGTGAGGTCATGGGTTCAAATACCATAATTATAAAAAGTGAACGTTCAAAAAAAAATCAGATAGGTAAAAGAATTGAAAAAGTCAAAGGATCAAGGATTTAATAAGATTCAACTAGACTTCAAGTCAAATTCATATATCTTAAAAAAATATATATATTATTCACATTTTTTAATTATAATCTAGTAAATTATTAACAAAATAATGAAAACGTATTAATAAAAATATTTGTTAAAAGCTATTAAATATTATATAAATATTGTAAAATATAATATATAAATATGTGTTTTGAAATTTTAAAATAAAAAATTTAAATGGTTTTAATATTTAATTTTTAATATTAAATATAAATAATTACTAGAGTTGCATATCACAACTAAGAAGTCAGTCTCATTCACATGGTGGGTAGCTCTCCAAATTTAATTTGGAGAGTCACCCTTAGATTGTAGATTTTTCAATCTTAAGGTGTATAAACAAGTCTAATTCTAACCCTAAACCCCAACCCTAACCCTAATTCTAAACCCTAAATCCAACCCTAACCCTAATCCTAAAATTGAACTCGAACCCGAACCTTAAACCCCATCGTCGGAATTATTATCAACGGGTTGATTTGGGTTCGGGTTTGGACTAGATTTGGGTTTAGGGTTAGGGTTAGGCTTAAGATTAAACTTGTTATACACCCTAGGATTGAAAAATCAATAATCTAAGAGTGACTCTCCAAATTAAATTTGGAGAGCTACTCACCATGTGAATGGGACTGCTAAGAAGTAGCATGCTAATAAGGACTAAAGGCTTCTAATGTAAAGATTAGGATTTGAATCCTCCCTCAAGCCAAAATGCTTTTTTTTTCCTTTTAAAATTGAAACATGTAAAGAACCTTACCAAACTGCTTAACCGATATCGGTTCGTACGATTTGCGGTGTAACCTACCAATTTTAGCGGTTCTGACTGGATCTCAAAGATTTTGAAGACCAATTACTTTCGAACTGTAATTGGGTGAGGTCTGGCCGGACTGGACGGTCTGGTCCGGTTTTTACAACTTTGACATGTTAATAACTTATCACAGTGTAGTTCACCTGGTCATTAATTATCAAACTCGATTTAATCATTAACCATTAAATCCGACATTATTGTAAATAAAGCTTAAATCTATTTTATTTATTTTCATATCAATTAAAAATTAATCATGCTAATCTCAAATTTAATGATTGAACAAACTAGATCGCTTGAACCGCTCAACCTAGACCAGTTCAGACAATTCATGATTGAGCTTATCGGTTCATGCGGTTTTTGCCAGTTTTTCATGACGACAGAACAGGACTAGTTCTGGCCTGTAACTGTGACTGCTTCAAGCTGAACCGTGATCAACCAGCCAGTCCCCCTTAGGATTAAGTGTAACTGAGCTTATTGAGTAAATTAGTTTTGTTAATTTTCTGGTCTTGTGGTTGGGATTCATGGAGATGAAGAACCGAAACCCCTTTTGAAAGCCGTTGTCACTGGAATGCAAGGATTCCAACTTCCAATAATTGTCTGTATTGATCATTTAACCAAAATTCAATGGTTCTTTCTTGTGCTCCTCGTTGGCTAGTTTAAGTAGTTCCCAACAACTGTTATCCTAATGATGAATCAACTCTTTAGTTTTCTCCATAAACAACAAAAAAAAAGAAAAGAACATAGATCATTAACTAATGTAAGCAATAACCAAACAATGACAAACAGAATAGAGTTCAATTCACATGAATAAATGACGGAATGAGGAGATATAAACAACAAAAATAACAAACCCTTGGTACCAAAATGATTCAGGATCGGCTAAAATAAACTATCATATTGAACCTTGAAATAAGTTGCAATTAAAATTTTACATATTAATGCAAAATAATCAATTTGGTTAAACATTTTACAAATTATATAACAAAACTACTTGCTATGACCAAAACAATAACTAGAAAATGTGGAACTGTCTGTTTCCATTATGAGGGGTTATTTCTATATTGGAATTATAATCAATACTTTGACATTCATGTGAAAGAAAAAATTGTAAGTTATATAAACAGGTTCTCGGTCGTGCTAAAAAAAAAAAAGAGAAATCCCATGTACCAGTAACAAATCCAGCTACTAATCAAACTACAAAAGCGCTCGTTCATTCCCCTTTATCGATCCATCCATCCACGGTGAGTATGAGTGAAGCGAGTGAGAGAGCTTTCTTTCGGAAGGTGGGGAAAAAGAATTAAACCCTACTAAACAACAGCTAGCGCCCATTCATGATGTACACAAGGCCCTAAAAATACAGTCACCTACTCAACCCAACAATATAATATGCTCACCTCACCTCAGCATTTATCTTCCCACCTAATCCCGATACCCGAACCAAACAAACCTGACTCCCAAGAATTTACATTAGTTCTCTGCTGCCTTCACTTCATCTTTTTCGTCTTTGCTAGCCTCCGGAGTTCCTTCAGCCAATACCACATCCTCAGTAACACCACTAGATTTCTCATTAACAGATTCTTCTGCCGCAGGAATTTCCGGAGTAGGTTCCTCTGTGGTATTTACCACCTCATCAGAAGAAGATATAGCACCACCACCACCATCATTGCCATCCTGGTTCTCTGAATCCACTTGAATCTCACCATTTGGCACATCTGAATTGGGTAGGTCACTGGTATCTGGTGTCTCCCTCCATTCAACCCATACAGGTGGTTTTTCGTTTGAACTTGTTTCTTTTACATCTTTAGACAAAGGGTTCACTGATGATGACTCATCCAAAATTGGTTCAGCTGCTGGAGAAGATGATGCCGTGTCATCCAAGTCATCATCCTCTCCAGCTACAATCTCATCATTATTGCCCTCATCACCATCAGCAACCCCACCAGTTTCTTCATTATTAGGAGAAGAAGAAGCAAGTGCTCCTGCAGACCGCTCACTCGCAACTCTGTCATCCTCAAATGCAAACCAGTTGGAATTTGTAAAAAGCGAGCCACTGAAGACACCACACAGAAGTCAATCACTAGAAACCACATAATTTAATAAAAAGAACATAGGTGTCCGTCTCTCTAATGTCTCGAATTTCAACAGCAATTTTAAGTCCAATTTAATTCCCTAAACTTGCAAGAGACAGAAAAGTAAAAACATGGGGTGACTTTGGCCTAAAAGGTCACTTGAGCTAAAATGGGAGTGCTATATTGGGCCCCGACTACAAGTTTATGGCCCAATTTCTACTTGCAGTCTAAACTGCAAAAGAGGACTCAATCAAAAGCAAGTCAGCTGACAAAAACAAATAATTTAACTGAACCAAAGTGCAACAAAACTCTTCTGCTTAAATGGCAGGGCAAGGAAAAAGAACAAGGACAAACCTCTCCTGGTCATCTCCAAGACGCAGAGAAGAAATAACAACTTCGGCAGATTCGTCGTCAAAGTACACATCCTGAAAAAATTTGTTGTGAGAACTTATCATGTGTGTTGAACTGTTCAATGCCACACCAGAATATCAAATCAAAAGTAAAAGAGATGAAGGAAGGGACTCGAGCAATAGATCAATTTTCTTTAGAAATATTTTGCTTATTACTTTTTCTTATACAACAGACAAAGAGGTCCATTCAGGTCTAGCCAATCTCATGGCAAATTTCGGATTAACCACCTACACATACTACAAGGGAAGGGCACACAAGGGAGGAGTAAAGAAAATTTAATGCTTGAAAAATTATCTTGAATAAGTGAAAATTCTGTTCTATCAACCAAATCTGAATTAAGTAATTAACAAAAACACATGAAGGGAGCAGAAAAAAGAACCATTAAAAGGATGTGCATATTACCTCATCATCACGTTCAAGTGAGTCATGCACCTGCAATGTATTAGAGAAAAAGACAAAAGTTAGGAGAATAACTGGTTTGTAAGCAATAACAGCTCTGTACGGACACAGCTGAATGAAAGGAAAGTTCCTGTATAAACTTCAACTAACTCAGCATACACAATTAAAATGCAGATGTGCATGTTTTATGATAATTCAGTTAAGTACTCCTAGAAACTCAAGCACTGACCTAGTACTCCACTTGATAGTAATATAGTGGAGAGACACACAAACTTCGCCATTAGCTCGTCATATTAGACGTATTCATACTTTTCATTTCTCAGAGAAGCAACTCATTTTGAGAATACGTGAAAACTCCATCATATGCATGCAATTAAAAGCATCACAAAACACTGATTTGACTCGAGTTCAGGGGCTAGCATCCAGACTAAAATGTGAATTATATAATCATCAAATGAGGGGGCTTAATTGGGCTTATGCTAGCTTTCGCAGGAGAAATCATATATTTGGCATTCCTTGATAGTCCAGTTAACCAAAATTAACATGCTTTTATAAGCTAATTACCAATAATCTGCCCTTTGTTTACATCTGAAACCAATGTTCTTCAGTTTTAGCTCATTGATTTTTTTTCCAATTGTTTCCAATTATGGAATACAAATATTTGTACCCTGGCTTTAAAACATGACACAAAAATCCATGCCAATAATGGAATTCTTGCTTTTCCTTTCACGAATCCAAGTTTTTTATTTGTACTGATTCTAACTTCATGTTTTAACATTCTTGTTCTGATCCGTTTCGCTGAGCTTTATTATGCAATAACAACCAAAGCAATGTTAACACAACTTACTTTGAAATTTATAAATGCGGCTAATTTTTGTTATCTATTGATCGTGCCGCACAGAAATTTTAACAAATCAATCTTTACTTTCCCGACAGGAGTTCACATATTTTTTTCAAGTAAAAATTAATCATTAAAAGATTTAGCCAAAAGCATACATCTATAACCAGACTACATATAAATGATTGCTAAAAATAAACTGTTAAAAAAGATCAAACAAAATTAAAAATTCAGAATAGTTTTTTAGCGAAATCATATTCAGCTAACTAGAAGAGACTAAGAGTGTTCAAGCCTGGATCAATACTTGTGTGGGTATTGATGATGAAGAAATGAAGCATCTTAGGGTCCATTTTGCGCTATGATATGCTCAGAGCCAGAAAATACACATATAGCAGGAGCAGAAAACTGAATAAAAATTGTCAACTTAAAACACATAACTACACGGAAAAGAAAGGTTTAAGGGTAGCGTGATCAGTAGAAGACTAGAAGGACATAGGTACTTCTGTAAATTGAATTCACAAAACGCATGAACACGCAATGAGGGGCAAATAGCTGCTCCAAGCTTTGTGAAGGCAAAGTTACTTTTTCACATTCACAGTGAACCGGCCAACAAAATTGTTTGCTTACCAGCTAATACTTCAAAGAAACTTCTAAAAAGAAATTGAAAATGCACCTCAAAGTTCTAAAAGATACCTCATCAATGCCATCATTGCTATAAATGCCATATCTGAATGCCTGACTTAGATTATTTGCCAAGGCTGCAACATCATAATCCCTATCTTGGTAGTCATCGTCATCACTATCTCTCCTGTCTTGCAGAGCAGTTGGTCTCCTGTCACATTTATTCCCACAGAATTAATATAACATTTATTAAGAAAAAAAACAAGGCTGAAATGCACCACATCCTCAAAGAATTTATGCATAAGGTTGATGCATTTATTATAAGTTCAGTCAAAATAATACAACTACAACTCACATGAGAACTAGAAGTATCACTAGCTGGCACATACACATGCTGGCATAATACTGATTTAAGATGACTTATGTTTACCTTTTGCAAAAAAATGCATGTTCCAAAAAATTCAATAAAAAGGCATATGCACAGGCATAATTAACTTATTTAAGATGGTTCATGTCTATGTTTTCAATGAATCATATGTTCCAAAGGATAATCTGATAAAGGCATGTCAAAGAGGTCTTTTTCCAAGACAGGAAACATTTGAGAAACAATAACACTAAAGCGAAGGAGGCTAAGAATCGATGAAAATAAAGTTAAGGACCATATAATAATACCGACATACTAGTGTGTTAAGTAAAAGCATGAGGACCTTATAAATGTTTACCCTATGTACAATACTTCCTTTTTGCTAATACATAGTCCAAGTGAAAGTAAAAGAGGGAAAATTCAGAGGCATAAATATAAAAGTACAGTTGTCAGCCAGGAAGTTCTCAGACATCATCAATTGATATAACAGAAGATGACAAACAGATGATTTCTAGTGGTTACATGTAAACTAACAAGTGTGGAATGAAAACTGAATGTGGATGACACAAAAGTACTTCAGTATTTGGTGATGTTTAAAAAATGAGGATATCTACTTTAAACTTTACAATCAAATGAATCCCGTTCAGAGAAAAGAAAAGCCAATCAAGACGGAGTAAAAAAACAAGGGCTGCAAGAAAACCAGCAAGCATAAGTTGAATACTTCAACTACAGCCCAATATAAAGACTTTTGAAAAAAAATGATGATAACAACAATGGATTTTTCACAATGTATGTTGCCAATATTTTGCATGTTTCACTTTCCTTTCGTGTAAGTTAATGCCAATAGTTCCATCACCAGAAATGCAGCACAAATAAATAATCATCATCCCAACATATTCCATTTTCTCATTCCTTCCTTTATATTGCTCAGATGACAGGAAGGTGTTAAGGAGCAAATAGACCACACAGTAGAAGGCTAGAAGTAGCAGCAAACACAAAATGGGGTCGGCAATATAAACAAAGCAATATCAGCAATGCTAAAAAAAAGCTTACCCACAAGCCCATTGATAGACATTTTCCAAAGCGTTGCGCTTCGTCAATACATTTGCATGCCACTCACACCATTCACTGTTTCCCTGAAAAGAAAAGAATCATAAAAGGCAATTCTCAGTGGCAGGACAAATTATAAGCTAATTAAGGCTTCATCAATAATGTATACATGCTGAAAACACATAATAAACTACAAAAGTGACAAAGGGAACATTTCTTGATTCCCAACTGAAGGAACATAAAGATATAACACAAACAAAAGTTAGATCACAATATGACTAAAGAGCAACAGAAAGACAGCCTCCAGAAAAAGATGTCCAGACCAACATTTTGAGATGCACAAATAACAAGCAAAATCAGCTACTTTATTGAATTATGAAATACAAGAAGGGTGTGGGAGAAGAAAAATGGTGAACTGATATGATGCATCTTAGCAATAAGTGATGATTCATCATTAGTTTATGTTCTGTGATACAGTAGTATAATGAATATCTACTTCATAATTTTTAGTGAGGCTGACACATCCACAAATTGTTCATAAGATCATAATATCAAATTCTCTTCCTACAAGCATTCACTATGAAAAGAATAGGACAAACCTGCAAGCACGCCAAAATATCATTATTGTTATTGCCCAACTGAAGAAGTTTATTGGATATACGAGTCAAGTGACCAATATTCCCTATCCTTGGTGGTGGTCTGTCAGCACCAGCAAGTGTTGGCTGCAAAACAATGACGAGTTAACATGTTTTTAAGCATTAATAAACATCCAAAATACAACTAATTAGTTAGGGGAAAAGAGAACCATCAAATCCATCAGCAACAGTTATCGGCATGAATCTAAGTGACTAGTAAGTTACCTTTCCTGAGTCAGCTGCCAGTATGAAGTTCTTTTCTGCCTCAAGTATTTTACCAACAAGATTACATTCGCTAAGAAGATGTTCAATGAGCGTAGCATTCTTGCTCTCCAAACATGAAAACAGTATATTCTCTACGTGATGATGCAAAAAATTATTGTATGGGTACCTACAGCCAGACAAAGTCATTGAATAAAACCTGGATACACATAAACAATTGATTTCAGTTTATGACTTTCCAGAACTCACTCAAAAAACAAATCCAAAATCCTCTGAACTGCTCCAAGACGAATCAATTCTTTCTCAGCAGCTTCACTTCCAACAGACAGTAAGACTGAGATGAATTCTACAATCTAGATTTGAGAACAGAAGAGTGTATAGATCAGTAGTTATCACAGTTTGAGCAACTCAATATGAGGTATACCTAGAAATTTCGCAGCTATATAATAGTTAAGAAGATTAAATGTGAACCCTAGCCAACACAGATAACAACAAAAGAAAGAACATAGAGAAAGCAATACTTAATTACAGAGAAAAAGTCCTTTTTAGAAACAAATATGATTCACCTTCAACCGATGTTTTCCAAGAGGTGGTTGTAGTTTGCCATATGTAGTGAACAGAACATCTTGAGTTGACGAAACAGCCAAAAGTTTCAGCAGATCACCTGAGCAAGATGATAAAAGATTATGATATTCCTGCCACAAATAGGATTGAAGCCCTAATTGGCCCCCGTGGTATCCAAAGTTGTCATTTGACCCATATGGTGTGATTTGGTAACATTAGCCCCCCTGAAGTATTCCAATTGGTGACATTACGCCATTTAGGATACAAAGTTAATTGATTTATTAATTACTTTTTACATGATAATTTTTTACAAGTGGTATGTACACGTGAAAATTTATTTGATTTTCCTCAACTTTTATTCCAAATTGGGTTCAATAGCACATACTTGAATAGCATAGGGGCAAATGTTACCAAATCATACCATAGAGGACAAATCACAAAATTTTGGATGCACGGAGGCCAAATAAGCCTTTATTCTGCAACAAATATGCTCAATACTACTGCTCATGATGTAATGCCAATACAAAATCTCCCTCAGCAAATATCATATAATACTATGCTCATGGTGCAATGCCAATACAATATTTCCCTCGGTTCTCAATCCTGACCATAAGCATGCATTGGAACACGAGTAAAGCAACAAACGATCAAACCATACACACCAGTTTACTTCCTTGTCCCACAAAGATTCTTAACTAAGTTACATTATTACTAGTCAAGTCGTAAGTAGAGGAGAGAAAAGTCATTGCTTTCATCATAATGCAAAGCAAGTAAATCTCAATATACTTTTTGTGTAACCATTCTAGCATTCCCCAAATAAAATTTATGTCATTATGCAAGTCATCAGTGAAAGAAGGAAAAGGCTTGCAATAAATACGAATCATTTATCTCTATAACACAACTGATAGTTAGGCTATAAATCTAAAACACATGAGAACTAAGAGAATAGATGGAGCATACTGTAGATACATGTTTCGGAACCATTGATCATATGCAAGTAAGGAATTCTCAAAATCAGTCCATTTGGTGGTGAACACCCCCCCCCCCCCCCCCCCCACACACACACACATTGCTCCTACCCAGCCTTTTGGATAGTGCCTATAGCATGCCTCCTTTAGGATCCTTACATCTTCCTTACCAAATAGAATTCCTTACCGACCAAATAGAAATAGGGAGCACAAAGAAAAGGCAGTTCGAGTATAAATTTAGCTCACAGTTGAAAGAAAAAAAAAAATCTCACCCAAACTGTCCAGCATGCCAACAACTGTCTCAGGACTAGCGGTTACAGTAGAACCATGATTCATCTGGCGATTATACATATGATATGCCCCCAAGGTTAATTTCTTAGGATCTAACAAGGATATGCATATAGATAATGAGTTAACCAAGACAGATTTTGGACGTGATTCTTCCAAAGCATGACGAAACAATCTTCCAATGAAACTGCAAAAATGAAAGCAAAGAAAAAGCAATAAGTACAAAACAAGAAAAACTAAGGTAACGACATGTTTTGTGTCAAAAAAGAGAAGAAAATTAGTACTTTGGGCTGGAAATTTTAGCAGCAAGTCCAGGGGGAGCAAATCGTGTAATCGCACAAAGTGTTTCGGCTGCATTAGCATGCACTTCTGGGCAATCCTGCGGAGTCCAAGTCCAACATTTGTCAAATGTCAAACTCACTACTTAGGTCGGAAACTACAACATACTTATTAAGCATTAAAATCACCACCAAATGCCCCTAAATTTCATAATAACAACAAGCTAGTCAAACAGGAAAGCTCAGATGATTGTTGCACGTACAGAAGAACTGAACTTGTCCACTATCGTCTCCAATACATCGGTTTCTTCAATCCACTGCATAGAATCCATATAGCTAGAATACATATGTTCATCAGCACCAATCAGACGTATTAATACCTGCATAACAATAATTTATGATCCATAAGTACGCAACTCCAACATGAACAATTCTTTTTTTCTTAGCGGCTATAGAAGGCTGATTAGTTTAAGACTTTCATGTACAGTATGTCTATAATATCCAGCAACATAGTTTTAAAAGGAGACGTCTATTCTAACCCCAGGCGAGAGGTGGCACAGGCTATAGGCCAAGCGCTTTTTACAATGTCAGGCAGTCTGCCTGCTTTAGGCGGTAGCCTTTCTCGCCTGAGGCGAGAAAGGCTATAGGCGGAGCCTTTTGCACTTAAGGGCAGTTCTGTGACTTTTTGCACCAAGGTAAGGGGCAGTATTGTTAATTTCAGAAAGAAAGAAATAGGCAGACAAATATCTTTAGGTGGGTCAATTTATATCACACTTTCTGCCTCTCAACATCCAAAACAACAATATAGATAGAACATCAATAGCTCCGCCCATCTCCACTCTCCACCGATCTTAATGACTGGGGATTTGGATTGGGATTTGATGTTGTTTTGAATTTAGTTTTTATTTCAAGATAAGACTATAACTATTAGTTTTATTTTGGATACTGGATGATGATGTTCGGTAATGGGTAGTATTTAGGAATTACAAGTTCATTATTAAATATTAGTTATTAAGTTTGAGTATTAGTTTTATTGTGGGTTGTGTTAAACTGAATTTCTGTTTTTCTTTTCCTAATTTTGTTGTTGCCTCGCCTCGAGGCTGTATTTTGACCTTGTCGGCTTTAAAAACCATGTCAACCACCAAACACAAAAGCCTGATCTCCGGTAGAGCAGGAGGATAATTGACCAACACACAAATTTGCAAAATGAAAATATACAACTAACAAGCATGTTAACAAGTGTCATGCCATTATTGAAAACAAAGGGTAGCTCTTAAAGTAGAAGATAAAATTATAAAAGACCAACCTCCATTATAGATGTAATGCCAATCAGGTCCACGAGTTGCGCAAGAATAAGCTGATGAGCCTGAAATACAATAAAGGACAAAAGATTAGCTGAACAGGCATAAACAAAGGTAATAAATATAATGGCAACAAACAACCATAAACAAATTTCACTAGAACAACGAAAAGCAATAAACCTCAAACTAGGAAAGTATATAGCACCCACTAGTAATATCACCTCTTATTTTCATCAGTACACTGATCTCGGATTTTAAATCCACAAATTTTAATCTCTCATTCATTTTACTAACCAATGAAAACACAGTTCAAAAAGTGGCTTATAAGTTATAAGTTACAACAATAATATCAACATATATAGATCGAGCAGTCAATAAACAGAAATGAAGCACAAGTTCGACGCAATGCTAAAAATTTAACTTTTATCAGAAAGTTAAAAAATTGAAGCTTTAATTGTTCTCCAATTCCTATCCCTAATGAACGAAAAAGGAGTGATTTTACCTTAATATACTGCATGAAAGCCACCGTCTTCCGCAGCAACAGACATATCACGACCTAACAATAAATATATATTTGGGTTAAAAAAAGCCAGACAAAATCATTAATCCAATTCCCATTTAACAAATGGAGGGGAAACTAGAAAAGAAAAACAAAATATGATTAAATACCTTACTGAAGTACCCAGCCAAGAGTGTGCTGTGTGAATGTTTTGGTTCCAAAAAGGAAAATAACAAATCCATCAACTGTAAACAAACAACGAAAGGACATCAACGTAAGCACACAATGGAAAAGACAGCAATATAAATCTTTAAGGTATGACAGCCACAGAAAGTGAGAAACATAATACCTCCTCATCCTCCACTAGCGTTTTCAAAATTATATCAACCTCACAAGTAAATATCTCGCAAGCAATAAATGGAAACCTAAACACAAAGTGAAACAACAATATCAAGGTAAAACTAGCTTAAGAACACCATTGTCAAAGACACAAGTGTATCATAAGTAAATAAAGCCCATCCATATATTACTTAAAAGTCCGCCTCTTTTCAGCATCCTCAGGAGCTTCTTCCACTATATAGCGAATAAGTTGCTGAACCTGAGTCTTTTCCCGCAAACTGCAGTGAAAAACAACATATAAAACAAAAACCAAGTATCTAGATGACATAAACTTACAAAAGGAATTATAATTGGACTTAGGAAAGAGATCCAAAGGTATACAAGAATATATGCTAAGGACTTTCAGCCTATGTCTTCAAGTAAATTTATAAGCATGCAAACAAAACACTAATGTTGAATAATGGACAAACAAGTTCCCACGGCAACACTCTAAAAAAGCTTTTAAAGGCATTTGCACAAGAGAGGAAAGATCAAAAAGGATAATGTATCTAGACATAGATGCTTAGATACTTGAGGATAGCTTATGTAGTTGGAGATGTATTCCAAACATTTCCCCTTTTCCAACCTTCCTCACTTCCATCCTCCTATACAAACATGGGCTAACCAACTAACTAAGCAGAGGAGAAAAATGTAAGATACCTAATAATAACCATTTTATCACACCATAAAAAAATTAACATTCTCACAGGTCTGTAAGTTAGGATAAACTTGATTACAGAAGTATTTGTAATTGGCATCACAACAGGATAGCAAAGAAACTGACCAATATGACTCTTTAAGAACTGTGTTCTTTCATATATGTCAAAACCCTTTTTGAGGGTAACACTTGGAAAATATTGAAAACACAATTCACAAACTGAAACTGGAAAAGAAAAGCAGTAGAACAGGTAAAGAAAATTAAATTTAAGAAATGACTTTGTAATAAAAAAAAAAATCATTTTTGATCCTTTTAACCGAAGGGAGTATGAATTAGTTATTATAGTGATACTATTAATAGAGAGTGAGGAGCTTGTCACCATATTCTCATATTGATCTGAATAACATTATCGTGATAATGCCAAGAAAAGGCTTTCAATCTCTAAGCTTCATAAGGGAAACCAACGTGACTATTATTAGCAAGGATCTAAAGGCATAGTGTCTTTAAGGGCAACTGTAAACATATATACAAGTACAAGAGGCATCATATTGAATAGAAATCTATCGTAGGACAAAAGCCTTAAATTCCCTCAGTGAGCACCGCTAAATTACTAATTTAAACTAAAAATAAATAAGAATTGCACAGAGAGCCTTAACTATGACATAAAAACGAAGGATCTGAGTAACAGAGCATTACAAATTGATGAGACGCCCATTCAGGGCTTTGCATTCTTGAATAATTTCATCTTCATCCAGAAGCTCCTCTAGTGTGAAGTTGTCCTTGTCTAAAATTGTCTCCACCTGTATTTTACATAAAATTGCTCAGAAAGTGTAAATAGAAAATAAAAAGAGAGAACAAACATTAGACTTCGTTTAAAACATTATAATCACACACAACTTAAGACAAGTTGAAAGAAACATTGAGAAGGTCACTTAAGCTACCAAATAGAAATGGATCACACCAACTTTGTAGGATTTCCAGCAGGATGACTGATTAGCATTCCTCCATTTGTAATTTCGAAAAGAATAAGGTAGGTAAAGGAAAAAGAGAGAAAGATGTTGAAAATGTATCTTTACGAGCATACGACTTAATAAGTCAAACATGTTTTCCTTAGTTTCTTTTTCTGAAAAATATACCATGAACCTCTTCCATAGGTTTTACTCTTACACATACCAGTTCTGGATGCATATTAGACTCTCATGGAGAGGAAAGCATTTAACATAATATATGTAGCCAAATTTTCATCGAACCAAAACATCAAACTGCCAAAAAGAAGTTGAAGAAAACTAAGCTATTATAACCAAATCATTCCATACCAACACACTAACCTCCAGGCTCCTACCAACAGAACGAAAACAGAAATCGAAATACATTATATAAACGCAACCATAGTTACACCGCTGAATCCGACAAAAGATTCAGTCAAACGATAAACACAGCTCAAAATCAAATGCCCCAAACTTATCAACAATCGAGACGATAAGATTGAAAGAAAACAGGAAATAAGAAATGAGAAACGAAACAAAAGTACGCACCGGCGAAGCGGTGGAGAGGCCTGCCATACGCCAAAACATCTTAGAATTAGACCGGATAAAACGCCGCCGCGAGACGAAACCTGAATCAGATCTGCGAAACCCTAAGAATAAAGAATTGACGTCCAGGGAAAGAAAATCAAAATCAGAAACCCTAAATTTCAAAGCTCCTTCCGCATTAACTTGTCGGATCGAATCGAATCGGAGATGAAGGAGGGCGAAACGGAACCAAAAGCAACCTGTGATCGCGGGAGGAAGGAAGTGAAAAACTATATCCCGATAATAATAATAAAAATAAAAATTATTATTTTTGTTAGCGAAATATATGTGCTTTGATAAATACAAAATTGTGAAGCACAAGTTGATTTTTTCCATAAATGTGGTATGTATTGTAATTTACCAGGGAATTTGAGGGTTAATATGTAAGATTTTGCTAAATTATGTGTTTGTTGGAGGCCTATTGTCCATGACAACGTTTATGATTTGCATAATGGTCATTTTCAATTTGGAAAGCACATATTATATATTCAATATTATGATATTTTTCTTAAATTAAGAAAATAAGAAACAACAGAAATAAGCTACACTAAGTAGCAATCATCTAAGAAAAAGAGACTTTTAAATAGTCAGTTTTTAAGGAGCATCTAGGAGGCATTTGATCGAGGATCGTTTAGATCAATAGAAAAGTCGAATGTTGAAGAAATTAGTAAGTTTGTGTGTTAATTCGTTTTATTGTGAGCGTTAACCATGCGAGTTTCATCGAAGAATATTTGACAGGTATTGGATGTTACGGGTAAGAACCCAATAAGGATGATGAAGAGAGAAACTTTGCATAATTTAGTTAAAATCTTTCAAGCATTCTAGCTCTATAAGCTTCTCAAACACTATGGAAATACCTTAAATACACACTATGTGGTCCGCTTCAAAGGAATTGTCTTTGCCACATGATGAACAAAATCTGCCACCCAACTATAATTGTTATCGGCAACCCATTGCGTGAATTTTATTTTCTAAATCTGCATTTTTCGAGCTCCCAGTCAACGTTTCTACATAATACTCCAATTCAACGACGTCATTTCGGTTAAATTTATATTTTATTTTGCATCTTTCATTATTATTTACGATCTTGAAATCTTGTTTTATCTCACACATAATTTGTAAACATTTTCTTTGTAACGAGAAATATATAAAACAAAAAAAAATAAAAGACTTACTTGTGTTGTGTTTCATACATTTAAATCAAAAAAACATTGATCAACTTCTAACTAAAGTTGTATTGACAGTTAGCAACCCAATATGAAAATTTTCTCAATCTTGCTTCCATCGTTCAATCGTTTTATTGGAAGTCAATATGCGTTTTATTTCATTAAAATCGTTTTTTATGAACGTATGTTGGGAACCAAATTCACTGGCACACGCGCATTTACATAACTCGCACGACCCAAGGTTGAAACATGATATTTCTCAAAAATGTCGTTAACAATTTTTGGCACGCCCTATGGGACCAAGAAAATAATTCTTCAGTTTTTCAAAAAAAAATTGGTGTCTGCTACATTCTTTTATATTTATGGTTGTTTTCATTAACTAATGTCACTCTAAAAGTTCTTAATTATGTGAACCTATGAATTCAATAAAACAAATGAATATTTGTTCAATTTAAAGTTCATTTTTTCAATTTTATTTTGACTGAATTACTTTTAATTCTTTGGTAAGATGAATTTGTGCATTGGGCACGGGCCAAAATCTAGTTAAGAACAACGGGTCTACTTTTCCGGATTAACCGTATTTTTAATGTTCCGACAAATTGACTTCTTTACCTAATTAAGCTCTAGGTCTAAAACTCAATGCATAGAAAAATTAAAAACCTTAAAAAGAACTTATTTCTCATTAGAGAAAATAACATATTTAAATGTAGACGCAACAATATCTAGTCCTTAATTTCAATTCCAAACATAATAAACACAAATTTAGAAGCTATAAATCGTATATAAAATCCTGCAAGACTGTTCATCCTCACATACCTGTTTTAATGCATGTGGTAAAATGTGATAAGAATATACACACTTATACAATTTATTGTCAATTTCATGCGCGATCTATCGTTTCACGATCTCTAGATAAAATGAGAAAAGAATATGCACACTTATAAAATTTAATCTAGTAGTATATAATATATTCATTAAAAGAATCAGATAAAAATTCATAAAAATACGAGAAATTTGAATTTTATTATAAATTTTACGGTTAAAAAAGATAATGAAAATAATTTTATAATTTTTTTATCTAAAATTAGTATAATATTTATTGTTTGTTTTAAAATATTATTATATTAAATATTAAAGGAAAATGGAAGTAAAAAATATAAGACTATAAATATTTAAATGATATATATTTAATATATATTAGTATAAGAAATTTTAGATATATATACTAGATAAAATTTTATTAGATGTTTATTTTATTAATTTAAAAATTATAAGATAAATTTTGTATATTTTTATAACCGATGGCATTATTTTACTTTTATAAAAAAAAAACTAAATAATAGATTTACACAAAATTCAAGAACCTTGTAGTAGTATGAAGAAAAATATGGAAAAATGTATGAACTTTATAATTGTTTACCCAAAAAGATAAAGATGTTTCATTGTTTTGTTTTTTATGACAAACACCAGCTCAAGATTACAACTTTCTACTGCTACTAAATTGGCAATACAACCAAGAACATAATTAATAAAAAGAGAAGAATGAGTTCGTGTCTTTCCCCAATTAGCCAATGTATGAGTGACTCCGTTTGAGGTTCTTCGAGTATACATCACTTTGCAAGACCTGAAGTTACCAATCCATTGTTCGAGATCCTCGAAAACAACCGAGCTTAGAACCTCCACCAAACCTTTTCCGTTGAGGGCCTTAACATTATTTAAATTGTCCGACTCCAAAAACACATCAATCACGCCTCCCTTCCAAGCTGTTTCGAGACCCAAAATCATGGCATTCATCTCAGCAACCTCCACTGAAACAGACAGGGTTGTTGGCGCTGCAGTTGCAAACAAAACCTAACCATCAGAATCTCGAATGATAGCACCAATACCACCAGCCCGATCCAGTTGCCAGCAAGCGTCCGAATTTATCTTATAAAAACTTGCTGGCGGCTTACTCCACACACCAGGAACAGCAACCCCATCCACACTAGCTTCTGGCGAGATCCCCAACACCTCTTGCCATCCAGTAAACCAGTCATTCGCTGCATTTCGAATCCTCTCCGTTGTCCACTCCTCAGCTTCATGGATCATACAGTTCCTGCCGAACCATAAAAACCAACAAATAGTTGCAAACCACCTGACATCAACATGTGTCATAGCATTTTTAATGAACCAGTCTGCCACCGAGGGAGAATCTACATCCCATCTCCAATCGTCACCAAAAAAACCTTTCCAAACCTCTTTAGCTATTGAGCAAGATCGAAGAGCATGTACCCCATCCTCTGGTTTCCGTTTGCAAAAAATACACAACACAGGGGCATCTATACCTAGTCTCCTCAAGTTTTCATATGTTGGGAGGATATTAGATGCAGCCTTCCACAAAAAATGCTTTATCTTCAAGGGTAAACGACACTTCCAAATCCAATTGAAAGACACAGTAGCACCATGGGAAGAAGTAGCTATACATTTCGAAGCTCGTCTTTGTTCTTCCGCTAAATAGTAGGCAGTTTTGATAGAGTAGTAACGAAAATTCAATCCGCCCCGCCGTGAGGGGGGCGTGAAAATCATGAGCCCCACCTCACGATGGGGCTCAAAAACCATGAGCTCCTCGCTTTTTTTTAAAAAAAAAATTAATTTTTGCTAAACTTATTTGGATGATTGTTTACATAGAACATTAATATAGTTTAGGGTTTATAATCTTAACGACATTAACTTTACTGAACCAAACTGAATTATAATTTACTGAAAACGACATTAGGGTTAGTATGATTTATAATTAATTTAATATTAATTAAATTTATTTAGGTTCGCGAACGTATACCAACCGTAGGAGGCAAATCCGTGAATTTAGCTAGACAGTTGCATTTTTCTGAACCGACTAGCAGAATAGAGAACCCAATGTCGGATATAGTTCAGGACTATTGCACGACATACAAAGAGGCGTCATATAGACTTTGATTTACGCCAGACAGTACCCGTTAGACAGACTGACCGTCAGATGCCAGAGTTGCATCCATACCAGCAGACCCATTTTGATATGTACATAGATCCACAGTTTGATATGGGCGTATCCGGGGTTGGTTCAGATGGATCAGATACAGAGTCTGACGAGCTCGAGATCGATCATGTTGGTTCATCCGATGAGTATGTGATGTCAACGGACCGCCAGGACGAGGACTTTGACTTCTCTCAGAGACGATTTACTGTGGCATCCGGTAGTGTTGGGGGTTTTGGTGCTGGGATGGGCAGCTTATTCGGAGACCAGCTAGGTCGGAGAGGGAGTTCGATATGTGTGCGAGGGATGTCGATGTTGGGGAGGGTTCTGGCCAGGGTAGTCGGAGACCGGCTAGGTCGGTATTGGCGCGAGGCATGTCGGTTTAACAGAGGGTTCTGGCCAGAGTTGTCGGAGACCAGCTAGGTTAGGGAGGGATCTCGATGTTGGTGCGAGTGAGATGGGGCCTGTTGCGTTATTTCTGCAAGTGCACAGATTCGCATATAGTAATAAAAAGATCGTACCCACAGAGATGGAACAATATACTTAAACTTTCTCTTATTCGCGTTCGTTTTCTTTTCACAAATAGATAAAACGATAATCCTTATTGATTTGGTTGATAAAACACAACTTACTGTACCATTCACGTATAACATATACTTCAAGTCACCAAACGCACATGTTTGGATTTCTATTCATTCTAAGGAAAAGACAACAATTCATTTAAGCACGTAAACACAATATTGAATAAACTTGATATACTTAATCTAATCTCGATATAACTTATTCCGATCTCTCGATACATGCAAACAAGTTAACCATATATGAACATCAATTATAGACTAACCGAACCTATTCGTATCAATATTATAACCGACTACAATCACACATGTAAAACTAGATTATAATCTAGGCAACCGAACCTATTCGTATCACTAGATTATAAGTTAATGATAAACACAAGTTATTATACTAAGCAACTATTCTTGATCCAAATATCTTACTTAGCATGCAAACTATCAATTCAAGAACATAAGCATATGAAGAACATAAATCTCTTTATAAACTCAATATCGTATTCATACAAGATATAAACAGAAAATCAAAGTTGGACAGAACATAAACAAGTATAAGGAAACAGGAGCGTCAATCCTTTTTACTCTACTCGGAAGGCGTGTCAAAGCCTCGGGGCGTTCTTGCTCGGATTTCCTTCGATGAACGGATGAACAAAGTTGATCTCTCGATCTAAACTACAATGCCTTATGAAAGGAACGAAATCTTACTGAGTTTCTGATCCGAATACTCCGCTGGAACTATGTGTGTGGGCGAATTTACGGGTAAAGGTTTACGGGAAATGTAAGTATGTATTTAGTGTTTAGTTCTTTGTAAGATTTTACAACCATGTTCGAATTTCAGACAAGGATGGTGTATTTATAGGCACCAAGAGGTGTGTTTCGAAGGGTTACAACCTTAGGGAATGATCGTGTCCGTTGGGAAGGTGTACGACCTTTCGGAAGGGTTGTGTGGATAAGAACGACGAAGGAAATCCAATTCTGAGGATTCTGAAGAGTGGCGCGCCAGAGGCAAGAATTACCTCCATCGAGACAAGGCCAAAATTAGGCACAGCGCGCCAGAGGCAATCCTTGCCTCTAGCGCGCGACCTGTAGGTTGCACGCCTCGAGTTATTTCTTCGATTTTTCATCTTAGCTTGCACGTAACTTCTTCGCATGGCCTTGCATGAACTTGTATGAACTCAAATGTCTTCTATTGCTCATTTTTGGCTCGAACTAACATCAAATTGCTATGTTTTCATAAGATTAAGCTCTGGAGATCAAAACAAACACAAAGTAGTGAAATTGCCCCTATCCTAGATATTTCTAAGCTAAATGAGCTAAAACTATATGAAATGTTACGAAAATATATATGAAATACATAGCTAAATTAAGTACATTTTGGACTTAACAGGGCCAGATACAAATGATATTGACCCGGACCCAGTCCATGCTACTGTACATGCTGCAGATATGAGGGGTGTAGGTGGTAGATTTGTTGCTCAGCCATGTTTAACTAAATATATTTTTTATATTATTATGTTATTATTTTTAATATTTTTATATTTTTTTCAGTCGGTTCGAGAAAGGCTAGAGCTTCAGATGATGAGAGTTGGTTGGTGACTAGTCCGGTGGAGGGCGGCCCAGTAGACGGGACTGTGATTCCAAGTTTTTTGGGACACGTTGCATCTAGATTGTGGACAGTTCAGCCGGATAGACGGGGACTTTTGTCTACTGGGACAAGAAAGTTGATTTGTGACTATTTGAAGGTCTCAAGAGCTCCACCTAAGGTTAGTGTTTTAATTAATTATCCGAAATTATTTAAATTTAATTGTTATTATTTATATTTATTTTATTTTTATAAATGTCAAATGAGACAAATGTTAGAGAGGACAGACGAGCCTATCACACCTTCCATTTAATACTTTTGATCACATTGACCAGTCGTTGATATCTGCATTTGTTGATCGATGGCAGCCGGACACGAATTCATTTCATATGCCATTTGGAGAGATGACTATCACATTGTCCAATGTGTATCATATTTTGCGTATTCTAGTGCATGGTCGGTTGGTTAGTGCTACCCCAGATAGTGGGAGGGTAAATGAATTACTTGAGTCCTTCTTCGACTGTCCTTTCAAGGATTTAGGTGTTATGTATCAAGGTAGGGGCCTGAAGAACGCCAAGTTGAAAAGGATGGTTGACGATTCAAGTAAGTCTAGCGCGATACGTGCCAGAGCATGGACGTGGCTTGCTATAAGGTCCATGTTGGTTGTGGACAAGAGTGGAGATAGAGTCAGGGGTTCATTATTAGAGGAGTTGATTGTGGATAATCTTATGGGCGCTGATGGAGTACTCGGGTACTCGTGGGCATCTGCCACTTTAGCATACCTTTACCGGCAATTGGGGTTAGCTAGCAGAGGAGATACTTGTGGTATTTTTGGTTGTCTGACATTATTGCAGCCATGGATATACGAGTATTTTCCGACCTTGCGTCCTGCTCGGGCCTCGGATGTTGTGCATTCTAGTGGGGCACTGGCGAGTAGATGGGTTCCATTGTTATCACAAAGTCTGAACAGATTAGAAACTCTACGAGTAGATGGGTTCCATTGTTATCATGAGCCAATTAATCACGAAAATTGGTAAAGACATGCTACTACATAAATTGTATTTTTTGTGTAATCTATACTTTCACGTTCGGGGTACGGTTTAATTAATTTGCTAATTTGATTTCAATTTCGTCATGTAATATTCAATGTCAATGTATGTTATTTATGTTATTTGATTTAATTTTAATGTTAAAGTTTAAGGTTAGGGTTAAGTTTTTTTTTAAAAAAAAAAATAGAAACTCACACGGTTTCCGCCCCACCACATGGTGGGGCGGAAACCTTTCACGTTCCACCGTGTGGTGGAGCGCGAACTAAGTGAGTCCCGATTTTTTTTTTTAGAAAAAAATTTTAAAATGGCAAAACCGACTTTTACTACGTCAATTCTAGTAATCCATGTCTGGATTTAGTAACACCCTTTAATTCTAGATGCTTCTTTGGTTCAACCATCTAGCTTTTAAGGAGTTCATAAGGGGCACTGCAACCGTTAAAAAATTATTATTTTACTACATAAAAAAGTTAAAAACCAAAATGCTAAACAAAATCCAATACTTTTGAGGGAGTGAATTAAAATCTCCACATATCAGCATAGCAAAAGTCTTAGTTGTCATTTCTTCCAAATGTTTAAGAAGACCAACGACCTAATTTAACAAACAACAAAACAATAAAAAAAAACTTAGTTAACATCTTTTCTAATTGAAATTAATTTGAAAATCAATTTAGGAGATATCTGAATCTGGGTAAGCTTGTTATGCTCCTGGAGGTTTATATTTGCCTGAAGACCAAAACAATTACAGAGTAAAATGATTAACCAAATTTTCTAAATATTAAGTAACCAAATATATGAAATATACATAACATCTTATCACACAAATTTTCTTGGCTCCTCCTTACAGATACACAATCAGTTGATCATCGTTGTAGTTCTACAAGTAGGAGAACGTTAGCACAGCACACATGTAATATATATATATATATATATATATATATATATATATATATATATATATATATATATATATATATATATATACATGTAACATACGAATTTAGAAATTCCTAAACCCCGTCGTTTCTACAACATGTAAACACTTCCTTGCGAAAGAATGTAGCGACTTTGCTTCTTTTCAAATAAGAGGCTTCATATCTCCGCTTTCCCAGCTCAGGTTTGAAGAAGTTGTCGAAATGAACTTTTGGTACTTGAAAAAAAGATTTAGCACCAAAAAGATATGGAACACCAAAAGAAGGACACATGTTGGGTTTATCCTTACCTCTTGAAGATATATTACATCAGCTGCATACCCTAGTATCTCAAGTAGCAACCTTTCAGAGTGGAACACCCATGTTAGGGCCTCAAAATGGGCACTTAGGGAAGGAGTCTGTTGTGGCAAAATCATCGAATAAAATATTGTATGAAAGAAGACTAAATTCCTCTGGATCTAAATGTAAAACCAATTTGATTTCAGATCGTGTTGATTTTATTGTTATGGTTTTCTTATCTATATAATCCCAACCTATGTCAATTCTACTCCCCTCTCTTAAGTGGTTGTTAGCAACAACAATATCCCAGTCATATAAAAGTGCATGCTGACCTCCTTCCTACATCAAAAAACGAAACTTATACATTTTGTCGCGGTCAATATCCCATATGTCTATAAGGACGCCGTCTTTCATATTCCCCATCTGCTCGTAGGTTTTATATACCTCATAAGCAAGTATATTATATTCCTTACCAAGGACTATTGTACTTCCAACATCCAAGTTGGCAAGCAATTTAGATTTCGACCACGGTGGTTTCTTGACCACTCGGAGAGACTGTTTATGGATCACAGGGGGAACCACAGGTTTGTTGGCATCTTTAGATATGTGCTTCTGCAACAAGAAGAGAGAACCGAGCATTTTAAAGGGCAATACAACTGAAACTAAGTTAGGAGAAATTAAAGGTTGTGTAGAGTTATTATCTTTCCTTGGTTAGAATTGCAAATCTTGTTCTGTATAAATCTATTTTGCTACCCTTTGAACAAAATATACAAGGATTCTTCCACGACTTTTATTTGATAATCGGAAACGGAATGAAAGAATACCTCATAAATCGGATTTTGGATTCACGTCTTCTGCCATAGTAATTTGGTGGGAAATACCGAGCAACTTTAGATGCATTGAGTCGAGGTCAGGATGATCTGTAGAGATATGGACTTACTATAATAATTTGATGAATGAACAAACATAATAATTGTATGAGAAGAGAGAGATGAGATTATATTACCATGGGAGCCGGATGTAAGCTCGGATACTTCAGCCTCATTCGTAGCACGATCACTTCCTTCGAGCACTTTCTTTCCAAGATCGCTGAATTTTCTCTTTCCACGATCCCTCAAGTCCATGTCGTCTCCTTGTTTTTTATCTTCCATTGGCGATGATTCAGAGCCGGTGAGGAAAGAGGAGGAAGAGAAGGAGGAGGAAGTAGATCGGAAAACGAATGATGGAATGTGAACTTGCTTGGGGAAAACTTATGTCACCGCCATTGAAGTTGCTGTGTTGATTGCAGAGGGAAATTTGAAACAAAACAAAGTGAAAAAGAGCGCTAACAAAAAGAGTGAAGTAAGAGAGAGAAAACTATCTCTCTCACAAAACGGTTACGCCCGTGAGCAATCCGCTACACACCATCTATACACTGTATCATGCACCCCACAACATCACCCCTTATTTTATTATTATTATTATTATTATTTAATCACAATGCAAATATAAGTTCTTGAATGCGGATCAGGTAAGTAGTGTTTTTCTTTTTAAGTGTCGATCTTCTTCTCTAAAATGGACTAAGGTTTAATATATGGTTGAACAAAAAAAATGGACTAAGGTTTTAGTACATCTTAATTATTAAGTCTACACGTTTTTAATATGAGAGAATAAAATCGACAAAACTAGCAAAATTGAGTGTACAATCATTTATTTTAATAAAGGTGTTTATAAGAACAAGTCTGTCAAGCTATCATGACATGTGCATTGTGCTGAAATAGGTCGGTCTTCGTACTCCACTATATCTTTTTAACTTCTCGATATGTCTATGAAATGAAGAGGGGGAACGGTATTTATTTAATGCTCGGGATTCGTGCCCGAATCTTACGGAAACTTTGTATGTTTAATTGAGTTGAAGACTGAAAATGAATTTAATGAGCGGTTTGAGCTTGAATTCATTATCGGCATCTATAAATATATATAAACCTCCACATAAATTGCTTATGTGGCAACCTCTCATTCATCTCTTGCTTATGTGGCATCACCACAAATTTTAACTAAATAAATAAATAAAATATCTAATTATATAATTATATGTGAGTCAAGTTCAGGTGAGACACCCCCTTATGGTGTGACAACCCTCTTATGGTGAGACATGTACCAATAGTGTAATTTATAAGGTCTCTAGACACAATTTTTCAATTTTCTTATCATTGTACACGTTTCATTTCTCCTTTCTCATCCAACTGATGCAACAGCCATGGCCGGGGCTCCGGTGCGCCGCTCCTCTCCGCTTCTCCCCGCGTCTGTCCTCCTCCCACCGCCTGTAACGTCGCCGGTAAAATACCCGCCGTTCGATCTCAAATCCCACCTGGTCTTCTTCCTCGGCCTGGATATCCTGTGCGTAAGAATTAACTTGGGTGTTGAGTGGGTTTTCAATAATTTTGTTTGCTTTTCATGATTATGGGTTTTCGTTTGTTGATTCATCACGAAATTTCAATTTTTAGAAGTCCAACCCAGAGAATGGTTTACCTGTGTTGGTTGAGTCAAACTTCAGTTTGGACTTTTGTTTCAATACAATAGCTAGTTCATAACTGCAACAATATAGCAACATAATAGCTAGTTCCAACATAATCTTATATTGTTTCAAAAAAGTATTGTGTTGTTTCAAAAAATTACTGTGTTGTTTCAAAAAAATACCGTGTTGTTCCAATAGGAATATGAATTAACCGGAGAGAAGACCATTGATTTCCCAATGTTCCCATCTCTTGCAATTTTTGTTACAATTACATCATTTTACTAAAAGTGGAAATAAGCTTTGAATGATGAAAACCAATTATCATATATGTTAGGTGTTGTCTCTAGTATTGTTTGTCACTAGAGATTTCAAATATCTCAATCTTACAATGCTTTTACTCCTAAATGACCATGCTTAAGATTTTGTTGAAAACTGCTCCAACTGGTTTTGTATTTGTTTCTCATTATGTGATAAAAAATGCTTCTGATATTTGTTCACATGGTTGTGGGAAATTAGGTGATTTGTTCACTTGTCAAGGTTGTGGAAATTAGCTAGACTTAACTATTTTTCCGCAGAATTGCTATTGGTTCTTAAATGAATTAGTTCCAATTTAAGTTTCTGAGATTCTAAAACTTGTATCCAAAAGGTGAATGTTGAGAAAGTTGTTGTATCTGGGAAGAAAGCATTCAGGAAGACCAGGTGGTATGAAAATTGAAACACTTGACCAGTTACAGCAGAGGATTCCAGAAAGAATTATTGAACATACTGTCCGTGGAATGCTTCCTAAAGGAAGAGTAAGAGTTATGAATTTCTAACTCAGCATGACAGTCTATATATAATAAAAAATTTCTCCTCTTGTGCTTCCATGACTGGAACTTTTTTTATCATGTCTTGCTTTTTGTTTCCATAAGCTCTTCTGTTTTTTTTTTGGTAAGACTTTATGTTGTGTATATAGGCCTTTAGCTTCTTGTTCTGGGTTCTAGGTAATTTTATTTAGAATGAGTTACTGCCAATGAATGTAAGAGAAGAGAAGGAAGACTAGTGTAGTTGTGCTGCTGCCGTTGCTGCTTTCATTTTCTTTTGAAGTCCAGTACAACCCATTCTTAATGTTATGCTTCCATCAAGCAGCGAAGTTCTATATTTTAGGCCAAAGTTCAGCCTGTACACTGTCCTTTCTTTCTCAACACAAACTAATAACTGCATATGCTGGTTGAAGTAATGCTTTTTGTGTGTGTGTGGGTGGGGGGTATAATGACCAAATTACTGAAAGCCACATCCTTGAGTCCCCCAATACGATCAACTAACTTCCAAATGTTATGGAAATGATAAAAGACAAATTATTAGATGTTATCATCAGTGATATAGTACTTATATAGTTATAGTATGATGAGCATGGCTTAATAACTTGTAAGGTTGAAAAACTCACCCTTATGGCCATCAATTGTATGAGGGCGAGCCCTTGTTCTCTGAGTGCTTCTGCTTTTGTCTATTTATGTGCACTGGTACATGCATTTGGGATGAGTTTGTCAATAACATATTGAGACAATCTGTGCTTGCTAAGGACTTGGAATCATGTTGATTGTTTGGATAAGTATACGAACTGTGCAAATTCCAAAACCCACCAAGTTATCATGATCCCATTTCTGAGAATGCACCTCTTCTAATTATTATTTGATGTTTCCTGTTTATTTCTTAGCTGATGGCATATGACATGTGTCCCCTATACTTTCTATTGCAGGTGTTCTTTATCTGATTCGGCATGAAACTTATAGCAGAATGCTACCATCCTTGTTCAAGATTCTCGTTCTCTTAATAACATCTACACCAGAATGAATTCAGTAGAATATTAATTTCATATTCGGAACAATGCCATTTTCCCTTTTTTTTCTTTTGCTGCTAATATTTTCAACCGTTTATCTTCTTTTTTTTCTTTTACTGCTCATATTTTCAATTAGTAGCTTGACAATATGTGCTAATGATTATAGGTATATTATTTGGCCTCTCGATTTCTATTCACCATATCCCATACTCTATGTCCAGTTATTGGTTCTTTTTGGCTCAATTTTTCTGCTGTCTTTTTAGCACCAACAAACTATCTTACTTTTTGGTACTTTATAAAACACTAACACTCAAATATTATAGAGCTCCATTCAATCCAAACTGTTAATTATGTTCCAAATATGGAAACTGAAACAGAAATAACAATGGGAAACTTGGCTCTTGAGTATCTTCACTATGGAAAAGCAACCGAGTATTTTGAAACAACATAGTATTTTTTTGGAACAACACGGTAATGTTTTGAAACAACACAGTATGTTTTTGAAACAACCATAGAAAAAATAAAAAAAATAAAAATCGCTTATAAATAGCAATAATTGATCTCAAAATGACCGCCTAATTAATACGAGTTCAGCGGTATAATCTTTTTTTGAAAAATGAGTTCGGGAAGAGCGGGAAAATGCATTTTAAAGAAAATAATTAAAACTTTTTCTCTCTCCAGAGGTGACATCAGCGCTGACATCACCTCATCTTCCTACCCTCCATTTTCCACGCATAAGGCTTTTTCTTTTAATTACAAGTTTGCCACCTTTCCCTGTTCAATTACAAAATTACCCCCACCTTTTTCTCTTGTCACACCTGAGCCTTTCTCAGTTATATGTTAACTAATTAATTATTGTTAAATATAGTAAGAATATTTTGTACTTATACCATAGTTTATAAATCAAATTAATAACTTACCTATTTTCCATATTCATAAAATAAATTTAGCAAATCAAATCTTAAAATCAAGTTATAATTTATATCTATATTTATATCATATTAAACTTATATTAAACATCTAACAATGGTGAATCGCCTTCCCCTTGATTCACTATCAAAATATATGATGTGTAATTTTCCTATTAATTTAAATTATTAAATCAATTATAGTTACTAATAATTTTTGCTATATTTTTTGGTTTTGATTTGAGGGTTCGAATATATATTTCAATCCTCTTTCAAAATATATATAGTATCTCAATCAATCAAATACTATTTTTTACTTAATTTGTTTCCTTACTTTTTATATTTCAATTAATTAGTGATTGGTTAAATAATTTATTAGTTTTCTGATTAATTGCTTCCTAATTAAGTTTTGAAGTGTTTCCTAATTAACTACTCTTTTCTTTGCGTCTTTCTTTAAACATAAACTTTTACTTTGCTCTATTTTCCCACTATTTCCCCATGTTTTGTTAGATATTTTTTAAAGGTGGTGATATTCTTTCTCCATTAACGATCTCAGGTTTGCCATATGATGTTTAATTTCGGTTATTTCCTATATGTTTTTTTGTAATCTAATGACTATGATCTCAGTCGATCTAACGACAATGTTGTTTTGGGTTTGTAGAGTTGTTGTCTCTTTTTCTTCATGATTGAAACGACAATGTTTTATCGATCTCAGTCGAAATATTTTTGGTACTGTTCATGATTCTAAATTATCATAGTTCTTGCTCATAATTCAAAGTTACCTTAGAATGGTAAATTACTAATTTTATTAGCTTATCATTTGTAGGTTGGTGATTAAATTTCAACGATATTCATAATAGCATTAGAGTTTAAAGAAGGTCAACAATTGAGCTATGATATAATATATTTTGTCAGATTTTTCTTTAATTTCATAATTTGTACATGTAAGCAAGTTTTTGTTTACTAGAAGATATTTTATTTATAGTTAATGATTATCGTTAGACGTTTATTTATATAGGGTCAAGCATAATTGTTTAATTTATTAAGGAGATGCGATATTAGACCATTTGTTTTGTAGCTATCTTACACATCTCAATTGAATCATTTTAACATTTTCTTTGGTTTGACAGATGGAATGGACACAATGACATATCGATTAAACTAGGCAACTTCATCTATAATAAATAGCATGCATGTTTCTCGAAAGGATAAAATGTCGAGCAAGCATCTTAAACATGAAAGGTGAATGACATTTCACTAATTTTAGAGTTGTTGATGATATCTTCTAAGCGCCAAATTTTTCAACAATGGAACTTTGTGTTATATAATGCTTCATAAGCTTTGCCTACGTATAAAAGCAATTATAGTATATTGTACTCAACATAGTTTTCTATATCGTTTAGATTGTAGAGAAAATGTGAGCTTCTTTATTGAGAAATTTGAATCTCCCTCTTCTTTGAACATATATTTGGCATGCTTTCCATGGCAATGCAAAGTGGACCTTTTTTATCAATCTTGCAATTTGAGTGTGGATGGATTTTATCCCAAAGGTATAGTATTGTATGCCTCATTTTGATATCTATAAATGTCTCATATTTTCAATTAGCATTCTGGCCTAAGCCGTCATCCTTTTGTTTGTGCCCATGTTTTTAAATCTTTGAATTTTGTTCTATTTCAAGTTGACCATTGATTTATATAAAGAGTAAAAAGTCAGCCATATTGGCAATGTATTTAGTTGTTCATTCAATTAATTCATGTCTTGAGGGTTTTGAATAATATAATTTAATTGAAATATTTTCTATATTGTGAATTTGAAATAGAGATGAGAAACATTCGGAGGACCAGCATCTATGAAGTATAGACTATTGGCATATATAACCAAATTCAACAGTTGTTGATATTATATGGTTACTGTATGTTGCATGTTGATCAAATATAGTATTAAAAGCAAAGATTCAGAAGGATTTTTTGGGATCAAGTGGTATAATTTCTAACTAAAATTGTTTATCTTTACTTCGCTTAACAATCTTTGGAATAAATTTTCACACGTCATTTGTATTTCGTTTGCAAGTATATGCTATATATAATAACTTGCATTTATCCAGCTCAGGATATGCTATAAGTCCATAGCTTTCTCATGAGATAGAAATTATGCGCATAAGCAACAAAATACCATCAACAGAAAAAGGAAACCACTCATAGGCAAATGATTAATAATAAGTTTGCAGGAACATCTATCCAGAGAGGGGCATTTGAGCTTGAGTTGGGGAAGGTTTGTCATTCTTAATGTTGTTAAGGCTCTTGAGTATTTGCATATAGGCTTTGATCCACCATGATTCGTGTAGATATTAAGCGCAATACTATTTTGCTTGATTTCGGTATATCTTAGAGCCATGATTTCTGATTTTAGGTTATTAGGATTATAGGTGAGTCTTTTCGCATTTTTCTTTAATGACAAGTTATCCAATCCATGGAGTAATTTATCTACAGAACTACAAAAGGGATGAGAAAAGGTGATTGAGAAAAATAAGGGTGCTATATGCTTTCGATCAAAATTATTTTTGTATGGATGTTGTAAAAAATTTCTTGAGTCGTTGGTATGTATCCATGTAATAAGCAAGTATAACATAATTATTTAGTTTCAATAATATTCAAATGTAAAAAAATCAATGTATATTTTTTGATGAAACTGTATTTCCATTTTTTTTTAGTTTTGATTTAAGGTATGATATTTTAATGAACAAGGGTGAAAATCATATTGTTTACAAGTCACAACAAATCAAGCTGCTAGAGGTTTCGAACTTAACGAATCGAAAAACAGATTTTAAAGTTACTATATTCAAAATATATTTAACCTTATTCTGGATATGTATTTTTCTTTATTTCAGAAATAGTAAAAACACAACTGAATTGTGTTCCGTGCAATGCACGGGTATACGACTAGTTGTTATTATCCTAACAAAAATTCTAAGACCTATTCCTATTTCATACTAATTAATCTAAATTATATATACCAACATTTTTAGAAATAGAAAAAGAAAAACCCGTATGTTAAATATTGATATTAAATGCTCTAAAATTTTCTACTTTTTAATTATAATAAATTAATTAACCATAAATAAATTTATAAATTAATATTAATTAAAAAATATCACATAAGCAAAATAAACCATCACATTTCCTAAAATCCCATTCATTCATTCATCCATCAATTAAGCTGCCGACGAGGGGTTTCTTCAGCTCCATGCTACTAAATTTATCTCCGGATCGCATGATCACAGAACCCTAATTCCCAAATTAAAAATTCATCTCCGGATCGCATGATCTCAAAACCCTAATTCCCAAATTAATTCCATCCATCAATGGAGGACACAGAAGGGGGTCTCAGCTTCGACTTCGAGGGCGGCCTCGATGCCGCTCCTACAAATCCCACCGCCTCTATGCCCAACATCCCTTCCGACAACTCTGCCGCCGCTGCCGCCGCCGCCGCCAACATTTCCACTCTTCCGCCTGTCTCCACTTCCGATCCCGCCACCGCTGGCCCCAACCAGCCCGGCAGGCGGAGCTTCCGGCAGACTGTCTGTAGGCATTGGTTACGTAGTCTTTGTATGAAAGGCGATGCCTGCGGCTTTCTTCATCAGTATGATAAGTCTCGAATGCCCGTGTGTCGGTTCTTTAGGATGTATGGCGAGTGCCGCGAGCAAGATTGCGTCTATAAGCACACCAATGAGGATATCAAGGAGTGCAATATGTATTTCCCTGTACTTAAATTTCCCCCCTTTATTGCTTTAGTGAATTCATCGTTGATCCGGTTTTGTGTATTAAACTGTATAGCGTGGGAACTTGAGTTAGTTTCGGTTATAGAAGTTGTCAAGAAATCATATTTGTTGTTTCGAGAAGTTACCCGAGTTTACAGTATCCGTCATCTGCATTCGTTAATGTTGCTTTTCTTTTTAATGCCTGATGTAATTTGTAATAGAACCATACTGCTGCTATCAGAAACGTTCTGTGTTTGAAACTAATAAGTGAACTGGGTGCTTATAGTGTACACATTGTCAGCGTTTTGTACCAAACTAGGTTTTTGATACTGTTTTGTGTATTATAGCATGGTCGTATGAGTTGGTTTCAGTGATAGAAGTTGTCAAGAAATCAAATTTGTTGTTTGGAAAAATAGCCCGAGTTTACAGTATCCGTCATTTGCATCCGTTCATGTCGCTTTTCTTTTTAATGCTGATGTAATTCGTAATACAACATACTCCTGCTATCAGAATCTTTCTGTGTTTGAAACCTAATCTGTGAACTGGGAGCTTATAGGGTACACATAGTCAGTATGTGGAGTGCCAATTAGCATCATCGCATTCTGTTTTGTATTAGAGCTAATTGAGTACTCTAATTACAGGTACAAACTGGGTTTTTGTCCAAATGGTCCTGACTGCCGGTATCGGCATGCAAAATTGCCTGGACCTCCCCCTCCTGTGCAAGAAGTTCTTCAAAAACTACAGCAATTAAATTCTTACAATTATGTGCATTCAAACAAATTTTTTCAGCAAAGGGCTCCTGTACAGCAACATACAGATAGATCTCAGTTTTTGCAAGGTCCTAACAGTACAGGTGTGCAAGGAAAACCTACTGTTGTTGAGTCTGCTAATGTGCAGCAACAACAGCAGCAGCAACAACAACAGCAACAACAGCAAACCACTCAGAGTCAAACACAAAGTATTCCAAATGGTCAGCCCATTCAACCAAACAGAACTTCAATTCCTTTGCCTCAGGGAATATCTAGGTGTGTTCAGAGTCCTAAGGTCTTTATTGGGTTATGTAAATGAATTTTTGTACTTTGTTTGGATATTGTTATAAGCATTACAGAGGATTTTTTATTATTTTGTATTGAGTTATAATCATGAAATAAAACCTATTATTACCTCAAACATAAAGGGCAGGACCTCTTATTTTCTTCATTTTACATCCGATATTTTTCAAATTTGTCATATCTCATGCAGTTATTATGTAATTTGGTACTACAGACATACCTAAAACATATTAGAGCAATCATCAAAAGTATTGAACTCTTAAAAATGCCAAAGTTACATGATTCTGACTACATCCTCAGGGGCATCAAACTTTGGTGTGTAGCCGAAAAGGGTGGCAGATATTGCATTGTGGCATCATTCCTTGGTATTGCTTTTCTTGTTGATGTCTGCATATCACTTGGTTTGTTTTTCTTAATTGGTACCAGAGGTTTTATTTTTCTATAACCAGCTCATTTCAGTATGCCAAACTTGGTCATGCTCTTTATTTGTTTCCAAATCTCAGTTTAATTTATATCTAGGGTTTCATGTTTCTGCTTATTTTAGTCTCTTTTTCTCATTGTTTAAATCATCCAAAATTAGTTGTCAGTATGTGTAGAGAGCAAAAGGATTTTGCATATTAATGATCTTGTATGTGCCAAGACATTGCTATCAAAAGTAAATATGTGTAATACTTTTGCAAAGTCGAAATTTTTTTACTTTTTGGATGCTTGATGCCATAATAAAAGTTTGCTTTATGATTGTGCATCCATGAGAAATGGCCTTAGATTCGGGGTGGATAACTCTCATAAATATAGCTGAATATGGAGCTTTCCTTGTTGGGGTTTTATCTTCTCTGTTACTTGTGACAAAAGTTATCCAAGGTCTTCTTTCTGACTTGTGTTTATATTTCAATATATAGAACGAGATTGTTCTAAAAGAACATCCAAAACTGCATATGCATTTAGTTTATTTGATGTGCATAACTGATAATGTTTTGTATAACAGTATAGTATCATAGTTCAATACATAATTATTATCGCTTTAGGTATGCTTATACAAGATTTAGACTGTTATACAACATAGTTTATGGTAATCAACATAGTTTTAATTCATGTTTAATAGCAGAAAAGGATTCCTCCACAGGAATTCTCCAAATACTTTGACCTATATGATGTTTCAAATGGTTGTACAATGTGTCGAATAGTCAATTTAATGAGTTCATTTACATTGTTGAACTTGTAAATCTTTTCTTAGTAAATATGTAAGTACCAGAATCATTATTGTGGTGAGTAGGCATGCTTGTAACTTTAGGTTTGGTAGCAAGGAAGATTAAGCTGGCTTCCCTTAGGGTTGCAATTTGAATTCCTGTAGCTGTTGGGTATAAAGATTTAAGTGTTCAACACTTCAAACTATAGATTCATGGTGGATGCTTTCTTTGTAGTACATGTTTTTGTATCACATCATAAGAAAATTGCATTTATTTTATTTGGTAATTAATCTAGCTTAATTAGTTTGAGGTTGTTCAGGCACCCTTTAGGTGACCCTCTCCAATTCAGAATTTATGGGACAAATGTAATAGGATATGTAGACACAAGTTAGGATTAAAAAAGATTGGGGTAGGATTGCAACTTTTGCAGAGCATGTGCTTATGCAACTCTAGGATTCATATTTCGAGATCATTCAATTGGCTTGCCTTTATAGTGGTGGTAATATTTTCCAATTCAAATTATGATAAAAACAGAATGCTGGCAGTTTCTGAAAGAAAATGTGGGTTTTTAACACTTCTATGTGAGATTCCTTTGTCTGTCCTGCCTCAGTTGATAGATGTGTTAGCAGTGGCCTACAACATGTCCACATTCTGTTTATGGTTAGGGTAGATACTTAAAACTTGGAAAAGGAAGCATGTACTTGTAATGAGAGGGAAAATTTCACGCTACATGCTTCTGAAAATTGGTTGCTCTTTTTATTGTGGTTTTGACATGATTCTTTTGCTCGTTGTCGGAATTCTGCTTGAAAATTTTCTTATTACTTCAAGCTAAGATATAGTTTCCCTTGTTACTTTTGTATAGCCATTGAAAGGTTTCCTAATGCTACTATATATTTTTCTAATATCCATATATCTCACACATTTTGCCTTCTTGTATATGAATATATTGGTTTATTAATTAAGATGTGCCCAGAGTATCTGGTATTCCTAGTGCACATGTTCTTTGCAGGAGGAAACTCATGTCTTCTTCAACTTTTATGACAGTAGGTTAATTGCAATTACATAACTAATAAATGTATTATGAAGTAGACGAGTTAGGAATGGTGGAATACACAGTACTTATGCAAGTTGGGAATATGTTGCAGTTATGACAGTGTTGTTACTCTTTGATGCCACATATTTTCATCATACCAAGTCCTAGTTCCAGTGTATAGAATTTAGATTATACTGTATGCAGATTCTTGGTCTCTAATTAGAGATGCCATGTAACTTTGTCCTTGATTGCTGCTCATATATGAATTTTTAAATTTTAAGAATCTAGAGTTTTATGCAGCAATAGATCTTTCTAATAATTTATTACCAACTGCTGTATATTTCCTTCATTCTCATGCTTTCAATTTGGACAGTCATTTGCTCAATTCCTTTTACTTATTTTACTTTGATATAAATGGAACCATAGGTATTTTATTGTTAAAAGTTGCAACCGTGAAAATTTGGAATTATCTGTACAACAAGGAGTGTGGGCAACTCAAAGAAGCAATGAAGCTAAGTTGAATGAAGCTTTTGATTCTGCTGAAAATGTGATCTTAATTTTCTCAGTCAATCGGACTCGACATTTCCAGGTATGAGTGGATCTGATATGACTTGTTCAGTACTGTCTACTTAAATAAATCAGTTTGAATTGCTCCCACTTTTGCTTAGCTTAGTTGATTTCTAAACTAAATCAAATTCATCTAGTTAGTCCTTTTACTCTATCTGAGGTACTAAACCTGCAATCATCTATGGTGATAGGGATGTGCAAAGATGACATCTAAAATTGGTGCTACTGTCAGTGGAGGGAATTGGAAATATGCACATGGAACAGCACATTATGGACGGAATTTCTCAGTTAAATGGTTGAAGGTGAGTCTTGGTATTTATTTTAGATACTAGTATTGTTAAGTTATAACATTGAAGTAAACGAACTTTCTAGTTTTCTTTGCATTATATGCATTTTTTTTGGTGATGGGCGCAATGAAGTTTATGTGGAGGCATTTCAAATTTAAAAAATAATCCTTACCCATATATGTTCACAGTGATGCTTTTGTTCAGTAGGTGCTACTTTTTATGTGTGATCCAATTGAAAGGCAGATTCTTTGACAGGCATGTCCTTCTAAACTGCAGATGCGTTATGTACTTATTTCAATTTTTTTATGTGCAGTTGTGTGAATTATCGTTCCACAAAACTCGCCACCTACGGAACCCATACAATGAGAACTTACCAGTGAAGGTACTACCTCCTTTCCGAAAAACAGGGCTAATGTTCTGTTATACATTTACAACTAGTTTAGGAAGTTTGGAGCAAATTGAGTTAAGTTTAAAAATAAATATGCTCTTCAAAATAATCTAATGCTGTTAAAAGAAATCATATGCACTAGATGTTTTATGGATGTGAGTGGGGAGGACTGGGGCCAATTTAGGTTGGGAAACTATTATGGCCTAATTATATTCTTTTTTGACGTTGAATCGTTGTTATGAAAGTCAACTGCTGAGCAGCTTCGGGCAGAGCTGGAGATGTCTTAAGATGAGGGTTCTTTTTTGTTTCTTACCTATTTCTTGTTTTTGGAGGACGGTTATGTTTCACATGAAATATTTTCGTAGAGTTTTCAGTGAAATGCTTCAAATATGGCTGTGAACATTATCTGTAGTAGTGTTTTCAGTAAATAATATCTAAAACCTCATCATTGAGTACGGTTTTGCCTGTTAACTGAACATATTGAAAATTTAGCACCATACGCCAATATTGGCTATTGAAACTTGGCATGTTACTTCAAGCTGCTGATTGACAATGCCTCTGTGCTCTAGCGAAGAATGTTCACTAGTTGTTCCTTTGACATTTGCATTCCTCTTCTGGAATGAGCTAAAAAGAACGTACTTACAAATTTTCCAAGTTAATTGTACTTGTTTTCTTTAATGAACTTGGCGAGGAATTGTATTCAACAATATAGTTGGTTAGGTAGCTTTAGTTGGGTATTGTTTTTGTGCCAATCAATTTGTTGTCGTTGTTATTATTATTATTAGATTATCACAATCACTTTAATGTGTTTGGCTTATTTACACTATAATTAGCGAGGTGTAATATGGTCCCCCATTTGTTCCTTAATCATTGTTTACTTCATGTGGTTGGAATGCAGATCAGTAGAGATTGTCAGGAGCTAGAGCCCTTGATTGGCGAGCAGTTAGCTTCCTTACTCTATCTTGAACCGGATAGTGAACTCATGGTACGCTTATTTTGGATTCTCTGTTATAAATATAGGTGCATTATGTGAAAATATTATAATATGTAACCGGAATGTGAAATTGAATGAGAAAATAACTGTAGAAAGTTAAGGAGGGATTATCTTCTTCATTCATTATGCTGTTTAAATTTGAATTGCTCCTAGGACTTCATACGCAGGGATATAATGTGAAGAATCAGAATGCGTTGGTGAAAAGAAGAAGATAACTATTAAAGCAGTGTTCAAAACTCGGTAATGCTAATAACTGGTGGCTTTTTCATCTTGATGCAGGCAATCTCTCTTGCAGCAGAAGCCAAACGAGAAGAGGAAAAAGCAAAGGGGGTTAACCCAGATAATGGAGGTGTGAATCCAGACATTGTTCCATTTGAGGACAATGAAGAAGAGGAGGAGGAGGAAAGTGAAGAAGAGGAGGAGGAGAGCTATGTCCAATCCCTTGTGCCAGCAGCTCAAGGGCGAGGGAGAGGCAGAGGTATGGTGTGGTCTCCCATGCCAATGGCCCGTGGTGCTAGACCCATGTCTGCGATGCGTTTTCCGCCAATGATGATGGGCGCTGATGGGTTTACTTATGGACCAATGACTCCTGATGCTTTTGGGATGCCTGATATATTTGGTGTGGGACCTCGTGGTTTTGCCCCTTACGGTCCAAGGTTTTCTGGTGATTTTACAGGCGCTCCACCCGGCATGATGTTTCCAGGGAGACCCCCACAACCTGGGGGTGTGTTTCCAACAGGTGGATTTGGTATGATGCCAGGTCCAGGACGCCCTCCTTATATGGGAGGGATGCGCCCGGCTGGCGCAAACCCTCTCCGAGGCAATCGACCAGGTATGATACAATTTCCGCCAATGCCTGGGCCTCCGGCTCAAAACAGCATGAGACCTGTTAAGAGAGATCAGAGAATAGTAGGTAATGATAGATTAGGATCAGAGCAAGGCAGGGGGCCAGATGACGATGCACCATACCAACAAGAAGGGTCAAGGGCTTCCCATGAAGATCAATATGGTTCAGGTAACAGCTTTAGAAATGACGAGAGTGAAAGTGAGGATGAGGCACCTAGGCGATCAAGGCACGGGGAAGGGAAGAAGAAAAGACGAGGTTCAGAAGGAGATGCAACTCCAGCCTCCGACCATTAACTGTACCCTTGTGGAAGATCAAATTTTAAGCACATTTCAGCCATGGAGTCTTGCAAGATTTCTTTCAAATGCGATTAGTTTAATTAAAATACCCAAATGTAGTATGTTTTTTACTATATTTGAAATGAGGAGAGATGGGATGTCGAACAATCTGTAGTTTTTCCTACTTTTAATCTCCATTTTTTTAGTGGTTATCATATTCAAAAATATAAGACGGGATTTGTGTATATTTGTATCTTGAAATTACCGGATGTGGCTGATTGATGCAAATCATATGCTTAGATTTTTTTTGTTTACATGTAAAATAGTCATCTGATTATCAGGAGGCAGCAAAGAAAGAAATCTATTTGAGGCAATTTTGCTTTTCTATATGGTCTGTTTAATTTAGCATCTAATTTTCTCCCAAAATAATAATTGTTCACCTTTTTGCTTAGTTGTCGAGTCTCGGTCTTCTTTTCATGCTCTCAGCCTCTTTCTGGGTTCTTTTTTAAAAAAGAAATTAAATAACACATTAAAACTTAAAAATAGCACAAATAGAACTTAATTCAGACAACACATTAAAACTAACTTCAAATCAAATAGAACACCATAAACACTTGAAAATCGAACATTACAAAAAACATGAAAAGTAATACATCAAGACTAACTTGGAATTACTTCAACCTACTAATCCCTCATATTAATTAGCTAATAGTTGATTGCAAATTCATATATTCAGTTCTTCATTATCATCATATTGATTCATGTCTTTTTTCTTTTATCTTCTGTAGTGAAACATCCTCGAAACTTAATAGTTAAATATATTTATTTCACCTTTTCAATAACCTCAACCTCAATATAAAAAGCGAGATTTATCAATTCCTACATCATGTTCATAAGCATGATTCAGAATATGGCCAACTAAACTCATACTTACTTCCCTATCAAACCCATGACATGTGTCATCTAACATTCATAACAAGTTCGGGTCTAAGGACTTAACTATAACCATCACGAGACAACCACCTATGACTTATCCGATAATATGAATGACTAAACATGGCTTCATAAAACCAATAATCGGCGACCTTTCATTTGTGGACTCGTCGCCATTTTCAAAACTCTTGGACTCGTGCCTAAATTCCCGAGACGTCCGTCGTATACACGCTCGCATTATCAAAACCCAATTCGCTTATCAACTCTTCCTACAGAATCGCCTCATCGATGTGTACGGGAAATGCGCTTCTTTGGATGATGCCCGCAAGCTGTTCGACAAAATGCCTGAAAGGAACACTTTCTCATGGAATTCCATGATTACCACTTTCATCAAGTCCGGGTTACCCGATGAGGCTGCCCGGTTGTTTGATTCGACACCCGAGCATGATCAATGCTCGTGGAATTCGATCATTTCGGGGTTTGTTCAGCATGACAGGTTTCGCGAAGCTTTGAATTACTTTGTGAGGATGCACATAAAGGGTTTTATGCTGGATGAGTATACATTTGGAAGTGGTCTTTGTGCTTGTTCGGGATTAAAGAACCTCCAAATGGGTGCTCAAATTCATGCTCTTATGTTGAAATCGCAGTTTTTATCTGATGTTTTTATGTTGAAATCTGAAATTTGTAGTTCGATTACGTGTTGTGAACAAGATGGTTTGGCCGGAGAGGATTTAGATGTCGGTGTGGGGATGATACCACCGGATGAAGCTACATTGGGTGTGAACTGTGATTACTTTAGGGGTGATCTCATATTAAGCAATGCTTTGGTGGATATGTATGCGAAATGTGGAAGAATTGATGAGGCGAGGTGCGTTTTCGATAGGATGACAATGAAATATGTGGTGTTTGAAACAAGATCAGTGTTGGTAAAGGTTATGGAGAGGAATGTGGTATCTTGGAATGCCCTTATTGCAGGATACACGCAGAGTGGGGACAATGAAGAGGTGCTTGTCCTCTTCCAGATGTTAAAGAGGGAAGCTATCTGCCCAACGGACTATACGTTTGGGAACATATTGAATGCCTGTGCAAATCTTGCTGATCTTCAGCTCGGTAGACAGGCACACACGGATCTTTTGAAGCGTGGATTTCAATCTCAACATGGGGAAGTGTATGATGTTTTTGTGGGGAATTCTCTCTTAGATATGTACATGAAATGTGGATCCGCTGAGGAAGCGTGTCAAGTTTTTGACAAAATGGTAGAAAAGAATCTTGTCTCCTGGAATGCCATGATAGTAGGATACTCACAAAATGGTCACGGGATGGAAGCCATCGGGTTATTTAGGGAAATGTTGGCATTTGGAGAAATACCGGACAAGATTACGATGATTGGCAGTCTACGTGCTTGTAGTCATGCAGGTCTATTGGAAGAGGGCCGGCGTTATTTTTTCTCAATGACTGAGAAATACGGTTTAGTGCCGTCAGAGGATCATTATGCATGTATGGTTGATTTACTAGGTAGAGGCGGTTGTCTTGACGAGGCCAAAATTTTGATAGAGACAATGCCGATGCAGCCTGATGCTGTAATCTGGGGGTCATTGCTTGGAGCCTGTAAAGTTCATCACAACATCACAGTGGGGGAGTATGCAGCAGAGAAGCTCTTAGAAATGAACTGTACAAATTCAGGACCTTACATTCTTCTCTCGAATATGTATGCTGAGGTTGGGAGATGGAAGGATGTTGTAAGAATAAGAGAAGTAATGAAACACCGGGGGGTTATTAAACAACCTGGCTGCAGCTGGATCGAGATACTAGGCTGTGTTCATGTGTTCGCGGCTAAAGATAATAGACATTCTCAAAGGAATGAAATCTATGTGTTGTTGAAAATGCTTTCGAAGCAGATGAATGTAGCTGGTGACGGTGATGATGCACAGGCTGAGTTAGACATTGTTGACAACTAGAATTGGTGCATTTTCAAAAACTGACCGGCTTTTTCTATCTGGAATGGTCGTCTAGTCGGTCAAAAACATCGGACAATATGATCCTTTAGGCAGATGAAAAATCTCCCATTCATTCTTCCCATGAGATGCAGACTCTTGAAATACATTGTCAAGTCAAGATCGATCTTCTCAAGAGTTTAACGAGTGAAACACAAAACATCTATCTGTGTTCATTTGACATGACACTAGAAGCTAAAAGATTGTTTGTCCTAAAGAAAGGATAGGAATGGCACTAGTGAGCGTTAATGATCCGAACCAGGACAGAACCTGGGTAGGCTCGGCTTGAGAATCAGCAAGGTTGGGCTTGGCACACGCTTCAAGTTCGTCAAGCTCGAAACTTTTAAGATTCCCCTGAGTTCGGGACAGGTTCCGCTCGAGCTGGAGGCTCTTCGAGCCAAACTCGAATTTTAGACTCGATTCAAGCTTTGAGATATGCTGGCTCAAGAAAAGCTCATGACGGTCCAAATCAGGGTCTCTATCTCACCTTCTCGCCTTATCAAATGAGTTCGGGAAAAATCTAAATTTTCAGAAGTTATGGCTCGATTCGAATGTATTCAAGTATATTTGTTTTAACATTTTGTTATTCAATTTCAACATTCTAATAAAGATAACACCAAAATATAATTGTTTTTCTAAAAATGTAATTTTGCGGCTAAAGGTTCAAATGTGAAAGCTTTTCTAGTGTTATATTTTTCATAGGACAAAATCTGTCTGGTATGAGAGTTGGAAGATATAACTGATGAAATAAAACTATAATTAATGAAATATATATTGTAATTAAAAATTAATCGATCTTTGCTTGTGAGATTTGTAAGACTTTTTGATCGAAACTTAAAGAAGTTCAGGTTCAAACTTAAGTCGAATCCAAACTTGTACTGAGTTGGTATTTGATGGAAGCGAACTCAAATAGTTTGTGACGGAGTTGTCTCCCGGGGAAGTTTGACTAGACATCGGTCTAGAGCCTCACGATAGTTTTGTTACTGATACTCTCATGAAAGTTTTGTATTTGTAACGCAATAGATTAAAGTGATAATTAAACTTATAATCCATAATATTGATAAGTCTATAATGATTCCAAGAAAGTTTTGAACACTCATAAGATTTTCGTCCTATTAAAAATGATGCAATTCAACTTTAGCCCCACATAAATTTATTAAATTCCTACAGAAAGAAGATTCGTGGGCTAAAATTTAGAATTTGGCTGAATATAAAAGTCAAATAAATAGATATTTTAAGAATATGATGAACTAACTTAATTATATTTTAAGAATATAACAACATAATCATAATTACTTGATTTTTGGTTGGTTGATTAGGAAACAAGATGGTGACAGTTTCATTTTAGAACTCTTATTTGTTTCCATCATCTATCTTTTTACTTCAATTCTGAAATTGAACTACCAATAAAAATAATAATAGTAATAAATAAAAGAGAGTCCAAATGCAGTGTGATTCTTCTCATCTCCCATAACTAGAGAGATATTTATGAAAAATAATACTCTAAAAAAAGAATATAATGTGCAGCAAAATCTGGAAATAAATTAAGTAGAATGGATTTATTCTAATAAACCTTACTTTGTTACATTATGCAATCACTAAATACCAGAAATAAATTTGGTCTTTCTTACCTGGTGCCCTAATCCCTACCCTATCAATCTTGTTTTTGTCCAGGTATTTCTTGTGATTAATTCATCTTCTTCTTCGTTTTATTATTATTAGTATTATTATTTTTTTGTATATCTCATTATTCAGTAAAGCTTTCTTCCATAACATTTGCTCATAATTAAAAGCACAAGTATTTAAGTCGTTGCTCTTAGAAAAATGAAAACTTGTGAACACTCTTTATTTTGTACATATATATGAATTTTTGGGTTTTCTTTCATACTTAAAGTTTTATTTAATCTACGTAACTTTTGAGTCAATCGGTGGTTTCAGTTGTAACTTGATTTTTTTCACTACATATGTAATACTTTTTCATATCATATCTTTCTTTTATCTTATAATTTATGAACCAAAAATGAAAATAATTCATTTAATCTTTTAATATGTAGCTGTTTTCTGTGTATACAAATTACCAAGTAAAAGTATTTGCATGTGATAATATTTTTCAAAGTTTAATAGTTGGTTCAATAGAAAGTGTTACTAAGAATATGGAGTCATTGGTCAATACTGAACCCCTGATATGGTGGGTAATATTGGATCTCAATTTGCTTGTCCTACTTTTTAGTAAATTTGTTTTGATCTTTTCTTATTTTTGAAATTGGATTTGGACCAACAAGATTCTTTTGTTTAGTTATTCAGAATCATAGGAATCATAAGACATAAACAAAGAATCTCATTCATTAATGCTAAATCTTTGTTTGTTTGTTTGTTGTTTTGCAGGGCAGAAACTATGGTGAGTTCTACTAGTAACCAAAACAATGCTGCAAATGGCCTGCGAAAACGAAGCTGCTGCTGCACCAAACAAGATTTCCTCCCCGAAGAATCATTTCGGACATGGAACAACTACTTCAACGCGTTGTGCAACACCAAAACCAGGCTTAAAGACCGCATTTTTGCTCGGTCTTTGGATACTTACGAGTTGGAGGTGATGCGTGCTCAGAGTGGTAATGAGATGAAGAAAACACTGAATTGGTGGGATCTTATTTGGTTTGGTATAGGAGCTGTGTTAGGGGCAGGTGTATTTGTCCTCACCGGTGAAGCTGCTAGGAATTATGCTGGCCCTGCTGTTCTCGTTTCTTATTTGATATCCGGTATATCTGCATTGTTATCAGTCTTGTGTTACAGTGAATTTGCTGTTGAATTGCCTGTAGCCGGAGGTTCTTTTGCCTATCTTAGAGTAGAGCTTGGCGATTTTGTAGCGTATATAGCTGCGGGAAATATCTTATTTGAGTACATTATTGCGGGTGCCGGTGTGGCTCGCTCATGGACTTCCTATTTTGCCACACTTTGTAATTATCATCCCAATGACTTTCGCGTATATGCTCCGTCTCTTGCAGAAAACTACAACTATTTGGATCCAATTGCGGTTGCGATTTCCATAGTTATTTGTTTTGGTGCTTGTTGGAGCATGAAAGGGTCAGCGAGATTCAATACCTTTGCTACAATCGTGCATTTATTCATCCTGGCTTTCATTGTTATTTCCGGTCTTACCAAGGCGAACACCGCAAATTATACACCCTTTTCCCCGTTTGGAGTCAGCGGAGTTCTGAAAGCTTCCGCTATGCTTTTCTTCGCTTATGTTGGATTTGATGGAGTAGCAACTCTAGGCGAGGAAGTGAAAAACCCGGGTCGAGATATACCCATAGGACTCATCGGGTCGATGGTTATTACGGTAGTAATATACTGCCTTCTCGCCACAACGCTAAGCTTGATGCAACCTTATTCAGAAATTGACGTTGATGCCCCTTTCACTATAGCATTTGAAGCCATGGGGATGGATTGGGCCAAGTACATTGTGGCCATCGGTGCATTAAAAGGGATGACTACGGTTCTTTTAGCTAACGTGATCAGTCAGGCTCGGTATTTCACCCACATTGGCCGGTCCCACATGGCTCCTCCAATACTTGCTTTCATCAATGCCAAAACTGGTACACCGATCATCGCGACTATAGTAATGACTCTTGCAAACTCAGTTATCGCTTTCTTCACAAGCCTTGATATTTTGTCGAACCTGCTTTCCATATCAACCCTTTTTATATTTTCCCTCATAGCTCTAGCACTGTTAGTTAGACGATATTATGTTACTGGTGAGACAACAAATTCGGATAGAAACAAGCTAGTTGTATTTCTAATCTTGATAGTGGGGTCAGCCATTGGTTCGGCAGTTTACTTCGCAGTTGGGAAGGGCGGGTGGATTGGTTATGCAGTTACAGTGCCAATATGGTTTTTAAGTACACTTGGATTGCAGCTGACAGTAAAGAAAGCAAAGAAACCAAAACTATGGGGAGTACCGGGATTGCCATGGCTGCCATCTGCTTCGATAGCTGTGAATGTGTTTATAATGGGATCCATTGATGTCGACTCGTTTATACGGTTTGGAATATGGACAGCCATGTTGCTATTCTATTATTTCCTTATAGCACTTCATGCTTCGTATGATGCAGCCAAAGAGTTGCAGGGACAAGCATCAAGTAGTACTGCTACAAACCTTGAAGCCGTGGTTACGACATGAAAATTTAGTGTTTTCAAGTTCCAACTTTGTTAATTTTTTCTCTTCATTAGTAGTCGTTAGCAGTAAGTTAGCATCTGTAGGTTTTCTTGCTTACAGTAGTTCCATTTCACAAATGTTCTTGTACAGTTAAAAACATCATTCACAATTTTACTCTTCATGTTTTTTATTAAAAGGTAAAAATAGTGCAAAATAATCATTTTATGATAGAAACTGTAACTCAATTTTACTATTTTCAAAGGCTTACACTGCAAAAACTATTGGTAATTTTTCTAATGGAAACATTCTATTCGTATTAGGGGTGGGTACGGTTCTATTAACCGGCCCATTACACATTTTTTGTAGTTAGTCCATATCTATAGGTTAACCGGAGAGATAGTTAATGGTTGGTTTTGGTTAATTTTCACGGTTAATGGTTTTCAATCATTTTCTCTAATGTTAACCAGAATTAACAATTAACTAATATTTTTACCAATCCAAGTTCTTGTCTACAAGAAATTAGCTATAAAAATTGGAAATCATGTTTAATTTTCAAAATACAATTAATTTATTCAACATTCAATTCATTTTAGTAAAATATATATAATATCATAGGAACAAAATTGAAATTATTTTAATAAATATATTATATGTATATTGGTTAACCATTAACAACAGTTTTTGAGAGCCCCAACCTGTAACCATAACCATTATTATCAGTTTTTGAAAATTAAAACTGTAACCCAAAGCATCGATTTGGCTAACCATAAATTTCAGTTCATTTTCATAGTTATCAGTTCAGTTACCGGTTTTGATGGTTTTTTTGCCCACCCCTAATTCGTATAATTTGCTTAAGCAATTGTTTGTGGACTTTCTGGAAAGGAAGAAAAGAAGTCAATAATTTGTATCCCCAATCTGAAAAGCCAAATCAAAGTATTTTTTTAATAAAATCAATTGATATAGTCTCCTACATAAATAATATACAGATATATTTCCCAACCCAGTCTTGTAACAAAGCCGAAACAAATTTTAGGTGAAAACTGCAGAACTCTAACGAATAATTGAACTGAAAAACCTACCAATAAACATATTATTAATGCTAAAACTGCACTTTACAACACTTAGCCAAAGCTATGTCTCTACTTTGAGGAGAGAAATGAGAGATGTACTATTGAATCGTTGTGCAAGTCCTCGAATCACAAGCACGGTTACATCCCTCAAATGCCTGGATTGGACCATCAATTCTACTTCATTCTCACTGTCTACTACAATCTTAAACCGATGTTGATCATTTCGGAAAAGCTCAACCTGCAAATAATCTGCATTAGTCTTTCTGTATATTTTGAAAAGAAAAAAGTCATTTCTAAGTGAAAATAAAATGCTTGAGGTATTTGTTAAAAAACATCGTTTCCATAAAAAAATAAATTTTGGAAGTAAAATCTACTTCACATCTCATTGAAAGGACCCTAAAAATGCAATTCCTTGAGAAGAATTTCTCATATAGTTAGATGTGAATGTTTAAAAGATGGTCACAACTCACAACTGCCTGATTAACTAATCAGAAAATGAATCCCACAATTGGTTAAGTAGACAGGATTGAACAGAAGTATCCATAGTTAATAAACTCACATGAAAGGGAGGAGCATAAGTTCCACGAATTTCAGTGGTCGGGAAAGAAGTTTTAGAACCCGGTTTTACAACTTTGATTCTTTTTCTGTTCACTTCCAGGATTCTTCTCTCCAGGCTTCCTTCTCCAGTAACCTGCATCTTACATTGATGAATTAATCCTTTTCCAATATTTTGTGAATTGAATAGATAAGTTGGAAATGGGGGCGGGGGGGAAAGAGAGAACCTTTTTTGGAGCACGGTCTTTATCGCATAATGTCTGTTTAGAAAGAGTTAAACATGCAATATTAGTTTTTTAAAAACAAATATACACACCTCAAACTTGGATCGGAAGAAGAAAAAAGAGAACCAAAACTCAACATAAATCAATCAACTTATACACACCTCGAACTTCACAGATCCAAGTTCTAGCTTCTGTTTCACTTCTTTAAAAACATCAGGCTCTGCAAGTTAATCATGCCAAAACACATATTAGAGATTCAAGCATGATTTCACATAACCCTGGAAATAATCTTTATCTCCAAAGTGAAAGAAATAGAAGTTTTAAGTATGCAACAAGCACATGATGTCATGATTCGACTTTGTAGATGTTATTTTGGGAGAAAACTACTTGTATCGAAACTTAAAGAGCTTACATACAAGAATGAGGATAGGAAGTAGAGGAATATACTAATCCCCATAGTTACTCCGTGAAACTCTTATATTACAACAAGATCCGTTCACATAGGTTCATACTATAACAGTGGAAAAAACTAAGAGACTCCTTTAGCCATAGGCCTAACAGCATCCATTTATTGTTCAATATACTGGAGCCTCATAATTACTATAGCAATCAGAACTCCTCCATTACTTTGCGAATAGAACATGAGCTAGGATATCTGAGCTCAGCTCAGCTCAAATGATTGGTTATTGTTTTAACAGAAAACCAAACTCTAAAAAAGAACATTTCATACCTGTAAAAGTAATCATGTATGACATCTACACATATACAAAAGCTCTTGAGCTAGCACACCTGAGCATGCAAAATGGCCAATTGCAGCCAGAACAAAACCATACTCGTCGGGATGAGTTCAGGCAGAGTTCATGAAGATTTAATATAGAAAAACATCTAAATACTTGATTCTGCCATGAGAATACTGTTATGTTTTATTCCATTGAAAAGGTCAACCACACTGAGTAAACACATTCATATAATTACCACCTATTATTCTTGGGTCTTACCTATAAGCTTAAAGCATTGGTGAAAATGATTTATTGACATGGTAGGGGAGCCTCTTAAATCAATAGGTCAAGGGTTCAAACCACGACAATACCATTAATTTTGAAATTTCGACATGGTAAAGTGTTCTTTTATATACGCTTCAAGCCCATATTTGTGGGAAGTCGAAGATAATATACTGTTCATGAGTCTTATGTATCAGCTTAGGCTTTGAGTTAAGTGGCTTCTTGACATAGCATACTATAAATTGATCAGGATTAGAAGATGAAGTAACCAAAATAAAGATTGACTTGCTTGCAGATGCGAAAGATGTTTATGAAACAAAGACAGTCAAGCAAGCCCAACTACAGCTCTAGCCACATTAAACACTGCTATTAAATGATTTGAAAATATTAATTTGTGGCCCGAGCATGTAAAAATATCTTCCCAAAGTTTCTTTTGGAATTCCGTTATACACCAATATCACCATACACTCATAGACAGTGGCTTACTTCAGCTGGCACATGTCATGATATTTTAAGAATCTATTAGTGGTCATGAATCTTAAAGAAAGCCTAGAATTTTATATAAGAAAAGGAAAAAAAATCTAGATCCAGGCAATGCACCGCGATTTTTCTGTGAACCATAATTTTTCAAATCAGATAAAATAAAATTAAACAGTAAAGATAAGTGATAAACAAATTATGAAAGGAATTCAACTTACCAATAGCAATTGGCTCTGTTGATGCAGACACGGGCTGCCCTTCAACACCATCTTCTCTAATGGGAGTATAAATTGCTACCAACCGGTACCCCACATCATCCACATTAGCTTCATACATCCTTCCAACTTCACCTGATAGCCAAATTCACCGTTTGGAATTCGTATTAAAAAGATGGAAAAATATCATGTAACAAACTCTATCAGAAAATAAGACCATGATTTATTAAGTCTCATTTTTAGCAGAGGATGAGGTTTGCAAAAAATAAATTTCTGCTCGGTAAACGAACAATTCTTAAAACATTTCAAGATACCTTGTAAGGAGATCAGATCAGGACTCCCGACCATTGATCTAAGCCATTGTATTCTACTTTTACCCTCCTTTCCTCCACTATAAACACCTCGAACAGCATATAAGTTTGTGTGAAAACCCCGTCCCTCAATCTCCAGTTTATTTATTCTAGGAATCCCTGTAAACAGTTATTAAATCATAAACTATATTATTCCCCATAAAAGAACTAACAATACTAGAAAGCAAACACAGAAGAAATAAAGTTGACTTAACAACAAAAAGAAGAAATGTGAAGAATATAAGAAAAGTACAGTTTAAAACCTCCATATGTAACATGTTACACGAATAATCCAAGAGAACCAAGACGCCAGGACTACCAGTAGCAACAAAAAAAGACAGTATAATTGGAAAATGAAGTGTTCTTTTAGAACAATAATTTCAAGGATATGAACATTTAAAATTGGTATCATGTTATTCTTGAAGGGGTAAGGAAATAGAGATGCAAAAGATTGTTGATATAAAATAAAACGAAAATAACAATTTACAAGCGCACTAAAGAAATTTAAACAAGCTTGCATAAAGTTGGATGCTTATAGTTATAGTTAATAGGGAGTCTAGGACATGGACGACCAAGAAGTTGACAACTCCCAAAATAAAATATTCAGAAGCAAGACAAAAAACATATTTAAAAAAATATGTTAAATTAAATTAAATGATATGGTAGAATATTTCCAGTGAAAATAAACAGAAGAGCGTTTAGTTTAAGCATCTTCAACAGCAGCCCAAGATCAATAAGCAAATAATTGAGAACGATAACTTCCATTAGTGAGGAAAATGATAGATTTCAAGTGTATAATAGAAGACCTGGCAATACAGCAGCAGTCTCAGCATATGCTGGCTCACTTGACCTGCCAAACACATCATTGACAATGCATTCACATCTCAAGAATCTGCCAATGTCCTCTAACCGAACCTTGTAAGAGCAGGAATGATATGAAGGTAAAGCCTCAAAGGAGTCTCCATCCCCCATTACTGATGAACAGAACCTGAAGCATTATTGTGTTAGGTGTAATGGAATTAATTGATAAAAAATTCATGAGAAATGATCAATTTCTACTTCATTACGTACAGCAAGCTTTCAAAGGAAACCTTCCTTCTAATTATCATACATCTACCTTACCAATTACCCAAAGGCAACTAAACTAATTCAAATACAAATGGGGAAACTTCCCAAGAGATGCATCAATAAGAACAATAACCCTGAAGTTCAGAAATGGAAACATTCATTACTTTAAACATTGAATTAAACCATGCCGTATGTCTTTAAAAGAAAATAAATCGGAATTCACCATTGATATTCGATATCCTTCTTGTACTTGCTCCAAACAGACTGTTGAGCTTCACTCTGGGGTATTACTTCAACCGCAGTGAGTATATCACCTTCTATTGCCTTCCCAGTGAGAGCAAGCATTTCCACTTTTGGAAGCTCTGCAGAAAAACAAAATGTCCAGTATCACATAAACATCGACCCTTAGTTTCACAATATGTCACAATTTTGAGAGAATAGTCATGCAGTTTTTTGGTAATTCAGTTCTTATCGTATGAGTCTCTTAATGGAGCTAGAGAATGTACACCAGACAAAAGAACAAGGGAAAAATTGTAAAAGACAAACATGATTAAAGAAAAAAAGAAAAAAAAATCATCCACATTGAATTAAACTGAGCTCAGTATAGGAACATTATGATGACATTATTGCTTTATAGATCACAACTAAAAGTCAGGATCCTGCCTTGTTGGTCAAAGTTCATCATCGCAAATGAAGGCAACCAACTTAAAATATTGGTTCCACTTTGCATACAGTGTAGAGGAGTATAGAACTCAAAGAGAACAAAATTTAAAAATTACTATGGATACGTTATATTAAGAAAAAGTCCATTAATTGATAGTACATAAATGCAAGTTCTCAAAGTAAGAGTTGAAAACTTTTAGTAATAAACATGAAAGCAAATGTATTTAGTATGTATAACATCCACGGGTATACAATCTTCTTTTCCAATTTCATTTCGATATTAACGTGTTTCTCTAAGAGGCAAATAACATTGATTTATTTTGATAAAAATCACATACCTGGAAGAACAATTTCAGTTGGATCAGACAATTTTAGTTCTCCAACAACTGAATCCACACGAACTGGCGTATACCTATGAGAAATATTTCAGCATGTACATCTAAATGGGTGAAATTTCTCGAGTTGCATTTTACAAAAGGTAATATTAACTCATCAATCACGAATCTAGAATAAGCAGGATAAAGAAATGAAGGTCAGCAGCTTGGATTCCACATCAAGACATAAAATGTCAAAGACTTCTCTGGAAAGCTAGTTTCAAACGCTTAAACACAATAGTTGAGCTAGCAATTAGAACATATACCCAAACAACAGGCGGCAATTGTAATCTGCATCTGTGACTTCATAAGTTTGAGAGTTTGCCCCATCAATAAGAACTCTGGTCCCCTCAGTAGCTTCTCTGTACCAGCTGAAGAGGCTGGACCCCTCATACCCACCAAAATATTTTCCCTCTCCACAATAACTTCCAGAAGACAACTTCTTGACTTGAACATTAGAAACGACTGGATGAGCTGCAAGCATAATTTCATGCGTGTTAAAAGCAATAGCTATTAGTTTTGCATGTCTTGGTACAACTATGGCCAATAATTAATTAACAAAAAAATGAACAGGGGAAATATGGTTCTTGAACCGAGTACGCCAAGCATACAGATGTGGTAAGAAACAATAAAATATATGCACATCTCAAGCTCATAAACTTCAAAACACTCAATATGAACGCAAATTGGAGTTCAACGACACTTTAGCTAAGCCTGTTCAGAAGGCAAGTCTTCTTGTCAAGCATTAAATGGGTAATTCCAGTGGCCCAGATTCTCCTTTTTGAACAGTTTTGGTCAAACTGTTCAAAGCAGAGGGCGCAATGGAATTACTCCGAGTAGAGGTTATTAGTCCCAGATAGCCTTCCCCAGATTTTCGGTCGAGGCAGTTCAACAACTTGGACTCATGGCCTTTCATTCAGGTAGAAGCAAACTTGTCATTATCATTACGGAAACATTAATATATCAGGAATAAAATCATTAGTACAGAAGTACCTGGGATGACAGGGGAATTGGAAAATGCAACTAACGGTTTTCCGCAGTTTCCATCTGAACGAATGGGCAGCCAATATAATGCCAAGTAGGAACCCACGTCTTCGAGTGATGGAGAATATGTGCTGCCATTGGAACACGTTTCACATCAGCTCAATATTAAAATGTAAACAACTACTCCATAATCTCTTTTACAGGAACTTACAATGTTTTGTTGCATATGACAATATCATCACTGGAGTTACATGTATCCATCAGTACAGCTCCAGTTAGCTTATTCTTTGTTCTATACCAAATATACTCCCCAGCACCTTCCCATCCACCAAAGTATGTTTTTTGTGGTATCACTTCCTTCTCTTCACAGCAACTTGAAATAACAAGTTCCAATCCCACAGGATCCGCTATTAAATTACAATAGGAAGTGAGTGTCAATGGAAAAGTAGTCTTATAGAACAAACATGTTACAAAACAATATCGATGTTTGAAACAGTAAAACTTAAATGAAATTCATTTGCTTCAAGCAATTTTCTTTTATTTTGGATCAAAATAGTTCAGGACTCAAGTAAGATGGATTAAAAGATTTTTTTCTGAGCAAAAATCTGCACCGGGAAAAAAAAGTGAACCTTAAATCCTAACTTCAAGTAATTACAAATGAACACAAGAAACTTTTTTTGCCAATAAAGCATCATTTTACCTTTTGCAAACAATCATAGGTGTGCTTTGTAGCACTCATGAACCATAGAATTAAGTCCATTTACTAAAACCTTTTCAACAATTGATTAAACTAAAAGGTCAGGGAGGTTATGTAGAGATCTTTGAGTAATCTATTCTATAATTTCTAAGATTGTTATTCTGGAAAAAATAGCCAACCAGAGATGAAGTGTCAGAGATCTTAAAGCAGCTCGTTCATTAATTACGAAGACTTGTTGGAGCAAAACATAATCAATCAGAAACAAGCTTATGATTCAAAACAGCCTCAACCAATTCAAACTCCTAATTGTTTAAGCACTACCCACAGCGATATTACCGTACTAATTTAGAACCAGAAAGCAAGAACAAGTCTGAAAGCATTTATTTTTATTCTTGAGCAAGATTGCCTCACTTTTACACACTTGATTTATCAGATGAAATGATAGTCAGATCTCAGATATGTTTCTGAACTACACTCCAGAGCATTCTTGAGTCTCAGTTATCAATTGCATCATGGATATTATTAAACATGAGAAGATCACACATAGTGAGTAGTTGAAAATTGCACAAGTGAATTGCAGATACAACCCACCTGGCGCTATCACATTGGTTTTTATGCTCCTAGGAATTCCTTTTACACCATCTTTGCGCATTGGAGTATAAACAAGTTCGATGTGCTTTCCAACATCTTCTAGAGTCAAATCCAGAAACTCTGCACCAATAATCTAACCGATTAATCCAATAATTCCCAGAACACAACTTGCTCTGAAGAATACACCTAATGTCACTCAACTGACTTACCATCAGCACTTAGTTTCTCCCTTACCCCATTGCTTCTCACTCTAAACCATTCATGGGAACAATTCCCAATCTCCCTGAATTACAAAGAATGCCTTCATTATTAGAAATGTGGGAGCAAGTTAAAATTAAAACAAGTAGAATAGAACTTTCAACATATCAAAGGATTGTGAGTAACAAAGTCTCACCCCCCACTATATGAAGCAACAAAACTCAGACGTTGTCCTTCAATCATTGACCCTAAGAAATCTAAAGACTGACAAGTTGGAGGGCCTGCAATGAAATCAGTTCACTCTGTTATCAGCGCCATTTTGCCTGAAAAAAATTTACATAATACGAAGGATTTCCTTAAATATTTCAACAAAAGCAGTGACAGGAAATCAACTCTATACCAGGTACGATAGGTCCAATTTGTTCAGAAACAATAACAGGACCACGAGCCCAATCACTTCTAACCGGCTCACAAGAAACTGAGATGAGGCATCCAATATCATCAACTGAAAGCATATATGAAATAGAAGTAGCAGCAAATATTTCACTTTGAGAGCCATCAGAAGTGGTCTGCATTAGAATAATTTGATCAAATAAGAACAAGTACTCGTAAACTGTGAGAAATGTAATATGATTTCTGGCAAAGCACATATTTTATAAACACTTGTTTTCTTGTATTATGTACAATAGCAAAACAACTAACTTTTGTTCTCTGATTGAAAATGTGAATTATTAATCCTACTTTACAACATAAAGACATCTCAAGCTTTATTCTTGCATGATATTAGAAAGTACCCGAAACCAACGGAACACTGATTCTCCTTCTTCACCTCCCCAATACTTTTTGTCCACACTTATCGTTTTCCCTTCAACAGTATTACCAACTATTTGTAGAGAAAGCAATCTTGGACTTCCTAATCATCAAAGAACACTTGGCATAAAAAATTCATGTAACACAGATATAAAGCAGATAGAGGAAACATATCTATACCAACCAATCAAAAGTTAAACCATTAGCATTTTCAATTCGAATTCTTTTATCCAAAGTTACCACTAAACACAAATTGACATGTAGACATTTCGATAACTAGTAGACAAAAAAAAGCAGTAACTTATCTACTTGCTAGAAATTTCCATTTAGCACTAAATATACAATTAATTGAACACATCATATCCAGTATGCTTCTCTCAAGTAGATCTGAATGCATTCCATATCAGGACGTCTAGAAAATTTACATGACTTTGATGCTTAAACATTGGGTGAGAAAATACAAGTAATTCATTTGCTTATTTGAAGGAGTCACATTGAAATCTCGCCTCTCCAGACTCAAAAGAAATAGATAAGAAAGACAAATATATAGGGGAAGTTGAAAAAAGAGCATTACCAGGCCGAACACGTTCCTGCCCCATGCAAGTTCTTGGTTCACCTACAGTCCCATCATCACGAACAGGGACGCATTGGAAGGATATGAATTTACCAATTGCATCCCTAGTAATACAGTACTGAAGCACTCCTGAACCTTCTGGTACCAATGCACCAGAGTCCGTTACAGCCTGATTGTGTCAAACATTTGAGTCAATCAGGATTCTTCAAAAACTCAAGCAATTGACCATATCAGTAAAAAAATTCCTCGGATAAAAAGAAGAGAGAATTTTGTCCCAGGTCATTGCATTCAGAGGCTGGAATGTATTTGAAATCATTTTAAACAAATAATATCAACTGAGATAAATTTAGGTTCATAGAGAATCTAAGACATCTAGAACAAATATGAACACTTAACTGCAGAAATCAAGAGGAGGGGGGGCGGTTAATAGTCCTAATTATTTAAAGTTCAATGCAAAATTGTACAAAAAAAAAGAGGTTCTAATTCAAAGTTATGTAATCTTAATTTAAGGAAACAAATAATGATTTATTTAATTTTAAGTATATCCCATTACTCGGTTCGACTCGAGGTTGATCAAACAACCTTCAAGTGGTTCCAATGTGATGGAAAAAGAGGGCTCAAATAATGAAATTAAAATTGCTGTAACAGATACTCATGGATTAACCAACACTCAATACCTCATGAAGATGCCAATTATAAACACTTTTTCCTTCATGGCCACCTATATAGCCATATGATGCTGTCAACATTCCACCTTCGGCATAATCACCAGTAATAGATAAGAAATTTAAACTTGGGGGAAGAGCTGAAAACAAAAACTAAGAATTAGAAAACTGAATTATGCCAAAACCAACCATCAGATGAAGCATCAAACCAATTCAAGATATATAGCCAAAAAAAGAAGATAAACTCACTCTCAACTGTTCTTTCTGATGTAGCATATACTGGTTCACCAGATTCACCATCTGGAGCCATAGGAGTATATTTTGCAACAATGTACCAACCAACTGCTCCAAGAGGTATTCGGAATGCCTAAACAAATGTGAAAGCTAAGTTAAGATATTATAATAGAATAGAAATTCTCAAAAGCACTGATCCATGATTATGCATGTACATGTGTAATTTCCCACCTTTGCAATTTTAGAGGCACTCATTGCTTCAAGGTCATTCTCATTATCAAAAGTTGATGATTTTGTTTTAAACCACTGAACTCTGCTACAACCTTCAGTTCCTCCAGTAACAGCACCAGTTACAGTAACCTTACTGTTTTCTTTCATATCCCCGATTAGTTTGACATTGGTGACTTTTGGAGGTGCTGGAATTGGGGCAAGAAACAAATCCATCATTTCAAGAGAAGTCTTTTAATAGTACACATTATGCAACATGATGGGCCAAAGACCATACTGAAGATACAAACAACAAAATCCCTTTATAAACATGAACAAAATCATCTCAGTAAATGTAGAAGCAGAAACACTACTGTATCACCAAGCTATTCTCATGAAAATTTCAGTATCCATAACAGCATAAAAAGTGAGCATCAATCAATACCAGTCAAAGGCCCCTTTTTAGTTAGGTAATAAACTGGAAAAACAAAAATCCAACATTTTTTAGCCTCCTCAGGAGCGACAGAGATAGAAAAAAAACTATAGGAACCCCACCCCCATTAAACTCCTCCAAAAAGAGTCTAAATTAGAATGTCATGCTTGATAAACAATTCAAAAAAGCTTGACTCCAAGCGAAAATAAATAATACATAAAAAACAGAGTTAGTTTCATTATACTCCTACAATTCTATAGAAAGCCTAATCTTTCCAAAAGTTGCTCTGATATCAATCAAACTTAATCAAAATCATAATCCAAATCTGAACTCCTAGACAAAAATGTAGTTGCAGGACACCAGAAAATGACCCATATCAAAACTTAATTATTGCAGGGCCGAAAGACCAATCCAGCCCCTCGAACTCATAGCCTAGGACCAATTTGGCCCAAAAAGCTTCTTGGCGAAAATTCACACTTGGAACTTAGATTTTTGGCAAAATCCGCCCAATCGACATGCGCCATGTTCACCAGAATATGAAATCGCAGTGTAAATTTTGGGCCACATTGAACTTAGACTACAAGATAAGGGGAAGTTTTGTGCTCTCTCCAATATACATGGCATCATAAAAATGTTTTATAAAATTGTTGCACATGTTTCCTCCGTTGTTTCTGCAAAATCATAAAGGACAAGACAAAAGCATCCAAGTAAGTGCAAGCACCATTTCTATTTACCTTGTTTCACCACAGGAGATACTGTTGATACAGATCCCCCTTCCTGCCCTGTAAACCATGCCAATTAATATGTTACAACGGACAAATCTAAAAGAAAGAAATAGGCTATAAACAAGCACAATAAGTCTGCAAGAAAAATAGAAAGAAATGCATTAACCTTCAAAATTAATGGGTATGTAAACAAACATTAGGTGTCGGCCAACATCCTCTTTAGTCAAAGTATATTCTGCTGTACCCATTGATACCAATAGAGAGTCCCTGCCAAAAGAAGCCAACAAGAGTAAAGTGACGAAAGAACACTATCGAAATCAAACAGGTTTATCAATGGACGAAAAGCAATTTTTTCCCATTACAGATGACGACAAGAAACAGAACTCAACTTTTTATATGATGCACAACAAACTTGAAGTTGAAGACAAACTCAACTTCTAAAGATACAATGCCATCCATTTTTTTTTCCCTGAGTGCCTTTTAGAACTTGAAAAAGATTAGCACACTAACCCAGTTTCTGAATTCTCACGTAACCATTCAAACTTGCTAGGACCTTCTCTTCCACCAAAGTACTCCCCAACACCTTTTATGATATTTCCTTCAACAATATCTCCAACAATTTGGACATTTTTGACGGAGGGAGGAGCTGGCACAATGAAACAAGACCTTTTAGCATCCAACAACATAATCTTGGGTTATAGGAAAATGACAATATTGCTAGAAGTTACAAATATGAAATGCTATCCTAGTTTGTCCAAAAGTAGAAGAAAGGATGAATTGTGTATTTTCCCTTAAATGTGAACTAAGTCAAAATAACTGTTTAAGACAAGAAAAATCCATGTCATTCTGAACCAATCAATTATAACAGTAATTAGCCCAAGAGTGTCTATGAAATATCATTCATACAAAATGAGCGATGAAGTTTTATACCATCCAGGTAATTAGAGTTCCATATCATCCAAGGTATATAGAAAGTTATAAAATGTTTTTCACATTCAGTACTTGGTTACGCGTTAAGTTCTTTGCTAGCTTTTCCATTGCATTCAATTGGAGCAAGCAGTATATCTTAGCCAGGCAAAAACATGCCAGTATAAGCTGGTATCATGCAAATTGACAAGCTAACATCCTAAGAAGTAAGCACCAAGAAAACCTGTGGACAATGCAGTCTTTCACATCATGACGATTGAAAATATCTCCCAATTTCATTTACTACAAATCTCCAAGGCGAAACATGTTATTCCGCATGAAGAAACATACTTGGATTCACTAACGTGCAACAAGAAGTATCAAACTGCAATAGGTTGGAAAAAAAGTACATTTACCAGGAGAATCTCTGAAAGAATGGTATTTAGGGTAGTCCCACATTAGTAACAATGAAGGATTTATGCAGAGGATATTTTCAAACAGTAACGAATAATTTTCATTTTATGGATAAGTGAAGAGCGGATACGGGGGGAATTCAAGAAGAATTTCACTTCTGGCGCACCTGCTTTAATAAAATCAGTATACTTGTATTGCGGTTCTCCTTTGGCACCTTCCTCTGTAACTGGTGTGTACATGAAAACCAAACTCGAACCAATGTCATCTAAAGTTAGTCGATACTCCTCATCTTCGGCACCACCAATGACCACAGGGCTGCTATTCCATCTTCTCCTCAGCCAACTGGAAATAAGAAAAGGAATGTTGCATTGTTTTTTATATAAATTTAAAAAACAATAATGCAAATCTGCAGAAACCATAGGGAGTTAGTGGGTTGGGTTGCATCATTTGAGATTTCATATTACCTGGAAACACCTTTCCCTGGAGTTCCACCACACCATGCGACCTCAGCATAACCTCTGATAAGATTTCCTTCAACTAAATCACCATGCACTTCAAGACTGACAACCTTTGGAATTCCATTTCCTTCTCGAGATGTAAAGGAAAAGCAAGGTTGAAGGACAATAAAATCCAAGTTTCAATGATTAAAATATGTGGACAGTCATCAGTTTAAAGGAAATTCTGGCATGAATTATAGAGACTACTCTTCACTTTGCTTATAATAGCTAAATCTACTACCTCAAGCCTCTAGATGTTCATCTTTCTTCATATCTTATTAAATAGTTTTCCAAGTAGTTAAAATATATGATATCCATACGCTACCACAATGCACATTGCTAACTAGATATATGAATAAATATTTAACTTTATAATGCTAGAATTGTGCAGGAATACATGTAGCATAAATTATTAACTTTGTGGCCTGGAGTATAAAAATAAAATATACCTCGTGCAACTGGTGAAGATATTGCAAAGATCTTAGGATATACTGTCTCCCCTAGGATGGGAGTACATTCCACTTTCAGAAACTTATTGATGTCTTCATGCTTCGGCCAGTATACCTGATATATACCATGATATTAGTAGGAGAAAATACGGAAATGGTCTGAATATAAACTAGATCATTATCTCTGCATGAATCCATTACTTCGGAAGTTGCATCAGGAATAGCCACAAAATCCGAAAGTGTTCTTTCTCCCAAAAACCATTGATATCTTAAGACCAGTTGTGGATCACTGCTCACAGTACTGTCTTGGACAAATACAAATTGGCATCGGCAAGCATCTTCTTCAAAAGGTTTATCAACAGAGGCTTCCTTGAGTAGATAGCCAGCAGGAAGTTGATCTTTCCATTGCTCGAAAAGAAAGTGAAAAGTAGAATCTGTTCAACAGAGCATGATTTCAAGTTCAGAATCGTCAGAAAGCATCAACGAGTGTGAAAGTACATTTGCTTCATATGAGAAGATTCAAGTCTCATTCAGCACTGGAAACTTAAAGCATATGCTAAAGATAATATGGAACCTACCCCAAAGTCAAAACAGAAATATACTTGTCCAATATCAAATATAGATGCACTGCAAGCTGGGAAGGGAAAGAAAATTCTTCACCAGATGCAAAATCCACAGTGATTATATATTCGTGTCATTAGATTATCTTCTAACCTCTTCACAATTTACGAGTTAAACCAGGGAAAAAATATAAAGGTTATATCTAAAAATAAATAAATCAAATTACCACAACAATATACCATTTTCTCACAATTAAACAATGTCATGCAGTTAATTCAAAAGAGCATAAAAAAGATGATGTTTTCATCCTTATTCAACATTTCAATGAAAAGAAACCATGACGTTTTAACTTTGAGTATTTAGTCCCAGTGCCCGAGACATTATATGCACTAACAAGTTCCTCTGCATAGGTACATAGCTAACCAACGTGATATTTAACTCCTAATGACAATATGTAGGACTTTGTATAAGTGCAACAAGTGACTTTGACTTTAACCATCTATAACATCCCCTAAGCATCTAAGAAGATAGTATGAAGGTTAAACACTTGCGTATGGTAATGGCAGAAATTTTTCTTTCAAAACATATTGCACGCAATGCAGTTCTTATAAAGCAATCATACAGAGTGACAACTTGTCTCTCAGAAAGTGACAATTACAAATTCAACATATGTTAGATGCCACCATTGATCGATGTACTTCTCAAACTATGCACAAGTGGAAGTGTACTGAACTCGCACCTGCTGCATTCTCAGAACGACAAAACTCCCAACCATCTCTAATGCACAAGGCTGTGCAAGCTGGATAACGCTTTGCTATTGCAACCTCTTCCCGAGAAAGATCTGTGGTTTCCAGGAGAAACAAATTAATTATACAGTATTTTATTTTGAATGAAGAAACCTAATAAAGTGAGTACTTTATTTCATTGAGTGAATCCAAAGAGAAAATATACCTCTATCATTGAACTTTTTCAGTGTAGAGCCAACAAGCAAAATAGATGCTGCTTCTAAATGGGGCATCTTAAGTACAGGATTCTCCTCCACTCGTAAATGCTACAGAAAAGAATGAGAAGTAATGGTATCAGCAAGTTTTGGCTTATGATATTAAGAAAAAAATACTATTGATAGTTCACAGTCAAGTTTCGTGTGATCTAAGGTCGCAAACAGCAATGCTTAAAAGTAAAAATCGGTAACCGTTTCTTCTTATATAAAACAGACACAAATTATTTTCACCAATTCAACATATTTGGGCGTCAGAATTCATCAATTGAATGCAAGGCTGCAAGCACATAGTTCACTTATTACTTCATGTATCAAGTCCTAATAATCCAGCACAAACTTGGAAATTATCTCTATCCAAATTCATTATTATCTTTACTTTCATTCTTCAAGGCAAAGAATTAACTTTTCAAAGTTGGATCAAATTGTTTTCTCAATAAGAATTTGGGTCATCAAAATGGGCAGATCATCCAATACTGGTTACGCACCACAAAGCCATAAGTGGAACTCAGACATTACAATATTAACCAGCTTCCACTAAGTGATAGCAGTTCGAAAATTAGTGATACCACATCATCAAGTGTTTTAACCAAATTAGTTAACTACACTAATTCTCCGACCTCCAAGGCCCAGAGAATTATCTAGGTTGCACCAAGTAATAACAGTTCAAAAATTAGGGATTCACCACATTATTATGTGTTTTCACCAAATTAGATCATTACACTATTTCTCCCACCTCAAGACCCAGAGAATTACCAAGGCCAATGTAAATGAACATTTTGTATAACATAATTAGTTACTTTGTTAACCAGCAAAATAGAATACACCAAAAAATGTGAACTGGGAGACTACTTCCATAACAATACAACACATGCCAGATCTAAAAGGAAAAAAAATGGAATTCATAAAACTAACCTCAAGGACAGGTAAATACGGAAAACCCTTCAGCGTTGTTATTTTATTTTTGCTGGCAGCTAGAACCTGCAAGATGAGATTGTTTCAGATAGATACTTGTATCATACTGAGGAAGCGTACATGGCCATAACATACATGAAAAGGTGAACGAACCTGTAATCTGGGTTGACTTGCCATTGAAAGAGACTTCAATTTGTTTTGTGCAACAGATAGAAACTAGAACCAGATAAGAAAGCACAATCACATTGAGCAGAAATTTACCAGATAAGAAAGCATAATCACATTGGGCAGAAATAATAACTGCGTAATGATTGATGGAATACAACAATAAAACAGCAGGGAAGCCATCCAACGACTCACCTCCAGGTTAGGAAGCTGAGGAAGGCTTGCAAGTGAAGTTATTTGATTACCAGCAAGATATAGTTGCTAAGATTGACAAAATAGATTGACATCTAGTTACATAAGATTCCAAGCTACAAATGTTCACTAATATATGAACTCAGTACACTAATGCGCATAAAACAAACCTGCAGAACCTTGCAATTTTCAAGAGGCTCAAACCCAGGCCCCTTAAATTCATTGAAACTCAAATCAAGGACCTGGAAAGAAACAGGAGCAATGATCAGCTCCCAACATTTTGGTTAGCCAAGATTTCAAGATAAAGGACAGCCTTGAATATAATTCAGGGACTTGGAATCTAGAATTGAGAAACTTCACCAGTAACAGGTTGTCTAATGATAGTAATTTGAAAACAAAGGTTAAAAGAAACAGAGCAGAAAGAAAGAAATAAAGAATAAAGATAGCCACGATGTAGGCTATCGAAAGTTATAATAATCTGTAGGGAAAGGAACAACACAATCAAGCAACAAGGAACTAGATGAACAGCCTTCAGGGATTCCCACCCCCCCCCCCCCCCCCCCCCCCCCTCCTTAGTACATGAAGACACAAAATAGAAGAATAATCATCAAAGCTACCTCACTGCAACACACAGACACGAATATATATATCTAACCCGCCCCCTTCCCGAAACTCTTACTAACTTCTTCCACCTCATCTTTAACAGCTGTAATTACCCTCTTCTTTGAGAAAACACTTTATATATTTTTGGACCAGGATTCAAATGGGCCAATGCTGGTCTAGATGGTAGTTCTCTATGATCTCATAAAAGTTATCAACAATGAAAACAAAGAATAAAATCACTTGTATTAGGAAGAACAAACCTTCACCCGCTTCAGTATCTCAACTCCTTCCAATGTAGATAAAAGATTGTCTCTAAGATAGACAAACTGTAAAACAGAAGTATCATTGAAAAATCACTACGGAAAATAGTGCACAACATAACGTATCTTCATAACAAATGTTTACCTCTAAATTTGGAGACAAATTCAACCCACTAGCATTAAGACTGCGAACTCTGTGGCCCCTAAGGTCCAATCTCTGACCATCGAAAATGCAGTCATGATTAACGAATGAAACATTCAACAGGACAAGCAGGAATTAACAAAACAAAAGAAGAACGACAAATCAAAGATTGAGTTAAAAGTACTCCCGAATTTGAAAAGCATGAAAGATGCATACAATGTGTTAGGGTTCTGCATCTCATGACACCTAATGAAACACTATAGTTCCTAGATATTAAATTTCTCAAAGTGCAACTCTCATACCATGAGGATCTGAATACCATAACTGCATAACTCTTTAAAGATATATGATAAAGTTCGCTACAGCTAAAGGGAACAGAATGACTGCTCCTCTCTTGGTGTTATTGAAGATCTTAACATAACAATCTACAGTTTCCTTCCATCTACGTTCATTCTCAATCTCAGGATGACATCAAGCATCAAGAAAAATTATTAAGAGATCTCTGAGTAATAAGCAAGAAATTTGCAAGGGAATATAAGAAATTAAATGGCAACAAAAGAATGACTAGCTTGGTCACTTCTTTTTCAACTCTCTGCTATTTGTTTTCAGTTTAAGGCACAGAGTGTTTATAAACCAGATTTTTCATTTCCAATTCTAGACTATCAAGGACAAAATAAATAAAACTTAGATATTGTGAAATATTGAAATGAATATTTTGAGAAACTTTATAGTTAGGCATTGTAACCACTGAGCAGTTGCAAAAGGAAAGTATTTAAAATAGCAACATAAAGGAAAACAAATAAATTCTAGCAGAAAAATGGCAGTGTAAAATTGGTATTTAAAATTTAACTATAACAATTTACTCACCACATCATCACCAGCTTTAATCTCCACCTGTGGAAGAACAATGAACCGAGAATCTCGGCTTTCAGGAGTGCTTACTTTCTTCCTTCCAGGTAAAGTAGAACTTCTATTCAGAGATGTTGAGGACGAGCCAGTTCTCAATCCACTAGAAATTGAGGGTGACCTAGTTGACGGTGAAGAAAGCTTTGAAACAGTTTTCCTACTCATGCTACTGCCAGTACTGTCCATTGATGTGGAAGACACCCTTTTTGAGGATGAAGAGACAGAAGCGGTAGACTTAGCTGGAGTTTTCTTGACAGTGTCAGACTTAGTTACATCAGACCCTGTTGATGATCTCAAACTCCTAGCCATAGGGGACACAGGAACTGACTTCCTAACCTCTGGAACGCTTGTTTTGGATACAGGTCTAGCAGAAACTGAAGGCAATGAACTCCTTCTAAGCTCTGGCAGAGACCGTCTAACTGGGTCTGAAACACCAGCAGGTTGTTTCCCTGCAACAGCGACAACACTATTTGGCCGTTTCATTGTAGATGATTTCTCTAGCACTCCTCCCGTGCTATTTCTTCTCACTGCTGGAACTGAAGTCAAACTACGGGATACAGCAGCTTTCTTTCTTAAAGCACCTGTTGGGGACAAAAGGTTCGAGGTTGCAGGAATGGTAGGCTTTGTGGTTTTCGTGACCTTTTTAGTGCTTCCAGCGGAACTAACAGAAGATTGTTTCTCTGAAATACGAATCTCATCCGCAGGTTCTTCAGCAGATGGCACTAACGGTTCCTCCATTGTAACTAAGGAACTGAAGTATGCAAAATCAAGAAACAGATAGCCTGATTCAGCCATTGCACAGCATAAAAATTATAGCGAACATTACAACTAACACCATGATTACCCTGATTGTAATTTAACTAATAACCCAAAAAGGAGGAGACAAAAGGGTGTTGTTTTCCGCGGAGAAATAACAATGTACACCAACTGAACAATAGAAAGATTGACACTTTTCTGAGTAATTAAGCAAAGAAAAAAATTGGCAGAGGTAGTTGAGAAATTGCCTAAAAAGAGAAAAAGAAAACACAATAAATCTAAAAACCCATTTTGAAAGAAATGCAACTACTGCTACAGACATTGGTGATTGTAGTTAAGGAGTCACTCTCAATGAATAATAATGAAATAATGCAATGTAGGCCAAAAATATAAAATAATATTATCCCAATCATCCGTCTCACCCACCAAAAAACAGAGTGTAATGCTGCAGGTAAAATTAAAAACTAGAAATGAAACATACTTACCAAGTGAAGATCAAAGGCTCGATCTAGTGAAGTGTTAACTGAAGATAGAGAATTTGAAATGGTAAAAAAGAAGAGTAAAATTGAGGAAAAACAACAGTGAAGTAGATAGATCTAAACAAAACAGAAACAGCAGAGGAGTGAAATTTTTAGGGTTTAAGAAGAAATGCAGATGGAAAAAGTAACAGAAGAAGAATAAAGTAAGATAGATAGAGATGGTCTGAAAAAGGAAACTAAAGTGGAACAAGACAGAAGAGAGAGTGAATAATTTACTAATTAGTGAGGGATTTGTCTTTTTTAATTATTTTAACTTTGAAAATATTTTTAATTTTGGCGGAAAATAAATAATGCAGTGCTTTTCAAAATGTTATTTTGAAAATTAATTATGCTTTGGGTCCGGACCGAGTTTAACGTTTCTTGACTCGGGTAGTAACGGATGTGTTGCGTCAATGTGACGAGATGATCTAACAATCATTTCAAATTCGTGTCTTTTTGTGTTTGACTACACACTCAACCCATCATTTATTTATCTTTTTTCTTCATCTATTTCTTTCAAAAAAATTAAAAAACCCTTAATAATTTAGTTTACAATTAAAAATTTGAATTTTCCCGCAAAATAAAGGTATAACATAAAAATAGTTTGGTTCTAAATCTTTATTTGATTTATATTTTGCAAAAGAATCAGATATACATTATCTGATTAATGTACTTGATAAATTAAGCACACATGGTTAATTTTTGACAATGTGACCGACATGAAAGTCACAGAAAGTTTGTTCGATGAGATTAAAAACAATGAGATGAAATGAAAAGGTAAAGAGAGATTAATCATCTTTTGTTTGTTTCAATGAATTAGATGGGAGTTAAAAACATGAACATTACCAAATTACCTCAATTTTAATTTTAAATGAGTATGAAACTCATAACTGGCCAAAGTGAACAGCTTCCACCACCCACCCCACCCCCAATTCTTCGACCTTGCACAACTTACCCCCCCCCCCCCCAATTATTCGACGCTCACCTCCATCACTTATGGCTGTCGAAAATCGGGTCACCCATAGTCGCCAGCGGCCTCCATTATCGGCAGCGGCGTGTTGTATCCTCACAGAAAGACCTAGTCCCGACGATTTAGCTTATGTGTGAATGATGGAGAAACGACGACATTTAAACGACGACCCGGAAGAAGCGGGAGGTTCTGCTTCCAGTTAAAGGTCGAAGAAATCCGATGGAACCCCAAATTTGAAGACGTCTACAATTTTCGGCCAGTTTGTCATTGTTGTAGGAAAAAACAGTTAATGTTGAAAAAGTGTTGTAGGAGGAAGTTGTTGTCGGAGAAAGCATGTAGAAGATGTGAAGTGTTATGTAAATAAATATTAAGAGTCCTAAAAGTAAAAAAAAAAAAAAAATAGAAAAATATGTATTTATTAAAATATATTGAATCAGCTTTTTGCACAACTTTTAGCAGCTGTTTTTTTCTAAAGCTAAAAATTCCAACTTTTGTTCAAAGCAACTTTCCCTGCTTTCCCAGGCAAAAGCAGTGTTTGGCGCTAACTGCTTTCTGGGAAAGTTGGGAAAGCAATGTCAAACAGGGCTTTCATATGTTAGAATTTTTCCCCAAATTCCATGATCTCCATGATTCCCTTTGGATTTTTGGTTGAACTTGTATTTGTGTATGAAGTTCACAATTTGAAATAATCTTCAATATTGATTTTGTAGTTACAAAATTAAATTTCTTTCGTATTTTAAGCACATCATATCACATTCTAGAGAACATGCATATTACTTTACGATTTTGATCATTTATTAATGTTTATTGGACAAGACATTGTACTTACAGACCCTGTAAACTACAAGTCCCCTTTTGCCCTAATTACCGCTACCCAAGTTTCAGTTAGGTGTAATCAGAGATTTGCCGAAACCGTCGAAGAGGTTTTGACGGAAAAACATAAGTGTTCATTTCAAAAGGTTGCTTTAGAGTATACCTTAACATGATTTGGCATCGTTTCGTGGTGTGTTTTTCCATGTGCTCTTAAGTAAAGCGATTGTTTCAGTTAAGGATACGAAGATGGCTTTTCATGTTAGGGTAGTTGATTTAATTTTTGGAGAACGCGATTTCAGCCTCATCATTCAACTACGGTTAGGTGATTTGGATGTGGTTGATGAAAGGTTCAAAAATATTAAGAAGAAGATAGCAAAGGGAAAGGCTCGAGCTTCCGCCAAAAGTATCTAAGAAATAAAACCCCAGTAAAAAACACAGAGATAGTGCATGCCTTTACAACAACTAAGCGCTGGTCGGATGAGGATGTAGTCATGCATGCCACTATTGTTGTTGAGAGATCTACAAAATTGTAAATAGTATGTTTGGGGACATGCATTGCTTGCATTCTTGTGTTGGGAGATGTGTTTAGTAATTGATCCAAAACTTTTACAAATGGGGGGGTTTTTAAGGTTATTACAATTGTAGGAATATGAAAGAACACCAATACTTACCCTAGTAATTCGTAGCAACTATGTCATATGCTCTAGTCTACACGTAAGTATGTAAATGCCGAGACCGGGGCTAATAATGAAAAACATATAATAAAATGTTGGAGTGGACTGATTTGGCCTTCTTCATCGGCCCAAGTATAATTACCAACCCCAACCTAAGCCAACCCACTTAATTTATGTATATTGTTCGCTAGCGACCCTATTTTTGAAAAGTAATTGATGCAGAGAATTTCTGGACTTGGAAAAGAATAACAATTTAAAAATTGAAGCCCTTATCTGCCGGCGAGAAACGGAAAACTTAAGGTGAGTGTTCTCAGCCACAATCTATCATATCTGGACTGCTCGGAATCGCTTTTATATGCAGCAGGAAGTTTTTGATAGTGCTAAAGTGATTAAGAGTATCATGTTTGCTGTTCGGTTAAGGGGTTCTCAATTTAAGAATAGTCATTTGTATACCTCGACTGTTTTTGCTTAATTAGGTTGGTTTTCTGTTGTTTTAGCAGCAGTTTTGTTCTTGTTGTATGTTCTTGTTTCTATGTTTCTTGTAAATGACTGCAGGTGATCATTTGAAGTTGCTCGAGGGTTTTAAGCTTAGTGAGGACGTGAAAAGACGTTTGGAAGGCAGCGGCTTTGAGCATATATTTGAGTTTGTGGATTCCGTGAATCAACATTCAGGTTTTTTGGATTCTGCAATACAGTTTTATGAGGAGAAAAACGGGTGTTTTAAATTCAATTGAAATGTAAAGCTATATCTTAGTACGTATGATGTGTTACATATCACTGGTTTTCCAATTGTTGGAAAACCTGTCACCGAGAAGAAAGTGTTGGCTGTAAATGAATGGTGCTCAAGGAATTTTGGAGAGAATAGTCACAGTGTGTTGGTAAAGGGTTCCAATGGCCTCAAGCTAAATGAATTAATAAAAATAGCAAAATCAAATCAGTGCCTGGATATGAGGGTGAAGGCGACGGTTTTGTGTCTGATAGGAGCATATCTATTCCCAGACAGTTCAGGAGATTGTGTAAACCTGATATACCTCTCATTGGTAGAGGATATCGATGTTATCAAAGGCTATGCATGGGGCGCAGCTCTCCATGCAAAATTACATTGCTCATTGGGAGACGAAAAAAAGAACTTCAATGGCTCCAGTTTAGTTCTACGGGCAAGTGATTTGATCTTATTTGTTTATTTATTTCTTTTTGTATATATTGATACTTATTGTTATTTTTTGTAGGTCTTCTTGTTAACGCATATCCCGTCTTTGGCGTCTTTGTTAAAGTATGCATTAGGCCCTAGAGAACCCGCTTTCCCTTTAATAAAGGGTTGAATGACGTATGTATCTAAAACAAGCAAAAATTCACATTGTGATGTTATTGAAGCTGACATTGAAGAATTTTTTAAAAGGACTAAGACGAGTAAGAAATTCTTCGCTCTTTTTACTATTGTTATTATTATGATTACTAATTTCGGATTTTCATATCATGTTAATAGGATTCCATTACTTGGAAACCATACGAGGAGCTGGATGGATTGCCTGATGATCGATTTCCATCAAAGTATAGAGATCAAAGGGTATACGGGCTGACACGTATTTTCTCCTTCAATATGTGGAAACGGGTAACAAATGTCACGTACTTAGCCAACCGCCAATTTTCAATATCAACTGCAATTGTGGACTCATTAAGAACAAAATATGGAGCAGAAGATCGTCGTCATCTTTATGTACTTCAGAAGCAACCAACTAGTAAGTTCCATATCTGTTTGGACTTAATCTTGTTTTGAACTTAATCTTGTTTGGACTTAATCTGTTTGGACTGTTTGTACATGTGACACACCCCGGGATTATGATCAACTTTGGTCGGATGCAATTGAAGAGAGAAAAAATGCAATTGAAGAAATTGCTCGTGAGAATGAACCGATAATCATCACATATAAAAGGAAGAAAACATTGCCACAAATTCGAGAGGAAAACTTGGAGGAAGGAGATGCTGGAATTGAGGAACCAAGTGAAGCGGCCTTGCAAATTCCAGAGGAAAACTTGGAGGAAGGACATGTTGCAAACACACCTCCTGCAAATCAAGATAAGGAAACAACTGCAAATGAAGCCGAGGAAACAACTGCTAGAATTGAGTTACCAAGTGAAGCGGCCTTCCTAAGATTGAGGAGAATGCTTGGAGGGACACCCGCTATAATAATACCGCACTAGAGAAAGCATAAGCGACCAAAATTCTTCACACCCTCAGAATACGATTAGCCAAAGAGCAAGTATTGGTAATTCTTTTTCGTGTTTTTTTCATTGTGTTGCTACGGTTAGGAAATACACTGCTGGGATTACGGCTCTGAATGTTAATGGGGATTTGACAATGGATGAGAGCGTGATCAGTAATCATATTGTGGCAAACATAACTACATGTGGCAATCAATCTCACTTAGCCACGAGTATAAACGTGGCAAAAACAGAACCATGTGGCTTAAAAATAGTATTAGCCACGAGCATCATTTGTGGCAAACGATAACAAGATCAATGGTAATTTATTTTTATATTTTGGATTGAATGGAGCTCGTTGAAATCACTAACAAAAAGAATAAAATACACATAACTTAAACAAAATATACCCTAGAGAATAAATAAAACACAGTAATAATGTGATTTAAACAATATACTTTACTATCTCAGGCATAATTTGGAGAAAGCCATTTTAAGCCACTCTTTAAGCCAGTAGAGGTTTCATACCAAAATACATCTTGAATTGCAGAAAGAATATTTTTGACCCATTGCAGAACACAAACAACGGAAAAACTAGTTATTCTATTTACATTTTGTGCAACCAATTCCTCTGTGCAATCCATACAATAAACAAAACTTCACTAGACTATAATGATAGTTACACTTTGTGTGAAGGTTCAGATTGTCTAAGTCAATCAAAAGATATCACATAACAAAACCAAGACATAATTCGCTTCAGAAAGTCAAAATATGCCCAATTAAATAGTATTTTCACCATATTTTTGGCTTCCAATTCAACTTTCTCTTCTCCATGCCAATAGAAAAGTTCAACTATTTCAGACATGTTGTTAAGGGACGACTCCAGCTCCCACAATCCTTGTAACCAAATTAAAATGGACAAAATGATAGTACTATGAATCCATTAATAGGAAGACATAAAAACATGTTAAAACAGATCAATCTACAAGTTCAATTAAATAGTAAGCCGATAACTTTGAGAGACAAGGTTGATTTTGTTGTACATATACAATTGACTCTTGTTACAATTGACTCTCACCCTCATGTACGAAGCAACATGGCCACTATAAAAGCTCTGTTAAACCTTCAATTCAATCATAAAAGCCTAATCTATCCAAAATTCACAAATAAAATCAAGCAAATGAACATGAAAAAGGTTCGTGACAAGAAAACAGAAGCCAATTGACATTACATCGCATGCTATGAATCGTCTCAAAAGCAATTAGCACGTTATCGTGAATAGACCGACCCTTCAAAAAAGCGGATTGATTTTCCACAATAATATCAGGGAGGACCCGACGTAAACGATTAGCTAGAACTTTAGAGACTATCTTGTAAAGAACATTACACAAAGCTATAGGACGTAGGTCACGCATAGTAATAGGATCATCGCATTTAGGCACCAAAGCTATAATAGTATCATTAAGGGAAGAGGGAAAAGAACCTTGTTCGAGCCAAAGACAACCCGCTGCAAAAATATCCGGTCCGAGAGTGTCCTAAAATTTATGATAAAAACTCGGGTTGAAACCGTCCGGCCCAGGAGCCTTGTCTGGATGCATTTCAAATAATGCAATTCGGAATTCCTCTATAGAGAAAGGAGCACCCAACATAACATTATGATCACTAGACACTTTAACATCAATTACATCTTTTACTGCATGAAAATTAGAATTACTTGCCAAAAAAAGTTGCTGAAAATACCCCTGCGCAACATCACATAAATCCTCAATCTCCACTGCCCAACTGTCGTTATCCCTCTGGAGCTTCGAAATAGTGTTGCGATGACGCCGACCGTTAGCAAAAGAGTGAAAAAATTTCGAATTATTATCCCCTTCTTGAAGCCACTGTACTCTAGCCCCCTGTCTCCAATGGTCCTCTTCTTGCACAAGTAACAAAACCATGCTTTTTTGAATCTTCTCATACTCCTCTGCTTCTTCCACCGAATTGACATGCCAGAGCTTCTCTAATTGCTCCACACACTTCGAAACTTCCTTCCGAAAATTGACATTTAATCCTCTACCCCAAGATTGTAAACTACCCGCCATTGTGGACAATCTATCAATAATATTCAAGTGCCCTCCCATACTCCACTGATTCTTAACTATATCACCAATTCCCGACTCTCGTAACCATTTATTTTCAAACTGAAAACGCTTAGCAGGCTTCCAACCAATAGCCTCTTATGTTGGAAGGATGATAGGAGAATGATCCAAAACAGGAGCAATCGTATTAAAGGATGCCCCATTTGAAAAAGTCACCTGCCAATCCCCGTTAACAAAAACCATATCCAACTTCTCTTGGACCTCATTATGCTTTCCTCGAGACCAAATCCAAGCAAAAGGTTACCCCTCCAGAGGTAAAGCATATAAACCACAATCTGAAATAGTTTCGCGAAACCCTCGAAAACACCACCCCGGGGGCTCGTGCATGCCTTTTTTGTCCTAATGCGATAAGAGATCATTAAAATCTCCAATAATTGCCCAAGGTAGATTCGAAGCTGTACAATATTCCTTAGAATTTGCCACGAATCTTTCCTACGGCTTCTCTCTGGGCAACCATAAAAGCCGGTTAATCTCCAGTTCTCATTAACCACATCTTTAATTTCAAGATCGATATGATTAATAGAAAAGGAGAGTAAAGAACACCAACTAGCACATTTCCACAAGACACAAGTACCACCACTACGACCAACACAATCCACGGTATAACACGCTTCAAAACCAAGTATATTACAAAAAATCAATTCGAGAATTACAAACCAAAGTTTCAAACAAAAAGACTACATCAGGACAGTGAACTCTAACAAGCTCACATAAAATAGGAACTGCCCTGGCATTGCCAAGCCCACGACAGTTCCAACTTAATATTTTCATGAGTCTCGGCAGGCCCCTCGATGAGTATAGCCTACCTGATTTCCGTTTTTTGGGACGGTCTTCGTGTTTGAAGTCTCTGATTGTTTATCTTGAGCTGATTGAGCCTTAAGTAACTCTTGGTCAACATCCATGGAATTGTTTGACGAATCACTCCTTCTCATCTTCCTCTCTTCCTGGATCTCAATTCCTTCCTGATTCTCTTTAGTCTTTGAATTTGGAATCCCTAACCCCATAGTCGAACCCAGATTAACATTAACAAAGTTAAGGTTTTTGGATAAAAGTTGTGCACCATCACCTTGAGAACTCAAGCCACCTTCACCATTCTTTGACCCATTCTGATCATTGTCTAACAACCATCTCTCTCCAGCCAAAGTGTTCGATTTCTTTAGAGGAGCTCGAATGGAAGAACTCCATTTTCTGACAATCTTCTTCGGGTCTGGGGAATTCAGAAATATCTCACAATGACGATCTATATGGCCAATCAAACCACAAATGAAACAGAAACTTGGAAGCTTCTCATATTTAAAATAGCAAGTGAACCAATCCCCACCCTTCTTCCGCAAACGATACTTTTGCTGCAGAGGGTTTCTGATATCGACGTGAACCCTAATACGCATATAGGGTTTCTCAAAAGTTTTCTTATCTTTTGGATCATAAGAAACAAAAGACCCTACAACATTTCCCAAGCCCTCCCCAACCTTCTCAGCAAAAAAAGCCGCCGGCAATGGATGGACCTGACCCAAAAATCAACCAAGTGCAACGGTACATCAATGGGATCTTCACCCTCCTTGATAGTTTGCAGCGCAAGTAAACTGTTGTCAAACGTCCATGGGCTATTATCTAACACCCATTTAAGATCATATGGGTGATAGCAGCGAAACAATATCAAGCCTCCACCAACCGCAGTCACCGTCATCTTCTTTCCCGGCCGCCAGGTACTCGTCATTCTGCTTTTCAGAACCCCAAAATTGTAATCCTTGTCAGAAATTAGGGTTCCAACAAGACAGTACTCCGATTCCTCGCCTGGCCTCGCCTCTTTTATATCTGTGAACTCTAACTCACCGTCCTCCAATCTCAACCCCCCTAACTGTTCCTCCATCGAGAACCAGTCACAAAATCAAAACCCTAGTGTGGTAGAAGAAAAGCAAAAACCCTTAACGAGAAGGGAAGGCTCTCATGAGGAGCAACATGAAAATATTATTAATGCATATATATAAAATAAATTATAATTACTAGATAAAAATAAATATGGCGACGCCGATGGAGTACATTATGAAACCACAGGTTACTAGATGTTTTCTGAAGAGCTATAGAGTGGAAGTGTTATGTTTGTGCTGAGGTTGGCGGCTAACAAAACGTTATTTCCGCTCGTACTTGACATAATGGCTCTTTCTGGAGGTCAATTTATTGTGCGACATGCTATTCCATCCAAGGAGTTTATCAGTCATTAACCGTTATTGTTCACGTCGTTGTCATAGGAGATACACCAACACCGACTTTTTTGGTTCATCTGGATTTCTTGCATGTTGCGTATCATTATTGTGGCCGCTGAACTAGTAGTCGCGACACTGCCACTAGCTGCACTTGTCGGACTTCAAGCTTCACCAACTCCTGTCGCCCCCATCGGAGAGTTCATCTAACATGTTTGCTACATGAAAATTAATGGAAATATATGGTGATTTTTTTTTTTACTAATTAAATATTTTAATTGATCTCATTTAAAAAAAATAAAATTAATTTAATTTATCTTATTAAATAATATCAATCCAAAACGCATGTTCAAGAAAATATCTCATTTATTCAACTAGTTCTTCACTTCGTAACTGAATATAAATGTTAAATTTTTGGTCATGTAGTTTATTTTTTAAAACATAAATTTTAAATTTCTAAACATGAGTTGTGTTTTTTGTTGTTGTTCTGAACATAAGTTTTTTATTTCTGAACATACAAGGTATTTTGTTGAACATAATATATATTATAACGTTTAGAACATACATAACATCATTTAGAAAGTCATATTAAAAAAACTGAAACCATACCATCAATATAAGTCATACGTTCATAGTTTTCATAACTAAACTTAAAAATTTAATTTCTCAACATGTTGATTGTTTTAAAAAATAAAATAAATTTAAAGCTTTGAAAATAGTTTGTTTGTTTTTTCATTTTATAATATTTTAAATCATAACTCATGTTAAAAAAAACACATTGTATTTTTGAAATTACATAACATATGTTCATTAATTAAATCTTAAGGCACAATCTAATTTTATGTTTTTGGTCTCGTGTTCTATGTCTGGGCCCTAAGAAAGACTAGGATTCCTAAGCTCAATAAGGCCTAGGACTCATTACTTTGTTTCAGAACAAAAGAAAAGGTATACTGTTTACGATTCGATCACTGTGAATAGCTTTTTCTATTTACTCGCAGAGTAAAAGTAGATTCAATTTCACAACTGGAGCACACTCATTCCCTATAAATACCCCAAGTAAAGTAAAGGCAGATATGAGAACAACTCTTTACCTACTTTATTATCTGAATTCTTTCTCTCTCTCTCTCTAGGTTCTATCAGGAGGAGTACGACAGATCCACTTTGTTCGGAAATCTAAGAACCTTTGATTAACACTCTTTGATGGACTATATTGTATCCACTTTGCCATTACCCATTGACTAGAAGACATGAACAAGATAAGAACCAAATAGGTTACCACTTGAACCTATTATATGACATTTGTTCTTGTCTATGAAGCTTACGCTTCTTGTTGGTTTATGCTCCAACATGAAGAATTAAGTTTCATCCAGAATCATATATTTCGAGCATGCATTGTCAATGTACTACATCCTTAAGTGTGCATCTCACGCGAACCTGTAAAGCACATGGATAACGGATTTATCGACAAAAAAAAGATAAATAAAAAAAATAAAACAAAGGTTGAATTAGAAATGAACGAATTGGTGTTTTTGGAATTAAAAAAAAGGCTTGATTAAAGATGATCTTAAGCTAGAAAACTCGAAATTTGAAAGCTCTAAATGGCTAGAGAAAATTTGGCATAAGTTTGGTATGAAATTTGTGCTGTTGTTTGGTTTATTGGAAGGATTTTGCAATAAAAGTAAATATTGGTATTTGCAACTAGGGGAGCACGATCCGATTCGGTCCAAAAATCGAACTATGACCGCATTGCACTGAATTAAATTTCGGTCTAGTCCAAGATCGAGCTAAAATACTTCGGACTGGTCCTATTAAGTTCAAGTATGGACCAATCAATCATTTATGAATTTGTTTTTTTTGTAAAATTTGTCAAGTTTTTGTAATGGCAAGAATGAAGAAAACACTTCAAAGAAAAAAAAATAATAAAAAAAAAAATCCGAAATGAAAATCATGTAAATCATCAACCAATAATCAAATCTACAAAAATAATTTCATAAAAAATTAACAATATGAGTTTACCAACAACCACTAGGCAAATTCTAAATCAAGTCTTTGAATCCCAAACTTGCTGAACAAAATGTATAGAGATTTGAGGAGCCCAAACAAGAGCAATTGTTGCATTTCCAATTGCCACCTTTCTCAACATAGCGCTTATCTACATACATCATAAAATAAACTATTGTTGTACTGTACTTTCACTAAGTGCACGCATCACCGATACAGAAGTTGCTACAAGGCCGGCGGGTGAGCTCGTCTATTTCCATTCAACTATTTACCGACATTTTATCCGTCTGTATTTTCGACCCAACGGCCCCTTACCACCAATACTCCATTTTTGGAGAAGATATTGTCACCCGTGTGTTGCCAATTGGGATACAATCTACGAAGATAGGATTCAGCAATGGATTAACTTAAGAGGAAGGTCGAACTGATGTAATAACTTAATTTTAATGTTACGTTATGTTGTTTACGTTTTATTTAATCTTAATATTACGTTATGTTGTTTACGTTTTATTTTAATGTTACGTAATGTTTTTTACGTTTTATTTCAATAAATTTTAATGTTACGTTATGTTTTTTATGTTTTATTTTAATATGTGGTGGCAAGTTCGCAATCTGTTAATTATAAATATTAATAAGTTAATGTGTTAATGTTTAAAGAGAGTGAAAAAAAAAATTTGATTAAAAAAGAAAACTTAATTTTAATGTTCTGCGTTGTTAATTAATCTGCTAATTATAAATATTAATAAATTCAAATATTATAAATTTAAATTAAATAAAAATATTTTATAATTTTAATTTGGTATAGGCTATGGTTACTTTGTTTTTCCTTTACTTTGTTTGTACTTTGTCCTATTTACCATTAGATTAGGTTTTAACCCATGATCTAATGGTGGACAAAACAAAGTAATGGTTACTTTGTGAAAAACAAAGTAACCATAAAATTTCCCTTTTAATTTTTGTTAAAAAAAACATTAAATATTATAGTAAGGGTAGTTTGGTAAGTCCACAAAGAAAAAATGAAAAAATATAAGGCAAAAAGCATTCTGAGGCCCCTGATCTTTTCCTTTTCGGTGCACTAAGTCCTTGATCTTTTATTTGGATACATTAGGCCATTGATCTTTTATATTTGGTTCTATCAAGTCCTCGTCTAACAAAATTGGATGATTTGTTAACTTTCACAAATTAATAAGACCAATTGAAATATTGCAACACCTAATTAATTACAATTGATTGAATATTCAATAAATTATTCAACAATTTTTTAAAAAAAATGAAAAAAAATTCAGTAGTTATTGTCGTTGTTTTGCTCATTTTCTAGTCATTTCGAAAGTGAAATCGAGGAGAATGAAATCTAATGAGTGATGTTTGACCATGTTCTTTATGCCTTATTAGTACTTATCGGCTGTTCATTTCAGTTCAATAATTTCTTTTCAGTAAATGTGTTTCAGTAATTTTCAGTCATAAAATTTTTGGCTTTAATTTGTGGGGCCGGAATTGAAGAGAAGAACTAAGATGAAAAAAAGAAGAAGAGCAAAGATGATGAAGAAGAAGAAACGATTACATAAATGAATTTAAGAGATAAAAGTACTAATTTGGAGAGAGACAAAAAGAAACGTTTGAGAAATAAGGTGCAATGTTACTACATTCCAATAGGCTGGAAAAATAATTGTCAAATTTAAAAAGACAATATTGTCTGGAAATGTAAGTAAAAAGCAAAGTGAATCACATATATTAATAAACCCTCCTAAACGGGCTATATTTGTAATTGTGTCACAATATTTAAATCTTATTAATTTGTGAAAGTTAACATATAATTCAATTTTGTTAGATGAGGACTTGATAGAACCAAATATAAAAGATCAAGGGCCTAATGTATCCAAATAAAAGATTAAGGACTTAATGCACCGAAAAGGAAAAGATCATGGGCCTCAAGATGCTTTTTGCCAAAATAGAATTAAAAAATATAAAAAAAACTATGTATAATAGAAGGTGCCCGCTATCCTCACTTGATTCCTAACAAAGTGTGTTTACTTTGTTTTTTAGACCAATAACAAAAAGATACATCAATCTCATTTTATATTATCATTAATTTTTTAATTAAAATTGACACTTGTCAATTTACTATTGGATAGAAAAAATAAAGTAAATTTACTTTGTTTTAAACAAAGTGAGGATAGAAAACCCCATAATAGAAAGGTGCTATGTTTAAGAGTTCAGTTTATTAATTTGAAAAGGAATATTCGGGTTCGAGGGCATGTGATTGTTGCGTTCTTTTGTTATTAGATTCCGGCAAAAGCCAATCTAACTCCGGCCCGGAAAGAGCATCATCTCATCTCTCCGGGCCATTTCTCAACCCTAACCTTCCGATTTCAATGGCGAATTCGGGAACTGATAAACCCCTCAGGAAAATTTCGGAGGCTTTCAAAGATTTAGCCATTGCTGTCAATTCCCAAAACCCTAATTTGGAAGTCGCCCCTTTCTCTCATGCTTGTTCTCTCGTCTCCCCGCTCTTTGGTTGCTTGGGTATCGCCTTCAAGTTTGCCGAGATGGATTATGTTGCCAAGGTTGAAACTTTTTCCCTTTTTTCCCACTTTTTAGCCATTTTAATTGAACCCATTTTTTCTAATTTTGAATTTGATGATGATGGTGATAGGTTCGTGATCTTTCGAATGCTTCGAGTTCGATTGGGAATTTACAAGGTTTGCTTGATAAAGATGTGAAAGATAATTGTGTGAGGAAAGCTGGGAGTCATTCTAGAAATCTTTTGAGGGTTAAGCGAGGACTCGACATGGTCAAGGTGCTGTTCGAGCAAATTATCATTACAGAGTATGTCCTTTTTTGCTCAGTTGATTTCTATCTAGTGTTTTTTAGTGTATGGTTTAAGCTTGCGAAAGAGATTGGATGTCTAAAGCTGTTTCCTTTAAGCAATGGTGAACCTCATTTTTCGGTGTTTGATGAAATTTAACCTCTCCGTGCTGCTTGTCATGGTCTTGAATTAATTAGTTTGATGATAGGAATAAGAATTTAACTGATATCTACGTCATTTTCTGAGATGATAGAAGTAGAATGATGTAGAGGAAAGAACTTGGGTGATATGATTTTGTCCCACTTTTTAATCTTTGAATTATCCAAGGCGTTGCAGATGAGCATATACGAGAATGATGAGGGTTGTATTTCTTCATTTTTGCAAATCAGATCTTTAGCTTCACATTGTCTTTCCTTCTAATATACTATATGCAAAATAAGATTGCTTTCTACTTTCAGACCTGTTGTCTGCAATGGGAACTTTGATAAATACGAAAAACTGCAATTGCTGCACGTATTCACTTACAAGCCTATAATGTAAAAGTATCTACATGGTAGTCAAACTTCCCCGAACCAAATGGAGATATTGATTTCCTAGCAGACTAACACATGGATGAAATGGATAAAAATACAAGTAGATAACTGAATTAGGAAGCAGAATCACAATAGAAGTAGAATAGCATTAAGTTATTATTCTTAACTCAATACGCACATTGTCTTTTGGTTCATGTTCTTTGACTAATTGTCTAGTTTAGTTTGGGAGCTAAATAACTTGTATGCTAAATAGAATATTCAGTTTCCGATATATATATCCGAGTTGAGTGTGACATTTTGAGCATGTTTTTTACCCAACATGCATATGGGATAATAACAGAAGCAGCACTTATCATCATTGCCTAGAGTGGTTATATTTCAAGTTTGTAATTTTGTATGTATGGTAAAACTTTGTATTGAGAAATACATTGTTTGATGATATATTCAGTTTTCTATTCCTTGAAAACTGTAACCAATTGTCATAGCGACGGTGTAATACACACACAAACACACACACAAACACACACACACACACAATGAGAACTCAGTGTAATGAATTGCTAATCATGTTGTAAAAAGAATAAACACTGTTCTATTTGAAATGTGAAGTTGTTTTATTTGGAGTTGTGGGTAATGTGTTCATGTGGCAGTGCATAGGTTAGTAGTGAAGCTAAATCTTCTTACACTCGAAAATTAATGGATGTATCACGCAGAAATGGGTTATTCATCCAACTTTTTTACTATCAGTAGGCATTTCATTTGTCCTAAAAATTCCATCCTGAAGTACTGGATAATTTCATAATGTTATTCTATCATGTCGAGGGATGTGACTGTTCTCTTAGTTGCCAGCAGCTACCAGTTCTAATACTGCCAAATGACTTTGTCGGGATGAATGTGAATGAATATGCTTCAACAGTATTGCCTTGCTTGATATGGAGCTAGATCTAATGGTTAAGTCATAAGAAAACGAAGACCAAACTATTGGATAGAAATAAGTTTCTTCAAGTCAAGTTGGGCATGAATATAGCTATTTTTTTTATGTTAGGATTGGAATGAAGGAATTATTGTATGTTGATTGTGTTAAAGTTTATTTTGAGGTTTAGATGAATGTCGTGTCAAATTTGAAGTTGATGTTTCAGGGGGGAATCTTTGAAGGACCCTGCTTCTAAGGCCTATGCACAGGTATTTGCTCCTCATCATGGGTGGGCTATCAGAAAAGCAGTTGGTGCTGGAATGTACGCTCTTCCTACAAAAACACAACTTTTAAACAAGCTGAATGAAAATGGTGAGTCATCATCGGCTTGATCTCTTCTGTGGTTGAATATTTTCGTACATCACACACTAACAAACCTGCCCTTTGATTCACTGACGAATCTGACTTTAGATGCTATTATCATTTATTATTCATCATTATAAACTGCCTTTGAAACTTAAGATATCTAATGATAATGAGATTTCAGTCAAGAAGCATGATCTTAGTGTTTAGGCTGAGGGTTTTAATATCATTTTGTGAAGTGTGCACCTTTCTCATCCATGTTTTAACTAGTAGGCCTTAATTTGAATCGGGTAACTTGTAGTGAGATTGTTCCGCAATGCCATTTTTTAGCCCGCTGTATTTGCTTAAATATGTTCCACCGGTCCTTGCACTCCAGTTTGGCCTTAGTTAGTCCCTGTACTTGTAATTTCTGGATAATCTAGGCATCCCTTTCACTTTTTGTTGACAGAAACTAAGAGGGATTACATTTATATCTGACGTGCATGACACCTGACAGACATTTGTTAGTCAGATTATCCCAAAATTAGGGGATAACTAGGGCTGATTTGAAATACAAATTACCTTGACTGTTGTCTGAATTTCGAGTTGCATTTGCAGAGAGCTCAGCAAAGACAGAAATGGAGTATTACGTTGCAGCATCAACCCCTGTTATTATGTACATTGACAAACTATTTCTCTCTAAAGATTTGGGTATAGATTGGTGAACACTTCATCTTATTGCTACTCATATATTTATTTTATTTTTATTAAAAAAATAAATATTATCTTTTAGTCCAGAGCCATAATAATTTATTTATAAATGGAAGCTAAAGTTTGTATAATTATTTGTTTTTTCTTGAATAATTTATTTTGCGTTTCTCCTATGCGGGGTTAAAACATGGTACTAATTTCTTGTGGAGATATGATGATGGGGATGGGATTCCTGTGGCTGTGGGGTTGAGGAGCGTCTTTGCACCCATCTCATCTTTTTGTCTATGAGAATTTCTTCTTGTCCTCATTTGTTATTTGACCGATTGAACTAAAAGTTCAAGCTCTAACAACATCTTTTAATATTATTCTCTGACACCACTCCATTGGGGAAACTAAGTGGGGAGTCAAAATCTCCGTCCCTTGTTAATCTTGATGGTGAATAATTTAATAGTCCTGGTTTTAGGCATATTACACTAATTAGTCCTTTTGTTTTTAAAAAAACACTATAAAGTCTCCAAATTTTAACAAAATTAATTATTTAATCCCTCCATCTATAGTCATGCAACATAAATGACAAGTTTACATTCTCATCACTAATTAACTTATTTTATCTATGTTTAATTAATTTTTTATTGTTTATATTAATTATAAGCATAAAAATGAAATTAGATAACTAATTAGTGCATTTTTAGTCAACAATAAGTAATCCGATTTTACAATTATTATTTTTTTTGATAGCAGATTTTATAATTATTTAAAACTTTAATTTCAAATGATAAATATTTTTTTTATAATATTTAATATTTATTTATTTTTTGTGTTTATAATTTATTTATTTTAAATCTTATATAATATCAAAATTTAATAAACAATTATAAGTAAAATATTAAAATTATCTACAATTTACCATAAATATTCAGTAACTTATATATTAAAAAATAATAATTAAATGTCAATTGTTATGCTTAATTTTAGGAGAAGTATAAAAAGAAATCACGTGGTTTCTGTCATTTTCAAACATAATTCTCGTGATTTAAACTCTTGCAAACTGGTTTCATGTGGTTAGGATTGTTAGCAATTAGAGGCTAGTTTTGGATAACAATGCCAATTTTTACTGACATATGTTAAGTTTTAGGGTGTAAAAACTCGTTATTTTCACCAATTTTGAACTGAATTATCATTTAAGTGATGTATATTGTTAATAACTACAAAATAACTTTTAATAGAGAGAAAAATAAAGCTGCAAATCATCAATCAACCATAACTCAGGGTCGTCCCTGCTAATGGGCAAGAGGGGAGACTGCTCAAGTCCAAAATATGAAGGGGCTCCAAATTATATTTATACTATACTTATAATTATTAAGTATTCAGTTAAGTTCAATTCTTTGTTTTAAGTCAAAAAGAACAGTTTAAGTTATTGGATAATGATAAATTACGAAATTCATTTATACATTTTATCACAACATTTTATTATAATGAATTTTTGGATTTTGATTAAAATAATATTCTTTTAAAAAATAGAAGTATTGTAAACGACTATGGCAAATGAGTTAATTTCAATCTTTGAAGTTTTTAGTTTTGTCAAAACATCATCATATTGTTATTTCAAATATGGCTTAACCTCATCATGTTCTTCCTTTTTTTTTTCTTATACAAAATTTGGAATTTCAGATATTATCCATATTTCAAATCCAGAAAATTCATGATTTCTTCCAGATTTGAATTTCCATATCATAAAATCTAGAAATTTCAGATTTCAAATTTGGAATTTTCCGAAATTTATGATATGGAAATTCCAGATTTGATATGAAATTTCTAATTATAAAATTTGGAAATTTCAAATTTTATAATCTAGAAATTCTAGATTTTCTGAAATTCCAGATTAGAATAAAAAAAAAAAAGAGAAAGAAGAAGAGGGAAGAAGGAGAAGAAGAATGAAACTAATTAGGTTTATTTTTGTAATTTATCATAATTTTTTTTACCATTTTAGTCATTTTCACTCTCCTCATTATGTTGGTGTTACCAATATGGTGTCACATAGGCAAAATGTGTTTATGTGGTGTATTTCTATAGAGTTTAAGCCTTCAAATATTTACATTGGTCTTTGTCGAAGTTAAAATTACATTATTTAAGATTGTCAATGTCACAAAAAATTGAATGATTTGTCACCTTTACGCAATGAGAGAGATATGTTAAAATGTATTGATATAGACACTTTGGATCTAAAAATATTTGTAGATACCACCTTGTATAAGAAAGTTAGTTTCAGTATAATGTTTTTTCAAATGAAATATTTTTATTAGTTAATTTATCGGGTGTAATAAATGTATTTTGAAGTTATATTATTTCTTTGCCTTTATTTATTAGGGGCCATATTTAATACCCCGAGCCTCCAAAACCTCAGGATCGGTCCTTGTCATAACTGTCAGCATTATTACTGTGAAATATGTCAAAGATTTCAACGACATAAAAGTATTAGATTTTAAACGAGTTAATGAGAATACAAGCGACTTTTATTTGTGAGGAGAATGTGATATCATTGTCTGCTAAAATTTTAATTGCTAACATTCAAAATTATAAAATATTTACTTACAAAAATTTAAATAATATAGATTAAATTTGAAAATGATTAAAACGACATGGTTTATTTTTTATTTTTATTTTTTACCTTTTCCAGAAATTAATAATGCAGCATAGATTTACTAAATGTGATTGATATGGAGTAAAATAAATAATTCATGTAGTCATTAGTTAAGAAAAATCAATTCTCTCTAATTTATGTTTCACTTATTTATTTAGTAATACATGAAAAATTTGGTAACACATGAATCACAAACACCCACTAAATTAAACTAGGCATTTTGACTGCGCGTTGCGCCGATTCTCTTAATATTTTTATAAGAGTATAATGTAAAAGAAATAGGATTAAACTCTTAATTTCTCATTATGGTATTCAAAATTTTGTTTTTTGCTCCTTGTGGTATGATTTGGTGACATTTGCCCCTTGTGGTATCCAATTTGGTGGCATTTGCCCCCTAATGGATGAAAAATGGAAAAATTTAGTTTCTCGATCAGTTCAATTATCATATTTTCATAGATTCATGCCATCAAATTTGCTAAATTTACAATTTGAAATGATATTATGTAATAGAAGTTATCTAATTTACATCCATCATGAGGCAAATATGACAAAATTGGATTCCATAGGGGGCAAATGTTACCAAATCATACCACAGAGGGCAAAAGCTAAAATTTTGGATACCACATGGGGCAAAAAGATGTTTAATCCAAATAAATATTAATATGCATTTACATCATATCATATATGTATTTGAGTTATTAATGTTAGATAACTCGCTTATGATTTAAAAGATATTTCATATTAAATAATATTAGAGATATGCAAACATGGTATTGGCAAAAAAAAAAAATTCATTACAATTTGGCTAATGTTTGAAGGATAGACTTTTATTAGAAAAAATATATATTTGAAGGATAGCTAGACACCCCAACTTCTAGGTGAATCGAAATACCTTTAAACTGCATTGCTTTCCCTGTGAAATAGACCGGAAAAAAAGCAGAAAAAAGGTTAGCATGATAAAATGAAATTACTTACCCAATGTTAATTCTAATTTTGGAAATGTGAACAACCTTTTTGTTGATTTTATTTTTCTTTAAAATCTGCTTCAATACATGCCATTTGAAGCTATATAAAATCATTATAATACCTCAAAGCTAAAACTATATACTAACATACGACATATATAATCTTAAGGAAAGTTAAGCAATTGAGGGATAATGAGGATGAATAAGCTATTAGTATTTGGAAACAACAAAAGTCTTATATATATGTGATAATTTTTGTAACGTTTTACATTATTTAATGAGACAATTTATTATATTAATGTTAAAATTATTATTGCCCATAAATTTTAGTAACCACAATATTTTGTAAACCTTTTATCTTCTTTTGAGAGCATCCAATAAAAGTTTATTAAGCAATTGTTTTTTGAAGGATCATTAAGCAATTAAGCAATTATTAATGATCAATCAATAAAAATAATTAATAGCTAAAACAAATTTTTTTTATTTTTTAGATAGAAATTGTGAAATTTTGTGGTGATGACACCTCATCTTTTGATGAGGTGGAGGTTTGTGGGAAGAGTTTTTAAACTCCTATTTTATATAGATATATAGATAATGAGTCAAGTTCAAATGAGACAAGGGTTTAGGATGAGACTAGTTATTATGGTGAGACAAATGGTATCTTTGTAATTCAATAGGGAAAGGTGGCAAACTTGTAGTTAAATGAACACCTCTCATGCGTGAATTGAAGGGAAGGAAGAAGAGGTGATGTCAGCGCTGATGTCACCTCTGGAGAGAGAAAGAATTTTAATTATTTTCTTTAAAATGCATATTCCCGCTCTTTCCGAACTCATTTTTCAAAAAAAATTATACCAGTGAACTCGTATTAATTAAGGGGTCATTTTGAGATCCATTTTTGTTATTTATAGACGATTTTTATTTATTTTTTTATTTTTTTATAATTGTTCCAGCAGAATACTATATTTGTTCCACCGGACTACTCCAATTGTTCCACCAGAATACTACATTTTTTTACACTTCCAAAGTGCATTTAAAAAAAAATAATGAAAATATTCTGCTGGAACAAATGTAGTAGTCTGGTGGAACAAATGTAGTATTCTGTTGGAACAACCGAGTATCCAATTTGGAACAAAAATAAAAAAAATAAAAATCGGCTATAAATAACAACAATGGATCTCAAAATGATCCCCTAATTAATTCGAGTTTAGTGGTATATTTTTTTTTGAAAAATGAGTTCGGAAAGAGCGGGAAAATGCATTTTAAATAAAATAATAAAAACTTTTTCTCTCTCCAGATGTGACATTAGCGCTGACATCACCTCCTCTTCCCTTCAATAATGCCCTTCCATGTTTTTAAAATTTCAAAAATGCCATCACTTTTTAATTGTCTCGCACTAAAAAAAGTCTCCTCCATAATGACCTTGTCTCACCTGATCCTATCTCTATAGATAATATATGAAAGTTATATTTACTTTTTGTTAATTTTAAATAAATTAGTAAATAACACTCACCTTAAAATTAGAGGATGTGTTATATATTTTAGTACTTACTAGTATAAAATTAAAAATGTAGGGGGGTTTTCTGTAAAAAAAGAAAAGTGTAGGGGGAAACAAGGAAAATAAAAGCGCGTACCGTTGGCGCTACCGCCATAAATATAAAAACAATCTTGTAACAACAGAAGTTGATGAAATCTGATTATTATATTGTGCGATCTCTCTGAAAAATTGTATGCCTATGCCTCATTCATCATCATCATCATCATCATCATCATCATCATCATCATCATCACAGCGGGATGATGTGGTTAATCGCTTGATTAACCGTGACCGGTATGTTGGTCCGTCGGCAACAATTTTATCCGACCGTTTTATACCATGTCGATCTTCTTCGAATTTATTTCTGTTTAACCTACCTTCTTCTTCTTCTTCTTCTTCTTCTTCCCCGACAAGCCCCTACATTTCTCATCTTCAGACCGCTCTTTTTTCTACTCACACTCCCACTAATATCTTCCGTTTCAAAATCCAAACCAGACAACAACCTCTTCCTTCTCCTGTTCCTGTTCTTAACACCACCAAGCAGCAGCAGCAGAGGATTATTCCTTCATCCCCTTCTAGGGTACGTACTACTACTCATTTTAACCGCACTGTGGTATGACTTCGAGCAAATAAAGATGGTTTGCAGAATTAAAAAAATTGTCGATTTTGTTGATGTAAACCAGCATGTTTCTTTTGCCTAAATATTTTTGGACAAAAACGGTCTTGTTCACGTTAACAGAATTTAACATTTGCTTAATTCAGCAACCAATACAAACCACGATGCAAACCACATTACTTGCAAAAAACACGAAACAACAAATCACTTATTTGAAACTAACCATTTTCTTTATTCAATTAGGTTTTGGCTGCACCCGAACTCGCTGATGATTTTCATTTTAATTTGCTGGATTGGTCTTCCAACAATTATTTGGCTGTCGGATTGGGTAATTCTGTCTATTTATGGAATCATGCTGCCGGCGAGGTCACCCAATTGTGCGACATTGATGATACTGTCTGTTCACTGCAATGGGCTCTTTCATCAACTCAGTTGGCTATTGCAACTGACAATGGACAAGTACAGATTTGGGATGCTTCCCGTTCTAAGAGATTGAGGACATTCGAGGGCCATACTGATCGTGTTGCTGCCTTGGCTTGGAGTTCATCCCTCTTGTCTTCTGGTAGTCGCGATAAGACTGTTATTCAGCGCGATATTCGGGCTAAACAAGATTGCATTCACAAACTCTCATCACACCTTGATGAGGTTTCACTTTCTACACATTTATATCTTGTCTTGTTTACTACTTCCTTGTCATTCATTTTTTATAATTGTTTCTTATATGAGTTTCCATTCACTTCATTCTAACAGTTATCTATTTGTATTTATCTATTTTGAGGGTCTTATTATTTATCCTAATTTGTCTTCTCTTTAGGTATGTGGACTAAAATGGTCACCCGATCATCGTCACTTGGCCTCTGGAGGAACTGATAATAACGTAAGTTATAATTTCTCTACCATTTTCTATAAAGCTATTATCTCATATTAGCAGCAGAGCAATTCATTTCTTTTTGTATTCATATGCAGCTTTTTGTTTGGAATCAACATGCCACTCGTCCTATATTGAAAAACTGCAAGCATACGGCAGCTGTGAAAGCAATAGCTTGGTCACCCCATTGTGATGGACTTCTAGCATCTGGGGGCGGGACCACTGACCAATGTATAAGGTTCTGGAATACAAACATCAACTCGCATCTCAGTTGTATAGAAACTGGCAGTCAGGTAAAATACTTGCTTTTCCTTTATATATACGTATTTGCATCAGCTAGAAAACCGTGTTCTCATTCTGTCATTAAGTTTTTCTTTTGTGCTATTATATTCATGAAGTTGATCTGAATAAGTTTGATGCTCATATTCAACCGGTACTTCTTGTGATTCGCAATTGAAATGAAAATTACAAGTAACCAAGACATGAAACTACACAATGAAGTAAGCAAATAGGTTGTGTTTCAAAAACTAAAACAAAACAAAGAAATTAGAGAAATTCTTTCCGTGATAGACACATGTTGAAAAAGAAGACTAAAGATACACATATGAAACATGGCCTAGTTGCTGCAATGCACAAATGTAGACAGAATTGAGGAAAAAAAGGCATCAATCGAAATAGTTAGCAACAGAAGTAGCCATGAAAACAGCCTATTGAAAATAAATCCTAATTTAACAATTCAAATGCTTAGAAGTTCTAACTTTCAGTTTTACCGCAACAGGTTTGCAATCTTGCCTGGTCTAAGAATGTCAATGAACTTGTAAGCACACATGGGTTTTCCGAAAATGCTATATTCGTATGGAGATACCCCACCATGTCGAAGGTAGAAGACTCATTCTGCAAGTTATAATTTGACAATATCTTTTGTTAATTTGGTGCTAAGTTTGTTTTGCTCTTGCAGTTGGTGGAGCTTACTCGTCATACTGAAAGAGTCCTATATCTGGCCACCTCACCAGATGGACAGGTATATTTTTCACTTGCCCATTTAATGTTAAAATCAAACATTCATTCCAAGTAAATACCTATTATAAATCACAATACATAATAATAATAATTTCTTTTTCAGACCATTGTCACAGGAGCAGGAGATGAAACTCTTATGTTTTTGGGATTTATTCCCTCACCGCAACTCTCAGGTAATCTTGTTACTTCAAAAATTACACGTTTGTTTGTATTGCTTCATGTAGTCTTTGGGAAGACTGACTTCTCTATGTATCCATTACTAATGCAGACCATTGAGAGTGCATTTGCAGCATCATCTCGAGGAAGATCTACAATCCGGTAGCTCAAATTATTTTCTATGCTATATTTGTCTGTTGTCTTAAGTTCTCTGTAACTATTTTCTCTTTTAGATCACCGGTTGTTGCAGTTGCTGCAGCTGGGTTGCTTTCAGTGCCTGGTTTGCCATCAGAACGAGGTATTTTCGATTAAATTCTTTGTCTCTATACTACGAAGCTCACATGCAATCTGTTAGTCATTTCAGAAGCTGTAAATTGATTAATTAGGTATTGTGTTAAAAGTTAGGTTGTCGTTTCCTTGCTATATTTCTTTTAACAAGCAAGATTTACTTCACAAAAATGATTTTTAATAATGAAAGTTATAAACATGAGTAAAGCTGTCCCTCCTGGAACTTCTATTGCAAATCTTAAAATGGCTGCTTGTTAGGGTCATTTTGTATAAGTATTTTAGGATGCTTTTATAACGTTTGCATGCATTTCATGTTTATTTTTAGAAATTGTATTTGTGTTCAGGTTCATGCATTTCATGTTTTTATTTCACATTTTGAATTGGGGATGTTTCAAACTCTTCAACCATGGATTTTAAAATGGCTGCTCCCTGTGTCATGATCTGTTGTGACCCAGTGTAAAAGTATTTGACGCTTAATCTCATTTTCTTGTTCGGTTTTGTTGTTAGAAAATCAGCTCTTTTTAAGTGGTAAGCTTGATTTTTTGTTTTGTATGTATATGGGGAACAAGTGTGCATTATACATTTTTCAAGTGAAATGCATCAGATAATCAGGTTTCTAGAGAAGAATTACAGCCAATGAGCCAAACAGGTGATCTGAGGTTCTGAGTGTTGGACTTAGCTCAGTCAACTTTGGTAGTCAAGGTTAGTGTTTTTTTCCTTTTAAGTTTGTTTTCATAATCAAGGTTAGAGGAATCTTGGTTCATGAATTATCCCTTTGTCTTCTGGTTGCAGAGTTGCAGGTCCAAGATCTCAAAGAAACTGATCTTGATTTGGAGCCAATACTAGAAATTTATAGACTTGAATCTACTGATTCAAGTTAGAGGCTTCTCTCCCACCTCAGCCCGTATGTCCATTTAAATTTATGGCATAAAGCTAGGTGAAATGAATTCCTTAACATCAACCAAAACATAGATTCTTGCTATGCACTGCTGTGAGGAATCTTTTCTCATATATGTTTTCAGTGGATATTTGACATTAAATATGATGAAAGATGGAGTATCGTGTAAAGCATGAAGTGCCACTTCATTGGTTTGGTTAATTACTTTATTAACCTGTTGTTTGCATATTGTCGATTTATTGCATTTCTTGCATAGGTATGCATGATAGTACATAATGCAATAGCTTTTATTGCAACTGCATGGATATTTTGGAAGCAAGAGGTCTTGAGTGTAAGGCATGGGCTCAAATTCAAAGTTTGAGATCCTCTCTCCCTCGATGAGAAACATTTAGAGTTACGAGTAAAGATAACAAACAATGCGAGGCCATGTCCCAGTAGAGGCTAGCGGATGTGGAAGCTGAGATTGCTGATCTGAGACAGAAATTCTATATGAATCCCATCAGTATGCACCTTTATTTTTCTTGTATGCTTGTGTGTCTTCAAAACATGCCAGGTACGTTTTCTAATTTATGCAATAATAAGCAGCATATAATTTTTGTCTATTATCTAACTGGATAAATGGCAACTTCGTGGATGGAAGCTTCCAAAAGGTAAGGGATTGCCTTTTTCAGATAAGTGATTTGCCTTTCTGCTCCCTAGATAACAGTGTTGTTAAGTGACAGCTGTTCTCGGTCTTTTTGCTTGTTTGGAACTGTGATATTTTTTTTTCTTTTGTGACGTTTAATGTTCTGGAAGTGAGTGAATCGTTTGTTTGGTTACTTTTTCAGGGATTCATTTGGGCTTTCTGATTTTTTTTGAAATCCAAAACTAAAGAAAATGAATCTTAGTAAAATCTGAAGTAGATGTTAATTCATTCTTTCACTTTATTGGGGCCTTTCTGTAATTCGTTTATTTGGTTATACTCGTTCATAGGGTTTGTTTCCGGTCAATTGGACAAGCATATGATGTCATGCAAACTCAAAAACCAGCATCTGCTACAATAGTTTTGTATGCATATATATCTTATGTCTAATATGCTTGCTACAATCAATGAAGAGCTTTCTCTATTTTAGTTCAATGGCTAGAGAAGAAGAGCAATGCATTCTATCTGTATACCATGTAGTAGTTGGTTAGCATAGATTTTTCTATTTTAAAAAGTTTCTAACTGAGACTGCTTTATTTTATGTTTTGCTTATGTTTTACTTTCCATAAGACAAATATCTGATTGTCTCTTTTATCTTTCCATTCTTGGATTTTCCAAAGTGCAAACCTCATTGATTTGGTTAGTTAGCACATAATATCTGGTTGTCAATTTGATTTTTCTTTTGTTAATCTATTCTTATATTATGATACCATGAAACTGTAAGTCTACAAGGAAGTAGTAAGACCTCAAACCAGTTTTTAGATGGATATTTCACCTCATCAGGCACCACCATGATTTAAAACCCCCAAGGCAACAGTGTCCTTTGCTAATATGTTGAAATTCATATCAATTGTTACTTATGACTGCCAGTGCTAGCGCAAGCAACAAAACTTTACGTGAATCCAATGTGTACTAGGTTTTAGATTTTTCTTTCTAGAAAATAATAATTATACACTACTGTTCTTTTTGGTAATGAAAAATCTATATATAAACTTGCAAGCTATTCCAGCCCACCTGTAGTGGTATTGCTAACTTGTACATGTGCCATTTCTTGTGGAGTACTCTTTTTATCTGCTGGATGTAGATTATCTTAATCACTTTCTTTTTCAGGTTGACGAGTTCTCAATCCTCTTCCTTTACCCAACAACATTCCCATTTCTGATTTTCTCAGCTGATAAACTCTAGTCGATTTCAATGGCTAATTAGGGAAGTGATAAACCCCTGCGGAAGCTCTCCGAGGCTTTCAAAGATTTAGCCGTTGCTGTCAATTCCCAAACCCCAAATTTGGAAGTTGCCTCTTTCTCTCATGCTTGTTCTCTCGTCTCTCCTCTCTTTCATCATGGGTGGGCTATCAGAAAAGCAGTTGGTGCAGGAATGTGCGCTCTTCCTACAAAAACACAACTTTTAAACAAGATGAATGAAAATGGTGAGTCATCATCTGCTTGATCACTTCTGTGTTTGAATATTTTCGTACATGACACGCTAACAGACCTGCCCTTTGATTCACTGACAAATCTGACTTTAGATGCTATTATTACTATTATTGTTATTATTATAAACTGCCTTTGAAACTTAAGATATCTAATGATAATGAGATTTCAGTCAAGAAGCATGATCTTAGTGTTTAGGCTGAGGGTTTAATGTCATTTTGTGAAGTGTGCACCTTTCTCATCCATGTTTTAACTAGCCTTTGGGCATAGTAGGTCTTAATTTGAATCGGGTAACTTGTGGTGAGATTGTTCGGCAAACGCCATTTTTTAGTCCCTATACTTGTAATTTCTGAATAATTTAGGCATGCCTTTCACTTTTTGTTGACAGAAACTAAGAGGGATACATTTACAGACGTCCATGACACTTGATAGACATTTGTTAGTCAGATAATCCCAAAATTAGGGGGGATAACTATGGTTGATTTGAAATACAAATTGAAGAATATTAAGCAAAATTTTGCTAGCTTGACCTTGACTCTGTTGTCTGAATTTCAAGTTGCATTTGCTTTTAAATGATGAGAATATTGTTTTACTTTTTGTTATTTTTTTTTGCAGAGAGCTCAGCAAAGACAGAAACAGAGTATTACGTTGCAGCATCGACCCCTGTTATTATGTGCATTAACAAACTATTTCTCTCTAAAGATTTGGGTATAGATTGGTGAACACTTTATCTTATTGCTACTATATATATATATGTTTATTTTATTTTATTAAATATTATCTTTTAGTCCAGAACTATCATAATAATTTATTTGTAAATGGAAACTAAAGTTTGTATAATTGTTTGTTTTTCTTGAAACATGGTACTAATTCTTGTGGAGATATGATGATGGGGATGGGATTCCTGTGATTTTTTTGCCTATGAGAATTTCTTCCCCGTCCCCACTCCACTGGGGAAACTAAGTGGGGAGTCTAAATCTCCGTCCCCTCTGAATCTCGATGGGGGATGGATAGATAATCTTTGCCAAAAAAATTTCCTTATTATGTGTACGATTTTTGACAGAATGGCTTATACATTTTGCTCTTTTGTTCGAATAATGAGTTCCCTAAGTTTTTTTCATTCTTTTGGTATCATTATTGTTCAACTTGAGAGGATTTTTAATGCCTTTATGGATGCAGGGGTTTTGATGATGAAATGAGGGCAGTGGTTGCAAGGAATGTAGAAGGCAGGGGAATGAATTTGCACCCTAGGACCAGTTTGAGTCAGGTACTGGAGTATCTGGGAGTTTTCCATCTGTGCTGACTTTTGATTTCGCTTTATATGTTTTATCTTTAGCAATGTGTTATATTTTTCATTTCCATTTTAGAGTCATGAGATTGATTTACAATTGACCCTTTGCTAATTATGTCCTGTAGATACAGTTGGTTAAAACAGAGGACGGCATAAAAGTAACAACAGATCACGGAGTAGATATCTTGGCTGATTATGACATTCTCAACTTGTTTGCTACTCAACATGCATATTGAATAGCAATAATGGTCAGAGTGTTGTATTCAAGATTGGATCACTTGTCTTCGTCAAGTTAGAGGGGGAATACAGCAGCAGATTCTCTTGCTCGCCATGGTTGCCACTCTTCTGATCCTAGATGGTGGTCCTCGGCTCTGGATTTTTGTAGTAGATTCATTTGTAAGGATTTAGCTTACTTGAGCAGTTTTGCTTTGTTTAACTCTTCATGTATTATTTTCTTTTCTATTTATCGTGTTCCGGAGGTGCCAACCTAGTTGGGATATCCGGTCACTCGCCTTGCCCTGTTTCTAGCTTCCCATCTTTTATTCAAAAAATGTTTGTACATATGCAAAACTTTGTACTCAGAAATATGTTGTTTGATGAAACACTTGAATAGAAGCATTTTTTGTGAGTTCTTATTATATTTTTGCATATGTTATTATTATTATTATTATTATTATTATTATTATTATTATTATTATTATGCTATAGTAAAGAAAAATTACTAAATTGGAAAATAATAAAAATGATGAGTATAAAAATAAGTCTTGTGATTAAATATATTTGAAAAAATAAATGTGATTTAAAAGTTTGCAAAGCAATATTTATTTTTTTCAAAACACACTACGTATCTTAGATTACACAGTTTAACTCTGTTGATATTAAAACATATATTTTTCTTTTATCTTTTAAAAGATATATTACATCTATGTATGAATTAAACAAAATAAAAAATTATGGGATGCATGTTTTATGTTCTTTTACTAACTTGATAATTAACAACTGAATCACTCTTAAATTCAGTTGATTGTAATTTGATTTAGAATTTATGTTTAAGCGATATGTAAATGCAATTTTTAAAACACTAACAATATAATATGTTGTCATCCGAATTAAATGGCGTCACTTGGAATATTGTTTTTTTTTTATAAAAAGGTATACCATAGACATAAATGATAATTTTTTTATTTTTTTTACAAATGGTAAATAATAAGCTTTATTTTTATACTTGCATCTAAAAATGAGAGATTTTATTATATGCATAAAATATAAATGATGTGGTATGTTATGCCAATAATTGGATGTCATGTAGCATGTAGTCAATGAGAATTTAATACTCTGTAATGTATTAGTTATATATTTTTAATCACATAATTATTAAAAAATTCGAAATACTAAAAAACAAATCCTATGATAAAATATATTACGACGTTATTGTATTATGATTTGACATACAAATGATATGTTTTTTCCGCCGTATTCTAAAATTTTAAAGTAAAAGTGTATAATAGGATAGCAAGGGAGCACACTTTTTGGGGGTTATATGGCATTGAAGCAGAGGTCACATGATGTGATCTACTCCTTTCAACACCTTCATCAACATTTGTTTTTCATGACCTCAAACTTCAAACAAAATGTGGCAAAATAAGATGAAAATATCTTTTAACATTAGAAACATTTTGAATAATAATTTGGAAGCCTTCATTCTTTTTTGGGTTTTTTACAATAATAGTCCACTTTCAATAGGCCCATTACATTAGTAACCACTTTTATGTTTCACATACTAAACTAACCACTCTCACCTTTTCTGGACAAAAATACCCCCATCTAACCACTCTCCCTCATTTATGCTTTCTTCTTTCCCTTTAGTATTAGCAGCTCTCTTTTCAATCAAAGCAAAATTTCCTCCGTCCAGATTTCCTTCGTTTTTCAATTTATTTGCTCTCAAATACATAACAAGAGTACCGTCGTTGTCAATTTCTTCGCTCTTTTCCAGTTTTCGGCGTCGACAACAAGTAGCGGTGACCAAGAACTTGACAGCTATCTCTCGATTCTTTCCTCCATCGTTTTTGCTTTCTTCTTTCCCGTTCTTCCCATTGGCAGCTATCTCTCGATTCTTCCCTCCATCGTTTTTGCTTTCTTCTTTCCCGTACTTCCCATTGGCAGCTATCTCTCGATTCTTCCCTCCATCGTTTTTGCTTTCTTCTTTCCCGTTCTTCCCATTGGCAGCTATCTCTCGATTCCGTCGTTTTCCATTCATTTATTCGCTCTTTTCCATTTTCTGGAATCCACAACAAGAAAACGGCAAGAGTGTCGTGCTGTCGTGCTAGTTGATGTCATGCTGTCGTGCTGTTGTTTTTTTCACGTACATAGTGCATATTTCTCATTGTCGTGCTGTCGTGCTGCACGACAACACGACAATGAGAAATATGCACTCACGTACATAGTGTATATTTCTCACTGTCGTGTTGTCGTGCAGCACGACAGCACGACAGTGAGAAATATGCACTATGTACGTGAAAAAATAACAGCACGACATCAACTAGCACGACAGCACTACGTGAGTGCATATTTCTCGCTGTCGTGCTAGTTTATGTCGTGCATTTTCTCATTAAACTATAGATATAACTGTTGGCCCAAATTATGACTATATAAAGACTAGAGGGGGGTGAATAGGATTTATTGCCTTTAAAAACTATTATTTTCTCTTTTAAAATATTTGCCTATTAAGTAATCAACTTTATAAAAGTTTTGCGGAATAAATAGTTGATTAGATGATAAGAGAAAATAGTCAAGTTTAGCACTGATTAATCACAAGCAATTAAAGATAAAGCTTAAAGTAAAGCAAGTGATTAAAAGACAATAATAAAGAGAGTAGGGATAGAAGGATTAGACGCAGAGCATTTATCCAGGTTCGGTCTCCTTGTGAGCCTAGTCCTGTCCCCGAGAGCACCTCTCGAGATTTTCCACTAAGGATTTCTTTAAGGGCAGAAATCAAGCCGGTAGAGTAGTTCTCACAATCCGAGACACTACTAGAGCTGAACACCTCTCCCAGTATTCACTCCCTCAAACTTCCAAGTGTTTGAGCAACTCTCCCTTAGTTTTTCTCAAGCTCAACTAAGAAACTTATGGCACTTTTCAAGGCTCAGTGATTAACCTCCTAAGCTTGCGGGTGCTTAAGAACCTGTATGCTTTTCAAAGCTAAGCAAGAACCTCCTTTACACTTTTACAAGGATCTAGTGTAAAACCCAAGATTAAACCCCACCGTTTAATCTTTTACAATGATTTGAATGAAAGAATATAACACTCAAACTCTCGTTGTAATGATTGAAGGAAAAATGTAATCAAAGCTTGCTTGAATATCTCATGTGATAGCTTTGAAACTTGGTTTCTTTCCTTGCCTTCAACCATTGCTCCTCTTCTCCTTTTATAGTGGTTTTCAACCTTCCTTGCCGAAATCTTGAAGAGAGTTGAAGAGGGAGCCAATTTGTGTCTTGTCCCATCAAATCCAAAAGATAAGATTCTTTTACTTAGTAAATTTTTAGGATAAGATAAGATCTTGTAAGAGTAGTATAAGATCTTGTAAGAGTAGTATCAAAGTACAACATATCCATCAAATCTATATCTTAAATCCGAAATCTTGTGGTGTAGGAGGATTTGATGAGTTGTCTTTGATTAAACACTTATCTTGGTGATGAAAAAACAATCTTGACCGTAGGATGAAAAGATGACATAAAGTATGATTGAATCCTAGCCCTTCAATTCTTCTTTCCTTTAATCACCATTAAACTTATGCTATTAACATTATCTAAGCATGTATGTCTTATACGTGTATAACTCATTCATACACATGCATTCATCATCATTAACATGGCAACACATAAGTATGATTGATGATGAAATCAATAGATGATGACATAACATAGTTTGTATGTATATCGATATCTTTTACCATGGCATAACTTATGATAAACATATAAATTATGTTGAGTTCATATCATAATACTTTAATAAGATATCATGGCAAGATGTCATGTGATCACATATAAAACCATAATCCATAGAATAAAGAGTTTGTTTGATCATGACATATTGTTTTAGCTCGTGGCATAAATATCATCTCTCAAAACATATATTCATGTGAGCATATGATATTTAGATCTATAGAGATGTGATCATGCATACATACATACTTAATCATATACTTTATTTAAAGTAACTCTAGTTTAAGATGATAATCGTCTTTTAACATTTCTAGAGTTAAATTCTCTTTTAGCACATAAAGTATATAATAAAGTTATTTTGTCACAAGTATATATATCTTTATATATATATATATAAGGCATGATATAAAAACTATATATATTAATCAAGTAATCAAAATCAATTTAGAGTGAAATAACAATAACAGCACGACATAAGGACAACAAACAACGAAACGACTTAAACCTACAAATATCACTTGATCAACAAACAACCTACATACCTAATTTCATAAAGAAAATAACATGCAATCAAATTTTACAAATAAAATACATAATACAATGCATGCATATGAAACCGAGGTTAAAAGATGAATGGAAAACGTCGGAATCGAAGTTGTTGCGTAGTGAGGTCACCGGTACTTGCTGAGGATTCTAGAAAATGGAAAGGAGCGAAGAAATGAATTGAATCGAGATAGCTGCTAACGGGAAAGAAGAAAGAAAAAACGAGGGAGAAGTTAATGGCGCAGGCATGGAACGGTTTCACTTGCTGTCAACGTTAGTTGCCGTTTTCTCGCCTTGGAATTCAGAAAATGGAAAAAGAGCGAACAAATGATTGGAAACCGAAGGAATCAAGCGATAGCCGCTAACAAGGAAAGAAGAAAGCAAAACGAGGGAGAGGATAGAAGGAAAGAAGAAAACAACGGTTATATCTTAAAAGGGAAAGTAAAAACAAAGGAGGGGTATTTTTGTGAAGAAAAATTGAGAGTGGTTAGTTTAGTATGTGAAACATAAAAGTGGTTACTAATGTAATGGGTCTATTGAAAATGGGATAGTCTTATAAAAAACCCTTCTTTTTTCTAGGTCAATGCCATTGATGCACGAACTAGACAAAACTAATTTGATAAAACAAATAAATTTCGTTTGTTTTCAAAAAAATAAAATAAATTTCCTTTAATAATGAATAATAGTCTCAAGTTCTTGAAGTAGCAGACTTTCAATTTGAGCTGTAATATACATTCAAAATTAAGGTTAAAAAAAACCCTTAATCAATATGTTAATTTCACACATTATTGAAAAAAACATAGAAAATATAATCTTCAATAGTCAGTTAATTTCATACATTATTAGAAAATATAGATAAAAAAGCATTCATCATGAAAGTGCCTACAATGTTATTCTTAGCTTCATCATGAAAGTGCCTACAATATTTTTTTTTTGTAAAACTAGTGCTTGCAATATTTTAAATTTGACAAAAAATTTGAATTTTCTTTTTGTTCAATTTAGTTGAAGGCTAAAATGATGCAGATAATTATTTCACAAATTGACACGACTTTTAAATGCTATATTTAATGAATGAAATTTTATTGTCTATGAATGAAATTTTATTGTCTATGTCAAAATTGCTCGTGATTGCTAAATAGGTTGTATGACTTGAAAAACAAAATAACAAATAAATCTATTAATATTGATATTGATATTGATATTTATAAAATATTTTGTACTTCATATTTAATTAAAAAAGCTTAATGCTACTAAAATAAAGTTTTATAATAATTATAAATTCAATTGTAGTCTTATAGAATTAACAATTTCTTGTATATAAAACCTGATTCTCACTTTTATATAAAACCTCCCTAAAATCCATAAGGAAGAAGAAGAAGAAGAATAAAAATGCAGAGGTTTGTTTCTCTGAAATTTGGTAGCTCAATTCAACAACATGGCATTGGGCAGCCACGTAGTAGAATCTTTTCTACTTTCACTAATCCATGCCGCCATAACTTGAACACTCAATTCACAAACCCTCATACATGTTCATCCAAAAATGTTGGCTTCTTCTCTAATCTGTCAAATTTATGGTGTACCCATTTCACCAAAGTGCTCACTCATCGCAAAGTTGGCATCTTTACTGTTCCTTTTTCAAAAGGGTTTTCTGGGTTCCCCTCTAACTTCCCTTACAATGCTCGTACCAGGTAGCCTTACATTGCGATTAATTGAATTCATTTTCATTTGGGAATCACTATCTCATAACTCTACACTCATGTAATTCTTATTTGTCTTCTGCTGTTTGCAGGAGGTCATGGCTTAATCAGCTATCCGCTGATAACATTGTTTTTGGCTTGATTATAGCAAACGCTGCTGTTTTTCTCTCATGGCGGATTCTAGATCAAAAATTCATGTCACAGAACTTTATGGTCGGTCCCCACAATATGGATTACTATAGTAATAATCAATTCTAATCCGCTTTTGTCTAACGAGTCTTTATGTCCCTTGAGCAGATTTCGTTAGACAATTTCAAAAGTGGACGTGTTCACACGCTGCTTACTTCTGCATTCAGTCATATCGATGCGGAACACATCATATCTAACATGGTTGGACTTTACTTCTTTGGAACAAGTGTAAGGTTAATTTAAGCTTAAAAATTTCTGTAGCAAATTGCTTTTATTTAGTATCGTGTTGTGATTACTTATTGGAAATGATAAATTGCAAGATCGATCAAATTGGAACTATGTAATGTATTCCTTGTCAACTTGTGATTTTAGTGAAGGTACCCTAACTGAAAGATCAAATTCTTGTTCTTGATAAGACTAGTATGATCCATGCATTTATTCATATTCATCGTTTCATCTATCTAGGTTTCAGTATTTTGTATCTCTGCTGCTTAGTTTCAAGAATCTTTGCTGTTTCCAAATATGATTATTTGGATATCCTCCTCCTTCCCCTCATCATCATCATAATCATCATCATCATCATCATCATCATCATCATCATCATCATCATCATCATCATCATCATCATGATATTCTAGCTTGTTACTTCTATTGTGCTACTAGATGATACAATAAAACCAATTAATGTTGGTTTGAATTGAAAAGGCCTCTAATTGGCTAGACTATGTCTCGAGTTTGATTCTTAGTGTCTGCAATAGACTTTAATCAGGAGAGGGGCTACCTAAGAGGTTTAACCTTGAATGTGATAAATCAGGTATTTTTTATCAAATCATGTTAAAGCGACACTTCTCACAAAATTATTTTTGTTTGGAGGACTTGATTGATACCAAAAGCTCATTTTGGGGGATAATGTCCCCAGGAGCCAAGTTGCAGAGTTAAATGGATCTTTTGCTGTGTGTTGCTCTGCTTATTTTTGTGCTTTTTCGTATAAAGTGTGATGGTACGTATGATTCCTTTAGAATATCGCATATCCATGGTAACTTGAATACATGGTGAAAAATTATTGCACCTTATATGCTCTTGTTTTGTTTTCGAAATGAGCAGATTGCTAGAACTTTTGGGCCTGAATTCTTGCTGAAGTTGTATATAGCTGGTGCTATTGGTGGTTCTGTCTTCTACTTGGTGCATCACGCCTATTTGGCTTTATCGACAAAGGTATGAATGCATGAATTTAGCTGTCATAATTTAAGCAAAAAACATTACATTACTTGGCCCATGTACTTGGTCCAATTTGTGCTTCAGTTTAGACCATATACTTCAATTTCTGCACGTTTTATTCTTGTTCTTTGCACAACTTTTATCATTTAGACCCCTCTTACTTTAGTTTTGGTATATTTGACCTCCAATGCTTTGTTTTCTTTGTTTTTTTTTTTTGCAAATCTGGCCCTTGGTTGATAGTTCCAAAATACGCACACTACATGACTGAAGAAATACAGTTTGATCTCATGACTTTTAACATCACTTGTGAATTTATAATACACCAGTAACATAGTCTTTTGTCAATATTCAAATTTGAAAAATGTTTCTATCAAAAATAAAATAAAATTTGAGAAATGTTAAAATACGTGTCAAATGTGCGAAAATGGAAGTGAAGGGGACAAACTGGCAAATACGCCAAATTCTATCTTTTGCTGTGGCATTTATGTGCTAACATGTATCAAGGGAGTTCAAATTAACAGGACATATGTATGTTTGTGTTGACATTGTCTTGAAATCTCCTGTCACGTTGATCCCTGGAAATGGAGTATAATGTGTTTGATCAATGTAGGATGAAATATTGTCATTAACTTGTAAGTTTGATCACAGGGAAATGGAATGTGGACAAAGGACCCTTCAAGAACTCCGGGATTGGTATGCTTTTCTTTTGAAACTGTCTACTCGATTTCTTCTTCTTATTTTTTTGCTCAGAAATTCTATATATTCTGAGTCCTTTTTAACTGATACTAAATTAAAATCCAACTTTCATACCTATAAAACCTCTGATGACTTCGACCTTACAATTGATAAATAACGAAAGTTTTTATAAACGTGAAAAGACGCCGACAAATGTGAGCCAAAATTTTCATGTTTATATGTATCGATTGCGCCTGCTATAACTTATTTAGTATTATAAATTTTTGACTATTTAACTTACTAGTGGTTGTTGAATTCCATTAGGGGGCTAGTGGAGCAGTGAATGCTATAATGCTGCTGGATATATTCCTGCATCCAAGAGCCACTCTTTACTTTAATTTCATTATACCAGTTCCTGCATTCTTACTGGTAGGCTTACTTTGGCCTTAGCTCGTTTATTTGAATAAATTTTGGAAATGTTTATGATATCCTTTAAACCATCTATGGTGGATTTTAGGGTATTTTTTTGATCGGGAAAGATACGTTGAGGATTATAGAGGTTGGTTTGTTTTCTTCCTTATTCTACAACTTATGTTTCTACCAAATAAATGAATTGTTACTGAAGAATGCCAATATATTTGAGTGCAGGGAGATAGTAATATATCAGGATCAGCACACTTGGGGGGAGCAGCCGTTGCAGCTATAGCCTATGCTCGACTAAGGAAGGGACGCTTTTGAGTTCACAATATTCAGTAGTAATATATCATGGATGAACGACTAGACAAATTTAAAACAGTTAAAAAGGAGCAATTCTAGAATAATATGTTTTCATATTAACTTTTAGCTTAATTGCTATTGAAATGAATTGTCTCAAGTTATTGAAGAGTTAGAGACTTTCGAATACGAGCTGTAACATTTGTACAAGGTTAAGGTAAAAATAGAAGTTAATCTCATACATCACTAAAAAAATCACTAAAAAAATATACGCTCAAAAATATTCTTTTGCAACTTCATCATAAAAGTGGTAACAATAATTTAAATATGACAAAAATTTGATTTTTTTTGGATATGCACCTAAAAAATGCTAAAATCCAAACTAGTGTTTTGACTGATTAAGGGACAGTTGCTTTCGGTTAATGAGTAACCGATGTCACACATATTTTGTTTCAATAATTTTTAATATTTTGTTTGAGACTTTGGTTATTCATTTACCGAAAAGCATAGTTCGGTTCGATTATCTTTTAACCAAAGTTAATTGTTCATTAACCAGTCAAAGCATTAGTTTAGTGTATATCTTAAATCAAATGAGTTTTTGAAGAATTATTAGGGCTTTTAGCATTTTTCAAGTGAATAATTCGATTCTTTTATGTTGTGAATGATAAAATGACTCACATGTACAACTTTGATGACAAAAATTTAATTACGAGAAGGATAGTTTGATGTATTATTTCACAAATTGATATTATTTGTCAATGTTAGGAGGTAAAATTACTTCTAGTTTCTATCTTTGGTGAATAAAATTGCATTATTTTATTTATATTTTTTTTTCAGGTAAGTACAAAAAAAATGCTCTCATAGGTTTTTTTTTTAAAAAACTTCATGTGGTTTGTTTTTCTCAAAATAAGTATTTGTAATTACAAATTTTAACAAAAAAGTTTTCTAAATTTTACAATTTTAAAAAATAATCGTTAAAGTCCTAAAAATTAGAATCTTTAGAGAAATAAATACATTTTAAACAACTTCAACTTTTCAAATTTTTAATTTCGAGATCATTTAGGTAATATTTAAGTAAAAGAGATAAAGTAAACATTAGTGAAAGAAAAAGAATTAAAATGATGATTTTGAAAAATAAAAAATGTAGTGCATAGCAAATGTGATTAAGAGCAATTCCCACCATCCTTCCTATTTAACTTTCTAAAATAATACTAAAAAAAATACATTTTTTAAATTAACTATCTCGAATTTCGTGCATATTTCAATTTTATTTTTAATTTCACTCTCTATTTGATTAGTTTATTAATAAAAATTATAATATTAAATGAAAGTGGGAAGAGAGAGAACCATAAAAGGGATAACCATAAAAGTGTAGAGGAGAGAGAAAGTGAGAAAAAAATATATTTTTTTTGATGAGCTGAAAAAAATATATTAAAAAGTGAGTAGGGTGCCTATTCTCTATTGGAGCCAAAATTGTTTCCGTAAATATACAAGGAACCTCCTCACCCTGTTTGAATGCTATTCTCCCTATTCCACCCAATTTAAGGGTAATTTTCTAAAAAAAACCTTTATATTTATCAGTTTTATTAAAATAGTGTCTGTATTTATTTTTTTAACAAAATAAGAATTGTGTTTAGCGCACCCAATAAGCGAAAAAATCATCAACAATCTTAATTTTAATGATGTGGCAATGAGTATTTTTGTTTTAATTTATTGGCTACGGTATAGAAAATTTATTTTCCACACTTTAAAATTGTAAACACGTGAATTTTTTAGGAATTTACCAATAAATTAACGCTAAAACCACCTTGACACGTCATCACATTTAAAACCGTTAATAAAATTTTCACTTTTTGGGTAATGGTGCTAAATACAGTCCTCATTGTGTGAAAAAAATAAACACAAACACCATTTTGACAAAAACGGTAAACACATGAGTTTTTTTAGGAAATTACCCTAAATTTAACAAAAAAAGTATTTTAGAGAGCCACTTAAAGATGCTCTAACAACTTTAATAATTTGAATTTTTCACTTTAGAGTCGTTAAATGATTACCTTAAGCGTTTTAAAAATCATCATTTAGTTAAAATTTATAACCACAATACTCTTTTTGAAAAACAAACCACAAAAATTTCTTTTTTAAAAGCTCAAAACCAGGAAGATCTTTTTATACTTTTATTCATTTTTTATACATTATCCAAATTATGTTTAAAATATGTTAACGTATCCTTAATTCTTGAGAATTTTCGGTAACAATTTGTCAAAATTTATAATGAAAGGTTTTTTTCTTTATATATATATGTATTGACATTAAATTTAATAAGTAATAATTATTCTTTTCAAACTTATCCCTGAGTAAAAGGACAAAAAAGAAAGCGTAGTGAAGTGTAAAATTAGAAAGTTAGAGTGGATACTTTCTGGGTTTTAAATTATGCAGGCGATAGTATGAAGCAGTGATCAGTCACGTGATCTAGTCCTTTCAATAGTTTTTAGGGTAATTTTCTTAAACCATCCTTTGTGTTCATCTATATTATCAAAATAATGTCTATGTTAATTTTTCTTTTTTTTTTTTTTTACGAAATGAAGATTTTGATAAGCCCCATTATCCAAGAAAACGGAAAAAATCATGAACGTTGTAAAATGTGATGGCGTGACAAAGAGTTTTTGGTTATAATTTAAAAAGTTTAATATTATTAATTACATAATGAAGAATTATAATTATTTTTTTTGGTGATTAAAAGTTTAATTAAAAGTATGACTATCCACTCAAGGTCAGGACAAACCACATACCTTGATGAGAGTTAGTGAAGTTTACAAATTGCCTACAAATAGAAGCTAAATTTTGACGAAGTGGAGACTCGAACTGCAAATTTCAAACAGAAGATGGAGTGACTTACCACGAAGAATTTTAATTATAATTTAGGGCAAATTAAGAAAAAAAAAAACTTATGTGGTTTCACTTATTTTTAAAATGAAGAACAATAGTTCAACTTTTAGTCAAAATAAGGATTAAGATTTCATACTTTTTCAAAATTGTAAAATTCATATTAACGATATGAAAATAGAAAAATTTTAAAAGTTAAAGTTGTTTAATATCATGTTTACCATACCATTTTACGATTTCGAAATCATCGTTATTAATATGTCTCTCTCTAAATATCGACTTTCTAAATGATTCGAAATAAAAAAGTTGAAAAATAAAAGTTTCTTAAAACATCGTTATTGATTGATATATGTCAGTGCTAAACCGAGAAGTCATTTAATTTTTTTTTGAAAAACCTCAATTCTTATCTTAACAAAAAGTAAACTCGAACCTTTACTTGAAAATAAGTGAAACTGCATGAGATTTCTTCAAATTTACCTTAGAATTTAAATTGTAAATTTAGTTATAGTAAAGAAAGCATCAAAGTTAGTTAGAAGAGAGAATCCAAGTTTGATTTAGAGATAAAGAATTTATCTTTCATTGTAAACCTCCCTACAATGAAAATGAAAATGCAGAGGTTGTTCCTTTCTCTCAAAAATGGTGGCTACCCTAATTTGAGAAACAGCAACTCAAGTAATTATTCCTCAATTAAACAAATTTGTAGCAGTAGAATCTTCTCAACACTCACTAATCCATGCCGCCATAACTTCACAACCCCAACAACAACAACTCCTAATTATCAAAATGTTGCCTTCTTCTCCAAATTTTCGTGTACCCATTTCACCAAAACCCTTATGGATCGCAAAGTTGGCTTCTTTACTGTTCGTTTTTCCAAAGGCTTCACCTCAAACTCTGCTTACAATGCTCCTACCTTGTAATTTCATTTCATTTTGCGTTATATATTAACTTTTTTTTTAATATAGGATTAAATTCAAATAAGTATTTAGTGGTTTTGATTTTTGCAAATAAATCAACGTGTTTTGCATTTGAACAAATACAAGATTTTGATTTCCATTCTTTTCAAAATTAAGAAAACGATTAATTATGTTGATACGAACAAAGTACATTTTTTGTTCAATGAACAAATATTTGACGAAAAATGTTTTCGTTTATGTCAACAAAATTGATCATTTTTTTTAATTCTACAAACAATGCGAAACATATTCTTTATTTTCTCAAAAGAAACCACGGTATTTTATCTATAAAAATACAAACCTACAAGACACTTATTTGAAATTAACCTTTTAATATTAAATAATTCTTAATGTTAATTTATGTGTTTGCAGGAGATCATGGTTTAATAAGCTATCAGCTAATAACATTCTTTTTGGCTTGATCGTAGCAAACTCTGCTGTTTTTATGGCATGGCAGTGTGTCGATAAAAAATTCATGTCACAACACTTTATGGTGGGTCCCCACGTTACGGATTAATTTTATTGTGCAATATAATTAAGATGTTCTTGCATTTTAGTTTACAGCACTACTATTTCAATGACCAAATGTGGTGTTTCGATATAGTTATAATCAATTCTAATCCACTTTTGTCTAAGGAATTTTATGTTCTGTGAACAGATTTCGTTAGATAATTTCAAAAGCGGACGCGTCCACACGATGCTTACTTCTGCATTCAGTCATATCGATGCGGGGCACCTCGTATATAACATGCTTGCTCTTTACTTCTTTGGGAGAAGTGTAAGATTCATTTATAATTTTCTTCTTTATAAAGTTTCTCTAGCAAATTATAAACTGAAAGTTCAAATTCTTGTTCTTGATATAGTTTGATGCATGCATTTATTCGTATTCGTTGTTTCGTCTATAGAGGTTTTAGTATTCTGTGTTTCGCTGCCGCATAGTTTCCTAATATGATTATTTAGATATCCTCTTCATAATCATGATAATTTAGCTTGTTACTTCTCTCGTACTAATCTTGCAAGACCAAATAAGGTTGGTCTGAATGGAGAAGGTCTCTAATTGCCTAAACTATGCCTCAGTTTGATTCTTAGTGTACGCAATAGACTTTAATCAAGAGAGGGGCTTCCTAAGAGGTTCCCGATTAATCTTGAATGTGATTAATCGGGTCCATGTAACTCCCTAAGAAAATAAAATTAAAAGCATAAGAAATAGAAAATCTAATATAAATTGCACATATAATGCGTGCATAAAGTTTTTTTCGCCTTTTCTTTGGTCTCATGTGAATCCATCCATACCATATGTTATAGATAAGAACCAATTTTCTGGAGTTGTTGGAAAATTATGTTTACTTTCTTGTTTTGTTTTCCAAATGAGCAGATTGCTCGAACTTTTGGGACTGAATTCTTGCTGAAGTTGTATGTAGCCGGTGCACTTGGTGGTTCAGTCTTCTACTTGGTGCATCATGCCTATATGGCTTTATCGACAAAGGTATGAAAGCTTAGTATCCTAGTTTAAGCAAAAGCAACATTACATTTGGCCAATGTACTTGGTCCAATTTGTGCTTCCATATACTTCAATTTTGTTACAATTTGCTCTTGTTCGTGACACAATATATATCATTTAGACCCCTCTTACTTTAGTTTTGGTATATTTGACCTCCAATGCTATGCTTTATCTTTTCTTTTTCTTTACTTCTTTTCTTTTTTTGCCTGTTGGTTGAAAGTTCCAAAATACGCACGCACACTGTACATGACTAGAGGATACAGTTTGATCTCATGACTTTTAACTTCACATATGAATAATACATAATACACCTGTCACTAGTAGCATAACCTTTCGTCAATTTTCAAATTTGAGAAACGTTAAAATACACGTGTCAGCTGGGCCTTAAAGGAAGTGAAGGGGACAGACTGGGAAATATACCAAATTCTATCTTTGGCAGTGACATTAATTATGTGATAAAATGTATCAGGGGAGTTCAAAAACGAACAGGATATATATATATCTATATATGTTTGTGTTGATATTGTCTTAAAAACTCGTGTCATTTTGATGGAAGGAAATGGAGTATTATATGTTTGATAACAATCTTATAATTAGTTGCAAATTAGTCACTAAACATCATAGGAAAAATTAACGGAGGGAGTATATAGCAACTCTGCTTGCTATTGGATTCCCCATCTAGACCCTAATTCTATTTTCTCAACGGAAGTTTTTCTGCAAAACTTGAGTATGTAGAATGAATTCAAGTATCCGCGATGGAATATTATAATGAAAGCTTTTGTAAATTTGGTACCAGGGAAATGGAATGCAGACAAAGGACCCTTCAAGAATTCCTGCATTGGTATGCTTTTCTTTTGAAAACTGTCCAGTCGACTTCTTTTTCTTATTTTTTTGCTCTCTTAGAAATTTGATATATTCTGACTTCTTTTAACCTGATACTAAAATGAAATTCAACTTCCAAATCGGTAGACTCTCTTTGCTGATTTCAACCTTGCAATGAATGTAATTGACTTAAAAGTTTATAAACATGAAAAGACACCGGCATATATGAGCCAAAATTCCCAAGTTAGTACTACGTATTGATTGCGCCTGCTAGGCTGCTATAACTTATATAGGATTATATATTTGTGACTATTTAACTTACAAGTGGTTTTTGTATTTCATTAGGGGGCTAGTGGAGCAGTGAATGCTATAATGCTGCTTTATATATTCCTGAATCCAAGAGCCACTATTTACTTAGAATTCGTTATACCGGTTCCTGCAATCTTACTGGTAGGCTTACTTTGCCCTTGTAGCAATATTTATTTTGAATTAATTTGGAAATGTTTATGATATTCTTTGAACTATCCTGTGGTGGATGTTAGGGTATTTTTTTGATCGGGAAAGACGCGCTCAGGATCATACAGGGAGATAGTACTATATCAGGATCAACACACTTGGGGGGTTTAGCTGTTGCAGCTATAGCCTATGCTCGAGTAAGGAAGGGACGCTTTTGAGTTCAGTAACTTGCCTGGGATTTAATATTAATATTATGATGAGGATGATGATTTGGTCCTATATATTTAGTTCAGAAGTCTTAATTAGCATGATTAAGTATGGTTTAGGACGCCAATGGCTTTTCTCCTTCTTTCATAATTAGTAAGCCTTAGAAACGGTGCAACTATCACTGATTTGTGGAGTTATTTCCTTGGATATTGTCGTTACTTCCTAAGTACAACATCAACTCCGCAATTTCTGATCTTTTTTACTATTTCACTGCTGGGTTTAAGAGAGGGAAAACTCGACTATAGTTATGGTCAGAAATCTTGTGTTAAGACTTATACACTCTAATGCTTCCTAGTTGTGCGGACGCTACAACTATTTGCAATCGGAAGATTTTGGATGTTAGCATACCACACGTGTAATGACTTGAAATAAGAGCAGTTGTGAAATTTCACCATGAGTTTTGAAAAGCATGCTGAATTTCACAACTGCTCTTATTTCAGGTCATTACACGTGTGGTATGACAACATCCAAAATCTTCCGATTGCAAATAGTTGTAGCGTTCAAAACTCATGGTGAAATTTCACATCCCAAGTTAGATTAAGCATGCTCTTACACCCTTCAACAAGCCACCAATACTGGTGCAAAGATCTGTGATTATTCTTGACAAGATTGATAACATTTGAATATCAAATTCGAAAATACAATCCCCTAAAGCTCTGTTATAAATACTCAAATTGCAGGCGAACACACCAAAGTGCTCGCCCTTCTCATCCCGAATAACCCTCCAAGCAGAAGCAAAACTCGAGTTACCCTTGCTAGCTAGCACCATCACTATTCGCCTTCACCCAACTAATCTTTGAAGCCGTCCAAGCAACTAGGACCTTCTGATTATGCTGAGCCAACTACAGACCTTAGCCTAGAAGAAGTAACAACCTCTGAAGCTTTGTGAATAAGAAACTTATACTCGTTAATAATAAGAACGACATCAGGGTCGAAAACACGCATCACGTGTAAGGTAGACTCAGCGGAGTTAGCACATGAAATTAATTCCTTGCAATTCAAAGAACACAAAATTTATGTAACCTTAATAACTTAATTAGAATCCTCCCATGTTTATTGATATTGGAGAGGATACTAATCCAAAGTTTTAGCTAGCCAGTTAATTCTCTCTCTTTCTTATTGCTATTGTAAATCCTAGTTCCTGAGTGTGGTTTGAACCCATAACTGTATCAGTCATAGATGGTGGTTTGTACAGTACATAATGAAATTATTTAAAAATTATTTTGATGATTTAGAGAAGAGCCCAAAAGCAGGAGTAATGGTGGTGAAACCACCATCTAAGGAAAGATTATGGCTACTCAAATACTTTGATTCATCACTTGCTAAATAGATAGCTGCTTCAGCCACATCTTCCTGTACACACCATTGTTACCATACTCTTTCCTTCTTAAAAAAACTCCTAGATAATGGCGTTTCCACAACGTAAGGCGATAAGCAATTCACTCTTATACCAAATCTTCCAAGCTCCGCCGCTTCATTCTTTACTAGACCTACAATCCCATGTTTCGAGCTTGGGTATGCATGAGAAGCTACACCACCAACGCTCGAGCAAATGCTCCCAAGCGTAATAATGCTACCTCGGCCAGCCGGAATCATTACCCGAGCAGCATGCTTGGTGCCCAAGAAAGGCCCGGTTAGGTTAACTTTCAACACACTCTCGAAATCAGCTAGGTTATTTGTCAAGAATGCTAAGTTTGCGCGGCTCTACTGATGCTGCATTGTTGACCATGATATCGAGCTTCCCAAAAACTGAGATTGCAGTGTTGAATGCTCTTTGGAGGTCCGGTTCTATGGTTACATCGTAGTGGACGAACACGGCTGATTCTTTTCCGATGTAGTTGCATATGGATTGACCTAAATGGTCTTGAATATCGGCTATAGTTACCTTAGCACCATGTTTGCAGAAGGTTCTTGCTATATATGCACTCACCTATTCCTGTTGCACATCTTGTAATCGATGCAACCTTGCCTTCCAATCTATAAAATTTTATGCGATTTAAATGTTATATACTTGATTTTATATATAATTAATTACAAGTGATGCCCAAAATATAAATCTTTGTATATAACTAAGAGAGTATGGTTCTGTCAAAAAAAAAACTAAGAGAGTATGGTAATTCAAATATTATTTGTTGTAACAAAATATCTTATAGAAAGTCTTGAACCCATTCAATCACAGTATACAATTAATATAGGAAATTAATGGATACATATAATTAATTCAAGTGGTTTGATTTATTATGATAATTAAACAAACCCTTGATTATAAACGTTTAAATTATTTTGATGTTCGAGAGAAGATGCCAAAAGCAGGATTAATGGTGGTAAAACCACCATCCAAGGAAAGATTATGGCCACTCAAATACTTTGATTCATCACTTGCTAAATAAATAGCTGCTTCAGCCACATCTTCCTCTGTTAATTTCACCCCCTCAAGATTTGAATAAACACCGCCTTTTCCATCCTCTTCCATCTTAAAGAAATTCACGGTCAATGGTGTTTCCACGAAATAAGGAGATAAGCAATTGACTCTTATCCCATATCGCCCAAGCTCTGCCGCTGCATTCTTCGCTAGACCTACAATCCCATGCTTTGAGCTTGTGTATGCATGAGAAGCTACACCGCCTATGCTTGAACACACACTTCCAAGCGTAATAATGCTACCTTGGCCAACCGGAATCATGACACGAGCAGCATGCTTGGTGCCTAAGAAAGGTCCGATAAGGTTAACTTTCAGCACACTCTCGAAATCAGCTAGGTCATTGTCAATTATGCTAGGTTTTCGCGGATCTGCTATGGCTGCATTATTCACCATGATATCTAGCTTCCCAAAGATAGATATTGCAGCGTTAACCGCCTTTTCAACATCCATTTCTATAGTTACATCACAGTGCACAAACACAGCCGATTCATTTCCGATATCATTACATACTGATCGACCTAAATGGTCTTGAATATCTGCTATAATCACCTTAGCACCATGTTTGCAGAAGCTTCTTGCTATGCATTCACCAATTGCTGTAGCTCCGCCAGTAATCAATGCAACCTTACCTTCCAATCTATAAATTTTTTTGTAGTTTAGGCTATAATTAATAATAAAATATATATCTAAACATCTAATATACAATTTAAATATAATTGATTAGGTTCTGTATAATTAGTAACAAGTAAAGTCATGGCCAAACTATCACATTTTTTATCACCAAGTTGCCAATTAAACAAATTAAAGATGATCATATATATAAAAAATTGTTTGTGCATATATATAAATAAATTGCCAAAGTGATAGGAATTATTTACATAATAACAATAATATATAGGTAACTGAAATTTGGATGATTAGTGGTGAATGACGTCGTAGCATAGTAGTTAAGGCTCTTTGTATGACGAGGGATAAGTTCGAATTACAGTTGGGGTCGTTGTTGTTATTAAATGTAATCGCATGCAATGAAGCTAATTTTTTTTTTAAAAAAATAAAATACTTGGAATTAGTCACAATTTTTTTGTTAGGATGGTTAGTAGGCAAACCTTGTTGCAGCAAGTGAAGGAAATGAGTTGGGTGCCATTGTTTAGAGCTGAGATGAAAGGCTACACTTATTATTTTTTAGATATATGAAGCAAGTATTTACGTACACCTTCCTTTATAGGCCAAAAACTAAATAAATTTCAATTAATTAAATAAAATTGCTCATAGAATAATTATTTTTGTGTTTGTTAGACAAATAATATAATCATTAAACTGCAAATTGTAAATAACAAAAAGTTAAACTGCAAATTGTAATGAAGAACAACTAGTTGTCCACGCAAGCTACCCACGTCATGTTCAAAAGTCAGTTCATGCATACAAAAACAAGAAAATTTTAAAAAGAAAAATAGGAAAAACAATGCAAATTATAATTTTTTGTTTGGGAAAAAAAATATCAAAACTTCATTTTATATTTATCTTTAAAAATTATTATTGAAATATTATGTTTCAGGAGAAATTTTAAAATACTTCTAGAGTATGGATGACGTGGTACTCCAGACTAATAATTCGATGACACGTCACGTATGTTAATATTTAGGATTAATGATTTAGGGTCTATGATTTAGTTTTAAGGGTCTAAAATTTTTATTTTAAGGTTTAGAATTTTATATAATTAAATTATTAACTAAAAAGTAATTTTTTAATTAATTACACGTTATTAAAATCTTATTAGTTGACGTGACATATATCAACCATTTGTTGGTTTGAAGTACCACGTCATCGTACTTCAAGAATATACTAAATTATTAAATTGGTATTTGTTTTGTCAATTTTAATATAATAGAATAACTTGTAGCTTACTCAGTCAAAATTAAATTCAATCATATGTTTAATAAATTCAAGATTCGCTATAATTAAGTTATGGGTAATACATTGTGTAATTAGTATTGTCACAACATGTGGTATGTATTTCTATCATTTATGTTACTTTCCAAAAATACATTAATAAAAAAAACTATTTTTTTTTGACAAATTAACATATACGTAAATTAGTTATAATGAAAGGGAGATCGAACTTTTTGTAACCTATTTTATATCACTTTTTCTATCCCTCTCACATAAAGTGAGTTGTATTTATTAAAAATATATTGTATAGATCTTTTTAACTTTTCACACAAAAATATGTAGTTTTATTTTAGAGAAATAAGAGAGAGGACATGAAAATGGAGACAAAAGATTCCAACTCGATAAAAGAAACTGCAACAAACGATGTTTTTGAAGTAGGTATTATTTAGTTTTTATCACCATTACATTAAATATCGTACGGGTGGAAATAGACAAAGTTATATAGCTACTTTGTAAATAATGAAATAAATATATAGAAAGCACCTTAATTTGTTATTTGGTTTTTGTAATTTATTGGATAAATTTTTTTTCCTTTACGAAGGATGCATATAAGCATTAAATACAACTGATATAACATATAATTTTGTATTTAATGTTTTTAGACGTATTTAATAAAAGAAAAGCTGCCAAAAATACAAAATTGCATGATACGCCTTAATACATCCTAAATGTATAAAATAAACTTATGATAAGTATATCCTGTAACAACAAGTAAAAAAGTATGTAGGTACGAGTTGAATCCACAAGGTTAAGTGTATCCTATCTCATTAGATAGTAAATACCTAGACACTCGATTAATTGAAGAGAATTGTAACTAAACTAACTAAATCTTAACTAAATAGAAAAGACAAACTAACAATTCAACAACTTGTTGATAGATAATAGAAGGATAATTTAAGATGTTAAATCCCTTGGCTAATTCATACTTAATATATTATAATGACGGTCAAGTTTATATTTTTACTATTCTATAATGGTAATAATCTCAATTAAGTCTACAAGTATGACCAATACCTATAAACTCTAGTCACATGAATTCAGTTCAATAGCTTGGTTAGGTAATATGACCTAGGACATGCACAACATTAAGTGATAACATCGAGATTTGAACAAAGACATGAGTGGACTTATGTAGGGCCTACGAACCGTCTGGCCCAAATGGGATCTAGGAGGACTCTCGTCGTTATCCACTGAAGAGGCAGCATCCGCATAACGGGAGCTACCCCAAGAGGGTAGATGCTCACCCACATGAGGTATATCATAAATATGAATTAGTAAAATCGGTGATCTCATCTAATTAGGATTCGAAGATCTGATCATTCCTAAAGAGAGAATTCGCCTAACTAAACTAGAAGTAATCAAAGACCTTCTAACTGACTATTGGGGTCCCCTAGGTTTCTTCCTTGAGATTTAATTAAATCCCCTCGTGATTTCTTTCGGAAGTAGAAATAAGTCTTTTACATAGCCTAGTTTAGTAGTCCAGAAGTACCATCCTTCTTGCTCACTCAAACTATCTCTAACTTAAATCCCTTATGGATTAGATCAGTTAGCAACACCAACAACTTACACCAAGTTCTGGGTTACTTGTACTACACCTTATCAACAATTGATAGCAGTTTACAAGGTTCTATTATGAACATAAATGATCTCTAAGGATCACAGATGCATGAATTATTAAACTCTTAAATTACGATACAAAAATATTTTGAAGAACTAGAAAGAACCATAATGCTATGTTAACGTTGTTGCTTGAAATGTCTTTTTTCTTTTATGCATTTGTAATCTCTTGCGTTTTGTTCTTCAATATTCATCTTTATATAGGGTTTTGATGGGTGTCAGAACCGCAAAAAATAAATTTCTAACTTTCTCTGCAACTGATGCTCGCTAAATATAGCACAAATAAAAGTATAACCTCACACCAAATAATACAGTGCTAGTAAGCACGAGATCGAATCCACATAGATTGTGATTGAAACCAAGTAAAATAATCAAGTTGTTGAATCTATTTAGCAAATAACCAGTTTAATAATTTGTTTGAATTAACTAAAATCTAGACTAAGAGTAAAATAATGACAAAAACAAGAATAACAAAGTTGGATTGTGATATTATGAAGGAAATCAATCCAGGGCGGGGGATTCCTAGGTAATTCATACGTTTGATTCAATTAATCTTCAGTTTACTTCCATGTTGTGAGATAACAGTATTCATCCTAACAAATAAGATAATTCTGGCCAGAACTTAACGAAATCTATTTGCAAGCATTCAGTTAATAGCTTGGTTAGGCAATATAACCTAGGTCATGCAAAACATTATCGATTTGTGATGAATAAGGCCTAAGCCGTAGCCCGGACACGAAGCCGCTCTCCTAATCTCTCACGTAAGGTCCGCATATGCAATCTCGGTATAGATTATCTCCTCTCGGTCTCAAATCTATCTATAATCCTATCTCCTCTCGGTCTCAAGGCATTAAGCATGCATAAACAGATTATCACACAACACATAAATAAACCTTCGATTAAATCATTCAAACATATTCATAACTAATCAAGTTCACCCCCATCTTAGATTGGATGGAAGTTAGTTCATAATTGAATTAAATAAAACAAAAGATGTAATGGAAGACATGAAACGCATAATTGTATTGAAAATCATGATAAAAGAACAAGGTTTAAGAGAAATCCTGAACCCGAGTCGAATTCAAGATTACAACTTCTTTAGCAAAAACTTGCGAGAAAGCACTTCAACAATGTTCTTCGAGAAAATAAAACCTAAGTTGAAAACTAAAACTGAACTAAAAGCTGAAAAACTGTGAAGAACTTGTGAAATAGAAGATAATTGATAGTCAGATCCCCACTTTTCCACTTGTAGACGTCTTATATAGGTGTAGAAGTAATCTAGGAGGTGAAAAGCCCTTGTTTAGGCTGATTAGCAGTCTTTTAGGACTGATTAGGAAGAAACGGGCCTTTGTTTGCACGAAAATCGAGGCCCGGAAGACAAAACTTTCACTCATCTCGCCGAGACAACTTGTCTCGGCAAGACAAAGGATTGTCTCGCCGAGATGACCTCTGGAACTCTCTTATTGGGCGAAAAATCTATAATTTCAACACATCCTTCCGCTCCAACGCTCCATGCTAGCTTCCGAATCAATGCCGTAAGCTCCAAAATGATGCCAACAAAATGAACGAAAATCGATCAAATTGCAACCAAACTTAGAAATAGCCTAAATCTACAAATACATGGAGAACCAAGACTAAATCCGACTCAAAATGACACAAACTATGATAAAATAACACTAAAATTCACTGTAAAAGCACAATATATCAGCAACAAATAAACTGTAAACAGTGTAAATATGGTCGAAGTCAAGAGATTAGGACTGAATTAATTAAACTGACAATCAAGAAACAAGTAAAGTAAATGGGGATTTGAAAGTTTGATTTGGAAAAGAAACAAATAAACTATTGTACACTAAATTAAACAAAAACAAAATAAAAACATCAATTCTAGTTAAAGGCATTCGCGGGACAAATTTCAACAATATTGATCATTAACATATAATATTATCTTCATAAACACATATCGGATGTTTAGTGTATTCTTCCAATATTAATCAATTAGTCAAGCACGGTAAATAACTAATTCCTAATTAACAAATAACCTCGTCTCAGGAGCTAGAGATTTAACCTTAACAACTTTATGAACTAGAAGAACCTAAACTAGGCCAACCGATTTTTAATCGATTTAGAAACCAAATTACTTATTCATTCAACGCTATAAATCTAATTACCTTTGTATTAATGTCACATGGAAGAACCTGAGTTTGTCAAGATCAGATTATACTCCAAATACAAAGAATAATTCAATTTATAACCTTGATTGCTACTTGATCGATTCAATTAAGTAATGACTCTTTGACCACCTAATTTCATCAAATCAGCTATATGTCGAATTAATCCTAAGAATGACAGGCCATTATCATTTAAAGTATAAACAACAAATAAGATACGCTACAATGAATAAATGAACGATATGAATTAAGAAGAAATGAATGGTCTCACATTAATGAAAAAAAACTGCATTTGAATCAAACCTTCAATCGAAATTGATAATTTAGCTAAACATGGCCATAATAAAACCTAAGAATAAAAACTGACTCTAAACTAGAATGTAAAAGACTCAATAATGAAAACGTGAAGTCTCATGTTATTAAATAGCTAGAAAACCTAATCCTAAAAGATAGCTAGAAAATAAAAAAATAAAAGAGAGTATTAATTACAATAGAACTCTTCCTAAACTGCCAAAATCCGGCTAATTTCGTGGCTGCCAAGCATATATTGTTGTCCAAATCAGTCTCGATAAATCAGGAAACAAGTCCTCCTCAAACCAGGTATCTGAAATCCCGAAACTGCTTAGCCTTGTGAAAGCCTAACTCTGCTTCTGCATCCAACTACTCTAGTTCAGCTCCAACGTTCAACCTAGTCCAAGATTGTTCCAAATTGTGCCATCTATGCTCCTTTTAGTCAATTAGGCCATGTGAAGATAAAAAAAAAAAAAAAAAAATACCAAAACAAGCAATATAACCCAAAATAACAACTAAATTAACTAAACAACCTAGCATTAAAGTGGATATTTCATTGTTGATTTGGACACTCATCAGGCTTTGAAGATGATCGTTGATAATTTGAAATTGTATATGTTGGAAAGGAATCAATCAAATAATTCTGTTGCAAGTACAATCTCCACTTCTCTATTTCGTCATCTTGTTCAATTAGACAAAATGAATCCTGTTAATTTTTTTCTATTATCAATCCAAACTTGAATCTCAATTTTTGAGGGATAGAAGCCCGTACTTCAATTTCTTGATTAGTGTATTCGATTAGAGTTGATGTCTAAAACTTACTATTTCCGGCAATTGCAAGTACAACTTTCTACTCGCTCTGCAACAACTTTGTTCTTTCCACCAATTGCATTAAATTCTTTGACCCACCTCATTTAATGTTATGTACTTCCATTACAAAATGTTTTTTTTAGCTCCTGATCAGTGATCCTTGTGCTTTCCTTCTCATTGTTAGAGAATAATATAAAAGATGTTGTTAACATTAACTATCATCTCGAGCTTTGTTCGATTGGTTATGTAACTGGTATCAGAGCATCTGTGATCGAAAAGTTATGAGTTCGATTCCTGACAACCTCAATGTTTGTTGAATTAAAAACGCATGGTGGGTTACCCTGTGTTGTGCACGCTTCAAAGTCAAGGGGCATTCGCGTAATAGGGTGTGTTGGAGAATAAGATAAAAGATGTTGTTAACCTTAACTATCAGCTCGAGCTTTTAGCTCAATCGATTAAGTAACCGATTTAGATGCTTCAAACCTTCAACCTTTTCAATGCATCTGAATAATTCTAAACTTGAATTTAGCAGCGGTTCCGATCACGCTTTCGTCTGAACTCTTCAATGCTTCTGATAAGCAGTCTTGTACTATCTTCTGAATAATTTTTCGTTCATGCTGAAAGACTACATGTTATACTTGGACAAAAATATTAGTCCATAAAATCTTAAGTATGAATTTTAGTTTCTGATTAGCTTTTTCCTCTGAATAGTTTTGGACAAATCAAAACATAAGATTCGTCAGCCATTTTTATGTTTAGCTAGGTACGTATCATATTATCAAGTCATTAATTTGATGTATATTTTTGTGTAAAAATAGAATTTAGACATTAAAATGTATAAGAAAGTAAATTAGCATTGAAACGTACCCTTTTAAGGAACCAGTCAAAACTGTCAGATTATCATGAATATTTTCCTTTAAACAAGTTGCAATTGTTTTATATCACGACCTTCAATTATTTCATGAGACAAAACAAGAACCCTTAATGTTTAAATATAGGAAAATAGAGGCATCCTTGAACAATATATTAATCAGTAGAGCTTAATTAGTAATATGGTGATTAATGATCATATATATGCACTTATTTTGTTGTATATTTTAATTTATGTGATGTATATGCATAACTTGTGAACCATTAGTTTTCATTAAAATAACATGTGAAACCTTAGTTTTTTGTTAGTTGGATTTGTGAATTGCTTTCACATTAATTAGGTCAATTGTTTATTGAAAGTCCATTCCTTTTGGCAAATATTACATTGATATTGCTCTATAAATTCATGAATCCAGCAACTAATTACTCACAATAAGTACCATCTAATTAAAGCTGCAAACCACAACCAACTTCTTAACCAGCATGGCTTCCCAATACAATATCAATAGACACTTTAATCAGGTATATAAATATTATGGTAGACTATATATTAGAAAGTAATAATTAATGGGAAATTCTATGGTCACTTTGTTTTTCACAAAGTAACCATTACTTTGTTTTGTCCACCATTAGATCATGGGTTAAGACCTAATCTAATGGTGGATAAGACAAAGTACAAACAAAGTAAAGGAAAAACAAAGTGACCATAGCCTACACCATAATTAATATTTATGAAAATCGAGATCAAAATAGGTTTAACAGATTCAGGGAAATCGAGAGCGCAGTTGAATATCTATTGGTGTCGGGAAACCCTATTGAATCAAAGACCGATATGCAATCAGCTAAGTATATTTATTTTGATGGAAGCAGGTATTACTTGAAGGAGATTCATTGTGTAAAACGGTGATATTGAATAGACCCGACAAGTTGAATAGTCTCAACTCTGGGATGGTATGCATACTTCATATATGCTCCCTAATTTTATGTTGTGAACTATGTTTATAATATTTATTTTAATATGAAAAGCTATTAAAATAATAATTCAAGATACGACTCCATGTTTCTTTATTGGTTTACTTATAAAGTATTTGTTTAACATGCAGATTTTCCAATTATTATATCATCTTAGAGCCATTGAGATGGATTCTACTGTTAAATTTGTAATTCTCAAGGTAAGACTTCAAATTCGTAAGGAATATGATTCCAAAATAATTATAAGGTTTGGAAGTAATAATTTAACTCCAAAATATAAAAAAACATCATTTTATCCCAATAATTATATATTGGAGTAATATTTAGAGCCCTAAGCAATGGAATTTGACTCCTCAACTTTGTATACTGGTACCAAGTGATTTTGTACTTAATTTTTTCCAATTTATAATCAATAAATAATTGTCAATCCTCTTTTAGAAAAAGATATATTGAATAAAATTGTTTAGTCCCATAGTTTAATTTATTAAAAAACTGCATTTGTCGATGAAAAGGGAAGAATTAAATTCTTTTGTAGAATATGGGAGCTACAAAAGTATGGTTTGGTGGTTTAATAGCTTAATTTATAGGGTAAATAAAATTTAGTGGTCCTTATTTTATACCAAAACAAATTGTTAGTTGGTGTATTAGTAGCATGAAACTGTCTTGGTAGGGAGGTCTGCGGCTCGGTTACCTACAACGGCAACTGAGATGGATTTAAATACCTTAATCCTTGGACCCGCTCCAAATTTGGATTAGTCAGCCTAGTGTGAATTCGGATACCGGATGGAAAACAAAAAACACAAATTATTTAGTTTTTCTATTTTTAATAATACACTATTGCTTGGTGGTTTAATAGCTCAATTTATAAGGTTTAATAGTCCTTATGTTATGCCAAAACACCACTGTTCTAAAAATCGCTAGGCGGACATAACACAAATGGTTAATCGAAGATGAATCAGTTTTGTAATTTTGATGTTTTAATCGGTCATAAATCGATTGACCAATTTAAAACGAGCCAATAACAAAATCCTGATGTTTCATAATATAATAAAAGGATTCATGAGTTCAAACCAAATATGGTGAGGACTGAGGATTGATGTTTTTTTCTTGGCTTAAATACTTAGTTAATCCTTAAAGTTGTCAACTTTTTTCAGTTTAACCTTTTATGTTCTTCGCTTCTCATTTTAACCCCTCAACTCAAAAAAACAGGTCACTTTAACCCATTGGTCTTATGTGGCGCCTACGTGGCAAAACATGGCGCCTACGTAGCAAGAGCAAGAGAGTGGAAGGACAAATTTGAAACTTTTCAATTTTTGTAAATTACAAAATGACACCTAAATTTTATTTTTCTTTCTTTTTCATCTCTTCTTCTTCTTTCTTCCTTTCTTCTTCTTCTTCTCCTTCTCCTTTCTCTTTTTTTTTTTCAATTTCAAATTTTTCCAGAATTTTGGAAAATTTTCCAGAAATTCCAGATTTCTGGAATTCTAGAAATTTGAAATTTTTTCCAGAAATTCCAGATTTCTGGAATTCTAGAAATTTGGAAATTTCTGAAATTTTTCCAGAAATCAGGAATTTCAGAATTTTGGAAATTTTTCTAGAAATTCCAGATTTCTGGAATTTCTGGAAAAATTTCCAATTCTGAAAATTTCCAGAAATTCCAAATTTCTGGAATTCTAGAAATTTGGAAATTTCTGGAATTTTTCCAAAAATCTGGAAATTTTGGAAATTTTTTCAGAAATTTCAGATTTTTGGAATTCTAGAAATTTCTGGAATTTTTTCAGAAATCTGGAAATTTAGAATTTCCAGATTTCTGGAAAGAAGGATTTTGAAAAAAAGAAAGAAGAAAGAAGAAGAAGAAGAAGAAGAAGAAGAAGAAGAAGAAGAAGAAGAAGAAGAAGAAGAAGAAGAAAAATGAGGGACCGAAAAAAAAAAAAGAAAAAAAGTATCAAGGGTCAAAGCGATATTTTAACAGAGAGTGTATTACACTCTCCTTAAGTGCAACTGGGCATGTGTCGAAAAGGGTTAAAGTGACCTGTTTTTTTGAGTTGAGGGGTTAAAATGGAAAGCGAAGAACATAAGAAGTTAAACTGAAAAAAATTGTTAACTTTAGGGGTTAACAGGGTAGTTAAGCCTTTTTTCTTCTATTAATTTTTTAAATTTTCAAGGATAATAACTAATTTGAAATTATAGGGAAATGGAAGAGCATTTTGTGCTGGCGGTGATGTTGTTGCAATTGTTAACTCTATGCTATCAGGTGAAGCTTTCTTCTACGTCAATCTTTACTTTTGTTTTGTTAGTTAGTACTATTGATTAATTTTTTTCTTAGAAAGTTAAAAGTAATGCTTGGGTATATGAAAATTTTTATTTCCTTAAAATTCGTAAGAGTTTTATAACCTACTTTTAAAATATAAAATTTGTGACTTTTGAAGATTTTTTTCTCAATTCGTAATTGGCTAAAACAGAGCCAAATTAACCCTAAGATTGTTAATTTACCTGTATGTTGGATAACCTAAAATGGCCTCAATGTAAGCTAGTATGGATTTAACCCCCAAACGTCTATAAAATGATATAACATGCCTCAAAACTATTTTGGAACGCCAAATTGACTCTCATATGCAAAAGAGCATTAAGCTATTGTTCTTTTTTATTTTTTAAAAAATAAACTGATTTTGAACTGAAAAAAATTGAAATGAAGGGAATAATTGAATTATTGACTACACGTCTAATGAATTTTACTGAATTTAAGTCAAATAGAACATGATCTAAATATTGTCACGTGAAGTGTCGTTAGACGATATTATACTTATGTCATTTTAATGAGGGGTAAATTAATATTATTTTACAATTCAAAATTCAGTTGACACATTAAACTGAACTGAATTGAAGTACATTTACTGAAGAGAAATCATTGAACTAAACTGGACTTAAAACTACTGAACTGAAATAGATTTCTAATAAATCATAACTTCATAGAATTTAATTATTACTAACTAAGGATTTGTTAATAATTTGTTTTTATCAATGAATTCATTTATTAGGACATTGGAGTTATGGAGCGAGGTTTTATCAAAAGCAATTTAACTTGGACTATTTACTTGCCACGTATAAAAAACCTCTGGTAATTTCGATCTTCCTTTTTTTTTTTTTCGGTTTCTTTGCATAAAACATTACTTTTCTTAATCATATATTTTGCAACTATAACCATGAAGCTTTCACTTATTGATGGTATTGTGATGGGTGGTGGCGCGGGGCTATCTTTGCATGGAAGGTTTAAAATAGTTACTGAAAAAACTGTAAGTTGCGGTTAATTTTATGTTACTTTTTTTTTTATCTTATTAATTTTCAGATTGCATATATTTCATAGTTTTGAACAATATAAAAAAATTTAATTTTCAAGATCAAATTGAACGACTACACAAAAAATAATCAAGTTATTTTATTTATTGCAATAAAAAGATGAAATATAAATCACTTCAAATTTAATTAGAGTGTTTATTTTACATTGATTGAAATTAACAGTAACTTATTAAATGTCTATAATTAGGGATATTCTATGGTCACTTTGATTTTCACAAAGTAACCGTTACTTTGTTTTGTCAACCATTGGATCATGGGTTAAAAACTAATCTAATGGTGAAAAAGACAAAGTATAGACAAAGTAAGGGAAAAATAAAGTGACCATAGCCTACACCCTATAATTAATGTATAATATAAAATATTGTTAATATCGCACAATATATATAACATAGTATGATTATTTTTATTTTATATTTTTTTTTTTTTGAAAGCAAAGGAACTAATGACCCAAAATTGGAAAAAGTTTAATAAAGACGAGCTAAAACTACTGTATTATAGTTTTTGGTTACAATATATTGTATACCAGTATTGGATAAGAATAATATATCAAAATTAAAATTGTAATAATTTAATATTTACAAATAAAAGAACAATGTATGAATGTAAACAGATATTTGCGATGCCAGAGGTTGCTATAGGACTATTCCCAGATTGTGGAGCTTCACATTTTCTTTCGAGACTCCCTGGACATTTTGGTAACTTTATTCTATGTATTTAATTGATTTTATATTTATTTTTAGTTTAATTATATTTTATTTTTAAGAAGTGAAAAAGAATGCGTAAATGAATAATTCAAAATTCAAATCTTACTCCTTACAAACTTATTTAAAAAAAAAACTCTTTTTTTTCTCTAAAAAAAAACCCCTTTTCTAACGTTATTTATAATATTATGGTATTATATAGGAGAATATTTGGGATTGACAGGAGCACGACTAGATGGAATTGAAATGCTTCACTGTGGCTTAGCAACTCATTTTGTTTTCTCCAAAGTAATTATCTACTATATATGTATTATTCTTACCATAAATATTAATATAACCTCATTTTATAATTTAATCATGTTGACTCTTTAATTAAATATAATATAGGTTTTTTTTTTCTATTAGGATTTGGTTTTGATGGAGAATGCACTCAAGGATTTAAAGTCATCAGATATAACATCAATTAATCAAATTCTTAATAATTTTGCACAGAAACCAATCATAAAAGAAAAAAGCTGTTTAAAAAGGTATATTCAGTTTTTTTTTCAAATTTTTTTAAAGAAATTTAGATGTTTATTCTCTTTCTCTCTTTTTTTTTCATTAAATGAGAAATTTACTTTTTTTTTTTCCTAAATAGATTGGAGATAATTAACATATGCTTCTCGAAAGATACTGTTGAAGAAATCTTAGTAGCTCTTGTAAGTATGCACATTTTGCAAAATCACTATAAGTTTACTCAAAATTTTGTGCATCTATTTTTATTTTACCTATTAATTTTTGTTTTATATTTTTTTACTCAAATATTTGGGCAACTATTTTTATTTATTATGTGTGATGTCTCTTCAATTATTACAGGAGGAAGATGTACAAAATAAAGCAGAAAGTTGGATTACTGCGGCAATTAAATCCATCAAGTCAGGAAGTCCAACAAGTCTTAAAATTACTCTTAGATCGGTAATGGTTTAAATACTTTTATTTATATCTTATTAGGAATTGTTTATTTGATGAATATTTCGGAGAATTTCATTTTATTTCCCATGGAATTCATTCTGAAAAACAAATAAACAAGTAATGAGAAGAAGAATTGCTATCATAATCCATATGCTTCCATGAAATAACCAAGAATTCTGTAATAATTTCTTGTTAAGTTTGTGTTAATTATAGATTAGAGAAGGACGAACAGAAAGCTTAAGCCAGTGTCTTATCCGTGAATATACACTATGTTGTAATATCTTACGTGCGACTGCTACTAATGATTTTTATGAGGTAATGTATATATACCATTGGATAATAAATTCGTTATTAAGTTATTATAGAAGCACTGTTATTAAATAGTGGAAACTGTTTAGGGTGCAAGGGCAATGCTATTTGATAAAGACAAAAAACCAAAGGTATGATAAGTTATTTGCAATGAAAAGTTAAATGTTTTCGATATTATGTAATTGCATTGATGAAATTTAAAGAATATTAACACATAATTAATTATTGTTTGTACTCATGACAATCAGTGGGAACCATCAAAATTAGAATTAGTGGACTTTAATACGGTGGATATATGTTTCTCTGGCATCGAAGAGGACGATTGGAAATATCTACAGCTTCCTGTTAGAAATCACACAGTAGTAGATGATGCAATCTTCAAATCGAAGCTCTAGTTTGTATTCCCAAAATTAAATTATTTTGAATTCTATAAGTTGTTAATAAGTAAGTACTTACAAGAACTCAGTGTATTTGCGAATTGGTTGAGGATAACATATAAATGTGTGTAATAAATTCTTGTTTGTTAAATCTATTAGAGATAAAATGAACAAGGCCTTGTTATTTTAATGAAACTGAACTGAATTTGCTCAACTGAATTGACTGAATTTCATTGAATTGATTTAGCTGAACTGAACCAAACCAAATTGAATGTAACAAAACTGAATAATGGTAAAGTGAAGTGGTAAAAGTTAAGCAAAATTATTTAGGTGAGTTGAAAATGTAATCAGTTTGGGAAAAATTGCATTTGAGGTAGCATCCACATTTCTTTTTGTTTTTATATTCTGGCTTTTATTGTATTGATTCATCTTCACTTCGGACTTTTTTAACTTTATACTCATCACCTGACATCCGACTTGACAAATCTTCAGCTTCATTTTGAGTATCAAAGTCCCGAACAAGTCACTCTTGATAATGGTTCCAAAGTTCCTCTTCATTACATTGGGTCTTTTTTGTATTGAATAGTAAAATCATTTGTTTTCTGACCGTTGGGTTGACGAGAAGGGTATTCTTCTTGCTTGTGACTCTACTTTCTGTTGGGGCAGCGTTTAGTGTTCTGAAGAGTAATGCGGGAGCGATCCGTTTCTTGATTCTTCTTTCCTTTTATTTCTTTGTTTCGTCCCTCGAGTTCTTGAATTGTTACGATTGTTTCCCTGTTTGCGAGCTCTAGCTTCAGGGATACATAATCCAGTCACTTCCTTTGTTCAGGGTCTGTCGTGCTAGTGAGCTCGTGCATCATGAGGAGTGTATAGTATGTTAATTATGGATCGACGTGATAGAGTCTTCTTGAAGGCCTTTTAGTAAGATCAGTCCATGCTCAGCGCACCATTTTGTGACAGAGTAAATCGAATTGGTCTCCTCGTAGGCTTGAGTTTCCTGCAAAAGCGCAAACACAAGCTAAGGAGGGGCCGTTGGTCCGCGACTTAAGTCAGTTGATGAACTTAATTAGTGATCGATGAAGTATAACCCAATGAGTTGAGCTTTGTGAACGTACCCTAGGTATAAGAGATACCTGCCCATTTATAGGAGTAGAGTGGAGTCCTAGTTCTAGTTAGTTTAGGACTGTTTAGGAGTTCCTTAAGGTCCGTTAAGAAAACGTTCCTGACTAGTGGATGCTTTCCTATTCGAAATAGGTTACTAGATGGAGATATGGAGTAGAATCCACGTAAGAGAGAAAACCATCTAGAAGCTGATGTGGCCAGATGAAGTTTTCTCATTAGTCCGTGGGACATCGAAAAATATAGTATGGTAACATGTATATATGTGTAACATTGTATCAATGAAATCAAGTTGATTTGCCCCACTTCTCTACCCTGGAATAAAAACATATGTAAACTCTATGCCTATTGTTATCAAAATGTTGCAAAATACTTTAAACTAGTCTTTTAAAAGTTGTTTGATCTTTGTATCAAAACGTCTAAAAACTTGGATGTTAGAATTATGATCTGTAGATATACTTCATTAATCTGTATTGCATGCTACATTTCATAAGACACGATTTATAAAAGAAAAAGAAAAATAATCACATAAAAATTTATGAAGTTAAGAAATTAATACACATAATAACTAATTCACACTTACAAATATAATATATCTAAAAGATAATTAAGATTGTTATGAAACTATTACACTGTAACCCCCTCACCGGGATCACATTACGTGTCACAAACACACAGTTACACGTGTATATACCTGCCCTGTCAATTTTATATCAAAATATATTCTCTAAATTCCACTGAAATTTTTACTTTGATTTCAGAATAATCTCCAATATAATAACTCATATAGATAACAAATTTTATTATATATACTTATAATCATTCTTTACATATCAACACAATACACCGTTTTTTTTTTTATAATTTACAATACACGTTAACAACATAGACTATACATATATGATATATAACAAGAGCAAAACACATCCAAAATGCTCCATGATACATAGGTGAGAACGACTATCGCTGCCGGGTGCGATACTAACAAAAATAACTCCACTAACCCTGAAAAATGGTGGCAAGGGGTGAGATGCCTACTCAATAAACATACCACATATATATGTATATAAATATAATATGAAACAACACAGTTGAAAATCTAACATCAACTTGAATACAAAGTATATAATTCATCACACATTTACACGCACGAACATTGTATTACACTTGTTATTTACTTAATTAGTTAATTAGGGCCCGACTATACTTAAATGACATATGTAAAATGGTCCGTGGGCCCACTCTGTATTCCGGCTCACATTTCGGAATACAATCACCTGTGGAGGAGTAAAACTCAACTCACGCAGTCCGCTACGGATATATCTCAACACTGTGCTTCCGGCTCACAATTTCGGATAGCACTCTCAACAACATGGACCAGTTCACATATTCACTTAAGCAAGCTCATACTCTTCCTCATTTAATCATTATTCAGTTCACACATCAACCACACAACACAACATATCACTTTCAGCTCACAATAACACATTTTCAATCACAATATTACCAATGATCTCATCTCAACATTTCATAACCATATAAACAATTCATAACCATATAAACAGTTCATAAACCAACACAAATCATATATCACTTCATCACATCAGATTCAAACATGTTTCACATTCAACAAGTTGCAATCATACCACATTTATACACACATATAAGCAATATGCTTACCGTTGCACTCGACTTGCTCTATTCTACACGATCGGGTGTATTCCCACTTACACCTTGTCCTCCTAATGCCAAAAAAAATATATACAATCAGAATAAGACTAAAAGTAATGAAATGCAATATTATGCATGATGTGCATGGTTTAACTCCTAACTTTATGTGCTCCATTTAATCTCAATCTTTTCACTTAGTTTTTCTTGTGACCTAGCTGCATAGTTTCTGCCATAACTTCCTCTACATTAACTCAATAAACCTAATTCCAATTCCTACTGAAACTAGACACATATGGTTCTAACATATCCAAAATTCAAGTTTATAGCATATCCACATAATTTATGACATGAAAAACAATCTCCTGCTATATCCAGCCTGAAAACACAATTTCCAGCCTAGTACCATACACAATAAAATTGGCATATCTCGTAATGTACTCAACATCTAGGCAAGCCCTTTTACAGACACAAACTTAAGACATATATAAACATAAAATTCGTCACACACAGATTCAAATTCCGGGTATAAGGACCTCAAAAACCCATCTCAAAAGGGTTGTCCTACATGAAATTCAGTTTTGAGGCAGTCATCATCAAACCGACTTTACTCCCAAAATACTTTGAATTAAAACTCCAAATTTTACAGAGAGCTCAATAACATCTATATGTAAAAAGTTGTAGTTTTGAGTTTTTCGAAATTCAAATTAGAAAGAGATGAAATACAGGTCATAAGGAGACTGAAAATCAGCTCCAGAATTTCAGCTTAGGGCATAACTCATACCCTTCCAACTAAGCCACCCTTAATCAAATTAAATCATATAAAAACCCAACAAGAAGTTCAAAAACTAGGTATAATAGCATGTTAACACATAAACCTTGAGATTAAGAAGCTCCAACCGAAATAAAATGATGCCAAGACAAACCCACACAATCTTCAATTGATACCTCCTCCAACTATGCTTGTTTATGTCCCTTGATTGTTATGTAAATGATGAAGCTAAGTATGAGGTTTGATTTGGGTGTTTAAAGGATGAATGCTGAAGGTTTTGGGAGCTGGAATGGTGATGATTTCCACCAGCTTTCGTACAAAGAGAAAGGTCACAAGACAACATCAAAGAGAGGTGATTTTTGTCATTGCATGACATATTTGCTATTGGGCAGCCAATTAAACTTCATTTCCAGCCTTCAATCCAACTGATAATCATAGTTTTACCCCCTTAAATATATATTCTTTTCATTCCTTCTAATTCTAAATTAATTATGTTTCACTAATCACTCACTATAACTTAATACTTCACTAGTCACCTCCTAATTGCACTTTATTTTCATTATGCGTATGAAACTTGTTTTAATCACAAAGTCGAGACATACTAATATTAATTATGAGTATATATACGTGTAATGCTTCTATAGGCTAACGATTTTGGGGTGTTACATACACCTTCTTACATTTTTGTGGGTGTTTCCTACTCGTATCTTATCATAAGAAGCATGTACTCCAAAGAACAAATAATAAACCAGCCGACCGGGAAAATGTATGAACCAGTGTTTGTACCGATTGTTTTGAAAACCAGAGATTCTATTTACGTTCGTGGATACAACTTATTAATTCCGACATTCCAGAACCCAGAGGATCTTTAATGCAACCTAACAGTTTGTTGTTTTAATTTTATGGTTATCACACAAGAATATGTAAATGCGCAAATATTTGTACGGTAAACCGCCGGGTGACACGGTACAAAACCCTAAGAAGCTTACCCTCGTCGCGTGCCAGTGGTTGCTCGCGGACTGATGCTCGTTGAAGAACGGAGACCTTTTCTGGGAGGAACCTCGGGGGCCGGAATTGCGTGTGCATCCTCCGGAGTGGTACCTACGAACAGGACTTAATCGACTCTAGCGAGACTGCGAGTGATGCCTAGGTTGGAAACTTTTGATAAAAGGGGGAATATATTTTTGGTGGTCGTGAGGACCTTTTCTGAGAATATTTGGGAAAAGTACTCTCAAGCTCGGGCTCTAGCGATTCTTTTCTGTATCAGAGGTAATTTTTAGGCAACTCGGAGGCAACTTTATCAGAGGCAACTTATATCGGGTTAAGAATCGCTTTAGAACGAGCTAGAGAGGTGGGAGAATGAGTGTTTGTTGGTGAGAAATGATGAATATCCGGGGGGTATTTATAGGTTAGCTTGTGACCGTATGGTCCCAATTTGGTGACCGTACAGTCACATATTTCGCCCGTCTCAGATCCAAATTTGGATCTGAGCCGGGCTTCACACAAGACCCGACCAATGTTGTTAGGATTTTAGTACACGTGTCACTCTGTGATTGGATCGCCAGCCACGTGGCAGATAAGGATTGGATTGCTATCTGCCACGTGGCAGTGACCGTACGGTCTCAACAAACAGTGTTGTGACCGTACGGTTCCTAATAAATAGTACTTGTGACCGTATACATTTTGTGATCGAGGATTTTCTCATAAGCATGAAAGTGCCACACTCATGGTCCCGAGGAGCGGGCGGAAGAGGTTATGGTCCTGAAAAGATGATCCATTCTCCGACGAGCATCATTATTTGAGCATCTGGCGCGACGAGGAGCTCATAGATTGCTTTCATCATCGGGTTCGAAAACCAGTGCTTACAGTTTGCCCCTCGTTTCTTTGGGAGTGTCTAAGGTGATTACATTGTTTTGTAAGACCTGTCGGACAGTCTCAATGAAGCGAAGACATAGTGCGTGTGTGCCAATGTTTTGAAAGTGAGTTTAGAAAACTTACCTGCGGTTCTGGCCTACGGCATCCGTTCTTCTATAATCTTACTGTAAGGCCGACTAACCGTTTCCGCTGAGTACCTCGACGAGGATTTTCCGTAACCTTTAATAGCGCCTCGAGCATAACTCGAGGACTTTTGGTAACTTCCGTAGCTCTTAGTAACCTTCCATAACGCCTCGGGCGTGACCTGAGGATTTAGAAACCTCTTGTAGCTCTTCTTCATAGTACCTCGGGCACGACCCGAAGATTTAGTAACCTCTGGTAGCTCTGAATAATCTTTCATAACGCCTCGGGCGTGACCCGAGGATTTAGTAACCTTGTGTAGTTCTTCTTCATAGTACCTCGGGCACGACCCGAGGATTTAGTAACCTCTTGTAGCTCTGAATAACCTTTTCATAGTACCTCGACGAGGATTTTCCGTAACTTTTGATGGTGCCTCAAATTTTTGGTTCGAGGACTTTTGGTAACTTCCGTAGCTCTTAGTAACCTTTTCATAACACCTCGAGCGTGACCCGAAGATTTAGTAACCTTCCGTAGCTCTTGATAACTCTCCATAGTACCTCGGGCACGACCCGGAGATTTAATAACCTCTTGTAGCTCTGAATCCTTTCATAGTACCTCGGGCATGACCCGAGGATTTAGTAACCTCTTGTAGCTCTGCATCCTTTCATAGTACCTCGGGTATGACCCGAGGATTTAGTAACCTTTCGTAGCTCTGAATAACCTTCCATAGTATCTTGGGCATGACCCGAGGATTTAGTAACCTCTTTAATACTTCGAGCATGACCCGAAGATTCGGTGGTCCCCTCAGTTCAGTTCTCCATCCCACTTTCTTTAGATAATGTTGAACACTTTGTCCTACCAGTCTTATCTGAATGCTGGAGGTTTTTCGTCCTGAGATCGATCCACTGTGTCCCAATATCTTTTTCTTCCATTCTTGACCTTCAGTTGATCTGGGGCTCTTGGCGGCATTCCTCCCTATCCCAGGTCATGCCCCACTCTGGTACTGTCCCAGTGGAGTTCTTAGTTTCCAATATTTTTGATGAGTTCGGGGGTGCCCCAATGTGCTGTTTCTGCGGTCGTTGGATATGCCCCTGTGTGCTTTTTGTAACTCCTCCGGGGTGAGTAACATCTTTTGTAACGCCTTCTGTAACATCTTCTGTGACGCCTTCTGGAACGCCTTTTGTGATGCCTTCTAGAATACCTTCTATAACGCCTTCTGTAACGCCTTCTGTAACGTCTTTTGTGACGCCTTCTGGAACGCCTTTTGTGATGCCTTCTGGAACACCTTCTGTAACGCCTTCTGTAACGCCTTCTGTAACGCCTTTTTCAATGCCTCCTGTAGGTGTGAGTATTGATCTCTGGAGCTGCTTCAGGGGTGTTAAGTCTTCATGAGGTCGGACGCTTCTAGCCGTGGAAGTCGGGTGAGCTTCAGCGCTTTCTGTGGTCTGTCGGGGTTCTAAAAGATTGTTGACATCGTCTGATAGGTGTTGTGCCTAGAATATCTATCGCCGCCTTTCATGACTCTTATGGGGATCCTGCAAAGACATGCATCCTTTCTCGGGGTGAAATGGCCAATGGGAGATAAACATTTTTATGATGACTGGCCATGTTGCATGATTATAAGTGATCAAGGGAGATACCTTATTTTATGGATGCATGCAAGTTTACACTTATGAACTTAGGCTGGATAACACACAATGCATGCGACTAGATGTACAGACACATGTTAAAGGGATGCTTTCACTACATGAACTCATGTGATATGGACTCTAGCTAGATCACCTAAAACATATGGTGTGCTTGTGTGTGACTTTGGTGTAAGTGAAGGGATGCCCAAAGTGTGTGTGACTCAATGTGTGTGTGCACAAGGGGATGTCCTATTTATGTGATACATCTTTCATGGATTTCGGCTAGATGACCTAAGTGTCTAATGTGTGCGTTCAACTAGACCTATTGAGTGCAGACTAGGGGGGCCATCTCCTCCTATGACTTGTATGGTATTATTTTTGTGGATCTTGGTTGGACGACCTAGGACACGTAGTGTGCTTGAGTGAGTGTGTGGACACGTGACTGGGGAACCTAAACGACTCTTGGTCCTCAACTAAGCATGTGGGTGACTTCAATGTTTTGGCTAGATGCGAGGTTAGTTTTATGGTTGTTCTTTTGGGGGATGTGAGCAAAGGTTTTGGGTTGGATGAAGGAGGCGAGGTCTATGTAGGTGTTTCGAGGGTGCAGGGAAAGGCTTTTATGAGAGGAAGGGTTTGGGCTTGGATGGTGGAGGTGATGTTTATCGAGGTTGTAGGGTAGGTTTTGTGAAGGGTGCAAGGATTTTGGGTTAGATAGTAGAAGTGAGGGTTATGGGGATTCTGTGATGAGGATAGGGTGTGAGAGACCATCAGGAGTTTGTGTAGCTTCTAGGTTATCAGGATTGGAATCGAGATGTTCAAATGCAACTCCCAATGACGTTTTCGTGATTGCCCCTAGGGTGAGGTGTTTTATTGCTCTAATTATTGCCTAAGATGACTCTATGGGTTGCCAACTTAGCAAGCTGCCTTTATTATTGCCTAGGTTGCCTTCTCAGGTTTTCAACCTGGCAGGCTTTCTTTCTTTTGGCCTTGATTGTTGCCTAGATCTGTTTTTGGGTTGTTAGATCTAGCAAGTCTTTTTGTTCTCTCAAACCCTAGGGGAGTCGGGTAGTGTTTAGAACGGAGTGTGCATATTTTACTGTTTGACTCCTCTATGACTTATGACATTCTTGAAACAGACATTTAGACTCACTAACAAAAGCATCTAGACTAGTTAATATAAGCATAAATGGTTCATGTATGTCTAGTATGAATGTGCACTCGTTATCAACCAGTCCTAGTTGACTATCTTTTCTCTTCTTGTGACGATGATTTGCCCCTTGAAGTGAGGGTTCTTCCGTGGTGCGGGACCGTCGTTCTTTCTTATGGGATGAAACCGCGTATCCTAATGCTGTCACCTGATCCTTGGAAGCGTACAAGTGATTCTTATGATTAAATCCAAGTGTCTCCATTGTTCTCCTTGGTGTAGTTCCCGTCACAACTTTCTGCATGGAGTACGCCTTTGTAAGATGTCTTCCTATCTTTGGGATACCATCGGCTCTGTCTTTTGCATGAAGCCTTGATATGGAAATGTCGTCGCTCTCTTCGAGGTTTTGTGGACGTGATCTATTTTGGAGCTATGGGTTCCTCCGAGGGGTAGTTTTACTTCTCCTTTTGTTTCCCCCTTTGTCCATGGGCATGTAGAGTACAGAAAGGGGATTCTGAGGGCTTCATGGGTCTAGTTTTGAAGGCTGACGGACCTTGGTTCATCTTAAATGGAGACACCTTGAGTAGTTGTACGCTCCATTTTCGTGCACTGTCCTAGTTCCTCAGAGCGAGGTCTCTTCTTTTTTAGGGCTCTAAAGGAGATGTGCTTCTGCATTGATCGAGTAATTCCTTCTCCCTATGTCGTCTCTTTCTTGTAAGGTACGTCCTGGTCGAGGCCACTCGTCTGGTTGTGGTTCTCTCTCTTACAGTCGAGGGTATATTCATACTAGACACACATGCTCTAATTATGCCTATATCTTTCTAATGTTTATTTGAAAGATGCAAATGAATGTAGACACGAGTGAGCTAAACGCTTTTTCTACCCAAGCATGGGTCTGTAAATACGTGGATAGGATAAGTTGGATGGATCCTAGTCGATGTTTGATGATGTCGCTCCGTTCTTCGTCTGTAGGGATGTTCTTGATGCGACGCTTGTGACCTAGAGTCCTCCATGAATCCTCTTAGGGGTGTATTCTCAGTGTTTCGAGCCACTAGGCATCAATCTATTTTTTGGTTCGAATAAGGTCTTTTGTTTGCTCTGAAGTAGATCATGAGGAGGTGGTTAACTGGAGTGAGATGGAGTGTGGTGTATGGCGGGGTAGTTTGGTGAAGTTTGGTGTAAGGTATTTTGGGGTGTTTGGTAATACGTGGGGAGTGGTTCATTTGCGAGGTAGGCTAAGTGTCAAGGCTTGGTGATAAGTCCAAAATGTACTTATATTTCAAGGCATTTAATCGATGTATTTACGAGAAATTGATCCATTTAGCTTAGATTTACATAGGTTAGGGGCAACTTTACCTTTGTATTTGTGTTTTCATGTGTAGGGATCAAGTTTGGTGAAATCGAGTTGATTTGGTGCTAAAATCGGGCTTTACTCAAGCAAACGAGGCAGTTTCGACACCTTGCAGTATTTCGGCCATAACTCCCTCATACGAACGTATTTTTGGGCGTTTCAAGTTGCGTTGGAAAGCTAAGACATAGACAAACAACTTTCATGTTTTAAGTTTTTCCAAATTCGGAGCAGAAAGTGGTCAAAACAGGGTTTGAAGTTGGACTCGATCGAGGCACTCTTCTTGCTCGATCGAGTGGCCTATTCTTGACAAACAGAATGGCTCACTCGATCGAGTCAATCTTTCACTCGATCGAGTGAGGCATTCTGTTTGCCTTGAATACTCCCACTCGATCGAGTAAAAAGCCCACTCGATCGAGTGACACTTCGACCAACGTGTTCCTTCGTCCAAATGTTGTGTTTTATCGCCCAAACGACACCCCAAATCACCCAATAGCTTTATCCTTTCATCAAGCAATGTAATCCTTGAGTTTTTGGCTATAAATACACCATTCTCCAGCGAAAGAAAGGAGATCCGATATCAGATATTACGGATCACATATAATCACGAATCAGAGAATAATCCACCGAATTCCCTTCGGGGAATTCGTAAACACCATACGCCTTACCTTTCATTCTAGATTCCATGCCATTGTAGTGTTGATCGAGAGATAGACTTCTTTCATCGGTCCATCGAGGAGAAGATGAGAAGGAACGCCCTGAGGATTGACAAACCTCGCGATCAAGAGTAAAAAGGATTGACAACCCTCTTTCCCTTTATCGATTATAGTTCATTTTCTTTGAATTTCCGTTTACATTTCTATGAATGCTATGACAATTACAATATTATGAAATGAGTATTCTTCATATATATTCATGTTATTGAATGATTAATTTGTTCATTACTTATGTTTTATTAATCTAGGATAGGTCCAGTTAGTAAACCGTAATCAATCTAACTTGTGTGATAATCATTAATCTAATGAGGTTGTCTAGGATAGGTCCAGTAATCTTGTTAAGTTAAGTCACATAAGGATAACTTGATCGCAAGAATCGGGAGATCGGGTTAAGTTATGTTCTAGAATTGGTTGAGTATATATGAATAAATTGTCATGGTGATCATTGTGCTTAAATGAATCGTTGTCTTTGCTTGGATGATGAATGTTGGTTAAGATGTTAGTGTAGGAATAAATGCTAGTTTAGGAATTAGTTTAGTTTAATCACCAACAATCCAAATTATCGCTTTTCTATAAACCTCGAGAAAACGAATAAAGTAAACGATGAAAGTAAATGAGTAATTAGCGTTTCCCTGTGGGATCGATATTTTATTACTACATGAGTGACTCCGTACACTTGCGGAAATCGCCCAACACTTGGCTCGTCTTTTGGATTGGAGTTTGAGAGGATATCATGGAGAACTTCCTTGGGTCGTCGAATCCTTCGTCTGAGGGCTTGATCCCTATCTCTGATTCTTCATTGTTGGTCTGACGGTCTCTTTGGTGGAAGTTGGCTTAGGTTTAGGTGTGTTGCGGTTTTGTGATTTCGGGTTGGGTCAGGTAATATTTGGGAATTTTGGATAAAGAGAAGGCGTTCCCGTATAGGTGGGGTTTTTGACGTTTTGGACCACTTGTGTGTGTGCCCTAACCTGAAGTGTGCCTATGACATCCAGATGAATTATGCTTGTGAGATTATGGTACCTTATCGACATTTTCCTATTTCTCTCCGTTATGGCACCGATGCGTATGTATGCCTAAGACACGTGATGATGACAATGTGCATGCACGTGGACCTTATTAAGTAGGATGATACGAAAGTGGCCTAACGTATGACACTCTAAGGTTAGACACACCTGAAGGAGACAAACCTAACGGGTAAGGGGATATGTGCTTTTATGTTTTGGACATTGTGCGTGTGTGTGACACGTTTAGGTAAAATGACGGCTGTGTCATAATTCCTATTTTAGCCTATCGTGTGTATCCTATGTGTGGTTTGACGATCTACGCTAATCCGTACAGGTAACGCTTGACATGTATATGAAATGGATTTACACTTTGGACCCTAAACTGATGATTGTAGACAATAATCAGGGTTCTTGACTCTACAAGTGACGACCAACGTCCGTATGTGGACTGACTCTATGCTAAAGGACATTATTGACACGTCGTTTATTTCTTGAGTGGAGAACGTTTGTGCGACGACCCTACATTACACTGGTTTGGAAGACACCACATAATAGTGAACCATGGGGATTCACGGGACAGTGTGCCCCTATCTTGGTTCAGACGACATTTACGACATGCAATGGGATTTCAAGCGCCTTTTTCAAAGCGTAATGATTCTCGTGTCCCGTTTCGCTTCAACAACTCTGATAGTGCATGTTTGATCTAACAGGTCATATCGTTGTGACGGTATAGCCCCCATTTTACATGAAATAATTAAAGTGTTCCTTGCGATGTGGCGTAACGCTGTATTTCATGCATATGGACAGGTATCATAACGTTATGTCCTTTTAGGTCTTATGAAGTTTTAGCATTGTCTCAAGATGACATTCGTTTGGTTTAAGGAATGGACCTTTGGGGTCGTAGAACTTTGTCATGTGAAATATAATAAGTTTCTTCTCGAACCGAAATAGACGCCGTGATGGCGTATTTCTCATGACAAAGTGAGCGACATCATTGGTCGATCCGTTAGACCCTACAAACGACATGACTGTTCGACACGACTGGACCTAGCACAGACATTCTTAATATTTATTTGACTTAAGGAATCGACTTTCAGGGTTGATTCGTTAAGCCCTACAAATGGAGTAATGACCTGACATGGTTCGACACATGACACTATAACCTAGTTGAGGGTTTTGTCGTTGTGGTCTATACAAAATTTTATTTTTATTTATTATGAATTTTTTTTTTTTTTTTTAGTCCAACACGATATTGACCTGTGTGGACTGATGAGGCGGTGTGCCCTTAGACTCAAGACAAACCCTAAAACTCCTTTTCGAGAGGAGCACAAGACAGTATGTTTGGTTCAACAGGTTAAACCGTTACACCGGTATGGTCTTATGAAATCATTAAAGCGTCTTTCGTAATCTAGGACCTACGGCTTCGTATGACACCCGTTTTGACTTAAGGGGGCGATATTTGTGACGCCATAATTTTATCTCACGAGATTGAGTTCCTTTATGAAATGGAGCAGACGGCATAACGTCGTGCTTCGTGTGATAAAATGTCTGGCGCAACAGGGGGCCCCCTTACTTCAAAGGAGTGTCATAGAGACTGGACTTTTCCTAGGTTAAGACTATATCTAACATATGTACAAGTAGAGGTAAGCGATTGAAACAGTTAGTATAGACATTCATGCGTATGCGACACTCCCTCTCAATCCTCACGTGGTACGTCTCTGTCCTAGGTGGGTTTCTTTCGACATCTTTCCTTTCAATGTCAAAACGCTCTCAACAGACGTGTTTTAATTGATGTTTGGGGGTAGTTTCTAGGGGAGATATCTAGGCTGACTATATGAGGCTTCGGTCTCGTTTGATAGTACAAAAGGGTTCCCACAACAAAATATACCTAGCGCCCCCCTTTTTAAGGGTTTTGAGCAGCGTGTCGACGGTAGAAGGCTGTAAGTGGTGTTACAGATTGACCTATGCGTCCCTTAAAAGAAACGACAGTAAGCACGACCCATAACACACGTTGACCATTCGAGATTTTTCTTTATGCAGTATGAGAAAGCAATAACTCTGTTCATAGCCCTAGTCTGTCAGAATGCTTCAGTTGTATCCCATTTTTTACTCTTTATAAAATAATTTAAGAAATGATTTTACAAAAAGTGAAAACCAAATCTACATCCTCCTATTAATAAATCAACTTCAAGAAAATCATACGTTGAAGTTAACTTATAACAGTAGAATATATCTTTGGTCCCCAACAGAGTTGCCACTGTGAGCGAAAGTGGTCGCTCATAGTGGCTTTAGCCTTCTTTGACTAGAGTCGCCACCCGGCCGACCGGGAAAATGTACGAACCGGTGTTTGTACCGATTGTTTTGAAAACCAGAGATTTTATTTACGTTCGTGGATACAACTTATTAATTCCGACATTCCAGAACCCAGAGGATCTTTAATGCAACCTAACAGTTTGTTGTTTTGATTTTATGGTTATCAAACAAGAATATGTAAATGCGCAAATATTTGTACGGTAAACCGCCGGGTGACACGGTACAAAACCCTCAGAAGCTTACCCTCGTCGCGTGCCAGTGGTTGCTCGCGGACTGATGCTCGTTGAAGAACGGAGACCTTTTCTGGGAGGAACCTCGGGGGCCGGAATTGCGTGTGCGTCCTCCGGAGTGGTAGCTAGGAACAGGACTTCATCGACTCTAGCGAGACTGCGAGTGATGCCTAGGTTGGAAACTTTTGATAAAAGGGGGAATATATTTTTGGTGGTCGTGAGGACCTTTTCTGAGAATATTTGGGAAAAGTACTCTCAAGCTCGGGCTCTAGCGATTCTTTTCTGTATCAGAGTCAACTTTTAGGCAACTCGGAGGCAACTTTATCAGATGCAACTTATATCGGGTCAAGAATCGCTTTAGAACGAGCTAGAGAGGTGGGAGAATGAGTGTTTGGTGGTGAGAAATGATGAAAATCCGGAGGGTATTTATAGGTTAGCTTGTGACCGTATGGTCCCAATTTGGTGACCGTACGGTCACATGTTTCGCCCGTCTCAGATCCAAATTTGGATCTGAGCCGGGCTTCACACAAGACCCGGCCAATGTTGTTTGGATTTTAGTACACGTGTCACTCTGTGATTGGACCGCCAGCCACATGGCATATAAGGATTGGATTGCTATCTGCCACGTGACAGTGACCGTACGGTCAGAGGCTTTGTGACCGTACGGTCTCAACAAACAGTGTTGTGACCGTACGGTTCCTAATGAATAGTACTTGTGACCGTATACATTTTTTGATCGAGGATTTTCTCATAAGCATGAAAGTGCCACACTCATGGTCACGAGGAGCGGGCGGAAGAGGTTATGGTCCTGAAAAGATGATCCGTTCTCCGACGAGCATCAATATTTGAGCAGCTGGCGCGACGAGGAGCTCATATATTGCTTTCATCATCGGGTTCGAAAACCAGTGCTTACAGCCACGAGATAAAGTCTTGCTCTTCATTAAGAGAAATAGTTTTCACTTTCTCCCACACAGCTTCTGTAATCGAATCCATCGGGTCAGGGAGACCATTTCGCCAAACATCACTTATTTTTTCCCCTTTAGATAATTCATTATCTCCAATTGCAATCTTTGATTATCAATCCCGAGATCATGCCATAATGAAAAGGAATTCAAAATGATGCAGAATTCTCATCATAGCTTGCACTGAAACCACATCACCTCCACTAAACAAAAATAAGCCATCAGCAAAGCATAAATGATTAAGTTGCAAAGAAGTAGAACCTCTATGATAGCTAAACTGCTCCCCTATATCAAACCTAAGAAATCTGGACAGGTATTCCATGCTCAACACAAAAAGAAGGGGAGACATCTTTTGATTTCCTTTTAAGTGATACTAAATCCAACTTCCGAACTGATAGACTCTCTTTGTTGATTTCAACCTTACAATTAATATAATTGATTCAAAATTTTATAAACATGAAAAGGCACTGGCATATAAGAGCCAAAACTAGTCGATGTCCCGCGCGTTGCGCGAATATTGTTATATCCAACCAATTCTATGAAGTGAAAGCCTAAAAAACATAATTAAATACAAATTCTATAAATCAAAGTTAGATATGAACGTGCAATATGATTGAAAAAAATATAAAAATAATGTAATTTACCAAATAAATAAATAAGAAAAAAAAGAGAATAACCTTGTATGTGTTAGATAAAATGTGAATTCCAAAAAAAAATCTCTCTCGAGTTCAATTTCTCTCAAATTGCTCAACTTCATATTTCAGATATTAATTGCATAAACCTCGTAATTATTTTTTCATTTGTTAAGCTATAAATTTCAACCATTCATTTTACTAATGGTTGAGATGTATCAAATACTAAGCATTATTTTTTTCAGATTATATGATGCCACCATGACACGTTTACTGCGTTCAGAGTGTTTCCAAAAACAAATCGAAATAATAGTGAACTAAAAAACAATTCAAGAAAGTTTCAAATAAACTTTCATGAATACATGACTCTATAATATAAATAGAAGATTTACTTTGCAATAGAATAAAATAACATACACTTGATGATAAAACCAATGTAAATTATTGACAATATATGTTTAGTATCTCGCCTTTGAAATACATATATAATCTCTCAAAAGTATAGAGTTGTGAAATATTTGAAATATTATACCTTCTCCTCTTCTTAAGAGTAAGTTCCTTAAATATTTGCACAATAATATTCAGAATGAGAAATATAATTTCATTCCACCGCTTTGTGATATCTTCACTTCTTTTTTTGTCATTTTTCCTTTATTCTTAAAATATTTACATGACCTTTTGGTCTCTATATTAGGGGGATGATCAAGTGAGACAATGTCCTTAGGTGTGACAACTTTTATGGTGTGACAACTTATATTTAAAATACAATTTCCCAATGATTCTGAACTCGGTTTTCGAAAATTTTTATACCGTTGGATTCGTATTAATTAGCCGGTCATTTTGAGATCCATTGTGTTCAAATAAAAACTATTTTTTTTCAAATTTCTTGATATTCCAAAAGTCATTACCAAATCTTTCAAAAGTCATTACCAAATATTCCAAAATGAAAAAATCGTTTTTATTTGACCACAATGGATCTCAAAATGACCGGCTAATTAATACGAGTCCAACGGTATAAAAATTTTCGAAAACCGAGTTCAGGATCATCGGGAAAATGTATTTTAAAGAAAAGAAATAAAAGACTTTTCTCTCTCCTGCGATGACATCAGCGCTGATATCATGAGCCCCCTTCCCTCACCATACACGTGTCCTCCCCTCAAAATATGCCTTCCTTTTTCATTTAATTACACAATTGTCACCTCTTGTCACACAATAAAAATTAGTCTCACAATAACATAAGTGTCACACCTGATCCTTTCTCTTAAAAGGAATACTTATTGTCTATGCATTCAAGTCTTATTTAAAGCTTATTACTCCTAATTATTTGTAACAACCATATATAAATAAGAGTAAAAAAGATGTTAGAGAAGTTTAAAAGGCTTTAGAGAATTATCAATACTAAATCAAGAAAAGTTAAACTTTTATTTTTATATATATAAAAAGTTGTAAAAAATTGTGGTGTTGACACCTATTTTTTGATGAGGTGACATTTTGTGGAAGCTTTGTTTTGGTTCCCCTTTTATATAGATATATAGATTTCCATGTTAGTATTACGTATTGATTGCGCCTGTTAGGCTGCTGTAACTTATATAGGATTATATATTTGTGACTATTTAACTTACAAGTGGTTTTTGTATTTCATTAGGGGGCTAATGGAGCAGTGAATGCTATAATGCTGCTTTATATATTCCTGAATCCAAGAGCCACTATTTACTTAGAATTCGTTATACCGGTTCCTGCAATCTTACTGGTAGGCTTACTTTGCCCTTGTAGCAATATTTATTTTGAATTAATTTGGAAATGTTTATGATATTCTTTGAACTATCCTGTGGTGGATGTTAGGGTATTTTTTTGATCGGGAAAGACGCGCTCAGGATCATACAGGGAGATAGTACTATATCAGGATCAATACACTTGGGGGGTTTAGCTGTTGCAGCTATAGCCTATGCTCGTGTAAGGAAGGGACGCTTTTGAGTTCAGTAACTTGCCTGGGATTTAATATTAATATTATGATTAGGGTGATGATTTGGTCCTACATATTTAGTTCAGAAGCCTTAGTTAGCACGATTTAAGTATGGTTAAAGGATGCCAATGGCTTTTCTCCTTTCGTAATTAGTTAGCCTTAGAAATCGGTGCAACAATCACTGATTTGTGGAGAGGGAAAACTCGACTATAGTTATGACAAGAAATGGTGTGTTAACAACTGCTACACTGTAATGCTTCCTGATTGGAATTCCTGTAATTCCTATCAGAATTGCCACAGTTAGAATTCGAGTGGCCGCAACCCTCCAACGCAAAACACTTTTTCCATCTGTTTGAAATGAGAATGACATGCATATTAAGGTTTTGTTCTCTTTGATTGAACTGAACTGAAATGAAATGACTGTTGTTGAATTTAAGTCAGAAAGAACATGGACTGAGAATGCCATTGACCAATCTATTTAGCCATGGATAATTATAGAATTGGTCCTCAAACTTCCAAAGCTATGCAATTGGATCTCTAATCGACAATTGAAGCAAAATTCAATTAAATGAAGAATTAAAAAGTGAAAATATACCAAAAGAGAGGCTAAAATTGATGGGAAAGTCGCATATGATCTGAGAATCAGTCTTTAAATTGAAAGGGTCATTATTGTTATTATTTTTTTTAGGAAAAAAAGGTCATTATTTCAAAACTAAAGGTCCAACTATTTTTCTAGAATTTCTATGTCACTCTTACTTTGGTAAATAAATTAGTTTCAAACTGTAGTCAATTCTTCCACTGTAATTTAGGTAATAAAACAGATTTTCATTACAATATAATGAAAAACTTTTAAAGTCCATTCCATCCAACTTTTGTCAATTCGAGCATTTAAAGTGATGTAATATTTATCGTTTTCACAATTTAAAGGGATGTTTTACCAAAATAATAATTTAAAGGGGTGTTATTATTTGCATCTTTTCATTCTTTTTTTCTTTATTGCTACTCTTCTTCATAAAATTATTTATTGAGTTTAAAATCAGAGGAGCGATCAGGTGTGACAAATAAATTTTGGTGAGAGAACTTTTATGGTGTGACAATTATAGCAATTTTGTAAATAAATGAAGAAAGATCACATAATTGTAAATAAATTGAAAAAGTCCATGCGCATGATGTCATCACATGAGAGAGAATAGTCTTTTAATTATTTTCTTTAAAATACATTTTTTCGATGTCCTTGAACTCAGTTTTCAAACAAATTTATAATGTTGGACTCGTATTAATTAGGCGGTCATTTTGAGATCCATTGTTGTCAGAAAAAAACGATTTTTTTTCAAATTTCTTTGATTTTTATCCATTTAAGCATTTTCATAATTTATTGGGACTAAATTGTGCGGAATTTGGCTTAAACCCGAAAATTATAGTTTCTTAGAAATACGATTACATCTCCTGGAATTTTTCCAGACTTTTCTGGGCAATTTTTGGAATAGAGTATTCTTTTTCGAATATTAGAGTATTCTTTTTGGAAGATTAGAATATTATTTTGGAGTATTAGAGTATTCTTGTTGGAATATTAGATTGTTCGTTTTGGACGTTTTGGAAGAATAGAGTATTCTTTTGAAATATTAGAGTATTCTTTTTAGAAGATTATAGCATTATTTTGGAATGTTAGAGTATTATGTTGGAATATTAGAGTATTCTTGTTGGAACAATAAAGTATTCTTTTTGGAAGGTTAGAGTATTATTTTGGAATATTAGAGTATTCTTGTTGGAATATTAGAGTATTCGTTTAGAACATTAGAGTATTCTTTTTGGAAAAATATAGCATTATTTTGGAATGTTAGAGTATTCTTTTTGGATGAATAGAGTATTCTTTTTGGAATGTTAGAGTATTATTTTGGAGTATTTGAGCAAAAAATATTTCGGTTAACCGAAACGAACAGAACTTAGAATACTAAACTAATATTTTTCAATTTCGGTTAACTAATATTTTGGCCCAGATTAAATTCTTACCTAAAGCCCATCCACTAAACCCTAGAAATTAGAATATAAACTCGCTCATCTCAATACTCATCTCAATTTCGGTTAACTAATATTTTGGCCCATATTTCAGACTTTTTATTCGAATTTTATTTTAATTCTTTACTGACTGAATCAAATCTTTTGTATGAATTTAATTTTATACTTATTTGCTACTAGTTTTAAATAATTATTGAATTAATTGGTTTAAAAATTGACAATTCTAAATAAATAAAATTCAAATTTTATAACTTATAGAACTTCAAACATTAAACATTCAACATCACAAACTTCGGTTGTTTGGTTTGGCAACTGAACCGAACCAAAAAATTTAGGTTCGGTTTAGTTCGATTACTTTAGAACTTCGGTTCCAAGAATTTCCTATATATCGGTTCGGTTATCCGATAATTCGGTTCGATTTTAACCGAATCGAACTGATGCTCAGCCCTAACTCAGTCCATACACTATCAAAATGTGACCAATTGAGTTCTTATTCAATGACATGACACTGAGTTGACAAATGTGAAAGACTAGTAATTTTAATGCTAACTCAATGTCATGTCATCGAATAAGGACCCAAGAGGTCCACATTTCTATAGTTGAAAGACTCAATAGGTTGTCCCAAAGTTGAGAGGCTAAAATTACCTTTTTAGACAACTTTAAGGACTTGCACATGGTTTAAGTCTAAGTTTAGAGGTGTATACGATGAAAAATTATTAGGAGGTTCACGATCTTACTTTATTTAAGCACAACCATTAAATGTGTGATAAATGTATTATGGACGCACATAAATATAATATTTGTGGATCAATATTCACTGGGGTCCTTAAAGTTTATTTAAGATCCTAAATTGCTTAATCCCGTACATGCGAGCTGTATAATTAATAATATGTAAAAGTAAACTAATATTATAGGCTAATTATTATAGGCCAACTAATATTATAGGCCAATTATTAACTTTTTTGCAAATATGATATTGGTGTTATTGCTCTTCAATGATATAAAAACAAACTAGTTATCTCATAATCTCAATAAGCACCACATAATATTAAAGCTCAAAAACCATAGCAATTACTTCTTACAAATCTGTATATGCATGGGTTCCCATCCCAAATTCAATAGGCAGCTCAATCAGGTATATGAATACTATTAAGTTAATTAAGTTGGATTAGACATTATAAACTAAAATCAATCAATAATACTCGTTTAATATGTATGTTTGGTTGAAGCAGGTGCTAGTTGAAGGAGATTCATTTTGCAAAAAATTGATATTGAATAGACCCGACAAGTTAAATATTCTAAATTATGATATGGTATGACTGTTTTAGATATGTTTACAAACTCATTTTTATTTTAATCTGACAGACAAATGAAACTATTATTTGTGATAATTTAGATTGTTTACAAATTCATTATTCATTTACTTATCTATTTTTTTTTCCATGTAGATTTCCCAATTATTAAAATATTTCGGAGCTATTGAGGTGGATCCTACCGTGAAAATTGTCATTCTCAAGGTTAATAAATGTTACAAAATTTGTTTGGATTTCTGATAGATTGTTCAGATTTTAGGTGAATTACCATGTACTTGAAAAATAGTTTCAACGGAACAATGAACAGATATAATTTTTAACTCTCTTCATGATTTGGAAAATAGCTCAGTTTTTATTTTTTTAGAGATACATTATAAAGTTTTTAATTTCAAGTTTGATTCACTAACTATATAATTAAATACCATCGTATAAATATAAATTTTTTTATTACTCTGAGGTTTGTACATATTGGATTACTTAGTTCCTGTATCTACTGTGTAATTAGTGAGTGGTTAAATTTATATAAAATGATTTTTCTATATCTCAACATTACATGCTTTTAATTATATGAATTTTAATATATGATAAGTAATATTGATATAAGGATAAAAAATTGTATTTAGTATATTTCGAATTTTTTTTTCTGAAATGAGTCTATTTTTAGTTAAATAAACGAACGCAATTTATAATAACTTAAATTTTACATATGAACAATAATGAATATAAAATTTGCCTTTCAGATAATAATTATCATTTGTATTGGTAGCAATTTATATCAATCTTTTATTTTTAAATCATTAAATAAAATCCATTAATTGAAATAATAGTTAACTAATTAATTTTTATTTTTTTTATCTTAATCATGAATTCAAATTAATATTGATTAAAAGAACTAATAATATTGATCTTCTTCTATGGTATTAATTGCTCTCAAAGATGCAAAGACATGAGTCTACTACTTGTAAACTTTTGTTTCATGTTTGAGGCATCTGAAGTGTTTTTTTTTTTTTCAAAAACTACAACTTCTGTTGTTAAGAACTGTAAATCTTAAAAGAAGAAGAATAAAATTATGAGAGAGAAATTACGAGACTTAGTGTAGAGATTTAACTAGAGGTGGAAAATCAAAATTAAATATAGTTAAATTTGACACATTTCATTAATTGATAGGGAATCAAAAAATAGATCACCTGGAATTTGAGAAACATAAGATTTTTTCCCCAATGATGAGCTACTTGGGTTAGTGGGTTGAAGTTTACTATAGTAAAAGAAGTTGCGTGTTAGAATAACATGTGGTATAATTCATATTGAGTCAGTGATTTAGTATCTACCCTAATTTTAACTAGGGTTGTAAACGAGCCTAATCGAACTTTGGCGTGCTTGAGCTCGGCAGAAACTTAGCAAGTTCGATTGGCGCTCGAGCCCAATATCTTGTTTAAACTTGGGCTTGTTTATTCATGAGCTGCTCACAAGCCAAGCTCGTTTCTGCATATCATATAAAAATATATAACAACGAATTTTTAAATCAAATACGAAATAAATATGATTCAGTTTTTTATTACAGGGAAATGGAAATGCATTTTGTGCCGGTGGTGATGTTGTTTCCATTGTTAGTTCTATGCTATCAGGTGAGACTTTTTTTTACTTTTCATTTTACTTGGAATTAATGTGTAAATATTAAAGGCCAATGTAAGTATGCATTCCTTTTTTCCAATTTTTTTTTTTCTGAAAGATAGGAGGGTGGAAATTGCCCAAATTAATAGTTTTTACTTTGATTATTTAAATATTTTACTAACAAAGTTTCTTAAATAATTCATTTATTTAGGGCATTGGAGTTTTGGAGCCAGGTTTTATAAAAAGCAACTTAAGTTGGACTATTTACTTGCTACATGTAAAAAACCTCTGGTAAACTCTTTATCCATCATTGTGCGTATGTATAGAGAAAGGATAAGTGAGAACATTTTTCATAGATGAGAATTGTATTATATGTGAAAACGTTATCAATTCCTAACTTTAATAATGAAATTTTTGTAAATAGAGAGAAACACTTTTTGGACATATATAGGTGGTGCTTATAGCTTACAAAAGAGATAAACTCTTATTTATTTGTTTTCAAAATGATTTTTTCGGCTTTTTTGAATTCTTATGATTTTTATACTAATGGACCGACTTTATTTTTATTTTTTTTCTCTTTTGTTGTATAACAATTAAGCTTTCACTTATTGACGGTACTGTGATGGGTGGAGGTGCTGGACTGTCTTTGAATGGAAGGTTTAAAATAGTTACCGAAAAATCTGTAAGTTACAATTTATCTTGTTTATTTTTAGTGTGCATAATCAAACTTTTACAATATAATCAAATTTGAAAATAGAGTTTATGATATGAAACCGAATTCAACCATGCACTACGATACTAAATCTAATCCTGATATTTTATACTTTCGAAGAATTTGGTAGATATATGTATAATAGTGCGACGGTTGTAAATATATTGTACTCAAGGTTATACATAATATATTGTATACGTATATATTAGTTACTGATGAATGAAAGTATTAAAGTTCACACATTTTTAATTTATTGTATCGGACCCTCCATTTGTGTAACCCTAGCCGCCTAAAACTTACCGCCAACTCGCTAACCATGTTTGAACCACTCATCACAACCATTGCCACACTAAAAACATCTCGGCCGATCAACACCAAGCCGTTACCTCACTAGTAGTACCCCCTAACTGTTGCCACTCGAATCACAACCGATTTTCAATTTTACAAACCCATTCACCACCTTCTTCAACACCACATCACCAAGATCACTGACTATTACATACAAATTTAAAAAGGTTCAAAATAATAAAAATAAATAAAAGTACGTCTTTATTAAAATTGCAACCAATTTATCAAAAAAAATTAAAATTGTAAGAAAAAATAGTAGAGCAGATGGAGCGATAAGTTGTCAACTGTTAACATTTTTTATCCATTGAAATTTGAGGATCTTTATATGTTTTATTTTATATTTATATGCGTTTTTTTTTATATGAATAGCTGAAAGTTCCAACTTGAGCCAATGTAGTAAAGTAATATTCTCGTTAAAAGCATAAGATAATAATAATTTAGAAAGTCCTGAAGGGTCCAAGTAATATGTAAAGTAATAATTTCAGAATTATACATACATATATATATATATATATATATATATATATATATATATATATAATACGTATGAATTAAAAAAATTCAATTTTTTTAGAATATGAATATATAGTACCTTGTTTATTCTTTCCGCCAGAGCTAAAATTAACATTCTTCTTGACTTTACATAAAGCATAAACAACTTTTGATATGTTTTGCTCGTGTTGTAACAAGTAATTGTTCAAAGTGTTGATTGCTTGAACTGCTTTCTTTGATGACATACTTGGGAGGACATTACTTTCGCCTGGTTCATGATCAATCTTTCACCAATGTTCATTACAGACTCAAAAATTTGTTCATCCATAGGTGATTCTATTGTTATTGTCCGGTTTAGGACTAGTCCCTTCATCAGTGTTCATTATCGATAAAGTAATAAATTCAGTAAAATAATATTTTTTCTCGGTCCCAAGAGTATTACTTTAAAGAGGTTTAACTGTAACAATTTCTGTTTATATTGTGAAGGAGCATGGTAAAGTATATAATTTCACCATAATTTATAATTTTTGGATTATTTTGTTTTTCTTTTGAATTAATATTAATACACAATAATCAAGATAACAGTGCTTAAAATGATAAATAAAATACTAATTTAATATTTATAACGTAATGTATATAGAGAAATTTTAAAACACTTCTGGAGTACGGATGACGTGGTACTCCGAACTAATAATTCGATGACACTTCACATATATTAGTATCTAAAGTGGATGATTTATGGTCTAAGATTTAGTTTTTAAACTAGAATTTTGATTTTAGGATCTAAAATTTTATATAAATTATTAATTAAAAAATAAAATTTTAATTACTTACACGTTATCAAAATTTTATTAGTTGATGTAACATATGCCAATTATTTATTGGTTTAGAATATCACGTTAGCTGTTCAAATATTATACTAAAATCTCTCTATATATGTAATTGAACAGATATTTGCCGCACCGGAAGTGGCTATTGGACTATTTGCAGATTGTGGGGCTTCACATTTTCTCTCTAGGCTCCCTGGATATTTTGGTAACTTTATTTCCTATATTTATTCAGGGTAAAGTAAAAAATATAAAAAAATAATAATAATGTAGTTTCACTTATTTCTAAATAAATGACGGGACATTAATTTTTTGTCAAAAGGATTGAAGTCTCATATTTTTTAAAATAATAACATTTTTACTTTGAACTTATAAAACTCATGTTCAATGCTTTTAAACTGAAAAATTTCAAGAATTAAAGTTGTTTAATATCATAAATTTTATGGAACTATATTTTCAATTTTCAAAAATCATCATTTTTTAATCTTTTTCTCTCTAAATTTTGACTTTTTTCTACTCACTGAACACCATCTAAATGATCACAAAATAAAAAAAGCGAAGAATTAAAGTTTTTTAGAATATCAATATCTATTGGACTATATCGTATTTGAAGTCGTAAACTGTGATTTTAAGAGCGTCAATAAAAAAAGTCCGCATTTTGCTAAAATCTAATCATCAATCCTCGTTTTGACAAAAAGTAAACCATAAACTTTTCTCTGAAAATAAGTGAAATCAAAAGGGGTTTTTTTTAACTTTACCCTTTAATTGTTGAGTTAATTGTTTCAGAGGTCACAAAAATTTGCATATTTCCCATGAACGGTCATAAAACTATAATTTGTCTTAGTAAAGTCATAAAACTTTAATTTTGTCCCAATAAAATCACATTAACCGTTTTTCGGCCAACCACTCGCCAGAAAACGGTTAATGTGATTTTATCGGGACAAAATCAAAGTTTTATGATTTTATTGGGACAAATTAAAGTTTTATGACCGTTCATGGGAAATAGGCAAACTTTTGTGACCTCTGAAACAATTAACTCTTTAATTGTTATTTCAGTTCCTAAAGCTCACATAGCGTTGAATTTAAAGAATGATCTTTTATTTAAACATGAGTTAGGATTCAATGTTAGAGATAAAATGACAGTTCGTCTTAAAGTTGATTTAGCGGTTATGGTTCAATGTTAGAGTTAGGATTCAATGTCAGGGTTTAGGGTCATGGTTAGAGTTCAATAATAGGTTTAAGGTCAAGGTTCAACATTAGGGTTAAGGTCAAGGTCAGAGTTTAGGGTTTAATGGTAGAGTCAACGTCAGAGTTTAGGTGAGGGAAATGATATTTTTATTAAAAATTTATATACTGCAGTTTTTTTTTTTTTTTTGATGAAAGTATGCTGCAGTTTTATATATTGGAATCGATAAAATTATAATATGATATCATGAATTCTTTTTCTCTCTCTAATTAGTTCCATGTTTCTTTATTTTTATTCGATCTTAGGAAAAAAAACTATATAATCTCTTAGTTAATTATATCTATATTAATTGGGTGTATTATAGGAGAATTTTTAGGACTGACGGGAACTCGACTAGATGGAGCAGAAATGCTTGATTGTGGCTTGGCTACTCATTTTGTTTTCTCAAAGGTAATGATCTCTTTATGTATTATTCTTTACACAAAAATCACTATTTGATTATTGAATTTTTAAAATTTGTGCATTTGGCTACTGACTTTTCATTTGGTCACATTTAGCCACTCGCTTATGTAATTTGGTGAAATCTCATCCTTATTATATTAAATGACGTTTTTATGTTTGTATTATTTAATAATTTTTAATTTTAGTATCATTTTCTTATTTGAAACAGACAAAATTTTAATATGTAACAGTTTTATCTTCGTTTAATTTTGATTCAAAAGGGTGAAAATTCACCAAATTGATATAACAATGGCCAAATATAACTAAATTATAAAGGTGAGTAGCCAAATGTTACTAAATAAAAAGTCAGTACCAAATGCACAAATTTTGAATAGATTAGTGATAAAATAATGTTTTTTTTTTGCCTATTCTCTATATTAATGTAACTTTCCAAAACGGCCAAATAATGTTTTTTTGCCCTATCCTTATAATCACAATATTAATGTAACTTTCTAAAACTATATATATAATATATACGCATAAAATTATTTCCTTTTTCTTTCTCTTTTTCTTTTTCTTATTGACTATATATTAGGACTTGGCTTTGCTGGAAAACGCATTAGAAAAGCTAAAATCGCAAGATATGACAGCAATTAATCAAATTCTAATAAAATTTGCTCAAAAGCCCCAAACAAAAGAAAGCAGCTCTTTTAAAAGGTAACCCTATTTAGCAACTTGTTCAATTTATTGTCATGTCATGTTTTGAATTTGCTAATAAGATTATTATCTACCCTTTTGAGATTTTCTTTTTCCTAATTAGGCTAGAGATAATTAACAAATGTTTCTCCAAAGATACTGTTGAAGAAATCTTGCTATCCCTAGTAAGTATGGAAATATTTATTTGTGCATGTATTTCTATGGTTTAATTATTCTTCAATATTTGAAGGAATATTATATTTTCTATATGTCTCTTTAGTTTATTTATTTTGAGGAAATATATCTTCTTAATTATTTACAGGAGCAAGAGGCAAAAAATAAACCAGATATTTGGATTAGGCGAGCTATTAAATCAATCAAATTGGGTAGTCCAACAAGCCTCAAAATTACTCTTAGATCGGTAAGCCTTTCCAATATTTTTATATAAATAATTCATTAGTATGTGAATTAGGGTAAATTACACCATTACTCTATGCGTTTTTAATTCACAAATAAATTGGATTGTCAAAAAACAAATTTCACTTAGTTGCAGAGGCTCCAATATTCTATATCAAGAAACTAATTAAATCGAAAGTTTAAGATAATTGGAAAGTTCTATGTATCTTGACATGCTGTTTATAATTGTATTATTAGTAGGATGAATATTTCACCTACTTAAAAAGTTTTTGTAATTTAACTATATGTAGCATACATAATAATTGTATTTTGGCAAGTCTTTTACAACTGTACGTATCTTTTAAATTATCGATGCTTTAAAACTGACGTGATAGTATAGTAGTCAAACGATGTTGGTCAATTTTTTGGTGATATATGAGTAAAATTAAACTTGAAAACATTGAAAGGTAAATTTTTATCATTTGTTAGAAATGTTGCAAATTAATATGAAAAATACTGTTAGGTTAAACTATTAGCTTAAACTTTTTTCTATTTGAAAAAATATATTTATTTTTTACTATATAAACTCTGTTTCGAATCAAATGATAGCTATCATTTTTGGGTGTAGGCTATGATAACTTTCTTTTTTATTTACTTTGTTTTCACTTTGTTTTATTTACCATTAGATTGGTTTTTACTCCATGATTTAATGGTGGATAAAACAAAGTAATGGTTACATTGTAAAAAACAAAATAACCATAGAATTTCCCTCATCTTTGTAATGTTCAAATTTTATTTATTTACAGTGAACAATATTCGTTATAATACGATCAATAGTCATGAAATTTGTATTAATTTATAGATCAGAGAAGGACGAATGCAAGACTTGGATCAATGTCTTACTCGTGAATACACAATTTGCTGTAATATTGCTCGAGGAATTGTTAGTACCGATTTTTATGAGGTAATTTGATTCTGGATAATTTTCATAAAAAATCTTTGCATTTATTAATTTTGTCAAAATGATGTTTCTGTTTATTTATTTGAGAAAATGAATTGGGTTAACTTCAAAAAAATACCATGTGGTTTCGCGGTTTCGCAAATAAAAGACTGTGGTTTATCTTTGACCAAATAAAAGACTGTGGTTTGCATTGTTTGCAGAATTAAGGAAATTGTCGATTTCGTTGACGTAAACGAGGGCATTTTTGGACCGAAATGTTTTTCTGACCTTTGAGCTTAACTCTAACTTGAGTCATCAAAGGTCAAAAAAACCATTTCAGAATGGTCTCGATTACATCAACAAATTGATCATTTGCAAAATCACGAAAGCACAAAGCATTTATTTGAAATTAACCCAAATAAATTTTACCCTACCATGTCATCACATTAAAAACAACTATTGTTTGTCAAAATAAAAATAAAAATACATACACCATTTTCTTAAAAAAATTTACTCTTTGATTCTTTTTTTTCCTTATAATAAGATACATATGAGGTAAATTTCGAAGATGAAACTTTTAGCATCTAATGATAAAATCTAAATTAAGTTATTACAAGATTTTACCTATTGAATAGTGTAATTTTCCAGGGTGCAAGGGCTATGCTATTTGATAAAGACAAAAACCCGAAGGTATGATAAGTTTACCCTTAATATTCTGATTTTAAATTTTCGAATAAAAATTGAATGTATTCCATTGTGATATAAAGTTGCGTATGATAATAAGTAATATTTTTATTTATTTTTTTCTCTTTCGCATAACTAACAGTTTTTGGTAGCGAGCTATTAGTAATTTTTTTTTTAATATTTATTTATACAGTGGGAACCTTCGAGATTGGAATTAGTGAGCTCAAACATGGTGGATAGTTGTTTTTCGGCTATTGATGAAGATGACTGGAAATTTCTAAAGCTTCCTGTTAGAAATCACAAAGTTAATGATGCTGTTTTTGGGTCTAAACTTTGAGTTCTATTCCAGAAATTAAATTAAATAATTTGAATTTGTTAACTTATGCGTTGAGGATTAAATAATGTGTTTGCGATATTATTTTGGGAGAAAAAAAGAAATATAATAGAGTGTTTTCTTATCAATTTGTGGGTTGTTGACAAAGTTGAATAATGGGCTGGCATGGCATATCTAGAGGGGCCTGGGTGCCCTAGCCCTGTGCCCCGAACCACCACTATTAGGTTGTAGTCCTTCTCATATGCTCAAATTCATCCCTACAATGACTGGTTTTGATCTCGAATTTGAAAATTGTATTAGTATAGAAGCTGATTTCAACAATATTTTTGTCTAAAATCTGTTAAATAGTGTTTGAAATATGTTAAATATTGTCAAAATTTGAAAAATTTCATCATAAATCTCAAAGTTCGTTTGAAATCTGTAAATTTCATCAAAAAGTTCATATTCTTATTTTCTTTTGATAGAATGCATGAGCTACAATGAAAATTTTCAGTCTAAAAATAATAATTCTTGTGGAAATTATTTTTATGTATCTAGATATAAAATCAGCACTCGATATTTCAAGCTTGAATTCACAATCAACGCTGCTGGGCCTTGTGCCCATGGAATAAACAAAACATAAATTTGGAATTATGTAAACTCTATGAATATTGTTGTCAAAATGTTGCAATATACTTTAAATTGGTCTTTTATAACCTGTTTGGTCCTGTATGAAAACGTCTTAATAAAACTTGATGTTAATTAGAATTATGATCTGTACATATATACTTCATCAGTATGTATTGCATGCTCCATTTCATAAGACACGATTTATAAAAGAAAAAGAAAACTAATCACATTATAATATTTCTGAAGTTAAGAAATTAATACACATCATATTTAATTCACACTTGCAAATATTAATATATACATTCTGCAAATAATTAAGATCGTTATGAAACTATTACACCTTCTTCAATTTTAGTGGATCCTTCTCCTACTCCTGTTCCTATCTTATTAATCTTTTCTGATTCTGAAGCTTTAGCAGTATCATAAGAAGCATGTAATCCAAACAACAAATAATAAACCAACAAAACTCCTGTCCACATTCCAAACCTTCCGAATGACGCCGCATCTATCGACCCTAGCAGAAATACATTTATCAGAATCGAAGCAGATGGCAACCACGGAACTAGTGGAACACCCCACAACTTTGGCTCCTTTGCTTGTGGTACCATAAACTTCAGCCCAGCCGTAGCCATTAACCAAACAGGAATCGTGATTACGTAACCAATCCAACCATCCTCGTCCACTGCCCAAATGACAGCTGTGGCAATCGAAGAACCTACTATTAAACTCAGGCACACGATCATCTTCACACGGTCGCGAAATGTTGTTACGCCTGTCGCGTAATAGCGACGGACTAGAAGGGCTATGGCTACCAGCATAAAAATGAACAACGTAGAAATCGATAGGAGATTCGCTAAGATATCCATTTTTGTAAAGAAAGCAACGATAGCCGTAGCCGTTATCATAACAACGGTCGCGTTCATTGGGGTCCCGGTTTTCCCGTTAACATGAGCTAGCCATGGGGGCATCATGTGAGTCCGAGCAATGTGGGTTAAATAACGTGCTTGCCCCACTGCTCCTACTAGAAGAGCTGTCGTCATTCCTTCTAATGCGCCTAAAGCGACTATGTATTTTGCCCAATGCATCCCTACATACTCGAATGCAACTGAAAATGCAGCATCTTTATCGAGCTGTTGGTATGGTACCATTAGGCAAAGCACCACAGCCATTAGACAATAAACTGTAGCGATTATTGTCATTGAACCGACAAGTCCAATTGGGATGTCTCGGGCAGGGTTTTTGGTTTCTTCAGCCATTGTTGATATTGCATCGAACCCTACGTATGCGAAGAACACAACGGCTGCAGACACGAAAATCCCGCGGGCTTTATAGGGTGCAAAAGGGATGTAATTTTTGGTATCGGCTTGGGTTAGGCCAGCGATAATAATGAAGATGATGGTGCCAACATGAATAATTGAGGTAATGTAGTTGAAGCGAGAAGAACCTTTCGTGCTAAGAACAGCTAGGACACAAATAACGGCGGCAACCACAACTGCAATTGGATCTAAATGGCCGTAGTCATCCGGGAGGCTGTGGGCTATGATGCGGAAGTCATCCGGGTCATGGTTACAAAGGGTGGCAAAATAGGAAGTCCATGATCGAGCTACTGCAGCCCCGCCGATTATGTACTCAAGGAGAATGTTACCTGCCCCGATGAAGGCCACAAAGTCGCCCAACTCTACCCTTAGATATGCAAACGAACCACCTGACAAGTAACAAATTAGAACTAATTATGCAGTGTAAATTATCCCTAAAATAATTTAGTAGTTCTTCTTGGATAAGTTTGATTAATATATGTGTATTTCTTTTTCATGAATTTGTTAAGAGTGGGATTAGAATTTCAAAGTTCTCACCCATATTAGTAAATGTATTAAAATCAAAATCAAAATATATAAATATAATTTAGGTTGGATATGAATAGTTGATATGCATAGAATAAGTTGATGAGGAGTCAATTTCAATGTCTAATATGAGCCCGATTTAAGCAAGTAAGTCAACATTTATATGTATGGTTCCTATCCATTTGTACTATATGACGTTCACTTTACGTTACGTATTCTTAACTTTAATTTATATGCATTCCTAGTTTAAAAAGTCAGCGAGATGAGATCCTATCATAACTTAAGATAAGTAGATTTGGTTAATATGAATGAGATTTTATTTTTCTTTCATATTTGATGCCGGCCACTTGCATCTTATTGGAAAAAAAAGAAACAAATAACAAAAAGATTTATTTTTAATGTTTATGGAAAATGCATTTCGGAACATCAAAATTGAGGTGTAGACTATGGTCACTTTGTTTTTCCATTACTTTGTCTATACTTTGTCTTTTTCACCATTGGATTAGTTTTTAACCCATGATCCAATGGTTGACAAAACAAAGTAATGGTTACTTTGTGAAAAACAAAGTGACCATAGAATATCCCCAAAATTGAATAAAGGTCAAGTTTAAGAGGTGTTGGTATAAAATTTCATATATTAAGCATTTTATCTCAAAATGCTGAAAAATTGGTGTTTATGGTTACATTGCATAACATCAACATTTAACATTTGTTTTGTATAATTGGTGTTTATGGTTACATTGCATAACATCAACATTTAACATTTTTTTTTATACAAAACAACAGCAATTTGAATCTTTTCAAGAAAAGTTGTTTGCATTTATTCAGTTATTTATTCTTTTTTTAGGATATTGAATATTTAATATTAGTTTTGAAGAAACAATGTTTAGAATATATTTTTTATCCGATAGATCTGATATATGACAATAGATTTCAGTCGATTACATATGTTTGTGACTTTTATGGTTCAAAATATGATCAATGTCACTAATATTGACAAAAGTAATAGCTTTTAGGTAAAATCAAGTCCAGAGTGTTAACACTCCCACGACCATTTAAGATTAATTATGACAACTATATGGTTATCATATCAAATCAATCTAATAATTAAATGTGTGTTGACTAGTTGTTTGTACTTGTAATAAAATAGCCAAATACACAAATACCCTTTTGAACTTGTTCCAAATTTGCAACTGACACTCTAACTTTCAATTGTAACAAATACTTCATCCAACTTTTCAAATGCAAACAAATAACCCAAAATTACTGACATGACAGAAAAAGTAAGAATCACATTCTAAGGGCGCATGAAAAACTTAAATAATGAGAAAAAATGAATTAAAAAAATATAAAAATATAAAATATAAAATTCTAAAATTCAAATTTTTTTCATCTTCTTCCCCATCTCTTTTCTTCATTCTCTCTCTTCTTTCATCTCCACCATTTTCCATTTTTTTTTCTTTTGCTCTTTCCTTTTCTCCCCAGTTTCCTCGAATTTCCAAATTCGATGTAATTTTGAAAAAATTTCAGTTTCTTTCGATATTTCCGACGGAATCTAGAAAAATTTCCAGTTTTCAATGGAAATATGGAATTTCTAGATTACGTCGAATTTGGAAAAAAAAAAAAGAATTAAAGTTAATTTGGAAAGAAGAAAAATAAATTTGGAGATGAAGGACATTTGAAAAATAAGAAGAAACTTTAAATTTTTTGAAATTGAAATGTTGGGGTGATGAAGAAGAGTTGGAGAAGAAGAATGGAGATTTTTTAAAATTAAAATTTGGTATTTATGTTTATAAATTAATTTTAACACTTGGAATATTTGATTTTTCAAACCAATTGTATTCTAACACGTGACGCGAGTGTATTTCACTTTTTGGTTGCAATTGAACAAATGCCGGATATAAAGTTTAGTTGTTACAATTGAAAGTTCGTAAGAGTTAATGTTCCAATTCATCAAGTTGGAGGATGTATTTGTTCAGTTGCAAGATTAACACAAGTTTAAAGGGATATTTGTGTATTAAACCTAATACAATAAATATTTAAATGTGAATCCACATAAATAAAATCATCAGTTAGTAAGTAGTAAATTTACTTCATGTTCAAATGAAAGTGAGAGACTAAAAATAATAACAACACTATACTTACCAGCAACTGGAATTTCGACGGCAAATTCAGTGTAGCAGAAAACAGACAACATAGCCGACACACCGGAAATAACGTAAGATAACACGATAGCCGGTCCGGAATGGTCTCGTGCTTCAAGTCCACTCAGAACAAATATACCCGACCCGATAACCGCCCCGATAGCAAACCATATTAGATCCCACCATGTTAGAGTCCTCTTCATTTCATGTTGACTCCGAGCTTTTATTTCATGGAGCTCCGTGGAGTCCATTGATCGGGTCAATAGTCTATCTTTAAACCTCATCGGAGTTTGCTTCAACGCCGTCATGTAATTACCCCAGCTCCGAAATGATTCCTCCGGAAGAAAATCATTCTTGGAACATGAACAATTCCTCCGCCGGACACCGCCATCTCCCTCCACCATCCGATTAAATTTTGAGGACGGTACTCAATTGTTGTTATTTTATTTTTCTTGTTGGTGTAATAACATTTGAAGAAAATAAATAGGATTAAGCAGCGATTATAACTATAATAATTAAGTTTGAGATTAGAGTAAAATATAATTATAGGAGAGGGAAGAATTACAATGTGAATATAAATTATGGTGACGTAACCAAAGAGAAAGCGATGCGTATTATTAAATGTAAGATGTGGAATCTGTGTTCGGCGTTTATTGAAGAAGAAGAAGGAATCAGTTTGCTTAGCCGGATTAAGAAAGTGACGTTTATGGAGTTTATTAGCCGAATTCTACAAGGCTTTTGACTAAGTCTTCATGATTAGTCCACACACCTCACTTAATGCAAATCTCATTTTAATTAGTATTTGTTTATTTTATTTTATTAATTATTTGTGTTAAAGCATAAATTAAGCTAGCAAACATGTAAGTTAAGGAGGGGTAGTTGAACGGGGACTTCACTCCGATGCTCAAGTCAATATAGAAACTTAGCGATCCATTAAGAATAACTTAAGAAATTAAGCGTTGATTGTACCTTAGGTACGAGAGCTACATGTCTATGTATTGCAAATAAATGTAATCCTAGTTCTAGTTACAGTAAAACCTCTATAAATTAATAATGTCGGGTCCGAGATATTTCATTAATTTAGCGAGATATTATTATATCGATAAATTAATAATTTATTAATTTAAAAAGGTTTTACGTATGACTTTTAAATTTTCAAGTCCAATATACTAGTTACAATGTATATTAGTTAGAGATGAAAAACCAAATTACAATATATATTAGTTAGACGAATATATATTCACAAATTAATTGAATTTGTTAAGTTCATTGTAAGCGACAACAACTCTTCACAACTTTTTGTTGCTATATGAGAAGACAATGCCCCCAACTCTTAAGTGCAATAAGAAGATTTAAAGATGAAATCAATATAGATTTAAAGTTCAAGAAAAAACAAATGAATATTGATTCATTTTTAACTAGACAATCTTAAAATTTTGAAATGTATCACACATATATATATAAAAGTTTATAGTGATTATTAATTTATAGTTTCGTTGGGACCAATAAATATACACTGGGGTTTCAAAAAAATTATTATCTTATTATTTTATCGATTGATGTCGAATTTTACAGTGGTCCCAAGTTGGGACTGGACAAATTATTAGTTTTATCGAGTTATTAATTTATCGAGTATTAATTTACAGAGGTTCTACTGTAGTTTAGTATTGTTTAGGAGTTCTTGGTGAGGTCAGTCAAAATATAATCGAGGCTTTCCTATTTGGAGAAGGAAACTAAGTATGAAGTAGAATTCACATAGAAAAAAAAACCCTCCAAGAAGCTTTGACTATTCAACTCGGATGACATTGCATGTATGCCTTATTAACCGAGCCATGTATGTTGATCTGGCGTTATAAAGTTTTCTCATTGGTTAATGGAACATCGAAAAATTACGTATCGTAACATATGTTCCCTCATAAGTGGGTTGAAGCCTTTTAAGGCAAGATGCAAATAACTCAGTATAGCCTTCCTTAACTAACTATATATCCATGGGCCTGCTTAAGCTCGAAGCCCGATAAACATTGTCAAGCTTGTTAATCGACCTGCAAGGAATTCAACTCCTCAAGCAGACAATTAGTCTCTTCAAGTTTGAATTTCAAAATTTCCTATAAATCAGTTTGTTTCAGGGAAGTTGTGCAATTTATTCTCGAGGATTCTAGCAATTAATCTTGTTCGTTAAGAATTCGAACTCGTAATCTTTTTTATTCTATCCCCTTATTAGTTTCTGATTTCAATTATCGAAATGGCACCTAAGAATTTCAAATGCAAAGTAGCCCCAAAGAGAAATGGAAATCTCTTATGACCTTCGTGGAAATCCCCCTCGTAGAAGGTTGAAGATAATCTACTCCGACGATGATGAGAAGATTAGAGATGTTACGCCTCAAGAGAGTAGCGAGCGGGCAAGTTCCCAAACAAGGAACAACCATTCAAGGTCAAGGCGAATTGATGACAACACTCCCAAGGGAAGAATTGAAGATATCTCAATCTCAACTAGACGCACTGAAGAAAACATACCTAAAATTGCAACTGATCCAATACCTTGTTCCTATGTTAGAACACTAGATTTACTTCTCCTATGATAGAAAGTATGCAACAATCCTGAAATTGATGGAATATGAACTCAGATTCTCAATTCACGAGGCATTGGTGGAAATCCTTTTAGAAACATTCATCTCTGCCAGATTGTTCCCAACTCATCGCTCGAGATGATGGCCCTCATGCGCATTTATGAGGACCTATGCATCAAGATGTCAGTGAACCTATTTAAATATATGAGGACTCCTTTGAAGTTGAAGGGCCAAATATGTGTTGCTTTTAGAGAAACTCATGCCATGGTGGGTATTATTGCTAGGAAAATATCCTCACACAACCATTACAAAGAAAAATGGTTTTTGGATTGAGCTGTTATGTCATGGGAACATCGTGGCTTACGCTAATATCCGAGAATTCTTCTGCAGATGTGATTTGAATGAGTTCCCACAGGATGAGGGATCTTGGAGAAACCCAACTTCTAAAGTAATTCGTACAATGCTTCTCCAAGCATTCATACATATTTTGAGCTTATGAAATTGTACAGTCTATTCTTCCAGAATGTGTAATTTGACCCAAAGAGCAAAGGAGGTCTACTGATAGAAAACCTTTCAGGCAAGATTTTTGTAGACTCATTACCAAGTAAGCGTCTAGTACTATTAGAGGTCATTTTGGAATCTTTAAAATCGAGATGGTGCTAAATCTACGTACTAAGCTAAGTTATGATGCCATATACTAAAAATTCTATGTAATACAGTATTTAGGCCAGTTAAAAATTCTTCCTAAAGTCTTAGTGCTCTAATAAAAGCAACTCAGTAAGAGTGCTTTCGATACTCGGTATCAGTGAGTCAACAAGAATGTATTTGGCAGAATTCTAGACAACACAATAGCTTACTGATTTGATTGTTGTACCCCTGGTATCAAATCAAGCGTATACTGACTCAGCACATAATGACTAGACTTTATACTGACTAAACTTCTATAGAATATAACACAAATAAAAAGACATTGTAGTACTCGGTATTCAGCATGCACACGATATATAAGTTAGTTAGCAATAAGAAAGATATATGTTAAGTGCTATATGATAGAAATACCCAGTGATTTATCCAGGTTCGGTCACTGTCCTTGTTTTTACTCTTGTCCTCAAGGTACATTCCCTTGAGATTTGTGAATCCATTAAATATCTCTTTCAAGGCAGAGAAATGCCCTTTTACAATAGTTCAATACAACAATTGATTGTCATTCTCAATCAACTATCACTATCTGTCCACAACTACTTACACTAAGTATTTATTCTTCTAGTTAGTAAAGATTTAGATGTAACTCTAAATACTTTTCTCTCTTTCTGACTCAGGACATTGATGAATATAATAATTGTTTACAACATTGCTTAAGAGATTTTTAGAACAATTCTAAGGATGAGAGCTTTAAAGAAATTTTTAGAACAATTGTAAGGATGATTGCTTTAAAGAATTTGTTCTTGCTTGTATGGTCCGGAGTAGTGTATCTTCATTCTTCAGACTTGGCTCCTTTATATAGAGGTTCTTAGAACTAGCCTTTTAGAATTGAATCTTGAATTTGAATCTTCAATCTTCCTGTTAGAGATGGGAGGTTGCTGTTACATCTATCCAAAGTAAGAAAATTTCCGCATCAGTAATTGTAGTATAGAAATCTTTGTAGTAGAACGAAAATTGTCATTTTGGTAATACGTCATGAAATGATTTCCAGAAAGCAATTTGATGATTTAAGACTTAGCCATTTTGCAAAATATCGTGAAGTCTTCAACAAAGACTTCTTTCCACAAATTTGAATGATCTATTGGGTTTAGATCTTCAAAGGGACCATGGTCTTAATTTGGTTCATCAACTGCTTTAACTTTGTTCGGCTACTGAGTTGATTTTTCAAAGAGAGTCAGCACTTGGGTGCTGAGCTTCAGTCTTCAAGCCAATATTTGATTGGATGCTGAGTACTGAATGAACTTTCAATCAAAGTATGAAGTTGTTTTGACTATTAATTTAGAATACAATGAATGATCAATAACTTCATGAGAAATTAATATAAACAATTCAAGATTAGGAGTTATCATTTTCCATAGTTGAATTTTGACATTACTCAAAACAAGATGATTGAGTTTCGAAAGGTGGTTCCATCACTTTTTTCTCTATTTTCCGAACTCGTTGTGTTCATCGTGAAGCTCTAACTGTCGAACATGGGATATGGAGGGTAAAAGAGCTTCATGCTCACTGCAACAATGATAGCTTGCACTTAAATTTTCCCCTTCTTGGCTCGTTGGACCTATGAAAGGATACTGACATTGGGATTGCCTAGTGACACTCCAACGATGAAAGTCAATATGTGTATTAAGAAACGAAAACTTAAGAAGCAAGTAAAAATGAATAAAAGAATATTGTGATGTGTGTATCTTGAGTGATGACAAAAGGGATGATTTTTTAGTTATCTTTTCGGAGGTGGATGTCCTAATAGCTTATGTTTTCAGTGGGGTCCCCAAGGAAACAAAATCATAACCATATATGTCTTTTTATCGAGGTAGACAACTTGACATCCCCCGTTTCTTCATGTATAGGGGGACCATTTTGGCGGATCTCGTCCTCAGGCGAGTCTCATTCCTCGGTGGATGAATTCAAAGGCTAGTAGAGCCTTTTTCTTTTGCATGGCCGTACCTGAGCCTTTTGAGTTTTTACTGTTATTGGGCCTCATCAAGCCCAAATACAAATCTCGATATTTGCATGAGGGTACCATATTTTATGAGTATATAAATTGTGGGAAATTCTATGGTCACTTTGTTTTTGACAAAGTAACCATTACTTTGTTTTGTCCACCATTAGATCATGGGGTGAAAAGCGATCTAATGGTGAATAAAGCAAAGTACAAACAAAGTAACTCAAAAACAAAGTCACCATAGCCTACACCATAAATTGTACTTACAAATTCTTTTAAAATAGTATTAAGTTTACAATGAAAAAAGCTTTATAATTTCTTTGATAAACCAGTAAAAACAAGTGCTACCAGTCTTTTTGCCTCCTTTTTAAATGAAAAGAGAGAGAAAAAAAGAGACTATTTTGAACGAAAAGAAGGCATACTCAGGTCTTATATTTAGTAAATTTCGCATTGAAAATTCTACAGTTCAATAAATTTTCCTATTGAAAATTCTGTGGTATGTTAGTTTGGGAGCATATTAACAAAATAATTTTGAAACGATTTTTTACGTGCTCGGTAGACGATGCACATCACACTAATAAGTTAATGATGACACCTTATCAACAAGGGCGGACCCAGGATTTGTCCGTCCCTGGGGCTAAATTCTAAACTTGAATAAAAATGTTATTATTTTTTATATGAAAAAACATTTATTCAAAATATTAATTTAAAAAGTCTAAAGAGTTTAAGTCCAAAATGTATCAAAGGAAGAATGTGATTTGCAACATTTGAATTGTTTGTATTTGACAGTGCGGATCACTTGTAATTTTTGTCACATCGTTACTTGGCTTAAAAAGGAACAAAAGTCACTTTCTTTCAATCTTGATTTGATGACATATTAAGTCTAGAACAACAAGATAAACAAAGAATAATAATTGAGATATTTAAATTTAATAAACTCGAATGAACAATTGAAATGTTATCGAATTCGATTGATCTTTACTCGTCAGTTAAACCGACAAGCGAAGAAAAGATGTCGATGTACAATCAAATAATTAGAACTGAGTTTTTGAAATAATATTGTAGTTGATAATGAACGAGGACTAAAACTATAAATTTAAAAATAAACCATAGGAAGATGTTAATTTTTTTTCTCTCTAACTTAAAAATCTCTAAATTGGAAAAAAAAAAAAGTAAAAAGAATTTTTTTTTTTTTTCTTTTTTTATGGGGCTGAAGCCCACCCCCTGGATCCGTCCCTACTTATCAATTAATCAAATCGACTGAAGTAAAAGTTTGAATTAATCATTAAAGCTAATAACGTCTTTTTATATTAATCTTTGGCAATGCCTTCAACTATGATTTATATATTAACCCCTAACACATCAACAAATTAAACATTTACATGTTTAGTGAATTAGTTAAATATTATTCTATTATTATTTATATAAAAGTCTTGATCATAAATTCTATATAAAGTTTAATGTGATATGAAACCATGTTGTTTGTTGTCGAAAAGGTGATGTGTAGACTAAAATTGAAAAGATAAAAACTGGATAATAACACAAAATTTACAGGTGATCAATATATGGAATGCAAGAAATACTTGAACTTCATCATCTATTCACAAACCACATCCTTTTTTCTTTTTTGGAAGACAAACACATCAATTATGAAAAGAAAAATATAACCAGACAGTACTAGAAATTCACAGGACTGTGTGCATAAACATCTTAATAAACCCCATTAATTACTATATGTATATCCTTAATTAAATTACTTAGCAGACTGAGACTTGGCACCTTCTTCCATGGTCTTCAACTCTCTATTCTTCTTCTCTGATGCCTTAGCTGTATCATATACAGCATGTAACCCAAATAACAAGTAATACACCAACAAAACAGCAGTCCATATTCCAAACCGGACAAACGAATCCTTATCTATTGAACCCAGAAGGAAAATATTTATTAGAATCGATGCGGATGGCAACCAAGGAACCAATGGAACTCCCCACAATTTCGGAGCCCGTGCTTGTGGAACAAACACAGCCAGTCCTAGTGTACCCACAAACCATATTGGAAGTGTAATTACATACCCAATCCAACCATCTCCACCTTCAGCCCATATAGCAGCAGTAGCAATAGCAGAACCCAAAATCAGCAAAATGCTAACAATGAGCCTCACTTGATTCTGCCTGGTTGTTTCGCCTGTTACGTAGTAGCGGCGAACAAGAAGTGCCAATGCTACAAGCGTGAAGATAAATAGAGTGGAGATTGAAAGAAGATTGGATAAGATGCTAAGCTGTGTAAAGAATGCAATGATAGCTGTGGCTACGAGCATGACAACCGTTGCATTCACTGGAGTTCCGGTCTTTTCGTTTACCTGAGCTAGCCACGGAGGCATCATGTGAGTCCGAGCAATATGGGTTAGATAACGAGCTTGGCCTACTGCTGACACAAGCAACACGGTGGTCATACCTGCAAAAGGAAGTAATGATAAATATGAATTATTGGGTACATAAGATCTATTATCTATATATTGATCTTTATTGTTTATTATTGAATAAAAGAGAAGGCTATATGTGAGAGTTCTACGATACCTTTCAATGCCCCAAAAGCTACAATATACTTAGCCCAATTCCAACCAACAGACTGAAATGCTACCGAAAAAGGCGCATCTACGTTGATATCTTTGTACGGAACCATAAGGCATAATGTAATAGCCATCAAACAATAAAACAAAGTAGTAACAGCCATTGAACCCACTAGACCAATAGGAATATCACGTGCAGGATTCTTGGTTTCTTCAGCCATAGTTGAAACGGCATCAAATCCGACATACGCAAAGAAAAGCACAGATGAAGCGACAAAGATGCCACGAGCGCCATATGGATTGAAATCGGAGTAGTTTTTTATGTCCGCTTTGAAAAGGCCAGCTATGATGATGAAAAGGATGACAATAATGTGGATCATGGAGGCTATATAGTTGAAACGGGAAGAGCCCTTCGTGCTCACGACAGCTAGGACGCAAATGACAGCAATGACAACTACTGCGATCGGATCGAGGTGGCCGTAGTTGGAAGGAAGGTTGTGGGCTATGATTCTAAATTCTTCTGGTTTGTGGTTCAAAAGGGTGGCGAAATATGATGTCCACGCTCGAGACACTGCAGCACCACCGATTACATACTCAAGTAGAATGTTACCAGCCGCGATGAACGCCACAAAGTCACCTAGCTCCACCCTAAGATAAGCAAATGAACCACCTGAAAAAAGGATAATATACATCTATAACTTACCATTAAACTGAAATTCAGTCATAGTAATGATTTAGATAAAGTCATAACTGTGTCATGAATTTTAATTCTATATGCGAGATTCATAGAGTTCAAAAGAATAGTAAAAACAATGTTTAGATTAAAGGGCTACCTTGTTGTACTTCAAGGTTAATTTGACTTTCACTCAAAATAAAAAATTTGCATCAATTAAGCTACTTGACTTGTTTTGGCTCTTTCCAAAAAGTTGTCAAAGTCTATGGTATGCATGTAAATTAGAAAAACAATTCATTTGCAGAGTTATACCACTTTAAGAATGTCTCATAACTTTAAATCAAAATCAATTTTGACGTTTACGGTTGAACGAACCTTTATATAGGATTCTTTTAGGAATAACTTTTATTTTATTACAAATAAAATTTGGTATCAACTTTGGCTGGTTGTAATGTTAATTGTTATACATTATTTAGAAACTATATATATATTAAGGATTTAAACAAAGCTTATAAGATATTTTAAAAAATTATTGAAATTATGCATGAGTTGGAATACAAAGTACAACTTGTAACTATAAATATTTATCATTTTTTCATAAACTCAACCAATTCTCTGTACGTTTGAAACTAAATTACTATATCATTTCTAACTAATAATATATACCATTTATAAACTTTCATTGTTGAAACTTTCTTTTGGTACCGAACTCTATTTAGGAATAACCTCCCAATTGTTATACAAATAGTCTGGTCTCAAACATATTTCTATATAAAGGTTCTACTCTAATAGTAAAATGCAACATAACAAATAATCTATAAAAATTTAACACAGTGTATAATTTATTAATTAAATATTCTTTAACCAACTAGGTACATATAAAAGGTAAATTATGGTGTAGACTATGGTTACTTTGAAATAACCATTACTTTGTCTTCATCACCATTGGATTAAAATTCACTACCTCACCTATTAGTGATAGTGGACAAAGTAATTGTTACCATATAAAAACCCGTAAATTATATCTTAGAAAACAAATTTTAGACGCTAAATGAATTGTAAACCTAAAATAAAATAAAAAAACTAGATGCCAAATTAAACAAAGAGTCGCTTTATCATTTATCATGCTTACGGATGAAGATGAGAGAGAACCCTATAAATTTATTGTAAATTTTCACTTACTTGAAATATTTAACTTATTTTTATAAGTAAAATTATGGCTAGTTTGGTCAATCGGAATGCCTAAATGAAATGTGAAAAGAACTCCAACTTTTGCAGAAACTTCGAAATCATAGTCAAAAGTTGTGAAACGGCTTCTTGCACATAATGTAGGGTACGAATGTATATAATTTCTTAGTCAACAAAATAGAAGTTGACTTTAATTACAAGATAAAGTTTTATTTTATCCATAAAGTTTCTACTATATTATATTATATAACCCATAAAAAACGGCAGGCATATACTTGAACTATTTTATTAATGAAGAAAAGATAACTGACAATTTGGATCCCACCTAATTCTAGGCTAATTACCCAGAAAGTTATTCACGCCGCCCATGTAGTATGTTTTAAATAATTTTATAATTAAAAAAAAATTCTCATTTATTAAATTATAATGTCAGATAACTCAAGTTGAAAATAATGAGCATGTGACGACTTTAAAGGTCAACTATATAGCTAATTTCAGAGTAGTACGAGTCCACTCATCATGCGGATGTGTTTGATTAGTAGTGACTAATTAAGTTTGTGCCTCACAGTGTCGTATATTTGATTTTAAATAAAAAAATGTTTTATAATATTATGTACAATGATGAAGTTTAAAATGTGTCCATTGAGCACATTTAAAAAAAACTCTATGATTATTTTGTTTTGTAACTATTATTTTATCAATAAATTTTGATTTAGCGGTGATAAAAGTAAAGTAATAGTTAAAAGTTCATTTCATTATTATCACTTTACTATTATTTGTTATTAATTAAATTTTTTAAAATATAATTATATATGTAACTATTTTTAAATTTAATACTAAAACAAAAAAGCTATTTTTATGTGAGGTAAAACTTTTTTTACTAAAACATGAAATACATGTGAAGTATTGAAAGTTCTACTAATATGATAGGATCTATCATTTGTGGAAACAAAATATAGGTGATCTCAACATAATATTTTTCTAAAGCAATCTCAACATAATATCAATTTCGTGTGAACAAGTGACTAGAAAAATGGTGTACTAATTAATGTATTCAGTTGAAATGTTATAAGGAAATAATGTGTTTCTTTGAAAATATGACTAGATACAACACTTAATTCCATGAATTACGTGATTATTTAGATGTAAAATGTATCCTGGTATTACTTTCCTTTCTAACCAAAAACCGGAACTATAAAATTAAGTGGTATGGTATTAATTATTAACACACATTAATTATGGTTACTATCAAATTAAGAACATTAATGTAAAGGGAAATTCTATGGTCACTTTGTTTTTGACAAAGTAACCATTACTTTGTTTTGTCCACAATTAGATCATGGGGTGAAAAGTGATCTAATGGTGAATAAAACAAAGTACAAACAAAGTAACTCAAAAAACAAGTCACCATAGCCTACACCTAATGTAAAAGATATTATTAACTTTAAAAGTATTGTTTAAGTAACGGTTAATTACCTGCAACGGGAATTTCGACGGCGAACTCGGTGTAGCAGAAGACGGAAAGCATAGCAGAAACCCCGGAAACCACGTAAGATAAAACAACGGCAGGACCTGCGTCGTCTCTCGCTTCAAGTCCAGTGAGCACGAATATTCCAGCTCCGATCACTGCTCCAATCCCGAACCATATAAGATCCCACCACGTCAGTGTTTTCTTCATCTCATGCTCACTTCTACCCTTTATCTCATTTATCTCAGTGGAATCCATAGATCTGGTGAAGAGCCTGTCCTTGAACCTCATCGGAGTTTCCCGGAGCGCCCGGAAATAGTTCCCCATGCTTTCAAACGATTCCTCCGGCAGAAAATCTGCTTTGGTGCACGAACATCCTCTCCTCCTCAACCCTACCCCTCCTTCATCTCCTACACTTCCCATTCTGATCTTTCCGAACAAAAAAGAAATCAGATCTTAAATATTCTCAGAAATCAAACAACAAATTATTAAATAGGTAGAATATTGATCGCATGATTTCAAGAAATGAAACCTTTTTCTGCAAATCAGACTTACGTGTGACAATTCAAAACTCACTCACAGCGGGTGCTTTTGATATTAAACTTATATCTTTTTTGTTGTTTTTATATACTATTAAAGTTAATAGACTTTTCAATATTTTTTAACGACTGGTGGGTGTTCAACTCCCGCTAGCTCTCACTAAATCCATCCTTATCCATGACTTGTTGACCTTGAGATTTTTATTATAAAAATGTATTGACATCAAGTCAACGGAAAACAAGAAAATAAGAGAGTGAAATTGAATTACCTGAAATCGGAAATGCAATTGAGAAGTCGCCGGAAAATAAAGAGCGGCGGTTCTTGTGGGGGTGTATCTAATTTTTCTGATTCACAAAGAGCATGCAGAATCTTATTATATTAACAGAGGGGAAGAATCTACAACCGACTGTTACCGGTAATGCATAGCGAAGATTCAGTTGGGAAGGACACGTGTAGGTCATTGTTTCATTGTGGTTTTTTCAAAAAGGTACTGACATATTTACTACTGGTTAAATGATGATTATTTCTTTCTATATTTTCGTCTGTGGTGAAACAGCAACAGCTGTAATTTGATAATTATAGTAATTTAAAGTTGTCAATATTTCCTTTGCTGTACTTTATTGTACAATTATTTGACCACATAATACATACGCCCTATATGTATTTGGCCACAAAACCATATTAGAGCATTTTCAAGAAAAAGAAAGTTATGGTATTTTTTTCAAGAAATTTTTAGAAAATAATATAAAAAATTGTCTGCTAGAGCATTTTCAAGAAAAAGAAATTTATGGTATATTTTTCTAAGAAACTTTTTAGGAACTAATATAAAAAATTGACTGTTAGAATTTGATTACTGGAAGTGTGGATGTGGAGGGGGTTAGGAATAGAATGGAAATGAAGGGGAAGAAATGGGAATTGTAACTTTTCTAAAACTTTTTCCAACCATTTGGTGACTGTGTCTTTCTATACTCGTTTCTCCTAAACAAGTGATCTATGAGTTTCATTCCTTTGATCAGTTACTGATCAACTTGTACTTCATCGGTCATTGACCAAGAGAACGGGGCTCAGTGATTTATATACTCACCTAAACTCTTCCTCCCTAATTCCCCTTCCAGTAAAAACCTTAATCACTTAGAGATGATGCTCTTAATTGTGCATCTCCATGAATAATTTTGATTACTATTCTTTTTAAAGGTAACCATATTTAAATAATAAAATGACTTGAAAAATTATTGAAATAAAGAAAAAAAAATTAATAAATGAAATTATTATAATTATAAACAATATAAATAATGTTTAACTAATAAGTTATATGAACTGAATATATACAAAACTAAAATTGCCGAACTGAACTGAAATATGTTGAATATAAGTAAAAAGAACAGGGTCTTATTCGGCTTCGGTGGGTGAGTATCCAATGGGGTTGATTTGTCAGGTCTACAAAAAGAATGGTCATTAGGATCTCGATATTTGCTCACTACACCAATTAATATCATGAGAAACTGTTGATGACTAGCTAGTATATTGTTCGATACATGAATAAGAATGAGCAAATTATGATTTAAGACAAGGACCATTGACCGGTAACCTATAACCTGTGACCTCGCTTTGACGATCAAGTTAGATGAGCAAATGAGAATTGACGGCAAATTATCAATTAAAAAAGGTGAACAATAAAATTAGGTAGACTTACATAGGTGTTAAGCCTCCTAAACTTGGTTTACACATATGCAAATTATTCCTCAACTTTTGATTGTAACAAATTACCTCTTAAACTTGGCCAAATTACTAACATCGCAATGTGAGTGAACATCAATAGCCTTGAAGCACGTGAATGAGTCAAAAGAAATTTAAAAATTCGCAAATAATAAACAAAAATCAATTAAATTGTTTTCTTTCTTCTTTTCTTCTTTCTTCTTATGTTCTCGTCTCCTCCATTTTTTCTTCTTCTTCTTCTCCTTATTTTTTTTTTCTTCTAATTTCTTCTTCTTCTTTTCAGGAGTTTTCCATTTTCATGGAAATTTTCAGTTTTTCCAGTTCTCGTCAAAAATTTGCAAATTTCTAAATGGAAACTCGAAAAATTCCGAAAAGAAAAACAAAGAATGAGGAGAAGAAGAAGAAGAAAATTAATTAATTGATTTTCATGCTTTTATTTTATGATTTTTTTAAAAAATTATCAAATTTTTTAATTTTTTATTAATTTATTTTCTTACGTGACATTTGACTTTTCAAACATCGAATCACAGCACGCCACTTGTCACGCATGTATTGCAAATTTTATTCCAATTTTATAATGCCGAAAAAGGGTAATTTGTTGCAATTGAACAAGTTTAGCGGGTAATTAGTTATAATTAAAAGTTGAGGGGGTAAATTACATATGTGTGCCAAGTTTGAAGGATTTAACACTTATTAAGCCAATTAGATATCTCATATGATGATGGTGTCATTCTTATTATGATATGATCATATATTTTTCCAACACATGTCACATCTAATTATTAGTCTAAGCATGTATGGTGGTTAGGAAAACATCCTAAAAGCTTTCTAATATTCTCGCGAATAAAATCCTTCATTGAATCGTCAACTAACCTGCAAAAAAATGTCGGAGAATAAAAGTATTTTGTATTAGTTTGAGTGTTTAACATGTTTACTTTATTTCTCCTTTATTTATACATGTTCTTCCCTCCATAACTGTCGAGTAACAGTTATTTTGTGGAAATCATGGGATGTGGTTGATAACTGCCTTGGGGCCATTGTTTCACCTATTTGAGCCGGTTTGATTTAATGAATTGGGCTTGTTTGATAGGCTTATTGGTCCTTTATTTGCAACTGTAGTTAGTCAAATTTGATAACTTTCTTGTTATAGTTATCATATCCCCCCCCCCCCCCCCCCCCCCAAGGCCTTAGAAAGCCATTTTAAATGGTTTTGTTCCATTGTGAACTCTCTTCACGCCATTTCAATTTTCAAAAAATAGAGCCTTTCGTATTATGAAACTCTCTATCTTCCGCCGTTGGAGTTCTTCTATTTTATTCTTCGTTCCATTCATTCCATTCTGTTGGACCTGGTCAATTGCACCCCAATGGTTGGGCGGACATCACCTTAGATAAATTTTTAGCGGAATGTATGGGTTTAACCTTCAATGTGCGGATATTTGCTGGTCTTCGCCATTTCAAGACTTCGAGAGGCGGATTCTACACCTTCACTCATCCTTCCAACTACTCAGCTTTTCACGAGAAGCTTAATAAAGTACGCGAGTGGGATAAGGCGTATTTCTTCATCAAGCCGAAGGATGGGGACATGCTCAACTTTAACCGCAGATGGTATCATCCTATCCCAAAGAGCATAACAGTTCAAAGTCCTACTCGCCAAGAGAAGGATATAATCAAGGTGTATAAGGAGGTTCTCGCATAGACTTGGTCGTATGAGCAGACCCTTGACATGAGGCGAAACAGAGTGATGATTGTGGCTAGAGAGGGGGATACCGCCCTCTATTTTCCTTATCGCCTCTATGTACAAAATACTTTTATTCTCCAATTCTCTTACTGACTTGATTGTCGGAGTTCTACCCGGAGATCCCATCTCCGACATTGTTTTGCAGATTAGTTGACGATTCAAGGAAGGATTTTTTTCGCGAGAATATCACTTTCTAAAACGTGGAGCTCACGTGGCTCGAATATCTGATTGGTCCATGTGTTCAGACGATTATTCCTTTTATCGAGAGGAATAAGATTGTGGCACGTATTTGACTCTTTATTTCGAAAGATGAAGACGTCTTGTGATTTATTTCCTTTGATATCACAAACTAAACTAAATTAAATGTAATGAAATGCGCTTATGTTGTTGGGTTAATTTCAAATAAGTATCTTATGGTTTCCTGGTTTTGCAAATAAAGGACTGTGGTTTAAATTGTTTGCAGAATTAAGAAAATGGTAGATTTTGTTGACATAAACGAGGACATTTTTTGCCCAAAATGTTTTTCTAATCTTTGAGCTTAACTCTTACTTGACTCGTCAAAGGTCAGAAAAACATTTCGGGCAAAAATGTCTTCGTTTACGTCAACAAAATCGACCATTTCCTTAATTTTGAAAACTATGCAAACCACAGTTGTAAGCACTGGTTTTCGAACCCCGTGAGGAAAGCTATTTTGAGCTCCTCGAACTGCCAACTGAAACAAGCGTCAGTACTCGTTAAGGAACATAACAACTTTCCAGAATCATAACTCACTCCTCCCACATGTCATTGACACCCTCAATGACACGTAAAATAGCTTTTCAAGTCTCCCAGACAAATGTCCAATTTAGACCCCCTACTAGTACAGAAATGGCTTTTAGGGACACACTTTCAAGGCTATGAGTGACACAAAAAGTGTGTCCGTAATAGAAGAGTCGCAAATACGTTAGCGACACACGTAGGTGCGTCACTATTGACAGGGTCAGTTGCGACACACATCTTTTGAACTGCGTCACTATTGTCTCGTTTCTTTTGCGTTTTCATAATCAATTCCAAGGTCAAAGGCGACGCATAATAGGAAAGTGTGTCACTAATAACATATCAGTAATGACGCACCTTGTTAACATGTGTCGCTATTGATGTGTCATTTGCGACACATTTTCTTGAAGTGTGTCGCTAATGACATTTTTATATTAAAAAAATAATAAAAATACATATTTGGATTGAATGGAGCTCTATCGCATTTGTTAAAATACTGAAGAAAGTAAGATAGGAAGTGCAGTTATAATCTCATGCATCTCCAAACATGATCACAAGTAGAGATCCACATGGTCACACAAAAGAAAACTGCTAAGACACGAATTCAATGAAAATCAAGTACCTCATTCATGTCATGAGCCATCTTTTTAGTGTGTCCAAACCATCAAAAATCATATCCAAACCTTGATCATGTAAATAAACCCCTCCTAACGAATTATAATATATTTTTAAAGAAAGATGCAAATACAAATGGCATAGCAAATTAACATACTAACTCGTGTTTTGAAATATATCGAAAACTTAAGTACAATTGACCTTCTTTTCGTTCTGGCACTTGAAATATTCATCCTAACCAACCTGTGATCAACAATTGAGACAGAAGCTGCATGCATAAGACAAGCCAATGCAACAAAGAGATTGAAGCATAACCAAACAAACGCAGCTGAAAATTTGACTCATAAGGTAGTACCTCAACAAGGTTAATTAAAGCCATAACGGATCCCCGAAACCATTGCAGATCAGTCGCCTCTTTTGTATCTTCCCGAGCCATCCCACAATGAGCAACTTCACCTTGTGATATAAACTTCTTTTGGGAAAAGACTGACTTACATGAACTACAAATGGAAGAATTCTCTTCACAACATCACTTTTAACAATAGACATAAAACCTAGAGCTTCAATAACAACTGTCGTACATCAACAACAATTGTCGTACAGATGTTAATGGCATATCTTGAAGGTTGTAACTTCTTTGTTGGAGTTTCCTGTAGCAAAATAGATCAACGTATTTTACAATTACTACCAAAACAGTAATGAAGAAGGTCAATAACAAAATGAAACTCACATAGTTGCACAGAGCCTCTAAACCTCCCATATCGCGATTGCATTGCTGCACCACAACATTTTTAGGAAGTGGAACATCCAAGACTTTCACACCTTCCAAAAAGTTCCATTTGCTATTTCTACACCACGAGTAAATAACACACGTAATTGAAAGCGCGGTCATTTTTAGTAGCACTATATCGAATAAATATACATACAAAAAGAACCATATGTATTACGTTAGGTCAATTAACTGGACTATCCAAACAAAAGCATGAGTGTTTAGTTGGCAAAAGATCTTTTCAAGATAAGAAACTATCAAAAACATCATAGAGCACACCACATTACTTATCTGAATATGTAACAATTAACTCCAACCTTGGCAGCTTGAAGCATTTCTATAGCCAAAACTTTCACATCCCTAAGTAACACATGAAAACAAGCACATTAGGACAAAGCAGCAACACCTCGAAACAAATAGATATCGTACAGATTATCAAGATTTATTACCTGGCCAAGCATTGTAGCTTCTACTTCTATCCCACCAACTCCCCAACCAGCAACACTTAATCCATCAATCATAGTTGTATGTGAATATGTTCCAACAATACTATCAGGACAAAGCAGTCCATTTGTGTTGAATACAACTCTTCCAAGGTATTCCAAATTGACCTGCAATTATATTCAATATTAATAATAAAAGTTAAATATTTCGCATAACAACATATCAAGCCAGAATATTAGGACCAAATTTCACCCTATTAATCAATTGACAAGGGCAGGGCAACATTAAATAATGCACCACCAACATAATGCAAATTCTGCCTCACCTGGTAGACTATCCCAGATCCCGGAGGAACAACAAGCATGTTATGGAATGCATTTGAACCCCATTTGAGGAAACCAAATCCCTCATTGTTTCTTTGAAACTCATGTTCCATATTTGCCTGAACTGCATTTTCTAATCTTGCAACATCAACCTGGACTGAGTGATCAATAACCAGAGAGCCAAAAATTTCAGAGAACAATTATGCAAAATAAATAACTATACAGGATTCCTGGAGAGAACACAAGATAGGTTGCACTACAAACCACGTTCTATTGATAGCTTACCAATGGGTTAATTACAAAAAAAAGAGATAGCTAACTACATGGAACATGCTAACCTAGGGCTTAAGAGATAAACTAAACCATCTTCAGAGACCTTATATAATAGAGTAATAAATTCTTCTCCTTATCAGCTTGTTATACGAAATGATAGAGAAAAACTAAACCACGCTTTTGTTCCGCTCATTCATATATATAGGCCTTAATATGATGTTTCCCTTTTATTTAAGCTATCCATCAAAGTAATTTGAGGTTTTTTTTTACTTATTCTTTTTATTTTCTATGGTTAAAATTATGTCAAATGAACCTCAATTTGATCCATGTGTTTGTTTCCCATCAAACAAACAACACAATGAAATTTCCTAATATGCAGAGAAACAAATATTGTGTAAATTAAGACAAATGGTAGTCATTGGTGTTAATCTCGAATACCAAAGTAGTAAACCAAAATCTAAAAAGACAAGTAGATTGAACAAACAAAAACAAATAAACTAAAAACTTACCGATCGAGACCAACTGAGACCGACTGAGAAGAGAACGGTGAGACCAACCGAGATCGATTGAAAACCGACTGAAACGGTTGAGAAGAGATTTGACTGTGAAATGCGTATGGAGTATTAGGATTTGGGCAACTGAGATTAGGGATTGCAATGACTGTGATTAGGATTTGTGCGACTGAGAGAATGATTGGGATTTTGGGCAAGGGATGCGTATGGAGTTTAAGATTTGGGGATATAATTAGGTCTTCCTTTTTATTTTTATTTTTTAGTTAGTTATATTACTTAGTTAATTTGGGTAAAATTTAGAAAAAAATAACTTACATCTAAAACCTAGTAGAGACGTGTGTTAATATATGTGTCGCGATTACTGTGTTATTATTTAGTGGGGACGCACGTTTTAAAAACGTGTCACTTCTGTTAAATCATAGTAGTGACATATTTCAGATTATGGGTCACCATTGCCTTTGATTAGCGACATATTTTCGGGACGCGTCGCCACTACTCTTGTGTTTTTATGATTTGTGACATCTCTTATGCTTAGTATGTCGCTTTTGAGTTTGTTTTGGTGACACATTTGGAAAAACCTGTCGCTACTAATGCTCTTTATGGCCATTGGTGACACGATGTACAAAATGTGTCACTAATAGTGCATCACTTAAAGCCATTTTTATACTACTTATCCAAATTAGATTTCTAAAATGAGTTCGTATGAAGAAGTTACGCCCAAAATACTAAAGTCTGTCAAAACGGGACTACACTGGGATAAGTCTGGGACCATACGGTCTCCGTCCCCAAGACAAGACTGTCCCGTCTCCATCACGAGAACCATACAGTCTCCATCACAAGAATCGTACGGTCATCATACATGTCCATTCGGTCCTTATCCTTATCCTCCACGTGTCAGAAAAAGCCAAACGACTTAAAAGACCCGGCCCGACCTTTAGCAAGGCCCGTCTGAGATCTAGATCTAGATCTTAGACGGGACTTATGGAGACCGTACGGTCTCCACCAAGTCCTATATAAGGAGGCCAAATTTCTCATTTCAAACCACCAACAATCATCCTTCTCTCCCCCTTCTCTCTCAGTTTTGAGCATTCTAGACCCGAAAAGTTGCCTCTGATAAAGGTTGCCTAAAAGTCGCATGTGATATAAAGAATTGCTCAATTCCGAAGTTCTAAACTGTAATTCCTCCATAAAAATTCCCGCCCCTCAAAAATCCTCACGACACACATATCGCTCTAAGCATCCCTTCCCCGAATATTCTCGATATTCCGGTCATATATCCCCACTAAAGTCCTCACGACACAAATCTCCCGACGTCCCGGCTATCGCCAAAATCATCTCGGCACTTTGAAATCCTCCTCGAGTCATCACGGCACTTTCATCCTCGTCGAGGATAGGTGCATCCAAATCATCTAAGTCATCCAAGTCAAGGTTCTCCCGGAACCACAAAGTCTAAAGTCTACCGTTAGGAATACGTCATCGACGCCTCTCCGACCCCGAAGTTCTATCCACATGGCTCTGTTCTCGACGAGTACTAGCTTGCAAGGATCCTACTGGCACGCTACGAGGGTAGCTTCTGAGAGTTTTTACCGTGCCACCCAACAGTTTACCGTACAAATATTTGCGCATTTTAATACTTGTGTGTGATAACCATATATATAAGACAATAATGAATTAGGTTGCATTAAAGATCCTCAAGGGCCTAGAATGTCGGAACTAATAAGTTGTACCCACGAACGTATATAAAATCTCTGATTTTCAAAGGCAATCGGTACATAAACCGGTTCATACATTTTTCCGGTGGGCCGGGTGGCGACTCTAGTCAAGGAAGGCTAAAGCCGTTATGAGCACTTGTTTCCGCTCACAAAAATCTTTTTTTTGCTCAAAGACAAACTACGGTCCTTTATTTGCAAAATTGTGAAATCATAAGACACTTATTTGAAATTAACCCTATGTTTTTTTTTTTGACATTGTCTAACTCATTTATTGTGTTTGATGATAGGTTCTAATTGTTAACATTTATTAGTCTTCCTGTTTAGTTAGTCTCCTTGTATAGGTAGAATTCTAATTCTTCCTAACTTGTGTAAACCCTAATTGTATATAGGGTATATATATGTGTGTAATCATTCATCCAACTTATTTCAATATACAGAACATATATTTCACGCCAACTTACCGTCTATTATGGTATCATTTGCCGGTTCAGGTTCTGAACCTCCATTGCTTCCGCTTCCCGGTCAAAATCCGACAGCCTCCCACGCTAGCTCCGCTCCACCGGAGAATTCCCACAATTTTGCCGCCTATTTTAATGATCCGGCCTCTTCGGCCACGTTCGTACCACCCGCCTTTGTTGTCAACAATAATCACGCACAACATCCACATGTACACAATTATAATCCTCCATTCAATCCAGATAATTGGCCGGAATTCAATCAAGCTATGTCAGTATCCGTACACACGACCGAAATCTCTGGTGATGTCGAATCCGGCATTCAAACAAATTCAAACTTACTGCACAGTGGCTCTTCGCAACCCAATAGTTATTCTGCTCCGGTTCGCGCCTGGGGACCTCCACCGCCGTCGTTTCATTCCGACGATGTCGCACCACTGCGTCCTGGTCTCCTCCGCGCCGATATGCCGCCGTCGCACCTCCCGTCGCACCAGCATGCCTACGGACAACGCACTGCCGTCGGCCACGCAACCCAGCGTCCCGCCGGACCACCTCCTCCGCCGTTCTCCCACCGGCCGCGCCACCAGCAACCCTCCTCTCGTTCGCCTCAAGTTCCGCCGCCTCCTGGATTTGCACAGATGAGTCTGCCCACCTCACACCCTCCTAGTTACAATATGGGTCTTCAAGGCATGGGCCAGCCCACTCAACATCAGGCCCATCCTTATCCTGGACATCAAATGGGCCAACATTCACTTCAACATGCCCAGCAGTTTCATGGACCGCAACATCAGCTCCCTGCAACCTTTCTTGGGCCTCGCACATCTTTCTAGACTCACACAGCTGCCCCGGTAACGTACCCCACTCAATCTATTAATGAACATGTGCACTCAGGGTCCGGTTCTGTCAATTCCAGTAATGTTTCTGTTCCAAATTCTATGAATGTACCTGTTCATATTAAATTGAAACCTCAGAACTATAAGGCCTGGAAAACAATTATGGTTGCTACGCTGAAATCCTTAAAATTATTTGATCATGTCATTAGTCCTTTGCCTGCTCCCCCAATGACTTTGCACAATTCATTTAATTATATGGACTTTGCTCACAATCCTGCATATTTAGCTTGGGAAAACACTGAGAACACCACTAAGGCTATCCTTTTGAACTCTATCACTGAAGAAGTTTATCCCTTGATCAATAGTCTGCACACTTGTCATCAAATTTGGGTCATTCTAGAACGTACTTATGGGATTGTGTCTGATAGTCGTCGTCTTACTATTCATCAAAAAATTGGTCAACTCAAACAGGAGGGGGGCACTATTGAGGAATATCTTACCAAACTTAGGGTCTTGTTAGATGAGTTAGCTGCATCTGGTAACCCTTATCCGGATGATATGTTGCCTGGTCTTATTATGATGAATGTACACAAAGATTTTCAACCCACTATCTCTACTCTCACTGCTCGTCATTCCAGTGTGGACTTTCACACCTTGTACAGTGAGCTGATATCTTTTGAGACATTGTCTCGTGGGAGCATCTCTGAGTCTGTCATGTCTGTTTCTGTTGTTTCGAGTGCCAATGTTAGTGTCAAACCTGGTCGTGAGTCGCATGGTTCAAAGAATGTCAAGAAACGAGGTCACTGCTTTAACTGTGGTGATGTAAATCACTGGTCTAACAAATGCCCTGAAAAGAGGCAAAATACAGGTGGCTCTCAATCTGGACACGGTAGGGGACGGGGTCGGGGTCGCAATCGAGGCTCTCGCCCTTAGGCACACATTGCCTGGCAGCAGATGGATTTTGATCCGCACTACTCCGATGCTTCACAGCCATGGTACCCTGACACAGGGGCCACTCATCACATGACTCCCAATACTGGCCACGTGTCTCATCCTTCACCATATATGGGGTATGACAACACTACGTACTTCGGCAATGGACAAGGTTTGTCAATTACTCACACTGGTAGCTCCAAAATTCAAAATTTAAAGCTTAATGATGTTCTCATTATACCTAAACTCACTAAATCTCTACTTTCTGTACAACAATTTACTCGTGATAATAATTGTTTCTTTGAATTTTGGCCAAACTTCTTTATTGTAAAGGACAACATCAGCAGGGAAATCCTATTGTGAGGCCCCAGTAGAGATGGACTGTATGTGCTTCCGCCGAACTTGAAGGAGGCATTGGTTGGTGAGGTGGTACCGTTCTCTAAGTGGCATGCTCGTCTAGGTCACTGTCAGGATCCTACCGTTCGTCAGGTGGTGTCCAAGAATGAACTTTCATCCGCAGGTTCTTCAGAACTCTGCAATTTTTGTCCTTTAGGAAAGTCATCTAGGAAACCTTTATCTTCTATTATTCGAACTAGTAAAGTTGCTTTTGCGACTATTCATGCGGATGTTTGGGGCCCTTCCCCTGAGCCCTCTTGTTTGGGACAACGTTATTTTGTGGTTTTTATTGATGAATTCACTCGCTTCTCTTGGGTATTTTGTGTGAAATTTAAAAGTGATGTCTATCAAGTTTTTACTAACTTCTATGCGATGATTGAAAATCACTTTAATGCTAAGGTTAAAAAATTTCACTCTGATTTTGGGGGCGAATTTCAAAAACTCCGTCCTTTTCTCCATAAACATGGCATCATCCACAAACTTTCTTGTCCACACACACACGCTCAAAATGGCATTGCCGAACGCAAAATCCGTCACATTGTTGACACTGCTCTCACCTTGCTTGCTCAAGCTTCTTTACCACTGTGTTTTTGGAATTATGTTGTTCTTCATAGCACGAGACTCATCAATATTCTACCTTCTCGTGTCCTTCACAATGAATGTCCCTCATATCTCCTCTTCCGCACTCGTCCCAATTATGATCAATTAAAAGTCTTTGGGTGTGGAATTTTCCCTTTCCTTCGTCCGTACAATGCACACAAGTTTTCGTTTCGCTCAAAATTCTGTGTGTATCTTGGCCCGTCACCAGATCATGCTGGTGATCTTTGCTTAGATCTCGCGAACAAGCGGGTGTATGTCTGCAAACATGTGGAGTTCCGTGAAGACGCGTTCCCTGCTCGCCAACCGCCTCCCTCTGACTCCCACACCACTACCTCCAGTTCGGATGCTGCACTTACTCTTCATCTCTCTTCTCCAGTGGCCTCGACAACAGGTACTGCTTCTTCACCCCAATCTTCTTCTCCTTCTTCCACTCTCTCTCCTTCCTCCTTCTCTCCATCTTCTCATCCAAACTCATATGTCGAATCTTCTTCCACTTCCTCTCATTCTTCCTCTTTCCCATCTTCTCACTCTCACCCATCTACTGAACCTTCTTCCCCCATTAATTCTTCTCTTCCACTGCCTACTCCTTCACTCACATCTCCTTCACCCTCCCCCGACTCCCCTCCCTCTGGATCTCCACTTCCTTCTCCACTCCCTTCCGGCTCTTCCTCTCCTGCTCTCCCACTTTCACCTCATCCTTCTTCTCCTTCTTCTCTTCTACCCTTGTCTTTTCCCTTGTTGGCCTTTTCACCTGTTCCACTTTCCCCCTCTCTCCCGTCTCCTGGTCAGACTCCCTCTCCCTCTGTGTTTCCTACCTCTCCTTCTCCTTCTCCTCCTTCTCCTTCTCCTCCTCCTCCTCCTCCTCCTCTTCGCACTCACTCCATGCAGCTCCGTAACTCTTCTCTTCATTCCCAAGGCCGCTTTGTTGGCCTCATTGCCACTCACCCCCATGGTGATGTTACTCCCACCAGTTTCACTCAGGCAAATAAGCACCCGGAATGGCGTGCGGCTATGTCTTCTAAAATGAAGGCACTTCTTGATAATGGTACGTGGGAACTCGTCCCGCGACCAGATGATCGTGAACTGGTGACGTGCCGATGGTTATTTCGCAAAAAGCTCCTTCCGGATGGTACTGTTGAACGCTACAAAGCTCGTCTCGTCGCTCGAGGCTTCAGCAAAAAATCAGGCATTGATTATAAAGAAACTTTCAGTCCTGTTGTTAAGGCCACCACTATTCGCACTGTTTTTGCCTTTGCAGCAGCCAACAAGTGGTTCATCAATCAATTGGATGTTTTTAATGCCTTCTTACATGGCAATCTCACTGAGACGATCTATATGGAGCAACCTCAAGGTTTTCGTGATCCTGATCGTCCGGACTATGTTTATCGTCTCAAGAAATCTCTCTATGGACTAAAACAGGCTCCTCGCGAGTGGTTCTCTCGTCTAAAGACTTTTCTTCAAAGTTTGGGATTTTGCATGTCACTGGCTGACAACTCTCTGTTTGTGCATCGCCATGGCAAGGATATCACGTACATCTTGTGCTATGTTGATGACATCTTGATCACTAGCTCGTCTCCAACTATGATCACCGACACTATTGGTTTGATAGAGAAAGAGTTCCCGATTCGCAACTTGGGTCGTGCTTCGTACTTTCTTGGCATTGAAATTCAGTATGGTCCGTCTGGCATTCATCTTTGTCAAGCTAAGTACGTATCTGATATTCTTGAGCGTGTAAACATGCTTGATAGCAAGCCCTGTCAGTCCCCAATGGCCACCTCTCCCACACTAGTCAAAGCTTCGGGGAGCCCACTGGCTAGTGCGACTGAATATAGGAGTATCATTGGTGCACTTCAGTATCTCACAGTCACTCGGATCAGACATCTCGTTCTCTGTTAATCGTCTTTGTCAGTTCGTGCACTGCCCCACTGATGAGCACTGGAAGGCAGTTAAACACATCCTTTGCTACGTCCAAGGTACGCCGGATCATGGTCTAGTCTTCTCTTCCTCTCCTATCAAGCAAATGCATTGCTATACTGATAGTGACTGGGGTGGTTGTCCTGATGACCGTCGCTCTACCGGCGCTTATTGTGTGTACATTGGAAAATCCTTAGTGTCGTGGCATACTCGCAAGCAACCCACCATTGCTCGTTCCCCCACTGAGAGTGAATATAAAGCCATTGCTAATGCCACCGCTGAGCTTCTTTGGCTGCGTTCTTTACTGACAGACCTCGGTCAACCTATACCTTTACCGATCAATCTCTGGTGCGATAATGTTGGTGCTATTTACCTGACGGTCAATCCCGTCTTTCATGCTCGCACCAAGCACATTGAACTTGATTATCACTTTGTTCGTGAACGTGTTCAATCTAGATTTCTTACGGTCCGATTCATTTCCACGGATGATCAGGTCGCTGATATTCTCACCAAACCTCTTGCCACTACTCGTTTTCAGACGCTTCGCACTCGCCTCATGGTCACATCGCGGCATCGGTTTGCGGGGGGATGTTAACATTTATTAGTCTTCCTGTTTAGTTAGTCTCCTTGTATAGGTAGAATTCTAATTCTTCCTAACTTGTGTACACCCTAATTGTATATAGGGTATATATATGTGTCACTACAAGAAAAATGGCCTATTACGACGCTAAAATTTGGGGTTTAACAACGCTTTTCAGCGTCTCTAATGGCATACCCACGCTTTTTAAAGCGTCGCCAAAAGCGTCCTTAAATCGTGTGTCGTTAACGTTTAGCGACACATAAAAGGTTGTGTGGGTAAATATAATATGACGACGTATCACATACAAGTGTCGTCATGTTTTCAACGCTCAATTTTTTAGTGTTGTGGTTTTTCTAATATTTATTATTTTGAATTTCCGTAATTTCCACTACGCTTTAATAAAGCGTCGCAAAGTAAGCGACACAACATTCTTTTTAATGTCGTTAGTTCACATCAGAATATTTTGATAGCGTTTTGAATACTATGACAATTTAATTTCAAAGCGTCTTAAAATTCACGACATTTGAATTGAAAAATGTCGACATGTGACTACACAAATCTTTTATTACGTCCCTAATGTAACGACAGTTTTGTTAAAATATTGTCTCAAGATTACGACGCTTATAGACCTTTACGTCTGCATTATAACAATATTTTTCATAAATAAGTGTCTCAAACACTAGGACGCTTTGATAATAAAACATCTCTAAAATAAGGACATTATAGTACACGCGTCTTCATTTGTATACGTACATATATGAATAGATACGTTTATTTCTTTAAAAAGCGTCCCTGATTTGCAATGTATAAGCATTTTAAATAAAGCATCAACTATCAATATGTTCCTAGGGGAAATATAGTAAAAGAGAGCATCAAAAGCAAAATTCAAGCTCGTTTCATTGAATTAGAAACACTAATAGTTACGAAACTGTTAAATCCTTAAAAATTTCTACTACAAGGAACGAGTCGGTGATAGTTTTCTTACAAACAAATAAATGTACTCCCTAAACTGTAGCTTGATTTCGCTGTTTCCACGTAGCAGCAATCTCGAAAACCATGGTCTGAAAATATTAAAGATAGAGATCGTTAACAAAAAAAAAACTAGAATATTACACTTTAGTTAGTCATTAGTAACTACTCCCCATGAAAAACCAAATAGACACAGTTGACTCTTATTCCAAGTACACTCAAAACATAGTCCATGATCCAATACAAATAACAAGTATCATTTGGAAGAAATAACCCATAGGAGTAGCATATGTTGTGATTCCACAAACTATGTTGGGATTTACTGAATAATTGGGTAAATGCTAAACATAGTTGAACAACGAAACATATAAATAGATGGAATATGATAAATTAAAAGTGGGAGCTTGGTTTTTCTATCTTTCACATATAAAGATAATAATAATTTGGCAGGAGGCGTTTGTATATCTTGTAAACAAACATCAGCATGGCATTCTCCAAAAGATTAATGATCTTAACTGTATTGATGCTCGTCGTGATCAGCATACATGTAGATTGAATTTAGGAATGTTGTCGGTGTTGATGTCTAATCAAGATATGCAGACACTAAGAAGCGTTAAATCAACTAGGTAATGGAGCAATAGCTGCAGGTGACCCGACTTGTAAAGGAGAGTCGTGTCTACCTCCACCTTCAAATCATTACGATAGAGGTTGTAGCCAAGCAGATAGATGCCGATCTAAAGGAAACTAAACATCTAAAATCAGAATCACAATAGATTTCTGGTTATCTATTATCATGTTGATGATTTTATTTTGTTAATTTTTTCATCAATATGTATTCTCTTTCTCAAATGGTAATTTGTCTATTCTAATTCTTTCATTTTGTTCTAGTATACATACACATGATACGTAATGATCAAACTTAATGAAAGCATGGAAATTCGAATTATAAGTTGAAATGCAAAACTTTCTTATAGTCTTTCATAAAACTCTATCCCCAAAATATTGTGAGTTACTATAGAACAATAAAGTGCTCAACCAATACAAATGATAAAAGCAATCCCTAAAAAGTAAAATCTAATATGAAATATGCATAGAGAATGAAAAAATGAAGATTGTACATAGAGCAGGTACCTGTAATACAAGGGATCTCTGCTTCACTTTGAGAATTCAAGCACATCCTATCTTGCAACTCCTGACAATTCCAAATTAAAACCAGCTTATAACACAGTTTTAGCTATTCAATTTTCCAAGTTATTTTCAACAATAAAAGCACTCCTCTGTTTCACAAAGACATATATAGACCACATCATTTCACATAAATATCAAAACAAAATCAATGACTCCACTGCTTCAAGAAAAGATGCATGAATTAATTTGATTCAAAAAATTAATCATAAATTTAAAACGAAAAAAAAAAACAAATCATACCATCTCAAATATGAATTCCTTAATCTTCAATATCATCTCTGACCCAATTTAGAGGTTCGCTAAGATCGGCGGTTGTAGTTACGTTATGAGGCATACATTGAGTGTATGCATCATCATCTTCAATTTCTATACAAGTACCCATCTCATATAAATCTCTTGGTTTCGTATGGACCACATGACGCCATTCCTTTTGCTTTGGATCTTGTACATAAAAAACTTGCTTTGCTTGAGATGAGAAAACAAAAGGATCATCTTGCAATTTATCGCCTTTGTGGATCACCCTAGAAAAATTAACCAAAGTGCAACCGTTTGCATCCTTTTTTACACCCCTCGAACTAATATCAAACCAATCACATTTAAACATCACGATTTTAAATCTTTTGTAGTAATCCAACTCTATTATATCTCTAAGAACCCCATAGTAAGAAACCCCTTCCACCTCAACAACAACACCGCTATTTTGAGTTTTGCGAAGATTTTCACGACTTTTTGTGTGAAAACGAAAGCCATTTACTATGAACCCACCAAATCTCCTTATAACAGTGTTTGGGCCTCTAGCAATGGATACTATCTCTTCTGAAGTATTGTTATGTTTCATTTTTTGCACCTAACATAACATATACAACAAGTAAAAAATTATTCAAATGATAACTTTAAGATAAATAAATCAACATGCCATTCAACTATTAACATTCCGGAGTAAATTACTTGGTTCAAAAGCCACTCTGCAAACTTTTCAAGAAGCCACTTTTGCTCAATACGTGGTGTGGATCGAAGGGGACGATATGCTCTTCGTTCATTAGCCAAAAATTCACTATTCAAAATTTAATGAATCAGCAACAAATAACTTAAATTAATAAGAATTTAGAACATATAAGATAAAACAGACCTCTTATATGTACTTATGTGATCATAATGAAGCAACACGTAACGATGAATTTGCGCAAATGCCATTTTATCAAGAACTGCACTTTCTATTTTACCTAACACCCGCCCTCCAGATGAGAACATATAATTTTCCGAATTCCCAACACGATCAAAATTTCTTTGTGAACGATTGAATGTAGTTTCCACCCCTTGAAGATATCGTGAACAAAACGTCAAGCACTCATCCGCAACATAACCTTCCGCAATCGAACCCTCTGGGTGTGCTCGATTTCGTACATTTGATTTGAATCGAACCAAGTCCCTTAAAATTTTGTTTGTAATTCACAAATAAAAAGAGTTAGTAACTAATCATTTATTAATATATCAATAAGTGGCACGAGAAAATGAAAATTGAGACTAACCTCTCAATTGGAAACATCCATCTATAATGTACAGGACCTCCAAGTTTGGCTTCTCCAACTAAATGTATTGTCAAGTGAACCATAACAGTGAAAAAGCTCGGAACAAATATCTTCTCCAATTGACAAAGTGTTTCAGCCACCTTCGATTCTAAAAGGTCTAGTTCATTTAAATCAAGGGTTTTGCTGCATAATGCCTTAAAAATCGAGCACAAGTCAGTCACAACAGCAAGTACCTGACGAGGCAAACAAGATCTTAAAGCAATAGGAAGAATATCCTGCATCAGAACATGACAATCATGACTTTTCAAATTGAAAATTTTTCGCTCTTTCAAGTTCACACATCTCGAAATATTGGAAGCGTAACCATCAGGGACCTTCATATTTTTCAAAACGGTTAAGAACATTTCTTTTTCTGCTGAAGACATGGTGTAACAAGCTGGTGGAAAACGACCAGAATCATTAGGATGAAGTTCAGGCCTAATGTTCATATCAATTAAATCAAGCCTCGCTTTGTGATTGTCTTTGCTCTTGCCATCAACATTGAGTAAAGTCCCAAGCAAATTATCACAAACGTTTTTCTCAATATGCATGACATCTAAATTATGACGTAGAAGAATGAACTCCCAATAAGGAAGATCGAAAAATATACTCCTTTTCTTCCATAAACAAGTTCTTGAGTCGTCAGCTTCAACATTTTCATCATCAACATCATATGGATCTTCAAAATGCATCGTTTCATTGTCAAGATTAGACTGCTGATAATTAGGTTGACTTCTAGAGTTCTCATCTAGCTCTCTACGGCGTTTCTGATTTGATTTTGTTGCTTTTCCATAAGCAAAATTCACACCATGTAATTGCCTTAGAACTTCAGTACCAGAAGGTGGCACTGGTGCCGGTCTCAACTCCATTGTGCGATCAAATTGATCCATTTCATATCGACACTGATGATCTTCACTTAACCACCTTCGATGACCCAAGTAACAAAATTTTTTCCCATGCTTTAACCATCGAGAATGAGTTGCTTCCCCGCAAGATGGACAAGCAAATCGCCCCTTTGTGCTCCAACCTGATAAATTGGCATAAGCAGGAAAATCGTTAATTGTCCACAAAAGTGCAGCTCTTAACTTGAAGTTTTCCTTACCATGAGCATCAAATGCATCAACGCCATCCCATAACTGTTTTAGTTCTTCAATCAAAGGCTGCAAGAAAACGTCAATATCATTTCCAGGACCCTTTTCTCCTGGAATGACCATTGAAAGTATCAGTGATGATTGTTTCATGCAAGCCCATGGTGGAAAGTTATAAGGAACCATAACAACTGGCCAAGTGCTGTACGTAGTACTCATCGTCCGAAAAGGATTAAACCCATCACTAGCTAAGCCCAGCCGCACACTACGAGGATCTGCTGCAAATTCTGGATATCGCTTATCAAATTCTGTCCAACATAATGCATCTGCTGGGTGCCTTAATTTGCCATCTTTGTTCCTACCTTCGGCATGCCACCGCATGGAAGAAGCTGTTTTTGAAGACATATAAAGCCTTTTCAACCTTGGAATCAAAGGAAAATAACGTAAGACTTTTGCTGCCTTTTTCTTCTTCGGTTTGCCGTTCTCATCTTCCATTAGTTCATTCTTATTTTCGTTACTAACCACCCATCTTGAAGTTAAACATACATCGCAACTCTCATTGTTCTTCTTCTCCCCCCAATACAACGAACAATCATTCGGGCAAGCATCAATTTTTTCATACCCAAGTCCTAATTCCTTTATCAATTTCTTTGCTTCATAATACGACGATGGTAAATTTGTTCCTTTTGGAAATGCATCTAGCAAGAGTTCTAATAACATGCTAAAAGAACTTCCAGACCAACCACTTAAACACTTAATATGGTACAATCTCAAAATAAATGATATTTTTGAGAATCCTGTGCATTCCGGATATAGAACTTCATCACATTCTTGAATTAGTTGTTGGAACCTGGTGCTTCCATCATTCTCCGTTGGCAAGTTATTTTGAGGATAGTCATCATCTACTGGTGCTTCGTTGTTTTCCATTTCAATGGGCGAATTCATACTTGGTGAATCAACATTCTGATTATCTTCTGATATAATTCCAAATGCAGTTGCAAGAAGCCCTTGTATTTCAAACTGCCCATTCACATTCGATTGTCGAGTACTACTTGTAGCATTAGAAGAAGTAGGTTGATCATTTGATGATGATAATATAGCTGACTCTCCATGGAAAATCCAATTTCTATATCCTTCTAACATACCAGTCCATATCAGGTGCTCTCTGACAGTTCTTGCATCATGTGAAAATCTGTTATAACATTTTTTACATGGGCAATATATTGATCCATTCACTGCTGTTTTTTCAGTTGCAAACTTGATAAAATTGGATACACCATTCATATATGCAGCACTTGATCTAGATTTGTTCATCCAACTTTTATCCATCTCTGTTATCTAATAGACAGAAAAAAGAAAAATAGTCAACATAAAAGCACTAGATAAACTTTATATATATAGTGTACCGATTCAGCAAACACATGAACTAAAGAACAATGAACTGGAAAAAAGTTTAAAAAATACAGCAAACACATTGAACTAAAGAAAACAAATCAAACTAAGAAGACAACAAAGAAGGCAAAACAAATAAAATGATGCATTGCAGAACACCTGGGATCCCAATTTCATTTTTTATGCATCAAATCAATAGAAAATATAAGGCTCAGTGTAAAGTTTGTGGAGATTATTTCATCAGGAATCTGGACATTCAGTCAGAAACTCATTATCCTCGCCGCTCCACCTATCTTACCTAAATATTATGTATTTTCTTATGGTCTACAATCAGATTCCTTGTCTAATATATGGATTAGGGTTTTAAAGGGAAAATATCATCTACAGGGATCATAACCCATTTTAATCAAAGGGAAGAAATAAGAATAAGAGCAAAAACATAGAGAATTGCAAATCAGAAAAAGAACAAATAGAAGAAATTTACCAAACCCAACAGCAAATTATTGCATAAAAACAGCTCCAACAATTATGATTTGGGATGCTACGGCTTCAACTATACACTGAGAGAGGAAAGAACGATTGCGAAGAAGAAGAAGAATCTAGAGAGGAAAAGAGAAGCCTGAGGCGGTTGTTTGCAAATAGGAGGGCGAACTGATTCATGGCAGCGGAAAACGGTGCCGTTTTGCAAACAGATAAAAAACAAAAATATTTCATACGTATTATTATGTGGAAATAAATAAAAAATGCCAGGACAAATAAGGGAAGAAAAATGCTCAAAAGCTAAGGTTATGTTGTGGAAATAATTGGAAAATATATTCCAATTTCACTTCATTCTACCCACTTTTATATAATAGTATAATTATAATAATAAATTAAGATGTTAACTACATTCATCATCTAGTACGAACTTATTGTCTTATCAATAATTGATTTCAGTTTCGTACTCACTTAAGTTTCATTAAGTTCAGTTAAGCTTAGTTAACTACTTTTCCTTCAGTAAATGCACTACTGTTCAGTTCAGTTCAGCTTTGTTAATTACTTTTTCTTCAGTAAATGCACTATACATTTCAGTTTAGTTTTGTTTAGTTCAATAATTTCTCTTCAATAGATGCACTTCAGTTTAATTCAGTTCAGTAAATTTCAATTATAAAGAACATGACGTAAAAAAGGATATGTGGTACTGATCTTTAACAAATGGCATTCAAAAATGTACAAAAATGAACCGTGTGGTTTGACCATTTTCAAACAAAATCCTCATAATTTAAATTTTTGCAAACAAATATCTTGTGGTTTCAAAGTTAGCAATTAGAGGTCAATTAGAAAATGATGTCAATTTTCTGTCACGAATAATGAACCATGATAATACACTATATTTTTTTACTCGTTACATGATTTGAGTTTCGAATGAAAGTTATTCATTTGAATTTGATGTTGACATTTTGTAGTCAACTAGGTACATCTAATGATTAAACAGTTCCACTTATTTATTTATTTTACTTTTTTGAGAATTACTCATTTATTTGTTGTTATCATTTTTAACCAAAATGAATACTAGAAAATAGGATCACAATACAAAAAATTTGATATGAATAAGTTTAACCAAGGAACTGTCCAAAGCTGAGAAACCAATAATATTATTTCACAAATGATATCTTATAATGAAACTTGTCTTATAAAAGGGACACTTAACACTCAATCATTGGCATTCTTATATTTCGAACCTGTTAGGCTTTTGTACCAAATTGAGAAATAAAAGTGAATGAGAGGAAGAAAGAGACAGATGAAGAGACTATTAATCCACCTGAGAAATGAAGAAAGCAAGCAAAACCCATAGATGATGATTCATGTTTCAAAAAGCTGCAACACCAGATCATTTTCACAAGCTCAGATTACTAAATCAAACATTTTTAACAGCAAAATTGAATTACTAATTGAAAAAATGAGTCCTCAAACCACAATTGATCTTAGATAATTTCAGTTAAATTCTCACAAAATATTCAGGCTATTTTGGCATGATTTTCAAATCAATTCATGAGAGAATCCAATTCATTTATTTTTTCTTCCAAACATTGAAAAGAAAGAGCAACTTGAATTCAAATAAAAAGACACACTACAGAAAATGAGATTCCGATAACAATGTCACTCGCTATATTTACATTTCCTGTCAATCCAATGGGCTATTTCAATGTCCGTGATTCAAACTCTTTGATGGTTACATTTTAGTAATGGATGATACTAATGTTGCCATATGAATTGCTACAATCAAGAGTGTTGGAAATCCAAAATTGACAAGTTCACAAGTGTAAAGGATTCAAGTATAAGTTCACAGTTGCAAACACTAATAAGCTAGTAATGACTGAACTTAGGTGTAAGAATCAGAGTCAGTCCAATTGTACACCATCAGCCCACTTAAGTTTAGGCAGAATCTTTGTAAGCTTTCCGAGTTTACTGCAAAATAGAAAAATACAAACAGTTCATAGTTAATGAAATAGAGGGTTAACAAGTTCAGAAATTACCCATCAGATAACACAGACTCACCAATCAGACATCTCATGGAATTTTTGTATGTCTACTGCTATAATGTCAGCTTGCCATGTAGTAGATAGTCTCATGTTCATCATTTTTACTTGAATGGTCAATCAAAGCAAGTAGATTTGATTCAACATAAGGAGGTTCACAAAGATGAAAGATTTCGTCAATCCATGAAATCTTCTCTGATAGTAGCCTCAATCATATTAGTGGCATGATCTAGTATCCAACATTTTTAAAGTAAATCAATAGAAATCTCTAATAACAATAAAATATCCCATGAAATACTAATAACTGAAATCTTAACCAAATAAAATAGCCAAAATCTTAATCAAATAACATAGTCAGAAAGTTCAATTGAAAAAAATAAAAAAAAATCAATGTCGATCTGCTTTTCCCAAACTTCATTTCACTTCCTAGAAGTGATATGGTAACCTTGTGATTCTCTATAACGAATTTGAACCTGCAAACACATATTGTACACACATTATGTCCATACTTATTCTAAATTAAGTATGATAAATTGCAAATACTTGTAAAATTACTAACCCCATTAATGTTGTTGTCAAAACGTGATAGTTTAGAAGTAAGCAGCTCCAAATTTTTTTGAATTTCAGCCATCTTAATTTCATGATCGATCTTCATATCTCTCATCTTGGCTTCATACTCATTCTTCATTTCTATCATTTTCTCGTCGTAGTGTTCTTTCATGTCAGCAATCTTTGTTTCAGAAAGGTATCGAATTTCATCAATTTGGCTTTGAAGCATGACATTGTGACGTGGCTTTTTCCGTGGTTGAGAATGAGTTCCAGACAATTGTCTACTAGTAACTCCAAGTCCATACCCTCTAACCCGACCATATTGATCTTTTCCTATCATTTCATTGAACACATCCTCCTCAATTGCATTGAGATCAGAACCTTCCAATGTTGCAGAACGTTCAGCGACAATATTAGTAGCTTTCTCCTATTTTATCATTAAAATTAACATGTTTTAATCAACATAAATATAAATTGCCAATGAATTAAATATTGAATCTTAACCACTTAGTTTGGACATATATACCACAAGCTCTTGTGCTTGATTATTGATGAAAGTACCATCCTGCCTTTTGTGAGTAATTTCAAAAAACTCAATTGATCCAGGTTGTTTTCCATGAGTCGCTTCCTAAAGTGGGATTTAATTAACATATCCTAAAAAAAAAACATAATAATCGAAAGATTTATTTTATTGTGAACCATACAAATTAAAGTATACGCTTACATATTCTGCCCTCTTTCTTGCAAAGCTCATAGATCCAGTGGTATGCAAAGTTTTATTTTTCGATCTTGCTTGCTTCCCTTTTTCCGAAAGCATCTGAAAAACAATTATGCTATTAAATTGGTTACTGGTAAGTAACAAAAAAAAAATATGTTAGCAATATTTTTTAAGAAAATGACCTCCGACTTTTCCGAAAACAAATATTCTACAAGCTTTTTCCATTGATTTGGAAACACTCCTTCCGGGACATTGTTCTCTATTTGTTGTTTCGTTTTCTCAGGCCGAAAGTGCTTGTTTTTCAAAGTATGCTTGAAGATTCTCCATTTATGAGAGACCGAATCCAATACCCACTTTTGCACTTGTTCAAGATCAGGAAGTTCAAAAAACCTCTGTAATAAGTAAACAAAATATTTTAAAATTCACACTGCAATACATAACTCATACATTAATAATATTATTAACATTATAACAATTATGCTCTAGTGATATGAACTTAAGTTATACCTTAGTCAAATTGATGATATCCTCCTTACAATTAAGAGGCATTTTTCTCCAATCATCATATTCAATTGAGCAAAATTCTTTCTTTCGTGCTACGGTACCCAACCAGCTTCCCAAAACACGACCTCCATCCTTAATAGGTTGGCCAAGATTGTTGCAATGAACAATAATCTTATGTCCATCAGGCAATGTCCAAACATGGGTAGCATTAGTCTTTCCTCGTTTTCTATGAACCAGACCTTGGTCGTCTATAGAAAAAAAAATACAAATAAGATTATTAACAACAATTCTAAATTTAAAACATAAAGAGAAAACAACAAAATTTTACCTCGTATCTCTATATCAACGTCATCTTCATCAGCTGGTACATATTCTTCCTCAAAATTATCATTTGGCTCAGAATTATTATTGGGTGTCTCACTATCTTGTTCGTTGTCACTAGGTGGTTGAGTAGTGTCACTATCGACATTCTGATTTTCATTCGTTATATTTGCTTCACTTTCTCCTTCAATGCTAATATGAATACCTCTCAAACTTTTTCTTGCCATTTGAACGTTGTTGAAATAAAAGAATGGAAAGGTTAGAGCTGAGAGTTTATATAAGAAAAATATTCAATAAAATTAATAAAATATGCTAAGCCAAAATCGTGATTTAAAGGAAGTGGGAATTTACATGAATTATGGTGAATTATGGTGATATATATGAAGTGGTTTGTTAGGAAAAATATAGAGGGAAATGCCGAGATAATGGACTAAAAAAAGGAGGGAAAATTAGAGATAAAGAGAATTAAAAAGGAGGGAAAATTGGAGATAGTGTGAAATAAAAAAGAATTAGTTAATAAATTAACTAAATAAATTTTGCCCAAAAAAAAATAAACTAAATAAACCCACCAAGTGTTATCAAGAACTTTGCATAAAAACAAAATTCATATATATCCGTAGGAAATATAGAATGAGAAGAGATACTGTGTAATCAAATTTCATTTTTATATTAGTTTTTTGCCTAGTCAATATTAAATTAATAAGTTAAAGTTGTATTTGTGATTTTTTATACCCAAAATGTTGGCATTGATAATATGATAGGAAAATACTTAACTCATGTGCTATTTTAATTTGCGACGTTTGATTTTTGTTTTGATTTGATATCATTTGGCTCGTGCAATATCCTAATTTGTGACATTTGATTTTTTGATGGATAAAAAAGTAATGAATACCATAAATATATAAGGACCAAATTCATAATCTGAGACAAAACTAAAAGGCATTTGACATTTTTTAGCTACACAAATTATAAAGCGTTGTTAACTTTAAAGAAATGTCAACACTTAGTTCCAAACGTCTTAAAATTTGTAAAACTATCAACACGAATATGGAAAGTGTCTTTAAATATTTATGAAGAGCGACGGAAATTAAAAAAAGTGTGGCTAAAATTATAATACATGAATAAAAAAATAAAAAAATTATTGCCATAAAAAAATAGTTAGACACTTTTTTCGCAACACAATTGAAAAGCGTCTTGAATTTGGAAATCTTGTCGGTGTATTTTCTAATAACGTAGTTAATATTCTAAAAGTTCCGACAGATAATAATAAACCGTCGTTAACTGGTTATAAAAGGAGACACAAATGAAAAAGTATTGTTGAATTTTAAAATACGAGATAAAAAATAAAAATAAATTTAAATGAAAAAATATTGAGACACTTTTTGTCGACGCAAATTTAAAGTGTCTTTAAATTTTTTTGAAATTGAAACGCTTTTTCCAAAAACGTAGTTAAATTTTTTAAAAATCCGTCAAATAACAAAATGCGTCGCTAAGTTACAATAAATGCCGACACAAATATAATCGTGTGGTTAAATTTTGAAATATAAAGACACATACCAAAAAGCGTTGTTAAAAAAGTGTCGTAATAGACCCTTTTTCTTGTAGTGTGTGTAATAATTCATCCAACTTATTTCAATATACAGAACATATATTTCACGCCAACTTACCGTCTATCACTAATACGTGTTTGTTTGAAACGCTTTGACATAATGAAGGGTCTACATCAATACATATAACACTGTTTTCCCTCAAGACAATCCTAACCGATATACTTTCAACCTTCATTCTGGTTTGGGAAAACAAAATTCGAACTTTTTAGTGGAAACATAAGTCTTTATTTTACTTGTGTTTCAAACTTTTATTGAATAAAATATTTGATCATTTAAAATGTACGTACTGTTTCTCTTCTTTTAGTGACTTTTGTTTTCTCATGGAGTGCTTGTTGTATCTCAGATGTTGTCTAGTTCTTATTCATGAAAAGAGGTTTATCAACCATCAAATAGATTTGCCTTGTTGATGGAGCATATTTTCCATTGAGTGTCAAAATAAATCACAGATTGTTTACTCTTATTCTATCACGGTACATATGTTTTCTTGGCATTGCTTGGTTGGAGTTTTTTTAAGGTTAATTGAGGGGAGGTTAGCTATCTAACCCTGCTTGGTTAGGAAGTTAATTTTAAATGAAGGTTTTCAAAGGTTATTTCAAGGTTAATAGGAGGTTAAAAAGGTTGGGTTTTTGGTTCCTCCAAATTGGTGTAATTTGGAGGTTAATATGTTTAACCTTACTTTATCAAACCTCCAAAACAAACAACAAAAGATTAATTAACCTTATGATTCTCCATCTCCCATCAAACAAGATTTATATGTAAGCTCTAATTCACCTCCCCTCCCCTTACCTCACCTCCCCTCCCCTTACTTTAATGAAATTTTTCAAACATCCAACCAAGCAATGCCTTAAGATATATTAAAGCTTTTTTTGATGCACTTCTGGAATATAGGTTTATTTTAATTACTTTGAAAATTTTATCTTCCTTTACAAATAGAAACTCTTTATACAACAGATAAAAGCAAGAAATTAATCGCTTAAAAGAGTAACGATGTAAGATCCAGTTTATTTATAATGACTGCTACTGAACTTAATTAAATTTTAATTATAAAAAAAAATTAGGGCCCACACCTTAACCATTTTAATATTTGTAGAAAATAATTCATCCTCTAGTCAATTAATTGTATCCACCTGCTAAAAAAGTTTAAACGTCTATTTTGATTTGAATTATTTAACAGATGTTAGTTAGGTCTCTTGGACCTTTTTTTTTGCTTACATGATACAATATTTCGAATTTATTGTCTCATTTATAAAGAAATACAAATGAGACAAGAATCTTAGTTCAGGAAAGTACAAACCTACAGTATTATTTATTTTACATGGAATCTAATTTTATACTTTATAAATAAAATAGTGAAATTGAGATCAAGGAATTAGAAAGTCAAACAAATTATTCAGTTGAAAGGGACAAACTTAAAATTATTTTTTGGATTAATTGTGGGTTCAGCAATCACCATCAACATTTCATCGTTGATCATAAAATACATGCTTAGATCATATCATAAAAATAAATATGCAAATGTTTGTCGACATATATTAATTCTCAAATTCTCTTCACGGTTGACAACAAATTATATCACTGGTTTGTCGCCCTTAAATGTGATTACAATTAAATCAAAGGTAATTTCCGAAAAAAGAAAACTTTTGTGTTTATTAATTTTGTCAAAAAGGTGTTTGTGTTTATTTTTTTGACAAAATGAGAATTGTGTTTATCTCCGTTAACCAAAAAGCGGAAAAATCATTAACGGTGTTAAATATGATGACGTGACAAGGGATATTTTGGTCTTAATTTATGGGTTACGATACGAAAAACTCATTTCTCACACTTTAAAGTTGTAAACACATGAATGTTTAAGAAATTTATCGATACATAAAGACAAAAATCTTATTGTCACATCATCACATTTAACACCGTTAATGATTTTTCCACCTTTTGAGTAACAGTTATAAACGCAATTCTCATTTTGTCAAAAAAATAAATACAAACATCTTTTGGACAAAATCGGTAAACATATGGGTTTTTTTCGAAAATTACCCTTAACTCATTGTTTATGTAATTTTAGTTTGATCAAGTTCAATTCAAATTAGTTACGCCTTTAAAAATGATTTAAAAATGCAATATAACAAGAGAAAATACAACTAAACTGAACAAAACCCGACAAAATGCGACAAAAGGTGAATACAAAATAAAAAAAGGGACAACATTTCATAGTGTGATAATATGCAACAATATGTGATAAAACGAGACAAAATATGATCAAATGCTGTATAACGTGATAAAACATAAGAAAGTTTCAAAAAAACCTCCATTAAAAAGTTTCAAAAAAACCTCCATTAAATCATGAATATAAAAAAAGTGACGCATGTGAACAGTAGAAAATTGGTAAAGTTTCCAATTTTTCCCAATCTTCCCTTCTTCTTCTTCTTCTTCTTCTTCTTCTTCTTCTTGTCGTATCATTTTAGCAAGTATTCTTTTTCTATCGTCGTACTAAATGGAACCTTAATATATGGTAATATATTTTTTCAAAAGAATATAAGGTAAGTCCTTGGGAATGACAGCACTCTTTGTACTCCTTCTACCTTATTAATAACTTAGAATTATTTTTGGAATAATTTAAAACTTTCTTGATGTGATATAACAATGTTAACGTTTGAATAAAATATTTCAAACACTCCCAAAATTATAGGATTTCTATAGGAAAATTTCATGTGAAACGACAATTTCAAACACGAAACTCGATTTGGACTCACGATGTGGCGTTGTGTAAACATAATTTTATTTTTTTGGTAACAATAAACATAATTTTATAAACGTATATATATATTTTTTTAAAGATTATTTTTATAACAAAAAAATAGTATTTTATCATTAAAAATATTTAATCACACGCTAAAAAATGGACGAGGCAGATAAATAATTTTTCATTATTGAAAACTCTTGAATAATTTTATTCCCAACAAGAATATTCTTTTGATAAGAAATAGACAAAACTAATGAGCTAATTAATGTTAAAAAGCAGATTTTGATAGGGAATGAGACATCTATTAATGTACTTTTGACACAAGAATAAATGAATTAATTAAAAAGTTACACGCAAATCATAAAAGAAAACAACAATCATATCAAATTTTGTTGACCACGTGAACGACTAAACCCAATGCCACAATACATACGGTGCAAGTCATCGTTACAGTCATTTGCTTCGATTGTATGGTATGCATAACCATGTCGTCATAGAATTCCTCCTGCACCAAGATGACCAGAACTGTTCCATCCACACCGGATAGGAGCAATCCACCCATACCAAAAAGTATCGCATGTCGAATAGTCACCAAAACCCATAACTTGTAATCCATCTTGCCAAAAATTTGGAACGTACAAAAAAACAATTTTCTGTTCATTATTCATTAAAAAGGAAACATATCCACCTCCGATCAAATAGTAAGGATCCATCGTAAGCAAAAAGTTTTTGAGAGAAACATTTCTTCCTTTCAAAAAAGGTTGCAAAAATGAATAATGTTCTTTGAAGTTAATGTTTCTCCATACGAATCCTCCATATTCACGACATACTTACCAAAATCCTGATTCGAGTGTCAATCTCGATAATGAACAATATCGAGATTCCACTAAGGCATAAGCTTGGCGAAGGGTTTGCAAGAATGAAACTTCATCTCTGTGGAATTTTCTGAACAAAATCTCTGTCGATATTACTAAGTATTTCCCCTTCACAAATCCTGCTCTTTCTCTATATAGTGCATGTAGAAGATTAGGGAATTGTAAGCATTGGTTCGAACTCAATGACGAAAGCAATTTCCAAGCTCCTCGTTTTGTCAGTCGTGCAAGTGTGCCAGTACTCGTTAAGGAACAAACCGACTCCTGGAGTCATAACTCCATCTGCCCGCACCCCGAGAACACAGGATTGATACCTTCAAACTTGTGACAAAGTCCTCTTCCATAACAACTCCATACGGTCTCCACTTTTCTTACCAACCATATGATGTCCATCACAATAACAGTGACCGTATGGTCACCATCACCAAGACCGTAGGATCTCCACACGTGGCAATACGGTCCTTATTCTTACCTGCTATGTGTCGCTAAAATCAAACAACTTATAACCTTCGGCCTGGCCTTTATAAGGCCCGGCCGGGCATTTCTTAAGGCCCATCTGAGATCCAAAAATAGATCTCAGACAAGGCTTATGGAGACTGTATGGTCTCCATAAGCATGACCGTAAGGTCACTATATATTCCTATATAAGGAGGCCGAAAATCTCATTCATTTCACCAACAATTCTTTTTTTCCCTCCTATTCTCTCTCAGTTTTGAGCGATTCTTGACACGATAAGTTGCCTCTGATAAAAGTTGCCTTAAGTCGCCTCTGATATAAAAGAATGGTTCGGATACCGAAGTTCTGTCTCATAAACACCCCTACTCCTTAAAGTCCTCACGACACCCAAAATACTCCTATCACCATCCAATATTCACAATTCCAATCATTTACTACCACCAAAAGTCCAAATCCCAGCACTGCTCTCGGTCCTGCTAAGAGCAAACGTGGTCTCTCCAGTCCGAAGGATTCCCCCGGAATCCTTCTTTTCAAGTAACTAGGAGTACGCCCTACGCATCTTCGGCCCCAAAGTTCTTCTCTCCGGCTGCGTTCTAGACGAGTACTAGCTTGCAAGCATCCCGCTGGCACGCAACGAGGGTAAGCTTGAGAGGATTTTTACCGTGTCACCCGGCGGTTTACCGTACAAATGTTTGTGTATTTTAAATCTTTTGTGTGATAAAAAATAAATACAAGACAATAATGAATTATGTTACATTAAAGATCCTCTGGAATTACTGATACCTCTCTGTGAAGAACAAAATCTACAAATTAAAGTTTCAATACTCTAAAATTATCTAAGACCAGGTTCAGGTATGTAAATTTGTCTAGGGTCTTTGATATTGTTTATAATGCCTGTTGATTCCTTGCCATACTGTCATTTTTTTACTGAGTCAACTGTTTGGATTTGAATGTGATATTAGGTGACATGACATCAAAAAAATTTGGATTGAAATTTCCATTTCATTGTTCAAATTGAGAGCTTACATATGGTTAGATCAAATGGGTCTCTTTGACATTTACCGCTCAATTAAGATAATGGATTGTTTTCAATTATGAGATGTATAAATCAAATGTATAGTAAAATGTTAGTTTCAATCTAATCATGTTTGTTCACCAAGTTCATTCTGCTACAATGTTCTCTGCAGGAAGGAACTAAATTTTTCTAAGTAGTTATGACTGTTGGTATGTACAAGCACTACGCCATTTTTCTTGATAGATGACACTAGATACTTGACAGACAAGTTTTTGCCCGTCATCTGTTGTTTCTTTGTGACGGGCATTTAAAAAACCGTCATCTGAATGCAGACAATGAAATTTGATATACCTTTCACATGACACCGCTTTAATATTGACTGTCATGTAAGCAAAATGTGTCAAAATGCACTTATAATCAGACGACAGTTATTAAAATGTCCGTCATGTGAACTAACAATAGAAAATGAAATTTTCAAATTTGAAGTAAGCGGAGCACAAATTATTTGAAAAAAACACGCGCGATCAGAATTGAATCAACGGTTGAGATCAAATTATTTAAATTAATGGTTAAAATTAAAACCCCCAATTTTTCTCTTATCTCTTCCTTTAGCACAGAAAACCCTAGCGGCCAATTTTTCATATCATTTCTCCCCTTTTTCTTCAAACTCTTTCTGAGTTTTCTTCTCTTCTTCTACAATGGCCGAAACCCTAGCGGCCCATTCTCTCTCTCATCTAACAAAACCCATCTCTCTTTCACCTAACCTTCTCTCATTCTTAGACCTAAGTGTAGCAGTCGTTGTTCTTCCCTCTCCTTCCCTTCTTCACCGTCCGCAGCTTCTGGTGTTGAGGAGAAAAAAAGGTAAGATTTAAGATTTCCTTTACTGATTGACGGTGTAATGTTGATGTTCTGTTTTATTTGATTTTTGCGCGTCTCTCAGACTCAGATCCATTTTCGATGGCTATGAATCAATCAGCGGTGGTGAAATTGGTGTTCTCCGTCTTCTTCTTCTTGTGCTCCTTGTGTTTGTGATTGCTCTTCTCAGCCTCTTCTTTCTCTTCCTCAAGGTATTCATTCTTTCAGATCTCTTCCTCAAGGTATTCATTCTTTCAGATCTCTTCCTCAAGGTATTCTATATCATCGTGTATATCTTTATCTGCAACAAGAATGCAACCTTTATCTTCTTTACCTCTCTTTCCCCAAAAAACCAGATGTATGCTGCTTTTCAGGTTTGCTAGAGCTTGTTCTAGCTCTATTGGATACTTGAATTCATGTCAGAATCAAAACCCAAGACTTCATTTTGCTGGTGTTAGACTAGAGGAGGTTGTAGATCCTAATGCAGGAAAATTGAGGCTTGATTCTTGGCTTTAGTTACAGTTTATTTTAAGCTTGTTGTTGTCATCGGCAGGATTGTTGATAAGGTTAATTCTCACGCCCTGCTGTTTTTTACTGAATTATTGACTTAATGTCTAATGAATTTTACTGAATTTAGTGAAATGAACTGAAAGTTACGGAATTTAAGGTGTCTAGATTTGTTTTTAGTTCTTGGTTGATGCAGAAGTTTGAATTTTGCTGCTGTTATTGAGCAGGTTGCACAAAATGTGAAGGCTGGGGATCAAGTTACTTGCACGATTTCGGAGCTTCAGTCCTTGAGGGCTGATCCTGAGGAGATGGATTTGGATATAGTGTATGAAGATGAGCACTTAATTGTGGTTAATAAGCCTCCACACATGGTAACTACCGGAATTTATAACTTCAATTATGGTTCTTTTTGTGAATTTCATCCGATATTCTCATATGTATTCCTAGCTAAATATATCTGTTAAGCTATGCTATGTCTAGAATCCTATTCATTTTGGTTTTCGTTACTAGAATAGGAATTGAAAGCTTCCGCTTCTCAGCCTTATTAGCTCTTTATTGATCATAAGATGTGTTGTTAAATTTAAAGATAAACCTATATTTGAAAGATAAACCTATATTTGAAATGCTACCTAGTTGATGTTGATGCTGCAAGGTGAAGGACAATGATGTTTGTCTTTTGTTGTGGCGTTTTATTTTGCTTTGTGAATTCTGAGTTGGAAGCTACTTTATACAGGTATGCGAAGGAGGTTTGTGACGTCATTGCAGCGAAATGCCTCACTGGTCGTCCCAAAACAGTGGAAAAGGCTCAGGCAGCATTCATGCTTTGGGTGGAGCTCGAGGCTATTGACGTTGTCTTGGTAGGCTCCTTGGTGCACTACAGTTTGCTGATTTTTATTGAATGTTGCTGCGCTTTTTTGCTCTGTGGTTCGTTACAATGTGGCAAGGTTTTCGTGAGGAGACGTTTTTTCTTTATTTTCTTCCTGTGGTGGGATGACTTTGTTTCATGTGCATGCATAGAGTGAATCACTTTGTTTTATTGCTTGCTTCCTAAGTGTTGTAGACGTGCTTAATCCTGGTTCGGTTGTTAGTTGGATTTTGGATTTAATGGTTGAGTTTGGCACATTAGATTTAGTTGTGGTACTCTTGGTTAAGTTTTGATACATTAGATTACGTTATGGTTGCTTAAGTTTTGGCAAATTTTGGTGTATGTATGTGTACAATAAATAGTTCATATGAAGGAAGTTAGCATATAAGAGAGCTCCATTCAATCCAAATTATGAATAATTTAGACGACATTATAAAATAAAAAGTGTCATCTTGAGAGAATCAAATGACAGAAAAGAAATGAAAACTGTCATTTTCTTTATTTTCTAATGACGGATAAATTAAATACACTGTCATCTGAACATTACATACTCCAACTTAGGATGGTTTGGTTGACGGATAGACTTAAAATTGTTGTCATGCGAAATGTAATCGGAGGACGGATTCTTTTGTAATAAATGTCATGCGAAACAATGTACAATGACGTTTCACTATTTGCTGACTGTCATTAGAAATTCATTCACATGACAGTTTCTGACCGTCGTCTGAAGGCTCGATAGATGGCGCTGAGCCCCGTGACGGACAAAAAAACGATCAGATGACGGTTTTTGCCCGTCATCTTAAGGGGTTTTTGGCGTAGTGAAGCCTCAGCAGCAAGAGAAAACTTATCAAAAAAGGACTCCATTATACATGTATGTTATCATTAGTGGTTTTCCCAATTACACATCATTTGAATTTCCATTTTTGCTATCTCATTTCAGCTAGACGTCTCAAGTTCAAACTTTGGGGGAGGTAACAGAAATAAAAAATGTATTTGGACTTTGTCCCTCCCTCTTACCTTTAAAAAAAATAAAATTGTTCAAGGACAATATCAGAGCAGTATTTTCAAGATGGGTTACTCATCAACTGCATGATATTGATGCCTTGGGCTAAAATGGTTGATCATGTTTTCAATGACTCTTTCATGTTTCGTTGACATTATTGTTGTCTATGTTCATGTAACTTTCTTTTCAATTGGTTACAAAAAAATTCTATTGGTACATGTAAGTCATTGCAAAGAATGAACTTCCTTTGAGGTAGCAAATAGCGAAAAAAACTGTCGGGAAAGGCTAGACTCTACAACTATTAATGCATGGCGGGAACCTGAGTTGCTAAAATATATTCATGCTTATGATATTCTCTTGTCTTTTAAGAAGTTGATAAAAGTTGGATCAATATATAATAACTGAATGTTCGCCTTCATTCAAGTAAATCTTTATATGTCAATGTTTCTGTCTGCATATTTTAAAATATTTGATAGGTCTTAATTGCTGTTTTTTTGGCAGGTTTGTAATCGAGTTTGGCATGGATTTTTCAAGGGTTCACAATTTTTGTCTAGGAAAGTCAGCAGAGGATCATTAGAAATAAACATGTTCATCATAAATCGAATAATAGAGAAATATGATTGCATCCAGAAATTTATTACTTCTGTTTGTTCAATATATTTTATAAGCATATATATGAGAATGTATTGCTTCTGTCAGAAGCATCTTGAATGACAAGCCAAGGATGCAATTGAGTAATCCCTTCATTCCATGTCTCCATGTCTCTTTCAATCTGTTGTTTGTTAATTAGCCACTAAAAACATGTCAGAAAAGATATAAAAAAAAAAGTTAATTAGATAAAAGAAAATAAAAATCAAAGCTATTGAAAATATAATAGAACGTCAATATATGAATACTCTAAATAAAAATAACGTTGAGTTTTTGTTGTACCAATCTCTATAAAACAATAACCCCCGATTCAACCAATTGTAATATAAATTGAAGACGTCAAAAGCAATGTTATTATTTCATGTTGTAAGACAACAAACTCAACAATTTTATCAATGCTTCAATTAAGTTGAATGTTAAGATAAAATATAGTTCAATTAAGTCGAATGTTAAGATCAAATACAGTTGGAAAATACGAGAGCACAAACCTCCTTGGGCGGGGCATGAGCATCAGCCTTGGCACCAACAATTTGAACTCCAACAGCTTTTCCGGGGAAGCTACAAACAATAAAGTCAAATTAAATCAGATCGAAACAAATCGAATCGAATGACATAATATCCGATTCAAAAACAAAGCAAATAAAAAAAGACGAAGCTACATGAACTAACAGAGTCGAACCACTTGCTAGCATTGGGGAAAGAAGCTCCAGGCTTGGCGGAAACGGCAGCGTAGACCTTTATATCATCCTTAGTAAGTTGATCCCTAAGATAATAACAAAATCACATGAGAAAATTTCGTAGCAAAATTAGTTGAAAAGTGAAAGAAAAGTTAAGAAAAATACCCGGAAATATAAGATTTTCCAGCGAGAAACTCATCAAGAGACTTGACGCCTGCTTCGGTGTGGAGATCGGAGAAAGTGATGGCCATTGTGGGAGAGAGGATGAGGGATGAGAGTGTATCAAGTATGAAGCAGCAGAGCAAAAAAGGAGGAAGAAGAAGGAGATGTAAAGATGAGATATTTATATGTGGTTTATTGGAAAACCCTTGAGTTATGCTAATAATATTAAATCCGAATAACAATTTTTATTATGCTAATATTATACTATTATCACTCCAAATTTGGTTTATTATTACAGTCTTCCTAATTAATTTTTTTTGACAAGACGAGTGTTCCAATTATGCTTCTAATTAATTAATTAGTGTTACTAGAAAATAAAATCCGAATAGCAAACGGAATATTTGTTTATATTATATTATATATAGTGAGGTTAGGGCAAGAGTATCTGTAGTATTTTAGAGAATAAATGGCCGAAAGCAAGCAAGAATCACTATCTGCGTCACGCAATTCCGTTCACATGCACATTAATGTGCATGTGAAATTGTACACATTCACCCTAGGATCAATCTAATGGCCTATAATTTCTCTAATAAAATTTAATTATTTGATTTGTTTTAATTTAATAATCCCTTCAAATTTAGTAAGTTCCTAAAATTATGGACTTATTAACTTATGAAAGGAAATAAACATCTCTCCTCTCCAACCTTCCTTCTCAACAACCTATATTCACTTTTTGACCGAAAAAAAATGGACGATGACCGTCACCGGAGAAATTTTCCATTAGCGGAATTTTTAGTTTTTGTTTTGATGGTTAAAAAAAAGAAAGAAAAAAGAATATATTCTTCAATGGGACAATTCTCCATAAAAAATTATTTGTCATTCATCATCCCGTTGAAGAACAATTAATTACAAAGAATTGTCCTCAATATTAAATAATGAAACAAGAGATTATTTTATAACAAATTAAATAATGAAATAAGATCAAAATAATGTTTGGTTAAAAACACCAAAATTCCTCAAATAACATCAAAATTTTTGAACACTATTTCAAATTTGCACATCCATAATTGATTGACTTGTTGGAGCTGCAAAGAAAAAATAATTATGAGTTCAATTTGCAATCAAAATCAACACCTTCACAAGGCATCAATTTCATAAATATAGATAAAAAAAACTTACAAAGATAGTTCATCAATCAAATGCTCTTATTTAGCGACTAAATTTCACCCTTAGCTTCTACAACCTTCGGCCTAGAAAACATTGTATAATTGAGCAAGTTAAAAAAAATAAAACATATAAATAACAAATAAATATGTAAATATTTGAATGCGCACCTAACTGATGGGCACAATTTTTTGTTATGTGTACTACTTCGACATATAGAGCATCGTCTAGCTTTTCTATTTTTATCTCTCCATGATGTCAAGCGTTTTCCACTGCCTTTTGTCTTCACTTGGAGGGGATCTAGATAACAGTTTTCTTGTGAAGTTGTAGCGATGTTATTCTTTTTAGCAGATTGCCCAGTAGAAAGGTTTAATTCTTTAACTTGCTCCAACAACCCTTCAAATGATTTTGTAACCAATTCAGTCTCTTCAGTGAAAATAACAGCTTCGTCAATTAAGCTAGAAGCAAGCTTGAACATACTATTGTGTTTGATTATAATTGAACTATCTCCACCATCTTGGCCTTGACATATTTTTTTATGAACTCTTGAAAACCTTGTCCATCTTTTCAAAATATACTCGTGTGGCAACTCCATAACCTGTTTGAATCGTAAAAGTGCCAAAATATGTCTACAAGGAATACCTTTGAACTCAAACATTCTACAACTACATGCAACCATATTTGACACTTTATCATCTATAAGTGTTCGCATTCGAAGGTTGTTAGAGGACACCCTTTTCGTTTTGTAAACACCACGAACGTCATTATCTGATATAGTATCAACAAAATATTGATTAGCATCACGAAGCTGAACTTGAAAATTTGTGAAACACTTTTTAGTATACAAATGAGCCATTTGAGTCTCCATTGGCATTCCTAACTGTAAAACGGGTGTCTCATTCAAATATTTGTGATCTTTAAGTAACTCTTCATGCCTCTGATGAGCAAGTGCCCTATTAAAACGTGTGACAAAATCCATCAAACTATTTTCTTTACTGCAATAACGCTTAAAAAAAGCATGTACACTTTCAACCCTCTGACTGCTTGACATCCCTGCTGAAAAATATTTATTAACATATGCAGGAATCCATTTTCCACGCAACTCGTACATTTTCCTCAACCATTCATTATCTATTTGATCACTTCTTTCCAATTCTTCGTACCATCTTATATCAAATTCGTCTTCACTCTCTGAATCCCATATACAAGACCTAAAAGCCTCATAATAATTTTTCATGAAAACGACATTAGTTTTCTCGGGAAATTTATTCATAATATGCCAGATGCAATACCTATGAAATGTGTTTGGCAAAACTGTAGCAATTGCTTTTGTCATTGCTTGATCTTGGTCGGTGATTATGACATGTGGGGGACTATTAGGCATTGCTGCAAGCCAAGTGGTCAACAACCAATAAAATGAATCAAAAGTCTCATCACTAAGAAATGCACATCCAAAAGACGTCGTCTGCCTATGGTGGTTCACGCCTACAAAAGGAGCAAAAATCATCTTATAACGATTGGTGTTGTATGTTGTATCAAATACAACTACATCACCAAAATTTGAATATGCATGTTTTCCAATTGAATCAACCCAAAAACATCTAAGAAGCCTATTTTCTTCATCAGTGTCAAATTTAAAAAAGAAATCGGGATCCTTCTCTTTGTCATCTTTGAAGTGCTCATGCAAAATGTCTACATCATGTCCCTTAACTTTTTCTCTCTCATCTCGGACTGCATTCCTTAAATCTCTTTCAGTGCAACCGACATTTTCATGTCCGCCAGCTTGTGATTCAAATAATGCAAATTGTTGGTACAATGGAATGTCCACCTTTTTGAGGTCTTGTATAAGATTCTTTTTTGCTTCAGAAACTTTACGATGTGATTTTAATAAGTGAACTCTACTCGGTGTCGTAGGTGGATGAGTATGTTCCTATATGAAAGACTTGACAGTATAACAACTTCCGTCATAGCTTACATTCAATTTTGCATGGCAGCTTGATCGAGTATTTTTTTCGTTCTCTTTTTTCAACTGTATTGTTGTTTCTCCAATTTGCATTTGTCTCCCCTTCTTTAGAACATGTATATTCTTTCCAAGTTATAATTCCATTCTTCTCATTTTGCCTTCCTTTTCTGACACTAATTCCAGCCTTATGTGCATAATCATTATAAAATTTGTACACTGTATCTAATGAGTCGAACGTCTGGCCAATTTTTGGTTTAATATCGTCTTCAACAACAGAAATCCATGTTTGTACTTTATTTTCTTGGAGAAACATCTGATATATGACGTCCATCAAACAAAACAAGTGTCAGAATTTTATCGAATAAACAATAAAGACGAAAAAGCTAACTATTCTACAATTAAGTTATAAAACAAGTACTAAGAATTTTTTTTGAAATAAACATTAATTTATTCCATCCCCGATTTGATAGTTAAATTTTTATATTCTAAGCAAACAATAATTCTATAGAGTAACTAATTTATGTTGTATGCAGTGAACATATATATGTGCATGATCATGTATGACAATCTACCAATTAACTGCATCATGAAATATGAATTAGTTTCATGTAAAAAATTTTGACACATGAATTCCAAGTGTCATTATGCATGAAATTGTCAAGTTCCACTTTCAAGAAATAATAATATTATACAATAAAATCAAAGACTTAGTGAGAATGTTTAAGTTTAATCCAATTATATAGGTGAGTTTAGCTACCAAGATATACAACATGAAAAAGTGACTAGAAAGTATGAAGACAGAGGGAGACTTAGAATAGAATTCTAAATGAGTTTGAGGAGTTTAGGGAAATCCTCGGTCGTTGTAGGTAAAAAAATAACAATAAAATGTTGCAAACACATGAATTATATGGTTAATTGAGTACCTTGCTTGTTTTCGTCAAAAAAGAAATTGAAGAAGCTAAAGAAAAATCAATGTCTCAATACAATCAATGTCATAATTCAAGCTCTCTCAAATTTACCAAATTTCAGAATTGTAGCTTCAATTCACAAGGTCAATTGCTTAAATAGAAAAAATAATAATCAATATAAGAAGAGTTGAATTGAAATAAGAAGTAATCAACTGAATCCTTATCTAACAAGGAATTGTCACAAGATCCAAAATTGTCCTGGAAACCGTTTCTAAGACTAAGTTCAGTAGTCTTTTCAGCAAATAAAGCTTCTTTTCTTTTTCTTTCTTTTTTTTAACCATCAAAACAAAAACTAAAAATTCCGCTAATGGAAAATTTCTCTAGTGACGGTCACCGTCCATTTTTTTCCGGTCAAAAAATGGATATAGGTTGTTGAGAAGGAAGGTTGGAGAGGAGAGATGTTTATTTCCTTTCATAAGTTACTAAATTTGAAGAGATTATTAAATTAAAACAAATCAAAGAAAGCAGAAAATTTAAAAACAACCACAAAGTCTTATAGATGTGTTATATTCATCAACATCCAATCCAATGAAAACTTGAAATTGGACCTTCAATTGGATAAAGTACTATCGCTGAAAAACTACGGTCAATCATATCGAAGACACGTAAAACTCTTTGATTTATATTAAAGAAGTACACTGCATTTTTTTTAACCTCCTGAATTTTCTTGTGCAATAGCTCTATTTGATAAGATATGCATATCATATATTTTAACTACTTGGAAAACTATTTAATAAGATATGAAGAAAGATGAACATCTAGAGGCTTGAGGTAGTAGATTTAGCTATGGAATTCCAAAGGTTGTCAGTCTTGAAGTGCATGGTGATTTAGTTGAAGGAAATCTTATCAGAGGTTATGCTGAGGTCGCATGGTGTGGTGGAACTCCAGGGAAAGGTGTTTCCAGGTAATATGAAATCTCAAATGATGCAACCCAACCCACTAACTCCCTATTGTTTCTGCAGATTTGCATTATTGTTTTTCAAATTTATATAAAAAACAATGCAACATTCCTTTTCTTATTTCCAGTTGGCTGAGGAGAAGATGGAATAGCAGCCCTGTGGTAATTGGTGGTGCCGAAGATGAGGAGTATCGACTAACTTTAGATGACATTGGTTCGAGTTTGGTTTTCATGTACACACCAGTTACAGAGGAAGGTGCCAAAGGAGAACCGCAATACAAGTACACTGATTTTATTAAAGCAGGTGCGCCAGAAGTGAAATTCTTCTTGAATCTGATCATTTATTCTATTCCCCCCGTATCCGCTCTTCACTTATCCATAAAATGAAAATTATTCGTTACTGTTTGAAAATATCCTCTGCATAAATCCTTCATTGTTACTAATGTGGGACTACCCTGAATACCATTCTTTCAGAGATTCTCCTGGTAAATGTACTTTTTTTCCAACCTATTGCAGTTTGATACTTCTTGTTGCACGTTAGTGAATCCAAGTATGTTTCTTCATGCGGAATAACATGTTTCGCCTTGATTTGTAGTAAATGAAATTGGGAGATATTTTCAATCGTCATGATGTGAAAGACTGCATTGTCCATAGGTTTTCATTCTTGGTGCTTACTTCTTAGGATGTTAGCTTGTCAATTTGCATGATACCAGCTTATACTGGCATCTTTTTGCCTGGCTAAGATATACTGCTTGCTCCAATTGAATGCTATGGAAAAGCTAGCAAAGAACTTAACGTGTAACCAAGTACTGAATGTGAAAAACATTTTATTAACTTTCTATATACCTTGGATGAAATAGAACTCTTATTATCTGGATGGTATAAAACTTCATCTCTCATTTTGTATGAATGATATTTCATAGACACTCTTGGGCTAATTACTGTTATAATTGATTGGTTCAGAATGACATGGATTTTTCTTGTCTTAAACAGTTATTTTGACTTAGTTCACATTTAAGGGAAAATACACAGTTCATCCTTTCTTCTACTTTTGGACAAACTAGGATAGCATTTCATATTTGTAACTTCTAGTAATATTGTCATTTTCCTATAACCCAAGATTATGTTGTTGGATGCTAAAAGGTCTTGTTTCATTGTGCCAGCTCCTCCCTCCGTAAAAAATGTCCAAATTGTTGGAGATATTGTTGAAGGAAATATCATAAAAGGTGTTGGGGAGTACTTTGGTGGAAGAGAAGGTCCTAGCAAGTTTGAATGGTTACGTGAGAATTCAGAAACTGGGTTAGTGTGCTAATCTTTTTCAAGTTCTAAAAGGCACTCAGGGAAAAAAAAAATGGATGGCATTGTATCTTTAGAAGTTGAGTTTGTCTTCAACTTCAAGTTTGTTGTGCATCATATAAAAAGTTGAGTTCTGTTTCTTGTCGTCATCTGTAATGGGAAAAAATTGCTTTTCGTCCATTGATAAACCTGTTTGATTTCGATAGTGTTCTTTCGTCACTTTACTATTGTTGGCTTCTTTTGGCAGGGACTCTCTGTTGGTATCAATGGGTACAGCAGAATATACTTTGACTAAAGAGGATGTTTGCCGACACCTAATGTTTGTTTACATACCCATTAATTTTGAAGGTTAATGCATTTCTTTCTATTTTTCTTGCAGACTTACTGTGCTTGTTTATATCCTATTTCTTTCTTTTAGATTTGTCCGTTGTAACATATTAATTGGCATGGTTTACAGGGCAGGAAGGGGAATCTGTATCAACAGTATCTCCTGTGGTGAAACAAGGTAAATAGAAATGGTGCTTGCACTTACTTGGATGCTTTTGTCTTGTCCTTTATGATTTTGCAGAAACAACGGAGGAAACATGTGCACAAAACTTCCCCTTATCTTGTAGTCTAAGTTCAGTGTGGCCCAAAATTTACACTGCGATTTCATATTCTGGTGAACACGGCGCATGTCGATTGGGCGGATTTTGCCAAAAATCTAAGTTCCAAGTGTGAATTTTCGCCAAGAAGCTTTTTGGGCCAAATTGGTCCTAGGCTATAAGTTCGAGGGGCTGGATTGGTCTTTCGGCAATAATTAAGTTTTGATATGGGTCATTTTCTGGTGTCCTGCAACTACATTTTTGTCTAGGAGTTCAGATTTGGATTATGATTTTGATTAAGTTTGATTGATATCAGAGCAACTTTTGGAAAGATTGGGCTTTCTATAGAATTGTAGGAGTATAATGAAACTAACTCTGTTTTTGATGTATTATTTATTTTCGCTTGGAGTCAAGCTTTTTTGAATTGTTTATCAAGCATGACATTCTAATTTAGACTCTTTTTGGAGGAGTTTAATGGGGGTGGGGTTCCTATAGTTTTTTTTCTATCTCTGTCACTCCTGAGGAGGCTAAAAAATGTTGGATTTTTGTTTTTCCAGTTTATTACCTAACTAATAAGGGGCCTTTGACTGGTATTTATTGATGCTCACTTTTTATGCTGTTATGGATACTGAAATTTTCATGAGAATAGCTTGGTGATACAGTAGTGTTTCTGCTTCTACATTTACTGAGATGATTTTGTTCATGTTTATAAAGGGATTTTGTTGTTTGTATCTTCAGTATGGTCTTTGGCCCATCATGTTGCATAATGTGTACTATTAAAAGACTTCTCTTGAAATGATGGATTTGTTTCTTGCCCCAATTCCAGCACCTCCAAAAGTCACCAATGTCAAACTAATCGGGGATATGAAAGAAAACAGTAAGGTTACTGTGACTGGTGCTGTTACTGGAGGAACTGAAGGTTGTAGCAGAGTTCAGTGGTTTAAAACAAAATCATCAACTTTTGATAATGAGAATGACCTTGAAGCAATGAGTGCCTATAAAATTGCAAAGATGGGAAATTACACATGTACATGCATAATCATGGATCAGTGCTTTTGAGAATTTCTATTCTATTATAATATCTTAACTTAGCTTTCACATTTGTTTAGGCATTCCGAATACCTCTTGGAGCAGTTGGTTGGTACATTGTTGCAAAATATACTCCTATGGCTTCAGATGGTGAATCTGGTGAACCAGTATATGCTACATCAGAAAGAACAGTTGAGAGTGAGTTTATCTTCTTTTTTTGGCTATATATCTTGAATTGGTTTGATGCTTCATCTGATGGTTGGTTTTAGCATAATTCAGTTTTCTAATTCTTAGTTTTTGTTTTCAGCTCTTCCCCCGAGTTTAAATTTCTTATCTATTACTGGTGATTATGCCGAAGGTGGAATGTTGACAGCATCATATGGCTATATAGGTGGCCATGAAGGAAAAAGTGTTTATAATTGGTATCTTCATGAGGTATTGAGTGTTGGTTAATCCATGAGTATCTGTTACATCAATTTTAATTTCATTATTTGAGCCCTCTTTTTCCATCACATTGGAACCACTTGAAGGTTGCTTGATCAACCTCTAGTCGAACCGAGTAATGGGATATAGTTAAAATTAAATAAATCATTATTTGTTTCCTTATATTAAGATTACATAACTTTGAATTAGAACCTTTTTTTTTGTATGATTTTGCATTGAACTTTAAATAATTAGGACTATTAACCGCCCCCCCTCCTCTTGATTTCTGCAGTTAAGTGTTCATATTTGTTCTAGATGTCTTAGATTCTCTATGAACCTAAATTTATCTCAGTTGATACTATTTGTTTAAAATGATTTCAAATACATTCCAGCCTCTGAATGCAATGACCTGGGACAAAATTCTCTCTTCTTTTTATCCGAGGAATTTTTTTTACTGATATGGTCAATTGCTTGAGTTTTTGAAGAATAATGTTTGACACAATCAGGCTGTAACGGAATCTGGTGCATTGGTACGAGAAGATTCAGGAGTGCTTCAGTACTGTATTACTAGGGATGCAATTGGTAAATTCATATCCTTCCAATGCGTCCCTGTTCGTGATGATGGGACTGTAGGTGAACCAAGAACTTGCATGGGACAGGAACGTGTTCGGCCTGGTAATGCTCTTTTTTCAACTTCCCATATATATTTGTCTTTCTTATCTATTTCTTTTGAGTATGGAGAGGCGAGATTTCAATTTGACTCCTTCAAATAAGCAAATGAATTACTTGTATTTTCTCACCCAATGTTTAAGCATAAAAGTCATGTAAATTTTCTAGACGTCCTGATATGGAATGCATTCAGATCTACTTGAGAGAAGCATACTGGATATGATGTGTTCAATTAATTGTATATTTAGTGCTAAATGGAAATTTCTAGCAAGTAGATAAGTTACTGCTTTTTTTTGTCTATTAGTAATCGAAATGTCTACATGTCAATTTGTGTTTAGTGGTAACTTTGGATAAAAGAATTTCGAGTTGAAAATGCTAATGGTTTAACTTTTGATTGGTTGGTATAGATATGTTTCCTCTATCTGCTTTATATCTGTGTTACATGAATTTTTTATGCCAAGTGTTCTTTGATGATTAGGAAGTCCAAGATTGCTTTCTCTACAAATAGTTGGTAATACTGTTGAAGGGAAAACGATAAGTGTGGACAAAAAGTATTGGGGAGGTGAAGAAGGAGAATCAGTGTTCCGTTGGTTTCGGGTACTTTCTAATATCATGCAAGAATACAGCTTGAGATGTCTTTATGTTGTAAAGTAGGACTAATAATTCACATTTTCAATCAGAGAACAAAAATTAGTTGTTTTGCTATTGTACATAATACAAGAAAACAAGTGTTTATAAAATATGTGCTTTGCCAGAAATCATATTACATTTCTCACAGTTTACGAGTACTTGTTCTTATTTGATCAAATTATTCTAATGCAGACCACTTCTGATGGCTCTCAAAGTGAAATATTTGCTGCTACTTCTATTCCATATATGCTTTCAGTTGATGATATTGGATGCCTCATCTCAGTTTCTTGTGAGCCGGTTAGAAGTGATTGGGCTCGTGGTCCTATTATTGTTTCTGAACAAATTGGACCTATCGTACCTGGTATAGAGTTGATTTCCTGTCACTGCTTTTGTGGAAATATTTAAGGAAATCCTTCGTATTATGTAAATTTTTTTCAGGCAAAATGGCGCTGATAACAGAGTGAACTGATTTCATTGCAGGCCCTCCAACTTGTCTGTCTTTAGATTTCTTAGGGTCAATGATTGAAGGACAACGTCTGAGTTTTGTTGCTTCATATAGTGGGGGGTGAGACTTTGTTACTCACAATCCTTTGATATGTTGAAAGTTCTATTCTACTTGTTTTAATTTTAACTTGCTCCCACATTTCTAATAATGAAGGCATTCTTTGTAATTCAGGGAGATTGGGAATTGTTCCCATGAATGATTTAGAGTGAGAAGCAATGGGGTAAGGGAGAAACTAACTGCTGATGGTAAGTCAGTTGAGTTACATTAGGTGTATTCTTCAGAGCAAGTTGTGTTCTGGGAATTATTGGATTAATCGGTTAGATTATTGGTGCAGAGTTTCTGGATTTGACTCTAGAAGATGTTGGAAAGTACATCGAACTTGTTTATACTCCAATGCGCAAAGATGGTGTAAAAGGAATTCCTAGGAGCATAAAAACCAATGTGATAGCGCCAGGTGGGTTGTATCTGCAATTCACTTGTGCAATTTTCAACTACTCACTATGTGTGATCTTCTCATGTTTAATAATATCCATGATGCAATTGATAACTGAGACTCAAGAATGCTCTGGAGTGTAGTTCAGAAACATATCTGAGATCTGACTATCATTTCATCTGATAAATCAAGTGTGTAAAAGTGAGGCAATCTTGCAACGCTCAAGAATAAAAATAAATGCTTTCAGACTTGTTCTTGCTTTCTGGTTCTAAATTAGTACGGTAATATCGCTGTAGGTAGTGCTTAAACAATTAGGAGTTTGAATTGGTTGAGGCTGTTTTGAATCATAAGCTTGTTTCTGATTGATTATGTTTTGCTCCAACAAGTCTTCGTAATTAATGAACGAGCTGCTTTAAGATCTCTGACAGTTCATCTCTGGTTGGCTATTTTTTCCAGAATAACAATCTTAGAAATTATAGAATAGATTACTCAAAGATCTTTACATAACCTCCCTGACCTTTTAGTTTAATCAATTGTTGAAAAGGTTTTAGTAAATGGACTTAATTCTATGGTTCATGAGTGCTACATAGCACACCTAGGATTTTGTTTGCAAAAGGTAAAATGATGCTTTATCGGCAAAAAAAGTTTCTTGTGTTCATTTGTAATTACTTGAAGTTAGGATTTAAGGTTCACTTTCTTTTCCCGGTGCAGATTTTTGCTCAGAAAAAACTCTTTTAATCCATCTTACTTGAGTCCTGAACTATTTTGATCCAAAATAAAAGAAAATTGCTTGAAGCAAATGAATTTCATTTAAGTTTTACTGTTTCAAACATCGATATTGTTTTGTAACATGTTTGTTCTATAAGACTACTTTTCCATTGACACTCACTTCCTATTGGAATTTAATAGCGGATCCTGTGGGATTGGAACTTGTTATTTCAAGTTGCTGTGAAGAGAAGGAAGTGATACCACAAAAAACATACTTTGGTGGATGGGAAGGTGCTGGGGAGTATATTTGGTATAGAACAAAGAATAAGCTAACTGGAGCTATACTGATGGATACATGTAATTCCAGTGATGATATTGTCATATGCAACAAAACCTTGTAAGTTCCTGTAAAACAGATTATGGAGTAGTTGTTTACATTTTAATATTTAGTTGATGAGAAATGTGTTCCAATGGCAGCACATATTCTCCATCACTCGAAGACGTGGGTTCCTTCTTGGCATTATATTGGCTGCCCATTCGTTCAGATGGAAACTGCGGAAAACCATTAGTTGCATTTTCCAATTCCCCTGTCAGCCCAGGTACGTTGGCACTAATGATTTTATTCCTGATATATTAATGTTTCCCTAATGCTAATGACAAGTTTGCTTCTACCTGAATGAAAAGCCATGAGTCCAAGTTGTTGAACTGTCTCAACCGAAGATCTGGGGAAGGCTATCTGGGACTAATATCCTCTACTCAGAGTAATTCCAGTGCGCCCTCTGCTTTGAACAGTTTGACCAAAACTGTTCAAAAAGGAGAGTCTGGCCACTGGAATTACCCATTTAATGCTTGACAAAAAGACTTTCCTTCTGAACAGGCTTAGCTAAAATGTCGTTGAACTCCAATTTGCGTTCATATTGAGTGTTTTGAAGTTTATGAGCTTGAGATGTGCATATTTTTTATTGTTTCTTGCCACATCTGTATGCTTGGCATACTCGGTTCAAGAACCATATTTCGCCTGTTCATTTTTTTGTTAATCAATTATTGGCCATAGTTGTACCAAGAAATGCAAAACTAATAGCTATTGCTTTTAACATGCATGAAATTATGCTTGCAGCTCATCCAGTCGTTTCTAATGTTCAAGTCAAGAAGTTGTCTTCTGGAAGTTATTCTGGAGAGGGAAAATATTTTGGTGGGTATGAGGGGTCCAGCCTCTTCAGCTGGTACAGAGAAGCTACTGAGGGGACCAATGTTCTTATTGATGGGGCGAACTCTCAAACTTATGAAGTCACAGATGCAGATTACAATTGCCGCCTGTTGTTTGGGTATGTGTTCTAATTGCTAGCTCGACTATTGTGTTTAAGCGTTTGAAACTAGCTTTCCAGAGAAGTCTTTGACATTTTATGTCTTGATGTGGAATCCAAGCTGCTGACCTTTATTTCTTTATCCTTCTTATTCTAGATTCGTTATTGATGAGTTAATATTACCTTTTGTAAAATGCAACTCGAGAAATTTCACCCATTTAGATGTTCATGCTGAAATATTTCTCATAGGTATACGCCAGTTCGTGTAGATTCAGTTGTTGGAGAACTAAAATTGTCTGATCCAACTGAAATTGTTCTTCCAGGTATGTTAACTTTATCAAAATAAATCAATGTTATTTGCCTCTTAGAGAAACACGTTAATATCGAAATGAAATTGGAAAAGAAGATTGTATACCCGTGGATGTTATACATACTAAATACATTTGCCGCAATTTCTTTTCATGTTTATTACTACAAGTTTTCAATTCTTACTTTGAGAACTTGCATTATGTACTATCAATTAATGGACTTTTTCTTAATATAACGTATCCATAGTAATTTTTAAATTTTGTTCTCTTTGACTTCTATACTCATCTACGCTGTATGCAAAATGGAACCAATATTTTAAGTTGGTTGCCTTCATCTGCGATGATAAACTTTGACCAACAAGGCTGGACCCCGACTTTCAGTTGTGATCTATAAAGCGATAATGTCATCATAATGTTCCTATACTGAGCTCAGTTTAATTCAATGTGGATGATTTTATTTTTTCTTTTATCATGTTTGTCTTTTATAATTTTTCCCTTGTTCTTTTGTCTGGTGTACATTCTCTAGCTCCATTAAGAGACTCATACGACAAGAACTGAATTACCAAAAAACTGCATGACTATTCCCTCAAAATTGTGACATATTGTGAAACTAAGGGTCGATGTTTATGTGATACTGGACATTTTGTTTTTCTGTAGAGCTTCCAAAAGTGGAAATGCTTGCTCTCACTGGGAAGGCAATAGAAGGTGATATACTCACTGCGGTTGAAGTAATACCCCAGAGTGAAGCTCAACAGTCTATTTGGAGCAAGTACAAGAAGGATATCAAATATCAATGGTGAATTCCGATTTATTTTATTTTTAGACGTTTCCATTTCTGAACTTCAGGGTTATTGTTCTTATTGATGCATCTCTTGGGAAGTTTCCCCATTTGTATTTGAATTAGTTTAGTTGCTTTTGGGTACTTGGTAAGGTAGATGTATGATAATTAGAAGGAAGGTTTCGTTTGAAAGCTTGCTGTACGTAATGAAATAGAAATTGATCATGTCTCATGGAATTTTTCATCAATTAATTCCATTACACCTAACACAATAATGCTTCAGGTTCTGTTCATCAGTAATGGGGGATGGAGACTCCTTTGAGGCTTTACCTTCATATCATTCCTGCTCTTACAAGGTTCGGTTAGAGGACATTGGCAGATTCTTGAGATGTGAATGCATTGTCACTGATGTGTTTGGCAGGTCAAGTGAGCCAGCATATGCTGAGACTGCTGCTGTATTGCCAGGTCTTCTATTATACACTTGAAATCTATCATTTTCCTCATTAATGGAAGTTATCGTTCTCAATTATTTGCTTATTTATCTTGGGCTGCTGTTGAAGATGCTTAAAATAGACGCTCTTCTGCTTATTTTCACTGGAACCTATCATATCATTTAAATTAATTTAACATGTTTTTTTAAATATGTTTTTTGTCTTGCTTCTGAAAATTTTATTTTGGGAGTTGTCAACTTCTTGGTTGTCCATGTCCTAGACTCCCTATTAACTATAACTATAAGCACGAGTTTATGCAAGCTTGTTTAAATTTCTTTAGTAAGCTTGTAAATTGCTATTTTTCGTTTTATTTTAAATCAACAATCTTTTGCATCTCTATTTCTTTACCCCTTCAAGAATAACATGATACCAATTTTAAATGTTCATATCCTTGAAATTATTGTTCTATAAGAACACTTCATTTTCCAATTATACTGTCTTTTTTTGCTACTGGTAGTCTTGGCGTCTTGGTTCTCTTGGATTATTCGTGTGACATGTTACATACGGAGGTTTTAAACTGTACTGTTCTTCTTATATCCTTCACATTTCTTCTTTTTGTTGTTAAGTCAACTTTATTTCTTCTGTGTTTGCTTTCTAGTATTGTTAGTTCTTTTATGGGGAATAATATAGTTTATGATTTAATAACTGTTTACAGGGATTCCTAGAATAAATAAACTGGAGATTGAGGGACGGGGTTTTCACACAAACTTATATGCTGTTCGAGGCGTTTATAGTGGAGGAAAGGAGGGTAAAAGTAGAATACAATGGCTTAGATCAATGGTCGGGAGTCCTGATCTGATCTCCTTACAAGGTACCTTGAAATGTTTTAAAAATTGTTCGTTTTCCGAGCAGAAATTTATTTTTTGCAAACCTCATCCTCTGCTAAAAATGAGACTTAATAATTCATACGGTTTTACTTTCTGAAGGTGCATTCATTTTTATCATTATAGAGTTTGTTACATGATATTTTTCCATCTTTTTAATACGAATTCCAAACGGTGAATTTGGCTTTCAGGTGAAGTAGGAAGGATGTATGAAGCTAATGTGGATGATGTGGGGTACCGGTTGGTAGCAATTTATACTCCCATTAGAGAAGATGGTGTTGAAGGTCAGCCCGTGTCTGCATCAACAGAGCCAATTGCTATTGGTAAGTTGAATTCCTTTCATACTTTGTTTATCACTTATCTTTACTGTTTAATTTTATCTGATTTGAAAAATTATGGTTCACAGAAAAATCGTGGTGCATTGCCTGGATCTAGATTTTTTTTTCCTTTTCTTATATAAAATTCTAGGCTTTCTTTAAGATCCATGACCACTAATAGATTCTTAAAATATCTAGATTTTTTATGGAAATCGCAACCGCAATTGGATCCAAATAGTTGTAGTTTTCTGCAAGAGACGGAGCATATACGCGAAAGTCATTGGGATGATAATTACAAAGTGTGGCAAAATAGGATGTCCATGAGCGAGCCACACCGGCACCCGCAATAATGTACTCAAATAAGATATTTCCCGCAGCTATATACGCTACAAAATCGCCAAGCTCTACTCTAAGATAGGCAAAAGAACCTCCGGCTACAGGCAATTCAACAGCAAATTCACTGTAACACAAGACTGATAACAATGCAGATATTCCGGATATCAAATAAGAAACGAGAACAGCAGGGCCAGCATAATTCCTAGCAGCTTCACCGGTGAGGACAAATACACCTGCCCCTAACACAGCTCCTATACCAAACCAAATAAGATCCCACCAATTCAGTGTTTTCTTCATCTCATTACCACTCTGAGCACGCATTACCTCCAACTCGTAAGTATCCAAAGACCGAGCAAAAATGCGGTCTTTAAGCCTGGTTTTGGTGTTGCACAACGCGTTGAAGTAGTTGTTCCATGTCCGAAATGATTCTTCGGGGAGGAAATCTTGTTTGGTGCAGCAGCAGCTTCGTTTTCGCAGGCCATTTGCAGCATTGTTTTGGTTACTAGTAGAACTCACCATAGTTTCTGCCCTGCAAAACAACAAACAAACAAACAAAGAATTAGCATTAATGAATGAGATTCTTTGTTTATGTCTTATGATTCCATTTGATTCTGAATAACTAAACAAAAGAATCTTGTTGGTCCAAATCCAATTTGAAAAATAAGAAAATATCAAAACAAATTTACTAAAAAGTAGGACAAGCAAATTGAGATCCAATATTACCCACCATATCAGGGGTTCAGTATTGACCAATGACTCCATATTCTTAGTAACACTTTCTATTCAACTAACTATTAAACTTTGAAAAATATTATCAAATTTTTTCAAGTTCATCAAATATTTGTGCTACATGTTTTTAATATAAAAATTGTTATGTCAGCCTTTTGTTTTGTAGATCTTATACGTTAATCACATGCAAATACTTTTACTTGGTAAGTTGTATACACAGAAAACAGCTACATATTAAAAGATTAAATGAATTATTTTCATTTTTGGTTCATAAGTTATAAGATAAAAGAAAGGTATGATATGAAAAAGTATTACATACGAAAAATAATCAAGTTACAACTGAAACCACCGAACGACTCAAAAGTTACGTAGATTAAATAAAACTATAAGTATGAAAGAAAACCTGAAAATTCATATATATGTACAAAATAAAGAGTGTTCACAAGTTTTCATTTTTCGAAGAGCAATGACTTAAATACTTGTGCTTTTAATTATGAGCAAATGTTATGGAAGAAATGAAGCTTTGCTGAATAATGAGATATACAAAAAAATAGTAATACTAATAATAATAAAACGAAGAAGAAGATGAATTAATCACAAGAAATACCTGGACAAAAACAAGATTGATAGGGTAGGGATTAGTGATTGTATAATGTAACAAAGTAAGGTTTATTAGAATAAATCCATTCTACTTAATTTATTTCCAGATTTTGCTGCACATTATATATTCTTTTTTTAGAGTATTATTTTTCATAACGAAAATTCTACAGTACCCTGCAATGTACTGTAAGTTTATCCTTAATTTATTAATTATATTTAAATTTTTGTTGGGGAAATTTTATCAAAACCACGTATTTCATTTAATTTAATAACCCCCATTCAAATCTTGTCACGTGTACTTTTGAAAAAAACCCTTTTAATTCAATTGTCACTCTATTCTCCTTCTCCTTCTTGCAATCCAGCCAACCCTTTAGCGACTCACCGCCGCCGTCAATCTCCGGGCAGCCATTGAACAAAACTCCATTTGCCCTATTTATATGTCTGCCGGCTTTCCATTATTTCTCAATTGCCTTCTCCATATGCTCAAACATTTGTTTCTATTTCATCTTTTCAAATTGATTTTGTATAATAAAGAGGACTGAAAATTCTGCAATTTTCAATTCAATTGCAATCCAAATTCAGCAACCTAATTTAGAAAACTTACAATACAATGTTAAATTCAATTCAAATAATATCAATAATCCGCTCCGAAGAGGGTTACAACTCTGATTATGGCATAAATCTAACTCGAATGTAAACCGCATCGATCACCCCAATAAATAAAAGAGCAACTGCAAAGAGGAAAGTATCTTTCGGAATAATGTGATGAGTTGGGTTGACGGCTCCGGTAGCAGGTAGCTTGCAAGAGAGGAATTCATAGTCTCTTGTGAGATCGCCGGTGAGACCCCTTCTAGTTTCAGTAAGGGATGACTGTAATTTGAAGCAGGGAAGGGAATATTGAAAAGACAAAAGGGCGTTGATTTATTTCTAATTTAATTAAATTAGATAGGATTTAATGGATAAATAAATAAATGATTGGGGACTTATTTTCCAAAAAGGAAAAGATTAGGGATCTAAACATACATTTAATGGTACATTGCAGCGGTACATTTAAATGTACCGTAGAATCATCCTTTTCATAAATATCTCTCTTAGTTATGGGAGATGAGAAGAATCACACTGCATTTGGACTCTCTCTTTATTATTATTATTATTATTATTATTATTATTATTATTGGTAGTTCAGTTTCAGAATTGAAGTAAAGAGATAGATGATGGAAACAAATAAGAGTTCTAAAATGAAACTGTCACCATCTTGTTTCCTAATCAACCAACCAAAAATCAAGTAATTATAATTATGTTGTTATATTCTTAAAATATAATTAAGTTAGTTCTGTTGTGAATAAACTAGAGAGATGTAGAGAGAGAATATTGATGCGTGTCTTATTCCATATAGAGAGGTCCTTTATATAGGATACAAGAATTAGAGTTTGTATGAGAATAGGACATCTAGAATATTCCGGGGGTATAATGGTCATCCACTTAATTAATTCATAACACTCCCCTTGGATGTCCATTATACAAAAATAAGTAAATGTGCTTGGGGATGTTGCCTCATTAAAAACCTTACCAGGAAAACCCAGTGGGAAAAAACCATGCTTAAGGAAAAAAGTGCAGCACGCATTTACTCCCCCTCATAAATACATAAGTAAAAATATTTACAACAACGCATTCCAATGCGATAAACTAACTTCTTCAAAGTAGCAGTTGGAAGCGCCTTGGAAAATAAATCCGCCAAATTGTCACTTGAACGAACCTGTTGAACTTGTACATCACCATTCTTTTGTAGATCATGGGTGAAAAAGAATTTTGGTGAGATGTGCTTCGTTCTATCTCCTTTAATGTATCATTCCTTTAATTGTGCAATACATGCAGCATTATCTTCATATAAAACTGTTGGAGCTGCTTTTCCGGTGGATAAACCACAATCTTCTTGAATATGTTGAGTCACAAATCATAACCATACACATTTCTGACTAGCTTCATGAATCGCTAAAATTTCTTCATGATTAGAAGAAGTAGCTGCCATGGTTTGCTTCATCGAACGCCAATAAATAGCAACACCACCACATGTAAACACATATCCCGTTTGTGATCGACCGGTAAGGGGATCACACAAATATACTGCATCAGCAAAACCAATCAAGTTCTCTTGAGACTGGTTAGAAAAGAATAAGCCCATATCTTTCATACCTTGGAGGTAACATAATACATGTTTAATTCCATTTCAATGCATTCGGGTTGGACATGAGCTAAACCTTGTTGCAAATTCACAAAAATGATATGTTGAGTCTTGTATGATTAACAAGGTACATATGTCCCTATTGCACTTACGTATGGTACTTCTGGACCAAGAATTTCTTCATTGTTTTCCCAAGGACGAAAGAGATCCTTATCCACATCAAGAAATCTTACAATCATTGGGCTACTCAACGGGTGTGCTTGATCAAAATAGAATCTTTTCAACACCTTTTCTTTCTATGTTGTTTGATGCATAAGTATTCCATCTTTAAGATGTTCAATTTGCAATCCCAAGCAAAATTTTATCTTTCCAAGATCTTTGATCTCAAATTCTTTCTTCAAATATTCCACTGTATGTGAAATCTCTTCAGGAGTCAACATACACTGCAATTATGACAAATTCAAACCTCAATTTCTTAATAAAAATGCATGTATCGATCGATAAGGTCATTTTTATAACCTCTTCTTATCAAATATTCACTAAGGCGATTATACCACATATGCCATATTATTTCAATCCATAAATAGATCTATTTAACTTTATTTATTAATGTTCTCGAGAACTAGCTGCTTCTGGCAGTTTAAATCCTTCCGGGACTTTCATATAAAAGTCATTATCCAGTGATCATTCTCTTATTGCCAGACATATGAGAAACCTAAAAATAGTTGCATCCACCACAAGATAGTATGTTTCTTCATAATCAATTCCAAGTCTTTGTGAGAATTCTTGTGCAACTAAACGTGCTTTATATCTCACAATTTCACCATTTTCATTCTTTCTCAAAGACTCATTTATGTCTCACTGGTTTTACACCTTTAGGTGTACGGAGTACTGGTCCAAATACTCATCTCTTCGTAAGAGATTCAGTTCTGTCTCAATTGCTTCTTTACATTTTGGCCAATCATTACTTTGTGTACACACTTCAATGGATTTTTAGTTCATGATCCTCATTCTTTATCCATAACATCAACTGCTACATTGCATGCATAAATTTCATCGACGTCGATTTTATTTCGATTCCATTTATTTCAGACATGACATAATTAATAGAGATCTCTTCATTATTCTCAGGTACCTGAATTTCTTTCTTTGTCATGTTTATGGTCTCTTCAGGAGATCCTTGATTGTGCTTTATTCCTCGGAAAAACCATTGTCAATTTATGCTCCTTTCTGTTTCCGATGATTCTTATCTTTGGAATCGATAGGTCTACCACGCTTCATGCGTGTGTAAGACTCCTTAGCAGTTTGTAGTTGTCCTGGATGGACTTCAATTATATTTGGAGCATTTATAGCTGGAACATGTGACTTAGTCACTCTCTTTCGGTCAGAAAAATGCGTCTGGCAATTGATTCGCTAAGTTTTCTAAATGGATTATCTTTTGAACTTCTCATATTCTTTAATAAGAGGATCAAAATGAGACAGAGATAATCCATTTCAACTAATTTCTTTTTCCAGCTATTTCTTTTCTCCCCCTAATGTTGGAAAAACTGACTCATTAAAGTGACAGTCAGCAAATCAAGCCTTAAATAGAGTTTCAACATTTGGCTCTAGATACTTAATGATTGATGGGAATTTAAATCCAACATACATTCCCTTCCTCATTTGAGGACCCATCTTAGTGCGTTGTGGTGGAGCAATTAGAACATATACCGCACATCCAAAAACTTTCAAATGGGAAATATTTGGTTTCTGACCAAGAACCAATTGTGATGGGGAGAATTCTTAATTACTTGTTGGCATGATGCGAATTAATGTTGTTGCATGTAATATAACATGTCCCTAAACAAATAATGGGAGTTTAGACTTTATAATTAATGGTCTAACAATTAACTCTTTTCATGAGCAAACAACAAATTAAAAATCATTAAGAAGAATCTTCTGGTTCTATAATGAATGTCCACACAAATTTTCAATTATGTTTTTTTTTTCGCATCATTATAGATCCAGGATGGCTTACCCGGTCATGCCAAACAAGAAACTTATAAGGAAACTTCTGGTTTACTATAGCATATAAACTTCTGGTTTATAATAACATATGAATAATGAGTAAACTTTTGGTTTACTACTATAGCATATAATTCAGTTGTGCTTATTTTAATGGAGTATAAATGAGTGGAGAATGCATTTAACTTCTCCAAAATATATAATAGTGCCTCGGGAATACTCGTATTTTGAAGGTATTCTATATTTTCTTCACTAATCGTCTCGACATTTTTTCTCTATGGAGAATATCTTTAAAACTCATAAAATTTCCTTAGAGACTTTGAATAATATAATGAATCAATGATTTTAAATTTCGTTCCCAAATATTAGGCAACAATATATTTACTCTTCTAGAGCTTTCAAATTGCTCTTCTGGAGCTTTCAGAATCTTTGTACTACATGCTATAATACTCACACTATTCTCTTTTATTCTTAAATACAATAAATTTGCTCTTATGGAGCTTTCCATATGTTTGCTCTTCTGGAACTTTTAGTAATCTTTGTACTACATGATATATTCTCACACTACTCCCTTTCATTCTTAAATGAGAGAAATATATGGTAATTTTCAATATGTTATGAGTAGTTGTACTACCTGCTAGGCATAAATCTTCATTGTTCAATGCTCTTCCGGAGCTTTCAATATTTTGTACACTTATTCTAAACATTCAAACTGCTTAAGTTGTACAATACACATGTCAAACACTTACGAACAACGGTTTAAATATATAAATTACCTTACAAACAATAGCTCAAATATATAATTTCACAAAATAAATAACAATGTCAATCTCAAACAGTTGTCTTTTATCAGTTTGGAAGGCAAAACTTGTTCCACATAAACTTTTAAACAATTATAGCTTCTATCAATCAAACTCTAAGAAATAACTTCTTGTTCACTATGGACAAGCTGCAAGCTCTCGTCAAAGGTTTAATAATAAAAACTTGTAAAACTTAATCTGAAAATAAGAGCATGCATCATGTCTATAGCAGAAACATATTTGTATCTCATAACAACCGATAACTCATCGAATTAATATCGTACGGTTACAAATATCAATGGTCATATTCCTCAAGCAAGTCATAATAATCACATATAGTTTCAATCATCATAAATTTGACCGTAGATTGCATATTCTCGAGTTTATCACATCAACCAACCAAAACAATAATTACAAATTCGACCATCAAATACACAAATCACATAAATTTGATCAAGTTCTCATCAAATTAACTTCAAATAATAATGATAATAATCCATCATTGAAAACTTACTAAATTTATTTCACGGATCATATTTCTCAAATATCTATTGAATAATAATATATTCATATAAATTTGAACTCAATCCTTTAGAACAAATATCTAGGATACACCATATGCGTCTAATATAATGTATTTACCAATTAGAGCATTTAAATTCACGCATTCAATTAGACAAGAGAAACAAACGCAATTATAAAACCAAATTTACAAACTATATTTTTTATATAGTCAAGAGTTCTGGATGCATAAAAATAAATAAAATAACAACCACATGGAAGCCTAAAATTTTGGAAAACTTAACATTCGATTAATAATTCTCATAAACTTAACTTTAATGTTGTGCCAGAGAAATAAAAGAATCATTGAAATAAAATATAATGGAGCTATGATCTGATATCAACCACAAGAGTAATAAACTACTTACTCGCACTCATAAAGGTTAAATAAGGTAATGTCAAAAATAAAAATAGAATAGAGAAGTAAAAATATGTTTGAACAGTAGGCTTTAATCCATGATCGAGACAAAATAAGCTTTGACAGTAACAAAATCAATGATGACAAATCCATAGATTTAAAAATCACATCATATGCACAAGATAGCAAAAGAAATAAATTTCCACATGTGTTCTAATCGCAAAGCTCTAGATTTTAGCATGCATCTAAAAAGCATAGTTTCTAGGCGACAATTTGATGTAAAAGCACTACGAACATAAGTTTATACAACAAATATTCATCATCAATTTAATTTTCTCAATAGGCATAACCATAGACACACTTTTTAATTAAGTAATAACAAAACCAGATTTACAAACTATCTGCCAAGATTTCAGATGCATAGTATAATAGTCTATAAAAACTTGAAAGTATAACCATTAACAATTATGTCCTTAACAATTATGGGTATCCTGATTCCTAGATTCGGTTAATAAATCTCCTAAGACTAACTTATGAAAGGGAAAACAAAGGATCATAGAAGGATAATGGGTTCTTATGCTTCTAGTTAATCTGTACTATTTTCGCCTTTCTTTATTTTATTTTTTCTTTAAAGAAAAACTCAATACCTTTCTATTTGGCAATAAAACCATATCTGTTCCCCTATCTAATCTCATAAAAACTATTTGTTATACCCATCAATAATCAAAAGCAAAGACGAACCACTCACAAAATAATTTTAGCAATCAAGGCAGCAAAACACCACAATAAAATAGAACAGTTCATGAAGGATCATAAAAAGCAACAATATATTATACGCGCACCAGAATTAAATACGGACCAGAAATCCAAATCAAACAATTAACTCTCAGAAATCACCTTCAAACAATTTCTTTCAAAAATTGTTAGCAAAAGAACATATCGAGAGACTTACCTCAATAGGCGCTAGTGTTCTTTATGTCGGCTAGGGTTTCGTGGTCTTTCGTTTTGCTCAAGCGGCTAGGGCTTCGTGCTAATAACGTGTTGTGAATAAACTAGAGAGATGTAGAGAGAGAATATTGATGTGTGTCTTATTCCATACAGAGAGGTCCTTTATATAGGATACAAGAATTAGAGTTTGTATGGGAATAGGACATCTAGATATCCCAGGGGTATAATGGTCATCCACTTAATTAATTCATAACAAGTTCATCATATTCTTAAAATATCTATTTATTTGACTTTTATATTCAGCCAAATTCTAATTTTAGCCCACGAATCTTCTTTCTGTAGGAATTTAATAAATTTATGTGGGGTTAAAGTTAAATTTTATCATTTTTAATAGGACGAAAATCTTATGAGTGTTCAAATTGTTGCTTTTTCATGAGTTTATATTAGCAACAAAGACTGTGTTGCTAAAGCACAAATAGATTATTGCTTTGAAGTATGCTCGAGCCATCTTGTCTAGGAAAAGTTGAATCTATTAAACCGCATTCCAATAACTTTCTTGGAATCGTTATAGACTAATCAATATTATGGATTATAAGTTTAATTATCACTTTAATCTATTGCGTTACAAATACAAAACTTTCATTAAAGTATCGGTAACAAAACTATCGTGAGGCTCTAGATCGATGTCTAGTCAAACTTCCCCAGGAGACAACCCCGTCACAAACTATTTGAGTTCGCTTCCATCAAATACCAACTCAATACAAGTTTGGATTCGACTTAAGTTTGAACCTGAACTTCTTTAAGTTTCGATCAAAAAGTCTTACAAATCTTACAAGCAAAGATCAATTAATTTTTAATTACAATATATATTTCATTAATTATAGTTTTATTTCATCAGTTATATCTTCCAACTCTCATACCAGACAGATTTTGTCCTATGAAAAATATAACACTAAAAAAGCTTTCACATTTAAACCTTTAGCCGCAAAATTACATTTTTAGAAAAACAATTATATTTTGGTGTTATCTTTATTAGAATGTTGAAATTGAATAACAAAATGTTAAAACAAATATATTTGAATACATTCGAATCGAACCATAACTTCTGAAAATGTAGATTTTTCCCAAACTCATTTGATAAGGCGAGAAGGAGAGATAGAGACCCTGATTTGGACCGTCATGAGCTTTTATTGAGCCAGCATATCTCAAAGCTTGAATTGAGTCTAAAATTCGAGTTTAGGCTCGAAGAGCCTCCAGCTCGAGTGGAACCTGTCCCGAACTGAGGGGAGTTTTAAAAGTTTCGAGCTTGACGAACTTGAAGCTTGTGCCAAGCCCAACCTTGCTGATTCTCGAGCCGAGCCTACCCAGGTTCTGTCCTGGTTCGGACCATTAACACTCACTAGTGCCATTCCTTTTCTTTCCTATCCTTTCTTTAGGACAAACAATCTTTTAACTTCTAGTGTCATGTCAAATGAACACAGATAGATGTTTTGTGTTTCACTCGTTAAACTCTTGGAAGATCGATCTTGACTTGACAATGTATTTCATGAGTCTGCATCTCATGGGAAGGATGAATGGGAGATTTTTCATCTGCCTAAAGGATCATATTGTCCGATGTTTTTGACCGACTAGACGACCATTCCAGATAGAAAAAGCCGGTCACCAATTCTAGTTGTCAACAATGTCTAACTCAGCCTGTGCATCATCACCATCACCAGCTACATTCATCTGCTTCGAAAGCATCTTCAACAACTCATAGATTTCATTCCTTTGAGAATGTCTATTATCTTTAGCCGCGAACACATGAACACAGCCTAGTATCTCGATCCAGCTGCAGCCAGGTTGTTTAATAACCCCCCGGTGTTTCATTACTTCTCTTATTCTTACAACATCCTTCCATCTCCCAACCTCAGCATACATATTCGAGAGAAGAATGTAAGGTCCTGAATTTGTACAGTTCATTTCTAAGAGCTTCTCTGCTGCATACTCCCCCACCGTGATGTTGTGATGAACTTTACAGGCTCCAAGCAATGACCCCCAGATTACAGCATCAGGCTGCATCGGCATTGTCTCTATCAAATTTTTGGCCTCGTCAAGACAACCGCCTCTACCTAGTAAATCAACCATACATGCATAATGATCCTCTGACGGCACTAAACCGTATTTCTCAGTCATTGAGAAAAAATAACGCCAGCCCTCTTCCAGTAGACCTGCATGACTACAAGCACGTAGACTGCCAATCATCGTAATCTTGTCCGGTATTTCTCCAAATGCCAACATTTCCCTAAATAACCCGATGGCTTCCATCCCGTGACCATTTTGTGAGTATCCTACTATCATGGCATTCCAGGAGACAAGATTCTTTTCTACCATTTTGTCAAAAACTTGACACGCTTCCTCAGCGGATCCACATTTCATGTACATATCTAAGAGAGAATTCCCAACAAAAACATCATACACTTCCCCATGTTGAGATTGAAATCCACGCTTCAAAAGGTTCGTGTGTGCCTGTCTACCGAGCTGAAGATCAGCAAGATTTGCACAGGCATTCAATATGTTCCCAAACGTATAGTCCGTCAGGCAGATAGCTTCCCTCTTTAACATCCGGAAGAGGACAAGCACCTCTTCATTGTCCCCACTCTGCGTGTATCCTGCAATCAAGGCATTCCAAGATACCACATTCCTCTCTATAACCTTTACCAACACTGATCTTGTTTCAAACACCACATTTCTCATTGTCATCCTATCGAAAACACGCCTCGCCTCATCAATTCTTCCACATTTTGCATACATATCTACCAAAGCATTGCTTAATATGAGATCATCCCTAAAGTTATCACCTTCCACACCTAATGTAGCTTCATCCGGTGGTATCACCCCCACACCGACATCTAAATCCTCTCCGGCCAAACCATCTTGTTCACAACACGTAATCGAACTACAAATTTCAGATTTCAACATAAAAACATCCGATAAAAACTGTGATTTCAACATAAGAGCATGAATTTGAGCACCCATTTGGATGTCCTTTAATCCCGAACAAGCACAAAGACCACCTCCAAATGTATACTCATCCAGCAGAAAACCCTTTATGTGCATCCTCACAAAGTAATTCAAAGCTTCGCGAAACCTGTCATGCTGCCTCAAATATAGATTTCTTTCTTTGCTGCCTCCTGATAATCAGATGACTATTTTACATGTAAACAAAAAAAAATCTAAGCATATGATTTGCATCAATCAGCCAAATCCCGTCATATATTCTTGAATATGATAACCACTAAAAAAATGGAGATTAAAAGTAGGAAAAAGAAAGGAAAAACTGCAGATTGTTCGACATCCCATCTCTCCTCATTTCAAATATAGTAAAAAACAGACTACATATGTGTATTTTAATTAGACTAATCGCATTTGAAAGAAATCTTGGGAGACTCCATGGCTGAAATGTGCTTAAAATTTGATCTTCCACAAGGGTACAGTTAATGGTCGGAGGCTGGAGTTGCATCTCCTTCTGAACCTCGTCTTTTCTTCTTCCCTTCCCCGTGCCTTGATCGCCTAGGTGCCTCATCCTCACTTTCACTCTCGTCATTTCTAAAGCTGTTACCTGAACCATATTGATCTTCATGGGAAGCCCTTGACCCTTCTTGTTGGTATGGTGCATCGTCATCTGGCCCCCTGCCTTGCTCTGATCCTAATCTATCATTACCTACTATTCTCTGATCTCTCTTAACAGGTCTCATGCTGTTTTGAGCCGGAGAGCCAGGCATTGGCGGAAATTGCATCATACCTGGTCGATTGCCTCGGAGAGTGTTTGCGCCAGCCGGGCGCATCCCTCCCATATAAGGAGGGCGTCCTGGACCTGGCATCATACCAAATCCACCTGTTGGAAACACACCCCCAGGTTGTGGGGGTCTCCCTGGAAACATCATGCCGGGTGGAGCGCCTGTAAAATCACCAGAAAACCTTGGACCGTAAGGGGCAAAACCACGAGGTCCCACACCAAATATATCAGGCATCCCAAAAGCATCAGGAGTCATTGGTCCATAAGTAAACCCATCAGCACCCATCATCATTGGCGGAAAACGCATCGCAGACATGGGTCTAGCACCACGGGCCATTGGCATGGGAGACCACACCATACCTCTGCCTCTCCCTCGCCCTTGAGCTGCTGGCACAAGGGATTGGACATAGCTCTTCTCCTCCTCTTCTTCACTTTCCTCCTCTTCTTCATTATCTTCAAATGGAACAATGTCTGGATTCACACCTCCATTATCTAGGTTAACCCCTTTTGCTTTTTCCTCTTCTCGTTTGGCTTCTGCTGCAAGTGAGATTGCCTGCATCAAGATGAAAAAGCCACCAGTTATTAGCATTACCGAGTTTTGAACACTGCTTTAATAGTTATCTTCTTCTTTTCACCAACACATTCTGATGTCTTCACATTATATCCCTGAGTATGAAGACTTAGGAGCAATTCAAATTTAAACAGCATAATGAATGAAGAAGATAATCCCTCCTTAACTTTCTACAGTTATTTTCTCATTCAATTTCACATTCCGGTTAAATATTATAATATTTTCACATAATGCACCTATATTTACAACAGAGAATCCAAAATAAGCGTACCATGAGTTCACTATCCGGTTCAAGATAGAGTAAGGAAGCTAACTGCTCGCCAATCAAGGGCTCTAGCTCCTGACAATCTCTACTGATCTGCATACCAACCACATGAAGTAAACAATGATTAAGGAACAAATGGGGGACTATATTACACCTCAACCACTAATTATAGTGTAAATAAGCCAAACACATTAAAGTGATTGTGATAATCTAATAATAATAATAATAACAACAACAACAAATTGATTGGCACAAAAATAATACCCAACTAAAGCTATCTAACCAACTATATTGTTGCTAACAAATTAAATACAATTCCTCGCCAAGTTCATTAAAGAAAACAAGTAAAATTAACTTGGAAAACTTGTAACTACATTCTTTTTAGCTCATTCCAGATGAGGAATGCAAATGTCAAAGGAACAACTAGTGAACATTCTTCGCTAGAGCACAGAGGCATTGTCAATCGGCAGCTTGAACTAACATGCCAAGTTTCAATAGCCAATATTGGCGTATGGTGCTAAATTTTCAATATGTTCAGTTAACAGGCAAGACCATACTCAATAATGAGGTTTTAGATATTATTTACTGAAAACACTACTGCAGATAATGTTCACAGCCATATATGAAGCATTTCACTGAAAACTCTACAAACATATTGTTCAGAAAATATTTCATGTGAAACATAACTGTCCTCCGAAAACAAGAAATAGGTAAGAAACAAAAAATAACCCTTATCTTAAGACAACGATACAACGTCAAAAAAGAATATAATTAGGCCATAATAGTTTCCCAACCCAAATTGGCCCCAGTCCTCCCCACTCACATCCATAAAACATCTAGTGCATATGATTTCTTTTAACAGCATTAGATTATTTTGAAGAGCATATTTATTTTTAAACTTAACTCAATTTGCTCCGAACTTCCTAAACTAGTTGTAAATGTATAACAGAACATTAGCCCTGTTTTTCGGAAAGGAGGTAGTACCTTCACTGGTAAGTTCTCATTGTATGGGTTCCGTAGGTGGCGAGTTTTGTGGAACGATAATTCACACAACTGCACATAAAAAAATCGAAATAAGTACATAACGCATCTGCATTTTAGAAGGACATGCCTGTCAAAGAATCTGCCTTTCAATTGGATTACACATAAAAAGTAGCACCTACTGAGCAAAAGCATCACTGTGAACAGATATGGGTAAGGATTATTTTTGAAATTTGAAATGCCTCCACAAAAAACTTCATTGCGCCCATCGCCCAAAAGAATGCATATAATGCAAAGAAAACTAGAAAGTTCGTTTACTTCATTGTTATAACTTAACAATACTAGTACCTAAAATAAATACCAAGACTCACCCTTCAACCATTTAACTGAGAAATTCCGTCCATAATGTGCTGTTCCATGTGCATATTTCCAATTCCCTCCACTGACGGTAGCACCAATTTTAGATGTCATCTTTGCACATCCCTATCACCATAGATGATTGCAGGTTTAGTACCTCAGATAGAGTAAAAGGACTAACTAGATGAATTTGATTTAGTTTAGAAATAAACTAAGCTAAGCAAAAGTGGGAGAAATTCAAACTGATTTATTTAAGAAGACAGTACTGAACAAGTCATATCAGATCCACTCATACCTGGAAATGTCGAGTCCGATTGACTGAGAAAATTAAGATCACATTTTCAGCAGAATCAAAAGCTTCATTCAACTTAGCTTCATTGCTTCTTTGAGTTGCCCACACTCCTTGTTGTACAGATAATTCCAAATTTTCACGGTTGCAACTTTTAACAATAAAATACCTATGGTTCCATTTATATCAAAGTAAAATAAGTAAAAAGAATTGAGCAAATGACTGTCCAAATTGAAAGCATGAGAATGAAGGAAATATACAGCAGTTGGTAATAAATTATTAGAAAGATCTATTGCTGCATAAAACTCTAGATTCTTAAAATTTAAAAATTCATATATGAGCAGCAATCAAGGAAAAAGTTACATGGCATCTCTAATGAGAGACCAAGAATCTGCATACAGTATAATCTAAATTCTATACACTGGAACAAGGACTTGGTATGATGAAAATATGTGGCATCAAAGAGCAACAACACTGTCATAACATATTCCCAACTTGCATAAGTACTGTGTATTCCACCATTCCTAACTCACTACTTCATCATACATTTCTTAGTTATGTAACTGCAATTAACCTACTGTCATAAAAGTTGAAGAAGACATGAGGAGTTTCCTCCTGCAAAGAACATGTGCACTAGGAATGCCAGATACTCTGGGCACATCTTAATTAATAAACCGATATATTCATATACAAGAAGGCAAAATGTGTGAGATATATGGATATTAGAAAAATATATAGTAGCATTAGGAAAAATTAACAAGGGAAAACTATATCTTAGCTTGAAGAAATAAGAAAATTTTCAAGCAGAATTCCGACAATGAGCAAAAGAATCATATCAAAACCACAATAAAAAGAGCAGCCAATTTTCAGAAGCATGTAGCGTGAAATTTTCTCTCTCATTACAAGTACATGCTTCCTTTTCCAAGTTTTAAGTATCTACCCTAACCATGAACAGAACGTGGACAAGTTGTAGGCCACTGCTAACACATCTATCAACTGAGGCAGGACAGACAAAGGAATCTCACATAGAAGTGTTAAAGTCCCACATTTTCTTTCAGAAACTGCCAGCATTCTGTTTTCATCATAATTTGAATTGGAAAATATTACCACCACTATAAAGGCAAGCCAACTGAATGATCTCGAAATATGAATCCTAGAGTTGCATAAGCACATGCTCTGCAAAAGTTGCAATCCTACCCAATCTTTTTTAATCCTAACTTGTGTCTACATACCCTATTACATTCGTCCCATAAATTCTGAATTGGAGAGGGCCACCTAAAGGGTGCCTGAACAACCTCAAACTAATTAAGACAGATTAATTACCAAATAAAATAAATGCAATTTTCTTATGATGTGATACAAAAACATGAACTACAAAGAAAGCATCCACCATGAATTCATAGTTTGAAGTGTTGAACACTTAAATCTTTATACCCAACAGCTACAGGAATTCAAATTGCAATCCAAAGGGAAGCCAGCTTAATCTTCCTTGCTACCAAACCTAAAGTTACAAGCATGCCTACTCACAACAAATAATGATTTTGGTACTTACATATTTACTAAGAAAAGATTTACAAGTTCAACAATGTAAATGAACTCATTAAATTGACTATTCGACACATTGTACAACCATTTGAAACATCATATAGGTCAAAGTATTTGGAGAATTCCTGTGGAGGAATCCTTTTCTGCTATTAAACATGAATTAAAACTATGTTGATTACCATAAACTATGTTGTATAACAGTCTAAATCTTGTATAAGCATACCTAAAGCAATAATAATTATGTATTGAACTATGATACTATACTGTTATACAAAACATTATCAGTTATGCAAATCAAATAAACTAAATGCATATGCAGTTTTGGATGTTCTTTCAGAACAATCTCGTTCTATATATCGAAATATAAACACAAGTCAGAAAGAAGACCTTGGATAACTTTTGTGACAAGTAACAGAAAAGATAAAACCCCAACAAGGAAAGCTCCATATTCAGCTATATTTATGAGAGTTATCCACCCCGAATCTAAGGCCATTTCTCATGGATGCACAATCATAAAGCAAACTTTTATTATGGCATCAAGCATCCAAAAAGTAAAACAATTTCTACTTTGCAAATGTATTACATATATTTACTTTTGACAGCAATGTCTTGGCACATACAAGATCATTAATATGCAAAATCCTTTTGCTCTCTACACATAGTGACAACTAATCTTGGATGATTTAAACAATGAGAAAAAGAGACTAAAATAAGCAGATACATGAAACCCTAGATATAAATTAAACTGAGATTTGGAAACAAATAAAGAGCATGACCAAGTTTGGCATACTGAAATGAGCTGGTTATAGAAAAATAAAACCTTTGTTACCAATTAAGAAAAACAAACCAAGTGATATGCAGACATCAACAAGAAAAGCAATACCAAGGAATGATGCCACAATGCAATATCTGCCACCCTTTTCGGCTACACACCAAAGTTTGATGCCCCTGAGGATGTAGTCAGAATCATGTAACTTTGGCACTTTTAAGAGTTCAATACTTTCGATGATTGCTCTAATATGTTTTAGGTATGTCTGTAGTACCAAATTACATAATAACTGCATGAGATATGACAAATTTGAAAAATATCGGATGTAAAATGAAGAAAATAAGAGGTCCTGCCCTTTAAGTTTGAGGTAATAATAGGTTGTATTTCATGATTATAACTCAATACAAAATAATAAAAAATCCTCTGTAATGCTAATAACAATATCCAAACAAAGTACAAAAATTCATTTACATGACCCAATTAAAGACCTTAGGACTCTGAACACACCTAGATATTCCCTGAGGCAAAGGAATTGCAGTTCTGTTTGGTTGAATGGGCTGACCATTTGGAATACTTTGTGTTTGACTATGAGTGGTTTGCTGTTGTTGCTGTTGCTGTTGTTGTTGTTGCTGCTGCTGCTGTTGTTGCTGCACATTAGCAGACTCAACAACAGTAGGTTTTCCTTGCACACCTGCACCGTTAGGACCTTGCAAAAACTGAGATCTATCTGTATGTTGCTGTACAGGAGCCCTTTGCTGCAAAAATTTGTTTGAATGCACATAATTGTAAGAATTTAATTGCTGTAGTTTTTGAAGAACTTCTTGCACAGGAGGGGGAGGTCCAGGCAGTTTTGCATGCCGATACCGGCAGTCAGGACCATTTGGACAAAAACCCAGTTTGTACCTGTAATTAGAGTACTCAATTAGCTCTAATACAAAACAGAATGCGATGATGCTAATTGGCACTCCACATACTGACTATGTGTACCCTATAAGCTCCCAGTTCATAGATTAGGTTTCAAACACAGAAAGATTCTGATAGCAGCAGTATGTTGTATTACGAATTACATCAGCATTAAAAAGAAAAGCAACATGAACGAATGCAAATGTTGGATACTGTAAACTCGAGCTATTTTTCCAAACAACAAATTTGATTTCTTGACAACTTCTATCACTGAAACCAACTCATACGACCACGCTATACCGTTTAATACACAAAACAGTATCAAAAACGTAGTTTGTACCTGTAATTAGAGTACTGAATTAGCTCTAATACAAAACACTGACAATGTGTACACTATAAGCACCCAGTTCACTTATTAGTTTCAAACACAGAACGTTTCTGATAGCAGCAGTATGGTTCTATTACAAATTACACCAGGCATTAAAAAGAAAAGCAACATTAACGAATGCAGATGACGGAAACTGTAAACTCGGGTAACTTCTCAAAACAACAAATATGATTTCTTGACTACTTCTATAATCAAAACTAACTCAAGTTCCCACGCTATACAGTTTAATACACAAAACCGGATCAACGATGAATTCACGAAAGCAATAAAGGGGGGAAAAATTAAGTACAGGGAAATACATATTGCACTCCTTGATGTCCTCATTGGTGTGCTTATAGACGCAATCTTGCTCGCGGCACTCGCCATACATCCTAAAGAACCGACACACGGGCATTCGAGACTTATCATACTGATGAAGAAAGCCGCAGGCATCGCCTTTCATACAAAGACTACGTAGCCAATGCCTACAGACAGTCTGGCGGAAGCTCCGCCTGCCGGGCTGCGGTGGCGGGATCGGAAGTGGAGACAGGCGGAAGAGTTGAAATGTTGGTGGCGGCGGCGGCAGAGTTGTCGGAAGGGATGTTGGGCATAGAGGCGGTGGGATTTGTAGGAGCGGCATCGAGGCCGCCCTCGAAGTCGAAGCTGAGACCCCCTTCTGTGTCCTCCATTGATGGATGGAAATTTAATTTGGGAATTAGGGTTTTGAGATCTTGCGATCCGGAGATGAATTTTTAATTTGGGAATTAGGGTTTTGAGATCATGCGATCCAGAGATGAATTTAGCATGGAGCTGAAGAAACCCCTCGTCGGCAGCTTGATTGATGAATGAATGAATGGGGTTTTAGGAAATATGATGGTTTATTTTGCTTATGTTTAATTAATATTAATTTATAAATTTATTGATGGTTAATTAATTTATTACAATTAAAATGGAAAATTACAAAAATAAATCATGTGGTTTTGACCATTTTCAAACATAATTCTCATGGTTTAAAGTTCTGCAAACAGGTACCTTGTGGTTTTGAATGTTAGCAATTAAGGCTAATCAGAGAATGATTTTCATTTCTGCTTACAAATAATAATCTCTTTTAATCACATAAGCTCATTTTAAATCCAATATGATTCTGTCGTCGAAACCTTTGACAGAGTTGCAGTAATAATGTTGACAGTTATAGTTGATTGATGTTTTGCTGCATTATTCTTCTCTCTGATAAAAGTTATTTTGTAGTTATTAAATAATATACATCACTTAAATGACAATTCGAATCAAAATTGATGAAAATAATGACTTTATACTCTCGAAAACTTATCATATGCTAGCAAAAATTAGAATTGTTATCCAACTAGCCTCTAATTGCTAGCAATCAAAACTACGTGGTACTTGTTTGCAAAAGTTTAAACCACAAGAATTATGTTTGAAAATGACTAAAACCACGTGGTCTATTTTTGTACTTTTCCTAATTAAAATGTAGATCGATAAAAGAGACATTGGTTAGAAGCACTTATTTAAAAGTTTTTTAGTGGGTTTCAATTTCATAAGCTTATGGAGTTTCGTAAGCTAAACACCAACCTCCTTCTCTTTCAAAACCCTAATTCTAAAAACTTCTTGTTTTGAACTTGAAATTGAGAAGGATGAATGAAGATTTGTTTCTTTCTTCCTCCTCCTAATCTCGAATCTAATTTACTTTTCTCCTTCTTCTCATCGCTCATTTTGTTTAGCATCGTATATCTCAACATTATTCTTTCATCATCAGATCTGCATCTGATAGCTATATTTTTTTCATTTATAGCTCGTTCAGATTTAGCACGGGCAGAAAAGTTGTCTTAATTCATGGATCTGTAGATCTACGGGAGTGCAATTTCAGGAAGGACGTAGATCTGATTTTCTGGAGGAGCACAGGTGTTGAGGAATAGTTTTTGATTGTTTTTCTGCAGATCCAGAATCTCAAGAAATATATGATGTATTTTATCGTTTTTTTAGTACATTTATGGTGTCTTAGACTCTATGTAGCGTTTCTTTGTCCTCTATGCGGTTTATACTGGCTTTTGACTGTATCTTTGTGACGTTTAATTCCTCATTTTTTCTTTGATTATCATCGTGCTGTAATTTTTCTATATTATTTTATGATATGATAACTCTTCTATAAAAAAAATAAAAATTCATTAGCTTCTGGGACAATTTTTAAAGGGAGTGAAGTAGTTACTTGAAGTGGGGGAGTTCTTTGAGAGAGTGGTAGTACGTTGAAAGAGTTGAAAGCAGTTTTTCCTTAGCGCGTATAAATACAAGCATGAATGGAAGTTAAGCTCATCCAATCACCCAAACATAGTCAAATCAACGACAAACTTTACAAGAGTTGTTTTTATTTTTGCATTTTTTCAATTTAATTTCAAAGCTTCATCTATAACTAAATTTCCCTTTAGCAATTCAATTTACTTTATTATCAAATTATCTTAGCTTGGTGTCATATTTTCAATTAGATTTATATCCCCTAAAGTAATTGTGAACTTAGCTTTTTCATCCTTTCACCTTCCAAATCGAGCAAAGAATAGTGTGTGGTGACACATAAGACATTCCATGCATCGTTGACCCGAATTCAAAAGAAGAGGTTGTTGAGGAAGAAGTTGGCTGAAAATTGCAAAGCCATGAGGAATAATAAATCAAAGGAATGAAATGTTGCTTCTTCAAATTTCAAAGAGATTAAGGTTGGAGATTTTTTAATTTCTAAAATTGCAACTTCTCTAATTTTACCTGCAGATTTTCAAGGAGGGTATAAAGAAGTAAGAGCACTCTTGAACGAAGAAGAAACATCAGAGACATTTGTCGAGTTTGAGGAATGGGAACTTCCTAATGAGGAGCCAAAATATGTAGTGGTGCTACTATCCAAACACGTTAAGCCCTTGTATATTAAGGCTCATCTCAACAGCAAACCTATTTCCCGAGTCTTAATTGAGAATGGGTTTGTTGTTATTATTATGCCATGGAAGATGGTGAAAACTCTTGGTAAATGAGAAGAAGACCTCATCGCAACAGATGTTACGGTTTTAGCATATAATGGTACAATGACTAGATCTCTTCGGCTCTTCCATCAGAAGTTACAGTGGAAAGAAAACCACATATGTTAGCTTTTTTTATTGTGAGTTTCATTGCTAACTATCAAGTTTTGCTAGGAAATGACTGGATTCATGTTTATTGGTGTATACCATCCTTCATACGTCAATTTATCTTGTTTTGGAAAAGCGATGGAATGGAAGTGGTATGGGCAGATAAAAAACCATTCCACACATTTAGATGCAGCAGATGCAAGATTCTAGAAAGGGGAGTTTGGGCTAATTTGTTTTGTTGGAAAGAAAAAATTTAGCAACACTAAGAAATTCTTAGTTGTTCCAAAGAAAGAATGGATGCCAAAAGAGAAGGTTCTAGTTGCGCCAAGTACCAATAGGCCACTAGAAGATGCTCCGATTATTAAAGAGATTGATGATTAAGTAAAAAAAAGGAGCAAGAAGTGGTAGTTGCAGCCGCTAATATAAAATTGCATATTCAAGATGTCTTAGAGAAGATATTACAACGATAGGAAGAATGTCAAAGCGTTCGAGCGAAAGTTATTCACAAAGGAGATGAAGAGGAGGATGACGGCTAGAGGATATTCAGTTACGTGAACTTAAAGTCAGATCTCAAAAGCTTAAAGATAGTCTTTGCCAAGTACAAGATCTTTGGAGGAGGTGAACCTGAGAACTAAGGAAGATCCAAAGATCACTTTTGTGAGCAGCTTGATGAAGTCAAAATTAAAGAGGAGAATTATTGATATCTTGCAAGAGTTCAAAGATGACTTCTCTTGGAGTTATGTGTTGGCCCTAACAAGAACAGAATCACCTAGAGGGGGGTGAATAGGTGTCTAAGTTGAAAACTGAGATTTTCTATGTTTGTAAAGAAACGTAAAATTCAGAGTCAAATTTCCTCAGATTCAGAGGCAAGCTTACAGAAGCAGCTTCTGATGGAAATTCTGCCTAAACACAGTTAGACTGTTTTCAGCAACAGAAGTTCTGAGTTTAAGAACTTCTGGACAGTCTTCTGAACAAAGACAATGATATTAAGAGAAAAACTGTTTCAGCACTAAATATAAGCAAGTACACAGAAGTAAAAATAACAAGTATAAGAGGGAGAAAGAAGTTCAGGAGATCCTGATGAACAAGTCAATTTATCCAAGTTCGCCACAGAAGTCCTGTGACTACGTCTTGTCCCCTGAGGTCGCAGCCACCAGAGATTTTAAATCTACTATTCAGAACTTTTATGGCAAGTTCAGAAGCTCCTTTACATCAACAGAACATAAGCTAATTTCTCACTTAGTTCTGATTAGCCTAAAAAGAGTTAAAGGATTTCCACCAGAACAACAACAACTCTGTTTTCTAGATTTCTCACCCAACTCTAATCTCAACTAGATTTCTCTCTAAATCTAACTGAATATCACAAACGATATCAGTTTACAAGATTCCTATTATGAACTTGTTTTTCTTCACTCTCTCACTTTAACTAAGGCTATGCTAAGAAATATTGAGAATGGAAAAGTGTGCTCTGTTTTTCTTGTTCAAACAGTGCGTTGAGATTTTTGCTCGATTATCACGCGTAAATGATGCAGTGGAGCTTGGCTACTATTTATAGTGAATGAGGATGACCGTTGGTGATTTTGAATCTTCAAAGAGATGACATCAGTTGTTGTAGCCGTTAATTTGTCAAGTCTTCAAACGGTCTTCAAACACTTTGATTCCGTTAACCTTGTTCTTTAACTAAATCCGGTAAGTGATTTGAAGTTAAAGTAGAGGTTGACTGGAAACATTATTCAATTGGATCAACAAAGGGTAGACAAATAAATTCTGGTTTCGTTTTGAGTAGACAAGCGCGCTCCTTCAAAACAGCTTTTTGAACTTTTTGCGCCTTGCATTAAATGCAATTGTCAGAGCAATAAATGCTAAACAGAACTCGTGACTTAGCTTCTGAAAGCTAATTTCATTTGTCTAAGCTTCTGATCGAATTGGTAGAGTTTATCTTCTGATTGCAATGGACCTCTGAGGAGAGCTTTAACAGACTTCGATAACTTCAGAGCGGAGCATCCAGCTTCTGAACAATAAAACAGTGTCTTCAGCATTCTCGTTTCTTCTGAGTCATCCAGGCAATCCAGACATTCTTCATTCAGCACCTGCTGAGTAACTTACATACAGACTTAACAAAAATTGTTAGTCAACATTAAACCTTATGTAAGAGAATTTTAATTTTCATCTTCTGAAACGTTTGTACATAATCAAAACACTTAGGGTTCATCATTAAGCCTGAGTTCACACCATTTCGTCAGCCATCTAGGAGAATGTCTAAAGAAGTCAAGCTGAAGGTCAAAGAAGAGATGGAGAGGCTCCTCAAAGAATGATTTATTAAACTCACTAGGTATGCATAATAATTATCTACAATTGTGCATGTTGTTAAAAATAATTGCGAACTTAGAGTATGTGTTGAGTTTAGAGATTTCAATAATATTACTCCTAAACGTGTGTATGTAATGCCTATAACCGATATGTTGATACATGCATCATCTAGAAATGGTTTTTTTTAGTTATAATCAAATTTTGATTGTGTTATGAGATATTGCTAAGACCACTTCTAGGTGTTTAGGGGATTAGGGTACTTTTGAATGGCTAGTCATGCATTTTGGTCTCAAAAATGTTGGTGTTACTTAACGAAGGGTTATGAATGCAATTTTTCATGATATGTTGGGTAAATTTATGGAGGTTTATATTGATGATATAGTGGTTAAGTCTAGAATTGAGTCTGATCACGTAGAGCATTTGAGGAAGAGCTTCCTTAGAATGAGAGAGCATAAGTCAAAGATGAATCCTCTTAAATGTGCATTTGGGGTGAGAGCTGGTAACTTCTTGGGGTTTTTAGTTCATCAACGTGGGATAGAAGTTGATAAGAATAAGTCTAAGGTTGTACTTGAAACTCAACCTCCGAAAAATTAAAAAGGAGTTACAGAAATCTCCTGAGCTTGTGAATGGCTTATGGAGATTTGTTGTTAATCTTGTTGGAAATCTCAAGCTTTTAAGAATTGTTATTGTGGACAGAAGCCTACCTCATTGGACGTTCACTCGCGGCATGTCCGTCATGACACTATGGTAGTGTTTAGACTTGAACTCTAATTGAGAAACAACATGACTTGTGTTGGATAAAGAGTCGCCACTTGGATTTTAGTTCCAAGAAAATTACTAGAATTCCTTACGGAAAGCAAGTGGGTTTGGAAAGTTAGGTATGTTTGGGGAAGGTTAATATCCCGTCGAAAGGAAAAATTAAGCACCCACAAAAGCGCTCAGTGAATTCACTGGTCTCTTACTTAGCATTTCTAAACATATTCAGGCCATTGAGAACTCTTTTAACCCAATGTCAATCTTTTTTTTTATAAAATGTCAATCTTAAGTGAGTGTTACATATTATGTGCCATGTTGCAAACTATTTTAATGAAATTTTAAAACGAGTTTATTTTAGCATGGGAGTCCGTTTTTGAAATATAGCACAACAAACTCTAGAATTGTCATTGCATCGATCATTGTTAGGGCTTTAAATGAGTCGAGCGGCTCGGCGTTCGGCTGGGTAAAAGCTTTGGCTCGATTTGTAAACGAGCAGAGCTTGAGCACGATTTTCAGGCTCGATTTGTAAACGAGCTGAGCTTGAGCAAGTCAAAGCTCGGCTTCATAGCATGCGAGCAAGCTCGTATATAGGTTCGTGAACATGTTCATGATCAGGCTCGATACAAGCTCGTTAAATAGTTTGGTTATAGCTTTTAACTAGTCGAATACCCGCGTTTGCGCGGGTTATATAATATTGTTTTAATTACTTTGACTATATTAATAAAAAAATATTTAAAAAAATTTTGTAAGTGAAATTAATCTAATTTGATTGTTTTCTTATTTTGGTAAGGTTGCATAGACGTTGGTCTATTTATATATTGGAACAGTTTAGCAAATTGCATTACGTTCTTTCAGCCCATACTCAATTCAGTTAAAATGTGAAATTAAAATTTTAGTTCAACTTGTATATATTACATGACATGAAAGACAAAGCTAATGATGCTAAAAACTCTATGAAATTCAAGATCTATTAATATCTTCAAGTCCTCATTTATTCCTCACCTCGTCATACCTGGATCAAATAAGTCAAAATTTGTAGTGATGAAACAAAATCAAAGAAAATAATATCAAATTTATATAACAACGTTGATCTCTACGTCATTATTCTTACCCTACATAATTATAAGCATAACTAACATAAAAAAAAAAAATGAATCCTATTTTTTTAAAAATAAAATAGAAAGAAATAAATAAATGTATAAATACATTTTTTCCATTTTTTTCAAAAAGAAATGGTAACATGAATGGATAAATTTCATTAACAAAAGCTATATGAAAGGAACACACTTCATTTTTAAATTTGTATCTTATTGAAATTTGAACTCTTATCTTTATATTCTAACTGCTATTACTAAACATTTTCATGATATTCTTTCAGCTTTTATTTGTTATCTTGCAATTTTGGTAAAATATAAAGATAAGAAATCGAATTTGAAAGCAAATAAACGTAAAGCAACTCGTTAAAAGAAAAGATTTGAATATGAATCCTATAGACCATCTTATAAATAACAGATCGATTCAAATTGAATAAGATGACAATACATAAAAGAAAACATGAAACATGAAAATATGTCAAAATATAAAAGAAAAAATAAGCACAAACTTTTATATCCTTAACCCGTTAAAGAAACAAAAGTTGATTTTGGTTACTTTTAATATTTATGAATCAAAACTAATTTCAATAAATTGAATCTTAATTACATTAAAAATTGAAATTCAATTACGAATGAATATTTACATTGATACGTATTAAGCTCACATCTTTCAAGGAATATGGCTTTAAACTTTTGCGGATTCATTCATCACTAATTTTTTCCGTTTTCTTGTTTTAGTTTTTAGCTTTTATGCTTTATCTTTTATATAGTTTTTCGCAAATTAAAAAATTTGTCTAAAGTGTAGATAAATTAATTAGTCATTATTTTGAATTTGATTATTTAAAAGTTATATTGATATTGTAATTTTTTATTATTATTTTAAAAATGATAATTTTTAGAGTAATTTCTTGATTGCGTAAAATTTTTAAAGAATTTTGTGAATAAATTTTGATTTTATTTAAAAGTAAATTAACAAATTCATGTTATTATTGTGGTATATATTTGTTATATATCCATTCATGAAAAGACATTAACATTTAAAGTTTTGTAACATCAAACACAATAAATGTCTAAAATAATTAATTAGAAACATTATTAGTAGTTCCTCTTAAATCTAAAGGAATTTCATTAGAAGAAATTGAATAAACTATATTGAAGTGACACATAAGCAAAATGGCCTAAAAAATGCATTTGTAAATTTTTCTCTCGTTTGAGAAATAAATTACTGATAGTATAGATTACTTTGTTTTTTTATACCATTTAGACCATTGTGTGAAAACTAATCAATGATAAATTACATAAAGTATACACAAAGTAATTATAGCGTACAGTTTAAATGTTGATTGACAAAACAAAGTTGAGATTAGTTTCCGATGGGAACAAATCTTGGTCTATTCTACTTGTGGTTATTGCATGATGAATGAAAATGAAGTCGAAATATAATTGAATGATGTTATATTTTTCTTTTTTTTTTCTTTTTGGAAAGAATGTTATATTTCTTTTGATATATAAAACTTATCATTTAATCGTATTTCTCCTATGGGTCGCAACATATCATCATATAACTTTTCGCTAGGAAACAACCTCACCCAATTTTGGTTTCTTTGCTGAAAATATTATGAGCAAACACACAAAAAACCCGTAAAGAGAAAACAATAATATTATCTACTATAATCATTTGAAGAGGAAAAAACTGTAGATAGAAAATGGAGAGAAAAAATGAAGCCAATGGATAGAAGGAAGCCTTAGTACATAAAATTAAATTATGCTTCCTAATTCAAACAATAATTTATTTTGCCAAATCAATAAAAATATCTGACACAAAATCCAAATATTGGAATTCTCTTCAAATATACATAAATTTTTGAAAGGGAAACAAAGGACATTGCAAAGGGAAGTAAATGTGATAATTGATGAATGAAATATCAAAATATTGTATACATTAGATCAATTGCATTTTTTAAAGAATCATGAATCATCTATATGCTGAGTTCAAAAATATCATAGATCATCCATTTTTTGCTTCAGTTTCTATTATTGTTCCTTCTCATCGATGAAGAGCATCTGAATCTTGAAAAGTTTCAACCTCGTCTTTTGTTTTAGGTGGTGCTTACGTTGAACCTAATAGTGAACAATATAGAGGTGAGATGAGATCTCGTTACAAAAATGTGTTGAACCTAATAGTGAACAATATAGAGGTAAGATGAGATCATTACAAAAGAAGACCATAAATGGAGGAGATTGGATTAAGCATGCAATTACTAAAAAGTAGAACGAAATACATAACGAATTAACAAAACCATGATACCTCTTTTGTGACTAAGCGAATGTTGTATGGAAGAAGCTTCAAAACCAAAATGCTGGAGAGTCAAATTTGGACACACCCCACATATTGTTTTCCTTTGCTATACATTTTAACAATTTTTTTTTGACAAATTGCATGTACATTATAAGTTCTTCTATCATTTTTTCTATTTATTTCCTTTTCCCCCTTGAATTCACAACTTTAAGTTTTTTTTTGTAACTGTAAAATTAATAGCTAATTTTATGATTCTTTTTGTAACTATAAAAATAAAAACTAATTAATTGATAGTAATATAACTCTAGTAAAAAAGGATGTGAAGAGGCATAAAAATGAAATTTAAGAGCAATAAACAAACATAAAAATAAAAATGTATATAGATATTTATATTAAAATTTGAAAAAAATATATTAAAAATCTAAAAAATTGAGAGAGTGACACCTAAGTTTTTGGTGAGGTGGCATCATGTGGTGAAAGGGTTTTAGTTCCCCTTTTATATATATATATAGATATTTAAAAATTAGTAATACATATTATATGTATAATACATAATACATGACATTATTACCCAAAGCTCAATTTTGAGCCCAAATCCGAAAGCCCAAGTTAAAACACATGTTTAGAAGAAAAAAAACAATAACATATATAAGATAATGAGATAAATTATTAGGGTTTCATTAGTTCTCCAAATCCAATCTGTCTCTCTACTCTCAAACGGCAAACCTCTCATTCCGCCCCTTCCTCTCATTCTATGTCGCCGCCCCGTTTCCTTTTATTTCCGATTAACACTCTACTCTACTGGTCTCCTCTTGGACGGATCTATATATTTCGCCATCAACGACACCCATAATCGAAGGTAAATTTCACCTCCTCGTTCATACTATTGTATATCTCATGTACTATGACTACTAATTTGGTGCTGCTAAGTTTGATTGTATTGTTGTTAATTTGATTTGGTGATGCGTTTAATGTGCTCTTTTTTGTTTTCATAGAGATTGATTGGTGTTATTAGAAAACTAATTAAGCAATTGTGAATCTTTCTATTATTCTGGAAAAAGAATGTATCATAACTTGATTGGTGTTATTTGTTTTTTATTTTCTTAGTGTACAATGTGTAGTCTAAGTGTGAGTGTTTCTATTATTTTGATCTGGAACTAGACTTTGTTCATCTATGATGCATTTTTTTTTCAGAAGATTCAAGACACATTAAGGATTTTTTATGGCAACATCGACTGTTCTGGATGAGTTTAAAGAAATCACGTCTCCAGAAGGGACTGTTCAGTATGATTGTAGTCATTGCAAGTTACGATTTTTAAAAATAAAGTCTGGTGTTACAACCCATTTGCGCCTACATTTGAAGAGTTGCAAAATGCAAAAATTTAATTTGATGAGAAGAAATGAAAGATCAATGACTTAGAGTTGTTTCAATCATTTCAATCTAATATTATTCGATGTACAATTTGATAAGAGTTGCAAACATTTTAATCTTTTTGTTATTGATTGCAATTTGCAATTTAAGAACTTGTATCTCTTTATTGTGTAATGAGTATAACTTAGTGTTGTTTTAATTATTTAAATCTAATAATATTATTTGATGTACAATTTGATATTATTTCGTTCATGGAGGATGTGTTTAGTCTATTATTTGCAATTTGGAAATTTGTATCTTTTTATGAACATAGATATACCAAGAGTACAGTTTATATATTCATCCAAATTCCAAACTGAAAAGTCTATATGTACGGAAATAAAGTATTCAGCGGAAAAAAGAGAAATAAATAGCCACTGAAAATGCATTGGTAGTTTAGTCTATTATTTGGTTAACTTGAAGATTCTTATGAGGCTGTTTTGTAATTAAATTACAAACAACCATGAATAAGTCTATGCATGCTATTTCGTCCATTATGGACTTGTACATAAATTTGTATGAATACATTTTTTACCGATCCAAATTTATTTCGTCTATTTGTAGGGCATTATGGCTACTTCAGAGCAACTTTCTTCTACTCATTTCGAAGAAAACATTGATGAAGATAATCTAAATTTAGTAATCCCTATTGTATCTCCATCCAAGATTGAGATTGCAGAGAATGAGCAAGAAGTAAACCCTTTGGGATGAGCTCAAAGAAGTATGGTGCCACTACTCATTTCCTTCGACATTTGAAGGGTTATACACTGAGACAAATCAAATTGAGAGGGCAGAAGCAATTATCTGTGACAACCACTGATGGAATATCGGAGAGTGTTAATACAGTGGAGCATTTTGTCCATGATTTTGCTAAGGTTAGAGAAGCTTTCTCTCACATAGTTGTTGCGCATGAGATTGCTTTCAATTTTGTTGAATATGAGTTGTTTCATGTCTTTATGACAACAAATACTCCTAACTGAGAAAAAATTGTTAGAAATACTTTGATGTATGATTGTTTTAGAACTTATGGATTACAAAAAAGTAAGATTAAGAATCTTTTAAGTAGTGCCAATAGAGTTGGCATAACAACAGTATATGGACATTTGCTCAGGATATTGGATATATGGTTGTCACTTGTCATTTTGTGATTCTACTTTGAGATTGCAAAAATCTATTTTGAATTTTATTGATGTTCCTTCACCACATACGGGTCTTGTGCTTTCAGATGTTCTGTATAAATGTTTGGTTGGTTAGGGTATTGAAAAAAAGATATGAACAGTTACAGTGACAATAATGATGTTTGTGTGAATTATTTGAAAGAAACTTTGAAATGTGTTGTTAGTCATCCTCTGGGTGGAAACTTTTTTCATGTTAGGTGTTGTGTACATATATTGAATATTCTTGTACAAGATGGTATGTCTGAAATTGGAGAATTAATTAGAAATGTGTGGATAGGTGTGAAACATAATGGTAGTTTGGTTTCTCGTCTACAATTTTTTGGTGAGATTGTTAGCCAATTGAAAATGCCTAAGAGAAAACTACTTCTTGATGTTAGTACAAGGTGGAATGCTACATATGCCATGTTAGTTATTGCATTAAGTTATAAGGATGTGTTTCCTCGTTATGCTCAAAGAGATGTAGCTTATAAGCGCTGCCTTTTGAAGATGATTAGGAAAAGGTTAGACATGTGTGTGATTTTCTTGAGGATTTTGAACTTACCAATAATGTAATCTCAGGAACTGATTGCCCTACCTCTAATTTATTTCTTCCTGAACTATACCATATAAAAAAAATATTGAATTATGCTAGTTCAAGTGAAGATATGGTAGGAATGATTTAAGACCCAATTTCACCCTATAATCTGAGATTCACTAAGATCAAATCTAATCAAATATTTGCCAAATAATATCCAATCACATCTAGATAGGATTATAGCCAAAACTGCACTAAAGAAGTGTAAAAGGAGATCATGATAAATCTAACCAAGATTACATTGGCATGATATAAAAGGGAAGCATGCAGACACTAAAAAGAGAGACAGAACAATACAGAAACAGACAAGCAACCAAAGACAAAACAAAAGAGTGAAAAGTGGGTAGTTCAAGTTTCTTAAGCATTCATTTTATGAAGAAAACTGAAAGCTACGTTTAGAACCTCGAATTGGCAGGATCAAGGCCGGGGTAAATTCCTTTTGTTGTTGAACACATGGTTATGAAATCTGGTATATCATGGTTTGAAGATTTAATTCTGTCTAGACTCTGTATTTATGCTCGAGAATTTTCTAGAGTGTTATTTGATTCAATTATGTTCAAAGCTAGTTAATTTCATTTTTCTTCACATTTTTTGCTTCTTGACTTGGTTTGTTATTTGAAAATATGGGATTAATAACTGAACTTTGGAAGACTTGGTTTGAGATGTTGATTATTTCCAGTTACTTTGGTATTCTTGTAAATATATTTTTTCTCTATTGTAGGGAAATTCTTGGAATCAATTTGGTCTAATGTGAACTTCATCCCAAATCTCAAAATTCTTTAGGGTTCAAATTGTGAAAAAATGAAAGAAAAAATTGATTGCACTAGGGAGTTTACAAGAATTGGAGAGCATATATTGGAAGTCATTACCATTGCACTGACTAGAGAAAATTGAGATAATTGATTGCATTCTACTTAAGAAGCTTCCATTGAACAACATAGCAGCAATAAAAATGAACTGGTGACTGAAGCAGAAGAAGATTGGTGGAAATGTGTTAAGTGGAAGGCTGATCTCACCAAAAGCTAGTTTTTTACCATGTCTTAAATCTTTTTTTAATGTAAAGTTTGTACTAGGCAATGTTAAACAAATTTGAATTTCCAACTCATGCAAGCATGAGTGTACAAATTGGTCTACAACCAATTGTTTCTTGACTGATTTTTTAACCCGCTCCAAATTTATATTTTAACTAAATTAAGTATAACTAACTCCAATACTTTTACATGTATACTAGAATCAAACCCGGTGAAATCACCGATGCATATTATAATTTTAAAAAGAAAGTTAAAAGGGATACTAAAAGATTAAAATTACTTTTTAAATACTTGATTAGTATTTAAAAAATCATTGAAGTTTATTTATGTAAATTATATATTATAATTTTTTTTGAGAATTTTACTTTTATTGATTTTGAGATTCAAACCCAAGATATAATAACCACTGAACTATTGATTGGTGAGTTAGATTATTAAAACTATCTAAACTTAAAATGATAACACTATACTTCATTATTAATATATCTTAGTTTATTTGAACATGCAAAATGCTAATGTGATATAAAATATGCAAAATAATCAAAGAAACAAATTATGTAGAACTGTAAATATATTACAACGACTCAGCTGTAACAGATTTCCGCAATCATCTATTTTATCTAGCATATTAATGACATAAATTGTAGCAATAAGTTCATTACTTAACTGATTACTTCCAATTGTTGATTCATCATAAGATATGGCTTAAAACCAATAGTTCATTATTAATAGATTGTAAGCTATATCAAAATCTTGAAAATTCCAAAATTCCTATTAAATTATCTCAATTAAAATTCGTATTGTAGAAAAACATAAATAAAAGAGAAAAGAGCTTCAAAAATTGAGCGCCAAAGACTTTCACAATCCCTTTTGCACCAAAAGGTGAGGCATATTGTTGATTTCTTGATTGACAATTATCTTTACTCGATATTAACATATAAAAAAAATAGTATGTGAACGATAAACCCAAAATTTATTAAGAGGAGAATGCAACTTCGGAGAAATTCTAGAATGCTTTTAAAGTATGTACTCCCTTAATTACAGAAAACTATATTTTCTTTTTATACCCTAAATAGTTCCCGTATTTAACCATTTACATTGTACTTCAAAAGCATTATAAATTGTCTCATAACTTGATCATTTAAATCAAAGTAATTAGAGTTTGGATATTCTAAGTTCTAACCATATATTTAAATGTAATATTAATTCATCAAAAAGTAAATAAATATAAAAGGCATACAAAATAAGAGATGCCAATAAAAAAATAGAAAACTAAAGTATACAATTAGGGTAAAGATTAATTAGGATAAATTATGTTGTAAAAAAAGAATTAGAATTAGTTAGGTAGAAGAATTCATAGTTAATTAGAATTGCAGTTATCATATAAATACTCCATAAAAAAAAATTTAGACACGTAAACATTTATTTGAAAATGTAATAAATCTAAAAAATATACAATTTTAATTTTAGATTTTAAAATTCTAAAAATTTGAGAAATTGACACCTCATCATATTTTCTCTATTTTGATTTTATATAATGTAATAGATTTTTTTATAAAAATACCACTCCCTTCTCGGTCTTCTTTTCTCTTTCTCTTTTTCATTTTAAACGGCATCGTTTAGAATTGGCGGGAAAAAACCGTTGGAGTGTAACCGTATTTTCTTTTCCTTCAATAGTACGATCAGAGGTTGAAGTTGCAGAGTGCGTCAATCGCAGGAGGTATGTCTTCGAATCAAATTTAGTCACAACTATTAATGCCAAACATAATATTTGATTTGAATTTAGTCACAAATTTAGTCAAATTTAGTCAAATTTAGTCACAACTGTTAATGCCAAACATAATATTTGATTTGAATTTAGTCACAAATTTAGTCAAATTTAGTTACAAATTTAGTCAAATTTTGGCATTTGATTTGTCCGTCGTTAGAAAATAAAGAAAATGACAGTTTTCTTTTCTTTTCTGTCATTTAATTCTCTGAAGATGACATTTTTTATTATATAATGTCGTTTAAATCATTCACATTTGGATTGAATGTACATCTCATTTAGCACTTTACAAACCATGATTAGTTTAAATTTTGCATATATTCCTAAGACGAATAAAAGAAGAGCAGTGGAAATCTCGGTGGTTTCTAGAATTTGACATCATCAACTATTTTCACACCATGGACTCATCTCAATCTTTAAGGAAAAGATCCATGATCTCAAGTTCTTTTACTCCATTCACAAAGTCTTTTTTGCCAGACGACTTGCAGGAAATTATATTACATTTTTTTTATTCTTTTGTAAAATACATTATGTCATCAAATGAGGCCTAAGTAATCAAATCAACATAATTTCAAAGATATTTTACCACTAAAATGATATTAATAATTAGAAAACTTCAATTAGTAAGATAAAGTACTATTTAAAAGTAAATCAATTTTACTATTTCTAATTTACATATATATATATATATATATATATATAAATGAATGTTGAGCAAACAGTAAAAAAACCTCCCTCAATAAAAGATGTAAAAGATGCATCATAGGCCAAGAATTGTGGAGGGGTGTGTGAAAAAGAATTGATAATGCACACCCCAAAAAAGGGCTGTACAAGTCAAAATTTGTATGGACACTATGATTAAATGCTGCCTTACACTGTTTTTGTTGGTAGAAAAATGAATGAATTTAACATTTAGAATACAAAAATTGAACATGAACAATGAATCAGACTAATTCTGCACCCACTGTCCAGGAAAACCCATTTCCAAATTCCATTTAGGTGAATAGAGTTACAACATCTCTACGGTATCCTCTTACTATCAACAACCTCGGTACATTTTGTACTAATAGGTCCATGTATTCCATGTAGAAGTAGGCCGGGTGGTTCACCGGAGGCGGCGGTAAACTAACAAGCACAACTGCTGCCATTCTCGAGTGTCTCAATATTGTTGAATTCAGTTTCAGTGTTGTGTAAAGGAATTTCTCCACCTGTTGCTCGTTCACAATCACAGGCTTACCATCAGCCATCAATGAAGTACCTTGCTCTTGTGCTCTCGACTTCATGTCGCCCAAGTAACTCCCAATTCGCCGCTGAGCAGCCGTGAAAGCTTCCAGAGATTCATCAGGTTGACCCCCTTCCGCTTGTAAATCCCATGACTTCATAGATATTACAATCACTTCAGCCTGCATTCGCAGATCGTACAGGAATTTCTTCACATCAGCTTTCAGCTCCTCCGCATCTGAATCCTCTTCCGCAATGCAAAAGACCTGAATCTTACAACTCTCGAAACTCTCCTTGGTAAGAAGAAGCTGGGAAAGAAGCAGCATCAGACCACCATCCCGTACTATCCAATATAAATCGATGGTACCATACTGTTTCTGATACATATTGGGCCACTCATCAAGACCTTTGACAATAACAACTGCCTTATTTGCAACAATGCAGTCATTAATTATTCCAACAAAGGTGACTGGGATTTCAATTAGGCTTTCGCGACGCCATATTTCAGGATATCGTATAACCACAATATTGGGCTTCAGATTACCAAGGCCCATGGTCTGGACGATTCCGCGAAATCCTTCAGCCATACTTGGAGCCACGACTATCTCAGCTACTCCTTCACAACTCTTGTAGTCAATGTACGTGCTCAGTTGCTTGCAGGCTAACTTTGCAGCTTCAGCATGTTCATGATAGTCTCCATCTAATATGGAAACAAAAATAGACATACCTCGGCCCTTCTTTTTCATACAGTTGGCAAAGTCAGCAAGTTTCGGATGGCAAGGTACGTTTTCTGGCAGCTTCCCCCATGGCCTGCAGAATACAAGTGGGATCGGATACCAATTCTTTGGATGGACTTGGTTAGCTGGAAAAGAAATGGAACATCATCAATCAATGAAAAGATGCACATACAAGCATAAATTACTGAAGATGAGGATAACTGAAATGATCTAACAAGTTTTTTGGATTTCAGAGTTCAAGTGCGGATGGAGTTGTCACTATATATTACAAGTAAATTCCATTTATAGCAGTAAGGCAATGCCAGGGCTCGAATAATTTATAATGCATATATCAGATGTAAGCTGCCAGGAAACGAGATAACGTTTGATCATCTCAAAAAGTAATTAACGAGAAGCATACATTACAAATAGCACAACTGATACATAATAATAATAATAATAATAATAATAATAATAATAATAATAATAATAATGAAGAACATTTGTGAAATGAAAAGGTACTATTGCATTGTCGATCCCCTAGTCAAACAATGGTGGAAAAAGACAAACAACAGCCGACATGACTTCCAACAATTCATATTGTGTCATCAAAATCTCAGATAGAAATGAATTAACCTATGTAGTATTACTATTACCAACATCCAGATTATAATTAATACCCAAACAAATTGTAGAGCAATTAGAAAACACATATTTTTGCAGCATGTAGCACACACTATTTTTTAATTACAATACATATCTAATCTAATCAAACAGTTCATAGTCAAAATTCAAAAGTACATGTATTGTACTGCTATATAAACAAGCATTACCTCCAAGTGATCGAAGACTACGAAGTGCCAACTGAAAATATGCACTCTTGAAGCCATCACCCCAGTCCCCAGCTTTTCCTTTAATGCTCACATAATAATATATGAGACTTGCAAGCGCCAGAGACACAACAGTGAATGACCAAGAAATTAAAAACATAATGACTGCAGGGAAAACAAAGACAGCAGTAAGAAAGAGCCATAAAGAAACCCATATCTGAACTTACCACACAATTGCACCTAATAATGCAGAGAATACAGAAACTGCAAACTTAGATATACTTGCATGTCAAAACTTTATCACAATATGTTACTCTACAAGCATGTCAAATGACAACTGTCATTTTGAGGTCATGATTAGTAATTTACTGCTCAAGTATACGAGTAGTAGTATTACAAAAAGTGGCCTAAAATAATGACTTCTTGGTAACAACTGTGAATGGTAGGAAACAGATTAATTGGCAGAATCAAATGGGAATGCTTTAGAAAGATAGCCCTCGCATCAGCAGAGCAGAATGACCCGTTTTATAGACTACTGAGAATATATGCTAAGTCATTCATAGCACATAAGAAATGAAATAGAAACTAAACACACTTGCGTGAATCTGCATATTACTCCAAAATATCTATCATTTGATGTGCCTAAAGTTAGCATAAAGCTAAAGTTTGACATATTTACAGATTAAAGAAAGTGAAAATTAGAATTTTATGCAACTGCAAGCCAAATTCCTATTCTTCGTAAACTGTGCATAAACATCCATTAGCTTCCCTTAAAGTATCGAATATAAAGGATAACTTGCAGAGAATATTCCTCTCTTTCTTTGAACAAGCATACTAGCCTTGTGTCAATATTTAGTAGCTCTATAGAGAAGAGACGTAAAAGCAGCAACCATTTTCTCAGTTATTTATCTCCTTTATGTACTTCTAAAACAATATAATACAGGAAACAGAAAGCAACATACCAATACAAAGTAATGCTCCTAGAAGGGAGAGGCTCCAATGATGAAATTTCCATCGTGGCCGCCAACTGGGTGCATCTAAAAGATCCAAAAGGAAGCAAGACAAATTCACACCAGCATAGCACAGAAGGAAAAACATAGTAATAGTTGGTGTGATAAGATCCAGATTCCCAATTACAACACAACCAATGCAAATAAAAGCTGTAAAGAAGGTAGCAATATGTGGCTCATGTCCATCAGCAACTCTGAAGTAGTTGAGAACAGGCAGAATATCATCATTAGCTATAGCAGCAAGTAGCCGTGGAGCACCTGTCAGGCTCTGAAGAGCCGCTCCTAAAGTTGAAAGAATTATACCAACATATACAATTGAAGGAAGAGGCCAAGCAATGGTAGCTGTAAGCAGCCTGCACTAAAGATACAATTCAGCAATAGTAGGAAAAACTAGGCGGTATGCAAAACAAATTCTTCATCAAGAGACTAACAATATTTGTTCCAAGAAAAAAAATCCAGGGAAAAATCAAGGACATAATACCACAAACAGTGGGCGTAACAAATTGATACAAAAGTAAATAAAATGAAATCATTGCTCTTGAACAATAAAAGGTGACAGAACCTAACATTATACTAGCAGAATAAAATCATAAAGACACTATGCCTAATAAAAAGGCATCAAAGAATTCCCTCGTCTATTATCTCATTCTCACGTCATATGTAAGTATTCTCCACTAGAATAATAAACAAGGTCCAGAACTACGTTCAAAATCAATATTTGGAGTTCATAATCCATGCCAGATGTGAAGGTTTACCAAACGGGGTTAGCTCATCATGCAAGCAAACTCAAGATAATGAAAATGTAGAACATGATAAAAGAACTCATACAAAACTAAGCCTGCCGATGAGAACCAACTTGTCCACGTAAAATAGAAGGTTAGAAAAATGCTGTCACATGAACCATAAAATGAAACTTGTACCAGACGGAAACACAACTTGACAAGTACAACATCAGGAAATAGAATTACAACATCACGAAATAGAAAAATATTCAAACAAGTTTAAAGCGGAACTCATTCCACTGTAGCGAAAAAGAACCATAATATCTAACATCCTTGAACAACACAGGCACAAATATAGAATACAAACTGACCTATCAGTTAACAACTTGTCTCTGGTTGCAACAGCTCCAAAGAATACCACAGAAACCACATACATTGCAGAAGTTGTAAGAGTTGCAGCTAATGTACCAACAGGAATTGAGCGTTGAGTGTCCTTCAGTGAGGCTGATCTATTAGAACCAGCCATAATTCCGGTCACAGCGGGGAAAAAGAGACCAACCAAATCACTGGAAAAAAGGTGAGCAAAAATGGCATTAAAACCATTCCGTTATCCGTAAGAAAATGCATTTTCCATTAATTCTACTCATCAAAGAAACAACGGGTCCAAACTCCTTTAATTGATGGAATGCACTCAAAGTTAAAATAAAGTAGTTATTGAGTTAATGCATGCATGTCCTAAAGTAGTTATTGAGTTAATGCATACATGTCCTTAAACTTAAGAACTGGATTCAGAAAAATCACAGAACGTCACTTCTACCATATAAATCCTCAAAATTCTTGTAAAAGCATTCTGTCAATTTCAAATATGACGTGCCATCCATATCATTTGTTGAGATGGACAACTCATGAGCCACATCATGTACACATCTTGACCCCTACCCCCAACACACAGGCACACATATTTGCTATGTGGTGCCAATTCGGAAAAAAATTGAAAAGCAAATTTGAAGTGGACACGGCTACAAGACAGAATGTTGGCTGTCTATCTTACCGAGTCAGCAACTAACATGGATGCCACATCAGAGTTCTAAAGGATCAATCAACAGAAAATGGAAGGAATAGTTTCACTGAAAATTTAAGGGAAAGTACAACAATAAACCCTATGATGCATCCGGTTAACAAAGGCAATCCGGTAGCTCAAAATTTGCAAACAGGGTGTATCGTTTGTGGTGTTGGCAAACTCGACATTCCCTCAAAAATTGTTGTTGTGGCTATTTATAAATTATATCAAAAGGGAGCGATTTGGAGCAATTAAAAGGACTTCCTTTGCATATTACCAACATAGAAGGTCTGACTTTGTAAATTAACTAAACCACAATTAGTGTTTGACCGAAAAATTGACTCGTATATTCGTTAACTGCAAAAGCACAAACCTCAGACCTTGTTCCTGCGTATTTAAACCATGGCGACTGCTTTTGCAAACCAAGCAAACCAAAAGTATGTTTCTGCACTTTAACATTTAGAAGAAGTTTCGGGATTTGCATGGCACAAATTAAAGTTTTGTCCTTCATATTCATAGAACTCACTAAGTTTAGGACAGTTTTGCATTTAACCCAAAGTTTATACACTGCACCAAGTTCCTGTGTATTAGTGCATCCACTACTACTAAATATTAAGGTAACAAAATCAGATGCCAGTTTGTTAGATCCACTGTCTGCTACAGGCTTTGTGAGCAATTATGGGTTCTTATTTAACGACCTTTTGCAAAACCTTAAATGAAACAATAAAAAAATTTAATGTAATAATGATGCAATTGAACATCACTGTCTACAAACTGACTCGTGAAAATAACCTATGGAAGCTAATTCATCTTGACAATAGGATCACAAGTCCATAGAACGCAACGAAAAACCATGACAACAAAACTGAAAGAATTTCTGAAATTAACTTGTGAAATAGGCACCACATCTCAGCACAAACAGATGAAATTTAATGAGCTCAACTTGTAAAGCAAACAAAATGCAACAAGCTTAGCACACTTACTTGAAAGTCCAATAAATTGCTCCTTTAGGATCAGGTATTCCAGCATTATTCGTAAACTGGTATGCTGGACCCCAGTTATCTTGGAAGCTTTTCAAACTCAAGCCCGTAATTCCAGCTGCACTAAAAATTAAAAGTAAGAATGTAATTTATCTCCCAGGTCAAAGAATAAAAAAACTAGCACACCACTTCAGCCAAATACATGCATAGTTAATATCCCAAAGTGCTTCTACTTGTGAAGCTTTCCAATATAATTCATAGACAATAATTGCTAGAGACAATATTATTTTAAAACAGTTACACAGTTACACCTATATAAGTAACTATGTGGACAAATAATTAGCCAAAAAAATAAGACTGTACAAAGCCTTCTGCAGCGATCTAAGTAGTAAAACTCCAACAAGAACTACAATGACAACCTATACATCCTTATAGAGCTAGCATGATCTTACTACTGCACTGTTTATTTACAAAAATAGTAAATTTATTTGAAAATTGATGCGTTGTTGATGCCAGAAAATTATATATTGATCTCAGATGAATAAGCACTCCTCTCAGTTAAATTGCCACTGATCTCATAAGTTCATCTCGTATAGTAAGTGTTTTAGCAGTAATCTAAATTACTATCCGATAAATCTCACAACCATCCAATTTACAGAAATTTGAAAAGCAGCTCATGAGACCCCTTAGTTGGATACCCCAAATCCAATTTACAACGTATGCAAACCAAGAAGTCATTTAAAAGAACTTTGACCACTGTCGAACAGACAAAAAATTACAAACTGCAGAGCTGACCCAACAAAAGCAGATTTTTAGAGTCAAAGAATAGATACCAATATGATCAATCTAAAAGATGAAGTGATATCTTTTGTCATCAGTTTCAGAGATCATAGACTTTTACTCAAAGTCTTGAAACTTAGAAACATATTTAAGGTAACTCCAAATTTTTGTTTGACTTATACGCATAAGAAAATAAAACAAAAAAAATACAAAAGATGATAAGAGTATACTTGCAGTAGTTATTCTAGGTGCCATGCTGATGAGGGAAAAAAAGTGGTACACACACAATTCATGCTAGATACTTATAGGCCTTTTCATTCCGGAACATAGTCCCTTGTGTGACAATAAGGGTAAAAAGTAAGAACTCACTTGATGGATTGTCCTTTCTCGCCAATAAAACCCCAACAAATATGCAGACCAGTGAGAATAGCACAGGTATAAGAAAGGCAGGTGCAACACGATTAATCATCTTTACTCCACCAAACACAATGAAGCAAAGGACAATAGTCACAACAATCCCATAAATTTGCAGGTCGTGTGAACTTGGACTTTCTATAGGTTCAACAGCTCTTGTGCCATTAATATGGGTGATAGTCTCTACATGGTAAACATCAAAAGAAGTTAGTGAAACCATTATATCAAACATCCCAAGATGATTTAATAGCTTATACCAATTACTGCATAAAAGATACCTCTAAATATTCCAGCAGCAGGAACAGCTTTTAGAAAGGTTTCTACAGCTCCCAATACATAACTAAGACCACGACCAGAAACAAATCAAAATGAAGAACAGATATTAGCACAGGACTAAGTAGTTCTTAGACGAAGCTATGATAACATCAGCATGAAATATTAACTTACAGAGCTCCAGCAACCGCATTCCCAAGGAAGAAACATAGTCCAATGCTAACTCCAACCTCTGGACCAAGGGCACGACCAATGAGATAATATGGTCCCCCACCCTAGAATCAGACATAGCAACCGCATTGCTTAAAACAATTCTGGCATTTAATTAGCCAATAAAAATAAAGTTACTAAAGCAAACTGTTATGCCTAGACGCATCAAATGTAAGTTAGTTAGGAGTAAAAAGTAGAACAACTGTGATCCTTAGAAATGCACTAGGTAAACAGATCCAAACAAAGAAAAAAAATGAAACTAATGACACATAAAACACCTTGCATCTAACTACAATAGAAGTACATCAGTAGCAACAAAGTACCGTTTACAAGTCATTTATAATGATCATCATGCCAACAGGTGACTGATCCAGTCATTCAACAAACACATCCAGAAACAATGGGCAAGTATAGACAAGAAATTTACCAAATTATTTTCACATCTTATTCATGACCATGATTCCAAGAAGGATAGAAGCTGATTGTATCAATGTTATCCCCTAAAAGGTTAAGAGAAGAATCCTTCAGAGTTTAGACCATTACCTAGCTTGAACATTAGAATTTTGTCATGCCTTATTATTTATTTCAATTTTATTTAAGGATTCATAATTTTTCTAATTATTTCTGTTAGTGCGCCATTTGTCGCTATGGCGCACGCCATGGAGTGCACCATGCGCCATGGCTCCAGTAACCCCTTTGCGCCATGGTGAGCCATGAGCCTTTAATAACTATGGTTCACTATAGTCTAAACACTAAGCAATGGCCAACAATCATGAAAACTAACACAAGCAAAAAGTTCCTAGTCAAATCACGACATGCGTTAACATCAAAAATTTGATTTAAAATTAGTTATTATCAAATGACATTGTTTGTATAAAACTCAAAGCTGTTTTTCGCTGAACAAGAAAACACATAGTTCAGTTAAATCAGACTGGAAATCATTAAGAAAGATTACAAGTACCTTCATTGCACCATTAGTTGCAATGGCACTCAACGAAATTGATGTTAGAAATGTACACAAACCACACAATGTTACCAGCACCAATGCTTCTCCTATACCAGCCATGCCAACAATCCTGCAAATTCACAGACCAAAGAGAAGAAAAGAAAAAGGTCAATTCAAAGTTCACAGAGCATCAAGTCAAACCTAAGTCAGTAAAAATGCACTTGAATTAGAGAGCCAGAGACATTATCAATGCATAAGTAGATAGAGACAGGAGAAGAGGAGATAGAAAGGAGTACAGGCTACAGCAAAAAAAATTGCCATATACCCAACCAATAGGAAATTGCCATAAACTGCGATGGAACAAATTAATAATGTGCAAGTACTGTATGTCTTCTTATATCTATTTCTCTATTTACAATAGGAATAATGTCAAACTTAGAATTAATATACATCTCTAAATGAAGTTTGTATGAGCAGAAAATTGGACTAATAAAACTGTTATGCATGGACACGTAATAAAAAGATCCAGTTGCACAAAATGAAAGAAAAAGAACAAAGTCTAGTTATAGGAACTTACCAGGTAAATCGAATGTAGTATATAATTCCCAATATGCTCTGCAAACATGGGATAAAGACACCCATCATTGTACCCAATTTAATTTCATCAATCTGCACAATAAATATCCAAAAGAAGGAAAACCATCAGTAAGACTGCATAGTGTAATTTAATATCGACAAAAGAAAAGAGAAAAGTAAGTCTAATAGTGCCTAGTACTGTTTTTCAGTTCCAACTAAATGAACATACTACTTTATCAAACAAGAAATTTTTTCCTGTCCAGTTGGCAATTTTCCCTGAATAATTCACCTTATTTTCATGAAGAAACTAGAGCTAACTAAAGTAAAATGAATCACTTCTTTGGACATTCATTCAATGGAAATAGTAGCACTGGAACAAAAGCAAAAGAAACTTAATTTAGATAAGAAAAAGTAAACTGAGAAATTGAATGCTAAGGCATTCTCGTACCCTTGGCTGCTCATAAGCATGGGGGCCATCATCTCCTTCCATAGAAAGGCTAGAGGGTGCTACCACTTGCTCTGCAGTCATACTGTACAGTAAGTTTAAAGTAAGTAACAGATTATGAGACTCTTTTCACTTGAAGAATACTACCCATCTTATTCAAACAGAATTGAACAAAAAATAAGAACACATCATAGTTCAGTCCAATTGTAATACAACAAAACATGCTGAACAAGTACATTCCACAAATGCAACCGTGGGGAAAATAATGCATAGCTTTAAATATTTAACATTGAGCTATTGATCTATTGGGGTGCATTGATCTTCAATTTTATGCAGTAGCATGTAATATACTCAACAACAGTATTCCACAACAGAAAAACCCTGCCAATAAATTCTTCTATTATATGTGAATTGAAAAATTCAAAATGCCAAAGTGTCAATGTGCATCAGATGGAATGTTCCAACTTCTGAAAGAGGATACTTCTGGAGTTAAAAAAATTAGTAATAAAGGAACAACAGGGATCCGCCTCCGTCAAAAAATTCAAACTACATAAGCTGCCTCACAGAACTTGTAAGGCAGCATGATCTTATCATTAAGTCCCAGTACTAGATACCGCATGCACTACGAATATAAGAAATGCAATACTGGTTTGAAGATCAAATGACATATAAATGAATAAAATATCAAATAAGATGTAAGATGTACACCTCTTAAGACCAAGGATGTTGACAAGAGAATCAAAACCAAACAATTCCAATTTATGTTGACTCTCGGATCCATTAACATTTCCATTAGCAGGAACAGCAGCCTGCTCGCGAGGGCCTACTTTCGCCATCCTGCTATAACAACAAATCAGCAAACACGAATTCAATTAAGCAACATTCATAAGTATATTATATTTTTGAGTATGGAATAAAAAGCACATTGTTTAACGATAGGAGGATAGGGTTACCTGGGGTCGGAAACAGAGGAAGATCCAGAATCCATAGAAGACATCTCAAGGACGGCGCGATCATGAGCAACGACGGGGCGGTACTTGCGACCTGGGCTACGAAACTCGTCTTCCATACCTCCTTCTACATCTTCATTATCCATATTTGATGAAGATCGTAAATCCAAACAAGAAATGAATGCAGAAGAAAGAGAAGAGAAGAGATCTCTGATGGAAAATAAACAAGATTAAATATAGAAGAAGATAACTTAACAAAGAAAAAGAGAGACGTCCATTTGAAAAAGAGAAGAAGAGCAAAACCCGCTTTCGTCGATGCTTCTTTTTTTTATATACAGTCGCAGGAAGAAGAAGAAGATGGGGACAGGGATCTTCCTCCGTGAATCAATCTGAGGGTTTTCATCTTCTTTTTTTCCTTTTTCCTTTGGGCTAAGCCTCTAAATTAGTTGAATTGAGGAGGAAGGGCTAGGCCCAAACAAAAACAAAAGAACAAAAAAGAAAAATGGAAACGAGCGTCCTAACTACTGCCGAGTAGAACGAGAAGAGTCAATACCACATTATCTGCTATAAGCGCATCTTGGAGACCTGCATGGACCCATGACTTGAGGCTCGATTCGTAAATCGAGTTATCAAATGGTGAAATCACCTTCGAATTCTTTATTAACTCGGTTATAGGATTGAAATCAAACTTATGAACAAGTACATAAATAAGTTTGATTGTAATATCAATCAACATACTTAATTATAAATGTATAAAAATTGGTTTTAAATATTTCAAAATTCAAAATAACAATTTCGTGTGAAAAATAGTTGGAAAATATATATATATATATATATATTAACTTGTCTTTTATGGATGCGCAATAAGGAATATCAACCGAAGCCACCATTTCCTCAACAAATGCGCAATAAGAATTACGATAAGCAACTTCTATCTTTTGTTGAGAATTTGAAAAATATACAGATTAACTTGTCTTTTATGGATGATATAACTCAAACTCCTAACTACGATAAATTTTTGAAAGATTTGTTATCTAAGAGATTAGTTGGAAAGGAATATCAACTGTTGCTCTAACAGAAGATTGTAGTTCTATAGTGACAACTCATATGTCTACTAAGTTGAAAGATCATGAATGTTTTACTATACTATACAAATCCGGTGACGTGAAATTTCCAAGTTGTGTATGTGATTTAGGAACTAACATAAATTTGATGCCATTGACTATATTTAAGAAGTTAGGTTTAGAGGAAGATATAAAACGTCCAAGTATTACAACTTGTCAACCAAACTATTAAAAAATCAAATGGTATTGTTACCTCAAAATTGTAAGCTGATCCACGTAAGTTAAGCTTCCTGAAAAATAGCAAAGTTAGCCTAAAGGAGGGCGCTGATCGGCAACCCCTCTCCGATGCTAAAGTCAGTATTGAACTTGTGATCGGAAAAGTATTGAACTCAGAGATTGAGTCTTGAAATCATGTACCTTAGATTGTAGAAATCTTGTGTATTTATAGTAGTTTCATTATGAATCCGTATCCTAATCGCATTAGGACATATCAAGAATTACGCCCTTTTAGGCCGGTAATCATAGTCCTAATTAGCTCGAATTCTCCTAATCGGTTTAGGAGTCTAAACAAGAAACACAGTCCTCGTAAGAGAGATATTTCTCCTAGCTTTGACTATTCAACGCACGTCTATGTGGACACTAAGACTATTCAACATAGCTTCTTTGTCCTTCGTGGCATTAATGACGGCGACCATTGGTCCACGTGTCAAGCAGAATATCGGGTGATAACAGAAGCCCCCTCAAAGTATAGACAAGCTCTTGTAGGGCTTAAGTTCAAAAATCCAATCCAACCAAATTTTAATAGTTTGTGCAAACGGAAAACCCAATGAGCAGGCCCAAAACGCCAGCTGTATCAGAACCGGCCCACTCACCACACGCATTCAAATCCAACCACCAACTTCGCACGCTGCCTTTAAAAAACGTACACTTGGCATCGGGCGTGGTTTTTTGTTTTACTTCCCTCCAAGCAAACGAAAGGTCTCCCTTTTGAAAATCTCTTCACTGCCTATAAAACCCCAAAACTCCTCATTTCTGGGTTTTACACTCAAAAACTTCTCAAGTACCTTTCGCAAATCTAAATTCCAGATTCCGGCAAAATCCACTTTGGTCGTTTCAAACGTAAGTTCCAACACCCCTTCAGTTTTCACTTTTATTAATTCATGGCCTCCTCATCCATTCCTCCGAACTCCTCCAACCCCAACCCTAATCATGATCCCACCGCTCTTCATCGGAGACGGCGCCAGATAATGAGCGATTAGACTGACGAGGATATTGAAATTTCTCGGGAAGCCATGGAATCAATCAGACCCCAAAACAGGCCCGCTACGCAAGCCTCTCCCCAAAATGCACCCCCTAGAAACCTAATTCCAGAGCAAGGGGCATGCGGTACAACTTTGCCCACAGAGCGCTCAAAAATTTGTAACCAAGACCACCTAAAAGCCCTCAAAGACAAATTTCCTGACCTGAAGGACCTAGATTGCAGAACCCCATCCAAAACTGATAAAATGTACACTGGAAATGGTCGCAGATTCGCAGCTCTCGAGCGCCTGATGGAGTATGGGATGAGGTTTCCTTTGCCCGAGGTTGTGATTGACATTCTCAACGAATTCAATCTATGCCCCGCCCAAATTGTCCCAAATTCCTGGCTCGAGATGATGGCGTTAGCTCGAATTTACGAAGATCTGGGGATCCTCCTAACGGGGAATCTCTTCAAATACATGCGCACCCCTGCCAAGGCGTCTGGCCACTCTTGCGTTACTTTTAACGCTATTCGAGGACCTAAGTCAATCGTTCGAGACAAGTCCTCATCTCATTGTGGGTACAAATCCAGATGGATCTGGGTTGGTCCAGCCTCGGATGACCTTGCATGGCCATTCAGGGTGGATTTCAATGAGTTTCCTACAGATCCTCGTTCTTGGAGAAATCCTTCCAAGGATACTGTTCTTTCGGAGGAGGAGAACATGTCACTTCAAATGCTTATGAGATATCGACCTCCGACTCAACCCAGAGTCGAGAAATTTGTCTCGCTATACCGCAGTGGTAGACCTATTGCTGCGGTCGACAAGGAAGGGAAAATTCACTATTTTCCTGCCCCAGAAGTTAACAAACTCTTCTGTGGCGAACAGATCGATCTTTCAATTGACCCTAGTAAGACTTCTTTGTCTTCAGCTCGTACTTATACTATATTTCCATGTGCAGGCTTTTCAATGGCACCTAAAATATCTTTGAAACAACAACTTGCAGCGCAACGTCTCGAGGTGCTCTCTGGTCAAGCTAAGGTTCCTCAATCGGTTCCAGTTCCAAAGTCTCATACGGCGAGACAAGCAAAAGTCAAACAAGCCCTTGCTACTGCGGCAACCGCTAGGTCGAGGAGCACTGAAGTTCACACATCAATCCTTCAACCGGGTCGCGCATCTGATACGCTGCTCGCCAGCCCATATCCTTCGAGCCTATTAACCCCGAGGCCGCCGCAGGTACCTTTTCGCTGCCTCTTACTGTCATTTTCCTGAAAACATTAAATCTTACCTTCTACTAAGTTTTTATTCTTTAACTCAGACGAGAATATTGTGGCATCGAGCTCCGACGATGATATCCCTTTGAGGAAACGACCTAGCCTGGTCAAATCGACACCCCAGGGTGATCGATCTTTGAATCCCCCTTCAGATCAACCTTTTACTCCTTCACCTTCAAACCCACTTCCAAATCCTCCGCCTTCAAGTCAACCTTCAAATCCTCCACCTAAAGCTCCATCTAATCAATCCAAAAAGCCGTTTCCTAAGGAGCCTTTGAGGCCTACTGAAATGCCTGGCATTTCCTTAGATTCCTTGAAGCGTCCTCGAGAGGATGAGGGTTTCTCTGGAGGCTCGCCTCCTTCCAAGAGGCAAAAATGCCACGGGGATCCGTTGGCTAAATGTCCTGAGATTGCCAACACTCCTCCTCGATAGATGAGTGAAGACGAAGTTGGAATGTTCGAGCAGTTCCAACTTCAAAATGTAAGTCTCTTTTGCTAAGTTAAATCAAAAACCCTTTGATTTTCTTTTGACTCACATTCTTTTCTCTCCTTTAGTTCTGGAAGGCTCGAATTCCGAGGGTCTCATTGAGCAATCCCCTGGTCGCAGAGGACATTGCTTATACTACCCTTGTTCCCGAGGAAGGGAAAATCAGCGAAGTCCTGACCGACGAGGAGCTGATCCAACTTGCTCGTATCCGTGAGGCGAAGGTAATCTTCATTAGCTTATCAAATATTTTTCACCTTTTCCTGACCCCTATTTACACCACTTTTTTTCTTTTCAGTCGATGGCTGCCACCAACCTTCTCATCCATAGATTCGAGTCTCAGACTCGTTCCATGAATGAGTATTTTAAAAAATCGGACAGGATGGAAGATGAACTGGAAGAGGCCAAGAATGAGATCGCCCATCTCAAAACTGAGCTAACCTTGGCCAAGGAGAGAGAGAAAGAGATTATTCTCGAAAAGGAGAACGCAAGGGTCGAAGTGATGAGGTGGCAGGGTCGCTATACGGCCCAAGGGCGCGCGTATCAAGACGAATGCAACGACCTCTGTCATATCCTAGCCCTTGTTCGTGCTGATGCAATCTCTTTCCTCAAATAGGAAAAAGCTGAGAAAGCCAAGGTCCTGAGCAAATGCATTATGCTTCGCGAGGGGAATCTTCAGCTGAACCGATCTTTGAATGAGGTCGAGGGGAAGAGGAGGAAACTAAAGAGGAAGAATGAGAGCGACCTAACAAAGTTCGAACGCCTCAGCATTTGGAGGCTCTCGAGGTTCCATACTCGTGTATGCCAGACCCTTAGGGAGAAATTCCCAAATATGTCTGAAGAAGACATGAAGTTCTGGGTGAACCTGAGCACTCCTGAAGATGATGAGGAAGCCGATGTCGTTCTCGATGATTCCTTCCCTCAGCCTGATGTTAGAGAGCCCATTCCAGCGACGCCCATTCATATTGTCCCGGTCCAAAGCAGCGACCAAGCCCCAAAAGTAGATTAAGTTGATCTAATTCTTTGTATTTTTTGTACTTAATCAATGAAAAACCTTTTCTATCTTTACTTGTCTTGCAATATTACGTCTAATATCCCCCGTACAAGTAATCTATAGAAACTCGTTTTGAATTAAGCCTTCTTGTTTTGTCCTTAAAACCTGGATTACATGTAAAATATTTCAACTATATTTGTTCACAGCCCTCATAGTAGCCCCCCCCCCCCCCCCATTATTCCTGGTCGGGCTAACTCTTGTAGGGTGGATTCTTACCACGACGTACATAGATTTGGTTATAATCGAAGCTTTCTAGCATGCAATAAGCTTGATTATAAAGCGAACCAAAATGTCCAGTGTCGAATACTTAGAACAAGTTTTAAAATAAATCTATGTAAAAATCTACGAGTTCACTGTGGTTCGAGCACTTTTCATAAGCAAATAATCCCAAAGTCATATCTGAATTAAAAGTCATAAATGAAAACGGTGCCACGAAAGCTTTTATTCAAGAATAACTCCTAAGCAAAGTTCTGAAGTTAACTACATGCAAAAATAAAGACAAGTTGACCATAAAATTCCTAAAAATAATATTTTCTAAAAGAGATTGCATTCCAAGTTCTCGGAACTTCTGTTCCGTCGAGGTGCTGCAAACGGTAAGTGTGTGTGCCAACGCATTCTACGATCTGGAATGGTCCTTCCCACTTAATTCCCAGTTTGCCTTTTCCTTGCCTTGTGCTCGAGGCTGCTGTACTACGCAGGACATAATCTCCTTTGAAAAACTGTCGAGGTCTTACACCCTTATCATAGATTCTCTTCGTTCTAGCTTTGTAAGCCTCGATTCGAGCATGTGCCAATTCTCTCTTCTCTTCGAGGTCATCTAGATTGTCTCGCAAGTTTAGTTCGTTCCATTCCTCGGTATAATGGAGAACTCTTGTACTTGGAACCTTGATCTCGACAGGAATGAAAGCTTCTGTTCCATAAGTTAAAGAAAATGGGGTTTCTCTTGTTGCCGTCTTGGGAGTCATTCGATACGACCACATCACATGATACAGCTCTTCTACACAATTAGTTAACTTCTCGAGGTGGGTTAGCCGCTTCTTGATTCCTTCCATGATTGTTCGATTTGTTCTCTCCGTCATTCTGTTAGTTTGGGGGTGGAATACAGAACTAAATCTTAACCTGATTCCCTCTCTTTCACAATAATTCCTGAACAGTACACTGTCAAATTGTTTCCCATTGTCCGTGATTATCGTGTTTGGCAGCCCAAAACGATACACAATGCTATTCTTGACGAATTTCACAATTTGCTGAGCCGTTATCGACGACACTGCCTCTGCCTCGACCCATTTTGTGAAATGGTCAACTGCAACGATAACGTACTGCTTTGTTGGTTGAGATTGGGAATTGTCCAACGATATCAATGCCCCAAGTGGCAAATGGCCAGGCCACCTTAATACCCTCCAAGCCAGAGGTCGGGCTTTGCAAAACAGGAGCATGAGCATGACAAGCACCGCACTTCTTTACAAATTCCATAGCATCATTATTCATTTGAAGCCAATAATATCCCAACAGCCTTGCCTTCCTAGCCAGGACATTCCAGCCCTCATGAGCCCCACACGATCCTTCATGGATTCCCTCTAAGATCTTAGCTCCTTCCTCGATCCCGACGGCCTTGAGTCATGGTTGAGAGTAGGACCTTCTAAACAAATTTCCATCTACAACCGTGTATCTACTGGACTTCCTCACAATCTTTGGATGTTGTGACTTATCTTCTGGAAGCTTCCCCTCGTACAAGTACTCGAAGATTGGCCAATACCACTTATTACCTCGATCTGTGATTAGTTTTTCGTTAGAATCAATGCTCGCACAAGGAACAACCGCACATCACATGGACATAAGTGTGGGTTGGCAGGATCTGAAGCTAGTTTGGCCAAGTAATCAGCTTCCATGTTCTCTTCCCTCGGGATCTACACTATCTCAATTTTGCACCCCATGAGCTCACATTCCTCAATCATGCGTTTCACAAGCTCATGATATTTCTTCATTCGAGCATGCTTAGTCTCCCAAGAATTCCTGATTTGATTGGTTGCTAGCCCTGAGTCACTCTTGATCACCGCTTTATCTGCCCTAATAATCTTCACTAAACGCAAGCCGAGCAATATTGCCTCGTATTCTGCTGCGTTGTTTGAAGAATCAAAGCCCAAAGTTGCAGCATGCCTAAACACCAAACCATCTGGGCTTTTGCAAAAGACCCCGATTCCTGACTGACTCTTATTCGCACTTCCATCCACGAAGACTTCCCAAGTATTCAATACTGGCTCAGTTTCTTCCTCAGGTGGGACTTCAACTAGGAAATCAGCGAGCACCTGAGCTTTTTTCGATGGTCGAGGCTCGAAACGTACATCAAATTCAGTTAACTTTATTGACCATTCCGTCAGTCTTCTCGAGGCCTCAGGTCGAGAGAGTATCTTCCTGAGTGGGGTGTCTGTCCGGACAATTATCGTATAACTGAGAAAGTAATGTCTTAGTTTTTGAGCAGCAATATATACCCCAAAAGTAAGTTTCTCCATTTTGGGATATCTTGACTCAGCTCCTCGAAGCACTCTACTCACATAATAGACAGGGAATTGAACCTTTCCCTCATCTTCTTCTCGAATCAACGCCATTCCAATGTTGTCTTCACCAACGCTTATGTATAAATACAAATTCTCTCCTTGCACTGGTTGGCTTAACAAAGGTGGGGATGCCAGGAACTGCTTGAGATCCTCGAACGAGGTTTGACACTCCTCAGTCCACTCAAAATCTTTTACACCTTTAAGACTCTTGTAAAAAGGCATGCATCGCTTAGCCGAGTAAGAAATAAAACGACCCAGAGCATTGATTTTCCCGTTCAAAACCTGAACCTCACGAACACTCTGAGGCGGCTGAAGGTCGATGATGGCTTTAATTTTGTCCGGATTTGCCTCGATGCCTCGTTTGGAGATCATGAAACCCAAGAATTTTCCAGAGTTAATCCCAAACGTGCACTTTTCAGGATTTAATTTCAAGTTATACTTTCTCAGAATATCAAAAACTACCTCGAGATCCTTAGCATGATCTTCAGCTTTTTTGCTTTTTACAATCATATCATCGACGTAGATCTCGACATTCTTTCATATGAGCTCTTTAAACATCTTGTTAACCAACCTCTGATATGTTGCACCTGCATTTTTCAAACCAAAAGGCATTACTTGATAACAATAAGTACCTTCGGGCGTAATGAAACTTGTTTTTTCCATATCCTTTTCAGCCAGCGGAATGTGATGGAAACCCTCCTTAGCATCGAGAAAAGAGTACACCTCATAGCCAGCTGTCGAGTCTACTAGCATGTCAATACATGGCAACGGATAGAAATCCTTAGGGCAAGCTTTGTTCAAGTCGGAGAAATCGACACACATTCTCCACTTTCCATTTGCCTTTTTGACCAGAACCACATTCGAGATCCACTGTAGATAATGAACCTCTTTGATTCTGCCGAAACTGAGGAGTTTTTCAACCTCGCTTTTAATGAACTGTTGCCTCTCCGCACCCTGGTTTCGTTTCTTCTGTTTCACAGGAGTATAATCTGGGTCAATGTCTAGCGTATGCTCCATGACGTCTCGAGATACTCCTATGATGTCAGCAGATGTCCAAGCAAAGACATCTTTATTTCCCTCGAGCGCTGAAACAACAGTTTTCTTCGAATTTTCCTGTAATTCCGCTGAAACCTGCACAACCTTCCCTTCTTCTAAGGTTATTGTTTCAATAGGATCTACTGGCTCACCACGCTCATTGACTTCCTCGACCAAAACACTTTCCTGAGGAACGATTCCCAATGAGGTCATATAGGTATGCCTCGCAACAGTCTGGTTCCCTAGAGCCACAGCCATACCCTGTTCTGTTGGGATCATCCAAGCAAGGTAGAAGAGAGATATCGCACCTCGGCTGCTTGAGATCAAAGGCCTGCCAATTATAAAATTATAAGCGATAGGTGTCTCAATTACCAAGAACTCGGTCACAGTTTTCCATCTGTTCATGGTGTTCCCTATTTCGACTTCGAGCTGGGTTTCCCCGAGCAAAAGTACGGGATGTCCACTAATTCCAACCAAAGGTGAAGAAGAAGGAACCAAATGACCTGAATCCAACCCCAATGCCTCGTAGGCCTTCCTCGTGATGATATTGGCCGAACTTCCGGTGTCCAACAAAGCCCGCCTTATTGTAAAGCCTTCTACTTGCATCTCAATTACTAGTGCATCTTCGTGAGGATCAGTTGGCCTTCCCTTCAGAGGTCTGAAGTCAAAGCATTTCGAAATTTCATCGATTCGCCTTCGTTCCTCGTTAACTCGCTTCCTCTTAGCACTACGCTCCGTGGTTGATCCTCCCACGATCATATTGATCACTCCTCGAGGGCGCTTTTCTCCCTCTCGTTCCGGAGAATGATCCTTAAATTTCTCAAAGAAACCCTTCAATTTTCCTTTGGCTGCCATTTTATCTAGCTCCTTTGCGAGTTGTTCGCAATCTTCCGTATCGTGACCCTGCAGTTTATGGAACGCGCAATACTTGCCATTGTATTTGGGTTTTCCACCTTTAGGAGGGTACCGGATTTGATCTTTCTGATCCTTTTGCTCTTCGACCCACATCAGAATTTGAGCCCTCGGGGCAGGCAGCGGAATCCGATCTCTTTTATCAAAAGGCTTTCTTGGTACTTCTCGAGGCCTGTCCCACCTGTCCGTGGGCTTGCCATTGCCTCGATCTCTATCTTGGCCCTCTGATTTGACTATCTTTGGTCGCCTCGAGGGTTCTTCCTGATGCTCATCCCATACCACATACGATTTCGCCATTGTCATTAAAGCATGAAAATCCTCTGGTCGCTCCGTCATAATCTTCATCTGAAGATCTCGATTTCGACAGTTTTCTGCCAATGTCTTTCGAGCAGAAGATATGATAAATGGCTCCACCTTTAAGGCCACATTATTAAAATTGTGCAAATATGATTCTAAGGTCTCATTTTCACCTCGTCTGACTCTATGCAAATCATCAACCGTTTTCTTTTCCGGTATAGCTGTGACAAAATGAGCTTTGAAAGAATCTGAAAGAGGGTTCCAATTTTTGATGGAACCTGGCGGAAGACAATCGTACCATTGTGCATCTGTCTCCTTCAAAGTAGTTGAAAAAAGCTTACACATGAGCGCATCATTCACATGACTTGCGAGAAGAGCCCTTCCAAAGCTTTTAACATGCATCACAGGGTCTGAGTCTCCACAATACTTATCAAAACTCGGATACTTAAAACTCGTGGGATATGGAGCTGCCAGGATCTTAGCACAGAGTGGACTATCTTTATCCTGGATTGGCCCTTCCTCACCTCGTGGACTCTCATAAGAATCCTCTCGAGCTCGAGTCCTTTTTCTGCGCTTCTTGCCCTCTCGAGAGCCTCCTTTTTTATTTCTTCCGCCTCATCTTGTTCCTTGAGTGCCCGCGCGATCCCTTCAGCCAAACTTTTATCGAATTGATCAATCAGTCTTTTGTGTTTCCGTTTGAGCTCTTCCACCTCGGAACCACCTCCTCGGGTTCGACGGTGCTTAGGATCATGGCTCCTCGAGGAACTCCTCGATGACCTTGAAACTTCCTCGTAGGTTAGTTTCTTTACCACTCCTGGCGAAGCTTTCCTTGCCAATGACTTCATACGAGGTTTATGCCTTGGGGGAGTTGGTGATCGCTCTACAGACCTTCCTCGCCTTGGCGTTCTTTCCCTATCTTCCGAACGAGTCTTTCGACCCGAAGATGCTGTACCGCTTTGAGAAGGCTCGGCATTCCTAGATCGTTTTCCACCTTGAGACTCGTCTCGAGGTCGCCCTGTGGGAATTCGCTTGCTCAACTCCTCCAACTGATGCTGCAAACGATCCATGGTTGATCGGTCATGAACCCTTCTGAGGGCCACTTCAGCTGCGGCCCTATCCATCCACTTTCTCTTCTCAGTATCTACAGTTCCTGACCATTCGTACATCTTGTTCAAAGCATCATCCTCGTCTACTTGGATTATATCATCGTTTGTCTCCACATTCTCTATCTGAGGCTCAGTAACCTTACTCTGCAGAGGTTGAGTACTTGGTTGTTGTTCCTCAAAGATCACTATGTTCGTCGCTGGAATCTTTATTCAAAGTATTCCACGCTCACCGCACCAATTTGTTACCTCGAAATTGTAAGCTGATCCACGTAAGCTAAGCTTCCTGAAAAATAGCAAAGTTAGCATAAAGGAGGGCGCTGATCGGCGACCCCTCTCCGATGCTAAAGTCAGTATTGAACTTGTGATCGGAAAAGTATTGAACTCAGAGATTGAGTCTTGAAATCATGTACCTTAGATTGTAGAAATCCTGTGTATTTATAGTAGTTTCATTATGAATCCGTATCCTAATCGCATTAGGACATATCAAGAATTACGCCTTTTTAGGCCGGTAATCATAGTCCTAATTAGCTCGAATTCTCCTAATCGGTTTAGGAGTCTAAACAAGAAACACAGTCCTCGTAAGAGAGATATTTCTCCTAGCTTTGACTATTCAACGCACGTCTATGTGGACACTAAGACTATTCAACATAGCTTCTTTGTCCTTCGTGGCATTAATGACGGCGACCATTGGTCCACGTGTCAAGCAGAATATCGGGTGATAACAGGTATCATTGAAGATGTGTTAGTAAAAGTCGACAAATCTATCTTTCCAATTTTTGTCCAAATCTTTGTCACGGGCGTGACTCTAAGTCACGAGCGCGATTTGGCTTGACTAGTCTGAATCTTATCCATCTTTTCTCCAAATGATGCATCTTTTAACTCCAAAAGTCATCCCAATTAGTTCATCTCGAGACACAATCTTTCACCAAAAACCTATATAAACACACATCTGCCTTCATTGTAACACAATTATCTTTCTTCTTACTTAGCCGAAATTCTGTCCAAATAACTCTAGAAATTACATTTCAACTTTTCATACAAATTTATGTATCGAGTCTAATCAAGAAATAGACTTTGCAAAGATTCAACGAGGAAATTCAATGAGCAAGAACGCCCCGAGGCTTGACAAACCTTACGAAGAAGAATAAAAAGATTCACGACCCTCTTTTCCTTCTAAGTCATAGTTTTATGTTCTTGTATTTCTTCTTTGTAATTGTTGGAATTCAATTGACGTCTATAATATAAATATCTTTAATGAAATTTTGTCTATATGATATGCATGAAATAAGTAATTGATGCTTGATTATTATTCGAGAGAAAGTATTAAGCGATGTTTCATTATCGTATGCATATTGTCTATGGTTAGATAATCTTGGAGAGATTCAGTTATATAATCATAATCTTTTTCAGTTTATAAGATTAATTGGCATGAAATATGATTATTACAAGAGATCGACTAATCCATTGTAACTAATAATCTTGTATGGGTAATTTAATTTAAGATTCGAGAGATCGAATTAAATTATATTTTGAAAATGATTTAAGTTGCCAAAATGTAATACGATGGCCATAAGACTTTCTCTAGCTAAGTAGATGATCTTTAAACGAACTGCTCGTTCTTTACCTATGATCTAGCCTTTCATTACTCACAGTAGTGACCGCTCTTGCGGGACTCACTCTTTAAATTGAGTTAGCTTGTTGAATCATATACAAACTTCTAAAGCCCATGGAAGAGTTCACGGTTGATTCTGGGTAAATCGTTGGTTTAGTGAAGCAATTATAAAAGTATCTTTGATTTTGCATGAATTTGTATTAATGTATGAATAGAGATTAGATTAGCTTAATTAGTTTAACAACCAAATATCAAATTATCGTTATAACTAGGCTTAATACATTCCTAGCCCCCTGAACTTGTTCATTTTTTTCACTTAACCCTCTCAACTTAAGGGACAACCTATTAGTCATCTAAATTTGTAATGTTTTTCCACATAGCCTCCTCAACTTGTAATTTCTTTTCACTTGGCCCCTCAACTTGTCAAATGTGACTCATTTTGCCCCTTTTATGATGATATGACATGAATTTTTTATTACCACTTATATTATGCCATGTCAGAACAAATGGGCAAAATGAGTTGTATTTGACAAGTTGAGGGGGCTAGATGGAAAAAGATTACAAGTTGAGAAAGATGAGAGGTTGTCCTCTAAGTTGGGGTGGCTAAGTGAAAAAGTGGACAACTTTAGGGGCCCCAATAGGGATTAAGCCTTATAACTATAAGTCGAGAGAAAATGAGTAAATATAAATCTAAGTTTAAACTCATAATCCATCCATATTGGGTGGTTAAATTACATCATTGGCGCCCAAACTATAAGTTGATTTCCAAACTGCTACCTAAAAATAATTTTTGCCCATTATGATACCCAAACTATCGATGACCTCTCAAACTAGTACCTAACTACTTATAACCAGTCACCACCAAATTAACGCTAGGTCAACAAAAGTCAACAAAAAGTTGACCAATTTTTGTTGAGTCAGTTGACTTTCTTATGGGAAAAGACCAAACTACCCATTTTTTTTTCCTTTCATCTTTCATCTTCTTCATCTCTCGCTTCCACCATTATCACTTTCCTCTCCTCATTTTTTCCCCTCACTCTCCCACCATAACATCCATCTCACCTTATCTTTGATCTTCTTCTTCCTCCTTTTTTTTACTTCTTCTTTCTCCTCTTTCTTCCTTTATTTTTTTTTTTAAAAAAAGGCTTAAATACTTAGTTAACCCTTAAAGTTGTCAACTTTTTTCAGTTTAACCTTTTATGTTCGTCGCTTCCCATTTTAACCCCTCAACTCAAAAAAACAGGTCACTTTAACCCCTTGGTCTTATGTGGCGCCTACGTGGCAAGAGCAAGAGAGTGGAGGGGCAAATTTGAAACTTTTCAATTTTTGTAAATTACAAAATGACCCCTAAATTTTATTTTTCTTTCTTTTTCATCTCTTCTTCTTCTCCTTCTCCTTTCTCTTTTTTTTTTTCAATTCTAAATTTTTCCAGATTTCTGGAAATTCTGGAAATTTCCAGAATTTTGGAAATTTTTCCAGAAATTCCAGATTTCTGGAATTCTAGAAATTTGAAATTTTTTCCAGAAATTCCAGATTTCTGGAATTCTAGAAATTTGGAAATTTCTGGAATTTTTCCAGAAATCAAGAAATTTCCAGAATTTTGGAAATTTTTCTAGAAATTCCAGATTTCTGGAATTCTAGAAATTTGGAAATTTCTGGAATTTCTGGAAAAATTTCCAATTCTGGAAATTTCCAGAAATTCCAGATTTCTGGAATTCTAGAAATTTGGAAATTTCTGGAATTTTTCCAAAAATCTGGAAATTTTGGAAATTTTTCCAGAAATTCCAGATTTCTGGAATTCTAGAAATTGGGAAATTTCTGGAATTTTTTCAGAAATCTGGAAATTTAGAATTTCCAGATTTCTGGAAAGAAGGATTTGGAAAAAAAAAAAAGAAAGAAGAAAGAAGAAGAAGAAGAAAAATGAGGGACCGAAAAAAAAAAAGTATCAATGGTCAAAACGATATTTTACCAGAGAGTGTATTATACTCTCCTTAGGTGCAACTGGTCATGTGTCGAAAAGGGTTAAAGTGGCCTGTTTTTTTGAGTTGAGGGGTTAAAATGGAAAGCGAAGAACATAAGAGGTTAAACTGAAAAAAATTGTTAACTTTAGGGGTTAACAGGGTAGTTAAGCCAAAAAAAAACTTAAAATCCAGATTCTGGCCAGATCTAGAATTTCCAGATTGCCGATCCCTCCTTGACGGAATCTGGTTTCCAGATTCCGGTCAGAGTTTTGTTTTTTTAGAAAATAAGAACAAGAAGAATAAGGAAGAAGAAGGAAGAAAAAAAGAAAAAAAAGAAAGAGAGAGAGGAAAAAAAATGAGGAGAGAGAGAAGTGATAATGGTGGAAGAGAAAGATGAAGAAGATGAAGAGGATGAAGAAGGAAAAAAAATGGTACTTTGATCTTTTTACATAGAGGAGTCAATTAAGTCAACAAAAATTGATCAACTTTCCGTTGACTTGTGTTGATCAAGCGTTGACTTGGTGGTGACCGGGTATAGCAGGTATTTAGGTACTAGTTTGGGAGGTCATCGATAGTTTGGGTATCTGGATGGGTAGAAATTCTTTTTAGGTACCAGTTTAGGAAACAACATATAGTTTGGGTACCAATGGTGTAATTTACCCCATATCGGATATATATTTTTGTTATTACTACATGAGCAAAGCCGTGCACTTGCGGAAAATGCCCAACATTAAGATTGCAAAAGAAGTTTCCAATAGTAAGAATTGGATGTTGACGGATTGAACTCAATGTTATTGAACTGAATAAAGGCTAGTAAACTGATTTTTGAACTACTTATATAGTCCTTTAATTTGGTTATATTTAACTGTTTAGTTCTTTTTTTAATTTAACGGTAAAAATAGTCCTTATATTATAATAATGGGTAAATAATTCAATAGTCTCTATGTTATACCAAAACACATTGTTTAGTACTCGTATTTCAATAATACATCATAGGGTCTACGTTTATTTTATATTGAATAGTTTAGTCCCTCCATCTATTTAAATTACTAATTTACACTTTACATATTAGGTGTAAATTACATTTCTCGTACATCGACTTTTATATGTTTACACTTTGATACCTAAAAAATTATATTTAAACATAAAAACATTATTTTAAATGCTAAAACTATACTTTTATGTTTTTTTTTATATTTTTTAAAGTTTATATTTTCTCGAGAGAAATTTTCTATGAACTACCATGAGGCATCAAATTGTAAACATATTAGAGTTCAAGTACCAAAATGTAATTTACTCTTAATAAATAAAGGGTAAATCGAAAATTTAAAATAATTGATGACTAACATGTTGAACATAGCAAAAGTTAAGGACTTAACACTGCTTTTTATATAAAATAAGAACTATTAAATTATTTACTGAATGTTGGTGACTGAATGATGCTAAATTGAAAGGAATTTTGTTTGTGACGGATGTTGTTGAAATGAACTGAATTAAACTGAAAATAAGTCTTCTCCTAACGTTATAAATTCTACCGTAAGAGATATCTTGATCCAATTTTAGACCTCGTGACATGGCGTCTCAATTGATTTTCACCAATTCGCTTAGTTTGAACTTGAGGATTTTGATTAGGGAGACAACATGTTGAACCTTCAATTGTATCATTTCTAACCTTAAGGACAATATTGCACTTAGTTGACAACGTTAAGGACGTTTTTACACCGTATCCCAAAAAAAATTTATCGGCACTTGAGGTCTTCTTAGAGCTGATTTTAAGAAAACTCAAACATGCCGTATAATCTCCAGAAATGGAGCTGTTCATACATTGAAGATGAAGCTATCCACACGGTTGCGTTATCCACTTGTAAACGAAAAACCAAATTGGAATGGAATAAGAAATATTGGATTTAAATAAATGGTTGATTTGATTACTACTACAAATTACAGATTTATCTTCCCTCTCCAATCCGTTACAAGGAAGAAACTACACAAACACTTTAGTAGTTTTAAACAGGAGATGACCGCCCCGGAACTTTAGTTTCTCAATTAACAAAGCACCATTAACAAATCTAATTTGAAGGGAATAAAGTCGAAAATGAAAATTGATTTCTAATGTTGTCTTACCTTACCTATCTGGAGCCAAGATTTTCTTGTGCTTCCCGCGCCTGTCTTTCATCTTCTCGGATTTCGAACTGCCGTCATTCTGGTTGCTAACAGATCCCTCTTGAGCACTGCACATCTGAGACTTCATTGTAAACCCGAATTTCTTCGAAACGTTTCCCCAACTACTTGAAGAACCCTTAGTTTTACCCAACTTCTCGATCTCATGCCTCATGTTCGAACACTCTTGCTCGAGCTCTGAAACCCGCATCCTCATATTGTCCATTCCAACCTTCAAGACCTGATTCTCTCTCACAGCTGTAGCCCAGCCTCCTCCCTCGGTAGACCCGGGAAAGCCATTTCTTAGTTGTCTTGATCCATCAAGATTTTCAGACACCAGAAAGCAACCGGCAATGGAAGTCCTAAGTTGAAGTTGCTCAAAGAAGAGAACTTGGACAATTATTCTCAGTGGTAGCCTCTCATTCTGGGCAGCATGAGTGCAGGCCTCTAAAGACAGTTTCTGACAGTCCATCAATCTACAGAGCTGCTCTCTATCAGATTCCGACAACCATGGGTGTGACTGCAAGTTTAACAATCATAACAGAATTAGATAAGCTTTAATCACAAAAAAGAATGTTCTGAGAACAGAATTTTAATTTGGCTGCTAAAATCTACGTCTTTGATTGAATTGCATTAAAATGCTATCCAAAAAAATTCAGTGAACTCCTCAAGAACGATGATGTGGATTTTGAATAAACCCATAACCCATAACCTATACACCGTATATCAACCTGACATCCACCCATCTACAGAATCATTTTTTATTTTGACCATGACGTGTCCAGTTGACAGGTTTATACAGATCATCATTCTGGCAACAATTTTAGGGACTCTACTGGAAATTTAATCTAAGCATCAGAATTCCAGTGATATGAATTCAAATTTTGTATCCATGGTAAAACTAACTCCCCTAAGCTGCAATTTGGTTTTCATATTTATGCCAAAACGTAACGAAGAGGCTAATATCATTCATGTCAATAAGATGATTATTACCTTGAGGTAAATGTCTATAGCACGATAAAGCCCATCATCGAGGGGCCTGGCATAATCAGGAACAGAAGCAGCAAGAGCCTGAAACTTGGGGAGCTTTAAATTCACATCAGGGGCAACCTCCGCTAGGTATCCATCAATCAGCTTCGCAACCATTGTTATTGGTGTAAGTGAAGGCGATCCAATCAACTGTCCATCGTCAACTGAACATGGAGAGGCCCCACCAGTGATTTGATCCATAGCAAGGAAGTGTTCGAGGATCCGTTGCACACAGTCGACATTGTAAAGTGTCTCCATCGAATAAGAGAAACTCGGCATCAAAAGATCTTCTAGTGTTGCTTGATCCAGCTGCAAGCCAATCCGTCTCTCCAAGTTTGACAAACTAGAAGGGCTCGCCTTTAGAATTAATGCTGTCCTAAGTAGACCAAACAGAAATTTGGTTCCAACAAGACCCTTCTGCATCGGAAGTAATCTGTCAATATCCTCCAGTAGAACCTTCTGGTCGTCTTCTGACAATGGAGCCGAAGCCAGAGGGATTAACCGAGAGCTAGATTCGCTTGCACTTTGTCGCCTATTCAACCCAGGCAAGTACTTTTTCGCATAGAAAGCAAGGGATCCAGAAATAATCTCCTGTCTGATGCCACGACCTTCCATGACCGAAATCAACCTCTTATAGAGAGGTAAGCTTAAGTTTGATACATCATCGTACCACCAGTCCAAGCTTGCATTTTTGGGTCTAGCCCCAGTGCTTATCCCATTCCACAAAACACTACCTCCAGGGCTCTGCATTGGTCCATGCTCCATTATAGGCCATCCAAAAAGATTAGGGTCGGTACATGCTTTCGTGGCTAGTGACTCGATACACCGCTTTGTGATCTGAAGTTCTTCAGCAAAAGGAAGAATGTCATCGCAAGTTTGCAGTGCCTTTAATGAGTCTTTCCAATTACGAAGAACAACTTGATTAAGAAAGGTCTCAGTCTGTGTAATTAGATTGGATTCCCCATATTCCTCAGTCATTTCAAGATGCTCAGCAGCGCATCGCAGGTAAACAACATTTGAGGAAGTAAGTTCGAGTTTCACACCATAGCAGAACTTCGCCACAAGTTCAAAAGTTTTGGCCCCACCAGGAATGTCAGGTAGATTGATCACACATTTTTCATCTCCTTCTTCTGATGCTGCAATCAACCTTTCCATAATCCCACTTCGAGATAGCAAAGGGAACTGCATTAAAGTATAATATGGATACGTAAGAAATAAAAATAAAAAAGGGTTAGAGAGTTCACTAACACCCAAACAAAACTTCCTTCTCCACCATTAACATTTAGAAATAAGTCTAACCATAAATAACAAAAATTCTGCAGAAGTATATGTTTATGATGCTCTTTTATTGCATTCGGAGTTGCAAAGCAAACTACAAAGAAAATTACGGGAAAAGGAATTATAAGAAGCAAAAGGTAGACAAAATAAAATGCTTGACCCCAGACTAAGTTGAAACCCACCAGCTCACAATCAATTTTTCCTCTTTGGCCGTAAAAGTACTAGTTGTAAACTATCACAAGGAGTTAAAAACAAACAGTATAAATGAGCTTAAAGACAGCAACATCAAGATAATTCGTAACTTCCTGTCACACTATCAACTAGCCCACAATCATCTTTAGGAGCACGATGCATGGTCGTAATTCTAGTCCAATGCCTTCCAGATATTTATCATAGACTTCATCTTTAGTTACCCGTATAGTAAGACTTTAAAACAAACCTAAACAGCAAGAAAGGATATCCCTAATATATAAGCATTGATACTTCAAATTTAATTGAAAACATATATATATATATATATATATATATATATATATATATATATATATATATATATATATATATATATATATGATTGCGTTAAATGACAGCACAAGGATCTAAAACTCTTAAGAATCACCTTTTGTAAACTAAGCTAAACAAAAAGTTGACATTTAATATTCCCTCCATTCCATTTAGAAAAATCCCAAAACACAAATATTCAATATAACAATGGTAAAGAGAAAGATTACCTTGTGGAGATGGAAGGACATCTCCTCAACTTCAACAGTAACATCACTTGGTAGGCCAGTTGTGCAGAACCTAGTCACAGAATAGTTTGTGAGTAAAAGAATATCTGGCACAAAATACAGAATCAACACATAGAGAGCAGAGCAGTCTGAACATGCACATTACTATGCTTTCTCTTGGAATTCGCTCCAACATTACTGAATTACATTTTTGCTGTTCAAAAGGTAGAATTTGAACCGGTGGAATTCTTATTAATACAAGAGGAATGCATAACACGACCTAAACTTCAACCATCTATAGAGACATGAAAGCACACAACTGAAAAGCAGGCAGAAAGGGTCTATTGAATTCTCTCTTCCAATTTATCAGAAGAACTTCTAATGACAAGGTTTCATATATCAGCACTTGCAAGTAGAAGACAGAATAGCATAGAAATAGAGTCACTAGGGGATTCCACAAAGAAAAATAGAGTTAGTCTGTGTATCAAAATCGAATCAACCATCAACTTGTGTTGCCAAAGTGTTTCTAATTTGGTCCACCCAGTAACTATGTACTCAATGCATATATGCATATATTGTATAGAGCAAAGACAGCTCAACTAACAGCTCATACAGAGGAGAAATAACATCTATTACTGAAATGATATTCGTACATTATGCCTAAATCCACATGCTCTATCCCCAGGACCAGAAGCAGGATTTTCCCTTACAATGCACATTCCCTTTTGTTACTATTTTTAGCCTAGCAAAGAAATAGACTGATTATAAAGTCTTCATCTTTGAGAGGAAAAGACTATCCTCACATCTATTTTGAAGCAAAAAGAAGAAAAACCCAGTATTTATAACAACATTGAACAACAAATTATGTAATTTGAGGCGACAGATAGGAAGAGTAAACAGGAAAAACCAACATCAACATACACAAGAAAACAGTACATCAACATACCAGGCCTGTCCTTGTCTTTGAAAAGCATCACTTTTAGATCCAAGTTTCATACAAGCCATTTTCTCAAAAGGAAAGAACAAATGCAAAGCAACCCAATTAACCAAAGAGCCTCAAATCAAGCTCCCTCCTTTAAGAAAGGCAAAAACACAACTCCAAACTCAAATCAAAAACCCAACTTTTAGTTTCCTCAACTAACCACTCTTCAATTTCTCAAGCCAACCCTCTCTTTTTTTTCTTGAAAAGGGTATAAAATGTAGCACCTTGCTCCAAAAACAACCCCAAAATGCATAAAGAAAAAATCAGAGTGTTACCCACCAAAACAAATCCATTAAAGACATAAACCCACTTCACAAAAAGAATCCCAGACCTTAAAAAACCAATAAAAATGAAATCTTGATGTCAGAAAAGAGAAGAGGAAGCAGGTTTAGGTCAACCGTTATAAATAATTTGCATTGTTTTTGTTAAACTGGGGGAAGCAAAGAAGAAAACAAAAGAGAAACCCAGAAAGAGACACAAAAGGGAACCATAACCGCTCATAAATAGTACTCCCTCCGTCCAACTTTGATAGGCAATATTTCCATTTTGAGTGTCCAAAAAAGATAGACATTTTTCCATTTTTAGGTGTTAGTTAATGATAAATATACTAAAATACCCTTTCCAATAACTACTCTTATCACTTACCATTAATTAGTCAAACTTATTCTTTTTTGGTTCACGAGTAACTTCAAATATCAAGAAATTTAAAATCATGCTTGTAATTAACTAACCAACCATTGTCCAATAGAAAACTAGAAAAATTTCAATCATATTTAATTTTTTGTCCAACATTTATTAATAGAGTATTTCAATAATGGAATATACTTGTTTCTCATCTTTTTTAGTTAACCAAATAAATGAGGGTATTATGGTAAAGATATACCCAATTAACTAATTTTCTTAATTCCCGTGAAATGAAAATATTGCTTATCAAAGTTGGACGGAGGGAGTAGTAATAAAAGAGAACAAATGAGGTTGGGTTGGTTAGGTTAGTCCTAATCCTAAGAATTAATAATTAATTAATAATAATGAAAGGCAAAAAGGCTTGAAAATGAGAAAAGGAGGAGATGGGGGTATAATTAATGGCAGCACAGAAATCAAGAGGAAGAGCATGTGGGTCCTGATGGCTTAAAACATACTCATTGCACTTCTGGAACTTGGATTATCACAAGTTGACCAAATTAGAAGAAAAGAGAATTAAGAAAATGAAAGAAAAGGTTTAGTTTAGTTTAGTTTAATTAAAAATTATGAGAAGTGAGGGTTGTTTGAGGTATCTATCTACTGTCTGTATGGCTGTATGTTTTGTCCAGCTAGGCCATGTGTGATACTCACTATTGTAATGTAATGTAAGGAGAAAGAAAAGGAAGAGAGATTTCTTCATCTCGGAGTTTCTTATGATTTTGAATTAAATGTCATATTTAATGTTACCAATATTTTCCTATTTAATTTCCACTCTCATGCATATGTGGGGACCAGACCCTACATTGACGCCATTTCTCTTCTCTTCTTTTCTTTTCTTTTTAACAATTTGAATTTTTTTGACTTTTTTCCGTGGGCTTAAGTGCAAGTTTTCATTCTTCTCAATCCAAATATGGAAATGTAAATGTATGAGGTAGGTTAGGCCCAATCTATCATTGTTGTTTCAAAACATTTGCTAAACTTACAAGATTTGAAAAAAATATAAATTGTAGCTTTTCCAAATTCATCTTTTACAATGTTCTCAACTTAAAAGCACGACATTTATTAAATATTACTTTTGACTTTCGCAATTTTTCTTAAAGGAATCAACTTTACATTTACCAACAATGTTCTATTATTAAATTGATAAAATGTTTTCAAGGATTGAAAAAAAATATCAAACTGACTTTTAGTTTGAGAATTTTGTTGAAAATGGTTATAGTAATGAGAAAAGACAGGTTTCGTAATTTTTTTTATCTCCAATTCTTTCTTTTAGAACAAGAATTGGATGTTAAGAATCTAGATAGCTCAACAATCTAGTAATAAGAAAAGCTACCGTTTCTAGAATGCAAGCAAGGTAGCTTGCTTATTCTCCTAATACTGTTGGTTGGCGACAACACATTGAATGAGGCATTGGAAAGACAAAGACTACATTCCAATCTTCAATTGATAAATCAGGGACGAAGAAAGAGGTGGATGAGAAAAAAAACTCATTAATATGTTTTTAAATATTTTTTCTCAACATTTTTGTGGAAAGCCCGAACTTTTTATCATTTTGCACCCAGCGTGTGATGGAAAAAAAATATTACCCCACTTCTTTCAACAAGGGTGAAAAAGTTAATTTATTTTTTTTGGAACTGAGGGTGGAAAAAATGAGCTACATTTAACAAAACCCTTTAAATTGTCATGTTAGCCTTCGAACGTGTAATTGATTTCCCCCCTAACTTAAAATAAAGGGATAAGTTTAAAAATAATGCTCGTGGTTTTGTGAATTTGCAATTAGAGGTCTGTGGTTTAACAATTTGCATATAAAGGTATGTGGTATGAAGTTTTTAGCAAAATAAGGTATCATAATTTACAACTTTACATTTTAATTCAATTGAAGTATATTTCGTATTTGTTAAGAAAATGTACATTTACATATCAATAAAACATATCATTTAGTGACATTTTTCACTCTCAAATCGAAATTATAAATCATATTATGAACGTTTTACGTTCTTTTATAATTTGACGATTTACAGTATTTTGACGTTTAAGTCCATTTTACAACTTGTAGTTCGATTTGAAGGATCAATATTTTATCAATGTAGAGATATAAGTCGTTTAAAAGATAAAAATATCATCAAAACTTAATAATGTGATTTCAGATACTCTGTTTTGTAAAAATATTCATAACATATATCTCTATTTGCAAAACAAATCATACCACGTACCTCTGTTTGCAAATCGTTAAACCACAGACCTTTATTTAAAAATTGAGTAAACCATGAGCATTATTTCCTCTACCATTTTTCATGAATTGCGGATTTGTTCCTACAAATTTACTAAAGTTTTAAATTAAGATCATTTTACCACTATATTTATATTGCTAAAAAATTATTGTTTCGTTTTACTATCACATTAAACTTTCCAAATACGTTTCTTGATAAATAGAAACAATTTCGCATATTTTAACTGAATGTTTGTTTTTTTTTCCGATACAAAGGAGGGCGAAAGCCACGGGACAAACAGAAAAGAAAAGAAAACAAAAACAATTAAGTAGACATGACTACTCTTGGCCAAGACACCCCAATAGCATCCTGCCAAACCTCCCTTATGACACAGGAAGGACAATTATCCAACAAATGGAAACCTCTCTGCTCCTTCAGCGAAGCATTGGCTAGAGAATCAGCCACTTTGTTAGCTTCACGAAAAACATGGACAAGACAAACTTCCCAATCTTTGTTGAGAATATCCAAACAAGCAGCAACAAGATTAGAGCACATTCCATTATTGATGTCTTTCTTAGAGAGCCATTTGATTGCAAGCTCAGAATCACTTTCCACTATTAAATGTTTGATTCCTAAGTTCCAAGCGAGTTCCAATCCTTTTAGAATTGCCCAAAGCTCAGCTTGGATAGCTAGACAATCTCCTACGTTGAGAAGGAAACCTGAAAGCCACTTGGATCTCTTGTCTCTGATAACACCTCCCACCCCTGCTAATCCAGGATTGCCTTTACAACAACCATCCGTATTGAGCTTGTACCAACCATCCTCAGGGGGGAGTCCACTTGACCGAGATCTCCACTTTTTCCCTACGATTGTTATTGAACTGATTGTCCTTCTGAAAAGCTTCCATCTCAGAGTGGTGCACACTTTTGAGAAACTCAATTTTATTGACAGGTCTCACATCATCTCCTCGAAAGATCAAATTACATCTCCATCTCCATATCTACCAAAGAGCAGTTGCGAAAAACATCCTCCAGTTAGTGTGAAACTCAGGATGCTTCATCTTATTGATGTTAAACATCAACCACTCCTGCAAAGTGAGAGAAAACCAGTAAGGAAGCAAATTATTAGGAATCAAGGAGTTCCAAACCTGGGCAGCAAACGGACAATCTCTAAGAATATGGATTGTAGATTCTGGATGAAGCTTGCAAAGATCACAAGTATCAAGTTGAGTAAACCCTCGCTTCTTCCTCTCAACATTACCCATAAGCTTATCATTAGCAACAATCCAAATGAAGGTGCAAGCTCTGTAAGGAATTTTAAGATTCCAGATAATCTTCCAATCAAAATTGGAGACCGGGTTGAAATCTTGAAACTGAGCCAAGTAAGCAGACTTGACCGTGTAAAGCCCATTTGAATTGAGAGCCCAACAAGTAGAGTCAGTATTATCAACCGCATCCCTGATAAACACACTAGAAAGAGAGTTAGCAATAGTGGCAGGAATTAAATGATCCAAAATCTCCCAACGCCATCCCACCCCATTCCAATAATCATTAACAGTACTAAACTTATCAACAAACGGAATGAAATTTTGAATGAGATTAATTATTGGAACCTCAAATAACCAAGGGTCTAACCAAAAAAAGGATTTTACGACCGTTGCCTAGTTTATATCTGAAGCCTTTCTCAAGAACAGGTTTAGCTTTAACAATGCCCTGCCAGATGACCGAGCTGGCACTTTTAGGCTTAATGTTATTAACAGACGGAATGCTTCTGATATATTTAGAGCAAACAACTTTACTCCACAGACTATTTTGGTCATGAATACATCTCCAGCCAAGTTTAGCTAAAAAAGCTAAATTCATTTTTTCCAAATTAATAACCCCAAGCCCACCCAGCTTCTTAGGACTGGTCACAGACTTCCAGTTTAAAAGGCTCGGCCTGGGGTTACCATTGGAATCTCCGCAAAGGAATCTTCTTAGTGAATGTTTGTAACCCCAATCCCTTTAACTGAATGTTTGTAACTATATTAGTAACATAATAAACATTTTAGTCACTTTAATATTTTTTGTTTGTTATTATTTTATAGAAAATTATGAAATAGTCTCAGAATATCATACTTTCTAATAATATAAAGGGATTGCTATTAAGAAATTTTAAGATACAATAAATAATTGGATAAAAAATTCAAAAAATAAAAAACTCTTGTGGTTTCACTTTTTTTCCAAAAAAATGACTGTGATTTACTATTACTATAAAAAGATTGTGATTTCGCACTTTTTTAAAATCAGCATCAATGACTTCAAAAATTACATATTCAAATAAATAACAATGTTTTAACAAACTTTAATTCTTCAACCCTTTTATTTCGGGATCATTTAGATGGAGTTTTTCAAGGAGAGAGAAAGTCGATATTTAGAGAGAAAATGTGATTATATGGTAAACATGATATTAGATAACTTTAATTCTTGGAAATTTTAATTTTCAAATGGTTAACATAGAGTTTTACAATTTTGAGAAAAAATGTGAAACAATAATTTGTTTTAGTAATAGTAAACCAAAGTCATTTTTCTGGAAAAATGTAAAACCACAAGGTTTTTTTTTTTTACTTTACCGTAAATAATATACAAACTTCTTTTCTTACTAAGAAAACATATACTCTCGATGTTAAAATCTAGGCTTAATGCACATGTAACTCCATAAACTTGCATCTTTTGGTTATTTTACTCTTCACCTTAAGGAACATCCCTTTTACCCCTCAACTCTTCAAAAGTGGTACTATGTAACCCCTAAACTCGCATCTTTTGGTCATTTTACTTCTTCAACTCTCCAAAAGTGGTACTATGTGCCCTGCATTTCTTAACTCAACGGAAAAAAATGAGATTGTACAACACGCGCTACAGTAGTTGAATTTTCGTAGGACACGAGGCAATGAATTTAGACTTGTCAGCATTTGTAATTAAATGAACAAAAACACATTTGGTTAACTTAAAGACACATAAAAATTTGGACATATCAGCATTTGTAATTAAAAGGACAAAAACATAAACACAATATTGAAATAAATTATTGTAAACCATTACATAGGCTCCCAATTGCATTTCTCTAAATCATATAACTCCTACCATAATACTACTTTTGAAGAGTTGAGAAGGTAAAAAGAAAGTTTTTAAGGTAAGGAGGTAAAATGACCAAATTATGCAAATTTAGAGTTACATAGTACCACTTTTGAAGAGTTGAGAGGGTAAAAGGAATATCCCTTAGGAGAAGTGAATAAAATCACAAAAAATGCAATTTTAGAAAGTTACATGTGCATTAAGCCTAAAATTTCTTGTATTATATGTAATAAACTTTTAGATGTTTTGATTATTAAACTTTTTTTATACATAAAAAAGTTAGGATGAAATGAAGCAACATTGGAAGAGGAGACAAGAGTGAATGCCAAAGACACACCAATCCAAAAAGACAACTCATGTAAACACCCATCATTGCATTGCCAGCACCTCCTCCTCCTCCTCATTATCTTAGTTTGTACTCTAAACCAAACCAAACCCACTAAAGTTTTGGTCTTTAGCACTATAATTTAGTAATTACCACTGGGTCCATGCTAACATGCGCCCCTCTCTCTGCTTTGGATCCTTCCCTTCCTTCCAATGCTCCTCATTTCGGGCTTCGAGCTCTCTTTGACAAGCCCAATAGCTATGCTAAAAGATATCTTTCTTTATATTTCTTTGGCTTAATACCTACCCAGCCCCCTAAACTTGTTCATTTTTTTCACTTAGCCTCCTCATCTTAACGGATAACCTATTGGCCACCTAAACTTGTAATTTTTTTCCATTTAGCCACCTGAACTTGTAATTTTTTTTCCACTTCGCCACCTAAACTTGTAATTTCTTTCCACTTGGCCTCCTCAACTTGTCAATTATGACATATTTGCTCCTTTTATGCTGATGTGGCATGATTTTTTTATAACCACTTATATTGTGCCACCTCAGCACAAAAAGGCAAAATGAGTCATATTTGACAAGTTGAGGAGGCCAAATGGAACGAAATTACAAGTTCAGGTGGCTAAGTGGTTATCATCAAAGTTGAGGTAGCAAAGTGAAAAAAATTGACAAGTTTAGGGGGCTGGTTAGCTATTAAGCCTATTTCTTTCTTACATCTTCAATACCAAAAAGCTATAACCTTTCTTTAACTTAATCAAGTAAATGGTATCTACTGATAAAAGTTGGTCCAACTCGTAAAATACTATATTTTGTACTTAAATGTTTGAGGTTCAAGTTTCTCTATCATTAAAATTTAACTTTTATTAATAAACAATCGATAAATTTTACTATATATCACCATCGAAATTTGTAATTTGCCATAATCTTGCGAATTGATATATATAACCTTAGCTAAACTTTTAATCTGCCAAAAAAAAGAAAAGGTAAATGGGTTCTTACTATTACTAACTACTCCATTATTAGCTCCTTTCCTGCTAAAAGAAAAAGCAAGGAACAGCACCACCCTGGTTCTGGTTCACTTCTGTGTAGTTTGTTTTTATTTTAATATTATTCAAAAGAAATTAAAGAAACAATTGGACAACATTACTTACTGATGTTCTTCTTCTCTGTCTGTCTATTTGTCTTTATCTATATCTCCCAGTTTCCATGTCAGTATTTCTTTTGTTTCTCAATTCAAATCCCTTTTCTTTGTTTTTCTTACATTTTCTTTGGTTATGTTCTCTTGGTTGCAGCTTTGTTTGGTAGTGAGCTATGGAAAGTTTCAAGCTTTATTCTCTTTTGATGTGCTTTTGCTTCAGCTATGAGGAATATCAACGTTATGATCTCAACTGGGGGTAAAAGCTTTGTGCTTTCTGCATATCTTTGAACAAATTCTCATCAATTTGGAGATAGATATCTGCTTGCTACTTGGTAAGTATGTATGTATTGATTTGTCTTATCTTAAATTTATTATTGATATTGCTTCCAAGTATAGCTTATAAACAAGGATATAGATGGGGTGGATTGAAGTGAAGGGCTATTGATGTTTCTTTAAATGATATTTTACTAAATGAATCATAATCACCTCTACATTTTTGAATCTTAGTTGTTTATGTGTTAGACCTATAAAATCCAGTGCTGTTTATTGATTTTTCTGCTTTCCTCTTTGAATGAAGGCATTGCTGCGAGGAATTGCAGATTTTTGAAGTGGACAGTTTTTAGTTGTCTAGGGTTGTTTCCTCTGTATTTTTGTCAATTGAGCTATCATGCTTGTTCTGCTTCAGGAATGAATCCTCATTGATGTGCACTTTTCAGTATTATGTCGGTATTTCTGGTATAGGAAGCTGAGGAGTTGAGGCTGCAGCTGGGATTTGTTTTAGACCGGGAGTTTATCTGACTGCACTGAAGAAATGGGTTGTGTAGCATCAAAGATCCATAAGGAAGAGAGGGTGCAACTTTGCAAGGAGAGAAAGAGGCTAATGAAGCAACTGGTGGTTTTTCGAGGAGATTTCGCAGATGCCCAATTGGCTTATCTGAGAGCACTGAAGAATACGGGTGTAACCCTTAGGCAGTTTACTGAATCAGAGTCACTAGAGCTTGAAAATACCTCTTATTGTCAAGTAATGCCTCCGTCCCCTCCTCTTCCCCTACCTCCTTCCCCTCCACCACCGCCTCCTTTTAGCCCCGATCTTAGGAAGTCCACTGATAACCATAAAGAAGAAAGCAATCAGGAAGAAAGTATAACTCTTGATAAGGGTGATTTTTGTATTCCATCTCCTCCTCCTCAAATGAGTTCCCATTGGGATATTTGGGATTCTGTTGAGTCTTCTTCAACAGCGCATAGGGGGAGAGGTGAAACGATGGGAGGTGTTGTTGATGATGAAAATTGGGCAGAGACTAAGACAGAATTTGAGGAAGAAGACCAGGAAGAGGAAAATGCTCGGAATGTGATCTCAAATTCACTCCCTGAAATGCGGCAGCAACACCAACCCTTAAAATTAATTGATGATGACTCATCAATGGCAAGCTGGGCCACTAAAGACACAGCAGATGGCGTCATGGTACAATGGAGAAACAAGAAGACCTTGGAGGGTATTGTCAAGGAGTTAGATGATTATTTCCTTAAAGCATCAGCTGGTGCAAAGGATATAGTTGTTCTTATGGACATTTCGAAACTAGACACTTCCCTATCTCAGAACTTCAAAGAAAATAAAAGTAAATACTGACCTCTTTTTTATTAAATAGCTTACAGTCGTTTAGTATGTTTTATATAGTTTGTTTATGTTTGAAGCCATGTATGTTTATGTATGGTGCCTTAGGTTTTAGGAGAAACTTTTAGCAGAGAAGTGTTTCTAAACAAGCCTTAACCTTTTGTATGTTCTTCAATATGGAATTCCTGTTATCCACCTAACAATGCTGGTGCTTTTTTCCCTACGTAATTGAAGTTAATACTTTCATCTTTGGGAGAAAAAATTATGTTTATACTGTCACTGAATAGTGCTGCAACACTTTACATTCAGTGAAGGCTTGCTTCAATATATTGTTTTTTGTTGGATTATGGCTGAGCGTCATGACTTCAAAGCATTTAGGTTAAAGCATCTACATCAATACTTTTCTGACCGACTCTACAATTGTGATGAGAAATTCTACTTTTTGTTGCTTGCCTATATGTAGTTTTGTTATTCCGACGCATCATTCAGTCATTTGTGGTATATAGTTCTCCTAAAATTACTATATTCTGATATGAATTTAGATGCTTCTTTTTATGGCTGAGAGTCCTAATAAAACTAGCAGAGGGCCTTTTTGTCGACAATGCTTTCAGCAATAGTTCCATATGTTCCCTGGAAACTATAATATCTGATCACTGCAATGGATTTTTTCCCCCAACACTGCTCTACAATTTTTGGACAATTAATAGAGAGTGGACTGAAATTCTTAGAAGAACTGCTAATCATGATGTTCGATTTCGATACTACAATTATATGCAGTGTCTGTTCTGGGTGTAAAAAGTTACTTTGTGTACCTGAAGATTTTGACATGCCTCTTTTTATTCGTACTGTTTATGGGTATTTCCCCGTATGTGATCCCGTATGAGTCACAGTAACTTATCCTATTCAAAGTCCACATATTTTTGAGTGCTTTTCCCTAAATTTGTTTTGGTTGCTTGGGCTGTTAAATTGGTTGATCTCACACTACTACTGGAAGATGAATTGATTTAGCAGCTAGTTGAGAGGATTTGCATGATTGATACAGGACATGCAATTGTCTTTTAAATTAGTTAGTGTATGTAAATGCAATGATCTCATCTGTACAAATGTTAAGGAGTGAGGGTATTTGAAGTATGAATTTGCAAGGAGCGGTTGATGGATTATTTGTTTGGGTATTTCTCTGTGGAAGCTTAACAACTTCGTTTTACAGGAAAGAGGAGTAGTTCTGCCAAGGTATTCAGTGCATTGTCATGGAGTTGGTCTTCTAAGTCGCTTCAGTACGCAAAAGATGCTACTGAAGTTTATAATCCTACTGAACCCTGCAAGCCAGGAGCTCATTGCATCACTCTTGACAAGCTTTATGCTGCAGAGCGAAAACTTTATGAAGAAGTTAAAGTAAGTCTTAAGTTGACTCATAGATGACTCGTTGCATGATGGCATATAATATTCTTCATAGCAGAATGATTTTATTTTGTATACTTGAAGAACAGTCTCTTTCATGCCGTTTGTTTATGATTGATCAAGTAAATGGTTTTTTTATTCGTCCTTCGGATGAGTATGTAACCAGTAAATTAGATTTCGACATTTCAAATATGTATATAATCGGTTGTGGAAATGATTTTTCAAATTTGTTCAAAGTCCATACCGTAGACCCATGTATGCAATAAATTTTTTGTTGGAAATGCAAGAGCTATTTTTCCACATAGGTATCACATCATTATTTCTCAATTGCCGATTTTTTTAATGTGATAATTTGTTGTCTGTTTGTAACTTGATTTGTTTGCACTTTTGTTTCCACTTCTGCATTGAAATGTATCTTTGTGTTCTCATGGTTTTGATGCATCCATCATATTATGCAGGAAGAAGAGCTGACCAAAATAGAGCTCGAGAGAAAAACCATGCTGCTACTGAAACAACAAGAAGAAAATCACGACTGGACCAAGACCGAGAAAATTCGATCTGTTGTTGAGGATTTGGAGACTGACCTCAGACGCCTGCAGCATTCAATTAGTATATCTTGTTCATGTATACTGGAACTCATTGATCAGGAGCTCTACCCTCAACTTGTTGCATTAACTTCCGGGTAATTACTTGCATTATGAACACCCGTTCTCAATATTATGTATTTAGCATTTCATTGCACTAGTGTAGGACAAGCAAGATGCTTTTCTTACAGCTTTGGGAAGATGCAGTGTTTGACTTTACCTAACCTGCTTTGTCTTTCCATCAGTGTCTTCTCAAGTGTGAAAACTGATCTTGATGTCTTAAATTTCTTCTTTTTTCAATCAATCTTGTAGGCTGAAAAGTATGTGGAGAAACATGTATGAGTGTCACCAAGTCCAAAATCATATTTCTCAGCAGTTAAATCATCTCATGGATAATCAAAGTGCAGACTTAACTTCTGACTATCATCGCCAGGCCACAGCTCAGCTTGAAAATGAGGTCACCTCATGGTACCTTAGTTTCTGCAAGCTCATGGAGTCTCAGAATGAATATGTACGAACACTCTGCAAATGGATACAACGCACTAATTGTCTTGTAGATGATAATCAGCAGAATTATTGTTCGTCTGCAGTTCGTAGTCTGTGCGAAGAGTGGCAGCTTGTTTTCGATAAATTACCTGATAAGGTACCCGCATGATTCTCTCAAAACTTAAGAGAACTGTTTATGGTTATTTTCATATTGTGTGTTATTTGTGCAGATTAGATACTGTACATGGATAATGATTCCTTTTCGCGGAAGGGAACTGTTTGTTGTTATTTATTTTGATAGTGTGTTATTTGTGCAGATTGCATCAGAAGCTATCAAGGGCCTTATGACTGCAATCAGAATGATAATGGTGCAGCAGTCAGAGGAATACAACCTGCATAAGAAGTCCGAAAAACTTGAGAAAAGATTGCAGAAGGAGTTGTTAGCACTAGCTGAAATGGAAAGAAAGGTGGATTTAAGCATTGATGATGGAGATGTGCAATCTGATTTGAGCCCAAAACATCCGTTGTCGGTGAAGCGTGCTAAAGCTGAAGCCTTGAGAAAACGAGTGGATAGTGAGCAGAATAAATACGTGAATGCAGTTGAGGGTACCAAAATGATGACTCTAAATAACCTAAAAACGAACCTTCCAAATGTATTCCAGGCATTAATGGGATTTTCAAGTGCTTCTGCTGTGGCATTTGAGGCTGTCCTCAGCCATGGTAGACCTGCAGTTGAGTGTGACGCATCAGAGAGCTCGACGAGTTAGATTTGCATTTGCTAGTTGAATTAAAGATTGTTCATAGTTGCAGATATTACTGTGTTTTTTAATTTTAATTATACTGAACAGAACAGAATGAGGTTAATGCAATGAAATCCTCTACTTTGGAGCAGACTCGATTGCTACACTACACTTGAAGATTGTTCGTAGTTGCAGAATCGTCTCGACTAAACAATCCTCTCACCATTGGATCAAATTTCTAACCAACGTAATTCTTTTGCCATGATCATGCATGGAATTCGAAACCAATAGACAACTATGAGCTCAAAAAATGGAGGGTTATCACAGTGACAAGACACTTCATTAATTTGGATATCTTGTGTTGGATTGAATGTGAAATGTGAAATAGTTTCTTAACCTGTTTCATGGAGATAAAGAAAACAATTTTCCTCTTCAAAGCTTAGAGAGTCAAGTATGGTGGTATGTGTTTTTATACAGGATTAAACATTTAATTGCCCTTTGTGGTATTCAAAATTTTGTTTTTTGCCTCTTGTGGTATGATTTGGTGACATTTGCCCCTTGTGGTATCCAATTTGGTGGCATTTGCCCCCTGATGGATGAAAAATGGAAAAATTTAGTTTCTGGATCAGTTCAATTATCATATTTTCATAGATTCATGCCATCAAATTTGCTAAATTTACAATTTGAAATGACATTATGTAATAGAAGTTATCTAATTTACGTCCATCATGGGGCAAAAATGACAAAATTGAATACCATAAAGGGTAAATGTTACCAAATCATACCACAGGGGGCAAAAGCTAAAATTTTGGATACCACAAGGGGCAAATAGATGTTTAATCCTTTTATAAATTGACACTACACGAATTCACAAAATAAGGACTTGTTATATTGAAATGTTCAAAATGACTGTTTAATAACTTCAAAATAAAAATTTTGAGCAATTGAAATTGTTAGGACTACATTTACTACAAAATCATTGTATTTCTTATTTTTCAAAATGATTAGTTTACTTTTTCTCTTTTTTCCAAATTTCACTATAAGTTATTAAATTGCTTTAAATATCAACAATTCTTAGAATGTTCATTATTTAAGTCATTAACGGTCATTTTGATTATTTTGTGAACTCGTGTAACCTCAATTTTTAAAAAATAAAAAATAAAATCACATGTACCAATTTGTAATAACACATAATTGTTCGGGTAATCTCTACTTTTTCATTTTATCTTAATTTACCATTTTAAATAAAAGGTAGTCTTAACTTTCAATACATTTATACAAATACATTTCTTTTTCTTTTTTTTTTTTTTAATTTCTTGACATATAGGACATCTTTTTCAAACAATACTACTTTAACAATACTACTTTTTCTCCTCACAAAAATGTCAAATTAACTTCTAGATCTTGGATTCGTTGTCTCCAGATACTTTCTTCCATGAATTTTGTGGTTTCTCATATTTTCAGGGAGGGCAATGGTGTGGCGGACGCTCTTTCGGAGTATGATCAAACGTGCTCTATTTTTGCTTGGTGGCATTCATGTCCTAGTTTCTGTGGTACTTTGGTCTCAGATGATTTGTCTGGGAAAGATCACTTTCGCTTTTGTTAATTTGCTCTTCTTTTGTTCTTTTTTCCTTTCGTTGTGCTCTCTTGAGTTTTGGTGCTATTTTCTTTTGTTTCGGAGGTGCCAACCTAGTTGGGATGTCCGTTCTTAAGGATTCACCTTGCCTCCACCTTTTAATAATATATAACATGGAGCAATGCAATCTCTTTTTTTTTCAAAAATCTTTTGGGGAGAAGAAGGGTAGCTCAAGTCTAGAGTCAAGAAGAGTCTTAAGAGCATCTTTAGTGGCTCTATTTTGATTGTTCTAATACTGTTGAAGGAGATAAAAAACACTCAAATGGTTTCTACTTTCATTGTTCTTAAGAATTGAAGTTATTAGAATTGAGAACAAGCACGTAGGTAATTTTTCATATTTTAATATTATATTGAGAGCCCAACTACTACTTTTGCATCTTTTTGTTCAATAAAACTTGAATTTATATTATATTAAGTTCACATGCAAATAAAATCTAAATATATAAAAGCTGAGAAAGATTTTGCATAAGAAACAGCCACATCAGCAAAATATCTCATGCATTATAGACTTGTAAAGGAACCGCAGTTCTAAATTTCTTTCCGTCAAAATTGATTACGTCTTTCAATCTTCCATGTGAGTTACATTCATTAACATTTATGATTCGGTCTTTCGATCTTCCTCCTTAAATTTCATCTTCATAACGTTCCTCTTTCAATTGAAGATGTAAAAGAAAAGAATATATATATGAGGATGAACACAGCTATGGAAAAACAAGAGATGCAGCAGCAGTGATGGGCTGATGATCTCCTCCTCATTAAGCTCGGCAATATGGCAGCTATGGAAATTTGTATATTTTCAGTCTTTCGATCAACAGATGCCATAATGCCGAGCTTAATGAGGAGGAGATCATCAGCCCATCACTGCTGCTGCATCTCTTGTTTTTCCATAACTGTGTTCATCCTCATATATATATTCTTTTCTTTTACCTCTTCAATTGAAAGAGGAACGTTATGAAGATGAAATTTAAGGAGGAAGATCGAAAGACCGAATCATAAATGTTAATGAATGTAACTCACATGGAAGATTGAAAGACGTAATCAATTTTGACGGAAAGAAATTTAGAACTGCGGTTCCTTTACAAGTCTATAATGCATGAGATATTTTGCTGATGTGGCTGTTTCTTATGCAAAATCTTTCTCAGCTTTTATATATTTAGATTAACACAAATGAATTTTTTGTAGGATTTTTAACTTATTAAAGACCATTATAGACTTGTAAAGAAACCACAGTTCTAAATTTGACAAAATAATACATCTGTAAATAGATTAACACAAATGAATTTTTTTGTAGGATTTTTAACTTATGAAAGACCATTATAGTTTTTTGCCTACTATTTGGTTGGAAATACATATTAAGTGATGTTTCTGCACTTTGCCTCTAGAAGTTACTATAAGTATTTGTCTTTTTTTTTTTTTTTTTTTTATCAAATCAAAGAATTATCATATATGCAAACTGCTCAAAATACACATAGGGAAATGGCCCTATGAAACAAAAGAAACAGAGGAAAAAGAAATTTACAGTAAAAAATTACATCCAAATCTCCTGAAGACCAGAAGTAGGAAAAGACTCAAACAATCTTAATCTGATCATATAACAAATGGAACGAATCACTTGAGCAGGATCAAAACTAAGTGTTGAAAGTAGAATCGGTTCCTGGCCAACCAAATGTGGTAAACAGTGACTGAAAAAGCAAGCCTCCAAATGCAAGAAAGTTGAGATTTTCCTCCAAGGCATAAAACCAACCGGCAACTTACACTTGGCTGCAATATGACACCAAATTTTCCTGGTGAAAGAGCATTGAAAAAATAAATGTTCAATAGTTTCCCTGTTTTGATGGCAAAGTTCACAAGTGTCAGAATTGGTGATACCAAACTTGAAGAGCCGAGCTCGCACACCAACATTTCTATGCATCATGAGCCAAAGGATAACACTACATTTATATCTTTATAGCTTTCTTATTATTAACAAATCTCTGTAATTGTTTTAGAATGTCAAAAGGAATTCAAAAGTGCAGCATAGGTGCATTATGTTAGAAGGACATTCAGAGATGCATTTGCAGTTGAAAGAAGGTAATCTGTTGATTGCTTTCATTGATTTGAATACTATAAATATACAACATTAACATGAATACAGGAGCCTAATCTGCTATCAAAACTTGCCTATTATATTTACAAACTTTGACTGAATAAATTACATTAATTAGGACTTAATGCTAATTGTATTCTTACACTCCCCCGCAGTCGAAGCAGGAGATGGGCGAACGCAGAGACTGTTACGAAAATCTTCAAAAAGAACCAGAGGTAAACCCTTGGTAAAAATATCAGCAATCTGATAACGAGACGGAACATGAAGAACCCGTACAAGGCCCCGGGCCACTTTTTCTCGAACGAAGTGTATATCCATCTCAATATGTTTGGTCCGCTGGTGTTGAACTGGGTTACCCGACAAGTAGATCGCACTAACATTGTCGCAATAAACCAAAGTTGCTTTCTGAATCGGACAATGAAGCTCAAGCAACAAGTTTCGAAGCCAACAGGATTCGGCCACAACATTGGCCACGCCTCTGTACTCGGCCTCTGCACTAGATCGGGAAAGAGTGGGTTGACGTTTAGCGGACCAAGAAATCAAGTTATCCCCGAGGTAGACACAGTAACCGGAAGTAGAGCGGCGAGTGTCAGGACACCCGCCCCAATCAGCATCAGTGTAGGACAAGAGGCTAGTGGTGGATGATTTGAACAAGTGAAGGCCATGATCAAGACTCCCTTGCAGATAGCGGATGATACGTTTCAAGGCAGCCATATGGATATCCCGAGGAGCATGCATAAAAAGACATACTTGTTGAACTGCATAAGAAATATCAGGCCTGGTAAAAGTAAGATACTGAAGGGCCCCAGCGAGGCTGCGATACAGAGTTGGATCAGCAAACGGAGGACTGGTGGTAGCACTAAGCTTGGGTTTTGTGTCAACATGAGTAGCAGAAGATTTGCAAAAAGACATACCGGCGTGCTCAATGATGTTTGTAGCATACTTCCGTTGAGACAAAAACAAACTCTGGGAATGATGCGTGACTGATATACCCAAGAAAGAACTGAGTTGTCCCAAGTCTTTCATAGCAAACTCAGAACCAAGTGAAGAGATGATTTTCTGGCATAGATGGTCAGAAGAAGCTGTAAGGATAATATCATCCACATATAACAAAAGATAAGCCATGTGAGAACCCTGCTTATAGATAAAAAGAGAGTTATCCGAAACACTATGAGTAAAACCAATAGTAGAGACAAAATCCGCAAACCGTTGGTACCACGCCCGATGGGCTTGTTTTAAGCCATATAATGACTTCTTGAGTAAACAAACATGATTTGGATTAGACTTATCCCGAAAACCCAAAGGTTGATGCATATAGACCGTCTCATGAAGTGTGCCATGAAGAAAAGCATTTTTGACATCCAGTTGCCGGAGGGGCCAAGAATGAGATAATGCTAGACTGAGAACGGTGCGAATAGTAGCGGGTTTCACCACAGGACTAAAAGTCTCCCCACAATCAATGCCAACTCGTTGAGTTTTCCCATCACCTACAAGACGGGCTTTATGCCTCTCAAAAGAACCATCAGCACGAATTTTATGAGTTAAAATCCACATACATCGCATTACATTGACACCCTGGGGACGGGGTACCAAGGTCCACGTCTCATTTTTAATAAGAGCTTGGTACTCGTCATTCATGGCCATTTTCCAATTGGGGTCGCGGAGTGCGGCTATGGAATTTTTTGGAATTGGAGATTTGGTGTGTTGGGTGTGGAGGTTAAACGGAATTTTCTTTTTGAAAATACCGTGTTGGCTACGTGTGATTGGTCTGGATGGTAGAGGTGGAGGAACTGGGGGTGAGGGAATGGGTACGGGGCTGTTGGGTACAACGAGAGGTGAGGGAGAGGCTGGTTGGGCCGGTAAAAAAGAAGGAGAGGGAGTGTGGGCCGGGTTAGGGGTTGTGGGGGCGCTGGGTAAGGGAGTGAAAGGGGTAGGTGGGCCGTGGGATAATGAAGGCCCAAGTGGGGAAGAGGGCGCTGGGTTTGTGGATGGGGAAGCTGCCGTAATGGGCTGGGTAGTGGGAGGGAAAGGAAATAAAGGAGTAGGCAGGGGGTTAGATAAAGTGGATGAATTTTGGGAAAAATGGTGCACATACCTACTGTCAGAGTCATCAAGAAAATCATATGTTGGGGAAGGAGGTAAATTTGTGAATGGAAATTGAGTCTCATCAAAAATAACATGGCGACAAATAATAATTTTCTTTGAAATCATGTCATAACAACGATAACCCCTATGATTTTCCGGAAACCCCAAAAAAACACATGGTTTGGACCGAGCTTGGAGTTTATTAAGAGTAGTGGACGGTAAAAGAGGATAACACAAACACCAAAAAACACGAAGATGAGACAAGAGGGGAATTTTGTGGTACAAAAGAGTGAGAGGGGTAGAGAAATTCAAAACTTTGCTTGGTAAAACATTTTGAAGGTACGTGGCCATATTAAGTGCAAATGGCCAAAACGAGGAAGGAATAGACGCATGAGACAAAAGGGTACGAATAACATTGTTCAAAGAACGAATTTTTCGTTCGGCTTTCCCATTTTGTGAGGACGTATACGGACACGAAAACCTAAGACCTAACCCATGAGTATGGCAAAAATTTCGAACATTGTGATTGTCAAACTCTTTGCCATTATCACATTGCAAGGTTTTAATATTTCGTTCAAATTGGGTGCGTACAAAAGCATGAAATTTGACAAAAAGGGAGAAAACATCAGATTTTCTTGCCAACGGATAAGTCCATACAAAATTTGTAAAATCATCCAAAAACACAATATAATATCGATAACCCGAAGTACTCAAAACTGGAGAGGTCCACAAGTCACAATGTATAATGTCAAACGGAAACATAGTCTTATTCGGAGAAATGTGAAAAGGTAACTTAACATGTTTACCTAAAACACACGAACGACATAAAGACAAATTCTTATGAGGACCACACTCAATAAGTTTATTCTTTCGAAGAGAATCAAAAACCGGAACACCCGGATGACCCAACCTATCATGCCATAAAACTGAATCTAAAACTGCAAAACTGGAATGTTCAACATTTGATAAAGACGCCTCGGAAGTAATAGGATATAGATCGCCATGACTATCACATCTCATTATACGATTCCCCGTCCGAAAATCCTTCACAGAAAAGCCAAACGGGTCAAATTCCACAGAGACAGAGTTATCAGTTGTGAATTTTCTGACAGAAACTAAATTTTTGATAATGTGAGGGGCATACAAAACATTGTTCAAGGCCAAAGGTGGGTGTGGGTGAGGCAATTGAGAGTGTCCATATCCTAAAATTGGAATAAACTGACCATTTCCGACTAATATACCATTGGATTTGCTCGAATTAAAAAGAGAAGATAGTGTACCTTTCTCCGAAGTCACATGAGAAGTGGCGCCGGTATCCATAACCCATGGATTTGTCGGAGGATTAAGACTCATGGTGTACATTGCTGCTTCAATGTCGGTTGGTGCAAATTCGGACGGCGTAGAACCATATGGAGCAGAAACAGTATATGCTTGTTGAGCAGTCCGTGGATCACGTCCCAAAATCCCATCCTGCCTAGCCCGTTGTTGTGAAGAAGTGGGCCTGGCCCAAGGTGCACTAGGGTAAGGACAAGGTGGAAAAGCCCATGGTGGTGGATAGAAGAAACCACTGTGCGCATGAATAGAATAATTCCATCCAGGAGAACCTGTTGTCGTCGTTCTGCCGTTACCGGACCTGCGCCTGCCGCCGATGTTCTGTCCGCCGGAAACACTGCCACCGCCGTTACGGCCGCCGTGGCTGTTCCCGCCCTTGCCGTTATTTTTGTTACGCCGATTACTTCCCCGGGATTGATTCTCACGACTGTTTGTGCTAGGCCGAGAGTCTGCCGGAAAAGTCCCCGGATGGGGCGAAACAAAAGCAGAATGGGAGGAGGTAGAAATTTTCTTGGCCAAACCGACCTCCTCAAGTGTAAGCATTGATTGTGCTTGATGAAACGAGGGCAAGGGATTGCTTTGACGGAGTAATGTACCTACACCATTATAGGCATCGGAGAGACCCGAGACCATTTGAAGGACCAATCGGTCATTGGAAACCGGAGCACCAACATTCAGAAGTTGATCGGAAAGCTCTTTGAGTCGTTGGCAATAAGCCGTGACATTAGGATAATCCGACATTATCGTATGAGAAAAGTCTTGTTCAAGAGCCACCGCACGGGAGTGTTTATTGTCTTCAAACAGATCGCGTAGGCGATTCCACGTTTCCATTGCCGTGGATCCCGGAACCATAACAGTGGTGACCATATCCCGAGAGATCGTCGCGAAAATCCATCCCAAAACAGTGGCATCAAGGGTGGACCAAAGGTCATCCTCATCCTCCTCCGCTGGTACGTGCACGAAGGTAATTTTGTCGGATGGAATAATATGATGGAGAACCCGATGTGCTCGAGCACATATCTTGAACAATTCGGCCCAAGTGGAGTATTGGACGTTGGTGAATTCAAGAGTGACAGGCACATGATTTCGGATGTTAGAGACGCCGAGAGCGGGGTGGAATTTGGAGGAAGACATGGAACAGATTATCGTGTGAAAAAGATGGAGAAGAAATCCGGGCAAGGCTGCTGCCGAGGAGAGGAAAAAGAAGAGAGAAAGAGAGCGGAAGAGATCGTTTAGGGTGATACCATGAAAGAAGGTAATCTGTTGATTGCTTTCATTGATTTGAATACTATAAATATACAACATTAACATGAATACAGGAGCCTAATCTGCTATCAAAACTTGCCTATTATATTTACAAACTTTGACTGAATAAATTACATTAATTAGGACTTAATGCTAATTGTATTCTTACAGCAGTTCCTTCATCTTAGTAAGGGAGCAAAATGTAAGAGAGCAAATTAGTGTTCTTTAGCTATTTCATTTGAACTGTGATAAAATTGATAAATTCTTAATATTACAAACTTTGCTCTCATTTGATTCCTAATTTGTATTTAGATAGATTTTTGTAACTTTGATCGTAAATACTAAACACATAATATCAACCATTTTCAATCTATTCTTTTTTTGAATAAAAGTTGGGAGTGTGGGGGAAAAAGGATCGAACGGAAATCCAACTAGGTTGGCACTCCGAGCAAGACCCTCGAAAAACCCCCCGTCCCATCTAACTTTATTAATAGAAAAAGAAAAAAGGATTACAAAGAAGAAGTTAAGAGAAACGAAATTGTTCCAAGGTTTGCTTCAATCTATTCAACTGATGTACATGAAATATCGAGGAGAAACGTTTTCCTGATTAAATGTATTGTACATGCTACAAAACTTTCTTTTTCCCTACATTAAAGATAAAACAAATAATAGTACTAATATATGATGGATCTATTATTCAACATATGAGGACTTTATTATAATTTTACGAGCTAGAGCTAGAGTTCTCTGTGATGATCATGCATTTTTTTAGCTTCAATTTTTCGGATAAGAATTTAATCTTACAGCTCTTTGGCTCAATAAAATTAAAAAATCTAAATGTTCAATATTGATAGATTTACCATTTGGTCCTCCCAAAACAATAGAAGGCGTGCCTAAATTTGATTTATAATGCTAAACATATCGGACATTTATCATAAAGTTGTATATAAACAATGTGTTTTTACATGTTTGATCTTTAATTAGCAAGGTTTGCTTCTCAAAAGGCAAGCCCGTGAATAGGCTAAAAGTTGCAATATCCCCTCCAACCAAATTTGTTATTGGACAACGTCTTTTTTGATATTCTAAGATGTCATGGACATAAAAAGAATTCATCTTATTCGGTAATTTTAAATTTTTGTATGACAGTAGAGTTATTATTCAAATCCTCTTTTGAGAAATTCAACTTTGTTTGCAATCAAAGCCACAACCTTACACACATACATCATATTTTTCTTAGTTCAGTTTTTTATATACATAAAATATTTAAATCACTTTTACCTATGAATTAATTCCTTCATAGTTATTAAATTCAAATAATTAAATAATTAACAATTATTTTGTTTAAAAAAATTTAAATATTCCGCGCATCGCGCGGGTAAACGACTAGTAATATTATAAATTTGAACTCTTTTTTATATTTATGTGTTTTTTATTGTGTGGGTCCTATACTTTAAAAGTTAAGAACACTTAAAAATTGCAACCACTGTCGATGCTCTAAGGTCATAAATGAACCTACGAAATATCACTCTATCTACCGAAACTCTAATAACATCAGCGATAATTTAATCTAAATGAAAAGTTCACAATAGCCGCTTGCTCAACATCGAGCCTCCTACCCTCATAAAAAGAGCTCATATTAGAGAATGATGGAGCCAATTAGTTACACATTGCCACTGTATGTACATATAAAGAGAATTGAAATTTGTTGTGTGAACTAGAAAAGAGTAAGAGAGATTAATGTTGTTGAACTTCTATTAATAGAGTTTATAATAATTGAAAAATATTCTAATTCTCTTTATCAATGAATTAATTGTACCTATTGAATTTCTTCTTATAGATGGAATTTTTCTTTCCTTATCCATGACTATGTCTCAATTTTCAAATTATTAGCTGCAAGTATTCTTGTACTATCTGGACTAAACACTAATGTAACTGCTGCACTAAAAAAGTTGTTCTAGTAACTTTATGATTCCATTACAGAATACAATATATACATATATAATAACACTTGCAATTTTCAGTTTTAGAAATTGCAATCAAAACCTATTCTACTTTACACATTGTCATCTCAGTGTACTATGCAATTTTACTTGATCTCTTTTGGTATCAAAAGGAGCCAGAGACTTCTCTCTAATTCGGCTTTTCTACCTTTCAATATTGTCCCAGTCGAGGGATTCATTTTCATTTTCATATTCTAGTTGCTCAAGCCTGTTGTATGCCAACCTGCTCATTGTACCAAGACCTGCAAAAACAAACCGGATTCTGTTATCACAAACATTATGACTGATCATTAAAAGCATAAAAAACATGTAAAATGATGACTTTCAACCGCAGACTTAGACAGGAGGCTTGTTGTTCTTACCTTCTACTATTTTGTAGAGAGACAACCACCATCTCTCTCTGGGAACATGGCATTGTTGTAGTGTATCGTCTATTACTTGGTCATGTTTCCCTTCCAAAACATCCTTTAATGTTATCACGGCATCTTTCGTTCGGTTCAGTATATTGTTCTCGTCTCCAATATCTAACCTGTGAAGATCATTCTGAGAAGAAGTGAGGCTAACGGCGAGGGCAAATTGAGCAGCAGCAGCCCATCTTGATGAGGCTATCCATCTCCTCTGCCCATCTTGTCTATTGAGTTCGTCGCTGTTCAACTTATTTCGTCCCCCTTCAAATACTAAGTTCCTTAAGTACTGTGCATTTGCAGGTCCAGTACTTTGAACCATCTTAGAGAAGGCGTTTCCTTCATTAGATAGCAGCTCTTCCGGAGTTCCATGCTCCGAAACCTGAAACAAACGTTGAAATTCTTGATTTCTTATTTTACGGCTACGCACAATGAAGCTTCCATAAGTGATCTTGTCTTCTTAACAGTTTGAAGTTAATACACTAGGCATAACAGTTATTAACCATTCCGATTTTGCTATAAAGAAATTAAGTCTTAAGGTTATTCATGTTCAATATAGTAGTCTAAGAAACAATAGCATTTCCAAGTTAACCTAAGACATACCCGACCAGCATCAAGCACTAGAATTCGGTCACAATCAATGATGGTATTTAGTCTGTGAGCAATAACAAGCATTGTGCAAGATTTGAACTCTTCGCGAATGGTTTTCTGAATAAGAGCATCAGTTCGAACATCAACAGCAGCAGTTGCTTCATCAAGAACAAGAATCTTTGATCTGCGCAGTAATGCCCGAGCAAGACTTAGCAATTGTCTTTGTCCCACGCTGAAATTCTCCCCACCTTCAGAAACCTGGACACAAGATCAAACAATAGTCAGAACTCATAATGGCTCTCTTGCTTTTATAAATAGATATGCAGTTCTATTGTTTGTATTTAAGTGAATATGAGTCCCCATTTGAATAAATCTATTGCATTTTTATTTGGTGGATAAACTGATAGAAATGAACTTGTTCAGCTAAATAAGCGCAGCTTCTAAGTTGAGTCATCTAACCACGATACTCAAACCACAAGAATCGGACATAAATTGAAAATTGAGAATAGATTTGACCATAGAAAAAGAAAGAAAAGTTAATTACGTACATGCTGAAGCCATATCCAAAAAGGGTAGTTTCTAATTAAGGATGCTGTACTTGATTAGATAAGCAGAAGAAGACAATTGAAATTTATACCTCAGCATCAAGACCAAGGCAATTCTTCCTGATAACTTCCTTTAGATGTGCCCTCTCTAGAGCCTCCCAAAGGTCCGCATCGTTGTGCTCACTAAAGGGATCAAGATTAAACCGCACAGTTCCTAGAAAAAATTAAAGAACAATAAGGATTACTTAGTAGATTCATTGCTTAGAAAAGAAGTTTTAGAACTAAAATAGAGAAGCACTTCATAAATAAGAGCACATCATCATAATATTGTTACAACATAATACAAGAAAAAAACGCATAATCTGAAGTTACCAAAATCTAATTCTTATTTTGTAGAGAAAATACCTGAGAAAAGAACTGGTGCTTGAGGTATAATGCTAAGAGCATTTCTTAAATCTGTCAGTCCAAGCTTAGAAACATCACATCCATCTATGATAATATTGCCGCTATCCAGTTCAACAATCCGGAACAGTGCATTAAGCATGCTAGATTTTCCTGCTCCAGTTCTGCCAACTATTCCAAGCTTCTCACTTGGTGAAACGGAGAAGGATAATCCATGCAAGACAGGAGGTAGTTCAGGTCTATAGCGTAAGACAACATCCTTAAAGTTGATCGATCCTGAAGAAGGCCAAGCCGGGGGAGGACGATTGCTTTCAATCACTTCTGGAGCTTCAGAAGGCAAATCGATATACGTGCCTGCACGCTCAACAGCATTGAAACTGTTTTCTGCTCTGCTTGCTTGTCTTAGAACATTACTCAACAGACTTGTTATATTTAGAGTATAACTGAGAAGGAGACCCATTGTAGATGCAAAAGCCACTCGGTTTTCTGTTCTACTATTCTGTAAAACTGCAAAGCTGGCAATCAACCATATCATTATTCCTCCTAATGCTTCCAATCTTATGGTGAGCCAACGGTTTGAACTAATATTCACAAGGGTGAATCTGATATTGTTGTCCATGGACCTCCCACTTATGTTCGCCATCCTATCATATGCTTTGTACGCACGAATACTTGACAGACCATTTAACGCTTCTCCAAATTGTGCATAAACTGGAGATCTTGTGATGGAATCTAGACGTTTCACTTCACGGGATGTAGTCTGTGCAACAATGATGATCATAATTGTCAAAGAAGTAGGTACTGACTTCAAGAAATAACATGGCATGAATAATGATAATATAACAAAGAAATTAAAACGTGGCTTTATGATGACTCTTTTCCATTTCTCCAAAATAGGGAACTATAAATACAGTGGCTATGATGGAGGATGGCATAGAGGATATAAGTTAGGGAACTATAAGAAAACACATGGTTTTGAAGAGCAGAAGATACGAAATCATATGATACAATTCAATGTCAATATTAAAATCTTATAAGAAAAACGGTGCATCACATACCTGGTAGTATAGATAAGCTGCATAAAATAAGATGAGAAGTGGCATTATGGCCCACAAGGATATTGTGCTCACGACGCCGATCAGCATAAATGTAGAAAGGAGCTGAAAAACTTGGTTCAAAAACATATTTGCAAAACCAGCCACATTTCGATCTATTTCACCCAGATCTTTAGCAAATCTATTGATTATCCTTCCGGTTGGGTTAGTATGGAAGAATAGCATAGGGGCTCGTAGGATCGAATCTAGCATGGAGTCATGCAATCTTCTGGCTGCACGAAGACTTGAAGTGATCAACCAAAACGAGTTCGACAGCGTCACTGATACCTGAAAGAACCAAAATACATTAAGTAACATATCCTTTGAAAGATTAATAACAAAAGTTAGCAAGATTGGCAATATGAGCAAAATAATCAGATAATGTGATCAACGCTAGACATACCTGACCAAGTGAGAGAAGTGCGTAGACGAAAATATAGAATGCAGGTCTATAACCTTCTGTAGTGCTCTGATCTGTCCAAAAGCTTAGCCATGAACTGCTTGAAACTCGAAGACTTTCAGTTGATATATAGAACGCAAATAATATCATAACTACCCATGTGCCTCCAATTGCATTTTTATATCTGCAAACATATATTCAATATGAAACATCTGTATAGGATCTAAACACGATGAGGCTGTTGTAGAAAGTAAAAAATGAGGGGAAAGGAAAAGTTTTTTAAACATATCGAATGTTTGATTTTAGATGAGTTTATTTTGTATTATCCATGAAGAATTAATTGAACAATAACATCAACCTTGACGCATCTGAACAACATATCCTACATTACCTCATCAAAACTTTCGAACTCACAACACCTGTTTCCCTTTCTTCTTGCCTGACAAGCACTGAGTTTCTTCCTTTTCCTTTTTTGGTATGTCCTACATCTTGTGACTTTGACTCGTTATCAGCTGGTGTTGAGCTTTTATAGTTGGGATCTTCACTCTCCACTTTCCCTTCGTCGTGTTCTTCCATTTCTTCCATTTTTCCAGCATTTTCCATTAGTTTCTGGAACAACTTACCACTCTTCGAGAGCTCCTCGAATGTCCCTTCTTCTTTAATTGTACCTTCACTAACTAGAATAATCCTATCCACCTGTGGGAGAAAGTGTAACTGATTCGTGACGAGAATTCTGGTTTTCCCTTGCAGTTCTTCCTTAATGCAGCTGTTGAAAACCTGAAAATAACATGAGCTGAGAACAGTACCAGGCTACCAGAAGTTTCACTTCAAAAGGTTCAAACTAGAAACAGGTAATATCGGAAAGAGTTATTAGAATAGCTAGAGGATAGACCAACATACCTGCCGGCCAACGTGAGCATCCAGAGCACTCAAAGGATCATCAAATATGTACACATCTGAATTTGCGTAGACAGCCCGAGCCATAGAAACTCTTTGCTTTTGCCCACCGCTAATGTTCACACCTCTTTCACCTATCTCTGTGAGGTCACGGCCCTGATAAATAATATGTGAGCTAAAGAAATAGAGAAAGCTCAAAATTGAAAAAGATGCAATAGCAGTTAACATAAGTTTATGAATTCACTTAACTGGAAGCAAGTCAAGATCATGATGTAGTGCTGTTACGTCTATAGTTTGCCAATATCTCGAGGAGTCAAATGCAGACCCAAATAGTACGTTGTCACGCAGCTGTGGAAGGATTTGCAGAAGCACACAAAGTAAGGATAAACTTAACTGAAAGAACTGAAGAGCAATGGATGATTTAGAAAGATCTGTACGAGAAAATAAAAAAGTTAGACTTCACTCACTGTTGCATTGAAGATCCATGAAACTTGAGGAACATAAGCAACTGTTCCTCTGATAATGACATTGGTGTCTTCCATAGGAGGCAGTTCTCCAAGCATTGCTGATATTAGAGATGTCTTTCCTTCCCCAGTACCACCAACGATAGCAACTAAGCTTCCAACTGGTATGTCCAAATTAATATTTGACAATGTAGGCTTCGCGGCCTGGAAAATGACTATGCTTTTAGATTTATATGCCATATTGAGAAAACATATTTGAGAATCAACATCATAAAGTGCATGCACGATATGGCTTAACAAACCTTCAAAAAACCAAGTTGTTAATTTATTAGAGTAATAAACACAAAGAAGAAGCTTTAGAAGTTAACCTTTGAATCCCATGAGAAATATCCATCCTTGATAGAGATTGCAGGACGTTCAGGCTCAAGAGGCGGATTGGGAGCTAAAAATCTCTCATCAGCTAAAAATAGTTCCTCCAGGCGTTGTAACGATACATTTGCATTTACTACCTGCCAATTATTTAGATGTCAGAGTGTTAGAGAGTAATATAAAGCATGTTGGGCCTTAACTATCAGCTTAAGCGTGTACAATACCTGGCTTAACAAGTTTGGAAGCATGTTTAGAGGAAATCTTAGAACTTGAAACAAAGATAGTGATGTGAATGCCCTTGCAGGTGTCAAATCTCCACCAAGCAAAGTGAATGTCCCAAATGAAACCAATGTCACAATGACCGGAATGCTATTCAATATGAAACTGTTTAACTGCAAGAGAATACAATCAATTAGTCAAAGACCACGATATAACCCCGAATTAAATGACAAAACTTTAATATTGATTTGATTCATATTTAAGTACAAATGTAAAAATGTATAATGTGGGACCATATATGCTTTTGAGTAAGTGGATAGATCATGTCTTCAACTCATATATCATATATTTATAGTGGCTAAACTCATCAGATATTTTAAATAGCCAGAATGTTTTGTCAGCCTCCTTTGATTACATCATTATGCCTTTATGTATATTTTGCAATTGTAGCAACTGAAGAAAAAAGTATAGCTTTGGCATTCTTCAAATATACGTGAGCAAGAAAATTCCAATATTTTGTTTTGCAACATACTGCGGATAGTAACTGAGCACTGCGGAACCATGATAGCTCATCATTTCTTATGCCTTGAACTTTAGACCTGAAGCTCTTCTCCCATGCATAGCATCTGTAAGAAAAATTGTAATGTCAGAAAAATCACTTTGAATCAAAAACCTTTTGAAACCTAAGTGCATTTGCTTTAAAATTGAAACATACTTCACAGTGTCCATAGCTGCCAAGATTTCATTCATGAGGCTGACTCTCTTGTCAGTCCTCTGTAGTCCTTCTTTAGTTAGTTTCCTCATTTTGCTTATAACAATTGTCTGTTCCAGCAAAACATCAGAAGGAATATAAGAACCTATGCAGAAGAAGCATTGGATAATTAAAAGTGAAAGACTAAACGTTTGCGTTGTCGTTAACAGAGAGCAGACATTTTCTAACCTGCACAGGGACCATTAGAAGAAGAAGCAAAGATGCAATAAGTGAAGAAACACCCAATTGCTGGTAGAGAAGAACCATGGATATCGTGATGCGAAATGGAGCTGACCATAGGTTGTGTAGTTGTTGGCATATTTGCTGGCAGATAATAAGAATAATTCAGTATAATAATAACAAATATCCCCGAGAAACAGCAACAGAAGGGGAAAAAGATAGTTCATTTAAGTCCTTCTGAGTGAATTTGCTTAATACGGCAATTATAATTCATAATGAATGAATTATATTATATTCATGGCACAAATTGTTGCTATTCACAAAGAGCAAACCTGAAGAGAATTGGCATCAGTAGTGATCATATTTGTTATCTTCCCAGTAGGGAAGTTCTTGCGACTTTCATGAGTTAGTCTCAAGGATTTACGAAATATGGCAGCTACCTGCAATTATAACAGTCAACTCATTCAGGGACCTCTAAGTAGAATCCGAATCAGGAACCTGGCCAGATCCGCTTATGTGGAAAATTATTAACAAGAGGAGATGATTTTACCAAAGTTGATCTCAGCCGAAAACCAGTACGCATAACATTCTGAAAGTACTGAGATTCACACAGAACGCCAAATGACTGAACCAAGTAAAATCAATTGTTCAGAAATTTAACCAGGAGTATATCACATATTTCCATGCAAGAACAGGCAAGGCTAGATCAGAAATATGGATACAGTTCAAGGAAAGAATTACTATATGCAGCAGTATCATATAATGGAAAATAAATTCAACTGTCTGCAAATTTTTGTTTGCGTAGTTCATTATAGTTCTTTCAAGTACTGAAATTCTATTGTTCAATGTGCTGGATTCATAAATCACATCATGAAGTAATCATCATGTCCACAACACATAGAACAGAAATGCATGATTTTAAAATCGAAAGATGAAAATAAGATACTAAGTGGCTGAATCCACGTCATAATAAGATAAAAACAAATTTCTAAGAATTGATTTCCGAAACAAAATCTTATATAGCAAAAGTTAAGAGAGGATCCATACCACACCAAGAAATATTGAGAAAGCATAGACATAACCGATCCATGCTGGATCACCTTGTTGCATTGACTGCAAGATATAACAAAAGGATTTCAATTTCATTATTTTAATAGTCAAAGTTGAAATAGTGTTCATTTCTTCTTCGTCTTCAAAAACTTATTGGCGAAGATGAACAAACCTTTAAGAGATGGTTCAGAAATACAGGGCCAACAAACTGAGAAAGATCGTTGCCAACCTACAAGCAGTTCACATCCAATGAGATTACTAGAAAATAAAAGAAAAAAAGTGATTGGTATGTTATCAGATTTCACCAAATTCAAGCTGTAATTGCAGAGGGAAAACAAATAAAAGACATAAAAGGGATCCCGCATTCCTGCTTTTGAATCAACCCTCTACTTAAGTTTTAACTGACTGACATCTATAAATATTAAGGCAAGATGAACTTGTTACCTTAAAAATCCCACCCAGCCAAAACCTGCAGAAAACAGATGAATGTGATTAAGTAACAAGGAGGATCAGTCTAGGTCAAATCTCTAATTGTGTTTTTGAATTTCCTAACATCTAATTAGAATCAGAAGATAAATAAACCAAAAAAGACATGGAGGTCAGCTAATATTAATACCTTTTCCCAAGGCTATTATTCAATGCTCTCAGAAGCCATGGCTTAGGCTTTTGAGCTTCTTCAACCCAACATTTGTGGAACCTGAAAAAGTTAAAATTGTTATAGCATTCTCCGACAGTGACACGAGTTCAAGAAGAAGCACATGCAACAGAAGGAAGTGGTGCATACTTTTGAATGAGTATCTCAGTCTGATCCCATGTGTCCAACTTCCAAACGTCCTTTTCAGTGATAGGTTTTTTATACCCTTGCTCCATCAGTGGGGTCATCCATCCAAAACATATTCCTATCGATTTCAAACGAAAATTTAGAATTAGTAAGAGGTCAACAAAGTTTGTCAAAAGTCTGTTTAAGTAACCCCACGAGTTGGATATGTTTGCAAATGGGAAATCTATTTTAATTTTGTACAAGAAAAACTTCAAAAGCATAGCGCTTCAAGTCTAAACAAGAACTATTTGCATTGTGGAACTGAACCGAGAAGGTACTTACTAGAAAATAGGTTGACATGCATCTCAGGACAAATTTGCTCTCCAGCAGGGAGTGGTTCATATTCACCATTTTCAGTAGATTCGTCTTGCAGAATGGTGTAACCCGGATAAGGATCCAAATTGGGAATGTGGAACAGCAGAAGAAGGCAAAAGAAAACCTGCAGTTACAGTTGCAGACCATTTATAATTGACATTCCTAGAATGATCTCAAAACATCTATCAATATCACATCTAAAAGGGCAGCAACAAAACAAATAAGCAAGAAAACAAACAAACCTGGCAGACAACAGCGCTTATGTAGGTGTACAACGCAAATCTGCATAGTAAACATAGAATGATTAGCTGAAGATGCCATGACTCAGCATATACCGATATTTCTTTGTTGCTGTTATTGCTTCTTAGGGAAGGAAACAGCAAGGAATGCGGCTCCAGCGATTAAATATTACTGTGGAGATGGGGAATATTACTTACCTACTGTAGTAATCAATCATAGAAAGAATCAAATTAAGCATAGCAGCTTCCCCCACCAACACATAAATGACTCCGAAGCGAACATACCACCGGAACTGCCTGATATAAACTTTAGTTTCCAAACCAATCATAACCAGCATAGAACACCATGCAAGGGTCTCAATCATCAAAGATACCACCTGGAAAAGAGCAAGAAATCTTTGAACTTAAAACAACATGATACATGAAACGAAAATTTGAAAGAAAGAAGGGGGGAAAGTTACCTCAAAGGGAGCAAGAGTGTTCTGTCCATCCAAGTCAAAGATGGAGACGTTCATGACTAGCCGGAATAGGGGCACAGCCGTGCAATATCCAGCCAATAAGCCCAACATATAATTGTAAAGTTTAGTCTTGAGACTATACTTTTGAGCTTTAGAATTCTTCTTAATCAACCATATTCTATAAAAACACAATCCCAAAAGAACCAAATGAGAAATGCAAATAACAAGGGAGTCCATTCCACAGGGGGTATAAGCACCAAATGCACTATCCACTTCTTTTGCCCAAACCCCATTTGCCACGGGTCGGCAGTACCATTCTAATGGCCCCTTTCCCATCCTTGCTCAAGCCCTACATTCAATCACAAACCAAAACCAAAACCAAAACCCATTCATCATAACCTCATATGCATATAATCACACCCAACTTTATAGCTCTTGCTCTGTTACAAATTGAAATACTTGCAGTTGTTTAATGTATAACCAAAGTAAACCCATTTCAATTTCTGAAAAGAATTGAATTTTGAATGTTTGGGTAGCAAGAAATTCCTCCATTAGATGTTTATTTCATGTATATAAACAAAACCCAGTTGTATTACAATCAGACAACTTTTGAAAAGAGTTTAGAAGTGACAAAGGTTGAAACTTTAGGAAAAAACAAAAGAAAAACATTGAGATAGCATCATGTGTTGTTATATATAGTATGAAATTAAAGACATGAGGGAGCTTACAGAGCTACTAAATAAGAGAAGGTTGGGAAATGAAAGTAAGGAGTGTGGATTGCATTCTAAATACCAATTTATAGTGTGTGTTATTTTGTAAAGCAAGTGATTTATTTACTAGCAAACAATATTTTCATATTTGTAAAAGTGCATACGTCATTGCTGACATTGCATCCCTATTCTAACTTACTACCTCAATCAAACAACAAAACGAATCATTGCACAAATTATTCAAAAGTAAATTTGTTATTTTTATTGGGATCTTCTCCCTCCATTCTCTCCATTCCAATAATATCTACTACTACCTCCTTCCTATATTACTAGTCTTTTTAGAGTGAACTTTTATCCATTCTATTCATATTAATTAGTTTTTTCCAAATATAATCTTATTTTAATAATAAAATTTATCTTAAAATTGTGACAAGTGATTAAAATAAGGATAACAAAATTTTCTTTTTTGAAAGTTTTACTATACAAATTCGTTTATGTTAATATTAATTGTTTTTCTTAATTTTTGTGTATTAACCTTAATATTGTATTATGGATCGGATGAAGTAATAATTGTTATAAAATTATGAACTCCATTATTTATCATTTTTGGACAATTTATTAACACGATAACTATTCATTTTAATATGCAGGAGGCAAATAGGACTCGATTTAGAAATGCTTATCCATTATGAAAATGGAGCGCGTTGCAACACACATGAAGTTGTACTGTTATTGTGTCAAACACGTGGTCCAGAAATTCATATAAGGGGGTACGGTTCTGTGCAAAAATAACTTTTTTGTCATGCAGCTCTACTTTTGTATAGAAAATACCAAAATTAACAATAGACGACTTTAGTTCTATTTAAAATAGCAAAATCAATCAACATTGAAAAAATATTAATGACGCAAATTAATGAAATTGGAAGAAAAAAAAGGGAAAAATATATGAGTTTACATTTATATTTAAGGAAAAAATAAAATTAATAGTAAGAATAATAGAAAAAAATAGTAAAAAGAAAATAATAATGTAAAAGAAAAAGTATAGAATGTGAGAATACTAATGAGAGAAAGAAAAGAGTTAAAATGAGAAAAAAAAATAAAATTTTTTGATGAGGAGATGGGGAATTAAACCCATGATCTTTTAATTAAGATGTGGAAAGTTTATTATCCTAACACCATCAAAAATGTTTAATACATAGTAATAATAGTTGTATTAAATCTTTTATATTTAATTATATTTATTAAATAGATTTTAATATGTAATTATAAATTAATTCTAGCTAATAACATACGCATATGTTGAATAATTTTACTTAAGACCTTCAAAATATTAGAGACAATCTTGAACACCATAATTTGTAACAAAAAACTTAAAGTTTGAGTCATGTCAAACTATATCCTTATTAAGGTTTTATTATTTTCGTTATATAATATGGAGTCTCTAAATTAGGTTCAATTCTTTTTTATTTGGTTACTTTTTAATAGTATCATTTTTTATGGAATTAAATAGTATGAATTAGTTAATTATATTATGTGGATGTTTGAATATTCATCACGTCAAATGCTGACATGGAGTTTGACATAGCTCATGACCTATGCTCTTTTGGAGTTTAGCATGATATTATACAAATAGCCACATGTGAACTTGAATTTTATGTATAAAAAAATGTCACCGATGTTTTTAGATAAGTAAATTTAATTATCAGTTTTTTTTGTAAAGGGAAAATACAAAATAAGCATAGTCACCACTGACTCCGCTAATAATTGATGAATTTCATTTTTTATGCTTTTTATTTTCAATTTTGCCATAAAAATATTGTCACACTGGTCATTTTATTTGTGATGCATCAAGTTTCTAACATTGTATAACTGAAAATAAACTATTACACCCTCCATTGTGTCAAGCCAAAAAGTATACAACTACTAAAACAAAGTGATACAATAGTATAAATTTATATTTTTTCTTTTAGGGAATAATTTAAATTTATATTGGTTAAAGTATAAGGAGCCATTAGATTATTAGTTGAACATAACAAAAAAAAGAAAAGATTATTAATTGAACGGGCGCATGGATAATAATACAATGCAATATACGCACGATAAAACTTGTACCACCCCCAGTTGATCTATACAAACACTATTAATATTCAAGCTCCCTATCTTATTGTAGCTCAAGATCTGGATAGCTAATACAGGATACCTAAATTTGATCCTTATCTTATGATTACACAACGGGGAGCCACACGCACAAGCACGAACCGGACCTGTATATTTGTTTTTCATATTTGTAGAGAACACGAAATCAAAATACACTTGGATTTAACAAATAATTAAGGAATCTTAATTCCTTGTCTTCTATGCCATTAAGTTACATAATACAAGAACCATTTGATTTCAGGTTCTAAACCATCCATGAGATGAATGAATGTACAACATTCCTGAAATTAACTAAATACAAATTCCAGACTGACTGACTACATACAAAAATATCTTATCAGGAAACTCATTATTTAGTTCCTTCACTGAATCAAATCATAAGAGATATACTGCTAGTCTACATTTCAACGTTGTCCCAGTCGATCGATCTTTCTTCTAACCCATAATCCCCTGCCTGAAGTTTGTTTCTACCTAATTTCGCCATCATCGCAAGACCTGGACACAAGCAGTAGTTATATTAAGAAAGGGAGAGCCCAAAATGGACAACTATGATACGTTGCAGGTAAAGGACTATAAACCCACTTAGCTCATTTCTCGAGTTCACACTAAAATCGTGAAACAGAGGAAGTAAAAATCACGAGCCTAATGGGTTAAAGTCCCATAATGAAAACCGAAAACTAGGCATTCACAAAAAGATTCCAACAAAAAACTGTAGAGACTTAATTGTGAAGATAATAAGAGGTTATGTATTTCTACCTTCAACCATCTTGTAAAGAGCTGACCACCAGCCATCTGTGGAGATTTGGTGCTCGTTTAATGATTCTTCAATTAATTTGTCATGCTTGCCTTCCAACACTCCCTGCAAAGTTATTACTGCATCCTTTGTTTTCTTAAGGATAGAGTTCTCGTCCTCAATTTCCAACCGCTGAAGGTCATTCTGAGATGAACTCAGGCTAACAGCAAGTGCAAACTGTGCAGCAGCAGCCCACCGAGAAGAAGCAAGCCATTTTCGCTGCCCAGCTAAGCGTTTGCTCTGTTCTCTTTCAGATCTATTCTCATCTTCCCCACCTAGTACTAAACTGCGCAAGTACTGAGCATTTGCAGCTCCTGTACTTTGAACCATTCTAGAGAATGCACTACTTTCATTTAACAATAGCTCCTCTGGTGTATTATATTCCAGAACCTGCGCAAAATCGAGTATTGTAATTTATACAAGAGATGAAAGCAAATAAATTACATAAAGATGAATTATCTCACTCCCTGCCAGAGCAGAATTTGCTCTCAAATATAATTGAATGAGCCAGCAAGTAATGAGAATCCAGTTCACTTCAAAAAGTAAGGTGAATAGCATAGTAAAAATGAAAATATAACAACAAATCTTGACATGCTTCCAATTTCGTCCCTAATTTATTTATTTTAACTTTATCATTCAAAATGGTGCAATTATAGAACCCTATCCCAAATTTTTCTTTTTTCAAGGATCAGAGTTGTTCTAAAATAGTTCTTCTGCTCACTTTCATTGACCGAGACAACATTTCACAGTGACCAAGACAGCACAAACAAAAGAAGAAAATGGTTCCCTATAAGTTCCAAACACGAGTAGAATAACAGAGCTTTGAATTTGAGGAGTACCTGGCCAGCATCAAGCAGAAGGATCCGATCACAATCAATAATGGTATTAAGCCGGTGCGCAATAATTAGCATTGTACATGTTCTGAACTCCTCTCTGATAGTTTTCTGAATAAGAGCATCAGTTCTAACATCAACAGCAGCAGTAGCTTCGTCAAGCACAAGTATCTTTGATCTTCGCAACAATGCTCGAGCAAGACTTAATAATTGTCTCTGTCCTACACTGAAATTGTCTCCAGCTTCCGAGACCTTAAGAAATCACAGTAAATATTATAGTGCAAAGTTAAGTAAAGCTCAAGCCAAATGCTCAAGAAAATGTAGAAGCGAGTGGCAGGGAACATTAAGAAAAGGCTCTCTAAGTCCCAAGCCAGGATAACTTCAGTTATCCAGTCAAGTCAGAGAAGTTCTGCAGACATTAATAATCAAGCATACCAATGCTATCTACCCATAATAACAAAGTTCAAAAGGGATATACAGAAAGTCCATAACATGGGATCCACCTACCCCACACTGGCCCGACCGACCCCCCACCCCCCCAAAAAAAAAAAAAAAAACATACACACACGCAAAAACAAACTCAGAAGACTAAATCATCTACCTCAGCATCAAGACCCGAAGAATTCCTTCTTATAACATCCTTCAGGTGTGCCCTCTCCAGAGCCTCCCAAAGATCAGCATCATTATGTTCACTGAAAGGGTCAAGATTGAACCTTACAGTTCCTAAACAAAATGGGAGATACCGTCAGCAAGCAATATCTCTTGTCATTATAGATTAACCAAGATTATCAAGAGACTGTACCTGAGAAAAGAACTGGTGATTGCGGTATAATACCAAGTACTTTGCGAAGATCCATCAATCCAAACTTCCCAATATCACAGCCATCAATCAAGATTCTTCCTCTTTCCAGTTCCACCATTCGAAATAAAGCATTGAGCATGCTTGATTTCCCAGCACCAGTCCTTCCAACTATCCCAATCTTATCACTTGGAGACACTGTAAAGGACAATCCATGTAGGACTGGTGGAAGTTCAGGCCTGTAGCGCAGTACAACATCCTCAAATTTGATTAAACCCGATGAAGGCCATCCAGGAGGAGGGCGGTTTCCCTCAATAATAGGAGGAGCCTCTGATGGCAAATCTATGTAAGTCCCAACCCTCTCCACAGCATTTAAACTATTCTCAGCCAAACTTGCAAGTCTGAGCACAGCCGTCAATAAGCTTGTAATATTTAAAGCATAACTGAGAAGCAAACCCATTGTAGATGCAAATGCCTGCTGATTCTCAGCCCTTCCATTCTGCATCACTGCAAATGTTGCTGTCAGCCAAATCATAACGCCACCCAATGTTTCCAGACGGATTCCAAGCCAGCGATTTCCACTCATGTTTACAAGGGTGAATCTGATATTGTTGTCCATGGATCTTCCATTGATATCAGCCATCCGATCATAAGCTTTGTATGCACGGATAGTTGAAAGACCATTCAGTGCTTCACCAAATTGTGCATAAACAGGTGATCTACTAACAGAATCCAGGCGTTTTACTTCACGAGCTGTGCTCTGTAAAAGAAAGTAAGAGTTATTATAACCAATTCCAACTGTTGGCATGAAACTTTATCCTTTGGAATTTGGACATAACACTGTATATGATATGATCATCTTTTATCCAGCAACAGTTCACTAAAAGAATCAAAAATTCCGTGAAATGAAAACCCATTTTATTACTGAACTCTATAACTTTTTCCTATGCTATGAATTATGACCAAATAATGATTAAATGCTTAGCAACCAAAAAAATCAAAAATAACCTTTAAACTGCAACTGGAGGCAGTTCTACTTATACAAGTTAGATAAAACCATACATAAGAAGTTAAATAAATATACCTGATAATATAGATAGGCTCCATAAAACAGAACCAGAAGTGGCATTATTGCCCACAAAGACATGGTGCTTACAATTCCAATTAGGACAAACGTTGAAAGGAGCTGGAAAACTTGACCCAGAAACATGTTTACAAATGGAGCAACATTACGATCAATATCACCAAGATCCTTAGCAAACCTATTGATAATACGCCCAAGGGGATTAGTGTGAAAAAACACCATTGGAGCCCTCAATATGGAACCAAGCATAGCATCATGCAACTTTTTGGCAGCATATAAACTAGATAAGATCAACCAATATGAATTTATTAGTGTCACCAAAACCTGGAAAAGAAAAATGAAAAACATCAAAATAGGAATAAGGGAAAATATTTAAGAAGTTTCCATTTCAAACACAAGTTAAACTCATAAGGTAAGATTCTTTTAATTCCTCCACAAACAATAAAGGCAATTTACTGGCAATTATTCCAAAGAAGGATCACAAAACTAAAAAATAAAAGCCTACAACATAGTTGCAACTCTCTTATCATCTGATTAGTCGTACCTGACCAACAGAGAACATAGCGTAGATGAGATTGTAGTAAAGAGGCCCATGGGTCTTTTCAGTGCCTTGATCTGTCCAATTGCTTAGCCAAGTACTACTTGAAACTCGTAAGGTTTCAGTCAAGATATAGCACAAAAAGAGAATCATTACCACCCACGCACCTCCTAATGCATTCTTGTACCTGGAAAGAGATTGTCACCACACTTGTTAGATGTATCATATATTTTTTCATAATAGTGTGTGTATGTACTATGTATATATACAGTACTAGGTAAAAAACAAATCACATATTGTCACACAATAAGCTTACTAGTCCTTGCTGGAGGATTCATGATTAAAGACATCGAAGCACATATAGGCAAGAATTGTCCATTTAACACTTCAAGTAATGCGTACTCACACTTTAAACAAGAAACAGCTTTAATTTTAATAAACTCCCTCCATTCTCTTTTAAGGGTTGTTTTAGGGTGTTTCACACAAATTAAGGAACACGATTAATATGCACTCAAATTAATCAATTTACATGGACTAACTAAAAAAAAAATTCTCTCCTACAATGGTTGGAGAGTAAACATTGAAATGTTCAAAAACACATGATTCAAGACAAAAATTCAATCCTTGGAACGAAAAATTATCTTAAATTTTTTTGGAAAACGAAAAGGATAGTTGAAAAAGAACAAAAACAATTTTCTATAACGACACTTACACGGAAATGGAGGGAGTAGCACATAGAACAAGTTTCCTTGTTATTTAGTTATTATCGCGGGGTATATTTCTTGAAGTACATTGCCAATCAATATAAAAGAGAAACTTAATAACATGCCGTCCGATACTTACCTCACCAAAACTTTCCAACTGACAACACCTGTTTCCCGCTCTTCCTGCTTGATAAGAATTGATTTGCCTTTGTTTTGTTTAGTCTCGTTTGCGTTCTTATGTGATTCATTCGTTACACCATTAGCAACAGGCTTTGCGGAGGCTTTATGATCAACATCTTCGCCATTTTCCTGTTCTTCAACGTATTCTTCCATTTTCCCTGCATTTTCCATGAGCTTCTTGAACAACATCCCATTATTCGAGAGCTCCTCAAATGTTCCCTCCTCTTTCACCGTACCCTCATGGACAAGGATAATTCTATCAACTTGTGAAAGAAAATGGAGCTGGTTTGTGACAAGTACTCTTGTCTTTCTGCTCAATTCTCCCCTGATGCATTTATCAAAAACCTGAAAAAGGGCGTTCTGCATTTTAGGCTCTCGAATGAAAATAAATTATGGATTCACTATATCCACATAACAGCAGAAAATACTGCTAAAATAAGCTGTACATGCAAAAATAAACAAGGAAGAAATCAGTTCCTTAATTTATGAAAAGTTAAGCATCATCATTCCCTAGATCTGATTTTGGGATAATGTTATAAACGAAAAAGAGAAGTACTTTATAAAACATCTAGTTCAAAAGAAATTTCGATAATAGTATAGTTGAAGATCTCATAAAAGCAATGTGCAGTACAGAGGCTATACAAAAGAAAATAATGCTAATTGTTAATGCATGATACACAAGAAAAGAGAAATAAGTAATTGCTTCCTATGGGTCACCACTACTTTGTAAAGGTAATTATCTTGGGTATGAAACAAATGAGATTCTAAGCAATCTATTAAAGTCACATATGCCCCCAGCTACAATTCTTTCGCAAGACATGGCCGGGAGTAAAAGCTGTCTTAAATAGACCTTCATGTCTGCAAAAACAAAGAATTAGACGTAGCAAGCATGTAGACAAATTTTTTATTACTTCACAAAATAATTCCCCGCCCCCTATCCTATTATTTGAGGCTATTAGTGATCTTAAAGGACCCTAGAATCTTCTCTCCAACAAGCATAAACAAAAAGTATTCATGCGACATACCACCATATCATAACACAAATTATTCTTTGTCAGAACAAGTATGTTCAAATATTTTTTCTTGAGAATCATAACCTATGACAATCTTACCTGACGAGCTACATGAGCATCGAGAGCACTCAATGGATCATCAAAAACGTAAACATCTGAATTAGAATACACTGCCCTTGCCATGGAAACTCTTTGTTTTTGCCCACCACTGATATTTACCCCTCTTTCACCAATCTCAGTGAGATCACCACCCTAACAAATAAGAATACAAATCGAATAGGAAATTCAGGAATGAATTTCGTAAATTTTTTTGGCATACTCTTATCCAAGAGACTGCATATATAACACGATAACTTTCCAAATAACTTACAGGCAGTAAGTCAAGATCGTGCCGCAATGAAGTCACATCTATTGCCTTCTCATACCTTGTTGAATCGAAGGCAGATCCAAACAGTATGTTGTCCCGTACCTGCAATAATGAATTTTGAAAGCCACCAACAAAACTTCTAATTATCAGTTTAGTTATGTCTAAACGGCATGTCTTCAATCATGAGCCCTATTGTAATCCTACAAAGAACTTCTTAAGCAAATCAATGCGAATAACAATATAAAATATGAATGATATGTACAGGTCCAAACATTCATACAATTTAGAGACAGCATACAAGTAATGAGTCTAACATGTAACATCAATATCCCACTACTTACAGTAGCATTGAAAATCCATGAGACTTGTGGAACATAAGCAACTGTGCCCCTAATAACCGCACTTGTGTCTGACATTGCAGGAAGCTCACCAAGCATTGCTGAAATCAGTGAAGTCTTTCCTTCTCCAGTACTACCTACAACTGCAACCAGGCTACCAACTGGAATGTCCACATTGATGTCTGATAATGCGGGAGTCTCTGCCTGCAAAACAAATTAGTTTCTTCCAATTAAAAACAATAACACCACCTTTTGACATATTATATAAAAGATCAATCTATCTGTGTCTCAAAACTACAGCAGCATTGCTAAATTAGAGATCACCGAGTGGCTGATAAGTTTTATTCTTCATTAATAACTTAATCAAAATGAAACAGTGAAGTTGAGCCAATGTTAAACTATCATGTTACTGAAAAAAGTACAAGCTACCGGTCCATGGAAGAGCATGCTTAAATATTACAGTTTTACTGAAAGACCTTTTTTATATGTCACAGCTATATAAAATAAAAATACAAGTCAAAAGTATTTTTCTACACTTTTTGAGATTACTTTACTTATCTTGAAGTATTCTTGCACAAAAGCTACAACCAATGTTAAGGGAACAGGCAATAGATTTAATTCAAAAATAATGGTCCTCAAACAACAAAAAGATAATCTTATATTGATAAGAAGTTACCTTTGACCTTTGATTCAAGAGCATTAAAATAATTCAATTTACAAGCATTAGAAAAATGTGCACATGTAATATGTTAAATTAAAAGTTGTTGGGCCTTAACGCAGGTTCGATCCTAGCGGCCCCCATTTGTGATTAATTTAACACATGGTAAGGTGACGGGCCTGTGTTGTCCATGCTTAAACCCTAGAGGGCATTCGCATGCGGGGGTGTGTTTTGAGCCTTAACTACCAGCACGAGCTTTTAGTTCAATTGGTTAAGCAACACAATAAAAATAAAGGTCAGAAATTTAACCTTTGAATCCCATGAAAAGTATCCATTTCTTATTGAAATGGCTGGTTGTCCTGGCTCAAGAGGTGGATTAGGCAGAAGAATCCTCTCTTCAGCTAGAAGTAGCTCCTCCAAACGCTTCAAAGATACATTTGCATTTACCGCCTGTCCATTGCACATCATTAGAAGCCTAATACGTGTAAATCAGACAGAAATGTACAATGAGAAAAGTTAAACAAGATTATTTTCCCTATTAAACAGCATAAAGAACCCACTTACCCTGCCCTCGTTATGGACTCAGTTACTGTTTCAATTTAATAAAGAATTTGTCAAGAAAAGAAATAAACAATATGCAAAAAGGACAACAATAGATTCTCAGAAATGGAGCAAGCCGAAAAGGCCCTAAACCATCAGCGAAGGCACTGCTTTATAAACTAATGATTCTTCCTATGAAAAATAAAAGACACCTATTATGTAGTTAATTGAAATACTAAAAGAAGATGCATAATGTGTACCTAAACATTTAGCAGCCTATCATCAGATTAGCATTTAATCAGCTTCTAATGAATTGGTTTTAAACAATTATCTGGCTAACATTTTATTTAAATGAATTGATGACCAACTTTAGTTTAACTAATTACATCAATCTAAATTAAAAAAAATTATTGAACAGCCAGAAAAAAGCAGCAATTAAATCAATTACAATAGGAGAAAAAACCCCTCGATTTTCTCCACAAAAATTATATGAAATATCTCAGCAATCAACAAGATACAAGAGATAGGACAAATTGATAAAGAATAAAACCTGGGTAATTATATTAGGAAGCATGAAGAGGGGAAAGCGAAGCACAGCAAATAGGGAAAGTGATGTAAATGCCCTTGCAGGTGTTAGATCTCCCCCGAGCAGAGTGAACATACCAAAAGAAACCACAGTGACCACCACCGGGAGACTGTTCAGTATAAAGCCATTACACTACAAATTGAAAAATGGAAAATGAGAAAAGGCTGCAAATGGAAGAAAAACTGTGAAAATAAAGAAAAAGGAAAAGGCAAATAAATTATATTTAAACATATATGTTAGATATCAATTCGCCAAGCTTCAGATGCAAAAGTTACAACCACAAATTCAATATGAGACATTTATCAACCAAATAGAAGGGGGGGAGTGTTTCTATCAAATAAATGGGGTTTCGTATTCAGAAGTGGACATAAGAAGAAGTCAAGAATTGGGAATTTTCATCAAAAAGGCCAGCAACTTACCGCTCCCAGAAGTGATGCTTTCCGGAACCATGATAGTTCATCATCACGAACGTTTTGAACTTTTCCCTGGAAGCTACTCTCCCATGCATAACATCTACGCCATTTCAAAATATTAAGTAAATGTCAGTAGCTTCTCTTGTAAGAACAATAAGTAAACTACTTCAACTTGCATCGTACTTCACTGTGTCCATTGCAGCCAAAATTTCATTCATGAGGCCAATTCTCTTGTCCGTGCGCTGCAGGCCCTCCTTCGACAATTTCTGCATTTTGCTTATAACAAATGTCTGATACAACATACAAACACAGACATTATGTTAGCGCGACAATCCAATATAGAGAAAACAACATAACAACAACAACAAAGCCTTAGTCCTGAAATGCTTCGGGGTCGGCTAACATGAACCGTCATAATAAACTGTGAAATCAAGTCGAGCCAGCGACGATCCAATATAGAGAAGACAGATGGAAAAAAACAACCTAACAATTCATATGCCTATTGTTACATTCGGAAACTAATTCAATCTGGGAAGCACTTCATCTGAAAACATCGAAAGGAGAATATGAAAACAAAATTTTCCTGTACTTAACTCTCGGTTCATAATTCTACATTGCATAAAGCAACCTGATTGGATGAATGAGATTAACAGAGATACTTTTTCAATGGTCTGACCTATACCAATGACCTCCACACAAAGAAGCGAGTAAGGGAGAGGGAGGGAGAAACTGAACAGGGAGAAAAAACCAACAAAAATACTGATATAATAAGCAATAAAGAACTCCCACATACCTGTATGGGAAATAGAAGCACTAGCATTAGCGCACCAAGAAGAGAAGAAACACCCAACTGCTGAAACAGAAGAACCATTGCAATGACGATACGAAATGGAGCTGACCACAAAGTATGAAGCGATTGACATACTTGCTGCAAAAAGAAGTTCAACAATCAGTGCCAATAACAACCAAAATAAAAACTTTTTGAGCAGTAAACAGGAAATCAACATCATCTGAAGCTACAAAACCAACTTCCTATCAAAAACAGATGGTGGATTGCATAATCAAATGGGTGAAATGATAACCCTGATTCCTGATGTTACACCATGCAAGAAATTCATACAGCGTGAGTGTTTATTTATTTAAAGATCAAAAGCAGTCAAAGATGCAAAAATGTGAAGAAATGAGATCTCTTCTCAGAAAAATAATTTGATGCTAGTTCTTAAAGGAACTTCCCTTCACATTAACATATATTATTTGGATGCTTGCCACCATGTCCTCATAACAATTAACTCACTGGACATTTTAGATGCAAATTTGTATAATCACTTGAAACCTAGACAACTCATTAATTCTATTACCAAAGATGAAAAGATATTTATCAATGCCATCAATTAAGAATCTCATATATTGATCGAGAACATAGTACAGAAAGAACATGCCTGGAGTGCCTCAGCATCAGTGGTCATCAAGTTTGTTACTTTCCCAGATGGAAACTTACGTCGGCTCTCATGGGTTAACCTTAGAGATTTCCGAAATACAGCAGCAACCTGAAACACGAGATATACATTCAAACTACAGACTCACATAATTATTATTCTTCCTAATAACCTAAAAGCTAACTAGACAACAAATAAAATGTTAAAATAGCCAGCATAATCCAAAAGTAAGAATGCCTCCTGAAGCCACATAAAACCGCTTGATGTCCAGTGCCAATGTACAGCTAGTAAGAATTTATTTCTCTATTCTATTGTAAAAGTAATTCACATGTCTAGCATGAATTTTTTATAACAACATTATTTCAATTCCCATAATTTTTGGTACTACAGAATTAAATTAAAAAACTGCAGGAGCAAAACATAAATAGCCTGATAATTCAACAAAAGAATGAACTTACTAGAGTTGATCTCAGCCGATAGCCAACACGCATGACATTCTGAAAATACTGAGCTTCAAATAACACACCAATTACCTGGAAATGATAATGCCAAATAAAAAATCTGGATGCTTACTGATTATTGAATTATTAAATTGAACATAATGATTAAAGCAGTTGAATGAAAAGCCTCAAACAATATAAACTTAATTTTGATGAGATGAATCAGTAAAATCTGAATATTATGAGGCATCTCTTAACTGCAAGCTTCCAATGCACAAGAGCCATAAACACTCATCAAAGCACTTCTAACATATGTCATTAAGTTAATATTTCATCAGCTGAATTTTTTCATATTATAACTAACATTGTGCTCCAAAACCTCTTGTGACTAACTACTCATTTGCATCAGAAAAGCATGAAACTTAAATAATATAAAAGGACCTCTCTACAAAAAGAAAGGAAAGTTGGCTGATTGAATGTAGAAAATAATAGAACATATTTTACTTTACTTAAACAATTGTAGGATAAATTTGCCTGCAGAGTTAATAATAATTTTCCAACAGACTGATATATTTCTGTGACGATCATCCAATTCTATTGTTCATCCTTTGATGAATAATGCCCTTTATTTAATTAAATTGAAATGAGGCATCTATATATTCAGGCCTATCACAGCCCATTCTTGTTAAAAGCTAAATCACCAATATACTCAATGTAACATCAGCTATTTCTACTCATATTATGGTTGTTTTCAGTATGCATGACTAGCCAAAATTCTAGGCATATCGATTGAAGTCTTGACTTCATAAGTTATGTATACTCCACAATATGCAACAAAGACATAAGGATCACTGTGTACATGTGATTAAGGTACAGTACAGCCACTCATTAGACATAGTTAGCAGCTCTAGAGTTTACCATTACATTACTTAATTGGTGATAGGTGATAGCAGACCGATCCATAAGAATGCACATTAAAATCTGTTGGAGGTATTGTCATGTCTGAATACACACCATTTACCACTTTTTCAATAATGTAATCTGAATTGTGTATTCAACAGTTTACATAATTGGCCAATTACACCATTGCAATGAGGATTAATATTTCAACGTCAGTAATTTAGGAGGGGACTGTCTAGAACTACCATGGAAATCACAGCAAAATGGAATATTGCATATTGTTGAAACAACACGGCCTAATAAAAATCAAAAGAAAACTAAAGGGAGGAGTGTATCATACCACACCAACAAAAATTGAGAAAGCATAGATGTACCCAATCGAAGCTGGATCACCTTGTTGCATAGACTGCATATGTTCCATAAGACAAGGTAAGTAAAATGCTTTTGCAACAAATTCAATAGGAGTATATCTCTTGCCAATCAACAAAATGTGAACATCAAACCTGATGGTCCCATCCCCTCATCCTAACAATATTTCACACTTCACAACTTTCTTAGGACAACAATGGAACCCCACCATAATATATTCAATATATACCTATTAAATAAGTGGCATTAATAAATAAAAGGACAACAATCATGTACATCAAATAAAATTGCGTTCTCTGCATTAGAAGTAAGAAAATATTTTTCGGTGATTCCATATGCTAAAATAACGCATATAAAAACCTGCCCAACAAATACCATAGCAGGAAACTACTTAGTGAACAAAATATCTTAACTACAAAACTAGAACAACGAACCTACTATGTACAGTTTAAGAAAATGGAGCTAACAAGGGAAAAGATTGCATCATTTATTAAAAGCACAAGGCAAAAAGTGGAACTAACCTTTAAGAGTTGGTTTAATAAAAGCGGCCCCACGAATTGGGAAGCATCATTACCAATCTATAAGTTGAAAAAAAAATATGAACTTGTTAGATGTTCGAATTTCTGTGCGCTAAAATACATAACAGACTTTTAGTTGATTTCATGCGCTAAAGTAATGCAAACTCCTTCCGCTCTCAAATACAGATGTTTTAGGATTATCAATTTGTTCTTTCTATATCAAGTTATATATTATCAATACACTTTTAAATGTTTATTTTCTCAAACTTCCCTTATTTATAGTGAGAGAGAGAGAGAGAGAGCATAAATGCAGATAATTTAGATTAAGGCATAATATTCATGAAGAAAGAGACTGAAGGGAGTAAGCAACACACACACACACATATAAAGAACAGTTCCTACGACATTAGCACATATTATAATATCGGTTTTAAAACCTGACGTGAAAATCTCTGTACTGGTCAACATCAGTCTAACTAATTATTTACTGCATCATGCATCTATTAGTGTTGTGTCTATCTTAATAGGCAAAACAATTCTCAAATTGGTTTGTCGAAAAAGTCCATTACCTTCCAAAAGCCTCCAAACCAAAACCTACAAAAAGCCAAAGGGGAAATAAATAAGACGCAATATAAACCACAAATAAGCACAATGCAAGAGAGAAAAAAGAATTGGCAAATATTTGCTTAAAGGGACAATGAAAGATATAGTGTTCTAACAGCACATCATTAGCAACAAATTCCCTATTCACAAGTAAAACATTTATTCTTTCAAAAAAAAAAAGTAAAACATTTATTACGCCATAATCTCAAATAGCTCTAAAGACGAAAAGAAATAATACAATAAAATTAGTTTCTAGCTGAGACTGCATTATTTTATATTTTGCTAATGCTTTACTATATTACTATTACTCTATTCCAAGATGAGGCCAGAGGTCACTAGTCGTTACGAAAAATAGCTTCCAGGGTCTATTCTCTATTTTAGGCATTCAAAAGTATCTTTTTTTTATTCATTTTAGTGCAGTAAAAGATGCTAAGCGCTAGTCGGTGGCCAAAGACATCCGAGGACTAGTCGGGGAACTAATCCGAGACAGGTTGGATTTTGAGCGCCTAGACGGGCCATTGGGTCCAAATCGGATTCTTGATTTTGAGCAACTAGTCGACCAGGCGGCCTTCGTTTGCAAGGCTAATTTAATAACAGAAAATAATAATAGAAAATATATTATATGATATATATAAAGTTTATAAACATAGAAAATTAATCATAACAAATTTATAAATAAATGTGTTATAGTAAATTCTTTGTAATCCCTGTACAATAAAACAGATTGATTCTCTAAGAAGAATCAATCAAAGAATTTCATGAATTTCGTTATACTCCACCTAACTTTTCATCTGGTATTTCATAGGAATAAACATTACGTGGATATAAATAAAAATTCATATCTGGGCCAGACAACTATACAATTACATTGACTAAAAAGCAGCTCAAGAAAACAGAAATTTTAGCACTTTTTTTTTAACAAAGAAATGTTATAGGGATTGAAACTGAGAAAAAAAAAATTAGTTATGTATTTGACCGTATCATTTTTTTTCCAGACCATGTTATTCAAGTAAGATTCATCTCCGACAAGTGATACACCTTATTGTTACAAATACTATATGTTACATATCTTGGATATTGTTCTTCAAAACCAACCATCCCCAACACCCCTCTATAAATACGAAAACAGACATATGCTAACAGCTTATGGCATATATTTTGTAGGTGCCGGAATTTTTTTCAAATAACCAAATTATTTTTTCAGTTATTTTACCTTCCTCCAAGACTATTATTCAATGCTCTTAAAAGCCAGGGTTTTGACTTCTGTGATTCCTCAGCCCAACATTTCTGAAACCTACAACAGAGCCAGCAAACACGATTCACAACATTAAATATGCCTAAAGGATGTAGAAATAAATGTAAATTAAAACAAGATAGACCTGCTGTTCAGTGTCTCAGTCCGATCCCATGTATCTAATTTCCATATATCCTTCTCAGTAAGAGGCCTCTTGTAACCTAGCTGCATTATGGGATTCATCCATGCAAAAACAATTCCTAAAAAAGAAGATAAAAGGATAAAATTAGTGATCTAATCAATGTTGCTTTTTACATTATAAAGTAAGTAATGTTACTAATCTGGTACACTCTGCAGAATATGTAGAATGCTCTCTATAGACCATACCATGTCAATAGTATAATATTCTCAATTAGAGATGCAAAAGCAAACAGCAAAACAATCTCGTTCACTCAAGCTATACACACTTTATTTTAAGGAAAGATAACAGTTAAATGAATATATCTAAAAAAAGTTTAGGACACATATTAAAATAGACTCGAAGCATCCAAAAGAGTATAGAACTCAATTGTGCAGCAGCTGAACATAGATATAAGGAAGAGAAACTGAAAATAGTGAATGAGCCACGAGAGCTTTTTTGTCAATGGCAGAGAAAACATAGGAAAATTGACATAAATTTATTCTAAAATGATTCTACATCACCAAGCATGCAATACATTCAAAAACTGACTGGCCACCAAATGCTAAGGAAAATTGAATTTAAGAGTGTACATACTGGAAAATACACTGGCGTGCAGCTCAGGACATACATATTCTCCTCCAGGAAGTTCTTGATACTCAGCTTCATCAACAGATTCAGTCCTTATAGGAGTGTACCCAGGGTAAGGATCCAAGTTTGGAACATGCACCAGGAGAAGTATTCCGAACAAACCCTAATCAGAGTAACAATTATACAGTATCAATTTTTCATGTTTCAGGTGCAACTAAGACAGAAACCAAAAGGCCTAATCGTAGCAACATTCCCAATAACCTTTAACTTTTAATTGTTCCCTAAATCCTGTGTGGAAGAGGTATTATCATATTGCACAAGGACAAATAACAACCTCGGCAATACCAATCACGTTATGCCATTAAATCAGTGGCATCTCAAGATATGTTTAGTAGGCCCAAGCTTAAAAAGCAACTTCTATGTTTGCAGAGGAGAATAATGTCAGTTTAGAGGCTCAGTGAAGTCTTCTATTTCCTTAGGTATGAAACTTCATAGCAATTCTAACAGGAACACAGAAGGATTGAATCACTAGCGTGAATCTCCAGATTAGATTACACGAAATTGTAGCAGCACTACAGGAATGACTACTTAGTATTAAGGATGAAAAGGAGAATGGGAATAACAAACCTGAACAGCCACCTCGCTGGCGTATAGGTAAAGTACAGAGCTGCATGAACCATACAAAATCATAAGTTTGTCTTTCCTAACCATAATTTGATAAGAACTGACAGAAAGAATTCTCCATCGTGCTTCTTTTTTTAAGGACAAGACAAGCAGAGTAATAAGGAAATGCAAACCTATCATAGAATTCTTTCACTGTAAGAATAAGATTGAACATCACTGCATCACCCACCAAGGTATACAGAACCCCAAATCTAACGAACCATCGAAACTCACGGACGTAGATTTTTGTCTCGACACTAACCATGACGAGCATAAAGCACCAAGCAAGGGCCTCAATGATCAAGGAAACTATCTGCAAACAAAAATCAGGAATACCTTGAATTAGCAGGTGAAGTGGATGACAGAAGATACATGGATAAACAGTATACTAGAATTAAAACTGTGACAGAAAAATTGCATGCTAAAAAGTTTAACACGAAAGAAATCGGCCTTCGGATAATAAATCCCTAATAAAAAGGCACATGGAAGAAGAAAAGTTTGAACTTTGTGTCATGTTGAGCCAATACATAATAAATTCAGTTCAAACATTTAATAAGAAACGTTTTTAAAATCAGATGAAGCATTAATAGTGTTATTAACATAGACTATGATATAGGAATACAAAAGAGGTCCAACCCTATGATACATGGACACTTCTCCTTACTAGCCTACCTCTACCCCTACCGTGTCTGACAGTGTCCGACATCATTGGAAGGCTAATTTATGAAGGTTATGTTTTAGAAATAATGTTTCCGTGTCCAGGCAACATAGATGGACACTTTTACTTACTAGCATACCCATACCAGTACGGGTATCCGTGTCAGATATACCTATTGGACACCATTTTTAGGCTATTTTATGAAGGTTATGTTTTATTTCAGAAATAACGTTACACAGGTCCAAACAGCAAGGCAGCAAATATAAAAGTTGAGAGAAAAGAGAACCTCAAAAGGAGCAAGACCCTGCTGTCCATCTATATTGAGAATAGAAATGCCCATGATCAATCTGAACAAAGGCTCAGCAGTAGAATAAGCAGCTAAGATCCCCAAGACATAGTTGTACAATTTAGACTTCAAAGAGAATCTTTGAAGCTTAAGATCTTTCTTAATGAGCCATATTCTATAGAAGCAAAGAGAAATAAGAGCGAAATGAGAAATGAGGACGACGAGTGACTCAGTAGCACAAGGCGTATAAGCACCAAACGCATTTCCTACTGCTCTTGTCCACAGACCGTTTTCCACTGGCCGGCAGTACCAAACCAACGGCACGTACGCCATTTTCGTTTTACTTCTATGATACTATAAGTCACTCATAATCGTATTTCTGCATAACAAGAAAAGAAAGAAAGAAGATAACAAGTTAGTTATTGACACAACAGAAACAGAAACAGAAACTAATATCATCTTCATCCACAAATATTACAAAAATAAATATCTTCTGGATACTTCCAATTTCTTGGGAGGAGACATGAAAAATATAGAACAAGTGAAGTATTACCGGGAAAAACGATGAAGTGAGAAAGGCAAGTTCAGAAAGAGATAATCGGAAGAAGAAGAAGAAGAAGAAGAAGAATGGAAGTAATGCGAAATCGGAGAAAAGGAAATGAATTTAGCGCATATAAGGAGAAAAGAGAGAGATAGAAAATGAGATTGAGAGAATCGTCATAGCTGACGACGATACGATTTAGTAGACCAAAATACCGTGCATCTGTTCCGACTCAATTACTACTTTTTGTTTTTTTGTTTTTCAATTTTCTTTCCCAAATACTACCATGCTCCATAATCATATTTCCAATATTTTACTTCAAACTATCATTTTTTTCATTTGGACTTTTTTATAGGGTACAGTGCATTTTGTTTTTTAAAATTTTTTACATTTGTTAATTCTGGAATTTGTATCCAAGACTTTACACGCTTTTCTTTAGAACGTAATAAGTATAACCGCTAAAACATTGTTTGGTAGGTAAGATATAATGTATTATTGCTCATTCATTTTTGTGTTTTATCTCGAAATGATCCTCAACTTTGTTGTTTGTCTCAAAATGACCATTCAATTTTAGTTTCTTTAAATAAATTCAATCAACTTTAACTTGTGTCTCAATAAAGTTACTCCAGCAATTTTCAAATTAAAAGTGCACTGGCAATATAAAATGGCTTCCACATAAGTGGCATTCAAACTTACACGATGACAGGGTGACACGTGGTGTCTACATACGCACCATGTGAATGCCACGTGTCAACCAATTTTTTTAAAAAGATAAAATAGGAGTGAAAATTACTTAACTTTGTGTAGTATATGTGAACGACACGTGTTGTTATGTCATCATGCAATTTTGAGTGTCGTTTTATGTAGAAGTCACGCCACACAGCTACAACCGTCTCCTCAACCATCTCCTCCTCTGATTATAACCTCCGCAAAACCTTGTTCGACTAAGTCGACCCACCATCACAATTACTGTATAATTACATCATTCATGAAACTTTAACTAGATTACTTCTCGGTTATAGAAAATGCCAAATCACAAGCTCAATTATCTTGTTACCTTGTACTCAAGACAAATATACTCAATGAGATAGATTCGAATGAAAACTAATTCCACTTCTAAAGCTAGCACCTTGCAAGCATTTCAAGTAATTCTCCTACAGGTTATCTCTTAGATAAACCTTCCTCAATCCGAAAATGATGATTCTTAATATAACATTCTACTACCTTCATGTCATAATTCTGTTGTCTGATCGATTTCATTAGACACGTCTTTCTCAAGAGTGTTCCATTCAAAAGTCAAAACGACAGAGTAAATAATATAAGATTACAAAAATGTTTATTTAATTTGAGGATTACTTGCACCTATACACAATGAGAATGACTAGTGGCATTTATGATTCTTTACTATCTAGTTTATCATATCGGATTTGCAATGCGAATTAACATTTAATTCCATCCATGTAACTATTCAGATAACTAGGTATCTAAAATCAATGAGACTTGATTGCTTATTCAAAATAAGAAACATAATCACATGCAAGTCTCAACAATATCATACTAGTCCATTATATAATACATTGACTTGGATTAATTTTTAAGACTATAATATTTAAGACGTATCTAGCAACTATATAAATATATTAACAATAATCTTTGGAATAATTAAAATATAATCTCATTTTATTAATAAAAAAATAAAATAGAATCCAAAACAATTGTTTTATGTCACATATTCTAACATTTTCACCATAATCTCGGGAAGAAGATAATGGAAACTCATCTCAATTTGAGTCACATATATACTAAAGTGATTCTTAGGGGGCCAATTGGCTAGTTATCTTTCAGATGGAGCAACACACGTTAATGGGCGAAGCCAAGGAAAAAATCGTTTCAACTCCTCAATCGTCTAATTAGTTAACCACAACCATCTCTCCCTCCAGTTTAAGGACCAACGAGGAAGAAGGTGGGGAATCAAAATATCTAAGCTAAAGGAAGAAGGATTGCGAGAACCCATTTGTGATCAAATAATAAAAGAATTTCTTAGGAAAGAGAATGAACTAAAAATAGAAAGAAAGTGAAAGAGAAGGTACTCGCATATAAATGAAGGAACGAAAATGAATGCAGAACTTATGAGGAATTTATAGAAGACAAAAAGTGGACCACGAAAAACACAAAAATTGAGAAGCGAGCAAGACAGTAGAGTTCCTCTAATTAAACCCCCCTACATTTATTACAAGATGAGTGGATAAACGCATGAGCAGAAGTTCAAACGTCCAAATCCTGAAGGCCATTAAAGTCAACGCTTAGAGGGGGCATCTAATAATATCGAGATTTATACTTGGGCCAAGAGAGGCCCAAGAAGGAACATAAAAGCTTAAGTAAGTGGACATGCCCAAGACGGAGGAAAGCCTCAAGCCGCTACCTGGAGCCCATTCACTCAAGAGAAACATTCACCCATAAGAGCGGGTCCTAGCCAAATGGTCCCCTACATAAAAAGGGAAACGCTGCCACGTAGCATACCTAAGAGAAAGAGAGTGATATGGTTGTGATTTTGTTATTCTTGGGAGCGCCATGGTAGTAGGAGGGGGAATGTTCCATGCCAATGTAATGATCCCAAAAGGCCTATATAATCACCCAAAGTAGATGTCACAAAGGGACACAATTTCCTCACAACAGTCGTCTCTATTCTTAACTTATGTCTTAAGCTTTCCTTTTCTCATTTCTTTGACTAACTTGGGCATCAGAGCTCCCAACTTCGGTGACTTTGTGCAGATCTAACAACATAAGGAGGAAGCACAAGAAACACAGAGTTATCACCAAGTAATGCAATCGGCTGAATATGTGCATGAACTGAATCCTCATATTGAGTTATCATACTCGTTCTAGTTTAGTTTAATTAAGAATATCAACTTTGTGGGAATGTCTATTCCTATTTGGCTTTCATTGTTTAATTAAAAGATATACATTATCTGATAAAGATGACATTACTATAACATTACATTGGCAATTTTGATTTTGAACTTTTACTCAATTCAAAGAGTAGTAATAAAACTGTTTGCATACATAATAATATACTAACAATTATTTTGTAAGAGCATTTCTAAGAGACTCTTTGTTTAATCATTGAAGTTAAAATTTGAGGAGTTTTGCTAAAAATACACCTCCAAAAGCCTCCTAATCACTCCTCAAATTATCAAGAGTCACACGCTCCCTACTCAAATTTAAGAGGTTTTCTCTCCATTTATTGTTATATTATTTTATCAATATTTTCATTATTGATTAATCTAATCTCTTCTTATTGGTAAATATATAATAATAGAGAATAACTTTAACAATAAAAATTAAAATAAAATAAAGGGTTAGGATAAAAAGATATTTTTGGGGAATAATTTTCTTTTTTTAGAGAATTGTTGGAGTATAATTTAGAGCCTTGTAATTGACAAATGGTCAAAAAAATTTATATTCTTCTAGAAAAAAGATTAAAAGTCTTCTAATATGCTCTAACACTATGTATTTTAATTTCATATATAAAATTAAAAAAACAAATTCTTCTATTTGAGAAAAAAAGATAATCAACTTAGTTGTTTATATTTACATGATAAAGAATTGGAATTTGTGCATTGAATGAAGGTTTAGAATGTGGTAGGAACTTTCTTTCGGAAAAGAATGGTAGGAACTAGGGATGACTAGTAGGAAAGAGTCACTTTAATTAGTAGTTGAAATAATTAATAATTAATTATGAAATCACTGAAAACTATAGTACAAGAAAACGTAGTACCTAATAATTAAAGGATAGGATAGCAAATTTAGTACTGTTTATGATCATAATATCTCACTTTTTATGGTATTGAAATTTCTTTTATAAACTTTTCATGTTTTTTGGTAAAATAATGAGTTATCATATTACTTGTTGAGATATACATATATAGATTAACTAGTTCACTCACAATTAATATAAAGAAAATCATATTAGTAAAATAAAAACCAAATAATTTATTTGGAGATAATTTGCAACAATTTGACATAATCAATGCTTTTAGATATGATAGTAAAAATAAGATTTTATTTTATTTTGTGAGATGATGTACAATATATCATCATCGTTAGTAGTAGAATGTAAATTTATTTTTAAGGTCTGGTGCAATTATAATTCCAATGCATACAAGTTGCACAATTTACCCTTCCATACAATAATTATTAGAAATTCAAAAGAAAAGTTCTCATAAGAGATTGTGCAATTTGGTTTTCTATTTCTCACATTTTTGCATTTTTCAGCTTTTTGTATTATTCAATCTTTTTTTCACGTTCTCCCTTTCCATGTTTTCCCCGTTTTCACAATTTTCAAGTTTTTCATTGTGTTTTTTCAAATTTGATCCATTTTTCGTGGCATTCACTACTTACTTTTCTTTCTTCTTCTTTTTTTTCTTTTTTTTTTTCATTTTTGCTCTTAAGATTTTGCCCTTTTCATGTTTTCACATTTTCTCATTTTTCAAATTTTATTTTAAGATTTTGTCATTTTGTGTTTTTTTGCATTTTGGAATCTAAATCTGTTCTCCCGAAATAATCATAAACATAAAATTTAGACCCATTTTGCACAGTTGCGGTTTGTTATTGGTTTGTTGTTCAATTTAGTGTATAGTAAAATTATAATTTTTTGATAAGTATAGTAAAATTGTAATTGATTGTTACTTTAGCATGTAAAATGGTTGACACAGTTAATAAAACTGTTTTTGTTAATATAAAATTTTGGAAGGCAATAATAGAATTGGTTTGATATATGCAACCTTAGGGCTGTATATAAGCATATTTTTTACAGGTTGTATAAAAGCATTAAATACAAGAGAATATACGAAAACAAAAATTAGTAGTGTTTTATGTGGAAAAACATCATCTTGCTGCTTTTTGAAAAAAAAACCCCCCCAGCTCTTTTCTACTTAATTATGAAAAAATCACATTTTCTATAACCAAACACCAAAAATTACGTACTTTGATGTGTAATTAAAAGACTCCATTATTCACTATAATTAAGCACATATAATTAAGAAATCTCAGCCAAAATGATTATTTTTGTACATGTGTAGTGCTGATTTTATTTATTTAATAGGTAGTGGAGTATGACATGGCCATTACATCATTTTGAGGAACAAAAGGACAAACAGCCATGCAGAAACAACCAATTCCTTGCAGAAACAGCCAAAAGAAGTAAGAGAGAGCGCATGTGAAGGAGAGAGAGGGAGATAGGCGCGTGAGAAAGCTAGTGGGGAGCAAGAACTGAAGAAGAATTAATTGTTGACTCAGAAATTCATCAAACAACTCAAGCATCTTTGACTTTATATTAATTTATTCCAGAACAGTCCGTTTGTGTGTGTTAGTGGCATAATTTAGGATTTTGGTATTTTGTGCACGTTGAATCTTTAAATTCTGGGTTGGGAGATATGTTCATCATCCCATCCCATCTCATACTCAGTTACCTTCTCTACTTATCTAAGTACTCTCTAAGCTACGGTTTCGATTAAGTTAGTTTTCTTTTATGTTTTTAGGCTATCACTCAACATGATGAGTGAGTAGTCTTCCTTAGTCAAGTCTGGTCAGTCAATGCCGGCAATATATGTGTGTTTTCCTTAAAGTTTAATGAATGTTATTTTCATAATTGGGTGTCTAATGATATGAATTTTCAATTCTAGTGTTGATAGTTCACGAGGAATCGGTTTATCTTCACTTAGTATCATTATGCATGCAAGATCATGGTTCGGGGCCGCGATTGGTCTTAGTATCAAGGGTTTTCATAATCTATGAAATGCTACTCGTGTTTAAGGCTGGAAAAGAATTCATTTAACAGGTCATTAAGTGTTAGTAATTTCTTAGTATCTTGAGAATACACGGGAGTTGACTCAAGTGAGGTGCATAGTAGAGACCTTGACCCGATTCACTTAACATTCACTTAAAATTAAGGATAAACATACATGCAATTGTTGGCTAGTACTGTACCAGGCTTGTCTCCTTAAAATCATTGAATACAATCTTTAAATTCTTGCTTTAAAACTGTGACAATTACAAACAATCTCAAAATTACATGAAACAATCTGTTCTGAAGAAGAACGAGCTGTTCCTTTGGAAACCTTTAATACACTTAACTTACTCTCTGTGGGAATGACACTTGTATGCTTCCACTTCTACTGTCTGACCTAGTATACTTGCTAGTAAAGTCTAAAAGGCGCGCAACATACTTTTATGAGTAGAACAACAAAAAAAACAGATGTGAAAGTGAAAAGGAGAAACAAATACACCATCTTTAACTTACCTCTCTATCATTTATTTTTTCTTTTTAAAATGACATGTCATTATTAGGAGGGAAGTTGTCAAATAAAATTTTAAAGGACTCATTATGTTAAGTGTTACCATGATATATTTTAAAATATATAATACACCAATATAAAGACTTTATTGTGACACGTTTGCTTACGTGACACAGTTAATGAGTCATATATTCCACATCACTCGAGTTGAATAGCCAAAACTTTTAGGAAATTCTTGCTCCTACGTGTAATACACTTCCTACTTAGTTTTCGATTCCGAATAAGAAAGTCACAACTAAACCTTAATCTTGATCGACCTCATGGAACTCGTAAGCATTCTTACTTTGATTGAGACTAAGATTCGATCCTTCTCCTATAAATAGGCAATTAAATGTTTTCATATCTAACATACGTTCACAACACTCAATATCTTGAGTTCTTTCTTTATCGATCACTAAGTTCTATACTGACTTAAGCATTAGAGTGGAGTCAACGGTCAATAGCCCCTCCTTACCATACGTTTGCTCTTTTGCATGAAATACAAGCTTACGTAGAAGTCAAAATTAGTTCACACAATAACAAATTGGTGCAGTGAGCATGGACTGATCATACTTTAGGCTTTCAGAAAGAATCTTTCGATGGCGGGTGATTATACCAATACCCAACATGATGACGAAAAAAAAGTTACCAACTTCAACGAAGAAACCTGACAAAAGCTTTGTGATCTTGAAGGGTCTACCGTCTCGGCAGAGAAGAGATGGGTCGAGAGGGCTAAAACGATAGAGACAATTCACCAACTAAAGATCCCACTAAAGAATAGACTTTAGGAGGTTCAAATTTACACCCCTTATCGGAGCAAGAAACGCTCTAGAAGCAAGCATGACAGAGAGGCAACTCCCTCCTCGACCATCCCCCAAAAGTAGAAAATCAAGAAGAGGAATAAGAGCCCTTCTCGTGATGATCCGAAGGGCAGAAAGGGAGACAGATCATCTTTTAACAATGTCTCAAAGTCAAAGAAAGCAAGAAAAAGGCACAAGGTGTATTTGAGATATCGTGAAGGAGGAGGATCCCAATCACCCCTCATGCCCAAAAGGCTAAAATATAGCTCGGAACAAAAATCAAAGGCGTCTCAAGTTGTCAAAGACCAAAAGAGAGATCTAAACTTAAGACTGGTCTCATGTCGCACACCAAAAAGATAGCTCGTTTAACTACTCTCATCAAGGAGGAAATTCAAACTTGAGTTGATCAAGAGCTTCAAGCATATGGTGTGTGATCTAAGAAACGTCCTGAGGCACCAGATAAGGAGCATGACGACATCATCCAAGATCGTAATAGCTGCTTATGTGCTTAAATCATTCCCGAGTCGATGCTTTCGAGGTTCAAATACCCTACTCTGATGCACTAAAACGGGGATGCTAATCTTGAGCTTCATGTAAAGGGCATAAGATCTCTTCTATCTACTACGGCCACAAACGCCATGATGTGTAAGTTGTTCGTAAAAACCCTTTGAGATACTGCACCTCATTGGTATGATTCCCTCGTTTCGGGATCCATTTACAATTGGAATCAGTCGTCTAGATTTTTCATAGATCACTTTATTACCTCGATCCTCGATAAAGAGACGATTGATGACCTCGAGAAGTGCATGCATTGAGGATATGGGAGCCTTAACGCATATCTTATAAGGTTCCAAATAATTGTACTCACGGTTCAACCTTTTGATCATTGAGCCAACAAGAAAATTCCTAGCCAAAAACTGTCGAAATAGGGACCTGGATTTAAAGATTAAAGCTAAAAAACTTGTTGACTTAGCCGAACTGATGACAATAGCCAAAAAGTACGTGGCTTGGGAAAAGCATAAGAAAAACCCGTCAGTTCGTGAAAAGCTGAAAGGCAAATACATTAGTCAAAAAGACGCAAGACATAAGGGATCAAAATCAAGGTAGAGATCGTCGTCGAGACTTCGACCGTTGGGATAATGATTACATCCCCCTCAATGCTCATAGAAAGGAGGTATTGTTCTGGACGGAGAAGAAGAGAGAATACATTTGGTACCCACCTAAGAGTAAAGCTAATTTTAATCGCAACAACTATAACTTCCACAAGATGGAGAGACATGATATGAAAGATTACAGAACACTGGCACAAGAGTTAGATAAACTCGTCGCTTGAGGAAAGTTGGACAAGTTTCTACACAAAAATAGAGATTTGTCCCCCATGCTTAGGGAGGGAAAGCACATCGGGGAGAAGGAGCTAAAACACCTCGAAGAATGATTAATGTGCCAAAGGTGAATTTGTGCAATCAGACAACTAAGACAGCGAAAGAAAAGTGCAAAAGGAAGAAAAAAAGATTGTAAAAAAAGATTCGAGAAAGGAAAGATTCTCGTACTTTCAAAATATAAAATTGCCCTAATTTACTCGAGGCTAGAGCAGTTTAGTTTATTTAATGGGTGATAGAGTTGAATTAACTACTTCAATATTGAGGAACTCAAAATTTGTTGTCCTTTGTGTTATATATATGTAATAAGATTGAAAGATAAAAACAAATTTTTTGATGGGATTTAGTGGAAATTGCATAAATATTGTATATATGTGTATATGATAGATAGAGATGTAAAGATTCTTAACTTTTAAATCATCAATGCAATGCAATGTCCTCCAAACAAACATGAAACGTTTACAAATATCATCATTATCTACTTTATGACTTTTTCATGTGGCTATTGTCTATTCTATCATCATGAAAAGGCAATTAATTTTTTCTTTTTGTTATATTTAGATTTTATTACTGTACAAACACTTTTCAGTTTGATTCTTTATGTCCAATTTGTGTGGATCCCATGTTTTTGACAGCGAAATTTTTGGGAATTGATTCATAAATTATTCTTTATATTTACCCTTAATTTAATTTGGTTCACAAATTAAGTATTCTTCAAGACTATTTCGTATTCACAGACAAATATTTGGAATTTATATTCAAAGGTTTTCAGTATGTATTTTCATAGGTTTGTTGGATCACAAAAAAACAGACAATCAATATAAAATATCAATTAATAAATGAAAGTGGATCCATAGGGACATTGAGTACAAAGTGGATCAATGTTTTTAAACAAATGAATATTTTTTATTAGAAGCTTAAGAAACAAAGCATTACAAATAAAAGGAGTTCCAACACAACTCTATTCCTCATAATTAGACAGGAACCAGTAGCTTGATGACACACTGGCTACATCACTTTATAATTGCGTTTCTATCAACTCTTTAGTCATTTTTGTAAGTCAAAAGTCGAATTCGATTAAATCTAAAATATAATAAAATTACCAAAATTTACTCGTTTATGGGTGTGGTATGTTTACGCTAACAAGTTTAGGGGTATGATAGATCAAAATATAATTAAGGGACACTAAACGGTTTTAAGACCCAGTTCAGATAGTAGGGACTTAGCAGCTAAGGCAAGGTAGCTGCGGGGGCTCTATCTGTCTAGTGACTCTATCTTTAAAGAGAGTTGGCAAGAGCAAAGCTTATTGAATCATTTTGCCTATTTTCTTCTTTACTACGAACACAAAAAAAAATAGAATAAAAAAAAAGAGAAAAGATTCAAATTAGGTATGCAATTATTTATTAAGAGAAATACAGAAACTGTACTTCACTTGGAGAATAAGGTAATTATGCGGAACTAGAGGTTGCAATTTCGTATTTTGTGTCGTGTTCGTGCCGTGTCAATTTTTGTGTTCCTGTTAAAACTGTAAACACAAACACGACACGTAAAATATTTCGTGTTGAAATTCTAAACCCAAACACGACCGGCTCTTAACACGGAAACACGAAAATTATAACAGTAATTCCGAATGTTTCAACACGACATGACACAACTCGGTCCGACCTATATGAAGAATGCAATTTATATATAAAATATCACTCAATTCTTCATAAAATTCATTAAATTACAAAGATATAACAAAAAAAATCATCACACAAAGTCAACATAATGCATAAAAGTCAAACTAGAAATAAATTTCGTGTCGAGTTTGTGTTTGTCGGATAAACACAAAACACGAAGTGTGTTATTTCGTATTGACTCGAAAATGACACATTACCTATTATGTTCAACACAAATACGAAAAAATCTGTGTCGTGTTCGTGTCGCGTTATCGTGTTCCGTGTTATATTGTTGTCGTTGTGCAGGACCTTTATAATAAATATGCAGTAGAATAATCCAAACTCATTGACTCAATAATATGGTATAGTGTGCAAATCAGCCAAGTTTAGAATAAAAAATTATCAAGTCCACAAGGCTGCTGCTTTTTTAAAAAAAAATAAAATATTAGAATCAACTCAAAAAATCTGAAATTCAGTAGTTGGTAGCATAAAATTTAGGACTGGAGAATTTTCAATACCTATTTTTTTCATAGGATTCTTTTAAAAAAACAACAAAGAAGGTGGAGTTCATTCATGACTATTACACATTGGGGGATATATGGACAAATATATCCGCAATGATCATAAATAGAATGGAGAGTTGGAGATGAAAAATTTCCACTACAAATGGAGATGGAATAGGAATAGCTCGTCCATCCCATCCCTAATCCGTCCCGTTGACAGGCTTAAACCTAAGGCTCGAATTACATTTTTTCACATAGAGGATCATAGATGCTTTGGGTCGATCAATTTCCCCTACAACCATATCGGCTTTGCTATTACCTTCATTTAAGAATACAATAGAGCATCAAAATTCAAACATTTCACCAAAAGCAATCCCATTTCATTTCATTCTAACCTATAACAAATTTGAGCTGTGAAATGTAATATATAGACTAGTTTACTCTCACACCCAGGGGAAAACTGACATTTTATGAACATGATCAAATCGAACATGTGTTACACTGCGTATTGCCGGGTTTCTCTTACAACAAAACAAACATACCATTTTGTCGACCTGGAAACCAAAAAAACAACAAAAAAAAAGAAAGATGTAGCACTAATGCAGCCTTGTGAGCTCTTCCACTCTCTTGCTCAGCTCCTCCACTGAAACACTCATTGCCTTTGATATCTCATCCATCCGGGTTCGACTCAAGTCAAGGAATGACTCTATCAAGTCTCCATCCAAGAAATTCTTTGCATCTACTGTTTTCTTCTCATTGTTGAATGATCTCCATTGCTCATGGCTCAACCCTCCAACACCCTTTATCACTTTCCGGAGGTTTGACTGTAGCTTCTCCAGAAACAAATATTGGTCATGAGGAAGTGAAGCTATCACCCCGATTACACCGTTCACTGTACCAAAAATTGCTGTTGGAATTTGGCCCACATCTGAATCCGGCAACCTCATCACAAGGGACCCATGTCGGAATCTATTCACGAATTCTCCAAGGTGATACTCCCCAACCACCTCAAGCCGACCCCGTTCCTCGTCAGTAGCTCCTTCACTGTTTTTCCTAACTGTAAATAAGTTGAAGTTATTTTCAGCTCCCAAGTAAATATCATCATCGAGAATCTCAACGGCTGACATCCAATTTGCATTGTAGTCACGAGCTCTCTCCTCAATAGCACCTTCCTCGTGCTAAAGACAAAAATAAAATAAAATTGTTAGATTAAAAAATGTTGTTGGGCTTTAACTATAACCTCGAGCTTTCCTTCAATCGGTTAGGAAACATGGTATCAGAGCCTCTTAGTTCAATCAGTTAAACAACATGGTATTAGAGCCTCTGTGAATACTATTGGGCCTTAACTATCAAGTCTAGCTTTTAGTTCAATCAGTTAAGTAAGAAACATAACCAGTGTCAAGCAAGATAATAGAGGAGCCACATAAACTAACTTGATGAGTTTATGAGATTCTTACTTTGTAGATAAGCAAAGAGATTGACTTCATCAAATCACCAACAACGATGAAATCTCCACGAGTTTGTACATAGAGGGCAAGTATATGCCCATGATGTCCACACTCGGACTGAAGCTCACGGGAACCATCATCTCGAAGCATCCATTTATATAACTGAATTTTCTGATTAATAGCAGCTAGAAGCTTTCCATTGAAGGCATTCAAAGAGTACACTGCCCCCTTTGTCTCCTTCTCGGTAATAAGTTGCAACTTCCCTTCTTCAACCATGAAAACCAGTATCCGGCCCTAAAAATAAAGAAACATAATGATAAGTCAGTAGGCAGAAACAGGACAACATTAACATTAACCGGTGTGGGTTCCAGTTTTTTCTACCTTAGTTGGCTCATTTTCCTCGGGCAAAACATAAGCAGTGCCAACACAATAGTACACATTAACATCATCAGAAAAGGAACAGCTTAGTATGGAGCAACCATACTCAAATGGGTCAAGTTGGTAAGTTGATATGAATTCGAAGGTTTGATCATCTAATAACCGGATGAAGTGCGTCTCAGATTCTTCTGCACTAGATTGATTCTTTAAACTGCAAATGGCAAGGGTCCTTGACTGCTCCTGGTGGCAGATTCTCCGTGCATGTTCCCCCAAAGGAATAGTGCGAATATGGAGCTTTTGAATATCATCAATGGTGCCAATGGTAAGCTCACCTTCCTTTGCAATTGCAAGACTGGTCAACATGTGGAAAATTGGTGAAAAACTGAATCCAGTTTCAATAGAAATAGTAAATTAGCAGGACGAAGATTCATCTATATGCTTGTACTATTGGAATTTTTAACTAATTAAGAGGAGTTCTTTCTTCACTTTTGAAAATCATCCCTCCTCTCCTTTGCTTTATAGGAAAATATTTTCAGGAAATGAGAATTAATCTTTCACCTTTTCACATCCAAAATGGCATATCCAAACTAGTAGCTTTGGGCCTTTGGCTATTCCAAAGTGCAGCATTATGCGATTATAATTTTCCATTCTACAAAATTCTACTACACCTTTGAATGGAAAAAACAGTTTTGAAACTCTTAACCATACCCTCTACAGGATGAATAATCTGGCACCAGCCCATCACCTCTCATTTCCAGCAAAGGACGACAAGATAGTGACTAGAATATCTATGTTTTATGCCTCAAGCCTAATCAGATTGCTTAGCAAACTGTGCTCGCGACATCAATTAGCTATCTTATATTAATTTCCCAGTCAGCTCAGGGTATTCACAGCCTGATGGTTGTTGAAGAGCTGTGAGTAAAAGCAGAGTTCATAATTGGTGCTCTTTAATTGTTAGCATTCTGACTCCTTTTATACAAGAAAAAGAGTGTGGGTGTTGATAAGATTCTAACATAACTATTATGTGGATTTAAACAACAGAAGATCAACTAATATCTGAATTCTTGTTAATAATACCAGATTTCACACCATGAAGTATTTTTCGAAAATAGTAACAGAGGTTTCATATGATTCAAACACTGAAGGACTATATTCACATGCATATAACCTTAAGATGAAGCTCTTATAAACCTACAGTAAGGGAAGTGCTATGAACTTGCTTCCCCTGCAAAACACACTACACAATGAAAATTCATTACAGCCTTACAACCAGGCAGAGATTGTCATTAGTCCAAGTAGCTTCTTAACTAGTTTGGAAACAATTATAATACGTAGCTGCTGTAAGTGAAATCTAGGGTTCGTCTTACCTGTCAGGGAAAGCAGCAGAATTGAAAGGACACATATGGCTCACTTCCTTCAAGTTTACATTGCTGTAAAGCAGCTTCTTGTTACTACTGTAAATGACAGTTGGCCTATCTGATGCAGCAAAAACATGTGTGGTGTTTTTGGATGAGAAAGTACGAAGTGTTATAGGCTGGGTCCCTAAAGACACCTTTTTCCTATCTGTTAATTCGCCTGAATTCAAATTCAATTGGAAGTTCAAAAGATGTCCATCTCCAAGGGCACATAAGAGGTAAGATATCTGTACAGGAGAAAGAAGTAGAGTCAACATCAGGAATAAGACTTGAATACAACTGACTTTTGCACTGCCTTTGTCTTCCCTTCATAGTCCCATCATGTCACCAGTCATAATTTGGACTACTATTGTAATAATCATCACCAGGTGGAATACTACTGCTTGTCAGGAAAAATTCTCAAGAAACGGTTTAAAATTATCTTTAAAGAGATAAACTAAATAAATAAGATCACAAAAATTAAGCTGTCAGATCAATTGTCAATCTAGAAAATGACCTGATTTGGCCAACATATGTTTCCTCATTGATGATTCAGAAAGAGAAATTTGTCATGAATAACAACTTCTAATTTTTTTTTATAAGAAAAACACACCACATCAACTAGAGGTCAATACTTAACGCGAATTTTGTGCATGCTGGGGAACTTATATCAAATGGGTGAGGAGCACATAAATAAATTAACAAAGACAATACTGAGTATAAGCATACCCTTTCAAAGGAACATAGAAATGGGCGATGAGCACATAAATAAATTAACAAAGACAATACTGAGCATAAGCATACCCCTTCAAAGGAACACAGCAGTACAGAACGTGGTATTATCTCTCCTCCGAGATGCTCTTTTGTAATGAGATTCAGGTCAGGCAATGAGAAGACCCTGACGCTTATATCAGTCCACATTCCAACTGCAGCTAACTGACTAAAGTTGGGATTTTCACCAATGGGGTTTATGTCAAGGCATGATATCTCATAGTCCAACTGCGCATGTTTTACCTCTGTCAATATTCCATCACCGATTTCCAAATAGACTAGGTGTCCACCACCAGTTGCCAGTAAAACCTATAATAGTGGCAGCACAATATTAAAGTTAGTTAATAATTCTTCAACTTATTTAAAAGGTATGTGAAGAATAATGAGAACTAGACAGAACAAATGGCAAGTAAAGGCCTGAATTGGCAACACAAATTATTCCAAGGGACCTCTTATCGCATGACAGACATAATAATGAATAAATCACAAGCAGATACTTCAACACAGCCATATACTCTTAGGAACTAGATAATTAATTAGTAGAGAAAATTACAACTGTAGGATCTAATAGTTACCTTGCAAGTGTGTTCAATGCTTGAAAAGTGTTTTCTTTACACCACAAGGATTTAGTGCAACCATGCCTATTTTGTTTCTTTATGTCTATTTGCAATTGCACTACAAGTTGAGACCGTTATAGGTTGGTTTCCTTTATTATAATTTTATGGAGAGCAAGTATAGCTCGTGAATGGAAGGAAGACTAAGGCTTCTGTAAACACAAGAGAGCACTGAATTCATATTCTAGGCGTTCTCTATTTACCTTATTTGTGTTAAATATTTAACATTTCACCAGATTGCAAACCTCGTACTTTTAAGGAAAAGGAGACCATGAATGGGCGGCACCAATAACCAATGCACAAAAAGACTTTCAAGTGCTAATTAATTCTCTCCTCCAAACCCAGCATTTAAAGGTATCAAGGCTTTTCTAGTTCCTCTCCATCCTCTAACATGATTTCCTATGATTATTCATGATTTACAAATTAACACTAAGAATTCAGCTAATCATAAATTCCAATGTCTATGATCCGGTGATCCAAATACATAAACATAGAATTTAAAATAAAATAACAAATGAAAATTCAGAGACAAACCTGGGTTGCATTAGCAGTGGCGACATTAATTGAATAACCTGAAGGAGCATTCCATTCATTCCGGAGTTCTCTTGTGGTTGAACTGACGAGTCTTACTGAGCTTGATGTAACCTGACATAGTTGGTAAATCAGTACACATTGAACATAATAATAACACGAACTTTGCATAAATTTAATTCTTTACACAAGCATCCATGGTATAAGATTTTTTAAAAGGCATCCGTTTTGATAAGAAATCAATAATAGAGAAAGATTGGGCAACATTGTCTATTGCTGGTCAGTTAAACTTACTTGGACAAGCTGATTGTATACAGCATAATGGCAGAACAGAGTCTGCACTTGAGAATTGAAACCCTCAATTTCAGTTTCCTCTAACTCATCTTCAAGGTTCATAGCCAAAATTCGAGTCTCACTTATAAAACTAACCACCAGGAATGTGTCAAATGGATCATCAGTAGAAGATCTTAATGACCACATTCCTTTGATACCTTGAAGCTCCACAGAAGCCTATATTACATACAGGTATTAATAAGTATTTCAATTCAACATATAAACACGATACAAGCAATTTTGGAAGATTGGTTGAAATAAGGCAACCTGTTCATTAATTCCTATTCCATTTCGAACTATGCGAAGAGAACCATCCTTATATGCTCCAGAGCAAGTCACAACCTGACCTTGGCCTTGCCTCTCAAGGTCCACCACACAGAAGTCCACAATTGGTCCCAAATTGACATAATTTTCTAAGACTTCAACATATGAACCTTTTGTATCTGGTTGCAGATTCAGTTTTACAAGCTGCATGGCACCATTATATATTGTTAACAATCTAGATGAAGTAGAAAATTTGAAATAATGTAATATATTAAAGCAGAATGAATGAACAATAAGAATTCATATAGCTGACCAAACTATTCAGACTAATGCTTGGTTGTTGTTGCAAAAAGAAAAAAAAAAAAGATACCAAACCAACCAGTCCAAATCACATAATTTATTAATGCCAATGAACAACCCCGTCCATAGTCACGGAAAAGCATCTAACTGACAGTTTTACAAATTATTCTAGGGTCTCCAAACTTACAGAGAACATAAAAGTTTACATACAGCATTAACTTTCTAAAGACAATAACGGAAAAAAAGAAGTCCATAAATCCATTATGACCTCTCATCAATGAGAAGCCCAGGGCACAACCCACCACAATGTCCTTCCAACTCTAACTCTGCCAAAGCCCGTGAATATCTTCTATGACTTTCATTACTAATCGTACAATTTGATTTAAACCAATTATGTGCTTAAACTAACTGACACAAGTGATGCTCCATTTCAATAGACTTGTCAAACAAATAACAATAAATCTACATGCTATAATATAACTGAAAAGTTCATCATCTGAACATTACAATAAATTACTTGTGTTTTATACCTGTGAATCTCCATAGCTTGAGCCTACATAAACAACAGCATTATCAAGATATGATATGGTAGATGCAATCGAAGTTTCTCCCAAGAGCTCAATTTTTAGTCCAGTGACCCTGCAACATAAGAGTTAATTAGTTCGTCACTTCTTTTCAAGGAAATTATACTGGATACTCTGTGTATGGTAGAAGAATCACTCACTTTTCCTTTTCATGAGTTATAACAAGAAGGTGAAGGAGCCCAGCATGATCGCCAAGTAAATATCTTGAGCCATCAGCATCAACTCTTCCATATGCTCTTGTGATAGACTAAAAGTACAATCAAGAAACGATGTCAAAACAGAGGAAGGGCAGATATAATGTTGTAATTGAAATTGCTCAGTAACCTACAGGTCTTATTGGGATGGCTCTAAATGCACTTGCACTGCAATAGACAATTGTTTCTTCGCCAATAATAAGGACACCACAGAGAGGTGGGGGAACTGGTATCAACAGATCAGCACCATTATCCAGATTATTCTGTGACCATGGACCCTCGACAAAATCTTTATCTTTCAGCGCTACCTCATAAGTCTTAACATGACGAGCATCTTTATTATCCTGCACAATAATGCAAACAACTACTAAGTTATCTATTACTAACATATTGAACTATATGGTAAAGTCAACACAACAAGGACAATACTGGTATACAAATCTACTCTAATAAAGGTCCACCTAGTGAAAATATAAGCAACTGAAGGAACCAAAAGAAACACAAAGAATGTATCAAAAAGGGCTAGAATTTCTATTACCCCAGCAGATCAGTCAAGCGACTATCTAAGTAGAAGGGAGTAGCAGTAGCATGTTCAAGAGCACTTATGATGTTATCATTACCACTAGATCTTCTAGTATACCTCATACATATTGTTAAGATTTTTGACATGTAACAATTACTTTTATCTTTGGCAACCTGTTGTTCAGTAAGTTCTATATTTCATCGACCAACTACAGAAGCATCATTAATTAGGCCAAATTTCACAGCTAATATACCACTAGAGAAAAAAGAAATCCAAAAATAATAAACTAATCATAGTATGAGGTTGAGTCCTTAATTAGAGCTACATAAAGAATAACTGTCTCAACCTGGTAAAGAACAACGATTGTTGGTTTAGAACAACCATAGAGAAACTTGATATCCAAAACTTGAAGTTCCTCAAGCCTGAGAAGAAGAGACCAAAACACTAGTGAGTTTAGACTATTAGGCTTATAAATGCAGCAAAATGAAGCAGGGAAATCATCATGTAAATCAAGAGTGCATTAATCATTTTCCCTCAAGATCCATCAGAAACAGTTGATCTGATTGTCAAACTTTCTCCACTTCCGCAGCACACAGCCTACAGCTGCAACTGCCAGTTAAATTCATGCCTTTCTCATGAATTTCCATAACAATTTCCTCAAAGCTCCAGAAGGAAATGTTGAACCTTAATCCATAAACCTTCTAGCAAGCAGAGAAGCCCACTCCCGCATTTCATTAAATATTACTTGAATTTAGCCGGTGCAACATTTTCAGAGAACTTGTGAACAAAGTTTACAATAAATTTACCTTCTAAATTTTTTAAACTTCTCTACATCATCATTGATAGTTCATAAATGATCCTTAGAATCTAGTATATGTATCTTTATTAAAAATCAGAAAACAAAAGAAGCAAATTCACCAACCCTTTAATGTATTTGACACAGTACCACATCATCAAAATATCATGTACCTTATGTTAAAAGCCTCCTTCAGTTGTCCTTTGTTATCAAAAGGAATAACCTGTTAAGGCAACAAACACTGTTATCATAATGTATGGACAAAATCCAGTGGTAAAGTCCAGATGAAAATAAACTAATCTCACTCAATAACGTCAGAATTCAAATTGCAATTAACAAGACCAAAACTACCAACCTTGAAGAGCCCATCATACAAATGAAGTCCTATTAATCGACAATCTGGATCGATGATGCCAATCTGCAATCAGTGGCATAATGACAGGGGGTAGCATCAGAGATAAAAAGTGCACTAGTGAAAGCATGGCAGGCACAAACATCTAAGCAAACTAATAACAAAAACTACCATTGATACACTTCAAACCACCGACGGGCAACAGAGAAAGAGTGAAATGACAATATAATCCAATTATTTACCTGACCATTGTCTGTTGGACGACCGATACGATCTGAAACATCCCCCATTGCTCTGCAGGAGAAAGAGAAAAAATCATCAGCTCAAGAAATGAGATAGAGTAATAAGTCATTTATCATTGTTACCTAATTTGCATGCTCAACTAACAGGAAACAAACAAAAGCTTGTCAATCAATGAGAAAACAATAACACAAGCAAGAATGGCAATAAAAAGCATAACGAAAACTGGTAGCTCAGAGGGAAAAGAGAGAGAGAGAGAGAGATCAACATCAATGATTAAAAACTACACTGCAATACTTACTTTTCCTGATAATGAGCATATTAACATTGAAAGATTATTATTTCTCAACATTTTCCAACGGAAAGGTGTAGCTTGGAATGGACCAGTTTTGGAGTTTCATAGTATTATGTTTTATTTGATTATTTTCATCACCTTTCCCTTGAATACTTAAAGAACTAAGAATAATCAGAAACACATAGGAGAATTTTCAAATCCTAGGTCCAAAAAGTGGACCCTTTTTCCACCTCAATAATGATTCCATCAAAGGTAAAATAAAAAAAAAAGTGCCCCTTCCACAAAGCATGCGTATCACGACATGCAATTCCTTTTACTCAATCATCTACCATTATAAATGCTTCAGGAAAAATGTCACCAGCCAACTTTAAAAGCATGGCAGTAAATCAACTACCTCCATTGACACCACACCATCTTATATATTGAGCTAAAATCTTTGTCCAAGTACCCTAATTATTACTGAATATCCTATATTAAAAAAAGAAAAAAAAGCTCTACTGTCAAAGAAGAATTGCTCAGTAAAGAATACGGCCATAATAGGACTTACTTTTCAAGTATATTTGAAATATATGCAACAGAGAGGAGGGTAAACAGGCTATAAATGAACAAATGTGTGCCTTAAAAATAAGTAGGGAAGAAATCACCACCAGAAACGCCAGTCATTGAAAATGAAAAATAATTATAGCATAAAATCCTATATTAGCCTAATATCTTCAAATCAAAACTCGTTATAAGGGACACATTTTTTCTAGATGAGTACATTTCTAAGCGATAAAGACAGCCAGCAGCATATGTAACACAGAACTGCGGACCATGACTTATAATTTTTCAACATATGAGCTTAGTAAGATTACAAAACACAAGATAAACAGATAACCATATGTATGAGGCGAATGTGTAACACAGATGTATGTCAACTCATCTAATACCCAAATTTGCTAATCAAATAACAAGGTACTTAAGAAGAAAACCTTGTAATAAGCTCAGATGTCTCAGAATCCCACTGAAGAACACAGAACTTATATCTTTCCGTTGCAATAAATAGAAAATCTTGTGCTTCACCCTGTTAAAAATACAACAACAATAAGCCAAAAAATAAACAGAACACTGTAAGAAAGGAAAAGTAAATATATCGCTGTACTCACATGAGGACGGAAAAGTTCAAGTGTTGCAATTCTTCCATATATTGGGACATCTAACATAGGCTGCACAAGTAAATTTTCACACATTCTCAGGTTTACACACCCCAGTTATAAATGGGAGAAACAACATACAAAAACAATGAAGAAATACTTAATAAGTTAATACGGAAAACATCTCTACCTGTAATCCTTGAGGAGTGAGCAAATGGATTTCAATGCGAGTGCATTTCCTGAAAGCATACACTAGTGTAAATAGACAGCGAAATAATATAAGCATAAAGCACACTACTTCAGCAAAAATTAACTAGAAACGAATTGTATCTCTGACAAGGTATACTTGGAGCTGTAATCGGATGTTTAGCGTAATTAAGAAGTCGCTGGGTGTTTAGACCTTGTAATGGAAGAAAGTAAATGTAATAGGTTTTATATGAGTAATTCCCATAGTGATTGAAAAGATGTTGTGGAAACAATGATATGACAAAAATTAAGTATAGGAAATGAAAAAAAGAAAGACAGTAATGATTGTTGATGCTAAAGTAGGAGTTGGGGAAGAAATAATGGTTTAGTAGTCTCATAGAATATGTAGAGTTCAATAAAAACCCTAAGGAAGGAGGGAAAGAATAGTTACGCACGCAATGATGAGATTGAGGTCGTTGGGAGTAGTGAAATTGCCGACGCAAGAGTGGGTCACATTCGTCGGCTTCTGAGCTGTCACCACATAGTTCCATATGCTCATCTTTCGGCTAGCTTTGCTTCACTTCACTGAGCAGGAGCCCTAGCTCGCTCGTCGCCTATCTCTCGTTATATTTCTCTGTTTTCTTGCTTCTTCGTGGGCTTCTGCGATGTGAGCTCCTCTCTTTTGCTCGATTCAACCTCTCAAAACTGTAAATCCAGGTTAATGGAACATAAAAACGAAACAAAAGAAATTGTGACACGCCAATATTTTATACATTGAGACTGTAAACTCGATTGTTTCACAACTTAATAGTCGAGCCATCAAATAGGTTGTTTCTAAAGTTAAGGAAGTGACGTGATTTTTTTGTATAATTTTAAAGACCTACTATGATTTATGCCATTTGTATTCATTCAACCCTTTTCAATTACAGAAATTCTTAAACAAAATTCAATTTTCACTTCCATTTACGTCTGTATCCTTGTTCCATTACTCTCGTTCACCTCCTTTAACTCTTACATTCACAGTCTCTCAACTCCAACAAAGGCTAAATTTTAGTAGTATGTCAATTACAAAACTGGCACGTTTGAAATGAGCATTATCATTTTCGTATTATTTTCAAAAAAATATATGATAATACCCAGATCCGTCTAGGACATTATCCCTTCATTGTAAATGGGTTAGGGAGGCCCATGCGCAAATATGACGGTTATGTGGTCCGTCAGTGGGAAATCAAAGGTACGACTATGACATATGTTGGAGGTGAATCGAAGTTGCTCCAAATGCCAACTTAAATCGAGGTGGAGGAGTTTAAAAGCGAGAGTTTACAATTTTGTAGGTATTGATTCAACCTCATTTGAAATACGTATGGACATGCAATATTAACAAACGGGCCAAACAAAGTAGTTGGGAGAGAAATACCTAGTGTTGATTTCAATGATGTTTTGTGCTTCTTAGAGTATTGTCGAATAAATCAAAATTGATTCCACTATATGTAACACTTTCAACCGCGAATAATGGATGAATTACTACCACGGGCTAGGATGCAAGATAATGTACATCCAGAAGATATCACACAACCTCACATTGCGTCAAGCCAAGAAAGTTGTGATACCACCGTCAAAGGTTCCAGTCATCAGCCAGACAAAGAAATTTGTTGTTATTCAAACCCCAACTTCATCTCTAGTTTAAGCGATATAAGTGGTGTTCCATATGTTGACCCAAAAGAGACGTCAAATGAAGAAGATATTTGGGGTAAGTATAAACCATGGTGACGATGAGGAAGAAGAGGAAGAAGAAGTAACTGCCTAGTGGGAACAACCCTGAACCAAAGTTGTTCATGGGACGGAGCATGTACAATTACAAATATATGCGACTTATGGTGAAGATAGTGTGTATTGGCTCCTTGGGCTGAAGGGAATGTTTGTGCATCCAACATGAGACAACGAAGAAAGTATGAAAAGGTTTAACGAAAGATGGACGAGCCATTCAAATTTATGTCATAGATCCTTGACACACCCACATTGAAGATTATTGTTGCATTTAGTGCATCTATGGGGGTGCACAGGTTAAAGGTACATGATATATTCTCTAACAAGCCAGAATTGCAACATGCTCTTGGAAAACTGATATAGCTTTGGAGTTGTCTGGTGGTTGAAGGAACAATTTCAATTCAATTATAAACTTTTATTCATTGGTTTATGTGTATGGTGTTCATGTAAAATTGAGACTAAAATTGATACTTCAAAAACACTGAGCATGATGATGACTTCAATAAAAGCTTTTCCTCTACCATGCAGGTAGAGGCAATTGCCGTGGTTTGGAACCACGTAAATTTTGTGTATTGTTTATTTTTAAGTAATTTTTTAATAGTTCCATCAATTCAAATAAAACGATGTTGATCTCCTAACGAAAATTACTCTTGAGAAGATGGAAAATATAATTGAGATGCATATATGGTAATGAACAAGGTAGGAATTAGAGTAAATAGAATTAGAAAGCGCCAATGTTTTTAAGGCCAAGAACAACTCCAACACCAATAATGTGACCGACGGTACCACAAGCCAATGTATCAGCCAGAGTGAACCCTGCTGGGTCTCCTGTTTGGAGTCCTGAGTCCCTTGCTTCTAGCTTAAGCCCTGCTGTTGCCTTCCTGTTTGCCGATGGTGCTAACCCAAATCTTCCCGCGAATAGCATTAGACTTGTCGATGTCACCATTATCAAATTTGTTGGCGATCCTATGAAATCCATCCGAGCTCCCAACACCCCTCCATTTCCCTTCCGCCTACTCCCTTGAACTGCTGCCTGCATATACACATTAGCTTTCAACTTTTCAGTTCTATTTTTTTTGTTCTCTTACACAAAATAGAATGCAAAGCATGCATGTTTTCAAGCAATATGTTTATGTAATTTGGTCCCTTTCGAACCAAAATTAGTTTTTACTAACCACGGTCTATAATTTGTTTTTCTTTCTGAAAGGGTCTGACATCAACATTTAGGCCTATTTAGGATGACTATTAGCCGGTAAATGAGCTTTTAGTAAAGTTATGATGAAATATTGATGTCAAAGCATCTCCAATGTATTAAACCAACAACTGCTCAATGGTAATGTCATATCAATAACACATCATTCTCATGGAACCAATCCAAATAAACTCTTACTCCAATCCTTAAACACCACAAACGATCACTAAAAAAAGCGCTTAATCCCGCTCGGTACAAACCGAGCTATGAGAGAGTTCAATTGTCTTTAAACTCTCTCAATTAATGCTATTAAATCAATTGACCTCTCGTGAGGAAAAAATATAGAACAATCCCGGAGTAATATAGTCCAAATATATGGGTAAAACAGTTGAGACTAAAGTTGTTTAGGGTATCATTTTCTTGGTTAGGGTTATTAAAAAACATACCATTGATATTATTTATATAACTAGGTATTTTGAGTATGTATTTTAAGAGTGTTGTAAAATTTCCCTTCCAAAAAAACCATTGCTTTTCTAGAAATGAAGTTTAAAAAGCTAATGTTTTATAAAGTTAACTAATCAATATGCCTTGAGATGTTAAAATTTCTCATTTTCCCTCTAATCCTCCCATTAGTCAGGTCTTTACATACCCAATGTCACTTTCTTAAGTCTCAAGTTAATCACATTGAATCTGCAATTTTAATATTCAAGAAATTAACATGCAAAGACATAGAATATCACCAAAAGAATTACAAAAGATAATAGTTCATTTCCATCCAAAATATAATTATAATGAATTAAGAAAAGGAGACTGACTGACCAGAGATTTGAAAGAAGCAGCAGGAAGTTGGGGTTTAAGGCCATTGAATTGAGGCAGAGAAGTCATCAATGAAGCTGAGGCTGCCATTTTCCAAATTCCTTTGATCTCAAATATGATTTAGCTTAGTTTAATAATGATGAAGGAATTGGGAAAGCATTATAAATTGAGAAAACAAGATTCTGAAAGCATAGCCACAAGATCAAATTTGTGGCTTTGGAGTGTCAGCACTAGATACACTTGGATGCTTCTTGCTCACTTGGCATTCTTTTATTGGCTTATTGTTTTTGGATAAGGTTTTGCTTTGTTGCTTATTATATACATTTTTTCATGAAATGCCATTTAAAATTATAAATAATAATGGAACTTTTATTTTATATGCTGACCTGTCTTTTTTCTTTTATGATTGGTATACCCTAAACTTACCTTCATCTGTAAATGTAATTCGTAATTATCAATTTGGTTCATTAGTTTATAATTATTATCGGGGAGGTACAAATTTATTTTTTGAAATTGATGTGAGGTTGTTTGGGTTAAAACTTTTCATTGGTATCGTGAAAATATCAGACACTAGTATATATCAGGAATTTGTAGTAAAAATTCTAAAATATATCTACTTTAAAAACACATGTCAATCTTAGTGTCGTTAATATAAAAGCAAGTAACCATTTGGACATATGGACTAATTGAAATATAAGCATCCGACTAGAACAAGACTTCTGAGCAATTGCCTCTAACCGCCACAATTAACTCAACTAATAAAAGCATGATATGTATAGTATACACCTCAATTTACTATAAAACCACTATCTTTTAGCTCAATAAAGCCACTTTTCCATTCGTATCAACAACCCTCACTCCCATTTCACCTTTAACTTGACTGTCGAAGTGAGGTGTGGCTAGTAAACAACCCCTCCCTAGGTCATTGCTTATTCATTCCTTTTAGATATCAATTAATGGATACGTCATCAACAATTTCACATGATATTAATTAGTGTCTAGATCGCAAGACACATGAACAATCTATTTTCAAATCCTCATTTGGGAAACCAAAGCCCTCAAGAATACCTCTAAGGCCCAACTATGTGCCTTTTAGATCACCTCAGATTTAAATGAGCATATTGATGGAGGGTTAAAAGTATCAATGGTCATTAAAGTAGATAGTTTGTATCATCATAGTCACTATTGAAATGGAACTAATACAATGCGACTTCCAACAGAGGAAAGTACCCATCCAAGTTGAAGAAGAATCTTAAGCACGACGATGCACATAGTGCAATTTCCACAACGGTACACTACAAGAAGCCTCAAAATCTTTTGAAAAAAATGGTTAAAGGCTAGAAACTTGACCATGTCCTCAAAGACAAACCACAAAGGGAAGACATGAGTAACATTTGTCCAAGAGACAAGACATCCAATGGTTTAGCCCGTTTTATTTGTAAAAATATCCTAAAAGTCTAAAATTTGACTATCAATCATACCTTCAAATACCAATAGTTGGTTGACGCAGTGATATCATGAGGTTGTGTTTGGTAAGGAGGTATGCGGATCGATCTTTCACAACGGCGATTAGAAGGAGTTTAAGTACCATACTCCTTAGACCCGTCCCGGATCCGGATTAGTCGGCCCAATGTGGTTCGAAAACCGGATGAAAAAACAAAAAAAATTATACTTTCAAATTTTGAAGTTTTGAATTTTAAACGAATTTAAGAAAAAGTATATATGACATTAAAGTTTAGAAGTTAATAGTACGACAACAAATCAATTATTCACTTCAAATAAACTGAGTTCATTAAATATGCAAAGTTTATTGGCCAAATCGTCAATTTTGGCAGTTCAGGGCTAATGATGTATTAAATATCATAATATTATCTCAACTTTTTAGATATAGTGTTAGTTCATGTAAAAAATAAAATATTGGAGAAAGTATAAAAACACCTTGTAATTTGTGCAATTTGCAAATAGGTTTCCATATTTTAAAATGATGCAAATGAAATTTTTTGGTATGAATTAGCAAGAAGGTTCAAATATGTTACTTGTATTAAAATAGACGATATTTCGGTTATAGTCAAAGGGTTTGGTGAGTCTATTTTACTTCATTTTATGAAATGAGTTTCTTACTTTTTAATGGAGCACGACAAACCTCTTTTTTTTTTATGTGATCATATCAATTTGTTGTTTACAAATTAAGCATTTTAAAAATTTATATACAGTCACGTCAGACATATAAAACTGTTTTTGAACTAGTTGCAGATTTAATCGTATATAAAATTGATATAAAACACTCTAGTAATTGAGTTTTATGTTTAAAAATGATTTTGATCGTCACATCACAAACTTTAACATAATTAATCTTTTCAAAATTTGTTTGCTAATGACCCATGTCACATATCCTCTTTTCTATTGTTGTAAAACACAAGAACCTGTTCATAATTTACCTAAAATATAACTTGTTACATGTTAGTTGCAAAGAAACACTCCTTTTCTCTCTACTTGCCTTTCCTTTTTCTCTATTCTTTTTTCATGTCTTCCATTTTCACTTGCAAATGCTTATATATCTGCCTGCAACCAGCTCTTTCTACAAATGGGATTTTCCCAAAATTGTTTCTTTCTTATTCTAATATATTTTATATATGCAACTTTGAAGAAAAGAGCAGTTGGTAGCATAGGACAGAAAGTAGTAATTTGATTTCCAAAGATAGGAATAACAACCCAATTAAGTTTCTCCAATTACAGCAAATCTAATCTATTCAGCTAATTTAATTACTAGTATTTAATTACTTGTTAAATCTTCTTTTTTGCCTTTTGGAGGAACATTACAAAAAAAAAAAAGGGAGCTTCATCCACAATTAAGAATCAATCCAATCAGCTTCTCCAATACAAAAGCAGCAGCAGCAACATCCATCCCATGTTGCCTCTATTCTTCCCAGAACTTGACCTCTCTGCTCTGTTCATTTTCAAAAAATATTTCTAATTATCATCAACACCTACATTTTTAAGAACATTAGAGATCAAGGCTCCTAATTCTTCTAATTTCCCAATTTAGCTTTCAATTTTCCTATTTCTTACTTGTTAATCAATTTGAAAAGAAATTAAACTACATCAATGAATATTCCAAAACTGAAGTTGTGTGCTCTACGTAACAAATTATGCCTAATCAAGAAATCCAATATCTCAATCTCAAACTTATAATTAAGGCCTAAAAGAAGCAGTTTTATTTTTATTTTCGACATATTTCCTCACACAAATACACGCTTGCAAGACATGTCATTTTTATCATTTAATGAGATAGAAAGGATTCCGACACCTGAACGTGTGGTCTAGTAGTTTTTGATACAATGTCAATAAGTCAGAGCATCTCAAATGGAACTCCCTAAATCACTATTTAGTTAAAATAGAGAGCATGATAGGGAAAATGCTTCTCCAACCATGTGATGTGGCTCCCTAAACTTTTAGGGAGTGAATTTTGGCTCTTCAAATTTGAGGAGGATGAGAGGCTCCCTATCCTATTTTATAATATTATTTATTTATTTTTTCTCTCCCATTTTCTTCATATCACTTTAGTTTATATTAATTTTATAACTTTTTATTAATAAAATAATGAAATAGAGAGTGTGATAGGGAGCATGCACAAAATTTAGAAAGTTAAATTTGAGAAGTTATTATTTTAATAGTATTTTAGAGAGTATGATAGGGAGAAGCCTTGGAGATGCTCTCATTTGAACGAAAAAGCTTAAAGTAGTTTATGTCTAAGAAAATAAATCTTAGTTAGCATTATTATCTCTAACACATACTAGGCAAATGTTTTTTCAAATTAAAGCATTGCATATGTACGATACAAGCTCCTCTTACCACAACAATTGAGATTATAAGGACTCAAATTGATCTATACAATATGGATGAACTAAGTGATTTAAAAAAGAAAAAATTCAAACTATAGTTAAATTTCAATAAATAACTTCTATTATTTTTTATATTTAATTACTTTGTTCCATTAATATATCTCCAGTTGACTTGCTAAAAGCATCCAAAAAAGGAAAAGAATGAAGATACATACCCTATACCAGATGAAGCATAAATGCATTTTCCATAACCTGTTATAACATTAAAGTTGAAACTAGTTATAAAATTCCCATCCAAAATAAAAGAGTAATTAAAAAATAAAAAGATTAAAAATTTCTTACTGGGATTAGTCTGAGTAAGAGTAGCAGTACCACCAAAATTACAAGCAATATCAGAATTCCCATTTTGCTGGTAGTAGTTGTTAAAGGCATAAGAGGCATGTGAGAGAAGTGTGTTAGGTTGGTAACATACGTTGCCGTTTTGAATAGCAGTGCAATCAGTCATTCCTAAACCACATGCCCAGTCTAATGCATTTTGTAGATCAATTTGGGACACTCCAGCACGTGCCACACACCATGTTGTCCCTCCTAGAAATGTTGTGTTTCCTTCTGGTGGTGTTGTCATTGGATTATTATTTGTTGTTTCTGCCTTTTCTCCCACTTTTCCCTCCATTTTCACCACTGTAAGATAACAAATCGAAATATTACAGTGTAGTAAAAGGTGCTAGGTCCTAGTCATATAGTAGGTCCGACTAATCAGGAATTGGATAGGAGATTATTTGGATGCAAGTCGAATTTTAAGCGACTAAATGGATATGCAGTCAAACTGCTTCACATCGAATACTCAACTTTTAGCGCCTAGATGGGACCTAGGTAGCTTTTGTTTACCACAATAGAAATTACATACTGGTCTTCAATTTTCCATATCTTGACTAATTAAAACCAATTCATAAAGTTTCAATTGGGATTAAATCGATAATAACTACCAACTTCAAGAGTTGTTCTAAATGCAAGAATCTGAATTTTGTGATCCTCTTTTTTCCTATTCATTTGATTTCCAAGGGAGGGTATCGACTAAGACAGAGTTGTCAAGTAACGTATAATAAAAAGAATTACTATTAATCAATTACCAATTGTTAATGTTACAAAAGATGCACTAAAAATAGGTGTTGTAATCAATTACCAATAGTTAATGTTACAGAAGATACACTAAAAATAGGTGTTCAAATTGCAAAGAATAAGATGTGGAGTGGAGTTATACAAAAAAAAAACTAATTAAATGCCAATTAAATGAAAAATAATACTAATTAATACCCGTTTTACTGCCATGAATTAAATTAAAGAGATACTATATCGAATCAAAAGGAAATGAAATAATATTGAATTAAAAAAATAAAGGTGAAAAAGAGTTGGGATAGTAGTAAGAATAATGGATGAAGGACAAGTTTGACCAGAAGGGACCAGTCTTCGAGCTGAGGGTTTGATGCAGTAAAAAAAGAGAGACAGACATGCCATCATAAACAGAGCATGCTATTTCTAGGAAATCTCTACCATTACCATCTTCAACATCAAATGGATTCAAAACAGAGAGATTAATGTCTCATTTAACACCAATATTTAATACTAGTATTTGGTATCTAAAACATTGGCATTAATTCATGTGGTATTCTAGTACTATTTTAATATTTGGCATTTAAGTCTTATGAAATGACATGATATCTGCATTAAACGCGTAATCTGTGACATTTAGTTTATAAAAATAACAAATTTATGATATTAAAAAAAAATCACAACAAACGCAAAAAAGGGGGTTTGTATGCTCCCATAAAAGAGGAAAAGCAGGAAATAAGAGGCCATGTCGAAAATTAATGATGTGAAGTGAAAGTACATAATAACACAGACAATAAAAATGCAATGTTTTGAATTAATCCTGTATAAAATGGGTGTGGTAAAAAATCAGGTTGCATCAACAACATCCAACAAGGTGAACAACAAGTTAAATAAAAAGAAAATACAGAGACAAAAACATACCAAGCAAGAAAAGACAGTGCAAAACCAATATCTTGTTTGTCATTCTTCTTCTGATGAAGCTTTCTATTCAAAAAGAAGAAGAAGAAGAAGAAGAAGAAGAAGAAGAAGAAGACAGTGCAAAAGTTTTATCTCTCTCTATCTGAAATGAAAATGAAAATGAGTTGGGGAAGTAAGGTGTAATTAAATGAGGAAGGGGAGAGTGAGATGAGGACATAAATGCTTAATAAGGGAGTTTAATTAGAGGAATCAGCAATTTCTTGAAACTAAGTTAAATGCTTTTTCATGTCACTTTATTTAGCAAAAGAAAAAGAGTGTCATCAAATACGAAAATGATACATGTACACTACATTATATATTATTAATAGTATCTTAGTGTAACAGGGTAGGCTCTAGTATATATGAAGCGGTGGAGTGTAGCCTTTTCCATACATGCATACTTTCACATCACTTTCTTTTATTTTATGCACACAGAACTCAGACTCAGAGACTGACTGACTGACTGACTGACTGGTCTTTATCTACCTCTTGTTCTTTTTGTTTCTAACTCTAACCACATATCCATATTTTCTAGTTTCACGACAAGTTGAAAGTACTTACACACCAACTATTTATGTATGTTTCAAACCATATTCATCACATATTCGCTTCAATTATTATCATATCTTACACTTTTTGTGTCAATGTGTATATACATATGGGAAACTTTGGAAGTCACATCTAAATACAATCTTAGACATATATGGGGTGCTCTACAACACTTTTATCCAAAGAAAATTAACAATAGTTTGGGCATAGCTCAGTTGAAACTCGGCTTGAGCATTAACGGACCAAAACCTTCTGAGCTTTTATATGTTAGATTCAGAAGGAAAAGTTGGTGAGTATTTATATTCAACTTGAGTTGAATATCTAGATTTGATAGAAAAAAGTTATCACAGCTTAGCATATATTCTCTTGTCGTATCTTGCTCCTTTCTCTAATTTTTTGTTAAATTCGAATATTCATGCGCTTTTTTTAAGCCATGCCTTCCCAAGTTTGGTATCGGTTCGGCTCATCTGCATCTCTAACCCACATGCATAACAAATTTGTATTTGATGACATGTCCAAGTAATTTAGGTCTTTAATAAAAGCTCCCATTTCTAGCTCTTCGTAACACACTACCAGGTGGCTCGGCTAAGTGCCATAACCATAACATTTTGGTGGGGCGTACTAAAACCACTACGTACCACACCACCAGCTGGCTGGCATGACTACCGTGTCTTTCTTGGCTGACTTGGACGTCATCGTCACCTGCAAGACAAGGCCAAAACTAGACCTAAACAAGACAGAAAAACACCTTCTATCATATTAGTGAATTACTGCTAGCTGCAATCAATTCAAGTATTCAACCATGCACGTCTACAACTCTCTATTGCATCAATTAATACCAATATAATGAGCAGAAGTAAAAACAAGGAATTCAAGTACTTAAGACAGCATTTTTAATAACCACATCCTTTTCTGGGGGCATACAAGAAGTTTTCCTCCATTTTCTATGTAACTATGTATGCTGTATATACTTATTTGTGCACTCATCTTGCACTCCTAAAATAGAAGATTTTCCAATCAAAGACTCTTTAACTCTACCAACTAATATCGCTTAGTGCATCAAGCTATCTCCATTTCAGCTTCAGCAACTACCTTCCTAGACTTGTTCTGAATTAGAGAGCTTCCTTTTCAAAATTTTGTTCTCTTTCATCAGTAACTTGATAAGTTTCACTCTCAGTTTTTCAACCACACGATTTGTTCTAATAATTAGTACTGCGATTTTCCACAGAACTGAAAGTAAGAAAGCGAATTTACCTTTCAAGATTCATGATTCTAATAGAAAATTTTAGATTGCTCCATGTATCTTGCCTCTTTCTTAATTCAGATGACACTACAGTTTGTTCATCCATACATACAAAATTTTTGATTCCACATCGAAATGGACTCGTTGCAATCTGTTTGATAGATTTTGCATATGGGTTTTATGTGCAGCCGAATCTTGGTGGAGCTGATTCATAGTTGCTTCACTTGTTGCCTTCTCAAGTAGTAAGACACTAGTATATGGTAGGCAAACCAATTGGTCAGACAAGAAGTAAAAATATATGGCAAACAAAACTTCGTACTAACGGAAAAGAAACACCTGAGTTGATTCTCTAATTTTCGGATCTTGGTTGCATAGTCTTGTTTCAGCAATTCCATGGTCTTCCTGCATTCCTGAATCATAAATTTCTGTTGTTAAGTCTAAAAACCACATCATGTACTGCAAATAATTAGTCAACTTGATGCCTTGAAATTATGCTAGTGTTATTGAAAATGAAAGCATAAAATGAAGTTAATTACTTTTTCTATTCTGAAAACCTTAGAGTTATATACTCTTTTTCCTATACATATATATATATATATATATATATATATATATATATATATATATATATATAAGCATAAGCAGCATTTGGGGAGATTACATTCTATCATGTCCTGTCACGATTCTTCTGACCTCATCTTTTGAATAAATCTGGCTCTTCTCTTGGAATCTAAACAATAAAGTGGAACAGTGAATGATAAATGATAATTCATGACATGTACTTAAGAACTGTCATTGCACAAACACAGCAGAACCGGCTGCTCTTTCCTGATTATCTATTCCACACAAAGCAATGGCACCCTGTAACATGTAATAACAACATTCACTCACAACTCCATTCCAAAATACAACAAGACATAACTAAGAAACAAATAAGCTTAATGTTAGGTTATTTTGTTAATTTAGTTGTTATTTTGGGTTTTATTGCTTGTTTTGGTATTTTCTATCTTCACAGGACCTAATTGATAAAAAGCAATGGAAATGACACAATTTGGAGCAATCTTAGACTAGGATAAACGTTGGAACTAAATTAGAGGAGTTGAATGCAAAAGCAGAGTTAACCTTGCCCAAGCCTAAACAGTTTTGGGATTTCAGATTCCTGTCTTGAGGAGGACTTCTTTCCTGATTTATCGAGACTGATCTGGACAACATTTTATGGCTTAAAAATGAGAAGACATTTAACAGTTTAGGAAGAGTTTTATGGTAATTAACAATCTCTTTTACTTTTAGGAGTAGGTTTTAGCTATTTAAACGTATTCTCTGTACGTTTAGAGCAATCCGTTTTTGTTCTAGGTTTTTATCATTCAGTAGATACGTTTTTGTTCTTCCATGGCGATGTTTAGCTAAATTATCAATTTCGGTTGAAAGTTTAATTTAAATGCAGTTTTCTTCATTATTGTGAGATCGTTTCTTTCTTCTTAATCTCATATCGTTTATTTATTCATTGTGGTTTATCTCTATTGTTGTTTATTCTTTGAATTAAATGTTGGAAAATAATGTGTGTTATACATTATTTTATGTCAATTTTAAGGCAATATATACAAGGGGTAAAGTGGTCATTATAATGATGTTATTACGTTAACATATTCTATGACGCGTAAACTTTCTAACGGTATATAATGTGCTTAAAATTAACTTGTGATGAATGAAATTTATGTTACAGTTTTAAATTTCTGAAACTGTTTTCGGTTACGGAAATTAAATGCTATTAATCACGAGTTAATGACAGACGTTACAACCCCATTTTGAATAAGAGTTGAATTTGTCCATTCAACTATTCTCTTACACTTTTGCAAATCTGTGTAAACTTTCTTTCCCGAGCAAGTTTTCATTCCTGCTCCTCTATCCTTTGTTTCCGGTGATAAGTAATCGTGTACGGTTTAGAGTTCGACTACGACTCGTTGTATCCTGGGAGACTACGCCAACACGTGGCGAATTTGTCTTAAGGAAACTGAAAGGGTCTCGAGTGTTCATTTCTGATTTTCTACCATCCTGGTATAGTTATTTCTGTTTCGTTTAATTTTGTTCCGTTGTTCATATATCTGTAATCGGTGGATTAAACAATATATATGAATAGTTTGTCTCGTTGAATTATTGCTTGCATATTATCGTTATATATCCAACATTAAAATGACATGTTATTTTTAGGATTAAATTGACATATAGCTGATTTGAGAAAATTAGGTAGTCAAAAAGTCATTACTTAATTGAATCAATTATAAATTGAGTTATTCTTTGTATTTGGAGTATAATCTGATCTTGACAAACTCACCTTCTTTCATGTGACATTGATACAAAGATAATTAGATTTATCGCGTTGAATGAATATGTAATTTTGTTTCTAAATCGATATCGCTGAGAATCGGTTGACTTAGATTAGGTTCTTCTAGTTCATAAAGCTGTTAACATGTTAAATCTCTAGACCGCTGAGGCGGGGTTATTTGTTAATTAGGAATTAGTTATTTGTCGTGCTTGACTAATTAATTAATACGAAGCATATCCCAAATTGATACGATATGTGTTTACCGTCAATGATCAATATTTTTGAAATCTGTCCGTGAATGCATTTAACTGGATTTGGTCTTTTTAGTTTGTATTGATTTAACTTAGTTTACTGTAGTTTTATTTGTTTTGCAATCAATCTTTCAAACCCCCTTTTAATCTACTCGTTATTTTCTTGATTATCAATTTAATTAGATTGGTATTAATCTCTTAGGTTCGACCATGCTAACTATATTTACAGTTTATTTATTGCAGAGAAAGTTAGGAATTTATTTTTGGTGGTTCCGACACCCATCACTTACTTGTTTGACATCCCGAGAGTATACAACTTCAACCGAGCCCACTTTAATTTCACCCCAAACTTTTAATCCATTATATAAAATAACTAAAATCAGCAACAATATTTGTATAATTTATTACCTTAGGCCGAATTTAGCTAAATATGAGTGCTAAAATTGAAGTTAAATATTAGTTCATCAATTACCATTTTAAAATAGCATCAAAGTTCGTTGACCAACTAGTGTGCCTTCATTACCATTGTTGGCACTTGTGAAAACAAACAGCCTCATAATGAAAAAGTTATCCTATTCTAACTAATATAAAGTCCAAATTTTATTTTACTATTATAATAATAAATAATATCTTTTAAAACATATTTATAGAAAATGGAAAATCATTGTGGAATTGGGTCCTCAAACTTTACTTGAGTCTCCATTGAATGTTTGACATGTGATATATGACTACTCAATTAATGGATCGCACGCCACATGTCAAACATTCTATAACTTTAGTTAAAGATCTGGATTTCCTAATAATTTTCCATAAAAAATGTAATTATAAGTATACATTTAATATAATTATTTAGTTATTTCGATTGATTTAAGGTTTTTGTTGAATAATTGTACATGTTGTGAGGTAGTTGGGCTTTCTTTTATGGGCTTATTTGCTCAAGCCTCGTATCCGTGTAATATAAATAGAAGATCTATCATCTCATGTACTTTTCATCATTATTATAAGATTTCGTGCTTTATGCTCGAACTGATCTGAACTGATGTTAACTGAATTAAACTAAATCGATTTTGAATTTGGTTGAATGCTTAATTTTGCTTTTAAATTTAACTAAATTGAATTTGTTGAATTGAACTAAATTTTAGAGAAAATAAGTAAAAAAGGAAAAATTATGACACAATTCTTCTTCTCTCCAATTCGAGCAATTCCATTTCTTTCCTATTGTTTAGACTTTGTTTTTCTCAACTTAGTATAATATGTTTCTATATATCTTAAATAAACTACCATTCATTTCTTTGAGATCGTTAAACTACCATTCTTAATTGTCTTCCTATTTGTAGCTTAATGATCAAATCCTTAAGCTAAACCTAACAGTCAGTGTCAACTTTATCTTTTCTGTTTGGACTTAATTAATTTGAATGCTAGATATATGCAAATGTTATAATATTCTTTCACAGTTTCATGGTATTATTTAAGAGTAAAGACTAAAAATAAAGTTATGTGGATCAGCCATTTATAAACAAGATCATATAATTTAAGATTGTTCAAAGCAAGGTCTATAGTTTGGAATATTTGAAAACAAGATCCTCAACTATTAAAAAAACGAGTTAAATAAATACTTTAGACCTTTTATTTGATAACATGAGCCACTAATATTTTATTTGAAGTTAACAAATATATGCTTAAAACGTAAAAATTCATCTATAGTCACATCACAAATATAAAAACTGCTTTTAAACAGTTAAAATTGTAAATTGTGAATATATAAAGAACTGACTTAGGAGCTCTCCACTAACTAGGTGTTATGCTTAAAAACAACAGTTAAAAAGTAAATCTCCTCACTCTTTAGTTTTAATTGCAACATAATATTTTTTAACATGTTAAAAGTTTGAGATCTTGTTTGTCAATAGTGCAAACCACATACTTTTATTTGTATAATTTTAAACCACATGACTCTGTTAGCAAAGAACTCAAACTATAGTGTCTTTTTTTTTTGTACTTTACGCTAATTAATGTCCTATTTTTAATTTAAAACTAATATGTTGTGATGATGACTTGGAATTGGTTGGCCTTACGAAATTGAACAAACTATGAATTAAATGAGTTTAGGACTGGAGACTTCACTTCGACAATCAAGTTAGATTGGAATAAACGATAGACGACATTGATGTAAATGAAGAAAGGTGAATTGTGAACATACCTCTGTAAAGAGATTATTACTTGCCTATTATAGAAAATTGATTTGTGTTTAAACATGTGTATATATGTGTATAGACGTGTCTAGTCCAATATTAGTTACCTTAATATCAACAACTAAGCTACAGACATTTTTCATGTGAATTATGTAGGAAATATATAATAATGAAATATTTTTTTTGGTACATATAATAATGAAATATGATATTGATTGTGTAACCTGAATTTTACTTTTGAATGTCGATAAATACACAATATTTGTTTATTATCCTCATTCATCCAACAACTTGTTCATAATTTGTATTTGATTTCTTCTCCTTTTCTTGAAAACAAAATAATAATTTCTTCTTCATTCTCATACCCAAAAATGGAGCAAGAGAAGAAAAATTCCAGTTTTTCAGAACAAAATATTGAAGTGCTTGACAAACAAATTAAAGAGCTACTTCCTTCACTTCCCAAGAAATTTGAAGGCAAGTTTGAGTTGGCTCTATATCAAGGCTTTTGGTGTCCAACCGTATTTTTTGGTGGTGCAATATCCTTCCAAAGATGCTTCCAAGCTCAGGATACAGATTTTATAGTTGCCTCCAATCCGAAATGCGGCTCTACTTGGCTCAAAGCCTTGATATTTTCCGTCGTTAATCGAACTCGTTATACCCCTTCTAATACTCCATTGCTTACTTCAAACCCTCATGCACTTGTTCCGTGTATGGACTTCTACGATCTTCGTGTTGAAAACCAAGTTCTTGATCTTACTAACACTCCATCTCCTAGGCTTTACGCCACACACTTTCCCTTTTCAGCTTTGCCGAAGTCTATTAAGGAGTCCAAGTGTCGAATTATTTACGTTTCTCGCAACCCTTTTGATTCTGCAGTCTCTCTCTGGCATCACAGCCTTGAAATGGGATTAAAGGAAGATGATGAAATGCCTACAGAGGATCTTTTCGATGTATTTTTCGAGGGGTTCAGTTGGTATGGCCCGTACTGGGATAATGTGTTGGGGTACTGGGAAGAAAGCTTAGAGAAGCCGGACAAGGTGTTGTTTTTGAAGTATGAAGATATGAAGGAAGATATGGGTCCTTGTTTGAAGAGAATTGGCGAGTTTAGTGGGTACCCTTTTTCTGAAGAGGAAGAGAGAGATGGAGTCATTGGAGAAATCGAAAAGCTATGTAGTTTGAGTAGTTTGAAGAATTTAGAGGTGAACAAGAAAGGTAAGCAATTCGGAAAAACCCCGAATAAAGCATACTTTAGGAAAGGTGAGGTGGGGAATTGGATTGACTATTTAAGCCCTTCCAAAAAGCAACATCTCGAGAATGTGATGCAAGAAAAATTGAGAGGATCTGGTTTGTCTTTTAAACTTTCGACTTAAAAATTAATTGATCTCTAAGCAGAAGACTGCAGATTACAAGACTTGCTCATTATGTTTAATGTCATGTTGAACTTTAGGTGTGTTAATTTAATGATCATTTTTCAGTTCTGGAGGTCGCTCAGTCACTGCTGTTATCAACTTAGTTGGGATGAGTAAAGTCATTCCTCCCTCGTGATACCGGCTTTTTTACTTCTAGAAGTTGATGATCATGCACTTTCAAGCTTTTAATTTGTGATTTTATTTTTATTTTTATTGGTGTGTGATTAGTTAAGTAACTTTTGTTATGTATAATTAAGATTTGTACTTTGTGTCATATTTACGAAATTTTTGTGATTACTTACTTATAATAATAATAATAATAATAATAATAATAATCAATAACAGTTGTGCTCACATGGTCAATGATTGACTAAATACAATTTGGTCAATCACCGTTAGATCAGAATCTAACTGTGGAGATTAGCTTTTCAAACTAATCTTCACCGTTAGATTCTGATCTTTGGTCAATCATTGACCAAATTGTATTTAATCAATTATTGACCATGTGAGCACCACTCAATAATAATAATAATGAAATTTCAGTTTTAAAATTGATTTATATGTATTTAATTAAATTTTTATCAGTATTACAATTGAATAATACTTATAAGTTGCATAACTTCTACATTCCTCACCATTATTTGTTTAGATTATCAGTATTACTTCATTGTACGTTTTGTGTTGTTATGTATTATAGTAATTTAATATGCTTTAATTAATAAGGCCCTGTTTTTTTGGACTTATTAGAACTTATTTTAAGTTTAGTTCAGTTCAGTTCAGCAACATTCAATTCAGTTCAGTTCAACAACATTCAGTTCAGTTTAGTTCAGCAACATTTAGTTCAATTTTCAGTAGCATTTAATTTAGTTCATTTCAGTAATATTCAGTTCAGTTTAGTTAATTCAGCAACGGTTCAGGTTAATAAATTACAAATAAATATTTATTTTATTTAAATATAATATGTTAATATTTATTATAATTTTAATGTAAGTAAATATTATTATCAATATACGTTACAATGTTCTACCAACTTAATAATTTCTATTATATAAATTTGGATTTAATATACAAAAATTTTCGATTTTGCTTATGTATTGTAATAAGAAATTTAAAAATCTTATAATAGCCAGTTATATAATATTAGAGGCAAATTAACATCAATTAGAAAAAATTCAAAAATCTCGTAAAAGAAATTAAAATTAGCAAATTAGGAGCAAATTCAAAAATTCACTAATACCATAATCTCATTTTATTTTTCTAATCATCTTCTTCCATAGGAGCCATAATCTCATCATTTTGTTCAGCTTCATCATCATCATTGTCATCCTCCTCTCCCTGCAATTCTTAAATTTGGTGTGCTATAGAATTCCGCACTGCAAACATGACGTTTTTACGATCTGTATTAAACATATCTGAATCTACCATTCCATTAACATTCAGACTATGATGTATAATTGGTATCTCAAACGTGCACAATCTTATTATTATTATTATTATATTTTTAATTTTTTTACTATAGTTATTATTAAAAACTATTATTATTATTTATTCTATTCAGTTTCAATATTTATTTTTCAGTTTTAGCAAAATTTAATTCAGTTCAGTTCAGTTCAGCAACATTTAATTCAGTTCAGTTCAGCATCGTTCAGTTTAGTTCAGTTCAGATCAGTTCAGTTCAGATTTTTTCAGTCCGAAAGAACGGGGCCTAAGAAGGTTTTGTATATGTTGATATATTTGTGTTGATTCGTTTGTTCCACGTTGACTATAAATATATAATAGTTGTGCAAAATGACAAATTAAATCATGATAAATCATCCATAATGCTCGGGTTCCGACAACTAGGAATTTGTGGTATACCTAATTCAATTAAGATCATACGAAACTTTTGAATCTCAGGTTAATTCTTTGGCATTTAAGATGTGTTATAAATCATGTTTTCTGAAAGTGGTGATTTTCGTACAGCAGAATCAATTTTCGGTGGAATTCAAGTTGGTTTAAAGATGATTCGATGAGGTTGTGAGTAATAATTTGTAATGGTTATAAATGATAGGTAAGTTGTAACTTTATTCAGCTATTGTGAAATTTTTTTATATTTAATTTGTATTATTTATGTTTTCAATATTTAGTCCACACTCCGTGCAAGTCTTGTATTAGTAATAATTTTTTTGGCTTAATAGTGAGATAACTTCCTGAACTTGAACCCAATTGACAGGTGACACCCCAAACTTTCAATTGTAATAGAAATCCCCTGAATCTGTAAAATTGTATGAACTAATCCAATATTGCTGAACGAGTTGAAAAACGGAAAAAAAACTATTAAAAAAAGTTAGAAAAATATAAAAAATTAAACAAAATTTAAATTCTTCTTTTTCTCTCTCATGTTCTTCATATTCATCTTGTTCTCCATTCTTATGTTTTTTTTTTCTTCTTTTTTTTTTCTTCTCCTTCTTTTTCTTTTCTTTTTCTTTTTCTTTAGTTTCCAAATTTCCGTCGGAAAACTGGAAATCTGTCGAAATTTTCCAGATTTCGTCGGAAATCTGGAAATTTCTGTAGATTTCCTGTCGGAAATCTGGATTTTTTCCAGATTCCGTTGCAAGTCTGTAAAATCTGGAAGTTTCCGTATACCAAAGAAGAAGAAGAAGAAGAAGAGAAAGAAAAAGAAGAAGAAAAAAAAAAGAAAAAGGAAAAGAAAGAATTTTACAAAAACCGGTCTCACTGGAATACTTAAATTGGTATTGACCGATCTCACTCTTAGGTTCAATGCATCAAAAAAAGGGCATAATCAAGCTTCCTTCCATGGATTTTGCAAAAAACAAAATATCATGTTTGCTAAAGAAGAAAAGAAGAAGAAGAAAAGAAAAAAGAAAAAGAAAAAGAAAAAGAAAAAGAAAAAGAAAAAGAAAAATTAATGTTTGTTTAATTTCTTTTATTTATTTTATTAATTTTTTTACATATGTGACATTTGACTTTTCAACGATCTATGGCATGCTGACACATGTCGCACGTGTAGTTCACTTTTTGGGTGCAATTAGACAATGTCGGATATGAGGGTTGATTGTTACAATTGAGAGTTTTTATAGGGTTAGTTCATACAATTTTGCAAGTTCAGGAAGACTTTTGTTACAATTAAAAATTTAGGGTGTCACTTGTCAATTTAATCCAAATTTAAGGGATTACCTCACTATCAAGCCTATTTCTTCTTTAGTTTGTAAAGGCACATTATTTACCATAGCGATTAATAATACTTTTGCAAATACCTTACCTTTGTAAAAATCTTTTTCATTCTTAAAGATAATACTTGAACGGGTTTGGATTTGAATTAATGCAATTACAATTAATGCATTGCAATTTTTTTATTACAAAATTAGTGTCTTATCGTTTGATTCATTTTATTTTACAATACAGTTGTAGAATATATAATTATATGTGTTGGATAACTGAATTTTAAAATAATATGTGCCATTTGATTCGTCATAGAACATAATATATGAAAGAATGGATTAAGTATTACTTAAGAATATTTGTTCATAATGTTAGAATAGCTTAATAGCTATTATTATATTGTGTAAATATTGTATTCCATATTGCTGTTTTGTATCTTAGATTAGCTCCTACAATTATGGTTGTAATTCTCTAGTTATACCAATTAAGGTTAATGAATGAAATCAACAGATTATCTTCTAATATGGTATCATCCTAACCCTATTTTTTTCCTCGAGCCGTCGCCTTCTTCTTATTCTTCTTTTCTTTTTCGGCTGGCTTTCTCTTCCACTGTTTCTTTCTGATTAATCTGTTTTTCCTCATCACCATGACCGAATCCAATTTTCATCTGCCTTTTGGGGTTTCTAATATCAAAAATCATGTCTCCTTCGTTCTTTCTCTGGACAAGGATCGATATTCCACATGGTCTGAGATCTTTAAGGTCTTTGCTCGGTCTCACAAGGTTCTTCCCCATATCCTTCCCGTCGGGGCTGCATCAAAGGCTCCCTAGGAGGCAGCAGCCAAAGATAAATGGCTCACGTTGGATGCTAAAGTCCTTGGATGGATTTATGCGACAATCTCCGTTGATTTGGTGGAAAACATTATTGTGCCAGATTCTACCGCAATGGAGGCATGGAATCGTCTTCGTGACGCTTTCCAGGACAACAAATATTCTCGAGCTGTTGCTATTGAACAAGAGTTTTCTCATACTCTTATAGAAGATTTTTCTTCTGTTTCTGCTTATTGTCAAAGGTTGAAGGAGTTATCAGATCAACTACGGAATGTTGATTCTCCAGTTAGTAACGATCGTCTTGTTCTTCAAATGGTTTCGGGCCTTCCCATGGCTTATAATAGTGTGGGTACGATCATTCGGAGCCACTTCCCATCTTCATGCAGGCTCGGTCCTTGGTTGTTTTGGAGGAGGCTGGTTTGGCTAAGAAGGCTGCGACGTCAGCCGGATCCGCTATGGTGGTGGTAAGTTCGAATCCGCATCCTACGACACCACACACACAATATCCGAATCAGGGTGGTCGGGGTCAGAACCGTAAAACTAAGGGCCGCCGGAATTCTAGAAATCGCGGCGGCGGTAATGGTGGCTGTGGTGTTGCTCCGCCTGGTAGGCGGTATGGAGGTGCGCAACAACAAGGGTCCTGGACGTGGGTTCCATGGCAGGCTCCTCCCTGTCCATATCCATCTCAGAATTGGGCTCGACCCATCTACGGCAACCTAGGCCAATCCCAGACAGGGCTATTAGGCCCACGCCCTCCACCCCCACCCCAAGCGTTTACTGCTTCTACTCCTCCTGCTGACGCTACTTGATGCGTGTTTTAGCACAGGGGTATAATAGAATCAGAATACGCACATGTCATCAATCACAGTTTAAAACAGTAAGAAAGAGTATCTATCCACAAAGATCTATGGGTCATTCGTTTCAAGGTTTTACGATTAAAGAGAGTCTAGTAACAAGGGGAGTTTTAAAGCGGGAAAAGACTATAAGTAAAGAGAAAGCAAGTAAACAGATTCTAAAATGCAGATTTGGTGAGAACAGGGTTGTTCTCGAGCACAAGGCTAAGAAAGGGTGTTGTAAAACAATGATAAACGGGTACATGGAATGAGCACGAGGTCCAGCATGCACAGATTTCTTAGATCTAGGTTAAACTTGTGAATACATGGTTAAGTGGTTCCAAAAGTATCATTCCCTCAAGTCTCCATGATGAGAATGAATAAAAGTGTTATCACGTTATATTTAGCATGACACGTGTACCAATAATCAATAAGCTTAGGACCACGTCGGTTGAAGAAGACTAAGTTAATAGCCTCACTTGCCGCATGGGACGTGCGTTGAATAGTCAAAGATAGGAGAATCTCTCTCCTACGTGGATTATGTTTCCTGTTAAGTCTCCTAGTTCAATAAGGAGAGTTCAAGCTAATTGGGACTAAGGTCATGAGCTTAAATAGGCGTAACTAATGATATGTCCTAATACTACTAGGATTCAGATACTTGATAAAACACTATAAATACATGAGATTTACTACAATCTAAGGTACATAATTCTAGGCTCATTCTCTAAGTTCTTTACTTTTCCGATCACTAAATCTATACTGACTTTAGCATCGGAGAGGGGTCGCCGGTCAGCGGCCTCCTTTAGGCTAACGTTTGCTATTTTTCAGGAAGCATTGCCTACGTGGATTCAAGTTACAATTTCTCGGTAACAAAAAGAAAGGTGAAATAGCATTTCTACGGACTTTCACCTAACTTGCACAGGTCTATGCACCGGAACAGGGTCACTCTGATTTCTCACGAGTTTCGTACACATCAAGCAAGGTTAACAGCCATTTCTAGCTAATTATTTGCTTGACCTTGCAGTCTAGATCCAGATCTTACCTATTTCTCTCGAAACATAGGCAAACCATGCATATATATCAAGGCCTTTAACATATAATGATCTTTTAAGCCTAGATCTACAAGTTAACCAAGTAAAAACAGTTTAACTAAGATTATTAGAGACCCATTTATGCCTTTCCAGCCCACTCCACGTAAATAAACTACTCACTACTCATCATGCACGATCTATATTATAAACACAAGATATCATCCAAATATAACTTTTATATTAAAGATCTATGGGAAAAGAGCTTCCCTCCTTCAATGGCAATGAATAACCAAGGAAGAAGATGAAGCAAGAACCCAGAAACCGTTAACAAAAGAAAGAAAATAACAAAAGCTAAAAGGATAAAAGTTGGTGTGTAGGATAAAGATTGTTATGCTAAAGGACAACATGTCCTTAAATAGACAAACAAAAGGATGCCCTAATCAATGGCAATTCCCAAAATACCCAGCAAAAAGACAAAGTTCTGACGCGGGACTAAAGCAAAAGTAAGGTGAGTGTCCTAGTGACGTCACCACAATGACACAAGTCTTCAACAGTAATTCTTCTCCCTTGCATAGGCCTCTCTCCAAGCACAGACTGCTCCTTTCCTAGCTTAGACTTTAAAAATGATCCTTTTTCTGCTCAAACTTCTCTCAACAAGCAATCCAGACCTGTTCCAATGCATTTATAAGAAAACAGTACGAAAAGAGAGAAAAGATACAAATAAATGCAATGAAACAGCCCTAAACACTACTAAAATAAACGCATAACCTGTGCACATCACTACTGACATTGATATGCTCTTTACACTTTGAGTCTCAATCCTCCTGTCACTCCGTGGTATATTGACACGGGAGCCACATCTCATATGACTTCCGATCGAGGTACATTTTCGTCTTTTTTTAATTTGAGCAAATTTAATGGCATTATTGTTGGTAATGGAAATTCAATTTTGATTCATGGACTAGGACACACAAACCTTACTCACCCACATCCACCCTTGTCTTTGCGTAATGTTTTGTATGCTTCTCACATTATTAAAAACCTTGTCTCTGTTTGTAAATTTACATCTTATAACTCTGTTTCTGTCGAACTTGAACCCTTTGGATTTTCTGTGAAGGATTTTCGGACGGGCCGACGTTTGATGAGATGTGAAAGTCAAGGAGACCTTTATCTTGTTACTCCGAAAGATGTTTCGTCTTCGAGTTCTCCTTCTAGTTTTGCTGTTTTGGCGCCATCCTTGTGGCATGATCGTCTTGGGCACCCTGGTTCTCCGGTTCTAGATGCTCTTAGGAAAAATAAATCAATTGAATGTAATTCCATAAATAGTCGTCCAATTTGTAGGTCTTGTTCCCTTGGAAAACATGTGAAATTGCCTTTTGTTTCTTCTAATAATGTGACTACTCTGCCTTTTGAAATAGTACATTGTGATTTGTGGTCATCTCCAATTTTAAGTTCCATGGGTCATCGTTATTATATTGTTTTTGTGGATGATTACTCTAATTTTGTTTGGACTTTCCCGTTAGCTAAAAAGTCCGATGTTTTCTCTACTTTTATACACTTTAGAGCCTTCATTCGCACGCAATTTGAACGAGACATTAAAAATATTCAATGTGATAATGGTCGGGAGTTTGATAATAAACCTTTTTGGAGTTTTTGTAAGACTAATGGCATTCCGTTTCGTTTCTTTTGTCCTCACACCTCTTCACAAAATGGGAAAGTGGAACGTAATATTCGTAGTATTAATAATTTTTTCGTACTCTTTTGGTTCATGCTTCAATTCCATCCATGTTTTGGCATCATGCTCTTCAAATAGTCACTTATCTCCATAATATACGACTTACCAAATGTCTTGATTTAAAGTCTCCTTTGAGTGTCTTATATAAAACCAATCCTTCTTATTCTCACTTACGGGTTTTTGGGTGCTTGTGTTTTCCGTTATTTCCTTCTACTTCTATTCACAAACTCCAAGCTCGTTCTACCCCGTGTGTATTTTTGGGATACCCGTCACATCACCGAGGATATAAGTGTTATAATTTGGTGTCTAAAAAACTTATTATTTGTCGTCATGTGATATTTGATGAGACTCAATTTCCCTTTTCATTGCTATCCTCTTCACAGGTGTCAAATTATGATTTTTTAGACTCTGGCATGAATCCTTATTTACAATATCACATGTCTTCTCCTTCAACCCAGCCAAATCCCGACCTTTCCGTCTCCGCTGCAGGTCCTTCTCGACCTGTTGGCCCAACGGCCCAACCTGGGCCTCCTGCCCCATGCCCAGTAGCCGGTCCCTTTGGGCCAACTGTCCCACCTACAACAAACCGGCCTCCTGCCAACAGCCTGCCTCCCACCTCAGTCCCGTCTGATTTTATTCTGTTACCTCCACCCCCCCCCCCCCTCCGCCTCCTCAAATGTCCTCCGACCCACTACTAGGAGTCAACATGGAATTGTTAAACCTAAGCAACATTTTAACCTTAACACCATTGTGTCTCGGTCTCTCTTGCCTCGCAATCCCATGTTTGCACTCCGTGGGTGTTGGTGCCCCGTCCTCATGATGTTAATGTTATACGTTCTTTATGGGTTTTTGCTCATAAAGAGAATTCTGATGGTTCTTTAGAGAGGCATAAAGCCCGTCTTGTAGGTGATGGGAAAACTCAGCAAGTTGGCATTGATTGTGGTGAAACTTTTAGTCCCGTTGTTAAAGCAGCGACTATTCGTACTTTTTTGAGTTTGGCTCTCTTGGGGAATTGGGGAATTAATCACTTGGATGTAAATAATGCTTTTTTGCATGGTGAGTTGAACGAAACGGTTTATATGCATCATCCTGTTGGTTATCGTGATCTTGAGAAACTTGATTATGTATGTTTGCTAAAGAAATCCTTGTATGGGCTTAAGCAGGCTCCTCGAGCTTGGTATAAGCAATTTGCTGATTTTGTGTGTACTATTGATTTTACTCATAGTAAATCAGATCACTCTCTTTTCATTTACTGTCATGGGGGGGTCACACAAGATGTATGCTGCTCTATGTCGATGACATTATTTTGACGACGTCTTCTGATACGCTTCGTCAGGAGATTGTTTTGGGTCTCAGTTCCGAATTTGCTATGAAGGATTTGGGTTCTTTGAGCTATTTTCTTGGTATTGTTGTTACTCGCTCCTCGGCTGGGATGTTCTTGTCTCAAACGAAGTATGCCAAAGAGATCATTGAGCGAGCTGGGATGTCCGCTTGTAAGCCATCTCGTACTCCAGTGGATACGAAATCCAAGCTTTCCGCCTCTGATAGTCCTGTCTATGCCGATCCTTCCCAGTATCGCAGCCTTGTTGGGGCTCTCCAGTATCTGACATTTACTCGTCCTGATATCACTTATGCGGTTCAACATGTATGTTTGTTTATGCATGATCCGCGCGATGTTCATATGCATGCCCTCAAGTGGATTTTTCGGTATCTTCAGGGAACTCTCTTGTTTGGTCTTCATCTTTATCCCTCTTCTACATCTGCTCTTCTCTCCTACACAGATTCCGATTGGGGGGGATGCCCGGATACTCGTCAGTCGACCTCCGGTTATTGCGTTTATCTTGCAGATAATCTCATTTCATGGTCGGCCAAACGTCAGGCTACTCTTTCCCGATCCAGTGTCGAGGCCAAATATAGGGGAGTTGCCAATGTGGTTTCTGAGTCTTGTTGGCTCCGAAATTTGTTACTTGAGCTTTATTGTCCTATTTCGAAAGCCACCTTAGTGTATTGTCATAATATCAGTGCTATCTATCTTTCTGGCAATCCTGTTCAACATCAACGGACAAAGCACATTGAAATGGATATCCACTTTGTTCGAGAAAAGGTTGCTAAGGGCGAAATTCGTGTTTTACATGTGCCCTCTCGTTATCAAATTGCCGATATTTTTACGAAAGGCCTTCCTCAGGTGTTGTTTGAAGAATTTCGCGACAGTCTTTGCATTCTACTTTCTCCTGCTTCAACTGGGGGGGAATGTTAGAATAGCTTAATAGCTATTATTGTATTGTGTAAATCTTGTATTCCATATTGTTGTTTTGTATCCTAGATTAGCTCCTACAATTATGCTTGTAATTCTCTATTTATACCAATTAAGTTTACTGAATGAAATCAACAGATTATCTTCTAGTACACATGGTGACCAAACAAAGTGGTAAAAAAAACATCAATTCAAATGTTAAACCCAATGTTAAATTATAATCGTGGATGACCTGCCGATGTGCACAGATGGAATTAACAAAAAAAAAATATAACAACAGAAATGTAACAACTTTAATCGTTAAGAAGTATACTTGAAACGAAATAATAAAACTTGAAAGTCAAGAGATGGAAGGAAAAAAAAAGAAGAAAACCATATAAGGAAGACACAACGCACCAGTGTAAAAAATAGATAACATAAAATTATAGAGGTCGGAGGCCTAAAATCAAAGAAAAGAGGCAAGATTTAGCGGAACAATGGAAAAAATAATTGTAAATCCGAAACAGAACTCACCGCAGATATAGAAACTATAAATAAGAGACACAGAGTACCATCTAATTGCCAAAAATCAACAGAACCAGAATGAAGATGAGAGTTTAGGGAAAATATGAAAAAGAAATATATGATGTTAGAAGAGAGATGAAAGAGTAAGAGAGAAGTAGCATATCATAGGTTCTAATTAACGTAGACAGGCAGAGTGGATGTCTCTGGGCGGCGAACTCTATTGGTGATTAGTTTCACGCAATCTTAACGACGTCGTTTCCAAAATTGGTTAAAGAAGTAGAATAAAGAATCATGCAATTGCATTTAGGCAGAGTGGAGGAGGATAAAGTTGTAAAATTTAGACGGAATGAAAGATAAAATTGTAAAGAGCCATATATCAATTCCATGAACAATGAATTTTCATTCACTTTTATATATATGTAAATGTGTTTGGTTGATAAAATATGATATATACTAGAATCCCTTGATTGTGTCATTTGATTATCTACATTTATTGTAATTATTCGTTACCTAATGCTTAGGCTTGAGTCATGTATTGTATTTTGTATATATGTCTGATTAGGGTGTTAATATCAATCAAGGAATTATTCTCCAATATGGTATCACTTGCCTAATTCGATCCAATCTCTCTTCCGCTCATTCTTCTTCTCTTTCCCTAGTTTCGGCTCCTCCTTCATTTCTGCCCTAGCCAAATTCTTTGTTTCTTCACCATGAGAGACGGTTCCAAATCTGCTCCTCCTGAACCCAAATCCTCCTTTCATCCCGCTTTGGCGGTTTCTAATACCGAAACAGATATCCCCCTTATTCTTGAACTGGACAATGTCCTCTATTCGACATAGGCGGAGCTCTTCAAGCTTCATTGCACTTGGCATCGAGTCTTCTCCCATATTGTTTCTGATCCTTCCGGTAAGGGAAAATCACTGGCAGTTTCAACTGATGATGATTTGTGGCAGGTTCTTGATGCCACCATCCTTCAATGGATTTTTGCTACTATCTCTCCGGTTCTCATCCAAACGACTATGATTCTTGGTTCAACCGCTTTGGAAACATGGAATAGTCTGCGAGATGTTTTTGAGGATAATAACCATTCTCGGGTCATTACTCTTGAACAAGAATTTTCGTCTTCTCATATGTCGGATTTCTCATAAGGTATTGTCGGATCAATTGAAGAATGTCAGTTCACCCGTCAATAACAATCGTCTTGTCTTACAACTTGTTATGGGTCTTACCGAGGCTTAAATTAAAGTTCGCACCTTGATCTGTTAGAGTGAACTGTTACCTCAGTTTTACTAAGCATGCTCTATGTTTGTCCTTGAAGAAGCTGGCCTTGCAAAACGTCTCACCATTTCTTTTAATAAGGTGTTGGTTACGAACCCAACTCGGTATTTTATGGATGCTCCTCGATTGCCGATTTTATGCCTTAGAATCGAGGCTGGTGAACTTCAGGCTGCCACTCCCGGCAGCGTAGCGATAAACAGCAGGGTGGTCGGCAACTTGGACGCAACAACAGTGGAGGTCCTCGTGGGAAGCACCCCTCCTGGCCGTCTGACCAATGATTTTGCCCAGGCCCATACCAGCAACCTATTTGGGACAGGCAAAATCAATGGGCTTGGCCCCCATGCATATATCCTTCTGCACTTCTAGCTCGTCCCCAAGACCACAGGGCTGCTCCGTCCCACAAAGCAGGCATGCTAGGCCCACGACCACACATCAGGCATACACTGATGTAAGCACTGATTTTCGAACCCTATGATGAAAGCTATTTTGAGCTCCTCGAACTGTCAACCGAAGTAAGCGCAAGTACTCGTTAAGGAACGGAACGACTCCCCGGAGTCGTAACTCACTCCTCCCGCTTCCGGGAACGTGTCATTGACACCCTCAATGACACGTCAAATAGCTTTTCAAGTCTCCCAAAACAAAGGTCCAATCAAGTGTGATCAAAATAAAATGCTGCCATATATGAGTCAACACATAGTCCTAGTTGGAGGCCAATTTAGACACTCTTAGGGACCGAATTAGGAAAAACTTAAAACATGAAAGTTGGGGGTCAAATTGAGCTTGTATGAAAAATTGATGTCCAAAATACTAAATTCTGTAAAAACAGGACTACATTAAGCCAAATTTGGAACCATACAGTCTTCATCCACAAGCCAAAACCGTACTATCCACACGACATGAATCATAAGGACTTCATACGTGTCCCTACGGTCCTTATTCTTATCCTCCACGTGTTAGAAAAGTCCAAACAACTTGCAACACCTGTTCAGACCTTTATAAGCCCGTACGGTCTTTCCAGAAAAGCCCGTCTGAGATCGAGATCTAGATCTCAGATGGGCATTGTGAGGACCATACGGTCCCCAAGCTAAGACCGTACAGTCACTATTTAAAGACCGTACGGTCCCCTTCAATTCCTATATAAGGAGTCTGAATCCTCCATTCAATTCACAAATTATCACTTTCATTCTCCCCTCTCTCACTAGAGTCGCCACCCGACCGACCGGGAAAATGTGTGAACCGGCTTATATACCGACTGCCTTTGAAAACCAGAGATTCTATATACCTTCGTGGATACAACTTATTAAATCCGACATTTTAGGCCCTAGAGGATCTTTAATGCAACCTAATTTATTATCGTCTTATATTTATTGTTATCACACGGTAGACCGTTGGGTGACACAGTAAAAACCCTCATAAGCTTACCCTCGTAGCGTTCCAGTAGGATCTTTGCAAGCTAGTACTCTTCGAGAACGGAGCCGGGCGGACATAACTTTGGGGCCGGAGAGGCGTCGGGGATGTACTCCTATCGATAAACTTTGGATGACTTTGTGGTTCCGGGGGAACCTTGACTATGGATGACTTGGATGCACCTATCCATGAGGAGGATGAAAGTGCCGAGATGACTTAGGAGCCCTTATCCTTGAGGAGGATGAAAGTGTCGAGATGACTTAGGCGATAGCCAGGACGTCGGGAGATTTGTGTCGTGAGGACTTTATAGGGGAGTGGAATGTTTATGGAGGCAGAATTTCGGAACTCGAGTGATTCTTATATATCAAAGGCGACTTTAAGGCAACTTTATTAAAGGCAACTTATCAGAGGCAACTTATCGGGTCAAGAATCACTCGAAATTTGAGAGAGAAATGGGAGAAGAGAAGGATTTGTTGATGGAATGAATGAGATTTTCGGCCTCCTTATATAGGAGTATATGGAGACCGTATGGTCTCTATAAGGCCCGACCGAAGGTTTTAACTTGTTTGATTTTAGGACACGTGGCAGATAAGGATATGGACCGTAATGCCACATGTGGAGACCGTACAGTTCAGATGGTGGTGACCATACGGTCACAGTTACTATTGGAAAGACCGTACGGTCACTGAGGAGAGATATGGAGACCGTATAAAGGTTAAGTGAAAAAGGACTTTGTCACAAGCTTGAGGGTGTCAATCTTGTGTTCCCGAGGTGCGGGTAGAGGGAGTAATGACTCTGGAGAGTCGGTATGTTCTTTAACGAGTACTGGCACTTGCGCGACTGGCAGAATGAGGAGTTCGGAAGTTGCTTTCGTCACGTAAAAAAATGTTTTTCTTCATGGTGAGCTTAATGAGACTGTGTACATGCATCAACCTATGGGCTATATGGATTCCCAATGTCCTAATCATGTATGTCTTCTCAAAAAAAGTTTGTATAGGCTTAAGCAGGCGCCCTGGCTTGGTATAAGCGATTTGCTGATTATTTGATTGAAATGTGGTTTTCCAATAGTCGGCCTGATCAATCACTGTTTTTTTACCATCAGGGTGACACATGGCTTACTTGTTAATTTATGTGGATGACATCATCTTAACGGCTTCCTCTGATTAACTTCTCCGCACTCTTATTGATCTTCTTGGAAAGGAATTTGCCATGAAGGACCTTGGACCTTTGAGTTCATTTCAGGGTATCTCTGTGACTTGCCACCCTATTGGTGTTTTTCTCTTTTTCTTTCTCAGAAGAAATATGTAGCTGATATTATTGAACGGCCTGGGATGTCTTCTTGCAAACTTGTCGCTACACCATCTGAGTCTAAACCTAAACTCAGTGCTACGACGGGCAATCCGGTTGCTAATCCTTCTCACTATCGCAGTCTTTTTGGGGCTCTTCTATATTTGACTTTCACACGGCCGTATATTTCCTATGCAGTACAACAGGTCTGTTTGTTGATGTGTTTGTTCATGCATGCTCCTCTGCAGTGTCATTTGAATGCTCTCAACCGTATTTTACGCTATCTGCAAGGCACTCTACATCTTGGCTTACATCTTTCTCCATCCTCGGTTGACTCATCGATCTCGTATACTGATGCTGATTGGGGTGGGTGTACTTGGGCGATAATCTCATCTTTTGTGTGTACTTGGGCGATAATCTCATCTTTTGGTTGTCCAAACGCCAACCTACGTTATCCCGTTCTAGTGCTGAGGCCGAATACCGCAATGTGGATAATGACGTCTCTGAATCATGTTGGCTTTGAAACCTCCTTCTTGAGCTTCAGTGTCCTATTCACAAGGCCACCTTAGTATATTGTGATAATGTGAGCGCCATTTACCTCTCCGACAATCATGGTCAACATTTGCGCACCAAACACATTGAAATGGATATTCATTTTGTTCGGGAAAAGGTTGTTCGAGGTCAAGTTCGGGTTTTCCATGTTCCTTCCCGCTATCAGATTGCAGATATTTTTACTAAGGACCTTCCATCGGTTCTATTTGATGATTTTCGAGACAATCTTAATGTCCGTCCTCCTCCCACTTGCAATTGAGGGGTGTATTAGAATCCCTTGATGAAGATGATAGGATAATTAATGAAAAGAGTTTAAAATGATAAAAGAAGATTATATTAATATGAACAATTTTTATTTTCTTTTATTTTTGGAATTAGTAACTATCTGATCATTTTATTTTATTTTTTATAGAATTTGATCATTTTATTTATTTTTTTGATAGAATCTGATGATTTTATTTAAGAATGTTCGAGCACTATTTAAGTGGTTATTTTCTTAGTTAAGATTTTTTACAAATGTTAAAAATTGAACATTAGAACTTAGCTTAAGTGACTAAAGGTTTTTAAATGTAATATTTCTATCAAAGAAAAGACTTTAATTGGTAATATGAATAAATGCTTATAAAATAAAATCATTTCGTCACGTTCTGTTGATGATGAAAAATTAATTAAAAGTATACAATTAGGAATAGCCACCAACCTGAAAAATGCACAACATTTGAGGATGAAAGAGTAAATAAATAAGTGGAGATTACAAAATTATCCAGATTGGAAAAGTGTTTTTGCGTCTGCCGGGAGTCGAACCCGGGTCTATTGCTTGGAAGGCAATTATCCTAACCGTTGGACTACAAACGCTTGGTGATTTCAGTATTTTTAAATTTAAATCCAATTAATAAAAGACACTATCCTACTTATAAATTTTACTTGAACAATATCTCGGTAAATCATAAAAAAGAAAAAAAACAACTAAATAAAAATATTCTTACCTTTTGTAGTTTGTATCAGTATAGTTAAATTGAATTTGATTATGCTAAATGCATATCGGAAACATGAATTATGATGCTTAGTTAATCAACGACTTACAAAAAGTAACATGTATTTAGAGGTGTATCTAGAGAAAAAAGCAAGGGTACAATCCTTCCTTCCTGCTGCTGCTAAATGTAACTGTCACTTTTAAAATGTTATTAGCTATTCGCTTGTGAAATGTTTTACTAGCTTTTAAAACTTGTTCAAATTGATATGTTGTTCAATTAAATTTGCTCAAAATTATAGCTTGACCTTTTAATTTGTTTTTAAGGATCTATTATCTTCTGATCTTCTTGATATATAGCTTTTAATTTTTTTTAATAAAATCTTTTCATATTATGCCATGTAGATTAAGAGTTAACATGTCATTTTAATCAAGTTAGTGACTAACTAATCATTCTAACAAGTTGAAAGCACTATAAGTTGAGGCTCATGATGTATTAAACTATTATAAACATAACTAGTATTTTATTTCAATTACGCTAATTGACATTTTAATATATGTTAGGAATCGATTTGACAATTTTAGGTCTGTATAAAAAGTTAGTAAGGATCTTGCCCCTCGTCCTGGAAATTTATGGTCCACCACTACATCATGTTGGAGAGAGCAAAACCGAACCGAATACCCGAAAATCGAGAAAATCGACATGGACCGAACCGGATTGGACCAAACTTAATTCGGTTCGGTTCGGTGCTAATTTCTTTCTATTTTCGGTTTTTGGTTCGGTCCGGTTCAAGTCCAAAAAATACTCAAAAATTAAAACAAAAATGTTAATTCAGTGCACACCAGAACTGGACCGAACTGGACCGAAAGCTTTTGGTTCGGTTTTAACTGGACCGAATTACATTTCAGTCCAGTCCGGTCCAAAATTATTACTTTAATACGATTGGTCTTGTACGGTTCAATTCGATTTTTGGACCGAACCGGACCATGCTCTCCCCTACATACATGTGTTTATTTATTCCTATATGCTATCCATTCTCTTGCATCCTAAACTTCATTTAACTACGAATATCAATTATTAGATCATAACCTAATCCCAAAAAGTTAGTGTCACAATTTTGTGAACACAATAAGGTTAGTATTGATCTCGTGTCATGTGTATAGATAACTTGTAATTTCACTATTAATTTTATTATCGGCATTATAAAAATTTCCGTAAGATGTTAGCCCAAACATTTGTTCTAAACCATCTGCTACCCCTAGCTCAGCTGTTATTCCTTTTGCTGCCAATTCAAACTACTTCCCCAATGGGGTTCCAAAATCTTTTTCCATCTTTCAGAACTGGCAAGTAGATGACTTCAACTTCTCTGTCACTTCTTGAAGAATGAGCGCATTTTGTGTATTGGATATTTCCTCTCGCTTTTGTTTTTTTAAGTTGAGGAGGTGACTAAGAGTTGCACTTTTTATGCAACTGAACATCTACTGTAATTCCAATGCTGTTGTATATAGAAGAAACTTGTAATAATCAATAAGCTAATTGATGTTTTTGTTTTGAATGTTGAATGAAAGATAGTCAATGTATTACATCCTTGAAAGAAAGATAGTCAATGTAAGCATAGATATTATAAGGCACCAGGAGTTCCTTTTTAATAATATTAATATATTCTATGAAGAAGAAAGTTCAATCAAAACCTATATTAATAAACTAATAGACTGATTGCTACTTTCCATGAAGACTAAAATCTACATAGTCCATACTCATCGCTCATCAATGTAATCACACGTCCATTATCGTATTCATCATCTTCAAAGTTGTAAATCTCATCCGTTTCATCTTCAAGTTACTCATCTACAGAGCCAGACTCTTTTTTTTCCTTATCTCTAAGAAGTGTAGGAGTCCTTTCTCAAACTAGAAGAAGAAGAAGACGATGGTGCTTTAGCCATCTCCTTTTGCTTAAACCATTGATGATATAGTTAGGGAAAAGTTGTTTTAACTTGGAATACTTACAAATATTCATTGGCTTGTAGAATTACGCCTAGCCTGGTGTGCTTCTTCAACGGAGCCTGCTTACCTGCCTTTTAGCTTCTCAGGCCATATGCCTAGAGCCTTGCATTACTTTTTTGTTCGAGAACGTCGAAAATAAGTAGGATTGTTGACAACTTAGTTAATTTCATGTCTCCAAACTTGTTTCCACAATTTTTCACTTCAATAAAAATTTACAGATTTACCAAATGATTTTGTTCTCACTTTCCCCATTTTCAAAAGATTCCATGCCAAAATCTGTCTGTAATTAACTAATAGAAACAATGGTACTAATAGAACGAAAATGGGAAATAATGACGAACAATGGATAAAATGGATTGAGCTAGAGCTGAATCCCCGAGGAGATGCACAAACACAAAAAGATAGAGAATACTGATAGTTATTTCAAATTTAAATACTTCCTTATCTCAATCATAGTTTTCTTTCTTCAACTATAAATAAAGTGAATTTGAGAGTTTAAGAGCTACTGTTATATATAAAAAAATCACAATGGAAATGTTCGCTTGAATTATTATTTTTGGTGATTAAAAATCAGCAATTTCTTAACACAACACTCTATTCAGTCCTCAAAAAATCACACTAATTTCTCAACAAAACACAGATTCATTATGTTTCATGCACAAAATCGGAAACTAGATACAGCTGATCATGACTTTCGACAATGGACAAAAAATGAACTGAAAAAATACTACCCAAAAGTTAAATGGATAAATAATGGATCCTTTAGTGTTGGAATTGACCTGTATATTAGACAATGTAGAAGTATTGATTAATCAAATATTAGTCAGTTGATATGGTTTTTTTTTTCTTTTCTTCAAGGCCTTGGATACTTGACACTGTTTTGCGCTTCCTGGATTTTCCTCATTCAACATTCTCTTTCAATTTCTCAAGAGCTGCATCAAAGACAAACAAAAGGCGGCACTGTTCTTGGTACATCATATTCTTCAATTCATAGCTAAACCAGTCTTTACATGTTTATATAACACACAGAAGGTGCAACAAACTCCTTTAACAGGAAAAACGATAAGAACACTTGCCACCAAAATCCCATTACAGCATTTTATTTGCCCCTAAAAAGTGACTCGGAATTACAAAAATAACTGTTGAAAAATAAAAGAAGATACATGAAGAAAACCAAGCACAACTCACACCCAATAAAACTGCTCAATAACTAACAAATAAAGCTGCAGGGATAACAATAAAAACATTTAAGAAATACTCAGAACAAACCACACGCTATAAACAAAGTAAAAATAAGTAATAGCTTGGACTAGAACTTCAATGTCTTCTTGCTGTAAACTTGAAGAGGCTTTGGGTGCATAACAAATTGTCCCCAAACCCAGAGAGCTATAAGTAAGGTATTATCCTAAGGAAAGAAATCAATGAACTTACCTGATAGATAAGTGGTATGAAGAGACTTTATGGAACTGGAAGCAATCGAGTGAGGTGAACATGAATCCGCAGCATTTTCTTTAAAAGCGTTATCTGCAAAAAGGGAAATCGACAGATAGTTTCCATAAATTTTATCTCATGGATGTCTTCAATGTTGAATCTGGTTCACTGAATGCTCGTTCACTGACCACTTGAAAGAAAAAGATGAACTGAATGACCACTAAATTCAAAACAAGGAATTACAAGAGGACTAATTTAAGTCATACCTCATATTTATGCAACAAGGTGAAAACAACACCCAGTTTGCCCTGCTCTTGCTGTCAGACCAGCCCGATGAACATGTGTCTTTATGTATGGAGCCTTATCATAGTTAATAAGATTTCTCACCCCTTCTACATCCATTCCACGAGCCATCGCATTTGAGCAAACAAGTACTCGTACTTTTCCTTCACGAGACGCCTTCAACGTCTTGCTGAAGTTTGTTTACTTGCATTACATCTTTTTTAGTTTAAAATAATTTACATACAAGTGATTGAACACAATCCTGATTTATCATAGTCGTTTGAAATACCAAGAGAATTTAATCAACATTAATTTTCCAGAGAAGAGGCTCCGCCTAAAATGCGTACATGCTACAAACCCAAGCTTTTATAAAAGTGTACTAGAATAAGAACACGAATGATGCACTAAATACACAATGCTGCGTTGGAACTATAAGTAAACTATTAGATTTCTGATAGAACATTTTTAGGGGACACATTCTGGTGAGCTACTGTGATTTAAAGCGGCAAATCCTCCTAAGAGAGTAATAATTTACTGCCCTCATTTAAAGCATCCAAATCTCAAGATTCAAGAACGCAGTAAAATTTTCATTTGCTTGTGCAGATCTCCTAATAATATGGAATACCTTCTTCATGGGACAGACACTAAAATTCATAAATCAGAGAGTAGATAAATTAACTTCTCACAGATTGTCGTTGACGACCTGAATATCCTCTGATATTCACATTCAGGTCACCAAAAAAGTTCATTAAAGCAAAGCCGGTGAGTTGACAAGAACAAAGGGTGATGAAGATCAAGTTGAGCAAGCTTGCTTGGATCTTGGGTTAATGTTGCAGACAAAACCACATTCACAAGTCTGGGGTAAGATTTACCCTTAAAACCCCTTTCAACACCACTGCAACAAATGTTAAACAACATTAACATGTCAAGTATAATATGATATTGATGTTTGGTGCTATAATAACAGTAAATCATAAATTATGCCAGCATGAATCAAGTCGGATGATAGAAAATAGAAGAAACAGAATTAAGGTCTAGCTGGAATTTGTTATATTAGAGGTTATATATAAACCAGGCAGCGAAAATGGAGGGTAGTGTTTAAGTAGATTCTAGGAGTTGCGCAGCCATCACTCAGCAAAACAATTCATATGAAAAATGTTGCCAATAATGGGATATATACACCACTGAACATGTTGGAAGCACAGACAAAGAAAATGAACATATTAACTAGTCACAGCTCACATTCATAAATTCATTACTATTTATGTGCTTCTAAAGATAAACCAGAATTTGAATAAATATAAAACCATATTCACACAGATTATGCCTTCAATAAAAGACATGATCAAAGATTAGTACATAAATTTTAGCAATTCATCCTTTTTATAGGCTTTTTATTAGCCAAGGAGCATTTCAAACAAATATGATACCACACTTTGCATGAAGAAAGCCTTGACATAACAGAAATCGATATAGTTAAGCATGTATATTTTCTACAGAGAAATAAAAATGTCACAGTTCAGCTTTCAAAGGTAACTTGGAGAGAGAATATACTATTGCTTACAAGATAAACAGAGGTGCTCAAGTGTCGTTGATATGATCCATAAGTCGTTCGGTGTTGCCACTTGCCACCAATATATCTACTGAAGTCTCTAACTCTTCCATAGGATTGTCCAAGTCATAACAATCAAAATTTGGTCTGTTAATAAGAACTGAAATTTCTGCAGCTATTGAAGATTGACCAACAGCCAAACTAACAGATAAGCCAACTGCAGGTGCGATTACGTCGAAAACTTGTTTAACTTAAATAATGGAATACAGGAAATTTAAGCAACAAAAAGAAAACTTGAGTTGGAAAAAAAATGAGTTATATTTAACATATTAGATTAGAAACAAAGAAAAAAACTTGAGTTGGAAAAGTATAAAACAGAACAACACTCAACCCGGATAGCCAAACCACGTAAGGGAAACACAACTAAAGCTCGTAAGCAATTCACATCTTCAACAGTATAGAATAATATATAATCATTTTCAAGAGGATGTTGGTGTTGAATTATATAATCATCTTCAACACTAGAAAAATTTCACATTTACTTATTAGGATATTTCTTTTGATAGATTATATTAATTTTGTTTAAATGGATTGTCCAATTTCAGGAATCTAGATTATGCAAACTGACATCTCACACAAGCTAGTTTTTACATTTTCAATCTCAGTTAGTTCATACTAGAGGGCTGCACAGGTGTGATGAGGTCATATTGCACTCATGTTAATTCAGTTCAGTTAGTATTCTTCTCTCTTTTGATGTTGTGTACTCTCAAATTGTGGTTTAACCATTTCTTTAGATTGATGTTGGAACCAAAAGCCCAATAGAATGAAGCAGATTAAGAAAACGATGGGATGGGAAAAGGAAAAACAATCTTAAAAATAAGAATTGTGGTCTCCTTCGATCATTGAAATTGTACTATATTGCCTCTACATCCAAGTTATGAAGTTACTTTTTGATCAATACAATTGAACCTTTTATTCGTGATCAATTTTCAAATTCCTTTATTTCATAGACAATTGTAGTAAATCTTATTCATTTCCTTTAAATGAAAGACATCAATATTTTGTTCTTTAATTAGTACTTTGTTTTTTCAAAGGCTTAATACATATGTAGCCCTCCGAATTTGTCCAAAAACTTCACCTGTCCCCTGAACTTTCAAATGTTACAAATAGCCTCCTATACGTGCTTAAACATAACAAATAACCCTTTATTTTTGTCAACAGTTATAAATAACCTCTTGATCTTGTCCAATTGCTTTCAATAACACCCTAATTCAAAATTGTTCGTATCAAAATGTGGAAATGATCGTAAATATCATATACAAAAATTTCGACTCCATCTATCATAATCTTGCACCTATATTATATACCACCTAAAAATTCTACGTTTTGATATATCAATTTTAAAACTAAGGAATTATTTGTTACGTTGTGACAAATATAAGGGGTTATTTGTAACCTTTTAAAGTTCAGGGGGACAATTGCAGTTTTCAGACAAGTTTAAGGGGCTACATATGTATTAAGCCTTTTTTAAATTAGAAGCGGGGGATTGAGAGGAACCCAAACCCAAAAAAGTACTAAAAAATAAGAAAAAAAAACAAAACTTAAAAGAAACTAGAAAGAAAAGAAAATAAAATCAAGTCAAGGTGGGAAGCGTCTAAGAATCGGAATTGTCTTTTCGAACCAATTTGAAAGTACGTACGAGTATTTTGACATAGCTCTATCTGACTTATTGGAATACATGCTAGTTTGATTTTTATTTAAGCGTCATAACTGATTAATTTTCTCAATATCAATAATATGCCCAAGAAGTAGATTATGTTTTCCCTATTGGACTACTAGTAACTTGTTGCATAACAGGGGAATCATATAAGACTCTAAGAGGCCTTATATTTATTGGTGAATTATGTAAAATTGAATCGTTAGGTTGTACCACAATTTCCTTATAGTCAAAGACGGTGTCATTGTTGTCATCTAAATTTTCCAATACATCAAATCTATTTTCTGAATGCTTTCTGGATTGATTTCTATCCGGAGTATTTGCAACAAAAATTTCACCAACGAGTCCCCCGTTTCTTCCACATGCATATTTTTTGGGCCAACATCTTCTGCAAGTTTTTGTTGTATCTTAGCATGTCTAGCGTTGTCATTTGCTTTAGTTTGTGTCTCCTTGGTAACAACTTCGATTTTAGTTTCTCTAGAACTCCTGAATTTGGATTCTATTACTTCTCTACCTTTTTTTCCCATCCGCGCCATCTTTTTGTTTGCATTGGTTTGTCATGTGACCAACGACAGAGCAAACTTTACAGTTTTTCAGTAAATCTTCATACACGAACTGTATCCAAATCCTTTTTCCACCCCGCTAAAGGCCAATTTGAGTCTGCAATTTGCTAGCCATATCAACATCTAGCAAAAGCCTAGCATAATGTCCATAATCACCTTCTAAAGTTGCTTTGTCGATCCGGATCAATCCCCCAAGACACCGGGCTATGTCCGGAAGGATAATAGGATCCCAATAAACCCAGGGAAAGTTAATCAATTTAACAAACCCAACTCTGAGCACATGTCGCTTTTTGGCTAAATGGATCAAAGTTTGGTGTCTAGGGTTGAATCCTGAAAGTTCCAAGTTTCAAACTGATGATACCTCTGCTTCGAACGAATTGTTTTGCCTCTTCTAAATGACACAATATATTATAATAGTCTCGCCTTAAAGAGATTAATCTCCATTAGACCTTAAATCCCCAGATCTTGGTGAATGTGGAACGAAGTTCCTCAAGTTTTCATGGGGCATTCCCTCTATTCAAGTTTAGTCGACCAATCATCCCCTCTATTCAAGTTTAGTCGAACAATTAACGAAAAGGCTTAAACCCTCTACTGACCTCTAAAGTTGGCACTTTTTTCAGTTTAACCCCTCATGTTCAGCGCTTTCCATTTTGACCTTTTAACTCCAAAAAGTCAATTTAACCATTTTCAGGTGATGACCAATCTCACCTAAGGTGAATGTAATACACTCTCTGGTAAATATCAATTTTGATATTTATTTTATTTTATTTTTGTCATTTTTATCTTGAATTTTCGCCAAATTTCTAGAATTTGGGATTTCCAGATTTCTAAAAAATACAAGAAATCTTCTGGAATTCCAAAATTTTCGAAATTTTCAAGATCTTGAAATTTCTAGATTTATGGAATGTTCGGGTTTTCTAGAAAATTCCTGAAATCTGGGAATTTTTGAGGAAAAATCTGAAATTTCCAGATTTATGGAAATTTCTAGAAAAAAATTCAGAATTATTTCAAAAATTCCAGATGTTTAGATTTTTCAGGAAAAATTTAGAAATTGTCAGATTTCTGGAATTTTTCTCGAAATATCCAGAATTTTCAAAAATCTGAAATTTCCAGATTTTTGTTGAAAATTTCTAGATTTCTAGAATTTCGTATTTCTTGAAAAATCCTCTTCTTCTTATTTGTTCCATTTCCAGCAGCCGCTAAGAGAGAGAAAAGAGAGAGATCAACAATGGTGTCTGGTTCAGGGAACAATGGTGTCTGGTTTAGGGATCTGCGCAAAGAGAGTGGTGGTTGATGCAAGGCACCACATGCTTGGTCGTCTTGCTTCCATCTTCGCTAAGGAGCTTTTGAACGGCCATACGGTGGTCGTTGTGAGGTGCGAGGAGATATGCGCCTTGAGAAAGCACATGAACACCAAGCCTTCTCATGGCCCTATCCACTTCTGTGCCCCCTCCAAGATCCTATGGAGAACCATCCGAGGGATGATTCCTCATAAGACCAAGCGTGGTGAGGCTGCACTAGCTCGATTGAAGGTTTACGAGGGTGTTCCACCTCCATATGATAAGATGAAGAGGATGGTTATCCCTGATGCTCTCAAGGTTTTGAGGCTTCAGGCTGGACACAAGTACTGCTTGTTGGGCAGACTTTCATCTGAGGTTGGATGGAACCACTATGAAACCATCAAGGAACTCGAGAAGAAGAGAAAAGAGCGATCTCAGGTGGTGTATGAGAGAAAGAAGCAGTTGACAAAACTGAGAGTTAAAGCTTTGAAGAGTGCAGAGGAGAAGCTTGGTCCCCAGCTCGAAATCCTTGCTCCTATCACATATTGATTTGAGAAGTCGTTTTTCAATTGAGACTAATGTTGCGCTAAAATCATGTTCTGTTTTTAAAGTTTCATTTGCTTGGGATTTATTTTTGTCCTAGTAATCGCTATTTGATATAGTTTTCTTTTTCTTTTGTAGTACAATTTTGGTATCAATGATAATTCGGAGAAAGAAGAAGAAAATAAAGAATTAAGAAGAAGAGAAGAAAATAAAGAATTAAGAAGAAGAAAGAAACATAATAATTTGGAGGTCGTTTTGCAAATTGAAAATATTCAAATTTTTCCCTCCACTCTCCTTATTTTACCACGTAGGCGCCACATAGGAGTTAGCGGTCAAAATGACTTTTTTCTTTTTAGTTCATGAGTTAAAGTGGAAAAATCTAAACATGAGGGGTTAAACTGAAAAAAATTGTCAAGTTTAGGAGTCTGTAAAAGGGTTAAGCCTGACGAAAAAGAACAAAATTGAATGCCCTTCTCAAAAGTGGAATGGTTGATCTTGATAAAATTCTCCATTATCAGAGACAGTTGCATTAGAAACCTTGAGCAAGAAGTTCTCAAGGGAGATTGCATGGGCATAAAATTTGGCCTTAGGGTTTTCTGTGATTTTTTATTTTTTTAGCGTATGTAGCAAACATCTCATTGATTTTTCTAAAACCATCATGAGAGATCAAATGAGGCTCTTGCCCCTCCATCATAGGCGGAGTAGGAAACAATGGGAAAAAGCCGGCTAGGGTTTTTTTTTCTAATCTCTCATTCTCACACTCAACATTTCCTTGTAATTATGCACAATAAACCTTTACAAAGTCAAATTTCACTGAATAGTTTGTTTTACTAAAGACATGTTGTTTGGTTAATTTGTTCGCTTTCTTTCTCGATTTCTCAATGTTTTTTTGTCTTGCACTACATTGTATGAAATATTTGTTTTGATGGGTCTTAATTAGTCCTTCTTTGATATACATGACTAATGATTCTTCTATTATACATCTTAATACTGAAGAAGCATTTTAGCAACAATAAAATCAAATTCCTATTAAATAACTTCACTGAATAGTTTGTTTTACTAAATACATGTTGTTTGGTTAATTTGTTTGCTTTCTTTCTCGATTTCTGAATTTGATTAAATAACTTCACTGAATAGTTTGTTTTACTAAAGACATGTTGTTTGGTTAATTTGTTTGCTTTCTTTCTCGATTTCTGAATTTTTTTTATCTTGCACTACATTGTATGAAATGTCTGTTTTGATAGGTCTTAATTAGTCCTTCTTTGATATACACGACTAATGATTCTTCTATTATACATCCAATAATATTGAAGAAACATTTTAGCAACAATAAAATCAAATTCCTTTGATTAAATACTTTTGTACATGTAATATGTTAACAAACTTTTGATATTTTTATTTTCATGTTTGTTTGTTTTTCTTTCTTTCAAAATTGCCAAAAGTCCTCTCAATTTCGTGCAACGCTCTGGTTTTTGAATAGTTGATGCTAATTTTGGGGTTGAATTTAATTCCAAACAAAGCAAATAATTTACCGAAAAAGAAGAAAAGGGGAGCGCTACATATTCTTATGCTATTGTTTCATTATTTGAAACGACGTCATCTCACTTCAAATAAAACGACGTAGTTGCAATTAGTGAAAACTGCAGTAGTTGTTTTCATGTCATCTTTAATTTCCTCGTAGCAGGGGACTAGGCTCCCGCTGCCGAACATAAGTTTTTTTTTTCCTAGTTTTTAGGGGTGGCAACCGGGTGGGGGAAATTCGATACCTGTGGGGATCCGACTTGATGAGAGAGGATAATCACCGAATTCTTTGGGTGTCGATGTTATTCTAACCCGAAGACTAATTTTAGGCTGTTAATGATATATCTGATCTGAGAAAAACCCGATCTGTCCAAAAGAACTCGATGGGATTACACGAAATCTACCCACCCCCCACACCCACACACACACACATATAACAAAACCTAACAATATGCCTACCTATTCTAGAAATCATACGCCTTACTACTTTTAGATACTTCATTTTTCCCAAATACAACAAAATATAAAAATGTCATTATTGAATATGATATTTTTACAATGATACTGAGGATATCTAATGTATTAATTAATGATATAATAGGATAAAAGTTAAATGTGAGTATAAATACTTATTTATATATATCTCAATGATGGAGTTAAAACCACAATAACAAAATGAAACAGAAAGAAAAAGAAACTAAACACAAAAAGAACGTAAAGTTCCTACACTCTCAGAATCAGCATATAAATATGACGGACGCCTGTAGGGGGTGCACCACACTCGTGATGATCCAAAAGGAAAGAACTCGCGAAAATCGTCATCCAATCAGTTGCTTTATTACCTTCTCGAAAGACATGTTGAACCTTCATCTCCCAAGCACCACTAAGCATACTCTTACACCCTTCGACCAACCAATAGTACCGATGCATATAATCGTCATTGGAAATGAAAGAGATAACCACCATGGAATCAAGCTCAAAAACAACCTTACAGAACCTTTTAGACCACACAAACCCCAAACCATAGAAAATATCTCACAGCTCAGCGAGCACCGCATCAAAAATAACAAAGTTACACACGAAACCTCCCAAGCAAGCACCATTACCATCTCGCATGAACCCTCCAGTAGAAGATTTACCCGGTTACCTTTACTTTCCCACCACAGTTAACTTTAATCCAATCATCCTCTGGAGCCAACCAAGCGGTGTTCGGAAACTGGATTAGTTGACATCTAATGTGGTGTTCGGAAACTAGTTAAATAACCAAAAAATATTAATATCTTAAAGAGTTTTGGGTGATGGAAAAAATTCGAAACTCGTGGGTACCCGTGCGGGTGGGTGTGTGAATTTTATTTTATTTTTGTAAATCAAGGTATGTGTTTAACACAGTTAGCAAATAACAATTTTTTCACTTACTTCGTTATGAAAGCTGATGTGACTATTTGACTTAATTATTGACTGAGGGCATTTTGGGTTTAGTGAAAAAAACAAGAATGGATAAGTATAAAAATAGTACATGTAGGTCCGTGAAATTTTTAATTTTGCAAATCAAGGTATGTGTTTAACACCGTTAGCAAAAGAAAATTCCACAAATCCGAGTTCACAAAAACGTGAAATCACATATATTATTTTTCTACTTATCCCTTTTTATTTTTTTATGTTAAACCCAAAATTATGCCATCAATCAACAATTAATCAAATGACCACATCAGCTTCCGTTAACGGGCTAAGTTAAAAACCTGTTATTTGCTAACGTTGTTAAACAAATAGTTAATTTGTAAAAAGAAATTCTACAAACTAAAATTCGAAAAAAGTGAAACCACAGATAGTATTTTTGTAATTCTCCCAATTCTAAATAACCTTAGCATAAATCTTTTTACCTAGATTTTGTCATTGCATTGCAAAAGAGGGAGAGAGATGGAGAAAATAGAAAAAGAGCCACGTAAGAAAGAAAGACACGTGGAGGAGAGTAAGTGGCAACAAAAGTGGGACAGCTATAGGGTAGCTAAAAAGAAAGAGGGTAGGGTTTCAGACAGAAAAGGGAACAGAAGCTTGAAATGAGCTGGTAGGGCTGCCTGGTTGGCAGGTGATCACATGGACATACCCCATGTGTTTTCTCTCTCCCTTTTCCCCTCGCGTGCATTCCACGCCACCTTTCTTCTCAATTTTCTTTTCTTCACGCTCTTAACTGCGATTTGGATAGAAAGTCCAACGTTGCTCTCTCCTTTAAATAACCTCGGCCAATGCAAAATATATTAAATAAGTAGTATATTTATTAAAAAGTACTCCATTGCCCTTTGGTTTGGTTTCAACTAAATTATTATTATCCAATCATTTTTTTAAACAACCAATTATAATATTATTAGGAAGGGTCTGATAAGAAGGAATACCTAATTCAGAATCTAAGCCGTTGATGTCTTGTTGATTCCCCACATAATTCTCCATTCCCACATGATTTGTCTAAATACTTGACCCTACTATTCTTACTACTTCAACATATTTACTTGACTTGTAGTATCAAAAATCAAATGTAGATTTTTGTTTTCTATTTCTCACTGGTCAAAACAATAGACTACGGGAATTATGGGTGATTTTTAATCTTAACTGCTCTCTCCCATGTCATTTTTTAATCCCTCTGTCTATAATTATTGACCTAGTTTAATTAAGTGTCTTAATCTATGTATAATCTATACAGTTTTTCAAACAAAATGACTAAGATCTCTTTGTTGGTAAGTGAAATATATTATTAGTATAATGCAGCAAGAGATTCTGTCATTTGAAGCTTGAATTTCACACTTGTGTTCACAAATGTGTTAACTTGTACCTATTTTTTTATGTAAGTTAATGAATTACTCCCTCCGTTCCATAATATAAGGCTTTTTTGCCATTTAGAGTAAAAATAAGAATGTCACTGCAAATACTAATTTACCCCTAATTAATGTGCTGAAAATATCTCCATCATTCTCTCTAATAATATATTATTCCTTAAATGAAAAGGGTAGTGATGGAAATTCCTCATATAATTATTCCTTTTATGGCCAAAAGGCCTTATATTTTGGAAAAAATAGAAAAGCCAAAAGGCCTTATATTATGGAACGGAGGGAGTATATGTTTAATACTAATTAAGTTGGTTACCAAAAAAAAATACTAATTAAGTTGGTGCATCAAAGTTCAACTTACTTGCATGAAAACACTATGGTAAAGGCCTATTAATTAAGCATAGTTCAACCATGATTAATTACCTTTTTAAAAGAGTAAAGCACTTTCGAGGGTCAATTCTAATTGTAGCGCTTTACCATTTAGTTTGATGTAGATAATTACCATTTAGTTTGATGTAGTTAGCCTATTTAGACTTATATTTACGGTTGTTTTGAAAGTAAGTATAATTTGAGTAATGAAATATCATCCAGAACTAATTTAAGATGAGCTAAAATATTAAACTAATATCTATCAGTATGAAGCCAGTATTGTTGATAAACATTAGCAGAAGTTAATGTTGTATTATAATTGAAACCAATCCATATGGGGGGTTTGACTTGAATAAATATCAGCAGACAATAGATTAAACTAAAACTTAGTGTAGTACCACATTTGACTTTATATTTATCTTCACATGTCAAACTACATTATTATATGCTAAATGTCAGATCAAAATCATGTGCTAATTAATTATGATGAACCACAACTTAACGACCAGCAACATGCAGGTAGTTCCAATCCCATTTAATTTATAAAATTAATTAATTTCCTCTAACCGACGTTTCCTAATCATACGAAGTGCAAGCTTGTATAACGGTTAATAATGCACATACATTGAATATATCCATCCACACATGATTATTGCCAAACAAATAAATTAATTAACTAATGAGATTGTCGGTTTCAAAACTTTCCACATTAAGTAAAATCCAATGTGGGCATCTTTCTTCTTCTAATACCTAGAACAACATGACTCAAATTTATCTGCCGTAATATGGCAATGAGAACCGCACATTTTTATTTTTTTTCATTTCATTTCTCACTTTCTCTAATCTCAATATATAATATATTATGTAAAAGTTAGGCGTATTTCCTCATGTCAATCAGTCACCTAAACATGGTTTTTAAGACTAAAATGGGAAAAGAAAAAGAGGCTTTTGAATATACACATCATATCTATAACCCAAAATTAATATGGCAGGAATTTACTCAACACGTGGCATAAATCCCGCACATATAGCTGATTTTAAAAGTACTCAAAAGCCGTTGATTTGGGCTTCCCGTGATAATACCTTGATGTTCTCTGTCTTCGTAAACCGGGAACAGCTGGGGGTGGCACCGTCCTTATAAGGGCAAAATTTAGCCCTTTAAAAAACGGGTGGGTTTTCACATCAGCCGCTCCACGTTTCGACCCGATTCTGGTATTCGGATCTTTGTTTAATAACCCAGATATCAAGTCCCGCGCGTGTTGCTCAAGCGTGCATGAAGGTGCTTGCGTTGGGAAACTTAAGGGCTTCTTTACTATGCTACGCAGCGTATGCTCATTGGATGAAGCTGCAAACGGCGTACGTCCATAAATCAGTTCATAGATGAAAATACCAAGGGCCCACCAGTCAACGGCGTTACCGTGAGACCCACCAGAGGCTACTTCTGGCGCCACATATTCGTGGGTCCCAACGAAAGAGCATGACCGGGCATCCACTGGCTCCGCGACAAATAACCTGTTGGGACTCATGTTTTGGATTTTCTTTGACCGGAAGAGCCGGTTCAGGAGGCATGAGAAATTCTTGCTGGAGTTTGATCGAGTGTAGGGAATTGCACAAGGGGAAGTTGAGTCTGGTGACAGAGTGGGAGATTCAACGGCTGGGATTGCATCTGAGCATAGTGAGAGGTCAAAATCTGAGAGCATGATGTGACCGTCTGATCTGACTAGAACGTTTTCAGGCTTTAGGTCTCTGTAGATGATGCCCAACATGTGAAGGTATTCTAAAGCTACGAGAACCTCCGCTGCATAAAATCTGAAACCAAAATAAGCAACATCAGTTTTAATCACTTAATTAATAGTTACGATTAAATTGTATAATCTAATTAAAAATTGTCCGTTCGTTTATTAAATAAATCTCAACGATTGATTATGTAACTAATGATACAGATCATTACAACTTGACCAACGGAAACCAAACCGTGAATAGAAAAATTTCAAGGAAAATCATAAAGTTGTATGGCAAAAGAATACAAAAATGGAATCTGTACAAGTGTTATAATTTCTTGCATACAAAGGAAATATCAGTTCCCGATGAGGTAAATAAGAAGCAAAAAATAGCCTAGAGAGAAACGGACCCTATCAAATCTCAATGCCATTAATGGGAAAACTTCACAATCACATTAATGAAATAAACGGCTAAAGTGAGTTACAAGGTCCATGGAAGACGAGCTGGCGAGGAAAACCAGACAGCAATTTTTTTCAAAACCTTATCTATTAATGCAAATTACAGATAATGATGATGGATGACTATTGACTGCAACAGTGTTAAAGAAGACAAAGACATGAGAGTATCAGTTCTTTTTTTTTAACAGAAGAAAACAAAAAACAAGGCAGCTTAGCCTACACCATGCAAAAAAGATCAAATCATGTAATAAAAACTTCAAAAAAGAAAGCATCTTTAATCAAAATTTCAATGAGCATTGAATTATAATGTAGTGAAGTGAATTTCTTCGCCTAGTAGTTAAAGACTAATGGATTCGAATTACACCATGGCGGAGGTTTTACTTTATTATTTAATGTAAGCGCAATCGACAGAAAGAAAACACGAAAAATTATACCTTGCAGAGTTGAGAGAAAAGCGTTTATGAGGCTGTTTGTTTCGCAACGAATGCAAGTCACCACCGGAGCAATACTCCATAACAATGCACGAGAAATGAGAGGCCTCAAACTCGGCGTACAAGCTAGGCAAAAACGGATGATCCAACATTTTCAAGATCTTCCTTTCCATCTCCGCCCTATGAACTTTCTTTTTCACCGCAACCGCCTCCTTATCCACCACTTTCATCGCATAATAGCACGATCGCTTCTCATCCTCATCCTCATCCTCCTCATCCTGATTATATTTACCGTTACGCTCCTTATTCAAACGACAGAGGTACACAGTGCCGATATCTCCGGAGCCTATCCGGCGAATGAGGTGAAAATCTCGGAAAGTAAGACCGGTTTTCCGGCGGAAAGTAGCGGAGCGGATGGCGGAGTAAGCGAAATCGGAAGAGCGATGAGGTTTGAGCGTGAAATTTTCAGGTGAAGATCTAGAAGCTAGAAGCTCGAAAGAAAGACGGCTGTAACTGCTGCAACTTTCACTACTACTCATTGAACTGTTCGATGAATTATTAGTTTTGAAACTGAAATCTCCGTCGGAGGAATCACGGTGTCCGCCGCCGCCGCCGCACTCTATCATTTTACAAGGTGAGAATCCAGCTTATAAAACAGTCAATAAAAATGGAATCGGATAAATAAATTTCTATGGTTGTAAATGATATCGAATCAGATACGATACGACTCCAGAAAATTTATTAAAGATGAATGTAGGTACAGAAAAAATTAGGGTTTCAGAGGGAAAGATTAATTATTCCGTACTCGAAGATAGTTTTTTCTAGAGAGAGAAAATTGAAAGCTGTATGGGTTTAGATTAATGAAGAGGAGAGGGAGAGAGTGGAAAAGAGAAGCAAGTAGTTGAGGGTATTTATGGTCGGGAGATGTACGGAGGGGTAATTTAGTGAATATTTAAGAAATGTGATTATGAGTTAATAATGGTGTTTAAGGTTTTACCGCGGTTAAAAGTTGGTTGGTGCAAAAGATCACTGGATCGTAGGTAAAATAGGTAAGGTAATCGAAACACACTTTTGATGTGGTTGGATGACGTAAGCGTCAGGCACGTGCAAAGAAGGTTCAATAGGTGATACTCACGTGGCATGAGGGGTTTTTATTTCTTAATCTCTAGTCTTTGGGAAAGTAAACTCCTTTTTAGTTTTGTGTCAAGGCGTGTGCTTCTTACTTCTTACCGCTTTTCAGTGTGCAGTACTTTTTTTCATTTGAAATGTATTAATTTTGGTTATTTTACGTTTACATTTTAATACGACTTTCTATCCAACTTACGACTATGATCAAAACAGAGGCAAAAGTTTAACAAAAAAAAGTAGCAATAAAACTCGGTAAAATATTAAAGTTGGGCAAAAGCATGAGCCAAACAGTTATCTAAACGCCGAACAAAAAAACAGATTAAAAACAAAAACGTGAGTTGAGAAAAGATGCCATAGCACTCAGAAATAATATAGCCAAACTTACTGACATCAGTTATAGGAGAATTAATAGCATTGCAGAGCGTAAAAGCATTGAATTTGTTAGCATCCAATATTTTATGCGTCCACATGGACTAATAAGAGCTCTCCTTGAAGTCACGTAAGACCAAGAGTCATAGACGCCATATAGACGTGCGTTGATAAGTCAAACTATTTGGAGATTTTCTCTCTTATCAAGATTATATTTCCTACTAAGCCACCTATTTCAATTGGGCAAGTTCCGACTAAACGGGGTTAAGGTCAGCAACCTAGTGCTTAGAGAATCCGGTGGTTAATCCTAAACCGACTAGGATTAGGGTTCTAAGTCTTTGCTATAAATACATGAGGATTCACATAATTCAAGTAATGTTTTATATAACTCAAGCTTTGAGTTTCATTCTTTTTCGATGGATGTTCATCTACTGACTTAAGTATCGGAGAGGGGTCGCCAATTCCTGGCTCCTTTTAGCTTACGTTTGCTATTTTGTAGGGTTTCAACCTACGCGGAAGTTCTCAAGAAGTTACACGGTAACAAGATTCAAAAGCTGCTTTCGTAAAGCCTTATTCAATCACCCAATGGACTGCTTGTAGTAGAGCTGATGTCTTTCCATCGTTAACCTCCAACACCCCCTGCAAAGAGAAGACTCGAGCACATAACAAATTTCCCGACTCTAACCGAACCATTGATGCACCTCCGTCAGTTGATCCACCTCAAAAGGAGAAGGATCTATGTTGCAACTAATCATGCCTGAATTAGGCATATGCCATCTTGAACAACGAACAAGAGAGGAGGGACTCTCGGATCTGGAAATTTTTTATTGGCGAGCCAAACCCCACTCACATAGACAATGTAAACCTTGGTAAATAATTTGGCGAGCCAAAGTAATTGTACTATGTCATAGCTTTTCATTTCGTGCACATCATCCACTCCACATCAACATTAAAAATTTACTACCTTGATCCCTTGATGCATTTGAAAGAATGGAGAAGAAGAAAAAATTAAAGCTCTCCATATTATGAGCAGCTCCATCAATAATGGACAGTAATTGTGCTTCCGCCTAATCTTCTTGAATCTTAGGACAAGTGATGGAAAGATGCAAAGAATCTTTGACATCCGATCCACACACAACACAAGTAGAAACAACTGTAATCCCTTTATGCACAAGATTTGCACGCTCCAGCAGACAACACTGAGCATCCCGTCATCCAAAATAACGAAGCTTTTAAGGGACCTCCTTCTTCCATAACCGACTTCACTCCCCATCCACACTAAGATTGTCAAAATAACATATTTATTCCGTGGCAAGTTGGTAAGTACTTCTGACCGTATATACTCCATTCTGAGATTCATTCCAAATAATTGTATTTGAGGACTCTTGACGGCGCTATGGAATCTTCAAAATAGCTTGAACATCTCTAGGGAGAAACACATCCTACAAAGGTTCAACATCCCACTCTAAACTATTAGGAATGAAGAGATCACAAACCTTAATATTTTCCAGCCGCGAAGGAGGATGGATATGAACACGTTTATCTTCTTCTCTAAACCAAGGTTCTGACCAAAATTTAATCACATTACAATCTCCAACCTTCCGCCGATAGCAACTCTAAACGACGATTTTGGAACTCCAAATACTCTTCCATACATAACAGGAAAGCTACCAAGTTTAGCACTCAAGAAATCCGCCTTGCGGTGATATTTTCTTTGAAAACTTTGCTAACAAGAGAATCTGGAGAGGTCAAGAACTTTAACCCATGTTTTCCCAACATGGCCAATTAAAGGCCGTAAAATCTCTAAAACTCAAACTGCTAACATCTTGGAATACAAAGTTTATCCCAAGACAACCAATTCAACCCTTAAGCAACCGACTTAATGTTACCCCACTCTTCAATTCCTCTGTCGTCATCACTAGTAACAGGAAAACACTTAAAATATTAACAAGGATAGCCTGACATGTCGCCTTGATCAACAAAGTGTGCCCCACATTACATAGAGGCTTACCTCGCCAATTGGGCTGACGCCATAACTGATCCTTAAAATATGAGAAGATTTTTCTGACCAACTAAAGAAGGGAGCCCAAATAACACCTTGTGTCCAAAGCCGTATGGATACCTGTAATTTGACCTTTCTTATTTTCTCTAAATCTTACGCTTCCATTTCTTTTACGCTCCAATATGATGAACTAAATATCATCACCAGTCATATGCCTTGAGCATGCATTATCAATGTACCACCGTTTTGATTCCATTGTTTATCTCAGGCCAACCTTGAGACTTTTAGTTTCTATCAAGTATGATGTAGAAAATGACTCAGCAGCTTAAGGAATGTTGGGTTCTTGATCATCAATGGCCATGAAGCAAGTCTATTCTTTCTCAATAGTATTTGATCCTGAGTTGGCAGATGATCCTGAGTAACTCCAAGTAGCCACCATAACTTTCTTGTTATGTTTCTTGTCTCTTATCTCTTCTAAGTTTGGGGAAATTTGACTTAATGTGACCAGATTGATGACATTCAAAGCATGTGATATCAATGTTGGATGCTTCCTTTTTGAATCTCTCATTTGATTTGTATGTTTTCTTCTTTGTCTTGTCATACTTATTCAAATCATTCTTGTAGTGCTTAGCTCCACCCTTTCTTATAAACTTTTTGAAGTACCTGGTGATCATGGCAACATCTTCTTCATCAGGAGAGGTGTCATCATCAGTGGAATTTAGTTTGAGAATAATAAATCTTTGCTTCGTGTACTCTGACTTTTCCTTAAGATCAAAGTTTTTCATTGAGATTTCATGGATCAACAGGGAGCCAATTAGTTCATCATATATGTAAGTAGTCAGATCATGAGCTTCCTATGTTGATGTCTTTTTTGCTTGTCAGCTCTTGAGTTGCTCTTCTTTAGAGAACAATTTTCCAATCCTTTTGAGTTCATTAATGATATTGGTGAATCTTGCATTCATGTTACTAATGTCTTCTCCACCCTTCATCTCAAATAGCTCAAACAACCTCATGTGATGATTAATTTTGGATTGTTTCACTTTGTTGGTTCCTTCATAAGTAACTTCAAGCTTCTTCCAGATTTCCTTTATTTTCTCATAACCTGAAATCTTATTGAACTCAGCAGCATCAAGAGCATAATGTAGCATATTTATACCCAAAAATCATTGTTGAAGTACTTTTTAGTCAACATCATGATAGGCATCTTCTGATTTAGGTATTGGAATACCATCAACCATGATAGATGGAATATGAGGTCCATTTACATTGCTTCTTCAACCATTCATATTCTGAGCTTGAATGAAATTCTTCATTTTATTCTTTCAGAATGTGTAATTTGACCCAAAGAACAAAGGAGGTTTAATGATAGAAAATCCTTTAGGAAAGATCTGTGTAGACTCGTTACCAGGTAGGTGTTTAGTACCGCTAGAGGTCATTTTGGGATCTTTAAACTTGAGATGGTTAAAACAATGTATTGAGCTAAGCTCTGATACCACTTATTGGTCTTGATTAACTAGTTAATACTCTAAGGGGGGGGGGGGGGAGGTGGGATAGAGTATTATGTCCAATTAACTATTGTATCATAATTTATTGTCCTCAATCAGGAGCTCAATAAGCGTGAAATTGATACTCAATATCAGTGAGTCAACGAGAGTGTTTATGACTGAATTCTAGACAACTTAATAGCCTACTGGTTTGGCTGTTGTGTAGCAAGGAGCTCAATAAGCGTGCAATTGATACTTAGTATCAGTGAGTCAACGAGAGTGTCTCTGGCAAAATTCTAGACAACTTAAATAAGCGTGCAATTGATACTTAGTATCAGTGAGTCAACGAGAGTGTCTCTGGCAAAATTCTAGACAACTTAATAGCCTACTGGTTTGACTATTGTGTAGCAAATGCCAAATCATGTGGTTACTGACTCGACACATGATGACTAGAGTTATTACTGACTGGACTCTACTTAACACAATAAATATAACTCAGTGTAGCTAAGCAATTAAGTAGTCAATACTCCATATGCACACAACATATAAATATAACTTAGTAAGCAGAAAGCAAGATATACGTAAAGTTCTAATGGATATAAATACACAAAGATTTATCCAAGTTCGGTCGATGACTTTGTACCTTCCCTTGAGATTTTTGAATCCATTAATTATCTCTTTCAAGACAGAGATATCGACCTTTTAAAATAGCTCAGGACATCAATTGGGTACCCTCCTCAATCTACTCTCGATATCTATCCACAACTACTTACACCAAGTAGTTGTTCTTCTAGTTAGTAAGATATAGATATAAATCTAAAATGCTTTCTCTCTTTCTTACTCAGTACACTGATGAATATACAATAAGTGTGTACATATTCTGCTTAAGAGCTTTTAAGAACAAGTTTAAGAATGAATGCTTGAGGGATCAAATGAGGCTCTTTCCCCTACATGATAGCCGGAGTAGGAAACAACGGAAAAAAGCCGGTTAGGATTTTTTTTTCTAATCTCTCATTCTCACACTCAAAATTTCCTTGTAATTATGCACAACAAACCTTCACAAAGTCAAACTTCACTGAATGGTTTGTTTTACTTATAAAGACATGTTGCTTGGTTAATTTGTTTGCTTTCTTTATCGATTTCTCAATGTTTTTTTTGTCTTGCACTACACTGTATGAAATATCTGCTTTGATGGGTCTTAAATATTAGTCCTTTTATGATATACATGACTACTGATTCTTCTATTATACATCCATTAATATTGAAGAGACATTTTAGCAACAATAAAATCAAATTCCTTTGATTAAATACTTTTGCACCGGCAAAATAACCTGATGTGTGTCTATTTCATGCGCTCAAAGAAGACAATACAATGAGTTTATATTTTTATAGGAGATTAATGACTATTTAATAACGTGTGATTCGTTACTCTAGTGACATTTTGCCACTTGAGAGAGGTGAAATTCGTGTCACATTATATGATTACTCCGCGTATGATGTATCTCTACCATATAGTAAATATTTCCAGTTAATTAGAAGGGTCAAAATTTGTCTATATACGAGTTTAGATGTTTCATCTAAAAACTTTAAAATCTTACGGGTCCTAGCACAATAAAGTTTGATAGGATAGTAAATAAAATAAAACAGAGTTGTACATATGAAGGGTGACTGAAATTAATATAAAAAAATTAATTAGTAATATATAAAAAATAATTACAATATTAGAATTGCGACAGGGTACAGTACAATGATGAGTTTATGGAAAATAATTTATGCTATCATATGGAAGATGTAAAGGGAGCTGAAATGAATTTTATATGTTTTATTGTATGCATAAAAAGCGAGAAGAAGTTGGTTTTTTAGAAAAGAAAATAAGAAAAAAGGAGAGGCAGTACAGAAGAAGATAAATTTGATCCTGAAATAATTGCCTTTTCATTGATAACTCATAAGATAGTAGTAGTACACTGTGCACTCTTTTTGAATTTCATGAGTTCACATCAATACAAATAAAAACAATAATAAAATTTTCAGTGCTTCTACTAATTTAGTTCTAAAAAACTATAAATCAAACAGATTAGTGCATAAACATGAAATATAAGTGGATGTTTTATTAAATTAATTAAATATGGGACTCAAATCTGAATAATTAATACCCACAAAACAATATCTTAGTATTTATTATATTTTTTATAAGTTCAAATTTCATGCTTATAAAAATTGAATGCTAAAAAAGAGTCAAGATAATTAACGAGGAGAATGCATATTCAAAATTACGGAAAAACTTTTTCTTTTCCCAATATAGAGTATCTTGCGCACAATTAATTAAACAAAGATTATTCTAGATTATTAAAGAAAAATTAAAAAAGTTACCAAATATTTTTCTTTTCAAAAGGATTTAGCTTTTGTTACCTAATAATAACATTCTCGTGACCTAATTAGAAGCCTCATTTTGTGTACAGTCAACATTTATGACCCGATTAAAGTTTTGGAAGCCACGTTAACTATTCCAGAATAGTCAAAACCTCGGAGAACTTCTCTCCACCACAGATTCAACTTCCTACCTATCAATCACTTTCGGATTAGAAACGTATATACAAGAGTCTTCTAGGTTAACCGGCCGACTTAGAAACCCCTAATCGAATCCTAAACACTCGGGAGTCTAGGACTAATACTTCTTCCTCTTGTTCTATAAATCCACAAGTATATTCACTTTAGATACATTCACAATACATCTGATCACTCGAATTACTTCACCTTTGATCTTAATCTATGTTGACTTAAGCATCAAAGTGAAGTCGTTCTTAGCTTACATTTTCTATTTTGCATGAAACTTCAAAAATATGTGGATAGCAAATTCAGTTCACATTGTAACAACTTATTATTGAGATACTATCATAATACGTATAATTTCTCTTATTAGTATTATTCGTGTAATACATCAAATAATTATTCGGCTGTAAATGAAGTAAGAAGGATCTATTAAGGAGATTAGAGTTAATTATAACCACTAACTTGTAAATAGATATAGTTTAAGCCTAAAAAAAAAAAAAAAAAAAACTCTCTCCCATCCTCATGGTCATTTTATTTCAAGTGTTCTTTTAAATTGTTAACTATTTATTTTCTTCTTCCTATTAATCACAATGTGGTTGATCCCTGATCGATAATCAAGATCATATCAGAAGGATATACAAGAGTTTCGGTTACAAAAGGCCCCCCAATTTAGGAAAACCTAATTTTTGTATATATTTATAGTACCTAATTGGAAAAATTATATTAAATATATATTATTGTTAAGAAAATAGTAATTTGTTTCTTTTATAATAATAGGGGTAATTTTCTAAAAAGATCTTTGTGTTTATCGATTTTGTCAAAATGGTGTTTGTGTTTATCTTTTTAACAAAATGAGGATTGTGTCTAGCTCCGTTATCCAAAAGGTGAAAAATTTATTAACGGTGTTAAATGTGATAACGTGACAAAGTGGTTTTAGTTTTAATTTATTGGTAAATTCTTAAAAAATTCACGTGTTTACAATTTTAAAGTTGGAATATAAGCTTTTTCTATCATAATCAATAAATTAAGATATACTACCCCTTGTCACATCAATAAATTTAACACCATTAATAATTTTTCCGCTTTTTGGATGACGGTGCTAAACACAATCCTTGTTTTGTCGAAAAAATAGATACATGCACCATTTTAACAAAAGTGATAAAAACAAAAGTTCTTTTAAAATTACCCTAAGAGAAATATAAATACATCTTTATATCGATTTGAAGTGATATTGAGATATTATTATTTATAAAGATTTCATCGATGATTTTGTTCCTGAGAAAACTCCTTTTTTAAGTAAAATGTTATATGATTTGAAATTATATTAAAGTGTGTGCAAAAATTCTTAACTAGGAGAGAGTTTCACTTAGAGAATTGTTTAATGAAACTGGAACCTAAAATAAGATAAATAATAGTAAGATTATTATAAATAAAATATATTGTAGTTACTCCTATTCATTTTGTTCAAATATCATTATTTTAATAAAGTAATATCATTATTTTGTCTTAAATATCATTATTCTGTTGAGATATCATTATTTTGTTGAGATATCGTTAATTTATAGTTATTCATTTTGTTGAAATATCATTATATTTTATTTGTTTTTGGAGCACATGGCTCTCAAAAAATTTAAGACGACCTGCCGATAAAATATGAGATAGCGGTGATTCATACTTTTATTGTAATTTTGTCAACAAGTATATGCTCTATACAAGAGGCAAGCTTTTAATCAAAATCAGATGAAAAATATCTCCATTGGTATGGACCCATATATCTCGTATTTCACATATTGATCTGTGAATAAGAAAAAGTTGTGTTATTTGATTGAATTCTTTTTAGATGTATGTTGTATTGATTATTATTTTTTAATACTTAATACATTAAAAGCTTTATCAATTTGAGAACAGAAGTCGATTGACTCCTTAAACTTATACGGTGTCTCATCAGCTCTCTACATAACGTGGTATAATTAACTCTTTAAATCTATTTGTCAAAACAAAAGTATATTTTGAGAAATTATAAATCATATTACTTTATTCATGTTCAACGAGCGCATTACACAAACGTTTGGATGATCAATACATCATTTTATACAATTTCAAGTGGCATATAAACTAGTTTTATTTGTTTAAGGAGCTAATGAGACACTTTGTAAGTTTAGAGGACTAATATGCATGATTTTTCGCCTAAGTTGAAGGAGCTTCTAATGAAGCCTTATTTTTATATAAAATATTAATCTTTAAATTTTCTTTATATTTTTAGATTTCAGTATAATAAATTGCTAAAATAGAATAGACATTAGAATATCCAAATTTAAAGAGGTAGAGTTCTAGTTTTCCAACGGAGTATGATTCTGAAGACCAACTTTAATATGTCATATGGCATCTGGACTATACTATCGTGACCAATAGAGAAAGGTGACGTGTATAATGCACACATCTCTCTTGAATAAACTCATCCGGTGCTTGACTTTGTCACATGTTGTGCAACTATTGGTTAGTCGTGCGGCACATGGCAAATCACTACTCATGGTGCATGTGGGCATGCGCCAACGAGTTGGAAAAGTTTCCGACCTCAAATTATAAATTTTCTTAGTGCAACATGGTATAAAGTAGAATCATAATTTGGATCTTCTCAAGTTCAAAGTTGGTGACGTAGTCATATTATCAACCATTAATTACAAAATCAATCAAAATTAGACTGTTAAATTAGATATATAATTATTCAATTATTGAACTATCAAATATACAACGAATGGTTAAGAACATTACAATTCTCTAAATTTTAAACTTTAAGAGATCCTAATCTAAGGAAAATAACCTCGTAAACATTCTTACTCCATTTGCAACCCGATTATCACGTTATGACAATTAAGATCATATTAATATGGAGAAGGTAAATGAATGTAATTGAGATGGTTTAGCCGAAGCTACGAAACTAATTACACATTTGAATTGGCTATGGAACTCCTTCCTCCACATAAGTTCACGTTTTCCATTCGCATGATACATTAATTACTCCATAATTATCAAATGAATTCAATGTACGTAGGTCGGCTAAGTATTAAATATACAACCAACTACTACTCAATAATTACCCACTACATTCTAATCCCATTTTCAATTCAATATGAGACGTTAGTACGTCTACAAAAACGCATAGAATTATGGTTCAAATTTCACAATAAATTCTGAAGAAAATAAAATTAATTATGATCCACTTATATTTTGTTAAAAATTTTGAAAAAATATTTTATTTGTTTGAGAAATATAAAACATTTTCTCAAGTTTTTACATTTTTTCATCCATCTAAACTGTCACTATTACGATCTGACGCCATACACCTTCGGTTGTTCAACACTGATTTCCTCATTTTGATAGTCGAAATTTGATCACCAGTGACTAGATTTTGATGTGTAAACCTCCATCCCTCATGACCAAAATCATAACATATTTTATTTACGTTAAGAATATTATAATTTCTTTTGTGAAAAAAGAATATTATAATTATAAATTATATAATTATAAAATATTTACATGTTCCAGACAAATGCATGAAAATATTTTCTTGCATTTTTTTTCTGCACAAGATCTAAGATAACATAATTTTTCGTAAAACAGACGATAAAATATCAAACACAAATGAAAAAAAATAAATATCATATGATAGTGAACTTTTTTCTGTTGGGAATATTTGATTAGGTCAAATATACTCTATTCTTAAATAAAATTGACAAGACATAAGTTATATGTGTAGTCAGGGACACTAAAAAACTACTTTTAAGGATGATTAAAATCGTCCCTAACTTATAAAAATGTGTCTCTTATATTTTTGAGAAGGCTTAATAGTGAGATTACCCCCTGAACTTGGACCCAATTGACAAGTGACACCCTGAACTTTCAAAAGTTACAAAAATCTCCCTAAACTTGTTTAATTGTATGAACTAACTCCAAATTGCTGACATGGCAGAGCAAGTGAGATTCAAACTCTTAGGGGCGCGTGAAAGGGTTGAAAAACGAAAAAAAATCAATTAAAAAAATCAGAAAAAAAAAAAATTAAATAAAAATTAATTCATTTTCTTCTTCATCATTTTCTCTCTTTTGTTCTTCATTTTCATTCATTCTTATTTTTTTTTGGCAACTCATTCATTGTTTTCTTCATTCTTATTCTTTCTTTTTCTTTTTCTTCTTCTTCTTCTTCTTCTTCTTCTTCTTCTTCTTCTTCTTCTTCTTCTTCTTTTTCTTTTCTTTTTCTTTGATGTCCGGAGTCAAGATTTCGTTGGAAATCTGGAAATTTCCAGATTTGACGGAATCTGGAAAAATTCCAGATTTCCGACAGAATTTCGGACGAAATCTGGAATTTTTCCAGATTTTCGGAAATCTGGAATTTTCAGAAAATTTTCAAATTTCAATGGAAATCTGAGATTTGTGTACAAAGAAAAAGAAGAAGAAGAAGAAGAAGAAGAAGAAGAAGAAAAAGAAAAGAAGAAAAAGAGAAAGAGAAAGAAAAAAAAGAAAAAGAAAGAATAAAAATGGAGAACAACAAAAATGAAAATGACAATGAAGAACAAGAACAAGGAAGGAAGAAGAAGAAAAATTAATTTTTGTTTTATTTTTTTATTTTTTTAAAAATTTTATTAATTCTTTTATATACATGTGACATTTGACTTTTCAACAACCAATGACATGCTGCCACGTGTCGCGCATATAGTCCAATTTTTTGCTGCAATTATACAATGTCAGATATGGGGGTTAATTGTTATAATTGAGAGTTTTTTTGGGGTTAGTTCATACAATTAAGCAAGTTTAGGGGGATTTTTGTAACGTTTCAAAGTTGGGGGTGTCACTTGTTAATTGGAGACAAGTTCAGGGGGGTAATACACTATTAAGCCTTTTGAGAACAATCAGCAACAAGAGAAGAAGCATCGCGTCAGCATCCGCACCGACATGTCCACTGTCCACCGACAATATTTTAATATCTCCATTTTTCATTCTTGATTTCGTCCTTGGTTTTATGAGACACAAAAGAAAACATGACGTCGTCATGATTTTAGAGAATGATTATCATCCTTGTAGCCCCAATTTAGAAGGATGAATGTCATCCCCATTTAAAGTAACAATGATTATCTCTAAAAGCTTAAGACAAATGCCAGATGTGTTAATAGGGACAACTCTCGTCCCTATATATTATCTCACAATCATTAGAGATGAGTGTCGTCCTCATATAATAAAGCAGTAACATCCAAATGCTCCTCAAGGCCACTTAACAGATCTTATCTAGTGGGTTGAGGATGTCGGGTGCGTCACTAGGCCGAGCCATCAGGCCCAACAGAAATCTCGGCATGAGAAGTGGAGATCAACCATCCATATACAAGTACATGTAGCATTTACTAGAAAAGGAACTGCCATTGGGAATTGACATTTATGGATAAGGATGACAACAAAGAGATGTGTCACATCATCATATCTTCGTACAGACAAACGTGATCATGAAGATAACCGTTATTTCTTTAGCCACTAAAATAAGGACATAAAAGTAACAACGATGAATTAGGACAGACATGATCTTACCTAATAAATATCATATTGTCACACAAGGAGGAATATTTACTTTGCCTCTTTTACACTCTTTTTATAAGTATATTAACTTTGGCATCAGATGTCCAACATCAATCCCATCACCGACTTTCTTCATAGGAACTTCACTCTAACCTCAGTGAACCCACTTCACCTACGAAATTATCATGGGTGTGGCGAACATGAAACCTTTATTTTTATTCTCTTGGTGATTCATGAGCTTTCGCCCGAAAAACAAAATTTCCACAAAAACACTTTAACAGAATCAATAGAGACAACCTCTATAGAAACCCTAACATTGGTAGATCTGGTGCCTGGTACATCAATAAAAAATTCAATTTATCTTTTTGATTTTAAAAACTCGACTTTTCGCCTTTATTCGGTTCAAATTTTAAACCAAATTCAGATTGAAAAATATGTGAATGAAGCCCATAGGGAGGGTTAGTTACCGTTAAAATGAGGTGAAGCCCATTAATGGAAAATATCTAAATCCAATAATACATTATCTTCCCGCGCCACTAGTTAGTTATCAATAATAATATTCCGGCGAAATATTCCGCCGTCCTCCGCCGTCTCTGATGTCTTCTTTCCCTCTCTTCCTTCATCCTCCCGTTTCGTTCCACACTCCCAAATTTCGCGCTCCGATTTCACTCTCTTATTTCCAAGTCTCATATATGCTTTTCTTCCTCTGTTCCGTGAGGAGCAGCGCTGGCTCCGAGAAGAGCAGCGTTGGCTCCGGGAAGAGCAGCGCTGGCTTCGCAATCGAGAGTCGTTACTTAGCGAGATATAGTCTCTAAAGCTCCAAATCGAGAACATTAAGAAAAGGTAGCGAAGGAGAGGAAGTTCGACAATTGCAGATTAATATATAAACCATAACTGAGCCTTAACTATCAGCTCGAGTTTATCCTTTAATGCTGTTTCTGTAATAGTGTAATTATGTTCTTGAATGTATTGTTTATATGGTGAAATCTTCGGATTTTAGCTGATACTGGATGTGTTAAAGATGTTTTTTTTTTTAATTCTTTTATGAATTGCATAATCTGTTGGAAGGGTTTGGAATATATTCTTTTCGTGAAAACTCGTATGGTTATTATTCCAGGAAGCGTTACAAATGTTGGGGTTTTACTCTGGCGAGGAAGATATGGAGTTTTCCAGCTTCTCAAGTGGAACGGAGCGTGCAGTGAAGACTTGGCAAGTAAATGTTACATTGTGCTGTGTTACTTCAGGTTGATAGAGAACTGACTAGAATTGTGGGCGATCTTTTCATCTCATCTCCGCTCTCATACGGTTATGTATCTTATCTTCCTATCCCAATTTGAACTTGAATTAATCTTATTATATGGAATTGCCTGGCAGGCATCATTAAGTATTCCAGATGATGGGATAATGACCACAGAACTCCTTGAGAGATTATATATGGAACCTCAAATTGGATCTAAATTTAGCATCGATGAGAAAGGAATCAATTTAAGTGTTTCACAAGAGGTATTATGCCTTTTCTTTCTCCACAATGCTGCTGTTTCCTTTACTGAATTTAATAGTTGCATTCTACCTTTATGAAGGCTTAGTGAAGCAAATATTGATGAGTAGAAGGATAATTAGAGTTCATGTGGATGTTAAATAGCAGTACGATACTTGAGTATATATTTGTAGGCGTATTGAAGTAGAAAAAAGCAATTGCTTTTGCTTATAATGTGGTAAATTGTCCAATTATTTGCTTCTGCATGATTTGCTAGTTAAAAAGTATAATTAAATCTCCTTCCCAGGAATTTAGTATATAAAGTTCCTTTATTGTAACCATCCATGACAATCGAAGGTATAACCTTCATTGTTAGTTTCTTCACAGTTAAAAGGATTTTATTCTAATGCATTGTCTTCCACATTATGTAACCAGTGTTCCTTTACCTTGTCTGTTTTACAGATATTTTAGAACTTTCAAAGGTTTATGGCTGACCAGAAGTAAATGAACTCAACTCAAGAGTTACCTTGATAGTTGATAATACTGCTGTTTTTGGATGTCAGGTTGCATTGATAATGTGAATTTTCAGAACATATTTCTCTTCAAATTATACTTGTCTCTGAAAGAATGCAAAGCCTTACAACTTAGGTTTTAGGTTCAAAATATCTGATTGGAATATGGGAACAGCCTTGACATATGCAAAAGGTTTTAGATTCTAGGTACACCAGTTGAAGCTCTCCTATCCACTAGAACATAAGTTAATCGGAGTTGAAGTAGTAAATCCTAGTGGAGGAAAGTTTAAGAGTCTCCTGCGTACTGACACATCCGTTGCGTGTTGACATTGATGGAACTTATCGATCATCGTAGTTTGAAAGTCTGCATATGCTTTCTTCATGAATCTGAAAGGAAAATGTTTCGCTGTTGCACAATATGTTGTCATTACAAACTGTTGTAGCCTGAACTAAACAGTAAATTTTTGTAAGGGAGACCAATCGTTGAAAGATGAGCAGAAAGAATTAATCCTAAGATTAATCCTGACGATGGACAATTAGGATGACTTTTGACCCTCTTCGAAGATGACGATTGAGGCTCTTGAATTCGGTGACGGTTGAGGCTTGTTGATCTTCCTTGTAGGTTGTACATGTTGCAGTATGGGAGGTGTTTTTCCCACAAACACTCCGATGCTTAAGTCATTACACGAAGAATTGATATTTATAGCCTCAAAGAGAGAAGTTACCTGAAAGTTGCACCATATTCCATATCTTTGAACATGAGACAAATGTGAAGTTGGTGATAACTGAAAGGTGTGATGGAAGTTACCTCCAAAGCCATAAATAACGTTTATATCACAAACCTGTTGTGGTTGGTTAATTGGCTCAAATTTTCCGTACTGCTGATTAGTGCTCATATCTATGTTGCATAATGTGATGGGTCTGGTGAGCCAAACATGTATGAGGAACACAATTCCTCTCTCTTTCTCAATTACAAATGATTCTGAATTTGAATTTGTAGTTCAGTGCGAAATCTTGTTATGGTTCTTTATATGAATTGGGATTTTTTTATTAGTTGTGTTGTCGTTCCATTTTTCAATTTATGAGTTGTAACAATTCTTAAACAACTCGTGATATAAAAAATAATTTAGAACTACAAGTGTAACAATTATTAAAATCTCGTAAAATAAAATAAAATAAAATAAAATTGAAACATAGAGCATCCAACACTAATAATATATAAAAAACTAATAATCAAAACATACTATTGTTGTTGTTGATATCTTTCTCCTCAGCAGAAATATAAAGTAATGGATTTAAGTTAGTTGCAAAACTATTATCCAACCGCTGCATCTGAGGAGAATGGATGAGATAGTCATAAGGTGTAGTAGAATGATTAAAAAGATTCAGAATAGCCATTATAGTTATGAGAATAACCAAAATTGAAATCCTCATTTCGACCAGTAATGATAGGGGTAGGAGTAGGAATACTGGTGATTACAGCGGGCATCTTCTGTAGATTCTTTTCTGGAGGTGGAGAAGCATCACTTGATTGGCTTTGCAGCTCAGATATAGTGTGTTTGACACTTTTGTCTTTTTTATCTTTCTTGCGAATTTTGCATAAAACACAATCATCGAGCTAATAAAACAAGCAAAATGAAAAATGAATCAATCAAATGGATTAGCACGTTTTTTGAAAAACAAATTCCCAATATGATTTAACTAAAATCTAAACACAGCAAAGCTAATTTAAGTGTCAATTTCAATGTGACACAAAAAGATATAAAAAGATATTAATCAATATTAATCAATAATAATTAACAAACGTTATCTGAGATGAATTAACACATTTTTTAAAAAAATAAATTCCAACCAATATTAGATCAAAGACCTAAAATCTAAACACAATAAAGAGGTCAAAGAGTTCTACGAGACAACATAAAAGTATATTAATCAATAATAATTAAAAGTTGTGACAATCAATAAGAGACCGTTTTTGACATTATGTACGTACCTTCATGTCATTTTGACTAAGTTTTTTTCTTTTAGGGGCATCCATCAGTTTGTATTCATGCATAATCCAATCAGTTTTATCACCCCTCGGAGGTTTGCCTCTATAAAACACTAATGATTTCTTCAAACCAACTGTGGTTACATTGAATCTGATTTGTTTATCAGCTCCAGTTGCCTTCCAAAATCCATCACCAGCGGCTCTATTTGGTCTATCCCCATTCGGGTATTTCCTATTCCTTGGTGTAAAGAAATACCATTCATCTTCCCCATTTGGATTGTATTTTGCTGTAATAATAATAAGAATCAAATATAAAATGTATGAATTGTATTTTATAAGAATCAAATATTTGGTGACCATGGATGTTGTGATTCAATTTTGGATCAAATATTAAAAGAAAAATATTTAAATTTGTAACTGTTTTTACCAAATTTGAACGAATTCAGTCAAACCAAGTCAATAATATAGTTAAATTCATGATCATTTTACTAAAAATTTTGATCAAAATGAATAGATTTAGTATCCGTGTCCAGCCTTAATTATTAGGAATTTATGCTCAATATAATTCAGCATTTAAAACTCAATCAATATGCAACTCAATATGCTTATTCAATTACCGGAAGAACTTAGATTAATCCGAATAGTATGCGAATGAAAAAAAAAAAAAAAACAATTAATCTATACGAAATGGGATTCAACTAAAAAATATAGGAAAAAAGCATATTTAGGCCCATCAATAAATTTTGATTTCTTTAGAACTTTTTAGGTGTCTCAGTTATATACGTCCGTTAAATGTCACGTCACCGGTACATATACCGCCACGTCGCATATATTTTTTCTAACAAAATGCGACGTCATCTCTCACATAATTTTATATCACATTAATCACTCAACTATTTAGGAATTTATGGTCAATATAATTCAGCATTTAAAACTCAATCAATATGCAACTCAATATGCTTTCATTAAACTTAGATTAATTCGAATAGTATGCGAAAAAAAAAACAATTAATCTATGGGTGGGATTCAACTAAAAAATATAGGAAAACCATCAATATGTCACGTCACCCGCTACATATGTCACGTACCGCCACGTCGCATATATTTTTTCTAACAAAATGCGACGACATCCCTCACATAATTTTATATCACATTAATCACTCAACTATTTAGGAATTTATGCTCAATATAATTCAGCATTTAAAACTCAATCAATATGCAACTCAATATGCTTATTCAATTAATGGAGAACTTAGATTAATCCAAATAGTAATCCGAATAGTATGAAAAAAAAAAAAAAAAACAATTAATCTATGGGTGGGATTCAATTAAAAAATATAGGAAAACTAAAAAATATACGAAAAATGCATATCTAGGCCCATCAATGTGTCACGTCACCCGCTACATATGTCACGTCACCCGCTACATATACCGCCACATCGCATATATTTTTTCTAACAAAATGCGACGTCATCCCTCACATAATTTTAATTTTATATCACATTTCAAGCACCTTAATGACACTAGTTACTCAAAAAAATTAAAACGTGGCGGTATATGTGGCGGGTTACGTAGGACTTATATAAGTGAGACATTCAAAAAGGTTTATTGATCAAAGACCTAATCTATCTATTTAAATGATCAAGGGCTTAATCAAGAAAAATTGAATCGATCAAGGCCAAAATATAGAAAATATAGTTATTAGGGTTTTATGCTGATATAAAACTACATTTAAAACTCAACTAAAACATATAGCTATTAGGGTTTTATGCTGATATAATTCTACATTTTCAAGTTGAATGACATGAAAATCTAGGTGATATCACAAGAAATAATAAACTATTTAATATCTGTAATGCATTAAAATAGTTTAATGAAGTTTTAATAAGTTTAATGAAGTTTTGGCGTTTAGTACCTGCAAGGGTGTCAGGATTATACTTGTAAAGCTCAACCTCCTTAATCCTATTCCGAGGCAAAGACTGATTATAAATCTTCCTCTTCAAATAATAAACAACAAGCTCTTCATCATGAGGCTTGAATCGATACCCGGGAGGAAAAGAATTGAAATAATCCTCCTCATTATACTCCTCTTCATCATTATGATAATTAATGAACTCGTCAGCTTGCTCATAGTTCAAACACTGTCCACCAAATTCATAAGTTACCGGAGCGGGGGACTCATTACTGAAATTAGGACTTCCTCCAGCGCTGGTCGGGGTAGGAGCGGGGTCGGAAAAGGCGGGATTGGAGGAAGAAGAGGGATATATAGGGCATAGTATAGGATTGAGTTTGTTTGTTACACCAAACTCCCGCTTGACTTGGTCCTCAGGACTCGTAGCTGAAGGAGAGATCATTCTGTTTCAAGACTCAAGAGAAGCTCGAAGTTTATGGATTCTTGGAGTCTTGATTTTATTTGATTTTTCAGAAAATTAAAATATTCAAATAAAATGAGGAGATAGATTTCAGATCAAATTCTAATATTCAAATTCTAATTAAAATATTCAAATAAAATGAGGATAAAGTTGCAAACAAATCGGGAGTACCATGAGAATCTGCATGACATGTCGTGGGGAGGGCCGTGTACTGTGTACAGATATTTGCTTCTGCATGGTTTGGTATTAAAAAGTATAATTAAATCTGCTTCCCTGGAATTTAGTATATAAACTGGAGAAGTTTCCTTTGAAAAAAATCTCGTCGATTCCCAGAAAATCCTAGTCCATATTTGTCTACTTTTGTTACTTCACTAAAACAACCATATGAAATGTCAATCTGTTAGCAAAAGTATTTTGTTTGAAATATACCGACAGATGTTGAAATGTTTGGCTTAATTGAGTAGACTGCTGCATACCTGCCATGTCTTAGTGTACTGCCATATATGGTATGCATTACATAAACTGCTTTATCAAAGTACTTTTCAACTTTCATTATCGGTTTCTGTATCTTGGTTGTAATTTAGGTTTTAAGAGAACTCTTTATCACCTCAAGTTGCTTAAATTCTCGTGGATAGCCTTTATTTCTAACGAAGTGGTACTGCAAGACAATGAGATGCAGTATGTAGTATTGCTACTTTAGAAAAGAGTCACTCATAACATTTTAAACAAGTTCAAATGATGGAGAAACCACTTTAAAACTTTAAGAGGCATTAGGCATTTGAGTGCAAGTTGGAGTCGCTCAGCAAGTTATGCAGAAACAGTTAAAAAGGAAAACATTGTTTTACGGCCCCTTTCACAACTTAATTTGGCCGATTCCTCGGAATAAATGACATGTTCTTTTCTCTTTGGCCTTCCTACTGTCTTAGACTTAAATATCAGAGGAGTAAGAGCTTCCAGATTGGGAACACAGACAATGAATATATCAGAAAGGAAATGAACTCGCATGATTATATATGTGTAGATGATAAAAGGAAATACAGATTACAGATTTGTATTCCTTGCAGTTCTACAGAGCCTAAAGAAAGATGAAGTTCATGCTGCTGTTGCTTTATTTTCCATCTGTTGATGAATAACATTGTTCAAAAACAATATTTTGTTCTTGATATTGTCGAGCTCTTTCTTTTCCTTCTAAAGGATGAAATGGTTCCCCGATACCACATCATTATTAATATCAATCAATTGTATAAGATTGTAATGACATAAACCTGTAAAACATATTTGTCAAGCAGATTACTAAAGTTTCAACATAACGTGTGCAACTTGTGCAAAAACATCAAAGACACTAACATAATCGCAGAAGAATGGCAATCACAATGCACAAGCCGAAAGGCAGTTCCAGATCCACAAACAGCAGAAAAATGGCTGGAAATATTTAATGCAACTATCAAGCTGAATTAAATTAATCCCCCATTTAAAAACTAAATGGGAAAGGCAATCTTGACAATGTATATAACAGTATCCAGGAGACTATTACAATATATCCAGACTATCCAAACTACTATCTATTCCATGCATAGAGTTGTAAAACTGGCTTTATTTCGGAAAATGAACTGACAACAGAATCGGCTCTTGAATCGAATGATTATTCTTTTTCATAAAAGCAAGATAGTTTATGTTACCTTTGAGAAAAGAAAATGATGCTTGCTTTCAACAAATCTAATCATCATACGGAATTTTATCTATTTTCTTATATGCTGCTTCATAGGTTTGTCTTTGGTTTGTTGCTACCAGAAACAGTCCTTGTTGCTGTGCGCATGGTCACAAATTCCTCTGCTGCAGAAGGATGTATTCCCACCTGCCAGAAATATTTTACCCAGACTGCCTTAGTAATCAAATCTACTAGTGGTTTGGCATAACAATTTCCTATTTAACAAAAAGCTTGCAGATGTATGTGAAATAGTTGCAAGGTTTTTGGTACAAGGACTTTCTTTAGCAGAATAGATTGCAAAAATGTGTTCAATAGTTGAAGATTTCTTCACAAGAATAATAGGTTCGTTCAAGGCATTTAATCGATGTATTCATAAGAATTTGATCCATTTAGCTTAGATTTACATAGGTTAGGGGCAAATTTACCTTTGTATTTGTGTTTCCATGTGTAGAGGATCAAGTTCTAAGAAATCGAGTTGATTTGATACTAAATCGAGTTAGAAACGAGCAAATAAGGCAACCTTGACACCTCGTGGTATTTTCGCTATAACTTCCTCATACGAACGAATGTTTGGGCGATTCAAGTTGCATTGGAAAGCTAAGCCATAGATAAACAGCTTTCATGTTTTGAGTTTTTCCAAATTCGGAGCAGAAAATGGTGAAAACAGGGTTCAATCGAATAAGATTATTTAGGATAGGTCCAGTATTCTTGTTATGTTAATTCACTTAGGACAATTAAATATAAGTATCGAGAGATCGTATTTAATTGTGCTTTAAAAGAGTAAATTGTTAAAACGTTCATCGCATATTTAAATGAATCGTTGACTTTGCATGAATAAAGAATGTTGGTAAAAATCTTGAATTAAGATTTGAATTAGTTTATTTTATGCTTAAAGTTAATTAGTTAATAAGAGTTGGTCCAAGTGGTAAGGCACTCCATCTTCTACTTGAAAGGTTTGAGGTTCGAGTCCCCGCTTCGTCAAAATTTAGCTCTTATTGGTAGGCTATCTGTAAACTCCATTGTAAACCCTCATCGAGGTCTGTGGTTTGCGCCTTGCGAGTGGGTAGGTCTCCCCTTAGCTAAACTTTATGTTACCAAAAAAGTTACTTAGTTAATAATCAAATCACAATATTCGCATTTACTACTTTTCAAGAGAAAATAAACTAAGTATTATAAAGATATATCAAGTTTGTACATTTACAGTTCTCTGTGGATTTGATCTTATTATTATTACTTGAGTGATTCTGTACACTTGCGGAAAACATCCGACAAATACTTAAGAAAAGCTCGAAGTTTATGGATTCTTGGATCAAATTCTAATTATCATATAATTTAGATAGATAATTATTCGATTATTTCTTTACCCACTAAAATAAGGACATAAAAGTAACAACGATAAATGAAGGCAGACACGATCTTATCTAATAAATATCACATTGTCACACAAGGAGGTATATTTACTTTGTCTCTTTTACAATCTTTTTATAAGTATACTAACTTTGGCATCAGGTGTCCAACATCAATCCCATCACCGACTTTCTTCTTAAAAACTTCACTTTAACCTCGGTGAACTCACTTTACCAACGAAATTATCATTGGTGTGGTGAACATAAAACCTTTTTTTATTTTCTTGGTGATTCAAGAGTTTTCGCCCTCGAGAAACAAAATTTCTACAAAAACAATTTAACAGAATCAATAGAAACAACCCCTACAGAAACCCTCACAATATTGGTGGATCAGGTGCTCGGTACATCAATAACAAACTCAATTTAGCTTTTGGGTTAGATTTTCATTTTAAAAACTCGACTTTTCGATTTGATTCGGTTCGGATTTTAAACCAAATTCACATTGAAAAATATGTGAATGAAGCCCATAGGGAGAGTTAGTTACCGTTAAAATGAGGTGAAGCCCATAAATGGAAAATATCTAAATCCAATAATACGTTATCTTCCCGCGCCACTAGTTAGTTATCAATAATAATATTCCGGCGAAATATCTCCGCCGTCCTCCGCCGTCTCTGATGTCTTCTTTCCCTCTCTTCCTTCATCCTCCCGTTTCGTTCCACACTCCCAAATTTCGCGCTCCGATTTCACTCTCTTATTCCAAGTCTCATATTTGCTTTTCTTCGTCTCTTCCGGATTCTTCATCTTCTGATCCTCAAGACTTGCTATGGCTCCGTGAGGAGCAGCGCTGGCTCCGAGAAGAGCAGCGTTGGCTCCGGGAAGAGCAGCGCTGGCTTCGCGATCGAGAGTCGTTACTTAGCGAGATACAGTCTCTAAAGCTCCAAATTCAGAATTTAGAAAAACGAATCTTGGTGCAGGATGTGGATTTGGTGCCTGACAGTGTTGCCAATGTTAGTGCTTTGTTGCAAGTTTTGAATGAGAAGAATCGTATCGCGGAGACCGGTTCCAGTGCCAGCCCCATTGTGTTGGAGGAGAAGAATGTGGAAGAAGAAGAGGTTAAAGAAGTGGTTAGCGTTTCGAAGAAGAAAAATTGGAGAACATTAAGAAAAGGTAGCGAAGGAGAGGAAGTTCAGCAATTGCAGGTGCGATTTTGATAGATTAATAGATAAACCATAACTGAGCCCTAACTATCAGCTCGAGTTTATCCTTTAATGCTGTTTCTGTAATAGTGTAATTATGTTCTTGAATGTATTGTTTATATGGTGAAATCTTCGGATTTTAGCTGATACTGGATGTGTTAAAGATGTTTTTTTTTTAATTCTTTTATGAATTGCATAATCTGTTGGACGGGTTTGGAATATATTCTTTTCGTGAAAACTCGTATGGTTATTATTCCAGGAAGCGTTACAAATGTTGGGGTTTTACTCTGGCGAGGAAGATATGGAGTTTTCCAGCTTCTCAAGTGGAACGGAGCGTGCAGTGAAGACTTGGCAAGTAAATGTTACATTGTGCTGTGTTACTTCAGGTTGATAGAGAACTGACTAGAATTGTGGGCGATCTTTTCATCTCATCTCCGCTCTCATACGGTTATGTATCTTATCTTCCTATCCCAATTTGAACTTGAATTAATCTTATTATATGGAATTGCCTGGCAGGCATCATTAAGTATTCCAGATGATGGGATAATGACCACAGAACTCCTTGAGAGATTATATATGGAACCTCAAATTGGATCTAAATTTAGCATCGATGAGAAAGGAATCAATTTAAGTGTTTCACAAGAGGTATTATGCTTTTTCTTTCTCCACAATGCTGCTGTTTCCTTTACTGAATTTATTAGTTGCATTCTACCCTTTATGAAGGCTTAGTGAAGCAAATATTGATGAGTACAAGGATAATTAGAGTTCATGTGGATGTTAAATAGCAGTACGATACTTGAGTATATATTTGTAGGCATATTGAAGTAGAAAAAAGCAATTGCTTTTGCTTATAATGTGGTAAATTGTCCAATTATTTTTCAATTTAAACACTACTCTTGTTATCCTTTCTGATCAAGCTTGATGTTGTAGCTTCATCAACAGAAAATAGAGATATAATAGTTTGTCAATGTTCTTTCAGCATTTTTCTTATGTCCTGAAATCTGCTTTTTCTTTTCTTTGCTTTTCTTTTCTTTTCAGAAAGGTGTTAATGGAGCTGCAGTTGCGTCTGCGGTTGAAATATCCGAAGTACAGCAGAAGGTAGTGAAAGAAGAAGGCACAACAGAAGTTCAGCAATCTCACCACCGGGTATTTCTTTTAGGGGAGAATAGATGGGAAGAACCTTCTAGGCTTATTAAGAAGGATAAAGTTGCAAACAAATCCGGGAATACCATGAGAATCTGCATGACATGTCGTGGGGAGGGCCGTGTACTGTGTACAGGTATTTGCTTCTGCATGATTTGCTATTTAAAAAGTATAATTAAATCTCCTTCCCTGGAATTTAGTATTTAAAGTTCCTTTATTGTAACCATCCATGACAAACGAAGATATAACCTTCATTGTTAGTTTCTTCACAGTTAAAAGGATTTTATTCTAATGCATTGTCTTCCACGTTATGTAACCAGTGTTCCTTTACCTTGTCTGTTTTATATTCCTGGTGTCATCTGCTTGTTCATCCACACGCTTATTTGTGTGATGTTAAAGCTAACTGATATTTTAGAACTTTCAAAGGTTTATGGCTGGTCAGAACTAAATGAACTCAACTCAAGAGTTAGCTTGATAGTTGATAATACTGCTGTTTTTGGATGTCAGGTTGCATTGATAATGTGAATTTTCAGAACATATTTTCTTCATATTATATTCGTGTCTGAAAAAATGCAAAGTCTTACAACTTAGGTTGCAGGTTCAGAGTATCTAATTGTAATACGGGAGCAGCCCTGACATATACAAAAGGTTTTAGATTCTAGGTAGTTAGAAAACCGCTTGGACTGTTTATGGTCCACCAGTTGAAGCTCTCCTGTCCACTGGAACATAAATAAATTGGAGTTGAAGTAGTAAATCCAAGTGGAGGAAAGTTTAAGAGTCTCCGGCCTACTGACACATCTGTTGCGTGTTGACATTGGTGGAACTTATCGATCATCGTAGTTCGAAAGTCTGCACATGCTTTCTTCATGAATCTGAAAGGAAAATGTTTCACTGTTGCATAATATATTGTCATTACAAACCTGTTCTGGTTGGTTAATTGGCTCAAATTGTGCGTACTGCTAATTAGTGCTCATATCTATGTTGCAGAATGTGATGGGTCTGGTGAGCCAAACATTGAAGAGCAGGTATGAGGAACACCATTCTCTCTCTCTCTCTCTCTCTCTCTCTCTCTCTCTCTCTCTCTCTCTCTCTCAATTACTAATGATTCTTCTCGAATTTATCTGACACAAGTTCTATGCAGCAGTTTATGGAATGGATAGATGAGGGAGCAAAATGTCCATATTGTGAAGGCCAAGGATTTACAGACTGTGATGTATGTGAAGGGAAGGCCGTGGTATAGGTATTGATTTTTCTTACTTGCGAATCTTTATTCAGACCAGCTATAAATGTAAATTTTCATATCAAGTTTCCTTCCCTGTATTGGAGGACAGGGCCAGAGATTACTGGTCAGGTCGAAAAGAAAACTGTACAATTACATAAATGATGGCTAATTTTAACACTAGTGTGTAGCTGCTATGTTGTAACAATGCAATTATAAGACACAATTCCTTAATCATAGTCTCTGTTGATGATGCACTGAGAATTTTGTAAATCAATATCTCCACTTTAAGATACAACAGCCTTGTTTTGTGGAGAAGTTTCCTTTGAATAAAATCTCGTCAATTCCCAGAAAATCCAAGTACATATTTGTCTACTTTTGTTACTTCACTAAAACAACCATATGAAATGTCAATATGTTAGCAAAAGTATTTTGTTTGAAATATGCCGACAGATATTGAAAAGTTTGGTTTAATTGAGTAAATTGCTGCATAGCTGCTATGTCTTAGTGTACTGCCAATGCCATATATGGTATGCATTACATAAACTGCTTTATGAAATTGCTTTTCAACTTTCATTATCGGTTTCTATATCTTGGTTGTAATTTAGGTTTTAAGAGAACTCTTTATCACCTCAAGTTGTTTAAATTGTCGTGGATAGCCTTTGTTTCTAACGAAGTGGTACTGCATGACAATTTAGATGTAGTATGTATTATTGCTACTTTAAAAGCGAGTCACTCATAACATTTAAACAAGTTCAAACGATGGAGAAACCACTTTAAAACTTTAAGAGGCATTAGGCATTTGAGTGCAAGTTGGAGTGGCTCAGCGAGTTATGCGGAAACAGTTAAAAAGGAAAACATTGTTCCCAGCCCCTTTCACAACTTAATTTGGCCAACTCCTCGCAATAAATAAACGACATGTTCTTTTATCTTTGGCCTTCCAAATGTCTTTGACTTAAATATCAAAGGAGTATGAGCTTCCAGATTGGGAACACGGACAATGTCAGAAGGAAATGAACTCAGCATAATTATATATTTGTGAAGATGATAAAAGGAAATATAGATTACAGATTTGGCACTGCTTTACTATTAAATTCTGTTGGCCTTGGATTATTTGTATTCCTTCAATTCTACAGAGCCTAAAGAAAGATGAACTTCATTCTACTGTTGCTTTATTTTCCACCAGCTGATGAATAACATTGTTCAAAAACAATATTTTGTTCTTGATATTGTCGTGTTCTTTTTTTTTACTTCTAAATGATGAAATGGTTTCCCGACAATTTCGTTCTCCTACTCATCGATGAGTAAATAAAATTTTACTCATTAACTATCAGATCAACTTTTATATAATCTGAGGGTCCAAATAAACTACTACAAAATTAATTAATCCATTTAAAAATGCTCCTTAAAAATCCCTAAAATTATGAAATTATGGAGAAAAACAAATTAAGGCAGCTATTCTCCTAAACCCTAACTATGATCTTGAACCATGACCCAGACCCTAAACCCTAGTCGTTATAGGGGTCAAGGCATAGGAGAATAGCTGCCTCAATTTGTTTTTCTTCAGTTACATAATTTTAGGGCATTTTTAAATGGATTAATTAATTTTGTAGTAGTTAATTTGGACCATTAGATTTATACAAGGTTGATCTAATGATTAATGAATAAACTTTTATTTACTCATTGATGAGTAGGAGAACAGAATTGGGTGCCCCGATACCACATCATTATTAATATCAATCAATTGTATAAGATAGTAATGACATAAACCTGTAAACATTTTGTCAAGCAGATTACTAAAGTTTCAACATAACATGTGCAACTTGTGCAAAAACATCAAAGACGCTAACATAATCGCAGAAAAAAGGCAATCAGAATGCACAAGCCGAAAGGCAGTTCCAGATCCACAATCAGCAGAAAAATGGCTGGAAATATTAAATGCAACTATCAAGCTGAATTAAATTAATCCCCCATTTAAAAACTAAATCGGAAAGGAAATCTTGACAATGTATATAACAGTATCCACGACACTATTACAATATATCCAGACTATCCAAACTACTATATATTCCATGTATAGAGTTGTAAAACTGGCTTTATTTCGGAAAATGAACTGACAACAGAATCGGCTCTTGAATCGAATGATTATTCTTTTTCATAAAAGCATGAGAGTTTATGTTACCTTTGAGAAAAGAAAATAATGCTTGCTTTCAACAAATTTAATCATCATACGGAATTTTATCTATTTTCTTATATGCTGCTTCATAGGTTTGTCTTTGGTTTGTTGCTACCAGAAACAGTCCTTGTTGCTGTGCGCATGGTCACAAATTCCTCTGCTGCAGAAGGATGTATTCCCACCTGCCAGAAATATTTTACCCAGACTGCCTTAGTAATCAAATCTACTAGTGGTTTGGCAAAACAATTTCCTATTTAACAAAAAGCTTGCAGATATATGTGAAATAGTTGCAAGGTTTTTGGTACAAGGACTTTCTTCAGCGGAATATATTGCAAAAATGTGTTCAATAGTTGAAGATTTCTTCACAACTTTTCATTGAAAATTATGGCCAATGGTCGTCATTCACAACAGTGAGGCAGGTTATGCAAAAGAAATGCTTACCGTGCTGTCAAATTGGGCCTTTGTTGCTCCACATTTCAATGCAACAGCAATTCCCTAAAATGAAATACAAAATGAATATCAGAAAGAGAAAGCATAGTTGCCCAAGTATGTTTGAAGACATAATATTAATGGGTGGTCCCTATAAAAATATAGTCTGAGGCTTTCTGCACTATCTTGGAATTCTTGGTGCTCACATGTTAATTACCAAATGACTACTGGTTTCAGTTATCCTGCCCGATCCATATCATTTGCGTATAAAAATTCCAACTTGGTGAAATCAGAACCACTAAGAAGTTTCAAATTTATAAACATCTAATGAGTAACACTTGTATAGGAGTAGCAAGGCATCATAACAAGAATTTTTGTGAACTTAGTTCTAGAAACCTGTAACAGCTAAAATAAGCTTCGATCCTAAATCGCAACAAATATTTGACGCAAAACAAATAATTGAAAAATTGCACACAATCTGCATATTAGTTCAATAAATTATTCCCATTTACACGCTAGGGTGTGACATGTATTAAGCACACATAAAAGGGATTGAAATTCTTTCAGTTTTTTTGCATATCGCTACTTGTCAAGATAATTCCGGAAAAGAATATGAAACGTGAAGGAATCCTACATGGGATGCTTAATTTGATTTCAAAACAACCACAGCACTGAATTGCAAAGGAAAAACTTACCTGTATAACTTCAGGAGCATCTGGCCCACACATGGAAGCTCCAAGAACTTTATCCGTCTCAGCGTCAACAAGAAGTTTCATCACCGTCTTCTCCTGCCGTCTAGAAGCAAAAATAAAGTTTAAGAGCTCTTGAACATATGAAATGCTATAGTCAGGAGTTCAATATTAACTGAAGGACTTTTAAATCATAAGATCATCTTAAGTACCAAAGTATGATCTGACAATGACACTGACTAAGATGAGATCTTAATTGGTGCTACTATTAATTTGGTCCGAGATCTCCTAAGCAAGTTTCTACATGTCTCTGCAGTAAACAAAACTAGCCAACTTATCTTTCCAAACGAACAGTTTTCTTAGATCTTTCTCCTTATTTGGGACCTTATTCTATTCACCTTTTTAGGCTTTCAGCTTCTCAAAAATATCTCGCAAGTCAAGACACTAGGAATATGTGTTTTATTTACTCTCTATCTATATCTCGGTCACAAAAAGAAGAAAGAGAGACTTGGGTAAATTTGATTTATTCTGAATTCGAGCATTTGGAAGTCGGAATCAAAGGGTTCACTTATAGTTATTAAAGGCTCATGGCGCACCATGGCGTAAAGGGGGTCCTGGAGCCATGGTGCATGGCGCGCGCCAGAGCGACAAATGGCGCACTAACACAAATAATTAGAAAAATTATGAATCCTTGCATAAAATTGAAATAAATAATAAGCCATGACAAAATTCTAAAATCTGATGGCTTTCACTTCTCTTTAAATTCTAATTCAAATAGGACTCTTCATATTCCTATTTAATATTAGGTTTTTTTTTATTATTTTGGACTCTTAGATTAGGTCAAATCTGATTGTCAGTATTTATTCCTGCAATAAATACCTTAAAAACCCTTCATCCACCTTTAAAAAAAAAAAAACCCTTCATCTTTCAGTTTGTTCACTAATGGCGCACCATGATAATTAGCAGATGGCGCATAATGGCGCTCTTGGCGTGCGCCATGGCGACCCTGACTGCCATAGCCAGAAAATGGCGCCATGGAATGAGCCTGGTGCGCCATGCGCCATTGGCGCGCCATTAATAACTATGGGTTCACTTTGACAGATATGCAGTATTCTCAAAGTTGTACGCAACGTTATGTTGTTCTATAAGATTTTTACAACATGCTTTTGACAAAAATTTATCGCAGCAGTACATACCCGGAGATAGTGTTCTTCATAGGATTGAAGGATGAAGTGAAAACCAATATATCACTTTTTCCTTGCTCTATTGCCTGTTCTTCACTAACGCCTACCACGGACAATGGTGGAATGCTGCAAGAAGTAAATGATATGTTAACCAGTTGCAAATAAGATGACGATTGAACAAAATGACCAACAAAAGCATTACTTTTCTATGCTCTCCACATTTATACATACAAGACAGACTTCTACTAAAAGGATCAGGTTAGTTGTTGTGACCAAGTACAACTGCCATGAATCAATTTTAGCCCACGAATGCCAACACAGAAACATGCATTGACAAAATACAAGGGTAAAAGCACAAGAGGATGGAAAATGTATATGAAATGATGAAAAGAGGACAGAATAGCGATCTCCCAGAACCTCTTCTTATACATCATTATCAATCTAAAGTTGCAAATGTCATCCAAATCTAGATAGTACAAAATAGCCTTACTAACTGGTCCTATTAATCAAATCAATAGAAATGCAAATGTACAAGACAACCTTACTGACTGCTCCTATTAATCAAATGCACTAAAACATATCAAGGAATGAAATAAATAATACAAGAATAAATCATAGAACTCTTCCTCTATCACTACAAACCATCAACATCTATATTATGAATACTCAAACATCTCAATGGGACACAAAAAAGAAAGTTGTACGAGTTTCAAGAACAGGTCAACTTTTTACCTAAATACAGCATATGGGACATCTTTGTAGTCAGGTTTACTAGGTTGCCCACCAAAAACAGTTTTCTGCACAGAGGACATCAAATACCATAAGATTTTTACATTATTTTTGCAGATAGTGCATACTGATTAGTAACTTAATAAAGAAAATCAAAAACTGTCTCAACGGAACACATACTGCAAAGCATGTTCCTTCCATTAAGGCAATGGGGGTAAGATTCATCCGATTTGTAACATCACCGATTGCCCATATGCTAGGAACATTAGTGCGGGAGAACTCGTCCACCTGAAAAAGAAAGTGATTAAGATAATCTACATCCAGCAGATAAAAAGACTACTCCACAAGAAATGGCACATGTACAAGTTAGCAATACCACTACAGACGGGTCGGAATAGCTTGGAAGTTTACTAAAAGGATTTTTTATAACCAAAAAGAACAGTAGCGTATAATTATTATTTTCTAGAAAGAAAAAACTAAAACCTAGTACACATTGGATTCACATAAAGTTTTGTTGCTTGCGCTAGCACCGACAATCATAAGTAACAACTGATATGAATTTCAACATATTAGCAAAGGACTGCGTCGCCTTGAGGGTTTTAAATCATGGTGGTGTCTCATGAGGTGAAATATCCATCTAAAAACTGGTTTGAGGTCTCACTATTTCTTGTAGACTTACAGTTTCATGATATCATAATAAACACAAACCCATCTTACAACAAAGGGGAGTTTTTTGAATTAAAAAATAGAACTTGATATATGAAAAGCTTTTCTATAGAATTACAGTGTCTCTTTTCAGGTCCTCAAGCAATCAGTCCACACAAAGCATAGTGAATAGCCCTTATTATCAATGACTTGCAAAAGAGAGCGTAACATTATCAGCAAAATGTGGACAAGGTAACAATAAACAACATGACGCAAAGACAAACAGATGCTCTAATTTACAACTTTTCTTTGTGAACAACACTATACATATACATCGAAAGTAAACATCAGAAGAAAATGCAAATGATCTGTTAGAAATCTTAAACCTGTTTTTTTACCCTGAAGGATAAAAGATAAAAGGAAAAAGCTAACCTTAATAGCCCCTGCTCTATCAAGCTCCACGCCTGCTGAACCCAAATTTAATATCTTTGTATTGGGTGCCCGACCTGCAACACATTGAAAACATTACCACAATTATGATCACAAAATGACTAATATAAAACTGAAACTTAAGGATCACAGTGATTAAAACCAATGACAACTCTAAGCTTGGTAGAATACGGATTAGCAGGACTATAAATGAGGGTGTGCAAGGCACACCTCTGCACATGACCCCAAAAAAGCGGCGGTCCCAAAAAAGTTAAATTTTACGTGATAAATTTGAAAATCTTAATGCATAAAGGATATGTTTTGGTATTGCAGCTCGTGAATGTTTGATTAAATAGAATATCGGGGCCCATGATTAAAACTCCAACGAAAGTATGTTTTATTTTACAAAATAATCTTAAATAATAAGGTTCAATAGAAATTTAGCACAAGGTCTCCCAAAGTCTAAGACGTGCCTGCAGATTAGCAGTGCTCAAAATTTACGGAGACAAAAATTGACACATTGTTCACTCGATCAAAGGAAAAAATTACACCTTGACTTTCAAACTATCTCTGGATTAGAATATCTGAATGCCATATTTATCCTTTCTAGTGCTTCCAATAGGATGTCTTAATAGGAAAATGGGAGGTTATGAGTTTGATAGTGGAGGAAAATGTTTTCCATTCTTACCAATATGAAGAGATCTTAACAAGAAGAGAATAATTCTGCCCTAGTCTTCTGATTATTAGAAATGGAACGAAATTGCCATAAAATTTTAATTCTTAACAAGAATTCCCTCAATGATTGACTTTTATTTCTTCTGTTGTACTTTGACTGAAATCAGGAAACCCATTTTCCGAAGATACCACGTGGTCTCAAGTCACTACTTTTCTGAGATAAGGATTAGGGATACACAGAAAAAAGAAATCATTTTGTTGTTCTGCATGGGAAAAAAAAAAATTCAAATTTCAAGTATTGACACTTCACGTGCAGTGAAATTTTAGACGAAATGGTACCTGACATTTCGATGTCGGCAAAAAAAGTGTCAATGTTAAATTAGGAGGCACTTTAATCCAATCACTCTCTAGCTACATGTTCTATTACAATACTTCAACAAATAACTCAGACCACTTCAAGTAATCATCTTTGCCGGAAAACTGGGGGACAGATAATGTGTTTCATCATGGCTATTATTTGGAATTTTATCTTCCCATGCATTTTTTTTTTTAAATGAATTACATGAGAAAATATTGACTTGACAAGCATGGCCCCATTATTAAGACACAATCAGGCTAATAGCCCATTTGTTTTAATCAATTGTCCTTGTTTGATACAGCTCCAAGCTTGTGTTTTGCAAACTTACAATATGATTTTATTGGATCCTGCATAGGTGCAATGCAATTTTGGCAATGCTGCCTGAACGGGAAATACTTCAAATAACATGACTTGAACCTAAATGCACATTGACAGGTTGAGTAATTACCAGTGGCAAAGAGTACGACATCTGCAAAGATATCTACTCCGTGATCTGTTGTTACTTTTATGCCATCCTCTGTTTTAACTAACTGTATTGACAGGACATAATTAGCATAGGGTCAATTGTACATCAATCTCATGACTCCAAAATGGAAATTAAAAATATAACACATTGCTAAAGATAAAACATGCAAAGCGAAATCAAAAGTCAGCATAGATGGGAAACTCCAAGATATTCCAAGTACCTGACTCAAACTTGTCCTAGGATGCAAATTTATTCCCCTGCCCTCTAGATTCCTTGCAACCACTGCCCTCATTTCATCATCAAAACCCCTGCATCCATAAAGGCATTAGAAATCCTTTGCAGTTGAACTATAATGATACCAAAGGAATGAAATAGCAGAGGAAACTCATTACTGAACACAAATCCTACACATAATATGTATAAAAAAATGGCTAGTTAACAACTAGCATTAAAAAGGAATAGAGGTGGAAAATTTGGAAGTTCAACAGCACTTTGGGAGGACATAATTGACATAAACAATCAAACACCTCAATGGAAGTTCCTTTCTGAAAACTAGGTCCACAGTAGCACCCATTCCGCGCCATATTGAAGCAAACTCAACAGCAATGTACCTAAACAATCGGAGCAGCATCATTGGCAGGCTGAGAAAACGAAAGCCAATGCCTTAATGGATATCATTTAAGAGGTAAAGGTTTACCCTCCACCAAGTATAACAACACGCTTAGGAACATCTTCCAGACTCAAAGCTTCATCAGAGGTTATTGCCAGCTCCTTCATAATCAAAGAAACAAAAAGGAAAATACAATTAACAGTGAATAGAAGAACAGATGAATGTTGAATGCATCTTATCTTATGCATCAAAAACTGAAAAAAAATTGGTAAGGCTGCATATGGTTTTTGAATAAAAGGACAAATATCAAATTGTCAAGGAACCAATTGAACTAAACACTTAAGCCGATAATTAAGGCCCAACAACATTTTTTTACATCAATCTCCAACACAAATAAATGCACAACTTGTGCCTATGAATTCAATTTCGGAACACACATTAGAGAACTCTATGCTGAATTTGCATCCAATAATAACATGCTGATCAAAGAATATGTAGCCCAGAAAAGTAACATTCTTTCAAGTAATGGAGTGACAGTATCTAAGTTCAGAACTCTATTGACAATTCAATGATTCAACAATCTATCGTTAATAATTTCAAAAGTGTTCCCTCTACGCTGCCAAAAGTACACCTTTAAAAGATCCTTAAAATCAGCAAACTATTATAATCAGACAAGTACAAATTGCTTGAATTTGATTTAGCTATGAATTCATCATCCACCAACTCCGAATTATGCAAGAGAACCGAAGAATCACCTGTCCAGGAATAGGAGGACGTTGAGCTCTACTTCCTGTGGCAATAAGTATGTGCTTTGCTGAGTAGCTTAATTTAGTGCCATCTAGCTGTGTCACCTCAACTTCATTAGGACCAACGATCTTTCCTGCTCCTTCATATAGTTTAACCCCAGCATTAGACAATAACCGCTTGTAAATACCATTTAGCCTGAGTATTTCATCATTCTGCAAATTCGACAAATGGATAGAGAAAATAAATATACAGAAGCAGTCACCACTCTACTTTAGCTTATGAGTAATATACTTGGCCGAGTATGACAAGTAATACAATCTTTTGGCTAAAAGAAAGATAAAGATAAACCACCAAATGGTTACAAATCTTAAGAAATTAGAAGTCTATGAACAAAATGGGCCCAAAAAAATAGAAGATATGCTTGCATATCCAATATTACAATGGTAACAATAATAAATTCACAAGATCGTTACTATCATCATAAGAATCTGTCATAAAGTAATCACAATTCCACCCACCTTCCTTTGCAACAGCTTTTTCCAGTTGAATTCCACATGTTCATTTATCTCCCACCCATAATTCCTCGCATCCTGCAAAACCATCAAACAAATGATTGCATAACATTAACAGTCATACCAACAACATCAAAGAAACAAAGACTAGAACATACAATGACAGCAAGAAAAAATACCAAGAATGATCTAACATATCAGCAAAACTATAATTGAATAACCCCATCCATGCAAAAGAATTGATCTCAAAGTTCAAAAAGAATCTACTCAAAAAATGCTAGCTAAACTATCTAAATTACTTAAATTCTGAACATCAATTGTACGTTTCAAGAATTTCCAAATCCAAAATTCAGAATAATCAATTTAAAGACTTGGTAGGTACTTTCAAATGATATACACAGACTTCAACTGCAAGGTTACTTTGATAAAATTAAACAAGGTAGTAAATTCAGAATTGTTTTAGGTACAGAATATATAACTTATCCAATGTCCACAAACACAAAGATTAACACAGAGATAACTGTTTACAGTAACACTCCGACAAACATTTATCTGCTTAAGCAATTGAATTTAAGGATTGTGCATTCTCACCTCAAGTTCACCTCCATAACATGCTCCATACACTAAAATCTTCTTGGGAACACAACCGCGAAGAACACAACTACAGAAGCAACCAACAAAATAAGTAAAGGATCGCGGACATATATGATCAGAGAATTAGCTATAAATTCTCATGATAAATGACGTATCAAGCAAAACTACGATTGTATCGTATTTGAGAAACAATATCCTCAAGTTAAGGCTTGAAATATTTGTATGCTTCATAGTTCATATGGCACTACAATTAATTACCATCAATATATACTCATTACTAGAAGTTCACCAACTTCCAAATTTTCCCACCATCCTTCTCACTTTATTACTAATGAGTAACTATACTTGGGTTATTAGAAACATTTTATAAGGCCTAGTTTACATGAACTTACGTTCCACCAACACCTCCAAGTGTATCTGAGCTGACTGGATGAAATGGTAGTTCACAAATCCCAACCTTCAAACATACCAGAAAGCAGTTAGAGATAACCCAACTTCAGAGTAGGAGAATTAATACATTGAGCTAAATACAAATAGAAGCATAATAAACTACAGGAAGGTCAAACAGGACACACACAAAGACTTTAGCATCATTGCCATGGCATTCACATTTTTCATCAGCAAAACTTCAACTCGATTTGGATAATGATTCAAACAATCTAATTCACGAAAAGTATCACTAGTTGAAAATCACATATTCTGTATCCAGTGAATGAAGAACGAATAACAGGAATAAAAGTTCATTCTAACAACCTTGTAGTAAATAGTTTTAGACTATAGGTCGACCTCCTAGACGCATTGGTGCTTCATAGCTTACTTAAACCTATTCTACACATTTAACTTCAAAGAATTACTAAAACCTTAATGATACCATATCAGCAAGGAATTCAGTCAGCCACCGGAATATGTAACTGTAAAAACGGTAAGAAAGCGATAGATATACCTTAGCTCCGTATTGAGCAGAAAACCTAGAAGCACGAACACCGCCACTACCAGCTCCGATAACAAACAAATCGAAATCATAGTGTGCATCCTGTTCAGTAGATTGATTAACCTCTCCATCAATAAGCATCTTCCTCGCCATGATTCTAAAACCTATTCAACAAATCTGCACAAATTTCACTACGTTATTCGCAAAATAAACTACTGTTTGCTGATTTCAGATAATGTAGTAACGGTCAATAAAAGACAAAAAAAAAAGCAACAGGAAATGAAATTTGGATTAATTTTCTCGAGAAACAAACGGAAAATAAGAGCATATAGATATGGAGACTCACCAAGAGAGATCGAAAGAGAAGAAGGAATAATTCTAGGGTTTAGTCAAATCAAAAGAAATTAAAGCCAAGACTGAGAAAGTTGATTTGATTTTGGTTTGCTTTTGACGTTTTTACACTGACCAGTCAGTCTGCAGTGTTAAAATAATTACTTTAACTAGAAAACAAATCTCATCTCAGGATACATAGGTGGACTTTGGGTTGATGAGTCTAATATGATTAACAAATTAATTAAGGGTATTCAGTCCACTTTTTCCGAACTACAACCCATTTTGATGAATTTGACCTTTTCATTATGGACAAATCACATAAAATAAAAGTTAAAATCTCTCAAACAAAAAAAAATATTTTTGAAACTTGAACATTAAAATCTGGAATTTGAGATGTCGAATGAGCCAACAAATTCGAAATGGAATAGTGACGATCAATAATTAGCGGACGAGGTACTCGAACATTAAAATTACATTGAAAAAATATAAAAATTGAATTTTTCGGAGAAACGGCCACCGTGGAGAAACGTCTAATGGAGAAACATCATAGGAGGAGGGCGTTTCTCCATATGGAGAAACGACCACCGTAGATTCCAAGACCGAAAATGTTCTAAAAGTGACTTCTAGCAAGTATACTAGATCGATTATGTAGCAATGGTAAATACAAAGGTCATTTCCACGAGGATTGAAATAAAACTAAATTGAAAAGTCCTACGGAACAATCTGTTTAAGTAGCAAGTAACACATTTAACATGGTTTGAGGTTTGGTTATATTATCTAAGTTGTTGAACTCTAAATATAACAGATCTAAAGAGTAAAAGGTGAATAATGATGATTTAACACAATAATTAAAGGGAACAAGCTAAGCTTTGCACGGAACTAGCATTGCAACCTCTTTTCTCTCCTTCTTAACTCATGAATGCATACAAATACACAGTTGAGGTATCTACTTTAAGCTAACTTAGTTCAAATGGTCATATTCCCAAGTTACTAAGTATTACTCACACTTAAAGAAATATGCTTTACTACTTGATTAAGTTCGAAGTAACATCTCATTTTCATGGAAACCCTCAATATGTATCATTCAAATGGTCATATCAGATACACATGCTTATATGAAGAACAAATGTATATAAAAGCAATGGTCATGACATTCACATACACTGAAACATGCTTATTAAGACATATTTCCAAAGGATCTTCATTAAACACAAAGTAAATGCAACATTCATTCATTAATAAAAAAGATAGAGAGACTTACAACACCAGCCCTACAATTGGCTTAACTCGTTAGAGTACTGCTCACTCATAGTGAGCTTCATTCCAAAAGAAATCCTAATAACTCCCATTAATGGAGCTTGAAACTACGGAAAACTATGAGAGAAAATAACTCTGTAAAAGAGTTAAAGACGATAATAATGCTTCTCTCCTCAGAATAGTTAAATACTTAAGTCAAAAGGAAAGTAATTAGAAAATAATTAAAATACTACTTAGGATGTTTAATGGAAATATATGGATCTCATTATGATGTTTTTACAAACTTGAAAACTTCGAGAGTTGACATCAAGTTATTTGGTAAAATCTTTTGCAACACTTTCATTTTTTATTCATTGTAAATTTTTTTTAATGAAATATATGCAAAGAACTCAAATGACTTCAAGATTTTTGATTTACGTGAAAACTCCAGATGTGAGTGATGAAAAATGATGCAAATTAATTACTATAGATTCTTCTGCTATTGCTCCAATGGTGTTTCATCCGTTGTAATCATAAAGATTTAGTTGATATCATATGTTTTCATTGTGCTACAATCCCACACTGAGCTTGATTGCTTTCTTTTCAAAATTTCCAATTTTCTAGATTGTAATAATAAGAAACCAGCTAGTTAATACATGTAATAATTATAATTCAATTTGTTTTATTTAAACACAAGACTCCCTTCCTCCCTCTTGGCATCAAAAACTTCTCTAGTCTCTACTATCTCTTTCTCGTAATGGCTTTCAACGCCAAAACTTGGTTTTTTGCGGCATTTTATTGGATTGATTTGGTGATTCGAAGAGCATTTCAGTTGATCTACCATCTACGTCTGTTAATCATGAATCTATGGGTTTGGATTGTGAGCGAGTTGGGTCGTCTTTTAGTATTCCAAATGATTATCTCCTACTATTCATTACGTTTGACAACAATGGTTTTGTCATTGGGGGATGAGTTCAAACAACTAGTTGTCGAAAGTAACTATGTTCACTTGTTCTATTTTTAATTGTAATCACAACATTGATATGTTTCTTAAGGATATGGGTCATCCGCACAGGAAATGATAATTTGAATGAATGTGAATACTTGTGGAAGCTTAAGTTAGTATGTCACATACTATACGATTATCTTGCTTTCATAGACGGTCGGTTGTTTGCTTCGTTGACGGAGAAATGATATAATGGATATGGTTGGTTGGGTTTTGCTTTCTTCACTGTTCATTTCATGATCAGTTCAATGGTGTTGCACATATCGTCATATGCCGGGGCTATGACATTGCTTGCTAGGAATGATGATAGATCTCTCGTGTGATAGGAAAACTCAAAACTTGTTCTCTCGTAAAAACATGCGCAGTATAGTCCACTTTTTGGGATTTTTTTCATATATATTTTCTTTCATGATTCATGTTGCTATAATTGTCATCAATGCACATGCTCAAAAGGAAGCTTTACTACAAAAGAGAGCTTCAAAAGCGGCAAGTCGAAGAAATCGTAGTATAGTAGTACTTTGAGTTGGTAGAGAAAGTTGTGCATGTGAAAGCCGAAAGTCTTAAAAAAAATCTGTGAAAATGGGTGAATGGTAGTGAATGGAGTATCTAGCTTATCTTATTATCATGTAATGTTTTTTGTTTTATTAGTGTAATGTTTGATGGGTCATTAAATTTAGAGTTTTTTCCGGCCCGGTAGAATTCTATGTAATGTTAGTATCCAGTTGACCATCTTCAGGTTTTAGTATGGATTAATCTGATTTATAAGTTTATTTCACAAATCTGTTATTAAGGGTATCACTTTATATTGGAAATTTAAAGTTAAGAACAATATGAGAAAAATAAATGATTTGAGAGAATTTCATGATTTGAATACCAATCCTTAAAATTTTGAAATTTCAAAATCGGTTATGAATTGGTAGATCTAATCCGGCTTGATTTATAAATTCTGTTCAAATCCAACTCAGTCGATATTAATTTCACATCGGGCTTGTGTTGGTCCTAACAAGATCAGAATCACCTAGAGGGGGTGAATTAGGTGTCTAAGTTGAAAACTGATAATTTTAAGTTTTTAGAGAAACTTAATTTCAGAGTCAAATTTCCTCAGAGTCAGAGGCAAGCTTAGTGAAGTAGTGTCTGAGTTAGAAAATTTATGGACAGTCTTCTGAACAAAAACAAGTTGATTAAAGATAAGCATACACAGCAAGTACACTGAAGCAAAATAACAAGCTAAGGAAGGGAGAAAGAGATTCAAGAGGTCCTGATGAACAGTTTGATTTATCCAGGTTCGCCACAGAAGTCCTGTGACTACGTCCTGTCCCCTGTGGTCGCAGTCAGCAGAGATTTTAAATCCACTATTCAGAACTTTTATGGCAAGTTCAGAAACTCCTTTACATCAACAAAACTTAAGCTAATTTTTCACTTAGTTCTGACTAGAACAACAACAATCCTGTTTTCTGGAATTCTCACCCAACTCAAACCTTAACTAGATTTCTCTCAAAATCTAACTGAATATCACAAACGATATCAGTTTACAAGATTCCTATTATGAACTTGTTTTTATTCACTCGTCAACATTGATAAGTATATAAGCATAATTCAAAATACATCTTCTGAAACGTTTGGACATAGTCAAAACACTTAGGGTTCATCAGCTTGAATAATAGTATGTTTTTCTTGTGTCATGACTTTTTCTGTGTTTTATCACAAAGTTTAGAGGGTTTTCAATTGTGGTTCAACTCGGTAGAATAACAATTATTATTTCCGAAACTAAATAAGATACATAGTATTAAATTAGGAAAATAGCAATCATAAATAAATATTATAAAACAATATATATTTTCCTAACTAACTATGATTCCTCATTAGGATTCCTTAAGACGGCCTATATTAACACACTATATCAACCTTAAAATTCAATTCATTTCAATTCAGTTCATGGGGTTTGAAATTGAAACTCCAAAAAAGAATCTAATACTCATATTTAAATTGTGTGTTATGTTTTGCATTTACTATCGTTTTGTTTGCTTTTATTATATGGTTTATAACGGGGTTTTTTCCATAAACCATCATTCGACACGCCGACATTCCAAATTAATTCGGCCATAGTCTACCATTTCAACATTTCTTCTTCTCCTTCTGATTCTTATTTAAACAGCCAACTGGAGTCTCTGTTGTTGTAGTTTGTGTCCTAGAGACAATTGTTGACGATATTTTTATACTATCACGGAGCAAGGAAGAACGTACACACAATTTGAGATAAAACATCACCTACAAGTAACGTGTAATGACACGAGCTACCTTGTTCCCAGTTTTCCCGACATGAACAATTGAGTGGTTTACACAAACTATATATGCGAAGTATTGAATGAACCACATCCTAAAAATTAATTTTCAATTTGCATGTTAGTTCAACATATGTATATATAGTTTAGTGCCTCACAAACCGAGATAGATATAGTGTTCTTCCAGAGATGTTTTCATTTATGCTTAACAAACCTAAACTTACAAATTTACAATCTTAAAAATTCATTTACAATCACGTCATAAATACAAAAAATAATTTTGAATAGTGAGAATTGTGAGTTTTAATATATGTAAAATTGACTTAAACGCTCGCCATTCACTAGACTTTATAATATATTTTATTTTAATAGCTACTAGACTTTATATTTAAAAATAAAAATAGACAGTGTTTCTCTTAACTTTTAGCTTTGATTGAAACTCATTTTTTTTAACACGATTAACATTTTAAAACCTTGTTTATAAATAATGTAAACTACAAGCTCTTATCTATATAATTTTAAACCATAAAATTTTGTTTGCCAATAGCTTAAATGTCCATTTATTTTACCCAATAATGTCATCATAAATGATGCAAGTCTCACGACTTATATACGAATCTATAACATGGACCATGGTTCTACTTATTTTGATCTAGCTTCGTCAATACAACCAGCCATGATCTAGGTGTATTTTATTTTGTTGGTCATGAAAAGGACAGTTGGGCTATCAACATTCAATTTCTATTTGTTGAGAGAAAGAAAGCTACTTGTAAGTCAATAACAAATAATAAAGAACAAGGACTGGACAACACATATAGTCACTTTTTTAAAATTAAATAAGATCTCACCCACTTCATGTAAACAACTTCTATTTTGTTTCCTCAGAGGCATTCTCGTCATTTCAATCTTGGTATTAAACAATCTGCTACCATTTTTATATAGCACCACAAATGAAATGGATGGGTATAGATACAAAAGAGATCCGTTAAGTCCTTCTTCTGACGCAGCAAGGCAATTTTAATCAGTATCAAAATGAAGTCCTAGATAATTTCTTTCCTCTTTTTCTTTTGCTCTAGAACTGCGTATTATAAATCAGGTAAATGCGAATTTGGCGGGTTGCAATTAATAATTCATTAAAGATATTCGCATATTTCCGCAATTCAATTAGATGTTAAATCTCAAAAAATTTTAGTTCTCGAAGAAGAGTTTTTTCTTGTTTTTTGCATTTTAATAAATTCGTTAGTCATCCATTAACAAGTACCTGTCGTAGGGAATATTCGATGAAAGAAAGAGAACACCAAAAAAGAATTTGAATAATCAATATTCGTGATGCACATATTTATGTATTAGACCACAAAGTTCTTTCTTTCCACTTAATTATAATTACAAAGAAGTTTTTTTTGAATATGGAAAGAAAAAAATCTAAAATCTCCAAAAGGATACTCAGGATTAATAATCGTAGGGTCTCGTTGTACAAAAACAAAAGAAAATTTTGACTTTTTTTCGAGTGATTTGGTCATGTGATCTTTTTTTTCTTCTTATCTTATTCGGGATATTATATGAATGAATCAAGTAATAAATTTACTAAGTTCAATTCAAATTTCAAATGACCCTCTATTTTTCTTTATAAGACCTTTTATTATTCTTAGTAGAAGTAGAATACCTTTTCTTTTTTTCGATTTGCATTTGAAAATCGAAAAAACCATATAAATTTGATACAAATATAAAAATTTACAAGTAAATAGGAAATAGACAATAAATAAACATAAAGTAAAAGAATAAAAGAAACTAGACAAATAGAAATGATTTTCAAATTTTATTTTGGAGTGATTTCCGTAGTTATTTAACGAAAGTTTTTTTCAATGAAGTTCTACAAGACATTTTTTATTACATATTAAGTTTGAAGTTAATTATTTTATTACTTTGACTTTTTAACTTATTAAGCTTATTAAGAAATTAAGTTAATTATATTATTAAATTCCATTAAATAGATTTTTAATAGACTTAATATTTAATATTATAGAATAATTGAATTTAAAATTTAATAAAAAATAATGAATCGAATTGGAAATAGAATTCAATATTTTATTCAATTTTATTAAAATGGAATATTTCTATTTTAAATAGAAATTTTTTCATTTAATATAGAAATAGAATTTACTATAAATTGAATAGAATTTTAATTGAATATAATTTCAATAGAATATATTACAAATTCGAATTATATAATTCGAATAATCCTTTTTTTTTCTATTTTATTTCGCAAGAGTTGTCTACCGAATCTCTTAATTTGATTCGGAATTACGAGAGTCCACGTAGATGTTCTAGACGATAAATTTATTTCCTTTTCTATCTATACCACTAGCATTTTTACTTTATTTATTATTTCCGTGTAAAATGGATTATGATAATGATTAATAACTGCTTGATAAAAAAAAATTATCAATTGAACTTATTCTTTTATTTTGTATTCGTCTTTATCCTCTTATCTTTCAAAAAATGGAACTTAGGAAAGTGCCCATTGCTTTACAAGTATATGTATAAAAAAAGTTTATTTAGCTCCTTCATGCCTACTATAACGAGTTTTTTTGGTTTTTTACTAGCGGCTTTAACTATAACCTCAGTTCTATTTATTAGTCTGAGCAAGATAAGACTTATTTGAAATTTATTGAATGAACATTTTCTAAAAATAAAAACAAAACGAAATTTATCTGCAGTATTCCATCTATTCTTTAGTTCTTTACCGTGTTCATTTCCAATTCTTGTTTATTGAGATTTCTGGTCAATATGGATTAATATTTAAGGATAGATATTACCTCTCTTTTTCCCTTAAAATTTTTTTTGAAATGATTGAAGTTTTGCTCTTTGGAATTGTCTTAGGGCTAATTCCTATTACTTTGGCCGGGTTATTCGTAACTGCATATTTACAATATAGACGGGGTGATCAGTTAGACCTTTGATTAATATTAATTAAATTAATTAACACCGTGTTTTTTTTGACCTCCTGCGGATTAAAGAAAGGAGGAGGTCAAATTCAGGATGCTCTTCCATTTTTCCGTATCCATTTTTACCTAACAAACCAAAAATAGAATCACGCTCTGTAGGATTTGAACCTACGACATTGGGTTTTGGAGACCCACGTTCTACCGAATTGAACTAAGAGCGCTTTCTTATCACAATTACCAAAAAGGAGCCTGTAAGTAAAAAAAAAGAGTCTTTTTGAAATTCCACTCGATTTGGAATGCTTCTACTATATAGAATAGAATATGTATTTAAAATGGGATCTGTCCCATTTTGCAGTTTATTTAATTAATCTCAATTGATCCCTTGTTATTGCTCAGAGATGAAGTAATAGATAGGGATGACAGGATTTGAACCTGTGACATTTTGTACCCAAAACAAACGCGCTACCAAGCTGCGCTACATCCCTTTGGAATTGATTTACAATGTTATTGTAAAGAATACTCATTTTGTTTTCCACATACTTAAATTTTCGTTTTCCCATTGATATCTATTATGATTTTTTATTTTTATTTTATCTCATATCATATATTATTTTATCTCATATAATATATTATATAATAATAAACTTACGCAAATTTCGTGAATGAGCGAGAAAAAGGGGGACATCCTTTTTTAACAAAAGGAAAATATTATCTATCAAATTATTGTACATTTTATTTTAATTTGAATGAGAATTAGAGATTCCGTGTACAAACCAAATGCAGGTCGCCTTGAATTACATAGAATCAGATTCTAGATGTATTATCATTATGTATTAGAAAAAAAGCAAAAGTATTCATTAGAATAACGAAGGAGGATTCAAAATGCGAGATCTAAAAACATATCTATCTGTGGCACCGGTAATAAGTACTCTATGGTTTGCGTCTTTAGCAAGCCTATTGATAGAGATCAATCGTTTTTTTCCAGATGGATTGACATTGCATTTTTTTTCATTCTAGTTATCAATACGTGAGGGAGGGGTGAATAAGATTAGAGATACAATTAACTATTTGTGACTATTGCTCCCCTCCTCGTTTTTTTTGAATTTCAAAAAGTTCGAAAAGAAAAAAATTGGATTCAACTTTAGGAAAACTTAGAACTCGGGGTCCGGGCTTTCAGTAAAGTAAATTAACTTAAAATTCAATTTAGAGAACGAAGGTGGAAATGTAGTTAGTGCAACAATATTATACAAGACGCTTAAATGACCTACTTTGATTCTCATCTAAACTTCTTTAATTGAGATCGAGTTGAAAATCTTTGTATTACTTATTCTTAAAATATAATTTATTAATATAATTAGAACTATATTAGTTGCTAATGAAATCTTTCATAATTTGGATTTCGAGTTAGCAACTTCACGTCTTTTTCCTTCCTTTCTTCTTCACTTCAGATCGGAAAATAGAAGAGTTGACTGAATAAAAAATCCCAAAATCCCAAGGAGGTTTATGGCCAAGGGGAAAGATATTCGAGTAAGAATTATTTTAGAATGTACTGGTTGTGTTCGAAAGAGTAAGAGTGTTACTAAGAAATCAACAAGTATTTCGAGATATATTACTCAAAAGAATCGACACAATACGCCTAGTCGATTGGAATTGAGAAAATTTTGTCCCTATTGTTACAAACATACAATTCACGGGGAGATAAACAAATAGATGGAACCACTCGCTTGCGTGTTACCTTACCTTTCCAAGGAAGATTTAAATGATATTAAAGAACATATAAAATATATAATAATCTAGTATAGAATAATATAGAATTATATAGAATCTTATCTAATATAGAATATCTTATGTTACTATGATAGAATATATTATGCTAGAATCCTCTGCTGTAAAAAAAAAAAACGAAAAAGGAAGTCTAACCTTAGTTATTATACAGTACAAAAGTCCTGTTTTACATGAAGAGCAATATGAACCCAAAATGGCATTCATTAATAGGAAAGTACTCAGAAAACAATTTATACGTAGCATTAACCCATTGTGGCAGTCATGCGGTGATCAGCTGTGAATACCTTATCAAACAAGAAAAAAAATACCATAATCATAAACTCAAAAGTATATTATGAAAGTTCTTCGTTCTTTGTTCACTGGATAGGAACATTCTAGGATTTTTCCCAAATCAAGTTTATAGCAAAAGTGGAAAAGAGCGGATAGGACCAGAGTGTTCATATTTGTCGATTATGGTTATCTACCAAAAAAGAGATCACATTTGAACATATAGTTCGAGTACAAAAAGACCAATTAAAAGTAGACTTTGTGTAGCTCAATGGTCCTAAAGCTATGGTATCCGTTCTGTCATTTCAAAACAAAATAATGCTATTTTAACTTAAAAAAGACTTCTTTTATATACTGAAATGAAATTATTAAACTGAATTGAAAATTATTGAATTTAAATATAAAAAAACAAAAACAGAAACCAAGTCCTTAGCAGTTATGGAAGTCGACTTTCTTCACAGTAATAATTCAGAAAATAAAATGATAAAAAGCCTCCCATGCATGTGGAAGCAGTTACCAAGTTAATAACTATCTTTTAGAGACTAAAAATATCACATAAAGAAAAAACCCAATCAGTTCTACCAATTACCAGATATAGCATCCTGTCTATAGATTTATAATCAGACTCATTTCAATTTAGACCTGTAGGAAAACTGTATATGATACAACAGCAAAAATTAAGCAATTATACAAGAGATGAACAAATTATATCCAATTAAAAAGCAAAACTCATCTATATCGAGTAACTAAATTAACTACCAAGTTACATTTGACTTTTATTGCCCGTCTGAGGAAAGGACTTCTCCCAATCCTCTCCCAGCTGTTCGTCTTCCCGTAAGAGTGGCTAAGAAATAAAAGATTGATTCACTGGAGGCTTCTTACAAAGATGAGAGAATTTACATTTCATCACTAGCCTGAACAATTGAACACGGAACTTCCAAAGCACGTAGCCTTTCTTACTATCTTCTTAACTCCTCCAGTCTCATCAAGAGCAAATCTTGTGCTGGGAGACAAGAGCAGTCTGTCCATTATGTTGATCTGTGGGGCCTCTCGGATAGCCTTAGGGAGTGATAATGCCCACTGCATTCCCCAAATTGCAAGCGGCCTCATGTAAATGAGGGAACGAAAATGCCCGTCCGTCGTCCACCCCTCTGGTGTTTGGAACCAGTATCTGTGATTGGCAGAAAGTATAGTCAACATAGATTTATAGCTAGAACTATTAAAATGAAGTTGCGTCCTAGAAGCTATCATAAACCTCAAAGGACAAAAGACATATATCAATCAATATGCACATGAGAGAAACAGAACATACAAATAGACACACAAAAGAAGAAACAGAACACACAAAACACAAAGAAAAAGTGATGCTCCAGGTCAATATGGAGTATGGACAGACCATTTCAGGCACATGGGGCTCGATATTATAACCGATTAAACACATTTCAATAGAAGTTACATAGCATGCTTTCAACAAGAAAAAACTACTAGGGCCTAAACTAATGTGACAAACTAAGAGTACTGTGTTAATGATCGTTTGATATGCAAGGAGCTTACCCGAAACCCTCTTCTGACCAACCTGCAAGGAAAATACCTTCAGCTGTCTTGAAAGCCTGATCCTCCATTCCAGCCAGTATCATGGTTGCCGCCACACCATAGGTGACCCCAGTCCATATCTCACGAGACTGCATACACGTTTCATCAACCTTCCCATTGGGATGCATACCATTTACAGCACCCATCCTACCTCCTCTAACTTTCATCACATTGAAATCGTATATTTTCTGAAGAGTACTTTTAATTTTGGATTCGTCAAAAAGTGAAGGCAAGCCTGAAGATGCTACATACCACTGCCCAGCCAATTGATCGGCCTGTATAGATTTGCTGTTATTACTTGCCCCACTATCATAATTGAAATATGTCCCATTCCACAGTTTAGCTTCAAATGCTGCTTTTGCCGTTACAAACTTGCTTTTGCATAGTTCAGCAAAATACTTGTCACCCAATTGAAAGCCCATTGAAGCTGCAGCTTCCAGTGCTGCAAGCCATAGACAGCCACAGTAGGCACTTACACCATGAACTGTCCAAGCATCATATGTTTGATCTGGGAATCCATCATTTTCTATCAGAGAGTCATTGTCCTTATCAAACTGTTCCATATATTCCATAGCAGAACGAACAGCAGGCCAGACATCAACCCCAAAGGACATGTCCTGTGTTGCAGCAAAGTCTCGATACACTTGGAGAACAAATTTTGAATTCAGATCCTTCCACTTGCTTGTATCATGTATATTATATGCATTCATTTCATGCCATGGATCATGCGTCCCAAGATCATGAGGAACAGCTCCTCTAACTTTACGAATTCCAACATTACCATCTGCGAGAAATTTTACTTTTCTTCCATCCTCAGATAGAACAGCTTTGGCAAAGTCACGTTGGATATTAAGTTCAATTTGAGGGAACAACTCAAGAAGTGCAAATGATGCATAGAAATGAACATCATAAGTGCACCACATGATATATTCAACTCCTTCCAGGTACAAAAACCTACCAACATCCTCACTGTCATTTTGCCATTGCTGTAGAGGTGAAGGCTGTGAACGGTGATTAAGATCTCGTTTCTCTTCAGACATAGGTACTTCATGTTTCCTCGGATGTTCCCCATTAAATGTCTTCTCATTCTCTTCAGTTTGAAGACTTGAACTATTATAACCGTTACCAATATGTTTTCTGACAGCACCTTTCTCATGGATCACGTCAATCATATCTCCAGCATGTAGGGAAGAGTCTGTAAACACAGGTAGTGAAGTAAGCACAAACTTCCACGTCATTACTAGTTTGGCTTTACATAGAAGCACATAACACCAACAAAATGAGTCCATAATAGAAAATGCTAAAAAGACTGCAAACTAGAGGTCCATTTCAATATATGAGGATTAAAAATAGTTCAATTGACAAAATTATAAATCCATTATCATCGCAAATCATAATCTCTACAACCGAGCCCTTGTTTGTTTGATTAATTGTGTGCGCGCGCGTGTATATTAATATGCTAGCATTTTATCGCAACAAAAGGCTTGGGGAACAGATGAGTACCAATCCAGACAGTTCCTCCAGCAACCAAAAAATAGAGCTCATTAAACAATGTGAACTTGTACCTGCATATATTGAAACATAGCATTCAGGCCAAATAAAATGAAATATATTAAGCACAGAGCCCAAAAAGTGAATGTATCACCGTCGTTCACAATGTACACACTGAATAGAAATATACCTAAAATACATCTGACTGCTAACCATTCCTTGTGGCTAATAATCTATAAGGCACCAAGTGTAAGTAACTAGAGGAACATTTGTACTACAGAAACTGTAACACCATAATAACACAAAATTAATGCACACACTCACAAGCCTGTTCACAAATTGGTCTTTTATTTGTTTAAGTACCAACTTCCTTGCACACGCTTAAATTACCTACAAGATACACGTATATCTCTAGCACAAAAAAAAAAAAGTTGCGTGTAAGGTGCAGGTGCGAAGAGACTACACATTTCTGCATCAAGATGATTTCTCATTCATCGTGTCTGTCAAAAACCCCTATAACGATGTGTTTGAAAATTATGGTGCCAAAATAGTTACCATTCTGGTAGCCTCTCATCCTGTAGGATAGGAAGTTGCCATTTCTCAATCTCTTCCTCCCACCATTTATAATCTGATGAAGTTTTTGGAGATTTAGTTTGCATGAAAACAAAGTATTACAAGGACTAGAAAGGAAGAAACTTTTAACTATAAGATTCAAGAAGCTCTGCCACAATTATTCAAGAATATTGATTAAAAAAACACCAAAAAAAGAAAAAAGAAAGCATACTTGTTAATGCATCATGTACTAAATTCTTAGCTGCTCCTTCAGAAGTTCCATAAAATTTTGTATACCTTCTGCAAGAGAGACAATATCCAAAAACACTTCAGCAAAGATAACAAGTTAGGAACAGCTGTCATATAGACAATTCTAAATCCACTCCATTTAATAAATCAATCTAGTCATAAATAAACAAAGCATGAGTATTCATATAGTCCACCTTTTTTGTCATCCCTTTTGTAGAAGCAAATACAAAGAAATCAATGCTCTACTCTTCATAGACCAAAATAGCTTATTTTTGCATTAGGGGAAAATCTTTTCACAATTATGTCATGATTATTATAGGTTTACTAGTTAATTCAAGGTGTCAATTTCATAATTGTGTTATGCTTATGGTATGGGTTGCCTTATTGTTTTGCTAGCTGTAATTTGTTTGGGTTTGCCACCTCAGCAGCACATTCTGCTATAAGAGGTCAGCCATTTACATGTATGGGTATGAATTGAATATTAATGAAATCTTCTCCTATTTCCTTCCCTTATCTTCTATGTTCCCTCTTCTCTCTAATCTCTAGTTTCTTCTATTCATCTTCTTCCCTAACTCTCTGTCTCTTTTCTCTTATATTCTTATCTTCCCCTTAAGACCTATTTCTGTCCTAATCTTCTACTCTTAGAAACCGTATTCGTTACAAATTACTGATGAACATAACAAGGAAATCTGTGCATCATATGTTTACCTGTGATATAAGCTTCCTTTTGAAAATTTTATCTTTGGGGATGACCATGCAAGAGCAAATGAAACCGTACATTTACCATGAGGTTCAACCCATGCAGAAGCAGAAACTGCAGCACAAAGTGTCTCTCCAGGTGCTGAAGGCATGCTAGGGCCACAACTAAAGTTCTCCCGATCAAATTGTCCATCCTTGAAAAAGCAATTAAATCAAGTTAAAGTCATAAATATCATACTTGATATGCAATGGAAGTACTCATTTGACAGAGAAAGGCAGATGTCAATGACATCGTAGCATTTCCATGATCCCTTCCTGAACCAAGCATGAACCTTTAGATCCATTCAAGCTAACGCTAAAGTTATTTCAGTTACTCTACAGTAAATCTGATGTCAACAATCGGAATGAGCATTTAGAATATATTCACACAATATTATCATGTATTTTGGCAAGGCCTAGATCCTCTTCAAATTTAATTTGGTCCGTGAACACCTACTCAATTCGTCAAACCCATCCCAGTTCTGAATGAGCTCACCATAACCATGCCTGAAACCTGCTTGATGAAGCATTAAGAAGATCCTAATAAATAGCCTAATTGCTAATCGTTTGCTCACATCATTATAAGTGCCAACTACCTACGTTATGCTAGGTCTCACCTGAAGGTTGCAGAGTCCTCTTTTTCATAATTACTGAGGGAACTAATTTCACTTTTGGTACTTTATATTCTAGTCTCATCACAGTTAATAACTTTGGATAGAAAGGGAGACGGACAAAGAAAAGGTGCAACAAATACCTGAACCATTTTCCCCCACATATCCTTTGCTGAGATGTTACTTGCCTCGGACAGTCCAAAACATGGCAGAACAGTCACACTAACATTCTGAGTTTCACAGGCAGCAATCGCAAAAGTAACTGGAGGGTTACCTTTCGCTGTCCTGCAAATTTATCACTCCTATTAGATAAGCTTCGATCCAGTTTAAAGGTGAAGAACCTTGGACTTAATGTTACAATATATCAAAGACAGTGGATACAGCAGATTAATTAAAAAGGAAGTTTCATGTGATAACAGGCATCTAAGAAAATAACTTCTCACTCAACATCATTTTGTTTGGAAGCAAAGCTATTAACTGCTTCTAAAAACATAGAGATACTAGATAAAGCTGACATGCCAGTGAGGAAGGCAGAGGACAATAATTCAAGTCAGTGCTGTTAATTTTTACAATGACCAAAGAGAAGTGAAGAAAAGAGAAGAGTCCCCAAACAAATGTAAGTTTTAAGTAATACTGAATAACTATCTAGTGTCAAAATTTGAGCCAAAAATTCCATCAAAAACCCTATCCATAATTCGAAAATATTTAACCACAGTTCTCATACCCAGGCTGCATGTAACAAGTGATGCAAGCTAACAGATAACTCAGCAATTGGTATTATTGTATTTATAACCAACTTCCTAAAGACAGTTTTTATCCATGATTTCTGTCAACCCTCACCAGATTGAGCCATTCAATCATATTATATTTCCATGCCTGTGAGACAAAATTTGATGACACATCGTACCTTACCTTACTTAAATGGTTAGTAAAGTCGCATATATAGGAATACATTAGAGTTTCAACCATGACAACAAGTTGAAATTGGAACATTCTCAATCATGGTCATTTAACCATTCAAAAAACAAAACAGCAGACAAATTAAATATTTAAATCAAGAGCAAGGATACTGTTTTAAGAGCATGAACTCTGAAAAACTGACATTGTAACGAACAGCCTCATGACTGAAAAAGTAATAATGGATTGCTTCACATCATGAGATAAGTAAAATGGGTCATAAAATACAAAATTTTAACCATCAAACGAGTAGCACAAGCAATTCTGTACAAGTCAAATACACATAATTGTGAACTACAACTAGTTGTATTCAATGATATGAACCAATCCCTTTTATCACTTTATATCATTTAGACCAGCTATTAATGGAATGAGCAAAGACAGTTCTAATGCTAAGGTAAAACATGTTTACTGCATTCTAAAGTCTAATAGTAAATGTCTCCAGCTCCCTAAAAATCAATTGAACAAAATGCACCAACGCCTAGAAAAAAGAAGTAGGACAAGAAACAAAGAAATGAGCAGAACTTCAACTTCCATAGGTTAACAGCACCAAACCAATTTAAACTTTTCATGATTATCTTTTATATTTTCTGAAAATGATTTGTGAGAGTTTTCTCCTTTTCAATCTCCGACTATATGTAAAACCACCCAAAATGATAACTAAGGTATCAGCACCGAATCACGGACTTTACTGTTTCTATCATTTTTCTTTCTATTTGGGAAAAAAATTTAGGGTATGGACTTTGCTTCACTTCTACCCTTTAGAACAGTGTAACATCCAAGAGATATATGCAAACCAACCGTCAAAAAAAGGAAAGTTATGATGACTTGCTTGTGATGTAGGAGTACACCAGAGACTCCATCTTCATCACTGTAATGAAAAAAGAGCAGGTAAGAATGTGTTACGATATGTGCATCAAAAGAAGAAACAGAGAAGGGTAGAAAATTACTGACACGAATGGTTCATTCATATGATCTCCTGATAAATGCGAAGCTCCTCCAATTGAATTCTGAAAAAAATGCAGCAATGACTTGGTATCCAATATTTGATATCCAGAAATTCCCAGAATAATGTAGAAGTATAAGGACTTGAAGATAAAAGAACTTACCGCCCAAGTAAAAAGAAGGCTAACTTTTGCTCTATCCTTTCCAGTATTTACCAACTACAGCAAGAAAGAAAAAATTCATGATTTGTGAGGAAAATGGTCGCATAAAGGAAAATCCAGAAAGATACAAATAAAAAACGTTCAAATTGGAAGTTAGGAATTTAAGTTTTAACTTAGGAGGCGTTTGGTTCAAACTTTGGAATCGGAATGGTTACTTATTTATCTTGTTCGGTTTAATCCGGAATTGAATTCAATTACTTTAAAAGCGTTTGGTTCAAATTTCAGAATCGAAATAAAAATGAAACAAATTCAAAACTTACTAGATGATGATGATATATTTTATAGGCGATTCAATAAAATATGAAATCATGAAATGTAAATAGCCAGAAATGATAAATCAACATATATTATAAAATGCTGAAAATTTCCTATCAAATACTATATTAATGAATATTAAGCTTCTTAAACGAAATGTTTCAAGAAAAGAAGAGCTTTCGTAAATGAAAACGTGGGAGATTTTTTCAAAAAAAAAAACTTAATTAATATAGTAACTATAGCAAAACGTGGTAGATGAAGGGAATCAGATTGATTACCATGAGGTGGAAGGGCAATGGCTCATTCCACTAATTAAGGGAATCATATTCCCATTTATAACTTAATTTAATTAACCAAACATTTGGAATGGGAATGGCTCATTCCTGTTCTGATTCCATAGTAGTTTTTACTGTAACCAAACACTCCCTTAGAGAATGATATCAAAAACTAAAGAAACTTGATTATAACTGCTCCATTCATAGTAAACAAGCAAAGCCCAAGTGAGATATGGATGAAATTTAAATCCATTGCAATATTACATAGTAACAAATAAAACGGTACAAGCAATCAGTTCTTCTCTGAACTTCAGAGTTCAAAATAAGTAAGACACTTTCTCAACAGAGATAAACTACAGCGTCTACTAGAACTATTAGCTTAGTATCCCTTTCATTGAAGTTCTGAAATTCATGTTGATTAGAAGGACCTTAATAGAAGTTGAATGACCATACCGTATAGACAAAAACAGCAGTAGGAAGACTACTGTCTCTGTAATTATGTGGTATGAATGGAGATATTTGTCTGCAAGAAATTTTCAGTTCAGGGTCCGGTTCACCTAAAATGCAAGATTACCATCATGAAAATAGAACTTCAAGAGACGTAGGTTAACTTTTCCTGTAAATAAAAATAATAAATAGAAATGTACCGTCATAGATTGTCCACGCCCTAGGAAACAAAGCATGATATGTAGAATGCTGACCATTCAAGTTCCAACCCCATGAAGATATACCCTCATCACCAAATTTCCTATGGGAAAATAGGCCAAATGTTAGGATAGGGTCTATTCTAATACCTGGTTCTACAAAAATCAATTCCTAAATTATTGCAGGCACCATGTGCACAAACACAATTACAATATGACAAAAGGTTTTCACAAAATCAGCATCTCACCCTACACCTTCATGTTGCCCAGGAGCCAAAACTGATGCATAACTTTTACTCCCTCCATCTCGTGATATAAAAATCTGCAGATGAGGAAAAATGTAAATCATGAAAAAAAAGCCATATCCCGATACAGTCGAGAAAACTGAATTCATCATCCACTAGCACGGGGAAAGAAACTTCCAAGAGGGGTTTGCATTCAAGGCCTCTTCACATTAGATAAATATAAAATGTCTTAAATATATCATATTTCATTTATTCCTATGCAACTAACCACAAGTTGTAATTGATCTATATCCCACATGCATTTTAAGGAATGGTTCAGATCAATTTTCTTGGTCACCATTTGGCAATAAATAAGAACTACATTTTATTTTCATCCTAAGTTTAAAAAACTGATAGAACTTAAAAAGAAGAAATTAAAGAACTTCAGGGACACAACCAGCAACATGCAGACTCATAAATTCAATAGAGCATTATTCCCAAAGAATTTTAATATCAATAAAAAAAGATGCATCTCAAGAGCAGAGGTTTACCGAGAACTGATTTGCCATAACAGGTGAAGGTTCACATATACTAGGTACTATTTGCCACTGCCTGAATTCACCTCTAAAACCTCTGGATATGCTTCCACTTCTGTATTTCAAAGCAAATACGACAATGTCTAAGCAATAAGCTACATAGATAGAAAGGAAGCAGTATCATATTGGATGCCAGGACATACCCCATTCCTCCAAGAGGAACCCCTTGAGATGCGGATGGCTTGCAACTTTCACGGGTGAATGGGTCTATAGGTGCTTTCTGTACAAATCATGAGCACATATTCAATTTCAACTAATCACTTAATTTTAGATCATGTTGCAAAGATGTAATGAGGGGAAGGGGTATGAATAATGCTGTGTTAATGAACTTGAGGCAATAAAGAAATTACCCTTCCATATGATGCCTCTTCCCTAACATATGACCATAATCGTACACCAAGTCGAACCTAAAATATCAATTCAAAAGCCAGTAAGAGAAAGACCTAGGCAGAAATAATTAAAAAGACACTTAATAACTTGTATAAATGTCATCTGATCTCACCATTTTGATTGCTTCCCGAAAAGTAACAGTAAATTCTTTGAGAATATTGGCATGACTGTTTAATCTCCTTCTCCAAGCATGTTCTGGAGGAGCAGCACTGTCAAAGTCGAACTACAAGGAAAATAATTGAGTAAATACAACTAAAATTGTCTCCACAACCAGCAGATATTGAGTACAACATTATTTATCTAACAACGCATCGAATAGCCTCTTGAGCATTATTTCATCACCTTTCAAAGCTGAAATGAATACATAGACTTGGTCTATTTTATCAGACCACTTGTTTGGACTGTAATTCTTAATTGTATGAAGCCTAGTAATTCACCTAAACAACTGAGCCAACCAGATTAACAATATGAATTTCGCAAAGACATGCTACTAAATTTCAAACTGTCATAAAAGTTACTTACCAATGCAAAAAAGAAAAACATCTCATCCATAAAATCCTATAAACCACTAAGATTTTGAACAATATGCCACATACATTATTCTATAGAAATTTACTATCAGCCATGGGTTGATCCAGAGTCGTTTCCTGGATACGTACCAGCCTAAGTTGATGGATCCAAGTGCCTAAAAAGTATAGCAACAGAAAGCAATGTCTCTAAAAAGCTATGAGCAAGCACTGAAATTCCACAATTCTGAAACAAAACTATTAATGAATATATGGAGACACACATAATCTCCAATCTTTTGTTAGCATTTTCTGATTTTTTTGTTGAAAAAGATGTAACCCATAACAAACCAATATATGTGTTAAGGCCTAATTAGTCTAATGAATATTGTAATTAGTCTCTATAGGAATATTTGTATTGTTTTATATTTAAGCGTATATCCCCTAGTTATAGAAGAGAAAATAAATTGTAAGTTGATATGTGATGGTAACATTGAATTTTGAATTGAAATAGTTGATAGAGAGAACTTACTAACTGCAGAGTTGTTCTGGTGATATACTCATCAGCCGGCCATGAATTCTTTCTACAATGAAACAAATGAGTAGTAACCATTTCCAAAATAATTTACACCTCTATCACTATTTTATATTTATTTACAACTTCCTCCTCCTCCTCCTCCTTCTTCAATCAAAACGTGTGGCCAAAAACTCCACTAAAAATATATCACTATCATCAACAACCAAACTATCTTTCCTTCAAAGATCTCTCTCTCTATCTATCTATCTATAAGGATCTGATATCACGAATGTGAACGTCATCAAAGATTGCTAGAATGATTTCGATTGGTTAAGCATCTGAAATTTAAATTCTGATGAACAGTGACGTGGCGAACGGAGGATCAGCCTGCTGTACCGTTCGGTGCCAGCAACTCCGTCTCCCTGATCGACAGGTGGTGCAAATTGATTTGGCTTGAATATATGACTTTGGTATAAACTTTCCTATTTTCTCTCTCTAGAGGAAAAGTAAAATTGGCTGAGGGAGGAAAAAAGGAGGAGGAGGAGGAAGATGATGAGGAAACGGCGTAATGGATTTGTGATTTGTCAAATAGGCACCCCGTGCCGACGCGACTATGAATTAATTGTTAAGCTTTTTTTGTTTAATAATTATTGATTGATTAGTGAAGTTTTGAATCATGCTTTTGTTGTTTTGATTATTTTAATTTTGAGGTTTTGTTGATGCTATTCTATTCATAAGGATGTGGCTGGCTACTAAAGATGTAATGTTTTGTAACACAATCTAGATCGTTAGTCTAACAAATATCTCAATTCTCATCTTCTATTTAGTTTTGCTTTTTGTAACACATTTTTTGTAAAAGATAAATTCTTATGTTTTAATTATAGTAATCTTTATTTTTATTTATTTGTTATATTAAAATTGACGTCGGTACCAGCTTTTAGTTGGTTAAGTTGGATCCAATTTCTTGTAAAAATATCTTACCCTTTTGTGAGAGAATGTTAATGAAAGTTAACGGATAATAGAACGTAAATTTTACAATTAACTTCGTTTTAAGAATTTTTTTAAATCTTAAATAAATGTTAATGAAAGTTAACATTTAGCTTTCATTTCTGTCACTTCCCTTTCCATTCCGTTATTCTCATTAACTTTTTTTAACTTTCACATCTACTAACCTCTCAACTCTCAAACAAAGACATGAGACAAGGGATCACTTAAATTATACTTGAATAACTTTAACCAAACAATTAAGGCCCAGTTTGACATTACTTTCCCAGCTTTCTCCCGCAAAAGCAATGTTTAGTAAATGTCAAACTCCTTTATAAGAAAGCTGAGAGAAAACTGCTTTCATCAAAATAGGCTTAACATTCAATAGCTTAACATTTCACTATATTTTTCTACTATTTCACTATATTCTTTTACTAAAATAGGCTTAACATTCAATATATTTTAATAAATGATGAACTCTATGTGTTTTGATTTTTGGTTAGTCCAAAGTGCTTCAGAAGATATTTAAATACATACACTTATATACTTGATGATTATTGACTAACAATTTTTGTTAAACTCTGTATAAGTTTCCCAACATGTGCTGAATGAAATCAAGACTGCTTCTTAAAGTCAACTCAGAAGATAAAGCTACGTCAACCAGAAGTCTACTCTCATAAGCGTCAAGCAAAGTTCTGAAGACTCCTCTCAGAAGTTGATTAAGTTTCATCACAGAAGAACACGACTCAGAAGCAAGTTTACCATTAAGTTATGAAAGGATTTCTCAGAAGAGACAGAAAGGACTTTAAGTGTTAACGGTTTCAGAGGACAGATCATATATGTCCTGGAGCATTTAATGCACTTGCAACTGCATTTAATGCTAAGCGCCAAAAATCAAAAAGTTGTTCTTCGCGCGCCTGAATTGTACACTATCAAACAAACCATGTTTGTTCCATGTCTACCCTTTGTTTAACTTAATGAGGAATCATTCCATCTATCTTTATTCTCAATTCAAATCTGGTGTATGCTTTGGATTAAAAGACAAGGATAACGGAATCAACTGTACTTGAAGACCGTTTGAAGAACAAGACAAAGAAAACGGCTACAACTCTTTCAAGATTCAAGTTGAAGCAACGGTCATCTTCAAGCTCATTATAAATAGTAGTCTAGTTCAACCTTGTGTCATACACGCGAGTTTAGAGCTATCCTAACACACTGCATTTTGTTTGAAAATGCATAGCATTCCATTCTTTTTATTTTCTTATTTATTTTGTAAAAGTGAGAGAGTGAAGAAAATACAAGTTCATAATAGAAATTGTAAAGTGATATCGTTTGTGATAATCAGTTTGTTTTATAGAAAACCATTTGAGATTTGAGTTGGGTGTTAGAAAACAGAGTATAAGTTTTATGGTGAAAATCCTTTAACTCTTACTAGGGTGGTAAGGACTTAGTGAGAATTTAGCTAGGTCTCTGTTGATGTAAAGGAACTTATGTACTTGCCATAAAAGTACTGAATAGTGGATTTGAAATCTTCGCTGAGTGATCTCACAAGGGACATGACGTAGTCACATGACTTTTGTGGCGAACCTAGATAGATCTGTTGACTCAGGATATTCTGAACTCAATCTTTCTCTATTCTATTATTTGTTATATTTGCTTCTGTACCCTGCAACATTACTTAAGCGCTGAAACAGATTGTCTCCTTATCTCAGTCTTTGTTCAGAAGACAAACCATCCAGAAAATCTGTCAAACAGAACTTCTGTTGCTGAAAGACAAATCTGTTTTAAGGCATAATTTCTCTCGGAAGAGCTTCTCAGAGGCTAATTTCTCAAAAGAAGAAATTGGAATTTGTCCAAGTTTTCCTAAAACTTGATTTTGGACGAGAAACCTATTCATCCCCTCTAGGTAATTCTGATCTTATTAGGGCCAACAATAAATACATATTTTCTATTTATTTTTATACTTCTAGAACTTTTGAAATATATATTTACCAAACACTGCACAACTTTATCTGCTTTTTCCGACAACAATTTATTTTCACAACCGTGAATAAATTATATAAATACACAAATTATCAAAATTGCACTCGTATTAATTTACCCTTTGTTTGAGAGTTTGGAGGTTAGTGGAGGTGAGAGGTAAAAGATGTTAATGAAAGTAACGGAACAGAAAGGGAAGTGACGAAAAAGTTAAATATGTTAACATTGTTTGGGAGTTGGTGGAATTAAATGGGAGGTAAATGGATGTAAATTAGTTAAAAAGTTTACGTTACTTCCATTAACCCCCGATTTGGAGGTTAAAGTTTCGAGGTTAATGAAAGTAAAATATTAACTCTCATTAACTTCCATTTAATCTTTTAAGAAACTCCGAAATAAGGTTAGTTAGGAAGTTTACATTTCATTACTCTCATTAACCTCCATTAACCCCTCCCGAACAAAGGGAGAAGTTTCATCAAAAACTCTAACCATTAAAAATCTCAAGTTCATCATTCAAGTTCAAGTTTGGGGTTTTATATTAGATTGAACTTATATATTGAATTTCATGATTTCTTTCCTTTATTTGGAGTATTTTTAATTTTCTGCCTTCCTTCCTTGTCATATGTGTCTTGTCTCCGTATATCAGATAAGTGTTGACATAAATAAAATTTATTAATTTCATTGTTTTACTTTATTAACTCCCATTTTACTTGACATAATAATATTGGTGGATTGTTAAGGATAGAGTTTAGTACACTCCTACAGCACGATAATGTGATATTTCAAATTAATAAATGGTTGACATAGGTTATACCAACTAATGAGATTTTGACGATGTGTAATTAATTAAAAATTTATTTTTAGTTAATAATTTTTATAAAATTTTAGACCCTAAAAACTAAATCCTATACCCTAAAAACTAAATCCTATACCCTAAATTATCAACCTAAATACTAACATATGTGACGTGTCATCGAATTATTAGTCCGAATTACCATGTCATTCGTACTCTAGAAGTATTTTAGAATTTTTCCTTACATAAGAATTTTGTATCATTTAAGCAAATTTGTATTTTCTCTAAATTCTCTCTAACCTTAAACTTCAAAATCTCAATTCTTGAAGAATTGAACATACATACAAAACCATATAGAAACTAATCTACGAAAGAGCACAAGAACTTATTTAAATAATTTTATTCTTTTAGAAAAATGAAAAATGAGAATTTAGGACGGGGCATTTCTCGCTGAGAAAATAAAGGTTTACCGATGAAATCCGTTTGTATGTGACAAAAAATATGTGCAAGTCGTAAATCACAACCAATGAGGTCCTATAGGAATGCGTCGGTAATCAACTTTTCATATTAAAATAATTTGTTGATGTTGACAGCTCGTTATCGTCCATTCTCGGAGTTCTTAATTGTTCAGCATGAATTGTTACCGATGATTCGCATTTAAAATTACGAAGTTTGAATGAAAGTAAGACATAATTTTGAAAAATTGAAATGAAAGCTCCAGAACTGGTAATTAAAGGCGGTAAATAGGAACAACTCTATCTTTATCTTTATGGTGAAGAATAAAAGCTTGCTTTTTCAACAAATACAAATTTCCAGAACAGTAATTTGGGTAGCTGATGCTGTTATAGACAATAATATTCCATGCTTAAAGAAATAATTGTGCGAAGAGGTCCAATGATGATGTGTTGTTTACTGGAATCTTATAATGCAGAATTAATAGGTAACTTATTAGGCCATTAATTTACCCACCCACCACCAACATTTGTAATAAGCAATCACAGAATATTTCATTGCTCAAGTTTTGTCAACATCAATTTATTTAACAATAAAAAATTAACTAACATTTTTTAGGTAATTTATGGATATATAATCACTAACGAGGGCTGTTGAAGTTCCACCATTTTGAGAAACAATTTTTCTAAAATGTATTAATAGGAAAATTGACATAGTAGAAATTATTTAAATAAAAAAGGAAAAACTCACAGCCATCCAAAATAGACTCTCAAGAGCACGGGGTTTTTGACAATTAACCCAGAAAGGTTCTTTCAATAAAGAATTAAAATAAAAATAAAAATGTAGTGCAAATTGAACATGGGGAACTTTTCCTTTCAGAAAACTAGAGCCTCCTATCTATACATATTTTATGTTTAGAATATTTGATGTAACAGTTATATAATAATCAAGTCAATCCGTTTAAATTTTTGATGATATAGAGGTAAAATTGATCCCGATTAAAAACTGTTAGCGATATTTTTGAGAAGCAAAAATATTTCTGTTCAACCTTGGCTCGTGTGTAAATAAATGCGGGCGTGCCAGAGAATTTAGTTCTCAACCTACGCTCTAGGAAGCGGTTTAAAAATGAAACGTTGCGCCTATTGCCTAATGAATACCTGATTTAAACAAAACGATTGAGCGGGAAAGCAAGGATTGAGAAAACGCTTCCCTTGGGTTCCTAGTCCGGGTCAATACAACTTTGACTAGAAAAATGACCAAAAATGCTTGATAAATTAAGTAAAAATGATGAATAAAAACCAAACTTTTGGAAATTTAATTTTATTAATCAAATAATGTCGAGATTACAATACGAATAAGGATTACAAACGTCAACAAAATCAACAAATGATTAGTGTTATTGAAGTTAAATAAACCAACAAAAATAACAATAATTAAATTAACAAAAACAAACGAATGAAAGTCAAACTCGATCTGTGAGTCGAACTCTGATGTGTCGCTTCGTTTAGATGAGTGTCTTGAATAAAAAATGGAGGTAACGGGTGATGAATAATGTGAGCTATAAACTCCCAAATTCAATACACACTATGGTATGGAGTGTCAGGTTTGATGAAATAAATGTCGGGATTGAGCAATTGTGTATATGGGGTTATGAAAATTGGGTTTGGGACTTCCTATGAATGATTATATGGACGTAAATTAAAAATAACGGGGTTGTTTTGGTTTAGGAATTAAAATAAGGAATTAAGCTTAACGATTGAATGTTTTTGGTCGAAGAACGCTAAGTGAATAAGAAATTGGTAATCTAGAATGAGAATAATGTTCAAGAATGTAAACTTTTACCGGGTTGTGATTAAATATGACAAGAAATCGAAGTCAAAAAGTGAAGAAATTAAAGAACTAAGATCGAGAATATTGAGGACTCTAGAGAGAAAAAAAAGTTTTTGTTTCAAGTTGATTTTTGTGTTTGATTTGTGTGTGTTAAAATGAAGGATGCGAGGGGGTATTTATAGACAAATTCGGCTTGCCCAATACTCAAATTACCCACCCATTATCTCCACCTTTCTTCATGTCCATCATGCTCCACGTTTTTAGGCACCACTTGGATCATGGTTGCTTGAAAATAGCCATATTCATTTGGTGTACAAAAAATTCCATTAGCCTTTGTTCTTTTCGTGCTTCTTCAAGTGTCTTCAAAAATTTGTTGTGCGACGCCCGTTGATCCCGCGAAAAATCCGAGAATACCGTTGAAAAGATGAGGATGTCTTCTTTCCAGTGATGTCAATTTCTCCACGTGTCTTCGATGTTCGGGTCTTTAAATGATTTAATCAAAAATGGTTTCATGTGACAAATAAATAGTAGAAATTAATAGATTAAGTAAAAGATTTAATTAATCCACTACTTCCATCTTCACTACCCAACTTTTGACCAAGTCCTTTCATTCTCTTCTTCTCTTTTAATCTCCCGTTTGTCACTTTTTATTTCTTTTTATTTTCTCTATAAGCCTTACTTTCTTCTCTCTTTTCCATAACACTAAATACTATAGGATACAAATTATAACCTATAGTTTGATGTGAATAAATGTAAAAAATTACATTTACCCCCAACAAAAACATAGAGACTTAAAAGTTGATGACATATATTAAACATGTTAACGTGAGAAATTCATATATATAAGTCATTCATCTTCTAAAGAATTTAGCAATAGTCATGTGAAAATAATTCCATAATTTTTTGTATATGTAGAATTATTTAAAGTTAGAGAGATTCTAAAGCGCTAATGGAATACAATATTTCCTTAATTATATATAGAGTTTTATATTTTTTATTATATTCTAAATACACTTATATCAACACGTCGTCATTTATATTTTTATGAAATTAAAATTAATGTATCCCATAAACTACAACCAATTATATATTTTTTTAACTTACAATATTATTTTGAGAGATGTTATTGTATTAGGAAATTAGATATTACTTTATAAGTTGTTTATTTTTCACTCTAAAATATGTGGACCATGGGAAATAAAGGAAAGGATATCCTTGTGAATGAGCATGGAAAAGAAGTTTATTTAAAATTGAAAAAGGAGTGGTGAGCAGTGATGCCCCTCAAATCAATGATCATGCATGCTAATAGTTTTTAACGTATAGAACTTGTCCTCCATATATTTCCACTATTCGTTAATTAATTTTATTCCATTATACGTGGTTTGCAAAAACAAATAAGAGATATGACAAATGATCTCTCTTGTAGCTAAAATGTACGCTTAAAGAATGAGAATTTCAATTAGATAGTGTCACGGAAAGCGAAAAAGGAAAAACTAAATTGATTTTTTTTAATAGAAGATGGTTAGCGAGCAAGAGAACTATTGTTAATCCTAACTAGGTTGGCACCAACAACGGAGAACCCCAAAAACCCGAACCGAAGAATAGAATAGAAAAGAATAAAAGTAAAGATATGTACAAGGCGAAAAGTAGAAAAAAGAACCGAAACGAACAACAAACAGAAAAAGCTAGACAAAGCGAAAGTATTCCAATCTAAAGCTATCTCTATAAACAGATTGAGTGCAGAAATTAGGAAAGCTATTCCACCAATGATTCTCTGAAGCTGTCACTGCAAATTTTGCCAAGCAATCCGCAGTATTGTTCACCTCCCTGTAAATATGATTAAACTTTAATGTTCTTTCATCGAGAAGATGTAAGCAATTGTTCTCGTCTTTGCGAAGTTCCCAATGCACATTATTAGTGCGAGATTGCATCAGTTGTATAACATAAAGTGAATCACCTTCGATCCAAAGAGGATACCACCCACGAACCTCCGCTTATAGAATCGCGATTGTAACAGCTTTAATCTCGGCAAAAAAGGTTTCGCGATCCTTAGATTTTTGATTACTCCTTTAATCCTTAATGAAACTATATTTCTTTCTCGAAAAAGCCTATTTAGCACATAAGATATCTAAAATTTCTCATTTAACATTAACATTGTATGGTAATATTCAATCTCCTCATATAATTTATATTTGTGAAATATGACTCATTTTGACTTATGGACATATCAAATTGCATTTAAAAACAATCCATACAATATGCATAGATGGACAAGTTACGATTTTAAGTTGATTTTCTAGAAAAAGATAAAATAATAAAACTAAAAAGAAGTTTCAACTTTTCATCTAACTCTTTGTTCAGTATTATTTCAAAAATATATGATCTGAGTAATAAGATTGAGCTTCTCATATTTTCTCAAATCACACTAACAAAAAGTCGAAAAATTCTTGCTTAGGTCAGAACCAGATTAATCCAGCCCAATTAAGAATTTCTTCCAAAAAGACAAAGACCATCAAATAAATTTGAGGACATTAACATCTAGAGTTAGGACTAACTAATTATGGGAACACAAAGAAATCAATTAAATATAGGCTTCAAGTTAGTCAAAGTTCCTACAAGCGACTAGAAAGAAAAATTCAATTCTCTAAAAATGTTCCCCTCAACTCAATCAGGAAATAATCCATCCATCCATCCATCTTCTGGTGGCTTTTGCTTTGTCAAATTAATGCAGCAACACAACTATACTTTTCAAGATTCATACTTTTCAATTTCAATCAATAACTTTTATAAAAAAAAATAAAATAAATTTCAATCAATAACTATATTTCTACAAACTTAACTTTTTTGCTGTAATCTATTTTTAGTGTAATTTTCAGGGTAAACAATTTAATAGTGCCTGAATTTGGACATATTACACTAGTTAGTTCTTATGGTTTTAGAAACACACTACAAAGTCTTTGAGTTATGGGTACAAAATGTATTATTGACTTCTTCTTCAAATTATACATGCTTTACGAAATTTGTAGTACAAACCTAAAAAAATTGAAAATTTTCAGACCTTAAATGTGGAAATTTGGACAAAAAGCGACATAGGCCTTGATACAATAGTGAGTATTATTGTTGGGTCGTTTCTAATATTAACAAAACACGGTAAGAAAACGAGAAAAATAGAAAATTTAAACTTAACATACTACTTTTTCATCAGATCAAATTTATCCAAATAACAAATTGTTTGTTCGTAGATCTGACTCACAAGTGCCTTATTATTCTCAAGACTATAAATTAAATAGCCACTTGAGGCTAACATTGATGTGATTTAATCTCAAACCTACATTATCTACCAAATAAATACTGGTGAAATTAGTATTGTTTTATTTAATAAAGTTTAACTTTTGATGAAATGAAATGATAAAAGTTTTAGGAAAACTTGCTGAAGATAGATACATAAAACTATTATCTTTAAAACTGAACACATAACAAATCGGGGTGGTGGCGCAGTTGGCTAGCGCGTAGGTCTCATAGCTATACTGAGTGATCCTGAGGTCGAGAGTTCGAGCCTCTCTCACCCCACTGTTTTTTTAATTTCTCTATTTGCATGGATTAATAACTACTAATTAAACCTTAAATATAAAAATCATTGTGGAGAGTGCTGTTTTGGAGGGCCAAGCTTCAAGGTAAAGAATAAGTCTAGAGTTACTCAATGCAAAGCTGATTGCCAATGCCAATTTCTTTAGTTGGTGTTATATATATTCTTTGTTAAAAGGATTCCTACTCTTTTCAATTTCATCGAGCTGACATTGCACAAATTAACTCATGTTTACGGATTTTTATATTAACTGTTTTGTTAAATTCTTGCTCTTTTGAGGCTCATCAATGAATCTAATCAACAAAATGATGTGTTGTAAAGAAAAATGATGTGCAAATATCACATATCTATTGAACGGGTCCAATGGATTGAGACTAGTAGAATTTATCCATTATTGAAGGTTGCTTTAAAAATAAACAGAGAGATAAATTTCCAACTTTCTTTATTAATCTTTTTCATGTAGAATTTCAAATCATGGTCTTTAAACTAATAAAATTTCTTTTAATGCTATAAAACTATGGTTTAAATTTTACGCACATTGAGCTATTTATTAACAGTTTAACTAACAAAACCATTAACGTGATTAAATGGGCATGACAATTGATTTCTTAAAAGAACTCTTGTGTTTATCAATTTTGTCAAAATAATGTTTGTGTTTATTTTTCTGACAAAACAAGGATTGTGTTTATCTAATTAGGCTAAAGGGGAAAATCCATTAATGCTGTTAAATGTGATGACATGGCAAGGGATATTTTGATATTAATTTATCGGTTATGTTATAAAAAACTCATTTCTCAAACTTTAAAGTTGTAAACACATTAATGTTTTAGAAATTTACCAAAATTAAGATCGAAACCCCCTTGCCACATCATTATATTAAACACCATTAATGGATTTTCCGCTTCTTGAGTAACGGTGATAAACACAATACTTTTTTTTTTTCAAAAAGATAAACACATACACTATTTTAATAAAATCGGTAAACACATAGGTTTTCTTTGAAAATTACCAAAAAAGTTAAATCCTTAAAACCTTTAGATTAGAGTTTTATCCTGAACCAATCATGAATCCAACCCGTAAATGCCTAAAAGTTTAAGGAACTTAATTAAGCATTTAGCTAACAATTTATAATCGATGGTGAAATTAACAGAGTGCAATTGAAAGGAAAGAAATAAAAAAACTATTGATATACACATAATTTAGACGACCGTAGAAACATTTAGGTGAAATAAAAATGTTGGTAGGGAAGTTAATGGTTAGCTTTTGGGTTCACCAAAAGCCTAGTGTACCAAACATCTAAATTGCCATACTAGTATAGCAACATTTTGCTTTTGGAAATACCCTAATCAAGATTAGAGAAAAAGAGCCTCCTCTATAAACATACAATACAACAACAATAAATCAAATTTAGTGCCATGAATTATAATCCTCCAAAAGTTGTAGAGCCTACCCCTTCCCATATTTCACCCAAGCCTACTGCTTCAGTGTCAACACCTTCCATGTCACTATCCCACCACCCACTTCCACTTCCATCTGCCACCACCAAAGAAGCTTCTTTTGTTATAAACTTTATAGGAAAAATCTGACCTATAATAATTGAGTTAAAGTTCCAAGTATAGCAATGAGATGAATAACAGCCTTACAGTGATTGTAGAGAGGTCTTGGTGTTTTGTTGCTGAGAAAGCTTTTTCTGCTTCTTTTTTGCTTTGATTTTGGATCATCATCTCCCAGAGCTAATGACTCTTTCCTTCCAGTGTGTTTTCCATCTATATTGAAATCAAATCCGATTTTTGTAAAACTAAGGAGCTGCATATTGTCAGTTAAAGTTTTACTATAGGAAAATAGTAGAAGGAGCTTGGAAAATACTGTATGATTCTAAATCATGCTACTTATCATTCTTATGTTATATTTCCAGAATTAATGTTGTTCAGTTAAAGTATGAACCTATAAGAGTTATATCATCCAACACAACTCCAGTTGTGTATTAATAGGAATCCAGCAAGAGGGCTTCAACCAAACGTGTGGAATTTGTTATGCATTATTGCCATATAATAATTTCATAGGAACTGGATGGATTTACCGGAAGCCCTGAAAGCCTGTTTGCGAGCCAAGACGCCTCAAGAGGAATTTCAGACATTTGTGATTCGATCTTTTAACTCAATGGACAAAGAGGTCTTTCCTGAGTTTGAAAATTAGTTTATTATAACTATCGGTCTCAGGTTGCAGTGAGTTGGAGCTGAAACAGGAGTTGCAACAGGCATAACTACCTGCCGACACCGGCCTGCCTAACCAGGTAGGTCAAAAAGCCGTTTTGGAAACTAGTCTTATAACTGGCCTGGGTCACAAGGCTGGGACTCTGGACCAGTAGTAAACAGAGCTAAGCTAACTAAATGTAATTATGATAATAAAACCATTGATATTTTGAGCAAATGATTAAAAAATTGTAATTGTGACAACAAAACTTTGTCAGCTAACGGTGTAGACAAAGATTACAGCATACCAAATCATTCCACTACTTAAGTAAAATGGTTTCGACTAATTTGTCATTTAAGGACAACAATTAAGAAGAAATATATGATTTTGAGAAATTGCAGCAATTGAGGAAAGATGCGTGGAATTCTTCACGTTCTCACAACCAAATTAGAATCAAACTGGAAAACAAGTGGAAACCGAAGCATGCATCATAAATAATAGCGAGAACCTAAATGCAACAAACAAATTTGTAGCAGAACAAAATATAGCATACCTTGAACTTCAAATGGATTCCTCCTTTTTCTTGTTTCTTGCTGATTGTTGAAGATAGAAGTTTCTATTTCAGCAACAACAACATCACTAAACCCTTGAACTCCTTTCTCTCTACCTGCATGCTTAAACAGCTCAAAAACCTGCCGACCAATGCAATTCCCATCTTTATCTTCTTTCTTTGTCTCAAATGAACAATCAGTGGACTCATCATCAGCTTTAGCACCCAGAGGCGACTTAAAAGGCTTCGACTTCCCCTGCCACCGCATATTGTAAAGTTGAAACAACCTTAAGCACATAAATCCGAGGACTAAACTGAGATAATTGCAATCCTGAATTTTGTATGTGTCCAAACAGCAGGCAATCTTAATATAAGCTAAAGTTGAATGACAAAACCTTTGTTACAATCACATCGAGCATTTCCCAAAATCAAATAAACTACCGTTAAAGTTACTTCTATATACGATTAAAACGATACGAAGAATAAACAGATAAGTAAATCATCAAAATGATGCTATATACACATCAAATCAAAAACTCCTTAATGATACATAGCAAACCAATACCAACATGTTGAAATCAATAGCTCTAAATTGCAGAAACCATTCACATTCTTTGAAACGAAACAAAAGATGGGATAATAAAAAGGAAATGTACCTTTAATATTTTGGGCATGACAGGATTTCTTTGCAGCTTCTTGTCAAGGAAATCGGAAAAAGAGCAGCTAGAATCGATATTTGACCCTTTCTTTTGCGCATCATCCTCTGAATTCTTAGCACTAAAAAATGCAGGTATGAAATCAAATTCTTAGAGGGAAATATGATTAGCGTGAATTAGCAAATGGATAAGAGAGAAATTAGGGTTGGTATGCTTACAGATTGGAAGAACGGAAGACAAAGGATGAGGGAAGAGAGCGCTGACCCAAAACCCTAAATTCATTATTATGCTTTGAATACATTATCATTCATTTGCATTCTCCTTTCTCTGGAGTAGTAATCAATTAGCCTAATTATGTTTTCAAATTTTATCAGTTTCGCGCCAAAACTTTGCATTTGGGCTTCTTCTTCCGCCGAATTAAAAAGGGGAAATGTTAATCAAGTAAATGATATATTTCTAGCAGTCACTTAGAAACTTTCGGTTACTTTATATTTTTTTGTTACTTTCTCCTTTATACTATTAGACCAACTTCCATCACAGTTATTTAACAATGATAATAGACAAAATAACAACTTACTTTGTTAACCATTAAAAACCCTTAGTGTAGGCTATGGTGACTTTATTTTTGAGTTACTTTGTTTGTACTTTGCTTTATTCACCATTAGATCACTTTTCACCCCATGATCTAATGGTGGACAAAACAAAGTAATGGTTACTTTGTCAAAAACAAAGTGATCATAGAATTTCCCAAAACCCTTAATACCCATTAAGTTTTTTCTATCTTAATTATATTATTATTTTATATAAGCTTAAACTCACTTCTAAGTTGACATTTTTTTCGCTTTAATTTCTAATGTTCTTTACATCCCACTATAACTCTTTAACTCGAAAAAACATGTCAATTTAACGCCCCCACGATCCTATGTGGCAAAATCAAGAGAGTGGATGAGACAAATTTGTAAATTTTTCATTTTTTTGCAAATTACAATAAAAACCTTTAAATTTTTCTTCTACCTCCTCCTTTCCTTTTTTTTAATGGAATTTCAATTTTTTTCAAATTCAGAATTGGAAATTTTAAGTTCTGGAATCTCAGTTCTGGAAATTGGAATTCAAGAACTGGAAATTTTCAGAAATTCTGAAATTCCAAAACTGGAAATTTCCAGATTCATTTTTCTAAAATTAATTGGAATTCCGGCGGAATTCCAATTTGGAAATTCCAACAAAAAAAATAAAGAGAGAGGAGGAAGAAGAAGAAGAAGGATCGAAAAAATTAATTTTTCTTTATAAAGATCAAAAACGATATTTTTTAGTGAATGTATTATACTCTCCTAGGTGCAACTGATCGTTTGCTCAAAAGGGTTAAAATGACCTACTACTTTTGAGTTTAGAGGTTAAAGTGAAAAGCGCTTAATATGAAGAGTTAAAATAAAAAAAAAAGGCCAACTTTAGAGGTCAGTAAAGAGATTAAGGGCCTGTTTGTTTTATCTGCTGTTTGTTGTTACGTTTTGCTGTTTGCTGTTACGTTTTGCTGGTTGCTGTTTGATTATTAGTGTTTGGTAAAACTATGGTGTAGGCTATGGTCACTTTGTTTTTCCCTTACTTTGTCTATACTTTGTCTTTTTCACCATTGGATCAATTTTTAACCCATGATCCAATGGTTGACAAAACAAAGTAATGGTTACTTTGTGAAAAACAAAGTGACCATAGAATATCCCATTATTGATTATTGCTGTTAGTATGTAAAATGACATATATGGACATGTTTCATATTAATATACAAAATTAATGTACACGAATTAAAACATATACGAAAAAAATTCTCTAGAAAAGTTAAAACTCTTTCGATGACTGAGAGGGTCATGGGTTCGAACCACATTTGGGTGGAGAAATTTTCTTTATTATTAATTATAAGCGCGATAATGCTAACCTTTTTTTAGAAAAAAAAAACATAAAATTTTAATGAGAGAATAAATAAAAAATAATTGTAAGCAACCATAATATTAAAAGAAATATAAAAGTTTAATATAAAATAAATAAAAAATAATACAAAGTATTTCAATCAAAAAATTTTGGTTGTGCTGTAGGAGATAGTTTTGGTAATTGAAAATAAATGGGATTGCTTTTCATGAAAATCATCTAATTGCTACTTTTCAAATAATCAACATTTAGCCTTCTAAAAAGCAAACATGAGTAGTTATATTTTTTAACCAAACACAACAAATCTTCTTTTTGGAGCTTAAAAGCAAACATGAGTATAATTTTAGGAAAACAAACGGGCTCTAAGCCTTTTATATACTTTAATCTTTAAACATTTTAATTTAATTATTTTAGTGAATTTTGAATGGAATAATATAGCTTTAATAAACTTATTAATTGTTGTTTTGATTGAACTGTTCCTATTTTGCAATTTATTGTTCCACAATCTTTTAATTTGAAATGACTAATATAAACACAAAGCAACACTTTTATATAGGAAGAACATCTATTTCAATATAACTTAGATTAGTTATAAATAAGAATAATTTGTTATACATTTTTGAAATCCCATTTAAAGAAATTATCATTATATAATGTTAACTAGACAAAACGAGCAATTAGATAAACTTCGAGTTTGAAAGTACAATGATATATGATGGGACCTCTGTGTGACTCTTACCCGTCAAATAAAGGAAAGCCTATGAACATTATAAAGAAAAAAAAGAAAGAAAAAAGGAAAGCTTAGGAAAAACTAAGCATGCACCTAGAAATGATTACTTATTTTTCTCACAATATTCCACTAAAGTAACATGGGATCCCATTTCACAAGTTTTATTTATGACTGACTTTTCAAGGAATTTTTTTTTTTTATTCATGAAAGAATGAAAATCTTGAGCATACCCTTATATATGCATAGAGTATCAGATATTAAGATAGGAATTCAATTCTCCTCTTCTTTTGTTCAGTGTAAACCTGCAAGGAGGGGGGTGGCCGAGGAACAGACACATTCGTCGATCTATACAACTTTATCAAGCAATCACTCAACTTTCTTGACGAATCGATAGGAGAGTGAGCATTTACCTTGTCATGTTCTTTCTCTAATAATTTCTCACTGTATTCCTTGTGTTCGCATTTCACTTCAACTGTGGCTTCGCCATCTATATTATTGGCAATTGTTGGAGAAGATTTCGTAACCATTGCAATTTCTTCCTCATCCAGGAAGTTAGAACCGGATATCCAAAGTCTAGCTCTACCAAATAAAGTCACTGGTGGTCTTTTGCTTGGTGGAGACAAACTCAAGAGGGTATGAGATGTGTTTACAGCAGAATTATGTGAAGGCCCTTCAACTGCAGGAGGATAATTTATACTATGCACTGATACATCTACTTCACTAGAAGCTTCCCAACTGATGTCCAAAAGCTTCCAGATCCGATCATCTTTACTTAACTGACCGCCTGCGGACTTTTTCCTCACATAATCCAGCTCTATAGCCCGGCAACTAGGAGTTGTTGACACAACCAAACTAGGCGCGAGAAGTTTTAGGGCCCACTCAAGTTCTTCCCTGGAAGAATGTATGGAATAACAAACATGCCAAATGCCACAATCATCCCTCACGGCTTCATTATATCTTCGTTTATTTTGGATCCGATCATCTGCATCACATGCATACCACTGTGTCGAAGGGCGGATTATCAGAGGCTGAGGTTCAAAATTAGCTTTTGCCTCTGCAAACTTTGCAGCTGCCCGTTCATGTAATTTAGGGAACCCACCCAACAAATGGAAACGTGACGATGGGTTTTGACTGAGAATATGTGGAGCTGTAAGTGTAAGAGAATCGAAACATTCAGGGTTGATTGCTTTGTCGACGTATATCTTGGAACCAAAAGCTCGGGAAACGTCAGCTAATATATTCTCTTGACCGAGAAGATCACAAGTCAGATAAACCACAGCTGCAGAAGGGTGCTTCCATATACAATTGATAACCTGCTCCATAATACACTCCATAAAATGAAGTAAACATACTAAGAATAAATAGAGACTAGTTATAGACTGCAGTCCAAACCTTGCTCCTACATAACATGACATGAAGTCAAGAAAATAATCTATAACCAACAAAACCTTAAACTTGTAATAGTATATAGCATCTAAGACAAACACCTAACAAAAGTTCCATGTGGATTGTGAAACTTATAAGTATGATGTGTCTGTTTGCAAATTTATTAAAAGAGTTAATAAATTTGCACAACAAAGGTATAGAGATATATGCTAAGCATGGTTGGAATTAATGTGTTGTAAAATATAATACACGAGATACATTTAAAAGAAAGGTAAACCCAACTAATGGAAGTTGAGCAAGGATTATTTCACAATTCCGAAAAAGAATGCAAACGAATAAAGGAATACATTTCGCTTCAATAGAGACAGCCTCAAACGTTATGATAGCTTCATTGACCTAATAACTCTAGCATAATACTTAGTTCATATGCGGTATTTTTATTGCAACCTCATGCCAAAGGAAAACAGAATGAACTAATAGTTACGAGCATAAACAGAAGGCTACTAAAATAAAAAGACATACAAAATACCAGCAATAGGCCAATAAAAAGGGTGTCATGCTCATGCTAGAATATAAAACAAGTCAGCATAACAGAAGAATCATGAGTAAGGCAACCAGCCTGTTACCTGTTGGGTTGCTGAATTCTTGCTTGGAAATGTCTGATGGGAGCTACCAAATGTACAATCTAGGAAAACACAATCAAGTCGGCACCTTGGCTCTTTCCCATTCTTGCCCACATACTTCTCTGGTAAACATTGTAGACACTCTAACGTGAGCCTGCAATCTCCAGTATGCAGGATGTTACCAAAGTTTCCCTCGAACAAGAACATCACAGCTCCTGAAGTTCATAAATCCATGCCAGACAAGGGATCATCTGTAACTGGAGTATATAGAGAATAATTTGAAGGTCACTTGAACATATTGAGCATACAAAACAAATACACACCGCCTCATACCTCAGATTCCAAAACACAAACACAGAGAAACATGGGGATTAAGAAAGTACACAGTACGCTTAGAATATAGAAATGCATAACCGCCATGCACTGACCATTTATGTATTACAGCACCACAAGGTACCATTATGCTGAAAATATCAAAACACATAAATTGAGTTTCTTAATAGTCGTATACTTTGAATTTGAAATCACTTGTAATAATTCTATTCCAGATTAGCAAGTTTCCTCTTCAATAATATCATCTTATTTCAGAACTATCTCCCAGAGGGAAGAAGGGAAACAAAGGAGTCTGTACACATAATTGAAGCGTATCCAGCCAAGAAAATGAAAGCAAACTAATAACAACAAGGTATATATAGATATGTTGTAGCCATGTAATACACATCATAAGAACAAAACTAAGCCAAAGTCGGCAGGGTTGGACAAGGATAACAAATTAATATATATACCGAAAAACTGAATAAATTACCGGGGCAGTGATTGGCATCAAAAGGAGTAACAGTAAATTGTCCATCAGGATCATTGATGAGCACGGATCGGCCAACCTCGATATCCACAAACAATGAATTATCAAGCTAGAAATGAAGAAACAAAAAGTCAAGAAAGAAAAAGCAAATGAATATGTAAAAAAGAAGAAAAGGAAAGCATACGTGAGGATGAGTAAGGAGGAGAAGGGATTTGGTGAGAGGAGTGGAGTAAATAGGGTAAGAAGAGTGGGAGGAGATGCGGGAAGAGTGATCTTTGTGAGCATGAGTCAGGAAATGGTGCCTCTTTCGATTTGAAATACGACTCCATGTGTCTACTGAAAAAGGCAATCCTCCAGGCATTTCAATTGCCATCTTTCTTCTTTCATTTCAATTCTATTCTATCATTACATATTTATGCGCTCTCCAACTTCAACCCCAAAGCTTCCCCGGGAAGGAACACATATATCAATGGCGGTTATTTTTTATTTGGGTCAACTTCAAATTGTCGATTTTGTTCACGTAAACCAATAAATTTGTTCGTCCGAAATGTTTTGCTGACCTCTGAGCTTGACTGTGACTTTAGTCGTCAAAAGTTAGAAAAACATTTCGAAGAAAAAATGTCCTCATTTACGTCAACAAAATCGATAATTTACATAGTTATGCAAATAATAAAATCCACAATTTTTTTTTCAAAAGCAAACAATAGTCTTTTTGTAAAATTAAAAAATACAAAATACTTATTTAAACCATTTTCAATTTTATATTTTTGGGTTACATTGAATTTCATTATTATAGTTGTGTAATAATATTCATTACTACACTTAGTTATGCAAATTATTAGGATAGTTTGTGTTTCTTATGTTTGTTTTTATTGTGTGTTACTTTTGAGAAAATTGTGTTTCCCTTTCTTTGCAATGTCATTAATACTTTTACAATGAATTTGTTAATTTAGAAAAAGGGCAGAATTTGACAGTGGAGGCAAGTCCAATATAAAAGGCAGGCTGCCCTGCTGGGAGTATGTTGGACGTATAGATTTCTTATCCTATTTTTCTGTATCATATCATATTCTTCCATGTTTATTTATCTTTCAAATTTTAATTCATTCAAAGCAGAGTGGCCCTCCTTAAAATTAGGAACTAACTATAACATCTTAAAATAAGAAAAATAATTTAAACCATTAAACCTCATCAACAAAGCTCAATCTCTTCCTCCTTCAATTTTCCTGCAAACCAAACACTAATTTACCTTTCATTTCCCACATTTTCCATTTATCAATCACAATGAATTTTCATCTTCAGACATAATAATAAAACTCATTGAATTATATCAAATATTATAACATGGCAACCTCAAGAGGATCAGGAAAAGATAAATCATTACAATCACAAGGTTCGAATGCCGGCCGACCACCACAGGCCGTCAAATTCACCCGCCGGACATCAAGTGGTCGGATGATGAGTTTGTCAAGGGATGATGACTTGGACATGTCCAGCGAATTCGGAAGCCAAGATGACTTCAATAATTACACTGTTATGATGCCTCCTACCCCTGATAACCAGCCTGGAGCTGCACCACCCACGAATAAACCTGACGGTGGTGTAAGCCGGTTTGGAGGACCCGAGCCTCATCGGAGAATGGGTGGAGAGGAAGAAAATGGTAAACCGGAACGTGGAATATCGCTGGTGAAATCAAATAGTAAGATAATGTTGGCGAGAAGTCAAACTCAGGAATTTGATCATAACAGGTGGTTGTTTGACTCCAAGGGTACTTATGGAATCGGAAATGCGTATTGGTCGGAACAAGAAAGTTATGAAAGTGGATTGAGTATGCATGATTTTATGGATAAGCCTTGGAAACCTTTAACTAGGAAACTTACTGTTTCTGCTGCTGTTCTTAGCCCTTACAGGTATCATCTTCAACCTACTTCTTTCTTAGGGGTAAACGTGTAATTTGACATCACGGGAGTGTAAATATACCTTAACATATGAAATTGTGGAATTTTAGGGAAGTGTAAATACCTTAATGTAAGAAATTGAGGTAAAAGGACTTATTTGAACCCATAGGTGGAGGTAAGAAGGCACAGAGTGATAACTTAGCCACGGCTATCGAGAAATACCTTCTATGAGGTGCTCATTGCACCCTGGAGAATGAAAGGTTGTACTTATTTTTCTCGTGGCAAAAAAAGAAAAGAAGAAAATCAAAACACATATAAGTTTTGTTAATTGTTCCCACGTCGAATAGTTGAAAAGTTGACTCTGCGACTTCAAAGGAAATTAAGGACTAAAATGTCCTATTTATAACGTTTGTGATATTTCCACTTTCTAACAAACTTTAGTGGCAAATTTAATCTTTATCCAGTTTTCTTATTATTTTGCATACATTTAGAAACCTTTGGTCTGTTTGGAAGACGATCAGTTTTTTTTGCATATACTAGAAATTGAACTCGATTATGAACTTTTTACATGAAATGTTTATCTCTACATTTACTAAGAATATCTCTTATTAAAACAGGATACTTATAGTTATCCGAATGATAGTCTTAGCACTCTTCCTGGGGTGGAGAATCCAGAATCCTAATAGAGATGCAATGTGGCTATGGGGCATATCTATTGTTTGTGAGATTTGGTTTGCATTTTCATGGCTACTAGACATTCTCATTAAGCTCAATCCAATTAACCGAGCAACCGATCTAGTCGCTCTTCGGGACAAGTTCGAGCAGCCCTCCCCGTCCAATCCAACTGGCCGATCAGACCTTCCTGGCGTCGATGTGTTCGTCTCCACCGCTGACCCTGAAAAGGAACCACCACTTGTTACTGCTAACACAATCTTATCAATACTCGCAGTTGATTACCCTGTTGAGAAGCTTACGGGTTATATCTCAGATGATGGTGGTGCAATCCTCACTTTTGAGGCCATGGCTGAGGCTATCCGTTTCGCTGAGGTGTTATTTCTTTCTTCATGTTTATGTGAATTTTGGTGTATCTTTGTTCTGTTGAAATTCATTACTTGTTTGATAATGTGTGTTCAGCTTTGGGTGCCATTTTGTCGTAAACATATCATCGAGCCGAGGAATCCTGATAGTTACTTTAGCCAGAAAAAAGATCCTACTAAGAACAAGAAGCGGCCTGATTTCGTGAAGGATCGACGTTGGATAAAGAGGGAGTATGATGAATTCAAAGTGCGGATCAATGCTCTTCCTGAAGTGATACGAAGGCGAAGTGATTCGCACAATAAGAAGGAGACGAGAAAGGAAAAGACGCTTGCCAAGGAAAAGAATGGTGGTGTATTGCCTGAAGAAGGAGTTAATGTACCTCAGGCTACTTGGATGGCTGATGGTACTCACTGGCCTGGCACATGGTTAAAGTCGACTGCTGATCATGCAAAGGGTGACCATGCTGGCATCTTGCAGGTTATTTCGTTTTCAATTCTTGATAATTATGTTGAACATCGAGTTCTTGAATCCTGAGTTTTGAGATTGTTTCTGTTACTTTTGCAGGTAATGAGTAAAGTTCCGGAAAGTGATCCGGTGTTGGGTCATCCTGATGAGAAGACATTAGATTTTACAGGTGTTGATACGAGGATACCGATGTTTGTATACGTGTCCCGCGAAAAAAGGCCTGGATTTGACCATAACAAGAAGGCTGGAGCAATGAATGCTGTGGTTAGAGCTTCAGCAATTTTGTCCAATGGACCATTCATACTCAATTTAGATTGTGATCATTACATCTATAATTCTTTAGCTATAAGAGAAGGGATGTGTTTCATGATGGATCGAGGTGGTGACCGTGTTTGCTACATCCAATTTCCACAAAGATTTGAAGGTGTCGATCCGTCTGATCGATATGCTAATCATAACTTTGTCTTCTTTGATGGTAATGTCGATCATAACTTAGAAGCATTTTATTTTTTTTTATCACCAAAGTTTCACTAATTATGTTGCAAAAAAACAGGAAGTATGAGAGCACTTGATGGTCTTCAGGGTCCGGTTTATGTAGGAACCGGGTGTATGTTTAGGAGATATGCACTCTACGGTTTCCTTCCTCCAAGGGCGAACGAATATACAGGCATATTCGGCCAAAGTAAATCCAAGGCTCGAATCATCCATACTCAATCAGACGATGACTCTGAGATGCAGCCCCTCACCGAGCACCCTGACTTGGACTCGCCAAAGAAGTTCGGAAGCTCAACACTTTTCTTTGATTCTATAGCAGTTACCGAATACCAAGGCCGCCCATTAGCCGATCATGTTTCAGTAAAGAATGGCAGGCCTCCCGGTGCATTGCTAGCGCCACGTCCGCCACTCGATGCACCAACTGTTGCAGAAGCAGTTGCTGTCATATCCTGCTGGTAAATAACTCATTGGAGCATGAACAAATAATCAAATGCTGAAACAGTCAATGTACTAACATATTTTCGTGTCGATAGGTACGAGGACAAAACCGAATGGGGAGAAAGGGTAGGTTGGATTTATGGATCAGTAACAGAAGATGTTGTGACAGGTTACAGAATGCATAACCGTGGATGGCGATCCGTGTACTGCATAACAAAACGAGACGCTTTCCGTGGTTCAGCACCAATCAATCTCACCGACCGTCTCCACCAAGTCCTCCGATGGGCAACAGGATCAGTAGAAATCTTTTTCTCCAAAAACAATCCATTGTTAGCAACACGACGCCTCAAGTTCCTCCAACGTATCGCCTATCTCAACGTTGGAATCTACCCGTTCACCTCAATCTTCTTGGTTGCTTACTGCTACCTTCCAGCGCTTTCATTAATCTCAGGACAATTCATAGTTTCAACTCTCAATGTCTGGTTCCTTTCTTACCTCCTGGTAATCACAGTAACACTAACACTACTGTCATTACTTGAAGTAAAATGGTCTGGAATCGGATTAGAAGAATGGTGGAGAAATGAGCAATTTTGGGTAATTGGAGGATCAAGTGCTCACTTTATTGCTGTATGCCAAGGGCTATTAAAAGTGATAGCAGGGGTTGAAATATCGTTCAAATTAACGACGAAATCGTCAGGAGAAGATGAAGATGATCAATATGCAGATTTATATTTGGTAAAATGGACAAGTTTGTTCATAATGCCACTAGCAATTATAACAGTGAACCTAGTTGCACTTGTGATAGGGATCTCAAGGACAATATACAGTGTTATACCACAATGGAATAAGCTTATAGGGGGGAGTTTTTTTAGCTTCTGGGTATTGAGTCATATGTACCCTTTTGTTAAAGGGCTATTGGGAAGAAGAGGAAAAGTGCCTACAATTGTGTATGTTTGGGCAGGTTTAGTGTCCATTACTGTGTCTTTACTTATGGTATCACTCGATCCGCCAACCGACACAAGTTCTGGTGGAGGTGGACAAATGTAGATATAAAGCTTATGGTTAAGCTATACTTTCAGATTTTTCTGTTTCTTTTTTCGTGTTTCTTTGTGTAGGATTCAAGATTATTTACCTGATCATGTAGATTACATTCATACTATGACAAATATAGTGATAACTTGTTTTGTGTATTCAGAAGTAGAAATATAAGATTTTTTAGACAATCCATTTTCTGTTCAATTCTTTTTCTATTCTAATTGCATAGGAAATATACAACAACCAGCTAGACTGCTGCTCTAACTGAATTTTTCTCCATTTTCTTATCGTTCAATATTTCAACCACGAGACTGATTTATAGATACAGCCCCTTTACCACAGTTTGTTTGATGTGATTATTATTGTTGTGTCATTTATATTTTATAGAATCATGCATAATGTATGTAGATAACATATCATGCGTGTTTGGAAACCCTTGAAGCTGCGCATAATTTTCTATATCATTTTCTCTAATTCTGCAGAAGAACAGATGGATTTTTGGAGCTGGACAAGTACAACTAACAGCAATGCGTTGAAGTAACCAAATTGGTTTAGGTGCTACAACTGTTGATATTAGCTGATCCATAGATAAATAGCCCTTGAAAACAAAAGAACTAATAAAATTTAAACTAAGTTTCAACAAAAGTAAATTTAATAACCCGAGTTTCTTCTAAATTCTGGATTATGTATAAAATTTCGGGTGTCAAATAGATGTATAAAATCATTAAAGCTGTCATGAACTAGATCTTTATACTATAAGTTACATATGGTTGGATATACAGTAATAGACAGTACAATGTAATTAATTAGCATTTTATCAAACGATGGAACTGAAAATTAACATGTTCTTCCACTTTGGAACATCCATCATTATACTATTCATGTAACAACGTATGGACCATGTAAAGAAAGAGCATTTGCTCATCACTGAAACAAGTTTGCAACATTTGAGGAATCACACCCGTACAAAAACTGCAGTTCATCAAATATTTATATCGTTTTAAAGTTTTTATGTTTTTCTTAATGCACACAAACTCTCATTTGTCCAATTTTAATCGAAGTACCCTGTTTGCAAATAGCACAAACCACATTGTAGTTTTTACCAAAATAACATATAATAGAAAAGGAAAGGATATAATTATGTAATTACCTTAAATTTATATATTTTTATTAATTATCATTAATATCAATTGATACAAATTTTGGTACATCAATTTCTTTTCTTTTCTGGAGGTGGGTTTAAATGCAATCATGTAATTTATGGTAATGCAAATGTTAATAAAGGAATATCAAAATATTTTGAAAAATAATTAGGGTTTTACATTTGTTGTCTTCGTTAGTGCAAATATGGCAGACGATAGGAGAGAGGCTGATCAGGTGCAGGAACAAATCATGGAAGACACAGATGAGGTTGTTGAATTTTCTTCTAATCACTCCAAGAGAAGTATTATGGAGGAGGAGGAGGAGAAAGTCGACGTAGAAGAAGATAAAAAACGATTAGGAAACAGAAAAGATTTTCAGGAAGAAGCCAAGAAGCAAATAAAACTAGCAGGTCCTCTTATACTTGTTAGTATTCTTCAGTATTTACTCCAAGTTATCTCCGTCATGTTCGTTGGACATCTCGGTGACCTTCCTCTTTCCGGTGCTTCCCTCGCCACCTCTTTCGCTAATGTCACCGGGTTTAGTGTTTTGGTACACTCTTCTCTCTACGTTCTTTATTTGTTTTCATTGTTACCCTAGTACATAAATTCTCACTTGTATTCTTGTTGAGTCTTTGATGGCATTTCGGATTGCAATGACAATCTATATGAGACTACATAAGGTTCAGAATTGCAATGATATAATATTAGAATCCAAATATATGTTTTCTAAATTATGAACAATCAATCAGTTTTAATTATAGGTAAATTCTTTGTTTCGTGTATGATCTTTGCATTCCATCCTACTTTTTCATTCGTCAAGACTTTTGTACTTTTGCTGAATATGTTAATAACACTTTATGTTTTGATGGAAACCTATGTTGCATGGGCATGTAAAATGAACATGGACACGGATAAATGTTATATGAAACCAAAATCCAAACAACTACCTTAGTTCAGTTCAATTTTTTTGCAGTCATAAAAAAACATGGCCTTAATCTCCTTAACACAGAAACATATATAATTCTCCAGACGATCATATTCTTTCTTCCTTCCTTTTTGCGTTGTTTTAGTCATAGATTAAAGACATCAAGTGACAAATATTGGTTACTAGAAATATATATCTATTTATAAAATGTATTGTCTCTAATGCATTCTAATTTTTTGTAGTTAGGGTTGGGAAGCGCATTGGAGACACTTTGTGGACAAGCATTTGGTGCAAAAGAATATCACAAGCTTGGAATTTATACTCAAAGAGCAATGCTAACCTTATCAGCACTTTGCATTCCCTTAGCAATCATCTGGTACTACACATCTGCTATTCTCATTCTTCTTCACCAAAATCATGACATAGCAATTGCAGCTGGAATATTTAATCGATGGATGATTCCTAGCCTTTTCGCCTACGCCTTATTGCAATGTCTAAATAGATTTTTTCAAACTCAAAACATTATATTTCCTATGGTGGTTACCTCTGGTATTACACTTGTTTTCCACATTCTTTTTTGTTGGGTTCTTATTTTTAAATGTGGACTTGGAAGCAAAGGAGCTGCCTTGGCCATTGCCATTTCATATTGGATTAATGTGTTTCTTCTAGCATTTTATATAATGCTTTCTTCTGCTTTCATCAATACTTGGGTTGGGTTTTCTAAGGAGGCATTGAAAGATATTGTCCGCTTTTTGAAGCTTGCCATTCCTTCAGCAATCATGATTTGGTAAGTTGTATGATTCGAGATATGTTTCATTTTGTTGCTTTTTGCATTGAAAAATGAATAGACATTTTCATGCGTAAATTTCTCACTCACACCACGCACGCGTGTACACATACATATGTACAAAATTATTTCACTGAATTCAAATATACTAATTATTTCATGTTGTGGGGATGTAGCTTGGAATACTGGGCGTTTGAGATGGTAGTTCTTCTATCTGGTCTTCTTCCTAATCCAAAACTAGAGACATCTGTTCTTTCAATAAGGTAACTCACATTTTAACATTATTTCCATTAGAAGTATCAACAAAACTAACTAATATTTTTTCGTAATTTTGTATTTTTCTTGTTAGTCTTAACACATGTTGGATGGTCTATATGATATCCGTGGGACTTGGTGGTGCCATAAGGTTAGTTCTCTTGTTTCTCAAATTTTAGTTACAGTTTATATCTTTCTCTAATTGTGCTCTAAAAATTTTTGTATCAGTACAAGAGTATCAAACGAACTGGGTGCAGGGCGGCCACAAAGCGCTCTCTTAGCTGTGAAAGTAATGATCATAATGGCACTTTTAGAGGGTGCGGTAATTGCAATAACTACAATTTTGGTACGCCAAGTATGGGGAAATCTATATAGCAACGACCATCAAGTTATAAAATATGTGGCTCGAATGATGCCCTTGCTTGCTGTGTCTGATTTCTTAGATGGATTCCAATGTGTACTTTCAGGTTTTAACTTCTCTTTATCTTAACTTCAAACTCATCCTGGAAAAGTAGTAATATTTTGCTGTCAACTTTATGGTATGTATAGGTGCGGCTAGAGGATGTGGATGGCAAAATTTATGTGTAGCTATTAACCTTGGAGCTTATTATTTTGTCGCTATTCCTTGTGCTTTGCTCTTTGCTTTTGTGTTGCATCTTCGAGGCATGGTAAGTTCTTTCTTACTTTTTTATTTTGGTTTAAAGTTCTCATTTACTCTAATAAACAGGAATCATTAGGGGTTGGGACCTTAAGTAAAGTTTAAGGACACCCCATTGAATGTGTGACAAGTGTGTAGAGGGTCCACAATTTTTTTGTATTTGTGAGTCTTTACTCTTTACACCACATGTCACACATTCAATGAGGGTCCTCATAATTTACTTAATGTCTAGGATCTCCTAATAAAAACCCCTCATAAAAGTTGCAAACAATTGGCTCTAACAATTGGTATAAATAATTAGCGTTGGGTGCCCATAAACAGCAAAAAATTGAAATTCTAAAACAATATAAATAATTGGCTTAATTTAGGGGGAATTAAAACAATATAAATCATAAGTTTAAGATCAAATGATAACTGGTCACTGAACAAAGGAATGAAACTCTCATTTCAAATAACCATAACTTAGAGCATCTCCAACACAACTAGCTAAATAGCTATTAAGTCATATTTAGCTAGTTGGATAGCTAGGATACACTCCAACAAGGTGACATGGCTCTCTATATTTTTTAGCTAACCAATTTGACTAGCTAAATTTGGCTAACCAATTTGGCTAGCTATTTGTATTGTTTAATCATTCTTTCTCTTTCTTATTTGTTTGCTTTATTTTCTTTTTCTTTTTTACTTTTGCTTTTCATTTGATTTAATAATAAAATAATGATATAGAGAGTCAAATGGCTAGCATGGTTGGAGTAAAACATAAATTTAGCTAGCCAAATTTTAGCTAGTTGATATTTTATAATTTTTTAGAGAGCCAAATAGCTAGTAGTGTTGGAGTTGCTCTTACATTTTTCTATTACTATTGTAAGTAGCAGTCAACATTAATTATATATTTTTGGCAAAAATACTATTTGGTCACTGACTTATTTCAAAATTGTGCATTTGGCCATTGACATTTTATTTGGCCACATTTTGCCACTCACCTTTGTAAATTTGGTTATATGTAGCCACTGGTCTATCAATTTAGTGAAATTTCACCATTCTTGGATCAAAATTAAACGGAAATGAAAATGTCAAACGTTAAAGTTTTTCAAATAAAAAATTGTAACTAAATATTATAAATGTTTGAATGTCATTTAACTTAATAATGGTGGAATTTCACCAAATTTATAAAAGTTGAGTGGCTAAATGTAAGCAAATAAAAAGTCAGTGAACAAATGAATACATTTAGAATAAGTTAATGACTAAATAGTGTTTCTTCTCTATATTTTTTATCAATTATAATTATAAATTTATATTTATATTTAGGGGTTGTGGACGGGAATCATATGTGGGCTTTTAGTACAGATTGTGGCACTTATCACAGTAAACGTACGCACTGATTGGGATAAAGAGGTAATTATTTTGAATAAATATTTGTTAAAAGCATTCAAATAATCTTATGATTTACTAATTGCTCCTTTCCCTAATCTCTCCCTTTCAGGCAGCAAAAGCCAAAAAAAGGGTTCAATAAACAGGGCGCAACTGATAATTTATCTCTCTCTAAGCCATTCAATTTACATTTGTAATTCTATTATTACTAACTCTAAGCCTGTAATTCTCCTAGAATATTACTAGTTAAGGCAACTGTCTCTATTTACTAAAGCCATTCATATTTCTTTGTTTATTTAATTTTATTTTTCTCATTGAATATTGTCACTAAAAATTATATATTTTTAAAGTATAAACTTCAATTAATTTAGAATAACATTAATGGTGATGTATGTTCACTTGGTTCGTGACTGAAATAAAATTAATAGAAACTCATTGTAGTGTTTTCTATAAATAATACATTTCAATGTTTATGTTTTTCTTCGAACTGTATCAAAAACACATTGTAGCCTGATAATATTAAATAGATACAGAAGTGAAAAACTCAATAGAGGCAACAAACCGATAACAAAGGTCGACCATCTAATTGATAGCGCATGTATCCATCCATAGGTCAGCCGCATGAAGAGGAAGGTGTGGGAGATGAAGAATGTCCAACGATTTACGTATAGATAAGTGAGAAAATTAGACTAAGGAAGTCATGCTTTGTTTAATGAATTTTTCTAATTTAATGAATGTGGTAACATTTACAAAGGTTTAAGAAAATGAGTTGCAAAAGTTATGCTTTGTTTGTAAAAACAGACCACCTGACTACCCTAAAAGCTAGATACAAAAATGTAATGGTAAGCAGAAAAACAAGTCCAGCCTTAAGATTAATTAAAACACAAATGGGAGGATCAAAATAAAGTGCTGACATATCTAAAGCAGCTTCTAGTTCCTGCCATGGCATAGCTCCATCCAGTAAAAGTTGAGTCATATTAGAAAATCCCGCATCCGAACAGGCCTTTTAACAGCATTTGTATAACCCTACAATATATAGAAGGGATGAATTGGTGTTTAAGTCAGCACATGAGTTCAAAATGCGACTGGAACAGATAAGTTTGTCAATACGTTGCTTACAAGCATCAAGCACATACAGATAAATGGCATATTTATTTCAATTTCCATTCCATACAATTTATTTTGTGTTATCGTATCATAATCGTATTATGTTATCTATATCTTTCATATGATCATACGCATAAATGCAAAAAAAAAAGCATGATGATTGAGTTGATTGTGTTGTTAGAAATCGCCACCCTTAATATGATATAGATTGTATTTGCAAAGTGTGAATGTTTTTAACAAATATTTGAACAGCAGTCTCCACAATTTTCCACAAATCCATCCAATAATTAATTGTAATTCACAAGGTAAATGATATAGAATAATCAAATTACTTACCTCATTGTACTTAAATAGCACAGGACGTGAATCTCTTTCTGAGGTGGCTACTGTATGTACAGCACTAGCACTACTCTGAGAACCTTTACTACTCGCTTTCCTGAATCTGGTTTTATGATAAGATATGAATCAGCAATTAAAAAGAAAAAAAATGCTTTACCTTGTTACTTATCATAATGTTTTAACTTTTAAACAGATAAAATAAAAAAGTTCTTCACAGTTGTGAAGATTATAATCACAGGAAACACATGTTACTGCATTTTTATAATACCCAATTAGAAGTATGGAAATCGAGTTGAAATAGCCTGGCATTACAATACATGCAACACAGGAACATGTAGCTGATACTGCCAAGGAGAAATGCAGACAAAGAACAAAATGAGCAAACTTGTCACTAACAAGCATTGCATTAAACAAAATCTGAGCGAATACACAAGTTGGTCTCACTGTTTTGTTAAAACTTTGGTCAAGGTACAAAATTCAACATGAAACATAACGTCATAGACAAAAATGTCAAAGTTTTACCTCCATTAAAATCACGAAAAGGATTCACACCACATCAAATGACAAAAACAGGGGGAAAAGAGGAAATTGACGGCATTTCTCATATTTTCATACCTGTCAAAGAAGCTAGAGGGGCCAGTAGAAGGCTTCTTAGGATTTTCTTGGGACTTTGGTTTAATATTGGACAAGGCACTTCTACTAGAATCTGAATTTGATGGAACCATCAAGCTTCTAGGATTACATTGCTTTGGATTTCGTACATCCTTTCTAGTTAAAGTTTTATCAGCAGACAAAGATGCATTATCATTGTCAGCTAAGTCGAGGTCTTCTTCATTGCACCCATCTGTCAAATGCACAGATCTGCTTACTTGCAAAATCTTTTGTTTTTCAACCTGAAAGTACAACGATTGAAGTGAAAATTCCATTACGTAAAATACCCAAGAACCACAGCAAAGATTCTTTCAACTGTTTGAAGAACAAGAATATCACCCTTGTCTGCTCATGAAAAATCAAGAGGTAGACAAAACGAACTGGGTGGTCTTAAATCTGTCACTTATCTAGAAGTTGAACTTAGGGATTCACTGCAAGGCACGTACTTCAAAACTCAAGTATTATTAGTAGAACAGTTGACACTTGAATACCAGATCCCAAAGGTTTTCAATTGCTATACTAATAGTCTAATAAAAACAGAATTTTTTCTATGACAAAATTATAAGTTGGTACTAAACACCAATGATTATGATTTCCAGTAGCTATTGTATTGATTACATCTTTTCAACAACACCATCTGCTATTAGTTCCTGCCAGCTAGAAAAAGCACTTCCCACCTAGCATCCCCCATATTCATATGTAATCAGCATCTTGTCTTACCACAGGGTGATAAAGAGCAGACTAATTAGAGCAAATTGGGTCAATCCCATCATGGCCTCAAACATGAGTGTACAGGGGGAAACATACACTCGAAAAAGGCAACACCGCCCCTTGGAAAGTAAGAAACTAGAAGGCAATACTGTCCCATGGAAAGTAAGAGACTAAAAGATCTATGATCATTCTCAAGTTGCCAGCAAATGATACCAATGACAGGGGAAAACTGAGATCAAGCACTCTATTCAAGACAAGTGTTGTGAAGAACTGGTTTAGGCCTGGTGTTCTTAGCAGAGATTTTCTTTTTATGGTGATAGAAATGCTTAAACAAAGAATATTAAGTCGCAAAGAAAAAGAAAAAAACAAGATGCTACACAATACTTACTTCATGAATCAAAACTTGCTTGACTGCTAATGGAAGTACGTAATGACCAGAATTATAGCCCTGTTTCAAGAGAAATTGTACAAAAAAAAGGTGAGGTATTTGACAAGAGTGAGCAAATTATGCTACAATCAGCAAACATAAAATTTGCTTATTGTAATAATAATTTTAAATTTCTGGTGTGGTTTGGTGATTGAACTTGGTAAAGGAAATAACCAAAACTACCAGAACCCTTTCATATAATAATGGATTAATTGTAGAAATCATTTTATCTATATGGGGTTTGGCTTTCTCATAATGAATTTGGTAATGTTACTGAGGTTTGAAAAATGAGATGGCAGAAGTTCTACTTTGGTTGTAACACCAGACCACCTGACAATCCTAGGACCTAGACACAAAAAATGCAATGGTAGGATAAAAAAAACAAGTCCAACCTTAAAACGAATTAAGCCACAAATGGGAGGATCAAAAGAAAGCGTTGAGATATCTGAAGCTGTTTCTGGTTCCTGTCTAGAGGAAAGAGGATCGGTTTTTATGTTCCTGTATGTCACTGAATATGATACCATTGCACTCACTAACTGAGCCAGATCATGCTTCTGCTTTTGCGATAACAAGTGCAATGCCACCTGAGATACACATTAAAAAACAACGATATGAAAAAAACAGCAATAACAATAACAATAAATATTATTCTTGCTTGACGAAAATTAAAGATGTATAAAAAACATGAATAAAACAAGAGGATAATAAAAAATAGTAAGCGTTTAATAAATGGAACTTATTATATGCTTTGTCTTTTGCATTCACAGCAATGCTTGGTAAGGTCATCTTTTGGACAACATGACATTATTTATTAAGCAGGACCTACAACTCTACCATATCATCAGAAAGCTGAAATAGTTTTTGATGTAAACCATTGATAATTCCACAGGGAGAGCATGCCAAGCTCAACCAATTCTTTGCTATGAAAGCAGTTACAAGGCTTCTTTATTGTTTGTATATGGTTTCCTTTCCCTTTCTCACACAGCACAAAATGATCAATAGGAAGTACTGGATTGTTCTCGCCACTCAAAACTTAGAATTTCTACTCTTTTTTTTCTCTCAACTTTGACAAATCAGATAAATATACAAGCTCAAAAAATATACAAAATCAAGATATATAATTTTTCAGATCATGAAGAACTGTAGCCAGCATGCAGTTTCACCCAGTTATTGAGAGGAGAAAGACAATGATGGAAGTGCAGCAAACTATAGAAGATGAAAATTATAGCAATTACCGGCTTCAGAGTTGTAGGTGACAATATATGTAATAAAGGTGAAATAGAGTCTTCCACAAGGGATTTTGTTGACAAATGTCTTGAAATATTCGGGGGAATTTTGTTTTGCCAAGATTTGAGTACGTCTATCTTATCCATTAATGTTGATCGGTATCTGACGGTTCACATAGAAATGATAGATAAGAAACAATGAACACATAAAGGTCAAGTGTTAGCAAACTCAAAGATTGAAAAAAAGGTACCTTTGATAAGATTTTGGCCACTCAATATTTGGTTTCTCAACTTGGGCCACAAGGTTGTGGACAACAATTGCTAGTGGAGGCTGATATGCTGTGCACATAAGAGAATAGATATGACCATTATAGCTTGATACCTTTCAACATCCAGAGAACATAATGAAAAAGACATTACACATACTTACCATAAAGAGGCATTTGCTGTGTACGCATAATATATTGGTGTGTAATATCAGATATACCAAGAGTGTTCAAGCACTTCAACTGAAAATTGCCAAAGTTAAATATCATGTGTGATTTAATAAATGTTGTAATAGGATAACAGTTTAAGGCTTACTGTTGAATTTACTATTGTTGTTATATGATAACAGTTTATGGCTTACTGTTTTTTGCATCAGAGGATCGTGATAATGGAGCTGTAAGATGTTCTCATGTATCCCGTCGAAAATCACATCATAGTCACCACTGCATATCCATAAAAGCATTGAAGCTAAGCCCAAATCTTTAATGGAGGGAATAAATATGAGGTGCATGAGAATTAAGTACCGGCCAGAAATAAGGGAGTACAAAAAGTTGAATTCACTGGATAAGCTTCCATTGCGAGATCTTCTGTCCTGCTTTATTCTTCTCTTCTGGAAAATCTATAGGGAGAATAGCAAGCTTGTACATAAAGGTGCAGTATATGAACCAATAGTTAAGTAACAATGGTAATAGAATGTGAACTTTACGATACCTCTTTCCAGATATCAAAAAAACTTTTCGACATGTCCTTCTGACCAACCACTTGAGAATCAATTTCAAGCTAAGGGTCAGAAAAAAAGGCAAATTGTCAGTCACACAAGCAGAACAAATACAGTAAGTAAACACAAGGAAATCCACACAAACAGAAAGGGACTAGAAAAGGAACTACACACTGAAAGAGATTTGTTAAATCAAACAAATATAATACACACTGCATGAAAGGATTACCGTATTAAGTCTTTCATTTTTCTTATTGAGAAACTGGAGGGTGTTCAAGCATGACATTATATCACATTCTGAAAAGTTAGATGAAAGAGACTGTAAACTAAAGACAAGATCAATTGCCAAAAGAAAATTCTGCAGGAATTTATGTGCTGGATTCAGAACATTTAACGATTCATAAGCCAAAATGGACCAACAAGAGAAAATATTAAACATATGCCATACTGAAAAAATATAGAATATCTTAATTGTCAAGAATTTTAATAGAACCATAAATAAAGAAAGTGTAGAGCACCTGTGCACTCTGCCAGTGCAGTAAGTGCAATAGAACTCGTTTTCATTCCCTCCTTGTTACATATATATTTGAGTCTGTAAAAACAAATTTTTCAACAATAAATTAATAAATAAATCCCACATTCAATGAAACATCATTACAAACAACAACAACAACAACAAAGCCTTAGTCCCGAAATGATTCAGGGTCGGCTAACATGAACCATCAATTACCGGACATAAATTTAAATTACAAGTTTCAACCATAATATGATGCCAGGTTCCCATTCCAAACACAAATGCATGCATGATGAGGGTCCAAATGAGGTTTTTATATGTATGCCAAGACATGCAGTTGATGACTGGAGGATAATATGCCATATTAATGAACTAATGAAGTCACTCAAAATCCAGATAGGCAACAAGCTGTTAGCTCACTTAATCATGAGAACAATTTTGGAATCCTAAATCTCATGGTGAGGGGAGGGAAGAACAAGGGAATTAAGCATTTTATCAAATAACAGAATTGAATATTAACATGGTTTCCACTTTGGAACATCCATTATACTATAACAAATTTTTATCTCATGGCAAATTGATAAGCTTCTTACATTAAGGATTAAAAGTACAAAAGTGCACGAACATGAATAAGAGGAGACATCTATTAGAACCATTAAAAATATTCATCACCTGTTTACCACACGGCTAACTGTTGGCTGAACGAATATATGAACCCTGTAAAAAAGAGCATTTACTCATCACTGGAACAAGCTTGCTACATTTGAGAAAACAAATATAAAATACAATTCATGTACAACGTAATTGCTTGTGGTGAGGGCTTACAACAACATAGTATTCAAGGAAAGCACAAAATAATAAGCAAATAGAGGAAAGTATATCATGTGTCCATGCCAGCATCACTTCATACACACAAAAAAATTGGGATGATTTAGTCAAGAATAGCATCACTTTATAGAACGCACACTTTTCATCTATCTTTTTCAGCACAAAAATTAAGAATGTAAGCTACTCTAGCTATGTGAACATCTAACTACAGCTCTTTGCTTTAGTTAAAGGAGACTTATTGTTCAAACTTGTTCCCTGCACAGAGAAATTTTTTCTTGCAGCTTACACATTCCGCCTGAACTCATCATCTAGCTTTGCACTGGCCAATAGAACAATTACCACCTTTACAAATAAAAACAATAAAGTTGAGATTCCTGTAGCTAACAGCAACCGTTTACAGAACAGGACATAATTAAATTGAGTTCTGCTGTAGACTTGGACTGCTTAAAACAATTCCCTTTTCAGTCTAACAAACTTCCCCAGATGTTGCTTGAAAACGCCATTTATGGGTGACTGAAAGGTACCACAATGGATATTAAAAGAAGTCTACTGAACTTTCTCAACTGAGAATGTCAGAACATGATAGGAACTACTGAAATAATGAAATGAGATATTATTCCTACACTTACTCCCTCTCCCCATCGCAATGAAGAGCCAGACATTGAAGTCAAAAAACAAATAATATCACAGGCTACCCGTCTCTAACAGCTAAAGGCTCCTTTGAAAACCTTGACAACTGCCCTTCTTCTCCTCACTTCACTCCCTTCCACCTATCCCTTTTTCTCTTCTAGAAACTCTCCACATATTGGCACAATAATCAGTCCTTTAACAGTCCCTGAGTCCCATTACCATTTCATCATAATGTTTCAGGAAAAAAAATTCTAATAATTTCATATTGCAATATATCAGTAAATCGCAATGCTTTCTGTGCTAATCCTGATAATAGTCCTGGTAGAAGAATCAGCAATTTGTGTGACAGTATTTTCCCCCAATGGATCTCATCTATTCTAATATTTCAATGCATGTCAACATTTCTTGATTAAGCATAGTTCCTAAGACAGGTACCCTAAACATTTCTTTCAGCCCAGGTCCAAAGTTTATTTACAATTCAATTGCATAGTTGTGCCAGAAAAGAACAGTTTTAGTAGTGCTATCAGAAGTTTTGAGAAGCACTTGAGTGTGTTAGGATGGATTTCAAAAATTTAGCAAAAGAATGTCACCATGACTTTGCAAGACGACGTACTTAGCTATCTGACGCAATGGCCTCAAGGCAGGTGCATAGAGATCATTGCATATGCAAATTACCTGCACAGATAGCCGAGTTAATTTGAAAAATGTTTTAGGAAAGGAAAAACAAATAAATAAAGATATCGTCGAGTAAACTGTGTGCAGTTTGAGACTCACAGGTCGTGAAAGAGATGCTGTTTTCTTACGCCCCTTCTTTGAGGATGGCTTTCCTGTTTCTTCTCCTTTAGTAACATTTTCTTTCCCAGTAGTGGACTTCCTTTCAGCAGAAACCTGCATGAAATTAGAGACAACAGGCATGGAAATGCACAAAATTTAATTTAATGAAGAACCAACATGGAAAAATCTAGTTATGATGCAAAAGGTTAAATTATTTGATTTGCATAACCTCCAAAAGAAAATCTAAACAGAGACAACACAGAGCTACATCAGATTGAATAGATGCTTTGCACTAAATTGACTATCTAAGAGCAGAGAGAAACAGAAGAAATTTTTTACTTCAATAAGAGTACTGGAGGGACTAACAAAATTGATATATACCAACGACTCCTGGAATGTTTTAATGTGGCTGGTAACTTCTGATAGCACAAAGAGGTATAGACAAGGACATTTCATAAGACGTGTAATACCAAGGGAAACAGAGTTCAACATTTACTTTACAGAATACATTAATGAATAATGAGCATAAATAAAGACAGATAAGCATGGCTAGCAAGTTTCATAAACAGTAAAACAGGATGAAAAGAAAACCATAGCCAGGTACCATCTTCAGAATAACCTCCACGGCACCTTTTCCATCACCAAGACTTCCATCTATTTCATCAATCACCTGAAGAAAACACTTTCATTTGGTATCTAATTCCAACTCAAGGGGGAAAAGGGTAGAGCATAACCTACCAAGCACTTGGGTTTCGAGTCAGCCATTACAGAATTCATCTGAACCACATCAAGAATTTTAGCTTCAATTATGGAGGAGGACCTATCATCACTGGCATTAACCTACATAGATACAACTTCTTAGTGAAATAAAGCAAACAGGGATAAATCAACAGATGATTTGGGTGAATAAGTTAACTAAGTCAAGTGAAATAGAAGCTAATAATATGTGAAAGCTGTTAAAATAAATAAATTATTCATTCAATAAAAGAAAAATAAAATTTCAAGAAGCTATAGGCCTGATAGCACCATCACCATGAGAATTGTCCAACATCAAACTATCATGATAAAAATTCCTCCTATAGAACAAAGCAAATCATCTTGAAATTCTAGGTAATATATAGTTGGACTGACATTCTATTAGCAAAGGCACACATGTATTTATTAAAAGCTAAGCCCTTAGGCAATCAAGAGTGAATGTGCTCAAATGTCCAATTACAATTGAGAACTTCAGAATAAATAACAAACCTCCACAACTCGATAACCACAATGCTTAGCAGCTACATGTGCAAGTGTAGTCTTTCCAAGCCCGGGTGGACCACAAAGTAAAAGGATCTGCAATAGTATTAACATTCAGTTACTGATAGTTGTCAATCCGACAAGGTGATAAATACATTATTCTAAAAATACATTAGCTGATGTAGAAGCACAAATGGTCTAGTCAGGTCACTCCTTCCCAAGTAACTTTAAAGTCTAGGTAACCTAGAAAGAGAGATTTAGAAAAACCATATGCTTGTTAACTGTAGGATAAAACTGTTTCAAAGACCCTAAAAAACGTTAGAACCAGAAATAATTGATTTATCTAAGCAAATTTGAACTGTAAGAGCGAGGAAGATTCAAGGCTGTGATCGGCCATAACTTGAGAATACGGGATTTAACTATCTACCTTGTGGGCTCATTAGAATATAGATTTGGTCTTGACGAAATAGCAAACTGTGTAAACAAACAGCATTGAAGTAAGGACAAGCAAAAATTACATTACCTTGTATCAAAAAAAATTAATCCACTAATGCAATCTACACTCCAATACATAACCAATCCATAGGAAAGAACAATGACATAGAGATTATTATAATGGTATGTTAATGTGAGAAGCGGCAGAAAGCTCTACAAGTTAAACGAAACAATGTATTCAAACTCCAAATATGTGGGGGAAAATCTGTCAACCGCTCTGACCTTATGCTCTGGTGGACCAGTAGGCCTCGTCTTCTTGCTCCATAAGTCTTTAATTTCTTTCAGATTAGTATTTCCATGATCTAAGTTGTTTGAGTGCCTAAAATTTCTGTTATTCCACCCATGACCTTGTTTCCTTCTTGTGAAAGTCGATTCAGCAGCATGACTTTGATTCTGAGCACCAGAAGAATGACGTCTCAAAGCAGAAAAGACTTCATCTGATGTACTCCTTATTTCAGATCCAAAAACACAAGAATCCCATTGTTTCAACCACAAGAGAACCTGTAAGAGGACAGTCATGTAGAAGTTAAGAAAAAAAATCAAAAAAAAAACTGCCACCTCACAACTAGTGCACTTTAAAACTTCACTTTTAGTAACTTAATATACAAACCTCTCGATTGGTATGTTCATCACTAAGGAGCTCAGAAAATGAACTTGGAGCATATTTTTCAACCCAAAGCTTTTCATGCACCCTTTCTGTTTCGGTATGAACCACATCAGTTTGACTTTCAGAACTAGCTTGCAAGGCCTTCAGCATCAGAAAACAAATGCATAAGAAATCTTTTAACCGCTGGTTCCAATGACGATTCCATATAAGATATACCTCAAGAAATCACCAATTACACCTCAATTACCCCATTGAACCACAACTCCAAATTACTGTGAAAACAGTATGCATAAGCTTATATTTAATTACATATCGAGATAAAAGAACATAAAAATCAAATAACAATTAGTATTAAGTTCCTAACTTCAAGGAAAAATTTCACAGATGATTAAAACAATCCATGTATGCTAATCAAAATGACAACTCTTGTTATAGTATGGACAAATGTGAGCATAGCTAGTGAGTGTCATAGCAGAATTCCGGACAACAACCAAAGGAACGATCATGGGGATTAGTATATCCGTCCACTTCCTATCCTCATATATGAGTGTGTAGCCAAATTCGGAACAAGCAAAGAAACAATTATAGGGATTAGTATATTCGTCCACTTCCTATCCTCGCATATGTGTGCGTTTTTGTGTGTGTTCATCTTAAGTTTAATATTTTCATGTATTCTTAGATTACATGGTATCCCATGTATACTCTTCTTATTTACATGGTATTAGAGTATGGTTGAGCTTTCTGAGTTGAGTTTCTCAATTTGATTTTTTTTTTCTTTCCTATTCTTTCTTTTGGGTCTGCCCTAGAGAGCAATCAATTTTCGGTTTGTAACAGCAAAAAGCATTCACTTCCAGGTTTGCCGAGAGAGCAGCAATTTTTTGGTTTCCCTAGAGATCAACCAGTTTCAGGTCAGCCCAAGAAATCAGCCACTCCGAAGCCACCTTTTCTGGTGTTGTGTTTTTGTCTCACCATATTACAGCCTTGGCACAGTAATAATCTCCAGTTATTTGAACTAGTTGTGTCTTTACTAAAGCTTTGTCTGTTCAGCTATGTAACTAGTTGGGCATAATTATCACCTACGGTCCAACTAGAGGGGAGTGTTATAGTATAAAGAAATGTGAACATAGCAAGTGTCGTCTCAGATGCATGACAAAATCATCTTTTGCATCTGAGATGACCCTAATTTGTTACATTGGCGATAATTAGCATTCAGTTTAAACCATATTATCATGAATCAACATAAATGGAGTATTATCAACATATCTAGAAAAAAGTGAAACTAAAACATCATCAATGTCATTCCAGCACTCTAATTATCAAAAAACAATTACCTTAGTGAAAGCCTCTGCCTCCAGTCTTTGTAAAAGAACATCAACTGGATCCGAGATAAGGCCTGCAAAAGTACAATTCAGCAAAAAAAAAAAAATCCAAGTTCCGTAACGAAATCTGAACATTTAGGTGCCGTTTTGGTTCCACTTTTGGAATAGTTATTCCGTGGAATGACAATTAAAAGGTAAGAATAGTAATAGGCAAGGAATAGCTATTCTATTCATTGGCTATTCCGCGAACCAAACGGAATTATAGTATTAAAACACAGGTAAAGGATCCTACAGTGTGATCGGGATTTAAATCCCGATAATCTGGACCGCTCTTCACTCTCCACTCCAGAGATCTTAGCATAAACAATATCTCCACCAGATGGCGCAGTCACAGGAATGAAATCTCCATCAATCTTAGACGCATATCTGTACACCATCGTCTCCTCCTTCTCAAGAACTACTACCTCCTCCTTCTCCGGAGACGGTGATCTCCGGAGCCAGTCCTCGTCAGTCTCCGCCGCAACAGTGTCGACTTTACTTCTTTTCTCGTCAAATACGAGGAGATCTTCGCGATTTGGCGAATCTGAAGCATGGGGAAGAGGACGTTTATGGCCGATAAATTGAGAATCGGAGGGATGTGATGGTGATTGAGGAGGAGATTGGCGGCGGTCTTCAGGTTCGGGGGAGGGAGGGTCAAAATGGTCTTCGTGGAAAGTATAGTTGGCTTCGAGTAATTCGAGCTCATCCGGGAGCGGCATGTCCATATCCATATCCATATCCATGTCCATGTCCATTTTGGTAATTTGTGTTTTGCTGGTGGAATCGGAGTAGTAGCAGCGGCTGATTGAACGAAAACGATGGACAGGTTTGGGAAGTGAGTGTTTTGGCGGGAAACAAGAAGGGCGTTCGCGGGAGAGTCAATTCCTGGACTCTAATTCCAACATTGCCCTTACCGATTATTATTTCTCTCCTTTTTTTAATAAAATATGTTTAGCTATCGAGAAAGGCTCGGGTGTGACAATGGACTTATGATGTGACAAGGAAAAGAGGTGGGGGTAATTTTGTAATTGAACAGAGAAAGGTGGCAAATTTGTAATTAAATGAAAAATCTTTAAGCGTGGAAAATGGAGGGAATGAATAGGAGGTGATGTCAGCGCTGATGTCACCCCTGAAGAGAGAAAAAGATTTAATTATTTTCTTTAAAATGCATTTTTCCGCTCTTCTCGAACTCGTTTTTCAAAAAAAATTATACCACTAAACTCGTATTAATTAGGTCGTCATTTTGAGATCCATTTTTGTTATTTATAAACGATTTTTAATTTTTTAAATTTTTCTATGGTTGTTCCAAATTAATATTCGGTTGTTTCAAATTAATACTGTGTTGTTTCAAAATAATATTCTGTTGTTCCATATGCTATATTGTTTCAACAAAATACTCTGTTGTTCCGAAATAATACTCGTAACCATACTAAGTATCAAACCAGAAAACAAAGATGTCCTCTTACTAATTCAATAGCCTAAAACTAATTAAATTCAAGTTTGATGCTATGAAGCCAACCTACAGCACCAAGTAGCATCACAAGTCTTTATAATACCCAAAAATTCAGAAGCTAAGAGCTTCAGTATACTCTTACACATACAAACAACTCAGAAAGTCACAAATTCAAAAATTCCATACCAGGTATTATAGATTTAAAATAACGCAACAAGAAGCATAATAATCAACAAGAATAGATCTAAACTTGCAGAAATTTCCATTTCATAATCAAATCTATAACTACATTTACAATAAAACAAATCAAATCATCCCTTCTTCAACCTAATCTAATTGCATCCAAATTAAACCAAAGAGACAGTAACCATAACAAACCATTCTCGTTCCCATTCGTCACCGGAGAATCCACAACCTCAATTGAATTCGTAACCTTTTGAATATGGTCGTACTCTGTGGTTACCGGTGTCGGAGGAAATAATTCGGCAGACAACAGAATATTATTCAGAGCAGTGGACTTTTGAATTAGTTTAGAGCAATGGACTTCGAGGGCTTCAATACAGTAAGGTGAAGTGGCGGCGGATGGCAAATTTAATGGAGAAGAAAGGGGAAGTGGCGGCGGACGGCGGATTTCCATGGAGAAGGAAGGGGAAGTGGCGGCGGACGGCGGCGGTGGCGGTTTGGGGATGATCAGCGGCGGCGTCGGACAGTAAAGTAAAGCTGTCAAGATTGGAAAATTATTTTTATAGACCTAATTAATTACACTATTGGTACTTGTCTCACCATAAGAAGGTTGACACACCATAAGGAGTGTCTCACCTGAACTTGACTCCTATGTAACTGGTATGTATACTAGAGAGAGGTTCAAGTGAGACAAGGTCACTATGGCGAGACTGATCTTTAGTTTTAGTGTGAGACAATTAAAAAGTGGTGCACATGGAGGGACATTATTGAAGGGAATAGGAGGTGACGTCAGCGCTGAGGTCACCTCTGGAGAGAAAAAAGTTTTCATTTATTTTATTTAAAATGCATTTTCCCGCTCTTTTCGAACTCATTTTTCAAAAAAAAATTATACCATTGAACTCGTACTAATTAGGCGGTCATTTTGAGATCCATTGTTGTTATTTATAGACGATTTTTATTTTTTTATGGTTATTCCAAATTGGATACTCGGTTGTTCCAGCATAATACTACATTTGTTCCACCAGACTACTACATTTGTTCCAACAGAATATTTTCATTATTTTATTTAAAATGCATTTTTCCGCTCTTTCCGAACTCATTTTTCAAAAAAAAAATTATACCACTGAACTCGTATTAAATAGGCGGTCATTTTGAGATCTATTGTTGTTTTTTATAGACGATTTCTATTTTTTTATGGTTGTTCCAAATTGGATACTCGGTTACATTTGTTCCACCTGACTACTACATTAGTTCCAGCAGAATACTCTAGGAGTGTAAGAAAATGTAGTATTCTGGTAGAACAAATGTAGTAGTCTGGTGAAACAAATGTAGTATTCTGCTGGAACAACCAAGTATCCAATTTGGAACAACTATAAAAAAATAAAAAATAAAAATCGTCTATAAATAACAACAATGGATCTCAAAATGACCACCTAATTAATACGAGTTACGTGGTATAATTTTTTTTTGAAAAATGAGTTCGAGAAGAGCGGAAAAATGCATTTTAAAAAAATAATAATTAAAACTCTTTCTCTCTCCATATGTGACATCAGCGCTGACATCACCTCCTCATCCTTCCCTCCTATGACACGCATGTAACTTCTTTAGATGACTAATAAGTTTTGTTCAAATGTGCATGGTCCACTCTTAACAAATCGATCCCTCTCCATAAAGTGTAAGAAATCAAAACGGAAAAGATTTTTCCCTAAATCGGCCGTAAAAACACCTATGTATGGCACCCAGAGATCAACCAAAGTACTCTTCATAAAATTGGCCTTTAAAGGTCTCTTTGTAAACAAACGACCAATTACACTCAAGGTGAGAGCCTTTGGGGTTTCGACCACTGGATCTGCATCCACCACCACACCCATATCACTTTTCTCATCTAACGTCACCGTAGCTCCACGACGCTTCTAAATACATTGACATCTAGATTCAATGCGAAAGAAGAAAATGAAAAATGGAAATCAAATTCCAAAGAAAGACAAAGCAAAAAACCCACAAACTACTCGTCAAAAGCGGGAATTAAATTCATGTGAAGTGTACTCTTTTAATAAATGTTAAAACATATCTAGCATTTGTGGTAAGTTTCCCAACACATTCATTAATATAGTCAAATATTAACTTAGTAATTTGACTCTATAATATTTATTATAGAGTCAAATTACCGATGATCTGCTGCAATAGAGGGACTGATGAATGGCTGTGTCGGCGCATCTACCACAAAAGTGGTCCTTTACCCCGCCATTGGTGCCCCTCCACGAGAGTTGCTCGCCTACTCATCTAGGAGTGGAATTAAGGAGTTAGTAGAACCTTGGCTCATATGTTGGGCCAGAATAAAGCCAACATCTCTACAAAATTCGGCGTCGGTGGTATCCTCGATGTTTTGAACTCGTATAAGTGGCAGATCTCCATTGTTCGTAAGAATTGATATGGAAGAGGATCCAATACCCGTGGTTACGACCCCGGGTAGAGCAATTATAGTTTGCCGATTCACGTTCTCTGCAGCTGATTGTGGAGGGTGCTCCACTAGGGCTTTTCCTGGTAGCCGTTACTCAACATCTGAATCTAACGTGGTCATAGTGGAACTCTAACTCTTCAAAAAATAACAAAGAGTAAAAGAGTTCCACGCTCATTGCACCAAATGATAACTCGCTGTTAACTTCCTTCTTCGATCGTCAAACAATAACATACACAAAGTCACTAGGGTTGGGAGCCGGTGATCCTCCGACAGTCAAGCTAGTATATGTAAAGAAAAAAAGAAGTTTTGAAAGCAAGTTAAACTTATATATGATTGTGATAGTATAGTGTACCTTTGTGATGTTAATGACGATGATTATATAGCCTTTTTTGGAGATCGTTGTCCTAGTAGAGGACGTTCTCCCTTATGCTCTCAGAGTGGTCCCAAGGATAACAGAATCGTAACCGTATCCTTCTCTCCTTTGTGGGAACGTAACATCACGTAATAAATAAATAATAAACGTGACAAGAGCAGCCACATTTTGAAACTCGAAAACATTCCATGGTCCCAAAAATATTGTGTGTTTCCCACACGCACGCACGCACATCAACATAGAAAAATGTCGTGATTTGGCCACCTCAAATTTCTCCCTCATGATCTCCTCCATTGTTTACATATTTAAAAATAACAAACAAACAACGCCATACACAAGAGAAAAAGACCCAAATCCAGCAAATTTGAATTTCTCCCTTCCCCGTTAATATCGTCTATCCTATTCTCTTTCCTTGCGTTCTCCTTCATCTTTCATTCTTTTTATCTCTCATTATTGTTAGGGTTAGGGTTAGGGTTTTTGCTGACAAATAATGGGCCAACAGTCTTTGATCTATTGCTTCGTCGCTAGAGGCACCGTCATCCTTGCTGAATACACAGAATTTACAGGCAATTTTACCAGCATCGCTTCTCAATGCCTTCAGAAATTACCTGCTTCTAATAATAAGTTTACCTATAATTGCGATGGTCATACCTTTAATTACCTCGTTGAAAATGGCTTCAGTAAGTTTTTTTTTTCAAAAAAATTTGAGTTATGATCTGGATCAATGTTTTATTTATCATTTTCAACGTTTGAGGATTGTTATTTTTATTATTATTATTATTATTATTATTATTATTATTATTATTATTATTATTATGTTTCCAATTTTGTCTATTTCCATTGTGATCTGTGTGTTGAAGCTGTGATTGTATTAAAAAATTTGCTTATCTGTTTCTATATATGGATTAACGGTCATCGGTAAAATGTTACCGCTGTTGTTGATTTGGATCTTCATTTTATTGATGTTTCTGGGAAGCAGTTAATTGTATGCTCTTGAGAAGGATTATGTGTTTTGATTTGCTATTGTTATATTACGTGCTTTTGTAAAATTAATGAACAAATGAACATGTAGTCGTATACATGTGTCTTCTATGGAAGTTGTTGGAAAATATCCTAATCGAGCAACTTATTTCAGGATTTGCACTGTTTGTTTTTTATGTATTTTATAATATGGTTATATTGCTGAAATTATCTACGTACCTGCGTCTTTTAATTTTCTTTCCTTGCAAGGTCAAGCGTTTTTCAAAATTTGATGTTTCTGTTGCTTTTAAAGTAGATGCTGCATTGCACATGATGAAGATATTAAGCTATTAAGCTATTTTTTCTGACATGCAGCATAGATGTTGGAATTGCACCCTTGTTCTCTCTAGGGGCTTGTCTAAAAATAATTAAAATGATTTGTCCTTTGATCAAATTGGTGAAGTAGTTTTAGCCTCCTTGCAGATGTTGTCAGCTTGCATTTATATTATTGTTAATCCTCTAATATCATCTGTTCATAGCTCTAGGTGATGCTGATTATAAAATTTACGAGTTATGAAAATGGCGTTGTGTTGTTATAATGATGTACCCCAATTAAAAAAAGGTTGGAAATGGTAGCTTCTGTTCTTGCAACATGATATATTGTTTATGGATATAATGAAATTTGCTTTTTGATAATTATTTTCATCCTGTGCATGCACAACATTTTGTAATTTATGTTAGCCATGGTAATGGTTTTTGATTAATTAGTACATTTTGATTTACTGAAGTTAAATGCTTCATTAGCATGTCGGTTTTTTTATGACCGCCAGAATTTCTCTCCAGACTATATTTAACTCTGCTTTTTCATATTATGGTGCAGCCTACTGCGTGGTTGCAGTTGAATCTGCTGGCAGGCAAATTCCAATTGCCTTTCTAGAGCGCGTTAAGGAGGATTTCAACAAGAGATATGGTGGAGGAAAAGCTGCAACTGCTCAGGCCAATGGCCTGAAGAGAGAGTTTGGGTATATAAGCACTTCTTCTTTCACATAAAGGAATCCCTATTTTTCCATTTTAATAATGCTCTACTTGTAACTACTATATATTCTAGGCCCAAACTTAAGGAACATATGCAGTATTGTCTGGATCATCCTGAAGAAGTCAACAAACTTGCAAAAGTGAAGGCTCAGGTTTCTGAAGTTAAGGGTGTGATGATGGAAAATATTGAAAAGGTATAGAACAGCTACTGGGCTTCACACCCAGTTTACGTAAATTGTCATTTGGAGGTTCAAAGGTTCCGGTTATATCTTGCTCTGGTGTTATTGCTTTATCTTGTTGGTGTAATTTTTAGATGGGTAACATCATCAATTTTGGTTGTAATGCAACAATATTTGAGATTGTTTTAAACTTTTTCCATTTTGCAGGTTCTTGATCGTGGTGAAAAGATTGAGTTGCTGGTGGATAAAACTGAGAATCTCCGCTCCCAGGTTAATGAATTTCTATTACTACTCATATGAATTGTGGTCGACTTTACTTCGTTGCCATGACACCATTGTACATAATAGTTCATACTGTGCAGTTTATCGTCTGAAATACATATATATATATATGTAATATTGCAGGCTCAAGATTTCAGACAACAGGGAACTAAGATGAGAAGGAAGATGTGGATTCAGAATATGAAGATGAAGTTGATTGTTTTGGCTATTATCGTTGCTTTGATTCTTATCATAGTGTTGTCTGTTTGCCATGGATTCAACTGTTAATCTCGATGAATTTTGCGGATGCTGTTCTTGCTGCAAGCTGACTGGTGCTAATTCACCTTCTAACGATCCATCTCACAGACCTCTCTCTCTCTCTCTCTCTCTCTCTCTCTCTCTCTCTCTCTCTCTCTATGGGGTCTTTAGGTTATTCCTTCCCCATTTATATTAGCCTTTTTAGGAGTCAAGATGCTTTTAAGTTTGAATTGGTGTATAGGTTAATACGTTGAACTTATCTGGTAGATATTTTTTGTTTCTATGTGATCCATATATTTCTAAGATGTATTAGAGGTATACTTGATGCCTGCAGTTTAGATCTCCCTTCTGGAAATGCTGCTAATGTATCACTTTTGATCGATCTTTTAAATATAAAAAAATTTCTTTGTTGTCTCCTGGATATTTTTTTCTCGTTTTATTAGATCGCCAAGTATGCACAAATGGTGCATTGTTATAAGCTTTGTCTGCTGCTGTGTTAATGTGATTTCAAGATTCTGATCGTGATCAAGGACAATGACATGTACATATTGGAATTAGAGAGCCCCACGCGGCAAGCAGTATGTATAAAACTAAAGTTCTGGTTTTGCTTGGATGGAGTACAAGAAATTTAAATAAAAACTGAGATTGAGTTAGGTTTATGAAAGATAAATCATGGGTTTATTCAAAGCTAAAAAGGCAACAAGAAGAATGCGATAATATTAAGAGGTGGCTAGGGATGTTAATGAGCCAAATTAGAATCGAACTTGTGCAGATTCGGCTTGACTTGAGAATTGGAAGGTCCGGCTCAGTTCGAGCTCAAGATAGGCTTAGCTCGTTGTGATTAAAATTTCAAGCTCAATTGTAGCTCGGGAAAAGCTCATATCAATTTGAAAGTGTTTAATAAATTTTTTTTATTCATTTAAAATTTGGTATTCGGTGTAAAGTTAAGAACTATTTTGTCAAATTTTGTACGAGTTCAAAGTTTGTGACTAATGCCAACTTAAATTGGGAAAATTATAAAAATAGGCAATTTAGGGAACCCATCTATATTTCTATAATAAGCTACCAAACTAAAGAACAAAGATAAGCAGATCGATGAGTTGAATACTTGAGGGGTGTGTTGACAATCACTCAACGATAACCTTTATTAGAAGGGTTACAAATTCAGAGTCGTTGGCAATGTGTTCTGCTGCATTCCTGCTCAGAAAACAGAAGTGGTATATGCAAAATGACAAGAGATATTTGCTTTATCCGCTTACAACCTAAATGCTACTGTCAAAATTCTATGGCTACTCACTGCTGTTGCTATAATATTCCAATGAACACAAGAAACATTCACTCTATATACACTTCCTATCAAGTGAACATGTGCACAACGCAGGAACCTCGACAAATCTACTCTCTTCCTCACTATTATTTATCAGCACGTTCTGTTTCCGTTTCAAAATTCACACGTATACTTTAACAGGCTAATTGATCTCGGAAAGGAGAAATCTCTTCGAAGATAGGAAGCCTCCTTGATCTATATGGTGTCCATTGACTCATCAGCTGGTCAAGACCTTCAACAAAAGCATCTTCTAAACTTACTTCTGATGGTTTCTTAGCTACCTTTCCCACTCTACATGCCTCTAACTCATGAAGAAGCTCCCCAGCTCTACTTATGGTTTTTGGGTCATCGGATCCTGAAATCTTGCCCTGAAATATATCAGCAAGGACTGAATGTGCCTCCACGTATCGGGTTTGCTTCATAAGGCACAAGCATAAGTTACAAGCCTTGTTAGCGTCGGGATCTATTGACTGAGCCTTCCGGTATACAACCTCTGCTGCCAAGTAGCTTCCTTGTTGCATATATGCCCAACCCAAATTTCCCTGTATCCGTACGAAATTAGTTCTCAATATCAAACTAAAGAGGAATAGGGTTTGATACAAAGAATAAATGAGAATAGTTTAGTACCAGTATCCTAGAAGTTTCTTGCTTGACAGTGACTTGGAATTTTCGCCCATGAGAGCGTGCTGTCTTTGTAGGTTTCCCGTTGAAGGCTTCTCCTTCATATATCATCCGAAGCTTCTGCTTCAATAACTCTATCTGCTCCTCAATTCTCCCACATTTCTGCCAAAGTTTATCTATATTATTCCTAAAACTCGTAAAAAGATAATATGGGAACGAATTCTAAGAATCTAGCTAGTCATAAGCTGACAAAAACTAAAATGTATATGACAAATCATCTCAGGATTCCGCAAAAATTAACTGGCAGCAAGATCAGTGCATTGTACCATCAAAAGTGCAATTAACTTTTAGTATTCTATATTTCCCCAGGCAACAAATGATCACAGTGACAATAACTTTTGGTTACATGAGGCCTCAGAAATATACTGAGTTATATCTATTCTCAATTAGTTTGCTACTCTAATGCTAATTAGCAGACAAGTGGCATATGATATCTAGTCAAATAATCAATTAAACGTTCTATATATGTACCTTATACAGGTCGATGAGGACGTTATCTAATGATTCTTGCGCTTGCTTGGAGCATCTATGCCTAAAAGATTGTACAGCTTCTATTGCTTCCTCTGCTCTATCCTGCTGTTTCATAACTACTGCCATGTCTTTGAGGGCACTGTCTACTCTATCTCCAGCATTTATTGCCTTCCAAAACAACACTATTGCCGCTTCTGGGTCCTTTTCAACTAGCTGCATTTTAATAGACAAGACATAAATTAGCATGAAGCAAGTACAACACAAGGGACAAATAATATAAATTAGCATGAAAGTCTTGGAAACAGTAAACTTGCACAAATTACTCAATTGCTTGATGCGCATAATCCCAAAAACATTATGGTCATGCGGAATTATAAGTTAACTTTTAATACAAACTACATGAACTTTAAATTGTTGATGATTCGGCTCATATGCTATGCAACTTGGGACTAATTAAGTATCTTGAACGGGACCAAAAACCCGAATAAATTTTTTTGGAACTGATTGAACTGTTGATAGGACCAAAACATCCATCCAGGTAGTTCTAAATTTTGATAACCCATGATTTTGGAACTACATAAAAGACATATCAGACATATTTTTGTCCACAAAAGATTTCAGAAAAAGCGAAAGATATGTGTGAACTAACTGAAATTGTAAGGTAGCTAAAAAAGTGTGAATCAAGAAACAAATAAATTAAGCAACCCGCCAAAACAGAACTAAACAGAGGAAGAGCAATCTGTCATCAACCGTTCAGATCATGTGCATCAGTGGAGCCTACCAAATCAAGGGCTTAAAATCATTTCCAAACGAAAATCCCGAAAAATGAAAAAGGGAAGTATTTCGTATTCCTAACTAACTGGAAAATCGAGATACTAATTGGGCTACATTTTGTTTCCCAAGAAAAGAAACTATTTCCGAAAACCCCCAAGTCCCGAACCGAATGAAACTGAACTGAATTTACTTATCAAATCCAATTTGGACTGATTTGACAACTAGTCGCTCAAAATCTGACTTGCGAATAACGAATTTTACTGCAATTGCTAAAATAAGGATCTAATAGATGAATTAAAAACGATGATTAGGCAAATCTAGCTAAGCTAATTTAGGAAAGCAAACAATGGAGAATTAATGAATAAATATGTATATACCTGAACATGCTTAGCTCTAACATAAGGACTGTCACCAGGAGGAAGTTTATGAAGAACATGATAAGAAGCATCTTGATGATGGTGATGATGCATCTCTCCTTTTCTCACACTCATGATGATGATGATGATGATGATAGATGAATAATGGAGTGAAACTGAGAAGTGAAATGCAGATTTAGATATATCCTCATATAGTTGAGGAGGAAAGAGGATACATGGATGAATGCAGACATTAAAACGTCTAGGTTCATTTCTTGCTTTATCGGAATACATGGTGCTTCTCGATTATGCCACCTGTCATTTCTTTATTTAGTTGTATTTTAGTAGTTGAGGTGGGGCCCGTTTCTTCTGTTCCGTCGTTGGGATTTTAAATATCCACTGCCGGCTATCTATGTTTGTTCTACAATTTTGCTTACTTTTCCTGTATCCGCGCAATGGATTTGTTCAACAACATTAAACTTGAATTTGGAGCCATCTAAACTCACATTTTTACACACTTTAACAAACCCAATTTGATTAGTCTTGCTATAATCTTATGAATCAATCAAATCTAAGTTTATATATTTTCTTTAAAAAAATCAATAATTTTACTTAAATGCATTTATAGATTTGTTGACAATATTTTTGAAATTCTCAATTATCAATTTTAATATGCTAAGTGGATTTAATATTTATGAAAAATATAAAACGTTGTGTTAGAGTATTTTCAATAGAGGTACTATCAAAAGGTGTCAAAATACAAAAAGTATTATTTTATTTCGTTTCTCTCCTCCACGTCACTATTGTTAGTTTTTTCAAAAAATTACTCCAATTGAAACACCTTTCAAATGTTGTCAATTGTGATCTCAAAATTTTTTATTTCATGTATCATTTATTTACTTTTTAAATTAAATATTAGTTTTTAATAATAAAAAAATGTTTGGTAATGGTGCTCAAAAGTGGTACAAATGTTACAATTATTATGACACTCTTGCCTACTCCAATCACTTAAAAGGTTGTTTGAGCTAATGTCACATCATCAAGCACTCCTCGTAGCACCACCCATTAGAAATGCTATTAATTAAAAACAAAATAAATTAACAAAAAATAGTACGCTTTAAAAGACTTGAATTTTCGACAATGTCAATCCTAATATCCATCATGCTCTTCGAATGCTTTGGCAAGGGTTACGAGAAGCTGATTATCTTAATCCATGCACTAGCATCAATACAGTTCAGGAACGTCGGATTTTTAGTGAACTAAATGTGCCAATGCGCCTTATGAAAGCTCCTAAAATTGTTACAATTCATTGGGTTCCTCCTCCTCCCTGATGGATGAAAGTCAATACTAACGGTTCAGTTATAGGAACGCCTGGGCCAGGAGGTGCAGGGGGTATTTTTCGCAATAATAGAGGACTTCCTCATGGTGCTTTCTCGGTTCCAATTCGAGATACTTATGCTTACTTGGCTGAATTAAATGCAGCAATTTTGACTATTGATATTGCTTTTGAGAGAGGTTGGAGGAAGATTTGGTTAGAATGCGACTCTACCTATGTTGTTGATTTGTTCAGGAATCAGTCTATGTCTATTCCTTGGAGTTTTCGAGTCGACTGGAAGAAGTGCTTAGCTCAAATTTCTTCAATGGAATTTGGTGTTACTCATATTTATAGGAAGGGTAATCGTGTTGCAGATTCTCTCGCTCGCTTTGGTCAAATGGGCTCTAATTATCAGTGGTGGTCTTCTCATCCTGACTTTTGTAGTTCATTTATTTCAGATGATTATTCTAGAAAGGAACAATATAGGTTTATTTGATTCGTTTTCCTCTTGTATACTTTTTTCATTCTTCTTTAATATTATTTGGTCCTAGGGGTCCTGTTGGGTGTTTCGGTGGTGCAAACCTAGTTGAAATTACCGATCTCCACAACTTCTCTAGCACCAACTTTTAATTAAAAAAAAAAAAAGACTTGACTTCTAGCTAAAACGATGGTGACTGTCACAATGATTGAAAAGCAACCATTTTAACTCTGATATCGCTTGACATATTGGTCGAAAAAACAATTTAAAATATAATACCGAAAGTAAATAAAGCACGAGATATAAATTCTTAAACTTTATTAATCTTTTTGTAAATATTTTGGAATTACAAGAGAAAATAATGAAATCGTGATGTCAACATCGACGAGCAACAACAACAAAAATTTACAATCTTAAGGTTATATATACAAACTTAATGGGAGGATAAAGACGCGAATAAAGATGAACAAACTCAGTTGTAGTAGAGCCGTAGAGATTGTCATAAACGAAATCAAAATGTGTCGCGTTAATCTTGCACTTTTGAACGTGACGGTAGTGAAATGAAAACTTTGAAAACTGTAACAAATATTTGCCAGTCAAGTTTAAATAATGAGGCGGCTGATTATGATGATCGGGGACTGTTTACGAGCTAATTTCGGGAGCGCTTGTACACCGAATTGAATGAGACAAGAGTGAGAGCTCCCAATAAATTCCACATCCCCAACAATTCAACCCTTTATCTTTCCCTTTCCCTTTCTTCTGTGTCTTAAAGAATATTTTGTTGTCTTTCTCACATAGTTTAACTTAGCAACCATTTTGAACAAATCTTGATTTGGACATTAAATTTCAGGTGTCTTTGAATTTTAATTTTCATTAGTTTCCCTAAACTAGCCTCCTATTATTATTATTATTATTATTATTATTATTATTTCGTAAAACAACAACAATGATAATACCTATAGTTATTGGCATTTTTCAGCGACATCGCTACCAATTTTTTTGAACAGTCAATAGATCATTACCAAATTACTCTGTGATTCTAATTTCTTCCACTTCCAATTGTCTTCTTCTCCATTTAATCATCGTTATGTAATATTTCATACGAAAGAGGTTAAAATAAACCTTGGCTACCCAAATTATATACTATTTTTTAAACTCGTATCTAAAAAAAACTTTTGCCTATTTAGATATCCAAACTATCGATGACCTCCTAAATTAGTACATAGCTACCTACTATAATCGGTCAACACACAGTCAACGTCTTGTAAACGCAAATTTGACTAATTTTTGTTGACTTCATTGACCCTATACGCAAAAATATCCAATTAAGACCATCTCCAATCGTTTACTCCATTTCAAATACTCTAACTTTATTTTCGTCCACTATGTCTTTAAATATACAGTAAAACTTCTCCAACAATCTACTCTATTTCTAACTCCAATACAACTATTTATTTCAATAATAATATTTTGTTATTATATTAATAAACTAAAAATAAAAGGCTTCATAAAAACAACAAATTAGTAATATTTTAATAATAAAAAAGAAAAAAGGTGCTTACTTTAAAAATGAAGTAAGCAACCATATACTTAAAATTTAGAGGCATTGGAGATGGTTAAAATTGAATCCACACCTCAATCGTTGGGACAATTTTGGCGCAAAGAGTGGCCTAAACGCTGAACACGAGGACAGCACCAATATACACTAGAGACAAATTGAGTGTCGTTCGTCCCATGTATCGCCACGTGTCCCAGCAACGGCCACAGGCACTCCCTCGCTTTTTAAATTCCCACAACCAACCATTTCCCTTCCTAAAAATTTCCCAACATTTCTCATTCTTCACTTGTTCTTCCCAGATTCATCAACTCCTACACTTTACGATTTCACTATGGACGCAGCTCCGCAGCTCGTCTACGGTGGAATCGAGCCGCGCCGCTTCTCTTTACCTACTACTTACTCTTCGCCGCCCAGAATTACTGCTCGCAAACGCAACAACCGCGTCTTCGCCGTCGCAACTGAGCCTAAACCTGCTCAATCCGCTCCTTCGTCTTCTTCCGCTGATACTAACGGTTCATTGAAGTCGCCTAACGGTGTTTCGTCGCCGTTGAAATCAGTCAACGGATCTTCCACTGTAAGTCTTCATTATGATTATGTTTACCGATTGATTGAAGTAAAAGCTCGAGCTGATACTTAAGGTTAACAACATCTTTTATATTATTCTCTAACACGTGCGTTAGTTAGAATAAGCTAATTGTTGTGTGGTTTTATGAGAATTTGGAGGAAGAGATTGTTACTTAACTAATTGTACTTATAACTCGAGCTCATAGTTAAGGCTAACAACATCTTTTATATTAATTTCTGATAGAGATTGCCGATTGATCAAGACCTTTTGATCTCAGAGGCTCTGATACTAGTTACTTAACCGATTGAACTAAAATCTCGAGCTTAACAACATCTTTTATATTAATCTCTGATAGAGATTGCTGATTGATGTTGTATTTGTTATATTTTAGTTGACTTGAATTATTGTTTGGAGGTATTGATGATTTGATGTTTGAGCAGAGGATTGGAGATGTTTCAAAGGAAATCAAAAGAGTGAGGGCACAGATGGAAGAAAATGAAGAGTTAGCAATACTCATGAGAGGATTGCGAGGTCAAAACCTAAGAGATGAACAGTTTGCTGACAACAATATTAAGCTTCGCCTCGTTGAGGTATTCTGAGTTTGTAATTTCATATGCTTGATGAAACATATGGATTCTTGCTCTGGGCATATGAATGTATTTCTTTAATGGAACTTCGTTGAAATCCCTAGAATTACTGTTTTGAAACTATTTATCCACTTGAAGCCTTCTTGCAAAATTTACGAGTTTTCGAATGTACTGTAGGTTAATCAGGATTCCATGATTTTAAGCTTTAACTGTTTTTTTTTTCTGCTTTTCCCTTGATAAATGATTCGGATTTTTGGTGCTAGTTCTGACTTGCATCCTCTTGCATTGTTCGTTGCTAATTGTGTATGTAGTTTTTTGTGGATATGTTTAATGGTTGTCTTGTGTTTTTGACAGGTAGATGAGAGTAGTGAGTTTTTACCAATGGTCTATGATCCTGCTACCATTTCTGCTTATTGGGGAAAACGGCCGCGTGCTGTTGCAACTAGAATTGTCCAGTTACTCTCTGTTGCTGGGGGTTTTCTTTCACGTATTGTTTCAGATATTATAAACAAGAAGGTTAAAGAGGTGAATCTCTGTTCCCTGCTTCAGTTTGTCTATTTATTATATAGATGAGATGCACCTTGTTTTATTGGTCTCTTTGTGCATGTATATATTGCACAATGCACACATAAGTAGGTTGGTAGATGAACCGAGTATGTATATGTTTAGTCGATTTTCTATTTTTTTGTGGAGTTGGTGCAGTTTGATTAAATTATAAAAGGGTGGAGGGGTTCTTGCTTTTGTGGGTGATATGGTGTATGGCATAGCTTGATGCTCTTCATTGGTTTATCTTCTAAATGTTATAGTCACTGGATCTAATTTATTGCTTGAGCTTTGACAATCGGCTCAATCATTCTCAAGTGCTTTTAAATTGGAATCAGGAACTTGAGTATGAACACAGAAAAAAGATAAATCTTATCTTATGTTAAATAGTCGAAAGCATAGGCTGACCTGGGGGATTTTAAGCGCGTAAGAAATGATTTGTGCTTGTGGGTCTAATAATCTTCTATTGCTGTTCTTGGGGAACATGGTTGTTTTCAGCCGAATATGTAGAGCGCTGTGCATCTTTCTTGCAGAAGCATGCCCCTTTAGTTTTTAAATAGCAGTAGGTTCCTGGAAAAGAATGCAGAATTTTGTTTTTTCAATCACTTAGGATTTGAATTTCATAAGTTTATTTCTTACCTCTATAAGAAAGAATGACGATGGCCACTTTCTTTAAACCAAGCGTACAAAGTAACTTCTTTTGTTCTTGTATTATACAAACTAATAATGTACTCTCTTTTTGTCACATATCCACAATCAGAATGAAGTTGCTAGAGCCATTGAAATAAGGGAGATCGTAACTTCTTTGGGTCCGGCTTATATAAAACTTGGTCAGGCACTAAGCATTCGACCCGATATACTGTCACCTGCTGCAATGACCGAGCTACAAAAGCTATGTGATAAGGTAAATTCAATTTTCACTTTTCTCTCAATTGTAACTGTTACATATAAACAAAACCTCTTTAACTTTTCCACCCTGAAGAAACGAATAAAATTTAATAATAACTCCAGTGGTAACCAATACTGGAGAAATTATTGCCTCATCATACTGAAATGAGATTTCATTCATCATCTAAATTTAAATAAAGTCCTTGCCTAGTAATGATAGTGCATGAAAGCCGTGACATTATGAAGAAAAGTGTTATTAGATAAAACCATTGTGTAAAGTTCGAGTGGTGGTTGATATTCTAATACTTATGTTTCAGAAAGAAAACTACTACTTATAGGCTACATTGTTGCGCCTGTGAAGACTTGACGAATCTTTAATGTTTATTAAGTTTTTGCTTAATTTTCTTCTCTCTCTCAAAAGATTGATTTTGAACAGAGTGTTCACTTCATTATTCCCTACTTTTGTTTAGGATTTGGAACTCAATTCTTTCTATTGAGTCTTACATCATGTTTACGTTGGGGATTGTCATGCACTGCTCCTATTGAGTTGTAACAAATTATAAAATGCATGCAGCTTGTCTATCTTATTGCTCACCATTTTGGTCCTCTGTTCTTGCAGGAACTTTCTAGTTTTCGTTCACTGTATAGTAAAATTGATTATTATCATTTAACTTTTCACAAATTCCCGGTTAAGATGTCATCCTACTTTTTACGTTTCTTCCTCAAGGATGTCATTCCTTAGAGGGAAATATTCAACGCAATGTTTGAACACAATTTTCTTCTTGAGAGATTCAGTTTAAGATGTTTCCTATAACTTTTATTTTATGTTGTTATTGTTTAATGATTTTGCTGAAAACAACTTTAATCTTATTAAAGAAAAGACATCTCTCCTCTCAAAAAAAAAAAAAGAAAAGACATCTCTAAAACAAAGTCCTCAGTATCTTTGACCAAACAAACTAGTGATACTTCATCTCCTGCCTTTATCTCCCCTGTACATCAGTTTATGTTTAAGAATATAAGCCATTCTGTGGAAACTTAAGCCTATCCTTTTCCTAGTCTCAGTTTCAAAATTTATTGTTATTAGTCATGTGCATTAATATGCTAGGTGGATTTTGCTTAATTTTAGTCAGTACCAGATAGAAGGTATGGTATTTTATAGCTGATTTTTTCTGTTTGGTGATGTATGAAGGTTCCTTCATTTCCAGATGATATGGCGATGGCTCTCATCGAGGAGGAGCTTGGCCAGCCATGGCATGAGATTTATTCTGAACTTTCTACTTCGCCAATTGCTGCTGGTATTGTCAGTACTCTTGAGTTGTTGGGAGGAATAATATTGAGCCCCCCCCCCCCTTCACCCCACAACATTTATCGTTGTACTATTTCTATTGCAGCATCTCTTGGTCAAGTATACAAGGGTCGGCTGAAGGAGAATGGGGATCTGGTGGCCGTTAAAGTACAGAGGCCATTTGTTCTTGAAACTGTGACGGTTGATCTATTCGTTATACGGAATTTGGGTTTGTTCCTCCGCAAGTTTCCTCAGGTAACGTTTCTTCAAAACTCACAGAATGCTATTCAGCGGTCTATTCTAGAAATAATAGTGCTTTAATTCCTTCTGCCCCTTTGTTTTGTCTCAAGGTTGCTGTCGATGTTGTTGGATTGGTTGATGAATGGGCTGCTCGATTTTTTGAAGAACTAGATTATATTAATGAAGGAGAAAATGGAACCCTGTTTGCTGAAATGATGAGGAAGGACCTGCCGCAAGTGAGTCTATATTATATCCAAGTTCCAACTTCTCTTATCCTTATCCTGTTATTTGATGAATTATTGTTTCCTTTATTGTGTTTCTAGTTATGTTGTTTATCTGAATTTTTTACTTAACAAACTCAGCATTGCACCTCTAATTTGCATGATTTCTGATGTACCAAAAAAGAATACAAAGAGGCATTGATTTAGAGGCATTGTCACATGAATAATGTTTCCCACCTGATTCATACTCCCTCCAATTTTTTTTATTATATTACTTTTTAGTATTATCAATTTACTCATTTTTATATGCCGTTTTACATATCCATGCACTTTCAGTTAAAAAAAACTCAAATTTTCCCTTGTCTAAACTAAGAGAGAGGTTTTATAGTAGTGCAAAGTAATCCTATAATACTGTTTCTTTGGTCCGAATGTATGCTTGACTCTCACTTGTCTATAATGTTGTTGACTGATAACACTGCTACCTGTTAATTGTTTAGTAGCATCTGATGGTAGTGAACTGCAAATGGCTTTCGCTTTAAAGTTATTATTTATGCTAGCTCACCAAAATAATATCCAGCAGCTGGAGTTTTCTTATTTTATTTTCTCAATTTGCCACATATTTTACAGGACACAATACTGACATTGTATTGCAGGTTGTTGTACCAAAGACATATGAAAAGTATACTTCAAGAAAGGTTCTTACTACACAATGGGTTGATGGAGAAAAGCTCTCACAAAGTACAGAAAATGATGTTGGAGAATTGGTCAATGTGGGAGTCATATGCTACTTGAAGCAGGTAATGCTTCATTGGCATCAATTATATTGTGCACCCATGTGAGCATACCTTAATTCCTATGCTTGATTCCTCTTTTATATCTGTATATTAGGGAAATATTTTCCACATGGTTAAGACCATTAAATAGATATTGCAAATTTTAGAGGACAATAGGTTGGCGTGTTCTAACATGAGAACACTATGTTATAAGTTTCTCTACAATCTGTTAGTTTATCGGGTCCCGATGAACAGTTGTGGGAAAGAAAAAGACTTCAATAGTTTGTATCTGTCTTATTCAGTTGTTTTCAGGCATGAAGTTACTACTGATGGCATGGGTGGATAATGATAGTTATTTCATTTGTATACCTTAGCAAACAGTAATATACGATCTTACTTCCAATGGATTTTAATTGCAGTTACTTGATACTGGATTCTTCCATGCTGATCCTCACCCTGGGAACATGATCCGCACGCCAGATGGGAAGCTAGCTATACTTGACTTTGGTAACCATCTACTTCATAAGCATATATGGTGAAAGATCATCTTTCGACATGGTTAACGGCATCATATGCATATTTTGTTTAAGTTTTTCCTCTCTGATTAATGTTCTTGGATTATCATGTGATTTTCCTCCTCTGTTTCTTAATAGTTATAGGGAACTGAATTTTCTTCCCTTTTTCTCTACCTATTTCCTTTTTTAATTTTTAATATAATTCTACTTCTCCATCACTGGTGTTAAAGTGCCTGTTAATTTTATCACAAAGTCTCATACGAAATCAAGCTATTTTTCCATCTGAGCTTGTATAATATTGACAGACTTATATTTTGATTGCTTAGTTCTTGATATCCCAGAATGTTTTGACACTTCACTGAGAGCTCTTGTGATACCTTAATGATATAAATTATTCATCTGGTAGTGGTGATATCTCTCATGTTCGTTTGACTCTTGACTCCCTATGATTTCATCATCTAGTTTATGTTCTTGATTTCATTCTATTCTTGAGTGAGTTGTTTGGGAGATAAGAGAACTTCACAAGCAAATGATATTTATATGACTTGCTGTTCTGGAATAGTGGACTTGTGGCAAATGTACTTATGAGAAAAGACTTTCCTTGTAATTCTGGAATTACTTTCATATGATAAGTAAATCCATTATATCTTTCATCTCCTTGGCATCTATGGCAATGGTGTTGCTAAAGATTACATTATGTCTTCTGACTGTATGGTCTTGTTCTCTGACATTTTCTGAAGCTCTTTTTTTATTTCTTTTTCGTGACAGGTCTAGTTACAAAATTAACAGATGACCAGAAATATGGAATGATTGAAGCTATTTCCCATCTCATACACCGGGATTATCCTGCTATTGTCAAAGATTTTGTTAAACTTGGTTTCATTTCTGAAGGAGTTAATTTGGAACCTATATTGCCAGTTCTGGCTAAAGTGTTTGATCAAGCACTTGAAGGTGGAGGAGCCAAAAATCTCAATTTTCAGGAGCTAGCATCAGATTTGGCACAAATAACATTCGATTATCCATTTAAGATACCCCCTTATTTTGCTCTCATAATTAGGGCAATTGGCGTTCTGGAAGGTATAGCTTTAGTGGGCAATCCTGATTTTGCTATTGTTGATGAGGCTTATCCTTATATTGCACAGGTATGGGTTCTGCGCTAGCGAATGGTAGCAATTTCAATTTTTTCTAACCTGCTCATAGCATTGAAGTTGAACTATGTGCTTTTATTATGTAAAAGATTAAAGAGAAGTCATTCACATGCATTCATGGTAACTTATGAGTTGGAGATGTAATTGTAACTAGGAAATTCATTATCATTAGCATTTGCCAAAATGTTACTTGTCCTCCTTTAAATCATAGTTGGAAATGCAATTATGTCACTTGCCTTAATTTAGATAAGTTAACCAACAAGTAATTGCATTGCTGACCAATGTCTTGGTCTGTATATGAAGATGGTAGTTTGTGAAAAAAAAATCTGGTTTTAGGTATTTATATTGTCTAAACTTCGAGATATTTCGTGGTTTGTCCAAATTGTCTATTTGAAGGTTTTCATTTCTTGCTACTTTCTTCTGTCAGAGACTTCTTACAGATGAATCCCCTCGCCTAAGGAATGCCTTGCGATATACAATTTATGGGAAATCTGGAGTTTTTGATGCTGAAAGATTCATTGATGTAATGCAAGCCTTCGAGAATTTCACCGACGCAGCAAAAAGTGGAGGTGGAGAAAGTTTGAATGGGGATATGGCTGAGCTTGGCATTCTGCAACCTCAAACAAGTTCTGTCTTCAATTTAAGTACAGCTCAACCAACAAATCCAGTTCAAACAAGGGCAGCATTGGCATTTCTGCTTTCTGAGAAGGGCAACTTTTTTCGAGAGTTTCTTCTTGATGAGGTATCGCCTCTAGCAGCATTTGATCTTTTGCTTTAATTTGCTCTGAGGTTGTTTGCATGCATGGCGTTTCATATGTCGACCTTTACATTTGGATTTTTCCTCAGAATAATGCTTATTTCGAGGATATATCCAAAAGTAATGCTTAGTTAAACGAAAGATTCCCGTTATAATCCTATTTGAGACCGTGTGAAAGAACGTACGATACCAGTGTTAAGTGTTCAAAACATGGGTATCAAATGTAAAGAACATGTTCTGGTTCAATGTCAATGAAAGAACATTTGACACTAGTTCCATGCAACACTAGGTCTGTAATTTTTTTGACCAGACCTTATTTAAGGAATTTACCTCGGAAAAGGTATTCTTTTGAGGAATATAATCTGTGTATGTTTCACGAGAACAGAAGTGTAAAAGTTTGCTCCCTCGTGCAGATTGTGAAGGGTATAGATGCGGTTACAAGGGAACAGCTAGTACAAATACTGGCTGTACTAGGAGTACAAAATGCTACCCCAGTTTTCAGCATGGTGCCTGGGCCCTTCAGGCCTGCAGCATTTCTACCAACAATAACAGAAGAAGACAAGGTTATTCTGAATAATGTTTCGAAAGTTGTCGAGTTTTTGACTGCTGGAAGTTCAATCTCAAGAGGATCAAATCAGGTACCTTTATACTCAACGAGTAAAATACAAATTATTTAGGAATGGGTTAGTTAAATTAACCAATTCTGCTGTTTGCGTTGCCCTTCTTTCCCCCAAATTAGTCCATGTTTCTAGTTTCGATTGCTCCAAATTATAGTCCATGATCTATCTGCTAATGAAATTTCAACAGAAATAAGATAGGTCTACAGTCCATGATCTATCCGCTAATCAAAGTTCAACACAAGTTATGGGGTGTGTCGAGAGATAATAATTAAAGCGATTCCAAAACTTTACCTATCAGTTTAAGCTTTTCACTCAAATGATTACTTTAGCTATCATTTACATATTTAACTTCTTATTGATTAAATTCTTCTTGGAATATTAATTGATCAAATGTTACCAATTCTAATATTTGCTTCATTTTCTTGGGTTGGAAATTAACAGAATATCAATGTTGCTCAAGTAGTACAAGAGTTTCTTCCAATTTTGCCCGGCATCTCAGCCACAATACTTCCTGAGGTGGTTAGACGACTTACATCTCGTATAGCAGCACGTATAATTAGAGATGTATTTTTGTAAATACTCATTTTGTCATCTAATGTTTTACTAATTAGTCGTAGATTGTTCATAGATTTTTTACAGAGTCAAACAACACCTGTCAGCATCTCTTGTACATTTGCAATATATATATATATAAAAGAAAATGAAGCAAAAATATATCTTTTTTTCAAGAGGAAGAAAAATATATTGAAATTAGTTTCGATTCTTTGTAATTGCAATTGATTGATTGTTTTCTTTATTGAATTCGACCTCTGGTGTTGTTAGCTCTAACTATCGGTTAAGGAACGAATTTAATTGTTCATGGATGAAATTGGACTTTTTATAGCTCAGATCTTTATGGCACCGAATTAAGGAATCCGAGTTCTGTTAGTCCAGGTTCTTGAAACATTCCTACCTTGAAAAATAGTCACACTACTCCCTATCTCTGTTGGATCTCCTAGAGCTGTGTGTCTTGGAGGTTTATTGGTCCCCTGTTCCGGATTAGTCAAAGGTAAACACAGATAGTTCCGCTTCAGGAAGCCTGGGACAAGCAAGTTCAAACCTCGGGCGGCATTTTCCGTAACGCCTGAGGTTTTGCTCATGGTGATTTTGCATTTTAAGTTGTATGATAGCATCTTCTTATGACTTTCACTGTGGACCTCAAAGCCGTTATTTTTGCTATTAACTAGTGATCAGACAAGATTGAGTTCATTGTGAAAAAGAAAAAAATACATACGTTTCTCATAATTTTAGAAAAAGAAAAGAGTTTTTTATGTGACAAGGGTTGCTATAGTAACTTTATTTCCAGCGGTAAAGTATTTTCTAATAACTATTTTAATTGAATTAAATGTTCACAATAAACTAGAAAACTTTAAGTGACAATAATATGAATTATCTTAGATCTCAGATGTGAGAAAACAAGAAAATAAAATTTTAAAATCGAAATTTTCAGAAATTCCCAAAATGCATTATTTTTTTCTCTGCTTGTTTAATTTTTAACAAGAAAGGCAAACTCCTGAAACCAATCTAAAAAATTCAAATCGACTGCTAAGAAGTCTATATTTATTAATAAAAGGTGATGTGCTAAAACTCAAGCAGTATTTTGTTGTAGTTTCAGTGCATCCATTGTAGACTGCAAGAAAGAATATACATGCAGTGTACTAACTGCTGATTACTTTTTTATGGACTATACTGTACAAATTGTGTGGACAAAAAGGTTGGTTTGAAACATACAAAATAAGAGATTCCAGATAGACAGCATTCTAACTAAGAAAACAAGGGCAGCCTCTGCTCTCCGGAAGCAAACCCGATAATGGTCTTCTTAAGGGGTGAAATGTGATGTGCTCCATGAAATGCAGCAGCTCTGAGTATATTTAGAGGTCCAAAATCAACCGAGTACGCCTTCTGGAAACCATCTAAAACTGCCATCATAGCCACATTTGCTGGTTTCCTCTGTGCTTCATACTTCTTCAGGAGTGACAACTGCAAAATCCACCCATCAGTACATACTGGATTCAAAACACTCTTATAATGCAACCATAAAATATCCATTCCAATTAATAAGACCTGTGGAATGAGTTAGGCTTGTGTTCAAGTAAGAGCAGAGCATTACTTTCCACATTGCCTGATATCTGGCATCATAGTATATGCAGCAAAAACAACATCACTTTACCACTAGCTGGAGATTGGGACCAGGTACAAATTTAGCCTTATGGTTATTGTGGGAGAATGATACTCCATATGTAAAACCGTGCAATATTAGCACTTTTTCCTTACGTGGAGCTGACATTGAACCAAATTAATGGAAAACGAGATTTTGTTAGACCCTCCTCCGTTAATAGAATATGAAATTGCTCCATCTAAAAAATGTAAGTGCTAACATTGCACAGTTTTATATGTGGAGCCTAAATTTGTTCTCATCCAATAACCATAGGGCTAACTTTGGACTTTAGCCTTAGAAATCTATTGAATGCAACATATTATCATGTTCTCATGATTCTTTAATCGAGTTTTGCTTTAGGATATGGTTTCCAGGAATTCAAATTGGAATATTAAGAACAACTTTACTGCAAAAGTAAATTTAAGCCACTGAACTCATCACATGAAATGAATGGCATCTTCACGTTATGCCACTTAAGGAGTACAAAAGATAACATTTAACCCAGAAGCTTAAGCTTAACCTGATAGGAAGCATGTACCACACAGACGAACTCTACCATGAGTTGAAATGTCGTTAACAAATGTAGTTATAAAGCTTGATCTCAAGAGATCCTGATACTACATAAAAGAACATTTAACCCAAAAACTGAAACTGACAGGTAATTGTCCAAGATTTCTTTTCCCCCTCTCTGACAAGGGTTATGGCCTTATGTAGCGGCCATAAGACTAAAAAATAGAGTGGTGCAAATGAACGTCACACTTTTGCATCTTCAATAGCATCTCCTTATGCCTTTATTGAAATTGGTGGCATTGTCCTAAACATTCGCGTATCCGGTAAATAAGATTATCCAGCTAAAAAAGTCTCTGAGTCTAACTTTAGGAGTGTTACTAACATGGATTTCTAAGCACTCAAAGATTGTTTATCTGTAGAGCATTATGCCTATGGAAACCAATGACCAAAATCCAATAAAGATAGATATTTAGAAGATAATGTACCTCTCCAATGTCTGTTCCTACTGCGATACCCTCAGCAATTATTCTTGAAAGGGCAAATGCATCTTCAAATCCCAAGTTAACTCCTTGCCCGGCTAGGGGATGAACTGTGTGTGCAGCATCACCGATCAGAACAACACGTTTGGATGCATAATTTTTAGCATGCATCAAGGACAGCGGAAATGCCATCCTAGAGGAAGCCAACTTTATCACTTTCGGGGGAACTTCAAAAGATTCATTCGCCGATATTGTTCCCCCAAGCCATGAAAACATTGTAGCACTATCCAATAAACTTGACTTTGGATGAGGGCCATATCCATAATCTAGCGCATGATTTACAGCTTTCACAAAATCATCCTCATTCATTGATTTAAAATCTGATGCTTCCCTTGGATTCATTGTCCAAACAATATTGCTAAATTTATCCCCAATTGGCAGAAGTGCAATTGGACCGGCGGGAAGAAACCGCTGCCATGCACTCTGATTTTCTACAGAATGTTCTACAGTGCAGATGACTGCATTCTGCGAGTAGTTCCATCCCGTTGTCTTAAATCCAGCTAATTCTCTAACTTGTGACTTGCCACCATCAGAGCCAACCTGTGACATTATTTATTAAATAGACATATATGATATAGATATATAACATTTGCATAATTTTTTGAGGGGGTTATCCATCAGTATACAAACTAATTACCACCAACTTTGCATAAAGGCTGTTGCCATCACTCAGTTCCAGCTTTGCTAAGCGTCCATTGTCATACAATGCTTCAGTTGATAATTTACTGTCCACTCCAGCAGAAGAAGAGCTTTGGTGTATGGACATCGAAGTTAATCTAGATGGAAAGATAATTTTTTGGAAATCTGAATCCTGCAGGATAAAACTCTTTTACTTCAGTTCAGTTAACTGCAAGGGAAAAAAACAGTGAACAAAGGACTTCTAGTGTATGTGGAGGTTCAGGTTGCTACTTGCATTAGCAAGAAAATTAGAATATCGCAAGCATACATTATAAGATATTATGCACCAGAATGAAAAACAAAGGAGTGCAGGCGAAAGACACTAATACCCAGATAAAGATTACTTTATTCTTTAACCATACATATGTAGTCATCTAGTTGGCCAGAAGGCTTAATTTAGTAAAGCCTTAATAATCAAATCAGATATTTAACGCTACATCTTAGCATTTTATGACAGAACTACTTTACCAAAAGAGTTTTCGAGATAGAATTTACGAATTTCCAATTTCCAGAGTCTTGAGTAACTTGACCAAGTAATTAATTTGGAAGCAGTATGCAAAAATAAACAGAAGCAAGAAAAATATGACTAAGAGCAGAAACTTGTCAAATAGAAAACATACCAACATAGTACTTAAAAAATTTCATTTAACACCAACATCCTCATTCAAACTGCAATATGGATTGCTGAATCCAAGAAATAAGCAGTGTAGATAAGTTCATATAATACGAATTACGAATGTACTCCGTATAAAAGACATCTAATTCCCCAACCTTAAGAGTTTCATCAAATAAAAACATAGTAAGTTTAACCAAGTGAAATACCTGAACACGTGAGAACAGTGAACTATGAAGCACCTTATTCTCCACAACGCAGCTGGATCATGAGTCCAAATAACATTATTGAACACAAGTGCCACATGCATCATGAAAATAATTTTGTAATCTCTTCTACCATGCTTACCCTAAAACATCTTTATTGGCATCTCTTGCATTGTATGTTGTGTATCCTAAGCCAGTGTAATCCCAAACCTACAAGAAGACAGTATGTAAGTGACAAAGTAACCAAACCTTAGTTTTAGGCCTCATATCTTATATTGTTATCTCAACACAATGGTCACATTGTGATAATATGCCATATGTAGCTTGGCAGTGCAGAACTGCAAATCAAAAGATACAATCAGGAGGACAATGTTCCAAATTTCTTGTTGTTTGTGACACATCATCAGATCTTAATAGGATTTGAATAGGAATTAATAACTGATGTCGTGACAGTTTGATGTTCCCACTTTGGGAACTATCCCTTCTATTGTTCACACAAGTGCACCACTTCTCGGAAAGCTCCATTTTTCATGATGTTTTGCATCATTATTTTCTTTTGTCCATGCAATTCAGATTTCCATCATAGTGCATACATTTATAAAATTGATAAGCCTTAACTTCGGTTTGAATGCCACATACAAAACTAAATACATCAACATGTCATCCCATCATATAATTCAATGCCAGTAAATTTAAAAGAGAGAGCTGACTTGAACATAGCAATAACGTGAAATAAATGGTTGACAGCACTACCTGCATCTTGTCAAAATATGCATGTCGATGTTGTTGAACATAATCCCATGCACCAACCTCTGCAAAACATTGTCAATCCCAGATGCATCTTAAGTCTCATTCCCATGACAACAACAAGCTTTATCTTGACTTATGCTTGACATTTCAAAACTCATGCATGAGGACATGGCGGTAAAATTCATATTTAAAAGCTGTCATAAAGAACTAATGCGCAGGCAATATTAATGGCTTTTTTCCTATCAGGGTGAATAAAATGACATCTGCAAGGTGAAAAAGGGTCTTTGTGGAGAGCTAGGTTGAAATTCCAACATGATTGTAAAATTTCGATGCCTAAAACCCAAAATCAACTGTGAATTAAAATCCTGAGTAGCAGCAGCAGTAAGCAGAGAGACGATGGATGATAAAAAATAATACCTTTAAAATGAGATATAGTTGCTGGTGTGACAGTACTGACCCTTGCATCAGGAGGCTCCTCTTTTCGGATAGAAAATTTACTACCCAAGGCAGGATTGCCGTCAATGATGGCAACATTCAAATGCTTTGTCAATGGAGTGGTTGCTGCAACCACAAAGTTAACGACATGAGTACGAGATTTGAATCCATCCGCCAATGAGAATATGCAATATGAGTTTATTCATACTAGAATTCAGTAATAGTAAAATGTCATCAATGAAAATGCTCCCATCATGAAATCTTTTTTAGTTTTCCAACTTTCACTGAATAAGCAGTGCAGAGAAAAGATGTCATACTTAAACGTAGACAAATGGTAACTAATATGTACTCAAGGAACAGGTTTCGAAGAGAGATAGAGAGAGAATGAATACCAAGGGAAGAAGCTAGGGCCATGCCAACCATGCCGCCTCCAACAATAGCAATGTCGTACGGGTGCAGTGTATGATCAAAACCTTGCTTGTCCTCATGTTTCTATAACGTAAAAAGAATAACACGTAAATGAAAGGACATTTTCCCTTTCAAAAAAACTGAAATCACGAGGCACATGAGTATTTGGAAAATGATAACAAAGCTACATCAACGAAAACTAGAAATGATAGCACTTCCATGGAGCAGTATAAAAAATACATTAACCTAAAATCAAGTAGCGATTCTAGGCAGCGTGCAATAAAATCCTCTTTTATGATTATAACAGCAAATATCGGATTAGCATACATGTAAACGCCTAAAACACAGGTGTTTAGCCAAAGTTGCGATATAAATGTTTTACTCAAGAGATGTTTAAAGAAAGGGGAGAAACACGATTGCATATTTATTTATATAATTTATTAGTATCTAGTGTCGTAATATGAATACATGATTAGCAGGCAGGAGCAATGAAGAAAAAGGAAAAATAGAAATGAAAAGTAGTGAGTGGGATTACTTGATTGATAATAGAGGTAGAAGTAGGAGTATGAACTCCGTTACAAAAGTTGTTTCGAGCAACTTTGAAATGATAAGCATTATTCCTCAGGATCGCACCTCTAAAATGGAAATCATGAAAAATTAATTCACACAAACACCTACAATCAGTTAACGGAATTTCAGAACCATACCTCTTCATTCTGGAACACCTTCCTTCTATAGATTCAACAACTAAACTAAATCAACCTCTGCCTGCTACCCCTCGCCGTCGCCGGAATATTAAAAATCTACCTGTTTAGGGTGCACAACCAAATTAAGTTATTTCAAAAAACCCCACAATTTTCCATCAAAACCCCACAATTAATTATGCTACTAACCTTACTTTAATATTTTTTTTTTTGAAAGTCGGAATCTTACTTTAGGTGTAGGCGATGGTCACTTTGTTTTCCCATTACTATGTCTATACTTTGTCTTTTTCACCATTGGATTAGTTTTTAACCCATGATCCAATGGTTGACAAAACAAAGTAATGGTTATTTTGTGAAAAACAAACTGACCAATATCCCCTTACTTTAATATTAGAGGGTGACATTTGGAAAAAAATAAAATAAAAATGTTAGTATTAGTTTAACCTTTTTTTTTTCGACACTATTTTCTAAGTGTTTTGCATTCATTAACGATCAATTCTACCTCTCTCTTTCGTAATATTTGTCGTTCTATATATATATTGAAAAATTCATTAATTAGTAATAAAAGGAGTTTGATTTAATCATACTATTCTTTAATAATTAATGATTAAATTAATTCTACAAATTCTTAGCTAATTATCATGAGGACAAAATTGGAAAAACATTTAATGCTTTGTAAGGAGCGTAAAACGTCAAATATTTGAAAAAAAAAAAACTTTTTCTAAAACATTAAATATTATGAAATAGAGAATATTTGCTTTTTCTTCTCCATCCAGCAATCAAAAGGCAACTCACATATGAGAGAAAATGTCCATCTCTATTCTCCAACTCCAACAAAACCTCCAATCAGCTAAATATTTATACAAACGAGCAACAATATAATGAATGCTTTAGATATTCCACTAAATAGTCAAAGATAAGGAAAATAGGACCAAAAACTTGTTATTTTCTGAGAATGTTTGAAGGATAAAATAAACTGCACTATTTGTTTCAAATTAATAATTTAAAATATTAAGTCAACTAATTTACGGTCTCAAGAGAAGCCTAAAGAAAAATTTGAAGTGATTTGATTCAGAAATTGCGTAAATGTATTGCCTCAATTCTCTTACTTGGCTAATATTGTTAGTGATTGTTTTATCCTTATACAAGAGTTACGCCATATTTCTTTCTCTTTTGTTAAACGTTCAACGAATATAGTATCATATTGTCTTGCAAGAGCTATTAATTTTGTGTTTGTTTGTGGAGGGTGAACTTATCCACCTCCTTTTATTAGCGATGTTCTTTTCGCCAATTTGACATAATAAAAGTTGTTTCATTAAAAAAAGAACAAAAAGTTTTAAAAATCACATAATATGTAACTCTGGATCGCAAATGATGATAGAAAAAAAATGAAAAGAGAATGATTAATATATATAATATTTTCTGATATATTAAAAGTTAACATCTAAATTGAACTTAAATAAAACAGATAATAATTTTTTTTAAGGATGACATCAATATAATATTACATAAAGGAAGGTTTTTATTTACTTTAATACGAAGGGGTAAAAAACCCAACGAAACAAAAAAGAAAAGGTAAAGACAACCAAAAACTACATTCTAACAATACGAGGAATGCCACCTCCGTGAGCATCGGCATAAAAGAATTTCCGAAAGCTTGCAGGAGGCACATCAAATTCATGATTACTCAAATGAAAAGATCTTGTGACGCAGAGAAGTTATCACGAGAATGTACATATGTCTAAATACAAAGTTACAAATTAGGATTTTTTTTTTGGTTTCAGGGAAAGGAAAAAACATAAACATAGCAAAAGGAAAGGCCACACTAAACGGGCATCAATATTAAAATTCTTTAAGTTGTTATATAGTCAAGTTGATAAAGTTCAATGTATCTTAACCATTTACTGTAAAATTAACGGTTAAAATTTAATTTTCAATAATATTAATTAAGAGTCAAGTTCAAATGAGACAAGGGTTTAGGATGAGACTAGTTTTTATGGTGAGACAAAGGGTATTTTTGTAATGGCAAACTTTTAATTAAAGGAACACTTCTCATGCGTGAATTGAAGGGAAGGAAGAGGAGGTGATGTCAGCGCTGATGTCAACTTTGGGAAGAGAAAGAATTTTAATTATTTTCTTTAAAATGCATTTTCCCGCTCTTTCCGAACTCATTTTTCAAAAAAAAATTATACCACTGAACTCGTATTAATTAGGGGTCATTTTGAGATCCATTTTTGTTATTTATAGACGATTTTTATTTTTTTATAATGACCGCCTAATTAATACGAGTTCAGTGGTATAATTTTTTTTGAAAAATGAGTTTGGAAAGAGCGAGAAAATGCATTTTAAATAAAATAATAAAAACTTTTTCTCTCTCCAGATGTGACATCAGCGCTGACATCACCTACTCTTCCCTTCAATAATGTCCTTCCATGTTTTTAAAATTTCAAAAATGCCACCACTTTTTAGCTGTCTCACACTAAAAAAGGTCTCTCGTTATTAACTCACCTGATCCTATCTCTATTAATTAAATCATTAAAATTTATAATTAAATGTAAATATTTCAACTTTCTTCCAAATCCGAAATTGGAAAAGTTAAAAAAAAAACTGAGCTTAATATTTCACCACCTTAATGATTGCTGCTACGGAAAAAGAAAGAGAGAGAGAGAGAGGAGGGTAAGTGGGTGGAGGGCATGAGAATATGAATATGATTGAAACCTGCTTGCTTCTATTATCCATGTTATTTTCCTAATCAGAAATAACAAGTCCATATTCCACTTTCTCACTTTCTTTTTTAGAAACCAAACAAAACAAACCCATATCATAAATATAATCAATCATTTTGGAGATAAAAGTTAACCACATTAATTAATTATTGATACTCAGATTCTTGATCTGTGTAAGTATCAATCCAAGGGAATTAAGCTAGTACTCCTGGCGGCCTCAGCGCAGAAAAGGTGCACAACTTTAGTGTGCTCTTGCTCTTGCTCTTGCTATGTCTCTTCTTCTTCTTCTTCTTCTTCTTGGAATAACATTTGCAGCAAGCAAGAAGAAAATAGCCCAACCAAGAACCAAGTTGTTCAAGAAGAAGAAGAAAATGAAGTGTTTCAAGAATTGCCTAATGAAAAAGAAACAGTAGTAGAAAATGGAAATGGAACAAGAGGGTCTAATGGGAGGCCTCACTTGGAATCTGTTCTCAAGACATCTAAAAATCAATCAAGAACCAAGAGGAATAATGTAACTTGGCCTGATGCTCATGGCCTTGATATTGCTCATGTTCTTGAGTTTCAACCAAGGTAACTAATTTAATCTACCATCTCATTATAGGCTTTTTCATCTCTTTGGTTTGATTGTTATATATTATTAATTTTCTTTATGGTCAATAGTATTTTTCACTATTTTGTCTGAAAAGAGTGATTAGGCACTTACTCACTGACAAATAAATATAATTAGAAACAGTGAAGGCTTGAACTCAAAATCAAAATCATGAGATGTTCTCTTTGATGTAATAAATAGAGGCTAGTTTTAAGCTTACACTAAATAATTTCAATTTTTTTTACTGTTGTTGTGAATAGCATGTCTGAAGATGGGGAACTTGAAGGTGTAAGAAATTCTTGTGTTTGTACAATTCAATGAAGGAAATACTAATACTCCAAGGTACAATTTGCATTTACTTGCATTTATCATTATCTAATGACTCTTTAATCTTGGTTGTCTTCTTTTGGGATCAAATAATCTCTAATAGGCTAGCCTAGCCCAATACCACGACGTAGATATTGTTCGTCACGATCACGATCGGTGTATATGTAATGTTCAAAGTACACCTTGTTACTATATAGCATAGCAGTAACTACCTCTCTAATTATGGTGTGGAATTCAATTATGCTTCATTGAAATACTTTACGGCCGCTCTTTGTTAGTCATTCCCTCCCAATATGGTGCCACCCCTTTAGGATCGGATCATTATTTAATTTCACAAAATTTGAAGTGAAAAAAAAAGTAGATGTCATTGGTTAACTCTGTTTTATTATTGTGGTCTCTAGTTAAAAATTAGATTACTTATTTTACATAGAATGTAACAACATAATTCTGTAATTAGTACTCAATACTAGTTCTGACCTTATATTTGAAGTACAAATTGGATAGGTTAAGATTTTATTTTTATTTTTGCCAGATTTCAAATAATTATTGGAAAATTTGAATCACAATTAAAGAGTTATAGATTTTGGTCAAATCAGCTAAAAATATGCCAAAGTGATCTCAAGTTGGGTTGGGGTCAAATGATGTTTGCTTTATGCATTCCACATTCAATTGTATGAACTCTTATGGTTCAGAGTATTTAGATCAATATTCTTCAAAATGATTGTGGGAATCAAATCTATCTATATATCTGGATTTTTTTGTACCCTTTAGTATTATTAGATACATTGAATTATGCAAAAGCTTAACTTCAGAAGAATATAGTATGTGATAACTCATTATTTAGGAATTTGAACACATACAATAGCAGAAAGAGGGGTGTGTGGAGTCCGTTGTACTCATGGTCACTGAAATCCACTCTACGAGAGTAGTTCTAGGCGGATCTCTATCTGGAAAGAAACTCGGAGAATGCTACACTAATTATATTCAAGATTTTGGATTCTGGTTCCGCTCCTGAATATACATTAATTTTAAATTTATTATAATTTCTAAAAGTTGAACTTGGAATTTGTCAAAAAAAAAGCAGATGTATATGATTTTACAAAAGAATTTTAGTTGTTCGTTATATTTATTATAGAGAATAATTATACATGGTAAATTCAGAGAAATCGTGGAGAGTCGTTTCCTTTTTGAACCATCAATCACATGTGTTTATGATGTTTGTAGTATCGGGTCAACTTAATCTTTAACTCACGCTTCAATTTCTAAAGATGAGAATGTAGTTGTAACTAGAATATTTAGTAAAAGTGTTTTATATCTGGAGAGGTGGAATCTGGATTAATTTAGAATATCGATTTGGGAAACTAAATAGTTCAAAATCAAAATCAATCAGAAAATTATCTAACACCAAAGGATATTTCCCATGAAACACTAGTACAATTAACTAGAGATGGATTTAGATTTTGCTTCAAAATCATGTTATTTTATATGTATAATTATATATGATATAAATATTAAAAACAATAATAGATCTATGTGTGTTTCAGACTGTCTTTATAGATCGTGTCGTGATGACTATCTAATTAGATCATGTTTAGAATGAGTTGATAGAATGAGACTAAATATTACTCTATTAGTATGAAGTTGATAGGCCCATTTAATTGATTATGATGGTGTTTGTTGCATGCTTCTGAAAAAGTCTAAAGCACTTTAGAATCTAAAAACACTCACTATGTCTCCTACAATCACAAACTAGCTTGGTACTGTGTTTCTAACATGGAGTTATTATAACTTAAATTTGGATACATCTGTGCAGGGGAGCATCTAGAGGGGCTTGGGGGCCTCAAAACCATCCCTACCAAGTGGTTGCAGTCCCCCACACTACAAGAAATTAGGTTGTTTGTGACAACAATTATTGTCACGCAATTATAAAAAGTTGTCACATAAAAATTTACTAGTAAAAGTTGATTTTTGACAATAAATTCGATGGAAGTCTGAAAGTAGCAACATAATTTGTTAAAATTTTGGCAAAAGTAAGAAAATATTCGTCAAAAAATTGCAATTTTCATTAAAAGAATTATACTTTTTCCTCTTTTTTTACAGAATACATGAACTACAATGTATGAACTTTTTTATATATCCCCCCTAGATATAGATGCCGAGTCCTAGTGTAATGTATTTACACTTACTTATACGCTCAACGCTTCAAACTCTATCCATGTATTTATCTAAATGTCAGAGAAACTTTTTCAGATGAGGAATTACATCTAATTGTACTCGATATCCACCACATTTCATTCAAAATATATAAATACTAGTTTAAATCTCGCGTGTTGCTTGGATTAGGTAATATAAACAAAAAATCAGATAGAATTTTGAAAAAACAAAGTTGAGAACATGGCTTACGGCCTAATGTATTATCAATTGTGAGCATATGTGACTATATTAGTCAGGAAAGCTAGAAAAAAGATGACCATCAAATAGACAGTTCATGGCCTAAAATGTTCTATATGTTATCGATTGTTATTTCATTTTTTTACTTTTCAAAACCGTATTCTAATATTGTCTCACATGTTCATGGTAAAAATTGGCAATACATTGACAATAACAGTATGTGCACTGTAAATCGACAAAGTATAATTAGATTGTTGCTTCCATTCGAATTCTATAGATCTGAGGTTGTTAGAGACACTATTTGGTAGGCATGTTCATCGCTTCAAAATTCCACAAATACAATGTTATGATCAAAGCAATCCTCATATGGTTCAATGCCTCCATGTCCCTTCTATTAGTAATCAAACATTAACAGTTCCATACCTTGATTGTTGGAGTGATAAGTTCATCAGCTCCAATTTCCAGCTCATCAATAACAATTGAAAGGTCTCAACTGTCTTTCTTCCAGCTCAGCTTCAAGTATGTTAATTTGTTACTCCAACAACTGTTTTGGCGTCAATAATCAATTGGTTGACCATCAGTTGACTGATAACTGTTTTCTACTCTTTCTTGTATATAAACTACTTGTAAGCTTCTTTATAATTCATTCAAAGTTAATAATACAACTTTGATGCTTTCAAGTTGTTTCAATATGGTATCAGAGCTATCAGGTTTCAATTTGTTGATACTCTATTGTTAGAAGATCATTGATTGATTCGAGCTACTGCAATCATGCCACCAAAGAAGAAGAACAATCGATTCAATGAATTGAGGTCAGATGAAAATTTTTCTGGTGGAGAAGAATATGAATCTTCACTACAGAGGAATTTCAGCAGTTCAACGTCAGAAAATCCAGGGTTGATCCTTATCAATCTCACTTTGACAAGCAAAAATACTTGTCATGGAGCAATGCCATGATCAGAGTGCTAATTGCAAAAGGAAAGTTGGAGTACATTATGGAAGGAGAAGAAATTCGCGCTATTGAATCACATACTTATCAAAGATGGAGGAAGAATGATTGTCTGGTTTCTGCATGGATGATCAATACTTGTTCAAAAGAAGTTGCTGATGGTTTTGTGTACATTACTTCAGCAAATGATCTATGGAAGGAGTTGAAAAGAAGACTTGGACAAAGCAATGGTCCAATGTTATTCAAGATCAAGAGAGAATTCAGCATGTTTACTCAAGGTAATCTCTCATTGATGATGTATTACAATAAGCTGAAAAGATTTTGGGATGAGTTAGCTTTGTTAAGACCTTTACCAAGTTGTATATAAAATAATGCTAGAAGATGTGATTGCAATGATTTTCAAATTTGAATGAAGAAGACAAGTTAATTCAATTCTTGATGGGATAGAATGAAGCTTTTGAGAGCGTTAAGAGTCAGATCGTAATCTCAGATCCATTGGCTGGTCTAAATAAGGCTTATTCTATGGCTGCAAATGTTGAGCAGCAAAATGAGATCTCATCTGAGAAATCTGTTGAAATTGCAAATTTGAGCAGAGGAAGTGCCAAGCCTTGGGAATCTAGAAACAAAAACAAGAAAGGTGAGCATTATGATCACTGCAATACTCATGGACACACTTGAGCATCCTGCTTCAAACTGATTGGTTATCCAGACTGGTGGAAGGAGCTCAAGAATAAGAATGAGAAGGGAAAAGGCAAATAGGTTGCTAACAAGGCTTATGTTGCTAAATGCTAACAATGTTCATAACAGTTTCGGTTCTCACAAGAATGATGTAGATTCTAATGATGATGATAATGATGAAAGTGATGGAAACATGAAGTAAAATGGCCAAAATGATGTCAGAAATGTACAAACTTATGAAAGGCAAGAATACAGATTCTCCTCTAGAAGGATCTGAATTCAATGCCTTTGTTGGCTTCGCAGGTCAGTCAATCTCTTTCAATGCATTTAATTGTAACTATTGGATCATTGATAGTGGTGCTACATCACACATGTGCTCAAGTCAAGAATGGTTTCATGAAATGTATTCAACTGCAAGAGGTCAAACTGTGTCACTTCCAAATGGAAACACACTATCGGTTACTCAAAAAGGCATAATTATTTTACATGAGGGATTAGTGCTTGAAAATGTCCTATTTGTTTGTAGCCTTTTTTTCTTCTGCAATCGGATAGAAGTAGCAAGCTCTATCTAGGGAATAAACAAATCGGAAAAAATGTGTAGAGGAATATCAAAATGTGAAGAAATCATTAAATTTAAATCTCTAATTCTTGTCTAGTTAGAGGATTTTTATTATTATTATTTTTTACAAGACTATTGCTTTGGGTAAATTTTTCCCAAATATTTAAACCTTTCAAAAAATCTGTATTCACCGTAACAAGAATCTAATGAGAGGCGGAGGCAAGAGCAAAGAAATTGTACTATACATCGAGTTCACCACCACGTAATTTGTGTCTGCCTTGCAACTACACCTAACAAAAAATACATGACACAATATCGAGATGTAGCTTTGTTGTTTAGGTTTAGTTTAGTAGTTACTCATTTTGACACGAACTCAAAATGACATAGAAGAACCCAGTAACTACTAGTTCTAGTTGCAGCGTTAATTTCAAAACACGTCATATTTTAATGTTTAGGATATATTAAGCTAGAGTTATTTTTTAGAGGTTTAGGATTTATATTTTAAAATTTAGAATTTTATTAAATAATTAACTAAATAAATATATAATTATTTCATTACACTGTTTTTTTTAAGAAAAAATATTGTTAATTTTTATTGATTGACGTCCCAGATTACACTAAATTATTATAATTATTTTGTTACACCGATAATTTTTATTAATTGGCATCCCACATTACATTAAATTATTAATTCGGTGTATATATCCAGTGTGACGTGTGATATAATCTAGCATAAGGACATGGAGTGTCAGATCCACCATCCTATCGAGTTTGTGAGTCTATTCTATAAGTTTTGTTACCTGAACTGAAAATTGTTTCAGTATTGTTATTAGAGCCTAAAATTGATACATGTTGAAGACCTCAAAGTTAAATTTTACCCTTTTGAAGAGGTTATAGTATCCAAAAATGTTATGGACAAATTTAAACTTTATTTGTATATTTAGCTACATATTTAGAAACATTGTTACAGTAAAATCTAAAATGTAATTTCTAACCTGATTTTATACAGATGAAAACAAACACAAGTTGATAAAAATAAAATAAAAATAAATGGATACATGAAAAGAATAGCACCAAAATAATCTGTTCCTGTAAAGTAAATGAAAGAGAAGATATATATATACTGGGCAAGCTCTAACTAAAACTATCTCAAGTTTGTCAGTCAATACTATAGTAAAGAGTAACACAGATGGCAAAATGAAAACAATCAACAGAGCCGAAACGCTTCGGGTAAGAATCACAATATTTCTTTCTTCATTTCTAGTTTTCATCCCACAATGATATACCAATTTTTCCCCCTGGTGAAGGGGGAATCAATACTTTTCTGTTACAGTATTACAATCTGAGTGATTTGATCTTATGAAACACTAATTCCCTATTTGTTACCTTGCTGATGAAAGAAAGTCTATTTCGCTACGTCTCGTTGATTCTGACTTCTCGCCTTCCTTGATTTGTTTTTTTCCTGCATCTTCTTTTTCTTTGCCTCCGCTGAAATCCAAGCATAATCCGGAGGAATAATAAAAGGGTCTTGAATGTTCTCTATCCTGCTGCTGCCAGACCCAGCGATTGATGAGCCTGGCCGTTGGTAAGGAGTTTTTATCCACTGAAACCAGGATGAGTTCGAGGTTTGCGTCGTTGATGGGCTTTCCCGACCACAAGCAGTAGGACTTGACGGAGGTGTTGCAAATTCATCTAATTCGAGTGGCTGTAATTCTTCAAACTTTGTGAATGTAACCAATACTCTGATAGTTGGAACCACTGGTATAGCAACCTGAATATCAAAATTCGCATTTAATCAACACCCTCCTTTTTTTCTGAAAACGGATCTAAAAAGAGGACAACCTTCAGATAGCCAAAAAAACACAATAAATAATCTTTTTAACTCTGACATTCACAGAAAGTCAAGAATCACTCTCAACTTCCTAATAACAGTAAGTAGATGGTGGATATGGATACAATTCACCTATAAACATAACCCAGAGATCGGAAGATGAGGGCATACTTATGCCACTTTTTCATTTTTGAGACCAACATCAAAATATCCTCTATTTTGGGGATTGCGAGACTATTACCAATTCCCAATTCGCACTCTCATTCCTCTCCAAGCAGTATAAATATCACAGTGGTAACAGCAGAATTAGGCAGTGAGCATAGTACTAGATAAACTCAACTATGTTTCACGCTAACCGATAATGACACTATGTTTAACTCATTATCAAAGTAACATAAGGCAAATCTCGGAGTAATGACTCAATTCCTTAGGGGTGCAATTTTATTTTGCTAAAAAATAATAACCCCAGTTAAACTTAAGCAAGCCCAAGTCCTGAATTCATGGGATTAGCAACGTATGATTGAAACACAAATCTAGTGGAGTTAGCCTAATGCCTGAAGCCCCCTACTGAAATAGCACACATCCCAACCAACATATGTCGAACAAGATCTCAAAAACATGACACCTTTTCACCTACCTGGCAAGGCTGTGAAAATATACAGCCAATTAACTTATCACTGGAAAATTTGCCAGTAGTAATTAGCCTACTCGAAATAAGGACTAATTAGCCCCATATAGAACATATGTCTAGTCCAACATTTAGGCAGCTAACAGAAAATCTCAAAGTCCAAAATTCACGGCATATAACTAACAGTTCTCGATTTATGGAATAATTGAATAGAGAGATATATTTTCCTTTGCCTTCCGCCTTGCAAAAGGGAAAGATATCTTCTTCTCTTCCTTAGTTTAGCAAGATTATCCAAGTTGAGCCTGGTTCAACTGATATTGAATGAACGATCTACTGCCATTTTGAAATCAATTCAATCTGAGTGAGTTTTATCTTCTATGAGAATCTCCCCAACATTCATGATTACAGTTGGAAGGAAATTATCAAAGAATTATAACCTATTTATACACCTATTAAATAGGCATATCAAGGAACAGCAGAGGCAACTTTTGGATTTTCCGAGTGAGAAGATATCAAAGAAATAAAGGATCAGCAGAAGCAATAATGTTGATGGGGAGATTGCTGAGAGCTTGAAAAAACACTCAACAATGAAAGTAGGCATATGAAGGCTGAAGAGTGCTTGAAGTTTTAGCACAGATGGCAACATTTTTCATATTTGAAATACAAGCAATTTTAAAAAACGGACACTAAATTAGTACTCACTCATGTATTTATGCACCTGGGGACTGATAAAATTACTTCCAGCCAAATATAAACAATAGGAAATTACAAATCATAATTTCACAACCTTCCGAAACAACCAATAAAAAGTGAAGAATTGGATATCAAGAAGGATCAACCTTAAATAATCCGTCACACCATTTATATCCAACACATGCAAAGCTAAAACCTATATCCTACAAGATTTATAAATTCAACAAAAGCTTCAATCACGCGATTCAGTTCCCGAAAGTTCTAGAGAAATGTCAAAGTCAAACCTGACCATACAAGTCATAGAGTTGTTTAACTTTAAGCTCATAAAGAAATCAAGATTAACAGAAATAGTAAAAATAGTAACTGTGCAGATAATTAAACTAATCAGTGCCTTCAATTCAACTAAAACAATTCTTCTGCAAAAAATTCAAGTGGATAGAAAGAATTCATCGTACCTTCACTGGGAAAGTTCCCATTGGAAGTTTTGTCGTGAGCAGCTCTCTCAAACGACGTATTGCCTTGACCTTATTTGCAAGAATATCAAGCAACGGAAGAAGTTCTTCAGTTTGTAATGGGAAGTTTGGAGAAAGCCACAGAGTAGGCCTCAACCCCTTTTTATATTCATTCTCACGGCCTGCTTCCTTTCGCCGAACACTGCTCTCAGAACTACTAGAAGTAGATGCTTTCATTTCTCTTCCTTTCCTGTGCTCATCCCTCCCAACAATCTCAACAGAATGTCTTCCTGGTCTTGTATGACTTACAGGAGGAGAATCCCCAAGTAAATCACTCACTTTCTCATCGATACAAAGAGAACCTCTTGGTGGAGCAATCTTTTTTTGCTCTTCAACTTTAGAATCCCGTTTCCTCCATCCACCAAACCATCCTTTCTTTTCTTGTTTACTCTCTCCATTTCTACAACTGTTCCCATCCTCGATAGGAATCTCCCTTTCCTCATAACAGCTGTGACGATGAGCAATGATCCCTTCACTGTTGTCATTGGTCATGTCCGAATCCAATTTAAGTGCCACTTCAAGTTGCCTTCTTTCTTCTTCTGTCAAAATGTCATTGAGCTCCTCACTCTCTGTTTCATTCTCATTGCAAGATGAGAAGAACTCATCATCTGTCATAGCCCCCGGGACCCTTCTAGATTTAATGCTAACAACAACATTCTGCATATCATAGACTTTCGCCTTCCAAGCGCCCACCAACTCTGTTTTCTCTTGCCGGCGCCACGTCAACTGCGGCAAAAGCATTGCCTGAGTTACATCAATCCCTGGCCTGAATATATTAGTCTTTGACATAGCAGCCACTTCCTGTCGAACCTCATCATCAGTTGCTGGAGAACCAGCACCATCTAAGGCATTCATTACCTCTTTATCCTTGTGTGAAATCATGCAAAGTGAGCCATGAGGGACTTTGCCATCCTCAGACCCATCACCAAGGAAAAGTATACTTTGATCCGAACGCTGAATCCTGAAGCCATCAAAACCAGCCAAAGTCATATCCGCCCTCAAATTCGCTCCACGCTTCCAAATTTTGTAAGTATCTGAAGGAGCAATCCTTGAAATGAATGGTATAACAGAACTCTCAAAGTGGAAAGTAATTTCCATATAGAAGTCTCTCATCCTTCGCATCGTGGCAACTAAACGAGGCAACCTCCTACACCATTTAGCCCACGCCAGCGGCTGGTAATGCCTAACAATGATCATTGCAATCCCCTCTTCTCTACTACAAATTGCTTCTTGAAGTGCACTCCACCCCTGCTCATTATGTAAACTCCAATCGGCACCGGCAACCATAAGCATTTCAGTTGCAGTCTCATCCCCTATTTTGACAGCCAAGTGAAGAGGAGTATCACGGTTCGGGACATCACGCCTATCAACCACAGCAGAAATGGTATCAGCCTTTTCTTCCTCACCCAATGAAGCAGCCTCGGTCCGAATCTCGGCAGGGTCAGAAAGCCTTGGAAGACCCGCAAGTATCTTCCTGAGACTGGCATAATCTCTTGTGACAACAGCCTTATGCACAGGGCTATGAGAATATTTTGAAATATCAATCCCCGCCATGCCTCAGGACTCAGTAGTAGTATACAAAGATCAAAGATATACAGAATCAAAACCCCAATTCAAGCATCCACCACTAAAATAAGAATCCCCCAAGTTATAACCTAAAAAGAAATTAAAATTCATCAACACCCATCATAACCCACCATAAAAAGACCCAATCTTTAACAGAGAAATTCACCCAGATGATGAAATGAGAAATCTTTCACCAAGAAAGTAAGACCCAATTGAAGAAAAAGACAGTTGAAGGTATCATCTATAAGCAAGAACAAGTAAAGAATCTGAAATCTCACCTTGTGCAGCAAAAATATTCTGAAAGTAAAGATGGTGAAGAAGAAACAGAAGCACAAGAACACCAAAAACTCTTCCTCTAAGAGGTAGATCCTGGTGATCCAATCCAGATCAGACAAACACAAAAACATGCATGTGGGGGATTTTTATAATATATTTTAATATATTTTTCCGTTAAGAAAAAGGGTATTATTACTAAAAACTAAACCAAAAGATTTTACAGAAATGAGGAATCTGGTGAACAAATAGAAAAGAAACAAAAACAAGAAAGGAATAATAATGGGAAAGAAAGAAAGAAATAAAACCCCAAAAGTTAAACAGTAAAAAAAAAAAAAATTGATTATATAATAGCGAAAAGGCAAAACCAGAAAGAAGATGAAGAAGAAGAAGAAGAAGAAGAATCAAAAGGGTACAATTTTATGAAAAGGATGGATCAGAAACTGGATATAGCTATACCAAGTAGGAGAGGAGAAAATAAAATTGAAAATGGTAATTTAGTTTTATTTTATTAAAGAGCATTATTTAGATTATGATAAAGAAAAAACAAGGAAGAAAACAAGAAGAGGAGAAGGAAAGGAGAGACTAGTCATAAGCAAGCAGAAGCAGCAGAGGAGGTCAGAATAAGAAAGGAGACTCCAAAATAGCAACTGGTCAAGCCTGCTTTGTGGACCCTTTTTTCTCTATTTTCTTCCTTTTTCTACATTTTATAACTCTTTCTTCATTTTTAATCCTCATTAATTACCCTATAATACTAACTTATTTCAAAATAATGTTGAGAGAATTTGTAAAAATAATGTTTGAGGGGATGTTGAAAGTGAAAAAGCAAAATTGTAAGGTTCATTTTAGTGGTTTAAGTTGTTTAAATGCATGCAAAAAACTTTAATTTTAGATGTCAAAAATTTGAATTTAAGTGAAATATATAAATAATTTTCGGATATATGTATTTTGTAGTTGATTATTCATATAAAATTTTAAATGACAAAATAGAAATTCTAGACTCTAGAAAAATAAATTTGAGACCGTAAATTATTAATCTTAAATCCTAATCGATAATGAAATATCGTTAAATTATTGATTCGGTGTATGGATGATGTGGTACACCGGGTGTATTGTAGAAATTCTCCTAGAAGTTATTCCAAGTCAATTCAAAAATTGATAGGATCAATTTAAATAAAGGGTAATTTCAAATAAGTATTTTGTGGTTTCACGCTTTTGCAAATAAAAGACTATGACTTGTCTTTGAGCAGATAAAGGAGTATGATTTGCATTTTTTGCAAAATTAAGAAAATGATCGATTTTATTGACTTAAACGAATACAATTTTTGTCCAAAAACAATTTTTAACCTTTGAGCTTAACTCTTACATAATCAGTCAAAGATTTGAGAAAATATTTCGGCAAAAAATGTCGTCGTTTACGTCAAGAAAATCGATCATTTCTTTAATTCTGCAAATAATTCAAACTACAGTCTTTTAATTGCTTAAAGGCAAATCACAGTCATTTTTAACAAAAACGTAAAATTAATATAACATTTATTTGAAATTAACCCTTAAATAAATTCTAATACTTATCGTATCACTAAATTAAAGACTAAATCAACATTTTAGATATTTTAGGGGATAGTTATGCCTAATTTCAATTTTAAGAGGTTGAGCGGAGTACTATTGTCATTTACACGCCTAAATTAATTATTATACTTAGATTGTGAAAAAGCTGGTGTAGTTCTCAATTTTAATCCCTTCTATTTTATTTTAATCTCAATACATAATAGTCTTTACGCGTTGCAATACATTCAAGTTTTCCATTAAATTTCAAACGGACGTGTCTAATTAATTGGATAAGGAATTATGAAAGTTGATTGTTATAGAAGTTAAGGGTTATTTTCCCTCAAAAATAAGTTAAGGGTTATTTTGTTCACACGTCATACTCTTGGTCGGTTAATTTCTTATGTAGAGCCTATTTTCTTTCTTTCAGCCCGAGTTTTAAAAAATGCATTCTTTTGTTCTCAAAAAAGTACATTCTAATTATTTTTTAAAATGTAATATGAACAGTATGTTAACTACATCTTTTTAATATTTATCAATACTTACCTTGACAAATTACGTAACTATATAACCAAAACTATGTACAAAGTTAACACAATGGAAACAATTTTTTAACAACAATGTGTAAATGCATAAAATACCATAATTTGTGGTTAATCAGAACAAAATTACCATGAATATCATTTGATAAAAGTAGATTGTAGTAAGATAGTATGGAGCTGCGCTTGGTAGGGATGTCTGTGGATCCCCCATAACGGTAACTGAGAGGGGTTTAAATACCATAATCCTTGGACCTGCTCCGAATTCGGATTAGTCCACTCAGTGTGAGTTCAGAAACCGAATGGAAGACAAAAAAAAGTAAAATAGAAGCAGAGTTAGCGAAGTGAATTTGGAGATAAATGCATAAAAAAAACCTTAAAAAAAGGGAAAGCATCAAGAAAGCACTATATAATTTATGGGTAATGTGTCTCGTACAAATACAACCCGAATATGAACTACGTAAAAGGGACACTTAAGTTAATGCACAATTATCAAACACATGTGTTTATACTCACAAAATCTAATTATATGCAATTTATAGTAGTAAAATCAAGGAAGACATAAAAGTTTAAGACATGGAGAAAGAAATAGAAGAGGGAAGCAAGTTGAGCATCCACAATGTGTTGCTAAAAACTGAATTTTAAATGCTTTTTTGTTTGGCAACCCATTGTGGAGAGGGTCTTTTAACGGGCAACAAAATGGAGAGGGACAACTTGAATTTCCGAGAAAGAGTAGAGAGGCATGAAGAAACTAGAGCATATGCTACAATTTGCCAAATTAGGCGTGTGCATCACATGTGCGTGATCTGGCGCGTCATGACGTCACTCATCAATGAGAATCAAAGTGGTTAATTCTTTTTTTCAATGTTTGGTTTCAAAAAAATAATAATTAATGGAATAGAAGTGAAATCGTACAAAAATGATGATAAACATACAAGATTGTATGAGAAAAGTATATATACTTCAAAAATTAATGAACCTTTCAGATATGAGAGAGACAGTTTCAAGTTCCAACCGAAGTTAGGGAGAGATTCTTTTCAAGCGTCAATTGAAGTTATCCTCATACTTCATCAAGAAGAAGTTAAAATCACAGGATACTTCAAATATTAATAAAAATTTCATATGTGGGAGGGACAACTTCAAGTTTCAACGGGAGTTAGGGAGGGTCTTTTTTTCAAGCGTCAAATGAAGTTATCCTCATACTTTCTCAAGAAGTTAAAATCACAGGATACTTCAAAAATTAATGAACCTTTCAGATACGGAACAGACAGTTTCAAGTTTCAACAGACGTCAGGGAGGGTCTCTTTTTAAGCGTCAATTGAAGTTAACCTCAAACTTCATCAAGAAGTTAACATCACAGGATACTTAAAAAATTAATGAATCTTTCAGATATGGAAGGGAAAGTTTCAAGTTTCAACCGACGTTAGGGAGGGTCTCTTTTCAAGCGTCAATTGAAGTTATCATTATACTCCATCAAGAAGTTAAATTCACAGAATACTTAAAAAAATTCAATTTTTCATATATGGGGGAGACGACTGGAGTTAAGGAGGGTCTCTTTTCAAGCGTCAATTGAAGTTATCCTCATACTTCATCAAGAAGTTAAAATCATAGGATACTTCAAAAATTAATGAATCTTTCATACATGGGAGGGACAGTTTCAAGTTTCAACCGAAGTTAGGGCGGATCTCTTTTCAAGCCTCAATAGGGAGGAACAATTTTCATGTTAGGGATAGCTCAAAATGAAACAGATATTTGGAGACTAGACATAATTCAAGCTAACCTTGTTGAGGTTATTTAACTGGGTAATTACACAAACCACTGCAACTGTAAGGAAAAACCAAGTTTGTGGATATCCTATCTGACTTGTTCCCTCCAAGGTAAGCTTTATTGCAATTCCAATGGCCTTTATGCTTACAACCTGAATGGTATCATACAGAAAGAGAAGAACAATCAATGTATATACACCTAGCAACAATGTGTATACACCTAGCAACAAGTAATCATCAATATGAAGTAATGTAGGAACTCAAAGTGTAATGAAGCCCTCATGACATTAGCCCTCATCGACTTCAGTAATCTTCTTCATCGCATCTTTTCTTGAATTCCGATACCCTAAATCCCACCATTAAACCGTTCTACATGAATAATAGAATCAGATATCACCCACATTCTGAAACTCTCGATAGAGATTTCAGAAACAAGAAAAATGCTCAGGAAATACACACCATAACAAGAGATTCAGAAAACTTCTTCATCGCATCTTTTCTTGGATTCCAAAACCCTAAATCCCACCATCAAACCGCTTTACATGAATAATAGAATCAGATATCATTCACATTCTGAAAACCTCAATAGAGATTTCAGAAACAAGAAAGATGCTCAAGAAATACGCATAATAATAAGAGATTCAGTAATCTTTTTCATCGCATCTTTTCTCTAATTCCAAAACCCTAAATCCCACAATCAGACAGTTTTATATGAATAATAAAATAGATATCACCCACATTCTAAAACTCTCAATAGAGATTTCAAAAACAAGAAAGATGGTCAGAAAATACGCACCATTACAAGAGATTCAATAATCTTCTCCAACGCATCTTTTTTTTTTTTAATTCCGAACCCTAAATGGCACCATCAGACCGTTTTATATGAATTAAAAAATCAGATATCACGCACATATCCTTAATAGAGATATCAAAAACAAGAAAGATGCTCAGGTCATATGCACCATAACAAGAGATTCGGTAATCTTCTTTATCGCACCTTTTCTTCAATTTCGAAACCCTAAATCCCACTATAAAACCGTTTTACATCAATGATAGAATCAGATACCACCCACATTTCAAAACCCTCAATAGAGATTTCATTTACAAGAAAGATGCTCAAAAAATACAAACCATTATAAGATATTAAGAAATCTTCTTCATCTATTTTTTCTTGAATTCTGAAACCTTACATCCCACCAACATCATACCATTTTACGTGAATAATAGAATCGGATATACCCACCATTTTACATAATCTTAATAGATTCAATAATTTTGTCAAAAAAAATAGATTCAATAACTTTTTCATCGCATCTTTTCTTTAACTCCAAAACCCTAAATCCCACCATCAGACAATTATACATTAATAATAGAATAGATTATCACCCACATTCCGAAACCCTCAATAAAGATTTCAAAAACAAGAAAAATGCTCCATAAATACACACCATAACAAGGAGATTCAGAAAACTTCTTCATTGAATTTTTCTTGAATTCCGAAATCCTAAATCCCACCATCAAAACGTTTTACATGAATAATAGAATCAGATATCACCCAAATTTCGAAACCCTCAATAGAGATTTCAGAAACAAGAAAGATGCTCAGAAAATAAGCACAATAACAAGAGATTCGGTAATCTTCTTCATCGCATCGTTTCTTGAATTTTGAACTCTAAATCCCACCATCAGACCGTTTTACATGAATATAGAATCAAATATCACCCACATTCCGAAACCCTCAATAGAGATTTCAGAAACAAGAAAGATGCTCAGAAAATACGCATCATAACAAGGAATTCAGTAATCTTCTACACCGCATCTTTTCTTGAATTTTGAAACCACCAATCCCACCACCAGACCGCTTTATATGAAAAATAGAATCTAATATCACCCACATTTCGAAACTAACCATAGAGATTTCAAAAACAAGAAAGCTGCTCAAGAAATACGCACCATAACAAGATATTCAGTAATCTTCTTCATCACATCTTTTCTTGAATTCCGATACCCTAAATCCCACCATTAAACCGTTCTACATGAATAATAGAATCAGATATCACCCACATTCTGAAACCCTCGATAGAGATCTCAGAAACAAGAAAGATGCTTAGGAAATACACACCATAACAAGAGATTCAGAAAACTGCTCCATCGCATCTTTTCTTGAATTGCAAAATCCTAAATCCCACCATCAAACCGCTTTACATAAATAATAGAATCAGATATCATTCACATTCTGAAACCCTCAATAGAGATTTTATAAACAAGAAAGATGCTCAGAAAATACGCATAATAATAAGAGATTCAATAATCTTTTTTATCGCATCTTTTCTCTAATTCCAAAACCCTAAATCCCACCAGACCTTTTTACATGAATAATAGAATAGATGTCACCCACATTCCGAAACTCTCATTAGAGATTTCTAAAACAAGAAAGATGGTCAGGAAATACGTACCATTACAAGAGATTCAATAATCTTCTAGAGCGAATCTTTTTCTAAATTCCGAACCCAAAATAGCAGCATCATACCGTTTGACATTAATTATAAAATTGATATCACCCACATATCCTTAATAGAGATTTCAAAAACAAGAAAGATACTCAGGTCATATGCACCATAACAAGAGATTCAGTAATCTTCTTTATCGCATTTTTTCTTCAATTCCGAAATCCTAAATAAAGATTTCAAAACCTTCAATAAAGATTTCAGAAACAAGAAAGATGCTCAGAATATACAAACCATTACAAGATATTCAGTAATCTTCTTCATCGTACCTTTTCTTGAATTCTGAAACCTTAAATCCCACCATCATCATACCACTCCCACCATCATCATACCACAGTACATGAATAATAGAATCAGATATCACCCACCATTTTACATAATAAAGAGATTCAGTAATCATTTTCATCCCATCTTTTCTTTAATTCAAAAACCCTAAATCCCACCATCAGATAGTTTTACATGAATAATAGAATAGATATCACCCATATTCCGAAACCCTCAATAAAGAATTCAAAAACAAGAAAGATGTTGCGTAAATACACACCATAACAAGGAGATTCAGAAAACTTTTTCATCGCATCTTTTCTTGAATTCTAAAATCCTAAATCCCACCATCAGACCGCTTTATATGAATAATAAAATCAGATATCACCCACATTTCAAAACCCTCAATAAAGATTTCAAAAACAAAAAAGATGCTCAGGAAATAAGCACAATAACAAGAGATTCAGTAATCTTCTTCATCGCATCTTTTCTTTAATTTCGAAACCATAAATCCCACCATCAAACCGTTTTAAATGAATATCCCCCACACTCCGAAACCCTCAATAGAGATTTCAGAAACAAGAAAGATGCTCAGAAAATACTCATCATAACAAGAGATTCAATAATCTTCTTCATCGCATCTTTTTTTGAATTTTGCACCCTAATTGGCACCATAAAACCGTATGAATTATAAAATCAGATATCACCCACATTCTGAAACCCTCAATAGAGATTTCAAAAACAAGAAAAATGCTCAAGACATATGACATTTTCTTGAATTCTAAAACCCTAAATCCCACCATAAGACCGTTTTACATGAATATTAGAATCAAATATCACCAACATTTAAAAACCCTCAATAGAGATTTCATAAACAAAAAAGATGCTCAGAAAATACGAACCAGATATTTAGTAATCTTCTTCATCGTATCTTTAATTGAATTCTGAAACCTTAAATCCCACCATCAAACCGTTTTACATGAATAAAAGAATCTGATATCACCCACATTCCACATTCCGAAACACCCTCAATAGAAATTTCAGAAACAAGAAATATGCTCAAGAAATACGCACCATAACAAGAGATTCAGTAATCTTCATTGCATGTTTTCTTGAATTCTGAAACCCCAAATCCCACTATCAGACATCTTTCTATGAATATTAGAATCAAATATCACCCACATTTCGAAACCCTCCATAGAGATTTCAGATTTTAGAAAAACGAACCATAACAAGATATTCGACAATCTTCTTCATCGTATCTTTAATTGAATTCTGAAACTTTAAATCACACCATCAGACCGTTTTACATAAATAATAGAATCAAATATCACCCACATTCCGAAACACTCGATAGAGATTTCAGAAACAAGAAAGATGCTCTGAAAATACGCACCATAACAAGATAATCTTCATTGCATCCTTTCTTGAATTCCAAAACCCCAAATCCCACTATCAGACTGGTTTCTATGAATAATAGAATCAAATATCACCCACATTTTGAAACCCTCCATAGAGATTTCTGAAACAAGAAAGATGCTCGGGAAATCCGCACCATAACAACATATTCAGTAATTTCTTCATTGCATCTTTTCTTGAATTCCGAAACCCTAAATCCCACCATTAGAATAATAGACTCCGATATAACCCACATTCCGAAATCCTCAATAGAGATTTCAGAAACAAGAAAGACACTCAGAAAATACGCACCATAATAAGAGATTCGAAAATCTTCTCCATTGCATCTTTTTTTTAATTCTGAAACCCCAAATCCCACCGTAAGACCGTTTCACATGAATAATAGATTCAGATATCACCCACATTTCAAAACCCTCAATAGAGATTTCAAAAACAAGAAAGATGCTCAGGAAATACGCGCCATAACAAGAGATTCCGTAATCTTCATCACATCTTTTCTTGAATTCCGAAATCCCAAATCCCACTATCAGACCGTTTTCTATGAATAATAGAATCAAATATCACCCACATTTCGAAACCCTCCATAGAAATTTCAGAAACAAAAAAAGATGCTCAGACAAAGATATTCAGTAATCTTCTTCATAGTATCTTTTCTTGAATTCTGAAACCTTAAATCCCACCATCAGACCGTTTTACATGAATAATAGAATCAGATATCACCCACATTCTGAATCCCTCAATAGAGCTTTCAGAAACAAGAAAGATGTTCAAGTAATACGCACCATAACAAGAGATTCAACGATCTTCTTCATCGCATCTTTTCTTGAATTCTGAAACCCCAAATCCCACTATCAGACCGCTTTCTATGAACAATAGAATCAGATTTCAACCACATTCCGAAACGTAGATTTCAAAAACAAGAAAGGTGCTTAGGAAATACACACCATAACACGAGTTTCAGTAATTTCTTCTTTGCATCTTTTCTTGAATTCCGAAACTCTAAATCGCACCATCGGACCGTTGACATTAGCCTTCGCAGTTTCAAGATTAAGGAATTATCGTAACTGAACCAGCTAAAGAACATATGCCTAAATAGCTGACCAATATGTTCGTCTGCCTCGCTATGGTTCAAAGTGCAAAATCAAAGTTAACTTCAACGAAAGAGAAGCTACTGCGTATATTAAAAATGCTGCAAAAACAAACAAACATAAGATGTTATTGACGAATACGACGTTAAGATAAGAAAATTATATGGAAAAAAAAGAAAAAAAAAAAAGATTGGCACTTGGTTGAGTTGCCAATACCCAAATCTCTTCAACAGAATTAGGAACTTCTCCATCGCATCTTTTCTTGAATTCCAAAACCCTAAATCGCACCATCAGACCGTTGACATTAGCCTTCGCAGTTTCAAGATTAAGGAATTACCGTAACTGAACCAGCTAAAGAACATATGCCTAAGTAGACCAATATGTTTGTCTGCCCATAGCGAGGTTCAAAGTGCAAAATCAAAGTTAACGCCAATGAAAGAGAAGCTACTGCATGTATTAAAGATGCTGCAAAAACAAACATAAGATGTAATTTATGAATTAGACATGAAGATAAGAACGTTAAGTAGAAAATAAAGAAAAAAAAATAATAATTGGAACCTGGTTGAGCTGCCGATACCCAAATCTCTTCAACAAAATTAGGAGTATGTTCTTGAGGTGCGTGAATGACAATGACTACTGACCCATAATGCAACACAAACAACCAATGACACACATCTTTGCAGTCTCTTTCTCAACATGAAGTGTGCCAATATTGCACCACAAATAGTTGGCCAAACAAGTTAGTTCTAAAGCGAAAGAGTAACTATTACAATGAGCACATGGAGCGAAGACAGAATTTAAGATGTGTTTGCTTTTACCTGACAATTAATGTAAGTGCGCCTAGAGGTATCATGATAAGTCCAAAATGTACTTATATTTCAAGGCATTTAATCGATGTGTTTACGAGAAATTGATCCATTTAGCTTAGATTTACATAGGTTAGGGGCAATTTTACCTTTGTATTTGTGTTTTCATGTGTAGGGATCAAGTTTGGTGAAATCGAGTTGATTTGGTGCTTAAATCGGGCTTTACTCAAGCAAACGAGGCAGTTTCGACACCTTGTAGTATTTTGACCATAACTCCCTCATACGAACGTATTTTTGGGCGTTTCAAGTTGCGTTGGAAAGCTAAGACATAGACAAACAACTTTCATGTTTTATGTTTTTCCAAATTCGGAGAAGAAAGCAGTCAAAACAGGGTCCAAAGTTTCACTCGATCGAGCACATGCCTTGCTCGATCGAGCCACTTAAGCAGCTCGATCGAGCAGGCTATTCTTGACAAACAGAGTGCCTCACTCGATCGAGCCACTTTTCTGGCTCGATCGAGTCAAGCATACTGTTTGCCTTGAATCTCCCCACTCGATCGAGCACATTCCTTGCTCGATCGAGCCACATCTCGACCAACTTGTCCCTTCACCAACGATTGTGTTTTGTCGCCCAAGCGACGCCCCGTATCACCCAATAGCTTCATCCTTTCATCAAGCAATGTAATCCTTGAGTTTTTGGCTATAAATACACCATTCTCCAGCGAAAGAAAATATCCTATACATTCGTCATATCATAGAATAATCTACAAGAAATCACATTTGTAGCTATTACCATTTGTTCCACCGAATTCCCTTCGGGGAATTCGTAAACACCATACACCTTACCTTTCATTCTAGATTCCATGGTATTGTAGTGCTAATCGAGAGATAGATTTCTTTCATCGATTCATCGAGGAGAAGACGAGCAAGAACGCCCTGAGGATTGACAAACCTCGCGATCAAGAGTAAAAAGGATTGACAACCCTCTTTCCCTTTATCGATTACAGTTCTTACATTTCTCTGAATTTCCGTTGTAATTTCTATGAATGTTTGATAATTGAAATACTTATAATAAAAGTTATATTCATATATGTTCATGTGTTTGAATGTTCAAATCTTATTGCTTGGTAAATTTACTTTGTTTCTATCAAGTAAAATCAATAAAATATTCATCACTTACGCTTTATTAATCTAGGATAGGTCCAGTTAGTAAGTCGTAATCAATCTAACTTACGTGATATTCATTAATCTAATTAAGATTGTCTAGGATAGGTCCAGTAATCTTGTTAAGTTAATTCACTTAAGGACAATTACACATAAGTATCGAAAGATCGTGTTTAATTGTGTTCTAGAATTGGTTGAATTGTATGAGTAATTTGTTATAATGTTCATCGTGCTTAAATGAATCGTTGTCTTTGCTTGGATGAAGAATGTTGGTTAAGATGTTAGTGTAGGAATAAATGCTAGTTTAGGAATTAGTTTAGTTCAATCACCAACAATCCAAATTATCGCTTTTCTATAAACCTCGAGAAAACGAATGAAGTAAACGATGAAAGTAAATGAGTAATTAGCGTTTCCCTGTGGGATCAATATTTTATTACTACATGAGTGACTCCGTACACTTGCGGAAATCGCCCAACATATCACAAAAACTGGTGGAGCATTAACATAAGCCACAAAAATTGCTGCCTCTCCAACAAAAATTGCATTTAAAGAAGTTGATAAACTTAAACTAAGTGATGATTGGGTAAAACTATATATTCATGGACATAGTTGTTAAATCGAGAGTCGACTCGTGACTCGATATCCTAAATTTGTGACTTGTGACTCGATACGACTCGTAAGAGTCACATCCATTCATAATATTATAAAAAAAAATAACACTAAACATTTTTTAAAGATTAGTCTAATAATTCAATATTAATGTCTAATAAATAAGTCATATAAAAAAACCAATCAACTACTTCAAATAAATCAGAAAATAATTTGATTGTTCAACACTTCTACTAACCTGAATTGCTATAATATCACGTCAATTAAATCTTGAACTTCATAGAGTCTTGAGAGAATAAGAAATTAAATCAGGATTATTTGCTTGTGCACATAGGAGGCAAAGTGATGCTGTATATATAAGGCAGAATAGGAAGAGGAGAATAGGAAGAGGCAAAATAGGAAGAGGCAGAATAGTATTAGTGTTAAATTAGAATTTCTGAGAGTTTTATTTTACTAAATTGGGAAAAAAATAGAAGCCTGACTCGGATGACTCGGTCGAGTCAGAACCGAGTCATCCGAGTCAGGACCGATTCATGCACCTTTTCGATTCGCCTATAAGAGTCGACTCTTTTTATGCTTTTTTTGACTCGACTCGTACGAGTCTAACAACTATGTTCATGGATAGTATGCAGTCATCCTTAGAAGAGAAAGAAAAGGAGATAAAAGACTCGCATTCATATTTCTATACTTACTTGTCACCATGCCAGCCCACCATAGTGGCTCCAATAAGTATGTATAGCCCTCAACTCCTACACAAAAAATAGGTCAGTTATATTTGATAAAGAAGCATGCATAGATAAGTTAAAAGGGGGGCACAATCACCACCCATTGAACATTCAAAACCAATAATTGTACAGCAAAAGTCAAAGAACGCATAGCGAGGAAAGGCAAATGCAACAGCAACAAAAAAAATTATATAAGAATGACCAGAGTATATTTTCCACAGATGTATCCCAAACTGGAGTGATAAGTGAAACTATGTGGAAGTGCAAATACATTAACCAATGAGAACTTCCTAACATAAGCAAAATGCAGAGGAGAGACAGACCACACCTTATAGCTGGAAGATACATATACTAAGTTTAAGGTTTTTTAAAATATGATAGAAATTGATCACAAAGAATGACAACAAGTAATTAAACGTAGAACATTCGCTTGAGAAGGATGATCAAACAATTTTTGCGTCAGAATGGAAGCTCTCCTTATCAACTTGTGAAAGCTTTTGAAGCAAAGATATTGTTACCTTAGGATGGAGAAAAGCACTAGATGATGATGACCCCTGTCTGCTAAAGTCATTTTCAATGAGTTAAATGCACCAATGGTCACTCAACTTTGCTTGTTGTCTCAAAATAGTCACTCAACTTCAATTTGTCTCAATAAAATCACTCAACTTTGAGTTTTGTCTCAATTAGGTCACTTCATCAACTTAAAAATAAATTAAATAGCAAAGTAGTGATGTGGCTGCCATGTTGGCATAAGTCAACGTTTGACTGTTGACTTTGACCACCACGTGGCGGCCACCTAGGCGCCACATGTCGTAAACTTTTATTATATATTTAGGTGGTTGCCACGTGGCAGTCAAAGTCAACAGTCAAAAGTTGACTTGTGCTGATTTGGCATCCACACCACTATTTTAGAATTTAATTTATTTTTTAATTGATGGAGTGACCTAATTGAGACAAAACTTAAAGTTGAGTGACTTTATTGAGACAAATTGAAGTTGAGTGACTATTTTAAGACAAGAGGCAAAGTTAAGTGACCATTGATGCATTTAACCCCATCTTCAATCCATCCTTTAATCACATCTAAGATAGAAAGAAGTATGCTAGCATCAGTATCCTTCTCTGATAGCAATGTATTCAAGGTTTGAGATGCAAATATTTTGCACTCTGTTACAACCATGACCTTTTCACTTATAAGCTTGTGTACAGATTTCAAATTCAAGATAACTGCTCCAAGATCTGAACCTTGAAGAGAAGAAGACGCCAAATCTGGATATGTTCTTGAACCCTGCTGTAAAGATTATCTCAGACAGATAAAAGAACAAATGTATAGATAGTGTGGAAGCCAAAAAAAAATCAGCCTATAAAGGTATTGAGGAAAATTGAGATCAAATTTAAGCCTTCACGTGAAACCATTTCATTGTGCTAAGTAAAAGAGGATTGAGACGACATCTTCATTTGGCACTTCCAAATCATGCAAGGAAAATAGTACCTCCTCTGTGTAGTATGGAGTTAAGACACTGCAAGATTAATTATTACAGGAGGGAATTAGTCCATGTTATTCAACAAGAAGAAACCACAAAAGAACCTCGTAATGTATATAGTGATAATACTAGTTGGAGGGGTTATTAGTCTTTTACTTATCAGTTAGCATCCCTTTGTATAAATACTTGCATCTATTTCATAGTACACATGAAGTCTTTTCTCAACTTTGTGTATTAGTTAACAAACCTAAAGCAACAATAATTTTCCTTATCTAGTCGTAAAGTTGATTTTGGTATGAAAGTAATAAGAGTTATACACCAGAAACATTGTAATATAACAAATTAATTGAGAACTCCAACCGCAAACGATTGGAAGTAGATAAGATTAAACTATACTTCTCACAAGGAGTATATGCAGAATACACTGCAATATGCTACAAGGTAGTAGCATGTTTCTGTTTTGGCTTGATGCGTAGCATCAATTGCATCAAATTACAAACTGAAAAACTAATCAACAAGAACTAGTGAGAATACTTACGAAAATGAAAGCATATTGCGGTCTTTAGGAGGAGTTGGCATGTCCATAAATAATGAATTTGCGAAAAAAGAAATGCGCCTCTTAGCTTCTAGGTTGGATGGCACATCCATGACAGATTCTTTTGTTGTAAGCAAAAGATAAAGCCGCTTGATCTGCAAAAACAGATAACAAGTGAGCTAAGTTCATAAAATACACATGCACATGCAAGAAATAAGTTGGGATAGTTATCATATGAACATACTTTCTCTTTCCATGCTTTTGTAACAAGTTGAATAGGAAATCTAATGGCTCCTGAAGAGGCAAATAATTGATATTGTTGATCAAAGGAAATCATTTCCTCTTCTCCAGGCCCACCATGCATCGAATCTACCAAACTGTTTGATGAATATTTAAACAACATTAGAAAATTAATAGATGACAAAACAATTGATGAAATTATTAAAAGAAGAAGTTGCACTTTGATATTTGATCCTCCATCATGATATCGCGGGTCACAACCGCTAGTACATCCTGGAATAGAATCACGATTTGACCCTTGTCTTCCTGCTTTTTGCTTAACTGTATAAATTCAACATAAGGGTTGGGGCTTCCTAACAATTCTTTTTCAATTATAAGGCTTTCAGAGAGGATGTTACCAGATAGTTGATAAGATTCGCAAAAATGGTCATAGAGGCTCGGAAGAGCACTCATCTTGTACACACTAATCATGTTGCCTTCATTTATATGATTTTCAACTTCTTTAAATATGAAATCAATCTCTGAAAAAATAAATAAATAAACAATTAGTAAGATCAATGTGAGACCATGGCTTCAAATATTAAGCTAGAAAGAAGATGGAAATTATGTTGATTTCAGTCTTCACTTATTCTGTCCACAAGAACTTACTCAGTCTCCCGTTTCCCCTGAACCAAAAACTTGATGACATTCCTAAATGAAGCATAACATTCACGAACAACACAAGACATATAGTTGTCGTTAGCATAGCAATTCTCCTTTTCAGCTCTTTATCTTTACCATTGGTATCCTTGGCCATGTCTAATGCTATAGGAATCTGAGAGGCAGAAAGATAGTTTAATATATTGACATGAAGACTGCCAAGATTAGTACTGAAGTATATAGAATGAAACCTTGCTAGCAAGCAAAAAGGGAGGCCACTGTATAAGACCTAGATCTTGATCTGCCCAATATGGGACAAGTAACAAATCCATTTCCCTGAAAGCACACATAAAGTCAACTATTAGACAAAAATTTGATAAATAATTCATATTCCTAGCAACATCTTATCGATCGCTTATTAAATCTTCTTCTCTAAAACTACTGATAACTTTGTTCCACAACTATGCAAATCTAGCTGCTTCATCTTCTTTGTTCGATATGATCTGCATTGACGGAGCAAGCAATAATCAAATAGTTGCAAATAAATAAAGAATGTACCTAAACATGTGTTTGTGCAAACAATTTTTGTATGTAGCTAACATATTCATTCCCAGAACCATATAGACGTTGAAGTATGCACGTTTTCCTTGAAAAAGGCCGTGAGTATTTTTCTGTCTATGTGTGTGCGTGAGACACAAAGAGAGAGTATATGTGTGTACAATATTTCAAGCCTAACCTCTGCAAAATTGCGAGACAAGCTGGCCTTAAGTCCTTTTTTCTTTGGCTCACTCCTCTCTTCTGGAATCGGCATAGATATGAAGAAGGAAGGTACTATTGATTTACTGTACGCGATTTCTACCTTATCATCGATTGTATCGAATTTGGTGAGCAAAATCCCATCTATTAGTCTTGGATTAGGTGAGGGAGAAAGATCAGCTAATTTCTGCACATGAACAAGTTTCGTCAGTCTAAAGAAGATAAGAAAGTCATAGAACGTTAAAATGTTTTGAAGTTATAAACTGAACCTGATTGAACTTCGACAGCTGATAGACATCATCATTTCCAACTAATGCCTCTCCAACAAACAAAACTAAATCTGGATTGTTTAAGTAAAATAAGCTTCGACAGCGCTCTCATTAATGGTTCATTATCCTGAAAATGCAACACGGGTGTATCCAAATCATCCTAAAAATAATTATAACAACAAAACATATAAGATAGTAAACAAGCATTAAAATAAATCTTCCACGCGATCTTGCCTCCATCCATTCTCACGACCGTACTAGCTGTGATTGCAGTAAAGGTCCCAATACAGTCTTATTGAGGAATGAGTTGTACTAATTATGAATTGCAATTAAAGTTTCTTCACAAGGCAATTGCAAGAAAGAAAAAAAGACCAAGAATAGAAAATAATAAGTGAAAATCGCTGGACAATACTAATTCACTCAACCTAGTGAAAAATGAGAATATTGCAGCTCACAACATACCTGCATTCGACCAGCAGTATCAACAAGAACCACATCAGAACCGTTGCGTGTTGCCTCCTGGATTGCTGCCTTTGCCACAAAGCGGGATCCTTTTCATAACCCTTTTCAAATATAGGGATCTAAGAAGAAAATGTCACAAATTTAACACAGATTCTACGAACCAGATTAATCAGGCAAACAAGCTACTAAAACAACAATCTTATTTATTTAGCTGCAATTAACACAAATCAAGTACCTGAAGCCTACATGCATGTGTGCGGAGCTGCTCAACAGCTCCTGACCGAAATGTATCACAAGCAGCCATCATAACGCTTACGTTATGCTGTTGAAGCCAGTATGCTACCTGCAATGTGTAAAAAAACTACTAATCAGATGGTAGGTCTTATTTGTGAAATCTTTATATGTAAAGAGTAGCTTGAACTGAACCTTAGCTAGATTGGTTGACTTTCCGACACCATTGACACCCACAAGAACAAAAACGTACGGTTTTCTTTGTTCCTTGGCAACATGTACATCCCTCAGAATGTAAATAGAGCGCCTAGGAGTTAAAATACGAAGAAGAGCATCTTCCATTGCAGCCTGTAGCAATAATTCCATGCCATGACTATGAATTTATTTATATGACAAAGCAGTAACATGTAAAAGGAACTCGATAAAGAAATGTTACAAACCTGCACTGTGGAAGATATCCTTGTGAAAGATGGCAGCTTTTTACCTTCCAAACTTGCTGCAACTGATTCACAAAGTTTTTCAGCTATCTCCTCTGCCTGCAATTCGAATATAAAAAGAACTCAGTACGCACGCCCTATCAACAAATACTACTCAGCTCAAATACAAATTGTATAGTCACAGAAACTACTTTTAAAGCGTTTCACGTTTCTGTATCCATTTCAGAAAAGAAAACTATTGGAAAGTTGTACCAAATGTTTCAGGTCACACTTCATAGATAGAAACTCGTTTCTTAAAAATTGAAAACTCGTAACCTATGATGTAGTGTGTTTTTCGAAGTGGATCAATATCACACTTCTGTAAATCTCTAATATTTCCAAGATCATTTTGTACAAGTTCCGAATCGAGAAAAAAAAAAACCCTCTTTTTCTCCTCTATCATGTGACTTGTAGGTAACATATATAAAAAGTATAAGCATATTGCTTATCATTTTAAAAATTTATAGATATATTCGTACATTTTTATTATTTAAACGTTTTACATTTCTTATATTTTTACACATACTCCGTCTCTGTATAACATAGGATAACAGCATACCACATTCTTGGTCATCAACCTATCCTTGAGAGCTTTAAGAGCTGGTTCCAGATCTGACTTCTCGAAATTTTCCTTTCATGCGATACTGGGGTAACAAAAGTACATTAATCTAGTGTGTTTATAAAACAATAGAAGCCACTAATAGAAAAATCCAGTATTATTAGAACAATCTATACGAGTAATTATAAAGTATGTTGTAAGTTTGGTTCATCAAGACATAAGAGAATTGCACATACAAATATCATCTAAATGCACGAATCTATGAACATGCATAACAAAAGGAATCAACAGCTGCTACTTGCTACTAGATGACAATTTGGATCCCCCAGAAGAAAAAATAAAATAAAATCTGCACAGTATCTTTATAACTAGAAGCGCAATCAGTCATCAAACTGAAACATATGTTAAACCTTTCCGTATTAGCTATATAACAAAGGGATTGTTAACTTTCAATATTTTTGAAAGGACCAGGCACTGCATAAAGCTGCTGGTTCAAAATGCATTCAAATGTTTCATACATATTTCCCATCAGATAAAATTTTTTACATCTCCTGATCAAATCAATTAGCAGGAAACTGTTGATTGAAGTACAACATATAGCTAGTTCATGGTGTGTTTAATTACTAAGATGATCCGCTCCCCTAATTTATTCAACTCAATCATTACGTAATTAAATAAAGGAGCATTACTATTGAAAGATGCAATGTAATTACCTGTTAAACATAGACGAGAACCATCCCTTTTTCTTTGTATCAGGCTTGCTGTCCTTTCCCACTTCCTCATCTTCGCTCTCGTTGTCACTGCTTACAATCTCTTCTTTGTCCATCATGCTTTCACCATGATCAGTCGCCACAACATCTACTTGATTCCCATTCTCCTCCACAGGATCTGTGAAGTCCAATTTTGTCTCTTTCAGAGTATCGTCCCAAACTCTATTCTTCATTGTTATCTTTTTCTTTGGCTCCACCTTGGAACCTGGGTCAACCTTAGAACCCTTAGTCACAACAGTATCGGCTTTCTTTCCACCTTTACTTTTAAGCTTTTGAAACTTTCTTACATCGAAAGCTCCATTATTGGAACTTCCATTTTCTTTATTGTTAGTAGCAGCAACTGCCCTAGAACCTTGAATGTTAACATGATTACCATTAGATTGTCCATTCTCCAATTTATACCCTTTTCCATTATCAGCATCACCACCGTCGGTTGCTTCACCCTTTTTTTTGTTTACCTCCATCCACCATGCCTTTTTTCATTTGTCCTTGTTTCTTACCGTCATTCACATGTTTGTTCAGCTGCTTTGATTTCTTCAATTCCTCCGCCCGAGCTTCGGCCTCTTTCCTAAGATGACTAAAAGTCTCATCAAAATCATTATAATCCGTCCACTTGGGATCATACATCTCTGAAAATTCACCCTTCATCAATCCAAGCAGCTCATCGACATACAACAAGTGAAGTATCCGCTGATACACAGCAACAAACACAAGTCCAAGATCATTATGGAAAGTCCATTTGAGGGTGTAGGAGGCACCGGAAGCATCATAATTGTAAGATGCAACACTGGATCGCTCCTCCAAAAGACAGGACCTGATCAAGGTGTCAATTGGCGATCCTCTAAGAGCATTTCCAATGTTCAAATCTGAAACAAATATGAGATAAGAGCAAATAAAAATGGTCCAAGAATTCATTCTAATGTACATAAAATCAAATTTTAAGATCCAGATACTGATGTCATGAAAAAACATTCATGAATACTGACAACCTTGGTGGTTTACTAATCAACAATAAATTTTCAAAAAGAATTAACAGGTAAAAAAAACAATTTCAAGTCAATAATTCAAAAGACAACTTCTGACACATTTTTCTTTTCTTTGATCGTTTTGTCAAATAATATAACATTTTCCAATGGTTTGATAGCAAAGAAATGGAATATGAAAAAATTAATGACAAAGACACTAATGTGATGAATTCATCATTTATCAAAATGCACACAAACAGAAAGGGCAGAGGCATTACTTGTCTCATATGAGAACCAGTAGATGATCCCATATCTCGTGCTAGGTGTTGGAAGGTTGCGAACAGACAAATATGGTTCAATGCACTTCTCCACCTCATCCAAGGTTTTAATGACAAGCAGCACAAAGGTAATTAAATTAGCAGAGTTGTCCTCACCCGATGTCTGGGTAGCTGTTAGAATATTAATATGCTTCTGTATCAGTTCGTCAATTTTCTGATTCAACGAGTTCACATCTGTTGGTGTACTAGCTGCATCTGATGGAAAAGCAACAAAGACCATTTTTAACAGAGAACAGGGAGACTTCCCAGTATCTAACATCTTATGTTCGAAACATGGTTCCAAGATCTGAGACCGACAAATGAAACATTAGCAAAATAACAATTGATCATGGATGATGGCAAAGCAAAGAAAAATGAACATAGATGTTTATGCTACAGAGCATACTCGAGATATCTGGCCAACGTTATTTCTACTTATTTACTGAGTAAATGAGGATGCTTCTCCAAAATCTTGATCATAACATCCAAGCCTTATGCAAGTGTTGCAGAAGCGGTCCTTTTGATGGCTGGATAGTGCTAACTGCTAAGAAGTTTTTCCAAATAATTGAATTCGACATTTGCACCTGGCTACACCTTTAGAGCTTTTGAAAGTAGATCTTGAAATCTTCAAGCTTCTTTATTCTTAGGCTCAACAACCAAGGCAACCTGCTTCCGCATTTATCAAGCTTTATAACTTCAATAACAACAAACTTTTAAGCACAGAAAAAAAAATGCATGGTAGTATATAGCTGTAGTGAAAGAAGCTCATGAATCTGCACAATTGTGGTAAAACAACATGAGGGTCATCTTCATATTAGAATGATTGAGCTATCATAGGTAACACAGGTCGTGGCAAGCAACATTTAAACTCGGACAACAACGGTAACTCCATCTTGAAGTGGGCTGATCCAATTAAATACAAGACTAGTCTCTCCTATCTTAGAGGCACTACCGCCCTGCATCAAACAACATAAACTCATACTGTAAGTCAATCCATACATCTAAACCTTCAAGTAATTCTTCACTAATTAGATAGAATGCAGATGCATTACCGCTGCTATTTTAGGCTCTTCACTAGCCTTCCATGACTTCAAACTTTGAGCCAGTTTTTCAGGTCCTAGCCATTTCTTAAGGTACTCCAACAGCTTACCACCCAGAGTGACATTAAACCAATTGGAAGAGTTCTAGCAAACGAGCCATACCTTGAAAAAGAGGCATGCTTAGATTTGAATCCTGAAATCCTCAATTGCATCAATAGACAGCGAATCTTTCAGATATGGGAGGGAGTCTTTCAAGCTGCATATGGAGGGACAGTTTTCATGTTAGGGATAGCTCAACATGAATCAGATATTCAGAGACGGGCAAATATAATTTAGTATATTTTGTGTCTTTTGGGAGGGACTCTTTTCAAGCTTCACTTGAATTATACTCATATTTGATCAAGCAAATAAAAATCACATGAAAATTTATGAGTGCTTGCACATGAAAATTCACTTATTTGCACATCCTAAGAAGCGAACGTATTAAGCACAAACTACTGTTTATCCAACAGTATGATCTTAGGTCCACTCCCATAACGCAAGAGTGGAATGGGAAAAGTTTTTCAAACATAAAAATCTCAACAAATGTTGACAACACTATGGCTTAATATCAAGAGAACAAAACATTAGCCATGCCAAGGAAATACTGTAGTTGCTGACCAGACTAAACATATCTATCTTGTTCTGACATGTTTTGTTTTGCAGCATGTATTATTATTATTTATGATCTAAGACATTTACGGTCATATTTATTATTTCATAACTAAAACTCATACATTAAAGGAGCTAACCAACATCAGTACAAAAAAAGACAATAGGGAGGTCATCAACAGAATTTTCCGGTGTTTGTCAACATTCCACAACTTTGAGAAACTAAATCATGTAGACCCCAGCTAAACATGAACTCAAGAAGCATTTTAAAACAACAGTTCAACGGTCCAAAACTCTATAAAATGGAATCAGAATTTAATTACCTTAGTTATTTTGACACTGTTGGTAAAATCAAGCTCCTCGGGAGAAATTTCATATTTTGGAACTTCACGTGGATGATTGACATATGCATTGGAGCCAAAAATTAAATGTCATTGAAGTAATATCATATTCCAGATGTGAAGCAACCTCCAATAATGAATTCACGATCATCATAGATTCATTAGAAGCTTGAAAAGGAAAAAGACCAACAGTAATCTCAGCATCAAAAGTCAAGGAACAAGAGAAAATATGAGAAAAAAGACAATTAAAAATAGGGTATGGAGAAAGAAAGCAATTATCTAAGAAAATGTGTCAATAAATGATAAAAATTCACAACAGTCACAATCAACTCAACGTACGAGTCACCAAGATCAGCAAATAATGGAGCTATGGCCTTCACGTCTTCTTCATCCTGGTACAAAACCCCAAAATAAACTGTAGGTTTCAATTTGAAAGACAACAGGATCTTAAATGTATAATTTGCATACATACAATTGGAAGGTGCTACATAACGAGGTAACAGAAAACAAACCCTGAGAGAGCGATGTAAAATGGTATTCTTTAAAAAAAAATACTGTAGAACACACATACAATGGAGAATGTAGTGTGTGTTTGCAGAAGGGGTGGGGAGAGCTGAAGGGGAGAGAAACTTTTCCTGCTTGTTATGAGAGGTAAAATGAGAGGATAAATGAACTCTTCCATCCGATCATGTGTGGCGAATACACAAACTCATTCCCTCGGATTTGGACAGGTTGAAAGATGAAAGAGAAGGTTTTCAGTGCTTTTATATATACCCCAAAAAGAAAACATCCATGCATCTCTCCACTGCCATATGACAAATCAAAATTCTTATATGATCCACAGAAAAACTACAAAAACAGTAATACTTTCTTGTAGTCAAGGGAGCTAGTTCTTACAAACTTTGGGCCAGTTTTTCAGGTTCCAACAATTTCTTAAGGTGCTCCAACAGCTTACCACCCAACGAGACATCAACCCAATTGGATAAGGCTTCAAGCAAACGATCCAGACCTTGAAATTAAGGCATGCTTAGGTTTAAATTTTGAAACCCTCAATTGCATCGTTGAGATAAGACGATATCGACTCAATTTCTACATTTCCTTCAACATATTTTTCTTAACCTTTTTGGCCCAATTCAGGGAAAGAATGCAGATTCGTTTAGGCACAATTTCAAGTTTCAACCGACGTTAAGGACAGACTCTTTTCAAGAGTCAATTGAAGTTATCCTCATACTTCATCAAGAAGTTAAAATCATAGGATACTTCAAAAATTAATGAATCTTTCATTCATATACGGGAGGGAGCTTCAAGTTTCAACTGGAGTTGGGGAGGGTCTCCTTTCAAGTGTCAATTGAAGTTATCCTCATACTTCATCAAGAAGTTAAAATCACAGGATAATTCAAAAATTAATGAACCTTTTATATATGGGAGGGACATGGACTTATTTTCAAGCGTCAATTGAAGTTATCCTCATTCTTCATCAAGAAGTTAAAATCACAGGATAATTCAAAAATTAATGAATCTTTTATTCATATACGGGAGGGAGCTTCAAGTTTCAACTGGAGTTGGGGAGGGTCTCCTTTCAAGTGTCAATTGAAGTTATCCTCATACTTCATCAAGAAGTTAAAATCACAGGATAATTCAAAAATTAATGAACCTTTTATATATGGGAGGGACATGGACTTATTTTCAAGCGTCAATTGAAGTTATCCTCATACTTCATCAAGAAGTTAAAATCACAGGAGAATTCAAAAATTAATGAACTTTTTAGATATGGGAGGGACATGGACTTCTTTTCAAGCGTCAATTGAAGTTATCCTTATACTTATACTTCATCAAGAAGTTAAAATCACAGGATAATTCAAAAATTAAGGAACCTTTCAGATATGGGAGGGACATGGACTTCTTTTCAAGCGTCAATTGAAGTTATCCTCATACTTCATCAGGAAGTTAAAATCACAGGATACTTCAAAAATTAATGAAAGATTCAAGTTTCAACCGAAATTAGGAAGGGTCTCTTTTCAAGCGTCAATGGAAGTTATCCTCATACTTCATCAAGAAGTTAAAATCACAGGGAGAGACAGTTTCAAGTTTCAACCAACATCAGGGAGGGGCAGTTTCAAGTTTCAACTGACATTAGGGAGGGGCAGTTACAAGTTTCAACCGACATTAGGGAGGAACTCATTAATGAATCTTTCATATAAGGGAGGGACGGGACAACTTCAAGTTTCAACCGGAGTTAGGGAGGGTCTCTTGAAGTTATCCTCATACTTCATCATGAAGTTAAAATCACACAATTTCAAGTTTCAACACAAAAAAATCATTCAAAATTCTGAATTCACCCAGAAAGATGCTTAATAATCATCATCGCATCTTTAACTGAATTCAGCCCGAAAAATCAAAATTTTGAATTCGGTTACGTGCAGCATTGAGTTCTCCCACAAATTTACATAATTTTTGGATTCTGAAACCCTAAATAGAGGGTTTAACTTGAAAATTGCAGCAAAAATTGAATTAAATTGGAATAATCGAAACCCAAAATATAGATAATGAAAGAATATCAGAGAGAAAGATTCTCATTAATCATCACCATATCGAATTCACCCAAAAAATGCTCAATAATCATCATCGCATCTTTAACTGAATTCACACACAAAACAAAATTTTGAATTCAGTTAAGCGCAGCATAGAGTTCACCCGCAAATTTACAAAAATCGATTCTGAAACCCTAAACAGAGGGTTTAAGTTCATAATTGCAGAAAAAATTGAATTAAATTGGAACAATCCAAACCCAGATGCCATCAAATTCACCCTCAATTCCAGAAATTTTAGAATTACGAAACCCTAAATTGTTGTTGCATCTCTTAAAAAGAGAGCATTTTACATGAATTTAGGATTCCGAAACCCTAAATAGAGAGAAGAAACGAGAAAGTTGCTGAGAAATACGCACCATAGGAAGAGATTGAGTAATCTTCTTCATGACATGTTTTCTTGAATTCGAAACCCTAAATTGCATAAAAACAGAACATTTTGAATTATGTAATCGTCAATCAAATTCACCCACAGAAAGCCCTCTTTTGAATTCAAGAATCGTCAATCGAATTCACCCACAAAAACCCTCTTTTGAATTCAAGAACCCTCAATCGAATTCACCCATAGAAATTTCAGAATTGGAAACCCTAAATTGCACGACCCTTTTGCTTAGAATTCACCCACAGAAATTTTAGAATTGGAAACCCTAAATTGCACGGCCCTTTTGCTTAGAATTCACCCATATAAAAATACTTTCGAATCACGAAACCCTAAATCGCAGCAGGATCTATGTAGCTTGAATTTTGAATTCAAGAACCCTCGATGGGCCTGTTCTCTTCTCAGAAATACGCAACATAAGAACCGATTTAGAATTCGAAACCCTATAATTCGCACGACCCTTTTGCTTAGAATTCACCCACAAAAACCTTCTTAGGCTCTGTTCTCTTCCCATTAAATAAAAAGATCCCTCTCTCGCCACTATAAAAAAAAACAAATTTATTTTTAAAAACCAAAAGAGTCAATTTGGAGTGGTTATTAGCCAACAGCATTAGGTTTATTTTTCATTTTTTTTACCCGAAAGTTGCATTACCCTATTCAAAAGAAATATATGTAAAATATGTGAATTATGAAAGAAATACTGGTAAATTGGGGTTTTTAGGTCAAAAGTACAAATGCAAGTTAATCAAAATCAATCTAAATCTATAAAACTCCAATAATGTCTATAAAAGTCATTTGAACAAAACTCCAACAAAATCATTCACAAAAAAAGTTAGAATCTATAAAAGTCATTAGAAGTCTATTAAAATCTGTAAAAGTATATAAATTTAGGACATGTATTATTTTCGGATTTTAAAAGACTTTTTTAGAATACAAATTTTCTCATGAAAAGTTTTATTTTTAGCTTTTTAACAGGAATACAGATCTGCTAATAAAATTTAAGAATAATTCAAATAATTGATTTTTCTTGCAGAAACTAATAATTTAAATAAAATAATTTATACTATAATTGACATCTCAATATGACGTAGCAGTTTAGGTTAATGTAATGTAGTTATGGTCTATTTTGTACAAATCCATTATAAAGACTATGATTTTAAAACTTGTTTACGTGCATTAAAAAAATAATATTTTACTAATAAGTTTAAGTTATTTTTTTTTATATGTTTTACAAAATAAAGTGCCGTTTATTTTTACCCTAGTAGTTAACGGCACTCTTTGTTCAAATACTCCAACTCCATCCACCTCAAACCTACAAGAAAGTAAAAAGAAGGAAGTGGTGATAAGTACAGAGTATGTGAGATTGATTTATCTAATAAGTAGACTGTTTTGTTGGCTTTATAAACCAAATTTAGAATTAATTATGTTAAATAATTTCTATAATATTTATAGATTTTGAACTTAGTTTTCAAGCAATCTCGCTAACATAACTAATATTAAGGATGAAATTCAAATCTTGCTCCTTGTAAATTTAAATATAACATATGTTTTTATTAAATAAAGCTAATTGATTGTTAGTGGAACAATGGGCCATCAACAATTTAAGTGGCAAAATGGACTTGCATGTAAAGTGAATCCCCTTTCAGTATTTACCGGAATAAACAAAAGTGACGTAGCATGCAAATTTTTAATTTATGAATTGATATATAATAGAGGGACATTTTTATTTTCCATAGGAACACAAGTATTGAATGAAAATCAAACTAGACGTAGAAAGAGGAATAAAACAAGTGAACACAAGAAATTCATGCCTCTAAGTGGCAACACTATGGAGGACAACCGTTTCAACGGTCAGGCCCGGCCCAAATCCAAAAAGAACACCCCAATCCAGCCCTTCTCCGGTGGATTGCAACCCTTGTTCAGCCGATTTTTTCCTCATCTCGTCCAATATAAACAACACACAAGCACTAGACATGTTACCATACTCCGACAAAACATGGCGGGTAGCCCGGAGCTTTTCTTGCTTGAGGCGAAGCGTAGACTCTACTTGGTCTAGAATGGCGGGTCCTCCGGGGTGAGCAATCCAAAATAATGAATTCCAGTCCGAGATTCCAAGTGGTTGAAATGCTTCATTTAGACTTTTCTCAATGTTCTTTGAGATTAGGCCGGGAACATCCTTCAAGAGATGAAATGTTAATCCAACTTCTCGGAGATGCCCATCTATTGCACCGTGACTATCCGGGAGAATTGTTTGGGATGCTGAAACCACTTCAAACAACGGCTTTTCTACCTGAAATTGTTAATTTTTTTGCTTAGTAAATATTGGAAACCAACTAATAACACAATACATATTTTTCTAACATAGATTTATGAACCTTATTAATAGGACATTAGTATTCACAAGCCTTATAAATGTACAGCCCATCCAAGTTTTTGTTCAATATCATAATTTGGAAAACAGTATATTGTGTCAAGTACAACTAAACAGGGCTTTATATTTTTACCTCCACTGGGTCTGAACCTACTATAATAGCAGCAGCACCATCACCAAATAAAGCTTGACCAACAAGGCTATCAAGATGTGCATCGCTAGGACCGCGAAACGTGACAGCTGTTATCTCGGAACAAACCACAAGCACACGTGCGCCTTTGTTGTTTTCAGCAAGGTCCTTGGCTAACCGGAGGACAGTGCCGCCGGCGAAACAACCTTGTTGGTACATCATGAGCCTCTTGACCGATGGGCGGAGGCCCAGAAGTTTAGTGAGCTGATAATCAGCTCCGGGCATGTCCACGCCACTTGTGGTGCAAAAGACTAAATGAGTAATTTTGGACTTTGGTTGACCCCATTCTTTGATAGCCTTTGTGGCAGCTTCTTTGCCTAGTTTTGGAATTTCAACGACCACAATATCTTGCCTTGCGTCTAGGGAAGGAGCCATATATGCACACATGTTTGGATTTTCTTTTAGTATTTCTTCGGTTAAATGCATGTAACGCTTCTTGATCATTGATTTTTCGCCTGCAAAATAACAACTTAATTATTTCCCTGATAATAATTACTAATTTGTTATATTTAATTTTGATTGAAATGTTAAACATACTGTATCAATATATTCACCTTAAAAATAGAAAGAAGTATTATATATCAATATGTTGTTCATAATAAATTTTGACACACCAACAATAAAAGCCAACAAGTCAGTATGGGTTATCAGAAATATTTGGTTTTTTTTTTTTTTTTTTACAAAAGAAACATTTGGTTTTATTCTTCATTTACTTGTAGTAGTGTGTAACTACATATGATTTCTTTGCTTTCAAAAGAAAAGAAAAAAAAAACATACGATTTCTTGTAGTTAAAAAAACCACCAGAAATAAATATATATTTTTCACTTTTTCATTTAAATGTAATTTGCAAAGTTTCATATAATATTTATTTTTTAATAAAAAAGTTTAAAAAGATTTGAATTTTTTTGAATAATATTAGAAATCAAGATTATGTATAAATCAACACTAAACATTATTTCATGACATTAAATTTTTTGTTCTCTCTATAAATTCGCTTGAATCACATTTTGAATGAGATACGATGATCATATATAAACATGAAATCGAAACTCAAATGTCTGTATACATATATAATAAAATCTCTTATATATAAGATTGTCTTACACATGCGCTTGAACTTTTCTTTGAGGTCCGTCATATGCTCGCTATTAGTAATGCGGAAATAATAATCGGGATACGCATCCTGATCAACACAATTTGCGGGAGTAGCAGTTCCGATGGCCAAGACAGTAGCAGGGCCATGAGCCCTCTGTGCCTTCCTGACTTCATCTACAGACACCATATTAGTGGTATGAAATGAAACAAGTAGGTCAAGAGTGAGTTTTGATGACAGAATAAATTTGCAAGCAATATGAGAGGTTTATATACACAAAACTAAAGCAAGTTTTATGAAACTCAATGAAAGACAGACGGGTAGATGAAAATCACGTGCTAATCATCAAATGGAGCCTCAAGTGGTTGGTTGATCCAAGGGTTTCTTGGATTGGCACGTGCCTAGTTTGGTATATTTATGTAATATTTGCCATGTCACATGTTTTGAAGTTGGGGTTTGTTGCTACTTACTACTAAACAGTCAATTAATTACCCAATCTATACAAACTTTATTTCGTACAGTAAATTAAATGCCCAATCTATATAACTTTAATTAGTTTTCCTGTACAGTGGGACAATTTATTTGAGGGGAAAATATCTTGACATTCCTAACATGTAATGGTTGTTTCTATTTTAGCTAATTGGAAGTTTGGTGTAATTATCTATAATGAGTATTTTAGATATATTAATGTTTTAACGGTGAAATATATATGGTCAAATTAATCTTGAATCTTTATTTTTACATATAAATAAAATCTATTTGGTGTTGTCAAAAGAAAAGAAGCTGTTTCGTTAGGGTTTTATTTATCATTTCATGCATAATTATGAGTAGATGTACATTTCCCCAAAATAATGAAGATAAACTTGGAAGTTATCTCAAAACAAATTACACATATGTTTAATGAGTTTTAATGTTTCAAGACTATTATTTACTCACTACAAACAAGCTCAAGAAATGTGATTAATTATATGCTTCAAAGATTAATAGAAAATATGTTACTAACTTTAATTATCAGTTCGAGCTTTGAGTTCAATCGTTCAAATAACATAGTATCAGAGCCTCTATGATCGAAAGTTTTAATTCTAACAACTTCATTGTTGAATTAAAAAACATTGTAGGCTGGACATGTGTTGTAAACTTCAAGCTCAAGTATCAAAATTTTAATGGGATATCTTATTTCAGCTTTTAATGATGAAAAAACATCTCAATTAAATTGAACTTTTACATGTATAAATTGTGTTTTGATCGGAAGAGCATTAGCCACGTAGCTTGGGTTTGGTGGCAATGCATGAGTTGCACGTATAAATGAAAATAAAAGGGAATTATGTGTCTGAGTCATTGTAAATTTAGTCATTTTAAAATTACATAAATAAGGGTTTTACTTTATACTATTTGTAATAAGTAAGGTTTTAAACTGTGACGAGATTGTAGATAAACTGTCAAAAACTATGGAAACCATAGGGAACACAAGATATTTTTTTATTTTTGGAATTCGAACGCAAAACTTCTCACTTTCTTTAAAAGTGTACACAACAGTTTATACAGAAAATATCACAAATTAAAAGTGGTCATCAATATGATACCAATTTAGATGTATTCAAAATTTAGGAATTTTAAAGTTAGGACCAAGTATGTGGGATTGATTTATCTAATAAGTAGACTGTTTCGTTGGCTTTATAAACCAAATTTAGAATTAATTCTGCTAGATAATTTTTATAATATTTATAGATTTTGAACTTAGTTTTCAAGCTCAATCTCGCTAACATAACTAATATTAAGGATGAAATTCAAATCTCGCTTCTTGTAAATTTAAATATAACATATGTTTTTATTAAATAAAGCTAACTGATTGTCAGTGGAACAATGGGCCTTGAACAATTTAAGTGGCAAAATGGAGTTGCATGTAAAGTGAATCCCCTTTCAGTATTTACCCGAATAAACAAAAGTAATGTAGCATGCAAGGTTTAAATTTATGAATTGATATATAATAGAGGGACATTTTTATTTTCCATAGGAACACAAGTATTGAATGAAAATCAAAGTAGACGTAGAAAGAGGAATAAAACAAGTCAACATAAGAAATTCATGCCTCTAAGTGGCAACACTATGGAGGACAACAGTTTCAACGGTCAGGCCCGGCCCAAATCCAAAAAGAACACCCCAATCCAGCCCTTCTCCGGTAGATTGTAACCCTTGTTCAGCCGATTTTTTCCTCATCTCGTCCAATATAAACAACACACAAGCACTAGACATGTTACCATACTCCGACAAAACATGGCGGGTAGCCCGGAGCTTTTCTTGCTTGAGGCGAAGCGTAGACTCTACTTGGTCTAGAATGGCGGGTCCTCCGGGGTGAGCAATCCAAAATAATGAATTCCAGTCCGAGATTCCAAGTGGTTGAAATGCTTCATTTAGACTTTTCTCAATGTTCTTTGAGATTAGGCCGGGAACATCCTTCAAGAGATGAAATGTTAGTCCAACTTCTCGGAGATGCCCATCTATTGCACCGTGACTATCCGGGAGAATTGTTTGGGATGCTGAAACCACTTCAAACAACGGCTTTTCTACCTGAAATTGTTAATTTTTTTGCTTAGTAAATATTGGAAACCAACTAATAACACAATACATATTTTTCTAACATAGATTTAATGAACCTTATTAATAGGATATTAGTATTCACGGGCCTTATAAATGTACGGCCCATCCAAGTTTTTGTTCAATATCATAATTTGGAAAACAGAATATTGTGTTAAGTACAACTAAACAAGGCTTTATATTTTTACCTCCACTGGGTCTGAACCTACTATAATAGCAGCAGCACCATCACCAAATAAAGCTTGACCAACAAGGCTATCAAGATGTGCATCGCTAGGACCGCGAAACGTGACAGCTGTTATCTCGGAACAAACCACAAGAACACGTGCGCCTTTGTTGTTTTCAGCAAGGTCCTTGGCTAACCGGAGGACAGTGCCGCCGGCGAAACAACCTTGTTGGTACATCATGAGCCGCTTGACCGATGGGCGGAGGCCTAGAAGTTTAGTGAGCTGATAATCAGCTCCGGGCATGTCCACGCCACTTGTGGTGCAAAAGACTAAATGAGTAATTTTAGACTTTGGTTGACCCCATTCTTTGATAGCCTTTGTGGCAGCTTCTTTGCCTAGTTTTGGAATTTCAACGACCACAATATCTTGCCTTGCGTCTAGAGAAGGAGCCATATATGCACACATGTTTGGATTTTCTTTTAATATTTCTTCGGTTAAATGCATATAACGCTTCTTGATCATTGATTTTTCGCCTGCAAAATTACAACTTAGTTATCTCATGATAATAAATTTTGTTGGCTTTCATAATAAATTTTGACACACCAATAATAAAAGCCAACAAGTCAGTATGGGTTATCAGAAATATTTGTTTCTTTTTCTTTTTTATTTTACAAAAGAAACATTTGGTTTTATTCTTCATTTACTTATGTGTTTAACTTATGTGTATAACTAAATATGATTTCTTTGCTTTCAAAGAGGAGAAAAAAAAAACATATCACTTCTTCTAATTAAAAAAACCACCGGAAATAAATATATATTTTTCACTTTTTCATTTAAATGTAATTTGCAAAGTTTCATATAATATTTATTTTAAAAAAAAAGTTTAAAAAGATTTGAATTTTTTGAATATTATTAGAAATCAAGATTATGTATTTTCTGTTTTAAAGAAATCAAGTCAACACTAAACATTATTTCATGACATTAAATTTTTTGTACACTCTATAAATTCGTTTAAATCACATTTTGAATAAGATACGAGGATCATATATAAACATGAAACAAAAACTCAAATGTATGCATATATAATAAAATCTCTTCTATATAAGATTATCTTACACATGCGCTTGAACTTTTCTTTGAGCTCGGTCATGTGCTCGCTATTAGTGATGCGGAAATAATAATCCGGATATTCATCCTGATCAACACAATTCGCGGGAGTAGCAGTTCCGATGGCCAAGACAGTAGCAGGGCCTTGAGCCCTCTGTGCCTTCCTGACTTCATCTACAGACACCATATTAGTGGTATGAAATGAAACAAGTAGGTTAAGAGTGAGTGAATAAATTTCCAAGCAATATGAGAGGTTTATATACAAGATATTTTTTTATTATTTTTTACTTAGCCATAAATTAAGGTGGTACGTGTGGTACGTGTACCACATTACTTGTGTGACCAAAATTATACCTCAACCTTTAACTGGCAATATTTTTAGTTCCCACTGCATCAGCTTATTTTCAGTAATGGCATAAAGATTCTTCCTTCTTTGCATATTGAGAAAACTGGTACTCATATAATCCAATTTAATATTTTAGCCACATTGACTTCAATAAATTAACAAAAAACAAATTTTTTTTATTTACTTCTTTTCTAATTTCATAAAGTCCATTTCTAGAAAACTGGATTAATTGTCATCAAATTTCAGTACATTTGTTACATATATTTGAACAATTGTACCTATTTAGCGTGCGCTTGTTTTATACCAAAATAACGGAAAGAAGTTAAGAAAAGAAAATAAAGGGAAAGAAAAGAAATTATTATGAATTTTTTTATTTGTTGGGATCGGGTCTGTAAAGGGGTATTATCCATTGATTCTTGTTGTAACTGTTTGATTCAAACAGAGAAATCAAACATATGGAGTTATATGACATAACTAATCAGAATAAAATTATTCATTTTTGTGTTAAGTGTACATGTTAGTATAGAAATAAACCTTTAAATGTAGTAATTAAAAATATTAAATACAGTAGTTTCTCAATCTCATTTATTACATTACTCCTACTATTAATTAGCAAAAATAGATTATAATTTCTTAAAATTTTAACCCATTTATCTATATTTAAATTACTAATATTATCTTGTATTTATTAGGAGCAAATTAAATTAGGAACACGTAAAAAGAACAACGTTTATATAAATTGATGATTTTATGTATTTTTTGTGAGAAATTTTAGAATGCTCTCGGAGTACGATACTTCTTGAAAAATATAAAGTAAACAAATTGATATAGAAGCTATTTAGAGTATAATAAAACAAAGGGTTTTGATAATTAAAGTTGTTTAATACGATGTATGCCATAGAACTACATTTACAATTTTTTAAAATCATCGTTTTTTCTATCTTTATTTCTCTAAACATTGACTTTCTTTCTTTTCACAAACACCATCTAAATGATTCCAAAATAAAAAAGTTGAACAATTAAAATTTCTTAAAATATCGTTATTTACTGGAATATGTCATTTATTAAGTCGTCAACGGTGATTTTAATAGTATTATACGAAATGTTCTTATTTAAAAAAAAAATTATGATACCACACTTCTTATTTTGACAAAAGTAAATCATTGTTAAGCATCTCATATTGTCTAGTTATGTGGAGATTTACAAGTGGTGGTGATTTTCTCCCTTAGAGTCTCCTAGCCCAATGTTGGCGCCACCCGCAGATATTCAGTTCTGCAAACTTCGCGTTTCAGGTGTATATTTCTAAACGTGAGAGGTGTGTGTTAAGTATTCCACATTGACTAGTGAAATCACGGGAAATCTTTTTACTATTTACTCTAAAAAAATATGAAACCCAATTTGTATTCGATGGATGGAATTTTTCAACTGGAACCTAAGTTGTTAGAGAGGACTATCAATATTGATGGTTTTTGTCCCTTTTTATTGTGCATTTTTGTTTGGACTGCATATTCTTTTGTCCACATAGTATCACCTTTAAACAACACATAGTATCACCCTCTAAAAAGGGCATTCTTTGGATTGGATTGTGTATTTAACTAATTTCCAGTGTTCAAAAAAGCGCTAGGCGCTAGTCGGGCGGTGACCCTCCGCCTAGCGCCTAGAGCGCTTAGTCGGGGCCTAGGCGATTTTCTAGGCGGTTTTAAAATAAAATAATATTTATTTTAAAAATAAGTTAATTATATGTAAATAAATTAATAAAATAATTAGAGTACCATGATTAGTAATAAGGAGCATAATTCGAATCATGTTCTTTCCACTCACGCATTTGTGAGTGTATCAATTGGGCTACAACCAATTGGTAACACAAAACTTATTAAAACGATTATAATAAGAACAAGAAAAAAATTATTAGGCAAAAGGAATTCACCTCAATATAAGAACTTGCAAAATTTTATTCATAGTGGGACACATTATTTTTCATAAGAACAACTGAAAGGAAATTAAGAAATAGAAATAAAATAAACGTTGACAATAAACACTGCAAGTCAACAAAAGAAATTTTTTATTTTTTTTTTTTTAGGGAACAACAAAAGAAATTCTAAATGGGAATACTATGGAGAACAACAGTTTCAACAGTAAGGCCCGGCCCAAATCCAAAAAGAACACCCCAATCAAGCCCTTCTCCAGTACTTTTCAGGCCTTCTTCACCCGATTTTTTCCTCATCTCATCCAATATAAACAACACACAAGCACTAGACATGTTACCGTACTCCGCCAATACATGGCGTGTGGCTTGAAGCTTTTCTTGCTTAAGGCGGAGTGTGGCCTCCACTTGGTCTAAAATCGCTGGTCCTCCCGGATGAGCAATCCAAAATATAGAATTCCAATCAGAGATTCCTAATGGATGAAATGCTTCAATTAAGCTTTTCTCAATGTTCTTGGAGATTAGGTGAGGAACACTTTCCAGAAGATGAAATGTTAGCCCAACTTCTTTGAGATGTCCTTCTATTGCCCCGTAGCTGTCGGGGAGAATTGTTTGGGCCGCCGAAACTAATTCAAACAACGGCTTTTCCACCTGAAATGAGTATTAAACAAAATATAACAATGTATTTAATTTTATTATATAAATCTTTGTCTGCATTTAATATATGTTCATGCGTCCTTTTTAGATCGACTTGATTGGAATTATCTTTTAACTACACTTAATTACTTTGTGAAAGCCCAAACCAACCCAACTCACACTATATACGGGCTTGGACTAAGCTAGACCAAATTAAGAAAACTGGTTCCAAATACTAGTCCAATTCAATCTATCACCTAATAATTATAAATTTTAAAACATGGCCAGCCCGGACGGATAGAGATAACAAATTCATGTACTTTTCTCCTTTATGAAATAAGAAACTAATATGTATCTTTTTATGATTTTGAAACACTAAATAATTGTAATATATTAGTTTTATAGTGTATACTTAAAATTTTATAAATTATGTAAAAATCCTTTTTTTTTCTACCTGTTCCACTGGATCTGAGCCCACTATAATAGCAGCAGCTCCATCACCAAACAAGGCCTGGCCCACAAGGCTATCAAGATGTGCATCGCTAGGACCACGAAATGTGACAACAGTTAACTCGGAACAAACCACAAGCACACGTGCGCCTTTGTTGTTTTCAGCGAGGTCCTTGGCTAGGCGGAGGACCGTGCCGCCGGCAAAACAACCTTGTTGGTACATCATGAGCCGCTTCACTGACGACCGGAGGCCCAGAAGTTTAGTGAGCTGATAATCAGCTCCAGGCATGTCCACGCCACTTGTGGTGCAAAAGACTAAATGAGTAATTTTGGACTTTGGTTGACCCCATTCTTTGATGGCCTTTGTGGCAGCTTCTTTGCCTAGTTTTGGTATTTCAACAATCAACATATCTTGTCTATCATCCAGTGAAGGAGCCATGAACTTACACATGTTTGGATTTGCTTTTAACATCTCTTCGGTTAAGTGCATGTAACGCTTCTTGATCTTTGATTTCTCACCTACAATATTATATCAACTTAGTTATTTCCAACTAGTAATAAATTATAGTGTGATTTAAATCGTATTCGATTTAACGATTATTCAAAATGTTCTCATTTCGTTTATGTTACATGATTTTATAATATGTCTGTGTAATTTTCTAATTTGAAATATTTTCTCATCAAATGGAATGATATAACCATTATATTTTACTGCATGTCATCACGGTTGGTGGACATACTATATAGTGTTTCTATATTAAAAAAAATCCATGTATATATACATATTTGGATTAATTACAAAATTAATTTATTTAAACTTAAATAAAAGTAAACAACTCATAGCTCAACGAAAATTACTAGTTGTAGAATAAGAAATGGAAACGTGTAAAGAATAAAAGTTTAAAGATGTTATTGCATTTTATCAAAAAAGTGTAATTGCGAAAATATATAAATAAAATCCATACAAATGTATTTTACTAACATTGTGAGTTTTTTTTTTTTTTTTATGAAAGTCATATTAACTTGACTTTAATTACATAACTCAATAAATATTAATTTTTTGTTATAAAAAAAGTATATTCTAATTTTTTGATGATAAGACATTAATTTGATAATGTATAAAACAATATTAGTAAATAAAAGGTAAAAGTTTTAAAAAAAATGCTCGTGGTTTCCAACTTTTGCAAATGAAGGTCTGTGGTTTCAGTGTTTGCAAATAAAGGTACGATCACTAACACCGTTTATTTTCGGTGAGGTGACACTTTGACCACAATTTGACCAAAGGGTAATTTCGTCATTAACAAAAAAATAAAAAGAAAATAGAAGTAAAAGAAAATGTTTGTGGTTTGGTTTTTTTTCAAATAACAGTTTGTGGTTTGATATTTTATTAAAAAAGATGTATAAGGTTTGATTTAATAACAGCCCGATCAAATGATTATTCTTTTAAGAAATTGATAAAATGAATTTGGTTAATCGTACATCAATCGAATGTGCCCATATATGACAAGAGATTTTAAAAATATGCTATTAAAAATGTATTTAATTGAATGATATCGAAAATTAAACACAATGTAAAGTAAATTGGCTTGTGTTGGCAAATAAATTATAGATAAGGTGGTGGATGAATGATTAAAATATATTCGAATCAATCACCGTTAGAGTGAGCAAAAATACAAAAGGAGAGTGCAATAATGTGCATATATCTATTAGCTTACATATACGCTTGAACTTTTCTTTGAGCTCCGTCATATGTTCGCTATTAGTGATACGAAAATAATAATCCGGATAAGTGTCCTGATCAACATAGTTCACCGGAGTAGCAGTTCCGATGGCCAAGATGGTAGCAGGGCCTTGAGCCCTTTGTGCCTTCCTCACTTCATCTACAGACACCATTTTCTTCCCAGCAATAAGTTCAAGAGTGCTAAGACAATTATATTTCAGAAGCAATGAAGTGTTTTTATATACAAAATTGAAGGGAGATTTGGTAAGGTTATGCTCTATTTCTTTTTTCACATGAACCAAAAGAAAACAGTAAATTAAATACTTAATCGAGATTTTTAATTTGGTGGGATGATCACATACTGTAGTTAATTACTTTTACGTGGTTGGTTCATTAATTACTTAGAAGATTAATTAGTTAGAAGATTAATAACTCTCTAATTTAAAAAAGAATATTAGAATGCAAATTATAAACGCTCCAAGTTTAAACGACATTCTAATGTAGAGATGTATCAGAAATTATATTATTACGCTTGTGAGTTGTCTAATTTGCAAATTAACAGAGATTTGTTTTTCGAAATTTATAAATAACTGCATGTGATTTTAATTTATAAGATTTGATGACAACTAATCACTTTTTTATTTTAGTTTTAAAAATTGCATTTTAAAATAAATTTAAAGATCAATTATTAGTTAATACATTATCAAATTAGTAGAAGAAAGTAAAATATCCAGTTTCACTTTGAGGATGGTCATGTCATGAGAGATATACTTTATCGATAACTAAATGTTACTTTTTTAAAAAAATAAAAAAATGCATTTGATTGTCATAAAAATTTAACGATTTAATTTACGTATGATACTATTTTGTGAAAAAAGTTATACCATATACTTCTATTTACAACATTTAAATCACATATTCCAATTCACAAATCCGATAAATATGAACCTTTTTTGTTATATATTTCCTAGATTAACTTTAATTTATGAGTGATGCTCACCAAATCGATAATTGATCAAAATACAATTTGATCAATCACCATTAGATTAGAATATAAGGGTGGAAATTAAAACCTTATGAAATCACCTATTTTACTTTAATTATAAATAGTGTTTTTTGTTTTTTTATTATACTCTAGATAATCTCGTATCAATCCGTCGTCTTTAGGTGATTTCATGAGGATTTAATCTTCATCCTTAGATTCCAATCTAATGATGATTGACTAAATTGTATTTGGTCAGTTATTAACTAGTTCAGACAACTGGTTAATCAATATACCAAATTTATCCCGGCAATATTTGATAAATCCAAAATATTGAAGACTTGTAAAATTTGGATATATTTATTAAATATTGCCAAACTAAAACTGAAATTATACCTAAAATTGGATTTAAATTTAATTGATGATCAATACCAAACTTCCATCCTCTATACCAACATTTTTTCAGTTACGGCATCAAGGTTTCCTTCTTTGCTAATCGGGAATTGGTAGACATAAAATCCAACCAAATGAGGAAAACTAGTCTATTTATATATGTGTATCATTTAGGGAAAAGTTAAAAATAATGCTTGTGATTTACTCAATTTTTAAATAGCTGTAATTTAACAGTTTCAAATAAAGGATGTGGTATGATTGTTTTTGCAAATAGAGTTGTGTGGTATGAATATTTTTACAAAATAGAAAATCTGGAATCACATTATTAAGTTCTGATGATATTTTTATCTTTTAACCAACTTATATTTACATATTGACAAAATATAGATCCCTAAATCGAATTGCAGATTTGTAAAATAGACTTAAATATCCATTTCATTCGTAAACCGTCAAATTATAAAAGAACGTAACACGTTCATAATATGGTTTATAATTTCGATTCGAGGGTTGAAAATGTCATTAAAAGATATGTGCTATCGATATTTAAATGTATTTTTTAAAAAAAAAAATATAATACGAAATGTACTTCATTGTCATTAAAACGTAAAGTTGTAATTTCATATACCTTATTTTGCAAAAATGCTTCATACCACGTACTTTTATTTGCAAATTGTTAAACCGCAGACCTCTATTTGCAAATTGAGTAAACCACGAGCATTATTTTTGAACTTCTCCCTTAAATTTATCTCGAAATCATAGGTGTATAGTGTTAGAGTAAATTTTTTAAAAAATGTGCTAATAAAAATTGTCAAAAAAGTGATCATGGTTTACTTTCTGACAAAAAAGTAACTTGTAGTTTTATATTTCGTCAAAAGAATAATCTTTTATTTAGATACAATAAAAATAACAGCTAAAGATCTCAAACATAAAAAATAAAAATAAAGAATTGATGTTTAAGCAACCTTATTTCTTTCACTTTTTAATTTTAAGGTAATTCAGGTGGTGTTTAGGCCTTATCAGTAATTCAGTTAAGTTCAGTAGTATTCAATTAAGTACAGTTTAGTAATTTCCTTTCAATAAATAAACTTCAATTTTGTTCAGTCGTAAAAAACAAGATCTTACTGTACCGAGAATTTCGAAAATGTTGATTCTCAAAATAAAATATAATATGGTTATTTAATAAATAATGTACTAAACAACTTTAATTCTTTTAATTTTCTATTTTAAGGTGTTAACGGTCATTTTTACAGTATCAAAATAAAAGATCATTCTTTTGACAAAATATAAAAATGACAGTCACTTTTTTTGTAACAAAACAAATTACAGTCATTTAATTTACCCTATTTTTTTAATGATATTTCTATTACTTAATATTACAAATTGAAATTTTATATCATAATAAGTTGTTTGTTTTATTTTAATTTGATCTGGCCCAAACTTAACGAGATAAATGGTTAGGTATCCATGAAGGAAGTAAAAAGTAAGATAGTAGGTCCTATACAATATCTTTATGAAGGGATTAGCCCGTCATACTAATCCATATGAGATAACCAGGTTGACATACATGTTGAATAGAAAAACCAGTTGATCTTTCAGAGTAGCGGAAACAGATCTTATCACCACGATCTTGTATCACCGAATACAGACGACCAGACGACGTTAACTGGAGAGGTCTGATTGTTCCACAGACTAAGAGCCGAAGAACAAGAAAGATGAGGAAAGGGAGGTTCAGCCGAATAGGGGGAGAAGGAGGGGCAGAACTCGACGTCTCTTTCTTATTTTGTATTTTGTGTGGTGATTATAGTTAAAGCCTTTTTATAGATGGAGTAACCCTAATTTCTCCATCTAAAATAATGGGCCTTTTAATCACTTCCACCTCTCGAATGGGCCCGATCCATTCCATTTCGGAGGAATCGGATTAGTTAGGGGCTATCTACATAGAAGTCATAATATTGATAATATATTATCATTTAATCAGTGTGAAAAATTAAATCCTTAATTTATCCAAACCATCAAATAATATTCTACAAATGTCAGATCTCTAGAAAATAACTACCATGCTCTCCTTTTTCCAAAAAAACTACCATGCTCCCATGTCTGAAAATAAAGAAAAACGATTTTCCTTGTTTGATAAGTAAAAATGGCAATATAATTTTTGGTAGAAAAAGGCTATATAATTAAAAGTAGAATATAGTATTGTAATAAGACATAAATAAGAGCAGGAAGTTAGTAGACCAGCAGAGAAAATTATGAAATTCAGTTTTTTTACTTTTTGTAAATTTTCAGAAATTCAGTATGAATTTCTATACCCATGTGATTAATGGAACAACCAAACTGCAATTACCAAAATGAATTGATGATTTGAATTTAATCTGATTCAGTTTTCAAATTCATTTCTTTTACTGAATATGAATTCAAATTTATATATCAGCATGATTTGATAGTATAATCACATGATCTTCTATGGTGGGAGGAGAAAGAAAAGAAAGACAAATTTTTCAAGAAAAAAAGACAAATTGTAAACTGCCCACTTTCTTTTCTTTTTAAAAATGTTAACTGTTCACTTGACAAAAGTAGGATAAAAATTGAATGATGTGATGAAAATAAACTAAATTATGTTATGCTATAGTTAATTGTAATATTTATTGATGTATGGTGTAATTTTCTCATTAATTAGGCCAGTATCCTAATTAATCCTAACACTTTCCGACTATTACATTGAAATTTTATTTTTAAGGCTTAATATATCAACAATCCACTCAATTTGTCCATTTTTGTTCATTTAGTCCCTCAACTTAAGGAACAACTTATTAGTCATCTGAATTTGTATTGCTTATTCATTTGGCCCCCTTAACTTATCAAATATGACCCATTTTGTCACCTTGTGCTGACATGGCATAATTTAAGTGGTTATAAAAATTCATTCCACATCGGCATAAAAGGGCAAAATTGGTCACATTTGACAAGTTGAGGGGCCAAGTGGAAAGAAAATACAAGTTGAGGAGCTAAGTAGAAAAGAAATCAAATTCAGGTGGCTAATAGGTTGTCTCTTAAGTTGAGGACTAAGTGAAAAAAATGGACAAGTTCAACATACTACGAAGGTAATAAGCCTATTAAATACGCCATCCGTTTTTAAATGTTAGTCGCTTTTGTAAAAATATGAGAACTTAAGATATCATTAATTATAGCATACATACTAATTTATTCTCTTTTTAATTTCTTCTGTGTTACTTGTTTCCTTAAAACTTCTTAAGCATATGGGTATTGTTGACAAGACATTAACCTTTATTTCCATTAATGACAAAAAGACCAACATTTATAAAAAAATATTCACTTCTAAAAACGACCAACATTTAGAAACGAAAGGAGTATCATATAAAATATTATCAACTCTATTAACTTATTAGCTCCAATGGATCGGCAATTTTAGTTATCCAAATGTTCTTTAAACAGTGTTGGATAAAGAGAAAAATATTGTTCATGTTATGTAGGGGTGTTCAAAATCGAACCGAACCGAACCAAAATAACCGATCGAACCGACCGAGATTTTTTATTTTGGTTCGGTTATTCGGTCTATTAGGTTCGGTTTCGGTTTTAAATTTTAAAATATATCGGTAATATCGGTCGGTTCGGTTTATATTATAAAATAACCGAATTAACCGAACCGACCGAAATATATGTTAATTAATATAATATGTATATATATTAATATTAAGTTATTTTATATTTTATAATTAAAATCTTATTTTGGACTTTACAATTATATTTTACCTAAAAACTCTTCAACTCCTAAACAATTATTTCACATGGATTTGTTAGATTTTGATGGTATGCAACTTTTTTATAGTGCTTGCTGGGATTCTCCAGAATGAAAAATGGATTGTCTTTTTTTTCTATAGTCTTTCTGTTATTATTTTACTTTTTTGGACCATACTTAAGGATTGACTTGTTTAATTTTCTAAATACTATATTAAAGTTGGACTCGCTTTTACTGATGTCAGATTATTTCATACAAATATAATATATAAAATAGAACAATATTATTCGGTTAAATCGGAAACCGAACCGAATAAACCGAATTATTTTCGGTGTATTCAGTTCGGTTTGAAAATAATACTCAGTTCGGTTCAATTTTTATTTTAAACGTTATTCGGTTTTCGGTTATTTCGATTCGGTTCGGTTATTGGACCGAACCGACCGATGCACACCCCTAATGTTATGTGTTGCATATGCCCAAGTCCTTTTCAACTCACAATTCATAATATGATTTTGTTTATGTTACTCGCAAATCAATAATTTTGTATACATTATAATTTGTTCCAGAATTTATATTTATTTTTGTATCTTTCTCACAAATCGATAATTTTGTATACATTATAATTTGTTTCAGAATTTATATTTATTTTTGTATCTCCTTTAATTTCTTTTGGAACTATAGGTGTCTAACAAAATTTGTTGACTTTTTTTCTTAGAGGTGAGCTCATATATCTTAACTTTCTTCAAATAAATAAAATAAAATAAAATTACAATATAAATATTTAAATTTTTTGGTACATTTATATTTTGTTTATTAACACTTGACTTGATAATGACCGCCAAATTGTCATTTTCATCCTTGATTTAAGTAATCTCTTTTTTTGGTTACAATTTAATTAATCTATAAACCCCTACACCAAAACGCAAAACCTTAAAGCAGGAAAAACAAAAACCACAAATTTTAAAAACACAAGCCTGAATAATTAGGTTCACAACATTAGTTTCCTGCATTTTCTCTTCCCCAATTTTTTCAAAATAATGTCTAAGAAGACAGGATCGTTTCTAACTTTTTATAGCCGAGGCGAGATAATATTTTTCAGCCCTATTATAAGTACATTTTAAGTTTTTTTTCTTTTAAGCTAACTCAATAAGAAAAAGAGGTTGTGACAAATCTGAACTAAGTTGGTATTCGAATCTCCAAAAGATCTAAACATTAGTTTTATTAAAACACAAAGAAAAAGAAAGATGTATTAATTTAAAATGCGCTAGCAAACCTATACTCTAGACGTTACCAAAAGAAAAAAAAAACTATACTCTAGACATTTTCATTTTATTTCTTGGGAATTTTTTTTATTGAAGTACCTATAGTTTTCTTAAGAAAAAGACAAGAAGTTTTGATAATTGTAAATCTATATGGAAATCTATCATTAGTTTACAGTCAATATGATTACTGACTACGATTCAGTATGTGCTCTTTTTATTTTGAAAACTTTGAGAAATTTTGAATAAGATGATTATTGCAATATTTATCTTAAGATTATTTTTTAAAAAAAAAACATACAATTAAAATGAGTGAAATTATGAATAAATATCACACTTTCGTATAGAAAAAAAGTTATACAATGAGATACAAAAATATATAATAAAAGGGTTTTTCTATCATGTGTCCAATGAGCACATGATAAGGGTTATATTTGCATACATTAAGCTTTAAATGCTCCTTATTTTCAATGTATATATTTAATTAGTCTTTTCCTTTACCTAAATAATTAATTATTTGTCCATATTCTCTCTCATCTCTTTTCCTCATTCTCTTCTAAAAAAAACGTTGCTCATAAATCTCATTTTGTAAAAAGTTTTTTTAATATAAATTAAAATTTGTATTTTTTATGATACCCTAAATAGTACTATGATGAACCCGTTGCACATGTCTTTGAATTTTTCTCCCGATGTAAAATGAAAAAAAAAATTAAAAAAATACCGGAAATATGGTGCTCTATGAAAAATTTAAAAATATATCGGAAGTATGCATATATATTTTTCATAGAGCACCATATTTCCGGTATTTTTTTAATAAAATTTTCGTTTTACATCGGGAGAAAAATTCAAAGACATGTGCAACGGGTTCATCATAGTACTATTTAGGGTATCATAAAAAATACAAATTTCAATTTATATTAAAAAAACTTCTTAAAATGAGATTTATTTTTTAGAAGAGAATGAGGAAAAGAGATGAGAGAGAATGTGGACAAAGGAAAAGACTAATTAAATATATACATTGAAAATAAGGAGCATTTAATGCTTAATGTATGTAAATATAACTCTTATCGTGTGCCTATTGGGCACATGGTAGAAAAATCCATAATAAAATACAATCTTAATTTTGTTTCTAATGAAAGAAATGTATATCAATATTTAATACAGATAATACAATTTGAATCTGTTTAACAAATTAATTAAGAAACAATAAATATGATAGTTAATAATATAATTATATAAAAAAATAATGTAGAAACTAGTAAATTATAGAGTTATATTTGTAAAAATCCCAATTATTTTAGAAATGAAATATAAATGGAAATGGCCCACAGGTGGGCGCAAGAGTTATGGAGAAAATTAGCAAAATTGCAAAAAAGGAAGCAAAATTACTTGAGTTACGGTTCAAACTCACAAATTTATAGAAGTTATTCATCCACCTTAACCAGCTACACTAGAGATTAGTTTGAACATTTTGAATTTAATTCTGATATCTACCTATATAAATAGGAATATACCAATTTTTGGGGCCCTAAAATACGGGGTCCCTGGGCGGGCGCCCCTTGTGCCACCCCTCAGGGCCGGCCCTGTAAGAAGATGAGACTTCAAAGTGACAAGTGTAAAATTGTTAAAAAGCAACTAGTTGTAAAAAAGACTGCAAATTGGAGGACATATGTTACCCGACTTTATTTCATGCGTCCATATGAACAATGAAAAACTTTTTTCCTTGCCAACGGTTTATATGACTTGGTCAATAAGTTATACATGTCACATCATCAATGTTGATAGTTCAAGTCATGGATAATCTCTATCGTACATGAATTCTACTTATTATCCTTTTCCAAATAGAAAAGCTTTTACTAAACAAAAATTATCTTCATAACCGATTTCATTATACTCTTAATGAGGTACCTAATTCTACTTCGCCTATAATCTTTTGGTTACAATTTTTTTTTTTTACAAAAATGTTACAATCTAATTAAGAGCCCATTTGGTGTAGCTGTTAGTTAGCAATTGTTTTAGTTGATGTTAGCTATTGCTGACGTTGTAGTTGTTTGATGTTATTGTTATTAATTTTTTTAATATATCCACTTATTCTTAATTTCAAAAATTAACTTTTTTCTTATGTTGGTCAATTATGAAAACTCTCTTAATGTTTTGTTTTTATTATTACTATAATTTGTAGCCAACATAATTTATTTATTCTAATAACTCAAAATGAAATATTTTTTTTATTATTTTTTGATAGCCAAAAAGCTTCATCAAGCCACAACAAAATTACATTTGTCAGCTAAAATGAAATTAGAAAGAAAAGAAGGACACGAGTGATAAACTAGAAAAGAATCATCTAACGAGCTATCCCATTTTGCCGTTTCATGAGAAACTTGATTAGCATTTTTTCTCACAAATCAAACCTCCGAATCTACAAAAAGGGACCTCTAATGCGAGATATCCTCGAAAAAGATTGAAAAACCAAACTCCAGAATACCTTTTCCATTCAAAGCATTTGCAATACCGAGATTATCCGTCTCGATCACCACCTTCGAGCACCCATTCCAAGCCGACTCTAAGCCCAACAAAATGGCCATAATTTCAGCAACTTCAACTGAACCTGAGGGGCCTAAAGGTGCAGCTACCACAAGAACAACATCCCCCATTTCATCTCGCACAACAGCTTCAACATGTCCCGAAAGATTCTTTTTCCAGGTTGCATCAGAGTTTATTTTCACCCAACCACTTACCGGAGGTTTCCATGAAGCTTTCGGATCCATACTCAAGCTCGTCTTCTCCGGCATGCTATAGGCTGAAATCCAATCGATTAACCAGTTGTCAACACCACTCAAGAACTCCTCCAATGTCCAGCAACTATTCCCATGCACAATGCGGTTGCGGTGAAACCAGATAAACCAGTTGTCAACACCACTCAAGAACTCCTCCAATGTCCAGCAACTATTCCCATGCACAATGCGGTTGCGATGAAACCAGATAAACCACAAGATAACTGCATATATGTTAAAGCAATTTGTCGAACAATTTGTGTGCAATCATTCCAACCAGTCCCTACCATCAAGACACCAGAGTTTCCATCTTCGATCAAAGCCAAATTCATTTCGCCAAATAGTTTTAGCAAAAATACAATCTCTCATTACATGGAGTGTATTCTCAACATCACCACAATTTGGAAAAAGATTATTAGAAACAACACCTTTATGAACCAAATTATCCATTGTAGGTAAAATATTACGCGATAATCTCCACATAAAATTTCTAATTTTCAAAAGGAGATTGCACTTCCAGATCCAAGCCGAAGACTTGAAGCTCACCGATGACGATGAGGCACGACCAATTTTTTGTTTTCTTTGTCCTCAATCAAATGATAAGCTGTCTTTATTGTAAAAGTACTCGATTTTGACCCCAACCAGAATTGAGCATCAACCGAAAATCTACGACTAAGTGGAATCTGGAGAATAGCATTAGCCTCCTCATTATTAAACAAACTTCGCACTAGCGGAACATTCCAACAACCTCCATCATAATCAATAATCTCCAACACTTTAGAAACATTATATAACGCCCTAAATTGGTTATATATCTCATTAATTAAATTGTGGATGGACTTGGAGGAAATTATGATTACTTCTGGGCCAGTCATTAAAAGATAATATAAACTGAAGGATTAGAATTGATATTTGGCATATAGAAGTCCTAAAATCTCATTTACATCTCCATTCACGCAGACAACTTCATCTCCATCATTCTTCATCCTTCATTTCTACTCTTCACATTCAATCTTCAATATCTTCTTCGTTTCTCATCCGTTTTCCGCATTCTATATATCAAAACGAAGCTCTCAACATCTACTACAAGTCTATGTAAGTTTCAGCTGAGGATTTTGCATTTTCGGAGATCGAAATTGAGGTATAAAACTCGTCATCTTGGCTGCCTATTCCGTTTCTATATGATAGACTCATTATTTCGAAATTTTAACATCATAAATGGATTCAGGAGGCTGTTTTACCTAGGGATGAAGTGAAATCGGAAACATGCAAGCGATTTTGAGCGGTGATCGGAGCTTGAACGGAAAACGTATGAAGTTCAACGGAAATCATGTTTTCCGGCAACGTTTGAAGGTAATAAAGTTATATTTGGACTCCTGGGAATGTAAGGAGTAATCTGGTATAGGTGCATTACGAAAACAGCCACCTCGAATTTTCCGGAGAACGGAATCGGTGATCGGGTGGACGTTTTCCGGCGAATTTTGGGAAACTGCCCAAAAAATTCTACAAAAATCTCAGTGGACTCGAAACGTTATTTTAAGAAACTTTAATTCTTGGTCCGAAGCTAAATTCCTTACGATTTGGTCTCAATAAATTGTTGAAGTGGTTAAATGGATAAAATTAAGGAAATTAAGTGGATTTAAGTTAACAATATAATTGTTGGATATAAGTTATGAATAAATTAATATATATCATATGGATATGAGTATATTTGAAATAAGTAATTGGAATTAATGGTAATTGTGAAGTTAATGGAAGATCGATATACGGTCAGGTTAATGACTTGTAGTCTATAGAATCTCGACTTGGACGGTGGATAAATTGGATTATAGAAATGTGTTTTTACGCAGGATTATCCCTAGTTATGCTAGGATAGTTATCCGTTTTATAGAGGAGATTCTATCGAATTTTCAGTAGAAATTTCGTAAAACGTGATTAGTTAAGAATTTATCAGAATTTCCATAGGTTTCTAAATATTGTTTTCCTATTCCTTAGAGACTCGTCCGATAGGAGAAGCGGCATCGAAGAGCTAGCATTGTCGGTTAAGGATAATCTGTGAGTTAATTATATGTTATGCATATTTAATTTAGCATTTGTATTCGCACGTCTTTTTACCGGTATTTGAAGTAAACATTGTTTTATATATTAAAACATGTTATATATTTTATTATATTATATACGTATTTTATTTGTGGCTTAAATACGTGGTATGGACATGCTTCTTGGTGAGCGGCATCAGGAGCTTGTTCGCACAGGTACCATCGGGTTATCGGTATTGATGATATTATGATGATGTGATATTGTGATTTATGGTTGAGCTCGGTTAAGTTATTCTCGGGCTATGTGATGTGGATTGGATATAAGTGAGGCTGGGTAAGTAATCGGTTGAGTTATTCTCGGTGCTCCAGCCGGCTGTGCGTGAAATCGGTTGAGTTATTCTCGGTCCGCCAGTCATTGGATTAAAGAGAGCCTTGTGGCTATATTTAGAGGATTGATAGGTGGGGTGTTGATTTTAGGGTCCATCCCGTACTAAACCACGTATATATCTATTTATTTATAAAAATGGTTTTGAGAAGAGCATATTGTGTGAATGCATGTATATTATATATTATATATATTATATTATTGTGTGCCGGTTGAATGCTAAATCATTCATGCATTGCATATAATTAATTCACTACGGGAGGTTTGACTCCCACTATTTTTCCAGGTGATCTAGAGGTCAGTTGCAGCCCAAGTTCTTCATCTGGGCAGCATAGCTATTTTTACACAGTTTTATTCAGTCTTATATTCTAGACCGCACTACCAGTTTGAGGGTTTATATTATTATGTTTCGAATACGTCATATATGTAAAATATTATACGGTGTTATTTGATATGTTATCGGTGATTATTGTTGGCTATTGAGGATTGCTACGGGTTCCGGTGGCTTATGCTTACCCGTTCCCTAGAGCCGGCCACGGTTCCGGGATGGGTCGTGACACATTAGAAGCCACCAGTTTCGTTAATGGCTTACAAGTTGATAACGTGGGAACCCATTTGTCCTTATAAAAGTCAATTGATTCTCTATTCCCGACCCTCCAACACAAACCCTCCTCCATTATCTCCCTCCCTTTCAAGATGCCCTTCCAAATACAGCTTGGCTTTGTACCTGTGCACTCGAAAAGTCAGAATAGGGAAAATATTTAGCTTTAAATTTTTTGGCACAAAGAGAACTCCGGACTTGAGAAATATGCCAAACCCTCTTTGCCACCATAGCTAAATTAAACGACTCAAACCAACGAAACCCAACTCTTCTTTCGATTGACAAAGAGCTTCATAAGTAAGCCAGTGAATAGCTTTCTTTCCTTTCTTCTTACTCCACCAAAAACAACTTAGCAGAGCTTGCATTTGCTGACATATAGATGGAGGAACAATAAAACAACTCATGAGATATTGAGGAATAGATTGCGCTACTGCTTCAATAAGAACCTCTATACCACCACTAGAAAGAAACCGTTCACCCTACCCCTCAAGTCTCTGCGATAATCTCTCAAGAAGGCATTAGAAAATCGCTTTTTTATATCGCCCAATTAAAGTTGGCATACCCAAATACTTTGGGAATTGACCAACCTCGTCTACCTCAAGCATCTTGGCCAATACACCCTTCTTATCATCTGAAACCCCACAACTAAAAGCCACTTCTGATTTGTCAAGATTAACCTTTTGTCCCGAAGCCGCCTCGTAATCGTACAAAATTAAGCGAACAACCTTCACCTCTTGTTCCGTAGCTCTACCAAAAATTATAGAGTCGTCTGCAAATAACAAGTGATTAACAATCGCATTACCAAGACCAACAGACACTCCATGTAACCTCCCTTCCATCTGGGCTTTCCTAATTCTCGCTGAAAGACCCTTGACACACAATAAGCAAAGATAAGGGGAAAGCGGATCCCCCTATCTTAATCCCCGACTCGGAATGAGATTCCCATACGGTTGCCCATTTATAAGAAAACTGAAAGATGTCGTTGAAACACATGTCATAATCAAGTCAATAAACACAACAGGAAAACCCATCTTGCTCATCATACTACTGAGATAGCTCCACTCCACCCTATCATAAGCTTTCGACATATCCAATTTAAAGGCAAGCACGTCTTTCTTTCTTTTAATACGGTGTCGCATCGAGTGAAAAATTTCAAAAGCCGTCATAGTATTATCATTGATAGCTCGATCGGGCACAAAAGCTCCTTGCACCTCACTGATCACCTCATTCAAGCAACACTTCAACCGGTTTGCTAGAACTTTTGATATAATCTTATAAAGAACATTGCACAAACTAATAGGTTGAAGATCTTGAACCCTTTCAGACTTTTTAATTTTTGATATTTTAGTTGTCATGTTCGAAAAAAGAAATCAACAATCTACAATACTAACATTATGAAAGTTTTCATAATTGGCTAAGATAAAAGATTTTGATTTCTAAAATTGAGGATAAGTGAATATATTAAAAAATTTAATAAACTAAAATCTCTATAAAATTAACACATCATCTAAACTCTTATAGTATAGATACTATAACATACATATTTTTATGCATTAAAACATGAGTTATATAGACATTCCCTAAAAAAAAAAAAAAAAAAGTTTATATAGAAATTCTGTACATTGTGCGGGAATATTAAATATTAAGTAAAAAATAAATATTTGCTAAAAATATTTAATTCAGTTAATAGTTAAAAGGATAATCAAACAAAATTGAGGAGTATTTTTGAAGGTTTTGATGAAATGTTTCAAAACTCCGATAATTATATAAAAATTGCTAAATGTTAATGCAATTCATCCATAATTAAACGCTATTTTTGTCCTGTTATTTTTTTTAACGGGAAAGCTAACCTATGTTCTTAGGGTATAGGTTAAGTGCATTTAATGTGCATAGTGTTTAGTGCAAATTTAGAAAATATCAACTTCTTTAAATGCATTATAATAAAATATTTTATTATTTTATCATTTTTTACAATTAATTAATATAATTAAATTTCTAAAATTATTTTTATTTAATAGGTGAGATTTTTAAAATAGGAGCTACCGGTTTATATTTTGAGTTCGGGTTTGGTTTTAAAATTTTGGTTAGGGTTCGGATTTAAGGTTTATGGTTAGTGTTTAGGTTAGGGTTAGTGTTTAGGTTCGGATTTAGGGTTTGGTTCGGGTAAGGGTAAGGGTTTAGGGGTCGGGTTAGGGTTTAGTGTTTAGGGTTAGGATTTAGTTCGGGGTTTAGGGTTTAGGATTTAGGGTTAGGGTAAGGTTCGGATTTAGGATTAGGGTAAGGGTAAGGGTAAGGTTCGGGTTTAAAGTTAGGGTTTTGAAAAAATATTAAGCAAAAATAATTAAAAATTTTGAAATTTTAGTTAAGACAAAATATAGGTAAATACTTAATTTTGTATTCAAATATATTTAAAGAAGTTTAAACTTTCTAGATAGACACTAAAAACTATGTGATATTAATGATCCTTATCGTTTTTTTAAAAATGCTTATGCAAAAACCTTTTCCAAACACACCTAACTCTGTATAAAAGCCCTTTATCAAAACGCAAAACCCTAAAGCAGGAAACAAAAACGACAAAACAAAAAAACACGAGCCTAAACAATTACAGTCACGTGTACCTCACCCAACGTTATTTCCAACATTTTCTCTTCCCTTCACCAACTTCATTCATCCACTTCCACACAACTATCACCCCACGCGCCACCATGCAATCCACTTTCATTTCTCCACGCGCCACCCCAACAACCCCTTTCCACTCCCCTCTCACTCTCACTCACTTACCAACAGCACGCCCATCCTCTCTCCGCGTGTTCGCCCAATCTCCGGCCGCCGTAACATCATCGCCGCCGTCATCCGTAGCTCTGAAGTTAAACAAATACAGCTCACGAGTGACGGAGCCAAAATCTCAGGGGGGTTCTCAAGCAATCCTACATGGCGTGGGGCTTTCCGATGAAGACATGAGTAAGGCTCAGATAGGTATATCTTCAGTTTGGTATGAAGGGAATACGTGTAATATGCACTTGCTGAAGCTATCGGAGGCTGTTAAGGAAGGCGTGCAAGACGCGGGTATGGTTGGATTTAGGTTTAATACAATTGGTGTTAGTGATGCTATTTCAATGGGGACTAGAGGGATGTGTTATAGCTTGCAAAGTAGGGATTTGATTGCTGATAGTATTGAGACTGTTATGAGTGCTCAGTGGTATGACGGTAATATCTCCATCCCCGGTTGTGATAAGAATGTGAGTGTTTTTTTGCTCTTGCTTTTCAATTTGTCTACTTTTCGTCTCGTTGGTCCGATAAGTACGTTGTTTTCTTTGGTTTTGGAACATTTTTTAGTTTGTATAATGTAGTGGTTGGATGAAATGTTCGATTGTATATGTTTGTACTCTATACATTTCATAATGAATTGTTGTTATGGGAAAACATGTTATGGTATATAAGCTTAATAGAGTTGGTTTTGCAAAATGGCACAATTGTATTGAATTGGTTTCGTTTGCTTCTTGTAGATGCCAGGTACAATTATGGCAATGGGGAGGCTCAACCGACCTAGCATTATGATTTATGGTGGAACTATAAAGGTGTGGGATATTGCTTTCTTCCCAAAATGTGATTAAAATCAGCTTCTGGTTTTAATCGGATTAGGCGAACTTCCTTTTAATCATTTAGTAGAAAGGCAGCCAATTTTTTTCTATAGCCCCATCAAACTTTATATTAAATGTATTTTTGATATGTTCACCAATACTCTCTAGCTGGTAACTTATGTAGTTCTCCACCTTTGTTTTGCAGCCTGGTCATTTCAATGGTCATACATACGATATTGTATCTGCCTTTCAGGTTCGTGACTCAATTCTGTTTTGATTTGCTTGTCCATGTTGATCGTATCTGATTAGATTTTAAATCCAATTACTGTGTGAACTGTGTTCTACCCATCACTCACTTATTATGTTTTTTTAATCTATAAGGGCTCTAGTCATATAATAGACACTGAATTGTTGAAATTTCTGTTGAATAAATAAATGCACAGCTGCATGCTTCTGTCCATTAACACCAGTTCATACTGTTTCGTATTTGCGGCGTGAAAGTGTGCTTGGTATGAGAACATAGCTATGCTGCTATGCACTCTCATTCAGAATTTGCTATTATTATTGGGTTTAAAACTATATCAGTCAGATTGTAAATTTTATTTATGGTTTCATCATCTATTTGCTATTTCGCATAATGAATATCCTAGTTAGTTTGCTAGTTTGCCTTTTGTTTTGCTACAATAGCCATTTTAAAATAGGAGTTAGAACATGATCATGATGCTTGGACGCTTTGATTTCGTAGAACATGGAAACATTCATTAACCGTATTTCAAATAGTCTTCTTTGTGTCTGAGTAATATCAATATGAATAATTTCATCAAAAAAAAATAAAAAAAATAAAAAAAATATCAATATGAATAAGCTTAATCCAAAATGCCAACTACAAACTCTCACATGCACAAAGAAGCAACAAGTTTCATCTAGTTATATTCCTTTTTTTTTTTTTGTTTTCTGTTTTTGATTTACCTCTTGTCATAGGTTTATGGAGAATATGTTAGTGGCTCTATAAGTGCTGATGACATGAAAAATGTGGTCCGCAATTCTTGCCCTGGGGCAGGTGCTTGTGGTGGAATGTATACAGCTAACACTATGGCTTCTGCAATTGAAGCTATGGGAATGTCCCTTCCTTACAGGTTTGCAAGTTCTTCCTGAATCATTTAAATCTTTATATGATAACAATTTCTTATGCTGTTTAATTGTTTTTGCTGGCAGCTCTTCCATACCTGCTGAAGACCCATTGAAATTGGACGAATGCCGTTTGGCTGGGAAATATCTTCTAGAATTGTTAAAATTGGATTTGAAACCAAGGGATATAATTACTCGCCGGTCTCTACGCAATGCAATGGTTGTTGTCATGGCATTAGGTGGGTCTACCAATGCCGTGTTGCATTTAATTGCAATTGCCAGGTACATAAAATGTTTCCCCTATTTATTACTAGTTATTACTTCTTCATATTGGTGCTGATGATGTGCTGGCAGGTCTGTTGGACTAGACTTAACGCTCGACGATTTCCAAAAGGTTAGTGATGAGGTCCCGTTCCTTGCAGATCTAAAACCTAGTGGCAAATATGTAATGGAGGACGTGCATAAGGTGCTTTTTAAATATTATAATCATTTTTTATATATTTATTTTGTGAGATCAATGAAAACATTGTCACCACAGACATCTAAATCCATTTCTCAATTTTTTACAAATAAATCTCTTGTAGGTTGGAGGAACACCCGCTGTACTTCGTTACCTTTTGGAGCATGGGTTCGTGGATGGGGATTGTTTGACTGGTACATTGTCTGGAATTGTGTGAACATTCTTTTGCATGAATTAGAAGTTTTCATTTAGCAATTTCTCATGCTATATCTTTCACATTAATTTGACACATTTCGTCTCCAGTGACGGGGAAGACATTGGCTGAAAATGTGCAAAATTGCCCACCTTTGGCTGAGGGGCAGGTTGAGTTACATCCTTTTAATCTCACTGTTTTTGTTGAGGAAATTTTTTATTGCGGGATAAAATAATTTCTTTCTTGTAACACTTATATTATGCAGGACATAATAAGGTCACTGCAAAATCCGATCAAGAAAACAGGTCACATACAAATATTATATGGAAATCTTGCACCAGAAGGTTCTGTGGCAAAAATTACTGGAAAAGAAGGACTCTATTTCTCTGGTACTATTGTCTGTTCCTTGTTGGTCCTCACCCAGCTACTGCTTTTGCACCCATCATATCTTGTACTGGGAAGTGTAACCATATGGGCGTTGTTCTCCAGGTCCTGCACTTGTTTTTGAGGGAGAGGAAGCTATGCTTGCAGCTATATCTGAAGATCCTATGAGTTTTAAGGTAAGTATTCAAGTGACTGTTGATGCATGTTGTACCTTTTCTCCCATTAGAGTTGCTAGTTTTGCAAAATTTTGGAAGGCAGGCTCAAAATTTTGAAGGCCTTTGGAGACAGTTGAATATTGTTATGAGATTGACTTTCTACTTGTATTTCTTCGTTCTTATACGCAATTGGTATTGAAGCATAAGGCTATATTTTTTGGAAAGTGATAATGGTAAGGGTCAGGCCCTAGGCCAATTATTATTTCGCTAAGGAAGAATGAAACACGCATGGCTGGTAGTAGTATGGAATTTAGCTGCATCTTGGCATTTGTGAGAGTAGGTTATATATGGTACTGAACTGATGCAGCTGGTGGAGGTCATGGTGAGATTTTTCTGTTATTCATTTCCTTCAACTTCGATTCTTGGCAGCTGAGATATTTTCTCTGCTGATTATCCTTTTTCCTTGGTTTGTCCGAGTATCTTTGCTTTTGGTGTATTCTGTTGTTTGGGTCATGTTTGGCTCCAGTTAACTAATAGCAGATTTGCAGTCAATAGTTGTTAAGGGTGTTTTAAGATACTTGTTACAAGTTTTAACTCTTTGATTCTAGTGCTCCTGTAGTTACAAGATTTTTGTAATCATACATGGAATTCTGATATTCAAGCTTCTTTTTCATATGTTATATGTCAGGGAAAAGTAGTAGTTATTAGAGGAGAGGGGCCTAAGGGAGGACCAGGCATGCCTGAAATGCTAACTCCAACAAGTGCAATCATGGGAGCTGGTCTGGGGAAGGTATGTACTAAATTTATTTTCTTTCTGATTTCTGATCTGACGCTGTCATGAATTTCCTTCATTCACAAAATTTCGTGGTTTTTCAAGTGGTGACTGACTCTTTGCGAATCATAACAAATAATCCTTTTTTGTTTTTCTGAATGCATTAATGAAAAAATTGACATTTATTTTGAGCACAAGTAGGTGTTTGCAGCCAAATGTATTTCCTTTATATGTGAAGTAGATATCTTATATCTGCACTTTTCTGTTTTAAGTATTCATTCAGAACCTCACGTTGCTCTTCGTGATACATTATTAAAAAAATTAGGCTTTTCAAGTGAAAGGGTTGTTTGATCTGGTTATTTTGGTGGAATATTGCAGGATTGTGCATTGTTGACAGATGGTAGATTTTCAGGAGGTTCACATGGATTTGTTGTTGGTCACATATGCCCTGAAGCACAGGTGCCTCTTTGTTGCCTTGTATATTTTAATACTATTTGTTCTTGCCTGAGGTTTCATTGAGTTTCTGTATACCTAATGAACTTGTGTTTTTACAAAACCTGTTCTTGAAATTTCATAGGAAATATTTGTTGCTTCAAATGTGTGTTTATACATGAAGACGCTAGTACATAGCCTTTATTTAAAATACTTGTTAAATACTTTGGTTCTTCTTATATTCAGGATGGGGGTCCGATTGGTCTTGTTAGAAATGGTGACGTCATTAACATTGATGTCCGGGAGAGGAGAATAGATCTTCAAATGACTGATGAGGAAATGGAACAACGAAGAAAGAATTGGACTCCCCCTCCATATAAGGCTAATCGTGGAAGCTTATACAAGGTAAACAGAAGTTTTAATGCACCTTTTGTTCATTAAAAGTAATTTTTACCAATAAGTTGTTGGCTGGAGAGGTTTATAGCTCCTTCCTTCCCCTCAAGCAAGGTCTCAAGTTCGAGTCTTGTGTATGGAAAAAACAGTTGATGTGAGTTTTGTTTCTCTTTGAGGGTCCCGCTTTAGTCTGGAAATCAGATTGTAAAATACCAAATACCAAAAAGAACACACAAAAAAGGAATGAAAATTCCTTGTCACACCAAGTTGTTGATGTGTTATCTTGTTTATTTCCAGTACATAAAGAATGTGCAATCAGCTTCCAATGGATGCGTGACGGATGAGTAGAGAAGTGGAGTGGATATGCTTTAGGAGTGTTATAGAGTGCAACGGAACACATCTCAAGCTGCTAGATTGGGTATTTTGCTCGGCTCTTTTTAGGGTTTTTGTATTTATTTCTGTCTGCCTTGTTCATTCTTAGGTGAGGAATAATTTTGTGCTTTGGTAGGTTGCGAAAGTTTGGACATTGTATTGTGCTTTTGGTAATGCAATTTTGACGCAGATTAGTATTAAGGTTCCGAAGCAGATGCTACCGGGCTTGTCCATTAGAATATATCAGAATTGTAATGAACAAAACATGTACCAAAAAATAAAATGTAATGAATATGCACAACGCTCGTTACCATTTTGTGCATTTTGATGGTTCATTAACATTTGATATGATAGATTTGGTTTCTCTAATCAGGGCATGAAGGAACGACGTGAACATTTGAGCCAAACATGACATTTCATTTGTTTCTAAAAAGATGGATTACAATGAAAGTCGTACTACTATATAGGGTTATAATTTTGACAAGCAAACATATTGAATCCATCATATGTACTTCAAAAGAAGTGGAACAAGGTCTATATTTGTTTCATATCTAATACACCAAATGCTCGAGTTTTACTTGAATAGAACTAGCAACAATTTTCAACTTTTTATTTTTTATAATAATAAATTTTGGTTGTTGAAGTTTTATTTTTTTGGTTGGAAATATAAATGAAGTAAATTCTATTGTTTCAACTGTATAATTAAAGACAGTAGGAAAAAATAAAGTTAGAATACATTTGGTTCGCAAAGGGAATGTCAGAGATCGTCACTGCAGTAAGAAGAAGAGAGTGTTACTTAAAGATAGTTGATTATTGCGTGTCCGTTGTTAAGAAAGACATGGATAGAGAAACCAATTACTTAGATGGACTCTATTAAAGTGGAGAAACCTAAAATAAAAACCTAAAATTTTTGTATTTATAAAACCACCTCGTTATTTATCCAAACAAACTAACATATAAATACACGATAGTTCTTTTTTAGTATTGTATATTAACGATAGTTGAAGTCATCTACTCTCCTAGAATTCCCGCATCTAAAATCCCTCCGACAAGTATAATAATACACTTTGTTGTCTTAAAATCAAAATTGGAAAATAATCCTCACAATAAGGGTCGGAAATAAATAATAAAAAAAAGGTTTATAGCTCCTCGAACTTGTTTAAAAATTTCAACCGTTGTGGTAGCTAGGCTTAGGGAACGGAGCCCAATCCCCGTTACGTCCGATCCGTAATCAACAGCGCATGGAATTATCCTTGACAGACAGACGCTTCCCTCTCATACCATCCTTTTCTTTTGCGATGGTTTTTTGTTTTTGGGGAAACATTGTTTGATTTTAATCGAAGATCTATACATATTAGGTAATTTCTTCTTTGGTTTTATTTAATTTTTCTCTTAATTGTTCTGAATATTATTATTATTTGGCTGTTTAAGGATTGATGATTCATTTAGTTGATGTAACATGAAAATAAAATCGGGGTTTCGCATATCATGATAATTTACAGTGATTTTTTTGAAATTGATGTTCTTCTCGTAACAATGTCATCTGTTATTATTATGTTTGCATATATAGGGAAGTAAATTGTTTGATTTGGATTCAACTATCATGAATAGCATGTGGATATTCTGCTACCAAGAAGATCGTCGGGTCGTACATTATACAAAAGTTCTTTTTGTAGCAAACTCTGGCTAAGTAGATGTGAGGACCTTTGGTTCTTTAATATTCGTGCATTGTTTGTTGGATGTTAATGTTTAGTCGTGTTGAACTTTTCGTTGCTTAATTAGTATTTCAATCATGCTTGTTCATTTTGGTAGTCATTATAGACTGTAAAGATTTTTCTTTTTTAACTGGCATAGAGTATGGAGAACATGGAGATTGATCAAGTGGTGGTGGATATACCTGATACTCCTGATCGGGTAACGGCACAACATATTAATGGTTCACAATTCCGAAAAGAAAGAAGTTCACCGGTAGCCGGTCATTCTAGAAATTCTAATTTTTTTAGGAGCAGAGACTCTCTGAATGAGTCAAGCCCTAGGGGTAGGACGGTCAGTGAAAATGGGTACAATAGAAGGCTACATCTAAATCATGGAGGGGTTTCTCTGAAGATGGATGAATCTGAGCCTCGTGATAATAACTCTACTGCTTTTTCTTCCCAAAATTTTCCCTTGTTCAGAAGAGGAGCAATGGTGAACAACTTTAAGCTGGAATCTCGACCTTCTGCCTCTAAGATGCAACATTTAGACAAAGGGAAAGCTCAGTGTAATAAAGTTGCGTCCAAATCACCTGTCTCCATAGATGAGGATGCTCTATTTAATATTGCTTTGTCATGCGGTGCATCAAAAGCTCCCCCTGTAAAATCCAGTAAGGCCTTAAAGGGGAAGGAAAAGGTTGACTTAAGTTCACGTGTTGACTCTGGTTCAGAAATGAATCATGGAAGAGGGAACGATTCCTCTTGTGACCCTCAGCCTATAATTGGAAAGCAAAAGTATCCATCATTTTCCTCACCAAGAGTTGCTGGGCAGAAACGATTGGTGCGGAATGGGTGTATTTCTCCATATAACATAGTCTCCAAGACTCAAAACTTAGCTAAAATTCACGAAGTTGATGCCAGCAATGACCGAAAAGTTCACTTCCGTAACATGGTTCCCGATGATGTATTACCTATTAAAGAAATAGTTGCTGAAGAGAAAAATGACAAGCATGATTCTAGTAGAGCTAGAGGAAAAGGAGTGATGATTTATCCTTCTACATCAATGGAGCATACCAGAGAGCTTACTGATATGTCTACCAGGTAATTTATCTGCGAAGAACTTTCCTTTCCGGTTAGATGATATACTTTTACCTCTGAGCTAATAGAATGTTTGTTCATTTAAGAAAGGACTACTGCGTCTTTTTGATATATGTCACCTCTAGAGAATATTATTCTGCTGAAATCTTTTTCATTTTCTATGCAAATGCCAATCATCTTTTGATCCTTCTTTCTCCTCTTTGGATGATGAATTTGTGGATGCATCTTCCGTATACTGAACTCGGATTTGGGTTCTTATTACTGATATCCTGATCCTCATAAGAAACTATTTTTATGCAGCAGACCCGGGACTAATCAAACAGCATCTAAAGAAACGAGTAATGGCAGAGGGGCTGTATTATTAGATGGTTGGAGAAGTACACGGAACCACTCCAAGTCAATATTTCATGCAGATGAGGATGAAGTCTTTGTTGACACACTGCATGAAAGTAGAGTCCCAAGAAGAAATAATGGGGACAGAAGTGTTGTGACGAGTGCAAATGGTTCCGGAGATCATCGTGGGGCCCAAACAGCTTCCAGGCTTGTGACCGGGGTCAATCAGATAAGTCAACCACAACCAATTGGGAACATGCACACCAAAAGACAAAAGAAACATGGATTACCTTCAAGAAATCAAAACCGAGGCTCTAAAGCATTTCCAGAAGACTCAGACATTGTGTATCTTGGGTCATCCGAGGAGTCATCCACCTCAAGATCATCTAGAGCCTTAAATGGGCAGCGCCACAACATTTTGGATCCTATCTATGAAATCGATGAGCCAACACCTGACAAATCTCGTGGATTAGGTTCTTCAAACGACGAGGACGAAGATGCTAGGGCAAGACAGGTGGAAGCTGATGAGATTTTAGCCCGTGAACTTCAAGAAGAAATGTACCATGAATCACCAATATTTGGAGGCAGTGAGGTTTGTTCTAAGTGGATTATCTCATTCCCTTTATTATTCTGACCCTGTTAGACACTTCGTTTCACCACCCTTAAAACACTTAGTTCAATGGCCTATGTGTTTTCTGTCCCTTTTAAATAGGTTGATGAAAACCTTGCATGGGTACTGCAGGAGGATGATGATATATTCCCCACTGCTTTTCTTCGAGATAACTCTCTATTGCATGCTGTAAGTGTGCATTTTTTGTTTCAGTAATTTCAGTTTGTAGAAGCTTTTGTCAATGATGATGGGAAGCGGCAACAAAAATATTAGGAAGTCTTATAAGTTCATGCATCTGATATGTATGTGTATATAGTGTGTAATTCTGGTTAGGAAGTTCATGAAGCACCATCAAATCTATATTTTTGTTTCTGATAAGTAGCTAGAATTTCATAACTTCAGAAAAAAGGGGAAGATTCTAGGCTCCACGCACTAACACCCGAAGAGCAAGCACACAGGGTTCCTATTACGTCAAACTTCTTGCAACTGAAGAATAATATAATATCCTAATGTGAATCCTGGATTCAGAAATCCTAATAAAGATTCAGATTTGGGATCTGTCATCTCAGCAAAATTGTAAAATTGATATCTTACATTTGCTATCTAAGAGCATTTGGATGTACTATGAACAATGTTTAAAAAAAAATAATAATATGATTCCACGTTGAGTTATTTTATTGTTATTTTTTGTATAGAGAAATGCAACGACTCGTGCAAATAGACAGCCCCAGCCTCCGGTCTCTCGGAATCGTCCATATAGAAGAGGAAGCCAGGTTCGAGTTCCTACTACCAGAACATCACAATTAAGAAGTCGCTTGTTCAACCGCTCTCCTACCGGGCTGCCTAGATCAAGTGGTCGCCATCGTACAGCAGTTTCTACACTGAGAAACTTCCATTTTCCTTCTGGCATGGACATAGACATGGTACTGTTATTTGTTGTAGATTTCAAACATATAACGTGTCCAATTTTTGCTAATTCATGTCTAAATTATTGTGAACTCAAGTAAAATGCATGTAGTTGATAGTTCATTAGTCTGATTAGAGCTGATAATCATAGCTGGTTAGTTGATCGTATCCTGGAATACATCTATTTCTCCATCCTTCAGATTAATAGAGTGTATATTCATAAGTTTATTAATTTCTGTTCTCTTCTATGACACTAAAAGCAAACTAGAAGTGCCTAAGTTGTTTCACCTTGGTTTTGGACGAGTATGCCCTGAACTTTTTGTTTTTTTATGCACTTTCTTGCTTCCATCTACTCTTAAATTCTGCTGTACCTTTTATTTTTATCCTTAAATTCCTTGGTCTTATATTCTCTTTTCAGTGAGCAGATAAACTTGTAAGCACATGTAAGCTAATTTAAGGGTGCAACTAAATTATTCCTTCTAAATGCAGCGACTTGATATATTGGGAGCATTGGAGGATGCAGTTGGGGAATTCAATGATTTGAGCATGACAGCTACTAACATCCATCATGTTCAGCGTGATTTCAATGAGTAAGATTTCTCTGCGCTGTGAACTACTTTTTCTATATCAAGAGGAAAAGAAAATATTTTGGGGGGAAGGAAAAGAAATGACAAAATGCATGTGGAGTTGCATATTATTTTGATAATGTTTGGGATACCTTGGGTATTTTGTACTGCCAATTTTGGATATTTTTTTACCGAGTCCGTGATAATTTATTTCTTGGTGTAGAAATGATTATGAAATGTTGCTGGCTCTTGATGACAATATTCACCAACATGGTGTGTCTGTTAATCGAATTAACACTCTGCCCGAGACGGTTGTGCAAGTAAGTTGGATTATGTTGCTATTTTGCATTTGCTTATGTTCCTGTTCCTGTTCCTGTTCCTGTTCCCGTTCCTGTTCCTGTTTTTTTTTTTTTTTTAATTGCTTAGTCATTTGTTATTTATTTATTTTGATTTCAGGCTGAAAACTTTGACGAATGTGCAATCTGTCTAGAAACACCTTCTATTGGAGAAACTATACGCCATCTCCCTTGCTTCCACAAATTTCACAAAGAGGTATAAATTCTCATTCTTCCTCAGTTTAAGAAGGCTAAACGCGTGATCCTTAAAATCCTGAAAGTTGAAGTGTTGTGTGGTTAGCCATTTAAGAAGCATGCCATTTATTTGCAGTCATTGATTTATGATTTTTTTTTTCGTCAGTGTATTGATCCATGGCTCAGCAGAAGAACATCATGCCCTGTATGCAAATCATCCATAACTTGATGTTTGCTCTTAAATCTCAAAGCTTCTTCATTCTCGGGCTACTTTGATTTAGGTCTAATACAGTAACAGCTCTTTTGAAAGGTATTATTAAATAGATAGAGTTTTGTTGTCCAGCCTACTGAAACCTCCTACAACATAGTAGGGGGACAAATGGTCATTTCTGTTAAATTTTGTATGTCAATATGTCGAAAGGAGTCCGCTTAGTAAATTCTGGTTTAGGCGCCTTGTGGATTTCATGATCTCATCTTGGGCATGTAGCTCCTTGTAGATGGCTTTTTTTTTGGAAGTGGGACCCTTGATTGGTAGAATTCTGATGAAGTCACTGATCCTGAAGCGGAGACCATTGATCTGGGATGATGTAGCTTTGTGGATTCATTTCCACAGTGCCAAAATGCTTATCCATCCTCAATTTTGGAGCAGAATCAGGTCTTGAATTGTGTTTATATCTGCTACAATCTAGGCCTTGTACTTTGTTTCAAGACGTGCACGTTGATGGTAATACTCATTTCTGATAATCACACAAATTATGGCATTTAATGGCTTTTCCATACGACAATTTACATTTATGCAAGTTGAATGTTCTGTAGAAATCTTCGGTGATTCCTCCAATCCGACTGAAATCTTCTGTTTCTGAAGTAAACTTTTTTTTAGAAAAAGAAACATGAACTCCATTAACCATCTAAAAAGCAAAATAAAAACGTTACAACTGCAATAGGGGGGCTAGTATAACATTTCCAACAAATCCCCCTAGCTAACAAGTGAGCTGCCTAGTTCACTGAGCTACGAAACAAAACAGAAAGAAAATGCAAAAGAACAGTCTAATCTGAAATGGATGTACAACTACCAGTTGGCAATCTGATTCGAACACAAATGAATTGAAAGAGAGATTTCTTGGACCTATTCAACGCATGAAAGCATGTGAAGTAAATGCATCGAAACTCTCTTGTTCAAGACAACCCTACACCCCACAAATCTGCCTTGTGCATAATGAACCACTCAAACAAGTCCTCTCAGGGCCGATGAGTGAAAGCAAGAGGCATCAAAATTGCATTTAACCCAGTTAGGTGGCGGTGGAGTCCAAGTAGAAACATAACCATCACTCCCAAGCTGTCGAGAATCGGCTGAAAGCAGTCTCGATTAGGCAATCTTGCTGTCAAAAAGACTAGAGAGGGGAATAGTCAAAGAACAATGGCAACATTGTTGGCAATAGCCTCCCAAACTTTTCATATTCTGTTCCGACAAATGTTCCACGAAACTGCAATCAACTCTTCTATATGAGAGTTAGCTTTATTAGGCATCAAATAGTTGAACCAATTCCCCAACAAGCTGAAAACATGTTAGCAACAACTAAGAGAAAAAAGATCCCACAGATCCGACGCAGCTTTGCAATAACTCAAAGCATGGGCAAAATTTTCAAAACGATGGGAACATCACGGGCACGGAGAAGTAACCTTCACTCCCCTCGAGCTAAGAGCCTGCCTAGTTGGTGCTTTCAAATTCACTATTCGACCAATGGTAGAAGGAACCCAAAGTCGGGCAGAAATTTGCACTGATTTTCCAGATTTTCCACCTATATTTAACCATGTATTTCCCCATACCAAAACCACTTGTGGTCCAGAAGATGAGAACCTTCAAATTTCAATTGACAATGATAACCAAGTTCTCATGTATAAAACGAAAGAATTATACATCTGTAGAGATCATTTAAATTTGAACTAAATTTGAACACATGATATATAGCTGAGAGTTTTCATGAAACTTTAGTTTCAAATTAAAATCATTGATCGCGCATACAAATAATAGTTAATCGTATGCATTATATTACACAGGTTAAATTAGTACATCCATAACAAAATCGACACTTTCCAGATAAAAGATTAAAAGGCACATATTCTCAACTTTCTAGGAATAAAGTAATTTATTAGTACCAATGTGATGGAGTTACCACATCATTAAAAAGAAAAGAACTTATAAATGGTTTAAGTCTTTATAATTTAGCTGGCGATTTATGTCTGGTCTTAAACATGTGACGTCAGTTACAGTTACAAGGATGATATGAACAAGATCTTACAGTGGATTAACGAGCAAGAGTCTTAACACAAATTATTTAAATAAAGTATTTCAACTCTAATTCTTTTCATTTAAATATTTAAATTGACATATCATTTAAATCATTTTGTAGGTATAATATATTTAAATTGAACATATCAAAATATAGAACACAAGTGATACCTTTCCTTGAGCCTGATTAGATCAGGTCAATGTCTCTTGACCTGAAGACATCCCAGTAACTAATTCAAAGCTCTCACAGCTGTTCTATTTTCTTAACACCAAATTTTATTCTCTCCCCATCTTGTTGGGCACATAAACTCACTTCCCAGGGGCGAGAAACAGATGCTCGTTTCTAGTTTTAAGACTTTAGTCCGAAAATTATGGAAAGCATTCGAACAAAACATAAGACGAGAGCATGAATGCACTCGAAGAACAAAAGAGACAAGAGCAGGAACTGAATCCAATCATATAAAGATGCAGGGAGAACATGTTTCTTAAAACGAACAAAAGCTCAAACTGCCTCGCTACAGCGTGTTATTTGGAAAGTTCGACAACAGATTATTAGGCAACTTCTACAATAGCAATCAAATGCATCTAATTTAGAGAACATCCTTGGATAATTGATTGCGGCCTTCTACTTTTCGGGCATTGCAGAGCTCATCACAAGCATCTCCCCTCTCAAAAACAGCTGCTGCCCCCATTCCCGTGCCTGTTTTCAAGTCAGCAAGGAAACTCATCATCAACAAACATCCTGCCCATACCCATTTATACACAAAGAGAACGAAACATACCTATGCACATAGACACGACTCCAAAACGACAGTCTCTTCCTCGACGTTTCATTTCATGCAATAGAGTAGCCACACATCGAGCACCTGCATCAATATTGAACATCCCAGATCACACGAATATTCCCAAATTCATGTTAAAATTTATAGCATTCATATGTCATGAAACGACACAATTATACTAATGTTCTAGAAAGATGCAAATGTTAAAAGTCGTTCAATCTGAGCAAGAAAACATGCAACCCTGACTGAGAAAAGTGCACGCAACCTAAAGAATGCTGCCAAGCATCCACAAGCCTTTTGATTTGTAAATGATAATGCATATCATACGTATCTATTATGGACACATATTTACACTACCCATTAAGAAAAGTTCATAAACTAGTAAGAATCAATATCAAATTTAAATTAAGCGGCATAAATACCTGTTGCACCCAGAGGATGTCCAACTGCCATTGCACCCCCATTAACATTGATCCTTTCTGGATCAAGCTCCAACTTCTTACGGCAATAAACAAATTGGGAAGCAAATGCCTGCATAAAATTGTACAAAATCATAAGAATTTCATTGCTCAACAACTTAAAAGTAAGTTGCACAATGGAAGACATAGAACTACTACATATCAACCCTTCTTACCTCGTTTATCTCAAAAAGATCAATGTCCTGAAGTTCTAGTCCGGCAGCCTTCACTGCTGCAGGAATTGCAACAGCTGGGCCAATGCCCATAATGGCAGGATCCACACCCACAGCGGCAAAAGTCCTTAATGACAAAAAGAAGGGTTTTAAGAAGAAAATTAAAGCACAAAAATGCTGCTGCATCTTGAATGTACAACATAACAAAGTAAATTGCAAAATAATCAATTGAAGTTATGCTAAGTTATACTACGATTTAAGTCCAACTAGTGCACTACAGCATCCATATTCCTTCGAATTTCCATCTACATTTCATGCATAAGCTCATAGCAATCACTTCAGGAGCACCAATTTATTTGAAAGTCTCATTTCAGAAATACAAAGAACTTGTTCTGCACATATCCATCTCAACCCTGTAAGTTATAGGAGTGCAAGCTAATGGATAACTTGCAACCACCAATATTTTATATCCACAATTACCTGAAAACACCAAGAATGGGCAACCCTTTTTGCATTGCAACACTTCTTTTCATAAGCAAAACAGCTCCAGCACCATCACTTACTTGGCTGGAATTCCCTGAAGAACACAAGCTACAGTGTAAAAAGATTGAACAATTCAACATAACGGAAGGAAAAGAAGTATGCTATTATCACTTACCAGCAGTTGTGGTCCCATCTTTCTTAAATACAGGCTTCAATTTTCCGAGAGATGACACTGAGGCGTCAGCGCGAATTCCATCATCTACGGAGACTGTAATAGGTTTCTCATCACCAGTTTTTGGATCAACGATCTTCAACATGAAATTCATAAAGCAGATAGTTGATATGAAATTAGGTGAACGTCTCCAACCAAATCCAAACAAGTGAAACAATATAAACAGCACATAGTTTTGCTGCAAAGGAAATGAATCAAACACACCTTGGTAGCCACAGGAATGATTTCATCCTTGAATTTTCCAGCAGCGGTTGCAGCAGCTGCCTTCCTATGAGAATCAACCTAGTAGCATGAAATCAACAAGATCAATACATAGAAACACAAATACAACTGCTACATGCTGCAGTATCAAACTGATTCCACTTACGGCAGCTTGATCCTGCTCTTGTCTAGTTACTCCAAAACGCTGTGCAACATTTTCTGAAGTGATGCCCATGGGAAGAAGGCAATTTCTTGCTTGCTCAAAGGCTTTTACCTGTCATTAAAAACAGATCTTTAAGCATCCCATTTTATAGAACCAGTTAATAAATAGATCTCGAGGAAACGAAGTCAACAATATACAATAGAAAGCATACTTTTGGATTGACATCTCCATCCCAAGACATTGGATTAATTGTCATGGATTCTAGACCAGCTCCAATGCCTGGTGAAAAAGAATTCGTGAGAAAAGACGCAAAAAGGGTAACAAAAAAACACATCATCCAAGAGCAACATAGCCATACCAATGTCATAGAACCCTGCTTTGATAGCTGCAGCTACATCTGCAACTGCCTGAAGACCGGAAGAGCATTGCCTGTTCACGGTTCTAACAGGTACAGTTTCTGTAGTAGAAGACACAGTATCTAATATAAGCAAAAAATCCACAAATAAGAAACAAAAGCATAACGAATTCGAAAGATAGAAATGGACCAGGAAAGCCAGCATAGAATGCAGCCATCCTGCATTCACTCGCTCTTTGAGATCCCGGAGCCAGCACCGTGCCCACAACAATATCTCCCACTTCACTCGGGTTCACATTCGTTTTCTCAATCACAGCCTGCAGCAACGAGCCAAAATAAGAATTACAAACATAATTGAGTTAATTAAAAACAAAGGCTCAAAACATCTCCTGATGTGGACCTTCAAAACAGGAGCGAGTAAATCATCAGCAAGAGTATCCTTGAAACCACCACGCTTGGACTTACATAACGGAGTTCGATGAGCTCTGTAGAATGCACAAACAATCAAAGTCGAATAAACATCTCAAAATCAAACCTCACAAATCACAGAAAACTAAAATTGTCAAACTTACGCTACAATAACAACATCATCCCCGTAGACAGAGCTCCTATGATAGGCAGCGCTATCTCCGGCCAAGCAAGCCGATGCCTAGTTTTCGATAATAAACAAAATAAGAGATATAAACATAAAAAAAAAACAGAGATGAATTCAAACAAAGCACGTCGAATAGCAGATCCAAGATTGAATCGGAAGGTCGGACAGATGAAAAGATGTAGAATTAGAAAGACTTACAGAGAGAGAGGAATCATGAGAGGAAGAAGAAGAAGAAGGACGGAGATGATCGAGAAGTACACGTTGCCTGTTGATTGCTCTATCCATTTTTTCAACAGACGCAACAAATTGTGATCAAATCAACCCAACCTTCCTTTTTATATGCTTGCGCTGCCCATCTTTCTTGGCGGTACAAGCAACTCATCAAGGACGAGAAATATTAATTTTTTCACAAATGTAAATGGATAAAAATCAAATCAATTAATAAATGATTTTTTTATAAATGGATTTCTAGAATTTGTAACAATAAAGGGAAACGGAATTTGGGATCTTACTGTTATTTTAGTAGTATTTTATTATTATTATGGATATTTTATGGTCACTTTGTTTTTCATAAAGTAAGCATAACTTTGGTTTGTCAACCATTGGATCATGGGTGAAAAACTAATCCAATGGTGATAAAGACAAAGTATAAACAAAGTAAGGGAAAAACAAAGTGACCATAGCCTACACCTTATTATTATATACTATTATTTTGTTGTACGAAAGTTCAGAATTTTATCTTAATTCTAATGAAAGGAGATAAGATAGGATGACGGCGAGGTGACGGGACGATAATTCAACGCACGCTACTTGCTTGCCTCTCCCACTCTCAAAATCAAGTGCGTGATCATTCCTTGTTATTGTTTTTTTAAAATCATTTCTTTTTTATTTATTTTTGAGAAAAAACACTTTATTAGTTTATTCCAAATTTGTACATTTAGTCAATGACTAATTTGATCGCATTTGATCATTTTTTTTTATAATTTGGTCGTATTAAGAGCAGATTAAAATATTGAACATTAAAAATTTTCAATTTTAAATAAAAAAATGATAATAAACCTAAAAATTGTCAATTAAATACAAATGCAAGATGACATAATTAACATAATAAGAGTGAAATTTCACCAAAATATTCAAATATGACCAAATAAAATGTTATTAAATAAATACACAAATTTTGGATAAATTAATACCTTAATGGCATGTTTTACATTTATCTTTTCCGATACATTGAATTTGTTAAAAACAAAATATTTGGTTGGCTTGTGAATTTACCAAGTTTTTCTTCTAAAAGAAGGATGTATTTATAAAGTTAATGTTAACTCTTAAATTTACGTAAAAGTAATCTTTCACAAATATTTTTTTATTGTAAAAATAAAATGCTATCACGTAGAATCAAAAGTTGACTCATACTTATGCGGCGTACATCATTCTTTTAGTATTTAATTTATTGTTAACTTTGATGGAGTAATCTAATTGAGAAAAACTCAAAATTAATTGACTTTATTGAGACAATTTAAAAGTGAGTTACCATTTCAAAATCATAAAGTGTATTTAACCCTTGTAAAATATTCTTCTTCTTCTTCTTCTTCTTCTTCTTCTTCTTCTTAGTAGATTTTAATACTCCATAAAAAATGGCTTAATTGGTGTCAAGCTCCCTAAACTTGGCAAACTTGTGCAACTAGTCCTCTCTACTTTGAAATGTAACAAATTACCCCTTAAAGTATGATGATTGCGACAAACAACCCCAAATTTCAAAATGTTATGATCTGAAAGAGGAGGTGAAATGATTATATTTGTTTTAGTGTTTTTTTAGGATTTAAAAAGGGATGTAGAAGATTTATTAGGTTTGGTTGTTGTTTTCTTAACAAATATATAAATGACAAATTTTGGTAGCTGTGACAAAAGATGGTAATAATCAAATGAATCCAGTAAGGTGGGTTATTGATGATGCCGAAAATACACATACATTGTTGATTTCTAGAGCATAACATTTTGAAATTTGGAATTAAGTGTTGCAATTAGCCTACTTAGGAGGTAATTTGTTACATTTTAAAGTTGAGAGGGCTAATTGCACAAATTTATCAAATTTAGAGGGGATGGCACCAATTAAGCAAAAAGAAATGTACATTTGTATAGTTGTTAAAAAGAAGGAAAAAGAAATAGGAGTAAATTTTACTTCGTCAGTGACTGACCATGTTAATTTGGTCAGTCCATGTTAGGTTTGTGCAATAATATTAAACCTAACGGTAATTAACAGTGACTAACCAAATTACATGGTAAGTCACTGACCAAGTGAAAATCACTAAAGAAATAGATAGTAAATGTATTTTGAATAAATAGTATATATAAAGTATTTTTTTGAAAGTTATATATAATAGTATTAAAATCAAAATAATGACTATCAACATTGGCTTAAACTAATAATTGTTTTTGTAACAAAATGTTTATGTAAATGTATGTCCATTCGGTCAATACACTACATATTTTGATCAAGATTTATAGTGAAATTTACAAATTATCGATCAATAAAAGTTAAATTTTAACTAAACGGAATTTGGAATCTCAAAATTTTCAAATTGAAAATTGGGAGAATTATGATTACAAAATTTTTGAAAAAAAACATATGATTTTTTTTACATAATTTTTATGGTTATAAGAATTTTTAAAAAATGACTTTTTTTATTAGTATTATCATAATTATAAAAAGTGATCTAAAAATTTATAAGTTTTAAGCAGGGGTGGACACGTGCACCCCCTCGCCCCGAGAAAAATACAAAAAAAGAAAATATTTTTTTCAGTGTGGAAAACGTTAAATGCATTATATAAATATAAAATGTGTATAAAGAACATTTGAAGAAGCTAATAGAGATGGTGCTAAGACTTTAGGCTTCTCACATTTTATTTGAGAGGTCTTGGGTTCAAATCTCTATTCCCTCATTAATACTTTTTATTTCTTTCTCTTATTTTAACTCACTCATTTCTCTCATTAGTATTATCACATTTTATACATTTACTTTTATATTATTAGTTTTATTTTTTTCAATTATTTTTACTATTAGTTTTATTTTTTCCTTGAATTTAAATGTAAATTTACATATTTTTTTCATTTTTTTCTTCCAATTCCATTATTTAGCGTCATTAATATTTTTTCAGTATTGATTGATTTTACTATTTTGAATGAAACTAGAGTCGTGTATCGTTAATTTTGGTATTTTTTTATGCAAAACTAGAGGTGAATGACAACAAATTTTTTGCTTAGAAACGTGTCCCTCCTTATACGAATTTCTGGATTCGCCACTGGTTTTAAGCAACTTTAATTTTTCAAATTTTTAGTTTTGAGATCTTTTCAATATTGTTCGATGACGAGAGAGAAATTGATGTTTAGAGAAACAAAATTTTCAAATGATAATTTTGAGAAAAAACGAAAACAACAAAATATGGTAAAAAAGAACTTTAATTATTAAAAATTACAGACTAATTGAATAACAATGTCAACTTTTGTTAGAATATGTTTAAGTTTTTTAGAGCAAAAAATTATTATCTTTGACAAATTTGAATCAATATATCATTTAAGTTAAAAGAAAAAAATAGACAAATTTAAAAAGTTTAAAAAAGTTAAAAGTATTTTATTTTTTCTTAATGTGTTATTATCAACATAGACGGTGCTCATCTAATCAATAACTGACTAAATACAATTTGGTTAATCACTATTAATGATAAAAATTATTTAATTAGGAACACCTTTAAATTTTGATCGAATAATAATTGATCAAATTATATTTAGTTAATTATTACTTCCTCCGTTCCATATTATAAGGTCTTTTGATTTTTTTACTTTTTTCAAAATATAAGGCTTTTTGTCCATAAAAGGAATAATTGTTGGAGGAATTTCCATCACTACCCTTTTCATTTAAGGAATAATATATTATTAGAGAGAATGATAGAGATATTTTCATCACATTAATTAGGGGTAAATTAGTATTTGCATTGTCATTCTTATTTTTACTCTAAATGATAAAAAAACCTTATATTATGGAACGGAGGGAGTATCTATTAGATAAACCCAGCTAGCATACCATGTTATAATTACACCACGCGCTGGGAGGCGAGAAATTAAGTCCAATAAACAAATGCATAGGAGTGCGTGCCTGCATGGGAAAAAGGGATAATCGTAAAATGGGAACACTTAAAAATATATGTGGGACGCACCACATGTTAGTATTATCCTTCCAGCCTTTGTTTAATTATAACAAACCTTCTTCACTTGGAAAAGGGTCCAAATTTCTCAATCCTTTGCATATTAACAATTGAATAACAGTAAAACAAATTTCGAATACATAAATAAACTCTCTAACTTCACTCAATTTTGTTATTAACCTTCTCAACTTTTAATTTTAATTGTGAGAAATACTTTATTTAACTTTGTTAATGTTAACTAATAATTTCTTAACTTGGCTCATTATTTCTACTGACCACACAACATTTAATTATAACAAATCTCTCCTTCAACATTTTAAATGCTAACAAGTAATCCCGTATTGCTGAAATGACAGTAATATGTGTGAGTCAAACTCTCGTAGGCGCATGAATGACTTTGAAAAGTAGAAAAATCAATTAAAATGAAAACGTCAGAGTAGATTCAAAATCCAAACTGACGGTTTGGATTGATTTTGAGACATCTTAATTTTTGGTCTTTTGATTTGTTGAGATTGGGGTTTCGGATTGATTTCGAATTTTTAATTATTGTTGAAGAGATAAAAGGTCGAGGAAGATGGTATTTTTGAGAGAATATGAATTTTTACAAATTTTTTAAAGACCAAAATTTAAACATTTTTTTAATTCACTTACCTCATTTTTTCTATATTCCACGTTTATCTGCCACGTAAGCCAAAAAAAGATGAAAAGTACTACTTTTTTAATTGCTTCAAGGGGCAAATAGAACCCATAAAAAAGTAGGGTGTAAACTGGCAAAATAATTAAGTTCATGGGGTGCGAATGCATTAAGCCAAAAAGATACATTACATCTATTCCTCCTATTCCAATTCAAAAATAAAATTTCTCATTCAAGAATCAAATTCTCCATTTAAGAATTAAATTTTCAATTCAAAAAAATGAAATTGAAATTCTGTAAATGTTATTTGAAGTACAATAAAAACTCCACAGTAAGTCCTTATTAAGTGAGTCATTCCTACCTCTGTACATGTAGATTTACATTTATTTATGAAGTTCAATTACCTTTAAAATTATTTTTTTTTTAAAGAAAGAATCATAGCCGTATCCAAAGATATATTATACCATAGCCGTATCCAAAGGGAGACGGCGCAGGCGCATGCTTAGAGCTTCCGGTCTAGAGGGGCCTGCGATCTCGTTTTAAAACGCTTCCATTCTGAAAAAGGAAGATCAATAGTATAATATTTATTGAGTTATTCCCCTATTCAATTTGATAAAAATTCATATATTTAAAAAGAAATGTTATAGTTAGCAACGATGTCACACATATTGTCTTTTTCTTCTAAAAATAAATTTTTTGTTCTGAACAACAATGACACAATAGTATGTATTTCACAACTTTTATCATAAACGATAAGAGTAATTTTAAAATACAAATGTGTAATTATCTCGATTTGCAAAAACGTACTATAAGTTTGATCCAATTTGGTTCGGATGAACTTTTTTTATTTAAATGTAAGTGCAGTTGTGTAACTTTTTTTTCCAATAAAAAACTAGAATTGTTAAACATTTTATTCTCTAAGAATTATTTTAAAGGTTTAATCTTCATTTAAATTTTATTCAGGGCTTGGAGCCGGCTCTGTGCTCTACTAGAAAATCTAACAAGGAATGAAAAGAATGGGGACCCTCTAAGCCTTCAAAAGTAATGTTTTGGGCTTCAAATGGACCCTTAATCAGAACTTTTGAGTTTTATACTCAGAATTTTTTTATTTTTTTTTGAGGAATAGAATTTTATTATTTTAACTTAAGCAATTTGTCTCGTTTTTTATTTCCGCGAAAAGAAAAAAACATATTCCAGTCTACATTATTTTCAGTTTTTGCAATCAAATCGCAATATTCTGTTTGACATAACCATCTTTTGGCGATAATAATAATGTAATGTAAACAATAATAACAGGAGACAATAATAGATTTATATATTATTGATATGTAAACAATTACAGATATATAAATCTATAGAAACAAAGAAACAGAAAAGGTACTCGACCAAAATTACCGAAGGAATACTCGAGGCCTTTGCAGTTTCCTTAAGACAAATTCGCCACGTGTTGGCGTAGTCTCCAAGGATACAACGAGTCGTAAACGAACTCAAACTGCGCAGGAAAACTATCACCGGAAGCAAGAACGATGGGAGTATATTCCTACTCTTGAACATATTCCAAGAACCCATCTTTGAGCTTGAATATTTCTTTCATCACAAGTTCGTTTTAGGCGTATAATATACCGTTGGAAAGTTTACGTGTCACAGAATATGTTTATGTGTAAACATCATTATAATGACCACTTTACCCCTTGTATATATTGCCTCAAAAATGACACTAAATAATGTATTATACACATTATTTCCAACACCATCGACCAATTATGATTGCATACTGTTTCTTGCCTTTTTGAGCGGATTGCGAGCGTGCCAGAAAGTTTGTAGAAAACTTACAAAACAGTGAAATTTGACTTCTATCAAAAGATTGGGAAAGCTAAAAGGACAAAAAACTTAAGGTTCGGAATTAATATCGTAAATGACAATGACTTAATTGAAATGTACAATGCTAGATTGGAAGGAAAAACTTAGAGACTTGGAATTGAAACTGAAGTTGAGATTTGAAACTAGAGGATCTTAACATCATAAACTGGAGATTCTTAAAATGAATTGGAGAATCTTAAATTAATTGAAGAAAATGATGACAAGGGAAAAGTAAATGCTTGAATGCTTGAATTTGAGACTAAAATTGAAAGATTACAAGCTAGGAATTGAAATTGCAAGATTTGAATTTAAAGAGAATTAGGCTGAAATTGACAGAAAAATTAGAGATTTGACATTGTGATGTCTGAGTTTGTGTTGATTTTGTTGTTGAGTTGTTGGTCTTTTCACCTCTAGCATTATTTCCTTCTTATACTTGAATATCAACGGGGAAAAACTGCTCTTCTTAATTACTCTCCATTTGCTAAAGATTCTCCCTGATATCAACTGCTGTGTTCTAGAGTAACTTCCAATAACCACATGCATCCACGTGTAAATTTAAACTAGACACCTTGTAACTACTCCACTTTATCCAGAATTCTCCATGGTGCTATAACTGCAATTCAATAATTGTTGTTCTACACTCTCTAAAATGCTCTCGTTGAAAACTACTCTATTAACTTTCAAGTTCTCTAGAATGTTCTCATAACTGTTCCCTCAACCGCATCCACTCTTTTATTTCATTTATTACATGTGGCAATCCGGTTAAATTAACTAATTGTAATAATTAATTAACTTAGCTAAATTATTTAATTAAGCCTGAAAAAGTAATTAATTACAATATCGGCCAAATTAAATTATGGGTGTAACACATACATTAAACTCTTTATTACCAAAAGTGTTAAATGTAAATACAAAAACTTCTCACATTTTATATACGTTTGAAATTATATACTTTACAATGTTAACGGGGTTAATTACGATTTCTAACTACCCAAATTAGACAACTGAAAACATGTTTTTCTTTCATATGATTATCCAGTTTATCATTAGTCATATAATTTTTAGTTGTATCCTCAGTTGGAGGTCTACAGATTGATACCTGTTAGAAGTGACACGTTAATCTAAGCAATATACAGAGACAAAAGATACTTATATATATTTATCAATCGAACGATTACAACAATATATTAATAAACTCAATTGAATCAGAATTGACAAACTCGATTTACTGAACAGTTTAATCCGGGGCTTTTCAGTTTCCTTAAGACAAATTGCACCCGTGTTGATGACCGTCTCCCAGGATACAATGGATTACAGAGGCGAACTCTAACCGTGTGTAAGTTGTTATCACCGAAACAAGAAGGAACGAGACAAACAAGATAAAAATCTTATGAACAAATTTGCCGTATGCAAAAAAGGAGGAAGGAGAGAAACTTATGTATAGAAATCTAGGTTCATCTTGTACCTTAGAGAAAAATAACAAAGTTAAGCCCTATCCCTAAAACCAAAACGTATATAGGTATAATAGCTCATAAAAGAGCAATAAACAACTTTTTGTAACCTCCAAAACGTTTTGCAGCATTGAAAACATTTGGTAACTTACAAAACTTCTTTTGTGTATATGAATGACAACAATTTAATACAAAAATTTCCAACATCCATTTGCTAAAAATTCTCCCTGATATCAACTGCTGTGTTCTAGAGTAACTTCCAATAACCACATGCATCCACGTGTAAATTTAAACTAGACCCCTTGTAACTACTCCACTTTATCCAGAATTCTCCATGGTGCTATAACTGCAATTCAATAATTGTTGTTCTACACTCTCGAAAATGCTCTCGTTGAAAACTACTCTATTAACTTTCAAGTTCTCTAGAATGTTCTCATAACTGTTCCCTGAACCGCATCCACTCTTTTATTTCATTTATTACATGTGGCAATCCGGTTAAATTAACTAATTGTAATAATTAATTAACTTAGCTAAATTATTTAATTAAGCCTGAAAAAGTAATTAATTACAATATCGGCCAAATTAAATTATGGGTGTAACACATACATTAAACTCTTTATTACCAAAAGTGTTAAATGTAAATACAAAAACTTCTCACATTTTATACACGTTTGAAATTATATACTTTACAATGTTAACGGGGTTAATTACGATTTCTAACTACCCAAATTAGACAACTGAAAACATGTTTTTCTTTCATATGATTATCCAGTTTATCATTAGTCATATAATTTTTAGTTGTATCCTCAATTGGAGGTCTACAGATTGATACCCACAACGGCAACTGAAAGAGGTTTAAATACCGTAATCCTTAAATCCGCCTCAAATATGGATTAGTCGGTCCAGTAGTTTTGAAAACCAGATGGAAAACCAAAAAGATATTTTAAAATTGTACCCTTTATCAATTAAAGTTTTCTACATACATTAAGACTGGAAACAAAATTTCTAACTTAATTAAATGACATGATAAAGTTTTCTACATACATTAAGACTGGAAACAAAATTTCTAACTTAATTAAATGACATGAAGCCTTAGCATCAAAAACATTTCTATTCTTAATATTTATCATTTTAAGCAATTTTAGGTTTAATTAAGTTTTTTTTTATCTCTTTTAACGTTAGACATATTGGGTAGCCAAAACAGGGAGTGATAAAAAATAAAATTACAAGCGAGGGAGATATGTAGCTGGAGTACCATCTCCATCTCCTGCTTTTCTTCCATTCTTATCAATTTGGTGGTTCGTTTCAAGAATTAATAACATGAAATCATGCACCATATGATTTAATTAACTGCTTAATACACGGGTAAGGACATTATAAAATTCAAGAATTAATTTCAAATAAGTGTCTTATAATTTCGCGTTTCTGCAAATAAAAAACTATAGATGATAATTTACATTGTTTGCACGATTTTATTAATGTGAACGAAAGCATTTTCAATCTAGAAAAATATATTGACCAGTGAACTTAGCTCTTATATAATCTGTCAAATGTTTGAAAATATATTTAAACAAACTATATTCTTGTTTATATCAACAAAATCGAACATTTCCTTAATTTTGCAAATAAAACAAACTACAATCTTTTATTTGCAAAAACGTGAAACCACGTGATATTTATTTAAAATTAACCCAAAATTAAAACTTCCTAAGGTTGATAAAGTCTCGTTAACGAAATCTCAACCAGTGAAAACCACGTGATATTTATTTAAAATTAACCCAAATTTCAAACTCCCTAAAATTGGTAAAATCTCGTTAACGAAATCTCAACCAGTGATTTTGTAATTGTTTAAAATGACTAACGTTACAAAATTTGAACTTTCATCCTAATTGTTTTTTTAAAAAAATCATTCTTTCATCCAATTGTTTTCAACAATGGTGAGGTTATTAACAGCAAATATTGAACAAGAATATGGCCAACACACGTATATGATTTCACTTGTGCCCTGACAATAATAATTGTCATTTAAACGTTTAATAAATGCAATTTACAATTTATACATACCAGGTGAAGTCTAATAATCCTGATGGGTGAGCTTGAACCTGGAAAGGCCAACCTTAAAACCCGATGTCCTGACGTCTTGTTGGACTTGGTCTCGAAAATCAGAGTAAGTAAAAGGTTTATAGTTCGAGCTACTGATAACACTATGATCATCAGGAAAAACGAAGTAACAGATTGAATATCGATCCTGCCATTTGTTTGCCTTCACTCTGTGTGTAACACTCTTGTACTCATCATTGCTTATCGCCTGCATCATATCACCAAGATTGAGAAGAAGTGTATGAGGAAGAGGATGAACATCAAGCCATTGGTCATCCTTCAGAAGTTGAAGTCCAACCACACCCACTTGTTCTTGGCTCAGGATCGACAATACTGAACTGTCCGTGTGAGCTTTTATACCCCAAGTTTCCTCCGCCGAGCTCTGTGGGTACCGATAAACTCGTAAAACTCCGGTCGATTCTGATAAGTAATTTTGATAATTTTCAGGCTTCAGATCAAGTGTTTGAAGCATAGCCTCGAATATAGTTGTGCCAATTCTACACAAATGCTTTCCATATTCCTCCAGCATAAGCCTTACATGAACACAAATATATGTTCAACATTAGAAAACATTTACATCTTGTTCGTCAAAAGATGCATACAAAAAATAAAAAGCATATATTATGCCTCCCGATGGTGTTGTTCATTTTTTTTTTTAATATATGACATAATATCAGAGTCTCTCCAACCAAATAGTTATGAGTGCAATTCATGACATTTTGTTTCAACAAAATTAATAGGTTGTATTTTAATTAAACTATCCCATAAATTTGACAAAAATAAAAAATAAAAATTCAATGCAATAGAGACATGACAACCACAATGAAGAAATTTAAATATATTGTTTGCTATAATATTATATGTAAAATCAATTATTCTTAATGCGGTTGTCACATTATTATTACAGCGTTTTAGTAGTCTAGAAAAAGTGTTTATGAATGCAAATTTTAGAGATAATGAGTAGTAATTTATCCCAAAAAAAATCAGTGAGACGTACAAAAGATGAATGACAGACAGAGCAGCAAACAAGAAAAAAGATTGACAAAATCAGACCCATTGTCTACAACTGCTAAATTATCGACGCAAAAGTTATTGATGCTGACCTATTCTATAGTTTTAGCTTTTTACAGATTTTTGTAATGAGAAAAATAATAATAAGAATGTCAATTCTAACATATCGTACTCAAAAACAACTGTACAAATTGCAATAGTCCAAAACAACCAACAACAAAAATCGGACAACTAACAATTAAAACTTAATTATAATTAGATTAATCTCTCACCTTCATCCACCAATTTCAATTCTATCCCTAACTTTCAATTGCTTATTTTCAGAATTCCTTAAAAGAAGTAGAGTTGCAGGTGGTTAAAAAAATGTGGTGAAAGCAAACAGAATTTAGAAAATGTTCGTCAAATACAGTATAGAAGTTTTTAAAATCAAGAAATAAAAAATTATGTATTTATTAAAATGCATTAAAAATCAATGTTATTTTATGGAATAATATCAATATGAACTTTTTGTATATGTTTTAAAGGAGAGATTGTAAAATCCACCAAATAATGTATTAGTAGTAATTATATTTTAGGCTTAAACACCTCTTTGCCCCCTATGATATTCAAAATGTTGGCATTTGCTTCTTATGGTATTATTTCGTCGCATTTGCCCCTTGTGGTATCTTAATTCGTCACATTTAGCCCTTGAATGGATGTAAACATAAAATTTTTGTTGTTGATTAACACATGTCACAGCTCCACATGTCAACATACCTCGTAACAACTCAATTTTTTTTAAAATTCAATATTTTACAGTAGATTTTAAACAAACTGAGATATCAATTGATCATACACTTATCTTTTTTATTAAAATTAAACATTCACGTCGCATGCGCATGTCTCAAAATAGTAGCACGTAACAATACGTGTCAGAATTGCTATATTTGCATCTAGTGAAAGACAAAATGTGACGAATTAGAATACCACAAGGAACAAATATGACGAATTGGGATAGCACAAGAGGCAAATGTGACAAAATAATACCACAAGGACCAAATGCCAACATTTCGGATACCACAAGGGGCAAAAGGGTGTTTAATCCCTATATTTTATTAGGAAGTGTGAGTTCATGGATTCAAAATCTATGGTTTGTAAAAAGTAGATTGTTAAAAAAAAATAAGAAGTTTTACAGCATTCTCAAAATACAGTGATTCTTAATTAAAAATAATTTTTATACTTTTATTCGTTCCTTATATTTTTAAAAATATCAAATTTTAAAAACGCTCTAGATTTATTGTTCTTAAATATGTTTTCCCAAATTTGTAAGCTCTAATTTTCACCACTTTTTCATACTAACAGTTTTACATTTTAACCAATGTTTTTAGCAATGTAAAACGACACCTGGGTTTACCTAAAATAGTAAATGGTTGTTTTGTGTTGATTTGCGCCTACGATGGCTTTTAATTAGGAGAGACCGGGTCCCTTGGCGACCCCCACACAATGACATGTCATGTGCTGCACAAACAAATGGTTGGAACACGTGTTATGTATTCGGCATATTTCTAAAATTTCCCCACAAAGTTGATAATAATAATTGAGATTTTAAATCTAAATGAATCCTGAATTGCAACACAAATACAATAAATTTTACAATATGCTTAGCATATCACGTAATTTTGTATTGAATTATAATTTGATGACATGTTATACACATTAATATTTAGCGTTTATAATTTAAAATTGAGATTTTATATTTTAGAATCTAGAAATTTTCTTTAAAATCTAGAGAAAACATTTATATAAATATTTAACTAAAAGTTATGTTTTTTAAATAATTACACTTTAAAATATGATTAGTCTCTATGTTTGTCAACCATTTCTTAACTTGAAGTACCACGTCATTTTCATATCGAAAGTGTTCTAAAATCTTTTAGCGGGATCCATCAAAAGTAAATTTGAGTTGTTGAAAAGAAAAAAAAACGATTAGGTACCTGAAAGAATGAAGAGTGGGATCTAGAGGAGAGTTGAAAAGAGAGAGTTGACTAAGAGGAACATTGAAACCTTCGACCCAATTTATATTCCGAGGAGCTGACAGCGCAGCCCCTGCTGGGGTAAGCGCTGGCGTACCCCAAAAGTACGATAATGGCCTGCTGCTCATCATTGATTTTTTCGAATCAAATGGTCTAGAAAATATCTTCCTAGAATGTTCTTCAAGCTGGGTCAAGAGGGTCCGAGGAACTCCATGGTTCACTACCCGAAACAGACCCCAGTTCTTACAAGCTTCTCGAAGCTTCTCCAGGCACAGATTCTCTAGATCCATCACAGGAAGATCAGGAAGAGGGTCATCAACATCATCAGCATTAACAACTAGTTGTTCTAGTGTTTCATGCTTGTTTAAGGTTGAGATGAAATCAGGAGGGTAGGATTGTAGTATGTTCATTTCAGTTTCAGACATCATATTGTTCTTTCTTGGGGTGGGGAAGAAGAAGATGAACACAACTACTGCATTTGTTTATTTGATGAAGAAGAAGAAGAGAATAGATGATGATGATGAGTGTGGTTTGTCTGAGAATAAATATTATATATATATAGAGAAAAACAGAGCAGAATGGATGGAAGTATTTGGACTCAAAATCAAGAAAGATATAACATATATAGGACGACATATGGGGTCTCTATCCAACTTGGGATAATTCATATTGTGTTGATATTTCGTGAAGAATCTAGACTTTTCATCCTATTTACTTAGCATTTTGCCAACTTAAGTATAATTTTATAACATGACAGCCATGTTAAAAACAACTATTGCCATTCGGCTCATCTCTTATGCAATTTTCCATTTTAGAAAACTAAAAAGAAAAATTAATAAAATAAAATTTAGGCGAGTTATTTTTAACCTTTTAGTTGTTTTCTACTAAGCTATTTTCTTTTTCCATAATCTTTTTGGACTTGGTTCAATATATAAAAAATGTTAACTTAGTTGTTGAGATGTTTCGTCTTTTCATTTAACTACTTTCTACCTTTGTTAAAAAAAATGGTATTAAATTTATAAATGTATCATATGTGATGACAGATAAAAAAAATAAAATTATATGTTCGTTTTTGCTGCCATATGACAATTTTAAATGTAGTTTAAGTAAGCAATTAGTTCTATTAGTTTTTTTTTTCTATTAATTAGCCTAGTTACTTGTAAGGTAAAGCATGTTTTTTCAGTTAAACTGAATAAAATTAATTTTAGTTTAGTAAGATTCAATAAATTTAATAAATTCAATAAGTTTCATTAGTTTTAATAATTTAGTTTAGTTCAGTAAAATTTATTAACCGCTTAATAAATTTATGTTAATTAAATTTAGAAGAAATTTTAGTATATTTCTGAAACACGATGACGTGGTACTTCAAACCAATAAATAATTGACATATGTTACATCAACTAATAAGATTTTGATAACATGAAATTAATTAAAAATTTACGTTTTAGTTAATAATTTATATAAAATTCTAGATCCTAGAGTAAAAACTCTAGACCCTAAATCATCAATCCTAGATATTAATATATATGACGTGTAATCGAATTATTAGTTCGGAGTACCACGTCATTCGTATTCAAAAAGTATTTTAAAATTTCTCAAAACTTTAGTTAAGTTCAATATTTAATATCCAGGCCAAATCTTTTATCTGAATTTATAATTATGATTTTATTAAAATTGAAATAAAATTAATTTTAGTAAAACGAATTAAAGTTTAATTACTTTTCAACACAATTTACCAACAAGTTTTGGAAACAGTCTCGGATCCCACGTGGCTCCCTTCACTGTCGTCTTGACCTATTGTCTCTGGCATTGTTGGAAGGATGAGCTTTTGGCATTATGTTTGTTTTTTCTTGTGGAATTAAAATTCATTTTCCAATAGGTTCTTGAAAGTTCCAACTATTATCAATTTTTTTTTTCTTTATTAGGTCCTATTCTTTAGCTAAATTTGATTGAAAGTTGTTAGAAATTATTAAATTGAACAACATGAGGGACATTATTGAAGGGAAGAGAAAGTGATGTCAGTGCTGATGTATCAGCACTAATGATGTCACATCTGGAGAGAGTAAAAGTTTTTATTATTTTATTTAAAATGCATTTTCCCGCTCTTTCCGAACTCATTTTTCAAGAAAATTTATACCACTGAACTCGTATTAATTAGGCGGTCATTTTGAGATCCATTGTTGTTATTTATATACGATTTTTATTTTCTTTTATTTTTGTTCGAAATTGGATACTCGATTGTTCCAGCAGAATACTACATTTGTTCCACCAAACTACTACATTTGTTCCAGCCTAGGAAGCACGACACGGGACACGGATACGGACACGGACACGGATTCGTGACACGGACACGAGATTTTTCAAAAACATGAGACTCGGACACGGGGGGATACGGCAAATTTTAATATTTTTATTTATATATATATATATATATATATATAACTTAAAATTCATAACAAATCACACAATTAATAATAAAGTCACAAATAACATCCATAAACAAAGTACTTAAAAGTGAAAACACAAATAATATCCATAAACAAAGTATTGAAAGCACAAATCCATGAAATCCAAAACAAAATAACAATCAAACTAATTCAAGAACTTCATCATCTTCATCTCCTTCATCAACAAATACTATTTTCTCAAATTCCGGTTCATCAAGCGATAGATTGGCAACTTCAAGAAGACCCGCACCATCTGGAGTTTCAAAAGTTCAAAATTTCAGCAAAAACATGAACAATAAGCATTAAAATTCGCAGCAAGAACATGAAGAAGATTAGTTCAAATTGGCAGCAAGAACATGAAGAAGATTAGTTCAACTTCCAACATGAAGAATAAGCACTTAGATTTGCAAGCAGAATAGGGAGAATAGAAGAATTGAAGGAGAATAAGTATTTAAAATCACAGCAAAAGATGAAGAAGAGGAGTTCGAATTTGCATCAGTACTAACCTCGGCCAAGGAAGAATCGAATTTGCAGCAGAGTTGAAGTCGCGCACATCAGCAGAGCAGCAGGAAAGGAAGTCGCGCACAGCAGCAGAAGCAAGAAGTCGCGCACAGCAGCAGAAGCAGGAAGTCGCAGTTAGGGATTTTGGATTTTGGGAATCAATTTTCTTATCCCTTTTTGCTTTTTATTATTTGTATTTTAAGTTTTAACCCTCTTATTTTTAAGTTTCTTAAAAAAACCCCCCAAAAAATTAATTTAAGCAGATTTCTCCGAGTCCAGAAGAGTCCAGCCGAGTCCTGGCCGAGTCTGGCCGAGTTTGGACCGAGTTGACAGAGTCTTGACCGAGTCCGGCCGAGTCGCCGTGTCCGGGCGAGTCCGACACGGGTGCGGCTTCTATATTGCCGTGTCGTGCTTCCTAGGTTTCCAGCATAATATTTTCATTATTTTTTTTTTAAATGCACTCTGGGAGTTTAAAAAAATGTAGTATTCTGGTGGAACAATTGGAGTAGTCCGGTGGAACAAATATAGTATTCTGCTGGAACAAAAATAAAAAAATCGTCTATAAATAACAAAAATGGATCTCAAAATGACCGCCTAATTAATACGAGTTCACTGGTATAATTTTTTTTTGAAAAATGAGTTCGGAAAGAGCAGGAAAATGCATTTTAAAGAAAATAATTAAAACTCTTTCTCTTTCCAAAGGTGACATCAGCGCTGACATCACCTCCTCTTCCTTCCCTTCAATTCACGCATGAGAGGTGTTCCTTTAATTACAAGTTTGCCACATTCCCCTATTGAATTACAAAAATACCTTTTGTCTCACCATAAAAACTAGTTTCATCCTAAACCCTTGTCTCATTTGAACTTGACTCTGGTTAAGATATGATTTAGAAATCCACCATTCAAAGGTAATAAGTGAAACTAATAGACGGATCCAGGAATCTTTGATAGGGGGTGCTCCACCAATTTTTTGTTTTTGTTTTTTAATGTTGTCTTGGTTGTTCCGATCACGCCACATGATAATGCGAGTTTTAAAAAATGATGATAACATGACTTGATATCTATTGTCATAGAGTAGTTTATGCTCTATTCTTTTTGGCTTACTATTTGCAAAATTAAATTGAGTTCGATTTTGTTCAGTTCAGTTAAATTCAGTAAAATTTCTTAATTATTTAACCAAATTCAGTCGATTCTTCGACAAATTAAGTTCAATTAAGTTTAGATAAGACCTTGGTTTCAAATTACAGAAATTGTTCAAACTGTAATAAAAGTTAAAATAACTTAAAATCAAATTCGAAGGAACTGTAATAATTAACTTGAAAATTTTGGATGAACAAACTTGAATTTAATTTCTTCAAATTTGGGAAGAAGAATTATGATAGAGCTTAAAGAACTAATTTCTTCCAAGAGCCACTACTAGCTAAACATTTTACCGTCGAGAAGCGAACAAAGAAAATCGGTTCCTTCAACACAACCATCTCATTTCTTAAGCTTATAAATTAACGTTGTTGGTATATGTGGATTAGAAAGAACGTGACAGATTGAAGATGAATAGGAAAGATATTGGGAATTTAGGGGTTCCAATTTCTATTTGCAGATTTTATATAAAAATCTTTTAGAAGACGATAGAAAATAACACTCTTGAATTCAATGCCACATCAGCAATCTTAAGGCAAATAATACTACTTTAAGCCAAGGGGTAAAAGAGAAGTCTTATAAAGTGAAGTAGTAAAGCGATCAAAAGATGAAATTTTGGAAGGTTGGATATGCATTAAACCAATGTGATATATATATTCACTTGTACCTACGTTTCCATTAAAAAAAAAGAAAAGAAAAGATTAGGATGGTATTCTTGTAAAAACAGAATTGAGAATTGGACCTTGACATTGTTTTTAGACTTGCTTTCCCTCTTACATTTAACCTGATTAATTAAAGCAAAAAACCATTCAATTTGTATGATCCAAACATTTATTTTATTCCAAATAATTGTGATTAATTCTTTACAATCTATTTATATGATTAAGTTAACAAAAACACAAAATTAAGAAAAATGGAAAGAGGAAAAGAATTGGAAAAAGGATCTAAGAATAATAAGATATAATAATCAATATAGAATCTAAGTAACGATTCATCATGTTGTTTTGCCTTGGATGATTCTATTAACACTCACCACTTTTTAAAGTGCTCAAGTAGTTTACTTTTCAGAATAAGTAGTGGTGTGATCATGCACTTCACAAAAACTAAATATAAAATAAAAAATTTAGAACAAAAAATAAAAAAAAAAGTATAGGAGATCTAAATTATAAAAACACATATATTATAAGAAAAAGGTCCTGCAATTTAAAATGGTGATGTATTCTCAAAAAATAAAATAAAATAAGGATAAGTTTAAAAAATAATGCTCGTAGTTTACTCAATTTTCAAATAAAGATCTATAATTTAACAGTTTACAAACAGAGGTATGTGATATGATTTGTTTGGCAAATAGAGGTATGTGGTATGAATATTTTTACAAAACAGAGTATCCGAAATCACATTATTAAGTTTTGATGATATTTTTATATTTTAAACGACTTATATATCTACATTGACAAAATATTGATCCTTCAAATCGAACTGCAAGTTGTAAAATGGACTTAAACGTCAAAATAGTATGTAAATCGTCAAATTATAAAAGAACGTAAAACGTCCATGATATGATTTATGATTTCGATTTGAGAGTGGGAAATGTCATTAAATGATATGTTTCATCGATATGTAAATGTGCATTTTCTTAAAAAATACGAAATATACTTCAATCGAATTGAAACGTAAAATTGTAATTTATGATACCTTATTTTGCAAAAAACTTCATACCACATAATGTTAAACCACGGAACTCTAATTACAAATTCACGAAATGACGAGCATTATTTTTAAACTTATCATAATAAACAAAAAATGGTGATGTTATAATGAATTTGGTGATAATACTTGTTTTGGAACCATGTGGTAAATTCTTCAAAGCAACTTGCAATAAGACTTAAAATAGGTCAAATTCTTGACCATTCTATTCGATGTCTAAATCCATAAAGATCTTTTAACTACTAGGTAATAGAAGTTCAATAATGGAACTCAGTTTATATGGTCGTGTTCATAGAAATGATGGTTACTCTTGCTTTTATAGAGCTCATGACCAGGGGCGGAGCAGGGATTGAGAAGTCGGGGGGCTCAAATGTGTGTAAAAAAACTTTTGTTCCAATAAAAGGTGAGGACTAGGTGACATGGAAGTTTTCTTATCCCAACTAGGTCAGCATCTAGAAAAAGTTAGTACAAAAAATGAACAATTGAAAGTACAAGTATGTCAATAATTAAGCAAAAATTTAGTTATAACTACATTAAAGAAAATGAACAATATAAAACCGCAAGTTCTATCATAAATGCATGGCAGTCGCTTCAGTTTCAATATTAACAAAAATTAAACGACTATATTGTATTCCTAAATAAAATGAACATTTTCAATTTAAACCATTAACATTGTAAATTTTATAATCTCAATTTCATATAAAAAAAAGTATATATTTTCAATTAAAAAAAGTTAAAAAAAGAAATCCGACTTTTTTTCCTGTACAGAGAAAGAGCCAAAGGATTCGTGAATAAGAAACAAGGTAAAAAGGAAAAAGTAAATATATTTGTCTTTCTCCATAAAAAACAAAAATATATTTGTGTTTGAATATGTGGGATTCTAAATTTTATTAAGTGGGCCTAATAATCAATCTATAAGAGGGTTTTAATTTTTTTATTAAGTGGGCCTAATAACCAAAACTACATCGTTTCAATAAAAGGAAACAAAACAACGTCGTTTTAGTTTAAGGTCCAGTTAAACAATTTAGGTCGAAGGATTTCCCCTTTCTTCAACCTTTCTTCAACCTTGGATGAAGGGGCTCCAACCATGGCAGAAACCGGCGGAGCTCATATCGTAACCAGCCTTAGGGGTATTTTTCGGCTAGCCGGAGGGTTCGATGACCCTCCAGGACCCCCCTGGCTCCGCCTGCCTCTGCTCATGAAAAGTTGATTATTAATAGAAAAAAATCTTGTTCTTTGTGATCTATTTGATGAAGAAAATAGATGATTTTGATCTTAACTTTTTTTATTTATGTTATTTTATTGGGTAGTTGTTGTACTTGAATCACACAGTTAGAGGGTGAATTATACCAGCGGTAACCAAACTATACCCACTTTTCCAAAGTGGTACTTCAACAAAATTTTGTCCAAAAGTGGTACCCAAACTATATGTGAGCCCTCATTCAAGTCCAAATTACCTCCTACAGCCGATGAACATGAGGTCAATGCCCGGTCAACGATGGTTAACCCAAATTTGACCAAATTTTGAGGGACCCATTTCACTATACTATCCAAAATATGTAAATTACCCTTTCTCCTTCTTCCTCTCCATTTACTTCTCTCTCTTCATTTTCTCCCACCTTCTTCCACTATATTTTTTTTTTCTCCTCCTTCTCCTTCCTTTTTTTTAATCTTCTTCTTCTTCTTTTTCTTCTTCTCCTCCTTCTTCTTCTCCCCCTAAAATCCAAGTTCTAGAATCTGGAATTTCCAGATTTCGACCAGATCTGGAACGACCGGAATCTGGAAATCCAAATTCCAGCCTTTTTATTTCCAGATTCCGTCCGGTTATGGAACCGGCTGAAATCTGGAAAGTTCCGAATCGCGTCGGTACCTGTTTGGATTCTCGGGAGAAAAAGGAGGAGAAAGAAAAAAAAGAAGAAGAGGAAGAAGAAGAAGAAGAAAAAGAAGAAAGAAAGAAAAAGAAAAAGGAGGCGAAGAGATTTTTCTTTTGAGAAGAGAAGGTGAGAGAAAATGTTCTAGGAAGAAGAATAAGTGAAGGGTTAATTTTGTACTTTCGTATTGGGAGGTCAATGGGTCAAGAAAAAATCGGTCAAACTATGTTTTCACCCTTCATGTAAGATGGGATTGTGTGCTAAATGAATCGCCGATTTATTATCACAATAAGTAGTTGCTGCTGATTTTGTAATTTATAAAGATATCCTTGAGCTCCTACAAGACACAAATAGTTAAGTTCAAGACTACTGATAGGCAACCCCTCTCCAAGGCCTAAGCAAGTCAAGGATTCTCAGAGAATTATAAAGAAAGAAAGGTGTAATTCTTTGTGAATAAAATCGTACCCACCTTATGAGTCGTGTGAACCTTGATATACATAGGGAAAGGAGGCGGTTAATTTTTCAACATTGGAGGTGAAATGTAAGATATGTTTAGCAACACACTTCGGCAAAGACAAAACAAAGATCGTTGCTACAATAAATTCTTAACAACGACTTCTCTTGTTGTTGCCAAACCTTGTAGCCAAAAAGCAATTTTCTTATAGTGGTATCTTATGGGTCGTGTGAACCTTGATATACATATTGGAAAGGAGGCGGTTACTATGCATGATTATAATAAGAGACTAACCATGAGTCCTCTTATTCTGGAATCTACTAAGGAAAGCCACGTGGAAGCACGGTAATGGAATGTGTGTAACATTATCGAATCCATTAAGGATTTGTATTCGCATTCACAAAAGGATTCTATATTTAGGAACGTTCTGGACATCTACGTAGGAAGTTCTCCTAGACAGTGTGACAGAGCCAAGATTGTATGATGATGTCACATGTCAGAGTTTATCTCGCCGGACATCAATATTTAAATCTATTGAAGTAATAACTTTTAAGAGGTTTTGTTGATTAAGTACAATACATATCTTTTTTTGGTAAAGATGAGGAGGGATCAAAACGATACAAAAGAGACGAAAAGTAAAGTAAATTAGCACTGCACTTTCCACATAAAATCAGTGCACTCAAATCCAAAAAAAAATATTTCCAATATATGTAAGGGAAAAGCTTTTGTCAAATTCGTCATCTAGTTTGTTCCTCTATATTGAATCAATAATTTATATTTATTTATAAGAGGTTTTGTTGATTAAATAGAATGCATATATAATTGAGCCTTTACATATGTCTTCTCTTTTCTTTCTTCCAAAACAAAGATGCAAGTAAAATCAAATTAATTGATTCCAATTTTCTTCGGGTAACAGTGATTTTTGTTATTGGAAGATTAGAGTCTAAGCATTTCAGGGTAAATTGCACCGCCGATACCTAAACTATACCCATTTTCTCAAATTGGTACTTAAAAACTATTTTTCCTCATCCACGTACCCAAACTATCGATGACCGTCTAAATTAGTACTCAGTGACCTCATATAGCGGGTTTCCTCCAAGTCAATGCTCGGTCAACGTTGATCAATGCAAATTTGTTGACTTTTTTTACTCCATAAGATAAAATGACTAAACTACCCTCATCTTCTTCTTCCTCCTCTCCTTTTCACAATAATTCAAGTTTTCTTCTTCTTCCTCCATTTTGTTTTCTTCCTCTTTTTTTTCCCTTTTTTTTTTTTAATTATAACTTCGAAATCTGAGGTTTCCAGATTACGGCGACGACCGGGAATCTGGAATCCGGTCGCCGCCATAATCTGGAAACCCTAGATGTTTCCAAATTCTGGCGAACCTGGGATTTCCAGATCCGCAGGTCCCGGCGATATGGGATATGGAAATCCCAGGTCCCTGCGACCTCGGATTTCCAGGTCCGGTGACCTGGACCTGGAAATCCCGACGGCGTTGGAAACTCCAGATTCCAGAACTGAAATTTTTTTTTTGGTTTATTTATTTTGTGATTTTTTTTATTAAAAAGAAATTAAAGAAAAAAAAAAGAAGATGAAGGTGGGGAAAATTTGAAAAAGAAATGAGAGGAAGGAGAAAAAATGAATAAAGAAGAAGAATAAAAGAGAGAAGGGTCTCCAAAAAAAAAAAAAGAGGAGGAAGATGAAGATAAAGGTACATTTACCATTTTGCCCATTGTAGTGAAAAAAGTCAACAAAAAGTCAACAAAATTTCGTTGACTTAGCATTGACTTGGAGTAAACCTGCTATAGCAGGTCACCATATACTAATTTAGACGGTCATCGATAGTTTGGGTACTTGGATGAGGAAAAATAGTTTTTAGGTACCAATTTGAAAAAAGGGATATAGTTTAGGTAGCGACGGTGCAATTTACCCAAACATCTCACTATTTGGGACCTTTGGAGCAAAAGGAGAAAATATAGACCTGGAAAAAAAAAAAAAAAAAGTAAAGTTTACAATACAACATGGAAATTAATTTCCCTATGCTTGTTTGATTGCAGTATTGCATTAATGAAATTTTGATTTTATCAAGAAAAAAGAAAACGTGGAAATTAACAAAAACGAAACTACTCCAATCCAAAAAGAAATCATCCTAAACCGTGCAGTACCAAAACAAAACCACGAAGACCAAACATAGTGGAAGAACACTAGCAAAAACCATGAGAAAGCATCATATGCATGGAAGAACACTAGCAACAACCTTGTAACCCATCTAATCCAAGCAACAAGGAACCTTCCTTGGACTTCCCACAAATTGTAACATCCAATTAATTCAACAAATCTACGTGTCTACCTCTTCCTTAGCCACTGCATGCCCAACACTTTTAAGTTTTTTAATACCAATTTGTCTCTTAAATTCAGTGAGTTTACAACAGTTTGGATAACCCTACCAATAAAAAAAGAAATTACTATAAAATATAAAATAAAGTTTGTAATTTAATTCATTTCAAAAGACAGCCGTGTTTTATTAATTTATGAACGTAGAAATGAGGTTTCATCCACTTATAAATTCGAACTTTTTATTCTATACTAGTCAGGAACTCGCGCGATGCCCGAGATCAATGTAATAATAATTTTTTATAATTTTCTTTCTTTGCGATGCAAAATTTTATGTTACATTTTTTAAAATTTTATTTATTTTTTTTAGAAATTAAAATTTAATATGAGAAAATAACTATCCCCTTATTTTGCACATTACACAATTTTACTAAAAAATGATTCATTGCATTTTGTATATATTATAATCAGGTTGTACTTTATGATTTTTTTTTTAATATTTTTACTATACGAAAGATTATGAATTTTGAGAAGAAGAAATTTAAATGTTTGATAGAACAAAAAGATTCGGTTTAACTTTCATTTTATTTTATTGTTCGATTTGTTACTGTTTTTCTTTTCTTCCAAACTGTTGACAATTAATAAACATGCTATAAATCTTAGTTAGAGATAACTAAGAAGATTTTAAAGGTAAGCATCATATCGCACATTTTTTTTAGTCAAAGTTATAAAAGAAGAAAACTTCAAAAAAATTCCCAATAAAAGCTGATCAACATTACGTTTGATAAACAATTTATTATGTACAAAAAAAGAGAGCTTCTCTTACAAAAAAAAAAAAGCTCCTTCTAAAAAAACCAAATAAGAAAAAAAAAAAAAAACGAAGCAAACTTATAGATTTTCGAAAATTCTCCTCTAAATAATTTGTGAATTTCCTCTTGTTGAATGGACAAATGAGAATATAGTTTGCCAAGAGAACAAAAAAAGACCACCAACAAATAGAGAGTCCACAACATAGTATTGTTATATATGTTCTCAATTGTTTTTTTTTCCTTTATCATAGCGTAATATTGTCCCACGTGTTCTTCGTAAACCATTGACAATTACTGCATATGCACCCTAACTCTAAAACCTCGTTGCTTCCATTTGAATTCATTGCTTCAGAAATTTTAATACAATGTTATTATCAAATGAGTCTGAATTGCATACCTAAGTACATTGCTTTCACATTTTTTTTATTAATAAAACATTAATAGTTTCATATCTTGATCACATCAAATAACATCAACTGTTCCACCTATATATGCAAATATGGAGGTAACATTAAAATATTTATAAAATTTCTAAAAACATTAATTATGTATTAGAAAGTGTATGAGAAAGAAAAATGATAAGGTACACAGAATTGTATAATTGAAAAGTTGAAATCACAAAGAGGGGGAAAAACCATAATAGTTTTAGAACCTTTATCAATGTATATGTTAAGACTTACCTTTGATAGAAGAACCATGAAGCAAGTCATCCAGAAAATCAACCATAAAGAGGAAAAACAAGTTAAACCTGGAAAAAAATGGCTCAATACATTTACAAAATTTATCAACGAAATAAAGAGAATGAGAATAAGTTAATTATTACAATTGTTATAAAAAAAAAGAATAAAGGAAATTCAATACTCATTTTCTTTTCAACGTAAACTCAGGTTAAATCATCTTAGCACTCCTCCATTTTGTCTTAGCTAGATATAGATTTATAGTTAGAAGGATGGGTAGGTTATTATGATTGTTATTATTATTGTTTGTAACATCAATTTGTAATTAGGAGAGGATGATTTACTAATTGAGGGAATTGGAACAGTTTTTTGTAATTTGTAACATAAAAATTTAAAGGAATTAGAAGAGTTACTTTTCAAGAATTAAATTGTGTTAAAAAAAATAAAAATTGTGAAAACTCTATAAATTTGACACCTTATATTTTGATGAGGTGGCTTATTGTGGTGAAGGAAATTTGGTTCCCTTTTATATAGATATATAGATTTTCACCAAAAAAAGGTTAGTAACTTAGAAAGATCGATGTTATTCAATTGTGAAACATTTTTCCTTTTAGAAAAAAGGAATCTTTCATGGAAAGACATTTGTTCTTTTACTTTATATGTTGTTCAATTTGCCTCTTTCAAATCCTATCTTTAACCTCTTTATAAAGGAAAATTCTACGGTTACTTTGTTTTTCACAAAGTAACCATTACTTTGTTTTGTCTACTATTATGAATTAAAACCTAATCTAATGGTAAAAAGAACAAAGTATAAACAAAGTAAAGGAAAAACAAAGTAATCATACCCTACACCCTTTATAAAAAATTACATGTTTCATATTCATAAACTTTTAATCAGTAAATAAGTCTTTACAAATACGTAAAAGCATATTTTATTTTGAATTGTAACATAAAGAACTTTTTTTTTGTTGGTAAAATAAATAAGCCAAAAGCTTAACAAAATAATTGGGTGAAACATGAAATTTATTTTAGGCCCTTGTGAATTGTTTGAAGTTGATATTTCCGAAGAGAGGAATAACAAGACGAGTTGCGGACTTCATCATTCCTTAAAACGTTTTCGAAACTACCTTCTAAATATGCAAACTATCATTAAGTTTGGTCGTCTCTAAGATAAAACAACCCACTAAATAAGCAAATCGATTGTGAATTGTTTAATCTACAGTCAAAATATATGCTTATTTCTATTTTAGAAGGACAAGAAAATTGTAAATGGAAGAAAGAAGATGAATTCTTGAAAGAAAATGAAAAGGGTAAAGTTTTCACAAATCTCTAAGTACGTGAGGAGTCTCCTTATAATCACTTTCAGGTGACAAGCTAACAATGGGAAATAAACTCCAATCGTACAACTACAAAAGAACTTGAGCAAAGTTCATCATTTGGCCTAAAGCCCTCAAAAATGCACTTCATTATATAATCAGTTTCTTTATCTCTAACCCAATCAATAATAATAATAATAATAATAATAATAATAATAATAATAATAATAATCTCATAATAAAAGTTTTCAAAAATAATATATAGTTTATAAACAACGGGCTTCTCTGATGATTCATGAATGGTACTTGCTACTTGGATAACCGTAGTAATTCTAGAGCTAATACGTGCAATAAATCCTGACTTCTAGAAGGGATGCATTTATTAGATAAAAGGTCGACGCATACTCTGTTGTTGCTATGATATATAGTTTAAAAACTGTTTACACCACATTTTATTTTTAGCTTATTAATTATTATTATTATAATTAAATGGTCTCGTTTTTTTATTTCTATGGTGGATCCCTCTTTTCATTTAGAGAGAACTAATGTGTATTGGGGGAAACTTATAGAAATTTAGTGCACCCAAGGGTAAACCAAAAGACCATTTATTATTTGACACTTGTGTTTTGTTAAGCCACTCGCTAGACAGGAAAATTAAAGATACGACTCAGTCAATTATCAAAAATGGTGATAGTGGAGAGCAGTTTCTCGGGAGAAAATCATGGAAAAAGTGGATCAAGTGGAGCAAACAGTTACTTTATGTGCCTATAAATACCAGAAATCACGATGGAAGAAAGCCCAACTAAATCGCCAATCAAATCAGAGCAAAACTCTAGCAATTTCATTTTAGACTTCAGAACTTAGCAAATTTCCAATTTCTTTAGTAGATCAACATCCTGATTTTCATACATTCAATTTCCCTTAGTTGTAATTTTCTTCAATTCAATTTCAATAGAAGTATATCTTTCAGTATACTTTATTTCATAATTTTATCACTTTCTTTGGATCGGTACCGTTTTGATTACCAGAACCCACATGAATTTTAGGTCTCTTTATTCCTTACAATAATTTGATTTAGAAGTTAAATTAGTGCAATTCGATTCATAGTTTGAGAAACTATAATTCTTTGGCACGCTAGCACACCCCACTAAAAAGAGCCGAAACAAAAACAATAATAAAAATTAATATAAAATATAATAGTTTAACAACAAAACTCAAAAATAGTAATTTAATGTAGTTTATCCGATAAAATTTCTCTAAGAATCATCAATTCAAATAATATTAACTTTTTTTTAAACGAAATAATATTTACTTTTAAAAAGCGTTATGTATATCCTTTTAAAGAAAGCGTTATGTATATACTTTTAGGCCCTATTTATGTCTTATACGTAATTTATTTTAGTTCAGTTCGGTAGTATTCCGTTCAGTTCAATAATTTTCAGTAAATTTCAATAAGTTTAATAAATTAATTTAATTTAATAACTAATCATTATTTATATATACTAAATTGAATTATAAACTAATGAAATTACGATCAAATTTAATCCATTTAAAAAATAATTAATTCATCAATAAAACAAAATAAGATATGATGAGAAATTTCTATATACTTCATGATAAACGTTTGGTAGTTTTAATTAAATAAAAAGTATGTCTCACATATATTAACAATATCACATTCTTATAATTTCAATTTTAGATATTTAGTATTATTAATGAAATAAGAAGTATGTCTCACATATAGTAGAATTGTGTCGTATAGCATTTTTTCCATCAAAAGTTGAAGTTATTACTAATATGTTTTATTTAAGGATTTTTTTTTATTTCAATAAGAAATATTATTTAATGTAATGACAAATACCATATTTCATAAGTTTTATATTATTGTATTTTCAAATTCTCATTTTTACCATACCTTACATTGTTGTAATATTGAATTATTTTAGATTTAATAAAGTTTATGTAAAAAACTGCCATTAGTATATTATTTAACCTTATGTGTACGAATATAATATTATCATTATTATTAGGTTTTGTTTAATTCAGGACTCTAAAAAAACAAAATTTTTGTTTAATTTAATTTAATATATAGATCCATTTAATTCAATTAGTTAAGTTTGATACTATTTAATTCAGTTCAGTTCCATCATTAAAAAAGAAAATTCTTTTTTTTCTGGTAACGCGGAGGGGTAACAACTCCGGAAAGAGAAAACAAAGAAAAAAGAAAAAGAGAAAAGGTTACATCCGAGTTAATCTCGACACGCCCTCATCATTAGCATCTGCAGTAAGAAGAATCAGGAGGTCTGCAGGAGGCACAACAAGCTCATGAGTATAGACAAATAACAACAAATTAAAGCTTTAAAATACATCCTTAAAAAAACTTATATACATTTTCTAGGACATGCAATTTGAAAAGGAATATTCTAGATTTCTTTTCCAATATATATACCTCAAATATTAGTGTTCTTCACCACACTTCTCACACCCCATTCTCCCTTTCATTTTCAAAACCATGCAGGTGTCTCTTCATCATTTCTCCACCTCTTCTCCTTCTTTATCCCTCACCTCCGTCCCCAAATCTCACCTAAATTACCCCAAAACGCCATCGTTTGTCACTTGCAAAATCCTCATTAACCCATCTAACAAAACATTCACTGCTAAAAATTTCTCGCTCTCACCAACGTTATCTCCTCCGTCACCGTTACTAAACCCTCAATCAATATCCATGCAACCTCCGGAAAATATTGTCTATCCGTTAAAATTAAACCTCCTTCAAAAGCTTGCAGCTTTAGTTTTCGACAAAATCGAGGAATCAATTCTTTCATTCTTCGAGAAGAATCTTGTTTTACCAAAAACGGTTGACCCAGTGGTTCAAATTTCGGGTAATTTTGCACCGGTTCAGGAATGTCCGGTTCGTCACGGTCTAGAAGTTGTCGGCCGCATTCCAGACAGCTTACGTGGAGTTTACTTACGAAACGGCCCTAATCCTCTGTACGTACCCACAGGTGGACATCACTTATTTGATGGTGATGGAATGATTCATGCAGTTACCTTAAAATCCGGGAGCCGAGCCAGTTACAGCTGCAGATACACACGAACGAGCCGGCTAAGCCAAGAAGTCGGGTTAGGTAGATCTGTTTTCCCGAAGCCGATAGGTGAGTTTCATGGACACTTAGGATTGGCTCGGCTGATGTTGTTTATGGCTCGAGCTGGTATCGGCTTAATCGACGTGTCACGTGGAAGCGGCGTGGCTAATGCTGGGCTGGTTTATTTCAACGGTAGATTATTAGCTATGTCGGAGGATGATCTTCCGTATCAAGTAAAGATCAACGGTGATGGTGATCTGGAAACAATCAGACGGTTCAGCTTTTGTGATCAGCTTGATTGTCCTATGATAGCACACCCTAAAGTGGACCCCATAACTGGAGATTTGCATGCGCTGAGTTACGACGTTATAAAAAAGCCGTATTTGAAGTACTTCAGATTTGACCAAAACGGGAAAAAGTCACGTGAGCTGCACATCACCTTAAACGAACCCACAATGATTCACGACTTCGCTTTGACTCAGAATCTTGTCGTGATCCCGGATCATCAGGTGGTGTTCAAGTTATCCGAAATGATCCGGGGCGGGTCACCCGTAGTCTGCGATCCACACAAAACTTCGCGGTTCGGGATTTTAGGGAAAAATGAAGTAGACGGGTCGGGTATCCAATGGATCGATGTTCCAGGTTGCTTTTGCTTCCAATTGTGGAATGCATGGGAGGAAATATCTACTGATGGTGATAAAATCATAGTTGTTATCGGGTCATGCATGGACCCGCCCGACTCGATATTCAACGAATCGGATACTATGATGAACAGTGAATTTACCGAAATAAGATTAAACATGCGGACGGGGGAGTCAAGGAGCACGGGCATAGTGTCAGGTTTGAATCTAGAAGTGGGTCAAGTAAACCGGATGTATCTAGGCCGGATGACCCGGTTTGTGTACCTAGCAATAGCAGAACCGTGGCCAAAATGTAGTGGAATAGCAAGGGTTGATTTGGAGAGTAAGGAAGTGAAAAAATACATGTACGGAGAAGGAAGATTTGGGGGAGAGCCATATTTTGTGGGGGATAAAAATGGAATAAAAGGAGAAGGAGAAGGGCATATAATGGGATTTGTTAGGGATGAAAATGAAGGGATATCAGAAATGGTGATATTGGAAGCTTCAAGGATGGAGGAAGTAGCTAGAGTGAAGTTGACTACAAGAGTTCCTTATGGGTTTCATGGTACCTTTGTTAGTGATGATGAATTAAGAGAACAAGTTTTGTGTTAGATTTTTAGCTATATACATGTTTGATTAGTGTAATATTTAAGTCTAACATTATCTTTTATATTAAAATCTGACACACATCTTTCACACGAATGTTTCTTGTGATAGAAGCATGCACAATACAAGTCTAAGTAGTCCACTATGTGTTTTTTATTCAATAAATATTGAGATTGTCAGGATCGAACTCAAGATCTATCGATTGCAGATGAACTAATAGTTAATGCTAACAATATCTTTTATATTATTCAACACATAGCTCTTGAAAGTTTTATTCACTATCATGATGGCTAACTTAAAACATGATATTGTAGTACTTGGACTTTACATGTAACATTTTAGTTGAATATGTGAAAATAATATTTCAAAAGATTGAATTTTGGACTTTTTGATTTTGATGTCATTAATTTATGTGTTTTTAGAAGAGAGAAAAAGATTTAAAGAAAGAAGTCTTACAAATGGTGTTTTGTAAGATCTAAAAGTGTGATTCAATATACAAATATGGTTCTAAACAATTTTAACTTTTAGGCGTTGTTCTTTTTTATTCTATTAAGCACATTTATGTTCAATTCAGTTAAGTTCATGACTTTGCTCTCAATTCAACAAATTCAGCAGAATTTATTAAACATTTATCAATGATATTCAATTCAATTTAGTTCAGCTTATTTCAAATTTGTTCAAGTGTTTCCAGTAAAAAAGAATAACAGGCCCTCAATTTAGTACAGAACACTAGCCTATATTTCATGTGAACTTCATTGGCTTATATGTACTTGCTTCATAATCTCAACAGCACAAAACACTGGGGCATTACTCTTTATGACAATAAATCAGCTCGTCACATCGCCCCACAACTCAGTGTTCAATGAACTAACAATAAACGTACGCAATATAGAACCATTATATATAACCTTATCAAGGAAATCCTTTCATTATCTCAATGAATTAATTCGCTAATTGTGCATTGAAAATAAATTGGAGTGCACTTTATAAATTGAAATGCAAATAGTGGCCAAATGAAATGGAGTGCAGTTCCGTGTGCATGACATCTTCCCACTTGCCATCGTCTAAAGATCAGCACCACGTGGCTTGCACTGCGTTCATGCATTTCTTTCCAAACTATGTACATGAATTACCTCCTGCCATGAACCCTTATCTGGCTACTATATTTTAATTTCATCAATATTTCCTATGTTCTTGTAACAAATTTATTAAATATTTTATCATATGCTTAAACATATGCTGATGCGGGTTTATCCAAACATGTCACCTTATATTACTAATATTAATGTAAAAAGACCGTAAAATTTCTCCATCATAATTAAATAATACTAAAATGACATTAAAATTAATTAAGAAAAAATACAAATAAAATCTGTGTGGTTTCATAAATTTGCAAATAGAGAAGTGTAGTTTCTTTTTTTTTTTCTGGAAAAAAAAGAATGAGGTTTACAAAATTGACAATTAAAGGAATTTGATTTAGGTGTTACTATTTGATGATATGTCATTTTGACTTTGATGACGTGTCATGTTGACTTCTTGACTTTGATGATGTGGCACAATAAAATATTAATTTTTTAATGACATGTCATGTTGACTTAATGATGTGGAGGGTTGACATGATGTGACAAATGTTATAAGTCAATTTACTTTATTTGTCAAATATGTAAACCACATGCCTCCTTTTGCAAATAAATGAAAGCACATTCCTCTATTTGCAAAATATTAAAACCACAATGATTTTATTTGTACTTTCAAGTATGATCTTTGAGTAGCTTCTCCAATATATTAGTGTAGTCGGGATGATTGAATGCTACTACTCTTCTAACTTCTTGTTGTAATTTAAAAAAATACATCAAAATACATATATTTTTTGAATAAAAGGGAAGCAAGTACCGATGGAAGCAACTGGACATCCCAACTAGGTTGGTACCATGAACACAAATCCAAAACTAGACTCAAATAAATTAAACCAAAGAAGAAACTTTACATACAAAGAAAGAAAAAGAGAACACGAGTACACAAAGCGAAATTGTTCTATTCGACTAAAATCCTCAAAAATAAAAGCCCCACAAAATGTCACAAAGCTTGTGGTTGAATCCGATTGCTCTGAAGTGATTAATTTTCTCAATGGTCGCTACCCAGTTCACCACCCATCTTGACATTTGATTCGGTGCATTCAACTTTTAACAGAGCGTTTTGAGGACATTAGAATCTCTCATATCTATAGAGAAAGTAACCGATGTGCGGATTATCTAGCTAAAAGTGCTCTCTCAGTTCCTTTTGGGTGTCACAATCCTGGATCAAGTTCTTCAGGAGGTCTGCAAATTAGTTGATGAAGATAATTTAGGAGTTCTGCTCCCCCGTTCCATTGCTGTCTACTGCAGCCTTTTTCTTTCTTTCTTTTTCTTGTCCTTGTTTGTTGTTCTCTTCCTTTGTTAACCGAAAAATATATATATATAAAGCAACTGGAATAACTAATGATGCCCGATAAAAGAACATTTTCACCAATAAGAAAAGAGAAGATGACCTTTCCACTACAACAAGGGAAAGGTTATTGCTTCTTTCACCACTGTACCATTCCTGAAACCACATGACATTTTTTGGATTCCGTCAATTTTATGTATTGGTGAAATTTCAATACATCGTATTTTTATAACGGTAATAGTGTTCATATAGTTAATGTTCATGTAATTTTGTGAGCTATAGACTAAAGTCATATTCTTTAAAACTTAAAATTACTAGTCGAATACCCGCACATTGCGCAGGGTTTTGTTGTTTTATTTGTGTCTTTGTAATTTTTATTATAATGATTGACATTTGATATTCTCAAAATCATTAAAATTTATATTACCTTTTTTTTTGACAATTTTAATTATCTAATGATATTAAAAATGCCTTTTTATATTGTTAATGCATCAACATATCATTTTTGTTTACATCATATTTAACACAAATTTGGGAAAATGATACTAACATTAGTAACTCCAAATGAAATTTGTCAAAACTAAATTTGTTATAATTACGAAGCATCGACAATTCTTTAGCTCAAGACATTTCTTCTTTCTTATTGATAGCTTTCACAGATCCCACATTGGGGACTTCAACTATCTCCGACGCTCAGCCTCGTTGAATTGTAGAATGCTTAAGTGAAAATACATCCAAATAATTCTCTAGATTTAAAAGCCTTAAAAATTTATTAATCAAATAAGCTACAATCGAATCAAAATACACAAAATCATCTGAAATGGATAATGAATACAAAAAGCTTCCCCATTTAACCAAGAACAAATTCACATTAAACAACTTACATAACCAATAGAAAATATCATCTTTGGTGGAAAAGAACAGGTATCAAGAATATATATCGAGATTAGATGAAGAGTTAAAAGACATGAGAAACGAGATTGTTAGAATGATCTACGGATATTAAAAAACAAAATAAAATTAAATTTTAAAATCATTCTTGAAAACCAAAATCTTTTATCTTCTTTCATAATTTTTATCAGAATAAATATTAAACATATATAGCATGAAATTGTGGGGGACAAGATTTGGATAATGATGGGTTGACAAAATGATAGGACTCGTAAAAATAAGATCACATTCTTCTTCTGCTTGTTCAAAGTATTTCGTCTTCCAATTTCAAGAATATATATAATGTTGGTGTAGACCAAAAATGGGAGACAAAAGTTTGATGGACTCTCCCTGCTCTATCCTAATGCACTTTTATTATTATTTTTATTACACAATTTTTTTTTATTTTTTTTTGAGGAATTTATTACACAAATTTTATAGTCAGAATTGATTTACAATTTAATGTCTCGTAAGTAGTTTATAATTTTTTTTCTCTCTATTTTAAATCCCACACAGGTTTAGTGTAGTAGTAAGCTTTCTCTCATCTAGGCGCCTATGAATATGGTTGCGAGTTCGATTCGCGCCGACGCCTTTAGGGGTGAGCAAATCCGAACCGTAAATCGAAATCCGAAAAAACCGATCTGAACCAAACCGAACCAATCTGAACCATATTTTGTTTGGTTAGGTTAGGATTTCATTTTTGGAGTAATTCGGTTTTCGGTTTGGTTCGGATGAAAACCGAACAAACCGAATAATCCGAACTACATATAATATTATTGAGTTTTAGTATTTTATATGATATATTAAATTTTTTTAATATATTTTGCTTTTTTTGTTTTGTGTAATAACCCAACAATATCTATTAACCATAATATAATACAAATGTTAAATACTATTGACTTAGAATTAACATAATTTAGTATTAAACCTTTTATTAGTCATAAAAAAATAGAAATAAAAACTAATAAATTTTCAATTTGGTTTTTATCTGAACCTAACCGAACCAATCCGAATTATTTCGGTTCAAATCCGATCCGAACCGAAATAAATTTGGATTGGTTAGAATAATAAAATTTCTCCTTTTTTAGAATATGATCAATTTGGTTCGGTTCGGTTCGGTTTTTAATCCGAACCGGACCGTGCTCACCCCTAGACGCCTTTTGTATTGGAGTGCCGGGAGGCTTTACTGCAGCCATTATAGCCCAGACTTACATGGGTGAGGCCTTGCAGGTGAGCCCACCATCCCGAAGTTTGACAGTGACCTAAGGTTCGCGGCCCGGTTGGTGTTTACTCGTCATCAAAAAATATAAGTTTTAAAAAATAAAAAATATCAAAGTATATTTTTAATATTTATAATAGTTTTAAGTTTAAATATAATTTTTAAGTATGAAAGTGTAAATATATAAAACTTGATGTACTAGAAATGTAATTTGCGCCTATATGTAAAGGGTAAATCAATAATTTAAATTGTAACCAAAAAAAATTCAATAATTTAAATAGATGGAGGGACAAAACTGTTAAGTATAAATTACATGAATCTGATGATGTATTATTGAGAAAAAAAGGACTAAATAATATATTTTGGCGTAACACATGTAACATTAAATTATTGACCAATTATTATAATATAGAGACTATTTTAACCGTGACTAAAATAAAAGGATCAAACATTTACGTATAACACAATTGAGGCACTAAATAATTAGTTCAAGAATCAATTTAGTAGTATTCAGTTCAGTTCAACAGACAATTCAACAACATTCAGTTCAGTTTAACAATAATGTTCAACCTTTTCAGCTGGTCATAAGCTTTCATTTGTTTAGGTGAAAATATTAAAGAATTTTCGGATAATTATATCATGCATGAGCATTAGAGTATTTTATGTTGAGGAATGATTGTCAAATATTGATAGAAGAAGAAAGAGGAGGCCCAATGCATCCATACATGAAAGCACCCTGTAAAGAAGGTCAAGGATTGTATGTATATATAAAAAATTATGATCTACATGGAGATTTTTATACATGATGTATGGTGTTGAAGCTATAATTTAGGAACACTTTTCTACTTGTTGGAATTGCTTTCATGAACATATAGGTTAGAATGGTTTCATCTATTTGCAATAACACGTCGTTTTGGTTGTACTGTTATTTGCATTTTCCGCAGCCTGTTTGTTATCTCTGTAAATGATGGCCTAGCTAACGGGTCATAACACCAGCATTCTTCCATCAACTTTTTCCACTCGGGGTCACACCGTTCCGGTATTGTCGGTCTTAGAGTATTACTTACAATTCCACCTTCATTAACAGTTAAATCTCAATCATGCATTTTGTATAGAACAAATTGAAAGACGATAAAACTGACACGATAAACAACTTACCTATTATAGCACCACAATGCATATTGGCATATGGCTCCTCACCGGTTAAGATCTCCCACATTACAATACCAAAAGAGTAGACATCAACCTTCTCGGAGACTCTGTTGCTGTTTCCATCAAGTAATTCCGGTGCCATCCAAGGAAGCGTTCCACGTACACCACCAGATACCAATGTATTCCGTTTAATTCTTGACAATCCGAAGTCTCCGACCTAGAAAGTTACGCTTCAATCATTCTGTAGAATAAGCCTGATACTAAAACAAGTTCTCGAAAATTATTTACCTTGCATATGGGCCGTTGTGTATCCCTCAAATTCACAAGCAGATTGTCACACTTCAAATCAAAATGAACAATACTTTTCAGATGTAGATATTCCATCCCAAAAGCTGCATCCAGTGCTATTATAAGCTTTTTCCGGAGATCCAGCGCTCTGTGGAATTAAGGCTTGTGAGTCTAGGTATCATAATAGAAATACAAGGAGATGGAAGTTCACTTATATGGAGTAGCTTAATTACCTCTCTTTCTTTTGCAATACATTCCTCAACGATCCGTTCACCAAATATTCAGCTACTGTTGCCATTGTTCCTCCAGGTCCATCAGGGACTACACCATAAAATGCTAACACATTTGGATGGTGAAGATTTGAGAGTATTCGTGCCTCCCTCCAGAAGTCCTTGGTCTGAAAGAAAAGTCATGCTATGGATTTTGCTCAAAAAATATCTTATAATCTCACTTTTAACAGTTCATTACTTTAGCATGTTTTCTTGTATAATTGTTAAAGTCCCCTAAGTGCAAGATGAAATTTTAAAGGACGCACCAGTCTCTCTTCCTCTGATGATCTTCCAGCAAAACAACTCTTCTTTATTCTCTTAATAGCAACATCAGTTCCCCGCCACTTCCCATAATAAACAGTTCCAAATGTACCGGATCCTAACTCTTTCACTTCTTCAATATCAGCATTCTTTATAATCTGCATATTAGCATCTAAAATGATTAGTTACAAATACACATTCAAAATAGAAAGGAAGACAACAAAACACACAGCAATGTCGCAAAGGATTGACAAAGGCTTAAGGTAAATTATGTCATTTTTGAACAATAGATGAGCTTTACGAACATCTGAAGTGATTTAGATTGATAATAATTTAAGAAGATAGTAGTTTCATACCTGTAAACCATAGATTCCAGCTTCTATTTCCGCCATTGTAGCATCACTAATAGACTCGTCTGTATCTCTATGATCAGCAATTTCATCCTAAGAAAGTTAAGATCACCAAGCATGTAGCATTACTCTCTTATTTTTCTTGAAATCAGTACTGTAAAATTTAAAATATTCCCAACCAAAGGGAAACTAATACCTCGAAATCAGATTCTTGAGCTGTGCTATCTACATCAGTATCTATGGGTGATAGAGATTCATCAGGGGTATTTTCTTCTATGTGTGGTATGGCTCTTGAAAGAAACGGAATATCGGGAGGTGTGGTGCCTGTAACATCTTCTACAATTATAACTGGTTGCAGTTCCTTTTTCTCAACTGTATGGTGTTCGTCATAGAAAGAAGCCATTTTACTTGAACAGGCACTTGTGGAAGATTTTTGAGATGCCTGATAAAAAAAAGTTCAACGTTAATTTTTCGTGCTGATTTAAGCTTTTAGATCAGTTATAATTCTAACAGAGAGAGCTTTACTTACAGAGTTTTGGACTTCTCCTTCTAGGTCACATGATCCTTGAGATGGAGGACGGTAATATTCAGGAGGCTCATTGGAAGTTCGATGGCAGCTTTTTCCGTCTGTCATGGAACACTGCTGATCCATTGTTACAAATTGGTTCCTGAAAACCATTGATGCAGGTATACTTGTGCCTGGTTGGAGATCCTGATTATTCCTTCTATTGTCTAGGAAATTTTCTGGAGCATTGACTTGATTAGAAACCAAAGGCTGGCGATTCAAATTTAATAAGTTCTTATTCCCGGTAAAATTATCATTTGGTACGTTTCGTTCAGATTCTCTCTTGCCTTCATCTGAAAAACCAAGTCTCCCATCTACCCTTTTCAGTAACTCGGTGTTCAGGTCGACCAATGCCTCAAAATTACACTGGTTGTTGAAAACTAACGGTATCGTTGGCTCTTGCGAGTAATTTGTAATTGCTGTTGGAGGTAATTTTTCCTTCCCATCATTCCATATGGACAAAGGACTAATTGTTTCTTCCATGTAGTATTTGGACATTTCATGTTCCTGCAACTTCGAATCAGAAACTGCCCTATCCTTAAGCTTAGGTCTCTGTGTATTCATATCATTTTGAGTTTGAAGATATGGCAAGAAATCTCCACTCGTGCTACGATTGTAAAAAATCAAATCAGATGGTTTATGAGTCTCATCATTTTCCAGCAAATATTGCTGATCAGGATGGTAGTTGACTAACGTGGGTAGCCCTTGAGACGTTTTATTAAAATGCATAGCGGAATTTGTACTATAGATACTATCAGATGGAATTCTTTCGATGGTAAACGTTTGCCCGCTCTTCTGGGGACTTGAATCGGGCATGGCATTAACAGCAAAAACAAATTCATTATCATTATCATTATGGTGTGGAGTTCTTCCCTCAGATGACTTGGGGCTATCACCTTCACTTGAAGCAACAAGAAATATCCTGAGTCGTTGAGAGCCTCCGTTATTTTCAAGCTCTTGATATTCATCTATCATATTGTGTAGATCTTCATCAGAACATACCGAAATAAGAGCATCGAGATCCTCTCCAGGTAGTTGGTACTTAATTGTATGAGGTTGATTGCAAATTGCCAAAGTTTTCTTCATAAGTTCCTCCCAAGTTACGTCTTTCCTAATGGATATAATCCGAGTTTCACCACCCACATATCTAAGCTTTCCATCACTAGGCCTAGGTAATATCTTTCCTCCATAGCTGCATAAGAACTTCATTTTGAATAACAAAGAACCATCTCTAACCCCGGTCAAGAAAGGATTGTATTGAGCAGGGGAGGATTCGGGCGCATAATTATGAGGAGGTGTTGATCCCAAATTGACTCTATCACCATTCACTTCACCAGTAGTAAATATACCAGGGTTTTGCCTGCCGTGACCAGGTTCCCATTTCGATCTGCTTTTGTAATCAGGATAAGACCAATTCTCTCCTTCGGTGACATATCCACCCGTCTTGGGAAGAAACTCTAAAGCATCGGTATCCGATTCTATTCTATGAATTTTAGGAATTCCAGAAGGATGATCATTAACCACATGATGGTTGTTATTGTAACTAGATCCCATATTTGAAATCTGGCTATGATCTGAATCCCTTCTTAGAAGGGTACGATCACGTAAAAAATGCGTAGAAAATTCCTCACCTGTCTGATCACAAACATCATTTACATGTCTATTTCTATCTGTATCTTGAGCAGGTAAGACCTTGAAAAAATCTCCAGAGAACTGCTGGCCTGAGCTACCAGGAATCTCTCTTGTCATGGTATCACGTAAACCTATATACAGGCATATGAATGAGCACCAAATTGTTTCCCCGATTCTCGAAAATCCTCATGACATTAATGCTTCTTTGCTTAAACCAGATAACTCAAACCTACGGGGCTGGAACTAGTCTTCTTTCGAGCAATGCCGAATACACGAACTTGATTATCACGAGGAACGGCAAAAAAGTTCAGTAATATGGCAATGTGATCATAAAACAACCCTAGTTTGATTCTAAACCAAAATCATACACACACAAATGCAGAAAGTAACAATAACAAGAAATTCGCGGTAGAGTGGTTAAAGACTCTACCTATGATCAGGGATTCATTTGCTGTTTAATGTAAACGCAATTGCACAATTTAAAAAAAAGAAAAAAACAATAACAAGAAATTCATACAATGAATTTGAAATTTGATCTAATGAATTCATCCCGTAGCTATAAATTGTTCATGAATGGCATAGCGAAAACTCAAAATAACGAAAAATGAAAGAATTGAATCGAGAAATTGAAAGATGCAGAGCAGCTACCTGATTGTAATGGGAGAAAAGTGCAGGAGAAAAAGGAGAATGCAGCAATGGAAGGGAGAGATCCAAAAGAGGAAAAAAGAATTGAAAAGTGAATGAGGGAAAGACAAGAAAAACCGTTGCAAAGCAAACTAACTCTTAAAATAACGCGCCTAGCTGCAATGCAAACTAACTCTTCTCTTTGTTTTTTAACCTTTTTTTTTTTTTTTGAGAGAATAGTATTTCTATTTCTACATAAAAATAAATTATAGAACAAAAGAATCAAATGATTAAAAAAATATATATTTGTTTTTCTTTTGATACATTTTTTTATTATAGGGAAATTGATTTATGGGAAAAGTTTAAATAAAATGTTCGTGGTTTCCAACATTTGCAAATGAAGGTATGTGGTTTCAGTGTTTGCAAATAAAGGTACAAGGTTTCATTCTGTTAGCAAATAAAACGTGGCACTTTGACCAAAGGGTTTTTTCGTCATTAACAAAAATAAAAAAAATAAAAGTAAAAGAAAATGTTTGTGGTTTGATTTTTTTTGCAAATAACATCCCGTGGTTTGATATTTTATTAAAAAAGAGGTACGAGGTTTGATATAATTACCAAATACGGTTTTAGACTAATTTATAAATTAAAAATTACCAACAAATATTCTTGTAAAAAACAAAACAACAAATTTTCTTATAATGTAAGACTAGTACTTAAAAAGTTGATCAATTTATACAAAATCTTAATTTTAATGAAAATAAATCATCGACAAAATTATAATTCAAAATAATAAATTGATTATAAGCTCAATAATGAAGTATGAATATTCATGTTCCTTCAAACAAATTAAAATTCTTTCAAAAAAAGAAAATACCCAAATTCATGAAAATTGTATGAATCCAAATACCCAAAAACATTATAAGAAAATTTTTTGTTTTTTTTTTTACAATAATATTTGTTGGTAATTTTTAATTTGTTGTTTTGGTAATTAAATCAACCTCATACCTCTTTTTTAATAAAATATCAAACCACGGGCTGTTATTTGCGAAAAAATCAACCCACAAACATTTTCTTTTACTTTTACTTTTTTTTTAATGACGAAATTACCCGTTAGTCAAATTGTGGTCAAAGTGTCACGCCAGCAAAAATAAACGGTGTTAGTGCCCGTACCTTTATTTGTTATTTGCTAACGAAATGAAACCTCGTACCTTTATTTGCAAACATGAAAACACAGACCTTCATTTGCAAAAGTTGGAAACCACGAGCATTTTTTTAAAACTTTTCCCTTGATTTAATACATGTTATAGAAGAGAAAGAGAAAGATGAAAATGTTTGTGTATTTACATGCGTGGGTAAATTCCACCATTGGTACCCAAAACTATTGGTACCTAAGATATTCTTTTTTCCAAACTGCTACTTACACAAAAAAATTTCCCTTCAAATACCTAAACTAATAGTGACTTCTCATTAAGGTCCAAACGACCGGTTGGTGAACAGTCAAACCTAATTTAAAAAATTTCATTAACATGAATTGTCCATTTTATCCATTTTTAACTTTTCTTACCATACTTTTTCATTCTCTCTCCTCCTCCATAACAAAACTTTTTTCTCTCTCTTCTTTCTCTTTCTTCTTCATCTTTCCCTTTCTTCATCTTTCTCCATCTTTTTTTTTATCTCTTTTTCTTCTTCTTCTTCTTCTTCTTCTTCTTTCATTCACCTACTTCTTTCTTTCTACTTTCTCTTCTCTCCTTTATCTCTATTTTTTTTTGAAAAGAAAACAGAACCAGCGAAATCTGGAGTTCCAAAAACCGGCTTCCGGAGTCTAGAATTTCCAGAAATCGGCGGCCAGTTTCTGGGAAATCCAGATTCCCGCAACCTTCATGATAATGAGTTAAATAATTGATAATATTAATGATTTTGAAGGATTTCACATGTATCTCATATATTCATGATAATGAATTAAACATAATCTTGTGCTTTTTTGAAATTTTGGCATTTTAATAATACTAGATTGTCAGCCGAGCATAAGCACGGGTTGCATAAAATGTCAATATGTTTTAAGCCTTTATTAATATGTAAAAAAATATAATTTCGATCACGACTTAAAATTGGTCGATAGTAGATGATGACGAAACCCAAACTTAAGCCCAAAGGCCCTTTAAGCCCATCAAGTCACTAAGCCCAACATGCTGAACAAACAACATGGGACATAAACGCTCTTCGAAGCCTATAGGTGTTCGTCACCGTCGAGCAACACGTGAGTACTTCGAACAGAGCAAGTATTCGAATGCCGTGACATCAGCATTCGGGCCCACACACAGATAAAGACTTAAACCCCTGAAGCTATAAATAGAGAACAAACCATTTTGGCTAGGGGTATTGAATCCTGATCTATTTCACTCTTCTATTCTCTCCCATTCTTACAAAACTTTATTTATCTTATAATCTAGGGGCTCACTTTAATCCAATTTATCATCAGTAGATATTATCCAATGTGAAAAAATGATTGTCCTTGCTTTTATTTTTGATGATGGTGAAACATGATATTGTTTCCTTTGGATTTTGAAAGGCAGTTTTATGTTGGAAAGGGTCAAGGCGAGACGTGAAAATGTAAACTTTTTGTCTTATGTTGTTACTTTTTATTTTTAGCTTTTATCACATGTTTCACCATCTGAGTTACTATTAATGGGCTACTATTACAAAGTCTGGATGTCTTGTCGATATTTCTTGGTAATATTATGGGAATATCTATTTGTGATTGGAGATACCTGATAATTTTATTGTATTCAAAATTTTTGGTTTGTAGACATTGGCCATCTTTTTCTTTTTATGTTTTATCAATAATTGATTTTAGTTGAGTTCAATAATTTTCCTTTAACAGTTTAATTCAGTAGCATTCAGTTTAATTCACTTCATAAATTTCAATCATAAAGAACAAAGTCATTACCCTTATTCTATAAATGGTGTCGCTACTTAAGATACGTAATTTAATCTCATGGCCAGACATTCAACATTTATTTATTAACTTTGTTTACAATGTTTAATATTAAAGCTACAATCTCATGTAATGGTATCTTTACTATTTTCTGACAAATTGATATATGTACTATCTTGAGTATTTGATCTTTCTTGAATGTTATAGAAAAGTTGCAGAGCTATATAATCTACAGATACAACGATGCAAAGAGATATTTCCAGAAACAGTTAACTGAAAAGATAAAAAAGCAACATATATCTTATATTAACAAAGATAAATAAAATATTAATTAGTTAATAGATATTAATTAAATAATATCTTAGCATCATTTGCAAGTCGATGTCAAAGAGAAATCATTAATTGTTGATGTAGCACACAAAGCGAGAATTTTTATTTTTTTTTTGGGGCGATAAAGTGAGAACTTGATAGTATTTTTCAAATTGAATTTAGATAATTTAAGAATTAATTGAATATAATTTATAAGAGTTACAAAGAGATAGGTAATTTTATTCCAATTAAATTAAAGTTTGCAAGTGTTTTAATAGAAATAGATTAATTTTAATTCTAAAAGAAATTAATACTAATTTTTAATTCTCAAAAAATTTCTATGACGACACATCATCGATCTTTCTCCAAATTTTAATATAGTAATAGATAAATAGATTATAGGCTTAAATACCTTTTTGCTCCATGTGATATTTAAAATATTGGCATTTGCCCCCCTGTGCTATTATTTCGTCACATTTACCCCTTGTGGTATCCTAATTCGTCATCTTTAGCCCTTGAATAGATAAAAAGAATACAATTTCGTTATTTGTTGCCCCATGTCACAATTTGACATGTGTATGTACCACTTGACAACTCAATTTGAAAAAAAAATTGATTTTATTGCAATAAAGTGTTAAAAAGCTGAGATTTCAATTGATAATACACTTCGATTTTTTTAAAAATTAAATACTCATATGACATGTGAATATGTCAAAATAGTAAAACATGACAATGTGTAACATAATTGCTATATTTTCTTCCAAAGAATGACTAAATATGACAAATTAGAATACCACGGGAGCAAATATGACGATCTGAGATACGATAGGAGACAAATGTGACAAAATAATACCACAAAAAATAAATGTCAACATCTTAGATATTATGAGAGGCAAAAAGGTGTTTAATCCTGGATTCTATCTTGAGGTGTCACACATGGAAATTAACTCTACAGCGTGTGATAAATGGTATCCAGCTCCTCTGATGGAGAGCAAAACCCAACAAGGTCGCACATGCCTGGAAGGTCACCCAACTTTAAAACCCTCGGGTTTACTAATTTTATTTTGTTGAAAATAGTATATGTGTTTATTTATCTTTTAACAAAATGAGGTTATACATATATTTAATCCTCACCCTATACAATTTTGTCCATTTTGTGTTTGTCGCCCTTGCATAAAGAAATCAAATAATCTTTGTCCAATTACTATACAATTTGGTCCCATTTTGTATTTTCATCACCCTTGCATAAAGAAATCAAACAATCTTTGCCCGACTTCATTATAGTTTTAAAATTGAAATTCTTTTATACGATTTTGCACTATTTAACAGAGCGCTATCACAAACATTATTTCGAACCAGACAATTATTGCGAAATAGTGCTTCACCCAAGCATTATTCAGTCATTATCAGCTTTGTTATGATAAAACGAACTGGCAATTTAGGGGCTCAATGACACAAACACGTAAAAATTTCAAAGGCTTAAACGTAAATTTTAAAAAAAAATTCCAAAAAAGAAATAATTGAATTTAATATTAAGGGGCTAAAAGAATTTTACCAAAATAATATTTATGGGGAAAAAATAAAAGGAAGAGAAAGCAAAACAAACTGTAGCACATGGGAATGGAAGAAGATGGGTATGTTTGAAAAGATCCAAATCCATAACTCAATAACCAAACATCCAGACATGAAATCCTATGAAGTTTTTTTCACAAGTTCTAATAAAAGAGAATAAATATAACAGAAGATCCTTTTCTGGCACACACAAAGTTGCAAAGCTTGCTTTTCCAAATGCAGAAAGCAAGTGCATTTACCTATATGAATCGGGACGTTTTGGCTTGCTTAGAACAGTAGCCTCAATCCTCTCCATTATGGCAGGAGTCAACAACGGAATTACATCTAGGGCTTTCATGTTCTCTTGAATCTGCATTCGCATTCATAACAAACTATTATTTACTGCACAAGTTATTTTATCAATATGGAAACTGAAGAATTACTAGCACCACCATCCAAGTCATAATTATAATTACAATTTTTCTTTCTCTCTTTCTAGCGGGGGTCAACAGACCCTCCATGACTACCAGTAAATCCGCCACTAGGGACTACGAACACATAAAATTTGCATTGTTTGCATTGTTCATGCAATTAATCTTGCATTATTATGTCCACAACAAATTGAAACTAAATTTTGAATAACAAAATTAAGGAGCGGGTCACAAAATTAGCATCACTTGAATATGCTTTCTTCAAAACCTAGAAAGTAATCTATTTTCACAATTAACATTATATATCTAACAACTTGAGCAGTTTTAAGAGTTTTAGAAAACAAAATTAAACAAGATAGCAAACGGGGTGCAATATGCATGCACGTGCACAAGATACGAGACCAACAATGCCAGTAGGCACTACGACTGTTCCATTCTTGAGCAATGTGAGTGGAAATTTCTGACGCAATTAATACAATTTATTGAGACAATTCAACTAACACTTCAATTAACACAATTTATACAGACAATGCAACTAACACTTCACAATTAACACAATTTATAGAGCCAATGCAACTAACACTTCAAAATTAACACAATTTATAGAGACAATCCAACTAACACTTCACATATGACATGATTATCATTTATATTGCATTTATATCAAATAGAATCATATGGAACGTATCTATATAACGGAGTGCCCATGGTTAAAAGAAACCCCAGCCCAAATTCCATGCAGAGCAGCTACACAAAATTTTAATTGCTTTAAAAGGCTAACCTGAGACTCCTTTGTAGCACCAGTGATGACTGATGAAACATTTGGATTGGCAGCACACCATGCTATTGCAAGTTGAGATAAAGGCACACCCAATTCATCAGCAATTGGTTTAAGTGCATTCACCTTCTTCAGAATGTCCTCAACCAGGGACCGGCTAGCAAGATTCTGCAGACCATAATACAAAGTTAAGCACTATATGCACAACAAAATAAGAAAAAGCATAATTCTAGCAACAATCTACAAACAAACTAGAAGTTAACTCTGATTTGCATGAAGAAATTATAACCTTCACCAAAAGCTAATAACATTCATGTTTCTGAATGCATGCCTTTTAAATGATATTGTTAAAAGTTCAGTCTATATCCAACTCGAAAGACAGAAAATCATACACTTAAGTTAAAAATGGAGTAAGCACAAAATAAAGTAACAAGTGATGCTGGAAATGTTTAGGAAAAATTGAGACTGAAAGTAACTGAAAATTGAGCCATCTAATAATAAATGCAAAGAGGTAATACTTTGTAATTTTCCAACGCAAAACGACTATCAGGAGGTATAGCTCCCTTGCTGTACTTTCCAGTGAGTACACCAGATGCAAGTGGACTCCAAGTTGTGAGACCCAGGCCATAGTTAGTGTACAAAGGAAGGTACTCTGCCTCAACCTGCATCGAGATAATAAATGAATTAGACATAAAAAAAAAATCCAAGCCATTCGACAAGCAAAAAACTAAGTTTGAATGCTTATGATAAGAACTTTCATCAGACTGCTTAAGACATCTTCGCCATCCTTGTGACTAGTCCGTTAAATCTTAAAACCATAATGAATTATAATTTGTAAGTAGAACTTTCATCAGTAATATCCTAAGAATCACAAGTAGAACCTCTTCTTTTCACAAGCACAGTTTATAATGCAATAAATAAGCAACATCTTCCAAAAGACCAAGAAGGTAGTTATTGAGTGCTAAAGAAATATTAAATCAAATGGGCATTGCCACATATAAACCTGCAACATTCCCCAACTCCTACGCGCAATTTATCTCCAATGTCTTATTTTATGACCCTTAACCTGAATCGAAATGAATTGCACTTGAAATATCTACCTGATGACTATGATAGGCCAATTTCCTACTAATGATTACAACAACAACATCAAAAACATTTATGCATACTGACTGTAACTAAAATGACCTTCATCCTCCTAAGGAAATGTATGTTCCCAAATCCGAGAAGCAAACATCCGGATCTTGAAATAGAGAAAACTTATTAACTATTGAAAACAGTCGAGCAAAAATTCTGCAAGTTAAAACAAAAATCAACACTTCTGCAAACTCATAAATGCATAGAAAGCCCTCACCTTGTGCCTGGACAACAAATTATACTCAGGCTGCTCAACAATAGGTCCAACCATGTCCAACCTTTCCGCAATGCCCCATGCTTCAGTGATCTGCTGGGCTGACCACTCACTAGTACCCCAGTAAAACGCCCAACCCTTATCGATCACAAAATTCATCGCCCGTACAGTTTCTTCAATTGGAGTTGAAGTATCTGGCCTGTAACAACAACAGATCACATTCAAACGATTATCATCCCACACATTTAGAAAACATCAACATCACAGAACCTATAAAATTTCTAGTAATAAGAACTCTAAAAGTAATTATCTACGAGACCAACAGGTTATTTACTAATCCAGACCATTTTTTAGGGATCATTTACATATGTAGACAACTTTGACTTACGATTACAAATATAGACAATTTCACCCTTTTAGGATAAAATTGCTCTTCCTCTCATAACGAGAGCACGATAGCACAAATTATAGCTAATTTGAAAATTGAAAGAAAGACATCACAACAAGTGATAACACATAATTATTTATCACAACACCGCATATATAAAAGCACGTCAAGGGAAATTTTGTCCAAAAAACGTGAAATTGTCTAGATTTATAAGCGTTAGCAAAAGTTGTCTACATATGTAAACGCAATGGGCTAGACAGCCCCGCTCACCTACACCTTAATGAACAAATTATATTTTGATCACTGTAGCTGAGCGTGGCTGATGGGCTAGATTAGTAAATAACCCTTGCAACAATAAGAATTACATCAAATTATACAGATCCCGAACCCTAAATGAAATCAACATAACAGAAATTGAAAATGAAATATGGAGAAGAAGGTAAAGGAGGCGTACCGATGGCAGTAAATGACATCAACATAATCCATATCAAGACGTTTAAGAGAAGCTTTAGTGCCCTCAATGATATGCTTCCTAGACAATCCCTTATCATTAGGACCAGAACCACCCCAGAATATCTTAGTCGAAACCACTATATCAGACCGTTTCCAACCCAGTTCACGGATCGCTTGACCCATGATCTCCTCTGCTCTTCCATTAGCATATACCTCTGCGTTATCGAAGAAATTCACACCGTGATCTCTGCAACACTGCAACAGAGACTTAGCTTCCTTCACATCTAGCTGGTTCCCGAAGCTCACCCACGCCCCATACGACAGCTGGCTCACCTTCAGCCCTGATCGCCCTAGATTTTTGTACTGCATTTTCAGCTTATTTTTAGAAATGAAACAGAACAGAGGGTTCGATTGGAAAAGGAAGAAGAAGTTGTTACACTTGTTTAAGTTGCAGACAACTGAGGAGGAGTGATCCAGTGTGGTCGTGTGTATGTATGTCTTATGTTAAAACTTAAAAGCACTCATGTGTTGAGTTGAGTTGAGTTGAAGTGATTCAGAACTACACTAGGTATGGTGGGAAGGATTGTAGAAGATAAAAACACACACGGGGAAGAAAGTAATATTAAAGCATGGAAGAGGACATTCAGATCCCTGGCGTGATGCTCCACGCCTCTTTCAGATGTGCAAACAAATCAAATCCAGCTATTTAATAAGGGCTTTTTAGTCTTTTTCCCATCTTCTTTCTTTGTTCAGATTCTTTCTGCCTTCAGCCTTATTAATTGCCTGTTTTCTGTTACTATGGTTAGCTTATTAAAACAAGCAAGTATATAAAATGGGGATAAACAATACAAGATTTAGTGTAGGCTATGGTTACTTTGTTTATTCTTTGTCTTATTCACCATTGGATTAGTTTTTTGGTGTAGGCTATGTGTTTTTTCCTTACTTTGTCTATACTTTGTCTTATTCACCATTGGATTAGTTTTTAACCCATGATTCAATGGTTGACAAAACAAAGTAATGGTAACTTTGTGAAAAAAAAAGTAACCATAGAATATCCCACAAGATTTACATATTAAATGGTTTTGTTTCGGGATAAATTTTGTAATCTATGGTTTATTTTTTGAACAAAAAAGTGACTGGTTTTTGTTTTGTTAAAAAAATAATTTTTTATTTAGATATCGTAAAAATGACCGTTAACGACTTTAAAATAAAAAATTCAAGACTGTTTAGTATATTATTTATTGTAGAATAATATTTATTTATTTTTTGTGACAATCATCATTTTCAAAATTCTCTCTCTAAACATTCGTTTTCTCTCCACCAAATACTACATGACCTCAAAATTAAAAACTTGAAGAATTAAAGTTGCCCTAAATATCATTAATTTTTGAAATATTTTATTTTTGAAGTTGTTAACGGTCATTTTTACGGTATTTAAATAACTGATCACTCTTTTGGCAAAACAAAAAATCACTGTCACTTTATAAACCAAACCACAATCACTTTTTTTGACAATTTTTATAACCACGATTTATTTATTTTATGGAATTTACCCTTGGTTTTATGTGTTAAAAAAGCTTAAACACCCTTTTACGTCTCATGGTATTCAAAATGTTGATATTTGCCTCCATGTGATATTATTTATCACATTTACTCCATGTGGTATCCTAATTCATCACATTTGGCCCTTGAATAAATGAAAAGATCATAATTTCGTAATCGCTTGCCACATGTCATGATATGTGGACATACCACGTGACATCTCAATTGGAAAACAAATGGATTTCTCACGATAAATTTCTTAAAAGATGATAATTGATGATACATTTAAATTGTTGTTAAAATTAAATAGTCATATAACATGTGCATGAGTCAAAATAGTGGCACGTAACAATAGATAAAATACTTTATAATTAACTTTTAAAACATAAAAACTAAATGAAGTAATATGTAAAGACATAGAATCTTATAATTGTTTACCCTATAAAATATTATTTTTTATGTTCGTAATATATATTTGACGTTTTGAAGAAAAAAAATTTAATTTTTTTTTAATGTTGTACACTTTTTGATAAGTATTAAATAATTATTTTTCAACTTTGTATTCATGATGAATGACTATGAATTTGTAAGATAAAACACTCGTGATCACTAAAGTACATTATCCGTGAATAAAGTTATTAAACTAACACATCTTTATCAATAAAATCATTGTAATTATATGTGGTCCCTAATTTCACCAGAATGAAAACAACACGTTAATGCCGCATTTCAATATTAACTAAATACATTTTAGACCTACTATAAAAAATGAATTTGATAGTAAATTTTTAACATTTAAATTTAAGTTATTTTTTACACGAGACATTCATATGTGTGACATGTGAAAGCCATGTCTCCTCATCTGGATTGATATTAAACTGACATGTCGAGAATGTGTGGTGGTAATGTCATTATTTTCAAAAAAATTGCAGTCAAATATGGGTGTAGTCACTTTATTGATGGATATATATTACTTTAGTGACTTTATTGACATAATCTATTTTAGTGACCATGGTTGCATCGGCTTAAGCACTTATTTGCTCCTTTGTGGTATTGAAAATGTTGACATTTGCTCCTTGTGATATTACTTTGTCACCTTTACTCCTTGTGGTGTCCTAATTCGTCACATTTAACCCTTGAATGGATGAAAATATAACAATTTCATTATCTCTTGGCCCATGCCACAGTTTGACATGTGTACAAACCATGTGACATTCAATTTGAAAAAGAACGGATTTTTTCGCAATAGGTTTTTGAATAATTGAGATGACAATTATATAATACACTTGGATTTTTCTCAAAACTAAATAGTCATATGACATGTGAGTGTGTCAAAGTAGTGACACATGACAATAGTGAACATAATTGTTACATTTTCATCCAATAAGGACCAAATCTATATATATATATATATATATATATATATATATATATATATATATATATATATATATATATAAAAGGGGAACCAAATCCCCTTCACCACAATAAGCCACCTCATCAAAATATGAGGTGTCAAATTTATAGAGTTTTCACAATTTTTTATTTTTTTCAACACAATTTAATTCTTGAAAAGTAACTCTTCTAATTTCTTTAAATTTTTATGTTACAAATTACAAAAAACTCTTCCAATTCCCTCAATTAGTAAATCATCCTCTCCTAATTACAAATTGATGTTACAAACAATAATAATAACAATCCTACCCATCCTTCTAACTATAAATCTATATCTAGCTAAGACAAAATGGACAAAAAATCTGAAAATCCAAATTGGGTTTTCATGTTGTAAGAAAAAAAAAACGAATTGGGGGGAAGAAACTTTTTTTTGTTGAATGTTGTTTTAGTTTTACTACTTTACTTGATCATATTGTCATCATATTTTATCATACCAACAAAGTTTCTCTTTCCCACTTCGACTACCTTCAAGATTTGCCTCCAGTTCCAACACGTTTAGAAATAGTTAAGAGGTTTGTTTTCCCTTTTAGTTTAACTCTACAACCTTTTACTACTTTTATTTTCTATGCATACTTCTTGGAACAATTCATCGGCTACTTATATTTATATGTTTATTTCTGTCATATTTAGATTTCTTATTTAATAATGTTACTGATTTCTTTTCCTTAATGATTGAACTCAAGGAGTTTCATGTAAGTTTGAATTTGACTAAGATTTAACATGAGTCTCAAGGACAAAAAAGGAACAAATCAAACCATATGGATACCTTTGGATTTTCTTGCTTTTCATTTTTCGGTTTCTTTAATCTTTAACTATCATCCTTAGTTTTTTGGATAATTGGGGTTTTGTTTTACATTAACTTAATCTTAGGGTCTTCAATGTTGTTTTATATGTAGGACTTGCAGGAACGGGAATGCAAATATTATCAATGGTCTCAAGCTTATTTGAAGTCTACAAAGGTTTATTTTCAAATTACTGATGTCAAGTTGAGTTTGGTTTGAATTCAATAGTAAGATTCTAAGTTTTTATATGCAACATATGAAATTTGCAGAATGAATTTTGAGTTGTCGGATTTTGTTTTTTTAAGAATGCATTATGATTGGTTAATTGTTGTCGTCGTTATGATTAGTAACAATTGTACGCTCATGGTAGTCTTTGGAGATCTTGCCTGCTAAATTAGTAGTATCCATTGTGTTATATGATTTAAGTTTGTTTTAGTGGCTCTTTTTTCTTATAAGCAGTAAATGATATTTGAGTTTTATATGCCATTTATCTAAACAAATTCCAGATAGGAATGAGGTAAAAGTATATGCTTTGTAAATATTGAAGATTTCACATAAGTAAAGAAAATAAAAATGTTCAAATAATCCCGCGTTTCGCGCGGGTGTTCGACTAGTTTGACTAATTAGAATATCAATGTAGGCAAATATGACAAACTGGGATACCACATGGGTCAAATGTGACAAAATAATATCACATGGGGTAAATGCCAACATTTTGGAGACAACACTGGACAAAAAGCTGTTTAATTCTAAGCGCATATAACCTCTACTCTAGTGACCATATATAATTTTAATCTAAAATTTGTAAATAAACTTTAAATATAATTACTAGAGGCTGTACGGTAATATTAAATTGTTTTTAATGATAACTAACTAATGAGTTTTTTTAGTATTGTATAAAAACTTTAACCGTAAACCACAAATATTATGAAATGTACGAAGTATAATTTAGACTTAATATCTGGAAAATCATCAATTAAATTTAACATTTTATAAAAATAATACAAGTAAATGTTCCAAAAGCAGAATTTGGTATCATATATACATAATGGATGGAATGATTTGTTCTTTGCAACCATCTAGTGAGATTAATCTCTTGAGGAAAAAAGAGATTAATCTACCACATATGTTGGTACTTACGGTAACAATAGGGTGGATCCAATCCGAGGGTTAGTGGGGGGATCAAACATCAAGGGAATTGTTATTTTTTGTGAGGCAGATATGATTAACTATACGTTCTCTGGTTTATAAAATTTATTGTTTTAATAAGTGAACTTTGTTCCAAGTTAATTAATGTTCTACACTTTCTAATAAATATTAACAGCCATGCTTACTAACACCTTAATGACATAAGCATTAGATTTCATCATACGATCTTATAATTAAGGAAAAAAAAATTAGAATCCACTCAGATGATGGTACTTCATGAAAGTATAAAGGACGAAGGCTTCATCCGGGAACTACTTAAGAGTATAATAAAAAATATAAATTTCTATTTAATACTTAATGACCAAAATATAGTTTGGTCATTAGAGCATAGGTGAACGAGAGACTGCAAGTACTTTTTATTTTTTTTGAAAGAGAGAATGTAAGTATTAAATATGTTTTTTGAAGCTTTACCTTTATAATGAATTACTAAAGAATTTTATAAAAAATTTCGGAACGAGCTGTTAGCTGTTTGAATTAGTTGTTAGCTGTTTACCTTTTTGCATTAGCTGATTTGACTAGTTGTTTTGACTAGCTGTTTGTAAACATGTTTGGTAAAATTTAGTTGTTTGTAAATTAGTTGTTTGGGTAAAATGACAATTAAGGACATTGATATTATTGTATAATATATGTAGTTAAACGCTTAACAAATATTATAAAGTCATTAATAATATAGAAAAAAAAAAGAAAAAATTAGAAAATAAATAACAAATTCATATTAAATTACATAATTGTACCTTACAAACCACATTTCAAATAATAATAAAGTTAAATAATTACGTCATTAATTCATAAACAAAATATTAATACATGTTTTTTTTTAAAAAAAAGTTATAAATAGAGGTTGCTAAAAAATATTAAATCAAGTAATTTCAAGAGGTTGTAAAATTAAAAGGGAGAGAAGTTGTAAAATTAGAAGGGAGAGAAGTTGTAAAATTAAAAAGGTAAATGAGGGTATTTTAGCCATATAAAAAAATAGGAGAAAAAGCTAATTCAAAAAGAGCTTTTTGGGCTCAAAAAGCTCTCCCAAAAAGCTCTTTGTCAAACACCATACAAATTGTCCAAAATGCTAATTGAGCTTAAAAAGCTCTTTTTCGCCCAAAAAGCTCTTTGCCAAACACCTCCAATATAATGATATGTATTTTTAATGTCAAATTAATGCATTTCTTAATATAATTAAAACCTCAAATGACAAATTATTTGAGTCGGAGGGATATAAACAAAAGTTGAAATAGCTATTTGAAAAATATAGAAGTCCAAGAGGGTCGATCAAGCACAATATTTAAGGGGATCAATTGAGTTTTTTCTTTTTGGACAAGACGGGCTCGATGTATTACCTCCACACTAGAAGACACAAATGCAAGTTGAGCAAAAAAACCATCTACACTAAAAAAAAAAATGTATTTAAACTTTGTCCACCCTCCTACCATTTTTAAAAAAATAAATAAAATAAAACAAGGGATGGGCCTTCAACAATTACATCCTATTAAGCAAATCACAAATTTGATAATAAAGTAATCCACTTTCATCTTTGAAAACAGTCTGTAAATTGCATACAGTACCAAGTTCGTCTGTATTGGAATGACAGAATAAAAACACTAAAGAAATAAGCTTCCACTGCTATAGATTAAAACCAGAGTAAACAATCTTCTACCACCTTTAATTAGTTGATTTCGTGTAGATGCGAACAGCAAATGCCAACCCCAGTATAGCAAGGGGAACAAGGAATTGCAGGAGCTTGATAATGAACTCGGAAGTCTTATCTTGATTGTACTGAGGCTGCTTTGGAGGTTTATAGGTCGTCTTCTGAGGAATGGTTGAAGCATCAATTTCTCCAACATAGTATTGTTCCATCATATCTCTCGCGCCCGTGCTATGACCCACGTCCTCAAAATCATCGGTTGCATCTTTTCCTGAAAAACATGTATCATGTGTCATATAAAGGGAAATCTGTCTACAGTAACTAATGCTCATTCACCTGCAGCTAGAATCGTACCTGTAGCGGACAACAGAACATCGTCTCCACCAGGATGATCTTCCAAGAATTTCGTCACATCGTAGACCTGTTTAAGAAAATGAACTGGCTCAGGAAGCAGTAAGTTTCTCTTAGGAAGAAATAAGTTGATACTGTTTGGTTTCTTCCAGGTTATGAAGCTCATTCGGATCAATTGCTGAGCTGAAATGCAACATAATCATATGATGTAGGGCATTACAAGAAACAAAAATACACAGATAACAGAGTCAAAGAAACATCTATTTCTTCTAGAAATTGATAGAAGATTGTGTTTTGCTGAAATTTGGTTGATCCAATCACTTTGACCCATATCTCACTACCTAATCAAGCTATCCAAAGACAAAGTTAGCTCAGCTAACTTCATATGTCACATATTCAAATTTCAGCTCAACCAGCTTTTGCTTTCTTTACTCCTAATATCTAAAAATGGTCAACCTAATAACCACCAATAGACACCATTTTTTAATTCAAGTAACCAGTGTCATAAAGAAGGCCGCCTGAACCACTTAGGCGCTAACATTTGAGAATTCAACTGCCTAGGCGCTCAAAATCCAACTTGGCTCTTACTGGTCCCCAAAGGTTCTTGACTGCTTGGCTAGTGCCTAACGTCTTTTACTACATTGCATATAACTAGACCAAACCATAATAGTAGACATAAACAAACTCTCTAACAACTCTCATCATCACCAAGAAAACAGTATCCAAAAGTTTCCTACACCCACCGAAAGATGACCACTAGATATTAAAAAAGAAAACACATCACAACAAAAAATGTAGTGCAGTGATGGACATTCGCTGGCACTAAGTAGAATTTTTCTTTTCTCTAGCTGCCATCTGCTACCAAGACCTGCTCTAGATCATCAAAAAGTCTTGGACTAGACTTCATGCTTTTGGACGTGGACTTTATTTGCTGAGATACAAAATTGACCATGCGTCGTTTTTCTCAAGTCAAGAGGACGTTATATTGTACCACTAAAAATGCCTCTTATTGACAATCAATGATGAATAAAATTTGTAATAAACTTCTATGATCAGAATCTACACGAAACACAACAGGCAATTACAAAGGCAATGCGGAAACATAAGTAGATGAAGGTATTATATGATGGTTTTATTAGCAAAATATGCCAGCAAGCAAGTCCTTTGCAAATTTGTAAGCTTAATATCAGAATGTTTTCATCAACAAACAGCAATAATAGGCAAGGTTATCCAACTAGCTATTATATCTTTGGAAGTTTGGGTTAATTGCACATATTATTCTTTTAATTAGGATTCCCCAAAATCCCTTGAATTAACTTAAAGTTCATTGCTGCAAATAACAGTTACGTATGATATGTTATAGTCCGGAAAGTTGGAGCTCAATGGGTGTATAATTAACCTGTCTAAAATCATGCTCATCAAATGAATATCCAAAAGGGTCATGCCCATTTTGGAATCCTACAAAAACCTAATCTAATTGGCCAGTGCCCTAAAAGATGGTGACGGGGAATGAATGAATCGATTCCCACATTGGAAATGGAGGAGTGATTAAGCTATATAAGTAAGAGGTGTTTCCAGTAAATGGAGTCACATTTTAAATCCACGAGACACGTGGAATGAAACTTGGGCCAAAGTGGACTAGACCTACACAGTAGTCGACCATATCGTTACAATTGGTATCAAAACGGACTCTCCACAACCCCGATACGGTTAAGGGACAAATCCGACTCTACATAAAGGGAGAAGACATAAGGCGGTGTTTCCCAATATAAGTAGACGATTTTTAAAGCTACGAGGCCTAAGGCTGGTAGCCTAAATTTCACTAAATAGGCAAAAATTTCCCTTCTCTAACGCATCGAATTTCGAATAGATGGTAAATCCTTGGGAATTATGAGTGTGTGTAACAAGTGATAACCCTGATCAGATCACATATTCAAAGGCTTCAAGAATACTAGTAGATCAGAAAATAACGCATGATTAGAATAGGTACAAGTAGGAACGAAATGCAGAATACATGATGTCACAAAAAAAAGGTCATAACAAATGAATCCATCATAAGTGAACAAAGATACCCAATCTTAAACAGCACAAATCATGTCAGAAAATGATTGAATAAACCTTAAAATTCAAAAGTGCAAAAAAGAGACCTTGCCGCCGATGATGAGCCAGCAATCCTTGGGGTTGTCGTGTCCGGAGACTTGAGACAAGGTGAAAACTTTTGAATCACCACCCATTATGTAGAATGATGGATGATGAAGAGGGTATGTGCTTGAATTCAAATCAGGCGGAGGAATCGAGAAGAAGAAGATGGATCTAGTAGTTGTAGGTAGGGGATTAGATTAGGACAAAGGAGTGTGGTTAGACTTAGAACAAGAAGAAGAAGAAGAAGAAAAAGAGGAGTAAATTAATGGAGTCATTCAATGGGGGTAATGGTAGGTAGTTGGGGTTGGATGGATGGATCCTCTCTTTAATTATTAATTTTTTTTTTATTTTCCATACGGTATCCTAATCTACACTCGGAACCTACAATGAGTCGAGTAAGTTAAATTCAGAACGGATTCAAGAATTATGGTATTTAAATTTCTACCATTAGTTATTGTTAGGCTTAAACACATTTTATGCTCCTTATGGATCCAAAATATTGGTATTTGTCATATGTAGTATTATTTCGTTACATTTACTCCCATATGGTATTCTAATTCGTCACATTTAGCGCTTAATTGGATAGAAAGATAAAAATTTGTTATTACTTGTCATTTGACATGTGTACATACCACGTAACAACTCAGTTTGAAATTTTTTTAAATCACTTGTAAAGAATTTTAAACAAATAAAAATGTCAATTTGATAATATACTATGACTTTTGTTAAAATTAAACAATCAAGTGATATGTGCACGAGTCAAAATAATGGCACGTGACAATACGTATCAGAATTGCTATATTTCAATTTAGTAAAGGACCAAAAATGACTTATTAGAATACCACGGGGGACAAATATAACGAATTGAGATACCAAGAGGACAAATATGACAAAATAATACCACAGGAAGCAAATGACAATATTTTAAATATCACATGGGGCAAGAAGATGTTTAATCCCTATTGTTATGAGAATCAATCCGCAAACCGTCCTACCAACAAACACATACCACCACTGCGCCAGCCTTGTCTTTAACTATTAATAATTGCCCAATATTCAAGATCTATCGTATATACAGTTTCTACTTGATTTATGCTTTTTGTGGGCTTTCTCCAAACTTCATTCCCTACCTTTTTTTTTTCCCTTAGAGTTAATTTTATATAATTATTATTATGTGGTTTTATGTTTTTCAAATAAATGACTAAAATTTGTTTTAAGCAAATAAAAGACTGTGATTTATATAATTTAGAAATTAAAGAAATTGTCGATTTTGTTAACATGAAAAAGAACATTTTTTGTCCAAATATTTTTTCAAACTTTCGACCAATTAAGTTACAGTTAAATTCAAAGGTCATAAGCTTTTCAGGACAAAAAATATCTTCGCTCCGTCAACAAAATTGTCCAATCATTTTGCCAACCGTGACTCATAATCAGATAGTGGATTTTCATACACTCTATAGTGAATTAGTCACCTTTGAGTCCTTTGAGCCCTCTTTGTATGTGCATGTTATCCTTGTTGCTAATATAAGTTTTAAGTCTACTTCTGATTTTGTCACTAATTGCGAACATTCGAAATCACAAGATACTTGTTTGTAAACAATTTAACCACGAGAATTATGTGTATAAATAGTCGAAATCACATGTTTTATTTTTATAATTTTTCCAACAAGTTATATACAATATGAAAAGCTAATAAATTTCTATTTTATACATGTTTTTGAAAAGAAAAAGGTACCATAATGTGCTAACACGTCAAAAAATACTTCCACCAATCTACCCTAGTGTCTCTAATTGGATTTTAGTTGTACTAAGCAAAAACGTGACTAGGACTATTGAATTAAGAACCTAATTTATGTCAACATACGTTGCATCTAATATTAGACTATCGTAGTTTCTGTTTTATCAACAAAGACTCTCATTTGATAAAAATGAATATCAAACTTTATCATTAAGAAAAAAAAAGGGTAAAAAAGAAAATATGCTGAAGCATTAGGATTCAAATCATAAAAAAAAAATGATAGAGATTGGTTGCATTTATCAAATTGCCCACGTACCATGAGCGGTGGTAGTATGGAGCTACACTTAGTAGGGAGGTTTGTGGATCGATCCTTCACAATGGTGACTGAGAGGGGTTTAAATACCATAATCCTTAGATCCGCTCCAAATCCGAATTGGTCGTCTCAATATGATTCGAAAACCGGATGGAAAACCAAAAAAATCAAATTACCCACGTAAACCCTGGAAGAATGTAAATTTTTTTCCATTTTTACCAATATTCTCTTGTGTCAAGAGGAGATTACATATTTTAACTTATTTTGTCACTCTTTTTTATTCAAGGGTTAAGAAACCTTGAAACAGTGGAACAAAAGTAGAAAAACAAAAAACCACACTCGACTAAGAGGAAACAATCCTAAGGAGCTTAGAACCACAAAGATCTGAAAAAAGAACCTTCCAAATTCTTGCAGGAAGCACATCAAACTCATGACGACTCAAAAACAATTGTTTTGCGAAATTATTTTGTGACTTTGTTTTTTTTTATTGAAATAAAATGATAGTTGTAATTTTGTGATTGGAAATGGATGAGGAAGTGAGTTGTTAATCATCATTTATTTTTTACGCCATTACCCACTTTTTTTTTTGTAATTTTGTCCTTTAACTCCAACTCCTTTCAAACATTACTCTCTCAACATCTCACCCTCTCAACTATTCATAAACATATACCCATCACCCATTTTTTTACAACTTTTAATTAGTTATACATAAATATTAGGGATAAGTTTAAAAATAATACTCGTGGTTTCGTGAATTTGCAATTAGAGGTCTGTGGTTTAACAGTTTGCATATAAAGATATGTGGTATGAAGTTTTTTGCAAAATAAGGTATCATAAATTACAACTTTACGTTTTAATTCGATTGAAGTATATTTCGTATTTTTGAAGAAAATGTACATTTACATATCGATAAAACATATCATTTAATGACATTTTCCACTCTCAAATCGAAATCATAAATCATATTATGGACGTTTTACGTTCTTTTATAATTTGACGATTTACAGACTATTTTGACGTTTAAGTCCATTTTACAACTTGCAGTTCGATTTGGATGATCAATATTTTGTCAATGTAGAGATATAAGTCGTTTAAAAGATAAAAATATTTTATCAAAACTTAATAATGTGATTTCGGATACTCTGTTTTGTAAAAATATTCATACCACATACCTCTATTTGCAAAACAAATCATATTACGTACTTCTGTTTGCAAACTGTTAAACCACAGACCCCTATTTGAAAATTGAGTAAACCACGAGTATTATTTTTGAACTTATCCCTAAGTTTTATTCTCTCTGTTCTCAAATAGATGTCGTTTTAGAGAGTTATTTTTATTTTTTCATATTTGACCTTTTCGTTTTTCAAATAAAATTTGTATAGTTTTTTAATCCAAATATTTAAAGTTAGTCTTGATTTATGTGTTTTTGAACAAATCAAGGTTTATTTTCCAATCATCAAAGGAGAGAGGTTATCCTTTTAGTTTATATATGTAAGTTTATCAATTTAAGTGCACATTTATTGAGTTTCTTAATTTGTGTGAAACACTCTAAAACGACATCTATTTGAGAACGAAGGGAGTAATTTTATTTTTTTTATGGAAATACATAAATGTTAGTTTAATACGTTAGTTTTAGTAAATATATTGATTTAGGATTTAATTAGTTATACGTAATTGTTAGTTTAATACATAATAAATATTAGAACTAACTTTTAAAATTAAAATTTGCTCGTATTGTCATTAGTTTAATAGTTTAAAATTGAGTTTTATTATTTTAGGCCAAATTGTTTTTGAGAAAATAAATCCATTTATTTTAGAGAAAATGAGAGAGTTTTAGTTAAAACTTACAACTAAATGTAAAATTGTAAAAAGTGAGCGATGATATAAAATAATAGGTGACGAACAGTAAAACCCTAAGGAATATTAGAGTACTTAATTAGTGATACCAAACAAAGTAATAAATATATGTGGCACGATAATACTGTTCAGGGAGAAATCTACTAGACTACGATGCATAGATGTTGTAACCAGAGTAATATTAACAATACAATCATGAATGAGGAAGAATGCCCAAACAATGAGCACACCAAAGTAGTAAAGGTTGGAGTCTTACTAGAGATCGTAGAGCCCTTTCGAAATATATACTCTCCCTCAGTTATAAATAAAGCTTCACATATTTTATTAAACCTTAAATAACCCTCATATTAACTCGTCTTTTATATTTTTAAGAAAAACTATATACTCTAAGAGTCTAGATTTTTTCCATACACATGGCAACAATGGTCCTATGATAGTACATGCAGTAAAAACCCTCAAGATGTGTGTCTAAGACACACTAACTTAACTTTACAAGAAACAATATTACATCTAAAAGAAGTAACTTAACATTCTCACTTTCCATATTGAAATTGCTGTTTTCATTTTTGCTTATCTTGATCATTAGTCAAATTTTAGATCACCATTTTCTATTTTATATAAAGCTCTATCTAGCTCAACCCAGTTGAATATCGTGATTCCATCAACATCAATTGGAACCACAAAAAAGAAAAAAAAAATGTATTTGACCATTTCATTGTTATGTCCATACAGTTGGTGGTAAAATTAACCTTATTCACAGACAAGGAATGATAATATGATATCAAGAGAATATCAAGCTTTACATACATAGGATACCAAAACCAGAACTATATGCTCATGCTATGATGATTACCATCCTTTTTAGCTCTTCTATTTACAATGTGTCGTATGATGATAATTGAAAATAATGATTGTATTTCTTTCGTGATTATGATTGTACAAACATTAGAATCAGTAAAACCCGGATCAGATGAGAGCCCCAACCGTGGCGAAGATTACCATTAATATGAACAGCATCTTCTCGTACATAGACACCAGATCAGCAGCAGCATTTGCTACATCTCCTTCTTGAGTACCACTGCTTGCCTATCAAATAGTAAAGAAAAAAGCAAAATTATATTAGTTTAAAAGTGAAGAGTATGCTATCCCGTTGCAAAACATTGACACATTTCCGTTAAAAATCTAAACTATATGGACAATCAGGTGATGGCAACGACAAAATGTGAAATCGTATGTGATGTGATGTATTTTGCTTGAAGAAAGAAAGGGTACACATAAAATCAAACTCTGGATAAGGAAATCACTTTGTACTTTAAAGGCGGAATGCAAAGTTCAGGTTGTCGAACAATGTATATCTGATCACCCGAACTATCGTTCTTGTACATATCCTGGTTTCTGTGCCAAGTCCATAGTGCATATGTAGAATTTATAACCTGCATTTCGGACACAAAGAGACATTTCTTAACAAATGCTGCTGTAAAAATTGCTAGCAGTCAAATTCTAGCAACACAACCATGCACATGTGCAAACAAACATAAAACTTCGCAGGTGTCTAGATCCAAAAGAAACAGAATTAGACAACGCAGCTCAGACAAATGTGGCACATCTAACTCCGTTTTATGTGGTATGACCAGGTAACGATCTAGAGATGCAACATGAGAAATTAAAGGAGCTTATATAATCTTAGGCTTAGACTATACCTCAAGTATTCCGTGCCCAAAACTGCTTTCTCTGAAAGCACTCCACTCGGGCTGCTTGTCCCAACAAAACTTTCCCTTAGCAGGACCACTAGGAAAATTAATGTGGCATACTCCCCCAAATTCGGGTTTGTTATCTTTAGCTGAAGGACATTTTCCTTTATTGTCAGCAAAATCGACATCAACTTGCTCGATATTTCCCCCATCTCCAACTGTTATGTAAACAGGACCACATTGGTCCAATGTGTAATTATAGACTCTGTTCATTCTCTCATAAGCATGAACCTGAAAAGTAGAGACCAAAGACAAAGCTAATTTCGATAACTATACAGAGTTGCAACCAATGGTTATGCAGGCGAGTTTAAGAAGAGTGCACCCCTAATTACATGTCCAGCAAAAACAATGTCGACACGGTGTTGATAAAGAAGTGCTTCCATTTCCTGTCTCATGCACTCAAATTCCTGATAATGTGACGAATAGCTATTATACCAAGGGGCATGCCACGCAGCTACTAGCCATGGGGTCTTAGTACGGTTTACTTGTAAAAGATCATCCTTTAGCCACGCATACTGAGGACCTGTAGTTTTACATATATGGAATTAACAAGTTTAAGAAAGGGAATTGCAAACGTTTAGTTCATTGGTTTTTGAAAATTTTGAAGCTTGCTACGATATTTATCAAGAAAAATGATGTCTTATTACCAGTAGCATTATAGTCTACATAGGCTCCCAGCATGATAAAATGTATCCCGCCAGCATCAAAAGAGTAGTAGAAGTTAGTGTTAGAGCCAGATTCCTCTGACGGAACTGCAAACCTTGTCAAATATGATTCAAAAGTTTTGCCAGAAATTTGTGGTTCGATCTCATGGTTTCCTTCAATTACCATCATAGGAACTCTTGATATTAGTGGCTCCATGAACCTGAATTCCAATTAAATATCTCCCATAAAGAAAACCACAAAGAATCATACACATCCATAGTGCAATAAAATGCAGATATCAGCCACAAGTAACTCCAAATCAACGGCTGAGACGCATATTCGAACTCAGTGTTACTTCAATCGAACTATAAAAAGAGAGGTTACAATGGAAAAGGGAATCTTAGTAACTTCGGACATGAATTACCTACACGAACAATCACCATTCGCACAAAATGAAGTTTATGCAATGAAAATATACAAGAAGCTATATCAATGAGTTACCTACAATCATAGAATAAATGAAAAGCTTAGACACAGCTACATCATAAAAAATGTGCTTCAGGTCTTGGTTCTAAAATCTTCAAGGTTGCTAATTAACATGTAAAAAACAAATGCAATACTGAATTACTAAATGTTTTATATTACATCACTCATCATTAACATGCTCAAAGTATGATCCTTTATCATTTATTTGTTGCAATAAAATCAAAAGTATTACTGACCTTCCCCAACCATCCCAGCGAGGTTGATATGTCTCTCTGATTGGTGCATCAGGGAATGAACATGAGAAGCATGGAGCTCCCTTCCCACCAATTGTACGGTATTGATTAGCGTAAGTTAAGTCTCCGACCATTATTATCAGTGATGGATCATTCATCGTGAGATGGTCTATGGTTGTAGATGAATTACTTGTGAGACCCAGATCTCCAATGAAAGCTATTCTACTTGGATATGAATTTGAGCCAGGTGATGGTAGTGTCACGAAGACTCTCTCTTCACTCATCGCTCGAATAGAACTATCTCCACATCTGTAATAATATTTTGTCCCAGGTTCAAGACCTGCAAGGAAAATAAGCATTTAGAAACTCTGTTTTTTTTTATCAATTGGGCCATATAGCTTACAACTATTCCATTCAACAATGCTTAATAAATAAGAGTAGAGTTTCCATCAAAAAAAAAATAAAATAAGAGTAGAGAAAACAGAAGGTTTGCTAAACAATTTGGTCCAAAACCCAAGTAGATATTGTCAGTTTTGCCCAAGTTTCATTCCTTTGGCCTCACGGTTATAAACGCATCCAAACGTATTGGAAACCAATTCTACTAATATAGTCCACTCATTCTCTCGCCATTTTAGATATGAGATTCATTTCATTTCTGCCCCAATCGCCATTGCTCACACCTTCCACCGTGTTGCCACCACATCAGGACTAGGTCTCTACAGATTCAAAATGGGCTGATGAAGATACCCCAATTGTTTTTGAGGTACATGATTATTGAACAAATGAGAATCAACTAACACAACCTAGTCCTCTTCTCAGGATCACACGTACCTGAGTCGGGATGTACATTAAACTGCATAACAGAAGAATAACCTTAAAGTGCATACTTGGTAAAAGCACAACCTCCTTAGTCATTTCCTTGAATCATTTGACTGTTTCACAATGAAATCCATACTAAACATATACACATACAAAGCTCCTAAGCATATGCAAGAAAAAAAGTGTTGATCACTATTAAAAAAGTCTATTATTTCATAACCACACTCTTGAATTTAGCTTATTTAATTAGTCAAAGAGGTGAAATAATTTACAACACATTATATTATGACAATCAACACATTACTGATCAGAAATCACCACCCCAATTTCAAATATTTGAAAATCTAACAAAAAGAATTACCATCGATTCGGACATGATGGATGATGCCGGAAGTGTAATTCCTAAGTCCCTTAAAGGGATACAACTGACTATAAACAGTAGCATTCCCGCTCCGTTTACTCATATAATTCCCACTATGTTTCCCATACCAAACTTCAGTCGCGATGGAAGCAGGATCAAGAGGAATGACATTAGAACCAATCTGAGCATCCCCTGAACCAATATCCAAACACTACTAAAATTACACTTGAATTCAACATAAAAATGAATTATGAATTCCATGAATAAAGAAGAAGAGTACCAGTGACCCAAGAAAGCCACATTGAAGTAGGAGAAGAGAGAGCCAAAGCAATCTGTTGAGGGAAATTTCCAGTGACGTTTTTCTTAAGACGTGGATGATCCATTGACAAATCATCACTTCCTCTACGCAATGAAGAATCGAATGTTCGAGTTTGGGGTTTAAAAGGGCCTTCTAGAGTGGTTGGTATTCTGGTTTTAGAGTGGGTGAATATGCTCAAAGTTGAAAAAATGGCAATGTGTATACACAGGGATAAGTGATTCATTGTTGTGAGTTTGTAGATATTATGAGGAAGATGACAATGGGGGAGGGATGCTATTGAAGATGATGAAGTTGGTGTATGTAATAATTTCAAACTAAAAAACAAACAGTTTGCATTGTTTAGCTAGTTGAGTTTAGACAGAATTTGGCATCCGCCGAGATATCCAAAGGAGGAATATACCGCGCCGTTCATGGACAGAACCAAACTAGATAATCTTAAATTTACAAACTTAAATCACTTCTGTATTTTTATACTATGGTAACTTTTATTGCCTACCAATAACTCAGAGTTAATTGTTTTGGAGGTCACAAAAGTTGACCTATTTTTCATGAACGGTTATAAAACTTTAATTTGTTCCAGTAAAATTATAAAACTTTAATTTTGTCCCAATAAAATCACATTGACCGGTTTCCGGCCAACCACTCGCCGGAGGTGATGATGGGGCAATATTTTTATATTTTTTGTGACACAACAGCGACACGTCATCACCATGTGGCAAATTAAAATATATTTTTTTAATAAAAAAACTTAAGTTAATCCAACCTTACTTAATATTATATTGCCAATTAGTTTTAAAGGTCACAAAAGTTTCTAATATTTCTCTAATGGTCACAAAATTTTCGAATAATTTTCTAAATGGTTACAATAGTTTCGAATATTTTCTCAAATAGTAACAAATTTATAATTAATTATTTTTAAAGTCACATGAGTCTCAAACATCATCACCTCCGACGAATAGTTGGCCGGAAAACGGTCAATGTGATTTTATTGGGACAAAATTAAAGTTTTATGATTTTACTGGGACAAATTAAAGTTTTATGACCGTTCATGAGAAATAAGCAAACTTTTGTGACCTCCAAAACAATTAAATCCAATAACTCAGTAGTGAAAATATGAAAGTACCGATTACATCTATAAGAAGTGATTGATGTAAAGAAAAACAATGCACATATGTAATATATTGTTAAGTCCATAATACTGAGATCACGCTAAAAAATTTCGTATAAAAGATAAAATACAATAAAAAATTAGTAATATATTTAAGGGAGCATAGCAAACAACTATTTTTGTACATAGTTTGCTCAATTGTGCTCACCTAGGCTATGTTTGGTATTGTGGTTGTAAAAAGCTACGGCAGCTTTTGAGGAAAAAGCATGTTTAAAAGTGTTTGGTAAATAAAAAAATAACTTTTGGCAACAGTGCTTTTAGATTAAAAGCTGCTTTTGTGGAAAGCATGAGTCCCCATGCTTTTGGAAAAAGCACCTAAGAGCATCTCCAAGAGCCTCCTAATTCTACTCCTAAAAATAATATAAATTATTTACTCTTAGTCATTTAGAGAGCATCTAAATTGTATCATTTCCAACAATACTCTTAATTTTAACTCTTAAAGTTTTTTTTACAATTAAATTTATTCTTAATTATTATGTTTGCCAATATGATGAGGAGAGAGGTTACATATCCATAAACTATTAATAAAAAAAGAGTTAGGAGGTAGAGAGAGACTCTTAAAAGTGAGGAGAGAGAGTGTGGCTCTTAGTGATTTAGGAGGAATTAGGAGGCTCTTGGAGTGAGATTTCTATCTAAACTCTTCAAATTTTAACTTAAGAGCTCAAATAGAGAGTCTCTTGGAGATGCTCTAAACAGCTTTTGCGCCCAGCTCTTTTATTATAAATTTAGGACAAAAATATCCCTAGGTCTAAAGCCATATTACAATTGAACCTATATAAATATGCTGTAATTTTTTTTGAGAACCTTTTGTATGTTCTCCTCTTCTTTCTTCTACCTCTTACCATCGTTTTTTCTTGCCTCAGTTTCATCAATCACAGTTGGTTCTTTAAAAAAAGTAAATCACAATTAAAATTATGAGTTCATGAGTTGTTTATTTTTTTTGATCAGTAAAAAAGAATTTATTGCTCCCAAACAAAAAGAATACAAAGAAGAACAAAAACTGCAGATAGCAATAGAAAAAAACCAAAAAATTTAGGCCAAACTATCCTAATTAAACATATGGGCTTGCTTAAACAGAGAACCTCTCAATCGAATTGAGAACAAAATACATTTGGTAATCTTGGCGCTATCAAAAACTTTATTATGCAGGTAGAACCTATTCCGGGCATACCATATATGATAAATTGTGGCTGTAAAGGTCAAGCGACGAATCTGAGATAACATGAGTTGTTTATTTATGAAGCTCTAATCATCAATTTGATTGCTTTTTGCTTTTCAAATGGTGAGCCTCGCTTGCTACAATGTATTGGTTATGGTATATTGAAATTGGATATATTTTTGGTTATATGTTGGTGATTGTTTGTGTTTTTTGAACTTAATAGAGTTTATGCATCTATAATTTACAGTTCCAATTTGGGGAAAGTATCAAGATAAACCTTATGTGTTAAAATGATACTAATATAGGTTAAATATTTATTTACAAATTTGTTAATTAAACTATGTCCTTTTATGTCTTTAACCACTAGACAACACTTTAAAAAATTATTTACCAAACACTTATAAAATTGCTTTTATTTGAACCACATTTTTACTTTTAATTTTACCAAACAGTTTTCAGCTTTTTCAAACAACACTTTCTTAGACAGCACTTTTTCCCACAACTACAGCAGTTTTCAACAGCAATCCCAAACTAAGCCCTAGTCGATAACTGACCAAATAAAATTTAGTGACTACCACTCATAGTTTGCTTTCAAAACTTAGGAGTAAATTACACTCGTGTCACTAAATTTTATTTATTTTTACGGTAAGGCTACTAATTACTAAACCTCACAAGGTAGTACAATTTACAAATATTACCTAATTTTATATTTTTCTTACTGAAGTCTAACTAATTTTAAATATTATCTAATAACTGTTAGTAGCTGTTAGCGATATTCTTGAGAAACAAAAATATTTCCGTTCAACCTTGACTCACGTGTGGAAATAAATGCGGGCGTGCCAGAGAATTTGGTTCTCAACCTACGCTCTAGGAAGCGGTTTAAAATGTGAAGGGTTGCACCTATTCCTAATGGATACTTGATTACTAACTAAACGATTGGACGGGAAAAGCAAGGATTGAGAAAACGTTTCTCTTGGGTTCCTAGTCGGGGTCAGCACAACTTTGACTAGAAAATGGACCAATAAATGCTTCGTGAAAACTTTAGAATAAGAAATTAATAAATAAAACCAAACTTTAGAAAATTTAATTTTATTAATCAAAATAATGTCAAGATTACAAATGAAAGAAATGATTACAAACCAAAAATCCAACAAAAGTATTATTGTGATCAATGTCAATTAACACGAGATAACAAACAACTAAAAATTGGAAATAACAAAAATGTCAAATTGAACCGAATTAGGTGAGCTTTAATTTCTTGTTTTGTTTCGTGATGACGTTGAATGGGTGGAAATGGTGTCACAAACTCATGAAAATTAGCACACAACCAAGGAATTCGGGTGTTGGAATTCGTGGAAATGAATGTCGGGTTTAAAAGTGATTGTGTAAAAGACTATGTGGGTTTGATTCGGGTGAATTTGGGACGGGTTTAAGGTGAAAAACCTGAATGACGGGGCTGTTTTGTTAGGTGTGAGCAAAGGTGAATAAAAGGTTGAGTTTAGGTGCTAAATGGCAAGAAATGACTAAAAGATCATAGGATTAATGAATAAGAATGAGAATAAAGGCTAAATGAGATGATTGTTTACCGAATTGGGATTGTAAATTGACAAGAACGAAGTTTGGAATTGAAGAACTAAGGACCGAAGTTTAGAGAGCTCTAGAGAGAAAAATTAAGATTGACTTTGATATGTTTGGTATTGATTTGATTGTTTGATTTGTTGGGAGTTAAAATGAGAGATGTGAGGGGGTATTTATAGATGAAAAATACTTGGTGAACACTCAATTTTCCACCCATTAACCACATTTACCACCACTAACTTGCCATGCCTCCATAATGTGGAAAAATGTGATTGTGCTTCCTTGAATGTAGCCCTCAACTTTGGTGTAGAAAATTCATGAATTTGCTTCTTTTTGTGCTTCTTCCGTCGTCTTCAAAAAATTGTCACTCGACGCTCGCTCCGTCCGTGAGAAATCCGTGAATACCGCTGGAAAGATGGGAAAGTCTAGTTTCCGAATATATAAATTTCTCCACGTGTTTCCATGGTTTGACCCGTCAACGGATTTAATCAAAAATGATGTTTCATATGACAAGTTAGTAGAAAATGGTGAATTAATGGAAAAAATGAATTTCCTATTAAATTTACCCATTAACCTCCACTAACTCCACTTCATTTATGTATGGATCAACCTACACTTTCTTTTAATCTTTATTCTCTTTTTTGTCACTTCCTTCCTATTTCTTTTATTTCTTTTAATCTTTATTCTTTTTTTTTTTGTCACTTCCTTCCTATTTCTTTTATCTTTTATTTCTCTCTCAAAACCTTTGTTTGCACCAAAAATAATTTTATGCTCAAATGGACGTGATGTTTGGAAAAATTCTCCCATGGTGCTTTTATTCATGAGGGAGACTATGGAGGAAAAGGAAATTTTCCTTTGAAAAACCATTTTAGAAAACTTTCCTTGAAAAGAATCTTTAAGGAAACTTTTTTCTCAAAAGTTCATATTTGGAAACTTTCTTGATATGGTTTTCTGATACACCTTTTTTCTCGTCCGATGCACCCTTTTACTTAAAGAAGAGAACCATGAAGTGCACCTAGGGAAAATCACCATCAGATCTAGAAATGGGGTACTCTGGGGGGAAGCATGAGGTGACCAGTGGGAATCAATTTTAGATCTAGAAATGAGGTTTTCTGAGGGGAACCATGGGGGGAATCACTTTTAGATCTAGAAATGAGGTTCTCTAGGGGGAACCATGAAGTGGATCACTTTTAGATCTAGAAATGAGGTACTCTGGGGGGAACCATTGAGGTGACTAGGAGGAATCACTTTTAGATCTAGAAATGAGGTTCTCTAGGGGGAACCATGAAGGGGATCACTTTTAGATCTAGAAATGAGGTTCTCTGAGGGGGAACCATGGGGGAATCAGTTTTAGATCTAGAAATGAGGTTCACTTGGGGAGATTCAGGAGACCGTTTATTTTTTTTGGCACGTGATTTTTGTGAGCCAGTTAAAGAGGAGAAAATAAAGTGGGTCTGTTGTCAAAGATGCAGAGTCAAATCAGGAGATCATGGGAAGTTGAGATCCACCAAGTAGTGGAGAGCAGTTCTGAACGTGAGTTGATAAGTGACTTAGTGGATGCAAGAAGTTTCCTCCAACGTTTATAAATACAAGAAAGATCGATGAGAAAACCCCAACCAAATCGCCAATCAAACCAGAGCAAAACTCTAGCAAATTTCCTTTAGACTTCAACAATTTAGTTTCCAAATCAAACTTAGCAAATTATCAATTTCTTTAGTTCATCAGTTTCCTGATTTTCATACGTTCAATTTTCCTTAGTTGTAATTGCCTTCAATTCGATTTCAATAGAAGTACATCATTTTCTCTTGAATTCCAGTTATATTTATTTGATTTGTTCATCAATCTTTCTTTGGATCGGTATCGTTTTGATTACCAGAACCCATAGGAATTTTAGGTCTCTTTATTCCTTACAATCGTTTGATAGTTAGAAGTTAGTAGCGCAATTTCATTTTAGTTTGAGATTACTATAAATCTCTGGCACGCCCGCACACCCCACTAGAAAGAGCCGAAACAACCTTATTTTCTTCTCTTTTGAATTTTCCATAACAAATAAAGAGTATAGGCTAAAAGATTACCTATAGTATAAATGTGAATAAATGTAAAAAATTACATTTACCCCCAATAGTAGCTTTAAATAAAATAAAATGATGTAAAGATTAAAGTCTAATTAAAAAAAAAAAATACTGTGGCTATAAAAATTGCCAAATAAGTAGTTGTAATTTGTTCTGTGACCCAAAAGTGATTGCAGTTTTTAATTTTGTCAAAAACATGATCTTTATTTGAATACCGTAAAAATGACTATTAATGACTTCAAAAATAAAAAATTTCAAGAATTGATAATGCCTTAAAGAACTTTAATTCTTTCACTTTTAGATTTTATAAGTTCATTAAAATACATTAATTTTCAATAACAAAAAAATATGGTCTAAATTATTCTGTTTGTTTTGCTAAATTCAAGACTGTTATAATTACTCCTTAACACTGCCAAAAAACCTAAAGTGACAAATACTTTGGAATAAATAGACAAATATTTGGGTTAAATTGATGTAATTTGACGTGTCTGGACGAATTTTAATAATTTGATAAAGTATGAGGGTTAATTTGTACAATATTATAGATGGAAGTGAGCGTTTTGCAAATAACCGTGAGACCAGTGCTATTTCGCTATTTTTCAATGTTAAATTCTAATTGAAAGAGTTTTGCTTCAACAAAAAATTCTAATCTCATAGATTTAATAGCGGAAAAAATGATTAAACAATTAATCGGCCCTTATAGCTCAGTGGTAGAGCGTCAGTCTTGTAAACTGAAGGTCCGTAGTTCGATCCTGCGTGAGGGCATTTTTATACTTTGCTACTCTTTATTTTTGGCATTTTCTTCTTCTATTTTAATAATATCATCCATAAACTATTTTCTCCAGCTCCTGCTTGCACTTGAAAATCTGTCAATCTAGTTGCTCTTAGTAATCAACGAATTCCTTTATTAAAGAAACAAAATAATAATTAACTGATTACTAATACCATGCTAATAGAAATCGCAATGGAACTCGAAAAATATGATAAAGAATTTGTAATCTATTCAATTTTCCAGTTTCAGTTTTACTTGACATTTTGAGGTGGATTTTCTTTTAGTTAAAGTGAGTTGTATACAGTGGCAAATGTTTTAGCCTAATATGAGAGGTTATAAGTTTGAAAAGCATGGAATGCAGGTACTTAATTTAAGCGGCTTGAGATCTTTAAACACTCAAACTATATATTATGTACAATAATACTCGTACACGAGACTTAACTTAAGCGGCTTAAAACCTTTAAACACTCAAACTAGTTAAAAACTATAATAATTGATCACAATGTAAGATATATTTTCATATTTAAGCCCTTGTACACATTTCCATTTATTTTGATTGTTTCAAACTATATATGGTAAATAATAAATTATTGGATCACAAATATTTATCCAGTTTGAAAATTTTCAAAGCTTTATGCACTTCAAACTTCTTTCTCTTTTTCATTTTTCCTACATAAAAAGAAATCTAGAGTTCATTCAAATAAAATTTGACAATTTGAAGTTCACTCGTAGTCCTATGGGATTAGTTAATTAGAAAATTTGTTGAAGAGTTTCAGCATGACTTGCATTTTTGGGTGAATAATTAAATAAGTCCTTACTTTTGCAAGGCGTTTGGTAGGAGTTTTGAGATGATGGAGATGGAGATTGGATTAGTGAGATGGTGTTGACCTATGTTTGGTAATGTGTTGGAGTAAGATGGTAAATCAAGAATATACTAACTCGTCACAGGATGCCTAGACGCAATACACTAAATATCTCTTGGTAGAGAAATCAGCCTTTTACAATAGCTCAGTACAACAATTGAGTACCCTTCTCAATCTACTCTCACTATCTATCCACAACTACTTACACCAAGTAGTTGTTCTTATAGTCAATAAAGATTTAGATGTAACTCTAAAATGAATTCTCACTTTTCTGACTCGGTACACTAATGAATACGATAAGTGTGTAGAATTTTTCTTAAAAGCTTTTTAGAACGATTCTGAGTATGAGAGCTTTTGGGAATGTGTTCTTGTTTATGTGATGTGTCTTCATTCTTTAGACTTGACTCCTTCATACAGAGGTTCTTCAAACTAGTTGTTTGAGCTTGAATCTTGAATTTGAATATTCAATCTTCCTGTTAGACTGGTAGGTTGTCGTTGCTTCTATTCAGAGCAATAAGATTGATCTTAGAGAGTGATCAAACGTTGAACCTTCCTTATTAGTGATTGCTTGAATCTTGAATTTGAATCTTCCCGTTAGACTTGATAGGTTGTAGTTGCTTCTATTTAGAGCAATAAGATTGATATTGGAGAGTGATTCAAACGTTGAAGCTTCCTTATTAGTGATTACATAAGAGATTACTTGTAACAGAACGAAACTTGTCATTTTTGTGTAAAGTCATGAATTGATTTTCGGACAACACTGTTGACTGCTTTAACACTTAACCATTTTTTGAAATATCTAGGAATTTTCAATATACACTTTTTTTTCCACAAATTTGAATGATCTACTAGGTTCAGATCTTCGAAGTACCAATGTCTTGACTTGGTCCATCACATACTTGAGCTTTGCTGGACTGTTGAGTTTATTCTTCAAATTTGCTGGGTTTCAAACTTCAAGTCAGTATCTTGCTAGATACTAAGCGCTAAATGAACTCTAGATCAAAAGAGGAAGTTGTAATGACTAATTGCTTAGAACGCAATAAATGGTCAGTAACTTCATGAAAGATTATCATAAACGATTCAGGATCAGGATCTACCATTTTCCATTGTTGAAGTTTGACATTACTCAAAACAAGATGTTTGAGTTTTCAACGACTTCTCCTCTAACGCGATGTGAAGATCCGGATGCACCAAAATAATCTTGAGTCGTATTCTGCCACAAAGCAAAATTGCTCTTTCCGTCAAAAAGCGGAACCTCATACTTGAAAGGTGTAGAAGACATCTTCTCTGCAACTCGGCTTCTGCTCTTTCTCTATCATATACCATCCCAACGTCGATCATCGGTTCTGACACCACTTTGTTCGGGCCTAACACACACCAACACACCTGTTGGATCAAACACACATCTACGAACACACACAAAGAATAATAGATGAAAAGCAATGAAGGCACACCCAATATTTTAACGTAGAAACCACTCGCTCAGACAAGCTCAAAACCCAAGTTACACATCCAAGTTAACTAGTTTTTAAAATGCAGATAGATTACAAATCAATACTAGGGTGTTTGTTTCAAATTGAGGATGAGTTGAGATGAAAAATGTAAGTAGATATTAATAGGGTGTTGTTTGTTTGGTGGGATGAAATGAAAGGAATGAAAGTTAATGAGATGAAAATGACTAAGTAGCCCTTAGGTTCAAAAAAATAAAATAAAAGAAAGAGTGGACCAAGGGAGGGATTAATTAGTAATTTCCATCTCCTCTACTTCCCATCTCATCCCATCATTCCGGTAATACTCTTAGATACAAAAGCGTGGGGTTGAGATGGAATTTCCATCTCCTTCTCCCGTCCCCCAAACCAACATAGTCCAGCTTTCCCTCACCATCCTATCTCATCCCAGTCCCCCTGGACCTCCAAACAAACGGCCCGTAAAGTCTAAGTCTTTCTATAAGGGTTCCCTTTACATTCTTTTCTAAGCTTCAATTGACACTATTCATTATATCCAACTAGTATGACTTGAAAAGACAATAAAACCAAGTAGAAGGACATAATTGGAAAAATTGGAGCAAAATGTTGAATAGATGTAGCATCAAAACCTGAAGCACTGCCGGCGCACCCTCATATTCTTATTGTCCGGTCACCGAAGTGGCTACATTCTTAACTGTACGTATCTTCAATCTAGGTTTCATTTACTTACTTTATACTCTTGTCGCTACTTTATGTGATTGTGATTATGATTATGTTCATTTGATGCTTATATGTTTTCTTTTACTATTATCATTTTCAGATGTCAAACACGAGATAATGTCGGATAAAGTTTACATTTTTGCAAAACTCTTAGGATAACCGAATCGTGCCCACCCCTAGTGAGGAAATGCCTCGAGAAATTATTACTCTTCAGGTAGGACAATGCGGGAACCAGGTCGGTATGGAATTCTGGAAGCAGCTCTGTCTAGAGCATGGTATCAGTAAAGATGGCATTCTCGAGGATTTTGCTACTCAGGGAGGTGACAGGAAAGATGTCTTCTTTTACCAGGCTGATGATCAACATTATATACCACGAGCTTTACTCATTGATTTGGAGCCTAGAGTAATCAATGGTATTCAAAACAGCGACTACCGAAATCTATACAATCATGAGAACATCTTTGTTTCTGATCATGGTGGTGGTGCTGGAAATAACTGGGCAAGTGGATACCATCAGGTTTGTTGCTTAGCAGTTCCTTCAATCTGAGAAGTTCAATATAATTATTGGGTATCTTGAGTCTAAAGGTTTTGGTTTCCTCAGAAGTTTGTTTCAGAGATGTTGCGACTGAGTGAATTTTTGTCTTCATTCGTGTTTATGTTTTTCATGGTTATCAGGGAAAGGGGGTCGAAGAGGACATAATGGACATGATTGATAGAGAAGCTGATGGAAGTGATAGTCTTGAGGGATTTGTTTTGTGCCATTCCATTGCTGGAGGAACAGGCTCAGGTTCGTTTTGATGATATATTTACTTCCCTTAGTACGGATTGAAATGCTATCCATTTTGCTACAAAAGCTGTACTCTATAAACTAATGCCCCTAGTAATGTACTGGTAATGAAATTCAATCATATGCCTATTGTGTTGACTTTCCTCTCCGTTAATATTGTAGGTATGGGTTCGTATTTATTGGAGACTCTGAATGATCGCTACAGCAAAAAGCTGGTTCAGACATATAGTGTGTTTCCTAACCAAATGGAGACAAGCGATGTGGTGGTCCAGCCTTACAACTCACTTTTAACACTCAAGAGACTGACACTAAATGCTGACTGTGTTGTAGTTCTTGATAACACTGCACTCAATAGAATTGCTGTCGAACGCCTACATTTGTCAAATCCTACTTTTGCTCAAACAAACTCTTTGGTATCTACTGTAATGTCTGCCAGTACAACCACATTGAGGTACCCTGGATACATGAACAATGACTTGGTTGGTCTTCTTGCTTCCTTAATTCCAACCCCAAGATGCCATTTTCTTATGACAGGATATACACCACTTACAGTGGAGCGCCAGGTGCCATACTACTCCCATGTTATCTTTCTAATATTAACTCTTTTTATGATAATTATCTTATTCCCTGTTGTTTAACCAACATAAATACTTAGAAAATTGAAAGCCATGGTTTCAGAGAACGTTGTTTTTGGGTTGTCTCATGTGATAATTAGCTTGCTTTCATAATGTTGATTATGCAATATTATTTTAGTTTCTTGAATGGTTTGATTTCCACCTACGTAATTGTGCTCGTAGTATGAAAGTCTGATGCAAATATGTCTCTGGGTATTTTGGTAGGCCAATGTGATACGTAAAACTACTGTCCTGGATGTAATGAGAAGACTTCTGCAGGTGAGAATTTAATTTGCAGTTCTTATAAAGAAATGGATAGTTAGAGTATTTTGTTGGTTCATTTCAAGAAATGGACAGTTTAAGTATTTTGTTGATTCTTTTTTGCAGACAAAGAATATTATGGTTTCCTCTTATGCGCGGACAAAAGAAGCTAGTCAAGCAAAGTACATCTCGATATTGAATATCATTCAAGGAGAAGTAGATCCTACTCAGGTAATAATCTTAAAACTACTGTCAACTTTGCTAGAATTTCTGCATGAACTGGGAAGTTACCCATTTTATATTTAATTTCACTCTTCTTTTTCTAGTAATAAGAAACTATTATAGCTTTCTCATCCATCCATTTCAAACATAGCTGTGGGCTTCGGAAGAGGTTTCATGAATCATTTGAAACTTTTGTGCTTGCTTAGACTTATTCAATTGTACCTAAGGTGTTGTGTTCTATTATAATTTATATCCAATGACATCACTCAATTTTCTGCTGTATGAAATTGGAGGAACCTTGACCCCTTAGCTGGCTGAAACCTCCCACCTCATTCCGGTTAGCATATTAAATATTAAGCTTCTTAAGATACTACCTGTTATGAAGTTACTGGTTTCTCTTATTTTCATTCTCTCTTTGGGAAGATAAGTTAATCTTGTAGAACAAACAATCAATATCTTGTATTTTTAAATTTTATGTGAACAGTTGGCTTACTGTTTTTGTTGTATATATTTTTGATAATGCTGCTTTGAACACTCTTTCATCAGGTGCATGAAAGCTTGCAGAGGATCCGTGAAAGGAAGCTTGTAAACTTTATAGAATGGGGCCCTGCTAGCATACAGGTTTTACTATTTATGTATATGCATACCATTTGCTCCTACTGAGAGATTTGATTTTTTGGTTGTGGTGGTTTATTCATTCATCTCTTTTTTCCATAGGTTGCTCTGTCAAGAAAGTCTCCATATGTCCAAACTGCACATAGGGTATGACCCAATCTTTGGTTTTTCCTATCTAATTGGCCATGCTATTTGTTGTCCTTGGGTTATGGTTAACTTGAGGATTTTGAGTTAATTGTTTGATTCGATTGTTGTGGAAACTTTAAGTTATTTCAATACTATAGGGTATTTAATTTTCATTTATTAAATGATTATTCAAAAGTTGAGGAGAAACAAACTTAAGCAAGCTGCATTTGTAGGTAAGTGGACTCATGCTTGCAAGTCATACCAGCATCCGACACCTCTTCAGCAAATGTTTAAGCCAATATGAGAAACTGAGAAAGAAGCAAGCTTTTCTTGACAATTATCGGAAATTTCCAATGTTTGCTGTAAGTCTGTTCATCATGATTATGTATGATGCATTTCAAGTCTTAGTGTTGGCCATGGTTGTGTACTGAATACACTGGTCTGCTCAATGTTCCTTTCCATCATAAACACCGAGTTTGTTTTCGAGAAAGCTGCCAAGCAATTAATTATGTTCTCCATGATTCTTATCTGCTGCGATGCTAAATGTTATCAGGACAATGATCTGTCCGAATTTGATGAATCAAGGGAAATAATTGAGAGTTTGGTCGATGAGTATAAAGCTTGTGAATCACCAGATTACATAAAATGGGGAATGGAGGTAATGCCCTATTCTTTCGTGGTCCTAAAACTTAATATTTCACTTGCACTTTTTTTTCTGCTCTGCTAAATACTGTGAACATTGTTGACTAATGAAGGATCCTGATCAACTTCTAACGGGAGAAGGCAATGGTAGCGGAACTGTGGATCCAAAGTTAGCAGTTTGAACTTGTTAAGATGACCCATTTCCATGAGCTCTATCTACAATGGATGTGGGTTGAGTGGGCATACATAGGTGTAATTCACCTGATACTGGAATGAGAATTTTTATCAGATCCATTGATTATTATTCTGTCCATTCTTCTAATCCATTCATTTCCTACGGGAAGGTGGTATAACTAGGTGTAATTAAACTTGTCGGTGGCAGGACGGACATTGTTAGTTATTGTGCTAAAGCGCACGCCAAAGAGTGGATGTAAATACAAGTAGTCAAGTAGACAGATAATGTGAGTTTTGTGGGCAGCTTGATCTGTGCTGATGATTTGGTGTTTGATTTTTGTGAAGCTTCCTAATTAGCATTTAAACTTTAATCATTATTCTCTCTAAACTTTAACTCACTAAACACAATCTAAATGATTACAAGTCGAATAATTAAAGTTTCTTTAACTATCACTATTAATTGGAATATATCATTTTTAAAGTAGTAAACAATGATTTTAAGAGCGCCAATTAAAACTCAACTACAAATATTATTTTTTAACTTCTCGTAAAAGAAAAAAAGTAAAAAATAAGGAAGCGTGTAAGTTAATAACATATTGTATTGGGTTTAAAAACATAAATCAGCTTTTAAATTGAGTATTTTTTTTTCAAATTTCCTTAAATTGACATTAATTGATATAGTAGTATAAAATTAAGGGTTAATTACCTCTATATTTTCTGTGAAATGCAAATTTGCCCTCGTATTAATTTAACGCATAAATATACCTTTGTATTTGTGACTGTTACTCAAATATATTATAGACTAACAATTTGTATATGTGGCTCCTACCAGCTCGCCACATCAACTGTCATCTCACTTAAAAATTATGATGTTGCGTTTCTAAACACATGGCACTTGGCCCATAAAAAATAACGTTCTCCTCCTATGGAAAAAAAATCACGATCTCTTCTAGTACAAATGAGTTTATGCAAAATTGTAAAGTTGCTAAATGAATTATATATACTTTTTTTGTATTATAGTGCTTACACTAAATAACAATTTAATTTTTATTTGTAAATTTAAATAAATTAATAAATAACACTGACCTTTTAATTTTTTTTATTTTTATTATCTGTAGCCAAAAATCTTCCAATTATAATTCAGAAGCATGGGGTATATTATTGCGTGGAAAACATATCTTATTTGATGATTAAAAATTTGACGATGTGTTAGTGTTATATATTTTAGTAGTTACTAGTATAAAATAAAAAGTGTAGGGGGTTTTCTTCATAAAAAAGAAGCATAGGGGGGGTTTTCTGTCAAAAAAAGAAAGTGTAGGGGAGAATTAAGGAAAAAAAGAAGAAGCGCGTAGTGTTGGCGCTACCGCCATAAATATAAAAACAATCTTCAAACAACAGAAGTTGATGAAATTTCATTATATTGTGCGATCTCTCTGAAAAATTGTATGACTATGGCTGATTCATCATCATCATCATCATCTGCATCAATGCGGGAAGATGTGGTTAATCGCTTGATTAACCATGACCGGTATGTTGCTCCCTCGGCAACAATTTTATCCGACCGTTTTATACCATGTCGATCTTCTTCGAAACTTTTTCTGTTTAACCTACCTTCTTCTTCTTCTTCTTCTTCTCCCCCGACGAGCCCCTACATTTCTCATCTTCAGACCGCTCTTTTTTCTACTCATACTCCAAGTAATATCTTCCGTTTCAAAATCGAAACCAGACAACAACCTGTTCCTCTTCCTGTTCATGTTCTTAACACCACCAAGCAGCAGCAGAGTATGATTATTCCCTCATCCCCTTCTAGGGTACGCATTTTAACTGTTCTTTCTATCTCGTCATTCTATTCTATTTGTATTCATTTCTGATTCTATTTTCTTTATTCTATTTAGGTTTTGGCTGCACCCGAACTCGCTGACGATTTTCATTTTAATTTGCTGGATTGGTCTTCCAACAATTATTTGGCCGTCGGATTGGGCAATTCTGTCTATTTATGGAATCATGCTGCCCGCGAGGTCACCCAATTGTGCGACATTGATGATACTGTCTGTTCACTGCAATGGGCTCTTTCGTCTACTCAGTTAGCTATTGCAACTGACAATGGACAAGTGCAGATTTGGGATGCTTCCCGTTCTAAGAGATTGAGGACATTCGAGGGCCATACTGATCGTGTTGCTGCCTTGGCTTGGAGTTCATCCCTCTTGTCTTCTGGTAGTCGCGATAAGACTATTATTCAGCGCGATATTCGGGCTAAACAAGATTGCATTCACAAACTCTCATCACACCTTGATGAGGTTTCACTTTCTACACATTTATTATCTCGTCTTGTTTACTACTTCCTTGTCATTCATTTTTTATAATTATTTCTTATATTAGTTTCCATTCATTTCATTCTAACAGTTATCTGTTTGTATTTATCTATTTTGAGGGTCTTATTATTTACCCTAATTTGTCTTCTCTTTAGGTTTGTGGACTAAAATGGTCACCCGATCATCGTCACTTGGCCTCCGGAGGAACTGATAATAACGTAAGTTATAATTTCTCTAGAAATTTCTATAAAGCTATTATCTCATATTAGCAGCAGAGGAATTCATTTCTTTTTGTATTCATATGCAGCTTTTTGTTTGGAATCAACATGCCACTCGTCCTATATTGAAAAACTGCAAGCATACAGCAGCTGTGAAAGCAATTGCTTGGTCACCCCATCGCGATGGACTTCTAGCATCTGGGGGTGGGACCACTGACCAATGTATAAGGTTCTGGAATACAAACATCAACTCACATCTCAGTTGTATAGAAACTGGCAGTCAGGTAACACGCTTGCATTTCCTTTATATATATGTATTTGCATTAGCTAGAAAACTGTGTTCTCATTCTTTCATTAAGTTCTTCTTTTGTGCTATTATAATCTTGAAGTTGATCCGAGTAAGTTTGACGCTCATATTCAACCGGTAGTTCCTGTGATTCGCAATTGAAATGAAAATTACAAGTAATCAAGACATGAAACTACACAATGAAGTAAGCAAACAGGCTGTGTTTCAAAAACTAAAACATAACAAAGAAATTAAAGAAATTCTTTTCGTGATAGACACATGTTGAGAAAGGAGACTAAAGATACACATATGAAACATGGCCTAGTTGCTGCAATGCACAAATGTAGACAGAATTGAGGAAAAAAAGGCATCAATCGAAATAGTTAGCAACAGAAGTAGCCATGAAAACAACCTATTGAAAATAAATCCTAATTTAACAATTCAAATGCTTAGAAGTTCTAACTTTCAGTTTTGCTGCAACAGGTTTGCAATCTTGCCTGGTCTAAGAATGTCAATGAACTTGTAAGCACACATGGGTTTTCCGAAAATGCTATATTCGTATGGAGATACCCCACCATGTCGAAGGTAGAAGACTCATTCTGCAAGTTATAATTTGACAATATCTTTTGTTAATTTGGTGCTAAGTTTGTTTTTCTCTTGCAGTTGGTGAAGCTTACTGGTCATACTGAAAGAGTCCTATATCTCGCCACCTCACCAGATGGACAGGTATATTTATCACTTGCCCATTTAATGTTAAAATCAAACATTCATTCCAAGTAAATACGTATTATAAATCACAATACATAATAATAATTTCTCTTTTTCAGACCATTGTCACAGGAGCAGGAGATGAAACGCTATGTTTTTGGGATGTATTCCCTCACCGCAAGTGTCAGGTAATTTTGTTACTTCAAAAATTACACGTTTGTTTGTATTGCTTCATGTAGTCTTTGGGAAGACTGACTTGTGTATGTATCCATTACTAATGCAGACCATTGAAAGTGCATTTGCAGCATCATCTCGAGGAAGATCTACAATCCGGTAGCTCAAATTATTTTCTATATTATATTTGTCTGTTGTCTTGAGTTCTCTTTAACTATTTTCTCTTTTAGATTACCGGTTGTTGCAGTTGCTGCAGCTGGGTTGCTTTCAGTGCCTTGTTTGCCATCACAACGAGGTATTTACAATTATTTTGTCTCTATTCTACAAAGCTCACATGCAAGCTGTTAGTCATTTCATCACAACGAGTTATTTACTTCACAGAAATGATTTTTAATAATGTGAGTTATAAACATGAGTAAAGCCGTCCCTCCTGAAACTTCTTTGCAAATTTTAAAATGGCTGCTTGTTAGGGTCATTTTGTATAAGTATTTTAGGATGCTTTTATAACGTTTGCATGCATTTCATGTTTATTTTATCTCTAACTATTAATCATTTCTGTTAGACATTGTATTTATGTTCAGGTTCATGCATTTCATGTTTTTATTTCACGTTTTGAATTGGGGATGTTTCAAACTCTTCAACCATGGATTTTAAAATGGCTGCTCCCTAGGTCATGATCTGTTGTGACCCGGTGTAAAAGTATTTGACACTTAATCTCATTTTCTTGTTCGGTTCTTGTTGTTGGAAAATCAGCTCTTTTTAAGTGGTAAGCTTGATTATTTGTTTTCTATGTATATGTGGAACAAGTGAGCATTATACATTTTTCAAGTGAAATGCATCAGATAATCAGGTTACTAGAGAAGAATTACAGCCAATGAGTCAAACAGGTGATCTGAGGTTCTGAGTGTTGAACTTAACTCGGTCAACTTTGGTAGTCAAGGTTAGTGTTTTTTTCCTTTTAAGTTTGTTTTCATAATCAAGGTTCGAGGAATCTCGGTTCATGAATTATTCCTTTGTCTTCTGGTTGCAGAGTTGCAGGTCCAAGATCTCAAAGAAACTGATCTTGATTTGGAGCCAATTCTAGAAATTTTTAGACTTGAATCTACTGATTCAAGTCAGAGGCTTCTCTCCCACCTCAGCCCGTATACCCATTTAAATTTATGGCATAAAGCTAGGTGAAATGAATTCCTTAACATCAACCAAAACATAGATTCTTGCTATGCATTGCTGTGAGGAATCTTTTCTCATATATGTTTTCAGTGTATATTTAGTCATTGAATATGATGCAAGATGGAGTATCATGTAAAGCATGAAGTACTACTTCATTGGTTTGGTTAATTACTTTATTAACCTGTTGTTTGCATATTGTCCATTTATTGCATTTCTTGCATAGGTATGCATGATAGTACATAATGCAATAGCATTTATTGCAACTGCACATATATTTTGGAAGCAAGAGATCTTGAGTTTAAGGCATGGGCTCAAATTCAAAGTTTGAGATCCTCTCTCCCTCGATGAGAAACATTTAGAGTTACGAGTAAAGATAACAAACCACGTGAGGCCATTTCCCTGTAGAGGCTAGGTGTTGTGGAAGCTGAGATTGCTGATCTGAGACAGAAATTGAATGCTTACAAAAGATTTGGGATTCCTATTCGTGAAGAAGCGAATTCTATATGAATCCCATCAGTATGCACCTTTATTTTTCTTGTATGCTTGTGTGTCTTCACAACATGCCAGGTACATTTTCTAATTTATGCAATAATAAGCAGCATATATTTTTTGTCTACTATCTAATTGGATACATGGAAACTTCGTGGATGAAAGCTTCCAAAAGGGTAAGGGATTGCCTTTTTCAGAGAAGTGATTTGCCTTTCTGCTCGCTAGATAACTGTGTTGTTAAGTGACAGCTGTTCTCGGTTTTTTTGCTTGTTTGGAACCCTGATACTTTTATTTTCTTTTGTGACGTTTAATGTTCTGGAAGTGAGTGAATCGTTTGTTTGGTTACTTTTTCATGGATTCATTTGGGCTTTCTGATTTTTTCTGAAATCCAAAACTAAAGAAAATCAATCTTAGTAAATCTGAAGTAGATGTTAATTCATTCTTTCACTTTATTGGGGTCTTTCTGCAATTCGTTTATTTGGTTATACTCGTTCATAAGGTTTGTTTCCGGTCAATTGGACAAGCATATGATGTCATGCAAACTCAAAAACCAGCATCTGCTACAATAGTTTTGTATGCATATATATCTTATGTCTAATATGCTTGCTACAATCAATGAAGAGCTTTCTATCTATTTTAGTTCAATGGCTAGAGAAGAAGAGCAATGCATTCTATTTGTATACCATATAGTAGTTGGTTAGCATATAATCTGATTGTTACTTTTATCTTTCTATTCTTGGATTTTCCAAAGTGCAAACCTCATTGATTTGGTTAGTTAGCATATAATATCCCGTTATCAATTTGATCTTTCTTTTGTTACAACTGGCTTAATATATAACCAGCCTCCTGAACTTGTCCATGTTTTTCACTTTGCCCCCTCAACTTGTCAAATATGACCCGTTTTGACTCTTTGTGCTGACATGATATAATATAAGTGGTAATAGAAAATTCATGACACATCAACATAAAATGAGCAAAATGGACCACATTTGACAAGTTGAGGGGGCAAAGTGGAAAAAAATTACAAGTTTAGGGGACCAAGTGGAAAAAAATTTACAAATCAGGTGGCTAATAGGTTGCCCCTTAAGTTAAAGTGGATAAGTGAAAAAAATGGACAAGTTCAGGGCTACGAATGTATTAAGTGCAACCCTCTGGCTAGCAGCTACTGCTCTACAGGCAGTAAACAACTTGTCCATTATGCTCAGTTTGGAAGCTAATAACTCATATGCTTTCGATTTCACGATTGTTAGTAATTTACCTACGTCATCAATTTCGCTGCTCGGAATATTCCTTTTTCGAGATTTATCCGAGCTGATTATGACATTGTCAACTTGTTTGCTACTCAACATGCATATTGAATAGCAATAATTGTCAGAGTGTTGTATTCAAGTTTGTACATATGCAAAACTTTGTACTCAGAAATATGTTGTTTGATGAAGCACTTGAAAAGAAGCATTTAGGCACCGTCACTATGACTTGAGATGCTCTAACTTTTTTTGATAGGACGAGATGCTCTAACTGAAACCACTAAAAACCTTAATAAATGGTGTATGTTTTATTTTTTGTTTTGCAAAAGAATATTCCTGGTCGTGCACGGAATTGTTGCGCATTTAGAGAGGGCATGTGATTGTTGCGTTCTTTTGTTAGATTCCGACAAAAGGCAATCTAAATCCGGCCCGGAAAGACCATCTCATCTCTCCGGGCCATTTCTCAACCCCAGTCGATTTCAATGGCGAATTCGGCAAGTGATAAACCCCTGGGAAAGATCTCGGAGGCTTTCAAAGATTTGGCAGTTGCTGTCAATTCCCAAACACCCAATTTGGAAGTGGGCCCTTTCTCTCATGCTTGTTCTCTTGTCTCTCCTCTCTTTGGCTGCTTGGGTATCGCCTTGAAGTTCGCTGAGATGGATTATGTTGCCAAGGTTCACAGTTGTCCCCCTTTTTAGGCATTTCAATTGAACCCAGTTTTTCTGATTTTAAATTCTATTATGATGATGATGATGATGATGATGATGATAATGATAACAGGTTCGTGATCTTTCAAACGCTTCTAATTCTATTGGGAGTTTGCAAGGTTTGCTTGGTAAAGATATGAAAGACAACTGTGTCAGAAAATCTGGGAGTCATTCTAGAAATCTTTTGAGGGTTAAGCGAGGACTTCATATGGTCAAGGTGCTGTTTGAGCAAATTATCATTACAGAGTATGTCTTTTTCGTATTTGCTTCTGTTTGATTTCTATTTAGTGTATCATTTCGTCTAAAATTTCACTGCACGTGACGTGTCAAAACATGAAATTTGTTTTTTTTTTAACCTTGCAGCACAACAAGATGATTTCTTTTTTCCCTTGCGTCCCTAATCCTTATGTCACAAAGTAGTGACTTGAGGCCATGTGGTACCTTTGGAAAATGGGTTTCCTGATTTGAGTCGAAGTACAACAGAAGAAACAAAAGTCAATCATTGAGGGAATTCTTGTTAAGAATTAAAATTTAATGGCAATTTCGTTCCATTTCTAATAATCGGAGGACCAGGGCTTGATATGGCACCAAACACAAACCCCACACAACAAAACATTTTTCCCCTTTTCAGACAATCCACACTTCCCACTCCTTCTCAGTAGCCAAATTATAGTCAAGCTAGATTCTATCAATTGCGTGCTCTGGAAGGCACAAATTCTCTCAGTCCGTGGTTGTGGACTTCCGTCCATATTGATTCTGCCGAAATTCCTCATACTCGCATTCTTGAGGATCAATCCATCAATCCTGCTTATTATGCTTGGCACCGAAAGGACCAACAAGTGCTCAACTAGCACCTATGTTCGGTTTATGTTTTCTTGCTTCTCTATATTTCCTCTGCTAAGTCTGCTATCGAGGCTTGGAACAAATTAACTACATGCAGCTTATGCTTCTAGTGATCGTTCACGAATTCAGAACCCTAAGGATCAGTTAATCCGTGTTTAACTAGGGCACGGATGATATCTCTACCTATGTGATCAGGTTCGCAGTATTTATGACCAATTACCTTCTTAAGATTATGTTGTTCCTGATTAATACGTGCCCCCAATGCCCAACACCCCCCCCCCCCCCCCCCCCCCCCCCCCCCCTGGATCTGCCACTGAGTGCAGGTGCCAAAAGACATTATTTATTATATAAAATTTGTTCAAGTCTGTCCCGTATTCTTTCTCCTCCATCCATTTCAAACATAGCTGTGGGCTTCGGAAAGAGATTTCACGAATCGTGTGAAGTTTTTGTGTTTGCTTAGACTTATTCAATTGTACCCAAGGTACATCACTCAATTTTCTGCTGTATATTGGTCCCTTGGCTGGCTGAAACCTCCCACCCCATTCCGGTAGCATATTATGTATTGGGCTTTTTAAAATGCTACCTCTTATGAAGTTGCTGGTTTTTCTTATTTTCATTCTCTCTTTGGGAAGATAAGTTAATCTTGCTGTTATTTTGTCTCATTCATTTTTTCTCACCTGATATCATTGCTCTTAATTTCATTTAAAATTATGTTTAATCAATATGCAAATATACTTGTTATTTTAAACTTAATGTGAATAATTGGTTACTATTTTATTGTATATATTTTTGATAATGCTGCTTTGAACACTCTTTCATCAGGTGCATGAAAGCTTGCAGAGGATTCGTGAAAGGAAGCTTGTGAACTTTATAGAATGGAGCCCCGCTAGCATACAGGTTTTACTATATATGTATATGTATATCATTTGCGCCTAATGGGAGATTTGATTTTCTGGTGGTGGTGGTTTATTCATTCATCTCTATTTTTCTTTAGGTTGCTCTGTCAAGAAAGTCTCCGCATGTCCAAACTGCAAATAAGGTATGACCCAATCTCTGGTTTTTCCAATCTAATTGGTCATGTTATTTGTTGTTCTTGGGTTATGGTTAACTTGAGGATTTTTAGTTAATTGTTTGATTTGATTGTTGTGGAAACTTTAAGTTATTTCACTAATATAGGGTATTTAATTTTCATTTATTAAATGATTATTCAAAAGTTGAGGAGAAACAAACTTAAGCAAGCTGCATTTGTAGGTAAGTGGACTTATGCTTGCAAGTCATACCAGCATCCGACACCTCTTCAGCAAATGTTTAAGCCAGTATGAGAAACTTAGAAAGAAGCAAGCTTTTCTTGACAATTATCGGAAATTTCCAATGTTTGCTGTAAGTGTGTTCATCATGATTATGATGCATTTCAAGTCTTATTGTTTGCCGTTTTAGTGTACTGAATACATTAGTCTGCTCAATGTTCCTTTCCTTCATAAACACTGAGTTTGTTTTCAAAAAAGCTGCCAAGCAATTAATTATGTTCTCCATGATTCTTTTCTCCATTTTGTTGAATAACTCTAAAGATTCGTTATCTGATGCGATGCTAAATGTTATCAGGACAATGATCTGTCGAATTTGATGAAGCAAGGGACATAATTGAGAGTTTGGTCGATGAGTATAAAGCTTGTGAATCACCGGATTACATAAAATGGGGAATGGAGGTAATGCCCTATTCTTTCGTGGTCCTAAAACTTAATATTTCACTTGCACTATTTTTCTGCTCTGCTAAATGCTGTGAACTTTGTGGTCTAATGCAGGATCCTGATCAACTTCTAACGGGAGAAGGCAATGGTAGCGGAACTGTGGATCCAAAGTTAGCAGTTTGAACTTGTTAAGATGACCCATTTCCATGAGCTCTATCTACAATGGATGTAGGTTGAGTGGGCATACATAGGTGTAAGTCACCTGATATTGGAATAACAATATTTATCAGATCCATTGATTATTATTCTGTTCATTCTTCTAATCCATTCCATTCCTACGGGAAGGTGGTATAACTAGGTGTAATTAAACTTGTCGAATCGCAGGACGGACATTGTTAGTTATTGTGCTAAAACGCACGCTGAAGAGTGGATTTAAATACGAGTAGACAGATAAATTTAGTTTTGTGGGCAGCTTGATCTGTGCTGATGATTTGGTGTTTGATTTTTCTGAAGCTTCCTAATTAGCATTTTGGAAATACGAAAGGGATTTTTTTTTTTTCTTTTTTTTTTATGAAGCTGAACGGAGTTGTTTAATGTTTGATTGGGTTCCTTGCTTTTAGGGAATGGAGGAGAGGAGGATCTCGCTCTACAATTTGTATTTTTTGAAGGGATAAGTTCAAAAATAATGTTGTGATTTACCAAATAAATGTTTGTGATCTAACAGAAGTATGTGGTGCTGAGTGTTTTTGCAAGATAAAGTATCATAATTACAAGTATATTGGCATATTGATAAAACATAATTTTAAATGAAATTGTCGACCCTTAAATTGAAATTACAAACTATAATATGAATGTTTTTCGGTCTTTTTAATTTGTCTGTTTACGAATTACATTGATATTTAAGTTTATTTTATAAATCTACAATTCAATTTGGAGAATTAATATTTTCTCAGCTTTTTAACCGGTAAAGAAAAAGAACTAAAAAATGTGATTTCAATAATGAGTTTTGTAAAAAATATCATTACATGTACCTGTATATATGCAAAAGAACTCCAACCATATACTTCTGTTTGTAAATTCTGTTTGTAAATTGTTAAACCACGAAGCCCTATTTAAAATTGACTAAATTACAAGTTTTATTTTTTAAATGGGTAAAAATATTATTGTTATACATTTTATTGTCGCCTGATATATAATTGTTATATATTTTATTTATAGTAATATTCAATTACAATAGAAGCGGATGGTTTTCTGTTTTTCAACATTTTGTGTGCTAACAAAAAGTTTAAAGAAAACAATGGTTAACGGAGAAATATGAAGTTCGAGATGATGATATTCAGTTAATCTTGTCCAATGGTGTTAAATTTCTAGGGTAAATTCGTTTCCTCAATTCTCATTCATAATGTACGTGTATATATAGTTTACAAAAAGTTCTACACAAACTAGGAAAACCTTTCATACCAAAACTAGAATACAAGTGTAAACATGCCAAATATAAAACAATACAAATATTTCTACCAAGATTAAATATAATATTCCTATACAAATTAATTAAGCTTCAACGCCCTCTCTCAAGTTGGAGCATGCAAATCACAAATGTCCAACTTGCGCTTCAAAAATTCAAATTATATTTTCTCGAAAAATAATACTTATCTTCAAGCAACCTTCCTTTGCTTCTTTCTTCTCGATAAACTGTCTCGAATCTTTTCTTTTCCATATCCGTGTCTCACAATGCTAGACTCCTAGCACCACATGATATCATTCTCATAATATCATCAATATTTCAATACCCTCCTCCCTCAAGTCGGAGGTGAGGATCCCGAACGTCTGACTTGGACGATACAGAATAAAATTTCAAATTTCAACAAATCATGTTGTCGATCATATAAAAAGAATACTTCTTCTTCATTATGATCTTGACACAATCTGTTCATGTCTCACAAAACTATTGCAAAGGTTTCCGGTTCAATTTCCCTTCACAAACTCTTGTAAAAGAGTCTTTTCCAACTAATCTCACCTCACAATTCTTGTAAAGGTGTTTAGTTCAATTCCGCCCTCATGAACACTCACGAAGGTTGCCTGTCCAATAGTTCTTCACAAACACTTGTAAAAGGTTTTTTTCCAACTAAACTCACCTCATAAACTTGTAAAGGTGTTTAGTTCAATTCCGCCCCTCATGAACTCTCACGAAGGTTTCCAGTTCAATAGCCATTCACAAACACTTGTAAAAGGTTTTTTTCCAACTAATCTCACCTCACAAATCCTCTAAGGATGTTTAGTTTAATCTCGCCCTCATGAACACTCACGAAGGTTTCCGGTCCAATAGTCTCTCATAAAATTTTATGGAGGCTTAGAAAAAAAATACAAGGAAAGAAAATTTGAATTTTGGGGTTCGGATCACACAACAACTAACAAAAGATTTTCTTCTTCTTCTTCTTCTTCTTCTTCCTTCGGGAGGCCGACATCAAATTAGCGGAAGCTAAGTCTTAGAACCTTAAACCTGCTCGAATGCCATGTTGAATTTGACGGTAAATTCGTCTCTCCAATTCTTATTCACAATGTACGTATATATAGTTTACAAAGAGTTCTAGACAAACTAGGAAAACTTTTCATACCAAAAGTAGAATACAAGCCTAAATAGGCCAAATATAAAACAATACAAATATTCCTACAAACACTAAATATAATATTCTTATACAAACTAATTAGGCTTCAACAAAAATTCATATGATTTTGTTCAAGATGATGATATTCAGTTAACCTTGTCCAATGTGAAATTCATATGATTTTATTGAATTTTTTTTATTTTTCTAATCTTTTAAGTGGAATTTAACAACTGTTGGAGAGAATGGAAGAATATATAAAAATATAAAGATGGGAGTAGAGAGAGGAGCTTGAAGAAACTATATTCTTATTAGTTGAGGTTGTGATCAAGCAACTTACATGACCAACTATTTATAGTAAACAATACATGTAACTCTTAGAAGCATAATAAATAAACTTATAAATAAAACTTAAGTAACTCATAGAAACTCCATACTTAACTCTTATGTAACTCTAAGTTACTTAACTCCCATAAATTATCTAACTCACTCAAGCATTAACTTAACACAAGTTTATTAATTTAATAACTAAATTTCTAACACCCCCTCTTAAACTTGTAGTCTATCCTTGAACAACTCCGATGAGATCTCTTAATCTGCTGAAATCTTCGAACTTCAAAGCCTTCGTAAAAATATCTGCAGCTTGATCTTCGGACACCACATGCTTGAGTTGTATCTCCTTCTTTGCAATACATTCTCTGATGAAATGATACCTCGTATCAATATGCTTGCTCCTATCATGAAAAACTGGATTCTTTCCCAATGCGATTGCTGATTTGTTATCAAGGAAAATATCGGTTGGTCCATCTTGCTCAAAGTTTAGGCTCTGTAGTAACCTTCTCAACCAAATAACATGACAAACACATGCAGTTGCCGCAACATACTCTGCTTCACAAGTCGAAAGAGTAACAATGGGTTGTTTCTTCGAACTCCAACTGAATACTGAATTGCCCATACCAAATACAAAGCCTCCAGTGCTTTTTCGATCATCAATATCTCCGGCCCAATCACTGTCGCTAAAACCGAACAGTCTGAATTCATGTTGAGTAGAGTAGAACAAGCCATACTCCAACGTACCTTTCACGTACCGAAGAATCCTCTTAGCTGCTTTCATGTGATTCACAGTTGGTGTTTCCATGTATCGACTGATGACACCAACTCCGTACAAAATATCTGGTCTTGTACACGTTAGAAACCGCAATCTTCCAACTAGTCTGCGAAACAAAGTTGGATTTACCCTGCCAGCATTATCAAACTTGGAAAGCTTGATTCCCGTCTCTACGGGTGTAATCGCTGAATTCATTTTGTCTAACTTGAACTCTTTCAAGATTGATTCAGCAAAATTCTTTTGAGAAAGGAAAATTCCTTCTTCACTTTGCCTCACTTCTATTCCAAGATAATAAGACATAAGTCCCATATCTGTCATCTCAAACTCAGATGCCATCTTTTTCTTGAACTCTTCAATCATCATCTGGCTATTTCCTGTGAAGATTAAGTCATCAACATACAGGCAAACGTATATAGCTTCTCCTCCCTTCATCTTCACATACAAGGCATGTTCACAAGGACATTTCAAAAAACCATTTTTCCGGAAGTAGTCATCAATGCGGGTATACCACACCCTTGGAGCTTGTTTAAGGCCATATAAAGCCTTATTCAACTTTAACACCTTATCTTCTTGACCTACAGCTACATAACCCAATGGCTGCTTGATGTATACCTCTTCTTCTATTGTGCCATTTAAGAAGGCTGACTTTACATCCATCTGAAAAATCTTCCACTTCTGATGAGCTGCTAATGAAAGAATTAGTCGAATGGTCTCCATGCGAGCAACCGGTGCAAACACTTCATCATAGTCAATTCCAGCCTTCTGAGTGAAGCCCTTTGCAACAAGTCGAGCTTTGTACTTCTCCACTTCTCCTTTAGCATTTCTTTTGATTTTGTAGATCCACTTCACCATTACAGGTTTCTTTCCTTTTGGAAGTGTCGCCAATTGCCAAGTATTGTTTTTATAGATGGCTTTCATTTCTTCATCCATGGCCAATCTCCACTTCTCATCTTCAAAAGCTTCCTCAAATGTCATCGGTTCTGTATCTGCAAACAAACAGAACAATGTTGGGTTGGTGATCTCTTCTGCCTCTTCATAGAGTTCAACCAAGCTTCGTTTTCCTCGTGGTCCTTCAGACGAGCTTGAAGAAGACGAGCTTCCATCATTTGTAGGAGCTAGAGGAGAATTTGGTGGTGTGAATTCATCAACAACTTGATCATTATTTTCATCTGCAACCACAAAATCATCAAATAAAGGAAGAAAGTTGTAATTTTCTCCTTCTGGAACATTCCAATCCCACAATGCTTCTTCATCGAACTCAGCATCTCTGCTTATCATTGTCTTTCCATTTTGAGGATTATAGAATTTGTAACCCTTTGAGTTGGTTGCATATCCAATAAAAATAAGCTTGCTGCTTTTATCTTCCAGTTTGGTTCTTCTTTCATCTGGAACATGGACATAACCAATGCTACCAAACACTCTTAAGTGAGATAAGTTTGGTTTTTGTCCGCTCCATGCTTCTTGAGGAGTCATCTGCATCAACTTCTTCGAAGGACTCCGATTATTCAGGTACACTGCACATGTCACCGCTTCAGCCCAAAATTCTTTAGGCATCTTCTTGCTTTTCAACATGCTACGAACCATATTGAGAATAGTTCGATTCTTTCTTTCCACAACACCATTTTGCTGAGGGGAATATGGAACAGTTAATGAACGCCTTATGCCAACATCATCACAGAACTGGTTGAATTTGTTGGATGTGAACTCTCCTCCTCGATCAGTTCGTAATTCTTTGATTCTCGTGCCACTTTCATTCTCAACAAGAGCTTTGAATTTCTTGAATGTTTCAAATGCTTCAGACTTTTCCTTCAAGAAATAAACCCAAGTTTTTCGAGAATAATCATCTATAAACAACATAAAGTACCTGCTCTTTCCATAAGAACATGGATTGAGAGGTCCACATATATCAGCATGTATCAACTGAAGTGGCTTCGATGCATGAAACTGAGATTCCTTCGGGAAACTCCTTCTGCTTTGTTTACCATGCGCACAACCTTCACAAACTTGATTTGGATGACTTATGTAAGGTAAGCCATATACCAATCTTCCTCTAGACAGCTGCTCCAATCCTCCGAAGTTTAAGTGACCCATTCTTAGATGCCACAACCATGATGAGTCTGAAACTGAGGCCTTTAAACACTTGGGACTATCAGTGTTGATTTTCAACTTGAACATCTTGTTCTTTGACAATGGAACTCTTGCAATGATTCTCCCTTTGGAATTTCTCATAACCAAACCGCTTTGTCTCATCTGTATCTCGTATCCTTTCTCTAGCAATTGCCCAATGCTTAAAATATTCGTCTTCAGTGCTGGAACATAATAAGCATCTACAATATATTCATGATCTCCATTCTTCAATTTAACAAGAATGTCTCCTCTTCCCTTGACTGGAACTCTGGTTTTATCACCAAAGGAAACACTTCCTTTAACAGATTCATCAAGACTGCAAAACAAGTCTTTATTACCAGTCATATGACTACTGGCTCCAGAGTCAATATACCAATACTCTTGGTTTCCTTCTTCATCTCCATTGCAAGTCAGCAACAAGGTGGAATCTTCATCTTCTTCTACCTCAACAAGATTCACGTTTTCTTCCTTGTTCATGTTTGATCCACAATATGCTGCAAAGTGCCCAAATCCTTGACAATTGTAACATTGGACATCATCTCTTCTATTGCTACGACCTCCTCGAGACCATCTACCTCTTCCACGTCCTCTTTGTTGTTGGAAGCTTGTTTCTTCTTCATTGTAGAAGTTTCTGCCTCCTCTTCCTCTACCTCTTCCATAACCACGATTCCAACCTCGGCCTCTACCTCTTGCTCTTCCTCGACCTCTACCTCGTTCTCCACCAAATTGTTGGTGAAAATTTGACTTTTCATTCAACTTCAGTTTTGTCTGCAACATTTGGGCAACTGGTTCTTCCCTTTTCTTCATTCTTTCTTCATGGGCTTGTAGTGATCCCATGAGTTGATCTACGGTCATAGACTCTAAGTCCTTTGACTCTTCAATGGCAGTAACAACAAAGTCAAATTTTGAGATCAATGAGCGAAGAATTTTCTCAATTACTCGCACATCTTCCATCTTCTCCCCATATCTATTCAATTGATTAACAATTGTTTGAACTCTATTGAAATACTCTTCAACAGATTCAGAATCCTTCATCTTGAGATTTTCATATTCACCTCTCAAGGTCTGCACACGCACTTTTACCACTTTGTCTTTCCCTCTAAATGAATTTTCAAGAATTTCCCATGCATCCTTTGCAGTAACTGCAGCGGAAACTTTCTCAAACATTTTCTCATCCAAACACATATGGATAATAGTGAGCGCTTGCTGGTCTTTCTTCTTAGCCTTCACCAAGGCTTCTCTTTGAGCATTTGGCAATGCTACATCATTTTCTGGTTGAACATAACCATTTTCAACGATATCCCATACATCTTGGGAACCGAGCAAGGCTTTCAATCGGATGCACCAATTGTCATAATTATCTTTAGAAAGTTTTGTGTATTGAAATTGAAACATGTTATTCATCATGGTAGCTATGGTGTTTAGTGGCTAAAGTGTTTTGTGGCTCTACTATTTGGTGGCTCTGGTACCACTTGTTGGAGAGAATGGAAGAATATATAAAAATATAAAGATGGGAGTAGAGAGAGGAGCTTGAAGAAACTATATTCTTATTAGTTGAGGTTGTGATCAAGCAACTTACATGACCAACTATTTATAGTAAACAATACATGTAACTCTTAGAAGCATAATAAATAAACTTATAAATAAAACTTAAGTAACTCATAGAAACTCCATACTTAACTCTTATGTAACTCTAAGTTACTTAACTCCCATAAATTATCTAACTCACTCAAGCATTAACTTAACACAAGTTTATTAATTTAATAACTAAATTTCTAACAACAACACACAATTAAGTCGGGGTATTTTGCAACTGAGAAGAAGCGTCAGAACGATAGTGCAAGTCCGGGGTCGTCATCGTCAAACGATGACAAGTTTTTCTCTCGATTGTGGAAAATAAAGCTCCCTTTGAAAATCATTCATTTTTTCTGGAGGGCGGTCAGAAATATTCTTCCAACTTTATCCAGTTTGCAGCGACGTAGTGTGGATTCAAACTTGATTTGTCCTTTGTGCAGATGGTTCCGAGAAGATGTTTCTCATTCTCTGATAAACTGTAAGAAAGCGAGGGAGGAATAGAACGTTGTCATGGAAAAACCGAACAGTTTCATATGGAAGTTTAAAGTTTCGAGTTTCAAGGATTGGTTCATGGAAATTCTGGAAAAGAACGTTGTCACGGATATTGAGCTATTGATTGTTGGGTGTTGGCAGCTTTGGTATTATCGTAATCGTTTTTTTCATGAAGGTATGGAAATAGCTTAAGGGACTGTTTACTGGCTAGCAGGTTGGAGATCAAGTAATGACAAGAAAGTTTTGTGTCTAGGAACTCAGGTGATCGGAGTTGTTGTTTGGGAGTGTCCAGGCAAGGGGGTGAACAAGCTTAATGTCGATGCAACCTGGACAAGAGATCAGGCTGGTGGAATCGGTATTGTGGTGATGGACAACTTGGGAAGTGTTCTGTTTACAGCAGCAGCACCGGTGCTACCTACCACTTCGATTGAGGCTGCTGAAATGACGGCCATGATTTTCGGGCTTGAAGTTGCGTGAAGAAGAGGTTTGAGGAAGGTGGTGTTGGAATCCAATAATCTCAATGTAGTTCGTGCTCTTAACAACGATAGTTTAGTGGATTTCAATGGAGGTTTTTTGTTCGAAGATATTAAGCTTTGACTAACAAAGTTTGATTCTTGAAATCTGAGTTTTGTCATACGTATTGTGAATGAAGTAGCGCATGATTTTGTTTTATGGGAGAAGAATCTTTTTCAGCCAACTACTTGTGTTGAGAGTTTTCCTCATTTTCTTGTTAATTCGATCAATTATGATCTTTATAATAGGATCGTGTAGTTAATAGTTTTGCTTGTCATAACAAAAAAGCAACACACAATTAACAAGTGGTTTTCTATTGTTGTCGAATATGAAATTTATGCGAGAAAATTATATGAATTCATTAGAAAGTTCATCTATTTATTTAAAATGAAATTCAAATACCACAAACACACTTTAGTGGATGAAATTATGATTAAAATATTTGAAAAATGTGATGTAATAAAAGGTTATTCACGTGGAGTTTTGGGGAAAGTGCAGTTTCAATGATAAAATGATCAGTAGTAATTTTTGGTTCATTTACATACTTATATATTTATTGTGATTCTTGACTTCCAAATAAATTACCTATAGAAAAATAAACTCAAATCTAAATTTATTAATATTTAAAAGCAATTTGTTTTTGTTTTTTCCATTTATAGTTATTTCAACAAATGCCTTTTCAATAACAAAAATAGATTTGAATAAATGAAAGGATTTGGATGAGATAGAAGGAGAGTTAAACAAATTTATTTATTTTTGGTTTTCCATTCGGTTTTCGGACTCACACTGGACTGACTAATTCGGATTCGGGGCAGATCCAATGATTATGGTATTTAAATTCCTCTTAATCACCGTTGTAGAGGATCGATCCATAGACCTCCCTACCAAAGGTCTCTAGTCTGATCTTTCTTCACTTGACAGGATGATGGTAAGCTGAGATTCAAATGCATCTCCATATCATCACTGCGCTAACTAACGATAGGTAGTTTGAACAAATTCTTTAAAACCCCATATTTTAACACCTGATTGTGACAATGGTACAAATATATGGGAGCTTGAATCAAATTATTATTTTGTTGTATATAAAATTAATAGCATACTCATAATACATGTAAACATGCACGTAGTTTCAATTGACTCGTGTCCATCTGTAACTGGGCAAAACAACTCATGTACGTACTTTACACCAAACAATATATAATATATAATATATAATATATACTAAAATATTAAATTTATCTTGCAAGTTCATATTATATATTACCTTACAAAGAACATACACAAAATTATTAATGTAATCTGAGTATAAAGACATTTATTAGGTGGTTTATCATAAGAAGAGCGCGGGCCTTTAGTGGGAGGAGACAAACTTAAAAATGCGGTTGCTCACACCTAATACTGTTGAGATTGAATTTATAATAACAATAATCACAAATTATTATAAAAAAGTTTGTTGGTGTTAACTATCTGTTTAAACTTTTACTTCAATCAGTTCTTTAATATGGTAACAGACAGATTTTGAGTTTGAATTTATAATTAAGCTAATTATGGTTAATTTATATATTAATTCATGTCACACTCCTTCATAGGAAAGCCCTTTAGCTTAAGCGTTTCACCATGTTATTTAACCAATTTTCATAGTTAAAGACTCGGTTATACTTATATATTAATCTTTGATAGACCTTTCACGCGGATACCCTTGGACGTGAAATGTGCACACACAGACTTACCTCTACTAAGCATTTCTAATTTACCAAAAAATAGAATGCGATTGCCAAAATTTGAATTCTGAACCACTCGATCACAAGAGTATGAACTAAAAATTTAAACTACTAATTAAAGCTCAATTATAATTTTTAAATTATCTCTAATAAAATAAATAAATATTATATGGTATTTATTTATGTAAGAATATAATGTCATATCAACAATTTAAAAGTTGGTGATCAAATATATTATAAATACGTGGAAGCAAGTAACTGAGTGAAATATAGCAAAAATAAATGCATGTTATATGCAAGAAAAGGGTATTAATTTCTCTTTTTTCAATTTTATGATATTCACATTGCACATGCCTTCATGTGGGGTTTGACCTTTCTGTGGGTCCAATTAAGGACCCCTTTTAAATAAGTGAAAGAAATAATTTATTTATTTGTAACTAGAAAAAATATTAATTTATTTATATGTATAGATAACATTTATATATGCATGTATATAATGGATGATTTTAATTATAATTTGTGGTCTGACCAATGGGTTCCATGGCCATGCAAAACGTGCATTCGGAGATAATAAGAGAGATAAGAAAATAAAAATGAAAAGAGAAAAGATTCAATCAGCCGTCAACATATATTAAAATTATAAAATCTTTTTCCAAATTAAAATTACCAATTTCTTACATTTTTATAAATACTATTGTCTATAGTTTGCCGAAAAAGAGAGTCAATGTTCCATAAAACGGTTCCCTTCAAAAACATTGGTTCTTCTGTTCAAAAAGTTCAATTGTACATAGAATCTCATAGAATTAATATTATGAATATTGGATATGTAATTATGTAGATTAGAGTTTCTCTTGTATTGTGTATATAAACACTATGCGCAATTAATATATAAATTGGTTTCTATGTTCACATGTTACCAGAGCAAGGTTCCTTCATAGTCGAAGTATAAATCAAGATGAATATTATTGATAATGATCTTGAATGATCAAAACAAGCTCTACATCAATGTATATATACAAGGAGATAGTAGAAAACCAGTAACAGAATTAATAGAGGAAGAATAACAAAAAGATGAGCTGGCAGTTAGTTATTCTTCTCGCTAAAATACAGTTGACATGGTTGACTGTTGTCTGATATAGTTTACTGCTGACTTTCACACGAATTCCTAGTCTGCTAAATTTCAATTTTTTGCTTCACCATGTTCAACGAAACCTTGATCGATGCCTCGACTCAAAATAATTCCGACGATAATATGTGGTCGCTTCAGAATCCTTGTGTTGTGCCAAACACAAACCTCACACAACAAGTGCTTTGGTACCAAAAGGATCCCTCATACTCACGTGTTTGAGGATCAATCCAGCAATCCTGCTTATTATGTTTGGTATCAAAAGGACCAACAAGTGCTCAACTAGCACCTATGTTCGGTTTATGTTTTCTTGTTTCTCTATATTGCCTCTTCTAAGTCTGCTATCGAGGCTTGGAACAAACTAACTACATGTAGCTTATGCTTCTAGTGATCATTCACGAATTCAGAACCTTAAGGATTGGTTAATCCGTGTTTAACTAGGGCGCGGATGATATCTTTACCTATGTGATTTAGGTTCACGGTTAAATTGCACCACATGTACCTAAACTATGCCCCTTTTCCCAAACAGGTACCTAGAAACTATTTTTCCTCATCTAAGTACCCAAACTATCGATGACCGCCCAAATTGGTACCTAATGACCTGCTATAACAGATTTAACCCAAGTCAATGCTCGGTCAATGCAAGTTTGTTGACTTCTTTCAGTACAATGGGGAAAATGGTAAATTGACATTTACCTTCTTCTTTCTCCTCCCTCTCTATTCTCTCGACCATTACTCCTCCATCCTTTAATTTTTTTTATGTTCTTGTTTCAAATTCATGTTTTCTCAATTTTCTTTTCAAGACATCTACAAAATATTAGATCTCGACCAAAGCGGGTCGCCGCCGAAATCTGAAAATTTCAAATTTCGAACTGACCAAACCCGTCGAAACCTGGAAAGGATTGTCGTCAGTCCGAATCTGGAATTTCCAAATTCCGGCGACCAAATCTGGAAATTTCCGGATTTCAGTCGCTGCCGACGAAATCTGGAAACTCCAGATTCCTAGGATTTTGAAGTCCAAGTCGCGGCGACCTGAGATTTACAGATCCCAGGTCGCCGCGCGACCTGGGATTTCCAATTCACAGGTCGCCGGGAGCTAGAACAATCGAGTTCCAAATCCCGGTGACCTGGGATCTAGAAATCCCAGGTCGCCGCGACCTGAGATCTGTAAACCCCAGGTCGCCGCGACTTGAGATCTGTAAACCCTATATCGCCGTGACCTGAGATCTGTAAATCCCAGGTCGCGCTAGAATTTGGAGCGCGACCTGAGATTTACAGATCTCAGATCGACCGGAATATGGAGTTTCCAGATTCCGGTCACCGCTGGAATCTAGAAACTCCAGATTCAACTGACTTTTTGTTCTTGTTTTTTTTTTGTTTATTAAAAAGAAATTAAAGAAAAATTGAAAAAAAGATGAAGTTGGGGTAATTTGAAAAGGAAATGAGAGAAAAAGAGGAAAAAAAATATGAATAAAGAAGAAGAGTAAGAGAGAGAAGGGAGGAGAAAGATGAAGGTGGGGTAATTTAGTAATTTTATCTTAGGGAGTAAAAAAGTCAACAAATTTACATTGACTTTCGTTGACTTGGGGTAAACCTGCTATAACAGGTCATTAGGTACCAATTTGGGCTATCATCGATAGTTTGGATACTTATATGAGGAAAAATATTTTCTAGGTACCTGTTTGGAAAAATGGACATAATTTAGGTACTTGTGATGCAATTTACCCCTAGGTTCACAATATTTATGACCAATTAGCTTTTTATGTTGTTCCTTATGTGTTACTTAACCAATTCAACTAAAAGCTCGAATTGATAGTTAAAGCTAAGTACAACATCTTTTAAATTAATTTCCGACATACCCCCTCACACGAATGCCCTTTGGGCTTGAAGCGTGCACAACATAGGCTAACCCACCATGTATTTTTAATTCAACAACTATATAAAAAAATTCACAAGATTTCTTTTTTTCCCACGATGAAATTTTGTTGAAAACTGCAAATTTCCGACGAACATATTTTCTACAGTATTTTGCAGATTTCGGACGACTTTATCGTGAAAAATTGATTTTACTTGTAAATTTTTCAAACTGGAAAGACGGAATAACTAATTGCAGCAACAGAGGTGGTTTCGGCGGATGGGAGGACCGGAACCAACCCGTGTAGCGGTTCCGGGGACCGGGAAAGGCCTCAGGCCCACCCCTAGATATGGCACAGTGTACATAGTTTCAATTTCGTTTGTTTATTTTGTATTATATTTGGTGCTTATATGGAAGTATTTGTGTTTACAAATCAAGTGAAACAAAAGTTTGCAATGAACTGGAGTACAGCACAAGACATAATGAATTAATACACAAACTTTAGTACTATGTTATCCTCCAGCTTGCCTTTTTCTTTTCTTTTCTTTCGAATAAGGCCATTAGTTATATGAATATCTTAGCTGTGCGTACAATAATAATTGCACTGCCATTCCAGTTTAAATCAAGCAAAAAAAGCTGTACATCCATTCATTCTGGATAATCAATTAACTCTTGCACACTCTATCCAAAATATTAAATTATTCTATGGGTTTTAATGTGATTTTATCATTAACCAAATATAAAATTAAGTTAGTTAACTATATTCAGTGATCAGCATTCTGTCTGCAGATATAATTCATACTATAATGTTACTAATCCCAAACAAACATTCATATCCTATATGAAGATAATATGTTGAACAAGAAATGGACACCTTGTTGCAAATCTTGTTTTCTAATAATTAGCTTTTTATTGGGAGGAATACGTACACAGACAAATTATATATATGTCAGGATTTGATTAATGAGCTTAATGAATATAGTTGCATATTGATTATTTAATTTCTAATATTAACGTTGTTGCGGGAAGAAGCAGTTGTTGTGAAAAAAAGTTTTTTTAGGAAAATATTGTTGGAAAAAAAGTTGAAAAGTATTTATTACGTACATTACAAAAGTCTTAAGAGTCAAAAAAATAAAAAATAAAAAAATGTATTTATTAAATCATATTGAAAGTTAAAGTTGTTTCTTAACTCGTTCTCCTTTGTATTATTTTTTGAGCTGATAGTTAAAAGCTAACGTCTTTTATATTTTTCTTTGACACACCTCACGCGAATGTCTTTTGTGTTTGAAGCGTGTAGAACATGCTAAGAATTGAAATCATGACCCTTAAATCGCAGAAGCTCTAATACCATGTCACTTAACTGATTGAAGCAAAAGCTCGAGCTGATAATTAAGGTTAACAACACCTTTTATATAATTCTCTGACCAACGTTATTTTTGCTTTTTTTAAAGGACAAAAAGACCAACATAAATTTTGTGGATAAGTCTTGATAGTTGTTTTCTTCAAAGTAGTTTTTTTCATGAAGCCACGACAACAGTTTTGCATTTATTAAATACTACTTTTAGCTAGAAAAATTGATTTTGAAATCTAAGTAAGCAATGTAAAATGAGATTTAAGTGTGTGGTATGAGAAATCGAAATAGCCAAATCAAGAGATACATAATCTTGGTTCACAACTGATTGAGAATCAATCTTCTTCTTAAGTTCATGAATCCATCAAATCACCACATGGGAACGAATTGGTTGATTCACAATCTTCTTGTTATTTATTTTACTTTTATAAGGAAAATTGAATTAGTGTATATGTACATATAAATCAATTGGAGTTTAATCAGCTTATTTAAAGGAGTCACTAATTGCAAGAACAACAGTTCAAGTTAATCATTTAAATCGGTCAAATCAAATGTCTCATGTAGATAAAACAGAAATTTAAATGACTCCTCAAATCTAAGAAATACTCATCATAATATTAATGATTAGACTTTTATAAATAAGTCAACTCATTATGCTTAGTTTATACAGGCAAAGCTTAAGACTATTTTTAAAAAAAAGTTTAGTACAATTCAATATTTATTACATTTAGTAACATTTATTAAATATACAGTAAATTCAGTTGAGTAAATAAACTTATAAAAACAAAACTCAATAAGGTATTTAATAATTCGAACTTTCCTGCGACTAAATCGATATTATATTTATTAGAATAAATTCTTAAAAAATTTATGTGATTATCAATTTTGTGTTTATCTTTTTGATAAAAGAAAAGATTGTACATGTTTAGCTTCGTTACTTAAAAAGTGGAAAAATTGTTAACAATGTGAAATAAGATAACAAGGCAAGAGGTATTATTAGTCTTACTTTGTTATGATATATATATAAAAAAATTTATTTTCCACTTTAACACTATGTACACATGAATTTTTTAGGGATATAATATTCAATTCGGATAAAATTACCTCTAGCCACGTCACTTCATTTAGGATCATGTTCTTTTTGGCTTAATTTCAGTAAATTCAGTTCAATTCAGTTTCATTCAGTTCAACGAAATCCAATTCAGTCAAATTTAGCAAACTTCATTAATCATTCAGCCAATTTAGTTCAGCAAATTCAATTCAGTTATGTTCAATTCATCCATAAAAAATAGGGTCTAACTTAGTTATCAAATTTTCCGCTTTTAGATACCTTGTTTTTTTAAAAAAAAAACCCAACGCAAATATCATTTTGATAAAATTAACAAACATAAAGAGCGTTTTAAAAAATTATTCAATATTTTCATAGGGTAATTTAGTTCCAATTCAAGTCGAACGGAAAACCCAATAATATTCAACGGCATCTGTCTATTATTCTTGTCAACTATATGTTTTTAATTATTTGGAAGTCAATGTATACTAATTTTATAATTACAAACCTAAATTCTTGTCAAATAGTCTATAATTTCTAAAGGGAAAGCCTAGAATATCAATGTATAAAGTAATTTATTGAAGTCTAAGTAAGTAGACAAGCATAACTATTTTGACAGTGAAAAGGAAAAAGAATTGGTACCAGTTAATTACAATAATAACGATTTTGACAGTTTAATTGTTACTTCCTTCGTACTTTTCTTTTAATGGATGGGTTGTTTCTCATTAGAAGATTAAAAAATGGATGTAATGAGTGGGTTTTGATCATCTTTAGGAATTATGGTTGGAGGAAACATAATTTGGTGATTAGATGTTGAGAACGTGCATGCAACTATAATTAATCTTCTATTAATTTTATATTTCCAAAATTTTAATCTGTACTTTTTGCCTAATATTTTAAGAGAAAGGAAGGATTAAGCCATGTGGTTGTGTGGGGTAATTCATATTGTGTGTATATATGTTTGTCCGAAATAAAAGGAATTTGATTTGCTATATTTGCACAGGGGCGGATCCAGGGGGGCTTCGGGTGGGCTCGAGCTCCCCTCAGTTCCGGCACAACCCTTAGAGATGTAGCGACATATTCCGGCTAGCCCCCCAAAATAATGTATATTAATAGTAAAAATGATAGAATGGACAAAATGAAAGTATGGGAGAGTTGGTAAGAAGGATGTGTTTAGAGTCTAAAGACTAGGGTTCAAATCCCACCATCTACATTCTTTTTTCTTCCAACATTCCCACCATCTACATTCTTTTTTCTTCCAACATTATTAATGTTTTTCATCAAAAAAAATTCCCCTAACATTATTAATGCTTTTCATCAATTTTTAATTTTTTTCTCCTAACATTATTAATATTTTTCATCAATAATTTTCCCCTAACATTATTAACGTTTTTCATCAATTTTTAATTTTTAATGTTATTTTGATCGAAAACTCTATTTTTTTTGTTTTTCCTTTCTATTTTTAATAATTTTATCAACAATTTTTTATTAGATCATTAATTTGTTTCTCCTAATTTTATCAATTCTACTTCATTTTTGTATACACGCATATAAAAAGAAAATATTACGCTAGAACCAAAATTAGCCCCTCCGATCTTCAAATCCTGGGTCCGCCTATTTTACATTAATTAATTAATTAATTAATTTTATAGATGTTGATTAAGATATTGACCAACTAACGACTAGTGCTGTTGTCAAAAAAGAAAAGACTAGCCCTATGCGGAGAATTGCAATATTAAGGTATGTATGGTAATCTCTCTTATCAACCAAGAGTGTAGTATTCCTTAAAAATATATGGTTAGAAAAAGGGTTGATATTACATTATTTTAGTATAGTACAAAATATATATATTCTTATTTATAATTAAAAGAGAGTGTACTCTAAAAGCATTCTAAAATTTCTCAACATGCTATTTTATATGTTTACATTTTATTTTTCAAATTAGTAGACTTGGATTATTATTTTTTTTGAAAACTGAACTGAAATTTGCTAATTAGTAAATGTGTAATAAATTGTACTGAATTCGCTGAACTGAAATGAAAATAAATTTATTGAGCTAAATTGAACTTAGTTAATTTAAACCAAAAAAACAGAGTCTTGCCATTCTTAGGCCTGTTTCAACATTGAAGCCTACTCTAAAAGGAAATCCCAGTATCTCCTAACTGCCTCTATCAACAAACCATTGAACTCGAGACATATGGTACCTTTAATTTAGCACCAAACAATTAAAGTTTTCCAAAATTTTCCTAAATCAGAGTGTATCTAAAGGATTCAGGGCCATGTTTTTTTGGACTTATTAGAACTTATTTTAAGTTCAGTTCAGTAACATTCAGTTCAGTTCAGTTCAGTTCAGTTCAGTTCAGCAACATTCAGTTCAGTTCAGTTCAGCAACATTCAGTTCAATTTTCAGTAGCATTTAATTTAGTTCATCTCAGTAATATTCAGTCAGTTCAGTTCAATTCAACAACATTCAATTCCGTTCAAATTAATAAATTACAAATAAATATTTATTATTTATATAATATGTTAATATTTATTATAATTTTAACTAGTTGATCCAATTTGTTTTTCAAAAGTTGATGGATGTAAGTAAATATTATTACCAATATACGTTACAATGTTCTACCGAGTTAATAATTTGTACTATATAAATTTAAATTTAATATACAAAATTTTCCGATTTTGTTTATGTATTGTAATAAGAAATTCAAAAATCTTTTGTAACAGTGATATGGAGTATAGGAGCAAATTAGCATCAATTAAAGAAATTCAAAAATCTTATAATAGTCAGTTATATAATATTAGGAGCAAATTAACATCAATTAAAAAAAAATTCAAATTTTTTTGTAAAAGAAATTAAAATTAGCAAATTAGGAGCAAATTCAAAAATTCGCTTATAGCATCATCTCATTCTATTATTGTAATCATCTTCTTCCATATGATCCATTATCTCATCATTTTGCTAAGCTTCATCATCATTATCGTCATCCTCCTCTCCGATCTCATTATTAAAAACTAATATTATTATTTATTCAATTCAGTTTCAATATTTATTTTTCAGTTTTAGTAAAATTCAGTTCAGTTCAGTTCAGATCAGATCAGTTCAGTTCAGTTCAGTTCAGATTTTTTCAGTTCAAAAGAACGGAAACTCACTCATGCAGAAGTCAACTCTCTAGAAACAAAAGTCAAATATAACTCGGGTCAAACTATAAACATTGATGCGGTGAGCATTGACTTGTTAACAACTGACATTTATGTAACCCTATACTTGACCCTCAAATCAATGAGAATAATGACCCCATTGCCCAGATGACAGAGCGTTTGAAGGCTTTGATTTTGATGATAGTTATAAGGAAAAAAATGATGATGTTCGAGACTAGGAAATAAATCCAGATATCAAGTTCTTCACTTCCATGCATGAATTACAAGATATATCCAACTAATAATGGTCCAAGTTTGACAACAACTACAACATAAAAATTAACCAATAGTGAGAACGTACTTCACAAAAAATGGGGCTCTTTCTTTGGAATATATTGAAGTAAGATCTCTTGAAAAAACCTAATCTGTAAATTCCAAATGTAAACCATCATCGAGACTTGTGGTTTGCCCTGATCTTACGAGTGGGTAGGCTTACCGTTAACTAAACTTTTTGTTACCAAAAAAAGGAAACTAGTATACTGCCAACACGGTCAAGATGAAGAAAGGGGGAACCATCAAGAAACCAACAAGTTTCGAATTGAAAATTTTTAATCAACCCAATTGCGAAACCATCTTACAACGTTCTTGGACAAGCAAGTAGACTACATTATTAGTTATTAATTTTTAAATATATTTTCTTTGAAAATATTTTACTTTATTTTATTTAATAAATTTGTAAGGAGCATGATTGGAATCATAAACTACCCACTCACACATTGGTAAATGTAACGGTTAGACTAAAGTCAATTGGTAAAAATATTTATTAATTTTATAATTATTGGTGGCTTTATTCAAAATGTGTACATATTATCTATTTGACGTAGTATAACAATAAAAGTTTACCATAATTTTTCAAACGCCACTTTTTAATCAGCTAATCACAATAAACAAACAGTTAACAATTAGAACTGACACCCAACACCAACGATATCATAACATCTAACAAATAAACAAATGAATCAAGAGATAGGATCAGGTGAGACAAGGTCACTATGACGAGACTGATTTTTAGTGTGAGACAATTAAAAAGTGGTGGCAATTTTGAAATTTTAAAAACATTGAGGGGCATTATTGCAGGGAAGAGGAGGTGATGTCAGCACTGATGTCGCCTCTAGAGAGAGAAAAAGTTTTCATTATTTTATTTAAAATGCATTTTCCCGCTCTTTTCGAACTCATTTTTCAAAAAAAATTATACCACTGAACTCGTATTAATTAGGCGGTCATTTTGAGATCCAATGTTGTTATTTATAGACGATTTTTATTTTTTTATGGTTGTTCCAAATTGGATACTCGGTTGTTCCAGCAGAATACTACATTTGTTCCACCAGACTACTACATTTGTTCCAGCAGAATATTTTCATTATTTTTTTTAAAATGCACTTTGGGAGTGTAAAAAAATGTAGTATTCTGGTGGAACAAATGTAGTAGTCTGGTGGAACAAATGTAGTATTCTGCTGGAACAACCGAGTATCCAATTTGGAACAACCATAAGAAAATAAATAAAAAATAAATCGTCTATAAATAACAACAATGGATCTCAAAATAACCGTCTAATTAATACGAGTTCACTGGTATAATTTTTTTTGAAAAATGAGTTCGGAAAGAGCGGGAAAATGCCTTTTAAATAAAATAATTAAAACAGTTTCTCTCTCCAGAGGTGACATCAGCGCTGACATCACCTCCTCTTCCTTCCCTCCAACTCCACGCATGAGGAGGTTTCTTTTAATTACAAGTTTGTCACCTTCCCTTGTCTCACCATAAAAACTAGTCTCATCTTAAACCCTTGTCTCATTTGAACTTGACTCAATGAATCAATAGTTATAATTTTATTAAATAGTTATAATGGAACAACTATTGGTTATAATGGGAGAGGTTTAAATACCATAATCCTTGGTCCCGTATCAAATTTGGATTATTCGGCCTAATGTGGGTTCGGATACCGGATAGAAAACCAAAAAAAAAAAGGAGTAGAGAGAAGTTCTACGTCGAGATAGTTGAACCAATCCAACCATATTGTCATGCGCTTCCCTCACCGTACCGTCTATTAGATAACTTTGCTCTTGCCTTCTTTTATGTTTGGGTAAATAATTTATTAGTCTCCAATGTATGTCAAAATACATTGTTTACACTTTGTGTTTTCTAGAATAAATTATAAGGTACTTAATATTTGTTAAACGCAATAGTTTAGTCCCCAACAATTGTGAAATGAACGGTTACAACCTCACGTAAGTATTTTTAATTGCAATACTTTAATCAACGTAAAATCTGATCAATTTTCCCAGAATTAAACTTTTATTCTCATAAATGACAATCAATTATTGAGAGCGAGAGTTTTTAGACTTCAATATTGAACGAGTTATAGTGAGTGAGAATCGATTAAGAGAGTTAGGGTTTCACCATGCTTAAGATAGGAAGAGGTTTATCGTATTTGAGAGAGTAGAATTTTTTTTGACTAAGTTTTTTTAGTGAATATATACGTTGTTTGTTTATAAGAAAAGATATTTTAGTAGTTTCCATGGAGTATTAACGGTTTAACATCCACTAATTAGACAGAAGGACTAAACTGTTGATGAAATGAAAAGTTAGGAACTAAACTGTTGCATATAAAAAACATTAAGAACCTTGTCATGTATTCTTAAAAATACATAGACTAAACAATATATTTTGACATACATTGGGACTAATAAATTATTTGCCCTTTATGTTTACTAAAATCTTATATTACTAGTATGTATGTAGTAATTTCTAACCTAATAGTTTTTTGATAATCACAAACGATGACACACAACTATGATAACAAAAAAATATAATTCCACAATATTGAGGTAAAGATACATTATTCTTTCATTTCTATTTCTTCTCATCTCTATCTCTTTCAATTTCTTTTTCAATTAAACGTGATTTGCATTTTCTTAAGTTAATTTCTTCTAAACAAGAATTTGGGTTATACTACTTTTACTTAATTGAATTTGAATATGAATTAGTTGAAATTCTTTTCGTTAACTGCTAATCTTGGTTAACTTAGAAAAAAAGGTTAAAAACCATTTACCATAAAAGTTAACTGTAACCATCGGTTAACCATTTCCACAGTTAATCGATAGTAATGGAATGTCTACGGTTTGAGGGATAGACAAACCGATAGTTTTGGACTAGTTTGAAATAAACGTATAATGAACTGGTCAACTGAATTGTGTCCTCCCCTACCACAAACATACAAAATAAAAGCTCATAATTATATATATGCTGAATCTGCCAGATAAAAAATATATATTAAACATTATCTTTTCAACAATAATATTATAATTTAGAAATAACTTAAAAGAAAAGGGTAAATTCAAGAAAAATTTATGTGATTACGAAAATTATCAAAAAAATGATTGTGGTTTATTTTGAGATAAAATCGTGATTGTGGTTTTTATATCTTGCCAAAAGAAAGATTTTTTTTTATTTAAATACCTTAAAAATGACCGACAACGACTTTAAAATAGAATATTAAAAGAATTAGATTTGTTTATTACATCATTGACTATATAACCATATATTTTATTTTTCAGAATCAAGAATTTCGGAATTCTCTCTCTATATTAAACACCACATAAACAAGCTTAAAATTAAAAACTGAAAAAATTAAAGATACTTCGAACATCATCAATTCTTGAAATTCTTTTGTGTTTGAGATCTCTAGCGTTAATCGCATTCTCTTTCTATGCATCCATATCATCTCAACGTCTATCTATTTGTTTGTCCATCCAATAGCCGGTTTTATTAGTTACATAGAAAACGCCTCAATTAAAATAGGCATTGAAAGGTAAATATCGAATTTATTGAATGGATGTGTATGAGATTTTTACATTCGAAGACTAGTTTTGAGCATATCGGATGGTTCTATATCTTATCTGTGGAAAACCCGACGCACACCAATAAAAGTCCGAGGGGTATACTTGAAAAAAACCCATAGGATCCCCCGTAAAATGCCTAAAAATTACAAACATTTTTTATGGTATTTAAATAAAAAATTCTTCATTTGGCAAAATATAAAAATCACAATCACTGTTTTGTCAAAAAACAAATCAAGTCACTTTTTTGACAATTTTTGTAACTATCGTATTTTTTTTTTGGAATTTACCCTAAAATAAATATACAATTGAATAACTACAAATAACTTTTTCAACAAACTTCTCTTGAGTAAATTATTTTGTTAAATGTTCATGTTATACAATCCTAAACAAACACCATTTTTTCTGCATTTTTAAGTGAAGCAGCATATGCTCATACGAAATGTTGTAACAAGCAGTCTCTTTGAGATAGTTGATAAACTAAATATTTTGGATATAATTGAGGATATAAATGTGAAAAAAGTGAGTAAAAAATGAGGAGAAGGAGAGGGAGGAGGTAGCGGTAATCACTGCGGAAGAAATGAATGAAATGTTCCTCAATCTGCGGAGATCCCATGTGCTCTGTTTGTTGCCTGATTAATTTTCTCTTATAATAATTCTTATTCTTATTATTCATAATAATAATTATCATTTCAGGATTTTAGCTGTCTTCATTATTTTCTTAGCTTAGCTGCCTTTTTACTCCTCATTTCACCCTCCAATCCCCCATCAAACCATTATTATATTATTATTATGGTTGTGTTTATTATATTTTATATTTTAAAATATATATATATATATGATGTAATGAAAAATAGGTAGGAACCTATATACATATTTCCATAAAAATAAAATATATAAAGGGACTTAATAAAAGCATACAAAAGTTGTTTAGTCGTATTAATTAGGGTGTTAATTTAGACTTCCATTAGAAACATTAGAAATAATAAAAAACTGACTTTTTGCTTCTTAAGTAAATAGAAGCTAGACGAACAGTTGAACGATATCTTCACAAGCTGTTATTAAGAGATCAGTTTTCGTGTGATGAAAAAGGCAATGAATTTGACTAATCGATTTCAGTAGAAGGTGATGACCTCAGAAGTTGAGCACCGATGATGAGTAAATTGATGTTGGGTGATCAAATAGTGGAATTGCTACATATCTATACGTTAATCGTGTTTAATTTTGTTTATCATGATTCACTACACATTATTACATCGTGTCGTACGCATTAACTGTCATGTGTATTAAAGTATAGGCAATTAGTATTAAGTCGGTTACAGTTAACGGCAACTTATAGGTAACAGTAATTTTCCCTATATGTGATTGTTGCATGTGTTTAACATGTTTATGTTCTACCTATATATAGAGGCCATCACTTACACAAAAAATTTCACTTATACAATATCTTTGACCCGAATCTTTCTGCATACTTCCCTAAGTTGCATTTATTGCATTCTACGTAAACCCTAGAATTCCCAAGCCTTTCTTCACCACTCTCAAAATGTCTAGAAGAATCATCGTTGATATTCGTAACCTAAAATCAAAAAATCGAACCCCCACAGAACCCGACCAAACACGTGATCAAGCTAGCTCTGGTTTTGGAAATGAACCTCCAAAGGTTAATGTGTGCTTGAATGTACAAAGTAAGAAAGTTAACTGTTCTCAATATTTCGATGAAGAAATGCTGGAAGTAGAACCTCATTTAATTAAGGAACAAAAGTAGGAAAGCTTCATTTTCCCATATTTAGTGAAAGAATTTTACTCAAATTTTCACTATTGGACTGACAAAGAAGATAGATATATACTATAGTGTTAACTAAGGAGATTACTATTGACTCCGGGTCACAAGCTGACTGACTGGAAGATGATTATGAACGTACTGAGTGATGGACTAATGGAGATAAGAAATCAGAAGAAGGATATCCTCTGACGTATTTCAAGCCAGAAGGTACTCCACGAGAATTGGCCGCTACCAAGGTGTCTGAATTTGCAAGGCATGCTCAGTACATAGTAGCTCACTATATCTTGCCTAAGATGACCTTTGTCACTTCTTGTTATTGTTGGCTCAATATGACTATATAAACTCTAGAAGGTGAATAAATATGATTTATTGTGTTTTTAATATAAATAAAATTCTCTCTAAAGAAGTTGTCTATTTCAGATAATCAAAATTAAAAAAGATTTATGGAAGATACAATTAATTATATAACTCATATAATATAAGCATTTTAAGGCACAAATAATCATCTTTGCAAGTCTAAAGCATATAAGAAGATATAATATTCGCAGATAATTAAGAAACAGTAAGTAAATAGATAAGGATATAAAGAATAGACAAGACTCGTTTATCCTAGTTCAGCTCATTGTGAGCCTACATCTAGTTCCCAAGAGAACCTCTTAAAATTTTCAAATATTTGATTTCTTTAACGAGCAGAAATCAAGTCTATAAAGCAGTCCTCACAATTCGAGACACTTCTTAGTAAATTTTTCCCTGATATTCACTCTCTCAAACTTCCAAGTGTTTGAGCAACGTTTAATCCTCAATTTGTACAAGCTATATTGAGAAGCTTCCACACACTTTTTAAGGTTTCATGTGAACCTCTCTTTAGCGTACGAGTGCTTAAGAACCTATTACCTTAAGTGAAGAACCGATTAAGCTATACCACTTAATCTTTACCACATTTTTGAATGAATTAAAGATATCACTCGAACTCTCTTAATACAATTGAAGGAAACAACAAATTAAACCTTTGTAAGCTGTCTTCTTCATGATAGCTTTAAAATTCTATTTAATTCCTTGCTTCAACTGTTGGAGAATAATTAGCTTTAAAATTTGGCTTAATACTTATCAGCCCTCTAAACTTGTCCTTCTTTTCACTTTGCTACCCCAACTTAGGCGACAACCTATCAACCACCTCAAGTCCACTATTTACCTACACTTAGCCGCTCAAAAGCCCACACTCAGTCTCACTCAGGAGAATGTACTACACTCGCCCCAAAATTACAAATCTGATCCTCTCAAAGTTACAAAATTGATCGTTGTATTGTTTCTAATCTCTTTAACCTTCATTTCCTTTCTATTTCTTCTTCTTCTTCTTAAAACAAAATTAAATAAGATACCGTCGAATTTGAATCCCAACGGAAATTGGAAAATTGCAGTTTCTCACATGAATCTGAAATTTTTCAATTTTTCGGCAAATCTGGAATATTCCAATTTTGGGCTTTTCTTGTTTATGACTGAAATCTGGAAAATTTCAGAATTTGGTCGGAAACTGAAAAGATTCAGATTTCGGCTGGAGTTGAAAACTGGAAAATTACAAAATTCGACCGAAAACTAGAAAATTTCAGATTTCGATCGAAATCCTAGAATTTTCCAGTTTCCAATCAAAATCTGGAAAATTCCAGATTCCAACCGAATTCTATAAGATTCTAGGATTCCGGCCAGAATATGGAATTTTATATTTTCCGGTGGGATTCTGCACTTTTCCAGTAATCAACTGGAATCTGAAAAATTCCAGATTCCAGCCGAAATCCTGGAATTTTCAATAATTCGCCATGTTTCCACACGGAATCTCAAACTTTCTAGTTTGCGACCAAAATTTAAAAAATTCCAGTTTCGAACTGGATTTTTGAAAATTTTAAGATTCCAGTTTGAATCTGGAATTTTCCATTTTGCAACTGGATTCTGGAAAATTTCAGATCTGACTGGATTCTGCAATCTTCTAGTTTTTGGGCGGATCCAAATTTGGCGGAATCTCGTTTATTTATTTTTAAAATTATAATATTCAATGATTTTTTTGAAAATAATTTTTTTTTTGTTTTGACCCCTCTTCTTTCTTCCACTATCTTTCTATTTTTATTTTTTTCCACATCAATGCCACATAGGATTCAGGAGGCTATAAGCGTTAATATTGCTAATTTGAGGTGGCTGAGAGGGTGTACTCTAAGTTGGGGTGGCAAAGTGAAAAAAAATGGACAAGTTTAGGGTGGTCGATAGGTATTAAGCCTTCAAATTTTGAATGTTAGGAAGCGTTGCTGTTTGAAGTCTTCTCCCATCATTTTCTGTACCTTATAAAATCATGAAATGTGTAAAACAAAATCAAATGAAAGATTTTGCTAAATCCTTGTTTTGATTTCGGTTGGATCAAATCTGGTTAAGGTACTTCAAATTTTTGGTAGATCTTAAGAGTCTAAGAGTTATATTTGCATAAGATTTGATAGATTGGCCTTGAGCTCCACGCCCCCGTCAGGTTGTGAAGATGAATTTCTAAAATTTCTTGAGGTTTGGTTATTGCGACCTCCTCTACGACCCCTACACGACAACGATATGTGTTCCTCCACCACAAGAAGAAAACTGCAAGACAAAAAGAGGGAATGTTGTCTCTTTGCGCTTCTAAGCAAGCTGAATTTCTTGATTTTACAATAATCCATAAGGATGATCAAGCGACAATGACATAATCATCATGACTGTTGAATATTTCACATTACTAACTTGGAAGCTATACTGACTTCTTAAATATAACAAGTAGTCATATCCCCTTAAGGTTCATTTTGGGTTAGTTAGGCTTTGCTAAGATGGTATCAAAGCCATGGTTGAGCAATGATGGGAGACCTCATTATATTGACGTTAAGCACAAAATGAATTGGGCGAGGGGGCGTGTTGAATCTCCCACATTGCTAACTTGGAAGCTATATTGGTGTCCGCCTAAATGAACTAGGACGCGTGACTTTATCCTATTTATTCTCCCAAAAGTTAAGATCACCATGTCATACTGGATGTCCCTTCTATTTAGTATAATACTCATAACCTGGTTAAGAATGCTAATTATTGTAGAAGATTATAACGATATCTTACTATGCTGGCAAGCCAATACCACAAACGCAAAGCCGTTTGACTTTCTTGGTTCTATGTAGTGTCTTAATTAACACAACTATTCACTACTCTATATTTATATAATTAAACATTTTTTATTCATCTGGACTTAAACATCGGAGTAGAATCGTTAAGCGAAGGTCTTATTTTATCTTACAAATTATATGGAGCAATTTCATTTGTTAGAGCCAAGATTGATTTATACGGTGTCACAAACAATGAAGATTTAGTTCTTGATCCAATGCAATATTATCCATTTCATTATTTAAATATGGAAACAAAATTCTGAACATGCAATATCTTTGGCACAATGCTAGGTTAATTCGCGCTCGCACCGAAAAGTCCCTTATAAGCTATATAAGCGATGGCTAAATTGAGTTGTTCCACAAAAAAGCGGAGAACGAGTCTCAAATCTCTCTTAAGACACGAGAGTGCATAACCACTCACACCAACCAACTTGGTTAAATATGAAAATATTAAGTTTATTAAAGGTTTAATTGGTGCCAACCCACTTAAACTTTGCAAACTTGTGCAACTAGCCCCTTCAACTTTGAAATGTAACAAATTACCCCCTAAAGTAAGCTAATTGCAACACATAGCCCTCTGAGTAGGCTAATTACAATGTGTTGAGTCTGAGCTGCAATATCTACATTAAAATCATTGAAAGTCGTCGATGCACTCCTTCGAATATCCAATTTCTTTCTATTTTGATTCATCACTTCGTTCTTCAATTTTATGAATGGAAGAACCAATTACTTCGATTTAGAGAAGAAGGGGATGGAAGAGTAATTAATTTCTTTCAACAAAATCCCACGTGTCCGCAAATGCATTTCACCTACTCTTTCGGATCATAACATTTTGAAATTTGGAGTTATATGTTGCAATTAGTCTACTTTGGAGAGTAATTTGTTATATTTGAAAGTTGAGGAGCTAGTTGCACATGTTTTTCAAATTTAGGGGACTTGACACCAATTAAGCCTTTATTGGATTATCTAGCCAATCACATTCAACGTAGCATGTAGGATATTTATATATGTACTTTTCAAATATAAAATTAGTTTATGACTGTTGTGTAACCATTCCAATGCTCTTGATCTTAAGATAGATATTAATTGACGGAGTATCACTTTGGACATGTAAATAAAGCTTTGATAAAAATTAGTAGCTTGAAAACACATAATTGTGACATAATATTGGCTTAATAGAAATAAAAGAGACACTGAAATTGATATAAAGATTCTATAACTTTAAAATTGAAGACAAGAGAACAATAAGTTATATGTCAATATAATGAAAATCGGCAAAGAAAAGAGAAATGATGTGATAAGTGGTACCATAAATCACATGGGTCGAACACATGCTTGGTCTATCAAGTATTATCCATTCAATGTTTCTCTCTAAATTTGCATAATAAAATTAGATCTAATCCAAACTACATATGTATTGTATGTCAAAATCAATGGAAAAACAATATCATGAAGAAATAAGTAGTATTTGGAAAATAAAAAATGTAAGAGGAGAGGGATATATGAAGCAATTTCCGTGGCTAAAAATGAGTTCATGTGCTGTATATTTGTAGTTGGGAACATTTAGGGTCATTCTATTATATTTATGTTCATTTTTCTTAATGCATATACCTAATTGTATTAATGCCAATGTAGTTGACTATTAGCTTTCATACTTAAGTTTATGTCTACTTCACTTCTTTGTTTGATTAAATTCCATTTCACTATTAATTTTATGATTAATTATGAGAATATTATGATTGTTAGTATTTAATTGGCATGGTAAATATTGTTACGAATTAAACACAAACGATCTTATTGCCAATTATATATTGACAACTAATATAATTTGTAGTATTAATGAGAACATTCTGGACAATTTTGATTATAACCCTTTGCGACAAATTATATTGCCATTAAGTTAAGGCTCCATTAGCATATTGTTTTTTAGACCATACTAAAGTTTATTGCCTTCAGAATTTTTAGTTTGAAATTATCAAAATCACGTTTGGCAATCCAAAAATGAAATTTTTTAACTAGTGATCATATTCCAATCAATTTTATGGTGACTATATCCAGCCCGCATTTTATTCTCACAGCATTAATTCATAAAAAAAACTGGTTAAGTCCAAATTAATCTTGATAGCTAAAAATCTTTTCTAATGCTATCTTGTTTTTTACTTTTTGCAATGTTCTAGTTTCAATTCGAAAAGAAAAGAAAATTGTATTGACAAGAACCTTGGGCAATTTCACTCCCGCGAAAAAAACTTGAAACTCCTCGGTCTGACGATTGAAACCAGTTATCGGAAACTTCCTCAGTCAGGTTACCTACTCAATTATCCGGCGACATTGACTTCCGATTTTAAGCTATTTAAGATCTTGTTGCAATTTTAAGTATTTCTTTACCAAGTGCAACTTTAGCTGTAGTTCAATTAAATTTTTTGCAGACACGCTCATATACACTTTAATGACCAAATATATTTGGTCATTAAACATTAAATTTCATTCTACGACCTTATAATTAAAGAAAAAAAAGTCTAGAATGTTTTTGAATTATGGTATTCCTTAAAAATATAAAAGACAACGGATTCACACGGAAACTGTTTAGGATATAATAAAAAATACAAATTTTTATTTAATGTTTAATAACTACATATAGCGGTACCAAAAAAATAACTACATATAGCGGAACTGATTTTTTCTTTTGGTTGCACAAAAGGAATTTTAGTAGTTGCACCTAAGGGATTTTAGTGCAACCGTTTGGTGGCACTGAAATTTTGCCCGTGCCATTGTGTGGTTGCTTTAAAATCACGTATGTGCAAACGATGTACAGAAAAAAAGAAGTCAAATTGTGTATAAGGGTAATTGGGTCTTTTTCAGCCGGCTTTTTATTAAAATCCAGTTGGATTTAAGGACACCCTTAATTTTTCAACAATTTAACTTACGGTCATTTTAAATGTTATTTAACGAATAGAAAAAAATTGAATGTATAGAGAAGAGTCCAAAAGTAATGATTTTGAAAAATAAAAAAAATGTAATTTTTTAATAGTTGTGTAATTAAACAGTTTTAATTCTTAAAAGACTATTTATATTGGGGTAATCAAACGATCGTTTTAATAATTTTAAACCAAACGTCGTCATGTCACAAAAATAATAAACTTTTTATTTTTAGGAATAAAAAATAATAAACTTTAGGCTCTATTCTTTTTAACTTTATTCTTTTAACTTAAATTTGGTAAAATTCAGTTCAATTTAGTAAACTCAGTAAAATTCGTTACTCATTTAGTCAATAATTCAGTTTAGTTCAGCTAAAAAGAACATAGCTTTAGACCTCTTTTTGACACCCATGAAAAACGCACAAGCATTACAAACTGATAAATGTGTCCACTGTTGGGAAGCCGATTGTTGGCACCACTCAAAGATTTTCAGTCCTGTAAAGTTCATGCTTTTTATGTATATTGCTACCGTATGTGGGAAGTGTGTACTAAGTATCTCACATTAGCTAGCTATATAGGTAATGAGATCCACAACCAATTATCACAAGCCAATTCAACCATATTGGTTATTTTTTAGGACAATTTTTTTTTAAAACCAAGTTTATAATTTAATCATAAGTAGGGGTTGCTAGGATTTGAATCATATAATAGTTGATCACAGAGGTTCTGATACCATATCAATTAACCGATAAAGCAAAAGCTCAAGCTAATAGTTAAAGCTCACATTTCTTAATCTAACATGATGTCATATCGGCATTTTCGAATATAGAATAACCGAGAAACGTGTAAAGTGATTCTATTGAGACATGGGGGCGGGAATCATGTGAATCTAAATATTGGTTGCAATTAAGAACATTTCTTAGCAGAGTATGAGGATCAGTTGTCAAGCACACACACAGAGGGGAGTGAAAGTTAAGCCACTGAAATTGGAAGTTCCCTCAGTCATATAATATTAAATGAATTTTTGAATTGCAAACCTCAAAAACATCCAAAGTAGGTAGCCCTACAAAATCTTATTATACCCTTTTTGCTTTGCTTTTGCTTTTCATTTTGTAAAGATGTCATTCAAGTAATAAAAGCCAGCCTTCCCTCTCGCGTATGAATCAAGGTAACAAATTGGCTCCATCTTTCATGGCTTCTTGTGGACCTCATTTCTTCTATCTCTACTGTCTTACCTCTTTCAAATATATAATAAATTCTTTTAGTACGGTTACGAATGGTTTACGATTAAAAGTTTACAATGAAATTTATATATTACAAATGAATAAGAGTTAATTTTTATGAAGTAAAAACTCAAATTTGAAACCTTTCACCTAAAAGATGAGTGTTTTACTACTTAGACTAACTCTTATTAACTAAAATATTAAATTAATGAGAAAGTGCGACTAAAATAAGGAAAAAGTTAAAAAATAAGGCTTGTAGTTGACAAAATTTTTAAATAGGGATCTGTAGTTTTATAGCTTGCAAACAAAACTATGTGCTTTGAATTTTATTTTATTTTATTTTTGCAAATATGGGTAATGTGGTATGAATATTTTTACAGAACAAAATATCTGAGATCACGTTATTAGATTCTGGTGATATTTTATATTTTAAACAACTTATATCTATATATTGACAAAATATTGATCCCCAATTCGAATTTCAGATTTGTAATGAACTTAAACATCAATTTAGTTCGTAAACTATTAAATAAGAAAACGTTCTAATATGATTTATGATTTGATTTGAGAGTGAACAATGTCATTAAAGGCTATATGTTATCTTTATGTAAGTAAATTTTCTTAAAAATACGAAATGTATTTTGTTGTCATTAAAACGTAAAAGTGTAATAAGATACCTTAATTTGCAATAATGAATTGATAATTTGATCCCACTGATTAACCTTTATTCTTATTTATGAACGGGTGTCATTAGCTATTCGACCTGAGTTTATGAAAAGAGGATTCGGAGTTGATTTTTTAATTAAATGCATTCAAAAGAAAGAATCAAGTCTATTTTCTATAATACATATAGACCAAAAGAGCAAGTCTCGCTTTTGAATTTGATTTTAACTTTTTCACCTCAAAATTCTTTTTAAAAAAAGTGTTAGATTAGGATTGTAAAATAATACTGCTATGAGTATGTAATTGCACCAACTCTTAATCCTTGTTATTTTTGGCTGAATTAAATTATGAATAAAGTTAAAAAAAAAAATTGTAGTTTTATGTTTTTACAAAAAAAAAAAATTTGTGATTTGTGTTTCTCAAAAATAGAAATGGTTATAAATTTTAACAAAAAAAATATGAGGCTCCATAAATTCAAAAATTAACTGTGATAGACTTAAAAATTGGATTATTTAGAGAAATAAGGCCATGTTCATTTTGACTTTTATTCAGCACATCAGTTCAGTTCCGCAATTTCAGTTCAGAAATTTCACTTCAGTTCAACAATTTCAATTCTATTTTAGCAATTTCAGTTCAATTCAGCATTTTCAGTTTTATTCAACAATTTCAGTTCAGTTAAGTTAAGTTCAGCTCAATTCAACCAAAAAGAACAGAGCCTAAGTATATTTTAAGCAACTTTAATTTTTCAATTTCGATATTATTTAGACGATGTTTGGTTAAGAGAGTAAAACCAAACGTTAAAGAAATAAAAAAATTACAAGGATAATTTTGAAAAATAGAAAACGTAGTTGCATAGCAAGTGTGATTCTAACCGACTTTAAATTGCTGGATTTTTCACTTTGAAGTCATTAAATGATTATTTTAAACGTTATAAATTTGCAAGTCATATTTTTGTTAAAATTTATAACTACATGTATTTTTTCTTAGAAAATTAAACCACAATTTTTTTTTTAAAAAACAAAAAGACTTAAACTACATGGATTTTTCTTTTTCACTTTACTCATAAATTATTGATTGAATTTATTAAATTAATTAATGGATGGTTTTTTTTTCTTTAGCATGGTCGACTGAATTTCATTTTTTATTAATTAGTCTTTGAAATGTTGAAAATATTGCAACAACTATGTAACAATATAGTAGAAGATAATGTAACTTTTGGTAAGAGTTGATGTTGCCATTTGGTAAAAATGACTGATGGTTCCATGCAATGTTCAAGTATTGATTTACTAAGGCTAATAAATTCATTTAACTTCCAGAACCTAAAAAAAAAAATAAAAAAATAAAACACAAAGTCAAAATCCTTCACTTAAACTAAGTGGATCTTACCATTCAAGGTATGGTTGATTGCTCCACATAATCAATGGTCCTAATTTGTTAAGTCCATCATAATTTTGTATGGACCTTTTTGTACACGATAATAATGATATAGGGTAAAACTGTAAAATTGTAAACACTTAAATGTTTATTGAACAAAGCGTGAGAAATTGCTATCATGGGAGCCACTTGTTTGTTTGTTTTTTTCCTACAAGAGACCATAATTAAGAGGAATAGTGAATTGAATTACTCCAAGTAATTCTGCTTTTTATTTTTTGAACAGACAAGTAATTCTATTTTTAACTTCCACCAAATCTTACCTTCTAAATCAGGGGAAACTACTATAAACAAAATTCCACTGATTGACCATTGCAGATAAGAAAAAAAAATTATATTTTCTATCTTATAAATAAGAATTTTGGTCATGAGCTATATATAAACATTAAATACAATAGAATATAATCTCCTATTTAATGCTTTCGTATTTATTAAACTATTTATTTATGATAATAAAATAATGTAAATCTAAGAAAATTTAATAGATTCTAAATTACCAAAATTAATAGATGTACTAATTATTTAGAATTTAAAGTTAAGGGTTTAAAGAAGGGGAAAGTACAAAAATAAACCTCGTGCTTTAAGTGATTTTCAAACATAATCTGTTTGGGTTTGAAATTTTGCAAACAGGTACCATGAGCTTTGAACAGTTAGCAAAGTTAGTCTAATTCCCAAATAGTGTTAAAATTTGTTGACGTTGCAAAAAGATTAATATTTCTTAGAGGTGTATTTTTGTCAATTCTATGTGATTTTCTCTTTTTATTCGAAAATTTCATATGAAATTGTTCAGAAACTTGTTGACGTATCGAATTTTGTATTTTTGATTCACAAAAAATGTCTAATTTTGAACGATCTTTGAGAGAATAGAGGGATGCGAAGAGAGAATATGTAACGTTTTATGAGTTTTTTTTTCAACGGACAAAAATATCCTCCATAAAATATCACTCTTTTTGCCATGACGACAAATTTTAACATTGTTTTGGAAATTAGACTGAGTTTGCTAACGGTTCAAACCTCATGTACCTGTTTGCAATTTTTCAAACCACATAGATTATGTTTGTAAATTGCCGAAACCACGAGGTTTATTTTTGTACTTTTCCCTTTAGTTTAAATCAATAATTTAGGTTTTAACGTTTAGGATCTCAAGTGTGTAGGTTCAATTTAGGATTTCGGGTTCACCAATTTGGGGTTAGGGTTTAGAGTTTGTAGTTTAGGGTTTTAAAATTTAAATTTAGCAATTTAGGGTTTTGGATTCAACAATTTTGAGTTTAGGGTTTATAGATTATGAGTTTAGGGTATAGGATCTATTATTTTGAGTTTATAATTAATGCGTTATTTTTGTTATGGCAATTATGTATATTAAATTGTATTATATTTTTATTATTTTCTTACCATAAATTGATTTGAATTTAATAGTTTAATAAATATTTAAGGGAAATTCTAGCCTACACCTTTAAGGGAAATTCTATGGTTACTTTGTTTTTCACAAAGTAACTATTATTTTATGTTTTTCTTCATTAGTGTGGAACAGTCACGGATGATTAATTTTGGAGTCTTTTCATGCAAAATTAGAGTTGTATGTCAAAAGATTTCTTAACATAGAACAATGCCCCCTATATCGATTCTTGAATCTGCCATCGGCTGGTAAGAAACATGTAATACAATTTGGATTTTATCTAATGTTGCAACTGATAACATCCACCATCGACTTATTGGACCGGATTTCTCAATCAAGTATTAGATTGGACCCGCTAAAGAGTTCCGACTAGTATGGGTACTCTCTTAAGAAATTTGCTTCACCGTATAAGATCCGTCCAAGGATCTCATTGTAGGGTACGCTTGGGCAGACCATCACATAATGGACAAAGCCTAATTACAAGATGTGAATGGCAACAAAGCAATATGCCACATTATTGTATCGTCGTACAAGATCTTTAGAAAAATGTTATTTCTTTACACGTGAAGGAAGGGGGAAAAGAGGAAACAAAAGCTTCCTAGGGCGTAATGAACCTCTAGTTTTGATAAGTACAAACTCTAATTAGAAAGAGATTATTGGAAGCTAAAGTTTTTACTTATTATCTTAAGAACTAATAATTTTATCTAAGTATAGCCTTTTGTATTTCAGCATTAAGAAGATGTTGATGAAGAAAAGACAGGTTTAGAAGATAACATCTAGAAGCTCTGAATAGAGTCCAAAAGGAGACTAAACTAGAAGCATTGTTGAAGATCGATTGCAGAAGGATGGGCAACGAAGATTCTGAAGACATGAAGATTGCTAATTAGAAAAAGAAAGAAGTATTATATTGATGATTCCTAAACATATAGCATAAAACTATAGAACAAGTGCATCTTATCGTACAAGTAATATGCGGAGGTATGAGTCGAACTCACAAGGACGCGACATATAGAGCCACTAGTTCTAATTAACAATCCAATAGTCTAGACAATCGAAAAGGTGAGAGATTGGTAACTAAATTACTCTAACTATAACTACTGGTAAAGACAGATTAACTCAAGCTTGGTGAATAAGATGATTGAATTCAATCTGGGATATCATGTCCCTTGGTCTATATAGATATAATCCTATTGATACTTGGATTTCTATGTATACTATGACATATCGGTAATCATCCTTATTAAGTAAATTGTTTTGATCAAGATCTCTAAACTCTATTTACATGCATTGAATTGAGGAGCTTGGGTAAGCAATATGACATAAGACATGCAAAGCATTAAGTTATGGTGATGATTAAACCCAAAGTCATAGACAAGATATGAAGGCGCACTCCTAGTGTCCTAGCGAAGTAGTTGTGGAAGATAGCAAGAGTAGATTGAGGGTACTCAGATATTGTATAAGTTCGATTTCTCTGCCTTGAAAGTGATATTAAGTGCATTCACAAATCTCAAGAGAAGGTACCCTGAGGAAAGGAATAGGCACAAAACTAGTGATCGAACTTGGATAAATCGTTGAGTATTTCTATCCTTTAGCACTTTACATATCTTGCTTATTGCTTGCTGAGTTTATGTATGTGTGCATGATAAGTACTAAGTATTGCACTACTTACTATCTATATCCAGGGCCGGCGCCAGGGGGAGTTCACCCAGGCGGGCGCCTAGGGCCTCCGAAATTACAGGGACCTCATAAATCTAATGGATAAGTTCAAAAATAATGCTCGTGGTTTACTCAATTTTTAAATAGGGGTCTGTGGTTTAACAGTTTGCAAACAGAGGTACGTGGTATGATTTGTTTTGCAAATAAAGGTATGTGGTATGAATATTTTTACAAAATAGAGTATCCGAAATCACATTATTAAGTTTTGATGATATTTTTATCTTTTAAACGACTTATATCTCTACATTGACAAAATATTGATCTTTCAAATCGAACTGCGAGTTGTAGAATGGACTTAAACGTCAAAATAGTCTGTAAATCGTCAAATTATAAAAGAAAGTAAAACGTCCATAATATGATTTACGATTTCGATTTGAGAGTGAGAAATGTCATTAAATGATATGTTTTATCGATATGTAAATGTACATTTTCTTAAAAAATACGAAATATACTTCAATCGAATTGAAACGTAAAGTTGTAATTTATGATACCTTATTTTGCAAAAAACTTCATACCACATACCTTTACATGCAAACTATTAAACCACAGACCTCTAATTGCAAATTCACAAAACCACGAGTATTATTTTTAAACTTATCCCTTTATTGTACTATTATATATGTATTATTATTTTAAAAATATAAACTATACATCTCAATATGAAGTGTTGTATTATAATTTAACTAGAGCAAATTGAGAGAAATGGAAGATGAGAGAATGAAATATGTTTATGTTCTAGTTAAGATTTTTAAAAAAATATGGAGACAATTCAAATATTGTAACTGCTAAAAAAATTATTACGTACGAGATAACTTATCCAAATCAATTTAAGTGATAGAATACATCAAGAATTTGCATTTTGCTTTTCTTAATGCTTGAGTTCCTTACAAGACCATATTATACCAGTTACATTAGTTAATGTGCTTAATAAGAATTATCTTCGTACAACTATGTCACAAGAGTATTGAACGGTTTAACCATGTTGTCAATTGAGAAACAAAGTTTACCTAAACCGAATTATATTGAATTAAAGATTCTGCATATACTAAAGTGAGAAGAGTAATAGTTCTTAGCTTTAGGTTTTTTATATTTGATTTTATTTGTTATAAGAAGGTTTTTTTTTATGGAATTTGTTATAAGAAGGTTAATATATGATTATGGCGTGTAGTTAATATTATACCACTCGTTTTACCATTTGGTATTTGTTATTTCTAAAAGGTTAATAAATTTTATATTTGTTAAAATAATACGAGAAGAAAAATAAATAACCCGCCTAGAGCCTCCAAAATACTGGAGCCGACCCTGTCTGTATCTTGAAATACATGATGTGTTGAGCCAGTTTAGTCAGTATTGTGTCTGGTCATCCTATGCTTAGTTAGTTCCGGCTTGATTTGATCTGGGTGTAAAGAAATCAAATCAGTAGCTACTAAGTTTTCTGAGTTTCCGCCAAAGATACTCATAATAACTTACTGAGTTCCAATTATTGTGTAAGACAATAGGACAATAAGAAAGTTAAGAAGAATTTTTAATTGGCCATTACTTTATTCACACCCTCTCTCCCTCTAGAGTAATTCATAAGCATATTTGGGACTAACATTATTCACCCCTTTTGGGACATAATTATATCTTGTTAAGGGATCGAGATTCAATTGTTTCAAAATTCTACTAAAGGCATGAAAATTGATTGTTATTTTGTTCCATATCACGTGCATTCAAAACCTTGGTGGTGCGCTATATTAGCACGAATGATCAAACAATTGATGTCTTTATAAAGCCCCTTACTTGAAGATTGTTTTAGGTTCTTGCGAGCTGATAGTCTGTTGATGTCATGTATTTCTTAAGGGGGGCGATAAGTATATTTTGAGACCTATCATGATTATATTTCGATGAGTCTTGCTTATATAGAAAGCTATTTATTGGTTATGAGTTTTCTACTCCAACACAAAGAGAAGTGTGGAGATTCTCATTCTCTTATGCATGTTAATAAGTATTGTTATTTGCATCCCACTTTTCCTACCCTCCACCTTTGGTGAGGACATTTTCAGCAAACGTATCCACCATGGTGACGACATCTACATTTGATAATTTTGTGAAATTTTCGGCATCTTGTCCATGCCCGAGACCTGCAAAACAGAACCTTCGATGTCATCGCCGGGTAACTCTCCGACCCTCTAGTCAGTAGGGAATATGACTTAGAATGCCCGTAAACAAATGAGTTTGTTAATGAGTATTGTATTCGTTGATCATCACCTTATATAGTTTCGTTTAAGGTTTAGAGATCGTTCCTAAATAGGATTCTGATTCTTTTCCCTTTTATTAGATGATATCAAAGGAAATGAATATCAACTAATAACCATTTCCCTTGTATTCTCGAGATTTACCCTTATCTTCCTGTTTAAGTGGTTATTCGTGTAAATGTCCTGCCACCGTCTATCCGCTTACTGTGGGCGAATGTCGAAGGCGATTGGTGGGTTCGTAGATGGGCCTGGATCTTGATTGATAGTAAAGTCCAATAACAGTTTTGGATGTTATCAAAATTAGATGTCCCACTGTACGAGGGAAGTAATCTTCAGACGTCTCCACTTAGGTGGAGCATCTTTTCCAAACGTTGCCTACATCATAAAGAGCAAAAAAGCCCCTTTTTACAACCTCCAACCCCACAAATGTCAAGCTTGTCTTTTCCCTGAGTTGAGGGTGGAAAAATTTAGCTGCAAATAGCAATTCTTTTAATAAATTGAGGAAAATCATTATTGCTTCCAAAGTTTAAACCAGTACATGTGTAATAGAAGTTGGCCACACATCAAATAGACTTTAATTTTGAGAATAGTGCTTGCAAATCGAGCTTGAATGACTAACAAAATCTCGTCATTCAGAATTCATATGCATACATTGTTAATATTCAATATGATCTTATTAAATAATAGTATCTTTAAAGCTTTGTTCTTTGTCATAGAATTGAATTAAACTGAACTAAACTGAAATGAATCGAAATGAACTAAAGTGCATTTATCGAAGAGAAATTACTTAACTAAATTGAACTAAAATGAACTTGTGATAAAGAAAAAAACCATAATCTAAAAAAAAAAAAAATATTCATATACCAAATGTCAAGCTAAAGTAGCACTCGTTTGACTTATCAAAGGAACACTATAAAACTCAACTTTATTTTTGAGAATTCAATTCTTTATTGGATGGCGATCAAACTCAAATTCGCGTATTAAAAAAAAAAAAAAAGTAAAACATTAATTACTCTTTGGTGATAATAAAACACAACTTTAAAAAATATAAAACAATTATTTTTTTCTTATAGTTAATAGCCATTGAACTTTTTGACTTCATATATATCTTGCCATCCAAATCATAACAAATACTAAAATCTTAACGTATTCATATACCTAAAAGTACCTTTCAAAAAATAAATATACTTGCAGTATTTTTTAATTCACATTAGTTAAAAGTTCAAATTAGAAGATGATGGTTGATGCTGATCTTGATTCCATGGTCATTGTTCGACTTGTGATAGATGAAGGGTCGGTAAATTATAGGTATTTTTGGCTCATTGAGGGATGCAAGACTTTGCTGAAGCATAATTGAGATGTCAGAGTGCGTCACGTGTATCGTGAAGGTAACCGCGCTGCTGATTGGTTGGCAAATTTCGCAGGATTATGTCATTTAGGTCATCAAGAGTTTGATGTGCCTCCTGTAGGCTTCCAGGTTCTTCTTTATGCTGATGCTCAAGGAGTGGGTGTTTCTCGAAGTGTTTGTTTATAGCTTTTTGTCTTTCTTTTCTTCTTTCTCTTGGGATTTTAACCCCTCCAATTCAAAAAAAAAAAAAACTTAAATTTAGTATTTAATTTTCACCAAACCTTACCATCAAAAATTCCAAATGATAAAAATATTCACATTTTAAATACTTAAAGTAAACTTCTATCTCATAAAAAGAAAAATTAGTTAAAGTAATTAGTTAAAAGTTCCACTTTAGTTACTTAAACATATCGCAATATTAAATTAATCTCATATGAATCCCACAATAGATTTTCCCGAATCATACAAATATATAATTATAATTGACAAAATAAACACCATTGCTTGTTGCATCATTATCTATTACTAATAAATAAAGTGTGTTTATTGTGAAAAGGATACATGCTTCATAAAAAAAAAATCAGTATCAAAAGCTATATTGTTTTCGTTAGTATATATACTTTGAGAGATTTTACCAATTCGTATTTACTAATGAAAAGCTATTATTTACCCTCATCTTTGCAGATGAAAAAATTTAAATCCCCAACATGTATTTACCAATTCGTATGCCAAGTAACTTATTTCCAAATCTGCAAAATTATGACGAATTAGAAGTTTTATCTGGATGCATATACAATTTGTTTCACTAAAACCATAAAAATTTACCCCCTTGAGTAATGTTCAATTTTAACAATATTTAAATCTTATTACTCTTTTTTTTTTTGGTTTTTCATCCGGTTTCCGGACCACATTGGCTGACTAATCCGGATTTGGAACGGGTCCAAGAATTATGGTATTTAAACCCCTCTCAGTCGCAGTTGTGGGAGATCGATCCGCAGACCTCCCTACCAAGCGCAGCCCCGTGCTATTACTGCGTCAACCATCGTTTATTAACGATATTCATTCGTAATTTATTTTTGTATACAATTCTAAAATAATTTCTATAATTAGTAATAATTGATATGTTTTTACCACACTCATCTAAATCAGAAAATATGCAAAGTAATTATTATTTTATAAAACATAATTAGAAAATTGAAATAAAAGACTCTAAAAAGTGTTGAATTTGTTTTAAAGGAACAATAATAATAATAATAATAATAATAAAAATCAATAATGGACAACATGAGAAATAAAACTTTATAGAAGTGGAGAAGCTTGCATGCAAGTCAAAGTCCTTTTTTAATTGCCGTGATTGGTGCCTCAATAAATAAAATTAAACTCAGACAAAAATCCCAATCTTTTTTATTTTTATTTTATACGCGGCATTTACCTTTATCCAGTCACCGCAAAATCAGCAACAAACCGTGACATCTGTCTTTCTTTTTTTTTTACAGGTACGGAAGCATAACTACGGTTAATTTAGTTACAGTAATTATTCAATCACCACGGTAACAGTTATGTCAGGTTAGGTTAAAGTGAAACCTAACCACCATTACTAACCATGGACTTTGGTAAATTTATCGAATAAAAAAAAAGGTTTCGGTTAGGTAACGGCGTTAAGCGTCGGTTAATGTTTTGTACTATAGCTTAGGTCTATAAAACGGCTGATTTTGTTGCATCTCTCTGCTCTGACTCCATACTCACTTCTCCCTTTTCTTTCCTCTGCTAACAAACATCATATCAATGGCGCTTCCTTTTTTCAAAATTGCTTGTTTCTCCGCTACACTGTTTCTTGTTTTCGTCGTCGGGGCTTTCGCTACTGCACGATTCGACGGGATCTCGACTCTTCCTAGGTGAAAATTTTGTCACATTTTGCTCTGTTTTCTTCTTTTTGTCAACTTTTTTAGTTTTCGTTATAAAATGAAAAATTTGAGCTGCATTATGTAGTTTCAGGTACTAATGAAATTTATTTATTTACTCTAGGTTTTAATTTTGTTCGTATTTTTCATAATGTAGCTTCAAAATTCGTTTTCTTCGAATTTAATTCAACTTTTTGGTTGGAAAATCGAAAATTATAGTATCTTTTGAAGTGAAATTTCAATGACGTGGCATTTAATATGTTATAGAGGAAGAGAGAATTAATTTCATAGTTGTATATTTCAGGAATGTAGAAACAGAGAAGTTGCAGAGCTCTCAAAACGCATCAATGGCAACAAGGTAATAATAAAACGACAAACCGACTCACGACGTTTACCTTTTCTGTTATCTTTTTTTTTTACCGTTAATTGATACCAAACCAATCTTAACCGTTAGTCTGTGTCTTAAATTAACCGTTGGATATTCACTAAGAGGGTTTTGCCTTTATCCAATAACTGTCTTTTAAAGAATCTGTGCCGTGAGATTTCATGGATCTTCAGATCTGGACCGTTTATTCCGTTTCGGATTCCCCAGTAACTAACGGGGGTAGTTTAGTCATTGTAGTGGTGGAATAAAAAAAGGTTTGTTAACGGTTTTACTGGATAGTGATATTTGCATTGAGCAGCGCGCATGATGCTGCTACACTCACCATGGTTGTACTTTGTGTCTTCCTGACCTGACCTATGGGTCTGACACGTGTCGTGTATTGAATATTACTTAATTTTAATTTAATTTCTGCAGTACTGAGGAAGAAGAGACAGGTGAATGGAAAAGTGAGCATGCTGTTGATAACCCAGAAGAGGTGGTTGCAATGGTGGATATGTAAGTGTACCTTTTTGTTTAATCATATTAATTTCTTTTGTCTCACCAAATTAAAATTTTTATATTTTTTTCCTTTAGTAGATTGTAAAAAAAGTGCTTTTCCATGTGTTACTATTTAGTATTTTTATTTGGGTAAACAAAATAAAGAAATATCTGAATGAATTGGTTAGAGTAGTTGTTAAGGAGTTGGCCATTATTATGATTTACTTACCACTTAGCCTATTTATGGTATAAAGAGTTGCCCAACTGACCCTATTCCCATCAAAATCAAACTTTACTAATTCTGTTATTCTTGTTGAGGAGTTACTTCAATGTTTTTTAAAAAAAAAATGAAAATTTTGTATTTAAAAATGGAGAAATTACGATAAAAAACGAGGTCTGAGGTTTGTCTTGCTTTTGCAAGCGAATAGGCCTACTTTTAGCTAAACTTTTTGTTATAAAAAGAAATTACGATTAGAAAGACCACATTCCGTTTCTCTGGATGCTTTATGCACTTACCTGTATCCCACGTTCTTTGCATCCTCTACCTAACACTGTTGTGTACTAGTATTGTGTGGGATAGATAGACAGATCCATGTTCCTACATTATTCTTTATTTTTCTTATCTACCACCAATTTAATACTTAATGCAAAAGATCAAATGTTGACAAATATGACGACCCTTTTCAGACTTGTGTAATATTAATATATGTTAATTCTTATTTTACATCAATGGTTGAAATTTCATTCCCAAATAAGTATGACAACAACAATCAATATTCCTGATGAAATAGGACCCTGAGAAAGGTCATATGCCCTTTATGAAACTGCCAAGAAGGAAACAAATGTATCAGTTTCTCTAATTGTAGCCGTTACTAAAACCTTATTAGTCATCACTAAATGACAAAACTCAGTTTCTTTTTGTCACTATACTCTGTTATCCGTTGTGTTGTTGTTCAGAGTTAATGATGTTTGGAGCTAGTTAGTAATTACTAATTACTTATTTATGACCCTTATATCATCACCACCGACACTTTGTTGAATTGGGAATTACTATTATAGCAAACCAATTTAATTTTGACATTGATGTGACACCAATTGCAGGAGCATCCGCAATAGTACTGAAAGGAGAAGACTTGGATATTTCTCATGTGGGACAGGCAACCCAATTGATGATTGCTGGCGTTGTGATCCAAACTGGCACAAAAACCGTAAACGTCTTGCTGAATGTGGGATTGGTTTTGGTAGAAATGCCATCGGAGGCCGTGACGGTCGTTACTATGTTGTTACCGACTCCCGTGACGATGACCCTGTTAACCCGAGGCCTGGAACTCTACGCCACGCTGTCATTCAGGATGAGCCTTTATGGATTGTGTTCAAAAGGGATATGGTGATTCAGTTGAAACAGGAACTTATCATGAATAGTTTCAAAACCATTGATGGACGTGGGACTAATGTCCATATTGCAAATGGAGCTTGCATCACAATTCAATTTGTGAACAATGTTATTATCCATGGTCTGCACATTCATGACTGTAAGCCCACGGGGAATGCTATGGTGAGAAGTTCGCCGAGTCATTATGGATGGAGGACAATGGCAGATGGTGATGCAATATCCATATTTGGGTCTAGCCATATTTGGGTTGATCATAATTCCCTTTCACATTGTGCTGATGGTCTTGTTGATGCTGTCATGGGTTCTACTGCCATTACTGTCTCCAACAACCACTTCACCCACCATAATGAGGCATGTTCTATTTCTACTCCTTTGTTTTTAACTATCTTATCTTTATCAATTAATGAAAGCTAATTATGGTAATTCATAATTAATACAGGTTATGCTATTGGGACACAGTGATTCTTACACTAGAGACAAGCAAATGCAAGTCACCATAGCTTACAACCATTTTGGAGAGGGACTTATCCAGAGAATGCCAAGGTTTGCTTCTTTGTTTCTTAACAACATTTTGACTTTTTTATTAATCTAGTTTCAGCTCAACTTAACAAAATCTGGGAAAATTACAGGTGTAGACATGGTTACTTCCATGTGGTAAACAATGATTACACTCACTGGGAAATGTATGCCATTGGAGGAAGTGCTAATCCCACCATTAACAGCCAAGGAAACAGATACAATGCACCACTTAACCCTTTTGCAAAAGAGGTATATATGCATAACATAACTAGCTATCTCTCTGTATTTCCTTGTTCAACTGCCTATGTTAATTTAATCGGCTTGCTGATGGTTTTGGTTTGTTCCAATTACAGGTGACAAAGAGGGTTGAAACATCATCAAGCCAATGGAAGGGCTGGAACTGGAGGTCAGAAGGAGATCTACTGCTGAATGGTGCATACTTCACTCCATCTGGAGCCGGAGCCTCAGCAAGCTATGCACGTGCTTCGAGTCTCGGTGCCAAGTCTTCAACCATGGTTGGTTCTATGACTTCAAATGCTGGTGCTCTCGGCTGCAAAAGAGGCCGCACCTGCTAGCCACTGCCACTCCTTGTCCTTTTAAAGTTTTTATAGACATTGTTTTGCATTCCATTTTATATGCATTACCACAATATATAGGCAAGTGTACTTTTATTTGCACCTGTCTTATATATTGACACCAATCTTTTTACCCTCCTTTTCCCAGTTTGCCTCAGTTATTTCCCAACCTCGGCCTGCTTCTTTCGAAAACAAACCCCCCAAAATGCAATTACATATAGGAGTAGGTGCAGAAGCGTTGCCCCTTTTTTTTCTTTTCTTTTTCCTACCTGATTTTATCCATTGTCACCCTTTGAATCTAAGTTCTAACTATCATTCATCAGAGTCTTTTGAGTCAACAGTGTCTCATTTGGTCTAGTTCTTTTTGAGTCTTACTATATAGGATTTCAATGAATTTGTTGTTTTTCTTTTTTACATATGTTGTCTAGTTATACAAGTTATAGCATGGATTTGAATCTCAGAGTTATGGTCAAAAAAACAAGTAAAGATTGTTACAGACAATGAATGGCATTGATATGGCAGTAATGCTTTTATCTTTTCTTATCTTTTTATACCTTGTTATTTGCTTTTGTTTGAATATTTTTTCATTATTAATTGAAGCAGGCATATATTTCACCTTTTCTCTTATGTATAATAATCTTGATAACAATATTCTTCTTTTCTCTGGTAATTAACCAACAATACCTGTAAACCCAACATGTCCTTATCTTTTCAACCCATTAAAGATACCCCAAACCAGCTGTCTCAGTCTGTATCACTTTCTATTAAATTGGGTAATCAAATCTAAAAAAGATGCATAACATGATTAATAACAAGGTAAAAAGGGAATGGGGGGTGTAGTAATTTAGGGAAAGAAGATTGATTATGCTTTTTTAACTCCAAAATGGAAGGATGAAGAGAGAGATAGGCACGTGAAAAAGGGACCCAGTATGTGAATCCCATGTGAAGTGAGAAGGGTAGTTTAGAAATGTAAAAGATGGGGGCCGATTTTGAAAATGGTAGGGCAAGTAGAAGCAGGCATATACATGTGCCACACTCGTTATACATATGAAGGTTGCTTGCTTGCTACAGACTTGTCACTTCACACAATTCTATTCCACTGTTCTAAATTATGCACTTTGGTTTGCCATATCTTATCCACTTCTCAACCCTATTCACATTCTCTACCTTGTTATCATCTCTCATTCTTCATACCTTATTGGGGATTTTTCCTCAAAAAGAAATATATTCCACATCGGTTTTCCTCAAAAGAATACCCTCATCGAGGTTTGTGCTGGCCTTAAAGGTGGGTACACGTGCACATATCATTACCTAAATTGTATTAGATAATAATAATAATAATTTCCACATTTTATGTTGTATGAAATTGGACTTGACAATTTTTATGTTTGTGTCGTGTCAAAATCCCTCAACCCTAACCTCATCCAAAAGCTTTTGTGCTGTAACCGTGTTAAACTATTCGTGTTCGTGTGATGTTTTCTAATTATCAATTTTAATACATAAAAAAATATGATGTTATTTCGAAATATTTAATGTCATTTTCATATCCGTAGGTTATCATTAACCACTTAAATACCTATAATCTCATCATATAGAAAGAACGTCTATTACTTGTGAATCGGATTATTTGAGAGAAAACGAAGGTTGATTTCTTTGAGAGGGAAGAAATTGAGGGTTAAGTGCAAAGAAGGATATATAGATGGAATTGTTTTTGTTTAAATACCCCTCCGATCCAAACCCTAAATGAATATAGTACAAACTTGAAAATACAATTTTTGAGTTAGTTTCATATTTTTCCAGTTGACACGAACGTGATCTAAAAATTGACCTTTCATTTCGTGTCGTGTCAGAATAAGCTCAACACTAACGCTAAAAATAAGTGTCAATTTTGTATCGTGTCATCGGTCATGTGTCATTTTGCGGGTCAATATAAACTCAAGTGTTTAGTTTAGATGTAAACAACTTGTTAATCCAAACATCAGGTACAATATATATGTCAATTGTGAAATTTGACATAAGAATACATGACATCCATTTTAGGTGCCAATTTTCACACAAAATGTATTGAAATTGTTTATTGATCACCTTTTTTTTTTTTTATCTCGTACTCCATTTTGCACGGTTAAAAATAGCATTTTAATAGGGGAAAAAAGAGAATAACACAACATTACCTTTAATATTAGGAGTGGACAAATTAAGGTGTCCTAACCTGAGAATAAACATCTCTTATGAAAAAGAATCCTCATTGCATAGACAAATAGAAATGGACAAAAATTGGAACTGTGAAGGCCCAAATCCATCACCATATTGGGTTAGGACACCTTGATCCATTTTTGCCCAGAGCAAATGGATGCAAACTCCAAATAGATACAAAGGTGCAACCCATTTTAGATCAGCTCCTACTCAATTTTGTTTCTTGTTTTTTCTTTATATGGAGTCTGGATTGGGAAATTTTAGAATACTCCTGGATTACGGATGACTTGGTACTCCGGACCAATAATTCAATGACACGTCATATATGTTAGTATATCTAGAGTTCATAATTTAAGGTTTATGATTATTTTTTAGGTGTAGAATTTTTAGTTTAAGATCTAAAATTTTATATAAATAATTGATTAGAAAATATATTTTTAATTAAATACACGTTGTCAAAATTTTGTTGGTGGATATGACACATGCTAACCATTTATTGGCTTGGAGTATCACGTCAAAGTACTCCATGAGCATAATAAAATCTCTCCCTTTCTTATGGTTGTCTATGGTATCTTCTACACAAATAATAGCATTTCCAACCATACTCTTTTTTTTATAGGTTACAATTCTTTATTTATTTTTTATTACAAAATTTATTCTCTAATATTATAATTATCAGTAGAGAAATGACTTAATAACAAAAATATTAATAAAAAATAAAATAAGAAGTGAGAAGAGATTCTTAAAAATGAAAAGAGAGAATGTAGCTTCTAGTGATTTGAGGAGTTTTCACTAGGAGGCTCTTCGAGTGGTACTACTTTTATCTCCACTCCTTAAATATTAACTTAAGAGTTAAAATAGAGAGTTTCCTGAAATGCTATAAGTGGTTTATAATACTTAAACTATGCTTTCCATCTTTCAAAAAAAAAAAGAAACTATGCTTTCCAGAGATGTTCATAGAGCTTCAGGAATTTTATAGAAGGGCTGGTATCTACAAGTTAAGCTTGTTATTTCTTTTGAGATGATTTTGTTTTAATAGATTAGTTACGGAGCTTAGTAGGGTTTTTCTAACAATATTTATCAAAATATCCATAATTAAGCTCATGAACTTTCATGGTATTAAGAATGGAGTCTATGATTCACGGTTCTAAGAATGGAGTCCTTGAATTTTAAATTTTGACATACATTAAGCTTCTCACAAGCAGTTTAGTTATATAAAACGTTAAGAAAAAGAATCCATGTGAAAACCAAAAGATTAAGGGCTCAAAAAATGAAAACTATGATCAAGCAACAATGAGTAGGTCACGGGCTGCTTTATTTTACCACAATCTCCAGAACTTGTATAGTCGATTGCAAGTTGGAAGATATCACTATCCAACCATTTGAAATGTAACAAAAACCATGCATATTTTTCAAGGATATTGGTCCATATGGTACGGGAGCTGTGATGCTATTATCTATTGTGTTATTTGAAACCAATACCAAGGTTATTGATGGTTTCAACCATCAGCTAATGATTTGTGTTTCCTGGTGTTACTGATAAGTGCAAGTTATCTCGTAAGATATGTTGCGTACTCTTCTTAGAAAAAAGAAATAAATATGGCAGCTCATGTTTTGGCTCGCCATTCTCAGTCTAATGCTCGCAAGTTCACAATTGAAAAATCAACCTAACTATAACAATTTTTTATAATTGCATAAACACCAAGTTTCATATCTGCATTTACATGCCCTCAACTCAATTCCATTATCCTTTCATTTGTATTCCGCAAATGCATACAAAGAACATGCAGGATGAGCAGATTTTTCAGCTACAAAAAAATGAAAACTCCAACTTGAAACATTGAAAAATCTACATAGTTTCAAATACTTCCTATCAAAGTTCAAAAACCATACACATATCAGATACACAAGCCTACAGCCAGAATAAATCTAAACAAGTCATCAAAAACAAGCTAGCAAAAACAATACCATTTGGAACGACAGCATAATAAGCATACGATATTAACAGTTAACAAAATTATCAAAATTATGGGGCTCGTATAATAGCATCAAAATAAGAAATGAGTTTTACTTATATCATAGCCTGAATCATTCAAAACAAAAAACAGAGATAATCATGTCTTTCTCTACCGCAAGCAAAAAGTATTATAATACTCCATGACCATCAATGACTTTCCGCCAAAAACAAGGGAATCTACGCATCAGCTTTGTGCTTTTTCCCATTTGCATCCTCTTCTACATTCTCTGAAACTCCATCAGCTTCTCTTTTCCCTGAGAATAGAACATCAAAATCAGATATGATAGCACAAAAGAATTCAATATCAAGCTTATTGGAAGATATAAATCATTACTCACTCTTAGCAAGGGTAGCCTCATCTACATCAGTCTTGTCAGCAGTATCTTCATTCTTATGTGCACCATTGTCTGCAGCAGCTGGAGTACTGTTTTCAGTAGCCTTTGGCTCAGTCTCAGTAGCCTCTTCTATCTCAAAAACATACCCTCCTTCAGCAAAGTGAGCTTTCACCATTTCCAATGCCCTATAGCGGTGAGAAATCTTGTTTTTCTCTTCCTTGGGCATTTCAGCAAAACTTAACAAAAAAGGACACAACCCAAACTATTAAATCAACGTTTATCACACCTAAAGAAGTATAAAGGTACAACAAACAATGTAGTAATAGCATAATTGAAATTAACATACGTTAGATCATAGCCATCAGGTTTGAAGACTGGATCCCATCCAAAATCCCTGGGTCCCTTTGGAGGAACTATCTCCCCCTAAAGCATACATAAGTGTCAACTTCAGAGCACAGTTTAAACATATATTATCCATATTCTTAAAACAAGATACCTAGAGGAAAGCAAATTTCATTTTCTCAAACCCCTAAAATCCATAAGCTCAATTGAGTCTCACAACAGAAGACACTTTTGATAAGATTACCTCAATGGATCAATTCAGGTAATAGAAACAATACTTCAGTTAATCAGATAGTTCAAGATAAACAGGTATTCTTTTATATATACAAATGCACAATGAATCTCATAATCCTATTAACAAATCAAGGCAAATGGGTAAACAATTATAATAATTTGGACACAAGGGTTTTAAAAAAAATATTGTTCTTAACTATATATTTATCAAAAACTGAATAGTGAAACTGTGAACATACCATTGTTTTGCCCTGAAATACAATGGGTTCAGAACCAGGACCAAGGGCAAACGAAAACACACAGAGAGCATAAGCTGATTTGTCCTCATAAGCAGCCAGCAAATTATGCAGACCTTCAAATACAGCAAAGACCAATGCAAACACAACATTATAAACAGCTACATAACTAACTATATTTTAGTAGACAGAAAAAGATATACAACCTTCTACACCAGTACTGTCCAGAAACCACTTGCTGCAACATTAAACAACCTCATTATTCTCACAAATACTAATTAAACAATCAGATTACTGAAACACAAAAATATATCACAAAGCAAACACGTGTTGTGTTGTGTTGTGTTGTCATCAGAGAGAGAGAGAGATCCAACTTACATATATGGCCCTGCAAAGAAGCCACAATAATAATAATAATTCAGAATTTCTACTAATTAATTTCCAAAACAAAATTAAAAATTTCTTATTTATACCTGGAAGACCCTTGAAGGCATTATAGCAGAGACACGTGTCCTCAACCAACACAGGTCCTTTCACCTGAAAACATCAACAACCCTTCATCAATAACACGCGCCACAATTTCTCCCACGCGCTAAAACATAAGTTGAAAAAAGAAGTTAAAAACATGAAATGAAAAGACCTCTTGAGCAGCCAAAACAGCTTTCTGTTTAGAGATCGCTTCAGGCGTTCCTTGGAGCTCTGGAACTGTTACAAAAAAAGTTAGTAACGCCGTTAATTTTTTTAGAGAGAGAAAGAGTAGTAGAGATAGAGAGAGAGAGAGATGTACGATCGATTTTGCGAGATCGGAGAGGAATGGATTGTCCGACAATGGACCGAACTTCCTCGAGCTTCTTGCTGTTTCCGGTAACAAAGGTCACCGGTCGGGAAAGAACAATCTTCGCTGCCATAATATTCTTCCCTCCTGGACTCGTCTTTTGGTCTTTCTTTTTGCTATTTTTAGTTTAGAGATATTGAGAGAGAGAGAGAGAGAATTATAAAGAGACGAATTTCAATTTATAGAGTTGATTTTAAAAGAGGGAAACTCAAGAGTCGCAGACGATTTATACTCCTGTTTGGTTAATTTCATACTCCCTCCGTTCCTTATTATAAGGCCTTTTGGCTTTTCTACTTTTTCCAAAATATAAGGCCTTTTGGCTATAAAAGGAATGATTATTAGAGGAATTTCCATCACCACCCTTTTCATTTAAGGAATAATATATTATTAGAGAGAATGATAGATATTTTCAACATATTAATTAGGGGTAAATTAGTATTTGCACTGACATTCTTATTATTACTCTAAATGGCAAAAAGGCCTTATATTATGGAACGGAGGGAGTACCTCCTATGAATAACTCTCCATTACCCAAAATGACCCTACAATATTTTTATTTTTATTTTAAAGCACTCCCTACAACAATTTTATGAGTTACTTTTAAGAAATTGAATTCAAATATAGACTACTTTTAAAAGATTAGAGACAATTGAATTTTAGAAAACTTGCTTAAATGACACCTTTTTTTTTCTTTTTCATGTTTTCCAAATCATAGCAATAATGTCTATTGTTGCTTAAAGTTTGGATGGTTAGAAGAATAATAGCATACGAGACGTTGATAAGCTTAGAATTTTTAGATTGAAGTATAATTTCATAGTCCACTGTATTGTGTGATAATCAAACATCTATGCAAATTGTAGGGATTCAGTTATGATAATCAAGTACTTGTACAACTTAAAGGGGATTCAATTTTTTGCGAACAAACTAAACATATAGATTATAGGTTTATGGAGAAGTTCAACCGATGGAGAATGAACAGGTGATATTAATTAATCTTGGAAATTGATAAAATTGATCATCAAAAAGAACAAAACTTGCATTTGTTGTTCATGCGTAATGAAAGGAAGGGGCATTTATGTAATTGGAATGGGTCAACCTTTATTGAAGAAAAGAAAAGATTGGAAAAGAAGAAAATAAAGATACACAAAAGACAAAAGAGCAAACAGCAATAACTTCGGTGCGTTACATAAAATAAGATTTTAATGCTTTGCTTAATGGACTCAGAGATGGCCCAACTTACCTGAGGCCGTGTTTGGATAATTGGATCACAAATCAAATAATGAAATGACTCATCTCCTTGCTTGGCATACAAAACATTACAAGGAAAATATATTTTCTCTCAATGGTTTATTGACACTTATTTTCCATCATATAGATGGTGATGGGTTGTCTTCCTATATGTGAAATTTTTGTTTGTGTCATATATTTTATCTCGTGGAAGATGGAAAAGTTTTTATTGCTATCACGTAAAATTGTTGATTGAATGACAAATTTTCTACCGTCATCACGAGTATATTGTGTCGCCCGTGGCTTCTAAAATCTTTTAGATGATACGTGTAGTTAAACCTCCTCTTGTTGGATCCATACATTGTATTTCAGTTTGTCTTAACTAAAAAAGCAATTACTGTTAACGATTCCTCTTGATCAATTTCTACATTTACCCAAAAACTAAATAGTTACAAAATTACAAATAGTTTCTAAGCAAAAACATAAATTCATATTTACAAAACATATACACAGAAGATGCATTATACAAAAGACAAATTCACTATTGGCCATGGGTGCACAAATTCATGCTCCAAAAGAAGAGTACATGAACAATTGCATATATTGAAAGTCGTAATACGAGTGACAAAAACCATACTAGTGTAACTAGAATTTGTGAGAACCATAACTCCAACAAAAACTATTAATCATATCTTGTATAAAAAGCTTAATCTTTCCATTAGTTTTACTGAAGATTTTTTTTGTTAGGATTGTATCCTCCACCACTGCGTCTGATTAGGTATGATATTGTCTGCTTTGGGTGAAGTTCATATGATTTTGACTTTGGGCATCCATCTTCTCAAAAATGCCTCATACTAATTAGAGTGGTAGATACTCTTTATAAACCATACAAGACTTCTCTACTTTAGCAATGTGGAATTTGGATTTTGCTCCCAACAATCCTCCCCTCAAACACAAGAACCACATATGTCCTCCTCTCCAAAGATAATTTCCTCATCTTGTACCTCCATTATTACTTAACGGGACCTGCCGTCTGAGTGTTGCTGTCAGGAAGACTTTCAACATATGGAACCACGGATCTCTGTCGCGATCGAGGTCACACCGAATGGGCTTTCTGCGCACATTGCAAACACAGTCCACTATTGCCTAGCTTCGCTCTGATACCAATTTTTAGGACCGTGTCCCTCACCATTGCGTCTCATTAGTATGATATTGTCTACTTTGGGTCAAGCCCGCACGGTTTTTCTCTTTGGGCATCCATCTTTCCAGAAGGCCTCATACTAATTAGAGTGGTAGGTACTCCTTATAAACCTTATATGATATTAGAGTGGTGGGTACTCCTTATAAACCTTATAAGACTTATTTACTTTAGCAATGTGGAAATTTGGGTTTGCTCCCAACCATCCTCCTCTCAAACACAAAGGACCACATATGTCCCCTCCAACGATAATCTGCTCATCTTGTACCGTCATTATTACTCAACGAAACTCGCTGCCTGAGTGCTGCTATCAGGAAGACTTTCAACACGAGGAACCACAGATCTTCGTCGAGATCGAGACCACACTGAGTTGGCTTTTTGCGCACATTGCAACCACAGTCCACTGCCACCTAGTCTGAATCTGATACCAATTGTTAGGACTGTGTCCTCCACCGCTGCGTCTCATTAGTATGGTATTGTCCGCTTTGTGCCAAGCCCGCACAATTTTGACTTTGGGCATCCATCTTCCCAAAAGGCCTCATACTAATTAGAGTGGTGGGTACTCCTTATAAACCATATAAGACTTCTCTACTTTAGCAATGTGTGAATTTGTGTTTTTCTCCCAACATTTTTCTCAAAATTAATTTTATTTTTTTTAATTCTATATTTAAAAAAAAAACAAAAGAAAGAAAGTATAAGTGTGGACTAAATTAAAATATATATTTTCTTTCTTTTTACCTCCACCAAAGTTCGAACTTGGATCCAGTGACGGATCTAGATCATATTGGCATTGGGTGCTTTTGATATGAATTTATATTTTTCAGTGTTTTTTCATATAAAATTAAAGTTACATGGCAATTTCAATAAATTTTTCAAAAATCAGGAGATGCTTAAGCTCCGCTAACTCTCTACTATTTGTCCCTGCTTGGATCCTCTAGGTTAAACATTAACTAATCTACCGTCAAACCATCCTTTTGGAGGCAAAAAATAAAACCGTATAGATATTGGAAAACTAGACTTAATCAGGGTTGATTAATTATGTTGGTTCTCTTGGCAATATATTTATGAAATATCCCCATTTTCATTCTTAATCCGCAGTGGATTGAAAATTGCATAAATAAAATGCAAATCGGGTTTGAAATGCTACTTCTGAAAAAGTAAAATGTTAGTTTACAAATAAAATGAATAGTTGCGTTTAAAAACTAAATTCTAATCGAAATGATTGAGTGAGAGTTACAAGGAAAGGAAATAAAAATAGCTCCCTTAGGTTCTCAGTTTCACTTGACAGTTCAATTGAAAAAACAAATTTTCTTATAATACTTGGCTAACAAAAATAAATGTGTCAATGAACACAAATTTTGGGCTTTGACAATTATAGATAACTAAATGGGATAAATTGGACTCATGTACTTGAAATTGATCCACGTCACTCAAATTTTAGTTTTAAAAATATGTGAATTTAAGATGACTGAACAATGTGGTACATATGACCCGCTATAGTAGGTTAGTCAATAAAAACAGTGATATGTAATAACTTGACCAAATATTTGACTTAACTATGGAGCATACTTAAATTGCAAAACATATTTAATCTCTTCATTCTATCCCTAAACAATTTCTCCCAATATTTAAATATCTAAAAAAGGAAAAAAAAGACAAAAAAAGATTGATTTACAATTAAAAATTAAAAATGGGAAGAAAGAAAGAGAAGATTAATGATAGGTTGAGGGGTAAATGACATTCACAATTTAAGTAACCCAAATTCAAGCCAAATATTGAATAAACTATCACTTATTATTACTTTTATTTACTGACCTGTTATAATAGGTCATAAGTATAAAATTTTCAAGTCATCCTAAATTGAAGTACTTTCGTATGTAAATACGAAATTCAGGGACTAAAGTGTGAAAGTGGGTAATTCATGTATTATGGGTGTAATTTACTTAGAAAAATGGTAAGTTATAGAGTTGAGAATAGGTTTTAAAAAAATGCCATCAAGAAAGGTTGTTGAATGTTTTTAACTAAGTGAAAAATTCAAAAGCCTATCCATGAGGAAGTTTGTAATTATGATTTAGAAAAGTTGTGTCAATTAAGATGACAATGGTGAATTCCAAACTGAGAGTTAGGCTAATTCGAGTATTGAGTATTTTTAATCTTAAATTAATCAAATTAAGATTTGATTGATTAAACTAAGAGAGTTAGGCTCATAACTCAATGCACGCACCATTTGAATCCCGAATAACAGTCCTCATACCACATTTCTTCTCATTTGTAAAGATGGAACCATCAACAATCCCATTTTTGCCTGAGTTTGTTTCCTTCCAGTCAAAACAGATTTGTCTTGCAGAGTTAATAGCCACCTGAGGAGTTAAACAGTTTGCATTCCAAACTTGACTATTTCTCTGAGTCCAAATAGCCCAAAGAGTAATACCCACATCTGCTACAATTTGCTTACTCATAGAACACATATGTTCAAGAACCATTCCGCTGAGACTACCAAGAAAATCATCCGGAGCAAAGAGGCCCATACAGTTCCAACAAGCTGCTGCATAATGACATGAAACAAAAAGATGTCAATCATGTTCATGTCATTTGTACACAAAGCACCTACGTTGCCCGGACGCAGATACGAACACGGTGTCGGGCACTGATACGAACAAGGAAAACATGATACAAACAAGTAAAACATTATTTATTTCTAAAACATAACCTTCATAAAATAACCTAAAATGGTGTCTGACATGGTGTCTGATACGTGTCCATACGGATACGGGTAGGCTAGTAAGGAGAAGTGTCCGTGCATCATAGCAAAACACAATTATACGGAAGAATCACATGTTTATCTCTAAAAATCATATAATTCTTATTTATTTCTTACTAGAAGAAACTCCTCGTTGTGCTTCAAAATAGAAATATTTAGTTAAAAAATTAAAAACATAGTAAAATTTAATTTAAGAAGTTGTACATTTTAGACACAACGACCAAATTTAGCTCCATCACTTCCAATGAGTTGCATATTTGACTATAACGTACGAAATGGTTTAAGTTTGACTAAATTTTAGTTACCTTCCCAGTATAAATAATAAAATGTAACAATAAAAATACAAAATTTACACTTTTTTCTGTATTATCGGTACTAAACTTTTAATTAATGCATCAAAACCATCTTTCAAAAAAGAACCAAAAATAAATTATATCTTAAGCGAGCTTTGATCTTTTTGTTTTTTTTTTTATTTTGAAGTCATTTAGGTGTATTTTGTTATAATTAGACCTTTGAGTTGAGAAATGGACATTAAACCCAGCTTAATCTAAAGTATGTCTATTTGGTATGCGGCTTTGGAAATTTTATAAGCTTATTTTGAATTGATCCAACAACTTTAACTCATTCTGTAATATTTTTTTGGTTAGTTTCAAATAATTTACTTGTGGTTTGAAAGTTTTGCAAATAATAGACTGTAATTTACTTTGTTTGCAGAATTAAAAAAATGATCGATTTTGTTGATTTAAGTGAAAGCTTTTTTTTGCCTAAATATGTTCAAACCTTTGATCGATTATGTATGAGTTAAATTCAAAGGTCAAAAAATTTTGATGGATAAAAAATGTCTTCATTCACGTCAGCGAAATCGACCATTTCCTTAGTTATACAAACAATACAAACCATAGTCATTTATTTGTAAAAACATAACCACAAAGCACTTGTTTGAAATTAAAACCTATTTTTTAAGCAACTTATTCAATTAATATTAATATTTTATTATAAAAGAAATTATATATAATATAATTAAATATTTATTTCTAATTATAAATTTAATTTTATATTCTTACACTTCCATGTCAGGTTTTAACGTGGATTTATATGGCTGGCAAAAAGAATTGGTTTTGAACTCCAAGCTCAGCCTTAGCCCACTACTAAATTCGCAACAGGTTAGGATGAATATCTTTGTTAGGCCCAACCATACTAATTTTATTATGAGCGGTAATTATTTAGTCGATAACTGACCAAATACAATTTGATCAATCACCATTAGATTATGATCTGAGGGTGAGGATTAAAACCTAGTGAAACTACCTACTTTTACTTTAATTATAAATAGTATCAACCCGTATCAACCCATCGTTTTTTGGGTGATTTCATTAGATTTTAATCTCAACCCTTAGATTTTAATCAGATGATGATTGACTAAATTGTATTTGGTCAGTTATTGACTAGATGAGCACAATTCTCTTATCATTAGCGAGAAATTGAATATTTAGATGAGAGACTTCCAAATGGTGGTTTTAGAAGGAAAAACAAAATATGTTTAGTTGTTGTAAATCAATTTAATATAGGCAAAATGTATTTTGAGACATTAAAGGTTTTCGTAAGGTTATCTTTGAAGTGGATTCTTAGGTTGTAATGCGGCTCTTATCTTGCAAGGATGGTGTCATCATCAGTATGCTTCGTTGATTGAAGGGTGTAAGGTGTTGTTGAAGCAAAATTGAAAGACCACACTTGTTCATATTTTTTTGGAAGAAAATAGAGCTGCTTATTGGATGAGGAGTATGTTGTCCTGCCTGCAGACCTTCAAAATCTCATTTTTGCTAATGCGTGTGGTTCAAGCACCCGCGAAGAGTTCGTTTGTAGCTTCATATTCTTTTTATTTTGATTCGCTTTTTCTTTTCTGTTTTTCTTTTCATGCTTCCAGGGTGTTGTAGATCCCTCACTGCCACCAAATTAATATTTAATGATTTTGATGTTACAAAATTTGTAAAATGCATTTTGAATTTCAAAAACCAACATCCGATTTGGTCATTTAGGCTCCGCTTGAGCATTCAAAATTCAACATCCGATTTGGTTCGGCTTGGATGCTTAGACTCGTTTAGGCGCTCCAAATTTGATTTATTCTGAATGGTTCTCCGACTTATGTTTGATTAGTTTTTAAAAGACCTCGGTCATTCGACTAGAGTCTAGCATCTCCTACTTCATTGAATGAGCATACTATTGTAACATAAAGACCGTCTAATTGTCCAGGCACCACCTAAATGCTCAAAATTTTGCATCTGATTTGGATCGAATTGAGCTTAGGCGCTCAAAATTTGCTTTATCCCTACATAATTTATTGCCTCATTCTCAATGATCCCTTAAAAACCTTTGCTACTCAACTATTCGACTAGCACCTAAAATCGTTTACTGAACTGATTAAACATTGATCTAATTTAGTCCGCAAGTGAGATATAAAATACTTTGGGGGATGTTTATATTTTGCCCTAACATAGAAGTTAAACCAAAAACGTGTATAGATTCCATAAGGGGAATTCCCAAGGCCACGACCCTTAAAATAGGGGAGAAATAAAGATCGAAGCAGCGCCGTTTAGCTTTATTTTTTATTCATATATTTCTTAATTAAAATTAAAAAGATGGGTTAGGTTTGGTGGATTGCAATTAGTCTAGATTCCCTTTGGTCACGTGATCTAGCCTCAAAATCTGGGATGTGCTCTCGTCTTATATTTTATTTTATTTAATTTAAAGCTTACCACTAACTATACTTAGTGCCAAAACTCTTGTTATTTATAGATTGAGAATTGGGAAATGGCTTAATTTTTCTTTTGTTCCCATTAACAAAATCTTCAGGTAAGAATAGCCCAATCCAGTCCAAAAGTTAAGAAAAATTACAGATTTCGCAGAAGATTTATAGTGTAATTTATAAATTGTCTATTAATAAGAGCTAAAATTTTGAGAAAGCAAGAAATTTCATCAACTCACACAGAAACGAAGATCTTATCACACTCATTTGATCATGACGTGGTTCTTTTGTTGTCTGGAGACCAAAAACTAGGATCATGATACATAAATCATAGTATGATATAAATTAGGGTAAATTCAAAAGAAAAACCTCGTGGTTTTACTTATTTTCAGAAAAAAGGATTTTAATTTGCTTTTGTCAAAATAAAAATTGTGGCTTCACATTTAGCAAAATATCATTGACGACTTCAAAAATTACATAGCCCAAGAAATATGGATATTCTAAGAAATTTTAATTTTTCAACTTTTATTTTATTTCGAGATGATTTAGATGGTGGTCAGTGAGCACAAATAAAGTAATGTCTGGAGAGAAAAGTTTCAAAAATGATCATTTTCGAAAAGTTAAAATGTGGTTCAACAATAATTATGATACTAAATTTAATTTTTGAAATTTCATTTTCAAGTTGTTAAAAGTTAAAACTGAGTTTTACACTGTTAATAAAAAATGTCCTTTCAGAAAAATGTAAAACTACAGTTTTTGTTTTGAAATAAGTGACACCATATTTGTTTAGAATCTATAATTTAAACTAAGGAGACACTTGAACTTGAAGAGAAATTTTAAACAGCTATACTTTTATTTGGAAAATGAGTGCATTAACACTTACACGAACACTTAGATCCCATTTTTTTTTTATAGCTAAATTGAATTAAATTTGCTAAACTGAATTTAGCTGAATTTGGTTAAACTAAAATTAACTGAATTAAATTTGACCAAACTGTACTAAATTAAATTTTACTAAAAATAAGAAAAAAAAAACAATTCGTTCGAAGCAGAGGTATCATCGGTTAGAAACCTGAAACTTTGGGGATTCAACCTAGACTTTGACCCATTTAGAAAAAAAGCGATATGTGCTCAGATTTGGGTTCGTTTGATTAACCTTCCTTGGGTTTATTGGAATCCTATTATCCTTTCAGACATAGCTTGATGTCTTGGGGGATTGATCCGGATCGACAAAACAACTTTAGAAGATGATCATGGATGTTATGCTAGGCTTTTGTTAGATATTGATATGGCTGGCAAATTGCAGACTCAAATTGGTCTTGAGCAGGATGGCAAATTTTTTTGGATAAAGGTCGTGTATGAAGATTTACCGAAGTACTGTAAAGTTTGCTCTGTCGTTGGTCACATGGCAAACCAATGCAAACAAAAAGATGATGCGGATGGGCAAAAAAGGACAGAAGTAATGGTTATTCAATCCAAATTCAAGAGCTCTAGAGAATCTAAAATCAACATTGTTGGCAAGCAGAATCAAACTAAAACAAATGACACCACTAGACTGCTATTACAACAAAAGCTTGCAGCATATGTTGGCACAAAAGACATGCATGCGGAAGGAACAGGGGACTCGTCGACAGAAACTTTTGTTGCAAATACTCGGAATAGAGTTCAGTCCAAAGAGCATTCCGTAAATAGATTTGATGTATTAGAAAATTTGGACGACAACAATGACATTAACTTCGGCCTTAATTGTGGTACATCTTAATGTTTCAATTTTACATAGTTCACCAATAAATATAAAGCATCTTAGAGTCTTATATGATTCGTCTGTTCTGCAACAAGTTACTAGTAATCCAATAGAGAAGCACAATCTACTTCTTGGACATATCAATTCTGATCTGATTCGGAAGTGGAGGAGATTGATACTGAGAAAATTGAACAGTTGTGGCGCTCAAATAGAAAGCAAAATAGCATGTCCGAGAAGTTTCGTGATGCACATTTTGATCATGAGGGGAAAAAAAGATAAAGAAACTCCAATAAGTCAGACCGGGCTACCCGTAACTCAGAATACCCGTACTTAGTTTTGAGTTGGAACAAAAAAAATATATCTGAATTTCTAAACGCTTCTCACATTAACTTGATTTTATTTTCTTTTTATTTTATTTTCAGTTTCTTTCTTTTCTTTTACTTTTTTGAATTTGGTTTTCTTTTTATCCATCACTTTTAATTAAAAAAAATAAAATTAGCCTTACAAGTTTTTCTGTTGGCATTATTATTTTTCCATTTGTTAATTTTAATTTTGCACTCTTTTGATGATGGTGGGAATTTAAGATATTATGGGTCCACACATGAGGGGTTCTATGGCCACATGATTGCTTTTAAGTTGATGATGATGATCATACTCATTGAGTCAACATCTTTTTCCTTTCCTCTTGCCTTCATTATTTGATTTCCCTTTGCCGTATACACAATGTAGGGTCTTTTGAGCGTATGAAAATACTTCGCTCCAAAATTTTCTCTCTTGTGATAGATCAATTATTTGGTCATTCCTTATCAATTTACCATGTAATAATTTTATGGCCTTTTCTGAATGTGAATATGATACTACATTTTATGGGAAATCTTTTTATATTAGTTAGACCATCTCCAATATGTGCTAAATATAGCCCAAATCTCTAGTTTTTTCCACTTTATGATTTCTAATAGGTGCTAAAAATCATTTCTAAATTAAGAATTTAAGAGATGTGAATAGTAAAGTCCAAATTTGTCTAAGTTTGGAGCTTTGCAATTCACATCTAAATGCAAAAACAAAAACATTATTTAATAAATTATGTTTATATAAAAATAAACTTGTGGTATTTAATTATGTACAGTGAATTATTATATCAACAAAAGAGATCGGTGAAATAGAATAAAGAATAAAATATTCTTTTGATGTAAAAGATAGAGCTGTGAGTTAGGAGAAAAAAAGAAGAAATGGAATAGAGAAATAAAGAAATAAAAATAAATTCATCAAACAATGTTTTGATGACTATTACATTCTACTAAAGTCATGGATTCAAATTTCATAATTGTAAAAATTGAACATTAAAGAAAAAAAGTCAGAGTCAGGCTAGGCGACAGTGGACTGTATTTGCAATGTGTGCAAAAAGCCCACTCAGTGTGACCTCGATCGCGATGAAAATCTATGGTTTCTTGTGTCTTCCTGATAGCAGCACTCAGAAGACGGGTCCCGTTGAGTAATAACGGTGGTACAAGATGAGCGGATTATCGCTAGAAGGGAGAACATATGTGGTTCTTGTGTTTGAGGAGAGGATTGTTGGGAGCAAAACCAAATCCTACCTTGCTAAACCAAATAAGTCTTATAAGGTTTATAAGAAGTATCCACCACTCTAATTAGTATTGAGGCATTTTGAGTTGATGGATACCTAAAAATAAAAAAAAACAAACTATACATGCTTAATCTAAAGCTCGAAGGACACAGTACTAACACTATTTGAAATGCTTGTATAAGTTGATGATAAATATATTTTTTCAAATCAAATATTTCCCGGAAAAAATTTCTAATTAATGACAAATTTAATTCTTGTTCTTCTTAATTTATTTTTATTTTTTTAATCTCAGTGAAAAGGCATTGAGACATTGACTATTCAATAAAATTTGACTTCATTAAATTAAATTTTGTTGGTGACTCACATGTCACTGGTTTTTCTTCTAAATTTTGTATTAAAATATTATTTCTACATAAAAATTATCGTCTCCATGTTCCATAGTAAATGGGGGTGATTCCCCGTTTAAGTATTTGTTATTCCTAGTAAATTAACATACAAGTTAGAAAATTTTGAAGGTATTGTTTTGTAAATTTAACTATAAAAATAGAGAAGTAACATCGGATCTAACAGTGATCTGTGTCTAAGCTCTTGGTTCGAAGGATACCCTAACATATGCATTATGTTTTGTCACCTTGAAAACAATATACAACAATATTATCCTCACTACAAATTAATTAGACAAACCCTCATGTATTATTTATGTAGTCCCTCCCTTTTTGTTGTTAATTAGTTTGTGTTGGATTGACAAAGAAAAAGTAAATTGATTAAGTTAAGTGAGAAGGTTTTGTTTGCGAAGTTTATAATCTAAATATAGAACTAAAAAGAATTTCAATGTTTAGGTAATAGGAATTCATGTATAACAAATAACATTCTTTTTGTTATTGCTTAATAAATGCAATAATAAAAACGTGAAAACGTGAGTATTTGATCGATTTGGAAGAGAAAAAATGCATTCATACTTTTTATTGATCATCAAGAACATATACATTATCTACATTTATACTAAGAACATAATTCGAAAAAGAGGAGAAGGGGAAGTTGAGCTGTTAAACAACTGAAACATAGTTTCCCGACAATCTCAACTGCAATGCTGACTCAGCTTAAGTTGTAATTATATTTTAGTCCTTATTACTTATAAGCTTTCATCTTGTAATTTAACTTTACCAAGCACCCACAAAATGAAACATGAGTCAACTTTATCATCCACATTTTAGCCATTGATGAAAGAAGCATAACATCATGCTTAATGGTTTTGTGAATATTTTTGTCAATTTGCTGCAAAATATACATCAGGCCGAAGTTTGAAGAAAGCATGCAGAAATATGATCCCTTATTATAATATAAATCAAATTCAACATGCTTAATCTTGTCAAGAAATACCCTTTTTTTAGCAATTGTAACTGCTGCAGAGTTATCACAATATAATGATACATACCTACAATAGGATTTTTGGAAATCATTTAGCAAGTTATCCACTCGATTTCACAACCAGTTAGCCATCCATATATTCCGACTCAATAAATGATATACTTGCAACACTTTGTTTCTTAGTTTTCTAAGATATTAGAGATGCTCCCACAAACACACAAAATCATGTTAAAGATCTTCTGGGTAACTTAGCACGCTCCCGAATCAACATCGCAAAAGGCTGTAATTAAGTTTGTAACTTTCTTCATTCTGTTTAGGATAAACATAATTATAACTTATAAGTACCTTTTATATACTTTAGGAAATTAATTAATGACATTACTTGTGCATCCCTAATTTGCCATTCCTCAATGAGGCAATATTGTGAGCCAAATTTTCATGGGTGATTGAAAATAAAATGCAAAAATTCAAATCTTGCTAATGTGTGAAGAACACCTAAAACTAAAATCCATGTTTGTGGTTTTATTTTTCCTTCCGTATGCTATTCTAATTAAAATGTCGACTGACAAAATTAGTTGTATTTTTTTAATTTCTGTACCATTTTACCTTTCTTTCCGTGCAAACAGAGCTCTCAAAGCTTTCAAAATGAATGGATCAAAAGATCAATCTCTTTTAACTTCCTCTCATTAAAAAAATTGATATGATATTTAGAATTATTTTTCATTCCCAAAGTCCTTATAAAAATATCTAGGATTAAACACTTAATTGCCCTTTGTGGTATTCAAAATTTTGTTTTTTGTCCATTGTGGTATGATTTGGTGACATTTGCTCCTTGTGGTATCCAATTTGGTGGCATTTGCCCCCTGATGGATGAAAAATGGAAAAATTTAGTTTCTCGATCAGTTCGATTATCATATTTTCATAGATTCATGCCATCAAATTTGCTAAATTTACAATTTGAAATGACATTATGTAATAAAAGTTATCTAATTTCCATCCATCATGGGGCAAAAATGACAAAATTGGATACCATAAAGAGCAAATGTTACCAAATCATACCACAGGGGACAAATAGATGTTTAATCCAAATATCTACTATAGTATATGTAATAGATATTGGTACTGAAAAGGTAACAAGAAGAAACTGAAATAATAATTGAAATACGGTATTCTTTTCTAGGAAAACGAGTTCCATCCTCATTAATGCAAGAATAATATGGGGTTTTTTTTGTTTTTTGTTTTTTGAAACAAGGATTAAGGAACATAAATTTTAAATTATGGGTGTATGCATATATATTATTAATACTTTATATTAGACCCACAACTTTTTGAGCTAGGTGAATGCCAAAAGAAAATACATTGATATCAAATTTTGTTAGACAAAATCAAAATATTGTAATTTGAAAGGAAATTATTGGGGGTTACTATTTCCAGCCATGCATTACTAAAATTGACATAGTAAAAGACGATTTTACCCTTTTTTAAAAAAAATTCGAAACGTAGGAACCCCACGCCCTGCCGTGTGGTGGGGCGTGAACCATGTCAGTCAATGTTTTTTTTTTCGAATTTTTTTAAAAAAAACGTAGGAACCCCACGCCCGCCGTGTGGTGGGGCGGAAACCGTGTGAGTTTCCAATTTAAAAAAAAAATAAAAAAATCTAACCCTAATCCTAATCCTTTAACATTAAAATTAAATCAAATTAGATTAAACAACATAAATAACATATAAACGTACATTAACATTGAATATTATATGACGAAATTGAAATCAAATTAGCAAATTAATTAAAAAGTACCCCGAACGTGAAACTAGGAATTACACAGAAAATACAGTTAATGTCAGTGTAATAGTCGACTTCTCTTAAATAATCATCAGGAAGGATCTTCCATGGAGCATTAGATCTGTTTCTCGTCATATCATTGTACTGACAAAAATGATTTACGAATGCACTATGCCTTCGAAGGACATCAACATATATGAAATTATGCTCCCAAGTTTCCACAAGCGAGAATGGATTAGTACGAAATACCTCGTAAGATGGATTTGATTCTGACCATTTGAAGAATATTACTGTGTTGAACCTTTATCTAAAAATATTATCCCGTTGATTATCCCTCAGTTTGAGTAGATATGTGTGTAAAGTTTGAACTTTAGTAGCTTTATTTCATGTCAAAGAACAGTTATCTGACTTGATATTGACAAATTTATCAGAAATAACGTAAAATAAATAAATTCAACAACATAAAATTCCATAAAATTCCACAACATAATATTTCATAACTACTTAATATTCAGTAATAACAAACATTCATAGAATCAACCAGACAAACGCCACTGTCTTACAACCGCTTCCAAATCCGTTATTAATGCTTGTCTACGTGGATCCGGCACAGCTGAAATCGCCCGATCAGCTATTCGCCCCATCTGATCAACCCACTAATAAACAAGTCGTTCAAAACAATTAGTTAGTATAATAATTGTAAAAAATTTAATATATTAATATGTAAAAAAATATAAAGACTTACATATGCAGTGTTATCACGGGTGATAACAGTCGGCATGTCAAGACTGGCACGCGACAGTATAGGGTGCGAATGAGATGTATACCAATCTATGTAATCGTCGGTACAAGCTCCAGGCTCCACTATCGTCGTCTTTCTTAGACTCCTCGGGTCAATGGCACTGTGGTTCCTCCTCCAATGATCATCAACTTGTACAAGATTCATATGTATCTTGTAACCCACCGATTTCCACGGTCTACAGGCCCGATTAGGCCTAAGGATATCACGAGGGACCGGCTGTACGTAGCCTATCTGACGAACTGCTCGGTCTGGCATGTATGGCTCACATATATCCCGGTACCAAATCCACCCAACATACTGCACTCGGAGGCTCTGAGAAACCGACACATGCCCGTATGGTGTCCAACATACCTAAATGTTTTATATAAGTCAATAAATTAAATCTGAAAAAATAAAAATAAAAGTAGACAAAAAATATGTACCTCAAACGACGAAAGTCGATCCAAATGCACTCGTAGAGTCTCTAATCTGTCAAGCCTCTGTGATAACACTGGAACCCATCTGCTCGCCAGTGCCCCACTAGGATGCACAATATCCGAGGCCCGACCAGGACGCAAGGTCGGAAAGTACTCGTATATCCATGCCTGCAATAATGTCAGACAACCAACAATAGTTCGAGTATCTCCTCTGCTAGCTATCCCCAATTGCCGGTAAAGGTATGCTAAAGTGGCAGATGCCCACGAGCACCCGCTTACTCCATCAGCACCCTCCTGATCATCTCGAATCAACTCCTCTAATAGTGTACCCTTGACCATATCTCCACTCTTGTCCACAACCAACGTGGACCCTATAGCAAGCCACATCCATGCTTTAGCTCGTAACGTGCTAGGCAACCTTTTATCGTCAACCATCGCTCTCAACTTGGCGTTCTTCACGCCTCCACCCTGGTAAAAACCATCCAAATCTCTCCTCCCACAGTCGAAGAATAACTGAAGTAAATCCTGCACCCTATCACTATCTGGAGCAGCACTAACCAACTCACCATCCACCGGAATGCGCAAAATATGATACACATCGAACAATGTGATAGTCATCTCTCCGAATGGCATATGAAACGAATTCGTGTCCGGCTGCCATCGATCAACAAATGCAGATATCAACGGCTGGTCAATGTGATCAAAAGAAATAAATGGAAGGTGTGATAGGCATGTCCTCAGCAACATTTGACTCATCTGACATTTATAAAAATAAAATAAATATAAATAATAACAATTAAATTTAAATAATTTCTGAAAATTAATTAATTAAAATACTAACATCAGGTGGAGCTTTTGCGAAAGAGACTTTCAAATAGTCACAAATCGACTTTCTTGTCCCAGTAGACAAAAGTCCCCGTCTCTCCGGCTGAACTGTCCACAATCTAGAAGTAACGTGTCCCAAAAAACTGGGAATAACAGTCCCGTCTACTGGGCCGCCCTCTACTGGACTAGTCACCAACCAACTCTCATCATCTGAAGCTCTAACCTTTCTCGAACCGACTGAAAAATATAAAAAAAATATTAAAAAATAATAATATAATAATATAAAAAATATATTTAGTTAAAGTGTATATAATATTACATGACTGAGCAACAAATCTACCAGTCACACTCCTCCTAGCGTCATGTACAGTGGCATGGACTGGTGCATGGACTGGATCCGGGTCAATGTGATCTGTATCAGGCCCCATCTCACTCGCACCAACACCGAGATCCCTCCCTGACCTAGCCGGTCTCCGCCTACTCTGGCTAGAACCCTCCACTACACTGCCATGCCTCGCACCAGTACCGACCTCCCTCTCCGGCCTAGCTGGTCTCCGACTACCCTGACCAGAACCCTCCCCAATACCAGATGCCCTACTACGAAAATCCATACCACGGGCAGAACCCTCCGCAACACCAAAACCTACAACGCTGCCAGATGCCAGTGTGAATCGTCTCTAGGAGAAGTCAACGTCCTCGTTCTGACGGTCCGGTGACATCAGATACTCATCAGATGAACTATCATGAACGATCTCTAGCTCGTCAGAATCTGTATCTGATCTATCTGAACCAACCCCGGATACGCCCATATCAAACTGTGGATCTCTGTACATATCAAACTGGGTCTGTTGGGATGGGTGCAACTCTGGCATCTGACGGCCAGTCTGTCTAACGGGTAATGTCTGGCGTGAATCAAAGTCTATATGACGCCTCTTCGTATGTCGTGCAGTAGACATTTCCTAAACTATATCCGACATCGGGATCTCTATTCTGCTAGTCGGTTCGGAAAAATTCAACTGTTTAGATAAATGCACGGATTTGCCTCCTACGGTTGATCTAGGTTCGCTAACCTAAATAAATTTAATTAATATTAAATTAATTATAATTTAGAGTTAAGACAAAATTAAAAAAATAAATAAATAACACGGACTCATGAAAATCATGCCCCGCCGCGTGGAGGGGTGCATGGTTTTTCCGCCCGCCCACACGGCGGAGCGGAAAAACCATGCGCCCCTCCACGCGGCGGGGCGCATGGTTTTTCCGCCCCTCCACACGGCGGGGCGCATGATTTTTGCGTTCGGCCATGTGGAGGAGCGTATGAATGTCACGCCCCTCCACATGGGCGGACGGAAATTTCATGCGCCCCGCCGCATGAATTTTCCGTCCGCCGGTTTTTCAATATAATTGATTTTTTGGCCGGATTTTTTAACAAATCTATACTAAAATCAATTGAAACATGTATTACCTCAGGCGCTTTACCCCGATTTGGTCTTTTTTCCTTGTTTTGTCTTCCCGACATGATTTGAAAACGTTAAATCTCTTCGCCGGAAAAAGTTTACTGCCGGAATAGTTGGTGGTCGCCGGAGTTCCTTGCTCGCCGGATAATGTGTTATGGTTGGGTTAAACAAATTTGGGTGGAAGATGGTTTGGTTTAGTTTGGGTTTAATAAATATGGGTAGGGGTATTATAGACTTTTACTATGTCAATTATGGTAAAAATATGGCTGGAAATAGCCTATCACAAATTATTTGTAGTAGAAACGGTATATTCTAATATAAGAAAATTATTCTACTAATATTCTAACTTAAAACGAAATGTCGACATATATATAAATTTTTTCTGAGCATTTCAAGTTTTAAGTACAAAAAGTAATTTCCCTATTTTTCAATGTAAATAATGAAAGTTTTCGTGGTTTTAAAACCAAGTAACAGAGAATACACAAAAATTTTGAAATATTACGGAACCAAAAAGACATAACGTAGAATTGTAACTATAAAATACGATCCTTATCGAATGATAAGTCTTTTTGGAATAATTCCGATGAGAAGAAAAAAGAACGCGTTAAGAGACCTTCCAAGCACCAACTTATATGTAACCACCTCTCTTTTTCATTTACCTGCCTAATTCTAATTGTTTTGTTTCAAAGCAAAGAATAATAAAAAAAAAGTACAAAAGATGTAATTTAATTTAATAATACATGGCTTACTTAATTAGCATTAAGAGAAACATTGAACCTTAATATGACTTGATAACTATTGTATGTAAATATATATTATCAAATCAAATGTAATTATCCCATTCTCATGTCAATGTGATAAGTTTAAAATCAATATATACATATACATACATTGATTTTACAATAAATAGTATTAGTATATTGAGAAGACTTAAAACTTAAAATTATCTTATATGTCGTTTCTATCATCATGCAATTATATTATTTCTACGTTTGAAAATAAATATAAAATAATTTAGCAGACACAACTTGATTTTATATTCTCTTATAACGATTTATGTTAACTGATTTTAAATCTTTTCAAAACTAAATTATGATCGTATCATATATCATACATTATATAATTGATGTAAAAATGACAGTTACATTAATCGATTAAATTATGTATCCATCATAAATGATGTAAAAATGGCAGTTGCATTAATCGTTTAAACCATATATCTATCATAAATGATATAAGACTCATAATTATCAAATATTATTATTATTATCATATGTTAAACCAGAGTTTTAGTCGTTAAACTATGTGTTTCCGTAACTTCAAATAAGCCAATAAAATAGATAGAAAGGAAGAAAAGTCAAGATTGAAAATCGAAAGAGTAACGGAAGGCAACCACAATGAATTGAAGATAGTGGCATTTAGCTAGGCTACCTGCTCCCAATGAATCCCTTCTTTACTAGTATCATTTTCATATATAAAAGAAACAACCTCATTTCCTGGTGAACCATCTAAATAATTTGCATTCATAAAGGATAATAATAAAAAAATAAATAAAAGATTATTGAATTTGAAGTCATGTGATGCCTCTCTTCTATTACTATAATATAAGCAAGACAAAGACAGCATCCTAAGTGAAGTGGTGGTGGTGGTGCAGTTTTCTCAATCTCTAGTCATTGGTTTTTTTTTTTTTTTTTTTCATTTCTTTAATATTAACTTGTTCTTTGTTTTTTGAGTTCAAAACAAGCAACAGATATACTTCTTGTTTAGTTTCTTCCTTCAAGATTATGCAAATTCGAGAAGAAATTTTTGGAATTTGAGGAAAATGTCTACCCAAATCTTCCTTTTCTTCCAACCCTTTTCTTCTTCTTCATTGTTTATCTTTTCCCTTCTCCCAACTCTATTTTTAGCTGCACAAAACCATGAAGCTTCAATTCTTTATTCTTGGCTACATTCTTCATCTTCTCCTCCATCTTCGTTCTCTAACTGGAACATTCTTGATTCCACTCCTTGTAAATGGACCTCCATTTCTTGTTCCCCTCAAGGTTTTGTTACCCAAATCATTATTCAATCTGTTACTCTCCAGCTCCCTTTACCTTCCAATCTTTCTTCTTTTCAATCTCTCACTAAACTCATCATTTCGGATGCAAACATCACTGGAATTATCCCAAAAGACATTACCAGTTGTGTTTCACTCAATGTTCTTGATTTGAGCTCTAATGGTCTTGTGGGTGTGATTCCTAAGTCTGTTGGCCGTCTTCGGAATCTTCAAGATTTGATTTTGAACTCGAATGAACTAACTGGCAAAATCCCAGTTGAAATTGGGGATTGCATTGAGTTGAAGAATCTTGTTCTTTATGATAACAGGTTTAACGGATACATTCCAGATGAGATAGGGAAATTGAGGAGTCTTGAAGTTCTTAGAGCTGGAGGGAACAAAGATTTGATAGGAAAAGTTCCTGATGAGATTGGGGATTGCAGCAATTTGACTGTTTTGGGGCTTGCTGATACCCGAATTTCGGGTTCTTTGCCTGTTTCGTTGGGTAAGCTGAGGAAGCTGCAAACTTTGTCTATTTATACTACAATGCTTTCTGGTGTGATTCCTCCTGACTTAGGTAACTGTTCTGAGCTTGTTAACTTGTTTTTATACGAAAACAGTCTTTCCGGGTCGATTCCTGCTGAGATTGGGAAGCTTAAGAAGCTTGAGCAGTTGTTGTTATGGCAGAATAGTCTTGTTGGTGTTATTCCATATGAGATAGGAAATTGTAGTAGCTTGAAAATGATTGATCTTTCTTTGAATGCTTTATCCGGGACTATACCGGATTCAATAGGAGGTTTAATGGAGCTTGAAGATTTTATGATTAGTAATAACAATGTTTCTGGTTCAATACCAGCTAGTCTTGCCAATGCTACTAATCTTTTGCAGTTGCAACTCGACACCAATCAGATCTCGGGTTTAATTCCGCCTGAGCTTGGAATGTTGTCGGGGTTAAATGTGTTTTTCGCATGGCAAAACCAGCTTGAAGGAAGCATTCCTTCTAGTTTGGAGAAATGCAGCAACCTCCAAGCACTCGATTTGTCGCATAATTCACTTACTGGAAGCATTCCTCCCGGGTTGTTTCAGCTTCAGAATCTCACTAAGCTGCTTTTGATATCTAATGATATCTCTGGTTCCATTCCACTTGAGATTGGTAATTGCAGCTCCCTTATTCGGCTCAGACTCGGTAATAACAGGATTGCTGGTGCTATTCCTAGAGAAATTGGGGGTCTTAAGAGCTTGAATTTTCTTGATTTGTCGAGTAATCGCCTTTCGGGGCATGTCCCTGATGAAATAGGTAGCTGCATGGAGTTGCAAATGATAGACCTTAGCAACAATACACTTCAGGGTCCCCTGCCAAACTTGTTGTCATCAATCAATGGGTTGCAGGTCTTAGATGTCTCGGGTAATCAGTTTACGGGTCAAGTACCTGCGAGCTTGGGTCGCCTTGTCTCGCTGAGCAAGCTCGTTCTAAGCAGGAATTTGTTCTCTGGATCAATACCTTCAGCTCTCGGCCTGTGTTCAAGTCTTCAGTTGCTTGACCTCGGCAGCAATGAGCTCACCGGAAGCATCCCATTGGAACTCGGTCGAATCGAAGCGCTTGAAATAGCCCTTAATCTCAGTTACAATGGACTTACAGGATCAATTCCAGCTGAGATGTCTTCACTCACAAAGCTTTCAATACTAGATATTTCACATAACAAGCTTGAAGGAAACTTAAGTCCACTTTCCGGGCTTGGCAATCTTGTTTCTCTCAATATATCTTACAACAATTTCACTGGCTATCTCCCTGATAATAAGTTGTTTCGACTGCTTTCACCAGAAGACTTGGCTGGTAACCGAGGCCTATGTTCATCACTCAAGGACTCATGTTTTTTGACTGACGTAGGCAGGACAGGACTATCAAGAGACGGAAATAATGTTGGGCAGTCAAGAAGACTGAAGCTTGCTCTTGCTTTGCTGATCACATTGACAGTTGCAATGGTCATTCTGGGAATATTTGCTATTATTCGAAGTCGAAGGAGCATTAGAGATGATGATGATTCAGAGTTGGGAGATTCATGGCCGTGGCAGTTCACTCCTTTCCAGAAGCTAAATTTCTCGGTGGATCAAGTCCTGAGATGCCTGGTGGACACCAATGTGATTGGAAAAGGGTGTTCTGGAGTTGTTTATCGCGCAGATATGGAAGGTGGAGAAGTCATTGCTGTAAAGAAGCTCTGGCCTAACACAATGACTGCAGCAGCCACCAAATACAATGACGAAAAGAGCGCAATTCGTGATTCCTTTTCTGCAGAAGTAAGAACATTAGGTTCCATCAGGCACAAGAACATTGTAAGGTTCTTGGGTTGTTGTTGGAATCGAAATACGAGACTGCTAATGTATGATTATATGCCTAATGGGAGTTTGGGTAGTCTCCTCCATGAAAGAACAGGAAATGCATTGGAATGGGATCTTCGGTATCAAATTCTTCTCGGAGCTGCACAAGGCCTGGCTTATTTGCACCATGATTGTGTTCCTCCAATTGTTCACAGGGATATCAAAGCCAATAACATTCTCATTGGCCTCGAATTCGAGCCTTACATCGCCGATTTTGGCCTTGCTAAGCTAGTCGATGATGGCGATTTTGCTCGTTCCTCCAATACAGTTGCAGGCTCCTATGGATATATTGCTCCTGGTTAGTGCGTTCTCTATTCATACCTGATTTTGAAGCTTTCTAATCTTCGATAAGTTTGGTGCTTTTCTATTTGAATTCGATGTTTAATTTGTTTGCATATGACTGCATGACGAGGCACTAATTTGACTAGTGTATTCAGAATATGGCTACATGATGAAGATCACAGAGAAGAGCGATGTATATAGCTACGGAGTGGTGGTGTTGGAGGTGTTAACGGGGAAGCAACCGATCGATCCAACCATACCAGAAGGACAACATGTTGTGGATTGGGTTAGACAAAAGAGAGAAAAAATGGAAGTACTAGATCCCAGCTTACTATCTCGAGCAGGACCTGAAATCGAAGAGATAATGCAGGCTCTAGGCATAGCTTTATTATGTGTAAATCCGTCTCCGGACGAAAGACCAACAATGAAAGATGTTGCTGCAATGCTTAAAGAGATCAAACATGAACAAGAAGAATATGCAAAAGTAGACATGTTCCTTAAAGGATCACCAGCAGCAGCTACAGCTACTACAAATAATGCTGTAGACCATGGTAGTAATGGTGTACCAGCAACTACATCATCATCAAAAAGTTTGTATCTAAAAAGCAATAACTCAAGCTTCTCTGCTTCTTCATTACTTTACTCATCTTCCTCTAATTCCAAAATGGGTTTTAAGTAATTTAAGTGTTGAGGATTAGAGCAATGTAGTTAGATGGGAAAACTTGTTTTTGCTGTATGTTTTCTTCTCTCAAGTTTGGTTAGTCTTTTGCGTTCTTTCTAATGTAAAGTAAAGGGTTGATATAATTTGTTATTAGTAAGTGCAAAACCTCAAATAGAGCCAATAATGAAGTCCAGTTTCTGTTTTCTGTGTCCCTCTAATATTACTTGAAGCATTTGAGTCTCAAGTATAGACATGATCTACCTAATTACTAATGGTTAGTTGTCAAAACATATGATCATATATCATAACCATGTTATGTTCATATGATTATATATACGATATAAATGACATAAAACTTGTAATATTGTCAAACGGGTCATGTGAAGTGCATTGTCTCTGTAAATTGTGTGAGGATCAACCGTTCTACTAGTTTCACGACTATTGAGAAGATGAAAATATAAGTTGGAATTCTCATACGAGCTTAATCATTAAGAAAAAGACTAACCAACAAGTTACTGATTGGAATAGTTAGGTTGAGGAAAGTCCGAGTTCGAATCTTATATATAGGCTATTTGGGGAATGTTATTTAGAGCTTGGTCCTTTTAATGGGCTCCATCACACTTGTTAGAATCATAGTAGGTCCTTTATTTGAATAGGAAAGCCCGAGGCCTCCAATAATTTGTCCCTTTTAAGTTCATTCCCAGTTTGAATTTGGATTTAACTTGATGTTAAAATACCAAAAGAAAAGAAAGAAAAGACATTCATATGCTGATTATTAAAAAGAAAGGTCTTAGGAAAGAGAGAAAGGCAGATAGAAAGGTGAAAAGATGATAAAAAGTTGATTAGTCCCATGAAAACTAAAAGATGATAGGACCCATGATGAGTTGGGTGAAAAGGGTGGCCTGGTCAGGGTTGGGTTGCAGGGTTTACTTTAACTTTGAAAATATAGTAATTTCCCTAGTTTGGTTAATGAGGAAGAAAGAATATGATTCCATATTTGCATATATTATCAATATGAGTGTACCTTTCCAAAGTAGCTTAGGTTGCTGAGCTGTGGTACATTTTTATGAAGGCAGGCAGAGACTTTCTTTTCTTCTGCTTGAAAACAAGTGTTTCATCATAATCATAAGTGAGAAAAAGGTGATAGTGTGCATGTGCATCTATCTTGTTTTAAACATATAAATGTGAAATTATTGCTTCCCTTCATTATTGGTTTTATTTGTATTTCACTTTTCATTTCTTCTTTTTCTTACTTGGCTTTGTATGTTTTCACTTAACATCAATCACACAAAAGCTACGGCTGCCCCTATTTTTCTTTTCATTTTTATATAAATTTCGCCGACTTTCCAGTTCGAGATTTATCTAGGCATTTTTTAGGTGGATTCTCTCCCAATTAAAGTCTGTTATGTTATGTACATTAGGATTCAAATTGAGATTTAACTTAAACGACTTGATACTCTTAACCACTGAAATAAACTTTAATTGGTACGATTGTTCCTATTTATTCCTACATTCAATGTTCAATGGATTGGATTTTCACAAAGAAAATTAATATTAGATTCCACCTGTAAAATTTCGTCTGAGCTTGGATTTCCCTTATTCAATGGGTTGGGTTTGTACAGAAAAATGCTAATAGGTTCGGGCAAAAAAAACTGCTTAAATCATGTTCTTTTTTATTGAACTGGATTTAAATATGGTAATGTTTAATTTTATAAAAACTACCAATATTTTTGCGCCGAGAGATAGAATAATATATTCGTATACTTCGCAGTAGACTTATTCACCCACTTGTCGGTATAAATTGAAATTAGCTAAACTAAACTGAACTAAATTATTTACTGAATGTTTAATAAATGTTTTGAATTTAGTGAGCTAAACTTAACTGAATTTTAATGAATTCGAGCAGAAAAGAACAAGACCTTTTTATACACTAGACAAGACACGTGTGAGATTTATGAGATAGAGTATTAAAATAGTTTTAACATTTTTGTATTAGTATCAAAATAGCTAAGGTATAAAATGATATTAAATTGGACTCAACTTTTATAAAATGGCACTAATTTAGACTTAATATACAAAAAAGCATCACTTTAGACTTCAGTAACAAAATTAGACACGTCATACATATACAGTTGATGAAGATGGTTTGTCCCTTTTCACACAGTAAGTATATACTGGAAGTGATATGACTTACAGTGTAAACCGAAGCGTCAAATTCCGTTACTGAGGCCTAAATTGATACTATTTTCTAAACGTTGAGCCTAATTTAATACCGTTTTATGCATTAAACATATTGTAATACTTTCATGCAAACGTTAGGTCTAATTTGGTGCTTTATCTCTATTAATTATTAGTGTGAGTAAAAAGTTGAAAGTTTAATTATCTTTCATTTTAAAAAGTTTAGGAGAAAAAATCCATTCACAATATGGTGTTTCAGTTTTTTATAAATCAGCCCATATCCTTAATACACTCATTGTTAGATTGATTTTGTTAGATATCTCATATATTTTCAATTATGGAGTGTATGACTGTTTATATATGTGTATCAATTCTTTTCAGATAGTTTTTTCCATGAGATAAAAGAACAATACGCCCAATAAATTAAATTGAAAGGCTAAATTAGCCCTTTATATTCATGATATCCAGATTAGGAGTTTAGGACATTAATATTGATCATAGAACTACAGAAGAAAGTCAAGTTAATCTACATACATATATATTGAAAATTGATTTACAAAGGTGAAGATTAACAAACTGTAAAATGAAGGAAGATAAAAATGAGAACAAATTTATTTAAGTTAGACATTTAATATTCAAAAGCAGAAGTAATTGCTAGGGAAAATTGAAAAGAAAGTAATTGTAATTAAAATCACTTGCCAATAACCTTGTCCTTAATAATCTCAGTGGTGTTCTTGGCAGTATCCCAAACACCAGAGCTCACAGTATCCTTAGCCTTATCTTTTATTACTTCTGTAACTTTACCCGTCACGTTTTTTGTCATTTCTGTTACCTGCATTTTTGGAGTCACAATCCCTTTTCTCAATCTCACTTTCTCACTACCATAAAAATACTCTTCATGCATTCACTTATGTTAAAATAACCAACATAGTTCATAATGTTTAAAAAACTCCTCCAATCGGATAGCACTAGATGTGTATGTAGGGCGGCTTGATAGGGCCGTTAATTTCGGTTCTCCAATCCGTTGAAATTACCATACAATAAGTGGGTCTGACTGTATTAGCTTGAGAATTTACTACTAAAAGATGATTTTCAACTAAAAATTCGTCTTAATATGTAAAATATTGTTAAAAATATTAAATTTTTCTGAAATCTGAAAAATTTCGTTGGAAAATCTACATTTTCTTTTATAAAGTTGTATTCTTTTCTATTTTCGACAAAATGTATGAGCTAAAAAAAATAAAATTACCCTAAAAACATAAAATCTTATGGAATTTCTTTTATATACTTAGGAATAAAATCAGTTTTTCTGACGTTCTACCAATCAGATGACACGACGTGATGCCATCTGATTGGGAGGAACACCGATGACCGCGGTCCACTGTAAAATTGTTTAATTTAGTTTGAGATTAATTAAGATGAGAAAAAGAAAGAAAGATGAGAAAAAGAAAGAAAAAACATACAGATTCAGCAGCAGAAGAAGCAGTATCTCGAATGAATTCACTAGTTTTCCTGACTTCTTTTGCTCCTTCTTTCACTGCATCTGCCGCTTCTTTCACATTCTGGCATGTCTCTTGGTCGGTCTTCTTCCCCTGTCATCATTTTCTTTTCATTAATACATTCCATCCATACTTACAATCTAATCTAATCTAATCTGGTCTAGTTTGTTGCTTCGACAATGGAGCCAAAAGTCGTAGATAATTAAAGCTAACAACATTTTTAATATTATAATTTTTGACGCACCACCTCGTGCGAATGCCTTTTAGGCTTGAGGGTTTACAATACAAGTTAATCAATATGTATTTTTAATTCAACAAGCATTGAGGTTGTCAGAATCTAACTCAAAACCTTTCCATCACATAAACTCTGATATCATATCATTTAACCGATTGAAAAGAAATTCGAAATTAACAACATTTTTTGTATTATAATATCTGACGTAGTTAAATGATAATTACTACAATTTAAGCAACCAAACTCACTTGCAGTGGTCTAGGAGCAGCACTCACGAATGCTCTAGAGCTCCAACCACTCCTGGCATTAATCAGCTTCGGGAGCTCTGATGAATATTTCGAGATTGACATCTTTTCTTTTTTTTTTTGGTGTTGTTTTATTCTCTGTTTTTTGCTTTCTAAATATTTGATGTTGATGAATTTTTTATTTCTTCAAGGATAAAAGGGATGAAACTAAATCCTTGTCCAATAAATTTTTGTTTTGTTGATGCCCAATTTTACCGGGTCTACTGATAGCTAGCATGGAATTAGCAAATGTTTCTCCGAAATTATTGTTTTACATTGTGTGAAGGCTACATTTCTATTTCTCTTTATAAAAAATTAGAAATTCTAAATATGTTGAGTGAAATTGTAAAAGCCAAGGAAACAACAAGCACAAATTAAGTAGAAATTTATATTGAATCAACAAAAAGATAGTAGTCGTAGTCTTGATATTGATTGGCCATTCCAAGACAGAGGCCCAGTAAAACCCAATAAGCTGAATTAAGGCCACAAGTATAATATGGGCATCCTCTCCCTACCAACCCAAATCTATATATGGAAAATAGTCCCCATTTAAAAGGTTAGGTGGAATTCATATTTATAATTAACTACTTAATATTTTATATTTTGTCAAGATATAAGAGAAACTAATAACAATAATGAATTCGCTTATTTTATTTAAAAAATAAATTGTACAATTGCTCTTATAGTTAATAACATATAAAAAAAAGTCTCCTAATTCGAATCTGTCACATTTCAAGTTATAAAAGAGTCTCAACCATTAGGCCAAAACTTTCACTACAACAATAAAAACAATATATCAATAATGAATTCAAAATTAAATATTTGAAAGAATCAATACAGACAACATTTTGATTCAATTGGATTCATGCGTCCGGGTAGAATCTCGAGTATCGATCGTCAACAAGATAAAGTTGTGTGTTCTGAATACATGTCGAATGTTATCAAACAATGCAAGTCCAAACGTTTCATCTTCTGCCCATATTGGGAGGAGTACGTACATTTGTCAACTTTGCTATCTAGTTTCTTAAGTTGTAAAACTATATGTTTAACAAACTTGAGTTGTATATTTATCATTTATATGTAGGAATCATTGGATACTTATAGTCATTATTGTGGAGAAGCGTGAAGTTTACACTTTTGACCCGATTAGGATGACGATCAATAATCGCCTTTCACTTAAGCCACTTTTAGATGGGTAAATTATACATTGCTGATATTATTATTAATATTTTTGTTAGTTAATGGATTTCAATATGATAATACATATTTTTTTCAACTATGTAGGGCTTATTTAGCTTATGTACAGATGGAACCTAAACGGATGTGTAGAAAATGTTTGACATGACATCCTACAAAGGTACTTTCTTCTTATTGTTTCAGCTGGTTATATGTTTGTGCTATTTTTAATTGTTTTGTGGATATCTTTGTGGAGAATTGAAATATATATGATGTTTGTGGAGAATTGGAATATATATATGATGTATATTTAATGTGGTTCAATACAGATTTTACAAAGGATTGTCCGTTTTACAAAGGAAATTCTGCCAAATTTTTTTATAGAATTTTATAGTTATTTCAAAAAATGATGATCGTGTACTAATTTGTTGAATTGGACTACAAATATAGTGTGCTCAACAAATTGGTTCAAGAGAATGCGGATACTTTGTAATGCAGAAAAAGATTGAAATAGTTTTGCACTATCGTGATAGTGAGAATCTAATACGGATAAGTGTTATAGATTAATATAACAATATTCAATATCCTTTTATATGTATATGCTAATTACATTGGTTGTTTTTCTTTTTAAAAGAACTTCACAAGAACTGAATTGTATAGAGAAAACGAGATTAGTGAGGTCTTGGATATATGGGCAAAAGAATGTGTAAGCACCATTATGAGTCGTTAGATATTTTACTTTAGTTTTTTACAATAACAATATTTATAACTTTAGATGAATTTTATGTAGTCTATTTTGATGTATTGGAAATTTGCTTCATATACTTTATAGAACAATTATGTCTAGGTATTTATAATAATTTATAGTTGATGTAATTTACAAGTTATTGATAGTAATTTAATATTTTATGATTTGATTTAATTTATGTAATTATATTAATTTTAAATATTTAATCATTGTAATAATAATTAGGCTTAATAGGGTATTATCCCTCTGAACTTGGATCCAATTAACAAGTGGCACTCCCAACTTTGAAACGTTACAAAAATCCCCCTAAACTTGTTTAATTGTATGAACTAACCTCAAATTGCTGACATGGCAGTGAGAGTGAGATTCAAACGCTTGGGGCCGCGTGAAAGGGTTGAAAAAGGAAAAAAAAACAATTAAAAAAGTTAGAAAGAGTGAAAGAAATTAAACAACAATTAAAATTCTTCTTTTCTCTCATGTTCTTCATTTTATTTCTTTGTTCTTCATGTTCTTCATTTTTTCTTTATCTTTTTTTTTTCTTTTTTATCTTTTTCTTTTTCCTTCTTCTTCTTCTTCTTCTTCTTCTTCTTCTTCTTCTTCTTCTTTTCTTTTTCTTTTCTTTTTCTTTCTCTTTCGTTCTAGATTTCCACGGGGTTAGCGAAATCTGGAAATTTTCCAGATTCAAAAATCTGGAAATTTTCCAGATTCGAATCTGGAAAATTTCCAGATTCCAAATTTCCGTATCAAAAAAAAAGGAAAGGAAAAGAAGAAGAAGAAGAAGAAGAAGAAGAAGAAGAAGAAGAAGAAGAAAAGGAAAGAATTAGAATCAAGAACAAGAAATGATGAAAATGAAGAACAAGAGAGAGGATATGAAGAATTAATGTTTGTTGAATTTCTTTTATTTATTTTTTTTTAATTTATTAATTTTTTTTACATGTGTCATTTGACTTTTCAACAACCTATTGTTGGCCCTAACAAGAACAGAATCACCTAGAGGGGGGTGAATAGGTGTCAAAGTTGAAAACTGAAAATTTCTAAGTTTTTCGGAAAACTTAATTTTCAGAGTCAAATTTCCTCAGAGTCAGAAGCAAGCTTACAGAAGTAGCTTCTGAGGGAAATTCTGCCTAAACACAGTTTGACTGTTTTCAGCAACAGAAGTTCTAAGTTAAGAACTTCTGGACAGTCTTCTGAACAAAGACAATGATATTTAGAGAAAATCTGTTTCAGCACAAAGATATGAGCAAGCACACAGAGGCAATAATAACAAGTATAAGAGGGAGAAAGAAGTTCAGGAGGTCCTGATGAACACGTCGATTTATCCAAGTTCGCCACAGAAGTCCTGTGACTACGTCTTGTCCCCTGAGGTCGCAGCCTACAGAGATTTTATAAATCTACTATTCAGAACTTTTATGGCAAGTTCAGAAGCTCATTTACATCAACAGAACTTAAGTTAATTTCTCACTTAGTTCTGACTAGTCTAAAAAGAGTTAAAGGATTTCCACCAGAACAACAACAACTCTGTTTTCTGGATTTCTCACCCAACTCTAATCTCAACTAGATTTCTCTCAAAATCTAACTGAATATCACAAACGATATCAGTTTACAAAATTCCTATTATGAACTTGTTTTTCTTCACTCTCTCACTTAAACTTAAGCTATGCTAAGAAAGATTGAGAATGGAAAGTGTGCTCTGTTTTTCAGCTTCAAACAGTGCGTTGAGATTTTGCTCGATTATCACGCGTACATGATGCAGTGGAGCTTGGCTACTATTTATAGTGAATGAGGATGACCGTTGGTGAATTTGAATCTTCAATAGAGATGACATCAGTTGTTGTAGTCGTTAATTTGTCAAGTCTTCAAACGGTCTTCAAACACTTTGATTCCGTTATCCTTGTTCTTTAACTAAATCCGGTAAGTGATTTGAAGTTGAAGATAAGGTTGACCGGAAACATTCCTCAATAAGATCAACAAAGGGTAGACAGGGAAATTCTGGTTTCACTTTGAGTAGACAAGCGCGCTCCATCAAAACAGCTTTTTGAACTTTTGGCGCCTTGCATTAAATGCACTTGTCAGAGCATTAAATGTTGTCCAGAACCCGTGACTAAGCTTCTGATCAAATTGGTAGATGAACTTCTGATTGCAAAGGACATCTGAGGAGAGCTTTAACAGACTTCAACAGCTTCAGAGCGGAGCATCCAGCTTCTGATCATTGAAACACTGTCTTCAGCTTTCAGAACTTCTGAGTCTTTTAAGGCAATCCAGAAATTATTCATTCAACATCTGCTGAGTAACTTACACATAGACTAAGTAGAAAATTATTAGTCAACAATAAACTATATGTAAGAGAGTATTAAGTTTTTATCTTCTGAAACGTTTGGACATAATCAAAACACTTAGGGTTCATCACCTATGACATGTTGCCACGTATCGCGAGTGTAGTCCACTCTCTAGGTGCAATTAGACCTTGCCGGATATGAGGGTTAATTGTTACAATTGAGAGTTTGTACGGGGTTAGTTCATACAATTAAGCAAGTTTAAGGGGATTTTTGTAACGTTTCAAAGTTAGGGGTGTCGCTTGTTAATTGGATCCAAGTTCAGGGGGGAAATACCCTATTAAGCCTAATAATTAATTTTAAAATTTAATATGTAATATTTGTAATTTGAATATATTTTTTTTTTCGAAAAAAAAATTAAATTCTTTTTTTTTATCAATGGGGTCGGTTCATTGTCATTAACCGATTCATTTGATATACTTTTAGGGTCAGTTAGATTTTATGGTTCGAGCTAAATTTGATCTATAGGGACGGTTACAATTGATAAATGGGGTCGGTTAAATTCAGTACACCGACGCTATTGTCTCATTGTTTGGGTCGGTCATGGAGAATGGTTCGCGCTAAAATTTGAAACTTAGGGTCGATGATTTATAGTAAACCGACACAATTGTCTCATTGTTTGAGTCGGTTCTCAACCGACCCTAGAGTATTTGGATCGCCATGTATTGGGGTCGGTCAAAAACCGACCCCAAAAGGCAAAACCAATCGACCCTAATGGTGTTTTTTCCTCTAGTGAGTTAATGAGAGATAAAAGCACAAATTTTTGTTCAGAAGAGAGATGAGAGAGAATGTTATTGTATTTAATGAGGAGAGGGAGAAGATGTTATCTTTTATTTGGTAACGTGCTGACGTGGAGGTAAAGAAACCTGCTAAAGCTGGTTTCCAGGTGAAAAATCACTTAAGCCTTGTTTGGGAGTTAGCTGATAAATGTTAGCTGTTAGCTGTTAGCTGATTACATGAGGTGTTAAGTGATTGCATTAGTTGATTTGACTAGCTCATTTGACTAATTTTTTTTTAATTTGTTTGATAAAACTTAACTGATTATTAATAGTTGTTTGTGTAAAAAGACAAATAAGGACATTGGTTTTTTTATTATTATAGAAATTTAACGGATAATTTAAAATTTTTCTAAATTAGAAACTATCTAATTAATTTTAATTGGTTTTTTTAAAAATTACAGTGGTGGATTAATTGTTTTTTGTTAATTCATAATTAATTGATTTAATTTAGTCAAAAATATATTTTTTTCTTTGTTAATTTTAAATGTGACAGAAAGAAAAACTAAAGATTTAAATGAGATTTTCTTCAAAGAACTAAGATTTGAAACAATAAAATATAGACAATACTAAGCCAATAAATGTAAAAGTAATACATGTATATCGTTGAATTTGTATTCCACGTATTAATGTAAAAAGGCTTAATAGGGTATTACCCCCTTGAACTTGTCTCTAATTAACAAGTGATACCCCCAACTTTGAAACGTTACAAAAATTCCCCTAAACTTGCTTAATTGTATGAACTAACCCCAAATTGCTGACATGACAGAGAGAGTGAGATTCAAACGCGTTGGGGCGCGTGAAAAGGTTGAAAAATGAAAAAAAATTAATTAAAATAATTAGAAAAAGTATAAAAAAATTTAAAAAAACTAATTCTTCATTTCTCTCTCTTGTTTTTCATTGTTCTTCATGTTCTTCATTCTTTCTTTTTCTTTTCTTCTTCTTCTTCTTCTTCTTTTTCATGGTACTCGGTTCCAGGAAATCTGGATATTTTCGGAAAATTTCAGATTTCCGACGGAACGACGGAATTTCCGTCGAAAATCTGGAAATTTCCAGATTTCCGACAGAATTTCCGACGAAATCTGGAAATTCCGAGAATCTCCAGATTTTGTGGATATCTGGAAATAAAGAAAAAAAAGAAAAGAAGAAGAAGAAGGAGAAGGAGAAGGAGAAGGAGAAAAAGAAGAAGAAGAAGAAGAAGAAGAAGAAGAAAAATAAAATGAAGAACAAGAAAGAAGATGATTGTTGTTTAATTTTATTTTTTTTTTAATTTTTTTTATACATGTGGCATTTGGCTTTTCAACGACCTATAACATGCTGACACGTGTCGCGCGTGTATTCCATATTTTGGCTGCAAGTAGACCATGCCGGATATGAGGGTTAATTGTTACAATTGAGAGTTTTTATGGGGTTAATTGTCCAATTTTGTAAGTTTAGGGAGATTTTTGTAACGTTTCAAAGTTGGGAGTGTCACTTGTTAATTGGAGACAAGTTCAGGGGGTAATACCCTATTAAGCCATGTAAAAAATGTAAAAAAAGAAGGATAAAAACGTCTTTTAATATATGTATCAAACCTCTAATTAAAAAAGCTCCTAAAATGAGTTTTTCCAAAAAGAGCTTATTGAGCCCAATCCTCTCTTTGAAACCTCTCTTTACCAAACCCTCATATTAGAGGTTTGGAAGGTCAAAACCTCTAATTTTGCCCCAATCCGCTCTTTGCCAAACAGGGCCTTAATTCAAATATGGACTAAAACCATTGTAGAAGGCCCCATTTCTTTATATTTGGCCTATTTATGTGTGTATCCTAGTTATAGTATGAAATGTTTTCGTGTAAACCATATATGTAAGTGCACTTTATGAATAAAAAGAAAAAAGAATTTACTGTCAAATAATACTTTTATAACTCTTTATTATTTTAAATCAACAACAAAATTGTATTATTATTTTACAAATGATGCTTTATAAATTTTTTTAATGCTACATCAAATTTGATGAAATTGACTCATATTTGATATAATATCAAAATAGTGTCATTTGTCTCATTTTTTAACTTAACCCTCTCAACTTAAGGGACAACCTATTAACCACCTGAATTTGTACTTTTTTTCCATTTGGCCCCCTCAACTTGTCAAATATGACTCGTTTTGCCCTTTTGTGCTGACATGGCATAATATAAGTGGTAATAAAAAATTCATGCCACATCAGCATAAAATGGGCAAAGTGTGTCACATTTACAAGTTGAGGAGGCTAAATGGAAAAACATTACAAGTTTAGGAGGCTAAGGCCTCGTTCTTTTGAACTGAACGATGTTGAACTGAACTGAACTAAACTAAACTGAATGTTGCTGAACTGAACTGAATTGAACTGAATTTTGCTAAAACTGAAAAATAAATATTGAAACTGAATTGAATAATTTTCCGATTCAGAGTATAATTTTCCGCATCCCCCTGAGGTAAAGTTATATTTCTAATTTTTACTTCCATAACAAACTAAGCATTGAGTCTAATTTTTTTCCTCCATATAATTTGTAGGAAAATATTATTTGGTGAACTCGGGTTATTCAAATACTCTTGGATACTTGTCTCCAATTAGAGACCAGAGAATTAGATATCATATGCCGGAGTTTAGGTGTGGAAAACCTAGGGGAATGGAAGAACACTACAACCATTTACATTCATCATTGAGAATGAAAGTAGAAATGACACTACAGTTAAAAAAAAAGGTGGAAAGTCCTTTACAATACACCTCAAATGTCACAAAAGTATCAAATGGTGCGCGGTCGTTGTTTCTACTTTCACTCTTCATAATTTTATAAGGTTGTGCACGCTTGAGATACCGATTATACAACATGGTCTGAATGTTAATGGAAGGGTAGATTCAGATATGTTTAATACAGATCGTAAAAACGCCATGTTTGCAGTGCATGTTGAATCTATAGCACACCAAATTTGAGAATTGCAGGGAGAGGAGGATGACGATAATGATGATGAAGCGGAACAAAATGATGAGATTTTGGATCATATGGAAGAAGATGATTAGAAAAATAGAATGAGATGATGATATTAGTGAATTTTTAAATTTGCTCGTAATTTTTGAATTTTTTTTAATTGATGGTAATTTGCTCATAATATTATATAACTCACTATTATAAGATTTTTGAATTTCTCTAATTGATGCTAATTTGCTCCTAATACTACACATCACTGTTACAAGATTTTTGAATTTCTTATTACAATACATAAGGAAAATCGGAAATTTTTGTATATTAAATCCAAGTTTATATAGTAGAAATTCTTAAGTTGATAAAACATTGTAACATATATTGGTAATAATATTTACTTACATCCAGCAACTTTTGCAAACAAATTGGATCAACTAGTTAAAATTATAATAAATATTACCATATTATATATAAATAAATAAATATTTATTTGTAATTTATTAACCTGAATCGAATTGAATGTTGCTGAACTGAACTGAATATTACTAAAATGAACTAAATTAAATGCTACTGAAAATTAAACTGAATGTTGCTGAACTGAACTGAACTGAATGTTGCTGAACTGAACTGCTGAACTTAAAAGAAGTGCTGGTAAGTTCAAAAGAACAAGACCTAAGTGGAAAACAATTACAAATTCAGGTGGCTAATAAATTGTCCCTTAAATTGAGGTGACTAAGTAAAAAAAATGGACAAATTTAAGAGGCTATATATATATATATATATATATATTATGCCTATGATCTAATACTAAATTGGAGAGCAAAGTAACACTATATCTTGATATCAAAATAATATTAGGTTGAAAATGGTGCAAAGAAGCGTAAGAGTTTTGAACTTTATATTTTACTTTTTTTGGTTACAATTTGAACTTTATATTTAAGCACATCGAAGGATGCATTTTCTATAATTGGTTGCATTGTTTTTCTCTGAAAGTCAACTTAATAGTACTTGTGTTGCCGTAGTAACACTTTGCACTCTAAATGACAGTACTGTCTTTCATTTATAACTAGAAAGACAATCCAGAATTTGGAAAATGACGAAATAAAATATCTTATAAAATGATGAAAGACAATTTGATTGAAATTACCGAGGAACGCGAATGAAGTTGTAAAACGAATATCTGAACTGAATTTAAACTAAATATAATTGAATAATTAAACTTTCAAATAGCAATATTTAAAATAAGTAAATTAATAATAACGTCGTTGGGAATTTTAAAAACAAAATTTCATAAATTTAATATGATTAAGGGTTAATTTTATATACGATAAAGTACAATAAAATGTCGTGTGGTTTCAACCTTTTGCAAACAATATCATGTGGTTTCAAAATGTACAAATGAGGGATATGTGGTATAAACAGTTTATACCATAGGTCTATCAAATATATATATATATGTAGTTTACGGTATCCAAACAATTTCCTTACTTGCTAACTGTTTGTACCACATGTCCCTCATTTGTACATTTTGAACACACAAGACATTGTTTGTAAAAAATTGAAACCACATGACCCTTTATTGTAATTGACCCTTTATATAATTACGTTGTTTCCCATTTCTTTAAGTATAAGAATGTGGTTTGTCTTTGAACAAATCAACATTGTAGTTTGCATTATTTGCAAAATTGAAGAAATTGTCGATTTTATTCACGTAAACGAAAACATTTTTTGTCCAAATATTTTTTTCTAATTGGTTAAGTTAGAATTAAGTTCAGATCATAAAATATTTTTGGAGAAAAAATGTGTTTGGTCACGAAATCAATCATTTTTCTCAATCCTGCAAATAATACGAACCACACAGTCTTTAGTTATTCAAAGATAAAATCACAATTTTTTTTATTTGTAAAAACAAATTAATTACCTTATAATTAAATAATTTCATCAAGTCTATAATAATTTAAGTGTATTAATTCTGTTTTATTTCATCTATTAAGGAATTATCATTATAACTTTTAGCCAAGTTGATTAATTAATTTTTATTTTATTTATTAAGTTCGTAAAATTTTGAATTATTTTCTGAATATCACACCTAATTTATTTTAGAATTAATTTTCATATTAATGTCTTATGGTTTCATTTCTTAAAGTTGAATTATTTATTTTCTAAATAGATGTTAAAGTCGAATCTTAAATTTAGTTTATAATTCAATGTAGTATATATAAATAACCACTGTAACTAATGATCAATTATCAAACTGAATTAATTTATTGAAAATTACTAAACTGAATTGAATGTTATTGAACTGAAATCAAATATTACTAATAATGCATAAAGAAAATGGTGTAACATGTAAAAAAAATAAAGGAATAAGGTCATGAATTATTGACTAAATATTTAATGAATTTTGTTGAAATCTTGAACAAAATTTAAGTCAAAAAGAACATATCCTAACTTGGGAAAATAATCTGCTGTCCCAGACTTCCTATTTCATTTTCATGTCCCTCTATAAATTTTTGACATGCGTAAAAAAGATTCTACGACGGGTTGATTCGGGAACAATTTAGGATATAATAAAAAACATAAGATTTTTTTTTACACATGTCAAAAATATATAAGGGGGCAGGAAAATGAAATTGAAAGTCCGGAACATCAGATTTTCTCCGCCTAACTTTTTTACTTTTTCTTGTGTTGATTTTCTAGAATTCACATATTTCTCAATGATATCCTACTATCTAATTATTGCACAAATATTTTTGGGGTTTGGGGAGTCTTGCCAATAGGTAGAAACGATGCGTTACATGGTAGTTAAATGGACTTAATACCACGCATGATAATTACTAATGAGTTAATGCTTATAATTACTAATGTTATATATGGATTAAATGTACCATTGGCCCTTAACATTATGGTTAGTTTAATATGGTTACTCAACTTCAATTTGTCTCAATAAAGTCATTTAACTTTAAATTTTGTCTTTATTAAGTTACTTGGCAACTTACAAGAATTAAATGTCATCAAAATTTAGTTTTGATCGTTGATTTTCGACCGTTGCGTGGCAGACACCTAAACGCCACGTGTTATCAAATTCTATTAAATTATTTGTAATAAGATTGATGACGTATGACGTCTATGTAGCTGCCATGTGGCGGTCAAAATCAACGGTCAAAGATGAATTATGTTGATGTCGCAACCACGTCACTTTTCAGAAGATCAAATTAATTGGAGTGACTTAATTGTGACTAAACTCAAAGTTGAGTGTTTTTTTGAGATAAACTGAAGTAATCATTTTAAAACAACTAACAAAATTGAGTGATCAACGATACATTTAACTCCACTTATATATTATTTACCAATTTCATTTTTTAAATGTGGAATTTAACGCAACAAACACATAATTGTATCTCAAATTTTTTTTCCAAAACACATTTGGCAAGTTGTGGTAGTGACAGAGACACATGAATTGATGAATTGATATTGAGTCATTGAGAAAAATTTAATACGATTCATCAATTTAGATTCACCTAACTAACATCTGATTCTGATTCTGATACTAGTTTCAAAGAATTTCTAATCTCGAGATCAATAAATTCCAACCCTCATAAATAATAGCACTCAACTGTTTCCCACCTTTTACAATTCTCTTCACTATATAAACCCTACTTCCCATGCATGCAATACTATCACAAAAATTCTCAAATACATATTACAAAATGGGTAAGATGGTTTTGGTTTTAGTCGTGTTCTTTTTAGCACTAATTTTGCACTCCAAGGCACGTACTTTACCTACTGATGATCATGCTACTTTTATGAATAATGACCAAATTAATAAGGATACTAAGGAAACATTTGTTCTTGCTCCTGCCGAGTCCCCTACTACAGCTGGCCTTGAAGACAAGAAGAATTTCATCTATGGTGGTGTCGGTGGCTTCGCGGGAATGGGTGGTTATGCTGGGATGATTGGTGGTATGCCGGTTTTTGGTGGAGTTGGTGGGATGGGCAAATATGGTGGTTTAGGAGGTGTTGGTGGTCTTGGAGGGCTTGGTGGTGGTTCCGGTGGTCTAGGTGGTGGACCCGGTCTTGGTGGCCTTGGTGGACCTGGCCTCGGCGGCGGTGCCCCAGCTGGTGGTGGTAAAGGTGGAATTTGCCCTTAGTATAACATGTTTGTCTAGCTACTGTTTTTTTGTTTGGGTTGTATTTTATGGTTTAATAATAGTGAGTATGTTAAGAGTTATGTTGATGTTCATTGCTGTAGTATAGTATGTTGATTAATTAGCATGTCCTGTTGCAGACATTCTAATTGATATGTATTTGCTTTTGGTTATGTGTACTTAATTTCATGTTTTATTTAATTATTGCTAATTGTTATTTTCCTTAAGTGTTACATATATTTATTAGTTCCTTAAAAAATGATAATTCTTAATTGTTACAAAAAAAGAAAAAAAAAAGAATACTCAATTACCATTTTATATGTTAACCAAAAAAATTGCAATAATTAATGATCTCTCAACTTTTGTGCCTACTTTTGTTTTGTTATATAGTCTTTGAATTTTAAAACCATATATTATATGTTTCTAAATTCTGCATTTTATACTTTCGGAAAAAAAAATCTGCATAATTATATTAATATAGTTATCCTTTTATTGTTGCAAGTTTTTCAAGATTATGGGTGAAATAGAGTTTAAAATGGATAAAAAAAATCTAAATTGAGTATATGTTCTCATAAATAGAGTTTATGTTTTTTTTATCTTACCCTACATAGCCCTCGAATCAATCTAGCCATCGTGTTTTATATATTTTTAAAAAGTATCATACTTTGCGAGCATTTTAAAGTTTTTCGCAAACATGCTTAGCATGTGAAAGAATGAAATAATACTTGCATAAAAGCTACAAAAATAGAATATAAAATTAGAGAGATTTTAGTATACTCCTGGAGCACGATGACGTGGTACTCCAAGTCAATGAATAGTAGACATGTGTCTCATTAACCAATAAGAGTTTGACAATGTGTAATTAATTAAAATGTAATTCTTAGTTAATTATTTATATAAAATTCTAGATCCAAAAATAAAAACCCTAGACCCCAAAAAATAAACCCTAGACCCTAAATGATGAACCCTAGATACTAACCGATATGACGTGTCATTAAATTATAGGTTCGGAGTACCACGTCACCCGTACTCCAGGAGTATTCTAAAATTTCTCTATAAAATTAATACAAATTTTCACTATTAGAGGTAATATTTCTTCTCCTATAGGCTCTGTTTTTTTTTCCTTTTTATTTTCAGTTTAATGCAATCAAATTGTACAAAATTGTGTCTTCATTCAGCCAAATTTAGCCAATTCAACCAATTCAGTTCAACAAATTCAGCAGTTTAGTTCAGCCATAAATAATGAGGTCTGAAGTGTATTTACCAAAAAATATTACTGAAATTATTAAATAGAATTGATATGAATTAAATTGAAATTATGAAACCGCATAAATCACAACACCTAATTACAAAAACAGGTCTATAAATAATTAAAGCTAATTGATGGCATGCATGCATGCATGAGTTTCCCAAAAATTTGTCCAATTTTGCTCATCTACTAATTATTTACTTGCCATAAATATTCTACTTTTCCCCAAATCCTTGCCCATTCCTGGGTAACATTTCCGTTGAAGATTTGAAGTAAAAAGCTAAAAGAAAAGCTAGCACCAAACGTTCTTCCCTAAACACAAAATGACAAGATCTCTAATGTAACGTACTAATAAAGAATTTAAGCTCTGAAAACCATATACACTAAACATGCAAAACGTTACTCCACCTTCATCTATATATAGCTCCACCAAATTCAACTTAAAATCATCATCACTTCAATTTACTTCATTCATACACAGAAATATGGCTCCTTTATTGCTTTGCTCAACGTTCCTTTTTCTTGTGATAACTTGTGATCTTTATGTTCAGGCTGCTCCACCTTCTCCCTCTCCTATGCCGTCTACTGGTGGTGGAAGTGCTGTAGGGACAGGAGGAGGAGGAGGACAAGGAGGAAGTATTGGTGGAGTTGGCCAGCGAGGTGGGTCTGGCACTGGCTCCGGTTCGGGTTTCGGGTTTGGTAGTGGAACTAGTAGGGATGGTAGTGGAAGAAGCTACGAAGGGAGAGGCGGTGGTGGTGGCAGTGGAAGTGGTAGAGATGGAGGTAGCGGCTCTGGCTATGGATCTGGGTCTGGCTCCGGTGGTTCTGGTGCCGGTGCCGGTGGTGGTGTTCCTCTCGGGCCAAGGAAAGCTTCACTAGGGCTAAATAATTAGATCGAAAATTTAATTAAGTTACTATATAACATGTACTAATGGTCCTATTTAAAAATGGTTGGCTTGCTTGTTAAGTTACAGCCTGTGTGACATTATCCTAAGTGAAATTTGTTATTAATAATTAATGAAAGTGTGTTAGTATTATTTATAAATAATTTTATTGTTGAATAGTGTTAGTTTTAATTAATGTCAACCGATGACTTCTCTTTGAATGCATGCATATTATTGGATGGAAAAAGAAATATGTTATTATGATTTTCTAAAATGCACTTGGATCCTGAAGTTGGTCACTTTAAATTACGCTCTCAATTCTTATAAAATACACCCAAAATTTAATGGGGAGAAATTTTGTGAATGAAAAAGGAGGTAATGAGGGTTGTTTAAGAGCTCGACTAGATTGATACTTTGAAACAATAAAAAGGAAAATTTCAACTCAAATTTTATTAAAAGAAAATAGAAAACATTATGACAAAATAAAAAAAATGTTTAAACAGAACGATAATTTTCAACTAGGCTAAAGTCATCACAAATATAACTATTGCAAAAATTAAGAATTGAATCTCATCACTCGAAGACAAGTGATCGAGAACCATGTTTAGCAAGAGCATCCGCAACTCCATTACCATCTCGATAAATATGTGAAACCACGACTTGCATTAGGCCAAATGTTATAAACAAATAAGCCATGTCGGTCTAACTTTCCAAGGGATGTGTAGAGTATGAGTTTTAAGAACATGAACTACATAACTAAAGAGTCACATTCAATCTGCTATAAGGAAAGACCCACCTTGAAAAGTTAGATGCTTACCGACTTTGTTAATGAGTTCACATGGAATGAAGACGAGCTTTTTTGAGATCCAGAATGACGAGCACAGGATGTACACTGATGTGACCTCATATATGTAGATTGCACATGAACGATGTCAGAGATTATAAAATATGTTGTTAGCCTTAATTATAAACTCCACCTGTTAGTTCAATTGGTTAAGTAACATAGTATTAGAGCCTCTGTGATTGAAAGGTGATTCCTAGCAACGATACAATGTCACGTAATATACTTTTGCATTTAGGTTCTACGATTTAGGATTTAGACTTTATTTTTTTAGTATCTAGTGTTCATTTAACATTTTCTATAATTATTTGATTAAAATATATGTAATTAATGTTAAATTCTTATTAGTTCCGTTCTTGAATATATATTGTTTAAGCTAAAAAGTTGGAAACTAACAATCTTTAAAATACTAATATACACTTGATATCTCAATAAATACATTTATTTCTTCTCCATATACTCCTTAATTTTTCATTTATTTATATGGTATTGTATTGTGAATTTACATTAGCACATATTCTCCTCTTCTTAGCACCATACTTTTTGATATTCTTTGAGTAAAAGTCTAAATAATTAAGGTAATTAAAAGAAAGGTAATTTCCTAAAAAAAACCCATGTGTTTACCGATTTTGTCAAAATAGTATATGTGTTTATCTTTTTGACAAAAAGAGGTTTGTGTTTGTATTGAGATATTGATGATATTATGTGAATGATATCATGTGGTGCTAGGAGTCTAGCATTGTGAGACACAAATATGGAACAGAAAAGATTCAAGACAGTTTACCGAGGAGCAAAGAAAGTTTCTTGAAGATAAATATTATTTTTCGAGAAAATACAATTTGAATTTTTGAAGCGCAAGTTGGACATTTGTGATTTGCATGTTCCAACTTGAGGAAGGGTGTTGAAGCCTAATTAGTCTACATAGGAATATTATATTTAGTCTTTATAGGAATATTTGTATTTTGGTCTATTTAGTCTTGTATTCTAGTTTTGGTAGGAAAGGTTTTCCTAGTTTGTGTAGGACTCTTTGTAAACTATATATACGTACATTATGAATGAGAATTAGGAGGCCGAATTTACCATCAGTAATTTAACATGGTATCAGAGCAGGTTTAAGATCCTAAATACCTAGCTTCCGCTAATTCGATGTCGGCCTCCCAAAGGAAGAAGAAGAAGAAAAATCTTTTCTTAGTTGTTTGATGCGAACCTCAAACCCTAATTTCTCTTCCCTTTGTATTTTTTTTAAACCTCCATAAAATTTTATGAGAGACTATTGGATCGGAAACCTTCGTGAGAGTTCATGAGGGGCAGAATTGAACTAAACAACTTTACAAGTTTGTGAGGTGAGTTTAGTTGGAAGAAAAGCCTTATTACAAGTGTTTGTGAATGGTATTGGACTGGAAACCTTCGTGAGTGTTCATGAGGGCGGAATTAAACTAAACACCTTTACAAGAATTGTGAGGTGTGATTAGTTGGAAAAGACCCTTTTACAAGAGTTTGTGAATGGGCGATTGAACCGGAAACCTTTGCAATAGTTTTGTGAAGGATGAACAGATTGTGTCAAGATCGTAATGAAGAAGAAGTATTTTTTTTATATGATCGACAACATGGTTTGTTGAAATTTGAAATTTTATTTCGTATCGTCCAAGTCGGACGTTCGGGATCCTCACCTCCGACTTGAGGGAGGGTATTGAGATATTGATGATATTATGTGAATGATATCATGTGGTGCTAGGAGTCTAGCATTGTGAGACACAAATATGGAACAGAAAAGATTCAAGACAGTTTACCGAGGAGCAAAGAAAGTTTCTTGAAGATAAATATTATTTTTCGAGAAAATACAATTTGAATTTTTGAAGCGCAAGTTGGACATTTGTGATTTGCATGTTCCAACTTGAGGAAGGGTGTTGAAGCCTAATTAGTCTACATAGGAATATTATATTTAGTCTTTATAGGAATATTTGTATTTTGGTCTATTTAGTCTTGTATTCTAGTTTTGGTAGGAAAGGTTTTCCTAGTTTGTGTAGGACTCTTTGTAAACTATATATACGTACATTATGAATGAGAATTAAGAGGCCGAATTTACCATCAAATTTAACAGTTTGTCACCATTACCAAAAAGCGGAAAATTTATTAACGATATTAAATGTAATGATGTATCAATGAAATTTTGGTCTTAATTTCTAACACATTATTATAACCAAAATACCCATTAACAAGTAAAAACATTCGAGTAAGAAAGATAAAGACGGTCATTGTGTTTTCTACATATAGCACATCTATATCGTAAAATAATAAGGAATTTGAAGCAGTATCTAGAAATTTGAATTTGTTTACTGTGAGTGTTGATTAAAAGGCGGGAAATAGAGCGCCAAACTCAAATAAGTTGTTTAGCAAAAATGGAGAGAAAGAGCTCTAACAACGATTTGTGCTCTCTTGTTGAATCCATCAAATCTTCAGATGTAAGTTCCCTCTTAAATCCCCTAATTAAATCACTTTTTGCTCTAATTTTTCTACATTAAATTGCAGGCATCTTCGCTTCAAATTTTTACTTATTTATAATAATAGTTGTTGAGGTGGATGTTACAGGTTGTGGAAATCCGGGTTCAGTTCCTCTCTAAATTGACAGAGTTGAACTTATCTGACAAAACCGACTTGGCGTCTCTCGTTCAATGCTTAACAGTATCCATTCATTACTCTAATTTCAATTATATCATCTCTGCTCTACTTTTCCTGAATTACTAGTGACAACATTTAACCTAAATCTCGAATTCGGTTTTTAGTATTTCCTCTATATGATATTTGATTGATGATTTTTAATGGATGTCTTAACTCTGACGTAGACATTTTGGGAAGATTTTACTTGCTTGGATATATCCCAATGCATGGTAAACAAAGTTATCCTACTCGTGGCTACCAAATATGTCAATTCAGATTTATCCTTATGTTTTCTACAATATCTTACTCTTGCCACCAAGGTATGCGTTGCTACCAATTTTCTGTTTTCGTGTGAAGTGGTGTATATCACATACGGATGGATTGAGGTTTTTAATTTACTAGGCAAGCTCGTGGTGTGGAAAGCATCTAAAGATGACTCTTATGTCTTCCGAAGATTCCCAAGAAGAAGAGCATTATATTATCTTCTTTCAGGTAACATTTTCTCTATAGGAATAACAATGATGTTCGGTCAAGCTTTTGTTATAGTGCGTGATGCATAATTTCCTAACTGTTGCTCAGTAGTTATAAGCTTCTGTTTATCACTTTATACCCAAAATATGCAATTTCAAAATGCTAATTTTATATTTTTCGTTGCTAGTAGTCCCATTTCTACTTCTGATTGCATGTTAGCGAGTTTTTCCATGATTGTTTAGACTGAATTCTTAATTTATTGAATCCATTGTCTTATGTTTTGCAATCTTTTGCAGCTTCTTTTGGGTTTCTTGAGCCTCTCGGCTAGTATCATGCTTGCTTTAACAAGATACCCTGTTCTGACCAGCGATGATTCTGCAGTTATTGTTGAAAGATTCATTCTGGAGCAGTTGAACTTGATAAAGGATGTAGTATCTGAGGCTAAGGTACCAGGCTGTACTTTTTAAGTGCTCATTTCGGACAATTTGCAATTATTGAAGGTTAATTAGCTTCAATGATCATTTGAAACTAAAAAGTCATAATATATTCTCTAGATTAACTTCAAAATGCTTCTTTCTAAATTCAATTGCTATACAGATGGTGAAAAAGATACATGTGGGACTTCTTGAAACCATAAAATCTTCAAAATCTTCTATTCAAGATGAGGATTTTTCATATTTTTCTTCAAATTATATGCATGGTGAATCTCATCAAGTCTTTTAACCTTATGCTAGTACTATCAGCAACTCGGAATACATAATTGCCTGTTAAAATGACTTGAGAAGGTAGAAACGAAATAAACAGAAAAATTGTCATGGTAAACTTCATGGTGAGGCTTATTATAAAGTGAAAGTAATACTGTGGTATTGCGTTATTCCTTACAAGATCCAGAAGTTATTGCCATAGGAGTTCTTGCTCAATTATTTTGTTTGCTTAAGTTTGCATTATAAGAGAATTGTTTATATTTGTTTGCTTTTCAGAGTTTCTGCATATGCACTAAAAGCTATGAGAATTGTGGTTTGAAATACATACGAACCTTAGGAAAAATATTAGCAAGCTTCTTAAGTGTCTGGAATTCTGGATGATTATATGTTTTGGTTTTTTGGTGTAGCTCTCAATTTCGCTTATTAATTGTTTTTATGCATGAGGTTTTCTGACCCTGAACACTTATAGATCACTGCAAAGTTTTTTGCTATTTGGTTCCGGTTGCTCTTTCTATCATTTTTGTTTAATGAATTTGATGATTAGGATCTTATTGTGTCTTTTTGAATAGAAAATTAATTCACTGGGCTCGGAAATACTGAAGGCTACTCAAAATGTGATTGATGCTCTGATGAGATCATGCAAGGAGTATTGCCAAGCTTTGAATCAAGATTTGGTTGATTTGACAATGCAGAAGAATGAAAATGCTGAAGACACTAATGATGGCAATTTAAGGAATCATATCATAAACATAACAAAACTTACGATAGAGAAATTGTGTGAACTTGGTATCCTGGCAGCAAATGATGGTGGAAGTCTGGTAGCCATTCTCAATTTGTCATGGAAAGGTGTTGTTACCTTGCTTCAGCAAAGCAAGGGAGTGCTAGCAGAAAGTGTGAGTGTACAAGATATTATTTTAACTCTCATTTCGATTGTCCACAAGCAACTTAAATGTGCAGCTATTGCTTGGTCTTCTTTGGAGGAAACTGTTTCTGCAACAGAAGCAAGAAGGACTTTTCTTCCCATCAAATTTTACCTCATTAATGCTGTGAAAATATGTTCTCTATACCCTTCTCAAGTATATCTCATTTACAGGGAGGTTGTACACTGTGTCCTAACAATCTCCACCTTCAGGATTTTACTGAGTTTTGAAAAACTTTTGAGTAATGCCAGTGAAATGTTTTCAGAGCTTGTGGAGAAGACATCTATGGATATGCTTACTTCTTTACTAAATTCAGCCAATCTGAATCAGGAGCAAAGGAGTGATCTTCTGGACTGTTTGTTTAATGATAGATGCTGCTCAAACTCTATCCATGAAGATTTAAGTAGCTTTTATTCAACAAATTCACTGGTTCAGCTATTTTCAGTAACTTGTGAAACTATGCATACAGAGAGACTGTTGCTGCCTGGAAGGATGGCCTCGTTCCATACTATACTTAGATATTCTGTTGATCTTGAAGAAGATGTATGGATCAAAACAATCCAAAAGCTTGAGTGGTTTTTGGATATGTTAGTTGATGAACAAATTTATTCTTTGGTTCTTGACTTGCAAATTCCTGTAACATATGTCTCTGGAAAAACAAGTGAAGTGGTTTGGCAGCCTTTCTTTTCTGCTCTTCTGGATGCACTGAAGAGTTTTACTGTAGTGGTATCTTCAAGCAATGGCTGGGTGGAAATGGAGACTTTTCTGCTCGAAAATCTTTTCCATCCACATGTTTTGTGTTGGGAGGTTATAATGGAGATTTGGTGCTTCTTGTTGCGACACGGTGAAACTGACATGGTGAATGGTGTTATTAATAAACTTCTCTTGTTGATGAAATCAGTGGCATCTTCAGAATCAGTTCTTATCCCTGCTTCTCCGCTGAGGAAGGTAGCTAGAACAATATGCTTGCTACTTAGTAATGGGTGTCCATGTATGGCAGATTGTGTTTATAGCTCAATTTTCGGTGATGATAAATGTCAACTATCATCAGTTTTGTCAGCAGCCATGCTCTTGGAAGGCTTTCCTCTGAATTCATTGTCAGATAAAATTAGAGGAATCGCTAAAGAGAAAATTGTCTCTGATTTTTATAGTTTCACCGGAAGTTCAGATGACCAACTGATGACTGCCTGCAGTTCTGGTGTTGTTGGGACTCCGGTTTTCACTCTTTCAGCTTCTCTGCATTCACAGTGAGTACTATTTCTCTTTTGTCTTGGGCAATTTGAAAATAGACCGGGATATTGTTTTCTATTCCTCTAGGAAGCCTGACTGAACTGCAAATTTGTGACATTTTGTTGCAAATTTGTGACATTTTGTTGCAAGTATAGAAGTTAATCCATGGTCAAGCTACCATTGAATTATGTATGTAGGCATATTTTCGATGTAGATAAAGCATAATAGTTCCAAGCTATTTAGAATTTCTTTGTTATCTTTGAATTTCATAGTTTAGTCCCGATAGGTAGTTTGAGAAATTTCATCCTTCTCAGATAGAGTTTGTTGTGTTGCAGTGAGGTTAGCATATCTGATGTTAAAATGAAAAGCCTCAGCTTCCTGATTACTATCCTTCGCAACTTGAAGAAACTTGGAGACATCTCAAATAAGGAACACTATCATAAAATTTTAAATGAGATGCTAGTGATTATCTCAAACTTGACGCAGCTATATAAATCTGATGCTATGGAGGATGTCATCTTGGAGCTTCGGAACTTGTTTGTCTCGGGGCCAGGAGCTTCCGACCCTCTACTGTCTCAATGCAAACCATATCTAGCAGTTTTCATGGGGGGACTTGGAGATATGGAGATGTCAGAAACCGATGATTGTGCCAAGAGTTGTGCGGTGTGGGAATTATATCACATGTTATTTAAAGAGCAGCACTGGGCACTAGCTCATCTTGCACTCACTGCATTTGGATATTTTGCTGCTCGTACTTCGTGTAATCAGCTATGGAGATTTGTCCCACAAGATGCTGCTCTTTCATATGATTTGAAGACAGGAAAAGAAGCAAGCGTGGAGAGATTTATGTCGGAGTTAAAGGCATTTCTCGAGAAGGAAACAGCTATCCTTAGCGTTGCACCTAGTGTTGAACAGCTTGAGATGCTAGTGAAAGAAGGGATGGCGCTCAAAGAAACGGTGCAAAGGATTTCAAATATGCAAGTGGAGGATGATGCTATGGAATGCGAGGAGCATATAGATGTGGACAACCAATCAAACAAGAGAAGGAAACTTCCAGATGGAATCTGCAGGGGAATGGAACTACTGCAAAATGGTCTAAAGGTAATGGGTGATGGCCTTTCTCTATGGAAGCAGAATCAAGTAGAACTATCTGAACATCGTGAGGAGTTCCTAACTCGTTTTTCTCAACTCGAAGATGTTATTTCTCAAATAGTTAGCTTAAGCAGTAATTGTTAAGTTGCATTTTTTACTTTAGTGATGGATAATTTGTCCATGGAGGAATGATTTCAAGGAATGAAGAGTATGAAGCATGTATCTTTATTTCGCATATTCTTTGATGATGCACATTGTATCTGCTTCACCGAGTAACTATTCTGCCGGGTGAAAAATATACTCACTTCTCAGTCTGCTGTATCATAGCATCCCGGAAAAGCCTTTCTTTGCAATGGAGACACAAAATAATCTGAACGTCCTGAATTAATTCGAAATCATTGTTCGGTTTGATGCTTCAGAAGAAGCCGTGGTCATCGATTAGCTGGAAAACAAATCAACAAGTCTCATTGGAAAATTGGATATAGAGCTATGAACAATCTTTTAAAATTTTAATCCGGTTGTGATTTTTTTTTCTTCAATTTTTCAAGGAGTAATAATAGGGTGTGATATCTTAACTAGAACATGTTTTTTTAGAAATAAATAAGTATAGTACTTTTGAAATTAGAATTGAAGTTGGGTGGGAAAAGAAGAAACTAGACCTAAAATAAATATCACAATGCTAATTGTGCCTTTGAATATTGTATTGATTTTGGGAAATTGCTACCAAAAAAACGCCGTTGCCGGGGATCGAACCCGGGTCACCCGCGTGACAGGCGGGAATACTTACCACTATACTACAACGACTTGTTGTTATTGTGTGGTAATTTAATTTTAAGTCTTCACTTGTGTCACCTGATCGTCTATTCAACTGATACTTTTTGATAAAATATTCAACTGAAACATGGTAGACGGCAATCCAAATTTCATAATGAATCATACCAAACAAATAATCTATTTTTATCTTTTAATTAATTTCTCTAGAAAGTTATTTTAAAATAGCTGAAGGACACATTGTTTATGATTTTTCTCTAAAATTTCCTTATGATTTTTTTGGTTGTTAGTTAATTTATAGTTTCTATAATAGAATATATCAAGTATCCTTAAAATTGAAATATGGCTCTCATAGAAGATACTTCTTGACTCAAAAATTGATGTAATTTTACACCCTTAATCTGAAAACCATTTCAGTGAAGTATATATATATATATATATATATATATAGAGAGAGAGAAAAACATTCGATAAATTCAAAAATAATGCTCGTGGTTTACTCAATTTTCAAATAGGGGTCTGTGGTTTAATAGTTTACAAACCCATGTACGTGGTATGATTTGTTTTGCAAATAGAGTATGTGGTATGAATATTTTTACAAAACAAAGTATCCGAAATCACATCATTAAGTTTTGATGATATTTTTATTTTTTAAACAACTTATATCTCTACATTGACAAAATATTGATCATTCAAATCGAATTGCAAGCTGTAAAATGAACTTAAACGTCAAATTAGTCTGTAAATCGTTATAAAAGAACGTAAAACGTCCATAATATGATTTATGATTTCAATTTGAGAGTGTGAAATGTCATTAAGTGATTTGTTTTATCGATATGTAAATGTACATTTTCTTAAAAAATACGAAATATACTTCAATGGAATTGATATGTAAAGTTGTAATTTAAGATACCTTATTTTGCAAAAAACTTCATACCACATACCCTTTGCAAACTGTTAAATCACAGACATTTAATTGCAAATTCACGAAACCACAAGTATTATTTGTAAACTTATCTCAAAAAATATTTATGTGAAAACTTTTATGCTCAAATATTAATATATAAACCGCATGGTTTAAAAGAATGACATCTTAACCGCTTAGACGTTCAAAATGCAAACTCCGACCGGACCAATCATACTATCTAATTTTTATAATCCAATTAGTCTCTGTAAATATGTATCCCGATAGATTCTAAAGGTCCTTCACCCTAGTGCTTATAATCCAATTAATCCCCAACTAATAATTATTATTTATCATATTTTTATCTTTTATTCCAACATTTTATATTACCTTATCCTAACGAACATCAAAAGTAAATGTTCATATTGTGTGTAAATTATTAATCTCTAAGACTATCTTCTAAATCTAATATGATGTGAAATTTAGAACAAGTCAATAGAAAGACCGAGCGAGACAGTTAACCATAGCTTTCACCTATGAATTATTATTATCAGAAAATTTTTACAGTTACTTTGCTTTTTACAAAGTAATCATTCCTGGGTTTTTCTATGGTTATTTTGTTACGTGTCCACTATTATCATTAGATGAGGATAGTGGATTTTGATCTTATGGTGGTGAAGACAAAGTAATGGTTACTTCAAAGTAACTACAGCCTACATCTAGACGTGACCACGGTACGTGAACGCCGATTCCGGTTCGTAAACCGCCGGTTTAGGTTTAAAGAAATCTTGAAACTAAACTTAAACCTAAATCTAAACCTTGTGTATTACTTAACCGCCGATTCCGGGCCGGTTCGAGACGGTTCAAATTTGACCAGTTTTGGTCAGAGTTTCACTGGTTTTGACCCGATTTAGATTAAAGGAAGTTAATATTCGAACATTCTATTTAAATTTTATTTTATATTTTATTTAAATTAATAATTTATATAAATAAATATTATATAAATATAAATAAAAATACAATACAAATTTGTAAAATTAAATTACACCTAAAGTCACATATGACCATATAAATATATAAAATAAATTTACATAATTTATTACAAATACAATAAACTAAAACTAAATTAGGTTTAATTTAATTAAACATTTAAAAAATAATAAAAGACTTGAACTGCCGGTTCATAAGTTTATAAAATTTTGAACCTTAATCTAAACCTATTTTTACGGGTTATCTTGATCCATTTTCGGTTAGGTTTAGGGTTTGACTAGATTTTGATCGATTCATCCGATTATTTTTTGTCTATTGAAACCTTTTATCTAAAATTTCTTCAATTCATTATTTAATTTGCAAATTAACATTTGAAATCACATTCCTTTATTTGTAAAACTTCTAAAACCACATTCCTAGATTTGTAAAAAAAAAAAAACCACATTCCTTTATTTGCAAAAATTGAAACCATATAGTTTTTTTATTATTTTTTTAAGTAAAAAGACGATGGTACCCTTGCCACATCATCATTATTTAACGGTGTTAAGGAATTCCGCGATTTTGTTAACGTTTGTAACCACGTTCCTCTATTTGCAAAAAAAGAAACCACATTCCTCTATTTGCAAAAGTGTTAAACCACATGGGTTTTATTTGTACTTTTCCCTTTATTTTATCCACCATCTATTTTTATCCACCATCTATCAAATGTAGGTAAATTTTCATTTTGTATGCATGCAATAATATTTCTACACAATAAATGTCACTAGTTGAGCAAATAAACACATGACCAGGGATTAAAATACATAATAAATAAAATACACACAAAAGCAAAACCTGTCTTGTTCCATTTTCTTCTAACTCAATAGAAACAATACACTAAAAAATATAATGTGAAGAAAGTAACTATTGATCAGTTGTAGAGTGTTTACTCAAAATACTAGTATTCCTCTCAAGTTTCTTATTCCAACATTGATGCTTTGAACACTGACACCTCCTATTCTCCTCCTCATGTTCTTCTCCATCATTCTTCTTATTCTCATTCTCTGCAGTTCCCTTATTACTATTCTCTTTCTTCTTTCTAAACAACTCTCTCATCCTCTCCTTAACTTTACACCCTTTTTCATCATGCAATCCCCCACAAAACCCACATTTCAGTCCTTTCTTACTCCTCTTCATCTTTTCATAACTAAATGCCAAACTTAATGCCTCATTCAACGAATCAGCCCTCCGCGAAACCACCCATTCCCGAAAATCCTCCATTAATCCGCCTGCGAAAATTCCCTTTAGCACATTATCTGTAAATCCATGATCCCCCAACTTCTTCAAAATCAATTGGATTCTCAAAAAATAAGACCGAACGGCTTCCCCATTCTTTTGACTAAGCATCATAAGTTCCGTCCTCAACTCTTCCATTGCTTCAATTTTATTATAGGCTTCCGAAAAAGAAGCCATTATTTCGTCCCACGAAAGTGTAGGATACGGTTCGATATTTAAATCATACCAAATTGATGCTTCGCTTTCGAGTGTAACGGGGAAAATTCTCAGCATTGAGTTTGTAGACGAAGCGTTGTTTGCTCTACAAACTTTGATAAAACGGCTTAAATGTGAGAGTGGACATTCTTCGGGGTTTCCATGGAAGATCGGTAATGGCGCGACGTTTATGTATGGAATTGGGGGTGGATATGATGGTGTTTTGGTGATGTTGGAAGATAATTGATCGTCGATAACAGGAGCATTTGTTATTGAATTCGATACGGAATTATAATCATCTTCATTTGATTCGTATGGTGATCGAGAATCATTTGATCTACGTGAGGTTTTGGACTTTCGAGTCATTCTATGTTACTGGAAATTGAAATGGTGAGTTTGTTGGTTAACATTTCACAATAGTAACGGTTTAGATGAAGAAGTCAAAATTCAAATAAGTAGTGACGGTTTAGATGAACAAGTCAAAATTCAAATATGTTTTATCCAATCCCACATTGAGAAAAATTAACAGCAGTTAATGTTTTATAAGTGGCACAATAGAAATGGTTACTCGTCGGGCTAAGTAACGTGGGCCTGCGGCCCATGTGGGGACACCAGAGTGATGGAACACGGCAAAGGCCCAGAATGGTTGGGCTTGATGTGGTTAAAATCTGGACCGTCCATTGCAAGCTGAGAGTTGAACTGAGCGAAGGCTATAATAAGATCACACGGCTCTTAAAGTGGGATGCACAGCGTGAGGCTGGTTTCACAGAGCAGCGAATAACTCCCTCTCTCAGCAGTGGAAGGATAACGGGCCGTTGCTGCCGAAGTCCATATGGCCCGATGGGTCTTACTAATTGGACCATCACTTTTTTTCTTTCAACTAAAATTTTGAGATCCTTTATATTTGTCATAATGATTTCAAATATAACATATTTTAATTTTCTAGACACTTATAATGTCATAAGAAATGATTTTGTGAATCTGTTTTGTGATATCTACATGTGTCGAAATATCATGGTAACGACTCTAAAAGAAATAGAAAAGAAGACCAAATGGTTAATTATGACAAAAGATAAAGATAGATGTAATTTTAAAAATAAAAACACTAAACAATGTATTATATATAAGCTTAAGGACTTTAAAATTATTTAAGCTTAATACCTATTGGCTCCAAAAGTTGACTATTTTTTTCACTGAGCTTAATACCTCTCACCCTATGACTATTAGATTAATTCTGGCAGTAGGTGCTTCTCCTGACTAAATAGTTTGTGTCCCTATTAGATGTGTCGAAAGATTTTACATGGTGATTTTACATGAAGATGTGTATATGGTTCATCCTTCTGGTTTTGTTGAACCCAACAAGACTAATCACGTTTCCAAACTACGGGAATCTTTATATGCTTTGAAGCAATCCCCTCGTAGGTGGCATGAGAAGTTGACATCGAAGCTCCTCCTTTTTGGTTTTTGTGGTTCTAAAACAGATAGCTCACTTTACTATTTTATTAAGGGCAGGGTTCGTATTACAGTGTTTTTTCAATGCGGATTGGGTGGTGATAAGGATGATATGAAGTCTACGGGCGGATATGCAGTTTTCTAGGGGAACACTATTGTTTCTTGGTCCTCCCGAAAGCAACACACTATTCCTTCTCTCTCTTCTATGGAAACTAAACCCCGATCTATTGCTACCGCTGCTACTGAGCTTAGTTGGGTCAGCATGCTTCTTCGAAAAATTAGGTTTCTTTTGCGCCAACCTCCAATCCTTTCGTGCGGCAACTTTAAGTGTTGTTTAGTTGTCGGGTAACCCGATTTTTCATAATTCGAGTAAGCATTGGAAGATTGAATTTACTTTATGTGTGATAAAGTTTGTTCAAAGACACCTGTTATGCGTTATATTAGCGCGTATGATCAAACAACTGATGTTTTTACCAAGCCAATTGCAGGGGGCAGTTTGAGTTTTTACGTGCACTCTGACCATGATTGGTCGTCTTGCTTAGCTAGAAGCGGGGGGGGGGGGGGGGGGGGGGGGGGTACTAGCCAAATTCCACTAGAAGATTCTACATGGTCTTCTTTGTTTCTCAAGTTATCTTTCTGTATTCTGTTTAGGCGTTTCTACACATGTATAGAAATCTTATGGTAGGTAGACTTCGTTGTATATAAATATCATTGATTCAATGATAATTCAAGTCAGTTTTACTGAACCTTTATATGGCAATTGAAGTAAGTTTATAAAACCAACAAGTCAATATAAACACGTTTTAGGGCTAAACGAGCAACCCAATCGGTTTGTATAGTCATGTTGCATGGGGTGTGATGTGAGTGACCTTAATACATTGTTTGTACTTTTAACTTGTGTAAAAAGCTTGATTGACTTTTTATCTTTTATGTTGATGAGTTATACCAATTGACTACGTTTTAAGTAAATTGAAGGAATAATTTGGACAATGGATATAAAATTTAAGGAGTTACTTAAGTTTTTGTGGACAAGTTCATGGAGTATTTATGTTTCTGTTCTTTCTTACTGAAATTTGCTAAATTAAGCAAATTTACTGAAGTAAATTTGTTGAACTAAATTTTACGAATATAAGTAAAATAGAATATAGGCTAAAGTACAGTTTGAGTAAGTTTATAGGGTTCATTGCAGTTTAAAGGCCCAACTAAGATTTTGTCTTTTTTCTATAAGTTCAATCAAGCCATATACGTGAAAATCATATAGAGTATTAATTACTGTAACAAAAAACTTCATCAAAAATTTCTTTTTAGTTTTTACTAACACAATAGAAAATATAGAGTATTAATTACTAATTAGGCATAATATATTATCAAGCATATATGATATACATGCAATGTAATAATTAATGGGCCATAACGAAGAAGGAAGTAAATCTAAAGATACAAAAAGATTTCCTCAAATTTTTTTGTTTATTGAAAGATTTCCTCAATAATTAGGCAGCAGAAAACACCATATATACTAAGATTTTTGCTTTATAAGAAAAAGAAAAAACTAAAAACAACATAATATATACTATTCACCATAGAATACCAAAAAGCATCGTCTCTTGTCCTCCGGCCCTCTCCAAAAATATGAAGAAACTTAGCATCAAAACTCAAATTCTTCTCATACTTGGCTTTTGTTCAATAATAGCTTTCTTCTCTGTACAAAAACCCGAAAGGTTTTCGGGTCTCGAATTCGAAGTTCGTGTGATCAATGGCTTCACTAACAACTCTTCCTTGCCGTTGGTGATATGGTGCACCACGGAGGGTGGTGAGCTCGGAGGCCGGGCTCTCCAGGAAGGCGACGATTTCAGCTGGAATCTTAAGACTAGTTTTTGGGGCACTAGTCATTATTTGTGCACTATGAAATGGGAAGAAAGGAGAAGAAAATTTGACGCATTCAAGTTTCCTAGAGATATTTATCGTTGCAGCCTTTTCAGAAAATGTTCCTGGTTAGTTAGAGAAGATGGTTTTTATTTTAGTAATGATGAGATTAATTGGAAGAAAGATTTTTCTTGGGTTTGATTTTATTGTACATGCATCTTTTGTTTTTAAATGTTTTTTTTTTTTTTTTAGAAATTTTGTTTTGGATATTAGTTTAATCATGTGTGTTCTCTTTTTCTACTTGAAGTCATAAACAAACATTTTTCATCTTTAGTACGTACTAACTATTTAGATTATGTTCTATTTCGCTTTAATTTTTTAATATTGAATTCCACAAACAATCACAAAAAAAATTTAAATATATTTTTATCAGAGAGCTTCCTGCTTGGGTCATATATTGCCCTTTTTGGAATGAATATTATTATGCGTTCAATTTAGTTATTCATATTTACGGTGGCAGTACAAAGAAAGAAAGAAAAGAAATATAAATTTAGATTTTTTTACCAAGTATATCTTGGCAGGATTATTTGTATTCATGTTATTGACATAAAATCCATATATAACAGATTCTGAATTGAATAAATTACTGAAACAAAAAATATGTTTATGAGACTAAAATTATAAAATTTCTTAATATATTTACCAAATTTGTTTAGCTACATTTGTTATATTAATGATATAATATTAAAAAAAATTAAAGATGTTAATTAGGGTATCGTTTTGTGGTAATACTACTTAAGGTATCTATATCAGAAAAACAGAAAGAAACCTTTATATTTTTTATTTATTTTTTGGTTAATTACAAAAAAGAAACCATTATATGATGTTGAATAAGTTGGGACAAACATAAGATAACATAAAATTGATGGAGCAAGTGAGCAACACAAGCGCATTACCCAAAAAAAGAGAAAGAAAGTAGGTAGTGGTTGTGCCAGGAAATGAAATCCCACTTGTAAATGTACACTACCTTACTTCCCCAAACCAGACAATCCTTGTTAATGTCCAAAAATAGTTCTTGTCCCATATCATGTTTCATAATACTTTTCTGATGCATATCCTAATATTTTTTCGAATTTATTGTAAGGCTCCTGCGTTGATATAGTTTCAATGTAAGAATTGATAATTTTTCTCTTATTTCTCTCCTAGATGATAGTACATGCAAAACGAGTTTTTTTAGTTTGACCTAGTTGTTCGGAACTGTAAGAGATTAATATAAAAATATTGATTAGTCTTAACTATCAGCTTGAGCTTTTAGTTCAATCGGCTAAGTAACATGATATCAGAGTTTCATGCGATTGGAAGAGCATGAGTTCAAGCATTGACAGTTTCAATATTTATTCTGCACGCTTCAAGCTCAAAGAACATCCATCATATGGGTGGTTGCGAGCCCCCGGCTCACCCGCTACTTTATAGAATTAGTTTTTTTTGTTCATACCTCTACTTATATTTGGTGCTGATTACACTTATAGCTAATGGGACTGGGAGCTTGTATGTGATACATTATTTTTCCTGGCTTGGGCTAAGGAAATGCCGTGTTGGTATGCGTAGAGCGCTCTCAAAATACATGTTTCTCGAAAATATAAATGTAAACAAATTGATACATGGATTATTTAAGGTATAACAAAAATATATGGCAGTCTATTATTTATAATTAAAGGAGTATATACTTCGAAAGCGCTCTAAAAGCTCTTCCCTATATATTTCTTACATTAACCACAACTCATGATTGAAAGTTGATGGTCCTAATGATAATAGTTCAACGATTTAAAGTGATGGTGGAGATGCGTATAATGTAACGGATGTGTGGCTATACAAGAAAAAATCGGAATAGGGATGTAGTAATTAGGACAAAAGTAGGGGTTATATGTATCGATAATAAAATGAAGAAAAATTAACTAAGGTGGTTAGATCATATAAAAAGAAGGTCAAGTGATGTGCCGGTTAGAAGACTTAAAGAGTGACAAAGGGAGGACATAGTGAGGGATATGATTGAGACTTAAGAGTAATATAAATCTATTAGGGGTTGAGGAAATTATGGTAGTGGGATAGGAATAATGTTGCAAACACAACTTAATTTTCATGGTTCATTATAATGATTCATGTTAACCGACTCTAACCCATCTTAAGAAGAAGGGTTTTTTGTTGTTATTAATTTTTCTGTGCAACAGTCAACAATTGCTAATAAAAAAACAAATGAAACACAAGTCTACAACAGAAGAAATGCTGTAATGGGTGTAGGTTTTGGATGGACATTAGAGGATATGTGTATCAGTTAGCATTTGAATTAGTGACTGGGTCAAAAAGAAAGATAAAGATATAGTGGATTGAGTTACTTATCCAATTAATCCGTTCAATTTAATATGATTAAGCATTCAAGTTGTCAAATAAAATATTCTGATTATAATCATATACTAGTTGCTAATTATCTTATGTATATAATAATTTAATTAGTTGGATAATGAGAATGGATTATGGATGCCGCATGCATATCAGGGTTTTGTCGCAATCAAATGATTTAAGAAATCTTATTGTGCACCTTTGGAGATGAATTGAGATAGACTGCTCAATGGCTCTCACTTTATATGTTTGGTCAAGTTCAAGAGTACTAAATATCAACCATGCCACTTATAGTATTATTGTAATCTTCTACTTCCCTTACCCTTCCTCTTTTTTTTTTAAAGGACCTTACCCTTCCTCTTAAAACAAACGATTTAAGGTTTTAGTAATTTTTCGGGAACTAATGTAATGTACATATATTATTATTGGATAAATATTTTTTTTTATTATAAAAAGGCTGAATATATAAATAACTCCCTGAACTTGACTCAATGTTGCTACTGATCTCTTCAATTTTCAATTGTAACAAATATCCCCTCCAACTTTAAATGCGAACAAATAACCCAAAATTCCAAATTCTAAATTCCAAATTTTGGAGGGCTCAGTAGCAACATTTAACCAAGTTCAAGGGGGTTATTTGTGTATTCAGCCTTATAAAAACCTGGACTCCATGAATTCTAAATTTCGACGATTGAAAAATGCAAGATACCCAAAATATAGAAAAAAAAGCGCAAAGTATATAAAAATGCAGAAACAACATAATATGAAAACGCGTAGAAAACATGAAAAAGCCATAACACAACAAAAATGCAAAAGAACGTAAAACATGCGAAAATGTACAAAAAAAAAAAAATAAAGAGTTTTAAATTCTCTAATATGGAATTACTGAAATTTTGAGATATGGAATTCCTGAAGATTTACCGAATTCTAGCGACTGTAATTCTAAATTTATGGAAAATGAATTCAATTCCACAAATCTGAAATTTCAGGTTTCCAGAATTTCGATGACTGAAATTCCAGATGAATTCCAAGTTTCAGCAATTCAAGAGATCTGCTATTCTAGATTTACGAAATTCTGGCGATTGGAAATTTTAAATGAATTCCAGATTTTTTGTATTCCAAATTTATGAAATTCTGGCGACTTGAATTCCATAAACCTGGAATTCCAGATTTCTAGAATTTCAGAGACTAGAATATAGTATTCCAGATTTCTGCAATTTTGAAGTCTTGAATATCAAGTTCTTGGAATTTCAAATATTTGTTGGAATTTTATATTCCAATCGCTGAATTTCTAGATTTCAAGAATTGTAGAAATCTAGAATTCATAAAGGTGACGGCTGAAACGTTGTTCGAAGTTGTAGACGAGATAGAGGCGGCCAAAGTAGATGGTGTAAATGAAGAAACATCAACCATGATGAAAAGATAATAGGAGTGGTGACATGAAATTCAAAGAAAAAGAAAAAGAGTCAGATTAGAGGGGTTTCAGACGGTGCATAAATAAATAAATGATTAATTTTGCTGACATGAACGAAGACATTTTTCAAAACAAAAAAAAGAAACTCAGACCTTTCACCGGTTATGTTAGAGTTCAGGATCAAAGATAAAAAAATTTGGTAAAAAATTACCCGCTTTCAGATTTGCAAAGTTGAACAGTTCTTTAATTTTGCAAACAATACATTACACCGTTCTATTTTTGCTCAAAAACAAATTATAAGAATTTATATGAAAAAAATGTGAAACAACAATAGCCTAATGTGAAATTAACCATTATTATTATTATTATTATTATTATTATTATTATTATTATTATTATTATTATTATTCGTTACTGTTTTACAGCTTAAGAATGGTTATACTGTTCCCAAAGTGGGTGGCAAAATATATGTGCCTTGTTATTATTCTTATCACTAGTTGCCCATGTCGATATTTGCTTTTCAAGTACTATCTTATATGTGATTTGATCGTAAAGATGGATAGATATTAGATTATATTACCGATAATATAGTGCCAACATCTCCATTCCTCTTTGTTTATATATATATTGTTCTAACTTGTTTTTTCTTTTTAAAGTACAATATGTATTATGTATAATTTATTTAATTACTTAAACTCTGATGAGATGTCTAAAAGATTTTTCATTTATTGTACAATACTTAATGAACAAATAAAAATGTATTTTTAGTTGATTTTGTAATTAAATAATTGAGATAATTACAATTTGAGCTACTTTACCAATTTTCAACTTTAGAGAATCCTAATTCTTTTCAAAAAAGTTCATATAATAAAATTATGACCTAGGAATAAATTAAATAAAACTAAAACTAATATAGCTATTTGATCAAAACTATTTCTTTTTTAAAATGAAGCTATTTCATAAATGAATTAATAAATAAAAGTTTAATCACATTATATAATAAAATGATATAACAAAGTATTTGCATACCTTAAGGTATGTTATCCATACGTTTGAGTTCTCGAATTACTCTTCAACTTCGTTCTTAATCTTTACCGATTCAGGCATCGGAATAGAGTCACCGTTCAATGGCCCCTCCTTAGCTTACGTTTGCTCTTTTGCACAAAATACAAGCTTATGTAGAAGTCATGATTAGTTTACGATATAACAGTTATTTTTGGTGGAAATTGTTAGATGAGAGAGAATTGCAATTATAGTTAGTTGCAACAATGAGACAATAAGATATTTTAGGATGGACATGTCGAGTTTTGTCAAACCAGATAACTTCACATCATTAACACGACATTACCTAGTTGGCGAGAGTCGTTCAAACCTCAATTCGTAATATTATTTTTATGACAATTTGGTTAGTCAAACAATTCTTTCTCGTATTAGTTTGCTTAGTGTAAGTTATGTACATAGAATCGTTTGTAATTCAAAACTTTCACTCATTAAAAAAAAGATTGGTTTTTATGTATATAAATTGATTTTAATTTCTCCATAATTATTCAAAAAGTACCTACTAAGTAATAGCTTGATTACATTTAAAAAAGGAGCATAAGATTCTGAATTCAAATTTCATGATTAAAAGAACATAATTTCTTAATCATTATTTTTTAGTTAATAAAAAAGATAAAAGATGATGGCACTCCACCAATCATGAGGGATATATGTGTTCATTTAAGTACTATTTAAATGTATTATTGTTACTATTATTAATAATAATAATAAATTAATATTATTATTATTATATTAATAGTGAGAAATGAAGATGATCGATGAATGACAAACAGGAGTATAATCTGCATATCATAGTGAGTGATGAAACCCCACATTTCACATTGAAACAAAAGAGAAAGCAAGATGAAAAGCAAAAGAGACTGTTATGCTTAAAGTCTAATGAACCCCACATCTCATCTCATCTCATCTCATCTCATATGATATCATAAACAACCCTCTTGCATATATCTTCTGCTTAAAGCTCAACCAATCCCTCAAAATATGCCACGACTGTTAAAGCTATAAATCACATCTTACAATATATAATTACTTGATTCATTAGCTATGAATAGGCTCAATGGAAAGTAAGCGAATTTTTATGGAGTCCTCCTTGTTTGAATTCAGTTTCCGCTATCGTTGTTAGGACCTCATAACTGAAACGATATATAAGTCATCTCAAAAATTCCAATGTGGCTTTAAGTCTTTCAATAATTGGAATATAATTAACTTTTATTATTCTAAACTTTTTTTTTTTTGCTGCAGAAAAAAAATACTTGATTACTTAGACGCGTTTAATCTTAAATGGATGAAATGTTGTGATTACTCAACCACACAACATAAATTTCAATATGATGAAATATTTATTTCCTATCAATATGATGAATTAATGTTCTTTATGCCGAATCAGTACTTATCGATGATTTATTTCAATTCAATTGAATAATCTTCAGTAATTTTACTTTAACAAATGGACTTGATCAATTTAGTTTGGGTTAGTTATTTTCAATTCAGTACTTTTCATTTATAAAGAACAAAATTTAGGAAAATTCTATGTTTACTTTATTTTTTTCAAAATAATTATCGGATTAAAAACTAATCTAATAACAAACAACAGAAAGTATAAACAAAGTGAAGGAAAAATAAATTAATGATAGTGTACACCCAAAGTTTAAGTTAATACAATGTTATCCATTAATTTTATTTAATTATTTATCAAAACGTTTTCCCATTATGGGATGACTATAAAACTAACTTAGTGGGGCGTTATCCATTCTATTTATATTTTTAACGATTTCAAAACCTTTTTGTAATATGTAATTTTTGGTTTTTCATCCGCTTTCCGAACCACATTGGGCCGATTAATTCGGATTCGGGGCGGGTTCAAGGATTATGGTATTTAAACCCCTCCCAGTCGTGGTTGTGGGGAATCGATCCGCAGACCTTCCTACCAAGCGCAGCCCCATGCTACCACTGCGCCAACCATCGATTGGTTTTTTGTAATATGTAATGACTACACAGAAACTATGTTTATAAAAAAAAAAGAAGAAAAAAAGAAATTTTCTGAATTAGGTCGGTGTTGCAAATGCCATGTTTTTTTTTTTCTAATCTGAATTGATATTTATTTAAATTTGCTGAATTAGCAGAAATTTGTTGAATGTATCTAATGAATTTCTGAATTTTGTTGAATTTAATTTGCCGAACTATTTAACTTAACTGAACTGAATTTTATTGAATTTAAGCCAAAAAAACAAGGGCTAACTAGTTTAGCGATTTGAAATTAATGTAACATAAAGAAAATGATCATTGATCTAATCCATTGAAATATATAATTATAGCCCCAAAATGCTTTTTGTTTGAATTCTTCCCATATATATAATAGATATAGAAAGGGGGATGTAATAAAAGTGGTATAGCATACATTAACACAAAATGAAAACATGGAAAAGCCATCAGCTTATTCTCTTCTTTGGTTTTGCAATATTGAGCTTCTTAATTACCACATCATCAAAAGCACATATTGAGAATAAAAATGAAGAACATAGAGTTCATATTAAGAATGGATTAGCAACTAATATCAGCTCAGAATCAACCATGGAAATCACGTGTAGGTCAAAGTCAACGAGTCCAATGGCACGTGAGCTGAGTGCAGGAGAAGCCTACGAGTGGAGAGTAAGAAAAAGAAAAGTGTATAAGTGTTATTGTACATGGGGAAGATATTTCCAAATATGGCATGCTTTTCAGCCACGTAGAGATGAATATTACACAGTTGTGTCTTGGGTTGTCAAGGAAGATGGATTCTATCTTAGCTGGGATTATCTTCTTAATTCCACCAGAAAAGCTGTATGGGAATCTGAGTGATTTTCTTTTAATTATATATTTCTTTTCTTTGGCAATTTATTTTTTCTTTTCCAATATTTGTGTTTTAAATTCTTACCATATTGTAAATTGACATCCTCCAAATCTTTATTTATTTGCAAGAAGTTGGTTTTAATCCTGGTAGAATGGATTAGATGATCTATATGATTTTGATTCTGGTAGATTAGATTGCAAAGAAATTTTAAAATATTTCTGAAGTACAGATGTCGTGGTACTCTAAATTGATTGCAAACTTTAATTTTTAATAATAAAAGACATTTAAAAGTTTTTTTCTTTTAACGCATAAAGTGTATGTGTATCAAAATAAGTTAGTTATAATTATCTAATTCAAACAGAAAATGGTCACTCAATTCACTTGAGTTAAAAGTTGTGTTGCTTTTATGATTCCAATTAAATCTTTTCTTATTAGTTTCTCAATAATAATGTGATACATATAAAAGATAAAATAAAAATTAGATAGGTGTGTATACAATATTATATAGATAATAGATATAAAAAAAAAGTATTATATTTTTTTTTTCTTTTTATGACGAGGAACTTTACTAACCCCACCAACGCGGACTTCTCACTTCACACGGGTTATAATAGAGGCTTCCAGAGCAATTCAGCAGACCCATTAGAAAACAAGGTATTAAATACCCAAATTGCAATTCCTGAGGATCGAACCTAAGATCTGTTGGGTGTCTTTCCCACTTTCTTTGGTGCTTTGACCATCTGAGCTACCCATGGTGGTAAAAAAGTATTATATTGATATTATATTAACTTAAGAAAAATTCTAAATTTGTTAGAACATTAAGCTACCAGATAATTTTATTTTTCTATTTTTGCTCTCCAAAACTACAACCAGGCAACAATACAGCCACATGTCACAAGCATTTTGCATTTGCTATTTTTCTGTTATTTTTTATTATTTTTTTAGCAAGCGGAGCTATTTCATTTTTTTATTTTCTTAACAAAAGCAATTTCAAATTTTTAATAGCTCACTTCTTTGTTGGATAATATACAATATTAGTACAATTTGTCAAAAAAAAAACAGAAAACATCATTTTTAATCAAATGAAATAGAAAGCCAAAATTGAATCTCTGAACTTCACTAAAACAAGTTTAGAAAATTGATCTGGATAAAATAGAGAATAAAACTATGATTTAGCCTCTATATATCTACCCTATCTTGTAACGGTAATAATGTAACTGATATAGTTAATTACAACAAATAATTTTATTTTTTTGACAGCAATTACAACAAATAATTAACAAATCAAATTATATTTTAGTTATATATGCATAGATAGAGCAATTTAATTACAGAAAATGTGGAGGCATGCAGCTGAAAATGAAAATAATAGGGTTAATATTGATTATGATGATGATGATATTAGAGATAAAAGGAGAAGGAGGTGCAGGTGAAGGAGAAGGTGCAGGTCTAAGTCCGGGTCCAGGTCCAGGTGCAGGAGAAGGAGATGGAGGTGGAGGTGGAGGTGTAGGTGTAGGTACAGAAGAAGGAGATGAAGGTGTAGGTGTAGGTGCAGGAGAAGGAGGTGTAGGTGCAGGTTCAGGTTCCGGCAGTGCAGGTGGAACTAACGATATGTTCGTGGACTATAAAGTCCGTATAAAGAATGATCTATCGTCTGGTATATTTTTGCAGTGCGAATCAGGGGATGATGATCTTGGTGCTGCACGCATTACTCCTACAAATGAATATAGGTTTAGTGCAAGGATTAATTTCTTTCGAACTACTTTGTTTTACTGCTATATTAAGTCAACAAAACATGATATTAATTTTAGGTTTGATGCTTTTAAAGCCACCAGAGATGAGCTTCAATGCATCTCCTTTCGCTGCTTCTGGTCCATCAGGAAGAACGGCGTCTATTTTAGTAATGACAATATCAATTGGTTTCGCCGATATCCTTGGAAACTTTGATACTTTATCGACAAGTTTTATTGATCCGATGTATACTATATTTAAGAACTTTCATATAAATAAACTAAAAAGAGTTGCACAATTATCACGTCTTTATTTGCAAGATCACCTATATGAATTGAACTAATAACAATAAAATTACGTACTATTATCTTAATTTTCTTGTTTCCTCTTAGCTTAATTTAATTTTAGGTTTTCTGGACCGATAATCCCGCGCTTCTCTTCCCTTCCCTTCCCTTCCCTTCCAAGGAGAGGCTCTCTAACTAATTATCTTGGGCTGGTTAGGCCTAATTGAGTGAAAGATTTGATAGAGTTTGAACTCTTAAAGAACATTATTGATATGTGTAAAGTATGTATACATGATACATACAATGTCAAAGCCTGTAATATCTTACAAAATCAATCAATCATATCTTTCCTAAACAATAAGATAATTACGTATCTAACATAATACCGTAGTCGAAACGGGAGGACAATAAACATTGAGTCTAGACAGAAAATCTTCAAAGAGTGTCGGCAACAGAAGTCTTTTATTAAAGATGTCGGCTAGTAGATATCGTGAAGAAACATGTAAGACCCGAACTTCCCCATTGGAAACCTTTTCACACACAAAAAGTGAATATCCATTTTAATATGTTTTCTGCATTGATGGCAAACATGATTGTCATAAAGATAAAATGCACTCACATTATAACAATACACCAAGGTGGATTTTTGGACACGACAGTTGAGCTCAAGAAGGAGATTTTGGATGCAACAAATTTCATAAGCCACGTTAGCAACACTACTATATTCAGCTTCAACTCTAGTTCGAGTCAAAGGTGGTTGACGTTTCTCTAATCAAGAGATTAAATTGTTCATGAGAAAAAAAACAATATCCATATGTGAAACAGCGAGTGTCAAGACAACAATCTCAGTCAGCATCAGTATAAGGAACTAAATTTTCAAAACAGGAAGAAGTGAGATTGAGACCGAGATCAACAGTGCCTTTGATGTATTGAACGATCCGTTTTAAGGCAGTCATATGTTATGTTTTTGGATCATGGGGATAAACATACAAACTTGTTGGACCTTATAAAAAATGTCAGGCCTAGAGAGAGTCAAATTCTAAAGAGCACCAGCTAGACTACTGCTATGAGTATGGCTATACATTTCTCAGAGTGCTTGTGATATTTCTTGTTCTTGAGTAAACTAATGAAGCAGATGAGTAAACTACTATTATGAGTATGGCTATACATTTCCCAGTTTCATCTCGTCAAATGGTCTTTGATATCTTCTCACTAGTAAGTGAGCGTATTCCCTCACTTCATATGTATGTAACACTCTGTTTACATATTCACCCAATATACCCATATTTGTCATCCCGTTAAGGACATGTTAGCCGTACATCAAAGTGACCCATATTCCACGTTGTATACTATACAATGAAATCGAGTCAGGAGATAACAAATATCTAAATTGTAGAAAGACTAATGAAAATACACACAATGTGTCTTTCTAGAGTGGATCTATCTAGTCTCGTGTGTACCACACATACCTACATTTATACCCTACCTTTCAGGTTCTATAGAATGTGCTTCCTACATAAGTCCGTACATGTCATGAATGTAAAAGTTTGTCTTCCTTGATCATTCCCATGATCATGATTGACTTCGGATATTCTAATTTATGGTTTAATGAATCAATGGATACTTCATTCATAAAACTATAACATAAGAACATAAATAGAATGAATTAATGTCTTATTCATTTAACACAAAACCATAGTGCAAAGTACCACAATAATAGAAACTCACTACCCTTTGGAACTAAGGCACACCAACGTCATCAGTAGGCGGGATGAGGTGATCAAGAATTTGAATCGTCATGGCATGAATTTTAAATAATTCAGCCCATGTAGTATAGTGGCCTTTTTCAATTTTGAGCGTAATTTTGATGAAGGTAGCGGTATTAGAAACAATTAGAGCGAGATGAGTGGGTGTGAGAGAAAGAGGAAGATTCAATCAGCTATGGTTGGAGAAATCTTAGGCTCTGGTTACCATGATAGAATTTGATGAATATTATTGATTTGTGTAAAATATATTATAGAATACATACAATGTCAATTTGAAATAGAATCTCTTTGTCTCCCAGAATATTAGGATAGTCCAAAGTTGAGTTTTACCTTTCAATGTTTAGTTACAATATAATTACATCTCGTCAACTTTATCTAGATAACTTTGTGATTATAGTAATTGTCAAATCATATAATAAGTTATAGGGTTATGTTCTCAAGTTGAATATACTCAGTTAGATTGATTCAATGAAACTCAATTTCACATCTAAAATGTATCACCTAGCCGGTTTTGAGTAATTCTAATTCAAGTGGCCTTTAGATAAATTTTCCTCAATCCGAAAGTGATGATTCTTAGTATAACATTCTATTACCTTGTGATTATAATTCTATTATCCAAACATCTTCAATTCACATCTCTTTCTTAAGAGTGCTTCATTACAAAGTCAAAACGAAAAAATATATAATTCAAGATTACAAAGATGTTTATTAAATTCCATTGATTACTTATACCTATACATAATGAGAATAACTACTGAAATTTATGATTCTTCACATCTAGTATCTCTAGTCAGATCTCAAATGCATATTAACATTTAATATCATCCATGTAATTATCTAGATATCCAAATATCTACAATTTGTGAGACCAATTGCTTATTCATAATAACAAACATTATTACATTTAAGTCTCAACAATATTATACTAGAATATTATATAATACATTAACTTGTGATAATTTAAGACTATACAATATAATATTTAAGATACGTCTCACATATATATTAATGACTTTCTTAAGACGTATGTCAAATTTTTAGACGATATCTATTGAAGGAGTATGAAATAAATAGTAATAATATTAAGAAGAATAACAATACAATTTTTTGGCTACTATGCTTACATTTGGCGGTTCTTTTTCATAATATTGTAAAAAAGTGGCTTTCCAGCTTTTCATCTTCAAATCCGAGTATGCAAAACTACTTTTGGAAAACGCAGAAAAGTGTGGGAAACTACTTTCTGGAAAAGTTACAGCTTGTAGCATTTAAAGAAAGCAGTTGTCACAACTTATACAAAAAACTCATGTTGATGTTTTTTTTAGAACCCTATATTTCAATATAATTTAATATATCATTTTTTTTCTTGATTTTTAGGACTTCAAATGTACATACCAAACACTTCTTATCTTGAAGTCCGGCAAAATGAACTAGAATGCATCACATGATTCGAAGTACCACAATATGCACCATCACTATTTTGAGTCTATCATCGGTTAGGCAATTCATTCCTAAGTATAGAGACAAACTCTATATAGAAAGAAGATCTTCAAAAGATCTGGCATATCTATCAATCTAGTAATGTGCCTCTGGGTGGTTTTCCCTTGTTGATACGAACTCCTAAATAATTAGATTCGTAGTTAGTTTGTTGTTATTCCTAGTTAGTCATATGCTTCTCCAACAGGGTCACCACCCTCATATCCATATATAAGTCTTTGACCAAGGTGTATTAAGGTAACTCAAATTTAACACATTCCAAGTCTCAACTTACTCAACTTCATTATGGTTTACAAGGTCCATTCAAGATCTTCTTCTCCATCATCGACCCCTTTCATTGATTAAGGCATACAAGCGGCATCGCCAAACGACGATCTAGAGCGTACCTTGTTTGTCGTTTTACAGGCTACCTAGATGCTTCTCAGCTCCTAGATTGAGCAAAATATTGTTTTCTCTCCATTATTTTTTTGTTTTACTTTTTTGCAAAAAAAAATTTATCGATACTACTTTCCTTCACAATAAATGCTTCTCTCCACAACAATGACAAATGTAATTTGTCAAATTTTTAATAAAAATAAAGAGCAAAAAAATTAATACCATGAAATTTTCAAAAAGTGTCGTTTTTTAAGCGTATACAGTTTTTGTGTTAATTACTTAAAAAAAAGGTGACAATTTTTAGATTTGAAATTATTCTAGTCAACTTTAATTTTAGAGTCATTTAGCTTTTATTTCGTGAGGAGAGAAAATAAATGTTTAAATAGATAAAGTTTTAATATGACCATGTTAGAAAATCAAAAGTGTTATTCACTAGTAAGATACTAAACATTTTATTCTTGAACAAAATCTACTTAAAGCTATCATTTTCACACAATTAAGCTTTAAGGGTCATTTTGAGATTTCAAATATATATATATATATATATATATATATATATATATTTATATATATAAGGATCAAGTGAGAACACCTCCATATGTAAGAACACTTTTATATGTGAGAACACCTCAAAACTACGTAGTTTTATTAATAATAGAGGACCAAAGGGAAATTTGTCCCTTTCTATTCATAGTTGTGGATGGAAGAAGAGAGAGAAATGTGGTATTAATGACTCTTCATTTAATTTTATTTTTATTTAAAATCATTTTCCCGACTTTCCAAAACTCCGATTTTGACGATTAATATACCGTTGGACTCGTGTCGTCTAGAGGTTCATTTTAAGATTCATGATGCTTATGTAAAAACGATTTTTTAAAATTTTGAACACGCGGAATATTTATTTGAACATAACATTTTTAAGTTTTTATTGCTGCTGTAACCAAGAATTTTAAGTTTTTGAACATACACGTTATTTTTTTGAGCATACGTTTTAAGTTTTTGAAAATATGAAGTATTTTTTTGAACATAATTTTTTAAGTTCTTAAATATGTGTCAATTGATAGTTTTGATGGGAAAAAATAATATTAGTATAATGTTTTATGAAATTATCTAGTTTTAGTGATAATACGTTCAAATTAATCATCAAAACATGAAAAATTATTCAATTTTAGTGATAATATTAGTTTTTTTAACATTTTAACAATGAAAAAAATGCAAATTAACTACAATTGACACTCATGTTCAAAATTACAGCACGTATGTTCAAATTGTTAAAACGTCAACTTTACCTAACAACAATGGTACTCAAATTAAGCGTCTCGTCAAAACAAATCCAACGGTATAAAAAAATTCAAATCGGAGTTCGGGAAAGTCGAGAAAATTTATTTAAACAAAATGAAATAAACAATAATTAAAAAAAGTACTAATTTCTCTCTCCTGCTCTTACATCCCATACGTGTCCATTAAAAATAATGACAAATTCCCTTTTTAACCATCTCTTATTAATAAAACTACATAGTTTTGGAGGTGTTCTCACATACAAGTGTTCTCACATATGAGTGGTGTTCTCACCTGATCCATTCTATATATATATATATATAAGTTCATGTGAGACAAAATCATTATGGAGAGACTTTTTTTAGTGTGAGACAATTAAAAAGTGGTGGCAATTTTGAAATTTTAAAAACATGGAGGGGCATTATTGAGGTGATGTCATCGCTGATGTCACATCTGGAGAGAGAAAAAGTTTTTATTATTTTATTTAAAATGCATTTTCCCGCTCTTTCCGAACTCATTTTTCAAAAAAAAATTATACCACTGAACTCGTATTAATTAGGCGGTCATTTTGAGATCCATTGTTGTTATTTATAGACGATTTTTATTTTTTTTATTTTTGTTCCAAGTCGGATACTTGGTTGTTCCAACAGAATACTACATTTGTTCCACCAGACAACTCCAATTGTTCCAGCAAAATATTTTCATTATTTTTTTTTAAATGCACTCTGGGAGTGTAAAAAAATGTAGTATTCTGTTGGAACAATTAGAGTAGTCCGGTGGAACAATTAGAGTAGTCTGGTGGAATAATTATAAAAAAATAAAAAAAATTAAAAATCGTCTATAAATAACAAAAATGGATCTCAAAATGACCACCTAATTAATACGAGTTCACTGGTATAATTTTTTTTGAAAAATGAGTTCGGAAAGAGCGGGAAAATGCATTTTAAATAAAATAATTAAAACTATTTCTCTCTCCAGAGGTGACATCAGCGGTGACATCACCTCCTCTTCCTTCCCTTCAATTCACGCATGAGGGGTGTTCATTTAATTACAAGTTTGCCACCTTCCCCTATTGAATTACAAAAATATCCCTTGTCTCATCATAAAAACTAGTCTCATCCTAAACCCTTGTCTCATTTAAAAAAAAATAATGAAAATATTTTGCTGGAACAATTGGAGTTGTCTGGTGGAACAAATGTAGTATTCTGTTGGAACAACCAAGTATCTGACTTAGAACAAAAATAAAAAAAATAAAAATCGTCTATAAATAACAACAATGGATCTCAAAATGACCGTCTAATTAATACGAGTTCAGTGGTATAATTTTTTTTTGAAAAATGAGTTCGGAAAGAGCGGGAAAATGCATTTTAAATAAAATAATAAAAACTTTTTCTCTCTCCAGATGTGACATCAGCGATGACATCACCTCAATAATGCCCCTCCATGTTTTTAAAATTTCAAAATTGCCACCACTTTTTAATTGTCTCACACTAAAAAAAGTCTCTACATAATGACTTTGTCTCACATGAACCTATCTCTATATATATATATATAGAAAAACCACATGTAGCTTTTAAAAAAAGGTGTAACCACTTAACCGGTTCTTATAATTGACCTTTTTTTGGTAATTTCTTATAATTGACCTTAAAACTTAACCAAACACTATATTAACACATGTATTGTTTGGAATAAATTAATAGCTACAAACAACTACTCTGAAATCCACAAAACAAACACTCATACAATATTTTACATACAGCCGAATGTTAAAATGGTTAGGATCATAATTCACCAAGATTAACATTCAGATATAAAAGAAGTTAAAAATTGAACATCAACCTACTATTTTGAAGATGAAAAGGGAACTAATATAGAGCTTTGTTATTATAACAATATATCTCCATGACACCATCACCAATACCTGAATAATCTCTTTCAGTTACAACATCAAAACAAACAAATGAAGTTTTTTTTTATTAATACATAGGAGAAATTTGCACAAAAGAAGCATGAATAAAAGAAGATAAGAAAATCATGTGGAGGCATATTAAACCATCAATCACAGGATTAACATTAATCATGATGATTATATCAGAGATTAAAGGTGAAGATGAAGATCGTAGTGCACTTCCTCCTTTAACTTCTGTTAATATAAATCGTAACGCACATCCTCCTTTAACTTCTGTTAATAGACATCGTGGCGCACTTCCTCCTTTAACTTCTGTTAATAGACATCGTGGCGCACTTCCTCCTGTAACTTATACGTTTAGAAATCATGTTATGTTAGTGACCTATAAAATCCACATACAGAATGATCTACCATGGAATATGTTTTTACATTGCGAATCAGGAGATGATGATCTTGGTTCTAGATATCTGAGTAGTAAAGAAAGATTTACTTGGGGCTTAATGGTTAATTTTTTTCACACTACTTTGTTTCACTGCCGTGTTTCTGCACCCAATGATATAGATTTCAGTTTTGATGCTTTTAGAGCCCCTGGAGATGAGTATTTATGTGCCAGATTCTATTGCTCGTGGTCTATCAAGAAGGATGGTATCTATTTTAGTAGTGACAATAATACATGGTTTCGGCGATTTTCGTGGTAATCTCTATTTTGTTGACAAGTTATGCATGCAATAGAACTTATACATGAAAAATATGCATAACCTGTTTCTCGTCATCGGAACAATGGTTGGTATAAAGGAAAAAAAATTACACGTTAATTCTAGTTTTACTTGTAAGGTTCATTAATAGATTATATTAGAATTTTCTGAGAATTATATTGTTTTCCTCTCCGGTTCTTTCATTTTTACATCTTGATCAAGAACTGAGCAGATCACTCTTATATGAGCTTGTTGTATTTACTTTTTTCCCATTTATGTTATTTATGTAATTAACCCTTGTTAGTAATTGTTTTGGGCTTGTTAGGCCCAAGTCACTGTGTTGTCTCCTGCTATCAATAGCTATATAATTAATGAAATTATTACTTCACAGTTTCTTTATTATTGTTTAAACCTTTTTTAAGCAGAACTGGAAAGATGAAAAATATTTTCGAAATAGTGAAGTTAGTTCGTAGTTCTTTATAAGTTCGAATTGCATTAACTTAATTAGAAAAAGCAAATGATATAGTAAATATATAATTTAATTTGGGTGGATCTGTTGTTTTATATTAATAGAAATATGACAATTATACTAATACATTTGATGCAGAGCAGGTCCTTCGATCAATCTGTTTTATGGTTAGGCTTAGACTCTTTAGGTTCCATTCCCTTCCTTCTGCTTTGTCTGCAACTTGGAACTAAGTTTTACTAGTGCTTTTTTTCTTGTAAGTTTTGTTGAGTTCCCATAGGGCCATTTCCTTATGCTTGTTTGATTGCAGTATTGCATTAATAAAATTTTGATTTTATCAAAAAAAAGAAATATGACAATTATATAAGTTGCGATAGCCTTTTGCAGATTCTAGCTCTTGCTTTCAATGCAGCATGAAATACAGTTCCAGGCAAATTCAATGGAATTGTGCATGAAACTTTTATTATAGTAGTAGAATCTTCTAACATCATTTCTTTTCTTTCTCGTTGGTGGTTCCGAATAATATACTGCAAGTCACATGAAATGCTATCTTCTTCATCAATTTCATAATCTGTCTTGAATCATTCCCATCCAGTTCCTGTAGAAATTAATGTGTGGTTGGTTTTGTAGGTTAATAAAGAAAAATTAAGGAGTATATAAAATAATTTGTATGTACTGGTGGTTGTGCTGAAAACCCAACTTGAGAAAATAACAAAAGGTAACAAAATACAGATTACTTTTTCAAGATATGAATGATAAGCACGACTATGGATGAGTTTTTTTAACACTTCAAATGGAAGGATTTTCATGTTAATGTATTTTCATGCATGACCGGATATAGTTTTATCTTCTTATAGTCTCAAACCAAATACAATAATACAATTACTGTTCCTTGTTTCTTACCGGAAAAAGTGTGCACGTACCTTTAGCAGAAGTTGATGCACTAGTGAATCCAATTCAGCAACAAATCTATGAATACTTTCAGGTTTTATGAATCCTACAATTGCACCTCTTATAAGCTTGTGCACAGATCCTGAAAGCTCAAACAGACTGTATTTTCCAACTATCTTTACAACAGCCTTTTGGTTGCTGGTAAGATATTCCATTGTCTCCACAATTGAAGAGGAGTTGATATCCAGCTTGGCCAGTCAGCACCACTACCTCGTAACCGAACAGGGAAGTTTTGAAGACTGGACCGTACTTTTCAATCGACTATATCTTGTCTCCTTTCTGTGCCCTTACAAAGCTGATAGAATCTCCGAGAAGTGGAAATCCGAATAAACCAGGAGGAAGTTTCTTAGCCTGAAGCTTAGAATGATAGTACAAGAATCCTGCAACAAGTGCGATTGAAGTTAACAGATGTACAAAATTGAGTGATGGAATTCTGGTTGTAGTTTCATCATGACTAGTAAGGAAATCCATGTGGAATTATGCAACCAAAGTTCTGGGGAAAATACGAACTCCTAGGAAATAATCAAGGAAATATTTAATTGCAGATATAGAAGAAAAAAAATCAGAATAAGTATCTTCTTAATTCATGATCCTATATATTAATTTTTTCTTGTAAACTCACAATGAGGACAATAGTGAGTTGTCATCTTGTTTTATCTATTATCCTTCTCAGAGGGTACATGTATATAATTCTAAAATGTTTAAACAGTTTGTAAGTCCCTGAATTACATAATGGTTACTACTCATATGTTCAAAATACATTATGAGGTCCCTAATATTTCTCACCGTCAAATGTAACATCCCTACCACTTAAATTGATATAAAATCTGCTAGTCAAACCCAATTTAAACCGAAAATTAAGTACTCTAATTACCCTTTAACACACTTCAAGAACATTTAGACTACAGTTAACTAACAACCTTAAGCTTAACTAACATGAAGTACTCTGATATGCTAGGTATCTAGACTGCAGTTAGCTTAACTAACAATATTAACACACTTCAAGAATATTTCAGTAATCAACAAGAAAAATATCAAGAAAAGATGGTTTTCTTTCTTTTTTTTTCATTTATGAAAAGTATATTTCACAGTGGATCTCAACGTCTACCATTAGCTAAAGCTTTCAATTAACAGTTACATACTAGAGTTACAAGCTTAGTTATCTTTGCCAACTACAATAGCTCAAGCTAACAAACACTAACAATCTTAACACACTTCAAGAAAGTTTCGGTAATCCTTTCTCATTTCTCGTTCATCAAAACAGTAAAAACCAAAATAATTAATTAATAATAACACATTGTATTCGGCAAAGCAGTTCAAAGCTTTTTCTCATTTCATCTTTAAGCTTTAGCTAAATATATAGTACTGTAAATATAATAAGATTCTGAATTGAAATTCATTACATAACAAGAAGATCACACTGTGCTAAGTCCACATTACTAAATAAAGTTACCACTTCTAGACTGTTAAACGCATATTCCTACAGTCCTGCTCTTCTATAAATAGTATATCATCAAGAAATCAATAGCAGCATCACTTACAAAATGATATCAGAAATGAAACTTGGAATAAAAACCACTCCAATTCTTCACTGGATTTGCCTGTTTTCTGTTACCAAATTACGCACGCAGCAATAAAGGCTTTGGAAGCTCCATGTTGTTGAGGTTAGAGTACCTTACAACAATTATCCTCTTATCTTTCTGACCAATACTTCCTTTATACACTAACCCGAAACGTCCTTGTCCAAAGAGAAACTTCAGTTGTTTGCAGAATGAAAGGCAAGGACGAAGAGGGGTTCTTTCTCAACTTCTTCTGACAGAAAACACAAAAGGATGTTATTGTCAGGAAAAGCACAATCGACACATGGTTGTGAGAATGATTAAGATCAAGGGGAGCCTTTTACATATTGTGGTCAACAGTGTAATGCTATAAATTTCAATTCTGCAGCACCCCCCACAAAGATTTGAATCTCCAACAACAAAAATGCACTTCTTTTACTAAAAGTACCCTTTTTGGCCACTTCGCCTGCAAATTTATTAAAAGATAGAGAAGTTTGATTCTTTGAATTGGATCCAAATAATTGTCTTCACTGTTTTCCTTTTTCTTTTTGAAGAAGAAACAGTAAAGACAATTATTCAGAAGTAAAATAAACTCAGAATACATGGTGTTTCTTGTCAATATTACTAGACAAATCAATTTCTCCCTAACGAAAGTTCAGGTGAATGATGTAAAATCAGCAAAAGTAGGTTCTTAAGTTAACTTAAAAAAGTGGGAATGGCACCTGAAAATACTAACATTCCTGAGTCCTAGACTTACAGTTGATATATGCAATATTTTTGAATTAACAGAGAGATAAACCATATCCTAGCATTAGCAGGAAGAATCATATGCACAAATTAAAATTTCAACCATCCAAAACGAATATAATCGCGTTAGAGAGAGGCACTGGTAAAGGACTGAATATGCTCGTCTCAACAACTTTCAGAGCAACCAATGTGACGTTTGACTATATGATACAATAATTGCAATAACTTAACTAAAACAAAAACTCAAGTCAAGTCGTTGAACATTCATTAAACAGTTAAACATAGAGCAAATATTACTGTGTTTCGAAGAATTGAATTCATAAAATCATGTTAACAATGGATACTCAACTTAGCTCACAGCATCCTATAATTATCATACAAAGCTCAACCGTGTGATCAAATAACTCACATTAGTTTTCCTTTATTTACTTGGTCTTCTCATCGTCTTTCTGGATCGAAACATTTTGGTGAAATTAGGGACTCCTTATATACAAACGCATCTCCAAAATGGATCCTTTGCGGTTTATAATCAGAACACAGCCTACCAGATTGTACATACAGAAGTTCATCATGCGTACAAAATACTACTTCGCCAAAAATAGATATGCCTACAGCGAAATCATAATCTCCAGAGAGTGATGTGCCCAATTTAGTCCAAGAACTTATGTTGCCGTATTCCTTCATCATCCAAACAGACCTGTGACCACAGACACACAAATAGCCTTGGTAGCCGAATACAGGAACCCAAGTATACCTACTGATCTCATCCGGCAGCTCTAGATCGAAAATGGTCTCATTAGCTAGATCAAAAGCAGTGATATGTGGACCAACACACCAATGCAGAGCACCATTCGAATAAAAAGCAGGACTTCTCCACGGATATATGAAAGAATACTCTAGTATCTTCCACGAACTAGTTCTCAACGAAAATAACCGAATGTGGGAAACCCAATCCCCAATAATCTTGTAATCATCAGAAACTGAATCATAACCGAACCCGTATAAGGTACATTGATCAGTATCTAAAACGGGTATGGATATACATTTATGCTGACTAGTGGATGGATTCCATAAAAAGCAGGAGTAGTCCCCTATAGAAGATTGAGATTGATTCTTTTTCGCTAAGCAAATCAACCCGTTGGCTGAACCTATGATTCGACAATTCGACATCGAAAATTTAATTTTACGTGATTGAAGAGTATCGAGATCCGAAGATTGAAAGATGGTTCCATCCTCGGGCATTTGGAAAAAGATAAGATTCTTAGATGCAGAAGATGATGATGATTGCTTCAAATGAAATGTATGATTTTGAGAAATTAAAGAGTACCAATTTTTGGAAACTGTTTTGAATCTGAGGAGTGATTTCACTGGAAGTCTTGAAAGAATCTCCTCTATCACTTCTTCTGGAATACCTGCCATTGCTGTCCTAAAACTCTAACCCTAACTTTAATGGGTCGTTTGGAAGGAGGAATGAAATAGCGGAGAATTAGAGTGAAATAAAAGAAAGGGATGGGGTAAGATTAAGTTTAAGGGATGGGTAGTCTCTGTTTGGTACATGCAATGAGATTGAGAGTATAAAGTTCCGTACAATGTGACGCTATGCGAAACAGTATGGTGATCGAATGATGGATGGAGAATGGAGGATGGTAACGGCGACCAGACAGGGGACGAATAATGGAGACCGATATAAAAAGGGTTGTGAAATAGGGAACATGGAGGGAACTTTTAAAAATTTGAAGGACTACTTAGTTATTTTGTATCCTTTCACTTTTTATTCTCTATCTCCACCTCTTATAACATTTTCCCTTTAAGATGGAATTGAATGGACGAAATAGGCTTTCATCCCCAATTCTCTCTTCCATCTTATAAGCAAATGTAGAATTATCTCATCCTTTTCATTTCATCTCCATCTCTCTCATCTCATCTCTCTAAAAACAAACAACCCGTAAATTTAAGTAAGAAAAACAATGTTCACTAAAAATTTATTTTTTCTGGTAGGCTTAATGGAACTGTTGGGCTTTATTAAAAATGTTGAGGCCCATTCTCAATTCACAATTGATTTCTTAAGAAAAAGAGTTACCAAATTTAAGCTTTATGTTGTACTTTTGTGTTATTTGATCTCTAAGGGCATGCAAAGATGAGGTAATGTGACCTAAACAAGGATGGGACCGGCGATCTCACTACGATGATTAAGTTAGAGGATGAAGATGAAAAAAGATGGCGTTAATATAGAAGAAAAAAAGGAAAATATAGTTAAACCTCGATAAAGTAATAATATCGCTTAAGTAATAAATTTCGTCGGTCCAACTTGGGCCAATGTAGTAAAGTAATATTCTCGTTAAAAGCATAAAATAATAAAAATTTAGAAAGTTCTGAATGGCCCAAGTAATATGTAAAGTAATAATTTCAGAATTATACATATATATAATATGTATGCGTTAAAAAATTCAATTTTTTTAGAATATGAATATATGGTATCTTGTTTATTCTTTCCACCAGAGCTAAAATTAACATCATCCTTGACTTTACGTAAAGCATAAACAACTCTTGGTATGTTTTGCTCGTGTTGTAACAAGTAATTTTTCAAAGTGTTGATTGCTTGAACTGCTTTCTTTGATGACACACTTGGGATGACATTACTATCGTCTGGTTCATGATCAGTCTTTCACCAATGTTCATTACAGACTCAAAAATTTGTTCATCCATAGGTGATTCTATTGATATTGTCCGGTTTAGGACTAGTCTCTTCATCAGTGTTCATTATCGATAAAATAATAAATTCGGTAAAGTAATATTTTTTTTCCGATCCCAAGAGTATTACTTTAAAGAGGTTTAACGGTAGTGAATATACTTTATTAAGAGATTATTTTTTGCATCTATTTATCTATCTATCTATACTATATATAAAAAGAAAGTCATCTATTTCTTGGGTCCCAAGATGCCACATCAGCTTTTGAGCTCATTTTCAACCAAAGAGTTACGGTTCTCATTTTATGATTATTGATTATTCAGTTAAGTTAGAAAATTAATAAGTCAGTTACAACTCATCTTTTTAACACCTTGTTGAATAATTATGATTTAGTTTTTCAGTCTTCCTCCTTAAATCAATGTAAATAGAGTTCCTCTTCCAAAATTTACAGTGGTTAGATCTCCTTTCGGGTGTTCCCAGAAAGAGGGATTGATAGAAGATGGTTGTATTCCTCTTTCAGAACCATACAAGTATAGTAATTCTTCCTCTCTTTTTTAATTCCCTCAATTGCATATGATGAAGTTATCATCTATTTGATGTATAAAATGTGTATGTAGCTTCACTATCCACATGAAGGGGCTACATTTTCAAGTTTGCAGATGGAGAACATGGACACCCAATAGTAACTAATTAATCGATAATGAACAAAGTAAGGTTTCTTATTTTCGGAATTGCTTTCATTGTTTTATTTCATATTGCTATGAACAATGTTAGTTATCTACTTCCCTAGTCCTTGCATGTTCTCTTAATTGGTTTATGTAGGTTTCCATGTTGGAATCTATGGGTTTTCTAGGGGATTTCGATTTCTACATTGGCATAGGATCATGAGTTTACGTTGGTTGATTAATTGTTTTGGTAGTAAGAACTGAGAATTATTGCAGTTGCAATGTTTATATGTTGTTCTGCAACATATTCATCTTCTTTAATTAATTGATTCCTCTTATTTCAAATAAGCAATTATGGATTTGACTGTTTATTTCGCGATGAACTCTATTCTAAGAATTTGAATTCCTAAAATTGTGTCAAATTGCCTGGAATCCTTAAATACTAATTGAGTTCTTGAATTTTAAGAAGACTATTCAGATTCTCATTACCGCTTACCTTACCTTGCCATTATGTGGATATCAGAATTTAAAACTGTATCATCTCCTTCTCCTTTTTAAATACAGTTCTTCAATCTTCATTTTCTAACTCAACTTCTGTGATGCTGTAAAAAACAAAAAAAAAAAAATCAACTTGCAATGAAATTATACAGTCCGCTCTTCATACGTTCACTTCCTAATTTCTTTCAAATTGCAGTCATCAAATTAAAGACTTTTGGTTTCTTGATCTTTTTCCATCACCACCGTAGGGAGATCTACAAACCAATTACCAGCATTCTTGCATCATGTGCATGTCAAAGACTGAACATGTGTAAATCTATTTTAAATAGTGGTCAGTTTGTTCGCAAGCATGTTATTCTTTGTTAGATATCTTCTTATCAAGCTTTTGAAGTTGGGTAATGGAGATACTAACAATTGTTATTTGAATAAGAAATATCAGATATCTCAGGTTGTAATTGGCACCATCTGGAGTTTCTATGTAACCAAAGTTGATATTTGTATATTCTACATAGCTATAAATAATGTCATAATAACAAGTTATATATAATGTAGATTGATGCAAGGGTTTTTGAGGGTATAATTAAAAGATAGAGCCTTATTTATTACTAAGGAAGTACGTTTCAAGAGCGCTTTAGAATTTCTATCATGAAGGATGGTACAGATTTAATCTTCTTAATGTAAAATCAATGTACTTTTTCTTCCTTAAAAATAACAATCCACCTCGGAGAGGTGGCTTTGGTATTATGATCTCAACATTCTTAAAACTTGATTTCCTTATAGAAACATTTAGTAAAACTATTTTCAATAGTTCCTTCGGATTAATCATTTATATATGTAATGTGTTGATAGACTATGTTTCTTATCAAGTGTTACACTCTCAATTGTTTCATGGACATTCTTGGACCAAAATCCTATTGCAATCAGTGAAACTTTTATAATGTGGCGTTTATTGAGGTGCCTGATGAAGAAAAGTTTTGGTTGATTAACAAAGTAATCGGGTTGCTAGAACTGGAAAAGGTAGAGAAACTGCATAAAGCAGACGGGAAATTAACTTCATCCGGGATAGAGAAGCAGGTTGAGGCTCTTGAGGGTAATAAGATGGACAGGCAGGTATGTGAATTGCACTGTGAATTGAGTGCAAGTGTTCTTTTCATAATTTGAAATATGTTATAAATTAGATAGCTTTTAGTTTGTAAGTATTGCTTCTCCTTTGCTTTTGATTTGTAAGTATTGCTTCTCCTTTAGCAAAAGCTTCATGTTATTTCATTGAGTGTACTGTTTGCAAAAATTTGGTCTGCTGTGCTTAATCTCAGGTTGTAATTGGCACTGTCTGGAGTTTCTATGTCACCAAAAATTGTTATTTGTATATTCTACATAGCTATAGATAATGTCATAATAACAAAGTTATGTACAATGTAGATTAGCATATTTGAGATATGCCTTGAGTATTTACATACAGTAGGCTTCAATCAGATTTTTGGAGTGTAATAATGGATAAGGATTTCGGATAAAAGTCAAATACATTATATATTTTTTTGTGCTATATTTGTTCTTTATATTTTTGCTTGACTAATTTTCTCTAAATAAACCCGAGTTTTGTTTTGTCTATAAAAGAGAAGGATAAAATTATAAGCCCAAGCATAATTAGATGTGAAATAAAAACAATGACCATTATCATACGGGGGATGTTTACAATTATGTTTGTTCAGCTTGGAAATTGTCACTTTATTTAATAATATTATAGAGGGGATGGTTACAATTATATTTGTTTGGCTTGAAAATTGTCTCTTTTATTCAACATTATTATTATAGATTATATAACCTGCGCAACGTGTGCGAGTATTCGACTAGTACTTCTATAATTTTAGAAGCTAAGAGAATTTCAAAACATCTTAAAAAGCTGATGTGTCTCTCATAGAATAAAACATCTCATTGTTGAAAAGAATTTGTTGTGAATAAAGAATTTGTTGAGAGAAATGACTTAGTAAAAAAGCATTTAATTATTTTCAATAGTCTTTATTTCCTATACTCTCACTTTTTTTATATGCTTTTACCTCCCAAAACTGTTCAAATATTTTGTATTTACTTCAGTGTAAATTAATTTTACGTTAAACAAATTATTAACTCCTCCTTTAATATAGGCTTCAATGCTACCATATATATGACCGTTAGCATTGTATACAATGCTTCTAGTTTTAGTTTTATAGTTATTTGAAAGGTATCCTAAAAAGGTAGTTGGAGTTAGCAATTGTGGTGGTTATTGAAAAATATCCTAGAAGTATGATGTATAATGAAAATTTTCCAATGCCAAAATGGACCAAGTGTGTCAAGTGATCTTAACATTGTGATTATAAATACTCTATTTTGCAAAATAAAAATTCACTACTCGTACCACTATTTGCAAATTCTTTGATATCACATATTTTATTATTAAACCACAAATTTTTATTTATAAAGCGACTAATCCACAAACTTTACTAAAAATGTTGTTACATATGATAAATTTAATGTTATTATCTTTTGGTTCTCCATCCGGTATCTAAACCTATACTGGACCGACTAATCCGGAATCGGGACGGGTCAAAGAATTATAGTTTTTAAACCCTTCTCAATCGTTGTTGTGGAGATCAATCCGCAGACCTTCTTACCAAATGCAATCCCATGTTACCACTGCGTGAACCAACGATTAGTATTTAATGTTATTATCTTAATAATTATTTCTTTTATTATTCTTATAGTTTTTTAAACTTAATAAGTATGATAATAGGTACTAAGATAATGTTTTTAAATACATTTATTTCCACCAACTGATTAGTCCAATTGGTACACTCACGCATTAGGTTCAAATCATGCTCTTTACAATTTATAAAAAAAAAAATATTTATTTCTCTAATAATACACCCCTACTCCAGTACCTAATTCCATTTTTAAGACAATTTTGTAACTTCCAGTTAAAAGCTCAACTGATTTCTGGTTACTCCTTACATCATTACTCTAGGGAATCAAAACAAATCTATAGGGATTCTCAAATAAATGCTATGTATATAGGATTCTTATTAATGAGTCACATACGATGATTAATTAAATTATATATGCATCTCAAGTCTCATTCCAGATCAATCAAACAACATGAATCATATCCTTCTTACAAATTTATTGATCCAAATTCTCCTCATTCTTTCATCAGCCATATGTATTAATGAAGCAAAATGGTTTGATCGTACAACGGTGATAATAAAAAACGATCTAAGCAATAATTTGGATTTGCCACTTCACTGCAAATCGAAGGACGATGATCTTGGTGTTCATGTGATTGGTTTCGGAAGAAACTATCAGTTCTCATTCAGGCCAAACTTAAGGGGTACAACATTATATTTCTGTGAATGAGTTGGAAAGCATCGGAGCTTTTAATGGTTAGACGTTTATGTATTCTACATGAAGGTTATAGCCCTATCATTCAATAGTCTATCACAGAGAAAAATCCATGTATGTTTGACAGTCTTGAGACGCATAAATCTAGTTTATGCACTAGATGGAAGAAAAAGCATTAATACTCTTTAAAAAAATCAATATACGATGGATTAACACGATTTATATTCTTTCAAAAAAAATAAGACGATTTATATATTATTTTAATAATTTCTACTGTATATGTGTTTAAGATTTTATAATAGCAAAGAGAGATTTTAGTATATTTTTGGAGCACGACGACCTGATATTCTAAAACAATAAATGTTGGCATATGTTATATCAACCAATAAAATTTTGACAATGTGTAATTAATTAATTTATTTATTAATTAATAATTTATATAAAATTCTAAACCCTAAAAATTAAATTCTAGATCTTAAATCATCCACTGTAAATACTAATATATGTGACGTATCATCAAATTATTAGTCTAAAGTACTACATCATCCGTATTTATAAAAAGTATTATAAAATTTCTCATAATCACAAATAATCTAGTATCAACTTGCCAATTACAAAGCACCGATACAGGCCCTCGTGCGGGTAAGGAAACATAAAAGATACATAAAATATAAATAAATCATATATAAGATTCACTAAAACCACAACATTCATTACAACCAATGAGCTCACTAATTCATCAAAAACAATTATTTAATACATCAAACTATTTAAATTTTCAAAGACTATTTTAAGACATTCCATGCTAATCATGTTCGACAAAATAGGTTTCTTGTGACTGGATTTTTGTGTTAGAACCATAGGTTTTAATAATATATTTTAGTTGATATAAGGTGTTGCATAAGGATAGGTTTGCAATTAGGCCCTAATGGAGATCTGCCCTACCGTTCATGTAAAATTAGATATTTCGATCATTTGTAAAGATTTTAACTAATCAAACCTCTAAAATGACATTTGATGAAAGAATGTTTCAAAAAGCATATTAGATATGAAAAAAAAAAACTAATTTTGAAAAAGCTACTTTTAAAATTTCTTTCAATCATCTGATTGTAATATTTTATAATTTAGGACATTATTATCCCTCACTAATGCTACTACTTCATGGACACATGTGTTGTTTACAGCCTCGCTCTTTCATAAATAGTTACGAGGGCTATGTGCAATTTTTTATGAATTGATCGTATATTGAACCAGAAATGATGTTGGTCATTGATTGGCATGCATCTATTTGTAATTTATAAGGATATATATTTTGTTTTCCTTTTCGTTTCTTTTTTTTATCAATATGTAATTTGGGTTCATGGTTTATAGGTTTTTCTTGGTGCTAGTACCAACCTAGTTGGGATTAGTTTGAACGTCATTGCTTGTTAACCAAACTTCCATTTAGACAATAACCTACTCACTATCATTTTATTTTATTTTATTTTTGAAAACAAAATAGAAATTGATTAAGAAAGATCAAAGTACAGAGCTGATAAAATGATATATGGAGGTCCTAAAGACCATTCCATTGATTCTGTCAATGAATAAGCAGCTTTCGCAAGTGAATGAGTTACTTGATTCGCAGAACGGCCTATATAATTGATTGAGACGTCATTAAAACTAGAGATTAAATATTTACAATCATCTAAAATCACACCATATCCCGATCGAAAAAAATGGTGTTGAAGATGTTCAACCACAGACGTTGCATCAGACTCTAGGATTACATGCTCCAAACCTTTGTTCTTCACCCAACTCAAAGCTTCTCTTATTCCCATAGCCTCGCCCTCCCGAACAGAAAAATTTCCTCGGACTTTTCTACTAAAAGCACCACAAAAGATACCAGCGTCGTCTTGAATGATACCGCCGATCCCTAAAAAACCAGAGCCTGCTACAAGAGAAGCATCCACATTCACTTTGAAAAATCTTTGGGAGGGTTTACTCCAACGAGTAATCGCTAAAACACCCGATTCAGTTGTTGTTTGTTGTCGCACCGAAGCACAAGTGATGATTTGTCTCCCCTGAACTTCCTGCCGATTTTGCAGCATAGTACAAGCCATGTGCAGTAGATTATCACCATCAATTCTAGTATGGCTCCACACCCAAAGATTTCTTGCATACCAAATACACCAAATCAACATAGCCCATAAACATAATCTGTTTGTATCTAGCAAATTAATAATGTTCTCCACCCAATCCAAAAAAGAATTAATTGGACCATTAAAAGCAATTAATTGAAGAGAAGCAGATCTCCAAACAGAAGGAAAGGATGGTCAAACTATGCTGTTTAAGGTGCATATATGGCAAAAGAAAAATTAGGACAATTTAGTGACTTCCCATCTATATATAGAATGATGTTGTTGCATTTAGAGAGAGTGAATCTTTTCAATAAACTCAATATCATAAAGAAAATCAAACAAAATGTCCATATAAAAATGATTAGTTATGTATCTAAAAAATCATCAATCTCTCTAATGTATCGAGGGAGAAAATTCCACATGAATCCACTCATTCATACAAACTTATTGATCCAAATGTTGCTTCTTCTTTCATCAATCATATGTATGAGTGAAGCAAAATGGTATGAATTAGCCACGGTGGTGATAAGAAACGATCTACGCAACAACTTGGAGCTCATAGTTCATTGCAAATCAAAGGATAACGATCTTGGCGTTCATGTACTTGCTTCTGGACAAACCTATCGGTTCACATTCAGACCAAACATATGGGGTACAACATTGTATTTCTGCGGCATGAGTACGAAAGTATCGGAGCTTTTCTGGTTTGATATTTATGTACACAGTAGGGATAAATCTTATCGACCTTTGTGTCGTTGGTCTATCAAAGATGATGGTCCATGCATGTTTGATAGTCATAAGACACATAAATATAGTTTATGCTATGGATGGAGCACAAAACCATATTAATAGTGGTCTAAGAATAATTATATTATGATTTAATAAGAGAATTTAAATTTTTATTTTACATTTTGAGCATATATAGGTACGTATTTTAAATGTTTTTATATTAGGTCATCGATTATCTACTTTTGCATGTAGACTTCGTGGAGCGCAAAGCCATGTACTTCATTTTACTTGGACATTTGGCCAAGTTTTCTACAGTATGATCCCCCGATCTTCTAGCTACCAATAAGCATAATTAATCATTTTTAAGTCATTAATCATTAATTTATTTGAACTTATTAAGTACTTGATATATAGTATAAACTTAGGAGAAGGATCTTGTCACTACAATAAAAAGGTCTTTTGCTGACTGAAATTTTTACTATAAATTGGCTGCCATAGGACCGTTTTCTTACAGTGATTCTTCCATTAGACTCAGCAGCAGGTAGTCGTTGATCTATTTAGGGCAATTATTTTGGTCTTGGATGAACTTTCCTAATTAATTATTGTAGAAGAGAGAAATCTTCATATGCAAATGAATGTTGCCATTTTTGTGATAAGTTGGAAAATATATATTTTACAATGTTGAGTGTTTGCCGATTAACCAAATCGGAAAACTTTTGTCTTCTATAGAGTTGCTTATTGTTTCCTTGATTTTGAATGGTCTTCTGAATTCTTTGTTGAAGTATTCATTGAAGCTGATCTTTGGCTAACTATAAATTTTTTGAGGTTTGTAGACCTTCTGAGTTGCTTTCAACAAGGTCAGTAGCACTTTTGCTAGTAAGTTTTTGTGTTCTTGTTGCTGAACTTTGAATTTTGAGTTATCATATACTGAGTTATACTTAACAAAATAAATAGTCAATGACTTCAATAAACTCTGAGTCACAAAGATTAAATTAAGTGTAAACCAAAACAAAATTATTGAGTTTTCAACAAAATTGATATTTATAGTTACACTAATTTTCGAAACCATAAACGTTCCGTGAGCATTAATGATATTACAATAAATAAAATAAATTGCATGTAATTATAACTTAGGCTTAATAGGGTACCTCTCAAACTTGTCTTCAATTAACAAGTGACACTCCTAACTTTGAAACGTTATAAAAATCACCCTAAACTTGCTTAATTGTATGAGCTAACCCCGTAAAAACTCTCAATTGTAACAACACTCCCATATCCGGCATTGTATAGTTGCAGTCAAAAAGTTGACTACACGCGCGACACGTGACAGCATGTCATTGGTTGTTGAAAAGTCAAATGTCACATGTATAAAAAAAAATAATTTTTATTTAAAAAAAGAATTAAACAAAAATTAATTTTTTTCTTCTTCTTCTTATGTTCTTGTTCTTCATTTTCATTTTCATTTTTTTTTCTTCATTTTGATTCTTTTTTTTTTTTTTCTTCTTTTTCTTTTTCTATATCCATTAAAATTGTTTTACTTTTCTTTTTTTTTTCTTCTTCTTCTTCTTCTTCTTTCCTTTTGCTTTTATTCGGAAATTTGAAAACATTCCAGATTCGGAAATCTGGAAAGTTTCCAGATTTCCGTTGAAAATTCCGTCAGAAATCTGGAATTTTTCAGAAGTTCCAGATTCCGTCGAAAATCTGGAAAATTTCCAGATTTTTGAGATTTCCAAATCTGGAAACAAAGAAAAAGGAAAAGAGAAGAAGAAGAAGAAGAAGAAGAAGAAGAAGAAGAAGGAAAGGAAGAAGAAAAAAAAGAAAAAGAAAAAGAAAGAATCAAAATGAAGAACAAGATGAAAATGAAAAACATGAGAGAGAAAATGAAGAGTTAATTGTTTGTTAATTTTTTTATGTTTTTTTAATTTTTTTAATTGTTTTTTTTTTCGTTTTTTAACCCTTTCACGTGCCCCTAAGAGTTTGAATCTCACTCTCCCTGCTACGTCAGTAATTTGGGATTAATTCATAAAATTAAACAAGTTCAGGGAAATTTTTGTAACGTTTCAAAGTTCAGTGTGTCACTTGTTAATTGGAGACAAGTTCAGGGTAAATACATTATTAAGCCTATAACTTATTTAAACCACCTTCGGTTGTCTTTCATGTATGAAATATCAAATTTCATTATTCAGTTTTTTTATTGAGATGTTGAAAGCTCTCATCTATGAACTGTTAATTTTACTTCCTTAATTTCAAGATTCAGGTGTCAAACATTTTCTTTTCCACGTGGAACTTTCTAGAAAAAATAAATTTTAGTAAAAATATATTCAATATAAATTTTAGTATTTTTAAAATAATGAAAAGAAAAATAGATTGAAGCCCCTGATCTTCCACCATTTAGTGTATAAAGTCGTACGATCTTTTTATTTTGATACATAAGACCTCCTGAATTTTTACTTCTCGGTGCATAAGGGCCTTGGTCTTTTATTTCCATACATTAGAGCAACTCCAACTAAGCTCTTCAAATTACTGTGTTGCCAAATAAAAGGAGGAATATAGGGAGGGAGGTCTTCCAACGCGGTGACGGTGTTGATGATGAGTTGTTTGTACTGGGTTCCTTCAATTGAATGTTTGAACTTCTTGAATTAAATGTTTAATTTCAAGTGGTTAAGTTACTTTTGTGGTGATGGTGATTTTGTTGTTGCTTTAGTTACTTCTTGAATTGAACAATTAATAATTGATGTTGAGTTTCTTGAATTAAACAATTAGCTTACGATTGTTGTTCCCTGCCAACACTGATCCGGTTTGAAGTAATGCAAAAGTATACTAATTCGGTTTTAAGTTTGCTTTGTACAATAATATTAACAACGGTTCATATACTGATATGGCACCGTACAAATGATGGCATCTATAATTCGAAGTCGGGATATCATGTTCTCGAGTCCATTAGAGATGACAATGTTTATGGGTTTTGAAGCATTTTAGTTTCAACATCGTGGAACTATGATGCATGACTATGATGCATGGCTTAAAGAATTCCAAACTTCTTAAGGATCTGTGAAAACTTAGCTAAATTTGGTATGCTGATTTGCAAATCTTACCATGAATTTTCTATGATGTTTCTCAAGTTTTGATTTGGTTTTCAGCCATGTATATCTTAGTACAAGTATATGAGATGTCATTGATGTGTTGCATTGTCTGCCTACTTTTACAGTATAGAAATTCAACAATGTAGTCTAATTACCAACATTGAACACAATATGCTCGTACTCCATTTTCTTTCTCTGTTTTCTTTTTTTCCTATTTATGTTGTGCTCTGTTCTTTCTTTGTTTTGGGATTTCTATTTGGGTCTCTTTTGTTTTCAGTTTGCTGTTTTTCATGACTGCCAAATATAATAAACTGTGCTGTTAAATCTCTGATGTTTTTCTATTTGGAAGTGATTTATATTTTGACTTTATGAGCAACAATCAGATTTCTCAACCTTGGATTTTTCAATTAAGTTAAATTTTGTTTCAAGATACTTGATGTTCATTTCAATAGATTTTAGAAAATAGGTTACTTTAGAATACACTATGAATCTGCATAAATATGTTGTGTAAAGACATGCTTGCTATTCTAACTGGATCTGTTTGCTGTTATTTCTGAGTTTACACTTGTTTGTTGTTGCGGATTGCTACAAAAACAAATTCAGAAACAAGCTTTTTAGTGTGGCCAAACTTGTTGTTTCTGATAGACAAATTTGGAAGGTGGGGCTTTAAAGAGCTAGTTGGCCATGACATTTGGTTGCAGAATGTTTTCCATGAATTTGCCACACACACATTCACTGATACATGGAGAATGGAAAAGGAAAGGCACGAACGAGAAAATTTACCCGTTGGAATATGTTCGTTAAAATATAGCCATTATAACAATTATTATCTTTTAAAATAATGTTATAAATTTTATTAATAAAATAATGAAATAGAGAGTGAGACAGAGACTATGGTTGGAGCAAATGTGGAAATCGTGACAGTTAAATTCAGGGAGTTATATTTTTAATAATAGTTTGGAAAATGATATAGAGACCAAGGTTGGAGTTGCTCTTAGACCCTTAATCTTTTTATAATTGGAAGTATTAAGCGTTTTTGTGGTGGAAATAAACGATGTGTACTCCACACTCAGATACACGCGCATTTGTAAATATTTTTTGACACTTCAAACTCATTTTTCCAAAACCTCTCACTTTTCCAAACTCATTTGACCTTCTTTTCTTCCAAAATGCAAAAAGGTTTACAATTAACTTGAAAATTGAAATAATTGGATTTAACCTACAGATATCATGAAAACAAAATAAAGTTATTGGACGGTTGAGAATTCTAATTGTAATTTATAAAATTTCTCACCAGAGAAGAGATACATTACAACAAAGGATACAAATTTCCTCATTCAAAGGGAGAATTTCAGAAAAGTCAAGAGCAAATATGAATTGGGGGATTTATATCTATTTCAAATCACATGGAATTATTTCCCATTAAAAATATAGAAAGGAAAGGATGGTCTCTCAAACTAGCCATATTATTTAAGGTGCATACTGACAAAAAATAATTAAATAACTTCATTATAATCATAAAAAATTAAGTATCTATTATAATCATAAAAAATTAATTAGAGTCTAGGGTTAATAAAGTTAGGGTCTTGAGGTTTATAAAACTAGGGTTTAGAGTTTAAAATTTGGATCTCGGTATTTAAGGTTCTTATGATTTATAAAATTAGAGTTTAGGATTTATCAAGTTAGGGTCTAGGGGTTTAGAGTTCTTATGGTTTATAAAATTATAGTTTAGGATTTATCAAGTTAGGGTTTCGAGATTTAGAATTACATTTGGGTTTATAAAGTTGGAATTAGGGTTTATTTAGGATAGGGTTTATAAAATCAATGGTAATTTAGGGTTTATTTTAGGTTAGGGTTTATTAAATTACTGATTTATTGTTTATTTTTAAAATAATAGTAGTTTTAGTTCTGTAAATGTAAATGCCGCAAATCTTAAAAAATTTAGGTTAGTTATAATTGGTTAATTTTGAGCATTAAAAAAATGTCATTTATAGGAATATAGACAAAAAACACTATTTGGCTACTGATTTATTTAAAATTTGTGCATTTAACCACTCGCCTTTTATTTAGTAAGGTGTAGGCTATGGTCACTTTGTTTTTCCCTTACTTTGTTTGTACTTTGTCTTTTTCACCATTGGATTAGTTTTTAACCCATGATCTAATGGTTGAAAAAACAAAGTAATGATTACTTTGTGAAAAACAAAGTGACCATAGAATATCCCATTTAGTAATACTTGGTCACTCACCACAATTTAGTTATATTTGGCAATTGATCTATCAATTGGTGAAATTTCACCCTTATTGAATCAAAATTAAACGGAGATAAAAATGTTAAACATTAAAATTTCGTCTATTTCAAATAAGAAAATGATACTAAAACTAAAAATTGTTAAATAATACAAACGTAAGAATGTCAATTAACATAATAAGGGCGAGATTTCACAACTTACATAGGCGAGTGGCCAAATATGGCCAAATGTGACCAAATAAAACGTAAGTGGACAAATATACAAATTTTAAAAAAGTTAGAGACCAAATAATGTCTTTTGCCAAGAATATAATGTGCGGCATTTCTATCAAAAAGGAAACAAAATAAAAGTTAGATTTGTTTTAGTTGGTAGTTTGAATAATGTTAATTTTAAAAAAAAAATATCGATATCATTTCTGTATAAATTATAGTTGCTGTTTTCTTCAAACGCTATAAATTCTAGCTTTTGTTAAAAGTTGTTTTTTCAACTTTCTTAAATTTTGCGTTTACCAAGCATTATTTTTAATTGGAAAAGTTGCTTTTAGCAATTGAGAAAGCAATGTCAAATTGAATCTTAATGACTTTCTATCTACAGGATGATGCAAAGCATCCCAGCAAAATTGGATTTTTAAATTGTGAATCCTTTTAAATAAGTCAATATCGTAAAGAAAATCAAACAAAATGTCTATATAAAAATGATTAGTGATGTATCCAAAAAATCATTAATGTCTCTGTTGGCGATATTTTTGTGAAATAAAAATATTCCTTTTACAACCTTGACTCGTGTGGAGAAAATGCGGGCGTGCCAGAGAAGAGAGGTTCTCAACCTACGTTTTATGAAACGATTTTGAACATGTGCGCCATGCTAACGGATGCTTAACTAATAACGAAACGATTGGACGGGAAAAGCAAGGATTGTGAAAATGTTTCCCTTGGGTACCTAGTCGGGGTCAACACAACTTTGACTAGAAAACAGACCGAAACTATGTCGTAGCTTCGAAAAACTAAACAATAAAGACAACCCAAAGATTTTGGTAAATTGACTTGTATTGAGTAAATAATTGTCACAAAAGTCAGCCAAACGATTACAATCAAGAGATTAATAATGTCAGAATGAGCAAGTAGTAATAACAATTGAGCTAAAATAAGCAATGAAAAATAACTGTCGAGGCGAGCTTGAATCTTGAGCAAGTCGATCAGAGTACCGTTTGAGGTGAAAAGTAGCAGTGTACTAGAGTATTGAACTAAAGGATTTCTTAATTGGATCTAGGATTGGGATTATGTAAACAGGCAGGTGTTCGATAATCAGATAAGTAATTGAGACTTAGGATTAGCAAATGAAGCTAGAAATCTAAGAATAAAAGCTAGAAAAACCTGGAAATTGGAGACCCGGAAGCCGAATTGAGAGCTACTCTTTGGAGTGTCACATGATTGATTTTGTTTGTGTTTGTTGTGTTTGTTTTGTTTGATTTTTGATTGTTGATTTTTGTGTTGGAATGAAAAGGAGAGGGGTATTTATAGGTGGGGATGACTTGGTGAACACTCAAAAAATAACCACCTAACTAACTTAACTACCCACTAAACCTAAAAAGTAGGGATAGGAAAGTGGCATGATGGGTGCCTTGTTTTTAGCCCACTTCCCTGACTTGAGGAGGAAGGAAAACCTGTTGCGTGCTTCTTCAGCTCGCTTCAAAAAATTCCTGCTCCTTGCTCGCTTCGCCTCTCGCAATTCTTGAAGACATTTCCGAATGCTTGGAACGTCTACTTTCTGGACCTTTTTTCTGATTCTTCTTGCTTCGTCATTTGGCTCGTCGAAATGACCGATCAAACGTGACGTTTCCATGGTCAAAGTTAGTTAAAGTTAGTTAAAGTTAGTTAAAGTTAGTTGGGGAAGTTGGAAGTTAATTCCACTTTCCAAGCCCACTAACCCACTAACTCTAACCACCAAGACCAAGTCAACCGACCAATCATATCTTTTCTTTCTTTTTTCTATTTTCTTTTACTTTTCTTTTCTCTCAACTTACTTTCTTCTCTCGATAACGGAATGAACGAAAATGAACATAAAAACTATAGGCTGAAATATAACCTAAAGTATTTATGTGAGATAAATATAAAAATTATATTTACCCCCAACAATTACCCCCCTTCTCTTTTGTGCAATGTAATTGCATAACAAGAGAAATGTTTTTGAAGAAAATAACCCCCGACTCAATCTAAACCTAGCTCTCGACATCCCGTAAGATTCAAAATCTTACTTGACTCAATAACTCAATTTAAATGAAAGAGTTAAAAACCCCAAAACAAAATAGAAGAAAACTTAAGCCCATGTAATAAACTTAAGCCCAATAAGGTAAAATATGACACTAAAGCCCACCCAAATTAATACTACCCACACACACCCAATTTAAACCTAGAAAGAGTTAAGTAAAAGACAAAAAATATCCCCAAACTCCTCTCCCCATAGGAATTTCGGCCAAGGTGGAGAAAAAAGAGGATTTTTGATTTTGAAACTTTACTAAACCCAACCCAAATAGAATCCTAACGCTACCCGACAACCCAAACCCCTTTACCAATATTTCGGCCTCTTCCTCTTTTCTTCTTCACGCAACAGTAACGTGAAAACAGATAGCTCCCATATTTCGAAATTCATCTCCTTCTTCTCCTTGGAAAATCGCAAATTCAAGCCTCCGTTCAACTTCAATGGCTTCTTCCTTCACCGGTAAGTGCATGCCTCTCCTCCTTCTTCTCAAAAATCAAAAATTCCATGCCATATTACCCCATAGAGGTTTCGGCCTATAGGAGTTTTTTGCTCTTGATGTTTCTTCTTCCTTTAATCATGCTTGAATGGTGCTTAGATGTGTATGGATGATGATTTAAGGTAGAAACTCGAAAAAGCTTGAATAGAAAGACAATGGTGATGGATTTTGACGTAAAAAGGCTACTTGAACTTGAAATTTTTGTGCATGGTTGATGTAGGGTGATGATTTTCGGTTTTATGATGTGGTTTGATGTTGAAAACACGCTCAAACGCGTATAATCATGAATAGGGCAGATTTGGAATGGCTAAATATGGTATGAGAATGGTGAAAACTTGTCAAAATTCGACGTTTGAAGTTCGAATCTTGAGCTATAGGGTTTCGGTTTTGGCATATTTTAGCACTAGTGGAAATCGTAACTGAAAGAGGAAAGATTTGGTAAGAATTGACAGGAACAGAATGTGAATTCCTGTCAAAACTTACACCGTTCTTGATTTCAACTGAAAGATGTACACTGCTGATTTTTTACGAAGAATATGGGCATTTGCTGCTTTTCCATATTCTCCAACTGCTTCGTATTTTCTTTTTTTTTTAGCAGCCTGTTTTTGCCGAAAATCTTTTTTCCTGCCTTATATATATTCTTTTCATTCTTTTCTAGGCAGATTCGGTCTTTCTTTTCACTTCTTTTTTTTTTTGTGTAAAGCATAAAAAGTAGAGTTAGTAAGATGCGTACCTTGGCTTTATTGACTCCATCGTGTCTGAATGCAGGTGTTGCTGACTATTCCGGATTGATCCCGTCGAAAAGCTTGATAGGGAGACGCCTGGGCTTGAATAAGGTAAAACCTTCTTCCAGAATTGAATTTGACTCCAACTTACTCCAAGTAGCCAATTTGCGCTGGTAATCTCTTTTCTTTACATTTCAGGACTCCTATCTCGGACTGCAACCAATAGCTGATCACCAGGATCCTGCTCCAAGTCCTCTGCTTAATCATGAGGAATTGTTATTCCACAAACCTTTGTACCCTTTCAAGTTTTGAGATTTCTTTATGTTGATTCTGTCGTGCACGAACTTGCAGGGATTTCAGGCTATTCTCACTTGATTTCGCCTTACTCCATAGTCGGCCAAATGTTGATTTTAGAAAAGGTATGACACCATCGAAATCAATCTGGTTGCTATCCGAGATGTGTCATGTGCAAGACCTCCACTTTCAATCGACGAATCGCCACTACATCACTTCTCTTCACCTTTTCGGCTCCACATAAATCGGTGACTGATTTTCCTCGAGATGCCGTAGAGTGGATTGACTCGGCCTAAAGCCCACTTAGCTTTACTTCCTCCTTGATGGTATAATCCCAACCTCATTTGGTTCTTTTTTTTTTTTGGAATGTAAAGCATAAGCTCAAGAATGTATGGCTCTCCTCTCTTTGTAGTATTTATTTATTTGCAAAAAACATGATAAACTAACCTATGAAAAGAAATGCATGAATGGAAAAGCGACTAGAAGGAAAAAACAAAAAGAAACGGGTTGTATCTAAGGCTTGAACTAGCATCTGCAATCGATAAGCGACGACAAATAATTAGCTTTGCCAAAGACCAACCACTGCATGTATTTTTTTTGAGCTACTTGTATGACTTTTTCTGTAGCTGTTTTTCTGTCTTTTTCTCTTTTTTTTTTTTAGCAAAGAAACGAAAATGTAACTACAATCTCATGACAAGACTGTAATCACTAATATACATGAACGGAAAGAAGTAGAATGAAAAGCAATAGGAGTAACGAAGAACCTGGATTCATGACTTCCAAGATGCATGTACCCCAAAGCTCATTCCCACTTCAAACCGTGAACGGGAATTAACCCATTATAACTACCCCCCTAGCTTGAGAAGCTAGGGTGTGGTTATCAGACTACCAGCCTGTGTCCCTTGCCTTGAGTCAACTAGATCCCACATCGTTTGATAATATTTCTTCAAATATTTACCGTTGATGTAACGTGGGTGCAACTCTCCGCCAAGACCTTTCAGCCAGTATGCATTTCCAGGAAGCGCCTTATGAACTTGAAAGGGCCCTTCCCAATTGGGAGACCATTTCCCGAGCTCATGACTTTTAAGACCGATCGGAAGAATTAACTTCCACACCAAATCGCCTTCCTGAAAGACTTTCCTTCTGACCTTTTTGTTGTAGACCTCAGCTACTTTCTTCTTTTGAACTAGCATGCAGTCAAAAGCTTTCTGTCTCTCGTAGTCTAGGTCTTCCAACTCCATGATCATTGCCTGCAAATAGTCGTCCGGTTGTAGATCGTTCTGCCGTACTATCCGCAGTGATGGGACGATGACCTCTAGTGGCAACACTGCATCATGACCAAACGTTAGAAAAAATGGGCTTACCCCAGTAGCTCTGGTTTTAGTCATTCGCATGGCCCACAAGGTCTCTGACAACGTCGTATGCCAATCTCTCGAGTTCTCTTTCAGCATCTTTTCCAGAATCCCGATGAGAATTTTGTTTGAAGCTTCCGCCTGTCCATTTGCTTGAGCATAAAAAGGCGTCGAGTGAATCAACTTGATCCCGTACTCCTCCATGAATTCCTTCATGTCGTCTCCCGTGAACATTGTTCCTTGGTCGGTTGTAATCGACTCAGGAATTCCGAACCGGTGAATCAGATTCTCTCTTATGAACTCGATCACGTTCTCTTGACCAACTTTTTTCATCGGAGCCGCTTCCACCCATTTCGAAAAGTAGTCAGTTGCAACGATGATAAAACAGTGTCCTTTGGAGGACGCTGGGAAGATCTTTCCGATTAGATCGATCGCCCAACCCCTGAATGGCCAAGGCTTCACTACTGCGTGCAATTCTTCTGACGGTACCCTTTGAATCGGGCCGTAAATCTGGCACTTCTTACACCCTTTGGCGTAGGTCATACAATCTCGCAAGACTGTTGGCCAGAAATATCCGTGTCTGTTAATGAGCCATCTCATTCTCCTTCCGGACTGGTGCGCTCCACAGGTACCTTCGTGCACTTGTTTCATCACCTCCATTGCCTTTGGGAAACCTAGGCACTTCATCAACATTCCGTCGTAGCTCTTTCTATACAACTCTCCTGCTAGTAACACGTAGTTCCTAGCTTGGACACTCAGTGAATATTTCACCTTCAGCGCTGGATTCTCCAAATAGTCGATGAAAGGTCGTCTCCAATCTTGAGCTATATTGGCGTCGACGTTGAATGACTCCAACTGTATTCCTCTTTCTGCAACTGACGGGTGCCCTTGTCTTTTGATAAGCACCATTTTATAAACTGTATCTCTCGAGATTCTCATACCTGAGGCAATCTGGGCCAACTCGTCAGCTTCCCAATTTTCACCCCTTGGTGTGTGAATGAGATCTACGTCTTCAAATGCGTCAAGCAGTTGGACGGCGAAAGCAAAGTATGGCACCAATGACAAGCTCGTGCATTTGTAGTCTCCCGTCAGGTGTCGGATGACCAATTGCGAATCTCCATACACCTTGATTTCTTTAGCTCCGAGTTCAATCAGGATTTCCAGCCCAATGATGAGAGCCTCGTACTCCGCCTGATTGTTAGTACACTCGAAATCTAAATTTACCGATAAGATCGTTTTGGCTCCGGCCGGGGAAGTGATTACAACTCCTGCTCCGCTAGCACTTTCAGTGCTGGAACCGTCGAATTTCAGAATCCAAGGTTCATTCCGTGCCAAGTAGATTGATAGCTCATGTTCTTCTGGGTACTGAAAGCTAGTCGGGTGATCTGCAACGAACTCTGCTATGGCTTTCCCTTTTACAGATGACTGTGGTAAGTAGACCAATGAGAATTCTGCTAAAGCCAGCGACCATTTCCCAATTCTTCCAGATAAAATCGGTTGATTCAACATGTATTTCACCAAGTCAGTGCTAGAAATCACGTACACCCTCGATCTAAGCAAGTAATGTCGTAACTTCGTGCAGGCAAAATACAGCGAGAGACACGTTTTCTCAATGGGGCTGTAACGTGTCTCTGCAGGTAATAAAGAGCGACTAAGATAGTAGATAGCATGTTCATGTCTGCTATCGTTATCTTGCGCTAGTAGACAACCAATTGACTCCTCAGCTGCCGAGATGTACAGTTTGAGCGGCGTTTGCTCCTTTGGAGGTGCCAATACCGGTGGACTGCACATGTATCTCTTTATCTCCTCGAAAGCAGCTTGATGTTTATCCTCCCACTTAAAGTGTTCCTCGTCTTTGAGCCTTAAAAGCTCAGAAAACACCTTCGACTTCCCTGCCAAATTAGAAATAAATCTTCTAAGAAAATTTACCTGGCCCAAGAAGCGCTGCAATTCTCTCTTATTCTTTGGAGGTTGAGCTTCCTGAATCGCCTTGGTTTTGTTTTTGTCGATCTCGATTCCTCTCTGATGCACCAGATACCCAAGGAAATTTCCAGCTTTAACTCCAAAAGCACACTTCAGCGGATTGAGTTTGAGGTTGTACTTCCTCATTCTCTCAAAACCCTTTCTGAGGTGCTGCACATGATCAGACTCATGTTTTGACTTGATAACGATGTCGTCGACGTACACCTCCATTGAAACCCCAAGCAAATCATGAAATATCGCATTCATTGCTCGTTGATATGTGGCGCCAGCATTCTTCAATCCGAAAGGCATCACTACCCATTCGAATGTTCCTATCGATCCCGGACATCGAAATGCCGTTTTCGACACATCGTTTTCAGCTAACTGAATCTGGTTATATCCTGCAAAACAATCAGCACAGGAAATAATAGCATTTTTGGAAACAGCATCTACCAGCATGTCTGCGATGGGCATGACATAGACGTCCTTTGGAGTCGCATGGTTGATGTCACGGAAGTCCACGCAAACTCGTAGCTTTCCGTTCTTCTTGACTACTGGGACAACATTAGAGAGCCATTCCGCATACTTAGCCGGCCGGATGAAACCTGCTTTGAGAAGCTTTTCGATTTCCTCTTTAACCTTTGCCTCGACTTCTTTACTCATTCTCCGAGAAGCCTGTTTGAATGGCTTGAAATCTTGCTTGATGGGAAGTTTGTGCTCAACTATATCTCTGCTGAGTCCCGGCATTTCGTCATAATTCCAGGCGAAACAGTCCTTGAACTCATGAAGTAACCTGATAATGTCCTCCTTTAGATCGGGTCGCAATAGTTCGCTGATGTAAGTCACCCGGGGTTCTTCAGTCGTCCCTAGATTGACTTCTTGGAGAGGGTCTACTGCCATTGATCCTTCATCTTCCAACTTGGGATTCGCCTTTTTTAGGTCCTCCATTTGGATTTCCTCGTCCGGTTTTACCAAGAATGGATCGAGCTCTTCTGGGTTTTCGACCTCTGCAACCTCCACGTACTCATCGCAATGCAGTCTTTCCATTGCTTGATGTGCACTCAATTTTCCTATAGCGGTTGAGGCTACCGCTTCTTTTCCCGATGTGGGCTTTATCATTGGACCTCTTCGATGGTCGGCTGCGTGCTAGTCTGCCTTTTGAAAGGCACGATAGCAGTTGATCCAAACATCTGTCTGACCTGGTCTGTTCTCGTTTTCTTCTGATGAGGTCCTACCTTGATTGGGCCCATACATGGCTCATACAGTCTGGATTCTATCAGATTCGAGTGGGCACTGAACGGCTTGTCGTTAGCCCAGACTATTTCAACATCGTCTCCTTTCCAGAATAGCATGAGCTGGTGCAAAGAAGACGGGATGCATGCATTCGAGTGAATCCAATCTCGCCCTAATAATGCTTGGTAGCTGGCGGATGAATTCACTACAAAGAATGTTGTAGGGGTGGTCTTTGTGCCAATGGTCAACTCCACAGACAAAACTCCATATGTCTTAGCTACTTCTCCGGTGAATGCCGAGACTGAGATTTCGGAAGACACAATGTCTTCCTCGGATTTTCCGAGAGCCATCACCATCTTTAGTGGTATTATGTTGACCGCTGACCCGTTGTCAATCAGCACTCTAGAAAGTGGCTTGCCATCGATGTGAGCTTTCACATATAATGGTCTTATGTGGCGGGTCATTTTGGGAGTGGGCTTATCGAAATAAACACGCTTCGTACGATTTTCAGCCGAAGCTTTGATCGTAACTCCGTTGGACTCGCTTGGTTTCTCTTCTACCTTCTCCCTAGGCACATCACCTCGAAAAGTCGAAGGTAAAATCAACGAGGTGGCAGCGCACTCAACATGAATAATAAAGTCTCCTATTCTTATTTCGACAGACTTATTCTTTTCCCCTTTTGAATTCAGACCATAGTTCATATTGGATGCCTCTGTCTGATTCCTTCTCCTTTTTTCTGCCTCTCTCTTTCTCATTTTTCTCTTTTGATTTTTTGAGAGAGGCTTGGGGAACTTCCTATGTTGGTTTACCTGCCATTGACCTTTCGGTCCTGTAGCTGATGGCACTACAAATCTGGGTTGCTCCTGGGAATGTCCGTCCTTCTTCTCGCGCTTACCCCCCCTAGCCTTTCTAGGTTCCTTCTGCACTTGCCTCGGAGGTGGACCTCTTTTTGAGTCAGGTTCCTTTGTCACCTTAGGAATAACCTTGGGTCTCCGTCGGTTAGCAGCCGTTGAGGTCTGACCGGTGGGTTTAAGCTCGTATGATATGGCATTAACCATGGTGACCGCCGGGAATGGGTCGTCGTCGATCAGCATGCTTTCCTTCTTCTCCGGAAACTGAAGGATTCCCCGATTAATCCTATCCTGCACAGCATTTTTAAAACTGAAACAAGATGACGTGTTATGACTCCAAGCGTCGTGGTACTTGCAGTAGGTTCTCCCGCGAATATCTTCTTTCTTCGGAATGACATGTCCGAAAGGCAGCGTAATGAACCCCTCTTTCACAAGGAATTCGAAGATCTCATCTGTTTTAGCGGTGTCAAAAGTGTATTTAACTTCGTTGTTCCACTTTGTCGCTTCTGGTACCTGTGCAGTTTTTGACAATAAAGGACAAACAGTAGAACCTGTGGTTACCATTTCTGCTACCGCTGTCTCGTACGTTTGGGTTTCCTGGTGGTAACTACCCATACTGTTTTTCTTCCGCCGATGATCTTCGCGCATTAACTCCTCGTACTCCGTGACCTTGGCTATCATGTCATAGAAATCACGGAATTCCACACCTTGGAATTTCTTTCGGTACTCAAAATCGAGACCCCGCTGAGCAAGTCTGACGAACTCATCTTCAAGTAAGTTGACACGACATTTGTGTCGCATTTTCTTAAACCTGTTGACGTATGCATCTACAGATTCTCCGTGTCGCTGAATCATGCGTGCTAGCTCAGCAATGCTAACTTCTGGTTCAGTCCTGTAAAAATGGGCATGGAAGGCATCTTCCATGCGCCTCCAGCTATCGATAGAGTCCGACGGTAAAGCGGCGTACCACGAAAAAGCTGGGCCAGTAAGTGAACCGGCAAACAAACGTAATCTAAGCATGTCATAAGTTGGCAATGTGCATATGCTACTGCACTGAAAATTGAATCGAGTGACATGCTCGATTGTTGATTGACCCTCCTCCCCTGAAAACAATGTAAAGTCAGGAATTCTAAATGGATTTGGGAAGGGGTACTGTTGGTCGATGTATGCAGGATACGGCTTGCGTGATTCTGGTCGAGAGACCTCCCTCAAGCCTGGTCCGTACACATCTCGTATGATCTCTTTAATGCGCTCCTCATAATCTGTTCCTGACATCAGGTTATCCTGAAAAGGCACATTTTTATTATAACTAGCATCAAAATTCTTACCCCCCATGTAATGGCGGTTGGCTTGATCTTGCTGATAGTTGTAGGAGCGATTGTTCGCGTTGGTGTGTCCCTTGTAATGGACTGTGTTTGGCGGATTTGATGCAGCCGGACGTTCTGGGCTGATCCTATCACCGCGTTCGTTGTATCTTATCTCTTCCTCCCGAGCGAAAGGATGCTTGTACCTGTTGCTGGATGATGCAACGTCTTTCTGGGCCGAGGTATCGGTGTTCCTAGCCATAATTTCGGCAATTCTCTCTGGAATCTTGCTAATTTCCGAAGTTAGATGAATAACACTGATAGCTTCCGACTCCGCTTGTCTTCTCTCCCTTAAAGGCTCTACAACAGAGGTCCTTGTGAGCTTGTCAACCTTGTCGCTCCACTCCCGGTTGGCCTTCTCTAATCTCTGTTCGAATTTCTTCTCGCATTCCTCCATTTGCTTTTGAAATTCCCTTTCTCGCACTGCAGCCTCCTGCCTGCAGGTTTCCTGTAATTCCTCGCGTATCTCTATGACTTGCGCCTTATGGGTAAGTTCGTCACGGTAAGTTCTTTCGGCGTACTGCCTGACCACTGTGTCGTATTTCTCTTGTAACGCTGCTTGTATCTCATTGAATCTAGCATCAATGTGTGCTACCTCAGCTGAACTTGATCTGTTCACCTGAGTTTCGAACTGGTTTACAGTATCAGCTACCTTCCCTGAAGGTGGCAATTCTTCGCGTGTATCGTGTTCCGGATTATCGCTGCTCTCCGCAGCTTTTCTACTTGTTCCTTTCGGAGGCATCCTGCGTATGTATACTTGACGAAAAATTGGAAAAACTGTTTGATGGAGTAAAACTCCAAAAGCTGGTTTCCGAGTAAAAAGGGTTGATGTGATGTAAAAATAAAAAGACTATTTAAAAACTAAAGTTGTTTGAGAAAAACTGGAAAGATACTGAAAAAACTGAAACTGACACTGAAGGTAAAAGTCGAAAGGATTGAAGCTGGGAAAATGAGAACGAAATTGAAAACAGTAATTAAGAGAAACTGGACAAAAAGTTGAAAACTGAAAACTGAAAACAGAAAAGTTTCTAAATTCGGACAAAATTAGACATGAAAAGACTGATTTTGGAAACTGGAAGTGAAAAGATTCGATGCCGGAAAAGTTGTTTGATGGAATAACTTCCAAAAGCTTGTTTCTGGCGGTATGCTTGAAAATGTTTAGCAATATGTAGTTTGTAGGAAAGATTCACCCAACATATGTATCAATATTATTTGATAATCCTGGACAAATCCAAAAGCTGGCAAAGCCAAAGGAAAAGTGATGTGCTTAAGAAAGCTAGATTTTGAAGTAAGGACGACAAAAAGGTTTTTGTCCCACTGGGCGTGCCAGAAATTGTTGGCGATATTTTTGTGAAATAAAAATATTCCTTTTACAACCTTGACTCGTGTGGAGAAAATGCGGGCGTGCCAGAGAAGAGAGGTTCTCAACCTACGTTTTATGAAACGATTTTGAACATGTGCGCCATGCTAACGGATGCTTAACTAATAACGAAACGATTGGACGGGAAAAGCAAGGATTGTGAAAATGTTTCCCTTGGGTACCTAGTCGGGGTCAACACAACTTTGACTAGAAAACAGACCGAAACTATGTCGTAGCTTCGAAAAACTAAACAATAAAGACAACCCAAAGATTTTGGTAAATTGACTTGTATTGAGTAAATAATTGTCACAAAAGTCAGCCAAACGATTACAATCAAGAGATTAATAATGTCAGAATGAGCAAGTAGTAATAACAATTGAGCTAAAATAAGCAATGAAAAATAACTGTCGAGGCGAGCTTGAATCTTGAGCAAGTCGATCAGAGTACCGTTTGAGGTGAAAAGTAGCAGTGTACTAGAGTATTGAACTAAAGGATTTCTTAATTGGATCTAGGATTGGGATTATGTAAACAGGCAGGTGTTCGATAATCAGATAAGTAATTGAGACTTAGGATTAGCAAATGAAGCTAGAAATCTAAGAATAAAAGCTAGAAAAACCTGGAAATTGGAGACCCGGAAGCCGAATTGAGAGCTACTCTTTGGAGTGTCACATGATTGATTTTGTTTGTGTTTGTTGTGTTTGTTTTGTTTGATTTTTGATTGTTGATTTTTGTGTTGGAATGAAAAGGAGAGGGGTATTTATAGGTGGGGATGACTTGGTGAACACTCAAAAAATAACCACCTAACTAACTTAACTACCCACTAAACCTAAAAAGTAGGGATAGGAAAGTGGCATGATGGGTGCCTTGTTTTTAGCCCACTTCCCTGACTTGAGGAGGAAGGAAAACCTGTTGCGTGCTTCTTCAGCTCGCTTCAAAAAATTCCTGCTCCTTGCTCGCTTCGCCTCTCGCAATTCTTGAAGACATTTCCGAATGCTTGGAACGTCTACTTTCTGGACCTTTTTTCTGATTCTTCTTGCTTCGTCATTTGGCTCGTCGAAATGACCGATCAAACGTGACGTTTCCATGGTCAAAGTTAGTTAAAGTTAGTTAAAGTTAGTTGGGGAAGTTGGAAGTTAATTCCACTTTCCAAGCCCACTAACCCACTAACTCTAACCACCAAGACCAAGTCAACCGACCAATCATATCTTTTCTTTCTTTTTTCTATTTTCTTTTACTTTTCTTTTCTCTCAACTTACTTTCTTCTCTCGATAACGGAATGAACGAAAATGAACATAAAAACTATAGGCTGAAATATAACCTAAAGTATTTATGTGAGATAAATATAAAAATTATATTTACCCCCAACAGTCTCTAATGTATCTAGGAAGAAAAGCCCACATGAATCCTCTCATTCATATAAACTTATTGATGCAAATGCTGCTTATTCTTTCATCACTCATATATATGAATGAAGCACAATGGTTTCGATCGGCGACAGTGAAGATAAAAAACGATCTCACCAATAAGTTGGATCTCACGGTTCATTGCAAATCAAAGGAAAACGATCTTGGTGTCCATGTACTTTCTTCTGGACAAACCTACCAATTCACATTCAGACCAGACATATGGGGTACAACATTGTATTTCTGCACCATGAGTTGGAGTGGATCTAAGATTTTAAAGTTTGATATTTATGTACACAGTAGGGATGAAGCTTATCGCCCTAATTGTCAATGGTCTATCAAAGAGAATGGTCCATGCATGTTTGATAGCCGTGTGACACACAAGTATACTATATGCTATGGATGGAATAAAAAACAATATTAATAGTGCTCTAAGAATAGTTATTTTAGGGAAATACAAATAAAACTCTTACAGTTTCAAAGTTCAGAGGAATTTGATTTATATTTTATAATTTGTCCTTCTCTTTTCCTCTTCTCCTTCTCTACTTACAATAATATTGTATGGTTTCTCAATCATATAATCCCAATTCATTTTTATTTTACTTCTCCTCCTCCTTTCAATACCATATTTATCTGTACTTCTATTTTCCAGTGAAATTTTAATAAAAATCGGAGAAAAAATTGAATAGAATTTATTTTTTCTTTTGCTGAATCCATGAAGAGATGAAGAGTAAAAAGTAAAAACTTGGGTCTTTTGAATGTATTTCTGAGTCTTCTTTTAATTGTACTTGTAATACCATGGCTTGTACATATGTAATGGATGAATATATACATTTTCGTATCTAGCCCAAAGATGTCTAATCTGTTGAATCATATAGTGGTAAGCTCTTTCGGAATTGTGTTTACAAAAAATGTTGCAAGTCGGATTAAATTTATATATATGTCATGTATTTGAAATTTGTTTGTACCATCTTCAGCTGTCTTTTATTTGTGAATGTCAAGCTTCTTTCTCTGTTTTTGTAAATTGAGATGTTGGAAAGCTCTCTTCTATCTATGGATTGTTAATGTTACTTCTTTGATTTCAAGATTGAGGTATTAAACACTGTTTCATTTTTGGATTGTTTAACTAGTTTCTTAACATCACATTGAATGCTAACTAATTTAGTTTCGGGAGAATAGTTTGGTGGATTATAGTAGCAAGCTCTCTCCCAATGACGGAAGTATTAAACACCGTTTCTTTTCATAATGTTATTCTGAATAAATGACTGCGAAAAAATGAACTTTTTCACACCTAAATACAAATAAAGTACACAGAACTTTCCAGAAAAATAAAAAGTAAAAATATATTTAAAATAAATTTCAGTAATTAACTTTTAAATAATGAAAATGAGCATTTGCTGAAGCAATATCTTTTCTTTTTTTTCCTTTTTTTTTTGATTAAGAAGCAATATCCTTTTTTAAGAGTTAATTTATGAATTACTATATATGCATGTTATTTTCTAAGTGGCTTAATATTTGTATTGTGAAACATGAAACTATTACGTTTCTCTTAGCACAATCCAACACTCAAGCTAGACTTCTGGTTATGTATATCTATAGATTTGATTTCCTTAATTAATAACACTAAATTTTTGAGTTGCTAATTTTGAACTGCTTTTTGTTATAAAAAAAAATTTGAACTTATTTTCGACCCTTTTGACGTACCAATTTCTTTTTTTCCCCGACAAAATAAGTATACTCAATAAAAATAACAAGACTTTTTTTCTTATATCGAAGTTCGATGAAAGTGAAAACCCCGCCCATAAATCATGATGAAAGTCGGATTTTTTAAGAGAAACACAATTTTTTGACTGAATCAACTAAGATACATCAAAGTATTGACAAGAAACTAAACAAAGATCTTACAAAACATACAAAAATTCTAAAACTACATATAACATAAAATACAAATAAGCATGAACACACAAATTGGAATTTGTAGGAGGCAGATCTTAGCCATTACCAGAGCGCCTTTAGTCAAGAATGAAATTCTTGAAACACTAGAACTTCATGGATTTCTTCAATAGACAAAGTGAGTAAATCCGTGAGACAGTTCCGGAAAACATGCACGAAGCAAGATGTTGTACGAAGGTACTGAAACCGAACAAAACATAGCAAGTTTACCCATGATTTCCATGGAGCATTTACCTACTTCTTTTGTTTCTTCATCCATTGTATACTAATTCATTTTAGATGTTGCTATAAAAGAAAGTGGGCCAATGTATGGCCAAAGACTCCCATATTAAATGCACTATAGAACACAATTGAAAGAAAGATCCTGAATAGATCAGGAAGAAATCAAAAGAATTGATGGAGATTAAGATGTAGATGCTCAAGAGATCACAACAAAGCATAAAAAGGAGATCAAGGGACATATAAAATTACATGAAATGATTCAAAGGTCCCTATTAAAAAAGGGAATTTGAGAAAAAAAAAAATCAAGTTAGAACAAGATTAGAGTTAATTTTAACTTATTGAAATCAGTTCCAATTGAAACTCGGGAAGTATGGAATAACAATTCGATTCGCTATGTTGTTCACTGGCGACATGGGACGGATATTTTAGGACAATTTTGATCTCAGATCACTGTGTAGCTTCCAAATGTAGAAAATCAAAACAAAATCTATTGGATTTTCACATTGCATTAAAGAGAATATTCTTATCAAGAAGCTCCATATAGAGATACTTAATTATAGATGTATCTCACCCCATCTAAAGGAAGAAAAATCTCGAACATGAATCCTCTCCTCCATACAAACTTGTTGATCCAAATGCTGCTCATTCTTTCATCAACCATATATATGAATGAAGCAGGCCTTTTCGAATCAACAACGGTGGTGATAAGAAACAATCTAAGTAACAAGTTGGATCTGACACTTCACTGCAAATCAAAGGAAGATGACCTTGGCGTTCACGTACTGGGTTCCGGACAAACTTATCAGTTCACATTCAGGCCGAACGTTTGGGGTACTACATTATATTTCTGCAGCATGAGTTGGCCAGGATCAAAGCTTTTATGGGTTGATATATATCAATATAGTAGGGATGAGGCTTATAAACCTATATGTCGTTGGTCTATCAAAGAGAATGGTCCGTGCATGTTTGACGGTCGAAGGACAGGAACTCATCAATATAGTATATGCTATAAATGGAAAACAAAACATTAATGCTCTAAAAATCAATCTGTGATTCATTAATAAGAGGATTTATATTCTATTCTCAGCTTTGAGCTTATATATCATAATCATTTTTTATATCAAACAATGAACTCGTCATCTAGATATTTGAAATCCAAATATAATCCAGATATAAGAGGCTAGAGCAAACTAAAAGAGTAACATCTAATGAGAAATAATATGATGAACATGTATAATCAATGGTAACTTTTTCCATCTGTACAAAAGTGTTTCTATACTGTACTAATTCAAATACAGAATGTGCAAGAAAAAATTATAATAATCTTACCCTGCGTGAGCTGCGCAACACGAAATCCCCATCAAGCTCTTTTCTCAAAGGCGAATGTACAACGAATCAACATTTGCAGTTGCAGACAGACCACAAAAGAATGAAATCTCAGTTAATAATATATGATCACCAGCTTCATGTTTATAGTGGAAGTTCAAAAGTTGGAGAAGACGTGGATTCTGGTTCTTGCTCGTTCGACTCGATAAGCATCAATACAACTTCTCTCATGGATGGCCGCTCGGAAGGTGACATGCTCGTACACATTAAAGCAATTTTCAGAACAGTTATCATATGACTAACTATACTTCGATCTTCGAGGTCTAATCTACTATCAAGTATCTGTGAAGTCAACGAATGTTCCCGGACATAATTTTTCACCCTCGTGACAAGGTCGCCTCCTAACTCCAGTGGCTGTACAGGAGTTTCTCCAGTCAGCAACTCCAACAGAACAACTCCGTAGCTATATATATCACATTTTTCAGTTACTTTCATTGTGTATGCATATTCTGCAACAACAACAAAAAATAGAAATTATTGATCAGTCGAAGTTCAAAGGCAAGAAATTCTAGGCTCTCTAGAAGCAAAAAATTACCAGGTGCAATGTAGCCGTATGATCCTGCAACAGCAGACATCGATTTAGACTGGGGCATGTCGATTATTTTAGCTAAACCGAAATCACCAACATGGGCTTCAAATTTATCATCAAGGAGAATATTATTCGATTTAATATCACGATGAATGATCCTTGGTTTACAATCATGATGCAAATAAGCAAGACCTTCAGCAGCTCCAAGACCAACCACAAAACGAGTTGGCCAATCCAAGCTACAAGTTGGTCCATGAAGCAGTTCGCCCAAGCTACCCCGAGCCATGTACTCGTAAAGAAGCAGATTTGAACCTTGGTGATAGCAAAATCCATAAAGCTTCACAATGTTTCGGTGTCTAATTTTTCCAAGAGTCAGAATCTCAGCATGAAAACTGTTGTCAATGCTGCTTCCCTCTCGGTTAGAAGATAGCCTTTTCACAGCAATGGTCTCTCCGGTATGCATAACAGCCTTATATACTGTTCCACAAGCTCCTCTTCCAAGAACATAGCTATCATCGAAATTATCTGTGGCCTTCACCAGATCTTGTAGGGTGAATCCGTCCTTCGGACGGTAGTACATATCTGACTCTGGAGTCGAGCTCTCGTTGTCAGTTACGGAAGGAACTGTCTCTGTTGGCCGTCTCATGAAATATAGTATTACTACAATTAGAACGAGAGATACTCCACCAACAGCAGCTGCAACAATTGTGACGATCCGACCACGAGTAGCATCTACACTTCTCAAAGGAGCATCAGAAGAAGGATATATATCTCCATTGCAATTGCCAAGACGGCCACCACAAAGCCCGTCATTTCCGAAGAAACTGCTGACTTCCATGTTCTGAAATTGTGGTACCTGAGGAAGGGGACCAGTGAGATTATTATATGAGAAATTGCACCCCAGCAAGCTTGACAGATTCTCCAATGTGTCGGGAATTTCGCCAGTCAAATGATTATTGTTGAGCAGAAGAAATTCCAGTAAATTAAGATTACCAAGCTCCAGCGGTATGTTTCCTGTAAGATTGTTATAGCTGAGATTCATTGCAATTTGCAAGCTTGAAAGAGAACCCACTTCTGGTGGAATTTCACCAGAAAATAAGTTTCCGCCCATCTGTAATTCGGTCAAGTGGGAGAGATTTCCTAATGCTCGAGGTATATTTTCTGATAATTTATTTTCTGAAAGCTTGAGAATCTCTAACTGCAAAAGTGTTCCAAGCTGCTCTGGTAAAGAATCTACAAATTTGTTGTGGCTGAGATCAAGTCGTTGAAGCATCTTGCAGTTAACAATTTCAGGTGGAATCCTTCCTTCAAGCAAGTTCGACGAGACATTAAAAGTCACAAGCTCAGATAGATAGCCTATTTCCTTAGGCAACACTCCGGTGAAGTAGTTGTTTGCAATATGAAGCCTCTGCAACTTTTGACAGTTCATGATGGATGAAGGAATCGGACCACTAAAACGGTTCTGATCCAATTCAATAGCAGAAAGGTTGACTAATTTGCACAACTCTGAAGGAAAGGAACCGGTAAGCCTATTTCCAACGAGACGAAGCTGCACCAATGATTTACAGTTCAAAATCCCAGTTGGGATGTTCCCATAAAACTTGTTAGACTCCAGGTTCAGTAACATCAGGTTAGAACGTCGACAAAGATGAGGAGGTATCCTTCCTCTAAGTGCATTGTCCGAGAAGTCCACCACCCAAAGTCGACTGTAACGTCCAAGACCCTGAGGAACTCCACCAGTCAGAGAGTTGCCAAAAAGCTGTAACTGAACCATTTTTGTCATATACTGAAAACCGAAAGGAATGGGACCTCTGAGGTGATTGATTGAGAGGTCAAGCTTGGTCAAATTCCTCAAGCTGCTAAGCTCATTAGGTATAACACCGGTAAGCTGATTCTCGAAGAGGTACAATAGATGCAGACCCTTTATCTTACTGAACTCGGTCGGAATCTCCCCTCTCAAATAATTCTCAGAGAAATCAATCTCGGTTGCCATAGTCAAATTCCCGATTTCTCGTGGAATTGTTCCATTTAGCGCATTTCTGTACAAGTATAGCTTTTTCAAAAATTTCAGGCTCCCAATTTCAACCGGTATTTGTCCCACAAGATTATTTGCATATAGAGCAAGTGTCTCAAGCCTCGAACAGTTTGCAATCTCTTTTGGAATGAAACCTGAAAGCTGGTTCTCCCATAAAATCAAGTCGGTCAAGCTGCTCAGCATGCCGATTTCCCTGGGCAGTTCCCCTCCTATGGAATTTTGGGCGAGACCAAGCAATTCTAAGCTTTGACATCCACTTATTTCTGCTGGAATGCTGCCCGAAATTCCATTCTGCCCTGCTCGTAAGGTTTTCAAGTTCCTCAGATTACCAATAGAACGGGGCAGTGGACCGGTCAGATTGTTGGTGTAAGCCACAACCTCAATCAAAGATGTCAAATTCCCAAATTCCTCTGGTATGGTACCAGAGATTTGGTTATTACATATATTCACACGACGAAGCAAAGACAGATTACCCAGCTCAGCAGCAAGTGTACCACTGAACTGATTATTATTCAGATAAAGGTCTTCTAACACCGAACAATTTCCAATCGTGTTAGGTATGAACCCAGTGAGCATATTATAAGAAACATCAAGATATCTTAGGTTAACCAGGCCACCAATGCTCGGACTAAGGTTCCCGGACAGATTCATCGAACTCAAATTGAGAGAATAGACCACAGGAGGATAATCTGAAGTGCAATTCACACCAACCCACCCACATGGTGTCTGGTCAATGGTCTTCCAGCTCTCCAGTCGGTTGAATTCATCATGAAGCTCTTTCTTCAGATCTAGAAGGTAGCGCCCCTCGGAACTTAACCCCTTGGAGGTAACGAACAACAGCACAATGACAAGCCAAAACCCTATAAACTGCACTTCAAAAAACGCTCTTGACTTGATATGTGCTGACATTTTATTATCCCTCAGCCTATATGATCATTCAACACCTGTACATATAAACTACTTCAGATTGGAACTCCCAAATGAACTAAATTGAAGACAGTGCTTTGTTTTAACTGAATACTAGACGATTACAGTAATAAATTAAGACATAGATACTTCAAAAGTTATCACAAATTCAGCAAATGAAATTAACATGAGCTAAAAAAAACAAAGAACATGAATCACAAATTACAACAGAACCAGGAGTAAAAAGAGGTACATTTGAAAGGAGCCAACAAAGAACAATTCTAAAAAGCCAAACAAACAATAGTGGCAATTCCTACATGAATATATACCTAATAAAAAACAATAAAAAAAACAAACTTTAATTAAAAAAATAAACTATGAAAAATGGAGAAAAACAAACTCACCTCACCTGATAATCCAAAAACAAACTCCACCAATTTGGTACAACTCCTTGAGAACAAAGAAGGAAACAAATGTTTGAACTCATGAATGACTTAACATCCAAAAAAAAACCAAACCCAAATCACCTTTAAGCATAAACAAACCGGGATCTTTGGATCTAAAGGTTAAAAAAATTAAGACCAAGAAAGAAAAGCTCCATCTTTTCCACCCATCTTCTCTCTTTCTTTATCAACAACAAAACAAAACTTAGAAAGGTGCAACGAACCAGAAAAGAGGACCTTTTTTTGCGTGATTTTTGTATAGAAAAATAATAGTTAAAGCTAACAAAATGATAAATCTTTAAGCAAACACAAAAAGAAACAAACTTTAGCTCTTTCCATGAAGCTTTAATGGCCGACAGGTATGGTTTTAGTTCATCTCTCTCATCTCTATCTGTGTATACTTTCTTTCTCTCTCTAGGAGTGGCAATGGTGGGCTGGTTGGTTTAGTTTCTTTCTCTTTTTTAGTGCCTTGCCTTGCCTATAAAGTTGTGTGTAGGAAAGATAATAGAAAAAGTTTAAGAAAATTTTGGATTTTGCTTTGACATTGACTGCTTTCTTTTATTTTTGGACTCTCTAAATTCTCTAATCCAAACAAAAATTTTGATTAACCTCATCCCTAATTTTGAGTGATCACTCGCTCTATGACAAATCTTAAAGCAAAATGAAATCAAAAATTTATAAATCGTGTTAAGAATAGGGGTGAGCATCGATTCGGTTCGGTTAGTAACCGAACTAAATTGTCGGTTAATTGGACCAAAGACACGCATATTTTTAGAATCGATTCGATTCGGTTAACCGATCAAATAATTGAATAATCTAATTTTTAAAAATAAATGGAATATTAAATGTTCAAGAGAGTTCGAGACATAAAAAACATAACAAACACATAATTAAAAAAACAAAATATTAATATCATAATAATAAAATGAATTCATATTTAGTGGGTTGGGCTAAATATTTAAGTACTTTTTGTTATATAATTCTAGGACAAAATATTTTTTATATGTATATAACTTTGGTTATCAGTGTAACCAAATTTTTTTAAAACTAACCGAACCGATAACCGATTACCAAACAGTCTCAAAAGCAAAATCGAACCAGACTACTATAAAAACCGAACCAAACAACGATTTCAGTTCGATTATTCGGTATTTTGTACACCTCTAGTTAAGAATTCTTTTATTTTTTTTCTAAATGTCTTCGGATGCTCGCCCAGTGTGCTTCTTTTTTGTCTATATATACGCTTTTTTTGAAGTTAGTGGAGAAAGAGATTCAATGAATCTAAGAATCAGCGAATTTCGTTTAGATTACATTAGACAGTGAACTCTCATAAGATATGCAATTTGCTAAAATCAGCGTATTTTGCCAATTTTTCAAGATCTCCCTGTTGTGGTACAACTTAGAAGGATAAATCGTAGACAAAATATTGAGATAGACTAGTGAAAATTTTGCCTAATATTCATAATTTAAAAATTGGGTTAGAGTTAGATGGTCTGTTTGATGGAATAGGAGATTTAATGAAGATCAATTATGACTATTTATTAGTGGAAACATGTATCTAACTTAGACAAGAAATTTGAAGGGTTTTTACCTTTGTAACTAGAGTATATAATTTCAAATCGTCAAGTTATTGATTGTTGGGTCCTAATTCATGGATTAGACTTCAAGTGAGTCGTTCTTTGTTTCCTATAAATAGTGGCTCTTATTCAGATGTGAACATGTGTGAAGAACAATGAACAAATAGAGTTGTTGTGAGAAGTATGGACGTCTCGCTCACACATGTGCGTCTGTGTGCGCAAATCAAAACAAAGTTGGGTTTACTCAGGTTTTGGGTTGTGAGCTAGTGTCTAAGTATTTAGGTGTTATTGTAAATAAAAACTTCTCCAAATAACTCTTCTTCTTTAAATTCATCTTTTTCTTTCATGCCTTCATAATCTTCTTCATCACCTTCCCCCTCCCTTTCTACCTCTCCTTACTCGAATCCTCTCTTACCGACTACCATCCGTTCCTCTTCTCGAATTTCGCCTTCACGCACTTCTAGTCCCTCTCTTCTATCCCCCTCTTTTCCTTCTAACTCTAACAATCCCTCTCCCTCTTTGACTCATGTTCCTACATCTTCAACTTTGTCTTATGTTGCTTCCTTGATTCCCTCTTCAACTGTTGATTTGTCCACACCCTTAGGCGTCTCTTCCACCCTTACTGCACATTCTCCTACATTACATCTGACCCTTTACCTTTGTCTAATGTTGAATCATCTCTTATGCATAGCCCTCCACCTATATCTCGTCAACAATCCATGACCATGTGTCCCTCCACTCTAAATTCCAGGGGACGTTTTGAAGGAATAACAACATCGCATCCTCACGATGAGGTTACTCCTACCTGTTTTACACAAGCCAACAAAAGCAAAGAATTGTGGGCTGCCATGGCTACTGAACTCAGAGCCCTTCTCGAAAATGGTACGTGGGAACTTGTACCCTGTTTCGATGATCGAGAAATGGTCACATGTTGATGGTTGTTTCGTATAAAATTGAATTGATGGAACAGTTAAACATTACAATGCCCGCTTAGTTGCTCAAGGCTTCTCTCAACAAGATGGAATTGACTACAAAGAAACTTTTGGTCCTTTTATCAAGGCAACTTTGATACGCACAGTATTTGCTCTTGCTACCTCACGCAACTAGTTCATTAATCAGCTTGATGTCTCGACTGCGTTCCTCCATGAAAACTTGACCAAGACTATTTATATGGAGCAACCTCAAGGTTTTCGTGACCTCGATCATTCTGACTATGTGTGTCGCCATAAAAAAAATCCTTGTATTGTTTGAAGCAGGTCCTTCGGGGATGGTTTCATAGACTGAAGGCTTTTCTTCAAAGCATTGGTTTTGTCATGGCCATGGCGGATAACTCCCTTTTTGTTCTTCGACAGGGCTCTCATTGTACCTATGTCCTCTGTTATATTGATGACATCTTAATCACCGGCTCGACGCAATCGCTCATAACGTCCACCATTGCTCGCATAAAATCCTAAAGGGATTCATCTATGTCAAGCAAAATACATCTTTGAAATTCTTGAGAGAGTTAAGATACTTGATAGCAAACCTTGTCTCACTCCAATCGCAACTAGTCATCCTCTCACATGTACTGTTGGCACACCTCTACCGTCTGCTATTGAATACCGAAGCATTATTAGTGCTTTACATTATCTCACGGTCACTCGTCATGACCTTTCTTTCTCAGTCAACCAATTGTGCCATTTCTTGCATTGTCCCACTTATGAACATTGGAAGGCGGTCAAATGGGTCATATGATACATTCAGGGTACTCCTGATTATGGCCTTAATTTCTCAATCTCTCTGATAACTCAACTACATTGTTATACTGACATTAATTGAGGTGGTTGTCCGGATGATCGTCTGTCCACCGGTGTGTATTGTGGTTATCTTGGTAAATACTCGGTGTCTTGGCACACTTGTAACCGACGATTGCTCGCTCTTCTACTGAAAATGAGTACAAAGTTGTTATCAATGTCAGTGCCGATCTTTTTTGGCTTAGTTCTCTCCTATCTGATCTTGGTCAGCCTTTTCCTCTCCCTATTCAGCTTTGGTGTGACAATGTTGGTGCCATTTATCTTACATTCAACCCTGTTTTTCATGCTCGCACTAAGCATATAGAGCTAGATTATCATTTTGTTCGTGAACGAGTTCAAATGGTTTTTTCCAACGAAAGATCAGGTTGATGATATCCTCACCAAACCGTTAGCTCCTACTCGTTACCAAACTCTTCGAAATGCCTGGTCTCGCCGCGTCATCAGGTTGCGGGAGGATGTTAGTCAATATTGTTTGTCAATCAAGAATATAGTTTGTCAACCAAGTCAATCAACATTAACTCTAATTAGTCTTCTTATCTTATGTATAAATGGGGGAGGTTCAAGTGTGACAGTTTTTTGTTGGTGTGACAAGGTTTTAATGGTGTGACAAGAGGTGGCAACTGTGTAATTAAATGGAAAAAGATGGCATAATTTGAGGGGCATACACGTGTATGGTGAGGGAAGGGGGGCTGATGATGTCAGCGCTGATGTCATCGCAGGAGAGAGAAAAATCTTTTATTTCTTTTCTTTAAAATACATTTTCCCGATGATCCCGAACTCGGTTTTCGAAATTTTTTACATCGTTGGACTCGTATTAATTAGCCGGTCATTTTGAGATCCATTGTGGTCAAATAAAAACGATTTTTTTTCATTTGGAATATTTGGTTATGACTTTTGGAATATTTTGGTAATGACTTTACGCTGAAAAACTTATGAACGATATTCCAAAACTTATGAACGATATTCCAAAACTTATCAAACGATATTCCAAAACTAATTTACATTTTTTGGTGCAATAAGACCATTAAAAGAAACATTGTAGTTCAACTTATCAGTGAAACAGCTTATGGACTTGCATTAAATTAACTTCAAGATACATACACTTGAGATTATCAGTGGAAGAAGATTTTGTTTACAATTGAGGACTTTCATCGAACAGGTTATGGACTTGCATTAAATTAGCTTCTAAGATAAATACCCTTGCTCAGCAGCTTCATCATGAATCAAGTGCTGATCATTACCAAAAGAAGCTTGAAATATAAGGATACAATAAAACAGCAACATGAATTACATTCAACTCCATGAAAAACATGAATCTATAGAACACCAATGTAAAAATCCCTAAATCCCATCCCTGTAGCTAACCAAACAATTCCCTAAATCCCATCACTGTCCTCTTTCAGCGCGGAGGCCGTTTTGAGATTCAGTTCGGCGGTGGCGGTTTTTGGGATTCAAATCGATGGTGGCATTTTCTGTGATTTAATTCGGCGGCGGAAGAAACGCGGCTAAGAATCAGAGGTTAGGTCTTCGACAGAGAGGTGGAGGTGATCGGAGAAGGGCGGAGGTGAAGTTTTCGGCGGAGAGGCGGAGGTGATCGGAGAAGGGTGGAGGAAGGAGGCGGTGGAGGAAGGAGGAAGGAGGCGTGTTTTTAGATGAGGTGGGCTTTTTGTGAGGGTTTTTAGTTGGACCCTTTGTCACACAATAATAAATTTGTCACTCCAAATGACCTTGTCACACTGAATCCCTCCCCATGTATAAATAGATAATTGATTCTTTCTCAATTCTTGTGTATTGTATAATCATTTGTATCGAGTACATATGAACCTTTTCACTATTGTTAATACCAAAACAAGTATTTGCATAATTACATCTAATAGTGATATGTCCGGTGTATTTTCAAAATTTCTCTTAATCTAAACTTAGAAAGTTGATAAGCTTCTTGTTATCTAATTTTTATATGGTCCTTTTATCCATTTGAAAGAATAAACTGTGAACATAATAGTTTGTTGTATGTACGTCTTCTTCTTCAAAAAATGTTGTATTAGTTTAAAAATATTACTTTTGAGTAGAATTATAATAATGGGAAAAGGGAGAGAATATTAAGGATACTATCTCTATGATGGGACTTATATGTGGGACCCTTTATGAAAATAAATGTCAAAGTGGCCCACAAATATGGACCTACACAAATAGGTGAAGACATCTTAATCGACCGTCCAATAACTTGGCTTACTGATTAATTAAATGGTTTAATGATTAATCATAAAACCTTGAAAGATTATAGAATGGAGGGGCCAATTGTATTTATTTACTTTCTAGAGATTGAATTGCAGCACATGTAAGGCAATCACTACTAAACTTTTGAGATGGTTCTTGTTTTTTTCTAGCAAAAAGTTTAGCAGTTTATTTGCGCCTATTTTTAAAAGTTAAAAGACGATTTTGTTGAGCATTTATAGTGAAATTTACAAATTTTTTATTAATTAAAGCTTTAGTTTTGATAAAGTGAACTTCAAACTATCTAAATCAAAATAGATTGTCTTACAACTTGGATGATTAAATTGGTTGAGATAGGTTTTGTTTATTACTGTCTTATAATTTTTTAATTTTATCAATTATTATTGAAATTCTGGGGTTTGGTTCATTTCCACCATGATTTGACCTATGTGTTATGGTGGTCTGATATTGACCTTTGTATGTGATTGTCAATGAGAGAAATATTGTGGGGTTTTTTCCTTTAATTTTTCATATATCAGTTGATTTTGGTAGTATTAGACTTCCTTCCTTCTCATCTTTGATTATGTTGTAGTTCATTGATTTTCCAAAATATTTTCAAAGATTTTAACTGAATTTCTTGAAAGTTTTGGAGTGCTACTTGAGTTGTTGTCCTACAAGTCCTTGAAGGTCAAAAAGATAGTTAGGCAAGTTGTCATATCTTTGGGCCATGGACTTTTTTCATACTGTTGGGTAAAATGATTTTTATTTATCTTATTTGATGTTATTTATGACAATATTTTAAAAATTGGTAACAGAAAAAATATCGTGTAAAATAAAGGATTTGGGTTGGGATAAAGGATGATGTAGGCTTTGGGTCGAATGTGATTCAAGCTATGTCATGTTTTTGCTTCGTTATCGATCTAAAATGGTCCCTTGGGAAGTTCGGGTAGCCTGCTGAATTCCATGTTTGTGTTTTATTAATGAAATAGAAGTGGTTATTACTCATATTTTAAGGAAGGAAATAAGGGGATGGATGCTTGGCCAAATACATTGCAACTTTTAAAAGATTAATGTGATGAGATTCTGCTATAGCTTTTTGCAATATGTTTATTTCTGATAATTGTAATTATGTAGAGAAATTTACATTTACTTAGTTAGCTTTTGCTTTTCCTTTTATTTTACCCTACTTTTTTCCTTTTATTTTAATAATATTTGGGACGACTCTGCAATTTGGTGTTTCGGAGATGTCAGTTAACCTAATTGGAATGTCCTTTCTCTTCTTCCCTAATCAGTACCCAACCTTTTATTTATTTATCAGTAACATTTATTTTATGAGTTATAAAAAAATATATCAATACAAATTGTTTTAAAAAAATTTGCACATATAAATAAACATATTTGTTACAGAGTTATTAAGTTAATAGTTGACTCTATTAATGCACATATTAGAAACTAAAACTATAAATGTTAGACATATTTTAACAATTATTAGAAGGGCAATAAGGGTAAGAAAGATATCAAAATATTCTTAAAAGTCTAAAACGATTTATATTTTGGGACGGAAATAGTGGTATTTACCTCTAACCTGCCATAATTTGATATTATTTGGTAATTCATCTAACAAAAATGTTAATGTCGGTCCTGTAAGATGTTTAATGTGTGAAATTATATATAACATTGAGAAATTTTATAAAACACCTGACCTACCATGTTATCTGTAAGTCAGACCAATAATTTAACATGTTATAGATGTTAAGAATTAGAGTTTATCATTTATGGGGTGTTTGTTTCGTGGAATGAGATGGGGAAGATGAGGATGAAGAGGGGAGAGATGCGCTAACCCTTGTTTGTGTAGTGGGATGGAGAGAAATATGGGAAAAAATCTCATCTCAATTTTAATTCTTGAAATAAACAATATCCAATTTCATCTCGTCTAATATCATCTCAACTCCAATTCGAAATAAACGCCCGTTAGAATCTAGATTTCATTTTCTAAAGTTAAAAGTTTTTTATTTTTAAAATCTAAAATTGTATATAAATAATTAATTAAAACATATATTATCAGATAATTAAACATGTCCAATTTCTTGACATTAAAATTTTCGTGAGAATATTTACTGGGCTTTGGGCAACTTGGATAGGGTAGCTCGACTTATTATCAATACTATTTTCAATGTTATAGATAAATGTTGAATCTTAAATGTTTTATATTGATAAGATGTGGGGTTCCTTGTGAACAAAATTATTGTGGAAGAGTATAGTGTGATCAAATCACGTTATTAAGTTAGAGTTTGGCTGGATGTACAACCTTGACTTCATAGTCGACATTTTATTATTATTTTAAATAGGCAAATTTTTCCCAAATTGTTTCAAAAATCAAATACCCCGTTAAATTTAAAAGTTATTTTTATTCATGTCCGGTTGATTTCTGTAAAAATTAATCTAAAATTAATTATATCATTTTTATGTAAACTATGAATAATATCATTTTTGAAATTCTTGACTTCTAAAATGACATGTTTACAAGTATAATATGCACTATATTGCAACTGTTTAAACATTAACGAAATCAAAGAGTTATTAATAGCAATTTGACAAAATTAAAATCTCATGTCTAAAATTTTAAAAATCTAGAAGAATTGTTCAAGTTATTGTACAAGTTGCATTCACCCACTATTTAGATCTCTAGAAACATGTTGGCAAGTTGGATATTCCTTTGGATATGGGCCATTAGATTTTCCAGTTCAAATTGTATTGGAACTAAAAGAGTCAACATTTTAGACACCCCCACTCACCCACCCTATATTACACTAACTCTATTCTATTTTTAATGTGTTTAATTGTTTAGAGTTAATTTTATATTAGTGCAATGTGATTTTTATTTTGTATTCTGATGAGTTTTTGTGTTTTATTATTTTAGCAAAAAAAAAAATGTGAAATGTATTGTTTAAAAAATGGTCAATTCTACTGAAATGAATGAAGGGAGTTTTGTCTAAAAAAAATCCGACTGGTAATTAGATTAAAATTTAGGCTTAAAAAAGGACTTTTTTGTTTGGATATAAAGACTACCAATAGATGAAAAAATATAATTCGGGCAAACAATGCATTTCAGATTTATCTATCTTTTAAAAACAAATTAAAAACCTATATTACATAAATTTTAAATATTTTCAGCTTTTTTACATTATTTGTTTATCTACATGCATGACAAGGATTCATATTTTTTACATAGGGCGTTGGGATGTAATTTGGATATGTTGGGTCTCTGGCCTCAGCTTCATAAGGCGTCTCGTGTTCTTCATGTCAAATGGTTAAATAATTCTCGAAGATGGTGGAAAGTTAATATGGATACTTCAGTAATTGAATTCCCAGAACCCTGTAAGATGTGGTAGAATCTTTTGTAATTCGGACAAATACTCGAATGATAATTTTAATTTCTCTTTTATTTGTTCTTTTGCGCATCTTGCAGCTCAAGGCTGCTACTTTTTTGATTCAAATTGCTAATGGAAGGGTTTGATTAGGCTTTCAATTGAGAGCGACTCGACTTACGTGGTCTATCTTCTAGAAGTGAACGGTTGTCGAGATGATTAGACAAGGATGGCTTGAATGCCTTCATACTATGTCTATCGAGAAAACAATCAAGTTGTGGATGTCCTTGCAAATTTTGCTCGGTTGAGTTTAGGCTTAGTTTGGTGGGATATTTTCCCTCTTCTTGTACAAAAGTACCAAGACGTGCACTAAAACTCAAATTTAATTAATTTTTTTATTTGTTTGTTTAATTATTTTTTTTGAGGGAGAGAATTGTTTATATCTTACATATGAACAAGAAGAGAATCAGAATTGGCTTCAAATAAGCTCATGTTGTTTATATTAAATATCAGTTTGATATTGTTATAGAGAGAATCAGTTGTTATGGAAAAAATTCTGTCGAAAAGTGTATTGTAGAGAAAAATAGGCAAAATGCACTATTTGGCCACTGACCTTTCCAAAATTTGTGCATTTGGCCACTGACCTTTTATTTGGTCACATTTAGCCATTCACCTTCGTAATTTGATGAAATGTCACCCTTATTACGTTAATTGACATTTCTATATTCGTATTATTTAGCAATATTTTAGTTTTAATATAAATTTCTTATTTGAAACAATGAAATTTTAATGTTTAACATTTTTATTTCCTTTTAATTTCAATTTAAGAAGGGCGAGTTTTCAGTAAATTGGTATTTTAATGGCCACGTATGACAAAATTACAAAGATGAGTGGCCAAATGTGACAAAATAAAATGTTAGTGGCCAAATGCACAAATTTTGAAAAGGTCAGTGGCCAAATAATGCATTTTGCCGAGAAAAGTATGGAAAAGCTGAGAAGTATTTGTTAAATAATTTAGGAAGTCTTAAAAATCAAGAAATAAAAAAAATAAAAAAATTGTAATTTATATAAAGTCACAACTATTTTCATAAAATGTTTTTAACAATATGAGTCTTCCGCCTAAGGCCCTGTTCTTTTTTACTTATATTCAGCACATCTCAGTTCAGTTCAGCTTTTTTCAGTTCAGTTCAGCTTTTTTCAGTTCAGTTCAACAAATTCAGCAAAATTCATTAGACATTCAGCTAATAATTCAATTCAGTTCGGCTTATTTCAACCAAAAAGAACAGAGCCTAAGAGGGTGTTTGTTTACTACTTTTCGCTTTTTCATACTAAAAATGAGAGTTTCAAGTGTTTGGTTAGTATCCACTTTTTGCTTTTTGATATCCAAAAAGTACTTTTAGAAAAAGTAGAGAATTCCTACTTTTCAAACATTTTTTACGGTTTGGATGTGTTATCTCTTATATGCCCTTCAAATTTTCATTATTTTAATATTATTTTTAAATTGATTTTATAAACATGTCCATATATGTCATTTTACATCGTAATAGTAATAGTTAATCATAATTTTACCAAACACTAATAATCAAACATCATACAGCAACCAGGAATTAGAAACAGCAAACAGCAAACCGTAACAGTAACCAGCAAACAGCAACAACAACCCGTAGTTAAAATAACTGCTTTTATTAAAAGTTATACATTCAAAAAAAAATATATTTTTTCAACTTTTTCAAAAAATTGTTTTGTTCGCTATTTTCAGTCAGAAAGTTTATTTTAAAGGGCCTGAAAATAAATATTATCAAACGAGGCCTATGTATTTACAAGAAAACATAATAAGTATGAATAAAATTCCAAATTAACCAAGAAGAAAATTCATAGATAAATTTGTAGACCATATTAAAAAGAAAAATAAGCCATATCATATTGTAATGGGCAAATTGCCAAAATCCTCAAAGATCTTGTGGGTCAATGGATTTAGCACGTGAATAAAAGGGGCCCATAACCAATAAAACTAAAGCCCATGCTCTAATTTAATAAGCTTATCTTCTCTGTTTTTCTTTATTTATCTATTATTTATAGGTCCCGATATATGCAGCCCTAAAGACAGCATATAAGCATTTAATAGAACGGAATATGGTATTATATTTAATACATATACATCTATTAGTCAAAATAATTTAAAAGCTATATATATTAACAAAATAATCAAAATCCAAAATAATCTACTAAATAAAGAATTTTACATTAGATATTAGTATAAACCATTTTCCTAACCCAAATCCTGACCCCGATCCTGACCCTACCATTGAACCCCTCTGACCCTAAATCCTGACCTTAAACCTAATATTGAACCCTAACCGTGACCCTAAACCTTGACATTGAACACTAACCTGTAAATCCACCTTAAACGAAACTGTCATTTCATATTATTGACTAGAGATTACTTGTCAAGGTTCTCAATATTTGAATGCTTAAAAAATATCAAATTAATTTCAAAATAGGAAAGTAATTTTATTAAAATGCTATTTAGCTATATTTAGGTTGTTAACATATATAACACTCAATCAAATTCATTAATAAATATAAAAATATTTAAAATAATAAGATATCTAGTTACATTGCTTATATGCTCTAAAGGCTAAATATATCAAAATGCTATTTTTAATTATAACTGGTACAACTTAGAACCAAACTTTTCTATTCATTATTTTAGAGCTCATATAATTTCCAGAAAAAGTTAAAAGTATAGAAATATTTATATACATGTTTAGATTACTCGATGTCAACCAACATGCAAAAACATCAGTATGCTAATATTGGCAATCATTTTCTTCTCAAAATTATACTGTATATATAAGAATTCTGAAAATATCAATCTAATGAGATGGACTAGTTTAGTTTCTTCGTGTAGTGAAGATTTTAACTTAATGGTTAAAAAATTTACTTATAAAGTTTAATTATAATCAGAGTTCATGAGTTTGAATCACATTAAAAAATATAGTAGATTTCCTTTATTATTTATTTAATACAAGTCAATTCCGTAAATTTGTTTCTTCTTTTAAAAAAGAAATACTAATTTCCTTGTCCATATGTCATCATCTTAAGAGTAGGCAAATACAGCCACCAAATTCTACTATTGACAGCGTCAAATTTTTTGGATTGTTATAATCACTCACAAGTCACAACATTACATTACATTCCATTACCATTTAGAAAAGAATACTTGAAAAACAACAACAAAAACTATACAAGTGCATATATAATTAAAGGGACTATAAGCATTCAAGAAAATATAAAATTATTAGAACACTTGCTTGGAGCCTAAGGATAATGATGATGCTAATTTCAATTAATTGATTGCACTTGCAAAACAATTCCCAGATTTGTTTGGTTTTAGCCAGTAACTATTAATGATTATGGTAAATTGTGAAAGAAAATAGTTACTGATGTCGGCAGTAAATACTCTTATACGGAAAAAAAAGAAGAAAATTATAACAGTTATACTATAATCCTGTAATTAGTGTTGTTACTGATAGCAATCAGTTTTAGGTGTCAGTAATTTTTTTCTTAATAACTTAAGTATCGGTTTGGTCTTTAAACAATGTCGTCCTCCCATAAAATTTTGATATATTTTGGTCTCTAATCTACATAATGCCGTCCTTCCAAGTCTAATAATTAATGTATTCATAATATATTATTAATGTATTCATCAAATACATTATAATTAATCCTATTTACGTTTCACTTCTTTTAAAAGAGTTTACGTTTCACGTAATATATTATTTAAGCAAACGAGAACTCTTCATGTCAAAGTAGCAAATCCAAGAATTGAAGATTTGTGGTGTGGGCGGATTTCTATGTAAATTGTGGAGTATTACATACCGACTCTACTTCTCATTTCATTATTCTATTTTGAATAAAGAGTCAATTTGGTCTCTAAAGTTGGCATGAAAGTTCTACTGAGTCCAAATCAAAGTTTGGGTATCAACTCAGTTCATAATTCATGCATAATTTAAACGAACGGAAGTACCACACCCACCCTTGGTAGGTGCAGTTCCGAGTGCCAAGGGGCGGAGCGCCCTCAGGACCCTCTAGATATGTCACTAGGTTCTTAAAACCATAAGACATGACTTGCCAAAGACAAAGCAGATTGAGTTAAAGCGTACGCAATAGAATTGGTTGTACCCCTAACAAATTTAATAGACATCAAACTAAGAGCAAGTAGAACAAAATGGCACTAGAACAAAAAGTAAATCAAACTTCGAGAGATCAAAAGACAAGAGATTAACTAGTTGCACCACATTGAATTCATTTCAATGACTACATTAGTATATCATCGCTTATCTAGCGTAAGTTTCAATGCCTCAACTAATTAACCCCAAAGCCTTAGATATTCGAGGAGCATGGTAGCGTTGCAAACCCACGAAGAAATGCCCCTACATAATCACTGACAATCCCTTGAATCTCCATATGACTTATATCATTCTTATACGTGTTTTCACCATGAAGTGGATGTAACGGACTCAACCAATGAAAATAGAATTATAATGTTTCTAGGCTTGTTAATGGGGCGGGTTGAGTATGAGGCGCATTATTTCATCCCCATCTCAATCATAGTGGGTAATCCTCATACCGACCTCGTTAAGGAAAATAGATATCAATTTATATACATTCTCATTCTAATGCATAATGGGAATACCTATGGGTATACGCGAATGTTCTTTGAACTTGAAACGTGCACACACAAGTTCATCCCACCATGTATTTTTAATTCACCAATAAATGAAGTTGTCAGGACTCGAACTCAAGACCTTTCTATCACAAAAGTTTTGATACCATTTTAGGAAAACCTAACTAAACCAAAAGGCACATTAAGGGGATAATATTGCTTACTATATTTAAGGGGCTATTTAGCTTCCCAATTATCAGTGTAGAACAACGTCAATTCAGTAGGGGCTCCCAACATTGATAAACTAAAACACAACATACATGTACTGGATCCAACTTTTACATACAAGTTCTCTCCTCTTTATCTCCAATGTGGGATTCAGTTCATTTTTGTCTGCATCGTCATCCCTTAAGGTTTCTCCTTGTACAAGCATTTCCACCTCATCGCCACCCTTTTTAGACCAAGTCGTTACAAACCTACCAACTTCCGCCCAGTTCATCCCTCAACCACACATCGTACATAGAGAGTCGGCTCTGATACCAATTGTAACACTCAGCCCAATATCATGCAGATATTGTCCGCACAACTTTAAAATGTTTCATACATTCTATTGAATCCACATCTTACATATAATCCTCAGCTATTTCCTCTCTATTTCAGATGTGGGATTCAATTCATACTTGTCCCCATCACCAGTTTACTGAATCTCAATTAAGTTCTTTTCATTATTAATGTGTACAACACAATATTGTGTTGTCATATGTTGAAATTCTACTTTGTTTGTTGGGATCCAAACTCCGTATGGACAAAAAAAAGTACTATACACGCTTGATCAAAGAATGAGAAACCTCTACGTAACTTGCAAGACAGTAAATAAGTTAGATTTGGGGCCGTCATCCGGCGACCTATTCTGATGCCTAAGTTAGTGAATGGTTCATGTGATGGAGAAGATTTGGATGAACCTTGTGCATAATAATGGAACTGAGCAAGTTAACGAAATCGAGTATGTTAAGCTGTCTTTTGTTAATTTTACCTATCACATACTTATATAGGGATAGAAGAGCGGTGATCTTGTTGAAGAATGATTACACTAACCAGAAATAATAAACTGACTAGAAATTTAACTATTCAAGATTCCGAATCATCGAGGGAAAGCCACGTGGGTGGGAGCATGTCACTAGCTTAACGGCTACACCAAATATTACAGAAATATTCTTCCTAATAATAGATTGTAGAGATCGTCTATGTTTAAGACTCAATGACTTTACTAAAGATGAGACTTGGATCAGTGAGGTGACATGGGGCTTGGATCATGCCACATGTCCTTTATTTGTTTTGCTAGACATCACGTGGTACCATATGATGAAAATGACTTTTATATCATGTCAATAAACTAATTAATCTGTTACCAAAAAATAAACTAATTGATCCATAAGTTTGAATAGATAATTAATTTCCAATAATAGTTTTTATCAAATGTTCACAAACAATGCATAATCGCACATACAATGATTGAATCTTGATGTTTTGGGAATCTTGATATTTTGGGGTGTGTCGGCACTCCTTGTTGTGTCATGAGACTCGCTGTAAATTTAGATAAAAGTCTCATTTTACAGGCTCTTTTGTGTCATGAGTCTCAGTGTAAATCTAGATAAAAGTCTTATTTTATAGGCTCTTTTACGTGAAACTGAAGTATTTTTCCATTTATTATTTTCTATAGGCCGGAAATTATGAAAAAATTTCTGTATATTACGTTAAGAATATATCTTCACCATTTTTTAAAAAAAAAATATATATCATATGCACATATAAATTTTTAGACTACTAGTATCAATATGTGTAAGTTATTTAGTAAAAAAAAAAGGGAGAAGGGACAATAAACATTGCAAGGGAGAAGTAATTGCAAAATCAAGTAGAAGGTAGCAGTGAATTAGAATTAAAATTAGAATCAGAGAGAAGAAAAGAGTGCTGTAAAGTGCCATTAACTGTCACAGGAAACCCTTGTTTATTTACCTACAGATAACAAAAAAAAGTACTAGTCCTTTTTTTAATTTTTGTAGTTGAAAGAAGAAAGAAAATTCACAAGATAGGCATGAATATGCTTTGCTGTTTACTTCATTTAAGGTACTAGATTAGACTGGAATGCTTTTGTCTTTCTATAAAGATTCCTCCTAATTAACTTAACTCTATACTCTACTCTACTCTGAATCTCTACTCTACACCTTTATTTACTCCCTCTTCCCTTCTTTAATCTCATATTTAAATTAGACTAGGCTACCTCAGAATCACACTATTCTGCTTCCTATTATATATATTTAATTTTTAAGGTTGAGGTGTCATAATATCATAACTAGCTACTCCTCTGACTTCTATCATTTAAGAAATTGCCTTTGTTGTGATTCTCATAAAATGTTCAACTCCAGCCAGAGTCTTTGGCACAAAGACATGCCCCTTTTATTTCTTTTACTCCTCTTGGTAGGTTGAGGGAAAAAAATTAATCTTCAGTTCAAACTGCAACAAGTCAGTTGTTATTTTGTTTTAAAACAAGAGTTTGGTTGTTTCAGCTTTAATTGAATGATTTTGTTAGAATTGAGAAACAACTGTTAATTTATATCTTATAAAGATATCAATTAATTTCTACCAGTTGCCAACCAAAACCGACCCTGAGGGTGTGTAGGAAGTGCCACTGACCTCTAAATAGATGGAACATCATATAAGTGTGTGTATATCGAATATGATTTACTCAGAAATATCGATATGGAAGCTTAATTAGTGATTTTGATTCAAAAAGATTCAAGAACTCTTTTTTTTTATATATAATTAAATAAAATAGTATATTAATCATTTTACGAAATGTACTTTTTTCATAATTTATGTTCAAAGTACTAAAAACAAGTTACGAACACAACAAACACTACATATAAATAACAAAAGCAGAAATTCTCGAGTGCTTTCAGAATACATACTCATTTAGTTATAAATAAAGAACCATATTATTTATTATACCCTAAATACCGAATAAATCTAGAGCGCTTCCAAAGAACAATAATCCTTAAAAATATAAAGGATTGCGGGTTTGCACGCGGGCTATTTAAGGTATGATAAAAAAAACATAAAGCTCTATTTATAATTAAAGGGAGTACCATACTCCGACCCATAAATCAACCATTTTTTATCTTTATATTTTTAAGAAGTACCGTAATTCGAAAGCGCGCTGTAAATTTTCCCCCAATCAGCAATGTTGAGTTATGATTGTTGATTTTTACTCTTAGTGTTAGATGCTAAATTTTCCAACATTAACTCCTCAAACCAAACAATAATTTTCAACTAAAAAGCTAAAAAGAGCTAAATGCACTAACATCTTTCACTCCAAAGTCACCAACAAAAACAAAACATTTTAGCTCCTATCCCATGTGCTATGATCAACTAAACTCCTACCAAGGGGCCGAAAGGAAAAGCATATACGATTAATGATCCATTACAAATTCTAAGTGCAATCATCAACCATAGTATTAATATTTTGGTTAGATTGAGCATAAACTTTTTGGTCCATGAATTATATCGTTGTTGTTTTGGAGATTTTACAATTATTAATCTCAAGAATTAACTAAACTAAGGAGGTATGTCACAAAAAAACAAAACAAAAAGAAAGACCTAAACCAAGGAAAGTACCAAATAAAAATAAATTACATTTAGGTGTAGCAGCTTACCTATCTCAGACTCGGACAACTTTGAGAAAATAAACCCATTTGTTTCACAAGTTGAAAGTGCCATTATCCATTTCTTTAAGTAATTAGTGCTACTAAAGTAATTTCAAATGGTATTTATTGGTACATTATTGACATATTCAATGCCATGACTTCAGGGATAACTTCAAACCAAAAAAATCTCAAATAAATAACCTAATCATGCTCGTCTTTTCCTCAATTAAACTATTGATTTGATTCCTTGATTTTTTTCACAAATTGTTAGGTCATGAGATAATGACAATTTCACCTGAATTATTTGGTAAAGATTTGACCCCATCTCTTATTCGTATCATTAGCCAGGCCTTCTACCACAAGGGTATAATTAACATATTTTCATCTCAATATCTTTTCTTAGGAAATATCCTTACACAAATCAATCAGACCTAAGTTGCACAAAAAGCTGTGTAAACCACCAATTCCAAACATAGAGCTTGGTGATCCAATCACCACTCACACTGGTGTCGTATGATATCAGATATACATATGTTGTTGCCGTTATCCAGTGATTGGGCCATCCAGTTCTTATACGCTAGACACCCAGTTTTGTACATTCTCGAACACAATTAGCCTAAACTTAATGTTAAAATGGAAAATCGGATACACCCTCAGAACAAGTAATTTAAGAAGGAAAAAACGTAATAAACTGAAAATTTTGCTACAAACTCGTTTAGGACCAGCATGCACAAACAAACTACCTAATTCAAATGGAGCGAAAATTCACTTGGGGACTATTAGTGGCATAAAATAAGGTTTTACTGTTCGCACAGCCACATCTTATATTGATGCAATAGTCCAATCCAAAACCAAGAGATTAGCAGCAGTATTAAATGATCAAGTTTTTTTTTTTTTGGGGTCAAGAGAGCCAAGGGATGGCAATTTCTTACATAATAGCACAATATAGAGAGATCCCGATTGACACGAGTATCCTTTTTCAAATATAACATAACACTATATAGAAATGAAAACTCGAAATTGCCAACCCTCTTGGGATAACCTTATAGTTTCCCCCAAATTCAAAGAATTCAAACATGAATTTGGTACTTGTCCTAATGGAAGAGACAATCAAAGCTGTGATGCTCCTAATCACATCTTCAACTGAATGAAAATATGCTTTGAGAAGGGAGCAAAGCTAGTTAAGTGGACTACAAATCAGCACTAACAAACAAATATACGCAAGTAACTAGCAACTTGCAAAGAAATTCTTTTATGATCCCAGTCACCAGACAAAGTCTCTCTAATTGGGAAAAATTCATAGAGGATTTGATTTGTGCCAAGAACCAAATTTGAGTTACATCTCAAGAATTGCCACTCACACCACTATCCACAAGACATCAGTTAGTCCTAAGTATTGAAATTAAACAATCTCTCTCAAGGTGTCACCCACTAATCAGCTAGCTAATCACTTATCCCCATTCCCAAATTTAATCAAACCCCAAATTCAATCCAAGAAAAAGCAGCAAAAAGAATTAACAAGAGGAAAAGATGAGCAAAACCCAGAGAAAAAGGACTACCTTGCTTGGCTATTCTAAGAAAAATCATTTGAAACAACCTTACATAGACTAACAAGTCAAAATTCCCCTAACAGATTTCCATAAACTTCCTATCCCATTACACCAAACCCCTACTCCCTAATTATACTACTAAAAAATACCTTAAAACAAAAGTAGGAGAAGAGCAACATCACCATATCTTCACCCTTTCTCCATAGGTTTGACAACCACAAACCCCATCATCTGCTTCTGTTTCCTCATCTCCACAACTTTCCTATGCGAATTTGAATGCAATTCACTACTAAACGACGGGCTACTCGCTGGCCTATACTCCGGCACTAACCTCCCAGACTTAAACCTCACTCCACAAGCATTACACAGTGTTTTAGCACCCAACGGACCTGCTCTCCATTGGGGAGTCTTCTCAGCTCCACAATGTTGGCATTTTCTCCCACTAGTAGACGACGTTACTGTCGGTTTCACTTTCTTCAAATTCTCCTGGCTCCACCAACACTGCTGCGTTTGAATTTCACGACGCCGTCTTCTCTGCTGCTTGCTCCTCGCCTTGACCGGAACTTGCAGACTCCTGCAGTAGTCCATAATTATACACCCATTCGTGCTGCCGCTGTTACCACTAGTGCTGCTCGTGGTGCTGTTTTCTAGTACCGACACGGGACTCCGTTGCTTCGGGAGACTTCCGGGATTCTCCGACAGAATGTCGACAAATGTTTCGACCGCCGGGAAGGCGTCTTTGTTTGCTATCCATTCGAGTTCTTCTTCCTCGCAGAATTCCTGAAACGGGAAGAAGAAACTATGAGTCTCCATGGTCAGACCAAACCCTAAAAACTCGTTGACTCAGTAACTCGGGCGGCCTAAATGTGGGGGCCACCCATGTTTAGGAAACATAATGTTGACATTAAAATGGAATTTTTTTTATAAAAATATGCTTTTCAGGATAATATTTTGGCTATTTTGTCAAATTGAGGAGTGCCCGTATCAAATTTTTTAGAAACCATAAAAAGGGAACATTATTTTTATTTTATTTTCATTGGGCACACTCAAAACTCGTGAGCTGTAAGACCCATTTTGACTAAGAAAAGTCCAAAATACCCTTGGCCGTTTCCGTAATACCGAACGTTTTACAAGGACAGAAACGTCAAAAAGGAAAGAGGTTTTGTTTGAAAAAAAACGCGTACCATTCATTCAATGCCGTCTAGTTTGACTCGGTCGAGTCGCCATCACCCTAACTCAGTCCCGAGTTAACACGGCAACGACAACCCTAACCGGAACCGAGTCAGGCCGAGTCCACCCAAAAACTCGGCCATTTTTTGGAAAAAAACGGAAGAGAAATCATCATAAACTTACAGGTAAAGGGTTGTTGTTGGTAGAGTCAAACGGAGACGAGCAAACGCCGTTAGGGTTAAGGGTCGGAAGACCGGACTTTCTAGGTTTTCCGGCGAGGTCATCTTCCTCGTCTTCTTCTCCGATGTCGGAATCAAAGTCGAGTAAATCGTCGATGAAACATGCGGCTGTGTCAAGCGACTCCATAAAAATTGAGTGATGTTTTTTAGAGAGAGAAAGTAAAAATGGGTAAAAGTTTCTAGAGAGAGAAAGTGAAGAGGTTTTTGAGAGAGAGAAAGAAGAGGAGGGTTCCTTTAGTTTTTTTTTTGGCTATATTATTCACGATGGAGTCGAGGGTTTTTGGAACGATTTTAAATTTTTTTAAATTTCGTTTCCTTATTTTTCGTTTATTATTATTTTTTTTAAATCTAACGTTTTAAGGAGTAAGTATCCCATGCATTCATAACCCCCCACGTCCTTTTCTTGCAACTTCATCAATGGCCCTCTAATAATTTATTGACCAAAGAGTATTTGGTCCTCATTCTTTCTACTTTCCTAGATTCAGTGCACTAAGTTTTTATTTTAATATAATTGATCCTCCATCGTTCACTTTACCGTTTTGCGACTCTCGCTTGCTAATTTAGTTAGTTTTGAATTAATTAAAAAGTGTTGATCCTCGATCGTTTACTTTATCGTTTTGCGACTCTCGCTTGCTAATTTAGTTAGTTTTGAATGTGTAATTCGATTAAAAAGTTAGATTATGTGCATTATGTTTTTATTTTAATATAATTGATCCTCGATCATTTATTTTGTCGTTTTAAGACTTTACTTGCTAAATCAGTTAGTTTTGAACATATAATTTGATTAAAATAATAGATTCGGTGAATTACGGTTTTAATTTAATGTAATTGATCATCGATCGTTTATTTCATCGTTTTCCGACTTCACTTATTAAATCAGTTAGATTTGAACGTGTAATACGATTAAAACAATAGATTCTGTGCAATGCGTTTTTATTTTAATATAATTGATCCTGAATCGTTTATTTTATCATTTCACGCTTTACTTGCTAAGTTAGTAGTTTCGAGCGTATGATTCGATTAAAACAATATTTATCATCTTCGTCTACCATAAAGTATATTGTTTCATGATTTCTCTATACTTGCATACCACACATGATTTCATTTCAATTCCAATTGTCAAAATTGTAGATTGTAAATATAAATCTTTATTTATCGATTCGAAAATTGACTTTTGTTGTCATTATAAGTTTAATTTGGTGAAAAAATAAAAATGAGTGTTCATATGTTGAAATGAAAAAAGCAAGAGCTTATTTTATCATAATCGAATTATTAATATCAGTTGTGCTCACCTAGTCAATAACTGATAAAATATAATTTGGTCAATCACCGTCAGATTAGAATCTAGGGATGGAGATTAAAACAAAATAAAATCATCTAAAGCCGACGGGTTGATACATGACTATCTAGTGTATAATATAAAAATAAAAAACACTATTTATAACTAAAAGCGATTTAATTAGTTTTTGATCTCTACCTTAAAATTATAATCTAATGGTGATTGACCAAATTTTATTTGGTCTCGACTAGGTGAGCACCACCCTTATTAATATAGTGCATAGGCCCTTTTATTAAACTAAATATAATTCATAAACCTTATTTGTTTTCTTTTAATTTATGATTAATTTAAACTCTATGATATTTATAATGAATTAATCTATATAAAATCTTCTTAATCGTATTTTTAATTTGGGAAACAAATTTATATAAATAGAAATTAGATTAAAACACTCATATGAGTCAGGATGCAAAAATAAAGAAATTTATTTGAATAATTTTGTAGCCACAAATATAAAATAGAAAGTGACAACCAATATTTTTAACCATATTCCTTCTGTAATTAACCAAAATTTTATTACATCTCCAAAAATTAGTTTCCATTTGCTGTAAATACAGGTCATGTGGAAGGGCAGAAAAGGAAAGAAAGTAAGGGACATAAATGGTAATAGATAAATTCTCAAAAAGGAATGGGAAGAAGGGGTGGGGCGGGCCGCTTACGCAACGTCAGGGCCTACCCTTTACAATGCATTTCTCCCAATAAGCTCCAACATCCACGTCAGAGATCCAATCAATAAATGCCACGTGGAACATTGTTTTAATTACATTTTTTAACTTAATTGTTAAACAAAAAATCAAAATCTTTGACCTTCCCCCGACACCGCACGTGGCGGCGATGATCAGTGTGGTTAAGTAAAGGATGAGTTTCAGTTAAGTTAATTAAATTTAAATTTATGAATTAATATTAATAATCTCAGTTATCTAGTTGGACCCAAAGCGGGTTGGGCCCAAACGTTAATTTCGGAAATTAAATAAGAGGGGTGGGCCCAAATGCATGTTGTGAAATTTTGCATGTGCGGGGTGGGGCCCAGGGGGGTGGTGCACGTTAGCCGGTAATAGAAGAAGAAGAAGGTAGGTGGTTGGATGGATAGCAAATGGAGAGGAGAGTTGGCGTGTCCTTATTCTTTCACGAACGTGAGAGTCACGTGCTATGTATGATATATGAATGATAATATTATTATTTTCTTCGAAAATTCTACGGTACATTGCAAAGTACCGCAATGTACCATAACTCTATCCACTAAAAATATCATCCACTTATATTATGACACATATTCAATAAATAAATATATTTTAATCATTTAAAATATATTTTCTTAAATAAAAAAAAAAGTTATTAATTTTGTCTGATATTTCATTCCCACGTTCCTGGATTTGTGGAACTCCAATTTCACAAAACGTAAAAATCACCCAAAATTTGGCAGATCGAATCGGAAATTACTTAGGTAGCCGCCGACCTACAATTTTCCTTAAACTTCTGGTGGAGAAGAAGTGAATAAAGGTACATCGCTCGGTGTTTGTTCTCTGCCGCGAACTAACGTAACGGAACAGACGCTTTCACACCGTTGGTTGCTACTATTCCTTTCATACTCAACGAGACTATCCTATTGCCGATGTAGTAAACGAAGAAGAAGGAAAGAGAGTTTCCCTTTTTCAGTCGGGTTCTTGCCGAGTATTCAAAACCTTTGTGTCGAGTAAGTGAGCACCTTGTCTCAGATTCACTTATATCTGCTCTGGTTTTTTCTTTGCCTAACTTGACTTTCCTTCATTCACTATCGCTGATTCTGGGGATCGCTAGCCAGCTAGGTCAGATTGGGAGCAACATTTTTTGAGAACATATTACCCATCTTGGGGGAGAAGGGACAAAACGACCTCTCGTGCAACCCAGGAAGAAAAACGAATTTTGTCTCCATATGTTTCTGATGTATTATGTAATTGCTAGATTTCTATTGACATGGCTTCAACTCACCGTGGATTGCTCCGCATCAAGAGGACCCGATATGATAAAATTGTAAGTCTATATATGTTTATATCCGTGTATGATAAAATTGTAAGTCTATATATGTTTATATGCTTGAAATTCTGTTTTGATAGCTCTTACATTCTGTTTTATTTTGAAGTGTCTTAGAAGTAAAACATAAGTTTAGAAACATATTATATGAGTAATTTTTTTAACTGAAACTGAGATTAGATTTCACAGTGAATGGTTTAGTGTTTTGATACTTGAAATAAGAAGGTTGATCTTGAAAAAGAAAATGGTTGAGTTGGTGGAATGTATCATCGTCGCTAACTGCTACTCATCTCCTTTTTGTATTTGTGTGGGGAATTGCAGCCACAAATTCCACTAGTAATTATGGACTCATCAATTTTGAAAATCCCACTAATTAAGTTGTAGCAATGAAGGCTTTAAGATACTTCTTGTTATTCTTATTTTCTTTTCAAAAGTATTGTGGTCTAAAATCATGTTAAGCTGCTTGGTGAATCAGTATTGACTTTAAAATGTATTCTCATCTTGTGTTAGATCAATCCTTCTTAGACTTAGTTCCTTGATGAGAAGTTGAGTGGAATCTTTTAATCTAACTTGGTAACTAATTACCACCAGATTTAAGGTTGAATTGTATCATAGCTAACAACTTTTGCTATTGCATAAATTAATCTGTTGAGGAATTTTCATTTATCTGGGCTCTTGTGTAGTTGATTCAGTTATGATCTAGCTTTGTATCCTGCCTATTGTTTTGTTGCAGCTGGAATTATTTCCTTTTTCTGGTTGACAAAATCTCAATTGATGTTGGTAAGTTAATATATCCATTGTTGTTGAACCCCAATGTTGTAACATGGATGTAAAATTGTACTTAATGATATAGCCTAGTTCATGAAATAAACTGCTGGCAGATTGGCTTCTATGTTTATTTGAGATGATTTGTGGTTGCTGTTTTGCTGCTTCAGTGATATCTGCTATTTTTTGTTCTGGCACTTTATGCATTTACTGTGGTTATATAGAGAGTTACTAGTGTCTAATGGTTGAATTCATTAGCTGGTGACATCATAATATAGAAATTGGTTTGTTTTAGAACATTGAAAAATTATCATTATGGAATACTTATCTACATGCTTTTGGACATGCAATGCTGAGTACTTAAAGAGTAGGATTTAGATATATTTATAATGATGTCCCTGTACCTAATCTTAGGTGGTTAGATTGAGTTGCTTGCATATACTCATGGCTAATTTCACTCTTCTTTTCAAGAAACTAATTGGATGTTCATGTCAGCATTTCTACAAATTTCTTTTAATCTGATTGCTGTAAACCACACAGTTGATTCTGAACGATGTGCATTTTCCACTTGGTTTTACATGATTGCCAATATTTATATATTGTAGTTTGTGTTTATCGATGTCGCATATTTAGCTTCTCAAGTTTCCAGGAAAGTTGAACATGTATTCAATTTGATCGGTTGCATTTGTAGCACTCTGCAGGAAGGATTTGAGTTTCCCTCGCCTATCAGTATCCGCTGCTGATTGTATCTCGTCTATCAGTGAAGCACCAACAAAAAAGGCTGGACCTTTGAGCCGGAAGCCAGTCTTTGGAGCCAAATTCATAAAATAAGTCTGGTAGTATTTTCTTTACTGCAGTTGAAGAGAAGAAAATGAAACCAGCTTGTGTAACATTAGATGGTTCAAACTTTGACGGAACAAGCTTGCTTTGGAACTTGGTTGAGGAATTATCAACTCTATTGCAGAGACTCATTGCCGTATGTTCTCCATGAAACCATCTTCCACTGTGTTGTTTTAATGTCCTATACAGACTTTTAAAATCATGTGTGCTTTTTTCTGTGTGATTATTCTTTTTCTTCTAGCACATATCTCAGTTACTGCCATTAGATAACAGAGCATTTTTTGTCTGGTGGCCTGCTTTATGTGCTTGTATTTTTATTGGTTTCTTTGAGCTGATTATGGATAAATGATATTCTATGTCTCATATGTAGTTGTTCTTTTGCTGCAACTATTTTCTGTGAGATTTTGTGGAACATGTGAGTTTTTAGTGGCTTTTTATGTTTTACTTCTAAGACACTTCAAAATAAAACAGAATGTAAGAGCTATCAAAACAGAATTTCAAGCATATAAACATATATAGACTTACAATTTTATCATACATGGAGATAAACATATAGACTTACAATTTTATCATATATGTCTTTTTTTAATCCCAACCCCATACACTTGTGCTGTGTTTTATTTCCCAGAATTGTAAGTCTATATATGATAAAATTGTAAGTCTATATATGCCTTTTTTTAGTCCCAACCCCATACACTTGTGTTGTGTTTTATTTCTGTTTTTCATATTATTACTTTATATCCGATAAGAGTATGCATTATATGAATTCATGAGTAAATTGAACTGTAGTTATTATTGTAATATGTGTACAAAAGTATATGAATCATATTGTTAGTCTACATATTATTTTCCTCCCAATCTGTCTTGTTAGCTAATGAGCTAGATAAGGTAAATATGAAAATGTAGATACGTATCATATTCCTGAGCGATAAAGTCTATTTAGTATATCAACCTAGTATTTAAAATGGCATTGGAGTCTTCTTAGAAATACTTTGATGTTGAGCATTCTGAATGTTACTGTTGATTACATATTTTATTAGGATTTTGTGCATATACCAAACTGGGAATATTATGCTTCAAACTGGGAACATTTTCTTGAATGGAGTTAGCTCTAGAAATGGTCTTGCCTTAAAATTCCATTTTGTTTCTTTGAATATAAATTAATAAATTTGTTATTTAAATGTTTTCTGTGAATACTACTAATGGTCGGTTTGTTTGGTAGTTCTAGAGATTTATAATTTGGTAAGCTTCGTTATTTAAGTGAAATGTTGACTAATATCTGTCTAATTTCCGCATCAGCTCTATATGTATTTCATTTATTCAATAACATGTGGTATTTGTTTGGTTGTAATTACAAGAAATTCAGAAGCTTAGGCGTTGACGTTTTGGAAACTCTTGTAAAGATGGATCCTACAAAAGAGGAAGAAACAGAACTTCGAGATTAGAGTCAGGATGCTTCCAAACTAGAGTCTGTTGTACTTGACATTTCATTTGCATTTATAATTTGGATTTTTGTTGAGCACATTTGAGATTTAAGATTTTTGAAGGGTATGAATGAGCGATTAAAATTTCTGTCCTTTTATGGGCTTGAGCACGAGAATTTTGGAATGTTTTAGTGCATTTCAGTTTATTTGTCCTTTATTAATGTTTTTGAATCCATAGCCAATCCGGTTATTTGTCAAATTTGAAAACTAAATGAAAATTATTAAATAGTTATAATCAAAATATATATTTCATTGTTAATTTTTTAATTTTATCATTTCAAAAAAAATTAACTTTCTTAACTTTCATATCCACACACATAAATAAAAATTAAAATATAATAGTTAATAATAATTTTATTATTTTTGTCAAAATATTGCTACTTACTACAAACTCGTGTATTGCACGGGCTTAAAGACTTGTTTATATTAAAAGGGGAAGCAAAAGATAACACATGGCAAAATTTATCATTTTGAATATATATTTATTACTTTAAATATCTCTCCATATTCAAAATTATTACTTTACTTATATAATTAATTTTTATAAGATAAATGTAAGTTGTTAATTTTAGAGATAGACTTCTACTCATGTATAAAGTCTTAAATATTATTCTCCTATTAGGATTTATGTGATTATCTTAAAAACTTCATAGATGAGTAGAAGTCTATTTCTAACAATAATCGCCTATAAGTTAAAGACTTCATAGATGAGTAGAAGTCTATCTCTAACAATAATCGCCTATAAGTTCAAATCAGTAGAACATTTTTTGAGTTTTCATTCAAAATAATGAAATAAGTGGATTTGAATTTTAGTCCAACAAAACAATCTACAATGATGGAGTCTGAACAAAATTCCGATGAGAATATCAATAATGAGGTAAATTTAATTTTCTTTTAACGAAAAACTTGAACATGTGTCTTTGATCGTTTTTCTTGTAGTGTACGTGCAGCTTTACATTCTTTTTAAATTTATTTACATGCAGTTTAAAGTTGAAGATCATATTAAGCATCATCCTGACAAGTTGGATATTCTCATTGAATCAAATAAAATTCTTATTGATTCAAATAAAAATATTGAAAAAACAGTTTGTTCAATAAATAATAATCTAGAAAAGTTATTGACATTTTTAAAACAAAGTTTAGTTCCTAGACCATGGAAGGATGAAAATTTTGGTGGTAGATCTTGTGATGAAGAAAAAGTTGATATGGAGGGGGAGAAAATTGATGTTGAAATAGAGAAAAAATGCGATGAACCAATTGCAAAATCATTTAGTTCTCCATTTTCTGATTATTATCCTACTAAATTTTCTCACACATTAGACTCAAGTGCTAAAAAAAAGCTTGACGTTAATTATGAAAATAATGTCAAAACCCTTAAAATTGCCCCCCCTGAGATTCCGAGTGAGATATTGAATTTCTCATTTAGTGAGAGTCGACTTCCTAAGGAATTAGTCACACTACGAGAAACTCCATTGAAAAATGTGTCTATAAAATCTACAGGAATTAAAAAACCATCTCTTAAACCTAAAAAAGATACGAAAAAAAAGAGAGTAAAATCATCAAGTGTGGAGGAGAAAAAAATACATGATTCAAAGACAGAAAATAATAATATAAAAAAGAAAGTTCAATCTCGGAAAGAGTTACTCAAACAATGGGATGAAGAAATCATGAAAGAAGAAGCAGAAGAAATGGCAGAAGTGATAGCACGATGGCAAAGCAAAATAGCTGCAAAGGTTATTACAATATATTAAATATTTTATATTATTCTTAATTATTATTTAGTCATGATTATCAATTAAATTGTTGTTTGTTCAGGGATATGTTTGCCCTCCTCTAATACTACATGAAAAGGAGAAGACATACGAATCAGTTATCTACAAGCTATGTTTACATATCATCAGAAGAGCAAAACATTTGTGATAAAATTGTTAATCTGCAGAAAACAAATATGCGCATTTATGAAAGAAAAAATTGGTTTGCGGATGCGGGAGAAGCTTTGGGGTTTTATCCGGAACAATGGTTGCTTGATCTGGTAAAGTTCTATAGTCAATCTTAAATAGAATATGTATTATATATACAGTTTTTAATTAATTTTATAATTTATTTTATTATGCAGAATATTGATATGTATTTGTATGATTTGCACAAAAAACAAGGGCCAATTCCAAAAAAGTTTTATTTGCCGATTGCATTTTCAAGACAAATATTTGAGCCACCGATGGTTAGAATGACGTTTCGGTATTATACTAATTGGATAGATCGTTTGCAGCCTAAAGACAATAATAACATCGAAAAGGTATAATTATCTTATTTTATATGTTTAAAATATATTTATTTAAAAAGATTTAACTTATATTAAATTGTCATTTGTTTATTATTATACAGATATATGTGCCTTTACTTGATGATTGCTTGAGTCATTGGTTTTTGCTGGTAATTGATATTGTGAATCAAAAAAATTATATTTTGGACTCATTAGGCGTAAATGAGCAACGTAAAAACATTGGTTCAAGAGTGGTAAGTAAAACATTATTTGTTTAATTAATGTATTGTTATTTTTATATTTAGTTGCCATCTATATTGAACTACAATTTAAATACATATATGGTGATTGACAGTTGAAAGATAGCCCAGATATCTACAAAAATTATCATATGATGGGACAATTTTTAAAAGATGCGTCAAATTATCCTATAGAATTTCCGAAAACACCAAAGCAACCAAATTCGTAAGTTGATTACAATTGTGATAAATATTTTCATACTTATATTTTTAAGTGATTTTATACTATTCTCTTTTTGTTAAATTGATTTCAGGGATGATTGTGGTATGTATGTTTTGAAATATATAGAAGCAGAAAATAACTCGAATTGGTCCGAAATCTTTTTTACGGTAAATTCAATTAAAAATTGACATTTTATTTAGTGATGATACAATTATTGATTTGCGATAATGAGAATCAATTCTTTTTCAGACAGAAGAGATGGGGATTGAACGATTGAAGTATGTAGCAAAACTTGTCACCAGTGAACATAATAAAGCTAATTTCAAGCAGTTTGCTCGTGAAGATGATTCAATCAGAATTAAACAACTTTGATATTTCTTTCAATTTTTTGTAGTTCGAGAGTTTAGTTTTTATAGATCTTTTCTTCGATTGACTTTTTCATTCTTAAAATTAGTATTATTATAATTAAATTAGCTCCTCTTCATATCATTGAACTTTAGATTTTATATTTGAAAATAATCGAAACCACAAAGATTATTTTTATATTTTTTTCTTTATCAATTTTTTTTAAATCGATAACATATTTGATATTATTAATTTATTTGGACACATAACTTTACGAACTATTACCCATCTACATGTTTCACTACACCATAGATTGTCTAATACAACGCGATTTTGAAAATCGTTGCTATAATTCGTTGCATTATCACTTATTTTATCATACCAAAAAATTTTGTAAATTTCAGACATCAAATGCAATGCATGTGTTATTTTTGATACTTTGACGTTGCTTTTAATTGTTTACTGTGCAGTAAAGTAACCAAATTGTGTGATAAAATATGTCGTTGTCTTATATAACTTGATAAATTAGGAAATGCAACAACCTAAAATAGAAAAAACACTATTTTATGTTGTATTTGATAAATTTGATCTAACTTATTAATTCCCTCCATAACTTTTTCGCTTCCCTCCATTTTTTTTCCATCATTTTTATTTGCCACCGCTAATTTTCCCTTCCCACCACTTAGACTCTTTTGAGTTAGGTTTTAATTTTACCGCTAATTTGCTCATCTCCTCTCAAAATCGAGCTCCGACCTCATCGACGATCATCGGCGTTTTCTGGTTATTCTCTCTCCGGCCTTTTCTGGCTTTCTCTCTCGACAAACATCAGATGGTCTCCGAAGAAATCACAGCTTCTCTCGAGCAGCAGAGCACCTCCGCTCTGTTCTGCGTCCCTCGTGCTACTCGCAATGTCATTCGCCTCCGAGACGACGCCGTTTCGCTCTGTACTTTCGTCTCTGCTATTCTTCAGAAGCTCAAGAAGGTTGTTAGCTCTAGGTATGTGACAATAAATGTGCTGTGTTGATTTCAATTTTGCATTAGATCTATCTAGCATGCTGCAATTTGAATTACATTTAGGTTTTATTGAGATGTTACCGATTAATTTGATGTTGTGTTTAGGCATATCTATGGCTTCCCTTGCCAAGGTTGATACTGTCAGGCAGATAATGGAGGCTGCTTGTGAGAATTAATTAAATGCTTTTAGTTTTTGATAAATTCCCTTGGATCTCCTCCTCGAATGTTTTTTAGAATTTCAATTGATTTTCTAACTGAACTTGAATTCATGGATTTTGTTTATTTAACCGTGTTATTATCATATGAATCTCTGTATATCTAAATCGGTTTCTGCTGTGTATTATCGTATTAATAATTCCACCAAGTGTGAGTTTTAGATCTCTCTTATCATATTGTTGATGTTTTGTCGATTGAGTTTCTCAAATTAAATGATCTCTGATTCTTGTGTTTTTGTACGATATGATGGTAAAAGATTTGGATGTGGAACTGACACTGGAAGAGAGGAGCTTGGTTTCTGTGGGTTACAAAAATGTTATTCGAGCAAGAAGGGCATCTTGGCGGATACTTTCATCTATTGAGGTATGTTGAGTTTATGCTCAAGTTTTAAGTTCTTTATCTAAATTGCTATATGTGTCCCTTGTGCTTCAGGCTGCTACCGCTACTGCATCCATGAATTTGGCCACTACTCATCCAATCAGACTTGGCCTAGCTTTGAACTTTTCCATTTTCTATTATGAGATCTTAAACTCCCCTGAAAGGTTGGTAAGCAATTCTGTATCTCTCTCTCATTAGGTACCAATATTATTATTCTCGTAGCAGCCTTAATTAAATGCTTTGAACTAGACCTGTTTCACTCACTTAAACATAACAGTAAGGACATTTGGACTACAAATTTTCTTCTCTATTTTGTTATGCTCCAAAGATTTCCTAACTATCTTACTACTACTGCATTTCCATTTTAGGACTAGTTTGTAGCGCCTGCCAGCTAGCTAAACAAGCATTTGATGAAGCGATAACAGAACTTGATATCCTCAATGAAGAATCCTACAAGGACATTACTCTATGGTGTAGTGTTTTCTCTTCTTTTACCTCATCGCTTTTTTGTTACTCATTTGGTTCTCCTTACAGGTTCAATCTGCTGAACTCCATCTGAGGACGATGAGGAGTTTTGGCACAAAATGAGAGATGGGGCTATAACTTACTATAGAAGCAAAAATTAGAGTTGATAATTTGATTTACATTTTAGCTCGGCTCATTCTTATTTTGAGATTGTGATTAATTTAGTAGCTGTGGTTATTGTTTCATATAGGTTCAAGAAGTTGTTTACATGCAGTGCTCAATTGCTCTATTTTGGTAAAATATGCATTTGCTTACAAACTTGATGTCAATATGAGTGTTATGAACATGGTGATTATGATGAGTATAAAACCTCAAGGATACTATTATGGATTTTGATTTGGATACTGTTACGGACACTGTTTTTCTGGACATTGAATATTGCTTTAGCAGTTTATATATTATATATAAGGATTGTAAAATTACATTTTGGTTTTAATTGTTAATTTACTATATACAATTACGTACATATACGAACTCCATTCAATCCAAAGTAATTGATAAATAAAAACTATTGGTATGTTTACTCTTGAGGCGAAATAGAAGTTCACCACAGACAAAATAAGGTTTATGCAGTTTCATCTTTATTGATAAAATTTGATAGATGGGTATTTTCAATTAACTATAATCTGCTTGACAATTTCATCAAGGATCGAGAACTGTACTTAATCTAATCAAGCCTCCACATACATATGTAACCGCAAAGACAACTAAGTATACCATAGCTAACAGTAAAACTGCAAAAGTTTCAAAAAAACCGCTTCAGTTCTATTTCAATAACTAAAATCACTTGCATCAAATTAAGTTTCACAAAACAGCTGTATCTCAATAATCAAAATAGCACACGAGCCAAAAAATAAAAAATTGCTACTCAAGACATTTTCAAACTACGATTCATTGTAAGGTTTCCAATCAAAATCAATAACATTTCCATTATCTTCCATTGTGTTTAACTCATGAGTGCATGGTTCCTGAAACAGAAGAAATAAAAGTGTTAGTAGTGTACAGTAATAATAATAAGACAAACATATATTGCTTATGTATTTACCTGAGACAAATCTCCCTTTTTATATGTATTGGGCATGTGATTCATAATCATTATAGAAAAGTTTGACATAATATCTACTTGCTCAAATGCTTTGGTTGAAGAAGGTCCCGGTGTTGTTGTCTCTTTTTCTGGTGATAGCTCATTTTTGGAAGGCGACACATTCACTGAGACAGAAGATGAAGATCGAACCTTGGTTTTTTTACGTTGTCCTCTTCCAGATTCAATGATAACAGGATCACCAATTCCAAAGTACTCTTTGCTATTATCTGGTCTCTTTTTGGATGTTATTTTTCTGTTGTCTAAAATAAGACTCATCTTTGCAAATTGATCTCGAATATCTTTAAAGCCTTGCAATGTGTCATTTGATGCTCGATGACATATATTCATGCATAAAGATATTAAACTGGAGTACCTTGCTTTAACAGTTATTGCGTTATTGCATTCCGCTTCTTCATTCTCCTTTGGAAGTTCAAGATCTTCCTTTGCATACCTAGTCCAACGTTTCAAGATACAACCCGACGACAATTTCTTTGCGTGTAAATATTTTAGCACAGCAAACATATGTCGACATGGGAACCCAACAGACTCCAATTTCATACAACAACAATACATAGTATCATGCGTAATATCATTAACGACAAGATACCATGAATTTTCATACTCGACATGTTGTAGCCAATAAAATAGTGGACCATTGGTTCCCTCACTAGGTTTAACGTCTTTCACCAAATAATATACTTCATACGACATTTCAGAGCACAACGTAGTAAAAGCATTCCTTGTATATATTGTTGATGCATGCTGCTTTAGACTAGACAGAATACCGACACACATAGGTTGTTCATGTGCTGTTTTATAATCTTGACGACCTTCTTCATACCTTAGCGTATTTAGTTCTTCATGATAATGCTGGACAAATTTATACAAGAAAACTTTCTTATCTAGCATCCTTTTTAGTGTCCTGTTCATTGACTCACAGCGTTGGGTGCTCCGCATTCCTGCAAAATACAATGACATTAAGATAAAGGAATTAAAAAATAAATATGAAATGAAACATTTATTTATACATTTTATTTATGAAACGACCTGCATAGAAATGTCCTCGCATATACGCCTCTGCCCATTTTTCTTTTGTTTCATATAACTCTATTGCCCACCTCTTGTTTTGAACGTCATAGACATCCATTAATTCCTTCCAAGTATTCTCAAAGTCATCGGGTGTTCTGCAATTAACACACTTAATAAAACCGCCAAGAAATCCCTCATTTTTACAATGTGATTTCACGTTTCTCATGATATGCCACAGACATAATCTATGTTTCGCCTCAGGGAGAACTTTAGCGATGGCCTTTGCCATTGCTTTATCCCCATCTGTGATAACAGCAAGTGGTATAAAGCCATCTCCTGCTTCAATTAGTTGTTCAAGAACCCACACAAAAGTAACTTCTTGCTCATTAACCACTAAAGCACATCCGAAGGGAACTGTATTCCGATGATGATTCACGCCAACCAAAACTACAAATGGCTTGTTGTAAGCGTTACATTTGTATGTGGTGTCAAACGCCAACACATGTCCAAATGTCTTGTAGTCTATACGTGATATACCATCACACCAGAATAACTTCTCCAAGTTTCCCTCCTCATCCCTTGTATAGCTAACAAAAAAAGATGGATCTACAGTTTTTTGCCCAAATAAATATGCCAACACAGTTTCAGCATCACCATCATTAACTTCTGCACGCTTAATTCTTTGTAGACGATTGTACAAGTCCTTTTTTGTGAACTCAACATTTTTATGAGATCCGGCTTCATTGACAAAATGTCTCATCATCTTATTTGGGGCAATTCCTGAGTTGCGCATAGTCTCAATTTTTGATTCATTAGCCTCACTTATGTTCCGAAATGACCTAAAAAATACATAAAATAACATATCATGGAATATATATATGTGGAATATATGCATAAATTGTTGTTATAAGCATACAAAAATCCATGGTAATATGGAGCTTCAGTTATTGCAAAAGAAATCATAGTTAATAATAAATGTATTTACCTGATATATGATACATGTTTGGGGTCGACCATATCATGATTATGTTCTGCATTAAACTTTTCAACTTGCCAAAACTTGTATTCTTCATGTAATCTAAATTGGATAAAAGCCTTACACCCACATCTAGTTATTGGTCTTGGATCTCGTTGTCTATGAGGAATTTGTTTCCACTTGTTACGCTTATGTCCTTCCAAATGACAGACCAATCTTTTTGCATAAATGTGTCCATCTTTTCTACTCGTCATGCTTATGTCTTTCCGGACTCCAAACCCTTTAACTCTTGCATAAGTGTAATAGAAATTTATACAATCCTCCAAACACCTCCACCTCAACATATCCATATCATTTGCATCATAGTCTTCTAGTTTTTTCCCAATCTTGTCCCACAATTCCTCGTTAATAAATGAGTCAATTGTTTTATGTTCACAATTGTCAACACTTGCTTCAAGTTTATCTTCATCGGAATCAACATTACTATCAGATACAACTGTTGTATCCTGTAATAAGATTGAATATAAAATAAATCAACTATTTGGATACAATATATCATATATCTTACATGAAAATAATATAATTTCCCTTATGGGTCTTCCATCACCACCTAATATGCACAATAAAAATAAAATTTGGATTGAAGAGAGCACCTACACTACATATCTTTTCTATTGTAATATCTACATTAATAAGTTAACACAAAAATCAAATACTAACCTCACCATGTACCTTGTTCATTTCATTATTGACTTCTGCTTCGACATTTAATTTTGATGGAGTTCCACTTGGTGTCTCATGTTTACAATCACTCATATTACTGCAGAATAATGGATAAAATTAATGCGGATAAGTTGATGGACTTAGAATAAAGCAAAAAAAAAGTGCACTTATCAAAATTCTATCAATCCACAATTTCTAGCACTTCTAGGCAGCAATCATAATATTATGTAACAAAACATTAGGAGAGGAGAACAAAAAATATGACGGATTACGTAACACCTTTTGTATAACTTGAAAAGTAAACATAAGCTCATCTGGAAAATATTATGAACACATTCGAGAAACATTCTATAAGTAGCAGCATGAACCAAAATCTATTAGCAAATATTGAGTTGTACCACAAAAGCAATGCAATGATAGATTTCACGCCTCTAGAATGTAATCCGAGACCCTAACCAATACTCTGACCCTTAAACATTAAATTCATAATATTCAGCCAACCATGATACATTAAATTCATGTATTATTCGGGCAATCATAATTATTCTCAATCCTCGTAAAAATTCCTGAAGATGGCCCTGCAGTGTCCATATACAACATGCCTCTATCTATACGAGGATAAATTTGCTAAAAGACACAACGAGAGGGACATAATGACGATGGGATGTTCTGCAGCTATGTATGCGGCATCAGGATCTTAGAGAACCACAATATTATTCAGCAATGAAAGGAGCTTTTTGTGGATCAAGCTCAAAGAAGGATCCAAAGAACTGTAAAGGCTTAAAATATGGTAAAAGACAAGCATACCATACAATGGCTAAAGTGCTTAGAAACAACAAAAAGACATATTTCGGGTCATGTCTGGAAAATATTTCCTTTCAGTGGTTACATAATTAATGTCGTACGTGAATGCTCAAAAGTTAAAGAACTCTTAAGGGTTCCCAATTACAGATATTGCAGCACATTCTCAACAATTGATATCCATACCAACACAGGGCCATGTCCTGAAACTCAACAGTACATCTTAATTAACGATATGCATAAAGAGGTCGGCATACATCAAATAAATTTTTGATATAAAATGTCCAAGTGACTCCACTGATCCACTGATGCAGGACAGACTTCAACATGATGGCAATACGATAACTGCATAATGTTGTATTTACTATTTTAACAAGGAAAAACGATTGCAAAAATGAGGACATTATGAGAATGATCAAGAAAGAGAAAAGCTACTAGTACCTTTTGTTCTCCTCTCCTAATATTATCAGGAAGTTGGAATGCACTCGTAATATTCAAATCAGCTCCGAGCAATAGTGAAACTCTTCTCTAATCCATAAACGCCTCTTAAGACAGAAAGCATACCATTTAGAATCCCAAATTACTATATTCACTATCTTAATGAACGAATGCCCTTGTTACGAGATTCTACCAGTTGTTACAAACCCGCTAGTCAAAACAGTGTAAGGCTGGTTTACAAGTGGCGAGATGAAGAGGAAATCACAGGTTCCAGATTCTAACTAATTGGTCCTAAGAAGTGCAGCAAAATCTTTCCATTAATGAAGTAATGAAATGCTAATTGTTTATGTTCATTATGTGGCTTCCAGGGTCTTGGTATGTCGATGATGTAAATGTATTTGTTGAATATGATCTTCAATATGGACTTGATTTTCCGATTTCGGATTCTTATACCATAAACAGCCAACCAGGTGACTTCTGCAATTGCTCCAAAGGTACGTGTAATACGAGTGCGGTTATTTTCAACTTTGATTTGTTCGATCAACTAGCATTGAAATGAAAGTTAGGTGGTAATTTAGTTCATCACTTAATATTTTTGAGTAACGTTAGTTCAAAAGTGGCAACTATCACTACATGATTTTATGTTGTATTGACATGTGTTACGATTTTTTTTTTATGCTGAATGTGTAGTTGTGTACTAATTTGACCAAAATTTGATAGCAAAATCTGATTTTTGGTAGATATACAGATCAGCCGAGTTCATAGGGGGAACAGATTATTGTCAAGTGAGTTAATGCTGATTAGGATTATTTGTTTGGTTGGTGGCAGATTCGACGTACCGTTGGCAAGTCGAATATGGAAAGACATATCATATTCGTACAGTGAATGCGGTGATGAATTCAGAAATATTCTTCTCAATTGCAGGACACAACTTCACAGTTGTAAACATGGATGGTGCCTACTTAAAACCGTTTGGCAGGGACTATATGATGATAGCTCCTGGACAAACCATAGAAATTTTGTTAACAACAGATCAGCCTCTTAGCCATTACTATATGGCTATAAGCGAATTCTACACAGACATACGAAAAAGCACAGATTATGACAAATCCAATGTGACTGCAATTCTAGAATACAAAGGCAACTATACACCCCATGTTTCCCCTGCTTTTCCGTATGATACTCTTCCAGGTTACGTAAATACCACAGCCGCAGAGGTATTCAGATATAAATTGAGGAGCCTTACTGATCAGGATGTGCCTATCAACATCACTACAAATATACTGCTGCTCAAAAGCTAGTTCTTTTCAACGATTCCGGAAACGCTACCAGCGCTCATCTTACAAGTTTGAGCAATATCAGCTGGCAAAATCCTACGATAGATGTTCTTCAAGCCTACTACTAGTACATTTCATTCAATTCTTAACTACTAAATTTTTATAAACTTAAGGTACTATATATCTGGTAACATTTCACGGTCCCTGGCCTATCAAAATTTGAGAAATCTCAATTAGTATACGCGCTAAGTTAACAATAAGATGTTTTTGTTATTAAATTGCAGCAGCATAAGTGGTATCTACACGGAAGACTTCCCAAACGTTATAGAGACATTCTATGATTTTATTTCGTATGAAATGCCAGCGAACCAGATGTATACAGTCCTAAGGACTAAAGTGAAGGTGCTAGAGTATGGAGAAGAAGTGGAAATTGCCACTCACTCTGCATAACGTACATAATCTTAGATTCAAAAAGTATGGAACAAAAACAACTACATTACCCCTAAAAGTATTAATTCTTCCAAGCAACAGAGGGCCTCAAGGTTGTTCCACTCAAGCAGTAGAATTCTAAAATCTAAATCAAGTGCATTTGACCAAAAAGGAAATCACAAAATATTCAACATTCACGAGTCTGCTATTGTGACCTCGACCTCGACACCAGGCTCAATTGTAATGGAAGTGATCTGCTTGACCACCTCATGAAACCATTGTTTTCGATTTTCCAAATCATTGTTCTTGGAGTTTTCTAACTCTAAACAGCTATTTTTTCTCTCCCAATCATATAACAACTAATGATCTCAAAAATTACAAAGTTCAAGAATTAAACTTGTTTAGAAATTCCATCAGGTCTACAATGGACCGTTATCTCTTATAAGAAACGGTCAAAGCTTAAACGACTTTAATGATCGTAAAAAGGACAAAGTCCAAGGACATTTGTGTTCTGTTTTGAAGTTCATGTTTCATAAAGATATAAGGCCAAAGTTAAGGAGACATAGGTGTAATATACCCTATAAATTGCTGTAAAATGAGGCAAAGCGATGAGTGCTACAAGTAACACATATTTATGCTTCCTTCCGTGCTAATTCTCGAGTATTTATCAGTCAAAGTTCCTCTATTGAGTTAAAAAGAAGATCTCCAAATAGTGGCAAACAAGTTCCAACAAGTGTCATATATAAAGCTAGCAAGAAGCATGACGTCGGAATAGAAATCACCAATTTCATATGGCAATATAACAAACTTTAAGGATAGAATCGAAAGCCAATTACCGGATTCTTCAGCAAGTTTTGCAGTTTCTAGAACCTCAGTAACCTCTGATTCAGCTTCTGGAGGTAATTCGATCAGAAAGGCCTCTCTGTTAGACTGTGTTGTCGGTCCAGGAGCTGTTATTGAAGATCCAACAGGCGATACCAAGGTAACGTTCGCTCCTTGATTGTCAAGCTGCGAAGAACAATCCTTTTCCTGTATCAAAATAAAAGATGGAGAAAGCAATACATGAACGACTGCTTACCCTCACTTCTATAACAGAAAGCATCTTAATACTACAATACGAATTAACATCACATTCTCAATGCAAGAATATACAAATATCACTTCCAAGATCTTGGCTATATCAAAATAGTAAATTAACAAACCTATCACTGCTTTTCTAGCTTAGGATCAAAAACCTATCTTTTATGCTTACTGGTTGGGTCTGATTGGTTAAAGAGGGCTTCAGCCAAACATCTTTTTTTCTAAGCCTAAACTTTTCACTTTTGTGTACTTTGGCAGATATGTCAGGATGAAGATAATGACGGAGCGGATGAGATACAAGTGATCCATTATCCATTCTTTAAAAATCGAAATAAAAATAAGTAATTTCTAATTAATCAATCAATCAATATTCATAAAGAGGACGGAAGTATAGTTACTTGACAGAGTTATGTTTGCCGTCGGAGTTCAGGAGGGAGCTTCCGCTCATTAACGGCGTCTATAACAGCAGATAGACGATTTGTTATACTTTTCTCAGGCTTCGACGACGATGACAGTGAGGATGAAGAGGAGGAGGATGAAGAGGAAGAGATTGACCTAGAGACAACTTTTATCCGGGAATTACTTTCTATATTAGCTAGCGGGGGGCGGGCTTTCCTATGGTATTCCCGCTGCGGCCTCTGACCGTCCGTCCCGTCTCATCTTGATTTGGTTATACTTGTATGTAGCCAGCCATGTTAGCTTCACATGAGAGCCTTTTTCTAATCGAATTATAAAGGCTAAAAAAAAAGGCACTCATCAGTCAACTCGGCCCCTTGGAGGCGCACGGGAGAAAAAGATCGCCGGAGAAATAACCCCTAACAGACGTGCGTGAATGAGAACTTGTATTTAATTAATCAGATTTAATTTTTAAAAAAATAATTTTATACTTATTTTATTATAATTAATTATTTGTTATTACATCATAATTTGTTATTACAACATTAGATAAAGTTATGGTACATTGCGGTACCCCGCAATGTACCGTAGAATCATCCAATTTTCTTATGGACAAAACATTCAATCAATATTCAGCTATTTTTCAATTAATAATGTTCTATGTCCTGGATTTGTTTTTTTATTAATCTCTAATGCTAGATTTTGACACGTTAATTATACTATTCATCACTTATAATTACATGTATTTTTTTTATTTTATCTTTAAAGTAAAATTACATGTATTAAACTCTTTAAAAATTGAAAAGATTATATTGAAAGGATATTATGAAATGCAAATTTTAGTATTAAACTCTTTATCTAAAATTATTTATTGTTCAAAAAAAAAATTACTTATTGTTGATTGTCGTTGTATAACGGTGGATTGTCTAAATATCTTTGTATCTTATATTCCTGGCCATGTATAACCTATTGTCGACTCACTTGCTAAACCTTTGTTTGTTTGGCCTAGCTCTTCGTAATGAAGTTTAACTCCTCTATTCTTGAGATCTATTGATGATTTTGATTCAAATAATATAAGTGCTTATAAAAAATTCATGTCACATCAACATAAATAGGGACAAATATGTTACAATTGACAAGTTGAAGAGGCCAAATGGAAAGAAATTACAAGTTGATGAGGCTAAGTGGAAAAAAATTACAAGTTTAGGTGGACAATAGGTTGTCCCTTAAGTTGAGGGAGTTAAGTGAAAAAAATGAACAAGTTTAGGGAGCCATTAATATATTAAGGCTAATAGAAAAAGAATAATGTTAAAGTGGAGACTTGAATTTCATAACCTTTTGATTAGATTATAATAAGCTAACCAACCTTTAAATGTTATATACACATACATCATTAATCTATAAACAAATTAGTATGGAACCCAGCACGGTTGGTCAATATCATTTTCTCAAGATATTTGTTTTTTGAACAATTCAATTTATATTATTAAATACTTCATAATACACAACATTTTGTGTTCTATTATGAGTATTTTCAAGCCTTTCCTACTTTTCACTCTTAATATTGCTACGTACAGTTGTCCATAGCTGAAAATTGATCGTGGTAGATATAACCCAACATGTGAAAGTGATTATCCTTGGCTTTTGTTTATTGTCATGGCGAAGCTAACAACAACAGGAAATTGTCTTCTTTGAAATTTGAACGGCAAATTTATATCCGACGGGGTCAGAGCAAGGCGTGGAATGTAAAACCTTTTGTCCTATGTTGTTTCCAGTTATTTTTTCCGCTGCTATTACATGTTTGCCCAATTGAGTTACTACTAATCGGGTTCCATTACATAGTCCTGTTGTTTTGTCTATATTTCTGAGTAACATTATTGGAACGCCAATCTTACAAAACCTATAAACAAACATTTATAAATCAGTTTTAATCTATTTCAATATGTTGCTAAGGTTATACAGAATATATTAAACAACTTACCATTCCAAATTTCAATTTTGGCATTCTGAAGAATAATTACTAACGGTTTATTATTCTTGCTCAACTTAGCATATTTTGCTATATCCTCAGCACAATCGTTAAATAATGTGCAGTAAATTCCACGTTTCCTGCAAAAAGAATATTATAATATTTCAAAAAAAAATACTCTAATATTCTAATATTCTAAAATAATATTCTATTCTTCCAATGGCATCCTCAAGACAATGTAAACGGGTGTCCCGGGCCGTTAGATAAGACCATATTATATAATCATCATTAATTATGAAATAAATACTATTTATTATCTCTTGTAAATTAAAAACTAAATTATTTGTGCAACATTAATTATGACATAAATATTACTAATCAACTCTAACTCTAAATCTTTACCCCAACTTAAATCATAAATCCAAACCCAATTGTAAATTCTAAACCCGAACCTAACTTTCAATACTTTAGAATCTTAGGTTAATTAGAAATTGAAGATCTTTCACAATATTAGGAATTGAAGAGCTATTTAATTGGTGTTTTATTAAGTTGATAGAGTTTGAATGCAATACTACATCTTAGTCAATTAATTGCCGCAAGTTTTTACCTTATATGATAAATTAATGAGAATTAATAAAGTAGCATAATAAATTAATGAGGATTAATATGGGATTGACACGTCATCCTATCTGGAATATAGTAAAAGTGTTTTAATGTTTGGCATAGAATTCCAAAATTTTAAAACACTTCATAATAATAATACTATATGCCGAGAATTCATAATTTTTTAAGTTAAAAAATGATGAAAAAGAAAGAGTTTTTTTATTTATTATAAATTATATGGATAAAACATGAAAAAAATCCTACAATTGACACGTAAGCGTTCTTTCCCCAGATTATATACACATACATCATTAATCTATAAACAAATAATGTTCAATTTTTTCTTTTTCTTTCATTTTTTCCGGGACAAGGGGGGCACGTGCCCCCGATACCCTCTCTGAAATCGCCCCAGTAAATAGTCTCATATATTGAATGGAAGCACAAAAAAACTCTCAAACTATCATGTTTTAAGACCAACAATTAAAAAACCGTAAAAGGACTTCAGAATTTGATGTTTTCTTGATGATTAGGGGGTTTCGCTCAACAGTAACTTTGGCAAACTGTAGTATTTAGTTTATTCTTTAAATTGAACAACTTCCAAATTCATTCCCACTTATATTATTTTACTTATAAGTTGTTGTTTTGATTTCGAACTCAATTAAGACCTTTCTTTTATTTTATTCTTTTTAGAAAGACCTCAATTAAGGTTTAAGAGCCATTTGTTGCAAATACCAGTGCTAGATGAACTAATTATTTAACATTAAAAATAATCATGTAAGAAAAGTTGACTCGAAAACTTCGTTAAAATTATGAATCAACTTGTATTTTTGGTTGAGACATAAATAAGAAATTTACTAATTGGTGTAGCTGATAAGGACAATTTAAATTAGAGATTTTGAATTTGAATTTTGTAGTTAATATAAAAAAAATTAATTAAAAGATAATTTATCCATAAAGTCTTTGATGAGCCTCGGAAAGTAGATGGATTGGATAAGTTTTATGCGCAAAATTTTATTTCGGAGTTTGTACCATTGAGTAACTTTGACTTGATCATGTGATTACGTGGTTAGCTTACTAAAATCAACTTGAGAGTTTAATTGGTAATAAAAGCAACTTTAAAGAGTCTAACATTAATTTGTTCTGAGCCGATCGATTATATATGGATGGTGTTCAAATAGCTTTTGAAGTTATTTATCATATGAATAAAAAAAAGAAAAGATAAGATTGTAGAAGTTGATACGAAAATGGATATTAGTAAAGCTTATGACATGGTTGGTTGGGGTTTTTTTGAGATTCATGACGGTGATGATGGGTTTTGATTTGATCGTGTTTTATGCGTCCACGGTCTCCTACTCTGTTGTAGTTAATGGAAATCTTTCAAGTCCATTTCACTTGGTGTTGCGTGTAATACCTACGTGCTTTTTAGGGCAAGTGTACCCACCGCTCAAGTAATAAAGTGAGTATTTTAGACTCGAATTATCTTACCCAAGGGATCGGGCGGAGCTAAAGTTACTAACTTTCAGTCTCAAGGGTCTAATAAAGTTCAAGAGAATTGATTGTGAGTGATTAAAACTAAAGATTTAAAGCAGAGTAATGTAATAACAATATTTAAAGGCACACAGGCTACAAGTGGCTGGATCTGGATCATAGGCTACGGGATCTGGGTTTCTGGTAACAGTAAAGACAAAAATCTAACAGTAAAGGTTTGACCTTTCCCACAAATATCTCTTCCTAGCTCGTTTCCAAGCTTAGGAGTTGATAACTTAGTAGATCTAGCAAAGTTATTTGGTCTAGATCTACTAAGGATTGTGTTGTCTTAGGGTTTTACTAAAAAGTTTTCTTAAATAGTAAATAACCAACATATAAATATAGCAAGATTTCTCTAAACCACAAAAGCATGCATCTTTAGATCTAATCCATACAATAAACCACAAGATAGCTCATTTCTAAGCTCCACTAAGATTTAGGAGGTTTATTTCGAACCAAACCTCACCCGAAGCATAGATCTAAGAAAACCAAAGTTAGAAAAATATTACCATAAGTAGAAACCTTTCCCAAAGCCACGATCCGTCACCTTTCACTCGCGGCCCATGCTAAGAGACTACTCACTCATGGTAAAAGAGTGAATAAACTCCATGGAAATGTAAAGAACAAAGCTTGAAACATTAATCTAAAGGAAGAAGAAGGATTCGGATCCCAAAGTTGTAAGAACAACTTTGAAAGACTAAAGAAATATTACTATAAAAGGAACTAAGTAAAAAGAAAGTTGTTGCAACCTAAAAATTAACTAACATAAAAGTAGTGTTATGTAGCATAAAAAAGGTACACTCCAAAAGCAAAAGAAAACATTGCCTTAAATAGGGAGACAAGGGTGGCAACCCTAAAAAGGCAAAAGACTAAAATGATCTTAAAAGTTTAGGTCACACTACCCTTAAAAACTAAAATTAAATTATCCAAATTGTTGATAAGATTAACAGAATTGCTACTAGGGCTAGGTGGCATTCCACCCCTTCAAAACTTCTTGCACAGCCTCCTCCGCTTCACGGCCGCAGCCTGCATCAAACACTGTCTGGATCACAGCCTTTGCGCTTCTGCAGTCCGAAAGTAGTCTACACAGCTCCAATTCGCCTACAAGGCCTCCAATGCCTAGATTCACCTTTTGTTTGCAATATTAAGCGAAATCTGCACTAAACCTTTATGAGAAAGACTTTCAAGAATATAAACATGTAAGAATAGAAGCTAAAAAGAGTGGAAAACTACGTAAATATTAGGCCTATCACTTGGTCGTGGTATTAGCCAACGAACCCTCTACCTTCGTATCTTTTTATTATGGTATGTTGAAGCTATGTCCAAGTTGATTTCTCGAGCCGAAGAGTTGGGTTAGATTCACGATATGTGTATGGTGGAGGCGCCCCTAGTGTCTCTAAACAATTTTTTTGTTGACGATGTTTTTTTTAGGACTAATTTATTTGACTGTAAGAGTATCTCTCGGATTCTCGTTGAGTATGTAGTTGTCTCGGGACGGTCTATCAAATTTCAAAAGTGTGGCATATTTTTCTCTTTTATTTTGGAGTCGGGTATGAAAAAGTTCATACGTGTAGCTCTTTGAATGTTTATAATATCCAGTGGAAATAGGATGCTATTTAGCTCTTTCTAAACTTATATATAGATATAAAAAAGTTGTTTTTGGTTTTCTAAAATATAGGTTGTAGAGGAGATTTGATGGTTGAAGGTCTCCATTTTCTTTCATTGCCGGGTAAAGAGGTGCTTATCAAGACCTAGCTCGAGGATTTCCTACTTTCTGTATGATCAGTACCTTTCTTTTTCCCAAGTCTACTTATGACAATCTCAGAAGATGATGAGTTCTTTCTGGTGGGATACAAAGAAGGATGGTAGATGGAGTATATACTGATTTGATTTTTAACATGTTGTGTAGAAGGAAAGAGGATGGTGGATTGGGATTTAAATCTAAATGATTTTAACCTTACTCTTCTAAAGAAGCAGGGGATGAAAACTTATCATGAAACCACATTCTTTAGTTAATAAGATCTTTAAAGCTAAATATTTTATGACGATTACTTTCGCGTCTTCCAAATTGGGGTTTCTGGGTTTTGGCTTGAAGCTCGTGATGTTAGTCCAAGTAACCAGGTTATGGTGTCAGAGTTAGGGGTGTGGTTAGGAAAATCAATTAATGAAGTCAGAATTCTAAATACACAATAAATGAGGTAATAACTTTTTTAATAAGTGGTGTCAAAGTTTCTAATGTAAGTGCAAACCTTAAAATTTAATTTGATTAATTCAATATATTTTATACATGTAACTGTAATTTCAGTGGACGCATGTAGCTATGCCACTGGTCAGAGTTATTTATCTCGGGAACACATTGTTTGGGAAGGGGTAAATTTCTTTCTATTGTGTCATCGGTCGAAGCTCGATCTACTTATAATATGATGACGCCTTTTCGGAGAAGTGTGCATCGACTCCAACTAATCAAGTTTGGTGTCTTGGGAACACATTTTAGGGACAAGGGTAAAGTTCTTTCTCTTGTGTTGTCAGTAAAAGCTCAATCTATTTTTAATATGGTGGAGCCTTTTCAGAGAAGTGAGGATCAAATTGTACGACATTTCACTAAGGATAGAAAGTATAGCTCTAAGTCGAGCTATTGGGCATTGGAATCTAATAGAGAGAGTCGTCTGGTTTTGGAAGGGTGAAATCAATTGTGGGATTTGTGAATTTCACCCAAACTAATTAAAGATGTTCCTTTGTAATTTTCCCCCAACCCAAACAGGGTTGAAGGTGAAGCGTGTGAACGTTCATATTAAATGTGGTATTTGTAATGGTGACTCGGAGGACGACTTTCACTTCTTTTATCCATGCCCTTATGTGATAGAGTGATGGTCTTTGTGTGGTGTGATGAATCGTATACAAATTGGTTCCTTTAGCTTGTTCGCTCCACACAAGATCCTTGTCACTATTTTTGCGATTCATTAGGAGATTTGGGGTCAACGGAACAACCAAGTATGGAACCACAAGCAGTTGCCCGCTCAAATTGCAATTACATCTTTAGTCCAATTTTGCGAGGAGTGTCAAAAGATGAGGCAAAATGACGTTATTGCTACTATTTTTGGATGTTCTCCATGCAGTAGGAATGGAGCGAGGTTGGTTGATATTTTGAAGTGCAATATTGATGTCGTGTTATTTTTGGAGGAAGCTTGTAATGGTGCTGTTGGAAATTAAAGATTTACGACGTTCGTAGCGGAATTAAAAAAATTTCAATTTCTTAAACCAAGATCCGTCAGCTTATTGAATAACAATTAAGAAGATTGGTTAGATAAAATACTTCTAGGAGATTACTATCTAATGTTGTTGTCGCGCTCACAAGTCTTCCTTAATTTAATCTCGCGAGTGCCCAAAGTAGAACACCTCTAGTGTTAAGTCTACACGAGCAAGAGCAAATAAAATGGTAAATCGAAACTCTAATTTTGGTCTAGGAATTTCAGCTCATCTAGAGATAAAAGATGTGGAGGCCGAATACCCCATAGGGTTGTATTTATAGTGTTTTAATTGTTTCTCCAAAATAAAACTCCTAAACCCAATAAGATTAGGTTAACTCTAGTTTAAATAATAAAACAATTTCTATTTTTTTGGTGGAATAAAACAATTTCTATAGTATTCTTATTTAGTTAAACTAGTAATTTATATAAATCTATATTTATTAAATTACTCAATTAACTAATTAATTATCTCAATTATTATACTAGTGGAATTTAATTAATTAACATTATAACACATTGTATTATTTGTTTGACAATATAACATGAGACGATACTCGAAATATAGCCCACTGGACCTCTCTTCAAGCCAAGCAACCTCCAAATCAACAAGGCCCACCACCTATTCAAGCAAGCGCGTATCACTTATAGGCTCGACATAGTCGACCCCTATGGTTGTCACCCGTAATAATGACAGGGGATATATGTATTCGAACAGAGCAAACATGTCGAACCTGTCACCAGATTTGTCCGATCAGTTCGATGTCTAGCCCCCAACACCTATAGATTCAATTAAACTATATATATCAACACTATATATTTCGACCCATAGAACCAAACACTATATATTTTGACCCATAGAACCAAATATACACATTTGGTATATTTACCAATTGACCATTTTATCTTTCAATACTCTTAGTGTTGTGACCCACTAGGTCCTTACCACAACCGGTCGTATATTAATCTAATGTCTATTAATTAATATAAAATAGAAGAGCGTCGACTCAAATATGGAGAGACTCTTCTAAATCGGAGTCATAAAGAGTCAAGATTAACAATTGATTTCTTTCTTTTTCATGTCAGTGATAGTTGCAATATAATTCGGTCCCTCATCAATATTATCTTTAAATGAATCATGATCACGAAAAAGTCAATCATGTAATTCATTATTAATTTACTTGTCCTCAAATAAATATTATCCATAAATTGAAGACCATTTCTAATTTATCATATTACCTCACGCAAGGATTTATAACTATTTATTCACAAGAGGCCCAAGATAAATCTTCTCTAATACAGAAGTGATGATATCATCCATCTAACATTAACTGATTTGCAATTACTTTAGGTCTTACACAATGTCTAACCTAATGACACCCTAATACTGGATCGTACACATAGTAGAATCAACGTAAAAAACTCCATAATTCAAAGTCACATGAATGAGTATTTGAGTTCTATGACTACTTTATATCTATTACCACATATGAGTTAAAACTAATTGACATTTATGTATTTATTCCATACTAATAACTCAAAGCGGGGTCTCCAATATATATAACATAATTATACATATCCATATAATTATCCAGATATCTTGTATAATCTTAATTTGTGAGATCAACTTCTTATTCATAAATAAGAGATATATTATATGCAAGTCTCAAAAGTGTGTGTGTGTGTGTCTATATATATATATATATATATATATATATATATAAGAGGGATCGGGTGAGAACACCTCCTTAAATTGAGAACACTCCTTAAAGTGAGAACACATCAAAACTACGTAATTTCATTAAAGGGGATGGACTAAAAGGGAATTTACCCATTTAATTCATCTTATGCGTATATGTAGTCAGGAGAGAGAAAAGTGGGTTGATGACTCATCATTTGTTTACTTTTTATTCAAAAACGTTTTTCCGGCTATCCCGAACTCCGATTTCGAATTTTTTTATACCGTTGGACTGGTATTGTCGAGGCGCTCATTTTAAGATCCATCATGCCCAGGTAAAAACGAAGTTTTAGAATTTGGAACATACCGCTTTCGAGTTTGGAAGGTATGCTGATTTTAGCTTTATTTTTTGTACGGTAATGTTATATACATTCTGAATTATGTAGTCTCTGTTTTAAATGTTAAGCATACTGTTATTAAAAAAATGAGTCGAAAAAACAAAGCGAAAACATATTTTAATGGTTAAAAATTGGAAAAATACATTCTAAACCACGTAAAATCAATGTAAAATCAAAATTTATAAACCATATACCATAAAAAAACCAAATTCAAAAATATAAACCCAATTCTAATATATATAACACTTTATATTCACATAAAAAAAAATTTATACATGTCACATTATTTTAAATTAAAATATAAGGAATTACAATGCATAGATAAATATCCTAGAACACAGAGTTTATAAGTTTAGAATGCATAGTTTATACAATGGAACACACAGTTTATAAATTTGGGATGCATAGTTTATATCCTAAAGTACAAAGTTTATATTCTAATTTCGAGTTTAGCGTTTAGGATCTCAATTTTAGGGTTCAATATATAATTAGGATTTATGTTTATAAGTGTTTAGGTTGTTAGTATTAATTTGAATGAAATTTTTTTTTTAATTATATTGTGGAACATGACAGTTTGTAGTTTAGAATTTATGTATATTCAATTTTGGTCATTTAGTTATAAGTGTTTAGGTTGTTAGTATTAATTTGAATGAAATTTTTTTTTTTAATTATATTGTGGAACATGACAGTTTGTAGTTTAGAATTTATGTATATTCAATTTTGGTCATTTAGTTATAAGTATATAGGTTGTTACTATTAATTTGAATGTACGTTTTTTTGTATTATATTGTGGAACATGACAGTTTGTAGTTTAGAATATATGTGTATTCAATTTTGGTCATTTAGTTTTAAGTGTTTAAGTTGTTAATATTAATGAATTTGAATGTATTATTTTTGGATTATATTGTTGAACATGACAGTTGCAGTTTAGAATATATGTATATTCAACTTTGGTCATTTATTTATAAGTGTTTAGGTTGTTAGTATTAATTTGAATTAATTTTTTTTTAATTATATTGTGGAACATGACTGTTTGTAGTTTGGAATTTATGTATATTCAATTTTGTTCATTTAGTTATAAGTGTTTAGTTTGTTACTAATAATTTGAATGGTTTTTTTTTTTATTATATTGTGGAACATGACAGTTCGTAGTTTAGAATATAAGTATATTCAATTTTGGTTATTTAGTTAAAAGTGTTTAGGTTGTTACTATTAATTAGAATGCATAGTTTATATTTTAAAGTACATAGTTTATATTCTAATTCCGCGTTTAGTGTTTAGGATCTAAATTTTAGGGTTCAATAATTAGGATTTATGTTTAGGATCTCAAGTTTAGAGTTCAATAATTAGAATTAAGGTTCAATTTTAGGGTTTTTGGTTCACCTATTTCCGTTTAGGGTCTAGAGTTTGTAGTTTAGGGTTCAATTCTAGGATTTAAATTTAAAAACTTAGAGTTACGGGTTTAAAAATTTTGAATTTTGGGTTCACAAATTTTGGGTTTCGGATTCACAAAATTTAGAGTTACGAATTTATATTAATATTATATAGAAATAAAATATTGATATCAAATGTTTATATTTTAATTTTAAAGAATAGTATTGCTTTTAGCATTATGCAGAGTTTTTGATATTAAAATAATACAGTAGGAATGACATGATTTTCTTTGTCTCAGTGGCAATATGAATTGATTCTTTCATGCAGTGCCAAGTTATTTTAATTTCAAATTAAACTTTAAATATTTATATATAAATGAAACAGGTACATAGCAAGGTTTGACAAAGCGGCAAAACTTCTTGACCTGGTGATGAAGCGCGCGGGTTCAAATCCCCTGCCAGTTTATGCGCATTTTTTTCTAAAATTAATATCAAAACTACGTAGTTTCAAGTGTTCTCATATAATTGATTGTGTTCTCAATTTAAAGTGTGTTTGCGTGTGATCCCTCCCATATATATATATATATATATATATATATATATATATATAAAATCCAATAATACAATATTCGACTTGGGATATTTTAAGTTTATTTAATCATTAAAGTATTGTCTCACTTCATCTTGTATGAACAATTTAAGATTATCAATATAAACTATAGATTTCTTTTAACTAATAATTACAATGTAACATATATAAGATAAAAGTTTTTCATAAATCAATGGTTTATACATTCTCTATTTTAAAAATATCCTAAACAACAATTGTGTTTAGAACACAAACTACAACATGCGCCATGGCTCTTATTCGTCCAGATGAATCTGTAGCTCTCTAGATGGCTTTAAGTTGGATTATATCTCTTAATCTAAGTAATATTATCTGCAAAATGGATGCGAAAAATGTTGTTGATACGTTTAATAGGTGGTCAGAGGATTTGTCAAAGTTTGGAAGTGTCATTAGTGATCGCAAAGAAATCGTTAGTTACAGATTAGACATTTCAATACCTTTTGTTCATAGATTGGCTAAAAATGTTGTTGGCAATGTCTTGTTTGTTGCTAATGATTATGTAATGTCTTCCATGCCTAGTTGATACTAGGATGTACTTTGTAACGATGTTATTTCTTCTAATAGGTTAAGGGCCTGTTTGGTTTATCTGTTGTTTGCTGTTACAGTTTGTTGGTTGTTGTTACGGTTTGTTGTTTGCGGTTTGATTATTAGTTTTTGAAAATATTATGATTGTTGGTTGCTGTTAATATGTAAAATTACTTATATGAACATGTTTTAAATTAATATACAAATTTAATTATAAAATAATAAAAATAAATATGTAAATAAAATTATAATTTATTAATTAATTTTATATTCCACAAATATTTATATATCCAAAAAATGCAAGATCATCAACTTTTTTTTGCAAGCCAAATTATTTTTTACCATGTAAACCTCATTTAATTCATGGCCAACTTTGATATGTGTAAAATATTTGGTCAAATTCGTTCAAATTTAAGCTCAAATATGAGATTGTATGCGCACGAACTTTAATAAAAAAAAAACAAACTTGAAAATAAAGATAATTACTGTCCAGAAGAAAAACCAAATGCATAGTTGAGTTTTATGAGTGGTGCTCACCTAGTCGATAACTGATCAAATACAATTTGGTCAAAAATTATTAGATTGAAATCTGAGGGTGGAAATTAAAACCTAATAAAATCACATATTTGATCTCCACCCTTAAATTCTAATTTAATAATGAATGACCAAATTATATTTGGTCAGTTATTGACCAGGTGAGCACAACGGTGGGTTTTATGTGGTTTTTAATCTTTTACACGCAAAAAAATATAATTAAAAGGGCATTTGGGATAGTAAAGTAGAAAACACAGTTTTGGGGTGAAAAAATCAGAAATTTGTTTTTGGTTAAAACAACAGCATTTCCTTTCCTAAAATGCTAACCTCAATTGTTTTCAATTTTTAACTAAACACCCAACTAGCTACTGTTGGAGGGGAAATATATAAAAAAAAAAAAAGTGTGAAAAGGAGAAAACAAATACTCTCTAAATTTACATTCAGCCTTCAATGCAGTTTTTAAGATTTTATTAACTCAATTGCATTTTAGAAAGTTCTGAAACAAATATTTTCAAGTTATTTATGGAAGATATATAGAAATCGAATTTTTTCATGCTCCACCTTATAATAATAATAATATTTTACTTCTTTTTTTTGTTATTTTTTGTTTTTTCCACCATTGAATTATACTGTCTCTCATGCATCCAATGCTCATAATGGACAAAAAAATGGTGACTTTATAAAAAATAATAAGTGTAGAAAAATCCGATAATAATAATAATAATAATAATAATAATAATAATAATAATAATAATAATAATAATAATAATAATAATAATAATACGACGGCGTTTATGGATGATGATGATCCAGCATTATCTATCTATCGCGAGTGCGCAAGTGGCATCCCCAGGACTCGACTGCTGAAAACAGGTCTGTACATTTGATTTTACAGACAACATTCGAAACTTCCATTGAAACTGTATGACCAAACTCCTATCAGATGAGGGGCTCAACATGAACTGAACTGAACTGAAGATTACATAATAATACTTGAAGATCATTTCAAGAACAAGAACACAAAAAACCACAAGTATGCAGAGCCTCACTCTTCAAAGAACACTCTTCTTTTCTAGTGGAAACCCTTCTTCTAAAGTGGGTTCTGTCGACTCATTACCATGTTTTGCTTGCCTTTCTTCTATACCCATTTCCCCTTCACGTAATTTCTCCTATCTCTCTCTCTTTCTTTTCTTAACATCTAATCTTGCTGCCAATTTCTAATTCTTGGTTGATAATCTTGATTTCACTAAGTTAAGTATTTGATAGAGTTACTGAATTATTGATTACTCAACACTAGGACTAATACTTTAAGCCTGTTTCGGGTTAGTTTATGTTTCGGTTTTAGTTGAACTTGATACCCTTTTCTGGTGCTGTACCTGTTACTTGATCCTTCTCTTATGCATTGTCCAGAATTGAATGTTGAACCAAATTAAAATCATGTTTTGCAGTAAGATACAAAGAGCGCTCCAGGTTGAATTCTTCGTTTGGTATGCGTAGACCACATGCGTCTAATGTTAGTATTGGATCTGGAGGATTTGAAGATGGGGAGGAGCAAGGCAACCACAAGAGTTTTCTCAATGATCCATCCAAACCCGAAATGTGAGTTATCTCAAATGCTATAACGTGTGTATATATATGGCCTCCTATTGGAAATGTTCCATGCACCCTCAAAACTTGCTTTAATCAACCTACTAAAGAGCAAGAGTTGATTTTGGACTAGTTGAATTGCATATCACTTTAAGCAAGTTTAGGAGGCCAGTAGTGCAAGTTTCGGGGCCCAAAATGTCAGTTTTAGAAAGTTTAGTATGTCAATAAGTCAAGGGTATGGAGCTAAATAAGTTGTTTCCAACGTATAAGTGCCAGTTGCCTTTTTCGGACAAGTTTGGGGTTGTAGATGTATTAAGCCTATATAAGTATGGTTAAATAGTGTGATGCAATCTAATTGCTTCCACATTTACTTGAAGCTGTATGTTTTATGCACAACAAATTATGAATGGATGAAAGACGTATCCAATTAGTACATTTACCTCTTTTAATCATTGTTCACGTTTCTCCCCTATCTTTCACTGGATTAGATGGAAGGAGATTAATGGAGTTAACTTTTTATAAACGTCCGACTTAGAATATATGTTTAGAATTGTATAATTCATATATGGAACAGTTTCCTTTGATTTAAAGAACCAAGCGTGCTGCAAGTCCCGCTCTGCTTAAAGTTTAATTTTCTTTCACACTGGATGATCTTATACTTCATGTCTTCATCAAATATTGTATGTATCTTTATGTTTTAGTAATGGGTCACCGTTATTGGCATCACTTATTTTTATCTTTTTCTATTATTTTCAGTGTTAAACCTCCGAGCAAAATTCCTTATCCTGTATCGATAGCAATTGTGCTAGTTGGATGTGCCTTGGTATTTTCACTGATTGCTTTTGTGAAGGGTGGACCATCATCAATCTTGGCGGCCATTGCAAAGTCGGGATTAACTGCTGCATTCACCTTAATTTTTGTTTCTGAAATAGGGGACAAGGTAACCATTTTACAAGATGGATTTATTGTTTATCCTTCCAGTTTTCTACTAATCTAAACCTTATTTTGACTGTGTTTGATAACAATCTTAGAATTCAGTTCATTTTCTCTTTACGTTTATGGAAGTTTTAGAAATAGTAGCTGGAGGCTAGACTATTTTGAGAGTATCTTGTCTAATCTGCTCCCCTAACAGGAATTTGTTGTAAAAGGCTCGAGTTTTTCTTGCTCACCCAAATAGGAGAAGTGAGAAAAAACTAAGATGTGTAGCATGCCTTTATGTTCTATTATGACTTGATGATTGTTCCCACGGAGCACCCCATAATTAAGATATGCTTCTTCTGGAGAAGATCACAGAGACAGATGCCATTCAGTGGCTGTAGAGAGGTTTTGCACGATGAGAAATGACTTCCTATGTATGGAGAAAATCTTGATTGAAGTGTTGAAAATATATAATATAACTGATTTTAAGACTCAAGAGAAGGAGAATTAATGGGATGTGTGTGGAAACATATAATGTTTTCTTACATTATTAACCGATTCTAATCATCAAACATAGAATGGCTATGCAACCTCTTTTCTCTTTTTTCTGCTAAATGACTTCCTGAGTTTGAAGTTCAGTTTTTTTGTTCTTTGATGTATGGACCAGACATTTTTTATTGCTGCGCTGTTGGCCATGCAATATGAGAAAGGACTGGTATGTTTCTCTTCTAAACTCTTCGTTTTCATTTCTTACTATCTAATTTTGTTGTCTATGTCTACTTGATTTTTCTTTTCCCAATTGGTTTCTTTCAATGTATCATTAGGATTGCCTTTTTAACCTATACAAGCAACAAACGAAAAGGTAACATAATCTAGAGTTGTTAGCTTACTCTTCATGTAGAAACCAAGCAATGATTGACCAATAAGTGGCGCTGAGCAGCCTTGTGCTTTAATTGACAATTAATAGCGGTTAAGTTGACATTTTTTTGTTGTAAAGCGGGTAGAACACCGAATGACAATTATTGACACCAAGATAAAGTTAAAATTAATTCAATAGCTAAAGGTAAACCTTTTTTAGTTGTACAACCGAATCTTCTTACTTTAAATGTTATATAGTTTCTTTCTTTTTCTTCATTTGACGTAAAATCATAGGGCAAAAGAGTCAATTTTAAGTTGACAAAATATGTATATATTTTTATGACTATGTCCTGCTGGTAAGTTTACTTCATGGACCGGCTTTTAGTGTCAGTATATGATGATCTCATTGGTAATCCTTGTGGGGCTAAATTGTTGTTGTATGTATTGGATTTTTTATAAGGTGCTGCTTGGATCAATGGGTGCTCTTTCACTTATGACAGTTCTTTCAGTTATAATTGGACGGATATTTCACTCGGTACCTGCTCAGTTCCAAACGAGTAAGTTACAGCTCGTGGCATTTTTCTCCTTGACCTGATGACCTGGGTGGCTTGTATGTTCTCTGCTGATTTCAGTAAGCTATAAAAGCATGACCATTTTTGCTAATTAACAAGGATATAACAATAAATGTTCTAAGAAAATAGAGTGTCCTGCTGTGTATCGCTCTAAGATAAACGATCATTTATATCAGTCCAAAAGTTAATCAAGCAAATTGAGCTTGTTGAATCCGTCACTTCTCTGGTTTTACAGAATTGAATCTGATATTCATGGAATAATATTCTTTCATTAGCCTTAAAATATGCTTCGTTCATGTTTGACGGTGAACAAATTAGAATGTTCATTTGTTTGACTTGATCCATGAATCAGAAGTTATCTTGATCACAAAACTCATGTTTAAGTTTATGATCTGTCAGATCTATGGATAATTGCTTTAAATATGGATATGGTCCTTCAGACTGACTTGTGTTTCTCATCTTCTTGTACGCCAACAGCACTGCCAATTGGAGAATATGCAGCAGTGGCTCTTCTAATGTTCTTTGGTCTCAAATCAATAAAAGATGCATGGGATCTCCCATCAAAAGAAGTTCAAAACGGGGGTTCTGAGCTGGATGAATATGCTGAAGCCGAGGAACTTGTCAAAGAAAAGGTAACTCTCTATCTTGGAGTCTTAAACTTCTGGTAGTTTAGAGTATCAATTTGCTGGATTCAAATGTGCAAGCATACTTTTATCGGTGATGCAGGGAAAAAAAATCAAATTTGTGCAATTTACTTGTTTTGATATACAATGGTTCAATTTTTCATAAAGTATAATGCTCTCTTAATGTTTCAGGCATCCACAAAACTCACAAATCCATTTGAGATTGTCTGGAAGTCATTCAGCCTTGTGTTCTTTGCTGTAAGGAGAATTTTATCCTGGTTTTTCAGCTAATTTTTTTTTTATGGAGAATAAGAACGAGCACCTTTTTTATTTTTATTTTTTGGGATAAGATGCATTTTAGTCGTGAAATAGTTTGCCTTTAACTGCATTATGTGCTAATTCTAATATTTCGATTACTTTAGGAATGGGGAGACCGCTCAATGCTAGCAACAATTGCTCTTGGTGCTGCACAGGTTTAACTTTGTAATCTTGAGATAATATCAGAATTTCGTTACCTCTCAACGGAAAAGTTTCTCAAAACAATTTTGTTGTTCCTTTTTCAGTCTCCATGGGGTGTGGCAACTGGAGCGATTGCCGGACACCTGATAGCAACACTAATTGCAATTCTTGGAGGAGCTTTTCTTGCCAACTACATTTCAGAAAAACTGGTAACAGTTATCCATTTCGTCGTCAATTCATTACTATTACCATGAGGGCTCAAATTTTGTTTTAATTGCAACTAACTGGATCTTTATTATCAGGTTGGATACATAGGTGGAGTGCTATTTCTTGTTTTTGCTGTAGCTACATTTTTTGGAGTTTTCTAAGAAATGAATGTGGAGTTAACTGAGATTTTCCTGCAACGTACGCTGATGGAGCACGAATAAGATTATCGGAAATTGTTAGTTAGAGAACGAATGAGACGAAGTAAATGAAAACAAAACAGAACCTAGTTGTTCCATGAAGTTGTATAACAGTGATTTGATAAAAGGAAAGCTCTCATACATAGGATCAAAGTAATTGAATGTTGTGCTAGACCATAATCTAGGATTTTAGATGGAAAACTATTGATTGTATATGATGATTTTTTCAGCTACTGAATTGAAATAGTGTTACGAGTAAAAACATGTTGCTACTGATCTCAAAATAAATGGAGACTTTCTGCAGCCACTAGAACTGAACAAAGGGAATGCTTTACACTTTTGCTATCGATTTGTATTCGGAGCATCATCTATAATAGCCTGGTCCAATACTGTGATTTTAAAATGCTTCTACGTGTATACTAAATTCAATCCGTCTTACTAGAATAGTTTAGTCACTCTGTCTTAGGGTTCATTTTATTCTCATTGACATCCTTTAAGATGCTTCTTGTTCCGGTCTTCCACCACAACGTCATCCTCTCAAAATTGGGCCGTTACAGGTTACCGGTTTCTGTCATCCTTTAGAGCCTTTCTTGTTCAGATTTTTCACCTCAAAGCCACCTGTTTAGAACTTGGTCATTGCATCATCAGCTTTGAAATTTGTAATAAAGGGCCATTTTTCTTTTTTTATGTTTTCCACATTATGGGACTGGTCAGGGTTGAAGTCTGAGGTGCATAGATGTGTGGCAATGGGCCTCAAAACGTCGTCGTGTACATGCAAGTATGTAATGCTATCCACTTTGGATGGTAGAGAAAAGGCCACCTTTACACACTGTCTATATAATGAATATTAGAGCTTCAAAGTTCATTTTTTTCAGAAATTCATAATAGATTTGAAGATGTCAAGAGCCTTGGCTTTTGTGCATATATCCATAAAACCTCCATCACTCCTCTCTTCTTCATACTCCTCCAATTTCCACCCAAAAATGGGTGTGAGAATACCATCACTTGACCTTGAAAAGCTTCCAACTTTGAGAACTAGTCATAGAAAATCAGTAAAAATGACAATAACAGCAGCAGCAGGAGTGCCTCTTCCACCTCTCGATTTGACGGAAGAAAATGTCAGACAGGTGTTAGCTGATGCTAGAGATGAGGCAAGAATGTTACAATCTCTTTTCTTAATGTGATTCGTTATTGACACTGAAATCTGATACATACATACATACATTTGTTTTCTATTTGCAGTTTTCACATCTTTTTGACACTTCAATAGGAATGACAGGTGATTCCTCTTTCTAAGGTACATACATAGTAAGATACACTAGTGTTACTACTATACCATTGTATATAGTGTGCATATCAATTGTTCCTGAAATGTGGTATCAACTTGATATGGATTAGGACAAGCTGAATTTTCTGAATTGGATGGACCCTTTGTGAAGATTAGTCTCAAAGGTAGATTTTGGCATGAGCGGTCCCTTGTTCTTGCTCGACTTGGCAATTATTTGAAGCAACGAATCCCTGTAAGTTATTTCTTATGGAATTATCTATAAGTGATTAGGTCCAAATGTGCCCCAAATGTTCTTTTGGGAAGTCAGATATGTCCACATTATAACAAATGGTAAATTTTGTCTCAATGTTCCAATTTAGAACAATTTTATACCTACACAGTGGCTTCTATATGGACTACACTTGAAAAAAATTGCCCTTTCCAGCCAAAACGATGTTACGATGCCTTGGTTTGGGCAAAAAAGGTAGTTGCATAACCCTTGCAGATGAAGGGGCGGGAAAGAGTGGAACCACCCCTATAAGGTGGTTCGCAATGGCCGAGGATGTGCTATCACCCTTCTACCCATGCCTCTGGGTTTAGCTAAGAGTCCCATCTTATAAGTTATACTACTTGGCTGGGAATCACTCCGTGTACTGTTGTCAGAGTTCCATACTCATTCTTAGTTGGAAAGAGTAATGATAAAATTTTACCATTTCTTTACTTTAGGAGTATCGTGTACCCGTCTCAAATAACGCTCGGTAAATTTGAGCACTATCCTGAGCTATAATCATGTGTGTTTAAAGGCAGCTACAGTTTGCTGACAAGTTTTCATTCTTTTTGTCAATCAGGAAATTTTGGAGGTAGATATCGAAGATGAGAAACAATTGGATGATAGCCCTGAAAATTTCTGACGATCCTGGCCTCCCTGCAGTATCAGCCAAAAGGTCTAAATTTACAATCTTACAATCTTCAAACCAATGGATCTCCATGTTGAATTATCAAATTGTATTGGTTTTTCAGTTAAAATTGGAGTGGATGAGAATTGAGTGAGGAATGTCTCATTGAACAAACTGCTGTTTTTTCCAGATTGTTTTCAATAGATCTATTATTTTCTTGATAGCTGTCAAAATCAGTATGCACTAGATAAGCAGAGTTGCAATAGATATCATCAATAACATTCTGAGGAGCATGCATTAGCCTCTACTGTTGGTGATTATATTTCTCACTTTACAACAACAACCTCCAGAGTTAGTTAACTTAAATGAGCTATGATTTTGCGGTATTCCGAACGTGTTACAAAACTTTTGAATCTCCTGCCTATCTCTTCCTCACCTTTTCTTTTACTACTTCGATTATTTACTTTGTGCGGCCAGGATACTCCATCATTCTGCTATACATTGACGAGATCGAAATTCACCCTCTGACAACAATTCAACAAGCCGCTTCTCAAGCCTGGCTGAACCCGGACTTGGCCTCAAAACATCAGCATCCCCCCAGACCAAACATGTTCTGTTTATTGAATCCTCCAGGCACCATCCACCAGACACAACTTCCCCGGGATTTCTTCCCAAAATTTCAGTGTCAATTAGATCAAGCACTGGATCACTGGAGTTAAATTGAGAGGCAAAGGCAGCTCCGCTCTGAACCATTGCAGTGAAGTCGCTAGAATTAAGTATTTGAGGCACTTGCTTGAACGGCTTGTCAAAGGCTATGTATTGTAAATTATGGTTTACGACAGTATTCTTGAACTGATGAGAGTTGCATAGGACGGTAGGGAAGTAGTTGGATAAGGATGAAAGTGTATTTGTAAAATACATCAACAGGGTCCTTGGAAGGTTGTCTGTACCCAGGATGCAATGCTCTATAAATGGACGGCTTAAAATCGAAAAGGTTAAACCTGCATTCAAAAGAAACAAAGCTAATATGACCTTCACTATGACTTTGAATTTAAGCTATAAAATAGTATATCAACCTTCATATGTAGGGCTCATACTTCATAAAAACATTTATAGTTGTGAAAGGCACAAGGTCCTAGGCCAAACACCTTAGCACCCCCCAAAAGAGATGGAAAGGCGAGCCTTTGTGTGCCTGGATGTGGTTGTAAGAGGCATGCCATAAGAACAATCACACAGTAGAACTATTATTTTTATGCATACAACATTACTAATATAATATCGTTGACTCCGAAAAGGAAGTGATATGCTCCATCTGATTATTAACTAATTGCGAATACGTAGTCCTAGCATTGGATTGGCATCAATGCAAGATTTTGTGATGTGTTTAACTGACTACCTAAATGTGGCCATAATGCAAGTCATTTCTTATCCTGAAATTTAAAGCATCGTTTCTCTGGAAAAGGTGGAGAGGGGATGGAACTCCTCACAAGAACCCTTCAAATATCAGGAATTAGATACATGTATAAGCTGGACAGCATTGTTTTCTCTCTAACCATAATCAATTATCAACTGCCAGTCAATTGTTTGATCTTCCATCCAAAACAGAAAACCTTACAGGTTGCGCAATTGTTCTCGTTTTCCTGGACAATCCTAAGTTTTATTACCAATAAATCAAGATTCCAACATCTTCTGCTTAGTTTATAAACAATTATCTTGATGGACCTCATTTCCCGACAATAATCTATTCAGCAAGAATACCTTCTTATTACTTCTTCATTTGTGTCAAACCATTTATTCCAGGAGAAAAGAAAAACCATACCAAACTGTCTTAACTGCTAGTTCATCTTCACATATTGCTAAATCAGGATCGAAGGGGTAACGAAGAATGGAAATCAAAAGCAAAACAACTAGTCGGTTACGCTTTGCTTGCAATTTGTCTCTGTTCCTTTCTTCTCCTCTACCTCTGTTGTCCTTCTCTCTATCTCTGCAACTTTCTTCTAATTCTTCTCTCACATTCCTCTGTTTTTAATCCCAATCTTTTTCCTAAGCAACTTAGTTTCTCAAGTTACATTCGTTCTGTCAGCGATTGGTTGGTAGGCCAAAGCAAATCCGGATCCTAATATAGGCCTATCCTAACCAAAATGTTGGTTGTTGAGAATAATTTCCAATCCACTAACAGAGGAGTAAGTCCATATATTGTAGCAAAATACCATACCACTGGTACCAGCACTTGCAACTGAAAAAATTGTATGATTCTGTCCCATTCTACAGATCAACATCCAACCAACACTGCTTGCAAATCAAGACTGATAATTACTTCCCGAGACTACTAGATCATTGTGACTTCAACAACGCAGCTGGTAAGTTTCTAATACAATGTGAACCCTAACCAGCAAACTACAAAAATATAATGGAACCACACATAGCAAGTACCAAAGAAAACACACCTGAAAATACCCTGAAAGCGTTAGGCAAGTTTCTCGTCTGAGACGCGTAAAACATCGTATCTCTCTCTGAAAGATAAAGTGCCGGATCAACAATTATAGGCTTCAATCTTTTAGACCTATTATCACAAAACCACACAACTCAATCCTTAACGTACAAATCAAACATCTAAACAAAACAACAATAACAAAGGGACAAGTTGATGATCATACTCTCTCCAGCCAATGTAACTTGTGTGGTTAACAAAATTGAAATCCTTTGGCAAATAGGAGAAAATGTGAAGTAAATCTGCATAAGTATCCGAAAACCCCAAATCACTAATTCAATAAAACACCAAAAAAGGTGAAAGCTTTAAACACGATGCCACAAAAAAAGAGAGTTTAAACAATACCATCTTGTTTAATTAGTGGATAATCAACGGCATTAGGGTTAATAAACCAAACCCCCAAATCACTATTTCAATAAAATAGCAAAAAAGGTGAAAACTTTAACCACAATGCTATCCAAAAACAGAGTTTAAACAATACCATCTTGTTTAATTAGCGGATAATCACCGGCATTAAGGTTAATAAACCAATCCCAATTCTGAGACAACCTCAACAAAATAGCAGCACCATGTAAAGTAGCAGAGATAGTAGAAGACCCTTTAAGGTACACAAAATCAGCATTCCCAACAACATTCACATTCAAAGCAGCTCGAAAAACCGCCACCGAATGAACTTCAGCAGCCAATTTATCACGCTCAGCCCACGTCGCGAACCGATCAATGTGGAGAAGATAGTGGTTTTTGGGGTGGTAAGTGGCGTAAAGAAGCCTAAGGATCCGACCCGAATCACCTTTGGATCCGGAAATGAGGTAGGCGATAGAAGGAGGAGGAGGATCTGAAGGAAGCTTGTTGAAAATGGGTTGTCGGGTCGGGAAAAGATACGGGTCTCGCCGGGGATGAGATGATGTGTGTAAGGAAGAGGAGGGAGAAAGGGAGAAGATGAAGATGAGAGAGAAGACGGAGGTGGCGAGGATTATGGAGAGAGTGGTTTTGGTGTTCTCTTTCAGAAGTGTCGCCGATGAAGACAAGGCGGCGGCGACCACGGTGGTTTGTGGAAGTTGCATTTTTGCTTGTGTTTTTGGATTTGGGAACAGTTATTAGTTACGGTTTTTATGGTGTCGTGTCTGATGTTTTAATTTGGTTGTTAATGATGATAATAGTAATAAGTTGAAATTTGTGTTTTCTGGTTGATGATGAGATGATGGAGTGATGATGATAATGTAGTGTTTAGAAGAAATCGGAATGTTGTAAGATTAGAGTGTACTAAAAGCAAGGGATCATATTTGCAGAATCCAATGGGATGAAATGAACTACTACTTCTTATCAATGGAAAATCTACATATATAAGCTTCTTTTTTCTAACTTAATTTTCTTTCTGACTTATCTAGTGATTTTTTTTAAGAAAAATAAATAATTTAACAAACATATAATATAGTCTTTTGCATATAATTTATTGGAAGTTTATTTGGATCATATATTTGGTGATATTTAAACTAGTTTTTCTTTATATTTCCCATAATAGGCATTGTCAAATTTTCTTTCACCAAATGAATGAAAATATTTTTTTCGTTTTCATTTTTTTTTAAAAATAATGGTCTAAACAACTTTGAAACAAAAAAATAAAAGACATGACACTAAAAGAAAACAGGCTACAAATTCTTCTGAAAGATAAAGAGCTCACGCCATAAATCAGAAAAAAAATGTGTATTCGATCTTTGAAGACGGCACATCACACTCATGAAGACAAGAAAAAAATTTGTGAAAAATTAAACATCTAGTTAGTTGTCCCTTTTATGTACATATGTTGAACCTAGACCTCCTAATTCTACCTCAATAGACTTTTGCACCTCTCAATAATCCAAAGATTGTCCATGAATCAAAACAACAATCAAGCTCAACAATTTCCATGCCCCAAGCTTCTATACTAAAGATAAGCCAAAATACAAACCTTATAGTTTTAACAACGAAGTAATTAATTTAAGCTCAACACGTCACAAACTTCCTTGAATTTGGTGAAAAATGGAGATTTGTTCCTTAAAACTGAAAGGTGTCTTGTTACCTTCTTGAAACTAGTCTCAAATTTGTTCAAATTGATATATTCTCTCTTTAAATTTGTAAAAAGTGAGATCTTTTAACATTTATTCTTATTTTGATACATAAATTTAAGGAGGCGAATAAATCATTTTAAACTAATTCAAGCAGAACAAAAACTCTATCATATCCTAAAACTCTTTTACATTTTCCAATAGAAATTGAGGAATTCGCACATATTTAAGACCAAATTTGAATATATAGTTTAACATTCATGGCATATCAAGTTATATTAAGTAATTTGTACATCGAATTAATAATTTAGTGACACATTCTAAATGTTGGTTTAGAGTTTATAATATAAAGTCTAAGATTCATTTTATAGAGCCTACAATTTGAATAATAGAATCTAAAATTTTATATAAATAACAATTAAATTAAATGATATGAAAATTTTATTGGTAAAAGTAATATGTGACAATTATTTATTAACGCGGTTGCCCCCATTAAGCTAAAATGACTTGACAAGTTATCTTGTTGTCATAAACATCACTCAACATAAACAAACAAGATAGATACTGAACTCAAGCATGGAAGTTGACTCCCCATGGAGCTTCCTCTCGAAGCTCCGAAACAAATCACCTTTAATCCAATGCATCACAAACTTCGTATCCATGGACATAATGGCCAACACCCTCTTATCTGCCGGAGCTTCCCCTGCCATGATTCATTCCATTCAAGAAATTCCCGACTTCACTCCTCATACCCACGCTCTCTGCATCAATATCGGTACTCTCTCCCCCGATTGGCTTCCGGCAATGAAAGCTGCCGCCGAGGTTGTCACTCAATTGGGTAAACCATGGGTTCTTGACCCCGTCGCCGCCGGCGCTTCCACTTTCCGATTGAATGCTTGTATGGAGCTTCTTGCTTTGAAGCCCACTGTCATTAGGGGTAATGGGTCTGAAATCATCGCCCTTTCTAAGGCGTCTCTTACCACCTCCAAGGTCACAACTTTTTCATTTTTGGCTTCTCTATTTCTATTGCCTAATTAGGGTTCATAATTTTGATTTTGAATTGGAAATTTTGGGGCTTTTTGTTTGTTTGAAGGGTGTAGATAGCTTCCATGAGTCAGTGGATGCTATGGAAGCAGCAAAGTCTTTGGCAGAATCAAGTGGAGCCATAGTTGCAGTTTCAGGTGGTGTTGATATTGTCACAGATGGGAAAAGAGTTATTGGTGCTCAAAATGGGGTTCCTATGATGCAGAAAATTACAGCAACCGGATGTGCAGTTACTGCTCTAATTGCTGCTTTTGTTGCTGTGGATCCATTACATCCTTTAGAAGCTACTGTCTCCGCTTTGTCTATATTCGGTATTGCTGGTGAATTGGGAATGGAGATGGCTAAAGGACCAGCGTCTTTGCGCATGCATTTGATTGATTCCCTTTATGGCCTCGATCAAGCTGTTGTTGATTCGCGCTCCAAAATTGTCACCCTGTAATAGCTATATATACAGTCAGTGATGGACCTAGAGTTCACTAACATTGGTGCTTGGGGTGCTCTCTAGGTGCTCAATTGATTTCTTTATGGTGCATTTGCAGAAAAAATTGAAGCTTCGTACACAGCTTCCATGGAGTTTTCTGGTGTTTTACGCCCCTGGGATTCGTCACTGACGATATGGACATCTCTTTGGAATGGTATGCTAAATAGTTGATTTGTTTTTGTACAAAGTAGGATCAATCGAAACAAAGCGTGGTTAGAATTTAGAAAGCGCCATTTGAGTAATGCAGCAAGAATACTTTTTTTTTTTTGTGAATTACAATCCATCTTTTTGTCAAGCAGCATCAATGTTTTACTATCATTTCGAAATATTACAACAAATCATAAACAAAGGAAACTTCACACCTCAAAACATTCTTTTGCACACAAACAATCAAGTTCTTAATATTTTAGATGGACAACCATCCTCAGCAATGTTTCTGCACCGTCTAGGAAATGCTGACCAGATGGAATGAGTCCTCGCATTTCAGCAATCCCCCTAGCATTCTTATACTTGCCTGTTCCACCAGTCACTGAAATCTGTGACATCGCACTTCCAATCCTATATACCCCATAGAAATTAAGGCTGTCCCCGAACTCTCCTCCTTCAAAGAATGCTGTAAATGTCATCATCTGTGTGCTTCCATCTGCAGAGCTAGCCACATAAACTCCTTGAGCTTTTCCCAGCTGTTGTGAACCAAGCTCAGGGCTAGAGGTCAAAATATCATCAATAACTGTGATGGTCCCAAAGCCGAGTCCCAACCCATCAGGTCCGAGTTGGGTTTGGACCTGTGCGTTAGCGTTCTGGCCATTGGGATTTCCTGCAAAAGTTGTACCAGCCAAGCCAGTTCCAAGTGGAATTCCATTCAGACCATTAACAGTTGGAATTGCGCCATTGGCATTTGGAATTGCTACTCCACTTGGAGGGAAAAAACCTATCGGTTTGGCAAACGGTACTTGCCCGCTATATATGTTTCCGAGCAGGCCAGTGATTGGCCTAGCTGTAGGATTACTACCCCCAAGAATGTCATGCATATACAACTCTAGAATTGGCTCTTTACCAGCTGGAGCAGGATCCGTGGCAGCCGCATATGTTGCTATGTGAACAGCGGCGATCAGGACGACAATGAAAAGAGATGGTGATGAGAGCTTCAACATTCTGTGAAGTTTTCGGAAATCTGAATTGGTTGTGGAATGAAGGATCTTCAGATGAGAATACAAGTAAGGTGTACAAATGACTCTTTAAATAGCATGTAATCGAAGAAGAAAGATGGAGTAGCTGTGAGGATTAGATAATGGTGAAGTTGTTGGAGTTGCATTAGTTATACAAAGTCTGCATACTTCTGTTTTAGGTACATCATCTCTTAATTTTTCCTTGTGCAATATTAATAATGTGGATTCCCAATTGCTTTAGTTTAAGGTTAATACAAATGGATTATTTTGATCAATGATCAATGCACTTCTCAGACTAAATTTTTGTGATCATGATCATGACTAATTGTGATTACTAGTTCAGGATTCGTGTTCATGTGATCAATCAGTATCCAAGTCCTGACCAATCTGTTGTTTTTATTTCTAGTTGCAGAATGAAAGCAATATTAAGTCTTTAGAAGGGTAAATTGCACCAACAGTCACTGAATTTGATGTCTTATTCACAAAGGTTATTAAATTTCCTTTTATTTTAATGAAGTCATGGAATTTCATATTTGATTTCAAATAAGTCGTTCCAGCCAATCTCTCTTCAAAAATTTATTGGAATATTCACAACGACTCAAAAGACATTTGATTATATGGTTAACATAGAGTCGCATCAAACGAGGATGCAAACACATTATTTCCACATTAATCATAAAAGTTAAACATGTTTGACATGATGCTTAGTTGGTATATAGTCAATTACCACTTTATTTTTACAAATGGGGAAAAATAACTTCACTGAAATCAAAATATGAAAAAGGAAGTTTGGATTGTGCATTTTACTCGGGTAAAGCTGTTAGAAATTGCGTATTACCAAATAAGCATAGATTTTCAGCATAATCAATACCTTGTACCATAATGTTAAAGGTTAAACAAACACAATACTGTCAGTTTGGGGTTAGGATTTACTAATTGTAGTTGACTAGAATGTAAATACTAATCTATTATTATGGAGGAGTTAGTATATTCTGTAGTGTGGCAGGTACAACAGAACAAATCTTCGCTGTGACAACTAGGAAAACATAATTATGATGTTCTTTTTCTGTGGTAAAAATGGTGATTTGATTATAAGAAACTAGTCTTCTCAGTAACTTTAACATTTCATTTTGATTACAGGGTGAATCCCCCAGTGAAAAAATAAAAGAAATATAAAAAGGGATGTTATATTTATTCAGGTGTATGTCCCTCCACATCCATGACTTTAGGCGGTCTCACCATTGGAGAAATCAATTTCCATACTGCATTTCACACAAGGCAAAACTGGGTTAAAATTTGATTGTGTTAGAAAAAATTACAAAAGTATTGAGAATTGAGATTTTACTTACAGTAAATTGTGGCTGCAAACCACTCATTGACGATTTTCACCCATGTGCTAGTCCACCCAACATCGATAACCCACCTTTTACACGTTTATATGAACTGATTTAAGTACATATATGTTATCCAGTTTTGATGAAAGGCAATAATAAACTTAAAATTCTTACTTAGTTGCAGAGTTGTTTAGGTTCCAACTGACAAATAACATTGCGAAGTACATAGCCCCCAGTGCGAATACCATGTGAAAAAACCCATAGTCATACAGGATATCATCCTCCTCTTCAACTTTATTCTTCCTGAACTGAACACCATCTCGAACAACATAATGTATTATTGATTAAATGCATGTGTATGGTAACAAATTTCTTCTGTTTGTTTGCAGACTTACCTGGAATGATTGTGAGTCTATTCCAGTCGAAAAGGTCGCCATGACTATGGCACATATAGCTATTACGAACCCCTGCAACAACAGTATGAATGTGAATCCAAATCGAAGTAAATTAGAAGCTGTAATTTCTAACTTATTTCATGTTAAGCCTTACAAGTATGGTGGTCCAATCTTTATTTCCATCCGCTTGGTTATGCTTGTTGCATTTTTCGTTCACAGGTTCGCTGGAAATGCAGAAAAATTAAGAACACATATTTGTTATTTTCTCTTGTTAATATTACTGATTTAGTGTCAAAAATATAGATAAATAAGATCTGATGCTCTCCTAACCTTCTTATAGCAGACCAACAGAGGAAGACAAGGTAGGAAGCCATGATTCCTGAAGACAAAAGACCTCTATTTACCTGTCAAATCCAACATTTATCATCTCCGCTCACGCCATGAAACGAAGATTACGAAGGCTGATCATGAACATTAGATTTGCTAGCAGAGCTTACCATGGAATGTAAAGATACTGCCATCATCACTATAAGCAGGGTGGCAGTCCACGTAATAAAGAATATGTTGAGAGAACAATCTAAGCTTCGCCCGTAGAAGAAGTACATAACCCCAATTCCACATACAGAAGCTATATAGATAACTGTTGACATGAATAATCCGAAAGAACAACTGCAAATAAAAGAAAACAGCTCTCAAACATGTTTCATCCTGATTAATTCACTTGTTTTGCTCTCATGTCAGCAACCCTACTTCGATATCCGAACATACCGGGAATGACAGGTGGAGAGGTCTCACCTTTGCTTCATTTTCTTATCAGGCATCCAGTAGTTGTTCCACCATGTAATGAACTCAATTACACTCACAAGTTGCAGGACCAGAAAAACCCTGTTTCATACAACCGAATCTCACTTTCAACGTATAATTTTAGCACTGTTGCCCGTTTTATACCAGAGATTGCACAAAAGCAACTGGTTTTTCAGCAAATAAGATAAAGGTTCAAAGATTACCCAGCCCCAATACGAGCAAACTCGCCTGCACGAGGATTGAACATTCTTGTTTAACAAAAAATCCAATATTTAAAAGCACATCCAAAAGCAGATGTAAAAATTGAAAGAACTCGTACCATAGAGTTGAATGTACTTTGGGGGGACGAAAAAAGGAGCTGCTGCTGAAATTATCAACAGTAAAAACTTCAATATCCACCATTCGGAATGCCATTTGCTGCGAGCTTCATATAATTTTCTCGTTTTTATTGTGGTAAAGAACATACCAAGGAAAAATATCTGATTTATATGTCAAGGATTCATAGCACATATTAAAGAAAATACCAATTTTTCAATTCTCTAGAGGTCATACATGACATGAGTTTTGCATTTCTACACTTCATACCGTACTTATTCTAAATTAGCGCCTGTGCACGCCTCAGACAATGCGACAGGCTCCAGAAGGTGTACACAAGCACTCTCCTTATGAACACCTCCCGCCTCAGCGAGAAGGCTGGAGCCTTGACTGAGGCATGCCTTTAACATATATGTTTTATAGTGTCAGAAGAAGGATACAAAACATCCTAAGCTAACCCGAAGAACTCCCAATGTATCAGAGCAATCTTGTCCGTCAACTCCACAAGTCTTCATAACTGAATAAACAGTAAAAATAAGTAGAAATTAGAATCTGTAATGTCGATATAAATCATGAAAACGGAAGACCTTAGACCATTAACTCACAGTTGAACTTAGCCACAATCTTTTTCCCATAATCGCGGAAGAACCAAGCTTTAAGGTTCATTACCAAGAAGATGAAGCCATATGCAAAACGAGCTAGCAACGACTTCTTTCTTTCTCGTGACCATTCACTCCTTGTTCGCATTTCCTCCTCAGAGTTGCTTGATCTGATATCTACGACAATCCTTGTTCCAACTGATTGCTCCATTCTACAATACTTTTTTACCTGAGAAATTCTGACATTTTGTTCTTTCAAAACACAACCAAAATGCAGAATCTCTGATACAAGTTTGTCAAACTTGCAGCAAATACAATAAATACTCAAGATGGGTGTTTCCATTTTCAGAAAAGACCTTAAATTTATTCCAAATTTTAACTTTTCTGCAAATTTAAAAACTCACCCACCTGATAAAAATAGAAATGAAGCATGTACAAGCCAAATTGAGAGTCAAATTTCAAGCTGCAATTAAACTACAAAAATGGAAGTTGAACCCAAAATTAAATTTTCCCTTTTGATATGTGATTAAAAGGGTTAATAAATTAGTTTGTTCAAGCAGATAACTGAAATAATTTCTTAGAATATCAATGCTCTTAACGGCTAAAATTCTAATGAATGTGACTGCAACAACAATGACAATTAAAATGCAAAAGACACAAGAAAAAAAACAGTAACATTGTAAAATAAGTATGTCTAACCTTTTTTGGAGAGTGAAGTTGGAAGATTTTGCTGTGTAACTCAGAAGGACAGAATGCAGAAAGTGACTCAAGTTAATCATCACTCTTTATACAAACAAACAAGAAAGAAAGAATTAACAAAACCCATCAAACTAATACAACTTACAAATACAAAAGAAAAAAGAAAAGTTGTTTGTTATAATAAGGTTTATTAAATACCATACTGAGAGCTCATAGTCATAACCGTTGCGAATTTTAAGTTTTGGTTATAAATTATATATGCAGTCCCTCAACTCTGCTCTTATTTGGTAACTACCTATAAACTTCAAAATTGGAAATCAAAATCCTTGGATTTTGTGTTAAGATTGTTTATGATTTCAAATGGAAAATTTTGTGATTTCTCATGTAAACACGTTTTCTTTATTCCTCTAAAAAATCATTTTCTCTCAATATTTAAATTATCTCAAAAGCTAAAAAGTTCAGAAATTATAATTACTTTTCTAATTGTTGAGAGATTTGATTAAAAATCTATAACACTTATCTTTAAGTTTGTTAGGAGAAAATAAAGATCATATTGAGAGATAATGAAATACTTTTCAATGGGTATTAGAGCATCTCCAATCCTATTCATTTTCCGTAAGCAACAAAATTCAAAACATACATGTACCATTTTAAAATTGAGGAACCACAAAATGTAATTTTCAGGTTTAATATTGTTCAAAAGAAGAAAAAGAGATAATCAATAATGGTAATAAACTCACATGTGAAGAAGGCTTAACACAATGATACACATATTAGACTTGTCTAATCAGCAATTAATTACTTGTTAATCTCTCAAATCCTGCTTTACTTTTTGTTATTGTCTTCATATGACTTTATGGTAATGAGGAGCGTCTTGAATGCAACTCAACTAATATACAGCTAATTAGGTGTCTTTTTATATTGCAAAATGTTGTTAATCTTCAATCACAAGAAACAAAATACAACTTCACAAGAAAATTACTGTTGTAAGCAAAGACAACAATTAGTATTTTTATTTAAAAAAAAAAAAAAGAATTAGTAAAAAAAATATATGAGAAATTCTGAGGAGCTTTGTGACAAACAATGAGAGATTTAGTTTGCGTATTTATAACGGGAGAGCAATCGCGCCGCTGACTGGATGTCAAGCTACATAGAGTTTTCCTCTAAAAGCGTCACCAGTGTGAAGTGTTTTCTGCATGCATTCAGATATTCTATTTTATAATAATTGCGGTTTAAGAAAGGACAAGAATTAGTTTTTTCGTAAGAAGAGTTAGTATAATTTAGTAAGAAAATTATATGAGTTTCAACATCATCTTTATTGGCTTATCATCTCTGTGCTTCAAGCTTCATGATAGATATAATAGGAGATTTAGTTTGTGCATTCGCATAAGAAAAGCGCAATCGTACGTCTGACTGGATGATGAGCTACGCATAGTCTTTTTCATTAGAAAATTACGAATATGATACGCCTTTTACAGACCTTTAAGATATTCCATTCAATTATAGAGTAATTTTGTTTTGTTTCCGGGGCTAATGCCCTCCTAATGACTAAAAAAAAGAGAGTATAATTTAGTAAGAAAGAATAATAGAGGAGGAATAGAAACATATAAGAAATAGAGAAAGACAAGGAAATAAGAATATGGAATAGATAGTTTGACAATTTGAAGTTTCTAGACCGTGTGGGCCCATATCTATTTGAAATGATAACAATTTCTGGTCAAATTAAATAACCAAGGAACCAGAAATAAAGAGCCTGGTGGAAAATCAAAACAAAATGCCCTCACGCAGGATCGAACTACGGACCTTCAGTTTACAAGACTGACGCTCTACCACTGAGCTATAAGGGCTTCTTCAACTTTAAATATATCGATTTGTATATAATATTGCAAAAACGACGCCGTGCGGTTGTTAGATGTGATTGATCGGCGTAGAAAATCAGTTGCACATCCCGTGGCGGGAAGTATTGTTATTACACAACAAAAAAGTGTGTCTCTGATTTTGAGATACACAACATACCATACCTAACTGTCTGGTTAAGAAATTCAATTTCGTAAAACCCCCAAATTCAAAACCCTAATTCTAACTCAAATGTCTTTCCTTGACGAATTTCAGGCCAGTAAGTCCTCTTTCTCTCTTCTTTTCATATATCTTCACTTGTTTTTTTTCTATCACTTGCTTAATCAAAGATTTTAAAATTACTCTAATCAAGAGAATAAATTATACTAGTCACGTAAATTGGAAACCTTTGCTTCTCTACTTGTTCAATTTATAGATTATTGTTAAGTGCTAATTGCTGCAGATATTTGTATGGTTTCCTTCTCTTTAATGTTATCAATTAGGTGCTTGTGCATTTCAGACATTATTGAGGGTAAAAGCTTAGAGAAAACATGTCGTTGAGATAAAAGCGGATTTTTCGTGTTGCAGCTTGTTATAATATTGGATAATATGTTCTCGTTACGTTAATAAGAAAACTGTTGTCTTATCATTTTATTTTATTTTATGGTTTTTGTGGCATTGATAGAATGACTCTCAATCCTTGCATTGACAGATTTGGAATCATTGCCTAACATTCTGCAGAAGAAATATGCACTATTACGTGATCTTGATAAAAGTTTGCAAGGTTTGCTTACTCTTGGTTTAATTTTAGTCACAGTTGTGTCGTTATCTTTGTCTTGTAAAAACAAATGAAATAGACAAATCTGTTGCACAAGTTTCTCGTTCTCTTTTTGGCGTAGCAACTGGTATCCTCCTATTCATTTTTCTAGTGGAGAAAGAACTTGCACATTTGAAAAAAGATAGGATTAAGTAGTTACATATGAGTTTTCTTGTTGGTCCTTACGTTTCATTAGTATCTTGGTATTTCCAATGTTTATGTTACTCCTATAATTTTACTTCCATGGCAGTTCTCTTACAAATATATTTGAACAGAAATTCAACGACAGAATGAACAGCGTTGTGAAAAAGAAATAGAGGACATTAAGCGAGGAGTCCAGGCTGGAAATATCACACCAAATACCTCGCTTATTAGATTCTCAGACGATGCACTTGATGAACAAAAGCATAGCATCAGGATTGCAGATGAAAAGGTTGCATTGGCTGTCCAAGCGTATGATTTGGTATGTCTGTTATCTTACATTTTCATTAGTGATTATTAGTATACTTAGGACACATTCATTTTTGGCAAAACACATATTTAAGCCCCTGAACTTTATCAGTTTTAAGGATTAGGCCCTTGATCATTTACTTTTCCACATTAAGCCCTTGATCATTTAATCCTTTATTGATTAAGCCCTTTTTTAACACCTCCATCCAAATTGAATCAAATCAAATAAAGAAAGAAATATAAGGGACCAAAACGAATATCTTTCACTAAACCTCCTCATTCTCTAGAACTCAATATGCGATCAACCTCCAAAAAAGATGATTATTCTACTGGAAAAAAGACACTTCTTAATCATATTATTCTCAAACATTGTACACTTATATCTCATGTTCATGTAGGATGTATTTACATGATCATATTATGTAAGGAAAAAAGCTTCGAAATATCGATTTAAAATTGTACTCTCAAGTCACATCTCATGAGTGGTCCAAAAGTCTCATCTGAATTTCCCAATTTAAGCAACTCTCTGCCCTTCTTCAACAATCAATTAACACCTTTTACTGAATAATGCAATTTAGTTCCCAATACTAGCAAAAACTATTGTTGTTGCAACTTTCATGAAAAAATTGCGTTTACAAAACAACTCAAAGGAAGAAGAATCACATATATCTTTAGCGTTGCATTGTTAATTTTACATGAGAAATATTCTGGATAATACTTACTTTAGTCCTTTATGTTTCTTTATTTATTTGATTTGGTTCAATTTGGATAAAGGTGCTAAAAAAGGGCTTGATCAATAAAGGATTAAATGATCAAGGGCTTAATGTGGAAAAATAAATGATCAAGGGCCTAATCCTTAAAACTGATAAAGTTAAGGGGCTTAAATATGTGTTTTGCCTTCATTTTTCTTTTTAGTTGTAGTTGCTGGTTTTGTTTGATAATCTACCTATGCAAATACATATTCTCTGTCAGACTTTGCACTTCTGGTAGAAAACAAAGGTAAAACTCATGTTACTATAACGATAATGGAAGACTCTTGCAGCTTTGCTGCTGCCGAACTACTAAATGCTTGTTTGGTATTGAACTTTGAAAAGCCCTCTTTCAGCTTTTGGAAAGCAATGTTTTTAAAATCATGTTTGAACTTTTCTTCTACTTTTTGTGGTTAAAAACCACCACCTCATAGTCCACTGTGAATTTGTCGTTGATATACTCGGGGGAGTGTTTTTCCAAAACAAACATATCTCTGCTAAATGATTTTTAATAGTTATGTTTGGCCAAGTTCGCTGGAAAAGAAAAAAGAAAGACTTGAACACTTCGAGAGTTTGAAACAACCTTGGGTTCTATAAGGCATTTTTGCCTTCACGAAGTTAGCTGGAGACTTTTCAAGATAATCAACCTGGCCCTGTATCTCTGCACGACATTTATTTTGGGAAAAAGATACACTTGTTTGGATTATGTTTTTTATGTTAAGATTCAATTTTCATATTTGATTACCCTTTCAGATTTTTCATGATAATTGGGAGAGCTTCGGTTTTAGAAGGTGTGATTTTGACTTTTGAGTGTGTGTTTAGTTACAGCTTCACAAAATCATCAATACCAACTTCTTTATAATCATATTATTCTTCCAAAGTTGAGAAAAATAAGTTAAAATCATGCTTTATCCCCCAAAACAGAATCTAAATGACCACATATCTAGGTTCAGTCCTGGCTTATTTTTTGTAACTCCTTGGGTATTGTTGGCCTAATATAATACCTTTTTAATTATGTTCACCAATTGTGCTTCAGGTTGATACACACATACAACAATTAGATCAGTATCTGAAAAAGTTTGATGAAGAGCTTCGACGTGGTACTTACTTGTTTATAATAATATTTTGGCAAGAGTGTTTCAGTAGAACTGTTATGCTCTTATGATCACCTGGATATGCCGCCTTTTTATGTCCTAATTATAAGTAATAATTCATGTTTTATAGAAAGAGAGAATGCTGCAGCAACTGCATTGTCTGGTTCAAGCCCTGATGGCAGTGCTAAATCTGGAAAGGGTAGTGAGGGTGGTAGAGGAGGGCGTAAAAAGTATCTACCTTTCCTTGTTTTACTTTAACGAATTTTCTTATTTGTACCCTTTTTCGAAGTTTTGTTCATTGTTCATTATTCAAACCATGTTCATGCCTAGCTCAAGTCGAGTTTGCAAACAATTGGAACATGGTCTGTCTTGGTTTCTAGCATATAAGAATAGGCTTCCTGCTCATTGATTTGGAACGAAGTTTTTAAGCGTATACCGAAACAGGGATTTGGCTGCAATGGAAAAGCATTTCAGTTGAAACCAGATATTTTTGTAAACCAGAAGAATAGGAAAATAAAAATATCATAATATGAAACATACATCAATCACATATTCTAGTCAATCTTATTTGTAATCTTCTTCTTGGCTTGCTATCTGATCTAATTACGATCTTACTGCATAACATTCAAGGAAATAATACCTCGTACCAGAGAAGTTCCCCTCAGAATCAGATAGCTAACTTATTTTGCAATCCCTAACTTTATTTGTTGAACATGATTTTCTTTTTCTGTCTGCGTGCGAGTACTATGTATAAGTATTTGCTCCTTCACATCTAGCTTGCATCTAAAACAAAATTACTTTTTCTTGATTGAAGTTCCTTTCACTTGATATAATATTCTCTATCATATCATTGGCACTTTTGGACAAGTGGTTTCACTGTTGTAATATTTTCTATAAGCTTGTATTTATGTTTCTGGATAAGTTGTGCAATTGGATATTGGTATCATTTATGTAGAACACGCATGGCAATAGCGGCAGCAGTAGCAGCGACTGAAGCAGGAGCAGGAGCTACTTCTGCAAATGCTACTACAGGTATGGAATTAGATTGCCCTGTGGATCCCAACGAACCAACATACTGCTTTTGCCAACAAGTTAGCTATGGTGAGATGGTTGCCTGTGATAACCCAGAGGTCTGTTTTAAAACTCCATTTTCTGTTTTGTTTTTTTTTTCGTATTCGTACTCTGCAAACTGATGGAAAGCATGTCCTTCTTTAACAGTGTCCGATAGAGTGGTTCCATTTTGGCTGTGTTGGTTTGAAAGAACAACCAAAAGGAAAATGGTATTGTTCGGATTGTGCTGCTTCAAAAAACCGCCGAAAAGGGAGATGATATGCTGGAAATCCATGTTAGAAATATGTAGAGCTATAATGTTATGAAGAATACTTATGACACTGAAGTTGATGCTTTATTTATTCATGATCTATTTTTGCGATCAGCCCTATCTTTTTGTTTCGCTTTGTCTTTGTTCACTCTACATTTGACTAAATTGGACTTATGTACTTATGTTTCCTTAATCTTTTCGAGAATTTTCTTTCAGAAGTATACCGGTTGTTCAGTGTTGCCCCCATATCCAATCTCTTATGTGGAGGATACACGGTTGTTGAACAAAAACTGGTTTTGGTGCGTTCTGACACGTTTGATATTCTTCAATCCAGGTTATGAACAAAATGATTTTGACATGATCCCAAAATCATCAAAATCTATAGCATCTTGTTGTAGATGAAGAACATAAAGAGTTTATGTAGTTGGGTTACCTGTATTTTTATAATTAATCAAGAATAGTTATTACGCAATTAATGAAATTCATAATATCTAAAGAATTTCTTTTACTCGTATGCTTTTGGTGTTTCTTAAGCTCTCTTTTGCACTCCTACAGTAAAACTCTTGCTGAAGTATACATTTTTCAACAAGTTTTATTTTCTCTTATGTAAAATACCATTTTTTTATCTATCCTTGTATCTCTTTTCTTCCTCAACTTTGATATATTCAAGAAAGGTTTACGAACTATTTCAATATATCAAAAGAAATTTCTTGACCATTGTAAGTTGTAATAGGGGAAGAAAATCTGCTGTCCCGGACTTCCTATCCCATTTTCCTGTCCCCCTCTCAATTTTTGACATGTGTAAAAAAGATTCTAATGGTTTTTTATTATACCCTAAATTGTCCCCAATTTAACCCGTTTTTTCCTGTAATAGGTCTTTAAATTTAAGAACTGGAATTTGTTGAACCAAATACCATGTAAATTAAATGTAAAATAAAAATGTTCCAAGCAAAAATCTAAGAATTGAAGAAAAGGTGACATTGTGTCTTTATTCAAGGGGGATAAGAAGCCTATGGTACTGCCTAGAAAGAATACAAAATGTTTTTAATGCTTCTTTCCCAAGTACTACCCCCTACAATCTGCAGCTCTGACTTATGATTACAATGATGCCTCATGACCCTCACAGTAAGGAAAAAAAATATCAATAACCAAACCATTTTTATGTATGAATTTTTGGTAAATGTTCTTAAAGTTCTACACCTACACTACGAGGGGAATCAGTAATCCATTCCCATTCCAGAAGGCATTGCTGGTCCATCCTTCTCTTCCTTTGGCAGTTCACATATAACAGCTTCAGTTGTTGTCATCAACGAAGTCACGCTGCAAAGTAACATTGACAGATGGTGAGAACAATTCAATCTAATTAATGGAAGTTTAAATAAACTGGAGAAACGGGAACATGATTAAAAGTTTCTAAAGGTTTACCTAGCAGCATCAACCAAAGCAGTTCTGATTACTTTCAATGGATCTATGATCCCTGATTTAACCATATCCACATATTCACCTGGTAATAATGCAACGACATAAACTGATTAATAACTGATACAGAATCCTTAATCACATGGAGGCAATTCATCCACAAAAGAACAAAAATCTTTCACCTTTGGCAGCATCGTAGCCAAGCTCATAATCGTCCTGCTCCAATAGCTTACCAACAACAACAGCTCCTTCTACTCCCGCATTACTAGCGATTGTGTACACTGGAGTCTGCAGGAGTTTCAAGAACGAATAAGTGGATAATGATCATGCACTTCATAAGATTCAACTCAAGACCTAAACGTTGAATTACATGCATTCTATTTAAAAAATCTACGGGTTCCTAATCTTATTGAATACACATGGTAAATCAACAAACCTTTAGGGCATTCTGGATGATTTGGACACCGATCTTCTGATCAAAGTTAGCGGTCTGCAATTTATCCAACTCTTTTGACGCGTAGAGGAGGGCAACACCACCACCTGTATAAAGAAAAGCACATAAGAGAGTTGTCTACTGAATTTCATTTCCATCATCTATCAAGTGAAATTCAGAACTTAAGTTACCTGGTACAATACCCTCCTCGACGGCTGCCTTTGTGGCATTTAGAGCATCTGTAACCCTATCTTTTTTCTCTCCGACTTCAGCTTCACTAGCTCCTCCGATCTGTAACAATCAAAGTTACAATTTAGTATGAACAAATGCAGGGGTCTTTATGATTGTATGAGCAATGGAAAATGCAGACGAACCTTGAGAACAGCAACGCCCCCAGAAAGCTTGGCTAGTCTTTCTTGCAACTTCTCTTTGTCATATTCAGAAGTACTCAATTCTATTGCAGATCTTATCTGCAGTCATAGCATTACGCATATGCCATGGTTAATAATGAATTGCAAAAAAAATGTCGAAAACATGTTTCAACAGTAGCACAACACAAACCAGTTCACATCTTTCTTCAAGGGCCTTCTTGTCACCAGCACCATCGAGAACAACAGTGTCATCTTTTGAGACTGTAACCTATACAATGAAAACCAGTACCAAGATATGTAGTTTGGTATCAGTAAGTTTGCAAGATTTGAAATTAATCGTGTCCCGCATCCACATAATTGAGCTTTTCTTTTACCTTTTTGCAACTGCCAAGCATATTTAAATCCACCTTTTCAAGATTGAGGCCAAGTTCATCTGTAATAACCTGGATGGCAGAAGTAAGAGACCTCAGCCTCATTACATGAAATGCATATAAAATTAAGTCAGATATACACCCAGAAGTAAACTCACCTCACCGCCAGTGAGAACTGCTAGATCTTGGAGCCCGGATTTTCTGTTTTCTCCGAAACCAGGAGCTTTTATGGCACATACCTAAACCCAAACATCATAGCACTATTACACAACTATGAACTCTTATTTAGCAACCTTTTAACAAATTGAGAACAGGAAATTCAATTAGTGCAGTCTTATAATATCTAACCTTAATGCCAGCACGAAGCTTGTTTATAACGAGTGTGGCCAGTGCATCACTTTCCACATCTTCAGCGATTATCAACAATGGCCTTTGTTTCTGAATAAAAATGATAGAAACACAGTCAAATAATAAACTCAAAGGTTAAAATACCGTGTCACATAGAATGTAGCACTTGTAACCATAAAATGCAATACTCACCTTCAAAGCCAATTCTAATACTTTCACAATAGCTTGTATGCTTGAGATTTTTTTCTCGTGGATCAGAATAAGAGGATCATCTAGTTCCTGTGAGCAGACAAACATGTATATCAGGAAAAGAAAATATTTCAAAGATAAAAGAAACAATTAATTGTATTTATCGATTGTGCATAAATGCAAAAGTAAATGAGTTCGATCTAGATGAAATAGAGACTTACACATTTTTGGTTCTTTTGGTTGGTGATAAAATAAGGGGATATATAACCCCTATCCAATTTCATTCCCTCAACGACTTCCAACTCATTATATAATGTCTTTCCATCCTGCACAATATAAAGTTTAAGTATACACAACTTGGAAATGCAAAATAGGTATCGAAAAACTAACGCAACCCAGTTCCAGGTACAGAAACCAACTAAAAGCATGAGAACAATTCATGTTCTGCATTAGATCAATGATCATATCATAACATCATTAACAACCAAGCTTTAGTAAACGAATTCCTTAGAATTGGGCAACCAGATTACTATGTAAGGTCATTCAAAATGTAAACATGACAAGTGAAAGTAGATTAACTTACTTGGATAGTGATAACACCCTCTTTGCCAACCTTCTCCATTGCCTTTGCAATTAATTCACCAATTTCTCTCTCTCCATTTGCAGATATGGTTCCAACTTGAGCAATCTCTTCGGATGTGCTGATCATTTTGGCTCTGCTTTTCAAAGTGGTAACAACATTATCAACAGCCATGCTGATCCCACGTCTTAGGTCCATTGCATTCATCCCTGCTGCAACCGACTTGCATCCTTCAGTGAATATAGCTTTTGTAAGAACTGTGGCGCAAGTGGTTCCTGCAAAAAAAGAAAATATCATATCACTCCACAAATTCACAACCCAAAAGTCAGTAGAAAAAAACTGGATCTACCAACATTTAGAGACAAATCAATAAATAGAGAAGAAAAAATGTACCATCGCCAGCAACATCATTAGTGGCATTTGCAACCTGCTTGACAAGGCTAGCACCAACGTTCTTGACTCTATCTTTAAATTCAATGCTTTTTGCAACAGTGACACCGTCCTTTGTGACTTTGGGGGCACCAAAGCTTTGTTCAATAACCACATTGCGCCCCTAACGAACAACAAATTCTTTTCAATATCAAGTCTTAAAGCACAAGTACTAACGAGAATATCACACTCGATAGTAATGAAGCTAGATGACAGGCAATTCATTGAAAAATAAGTTGATCTGTAAACAAAAAAGGAACCTTAGGACCCATGGTGACTTTGACGGCATCAGCCAACTCTTCAACGCCCTGAAGCATTAAAGCGCGAGCTTCAACACCAAATCTGATGTCTTTAGCAGCATAGTTTCTGACCTGGTGGGTGCTGCTCCTAGCGATCCTGCGAATCGAAAACAATAATATTTTAATAAACAACATTAGAATATACAAAACTGAGCTTCATTCTAGTTGCTGCAAATTGAAACTGAATAAAAAACGAATAAAGAAGTAGTTTTGATGAGTGGGGAGTTAAAAAGTACCTAGCTTTAGAAGCAAGGTTGGAGGCTAAACGATACATGGTGTGAAAATTGCACAAGGAGGAGTGAAAAGGCAGAAGCTTTAGGGATTGTGCAGTAATGGGAGAAGAAGTGGAAAGAATGGAACTACTTTTCTAATGAACGACGAACCCTCTAGAAACAGGCACCTTCTAGTACTAGGGTTTAGGGTTTTATGTCTTTCTCACTCTTTTGTGTTTTTCTCAATTATCTATTATTATAACTATGTCCTATGTTTTTGGAAATAATATATCACTAAATAAAAATAAGTAAACTATAAACTAAATAAAAATAAGTAAACTATAAAAACTGAAAAACCACAATAATAGGATAAAAATACTTCTAGTGTCTTTAATAAAGAAAATGGAGCTATTTTCAAATTCATTAAGTAAAATAAAATAATTCTTACTGTATCATTAAAATGTTGTAGAACTTTTTAATGGTTGTGTATTGATTGAACTACTACCTTATAATCTTTGATTATGACATAAAAAATCGACGTTACTCTGATGTGTGAGTCATTGATTGAACCGACCTGAAAATCGTGGTCATTTGCATGGTATTCTAACTTGTGTTCTTAATCCACCTTAGTGCCTAACGAAACAAAATAGAAACGACGAGCTTACAAATATAATTGAGGTTATTTTTTATTGTTTGTTTCCTCATGAAATCATTCTCTTGAATTTTTTATGATATCTTCTAAACTCTAGAGTTTTTTTCATTATATTTTCTTTCTTTTAAATGTTTTGAGTTTATGTTCACTATTCACGCAACTATAATCGTCATAATGTAGGTTCACGATTTTTCAAGGATGATATGCCACATCTTAATCTCCGACACACAAATATAATCTGATTATTTATATTATCATATTATATAAGCTGGATATGTGGGCTCATAGTTATCCAACAACACAATTTGGTAACCCCATAGCAACCATGTACAAGCCAATGATCCAAATGGGAGTACAAATGCCAATACGATAGCGGGGTACGGTCTATAAGACGTATGAGCAAAAGAAGGGTACGGTCTATAAGACGTATGAGCAAAAGAAATATTGTTAGGCTCAAAAGGGAAGCCCATTATGAAAATAAGTAAGGTAATAGGAATTGACAGCCAATGCGATGCAAGAAAATAAAAACAAGCATATATGACGAAACAAAGGTGAAAGTGTGGAACATCGTAACATGTTGTACAAAGTATGATCCAAAGTCTCGATGGGGTCAAAACATCATCAAAATATCAAAAGAAAAGTATGCGAAAAATTCTAGCTAATCTTACGAATTCCCAGTCTTGGACCCTTGCTCTCCATATCCTCGAGCCTACCTCCTAGCTCGCCTCCTTGCTCATTACTCCTCCTCAATCTCAAGAGCTGTTAACCATTGGGTTAGAGCAACCATCCATGCACCCCGATCCATGACATGGTCATATACAACCCGTATACTTGCCTGCATTTGAGACTTCTTTCGGGACAAATTCATGACTTAAAAAACCAAGGATTCGAGAGAATGGTAGCTAGAGAATGGTTGTTGTTGTCAAATGAGGATATTCGAGCTGTATTTATAGAATTTTGGAAGGGCCTTACGGCTCTTGTTTAAAGTTGTACGGTTCTTGTAAGGTTCATTATATATCACGTATTAGATATAGATTTGATGGAAAGGCTATACGGTTTTAATAAGGGTCATATGGGTCTTATCTACGGATTTAAGTCTGTTGAATATTTGTGACATGTAGAAAGATGAGGATAAGAACCGTACTAAATTTATCTATCGACATGTTTGAGGAGACCGTACAAAGCCAAAGCTGTATAATTCATGGTTGAACCACCATATAGGTTTGGCCAAACTGCAGGGCTCTTTAACATGAGTTTGAGTCAATCTCATAGTTGTCAAAACCCGGCCCAGTCAAAGACCTGGAAAAGCTAGAGAGTCAAGAGTTTAAGGTTCAACCGGGATTGACCCGGAGTTGAACTGGGGGTTGATAACTATAGTAAAACGCTATTAATTTGAATTATATTTGACATATAGGTGCCAAATTAGCATTTAATTTGCTTTTTTATATTTAATACATCAATTAAAATGTGTCAAATTAGCATTTTATTTGACAACTAAAAAATTGGAAAAAAAAATTGAATAAAAATAATAAATAGAATTTAATATTCTAACATTAAAACTCATAATTAAGCAAGTATTGTTTTTTTCAAAAAAAGCAAAGTATTTTCAAATTCAAGGATTAATTTTCTTTTACAACGATTAAAAGCATTAATTGAATTCTTTCCACTTACCAAAAAAAATTAAATTCTTTCCTAATTCCTTATTAAATGCATTTTCATTAAAAAAAATTAAAAAAATAGAAAAGTTGACCCTTTAAACCCGTGTTCGGGTTTCCATATCACAAGTTTAACCGTCTAGGTCACCAGATTTTAAGCAGAATTCAAAAGGACTTAATTTTCCCTACTTCCGACCCGATTTACCTTCCGAGTTTGGGTCAACCCGGTTCGATCGATCGGGCCGGGTCGGGTTTGATAACCATGGTCAATCTCATACTAAGGGAGCAGGATGAGTGAGTTACGACTCCAGAAAGTAGTTCTATACTCTCGTGAGGGTAATAAGAGGCATTTGGAAATGCGACAACACATTAAACTATATTAATTACATCTTAGTTATTTTTTTTTGCCGATACGTAGTAAAAAAAGGGGCAACCAATCGTTGGTTGACGCAGTGATAGCATGAGACCGTACTTGGTAGGGAGGTATGCAGATCGATGCCCCACAATGATGACTATGAAGGGTTTAAATACCATAATCCTTGAACTCGTTTCGGATCCGGATTAGTCGGCCTAATGTGATTCAAAAACTGGATGGAAAAATCAAAAAAGGGTAAAAAAAGGGCGATATATAACAATTAATCACAAAAAGACCGGGTAAAATACACATGTGGTGTACCACCTTTGAGTTAACTCACCATATGGGGTATCATTTTTAATTTGTCACACTAATGTGTACCACCTTTGTATAAACTCACAATAAAGTATACATATACTAAAATAACCGATCAAAGTTTTTTAAAATGACATGCTATCCCTTTTCTCTTTTTTCCTTATCAAATGTGGTTACTACACTACCCATATTCTCATTTTCTCTTTAAAAATACGGTTAAATAATCGGTGATTTTTGGTGTATGTACATTTTATTGTGATGTTATATAAAGGTTGTACATATTAGTGTCACAAAATAAAAATGGTTTATCGTAGTGTGAGTTAAGCAAAAGGTATTACACGTATGTAATTTACGCCCAAAAATACCTTACGCCCAGCGGTGTATGGTACACTGAACAGCAGGTGATTGAATTTCCATCATCGTCGTCTTCAACTCCTGAATCATCAATCGTGCAGCTCTTGATTCATCAGAATCGAAATCGAGAAAAGATGACGGAAGCTATGATAAGGAACAAGCCAGGGATGGCTAGCGTGAAGGACATGCCAATCATCCAAGACGGCCCTCCTCCCGGCGGGTTCGCACCTGTTCGTTTCGCCAGGAGGATCCCTACGAAGGGACCGAGCGCCATGGCGATGTTCCTAGCTACTTTTGGTGCTTTCTCTTACGGCATGTATCAAGTCGGTAAGGGAAACAAGATCCGCAGGTACTTTCTTCTATCATTCCCTTTATTTCTTCATCTTGCTTTTAGCATTTCGTATTCAATTCATCTTTCAATAATTCTAGAATCTCAACAATTTTGGTTTCTAGTAATTCGAATTCAGTTGAAATGATTAGGGTTTCACACTCTATACCAACATTAGAAACCTAACCTTCAACATGATTAGGGTTTTTTCATTATAAAGTTTAAACATTAACTAATGATAATGAAACTAAAACAAGGTTAGGTTTCTAATGTTTTCTGTTCATAACTAGGGGTTGTCTCAGAACTACTTTTCTTTGCCACAGCGTTGTTGTAAATATATGGGGATTAGTGGATTACGAGAAACATTATAACTTTTCATGGTTGTAGGATGATGTAATGAAATTTTATTCTTTAGTGATTAGGCCAACGAGGACAGAAAAATCTAAATGTACGTGGCTTGATTACTGATTTATGTTCCTATCGTATTGTTTCATAGAGCGCATGGATGTGTCATGGTTAAGAAGGCTTTGTTGTGAAGAATGTTATGTTGAACTGCATTGACATGATTGTTTGGATCCGGTAATTGGGAGTGTTCATATGCTGTATTGTTGGCTAGAACGCCAAAACAAACAAAATAAGGATTGAGATAATGTTTTTATTGTAATCAATAGTCAAATAAAGAGGACATACTAAATTAAAAAAGTAATCATGATATAATTAAGAGTATATCAGAATAGTGCTCTAGGTTTTGGGACCCCAGATGTATTGTTGGCCATCTACCCTTTGTTTCTTATCGTGCACACAGAAATATGAACTTGCTGTTATTTTGTTTTTTCATTTATTTATTTATTTTTTACTTTCAATCTCCCTTGTAGATATCGTACGTGTTACCACATTTATGAGTACTTTTTGTTAACGTCGTCTTTTGATTTAGTTCATAGAAGCATAAACCAATATGTAGTTATAACTTAAGAAGAGCAGTTTTCAAAATATAGCAATCTGGTCTTAATTGATAATGCATACTATAAAGTTTATAAACTGGGTTATTTTATGTCATTTATGTTTTAAAATCAAATACCAGTTCCCTGGGACATATGCTAGAGATCTCTCTTTCGGTCTTTCCATTTTATTAGGGATTAGGGAGTATCTTAAGTCTGATCATTTCTAATTATTTGGATTACAGGGCGCTTAAGGAAGAGAAGTACGCAGCAAGAAGAACAATATTACCTGTTCTTCAAGCAGAAGAAGATGAAAGGTATAGATCTCTTTCTACTGAAATACCAATTTGCTCTCCCTCTTAGGAGTTAGCACATTTAAGAATATCCAGCTGAACGACACTTATCTCTTATTTCATCATTTTCAACCGTTAGGTTTGTGAAAGAATGGAAGAAGTATCTTGAGTACGAGGCCGAAATAATGAAGGATGTCCCTGGTTGGAAGGTTGGGGAGAGTGTCTACAATTCCGGTAGATGGATGCCACCAGCAACTGGTGAGCTGCGCCCAGAGGTTTGGTGAGATTATTTTGTTCAGAGTGCTTGTTCAAATGCCGAATCCAAGTTTCTTTTGTGGCCTGGTTGTTTTCCTGAAATAAAAAATTAATTTGATGAACTCTTAATGTGCTGAAAATACTGCATAAAGAAGATATAATTCTCCTGGCATGCAAAAGTTTTTTAAGATAATTTCATTTACAGACGTTCTGGCAGCAAGTGTTCCTCAGTTGTCGTAACTGGGGCTAGGCTTCACTTGGTTACTAGATGGTAGTTGTTAATAATACTCTTTAACTGTATGTTATGATCTTTCAGTTGAGAATTTTTTACTGTGCTGCCTGCAATAGCGCTGGATTTCCAGCATTACAATATTATCACTAGTATTTCACGAGGTTTAGCAAAAATATGCAAGTCTCCTATAAACCGAGCATGATAGAATGCGATGGTTGTAGTTTTTAGTTAGTGCCACACCAACTTTAGGAAGAGGCTTCATTTGGCACCAACAATGGATAGATTAATGACGTGAATTGTTGGCAAGTGCCCTACTTGTGTTCCTATTGCTAATCCTAGTAGCTAGTATGATCTTTCAGTTGACTCAAGGGCAACTGAATGCAGTAGATAAACTCAGTTTCCAGTTCCAAAACTCAACACCTTTTGAATCCATAAAAATTCATAATCAAAATTGACAAAAGTGAATTTCTCAAAAAAAAAAAACCCTACAGCCCTGCATCAAGTTGCTTATGTCTTAGGTTTATGAATTTTTATTAATGGCGTCCGCAACCTCAATGAGTTGGAGGCCCCCAATACGCAAAAGACATGTGTATTCGTCATTGAGGTACCCCCTCTCCCTCTTAAAATTTCCCTAGGATTACGTTATATGAGTCAGGAACCTTCTTCCTTGTGACTGACTGATCAGCTCTTCACCATTGGGGCTTGAACTATACCTATGGCTACTAGATTTTGTACTTGCTTTCATTTTGGCCCCTGTATATCAAAACCAGACATTGCAGCTTTTAAACTTTGCATTTACTTTGGTAATGACTTTAGATCGTTGATCAAGTCAAATGATCGATGGGGGTCTCAAAATGGAAAAGTGCAAGAATTTAGGACATTTAGACCATTTTTTTCATGATACCATGTTCAATTTCCCGAATAATCATTGTGGAACTCTCTCGAAAGTAAAAAAAAAAAAAAAAAAAGTCTAATTCTCTCTCTTAGCCAAAAAACACATACATTAGATTTAGGTTAGATGACTTGCAAACTAAAAATCTCAGAAATTAAAATTCTGCAGAATATATAATTTTCATTAGCTATACAGTGAAGGGGTTAGCTACTATTGGAATGATTTTCTTGATCAACGTTAAGAGGGTCTATGCAAGTTCTGAAGTTAGTGGACCATAGCAGTTGTCTTTAGATCTGGACCGACGTTTAATTATTTTTGTCCGTGATTTGGACTGATCAACAAAGATGAAATGCATTTACTTGTTATTTCTGTATTATTTCTTGATAATGGTGTAGGAGGTGTATAGGAATTCTGGGAGGCAAATGCACTTGTTATGTGATAGATCTCATTTGAGTGGGACTCTAAACTCTTTTCTGCTCATAATATATATTGATTCAAATCCTTGATGAGTAAAAATAATAATCAATGTTGTCAAAACTGGTTAACTCATCAGACCTTAGCAGTTCATCCTATGACCCATATATATCTAGGTATTAAACCTTTCTTTTTATTATAAATAATTAACTTTGAGGAAAAAAGATTGTCAAGATGTATTGATTACATGAATTACAAATAAGAGTAAATTTGAGAAAAAGATTGTCAAAATGTATTGATAGTAGTATATAATACAGATACATAAAAATGAGCAAACTATATGTCTTGCAGTCTCACATTAATTATTGAGAAATGAACTAAAAATAGCTATTATTACTGAATATAATTAAGTACATCACATAATAGAACATCCGTGAGGGTTTTCGTCGCTGAAAGTGGAACCGGTCTGGTGGCTAAAAATAGAGGATTGGACAGGATGACCATAATACCCCTGATCGCTGCTATCATATCCATGCTTATAGTAGTTATATGAAGAGGAAGGTTGAGGGGCATGATAGGTCAATGGACCATTAACTTCATGTTGATTAATATACTGATTAGAATGAGGATTATAAGGTAATTGCCATAGTTCAGCTCTCCTTCCAGTTTTTCTAACGGTTTTTAGAACTTTTTTTTGGTCTGCCCATCCTGTTACAGTTACTTTCTGCATCCCCATATCTATTTCGACGTCGTCTATACCTGAAAAATTACATCCATGTTTATTTATATTACATAACAACGAATCATTAATCAATTAAACTGTTCAATTTGTTTTGTAGTATTAATTTGACAAAAAATGATCTTTGCTTATCAATCTATTAGTTTACAACCTGCCATTACTTTTATCAAGTCGGTAAAAAAGTAACATTTGCGAAAATGTGACAAAAGTAGAAGTTAAGAGCTAAATGTTTTGAATTATGGTTCCGCAATCTCAATGCATGAATATGAGAGGTCGTTTTTCCCTTTAATGTAATATATAAAATGTTCAAGTTGAAAGGTGAAAGTGATAAATAAGATTTATTTTGGGTTAACTGTATAATTATTCAATGAACAAGAAATGTATACCTTTCAAATTCTGGAGAGCAGTTTTGACTTTGTTCTCACATCCAGCACAATCCATATGAACTCTCATCTCTATCATCTGAATATTTATGTATATAGCTTTTAGAAAATGATATTTGTCAAATTAAATATGCAAAGAAAATGGAAAGGAAAATTGAAATAGCTTACTGTAGTCATTTTGCTTGATTTGCCAATATACTTGAAGAAGCCTAAAAACTTAGTGTTTTTTTTTTAATTTGTAGAGATGATTTTTGGTACTTGAAAATGAAATAGATGATGCATTTATATATTATGTTTTATGAAAATTCAAGTTATTCTGCCACATTATTAGCTAATTACGTATAAATTAAACTATTGGACTCAACCGACCAGCATGTGGGAGGTATTGGGCGCTTGAAGCAAGGACCCATATAAAGGTTATTCACAATTACACCAGAGACAACACAGCCTGCTCCAATAGTAACCTGACACATCATATTGACATTCTGCATTAATAACCATTTGACTTTATTTATTTTATTATTATTATTTATTATTTATTTTTAAGAGATTTTTGGGTATTTCATTTGAATATATTACGGTGAAAAGTACAAATAAAATTCTGGTGTTTTCGTGAATTTGTAAATAAAGGAATGTGATTTCATTATTTATTTTTCAAATTAGGTTGACTAAACAGTGTTGTTACGTAAAAACCTGGAGTTTTTACAATTATTTACCATTATTAGGCTTAATAGTGAAATAACTCATGAACTTGGCCCAAATTGACAAATGACACTCCAAACTTTCAATTGGAACAAAAATTCACTTGAATTTGCAAAATTGGACAATTAACCCCAAACTTTCAACAACCTATGATAGCGTGCCACATGTCGTGTGTGGTCCAGTTTTTGGCTGCAAGTAGACCATTCCGAATATGGAATATGAGGTTTAATTATTACAATTGAGAGTTTTTACGGAATTAATTGTCCTATTTTATAAGTTCAGATAGATTTCTGTTACAATTAAAAATTTGAGGTGTCACTTGTCAATTTACCAAATTAGTATCTCACTATTATTATTATTATTATTATTATTATTATTATTAAAGTGATGGACACATAATGGCGTAACTGTGGCAAATGAGAGAGCGATTCAACCGGATCCTGTCAATCGATTTTGATGCTCCAATGTTTGCATTTTTTTTTAATTATTTTATAACAAGACTAGTAAACTCTTCAAAAGAAAAAAAGAAAAAAAGAAAAAACTCTTAAAATGAAGATTAGTTTATTTAATCACGTTATAAGTAATTAGCAATTTGAAAGATCCTTTTCCTTCAAGACAGAGCAAGAATAACATACACGTGGGGCTTGTAAGCAACTACCTAGGAACACTCCAGGTACTGCTCGATAATTTAAAAAATTAAGAATTTTGGCCCAAAACAATTATAAAATTAGTCCATTTAAGGAGCCCATTTACATTTTTAAACCCGCTAATTGTCAAATTACTCTCTCTCATCGACCTTTTCATTAACTCAGGTTCAACTTAACTGCTTAGACGAGTTCAAAGTGGATTATTTATATAAACTCTTAAAAGTTTTTTTTTTACTTTTTTTTTTTTTTAATTTGGTTGGGGCATTATGGTTTTAGGGTGTGATTTTTCTATGATTTAAGGCAAAATTGGTAGTTAACTTCAGGCTTAATGGCATAATTATGTGCCATGAACTGATTTGGCATCTATTTGTATGCTTTTTTTTTTTTTTTTTGATAACATCTATTTGTATGCTTGATTGGACTAAAAATTTGATAGATGTAGCAAATCAATCTCTTAACAGTTTATAATTTGTCTTTGCAGAGACTACTAAGAGAAATTATAAATTCCTAATAAAAATCATCTGGAAATTATTTTGCAATTTTTCAAATTGCTAAAAGAAATCATAAACTGCTACGTTATTGATCTGCCAAAATCATCAATTTCTAAGCAAATCAAGTACACAAATAGATCCGAAGTTAGTTCACAGATCATAAAAATGCTAAAAAATCTAACGCTAACTTTAACAAGACCTTAAATGATTGAAAGATCTTTAAACTCTAAGGAGCCGTTTGGTTCATGGAATAGAAATGAATAAAATAGAATGGAATGGAATAGTAATTCCATGAAATAGAATAAGAATAGATAAAATAGATATTCGCTAGAAATTTAAATTCCTATGTTTGAAATAATTATTTTTTACTTCAATTAAGAAATAATTATCCATTCACTTTTGGAATAGCTATTCCGTCGAATAATTATTACATGTTTGAAAAATTTAACCAAACATAGGAATATGATTAGACAAGGAATAGCTATTCTATTCCTTGCTATTCCTTGGCTATTCCGCGAACCAAACGACACCTAAGAGTCTTAAGAGAGCAAGCCATGTCAATTCGACATACTACATATCTAAACTGCGAAATGTAAGGGTATTTTAGAAAACTAGACAATGAAAGAGAGCTAGACTTGTCAATCCCGACATATTACATATCTAAACTTATCAGTTTTAGACTTCAAACTTGACATGGCATATAACACATTTTTTAATATAAAAGATTGCATATCAACAGATAGACCGGGGATCTAAAATTGAGGCATGTAATAAATCGAAAATGATAAATTCAGGTGTATAATAAATCAAACATGCACGCACAGGATGCCAAAGAGTAATTAGATATAAGCCTATAAATTATCCTATTCATCCGTTCCTCTGGCCACTTACCTATTCAAATGATAGGAACTTCTCCATCAGGAAGGTCACACGACGGCTAAAGCTAAAACAAGCAACTACACATTCTGAAAAGTTGAACACAAAGTAAAGTCTAGGGTGTTAACGAGCCAAGACGAATCCTGCATAGACTTAGTATTTGCTTGTTAACATCTTGAGCCGAGTCCTCTGGAGTCGAGCTTCGACCTAACATATCAGAATCTTAGCACATAATCATGGCCACTTCTTGATTTACTAAGAGACCAAAATTTGATTGACTTGGGTTATCATGATTTCTATTTCAGTTCCTAATCCGTTGAGTTCACAAGGAAATCAAAACTCTCCAACTTCTTCTATTCATAAAATCACCATCATTTCCAGCACAATATCATGGTCTCTTACGGAATAACCAACCATTGTGTTCAATCAGTATCTTTTAACAAGAAATCTCTCACAGCATGATTGCATGTGAAAATCTAGATTAATAATTTTCATAACGTTTAATCTCCAAAAATACCAGACAAAAATAAACCTGCATATTGCAAAGAGTAACTTCTTGCAGGTGATAAAGAGCCTGATAGTGCCTACCTGATCAAATTAGGCACCACAGAATTATAGTGCTCTCCCAGCCCGAACGCATGCTTATGATACGACAACAGTAGAGCTGTATTGGATGAAGACGTCTCGCCATCAGATTTGTACTTTTTCCCCATCTCCACATCAGGGATAGATCCTGAATATATCATGATAGGTCTTCTGAGACAGTGGGTCAGAGCATCAAGCTCGAGATGTCCACCCCATGCAGATGTCGACTCAATCTCATTACAGTAACTCTCAAATCTTTCTGCTATTGAATCACCAGCATTTTCTTCTATCATATCTTCTGTTAGGAAAAAAGGAAGAAACTCTGAAGTATGTTCTCTCATATATGTAGCAACCATTTTGCGAAGATCCTGGTAATTATACGGAGAAGAACCTCCAGAATGGACAGCTAGCTGATCTTCAATAGCTCGGTAGAGGCAGTGGCCGTCTGGCTTTATTTCATGGACAGCTAATTGCAAGGGTCCAAGCTTCTTTTTCAATTTCTCGTCTTCAATCATCCGATCGCTTACTAGGTTGCTCTGCTCTTCCTGAATTCTTTGCTCTCTTTCTGCTTCTTGCTGAGCCCTTTTTCCACGTCTCTTTGCACCCTTACTAACCTTGGCATTTTCTTGTTGGTTTGTTACAGAAACACCAGCTATGGCCTTCACTAAGTTGTCGAGATTGTTTTTCTCATTTCCGTTATTGCTACTGCTGCCAGTATAGCCTAGTGAAGCAAGTTCCTCAGCCTGCTTTTCTTTCAGCTTAGTTGAAAGTTGAGAGATCTGCTCTTCAACTTGCTTCTTTTTAGTTTTTTGTTCAGCCTTGCTTCCTTTCGCTGCTGCCTTCTTCAATTCAATTTCTTTATGCTGCAGCTGTGTTGTCTCCTTCCTGCATACGTAGTATTGAAATGAACCTCCTTATGAATGAAACATTTAACGAAATACCAACCCCATAAACAGAATCTCACTATAACAAATTAAGACAGATATAACTAAATCGTGTGTTTTGTATTAAACTGAAGCATCATTTAAGGAAATACATATTCTAATTCCTTTTGCTTTTTAAAACATAGAACTATAGAATTCTTACAGATGCATTGAAAAATTAATCTTATATACATAATCGGCTCAAATGAAGTATTTTTTTTTATGATTCAAAAACTTTTCATATTAGAAATGCTATCCGGAATAAGTGTCATGAAATAACAATAAACTCAACCATAAGACCAGCAATTACTAACTGAAGAAACAAAAATATAACCAACCATATAATCAAAACCAAATGAGGTTACCTGTGCCTAGATAGCATTTCATCACGAGTTTCTTTTTCGCCAGATTCATCAGTAGGAATTTTATCAGATGGTATCCCTTCAATTTCTTGAGTGTCCATCAATTCAAAACCTAATCAAAGCACCAACGACACAAGGCATAAATACATACTATCCAAAATCAAATATAAAGGAGTTAGCACCGTGGCGAATTCAGGAATTCCCGAGGGGGGGATTTCTCAGTAATTTTTTCATTTCAAAATATCTTAAAATAAAGAACTTCTTAAAAATGCATAACTTCTACTCAATGCAAAATGTCTTAAAAATGAAGAAAAAATATATACTAACCCGGAGATTAAGCCTACTTGAATTCTAAACTCTAAATCCTCAATTCAATCAGGAACCGTAAATCCCCGATGCAGAGAATTCAGTTCATAATCATTTCTAATGTTAACTAAATTAAGCATTTTTTTTATAAAATTGTAAACCCTAAATCTTGAATTAAATCATGAACCCTAAATCCCGAAATTCATAAAAGAAAAAACACATAGAAAGTAAAAAAGCAAGAGAAGACAATTAGCATTAAGTATTTTATTTTTTGAGAGAAATTAGCATTAAGTATTAAAGACCAAAAAGAAAGAATTAATTAAAGTCTATATCCTAACCTCAACTGAAACCTAACTTCAAATAAACAAACTGATGGCGACGGCAACGGAGGTAGAGGCGGAGGCGGAGGCGGCGGCGAGGACCAAAACGCTGGAGAGAAAGTGAACAAGAAATTCAAGAAGCGTCTCTTGATTTAGTATAATGGCAAATAATTTAATACTCCCCATACTTTGTAGAAACATACTGTTTGCTCCTCGTATTTCTAAAAACTTTACTACTTAGTCCTTAACTTTTATTTTTTGTCGTGATATTAAAATACAAATTCCATTAGTCCGTGTATGTTTCGGTTAAAATCAACATATTAACTCACATTAGTACCTAAAATACCTTACCCATTATACATAAATAAATTTTATTTCCTTAAATTTTCTTTGTATGTGTTTTTCTCTCCTCCCTCCATTCTCGTTCCTTCATCATTCAAGCTCTGAACTGAACTTAATATTGCTGAACGGAACAGAACTGACCTTAATTTTCCTGAACTGAACTGAACTTAATGTTGCTAAAAATAAGTGCTGATAAGTTCAAAAGAACATGGCCTAACAATAGTGGCAAAATGTTACACGACTCTATGAGGCGATACGAAAATTTCGAATTTGTGTTTAGGTTTTTTTGACACGATACGACATTGACGCGAAAAAAATCGGGTCATTCACAGGTCAACATGAAAACCAAAGTTGACATGAAAATTTATATTAAATTTCAAATTTAATTTTAGGGTTGGGGAATGGGGAGTAATAGATCAGATAATATGCAACGCGAAACAAAAATGACACGAAAATTACCATATTAGGTTTAGGATTTGAAAGATAGAGTTGGGCTCAGATGATACAATGGGCTTACCGTGAGACAAGAAACTTATTGTGTGATAATAGAAGGAGAATGCGACATTTTTGTAATTAATAAGAAGAATGTGGCAAACTTGAAAATAATGAAAAAAAAGTCATACGCAGAAAAGGAGTAAGGAAGAGGAAGATGATGTGAGCACTGATATCAGAAAAAAGTTTTAATTCCTTTTTTAAAATACATTTTCCGAAATTTTTTATATCGTCGAACTCGTATTAATTAGGCGTTCATTTTGAGATCCATTGTTGTTAGATAAAAATGATTTTTCAAAATGACCACCTAATTAATACGAGTTTAATGGTATAAATTTTTTCAAAAAATGAGTTCGGAAAGATCGGATAAATGTATTTTAAAGAAAATAATAACGACTTTTTTCTCTCTACAGTATGATATTAGCGCTGACATCACCCTCATCTTCCTTCCCCCTCTCTGCGTGTGTTTTTATTATTATTATTTACAAGTTTGCCACCGTCCTGTATTTAATTATAAAAATGTCACCTTCTCCTCCTATTGTCACACAATAAAAGGGTTGTCTCACAGTAATGTGGTGTCTCATCTGAACCTGACTCTTGAAAACTAATATAAATTAGCTTGTTTATAATAACTATTTTGATGGATTCGAAAGCTATTTTAATTTATTTGAAATACCTATTGACATATTAGTTTTTTTTTATAAAAGAAATTATGAATTTTAAGCATATTTTATAAACATTTTGAAGGGTTTTTATACTATCATAAATTGAGGTCGGGTCGTATTAACAAGTCGTATTCGTGTTGTGTTTAGAATTTTAAATCTTTAGGTGAAAAGTTTATGTCGTGTCGTGTTTATTGTGTTCGTTTTTCGAATTTCGACACGAAATCGTGTTCGTGTCACGTTCGTATTTTATGTTTTGTAATACGACATTGACACGACACAAACACGAAAATTGACAAGTCTAAATAGTATAGTGTTGGAAATTTATAATAGTAAAAAGACAATATAAAATGAATAATGATATAAAAAGCATCTCCTAAAAATTTAATGTATCAATTGGACAATTGGTACACTCACTAATATGTGAGTGGGGAGTTCAGGATTCGAATTTTACTGCTTACAAATTAATCAAAAAATAGTAATGTAAAAGATATATAATTATAGTGGAATTACAATAACAAAATGTAATTTCAAATAAGTGCTCTGCGTTGACTATTATTTTCTATGGAGTAATTTCAAATAAGTGCTCAGGGTTTCACAAATGAAGGATTGTAATTTATCTTTAAGCAAATTAAAGATGATTGTAATTTAAGGAAATCTTCGATTTTGTTGACGTAAATAAGGACATTTTATGCGAGTAACTAGAAAGATTGTTTAATTGGGAATTTTGAATCCCACTTGTCTAGAGGGATCATCTACAAAGTACCCTAAACATATTTTCAAACCTTTGACCGGCTATGTAAGAGTTAAACTCAAAGGTCAGAAAAAAATTTTGGACAAAAAATGTTTTCGTTCACGTCAAAATAATCGATAATTTCCTTAATTCTGCAAACAATGCAAACCACAGTCTTTGTCTTTATTTACAAAAACGCGAAACCACAAGACACTTATTTGAAATTAACCCAATAATAAATTCATGGCAGAAAGGATTCTGAGCTCACTGCTCTTTCCTCTTTCAATACATAAGGCCTTCAATTTTTCATTTTGAGACATTAGACCCTAATCTTTTATAATTGGGAGTATAAAGACCTTTGTGGTGCAGAAGCCAATAACGTATACTTCAGTCTCCGACTAACCTTCTTATGTCAGATTTTTTGAACACTTCAACGACACATGTATGAGAGAGAAAACGTTATTATGAAAATCACAGAAAACATTATTATGAAAATCACATCATCTTATCTTTCAATTAATAGAGTGATAAAAGAAACCTTAAACTCTATGAATTGCTAACTCAAACTCTGTTTGGATAATAATTAGGAAAAAAGGGGATATTTGCAATACCATTTCTTAGGTCCAACATTTAAGGAAAACTTTTAGGTTTCTTGTTTCTCAAATTTAAGTATAAGTTAACTCGAAGTGTTTTGGTCTTCAAGTACAATTGGAAATATATTTGCATTTTGGAAAGAAAAGGTATGATGTATTTGGAAAAGTGGAGGGTTTGAGGTTTTGTTGCTGGTGTACGTGTAGTCTAGAGAAAGAAGAAAGTAGATGAGTCACATTCGTAACATTCAATTCAAATCTAACAACACCTTATATATTAATCTCTAACACAGACTCTCACATGAATGTCTCTAGAGATTGAAGCAAATGAATTAAAAATTTCTCTTTGGCTGATGTATTAGGTCTTGTTCTTTTTGACGTCACTTTGGTAACATTCAATTCAAATCTGCAACATTCAATTGTAGTTATCCTTATCTTTCACAAGCAAATTAGAATAATTACAGAATACTTCAAAAGACACGACGAATCTTTGAATGTAGTATATACTGCGTTAGCGAGGCGAGAGAAAGGTGGTTGCCTTTTGCACATGAGGCAACAATCAGAAAGTTCAAAAAACACAGAAAATAGCAGACAATAAATGCCTCAAATCCTCATCGAGATCAGTATCATGAAATCTTCCACTTTTCCATCCTTAGAATTAGTGTGGAGGACAGGTTGAAAGCAAAGACATTGGTGTGGGAGACTCAAAACGCCTGGACGTTCAAGGAAGGCGGTGGGGGCTTAGCCTGGGCCGCCTCTCGCTTGAGGCGAGAAAAGATGTCATCTGTTAAAACTACGATTTTCAGAGTATGTCTTATGAATTGCCTTAATCATTCTGCACTTCAGCTCAACATCTTAGTTTTTCCTTTTTCACCATCTACTTGATTTCTAATCTAAAGTTGCACTAGATGACTTTGCAGATAAACTGACCTCCCAGCATTATGACATCTGTGTTGCACCCACCTTTTTAGGTGCTTGTACTACCATGGATATGTTTTAATGCAATAAGAGTCATGGAAAATAATCTCCAATTAAAATTGCTATCTGCATATCACAATATTTTCTCAATCTTTTTTCATGTCTAATATACTTGTCTTGCTACAGAAATAAACAAAGCTTCTGAGGCTGTAAAAGAAGGACCTGCAGTTGGGAAAGCAGCCATTGGCGGTCCATTTAATCTTATCAACCGTGAAGGAAAGAATGTGACCCAGAAAGATTTTTTGGGAAAATGGACATTGATATATTGGTTTCACTCACTGCCCCGACATTTGTCCAGATGAGTTGATGAAGCTAGCTGCAGCAATGACAAGATTAGTGAGTTTTTTATTTTACTTTTATAAATGATGCCTTGAGTAGTTAGTTTTTTTTTTTAATGTTTATAAATGATGCCTCATGGAAATGTTATTTATAATATATAATTTCAAATGAAATATGACAAGAGTTGAAAAAAAGCATGATTCCGTTCCAAAACTAGTGACTTGTGCCTTAGCCTTATGATTCTGTAAGAAATGACACTGATGACAGTAGTAGTGAAATCACTTTTTGGTGAAGTTCTTTTTCTTGTAGCACTTTTCATGGTCTATAACAATTTCATTTGGCAGCTTGAATCAGACGGAAACGTGTATTTTCTTGCTTGTAGAGGAAAAGTCAGGGCTTGAGATCGTGCCTGTATTCATCTCTGTTGATCCTGAGAGAGATACTATGGAGCAAGTGCATGATCTGGCAACCCAGAAGAAGTAAAGAAAAGCTGCCCGTGCATATCGGGTGTAATACATGAAGACAGCATAGGAGGATTCAGATTATTTGCTTGGTCACTCCATAGTCATCTATGTATCTGCTGGTATTCATAAAATTTAACTTTTTTTCTCTTGAGAACTTGGGAGGTGATACTTGCAACATCATTATACATAGTCTACATTCTAGTGACTTTGAATAAGTTTTTTCCCCATGGAAACCCTACTAAAGAGTATTTCTCAGTTTCTCTATGCATGGAAGAAAGCCTCTCCCTACTCTCTGCTTAGGCACATGAGATTCGAGTCAAAGTTGTGGTTCATGTCTTACTCGACAAACCCGAGAAGCACATGAGATTTTCTCACAGAAGCTAATGCTAGAATAGTGAATCAGAAGCATGTTTGATTGAAGTAATAGATATTACAAAAACATACGAGTGGTTTCAAAATTGCAAAGATGTGATTCTTTAACAGTTAGCATGAGACAAATTTCAAGTACCTTAAGCATCAATCATTTTATCCCTTGGCTCACAACAGTTTGTAAGTAAAGCTGCAATGAGGAAACTTTAGATAATAAAATGAGTAATCTACCATCATGAGGTACTTCTTGTTTTCCATCAATTGACTGACTCTGACAAATGAGTATGGAAGCAGAATCTCAGCCCTTCCACACCCAGCTAGAAAGCAGTTTCCAGATTTGAATATTAAATCTCACGGTTCTGCATATCCGATTTTAGTCTAGAATAGTTCCCACCAACAGAGACTTTAGAGTAACACATCTTTTCAAGATCAACAAGGCTTCAGTTTGCATTCATATAATTTCAATTCTCGGGTAGAGTACACTAGAAGCATAAGAATGCAGTTGGTGGTATACATAACTAACATGTTTCTGTGAGTTTGAAAAATTGGATGACAAGCACTGTAATGCATACATTGTAACATGTGAAATGCATACCAACAATCACAAACCACAGTGGATAGAAAACATTAACTATCACAGGATACTTCAAACGACAACTTATATTTCATCAGGTAAATTCGAATCACGGGATAGTTCAACATGATACTCAGAGACTGGTTACAAAATGTAATGTATACTGAGTTTGGGAGGGAGCCAAGGGACTGTTTTCAAAATTCAATATCGGCAGCTTTGAAATTATACGGAGCCTGAGTTTGGAGGGAGCCAAGGGACTGGTTTCAAAATTAATCTCCAAAGATTCATAGGATTCGGCAAATTAGCCGTCGGATACTGACAATAATTTCGTAAGATAACTATCCCAGACCCTAAATAGAGAAAAAAGATGGAACACTATCCAAACTTCGGGACAGAAATCGGAGTTCATTCGACACCACAATAATTTATCCGAAGCTTAAACAGAGATAAGAAACAATATAATAGAAAAAGATGCTCAGTGAATACGCACCATAACAAGAGATTCATCCACGATTTCATCTATGGCGAGTAATTATAATCTTCATCGCATCTTTACTTGAATTCACCCTTCGGTATCACCCATCCTAGGACTTAGGAGCAGTACATTCAGAAAGTTCAGACAAGATAACACGGTTTTATCTCAGCTTCAGCTCTCAATTAACACAAAAAAACTGAGATTGGTGAAAACTGTCAACAAAAGGGTAGATCAAATCAGGAGCAAATTTTTTTAGTATAGAGAAGGGGAAAACAATTGCCGTTGTACTTGTCAACTTCTGACTTTCGTTCCCTAAATTTTGATCTGTTGAGATTTCAACCTCTGAACTTTGACTTGTCAGAATGCACTTCTTAATGGACAAAAGTTTTATGCTTAGACCTGCATAAAAATGCAGAGAATTTTCGTGATTACCATGTGATGATGCTCGTCAGAAATGCGCTCCTCAATGGACAAAAGTTTTTCACTTATTATCTCTCTCTCAAGGTTAACTCATCAAATCGTGCCCACAATTCTTCAAGCATTACTACTCCTAGACATGTATACTGACATTCCAACCCGTGACAACAAGGGACAATTATCCGTCAAATCGTAAATTGATCATATATTTCCAGGCAACCAACGCGACAGTATTAACGGGACAATTGTGCATCAAATCGTAAATTGTTCATCTATTTCCAGGCAACCAACGAGACAGTATGAACGGAACTATTATCCATCAGATCGTAAATTGATCATATATTTCCAGGCAACCAACGCGACAGTATAAACATATATTTCCAGGCAACTAACACGACAACATAAACGGGACAATTATCCATCAAATTGTAAATTGATCCTATATTTCCAGGCAACCAACGCGACAATATAAACAAGACAATTATCCGTCAAAATCGTGAATTGATCATAGGGGATAAAGCAGGGACATAAGGGACATAGGATGAAGCTCCACAGAATTACTTTGTGGACTTTCCATCACTAATTTGTTCAACCGAAAAAAGGGACCAAATGCTTTAAACATATCTGGATTTAGCACAGGACAACTGAGGCAACCAAAGCAACAGTTTAAAGTACATAAGCAGAGACATAAAACTCCTTTGTGACTTTTCATCACTAATTTGTTTAACCGAACTCCTTTTTGACTTTCCAGGACCAAGTGCATTAGACATATCTGGATTTAACGAGGGACAATTACATTTAAACCAACACGAATGTCACAATATATATCATAACGTGTGACATGGAATCAAGCTCAGAACATGTAATAATCAGTTTGCTAGATAGTCAAGAGCCATGCACAAAACTCCATGAAGGACATTCCATCAATAAATTGAACTGAACTTGCAATCCGCTGAGAAAATACCATACAACCAGCTGGATACTATATAGTATATACTGAGTTAGGGACGGGCTGTAGTTACTAACCGTTCATGCATGGGCCATATATGTATTATACAAGTGTTAGTGAATTGCCACAATCGAAGTTGTCCTCATCTTTTAGCAAGAAAATAATAATCACGGGATACTTCAAAATGAAACGAATCTCAGATCAGATTTTAGTATAGAATAGTTCCCATTGAGATTTTAGTATAGAATAGTTCCCATTACCAGCAAAGACACCTTGTCTAGAAGCTTATCCGTGGATTGATGACTTATTAATGACAAACCAATTAGTTATGAGACAGTACTTAAAAGGGAAAATTAGACAGTCACAAACCATAGCAAGTATTGATGACTCGCTAGGAAAGAAAGGAATGCACTGAACTGTTCCAGCAGAGACGATAAGTAAATTAAAATCACGAGACAGTTCAACATGAAATAAACATTACGAACGGACTATATAATGTAGCATATAGGGACAGAGTCTTTTTAATTTCCAATTGAAGTTACCCTCATCTTTCATCCATCAATTCATTATTTCATATTAAGGTACGATATATATAATATCAACTAAAGCTACACCTTATATATAATATTGATTCATCGCAGAGCACATCACAGTCGGATAGCAGTTGGGACTGGTCGGAGTATTAGGCATGTGAAATGTCAAGTCTTTTGTTGTAACCTGGTTCAACTTCCCATAGGGTGTTGTGTTTGATGGTCTGAGTTTGTGTATACCTTTTGCAAAATTTTAACATTTACCAACCTGAAAGTTCACTTCCTGAACAAAGTAAATGAGATGACGATATAATACATTCTTAGATTGCATTACATTTATAATGTTGTATATCATCACATTAAGAATGGATTCCAGAAGAAGTGATTACTTGCCATTACTTGTGTACATCTCTAAATCATTAGGTTTATATGAATATACTTTTTATTTTATTTTATGCCGCCATTTTCTATTTTATATAGGAGAAAAGAGAAGCTTCAAGTCAAACTAATTTTTAAGACAGTTGAAAAAGGGTTTTGTACCGTATCACGAAATTCCACCCGAATATGAGGTACATTGTCTTGTGAATATCATTTCAATCTGGTCCTCTTTTGTAGTACTCTTTCTCAATCCAGTGCGACTGAAACATAATTCACAAGTTTTTTTATTAGCCAACAGAGGATAAACCATAAAAAAAACGACAAAATAAAATCAAAGCACATACCTTTAAAGCATGAGAGAACTCAGATTGGTAGACTGAATTCAAGGTAATCTCACACAGATGACATGAGCTCAACTTCCACACCTGTAGGGAAAAGATGTTAACCATTTCAACGTCAACAGTTAAAAAGCATAAGTCTTAAGGAGTAATAAAAGAGCTTACAGAAGCAGCAATGCTATATTTTTCCACCAATGGTTCTTTTGTTAGGTGCATTTGGAGAGGATCATCTGTTGAAAGGAAAACATTGAGACCACGTAGGAAAAACATAGGAAAAGGGTTCCAATGGTAATCCAAAAATAAGGAATTGTTGCTCAGTGGAGACATTGCCAGAACAATCTGACAAAAAGACAAGAGATAATTGCTTATAAGAAATCATAATACATAATTAAGTTGCAAGTCCTGTAAGAACCCTAAGAGCAGACAAAAATATCTACCTGAGCTGGAAAGTACAAATATTGAAGCACACGAGATTTTCTAAAGTTGATCCCGTGGGCTATGTTTTGAGCCACAAGAAAAGTTGCAGCAAGGTGATCAATATCACCAGTCTGACAAATAGTGAGCATATAAGTTCCAGATCCAACATTCAGATTTTACATGAAGAAGAATGGAAATTTCATTAATAGCTCCCCATGATGTGGTCTGAATTTGATAGTTGTCATGCCCTTCGATTCACGAAGCTTTAAAACAAAATCATAAGAAATGGTGAGCATACACTACCAGTAACTAAGTACTATTTCATCTCATAAATAAATTGGTATAAATCCTGGAAAAAAAATCCGCTAATAAAAAAAAATTTGCATCTGAATTTTAAATTTGTTGAATTGAAAAGCTAAAATATGGAAAAAAATGGACAACTCTGAGGGGAAAAGTTCAGGAAGGACGTTAAGGGAAGTTGTTTGTGATAAGCCTCCAGGAAAAAAACAACAACTGTATAAGGTATGAAATGTGATCAAAGGAAGACAAACCTTGTTTAATGTGTAGAGGTTGGCATTAGGAATAATATGAAAAGCTATGATTAAAGATATTGGTCCATTGAGCTGGAGTAGACGTGTGCTTTGTAAAGCGTCTTTTGGGCTTGCTTTTATCACCAATCAAATCCAGTCCAACAACCTGAGAATGGTGTGAAATTCCAAGTCAATATAATTCAGAGTGGAACAATTTTAATAAAAAAAAAAGGAAAAGACAGATACACTACAACAACAATCTAAAGTGTTGCAAAAGTTTCATGCTCTGGCTCTTTCTGAGAATATCAGCTGCAATTGGATCAGGCTGAACACCATGCAAGTCCCCAGATACACTGGGATCGAATCATGCTCGAGGCAGGTATAGGAAACTGCTCCCATTAGAAATGGAATCAATTAATGTGTTCGCCTCCTTGCACAAGAGGTTCAAAAATAACAACACAAAGCTTCAAAATACGCAACAGAGAACCAAAAAGTGACAGCAATGTATTCCAATATCATTGCTTTTACCTGCTGCATGTAAATACATCAAATAAATTTGCTTATTAAGAGAAGTGACAGGGTTGTTGATTGAGCAACTAAAGAACAAGAAGCATAATAAGCACATATAAAACTTACAACAGTTCCGTTAGTATGCCAATATGCAATATCAAGCTCAGAAATGTCCGTCATATTATCTTCTTCATCTGATCCCTCAATACTTTCAAAGGCACTCGCACTCGCAACAGGAGACATTGAAGAAGTCGGTCTAATTATACTTCCACTTCTCTTAGGAAGACCAACAGCTTTTCCTATAAAAGAAGATGCCACATTTAATCAGAAAAAACCATGACTGCTCACTCTCAAAAAAAATCTAAGGCTAAACTGAGTACAATCGAAATCCAATGAAGAGAGGAACACCCTAACAACTATATATCATTCAAAAAAAGGTACAACTATTAAGAAGAGAGAAACACCCTAACAACTATAAAGCATTCACAAAAAGGTACAACTATTAACAAGTTTATGTCTCGGTAGAGATAATGTGTTTGGTCATAAAATCCAAAATGGACTTCATGTGAACCTCAGACTTGTTCTTATCAGTTCTAACTATGGATTCCCGAATGACCTCCATCCGGATGAAAATGCTCTAAGAAGCTAGTACCACCCCAAGTATCATAACAGAGGATTCACCACATCACCACATCAACCTGTTTCTACAGTTAGATTGAAAGTTGCTTCGAGTTTTGGGGGCTCAAAGAAACTACTTCCAATTGCTGCAAATATTTTATCATCCAACATAAAGTTTTTCTCAAATCAAAAACAAAAATGGGAGGAAAAGGAAAAATTAAAGCCAGGAAAAACCCCCCATGTTGTTCCTAAATACCCCATGATACAATTATGGAAGACCAACATAAAAAATGCTACAAAAATCCACAACAGTAGAACCCTCAGCAGTTACCAATCACAACACACCATTTCACAAATTCCACTTAATAGAAATTGAACAAAACAATCCAAAAGCAACATCAACTCCGTCAATTCAATCAAGAAAAATTAAGGCTATACTATGGCATTCACAAAAATGTACAGCAGCTAACAAATAGTGTGTTTGGTCATAAAATGCAACAATGGACTTCATGTGGACCTCAAATTTGTTGTTATTAGTTCCTAGCTTTGGATTCCCAAATGACCTTAGTGTGGATGAAAATGCTCTAAGCAGCTAGTTCTACCCCAAGTATCATAACAGAGCATTCACCACATCACAACATCAACCTGTTTCTACTATTACATTGAAAGTTGCTTCAAGTTTTGGGGGTTCAAAAAACACTGTTTCCAATTGCTACAAATATTTTATCATCCCCCCAGCAGACGGTGTTTCTCAAATCAAACAAAAAAGGGAGGAAAAAACAAATTAAAGTCAGGAAAATCCCCTATGTTATGGCTAAACAGCCCATGATATGATCATGAAAGACCAACATAAAAAATGCTACTCAAAATCCACAACAGTAGAACCCTCAACAGCTACCAATTAGAACCTAGCATTTCACAAATTACACCCAATAGAATAAATTCACATAAAATTCAACAAAAGTATCGAAAATTAACATCACATCCCTCAATTCAAACAAACTTTCATCACTACCTTCAAGTATGAAGCCTAGGCAATCCCGCCCGAGTCCCATCAACACACACCGGACCATTCTGCTTCTCATCTCCTTCCACTCCAACAACCGCCGAGACATCGGGAAGAGACCCCGAGTCGTGCCGATAATACCTCCTTTTCTTCCTTCACCCGCCGTGCTTCTTCAAATGTTGAGGCGACTCGACATTGGAGTCACCATCTCTTCCGCCCTCCACCGTCTTGACGAACTCCAACAACTGATTTAGGGTTTTCGGTTTTCCGGTGCATATAATACGCCAAAACGGCCACTAAGGGAGCTCCAACTAGCGCCGCCATAGCTAGATTTACTGTATAAGCATCCATAGAGGAGCAAAGTATAATGAACTCTTTAACGCAGGCTAATTGTAATATTCACGACTAGTACAAACAGAAGGCAGTCAATACCTACAGGAGCAATCTTAAGTCTTGCAAAAGTTTCATGCTCTGGCTCTTTCCTGAGAATATCAGCTGCAATTGGATCAGGCTGGACACCATGCAAGTCCCCAGATAACACTATGGGAAAGAATCATGCTCGAGGCAAGTATAGGAAACTGCTCCCCATTGGGAGTGAAACTAATGTGTTCGCCTCCCTGCACAAGAGGTTCAAAAATAACAACTCAAAGCATCAAAAAATGCAACAGAGAATCAAAAAATGACAGCCATGTTCTCCATGATCACTGCTTTTACATGCTGCATGTAAATATGTCAAAGAGATTTGCTCATCCAGAGAACCGAGAGGGTTGTCGATAGAGCAACTAAAGAACAAGTGGAATAAAGCACGTATAAACTTACAATAGTTCCGTTAGTATGCAAATATGCAGTATCAAGCTTAGAACTGTCAGTCATATTATCTTCTTCATCTAATCCCTCAATACTTTCAAAGCCATTCGCACTTGCAACAGGAGATTTTGGAGAAGTTGGTCTAATAATACTTCCACTTCTCTTAGGAAGACTGCCAGCTTTGTCTATAAAGAAAAAGATGCCACATTTAATCAAAAAGAAATATTACAACCATTAATTTTCACAAAAAAAATTAGGCTACAGTGAGTATAACTGAAATCCAATGAAGAGAAAGATGCCCTAACAACTATATGGCATTCACAAGAATGTACGACTCCTAACAAGTTAAGTTTTTGGTTATAAAGTTCCAAAATGGATTTCATGTGAACACCAATTTGTTCTTGTAAAGTGACAAGTCCTTGCTTTTGATTCCCAAATGGTCTTTGTTTGGATGAAAATGCTCTAAGAACTAGTTCTACCCCAAGTATCATAAGGGAGGATTCACCAAATCACCACATGAACCCGTTTCTACCATTAGATTGAAAGTTGCTTTGAGTTATGGGGCTCAAAAAATACTAGAAAGGGTGGAAAAGCAGAAATTAAAGCCAGGAAAATCCGCTATATTTCGCCTAAACTCTCAAAGATATCCTATAATGTCAAGTATGTCCCATCCTGAAATATCACAACCTGAAAAGAGAGACACGAAGTTCGGGAATCTTTTATTTCCAATATCATGTGTTTCAAAAACTAAACTAAATGATCTGTTTAGTAGAAAAAGATATTATTTATTCTGTTCATAGAAATTTAGATATCTGACGAGTTATCAGAGAAATGCTACCAACAGAAGAAAATAATTTGATAATTACCTAATCAGGTTCTTTCCTCAACTTTGACTTGATAAACCTTAAAAGATGTTTCTGATTCATGCATGATGAATGATGAACATGTGTATCAACTTTTCGAACATTGTAGAAGTCATGATGAGGAGCACTTTTCTAAGCAAGGAACTCCTTATCGGCATTAAGCATCAAATGAAGGTTGAACTTCTGAAAATTTTAAAAAAATGTATGTTATCAAAGGACTAAGTCCAGGGATATATACTTGTTCTAGGAGATTCAACCGATGATGGCATAAAGTTCTGATATTTCCAACTGCAATAACTCCAAGTATGTGGTGCAAATCAGTGAAGAAAGTTGTTGCATCAGCCACATGAAAGAGTTCTTCCTTAGCTGTAGAAGATAACACAGTAGAAATAGCAACCAACGGGACAGTAAAAATGGGACAATTATCCGTCAAATCGTAAATTGATCACATATTTCAAGACACCAGGGATAGTAAAAATGGGACAAGGCAACCAAAAGGGCTGTAAAAACAGGACAATTATCCGTCAAATCGTAAATTGATCATATATTTCAAGGCACCAATGGGACAATAAAAACGAGACTATTATCTGTTAAATCGTATATTGATCATATATTTCAAGGCACTAAAAATGGGACAAGGCAACCAATGGGACAGTAAAAACGGGACAAGGCAACCAACGGGACAGTAAAAACGGGACAAGGCAACCAACGAGACAGTAAAAACAGGACAATTATCCGTCAAATCGTATATTGATCATATATTTCAAGGCACCAACGGGACAGTAAAAACGGGACAATTATCTGTCAAATCGTATATTGATCATATATTTCAAGGCACCAACAGGACAGTAAAAATGGGACAAGGCAACTAACGGGACAATAAAAACGGGACAATTATCCGTCAAATCGTAAATTGATCATATATTTCAAGGCACCAACGGGACAGTAAAAACGGGACAAGGCAACCAACGGGACAGTAAAAAGGGACAATTATCCGTCAACTCGTAAATTGATCATATATTTCCAGGCAACCAATGGAACTGTAAAAAGGGACAAGGCATCCAACAGGACAAGGCAGCCAACGGGACAAGGCAAATGGGCAAGGCAACCAACAGGACAGTAAAAACGGGACAAGGCAACCAACGGGACAGTAAAAAGGGGCAAGGCAACCAACAAGACAGTAAAAACGGGACAAGGCAACCATCGGGACAGGACAAGGCATCCAACGGGACAAGGCAACCAACGGGACAGTAAAAAGGGACAAGGCAACCAACGCGACAGTAAAAAGGGACAAGGCAACCAACGCGACAGTAAAAAGGGACAAGGCAACCAACGCGACAGTAAAAACGGGACAAGGCAACCAACGAGACAGTAAAAACAGGACAAGGCAACCAACGAGACAGTAAAAAGGGACAAGACAACCAACGGGACAGTAAAAGGGACAAGGCATCCAACGGGACAGTAAAGAGGGACAAGGCATCCAATGGGACACTATAAAGGGACAAGACATCAAAACGGACAGTAAAAACGGGACAAGGAAACCAACGGGACAGTAAAAAGGGAAAATTATCTATCAAATTGTAAAGTGATCATATATTTCCAGGCAACCAACAAGAAAGTATAAACGGGACAAGGCAACCAACGGGACAGTAAAAACGGAAAAATTATTTGTCAAATCGTAAATTGATGATAGGATAAAGCATGGACATGAGGAATATAATGTCTGTTATAAAGGGACTCTTTTCAAGTTCTAATTGAAGTTATCCTCATCTTTCAGGAGCAAATTATAATAATCACAGGATACGGGATAGTTCAACATGATATTCAGAGACATGTTAAATAAGGTAACGAATCAGGCAACATTATACAGACTCTAGGATCCAACAAAGGACAATAATTCCACAGGGTAAATATGGCAAACCCTAAATAGAGAAAAAAGGGAGAAAAAATTTGTCGAAACCCTAGAATCATTTGGAACAGAAATCAGAGTTCATAAGAAAGAATTTATCCAAGCCAACAATATAAGATAAGTAAATACGCACCACAAAATCAATCAATCGGATTGTTGCAAAATCTCGAATGAACCCACAAAACGAGAGGCAACATTTTAAATTCCGTAACCCTAAATCGGTTCGTTGCGGAATCCACCCTCAAAATCACAGGCGCGAGATTTTGAATTCCATAACCCTAAAATCGCATCTTGAATTCACCACAAAGGCAAAATTTTATTTAGCGCGTCACTCGCAAAATGAATCGTTGGAATGAAGTCAGTCTATTTGATATTTATATAGGCTCAAATATTATGTCGGTCAAATATTAGGTCGGTCATATAGGAATAAAACCTTAATAAAACTTTGGTGTAGGCTATGGTGACTTTGTTTTTGAGTTACTTTGTTTGTACTTTGCTTTATTCACCATTAGATCACTTTTCACCTCATGATTTATTGGTGGACAAAACAAAGTAATGGTTACTTTGTAAAAAACAAAGTGACCATAAAATTTCCCTAAAACTTTTATTTTCTTATTTCTTTTTTTGGAACGAAAAACTTTTATTTCTTAAAATTAATTAAATTGCACTTTTAAAATAGCATTATATTAGTACTGATGGAATAAAATTATAATTACAAGAAAATAGTAAAAACGTACAAGCCATTAAATTCGAGGTAAAAGAAAAAAATTTGTTAATTTTGTGAAAAAAAAATATTTGGTTCGATTTTTATGAGATGCGCTTATAGATAACAATGATTAGGTATTAATTGTGATGAGATCCAAGCGTTTTAATATGAACGTGTATGGTTTAAAGTATCAAAAAAAAAAAATCAAGACAACGAAAATATAATGTACGTTATAAATAAATAAATAATATGTATGCTTTATACGATATAATAATTAATAAAATATAAAATGTCATTTAACATTTGAGGCAATGAAATATTAACACCATGTATTGCTTATATATTTATAGAGAATTATTGTCTTTAAAATAAAAATCCTAAATACCAAAAAATAAGTCTTAGGTACTAATTTATCAATTTAAGTGCTAAAATATAAGATGTGTCTTTGATTTATTGATCTGGCGTATGGATGACGTGGTACGCCAAGTGTATAGAATAATTTCTCCTGTGAAAAACGTGGGCAATTTCTAGAGCACTCGTGAGAACCAAGATGTGCACATGACCATCAAAAAAATATTAACTTTTAGTTACCCATAACATCAAAATTTTAAAGGTTTTTTAAAAAACAGAACCATCAGAGAGGCTTAATTAAAAAAATAAAATAGGTCCATTAGAGAGGTTTGTTTATGTTTTGGGTAGGGGTGAGCAAAATATCCAATAATTGACAACCGAAACGAAATCGCTGCTTGGTTTGGATTTTATAGTAGTCTGGTCCGATTCGTTTTTGATTTTGAGACTGTTTGGTAATTGATTATTGGTTCGGTTAGTTTTAAAAATTCCGGTTACACTGATAGCCGAACCGAACTTATATACACATAAAAAATATATTTTGTCTTAGAAATATAAAACAATTACTTAAATGTTTAGCTCAACCCACTAAACATGAATTCATTTTGCTATCATGATATTGATAAACTTTAAACTGCATATAAATCAAGAATTTACTCGTTGTCACTCACTACAACAAATCGTATCTATAGCTACGAAATTTAGCTATGAAAATAGATTTTGAATCTAATTTTATAGTGTTGTGACAAACATAAAAACATTGTAGCTATTTAATTTAATCAGTTTTAACAAGAATTCACCGTAGCAAAATGTCAATTTTAGCTACACTAATTTACCTACGATTATAATATTGTGGGTGCTTTAGTGTTTCAGCCACAAATGAGTCTTGTATATAGCAAATATATATATTTAGCCACAAACTATATTTTTATGTGGCAATTTAGTTTTATTAAATTTCATAGCCAAATATACAATTACTAACATAATCTATTCTTTCGAACAATTTATCATTATAGGATTTATCAAATTGTAACGCGTGATTTTTTTAAATATAGTAGTTGAGAGTCTACCTATAATTTGATGCCTACGAGTAAATCACATATAGAGTAGAAGAAATTATTTGTGTTATTAATTGTAATCAGTAGTGAATAATTTTTAAAAAACTAAATTATAAAAATCCAAAATTTTTTATTTAACACATATAAATCCTAACTTATAAAATTATTAATGCACAATTACCTTAGTACTTATCCCTAATGTTTCTAAACTAGTTTTTTTTTTTTTTTTTTTTTGATAAAATGTTTCTAAACTAGTTACTCCTAAATTTGATAATAACTAATTAAAACTATTTTCGACTTACAAACTAATTAAAATTAATCTAGAGTGACAACTAACTAAAGCTAATTTAAATTTATAACTAATTAATATTAACAAATAAATAAGAAATTATAGTTTAGAAATTTATTTATTTTTGATAGATTATAGTTTAGAAATTAATAACACATTAATTGGGTCTTCGAAACAAAAATAACACATTAATTGGAATTGCATATTAAACCCCACTAAACCCTCACCCAAACCCTCCTAAACCCTAAACCCTAACTCTTAAACCTTAAACCCTAAACCCTCTTAAACCACTAAACCCTAACCCTAAACCCTAATTAAACCTACATAACCTCTTAGGGTTTAGGGTGCATTAAACCCCGTTAACTTAAACCTTATACTCTTTCTTACCCATAAACCTTTTAAGTGAACTTAACTTTTTGAAATTAATTGGTTGAATTTGGCTGAATCACTAAAATGTTTTAGTGAATTTAACTGAACCGAATTTGGTTAAATCAAACTGAACTGAATTTTGAACAAGACATTACTTCAAAATGTTAATTTCTTTTATAACGAGCTAAGCATGAAGATGATGAAAACTCAAACTGAACTTAGGCGATATTCTTTTATATTGAACTAAATTTATTTTAACTGAACTGAATATGTTGAATTGAATGAATTGACTGAACTTTGCTGAATACCTAATGAATTTTAGTAAACTGAATTTGTTGAACTGAACTCATTTGGACTGGAATTTTGTTCAATTTAAGCCGCAAAAAATATGACATCAATTATAGATTTATGAACAAGCTCGATTATAATGTTCATGATCGGATTCTGGATTTGGTGCTAATATTGTTTGTCACTAATAATTAGATTAACTAGATATATTTATCATGACTTAATATTTTTTTAATTGGAATAATGTTTATAAAAAATATTTTAATTTGAATAATGATTATATTTTTAAAAATTTGACTAATAATTAATATATTTTAGAGAATATTTATTTTATCTAGTGCTTAAAAGTAAGAAAACAAGTTATGTTTTTTTTTTTTAATTAAACGCATGACTCAATTAATTTTGACAAAGAATTCTACTCTTTATAAAATGTTAAAGTATTAATTTACGTATGTCATAATAAATGTATGAAAAACAAAGATAATATATTCATCTTCAAAAAAAAAGAAAAAAAAAGAAAAGAAAGATAGCATATCTTATTAAAAAAGGAAAAAAACTTAGTAATGAATTGATATATGTTTTCTTTTGTTTCACGAAAAAGATAAAAAGATAACAAATTGTGATAATCATCAACCACATAATTTATTTTAATTTTTTTTAATAGAATATGATATTTATCCTATTCCAACCTCTTTCCAAAACCAACTCTTTAGTTGCACCATTTTAGCCTCAATATATGCCACTATTCTATTAATTACTCCGTTAACCTCTTCATTCCATCAATTATCAATTACTTTGAATTCTCATTCCTTTTATTCTCTATTGCATTCATTCTCTTATTGCTTTATTATACTGCTACATTTTACCTTATTGTTGAACAACTGAAAGAGATTGACAATACTTGTTGAAGATGATTTCAAGTTAAGATCGCCAATGAACTTCTCATTATGAACCGATCTAGAGAATATTGGTAATGGTTATTTGCATGGGTATAGATTTCCAGCCCTTTTCTATCTATCCAAAGGTTTGCATTCTGTAATTTCTATTTCGATACTTAATATATATTTCGATACTTACATATAAATTGATCGTTTGTTCCAGGTTTATTATTCTCTGAGTTCATTGTTATTGATGGTATATTTCTATCAAGTTTTCGTCTAATTTCTACAATGTACTTTTTCTATACTTATTTTTGGCTGGTTAAATTCTAATTTATTGTGGTTGCAGGATATGTTGCTCATGATTGAATGGATCATAATACAGAGAAGGAAGATGATCAACAATGTTAATTCGTTTGTATTTTTTTTTTAAAGAAAGACAATGTTCGTTTGTTAGTTTCAAGTTTTTTTTTTTCAGAATATTGTATGAGCTATGTATATCTATTTAATAAAAATACAATTATTTTGATATTAGTACATTCTTTCTACTGTTTTTCTGTATTTCATCGAATCATATTTAATAAAATATGGTAATTTAATGAATGAGAATGTAAATTGAATATGGAATTTGTAATGCTACATTCTAAAATCATAATTATGATTCTTTTGTAGTTAAGTATTATTATAATAAAATACAATTAAAATAATTTATTTTAATCACAAAATTAAAATATTGTAAAATTAAGATTTTGTTGCTACGGTACATTGTCGTAGCTATGCATTATTCTATTTTTTTGTTTCATTATTTTTGCTACAAATGACTTTCATTGTATAGCAAGAAGTAGTATTGCTATAGTCATATTTTTGTTATCTTTGTAGCTATAATTTCTACAATTAGCTATAAATCACATAACTTATGTAGCTAAAGTGTTAGCTACGCCACTTCTTGCTACGACAAGCTACAAAATTTTGTTTTGTAGCTAAATCATTTTGCTACAAAAAATTTAGATTTAGCTACATTTATTTTTGTAGCTATAAGTGCTTTTTCTTGTAGTGACTCCTTAAAACGAGATGCAGAAGAAAGAGAAAGAACAAGAGAGTTGCATGAATCAAAACATGAATAAAAGATCTATTAGATTATTATTTTTCTAACATTGAGAACCAAAAGAAACAAAAGAGATTTATTTTAACTGTGGATTTTGGTTGCAAATGAAATTTAAATATGGCTAAGGAATGAATTACCAAGTGATAATTTTGGTCCAAGCGCCATTCCAATTACTAAAGTAAATACCAACTTCTGTGATCTTATACCAACAGTCTCCAGTTCTTCCACATCTATGATCATCTCTATCTCTCAACTGATCAAATGCCGTTAAACTTGTTCGTCGCGAAAAACCTCTTCTTACTTGACACTGTAAAATCACGTGAGTCTGGTCTGTTATCCTCAATGTTTTAGTGTATTTTTCCCCTAAATGGAACAAATGAAACGTAGATATTTCACCGCCTAATGTTACACATGTCCCGTTGATATCCATTAGAGTCCCACTTTTACACCCGTTTATGAAGTTTACGTTGAAACGGTACCGTGGAGGAGACGGTCCATCTGCTTGAATCTGAATCACGCATACTGCTACAACTAATGTTACGATGAATGAAACAACTCCTGATAAATTAGAATGCATCTGGATAATGATGATGATGATGTATGTTGTTTAACTAGATGATTAACTATCTAATTTGTGTTTTGTTTATTCATATGAGGGAGGGTGAGTTTATATAGTGAAAAAAATAACGACTGTTTAATGTGAAGGATATGTTAGTTCCTTAATTTACTAAGATGTGCTTTACAATTTGTGATATGCAACATCTATTTATTTCTTGACCTCATTCCTAAATTTAGAATAAAATTAAATTAATGTTTCCACTCTCTGGATCTTTTTACTTGTGCGGAATTTTCAGATTTTGTTATTTTTCTCTCAAAATGAAGTTAGTTGGAGACTTAAATTTTGTTTTATCTTTTGGTTACGAGTAAGACATCTATATACTAGAGTCAAGTTCAAATGAGACAAGAGTTTAAGATGCGACTAGTTTTTATGGTGAGACAATGGGTATTTTTGTAATTCAATAGGGGAAGGTGTCAAACTTGTAATTAAAGGAACATCCCTCATGCGTGAATTGAAGGGAAGGAAGATGAGATGATGTCACCGCTGATGTCACTTCTGGAGAGAGAAAGAGTTTTAATTATTTTCTTTAAAATGCATTTTCCCGCTCTTTTCGAACTCATTTTTCAAAAAAAATTATACCAGTGAACTCGTATTAATTAAGCGGTCATTTTGAGATCCATTTTTGTTATTTATAGACGATTTTTTTTATTTATTTTTTTATGGTTGTTCCAGCAGAATACTATATTTGTTCCACCGGACTACTCCAATTGTTCCACCAAAATACTACATTTTTTTACATTCCCAGAGTGCATTTAAAAAAAATGAAAATATAATGCTGGAACAAATGTAGTAGTCTAGTGGAACAAATGTAGTATTCTGCTGGAACAACCGAGTATCCAATTTGGAACAAAAATAAAAAAAATAAAAAATCGTCTATAAATAACAACAATGGATCTCAAAATGACCGCCTAATTAATACGAGATCAGTGGTATAATTTTTTTTTGAAAAATGAGTTCAGAAAAAGCGGGAAAATTCATTTTAAATAAAATAATAAAAACTTTTTCTCTCTCCAGATGTGACATCAGCCCTGACATCACCTCCTCTTCCCTTCAGTAATGCCCCTCCATATTTTTAAAATATACCAATATAGAAACTGAGCTCGAAATGGTTTCATCATAAGATGACACATCAACATTTTGTTAATGTATCAAAATTGTAAAATTTCATTTTTATTTCTATTTTCTTTTTTAAGAACCAACTAAAAAAGACTTTAATTGTGTAGGCGTATTAGAAAGAGGAAACATTGCCCATTGCCGACAGGTTTCAATGCAGTTGTTTTCTTCTCCTCGGGTGATGTTGCGTTTGAACGTGTTTTAAGGGATGCTACTTGTGTTTTTATTGCGGCTTCTAATGGTTTAATTCCTTGTGTACAAGATTCTCTTTTGATTGAGGCATTATCTCTGAGGGAAGCGTTGTTGTTGACGAAGGCTAAGGCATGGAGTCGTATTATTGTTAAACCAGATTATCAAGTTTTGGTTCTTGCGTTATCTTCGGTATCTTTGATTTATAGTCCTTTTTCCCTCATAGTAGCAAATTGTAAATCCTTATTACATGATCTAGACACTTTTACAGTTTCTTTTGTTCATCAATCAACAAATCTTGCAACTCATGTCCTGACTCAAGCAGCTTCTTATATGTCTGGTCATGGCTCGTGGGATTTGTCCCCATTCCCGTTCTTATGTAATGCTTTGATTGTGGTTTAATATATTTTACCATTTCCTTTCAAAAAAAGAGGGGGAAACATTTGTTTAAAAATAATTGCAAATTGTTAAATTGTCCTACATTGTTACCTTAGTAAGATAAACTCTTTAACTCCTCCAATGTAACGTGAAACCATTATCCTTTATCTATTCTAGCGCAACTCCAACCTTCTTGATCCAAACTATCTCCTCAAGTGGCATCTTATTTGTTTTCTAATTTATAGAATGATTTTTTATTTTTTTTTCAATTTCATTTTTTTTAGAGGTGTTGAATTGTTGAAACTATACAGATATTGGGAGGATAACTAATATATTGTCTTTGTTGACGAAGGTAATATTTCACTTTGATTCTTTCTTTCCTTTTTATTTTGAGAAAGATTTATGTTTCGGTTTAAAATCTGTGAAGGGCAATCACAATTTTTTTCTTGGGCTCTAATAAACTACAGATCGAGACCTCTATATATTATATTAATTAATTTGATTAATTAAGCTGTTCTCTCCGTTCCTTTTTATAGTTAATGAGGGAATTCTATTTATCTCATAGATTTTTGAATTTTTGCTCATTGTGATTGTTTTTCACTACCATACCAGTTGTGACAAAATAAGAAGAGATTTTAGTATACTTTTAGAGCACGATGATGTGGTATTCCAAACCAATAAATGGTTGGTATATGTTACATCAATCAATAAGATTTTGACAACGTGTAATTAATTAAAAATTTATTTTTTAACTAATAATTTATATAAAATTCTAGACCTTAAAAACTAAACCCTAGACCCTAAATCATCAACTGTACATACTAACATATGTGATGTGTATCAAATTATTAGTCCGGAGTACCACGCCATCCGTACTCTATGAGTATTTTAAAATTTCTGCAAAATAAATTACGTTTTTTGTTTATGTTCCATGAAGTTAGATAAATTAAGTTCAATAGCTTGCAACTAGATATATAGTAGGGTGCCAACATTTTGATTGAATATTGAAAGGAAGATCAATGAATCTTAAATTTTATAAAATATATTTTGTTTACGTAAATTCTATTTAAGCATTTTTTTTTTCTTAACTTTCTTTCAATTTTTGGGCAGATAGCTTCGCTAGCTAACTGGACTGGATGTGGACTGTTTTAACTATATTCTATAAAGATACGGGCTTTATGTTTCTTTTTTTTTTTCTTTTGAGAGGGCTTTATGTTTCATAAACTGAAAGATATGAGAATGTTTTATTTATTGAATATGACAATATACATATATTTACAAAATAATAATTTAAGATAATTAAATTTATTTATTATTTCCGATTCTATGTTCCAACTAATTTCTCCATTCTTGGAAAAGTTTAGACCATTCTTTTCTTTTTTCATAAACTATACATAGGTCTTTAAATTTATCTAAAAAAATCATTGAGTCCCTCAACTATTAAAAAGTAAACCCATTGAGTCACTCCATGCTGACATGATAGAAAGTTGTTTGACACATAATTTGCTGACCGTACAAAATACTGTCACATCACATTTTTTTGGCACACATAACCAAAATACCCTCATTCATCTGCTTTCATCTTCTCCATTTGTCGCCGACTTGGAGTAGGTCAATTGGGCTTTTATCTAAAATTTTCTTAGCCCAAGCATAGCCCGACCCATTTAATTCAAACGGGTTCGGGCTGCTTTGGGATGGGGCTTAAAAATCAAAAGGAAATAGGCGATTTTAGCTAGGCTGAGTTGAACTCAATTTTCTTCGTCCAAAGCCCATATGGCACAAGGGTGGATGGGGTCTAAACTTAAAGATGGCTTCATTGCAAATGAATGTTATGTAAACAGTTCACTAAACAAACTACATGCTGAAATTAATGGACATTTATTATATTACTCAATCAGGAAGAAAGGAGAAGGCTACAGAAGTTATTCTAACCAATCATATCTCTTAAGATTGAATGTTGGATCATCAATATTATTAAAATAAATACCATTATTTTTGGCTTTCCAATAACAAGTCCTAGTAGGACAACATAAATCCCCTTCATAATTCTGCTTAAAAACATCAACATGTTGATGCTTTGATCCCCAAATCATATCACAGGTAAACCATGACTTCTTACCAACTAGTTTGGTACCAAATTTGAAATGAAAATCTCCTCCAACATACAGTGTATGGCTTCCAAGATCATCATCTCTTGATTGACAATGAATGTTCAGTGGATGTTCATTGCTACTTAGAGCATTTATTACATGAACTGTGAATTTCAAGCATACTTCTATCTTTATCTTGGTTTGTTTTGCCACTGTAATTTTGTTTGATGCTTCAACTATTGGGTGATTGTACGCTGTGAGAAAGAACAAGAATGTCAAAATAGTACCACTCCATGGTGAAATCATGCTTCACTGCTCTGCAATTGAATGGATTATTGGCCTCTATCAGGGTATTTATAGAGAGGAAAATTCAGCAGATGGAATATACAAATTAATTCACTGTTCATAATCTCATCTTATCCAAGTTATTATAAGAGAGATTTCACAAGATTAAACTTGATTCTGTAGTTCTACAAAAAGTGTAATCTCTTGTGATCTTCCTTTATTAAACTCAAGTCGCTAGGATTATATGCACTTTAAGTTACTGTCTTAAATTAGACTACAAACAGTTGCTCTTTTCAACTGCCATATAAATATGTTACATTACATTGACAAAATCAAAGGAAATACAATTAGAAGAGTTTCTTCTCTGTACCCATTGCTATTTATCATCACCTCAGAATAGCAGACATGAGAATGGACTGGTTCGGTTAAAAAGGCCAAACCGAGTAAGAATAACTTCTGAAATCATACCAGATAAAAGTTATCATTTTCATACCATCTAAATGTTTGATATGCTGCCCGTTTCTATGTCATTTACAAAAATATGTACAACCCAGCAATGAAAAGAATTTGCAGAATTCCCAATACCTAAACTGAGAAATTTACATGTATGTATAGTTGTAGTATAACAAAGATAATCAACTAATCAAATAACCAAAAAGACCGGTCCAGTTCCACCCTCTTTGTATGAATCCGGAACACTAGAATAGCAGACAAGGTGGTTCGACATTTCCCAGCTCCAGTCCTGTTTCCTCGAAATCGACATCCGGGGCCATCGGTTTATCCTAACATAGTGCTCCCGGATTGTTCCATCCCCAAGGATACTTGTCACTACGGAAAAACAACATTCGTGACCCCCCCAAAGCCTATCCCCAGGTCAGCTGTTTGGCTCCCATCTTGATGAAAGTAACGGTGCATTAGGGGTCTCGTTCCCGCCCAATATGGGTCAAGATTTTTCCAATATTCTGGTGCTACCTAAGCCCATTTAGATATACATTAGAAATCCAAAACCGAATAACATTCATTGAGAAAAGACAATGCATATTATGAAACGCTAATGACTATGAATTTTCTATAACTTTCTGTTGAGGGACAAATATTGTCAATTGGTAAAACCACTAGAAATTAGGAACATTTACGAAGGTGAATTTCTTACCTTGCCTCCATCAGAATTGCAAGGAATTGACAACACATAATTGTTATCAACCAAAGAAAGGGATTTGTCCTCTTTAGTTATTAAACTATAGTATCCATTATTAACATATTGTGTGATCGTGCATGCTTCAGACTAGCAATAGATGGCAGACTTTATTAACAACCTGTATGAGGCATTTACATCATTAATAGCATGTATGAGACATTTTTTTTTCAGAATAATCGTGTAAGAACGTACCTCTGTAAAATGAAATTCCCAAGTATGATCACACAGATCATCCCTCATGATACGTTTCTGGCACGAAACAGTCAAGAAATAAAATCAGCTTTTGTTTATCCTACCTCAGCACAACAGTTAGAGAAAGGGATTTGGATGCATTAAGTGTTAGCTAGTAACTTACACGTTTGGCATCCGTAACTGATATCGTATAAGCAGCCAACTTAGGTATTCCTCGAACTTGTGACATGCGGGGTATGTGAGCTTTTCCACGCCACAATTCCTCACACTTGAAAAATACAGCAGACTCAGACTTCAAATTTAACGAACAAAGACACATGAACCAACAATTCCTTGGGCAGAATCAAAATAGATCAAAACCATCAGCATGAATCAGTATAATAATAGATTAAACCCTCCACATGAATCAGTAGGAAAATAGATAAGAGGGACTAGAGGTTATCTGGAAAAATAGAGACATAGAGTTACCCCATGCATCGACATAAAGACGCATGCAATCTGCAGAAAATCATCCAAGCACCTTCCAATGCCTCGACCTATTTAACATGCATTGCAACTGTGAGGTATTGGCAAGTAGCACTAAGGTAGTTTTGCACATTCTAGTTAGAAATGATACATTAAAAAGGCTAGTGTATCCCAAGAAAAAGAAAAAGAAATTGCACCAATAAAAAGATATTCAACAATTAACAAAATCTCAGGTATGTATTCTGATACATATAAAAACGACTTCCTAACATGATACATAACCCACTGAATGAAGGATTGTTTGACTGCTAGACCTTTACTCCCAAATGAAATACAAACAGAGTCTCACTTGTTCAGCTTTATACATGGATCACAAATGAGTAATGAGTAAAGGATATGGAAAAATGCATAAGAAAATGTAGCAATAAAAGATTGAATCTGTTGGAGGAATTCTGCAAATCCTAAAATTGAGATACCTAACTTGAAAGTGGTATAAGAAGATGATATATGAGAAGCCTTGAGAGAAAACCAAAGAGCCATCTAGTAACAAAACTGCCATCTACAACTTGAATAACAGTAGATAATCTTCCAGAAATAAAATTGAAAAGAAACTAACCATAGAAGTCCAGAGGCGATCACTGGAAGCAATACCATTCCAATGGCGAGAGACAGTGAGAGAAACGGCGACACTGCAGGCATCAAGATTCTTCAGAATCTTCATCATTAAATCCCAACCAAGAACCTCAAGCGGATCTTGCTCACAAGAAGACGAAACAACATCATCTCCATCGCAGATCCGCATATTATGATAATCGACGAAAAGAAGAGCAGGATGAGTGGAGATGTGTTTTATTATAGGTAGGGGTTTCATCCGTGCCATGCTAAACGCAGGCACTCGTACAGAGAGTCCACATACTATTTATTTACTTAAATCAAGCAGGAGAAGGAGCGACTTCACGTGTCATCTCACCCAACATCACCTAACTCCTCTTATTCTTCCGACACCATCTTTGTGCATCTTCTTATCCTCCTTTGCAATACTGTTTCTCTCCTCTCTTTCCACAACTTGTTTAGTTTCAATTCTTTTGTCTGATTTCAATTTTTATGTTTTTCCTTACCACCAATATGCCTCAACCTAATTTTGTTTCCTCACTTCTTTCTCCAAATTTCGACACTACAAATACTTTTGTAAAATGTTTACATTTTGTTTCAATTTTTAATGCGGTATCAATGAAAATTTAGTTGACTAGCCTCAGAGTGTTTGAGATTTTATTATTTTATATATTATAAAAAAAAAACTTAAAAAAAATCTACAAGTGTCAGTTGTAATATCTAGATTTTTAGGATGTTGTTTTGTGGCTAAAAGTTGGTTTAGGTAACCGACTTACTTCATGTGGTTTTTGTGGGTCCAACAAGTTTCATAATTTAATTTGTTGATTTGCTGGAGCAAAAGACTATAAATAGCCTTAGCATATTTGAAGTTTAGTAACAGAGAGTCTCTAACAGTGAAGGGAGCTATGAAATATTCAATCGTAAGGCAAGTTATTTTGGGTTGACACTATATTGGTAAGGATATGTGTTTGTACAAATTATTAGAGTATTTAGTGAGTGAGAATTAGAAATTTTTTGAGAGTTTTGTTATCGTGGTTGTGCTTCTATTATAAGAGAGAATTGGTCGAAAATATTATTATTCTCTTTATAGATAGAGAGCCTGTGTAACTCCTAATTTTTTCTCATAATGAATATCTTTTATCATTGTCCTGTGATTTTTCCCTAATTTATTTTGTTGGATCTCGATACTAGCGAGTTCCTTAATTATATGTACCTTTCTACACAAGTGAACTTCGAAAAAGTTATCCCTTATCTATATCTATGTCACTGCAATCGGTGAAAACAAACTTGTGTTTTGTTCTTGTCTTGTTGCGCTAGAAGGATAAGATTTACTAGCGGATACGATTCTGTTAGAGGTGATTGACTTTGATGTCGTCATGAGAATGAACTTGCTATCTCAACACTTTTCGAATTTAAATTGTCCTGAAGAAGTTGTGAAGTTTTAACATATCGAAATATGTAGAGTATCAATTCGAAAGCGATAAGGGTATTTCTTCCTCGATTTTGATATCGGCTATTGCGGTTAGAAAACTACTACATATAGGGTGTTAATGATACTTGGCCTTAGTCAAGGATACAACGGTAAATGTGGGAAGAGTAGAGGATGTTACTGTTGTAAATGAGTTTCTCGATGTTTTCCTAAAGAGTTGTCAGGGTTACATCTGAAGTGAGGAATCGATTTTTGTATCGACTTAGTCTCTGGTTTACTCCAATATCCATGCCACCTTACAAGATGGCACCGACAGAGTTGAAGGAGCAATTGTAAGACTTAATCGACAAGGATTTCATTCGTCCTAGTGTCTTAGTGGGTTTCTCTTGTGTTGTTTGTCAAGAAGAATGGTGGATCACTTCGACTTTGCAGCGACTACATACAGTTGAACAAGGTGATCATCCGCAACATTTACTCTTTTCCTCAGATTGATGATTTGTCAATCAGTTGCAAGGTACGTGTTACTTCTCAAATACTGATTTGCTGTCTGGGTACCATTAGTTGAGAATCGGGGGTGAAGATATACCTATGGCAACATTCAGAATTCGGTATGGAATCTATAATATTTTCTTAATATACATATCTTTTTGTTTAACCGATGCACTGGTGTCATTTATGAATCCGACGAATAAGGTGTGTAAGATGTTATTAGAACGCGTCGTGATTGAATTCGTTGACGATATTTTTATAATATCACGGAGTGAAAAGGAACGTACACACCATTTGAGGGTATTGTTGCAAACTTCAAGGGAAAACCAAATTTATGCTACGTTATCCAAATGCCAGTTGGAGTGTGTTTTCATTATGACACGTGGTATTGAAGTAGATCCTAAGATCTAGAAGCAATCACGAACTAGAGAAGGCCAATGAGATTGGTTCAAGATTTCTCAAGTTAACAATACTTTTGATGTGACTAACTTACAAAAGTTTGGAAGCAAGTCGGAATAGTTTTCATAACTAAAGCATTACTTACCATGTGGATCAGAAAGATTATGAATGTGTAGTATGATGCTTCAAGAGTTGGTTCGAGCTGTATTTTGACGCAAATGGTAGAATGACAACTTACGCTTCAAGGCAGTTGAAGAAGCACGATCGGAATGTTACAACTCACGACTTAAAGATGGATGATGTGGTGTTCACATTGAAGATATAGAGACACTAATTGTGTGGGAAACATGTGCGATTTATATCAACCATAAGAGTCTTGAGTACATATTCCAACAGAGGGATTTGAATTTGAGACAAAGGCGTTGGATGGAGTTGCTGAAGGGTTATGATTGAGCAATATTGTATCACCGGGTAAGGCTAATGTTGTGGTAAATGCTTTGAGCAGAAAGTCTTTGGGTAGTTTAGCTCAAATTCGGGTTGAAAGGAGACTGTGAATTGAAGAATTTACGCCTTGTATGATTCTGGTGTAGAGTTAGAATTGAAGTCTTCCATGACACTGTTAGCTCATTTCAGGGTTAGATCGGTTTTACTTGATAGAATCAAGACATCTCAAGCGAGAGATCCTCAGTTGTGCAGAATTTCAAGCGAAGTGAATAATGGAGGAGTTCGTGATTTCAGAATTGATGATGGTGGATATCTACGTCATGGTGATTGATTGTGTGTTCTGTATGTTAACAATTTGAGAAGTGAGATCATGGAAGAGGCACATTTTGCAGCTTAGAGTGTACATCCATGTTCTACTAAAAGGTACCAAGATCTCAAGAAGTTGTATTGGTGGAATGGAATGAAGCGGGATATAGTGGAGTTTGTTTCTCGATGTCTGACTTGTGAACAAGTAAAACTCGAACATCAGAAGCCTTCGAGGTTACTACAAAAACTACCGATTCCAGAGTGAAAAATTAGAGAAGTAATCATGGATTTCGTAGTGGGATTGCCTCGTACGTTGACCAGATATGATTCAATTTAGGTGATAGTTGATAGATTGACAAGTCAACTCATTTTCTTCCAGTCAAGTCAACATAGTCAGTAGCAAGCTAGCACAGTTGTATGTGAATATGATAGTTGACTATGTGGAGTACCAGTTCAATTGTATCCGAAAAAGACTTGACATTACCTTTAAATATTGTGAAGGCTGTATAGTATAATGATTCAAACTTTAGAAGACTTGTTGGAGAGGTGCATACTAGATTTTGGGGATCATTGATATGCACATTTGCTTCTAACTAGATTTTCATACAACCACAACTATCAATTATGTAGTATTTTACCGTATGAAGTGCGGATCTCCTTTATGTTGGGAAGAGGTTGGTGAAAGGAAACTTATGGGTCCAGATATGTTACAAGTTACTTCTGAAAAGATTTTATTCATTCGTCAAAGGTTACAAGTTGCCTTTAGTAAAAGCTATGTTGATCCTAGAAGGAAGGATGTGATGTTTATGGAAGGAGACGATGTTTCTATTAAAGTATCACTGATAAAAGAAGTAATGAGAAGTGGAAAGAAAAGGAAGTTGGCACCTCGGTATATTGGACCACTTGAGATATTGAAGTGAATCAGAGAAGTGGCGTATCAATTAGCATTGCCTCTGAATTTATCACAGGTTCTTCTTGTGTTTCATATGTCGATGCTAAGGAAATATGTTCATGGCTATTTTCATGTTCTTCATTCTCAAGCAATTGATGTTAGTGAGTACTTATGGTATGAGGAGCAACCAGTGGAGATCGTTGATTAACAAGTTTGCGAACTCTGATCAAAAGTTATTTCAATGATGGAAGGGTTATGGAATAAACATTATGTAGAAGAGTGCACTTGGGAGTTTAAAGTAGAGATACAGAGAAACTATCTATATCTATTTCAATCATGAGGTTAGTCCTTGATTTATGAATTGGGTAGCGTTTTTATCATGTTTTAGGGAAGGAAGTAGTGTCGTGGATTGTGTTTTATTCGTTTATTGTTCTAGTTGTGCCTCAATTGTGAAAGAATTTTTTCCTTTCTCTTCTCTCACTCGAAGTTTATTTATCTTGATGTTGTATATTATTTTAAGAATATGTAGTGAGGCTTTGGCTTATACTTTTCTTCTTCCGTTCTCTACTGTTTTCTTATTTTGCTTTTAATAATTTAAGCCAATTATTTGTTCTTGTTAAAAAGAAAGCTAATTTTGTACCAAAATTAAAAAGTATTTAGATGTATAAACAGAGAGTTAATGGCCTTTTTTTTTTCCTTACTTTTTAAGCTAGACAACCCCTTTTTGAAGTGCATTGGATCTGAGAAAGATAACATGAATAAAACGATGTTGGTGAGAATAAGCGGATAATAAAAAATTATTTTATAGTTACGTTATTTTTAACAAAGTAAATCACTATTTTGTATATCAACATTGAGTAAGATGAAAGATAATCAAATAGTGTATGAGATAAAGTAGCAAAGTAACCATAACTTTCGCTTTTAGCCCACAGAGTAAGTAACCCTTAAGAGAAAGGCAACAGAAAAGATGACTTCATAATTTGGTGATGTTCGTTTACATCACACGTGAACTCGCTCCTTCTCCTCCTTGATTTAAATAAATAGTCTGGAGACTACTCTGTATGAGTGACTGCGTTTAGGTGTTGTATTGTATTGTTGGTTAGCATGGCACGGATGAAACCCCTACCTATAAAACACATCTCCACTCGCTTTCAGAATATCGACAGCAACAACATCAGTTCACATCATCTTCTTTCTTCAACGCTTTTTATTATTAGGTGAAGAAGATGCGGAGCAACCAGGTTCAAGGAAGAGATCGAGGAGATGAAGTTGTTTCTTCTTTTGGACAAGATCCGCTTGAGGTTCTTGGTTGGGATTTAATGATGAAGATTTTTGTGGACAACATGGTAAAATATTATTTTTTTCAAGACTCGGACTCAGGACTTTTGAATCGTTAAAATTCTAATACTACGTCAATTTACTGATTGATCTAAAAATTCGAGTTATTGGTTCAAACGGTCAATTGACGTGATATCAAATTTTATATACGTCACTACAAATACTATTGTAAAATGATCACATAATTAATCTGTAAGCACAGTTAATCCATAAACTTGTCTATACAACATAAACAAGCTAAGTTAAATAGTGATATAAAGACAAAAACATAAAAGAAAAACTGCTCATGTAAATTGAAGACCAAAACATAAATCTCAGCTCAAATATAGTTCCAACCGGTAAAGTATTCAAATTTCAAATTATTTGATACGTTTATTTCAAGCAACCGGCTCAAATCCATCACATGAATAACTCAATACCAAGTTCTGGAGAGATTTTAGTATATCTTTGGAGCACGATGACGTGGTACTCCAAGCCAATGAATAGTAGACATGTGTCTCATTAACCAATAAGATTTTGACAATGTGTAATTAATTAAAATGTAATTCTTAGTTAATTATTTATATAAAATTCTAGATCCAAAAATAAAAACCCTAGATCTCAAAAAATAAACCGTAAACCCCAAATGATGAACCCTAAATACTAACCGATATGACGTGTCATCGAATTATAGGTCCGGAGTACCACGTCACCCGTACTCCAAGAGTATTCTAAAATTTTTCCCAAGGTCTAATCAAACAGAATCTTTTTTATTAAAGAAATCTTAATTAAGATCACCCAAGTGGATAGACATAAATTAATTGTATTGACTCAAATATCAAAATGAGCAATAAATAGGTCACTAATTAAACTTAAGGATGAATAATTTAAAGGTCCTTAACGTTTTGCGAAACACACTGTTTACTTCCATCATTTTCAAAAATATACGAATAGGTCTCTAACATTTTGCGAAACACACTGTTTAGTCCTTCCGTCTATTTCTAGTGACCAATCTGTTAGTCAAAATGTACTTCAGTCAACATCCAATGAAGATGTTATTCACCCAGTATCAAATATTTTTAAATTGGATGTTGACTGAAGTACATTTCGACTAACAGATTGGTCACCAGAAATAGACGGAAGGACTAAATAGTATGTTTCGCAAAATGTTAAGACCTATTCGTGTATTTTGAAAATGATGAGACTAAACAGTGTGTTTCGCAAAATGTTGGAGACCTTTAAATTATTCACCCTAAACTTAAAAGAAGTTGAAATGTAAATCACTCTATGCTAATTCAGATAATTATGAATCATTCCAAATAAGTTCAAGCTCACTATCAATAAATTAGGTGGTAGGGAGTTGCCAGAGTTAACAAAACACTTCAAAGATTCAGGTCTAAAAGAACAATATTTTACAAATCATGGATCAAATAGCACTTTAAGCCATTAAATAATTATTAACGGACTCGTCTTAATTAATTATCTTATCCATATAATAAAATATTACACTAAACTTTACAGCACACGAATTAAAACAATTAAAATTTGATGTACGTAGAGATCAAATTTGAACTATTGATTTTTGAATAATATAATAGCATCATGTATTAGGATAGATCAAAACCATCTGTGAGTTTACTAACCACTCTTAGATTAATAATATGGTACCTTTCTTTCAACTTATTGCTCAAGCAATGGCAAGCTTGTTAATTAATCACTGTATTATACAACTACAGTAGGGCTGTAAACGAACCAAGCCCTCAGCGAGAAGCTTGGTGTTCGGCTCGGCTCGATCTGTAAACGAGCCGTTCGTGTACACAATTTTGAAGCTCGGTCCGTAAACGAGCAGAGCTTGAGCAAGCCAAAGCTCAGCTCGAAAGCTCGCGAACAAGCTCGATTACAAGTTCATGAATTAGCTCGATAAAAGCTCGTGAAATAACTCAGATTACAGTTTTTTAATATTTAAAATTTAAAATTTAGTATTACTAGAAAAATAAATTAAAAGTTAATATGACTCATATTTAATCTAATTTAGTGCCTATGACCCATTTACATTGTGGCCCATTCTTTTAACAATAACACTAAAACATTACAGCCCATTTGAAAATAATACGCGACATACATCTAGGTTTATGGGTTGTTTATTTGGATATTTTTATCTATTAATTATGTCATTGATCAAATGTTGTTGTTTTGTTTATATAAATGTCCATATATAGGTTTAAATATTTTTAAAGTATTGTTTTAAGTAGTCAAGTTTATATTATTTTGTTTGTGAATAAAATAAACAAGTTATTCGCGATCAAGCTCGAGCAAAGCTCGTGAACAAACGAGCACTAAACGAACCAAGCCTGAACAGCTTTTTAAGGCTCAAGTAAGGCTCGAGCTCGATATATTTTTGACGAACCAAGCCTGAACATGCCAAGGCTCGGCCCGGCTTGGCTCGTTTACAGCCCTGACTATACGGGGATTGTGAGTAATAGTGAAGCTATAAAATCAAACACAAACCTTGGTACAGCCCTTACAGTAACAGAATATTTGATTGAAAGAAATTTCAATGATTATTAACCACCAGCTACACTATTATTACTTTTTGTCTATCGAAACATTTTATCTAAAATTTCTTCAATTCATTATTTAATTTGCAAACATTTGAAATCACATTGCTTTATTTTTAAAAATTCTAAAACCACATTCCTAGATTTGTAAAGAAAAACAAACCACATCCCTTTATTTGCAAAAATTGAAACCACATAGTTTTTTTATTATTTTTTTTAAGTAAAAAGACGATGGTACCCTTGCCACGTCATCATTATTTAACGGTGTTAAGGAATTCTGCGATTTTGTTAATGTTTGAAACCACGTTCCTCTATTTGATCACATTCCTCTATTTGCAAAAGTGTGAAACCACAGGAGTTTTATTTGTACTTTTCCATTTTTTTAACGACTACTTTGTGTACTTCTAGTAGTTTTTAATCTTTGTGATTGTAAATAAGTTATTTTAAACATTTTTTAGACCCAAAATTTTATAGAAATGTGTAAAAGTATGTAGAAACTTCCTGTAAAAAAAAAAGTATGCAGTAGAAAAGGAGTAGAATGACTGCAATTTGGAAAAAAGAAAAAATACAAGGAAATAAGGTTGCAATTATACTTGAAGGTTATCCTGTGATAGCTTTTGGTAAGGGATGAGTTTCTTTGATTTTTGAAAATTGAATTCATCTACTGATGAGGACTTGATAATTTTATGGCTACCAGTTTGAGATATTTGGGCTAGATTTTTAATTGGAAAACTAAAAAAAGTTCTTGTGGTCATGGTTGTAGAGACTTTAAAAAAATCTCTGTAATTTAATTTCTTCTAATTACAAATTTTTCAATAAAGAAAATTTTCAAGTTTAAATGTTTGGTACCACATTTTTTTTATTGAAAAATGTGTTCAATGTTTCAAAATTGTTATTTCAGAAAATCTCTAAACATCAATTTCTCTCTTCTTACCGAACAATAATGAAATGACTTCAAAATTTAAAAAGTGAAAAAACTAAAATTACATAAAGTATCGCTAATTCTTAAAGAATTTTATTTTTGAAATCATTAACGATAATTTTAATGATATTAACTAAAACAATTCTTTTTTTTTTAATGGAAGTTAACCAAAACAATTCCTATTTGAAGAATTTTGTAATGGATTCATTTAAAAAAAATCACAAATATTTTTTAAAAAAAAACTCTCTAACCACATGATTCTTTTGTAGTTTACCCTTTTTAATTACATCTCATCTCATATCAATTATTTCATCAATTAAAATAGGTCCAAATCTCACACTGGACCAAAACAATAATTAAAACTCAACATGTGCTATATCTGATCTAAATTGAAAATTGGAAAATTTGTGCTAAATTAAGATAGAAATTGACCAAGTAATAGTAGATGTGGAAAAGACATCCGTCATTGATGACGAATGGAGTATCCTTTAATTCTTTTCTCGGCCCACATACTAGATCCTTCTCAACTTATTGCCAAAGAAAAGACATGCCATTCATAGTATATAAATAGAGATAATCATATGCAAGATTGTGTATCTCAAATCTTTATTAACCCAAAAACAGAAAAGAAAAGAAATGTCTGAAGTGAAGTTACTTGGAACATGGCCTAGTCCTTATAGCTACAGAGTGATATGGGCTCTAAAACTTAAGGGCATTCCTTTTGAATACTTGGAGCAAGATTTGGCCAACAAGAGCTCCTTGCTATTGGAGTACAATCCAGTCCATAAGAAAATCCCAGTGCTTGTCCATGGCGGCCGCCCGATCAATGAATCCATGATAATTGTTGAGTATTTGGATGAAACATGGCCTCATGAACATCCTTTGATGCCCACCCATCCTTATGACAGAGCACTTGCCAGGTTCTGGGTCAAATTTATGGAAGACAAGGTACATTCTTTTTTTAGTACCTGTTCAATTTCTCTTGTCTAGTTTTTTGATTGGACCACTAAAATTTTTTACAGAGTGTTTCGTTAACTTCCTAAAATTGTTTAAAGTTAGATGATTGATTATGATTTGTTAAACAAACAGGGTACATCAATGTGGATGATATTCCGAAGCACCGGAGAAGAGCAAGAGAAAGCTGTGAAGGCTACCACTGAAATGCTGAAGACAATAGAAGAAGAAGCCATGAAACTAGTTATTGGAGAGAACAAATATTTTGGAGGGGACAAGATTGGAATAGTTGACATTGCTTTTGGGCCAATTGCACATTGGTTGGGGGTGATTGAAAAAGTTGGAGGAGTGGAAGTACTTGATCCCCATAAATTTCCTAAATTACACAAATGGACCCAAAGTTTCAAGCAAGACCCGATTATCTGTGAAAATCTTCCGGTTGAAGAAGAGATGATTCCTTTCTTCAAGCGTCGTAGAGAAATGATTCTGGCAACTTCTGCTTCACCCTTTGTTTAGCTTTTATCAATTTTCTGGTCATTTACTTCTTTTAATGTGGCATAAGTGATAGTTTATTTTCACAATAATAAATTAAATGTAACACCATAATACAAGTTTTGCGTATAAAATAATACATTTCTATTCGGTTATGAATAAGTGTTTGTGGTTAACAGTTTACAAGTAAAAGGTATGTGATATGTAAATTTTCACAAAACAAAATATTTAGATTTATATTATTGTGTTCTAATGATATTTTAATTCTTAAACAATTTATATCTATATATATTGACAAACTATTCATCTCAATACAAATTACATATTTGTAAAATTAACTTAAACAAATTTAAAATTTATAACATAATCCGTCGAATAAAAAATTAAATTATTAACGAGAAGAAAACAAGGATTTTGGGACAAAATTCAAAGACATTCTTCAATAATGTCCCTGATTTTGCAACAAACATTTGTCCCTATCTCTAATATTTGTAGCAAATGTTATCTTTTCGCAACTAAACAAACAAAATATGTAGTTACTAAATTAAAAATACTAGAAAAACACAAAAGGAATGCAAATAAAGGATGAGTAATATCATAAAAAAATTATATTTTATTGATATGTAAATGTATTTTTTTTAAAAAAAAATACAAAATGTACTATATATTTATATTTACAAATTTTTAAATCACAAACTTTTATTTACAACTTATTAAATCGCAATTTTTTATTTATAAATTGGTTAAATCACATATATTGTTTTTGAACTTATTCCTAAATTTTTTTTAAAAAGGTTAGGCTTCTAATTTATTTAGTTTGAGAAATATATTGATATAGAAAGAAGGTAGAGAGGAAAGAAATTAAATAAAGGTTTTAACTTTAAACCAATAAAAAAAGTTACAAATTAAACTTGTACGAGTTAAAAATCCCCAAAATTAATTCTAAACATAAAACTTGAAGAAATTGATGAAACCTGAATTTCATGGGCATGGCTACATTAGGAAAATTAGAATAAATAAATTTTACACTAATTTTCAATTTTGATCCAAATAGCTAAAAAAATTACACCATTTAATTTAGAATATTTACTTTTATTTATATAATATTTTATACAAAATCGTTCGTATCAAAATGTCAAAATAATAAAGGATATCTTTTACAAAATTTTCAACTACTCGTATTATAAGCTTACACTTATTATATGCACATATACAATTTGTATGATTTGAATAAGAGGAAGATTTATTAATTTTTGACAAGTACATAGAGTTATTTTTAACTTTTTAAAATATGGGACAGTTGAAGTTTTTGGACAAATACTCTCAATATATTAAAACTACTTTTTTTTTTAACAAAAAGTTTAGCTAGAGATAGCTTACCTACTCGCAAGATCAACACAAGCCATATACCTCAATGAATAAGAGCTAAATTTTAATAAAATCGAAACTCAAACTGCAAATATTTTAAGCATAAAATGAAGCGCCACTTGAATCAAATTATATTGGTATATTTAGCCAACTTAAAACAAAATATAGCAACCACCACCAAACAAATATTAGCATCGAATACAAAGATCTATGATAATTGATAATTGATTTTTTGTTACAAAATTAATAAGTAATTTATTAAATAAAAGATGTGAAAAAGACCCTCGTCATTGATGACGAAATTAGATTACCATTTTGTAGACCCTTGTGTAATCCCTGCTAGCTAATAAATAATTACCTTCCCACCTCCCACCAAGTGTTTCACTTTTTCTTCTCAACTGATTGCCCAAGAAAATCTAGGCCATTGATAGTATACAATGAGTGATAATCATACCCAAAATTATGTATCCCGAAAATCCCGAAAGAAAAAAACAAAACATGTCTGAATCTGAAGTGAAGCTACTCGGGAAATGGCCTAGTCCATATATGTAGTAAGAGTAAGCCGCAGAACCTTATTGTACTAAACGATATCCCTTTTCTATTTAATTCAGAAACAAGATCGGACGTTATTCTGGTTCGTCTCCATTTTTGTGAAACTGCAAGGAAGTCGATAAGTCATCGAAGGTTTTGTGTGAATAATGGAATGGTAAGCATATCCAAGATTAGCTTCCCTTCCTATCCCACTTGCTAGTAAGGAATGCTCAGAGATGTGTTTCCCCCATTCTCTTCTCGTCATTCTTTCTAGCTGAGTGCTTCTCGGATACGAAGCACGAAGCGGAGTGGTCCATCGATCCTATTGATGCGGTTAATCCAAATTGACCTGGAAGGCCCCTACTAACAATTTACTGATTTACAAATAACTGAAATTTTCGAAAAAGACCAGGGGAGATGGGTAATTCCGGGAATAGGATTTATCCCATACCCTTCTTTTAGTATTCTACCTGCTCCGAAAACAATAGGCTGGAGAGAGGAGGAAGATTCATCATGCGTCACCCATGTGCAGCCTACTCTCTTCGCTCCCCTCCTCTTATCCCTCCTTTCTTTCCCACAGGCAATCAAGCCCACACAAAGGTGGTGCCTTAACGCCGGCAGTATCCCAAAGAGATATGGCGATCAGAGACGCCTACAGTCTTATAGACGATTCAGTCCCTTTTAAGGGTCCCGTAATATGTTTTCTTCCCATGGTTTGGAGGATTACTTCACCAACGAATGCTCTTTCCTCAGCTTATACCTTTTGAAATCCCCTCAGTCGAGCTCAGTGACTCCAACTCCAAGACCCACATGCCTGGTAAACATGTAAAGCCTTTATTTATAGGATAGACAAAGCGTCGCCCCATGCTTCCCCTATTCTTCTTTCCTTTCTTGCTTGCTTGTCCTTTCAAAACCCTTTCTTGCTTGCTTGTCCTTTCAAAACTGAATCTTGTAACCTCGTAACCAGCCTGGGGCAAATAGGTGCTTTCACGCTCGTTCTAATGACATTATCCGTGAGTCGGGATTTATTTTGCTCTGTGTAGTTCGTATCTATCGACTATTACGTTCCTCACTCCACTCCCTACATCTTGAATCAAGCTGAAGAGCAGCTGGAAAACTACCGTTTTTTCTCTCCTCCCCCCCCCCCCCCGTACCCCTAATTCCCCCTGAAACGGGGACAGTGCAGATTATGAAGCATATCCATGAAATCTTTCTCAAATCATCTATCCTATCTGGAGAGGTGAGGTGCTCTTGAATGAATGAAAGGAAGTCCATTAAGGAGGGAAGTCATTATATTCTAAGTCTCCATATGAAGGACATAACTCATATTGGATCCCTATCAATATTCAAATTCAGAATATAGAGTTCGAGCACAAATCTCCTCCTCTGCATGGTCTTTTCCGTAGGGCCGATGCGGGGACATGCTGAAAGCAAGAGGCATAACTCATTTACTAGATTGGGAATGTAACACACCCGATTTTCACATTTTTATTTTATTTCATAAATATCATACATGACATATTGCATATGACATTAGATAGATTTAAATAGTATTTTATATGCTTCGAAACACCTAGTTGCACGAAACCGCAAAAACCCGTAAAATTGCCGTTTTTACCGTAGTAAAAGGGTGTTGGGTAAAATGTTAAATAGAGGTCCTAAGTGAGTTATTATATGTTAATGATTGTGTTTATGTTAGTGTTAATCAAGTTTACGGAATTAATTAGCAAATGGGGTACAAGTGTGATTAGAATAAATGGCAAAGGGCATTTTAGTCTTTTTACCCTTTAAGAAGACAAATAAACCTCTCCCAACACATTTCATTTCTAGAAAATTCAAGGTTTGTGAACGAATTTTGAGCTAGAGGAAAAAGAAGAAGAAGAGGAAGAGGAAGAAGAAGACAGGAAAGGGATTGCAAAAGGTAACCAGCAAAGGGAAGAAGCACCGGAGGCGGAATCGAGTCGTCGACGTGAAAACCGAACGGTTTAAGTTGTGAGTATAAACATAACGTGAAATGTTACGTGTATGCTTGATGAATTGATGCGTATTGCTTGTTTTTGTTTTCCTCAAGGCTGTGGAAGTTTGCTGTTATATAAAGATACATTATATCACTTGTTTATAGCCAAAATAGTTGTTATGATCAATGAATTGTATTGAATGTATATTGATTATGGGTTTGCCGTTTGCGATGCATACGAGCTAGTTTTGTGATTTTTTCATTGTTCTTGATTCGAAAGGCCTTGGAAACTTATTGCTATATGTATATATGTGAAGTCAATTGCTGTTGTGATTATGCAATAGGAAGAAATTTCATTTTATTGACATGATTATGGAATTCACAATGTTATATGTACATGAATCACATGGTTTGAGTTTGTTATCGCACACCGTACCGAACGCTATTTGGAACCAATGGGACCTTTATGGTCAAGCATATGAACCAATGGTCAATGGAATATATGAAATGAATATGTGATTGAAAGGTCGCAAGGCGACGTATATGTATACCGAATTACCTTATCCCGAGAAGTGAACGGTCGGTGGTGCTATAGCAAAATCAAACGGGCCCAAGCATATGCATATTTGTGTGACATAAGCTGAATGTATACTTGTATATGTATGTGATTGCTATATGTTTATTTCACTGAGTGTTTATATTCACTGAGTTGCGACTCATATAAATCGCAAACATTTTTCAGATAGACAGAGAACACCGGAATTTGAAGTATAAAGCTTCAAGGACATAGAGACATGGCCGATAGGTCGGTTATCAACTAGATTCCGACTTTCTCCCTCTCCTCAGCATTTCATGTTCATTTGTAAATAGTTGTAGAAGTTTAAAACATATGTACATATAGACATATGGGTGTGTGTACGATACTGGATATGTTTATATATATATTATGAATATTATAAGTTTTCCTCAAGTTAATTGTTATTATGTACGTATGCGGGATATGTGTTACAGGGAAAGCCTCCAAAACAGAATGGTCCCTTCCGACCCGCGTCCAGCTCGGAAATGAGTAGTGTGAACCAAACCCCACCCCTTCTCAACCTAGCCTATTTATTGCTTCCGTTACTGCCTAAGCACCCAGCTGAAAAGAGCCTTAAAAAGGGCATGATCTACGGCGCTCGACAAGCTTGGATGCTATACCCACCTAGGCACCTATGAACTCAAGAGCTTGAGTGAGTGACCAGTAGGAATGAGGCAATATCCCTTATAAAACTAGGAGGGGCGTTTAGAGAAAGTGTTACTTAATGGACAATGGCGAGCCAAAGTTTATCGAAAAATACGGGGTTTCTAATAAAATTTTGCAGTCCTAGCTCAGTAACACTTTTTTGACCTGATCCCAAAAATGGAATTCCATAAGATTGGGATTTGCTCAAAATGCATGAAGTGACTGTAAGCGAAATGCATTTACTGAAGGGAACTACTCAGATCTTCGCTTCCTAACTCCGGAGTGCGTATGAGTGAGAGAATCATGTTCCAGAGAACTAACTATGAGGAAGACCTAGAAAGTAGGATACCATGCCCAGAAAACTCAATTCGTTAAGAGCTTAGCTAAAGCTAGAGAAAGGGCTTACTTTCTTTCCTGTTTGACTCTGCCCCACCGCTTGCTGTCCAACTATCCAACAATTATAGCGACCGTTAACAGTCTCAATTGCCTTCACTAAAGCAGCACTCAGTAGGATACCAAGGATTACAAAAGGATTTACCCATCCACAGTGGCAATTCTGACATCGTTTGATACCAGGAATGCAACTCGTATGGGAATGCCCGAAAAAAGGAGCGAGCCGTCTTACGACGATTCGGACCCCATCGGACAAAAGACCTTTTGGTTGTCGTAGCCTTCCAAGTACGATTCCATGTCATTCCCTGAAACAAAGGAATGCGTGAAATCTCTGGGACATACCTCGTGAACAAGCTACTCAGTAAGGGAGACTTATCAGACTCTGAACCTATGAGATAAGCAAACACTTCTTTGCAGGAATTTTTAACCCATGTGTAAGGAATTCTCTCAAGTGTTATCTACAGCTTCGATATTCACGAACACTGACTGTGCCCAGAAATCATTACTTCCTTGACAAGTAAAAATATGGATATGGACGGCAACCTCTTAGCTATGAAGTGTAGCGTATACAATTAATCAAATAGAGGCTAAAAACGGCTTTTAGGCCTTAGATAGTGTACCTCCTACCAGCTTTCTGCTTTCTTCCTACCTCTTAGGAACAGGCTTTAGGCTTAGTAATCTGTAAATTACTAACTTCACATATAGTTACAGAGTGATATGGGCCTTAAAACTAAAAGGCATACCCTTTGAATATATAGAAGAAGATTTCGGCAACAAGAGCTCTTTGCTTTTAGAGCCTAATCCAGTTCACAAGAAGATCCCAGTGCTCGTCCACGACGGTCGTCCGATCAATGAATCCATGATAATTGTTGAGTATTTGGACGAAACATGGCCTCATATTCATCCCTTGCTACCTACTAATCCTTATGAGAGAGCACTTGTTAGGTTTTGGGTCAAATTTATGGAAGACAAGGTATGTATACTTCATTTTTTTTATTGTCAGAGATTAATATTTAAACTTTAACCGAGTCTTAATTAATTGTAGTCTGAGCTTTTAGTTCAATCGGTAAAGTCAAATTTATTATCTCAAGTTAACTGTTCAAGTTTTCATGTCTAGTTATTACATAGAGTTTCATTTTATTGGATTATATCAACAACCTCTGAATTTGTCTAAAAAAAATGATTAGTCCTTTGAAATTTATAGAGTGTTTCGTTAACTTTTTAAAATTGTTTATAGTTACATCATTAATTATGATTGTTAAACAAGCATGGTCTATCAATGTGGATTATAGTCCGAAGCACGGGAGAAGAGCAAGAGAAAGCTTTGAAGGCTACTAATGAAATGCTAAAGACAATAGAAGAAGAAGCCACAGGACTAATGGGAGATAATAAATATTTTGGAGGACCAAATATTGGAATTGTTGACATTGCTTTTGGGGGAATTGCTCAATGGTTGGGAGTGATTGAAGAAGTTGGAGGAGTGAAAGTACTTGATCCTCATAAATTCCCTAAATTGCACAAATGGATCCAAAGTTTCAAGCAAGCCCTTATTATTTGTGAAAATCGTCCGGATGAAGAAGAAATGGTTCCTTTTTTCAAGAGTCGCAGAGAAATGATACTGGCATCATCTTCTACTTGACTCTTTGTTTACTTACTCTGCACTATATTTTGTTTTTATCCAATTTTAGTTATTTTGATGTGAAAAGCCCAGTTATTGAGCTTTTATTGGTAGGTAATCTGTAAATACCACTGTAAACACTCATCGAGGTCTGTGATTTGCCCTGACCTTACGAGTGGGTAGATCTACCCTTAACTAAACTTTTTCTTACCAAAAAAATAAAATTTGTTTTCACAAAAATAAATTAAATGTAACACCGTAATAAAAGTCTTGAGCTAAGATAATACATTTCTTTTCGGTTAGCATGTTTATATTAACATTAGTATTCTCTCTTAACATAAAATAAGTTAGTCGAAAAGCCGCCATTGACTATATAGTTTCACTTTTTCATTTTCTTTGTTTTACTTTTAAGTCAACACCAAAGAATCTTTCGTTTTTGTTTTTTTTTTTTTACTTTATTAAAACATTTTTGGTTATTTTTTACAAAATAATCATTATATTATATGTTTCGTTATTAGGTTGATTTGTATTAAATTAATCTAATAATGTTAAAGAAAAATAACCTAAAAAGAAAGTAGTTATATAGTTGGACTTCTATTTTATTATAACAAATTTTAATTAAGATAAAAGAAAATATTAAATACGAACTAAAATGATACTTCTAGTACACAATAATACATCAAGTAGTTAAAAAATATATTATACAAATTAGTAGTCCGATCCAGTAGAACTCCATTTTTGTCATTTTTGAATAAGATCAAGAAATTAATTGAAAATTTTACCATTAAAATTATCAGTTAAATGAAAAACCAAATTGCAGTGCCTTAGCACAAATGATGTGTAAAAAGAATTGAATCTTCATAAAACTGTTGATTACCTGTAATAAAAATCAAGTACGTATCAGATAGCAAGATAGGATATCAAACCTTAGAAAGATAACTTTCTATTTATACAATTATATATCTAAATTTGACAAAATTATAAACACGCTCGCTCAAAAAAATAAAATAAATTATAAACACACGAATTTTTGTTATAGAAAAGAAAAATAATTGTAGAAATATACATATAAACTTAACACAAATTCTCTTAAAAAAAAAAACTTAGACACTAATTGTATTTTTTTTCGGTAGCAACTGAAATTGTAATTAAATCATGGCAATACAATTGAATACACACTTGTGGAAAAATTAACACAAGAATAAAGCCTCTAAACACTGTCCGTATAAGAAATAAAGCCACAAAAATTGTCGGGTTAAAAATATTTTTTATTCTACTGTCCATTTAATCAGTGTGAAATCAGATAAAGTATATCCGATTTCAAAAGTGCAAAAAAATCGGATAAATACGGTCATATTTTCATTTAAATTCTACTAACCTTGACATTTCCATGTGAAAATTTCATGTGTGAGTTGTTCAACTATTGTAAAATCTAAATTAGCGCATATGAAGCACTGGTGAAAAGAATGCCTTGTTTTGTTACAGTAAAGGACAAATCGGCTAATTTTTTTTTTTATCACGGACTAATGTTCATATTTTAAGTTGGAGGAGCGTAAATACTAATAGTCGATTTAAGGAAATGTGTATGTGATAAGTCTTTATTATCTCTTAAACACTATTAGACTTGAAACGCTTATGGGATTATATGATATCTTAATATTATGATCTATTTAAATTTTATCAATAAATTGAGTTTATGTTTTGGTTATTTGATTAAGGGAGTTACTATACATCGACCCCCTATATTACTAAACATCGACCCCGGCTCACTTTTCATTTACAAAAAGTCCTAAACACCCTTACACCTACTTTTTGCTAAATTTACTTTTTGTATTTATATATTATTCTTTTTCTAATTTAATAATTTAAGTTTTATTTTATATTAAGAGTTATTATAAATTATATATTATTTATTTAATTAGTATTTAATATTATGTTATCAATTACTTTAATAATACTTGCTAAATAGTTAATAAATTTATATATTTCTATTTTGTTAAATATTAATTTATATTTATATTTATTAATTTTTTTAAAAAAAAAAAGAAAAAAACTAACGGCGATGGTCGGAGTGACCGTCGCCACCACGGCGGCGACGGTCACTCTGACCGTCGCCGGTATTAATTTTTTTTTTTGTAAATTTTTATTTAAATAAAAAAGAATATATAATTAATTAAATTCAAAATAATAATAATAGATATATACTTTGTTTATGAATTATTTTAATTATACTTGTTAATAGTTAATAAATTTAGATATTTTTATTTTGTTAAGATATTAATTTATATTTATATTAAATAATTTTTTAAAAAAAAAAAAGTGGCGGCGACGGTCGGAGTGACCGTCGCCACCACGGATGCGACGGTCACTCTGACCGTCGCCGGTATTATTTTATTTTTTTTTAAATTTTTTTTTAAATAAAAAAGAATATATAATTAATTAAATTCAAAATAATAATATTAGATATATACTTTGTTTATGAATTATTTTAATTATACTTGTTAATAGTTAATAAATTTAGATATTTTTATTTTGTCAAAATATTAATTTATATTTATATTAAATAATTTTTAAAATAAAAAAAAAGTGGCTCCGACCGTCGCCGGTATTAATTTTTCTTTTTTTTTTTAAATTTTTTTAAATGAAAAAGAATATAATTAATTAATTAATTTCAAAATAATAATATTAGATATATATTGTGTGATATTATTTTAAAAATTTAAGCCGTTTTTTTAAATAATATTAAAAGTAGTTATTTATTAAATAAAACTTAAGAAATAAGACAAAAAAGTAGATAATTATATTTCATAATAAATAAAAACATAAATTACACGATAATTAATCACACAATCTTAAAAAGCATAATCAAATAAATTAACTTAAACACGTTGATGAAAAATCATCGACTTTAATCTGAATCTACCAATTGGGCGCATTAGCAGGATCATCAACGATCCAATCATTATCTTGTATGTTTTTCACGAATTGTTTGAAATTTGGAGGCTGAGACGACTGGATAACTTCGTAAATCCGTGTTTGCTCGGAAATAAAATCGATATAAGAAGTTGGGATTGTATTCCAAGGAGCATCATTGGCACTATTTCTATCCCTATTGTAATTGCCATAATTGTTTTTCGCCGCACTTACATTTCTTAATGAACTCACCATTTGTTGACGTTGATCCCACTCTTCAACGATAGAAAATGGGTATGTGTGAAAAACTTTGACAGTCGGAGTTGATTCTGACCATTTTAAGAAAATGGTTGAGTTGAGAATGTTGTTTACGTTGTTGTTGTTGTTTAATAATTGACTGTTGAACAATTGTAGCCAATTATTTATGGGCATAAACCATTCCAAAAACGTTAGAATGTTGTTCGGAATATTGCCTTGACTCAAACCGTTGCACCATTCTTGAACCGAAAATTCGAATGGCATGTAATGCATATAGCATAGCCACCACAACATATGGAGTGTTGTAGTTGGGAACTCGCCCGAAATCGGGATCTTAAAACAAAACATGAACGGAATATGGGGGTGAAACAATTTAGGACGAACAAAGGTATCTCCGAATACTCGGATTGCTCTTCCTTGACATTCCACCATATTCGAAGTTGAATCATCTCGAGAAAGAGTTCGGACAATTGGTTTTTCCGGTGGGAAATTTTGGCTATTTGAGGATGAAGATGCCATAGATAAGATAAATGTTTAGTAGATTTGTGTGTTTTTAGTATTTGTACAAAAACTTAATGACTTGTATCATATTTATAGAATTTTTTTGGAAGAGTTGAACATAGCTTTAATTAAAAATAAAAAATTTAATTTTTTCAAATTGAGTGGACAACACATTTACAACTTTATTTGACAATACAATGACATTGCGTAGACAATATAATGTCATTTAGTAGACAACACATTGACACGAATTTGACTATGAAAAGACAAAATTGACTACAATTATACAGTCGGGTAATACGGAGCATTAAAAAATTGAAATTTCGAACTCGGTGTGAACAATAGAAAAAAGTTCGTAACTAGATTATTTTATTAAATTTAAGATATTAATTTTTTTATATAAATAACTTAGTAATCCAACTCTTATAATTATTCTATTAAATAAAAATAGAGTTTGTAATTTTGAAATTATCAAAACTAGTTCGTTATATAAAAACATCCCGTTTATATAAAGACAATCCGTTTTATAAAAACTGTCCGGTTAAAATCCATTTTATAAAAACTGTCTGTTTGAACGTGTTGTATCGGACTGAAACTGTCGTTTCGTCCCGAGGTAAATGGACATATTTATCGATATTCGTGTCAATGTGTGGTTAAATCGTGTAAATGTATAGTCTCATCAAACTTTTTATTTTTCTTTAATTGATTGATTGAAAAAAGTATTTTATTTATAAGAAATATTTGAAAAATTTTGTTTAAAAAATGTTTTTTCCGGCGACGGTCACAGTGACTGTCGCCGCCTTGGTTCGATACAGCACGTTGATATGAAATACATAAATTCTGAAAATTAGTTCGTTATATAAAAACATCCCGTTTATATAATAACAATGTGTTTTATAAAAACTCTCCGTTTAAAATCAAATTTATAAAAACTGTCCGTGTGAACGTGCTGAATCGGACTTAAACTGTCGTTTCGTCCCGATGTAAATGGACAAATATCTCGATATTCGTGTAAATGTGTGGTAAAATCGTGTCAATGTATAGTCTTATCAAACTTTTTATTTTTTTTTAATTGATTGATTGAAAAAAAGTTTTTTTTTTTTTTATGAAGAAGAATTATTGTATTATTTTTATTTTTTTTTTAAAAAAAAAAAAATAATACGGCGACGGTCACTATGACCGTCGCCGGATTTTTTTTTTATTTTTTTTTTTTAAAAAAAATAATATATATTAAAATTTACAATATTAAAAAAAATACAAATTTTCACTATATTACTTACTCTCATTCTCTTCATACATACTTTCATTCTACAAATCTCAATCCATAATATTTTCTCCAAATCACTCTTATTTTTCCAACAAAAATTTCATCTTCCTTAATTTTCTTAGTTCATATCGAGATGTCGGACGGAGGGTATGCATCCCCGGACGGAGGTTATGCAACCCCGGACGAGGTGTTAGTCGGAGATGGGGTTGATTATGGTCCGAGTTTTATAACTGACGAAAAGTTTGAAACTAGGGATGAAGCAGTCGAACACGTTAAGTCGATTGCAATACTTCAACATTTTGAGATGGTTATAGCATCAAACCATAAGAACGGAAGACAATGTACAATGAGGTGTTCTCGGGGTTTAAGGTACAAACCCTTAGCGGATCCATCGACACGCCAAAGGCAACGCCGAACGAACAAATGTGGATGTCCAGTTAAACTTCGGTTGAAACTTAGGATATATCCAGATGGGAGCTTCTGGAGTATACACACTTGTTCTGAGGCCGAAAGTATGCATAACCACCCTTTGGCGGTATATGCGGAGGGATACCGACAAATGAGCGGGTTGAGTCCTTCTTCAAAAGCAATTGTGCGGGACATGACAGATGCTCAAGCCAAGCCGGGACCGATATTAGCCGCGGTGCATAAGGCATGTCCTTACGATAATGCACATATTACGCACATATACAACGAAAGAGAGGATTTGAGGCGTAAAGCAATGGAGGGTCGGGATGTACCTTCACAAATGTTCTATCTTGCGAAGAAGAACAACTATACTTACTCGTACCAAGTTGATGAAGGTAACGTCCTAACTCATATTTTTATGGCACATCCTGTAGCGGTGAAGCTTCTACGAATGTATTATTGGTGGATTGGCATTGATTTAACGTACAAAACAAACAAATATAACATGCCGTTGTTAGAGATCGTTGGAACGACGCCATGCCAAAAAAATTTCCTTGTTGCGTATGTTTTTTTACAAAATGAATCATCTGAAAGCTATAGATGGGCGCTTCAAACATTGAGGGGACTCTTCCGGAAAGATAAATTTCCCACGGCCATTACAAGTGATCGGGAGTTAGGGTTACTTAGACCGTTGGAAGAAGTTTTTCCGGAAAGTCAACATATGCTTTGTACATGGCATATTAACCGGGATGTGGTAGCCCATGTTGTTAAAAAATGTAAGCAAACGGACAATTTTGCCCAAAGTTTCAAATCGGGTAGGTGGAGTAAAATCATTCACGCGCCATCTATCGAAGCCTACTACTACGAGGTTCAATGCATGAAGGAAGTGTATGCCAAAAATCTTTCTCACATTGTTCGATACCTCGAGACGACGTGGTTAGTGCACAAGGAGAAATTCGTTGATGCATGGACAAACAATTTGTTGCATTTTGGTAACAAAACCACATGTAGAGTCGAAGCGGCGCATGCATCATTGAAAGATTGGCTATACACTTCCACCGGCGCTCTTGATTCTCTATGGAGCAAGGTTCACAAAAAACTCGGTGCCGAACACACTCAAATAAGGTAAAAATTTACTAAACTAACTCATTTATATTTTGTAATTTTTGATTGTTGTTAATATATATTCTAACTATATATAATCCAAAATGATTAGGAGGACCTTGGAAGAGGTGAGACGGTTTCGACCAATTGACGAACTAGGCGCTCCATTGACATATCTCAACGGTCAAGTTACCCATTATTGCATTGGCTTACTAGGTGACGAGCTAAAATTGATGAAAAAAATGGGAAGGGAGTCAAATGATCTTTGTGATCATGTGTTGCGGACAACGCACGGGTTGCCATGCGCATGTGAGATGTATCAAGCTTTCCGTTCGAAAACTCCAATACGGGTTGAGTCCGTTCATGTCTTTTGGAAGACCTACGTTATTGAGGGCGATGACGATGATCAACAAGTCAATCCACAATCGGATTACGTGTCTGATGATCATCGTTATGTGAATTCGCTTGTTGATGATCTTGGGAATATGCCTCCACAAGTTGCCGCCGAAGTGGGTTGGAAAATGCACGGGACGATGTATCCGGAAAAGGCAAACCTAGGCGAACCGGAAGTAAAAGACACGAGTAAGGGTCGCCCTCGGGGATCATCTTCAACCGCCCGTTTGAAATCTTGGTGGGATAAAACCAAGAAGGTCGGAAAAGACATAGGCGACGGACTAAGTCAAGGGATTGGTAATAGTCGTGGGAATGGAAGCGGAAGAGGCAAACCTCCTCCAAAGCCGAGTACAAGCAAGGCTCCTCAAACGCCTCGTAAATGTAAAGTTCCGATAACGCCTCGTAAATGTAAAGTTCCGATAACGCCTCGTAGAGGTAAAGCTCCTCAATCACCGTTGGGTCGTGGATCACCCGTTGGAGATACGGAACAAAACGAAAACGAGTCACATTTGGGCGATTCATCTACGATCGATAATGCATCACCTTCGGCTAATGCATCGTCATCTCACCCGACTACTAACACGTTCCATAACGGTAATCTCACTATTAATGTTATTTGCAAATGTTATTAATATGAAGTTTAACATTCTTTATTTTTCCCTTAATCAAGCTTTTTATGATTATTTTGTATGTATTTTGCAGTTTTAACATCCGTTAACATCTTTGATTTTGGTTGTTTGGATGACATCCCCGAACTCATTCGACCATATGTGATGGGCTATTTGGATGTTATTGGCGATGGAAATTGTGGATTTCGGGTGATCGCGGATTACGCCGGAAAGTCGGAAGAGTTGTGGCCACAATTGAGGAGAATTGTTGTAGATGAGATAAGTCGCGACATTCCCTATTACGGAAGGTATTATTATGATGGGGTGGCAAGCGCAATCTCCCGTATTGCTTGGTACGAGGGGCCGTGTGGGAGGTCTCATTGGATGCAAATCGTTTGCGACCTTTGGGCCGTGGCAAACGCGTTTAATACGACGGTTATATTGATCCAAAAGCAATACAGTCTATGTACCACAATATTACCGTTAAGGTCACCCCTAACTCATATTGGCGTTGCTACCCAACCGATGGGCGAAGTATGCTTAACATATCTTCAATCCGGAGAACATTTCATTCGAATGCATTTGAGTCCAAATTGCCCAATTCCGGGAATACACTATTGGTGGGCGAGGTACCATGATGCAAGTGTCGATAATTGGGATCGTCCTTATCAAAGTAGGATTGAACAATGGCAAACCTTACGAGGAAGGGTCGACTAAACCCGATTCATTTTTGCTTGTACAACCCCATACGTTTGTAATTCCGTTCAATTTTGTAAGCAACAATTTTTTCCTAATGTATCGATCGTGTTTATGCAAGTGTTTGGTTTACTTATATTTATAGCATCTCATTCATTTAACAAATCTCAAACAAAAAAACTTTTTATTTCCATTACTCATTCAAACTTACATGGATCATTTGAATACAATATTCAAAATAAACTACAATACAATACAATGCATAATTTAAACACACGACATTAAGTAAAGAATAACTTCAACGCCTCAATTATCGGGTGGAGGGCGAGGATAAGGGAGATTGTTGTGGGTGCAATACAAATTTGCAAAGTAGTCTAGATTGTCAAAGCGACTTTCTATGTGGTCAAAACGCTCCTCCGTTTGATGATGAAAGGTAGTAACTCGACTATCCATGTGCTCGATTCGCTCATTAGTTTCGCGTTGAAAAGTAGTAAATCGTTGATCCACCTCATTAAAGTGGTTCTCGGTTTGGAGATGCCAATTTGCCATTTGTGTTTGCATTTCCGCCATCCGAGAATCTTGTCGTAAGACCGTGTTGTTTATGGAGTATAACAATTCTGTTTGATCAAAAGGTCGGGGACCTTCTTCATTAGGCAAACTTGCCTCACCTTCATCGTTTTGATCATGAAACAAACTTTGGCCGACGGTCACTCGTGGCGCATACGACCTTGATGGAGGTCCTCCTTTCAAACACCGGCCAAAGAACACTTTCCCCATTAATTTTGCATCTTTCCAACGAAGTTTGAACAACTTTTTAAATGGAATCACCTCCGTAGCGAACATAGTTGCGATATAGCCAAGACCGAGGGAACCTCTAGGACGCTTTATGATCTCATCCAAAGAATTCCAAATATATGATGCAATATCCAATTGTAAACCATTAGCTATACGAAACAATAAATGCAATTCTTTAACACTTACTTTGCTCGACTCGCCCTTTCCCGAAAGGTTGTATGCAATGAATTTGTGCATACACATGACGGGTTTGCTTTTTATGTAGGAAGCTTTCAAATTGCTTGCGTCAAAATGTGGATCATTACTAATTTCTTTCCAATATTCCTCCGCCACAAAACCATCATTTCTCTCGTACGTGTCTAAGTCGAGATTTGGGCTAAATTTCTCCAGCAACCATGGGTAGGTTATGACGAAAGGATAACTTAAAAGTGTGAAACTCAGAGTTTTGTTTACTTCATCAATTGACAAAGTTGTGATAAATTCAATAACTAAATCATCACATACCGAATGAGACGCCTCGTGTAACTCGTATAGTCCCGCTCCTTCTAGTAATTCTTTAAGCGTCCTTTCGAAATCATTCTCTTTCATCCACCCCCAATCAAAGACGAAAAAAAAGTTCACGTGTAGTGTATGTACCTTGAGGAACCTCTCCAACTGGACTCCGGGTAGTATAGCATAGCAGACATGGTATTTGTGAGAATGAGAGGTTTGTTGCAATTTCCGGGGAAGATTTGCTTGAAGTCGATCATTTTCCGCCTTCTCTTCTTTCGTCATTTTCAATTTCGGGGATGATGATTCCCCGTCTTCATTATTTGATCTCTTTTTTCCCATAATTTTTTTCACAAAAGATGAAATAACTTTGATTTTGAGGAGATTTTGCAACAAATATGAATAATTTGGATTGAGATATGAGTTTAATGTGGTTTGAGAGTCTTTTTATAGGGAGTAGTTGAGAGTAAGACAAAAAAAACGGCTACTTTTTCAAAAAAGTAGCCGTTTTTTTTAGATTTTAGGGGACCGACGCCGGCGAGTCGCCGGACCGACGCGTCGCGTCGGAGCCGTTTCCGGACAGACGCGACGCGTCGCCGCCACGACTCGTCGCGTCGGCGTTGCGCCCAGCCAACTCTAAGAGTTGGCTGGAGTCTGAACGCGTCGTTAGACGCGTTCACCGCCCGACGCGTCGTGTCGGGCGGAGGTCAAACTATCCAACGGCTAGTTTGACCGCCCGACACGACGCGTCGGGCGGTGAACGCGTCTAACGACGCGTTCAGACTCCAGCCAACTCTTAGAGTTGGCTGGGCGCAACGCCGCCTACGGAATGTCTACCGACATTCCGTAGGAAATGCCGTCGGTAATGCCGGACGAGATTTACCGACGGAATTTCTGACGGATTTTCCGTCGGTAAATCTTCCAGAAATAAAAAAAAAAAAAAAAAAAAAAAACACAGTTTGTAATTTGAATACTAATAAGTGGCTTTAAGGATTTTTATAAAATAAAAATTTTTAAATTAGAAAATATATTAACACAATTTATAATCTGAATCAAATATATAAAGTATAAAATTAATATAAATATATAAAGTTTAAAATTAATATAAAGTAAATTTCATTCAAAGAAATAAAAAAAATAGTTTGATGGCATTATATATTGACACATTATTGCTCCATTGACAGAATTATAGTCGGGTCTGAACCAACACGTTAACTATTATTCTTAATAATAAAGTGAACAACACGATTAAAATTCCAAATGTTGAGAATACAGAAAATTGTCGATTATAAAATAAATTAGATTAATATAATAATCGGTTTTACAAGACAAGTCATCAAATGAAATTCAAACATTTTCACTCGCTTGGCCTCTTTCCACGCCACATGGTTTGAAAATCATTGAATTTGTCGACCATCGGTTGTGATTTGTCGGGGTCAACCAAATGCAACGTATCACGCCACATATCAACAACTTGATCGACCCACTGCATTAAGAGTAATAAAAATAAATATACAAAATAATATAAGTTTAAGTATTTTGTTTTAGTATTTAATAAATAGCAAATACTCACATAATCGGTCTCAGAAGAACGAGGCGGAATATTGCATTCAAAGTTATTTGTATTTTCAATTGCCAAAAGTCGGGGTCTGGACACCTGAGTGTACCAATCCATGTAGTCCGGAGCACAATCATATCCCCTATCACGTACCTTGTCCTCCCTCTTAAGAAGTAGAGCCGAAGCTTCAGGGTACGACTCCCAAGCGTATAAAGCAGCTTCCGGCTCAAACTGGACCATATAGGCAAGAGCATTCCATGACCTAATAGCACGAACGGGTCTAGGAATGCGCCCCGGTATCTTCTGAATGTATCCAATTTGACGAGTACATCTTCCGGGCAAGTAAGGCTCGATGATATGACGACATTGAACCCAACCGCTATAGGTCGGCCTTAAGAACTCCTCAATAGGACCGCCACCATAAGGCATCCACACGACCTACATATCAAATGATAACAAATGTTATTCAATGTTATTCTAATCGTTCTCAAATATCAACAATTTATAAAAAAAACATAACTTAAAATGCGGAAGGTAGTTACCTCGTGCGCCTGTAGACTATCAATACGCTTGCGAAAAAGAGCTAGACGCTTGTTTGATCTACCGGGTTGGCCAGGGTGCCACAAAGATGCTCGGGGCGCACCATCCATCTCCATCGCATCAACTTGTGTCCTAAAATCGGGAAAATGCTCATAGATCCATGTTTGGATAAGGACCAAACACCCCGCTATCCTTTTACAATCACCTCTACTCGCCCGTCCCAAATGGTTATATAGGGTTGCTAAGGTGGCCGATGCCCACGAAAATGTCGCAACCCCGGTAAACCCGTTTGACAATTCTTGGATGAATGAGGCGCGAACGGCACATCCACTCGTATCCACAAATAACGTCGATCCTAACATCATAATAAGCCATGACTTTGCCTTAGTATCCGCATCGCTAGTCTCATGAAAACGCGCCTCCAATGACTTAAACCTAATGCCACCGGTCTTCCAATGCTTTGCTAATACAGTTTCTCGATCACATCCAAAAAGATCTTGATATAAACTGTAAATATCCTCCAAGCCACTAGATGCTATCACAGGTGATCCGGCCACGGGGATGCGAAGAATCTCCCACACATCATGCAACATGATGGTCATCTCTCCGAACGGCATATGAAATGAATTCGTATCCGGTTGCCACCGCTCAACGAATGCAGATATCAAGGGGATGTCAAGGAAATCAAACATAATAGAAGGCAAATGATATAGCCCGGTATCATTGATCCTTGACTGCACCTAAACCAATACAAAAATATATACTTAATTTAACTAATCATAATATACACATACATATTAATAATCTATCGTCTATAATACCAAATAATACTTGTTCTCAATCATTGTTTGTTTACTACACTAATATTAACAAACACTATACTAATAATAACAACGATAATAATATACCAATGCATCCAATGTAATATCAAATAAGACTTGTTCACTACACTAATAATAACAATAATAATAATAATAAAAATATTAATTAGAACAATGATAATAATAATAGTTAGAATAACACAAATAATATTTCTAACATCATAATTACTTACCTAATTAGTATTAATTAAATAAAACTACTAACCTCGGGACCGGCATGTTCGTACATATTTTGTAATTTGTGATTTATTGCTACTCGATTTTCCATCCTTAATATGCCTCGAATCTCCCCATGCCACATCTTTGATGCCACGTGCCCTAAAAAACTCGGAATAACCGAACCATCTCTAGGTCCACCAACAACGGGTCCGGTAACCACCCAACTCCGGTCATCCTCGGCTCTTTTTCCTTTCGAAACGTTACTTCCTTTTCCCCTAGCAAATCGACCACGTTTGTCCTTAAATGTTTCAACCGGTACGAAGTCATCATCATCATAATCACCATCCGCCTCATCCTCGGCCTCTAACTCCTCCTCGGCCTCAACCTCTTCATCTAAAACATTGTAAGCCGGATCGTGTAGATCATCATCGCCAACGACCTCATCTACGTCTAAATCATCTCCTACCTCTACATTCACATCAACCCGAACCCTCTTCGCCCGGTCCATACGACCCGATGCATTAATACCTCGATTTTTAACTTTTCTCTCACCATCCCCAATGATCACATTCGCCATATTCAACCGTCTACTAACGTTAGTGTAACGCTACATTCAAATCGTGAAATAACTTAATTAATACATATTAATATTTAAGTAAACGTAACTAAGTACAAATTTTTCGATATAACAACAAAACTTACAATTTTATCGATATTCGAAGATGAACCCGTGGTTTCCATAACCTTGCTCAAAATTATAAACTTAGAGAGAGAAGTTAGAGAGATAGGAGATATGAATTTGAATTTGAAATGAGTAGTGGAGATATGAGTTGGATATGATAAAGGTAAAGGTATAATTTGAATTTTGAATGTCATATTTATTGTATAAAAAATAGGTAGTTGAAAGTGATATAATGTGGTATATGAATTTTGAATATTTTTTTATTTTGTATTTCAATATTTATTAGATTATTTAGTTAATTTTCAAAATAAATATAATTGTTTTTTATTTCTTATTATTACTATAAAAAAAAAAAAAAAAAAATTTTAATAGTCGGCGACGGTCAGAGTGACCGTCGCCGCCGTGGTGACGACGGTCATAGTGACCGTCGCCGCCATGGTGGCGACGGTCACTCTGACCGTCGCCGCCAATAATTTTTTTTTTTTTTTAAAAAAAAAAACATTAACAAATAATATTGTTAAAATTTAAAAAATAATATAACACAATATATATCTAATATTATTATTTTGAGTTTAATAAATTAATGTTATTTGTTAACGGCCTATTTTACGAGACTTTACAAAACGGACTATTTTAGAAATACCCTGACCATATTTTACGAGATTTTACAAAACGGACTATTTTAGAGATTTTAACGGACTATTTTAAAGATTATTGAAAAACGGACTATTTTGCAAGATTTTACAAAACGAACTATTTTAGACATTTTAACGAACTATTTTAAAGATTATTGAAAAAACAGACTATTTTACGAGATTTTACAAAACGGACTATTTAGACATTTTAATGTTATATTTATTGTATAAAAAATAGGTAGTTGAAAGTGATATAATGTGGTATATGAATTTTGAATATTTTTTTATTTTGTATTCCAATATTTATTAGATTATTTAGTTAATTTTTAAAATAAATATAATTGTTTTTTATTTCTTATTATTATTAAAAAAAAATAAAAAAAAATTAATAGTCGGCGACGGTCAGAGTGACCGTCGCCGCCGTGGTGACGACGGTCAGAGTGACCGTCGCCGCCATGGTGGCGACGGTCACTCTGACCGTCGCCGCCAATAATTTTTTTTTTTTTTTTTTAAAAAAAAAACATTAAAAAATAATATTGTTAAAATTTAAAAAATAATATAACACAATATATATCTAATATTATTATTTTGAGTTTAATAAATTAATGTTATTTGTTAACGGACTATTTTACGAGATTTTACAAAACGGACTATTTTGAAACACCCTAACTCTATTTTACGAGATTTTACAAAACGGACTATTTGAGAGATTTTAACGGACTATTTTAAAGATTATTGAAAAACGGACTATTTTGCGTGATTTTACAAAACGGACTATTTTAGACATTTTAACGGACTATTTTAAAGATTATTGAAAAAACGGACTATTTTACGAGATTTTACAAAACCGACTATTTAGACATTTTAACGGACTATTTTTAAGATTATTGAAAAAACGGACTATTTTACGAGACGGACCATTTTAAAGATTATTGAAAAAACGGACTATTTTACGAGATTTTACAAAACCGACTATTTAGACATTTTAACGGACTATTTTTAAGATTATTGAAAAAACGGACTATTTTACGAGACGGACTATTTTAAAGATTATTGAAAAAACGGACTATTTTACGAGATTTTACAAAACCGACTATTTAGACATTTTAACGGACTATTTTTAAGATTATTGAAAAAACGGACTATTTTACGAGACGGACTATTTTAAAGATTATTGAAAAAACGGATTATTTTACGAGATTTTACAAAACGGACTAAAACTAATTAATATTATTTAAAACACTATTCATTAAAATTATTAAATAATTAGTGAAATGAGGAAGGGTATAATAGGAAATTATTTTGTAAAAAGTGGGCCACGCGTGGGCCGGGGTCGATGTTTAGTAAAATAGGGGGTCGATGTATAGTAGTTCACTTGATTAATGGAGGAAGCTTATATCATTGGTCTTCGAATCATAAAGTAGATTGATAGCCTATATGCTGAGGTAGAAATCTCTTACATGTGTCTTTGTTGATTTTATTAGAGTAATATTTAACTCTGTTTCCTTTCAAATTTTTCTTTTAGTCCTTGATTTGGATGGGATTTTTTCAATCAGGACAAATTCAGAGAAAAGGACAAACCTTAATTAGCATAAAATGGAAAGATCTAGTCTAATATTAAAAAATAAATGGCAGCGAAAACGACATTCGTCATGGATGACGATTGATCATTTGGCTTTTAAGAAAACACTTTATTAATTATTGCCCAAGAAAATAAACATGTAGGCCATTGATTAATTAGTACATAAAGAATACCAAGAATAGATGATCAAGCCAAAACAAAAACATGTCTGAATCTGAAGTGAAGCTACTTGGAGGATGGCCTAGTCCTTATGTTTATAGAGTGATATGGACTCTAAAACTTAAGGGCATACCCTTTGAATATTTAGAGCAAGATATGTTCAACAAAAGCCCTATGCTTTTGGAGTATAATCCAGTCCACAAGAAAATCCCAGTGCTTGTCCATGGCGGCCGTCCGATCAACGAATCCATGATAATCGTCGAGTATTTGGACGAAACATGGCCCGATATTCATTCATTGCTGCCCACTCAGCCTTATGACAGAGCGCTTGCTAGGTTCTGGATCAAATTTATTGAAGACAAGGTACATTTCATCTATTTCACTAACTCGTAATTAATTTTTGATAGCAAAAACTCGAACTGATAGTTAAAGTCTACAACGTCTTTCATATAAGTAATTGATAAAATTAAATTGATATGTGAATTATGATTGTTGAATAGGATTCATCATTGTGGAAGATGTTCACAACCACTGGGGAGGAGCAAGAGAAATATGTGAAGGCTTCATTGGAAATACTAACTACAATAGAAGAAGAAGCCATGAAACTAATTAGTGGAGATAATAAATATTTTGGAGGAGAAAATATTGGAATAGTTGATATTGCTTATGGGGTAGTTGCTCATTGGCTGCCAGTTATAGAAAAAGTAGCAGAAATTCAAGTACTTGATCCCCATAAATTTCCAAAATTTCTCAAATGGATCCAAAATTTCAAGCAAGCCCCTATTATTTCTGAAAATCTCCCAGATGAAGATGAGATGATTGTTTTTTTCAAAGGCAGAAGGGAAATGATACTAGCATCTGCTTCTACTTGAGGTTGAGGTTGAGGTTGAAATTTTATTTAGTCAAAGTTTTTCTCCATTTTAGCTTTTGTCTGTTATGAATTATCTGATCAAATTCATGTGGTGATTCTATATACAAATCATACACAATAAAACATTTCAATTCCTTAATATGTAATATATTTAATTCCAGTTTATGATGTTTAAGCAAAATCGAAGTGTATTATTAATTGACATTTCAGCTTTTTAAAATTTTATTGTAGTAAAATTTATTTTTTTCAAATTGAGTCGTCACATGGTATGTACACATGTCAAATTGTGACATGGGAAAAGATAACGAAATTGCATTTTTTTTTTCTATCCATTCAAGGGCAAATTAGGATACTACGAGGAGCAAATGTGACAAAATAACACCACATGAGGCAAATGACAATATTTTGAATACCAAAGGGGTAAAAGAGTGTTTAAATCTATTAAAACTGGTTAAAACTCATATAATGGTATATACATTCTTCAGAAGTCCAGATCTGTAGATAGCTTTGATATCTTGGCTCCTCCAACAATAAAGAATCTGCATTCTTTCTAATAATATCGCATTGTTGTAAATTTATAGATCTAATTCGGTTAATAAATCATTTTCAGTCTGTGCTAAAAGCAAAATAAATGTAAAAGCAAAAGAAATATAAATGATAAAGAATCTCCCTCAAAAGAAAAAAAACAATAATAATCAATTATAAATCTGAAGATAAGGAAAAATGTAGACATATATAACTAAGAAAAACGAAACTACTATAAAGAAAATACAAAGGAAGGAAGATGACTAAAATAATAATAGAAAAAAGAAAAAGAAAAGGCAAATGAGATTTGATTTTCTTTTTCTAATGTTTAAAAATATGCAAATAAAACTATCAAGAAACAAATATGCAAATAAAAATTTATGATTTGTGCATTTTGCAAACTTGGACGGTCCATGTATCTAAAATTATTAAGTGACTACTTATCCAAAAAACCAAAATTTTGTAGAAATTGAAAGAAGTACTAAATTATAAAATAGTTGGCTTGCAAATTAACTAAACCGACCACGAGTACTTTTTGGACCAATTGACGCGCGAATCATTAAACTAAAGTTTCATAAACCCAAGATATACCTTTACAAGTTTTTAAATTTTGGGACTGCGTTTGGAATCACAAAGTTTTTTGTACTTTAGTTTTATTGTTTAGAGCCATGTTTTAAAAATCGGATCGGATATTGAACCAGCGTAATAAAAGCGTAATAAAAGGGTCAAGAATTTAATAAGTAAAACTAGTTTAATTGGTGGTTCAACCGATTCAATTGATAGTTGAACCGAACCGAACATCCAATTGGTTTGCGGTTTGATCGGTCAAATTAGCCGGTCTGGTTCGGGTTTCATAACACTGGTTAAGAGAGAGAGGTTACGTGATATGAGGCGCTTTATTGTTGTTGATGAAAGACAGTACGATATTAAAAAAAATGGTAATTTTTGAAAAAAAATCCTTGTGTTTACTGATTTTGTCAAAAATGTGTCTGTGTTTATTTTTTTGACAAAATGAGGATTGTGTTTATCACCGTTACTCAAAAGGCGGAAAAATCATTAACGGTGTTAAATGTGATGATGTGGCAATGAGTTTTTGGTTTTTATTCATTGATAAATTTCTTAAACATTGATGTGTTTACAACTTTAAAGTGTGAGAAATGAGTTTTTCATATCATAACCCGTAAATTAAGACCAAAATACTTCTTTCCACGTCATCACATTTAACACAGTTAATGATTTTTCCGCTTTTTGGTTAACGGAAATAAACACAATCCTCATTTTGTCAAAAGAATAAACACACACCTTTTTGACAAAATTGATATACAAGAATTTTTTTCGAAAATTACTTAAAAAAAATTATAATATATTATTGATGATTTCGAATTTTTTTAGTTGACTGCGCATTTTATATTTATATCTACAATTAGTATTAAATTTGGATGCCGATAACACTGATTTAAAAGCATAATTATTTTAAAAAATTGAGATCTCAATAATTTATTTATTGAATTTTTTTTCAAATGGAAGCCCATTGGAATAAGCTCTAGGAGGCGGTTATGTCGGCTCCCCTAAGAGCTAACATTTTACGATCAGCGCTTCAATTTACAGATAAACTCACCAGTTAAACCAACCTATTTAAATTTTTAGTATCATAGGATAAATTGGTCTTAAATTGGAAAGATAAAGTTAAATTTTGCATCAATTTTGTACATTAAAGGCAACTCTAAATCTTAGAAAAAAATGATAGGAACAAATTTAGAACTACGCCCCTATTAAAAATTGGATCATTTGATAGATAAAATCTGCAGCTCCCAAGTATTGGTTTTGAATTGGAATAAATAAAATTAAGAGTAGTTAATTGTTTAGTCGTCATGGATTACGATTGATCATACACCATCCTTAACAATTTTTAATTTTTAATAATAATAATTAAAATAGTACCCTTCCTAGGTATTTCATATTCCCCTGCTGATTTTAAAAAAATATTAAAATGACCCCATCAACTTATTGCTCAAGCAAAGGCATAGTCTTGTTTAGTATATATATGTATTAGCTAGTAGTGATTCATAAAACAATCAAATCAAACAAAAACCTTGTTAATTTTAACTAAGCCAAAAAAACATGTCTGAAGTTAAGCTACTTGGAAGCTGGTTTAGTCCTTATGCCTATAGAGTGATATGGTCTCTCAAACTAAAGGGCATACCCTTTGAATATTTAGAAGAAGATCTTCCAAACAAGAGTTCAATGCTTTTGGAGTATAATCCCGTGCACAAGAAAGTACCAGTGCTCGTTCATGGCGGCTGTCCCATCAACGAATCAATGGTAATTGTTGAGTATTTGGATGAAACATGGCCTGATGATCATCCTTTGATGCCCACTCTTCCTTATGATAGAGCACTTGCCAGGTTTTGGGTTAGATATTTCGAAGACAAGGTACACTTCCATCTCTTTAATTGGCTTTTTTTTATGTTTCTCATTATCTAACTTTGATTTGTTGAAATTTGATACTGTTAGAATGCAAGTTTCAAGTTTTTGATAATTAATTAATCACACTACGTATAAATGAGAAATGTCACCTCACCTTGAGAAGAATTAATTAATTAATTAACTAGCTACACACAAAATCAGTCAATATAATTTTGGATAAATTGTGATTTAATAAATAGGGCTCATCAATGTGGAAGATATTTGGAAGCATGGGAGAAGAGCAAGAGAAAGCAGTGAAGGGTACACTAGAAATGCTCAAAACAATAGAAGAAGAAGCCATGAAAGTAATAATTGGAGATTATAAATTTTTTGGAGGAGAGAATATTGGCATTGTTGACATTGCTTTTGGGCCAATTGCACATTGGCTGGGAGTGATAGAAAAAACAGTAGGAATAAAAGTATTTGATCCCTTTAAATTCCCAAAATTGCACAAATGGACCCAAAGTTTCAAGCAAGCACCAGTCATCAGTGAAAATCTTCCAGATGCAGCAAAGATGGTGGCCTTTTTTGTACCCCGCAGGGAAATGATAATAGCTTCTGCCTCTGCTTGACTTTGAATTAAAAAATAAAAATAGAATGTAATAATTTATGATTTAGTTACTTTGGGTTGTTGAGATTTCAATAGACAATTTCATAATAATGTTGCTCAATAAGTATGTAATGTTGTACCTTTAACCATTTTGTTTCTATCAAATAAGATTCAATCGTGTCTATCTATCTATCTAAAACAACACTTTGTTACCTTTGAGCTTACTGTTCACATTTCTAAAAACAAAATAATATTATTTTAATCACAATTATTAGTTTATGTTTATATAAAAATCAATTTGAGGTAAAATTGATTATTATATGAATTGATAACCAACAAAGGAGCATAAAGAGCAACACAATTATTACAAACATAGAGGTATACTATTGTCGGACAATCTTCTGATGAACCCTAAGTGTTTTGATTATGTCCAAACGTTTCAGAAGATGAAAATTAAAATTCTCTTACATACGGTTTAATGTTGACTAACAATTTTTGTTAAGTTTGTATGTAAGTTACTCAGCAGGTGCTGAATGAAGAATTTCTGGATTGCCTGGAAGACTCAGAAGAAACGAGAAAGCTGAAGACAGTGTTTTTAATGTTCAGAAGCTGGATGCTCCGCTCTGAAGTTATCGAAGTCTGTTAAAGCTCTCCTCAGAGGTCCATTGCAATCAGAAGATAAACTCAACCAATTCGATCATAAGCTTAGACAAATGGAATTAGCTTTCAGAAGCTAAGTCACGGGTTCTGTTTAGCATTTATTGCTCTGACAATTGCATTTAATGCAAAGCGCCAAAAGTTCAAAAAGCTGTTTTGAAGGAGCGCGCTTGTCTACTCAAAACGAAACCAGAATTTCCTTGTCTACCCTTTGTTGATCCAATTGAAGAATGTTTCCAGTCAACCTCTACTTCAACTTCAAATCACTTACCGGATTTAGTTAAAGAACAAGGTTAACGGAATCAAAGTGTTTGAATACCGTTTGAAGACATGACAGATTAACGGCTACAACAACTGATGTCATCCCTTTTGAAGATTCAAATTTACCAACGGTCATCCTCATTCACTATAAATAGTAGCCAAGCTCCACTGCATCATCTACGCGTGATAATCGAGCAAAATCTCAACGCACTGTTTGAACAAGAAAAACAGAGCACATTTTCCATTCTCAATCTTTCTTAGAATAGCTTTAGTTAAAGTGAGAGAGTGAAGAAAAACAAGTTCAATCTTGTAAACTGATATCGTTTGTGATATTCAGTTAGATTTAGAGAGAGAAATCTAGTTGAGATTAGAGTTGGGTGAGAAATCCAGAAAACAGAGTTGTTGTTGTTGTTCTGGTGGAAATCCTTTAACTCTTTTTAGGCTAGTCAGAACTAAGTGAGAAATTAGCTTATGTTCTGTTGATGTAAAGGAGCTTCTGAACTTGCCATAAAAATTCTGAATAGTAGATTTAAAATCTCTGGTGGCTGCGACCTCAGGGGACAAGACGTAGTCACAGGACTTCTGTGGCGAACTTGGATAAATCGACTTGTTCATCAGGATCTCCTGAACTTTTTTCTCCCTCTTATACTTGTTATTTTTGCTTCTGTGTACTTGCTTATATTTAGTGCTGAAACAGATTTTCTCTTTATATCATTGTCTTTGTTCAGAAGACTGTCCAGAAGTTCTTAAACTCAGAACTTCTGTTGCTGAAAGCAGTCTAACTGTGTTTAGGCAGAATTTCCCTCAAAAGCTGCTTCTGTAAGCTAGCCTCTGATTCTGAGGAAATTTGACTCTGAAAATTAAGTTTCTCTAAAAACTTAGAAATTTTCAGTTTACAACTTAGACACCTATTCACCCCCCTCTAGGTGATTCTGTTCTTGTTAGGGCACATCTTCCATCAATAAAATGGAGGATGAGAAATCCTTAGCCCTAGTAGCTAGGTTATGAGCTACAACTTTACCTTTTTAGGAACAAAAAGAAAAGCACATTACCTTAACTTAAGACTTAAATAAAAAATATCCATATAAGAGCCAAAAAGAGATGTAGCAGAGAAGGTGTCTGACTTAATAGTCTCAATTACAACCTTCACATATGATTGAATGATAAACGGAAGGAACAATCGATAGCGAACAACAACTCATGGATAATAGCTTATATTTCAGCTACTTCAACAGAAAAGCAAGGATCAATAAGAATACATGCAGAGGCTAAAACCAAGTCGTGTTCATCACGAGCAATCAAACCAATCTTGCAAATAAGGACGTTATCCCTTTAGGAGGTGTCACAATTAATCTTGGCAACACCAGGAGGGGAAGGGTGCCATATATTTTTTAGGATCAAAGTCCTCAATACTTGGAGGAGCAACAAGCATGGGACTAGCTAATGTGTAACCCGAAGCTTGATTAAAATCATTGAGAAACTGCTGCAATTTAAAAAGGCCAGAACTAGACTCAAGCCAAATAAAATTATGAAGCATTTCATTACGACGAAACCAAAGCCACCAAAGCCATGTATATATAGTTTTACAGCAAAGCTAACCTATGCCCTTAAGGCATAGGTTAAGTGCATTTAATATACATAGTATTTAGTGTTAATTTAGGAAATTTCAACTTCATTAAATGCATTTTAACAAAAATATTTAATTGTTTTATCTTTTTATACAATTAATTAATATAATTAAATTTCTATAATTATTTTTATTTAATAGGTAAAATTCTTAAAATAGGAGCTACGAGTTTATAATTTGAGTTCGTGTGTAGGTTTAGGATTTTGGTTAGAGTTCAGGGTTAGGGTTCAGGGTTAGGGTTTAGGGTAGGGTTAGTGTTTAGGTTCGGATTTAGGGTTCGGGTTCAGGTTAGGGTTTAGGGTTAGATTTGGTTCGGGTTTAGGGTTAGATTTTATGGTTTTATTTTAGGGTTAGGGTTAGGGTTTAAGGTTAGGGTCTGAGTTAGGGTTTACGGGTTAGGGTTAGGGTTTATGGTTTTGTTGGAGTTCGGGTTGAATTTTGGGGAGTTTAGTTCAAGTTGTAGTTGAAGGTTAAGAATTTAAGATTTATAAGTTTAGTGTTTTAAAAAAATATTAATTGTATTTATAGTTTCTAGATAATCAATAAATATTATACATTTAAAAACTTGTGATTTTCTAGAGTATATTAAATGCCTTAATGAGGCTTAACCTATGCCAAAGGCTTAACCTATGCCAAAGGGCATAGTTTAACCAAGCCGATAGTTTTATTAAACTTTGCATTATTACCTACTCCATTAAACTCAAGCTCTTTTGATATACTAATCTTCTTGATAAACTAATTACTATAAATCAATTAAGTAAGAGTTTTTATGTAGTTTTCATTATTAAATTAGTGATATGAAATTTAATCCGATTATAACAAAAATAAGTGTCATTTATTTTAAAATAACAATAGAAAAAGCAACTATATATAATTTATAAGCAATTTTGTTCACGAATATTCGTTACACCAAACAAAATCACCCTGAATTCGGTGGACAATATCATTAATAATAGACCTAAAGTAGGAGGAACTTAGTGCACATAAAATTCGGTGGACAATATCATTAATAATAGACCTTAAGTAGGAGGAACTTAGTGCACATAAATTTTAGGATAAAGTATAATAAAGAGTCTTTTGGTTTTCACCTTTAGCAAGGCCTCGTGGTTTTTAAATGTACAAATGAGAGATCTGTAATATTATTTTTTTGGGTAATTTTTGAAAAAAACTCTTGTGTTTATCAATTTTGTCAAAAAACCAAAAAGCGGAAAAATCATTAACGGTGTTAAATGTGATGACGTGACAAGGGGTATTTCGGTCTTAATTTATGGGTTATGATATGAAAAACTCATTTCTCACACTTTTAAGTTGTAAACCCGTGAATGTTTAAGAAATTTATCAATAAATAAAGACCAAAAATCAATTGCCACATCATCACATTCAAGGCCGTTAATGATTTTTCCGTCTTTTGAGTAACGGTGATAAACACAATCCTCATTTTGTCAAAAAAATAAACACAAACACATTTTTGACAAAATCGATAAATACAGGAGTCTTTTTTGGAAATTACCTAATTCTTTTTTATGAAAGTAGTATAAACAATTAACAAGTAGGCTATCAATTTTTTTGGATGCCTAATCAACTATGTCTACACATTGCTCGGATTTCTCATTATTGAAATAGATTGCATCAACTGAATGCTTACAAGGGATTCCACATATTTCCCACATCCTACAAGTACATGTCCTCATACCCAAATCAACTACAACAACTTTATCACCACACCCAGTAGAATATTTTGATTGTCCCGCTATAGTTCCCAAGCAAATTCTAACTTTTAATTTAATCTTTTCTAATTTTTCCTTGATCTGTGGACATACATCTTCATTATATTTACACATTCCCTCATATCTCACATGGAACCTCTTCATCAAAAGTTTCCTGATTGACTCATACATGTCCTCCAAAGTTTCTCTCAATTTTTTATATCACCAATAGAATGTGAACAGACAAAATTGCCCTTTAATTAATTTTCTGTCAAAGTGCCACGTCATGACATTCAAAAAAATTTCTTACTTCCTAACTGTTTATACCACAAGTCCCTTATTTGTACATTTTGAAACCACATAGCATACTTTACCCTAAATTTTATTATATATTAGTTTTTCAAAAACAAAGCCAATGGTTTGGGGTTTATAAACAAATAAAAGAGAATCTCAAGTATCATGTGTAAAGCTGGAAACTTAACTCTACATGCTTAACATTATGCGAACAAAAATACCCTTCTAAACTCAAAATTATTCATCGTAGTTGGAGACTCTATCGATTTCTAATTAATAATTAAGATTATATTCTTTATAACTGAATTGAACTTAACTGTGAACTAAATTGAACTGCATTTTCTGAATGAAAATTACTGAAGTGAACTGAAATCAATTATTGATATCAATAACTGATAAGCCATAAAGAACATGACCTGACTCTCCCTTCAACTTATTTCCTTATTGAACTGAAAGTTTGAGTGGAGAATTAAGTCCACTGATATTTTTTATATTAATCTTTGATACACTCCTCAAGTGAATGTCGCCTGAGCTTGAAACATGCACAACACAAGCACATCCCACTATGTGTTTTTAATTTTCCAACATATGGAAGTTGTCAAGACTCGAACTCAAAACATTTCGATCGCAGAAGCTTTGATAACATATCAATTAAACGACAGAAGTAAAAGCTCAAACTGATAGTTAAGGCTATCAACATCTATATATTAATTTTGGACATTAGTGCTCAAGCTTTAGCTGAGGTAGAGGCTAGTGTTGTTGGTAAGTGAGTACTAAGTATATAATAGTGATTAGTGGAGCAATCAAATGATACACAAATTAATTCTGTTAATCTTAGTGAAGCAATAAACATGGCAGAAGTTAAGCTACTGGGATCATGGTATAGTTCTTATAGTTACAGAGTAATATGGGCTCTAAAATTGAAGGGCATACCCTTGAATATGTAGAACAAGATCTATTCAACAAGAGTTCAATGCTTTTGGAGCACAATCCAGTGCACAAGAAAGTACCAGTGCTCGTCCATGGCGGCGGTCCGATCAGTGAATCCATGATCATCATTGAGTATTTGGACGAAACATGGCCTAATATTCATCCTTTGTTTCCCACTCATCCTTATGACAGAGCACTTGCTAGGTTCTGGGTTAAGTTTATTGACGATAAGGTACTTAAACTTCATCTCTTTCTTTTACCTCCCTTATGGTTTTTCGTTCTTTATTAATAAAATTTCAGACTATTGGCATGTTCTTTCAGAACTCTGTTTTACAACTCCTGAATCTTGGTTTGCTGAAACTTGATGTCTACATTTCTGTTTAAATATGATTTAGAATTGAAAGTTCACATTCCTGAAAGAAAAATAATTTAAATTTATACTAGTAAAGTCTAATGATACTTTTTATATTTATCTTCGAAACACCCGTCACGAGAATGTCTCTAGCATTGAACACTTATATAACACGTTCATTTTATCATGCATTGAAATTTCACCAAAGAACGAGAATATGAGAATTTGGACCTAATGAGACACATACATAGGCTTAATTACCAGTTAAGAAATAATGAACCCAAGAATGTTATCATATCTTATTGAAATAATGATGATTAAACAGGCTTCATCAATGTGGAACATATTTGAAACCATAGGAGAAGAGCAAGAGAAAGCTGTGGAGACAACCATGGAGATGCTAAAAACAATAGAAGAAGTAGCCATGAAATTAATAACTAATGGAGATAATAAATATTTTGGAGGAGAAAATATTGGTATTGTTGACATTGCTTTTGGTATAATTGCTCATTGGCTGGGAGTGATAGAAAAAACAGTAGGAATAAAAGTACTTGATCCCCAAAAGTTTCCAAAATTGCATAAATGGACCCAAAGTTTCAAGCAAGCCCCAATCATCAGTGAAAATCTTCCAGATGCAGCAAAGATGGTGGCCCTTTTTGAACCCTACAGAGAAATGATACTAGCATCTGCTTCTTCTGCTTGACCCTTTTATTAATTGGTTCATTTACTGCATTTTGTTAATTGCTAATTAATAATTTATGCTCAATAATTACTTGGGCATTACTTAGATTTCAATAGTTATTTTCATTGTAATTAATGTTGCTGAGTGAGTGTGCAATGTTGTCCCCTAACTATTTTGTTTCTATGAAACAAGATTTAATAATGTGTAAAGTGTTAGATTCTTTTTTACTTAAATTCAGTTTGATAATTTCAATAAAAACCTAATTTTTTATAATTAACTTTTTGATACTAGAAGTCCACTGTGAAATAAGCCCTACGAGGCCATTTTGTCGGCTCCTCCTAAAGCTAACAATGTACAATCACTAATTCAATTTATAGACAAACTTCTTTATAATATCCAACATGACAATAAAATAACAGTTAAACCAATCTGTTTAAGTTTTTAACATTGTAGGATATTTTGACCTCTCGCTAACTCTTCTCTACTTTTGAAGATAGAAAAATTGGTCTTAATTGGAAATGATAAATGTAAATTTTGCACCATTTTGTATATTATAGGCAAATCTAAATTTTCAAAAAACAATAGAAACAAATCTGGAATTTATCCCTTTAAAAATTGGATTATGTGAGAGATGAAATCTGCATGTATTGGTGATGAATTAGAATAATGAAATTAATAGTAGTTAATTGTTTAGTCGTCATGGATTACGATTGATGACAGCCATTTATGTTCATATAAAATCCTTGAAATTTTTGGTTTATAATAATAATAAGGCTTAATATTCAAAAAAACCCCTGAACATGGTAAAATGTTGCAATTTCCCCTGAACTTTAATTGTAACAAATTACCCCTTAAACTTGGCAAATTGTAACAAATAACCCCATATTTTGAGTTTGAAAAGTTAAATGCCACGTGTCATGCCCTTATTCGATATTTGAAAAGTCAAACTGCCACGTGTCATGATTCTATAGGGTGTTTCAAAAGTCAAAATGCCACATGGCAGGATCTTATAGGGTGTTTAAAAATTCATGCATTATTGGGGTAATTTGTTACAATTTGCCAAGTTCAGGGGGTAATTTGTTACGATTTGCCAAGTTCAAGGGGTAATTTGTTACAATTGAAAGTTCTGGAGGACAATTGCAACATTTGACCAAGTTTAGGGGTTTTTTTGTGTATTAAGCCTAATAATAATAAATCTGGTTTCCCTTGCTGATTTTCAATTAATATTAAAATCTCCCCATCAAGTTATTGCTCAAGCAAAGGCAGAGTCCTGTTTAGTATATAATATAGTAGTGATTAGTGAAGCAAATTAAATCAAACAAAAACCTTGTTAATGTTAATTAAGTAACAAAAATGGCTGAAGTTAAGCTACTTGGATCATGGTTGAGTCCTTATGCTTACAGAGTTATATGGTCTCTAAAACTTAAGGGCATACCCTATGAATATTTAGAAGAAAATCTTCCCAACAAGAGTTCAATGCTGTTGGAGTATAATCCGGTTCACAAGAAAGTACCAGTTCTCGTTCATGGCGGCCGTCCGATCAGCGAATCAATGATAATTGTTGAGTACTTGGATGAAACATGGCCTGATATTCATCCTTTGATGCCCACTCTTCCTTATGAGAGAGCACAGGCCAGGTTTTGGGTCAGTTTTTTTGAAGACAAGGTCCACTTCCATCTCTTTCATTGCCTTTTTTCTTCTCAATTTCTGAACTTTGCTTTGTTGAAATCTGGTATTGTTAGAATGCAAGTTTTTGATAATTAATTAAATTTTACTATCCAATAACAAACTCAGAGTTGGAATGTCGGGCCAGATTTTACGCCCACAAGATTTTTTTTCCGAGCAAAAGTTTTCAATGTAGTTCATGCTTTTGTGTAAATGAAAAAAATACAAAAGAAATTGATGAAATTTGCAATTGTTTTGGCAAATAAGTCTAAAATCTACGACATAATTTTTAGTTTAATTCGACTATTATATATATTTTTGACTAATTTATTATCACAAATTAACTTTTCTTAATAAATCTCTCAAATCGTGAGGACCGAAACTAGTGATAATAGAGATGGTTCCAACAGATAAATGAGAAATTCTAATTACACCAAAAATTCAATATAATTTTGGGTAAACTTATGATTAACAAACAGGGTACATTAATGTGGAAGATATTTGGAAGCATGGGAGAAGAGCAAGAGAAAGCAGTGAAAGGTACACTAGAAATGCTAAACACAATAGAAGAAGAAGCCATGAAAGTAATAATTGGAGATAATAAATATTTTGGAGGAGAAAATATTGGCATTGTTGACATTGGTTTTGGGCAAATTGCTCATTGGTTGGGAGTGATAGAAAAAACAGTAGGAATAAAAGTATTTGATCCCTCTAAATTCCCAAAATTGTACAAATGGATCCAAAATTTCAAGCAAGCACCAGTCATCAGTGAAAATCTTCCAGATGAAGAAAAGATGGTGGCCATTTTTGGACCCTATAGAGAAATGATAGTAGCATCTGCTTCTGCTTGAGCCTTTGATTAATTGTTTCATTTTCTGCATTTTGTCTTTTGCTATTGGAAAATAATAATTTATGCTCAATTAATTACTTGGGCATATTACTCATATTTCGATCCTCATTTTTATTGTAATATTGTTGAGTGAGTGTGTAATGTTGTACCTTTAACCATTTTGTTTATGTGAAATAAGATTCAATCTTTGTAATAAAACAACTCTGTGTTGTCTCCTTTATCAACTATGTAATGGAAGAAAATCTGTTATTCCGAACTTTCTATTCCATTTTCCTGTCCCCCTATGTAATCTAAATAGGCCGTACACTTTTAACTAAAATTGCGGACATAAATAAGATCAAAATTTGTATCTTTAATTGTTGGCGATATTTTTGTGAAATAAAAAATATTCCAATTACAACCTTGACTCGTGTGGAAAGATGCGGGCGTGCCAGAGAATAGAGGTTCTCAACCTACGTTTTAAGAAACGGTTTTAAAAATGTGCGCCATGCATATGGATGCTTAACTAATAACGAAACGATTGGACGGTAAAAGCAAACATTGTGAAAATATTTCCATTGGGTATCTAGTCGGGGTCGACACAACTTTGACTAGAAAACAGACCGAAACTATGTCGTAACTTCGAAAAAAAAAGTAAACAACAAAGACAACCCAAAGATTTTGGAAAATTGACTTGTATTAAATGAATAAGTGTCACAAAAATAACGATGTCAGCCAAACGATTACAATTAAGAGATTAATAATGTCAGAATGATCAAATAGTAACAATTAACTGAATTAAACTAAGAAAAATAACTGTCGAGGCGAACTTGAATCTTGATTCAACACGTCGATCAGAGTAACGTTGAGGTGAAAAGTAGCAGTGTACTAGTGTACTAAACTAAAGGATTTCAGATTGGATCTAGGATTTTGAGTATCAGGCATGTGTTTGGTAATCGAAAAGATTCAACACGTCGATCAGAGTAACGTTGAGGTGAAAAGTAGCAGTGTACTAGTGTACTAAACTAAAGGATTTCGGATTGGATCTAGGATTTTGAGTATCAGGCATGTGTTGGTAATCGAAAAGTAATTAAGACTTACGAAAATAGCAAGAAAGCTAGAGAAACTAAGAATAAAAGCTAAAAGAACCTGGAAATTGGAGACCCGAAAACCGAATTTGAGAGCTACTCTTGGAGTGTCATATGATTTGTTTTGATTTGATTTTTGTTGTTTGATTTATGTGTTTGTAAAGTGAGGAGAGAGGGGTATTTATAGGTGGAAGATGCTTGGTGAGCACTCAAAATAATCACTTATAGCTAACTCTAACTACCCACTAACTTAAAAGTAGAGAAATGAGACATGGGGGCCTAAAAATAAGGCCACTACCTTAACTTGAGGAGGAAGAAATTCGGCTTTGTGCTTCTTCAGCTTGCTTCGAAAAATTCTTGCTCCTTGCTCACTTCGCCTCTCGTAATTCTTGAAGACATTTCCGCATGTTTGGAACGTCTAGTTTCTGGATCCGTACTCTGATTCTTCTTGCTTCGTCGTTTGGCTCATCGAAATAATCAATCAAAAGTGACATTTTCATAGTTGAAGGTAGTTAAAGTTAGTTGTGAAGAATGGAAGTTAATCCATATTTTTAGTCCTCTAACCCACTAACTTCAACCATAAAGAACAAGTCAACATCCAATCATATCATTTCTTTCTTTTTTCTTTTTTCTATTTTTCTATTTTTCTTTTCTTTTCTCTCAACTTACTTTCTTCTCTCGATAATAATGAATGAAAGTGAACATAAAGACTATAAGCTAAAATATAACCTAAAGTATTTATGTACGATAAATATAAAAATCATATTTACCCCAACACTATTATATGAAATGGTAAAATTCATCTCCAAACATTAACGATGTCTCCAATTTGAGTTAAAATTGTTAGAAATGATTTGGCCAAAAAAAACAAAAACACAAAAGGCTAAATAATATGACAAATACTAACATTTACGAGAGAATCTCATCAGATCTCTTAAAGCTAAAATTTGATTTGCATCGAAAACCAACTCCAAATTACTCTTCATTAAGTACATAGTAGCAAACTGTTCCAGCTATATTCAAAAGTATCTTCTATTAAACAACAATATAAGTCTGTCCTTTCACTCCAAAAAGCTGACCTACTTTCCTCCAACTTTTTTGTCAAGGTCTCATGCTACCGCCGGATTCACCTCTCCTCTTTTCACTTGATGTGACTGCTACTTTTCCACTCTAAGTCTGCTTTTTCAGCTAATTTTCATGAAGGCTCATAAAACTGAAAAGATGCTTATTAGACTAAAGATAATTGCATTTGAAGTCCAATTAGCCCAAGATTAAGTGAATAATTACTTGTTTATTATAGTCAAATTCAAGCTCATCAAGAATCACTAACGACTTGTCACAAGCTTTGCAACAAAAGACTTAAAATATTGTTAATGCTATGACATAGTTCGATTTACGAAGCTACAGTTTCAATCATTGAGAGACTCATATGATCATGGGAGAATTACGCAGAAGATGTAACCAAAATCTGTGTTGAAAACTCGATTGATGTCCCAAATAAACAATTGACTTATCCATTAGTTAATCGACTTATTGAGCCAACTTTTCTATTACATGTTGCGACAACCACTACTGAGCGGATATTTTCTGCAATGAAGATTATTAAGACTGATTTACGTAACAAGATAGGAAATCAATATCTAATGTACTCCTTCCATTCTTTTTTATATGACGTTTTGAATTTTCAATTTGTCCGTTTTTATATGACGTTTTGCATTATCAATGCATTTTTATCACTAATTTTTCAAAAACACTCTTATTTATTGATAAGAGAGATGTTAAAACATTAAAGAGAGAGAAGATTTTCTGCATAAAAATAGTAATTTAAAAACGATAGAGTAGTCATTTTATTCCTCTAATTAATAATTTATTGGTTTTGATGAATTACCTTAAAACACATATAATTTTTTTTTGAAGGGAGTAGCATACATGGAAAGTTAAGTTTTGGTTGATATGGATAATAAATCTATTCTACATTGTTACCAAAAATTGTTAAGTGTAGGATTCAATTATTGTAAAGATTATTTTGTAGTTTGGAAAAATAAAGTTTCTTGAGAAAAAGGGGGTGATTTTAGTAAATTTGAAATTGTTGTTTGAAAAGAAGGCCTGAAATAAAGAGGGGAGAAATAGAAGGAGATCTGCCGGGACACCTCAGCATAAACACGCCAACAGCTCCTCCTTCCGATCCGATCGCTCCTCCCAAAAGATTTTCTTCATTCTTCATATTCAACCTTTTTTCAAATTCATATCCATTTTGGTTACCGTTATACGCTGCGTTTTGCCTTTTTTCCACTCCCTGATCTCGATTCAATTTCAATTTTAGGGATTTTATTTTTCCAATTTGGATTGTCATCGGTCACGGAGTGGAACTATTTTTCTGGTAATTGCTCAATTTCATGAGATTTGTGCTTTCATTCTTCGAGGGTTAAATGGCATCGGCTCAGGTATTACCCAGTTCGCGCAAACAGGAACATCTTCAAGCCGGAAAACGACGGGTACGGCCTCATTATTTCCTTTCTTTTTATTGCAAATTCGAATTTTTAGGATGGAAATGTGTAATGGCATTCATGTTTCGAGATGCATTTCCGTTTATATCGTGAATTTGAATACCGGAATCTATCATTATACTTCGTTATTTGCGCTTAGCGCTTACAATTGGTGTTTATGCGAGCTATTAGTATTATAATTTAGGATTTGATCATTTTAATTTTACGAGTTTGGAGGTTATTGAACCCGATGGGGCCTTTCGTGTTTTGAGCACAGATGTTAGCTGAGTGCATCTTTATGAGATGGAATTATATCACAATTCTTCTGGACATCGAAAATCATCTGTTTTATGTTAGTCATACTGCTGACCCAGACAAACTGAATGATCGAGACAAGAGCACAATCAAGAAATCTAAAGCTCGTCTTGGTAATATTGTTTCTTTGAGTGGCTGATCCCAAGTGATGTAGCCCTTGGAACTTCCATGGCTGTACTAGATCGCCTTTGAATTGATTCTGTTGTTCAAAGAATTGGTTTTTGCTGTGGTATAATGTGTCTGTTTTAGTAAAGCAATATAAGTTTTATGTTAATAAAACCTCTGCATATAGGTTCATACTTGACATCACAATTTATCACATTGCTTTCCTAGATGCTTTTTTTTACAATGGACATATAATACATGCTGTTAAGTTGCTGCATTTTCAGCAGCGTATTTTATCGTTCCACTTTAAAGACGATTATCTAACTTTTTTATTTCTTTCCCACTCTCAAAGGTGGAATTTTTTTGGAACATATATCAGTTTTCTAGATTGTACTTTGTATGTTTATCATTCTGTTTGTTTCAGCTGGAGGAGTTCCGCAAGAAAAAAGCAGCAGACAAAGCCAAAAAAGCTGCAGCCCCTAGTCTACCTCATGCTTCTGATGCCAGCATAGATCAGAAAGAACCTTTAGAGGATGACCGTGCAAGGCTTACAGATACTTTTGGAGCCGGTACATCTGATGGACCTGGAAGAACTGCTGAGCCCTTTGATACAACCTTTTACGACGACCATGTAATTAATACGACCAATAAAATTGAGCCTCCGTTTTTGAAAGATGCTGGAAACCCTTCCCTAACCAGCGATTACCAGAAGTCATTGCCAGATTTAGTACAGATACATAGTAATAATTATGAATTTAGTAGATATGATGCTCCAGGATTTGCTAGAACAGCGGATGGTAATCATGGCCAGGAATCTGGTGTAATGAGTAACGACTCCAAAACTAATGTTGCAAGCCAGAGTGTAGCACAATATATTGCTCCACAATCTCAAGGAAATCAAGGTTTTGATAGTAGTTCTAGTCTATTGAATCGATTGCATTCAACGGAATACAGTAGTTTCTTGAAGGATTCTGCATTCACCCCATCACAAGATTCCACCTCTCAGTTACAAACTAAGTACAGCAGTACGTCCCACTCCTGCATTATATGCAAATTGATCTGTCTGGTTTTCATTTCTACCTGTTTATATGACAAGGTTCTGGGTCTGTACTTGCTTTGATAATTATTCATTTGGGAAATAATTAACAATATTTATTTGTTTGGGGATATTGCAGTGGAAAATTTTCAACCTACTATTAACTTGAGAGGTTCCAGTCCTCAGGTTGAGCAAGACATGCAGATGAATGGTTCCATGAATTCCTATTTTGGAGAAAGAAATTTTAGTAGCTCCCTTGGTGGGTTTTCTAGTACATATGGAAAAGTCACGCAAACATCTGAATCCAGCGGTTTTGATTCCGACGTTAAGAGCTCCTTGAATAATGTTCAACCATTAAAAGGGACTTATGAACCTAATTCTCGTAGATCACGTCCATCTTTCCTCGATTCTATTAATGTTTCTAAAGCTTCTTCATGGAATTCTTCCCAGCATACTGAACAACAGGAGCCATATATGCCTGGTTACTTAAATTCAAATGGAATGGATGGTCTAGGATCAACTGCCTGTGGTAACCAACCAGTGGAGACTGATGCTGCAGGACAGCGTGCAATGCCATTCTCAGTCAACTCTAGTAATGGGGTTGATCCTATGGTACCAGAAGGTCATGGAAATGGTTTGTTGAGAATGAATGAATTTGATTCATCTAAAAACAATGAAGATTTTTATGCTCTTGAACAGGTACTCAATTCATAATTGAAGTGTTTACGTGATTCACTGTGGTTTGCTCTGCAATTAGCTTGTATTTAATGTTTTCGAAGTTAAATTTCATTACCATTTAATTTTATCGGGACTGCAGAGGTAGTACTGGAATGGATGATGCTGGTCCTTATACTCAAATATCATCTTTAAATTTTTTTCCTCTTCTATCAGAACAGTACTGCGATGTCTGGGAATATAACAAACATCAGTGAATGCGACACTTGCAATCCCTGGCTACTGGCCTTTCTACTAACACCCGGCCCATAGAGGACCTAACTATAACAAGAATGAGTAATTAGTGTTTAGCACTTCCAAGGTTTTTTTAAAAAAATTCCATAAATGGCGTCATTGGCTTGAAATTCTGCTGTTGCACTCTGCTTTTCCAGTCCCATGGAGGTTGACTTCTTGATAAGACATGGTGGTATAGCTGCATGGCTTTTGTGAAGTTCTCATTGTGATTCAGGACCACATGCAGTAGTACCTTGATGTCATATATGGGTCATTTGTTATTTTTTGCGTTTCACCTTAGGGCTTGTGTGCATGAATTTTGAGGTTTGCGATTGGTCCTTCAGCATTCCTGTTGCTATGTTCTTCCACCTGGGCTATGTAGAAGAGCCTCAAAGCCTGGAAATTTTTTAATAGAGTGAATTTGTTTATTTCTTGGATCTTCTAGAGTATTAACACCTCTTTTGTGGTGAACTGAACCAATCAAAACTGTAATTTATTTCTTTTCTTGAAGGATGTTTTTTGTATGCTATAAATCTTCATGCATATTGATTGCTGCTACTTGTTTGACTTTGCATGTCTGTCATTTCTATTTTCTTTTAAAAATTGCTGGTCTTGTTATAATGCAGCACATTGAAGACTTGACACAAGAAAAATTTTCTTTGCAAAGAGCCCTTGAAGCTTCTCGTGCATTGGCAGAGTCTTTGGCTGCGGAAAATTCTTCATTGACTGATAATTATAACCATCAGGTATTCTTCTAAAATATGGTTCACGTGACCAATGCTTTAAGTATTTTATGTATTTATTTACTTTGTAACCATTCATATGACTAGGGAAGACAAGATTTGATATCTTGACTAAATCTTATTTAGGGTTTAGATAATAGTAAATCCTATTCTTATTCTTTCCTTTGTTTTCTTTGATTACATGGCTTACTATACTTATGTTATGATGTTGGTCTGTCTTGGTAGCTTAATTTCTAACTGTGGCAAGCCTACCAAAAGAAGATCTTGTCCTGACTTGTATTTTTCTCTTAAGCATTTAAAGTTTTATAATTTGACTAAGTGATTTATATTCAGCTTTGTTCTTAATGTTTTATGTGTTTTATAATTTGGATCTTCAACTTCTTTGTCTTTTTATTCTTCTGCTTCTTCACCTTCTTCTTTTCTTAGTCTTCTCCTTCTTCACCTCCTTCAGTCTTCTTTTTCTATACAACAAACTGTATCTTCAAATTTAGGGGTTTGGATTTTGAGTTTCAGTTTGAAGATCAATTTTAGAGTTTCAAATTTTGGGTTTCAGATTTTGGGTTTCAATTTTGGGTTTTAAATTTTTTGGATATCAAGCAGAATAATGGATAATTGAAAGGAAATTAACATCTGAAGAGAGAGAGAGATCTAGAGAGTGCATACTCTTATTTGAGATGAAGCTTTCTCTTTCTCAAGCTTCTCCAATCAAGTTGCAAAAAGAGAGTAGTTGCATGATTTCTGCCAATTGAGAAAGCCAGAGGTAGGGGAAGAAGTGTAGAAACATGAAGCATGTAACCAGGGTAGTTTATACAGCGAAGATACTGCATTAACCTATTAATTCTTTCAAATAAATAAAGATTGATAGAGATGATTAAATTCCAGTTCATAGAATTCGAAAGAAAAGGTAAGAAGGGGAAGAAAATATTTGGTCTAGTAACCAGTTTCAACAGAAACTTGATAAAAGCAAAAAGATGATGATGCTCGACGAAGGAGAAGATGCTCAACAAAGGATAACACGGACAAAGGGGAAAATTTCCGAAGGTAAAAGAAGAAAAGAAAAATTCGGTTAGAGGTGTGTACTGATATGTCAAAAGACTGAAGAAAGAGAGTTTCAAGAAGAGAGTTAGTACAGGCAATAATGTACTTTTAATACATTTAGTGGAATTAATAAACGAAAGGACTAGTAATTGATAATGACAAAACTTAGGACCTTATAACTAATTGATGAACCAACTAGTATATATGTGTGTGTGTGTGTGTGTTTGTGGGTTTTGATACTTATTATGATAGCGTCTTACCTGTAGTTGCACAATACTTTTCTTGGCTGTTTATTTATTTAGGTTTGTTTGGTCCCATTTGATTTTGGCTCTTCTATGTTTTCTATGTAATTAAGTTTACTTACCCACTTTTCTTTTGCACTTTCTTTTCCCCAAACAGAGAAGCTTTGTCAATCAACTAAAGTCTGATATGGAGAACTTGCAAAAAGAAATCAAGGCCCACTTGGTCAGTAATAGTTTCTTACCTGCTTCTTGCTCTCCATATCATTGTTATGCATCAATCTTGGTATGCTGAGGGCTGTGCACTGCAGTGCATGCTTTCAGAAATATGTTTAGATTCTTATTTGTTGTGTATTTTGCTAAGTCAGTGATGAAAACTTGCGATGTTAATTTTGTCCCTGTAGTTTTACACTTGTACTAACATTGTTTCAGAGCACTTGTGAAGTTCAATGACTTCAATGCCAGTGGGATACGTCCATGATCGGCTGACATCTGACACATTTTAGCCTGATCTTAGTGAAGCATAATTCTTCAATGAGCAATGCCAATCAATGGGGATTTATTTTTTCCCTGAAGTGTCGGAAAAAGAGAACGCAACAGAAATTGCCATTAACAATTTCATGCATATTTGGCTGGTCCCATTGTGTCATCTATGGACTATACTGTTACTAGTTTTCACTTTGAAAAAAAAAAGTAAAAGCAAAAGAATAAGCTAATAGCAAAGAGTCATTCTTTATTTGGATGTCTTTACAAGTTAGGTTGAAAAGGGAGTATGTCTACCACCTGTGCCTTTAGTTGTCTGGTTACCTGTCTCTTCTCTATAACTATTGCTTATCAGTCACATCATTTGAGCTCAATAGCGGGGTGATGTATTTATTGAGCCTCAATATGTTTCCGAATGCCGATGAATATGTTGCTGCACATTGCTGAACATAGCAACTGAGTAGGAATATTCATGTGACATCGCCAAATTTTTTGTGGTAAACCAGATGTGACTAGTATTTGGGTAAAATATAGACCGTATTTGTGCACAAGAAGTTGGTGCATGCACCTGCTCACTCATAACTATTTCTAAGGGATTTTACCTAGAATGCAAATTCATGTGCCCCGTCGTGAACGATACAATCCTTTGAAACAGATCATACAATTGAAAAAGGTTAAGCTTTTGGGTAAGCAAGCTGTTGGATAGCCTAAGAAGTCCGACAATTTTGAAGTTCAGCCAAGACAGACCCTGAAATTTGTTAAAAATGTTCGACAAACAGTCAAATGAAGTACTTGTATGACCAGTATCTGAAGGAATATCGACTGAAATTTGTGTAAGAATTTATTGGAAGTTGAATATCTTATATGATAAGTATATGAGGTTTTATTGTCAATTCGATCAAGGGATTGGCAGGTAGTTGAGTTATATTGTTGAAATTTTCGTCATTCTATTGTGTAATATTTGCTCTTGCGACAAGGGATGCATCTTCTTTGGTTACTGTTTTGCTTCTATTTATTTTTCTCTATCTCCCTATTTCCAATGCTCAATGAATATTGATTCCATTTCAAATATGTTGTGTGCAAATTTTTGTTTCCAGGTGGAACTCGAGTCTGTAAAAATGGAATACGCAAATGCAAAACTTGAGTGTAATGCTGCTGATGAACGATCCAAGATATTGGCTTCAGAGGTTATTGGTTTGGAAGAAAAGGTAGTGGATTTTCTGTGCATACTTAATCTTTATACCATTTTGATGTTTCCCTTTTCCTTAGAACTCCTTGTGGACTTTCTAGGTTTTGAGGTTAGGTTGAATAATACGATTTTTGATGGATCTTTAGTATAAGTGCTCCATTTGTATGTCAAGTTATTGATTTGTTTCCTTGTTTTCTTAATCTGAATACGGGTGTATGAACACCATTGACATGGTCCCTTCTTATTAATCATTGATGAAATTTTATGTCCAAGGTGGCAGGTTATATGCTCAATGTACTGCTGCATATTTTCTTATAAAAATACCAATTAGCGGGGGCAATTGTCAGTTTGTTGCTTATCCTTGATACAACAACAATAATAAAGCCTTAGTCCCAAAATGATTCGGGGTCGGCTAACATGAACTGTCAAAATGAACTATGAAATGAAGTTATCCAATAAAATATCCGATAAAGCAACTTGGACTAGAACTATTCAGCTTTTGTTTTGTTTTCTTGGCCCCTTGACCTGTGCTAATAAATAAACAATAAAAAGTTGTTGCGACATTTTGGCCTTGGTTAGTACTCTTTTCCTGCTTTAACTTGTCCAACTAATACATGTAGGCTCTCAGACTAAGGTCTAATGAACTAAAGCTAGAGAGACAATTGGAGAATTCACATGCTGACCTTGCCTCATACAAGTATGTTTTCTTTTTCTTGTTTATATTTCACTGAAAGTAAACTTTTTGCAGTCTCTTTTACTACGTCTTAAATTGATTTCAAGTACTGTTAGACCCGATGTGTGATGTTATACTTACACAGTTTACTGTTATACTATGATACAAGTTAGGAACACTTTGGGAATGCTATTGGGGGTACAATAAATTATAAAAATGTTTGATAAGAAAAATTCTTTTTACTATTCTAATGCTCATGGTATAGGAGCCTGAGAACATTTTCAAAGCTGGGTTTTATTGCTTTCTGGGTAAACTTCTAAATGGGTGCTTGGGTTAAATAATCTGTTATTACAGCCTTGAGAGATTATGTTGTTTAATTATGCATGAGTGGTTTACCTGTCGTGTACAAGGACAATAAATAATATTGAAGTTTATCTATGTTTGTTCCCATTAGGCTATCATTTGTTTTCTATACTGGCAGTATTCGGTATTGCTGTTGATTCAGCGGATGCAAAGTGCTTATTTTTTTGGTCTATTGCTTTAGTAGTATTTCACAGCAGTCCTGTGTTATTTTGAACAGCTTAGGTTCTTTTGACAATGGTGTTCCAAGTTTTCGGGCATTTGACTGAAATTAACATCACATTAAATTTTTCAGGAAGAAGATGTCCAGCATAGAGAAAGACCGCCAGGACTTGCAATCAACAATTGATGCTCTTCAAGAAGGTACTATTTAACATGAATAGTAAAACCATGAACTAGACTCTATAGTGTTGGTGTGTGGTTTAGATGAGGACCATGTGTATGCACTTGCATCTATTACTGTGTGAGTTTATTTACACATGTTATCATGCTGAAAGTGGACTCTGTTTACTGCCTAAATTTTTATGGATACAGTAAATGACATTCTGATTCTGGTGATATGCACAACACACTTTGATGGATTCGTAGGTTAAATCTAAGAACCCATAAAAGCATGGTGTCTTATAATTTCTCCACCTGCTCCCCTTCCATTCATGAATCCATTTGCTCTTCGTGATGGTTCTTCATCTTCTTTTGGTTCTGGTTAAGAGATTTACTTGCTTTAGGAGGCCTGCATCCATCCCCATTTATTGTAATAAAAGAGTCAGTGGTCTATTGCAACTGTGGACGAACTAATTAGTAATTACTTATTGGCATATTAATCTTTGGAACTGGTTTCTCATGGCCCAAAAAGTTGGATGTGTTCCTAGTGTTATGTCTCAATGCGTTGATAATATTAAATAAAAAGGTTAGCGCTTAATGATAGTTTGTGCATATTTTATTTCATTAATTTGCTGACACATTGTGGTTTTCATGATGCAGAGAAAAAACTATTGCAGTCCAAGTTACGGAAAGCTTCAGAAAGTGGGATATCTACTACTGATCTTAACAAGAGTGCCAGTTCTAAAAAGGATATCTCAACTTCTACTGAAGATTTAGGTAAAACTCTGTATATTAAGGTTTTTTTTGGACTAGTATATTCATGTTTCGTGCAAAAATTTTCCATATTAGGTGGGGATTTTTTTTGTCTTGTCCCTTTGACTTCCTAGCTCAAAGTTTAGTCCAAAGAATATACTTGAATCGGGTCAAGGATGGTGCCAAAGTTCGGTGTCGCGTTCCTTTGTGCACAAAAATTACAGTTCTCTTTATGGGATGACATTTGTGCATATGATTGCCATGAAATGCTGGGACTTCTCAGTGAAGGTTTCTTGCCACAAATTGGTTTTAGTCTTAGTCTTAGTCTTAGTCTTATGTAATTTATAAATTCGAGTCGGTTCTTAGTACAACTTTTAAGTCATGGATGACTGAAATACTCACCTAGGTATGCAAGCAGTGGTCTGACTTATTGTCATGGACAGTGTTTCCCATCTTGTGCATTAATCGTTCGAAAAACCCTACGTTCTATATTGTAATTTCTAATGAACAAATCGATTCAGTTTGTCCCCTAGATCCTGTTGACATTTTTGCATTCTAGTGAAATTGATGTTTCAAACGAAGAGTAATTCTTTGTGGTGCTGCACAGATTTCTGAAAGTTGGGGTCTGGAGTCTTTTTCTTTTCATTCTTTTTTTAGTTTGAAGTCATGGTTTCTTATCTCTGATCTTATTCAAATTACAGATGTCAATTCAGATCCTCGAACATATGATGCTGAGTCTCATAATGGAAATGATTCTCGAAGTACTAACATGCTACCTGATGATGGACTCGCAAATCTTGGAGCTTCATCTGTGTATATTCCTTCAGATCAATTAAGAATGATTGAAAATATAAATACTCTGGTTTCTGAGGTATGGTTTATTGTCTTTGAATTTTGTGTTTTTCTAGTTACATATTTTGATATTTTCTTATTTTTCATTTTCTTTTTGTATTTAAGAATAAAATAACTGCCATTGTGGCTATAACGATATCTCTAGTAAGAATTTGCTACTGTGATGCAGTTAGCATTGGAAAAGGAAGAGTTGATGCAAGCTCTAGCTTCCGAGTCGTCTCAATGTTTGAGACTGAAGGTAATTTATCAAGTAAACTATTGTGCTGAAGTTAGCCGCTTGGCCAAGATGGCTTTGGCTGCAGTCTAAAGTTGTTCTTCCATGGAAAGTTTAACTTGATATAGAGATAGAAAGATTAATTGTTTTTTAGTTAGCATTTTGATTTTGTGATTCCATGAACACGAGTAGAACTTCTCGAGGCTGGCAATTAAACTTGTTTATATTGTTGCTTGCTTCCATCTGAAATTTTTCCTGCGCATGTTTTTTTTTTTCATTAGTTTCCTGTGCTATTCACTTGATAGCATCAAATGGTTGCTTGTTTGAATCCTTTTTCCTCCAATATCTGGATAGGGGTCAAAACAACCTTAGCTACCAACATATTAATCTAAACAAGCTCGGCAGAAAATTTGACTTAGAATTGAATATCTGAGTTGGCTGTCCTGTGTCCTCCGGATAGGTGAATTTTTTTGTTACTGCTATAGTTAAAAACGTGTCTGTGTGTAGTTTTTTTTTTTTTTCAATAATAGAGAAGAATACTTGCCAAGATATTTCGACATCACTCGATGGGTTATCTTCATGCTACATTCTCGAAGTTATTCAAGCATAAGGGAGAAATCAATAGTGACAACTTAATATAGTTTATTGGTGTCGTATTGTCTAGATATTAACGCTTAATATTTGATCATATACCTGAAGAAGCTCGGAAGTTTTTGGATGAATCTTTTGCTTTAATGTGTTCTCAATCTGATCAAAGCCCTTTTCTTTTCTCTTGGATGAATGAAGGATATAAATAAGGAGCTGTCACGTAAACTTGAGGCTCAGACCCAAAGGTTAGAGCTTTTGACTGCTCAAAATATGGTGAATGAGAATGTTCCGGCAAAGTTACCTGAAACTCGCAACACCCAGGAAAATACTCCATATGCAGATGAGGGTGACGAGGTATGGCATTCAACACCGACCATTTAATGTTATCAGAAGATGTCTGTGAAGTTTATCTTTTCTATGTTTCTACGGCCAAGTAATCTATAAGACTCATTACCTTGCACGACTTTGATTGTGTCCTTCTATCTTTGGATTGATATCCAATTATTATGTTATAGTCCATTACCTTACTTTGTCGTAAAAGCTGCTTCCAGACCTTGAGTATTGCTAATTATAGATTTATGTTTCATGGCCGTTATTATTAACTCCAGGACATTTCTGTTTATTTATTTGATGCTTTGCACCCACTTGTATCTTCTATGATTCGAAAGCAAGTACGGTGTTCGATATTCCCGAATGTCATACTTTGAAATAGCTATTGTTGCATCTATGTGTTATATGCTGATATGCAAAGATTGATTTCTTGAATAGGTGGTGGAAAGGGTTTTGGGTTGGATAATGAAGCTTTTCCCGGGCGGGCCATCAAAACGAAGAACCAGTAAACTTCTTTGAAGCTAAAGTAAGGATTGCTCATCGAAAAAGAGATGCTCAGTTCTGCGGTGCTTTCCTCTGTGCTTCCTATGTTTTGGCAATGCAGCAGGGGTCGTAATCTGTATATTTTGAGTTAATTATAGCATCCATTCTTTTTGCACTCATTTAAATGGGTATGTTTAAGTGGGCTTCCAATTGTTCTGCAAATCCAGTTGCTATATTTTTTTTTTTTTTCAAAAGATAATAAGTCTCTCCCTTGTTGCTCTGTAATTAGGTTATACTTGGACACAAATTTTAATTGGACATTTGATGGACTATCGAAGGGATATGAAGAAGTGATACGAACAAATATGTAAAAACTGTGTTTGTTATATTTTGATTGATGTTCGCTATCATCTAGCCTACAAAATTAACAAATCATTCCCATTTTCATCCATTATTACCTCAATTAAACATTGCATTTTTCCGCCGTAAAGTAACAATCAATTTCTAATACCAGTTGTGGTTTGCAGTGGTGTCACTACAAGCAGTATCATAGGTTGCGATTTTAGTTAAAGAGACTGAAATTCAACAATAATCTTCTTCGAATGTCAAGTAAGCTACAATTCAATAATTTTGGGAAACATTTCTTCAAAAGTGACAAAATAAAATAAAAACTTGCGAGTCATATTTGTGCATTTTTACCCGTCTTGTCCACAAACAAAAGAAAATTATAATCATATCTAATTCCAAGTTATAATCCAAGCAATGATATTGTTTAAATTCGATTTAGTGTTGCGAAACAAAGGTTTAAAGAGTATAACTATGACTAGTTAAGAATTTTGTTAAATAAAGAACAAGAAAATTAAGTTGGATACTAGATTTACACGGGTTAATAGGGGAAAGGTTTTGAGAGGTTAAGTAAAAATTCATGTTATGGAGGGAAGCAATGTACTTGATAAGGAGTTAAAATCATTCTACTTTCTTTCACTCTTTTCACTCACTTACTTTTCCTTTATTGACCTCTTTTTTTATCCCTCATCCAATCAAAGACTTGGTGTTTTTTCTCATGTAATAAATGTAATCATGGTAATGTGAAGATTTAAAAATGAAATAGATTGGTAAACGCTGTCGTTTAACAGAAGCACGAAGCTATCCGTGGCCCATAAAATCCAGAAGCATATATATATGTGGTGCAGAACGTTTCTTTTTCAGTCATCATCACTCTCCCGCTCTTGACAATCACAATGAGTATTTCCACAGTCTGCTGCAAGTTTTCACTGCCGATCATTTCATCTTCTTCGAAAGGTATACATTACATTGTTTCTAACTCTGCAATGCATCATTTATGTATCCGATAATTCACTCTCAAATTTTCCGAAGCAGATGTAAATAATTCCAACTCTGTGAAGCTTAGAGATGATTGGAGACAACGCTCCAAACCTATCCCGCCCGGCCGAACTTATCCTGCTAAAGACTATTGCAGGTTTTGATTACACTTTTTTTTCTCCGTTAACTCTATTTTTTGTTAGTGAATAATATAATAGACGTTGTTGACCTTAACTATCAGCTCGAGCTTAGGTTTCACTGACATTTTTTGTGTTGCTAATTAGTTTCTCATTTTCTAATTGGCGCAGTCGTTGTGGATTGTGTGATACTTATTACATTGCTCATGTGAGGGATGCTTGTGCCTTCCTTGGCGATGGAATGTCTAAAATTGAAGTCAGTTCTCCGTTTTCAACATTTTATTTGTTTCGAGTTATTATTGTATCTTATCTTCTACAGATGCTACGTTGGTGTACTTACTACTTGTATTACACCATCGAAATCACAATGATTAGAATTCCGATTTTTTCGTTTGTTTTCTTCTTTACGTAGGAATGAAAGTGAAGTGATTCTTCTGTCTCTGATTTTACCTTTGTGTGTGTGTGTGTGTTGCTGAGTGTTTATTTGGTAATTTTCAGCGCATGGAACCTGTTGTTCATGGTAGAGGAAGAAAGCCAGATTCTCTCGATGACATGTACATGGGCGTCCATGAAGAGCTTTTTTATGCTCGTAAAACTAAGCCTGTCGAAGGTGTGCTTTCTCTGTTAAGAAGCATTTTCTCATCTGTTGCATATCTTGTTGTAACCTAAATTGACTTACAATGATGAATGCTAGTTAAAGCTTGGTATACCTTCATTTCATTATTATTTTTTAATAACATGATGAAACATTAAACTTTCTGGATCTTCAAAGTTTCCGTATTTGACGGCATCCTCGATTATGTCTTGTACACGATTTTTCCTCTTATTTTCGAAGCTATCACTATAAGGAAACTAGAAACTTCATTTAATTTCAAAGGGAAGTTACCGTTGCAGAGTTTTAAGTAACTTAATAGATTAACTTTACCTCCTTGGATAACAGGAGCTCAATGGACCGGGATAGTGACAACCATTGCAATTGAGATGCTGAAAGCTGGATTGGTCGAAGCTGTTGTATGTGTACAAAGGTGGGGTGAAAGAAGGAGAAATTAGTCATTAAAAAATGAAATTTATTTATTTATATTTGTTTTTTTTTTCTCCTTGTTACAGTGATCCAGAGGACAGACTCTCCCCAAGGCCTGTATTAGCCAGGTTTGTGATGGCATCTTATTTTTATGGAGCATTGCCTTTTTGGTTATTTGACAGTAAAATTGGCCATTCCTTTTCTGAAGTTATTTTATTTTTTATAGGACACCAGAGGAAGTTATTGCCGCTAAAGGTGTCAAGCCAACGTTATCTCCAAACCTTAATACCCTTGCATTGATTGAGGTATTTTACTTCTTCATTCAGTATCTTTTTCTGTGCATAGGAAGTTTTCGTGATTAAAAGAAAGATTTACTGTTATGTAGCTGGCACATACATAGAATTACTCTTGGTCCGCCAACTCGGCCAGTCCCATCTTGTGACCCTTATTTTCAGTTTCTCTTTTTTCACTCTTGGACGTGTAAATATAACTTGGTGATTGAGCATTACAACTGAAATTATATAGTTCTTACCTTTCATATAAATGATCATGCTCTGCAAATATTTCATTTCTACTACATTCTGGTAATTGGTTTTAGAAAAAAATCTCTTTGATCCAAAATTCATTGTTACTTTAAAAGCTCAGTGAGGCATGTGGAATTTTTTTACCTGCTACAGGCTGCAGGTGTCAAACGTCTTCTTTTTTGTGGTGTTGGTTGCCAAGTGCAAGGTACAGTTTGACAAGTCTTTTGGAAATTTGTAGCTTTGTTATTTTCTTTATTATGACTTGTACTATGGTAATGCAGATTGAATTCTTGAACTGCAGCATTAAGATCTGTGGAGCACCATTTAAATTTGGACAAGCTATACGTTTTGGGCACCAATTGTGGTAATCAAAGGTTTTAGATTTTTTTTACTTCTAACTGCATCCGAAAATTTAGACTACACTATCAAATGAGTTGAAACACTGTTAACTACCAGTCAATGAAAGAATTAGGCATGCAGATAACATTGATGTCTGATGCAGATTAGCTAGCGCATATGCCAAATAGTAATCAGCATACTGTTTAAAAATGGGTCCTGATCACCAGAATCTAAAGTTGGCACAACACAGTTATAGTATAAGCAAAGGTTCTTGTTGATGGTGGAAATAAATAACAGCCCAATGCACAGGGATTATAATTATCTATTAGTTATACAACAGAACTACAGAGAATTTAAATAGTGACTACCACTCTTTTTCACCAGTGGACAATGGGACTCGAGACGGGCTTGATAAGTTTTTGAAGGCTGCAAGTGATGAACCAGAAACAGTTCTTCATTATGAGTTTATGCAAGATTACAAGGTTTGTACTGATACTGTCAATGCATTTCTATATTTCTCTGACCTCTGATCGTTGTGATTGTGGACTTTATATCCATTGGAAAAAATAAAGGTTTGGAATTAAGAGATGTTTTCTTCTTTGTGGATCCAGTAGCATATACTAAGTTGTTAGGAAATGTTGGTCTTATAATTTCTGTAGTAATGTAGCCCTCACTGTTTTGGGGAAGGGTGGGGGTGTCTTTGATGATTCCTTGATACATGATCTACTTTCACTTGTATAATCTTCTGATTGTTACCATGACTATTTTTGTTCTTTATATTAAGAATTTATACTTTATTGTACTTTTCTTAGGTCCACTTGAAGCACTTGGATGGTCGGATAGAAGAGGTAACAACTTCCTTCTACTTTGAGCTTGGTCTAATTTTTTTCTTTCCTTTTGCTGCTTCACCTCTTTTTCCAATCTTAACTGAAACAGGTTCCTTATTTCAGTCTACCAGCAAATGAGTTAGTTGATGTCATTGCTCCATCTTGTTATAGGTAAATCCTTATTGTCTATGTGCAGTAACATTCGTGCAAATTAAGTAGACTGTAGACTAATATCTTTCATGATTGGAGAACCAACCTTGTACATGAATGAAACTAGGAACTAGTTTATTAAACCATTGTTAAGAAGATTTTCGAAAATTGTCCACCAGCTGATAACTTGACGCAAGCCATAAAACTTGTTTTTAGCTTGTAAAATGATCTGAAAGTAACAACTATATTCATGTTCTAATCATATATTCTTTTTTTTTTTTCTTTTATGTATTGTGCAGCTGTTTTGACTACACAAATGCTTTAGCGGTGAGCTTCTGTAAACTTGAACGAATGTTCCATTTTGTCTAATTTCATAACTGTAGCTCTGTAGTTAACCAGCTTATCTCCAGTATCCTTAACTCACTTCCACTTTGTCTTCTATAGTCCATTTTTGCTCGTAGCTTTCTCAAAGTTATAAATAGATTTACTCCATATCAGCAATGTTCTAAAACGAAGATACTTGAGCTGCAATCTATTCAACCTAATTGATAATGAACTTGCTTGGTGCTGTCTGGTCAGGATCTGGTGGTTGGCTATATGGGTGTGCCAAAATATCCTGGAGTCAGCATGACACAACATCCACAATATGTCACAGTAAGGTAAGTTATTCTAGTAGGTTGCAGCAAATTCTTAATTATGATTATATCTGCTGTTTGCATATGTTAGAACAACTGATTGTTTTCCGTTCTTTTTGTTGGTTCAAATTGCAGGAATGAACGAGGGAGGGAAATGCTGAGCTTAGTAAAAGACCTTCTGGAGATCACTCCAACGACCAGCAGTGTAAGACTCTGGCCTATTCTTCATAAGGATCCTTTAGTAACTTTGTGAACTCTTAATAAAAATGAATGTTCTACTTCAGGGTAATCGCAGACCATTTGTTATTGAGACTGTTAAGGCAGATGATAATGCAAAGTTGGGTATGTTAGACATTTCAGTTATTAATTCATCCAACTGTCTTTTGAACATCGTACTCTGTATGTGAGTTTTATCTGTGGTGGCCAATTGTGCAACATGGCATGCACAGAGTACCTCTGAACTAATAGAAGAACCTCTGTTCTCTAAATTGTCTTATCATTGTGGCTCAGGGAAGGGTCCTGCAAAGCCTGCGCCGAAGTTTGTTGGAAATTTTATTGCTTCGATACTGAACTTGGTGAGAGTTTTTTAAGTATACATTTGTAGGGAGCAAGATAAATAGTTCTATTCTGACTTGGCTCTTTGTAATCAGATTGGCCCAAAGGGATTGGAATTTGCTCGTTATTCACTAGACTACCATACGATCAGGAACTATCTGTACACAAACCGCAATTGGGGCAAAGAAAGGTATTATTTTATCTGTTATATTTCTAGTGTTGTACCATTAGAAATGCTTATATTGAAATTTTATGCAGAGCTGACCAATCAACACCGTCATATGCAAAGAAAATCGTGGAAATGTACAACCAGAATGGTCAAATAGATCAGATGCTGCAGAGTAAGTGACTAGATGACTTGGCCAACTAGCCATGTATGTGACAATCCTCAATAGATAATACATGTATACATTTTATATGCGATGAGTTAGGGCTTGGGATGAACTTGAAGGCGCACTTGATTTAATATTATTCAGAGTGTTCATAATTTTTATATCAAGCAACTTTTTTTATGTCTCTACATAATTGTCTCTTTTAATTGTCTAATAATCCAGGGTGATTCAATTCGTCGTTCTGGACATAAGGAATGGATAACATCAGGTGATTTCTTGTCAGGATGCATGGCTTTTTAATTTTATAGAGTCACATTGGTGTCCCTTTATACTGCTTTTGCTGCATTTGCTGCGTAAAACAAGTTCTGAAGTTCGTTTTTTTCTTAGTGATATATTTGGTCCTTACAAGTTACATATAGGGGATAAGGTTTCATAATAAAATAGTGTTTTTGAGGAAAAAGGGGGAGATAAAATCATTCATGAATTTTCACCTAAAATATTTAATTAGTCTAGATGCAAAATATAATTAATGAGATGGATCTGTTATAATAAATGACAATGATTTTTTTGGAAGGCACTGAAGAGATCCCTCCATACTCATCTTAAAAAGGAAAAACAAAGAGAGATAGATGATATGTAGTTCCTTAAAGATAATATCTAATGATTGCCCTTAAATGCCTTGTCTCAATATGCATGTTATGGGGTAGTAATGGCTACCCAAGTCTTGTTTCATTATTTGTCGCCACAAGCTATAGGCCTTATATAGTTTGTCTATCTATGCTGTTCTGCCATTCTAGGATTCTCCTGCCAAGCCTTTAATATAAGCTACCAATGTTCCATTGGTGGCAGGGACGGTGCATTTTATTTGATTTGGATCAGATGGGTTTGCTTGCTTCTTTTCAACCCTTAGGGAAGATAAATTGCAAACTTTGGAGTATTACTAGATGTTGGCCTTCACATAGCTAAGCATCTCATCTTTGGTTTTGTCTATGTTTTCTTTTATCAAATTTATAGACCTCTAAGGTGGTTATAGATTTTCTTGGGAGTATGGTCTCCCTGAACCATTGTTTTTTCCCCCACATTTGGGTCCCATGAGTAGGTCTCGGTTCTTGTTAGAGAATGAGATCCTTCTCAATTTTCTTGTTTTCCGAATTTTGCTTTGGGGAAGAAAATTTGTCGTCCGTGTTTCATTCAGTTTCTAACATATGGTATAATTATCCTATATAATCTTATCAATTGTGGTTAAAGTAGGATAAATATGGAGACATTAGATTTTGTTTCCAGTTGTGTTACCCATGGTTCTTAAATTATGTGTTTGCCCATTGATTGTTAAAGGTGCATTGCGCATTAAGGTACATATTTGAACGGCAACAGATGTACTAAAGGCTATGCTAATAATATTTAAAACTATAAACGATTGAATTTAAAAGTTCAAAAAATAATAAATTCTACAATCAAAATGCAATAATAAATCATGACGATAGATAGTTTTACTGTTCAACAAAATGGTAAATTCCAATTATCACTATAACTCTCCTCATCCGCAACCTCGTCAAATAACTACTTCTATCAAAATATAATAACCAATCCTCATCAATTATCACTATCACTCTCCTCATCCGCAACCTCGTCGAATTCTTCTCAAATACTTGATTTGAACACTATTTATCACTCTCCTCATCCGCAACCTCAGTCAATTTTTTGTCAAATACTTGATTTGAACAATATCTATTTCATTAAAAGATCAAACCCGAAGAAATTCATGCCTTGCCATCACCTTGGTGACAGTGTGTGGCTCATTTCTGTATGCTAAGGCGCTTGACTTAGTGCCTTATGGTTGTGGAGCTTTAGGCATACCTTTAATAACTACGAGTGTAACAATGAAGATGATACTTGTATGCAATCTAGTTTTCTTGAGACCAACAGCCTAATATTTGGGGTGGTTGTGAGCTCATTCTCGTTTTAAATAAGAAGCGTAATACCCTTTTTTTATTTGTATATTTTACTTATTGAATTCTTGAGCTTTTAATTTGCTCCCTTGAGTTTATGAACAACTATAACCACAAAAATTATATAAGATTAATTGGACCATTAGTTTTAAGTATAAAATTTGGTTAAAAGTGTGTGATCCATTTTATCTGTTCGGCAATTTTTAATTGGACAAAGTTCAAAAAAAACCTTTATAGTTTCACATTTTTTTCAAAAAAAATTATGGTTTACTATTACTAAAAAAAATAATGTGGTTTCACACTTTTTTAAAATTAGCACCAATGACTTCAAAAATGACATTCAAATAAATAACGATATACCAATTGATGGTTGGCGCAATGGTAGCATGGGGCTGCGCTTGGTAGGGAGGTCTGCGGATCGATCCCCCACAACCGCGACTGGAAGGGTTTAAATACCATAATCCTTGGACCCGCCCCAAATCCGGATTAGTCGGCCCAATGTGGTTTGGAAACCGGATGGAAAACTAAAAAAAAATAAATAACGATATTTTAAGAAACTTTAACTCTTCGACCTTTTTATTTCAAATGATTTAGATGGAGTTTGACGAGGAGAGAGAAAGTCGATGTTTAGAGAGAGAAAAATTAAAAAATGATGATTCTAGAAAACCATAAATGTGATTCTATGGTAAACAAGATATTAAACAACTTTAATTCTTGGAAATTTTCATTTTCAAGTCGTTAACATAAAGTTTTACAATTTTGAAAAAAAAGTGTGAAATCACAATTTTTTTTAGTAATAGTAAACCACAGTCATTTTTTCGGAAAAATGTGAAACCACAAGAGGTTTATTTGGACTTTACCCTTTTTAATTCTAGTGTCAATTTAAGAGTTTTATTATTTAACATTTTTATTTCCTCTTAATTTTGATCTTGATCCAACAAGGGTAAAATTTAACTAAATTTATATATGATTGACCAAATATGATCAAATTGTAAAGGTCAGTGGACAAATACGACCAGATAAAAATTCAAAAGGGAAATGCACAAATTCATAATAAGTAAATGGTTAAATAATACTTTTTCGCCTAATAAAAAAGAAGTTAGCTTGGTTATTATGCTGTGAATGCATATTTTCACTTGAAAGGTTCACCCTTCATTGGATTCTCATTTAAAAAGGAAAAAAATAAAATAAACTCAACAATAGTAATTTTACCTGTTTCAGTATCCAACATATTTTGCATGTGGAATTATTAATCTTGACTATGTTCTACTTTTAGGAATAGACATTCTCCAGGAGTCCAGGCTAAAACTGCTGAAATTACATGCATTCACGTGTCTGCTATCTGATCAATAATTGACTGCATTTTACTTAAGTAGTCAAAGTAAGTTACAGTTGAATTCACAAGAGTTACTAAATATATACATGTAAAGAGATAGATATTCATGTATGATAAGATTATAAAGCAAGTAGGAATGGGCTATTAATGTGAAACTAAGAAGAGAAGTAATTAGTGGGGGGTGGCCTCCACCCCCATGTGTTTTGTCATTTTTTGGTAACTGTGATAGATAACTCAAGAACTTCTTGTGAAATTGGACACAACTGTGGTTAGAGTTTTTAATGTTGTAGGCTACAAGTAATGCATTTTCTAAACTGTCAACTCTTTGCTCCTTTAGCTAAAAAACAAATTAGACACAAGAGATGTGAAGATAGAATTTGCTATTAAGATTTTCAATGAATATTTTAATGTATTTTAAGAGGAGAAAAAATGGACTTTTGAGCTTGTGGTGGTGATGAAATTTTAGAAGAAACTAGTTAGTTTTCGTGCATGTGAATAAAAAGCATGGGTACTCATATGGGATGTTTTCTTCACTTTCACTTGAATTTCTTTTTTGTTAGATAAATGGTTAGGCATTATGCTTTTTAAAAATGTCCAATAGAGTCTATTTCTTGCTGAACTATAGAGTTGAAAGAAAGGGAAAAAAGTTTGGCTGCATATGGCTAAGTGTTAGTGCTGTAGACTAAACCAGCAATTTTGTTTTGTGGTGTCCTCAATTCTGTGGATGCAGTTGTTTCCTTGATATATATAAATTTATTTTTTTATCATCAATCTATTGTTAAAAGAATACAAGATAGTGGTTCTTGTGGCGGTGGTATATAAATTTGCATGAATTGTCTCAATGCTATGAACTACACATTTTCCCAGCGACTTCATAGCAAATGCCTCTAGTCATTCCCAACTCACCAATTCCTTGATTAGTTAACTCTAATTTCAAACACAAAGTTTTCCCCTTTTTAGTTAGTAAGGTTTTCATGTCAATGAAACCAGTAGTTTGGTAATTTTGTTTTGCTAGAGCATCCTTATGGTAATACCATAAATTGGCGTCAACATTTTGATGATTAAATTAGTATATTCTTAGAAGATGGTATGTATGATTAACGTACAGAAGTTGTTATGGATGCGTTTTATATGTTATTGCAATTATCATTATCTAGTGAGTTCCACATTTTTTGCACTACGTAATTTACTATTGGGGAGTTGCATATTGTTATCTTAGTTTCTAGGGACGTGTGAGCAACATATTTATAGGTTTGATATGGTACCATTCTAGGTTATTTGGTTGAGTATCAACATGAAGAGCAAAAAATATTTTTATGCTACATATACACCTGATATTTATAGGTGACTATTGTTTCTGTACCGTTTGATAGTAGATTATTGACGACGGTTAGATTTTCAACACTATCATACAATTGTTGAAAAAGAATCTTATAGAGCTCATGCTTAAGTTGTATTACTCTAGGTAGTATAATAAGGATATGAGAATTTGCTACTTTTGGCATGAAAACAAATATTGCCATTTTTCTGACCTCCAAAAGGGTGAATACGTGCAAAGTACTTGCTGATTTTTGTGAATTGAAGGCTCCAAAATGCATTTTTACTTATTGCTTTTTGAAATAATGTAGGATTTCCACTATTGTTCTGGATGAGTCATGGTGAGGTAAGAGCATCTCTTCCTTTACATGAAATCTAGATTCAACTCTTTTTAAATTATTGTTCTGGATGAGTCAGTTAAATTATTCTGGTTCAGTCAGTTAAATTTATCTTTGAAAATAGGTTTTCAAATTTTGTTTTATCAACTGCAGTCTCTTTGTCCATATACTCTAAAATGGTATGCTAGTCAAACTTCAAATCTGGTCAAAATGTTGACAAAATTTGAAGAATGGCAAAATTGCCCTTATGTGAATGTATTAATTTTTAAAATTTATGGAGGGAAAGAATAAAAATTATTTGGAGTTCTCTTTTTTTTCACCACCAAATGAAGTCCAAAATAATGAAAATGGTGAGCGTCGGTTCGGTTAGGTTACTAACCGAATCGAGCTGTTGGTTAATCAAATAAAAAACACATGTACTTTTAGAACCGAATCGAATTGGGATGAAAACCGAAATATACCAAACTGAAATTTTTTGGTTTAGTTCGGTTAACCGACCAAATAACCGAATAATCCAATTTTTAAAAATAACTAGAATATTGAATGTTTAAGGAAGTCTAAGACATAAAAATTATAACAAACACGCAATTAAAAAAACAAATATCAATATCATGATAACAAAATGAATTCATATTTAATGGGTTCGGCTAAACATTTAAGTATTTGTTTTATATTTCTAAGATAATTTTTTTTTATATATGTACATAAGTTCGGTTCGATTATCGATGTAACCAAGATTTTTTAAAACTAACGGAACAGATAACCGATTACCAAACAGTCTCAAAATCAAAATCGAACCGAACCAAACAACGATTTTGGTTAAATTATCAGTTTGGTTATTAGATATCTTTCTCACCCCTATTTATAAGTATTTTACTTCTCAAGTCATCCATAGTGAAAAAGAAAAAACAAATAAAAAAACAAAAATGATTATTTTGTTTATGAAGACAAACTTAAATAAAATATAATAAATTGTGTAAGTTATGATTACTAGTTTTTAAAACCATTGAATTGATTTTATACAGGTCAATTAAATAGTAAAAATAAACAAAATAATGAAACTATAAAATAAGTTACATGTTAAATATATCTCTAATATAAAAATAAGCTATACACTAATAAACTGTATAAGGTATGATTACTTTGATTTTAATATTATTCAATTTATTTTATACAAGTCATTAGATGATGAAAATAAATAAAGTAATGATATTATATAAATAAAAAGAATAGGGTTTTTCTATTATTACTTTGTTTTTAACAAAGTAACCCACTACTTGCTCCATATTACCATTAGATTAGTGGGATGGAAGTTGATTTAATGGTGGATGAGACAAAGTAACAAAAAAACAAAGTCACCATAGCCTTCACCAGAAGAATACCCTAAAAAAATGTAAACAAAAAGAATAACCATAGAATAAGCCATACGTTAAATGTATCTCTTATATGGAGAAACTGGCGAATGGTTTACCAATAAGATTGAGAAAAACTAAATAATTATTCTCCCAAATATAAATCTTCATTTGGTATCACAATAGCACTTAACTACTTATAGTTTAAAATCCATGTGCAGGGCAACATGAAAAGGCTATTAATTAAGTTGCTATTATATAGTTTTCAATTAAATACAAAATACATATTAGTCGGGGTCAGAATCACTATGGAGAGATCTTGTGATATTGGAGGAATAATATACTTGGGGTCCACAATATTTATTGGGCCCTATATGGACCAACATTGGAGATTTAGCCCATCAATCATATTTATTACTAGGTAAACCATAGATCAGGAAGTATTCCTTTTCATTTGACTTAGATTTTCTTTTTGTCTTCTAACTAACCAATACATTATTAAAATATTGGATCTAATTAGTTTAGTGACTGAACAAAAAATGCAAAAAGAAAAAAACTGAAAAAAATGGACAACATAATTTCTTTGAACCAAGAAAATTTGCATTTAAAAAAAAATTAAATTACAGATAGAGATAAACACTTGTAGTAAGCCTCATCTTCCTTTGTACAAGACAAAAAAATAAAAAAATAGAAATGGATTTTAAAGACAAAAAATAAAAATTATTTGCAGATTTTGGGTTTTTTTAGGAGAGGGCTAGTTGTCAATTTGCTTACACTATTTCTAAAAGATTGTGATGAATAAAACCAATTAAAAACAGACTGCTGAACTTGTTGTAATTTTCTTCAGAAATGAGAAATACATCTCCTATGCCGAGCTGCAATATGTTTCCTTTTCTGTTTAGTTTCTTCTTTCCAGCTCTTAGCAATGTCAAGTGCTACACTTGTAGCATCTAGAGATGCACCACTTAGCCCTTTCCTTGTAAACCCAACTGCATAAAGCCCAGCCTTTCCTTTCCACCCATTTGGAAATGGGTTCTTTGGTAATCCATCTTCTGAAAAAAATTCATTTTCCTGTATATTTAATAAATTATCACAAATTTTAGTACATTTATCCAATAAAAAAACATGATTACTTCTTTGGATGAGACAAAAGAAATGACCATCAAACAAAACTATAACAGCTTCATAATTTTTCTGAAACTATATGTCCTAATCAGAAGACAAAAAAGAAAAAAGAAAATGAAGAGACAGAACCTAAGCTTATCCTAACTTCCATAACTGTCAACCATGAATCCTAACATTTTAAACTAAATAAATAAATAAAAGAGAAATTTTTACTCACCCTTAGCCATGAAGGAACATTGCTGCGATATCCAGTTGCAAGAACCACAGAATCAATCTCGAGGATTTTTCCATTCAGAAGCTCCACTTTTCCATGAGAGAACTTCTTGATTCCAGCAGGAACAACCTTGATTTTACCAGATCTTATTTTTTCCAGAGCACCTATGTCCAACACTGGTGTCTTTCCATGTGTGTTCTTCAGTTTTAGTGGCCCTGAACTCGGCCTCTTCAACCCGTGTTTTTCCAGGTTTCCAAGAAGTAGCCAAGCAAACATCAACAGTATCTTATCAACCAGCCACAGTGGTAGCCATTTCATAAGTGTTACAGCTAACTCAAAGGTTGACTTCCCCAAAATTTCCCTCGGTAAAACATGAACCTGCAGATTAAAAAAAAGAAAAAAAGAATGTTATATTGCTTCCAATTTTAGTTTAGAACACCAACTATCAGTGAAAATTACAGAGGAAAATTTTTCTTGCTTACCGAGCTCCGGACCACCATGGATGGATTAGCATTGTAGTTGCAGAGATCGAGAGAGACCTCCATGCCTGAATTACCGCATCCAACAACTAGAACACGTTTTCCCCGATGACTTTCCCCGGATTTGTAGTCACAGGCATGCAGAATATTACCCGAAAACTCTTCCATGCCCTCAAACTCCGGCACAACTTTCTCAGCATTTTCGCCGGTGGCCACAACAAGCCACCTGCAAATGTACTCAACTTCTGTAGGAACATCAAAACTGGTAGTAGAAACAGTTTTGACACGCCACAAGCCGAAAGTGTCATCATACTTGGCCGACTGGACAGACTCATTGAAATTTGGTGTTATCTCAAAGTGTTTGGCATATGATTCAAGATAGCTAATGAACTGATTCTTAGAAGGGTATTCAGGGAAGTCGTCAGGGAAAGGAAAATAGGGGAGTTGACAGAATTGTTTAGGAAGATGAAGTTTTAGACGATCATACGTTCTGTTTTTCCAGAGAGAGGCAATACAGTTTGCTCTTTCAAGAATAATAAAAGGAACACCCTGTGTCTTAAGACCAGCCCCTACAGCTAAACCAGAAGGTCCACCTCCTACAATTACAGGGCCATTGACCCATATACATCTCCTAGCTAGAAAATCCTTTGGTTGAAACATGGTTGGCATATCAACACAAGTATGATCACTAGTTGTACTACTGTTATTATTAGTATGAATGTTGTTATACATTAAGAAAAAGAGTAAGTATGGTATTGATTTTGAGAGTGAAAAAGATTGATTGAAAGGACAAAAAGGAGTGGAGAGAAGAATAAAAGTGGGAAATAGTAAGAGAAGTGTGTGTGGAGGGGGAAGAGAGGGATGGAAGGGGTTTAAATAGGGGGGGAAAAGGGAGGGTATGTTGGGCATGTGATTGGGAATTTGGGATTGGAAAATGATGCTTAAGAGGAGGGTCTAAGGTCTTACTCAAATGATAAGCTCCTAATGTGGCCGCCTTCTTTTTCTTTTATTTATTCTTATATTCTTCTTCTGAATCTATTATTTTATCCATTTATTCTTTTACCTTTTTTCTTTGAGGGAATCACTTAGAATCTCTATCCATACCCCTTCCTCATAGCTCTTTTCCCCTCATCAAATACTTTTTTTTATAGGGAGAGATAGAAAACATTAAATTCAAACTTACCTAAGATAAAAAGAAAAAGAAAAAAACTGTATGGTCCCTTTAACTGAACTCTGTTATTTACTAAGATAAAAGCATTCGACCTTGATGAATCCAATAACATGAAATTCTGTAGAGTTTATAAGATTGATGTTCTAAACAACTTCAATCCTTCAATGTTTTAGTTTTGAGATCAGTTAAATTTTTTGTGTTAAGAGAGAAAGAATGATTATTTAGAAAGAAAACTCTGAAAATAATAACAACATGGTTTCGTGGTAAATGTGGGTCTAAATAAAGTTTAGTTTTTTCTTTTCTTTTAAGTTATTCGTGGTCACTTTTAAATAATGTACTCTGATGAGAACTATAACGTTAGTAAAAGGAAAAATTGAGTGATTTTAATATGAGATTTTCAAATTGAGATTTTACAGCGTACGCTAGGAACTAGTCGGGCAGTTGAGGACCTTTGAGGACTGCTTAGGAATTAGTCGTATTTTGAGCGTCTAGACGGTTCAGTCGGTCCAAATTGGATAATCGATTTTAAAAGCCTTGGCGGATTCTATGCAACGGGTTGGCTTTGTTTAACACACTATAAATTTAACAGTATTGTCATGGGAGAAATTTTCCTTTATTGTTCCTGTATTCTGATTGACAAATTTTTACCCTTTTCATACTTTCTTTCTTAGATTCCTTCATTTATACCTTCATGTCATATATCCAAATTTTTACTACATTCATTTCGGGAAACTCAATCTTAAGTTTAGCTAGATAGATATCTTTAAAGGAAGGAATGTAGGGTAAATTCCAAAAAGAAGCATATGGTTAAAAAATTATCAAATAAGTGATGATATTTAGATACTGTAAAAATTATCGCTAACGACCTCAGAAATGAAAATTTTCAAGAATTGATAATGTTTTAAAAACCTTTCATTATTCCATTTTTTAATTTTAAGTCATTTAGGTGGTGTTTGGTGTAGAAAGCGAAAGTGAGTGTTTAGTGAGAGAATTTCGAAAATGTTGATTCTGAAAGATAAAAAAAAAATATGGCTCTATAGTAAATAATATGCTAAACTTCAGTTTTTTATTTTGAGGTTGTGAGCGGTCATTTCTACAGTATCTAAATAAAGATCATTCTTTTGACAAATAAAAAAAGAGAAAAATACAAATAAAATCCTTGTGGTTTCAATGTTTTGCAAATAGAGGAATGTGGTTTCATTTTTTGCGAAAGGGGCATGTGGTTTACAAAATTGACAATCAAAGGAATTTCATTTAAAGTGTTAGTATTTGATAACATGTCATATTGATTTTGATGATGTGTCATGTTGACTTGTTGAGTTTGATGACGTGGTACAACAAAATATTGTTTTTTTTATGACATGTCATGTTGATTTGATGACGTGGAGGGTTGACTTGATGATGTGACAAATATTGTTAGTCAATTTCCTTTATTTGTCAAATATGTAAACCACATGTCTCTTTTTGAAAAAAATGAAACCACATTTCTCTATTTACAAAACATTGAAACCACAAGGGTTTTATTTGTATTTTTCCCATATAAAAATCAATCAATTTGTTTGTTACAAAACAAAGGACAGTCATCTATTTAATAATTTTTGTAACCGCAAAGTTTTTTTCTAAAATTTACCCTTTGTAATATATATGAGTAACCAATAGCAAATGGGATGACTCCGATATTAAAGTCTCTTAAAATAGTTGAGGATTCGAATTTTGAGAATCTCAAGTTGTTATTAATTTCAACAAGTGATTTGGATTTCGAATCTTAATAACCTTATTTTACCTGTAATGTTGTTTCCTCTCTAGCCAATCAAGATAGAATGTTGAAGTGTTATATCAATGGTAAACTACATCCTTAACCCTTTAACTATATAGGGTCGCTAATATTAAAATCTATAAATTTCATTCATGAAATAAAAAGTCTTTCAACTTTATTTGATACTTTGTTACCAAAAAAATAACTTTATTTGATACTAATATTAGAGTTCAAATTAAAGAAAATTCACTTGAAAAATTAATGAAATTGACTCTTGTTTTAACCATATTACCATAAATTATAGTGAAATACATGCTTTCATGTTACAAACAAGAATACTAGTTCAATCTCACATTTAATGATTTGTATTTCATAAAAATTAAAGTTTAGAGGTCACAATATTAATAACGTCATAGTTTAAGCACCATGAATGAATTTTAAAGGTACTATGGAAGTATCTATAAAATCAAATCTTTATTCAACTCATGTATTGGATTGAGCAGTTGTCCTATAACTGAAAAAGAGAGAACAATTTTTGGATTCCAATCTAGCTGCAGAGAGGACAGATTCTATAATATCTCCATTGAATTAACCCATGTAGACTACACAGTAAGTGTTAATTAATTAATTAATGTAAATTACAGGTAATTTGGATTAAACATTGGGTTTGGGTAATCAAATGGTGTGGCTGCTATGCAAATTGAAAATTTGTTATCAGAGCACGTGTTTGGTTGTACCAAAAGATAAAAAGTAATGAAAAATTATTGGAGTATCACTTCTGATTTCATTCAGCCACATATGCATATTTGGACAAAATTAATGAAAAAAAGGTAGTGCTATGCTTGCAGGGAAATTTGTATATTGTGTACATATATGGTATTTACTCATGTCCTAGAAGTTGGCATAATAAAAAAACTGCCAAACAAGTAATTTACTTGCCGGATTGTAAATTTTTCGTCCTTCTCATAACCACAAAAAGGTTAGGTCCCATATTACAATAAGGGGACTAAATAATTAGAGGTAATTATTCATTACTTTAAAGGTAAGGTTGAAATTTCATTGTAGTATTTGGAGAATTGTAGATATGCATCCATGAAAGATATGAGAAATTACATTGTATGTTCGGTATACCATTATATACTACACCAATAATTTAATAACGTGTCATATAGTTTAACATTTAGGATTGATAAATTAGTGTCTAAAGTTCATTTCTTTGGTGTTTATTAGGAGTTTTATTTTAGAGCCAATAATTTTTTTTTTTATATAAACATTTTACTGATAATATAAAATTGGGAAAAGTTTAAAAAAATGCTCGTGGATTCCAACTTTTGCAAATAAAGGTCTGTGGTTTCAGTGTTTGCAAATAAAGGTACGAGGTTTTATTCCGTTAGCAAATAAAGGTACGGTCACTAACACCGTTTATTTTTTGCTGACGTGGCACTTTGACCACAATTTGACCAAAGGGTAATTTTGTCATTAAAAAAAATAAAAAAAGAGTAAAAGTAAAAGAAAATGTTTGTGGTTTGGTTTTTTTTACAAATAACAGCCCGTGGTTTGATATTTTATTAAAGAATAGGTATGAGGTTTGATTTAATTACCAAAACAACAAATTAAAAATTACCTAACAAAAATTCTTGTAAAAAACAAAACAACAAATTTTCTTGGGAAAAGTACAAATAAAACCCTTGTGGTTTCATGAATTTGCAAATAAAGAAATGTGGTTTCATTTTTTACAAAAGAAGGTACGTGGTTTACAAAAGTGACAATTAAAGGAATTTCATTTAAAGTATTAGTATTTGATGACATGTCATATTGACTATGATGATGTGTCATGTTCACTTGTTGACTTTGATGACGTGGCACATTAAAATATTAATTTTTTGATGACATGTCATGTTGACTTGATGACGTGGAGAGTTGATTTGATGATGTGGCAAATGTTGTTAGTCAATTTCCTTTATTTGTCAAATATGTAAACCACATGCCTCTTTTTGCAAAAAATGAAACCACATTCCCCTATTTGCAAAACATTGAAACCACAAGGGTTTTATTTGTACTTTTCCCAATTTTCTTATAATGTATTTAGGTATTTTGGATTCATACAATTTTCATGAATTTGGGTATTTTTATTTTTTTTAAGGAACTTTAATTTGGTTGAATGAACATTAATATTGAAACTTCATGTGACCTTATAATCAATTTATTATTTTGAATTATAATTTTGTCGATGATTTATTTTCATTAAAATTAAGATTTTGTATAAATGGATCAACTTTTTAAGTGCTAGTATTACATTATAAGAAAATTTGTTGTTTTGTTTTTTACAAGAATATTTGTTGGTAATTTTTAATTTATGAATTAGTCTAAGACCGTATTTGGTAATTAAATCAAACCTCTTACCTTTTTTTTAATAAACTATCAAACCACGGACTGTTATTTGCAAAAAAAATCAAACCACAAACATTTTCTTTTACTTTTATTTTTTTTTTATTTTTTTTAATGACGAAAATTTGGTCAAATTGTGGTCAAAGTGCCACGTCAGTAAAAATAAACGGTGTTAGAAACCGTACCCTTTTTTGCTAACGGAATGAAACCTCGTACCTTTATTTGCAAACGTTAAAACCACAGACCTTTATTTGCAAAAGTTGAAAACCACGAGCATTTTTTTAAAACTTTTCCCTAAAAAATTAATAGATATATAATGTTAATATTTCATTGTCTTATATGATGACATCGATCTATTAGTCTAACATACCACGTCATTCTTACACTCGCCGGTAATTTTATATTTTATTCCCTATACTATAACTTAATCGTTTGAGTCCATTTTCTTCTTATTCTTTTTATTCTTTGATTTTTGGAATTTCAGATTAGAAAGACAGGAATCTCAAATATTTAGAAACCAAAAACCAAATAAATCAAGAACAAGCTTTAAGTATGAACATAAATTCCAGATTCCAAAGTGTAAAGATGTTAAAGTTTTTTTTTAAGCATGTAATGTACAACTAATAAATAAATGATAAATCACTATTAAAATTACTCCATGGACTAAGTTACCGAACAGAATACACATGAATGACCTTACAATGTATTATTGAAAATAAAAAGACTAAACATACCCAATAATATATGTGTTACAAAAATATTTACCCTTAATTTAAAAATAGGGTAATTTCCGGAAAAAATCCATGTGTTTATCAATTTTGTCAAAAAGGTGTCTGTGTTTATTTTTTTGACAAAATGAGGATTGTGTTTATCTCAGTTACCAAAAAGCGGAAAAATCATTAACGGTGTTAGGTCAGTTCAGCAACATCCAGTTCAATTTTAAGTAGCATTTAATTTAGTTCATTTCCGTAATACTCAATTCAGCTCAATTCAGCAACATTCAATTTAGTTCAGGTTAATACATTACAAATAAATATTTATTATTTATATATAATATGTTAATATTTCTTATAATTTTAACTAGTTGATCCAATTTGTTTGCAAAAGTTGTTCTGGATGTAAGTAAATATTGTTACCAATATATGTTAAAATGTTCTACCAACTTAATAATTTCTACTATATAAATTTGGATTTAATTTGTAAAACATTTCGATTTTTGCTTATGTATTGTAATAAGAAATTCAAAAATCTTGTAACAGTGTTGTGTAGTATTAGGAGTAAATTAGCATCAATTAAAGAAATTTAAAAATCTTATAATGGTCAGTTACATAATATTAGGAGCAAATTAGCATCAATTAGAAAAAGTTAATGCGAAATGATTTTGCTTGGACGGCTACCGAGATGATTTTAGAATGAGTGCGTGAAAGGTTATTTATAGAATGCGAAATTTATGGTTTGTTATTTTATGTTTTGAGGTAAATTAATTAATATTATTTTTTCCTTAATACTATTTTGGATTTTAGGTGCGGTGGTGGCTGGTGATTTACTTTGGCTGATTTTATTTTTTTTACTGATTTTACTTATTATTAATATTATCATTATTATTATATTTTTAAGTTTTTTTACTATAGTTATTATTAAAAACTAATATTATTGTTATCATTTATTCAATTCAATTTCAATATTTATTTTTCAGTTTTAGTAAAATTCAGTTCAATTCAGTTCAGTTTAACATCGTCAGTTCAGATTTTTTAAGTTCAAAAGAGCGAGGCGTTAGTGGTTATTCAACTAATTAATCATAGATTTGTTCATATGATGACCAATTGATATACCGAGTAATTAGAGGAAGAAGAGAAATATAGAATATTTCCCAAAATGGTATTGTGTATGGAAACAGGAAAGCTTAGATAAGTGGAAATCAATTTGCTAATGACAGTTGCAGTAGAAGCCAACAGGTAATTGATTAATTAAGAGATCTTTGTAAAATTGAGAAAAAAGCACATGCTTTCTTTCTTCTTCAAGTACCAAAAAAGTTTGTTGGTTGTGCTTTGAAACTGAAGAAAAAAGGTACGTAGCTACACATTCCATAATATTAATTTCCAATACGTCTATTAATTGACAGTTCATTCAATTAAAACAATTATTGTTAATATTTTTTTATTAAGTAAATACTTGCATGAAAGCCAACAACCTGAACTCTTAACGAAAGCAATGACGAATGTAAAAAAATATGTACGGTATGCTAATCCACAATGCAAAAAGTGTTTAACATTATTTATGAAAACAATAATATTTTAAACGTTGTCATAAAAAACTTCATTTTAAATATTTTGTGAAATGTCAGTTGTATCTATTTGATATAGGACAAAATTACCATTTAATTTTCACGAAATAAATTTCTTCTTTCGAGGATATTTTTAACCTTATAATATTTATTTATTTTAAAATCAAAATAACTTCATTAAACTGAATCGAAATAGAAAGTGAAAAGAATGAAATCTAAATCTCGAAAAGACCGCTCTATCTGTCCTGACAATGAATAAGTAGATTTAGTAAGAAGGTGAGTTATATTATTCGCGAAACAATAAACATAATAAACATCATTAAACATGCCAATAAACAAATCACAATAATCTAGGATCAACCGAAAGGAGATCGAAAACCTTGCTAAGACAAATGATTCATAACCGAAGCCGCATCAAACTCAACAATGCAATTATTTGTTCCATTATCCTTCAACCAACTAAGAACTTCTCGAATATTGACCGCCTCTCCTTCTTTGGTCTCAAACTTTCCTAAAAAAGTTTAAGAAAAAATAAAATTTCCCTTCAAAAAGTTGTTCTATTACTTTTTATCAATTTAGAATACATTTTTTATTGGAAGGTTACGAAATATAACCTGTTGTTTAGTCAAATTACGGATGCATGTATGTTTGTGAGTCTTCCATTGCAAAAATATAACCGATACCACGACATAAATTTGCAAATCGGGGGACTTATATTTGGAAATTTTCCATTTATTTTGTTCAACCTTTCAAACCAAGTTATCATTTCCATGTTATTCAAATTCTTCTAGCTAGCATATACATGTTTGCAGCCAATTTCTGTCCTTTCAGGAGTATAAGGGCGCATTAGATAATATTAATAGTCTCTTATTCATTTCAATCATGCACCCAAGCTCATCTAATTGTTGAATTGAATTTTATAAAATAAAAAATAACGTTGGAATTAATTTAACTGAAGAGTGATTAAATAAAAACAATACTTGTTTGGCTGGTAAATAAGTTTTATAAAATAAAAAATACTTAATTTTATGACATTTCTAATAACTATTTGGTTGGTAAATAATTTTTATTGAAATTGAAACTAACTTTGGAATTAATTTAATTGAATAGTGATTATTTTTATTGAATTAATAAATAGTATTGATTTAAATGTCTTGTTTGGTAAATTAGAATATGTGTAAGGCATGATGATAGATGGATCTCATAAATAGTAATATTGTTATGAACATTTATTATCGTTTTTTTTGGCTGAACTAACTGAACTGAATTTGCTGAAAAATGTATTTCTAAAAAATTGTATTGTGGTGGTTTGTTTCTAAAAAATGTATTTCTTATGACGTAGGAAGCAATGTTGTAAATAATCATTGGAAATTCTCTAACCACTAGTAAAGATGCGATCGTCCTAACAACCCCGTACCTCAAATGTCATCGAAAAATGAATGAAGGCGTCCGAGCGACACTTTGTCATAGAAGCACCAATTATCTCCTAATGAAATGTCATTTTTCTTAAAATTTATTGATCAGGTCCATTGGAGTTGAAGTTATCGACTATTAGATATTTGATATATTTTTCACTAAAGAAAAACAAAAGTTATGGTAAAAAACAAAAAAAAACATTTGTGGTTATTGCTAATGACCTCAAAAACAGAAGTTTCGAAGAATTAACAAAATTTTAAACAACTTTACTTCCATTTTTTAATTTTGAGGTCATTTCGTTATTTTCAGTGAGCTGACATAACTTGACGTTTAGAGAAATAAAGTTCTAAAGTAATGGTTCTAGAAGTTGGAGAGTGTATTTCACCATAAAATATAATAATAAACAATTTTAATTTTTAGAAAAATCCTTTAAGTAATGTCATTTTTATAGTATAAATTTTGAGAAATTTTATAATAACAAAACTCGAGTTCAAAAAAAAAAAAAAGTTACAAGTACATTGTTTCAAAACCTTTATAAACCCAAACAAATAAATAATGAATTGTATATTAAATTCCAGCTTAAGAAAAGATTGAGGATGTGACTAGGAAAAGTGAGGGCCAAGGTGGCCATGTGGAAAAAGATGGAGTGAACGTTGGAGGGCTCATTTCTTGGTGTTGGAATTTGAAACCACACCATCTATGGATTTTGCATTTTTGCTCTTACTTGGTATTCACACCTTCACTTCTTGGACCACCCAATCTATGGTCCATTTCTTATTTTCCTACGGATCGCTATATGGGACTGCAATACCTATTAGTTTTAAATGTTTCGGAGCGGTAGACAAGATAAATATATTTTTTAAGGGTCATTAATTATAAAATAAATAGTATTTAATGACAAAATGAATATAAATTCTTTCGTCGAACGTCGTCCTTGAAAGAATAGGGGTTGTCGGGATCTCGTCGAATTCCTCCTAAAAAACACTCTGATGCTTCACTCATATCGGGTATATGAGTGAGTAAGAAGTGGAGAGAGAGAGAGAGAGAAAATGTCTCATGTGCAATAAATACTCTTAAGGTATTTATAGAAAGTTGGAGATTCAATTGTCTTGTTTGAGGTGTAACCAATTCAAGATTAGGAGTGAGAGAATAGGGGTCGTCAGGATCTCGTCGAACTCCTCTTGAAAAACACTCTAATGCTTCACTCAGATCGGGTATATGAGAGAGAGAGAGAGAGAGAGAGAGAGAGAGAGAGAGAGAGAGAGAGAATGTCTCATGTGCTATAAACACTCTTGAGGTATTTATAGAGAGTTGGAGATCCAACTGTCTTGCTTGAGGTGTAAAATTCAAGATTATGAGTTGCCATTTTTTATAGATGAATTTTGACATTACAAGCTTGATCGACAAGCTTTTACATTGCTTACTTTGGACTAATTAAAGAAGATGAAAGATAGAGTGTACACACTAAATAAGTCTCCTAACTCAAAATAAGATGATTGACTTTTCCACAATTATTTGTAAAGTTGCTTTAAATTTATTACATATTAAAAAATACGAACTTCATGAGTAATTATGTTTTTACATTTTGGGTCAATTCTAAACTCATCGTGGATATAGATGCTCTTGACATAATTTTTCTTAGTTTTTTTTTTTTAAAGTTTTTTTTTTATTTATTTATATCTCTAAATATTACTTTTCAAGTGATATCGATGAAAATGTGCACTAAATGAAGCATCCAACAACTATAAACTTGTAGATGTTTGATGTGAGAGCAAAATAACTACAACTTTAAATATGGCTTAAGCCAAAAATTGTCACTTCCACCCTCCCCCTTCCTAGGAGTTGCCATTTTTTATATGAATTTTGCCATTACGCAAAATAAGATTCTTGAATTTTCAACAATTATTTGTAAAATTGCTTTAATTTTAGTTACATATTTAAAAAAATTAACATTCTGAATCAACTTTAAATTTATTGTTGTGGACAACTACAAGGGATATGAAAGTTCTATCTATTTATTTATCTCTCCAAATATTATTTTTTCTTGTTATATATTGATGAAAATGTGAATTACGGGGGCGTTTGTTTCTCCGTTTCGAAGTTGCCTTTTGCCTTTTTACCTCAAAAAGCAGTTGTTTTGGTGTTTGGTTAGGAATTAATAAACGTTGTTTTTTGCTTTTTAGGTGAAAAGCAACTGCTTTTTCAAGAAGCAACAAAATATTGCTTTTCCAACAAAAAAATACTGGAGCTCTTATTTTACTTTATTATCCATGTTTTACATTAATAAAAAAAATTATATATGTCCAAATTTGTCATTTTATGTTCTAACAGCAACAATTAATTATAATTTTACCAAACACTAATAATCAAACAGCAAAACACAAACAGCAAAACGCAACAGCAAACCGCTAGCACGAGCAGCAAACAGAAACTAGCAAACAGGAACAACTGCACCAAACGGACCCTAAATGAAGGATGCAACAACTTATCAGCTTGTAGATGTTTAATTTCATAGCAAAATAACTACAAATTTAATTATGGCTTAAACTCTATGAAGCCCCTTGAACTTGGCTAAAAAAATCACTCCTTCCCCTCACCCGCCTCAACTCCTGGGACATTAACCCCCACAAAAAAGTGATACACTTAGCTCCTTTTCCGCTCCTACTCAATTTCATTCGAGAGAGTAAACTAAACTCTCCTGAAAATTACAAAATTGTTTTTTTTTTTCAAAATTACAAAATTGATCATTTATTTTCTCTTAATTTTTTTTTTCAAAATTACAAAATTGATCATTCCCGTCGTCGTTCCAGACTCTGGACCCCGTATTCTGGAATTCTAGATTTCGGTAGCCGAATTTTGAAATCAAGATCCCAAAGCCTGGACTCAGGAATTTCATAATCCGGCTGTTGGAATGCTCTTTGATTTCTTTTAAGAAAGCAAGAAGAAGATGGAGATAGAAAAAGTTGGAAAAGGAAAGTTAAGGAAAAATAAAAGTAACAAATCTTTTTGTATTTTCCTTATCTTTTTTACCCCTCTTTTCTCTTGCACACTCTTTTTATTTTAATAGTTGTCGCATCAACGCCATGAAGGACATATGGGGTTATGTATATCACTTCTTACAAGTTAAGGGACCAATAGAACATATCAGGAGTTGGAGGGGCTAAATGATTTTTTTTTGGTCAAGTTTAGCGGGTTGCATAGCGTTTAAGCCTTAAATATACTAGTTTTGATTTTATAATTTTACTTGTAGCTTTTGAATTGATTGGATATTATGTACTCCTAGATTTTTTGTAGTTCTAGATTTTTTATGTTTTTGAATTTGATTATGTGTGGATATTTTGCATTTGATATGGAACATAATTTCGCAATGAAAAGTTGACACAAAACTATAGTTTTTGGTTATACGTAAAATAATTTAATAATTAAATTGGGTGATGGAACATCCGCGCCACCAGTGTGCACCAGTGTAAGACATGTGTGGGGAGGGGGGGAGGGAATCCTTAAAGTTAATTATGGAGATTTCTTGAACTCGCCCTCGAAGTATGGCGAAATGGGGGATGCAAATACTCCCCAAACTTGTCCCATTGCCACCCTAGTGCATGGATCGAGGATGATTCAAGTCCTTTTGAGGTGAAAGATTACGTCTATAAGATGTTGTTAGCCGATAGTACCGAGAATGTCTATAGTTAGAAAATTTTGTTTGGAATGAGATAACCCCACATTCTCATTCTATCATGCATTGGAGGGTAATTAAAGGTTCTTTATCGATGGTGGATTAACTGAGGCGTCAGAGACTGATTATAACTTGTTGCAACCTATGTTCAAAAGCTTATGAAACAACGAAACTTCTTCTGTTGCATTGCTCTTTTGCTCGAAGAATTTGGAAAGTTATCTCAGATTTATTTGGTAAGAGACTTTACCTAGCTTGAACTCTTGAAGATCTAATTAAGGAGTTTTGACTCATTGTTTTAGTTGTCAAATGAGCATTATGTGGACGAGTCTGATTTTTAATGCGGTGTGGTTGATTTGGCACTTCAAGAATTCGGAGTTAATCCTAATATCTCTTTTGGTCCTCTATAGTTATGGAGTTTTATTAGGAATTGATAAAATTCATACGGTAATCGCTAAGAATAATATTCGGAAATTTCAGACCTTTCATCAATCACGTCTTCAAGTAAGTCTCTCTAAGGCTCCGTCCTTCATGGTTGAACTGAAGTGAATGAAACTGAACTAAAAATATTGACCTGAATTGACTGAACTGGCTTATTTTGGCTGACTGAAGAAGAGATTTTGCTGAATTTAGCTGAACTGAGTTTGGCTGAATTGAACTGAACTGAATTTTACTAAATTCAAGCCAAAAAGAACATGGCTTTAAAGCTCCATCGATTATTCGTGTAGCTTGGCATCCTCCTCCAAGTTAGTGTAAACAGTGATGGCTCAGCCTCTGGTGGTTTAGGAAGATCTAGTGAGAGGGGAATTTTCAAAATTGCGCATGGCTTTCTCAAGGGAGCTTTCGCATTCTCTACAATAATTTGTTTTGCACGTTTGACCGAGCTAAATGCATAAGTTTTCACGATTAAAGAAGCATGAGATAGAGGTTGACATATATTATGTCTTGAGTGTGATTCTTTCTCTGTTGTGAATTTATTTAAGCAGCCCAATCATCAGGTTTCTTGAGAGCTTAGACAAGTGAGTTAAGTGCTCAAAGATTGTATCAAATATGTGATTTGTTGTTTCTCGTATTTTCAGGGAGGGGAATAGAGTTGCCAATTCACTTGCATGCCATGGTAGTGTGGTGGTAGTGTGGTTGCACAAAACTTATGTACGATGAACCTCAACTCCATATTTATGTAGTAGCTTTACTTTTGAAGATTTTAGATTGTTAGAGCAATATCACTTGATGTAATTTTAATGTTTGTACTTTTTTTGCTTTCATTTTCTTTTTAACAAATTTGGGTCTAGCTCTAGATTTGTATTTTGAGGGTGTCAACCTAATTGGAATGTTCAATTGATTTCTTTGTGACTAGCTTCGTGTTTTTCATTAAATATAGGCTTAATACATTTATGGCCCTCTGAACTTGTCCATTTTTTTCACTTAGCCTCCTTAACTTAACGTACAACCTATTGGCCACCTAAACTTGTAAATTTTTTCCACTTAGCCACCTGAACTTGTAATTTTTTTCCACTTAGCCACTGAACTTGTAATTTCTTTCCACTTGGCCTCCTCAACTTTTCAATTGTGACATATTTGCCCTTTTTATGCTAATGTGGCATAATTTTTTTATAACCACTTATATTATGCCACGTAAGCACAAAGAGGCAAAATGGGTCATATTTGACAAGTTGAGGAGGCCAAGCGGAATAAAATTACAAGTTCAGGTGGCTAAGTGGTTGTCATTTAAGTTGAGGTGGCAAAGTGAAAAAAATTGAAAAGTTTAGGGGGCTGGATAGGTATTAAGCCTTAAATATATATATATATATATATGTTCATGTGAGACAAAGTTATTATGGAGAGACTTTTTTTAGTGTGAGACAATTAAAAAGTGGTGGCAATTTTGAAATTTTAAAAACATGGAGGGGCATTATTGAGGTGATGTCATCGCTGATGTCACATCTGGAGAGAGAAAAAAATTTTATTATTTTATTTAAAATGCATTTTCCCGCTCTTTCCGAACTCATTTTTCAAAAAAAATTATACCACTGAACTCGTATTAATTAGGCGGTCATTTTGAGATCCATTGTTGTTATTTATAGACGATTTTTATTTTTTTTATTTTTGTTCCAAGTCGGATACTTGGTTGTTCCAACAGAATACTACATTTGTTCCACCAGACAACTCCAATTGTTCCAGCAAAATATTTTCATTATTTTTTTTAAATGCACTCTGGGAGTGTAAAAAAATGTAGTATTCTGTTGGAACAATTAGAGTAGTCCGGTGGAACAATTAGAGTAGTCTGGTGGAACAATTATAAAAAAATAATAAAAAAAAAATCGTCTATAAATAACAAAAATGGATCTCAAAATGACCACCTAATTAATACGAGTTCACTGGTATAATTTTTTTTGAAAAATGAGTTCGGAAAGAGCGGGAAAATGCATTTTAAATAAAATAATTAAAACTATTTCTCTCTCCAGAGGTGACATCAGCGCTGACATCACCTCCTCTTCCTTCCCTTCAATTCACGCATGAGGGTGTTCATTTAATTACAAGTTTGCCACCTTCCCCTATTGAATTACAAAAATACCCCTTGTCTCATCATAAAAAGTAGTCTCATCCTAAACCCTTGTCTCATTTGAACTTGACTATATATATATATATATATATATATATATATATATATATATATATATATATATATAGGAATGACTAGGTAACAAAAAAAGGGTGCAAATTAGAAATAAATCTGCAAGCAAATTAAAGAAAATATGTGGTAAATTCTCGACGGCAGATATTAAAACGATCTTCAAATAAATCGGAGGGTAAAAGTAAGAAAATTGTGCTACATGAATATTTGTGATTCTTTTTATAAAAATATGAATTGAGGTTAGACACACAGATTTCAAAATGATATAAACATAATAATTAGAACATTCAAAAAGGAATACTGAAATTTTTAGTTTTAATTTTTTAAATTTCATATTTGAAGTTATTTAAGGTCCTGTTTTTCTTACTTATTTTCAACAAATTTCACTTCAATTCAGCAATTTTAGTTCTATTGAGCAATTTCATTTCATTTCAGCAATTTCAGTTTTTTTTCCTAATCATATATAATTAAATATCAATCGTAACTTTTAAAATTGGAGTTAGGTGCATCAATTATTATTAATTAAAACTGGGTGATTTGTTTTAACTATTGATTTAAAAATAGAGGGTTGTAGTATATTAACTATTAGAAAATTTAAAAATAATTGCATAAGAATTTATAATCTAATTAGATACTCTCAATTGTTATATCTTATTGTGTTTAATATTATATAATCAATATGATAAGTTATGTTTTCCTAATTATTATTTTTTTATCTTTAATGAAAGTTCAATATTAAAACGATTTAAGAAATTATACTTATTTATTATTTATTTATTTATTAGTATTAATTTATTTTAATTTATTTTAGATTGATAAAATTAATTTAATTATATTCAATTCAGTAAATTCAGTTCAATTCAGCAATTTCAATTCAGTTCAACAATTTCATTTTTATTCAGCAATTTCAGTTCAGTTCAGTTCAGCCGAAAAAAACAGGACCTAAGTCTTGTTTGATAAGAAAATACATAAATAAAAACACTGAAAATAGTACTTTTTGAAAAATATAACGACTCTGCATTGAAAATGTACACAATTTTTATTTTTAAAATCGTTAAAACAAATATTTTGAAAGCAACAACCCAAGGATAACTCTAATTAAAGTATTCGTTCTTCAACAGAAAAAAATAAATTACAAATATCAAATGTTATGAATCTGGCCTCTTGAAGGCCCACGTAGATTACCTTTTGAGCTTGATATAATTTTTTGTCATCTTGAGATGGCCTATAAGTATAACATTCATACATATGCTCTTAATTTAAAACCAAATTAAAGATGCATACCTATTAAATATAGCCCTCCTTTCTATTATACATAGCCTTTTTTTTTCTTTTTGAATTAACTTTTTCGCTTTTTCTTTTTCAAGTTACCAAACTACCTTTCTACAATAATAGTTAATATTTTTTAACAAAAATTTAAATTATAAAAAGTTTTAATTTACTTAAAGTAGGGGTTAATTACATCTGGCATCCTTCAACTTTCAGAAAAGGAACCATAATGCCACAAAACTTCATTTCTTAACGCAAAACTCATCAAACTTCCATTAACGTTACTTCCATGGTCCTTACTAAACCACTCAAAACTAACTAAACTTTTCTAATTAGCCACCTCAATTTAAACAACCTCTACACAGTAGCAACGTATATCTCTTGTCGGTGACCACGACCGCGAGCTAGTCCGAAAGCTAGAAACAGTAGGAGCGTGGCGGATTTGGTTGGGAGACTCGCTCTACTCCACCTTCGTTCACTTCCTTTCTTCTCCATCGTCATGGGACTCTTTCATGCGTGCAGACGACATCAACAATGGTGCTCTTCAGAGTATCAAACCAAAAATCTAGGGTTAGGACCGTAAAGTAAAAAAAATCAAGATTAAAGAAGGAAAATAAATGAAACATGTGGCTGGAGATTACTCACGACGGTGATGGCTAGTTGAGTCGGAGTGCTAGTAGCCATGTCGTCGCCGGCGATGAAAAAAGTGAAAGGATTAGGAAGAAGAAGATGGACAAGGAGAAAATGTGAATATTTAATTAAAAAAATCTAATTTGGGTTGTTTAAATTGGGTTGGGTTGGGTAATTAGAAAAGTTAGATTAATTTTGAGTGGTTTAAAGTCATCAATTTTTTTTTACATATGGCAGCCACGTGGCGTCTCCGGCGACATTTAATATCGGAAACCGGTCATAAGGACGATGGAGGTAACGTTAATGGAAGTTTAATGAGTTTTGCGTTAGGAAATGAAGTTTTGTGGCATTATGGTTCCTTTTTTAGAAGTTGAAGGATGTCAGGTGTAATTAACCCTTGAAGTAGAGAAGGATTTTGAAAGAAAAGGAGAAAATGAAATGTTGGTTGAAGCAGGAGGAAGAAGAGGATAGGTAAGAAGGGTAATTTTGGAAAGAAAATTTTAATGGGAGCTATGTTTAATAGAAAATGAGGCTATGTTTAATAATACCCTTAAAGATGTGTAGCAACTTAATTAGTGTAGCAATTTTTTACGAAATCATTTTATTCTAGATCATTGCATATGGCTGCAAAAGCTGCCATTTTGAAAAGGAAAAAAATCTTAATTAGTGTATAAATTTTTTACCAAATTACCAAAGTTAGGTCCTAATATAATATTTTTACATTTCCTCTATTTTTTACAATTGACTTCTTAACTTATCAAATATGATATAATTTATTCATTTTGTACTGACGTGACATAAGTTTATTACCACTTATATGACATGACACTATATCATGTCAACACAAGGGCAAAATGCGTTATATTTGCCATGTTGAGAGGACCGAGTGAAAAAAAATAAAATTTCAAGTGGCTAATAAGTTATCTTAAATCCAAGAAATTTTGGTTTGTTAGCACGAAATTATGAAATTTCAGGATGTTAACATTTTCAGCGATTCCAATTTTCATCTCTTCGTTTACATATGATCTTCGAATCTCAAATTTTATTTCATTAATTAGTGCAACAACCTATTTTGTTGAATTAACCGAAAATATCCGCCCCAACCCCTAAAGTGTCGAAATCGCGCGCTCTAGTTCATCCAGAATTAGCTTTCAAGACGATTATCCGCTCAAGTTGAATTAACCAGCAAGTATCCAGTGCAACACCATTTTACCCTTTTGAGAAATAGCTTATCTAATATGCATCATATTTTATTTAAACAATTTTTCATTTCCTAGTATACATATCAAGTTGAAAATTGGGATATTTCAAAACTATCGTTAATGACTTCATAATTAAAATTTGTTGGTGCGATTATTTAACAATGATTTGACTAAAAACATGTCAGTTTGTCAATTACCCTATAAGTAAGGCTTGAGTTTGTAAATTAAACATATTATACGTATTTCTTTTGTCAAAAGATCCTCTCACAAATCATTTAACTATATTTACAAGTTTTTAGCTATGGAATTGCGTTTATAAGTTGGACGAATCACAATGTTTTTTTCACTTCAGTGTTGTTTGAAAAAGTGTTGTTGAAAAAAAATAAAAAATTGTTTGGTAAAACTAAAAGTAAATATGTGATTTAGGTAAAAACAGTTTGATAAATATTTAGTAAAATAATTTTTTAAATGTTCCGATTAGTGGTTTAAAATAATTTTTTTAATGAAACTTCTAACACTAATTTTTTTTCAATATATTGATTCATCGAACTAATTTGTTATAAATAGATAATTTATCATATTTGTCAAAATTTAAGGATGTTATAATATATTTTTGAAAGTGAATAGACTTATTAGTGATTAATATACAAATTTAGGAACATTAATATTTTTACATGTCTTCTATACGAAATTTTGGTTAAAATATGTAAAAATATTTTAATCCAAATTTTAAAATTAATTGTTACATACAAAAACTGAGAAAACAAGTTTTTCCAAAAGCATTGGGTCCCATCTTTTACTAAAAGCAACTTTTAACAAAAAAAAGAAACTGTTATCAAAAGTTGCTTTTGATATTTGCAAACACTAAAATATAGCTTTTGGGCTAAAAACTGTTGTAGCCTTCTGCAATAGCAATACCAAACACAACCTTAGAATTTTTTTTATTTGGAAGAACTTTACTTGACTTATGTCACAAGAGAAATCATGAAATAAACTTTGAAAATCGTCCCTATGTTGTGTTATTGTTATTAAGAGAAACAATGTATATGATATTATTATCTATTTTCAATTCTCATTCTTGCTATATGTCATGATTATTACTTTAGGATAAACTTTATAGTTATTTTGTATTTCGCAAAGTAATCATTACTTTATCTTAATACACCATCAGATGAGTTATAAAGAATTTGATTCAATAGTGAAAAAAACAAAGTAACTAATATACAACCCATAACCTTCACATTAATTTAGATAAGAAAAATAATTGTTATTGAAATAAATTTGTATAATTCAAATTTCAATAATTATTGTAATGTTCTAACAATAAGTCTTGGATTTTAATTATTTATCTTTCCATTTTCCGCCAATTGACTACATATATATGCACCATTATTGAAAGTGATAATTATAGATAAGTAATACCTCAATTATTCTCTCATAAATTTCTTCTTAGGGCACGGCAATGTATGTTTTATTATAAATTGTCATTTTCTGTGATTGAAAAAATATATTGGAATTATTCATAATAAGCAATTCAATATAGGAAATTAAAGAAAGAAAAAACAGATTAAGAAATGATAATCTGTATATTATTTGATTAATTAGTTGGTGAATCTTTTGGGAAATCTTTAAGCTCCATTACATATATTCTAGTTGCAATACAAACACTCATTGAATTTGCAACTTTTTAAATAATAATAGAAAATTAGTGGCCTTTATTCCAAAAGTACCTTTTAATAGTTAATGTCATAATTAATGATTAGGGGATTCCAAATTAATTAACTGATCACATGCGAACATGAGAACTTGAGAATCAATTGGTAATGATAAATTGAAGAAATCTCACTTGTAAAATCTTACTATGTATTATGCATCACTTGCGGGAACATATTAAAATACTTTAATAAAGAAGAAGACATTTAAATAAAGGATATTCTATGGTTACTTTATTTTTCGCAAAGTAATCATTACTTTGTTTTGTCAACCATTGGATAAAAACTACTCCAATGGTGAATAAGACAAAGTATGGAAAAAACAAAGTGACCATAGCCTACACTTTAAATAAAGGCAAGATAATTTATTTATTTTTGGTGGGAGGTAAATAATTTATTCATCGGTCTTTTATCATAACTCAATGTTTAAAGTCTTTCTATTTTAAAAACTCATTACAAATTCTCATCTTTCGTTATAATTAAATCTTTTGGTCATTCTGTCTAACAGGTATACAAGGCGTAACATAATCACAAGGTCATTTTGTGTGACAATATAAATATTTTGAAAGTTAAACTATGCTATGTTTAAAATCTAAAAGATGATGACATTGTAATGAGTTTCAAAATATAAGACCTAAATAGTGAGTTCTGATAATAAACATGGACTAAAATGAGGACATAGTTATCACACCTTAATGAAATGAAGATTTTTATTTTCATTTTCATTTACACTATTTTTTATTTTTTTTTGAGAATTCACTTTTTACAATTATGAGATTTGAACCCATAACCTCACACTCCTTAGTGGAATATAATAACCACCAAGACATTGTTTGGTGGGTTTTCATTTGCACTATTAAAATCACACTTGACGACTTGCGACTTTAAAATGATAATAATTCAAGAAATATTGATATCCTATAAACTTTAATTTCACTTTGTTTTTCATTTAAGGTTGTTAACAGTGATTATTGTAACTTTATCCCAAAATGTAAAGTGTAAGACCTCATTCCTCCTTTTAACAAAAATAAATAAAGGCTATAATACCTATCGACCCCTCTAAACTTGTCTGTTTTTATACTTAGTCACTTCAACTTAGGTGACAACCTCTCAGCCACCTCAAGTCCATCTTTTACCTACACTTATCCACACAAACGTCCACACTCAGTCTCACTCGGAAAAGTGTACTACACTCGCCCAAAATTACAAGATTGATCATTCCAAAATTAAAAAAATTATTCCCATACTTTTTCTAATTTCTTCTTTCATCATCATCATCATCATCATCATCATCATCATCATCATCATCTTCTTCTTCTTCTTCTTCTTGTTTTTTTTTTAAAATTAAACGAGAATCCCCTAGATTCGATTTTGAGATTTGGAAAGTTCCAATTTCGACTGGACTACTGAAAAATTCAACTTTCAGGATTCTGAAATTTTCTTGTTTTTCGTCGGATTCTAGAAAATTCTAAATTTCAGCTAGAACTCTCTTTTAATTAAGAAGAAGTAGAAGAAGAAGAGACTGAAAGGAAAAGAAGAAAATGAAAAAATTCAATGATTTTTTTGAAAATAAAATTATTTTGTTTTTACCTCTTTTCTCTCTTCTACTCTTCTTCTATTTTTACTTTTTACCACATGGATACCACGACAGGGTTACATAGAATTTAAAAAGACTATAAATGTTACAATTGCTAACTTGAGGCGATTGAGAAGTTACCCTCTAAATTGACGACAATATGAAAAATGTACAAATTTAAAGAGCCAATAAATATTAAGCCAAAAATAAAATAAATAGAAAAATACTCTATTTAAAGATACGAGTGAACTGCAAAGTCTTTTTAGAATTTACCGTTAAATTTTTTTGCACGTTATACACTTACTATATAATGTCTCTTTTGACTTGTGATCTCCTTTGACTCACTATAAAACAAAACACTTTATTCCCTTATATATTAATCATGGCATATTAATATTATGTAAATTAATGAGTAGTTAGTTCCTCTCAAAATAATTAGTTAGTTCATCAATTATTTCATATATATATATATATATATATATATAAAGTTTGTTAAAATTATCTTATTTTTGTATTAGTTGATTCATAATTAATTTGACTTAATGAATAGTACTAAATTAATATCATTAAAAGTTTTGCTTTCAATTTCTCTACTATATGGGGTAAACTACAAAAAGAAAACTCCCGGGTTACAGGAATTTTGAAAAAGAGTTTTTCTTTTTTTGAAAGAAAAAAAAGAAGAAAAGTTTTGAAGTTACAAAATTTCTAAATTTCTTAAAAATATGATTTTTTAATATCATCGAAAGTATTGTTGATGACTTCAAATTTAGAAATTTCTTAGATATAACAAAATCTTAACTAACTTCAATCTTTTCACTCTTAAACTTTTAGTCCATTTTGAAATTGTTCGGTGAGAAAAGAGAAATTGACGTTTATAGAGATAAAGTTCACAAATGATGATTTTAAAATATCAAAAGCGTTTAAATGCAGTATTAAACAACTTTAATTCTTATCAAAATTCCATTTGAGGTCGTTAACGATCATTATTAAAATGTCAAACTTAAAAGTTCTCTTTTTGAGAAATCTTTGTAACCATGTAGATTAAAATTGGACAAAATAAACCACAAAGTTTTTTTTTTTCAAAATTGTTATAACCACTGATTTTTTCTGCAGTTTACCCTTTTGATAACAAGCCAAATTGTTATTGGGTTTTCATAAGGCTTTTCCTCCCTGCCCAGGGGCCAAAGGGCTCCTACAACTGCTTTACGACTCGCCATTCGCCCAGGAAGAGGGCGGATGGATGGAGTCGAGAACTCCTATAATAGACCCAAATATTAATCCATTTATCGACATATTCATTAACTCCTCAATTTCATACTTTAGCAGGTAGTATATTTTGAAAAAGTATTTAATGTAACGTGATATGGCTATCATGTAGCGACCTGATGAGTTTAGTTGTCGAATTCTGGTCAAAATATAACTATAAATAAAATCTTATTTAAAATTGGATGATTTACACGTTAAGAATTAAAGTGTTATGACATTACCGTTCTATTTATAATTGTTAGAAAATAATGAATGCGGTTGAGCATTAATAATATAATACATATTACAATGATGAGATTCGGATAATGAGGTCGGTTATGCAATTTGAAGAAAAGGATGAATCAAAGTATAATTTATATCTATCAATCCAAATACCATGATAGGGATTGCATTTGGCTTAATTATATAATCTAAAAGATTTAAGAAAAGAATATCTTCTTACTTGCATATATTTTATAATACTAGGGTTTCTGATTAATTTTCGCAATTTGTGTTCCATAGGTGGGTTTTGGAACTCAAGAAAAATAGAAATTTATCAAACGAGTTTTAAAAAATATAAGGCCATGTGATGTGATGTTTGAGGTGATGATGCACTAATGAAAAAACCAGAGCCAGAGATTAAGATTGGGAGTCAATATTTTATAATGATATATTACTAGGATTTAGTTAACCAAGCCCGTTTCTGATTTTTTTAGGCCTTGGTGATAAAAATAACTATAATTCGTTATTAATAGTGATACACCTCCTGGATACGAGGAGAAGATTGATGACGAGGCTGGGATGTCAGTGCGGAAGTCCAGTCGAGAGAAACGTGTTCCAATTTGGATGTCCGATTATGTTTAGGATTTGCATTGCTTGTTTAGGATTATTGCTTTTAGTTATTAATTAATGTTTCTCAGTCAAGTAGGATTTCCTTGTTTAAGTATTATTAGAATTCCTCAGCTATATAAGGGGACTTATGTATCGTTGTTTTCCAAGCTATTAATCAATTATCAATTTCAGTTTACTCTTGCTAGAAAAGAGTTAGGTGTTCTTGATTATCTTCACCCAAAGATAATCCCTTTTGGTCCGATTTCAAAGTAGAGTCGTATCAACTGGTGCTTTCATCGTGTTTTTTGTGCTCTTTCAACATGTCCGACAAACTTCCCGAATCTTATCGCCATGAACTCAATGCCGAATTTCAAACCCTTCACGACGCCCTCCAAAGCTCCATTGAAAACACCCTCAACACAGCCCTCCTAAAGATGACCGAACATCAATCCAAGCTACCACCCCATGTCGAAAACCCCCCCCAACCCACCTCCCTTATTCCGCTCACTTAAACTCGAACCCCCTCGCTTTACTGGTACTGATCCTAACAGCTGGATTTTTCAAATCGAAGAATACTTCGACTTTCATAACACATCCGCAGATAATAGACTTCGCATCATAGCTCTTCACTTGGAAGGCGATGCTCTTGAATGGTACCGCTGGATGCGTGCCAACAATATGTTCCATAACTGGCCAGACTTGCTGGAAAAAATAAAGAAACGTTTTGGTCCTTCGCAGTTTGAAGACTTTCAAGGCCAATTGTATAAATTGGTACAAACCGGTTCGTTAACAGATTACTTGGCTCAATTTGAGAAATTAATGAACAAAGTTAACGGCCTCAGTGAATCTCAACTTCTTTCATGCTTCATCTCGGGTTTGAAACCCTATCTGAGCCGACAGGTACGCATTGCACGCCCAACAACCTTACTTGAAACTGTTGATTTAGCAAAAGAATATGAAGCTCGAGAGTTAGAGAACCGTTTCGATCGCCGCCCTACTCCAAAAGTTATAGCACCTAGTACCTCCTCGGGTCTCATCACTACTGAGCTCTCTCAAATACCTACTGCACAACCAAAATTGACTGATGGGAAACCGTTACCATTCCGTCGAATTTCTTACAAAGAGATGCGTGAACGTCGTGAAAAAGGTATGTGCTTTAACTGTGATGAGCGCTATTCTGCTAATCATAAATGTAACGGGCGTTTTTTGATGCTAATTGGCGATGAACAAGAGTACCCACATCCCGAACCCGTCTACAATTTTGAAAATTCCACCGATGATATTGTTTTATCCGCAGATATCTCTAGTTTAACATCTCTACATGGGCATAATAACTCCAGGTCCATTCGGATTCGGGGTAAATGTCAAAAACAAGATGTTATTGTTCTTATTGACAGCGGTAGTACCCACAACTTCATGAAACCATCAGTGGCAAATATGCTTCGTTTAACAACTGCTCCTACCTCCCCGTTTCATGTTTATGTCGGTAATGGAGATGCTTTAATGTGCTCTACTGTTTGTCCCAAAGTTACCCTGACTCTTCAAGGTACCGATTTTGAAACAGATTTGTTTGTGTTACCAATCAAAGGCCCCGATATTGTCTTAGGCTTCCAATGGTTACAAATGTTGGGAAAAGTATCACATGATTATGTGAAATTGACTATGGATTTTGTTTGGAATGGACATGATGTCCGCTTACAAGGCGATTCTGAACTGGACACCCAGGCGGTATCATTCTCCCAGCTCCGCGCTTGTTTAAACGGACCTGATATATGTGGTGTCTTTGAAATTCACCAACTCAACGCAGTTGACACTCAAGACCCAATTGGCGAACTTCAAATGGATCCCAACCTCGACCCCGACGTCCGAGCTGTCATTGAGGAATTTCAATTTTTATTTCGTACACCAACATCACTGCCGCCTAACCGGAAATTTGATCACCGCATCCACCTCCTTCCCGCTACTAAACCAGTAAATGTCAAACCTTTCCGCTATCCACACTTTCAGAAAAACGAGATAGAAAAATTGGTACAAGAGATGCTTACACAAGGGATAATTCGGGTTAGTCATAGCCCTTTTTCATCTCCAGTATTGCTTGTTAAAAAGAAAGACGGTACATACCGATTTTGTGTTGACTATCGTGCTCTTAATGCTGTCACTGTCAAAGATAATTTTCCCATACCCACTGTTGATGAGCTATTTGATGAGTTGGGGCAAGCAACGATATTCACTAAGTTTGATCTACGGGCAGGGTATTTTCAGATACGCATGAAGGACAAGGATATTTACAAAACGGCTTTTCGAACTCATGAAGGCCATTATGAATTCCTTGTTATGCCTTTCGGTTTGTCAAATGCACCCTCTACTTTTCAAGCTACTATGAATACAATCCTAGCTCCGTTTTTGCGGAAATTCGTGGCTGTCTTCTTTGACGATATTCTTATTTATAGTCGAACTCCTGAAGAGCATGTTAGGCATTTACGTCTGGTCCTTGAATGTTTAGATGCCAATGAGTTCTATCTCAAACCGTCAAAATGCCTTATCGGGAAAGATTCAATTGAATATTTAGGGCACTTCATCACCAACGAGGGAGTTAAAGCAGACCCATCAAAGATATCTGATATGTTGGCTTGGCCGACCCCTATTAGTGTGAAACAACTTAGGGGATTTTTGGGTCTCACGGGGTATTATCGTCGTTTTATCCTTCATTATGCAACAATTGCAGCCCCGTTGACGGATCTTCTGTGTAAAGATGCGTTTCATTGGTCTCCGACAGCCGAAGAAGCATTCTCCGCTCTCAAAAACGCTGTTACAACAACTCCGGTACTTCGACTACCTGATTTTACACAACTATTTATTATTGAGACTGACGCTTCAAATGTAGGGATTGGGGCTGTTCTTATTCAAAATGGGCATCCCTTAGCTTTTCACAGCAAAAAGTTGGGACCAAGGATGCAAGCTAGCTCGGCATATCTAAAAGAATTGTTCGCTATTACTGAAGCAGTAAAAAAATGGCGGCAGTATCTAATCGGACGATTCTTCATAATTCGAACCGATCATCAGAGTCTCAAAGAATTATTCCAACAAGTCATTCAAACACCAGATCAACAATTTTATGTCCGTAAGCTCTTGGGGTATGATTTTCGAATTGAATATAAAGCAGGCAATACAAATTTGGCTGCTGATGCCTTGTCCCGAATTGAAGAAAAAGATTCTTCTCAACTGATGTCGCTGATCAGTAAACCAATTTCTCACATTCACAAGATACTCCAACATGAGAATGCCACCTTACATGATCTTAAGGAGCTTCATTCGAAATTTGCGCTTGGCAGCTTCCCTCCTGGATTTACTGTTAATGATGGCATTCTTTGTTTTCAAGGGCGTATGTATATCAGTTGCGATTCCGTTTTGCGTTCTGATCTTTTAGAAGAATTTCATGCCAGCAAGACCGCCGGTCACATTGGACAAAAACGCACATTGGTTCGTTTGTCCTCTTTGTTCTATTGGCCTAACATGAAGGAAGATGTGCGTTCCTATGTCGAGAATTGTGTGGTATGTCAGAAAACTAAATTTTCAACTCAAGCTCCGGCTGGGTTACTTCAACCTCTTCCAATTCCAGAGTTGGTATGGCAAGATGTTACAATGGATTTTGTGGTAAGACTCCCAAATTCAAAACGATTTTCTGCTCTTATGGTGGTCGTCGATAGATTGACTAAATACGCTCATTTTGGCGCCCTCGAAGCCAATTTTACTGCTACCACAGCCGCGCAATTGTTTGTAGAAATCGTGGTTCGTCATCATGGATTTCCGGCTACGATTGTGTCAGATCGTGATCCCATCTTTATGAGTCAATTTTGGAAGAAATTGTTTGAGTTGAGCGGCACCAAACTGAAGTATAGCACGGCTTATCATCCTCAAACGGATGGCCAAACGGAGGTTGTTAATCGTGGTCTTGAGCAGTATTTGCGTGCTTTTTGCTGGTTTAAACCACAATCTTGGTATTCTTTCTTGAGTTGGGCAGAATTTTCCTATAATTCCAATTATAATCAAAGTATCAAGATGAGTCCTTTTGAGGCTTTGTATGGTCGCACTCCGCCCGTTATTCCTCCTTATTATCGGCGTACTTCTGATATTCAAGCTGTTGATGAGGTGTTATCCGATAGGGATCAGTTGTTGCGAGATCTAAAAGATTCTTTATTTGCTAGCCAAAATCGTATGAAGCAAATGGCAGATAAACATAGGCGTGAGGTCGAATATTTGGTTGGAACTATGGTTTTGGTGAAATTGGAGCCATATAAGCAGAAGTCTTTAGCTTTACGCTCTAGTAATAAGCTTGCTCCTCGTTATTATGGCCCGTATGAGATTTTGGAGCGCATTGGCCCTGTAGCATATCGTTTAAAGCTGCCTGAACATTCTAAAATTCATAATGTCTTCCATGTTTCTCGTTTAAAGTTGTATCGTACTGATGGCAGCGAAAGGGGAGAGGCAGATGATATTCCAGGTGACTCAATACATGTTCAGATTGCTCCCATGGCCGTTTGTGCGGTCCGCCAGGTCTTGGTTGATGGGTCTCCGTCAAAGGAATTATTGGTGCAGTGGAAGGGGGCTGCATTAGAAGATGCTACTTGGGTTCCTATTGAAAAAATTGTTTCTGCATATCCTACTTTTGAATTCAACCTTGAGGACAAGGTGCTTGTCGAAGAGGAGCCTAATGATACACCTCCTGGATACGAGGAGAAGATTGATGACGAGGCTGGGATGTCAGTGCGGAAGTCCAGCCGAGAGAAACGTGTTCCAATTTGGATGTCCGATTATGTTTAGGATTTGCATTGCTTGTTTAGGATTATTGCTTTTAGTTATTAATTAATGTTTCTCAGTCAAGTAGGATTTCCTTGTTTAAGTATTATTAGAATTCCTCAGCTATATAAGGGGACTTATGTATCGTTGTTTTCCAAGCTATTAATCAATTATCAATTTCAGTTTACTCTTGCTAGAAAAGAGTTAGGTGTTCTTGATTATCTTCACCCAAAGATAATCCCTTTTGGTCCGATTTCAAAGTAGAGTCGTATCAAATAGTTAGATGCTTTCTATGGTTACTTTGAAGTAACCACTACTTTGTTTTTATCATCATTGGATCACATCTCATACCATTAATCCAATGGTGATAATGGACAAAATAATGATTACTTTGTTTTTTATAAAGTGACCATAGAAAAACCTCAATAGTTAATATAAGTTCTTTAAAAAAAACAGTTAATATAAGCTTTTAATTTAATTATTTCTTCGTTGAAGTTAGGCTATGTTCTTTTATTTGATCACATCTAGACACTCATTTTTGTAATTTGATAAAGACAAAAAGCATCTTAAGACCCCTGATTTTTCACTTTTGAGTGCATTAAGTCCTTGACCTTTCATTTGGATACATTAGGCCCTTGATCTTTTATATTTCGTTCTATCTAGCCCTCATCTAACAAAATTGGATGATTTGTTAACTTGACAAATTAATAAAACCAATTGAAATATTCTAACACCTAATTAGTTACAACTGATTGAATATTCAACAATTATTAAAAAATGATCAAAGAATCAGTATATTGTCGTTATTTTGCTCATTTTCTAGTCATTTCTAAGTGAAATTGAGGAGAATGAAAACATAGATGAAATCTAATGAATTATGTTTGACCATGTTCTTTATGCCTTATTAGTACTTATCGGTTGTTCATTTTAATTCAATTTTTTCAGTAAATATGTTTCAGTAATTTTCAGTCATCAAGAATTTGGCCTTAATTTGTGTTGTCGAAATTCAAGAGAAGAACTAAAATAAAAAAGAGAAGAAGAGCAAAGATGATGATGAAGAAGAAACGACTACAAAAATGAACTTGAGAAACAAAGAGTACTAATTTGGAGAGAGACAGAGATAAACGTTTGAGAAAGAATGTGCGACATTACTACATTCCAATAGGCGGAAAAAATAATTTTGTCAAATTTAAAAAGACAATATTGTCTTGATATGTAAGTAGAAAGCATAAGTGAATCACATATATTAATGAACCCTCCTAAACGAGCTAAATTTGTAATTATGTCACAATATTTCAATCTTATTAATTTGTCAAAATTAGCAAATCATCCAAATTTATTAGATGGGGGCTTGATAGGACCAAAGATAAAAGATCAAAGGCTTAATGTATACAAATGAAAGATCAAGGATTTAATGCACCGAAAAATGAAAAACCAGGGATCTCAAAATACTTTTTGCCTTTCATAAAATCTCACAACTCATGGATGGAAAGTTAAGCAGATGACTTGACATCTCAATTATAAATACATAATCCGTTATTAGCATTGGTATATCATAATACTACTAACTTTGAATAAAGTAATCATAATAATTGATTATTTAAAAGGTTAAAACATTTAAATTATGGTGTTCAATCAGTCCATGGATCTAATTCATTGTATTTTCACCAACAAGTTCATGTCTAACAACGACGATCGTATATGAAAGTGTATTGTGAAGGTGAATTGCGGCAAAATTAAATGTATGGCAGAGATTAATTTTTTTAATAAATGGGACTCCAAATGCTACCTAAAAAGGACCCCAATGCTGAAAACATCAAGAAACGTGAACCATAAAACTTGTACTATATATATTAAAAATAAGGAGAAAATGATAATAATAAATTAAAAAAAATACCAACTAACTCCATAACTGTAATAACTGAAAAGAGAATAATAAAAAAATAGAGTCAAAATATAATAGGAGTAGGGAAATAAAAAGAGAATTATATAAAAGAAACATGTGGTTACACATGTTATCACATGAAAATTGCAACAGTTTTTGTTGGTTAGAGTTAGACCCTTAAAGAAGTATTGGTCAACAATGAAATTTCAACCTCTAATGTCAATTTTTTTTCCCCAAGTCCACCATGTGCTCCTTCACTTTCTCTATATTGTGCATTCAAATCACTTCACTTCTCTAAATTGTAAAATATATATTTATTTTCTCTTTAATCTCAATATACGCATCAATTTTAGAGAAGAGTAAAAATAAAATCTTTGTAGTTTCGTGAATTTGCAAATAGAGGAATGTGGTTTGATTTTTTGTAAAAAGAAACATGTGATTTACAAAATTGACAATTGAAGGAATTTGACTTAAGATGTTAGTATTTGATGACATGTCATATTGACTTGTTGACTGTCATACAATATAATATTAATTTTTTGATAACATGACATGTTGACTTGATGATGTGGCAAATATTCTTAGTCAATTATCATTATTTGTCAATTATGTAAACCTCATGCTTCATTTTGCAAAAAAAGAAACAACATTCCTTCATTTGCAAAACATTGAAACCACAAAAGTTTTATTTGTACTTTCTCAACAAAACATTCTGATATAACCTATGTAATTTAATTAATCTTTTACGTCAATTTTCAAAGTTAAAGCATTCCACCTCACCCTCATTAGTTGTGGAAAGTTTAATAACTGCAATTATGTATCATCTAGATAACTCTCGAGTAATCACCATCCAAATAACTTTTATCTCAAAAGATATAAATAGCTGCTTAATGTTATAAGGGTTGGATTTTGGAGATAGAAGCAAAATCATAATCATGTTAACTACCTACAAGAGTATAACCTATAAGGAAGATCCGAGAACCTCAATCGTCTAGCTCAAAGAATTCCAATCATCATATTTGAAGAGTGTTAGACGCCATTCCTATTGTCAACTGTCTTCTTAAGGAGACGATTTTAGAATTAATTGCTCAGTTGAAGTTCTTCAGACTTTTAATGATTCATTTCTCCTTTACAAATTCACTCTTTAGTTTAGAAAACAACATATTCAAACAATCAATTGATGACGTGTCCACATTTAGTTCTTAACATCAATTATGATTATAAAATTAGAGTGGTGCTCACATGGTCAATGATTTACCAAATACAATTCGGTCAATCACCATTGGATCAAAATCTAAGGGTGGAGATTAGATACTAATGAAACCACCAAACCAATATCAACCCTTAGATATTGATCTAACGGTGATTGACCAAATTGTATTTGGTCAATCATTGACCATGTGAGCACAACTGTATAAAATTATGTGTTCTTGTTTCTTTAGCCTATTTTTCAATAGGTTAGAAGAAATAAAATTTGAATATAATTTACAGGTTTCTGTTTTGGTCTCATTTGAATATATAGTTACAGATTCCAACCCATCAAAGCCCAGTTGCCAATGTCCATCATTTCGTTAGGACCATAACAATTTGAATAGTGAACTTTGGGTTTGATCTATTACATTTTGAGATAAATGGGTGAAAATACAAGAGTAAGAAGGGCATATGCTAAACCCATCCTAGCCAAAATGGATAAAGTGACTTGCAAACGTATACCTATGACAGTCAGACGCAATATCATGTAGATATTATCGACTCTAACTTAAGTCCTAATCATTCAGCCTCACGGCTTTAGAAAAAGAAAAAGAAGTGTCATGCAAAATAAAAGAATGAGGGAGGCTAAACAGTCACTAAGATCAACTTCCCAACATACTACATATGGAAATAGCCTAGAGATTTTATACAACTCTAGTTTAAAAGAACGGTACTAAAAATTTCCAAAACTGTATGGCTTTCACTTAAATTTGCAAAACTGCTAAAAGTTGACAGAACTTTTAAGTGCAGAAGAAGCACACTTATTCCAGTAAAAATTGGAAATCTTGATTCTCAAGAAGTTCTTCAGAAGGTTTTACATTTGAAAAATCTTTCTCTTGGATAGATAAAGAAACATCATCTGCTGTGAAAGGAATCCTGCATCAGAAATTCTTGATGTTAATGATTAGTAGTTTCAGGCATACGTTTTCTTTTTCTTTTTCGTTTCAGACGAAATGGCATTCATTTCTCACCTGGAATCTTCCTCCAACAAAAAGATGTAATCAGCAGTATAATTTTTTTCCAACTCATCTTTCATGCAGGAAATGACCTGGGCAAGAACATGAAGTGCAAAATAAGTATCACAATGGATGTAAATTAGTTACTTGAGACTCCTTTATAAAGTAAGGTTTTATCTTACTTCTGGGGAAACAGTATGAGCATTGTAGTTGTCATCCCTGTATAGCGTGCATATTCGGTAAAGCTGTTGAATATTCAGAACCTAAAACAGCAACAACTTATGTGAGAAACTGATTGGATAATGCAAACACTGGCATTTGCAGTTAAAAAGTATGCAAATAGAGGTCTATGTTAATGTTTTGTTAACAAAACACAGTATTGGTTATCATTAGAACTTAAGGGTGTAAATTTAAATGTTAAAAACACACCACAAGCCTCTATTTGCAAACTTTTAATCCATGGAGATCTGTTTGGAAATAGGGCAAACCACATTCGCTTTTCCCCCTCATATGTTGCCCTCATAAATAATTGAAACTGCAGTTTGTTATTGATAACACCGAGATTTGTATCCAGGCCCTATCTTTGTTATTGATAACACCGAGATTTGTATCCAGGCCCTCAAGTTATCAAGTTATCAAGTTATCTTTGTCTCTCATTTTTTTCTTGGAAAAAGCTTTATTCTTCACACAATTGCCAAGCTATGCAGGACTCCAGTCAGGTTCTCCCAAACATTTTCTCAATAATGTTTCAGTAAAAGATTCTTTCTAATAAAAGATAGAAGGTTAAGACTTACGGGGCAGAGGTCACTAACGATATCATCAAAAGATAATCTTTCCTTCTCATACATAACCTGAAAGAAAAGTGTAAACTTATTTGAGAACATAAAAAAATATGTACTTGGACCAAAGTGTTCATGTAGAACTGTTAAAGCATCTAAGTTAAACAGAAGGAATAGTCCAGGCAACAATATCCAGCACTGTTAATCTGTTATGCTTAACAAGATTCAATCAAGAAATGTATTCAGTACTCTCAAATAAGTAATGGAAAAAAGATTAAGAAATCATTCTGTTACCAAAGTAAATTAACAGCGCAATATTATTCAATATACACGATTGCAAGTAACCAATAAAGAGCTACTCCAGTCGGTCCTTGTTAGATTAGATGATGAAATAAATTATTCAATACACAAGTGCACATACCAAGAATCCCACAGCCTGCCTTGTATGTTTAAGTTCATCCCATGAAGAGCCCACATACTGGAATAAAGGAAAGGTTAAAGACAGCAATACAAGAAATTAATAAAATCTTGGGAAAAAAAATTCTTGTTCAGTGCACCAATCTAAAACTTTTTCTCGTTTCAATTGTATGGTAAACGCGCAATCTAGGACAAACTCAATGTTGCAAATATAGATTAGATAGAGAATATTGGTGGCGATGTTTTTAGCAAATTTGTGGCCATTTTAGGACTCTAGAGAAATCAAAACCAAATTATATACCAATTATCAACTTTAACCCAAAATGTGAGTAGCAAACAATCTTCCTTAACATGATCTAATTGGCACTGTACTTCTTCTTCAGGAGTATACTCTCTCTCTCTCTCTCTCTCTCTCTCTCTCTCTCTCTCTCTCTCTCTCTCTCTCTCTCTCTCTCTCTCTCTCTCTCTCTCGTTATCTTATTAACTTCCTGTTCTTAAATTGTTCGTTAGAAAATTGCTGTGCTGATTTCAACTATTTCTAGGAAAAAACTCAGAAAAGGTACCTCTGCCTTATCTGGGCTACACCACAGTTCAAATTCATCTAAGCCAGCCTTCATGTGTTCTCCATATCTGCATGTGCAGCCGTCTTGACGAGTAACAATACTTCAGTGGCATTAAGCAGATAAATGTCAGGCAAACACGGTGGTCGGGAAGATTATGAGTAAATTATTGATAGTTAAAACAGAAACTAACCTATTAAATAGATGCATATTGATGAACGACAAAGCTTGGATAAAGATATTTTGAGCAAGAAATGAAGGTACATACAAGAAACCAATCACAAATCATATACCGCAAATGAAGATGAAATCAACTCCAAAAAAATCACTAAAAGAAGAAAAAAAACATTACATAGTTTTTGTTCAATGTGTCTAGCAACCCATCCAGGCTCTCAATTATGCTCTGCCAGTGATTAGATGGAGATGCCGTTGAAGTATTGCCCCTCGAAGCCTTGGATCCCTGAGCCATTCAAGAACAAATTGGTGGTGTCAGAAAATGGAAGTTTTAGAAGACATATATAAATTCCATAAAGAACAGAACATAAATATGAGATATTGGGACACAAATTCAGATCCAGGGAAATGGTTAATCAAAATCACGGTCTGCAACGTTTTATATTAGTGATAAAAAAGAATAATACATCACAAAAGAAAGATGAATTGGTTTATGCTTTCATCCAGAAAATATCAAATTAACTTTCTGTTGATCCCATTAATGAAAAAACAGTTTAACTGATTATCGGAAAACGTTCTGTCATTCAGTTCAAAACACCACGCGAAAAACAAACTGATAGTGCAGAAGGCTTGATTGATGAAGACAAGTCATTTTACCTGTATACAAGAACTGAGCGGTGGTAAAAATTACTAATACATCATATCAGAAATATGAAACGGTTTATGCTTTCATCCAGAAAATAGCAAATTAACTTTCTGTTGATCCCATTAATAAAAAACAATTCAACTCATTATCATAAAATGCTTTCTGTCAGTCAGTTCCAAACACAACAGAAAACACAAACTAATATTGCAGAAGGCTTAATTAATGAAGACAAGTCAGTTTACCTGTATACAAGAAGTAAGCTGTGGCAACAATTCTATCTTACAATTGTCTCGAATTATTCCATACATGGTTTCCATATATCCTATAAGCTGTTGCTGAAATAACAAAGCTGGATATTTTGCATCGACCATATATACCATGTCTTTCCCAACTTTGAGTTTTGCAGAAAAACGAGATGCACGGAAACTCTGAGAAAATCATCAGGCCTCATTAGTTCTTTATCGTTGACAGACTTCAAAATAGAATATTTTGGAGCATAAAACACTTCACAAATAGCTGTCTGAAATAAAATAGATCATTTTGTGAAAAAAATACTGAAGATAAGTTCACAGTAAATAAAGCATTACTCGAGTCATCCTGCCAAAAAATGTTGTTGGAGGAGGTGGAGTTTGAGCCCCTTCTGTAGTCCATTGAAATAAGCATAAGAAGATGGATATATTAGTTAGCCAATATGCCATGTCATCGTTGCTGTCCTGATTCTACAAAAACATTATATTCACCTCTCTTATCTGTTTAGAGAAAGATGATTGTATTCAAAGCTGATAAAAATGAAGTACCTCCATTGCTGAACCCAACATCGAATTAAAACGATCAAATATACTAGTCTTTTCTGCTTCAAATGATCTCCAGTAGACAAGACATCTATATATAGTAATAGCTGCAACAGGCTTTCCCCTACTAAAACCAAGATTTTTCTCTACGCATTTAATTAGAGTATCCATATTCTCCTACACCACAAGTAAGATATAACATCAAAAATAAAATAAAATAAAAATTCGAAAACAAATGTGCTTTAGAAGCAATTGTCAACCCCCAAGCACATACAGAATGCAGTGCTTTATGTTATTACTTACATGATGACCATTTTCCAGCAGCATCGGGAGTTTAAAAGAAAACAAATGGTTAGATTATTGTATGCCAAACACACCCGACATTCCCAAGAAAACTAAATGCATGAACAAAAAAAAATTACCAAAAAAATCATGCAGTCTAACATGAGATGTACTTACTTTGTGCTCCGGAACTTCCTTATTAGCTTTCGCCTTAGAAAGTTTTTCTTCAAGCCTAAGGTAAAACATGTATAACAAGTAAACTACACTCGTAAAAAAAAATCAACTTACTTTCATATTGAATGGGAGTTCAAATTTTATATATTAACTTAAACAAATCAGTACAGAACCTCATCAGAAATTCATTTATCTTACTTCCCATATTGAGTCGGATATATGAACTCAAAACAATGAGCACAGAACCACGGCATGTATGTTTTGAACTCAGTTATCTTAGTCTCTATATCCAAAGCTTTCTTCAACCGATCTTCACTCAGTTCATTGGTTTGTTCAAATTTCCTCTCTATTTCATAAATTTTATTTTCGAGTAAAGTTACCATGTCCTGTAAGAATTTATGAAAAACGATCTTTAGGAATATATTATTTTGTTATTGTGGTTGAAGAAACTGTGTATCAGCATTGAAGGTCACCTTTAGTGTTTGATTTAGGGGTGTATTGTATTCAGATTTTAATAGACTTTTAAAGACTTTTTTAGGTAGATGACTTTTATAGAGTTTAATGAATTTTTAATGAGTTTTGTGGAGTTTATAGATTTGTCAATGACTTTCATGGACTTCTTTTCTAATTACTTTGATAGATTTATAATGACTTTTATAGATTTGAATTCTTAATAGAAAAACCATCAAACTTTGAATTAAGATTTCATTTATAGATGGCGTTTGGTTGAAACTTCATAATCGGAATGAGGTGGAATCGGAGCGAAATGAATATTTATTTATTTTGTTTGATTGAATCTGGAAATGAGATTCATAAAAATGATTCAATATATGCTTTATGAATAATATCGACCTTAACATATATTTTTATTACTAACTTTTATCATGAAAAAGAACTACCTGATACATTTATCGGAGCTTATTTCCTTTATGCTCTTTCGTAATTTTCTGATCTTCAAGTAGTTTTAATAGTGTTAATATAACTAGCTTTTGATTACTGGGTTTTACAAACAAGGTACCAAAAAACTTCCACTAGAAATAAAATGGGGAAGATTAATTATAAGAAAGAAAAGTAAAACTACCATAATTTGATTTCGAGGGAATTAAACCATTGGTTTGGAAACGGTAGGCTCAATTCCATTGAGCATATTTAGCAATTGCAAAATACATTGAATTATGTAATTGTATTTTGTCTTGATAGAATGATTTTTTGTTTTTTTTGTAAGAATCTAAAAAAGAGAAAAAAATTCATGAAAATTTTGAATGAAAGTAAGAAGTGACCTTGAGAAAAATATCAACGAGAGAAGGAGATGGAGAGGATAGTGAAAGTAAAAAGAATTTTTAGAAATCCAATGAAATCTTGAGAGGAAGTATGAGAGAATTTTGTAGTGTATATTGAAGAAAAAGTCATTTGAAATCAAGAAAAGTCTTTTAAAATCCGGATGGAATGACTTTTTGAATACAACTAGACTTTTAAAATCTTTATTCAATACCTCTAGACTTCTGAGGAGTCTTTAAAAATCTCAATTGAATACCTCCAGATTTTTAAAATCATAAAAAGTCTTTTAAAATGCTAATTGAATACACCGCCCTTAGTGCTGTAAGTTCCTGAACTACATCCTGTCTTTCCTTGATAAGAAGGTCTTTAGTTTGCTGAAATTTAGTCTCTGGTTTTTGCAAAGCAGAGTTTAATTTAGCATTATCCTGTTTGTTTGCACCCTCAAGGTCACCCTGCATTGACATAAAGTATAGTATAATATGATTGGGTCCTGACATTACAATGAAAAAGAATTGCATGCATGGAAAAACTGAATGCTTGCATGGTCACATATCATTATGACAAGAATGAAACATTCACAAAACAAACAAGAAGAAAGACAAGGACGAGCAGCTCACTTGATCGCCCTTGATGCACATTGTAGTCATTGTTGCTTTCTTTAATCTTCAAATCTGCCAAGTGATTATTTTCTCGGCATTCACTCTAAGCATCAATTTCAACAGAATCACAAGTATTATTTTTTAGAATAAAAACACAATTATTTATTTTTAAAAAATATATTTTACTAAAAAAATACTAAATCTTAAGCCAACCGTATTTAATAATTAAGATTGGTTCAGGTTTAAAAATTGAACTTCAAATATCTTCTTCAAAAATAAAATCTGTCCTATCTAAAACAAAATAAATTTGTAATTTTTTTATAATAAAAAATAAAATTATACTTGGAAAGTAAAGATTTAATTAATATAAAATTTTACTATTAATTAATATTATTTAGGTGAATCAGCGCAGAACATACCTTTCTTACTATTAATTTTAAATGAAGGACGTCTAGATCACCTAGACTCTGTTTACGCATTCAAAATGAATTCAACTGGATCGATCAGAACGCTTAGGTGTCAAAATCTGACTTTTCCTCTCTAAATATACTTCGAATAAGTTCTGAAGGTCTTCAGTTATCCTACTAGTGCTTTTTATACACTTATGTAAATGCAGATCTACAATGAAACATGAGAGGCACGCCTCTTTAAAAAAAACTGATAAAGAAAAAGTTAAAAAGAAAGAATTAAATTATCTACCTATTTAATGCATTAATAGAACAATAAAAGAAGATAGTAAAGTGAAGTTGGCATTAGAAGGATTATTTTATTACAATGTTCAGGACCGAACGAAGAAAGCTCCATATTTCTAAATAGACATGGGGATTGCTTTTTATATAAGATTTTGCCATGTCAAATTTGGAGGATGACCAATTGATAACAAGGTATGAAAAGGATAATTTGGATTAAATGTAATATTGTTTACAGGTTATTGAACAAAGAAGCAGCAATGGAAAGAGAAGGAGACAAAAAAACAAGATGGATCAATTGCAAAACCGTGAAGACAGGTATTCTTGTGATCGGTTTAATAGGCATTTTCTTTTATGGTTCATATTCCGGGTTGGGTTCATCCCTGTAAGTAATCGGGGTAACTGAGTTATGCACTGTGCAACAAGCACAGCTTTCATTGGTTATGGGGATTGCTTTTTATATAAGCACAGTTTTCATTGATATTGTTCGAGCAAATTCGGATTGGTTAGAGGATAACATTGACGATGGAAGGTTGGATAATGTATATTGGGTATATAGCTGTGTTAGGGAGCATCAACTTCGGTTACTTTCGTTGTTGTGCAAAGTTCTTTAAGTACAAGCGCAATGATGAAAATGTTGTAGCTGACACTCGTTTGGCTACGGTTAACTGAAGCCCGCCCATGGTATATATATAAAAATGTAGCATCTGTTAATGGTAGTGCTTCTTCATTCACCTCATTTGACTGCTCTATCTACTCAACCTCATTTAGACAAAAGAATAAACTCTTTTCCACAATACAAATCACATTATGAGCAACTCTTAACATCTAGTTAAAACAAAAAGGGAGAAAAGAATGACATCAAACATGAGACGTTCAAGCAAATTTTGTGTACAAAAATAAGAATAATAAAACAACAATCCCAAAATAAATAATTTAACTATAAATATTATGGCCTGTTTCATAACTTTATACAACATAAAAGAATGAGGGAGGCTGAACCCAACATACTACATCTGGAAAATTTCTTCCCTTGCCTAAATTCCTAAACAAAATGCTGCTCCAGCTGACCTTAAGAATAATATGCTAAAACGATCAAAATTGAGGAGCCCCATCACCTATTAAAAAAACCAGCCTAGAGATATTTTTACAACTCTAATTTAAAAGAATGGTATTACAATTGGGGCAACGAATTTCAAAAATTAGGTGGATATACTCTATGGCTTTCACTTGAACTGCTGAATATTGACAAAGCTTGTAAGTGCAGAAGAAGCACACTTATTCCAGTAAAAATTGGAAATCTTGATTCTCAACAAGTTCTTCAGGAGGTTTTACATTTGAAAAATCTTTCTCTTGGATAGATAAAGAAACATCATCAACTGTGAAAGGAATCCTGCATCCGAAATTCTTGATGTTAATGATTGGGAGTTTCAGGCATACTGTTTTATTTTTTTTCCATAAATGGCATTCATTTCTCACCTGGAATCTTCCTCCAACAAAAAGGTGTCACCAGTACCATTTTTTTCCACCTCAGCTTTCATGCAGGAAATGACCTGGGCAAGACCATGAAGTGCAAAATAAATATCACAATGGATGTTACTTGAGAATCCTTTGTAAAGTAAGGGTTTATCTTACATCTGAGGAAACAGTATGAGTATTGTAGTTGTCATCCCTGTATAGCGTGCACACTCGGTAAAGCTGTTGAATATTCAGAACCTAAAACACCAACAACTTATGAGAGAAATTTACAGCATACTGTCACAGAAATTAGTACCTTAGGAAAGTGTATTATAAATAGGGGAAAGTAAAAAAATTTCCCTGGTGGTTTGCAGAAATCCAGTCAGGTTCTCCCAAACATGTCCTCAATAATGTTTCTGTTTTCAGTTAAAGTTTGTGCCTAACAGAAGATAGAAGGTTAAGACTTACAGGGCAGAGGTCACTAACGATATCATCATATGACACTCTTTCCTTCTGGTGTATAACCTGAAAGGAAATTGTAACCTTATTTGAGAAAATCATAAAGTACGTACTTGGAACAAAGTGTTTATGTACAACTGTTAAAGCAGTTAAGTTAAATAAAAGAAATAGCCCAGGACCATAATATGCAGTACTGTTAATCTGTTATGCTTTATTAACCCGTAGCAAGATTCAATCAAGAAATGTATTCAATAATCTCAAATAAGTAATGGATTAAAGATTAAGAAATCATTCTGTTTCAAAAGTAAATTAACACCGCAATATTATGCAATATACATGATTGCAAGTAAGCAATAAAGAGCTACTCCAGTTGGTCCTTATTAGATTATGAAATAAAGTATTCAGTATAAATTACTCAAGTACAAGTGCACATACCAAGAATCCCACAGCCTGCCTTGTATGTTTAAGTTCATCCCAAGAGGAGCCCACATACTGGAATAAAGGAAAGGTTAAAGACAGCAATACAAGAATTAATAAAATCTTGGGAAACAAATTCATGTTCAGTGCACCAATCTAACCCTTTGTCTCCTTTCAAATGTAAGGTAAACGCGCAATCTAGGACAAACTCAATGTTGCAAATATAGATTAGATAGAGAAAATTGGTGGTGATGTTTTTACCAAATTTGTGGCCATTTTAGTACTGTACTTCTTCAGGAGGAGTACTCTCTCTCTCTCTCTCTCTCTCTCTCTCTCTCTCTCTCTCTCTCTCTCTCTCTCTCTCTCTCTCTCTCTCTCTCTCTCTCTCTCTCTCTCTCTCTCTCTCAACTATTTCTAGGAGAAAACTCAGAAAAGGTACCTCTTCCTTATCTGGGCTACACCACAGTTCAAATTCATCTAAGCCAGCTTTCACGTGCTCTCCATATCTGAACGTGCAGCCCTCTTGACGAGTAACAATACTTCAGTGGCATAAAGCAAATAAACGTCAGGCAAACAGGGTGGTCTGGAAGATTATGAGCAAATTATTGATAGTTAAAACAGAAACTAACCTATTAAATAGATGCATATTGATGTACGAAAAAGCTTGGACGAAGGTCTTTTGAACAAGAAATGGAGGTACCTACAAGAAACCAATCACAAATCATATATGACAAATGAAGATGAAAAATCAACTCCAAAAAAATCAGTAAAAGAAGAAAGAAAACCTTACATAATTTTTGTTCAATGTATTTAGCAATTCATCTAGACTGTCAATAATGCTCTGCCAATGATTAGCTGGAGATCCCCTTGAACTATTTCCCATTGAAGCCTTGGATCCCTGAGCCATTCAAGAACAAATTGGTGGTGTTAGGGGAATGTGTTGTACACGCTTCAAGTCTAGAGGGCATTTGCGTGCGGGGGTGTGTTAGATTAAAAGATGTTGTTGGGCCTTAACTATCAGCTCGAGCTTTTAGTTCAATTGGTTAAGAAACAATGAACATGGCCTATCAAATATATAAATTCCATAAAGGAAGGCGTTATGCCAGTTTCCAATTAATCTTCTCCCACTACCACCCATTTTTGCATTATGTGGTCAAGCAGCAGAAACATTCCGTTAAACAAAAAATACTAGTTCAAAGTATCTAAGAAAAACCCATCCAGCATATCTAATGAGCAGCAATAGTTGTCAATGAAGATTAGTCTTCAAATACTCTGTATGTTAAAGATTTTACAGCTACACAGAAATATTCAGTCATATAGAATACATTTCAAGATGAGATATTGAGGCACAAATTCAGATCACAACCATGGCATGCAATGGTGGTGATAAAAATTACTAACACATCACATCGGAAATATGAAACGGTTAATGCTTTCATCCAGAAAATATCAAATTAACTTTCTGTTGATCCCATTAATACAAAAACAATTTAACTTATTATCATAACATGTTTTCTGTCAGTCAGTTCCAAACACAACGGAAAACACAAACTAACATTGCAGAAGGCTTGATTAATGAAGACAAGTCAGTTTACCTGTATACAAGAATTAAGCTGTGGCAACAATTCTCTCTTAAAATTGTCTCGAATAATTCCATACATGGTTTCCATATATGCTGTAAGCTGTTGCTGAAATAACGAAGCTGGATATTTTGCCTCGACCATATATACCATGTCTTTGCCAACTTTCAGGTTTGTTGCAGAAGGAGATGCACGGAAACTCTGAGGAAATCATCAGGCCCATTAGTTCGTTAAAGACTTCACAAATAGCTGTCAGAGATAATATAAATCATTATTTTTAAGAGCATTGAAGATAAGTTCACAGAAAACGAAAACATTACTTGAGTCATCCTGCCAAAAAATGACGTTGGAGGAGGTGGACTTTGAGCCCCTTTTATAGTCCGTTGAAATAAGCATAACAACATGGATGTATTAGTTAGCCAATATGCCATGTCATCGTTGCTGTCCTGGTACTGCAAAAATATTGTATTCACATGCGATGTCATTTCACACAGGCAAGAAGCATTTATTTTTTCTTTGGTTCACTTCTCTTATGTGTTTAGAGAAAGATGATTGTATTCAAAGCTGATTCACTGCTAAAAGTCAAGTACCTCCATTGCTGAACCAAAAATCGGAATAAGACGATCAAATATACTTGTCTTTTCTGCTTCAAATGATCTCCACTGGACAAGGCATCTATATATAGTAACTGCTGCAACAGGCTTTCCCCGACTAAAACCAAGATTTTGCTCCACGCATTTAATCAGAGTATCCATATTCTCCTACACCAGAAATAGATATAACATCAAAACAAAGCATTTATTAAAAAAAATGTCCTTTAGAATCAATTGTCAACCCCCAAGAACATACATGTAATCTCTCAATCTGAGATCTCCTCAGTCTTTTGTAAGAGTCGTTACCAAGCTTTGTTGTTACTAGTGGTGAAGAGAGTGGTGGTGGTGGTTCCTGTAGAAAGTAAGACCACTCAAGATTATGAAACCACACAAGAAGATTGCCAAAGACATTCATACAAAATGTAGTGTTTTATGTTATTACTTACAAGATGACCATTTTCAATAGGCTGCAAAAGTATAGAAGAAAATAAATAGTTAGGTTATTGAATGCCAAAGACACCTGACATTCCGAAACAAACTAAACAAATAAAAAATTCCCAAAAAAAATTATGCACTTTAACCTGAGATGTACTTGCTTTCTGCTTTGGTACTTCCTTGTTAGCTTCCGCATTAGAAAGTTTTTCTTCAAGCCTAAGGTAAGACATGTATAACAAGTAAACTACAGTCATAAAGAAATTCATTTATCTTACTTCCATATTGACTCGAAGCTTAATTATTATATATATCATCTCAAAACAATCAGTACTACCTCTGCATGGAAGTTTTCAACTCAGTTATTTTTGTCTCTGCATCCAATGCTTGCTGCAACCGTTCTTCACTCAATTTATTGGTTTCTTCAAATTTCTTCTCTGTTTCATCAATTTTTTTTTCCAGTGAACTAACCATATCCTGTAAGAATTTATGAAAAGGCATTTTTAGGAAAAGTAAAATTTTCCAAGTTGAATTTTTTATTCATTTTTTCTTAGAAAGTCAATCATGTGGTTGTCTATCAGCGTTCAGAGTGCAATGTCCATTTAAAAGCAAGATTGTGAAGCTCACCTTCAGTGTTTCATTTTCAGCTGTAAGTTCCTGAGCTGCTTGCTTTGCATCCTCTCTTTCCTTCATAAGCAGGTCTTTGGTTTCTTGGATATCACTCTCTGCTTTTTGCAAAGCAGAGTTTAGTTTTGCATTTTCCTGTTTTTTTGCTTCCTCAAGGTCAGCCTGCATTGACATACGGCTCAAATATAAGGTAAAGCAAAATAATACAGCCTGCAAGGACCTATAATGCATGGTTCCAGTACCATATCATGGTTAAGTTATTGCAAAATCATTAGCCAGAAATCACATATATGTCTCACCTACTTGAAAAGTATAGTACTCGGAAAATGAGCACAAAGTGCCTAAACATTCCTCTCGCCCTCTCAATAAAAACAAATTTCTCCAAGTCATTGCATGGAAAAACTGAATAGTTCCATCACACATTGTCTTTATGAAAAAAATTTAACATACCAGAACCCATTATAGAGTAGAAACTTTTTGTTTGGTATTAAAAGAGTGGTTACATTACTGATTTATGAAGAAATGTAACAGATAAAAATAAAAAAAGACTTACCCTCATTCTTTTCTCCAATTGAAGACGCCAGGTAAGTTCTTCAACTTCTTTCTCCAGCTTACTCTTGGCCTCTTGGAGAGCACCAGTGTCCTTAGCTGCCTGCAGATATATGGAAAAGATCAGAAACATATTGACATCTGAATTAATTAGTAAAGAAAAGCTCAAAGAACTAAAACGACGTATTTGGGAAGAATAGGATTTCAAGCTATGAAACTGCAAAGGAGCAGAAGCTTAAGTTTTACTGAACAAGGACAAAATAAGTTCACGAAACAGGAATGCACAATGAAAGAAAAACCAGAAGAAAGAGAACAAAAAGCTCACCTGTTTCAGTTGCCTTAGTTCTCTACGTGCAACTCTCGCCCTCCAGGCACATTGGGTGACGATTGTTGCTTTCTTTAATCTTGAATAATGACGGGAAGCTAAGTGTTTTCGGCATTGACTCTGTATAATTCAAGAATTTCAACAAAATCAGAGGCACAACCGACATAAAGAAATAGGTAGTTGAATAAAAGAATGAACTGGAACAGAATAGTTAGACACCACGAGCAAGTATCTGAACATTAGATATTTTAACCCAGAAAGGACACTCAACATTTAATTGCTTCCATTCACTTTGTAAAATTCAAGATTTCAAAAAAATCAGAAGCACAATGACACAAACAGCAAGTATCTTTACACGAGACATTTTATCCCACAAAGGACTACCCAACATTTAATTGCTTTCTGTAATCCATGAGGAATGTGCATTATGATCCTAGATATTCAGGTATATATTGGTAAAATTTATTGTATCACATACTCGACGGAATTATGCTTGGCTTTAAACAAATTAGATAGAAGTTTTCTCCAAGAAATTAATGGTTTAAGGTTTTCAAAAAATAATTTAAGGTCAACTATTTCCCTCATCATATGTTTTTTTCTTGTATGGACGTTACAGAAATCTGCTTCTGGCTAGAACTTAATTGTTGCCAGAGAACACCAGAAAACAAACTTGCAGTGATCATCAATATATTCATAATCATACTTTATAGAATCAACAACCTCACAATTGCTTAGTAGTAAAAAAAAGAAACTGAAAGCATAATTAACCATTCAAGAAGAAAAATTATAATTTTAGCTCAAATATCAAACATTTTATCTATACCTGGATAATAGTTGCAGCGCTTATCCGCCTTCTATGACGATACGCATTACGAGCAGCCAATCCGCGCATACCTGTCTGGATGGAAACTGCTGAAGAATGCAACATGTTGTAATCTTTTCTTGCAATACGCCTTCTTGAATATTTCTGGATTTTCGTGCTAGCAGCTTCTCTTCTCAGAATCTCAAACTGATGGCATGCCATTTGGCCTAAAAAGGGCGCAGATAGGGCAAGTTTATACAAGTCATTTACATAATAATATGATTTGCCAATGAAATTATTTTATGCATAACACATTCATTTTGATTGAAAGCTATTTTGTGAGGTCTTAGTTTTTTTCTTCACTTCATTATTTTTCTGCTAAATAAAATAAAATTAAATTAAAGGTACCTCTACACATAGTCTGAAGACAAATGGCAGATTGCCGCAACAAGACGAAGTTTTTGCGACAAAAATGTGAACGAAATTTCCTTTGAATGATGCTGGCTGATTCTCCTAACACTTTTTTTCGGCAAGCATCTAGGTCTGCCATTTGACCAGCTCTAAGAAAGACCTTTGTTTTGCCAATCTGAAACAAGAATGGATCAATAAATGCCAATTGCTGTAACTACTGTAAAATAACAAATGGAAATTGCAGAATCTTAAATATTTAAGGTAGCAATTCGACAAGAAATATTTTGTAATAAATGTAAGCATTCTTAGGCTGCATGATAGCTAGATGGCTGCTAGTGGGGTTGCTGTGTTTGCATGATTGTAGTAGTAAATAAGGGAGATGATTTCTAGTTCGAGTTTCCAGGTTCATCTACTATGGTCCTTGGGTACATTTTTCTTCACAATCTAGTCTTATGACCCCCCAGAAGTTTCCTGGACATGTAGCCCAAAGATACTGGATTTGACCAATTATTCGAAGAAAAGATTCTCAATTTGGTAGAAACTTTGACATGTTTTGGCTTAATTTCGTTCTAATTCAATAAGAAAAAGTAAAAAATTTTGTCACTTCATAATCTTTTAGCTCGAATATTCCGTTCAATCTAGTATCTAATAGAACCGCGCTCAGCCGTAAACAGCATGTCTGAAAAGTCCGGTCTATGTCCAAACAACACGTGAGGCGCACACATTGCCACGGTCGCCAGATCTCTAACCACGCTCCTGCACTTGAGGGCGTGTGGCAGCTCATTTTTCAGCGTTGCCTCATCATTCAGGCTTTCTTGTCTATTTCGTGCAACTTAGCTTGTGATTTCGATTTTTTACTTTTCTATGAGGATTGACAAAGTTTATTGCATTCATCGTTCTCCTCCCAGTCCAGTTAGTTTTCTGTTAAGTCTCTTTTGTGTTGAAGTTGATAGATGTTGCTTCAACTGGGTTCTGCTTCTCCATTCCTGACGAGGCTTGTAGTTTTGTTGTCTTCCTGTCGTCTCAAATCTGCCTATCCGATTTGTTCTTTTGTATTGCTTTTTCCAGATAAGATATTACATATATGAGAATCTTGAGTTTCTTAGAGCGACACCGTTTCAATGTTTTGGGTCTATGTTTGAGCATAAATGCAATGCCTTGAATTTCTGACTCTAGAGTTCAATTCCTGCGAAACAGTCAATTGTTGCTGGAGAGAACCACCTTAGGAGGAGACCTACAAGTTGTTAGATATAACTGTAGCAAGCTACGGAAGGATTAATATTAATGCTCCAGAGGGAAGGTGAGTGTAATAATGAATGTAAGCATGCTTAGGTTGCTAAGGGTACTAAGACAGCTAGAAGGTTGCTAGTAGGCTACTATATTTTCTTAATTGTAGGAGTAGTTGTATATATTATTATGTATATTCCTGTTGAATTTATTTCCTTTCTTTCTATTTGCAGAGAATTCTACAGATTTCAAAACCCACGTTCATGCAGTAGAACAAGTCATACATGAAAAACAGAATAGGTACAAGGGTATGATGTATGGTTTAATATTATTTGCAATACCTGAAAACCTTGCAGATTCGCTCTCTCTAGAAGCTTCTTGCAAGCAGTAGGCCCATCAAAGCTATCGACACATAAAGGAACCGAAAAGTAATGCAATTTCAGTCAAAAGCTAAACTCAACCAAATAAAAAAGCTAATGCAATTCAAATGAAAGAATCCTATAAAATATAATGAAGAATATTATAATAAATAGAGTGAACAAAAAACCATGTTAAATAAAAGAAAAATATAAGCAAACTACCTTCCCTTCAAAACTTCTGGTCCAAGGATGCCAAAACGACTAACAAATTCATCAAACATCTTCCGGGAGGGATATCCTGCACAGCTAATCCTGATTGCCTCCATGACTCCCTAGATTTAAATGTACACAAATCAATTACAAGTTTCAGTGCAAGAGTACCATATTCAAAATCAAGAAACACGAAATGCAAAAAACAAAGAAAGTTACCCCACAACGTAGTTGCTGCAAGACATTGCTGTTCTCAAATATGCCTGGCTTTAAAGCATTGTTCGGCTTTATGCAGCGAATGTAGTGTGGTTCAGTGGTACTCAGTGTTTCAAGCAAAGCTTGCAGTTGTAGCTGTTTGGAGTAGATTGGTTAACACTTGAGTAATTTAAAAAGCCAATTTGTTTGTGACAAGCTTATGCACAAGCAATTGGATTACCAGACCTTAAACATGGAACCTATTGATGAGAACTTTGATGATTTTGCGTCAGGTAATGGTGGAAACAAGCTTGAAACAAACGAGCATCTAGACTGACTAAGAAGAGCTTGGTGCTCTGCAACAACATAATCTTTGTTCTTATCCAGAAAGTGCTCAGTTTGGTAGGTCACCTATAGATAAAAGAAAAAAAAAAACACAATGAGAAGGACCAACATGTCTAACAGCCTCATGTTAACCAAAATTACTACATACTCACATCACCAGCATAGTGACAAATAGTGAAGTCACTACGAGCCAATTTAGGCTTGCTGAAGCGCTTATGATCTTTAAAAGTCTGATAAAGCTTTCCTGCAAATGTCTCATTTGTTGATCTTGGAAACATGCTACAAGAATAAACAAGTGTTACTAAGTAAGCATACCACAGGAAAAAATATACAGATTTTAAACACTGTGGTATTATCTTCTCGCTTTTCTTTTCTTTTTGTAAAAATTTTCTTTACATACCAGGCCTCATCGAGAAGAGCAATGATGCCACCCGGTTTCTGAAAATGTAACACTAAAAATTAGAATGATCAGACACAAAGAAATATCAAACAACCGTTCCTTCATCAAAGCACATGCAATTTATGAACAAACATAAGATAAAAAGCAAACTGATTCAACAGCGTATACTTCCACAAGAAAGTAAGAAATAAAATGAAAACAAGGTTTACTGCACACTCAATAAAACCAGAATTAGGCAGTTGTAATGGTTGGAGCATTACAGCAAACATTGCCTAATTTTCTATTTTTGACACTGGATCACTAGATAGGAAATAAGACCATACCTTTTCAATGAGATCAAGAACATCCTGATTGTCAATGAATTCTATGTAACTCCAGTCAATTTCTTCTTTTGTGTATTCTTCTTGCTCCATCTTAAATACATGCTGGAAAACACAATTACAATTATATAAATAAACACAAGGCATTTAGGGTTTCCAAGAAATGCTAGAATTGAAGTAACGTAAATCATATGCAAAACCTGGTTGAAGTGTTGTTGCAGCTTTTCATTCGTCAAATTGATGCAGAATTGCTCAAAGCTGCATAGAACAAATAATATTGTAAACTACATATGCACATCGGCCAGGGCAAAGTTGAGAACCTAACAACCTTAAATGCATACAATAAATTGCAAATAGTTTACACTTTTGATTACAAAATTATCATGATGGTAAGATTTGCTATTGAGACAGATTTGTCTTCAGCTTATCTATTTAATTCAGTTCCAATTCCTGTAAGCAACAAAGGGCACATGGTATTTTGCTGTTTCTAAACAGTAGATTTCATTCACTCGTCTCCTTCAATATTTGAACTTAATATGTTCCTTTTTGTTTTCAACTTGCAGTTTCGGTCCTAGGTGTTGGTTTTTCTTAGTAACCCAACATTTTCAAAATCTTGACCATTGTTGAGAGAATCTTTTTCTTCTGTTAGCTTTACAAAAATCTTTATCTGTGCTCCTGTATTCAACTGAGTGGCATTTATTGGTTCAAAATTCTCCCATAAATGTTTATTATGTTGGATCTCATATTAGTATGGTGCTTGTAAAGCTTCCTTAGGATCAGATAGGATCCAAATTGACCTCGGCCCTCAGTATGGCAAGTGTTTTTTCAGAACCAGGCCATAGTCCCATACCAAATCCCAATAAACGAGAAACCATTACAACCAATTGTTAATGACAAAGCTATCATGATCTAAGATATCCAGCCATTTCATGCAGTCTCTGCAAGTTACTTAACTACCATAAATGATGAAAACAAAAGCATACCGGTTAAGCACCTGTTTGTCTTGAAACTTTCGAATCCATATATATCCAGAACCCCAATTAAGAATTTAGAATTTGCGTCTTGACCGATAGAGCCATTGATCTTGTTCACAAGCCTGAAGCATTTTGATTCAAGAGTTATAAGAAATATTTTATATATATAAATGTACTCTTTAGCATGAAACACGAACCACGTTATACCATACCAATCAAATAATCTTGTATAGACAATTTTGGCTAAAGCGTCCCTATTGATAGCAGCAGCAGCTGGATCAAGTGATTTTGTAATGCTCTCATCACGAGTCACAATCACACGTTTGCATAAGGAATCTTCAAGAGACTGTGTATCACACCTAAAACGGAACTAGCAGATTATACAAACACTTTAAATAATTTAACCATTAAATAGAAAATTCTGGGAATCGATTAAATTAACGATTGGTTACAGGAAAAGTTCAGCCGCTGTTGTGAGGTGGAATCGCGATTTATCATCCTTCGGTTCTGAAGAATCTATATCATCTCCCTTCTTAAACTCAATATTTCCCAGATGTAATATTGCAGCTACAACTCGAAATATTGCATTCTGAAATGAAAACTTTTAGAACCTAATTTCATATTGAACATCCATATTACAGAATCTGCAAATAAAGTACCTGCTCATCATCGCTTATTCCGACCACCTCCATAGCCTTTCTAGTGGTGATATACTCATCAGATTCATTTAGCCCATCCAGCTCAAAGCAGTGTGATTGATTGAGATAATGAAATGATCTAGGGTTCTCCAATTTGTACTTCTTGATATCCTGTTTTTACATATTAAAAAATAAATGGATGAAAGAAGCCGAACTATTGACAGACTAATCAATGAAGCTGGAGTCAGTAGGACTCCACCTCAGCAGGAAATCCTTAAAATACAGAAGTAAGAACATAATTCAATATGTTCACAAAGTATAATGACAACAGAGTAAAACATCATAATGCAAGGATTTAGATCTTGGTTTTCTGCAAATCTTGAAAAACAAGCAAGTTTAAATTTTTTAATTTGACCTAAATCTCCAAAGACAAGTGACACTCCTTTGTTGCTTTCCAAGAGGATTTGCTGAATACTGCATGGCATCATTCAGGCCTAGTATGGTACAGGAATTCTAGTTCTATTAAATTATCTACTAAATCACAAAATATACAAGTTGCTATTGAAATGTCTCTCCTATCATTTTATAAGGTACTGCGTGAAGTACATGAGCAAAAGAAGCCACATAGGTAAGTCTGTATTGAAAAGCATTAAACTTTTAAAAGCAAGCGCACATCAATTACCTCTTGAGGAGCAGAGCACAGCATGTAAAAACAATGATAATTTCTCTCTGGATCAGACACTTGACAAACGCGGGACCGTTCCAGTAAATAAGTCCTAATTGCAGCTCCTGAAATCTTCCCCATCTCATTAAACTGAATCTCCACGAACTTACCAAAACGACTGCAGTTGGATCATATTTGATTTAAGGCACAAAAGAATACTTAATGATTAACTATAATATTAAAACTTGTATAGTATAATCAAGGATAGGAATATGACCTTGAATTATTATTCCTGACAGTCTTGGCATTACCAAATGCTTCCAGAACAGGATTAGACTGTCAAACAAAGGAAAATAAAATGAAAAAGTAAATAATACAATCACTGAATTAGATAACCAAGCTCATTTCCAAAAATATAAAATAAAATTCCAGCTCCTCCTGCAACCAGATGTAACTTATCGGACCAGTGGGAACTAAGAATAATACACTACCTCTAAAACTTTCTGCTCCACAGACCTTTCCCCATCTACAGCTTTTGCTCCTCCCATATAGGCCAAATAACGCATAAGCATCTTTGTACTTTCTGTTTTACCAGCTCCACTTTCCCCGCTAACCAAAATTGACTGGCTTATTTTCTCATTGAACATCTGTCTGCAAGTTCACAACTTCTATACTTTGTAAGACAATATTATTCAGAGAAGCATTGAGTAACTGAGACAGAAAGTTTACAATAATCACCTATAAGCCAAATCCGCAACAGCAAATGGATGTGGATTCATGTCACCCATGGCTGCTCCATTATACTGTGTCATCATATGGCCATCATACAAATGAGGAAGCCTTCGGAAAGGGTTCACCGCAATCAATATTCCCCCCGTGTAAGTCTGGAATCACCATTCAAGATTTTAGTTTTGCATACCAAAGAAGTATGTACCTCAGAAAAGAGAAAAGATTTTGACATCTATGAGATATGGAAATAAATAAATATAGAAAACTGGCATTGCTAATATGGAACTAAGCAACTATAAGAAGAAAAAAATTCTGGAATAAAACATGTGTCGAAATCCCAAGAAATTTATGAGAAGAAAACATACACTAACTTACGTATATTTGATCTATATTGTTTCTACAAGCTTAACTTACATATATTTCATTTATATCGTATCTACATCTAAGATTGAACAGAACTCCTGGTTCATGCAAATAGGCCAGCCTTGTCATGTCATCCACACCGCATGGTGGAAATTCAGGATCTTTTGCATGTACATTAGGAGCTTTAGCCACTACCTACAGAAGAAAAAACACAACCAGAACAGAAAAGTTGAGCCTGATTTTTCAATAAGCGCACGAAGCGTAAGCACAACAAATATGGACCCAACGTGAACTCAAAAATAAGAATAAAGGGGAGCATGAGAATGTACATGGTTGCAATGTTTCTCTTCTTCAAATTACAATAGAATCTCACACTAAATTGGAATTCTTAAATAATAAAGCTTTAAACAAAGTTGAAGAAAAAACTTACTGTCTTTCCAGATGTACTCTTTACTTTTATCTCATCCCCATTAGCTTCCACTACTTCTCCATCTATCCATTCTACCTCAGGATCCTGCACCCAAACTATAGATCCAACTGACAGCCTTATTGGAGCAACCTGCAAAGCCAACGGAATAATTAGCGCATCCATCAGATGATTCATTAAATGATTATATTAGACAATGCAAAAACAAACACATGTGACATTCATAGCAAATTCTAAACCTTGACTAAACTGGTTTAATGCATAATGATAATCATATGACAGAAACCTACACTTCCACATGACCAACATAAATAAGCAATTGGGTAAAAGTAGCAGCAGCGTTTGCTTTAAGAATATTGTGATTAGCCAATGAAACATTTGCAAGAACAAAAATGTTCTTTTACAATGGCAACCTCTTAGAAAAACTAATTCATAATAAAGGCAAGTCAATAGTCAAAATATGCAAGGTCAGCTAATGTAAATGCAGTAATTAAACTGCAAAGAAGGAAGTAACGAGATGATCAGTTGTTTTTTCAGGCAGCTAAGAGTATGCAGGGAGTAGTCAGATTTTGGGCGCCTAAGCGAAATTAGATGGTGCAGTCAGATTTTGAGCGCGAAACAGCTGACTTGAACATATATTCGAACATAGGAGTCCAACAAATTGAACAAATACTCTACATTCTTACAACGAATGGTGCCTTATTTTACAAGAAAACTGTAAACTGAACATAAAGCCTTTAAAATTCGTTGCTACCTCATTAAACAATGAACATACATACATACATACATACATACATACATACATATAATGATGCCAAACAAACAAACAAAGAAACATGACGTGATTATTCAGAAAAAGATATGCATAATCTGAAATGAATAGAAATGGCAAAATAGCAACATTACCATTGTTGACTGCAAAAATGGATGAGATTAGATCGGAGGTCAAAAGGCAATGATGCCTGGATAAAGACGACGACAATGTACCATCAATGCAATGCAATGCAATTCGAATAATATATAAATCCGATATTGTCCTTGAAAAACAAAATGAGGCTTCAAACTAGGCATTCATCCGCCAAATATCGAGACGGAGAAATTTCAGGTGGCGTTGTTTTGGTGGTGCATATATAGAAACGTCCCGAGCCTGCTATATATTGTGACAATGGCGTGTTCCTTGTTTCGTTGGTTAGATAAATGGCGTTTAAGTATTTTCAATCCTCTTCTTTTGTTCCTGTATAAGCAAGTGCACATAAGGATTGATGATCCTCTCTTGATCATCTAACGTCATCCAACTGCACTTCTGATAAATAAATCTATGGCGTTTAAAGGAGCATTTTTTCAAATAAGGATTGCGATCATCATCATCATCATCATCATCATCATCTTCATCTTCATCTTCATCTTCATCACAAAAAAAAAAAAGAAATTATTCAGAGAGAGAAGAGGGAGGAGAAGAAGAAGGATGACGGGACAAGAGAAGAAGAAGCATCAATCTAATACTTTTTTACTACATCTTCTGTCTATTTCTTTTAATTTTAACCCTCACAACCTTAATTATTTTGTCAGCCCTTCAAATTTTCAGATCCCCTCTACAGGACCTCTCCTCTCCTCTCCTGTTTTTTTATAACTGGTTTGCCTAATTTTTCATTATGGTTAGGCTCACAAAATAGAAATGTTTCATTTCTCAAATAAAAACATATTTTGGTTATTTTGAATTTGTAATGTCAAACCAGCCAATTACTCTAGAAAGGGAAATATTTAGATAACGATGTAATTTACCTCAAAAACGTAATAATGAATTTATTTTTTTTATGGTTTTTGTCCTACGCCGTTCCGTTTCATCATAGGTACAAACGTACTTCTAGGTTGTTTAGGGTTTTCGAGGGTCGAGTTGATGTTAATTAGTTATATGTAATTTTTACGTCCCATTTGAAAGCTTTGTTGGGGACGGTATAGATTATGGTGAACAAAGCGAGATTAACTGTCATTTTGGGACAGATTAAGAAGCGATTGAATGGGCAAACGCGAAAGTAATTTCTATATGTTTTGAGTTAGTTACTGCTTCACATAAAAATGGGAGAAACTAAAATATTGAGTTGTGCACTTGTAGTTCCACATGCAGGGGTATTGCAATGTTTGGACGACATTTTACGTAGAAAATTGATAATAAAATCTTGCAATTGCAAATTTTAAATAAAGGTGAAACAATTTCATAACTTTTGAGATATAATTGTATTTCCTAGTAATAAATGAAAACATAACCATGCAATGGTCGAAGGACACCGTCAGAGGCGGATCTAGAGGAGCACATAGGGCACGTGCCCTCCCTTGCCCCGAGAAAATTGCAAAAAAAAAAAAAAAAAAATCGGTATGGAAAGCCGTTAAATGCTTTATATAGATATAAATTAATGTGTGTGTGGAACATTAGAATGAGTTAGCAAAGATGGTGTTAGGATGTTATGTTTTTCACATCTTAGTTGAGAGATTTTGGGTTCAAATCCTCATTCCCTCATTAATACTTTTTATTTATTTCTCTCATTTTAGCTTTTTTCTTTCTCTCATTAGTGTTATCACATTCTATAACTTTTTTTTCACATTATTATTTTTCTTTTTACTATTTTTTCAATTATTTTTACTATTAATTTTAATTTTTTTCTTGAATTTAAATGTAAATTTACATATTTTTCAATTTTTTTTTCTTCCGATTCCATTATCTTGCGTCATTAATTTTTTTTCAATATTGATTGATTTTGCTATTTTGAATGGAACTAGAGTCGTGTATCGTTAATTTTGTTATTTTTTATGCAAAACTAGAGCTGCATGACAAAAAAAATTTTTTGCTTAGAAACGTGCCCCCCTTATACGAATTTCTGGATTCGCCACTGGACACCGTCAAATGAGCGAATTTAGTCCCACATCAAAGTTACTTGTTAAGAATTTGACTACGGCTCACGCAAAGGCAAGTGTTATTTTGTCGAAAATTATGAAAAAAAATCCACATGACACATGTGTGTAACTATAGAGATTGGTTGAAGAAGAGGGTATGGACGGTAAACGCATGGTAGGTCAATTATTTAGTACACTGTACAATATTTGCTTAATAGCTTTATAAGAACAATTCTAAGAACAAGAGCTTGAGAGAATATGTTCTTGTTGTTATATGATGTGTTGGTGTGTCTTCTTTCTTCACACATAGCTCCTTTATTTAGAGGTTCTTGAAACTAGCCGTTGGGGCTTGAATCTTGAATTTCGATCTTCAATCTTTCTGTTAGATATGGTAGATTGTCGTTGCATCTATTCAGAGCAAGTGATTTGAACGTTAGCCTTTCCTCATTAGTGATTGTAGTAGGGAGAAACTTGTAGCAGAACGAAAATTGTCATTTTTGGGATATGTTAGGATGTGCTTTCCAGAAAGCAAAGGAAGCCACTAGCTAGGACCCGTGGTTGAAGACGGCCTGTGAGCTAGAGATACGAACCATGCCATCCTATGAAGAGGTAGAAGTATTATTTGCTAAAGAGTTGGAGGGGGAGAATGATTGTCGACTCCTTATTCGCTAATACCTAGAAGCGGACACATTACTAGAGGACAAGGTAGAAGCAACGAAACTCATCCGCCAGACGGCTCACTATGTGATACGAGATGGAACCATGTACAAAAAATCTTATACTTGTCTTTGGTTGAAGTGCATCAGTAAAAACGAAGTCGATTATATGTTGAAAGAAGTGCATTCCGGAATGTGCGGAGCCCATGAGGCATCTACTGCCGTAATTAGAAAAGTTAAACTTCACGGGTACTATTGACCTGGTTCATAAGAAAAGGCTCAATGATAGTAGCTAAATGCCACAACTGTCAATTTCATGTGAATGAGAGACATGTACTCGGATCAGACCAAGTAAAAATCTTGGAGGTGTAGCCTTTGTCAACATATGGGATTGACTTGGTTAGGCCATTTCCAAAAACAACAAAGAAAAGGAAATACTTGATAATAGTTGTAGATCACATCACAAAGTGGGTAGAGGCAGAGGCGATTTTCAGCTAAAACTCTTGCATATCCAAGTATATGGTCTTGTTAATAGTGAACTCGTTGCAGAACAGGGGATTCCCCAAAATACTAGCAATTCTACTAAGAAGAGTCACGGACCAAAATTCCCATGGTAACAAGGGGCCAAACATGCGTGTGAGAGGGTTCCTCAAAATTAAAATTCAAACTAGGTGACCAAGCGTTAAGAAGATTTGGCCTTCCATTGAAGGACAAAGGACCGTCGCTCAATACATTTAATTTGCCTTCAACAGATGTAGAATTGAAGAGAAAGATGTTATCGCGAACAAGATGCACAATAAGCAAGTCATACCTTCCAACGATTAACAGTAAAACTCTTAGTTTGATGAGATCACAGGGTGCCAACTACTACACTCGCCCGATCCGGCCTAGGATTGACATCTTCCTTAGCTGAATGAACATCTTCCTTACCATAATCAACATGTTTCTCGACATCTCAATGTTTAGAGAAAGTTGTATATGGATCCGCAACAATAGGGCATCACAAGAAATTTCAGTCAAGATATCAAAATCCTCATCCACGCTTTGAGATTCATTAAAATTTTGACTGGAACTTGCACCAGAGTAGCTATTAACCTGCGGCGAGATCAACTTTCCTCCATTACCAAACTTAGAGATCCCGATAGAGGCTAGGGACTTCTTCTTCTTCTTCTTCAGCATTTGCAAAGTCGGTGTATGATAGCAAAGGGCATGTTGTCGTGCGCCGAGAGAAAACCAAATATTCCACCAATCTCGATATAAGATTATATTTGTTTATATGAAAACTGAAAATTGTTTCATTTTCTAAAGTAGTTTTATGTTTTGTTGTAATTAATCAAATATTGTGTGCATTTAAAAAAATAGATACTCAATATATAAAAATGAAATCTTAAATCTAATATTTATTAGAAGATCATTTAAAGGGTGTAGGCTATGGTTACTTTGTTATTCCTCTACTTTGTTTGTACTTTGTCCAACTCATCATTAGATTAGATTTTAACCCATGATCTAATGGTGGACATAACAAAGTAATGATTACTTTGTGAAAAACAAAGTAACCATAGAATTTCCCTCATTTAAAGACTTAATAACGAATTATGAGTTTTTACTTTAACATAATGTGTGTAATTTTAAACATTATTGGGTGATCAAAATGCTACAATTTGACAGAGCATGGTGTTCTGTTGATGATATTTGAAATTGCATCGTCCAATAAAATTAAGTTTAAAATTGTATTGTATATGAAGAGTAAATCTAAATTTAAACTGTATTGTTTAGTATGTGAAAATTAAATATATTCTCTTTAAAAATTCATATCTTATATCAAAATTAGCCTATATCATTATATATAAGAAAAGTTAGGAACCAAAAGTAGTCACACAAGTAAAGGACTTCAACAATGATACCACACCTAATTAATTAATTAGTGCATAATTAAGAATTCATATATTAAAATGTGGAAGAAGCACATGCATATATATCTCAAGGCATCACATTACATTAGATAGACTTAGTAAGTAGCATCACTATAATGGACCACTCTCTCTCTCACCATCTAGAATTACATAGAATTCTAAATAATGTAACTGAAAGTCCTTTTCACCAAGGGAATCCAAAGCTAAATAGCCATAAATGTAATTTTTGTACATTTATCTACAAGTTAATTAGTATATACCCGTAAGAAAACACTTAATTAGTATATAGCAATTTGTACAAAGATAACAAAGACTTCTTTGTTTGGTACCAATTAGATAAGAAACAAACAAGACCTTGTGCTGGTTTTTCTGATTGTGATAATAAAATTTTGTCTAATTAACTGAATATGCTTCTTACTTGTCTCTATCCTATCAAGTAAAACTAAACCTACATACATTAGTTGTTCCAATTTTCAACATTTTCTGCTTTTGTAGTTATACCTAAGACTTGAGATCAAAGAGTATATAAATTTATCTGCAATTTTTTTACATGTATGTATTTTGTTTGAGCTTAGTAAAAAGACATAATGTAGGACAAATAAATTGATTTTTTCTTTAGTTGTTTGTTTAAGAAAAGTGTAATTATGAAAAAAGAATATATATTAGATACTTTTGACACACCGATTGTTATTTATTTATTTATTGATAGGGCTCGGTAATGTTATAAACATGAGATACGAGTCATATTTTGATTCTAAAATTATTAGAAAAATTCAGTTTTGCTCGTAATCTTTTTTAAAAAAACATCTACAATACTACATCAAACTGATCGAAGTATTGCATAATATATAGATGCCACTAAAATATAGATCTCATCTGTAATTTATTTAAATACTGATAAAAATTAACCACATAATTCCTTCAAGAGCTTAGAAAGGAGATATTGATATAATATAAAAGAAAATGAAAAAGATCAGATTTAAAACCCAAAAATTTATATATCTCCCCCACTTTTATTTCATTTCCTTACTCTTTTTAGACACTAATTCAGTATAGCTCATAAACATTCCATTCAATTCCATTTAGTTAAATTATTATTACTATTATTATTATTATTATTATTATTATTATTATTATTATTATTATTATTAAATCGCACAAAATGACATGAATATTTATATTTGATATTAATATATTTATAGATTAAAATTACATATGATATGTAAATACGAAAGGAATTTAAATTGGTTAATACTTGAAATATGATATTTTGAAATATTTTATCACTTGTGACCTGAAAACACGATACGAAATGAACCTAAATAGGTTAACACTTGAAAGATGGAACTTTGATATACCAATACCACTTGACACGGAAACACTACGTGAATACAACAAGAATCCAAATGAGTTAATTAATATCCGAAAGATTGGATTTTGATATATTTTACCACTCGTGACTCAAGAATATGTTAACACTTGAAAGATGAGACTTTGATTAGTTGATAATTGAAAATTGTATTTGATATATTTTACGCCTTATGACCCAAAAACAGAACACGCACACATGAATTGGTTGACACTTGAAAGATTGAATTTTGATATATTTTACTACTTGTGATCCAAAAAATAGTCAGAAATCCAACATATTATGCTATTTTACCATTTGAAAGATTAGATTTTGATATATTTATCACTTGTGACCCAACAATAAAACACATTATTTTATTTGCTGACTGAACTAAACTAATCTAAATGTGTTGGTGGAGCAATCGGCAGTCGGGACAGGTTCAACAATTTACGAAGCTTTGTTCTTTATAGCTTACTGAACTGATCTGAACACATTTGTTGAACCAATTGAATGCTTACTAAATTTTGTTAAAATAAACTAAACTAACAATTTGAACTATAAATAATTATAATTTACTATAAAATTTCTTCTGAAATAAAATTTAACTCTGTCAACATTCTCAATAGAATATTGGTTGTAATAAAATTTAGACGATTGATGTAAAATCGAACTATTCTTCGAACCAATGATCTTTATTTATTTATTTTAGTATTTTAATTGCAATGTTTGTACTTCGTTTTCTAAATTTTATTTTTATTTTCTAATTTTATGACTTTGCACAAAGCTGCAGCTCCAAGACAGAGTGGCAGATAGGAATTGGCAGTTGTAGATTCTATATATACAGCAACTCCCAAGAATACAAATTATATGTTCCCATTTTTGTAACTGTTGACTTACTGTTACTTGTAATTGAAAAAGTAATTATCAAATGGAAAATAAAATAACCTTGATAAAGTCAAATTCCAAAACAGCCTCATAAATTTTCTGCAACTACTATACATCTACTCTCTTAAATTTATGCCCCATGAATCCACCCTTTATGTTATCATCTAATTTATATATGTTAACATGAATCTAAATATCCATCAAAGTAATATTTGTCACCATTAATCGTATTGTTTTCTACTATCTACTTTCAGTCTTTTTGTTTAAAAGAAAGAATTGTTTGTTTTCGATTTTTCTACATACGAATATCTTCTAAATCGAAGTGTGTATAAATACAAACAAATTATTTCATTATGTGTTAAATTTAATAAAAAAAATGAAAGTTGTTGCGATACCACTTGATCATAAAGATTTAAATACTTCATTAATTACATTTTTCTTTTTCCTATATACTATTTTTGTTATTTTGAAGTCTCGTCTATCTACACTGACCAAACTCAGTGCCTAGAGCTTGTAAAATATGCAAAAGTCATATCATGCAGAATTTTGTCCTTTGGAAGAAAAGTAGGACCAGCCTAACTTAGAATATCAATATTTTGATTTTGGAAAAATAAAAGCATGTGAATAGCTTGAATTATCATTATCAATTTATATCCTTATAACACCATACATATTTCTTGCAAGCATCAATCAATCTTTTCTATAAATTAGACATGAAATCCTATATTCACGGGTATCATAAAGTATAGGACTACTTCAATAATTCAACTTGGATAACATAACATATCACATAATATTAATAGAATGTGGCATTAAATTAAATTTATGGGCTGCTCTCTCTTCTCTTTCTTTGATGAATGAGTAGAATTTATGTCATTCACACACTTCTTTTCTATCTTCTCTCTCTATTTATTTCAACAACAACTGGGAAAAATAAAGAAGAAGTAAACATGGAGTGTTTTGGAGGGAACATCAAGAACAAGAGCAAGAATAAGAGTAAAAATAAGCAATGTGAGAAACAACTGAGAGGGTTGCATGGAAAAGTGAGAATTTTAGAAGAGGAAATCAAAGAAATGATGTGTGTGAGAGATAAAGAGAGTAGAAATTATGAGAGAGATGAGATGGTTTTTGCATTTAAAGAAGCTGAGTGGAAGCAAGAAAAGAAGAAGCTTAAGGATGAAGTAAGAAGATTGAGAAAAATGTTGGAAGATAATAGTAAAATGGGTGAAAAAAATTGGTCAATTACATCATCAGTGAACAGTGTAGCTTCAAGTATGGTGGTGGAGCAAATGAAGGAAGAGAGGTTATGGAGAGATGAAGCTGTTGAAAAATGGAAGAAGCTTTATCTTGCTATTAAGACTGAGCTTGATGACCTTCTCGAGAGGACTCATCCCGGTACGTAACTTCATCTCTATCGTGTTATGTTGTCTATATGTGCAAGAAACATGACAATGGGGTCAATCGTGATATATGTGCAAGAAACATGACAATGGGGTCAATCGTGTTGCTTAGTCGGGTTGTTTTTCTAAATCGTGTTGTTGCATCGTAAACTACTATTGGACTCATCCTAGTACCTTCATCTCTATCTCTTGTCAAAATCTGTTACGTTGTCTATATGTTACATTTACGATATATGTGCAAGAAACATGACAATGGGGTCAATCGTGTTGCTAAGTCAGGTTGTTTTTCTAAATCGTGTTGTTGCATCGTAAACTACTATTGGACTCATCCTAGTACCTTCATCCCTATCTCTTGTCAAAATCTGTTACGTTGTCTATATGTTACATTTACGATATATGTACAAGAAACATGAAGATGGTGTCAATTGTGTGGATAATACTGGTTGTTTCTCTAAATCGTGTCAAAACTTGCTACCGGTTTCATAAATTATATTTTTTTTCACAATTACAGGTTGGTATTAGCACTTCATCTTGTAAATATTATCTTTACTTCCTTATTTATGAATCAAATCTGCAAAAAGATAGGCATACTTATCTTATGGAGAAGGAGAAGAGGAAATTACACCATAAAGATGGATTGTAGACTATTTTACTTTCGGATGAATTTTGCACAAATTATTAGAAAATATCCCCTGTGCTCTGTAGTTTCCACTTTATTTATTTATTTATTTTAAGAAAAGTTTCTACTTTATTTCATATCACATAATGCAGAAAGATTTCGAGGAGATTACCTCTGATTTCCAGATCCTGATTCTAATTGGTCAACATTATAAACAAGATATGACTTTTACATTGTTTATTGTGATTATTTATCAAAAGATTACTGCTGCTTGTGCACTAGCATGATTCTAGAAAGCTTTATTATTACCAGATTCCATCTGAGAGCCAAGAATTCCCATCTATGAGATTTGTTGGCAGAAATTTTCGTCGCCGAATGTACAATTTCCCTCAGTAGTTCCCCTCTATTCAAAGCTTGTATCGGATAATGAAATCTGTCATCTTTCATCCTAAGAAAATCTGTAACTTTTCACATATTTTTGTTCGATGAGTATTTGTTTTTGGGGTGAAGGCTTCACCCCAGTTAGTAGCTAATGCAAACTGCAAGTTTAAACTCGAAACAGGATGAAAACGGTGAATTCGAATATTGACATGTATTCTTGCAACATATTTGCAGGAGATGGACTGTACAGCAAAGCAGAGGAAGAGGAAATAATAGAGCAGCTAAAAATGGAAGTGAAATGCAAGGACAAAACTATGGAAGAGCTCAAGGCAAAATTAGCAGCAGTGGAGAAAGAAGAGTACAAGAGAGCAAGAGAGGTTGATATTCTTAGGCAAAGTTTGAGAATTATGACTAGCAAAAAGGTTCCCTCCAAACCCAGCTTTGCATTTGTCAAATACTCCAACAAACCCTGAATTTTACAGACATTAATTACAGCTCTACCCTTTGGTACATTGTGAAAAAATTTACTTTAAAGTTGAGTGCAAGAAGAACTTGCAACTTTTCAGGGATGTAATTTGGTTGACAGGAAAACATGTACCACTTTATATTTTGAGGTAAAAGATCATTAATTGCATAAAAAGACAAGAAAATGTGGGACACCATGTTAGATAAAAACACAGGGCCACTTGATTCTCCTCCACAACTCAAATTTCAATGGAGCAACAGTAATATTAATTCATCTCTAGTTCATGTATTTCATCTGTTATAAGAAACATAACTCAATCAAATTCTCAAGTAGCTGACAATCTTGCAGTTAACTCCACTTCAAACTGCACTTTAATCAAGTAAAGAGAGATAAAAAATAAGTACAACGAGCAATACGTATTAAACCAAAAGGATTACGTTAAATTCAAGCCCCTAATAACTAGATAACACGGGATACTTGTAGAAATCAGTCCTCATATTTTTACTTGGGTGACAATATATCTCTAAAGTTCTCATTTCACCCATGAAACATTCAAATCAAGTACAGGAAAAAGAACCATGAGCATGGAGAAACATATTTCTATTGATATTGGCTACTATCAACTAGCCTATAAATTCCCACTTCCCCTTCAGGGAAAAAAAAAAAGAGAGATAGCTATACACAAATTTTTTTGTCCTTTTTTTCATCTTTTCCCTATTTTTTCCCCTATTTCTGTACAAATATTCTGTTGAAATCCCAACAAGAATTGCAGTCTACAGGAAGAAAAGCTTTCAAGCGGTTCAATCCTTCTTTGTGCTTTAACCAATTGACGTGCCATCTTCTTCATTGCTCGGCTTACTAGCAGTTCGATAACTTGATCGTACATTCTGGGGTAGAAAAATTCAAATTAGGCAGCCAGTATAGATACATATGATATTCACTCCGATTAACTGAACATAGAAAAAACCAGCTATGTTTCCACCACTTGACCCAGTAACTAGTGAAGGATCAAAGAGAATATACAGAATATGATTCACTAAATGACATGTACCTCTAACAATGTGACGTAATAGAAATCCTCCATATGCTGCATGAACGCAGTGCCATCTCGAATAGCCCGAAAAATATTTATTTCAGTTTGCAGTATTTTTTCAATGAGCTCCATCTCGCCTTTCATCTATACAAGAATTTCAAATACGAGCCATATATGTTATGAATTGGATACTAAAGGAATTTCGGATCAATTTTACAAAAGAAAATCACAATTGAAAGAAAGTAACTTCTTACTCAATGAGGCATCTATACTCTTATTATTCAGTCCAATCATGAGAAGTACAAAACAACTAGGGATCTGAGAAATGGTTTATGCATATACGGAAGCTTCTTGGACACAGAAAAACCACTTTTTTTTTCAGGACAATAAGCCAGATCAGACAAGAATTTGTTGAATTAACAACTAAATATGGCTATTCAGTCGGGACTGTAGGAGAGCAGTTTCCTCTCCCGAAAATTATTCATTTGCAAGTCCTCCAAGGACCACAAATAAGGTCCTTCCACACATAAGCCTAAGGTACACTTTCACCCTAAGAATCCCAAAGACTATATATTCTCATCTCATTCTCAATGCCAAAGAGGACAGGAGCTAGATGTCAACTAGACTCTGATACCGTGTAATTGCATGACATTAGAATTCTTGAGCATGATACAACTAAACATACATGCAATACAAAGTAAGTATAAATTGCGTTTATACTATTTCCTAAAATTCAAGGAGCTAATACTCGATAATAGCTATGTAATAGCTATATCCTGTAACAAATAGGAATCCTAACACCTAGAAAACGCACCTTGGAACATATGTTAATAATAAATAGAAGTAAAAAGTACAAAAAGAGATCATACGAAACCTAATGTAACAACAGACATTAATAATTCCCACTTGCATATTAGAGCTCAATAACAATACTTTCTAGACTGGCCCTGAAATTAACCACATAAGCAATTACGATATAAAATTAGATAAGCACAAGACCATTATGAAGCAAAGAACATACAAACTCTTGGACGAGAACATCTGGTGTTGACTCCCCAATCACATCAACAGGGTAACCATCCTTCGAAAGCTCCAAATTCTCCTGAATGGCAAAGTGTCTTGCAAATCAATTATTAACTATTGGAAAAGAAATCACACATTTATTAATATTATCGAACATTCATATTTGCAGTTATAGCATGAAAAAACAACACTGCATCTGTAGTTGAAACAATGATTGTACCGTTCAACCCCTTAACTTTATGAATGGAGATTTAGTCAAGTCCTTTCTTTGAGAGACAAATAATTGACAAGGAAATAGAAACCACGCGGTCTCACTCTTCGTCAGTTTGCATTAGACTCAGTCTATGTGTTAAATGTGAACAATTAACTTTAGCTTTGAAATGCTAACCCGAGAAGCACCAATTTAAATCAAATAATACCTGAAACTTATATTAATGCAGACTGCTAATCCTATTTATTGGTGATCAGATGACCTTTAAAAGAGAATGAAATTTCAGAAGCAACCCAGACAGCTCAAAAAGAATATTGTGATTCCTCAGTCATGTCAGTATCCAAAGGAATATGACCTGACGGGTGTCCGGTGGAGCAAATTTCTGAAGGAATATAACAGGTAGCAGTGGCAAAGATGTATAGAGTACTCAGTCAATACTATAAAAATGAATCTACAGTGTGCTTGGTTAGAATAGATTTCAGGGAGTTAGGCAAAGTTAGGCCAGAAGCAGAATATAGGAAGTGTGGTTAATTATTTATCCTCTGAGTTGTTTGGTTTGATGGGAGTGGTAGGGAAGGAAAGATTTTTTAAAATGATGTCATAAATAAATAAAAAAAACTAAACAGAAATGTTGTTTTAAGTAACTTTATTCATTTACCCTTTAATTTAAAAGTTTAATAAGAAATCAAGGATATATTAGTGAATGTCAAAATATGACTCATTTTCTCTCTTCCCATCCTACTGATTTGGAAGGATCGGTTTTGGTGGACCCATAGAGGGGAGGATGGAAGAAAACTTTTGCTCAATCCTCCCACAGAACCCTCAAAGCAAGCACTACCCCTCTATGGAATCAATTCCCACTTTAAAGATGACAAAAGCATCCCTTCAATCCACAAAAGAATAGAACTAAGCACAAGACAAGAAGAGCATTAAGAAACTTCATACAACATGAAGCAAGATTCAACAGAAAAAATCTGGCTTTATAAAAAGTAACTCACCAGAGCATCTATTAGTTCTCCAGCCGCTAAATAAACAGGCTGAGCGACATGGCAATAGCCCATCAAGCGAGGAACTGTTGGTATAATATCTCTATGGTTTACCACTCTCCAGGTGTCTTTAACTTTCTGTACACGTTGATACAAAATGTTGGTCAGGCATTCCAATAGAAGTTTCCAGAGTTCGAGATAAGGATATTTTCGTCAGTCACTTGGAAAAAAAGTCAGCTATTCATTTTACTATATAATTACATAATTTCATTCTGTTACCATCACAGGTCTGGTGATTGAAAGACTAGATTGAGATTTAAGAAAGGAGACAAAAACAGAGATCTATTGCAGAAAAGGGGGGGGGACTGAACTTTTCAAGCAGTTAACCTTATCCTGAATCCAGTGGAACTTTATTGTTGGGGTCTTTAAAAAAGATTATAATGATCACTTAACTTTTCAGCAAACGAGATTAATATGATTATGAATCCTTACTGGAAAGTGATTATTATAAACTAGAACAAATTTATCAAATAAAACAACCCCCGCAATCCCTTAACCTGTGAATTGAATTTTACGTGAGCTAATTATAATAAAAACTAACATTACCTGATTATAGACTTCTGCAAACTTCCTGTTACCAACTCTGGGAGACCCAAAGTTATACATAGTCACAGAAATAGCACCACACCTAAGGCACACAATTGAAAAAAAATAAAAATCAAAATCAATACATCTTGATGAAAAAAGCTTTCTTACAGAACATGAAACAAGAATCGACTCACTTTGATAACTGGCTTGATGAAAGTTCAAGAGCAAGAAGTGTGGCTAATGCACCACCCAAACTATGACCAGTAACATAAACACGCCATTTAACTGGTGGTTCTTCTCCATTGTCACTATCAACAACGATTAAGACGAAGATATCAAAACATGCAGATTTAGGCAACAACAAGTGGTTGAATTCTCTCTAAAGCACACGACAAAGATTTAGGTTTCCCCTATTTTGAGACTCAGACAACACAACAGGGCTACCATCATAAAAATTGATCAATCACTTTGGCTTATGACATGAGTACAACTTGTAGGAACAACCTCCAGAGAAACAGGAATTCTAGGAATTTACAGTCATCATTAACATTCTCAAAATTGTCGCAGGAACTCATCCAAACAGAAAGAATTTTAACAAGAATTAAGCAGTAGAACTTACTTATAACCAATTGATTGTTTAATTATGGAGATGATTCTTGTCCTGACTGAATCATATGCGCTCAAAAAACCACTGTGAACCTGAAAAATCCATAGCAGATCAAACTAAACTATAAACTTCTGCTATAATTCTTTGGACACTATCCATGTTATAAATGCAGATGAATACCTGAATTTCTTCCTTAAAATCTCCACCAATCCTTTCAGGATTTAAGCTACAAAAGTGAAATAAAAGTTGGTTTTCAAATTATGTAAATAGTGATCCTAATAAATAAATAATAACAATAATAATAAAATAATAATAATATAGGGCAGAATAACCATATTCTGAAATAGAAGAGAAATATAGATGTGTAGATGCCATATGCAAATTGAAAATTTAACTTGATAATAATCGATGAAGAAAATATGATAATTGCCCCGCATTCATATAATACCCATAGATATGTCAAGCAAATAAATTTACAAAAATCCTCCAATTAAAAGCTCGCCACCTTTACTTTAATTTATTTTTTCTTCTACTATGACCATAAATATCTTACATACTAAATCAGATTTTCAATTCCAATCACATGGGTATAAAATCCACCCCACCAATTGATAGAATAGCATAGTCAAAATACAGTAACCAACAAATAAGCTGTATACATTAACTGAAAGAGTTATCAAAGATGCAGATAATACAATTCCCACAACCTTTTCATTTTATATATATATTTGAAATTCTTGAGGATACCACCAACTTAATACACGAAAACAGGCTCACTCTTAACTGCATTATCAAGAAGAACAAAACAAAAAGAATCACGACAGATGATTGACATTACCCAGCAGGAACTAGCCTCAAATCAGTTAGCAAATCCTTCCATCTTGTCTGACAAATCAGAAACAGAGCAAATCAAGTACATCTTATGGACAGTCGTGCTTAGAGAATTTGAAGATATGACATACTTGTTCAGTTCCCCGGAAAGCAACAACTAATCTTTTTCGTGCAGAATCACGCCAGATTGCTACCTGGGGCTTCCTACAAATTAGTACTCAGAGGAACATAACATTCTGGAATCTCAAAAAAAAAAAAAAAAATTTCTGCTTATTGAAAAGTGAACCTGCGTATCGGTTGATTCATTATCCAAAAAACATAATTTCTCAAATTCAGACTTAATAAAACTCGGGTGCCCTAGTGAAATGGCAAGCATTGCCCATGCCTCCATTGCACTTTCTGCAGTTGAAAAGAGTTCCCTCATTTCCTCAGCTTTTTCTTCAACTAATCCAGAAGTGTCCGGAGCACTTAGAAATTTCTCACTCTCAGACGAATCCTTCCCTGAAAGCTGTGCTTCTTTGTTTAACTTGGAAACCGTGGATGTCAAAACCATCAATGCTCCTAACACAGAATCAGTTTGCCTTAGTAAATCCTCAGTTGCCTTTTTTATATCTGGAAGTGACGGCTGAATTGCGCTAATGGCAGGCACGGCACTTGATTTATCACTGTCAGCATCCGGACCTTCAGGTGTTGCAAGTCCTGATTCAATGTAAGCTGCTTCTGCTATGTTTTGAGACTGCAGTCCAATTTTGTTCAAAAAGTCTAGGCTATCCCACTTCAATTCCATAGAAGCATCAAGTCCTAGTTTCTGAACAACATTTTGATTGATAACATCAGCAAAGTTCTTCCAGAAAAGTTTATTTGATTGCTTGGTCTCACCAGCTTTTGCTTCCAATTCTGCAGCATAAGCATTATCTAAGCCAACAGTTTCAGTTTGGGATGACTCTGACTGACTGACTTCCATGGAATTTGTGCCATCCAATGGGATTTCTGAAATGTTCTCATTCAAAGTGACTTGTGCAACATTTTCTATCTCTGAAGGATTGTCTAATACAGCAATATTATTGGAATTCTGCACAACTTCTGTGTCATTACTTTTTAAGAATCCATCCTTGGGAAGGTATGCATCATTGAATGACTTCAACTGGCCAAAAGCATATTCAACAAACTGACGTGCAGGCACTGCCTCAGATCCAACAATGTTTTGCATTGCGGAATCAAACCCATTTATTCGAAGAAATTCTGAAGCAAAGGGAGGCATCCACCACTTTTTTTCTTCTACAATCTCATCGAAAGTTTTATATTTAACCTGAAATCTCAACAATGGTCAGCAAGTATTAGGAAAATTATTGAACAAAATGTTGCTCAGTTGAAACTTGAAAGTCTAAATTTTGCTGGGATTAACACCAACTCGTCGGTAAAACTTCAGGGTACTAAATTCCATGAAGCATGTAGAAGCTGATAACACTGATATTTAAAGCACCATTCTAAACAGCTTCATTATATGACAAAGCATTAACCAAAATCATTGAAGTATGTCGTATACCGTTCCTATGACCTCTCATTTGCTAACCAAGTTCTCATAAACCCATTCTTTTGATGCTATGTTGTGGAGAATGAAAGCTCCTGTTTGACTGGAACTCAGAGCAGGATTATGCAATTCCATTTGGTGAGTAAAAATCTAACATGATTTCATCACGCCAATTACGAAGAAGGCCTCATGCAAAAGCATCGATTATACTTTAGTTAAATTCATCCAACAGTTCTTCTTTCTCATATCCGCTTCACCAATACCTATTGGTTTATTATAATTGCTTTTTTCTAGTAAAATTCCTATGTCTGTGCATTATCTTTTCCTTCATTCGGTATCCATTCTTATAGGTTCGGGTCCCTCATCATCTAGCTTTCCCTCCATTCAAGTTTGAAATATATTCTGCAAAAGCACAACCTGATAGAGTCACAGTTGTAGAACAGGATGCATCGAGGACAAGAAACAAAACCTAATATAAGGCATTAACACGAAAGATAATCACCCCATAACGTTACTTACTTGCAGGGAAGTTATCAACAAAAATGTACTGCAAAAACAAAATGCAGATACAACAAACAGGTACCTTGAATTCGGCGCACCTAGCCTCACAAATCAACGGTAGCATGTAGATGTTGGCCACTTCTCTATTCGATTTGCAACACCGTTTATAATCGTAGTATTATTCTCAAGGTTATAGGAACAAGAGGAGAGGGGGGGAATCAAAAAGGCAAAAATCAGGCAGAATAAAGGCCAATAGTTGAGGAAAAACATCTTTTAACTTCATATCAAGAGGCATAAAGACGGCCAATTTCTGAGAGTTTACGACATGGAATTGGAGATGGCACTAGACTAGTTAGGGCATAGAAAAATTGAAAAGCACCATCAGTAAATGTAGAACAGGTTTTTTCACGAAAGCTCCAGTTAAATGGTATATCCCATAGTGCAATTCTTGTAGCTTAAAGTGGACCTCCATAATTTTAAAGACTCCAAAAGATATCTTCTCATGCAAGTCCATATACATTCAGTAGATGGTGATAGAATATGTAAAGAAAAAAAAATTCCATTACAATTGTCCTTTGCGTAAAAGCAAGGTTCAAGGCGAATATTCTGAAGATATTTTCATAAAGCTTACGGAATTAATTTATTACAGGAAAATGTTAGATGCAGTTAACTTTTGGGATATGAGAAGCGGATACTTTCCAGATCATGCTTTAACTGGAAGTGCCATCCTATCAATACTTATATAAATTCTGACTTTAAGTAGAACCTATGTTTTCGGAAATGCCATCCATTAGAACAATGGAAACTTTTAACAGAGCAAGTAACCAGACTATCCTATTCCTTTGAAGCAAACAAAATTTCCCATAAAGGTGATTAAGAAAAAGAATGTCAGTTTCGCTAGATGAACAGATGAACATTCTTCCACTACAAACTCACCTCTAATTGGACCTTCCCACCACCACCCATCCCTTCCAATTCCACCAGCACCTCATACAAGTTCCCTAGCAAGAAACATTACGTTATGGACTTCTGAGAAGTAGTGCATCCAACTAGATATGCTATTACTGACAGACAGATCAATATGAGATAGTAACAGCAATCTGAATATATTAGAACTATATTATCTAAAAAAATCATGTCCCTCACACAATGAACACAAACACAGTATGATGCAGAATATGACAATTAGGTGTTAGTTTAAAACAATACAAGCACTAGATCAATTTGATCTTTCAGTCTGAACACATCCAAATCATTTCCATGCCAAGGACTCACAAAATTCTCACCATCACAGAGACTTTCCAGATTAATAGAAGCATTGCCCATGCGTTTATGTGGAGTTACAAGGTTGGCATCCCAAGCAGCAACCTGAAGTTCGTGACTTTATGTCAGACCATATATTTTAGTTCGTAACATATCTTGCTAAATAACAACAGCTGTTTTAAATCATGCATTTGTATCACATGCTCAAAGCTTTTCTCAGGTTTGGTAATGAACAAATCAATATGGTAATATCATCTTCAATAATTATTCATTTTGAACCATGCTGGTAATAAAAAAAAAAAACACTAGCAAGCCAAATATGAGATTATGCAGAAACTTTATTAGCAGGCCTAATATAATTTATTGCTTAATTAAGTCTAAGCAACAACTAGAGACAAAAAAACTAATAATTGTAGAATGTTGGAATTTAAAAGCAAAATAACTCCCGCACGAAAAACAGAACTACATTCGAAATTAAATGGTCTAGATCATTCTTTCATCAAAAGTCAATGCAACTGGAAACAAAATGCAAAATGAACTACTTGGATGTATTCTGAATTTTAGGCGAACAGTACTATATATTATGGAACCTTTAAGTTTGACCTGAAGATTTTCTGTTGGAGGTTGCTTAAAATTGAAAGTGAACTCCTCATTCCATGTTGGCTCCTTTTTCCTGTCAACATTTTGATCACATAAGTATAATTTGTTAATTGTAAGTAATTGAGAGGAGACCTAGAACAAATTGCTCTCTTATTGTTGCTATAAATAAGCTAAAATTCGATAAAGAATCTGTAACATGATTCAAGGACAAGTATGCCCTAATTTTTTCCACGTAGTACCATGAACAGCAAAATGTTCATAATTTCATGTCTATGGCTTTATTTCTTGGTCAAAGTACAGATCCTAACAAAATTCCCAACATGCAATAGGTACTTCTCAAGTGAGCAGGAAAAATTAAAAACATACTAACAATTGTATATGAAAGAGTTGTCCCAAATAATCCTACTATTAACTGACACAATTAAATATGATGGAGGATTTAGGAAACACAAAACTTTATGCAATATACAGCTACAGTACATGGAAAATTACAGTGAACAACCTTGCAAGGTTTGGAAATACAAAGTAAATCATAAGGAACACTAGAAAATTAGAAATGTGATATCCAAATAAGGGAGCAGTTCAAAATAGAAAAGAAAAACCTTGTAGTTTTCAGACACTTCCAATGGTGTAACTTCTGTAATAAAATAGTACATGTGGTTTTTTATGTTAGCGAAGTATTTTAATGATATGAAGGTAGGAGAGGAAAGTTTTTCTCGTGCATTTCATATTAGAACAATGAAAAATAATAATAACTGCTTAAATATTAATACAAGTAAATCCAAATATTAGGAAAAAAAAATAACATTAAAAACAAAAAGTTGTTTTATTCTACTGCAACTTAAGATGAATTTTGCTATGCCCCAAGTTGGGATGTAAAGTTCATCTTATATGACAGGTTCAGTTGGAAAAGCTACCTTACTTTCCATGTACTCTTTTCTTTTCCTCTTCTCTTCCCTTTATTAACCTCTATTAGATCATGACGTTAAAGTGAAAATTGAAATCGACATAATTTTATCAAAAGATATTTATGCTACCTCTATGAAGAAAAATGCTGCCCATCTGTAGTTCAGTTAGAATATCAAAACTCAGTGGATTTACTACAGTTACACTCTCCAGTATCTCCACATTATGCATGGTTCAAAATAAAAGTATAATTAATCAGAGAGTTTCAAGAAAGTTTCAGCAGCGTATTTAAACAATTAGATTCACATATAGACATTATTATTTACTCCCAAAATATGAACAACTTACCCCCATTTGGTCTTGCTTTTGACAACCTGGCCATCCAGTTGCATGACCACATAAGGATCACTTGTTCCCTGAAAGTACATCAGAAGTTGCACAAACAAAGTTAAATCCTAAAGGCAAGGAGAGACAATGGTGTTGTGATTCTGAGGAAACTAACAACACGAAATGCAGTATGGTTTGATGACGCACCCACGGATCCATTGCAGGCAAATCAAGACCCTTCTTTAGCTTCACAAACAATTGACCATCATATATCTCTCGCACAAATGTCCTACAAACATGTAAAAGAAGAATTCACTCTAAGAGGCGAGCGAATAGAACTCTAATTTCCTGCGTGATGGTAGCATTATGCTTCTAAACACCGTCATAAGAGAAACATGTACTCTACTCTAAGCTTGAATTGATAAAATGAAAGTGATTACATACTCTAAAAGGTATATAGTCTTACAGCCTGCAGCATCAATCTCGCTCCTACCAACCTTTGCCTGATAATCAAAATACAGCATAACAAAATGATTAAGTTTGAAGTCCCGCTCTCTCAAAGCACATGTCCACCTTGTTAGCATCCAAAAACAACAGAAGATACAGAACGACTGAGAAATGGAGCTTTACAGGAGGGTTTCTAGGTGATATCCGTACATATCAAACCGAGGTCACATGTCAATCATGTGACCGAGATAGCATGCTCAGCACATGATGGAAGTTGTTATCTTTTCTCCCGGCTGTACATGTATCATCACAACGATCATATCACTAACCGCCTCACCTGGGGACACGCATCACCATCCCCACAAAGGACGCCCATGCACATGCTTGCACGCTCCAGGAAGTTTCCTTCTAACAGAATTATTCTTCCTCAGCTAGTCTAAAACCGACACGTTTTAGGGCAACCCCAAACCCACTATAAAAGGCAAGGCAAGGTAGTCAGGTACGTTCACTATTCCCTTATCATTCACAACTGCCTTTCCTTCTTTACACCTACCTGACTTGATCGTCGGAGCTGGTTCACCAGACTCCAGCCCCGTCTCTAACAGTTTTCTACTCATTTCAGGCTAGGAAATGGCAGCTCAAGATCCCAGAATTCCGACTAATATCACTAGGTACCAAAATTAATAGCAACTAAGTATGAAAACTAATAGAAACAATGTGTAACGGCCGTGGTGCTGGCACCGGATAATGAAATTATGCATTACATTATCTTCAGTATTAGGCTTAAAAATATATACGTTAAGATTTGAATTCCTGTTCTTCCCCGAATAAAATCGAAACGAAAGCATAAAAGAAGAAGAGAAAGGAGCAGCATTACAGGAGGAGTGGTGTAAGCTTCGAAAGCGAAACCAGCAAGAACGACAGCAAGATTGATATCAAAAGGAGGCCGCTCACTCTCCTCTTCATTATAAACATTCTCAATCGCAGCATTTTCCTTCGACGAGCATGAAATGAACTGCTGAAATCCTCGGCAGTGACTCCCCCTGAGATTGTAATTCCGGTAAAACGGAACCGGAAACGGCCGGAGACAACTCAGATTCCGATGTCTGCGAGAAGGAGCACCCAAACGGGAATAGAAACGAGGATTTGTTTGCAGAGACGCCATGGATAGCCGGAAAATTGACCGTTATATTTAGGAAAGCTAGAACCTTGAAGAATGTTTGTGGAGATTATAGAATAAGGCCATATGATTATGAGTTATCAAATTATTTATTCAATTAATCATAACTTTAATTCCTTTTCAAATTTTGTTTTTTAGTAGTGTGATATTTTTTTTAATAAAAGTGTACTATGGTATCCTATTAAATAACAAAATGATATAAAATTTCAATTTCAAGCCTATATGAAATTCAGGGCTTTTCTATGGTTACTTTGTTTTTAACAAAGTAGTAGTTACTTCAAAATAATCACATAAAGCAGTCGTTATGCATTGACAGTCACAAACTAATATTATTGGTAGACTTGTAAAATTTAAATTTAGAGCACATAACAAGTTACAATAACATAAAATATAAAAGAAAATAAATAAAAATAAATTAGCTATATATTCTTGAAAAATTTCAAGTCCGTTACATATTATATTATATTTTATGAAAATTTATAAAAGAAACAAAAATATGAATGAAAAACAAGAAACAATGTTACTATTTTTATTACATTAAATGCTTATATTGAAGGTCCAAACGAAACAAAACGGAAAGATAATCAATCTTTTTGGAAAGAATAGATCATTTCTTTGATTGCTCATTAATTCCAAGTGTGTTCTTCACAGCATCCACTGCTCCTTGGGCCGTGTTCTTCACTGATTCTCCGGTCTAGATCATTAATTAACATTGATTAAGTTGAAAGAGCATGCATGAATCACATAACAGTAACCCAATTTGTATAGAAAACTCAACGATAATAACAAAACACACGAAATAATAACCTGTTGCAAGAAGCCACTGGGATCTTCCTTGGCATGTTGGGCATTATCAGCTGTTTTGTCAGCAGCTGATTGTGCCTTCTCTGCAACATTTTGGGTGAGTTGGTTTGTCCTTTCCTGTGATAAATTACAAATTAATCAATGAATACATAGCAAATTGATATGTAAATAATCGAGTTAAATAATGTATCTTACCTCGGTGCTACCTTTGGCTTGGCCAGCATCAAAGCTTTGTTGCATGTTTGCCATTTCTTGAAAAAAGTGTTTGGAATAAGTAAATAATTGAAAGATTGAAGTGTGAATGTTTTTGAGATTGTGATAATACAAGTGTGTATTTATAATGTCTACAAGTGAGGGATTTCAATTTGTAAGGTAGTTATGATTTTTTTGGCTCATGCTTGTGAATAGGAGGTTAAGGGGTTTGATTTGATTAATTGCCGTTTAGACTCCTAGTTTTTCTCATTATTTGGAACAATTCAAACTTCTAAATATAATCAAGAAATTTGCTTTCAATTTATACCTACGGATAGATTTGAGATTAACTATTTTTTCTAATCTTGGTTATTCTTAATAAGATAATTACTGTGAATACTGGTGAACAAGCATATAACAAAATTTGAATTTCTCGTAGAAGACTTGCTAATGCTAATTTAATTGGCTATCTACCTATGCAACTTGGAGGTTTCAAAAGAAAAATAAATTTTATAATTATCTTGTATTCTTTTTTATACTATTTGATGAAAATAAAGCATAAACTACTACCGATCTGAGGTTTTGATAGGTTAAAGGTGAAGTACTAAATAGGTGCCTTAATAAATAAGGTCAAGAAAAATAATAGTAATTCAAAAACAAATTTATTGCCCTAAAAGAATATATTTTATATGAAAAAAACTTTTCTATTTAACTACAAAAATTTCCATACAAAACATGTTTCTAAGTATTCTTAGATACAACACTAAACAGATTAATATGTTTTAATATATTTTTTCAATATATAAAGTGTTCGTGCATGTTTATCGTGAAGTGAATAGAGCGGTGGATGGATGCCAAACTTCGCACGACTTTGATATCATGAGTTTGATGTACTTCTTGCAGGCATTCAAGATATTCTCGTTGTAGTGTTCCGCTTCTGTGAAGTATTAGAACATATTTTATTTTTTGTTTATTTTTTCTTTCTTTTGTTCGGAGTTTTTAACCACTTTTCCTTACAAATAAGAAAAACAAAATACGAAGTGGCTAAAATCATTCAACCATTCTTGTCACATTGAGGATCTCAAATAATTGTTCAACAATTTTCAAGTTCAATCAAAATTCTTTCAGCAATTACAACAGTCACCTCAATTTTAACTTTAAAAAATTAACATTATGATATTTTGATAAACTCGAGAACTTCATGGCCGACATTAAAGTCATTTGGAAAGTTATTTGCACTACTTTTATTTTTGAAAAGATCATTCAAAACATTTATTAAAAAAATATATAGTTATAAAATCTAAGCTTAACCCCACCTGAGACCTCTTTAAAGTTGCACTTATTTTCCTTTAGACGGATAAACTTTGAGGTTTTTCACATAACACTTAAACTCCATAGAAACACACTATTTAAACACATTTTGCTTATGTGGCTTCATGTTGGTAACACCAACATAATGAGGAGAGTGAAAAAGACTAAAATGGTAAAATAAAACTTATGGTGAATTACAAAAACACACATATATTAATTTCATTCTTCTTCTTCTTCCTCCTCTTCTCCTTCTTCCCTCTTCTTCTTTCTCTTTTTTTTTCTAATTCTAACCTGGAATTTCCAGATTAGAAAATCTGAAATTTAAAATTTGGAATTTCCAGATTTGATAATCTGAAATTCCGTATCAAATCTATAAATTTCATATCATAAATTCTGGAAAATTCTAGATTCGAAATCTGGCTAGCTTTTATGATCTGGAAATTCAAATCTGGAAAATTCAAATCTGGAAGAAATCAGGAATTTGAAATATGGATAAAATCTGAAATTTCAAATTTTGTATTAGAAGAAGAAGAAGAAGAAAGTGGGGGACCAAAAATGTAATTTTTTAAGCAAGTGTATTACACTCTCTCAAGTGAAAAGTGTGATTGGATGCAAAAGGGCATAATGTATGTGAAAAGCCAAGTTGAGTGGGCTAAGTGAAAATCCCCAATATTCATGTGTCTAAATGAAAAAAAGTGCCAACTTGAAGGGTCTGAGATGAGAGTTAAACCTAAAATCTATGCATAAATCTTTTAGTTCATCATTATCCAATGACTTCAATTGTTTTGAACTACATAACTACTTCGAATATGAGCCATACAGAATTAAGAGAGTCATGTATATATAGATTAGCATACATATATATTTACGGGTTGTTTGATTTAAATTGGAGATGAGATAAGATGAAGTTGGAGGTTGAGATGAGATGAAAAAGGTAAATAAATATTAATAGGGTGTTGTTTGTTTGGTGGGATGAAATGAAATGGATAAAGTTAATGAAATGTAAATGACTAAGTAGTCTCTAGGTTTGACAAATAAAATAAAAGAAAGAGTGGGCTATGAGATGGGTTACTTAGTCATTTCCATCCCTCTCCTTCAAATTTCCATCTCCCCCTCCCGTCCGCAAACAAACGTGGTCCAGCTTTCCCTCCCCCTCCCATCTCATCCCAGCCCCCCTAAGACCTCCAAACAAACAGCCGAATAAGGTCCTTCTTTTTTTGGCATGAGACGTCATCACCTCAACGAAATTGATTATTTTTATAGAAAATAAGAAAATTGATTTTCATTTGTCTAGAAGATTTTCACATATATTATGTTTGAAAGGTTTGAAGTTCAAGTTCTTATTTCGTCAAAATTTAGCTCTTATTAATAGGTACTTTATCAATTTTCACCATAAATTGTCTTGGCCTTAATAGTAGATAAATCTACCCTTACCTACAAATTTGCTGCTAAAAAACAAGATGAATGAAAATCAATTGTATTTATTTATTAGTTTAATTTCAAATAATATGATTTTCCTTTGAGCAAATAAATGATTGTGGTTTGCATTGTTTGCAGAATTGAGAAAATAATCGATTTTGTTGACGTAAATTAGGATATTTTTTGTCTAAATATTTTTTCAAACCTTTGACCCGTTAAGCTAGGGTTAAACGCAAAGATCAGAAAATTGTTTTGGACAAAAATGTCCTTGCTTATGTCAGCAAAATTGATCATTTCTTTAATTCTACAAACAATACAAACCACAGTCATTTAGTTGCTCAAATGTAAACTACCGTACTTTATTTGCAAGAAAATGAGAGAAAAACAATTTTTTTGAAAATTCTAAAAGCTATTTGGGCAGCTGTTCAAAATTATCCGGTCCGAATTTGTTGAGGTGGCCCAAATAGGAAACACAAGCCCAATTATGAAATAATCAGGACATGTCATAAAGGCAAGTGTTCATTTTATTGAAGTTCTGATTGCAAGACAGCCCGGGCTAATATGGGCCTTTATATATAGATTCAAGCTGAACCAGTTGCGAATCTAGAGCATGAGTGTCGGAGGCTCCGAATTTACACCTAGACATCTAATAAAAAGATTTGCAAATTTTCTATTTTCATAAATGCGAATTTTTGACGAAAAATGCAAATTGCAGACAAAAATTATAAATTTTTTTCAAATTTCATCAAACTTTAACATATTTCGACACTATTTTACAGATTTTCAACGAATTTATTATTAAATTTTTTATATATTTCTCAAGCCGGGGCTGAAACACTTATCATAGGAGTAATTTCAGTAAATGAAGGTACCAAAACCACTCATTATAGGTGCGGTTTCAAGAATTAAATGAACAACTCGTTCGGTGTTCATCAATGCCTTCCTAAAGTGATGGAGAGAGGCATTCATTAATTAATTAATTAGGGTATTTTGACATTATAAATATCACATGTCCTCCATGCTTCTTGCATCTACACACGTGAGTTCCTGGCATTTCATAGCTTTAACTGCATCATTAGAGCATGACCATATCATATGCAGGTATAATAGTATTTACTCACATGATCGTTAACTGCCAGCATTAGCAATATGAGACTTCAAGTTTATGCACGTGCCAGACTCATCTTTGGTTTAGCAACCGCAAGTTGATACAAAAAGGTTGGTGCTTTTGGCATCATTTGCCGACCTTCCAAAAGCTTCACATCATTTACGTCTCTTATTTATGTATGACCAAATATAATTGACCACATGTTTACTGCATCAAATTGATTAGTGTCTGTCTCTAATTACAAAGAATACAAAGTTTTGCCCGACCTAATTAAGGTTTTCATCAAATAGATTAATGTATGTTAATTAGGGGTCGCAGTCATGGTACGTTATTATTTATTGATACATATCGTGGCATGATCATGTGTATCACAATTGATATATGATACAATGTGATGGATCCGATGCCATCAGTCGGTTACTATATGACAATCACTATCAGCTCTTTATTAGTGGAATTTTATATTTGAATATGGTATATAAGGCATATTGTTATATATTTTCTCTTCCATATGAAGTAAAGAGTGGTAAGATGTAAAGCTCCAGGTGCCTACAAGATAAGAATCATGAGAGAATAAGAAGAAGAAATTGACATGTATCATATGTACCTAGTTTTGTGTAATATAGGTTGAATAATGTATAATATTCTAATCGTTCTTTTGTAATATAAGAGGAGGTGTTATCAGATGTAAAAGTCAAGTTTGGTTGCAATAAAAAACTCCTTTTGTTCATCCCTTTCTTAATTACACTTATGTCACTCATGTATTACTAACTTCTCTCTTAACATTCATAATAATTAAAACCTAAGTTTAACCTAAATATTCCATATTAATCAAAAAATATCAAGCCTTAATAGAGAAGCCATGGATATCTTAAGGTGGAATCCAAGAGGTGTGTTGAGGAGTTGGAACTGAGCTAATACCCACAAGAATGGAGATAGAGTGTCGAGCCAAGTTCACTAACCTCCGCTGAGAATTACATCAGAAGGTATACTAAGTTGAACTATAATGTTTGTTCCACTTAATTACTTTGTAATATTCAAGTTGAACTTTAGGATTTAATATATTATGGACGTTAAATTTCACGTTAAAATGTTTATTTCTTTTGTTATTGCTAATCCTGCCCATGGATATGACACTATTGCAATGCTTATATGATCAAGTATGATATACAAGGCACATTGTTATTTTCTCTTAAATGTGTGATCTCTCACGCTCTTCATGCTTCTTGATAGATCGATGGAGCTAGTAAATAACCACCATGTAACATCTAAACCTCATAATAGCTTTCAAATAACATATATGACAAAGACTAAGTGGAGTTTTTAGCTTATGCTCTCGTAGTTATTTAATCTACAAATATTTTAATTCAGTGAGATTGTCTGTCAACGAACTTCTCCTTATATTAGCAAGTTAATCCATCTGATCTTACCAAATTTGGTTAATATAATATATTGAATTTGTATATTGTGTTGAAGAATTACACATGATAATCGAGTATGACACGTAAAAATATGCAAAAAATGAAAATATGTTCAGATTGATTGTTTTACATAACCTTTGTTACATACAGATTGATCTCAATCCTATAATGACTCGCTATTTAACAACTATTTACTCAATTAAACTCAAATACTATGATAATATACATCAACGTGATTTGTATATTTTAACACCTTAAAACAAAATTGTCCAATATTAAGTTTTTGCTCTTACTTGAATCCTAATCCTTCACTGACTTTCGCGATTAACGCTAAATAAATTAGGAGTGAGTAAATGTCTTTTAATTTTGGTATTTAAAAATTTCCGGAATTGTATGGTGAAAGTCAACGGTACAATACAGTCAGGCCACGTTCTTTTTTATTGAAAAAATCTGAACTGAACTGAACGATGCTGAACTGAGCTGAACTGAACTGAACTAAATGTTGCTCAACTGAACTGAACTGAACTTAATGTTGCTCAACTGAACTTAATGTTGCTCAACTGAACTGAACTGAATTTTGCTGAAACTGAAAAATAAATATTGAAACTGAATTGAATAAATAATAATAATAATAATAAGGTTGTGCATGCTTCAGATACCGATTATACATCATGGTCTGAATGTTAATGGAATGGTAGATTCAGATATGTTTAATACAAATCGTAAAAACGTTATGTTTGCAGTGCGAAATGCTATAACACACCAAATTTGGGAATTGCAGGAAGAGGACGATGACAATAATGATAATGAACCTGAACAAAATGACGAGATCATGGATCATATGGAAGAAGATGATTAGAAAAATAAAATGAGATGATGTTATTAGTGAATGCTCCTAATTTGCTGACTATTACAAGATTTTTAAATTTCTTTAATTGGTGCTAATTTGCTCCTAATACTACACAACACTATTACAAGATTTTTGAATTTCTTATTACAATATATAAGCAAAATCGGAAATTTTTGTATATCAAATCCAAATTTATATAGTAAACATTGTAACGTATATTCGTAATAATATTTACTTACATTCATCAATTTTTGCGAACAAATTGGACCAATTAGTTAAAATTATAATAAATATTAACATATTATATTTAAATAATAAATATATATTTGTATTTTATTAACCAGAAGCGAATTGAATGTTGTTAAATTGAACTGAACTGAATATTACTGAAATGAACTAAATTAAATGCTACTGAAAATTGAACTAAATGTTGCTGAACTGAAGTGAATGTTGCTGAACTGAACTGAACTTAAAATAAGTGCTGATAAGTTCAAAAGAACAGGACCTTAGATTCTTCAAAGAAAGTCAACAGAGTACTCGGTCTGGTTCTAGAATCTCCGCCACATGTAATTTAATTTTAGATAATTGAAAATTTCCATAACTATATTGTACCGAATTGACATACTAATCATTATTTCAACTTCAGTTAAGAGAAATGGAATACTAGCACGATAGCATATGTTTTTGCACAATTCTTTATTATAGCCATTTAACGTTATTACACATTTATATACCTACTACTTTTTACAGTTCTTTCTTTTTCTTCCCATTGCATAGAGCACAAGATCTGATTGAAAAAAAAAAAAAAGGCAAAAAGTTGAGCTATAAGCCTATAAAAAGAAGAGCAAAAAACAGAGGATTGTTTTGCCGCGTTAATATAAAGAGCCAAACAATCAACCCTGAATGCTTAATGCATCAAAGCAACTGCAGCCTCTTGTACTAAAGGCTGTGTTACATACACGAAATGCTCTGCTTCTCGCTCTACTTCCTCCCTACAACGTTGTGCATTCTTTCCTTCTTTCATTGTCTTTACAAATGCTACAAAACGTCTCCAGTTATCTTCCTGGAACAAATGGGGATTCATCCTCAAATATGTGAACGCACACATCTCTCTATCACCCGAATTACCATCGACATTCAATGAGGCCGCCTGCAAGATTTGCTCGTGTGCAAACTCATCGTATCTTGGCAAGGCGTTTTCCCCTGCAAGTGGTACCTGTGCTTGCTGAGTTGCTAGAGCTACCTGCCTGACTAGCTTTTCAGGTGCACATAGTGCATCCTGTGGTTGCTCGTGGTCTCGCATTTCGATGCAAGTGAAGTTGAACACTGCACCATGTCGGCCTAACATTTGTGCAATCGGAAGGTAACCATCTCTGAATCTTGTGTTGTAATAACCAGCTGTGAGCTCCGGGGCATGAGACCTTGTCCCGTAATGCCAATGGATTCCAGCAACCTTCACTGATATCTTTACACCTGTATTCTCGAAGATGGATGTCGCTGATGACAATATTCTCTCACCGTGATCTATGAGCATTTGGGAGTACCAATTGAGGAAAAATTCTCCATAAGGACTAGTCCAGCCTCCATTTTCCTTTTTGAAAAACTGGGTGTCTTCTGGCCAGTTGTTGTATTCACCAGCATCAGTAGGTCCTGTGCTTCCCCATTCTGGCTTTCCAGCAGCTTCAGCGGCAGCTTTCAAGCTGCTGATCATATACTGCAACGTATAACGGATCAAGTTAGAACCAGAAATCTACAAACTTCTGATCTATTTCGTACGGAACCAGTATTTCCACTTATGTTCTAGACTTAAGGACTTGTGTCCTTTTCAGTTTCTATATGTGTTCCCATGCAAACATAATTAATACCATGTTCTTAAGGCAAGTAAGGTTATAAGTACCTTATCGTAACATTGGAAAGCTCCAATTCCTGGAAATCTCCATGTCCCATTCTGTTCTGGATATGAAGGATAGCGAAGTTCACCTGCTGGACCCATCCCAGTTTGAATTTCCTGCATTCAACAAAATCTACAATGTTAAAAACAGCAACTTTCTTCATCCAAAGTCCAAGCTAGCACACAAATTCTAACAATTATATGTCGATTCCAATGTAATGAGTAATTACCACAATGGTATCACCAAGAAGGTGCTTGAAGTTATCTCTGAAAGAGCGCATGAAATCAGAGTAACACTGCACCGGACTCCGCCCTTTAAGAACCGGAAGAGTATCACAGCCTAAAGAGAGATATTCATAGTTTCTTCTGCCCCATTGATCCGTGTAAGCAAGATCTGGATCTCTATCTATTTCTTCTACAACCCACTTCGGCAATGGAATACTGCACGAATTAAAATTAATCATCATCAGAAAAAATTATGATTCTAATCTCAACAATCATCATCTTACTGTTGAACCAATTAAATCTCTTATGCTTGATCAATTATCCTATCACTTGCCAGGACAAAAAATACATAACAACATTAAAGGGTTAGTTACAAATTGGATCCTTATGGTTACATAGACTTGCAAATTAGTGTCTGTGATTTGTTCTTTTACAATTCAGTGATTTGTGGTTCATGCTTCTTTAAAACTCAGTGACTTGTCGTTCTGACAATTACCATATTTCTAAAAAATTACAAATGCTAAAAGTTTTGATGATATGGACATGTGTAAAATTGTCTGGAATTTTCAGGTGACGTATAACTCTTTCTTTAAGCAATCTAATGTTTTATCTTTTCCTCCAATTTGATTGAGTTCTTTTTCTTGCAAATCCTAAAACACGGATTGTGTCCCATGAGTTGCAGGAAAGATAATCTGCAAAACCCAAATCACAAACAGTAATCTACAAGTCAATGTAACTACAAGGGTCTAATTTGTAATCAACCAAAATAATCTGCAAAAACCAAACCAAACACTAATCTACAAGTCATTGTAACCACAAGGGTCTAATTTGTAATTAACCAAACATTAAATGCAGAATCGTGCTTAAGCGGTTAAGCCAATCAAAGTTCAAAGCTTTTATCAGGGAAGTTATTACGCATCCTCGACTTCCATGTCATTTGAAGAATCCTAGTACATATTGATACATGCGAAAGGCAGCCATTCGAATCAATCTAGTCCAAAAATTGAGTATCTGTTTGAAATGTTAAATTCATATCTAAGCTTAAATCCGGTAATGGTAAGCTTAAAGTTGGGGAGCAACAACTGAACTAAAAGTTTAAACCCATAGTTAAAGAACTAACCGTTGTTTTATCAGAATTCAAACCCAAAGCTTTTAGACCGCAAAGACATGTCAAATTAAAATCATCATTTAAGGATTTTTATATTAAAAGCAATTCTTTTGAATACTTATTTTTATTTAACACTTTAGACTGATGGGACTAATTTTGAACTAACTTAATCCTAATCGAGTGGACCATACGAAATCACAAGTCAACAAATACACGCGTACACTCCACGCGCAATCATCAAGCCGTAGGAATATCCATTCCAAAATTTAGGATCACAAAAACAAGGACCACACAAATAAAACAAAAAATAAATGAACAAAATAAAGCTTACGTGCAAGAATCGCCGACGTTTCCTCCACACTGGTGAAACGACATAACCGCCTGAACTTTCAAACCATGTCGTTTCGCCATTTCTAAAAGCTCGTTATAACCACCCCAATTATATTCCCCAGGCGCTTCTTTCTCCACCAATCCCCACCACACATCCATCATCACTCCCTCTACTCCGGCACTCTTCAACGCCTGCATACTCGCGTTCATCGCCTTCTTACGATTAATGCCGTTACCCGCCGTCACACTATCTAACGGCATCATCACAAACACCGGCACTCCCTTCTCTTTCAACTTCGCCGCACTTTCCCCGTACACTCTCTCTTCCGCCGTCTCCAGCGTAAATGCACGGCACGCTACTGACAGATCCGCTCGCATGCCGCTAAGAATCGGAGATCTGCAAGGACTCGTCGGCTGTGATTTCTGCTCCATTGGATCCGGTGCCTGGATTTGGTACCGTGGACTCGGCATCGGTGATGATGATTTCCATACTGCTGCTGCGTTGACCGTCGCCGATGATGATTCGGTGGCGGAGGATGTTGAAAGTGGCGTTCCGGCTAGGGTTCCGATCTGATGAGTAATGTTCATAGCCATAATTTCTCAAGAGAAAGTCGCCTGATAATATTTGAAAGAAAGTTTAATGGTTTTTTTCTGATTTTTTTCTTTTTTTTTTTGTTTTTGTGAAAATAGAAATTACTTTCTCTTTCGTTTTTTTTTGGGGGGGGGATCCGAGCTTTTTCTAATTCTCAATGTGGAGGCAAGTGATAAAGTGAAGGGTGTTCTGTATTTATAGAGATGGAGAGGATAATATTATAATGATACGGACACGTGTCACGATTGGACGACATAGATGCGAATTAGAAGACGACGGCTACGATTACTCCGATACATGTGGTAAATGGACGGTGAGATGGGAAGTGTGCCTGAAGGTTCGAGTGAGGAATTACGCGTTGTTTGTTTGTGATTTTATTTTACAGTGGAAGGAAAAGTTCAAAAAGAGAGGAGTGGGCCAATTAGATGGGGACACGTGGGAGGAACTAGTAGTGACAGGTGGCCAGGCAGGTCTTGTGGCTGAAGATAGGGAAGTGAGTAATGTAATATTGTAATCGAGTGGCTTTGTCGAATAGCTTTCTACGGCTAGTTTGACGTACACGAAAGAACCAGCTAAATTTAAGAAGAATGCCGCTAAATTTATTCTGATTTTCAGATTATTATCTTTAATTTTTCCATTGATCTTTAATTATGGCACTTTGATTCTTTTTCATTTTAGGGTAACTTCGATATTTGTATAATATATAACATTGAACTCTCCTTATAAAATAAAAAGCAAAAATTAGAAAAAATTTACATATATCTGTCGTACCATCAAACCAACAATACAACAATATTATAATTTCAAAATATTATAAATTTAGTTCCATAAGTGAGTGTTAATAAAATAAAATTATGTAATTAATAAATTATATAGAACCAACTTCTGATTAGTTAATATTATATGATGATGATAATATTGAAATTTGGCCTTTAGGCTCTAAGCACATGGAGCTTATTATTTCCTATAAATCCTCTACAAGAGTAAGAGTTTAACTCTCTCTTGGCTACCATCTCTTTCTCTTCTCTCTAAGATTTTTCATAAAATCGGGAATCCACTTCAATCCAGTATAGTTCAGTGTAAATTTCCAATTCATAATTACTATATGTATATACTATGAAATTATTGACATGAAATACCATTAATCTCTTTCAAAAAATCATATAAAGCACACCTATAACAGCAAGCCTTAAAATATTTATAGATTACGTATATATTTTTAGTCATAATTATTTTGTTTTATTTTGTAGTATACACTATTAGTTGCTAAGTGTTTTCTTTAAATCTTAACAGTGCCCTTCACCTTCAATAGAGGCGACCACCTCTAAAAGAGATGGTTTCGGAATCCAGTATCCTTTGTTTTCCGGTTAAAGAAGTTGATTGAGTTTCTACTTAATTAACTATTAGTGTACTTTCTAATACGTGTAACTTAACCTAAGAGCTTAACTGATAAGCTTTATAGAGGAGAAATTTTAAAATACATGCATAGTATATTATCATTCACACATTGGACCAATAATTCGACAACAATCATAAAACTGAACTGAACCAGTTAAATTGAATTAAGCAACAATTTTGCTAAACTTACAAACTGAACTTGAAAATTTTAGTAAACTTGTTGAATATAGTATAACTGAGAACCGAAGAGATATGATTTAAATTTTGATTTTGTTTTTATTTTTTGTTTTTCTATGCCAGTGTTTAGAGGAGGGGAGGGTAGACACGTGGGTGGCGGTGAAATAAGGGCAAGGGAAAAAAATGAAAGATATCAGATACTCATTTGGACGGTGACACGTAAGCAATGTGGGTGGGTCTATGATTGAATGATGGAGAAGATTAGGGGCTAAGTTTTGAAAAGGTGGCCCACTAACTTGTACAAGGTTTGGATTTAACAAGGTTTGCAAATCAAAGTAAATTAAGGACAAATGGAGGAAACTATTGCTATAACTTAAAAGACCAACTTCAAGGGCAACCAAAATGTCCATGGCAGTGAAATTGTGATTCCATGTGAAAGGAAAGCATCACAAAATATCAAATTAAGGCAATGAAAACAAACTTGTGCAATTAATCAAAAAGTTTTAGCTATTTAAATTTTTTTTGGTGAACAATAAAACCAAAAAAAAAATAGTTATAAAACACTCAAGAGGAGGGTTTGTGCTGGCAGATCTTCAAACAGAAAGGAATTCATACAAGCAAGAACTTGCTGGAAAAATTACAGGATCGACGGGATTGGATGCCATGGAAACATTTAATTTATCAATTAAACACCCATCAACTGCACCACAAGTGACTAGGCATGATGTATTGATACTCAAGGCAAGCTAATTTATGAAGCTGTAGTGCATAAACATAAATTTATAATACGCAAACATCCAATCAATGAAGCTAGCAGTACTAGCACGTTTTATAATATCAAAAACAAAATCAAATGGGGTGAAACAACCCAATGACGGTGACCTTCAAAATTTAAAAGACAACATAAATCTGTTCAAGCATATCAGCAACCTGAAATGCAAGTAGATATTCTTGGAAATTAAATAACTTTAAGGTCCGGAACAATTAAAACAGAACTCAACTTGCTTCCACTTACAACAACCAAACAAATTTTCCATCTCAACCAAGCTAACTTCATCTTCAACTTCAAAATTAAAACAAGAACGTAATTTTTCTACTGATATGACACATGAAAGATGGAACAGACCTCAAAATATAATTCGAGCACAAACTGCCATTATTTACAACGCCTATCTCAAAGGGAGTCACAAATAAGTATCATTAACAATAATTGTCAAGGGATGGTTACACTTCTAAATGTGGTCAATCCTTTCATGACCTTTCTCTTAACTAGAATCTGTACTACAACGCAAACGTAAGATTTTAAACTTAAATGAGTTGGACTCATTACAATTGAATCCGATCTTAATTGATCACTTTTTAGAGTCTTTAAGACTAACTAATTGCTATTTTATCTAGTGAAAACAATGAAAGTAACATATAAATAGAGTATCATCCATAGAAAAAACAAAAGGTCTCATCTTAATTAAAGCAACAGTTAGTTTTCATTGGAATTCAATCATGTCTGGTTTCTGAAATCTAATGTTGGATGGTCAAATAGATCCTAAGTTCAGCTTCAACTTCAAGTTTAAAATAAGAACAACATAATTATTTCTACTCATACAACACAAAAGACATTAAACAGACCTCGAATTCTAGTTCCAGCACAAACCGACATTTATTTGCAATGCCTCAACCATGACTAAATCTCAAACACAAACATATTTATCTCAAATGGTGTCACGAATAAGCATACATTAGCACCTACCTCATAAGTTATTCTTCATCTTCTCATGCTAACACCGTTCAAGTCTTTAGCAACTGTTAGGAAAACTATAGAATATAGACCACTTCAATTGATATGCACAGTGACCACACTTAACACTGCAGAAGCAACTAGCACAAAAAAGTATATCCTACCTAAGGTCTGGAACTTAATCAAATCAATCAATTTAAGCCTAATGTTATGCTCCTCAGAAAAATCAACTAACACAACATCACTCATCAACTTATGCAAAGAACATGGAATTGCAGGGAGAGACAGCAGCAGAACCCAACAAATAGAGCAACTCCATAGAAGAAAGAATTTAAGCAGAAGTAGAAGCAACAGATATCAAATCAACCAAAAACCTAAATAAAAAAATAAGAAAAAAGCTGAACACCTATATACCTGCGATGTTGATTCGCCTCTCCCCTAATCTCTCTGGTCGGCGTGATGCTGATTCGCCTCCCCCTCGTCTCTCCAGCCGGCACAGCAGTGCTCCTCGGTGATCTCTTTCTCCGATGTCCCGATAATCTCCTCTTCTCTGCTCTCTCAGTTTAAAATGTGGGGTATTTTTTGCATGTAAAAACATTAGCTTAAAATATAGCTATTCTTCAGATAAAGTCAGGAATTGGCATTCCCCCATTCATGGAATAGGGATTCCATTGATTTTCTATTCCATCGCAAACAAAACCATCCAAAGAAAAGAATAGGAATAGGCAAGGAGCGGAAGGAATATGTAGTCTATTCCTTGCCTGTTCCATGAACCAAATGAGTCCTTAAATAACACAAACGAAACAATCCTGGCATTTATTCACACCTAACAAAATAGTACTAACATCCTGAATGAAAATTCATCAGTACAAATGTTCATCAAATCACGACTTTTCAGACTAAAGATCCGTAAAAGCTTCACTGAATCACCACCAAGGAGAGAAAACAGAACCATGGTTCATCACATAATCTAAGTTGCGCTCAATACAACCAAACTTCAGAACAAATCAAATGCATAACCAAATTATTAGAGCAGAACCAGATCAACATTCACAGTAAAATACCAAACTATGGTTCCTCGCCGAATTTAATTAGTTCCAATCTAGAAAGTACCAACAGATGCATAATCCACTTAATTAATCCCTAATGAAATCCATTCAAGTCTAATGAAAAGCAAATGCCATAATCATCAGAGTGCACACAAGTTTCAACTGCATTACCGAACTTTTCACCGAAGGAATTGATAAGACTAGGCCTAAAGTTGCTACAAAGGCCACTAAATTTTCATGTAGTGATCATCAACATTGAAGGTTCGTTAATAAAACTAACCTATAACTTAAAAGCAAAGCATCAAACAAAAAAATAGTGACAAATTGTAAAAAAAAAAAGGCGAAACTAGTCGATATAAACGATATTCAAAAGTGCATCTGCATACTGTTTTGTACACACAGAAAAAAGAGTTTTCCGAATCATAACCCCGATATCTTTCTTTTTCCGAAATAGTTACATGATAACAAACCAGAAAGAAAAAACAGATAAGGCGGAGAAAGTAGGGCGATCAGTTGATGTCGGCGTCGTCAAAATCATCTTCGAATTTGTTGAAGAAATCAGCATCAGCAAGCTTGTTGTCGACGTGGAGGATACCTTCTCCAAAGATCTCAGAAGGATCCACATCATCGACGTCCATGGCTACAGAAGAACCTTGTTCATCCATGTCTGAGAAGAAATCCATCTGCATCGCCCTCATCTCTCACCGTCTCTACAATATTTCACCAATTTCACGACCTAGGGTTTATATAAGACTCCGATCAAACGTCATACGTTACCGTTTAAACTGTAAAAACAACATGAAAATAGGTCAATTACAAATTGGATCCATGTAGTTATATTCACTTGCAAAGTTAGTTATCTTTAAGACCATGATCTAATATTAATTTATAATAATTTAGCTCTATATTATTGTAATTGAATTTAATTTGATTTACACTTTTATTTATATATAAAAAAATAAAGTGACTATAGTTTTCACCATAACTTTAATAGAAATTATTGTTCAATTCCTTCAATCTAGTTCGGTTCAATCTAATTTAATTTGGTTATTAGTTCGATCCTGGATAATTTCGATCTAGTTCTTTAACAAAATGTCAACGATTCAATGTAGTTTAGTCTTCTAAGGTTAACAGTTTGGTCCTATCCTGAATCTTTTTTCTTGGATATTTAATTTAGTCTAGTATCTCCAACATTCGTGCTCAACATTAATTCAACTATATTTCTGATTATTTTCAAAATGTGAGACAATTTTAAATTATATTCTTGTGCACATCATAAAAATTAACAACATTTTCAAAGTTTTTTAGTAAAATAGCAGTCTCAAAAACAAGTAATTGTTTAAAGAGAAAAGTACAAATAAAATCCGTGTGGATTTATGGATTTGCAAATAGAAAAATGTGGTTTTATTTTTTGCAAAAAGAGGCATGTGGTTTACAAATTTGGCAATTAAAAGAATTTGACTTAATGTGTTAGTATTGGATGATGTGTCATGTTGACTTGTTGACTTTGATGACGTGTCATAATAAAATATTAATTTTTTGATGACATGTCATGTTAACTTGATGAAGTAGAAAATTGACTTGATAATGTATATTGTTAGTCAAATTTCTTTTATTTATCAACTATATAAACTACATGTCGCATTTTACAAAAATGAAATCACATTCCTCTATTTGCAAAACATTGAAACTACAAGAATTTTATTTGTACTTTTTCTTAGAAAATAATCAAAATCAATAAAGTTAATGTAAAAAAAAATCCAATTTGTAATGAAACCAATGAAATAAAATTAGAAAACGACAGCGTTTCAACGCGAAGCACTTAATAGAAGATGCGGGTTTTTTTTTTTTTGTTTTGGTGGAGGGAAGAAAAATATAAAATGTAATTTGAGGAGATAAGGAGAGCGTGGCAAATGGAGAAGCTACGTAGCTCTGCTGAACCTGCTGGCGGCGAATGGCGACTGCTGCTAGCGGCGGCGCACTTCTCTTGTTAACAAATCCGGCCTCCATTAATAGCTACTTTTTCAACTCTTATCGTAATCGCAGATCGTTCCTCAGCACCATCACCGCTCGGAGGGACGAAAGCGTCAACTCTCACAAATTTAAATTCAAGTTCAGAGACAAGAAGAATACTATATATGGAAACAACGACGCTGGTGACGGTCAGAGGCGGAGATGGTGGTCCGATGAGCCGCCTTTTATGGAGGAGGATCAACAACCTCTCCCGAGTCTTTTCGACACTCTCTGGATTCTTAAGGTAATTACTTTACATCAAAAACAACCGCTGCTAGTGGATTCTTAAGGGTATGAGTATACAATAATACTTTTTATGAGTATGCATTTATGAATTATTTTGACAATCTTGAATGCAGTGAGCCATTTTTATATTCAGCTTTACTTGCTACTAAGTTGATCTTTGGGAAAGCATTTCCTTTTTTTTCCGCATTTCATGAGAGAAATCAGTCCAACCAAGTTCCCAAATCTCTGATTATTTTCCTCATTGATTACTGCAGTTATCCAAATTCTATGGATGGATACTTCCTCCTATGATTATTTCTACTTTGATTGCAACTGGTCTCAAGACTTTCCTTGTGGTATTCTCTCTCTCCTTGGGGCAGTCAATCCTATCCTTTGCGTTTCAAAAGTTAACCGGAACAACCCGGAGTAAGCCAAGACCCCGACCAAGGGCTCGAAAGAGAAGGAAGCAACCCTTTGTCACCTATCCGGGTAATGTTGGAAGAGTTGATAAGGAAGAAGGAAATCAGGAAAACGTAGAGGGAAATGGGGTGCCTCGATCTTGGGTAGTCAATGATGATGGTTCAGTTAAAAATGAGAAGACAGGAGCAACTTCTTTTGGTGGATGGGATGAGATGGATGGAATGGAATCAATGCGGCGTCGCATACCTCGACAGGCAGCTCCAAACGGAAAGAAACCATCAATGGGTATGGGTGGCAAATTGGGTAAACGAAGGGAAGAAAGTGATGCACCCTTGCTGTTGAGACTTTTGATTGCTGTTTTCCCCTTTTTAGCTTCTTGGACAAATATGCTTTAGTGATTTCTAGTTTTGTGGAGATTTTGATGGTGTTTTACTGGGAAGAAGAAATAGAGGAGTGGATTAAGTATTTTCAACTTGGCACTGTTTTTGTTTCTGATTTAGTTAGCACAATCCAAGACACAAGAAAAGAAAGATTCCAATCAGAAAGAAAGCCAGATCCTGTAGAGGAAGGTGAAGCAAAGCGAGGAATAACGACGAAGCGTTTTCACTCTTTCGGGCACACTGAAATTGAGTGAAGGCCGAGGTGAAATTACTCGATCCCATTACACTCCCTCTATTTGTATTCAATTTTTGTTTCTCCATTTCCAGATTAAATTTTATCTCTATTCACTATCATCATACCATATATCATAGGTTATCCAAAGTTCTCATGTAATACGAAAGTTGGTTGCCAAGAATTTTATAGGATAAATACATTTTATTTCATTCTTGACACAAGTCATATAACCTTCAATCATAAACAATATTAAGTCCAAATAAAGAAAATCGTTTGAAAAATAAATCAAATGACATGAGATTTAATATTTGACTATAGTTAGCTTCAAGAAAGGAAAAAATATTTGACTATGGTTTCTGGTTATAATGAATAAAATGTTAATGATGTAATTAAACTTGTCAGGGTTCTTATTTTGTTGATGTTTTTCTTCAATTTGATCTTTAATGTACTATAAAGTAAGTTGAAGAATTTTAATGTAGCACTCTGGAATTTTTAAACCATAATGTTAGTAGTAATATAGCTTAGAAGCCATGAAGGCATTTCACCAGAATTATATGTTCATATGGAGCCACTTCGGTCTTCAAATTTCCAATGACAAGACTTTCTCGACTCCATCCTGAAATTATGATGTGGTTGCTAAGTTTGTGGTAACCACGGACAACAAAGAAAATACCAGCACAATTCCATAACGGTTACAAAACCTTCCGAATCTGTAGCAAGTTTCACATTATAGCACACTAAGCAACGCCCAAAATTTCTCAATTTTGAATATTGAAATCTGAAAATGTTTTACATTGTAAATTGCACAGGTTAATATCAAGAGAGTGTGATTGAAACTACCCTGTGCAGTATAAAAAAAAATGTGATAGAAATTATACTAGTAAAAAGAAGTTTCATTGTCATCTTGCAAATAGCCGAACTCTGTCGATATAGCAAGCAGATCCAGAATCTTGGAGACAGCCGCAGAAATTGTCGTCATCCTTGGGGAATGATTTAGGCAGTGGATGGTCTGGAATAATGCCAACCTAAATCAAAACAATCAACAGCTTAATATGGAAGATAATAATGTGCAAAGTGCAAAAGAAATCAGAAGCGAAACATCACAGTAAACCTTGTCGATATCCGTGTGAGCGGGTGTCTCATATCGAGCAACAGTAACTGCCAAGCCAGAGCCATCAGATAGCTCAAACACAGACTGAATTTTGCTGTGAGATGTGGTAAACATACCATTTAGAAGGTGGGAAAAATGGGTTATATATATATTAGTAAGTTGCCTAAATTCTATGGAAGCAGAAGCAGTTACCCTTTCCCAAATGTGGGTTCTCCAAACAACAAAGCACGTTTATTGTCTTTCAATGCACCAGCTAATATCTCGCTCGCACTTGCAGTTCCTTTGTTCACCTGATGGAAATCAGAAGAGATATATGTCAATGGATTTATCATGGACATCTGCAGCTCAACAAGCAAAAAGCAAAAGACTCGTGGTCGATGATCAATGCCTAGGCATATGACACCGACAGGGAAGACAACAATAGAGTGGATAGTGAAATTTATTTAGTAAGAACACAATGCAGAGAATCATGAGACATATTTAGGCAGCAAGTTTGTTCAATGTAACAGAAAAACACAAAGGAGCACACAACCTATCAAGAAAACTAAGTAGGGCACAAGAAGACACGCTCTAGTATGATAATGGCAAATGTTTACAATCAGAAGATTTTTGGAAATATTAACCCGGTACAAGAAAGCATACCAGTACAGCTAGGGGTTCTGAAGCTGCAATTGCACCACTTCCCTCTGCATCATAAATATCTCGAACACCACGGCTATCACAAATATATACGATGACGCCTTTATCTAACCTGGTAGGCAGCAGCTAACTACATTAAGCAGTACTTCCCGAGTTTTGACAGAAAATGTGATAGCTATTTATTGGATGGTCAGTGTAGACAATGAATAAGTAGAGCAAAGAACATGAAAATGAACAAGAATCTTCTAAAGCATATTCCTCACCCTAATAAAAATTTTCTAAATAACAAATGTATGAAGTTTACTTCTGACAAAAAGAAATTGTACTAAGTTATATTTCCCTTGAAAAACAAAGATTAGACCTGCAAGAATATATAAGAAACTTTTACATGTAACAATTTCACTTCTAGATATTTAATTTTTTACTCACCAGATCTTCGCAATCTCGATTCCTTCTGGAAACGAACCACCACTGCAGCAAATTTAATCTTTCAGAAACACTGCCGTCGGATGAACTTTAAAATGTTGCATGTAGAAAGCTAATACCTATTATCTCGAAGATCTAACACAAAGGCATTAACATTTTCACTTCTTAAAGTATTGATAGCTTCCCTGACAGCACCTGAAAACACAATAGACGTCAGGGAATAGTACAATTCAAGTTTTGCAAATTCATGGTGGTTTGAGAAAAGAGTCTGTATATGCCAAATTTGTTCCATGAGCTAAGGTTGCTGCTATATTGAATTTAACTCTTTGGACTGATTATCACAATTACTAGCTATTTCAAAATTCTTCTTACCGCATACAATTTTACGTATTGTTTCTCTCAACTTCACAAGAATAACAGAAACACAACATTTTTAAAATGTTCAAATTCAAAGTTGCAACAACCAAATTAAAGATTTAATGTAGACAAACAATTCATAGTACCTGAAGCATTTTGATTGAATGATGTAAGTTTAATATAGCCAATCTTTGGAGAATCCTTCCCAGAGCCAGGAATTGCACACAGTCTTGACTTCACTGGATTAAGAGACACCCGCTCTCGCCTGGAAAGCAACAGCAAGTTTAAAACTGAATGCCCATTTATCACCAATGGAACACAATAATGCAAAAATCATCAAAGCGAGTAGAAGTAAGAATCAATAACTGATAGCTCCTATGAACTAGCATAATTGACAGCAGTAGAAGATGAGGAAGTACAAATGATCAAAGAGAGTGGAACCAAGTTTCTTCACAGAAACTTATGGGACACAAGTATAGCAAAATTCTTACGTTAAAGCTAGATGCTTTATTTCAGGTCCACTGCGAATAGATAATTCCACTGAACTTCCATCAGGTCCCCTGCAATTGAATAAATAACTTTAATTAAAACGACAGTAGACATGAAAGGATGTAAATGCTTATCCTTTTCCCTCCCTATACAGAAAGGGAGGAAGGTTCCTGGAACAGATCATGCAGTTTATGTTATGTTACAACTTAAGAGATACAGGAAGATAAAACCCAAAGATAAGCTGATTCCAGTAAAAAGTAAAAGCCTCAACATCATAACTCAAAAGTTCTCCAGATTGGTGTTTCCTTTGTACTTGTATAATGACTACAAGGCCATGCAACAACAACGGAAAAAATAACTGTCACAAAATAATGAATCATGATAAATGTCAAGTCTGAATAACAGGATACCCAAATTGAAAGCAAAGTATGCACTTCGGAACAATGCATAATTTGTCAACACATATAAGACTTTACTTTAGTTGAATATCAGACAGGGAAAAGCTCGATCCAGCAATATTTGCAAAGCTCTTTTTTGTTGAAATGAACATTATTACAGCATTTTATAGGCTTTTTTTGCCACTTGTTCATCAAGCTCTCGCAGCTTCTTTGAAATGCTATTTAATCTCTCAACATGCTCATGAGAGACACCTTTCAAGGGGACTGGTGGGCTGATTAGAAAAGACATCATCAGCACAGCAACGAAAAGCATGTTTTCGCTTAGTCAAGAATGAAACTTCCACAGGTCTTCAACTACATTAGTAGCAAGGAGCTAGCTGAGCAAACTTGGAGGTGGTATAAAGGAGAAAAGTGGTGACATAAATTCTTTTTCTTTATCCCATCATCAAGCGGATTATTCTCGATGACACATTAAGACATGAAATTTTTATCCTGTATCAGTTTCTAAATTATCCCATTAGGTCCATTCTATCTGAATGAAACAACTGTTTCTCATGTTCATAAAAAAAAAAAAAAAAAAAACAACTGTTACTCACTGCTGCATCATTTATATTTCTGTTACAATTAAGTGTTTTCTTTTATTGTCTTCTGTTGTAACAGTAGAATAACTGGCAGCCAAAAATGATTATATGGCTTAAATTGAAAAGTTAGCAGAAGAATTTATTGAGAAAAACCAAGGAAAAGAAAATTCAACTTCTGATTAAGGTGATATAAAAGCCAAGATACATACTGTAACCGGTCTGCAGCATCATATATGTCCATACTTTCAGTGCTTGCTTCATCAATTGACAAGATCACATCACCCGATATAATGCCAGCCCTCCTTGCAGGACCTCCTGGAGATGATGAAATAACAAGAAGTCCAGCAGGTGATGCATCAGACCCCGTAGGATAGCCTATTGACAGCCCTACTCCTGTAAGAGCACCTCGTGTCCCAGACTGCCTTCAGAGAAGATAGTAGCAGATTTTATATAAGAACATCAACTTTATACCTGCCGAAAGGAGGCAATAGTGTACCTAAACTTTGGTACTTGTTTCCACAATATTCTGGAGAAATGCAACTGATCCTACTAAAATAAGAAGTTTCATACCCGCAAACTCTTGAACTTCTCAGGTTCTAGAAACCGAGTGAAAGGATCATCCAGCGAGGCAAGCATCTTCCTTATAGCCATGTCTGATACCAAAAGATGTCAATAGGATTTAGAAAGGCTGTGCATAACTAGTGTGCTACTTTCTTTCTTTTTTTCATAAACTAGTGTGCTACTTTAGTTACTAGTAATGAGGTGATACAGCAAAATAGAGCCATTAAATTACTCACTTTGGGATGAGCAATCAAATTACTCATTACATAAGATTTAACTACGTTTAGCAGATTTAAACTATTGAAATTGAAACGTGTCATATCATAATATTTCCCACCTAAAACATAGTATTTCTCAATGAACAGTGTAAAATGAAACAATAAAGATAAACAGAAATGTGTGTGTGCAAGGACATAGCTAGTTCAGATCACTTTAATCTAGTGCAGCATCAAGCTATCGAAGTAAATGATTATTTCAAAGGAAAGGAAACCTACATGTCTCTTCTCTATTATTCATAGGTTCATTGCGCAGAGCATTTTCCCTATACCTAAACCAACTCTGTCCATTAAAGCTTTTGTCAACATACGCACGATCAATCGTTCTCCACGCCTCTAAAAACAGAAGATTCTCTTGGCTAAGCGCCCCTGAACAACACAAATAACCAGCATTACCATCCATCATTTAACATAGCATTCAACCTAGCTAAACAAAACTAAACTCACAAGTAGGAGCATTGCTAGAAGCAATAGAAACCGAGGAGGAAACAATCATCATCGTGACAACCAATCGTACAAAAAAAACCGACGTTTGCTTTCTGATATCTTCACCACAGCTCAGTAATTTTAAAAACCTCCTCTTAGCAAAAATGCCTTTCCTAAGCATCCGTATCGGAGTCAGAAGCAGCAGCATCTCCTTCCGAGAACACCGGTAATTTTCCAGACGCCATAATCGAGCTTCCGGAATGCATCGAGGTATCAATTTCGATTGCAATTGAAAAATCTACATATGAAATCAGTATAAAATTAAATAGCTATGTATAAACAAGGAAGTAAAATTGAAAGTACGGAAAAGTCAACCTGAACATTAGAGGAAGCTGAAAAGACACGTGGAGGGTGAGGAGAAGAGTAGAGAATAACAGAGCTTGAAACAACCGCCATGGCTAGGCATAGGAGGACAACCCCAAAAATTTCAGTTACAGCTTTTTCTTATCGTTATTTTTAAATATAATATACTAATACTAATAATATCTAAACAATCACAAACGGACTAACAGAAATATTCCATTGGGCTTTCATTTGGGCTTTTTCCAGCCCATTGATAATAGTAGATTTTATTTTTTTATGGAGAAAGTAGTTTTTTTATTATTATTAAAATTCTCTAGTACAATTAGAGAAATTCTATGGTTAATTTATTTTCTACGAAGTAACAATTATTTTTTTTGTATACTATTGGGTGATTGTAGAGAAACTAATTCAATGGTTGTTAAAACAAACTAGAAATTAAGTGAACTAAAAACAAAGTAACCATAAATTTCACCTATCAAGAAATATGATCAAGAATATTGTACAAATTATCCGCTAAATGTTTCTCCAAAAAGTTTTATCACACACCCCTTAATAATAAAATTTAATTGATTAAGATTTAATTTTTATAAAATTAATTTAAACATTTAAAGTGACCATGTTTGGTTGAAGATGAAAGAATATGCAACTTGGTTGATAATGTGAAGCGAAATTAATTAATTAATAATAGTATATCAATATCAATGGTAATGCCATGGAGTATTGAGAACCCACTTACGTTGGAAATTATTGAATAAATAAAAGGATGATTCTACGGTACCGCAATGTACCATAACTTTATCCAGTTTGTAATAAAATTTATATGTTTGTAATAAAAAAAATTATTTTTCAATAAAATTTTAAAAAATCTAAAAAAAATATATTCTAATAAAAACAAAATATATACATTCCAGCAGGAAAAAAAACATACAAATATATATTATTTTCTACAATAAGAAAAAATTTAAAATTCATCCGGCGTACCATATCATCCATATTCGGAACATAATTTAATGATACATCGTAAATATTATTATTTAAGGTTTATAATTTAGAGCTTGAGATCATTTTCAGGACTTAAGATTTTTATTTTAAAATATAATATTTATATTAATAACTAAAAAAATATATTTATAATTAACTCTACAGCTTAAATTTTTTATTGGTCGGACTGATACATGGCAATTATTTATTGGTCCGGTGTACCACGTCATTTGTACATTCGACGTACAATAAAATGTATCCTAATACAAAAATCAAAACTGAGAGTAATAATTTTATAAGAAAAATACGAGGATTAATTAGTAGAATATATAAAAAATATTAGAATGTGTAAATTATTTACCTAATCAATTTATGATTTGACAGAAAAACGGATAAATGCACCAAAACGACCCTAACGTATAAATGGTACTAATATGATCTCAACGTTATCCAAATGGTACCAATTTGACCCAAACAAACTAAACTGAACAGAATATTAGTAAACCAAACTGAATTTACTGAGTTAATTTGTTGAACCAAAATTGAATACTATTGTCACGACCCATTCCGGGACCGTGACCGGCGCTAGGGAACGGGTAAGCATAATCCACCGGAACCCGTAGCAAGCCTTAATAAGCATCTCTAACTATCATCGATATAAATCAACAACATATGACATTTTATATACAAAACATATATGAAACATAATAATATAACTCTGGAACTGGTACTGCGGTCTAGAATATAAGACTGAATACAACTGTGTAAAAATAGCTATGCTGCCCGGAGGAAGAATATGGGCTGCAACTGACTTCTAGATCACCTGGAAAAATAGTGGGAGTCAAACCTCCCGTAGTGAATTAATTATATGCAATGCATGAATGACTTAGCATTCAAACCGGCACACAATAATATAATATATACTATATATAATATACACGCATTCACACGATATGATTATCTCAAAACCATTTTTATAAATAAATAGGTATATACGTGGTTTAGTACGGGATGGACCCTAAACTCAACACCCCACCTATCAATCATCTAAATATAGCCACAAGGCTCTCTTTAATCCAATGACTGACGGACCGAGAATTACTCAACCGATCTCACGCACAGTCGGCTGGAGCACCGAGAATAACTCAACCGATTACTTACCCAGCCTCACTTATGTCCAATCCACATCACACATCCCGAGAATAACTCAACCGAGCTCAACCATAAATCACAATATCACATCATCATCATAATATCATCAATACCGATAACCCGATGGTACCTGTGCGCACAAGGTCCTGATGCCGCTCACCAGGAAGCATGTCCATACCACGTATTTAAGCCACAAATAAAATACGTATATAATATAATAAAATATATAAATGATTTAATATATAAAACAATGTTTACTTTAAATACCGATAAAAGGATGTGCGAATGCAAATGCTAAATTAAATATGCATAACATATAATTAACTCACGGATTATTCTGAGCTGACAGTTCTGACAATCCTAGCTCTCAGGTATTGCCCCTCCTATCGAACGAGTATCTAAGGAATAGGAAAAGTTGTATTTAGAATTTGCGAAAACTCGAAGAAATATCGAAATAATAATTAATCACGTTCTATGAAATTTCTATCGAAAATTCGACAGAGTCTCCTCTGTCAAACGGATATCCATCCTAGCTTAACTAAGTAATCCTGCACAAAAACACATTTCTATCATCCAATTTATCCACCGTACAAGTCGGGATTCTATAGACTACAAGTCATTAACCCGACCGTATATCGATATTCCATTAACTTCATAATTACCATTAATTCCCATTACTTATTTCAAATATATGAAATAAACTCATATCCAAGTGATATATATTAATCTATTCATAACTTATATCCAACAATTATATTGTTAACTTAATTCCACTTAATTTCCTTGATTTTACCCATTTAACCACTTCAACAATTTTTCGTGACTTAACCATAATGAATTAAGCTTTGGACCAAGAATTAAAATTTCTTAAAATGACGTTTTGAGTTCACTGGAATTTTTTGAGAATTTTCTGGGCGGTTTCCCGAAATTCGCCGGAAAACGTCCACCCGATCACCGATTCCGTTCACCGGAAATTCGAGGTGGCTGTTTTCGTAATGCACCTATACCAGATTACTTCTTAAATTCCCAGGAGTCCAAATATACCTTTATTACCTTCAAACGTTGCCGTAAAACATAATTTCCGTTGAACTTTGTACGTTTTCCGATTGTGCTCCGACCACCACCCGAAACCACTTGCATGTACTCGAGTTTACTCCATTCTTGAGTAAAACAACCTCATGAGTCCATTTTTGATGTCAGAATTGATAAATATTGAGCATAACATAGAGAAAATGATGAGGCAGCCATTGTTACGAATCTTCAACCTTAAAATTGGTTCCCAAAAACTTAAAATTATACTGTGAAACTTACATACGTTTGTAGCTCGTGTGGAGACCTTCAGTTTGATATAAAGAACGCGAAAAACGGATGAGAAACGAGAGAGATATTGAAGATTGAATGTAGAGTGTAAGCAATATAATCTTCCATGGATGTTTCTATGGAATTCACGCCCCCTTCATCACCATCAACTTATTTATTTCTACTCCATATATAAAATATCTCATTTGGTCCCTACCTTTCCTTATAAATTATTTAATTGTCCATCTCTTGATTCTTGATATTTATTTGCTAACTCTTCTCGTAAGCAACCTAAAGATATAATTGAAATCCTTATAAGAATACCTTGAACATGTCCATCTATTAATTAACCATATATTTGAAATTTGAATAATTTGGGGTGTTATAACTATGTTACCGAATTTAAGTAAAAAAGAACATTGACTTATTGTAAAACCAATTGTATCATTTGTACTATAAAAAAATTCTCTCACAAAAGTTGTCGTTAACAATAGAAAAAAATTAGTATAACCAAATTAAACACACGAATTGTAAAACCTTTGGCAATTAGCTATTAGTTGATTACATTAGCTTTTTTTACTAGTTATTTGTAAAAATTGTTTGACAAAATATTTTTAGCTGATTGCTAATAGTTGTTTCCATAAAATGAAAAAAATAAGACGTTTGATCTTTTTAATACATAAAATTATATTTAAAGAAAAAAATGCTTTTAAATCTATATTCATGCATATAAATAAAAGTAGAAAATATCATCATGCATAGACTTTTGTCATTTCATTAGTGCTCATACATTGAACTTATTGCGTAGAACTACATAGCATTCAATAATACTTAAGAATGATAAAATATGATCTTATATATTACTCTATATGTTGGAATAGGAATCTTGCTTAATATTATGTATTTATATATTACATACAAATGTAGTACAATGCTAAATTTTATTTTTTTAGTTAATTAATTCGATTACTGAATTCGAGGTTATCATAATTTAAATTTTATATATACGCTAAGAATTAAACTCGAGAAATGAATTTAAGCGACTAAATGTTCCTATCACTCAGATCAACCTTAACTAGCCAAAACGACACAATATAACAAAAAGAAAAATAAAAATTTTATTTAATTGTAATTAAAATAAATTAAAAAAATCAAAATTTACGTTTTCTCTAATCTCAGTTATTAAAATCTTTTAAATTGAGTTGTATATAAGTTTTTATCAAAAAAAATTTTACATTTAAGACACTCATGTATGTTTTTCAAAAATCTTTGCTTTCATTATTCTCAAGAATATTTTTAATTAAATAGAAAGAAAATCGGATGAATTTAAAGTAATAAAAAGAAAAGAATACTTGTGATGATTTAAAGGTGTAAAAGTCTCTTAAACTAATTTTCAAAATTAGCTTTTTAAACTCAAACCGCTTTTACAACCGGCTCCTCAACAAACATATTTATTAGAGAAATTTTTACTAGTCGCCTTCTAAGTGGTCAAAACTTTTAAATTTAGCCCAAACTTTTTGTTCACCAAACAAGGCTAAAGTTTTTTTTTTTTTTGTGGTTTTCCATCCGGTATTCAAACTCACAGTGAGCCGACTAATCCGTATTCTGGGTAGGTCTAAGAATTATGGTATTTAAACTCCTCCCAATTGCCGTTGTAGAAGATCGATATGCAGACCTCCCTACCAAGCGTAATCTCATGCTACTATTGCGCTAACGAACGATTGTGTATGATTTAATTTATGACAAATCTATTAGTTTATGAAATTTAATTAATTATTGCAGACAATTTAGAAATTTGGGATTAACGTCATTCAATTCAACAGTTTTGGAAAATTTTTGATGGGAATGAATAGAAAAAGAAAAATTAGGTTCTTGATGTTGAGGTTGAGGAAGAAGATATGGAGGAAGGATTGAGAAGAATGAATTAATTCAGAAATGAGATTTTTAATATCTCAATTAAATATTTATTTTTTTGAAAACCAATTAAATATTTTTAATTAACTATAGTTTAACGGTTACAATTATTTTTATTTTGTAGGAGATGTAGATAAAAATAAACTCTTAGAAAAAAATTAGGACATAATTATCTTATTTCTTAAAATTAGGACATAATTATATTATTTCTTAGAGAAAAATTAAGACATAATTATCTTGTTTATTAGAGAAAAATTAGGACATAATTATCTTATTTACTTTTATAAATTTGTTTTATTATTTTTTATTTAATAATGAATAAATTTACGATACATTGCGGTACCTCGCAATGTACTGTAGAATTTTCGCAAATAAAAAGTCGACACCATCTTAATAGTCATGTTTTTAATCACGTTTTATTATCATGGTTAAAAATTGTAGATTTATAAATAAAATATTTTCTAACTAATCCTTAATTTATGTTAAAACATCTTTTAATGTAACGACGCGGACGCGGATTACGATTACTTCAATGGAATGTTCCAAACAAAATTTCTTCATAATTTTTCTTTCAAAACATAAAATAAAATAAAGCAAAACATCATGACATGGAATCACCAAGATCACAATCACTCAAAGGCAGGCCCATTATTATGATGGGAACATTGTAGGGCTGCCGTACAACAAGTAGTTTGGAAATCCTAAGAAAAAAGGGTGCAGTCAACCAATGAAGTCTTCCTTGATAAAGTAAGAATGATCTACTGAGTCTGATACATACCTACTCTCTGATTCCTTTTAATTTGAGTAAAGCTTAATGTTTGAATTGACTCATCTCACCTTCCTAGAAATTCATCTCCATGTTTTTCCTTCTAATTTAGAGTGAATGCCCTATTTGTTTGGGGGCATGAATGTATTATGTTAATTTAATTTATGAAAGTTAGAGGTACAATATTTTTAGTAGATAAAAGTTTAGGTGTGAGGTATATTGACTTGTCATGTCTAGACAAATTACGATAGTCGATCATCATAAGAATTAAATTTTGACGAATATCTCCACCACCAAAAGATAAATTATAAGAGTTTCTTTTTCTTTTTAATCTATATCCCCTGAATTTGCAATTACATTGGCTTTAAAGAGCCTGCAAATGGCAACTTATCAACATGCGTCCACATTTTTTGACTTTCAATAAGAGAAATTACTAGTCAAATCATCCGTATCATTGCTTAAGATTAAAGTATTACTTTTTTTCTTTTTTTTGGTGAACTTAAAGTATTTAACTTTTTTTGGATGAAATAAAGTATTACTTTTATGGCTTAATAGGGTACCCAAACTTGTCTCCAATTAACAAGTGACATCCCAAACTTTGAAACGTTACAAAAATCCCCCTAAACTTGCTTAATTGTATGAACTAACCCCAAATTGCTGACATGGCAGGGAGAGTGAGACTCAAACTCCTAGGGACGCGTGGAAGGGTTAAAATCCGAAAAAAATACAATTAAAAAAATTAAAAAAAACATAAAAAAATAAAAAAACAATTAATTCTTCATTTCTCTCTCATGTTCTTCATTTTCATCTTGTTCTTCATCTTGATTTTTTCTTTTTCTTCCTTTTCTTCTTCCTTTCCTTCTTTTTCTTTTCCTCCTTCTTCTTCTTCTTTTTCTTTTCTTTTTCTTTTTCTTTGTTTCCAGATTCGGAAATCTGGAAAATCTGAAAAAATTTCCAGATTTCTGACGGAATTTCGAATGGAAATCTGGAATTTTCCAGATTCCGTCGGAAATTTGGAAACTTTCCAGATTTCCGAATCTGGAATGTTTCCAGATTTTCGAATAAAAGAAAAAGGAAAGAAAAAGAAGAAGAAGAAGAAGAAGAAAAAAAAAAAGAAAAAAAAAGAATCAAAATGAAGAAAAAAAAATGAAAATGAAGAACAAGAACATATGAAGAAGAAGAAGAAATATTAATTTTTGTTTAATTCTTTTTTTTTAATTTTTATTTTATACATGTGGCATTTGACAACCAATGATATGCTGTCACGTGTCTCGAGTGTAGTCCACTCTCTAGGTGCAATTAGACTTTGCCGGATATGGGGGTTAATTGTTACAATTGAGAGTTTTTACGGGGTTAGTTCATACAATTAAACAAGTTTAGAGGGATTTTTGTAACGTTTCAAAGTTCGGGGTGTCACTTGTTAATTGGAGACAAGTTTGGGGGGATAATACCCTATTAAACCTACTTTTATTGATATGTTTATAGTATATATTATATATAAATACCAAAGCTATCGTTTATTTATTTCACTTTTATTTTTATTATCGTAAGATTAAAAGTTAAAGTAATGATAAATTTAAAAAAAATAAAAAATTTATCATATAATCTATCAAATACTTACCAAATATATAATGAATAAATAATCTATTAGTTTCTGAGATATTACAAAACACAGTATTTAGTTTCTAAATTTTTTAAAATACACTACTATATTTATAAGTTTTGTTTAAATTAACACTCTAGTCCATCTCGTTAAATTTTTTGGAGAATCTGTTAATTAGTCAAATCTTTTAAATATGGCAAAAGTAATCACAAAATTTTACTTTATTATAAGCACAGTTGACTGAGTTTGAAGTTTGACCAATAGATTCTGTAAGGAATTTTAACGGAATGGACTAAAGTGTTGATTGAGGCAAAATTCAAGAAGATAGTGTTGTATTTTGAAAAATACAGCTATTAACAGTGCGTTTCATCATAACTCAAGGGCTAATAAATTATTTACCCAAATATAATCTATCAAATATATAAATGTCAACATGGTGAGGTGGGGGTGGGACGGCCGGGGCGGCGCGAAGCGTATTTCAAGTTTCAATATGATTTTCAAATAGACAATCACACACAAAAAAGTTACAAAAAAAAGGCCTCGTCTGCAATTTGAGTAACGAATACTATCACGTTTACCATCTCCATTCCGCAATATGATGGGAATTTTCCATCCCTGTCTCGGAGAGATTCCCCATTTGGTTGTTGAAATCAAAAAAGTTATTAGCTCTTTAGATTACAAATAATGATAACGACACAATGATAATGACAAAAAAAAAATAACTAACTAAATTTTTTTGCTTATTCTTAATTTAAGTATTTATATTACTAAACTCAAAACTCTTTTCTTTTTTTACTATTTATTACTTAAATTATTGATTTTATAATTTATATGCTATATTTTATTATTTTTATAAATAATATTTTAATAAAGTAAATAAGTTAAACATGGCTCTTCAAAAAAAAGAAGAAGTTAAACATGGATTAAACAGAAACCCATTGATGATTCCCATAACGGTCGGGATGCCTCTCCCCATCCCCGCCTCATCCTTCCCACATGATACATAATTTTTTTCATTCCCGTCTTATGAGGATTTTTAACTGGACTTCCTTATTAGGACGGGTCACTATCGGAGACGGGCATACCCTGTCCCATTGACATCTTTAATCAAATATAAGAGTATATAACATTGAACATGTATACGCTTACATGAATGGAACTTACCGAAATTGGTCATTTTGATGACATTTCACCTCTTTTTTGTTAATGCCCCCAAATAATATGAGTGCAAAAATAAGTGGCAACCCATTATGGATCCTTTAGGTAAATTGGCCAACACAATGGTTATATTAGGCACATATAACATGTGCAAAATTAGGCCAAAATATTTATTACTTAGAATTCAACTCCTCCAACTTTCAAATTCAATAACAACACTCAACTAATGATATTAACTGCACCATATAAAAAGTACAGAGTATGCATGAACTAGGGCAATATAAAACTTCAAATAATAATATAAAAAAATTCATAAAATAAAGCACATATAAAAATCATTGCAAAGTAGCATTCTTTTTCTGGTTATACAAAAGGACATCTATGACATCATAGAAACATGGGTGCCATTACAATTGGCATATACAAAAGATTAACTTTTTTTTGTTAGCTGGACGACAAATTAAATTTGTTTGTAGTTGTTTGCTACGTTTTTAAGTTTTATACATATACTCCATTCACTTACATATAAATTAAATGACGTTTTAAATTCACAAATATATTTGACATTTTCACTTATTTCATCCATTTTTCATCCATTATCTTCTTTTTCTTTTTTGAAAGCTTGGTTTTTAAAACTATAGAAAAGAAAGATATGAATGAATAGACGATTTAAATGCGTAAAGACAATCCAGCAAGAATGGCCCAGATCAACGTGAGTGGAAGATTCTAAAAGATTCTAATACTTTAACTGCATCACAAGATTCCCCCCTCTTCCTACGGGATAGGGATCCTACATACTGTCCCATCAAATTTAAAATTAGCCACGTATTGTACTCCTCCTGATCAGCAATTCAAATGAATGGTTCCACAATTAGAATTGTCAAAGATCACATCTATCTTGCTTTTTTTTTTGTGTTTTTATTCATTCTTCATTAACTCCCAAATAAAACAAATCAAATTTCTAAAAATGAAAAAACAAAGAAAAAATTGCACAGCCACTCATCATTTATGAAATCTTCTGACTATTTTGCAAGTTGCAACAATAGTTACGCAATTGCAACAACATTTCAAATCAAAATCATCAATTTTGGACATTTCTTCATGTGAAAACACAACTATCATTATATCATTCAAACAAACCATTTTAGTCCATGTTTTTGTTATCCTTTCCATACACCAACCCCCACCCAAATCTCTCCTTTTCTCAACACACATTCCAGATTTCTTCAATCATGCCCAAAATCTAAAAAATTTAATACTAATTAAGACTTTTACACCACACAATTAATTAATTCACCCTAAAAATATGGAAACACAGCCAAGAAAAAATTAAAAAAGAACCTAAACATTAGGAGTGGAGCCTGAAGGTTCAACTTTCCTTAACTGGATTCCTTGTTTATGAGAATCATCATGCTCATCATGGTAAATGTAAGCAAACCCGCCATGTCGGGTCAGATCCATACCCGCCATTTCATCCTCCGCCGAGATCCTCAACAGCTTCAGCTTCTTCAAAATATAAAACAATGGACCCATGGTTGCACTAACCCACCCGATAATCACTATAATCTGAATCACATTAGCAGCCAAAAGGCGTCCGCCGCCACCCATGAACAACCCGTACGGTCGACCCTCTCCGTAAACCTGACCGACATACTTTTCACGTGCGAATAACGCGGTGAACAGCACCCCCCACGTGCCACACCCGCCGTGAAGCTGCGCTGCTTCGAGTGGATCATCGTATTTCACCTTCTCAGCTAACTGATTACATCCAATCAACACTAAGGCCGCCACGAACCCGCATACTATAGAAGCCCACGGGTCAACCACGGAGCAACCCGCGGTTATAGCTGCGAACCCGCCAAGTAAACCGTTACACACGTCAGTTACATTCCAGTGACCCGAGATCATTCTTTTACCGAAAAGAGTGGTTAACGCCGCCGTGCAACCGGCTAAAGTGGTGGTGACAGCTGTCCTTCCGACTGCACTCCATTGACCGTTATAGCTACCCGCGGAATACGTCACTAAAATTTTATTAAACGAACCCGGATTAAAACCGTACCATCCGAACCATAGAAGGAAAGTTCCGAGCACCACGAGGGAGGCGCTGTGCCCGCGAAGCGCCACAGCCCTCCCGGAGTGATCGAACCGCCCGATTCTCGGGCCTTCGATGAAGGCCCCCCAGAATCCGGCGATTCCACCGACCATATGAACAACACCGGAGCCAGCAAAATCAATTACACCGCTGTTAAAAAGTAAATCACCGCTGTTAAAAGCAGAAGCCCAGCCGTCGGTTGACCAAAACCAGTGAGATACGACCGGATAAACAAACCCAGTTAAAAACGACGAGTAAATCAGATAGGCGACAAACTGAGTTCTCTCGGCGATAGATCCGCTAGTAATCCCGGCGGCGGCGATGGCAAACGCCCACTGATAAAGAAAGTTACTGTAGTCCGCGCCTTCCGACGGCACATCCTTGAGTCCGAAGTTATGTTTTCCGATGAACCCATTTGAAGGACCCCCGAAGGCGAAGGCGAAACCGAAGAGGTAGTAGAAGAGGCCGCCGGCGGCGGCATCAAGAACGTTAGTGAGCATAATGTTCATGGTGTTTTTAGCGCGGACGGAGCCGGCGCAGAGCATGGCGAAACCCAATTGCATGGAGAAGACAAGATAGGCGGAGAAGAGAAGATAGGTGTTGTCGATAGCGAATTTTGTGGCGGTGAAATTGTCATCGGAGGTGGTGAAGCGGGTGCAGATGAAATCGGCGATGGCGGCGGAGTTTGTGATGTTGGGACCCAAAAGCGTTGCTAAGTCGGTGGCGGAGCATGTTGAAGCGCCGGCCATGGCGGAGGAGGGAGAGAGGAGAGTATGGGGGAAGAGAGAAATGGAGGGGATGAAGTTGTGGGAGTGTAGAATGCTAAATATAAGGAGTTGTTTTGTAAGTTGTTATGACTTTTCAGTTTTTAGATTCTTTAGAACGTCGTTGACTTACTATTGCTTATTGTACAAATTCTATTATACGTTACTAGAATCTCTTTCACTCATAAATTTATTTAGAAGGAATGTAAATGTGATGGAGAATCCTTATAAGAATAGGAAGAATCTATATAGAACGAAAATAGAAATGATTTTATATTTCGTGATAGGTATGAGGCAATGACGAAGAGAGGCATATTCGTCTCCCAAAATTCTCATATGTATAGTAATACTAAACGATTGGCACTAACAACTAACTTCAACAACTATACTAAATAGATTCAAAGTCTCTAATGAAATTTAAATAGCAATTATAAAATTGAAAAATATTAAAATGTATTCTCTTCGTTATATGGATATGTGCATAAATCTCCATCCCTGCAAGAGAATCTCCTTGATGCGTATGAGGACTTATTTTCTTCATGGAGTGGGGATGGAGAAAAAAAACTCCATAAACACGGATGGGGTGAGGACGAAGACCTCTATCTTCACCTCATGGTAATTCCCATCTCAAACCCCACTATTTTTCTCATGGAGATTCTTTATATATTAAATATATAATTGTATAAATCATTAAATTTATTTTTATTTGATGAATCAATACATTACGGTGTAGACAATGGTTACTATGTTACTTCGTGTTAATCATTATTGAATTGATCTCATACAAGTCAATTATATTGTAGAATACAACAAAGTAAATGGTTAATTTGTAAAAAATAAAATAGCGATAGAACACACCATACTTTACTCTTTTTTTTTTTTAAATGACACCATACTTTACTTATTGATGCATTTTTTTAATGTTTAGTAATAGTATGTTTTGCATATAATTTACTATATGAAAAAAATGAGGAATAAAGATTCCAAAATGATTCTAACCCCTATAGTGATGGAGACAGACAAGAATAAAATTTTTCACCACTTTATGAATGGAGATGGAAATTCTCCATATATATGGAAACGGGATGGTCGGTGGATTTCTCCAACTCTTCTCGCCCCATTTGCAATCCTAACATAATTAAGTTTACACTTTTAAAATTTTGACATGTAATCGCTCGGATTAACCATATCAAGTGGACAATGTTTGACTCGCTTTTAATTTCCAAAATAAAACATAGACTTATTCAATCTCTCTTTAATAAGAAAACTACTAAGTGTAATTTCCACAAGGACAACATATATAGGTTTCATGTGTGAATCTCTTAAAAAAGAAACATATCTCTCTTAATGGTGTAATTATAAAGTTACAATTAATTGACTTGATGGCTGTATTTATTTTATAAAATTATAATCAGATTTTATTTCCTTGAGGGAAACTTGAGTATTTGACTTTTCCTTTTTCTTCTATTCGTACAAATACAAGAAGAATATGTTGGCATTTGGTTTTTAAATTTTAATCTCAAGTGCAAGCTGGTAATGTGGCCCCTTATCTCTAAGATGTGGCCCCGGAGACCATTACTTCTGGTCAACAAAATCAAAGAACCATATTTTTTGCTGGGGAAGGAAGGCTCCCAGCAACTCAGAAGTTTACATTCTCTAACTAGCCTTTTAAGTTACAATTTAAAACATTTACATAAAAAATCTCCAAACAATATTTTACAAACCGGACTAGCCATCGAACCAACACAAAGAAGTGGTTCAAAGTTTAATTTGGTTCAATCAACATACATATCATGAGGGCAAAAATAAAAATTCATATATCCAAATAAATTTTACTCTAGAGATTATAATTAATTTAGAATAAAAAGTGTATAAGCTAAAAGAGATTAGAAATACATCAATTAGGATCGGTTTAGGACCGTTTAGGAGTACATATATAGAGGTCGATCAAGAGGATTCTAGAAGATATTGCTGATTAGTGTAGCTTTCCTATTCGATGTAGGTCTCGAAGTAGAAAGTAGAATTCACGTAAAAAAGAGAACCTCCTAAAAACTTTGACTTTCAACTCCAATGATGTGGGATATACGACTTTTTGACTAAGTCATGTCAACTAACGTGGGTTAGCAAATTGTTCCTATTGATTCACGAGACATTGTAAAATAGAATGGTAGCACAAACGTTTAATATGAAAAACTTGTGATTTGATTTTGTTGTGATTATAACATTAACAGTTAGTATTATAAAAATTAAAGATCTTAGTTTGTTGAACCTTCTAAAAACTTTCATTTTCAACTCGGATGATGTGGCATGTATGACTTTTTGACAAAGTCTATAAACTGACGTGGCGTAGCAAACGGTTCCTATTGGTTCACGAGACATGGTAAAGTATAGAATGATAGCACAAACATTTTGGTAAAGCATTTCGTGAGAGCATATAGCGTTTCGTAGGAACATATAACATTTTTATTCTAATGTGATGATATATAGAGGTGTTTGGTTAAAAAATTTAAACTACAACATTTAGGGCCTGTTTAAGGTTGCTGTTAGTTTTACAGCGGTTGATGTTTGTTGTTAGTTATTGCAGTTTGTTGATAGTTGTGGGTATACCATTTATCAATAAATAAATAAATCAGAATAATAAATAATAACTTTATAAATATCTATGTTATTACTTTTCAAATTTAATGCAAATATATAAATAAAACTTTATGACATGCCGCACTTCAAAAATTATTTGTTCCAATATAATCATCAAACTAGCGTTTCGCGAAAAGCTCCGAATCGAAGCTTTTCCCCGAAACGCTCCTTTTTGCTTCTGAATCGCTATATGCTACAGTTTTAAAAATTTAACCAAACACCTATTTAGCAACATATTGGAATAAAATTGTGATATGCTCCAGTGAAACGCTAAATACTCTTGCCAAACGCTTCACCAAACGGACTCTTAGAGTTTTTGAAGCAAAACAGAGTGTTTAGAGAAAAGCTCCAAATTGGAGTTTTTCATGAAACACTAGTTTGTTTTTTAAACCACAAGTAGACTTTGACAAAATTAGCTTAACTTATCATTATTATTCTTTATTTATATCGATAAATGATATACTATATTAGTCTTTTCACATGTTTACAACAACTGTATTTTATAAGTCTTCCAAACACTAAGGGTCTGTTTGGCGTTGCTGTTAGTTTTGCAGCTGTTGCGGTTAGTTGTTGTTGTTTACTAATTGTTGTTGGATACTTAGTGTTTGGAAAGCTTACAAAAAGCAGTAGTTGTTGACATGTGAAAAGACTAATATGGATATACCATTTTTTAATATAAATAAATAATAATAAAAATAAGTTAGGGCCTGTTTGGCGTTGCTGTTAGTTTTGTAGTTGTTGCTGTTAGCTGTTGATGTTTGATGTTGCGTTTGCTGATATCTGTTGGATAATTAGTGTTTGGAAAATTTACAAAAAACAGTAGCTGTTGACATGTGAAAAGACTAATATGGATATATCATTTATAAATATAAATAAATAATAATGATAAGTTAGGGTAATTTGGTCAAAGTCTACTTGTGGTTTAAAATACAAACTAGCGTTTCGCGGAAAAAGCTTTTCGCGAAACGCTCCGTTTTGCTTCCAAAACGCTAATTGATGTAGTTTAATTTTTTAACCAAACACCTATGTAGCAACATATTGGAATAAAATTGTGATATGCTCCTGCGAAACTCTAAATGCTCTTGCAAAATGCTTTACCAAACGGGCCTTTAGGGTAATTTGGTTAAAGTCTACTTGTGGTTTAAAATACAAACTAGCGTTTCGCAAAAAGCTCCAAATTAGAGCATTTCACGAAACGCTCCGTTTTGCTTCCAAAACGCTAAATGTTGTAGTTTAAAAAATATAACCAAACACATATTTGTGAGCATATTGGAACAAAAATGCAATATACTCCTACAAAACGCTATATGCTCCCACGAAATGCTTTACCAAACGGGACCTAATTATCTAATAACTATCATGAAACAACAACAGTAAACCACAACAGCTAACAATAACAAATGCAAAACTAATATTAAAGTCAGATATGCCCTTGATATAAAAAACTTGTGATTTTATTTTGTTGTGATTAACGTTAACATTTAGTATTATAAAAGTTAAAAATCTCAGTTTGCCTTTTCTATTGAAAAATTGATGAGCAATCAATTCAATGTCGTTAGTAATTTATTTCATCACTCTCTACGGTCTCTTTCTACCGTATTATTCGTTGTTGTCTTGTTAGTTTTTACAGATGGACTAAGATTCTGTTCTTTTGGACTTATTAAAATTTATTTTAAGTTCAGTTCAGTTCAGCAACATTCAATTCAGTTCAATTCAGTTCAGTTCAGCAACATTTAGTTCAATTTTCAGTAGCATTTAATTTAGTTCATTTCAGTAATATTCAGTTCAGTTCAATTCAGTAACGGTTCAGGTTAATAAATTACAAATAAATATTTATTTTATTTAAATATAATATGTTAATTTTTATTATAATTTTAATGGAAGTAAAAATTATTACCAATATACGTTACAATGTTCTACCAACTTAATAAAATCTACTATAGAATTTGGATTTAATATTCAAAAAATTTCGATTTTGCTTATGTATTGTAATAAGAAATTCAAAAATCTTGTAACAGTGTTGTGTTAAAAATCTTATAATAGTCAATTATACAATATTAGGAGCAAATTAGCATCAATTAAAAAAAAATTCAAAAATCTCGTAAAAGAAATTAAAATTAGCAAATTAGGAGCAAATTCAAACATTCACTAATACCATCATCTCATTTTATTTTTCTAATCATCTTCTTCCATATGATCCATGATCTCATCATTTTGTTCAGCTTCATCATCATTATTGTCATCCTCCTCTCCCCGCAATTTCCAAATTTGGTGTGATATAGCATTCCGCACTGCAAACATGACGTTTTTACGATCTGTATTAAACATATCTGAATCTACCATTTCATTAACATTCAGACCATAAGTATAATCGGTATCTCAAGCGTGCATAATCTTATTATTAATTATTATTATTATTATTATTATTATTATATTTTTAAATTTTTTACTATAGTTATTATTAAAAACTAACATTATTATTATTTATTCAATTCAGTTTCAATATTTATTTTTCAGTTTTAGCAAAATTCAATTCAGTTCAGCAACATTCAGTTCAGTTCAGTTCATCATCGTTCAGTTCAATTCAGATTTTTTCAGTCCAAAAGAACGGGGCCTTATTCTCCTCATCTAAGTATGTAATTACCTTTTTTTCAAAAGAAAAAAATAAATATGTAATTACCTTATTTTTTAAAAAGTAAATCAATTAACACTTGTGATTGTATTATATTATTGGTTACTTAAAAATGAAGTATGGTTACACAACACAATATGCTATATTAATTCGGGTCAGACGACTTAGTTCAGAGGGTGTTGTAGGGATAGTAAGACATGTATAAGTAGGGGTCTTAGGGACGACAATATGAGCAGAAATAAACTGAATTCTACATTGAAAAATAGAGAGGTTTTGAACGGGACTTGTAAGTGAGATGTGAATTCAATACATTGATAAGTCCAAAATGTACTTATATTTCAAGGCATTTAATCGATGTATTTACGAGAAATTGATCCATTTAGCTTAGATTTACATAGGTTAGGGGCAACTTTACCTTTGTATTTGTGTTTCCATGTGTAGGGATCAAGTTTGGTGAAATCAGTCGATTTGGTGCTAAAAACGGGCTTTACTCAAGCAAACGAGGCAGTTTCGACACCTTGCAGTATTTCGGCCATAACTCCCTCATACGAACGTATTTTTGGGCGTTTCAAGTTGCGTTGGAAAGCTAAGACATAGACAAACAACTTTCATGTTTTAAGGTTTTCCAAATTCGGAGCAGAAAGTGGTCAAAACAGGGTTTGAAGTTGGACTCGATCGAGGCACTCTTCTTGCTCGATCGAGTGGCCTATTCTTGACAAACAGAATGGCTCACTCGATCGAGTCAATCTTTCACTCGATCGAGTGAGGCATTCTGTTTGCCTTGAATACTCCCACTCGATCGAGTGAAAAGCCCACTCGATCGAGTGACACTTCGACCAACGTGTTCCTTCGTCCAAATGTTGTGTTTTATCGCCCAAACGACACCCCAAATCACCCAATAGCTTTATCCTTTCATCAAGCAATGTAATCCTTGAGTTTTTGGCTATAAATACACCATTCTCCAGCGAAAGAAAAAATCGATACATGAATCACGAATCATAGAGATCACATTCGTAGTTATTCCCATTTGTTCCACCGAATTCCCTTTGGGGAATTCGTAAACACCATACAACTTACCTTTCATTCTAGATTCCATGGCATTGTAGTGCTGATCGAGAGATAGACTTCTTTCATCGGTTCATCGAGGAGAAGATGAGAAGGAACGCCCTGAGGATTGACAAACCTCGCGATCAAGAGTAAAAAGGATTGACAACCCTCTTTCCCTTTATCGATTATAGTTCATTTTCTCTGAATTTCCGTTTACATTTGTATGAATGCTATGACAATTACAATATTATGAAATGAGTATTCTTCATATATGTTCATGTTATTGAATGATTAATTTGCTCATTACTTATGTTTTATTAATCTAGGATAGCTCCAGTTAGTAAACCGTAATCAATCTAACTTATGCGATAATCATTAATCTAATAAGATTGTCTAGGATAGGTCCAGTAATCTTATTAAGTTAAGTCGCATAAGGATAACTTAATCGCAAGAATCGAGAGATCGGGTTAAGTTATGTTCTAGAATTGGTTGAGTATATATGAATAAATTGTCATGGTGATCATTGTGCTTAAATGAATCGTTGTCTTTGCTTGGATGAAGAATGTTGGTTAAGATGTTGGTGTAGGAATAAATGTTAGTTTAGGAATTAGTTTAGTTTAATCACCAACAATCCAAATTATCGCTTTTCTATAAACCTCGAGAAAACGAATAAAGTAAACGATGAAAGTAAATGAGTAATTAGCGTTTCCCTGTGGGATCGATATTTTATTACTACATGAGTGACTCCGTACACTTGCGGAAATCGCACAACAAGTTTTTGGCGCCGTTATCTTTTTGGTGTAATCGGTCCATCATTGTTCATAAATAAAACGTGATCGATTTATTATGTGTTACTTTATATGTTTTTACCTTATTTTGTTTTTCATTCATTTTCTTCTCGGGTAACCTTTACGGTTAACCCTTGTTTCGTTTAACTTTCATTTTTGTTTTTAGTGTTTCCACAGGTTTTCTTACATTACTATCACGAAATAATAACGTGAATCACTCGTTTTTACTTTGGGAAACATCGCGGAATTAATTCGGGGTGTTTACGGTGGAAACATCTTGTTTCGGGGGTGAAGAGCAAACCCTGCTCGATCGAGCCAAAGGCTGGCTCGATCGAGTCAGGCATTCTGTTAATTCAGAATGGCCTGCTCGATCGAGTTACAGGCCTGCTCGATCGAGCCAAGCCCAGCCACCCTTAAACCCTAAAAAATCCAAATTTTCAAACCCTACACACCCCAAATTTCGAAATTTCCAACTCTACACCCCTCCAATTTGAATTTGAATTCAAATTAAAGCCACCTTTTTGTCTTCCCAATGCATTGATTCTCTTACACACACCCTTTCAAATTCAAAATCACTCTATATATACCACTTCCTTTCTCTCCTTCAACTCATTCTTCACAACAACTACAAATTTCACCACCTCCAAATCTTCTTTCTCCTCTTAATTCTGAAATTAATCTATGGCGGGGGGGGCAAGAAGGATTCAAAGAAGAAAGTATCAACCGGGGAAACAAGTTCTCGCTCCCGTCAACCATTCAACTTTCGTTCGGACGAGGAAATGAGACGGTTCGCTCTCATCAATGGTGTGGTAATTTCTACTTATATGCTTTACATTAGTTGGCCTACCACTCTTGCTTTGAGCATAAAAAAGATTGTTAAGGGATATGTTGAAACTATGGGGTGGACCAAATTTGTGGATTTACGTTTTACACACACCAAATTTGATGTTGCTGAATTTTGGAGTACTTTAAGTTTTGCTAATTTGGAGAAGGATAGGTTTAGATTTTGAAATTCCAATGTTGAATATGAATTTGGAAGGGAGGAATTGCATGCTTGGTTTGGTTTCCCATTGACCGGTGTCACCATGCCTCCGAAATTTGATCATGACCGTATTTGGAATGATTTCACCGGCTTGGATAAGTTTGATACTAGTAATTCCCCCAATACATTGCTTAGGGATAATAGCCTCCTCTACTTTCATAAGTATCTCTCTTTGTCTTTGTTTGGTCGGACGGAGATGTCTAAAATCCATAGACTCGATTTGTTTGTTCTCTATTGTCTAGTGAATAAGACGCAAGTTGATTCCATTGAGATTATTTTCGGTACTTTCCGTCGTTTGATTTCACTAAAGACAGTTCATGCTCTTCCCTTTGTGAATCTCATGGGTGGTATTATTCAAGCCGCCAATGGTACTCTAGTGGATTATCAAAAGGATCTTACCAAGGATGATAGCGAGTATAATAATCTCGATTTGTGGTTGCTTAACCGTTGTCGTTTAATCGATAAGAATAATGAATGGATTCCTTACTCCAAGAGAACGACAAAATATTTCAACAAACCACTTGATGCTAGTTCTTCCGGAGCTAGTAAAGGCAAGAAGACTTTGGACATAGAGGTTGAGAACGAAGATGATGATGGCGACTCAAGTGATGAAGATGAGGTTACGGGTTGGAAGAAAGTTTTGGGGTATTTGAAGAAGAACAATCGGCGTCTTGAAGGCAAGTTAGATTCTCTCATTCAAGAGAATGCCTCCACCACTTCTATTGTTGAGTCCATGGAAGATGACATCAAGGCTATCCGGGCACGGCAAAAGCGGGATGGTGGACGTTTGCGACGTTTGATGCGCGTAAGTGGTGAAGAAGTTTCTGATTCATCGCCGGATTCTCCTCAAACATCGGGTTCTCTTACGTTCTAGCTTGTTTATTTGTTGTTTTTCCTACTTTTTATTGTTATGATGTACTTTTCTTTCTTATTATTAATATTATGGTATTTTAACTACTTTCTTTTTAGTTTTGTTTGTTTGTTTTCTTTGTTGATTTTCTTATGAATGTTTATAGTTCTAGTTCCCGAACAATGAGGACATTGTTCCCACTAAGTGTGGGAAGGGTCGGTATGTTATCCCTCTCATTATCTTTCAAGAATGTTTGTTTTATCCATTTTTGCATTTCATTTAGAGATTTGCATTGAGTATTCACAAGATGGAGAAGTTTAAAATATAATGCTTAATCTTAATTGCTAAATATCATGCCTTTGGCACAAACTTTTCGATAATGACAAGTTGGATATAAATCTCATATCCCGACTTAAGGTTTAAGATCCTCAAATCCTAACTAAGATCTTTATTATGTTCTTTTCTTTATGTTCAAACCAAGGTTTTTATGCAATCTCATATGGAACGTCATATTATCTAAAAGATATGCAAATATCTTGACTTGAAATCCATCTCGAGATTAAATAAAAATGAGGTAAATAGGGAAAAAATAGCCATAATACATGTTGATTCAAAGTTAATATAGGTTGAGGGTATCAAAAACTTTCTTGCTCAAGTGCTTTAGGAAGTGTCAAGTTACGTACTTTTGGCTACGTTTGAGTCCACCCATGGCTCGAGCGAAGTATGAAAGGAACGTTGAAATAGAGTCTAGCGGTATATTTAATGACATAATTGAAGCTTAATGTCACGGTCTAGTCCACCCATGTTAAGGATGTGACCTCTTAAGCGGAAAACATGGTTCTCAAGTCGGTATTTTAACTCATAAGTCACGGTCTCGACCACCCTTATCAAGAACGTGACTAGGGAAGATTTACTTGACAAAATTATGCAAGAAGAAAATAAAGATACCTAGATATACCTTGAGACAATAAGAATCAAAACATGCGTGCTTACTTAGTCCCGAAAGCCTTATATAAAATACGTCAAGAATGGATGATAGTCGTAAAGGTTCTATAATCGTATGGCTTCATTATGAACACATATTAACTTTCACGATTCAAGTTTGCTTAATCGAAGTTAATTGATTTCTATATAAAGTTAGGTTAACATAATCACTATCTTGGGAAGTCGATAGAGGATTCTTAAAATTTTACCTTACAATTTGCTTGAGGACAAGCAAAAGATAAAGTGTGGGAACTTGATAAGTCCAAAATGTACTTATATTTCAAGGCATTTAATCGATGTATTTACGAGAAATTGATCCATTTAGCTTAGATTTACATAGGTTAGGGGCAACTTTACCTTTGTATTTGTGTTTCCATGTGTAGGGATCAAGTTTGGTGAAATCAGTCGATTTGGTGCTAAAAACGGGCTTTACTCAAGCAAACGAGGCAGTTTCGACACCTTGCAGTATTTCGGCCATAACTCCCTCATACGAACGTATTTTTGGGCGTTTCAAGTTGCGTTGGAAAGCTAAGACATAGACAAACAACTTTCATGTTTTAAGGTTTTCCAAATTCGGAGCAGAAAGTGGTCAAAACAGGGTTTGAAGTTGGACTCGATCGAGGCACTCTTCTTGCTCGATCGAGTGGCCTATTCTTGACAAACAGAATGGCTCACTCGATCGAGTCAATCTTTCACTCGATCGAGTGAGGCATTCTGTTTGCCTTGAATACTCCCACTCGATCGAGTGAAAAGCCCACTCGATCGAGTGACACTTCGACCAACGTGTTCCTTCGTCCAAATGTTGTGTTTTATCGCCCAAACGACACCCCAAATCACCCAATAGCTTTATCCTTTCATCAAGCAATGTAATCCTTGAGTTTTTGGCTATAAATACACCATTCTCCAGCGAAAGAAAAAATCGATACATGAATCACGAATCATAGAGATCACATTCGTAGTTATTCCCATTTGTTCCACCGAATTCCCTTTGGGGAATTCGTAAACACCATACAACTTACCTTTCATTCTAGATTCCATGGCATTGTAGTGCTGATCGAGAGATAGACTTCTTTCATCGGTTCATCGAGGAGAAGATGAGAAGGAACGCCCTGAGGATTGACAAACCTCGCGATCAAGAGTAAAAAGGATTGACAACCCTCTTTCCCTTTATCGATTATAGTTCATTTTCTCTGAATTTCCGTTTACATTTGTATGAATGCTATGACAATTACAATATTATGAAATGAGTATTCTTCATATATGTTCATGTTATTGAATAATTAATTTGCTCATTACTTATGTTTTATTAATCTAGGATAGCTCCAGTTAGTAAACCGTAATCAATCTAACTTATGCGATAATCATTAATCTAATAAGATTGTCTAGGATAGGTCCAGTAATCTTATTAAGTTAAGTCGCATAAGGATAACTTAATCGCAAGAATCGAGAGATCGGGTTAAGTTATGTTCTAGAATTGGTTGAGTATATATGAATAAATTGTCATGGTGATCATTGTGCTTAAATGAATCGTTGTCTTTGCTTGGATGAAGAATGTTGGTTAAGATGTTGGTGTAGGAATAAATGTTAGTTTAGGAATTAGTTTAGTTTAATCACCAACAATCCAAATTATCGCTTTTCTATAAACCTCGAGAAAACGAATAAAGTAAACGATGAAAGTAAATGAGTAATTAGCGTTTCCCTGTGGGATCGATATTTTATTACTACATGAGTGACTCCGTACACTTGCGGAAATCGCACAACAAGTTTTTGGCGCCGTTATCTTTTTGGTGTAATCGGTCCATCATTGTTCATAAATAAAACGTGATCGATTTATTATGTGTTACTTTATATGTTTTTACCTTATTTTGTTTTTCATTCATTTTCTTCTCGGGTAACCTTTATATGGTGGGCATGTAATGACCTAGTTCAGAGTGGGTTGCGCCGGGGTAGAAAAACATGTACTAAGGGAGGGCGAAAGGGGACTCAATCCCACATATAGAAAAGGCTGAATACATCTTTAGCCCCTCCAAGTTGTCTATAAACTGCATTTGACCCCTTCAACTTAGACTAGTTACAATTAACCCCTTCAACTTGCATTTTTTTTAACAAATATCTCCCTCAACTTGCATCTTTTTAACAACTAGCTCCTTTGACTTTGACGTGACGCATTCTCACGTTTGACGTGAAGCATGCCAAATGGCACGTGAAGAATGCTCCACGTCATCGTCAGGGGGTTAGTTGTTAAGAAAATGCAAGTTGAAGGGGTTAGTTGTTACATTTCTAAGTTAAGGGGGTCAAATGCACTTTATGGACAACTTGGAGGGGTTATAAATGTATTAAGCCTATAGAAAATATATGCATGCTATTGGGCCTTGGTTTTACATATAGCCTTGTGAACTTGTCCCAAAACTTCAACTACCATCATTAACTTTCAAAAGTTGAAAATAAACTTTTGTACATGTCCAAAAATAAACAACCATATAGTTATAAAATTGATTTATCAAAATGCATAAATTATAAGCTTATGATACGGAAAATAGGAAATTTTATAAATGATATTATTTATCGTTTTCACATTTTGATAGAATTAAATATGAAGTAGTGGGTTATTAAAGGCAATCAGAGGGATCATTGTTAATTTCTGAACAAAAATAAAGGGTTATTTGTAACAGTTGAACAAGAACAAAAAGTTATTTCTTACTTTTAAATAAGTTGGAGTCATTTGTAACGTTTGAAAATTCATGTGATAATTAATGCTTTGGAACAAGTTCAGAATACGCATGTATTATGCCATTAATTAGCTAACTTATAATTAGCTCAATTCTAGTAAATCGTGTCTTAAAGTTCATCTTCGTTACATTATTATAAATAATTTTTTCAAGCTTCTAGTTTTATAAATTTTTTTTATTAAAGATCTGATGTTTAATTTTAAAAAGTTTAATCCAAACTCTTGAAGTTAACACTTATTTTCACTTGAACACTTAGCTAAAAAAAAATAAATCAATTAGACTCCTCAAGAGTAAAAAAAAAATCCATTACCTTTGAGGAGAAGATAAGTTTCACCTAAGCAGAGTGTAATACGCTCGTCCATAAATCTCATATTTTATCCTTATACTCTCTCTTTTTTTTTCCCTTCTATTTTCTTCTTCTTCCTTTCTTTCTCTCTTGTTTTTTTTCCCTGGAATTCCAGAAAAAATAAAAAGAGATAAAGTAAGGAAGAAGAAGAAGAAGAAAAAGAAAGAGAAAAATAAATATAAATTAGCGATTATTTTGCAATTTGAAAAAATTGGAACAATTTTAAGTTCACTCTCATTTTGCTAATTGTGCCAAGTTAGAAAACATGGTTTAAGTGAAATATTTTTAATTTAAGTGTCAACTTCAAGGATCTAGAGGGAGGGTAGATCATTTTTAAACTTAGTAAACCTTGTACGAATACTCACCAAGGAATAGTTTGGTTGTTACCTTACGAAAATAAGTATAAAATCATAAGTTAAAATTCCGGGATTGACAAAAAATAAATTTTCAAAAGAATAAAACTTTTACAAATCAATTAGTCCGCTTAGTTAACAATACCTTTTAGTGACGGATGGGTTGAAATTAAGAACAAAAGCTTATATAAAGAATTTAAACTTAAATTTTGGGGTGGCATTTTAAGCAGATGAATGTTAATTAAATAGTACCTGCAAACAAATGAGTAAACAAAGCATTAAATCAGATTCTTAAGCAAGTATCAACTTAAATAATAGAAAAATGTCATTTAGTTTTAGATTCCAAGAAAAATTATTGTATACGCAAGCTCTAGGATTTGTTTAGAAGCATAAATCATGCATCGACCTGAGTTTTGTACTATAAAAATATAGAATCACCCCTCACTTATGCCGCATAATTAGCGACCACCTATTTTCTTCCATACGTAAACGGAATACATTTTTTTGTTTATTTTATAAAAATAAATATATAATCCATTATTTAGTGTGTTTGATTGTTTAGCGTAGGAGCATCAACTTAATTTACTTCCAGAATTGTGTCTCGGGCGGACCCTTCAATTAATTAATAACTTTTTTCTCCCATATTGAATGGTTAAAATTCTTAATATTACTATTTTTTAGTTAACAGAGGCTTTGTTCTTTGTGACTAAAAAAAGTGAATTGCAATTTGTTGAATTAAAATGAATAAAAATGTATTTATTGAAGTTTAATTGCTAACTTGGACCGAAAGTCGTTAAATTTAAGCCATGAAAAAAATAAGGTGGAGTGTTTTCAAATCAAAATATTTAGGGAAAAGTTTAAAAATAATGTTCGTGGTTTACTCAATTTTCAAATAAGGGCATGTGGTTTAACAATTTGTAAATAAAAGCATGTGGTATGATTTATTCTGCATATAGGGATACGTGGTATGGATATTTTTACATAATAGAGTATCTAGAATCACATTATTGAGTTTTGGTGATATTTTTATCTTTTAAATAATTTATATTTTTATATTGGAAAAATATTGATCCCCCAGATCAAACTGCAAATTTCAAAAATGGACTTAAATATCAATTTATTCCGCAAATCGATAAATTATAAAGAAACGTTAAACGTCCATAATATGGTTTATGATTTTGATTTGAGGGTGGGAGGTGTCATTAAAGGATATGTTTTATCGATATATAAATATATCTTTTCTTAAAACATATGAAACGTACTCCATTGTCATAAAAATGTAAAATTGTAATTTAGTATACCTTAATTTGCAAAAAAAATAAATTTATTTCACGTACCTTTATTTGCAAGTTGTTAAACCACAAACCTTTATTTGCAAATTGAATAAACCACCAATATTATTTTTGAACTTATTCCAAAAATTTACTACCATTTTTAAGGGTTTTCTATAATTATATTGTCTACTATCACCATTAATTAGATGAGGAATATAAATTTTGGTCTGATGGTGTGTTGTTAATGGTAATCTCAAAGACACCATGACCTAAACCCATTTTTAAACACACAAATTTTTTTTAACGGTTCCGATATATGCAGCCCTAAGGGCTGCATATAAGCATTTAATAGAACTGAATATGGTATAGAATTAAATACACATGCATTTATTAATCAAATTAATTTAAAACTATATATGTTAACAAAATAATCAAAATCAAAAAATCCTAAAACAATATAACTTACCTAAATAAAAAATCCTACACCCTAACCCTAAACCTAAACCCTAAACTCTAACCCTAAACCCTGACCCTAACATTGAAACCTGACCCTAATTATTGACCCTAACCCTAAACCCTAACCCAAAACCCTACCATTGAACCCTAACCCAAGACCCTAAACCCTAACCCTGACCCTACCATTGAACCCTAACCCAATACCCTAAACCCTGACCCTAATTATTGACCCTAAACCCTAACCCAAGACCCTAACCCTAAACCCTAATCATAAATCCTGACCCTAATTTACAATAGGAAAGTAATTTTATTAAAATGGTTTTTAACTTATATTTATATTGTTAACATATATAACACTCAACCAAATTAATTAATAAAAATAAAAATAGTTAGGATAATACTATATTTAGTTCTATTAAATGGCTGCATATATCAAAACACTTTTTTTAATTCAATAGATAAAATAAAAAAAGTCACGAAAAAAAAACACAATTAAAGTAAAATTTAAAAGTCAAGAAGCTCTGTCTAAGATAATAATAGTAATAATAATTAATGAGAAAGTGTATATAAACGAGGACTTCGGGCATGTTTCCTCATTGGACTTGATGCATCGATCATCTCCGTCAAGTTAATAGATTTCTAATGAGAGATAACACTTATTGTAATGGAAGTAGTGTAAGCAAAATGAGTCTAACAACTATGCCACAAGATGGGAGCTATGTATCGTTAAAATGCCATGATGCCATATCATCCTTATCGGTCATCTTGATTTCTGATGATCCAGGAAGCAATCCCGGACAAACTCATTACCACACATCTAATAACGCATGAGATATGAAGTTTTCCATAAACTTGTTGAGCTTGGGCTAAGATCTTAGACTTAATAATAATAATAATAATTAATAATAATAATAATATTAATAATAATAATAATAATAATAATAATAGCGTTCAAGAATCCAAAAATGAATTTTTCCCTTTTTTTTTTTAATAATGAGTGACATTTTAATCTGCAACCATATAAGTTAAGATTCACTTTGTCCTATTTTTCTTCTTGTTGTTGTTGTATAATGTGAAACAAATTTACATTATAAAGTTGGCAGCTATATGCATTGTATATTATCATAAAATAAAATTGATTATTTTGATTCTCCGAACATGCTAAAATAATGTATTAAATATTCTATCAACTGAAAATTGATAATTTGATGATTATATGGAAAAGTCGTAAAAAGAAATTTGAATAAAAAATAAAAGTCAAAACTGAGATCACTTATTTAAAAATCATAACAAACACCATTGACTTTTTCCGAACTCCCTAATTGTGTATTCGATTAGCATAACATCCCATTTGTTAATCTACCAAGTAAAGACTAATTCTTTTACTTACGAAATTATTTTAGATTATCATATGATTATGATAAGATGCCGTAATTAAAATCAAATTTAAAACTTGGAATTTTAATTTCACACTAGTTTATAATTAATCCTATCATAATACAACTCACACTTCAAAAGTCATTTTACCTTAGAAGTTACTAGAACTAGCTTCATGAGTAGGAACCTAAAAGTTTGAATCCTGGTTTTAGAATATAGAGTGGTACTCACCTAATTGATAAATGATCAAATATAATTCGGTCAATCACTATTAGATTAGAATCTAAAGGTGGAGACTAAAACCTAATGAAAGCATATATTTTACCTTAATTATAAATATTGTTAATTGTATTTGGTCAGTTATTGACTAGGTGAGTACAACTGATAGGATATAAAGTGAATTTTAATTGAGAAATAAGTCTTCTAAAATACACAAGAACCACATCTCAACCGATTAATCAGATTCAATTACAAATTGAAAGAGTATTGAAAATCATGTCTCATAATACCATCAACATGTCAATGGTATACGTGTCTTCAACAGATGAATTCCTGACAGTAAAAATAACTCATATTTTTCGCGAAGGAAATCAAGTGGCAAAATTGTTTTAGCTAGTTATGGTCATGTTTGTGATAATTTAGTTTGGTGGGACTTGGTTACTTCTTTCTGTGCCAGTTTCTTTGCTGACAATTTTAGTGGCCGTGACTTATATCGGTTCACTTGATTTTGGGTCTTTTGTTTGAACTTTAATTGTATTTTTTTCTCTCTTCATTTTAATATATTTGAATTTAGTTGTGTGGCTGAGTGTCCAGAGATGTCAACCTAGTTAGGATGTTTCTGCTTTCCTTTTCTTATTTTTATATGAAAAAACATGTTGGTTACAGTATGAAATTATTAGGGAAATCATATTTAATCTCTATGAATAAAACAACACAATTTTAGCTTAATTTTTTACCAAGTTATACCATTTGAAAACTCAATTGATGAAAAAATGAGTTTTTTCTTTTCTATGAATTGGAGAAGTGCAATTTCAAACCTTCTGGTCAACCAGAATGCTGAAGAATGAATTTTGACCAAAATATTTAAAACATACTTGAAAAGAATAATTGGTAGAAGGAGTTTAAAAAGTGATAGAAAATGAAATATTTTCAAATACGAAAATACTACTAGAGAAATACAGATTAGCAAAGAAATACTAATTAAGGAAATACGGATTAACAAGAAAATGCGAAAATAAGAAAACGAATTAACAAGGAAATACGAAAAAAAGAAAGAAGTACGTAAATACTAATTAATATAACAGAGATATATTGACATAATTACATTTCCTTCTTTAATCATATTGAGATATATCCCTTCAGTCATACGAAATTTGGCATTTGAACATTCCTAATTTGGTGCCATTTATAACAAAAGCTCATATTTCCTACTAAAAGCATATTTACTTATACATTTATATAAATGGCCACAACAATTAAAATCATTCACTACACTTGAATTGAAGGTATAGTAAATTAAACACATATTTACAATGACAAGTTTGAAACTTTTTTTAGTTGTGGTAGTAGGCATAATCATGGTTGAACCCATTTATGGTGTGACGATATGGCAAACATTACATGTGGCAGTGAGGAATTTACTAAACGGAAACAAACAATTGTTGTTGCACTGCAAATCAAAAGATAATGATCTTCGTGTCCATCATCTTTCATTTGGACAAAGCTTCGCTTGGAAATTTAAGCGCAGGATTATCGGACACACTCTTTTTTGGTGCTATGCAGCTCCTAACAACACCTATGGTGTGAGTTTTGATTCGTTTCGTAATGATGACCAATACTTATTACAATATTGTAATTACGATACAAGATCTTGCCTTTGGGATGCTAAAGATGACGGCATTTACGTGAGAAATTTTAATAATTCCATGTCCTTGATTGATGTATTTAAATTCAAATGGCAGCGAGTTGGAAAATAAGGATTAGATTATGTTAATCTTATCTTGTAAGAATTAATAGCATACTGTAATAAATTCCTTTTAAAAGTAGTGATTGATTTTTTAAAAATATATTTAGGTAGTCAATTACTAGCTGTCCAATTTTATTTTATTTTTCTTAATGCACAAATTTTTGTTTTAACCTATGCACATTAATTAATTTTTTTACATACATTCATATATAAGTGAGTTATAATTCGAAAATAAAAGTACAAACATACATGTCCAAAAAGACAATTAATATGAAACTAATGGAGTTTTATTTTTCTATCAAAATTATTAAAAACTCTGAGATTTTATTTCATTAGATAAGAAAAATTCATTCAAACATTCAATCCAACTAAGACTGATCACGCTCTCCCAATAATTTCTTTTCTTACAACACTGTTAAAAAGATGAGGATTAATTCGTTGGAAACATTTATCAAAATGATTATCAAAATATAACAAACTAAATAATGTTTTTGTGATTATTACATTCTGCATAGGAGTGTAAAGTCATGCGTTTTCAAATCACATGATTATAAAAAGTGAATACTAGAAAATATTATCAAAATAAAACGAATAGGAAAAAGAGCTATCGTATTTTTGATAATATTGTTTAGTATTCAATTTTTTCAATTATGTGATTTGAACGCATGACCTTACACTCCTATGCGAAATGTAATAATCACACGCATTGCTTGTTGTGTTATATTTTGATAATCATTTAAAATACCATAACTAACTTTTGAAAATTGAATTTATAACTAATGACTTTAAAATTATTACTTTTTTATCCTTTCAAATTTTGATTAGTATAATTTAATAATTTGCAATTATTTATAAATAAAGATATCGCTTTTTTAGTATGCATTATTTGGTTGAAACATGACAAATAATATGAACCTATACTACATTACGAAAACATACGACAATGCTTACCAGCTCCCAAATCCATTTTTAGGTATATTGAATCTTGGAACAAATGGTCAAAAATCCTGATATTAACATTCCCATTTATCATTAAAATCTCAACACCCAATTTATACTTCAAACTCAAATGGCATTTGCAATTTGATTTGAACCTTAACTACGAAGTTTTCTCTATATGGGTCAATATATAAAATTGGTTCCTAACTCGTATGAAGATGCAAAGAGATACATTCCCAAATTAAACCAACAGCTCCTTTCACACAGAAATTGAAACAAGGACAACAAGATGACATGAATTTCAAGACTTTAAGTCACCATCTCATAATTATATATTCTTCCTCTTCAGCTTTCCAATAGTAAACTACAAACACAATCTACATTACATTACGCCTTTCGCTTAAATTATCACTCTATATATTTAGCTGCAAGCAGAGAGCAAAGAGCAGAAAGAAAGAACTGGCATCAAAATCATATCTGCAGAAAGGGAGCTACACATGACTGATATCCCTAAGCTAGTAAATATTGCAGTCTTGCATTTTGCAGAACAACAAATAATGAGACCCTCTACCACTTCTTTAAGTATACCGCCTTTCTGAATGAAGCTTCGAAGTTCTAACAACTGTTTTATTCATCATCCCTCGATCTTTTCTTCAGTTTCCTCCGTTGATCTCTTAATTCTGAAACAGATATTTGGAGAACTCAGTATATTGGCATAAAAGGGGAAAAAGGAAAACTGAAAATTGGCATGGCTGGTATTTAAAAGATTTACTTCTCTTTTCGTCTTTTCTTTTCCTCCTTAAGTCCACCATACTTCTTCGTTTTTCTGCCGTCTCTTTCACGTCCATGCGCACCTGAGGAACAAAGTAGAACCATCATATCGTCCTAATAATAAATCTTGATTTGAAGCTTAATATACAAATTGAGAACTAACGATTAATTTTTCATGCCTGGAGGCTGTAGGTGAGTGTAAAATAGTCTAACCTTAGGAACTAAATGGAGACACTAGAAACCATCCCCTGACCAAGACAATGGATCACTCTGTTTTCATGTACAGGTTACATTGTATATCTAATCTTAATAGAAAAGTATTCATTGATGTTTTTCACAAGTACATCCGATTGAACAAGTTTATCAGACACCTTAATATACAGTAAGATTTAACTCGAGGATTAGCACAAGTGACTAGACATAAACAAAAATTCAGCATTGTATCAGGGTCACTTCCTAACTTGTGTTATTTACATCATCGATATAGGAACAGCCATTTCTCGCACTACATTTAGCATAACTTGAATATTGGAAAACATGCAGATTAGCTACTGGGGTAAAGAAGAATCTTGGAATTCTTATCCACAGAGAAACACAGAGTTGAGCAGATTTGAAGACAAATACAAGTACAGGTGTGATAAATGCTTATCCAGGATGGGTACCTCATGACCAGCACTTCGGAGTGCCTCCAGTGGCTCTACACAGTCCTGACCAATAACCACCAATTTCCTTCTTTTGTTATCTCTCACATTCATGTCTTTACCCGACTTTTGTTTGGACAATTCTTCTAATTGACGTTGCAGGATATGTGAAACACCACTCTATAAGAAAAAAAATTAACCTCTTGTAATTAATATCGTAGTATTGAAGTAGACATATGATGACAGGCTACATAAATGCATTCTTGCATTTAGTGAAATCAAGTACCATAACAAACTTCAAGATCAACATCTTACACGTCTTATACAAATTTTCAATTTAAATTTGTGAACATGGGAACCCTTACAAGTTGCATTTCATGGCTGAACAATGTCTTCACATACAGAATTCAGATATAAAGAAATTTAAAAACATACAAACTCATATAATAAAATACAACCCAATTTATTAGTACATTCTTTTCTATAAGACGAGCTTGCAAAGTGATGTTAATGGAAAAGTAGTAAAAATGTACCCCTGCCAAATAACGGCGTGAAAATGATCTTGGTTGCAATGGCCGTGAAAGCAGCGTATGTAACTCCTGCAATTAATACATACAGAAATTAGTGCATAAAACCTACCAAAGAAACTAAACTGGCCAAAATTCGAATTTAAAAGAGGCTTTTCAATACTAGATGAAACCTGCTGTAGTTTATTCAACTGCATGGAAGTGATTTTCTTTCGCTTATGTTCATTCGCTTTCTCATCTTCACTGTCATCCTTCTCCACATCTAACTCAATCGCTTCTGCATGGCGTTCAAACCAGGTTTTCTTTGCCTTCTCCTGAAGAAACGAATGCAGACAAGTAGAACATTAACATTAATTAACATTATTACATTCGTAGCACTACAGAAATAATGCATTCCTCGGAGCCATAACTATAATATATTGAATGAAAAAGACTAGAAATCGTCTGAATCAACCTTAAAACAAGAAAAATGCAATCTCGAACATGAATGATAAATGAAACAAAAAAAGGGGAAAAATTTGCAATAAAAAGTGAAAAGGTACTTTACTAAAAATCTTAAATAACAAGATGACAACAAATTCACAAATAAAAACAGCAGTTAGGAAGTACATAAGCTTGACAATGTGCTTATTTGCAGTATTAACCCTCAATTTAGTGAAACTGTTACAATCAATAGTGTGATAACTTTAGCGTCTAAATTAAAATATGAATCTATATAACCATGCCTGTGATTCTTTTCGCATCATCTTGTCTATCTGACGTGCAAGAGACAATCGCTTCATCACCTCAGGCATGTATGATTCCTCAAGGGGAAATCTTTGAAAGCTTTCCTGTCAACAGTCAAAAACAATTTAGATGACATGCATATAAATTTACAGTTTAGGTTTAAAAAAGCAAGACAGAAAGTGCTATTGTCAATTTATAAGCTCACTACATCCTGCATCAGTAGACTCACTTCTATCAGAGACAATTTGACTGATATGGGATTAAGGAAATAAATATACGAACGAGAGGAATAAGATGCATGATTTCGAGTTCTTGCCTAGTTCCTACCTTGGAAAATGATTTGCACAAGGAGGCAAATTTTGATGTATCATTTGGTGAGATAAGAGCAATGCTACATCCATCAGCAGAAGCTCTAGCAGTTCTTCCACTTCTGTGAACATAAACCTAACACAAAAGTATAAGGAAAGAAAAACAATAGCTTCGGTCAAGTTAGAATTAAAATATCCTAATCTTTGCTTACTTCTGCTGAATGTGGGAGCTGATAGTGAACAACAGTTCGAATCCCAGGAATATCAAGGCCTCTAGCAGCAACATCAGTTGCAAGAAGTATACCATGTTCATTCGCACGGAATCGGTCAATCGCCTACAGTTATTATATAAAGAAAAGAGTGTTGGCATTGAAGACGAAAACAAAACTCATTGTGCATTTTTTGAAGAAAAGTTATCAAAATATAATGAATAAAGCATGTCCCAGTCCTACAACTAATGAAAAAATAACCTTAAAAAAACTGAAGAAAAATCTTTAGGCACTATACTTGCTGCGTTCTCTAACATTCAAAGAATCAAAATCAGTTACCACATAGATGAGTTAAAGGATTTTTCTACCAGATGTCAATTATAAGGCTTTCGAACCAGATTGCCTTGGGCAAGTAATGCTTATGATAAACGGCTCACTTTAATTCATGATTGAAGAGAATGAGACGACCCCATGAAATATCAGTAGGAAAATTATCATATAATGGCTTGCATTCTAGAATGACATGTGAAGAAATCTTTTTTATATCACCCAGATAAGAACTTGCATTGACACAAGAATACTCGAAATTGACTGGTAGTTTGAAGCATGATCAAATTCAAAACTCGAGATAGCTGCATTATCTAGTTCCAAAATTATGCACCTATTATGTTGGAAATATCTGGCAGCTTTTTATCAGGTTTCCCAGATGATAAGAATATATTCTCGGCTGTGTTCAATTAATGAGGTCAATATGGCCTCATGCACATTTACCCAAAGTTCCACGAATGCCTTTACCAGGAAAGGTGTGGAAATCAAATATCGAATTACATCCCAAAGGAAAAAGGAAAAGAACAACAAACCTTCAGGCGAGCTCGCTGCTGCATCTGAGCATGAAGTGTCCAAACATTTATGCCTAGAACACGCAATATGGCAGATATATGGCGCAAAGCTGCAATTGATGTGCAGAAAACAAGTGTGCGACCTTGACCATGAACACTCAATATATAATATAGGAAAGCATCTTTGTCTTCTTCCCTGCATCTGCACCCCAAAAGCAAGACAGCATCATCAAATAATTTTAGAGAAGAAGTTCCTACATATCCAAAACTCAAGAAAGTTCCAAGCAAAGTTACAAATAGAGTTCAGGGAACAAATAAAGACCATTTCCTCGAGTGAGATGGGAGTGTGAAATTGAATCCCACAAGATTCAAACACCCCCCAACCCAACTCCGCCTCCCAGACAAAACAAAGAGGTGCCTAATGTTGAAAAACTAAAATAAAGGCCAGAATCGATAAACCATGGCTCATTTCATGTCCTTATGAGTTAGGACCACAGAGTGACCATGTAACTAGCTCCATGTCGATGCACAAAAAATGAGAAAATGCAGGGATGCATCTAAAGGAAAATGCATTTTCACATCAAAAGGATGCTGGAAAGAAGACACGTGAATTCATGAACATTATGAAAATGAAGAAAACATGCAACTCGCTACCCCAGTACTAATAGTATGTTCCAAAATCCAACAGATGCGCAATAGTGCATTCTACTATCCAACACTTCTGAACAGAAATTGTTTGCTCACAGAAGAATATAGAGAGCCTCAACAATGTTGGCAAGAAGAACGAAAACAACCATCAACTCGCTCAACAATTGCTCAAATGCATGTAACTAAAGATTGGATTCCATCAAAAGATGTACCCATGAGTACTTAACTCATCCAAATAGATCAAATCTTGCTTCAGAACTACATCACTAGGCCATCAGATCCAGGGAGGTAACGTATCCCAGAAAAGTTACTCTGAAGGCTTTCCAATCATGAAAACTTACTTTTGGTCAGAAAAAATTAAGATGATAAAGGGAAGGGCGAGCAAGGCGTTCCAGTTTAGGCTAAGTATACATCTGCTTCTGCATATGCATGTCTGACAATCAACCCATAGAAATGCTACCAACCCATTATTAGGTTAAAATTCAAAAAGCATCATGTGATAAAACAGTAATCACTTCAACAAATCAAATCTTAAGCTGCTAAATCCAATGAGCATCTGCTGATGCATATCTACAATAAACTATTAATCAGTCGCAATGCGCAACCATTAAGTAGTAGCATCAAAACCATCATGCTACATGAGAATAAATCACTCACATATACCACACATTTGCCAGATTTAGAGAGATTGTAAAATACATACTCAACAAACGATTCTTCAATTCTATTTGCCATGATTGATGCATTTGTCAAATCAACGATTGCAGCATTAGGTTTCATTCCTGCACGTTCAGACAAAGCTTCTATAGAATTCAAACTATCATCCATTGATTGTTTCGATTTTAGCGAACCCTGCTTGAGCTTCTTGCGAAAATCATCAGATAATGCTATCGTTGCAGAGAACACCAATGTTTGCCTTTTCTTCCTTTGCAAGCTCGAGTCTGTCACACAATTTTGTGAATTTTGAGTTTGCCCCTCTACAGAGCTCGTGGCCATTGGAAGCATGTCAATTATTGACTGCAACTCACGAAAGTGTCCATGTTCAATCATTCGATCAGCCTCATCCAGCACAAAGAAGGACAAGGAATGTAACTGCAGACATGGAAAACATTAAAGAACAAATAAGGCTCAACAACTCCAAAAAGTTCCGTGTGAATATACAATGAAAAGAGGGTTGAGGATGTATGTAGAACAGACAATCTATGGACAGAATCACAGCGGACAAGAAGTAAAATGTGATAAGATGTTTTCTAACAGTATTTTACTACTAATTATAAATAGGTTTATGGGTTGAAGTACATTGGTGCCAGTTGAGAGAAGGTGCTGAATCTAGATTGGCAGATGAAGCAATTTCAACAGAATCACTTTTCTGAAGGAACAACAGAAAAAGAACTGTGCCAGTTACAAGTAAGGGCAGCCAACAATGTTGAGAAGAGTTGATTGTTTGTGATGAACACAAACAACATCATAGATGCCCATAGGTAGCAACTAGGGCTGGCTTCAGCATACACAAACGCTGAGCAACAACTCAATTATCATCTGTTGGGTTGACAAAAGCCGAACCATGACAAATCATGTTATTGGCACATACAATAATCTTCAAATTTGTCCAAAATTTTTTTACACAAATTCCATGTTGAGTCACTAGTAAAGAATGGTAAGTAACATAAGTGTTTCAAGCGCTTTGGCAGCGTGCCTGAAAACAGGAAGGACTGTCACATTATTAGGTGTCCTAGACTAGGACATTATGACAGCAACAGTAAAAGCCTTCCTAATCAGTATGGACTAGCTAGGAACAAACAAATTTTATTTTTTTGCGTGCCAATTGATTTTATATTCACTTGTTTACTATTTGTCCTTTTCTATTTCTGAGACTGTCTGTGATTGTGAGCAAGGAAACATAGTATTAACTATTAAGAACCCCATTGCCTCCTAATACATCACAGATGAAAACTTACTTCAACAAGATGAACTTCCCCTCCTGACATGAGTTCCCACAACCGACCAGGAGTTCCAACAACAACCTCAGGCCTTGCTTTCAAAAGTCTTTCTTGTTTTTCACTTGACATCCCACCAACAATGGGAACCACCCTAATATTAATACCTTTAGCTGCTTCCCTTAAATGATCAGAAACCTGAAAAGAAAAACAAATAATGATATTGAGAAAATACAAACACAGTAGAACACCTAATAAACTCAGCAATCCTGAACTTTGCTAATTGATAAATATATAATCTCATCCGTCAGTAAGTATCAACTGAGTACTAACTTACTTTTCGTAATCGAGCAACAAGTCGGAATACAGACAAAAAAAAGTGATTCATCATAACAGGGGAGCACATAGTTACAAATAAGTGAAGTAAACAAATGATGTACCTGAATCGCAAGCTCCCTTGTAGGAGTAATGACAAGTGCCCGCAAAACATTGTTTGGAGCAAATTTTTCAGTTGCATCACCCATTTTGTCAGACATATTTTCAGCCTTGTCTCTTTCTTCCAAAAGACGCTGCAGTATAGGCAAACCAAAAGCTAGAGTCTTCCCTGAACCAGTCTCTGCAGCACCGACAACATCCTATCGCATAAAAGCATAACAATAACCACCATGCATCGGATCATCATCTGCAAATAAACTCAACGAAAATAATGTTTGCACAAACCTTTCCTTGATGAGCTGCAGCAGGAATACAAGCCTTTTGTATCGGCGTTGGCTCCTTGAACCCAAGCCTGTATATTGATTTCATGAGCGATGGATGAAGTCGCAAATCATTCCAAGCATAAAACTCAGCCTCATCAACTGATTCCCCGTCAACAGCATCCTTGTCAACGTCATCTGTATTTAGAGAACAATTTGAGAACTGATGATAAATTCCAAAGCTATCATGGCAGCAAACACAAGCATTTTCACACAAGTAGTTCATGAACTTGACCTTGAACTTGCAACCTAATGCTTAAAACGATCGCATATGACTCAAGAAAAGTCAGTAACCTAGCAAGTTATATAGTAATGGTCACGCGTATTAAAAAACTGACCAGCTAAAGATTCCTCATTTGTTTTGGAATCCTTTGCCTTGTTTTTCTTCTTCTTCTTCTTCCTCTTGTTTTTCTTTTTCGCATCATCCACCGTCTTTTCCTGCTCCATTTTATCTTCAACTACACCATCAGCATCATTCTGTCTGTCTTTCTTTGGTTTTAATTTTTTCTGTCGCGTCTCGTTAGGAATTTCGAAACCATAATCAACCTCATCAATCTCTTCAAGAGACAGAAAACCTGCATTTCACTAATAATAAATAAAACAACTCCGAAGATATAATGTATCTCTTCTTACTGAACTTAAAGATATAATATCGAAATTTAAAAGTTAAACAAGAAATATAAAAGCTAACCTCCTTCAAGCTCGTGAGAGCCCACAAAGCCAGAAAAGCTATCATCATCATCTACAGGGAGAGATTGGTTCCATGGAAGAGACTCGAAGCGTTCAAGCTCCGGGTCCTGCATATTTCTCTTTCTTTTCACCTTTCCCTTTCCTTTCTTCTTTGAGACCGACGGTTGCTGCGGCGGCGACGGCGGCGGCGATTCGACGGCCATGGAAGAGTAGCTGCTTCTGTGTTAGCAGGAAGGAAGGCTTGTCGAAGAAACAGAAATTGGGATGGGAACATTGGGAATGAGTATCGTGCAACTCAGAATAGTTTGGGTGATTTTGGGCTTGGGCCTTAAATATGTTGACCTATTTATGATCCAATTTAACCTAACCTTCTCTCTTACCAAAAGAGAAGTATTTGGACCTGTAGTCCGTATACCTAAAGGTGTAAAACCAATAACACATAAATGAATTTTGGTGAGAAAAATGAATGAAAATAGTGAAATTGTGAAATATCAAACACGTTTAATTGTACAAGAATTCTCACAAAGACCTATAATTGATTATGAAGAAACATATTCTCTTGTGGTAGATGCAACTACTTTTAGGTTAAGTTTTCATAAGTCTGACAATAAGAGAATGACTTGATTTACATTGAATGAACATGGTCACAACCAACTTATATGGGCCACTGAATAATAACATTTATATGAAAGTCCCTGAAGGATTTTTAAACTGCCATAAGCAGCTAGTTCTCGAGAACATTATTGCATAAAGATAAATAGATCTATTTATGTATTGAAACAATCATGGCGTATGTGGTATAATCATCTTAGTGCATATTTTCTAAGAGAATGCTATAAGAATGACCCTATTAGTCCATGCATTTTTATTAAGAAATTTGGGTCTGGATTTGTCATATTTTGCAGTGTATGTTGATGATTTAAATATCATCGGGACTCTTGAAGAGATTTCACATACAATGAAATATTTGAAGAATGAAATTGAGATGAAAGATCTTGGAAATACAAAATTTTACCTAGAATTGCAAATTGAACATCTTAAAGATGAAATACTTGTGCATCAAATAACATACACAAAAAAGGTGTTGAAAAGGTTCTATTTTGATCGAGCACACCCCTTGAGTAGCCCAACGACTGTAAGGTCTCTTGATGTGGATAAGGACCCCTTCCGTCCTTGAGAAAGCAATGAAGAAATTCTTAGTCCAGAGGTACCATACTTAAGTGCGATTGGGGCATTGATGTACCTTACTACTCATACAAGATCTGACATATAATTTTCTGTGAATTTGTTAGTAATGTTTAGCTTATGTCCAACCCGAGGCACTGGAATGGAATTAAACATGTACAAAAGATATGGGCTTATTCTTTTCTAACCAGTCCCAAGAGGACTTGATTGGTTTTGCTGATGCATGATATTTGTATGATCCCCATACTGCTCGATCACAAACGGAATATGTGTTTACATGTGGTGGTGTTGCTATTTCTTGGCTTTCAAGGAAGCAAACCATATCAGCTACTTCTTCTAATCATGCAAAAAATTTAGCTATTCATGAAGCTAGTCGTGAATGTGTATGGTTACGGTCTGTGACTCAACATGTTCGTAACCATACACATTCGAGAAGATTGTGGTTTATCCACCGAAAAAGAAGTTCCAACAATTTTATATGAAGACAATGTTGCATGTACTGCACAGTTGAATGATTGATACATTAAAGGAGATTGAACAAAACACATCTCACCAAAATTCTTCTTTACCCATGATCTACAAAAGAATGGTGATGTACAAGTTCAACAGATTCGTTCAAGTGACAATTTTGCAGATTTATTTACCAAGGCGCTTCCAACTGTTGTAGTTTGTGTCCTAAAGACAATTGTTGTTTAGGATATTTTTATTTAGAATAAAGAATGTATAAACTATTGATTTTACGAAAGGCTTTTATCTTTTATCTTATATATGTTACGTTGTAATTATTAGTTAAAAGAAATCCATAGTTTATATTGATAATCTTAAAGTGTTCATACAAGATGAAGTGAGACATACTTTAATGATTAAATGAACTTAAACTATCCCAAGTCGAGTATTGTATTATTGGATTAATATATATACTGTTGAGACTTGCATATAATATATCGCTTATTCATGAATAAGAAGTTGATCCCACGAACTTAGATTATACGAGATATCTGGATAATTATATGGATATGTATAATGATGTTATATATATTGGAGACCCCGCTTTGAGTTACTAGTATGGAATAAATACATAAATGTCAACTAGCTTTAACTCATATGTGGTAATAGATATAAAGTAGTCCTAGAACTCAAATACTCATTCATGTGACTTTGAATTATGGAGTGTGTTACTTTGATTCTACTATCTGTATGATCATGGGTTAAAACCTAATCTAATGGTAAATAGGATAAAGTACAAATAAAGTAGAAGAAAAACAAAGTAACACATCGTGCACAGTGAAATTAACCATCAAATAATATTTTGTTAAACAAAACCTTAATCCATTGTGTCTCACATGACACCACTCATGTCAACACACAATGCAAATGATGCGGCTTAACCTTTGAAGGAACAACCATCATCATCATTCCATTCCAATCCATGCCATCTCTCCTTTCGAAATCCGTCCTCTTGAATTTGAGTCACCTTCCCTTTTCAAAATCCAAAATCCAATTTTCCTTTTCTCACTCCTCCACCATGACTCCTCTCCCTACCAAAACTCGCTTACGCGGCGTCGTTTTCGATATGGACGGAACCCTAACCGTTCCCGTCATCGATTTCACCGCAATGTACAAGGCCGTCCTCGGAGATGCCGAATATTCCAGAATCAAAGCTGAAAGTCCTTCCGGCATTGACATTTTACATCACATTGAGACATGGACTCCCGACAAGCAACGCAAGGCTTACGAGGTTATCCTTGATTTCGAACGCCAGGGCCAGGACCGCCTCCAGATTATGCCCGGTTAGTCATTTTATGGTCCGTATCGTCTCAGATTCTGTGAATTTTCGGAGTTTTGTGGATGATTATACTAATTTTTTGAGTTAATTATGGTGCAGGTGCGGTAGAGCTTTGTGGATTTCTCGATTCCAAGCAATTAAGGTCACGCTTCGATCTTTTTAACCTTTTGAATCTTACTGCTTATTCAATTATGTTCACCTTCATGTAGTTTGTTTCGGATTTCATTGTTTCTTTGGCAAATTTGTTACATTTTAGATTTGCAATTTAGGATACGGGTACGCTATTCTTTGTTGTGTTCATGTGATGGTATGCTATGTTTCCCGGGAAACAGGAAACGTTATTTCTAAAATATAACCAAATAGCCTGAAAATGGTGTTGGATATGGGTACGCTAGTAAGGAGAAGTGTCCATGTAACATAGATAGTATGTAAGAATAGAAACTAAGACCTTCATTTTGAAATTGGATTTTTATTAATTTGAAACGTAATTCTTTCGTTCTCTTTTCTTTGTTAGAGAATGTTATTTCAGTGACTGTTTTCAAGCTTAATGTGATGTCTGTTTGGCATTTTATGTGTGCAATAATTAGATGGATTGTGTTTTTCTTTGGTTCAGAAGAGGGTTAATTACTCGCAATGTGAAGGAAGCAGTGGATCTTTTTCATTCACGGTCTGGAGTGAGTTCTAACTTATTCTACATTTACCAAAGATTCCTGAATATCATTTCAAGTTTAATGCTTTTTTTTTTTTGTCTGTACTATTTTTGATGTAGTGCTTAGACTTGTGATGCTGCAAACTTCTTTGAATTCTCGAAACCAATATATTTGAATTTAGCACATGTGATGGATATCTGTAGGGGGTGCTAAATCACTATGTATTGCACCATTTTAATCAGTAGTGCTGGTCAATCCTGAATGTTAATATAGCTCGTGTGCATGAGGGCTATGGATCAAGCAATGTAAGGTCTGTGTCTCTTTGCACCAAAATTAAAATTTTCCTTTACAAATAATTTTTATATGGTTTTAATTAAATGCTGACAAGTTGTATGTAGTTGGTACATCCTGTAAACTTCTGAGTCCTTTTTTCTTTAGGAGTTAATTTCCTGAGGGGAACTTTTTTCTGTGGAGAACTTTCTCATAGGGGCAATTTTTGCTAGGATGAAGTTTCCTTGAGGAGACTTCTCCTGATGCACTTACCCTAATGTACCTTTCCTGATGCACCCTTTTATCTTTCCGAGTCGAGAGACTATGATAAGCTATTCAAAACCTTCCGGAGTTCATTGATCAGTAGAAAGTGGAGTAGTTTTGATGGTGAAAAACATTGAATAAAGTTACCACCTCCAACATCATAAAAGGGAGAATCACTATATGAAAACTCTACATGTACATGTACTTCACAAAATGGACAAACCAAGAAAACATAGACTTCTTCAACAATTTAGATTTCTCAGTCCATTATTCTCAGTCGTAGACTCGATCATTTGAATTTTAGTTCAAATTAATAATTTCTTTCAAGTTGTTTAGTTCAATTTTTATTTTTTGTTTTTCCTCCAATTGTTCTTTGAGGCTGGTATAGTTGATAATCTGAATCTCAGGTATTATTCAGGTCTCTTTTGTTTCCAGCAATTGGTTGATTTCACAAGACAGTAGTCATCATTTAATTCCATAGTATAATACTATAACTCTTTGGCATGCTCACATTTTCGCTGGTATGAAAAGGTTGAGCCTAAGATATTAACATCTCAGGAAGAAAGGACTCTGTGAAGCTTTAGAGATTTACCAACTACATACACCTTGCTGCCATTTAATAAATCAAGATCATATGAAAGCAAAATTGGATTTTTGGTGCAAACAGTGTTGTAAACTCTATAGTTACAGGCATACACAATAAGCATTTGATTTTTCTATTGAAGTTTTTCGTAGATCACATGCCTGTCATGGTTCTCCTTTCGTTTGAGCCTGAAGCTCAGAACCCCTTGTCTAGAAGGGCTTTTTCTTGGTAGCTAATTCTGCATTATTGTCTCTATGTTGATGGCTGAACTGGTTTGAACTATGGACCCATTCCTATACCATCTTTAGGCTTTAATATGCAATATACGTTTTCTCTATTTCCTCCTCTCTGTGGACTTGTGAATTTTGCATATGCTCTTTTTTCAAAATCTTTTCATTACCGAACGATACTATTCTACACGTCAGACTTGTAATCTTTTTTGCTATGTTTTCTTACTGCAGGTGCGGTTTTCTCCAGCATTAAGCAGGGAGTTCCGTCCATATAAACCTGATCCAGCTCCTCTTCTGCATATTTGTTCAGCTTGGGAAGTGCAGCCTAATGAAGTCATGATGGTTGGCGATAGTCTTAAAGACGATGTAAGCATAACATTGCCTTCTGAAACTTTATTTTTCTGATACTTATATTGGTAGCTTTTATGCTTGTATCGGAGCAAAAACTGGGTTGCTGTTATGGCTGCGAAACAAGCTACAGTTTCGTTTCACTAACTAGATACAATCTTATTTCCATATCATAGGAGGATATTTGTTCTTGTTCCTCTTATTAGATTATTCTGAAAAATTAGTGAGCCTGTGAAGTTAGTTAATGGGGTCCTGAACTAAAGATGATTGATTACAATGGCTACTCCCTCCAGGTGGTTTGTGGAAAACGAGCCGGAGCATTCACGTGCTTGCTTGATGAAAAGGGGAGGTATAGCTCTACTGATTATGCCAATCTGGAAGCAGAACCGGATTTCAAGGTGTCTTCCCTGAGTGAAGTTCAATCACTATTGGAGATGAACTTTGATTTGAGTCCATGATGTTCAATACCTGATTGAGAGATTGCTTTGCTTCAACAGAGTTAATGCTTCATCCGGGTACTGTCTAGTCTAGAATAGAAGAGGCCCGAGGTTTTATTTAATACGATAAAAATCAATGTAATTGCAATGATTGTGTTTGGTTGCTTACATGTAATTTGTTCCACTGGTTATTATGAAAAGTGGGAGTAGCAAGAAGAATAACAATCCAGTGATTGCATGTTTATGAAGTATTATATGGCACTTCAAACTTGAAGTATCAAGTAATGCTCACTTGAAATTTGAAGAAACCAATCGAATACTTTAAATATAAACGATGCAAGCATACTTCATAGTTAAACTCCTCCAATTCTATCAATTAAATAATACTAACAACTCCATTTTCTTACTTTCTTCTCTTTTTCTTTTCATTTTTTTTTTTATTTTCATTAATTTGATTAAAATGATGTCAATTAAAAGTAATATTATTTTTAGGTTAGGGTAGATGGTTGGAGATGGTCTATGTTATGGTGGAAACCCATTAGTTTGACGTAATCACTGAAGCAAGAGGCCTTTGAATTACGTTCAAGAAACTTGTTCATTTTGGTCATTTTGGTTTTCAATTTAGGGACGATTTATTTGCCTCTTGAACTATTTATAAGTGTATCTATTGACTCTTTGATTTGAGTACAATAGAAACAATTTTAATCCGGTATTAGGTACGCATTATAATATTGACTTCGTATAAGAACAAGCGCATGTGAATTTAATTGCAAATTATTCATTTAACTTCGTTATGATATTGATGGTATTATAGTATCTCTTTATTAAATAATGACACATTTCTATAGTCTTCTTTCAATTGCTACATCATATATATATGAAGTCAATATTATTGCACTTATCTAACACTACGTCAAAAAAAAGAGTTTCTAATACACTCAAAAAAGAAGTCAATGTAAATGCCTATAGAATTTGGGGATAAAGGGGTTAAATGCATCAATGGTCACTCAACTTTGCCTCTTGTCTTGAAATAGTCACTCAACTTCAATTTGTCTCAAAAAAGTCACTCAACTTTGAGTTTTGTCTCAATTAGGCCACTCTATCAGCTTAAAATATAAATTAAATCCTAAAATAGTTGGCTGAGTTTAGTTTAAGTCAAGATAAAAAATATTTGTGAATGAAGGCACAATAGTTGATGGTTGACTATAGCGAGAACGACAAAACCTATCTGTGAAAAACAGAAAAATAAATAAAGCGCCCACCGTGGGGCTCGAACCCACGACCACAAGGTTAAGAGCCTTGCGCTCTACCAACTGAGCTAGACGGGCTTTGTTGTTATAAGTGTATATTTAATTACTTAAAGCGTATTACGGGAGTTAAGGCTTTTATTCAATACAACCAAATAAGATGTGCTCATAATATTTAAGTTTGTGAATGTTAGCGGATAAATTAAAATTTAATGAGTACTTGTTGAATTATAAAATACTTTTGCAACAAGTCTTGTGTGATATTATTTAGATATTATCTGTTTTCGTCTAAAGCTAATAATTTGTGATTCATGTGTATTAGAAATTCACCTTTAATAGTAAATTTGAGTCATTTCGTTATTGAATCGGAATCCGATTGTTCCAATTTTAGAATAAGTAATATTTTTTAATTCATGAACATAATATAATGCCTACCTCTCAATTTAAAATTTTATTAACATATTAGATTTGAAAATTATGTTAATGATCACTTTGAGGAAAATCAAACACAAAAGTTTCCTAGAACTAAAGTTTTAATCAAATTACATTCTTGATGTTCTAAATCAACTTTTGGAGGTTTTAAAACAAAAGCTTTTAACTATTAAATTTGTTTTAAATATTCTTTTTTTGAAAGAATAATATCATTTTATTCATTAGTGAATGAAGTTAAATCTAAATTATAAATTTAAAATTAGGTCCATAAAGAAAGTAATAATATAATTGAGTGGTTAACCTCAAGATAAGTTGAAAGATAATGTTTGTGATTTACTTAAATTTGTAAATAAATGTCTATGATTCACAGTTTGCAAATAAAGTATATGGTATGAAGTTTTTTTCATTGCAAATTATATATGACCATGAAAGTGCACAAACAAGTATGACTAATGATGACAATGTAACTGCTAATTTTGAGTGGATTTCGTCTTTGATGCAAGATATTGAAAATGGCTTGTTCTTGATTAGTGAGATTAAACTCATTTCCTTTAGTATTTCACTTTGTTGTTATTGTTTATGTTATTTCGTAATTTGGTTCATGTTTTTAATCTCCCATGGTGAAATTTACATCAGACCTATTACATTGGTGAATTAGATATTGATTGCTATTAGTAGCTGAATTTTTGTTTCATCTTATCTTATTTATGCTCTCCTCTCACCCTATTTATTTTGTTTAGCAGATGATCTATCTTGGTATGCTCAGTTCATGTTCTATTCTAGGAACATCAAAAGCATTTGGTTCAGTCTATAAGTTTTGCGAACATAGGCTTAATAAGTTAATTTGGAGCAGTATTTCTTGCCTTGTATGCGGCATGACATTGGCTTAGATTTAGATGAGATTGAACACATTTCATATAGTAATTGACTTGATTGTTTATATTATATCGAATCTTTGTCATGTTCTTATCGTTTTTTGGCTTCTCAAATTATTTAGCTTCATAGGTTTCTTAAGGGTGTTTATGTCATAGTTGTAGAATCATCAAATTTATTTCTCAAGGGTGTTTATACGTTTTTTTTTTGTCCAATTTAACTTCGTTGTTACAAAATTTTTCAAAAAAAGACTTTTAAGAATTAGAGTTGTTTAGAACTACATTGTCTGTTGAAAAAACGCTTCGAACTATTCACCGAATATCGAGATGGCCTCGAAACGAAAAATAAAAAATTAAAGTTGCTAAAGTATTGTCAATTATTGGAAACCTCTAAATTTTTAGACCGTTAGCGATAATTTTTACTAATATTTTTGAACAAATAATTTTGATAACATTAATTATTTTCTCTAACTACAAAAATCAAAATTCAATAAAAATATCACAATTTTTCTTTTTTTTTTCAAAATTTCTATAACTAATAGAGTTATTTATTTTAGTTTACTCTTAATCAAACCATGTTCAAATTCATGTACAAGACTAATCAGAATTTCAACTAGAATTCTCTACCATGTTCATAAACGGTTGAAATTAGAAAATCTATAATTAATTTTCTTGAAAGCATCGATGTAGGAAAAGGATCTCTAAATTTAATCAATCTTCCCACATCATTTGGAGAAGACATATATCATATGAGAGCACAATTTGAAGGTAGCGGTCGACATAAAGCTTCTGAATTGTCCCGGTCCTACTGCCATTTCCTCCTCCTCATGTCATCTTCCCTACCATGCTTGTCCTCTTCTGTACTTCTTGTCTTCATTTGGGCCCTTCTCTAGATCCTGCTCCCTTTGCTCCCCAAAAAGTTAAGGTATCCTTCACCTAGAACACTCTTCTCACACCCTTTACCTCCATCTTTCTAGATCTTTCCCTTCCCTCAAATTTCACATTCTTTGGACACCCTCTTTCCCCTTAATCCTAAAGTTTGTTTCTTTGGGGTCAAACATTGCATAACACCAGCCATATTCTTCTTCTTTCTGCAATTCTTTAACTGGGTTTTCCTTGTTTTCGCACACCCTCTTTCTCCTTATTCCTAAAGTTTGTTTCTTTGGGGTCAAACATTGGATAACACTGGCCATATTCTTCCTCTTTCTGCAATTCTTTAACTAGGTTTTCTTTATTAAAGAGTCTTAAGTCGATAGGGTTGGAGTCCTACAGTTGTGGGGCATTTTGTGGGTGAGCCTCCAACAGAGAAATTGGAAGTTATGTATAAAAATGAAGTAGGTTTTCCTTGTCATGGACAATCTCTTTCCTCTAATCTCAAAGTTTGTTTCTTTGGGGTCAAACATTACATGATACTAACCATGTTCTTTCCTCTCTAAGCATTTCATTAACTGGGCTTTCCTTGTTAATCTTAAAGTTTGTTTCTTTGGAGTCCAACATTAACATAATACAAAATTACTAACCATGATTTTTCAATTCCTTACTTCCTCAGCTACTTCTAAAACCCCAATCATTTCAATCACTCCAAGAAATTTAAATCCAAGATTCTATATACCTCCTCCAAGGTTATGTCAATTTCATTTGAGACCAATTAGATGTTTCTTGAACAACAAAGACTCAAAAACTACCAATAGCCCTGCAAAACCCAGTTCCCATCTTTTTGGAGTAGAAACCTTAAGCCCAGTTAGGAATACTAATAGAGGATATGAGGAGAAGAGAAGTTTTGCTCAATTGGGTAGCAAACAAATGGGGTTGTTATGTGGTTTTGGGTATTGGATGCAAGGCTTTAGGTGTTTTCCATGGTTGGCTCTTAACTTTCACATGGCACATTACCTTAATCTTCATCCATCATTATTGCAGATTGTGCAGCATTCTGGGAATCTCCCTATGGTAGCTAAGCCTCTTTATGGGATTCTTTCTGATGCTATTTATATTGGAAATTCTCATAGAATTCCTTACATTCTCATTGGAGGTAAACAAATTTCATTTCTGAGGATTACATTAGTTACTAATGTGTTTAGCTCTTTTCTTGTTTAATGGTTATTTGTGTATATGCTTTTTATTTCATGTTACTGTTGCATTCTCTATTTTGATTACCTTCTTTGATTTGATATTGCTCCTATTTTATCCATACTTTCTTAGATTCTTTTTGTCAAATTCCATGTCCATAACTTTTGCGGACAGACAGGTAATGTAAAGTGTACTTAGTTTCACATCTCAGATTCATGGGAATTGTGTATTTTTGAGCCTGGTCCACGTTCTTTAGGACTACTTTTAAAGGGTTACTGAAATTTTAAGCAAAGTTGTTTGCTGTCTCTTTTTTTTTTTCTGATTTGTTTTTTTCTCAGAATTAGACTTTCTACTTTATATGCCAAGTATGGTTCGAGTAAGGAATAGATTTCATATTGTTAAGAACAAATTGTCCAACTTTTTGTTTTGTTTCTGTTTTCTGCTGAAGTATTCCAAACCTTGTAGTTTTTGCAAAAATAAGACATTTTAATAGTTACTAATTTACTATATCCTTTTTTTCTTAACGAACATAAAAACTTGAAGCATGTACTGAATTATTTCCCGGTCCTTATTAAACAATAGCATTTGTAGCAGTTTGAATAAGTAATGTTTCCAGAACAAATAAGTTTGGAAAATTGTGAAAATATGAAATTTATTATCCTTGGAACTCTTTTTTTCCTATAAATATTTTGTTTTTTGGGTCATGTTTGTTTCTAGTTGACTTGATAATGTTATGGTTCTGGTGCAAATAAATGAACATACATCTAAGATCATTAGGCAGATCAAGTAACTTAAACTTGCAGTTGCAGTACAATATGTAACTAAAACTCTTATTCCCAGAGTACGATCTAAGAGCTAATTTGTAACCGAGTAAAAGAAAATCTTAATTTACGGGAGTTAAGGTCTGTTGACTGATTAACTCATACGAATCAGTTTTTCAGTCTTGTTGCAGGTCTTATCTTGGGGTCCATTGGCGTTGATCCCAGTTGTACGCAAAGCTCTTCCTACAGTTGTGGCTTGCATCCTTCTGAGTAATATTGGTGCATCAATCACAGAAGTTGCAAATGACGCTCTTGTCGCAGAATACGGACACAAGCATAGAATGAGAGGCCTCCAGTCCTATGCGTTTATGGCTTCAGCTGTTGGTGGAATTCTAGGGAACTTAGTTGGTGGATTCTTCTTAATGAAAGCACCACCGAATATCATGTTTCTCATATTCGCAAGTTTATTATCTGTTCAACTAGCAATTTCATCAACAGTGAGGGAGGATTCTCTTGGTTTAGCACAACCGTCACAACATCACCTTGCAACGGAATCAATCTGGGAAAATGTAAAAAAACAACTTGGTGATCTTAAAATGGCATTATGTGAAGACACCATCTCTTCCCCTCTTTTGTGGGTTGTAGCTTCTATTGCCACAGTCCCAGTTCTCTCAGGCTCAATCTTTTGCTATCAAACACAATGTCTGCACCTGGACCCTTCGGTTATTGGAATGTCACGCGTAATTGGGCAATTGATGCTTCTTTCCTTGACTGTAATGTATGACCGTTACTGGAAAGAAGTGTCCATGAGGAAATTGATAGCTTCAGTCCAGCTTCTCTACGCCTTTTCTCTTCTCCTTGATTTTATTTTGGTGAGACAGATCAATCTCAAACTGGGGATTCCCAATGAGGTATTCGCTTGTTGTTTTTCGGGTTTAGCAGAAACTCTTGCACAATTTAAGCTTCTACCCTTTTCAGTACTACTAGCAAGTTTATGTCCAAAGGGCTGTGAAGGATCTCTTACGTCTTTCCTTGCATCAACATTGTGTTTATCGTCAATTATTAGTGGGTTTTTGGGTGTTGGGTTAGCTTCATTGACAGGAATAACTGCCGGTGATTACTCAAGCCTGCCTGTTGGAATTTTGATACAATTTATTGCAGCATTACTACCTTTGGGATGGATGCGATATGTACCTTCCCAACCTATTATCGATAAGGAAAGAAAGAGAATAATGAGCAGAAGAACTCGGAAGAATAGAAGGATCGGAAGAGTAGTATTAGGCTCCATTTTTGTTTATAGGCGAGAAAGAGAATCTGAGTAGAGATACATGATTTACAAGGAGCAAGAGTAGCATTTTCTCTTACAGCAACAAGTGAAAATTCGGTACAACTGAATATTTGGCTGTTGGCATGATCGGCTGGCCGAGAAGATCAGGTGCCAAAAGTGAGCAGAAAACAAAGATTGAACCTGTTGAACAATTTAAGACTTTCTACAAGACAGGGTAGATATATACAGCAGCAGTATCAATGTTCATTTGACACGGCCTCGTTAGGTATCAATAGCTGCCTTGTATGGTTCCTCCTGGAAGCCGGATTACTGTAGTGGTAATCGGGCTACTAATGCTTAATTGAAATGATCAAATCCAGCTGATCAAGGAATGACCATTTAGCATGAAGGTGCTTGAGTTAGTTATACCATTTCTTTCCACTTTATGGTAAAACTCTCTTGGCAGAGCTCTTGTTTAGTAATTAGAAATTCATGTATTATGTAATGAGTTAACAGCATCGACGGTCACCGATTTAATTTCAAGCAAGTTTTGCAGATCAATAGAAACATCCCTTTTGCTGGGATTTCAAATGGTGTTCATGTAGATGTGTATAGCAAGGAAACTTTTCCACCTTAATGAAATCATAGACGCATTAGCCGACCAATATAAACCTCCCTTGACAATATTTTCAGCCTCTCAATGGAAAAGTTTAATCAAAATCTTTTATTAGAGTTGCCAAAAATTAAAAGACAAACAGTTAAGTGTCTCCTATATGGAGGGTCTATCTAAGACACCGCGATACCGCGTGGTTTATTTGAAAAAATACCAAAATTTCGTACTTGATTTGAAAAAATACCAAAATTTCGTACTTGAAGCACAAGGATTAGTCGTCAATACACTTCTAGAGAAGATTCTGACCTTTTCTTGTAGATGCGCTCGGGCCTGTTGCCAAGGCTCTTTTTGCAGATCCTCAGAGTTCTCTGCAGCTCCTTGCAGGCCTAGTCTCCATTGGGCACGCTGGGTGGCACACAGGCTCACACAAATGAACCCTTTAGCCGATTCTCACCACTCATAGCACTTTCTCATAATTTTATATCTACACCATCATTTGAGAATCAAGAGAATGGTCAACTTCCTTCATCAATTTTATAAGACCATTCAGCATTTCGTATATCGAGTTAGAACAAGGATGCGCCTTATCAGTAGCGTAAAAACAATGAGTTGTGTCGCTAATGGTTATCCAACTGCACCCAGGAACTTTCCTTAATCCCATTTCTTTCATCACTGTTCTCACATCAGCTACAACATCCCATCTTTTGGCAGAAGCATGAACATTTGAGAGTGAGATATAATTCGAGGGGTTCTCGGGCTCTACCTTAACCAGAAATCCATAAGCAAGATCTTGCATCTCACAATTTCCGTGCATTATCGAAGCACTAACAAGAGCACCCCATATACTTGGACCGGGTTTCATAGGCATTGTTCTAATAAAGTTCAATGCTTCTTGAAGCTGACCTGATTTACCTAACATATCCACAATGCAAGCACAAATCTCAATTGTTGGCTTAACTCCGTATTCTCTTATTGCAGAGTTGTAGATACGAAGGCCTTCATCTACAAGTCCTGACCTTCCACAAGCAGAAAGAATCCCTACTACTGTAATTGCATCGGGTTTATTCCCGAGCTGGAGCATTGTATCATATATGAACACAGATTCCTTTCCCTTCCCGTGCAATCCATATCCGGAGATCATTGAACTCCAGGAAATTGCATCTCTACGAATAGATCCATCCTCAAATATTCTTCTTGCATAATTCAAGTTGCCACACTTAGAATATATGTCAATCAGAGCATTACATAACGACACATCGTTTGCTAATTGTTTCTTAATTGCATATCCATGAATTTGTTTCCCACTGGTTAAACTAGCAAGTGAACTACAACCTGGAAGAGCACTCACTATTGATACCCGATTAGGCTCTACTCGGTCTTTCAGCTGCATTTCACGAAAAAGAGCCATTGCTTCTTCCGGATCTGCATTTTGCATATAACTATTAATCATTGCTGTCCAAGCATAAACATTTCTCTTCTTCATTCGCTCGAACACTCGCCTTCCATAATCAACTTTCTTAGTCCTTGAATACATATCAATCAAACAACACCCCAAATGAATATCAGAACCTGAAACGAAGCCCCAACCCAATTCAAATCTCACTATAAACCCATGTAGCTCCCTTCCATAATCCAGCCTCTCAGTATCATAATCACACAGAAGCAGAAGACTTGAAACTGTAAACGCGTCGGGCTTGAACCCTTCCATTTGCATACTAGTCATAAATCTTACAATTTCCTCATCGAAATAACGACCCCCCACATCTCCAAATCCTGCTATAACGATATTCCAAGAACGCACATTTCTATCGGGCATTTCATCGAACACTTTCAAACATTCCCCCAGATCCCCACACTTACTATACATAGACATAAGAGAATTAGCAACAGTAACATCCAAATCACTCCCAATTTTCACACATTTTCCATGAATAAATCTACCTACATTCAAATCTCCAATCTCACAACAAACTTTCGACAACGTAGCGAGGGTATAATCATCCGGTACCACACCGGAACAACCCATTTTAAAAAACTGATGAAAAGCCTCATCGTATGCTTGGTTTTTAACATAACCATTGATCAGCGAATTCCACGAAAAAACGGTCTTCTCTTCGATCGTATCGAAAACGAGTTGAGACCCATTTGGGATACCGAAAACAGCATATGCGGAGATGAGTTTTGTGGCCAAAAAGGAGTTTTGAGTGAATCCGAAAAGCACGATTCGGGCATGACATTGGCGGGTGAGTTTTCGAGAGTTATGGGTAACCGAAAGCTGAAGCAAATCGAGAAGATGAGTGGCAGAATGGTAATAACGGGAGGTTAATGTCGTCTTCAATGGAGAGAGTAGGATCATTTAGAGCTTTGATTTTTGGCGGGTGATTCAGTTCGGATTTTTTGATATCTGTATATGAAATTCTTATTGGGCCGGATCTAGTAGTTCTTTTGATTATCGGATCTTTTCAGGCCTGGCCCAATCCGGAACGATGGGCTAGGTAGATTGTTTTGTTTTTAGAGGTAATTTCAAATAAGTGCATGTGGTTTTACAGTTTTGTAAGTAAAGGACTGTGGTTTATCTCTGAGCAAATAAAAGATCGTAGTTTAATTGTTTGTAGAATTAAGAAAATTGTCGATTTTGTTGATTTAAAATGATGATATTTTTTGCCCAGATAATTTTTCAGACTTTTGGACAGTTATGTAAGAGTTAAGTTCAAAGGTAAAAAAATGTTTCTTAAGACAAAAACTATCTTCGTTCATGTTAACAAAACCGACTGTTTCCTTAATTCTGCAAACAATGGAAACCACATTCCTCTATTTGCTCAAAAACAAATCACAGTCCTTTATTTACAAAAACGTGAAACCACATAACACTTATTTGAAATTAACCATCTTTCTGACTAAAAACTTGAAATCTCTAATTTAGGGCAAGTTCTTCGGTAATGTTAAAGGACATTCCATTAAATTTTTGACAAGTATATGTACTGTTACAAATACAAAAATATTAATGAGCCATTTAACATTTGTCAAATATCTACTGAGGGATCTTTAAATTTATTTAAGAATCAGAACCTTTAATTTTTTTTGCTAATTTAGACAACTTTAGTCCCTCAACACTCAGGCTTAGAGTTGTCAATTCCATTTGGAATTCGTTCGTACGGGAATGGAGAATCTGTAAATTTTTTTTGTTATGGGTGGAATATGAGGAGATTTTTTCAGAGTCATTTTACATTGATCGGAATTGTAACGATAAGAGAAGATAAGATATCTATTAATTTCCTGGCGAATCAAAACTTCATTGATTTCAATAATTCTAACTTTCATGTTTACATTCTAGTTATCTTGAAAATACGAGTATCAATATTTTTAAGATGTTTTATCATTCTTTAGTAACTGAATTTGGTCAGTCACAGTTAATTCTAAACTAGTTTGAGCTAATATTGACTAGCCAACATTGAAAACCACCCGCAAATCTTGAATGGATTCCCACAACAATTGTTTCATAAAATCAAACTTATTCGCATGCATCAAGTTTTTCAAATAAGATAATGGTAATTACAAAAAGAAACTCCACATATTTGATATCTTTTTCTTTGATTTTTTTATCTGCTTTTTCATAAATAGTAAATTTCAGTAGAGTTACTTAAAAACTACAGTACTTGTTCTCAAAAAAATTAAAATAAAAGGAACATTTGCTACTAGTGTTGCTTTACAAGTAATAATAAATTATATCCTATAACCTCCATTCCGGTAATCTGCCATATGTGAAATACTACCAAACATATTTTATTTTTTTTGGTGAACATTTTTTTTTGTGAACACCAAACATATTTTATAATAGAACAAAAGAAAAAAAGATGTGGTTTTATTAAATTTGAAAAATGGAACAAAATCTTATCACTAAAAGTGACTACAATTACGTCAATAGTTGAATAACATCACTAGAATAACTTAATTTTAAAAACCTCAAATATAATGTGTAAATGTAAAACCATAAAAATTATTTACAGTTTATTAGTGTACATCTAATATTCCTAACATCTTCATAAGATCTGCCAAGTTCTTTTTGCTGGGAGTGGTTTTGTGAGGTGCCGGTGATGAGTCCGGCATGCACTCATATTCTAAGGGCATAATCCATCAAGTATCAACTCAAAAGATGGAAAAATTGCTTAAAAAAGGTGAAATATGGGAGTTGCGTGCAAATTGTTCTGTTCCTGAAGAACAAGGGTACTCCAATTATGGAACAGATTTGATCAAGGGCAGTTCAAACCAGAGAAAAAAGGTGAAGTTTGGTTTAGCGAGGTCCACCATGGGCTGACATACACCAATGATCCTTAATGTGAAGATGTTGGCTTATTGAAGAAGCTTAAGAAGAAATATCTTTATTTTATTATATTTTAATAGTTGAACAACCTGGTTTACTGTAGATTTTTTTTACTTGATTGTACTTGTTGCAACTTTGACCATTAATTCCTCGTCCTAATCTCGAGGGATGAATATCCTACGTGAAAAAAGGATTAAAGGAGGCCTCAGTGTTATCAAGTCATATCATTATCATCACTTTAGTTAGTTTTGAATTATTGTAGTAGTTTCCAGAGAGAGAGAGAGATGTAGTTAGTCTTTAGTTTCTCTTTCATCCAAGTGTAGAGCTCAGCTCTGGAAACATAAATTTCTAGCCATTAATCTACTATTCAGTTGTCTTCTTAGATGCTTGCTTTAAATTCTATGGAATTTGGCGTGCGAGAACAATTAAGATGAATCGTGAGTAGTTGTTCTACAAGCTTCAGCCAACCAAAGAGCTGGCAAAAGTAAGTATAAATCTCATTGTTTTACATGAATGTTCCTGTTGGTTATTAAATGAAGTTATTTATGCATCTAAGGCTTAGCTGCTCTTAGTGTTAGTGGAACAATCTAGAAGATGTCCGAAGTTGGAAAACGAATCTATAATTTAATGCATGTTTATCATTAGATTTGAGTTAAATATGTTAGGGGTTTTTAGTCCTTAGATCTGAAATGCTCTTCTACACTTATTGCTTAGATGTATTTTGTTAGAGACTTCAAATAATGTGCATCTAAGGATCTCAAGATTAAGTGATCATCTTTCTTGAGAGTATTGAGTGAAGAGAAACCCTAAACCTATGATTCAAGATCTTATGTATGTATATATGTATGCATGTATGTGGAGATTAATGCTTGTTTTTGCCTGTTCTGGTTGTGCCTCTGCCTGTTCTTAGATTATTGAAGTTCTATTTTTTGCTTGTTCGACTGAGACCCTTAGATCTGTCTTCTAGTTAATTTGCATTACTGTTCATTGTAGAAAGTAGTTTAAAAATCTCTCATTTAACTGTTATCCAACTGAAATCTGACTGTTCTTTAGCATTAGAACAACCGTTGATCATTTTATTTTCTATGGAAATACGATAATTTACTTTTGATGTACTACTATGTGATTTGGTCCTCTTGCTAGAGTGTCCACACTACATTTTGACACAGTAGCCGACTATCTGTTTTTTTCGAGTAGAAATTGGAAGTCAATGTTTATGTGTTTCGTTCCTTTGTGGAAGATTGAATTATGTGCAAGATGAACTGCTGACTTGTTATCACATTATAAAGTTGCAATGGGTTATATACTTCCATTCCAAGTGACTTGAGAAGATATAGATCAATGTATCTCACATGCTTGCTGTCATTGCTAGGGTCCTGTATTATGCCATTTCGAGCTTTTGGAAACTATATGTTACTTTTTTGTTTCACTAGAAAACTAATGAAGCTCCAAAGTTCATCCTCTTTATCGTCTCCCACAAGTCCTAGAATACTAAACATGTAAATTGTCGACCAAACATTTCAAACACCTTCTTAAACCAATCAACTTTAGACATATATTAGGATATGTTTGGGCATGGTAGAGGTTGTATAGGTCGATGATCTTAAAAATGGTACAAGATAAGAGTAAGTCCACCCAAAACTCTACGCGTTTAAATAGTGCAATAAAACCCTCCCTAAAAAGGTTAATCATCTTACAAGAAAGGGTTGGAAACCTCACTGCGATCTATCGAGAACCTGATAATCCTGCCATAATTTCTCAATCCATTTTAATCTCAATGATGAAGGCCCCTCCTAGGTAGGAACCTTTTTTGTCAAACCAATCAAAGCACTTGATGGCTCACCGACAATATCAATTGTAATGACATTATTTTGAGATTTCTTTAAAGCCATGTCGGTAGAAGAACTCTCAGACGAGGAAATTGGAGAGTCGAGATAGTAAAAAAAATGTTTCATGGTTCTTCTTAATTGTTTTAGGGATGATTTCCATAACAATGTAAAAGAAAAAAAAGGAGAAAAGATTTCATGGTTCTTCTTTAAATAGAAGTAAGAGCTAGAATGTGAAGATACAATGATTAGAGAGAGAGAGAGAGAGAGAGAGAGAGAGAGAGAGAGAGAGAGAGAGAGAGAGAATTAAAATGATGGCTTAAAGACAAGCGCGTCCCTAAAAATTCCTTCAAAAATGTCTCCTCGCGCCAACCTACACCTAACATTTTAGTTCCCCATACCAAATATAACCACAATTGTCATCGGTTCACACCCAAGTCACTATTGACCAAGTGCATTTTTTAAATCATAACCAAAGCCTCAAGCTTCCCCATATTAGTCACTTGATCTCGTTCACGCTTTATAGTTTAATTGAAGCTCAAACACCTTGAAAAATGTTCAAGCCTGAGGGGGGGGGGGGATATGATATTAGATAAAATAAATAAAAACGCACCATGGATCAATCAATATATCCGAGCCGCCTAAGTCGTGTGTGCGATGAAGCTTATATGCCATATATCTAAGGCAAACACATACGATAACACCATAAAAGGAATAATGCAATCACCATATGAGGTATCTTCACTTTTCACTACTATTATTACAATCCTAGCCACCTTTCCTTTTTTTTTTTTATCTTCTTTCCTTGACTTGATTCTCAGAACGGGTGTCGGTACCTAGATAATCCATTTCTCTCGTAATTGTAGGATGATAATCATGCCATAGTGTATATCAATATAATCAGTGACCGAGGTCACAAGATAAGCATGTGACCAATCTTCTCTCTCATTCTATATGTGACATCATCATGTCGGTTACATCACTTAGCCGCCTCAGTAAGGGACACACGACACCGTCACCTGTGAGAACGTGCCCAACACGTTGAATCCTTGCCTTTAGATAACTTCCTCTAACTAATTCCTCTCTTAGAACCAATAGCCATGAGACACATGTCTAGCAACCTAAATCCACTATAAAAGGTAAGGTATCCTCTCTTAAGTGGGCATTCACTATTCTCCTTTCTACTTCATTGATTAGCCGCCTTCCATTATCTTCTTCCTATCTGACTTGAGCGTCAGAGCCGGCTTGGCAGTCTCTAGCCCCGTTTGCACACCGTTTGCTTAGAATACATTTCCACAGTCATGCTCACCTAGTCAATAACTGACCAAATACAATTTGATCAATCACCATTAGATTAAAATATAAGGGTGGAGATTAAAACCTAATGAAATCACCTAAAGACGACGAGTTGATACAAGACTATTTAGGGTATAATAAAAAAACAAAAAACAATATTTATAATTAAAGTAAAATAGTTGATTTCATTAAATTTTAATCTCCACCATTAGAATCTAATTTAACGGTGATTGACTAAATTGTATTTGGTCCGTTATCGACTAGGTGAGCAGTACCACTCTATATTTTCATTAGCATCATGCGAATATGCCAAAAGGGTGAAGTTATATATAGAGATGAAATCAAGAAAATATTGCAAGAGAGAGTGAATGGGAGAATCTAGTTCCAATCTTCATGTGGGATCATTGATACAACTAATTAAACCATTAAATAATTTGGCATTTGATTATGTCATTTGAGCTTTCTATAGGAGAAGAATATTACAACAGTAGGACACAATGCTAAAAGGCCAGCACGGATTGTACTAAGTTGAAACTATTATACATAATCTCATTTTTTATTTTCCATATCTTCTTTTTTTCTTATTAATTTTTGTTTTATTTCTGTTTTTTATATCATCTTTTTGAGGACAACTTTTTTCAGTACACTTTTTCTATTAGTGTCACAATTTTTTATCGAGTTATCTCATTATGAAATCTTTACTTTAGTTAGTTATACTTTTCTTTTGTGATTAATAGATTGAATTTATAATTGATTACACAACTCCATTACTGTAATTAGTTATACTTTTATTTCAATGAACAGATCTCTTTAAAACCCTCAAGTGAAATGATAATAAAGAATTAGTCTTTAATTAGTTCGACTATTTATATTTATTACATACGGTAACTCATAATGGGTAGAAGTTAGTTTGGTAAAACGATTTTTCTTTCAAGTCATAACTAAATACTTTTATCCTATTGTTTGAAGTGAAAAAAATGAAAAATAAAATCCTTTTAGAAAAAATATGAAAAATAAGGTCCTTTCAAGAAAAGAAGAAAAGAAAGAAAAATAAGGTATCCAAAGAACATAAGAACATAACTTGACAACCAACAAGAGATAATAGTAAGAGTACTGGATATGATATCTAGTGTTAAGTTTAACCCATACCCAACATTTTTTTTAATTTTTAAATGATCCCTCCATGCCTACTATCCTAATTAAAGTTCTTGATATTCGTTAGTTTGTTTGAAATGACATGAATTAATTCGTAAATTCACATGGTAGGGATTACAATAAAGTACGAGTGGATCTTCATCAAACTAACACCAATTTGACTTTAATGTTTATAAAATTGTATGCGATTATGACCTAAAGGTTATCGAAAAAGTATTAATTAATATGACGCCACATACATTAACTTTTGATATGTGAAGTGTTTTTAGATGAAAATATAATTGTACCATTTCTTAACATTAGATTAAATGATGCTATTTTGTACAAGGTCAAATTAGCAGTTTTGTAATAATTTTAAGGTTATTTCGATATATTATTTTTAAAAGGTTCGAAGAAATTTAAATGTGAAATATAGAATTAACAATAAATGTATACATAACCATGAAATGTTTAATGTTGAGTTTTTATAGAATTTATCTTATTTGTGTTTTTTTAAAATTTATCCCATATAGTTTTGGTTATTTTTTTTATTTTATTCTTATAGTCCTACCTTTTTTTTCTTTCTATTAATTAGTGTTAACTCATTCTTTTTTTCCTTTCATTATTCTTACTATTCAACTTTACCCTCCATAAATCCAAATGTTAAGTTATCTATTTTATTTTCATTGTTTTTCAAATCTAATATCTTTCCATTTTTTCATTTTTCTTATCATGACCATTCTTTTCTTTTTTAAGTTTTTACATATTGCAGTTTCATAATCGTCGAGTTATGTTTTTTTAAGTAAAAAGCCAGCTGAAACGGACAGAGGGCAGACAACCCAACTAGGTCGGTACTCCTACCACTCCGAACCTAACCCAAATATATTTGAAAAAGAAACAAAAAACAAGAAAAGAAAAGTTAAGCAACACGAAATTGTTCTAGACAATACAAATCATTTGAAATAAACGATTGCAGAAACCAGGCGCAGAATTCCACCATATTATGTCGTTTGCAGCAACTCCGAACTTGGACAAAGCATCCGATGCCCTATTTCTTCCGTGGTAAATATGAGTCACGATAATATTCATATGCGAACATTACCTAATACAATCCAACCAATCTTGACGAAGAGACCAAGGGACATCTGTAACGATGCTTAAGCATATTGACAATATAAATTGAATCACACTCCATCCAAAGATGTAACCAATCTTTCTTCCAAGCTAATTGAATAGCAAAAATACCAGCCTTTAGTTCAGCAATATGCGCAAAGGGAGAATTAACCGGAAAAGCAAAACAACCCCTGACAAAATCTCTAGAAGTGCGAAAAATACCTCCTGCGCCTTCTGCGCTATTCAAATTTGCAGAGCCATCTATATTAACCTTAATCCAGCCAGACAGGAGACGGGACCAAACAACACTGATAATATTAGGAGCTCTAGGTGGCCGAGCAGGAATCTTTAAAGAGCGGAGTACACAAAGCTCATTAACACAATTCTTCATAGAACCTTTATTACAAAAGCGAGCCTCTCTAATCATAACCCAAAGCCTACGAAAGAGATGATGAATAGATGGAATTTCATTCTCGAATACTGCCAAATTTCTAATTTGCCAAAGAAGCCAAACAAGACTAACATATTCTTCAATTTATGAAGTTTTGTAAAAAAAAAAGTCACAGGAAAATTTGCCATTCCATTGCATAAATTCCTAGACCTTCACTGTCTATATTCATCCATTTCAAATAAAAGAGAAAATAGAATGATATTTATTTTTTTTGGATTAAACACCTTTTTGACCACTGTGGTATCCAAAATGTTGTCATTTACCTCTTGTGGTATTATTTTGTCACATTTGTCCCCTGTGGTATCTCAATTCGTAATATTTGCTCCCTATGGTATTCTAATTTGTCACTTTTGGTCCTTCATCAAATGAAAATATAGCAATTTTGACACGTATTGTCACTCAACTTGTTTAATTCTAACAAAAGTTTAACTGTATCTTCAATTGACATCTCTATTTGTTGAAGATCAATTGCAAATTATCAAAAAAACAATCAAATTTAGTTGTTATGTGGTATGTCCAAATGTCAAACAATGACGTGTGGCAATAGATAACACATTTTTTATCTTTTCATCGATTCAGGGGCTAAATGTGACGAATTAGGATACCACAAGGGAAAAATGTAACGAAATAATACCAAAGGGGGCAAATGCCAACATTTTAGATACCACAAGAGGCAAATATGTGTTCAAACCTTTTTTTTTTTTGAAAAAGAAACGGATAGCTAGCAGAAAAAGCTGCTATATATAGATATCCCAATTAGGTGGAGACTTTCAACAACAGAAAACCTTCTCCATGCCCAAATCGATTAACAAAAAGATTGATTTATTTTTTTTGGGTTATACAGAAATACAATGAAATTGTAAAATATAAAGTACTAAAACGAATACTAAGGCCGAGCTCGTTTTAGCCTTTATATGCACCACGGCCCATGATGGTAGAATTGGTACCTTTAATATAAAAACAATTTGCAAAATGTAATGTTTTGGAAAACAAGTTCGAACAGTTGAAAAAAATAAAAAAGACAAACAATATGAACTTGAACTTTATATATAAAGCATAATTTCATTTAAATCGATATGACATAAATGTGCTTGGTGAATATATAATCCTTGTTGTTTTGAAATAAAATATGCCTTTACTTTATGATTAATTTTTAATTTTCTGTCTAATCAAATGTATATAGATAGACAGAGTTTCGTAATGGATATTAAAAACAAGTAGTATTGCGCTTATATTATACCCTTATGTGTCATATCAAATCCACTTCCAAACTTTTTATGTGAAAACATTATTAGTTTATTTTTAGTCTCAAAATTTGCATTGGTATCTCCACCACTCTTAAACTTGCTTAGAATAAAATGATTAACGATTTAAAATCGCGTGGTAGATAATAGAAAATTTAGACAAATTCGTCTGTCACTATCAAGTACGATAAAAGGATTAATAAATTACTGTAGACAAGTTTATAAAACTACTAAGTGATTTAACCTAATTTAGACAATAAAAATGAGTGTTCAAGTAACACTAATGAAATACTCTGCTTTTTGAATCCAAATTCGTGGTTTTGATATATAAGTATTTTATTTTTCAATTTAAGATAGTTATAAAATTCAGTTTGAATATCGTAATAACTTTCAAGAAAATGTTGCATATACACTTAAATGTACTTTATGCTTACCTACGACATGATTATTTGATGCTCATGTCATGATAAATAAATTGGTAAAAATAAAATAAATTTCGTAAAAGTTTTCCATTTATTTGCTCTCTTGATCAATAAATTTACTCGGAACTTCTATAATTCATATGATATAAACATATGATATAGCTTTATTAAACTTGAAATTGGACATTAATCAAAAAAAGAAAAACTTGAAATTGGACAACAATTTCGAAGGGTACGTAATTAAACAGATACCAATCTGTTCCAGATTAGATTTGGTCTTAACCAGATTTTTACACATCATCTGAACGGTAAGTAAATCCGAAGCTTAAATTCGGATTACAAGCCTTTTTCTTTTAATGATAAATTTCAGAAATTGAAAAGCATAAAAATCCTTTCAAAAAAAAAAAAACCATAAAAATAATGAAAATTATTAAAAATGTCAGCAAAATGGAGCTACAAGATTATTATGGATAGTAGCTTTGTTTGATGCATTACAAGCACCAAAATAACCATTAACATCTTCAATATTCCATAGCCCATCCCACAGAACATTATCTTCATTGCAAGCCTCATGAGCACCCGAATTATTATTATTAACACTAAACACAGTGTTAAGCAACCCATAATCTTGTTGATCAGTCGAAGACGATGACGTATTGGGATAAAAATTGTTGGTAATTTCGGGTTGCTGCCTTATTTGAGGGACATAAGCCACTTTGTTTTCATAGTTTTCATCAATTAGAGACATTATTTTTTTCATGTCCAATTGGTTTAGCTGCAGCAGCTGTTGTTGCTGCTGCTGTAACAGTAGCTGCTGCTGCTCGTGCTTCTGCTGTTGCTGTTGCTGGAACTGTTGCCGTTTCAGCATGCGAGTTCGTGCCTTGTCGGAGTTTTCTGGTGGAGTTTTCGCCTTTTTCTTGAAATGGGTTCGCCAGTAGTTCTTGATTTCGTTGTCTGTTCTTCCAGGTAGGCTCCTTGCAATTGTGGACCACCTGAGAAATTGAATTTCGTGTCAGTGGGAGATACTGTAAGCACCGGTTTTTGGACCGATAAGTACTAAAGTTGAAAGTAAAACTGTAATGACTAAAAAATGAAATAGTAGTTTTACCTGTTGCCCCATCTAGCATGCAGCTCAAGAATTATGTTTTCTTCATGTGGAGTAATTTGACCCCTTTTCAAATCTGGCCTCAAGTAGTTGACCCATCTAAGTCTGCAGCTTTTTCCGTTCCTTTTCAATCCTGTACAATTGATTGGAGCGAGAAATCCGTCAACAGTTGATACAAAATCTATTATTTTTAATTATTTAACTGGTTTCCCAACACCATATTGGAAGCTTTTAATTTAAATAACTTTTTAACATGGTACTATAGCTTATTCGAACAAATAGTTGAGAATCAAATGCACTAACAAGTGTAATTTTAACACATGATGACTATTAGTAGGCTTCAATTATTAGCTTATTAATCAATAGCATTGGATGCATCTTATTCATCATATTTTCACTACAAACTAAGAAATGATGAGAATTCTACTTTACATGACCTTAACTAGTCAAGAAATGATACGCCAATTATAATCAAGTTGGAGCATCACTACTTGAATGGTTCAGGACCAATTTGAATCTCAGGCCATTTTACAAATATTCAGAATTCTCGTCTAAGTACAATAGACCCGACCAATTAAAAAAATAGAGGCAAAGGAAAAGAAATGCAAGAATTATGAGCAAGTACCAGCAAGCCTAGCAACAGAGTTCCATCTGCCTTCACCATGAGACCTTACATATTCAATAAGCAATCTATCTTCTTCAGCAGTCCATGGACCTTTTCTCCATCCTTCATCAATTAGCCCACTCCATCCCAATTGTCCACCCATCACTCCCCAAGACATTATTTCAAATTAAAATTTCTTTCTTCAAGAAAAAACTACTAAATTGCTAGCTAACTAGGCCTTTTTTAAGGTCTAATTAAGTCAAGCTTTTGTCTTCTAAATTCTATGTTCATTTGGGTTGTGTGTCTATTGCATATTTATATCCCTTTTTACACTAGTTAGTGTCACTATCAAAATCATCCCTATCCTTTCTCTTCTTACAATATTATTTGTACTTTTCTAAATTCACCAAAAACCCATCTTTATTTCACTAATACACCACTATACCTCCAAATCAACGGTTGTGATTTGTTGATCAAGGGACACACGAGGGCATAATGGGAAATGAAAAAAATGTCAAGGCATTGGGTGACATGTCCTCATAAGGATCAAATCTTTAATTAGATTACAAAATTTAATGATGCTAAAAGAGATAGTAAGGAGAGACAAAAGAGAAAAGGGGCAGAGTCATTAAATTTGTGCCACGTATGGATTAGGGCTTATGCATCTAGACACTAATTACTAATAACCCTAGAGCATAATCCAAGATTTAGTACATTAAATATAAGCAAAATTGTTAAGTGGAGGGTGGGAATTTTTTAAAATGAAAATTACTGGTGTTCCAATGGGTTTTCACCAGCTGTTGTGTTTTGCTTTCTTATTAAGGATATTAATCTATGTTGTCCCCATTAATCCTTAATTTAATATCATTTGTTGGGTACTATTTTGGGTATTGGGGTACTTAAAATATTCATACTGTTGATGAGTTTTCAACGTCATCTTTGGGACACCTGTGAGGTATTTTGTTTGTTGTCGAGATTCAAATTACTTAGATTAAGCTTCAAATTTACCTCACCTATTTGTAGTGACATATAAAATGTTACAATTTTAATCCAACTTCGAACAAAATCAATTTTATTGTTATAATACCAAGGCAAATATAGGCGAGGTGAGGCAATGAAAGGAACGTGGCGCTATAACTACTGATGTATTAATAAAAAATTTACGATATATAATTAATTTAGTATTAGAATGCGTGCTAAGAATGTGAATTAAAGTTTTCAGGATATTTCTCATAACTGTCACAACCATCAGTCACAATTACATAAAGACACATGTTTACGGTACAAAAAAATTCTCTATAAAAAGTAAAGAATAGTCTCTTAAATAAGAATGTTGAGCACCGCCTTTTTCAAGAATTCTCTTTTCTAACTTAATCGTCGGAGTAACGAAATCACCAATTTCTGGTCCTATTCAAATCACAGTTTACTTATCTTTACAGGTTAATAAAATTCAAGTCATCTATCGAAGTTCCCACAAACATTATTATATAACTAAATTTTTAATCCTTTTTCTTTGAAAAAAAAACCAAGATTTTAATAGACCTACTTGCTACTATTTTTGAAGTTATTTTAGTTATCATATCGGAATTTGAAACATCAATTAGGACCATGTTCTTTTTTATTTAATTTTAGCCAAATTTAGTTCAGTACATCCAAATTTAGTTTAGGCAAATTCAGCAAAATTCTTTATTCATTCAGCCACTTCAATTCAGCAAATTCAATTTAGTTCAGTTCAGTCATAAAGAATGAGTCTAGGTCTAAAATATTAATTGAGTTATTAAGACATAAAATTTGTCAAATTGTCACCCCCTCTATTCTAAAATATAAATTGTTTAGATTGAAAAAAATCTAAAATATAAAGCCTCGTTTTTTATGGCTGAACTTAATTTGCTAATACTGAATTAGTTAAATTTGAGCTGAATTAGCTAAGTTTTGTTGAATTATCTAAATTTTATTGAATTTGATTGAAATAAACTGAATGAAACCGAAGATCACTGAATTTTGATGAAATTAAGCTAAAAATTACGTGACTAAATATCTCTCGTACCATTTTTTACTCATTATTTCTCAATTCCATGTTAAAATATGATTAGTTTATCTTCTATTTCTTTTCATTAGTTTAATGTGCAAATTAATTAACGTATGTCAATAAAAGGCAAGATTGATCAAAAAAGAAATGTTTAATTAATGTTATCTTAATTTTTTGAAAAGTAATAAAAATAGTAATAAAAATTGTTATGATAAATTAGAGAAATGAAGTGGAGATTACAGAGTCATGTTTTCATGTTTTAATGAGCGCACGATGCAAAAAGAAGCATTGGCTAGTTTACGCCATGTTTAGTAGTTACTATAATAGCCAATAATTAGTACTACTGTACACGAGTCACACCTTTTTATTTTCATCAAAGTACACTAGTCATATCAACAATTAATAAATTCCGTTTTATATTGTATTAATACGAGTCATATTTCCATCAATAAAAGGGGAAAAAAAAAAAAAACCCCCCTACTACGAGTCATATAAAAAAGGGAACCAACCCAAGTTCAAACAAGAGACTAAAATTTCAAATTAATTTGGAGGTTTCATAAGTTAACTGGTCTCAGAATAAGTAGCAATATGGAATTTTTGTTTAATCATATTGTCAATTTATCATATTAGTATATTGGAGAAAAATTTCAATCAAAATTTGAGTTCTAGCTTCGTGAATATGTATATTTTCCCTACATAAATTATACTTTATCTCAATACAACAAAAGGTACTTTTGGTGACAATTGTTTTTATTTAATTTTTCGGCGGTTAAAACTGGCGTTAAAGTGCCCAAGGGCGGTTTCGACGTTCACCCCAAATCATTACCAAAGGGGCCGAAGCTACATATTACCGGCGGTTTTCGTCTAGGAAAGGTTTAAACAGCACCTATACCTCTCGTATAATCACTATTTTAAGGGCGGTTTAAAGAACCCCTAGTATTCGCAAGAGACAATGATTACTTAAACTTAAAACCGTTGAAAAAGAGACTATTAAGCTTCAACTCTATGTTTAAAATAACTTAGATTTTCAACTACAAATCCCCTATAGTTATTCTACATTCTAAACTCTTAGCGCTTTTCTCATCATTTCAAACAAACTTCCTTATTTTGCAATGATTGCTAAAACCGAACAACAAAATCGTGTCGCCTCTATAAGCGCAGTTGCCGCAGTGGACACCACCATCGGCAGCACTGAGGACAAGAAATTGACCTCACAAATTGCCTCTACATTAACATTGGATGAGATGGATGCTTGTAAAAGCATATGGTACGCTTAGCCGCGCAACCATTCAGTACCCAATTTCATAACATCGAATCTCGTTCTTCCCTTGTTCTCCTTCTTAGTCATCATACTAAACTAATACCATCTCATTCTCAACTAGATATATCCCAACACATGGCAAGATATACTAATTTTTGCTAAAACCTACGAGGATTTCAATGTCACACTAACGGGTGCCATCTTCCGAGCGGCTACAAGCCACGAGTCTAGAAAGAGGAAGAATTAACTCACTGGGTGGCTCGAAAAGGGTATCACCTCTTGATCCATGACAAGACATCATCCTGGAAGGACTGGAAAGATGAGTGGTTCTGGATGAGCAATAAGAAAGACAAGAAACAAGGTTTGTGTAAAACATGTTTTCCATTTGCTACCAGTTGGAATGTGGAGCCAAACAAAAAAACAACCTAGAAACCTAAGCGCCCATTGATAGAGGAGGAGAAGATCAATGTTGAGTTGCTAACACATTCTCCCAAACAGATATGCTAAAGGCGATTAGTTAGAGGAGCCAATTGTCTAGCTACAAGAGGACGTGACAGTAGTATATCCTATGAATCTAACCATGCATTCATCAAAATAGACAAAAAGTAAGCCATACCACTATCGTGCTATTAGTTGTAGAATTACTATTTACTATTATTAATAAATTTCATAACCCGTGCGATACATGGGCTTTTAAATAATAATAATAATGATGATAATTCAGAAGAGAGAAATTAATATATAGGGTGAATAATTTAAAGGTTTTTAATAGGCACCGTTTAGTTTCACTATTTTGAAAACCACACTATAAAGTTTCTGTTTTTTGTCATAATTAACCGTTTGGTCCTTCTGTCTATTTTTTCTAGAGTCGTAACAGTTGTATTTTAGTATGAATATGCAGACAGAGCATAACAGAATCACATAATTATTTTGTATGACAGAATAAATATCTTGAAAGTTAAAATATGTTACGTTAAAAATTTAAAAAATAGACAAAAAGAACTAAAAGGTTATTTATGACAAAAGACAAAGACCTTATAATATGTTTTTCAAAATAATGAAATTAAACAGTATGTTAAGCATCGAAGATCTTTAAATTATTCACCCTAATATATATGCACCTAAATTTTCTACTACTTTTTCCTTCCATTTGTCTCTTTCCTTTCGCAACAGGCACAAAACTTAACTGCATCAAATTCCATAAACTACTCTGTCGTCTTATCATCGATCTCAAAATTAACTAATTAACTTAAATTCACACACTAATAAATAATCCATGTCACTTACGGATTTTTCATCAACTAATTAAAGCTTGATAAATTGTTCAACAGCTAAGCATAAGGGCAAATTAGACATTCTCTAAACTGCTTGTTCCTCTTAAACTTGTTTAACACCTAGCATATATATATTATATTTATATATGCTATGTGCATTTTGATCTTTTCAAGTGAATCAAATTACATTCTTTAAGATCTCATTAGGGTTAATTTATTTAATTTTAAAAAATTATGGATGTATTTTCAAAGGAGATTAGGATAGAGCATATAGGATTGCTTGTGGGGTTAGAATGAGGATTTTATTAATTAATGAATTTAATTTTTGTTTTTTAGCTAATTAGGAAGGAATTAATTTTGTGGCATGCTAAGGAGTCTCTAGAGAAAGCTTGATTAGCCTTTTTCCTTAGTTATAATATTGAGTTAACATGCTATGCTATACTAGATTAGTGGATTACTTTGGTTGTTGCTATCTTCCACAGATCTTGTATAAAATGTATTCATTTTCAAAGGAAAAAGCATCCAATTTCATTAATATTTTTAGACTTTTACATAACTGATGTGTTACATATAGTAAAAGAAAACCATCAAGATTGTGTGATCTTTTAAGATTTTTACACATAGTTCATATTACTCCCTCCATTCCCTTTTAAATGTCTTTTTAGAGAGTTATTTTTGTTCTTTTATATTTGTCGTTTTCGTTTTTCAAAAATAATTTTTATAGTTTTTTGTCCCAAATATTTAAAGTTAGTCTTGATTTATGTGTTTTTGAACAAATCAAGATTTATTTTCTAATTATAGGTTATCTTTTTAGTTTATCCATGTAAATTTATCAACTTAAGTGCATATAATTATTGAGTTTCTTAATTTGTGTGAAACACTCTAAAACAACATCTATTTAAGAAAAGAGGGAGTAGTTTTTTTTTTATATAGATTTTTATGTTATACTTTTAATTGCATATATAAATAAATACAAACAACTTTTCATAAAAAACTCTAAAATGAAGTTTTTGGTGAAAAATTCCAAAAAGCTATTTTGTTTGTGTAAAAATATACAAATTAACGTTGATGTCAGATAAACCTAACTAAATAACACTGGGTTTTGGCCTGAAATGCAAAATGAATTTTTGAAAAGGTTTATCAAACACCCCTTAAATCAGAATGTTAAGGAGTGATATTCAAAATATACATTTTTCTTAAAAATGAAAAGTAGAGTTAATATGTAAACGAAAGAAAATATCATAGAACTCATTGATGTTTAGTAGTTAGGCGGCTATTAAGAAGTGATATTTTAGATTAGGGTAAATGAGTAAAATGAAAGATATACAAATAAGATGATATTTTATTAGGTGACTCAGAATTTCACTAGCAAGAGTTTCAGACAATTAAGTTTGAAGTAAAGTTGTCTTTCAAAAAAGTTTGAAGTGAAGTTGCTGTGTGGCAAACCTTATAATAATATTCCATATCATCCTACGAATTAAAATACAAACAAATTCCTTAATTAGAAAGATATCGCATTATGTACTTGCACTAATTAGCTTCACTAAAATTATAGAATCTGTGTGTGCTATATAGCCTATGATATTAAATGTTTTAATTTATTATCTCATAGATTTTGTTTAAAGGATAATATCTCATATCTTAATTTTGTTATTTTTGGTTTCTATTTAGCAAAATTATGTTCAATGGGATTCATCAGTTTAGTTCTAGTATAGTTCAATTCAGCAAATTCACTTGAGTAAATCCACAACAATTCAATTTGGTTCAAATATAATCGGTTTAATTCAGTTTAGATAAAAAGAAAATATATAATCTTATCATGCTAACTAGCTAACTAGCTAACTTACTTTCCCATTACACAATTCAGGTGGGTCTGAGATTTCGAATAAATTGCTCACCGAAGAGTAAATCTACTTAAGTTTTTTATTTATTTATGCAATTGCAACAACTATCAGAAGAGTTAATAATAGTGTATAAACAACAAATACATTTAGATGTTACCCAAAAAATAAATATATAGAGTCAGAATTGATTTTTTTTTTCTTTTTCAGATAAAATTATTTGTAAAATCGTTAACTTTGAAACAAATCTTGGGTATTAATATCACAAGAACTTTTATAGTGTTTTACTATTTGGTAGCTCCATGCGATTTCACATTATACATAATTTTAGGATCGGTTCTAATATATTCACACTCAAATTGGGGCAAAACTGAAATCATATACTAACTAATCATTTTTATTTTTGTTTATATTATCTTTATATATTCATGATATGAAGACTCACTAGGAAAAATTAAAATCTATATTAATTACTTAACGTAATATGATGCAGAGTGATATTGTGCTCCACAACAATAGCAACTGTAATCTCATAAATTTGTCCCCATATGAATTAAAAAGTAACATGGGATCCAAATGGAGCTCACAACCACCATCACCCATATTGCTAAAATCTAAAAATGATCCGATGGATTTGTACCTTTGCAATGAAGCTCATGTTCTCCTTCTTTATTATACGAGGCCAGAGGGGGGGTTATTTGAACAATGTTCGCACATTTGGGACTGCGCTGATCTTGGATAAACATAGCCTGCTTGGGCATTGATTTACGTCAGATATTGTGTTTGCATAATTCCTTATCAACTTGCCTCTTTACTCCTTGATCAACGACATTTACGAGCCATGTAGTCTGTTGAACGTGAGCTTCATGTCCATTCTTCTATGGGCTTTTCTCCTCGTGTTTTGATTATGTTGAGCTAGATTTAGAGCCATATTTGAGTTTCTTCTTCCCCAATGGAGATTTATCTCGGAATTGTTATCTTTTCCTATTTGGGAGCTTCTTCTTTGAGGGAGAATTTGAAGCTGATCGCTCGTTCTCATTCTTGTTGGCATTCTTTTTAGGCGGAGGGTTCTTCTCCTCGTTTGTGACCGTCAGGTCGAGGAGAAGGGTTAGCTCTTTTGCTTCTAGAATGGCTACTACGGAAGTGTCGGTCTATTACTTCAAAGGGTGCTTTGAGCATGATCTTTTTTGTGGCCATTTTTCTCTGTTAAGGCCTTGACTAGCGCCTCGAGCTCTTGAATTGTAACAACAGCTTGACCAATGGTGAGCGTGAGTTGCAAAACACGATCCATCCATTTTCTCTGCTCGAGATCTGTCGTTCCAACAAGTTCAAACATGCAGTTAACTGTGTCCTCCCATGAGAGGCGTGTCCATCCTCTCTAACATTATTTTAAGGATTTGCATGATTGATTTTTCTAAAAGCTTTTAATATCATTCTACATTCACTGCACCAATTTGTTATAGCGTAAACTAATCTTAACCTCCATGTACACTAGTAAAACCAGCAAAATAGCAAACGTAAGTTAAGGAGGGTGTAAGCACTGATTTTCGAACCCCGTGATGGAAGCTATTTTGAGCTCCTCAAACTGTCAACCGAAACAATCGCTTGTACTCATAAAGGAATAGATCGACTCTCCGGAGTCATAACTCACTCCTCCCGCTACCCAAGAACGTGTCATTGACACCCTCAATGACACGTAAAATATCTTTTCAAGTCTCCCAAACAATGGTTTGTGTAACTTTGCACAAAACAAAACTATGCCTCATAGGAATCAGCACATAGTCCCACTTGTAGGCCAATTTAGACCCTCTTAGGCTCCGAATAGGGAAAAACTTAAAACATTAAAGTTGTACATCTACACTTGGTTAAGTCTGTAGCCATACAGTCTCCATCCACAAACCAAGACAGTACGGTCTCCATCACATGAACCGTACGGTCCTTATCCTTACCCTCCACGTGTCAGAAAAAGCCAAACAACTTATACCGTACGGGCCTTGTGGAAAGTCCATCTGAGATCTAGATCCAGATCCAAGACGAGTATTGTAAGGACCGTACAGTCCTCATACAAGGACCGTACGGTCTCCATTCAAGGATCGTACGGTCTCCTCTCAAGCCTATATAAGGAGTCCGAATCCTCCATTAAACTCACCAACAATCACTTTCATTCTCCCCTCTCTCACACAGTTCTAAACAACTCTAAGTCCCGATAAAGTTGCCTCCATAAGTTGCCCCGAAAAGAAGAGAATTGCATAGTCTCGAGCCCCAAATCTCCATTTCCTTTCCGGCTTAATAGGGTATTACCCCCCTGAACTTGTCTCCAATTAACAAGTGACACCCCCAACTTTGAAACGTTACAAAAATCTCCCCGAACTTGCAAAATCGTATGAACTAACCCCGTAAAAACTATCAATTGTAACAATTAACCCCCATATCCGGAATTGTCTAATTGCACCCAAAAAGTGGACTACACGCGCGACACGTGGCAGCATGCAATAGGTCGTTGAAAAGTCAAATGTCACATGTATAAATAAATTAATAAAATTAAAAAAATAAATAAGAGAAATTAAACAAACATCAAATTTTCTTTTTCTTTTTTCTTTTCTTCTTCTTCTTTTCTTCTTTAGCAAACATGATATTTTGTTTTTTGTAAAATTCATGAAGGGAAGCTTGATTATTTCCGTTTTTTTATGCATTGAACCTAAGAGTGAGAGGTTCAATTCGGTTTTTGTAAAATTCTTTTTTCCTTTTTTTTTCTTCTTCTTTTTCTTTCTCTTTCTCTTCTTTTTTTTCTTTTTTTTCTTTGGTATACGGACACATCCAGATTTTCCAGATTTCCGACGGAATCTGGAAAAATTCCAGATTTTCGTCAGAAATCTGGAAATCTGCAGAAAATTTCCAGATTTCCGACGGAATCTGGGAATTTCCGTCGGAAATCTGGAATTTTCCCAGATTCCGTCGGAAATCTGGAAGTTTCCAGATTTCAGGAAACTAAAGAAAAAGAAAAGAAAAAGAAGAAGGAGAAGAAGAAGAAGAAAAGGAAGAAAAAAAAAGCATAAAAATGAAGAATAAGATGAATATGAAGAATGTGAGAGAGAAAAAGAAGAATTTAAATTTTGTTTAATTTTTTATATTTTTCTAACTTTTTTAATAGTTTTTTTTCCGTTTTTCAACCCTTTCACGCGCCCCCAAGCGTTTGAATCTCACTCTCTTTGCCATGTCAGCAATTTGGGGTTAGTTCATACAATTAAGCAAGTTTAGGGGGATTTTTGTAACATTTCAAAGTTGGGGATGTCACTTGTTAATTGGAGATAAGTTCAGGGGGGTAATACCCTATTAAGCCTTTCCTTTCCTAAACACATACCCCTCCAAAGTCCTCACGGTACAAATATTGCTCTAAGGATTCTGACCCCGAATATCCTCGATATTACGGTCATACATCCCCACTGAAGTCCTCACGGCACGAATCTCCTGACGTCCCGGCTATTGTCTAAGTCATCTCGGCACTTTCATCCTCCTCGAGGATAAGTGCACTCAAGTCATCTCCGCATTTTCACCCTCAAGGATAAATGCACTCAAATCATCTCAACACTTTCATCCTCCTTGGGGATAAGTGCACTCAAATAATCTCGACACTTTCATTCTCCTCGAGGATAAGTGCATCTAAGTCATCCAAGTCAAGGTTCCCCTGGAATCACAAAGTCCAAAGTCTACCGTTAGGAGTACATCCCCGATGCCTCTCCGACCCCGAAGTTTTGTCCGCCAGGCTCCATTCTCGACGAGTACTATATTAAAAGGACCCTACCGGCATGATACGAGGGTAAGCTTCTGAGGATTTTTACCATGTTACCCTACAGTTTACCGTACAAATGTCTGCACATTTTAATATTTTTGTGTGATAACCATAAATATAAGACAATAATGAGATAGGTTGCATTGAAGATCCTCTAGGCAATAGAATATCAGAACTAATAAGTTATATCCACGAACGTATAAAAAATCTCTAGTTTTCAAAGGCAGTTGGTATATGAGCCGATTCACACATTTTCACGGTCAGTCAGGTGACGACTTTAGTCAAAGAAGGATAAGCCGCTATGGGCGCCCGTTTTCGCTCACAGAGGGGCTGTTGATCGACGACCCCAGTCTGATCTTTAAGTCAATTGATGAACTTAGTAACATATAGCATGGTAACATCATGTACGAGAATAAGGTATAATCGTTAATGTAATATCTTGTAAAACACTGTATAAGTTTAATGTTAGCTTAATATCTGTCGGGTCCCTAAACTTTGTCCTTTTTTTTTCACTTTGTCACCCCAACTTAGATGACAATCTATTAGTCACCTGAACTTGTAATTTTGTTCCACTTGGCCTCCTCAAATTGTCAAATATGATCCATTTTGCCCATTTGTGCTGACGTGGCATAATATAAGTGGTTATAAAAATTCATGCCACATCAGTATAAAAGGGGTAAATATGTCACAATTGACAAATTGAGGAAGCCAAGAGAAATAAATTAAAAGTTGAGGGGGCTAAGTGGAAAAAAAATTACAAATTTAGGTGACCAATAGATTATCCCTTAAATTGAAAGAACTAAGTGAAAAAAATAAACAAATATAGAGAATCATGAATATATTAAGCCTTTAATATTCCTAAACCTATGATAAAGACTCGCGAAATCGCTAATCAAACTTTTTTTTACCGTTGGAATTCAGTATTTCAAATGAACTAATTACATTGGACAAACTCAAGTTGCAAAATCCGAAAGTGGTTGATATATTAATCATCCACAATGGAAAACATATTGAACTGAACATTTTGACTAAAGATTTTCTACACATGGGGTATGTATTTGGGGTTGACCATGTCTGTCAAGTTAGGTAAAAAGAAAATTGAACAACTATAGTTTATTGAGATTATAAAGTATTGTATTGTGCGATGTGATCAACTAAACTCTTCGAACCAATCTGGAATTAATTAGAGTCAATTTGTTTGACCAAGCCTCTAAAAGGGCATAAAAGCTTTCCACAAATCACATTTCATACCATTTATTTGAACGAATTGGACCTAATTTTTGAGCCTCTTACATTATATGTATGTTTTTTCAATTTGATTTTTTTATTTGAAATTAGATTTGATATATGGATTCAAAGTTGCACGCACAATTTGTAGACTTTATTCTTTTTAAGCACAATTCAGTTTAGTTTTAATCAGTTCATCCATATTTAGAGCTTGTTTTTTATGGCTGAACATAAATGAAACTAATTTATCTAAACCTAAATGAACTGAGTTGGCTGAATCGACCCGAATTTGGCTGAATATCTAAAAAATAATTCTGAATTTGTTTGAACTGAATTTAGTTGAACTAAACTGAACTAAAAATAAATAAAAACTTTCAGGACCTCAACAAAATTCTTTAGTTATTCAATCAATTTGGCCAACTCAATTCGGCAAATTCAGTTCAATTCAATTCGGTCATGAACAATTGAGCCTTAATTTATTTATCTTCTAACTTAATCTTCGAGAATTTAAATAAAAAATTATCTAATTTAACCTGAAATTCTTACAACTCAAATTAAAATTATTGATGTGCATGTCAATTGATTTTGATATAGGGTTTTGTTCCTTTTCACTTATTTTCAGCAAATTTAGTTCAGTTCAATTCAGCCATATTCTTTTAGAAAAATTTCTTAAGCATTCAGCCTATTTAATCAATTCAATTCAGAAAGTTTTTCAGTTCAGCAAAAAAGAACAGGGCCTAAAAGCAAGCCGAATAAGAAACACCTTTTTACTAACTTGATCGTCAGAATTATTCCTTATCCTTGCGACACATGAACGAAGGATCCTTCAGACATCTCGGAGACAATCGATACCTCATTAATTAGTTTTCGCTTTAACCTTTGTTTTTTTCTACTTAAATTTTGTAGAATTCAATTCGGTTCAGTGATCAGTCATTTTAATTCAGTTCGATATCGTAAATTCAATAAAATTCATTAGACCTTCAAACAATACAAAATAACATTGACGTTAATTAAGAAAAGTTATAGATCCAAGTGTGAAGAGTTATCTGATCTGATATACAACGGTCCGTCCCTAGAGGAAAATATCAAGCTCCAATTTGTAGCAATAGTTAATTAATTAAGCTTAGTGCAACACCAAAGTAAAATCCTGTGTATTTGCGGTTTGAAAAATCTCTATTGGTCTTCATTGTTGCGCACGAGGATCAATAGAAAATCATTCTACTAATTGTTTAATTTTTCTTTTCTTGAGCTGATTTGGTTGTGAGGGATTTTAATATTTATCCTCTAATACTAAAGATTAAGATTTCATTGCAACTTTGACCGTTAATCAAATTACATTACCTAACTTACAACTAATTACAATTTATCTCATTTCTCATCAAATTTGCACTTTTTTTTTTTTACAAACAAAATAATATTATTACGAAAAACAAATCAACTCATTACAAGAAACGTTAGGGGAGTACAGATAACCACTTGTCCCAATAATTAGGATTAGAAATATAAAAACGACTAGCACATAAAGAAGCGACAATATCGATCGAGCGTTGAACAAACGCAATAGAGCAACTGGAGAGCTCATTAAGTAACAACCTACAATCTTTGACTATGCCGTTAAAAGGTGAAAAAACCTCTAACCGGCGGACCATCAATTGCACAACTATCAAAAAGGTCGATTCAACTGCAACATGACTCCAAATACAGTTCTTGATCCAGCTAAGGGCTTCTTGAACAGAAAAGGCTTCAATCAAGATCGGATCTGAATGAAACACATACTCATGAAAGGGAAAACTGAGGTTGAAGGCCGATTCCAATATCTCATCCACCGACCTCATCCACCAACAATCTTTGATCCAGCTAAGAGCTTTCTAAATGGAAAAAACATCAGTTAAGTTCGGATCTGGACTAAACACACAACCCTGGAGGGAGAAACCGAGAGTGAATGTTGATTTTAAGAGCACATCCGTTGATCCTATCAGAACACAACCAACAAACCAGACCAACACCAACAACATACCACTTAAATCACGAAAAATAGAAAGCAATCGAACCAAATAATAAACCATAACTCTAACTCCTCATACTGGAGATATTCTTACATAACAAACAATCGACGAATGCAGATCGTAATCAAAGAGAACGTTGAGACACAGATTAGATATCCAAAACGCTAAAAAATTGAGATCGAAAAGGAAAAAGATTGAGGCACTTAAACCCTAACTAGAGCGGCAGTTTCCCTATAAAAGACTATTTAATATATTTTTAAATAGTCTCTTAAATACATATTCCCATAAGTGAAATAGAGGTATGAAATTTGCATTTACTATATAACATGATGATTCTAAAATTTCAAACTTTTACATTGTAAATATTGTTATAGAATCGATTAAACTAAAATATTACATTAATAACTAATGCTTGATTATGATTTTTATATTAATTCCTAACATTTAGATTTTACATTTTATTACAACTTTTGCCGTTTACCAAAATATGATATATCTCTTCTCTTTCATAATTTTAATTGCTTTCGTCATCCGATCTTTACGCCGATGTTATTTTTGATTACGTCTTACTGTTAAGCACGTCAATCAAGTTTTATGAGTTGTTTTTTGTTGTGTAAGAATCCCGTATGAGGAGTTAGGGTTATTGTTTCTTAAGTCATTTTTACCATGTTCGATCGGTTTCTTTGTGTGATTCCATTGATGTGTTTGTTGGTGTTGATCTGATTTGTTGATGCTTTTGTGATGGGAGCAGCAAATGATATTTTAGATCTGGTGTTCATCCTCTGCTTCCCCCTCCATGGGAGTGTGTTTGGTTCACACCCGAATTTGATTGAAGCAGTTTCCGTCTGGGAAGCCCTTAGCTGGATAAAAAACTGTAATCGGAAGGGGTCAACAAGTTTTTCTGTTCAAGAAGCTCTTAGTTGGATCAAGTATAATATTTGGAGTAATGTTGCAGTCGACTCAGTTTTCTTGATAGTTGTGCAATTGATGGCCCGCTCGTTAGAGGTTTCTTTATCTTTTAACGACATAGTCAAAGATTGTAGGTTGTTGCTTAACGAGCTTTCTAATTGCTCTATTGCGTTTGTTAAACGCTCGACTAATATTGTCGTTTATTTATTTGCAAGTAGTTTTTTATTCCTGTTTACCGGGTTGAGTGGTTATCTGTACCTCCCGACTTTAATTATTTGTTCCTTTTGCATTTTTCATATTAATGAAGCTTTTTTGGTTGTCAAAAAAATAAAATAAAACAAATAATCATTTCAAAATGATAAGTTCAACATTTAAAGCTGCTGACGACAACTCTATTTGTCCTTAATCATAATTTTCATTTTTAATGAGTTAATCCTAAAAAAAACCATTTGATTTCCTAAACTATCAAATGAGTGACTATAATTTGTTTTGCGACAGTAAATTTAAAATTTAACTCAAGTCAGTTTAAAAAATTCAGTTTAGCAAAAAATATCAGTTAGCCAATTTAGCAAAACAGTTTTCTACATAACAAGAGTTTATTGTGGAATTTTTTTTGCCAAAAATGTTTATTTTTTACTATGAATAATAGTTTCTATTTTTCAAAATCGGCATTTTCGAAAGTTTTTCTTTATACATTCACTTTATATCTCTTCATTTTACAACACTCTAATGACCTTAAAATGAAAAATTGAAAGAATGAAAGTTGCTTTAAACATAATCGATTATGAATTGAATTTTATTTTATTTTTATATTTTAAGGTCATTAAAAGTCATTTTTACCACGTCAAAATAAAAGATCATTCTTTAATAAAATAAATAAAAAATCACAGTCACTCGCTAGTTACAAAACAAATCACAATAGTTTATTTGACATTTTGTGAAACCACTGGTTTGTTTTATAATAAGGCTAATGAAGTAAAACTATTTGAAAGCTCATTCACATATTTGGCGTGTTTTCCATCATCCTTACTAAACTAGCACACATTACACTCATTTTGGACAATATTACAGTTTCCTTCTTCACGCTCTCCCATTTTGTAATATCGTTGAACTCTCAGCGCGCGACAAAAAGGGTCTCTTGCTTCAAATCTTCTCCCTTCCATTGTCGACTTATTTTCTTGTGTTTTCTTGTTATTTTCGGCGAATCCTAACCCATTTCAACAACATCAAGCTCGTAATTCATGGGTAAAGGGAAGAAAGCGGCAACAACTAAACGGAAAGGCATTTTTTACTAAATTTTTGGTACTTGATGTATATTTATATGATTTTACTTCAAAAATAGTTTTAAGTGATAAAAACCAAGTTATGATGCATATATATGTCAAAATTTATGGATTTACAGTCGTAGCATTAGGTTAATGCGACAACAATAGCGGTTAATCACATTTACAATATATGTACCAACGTTAATGCCTTGTAGAGCTGAGGTTAATGCTACGAGAACACAACAAGGTTATTGATAATAAACTTGTAGCATTATGGCAGCGTTGGACCAACTCTACAAGGATTCTTTTAGGGTTAGGTCCAACACTACAAGAATGCGACATTAGTACTTACATGTTTCCTTAAGTCATATCAGTATTCCTTCATATTTTCTCTCGGGTAGACAATTTGCATATGGTGGAATCACATTGATTGGATTCATACGACAATAATCTATGAAGTACATAAGATTGTCACCATCTTAAATTGGTGCTACTCTACCGAGAACTTTATGTGGACCATACGCTGACTACATGGATATGTGTAGGTTATATGAGGTTGCATCAATACTTACTGAGGTGTAAACCTTCTTCTTAATTTCTTCAACTCGATGTCGGTTGCAATACGGAATAACTTCGAGTGACCGTCCATGTATGTCATCTTATCTCGAACATTTTCCAATTGTGTTCCACGATAGCATTCAAACAACAGGTCCAGTGGAAATCCTTTTGCATTTAACAAAACATACATTAACAACAAACGCGGAAAAAACAATTCAAGAACGTTAAACGGATAAATGCAGCGTTGGATCCAACACTACAAGCATGTTCTCGAACTTGTAGCGTTTGCTCCAACGCCACAAGAATGCTTCAACTGTTGGGAATACGGATTTCGATTGGGTTATGAGATTTACAAGATTCTTCGTTTCAAAGGTTATAGGGTTTCAAAATGAACTGAAACTAAACTATTTTCATTATAATTTCACATATAGATCTTAATATTTAACATCTACACATCTTAAATTGAAATTGAAAGAAACTAAATGAAATTAAAATGTGGGTAAAATCCAAAAATAATATTTACACTTAAGCCCTATTCTTTTTGACTTATTTTCAGCGCATTTAAGCTTAATTCAACAATTTCAGTTCAGTTCAACAATTTCACCAATTTCAGTTTTAATAACATTAATTTTAAATTAGAAATATTGACAAAATTAATTTAATTTAAAATGAAATTTCTAATTATAAATAATTAAATATCAATAAATATGGAGGGTTGTGATGTTAACTTTTAAAGAGCAAAAATGTTCTATCAATAATTTAGTGGGAGTGTGGGTTTTATCTACAGTACAATTTGTCTATCTTAGCATTTGATGTGATTTGCTTATATAATGGTATTGATATTTATTTGCTATTGATGAACTTACCAAGTAAATTTAATTTTCTAAATTAAATATTTCTTTTGTTTGACAACAAATATTTATTTATTTGGTTTTATAATCTAGAATTTACTAGTCGGTACGTTTTAGAAAATTATAAAACTAATTGCATAAGAATTTATAGTCTAATTAGATACCAACTATTATACGTTATTGTGTTTAATATTATATAATCAATATGATAAGTTATGTTTTCCCAAGAAAAATCACAACTATTATTTTTTTAATCGGTAATGAAACTTTAATATTAAATCGAGAAATTCTACTTATTTATTTAATTATCATAGTTTTAGTATTAATTTATTTTACATTGATAAAATTAATGTAATTATATTCAATCAATCCAGTTCAATAATTTAAATTTAGTTCAGCAATTTCAATTTTAATTTATTTTAAATTAATGAACATGTTAATGTAATTTTTTCATAATCTACTAAGTTAGGGGAAATTCTATGGTCACTTTGGTTTTAACAAAGTAACCATTACTTTGTTTTGTCCACCATTAGATCATGGGGTGAAAAGTGATCTAATGGTGAATAAAGCAAAGTACAAACAAAGTAACTCAAAAACAAAATCACCATAGCCTACACCCTAAGTTAGAGGTCACGGTATATCTTTATGTCTTCTCTCGAAGAACTAAAAGTAAATGGTGCTAATTTATTAAACAAAATATAATTCGATGACAAATTGTTGAGATTCAGGACGGGTACAAATTCAAATATGTGTCGATTACATATTCAGACACTCAAAAGTTTTGGGAATGGAAGATTTTGTGTTGATAAGATTTTATTCACAAGTATTATTTTTCATATATTTAAACATTTTCTTGAATGATAGCATTATTTAATTTAGTGATGAAGTTACCTTTATTATAATATTCCCTGCTAACATTAAATATCATTTTCTTTGAATATTAATAATTATTGGTTAAATAATAAACTGATTATATAGAGATACGAATATATATGGAAAACCAAAAACTAAATTATATTATCAAGAAGGAAAAAAGTACACTATAATCTTAATTTTAGATCAATACAAAAGCAAGCAGCTACTGTATCAAAAAAAAAAAAAGAAGTAAGCAGTTAAAACAAAAAATCATACACTATACCGCGAGACCGGACACGATATCAGACTGGACAATAATTATCTCAAATGGCACCGTTCCAATGTTGGATTCTTGGAGAAATAACATCCACCCAAATGCTGATTTATGGAGGATTCGACGCAAAAGGAAATTTTATTTTTTATGTATAATTAGTGTGTATAAAGTTCTATCTTTCCATTGTTGTTTAATCCAATGTTAGATGGGTTTCACACATACATATGTATGGCATATGTGTAACTTATTTGGAATCTAACTTAGTTTGATAAAGGTTGGTGTAAGCACCAGTTTTCGAACTCCGAGGGGAAAGTTATTTGAGCTCATCGAATTGCCAACCAAAGCAAGCGTTAGTACTCGTTAAGGAACGGAACAACTCCTCGGAGTCGTAACTCACTCCTTTCGCTACTAGGGAACGTGTCATTGACACCCTTCTACACGTCAAATATCCTTTCAAGTCTCCCAAAGAAAGATCTATGCAAGTCTGCTTAAAATAAAACTCTTTCCATAGCAATCAGCACATAGGCATACTTGGAGGCCAATATAGACCCTCTTGGGCTTCAAATTTGGAAAAAATGTAAAACATAACATTTGTTCGTTTATGTCTTAGCTTTCCAAAACGACCTTTTGAGGGCAAAAAGAGTTCATATGAAGAAGTTATGCCCAAATTACTAAAGCATGTCATAACTGAACATCATTTGGTTGTGGCTAGAACCACACGGTCTCCATCCACAAGTCAAGACCATACGGTCCCCAAGCCTGAACCATAAGGTCCTCCTACATGTCCATACGGTCCTTATACTTATCATCTACGTGTCAGAAAAATCCAAACAACTTAAAGCACCCGTACGAGCCTTCTTTGGCCCATACGGACCTTGTAAAAGCCATTCTGAGATCTAGATCTAAATCTCAAACGGGAATTCTCGAGAAGTGTATGGTCTCCATGCAAGGACCGTACGGTCTCTATACTAGGATTGTACAGTCTTCACCCAAATCTCTAAATACAGGCTCAGAATTCCGAATTAAGGGTACCAAATACAGTTCTTCATTCCCCCTCCTAAGCTTCCTAGCTTGAAATTCTCGGTTTTCCAAATCCCAAAGTGTCCTTAATAAATCTCGAAGTTCTCCCAAATAAGTCGGAAAATTGTCCCTACTAAGTCCCGAAGAGAGTCCCAAAGGGAGATCGAACTTCGAGTCCCCAAACACCTAGTCCCCAAAATACCCTTCCTTAACATATATCCTCTCCAAAATCTTCATGACACAAACATCACTCTAAGCATCTCGACCCTGAATATCCTTGATATTTTGGTCGTACATCCCTATTAAAGTTCTCACGACATGAATCTCCTGACATCTCGACTATCGCCTAAGTCATCCCAACACTTTCATCCTTCTCGAGGATAACTGCATCAAAGTCAAGGTTCTTCAAAACATAAAGTCCAAAGTCCCGCCCGTTAGGAGTACGTCCCCGACGCCTCTCCGACCCTGAAGTCACGTCTATCTGGCTCCGTTCTCGACGATTACTAGCTTGCAATGAGCTACTGGCACGCTACAAGGGTAAACTTCTGAGGATTTTTACTGTGACCACCCTACGGTTTACCGTAAAATATTTATTTATTTACTGCTTTTTGTGTGATAACCATAAATACAAGACAATAATGAATTAGGTTACATTAAAGTTACATTAAAGATCCTCTAGACGGCCAGGTGGCTACTCTAGTCAAAGAAGGCTAATCCACTCCGAGCGTTCGTCTTCGCTCATAGTTGGTTTGAGCCTTAAGTTTTAGTTATTAAATTGTTGTTTAAAGGTATGATTATTAGTTTGTAATTTCGAATTTAGTTTTTAGTAAGCTTAATAAAGTCCAATTGTAATTGTAATGTTGCAGTTGCTTAGCAAGTTTTTATTATTATTATTATTATTATTATTATTATTATTATTATTATTATTATTATTATTATTATTATTATTATTATCTCTTGATTAAGATATTCAGCTTACATTGTTTTAGTAGGATTTTCGCTTCCTCAACCTAGTATAATAAGGAGACTTGTTTTTCATTGTTTTCTTTTTTTAGAAGTGTCTTTAAGGGCCTGTATATATGGCATACGGGAATGTACGAATTTCAGAATATTGAATTGAAGAGAATGATGATTTTTTTTGTTTTGCAAACTTCTTAATTATATTTTGAAAGTGTGGGATTGTATTCTAACTCTTGGAGTGTTATTCTAATTGTGATCAACCGTTAAGACTAGGCGTTTGAGAATCGGCCAATTATTAGGTTCTTTCATCCGAATAGAAAAAAAAGTCATCTTCTCTAGATATCTTGTAATCACAGGGGTTTAAAATAGACAAAATAAACTACATGTATTCTTCTCCAAATGCTTAAAACCATAGGTTATATGTAATTATTATTATTATTATTGGGGTCAAAATATTTGTTATTATTATTTTTAGATAGTATTGTCCATGTTAGTATTACAGTATTTATTTAAAATAATTTAAAAATAGAAAAATACAATACCGATTAATCGTTTGAGGCACGGGTTGCACAATGGTCGCGTAGCGATTTTCGGAATACTGACAATTCAATTATTAATTTCAGAGGTTTCAATTTGCTTGCAATTACTAGCTAGCTGAAGCAATCATAGTACACATTATTTAAATGTGTCGCCACATGCAATTCATGACACACAGACATGACGAGATGCTTGTTGGTTGCGCTTGAATATGGGTATAGTTGGATTATGATTGAGGTTGAGTACATGTTATTAAGATGCAACGTTCTATCTTAAGTCAAGTAATGACAACTCAATTCAGTTTAAAAAGTTTATTGTTGATATTGGACTTCAATGTTAGATGGTTGGATTAGTGTTAGACGAAGAAGCATTCATCTACGTACTAAACTAGTTTGGAAGCTATTGACTTCAATGTCGAACCACGGTAGAACATAACCCATTAAGTATCAGAAATCGAAGGTTAACGTCAGAAAACCTCTGCAATATTTAGACGTTGCATAGTGTCAGAGATTAATATAATATATGTTGTTGTTCCTTACTACGAGCTCGAGCTTTTAGTTCAGTCGATTAAATGACAAAGTATCAGAGACTATGCTAAAGATTTCGAGTTCGAGTGCGGACAACCTCAATATTTATTGAACTTGTGTTGTTCACGTTTCAAGTCCAAAAGACATTCGCGTGAGAAGGTGTGTCAGAGATTAATATACAAATTTAGTTATGTATTAACTATCAGCTTGAACTTTTAGTTTAATGATTAAATGACACATTTATATTAGGCTTAATACTTATCGGGCCCCTTAAACTTGTCAATTTTTTCACTTTGTCACCCCAACTTAGGGGACACCCTCTCACCTCAAGTTAGGAATTGTAACATTTATAACCTCTTGAATTCTATGTGCCGCTAACGTGACACCCATATGGCAAAAAATAAAAATAGAAAGAAAGTGGAAGAGAGAAGAGTGATGAAAACAAAATAATTTTATTTTCAAAAAGGCTCTTGAATTTTTCCATTTTCTTTTTCTTCTTCAAATAAATAAATGAGATTCTGGGACCGGCCGGATACTGGAAAATTCCAGAATTTAGCCGAAATATGAACTTGACCAGAATCCGGCAGAAAATTGGGATATTCCAGAATCTGGCCAAAAATGGAAAATTCCAAAATCCGGTTGGTAATCGGGATTTTCTTGATTTCGATGTAAAACTGAAAGTTCCAAATTACGTCTGGAAACTGGGCGGATTATAGAAAAATCCAGTTTCCAACTGGAATTTGGAATTTTCCAGTTTTCTGCCGGATTCTGGAAAATTCCAAATTCCAGCAGAAACTGTAAATGTCCAGAATCCGGCCGAAACTAGAATTTTCTAGAATATGGTCGAAAGTTAGAACTTTCCAATTTAAGAACAAATTCAAAATCGGCGGTATCTCATTTATTTATTTTTTAATAAGGATAGAAGAAGAAAAAAAGAGTGAAAGAAAATGAAGAAAAAAGAAATTAGAAAAAATATATGGACCAAGTTTGCAACTTTGGAAGGATCAGTTTTATAATTATAGGGTAAGTGTAAAACACACTCTTGAGTGAGATTTAGTGTGGACTTATAGGTGACTAAGTGTAAGTTAAAAGTGGATTTGAGGTGGCTAAGAACTCCCTTAAGTTGAAGTGACAAAGTGAAAAAAGTGGATTAATTTAGAGGACCAATATGTATTAAGCCTTTATATTACACTAGCTCTTGTGAAAAGTCTAATACTTAACTATCGGATGGGATGGACAATCATCATTCACATCAAACACTTTAAAAACGAACACACGAACCAAATAGATTAATGTTCAACTAATGTGTTATTGTTCTGCTTATTTTTGCTGTTGGGCACTACCGACCAATCTCTAAAATGATAATATGTATGTAAGCTTTTACAATGACAATGTTTGCTGACTAAAAAGTGCTTAATTGCCTAAATCTCCTTTAAATATTTGGATATTATTATTTACACTTTTCTTCATTCCTATCCCTTCACTTATTTCATTAATTTAACTTTTGTTTCCTGAGTTGGCTTCGATTAATTACGATTTCTATATTTATATATTTCCTTTCTAACCAGACCTTTTGACCACCCTTGTATCTAAATCATGCTCTTCATTATTGTTGGTCAACGAGTCAACTCTTCATTCTCTTCCAAAATGCAAAGCATATGGTTAGGCATATATTATTATCATCCCGAATATGATCCACCTTCATCTATTTCTCTTATAATTAGGTTATTTCTAATTAGGAATTGGATGGAGCATTTTTTTAGAAAAGCGGATCTTAATTCATAACAAATTTGATATGCGTATGAAATTAGACGGATAAAATGCATATATGGTGCAAAAACTTAGGGGCAGTTTACATGATTTTGAATGAACTTTATTTTTGCACATTATAAGGTATGAACTTTAGGTGATCTCTCACTAAAGATTGTAGCATGTTATAATAACCGATCAACCTGTGGTCAACGCGCCACCTCAACATCTCTCAATATATTTTTTTTTCTTTTTCTTCCTATCTCCCATCTTCTCATCTTATTATTTTTTTTCTATCTTCTTCAACTTTTTTCCTTGTTTCCCTCTTTTTCTTGTCTTCTCCTCCCTTAGAGTTTAGGGAATATAAATATTAAATGAGATTAGAAATTTTCTTCTTCTTATCACAATCTTTCTCCATTTTTTTCATTTTTCTTCTTTTTCATCTTTTTCAATTTTTTTATTTTTATTTTTTTTTCTTATTCTTTTTGTATTCCTTATCTTCTTCTTCTTTTTGTTTCCAGATTTCTGATGCAACTCTGAGAAAAATCCAGATTTTGTTTCTGTCGGAACTGGAAAAATCTGGATTTTTTTTAGATTCCGACGGAAACTGTGTATTTTCCGATGCAACTCTGAAAAAATATTTAGATTTTTTCAAATTTTCCAACAGAAAGTGGAAATTCAGATTTCTGATGCAACTCTGGAAAAAATTCAGATTTTTTCAAATTTTCCAACAGAAAGTGGAAATTTTCCGACAGACATCTGGAACTTTCAGATTTTTCCACATTTCTCACGAAATATTTCCAGCTTCCATCCAAATTTGAAAAATTCGAGGGAGAAAAACACGAGGAAAGGGAAGAAAGAAAAGAAAAAATAAGACAAAAAGAGGAAAAGATGGTGATGAAAGAACAGGGAGGAATTTCGGCTGGAATTCTAGAATTTCCAAATTCTTGTTGTATCCTGAAATTCAAGATTTCGACGACCGAATTCTGGAAAATTCTACCATAATTCGGTCGAAATTATCTTTTAACTTTAAGAAGAAGGCAAGAGAAAAGAAAGAATGAAGAAAAAAATTAATTTAAGGGTCTTTTTGTAAAATAAAAAAAATTAACCCCTCTTTTCATTTTCTCTCTCTCTCTTTTAACTTTTTGCCACATCAGCGCCATGTAGGATTCAGATTACTTTAAATATTACATTTGCATAGTTGAGGAGGGCTGAAAGGTTGTCCCTTAAGTAGGGGTGGCTAAGGAAAAAGCGTGGACAACTTTAGAGGAGCCGAGAGGCATTAAGCCTTTATTTTATTTTTTTTAAAAAGGGTTTTTTTTATTACTTTTAATTAAAATAGCTCTAACTTTTAAGATGACTTAATAATACATTTGTAGTGTATATTTTTTAATATTTCTTATTAAGAAGTGAAACTCTAAAAAAATAACTTAATAATATCCTTTTCTTTTTGGCTTATTTTCAGCAAAATTCAGTTTTAATTAATTCAGCCAAATTCAGCAAAATTCCTTAACCATTCAGCTAAATACAGCCAATTCAATCCATCAAATTTAGTTTAGTTTATTTCAGGTTGGCTTAATATATATTAGCCCCTAAACTTGTCAATTTTTTCACTTTGCCACCTTAACTTAAAGGACAACCTATCAACCACCTCAAGTTAGCAATTGTAACACATATAGCCCACTGAATCCTACATGGCGCTTACGTGGCGCTCATATGCCAAAAAATAAAAATAAAAAGAGAGTGGAAGAAATAAGAGGGGTGAAAATAAAATAATTTTATTTTCAAAAAGACCCTTGAATTTTTGTTTATTTTCTTATTTTCTTCTTCTCCTTCAAAAATAAAAAATAAATAAAGGAGATTCCACCAAATTTGGATCCGGCGATAAACTGTAAAATTCCAGAATCCTGCCCAAATCTAGAATTTTCCAGAACCTCGTCGAAAACTGGAATATTCCAGATTCCGGGTGGAATCCTAGAATTTCTCAAAATCTGGCTAGAACTGGAAAATTCCACGATTCCTGCCAAAATCTGAAATCTAGATTCTTGAATTTTCCAAAATCTAGATGGAAACTCAAAATTCTAGAATCTGGCTGGAAATTAGAAAATTCCAATTTCTGGTCTAAGACTACAAAATTCCAAATTCTGGCCAGATTCTAGAAAATTTCAAGATGTCAGCTGGATTCTGGAATTTTCCAGATTTCGGTTTGAAACTGGAAAAGTACAGAATATGGTCTAAAATTAGAATTTTCTAGAATCCACTAGAAACTGGAAAATTTCATATTGCGGTTCCAAACTACAACTTTCGACGGTATCTCATTTAATTTCTTTTTTAAGAAGAAGAAGAATAAGAAGAAAAGAAACTAGAAAAAGTACAAGAATCAATTTTTTTAATGTTGGAAGGATCGATATTGTAATTTTGGGGCAAGTGTAGTACACTCTCCTAAATGAGACTGAGTATATGCTTTTGGGTGGCTAAATGTATGTAAAAAGTGGACTTGAGATGGTTGATAGGTTGTTCCCTAAGTTAGGGTGACAAAGTGACAAAAATAGACAAGTTTAGGAGAACGGATAGGTTTTTAGCCTTTCAGTTTTGATAAGCTCATACCTAATACATTTTTTATGTTTTAATTCTTGATTTTTAATACTTTTGTAGTGTACCTATTGAATACTTATCAATTTTACCATGCTTTTTTACATAACACTTACTTTAACAACACTATCTCTAACCGCAAATATTTCTTTTCACAACAATACTAAATTAGTTTTCACAATAAGTATTCTTGACTTTCTATGAGAAAATGAATTGTAATAAAAAAAATCTAATTATTTTTAAAGCAATATAATTTGAAGATATTTTTTTTCATTAATTTCATAACTAACATATTTCAATTAAATTTATTTATTTTAAGAAAATTTAAATTAAATTTATTAATTTCTCTCAAAACATTATTTCAATTAATGTCTTAAAGAAGTTAATTGTCTAGTTCATCACTTTATCTCAAGCTCGGGGGATGAAAGAGAGAGTTATCCATGTTTATCAAGAATATCAAATCAATCAAATATAAGGCCCCGTTTGGTAAAGCGTTTCGTGGGAGCATATAGCGTTTCGTAGGAGCATATTGCATTTTTGTTCCAATATGCTCACAAGTAGGTGTTTGGTTATATTTTTGGAACTACAGCATTTAGAGTTTTGGAACCAAAACGGAGCGTTTCGTGAAAAGCTCCAATTTGGAGCTTTTCGTGAAATGCTAGTTTGTATTTTAAACCACAAGTAGACTTTGACAAAACTACCCCAACTTATTTTTTTAATTTATATTATTATTAATTTATATTGGTAAATAGTATACCCGTATAAGTCTTTTCACATGTCAACAGCAACTGTTTTTATAATTCTTCCAAACACTAATTATCCAACAACTATTAGCAAACAGCAACAACAAACAGCAACAGCTAACCGCAACAGCTAACAGCAACAGCTAACCGCAACATCTAACCGCAACACCAAACGGAGCCTAAGAATTTTACAAAATAAAAGGATTAACTTCGAATAAGTGCATTATGCTTTTGCAGTTTTGCGAATAAAGGACTGTATTTTAGCTTTGAGCAAATAAAAGATTGTGGTTTGCATATTATTTGCGGAATTAAGGAAATGGTTGATTTTGTTGAAGTAAGCAATGACATTTTTTGCCAAAAAAATGTTTAGACCACTGCGTCTTAACTCTTACATAACCGGTCACAAGTTTGAAAAAATATTTAGTCAAAAAATGTCATTGTTTATGTCAAGAAAATCAACCATTTCTTTAATTCTGCGAAAAATGCAAACCAATTTATTTGCTCAAATACAAATACAAACCACAGTGTTTTTATTTGTAAAACCATAAAATCAGAAAGCATTTATTTAAAATGAAACCTAAAATAAATAAAAGGTAAAGGTTATTATTGCGATTTATTTTAGTTTATGTTGTATGATTAATGATGACAATGGGCACTTAGTAGACATGCAAGTTCAAGCTTAATTGTGTAATAGAGATTTCATTTTCAGCAAATATTTTTGGATGTGGGTAAACAATGCTTTCAATCACTATAATTGATGCTTATTAAGTGGACAAAATCCAAATGACATATTGGGTTAATTGATGTCATTTCTGACTAATAATTCACACTTAGCTCATCTCCTTACTAATTAATTCACACATTCAATCAATTTTTGTATCAGTTATATTGTAATTTCATTGTGTTTCAATCTCCACCCTTAGATTTTAATTTAATGGTGATTGACTAAATTATATTTGATCAGTTACTGATTAGGTGAACACAACGTATGATTTTAATACTAATTCATCTCCTTATACAATCAATACCAAGGCCCTCTTTTGGTGTTATTATTAGCATTTAGTTGTTAATGTTAGACGTTTATTGTTAGCTTATTAATAATTAATGTTAGAAAATTATAATCAATGGTTATTGTTGCTATTTACAAATTGTTCTCCGTAATTACTTTTCTTTAACCACACTTTGTTTCATCACAATTGAATTACTCTTATCTAAATTATCCAATTGTGAAAAATACATATAGTAATAATAGATAGAATGCATCTATATTATAAGTAACTTGTTTATATTTTAAATTAATTCAACAAATAAATTATAAAAAATTAAAAAATGTAAAACGAAATTTAATAAAGTTAAAAAAAGTTTGCACAATTACAAATACATTAAATTTAAATTACTTAAAAAAATTAAGTTTAAACACTCCTACCCACACTCAATGTCAAGTTTGAAATAATAGCTTCTTAAGAAGAAGAGCCAACCATTGAGTTTAAATATTCGGAACTAAGGATGCCAATGGGTCGAGTACCCACGGTTAATGCAATTTTCATATCCTTATTCGTTTATTTTGAACCTATCCATATCCGTCTATTACCCTAACAAGTAACACATCTGAAATTCCATATCCTTACCCGCTTAAATAGTTGGTATCCGCAGGTTACTCGTACCCGTTTATAAATAACATATTGTAATAAATTACAAATTGAACAATATACATAATTTGAAAAAAAGCACCCGCAAATAATCCAGACACAAATTTAACAAATATTCTTAACAATTTAAATCGTTTCAAACAAGAATAACAAACCACTGAGCTAGAGTTATAAGTCTACTCATACATTGTCTATATATATTTTTGAATGGGCCGGATAACGGGTACCCATTACCTGTTACCCGTCAAATATATCACGGGAACGGCTACCGGGTACCCTAAGGGGTAATCCCATACCCATCATGTACCCGTCACAGGTAGCATTTCTAATCTCATACCCGTCCCGTACCCATTTAGACCAGATATGGGAAGTCTCATTAGAGACGGGCAAGGTCGGGTATCCACGGGTAGGGTACCCGTTGCCATCCCTATTCAGAACAAAAACATTAATAAAGTAACCTAAACTGGGAGGGGTTTAAATACCATAATCCTTGAACCTGCCCCTAATCTGGATTAGTCAGTCCAATGTAGGTTCGGAAACTAGATGGAAAACCAAAAATAAAGTAACCTAAATAACTAAATAATAGTTAAAGTATTTATAAAAAAAAATTGTATTAATTACTTGTAGCTCAATTAAAATTTTAGGCTTATTCTTTTTGGTTCAACTGAAAAAAGCTAAACTGAACTGAAATTGCCGAATATAACTTAAACTGTTGAATATGACTCAAACTGATGAACTGAACTGAAATTGCTGAAATGTGCTGAATATAAGTTAAAAAGTACAGGACCTTATTCTATCCTTTTCAATTATTCTTACTATTAATCTCTTCTTTTCTTCAAATGTAAATTATATAACTTTTTTTCCAAATTTTACTAATTTAGTTTTTTTTTTCTCGGTAATGTGAAAGTAAAGCAACAAATAGTTTAACTAGTGTCTTTCACATCACATTAGAGAATAATGTCCCCTCGTACCGATACCCAAATCCGCCGCTGGCTATATAGGGACTTACGAGGTAGCTAAATGAGGCACATTTTTTATTTAATTTTAAGAAATGTCTTAAATTTTGTTCGCCGTGGATATAAACCAAATAATTTGGGCCCGTCAAGAACTAGTCTTAAAATTGAAATCTATATTCCCTACACATTGAGCCCAATCCGACAATTCTCTTGTGAATCTAAACTTCAGACCCTTGCTACGTTAACTACAGCCCACATTCTTAGAATCCAATGATTTAGCATATTAAAATTCTATATTAATTATTTTTTAAAAATTCACTTCTTTAAATTGAGTTTCGACCATAGTCATTGAAATTGTGGTGGCCCAAAAAAAAATAAAAAATTTGCTCGATAAAATTAACCACATTTTTCTATATGAATAAATATGATGGTTCAAACATCATTATTAGTTAGCATAGCGGTAGAAGCATATGAGAGGGATTATACAATGATTCTTGAACTTGCTTCACATTCAAATTAATCGGTCTAATGTAGATTCAAAAATCAAATAAAAAACCAAACAAAAAACTATATCGAACATTTCCCATATCCGATACAGATTTTGGACATAAAAAAAGGCTCATGTGTGACAATTGGTTTATGGTGAGACACACCCTTTAAATAGGGGAAGGTGGTAAAATTGTAAATAAATGAAAATAGCCATGCGTAGGAAATAGAGGGAATGAAAAGGAGAGTGATGTCAGCACTGATGTCATTACTAGAGATATAAATTTTTTTAACTCTTTTCCTTAAAATACATTTTCCCACTCTTCCCGAACTCATTTTTCGAAAAAAATTATACCACTGAACTCGTATTAATTAGGCAGTCATTTTGAGATCCGTTGTTGTTATTTATAAACGGTTTTCAATTTTTATTTTATTTTTCTATGGTTGTTCCAAATAAATATTCTGTTGTTTCATATGCTATATTGTTTCAACAAATTACTCTGTTGTTCCAAATTAAATATTTTTTTGTCCCATATGAACTTTCTGTTATTCCAAATTAAATATTATGTTGTTCCATATTAATTTTCTGTTGTTCCATATAAACTTTTTGTTGTTCCATATGCTATATTGTTTCAACAGAATACTCTGTTGTTTCAAATTTAGAACCGTCTGTGTTTACCTTCCAATATAGGATTATGTTGGAACAACACAATATATAACATTATGTTGGAACAACACAGTATTTTTTTTGGAACGACATAATTATCAATTGGAACAATATAAAATTTTGTTGGAACAATACACTATGCAAACATTTAATAATTTGGATTGAATGGAACTCTGATATGTAATAATATCCGGTGAAATTGATGAACGACTAATTAAATTTTAGTCCCTTTAATCAAAATAAACAGTCCTTGATTACCTACAATAAATTAAAGAAAATAATCTATTCTCAACCTATAAATCTGCTATATAGTTCAGGAATGGAAAAACGGAGCATTATTTTGACCTCTCCTTGATAATCCCATTGAGCAATTGCAACATATCTTGAGGGGCACTAGGCACGAAATTAATGCCCATGGGTTATCTTGAGGGGCGGTAGGCATGGAAGTGATGCCCATGGGATTTCTATCAACTTTCAATAACTTATGGATTCTTTAATTTACCGTCTTTGGAGGGATTTCTTTTAATCTATTCTTTTGGCTTCCTTAGTAATATTATTAGTTAGAGGATTGGATATGCGCATTGCAATAGTTTGGACCTTGTCTAAATTAATGTTGTAAATTTTGTTATATAGTAGTTCCATGTAGATGATCATGAATTTGCAGCAAGATGAAAGGGTAAAGTGGAGAAAAGGATGACGGTGGCTACAAGAATTGTGAGGGTGAAAGTCGAGGTGGAGATGGTGGTGGCCGACAAGGTTAAGACGGGAAAGGATGGCCAACGGAAGAGGTGAAAGGCGCTAATGTTTTTGAAAAAAAACGCACAGATTTGAAATTAATTTAATATTATTCTACAACATTGTTAAGTTAATTATAAACCGGAGAAATTTTAGAATACTTACGAAATACAAGTAATGTGGTACTCCGAACCAATAATTCAATGAAACATCATATCGATTAGTATTTAGAATTCATCATTTTAGAATCTAAGGTTATTTTGCAGAGTCTAAAATTTTTATTATTAAATCTAAAAATTTATATAAATAATTAACTAAAAATTACATTTTAATTAATTACAAATTGTCAAAATTTTATTAATTAATGAACATATAACATTAATTTAAAGTACCATGTCATCGTGATTCAAAAATATACTAAAATCTCTTTTATAAAAAGATTCCTTGAAGTATATTTTTTTGGATAATTTTCTAAAGTGAATATTTGGATAATTTTCTAAAGTAAATTGTATTCACATAAGTGGTGCTCGCCTAGTCGTTTTGGTCAATCACCGAAAAATTATGATCTAAAAGGAGTGGAGATTCAAACCTAACGGGATCACATATTTTACTTTGATTATAAAAAGTGTTTTTTGTTTAAGTCCACCATTAAATTCTAATCTAATGATAATTGCCAAATTGTATTCGGTGAATGCATAATTGATGTCCACATATTGTCAATATGTCTAACAGGATTGTATTTATTCCAATACACTTATGCATCCACAAACTTTAAAGTTTCAAAAATAAGTTAAAATACATCAACACCGCACCGTTAAAAGAATTTTCCAATTTTCTGGATATCGCATATAAACACAATAGTACTTTTCAAAAAAAAAACAGGAAAAAACGAAACAGAAAATCCTTGCAAATTAAGCTGTAAATAACCAGAACCAGAACACTGAAATACACAAATTGAATACAACGCTAAATATTTGCATACAACTACAAACAGCCAGTAGTCAAATATTAATTAAAGTACACGAAATTAGAAAAGAGATCCATAACCAGGCATTTCCAAAGCACACCTAAATGAAAATGAGACAAGCCCCAGATACTACATCATCAAACTAACTAAACAGCTTCTTCTTCAAACTCTAGTCCCAGTCACACCGCTACCCTTGGGCAATGGTTCTCCACCAGCACCAACTCCATATTCAGTTTCCCGGTAACCAGGACCGTATCGGCCGCTGAAGACTCCGGCATGAATCAGCAGAACATACAAGAGCTGCGTGAAGGCCAAGATTATCATGAAGGCTTCTACCACTCTCAGTCTCCATCCTCTGTGCCCTCCTAGGTTTATTTGCTTGCATGCCAATCTGCAATTTAGCATCAATTCAACATGTTCAATTATTCACTTCATTTGAAGTTCGAAGTTAAAAATAGTAAGTTGAAACTTTTTTGATTTATAACTTCAAAAAATGAACCTTACACTCATCAATACATTGGGAGTCTAGATTTCGAACCCGTGAATTCACATATTTATAAAAAAAACAACTCCAAAAGAATATGAAATATTATTTATGATACTATAATTTCATATTACTCCTATTAAACAATAGAACTATTTGATTTATTGATTATTATACTGTAATGTCATTATATTAATTTTCATATACTACCACATCCGTAACAATATTTTTATTCCTAGATTTTATATAAAACGCTGTCAAAACTTATTCTAAACCATTTAGATACTTGCCATACTATAGCAGAGTAAATATGATAGTCTAAAATAAGTTCTTAAAATAGTATTGAAGAAGAGTTGTCAAACTCAAGCTTGTATAATTAAAATGTTGTTAATATGTTCCAACTCCTATTAAACATATACACGAAAACTTGAAAGTTAGAAGAAAACAACCAAAAAATTGATACGATTCTTTACCCAAAAGCTAGGAGAGTAATGGCCCAAGCCATTAAGGAAGCAGAACCAGCAGCTGCAAGACTATCACTCCTCCATGCTCTAATATGGTTACCCCCTGCAAACTTTGACACTATCCCAACAACAGAAGCTAGCATCGCAAACGTCAAGAAGAACCCGGTCGCTCCATTCCCTCCAAAACCTGCTCATTTTCGCTAGGTTACTGATCAATCTCGGACCGATGATAATAAAAAAAAAAATAGAAACAAACTTACTCGGATGGTAGGTTTGGCCATTGATGTACCTATTGAGACACCAACTAGCAAAACCCAAAGCAATTGCATAAAATAATAAGTTCAGAAACAGCAGTGGTCCTGCTAAATTTCTGTACCCCATTGCCATCTTCTTCCTCTAATTGACTTGACAAAACACTCTTTAACTTTTGATGAATTATGAAAGAAAGAAAGAAAGAGCTGAACTAAAATATATGTGTTGGAGGTAGGGTAATATAGAGAAAGCTGGAAGCACACGTGTCAAGTGGAGAGAAAGTGTGCTTGATTTGGATTACAGGTGGTAGGACAGATGTCAGCTTCTAGTGTTGCGTTTTTCATGAAACCTTTACTCTTTTGGAATCTTGATTTTCGTAACTTGGTTTCCAAACGGTGCCACATCCATTTATATCGTCTTCTTCTCCTTCTTAGCTAATTTTTCATATTTATGTCTTGTTTATCTTTATTCTTTATCCATCATTCATCTACGTGTCTTCTTCTTTTCAACTATTTTAGTCTAGTAAAATTATTAAAAATTACTTAAACGGAATTAATTAAATTAATTAAACTGAAACTAAAATTTAGTAAGTTATAAAGAATACGTTCTTACGCATAATTTTAGTGTAACTATTTGAACTAAATTTAAAAAAGTATTAGACAGATACGAGACTAAAAAATTTATATATGATCGGATGTTAAAGCGTCAATTGAGTTAAAAGTTTAAATTAATAATTAAAACAACAATATTTTTGAATCAATCTCTGAACTTGAACTTGAACTTTTGGTTCACATATACTATATAAATAAACTAACTGAACTAAAAGTTTAAACTCAAAGTTAAAACTCGTAGCAGTAGGTACCCAAATATATTGTGATGAGTCTTATTATTGTATTGAGGGATCGTAACTATACAATACTCAGCTTAAAATACATAGGAATAAATATCCTAAATTTTGTTTTTTTTTCAGTATCTAACATTATTTCTCGGGGGTTCCAGTATTAATCGCGAAATTTCATGTGTTCAATCAAAATAAGAGAGAATAATTCTACAGTTCTTAATTATTTGAGATCATTCTTTTCCTTTCAATTGCATGTGTTGTATATATTAGCTTAGAAGTGTGTAGGTGGGCCTGAATGAGGAATATATTTAATGAAGGTCCGGTACTATTATTGTGGTCTGGCCATAATTCAGGTTAGATGATTCCACTAAAAATGTGTAATTCTAGCCGTTATTGTTTTACAAGCCCCACAGTATCATCTTAGATGGGTTGCAACTAGCCATGAGCAGGAATTTGAAAATTTCCAGAATTAGATTGGAACACAGAGATTTTAAAATTAAGCTTTCAGGAATGTATGGAGAAAAAGATTTTCAAGTTGAATTGTATTGAACTTTTCGACACAATCCGATTCAGAGACTTGAAAATATAAAATGTCACCTTTTAATTAATTAAAAGTTTAAATTATAATTACTAAGAGTTTAATATTTTTATTGCTTACCAAAACAATAATATTTTTATTGCGTATAATATACTAACAACGATCACACTGCAAGTATATAACTATGGGCAGAGTCAAGGGTGTCCATGAGGTTCAGCGGGCCCTCCGGCCCGCCAGAAAACCCTCGTAAGGGGTACTTTAGCAATGGCTCCGCCCTGGTCTGTCATGGTTGGGAGCCCCCAACTACGGTTGGGCACAGTCCGGTCCAATCAGAGAATTCATAAATTTTTGGGATTGGATTAAAGTTCAGGTATTTTCAAAATGAAATCTCTAGAATTGGATTGAAAATTTAAGTTCGATCCACTTCGGAGATTTAAATCGGTTCAATCTGGAGTTTCGGGAAATTTCCAACTAATATTCGATTAAATATCACGTACTTATATGGTACATTTGCGGTCGTCCGTCCAAGTCAAATTTACCACGTTGACAAGGGAGACTCATACCTTATATAAATTTGATTTCCCATGTAGACTTAGCTACTAAGAAGCAAATCTTATTACATTCGATATGTTGAAATAAAATTATGCAAATAAAATATAAATTAAAGAGTAATTTTAATATTTAATTAAATTAAATTCAAATAACAATTAAAGAGTCAATGATTTATTAAAAAAACTTAAGACATTATATATTCATTTATAAGAACATGTGTATTTATTTTGTGAAATTAAAAAATATATTATAATAGTTAAGTTATGTTTCGACTCTTTTTAGTGGGGTGTGCGGGCGTGCCAGAGAATTATAGTTTTCTCGAACTAAGGTTGAAATTGCGCTACTAACTTCTAAATCAAACGACTGTGCGGAATAAAAGAGACCTAAAATTCCAAAGGTTCTGTAATCAAAATGATACCACCTTAAGAAAAAGAGTGATGAACAAATAAAATAAATGTAGACTAGAATTGAAAGGAATTTGTGAATTTGTATTGAAATTGAACGAAAGTGATTACAACTAAGAGAACTGAACGTCGAAATCTAAAGTATGAAATCTAAAAACTGATAATGTCTAAAATGGAAATTGCTTAAGTCTAAAGGAAATTTGCTAGAGTTTAGCTCTGGTTTGATTGGCGATTTGGTTGGGCGTTTTCCATAGATCTTTCTTGTATTTATAGACATTGGAGGAAACTTCTTGCATCCACTAAGTCACTTATCAACTCACGTTCAGAACTGCTCTCCACTACTTGGTGGATCTCAACTTCCCATGGTCTCCTGATTTGACTCTGCATCTTTGATAACTGATCCACTTTATTTTTCTCCTCTTTAATTGGCTCACAAAAATCACGTGTCAAATAAAATAAACGGTCTCCTGAATCCCTCCAAGTGCACCTCATTTCTAGATCTAAAACTGATTCCCCTATGGTTCCCCCTAGAGAACTTCATTTCTAGCTCTAAAAGTGATTCCCCTATGGTTCCCTCCAAAGAACCTCATTTCTAGATCTAAAAGTGATTCCCCTCATGGTTCCCCCAAAGAACCTCATTTCTAGATCTAAAAGTGATTCCCCCCATGGTCCCCCCCAAAGAACCTCATTTCTAGATCTAAAAGTGATTCCCCCCATGGTTCCCCCAGAGAACTTCATTTCTAGATCTAAAAGTAATTCTCCCATGGTCACCTCATGGTTCCCCCCATGAGTACCTCATTTCTAGATTTAAAAGTGATTTCCTTCAAGTGCACTTCATGGTTCCCTCCTTTAAGTAAAATGGTGCATCAGACGAGAAAAATGGTGCATCAGAAAACCATATCAAGAAAGTTTCCAAATATGAATTTTGGAGAAAAAAGTTTCCTAAAAGATTCTTTTCAAAGAAAAGTTTTCTAAAGTCGGTTTTCAAAGGAAAGTTTCCTTTAAACATTATTTCCGTCATAGTTTCCCTCATGAATAAAAGCACCATGGAAGAATTTTTCCAAATATCGCGTCCATTTGAACATAAAATTATTTTTGGTGCAAACAAGTTCTATATTTTTTTTAATTGGATTCAATTTATTGTACGCTTAATTATATAAAATATACAATAACATCAATTATTTCTTATAAAAGTAGATATAGAGAAAAGTTTGATAAATAAAATACAACTTTAATATTAATAAATATTCGGTTCTTTCAATTCAGTTTGGTCAAATTCAATTAGTATGTCGGTCTAGTTCTGGATAATTTCGATCCAGTTCAGTCCAGTTCTTTGACAAAAAGTCAACGATCCGGTCCTCTAAAAAAAATCAACAATTTCATCTAATCTTGATTTTATTTTTCTTGGATATTCAATTCAATCCAGTTTTTCTAAAATCTGGCATATTCAATCCAGTTTTTCTAAAATCTATGGCAGACGAAGAAGATGAGGAGGCTAAATCTCCATAATCCTTAATTTTTTTTTGAATTGGGGGAATGAACGGAGCGTTTTCACATTCACTTAACAATTTTGTATTTGAGCATCACTTATCCCTAATCCATCAGCTCATTCGTTTCTCTTGCTACCCAACAAGAGGAAATGACACCATACAATCATATAATAATATAAAAAAATTACAATTAACTCAAGATTCCTTTTCAATTTTATCCATATCTCATATTTTGTTTCACTTTTGTCAAGTATAACTGTTATATTATAGAGTTATCCTATTTTATAGGCTTTAGTAAATGCTAATTTTTTTCATTGTTTCTCCATTTTTTTAATTAAAAATTGCGGTACCAAGATTATTTTTTTTAAAATTTTTTGAGAAACAACAGCATCACTATGATTTCACTCCCACTTCTTCTTTTCTCTTCCAAGTTATGGTTCTGAAAACCGGACCGGACCGGCCGGTCGGACCGGGTTCGACCGGAACCGGTGCCCTATCCGGTCGGTTTCTAGCCGGTTTTCTCAGCAACTCAAAACCGCCCAAGAACCGGCGAACCGGCCGGTCGAACCGGCGAACCGGTCCGGTTATTGACTCTCTCAAATTTTAAATAGAAAAAATGCAACTTTTGCTTGGAAGGGGAATTGAACCCTAGTCATTGAATTACAAGCCTTTATTGCTAACCACCATGCTACTCCTTTATTTTGATATATAACTTTAATAATTATTTATATTTATTATTAAAAGTAAACATTTAAACCATTATATTAGTTATATTTCAATTTATACTAATAAAAATTTAAAAGTATTAACCTATATTATATATTACTATATTTGTAAAAAAAATGTGTCAAATGATAATATTTAATACTTTTTAACTAGTATGTAACAAATATTTTTATTAGTATATTTTTATTACGTTGTTATTAATTTACTTTATTTTAATTTTAAAACATGAATTTTAAACTCTTGACTATTTTTAGTCTTTTGATATGTACGATTTTGATAACTATGATTTTAATATAGTGAACTTTAAACTTTATCACGTCTTCTAATTTTATGAACTTTGAATTTGAACTGTTAATTATTGTAATTGAATCTATTTAGGGACATTTTAATAGTTATCAAATATTAACTATTACTTTTTTTTCCAAAATTGATAATTTCACTAATACAATGTAAGATTTTAGTATGTATCAAAATGTAAAATGTTACAAAATAATAAAAATCTATATATTTCAGTTAATATACTGAACCCGGTTCGACTCCGGTTGAACCCCGGTCAGACCCCGGTTCATTGAACCGGCACCTTTACCGGTCTAATGACCGGTCCGGTTCTGAAAACCATTCCAACTCTCACAATTGATTTTCTATTCATTTTTTTATTATTTTTTTGTTTTATTTAAAAATTTGTTCATAATTCCTTTGCTTCTACTTATCAACTTATTCTCAGATTCAGGAAAGGCATATACCTTTGTGAGAAAGATTATTTTTTGTAGAAAAATCAAATTCAGATTCTTCTTTGAGCAATTTAACAAATTCATATGAATTTTTTTAATCAAAAAATCAGTTTCATGGCATAAATTGTTTGTTCATGGCCACGAAATAAAATTCAGATTTCTTTTAGGCAAGTTTCAAGAAATTCATATGGAAAAATTAATTTCAAATTTAAGGAATTCATGTTTTTATGGAAAAACTGAATTCATGGCATAAACTTAAACTTCTTGTTAATGCCCACAAAATTAAATTGTTTCTATGAGTTGTATTCAGTGGCGAATCTAGAGTACAAATGTGGGGGGCACATAGGCATCTAATAAATTATTTTTTTCCAAAATTGAAGTTTTCATCTTAGGGTCGATGATTTAGGGTCTAGAGTTTAGTTTTTAGTGTCTAGGGTTTTTATTTAAAATTTTATTAGATAAATTTTGGACCATTAGATTAATCCTAGGGTGAATGTGTATGCACATTAATGTGCATGTGAACGGGATTGTGTTGGATAATTAGCATATTTATTACATTTCCTTGTATAGTTTTTGAATGTGTATAGGATGTATTAATTGAGTGCACAAACATATGAATGCACAGTTTATATTTTATCTAAAGATTACATGGTATCTGAGTCTTGTTTTGGCTTTTGAGGTTATTTTTTGGTTTGAGTTGCGTTTCTCAGCGTCGGTTCATTTATTTGTAACACTCCCTATTAGATGTACACAATATTTATAGTATGCATAATGACTATCCTTTTTTGGGGGTAAACATTCGCTTAGAAAATAACACGTAACTCTCTCTCAAAAAGACGTCACTGCAAATATTTGAGTCTTTGCATCCCGAGGCCGTAAATTAACTTTTTAAATTTTGAAGTGGATAATGTTTTGGCGAATAAATTTTTCAAATCACTGGAACGAATTTATCTATATCACCCTTTTTTGAAGGTCATGAATGGATTTAATTTTATTTTTGTGAAATATATTTCGTTCTAACACCTTTGGTGTACCGTCCTTTTAGTTTATATATATGCATGTTGTATATCTTCATATCATATAATGGATACAGTTTCTTCAAAATGCAAGCCACAATTATTATGGATATGGTGAATCAAAGATCTTATAACCAAACACATTCACGACTTGTTTCATGTAATATTAATTATTTCTGCCCGGTTTGAAGAAGTAGCAACTAAAATTTTCTTCAACTATGATATAACAGTGCTTCCACAAGTAAAATAGATAACAAGTTTGTGATTGACTTTTATACGGATAGGATAAATATCCCGCATCTGAATAACCAACTCAATGTGATTTAAATTATTAGAATAAAATAGTCCTATACCGAGTGTTCCATTGAGATATCAGAAAAGATGTTTAATTTCATTCATATCGAGCATTAGGCAATATCACTGGCCATTGGTGCTCGTACCGCTCTTTCAGATTATTCCACAATTCTAGTGGATCTTTCACAATTAAATACTTAGCTTTTAACCCTTCATGTATATGATGATAGAGAAATATCATTGTCTTTGCTTTGTCTTGGTTGGATGCTTCATTTTCAAGTAAAATTGTATTTCCAAGCCCTTTAATATCAAGATGAATTTCAACATCAAGAACCCATGACAAATAGTTTATGCTACAATAATATCAAGAGCTTTAAATTCAAGCTTGATATATTTAACATATTGCAAATTGCAAGAAATAGAAACTACTACGAACCGTCGAGCAAACTAGTGATGATAATGTGTCATAAATTAAGATAAAGTATATAAAATATAATAAGAATAAGAGATAGAGAGAAAACAAGTATTCCAGTTATAGTATTGGTTGTAAAACTTACATAAAATAAATGTATATTTATAGGCTTACGAAACATAAGTTACATATAGGATTTAATACTTGAGTATATGTAATAAAGAAGTAGAAGTGCAATTAGTTAATTTTATAAGCATTATAACTTCTTAATTTGTTTGTAACAAAATTAAATTATTAATGTCTATAAATTCGAATCCATGAAAAATTACAATACCACAAATTTAAGTGTTTTGTATCAAATATATTTGTTATGAACTTCAACTACATTTTATATATATATATATATATATATATATATATATATATATATATTATTTTCAATTACAACAAAACTCATTTCGTTTTTATATGTTAGTCGTTTATAAGCAACAAAATTTTTAACAAATGTTAGTCTTTCTTTTTTCATTTTTGGTAACAATGGTTAATGTTTACTCAATTATGTCCCTATGCTTATAAAATTTTAAGGAAACAAGAAAGAAAAGAGAAAGTAAAGGGAGAATAACGGAGGGAGTAATATTTTATAAATTATTTTTTAGGATGATTTCGATGATAATAATAATAATGATGAATAATGAATAAAAGTATGAATGATTTTATATTTTTTTATGAAGTGTTATTTGTTTGGTAGTTGGTTCTAGCATCTTTCATAATGACATGCGATTAAAAGAAGGACGTTAAAGACAAGATTGGAGACCGGAAAACCCGCTCTAACAATCAAGTCAGATGGGAGAACATGTAGGTGGCTATTGAGTGAAAATAGTGAGGTAGAATAGTGAATATACCTTTTTGGAGAGGTTATCTTGGCTTTTATAGTGGATTTGATGTTACTTTAGACACGTGTCGGTCCTAGATTAATAAGGAAAAAGAAAAATTTCGCAGGGAGAAGCTTCTTGGAAGCACGAGAGTATGTGCGGATGACGCCTTTTTAGGTGATGATGACAAGTTAGGTGAGACGGTTAGTGATGTAATCGTTGTAATGATATATATATATATATATATAGGGAGAGGATCCGGTGAGAACCCTCCCACTTATGTGAGAACCAATCTTATGGTGAGAACCCTTCCAAAACTATGTAGTTTCAATAAGGATTAAATGACATTTTTCCCCTTTATTTAAGTGGCATGCGCAGGAGAGAGAAATGAGGGTAGTGATAAGTCATCATTTGTTTCTTTTTTATTAAAAAATTTTTTCCCGCTTATTCCGAACTCCGATTTCGAATATTTTTATATGGATGAACTCGTGTTGACGAGACGCTCATTTTAAGATCCCTGAAGCCCGGGTAAAAACGACGTTTTCAATTTTAGAACATACAGCTTTAATTTAGAACATGCGGTCTGGTTTCGTTTTTTTTAATTCCGTTGTTTTAAATAATGTTCTAAACCTTGTATACTGTATTCTAAGAGTTCAACATCTTGTATTTTTAAAAAATAGTATTATCTAAAGCTAATGAACCTGTTTTTGATAATAATAATAATAACAATAATAATATGAACTTAATACACATAATTAAAATGTAAATTATAATTTTAATATTGTTTAAGGTTGGGGTTCGAGTTGAGATTCAGAATGAGGTTTAAGAAAGGAGGGAGAAGATATGCATGTTCTAAAATAGTAACAGTATGTTCTGTAATACTAACAGTGTGTTCCAAAATACTAACAATGTGTTCTATAATACTAATAATGTGTTCTATAATATTGTTAGTGTGTTCTATAATACTAACAGCATGTTCCAAAATAACTAACCTTTGCATTGTCAATAATAATTTATTTATTTTACATTACGTTGAGTCGCAAATTCGATAAATTATATATTAAGAATGCAAATATGTTGCGATATTTTTTAAATCATTATGTTGAACTTATAGAATACAAAATATAAGATTTAGAAGGTTTATAGCATTATTTAAAACATTGTATTAAAAAAAAGATGAAACCAGATCGCATGTTCTAAAATTGAACTGTATGTTCTAAATCTAAAAACGTCATTTTTACCTGGGGCATCACGGATCTTAAAATGAAGGTCTCATCAATACGAGTCCATCGATATAAAAATATTTGAAATCGGAGTTCAAAATAACCGGGAAAACATTTTTTAAGAAAAATGAATTAAATGATGAAGTAGAATGAATAACGTTTATATATAACCCAACAGAAGAATAATCATAAAGAGCAAGGCTGGCCCAGCGGTCACTACAAGAAAATTGGTTTTTAGCAACACACGAAATCGTTGCCAAATACAAATTTCGCAACGATTGTTGTTGTGTAATGTTCGTTGCAGAACATATCGTTGCTAAAGATATAAGCAACAACTTTAAGTTGTTGTCAAAAAGCATATATCTTGCAACGATATGGTTGTTGCGAAACGTTTGTCGTTGCAAAATCTATGACATGCAAAAAGATGAAATAATATTTGTTGTAACAACAAGCGAGGTTGCTATATACAGAGAGGTTTTGCAACAAGGATCGTTATTGCCATAAATTTTATGCTCTAGCAACTACGCCTGTCATTGCCATATATTTTAAACCTTCTGCAACAGTATTTATCGTTGCATAAAATAATATTCAGTGATTTTTGTTTGTTTCACATTTTTTTGGTCAATTTAGTTTGATTTATTTGGATTGAAGGGAACTCATTTACAAGAAAAAAAATACAGAAGCGACACTAACAATGCCATGTAAACGGAATCAAAATTAGTGCTAAACCTCAAATTAATCTCAACAGATCTAGGAGATGCAGTCTCAATTTTATATCAAACACTCAAAGAAATTCAACTCATTATCTGCAAAGAAATCACTATCTATAAGCATAGCTTAGAGAAATAACCAACAAAAAGATCATGATCGGTTATATTACATAACAAACTCATTGAAATGTTGCATGACCAATCTAGCATTGCTATTAAGATAATGAAGCATAAAAATGAAACAGAAATTAAAGTTTGACAACAATATGACATAAGAACGACACTATGTAAAGATGAGATATGATTGAATAAATGAATAGAAGAATTATCGAGTTTGGAGATAGAGTCCTACGATAGTCATTTAATAGTGGATATGTAATCCAACTAGCCATGAAAAAACTTTGATTCATTAATGACCTTGCCAACGCCATATATTCTTCCAACAGAACTAGAAAAGTCTTGGGGTGTATAGGCTGATTGCAGAGTGGAAGCGCCATTATTTGAGTTGTTTCACAAGTATTTATCAACCATAGAACTATCCTTAGGCAGCTTACTGGTATACTAATGCAAAAAATAGAACCATTGCTTTACTATACATGTCATTATTAAATGAAATTGGATCACATGCTGACAAATTGAAGCTACAATTGTCAATTGACATTATCCTGGAAGCAATTATAACCCATAAGAATACATCCAAGTATTAACAATAAGTCTCCTAAAAGCAATTATGTACTTGAGGGTGCATTGTGATTATTCCATTCTAGATATAAGTTAGCATGCAAAATTTTGAGCTGAAGTAAGGTGTCCCTAAAGCTGGAATTTTGGTGCTAAAAATTCTAACGTATAACTTTAGAATTCTACTTTGTAACTCAGAGAATTAACTTGATGCAAATCATAAGGTTCTAACCATTTTAACTATAAAGTGTACAAGAACTAGAGTACAGCTGGTCATAGATTGTGATAGTAAAACTGCACAAGGATAACTGAGCTCCAACTTATTTTCTTAGCCTTAAGGTTGTATGCAAGGATAACTAATGGCCGCACATCCAATTTCCATTATATTAAGTGTTCAACTATCTGTCTAACAAAGACACTGGATTCAACACAGCTCTAGAGAACAAACAATCAAAATACTTCACTGAAAAGCTATAAACTTAACCGAAAACAGCAAAAAAGGAAGCTTAGCTAAGCCAATAACTTACTGGGTCAAAATCGAGCAAAAACAGACAAGAGGTAGAACTCGGCTCACGAATTAAGCTCAACAAACGCAGAATCACAACCCATACACGCATCATTAAATTGATAAAGTCCAGACCATGCGACCGGAGCATGAATCCTACCTGAAACATCAGCACACAGGAAACCGCAGACGCTGATGTAAACAAAAGAAAAAACAAGAACTGTTAGGGTTAGATCAACAAATCTAAATAGAGACCATAAAGAATCAGAAGTACAAACAAACAAAAGTTCAAAGCGGAACTAATCCTTACCAAAGTTCATGCCAATACCTCCAACCCCAGCCTCACCGGAAATTTAAACTCCGTTGCTGGCAGAGGGAAGAAGCCGACGCCCGGAGTGAGACACCTTTACCGTCTCCAAGTCCTGCCTGAAAAATGAGAGGAATAGAAGGGGCGGCGAGGAAAATGAAGGAACGGATGCCATGTGGTGGCTGGTTAATTTAGGAGAAAAACGAGAAAAGGCAAGAGCAGCGGCGCAATAGAAGATGAAGGAAAGGAGGCAAGAGTTAGGTTACAACCCTAATTTTAGAATGAGGATTTTATATGTCATATTAATTTTCAACCTCTAATCTTAGCCTTAGGATTAAATGGTGATGATCAAACATTTTAAATTTAAGGCTATCATTAAATTTGGTATAATTCGAATTGATAAGAGTAATAAGATTCTAGCTTGATATTTTTCATAATTAAGTATAACAAAATTTAAAAATTTTATACTCCAATAAAATTACATATTACTTTTCTGGAGATTTCTAGTAGTGTATAAATTGATTTGTAATAAAAAATTATAGTTTAATTATAATTTTTTCTTTTTTATGGAAGTTTAATTATATATTTATCTGTTAAATGAGCATATGGACTAAATTTTATATTGATTAAATTTATATTTTTCTGAAAGGAATGGTTAAATTTATAGAAAAAATTATATTTTTAAGAAAATAATAAACTTTTTTCATAAATCTTTACTAAAGTTAAAAAATAATAATTTATTTCAATTTTATTTAAATTATAAAAACATTGTGCATTATATAATATTTAATAATTTAATAGTTTTCCCGCAATAATGATTATGTAGCCAAAATATCAAATTTTATAGTAACGACTAATTGTCATTGGTCTAAATACTTCCATGTTTAGTAACGATAGCTGATTGTTGCTGTAAATATAACAATTTCCATTAACAACTTGAAGTCGTTGCGGTATATACCTCAAATTTTGGTAACTATTACATGTTGTTGCAGTAAATACTTCTAATTTTTGCAATGAGACGAGGTTGTTGCAATACCTGCTTCCATTTACTGCAACGAGTACCTACTGTTGCTGTAAATTATCCTACTTATGGCAACGAAAGCATTGTTGTTAAAAGTGTTTAATATTTTCATTTTGAAGGATAGAAGTTAGAAATTTATAGTAACAATCTTTGGTAACAAGACAAACCCACACGTTGCTAGAGTTCCTTTTTTAGCAACAATATCTTACGTCGTTGCCAAAACTTGTTGCAAAAAAGCAATTTTCTTGTAGTGGGTAAGGCAGCTGCTACCTTGAAGACTGCGGTTCGAATCATTGGGGGAGCAGTTCCGCGTTTTTTCTACTTTTCTTCATATTCTACACTCAAAACTACGTAGTTTTGGGAGAGTTATCACCATAAGAATGATTCTTACATAAGGAGTAGGTTCTCACTGGATCCTTCCCCTATATATATATATATATATATATATATATATATATATGGTCATATGCATAGCTCATGACCTCAGTCATGGGTCATAATGACGTCATAAAATAATTGTTACTATATATTTGTATATCATTAATGACTCATATAAAAGCTAATCTAACTATGAAAAACAAAGTAACATTAAAACAAACTGCGTAGGAACAACACGTTAAAATAGTATATGTAAAATTTATTATAATATTAATAAATATAGTAAATATATGTATAAGATATATTATAATATTAATAAGGTAGAAAACACTATTTGGTCATGACCTATCCAAATTTGTGCATTTGACCACTAACGTATCGTTAGTTCACATTTGGTCATTCACATTTGCAATTTGGTGAGATTTCATCCTTATTATGTTAATTGACATTCTTACATTTTTATTATTTAACAATTTTTTGGTTTTAATATCAATTCCTAATTTGAAATAGAGTAATTTAATATCTAACATTTTTATCTTCTTTCAATTTTGATCTAAGAAGGGTAAAAATTTACTAAATTTGAATATCATTGGCCAAATATGACCAAATTATAAAGTTAGGTGGCCAAATGTGACTAAATAAAAACTCAGTTGCCAAATGCACAAATTTAGGATGGATGAATAGCCAAATATATAATGTTTTTTTGCCTATTAATAAATGTGATAGGTGAAATAGAATAAAGTGGAGTTTTATTTTTAAAAATATTTATGTACATTTATGGATGAGATAGTAAATGAGATCAAATTTTCGGTCACAAATTTGATGTCCCCTCCAGTATCCTTCTCACATAAATTGAATTAACTCTATTCGTTTCATAATATTTGACGTTTTGGAGAAATATTTTTTTTAAAAATATTTGACGTGTTACACTTCTCAAGAAGTATTAAATGAACTTTTTCCAACTTTGCCCTCATGATGATTGGCTAGAATTTGTAGAGTCAGTTTGAGCAGTAATTATTAGAATGTAGTATGGTCAAATCAAATTATTTTTAATACTAATTTATGAGTTTCTTAATATGTGTAGAAACCTTAAACGACAAATATTATGAAACGTAGAGAGTATTTATTAAAAATAATATATTGTGTGGTCCTTTTTAACATCACAGATGGAAAAAATTTATGTGAGAGTGATTAAAAATGAGACACTAAAATGGGGATTGAGGATTTGATCTCAGAATAAATAGGGATTGTGAATAGAAAAGTAACAAAAAATTTAGATATAAAGAGCAAAATTTAAGGAGGGTTGAAGATGTTGAAATTTAGATCCTTGAGAATGAGATCTTCTAAAATTGGTAAAGTTGAATAAATTTCGGAGTGTAATTAAAATCAATAGTTGAGGTTTAAAATGGATATTAATTAAATATTAAAAGGGTTAAATAAAATCTCATCTATTCATTTTATAATTATTGATTGAGATTATAAGTTTACTAACTCGAGAATATCCCAATTTGAAAGAATCTTATTGTTTTGGAAAAAATACAAATAAAACTCTTGTGATTTCATAGATTTACAAATAAAGGAATGTAGTTTCATTTTTTGCAAAGAGATGCATGTGGTTTACAAAATTGACAATTAAAGGAATATCAATTAAGGTGTTAGTATTTGATGACATGTCATATTGACTTTGATGATGTGTCATGTTGACTTGTTGACTTTGATGACGTGACACAATAAAATATTATTTTTTTGATGACATGCCATGTTAACTTGATGACGTGGAGGGTTGACTTGATGATGTGGCAAATGTTGTTAGTCAATTACCTTTATTTGTCAAATATGTAAACCACATGCCTCCTTTTGCAAAAAATGAAACCACATTCCTCTATTTGCAAAACATTAAAACCACAAAGGTTTTATTTGTACTTTCCCCTATTATTTTTATGCCAATCATCAATACAATTTTTTATATCATAAAAAAGGCAAAGTCAAAAAATAAAATCTCTGATTTTACTTATTTTCAACAAAAGCATTATAGTCTATTTTTATTTTTTTTTGTCAAAATGAGGATTCATGTTTCACACTTTAACAGAATGAAAACCTTTTTCATTGACACAATTCAAATCATCATTTACGACTTCAAAAATGAAATGTTCCAAAAATACTAATATTTTAACAATTTTAATTGTTCAAACTTTTTATTTCGAGATTATTTAGATGATGTTTAATGAGGAGAGAAAAAGACCGAAAAATTTAGATATAGAAAACAATATTTAAGGAGGGTTGAAGATGTTGAGATTTAGATCCTTGAAAATGAGATCTCCTAAAGTTGGTAAAGTTGAATAGATTTCAAACATTAATTGTAAAATTAATGGCCGAGATTTAATTTTTAACATAAAATATTAATTAAATATTAAAAGATTTAGATAAAATTTCATCTATTAATTTTATGATTAATGGTTGAGATTACAAGTTTTTCGACTCGAGAATATCTCAATTTGAAAAAATCTTGTCATTTTTATACCAAATTCACAAATGAATACATATCGCATCTACTCTCATCATCAATACAATTTTTTATAATATATAATATTAAACACTTTAAATTTTAAATTTTTTAATTTTAAGACAGCTAACATTGACTTTCATGACATTAATTTAAATTATTATTTTATAAAAAGAGTGAAACCTCAATTCTTACTCCCTCCGTTTTTAATATGCGACATTTTAGAAAATTGGTTTGTTTTTAAATATATGACGTTTTTGCTTTTCAAGAATTTTTAATTTAGTTTTTTGGTCAAGACATTAAATATTTATATTGATTTATGTATTTTATTTTTAATATTTCAACGTTTATTGACCTATCATTGTATGAGAGATGATTTTTTTTAAGTTTTTTTTTTGAGAGGATGATTTTTTTTAAGTTAACCAATGCAATTTTATTACGTTGACCGATATTAATTGTGTTTCTTAATCTGTGTGAAAACTTTAAAACATATATTAAAAAACAAAGGATTATCTTGACAAAAAGTAAGCTATAACTATTTTTTTATAACAAAATTATAACTGTTTTTAAAAATAAGTGAAATTGTGTTGTTTTTTTTTTTTTAACTTTACCCTAAAAAAAATATCAATTAATGATGTGGGACCTAAAAGTGGGTGGAGAATTTCAAGAAGATAGGTAAAATAGATCTAACTTATAAAATGACATATGTGATGTTGGATATGAATAAAGGTTCGGTAAATTTAATGGACCAAAATCATTGTAGAATTTGATGTCAAGAATATGATGTTATAATATATAATCAAATTTAAGGATTGACCCCAAAATGTTAATATATGACGTGTCATTAAATTATAGGAGCAACATACATATAACGTAGTATACTAAACGTATTCCAAAACTTCTCTTCAATTGAGTGAATTATATCATTTTTATAGCACATTAAAAATGAATACATATTACATATGTTTCTCATCATCAATACAATTTTTATAATAAACATGATAAAGTTAAAAAAAAAAATTAAAATATTTCAATGGTTTCACTTATTTTGAGCAAAACAAATATACTTTACTTTTTGTCAAAATGAGAATTTAGATTTGACACTTTAGCAAACTGAAGATCTTTTTTAGGACGGAAGAACATCATAAATTAATTAACAAGGTTAGCAATATCGTTACAAGCACAATTCCAAACTACATTCAGGCAATCTTCCATTAACATAAGCGGAGATGACAGATTCCTAGCACACCTAGCAATTTCATGAGTAACTCTATTTCTCTCTCTAAAAACAAAACCAAAATGACAAGAATGAAAGTTGCGAGCAAAGTTTATAATATCAAAATAAAGAAATATCAGAGAGGTATGAGGGATAGCTACTGAGGTGGTTAATCAAAATCTTTGCATTAGTTTCTACATGAATGGTACGAAACCCACAATCCTAAGCAAACTTGACCTCTTTGAAAATAACTTGAAGTTGAAGAAATAAGATTGAGAGGAATTCCAGCTGAAGCGAGGACTTGATCACTAAATTTTTTCAATTTAAGATCATTAATGTTGAGTTTTACACTGTTAATTTTGAAAGTTTATTTTATACACAAATTTGTGAAATCTCAATTTTCATTTTGACAAAAAGTAAGGTATATATTTCAAGTGAAATTACAACATTTTCTTTTTAAACTTTACCTTGAAAAATAAAATAAAAAATATTAATTAATATAGTGGGACCTCTAAATGGGTGGAGAATTTCAAGAAAATAGGTGGGATAGATCTAACCAATAAAGTAAATACGTTCTATAATCTATCAATAAAGTTACAACAAATTTAATGGACCGAGATTATAGTAGAATTTTTACGTGAAGAATATGATGTTGCAATGTGTACATCTTACCACACGCAATCACCCCTCGATTAAATTTTAATTTGAAATTTCAAATAGTTCTTGGCACAGACCATTTGTCACACTGTCCAAAAAGAAAAAATACCCCATGGATGGGACACCTTAAAGAAGCTCCTCCCTTTCCCTCCTCCATCTGAAAACCCTCTTGAAAATTAAAAATTAAACCTCCAAATTTCTGTTGAATTTTCAGTTTAATTTAACGGAAAATGGGATCAATCGTCCCATTTCAAGACCTCAATCTTACCCCGCCGTCTGCTCCGCCGTCAACCGCCGGTTTCCCATCCAACCCTAACGCCGTCATCTCATCCTCCACTCCTCAGCTTCTTATCCCTAAAGCTGAACCCAAACTTGAACCTCTTGAAAATGAAACACCTCTCCCTCAAGATTCACTTTTTCCCGATTTTACCCCTAACTTTTTCTCTAATTCCAACCATACCCCTCTTTCTCAGACCACCTCCACCATTTCCGACAATCTTTACTCCGAGTATACCAGAGTCTCCGAGCTCTTCCGTACGGCCTTCGCACATCAACACTTACCTCATGATGACGTCACCCCCTTGGACCCCTTATCTGGTGCCATCGTTCCTTTTGTTGAAGATAATAATTCCGTCTCCTCCGTCGTCGTTAACCGCCCCGCTAAGAAGTACCCGAAGCGCTCTTCTGAGCTCGTCCGGGTCTCCGATTTAGGACTCGAAGATCAAAGGTACTTTAGGGATGTTGTTCGCCGCACCCGGATGCAATACGATGCCCTCCGGATATTCTCTGTTTTGGAAGAAGAGAAGCGCCGTGGAGAGGCCGTTGGGCGGAGAGCTCGTGGAGATCTCATTGCTGCTGCTGTTATGCGTGACCGCGGGCTTTGGCTTAATCGTGATAAGCGGATTGTTGGGTCGATACCCGGTGTTGAAATTGGGGATATTTTCTTTTTCCGGATGGAGTTGTGTGTGGTTGGAGTACATGGGCAAGTTCAAGCAGGAATTGACTATCTTCCGGCTAGTCAGAGCTCCAATAGGGAGCCGATTGCTACCAGTATTATTGTTTCTGGTGGGTATGAAGACGATGAGGACTCTGGAGATGTGTTGGTGTACACTGGACACGGTGGACAGGATAAGTTATCGAGGCAATGTATGCATCAGAAGCTCGAAGGAGGTAATTTAGCATTGGAAAGGAGTATGCATTATGGCATTGAGATACGGGTTGTTAGAGGGTTTAAATATGCTGGTAGTTTTACTAATAAGATATATGTTTATGATGGTTTATATAAGATTCATGATTGTTGGTTCGATGTGGGGAAATCGGGGTTTGGTGTTTATAAGTACAGGCTTATGAGGATTGAAGGACAGCCTGAAATGGGTAGTGTCATTTTGAGGTTTGCTCAGAGTTTGAGGGCTAATCCATTGACTGCTAGGCCGAGGGGTTATATGAGCCTCGATATTTCAAACAAGAAGGAGAACGTACCAGTTATGTTGTTTAATGATATTGACAGTGATCATGATCCTTTGTATTATGATTATCTGACAAAGACTGTGTTTCCAACTTTTGTTTCGAATAATGGAACTGGTTGTGATTGTGTTAGTGGTTGTGTGGAAGGTTGTCTTTGCTCGGTGAAGAATGGAGGAGAGTTTGCTTATGATCCAAATGGGTTCTTGTTTAGAGGGAAGCCGGTGGTGTTTGAATGTGGAGCTTTTTGTAAGTGCCCACCAGGTTGTCGAAACCGGGTAAGTCAAAATGGATTGAAGAATAGATTGGAAGTTTTTAGGTCCAGGGAAACAGGGTGGGGAGTTAGGTCCTTGGATTTGATACACGCGGGAGCCTTTATATGTGAATATGCGGGGGTAGCTCTCACGAGAGAGCAAGTGGAGGTTTTCACAATGAATGGTGATAGTTTGATTTATCCTAATCGGTTTTCTCGGAAATGGGCTGAATGGGGTGATTTATCCCAGATATATCCTGATTATGTGCGCCCATCATATCCCTCGCTTCCACCTTTGGATTTTGCAATGGATGTTTCAAGAATCAGGAACGCCGCTTGTTATATAAGCCACAGTTCAAATCCAAATGTGCTAGTGCAGTTTGTGTTGTATGATCACAACAACTTGATGTTCCCTCACCTCATGCTTTTTGCAATGGAAAACATCCCTCCGTTGAGGGAGCTCAGTCTTGATTATGGGGTGGCTGATGAGTGGACAGGGAAACTTTCTATTTGTAACTGAATATGCTCAGAAATTTTGAAATTTAGATGGGGTGTGGCTCAATATTCGAGGATCATGATACCATAAGGTGCGCTAAGCTGCTTTTGTTTTGAACTTCCTACATCTAGTTGATAGGAGTTAGTTTGCCTTGGTTTCATTTGCAAAACATCTGTTTCTGCCTTGTAATTCATGTTCATTCTAAAGTGTACAAGTGTCACCAATATATACAACTTTTAGAGGCAGTATTTGGTAAACATCTTCATGTATTGCTTAACAATTTATGACACGTTTTTTGGGTTCAGACGTGTTCAGAATACAGAAGAATTTATTTATCATGTGTGCCTGTCACATGATATAAAATGTGAAATTATTGCAATACACCTTTGTATAATAACTGGTGGTCTTAGAGCTACGAGAACTTAAATTGCTTGCACATATCCTCTTTTTCAATTGTCAAGTCAAGTTGCTATCTCTGTGTTAGTATCCTTGTTGTTCAAAGTGTTGACAGTTGTAAAAGCAAATTCCAGATGCTCATTTTGTTGATTATTGACCTTAGAATGGTTTTTGAAATAAAGCACATTTCTTTGGATTTGAATTGGAGGTATTTTTTACTCTTTATATTCTATAGGGAAGTAACTTAAGGGAGTTCTATAAACTCTTCGTGTCACCTTTGTAAATGGTTCCATTTATCTCGTGTTCTCATCATGAAGCCCTCCGCTCTGTGATGGCAAACTTATTTGATGGATATTTCTCATCATACCTGTTGCTCTTTTATTTGTGGTTGTTGGTGGTTTAGTGCTGAAAATAAAAGCTGTGCATCTTCTCTGGGAATTGGCTAACCTCAAACTAAACCTTACAAGTTGATCTATTGATTCTAGATTTTTAACTTTGTACTTAAGTGGAAGCATGTAGTGAATGCTTGTCTTTGGGATTAATTAGCCTTTGGTTTTCATCAAAGGAAATGTGATATTTAGAACTTCATGGAGTGAAGTGAATGGCTTCTGAATCTCTCTGAAGATATATTACTGAATTAGTGAATTTGATGAAGTTAAAGTTAAAGCTCCATGCTGATGGTTTTACATTTATGGTTCTTATTGAACGAAGGTTTCAAAATCTGTTCATAACAAGCCTTGAGTTATTTGTTAACGTGAGATAGATAGATATATTAGAGGGTTTTCTTTTTGGGATTGATTTCTAAATCCTTGCCTGCGGGAAAAAAACTAAGTCTCAACTGGTTGATTAGCTATGGGACTTCCATTTTGTCATATATTATGTACCATAAGACTTTTAATAATGAATTTGCATGGGAAGTTAGAAGAATTCTACCATGTCAGGGATAAATTTGCAGATGTTTAATTTATGCTATTAGAATAATGATATTTCTGCAGATTATAATCTACAAGCAGTGATCAAATATTTCCAGGACTACATTTATGTGATTGTGGAAGTAGAATTTGTTGACCATCGTTAAAGTGCTGACAGTTATTTAGTGACTTATTATGACACAGTGGAAAAGGAATTGGCATCCCATCACACCGTGAATCAGTTTTGTTTACAATGAATTTCACTATCGTTTTTATTACTGTTTAATCTATACTTGTATTGTTCTCTTATCATGTGAAAGCCATAGTGAATTTTCCTCTACATGAGGAAGTTATTATATCCTTCTCTAAATAAGGTTTAATCTGCACAAGGTCTTTGGCATTATGAGTAACCCTTGTTCATATAAAAGTTCATGTATAAAGGCTCAAGGTCTTTGGCATCACTTCATGCTCTTGCAATTGTGAATTTAATTTCCGCGTTTCTGTATTTTTGGAACTGAGGTTAGGAACTGTTGCTATTAAAAGTATTCGTTTAGTTTAGATGGTTTCAGAGCAGTAGAGGGCTATTGTTTTGCTGTTAATAATGGGGTCTCCATATGTTGAAGTGTAGGTTGTTGCTTGGCTCATCTAAGTTCTTTCTTTTTCCTTTTTCCTCATCGCATGCTGTGAGCGTTTGTGAGGACATTTTAGTTGACATACTGGTTTATTGTATTTCTGTAGTGCTTTAGGGCCAACACCTAAAAAGATGGAAAAACCTCCCTCCTTCAGTGCATTCCTTTCTTTTATAATGATTATATATGACCTACGTTGCCCAGTCTATCAAGGTATAGTTGTCTTGGCAATGGTGTGTTTTATGCTTCTATGCTCATTTTATTGTCTCTGAAATACAGGGTATTACAATTAATATTTCCCTTCCTAGTAAGACTAGTATAAAGTTGATTGTAGTTCGTTTCAAAAATGCAGATGTAGTTTTGTCCTGACAGTAGGGGAATGGAAGCCATTGCAGATTGCGTTTGTTTGTTTCCATGATTTATGTATGGGGTTCTTGTTGCATCTTAAGTGACATTCTCTGTTTTGTGTGCTTGTGAGAGTAGCATAGACACTGAGTTCTTTTCTTAATTTATCAAGAACACCTAATTTTGGTGCACTGTGAGGCTGCCTGGAATTGAAATTAACTTTCCCTTTTTGAGTCAAACTTGTACTCTGCTCGGTTTAAAGAGAATATCAAATAAATTAATAAATAAAAGAAACCAAGATACTTATGATTGTATGTTTTCCAAGGTATACTGGCAGTGTCAAGCTAGCCAGTTTTGTTTCCAAGATACTTATGATTGTATGTTTGATTTGAGGTTTTGTTAGAACAACCATATGGAACTACGACGAGCTGAATTGCTATTTTGTCCTTGAGTGTTATCTGTTTGTGCACATTGATGGATTTCAAAGTTTGCAACAGCAAGGTGTCCGGTGGCTGCTACATGGTTCTTCTGTTATATGGACCCGTCTAGGCGTTTTCAAACTGAATTATGCTCAATATCACATGTTTTTTTTTCTGCTGCTAGTAAATTTAGTGATAGATATTTTGTTTGTTCTATGGAAAGCTTTGTTTTTAAATATGATACTTCATCCAACTCTATGCTCACATGTTCTTATTAGATAATATGTATAATCAATGCAGCTTTTTTATTAAATACATAACATTGATCATCTTTTGCAGGTGGGAAATAGTCAGAGGTTTTGCCATGTTTTTCCTGACCACTATCCTGAAGTATCAGGTCTTCGTTGTTTTACAATGTTGCCGATCGCCATAGTACTCCAGACAGTAGATAATAGCTTTCACTCACTATATATATATATATATATATATATGTATGCTCTGCCATATTTTGATATTTTGTTACTCTCCCTTTGATCTCCAAGTCTTCTGGCTTGCTAGTAGTTCAGGAATTTTCTTTTGCACTAGGTTCGGATCGGGGAGGCAACGGAAAACTGAAGTGGTGACAATCACAGTTGATGCTGCTATATGAAGGTATGACTAATTTTTGACGATGTAATCTTTTCACTGAATCTCACTCTAGGATGAAGCCTTCGTCATCCATCAATGGCAACCAGGGCACTTATATAGCTTGTATGCTTGATTGTATGAACCTTTGCTGTGTATATACCCAAAAATATGCATATTTTTATCATGTTCGTACAGGAAGTTTATCAGTCCATATACACAGTTACTTGCTGTGTTTATTTTTCAGTTACTTATAACTATGTTTGTTGTTGGTATAGTCCATGGATCAAGGATCACGTGGCTCATGTGCTTGCACAAGCTGCTGATTCTGAGGTTACTCGCAGGTTTTGGCATTTATCGCCTCCCCCTTTTCTTTGTAAGGCTTTGAATTCTGAAGGTTAATTATATACCCTTCTGCTTTCTGAAAAATTGTGGTTCGGGATTATTGCCTGATTGGAACAATCAGATAGTGAAACTTCATCAATTATGTTGATGTGTCATCATACGAATGTTTTTTTAACCAATTTGGTTCCAGGCAATGTAGATGAATTTCATAATAGCATTTCTAACCCTCACCAATTTTGGTGGGAGGTGCTCAAATTGGTGATGATTGGCACCAAATTTTTTCACTCATTCGATGCAGATGGCATAAACCAACAAATTTTGACCGATTTACAACTACCACCTAAAGACTGCACCATTTTGTCAAAAAATAAACGTCCTAATACTCAAAAACTCTCTGGACTTGTCCTAATCTTGTTACTGCCACTATTATAACAAAAATCTCATTCAACTTGCGAAATTGTAATACAACTCCGAAAAATAAATAAAAGTCAAAAGAAATAATACTAAAAAAATATAAAAAAGTAAAAATTCCAAAATCAATTCAATTCTTTCATTTTCTCTCTTTCTTATTTCTCATTCTCTCATGTTCTTATTTCTTTCTTCTTCTCTTTTTTCATGTAGATTTCAAATTTTTCCAGATTTTATATGGCAATTTTTCCAGGTTCTGTCGAAATTTGGGAATTTCAAAACTTTTCCAGATTTCAACGGGAACCTGGAAAAATTCCAGTTTCCGTCTGAAAACTGAAATTTTCATCAATTTTCCAGATTTCCGACAGAAAATGGAATTTTCCGTTTGAAAGTTTCAAATAAAAAAATAGCGACAAAAGAATGAAGATGAGAAAGAAGAAGAAGAAGAAGAAGAAGAAGAAGAAGAAAATGAATTAAATTGTTTATTGCAATTTTTGGGACTTTAAGCTGTTGAATTATGATAGGTAAATTTAAATGGGTAAATTTCAATTTTTGAAAGAAAAAGATGGGTAGATAGGAGTTAATTACTTTTATTTTTTAAATTTTTTTTATTAATTTTTCTTGACACATGTGACATTTGACTTCTCAACGACCTATGATAGTATACCAAGGGTCGCGTGTGTAGTCCGCTTTTTGGCTTTAACTAAACAATGCCAGATATGAGAGTTAATTGTTGCAATTGAAAGATTTTACGGGGTAAATTATTCAATTAGACAAGTTCGAGGAGATTTTTGTTACCATCAGAAATTGGGAGTGTCAGTAGTAAGACTGAGACAAGTTTAGGGGTATTTGTGTATTAAGTCAAAATAAAAAATTGTGTCACCACTATTTTTATATTATTATTTTATTATTTACATTATATTTTTATTTTTTGGTAAATTATATTTTTATTTGTTTTATTAATATTTTATTATTCCATAATAAATGTATTTGTGAAAAACAAAGTGACCATAAAATATCCCTTGTGATAAATTTTAATGTTTAATGTTAATATATTTTTTCTGAGAGAAATTAATGTTACTATAGTTGTGATATAGTGGTGATATATTGTATGTATAGTTTTTTTCTCCTAATAAATTAATGTATATAGAATGATTGTTAACTACCTCCTCCGTAAATGCCCAAAATATGAGTATGCATGAAAGGGATAAATTCAAAAACAATACCCGTGGTTTACTTCATTTGGAAATAAAGATCTGTAGTTTAACAGTTTGCAAATAGAGGTACGTGGTATGACTTTTTTTGCAAAATGAGGTATACTGAATTATAACTTTACGATTTAATGACAATGAAATATCTTTCGTACTTTTTAAGAAAAAATAAATTTACATATCAATAAAGCATAGCCTTCAATGGCGTTCCCGACCCTCAAACCGAAATCTTAACCTATATTTTGGACGTTTTACGCCTTTTTAAAATTTGACGGTTGAACTAAATTGATGTTAAGTTCATCTTACAAATTCGCAATTCGATTCGGGAGATCAATATTTTGTTAATATATAGATAAAAGTTGTTTAAAATATAAAAATATCACTAGAACTCAATAATGTGATTTCGGAAACTCTGTTTTGTAAAAATCTTCATAGCACGTACCCCTACTAGCAAAACAATTCATACCACATACCTCTGTTTGCAAAATGTTAAACTACAGACCCTAATTTAAAAATTGAGTTTTATTTTTGAACTTTTCCCTAAAAAAAACATCGCGATTTTTCAAAATTCTAAAATTTGAATTTCCTAATTTCTTTGTATGTTTTTTTTCTTGTCGATATAATAAGTGTTGCGAGTTTTTTTTTTTTGGTGATCTTCTTCATGAATTTTCAAATTAATGTTAGTGTGGATTGTGTTGATTCGACGTATGCTACTCTTTGCATCAATGATTGTTTATGAAAAGGGATTGTCTTCGTAGAGGTGTGATCTAGCAGTAGTGCCTAAAAAAACTATTCCAGTAATTTGTAAGATGACTTTGAGTATTAAAGAGACATTTTTTTCTTAAATAAAAAGATGGTTAGCGAGCAACAAGAGCTTGTGCTAATTTTAACTAGGTTGACACTAGCAAAAGAGAATTCCAAAACACCCGAACCAGAGAATATAAATTAAAAAAAGAAGAAAGAAGAATACAAAATGTCAAACAGGATCAGCAAAAACAAAAACAAAAACCTAAATAATGCGAAAGCATTCAGTTTAAAAACTATCGCGAAAAACAGAAGGAGCACAGAAACTGGGAAAACTATGCCACCAATTATTGTCGGAGCTAGAAGATGCATACTTGGCGAGGCAATCTGCAGTGCTATTTCCTTGTCTGAAGATATGAGTAAATTTTACCTCCTTTTCCTCCAAAAGATGTAGGCAAGTAAGCCAATCTTGCCGAAGCTCCCAATGGACCATTGTAGAGTGAGTGTGCAAAGGATAAATAACGTAAGACGAGTCACTTTCAATACAAAGAGGAAACCAATTCTGATCCCTAGCTTGCAATAATAACTTCTTTTATCTAGGCAAAAAAAAATCCCGAACACCTAAAGAAGTAGCGAAACAAGGCTTAGGAAATCCTCCACAAGTCCTAAAAATACCACCTGCACCGGCTTGAGTAGGATTACCTGTAGTAGCCCCGTTCGTATTAACTTTGATCCAGTTCTAAGGAGGGGGCTGCCAAGTAACCGAAATCACCTGAGTTGGACTTTTCGGGATTCGAAGAATGAAAAGTTTATCAAGAATGAGCTTATCGGCAAGTGAGTTGTTCATTCATCCCTTTTTAAACCAACTGACTTCCTTTATAGCTTTCCAAGTCAGTCGAAGAGCAACACCAATAATGGGGCCGCTGTCATTGAAGATGGCGTCATTGCGAAGAAACCAAAGAACCCAAACTGCTGAGACGATAGCACCACACCATAAGGCTTTTATTTGAGTATTGAAATTCACCAAAGAACCTTAAAAAATCAAATTAAAGAGTGAGGAATCGGTTGCAATAGGCTGCCCAAAAACTAAGCTAATACTGCGCCAAATTGCCTTTGCAAAATTACAATCCATAAAAATGTGATGATGCGTTTCTATAGTCGAAGTGCAAAAAACACATCTATTTGCCATAGATGTACCATATTTTTGAAGAAGATCCTGAGTAGGTAAACGGTTTCTAACCGCTCTCCAAACAATAAGAGAACGAGCCGGCGAAGAAAAATCCTTCCAAATAAAAGGTAACCATGGAATTCGTCTGCTAGAGAACCGAATAGCCTCATAAGCATTTTTAACCGTGAAGCGACCCTCGTTACTAAGCATCCAAGTACATGAATCCTTCTCTAAGGTTGAACTCGAGATGGCTCGAGTATTCCTAGCAACGTTAGGCGAAACATGGAGGTTTGATATATTTGTTAGCACTTTTTTCTTTCTTAATTATTTGGTACAAGTTTTTTAACAAAGGCTAACTTTAAAAACATAAAGTTTTATGTATATTTTCGACAATATCGTACATGATTAAATGAAACAATATATTTATTAGAAACCCTCCATGCCCTCGTTGAAAGTGGCATCTAGACGCCCAGATATTTGGAAACCTCTTCTTGTTGCAAGTACTCCATCATGTCTTGCCCTTTGTGGGTTGAGGAGCTCGGATGAGACATAGTTAGGATTGTAAATGGAATGGATTGCAAAAAGGCTTTTCTTGATTTGGTTATTAAGATAGTTGAGATTGCAATGAGTTTCTTAACACGATAAATGAGAGTTGATATAGGAAATCGTGGAGGGAATTCGAAAAGACAACAAGTACTTAATGACTTTGTTTATTGAGAAGAATAAAAGCAGTCAGAATATAAAGAGTTTATTCTTTCTCTGTCCAATCAACAACGTTGTAGTTCATTTAAAGCCTAGATACTTGAACAATTCTCTTTTTGCACACGTTGTTTTTGACGACGTCATTTTTGATGTTTCCTAAAACTCCCTAAAGCATTGTCGTTAGAGTAAAACGAGATGGATCCACCTAGATGCCTTAATTGAGTGGGATGTATTAATATTCCACATGTCTAAAGAGCATGTGACTTACACTAGGCCATGTCGACTTTCTTAAATCGCTCCGAACTTTTCTACATTAGATTTTGTCTTTATAAAAGAATTATAATCCTTCTATGATTCGATCTTCCATCACCAGCCAATATTGTACTCCCAAGTGGCTTTCCTCATTCAGCTAGGACTAAACAGGCTCGAAGAACCCCTAGGTAGTCTCTAATCGCCTATACAGTTGAATCTTACCTTAAATAGGTAACTGACCATATCCCCTGTATATATAGTATAAAGATCATAAGACGTTAAGGTACACACACATGAACTACAACTTAATCTTTCTTTCAATTCGTTTTCTTTTCATAACGATGACTAATTTAGGCATCAGAGAGGGATCGTCAATCAACGGACTCGAGCCTAACCAATTTACTGTTTTGTAGGAAGTTCAAGGCTTATCAACCATTAGATAGCTCAGTTCAATCCAGTAGCTATCAACTACCATGGCCAACAAGAACATCCACTAGTTTATTCCTCTCTCGAAAAATGTGAGAAACAAACAGGTGCACAGTGGACGCCCAACGAGACAATTAATCAAATCGTGTCGAGTTTCCCAAGGCACTTGAACACTTCTTTGCTGGAAAAAATTGACAACATAAGTTGAGTCAATGTCTAATTAAAATCCAATCATCGATTACTTGTAAGAAAAGAAAGAACAATATAAGAAAAGAAAATTAAAGGAAAGAAATAATTAACAAATAATTTAATATCATTGTAAACCCTCGTCAAGGTCTGTGGTTTGCCCTGACCTTGCGAGTGTGTATGACTACCTTAGCTAATCTTCTTGTAACCAAAAAAACAAATAATTCAATGTCAATAAATAAGAGATATGATATTTAACTTCAAGATAAATACATAGTTTTCCATATCCATATTGATAGAGCTTGGAAAACTTTAATAAAAAATGATGATTTTTGGGAGGAAAGGACCGTCTGGGTTTTCAACAAAATCAACTGCTGAAGAAGTCACTCAAGGCATTGATGGGTCGTCTCTCACAGCCATTATCACAGGTCTTCATTTCTTCTTTTTGTAGTTTCATCTTTCTATGGTTTTTGAATTTTATTTACTAAATATTTCTTTAAAGTTGGAATCATTCTCAACATTTATTACTTCACTGAATTGTGAACCCTTCGTTGGTTGTAAAATTCAGGAGCATCTAGTGGAATAGGAGCGGAGACAGCAAGAGTTCTTGCTATGAGAGGTGTGCATGTGGTAATGCCGGTAAGGAATGTACAAACCGGCACAAAAGTCAAAGAAACAATACTTAAACAAAATCCTTCTGCCAAAGTTGAAGTTATGCACTTAGATCTCAGCTCAATGACATCCATTCGGAAATTTGCTTCTGAATATATTTCATCGGCCGTCAACTAAATATTCTTATGTAAGAACTCAACTTGATAAGTCTTTCTTATGTCCATGTTCATGTTAGTGTTAATGTTTCCATATTGATGTTTTAGCGTTGATTTTATGGTGACTTTTCTTTTTTAATGTACATGTTATTAAAAAGTATTTTGAAATTCATTTTGAGAAATGAACTTTTTTTCCTTGTTTCAAATCAAGTAACAATGCAGCCATAGCGATGATTCCTTTCACACTTTCTGAAGACGATATAGAATTACAATTTGCAACAAACCATGTAGGTGAGTGGTGCTTTTCACTTATAACACTACATGTTCTGTTATGTTATTTTATTATCAAATCAAGTTCAGGGGTTGAAGTGTGAAAATGATATGAGTAATTTTTACGTGAGTGTTGTTCTCAAGATTATTTCACAATTAATATCCTAAGTTTGAAGGAAAATCCTGTGAAATTTACTTACCTTATAGGTCATTTTCTGCTGACGGAGCTTTTACTAGAGACCATGAAAAACACTACTCGGGAAAGTAATCAAGAGGGGAGAATTGTTAATGTATCGTCAGAAGGTCACAACATTGCATATCCTGGAGGAATTCGTTTTGGTCAAATCAATGACCAATCAGGGTAACTTTCTGCTAAATCGTGCATACATCTATGTAATCTAGAGACATACAAATACGGGTGTGGTGTATGTATAATCTCAAATGCATAATGATTTGCTATTCTAAGTGCTTATTGTGATATCTTACAGATATAGGAAAGATCTTGGTTATTCACAGTCAAAGTTGGCTAACATTTTGCACGCTAATGAGCTCGCAAGACGCCTCAAGGTATGCGTACATCTCAATGATTACTACTCTTCCTTTGTTGATTGATATCTAGATGTTTTTATAAACATTTTTAACTTTTTTTATGTCTCGCGCGCTGAATATAGGAAGATGGAGTGGATATAACTGCTAATTCACTTCATCCCGGAGGAATAGTGACTAATATTGTTCGCCATCACAAAATTATTTATGGTAATTCTTCGAGTTTTTAACTCCCTTGAATTATGTTCTTGATTCTAAATATCTTTAGCTTGATGCAGGCATAACATTTCTATTGGATAAATTTTTGCTAAAGAACTGCCAACAGGTATGTGCTGTGACATTAATTTAAACTTATTTGTGAATATTCTTTATCGATGCAGTGAAGTGACTTGATTAAATTTGGTGGCAGGGAGCAGCAACTACATGTTATGTAGCATTGCATCCACAGGTTAAGGGAATAAGTGGCCAGTATTTTGTGGACAGTAACCTAGCAAAACCAAGTTCTCTTGCTACGGATGCAGAATTAGGAAAAAGACTATGGGATTTCAGCTTGAAATTGATTAATTCCAACTAGCTAGGTACTTCTCTGTACCAACATCTTCTTTAAGGATGTTCTTATGTTTATAGATTGATCATTCATGTTGGTTTGTGTACTCAGCTTATTTGCCATTCTTAGATAGTTACGGCCTTCATTTGTACTTATTTTCAGTAATAATGTCAGAGAATATATTATTCTCATAATATAATAATATTTTCAAGAAGTAAATTCAGTTTAATTTTTTTCTTTACCTTTTCATCTGGTTCCGTACCCATACTAGGTCGACTAATTCGGATTCGCAGCGGGTCCAAGGATTATGATATTTAACCCCCTTTCAGTCGCCATTGTGGGGATCAATTCACAGACCTCTCTAGCAAGCATAGGTTACAATATCAAAATATCAAGTTCGTCCAACTCCAGAATAGCTATAATGTCCTGCCCCATGATGTCACTGCACCAACCAAGCATTGGTAATAATGTCACTTTAGTTTAGTAGCAGTCCCTTCAATTATTAATAATAACAACAATAATAATTAGTAATTATTTTTTAATTATAGATATAAATGATAAATTTCATGTATATCATTGGTTATTATATTTTTTTGACAACTAAAAAAACAAATATATTAATTAAAGATCACGCAAAAGCGGACATAAGAATTGAGGTACAAATCACTCATATGACCATGGCTATCACAAGAGAAGTATGTTGAACGGGTGCTAGAACGTTTCAACATGGTGAATGCTAAGCCAGTCAGCATTCCACTTGATGGTCATATGAAGCTGAGTAAGGAATCTTGTCCTACAACCAAAGAAGAGAAGGAAGCCATAAGAAGTATTCCATACTCCTCTGCAATCGGGAGTTTGATGTATGCCATGGTCTGCACAAGGCCAGATATTGCACATGCTGTTGGAGTAGTCAGCAGGTTCCTGGATAATCCAGGAAGACAACACTGGGAAGCTGTCAAATGGATTCTCAGATACTTGAAGAGAAGTCCTAAGGTGTGCTTATGCTATGGAGGATCTAAACCAATCCTAGAAGGCTTCGTTGATGCTGATATGGCTGGAGATCTCGATCATAGAAGGTCAACATCCGGATACGTATTTAGATTTGATGGGAGAGAAATTTCTTGACAATCTAAGCTACATAAATGCGTTGCACTTTCTACGACTGAGAGAGAGTACATTTCAGCTGCCGAAGCAGGTAAAGAAATGATATGGTTGAAAAGATTCTTTGAAGAGCTTGGTCAAAAGCAAACAGAGTGCATAGTATATTGTGATAGTCAAAGTGACTTGAGCAAGAATACTATGTATCATTCACGGACAAAGCACATTGATATCCGTTATCATTGGATACGAGATCAACTTGAAAATGGTGTTTTTCATCTTGAGAAAATCGCAACAGAAAGGAACCCTTCAGATATGCTGACAAAAGTGATTCCACGAGACAAGTTCGAGCTGTGCAATAAACTGATCGGTATGAGCTCGCATTGAGGAGCGTCTGGATTCTTCCCCAAATGTCTGGAGGGGGAGATTTGTTGGGTCCAGCCCATTTGAAGAAGCATCTTGCAATTTGAAGAAATTTCTAGCAAAAGCTAGATTAAGAAATATCTAGAAGAATTAGCAAGAATTATATGGAGAAAATTCTAGGGATAGCCAAAATATAAACATCTAGACTTTTCATGAACTTTGTATGAAGGCTATAAATAGCCATGGGTGTGAGGCATTTGGATCGTCACAAAAGTTGAGAGCTAATTAGAGAGTTCAAGTGGTCTTCATTTTGTAGAGTAATTTCCTACAAAAGAGTGTGTGAGAGAGTTGAGGTTCGAGAGTATTGAGTGTTCCAATTCTCTGTAACATTGTCGTGTACCTCAAGTCCGGTGTACTTGAGAGAGTCCCTCTTGTATTCCCATTAATTGCATTAGTGGAGTGATTTTGAATCCCGTGGTTTAGTCCTTACTAAAGGGTTTTCCACGTAAATCTTGGTGTCTCGTTTATTGCTCAATTTTAATCCCCGTTACTCTATTTTAATTATATTAATCACCCGATCCTAACAGATGACATATGGAATGACGTGATATGCCTGACATATATTATAATTTTTCTTAAATAAATGGAAGTTGTTTTTTCTTTTTTGCTCTTTCCTAAAATTATAGCCCTCAAAGAAACCATCTGTAAAAGATGTTCTATGCTCAATGTTTCGTTCAATCATAACACATGAAGAATCAATTAATCAAATAATTAAAACACTTAGAAGAATTTTATTTTTATGAGTAATCATTGGATATATAAATAATCAATTGATTAAATAGTGACGCTTAAAAAAAAAGGAAACTAGTTTATTTGAGGAGTTTTGTGATATGCATTTTGACCATGAGAGATGATATATTGTGAAAAAACGGAAATAAATATACTCCAGTAAGTTAGATAGAGCCACGAATAACTCAAATATTCGTACGTACTTGGTTTTAAAAAACAAATCTGCACTCCTATATGATTTTCAGCTTAATTTGATTTTTTTTTTCTTTTTTTTTTATTATTTTGTATTTGTTGGATTCCGACTCCTCCTATCCTCCACTTTTAATTAAAAAAAAAAAATCAATTAATTAAATAATTGGATAAATCCATCATTTTTCTACAACATTATCATCATGATTCATAATGCAACGAAAAGTTGATATAACAACACAGTAATGTTCAAGTGGTCCTTTAATGTCCAAATTGAATTTGGACATTGACCATTAGATCTAACAATTTCGATTATATTCACATTAAAAACTAAATCCTAGACACTAAAAACTAAACCCTAGACCCTAAATCATCGACCCTAGACACTAAAAACTAAATCCTAGACCCTAAATCATCAACCCTAGATACTAACATGTGACGTGTCATCGAATTATTAGTCCGGAGTATCACATCATCTAGGGTTGATGATTTAGGGTCTAGGGTTTAGTTTTTAGTGTCTAGGGTCGATGATTTAGGGTGTAGAGTTTAGTTTTTAGTGTCTAGGGTTTAGTTTTTAATGTGAATATAATCGAAATTGTTAAATTTAGGGTCAATGTCCAAATTCAATTTGGACATTCAAGGACCACTTGAACATTATTGATAACAACAAAGCACAAATTAGCTGGCAAATAAGCAAAGAAAGAAAGAAATAATCAATAATTAAAACACTCTAGAAGCATTTTTTATTTTTTTTTTATGCTTGTGTTCATAAACTGTTTTCTTATATTCAACTACACTCTAGCTAGCAGCCCTTTAATAGGCCTAAACCACGAGCTTATTCTAATGGGAGAAGTAGTACAAAATAAATTATGTGGTTTCGGTCATTTTCAAACATAATTCTCGTGGTTTAAACTTTTACAAACAAGTATCGTGTGGTTTTGATTGCTAACAATTAGAGACCAATTGGATAACAATGCAAATTTTTGCTGAAATATGTCAAGTTTTCGGGAATTAAAAAGTCATTATTTTCACCAATTTTGAATCGATTTATCATTTAAGTGATGTATGTTATTTAATAACTACAATATAATTTTTAACAGAAAAAAGAATAATGCAGCAAAGCATCAATCAACCATAATTGTTAACATTATTACTACAATTCTGCCAAAGGTTTCGACCACAGAAGCATATTAGATTTAAAATGAGCTCATGTGATTAAAAGAAACTATTATTTGTGAGCAAAAATTAATACCATTGTCTGATTAGCCTCTAATTGCTAACATTCAAAACCACAAGGTACATGTTTGCAAAACTTTAAACCACGAGGATTATGTTTGAAAATTGTCAAAACCACATAGTTTATTTTTGTACTTTTCCTTATTCTAATGGCTTAACTCTTCTTGGAATCTTTAAAGTTGGCACTTATTTTCATTGAACTCCATAAAGTTTATGGTTTTTCATATAGCTCCTTCAACTCTATAAAAGCTTGTCACTTAGCCACAAAAATCCTACGTGGCGCAGATGTGGAATATATATATTAAAATAAGAAAGTGAGAGAGATAAAGTGGAGAAGAAAAGAATTTGAAAAATTCCAAAACCATCCATTAATTTCTCTTGTTCTTCTTCTTCTTTTCAAAAATATCATTTCTAGAATTTTTTTTTTTGAAAATTCTGGAAAAAAAAAATTAGAATGTTTTTTTTTTTCAGAAATTTGGAAAAATTTGCAAATTTTTCCAGACTGCTCGATGTTTTCCAAAAATTTGGATTTTTTCAAGTTTAGATTTTCAAATTTTTTAAAAAATCTAGAAAATTTCAGATTGGGAGAAAAGAAAAGTAAGTAAAAGAGAAGAAGAAAAAAATAGAAATAAAAGAAATTTGGAGGGACCAAAAGAATAATTTTTTGAGAGAGTGTAGTACACTCTCTAAGTGAAAATGGTCTTTAATGAAAATGTGGTCAAGTGGAGTGTTTTTATAGAGTTAAATGGGTTATGTAAAAAACCACATACTTTATGGGTCCAAGTGAAAATAAGTGCCAACTTATAGGGTCTGAAGAAGGGTTAAGCCTATTCTAATTAATAAGGAGTCATGATCACAATAAGAATCAAGGACTTGACAAACAAAAGTATCTTAGAGACGTCAATCCTCTAACTTCCGAAGGAATTGAACCGGAAAGATAGTTAAGATGAATGTATAAATATTGCACTTCAGTTACCTAATACTTATAGAGGCAGGAACAGGACCTCAGATATTGCTCATAGACAAGTCAAGCAGGGACGAATCCAGGGGAGTGCTTGAGCACCCATTGTCATCGAAAAACCTCCATTAGAGGTATGGATGAACCTTCAAATTTTCGGACAAAAGCACTCAAAAAAATGTAAACTGAACACCCGTAGCATATTAAATACAACCATGTTATGATATAAGATGAATAAATGATAAATGTGTGATGGAATTTTATTTTTTTTGTAATTAGCGTTATAAATTGGAGGATGATTTTGGAGTTGCAGAAAGATGAACGATATTTTGGAGAAGAAGATGACAATTACTTTATTATATTTTTTAAGAAAATCTACTAAACATAAACGTTGTTGTTTAACTAAAGAGATTTATGAAAAATATTGAAAATAATAATTAATGAAAGTCAATAATAAAATCTGAAAAGCACATGTTTCTTTTTGGCTTAATGCACCTGTAACCCCCTAAACTCGTATCTTTTGGTCGTTTTACCTCCTCATCTTAAAGGACATCCCTTTTACCCCCTCAACTCTTCAAAAGTGTCACTATTTAACCCTTAAACTTGCTTGGTCATTTTACCTCCTCACCTTAAGGGAATTCCTTTTACCCTCTCAACTCTTCAAAAGTGGTACTATGTGCCCTACATTTCTCAACTCAATGGAAAAAAGATACTGTACAACATGCACTACAATAGTTGAATTTTCGTAGGACATGTGACAATGAATTGAGACATATCAACATTTGTAATTAAATGGACACAAACACCTTTAATTAACTTAAAAACACATTAAATTTGGACATGTCAGCAATTGTAATTAAAAGAACAAAAACAAAAACATAATATTACAATTGATTATTGTAAACCATTACATATGCTTCCTATTGCATTTATCTAAATCATATAACTCGTATCATAATACCATTTTTTGAGAGTTGAGATGGTAAAAGGGAAGTTCCTTAAGATGAGAGGGTAAAATGACCAAAAGATGCAAATTTAGGGGTTACATAGTACTCCCTCCGGTCCATATTATTTGTCACATTTGACTAAATCACGGGTATTAAGGAAATGATTGATTTACATTAAATATATGTAAATTGGACTAGATTACCCTTATTAATTAAGAGGGAAAAATTTACATTGGAAACCTAACATGCAAATAATAGGGGTAAAGTGGGAAAAATTTGCATTGGAAACCTAACATGACAAATAATATGGAACACGACTTTTTCTCTAAATGTGACAAATAATATGGACCAGAGGGAGTATCACTTTTAAAGAGTTGAGGGGGTTAAAATGGATGTCCCTTAAAGTGAGGGGTAAATTGACCAAAAGATGTTACATGTCCATTAAGCCTTTCTTTTTCTATTTTTTAACCCAAAAGTCAGTCTCAAATTGATTGTCAAGCCAAGCCCCAATTAAAAATCCATTCTTCCTAATATAGTTATTATTTTAGAGCTGTTACCATGAAATCTTTTGATTATTGACTTAATTCTTAAAAAAAAAATTAAAAATACTTTTGCATTAAAGTTTTGACAGAGCTATATGTTTAACAATTCAGTGACATAATGATACATAATGTAGCTACCAACAAATGCATAATTATATTGTAGTCAACAATTTATAAAGTGAAAAGAGTTTTTGAAAATTAACTTGTTGGCCATAATAAAATCAGAATCATCTAAAGGGGTGAATAGGTGTCTAAGCGGAAAATTGATAATTTTAAGTTTTTAAGGAAACTTAATTTCTTAGAGTCAAATTTTCTCAGAGTCAGAGGCTAGTTTAATGAAATAGCTTCTGAGGGAAATTCTGCCTTTACGCAATTTAACTGGTTTCAGCAACAGAAGCTCTGAGTTAGAGAACTACTGGACAGTCTTCTGAACAAAGACAATGATATAAAGAGTAAATCTATTTCAATACTAAACACTAGCAAGTACACAGAAGCAAAATAACAAGTATAAAGAAGGGAGAAAGAGATTCAGGAGGTCCCGATGAACAGTTCGATTTATCCAGGTTCACCACAGAAGTCCTGTGACTACGTCCTGTCCTCTGTGATCGTAGTCACCAGAGATTTTAAATCCACTATTCAGAACTTTTATGGCAAGTTCAGAAGCTCCTTTACATCAACAGAACTTAAGCTAATTTCTCACTTAGTTCTGACTAGCCTAGAATGAGTTAAAGGATTTCCACCAGAACAACAACAATCTTGTTTTCTGGAATTCTCACCCAACTCAAACATTAACTAGATTTCTCTCAAAATCTTGTTGAGTATCACAAACGATACCACTTTACAAGATTCCTATTATGAACTTGTGTTTCTTCACTCTCTCACTATTACAAAGCCTAAACTCTGAAAGATTGAGAATGGAAAAAGGTTGCTTTGTTTTGCTCGTTAAAACATTGCGGTAGGATTTTAGCTCGATAATCGCGTATGTGATGCAATGGAGCTTGGCTACTATTTATAGTGCTTTGTAGATGACCGTTGTTTGAATTTGAATCTTCAATAGATGACATCAGTTTGTTGTAGCCGTTAATCTGTCATTTCTTCAAATGGTCTTCAAACACTTTGATTCCGTTAACCTTGTTCTTTAACTTAATCTGGTAAGAGATTGGAAATCAAGGATAAGGTTGACTGAAATTTTACTTCATTTAGATTGGCAAAGGGTCGACAAGGAAATGCTTGTTTTGTTTGTAGCAGACATGCGCGCTCCATCAAAACAACTTTTTGAACATTTGGCGTCTTGCATTAAATACAGAAGTCAGAGCATTAAATTTTAAGTAAGACTCGTGACAAGCGCTTCTGAGTTCCTTATTCTTTTGTCTAAGCTTCTGATCAAAAATGGAATTTCTTCTGGTTGCTTCTAAACCTCTGAGGAGAGCTTTAACAGTCTTCAGAAAATCTTCAGAGCGGAGCATCCAGCTTTTGAGCTTTAAACTTCTGTCTTCAGCTATTCTTCTCTTCTGAGTCTTCAAGGCAATCCAGAACCTGCTGAAAAACTTATACAATACTTAACAAAAATTGTTAGTCAATATTGAAAAGTATATAAGTAAAAATAGAATTTCATCTTCTGAAACGTTTGGACATAATCAAAACCCTCAGTGTTCATCATAACTCGTTTTAGACATTATATATTGTGAGAAATTTTTGTATTGTATATAATATTAATTGATTTTTTTTTTGTCAGATCTATTATAGAATGATAATTAAAAAGCTAAGAAATTCCATAAGCCTAGATTTAGAGGTAAGGGTGTTCAAAATTGGTTGGATTATTATAATCCATTCAATTTCAACTCATCCAATCCATGAAATGTGTATTGGATGGATTGTAATAATCCATCTAAGAATCCATTTAATCCATCTAATCCAAATGTATTTGAAAAATGTTGATAGTCACTTGTAGAAACTAACAATAATTGCTTAGACTTGTGAAATTTTATTTCATACACATCACAATAAGAAAACCATTATAATCCATCAAATTCATTTAAACCAACATATTGAATCCATTTTATATCATCTTAACATGGATTGGATTGGATTCTAAACATAATCCAACCAATCCATGTTTGAACACCCCTATTTAGAGGTGAATGTAGATCCAAAAGTTTCATGCTTCTTCAAAAATGTAGGACTACTGTATAAAAGAATGATTCAATTGTTGTCTCCTATTTAATCCATGTTAGGAGAGTTACTTGTTTACTTTTGATAAAAATTTCATTGTTGAAAACTTGAGTTTCAGATCTTCCGAATACTAGTTTCGCCACTGTGGAGCCCCCACCATGAGGGAGTCTTGAATCCGTCCCTGGAGACAATTGATCAAATCTTGTCGATTTTCCCAAGACACTTGAACACTTCTTTGCTGGAAAAAATTGACAACATAAGTCGAGTTACTGTCTAATTAAAATCCAATCATCGATTACTTGTAAGAAAATAAAGAACAATATAAGAAAATAATTTAAAGGAAAGAAAAGAAATAATTAACAAATAACTTAATATCAATAAATAAGACACATGATATTTAAGTTCAAGATAAATAAATAGTTTTCCATATCCATATTTGATAGAGCTTGGAAAAATGATGATTTTTGGGAGGAAAGGACCGTCTGGGTTTTCAACAAAATCAACAGCTGAAGAAGTCACTCAAGGCATTGATGGGTCGTCTCTCACAGCCATTATCACAGGTCTTCATTTCTTCTTTTTGTAGTTTCATCTTTCTATGGTTTTTGAATTTTATTTACTAAATATTTCTTTAAAGTTGGAATCATTCTCAACATTTATTACTTCACTGAATTGTGAACCCTTCGTTGGTTGTAAAATTCAGGAGCATCTAGTGGAATAGGAGCGGAGACAGCAAGAGTTCTTGCTATGAGAGGTGTGCATGTGGTAATGCCGGTAAGGAATGTACAAACCGGCACAAAAGTCAAAGAAACAATACTTAAACAAAATCCTTCTGCCAAAGTTGAAGTTATGCACTTAGATCTCAGCTCAATGACATCCATTCGGAAATTTGCTTCTGAATATATTTCATCGGGCCGTCAACTAAATATTCTTATGTAAGAACTCAACTTGATAAGTCTTTCTTATGTCCATGTTCATGTTAGTGTTAATGTTTCCATATTGATGTTTTAGCGTTGATTTTATGGTGACTTTTCTTTTTTAATGTACATGTTATTAAAAAGTATTTTGAAATCATTTTGAGAAATGAACTTTTTTTCCTTTGTTTCAAATCAAGTAACAATGCAGCCATAGCGATGATTCCTTTCACACTTTCTGAAGACCATATAGAATTACAATTTGCAACAAACCATGTAGGTGAGTGGTGCTTTTCACTTATAACACTACATGTTCTGTTATGTTATTTTATTATCAAATCAAGTTCAGGGGTTGAAGTGTGAAAATGATATGAGTAATTTTTACGTGAGTGTTGTTCTCAAGATTATTTTACAATTAATATCCTAAGTTTGAAGGAAAATCCTGTGAAATTTACTTACCTTATAGGTCATTTTCTGCTGACGGAGCTTTTACTAGAGACCATGAAAAACACTACTCGGGAAAGTAATCAAGAGGGGAGAATTGTTAATGTATCGTCAAAAGGTCACGACACTGTATATCCTGGAGGAATTCGTTTTGGTCAAATCAATGACCAATCAGGGTAACTTTCTGCTAAAATTTTCGTGCATAGATCTATGTAATCTACAGATATACAAATACGGGTGTGGTGTATGTATAATCTCAAATGCATAATGATTTGCTATTTAGTGCTTATTGTGATATCTTACAGATATAGGAAAAATCTTGGTTATACACAGTCAAAGTTGGCTAACATTTTGCACGCTAATGAGCTCGCAAGACGCCTCAAGGTATGCGTACATCTCAATGATTACTACTCTTCCTTTGTTGGTTGATATCTAGATGTTTTTATAAACATTTGTAACTTTTTTTATGTCTCGCGCGCTGAATAGGAAGATGGAGTGGATATAACTGCTAATTCACTTCATCCTGGAGGAATCATGACTAATATTGTTCGCCATCACAAAATTCTTCACGGTAATTCTTCGAGTTTTTAACTCCCTTGAATTATGTTCTTGATTCTAAATATCTTTGGCTTGATGCAGGCATGACAGTTTTATTGGATAAACTTTTGCTAAAGAACTGCCAACAGGTATGTGCTGTGACATTAATTTAAACTTATTTGTGAATATTCTTTATCGATGCAGTGAAGTGACTCGATTAAATTTGGTGGCAGGGAGCAGCAACTACATGTTATGTAGCATTGCATCCACAGGTTAAGGGAATAAGTGGCCAGTATTTTGTGGACAGTAACCTAGCAAAACCAAGTTCTCTTGCTACGGATGCAGAATTAGGAAAAAGACTATGGGATTTCAGCTTGAAATTGATTAATTCCAACTAGCTAGGTACTTCTCTGTACCAACATCTTCTTTAAGGATGTTCTTATGTTTATAGATTGATCATTCATGTTGGTTTGTGTACTCAGCTTATTTGCCATTCTTAGATAGTTACGGCCTTCATTTGTACTTATTTTCAGTAATAATGTCAGAGAATATATTATTCTCATAATATAATAATATTTTCAAGAAGTAAATTCAGTTTAATTTTTTTCTTTACCTTTTCATCTGGTTCCGTACCCATACTAGGTCGACTAATTCGGATTCGCAGCGGGTCCAAGGATTATGTTTATAGATTGATCATTCATGTTGGTTTGTGTACTCAGCTTATTTGTCATTCTAAGACCTAGACAAAATTCAATATCTATTCCTAGATAGTTAGGCCAAGTTCATTTGGACTTATTTTCAGTAATAATATCAGAGAGAATATATTATTCTCATAATATAATAAATATCTTCAAGAAATAGTTTCAATTTAGTTTTTTTTTTAGCTTTCCATTTGGATCCGTACCCACATTAGGCCGATTCATTTGGATTCAGGGTGAGTCCAAGGATTATAATATTTAACCCCCTCTCAGTCGCTATTGTGGGGGATCAATCCACAAACATTCCTACCAAGCGCAAGTTATAATATCAAAATATCAAGTTCGTCCAACCCCAAGGTAGCTATAATGTCCTGCCCCATGATACCACTGTGCCAACCAACGATTGGTACTAGTTTCACTTTAATTTAGTAGCAGTCCATTCAATTTTTATTTTTTTTGGTAAGGGAAAGTTTAGCTAAGATAGGCCTACCCACTCGCAAGGCCATGACAAACCAATAAGAGTTAAATTTTGACGAAGCGGGGACTCGAACCTCAAACCTTTCAAGTAGAAGATTGAGTGCCTTACCACTTGGACCAACTCTTATTAGTAGTCCATTCGATTATTAATAATAACAATAATAATATGTAATAATAATAATATGTAATAATAATAATAATAATAATAATAATAATTAGTAATCATTTTTTTAATTATAGATATAAAAGTTATCATTGTTTATTATAATTTTCACGTATCATTCGTTGTTATATTTGTTTGACAACTAAAAGAACAAATATATTAATTAAAGATCACGCAAAAGTAGAGAACATAAGAATTAAGGTAAAAATCACTCACCTCAGGCGAAATTAAACATCTAACTAAATAATGGGCTACCTCAATAGCAGAGCGTTTAACAAATGCTACAGAGCAACTAACGAGTTCCTTAACAAATAACCAACAATCTTTGACTATGTTGTTACAAGGCGAAAGAACCTTTAACGGACATTGGTTATTATACTTATAAATTATTGATCCAGCTTGTTTGTAAATATTGTGCGGTTACATTACAATGATTTTAGATTTACACCTCAATTTTTTCGAACTACAACTATCTTTTTACATTTTTGTACTTTCATTTCTCCTAACCTTAAACCAAAATTTTCATATTCTCCAAACTAAAAAACCAAAAAATTTATTTTTTTATATTTTTGCCCATGTTTTTTACATAAACGGCCTCCGAGGCCGTTTTACCAAAGGGAGAAACGGCCTTGGTGGCTGTTTCACCTAAGGCAGAAACGGCCACCGAGGCCATTTAGGAAAAAAAAAAAAGGTAAAGTTTTTAAAAGTATTTAGTGATAATATATCTGTGGTTACAACCCAAATTTTATTTTTATATTTTTGAAATTTTTTTATTTTGAGAGTTCGTTAGGTGTTTTTGTGGGTTTTTTCAATTGATTTTGGTATCTTTTTCATAAATTGGTTCCTAGGTCTCAATTTTTTTCATCATTTTTTGTGTTTGCTAATTGAGCGAGTTGAGAGAATTTGAAAAAGGCAAAATTAGAAAAGTTGATTGTAGTTTGGAAGAACTGGGCTATAAATAACAAACCAAATTAATTAATTATCTCTACAATATTTCAGTTTTTTTCAATCATTCTTTAACTTCTTCATCATCACCATCTTCATTCTCCACTTGCCGTAATTTAGAAATTTCTTGTGCTATAATATTTTGTACCGCAAACATAACATCTTTATGATTTATATTCAACATATATCTGAATGGAGAGGGGATGAGCATATGAATGGAGAGGAAAGAATGAGAATTTTAGGATTCAATACATTATTATTTATCATTGTTATTTATTACTATTGTTGTTGATGGTTACGGAGGTTGAAGGATGGACTGGTATCATTGTGAGTGAATTCTTTTTACACAGACATCAATTTATTTCATATTGTAGAATTTTCCACAAGAACAATGCATTAAAATCGTGTGGATTTTTTTTAGCTGATTGTGTCGGTTGGATTAGAGGCATTATTATTATTATTATTATTATTATTATTATTATTATTATTATTATTAGGGAGGGGATCAGGTGTGACAAATTGCATTTGGTGTGACAGAGTTTTTATTGTGTGACAATAGGATGCGGTAACATTTTTGCAATTAAGTGGACATTGTGACACGGTGGCAATTTTTAAAGTTGCCTGAACATATTCTAAGTGGTTGGGGGTATTATAGTGATTTTTGCATGTATAACTTCATGTTTGACATTTTCTTCTCAGTTTCTCTCATTGTGTTCGTTTTCTTCCTTCTTTCTCTCTGCGTGTGAAGAACGGTTATTTGATCTTTCGTTTCTTGCTCTTCGATATTTATTTGCAATTTTCTTCCTTGTTTCGACATTTGTGAAGGATTTTTTTGGTGAGTATATTGTTCTTTTTAGGGTTTTCAGTGTTTTTATATGCTTGGTTATGGTTTTACAGTTTATGTTTCATTTTATTACTGTTGTACTTCTTTGTTCACTATCGTTGTGTTTCAATTTTGTATTTTCTGATTTCGTGTTTAGTTAGGGTTTATTTCTGCAGTTTTCGCTTTTTGATTTATGTTTTTCTGAATTTTAATCGTTTTTTTGTTTTGTTTGTTGCAGATGATACAAAATGAGTAGCAATATTGTTGATCGTGATAATACATTCCCTGGAAGTGTTGTTGATCCGTCTTTGTTAGAAGAAATAAACTTGCAGTATATTGGAAGAGATGGAAACATGTATTTCCATTACATTTTTCTCTATAATGTATTGATTTGTAATTTGATGATTATTTTTCTGTTTGTTGATTAATATGTACTGTTTTGGAATAATGGTTATGATTAATAACGTACCTTTGTTATCTCGTATACCATCTTCTTCAGTAGTATTCCCATGTTTCTTCCATCTTTTTGATATTGAAGAGATCTTGGACTGTAGAGTGCATGGTTATGTTCTACTACAAAGGTTGTGACAATATACTTTCCGTCATTGGCGATTGTCGTTATCATCTTGGCCTTGCATCCAACACGCGTTAGTGTTCATTTTCTGCGTTCTTTTCCATTGTATTTGTTTGATCTTTGTTCTCTTGTATCCTTCTTTGTTGCATACATAGAACAATTCTTTGATAAGATCCCCTTTTTTTCTTGATGTTGATCTTCTTGTAGAAAAACCAGCATCTGATGCATATTTCTTGTAGAATTCAATTGCCAATTCTAGAGTATCAAATTTCATGCCCATTTGAGGTTTAAGCTCATTTGAACAGTGAGACAACAATTCTTTTGTTCCGTTGGGTGTCTGATACAACCTGATATTACGGTTCGAGCTTGGTTCGTGTCTAATTAGGATTATTATTATTATTTAGTTATATTTATATTGTTATAGTACCAATAGGTTTATAGTTCTTATTTAGTTAGTCTTCTTATTTTGGTAGGATAGTATTTTCTATTTAAAGGCTTTCAAGTCTTGTAATTTGTTCAATCAATCAATCAATTCAGAAGTTTAACAATATTTCAGTTTGCGCTAACTAGAAAAGCGAAGTGGTGTTTTAGGTCGTTTCCATCCCAAAACGTTCCGTCTTGATCGATTCCCAAGATAGGGTCGTATCAGTGTCAAAACAGGTATTATTACTGGTGTTACAACTACAATTGCAGTAGAAGAGTAATTACTTTGTTCATCAGTTAGACCTGAAAATGAAAATGCTAGAGTTACTTTCAATATAGTATAGAATATTGCAAATTATTAGACTTCTATTTTGGGATGACAGTTCAGAATTTTGGAATATCGGTTAACAATTTTATAAAAACTGGGATTCAAGACAGTTAATCACATTGACAACAGTCACTGTGGTTTTAGTTCTTTTAGTCATTTTTTGTTCAATATCTTTTTATTTTTGTGCATCAGTAAAAACTGAAACTGAAGAAAATGCTAGAGTTACTTTCTATACAACACCAAAAATTGTAAATTAGTTTTGGAATATCAGTGAACAATTTTGGAATATCTGTGAACAATTTTGGAATATCCGTTAGCAAATTTTGGAATATCATTGAACAATTTTGGAGGATCAGTGAACAATTTTGGAAGAACAATTTTGCAATAAACTAGGATTCAACATAGATAAACACAATATCAACATTCAATAAACTAGGATTCAACTGTTATACAGTTAAACCTCTTTAAAGTAATACTCTTGGGACCGGGAAAAAATATTACTTTATCGAATTTATTACTTTATCGATAATGAACACTGATGAAGAGACTAGTCCTAAACCGGACAATAGCAATAGAATCACCTACGGATGAACAAATTTTTGAGTCGGTAATGAACATTGGTGAAAGACTGATCTTCAACCAGACGATAGTAATGTCATCCCAAGCTTGTCATCAAAGAAAGCAGTTCAAGCAATCAACACTTTGAACAATTACTTATTGCAACACGAGCAAAACATACCAAGAGTTATTTATGCTTTACGTAAAATCAATGATGATGTTAATTTTAGCTTTGGTGGAAAAAAGAAACAAGATATTATATATTCATTTTTAAAAAAAATTGAATTTTGTAACCCATACATATTATATATACGTGTAATTCTGGAATTATTACTTTACATATTACTTGGGTCCTTCAAGACTTTCAAATTTTTTATTATCTTATGCTTTTAGCGAGAATATTACTTTACGACATTAGCCCAAGTTGGGACCGACGGAATTTATTACTTAAGCGAGGTTATTACTTTATCGAATATTACTTCATCGAGGTTTAACTGTATTTATTGTTCAAAATTGTTCATAGAATGAAGTTACCTGGAGATGATGTCATGTTAGACTGATTTTCAGATTCATCAATCGCATTCATGTTTATGACTATGTTTGCTCGATCTCAAATAAATCTGATGAATAGGATCTCTGATTGATGAATCGAGATTATAAAACGCAAATAAGTGTGAGAAAATAGAAAATTTTGAGATTTAGATGATATTCAGATTCTGAGATTCAGATGATGTTGAAGAACAAATGATTCTGAGATGCAGATGATGTCGAACAACAGCTGATTCTGCTGAAATTGATGAGTTTGTTGCGACCAATGGATGTTTTTTTTATTGTTGCGATCAATGGAGGGTAAAAGTCTGTTATACTCTTACAATGAAGCACGCGTGTTATAGGTTTTTTCCTATTGTCACACGCTAAAAAGCTGTTACACTGAAGGGGGTTGTCACACCCGATCCATCCCCATTATTATTATTATTATTATTATTAGTAAATCGTTATTAACTACTATTATATTATTGATATTTAGTTCAATGAATTAAATTCAAACATGATTCAAATTTGCCTAACTTTGACCTAAAAATAATGATTTCTTTATCGTTTCTAACCTGAACGTGTTTTAACTCAAATAAGAGAACATATTTTTTAGCTCATGGGTATATTTATACTGACTCGGCAAAATTTAATGGAAACTTTAGAGATGCCTATCAAAACTGCGCATTTTATGGCTGAACTGAACTGATCCGAACTAAACTTATCAAAAATGAACTAATTACATGAATTTGTTAAACTGAATTTGCTAAATTTGTATGAATGACTAAAAAATTCGGCCGAATCTTTAAAAGAAGAGAGAAAGAATTTGGCTGAAGTGAACTGAATTTTGCTGAAAATTTGCTAAAAAGAATAGGACTTAAGTTTGTTAGTTGTGTAGCTGTTTAGTGATAAGATTAGTTGAGATTTTCATTAATACAGATCCAGTTGTACAAAACTTTATTGAGTTGTAGGTTTTCTATTTTGCTATACTAATAAATGGAAGTTGTTTTTATAAAACCGTATAGTGTTGCACACATTTATTAGAATTTGCAATTTCAAACTTCATTAACAAAAGTTTGTTTTGTTATTATTAACAGGAGGTGTGGAATTTAGAATCTTATTTCGTGGTTAGAATGTTGGAGATTCGAAGGGCGATCGGAACATAAATTTGGATTTTTTTAAGTCTAGATTTTTGAAAATTCCAGAGCGGGAGAAAAGAAAAGTAAGTAAAAGAGAAGAAGAAAAAAAATAGAAAAAAAAGAAATTTGGAAGGACCAAAAGAATATCTTTTTGAGAGAGTGTAGTACACTCTTTAAGTGAAAATGGTCTTTAAGGAAAATGTGGCTAAGTGGTGTGCTTTTATAGAGTTGAATGAGTTATGTGAAAAACCACATACTTTATGAATCCAAGTGAAAATAAGAGCCAACTTTAAGGGTTCCAAGACGGGTTAAGGGGGTGTTTGACAAAATGTTTCGCAGGAGCATATTGCAATTTTATCTCAAAATGCTAATACATAAGTGCTTTGGTTAATTTTTATATATTGTTTCAAAAGCAAAAATGATCGCTTCGCCTAAAGTTCAAAAGCTCTTCACGACACGCTACTTTGGATTAATAATCCACATGTAGATTTTGACAAAATCACCTCAACTTATTTTTTAGAAAAATAGAGTTCCTCCTAAATTTATTTATTGCTTGTATTTATTTTACCATTTTCCACATCCGATGGTACTGTATGCTAAACTCTTTGCATGTTTTTCATAGAAAAGTTCAATAATAAGTTATAGAAATTAGCTTGTTCTTTTTTTTATGTCATTACATGATTATAAAGTATAATATACTAATTATAGATTTCATGTTCATTTATATTTTTTTGCCATTATAGGTTACAATACGAGTCAAATAGATAAAAATAAAAATAAAGACATTACTAAATGATCCACGAACAATTGAGAACAATTATAGGTTATATTTATATGATATTTGAAGAATGATGATGTAGATATTTATTAAGTTATTATTTATTTTTTAAATTTATATTATTATTAATTTATATTGATAAATGATACGTTTATATTAATCTTTTCACATGTTAACATCATCTGCTCTAATAAATCTTCCAAACACTAATTATCAAAAAGGCAGACAACAACAACTAACAACAACAACAGTTAACAGCAACAGCTAATATCAACCGCTGTAAAACTAACAGCAATGCCAAACAGGTTCTAAGTAATAATTCATCTCACTGAAGCAAATGATTGTACATCTGTGCTTTCGCATTCTATTGTTTTAAATATAATAATAAAGATTTGAGTTTTTTTTTTCTTTTTAAAAAATGTGAGGGAGTAATATAAAAAGATGTTGATAGTCTAAATTATCGGCTCGGGCTTTTGGTTCAATTGGTTAAGTAAATTGTCTCAGAGCCATGGTTGAGCAATGTGAGGGTCCTAGCTAAAATGACGTGACGCAACAAATGAATTGGACGTAAGGGAGACGTGTTAAATTTTCCACATTGCTAACTTGGAAAGGTAAATAGCTTCTCAAATATAGCAAACAATTCTATCCCCCATGTTCTTTATGATTGAACTAACTTAAATTAATTTAACTGAATTGAATAAACTACTAAACTAAACTGAAGTGAACTGAAATGAAGTACATTTATTGAAGGAAAATTATTGAACTAAATACTAATAAACTAAACTGAACTGAACTGAAATAAATTGCTGATAAAGCATAAAGAACATTGCCTAAGATGTCTTTTGCGATTAGTTAGCCTACATATTGTAAGTAACTAGCTAGGAGTACAAATTGTTGGCCCAAAATATGACTAGATAAAGACTAGAGGGGTGGTGAATAGGACTTATTGCCTTTAAAAATTATTATTTTCTCTTTAAAATATTTTGCCTATTAAATAATCAACTATAAAAGATTTTGCGGAATAAATAGTTGATTAGATGATAAGTGAAAGTAAACAAGTTTAAGCATAATCACAAGCAATTAAAGATAATGCTAAAGTAGTGCAAGTGATTAAAAGACAATAATAAAGAGAGTATGTATAGAAGGATTAGACGCAGAGCATTTATCCAAGTTCGGTCTCCTTATAAGCCTAGTCTTGTCCCCGAGAGCACCTCTCGAGATTTTCCACTAAAGATTTCTTTAAGGGCAGAAATCAAGCCGGTAGAGTAGTTCTCACAATCCGAGACACTACTAGAGCTGAACACCTCTCCCAGTATTCACTCCCTCAAACTTCCAAGTGTTTGAGCAACTCAACTTAGTTTTTCTCAAGATCAACTAAGAAACTTATGGCACTTTTTAAAGCTCGGTGATAACCTCCTAAGCTTGCAGGTGCTTAAGAACCTATATGCTTTTCAAGGCTAAGCAAGAACCTCTCTTACACTTTTATAAGGATCTAGTGTAAAACCCAAGATTAAACCCCACCGTTTAATCTTTTACAATGATCTTTGAATGAAAGAATATAACACTCAAACTCTCGTTGTAAAGTTGAAGGAAAAATATAATCAAAGCTTTCTTGAATATCTCGTGTTGATAGCTATGATTCTCGGTTTGTTTTCCTTGCCTTCAACCTTCTCTTCTCCAAGTATTTATAGCCGAATGCTCTTCACCATCTCAAGAGATGTAGCCGTTTGGAGAAGTGTCTTGTCCCATCAAATCTTCATCTTCTTTCTTTAGTAAATTCTCTAACATTAGTAACCTTATCACCTTACATTAGGAAACCTACTCTTTCATTAGGAAACCTATGTCTTTCTTTAGGAAACCTATTACTTACATTAGGAATTCTATCTTTCTTTAGTAATCTTATCTTCTTACATTAGGAAATGAAAAGATATGATAAGACCTTATACGAAAAGGTGAGTTTGTAAGATAGATTTGATAAGACATGACAACTTGGTGATTTCGAAATATTTATAGCCGTAGGATTAAGATGATAACATAATGTATGATTGAATCCTAGCCATTCATTTCGACTCAACTTAAATCACCAATAAACTTATATCATTTGCATTCATCTAAGCATGGATATTATATGAGTTCATTTAATCCATATCACATGCATTCATCATCATAAACATGGTAATCACATACGTAACATAGATGATGATATCATAGATGGCAACATGACATAGTTTATATGTATGCAAATATCTTAACTATGGCATAGCTTATGATAGACATATTAATCATGTTGAGTTCATATCATAAGATTTCAATGAAGAGCATGTTAAGATATGTCATTTTTTATCACATAAAAAGCCATAATTCATAGAATAAAATAAGTGTTTGATCATGGCATACGCATATAGTTCATGGCATAGAAATATCATTAAGTATATTTGAATCATGTGAGCATATGATATTTCAACCCATTAGATGTGATAATGACATGCATACATTTATATTTAATCATATACTTTAACTAAAGTAACTCTAGATAGAATAATGTTCTCATTTAAGCATTTTCTAGAGTTAATCATATTCTTAGCATATAAAGTATATAATTAAATTACTTTGTCACAATATATATAACATATTATAAAAAACATATATTAAATCAAGTAATCAAAATCAACTAGAGTGAAATAACACAAATAGCATACTATACTAAATATGAATAATATAAATAGGAAATACATAGGAAAATTATTTAGACAATATTATAATATCAATACTATACCGTCTATAATTCCTATGTATTTATTATTACTTCATATACACTCCGCCTCAAGCTGAACAGAGAGTCTAATGAATTGTCAGCTTGCACCAAAGAAACAGAAAAGATCCTATAGTCTCGAAGTAGAGAAAACATCTCATGCCATTTGGAGTCACCAAACTATTTCAGTTTGTGACAAACTTTTCAAACGTTCGAATAAACAGATGGTAAACTACCATCATACAATCACGAAAACATTCAATATGCCTTTATAAACTGTATATGGAAAGTGGTTAACCGATCAAATTCATTAATCTTCTATAAAATTCTTGAATAATCTTAGGTGAGAGTGATCATCACCTGAATACGGTTAAACTGACTTGTTTTTTCAGACTTGAATAAAATTATTCAAAATACGATGTTATCAAATATTTGGAATTAATAGAGATGGATGTTAACTTACCTTTGTTTGTACTCATGCAATCTCAACGATCTTATCATTGTGGAATAGTCTCGTAGTATAGAAAGCAATTGATATGGATATAAACCTTCAATGAGTATTTTGATAATGAGTTATTATATACGTTTGAGTGAGATTAACTTAAAAAGGAAAAATAATTTATTAGTCTCTGACTTTTGCCTAAATTCATTGTTTGGTCATTATATTTTGAAAAACTCACTACAAGATCCCCAATTTTTGTCATAATTGACTCTTTAGTCATTTTTGTCAATTTCTTAGATTTTAAACATAATGTATTTTAATTTTGAAGACATCCATACTGCAATACAAAATTACTTTGTGATTCTGTTATGTCTTGTCTGTCTGTTTATGTCGAAATATAGAAGTCACACATCTGGAAAAAATGGATAAAAAGACCAAAGAGTTAATTATAACAAAATATGAGGACCTTGTAGTGATTTTCCAAATATAAGGACCAAACAGTAAATTTTGACAAAAATCAATGGCTAATAAATCATTTGCCCTAACTTAAATGTTGAAATCAAAACTTTATTATACTGTTTAACATTCCAAATTTCAATCTTAGTGTACAGAAAAGTAATTACTATTGTAATGTTCTTCTCAACATAAAAATGATATGATTGTAATCGTCAAACAATGGGCAGTTACAAAATTGAAAAAGTAATTGTGCCTCAAAATGGCATCTTCGTTTAAATCACCTCCATAAATATTTCAACATCACAGTCTTATTGAGAATGGCGGGCTGGCTATTAAAGACTTGTGTAGATTTAACAAAGTTGTTCACGTGAAAATGACATGCGAATTGATTGCTGGTGGTTCCATGGTTTCAAAGTTACTAAGACAATGATTTCTTGCTACTTTAGGGCTGCCACGACTTGTTGTTTTCAATTCTTCGATATGGCTTTCCCTTTTGGTAGATTAGTAATTGTTCAGCCCTCAATTAAAAAAATCGGCCCAAATAAAAATGGCCTATATAATTATAATTAAATAATTAATTTTTAAAAATAACAAAATAAAAATAAAAATTCATACAAACTAAGTAGTACGCAAATATGAATTATGAGTTTACAAAGTAACCATAGAAAAATCCATGAGTTTGAGGAAGAAAACGAGAAATTACTTGAAAATTATGAATCTGGAAAACAAGATATGGTTAAATAAGAGCATCTAAATATGTTATGTTAATTTACTGATAATTGTTCCTTTTTTAGAATATTAATGTAATAAACATCTAAATATTTATGTTCCCGACATTTTGGTATATTTTTTTATTATCATTTTGGACAAAAAAATAGTTATTATTTTTAGGTAGTTTGGTCAATATTTTTTGTTTTCAAACAAGAGTTTTTCTCTATTTTTAAAAAAATATTTATATTAATTTATTTAAAATAATTAAAAAATAGAAAAATACAAAATCTAGTAATTCCCAATTCATCGTTTGGGGCACTAATCGCGCCGCACCCGCATAGCGACTTTTAGAACACTGGTTACGCCACATATAAGACACCGTTCTTTATAGCTGAACTGAATTGAACTGTATTGATTGAATCGATGAGTTTGGCTGAATAAAGAAAGAATTTTGCTGAATTTTACTGAAATGAATTTAAATTTAGATAAATTGAACTTAATAAAACTAATTAAATTGAATTTTGGGAAATAATAATAATAAAAAAAAAAAGCCTAACTGTCCAATTAAATCTAGCAAGTAATGTGCAGAAGAAATTATTTTCTAATGTGAAAGATTTTCTCCGAAGGTGATTAATTTACATGAACTGCCCGATGATTTACAACAATGTATTATGTTGATTACACTTGGCAGAGATGACTGATCTTTGTATTTGGACTGATACATAATCAATGTTTTCGCATTGCTCATTTTGCAATTCGGACTCGGAAACTCTTTGATCATATCATGGTTTTAGTTTAAGTTTCTGAATTGCATCAGATTCAATTCTCATGGATGGTCTTGTTTTCTTTATTATCCTTATCTCATGAATGTCTTCGTGTCTTCAGCTGTTTCCAAAATCTGTCACCTCAGTTAGTTTTCGCCGATTCCCCACAGACTTCGAATAATATGTTAAAAACATAAGAGTTAATTTTATATAAGTGCTTTGTGGTTTCACGTTTTTACAAATAAAAAACGGTGTGGTTTGCCTTTGAGCAAATACATGACTGTGGTTTCTGTTGTTTGCAGAATTAAGAAAATTGTCGATTTTGTTAACGTTCGAGGTCTTCATTGCCGAAAAACTGTTTCAAAGTTTTAACCGGTTAAGTTAAAGTTATGATTAATGGTCAGACTTTTTTTTTTTAAGTTAAAAACATCCTTGTTTATTGCATTACAATCGATTATTTTTCTAATTCTACAAAGAATGCAAATCACAGTTCTTTATTTGATTAAAAACAAACCGCAGTATTTATTTGCAAAACGTGAAACTACAGGACACTTATATGAAATTAATGGAAAAACAATTAAAAAAACCTGATATAGAAATTTGAAAGGTGAGACAAAAGTAGAGAGCAGATTTTGGACGATAGGATTTTATCTGTAGCATGAAGAGATGAAGATTACTTATGAATGTTTTTTTTTTATTATTTTTGTAAATGTAAGATCTTTTATTTCCTATGGCTTTTGTAATTGGCGTAATTTTGTTTGTTGTTTTAAATTGCGCTTATCAACTCATGTATTCTGAAATTTCCTTTTTTTTTTCTTTTAAAGAACTATTGATCTTTTCATGGTAGCTCCCAAAAAATTTGAATGATTTGTCAATAGTATCTCCACTATTTTATAGTTTTATAGATATAGAATGTACTTTATTATTAATTTTAGCAAACTTTAACTAATTTTAAAAAATATTTTAATGAAATATGATTGCTTGTTATATTTAGGAAGTAATGTGTGAGACATTTAATATGTTTCATTCATGCATAATTTATTTGGTGCGTGATATCAATGTAGTGAGACTTTCCATATAGCTCAACCATACTCTTGTACCATCTTAACAAAGTCTAACTAATATCAAAAGCCACTTTAAGGAGATACGATTGCGTAATATAGGAGTCAATATAACTTCCCAATTAACAATGTGAGACATTCGACAACTATTATTTTTACTATTATTTTTACTATTATTATTATTATTATTAATGCAAAGACTGAAATTATTATCTTTTTTGGATAAAAAAGACCAAAATTATTTTTTTTGGAAGATAAAGACCGAAATTATTAGTTTATTTTAAACGTTCTATTAATATTGTACATATGGTTCTAGAATAAAAGTTAAAAATGGCATATGGAGATAATTTTGGATTTGTATTGCTATTTTTTTTTATTAAATTGTAAGAAATGGGATTCAAACCCACAACTCTCTACTTAGATCCTCTTCTTTTTGACTTATTTTCAGCAAATTTCAGCTTGTTTCAGTAATTTCAGTTTTTTTCAACAACTTCAATTCTAATAACATTATTTTTAAATTAGAAATATTGGTAAAATTTATTTAATTTAAAATAACATTCCTAATTATAAATAAATAAATATCAATTTTTAAATTTGAAGTTAGGTGCATAATTTATTATTAATTAAATATTTTGTAAATTAAATATTTCTTTTGACTGACAACAAATATTTATTTATTTGATTTTATAATCTAGAATTTACTAGTCTATACATTTTAGAAAATTAAAAAATATAAGAATTTATAGTTTAATTAGATATCCAACTATTATACGTTATTGACGTTTCTCTTAATATTTTTTCCTCTCTTTAATTTATTTGGGTACTGATGTTCGTCTTGGTGTTATGGGGTGCCAACCTAGTTGGAATTTCGTGCCTTAGAACTATTATACGTTATTGTGTTTAATATTATATAATCAACAATATGATAAGTTATGTTTTCCTCTGGAAAATGACAACTATTATTATTTATTTTATCGCTAATAAAACTTCAATAGTAAAACGGTTCAAATCCCATGATTGTAGAAAATAGATGCTCAAAAAAATAATATTTTAAATTCAGTTCAGTTCAACAATTTCAGCAAGTTCAGCTTTATTCAACAATTTCAGTTTTATTCGGTTCAACTTTATTCAACAAAAAAGAACATGATCTTATACATTAGTGAGTGCATTAATTGGGTTATGGTGGATTTATATTGATATTGATATACAAGACTATGGCTGAAATTTCTTAATTATTTAAGGAAAAAAAAACACCTAAATAGTAAGATTGGTCAGAATTAGTAAAGCAAGTAGCAAAATGGCCACAAACATTCATGTTGAGATAGTTTCAAGAGAAATTGTAAAACCATCCAGCTCTTCAACTCTAAATAATCACCCATCATTTTACAATGCATCTTTCTTTGATCAGTTTGTTAGTTGCGTTTATATGCCCTTTCTTTTCTTCTACACAAATAATAAGAATGGTAAAACCGATGAGTATCACATATCTAGTGTGCTCAAGACTTCTTTATCCGCTGCCCTTTCGCACTATTATCCTCTGGCCGGAAGGGTCAAAGATTATGCCACCGTCCATTGTAACGACGAGGGCTCTCTCTTTCTTGAAGCAAAAATTGAATGTGGTTTATCGGATCTTCTCCACAATCCTGACCCTGAAACTCTGAAAGTCTTGCTTCCTGATGATCTATATGGTAAGGATTCAGCCTCGGTGGGTCCTGTAGTAGTTCAGGTAACATATTTTGAATGTGGAGGAATGTCGATTGGGTTATGCTTGTGTCATAAGAACCTCGACATGGCAAGTATGACTAATTTCATCTATGATTGGGCTTCCCTAGCTCGAAAATCTGGGGATAAAATCAGTCCCGAGTTCAATGTAGGATCCTTATATCCACCTATTGATCGCCCTATCTTGAAACACAAGCTGGAAGATTCTTTGGAAATGAAAGGATACGTTTCTAGGAGGTTTGTTTTTCATGGCTCGAAGATCGACAATCTAAAGGAAATGGTAGAAGATCAAGTTCAAAATCCTACACGAGTCGAAGTAGTCGCTTCATTACTATATAAATTATTAGTTTCTGCAAATGCTAAGGCAAGTAATTCAGGTTCTTTAAAGCCGAGTACTTTACATATCGCGATGAATCTGCGTAATAAGATTCCGGGAATTTCAGAGAGACATATAGGGAATATAGTGGGGAAATTTGAAGTATGTACAAGGGATGAAAGGGAAATAGAGTTAGGATTCTTGGTGAAGCAAGTAAGGAATGCAAAAACTCAGTATTCTAATTTGTGTGCTAGTAAAACTAACAGTGAAGATCTATCCCTAGTAATCTTTGAAAACTTGAAACCCCCATCTGAGAATTTGAATGTTGATCATGAATCATATACTGTTACGAGCTGGTGTAGATATCGGTTCTATGAAACTGATTTTGGGTGGGGAAAGCCTTTATGGGCTTCCACAATTCCCTTAAGGTTGCAGAACTCTATGGTTTTCCTGGACACAAAAGAAGGAGATGGAATTGAAGTATTTATTAGTTTGGAAGAAAAAGTCATGGCTATCTTTGAGAATGACCAAGAGCTTCTTTCATTTACCTCGGTTAATCCAAGCCTCTTGGATCCTGTCGTTTAGAGTGTGTTTATTTCAGTTATTCTTGTTTCCTTTTGTTGTTAAGTATTGTTTCTAGTTAATTTGTTGTTGAAGTTGGTAGCTAAATTTGTTTTGGTTTTTGTTTCGTAACTAAATATTATGTTTGGTATTATGATGGAATAAAAAACCTTTAGACCTCATTTAAATGGATGGATTTAAATGGTTTGTGCCATACTTCTGCATTGTGTCTTCTTTTTTTATGATGTCAATACTGTTACTTATAACCAATTGAACTAAAAAATATTTTCTAACGGACTACCTCACGCATATTCTCTAACGGACTACCTCACGCGAATGTCCTTTAGGCCTGAAGCGTGCATAACACATATTAACTCATCATGTTTTTTTAATTCAACAAATAAATATTGAAATTGCCAGGAATCGAACTCAGGACCTTTTGATCATATAGACTCTAATATCAATTATTTAATCGATTGAACCAAAAGCTCAATGTGATAGTTAAAACCCAGTTATATATTTATATATTAATATTCTCTGCCAACCACAATTGGATTAAGAAATTATTGTCATAGTTTCATCATCAAATATGATATATATTTTATATATGTTATTTCATTTCTCTTTTCAATATTTTCTTTGAATAATAAAGAATAAATAATAGTTTAACTTTCATGATAAGTTGTAAAAGTCTAAGCGATGAACCATCAAAAAGAAAATCTAGAAGATGAAATAAATTATAGCTTTAGTTGATGCAGCTTTATCATCTTTTAGAGAAATTAATTTTTCATTTTCCTTTTTTGAATAAAATAAAATTTTTCATTTATCAAACACTCCTTCACTCTATTAAAGCTATTAAAGCTGGAATTTGCTTTTAGTATATAAATAGTAACTAATGTCAGACGCATGGAGGGGTGCTAAATGAGAGATTGGAGGCTTTAGGTCATCTACAAAGACTTTTCATTTGAATTTTTAAGTTAAAATTTGGGAAGTTTAATTAAAAATTCAATTCTAAGAGGTTCTTTATTACTTCTCAGATTATTAAGATGTCGTTTTGTTGGAGGAGTGGAATAAAAATGAATATAATATGTATTCCATAGAGAAATGATAAAATTAGATAGAATAAGTATTTTTTAGGAATATCTATTCTTATGTTTTGTTGATGTAATATGGTGATGAAGAATCATTGGTTGCCCGCTAATAGTAAATAAATATCTATCCCACATGAAAACACAACGACTTCCTTACATACATTGTCACTTAAGTTTTTTTTTTCCTTATACGCAAAAGTGACAAATTTGACGCGGACACGACATTTTGGTTCCTTTCGCTATATATTTTTGAGCATTTACATCGCGAAAAACTCGTTCATGACATGTTTAGTGGTCTAGTATGAAACACCACCCTTAATAAATAAATAAAGTACAATATAAATACGTAAACTATAAAAAGAAAAGTTTAGATGAGAAAGGCTCAGGTGTGACAATGGGCTTATTGTGTAAAAGCCCACTTAATGTGTGACAAGAAAAGAGGTGGAGGTAATTTTGTAATTGAACAGGGGAAGGTGGCAAACTTGTAATTGAATGAAAAACCTTTATGCGTGCACTAGTAGAAAAATGGGCTTTAGGGTAGATTTTTTTGGCTTTTGACCCCAATTGTAGGGGTAGCCAATGCTTTGGGGTCGGTTCTGAACCGACCCTAAAGGTCGGACCATTCGAGTCGGCTATCCTCAAGGAACGATTCCAATGGTATATTTTTCCTGTATATTTTTGCTGAAAAAAGTAGTAATGGGTCGGATTTTGTCTAAAGAACCGGACCCAAAGACCTTATTGGAGTCGGAGGTTTACTAAACCGAACCTAAAGGTATTAGCATTGGGAACGGTTTATAAAAACGAACCGTTGCCATTAATATGTTTTTAATTAAAAAAAATAATAATAATTTGGATTGAATGGAGCTCTATTGCATACATTGTTGACCTGAATTAAATATCAAAATCCAACTTAACTTAAAGGGTAATTTCCAAAAAAAACCCCTGTGTTTATCAAAAAGGTGTTGTGTTTATTTTTTTGACAAAATGAAGATTGTGTTTATCTCCGTTAAGCAAAAAGCGGAAAAGTCATTAACGGTGTTAAATGTGATGACGTGCCAAGGGGTATTTTGATTTTTATTTATGGGTTATGATATAAAAAAGTCATTTCTCGCACTTTAAAGTTGTAAACACATGAATATTTAAGAAATTTAAGGGTTTTCGGTTTTTATTTATTCATAAATTTCTTAAACATCCATGTGTTTACAACTTTAAAGTGCGAGAAATGATTTTTTTATATCATAACCCATAAATAAGACCAAAATACCCCTTGCCACGTCATCACATTTAACACCGTTAATGACTTTTCCGCTTTTTGGTTAACGGAGATAAACACAATCCTCATTTTGTCAAAAAAATAAACACAGACACCTTTTTGACAAAATTGATAAACACATGAGTTTTTTTTGAAAATTACCCTAACTTAAAGCTAATAACAAATTAAGTAAATTATTAAGTGTTTATATAACTGCTTAAGAAAAGAGAAAGCAGTTAGGAAGTCATGAAATATCATATCTCCCGTCAACATTTATATAACACAAAATATCAGAAGCAAGTATACAAGAATGAATTGCCTACCTCACTAAGGAGCTTAAGTCTGTCAACTGTTGAAAAAGTGATTTCGTGCATTGGCCTACAGGATTGCATAATCACAACAGCAAGATTAGTATAGGTTAAAGACAACACCATAGCTGCTAATAAAACTCTACTGAATTTTGAACGACAAACTTAGAGGCCACCTAAAAGTAATAAAATTCAAAACTAGTGGTCCCAAGCCCTTTCAAATTCAATCTAAAACAGGTGTTACTGGGATGATAAATATCCCTAGTCCAGACAACAGACAAAAGCATGAAGACAGGCAAAACTTAAGATATTCCATATTGAGTCAACCAGTAACACTATGAAATAAGCACCATTACACTCTTATGCAAAGAAGAAACTGAAAGCAAAACGAAAATATGGAACAAAAAAATTAAAACCATTCTCTTTCAAAACAATAAAAACCCTCTTCCAAAGCATAATGCAGAATGCATAGTTTATATCTATATGACCACTTGTGAAGTAAACCAACAAGCTCCATACTCCTAATATCATCTGTATCCATTTAAATTTGCGTGCAAATCTTGCTTAATTTGCCTCAAGGACCATATAGCAATAAGAAAAATGGTTTAGAGACACTATATATTACCTCAGGCATTTCTCTTAAGACAGCTTCCTCTGCAGCAGCTTTAGCTCTAAGCAATCTTGAAGGAGGTGAGGAAGAAGCACCCAACCAGGAAACTTGAATATATCTCATGATTCCCCCATGTTCTTTTGCAATCTGCAAAAGATAGGCTTTATATCATACACTTAGCAACCTAATTATAATGAAACATGCATTAACGTGCCTTTCCGCTCAAAACGTGTTCTAATATGAAATACTGAATCATTTTGTCCACTATAAAGATTAAAAAACCTCAGATGACAACACTAAAGCAACAAAGAGATAGAACATCAATCTGAAACATGCATTACATCCACAATCAGAAAATGTCTGCCACATACATTTGTGAGCTACTTCTACTGAGTATCAAGCAGAAATTGATTATATTCATCGTTATATAATCATTATGCAGAACTACATAGATATTCATACCAAAGCAGAGCAGGAATTTCCTGGCATGCATCATCAATTCGATGTAGCAAACATGGATATATTTCTTAGTTAGGTTTTATATTTCTGCAGCCTCTGCAGATAATTAATTTTCACTTTTCTAATGTTGTTCTTATTCTTTCGTATTCTCCATCCCATAACTTGGACTCATGCAAATTGCAACTGCACAGGACACCAAATACTTTATCAGTCGAGTTTCATAATTTTATTCCCAATAAATGCAGATCTCGCCTTCTCATGAGTGCCCTCACTCGTCATCAAAGATTTACAAATAAATATTAATGGTCTAAAGTCTGCCAAATACACTTAATGGACATGTTGAATTCAAGATACAACATGGGATACCCAATTGCAGTGTTCAGTAACACTTACTTCCCAACTGACTCATTTCGGTTTCAAACAGCATGACCTCAAGCCATGAACCATGCACATTACTTACAGCCTTTCAGTGATGGGCCAAAACTGATTGCCTGACAAAACTTCTATTGTCTCTTATTTCATTGACCTAAACACAGCACAACAACTAGCAAAGACCTAAACACAGACTATTTGAATCTAACATAACAAAATTAGTACAAATTAAAACAATATCTAAACGAACTACAATTCTGAACTCATCTTCCTAATTTGATTCCAATGTGTAGACGAAAATCGGAAAATCAGAAGACGAAAATCGGAAAATCAGAAGACGAAAAAGCGAAAACGAGGAATCTCCTGATGAGCATGAGTAGGAAACAAAAATCTTACACCAAACAGTAATATTCTAAGTAAAAATACTCTCAGGGCGAAGCTAACCAGCAAGGACCATTCTGCATACCTCAGTATTGTAACGAGGATGGTGTATCACAAGGCGAAGCTCTTTAACCCCATGGGCAAAAGTGGCAGTGCTCGCCGTATGTTGCATTGTAGACTTCAAGCTCAAGGGCCTCTTGTTCCATATTATGTCCTCCACCTGGAACATATATACCTTTTGCTGCACATATCATCATCAATACCAGACATTACATATTTATACATACCAATAAAAACTACGAACTCTTCAAGAAGTTGGTTGTTACAACCTAGTTTTTTTTTCTTCTTTCTTTATATTAATCATTAGGACCAGAGCCATTGTAAAAGAAAAAAAAAAGTTCATCAGGGACCAGCCCATGAAAAATGTAATAAAACTTGAGGTGTAGCGTATAGTACAAGATCTGCAACCAAAGGGCCAAGGCATTTAATTGAACTTTAGGTGTACCTTCAGTATTTTATAATTCATGCTAGTTTCCTCGTTCTGTGATATAGCCTTGGACTCCATATCAGGAAGTTTACTAAAACCAAGAACTCCAGTAAGTTTTAAACTTGTATTCTCAGCATTCAGAATTCCAGATACTGTACCGGTAAGCTTTCCGCTGACTTCTTCTGGTACATCATCTTGCAAAGCTTTCATAAGTGTCTCTCCTTGACCCACAGCAAGCAAGACCTAAACAACATAATAAGCATTGGTCTTAAGGCCGAAGGAACATGCAAGTAGGTATGGCTCAAAAGATAATGAAAATAGAAATGCAAGTAGGTATAACTCAAAAGATAACGAAAATAGTACTGCACAATCAAACAACTAAAAGAAGAGAAGTTAGAGAAACTTGAGCATCATAAAATTTCCATCTCTCCACAGACAAGGATATAATTGCCTAGAATTTATCTGGAATGGAACATTACAGAGTAAATAAAAGAACTCCTTTTATAACTCACAGCAAATTTTTCTGGAAAAGATAAAAGCAATCAAACTTCAGTATGCACATTATATGACCTTAACATGATAGAAGACATAACAAATGTTTACTTAATGAAACACTGCTTCTTTTTGTATCACCTTCTTTTTTTCTTCTCCCAGAATACCAGGCATTGAACTATCAAGCATATTAATAACAAACTCGGCTGTCTGAAGCACTTCACCATTTTCAAAATCTACGGGAGCAGCAACCTCCTATTTGACCAAAATCGTTAATGATCAAAACTCATTCAGATTCATGCCTATGCATCAGAAATCAGACATCAATCTATATTAAAAAATAAACTATTGGAATTTGGGGACTGTATAATGAGACTCAAGTAAAGAGAATCTTAAATGTATCTTCGGAAACTGCAAACAACATTGATGGTTAAGAAAATACTGAATGTAATTTCAAGTTTGAGAACTACCAAGATATCTAAGGCTAAGACTGATATTCACAGAATGCAAAATTAAGTTGATGAAGTGTATTGTTGATCATGAATCACCATATATTAGAAGAAAGCAAGGAATGGAATGAAGTAATCAAGGCACATACATAATAATATATTAGGAGATAATTAATTACCTATAATCAAAATTAAGAAGAGGAGCAGTAAAGCACGCAATACATCGGCTTCATCCTGTGTTGTGAATAGACACAAAGACAAAAGCTTTTTGTGTTAATCAATGTAAGTTGTTACAGAACAAAGCACCTCAATTTTCACTAAAGCACTGCACTCACAACTCAAATTGACAATTGAATCTCATGTAACCTAACCAATAAAACCAGACATTCACTCAAGAGTTGAAATCAATCAAAACTAAAAACAGCAACATGGAAGTAGGAGGCAACACATAAGAAATTAAAGCAATAAAGGTTACAGATTTAGGGTTAGGAGAGACTAAAGATGGGAGAGGGAAACCAGGGCCTAGAAAGAGACTGAGATCGCACACCAACAGGGATGATTCAACTTACTGAAATAAAAGATCAATTAAATAAGTAAAAAGTTGAAGAATCCTGGCGCTAGATTCTCCCAACTTCAAGTAGCCATTGGACCTGACAAAAATACCTTTAGGCAGCGATGTTCTCTCCGATGAGTCCCTGTTCTGAACTTCAATCACGCTCGTTGGACTTTCATCGTCTTCGCACACTTGGCCGATGTTGCACAAATCGCCGAAATCTTCATCCATGATCTCGAATCGCCCAAATTGCACACTAGGATTACGATGGTAGAGAAGAGAAAGCAGTGAATGAGTACCTATCAAATTGATTCCCCTAATTACAACGTAATGGCATCGGTATTTTGGGAAAACCGACCCCTATAATAATGATTTTTGGTTCGGTTCAGTTAATAACCGAATCAAAAAATAAACTAATAGAAACGGTTCAATTAGAAGGGATGCTAAAACATCCTATCGCATCGGTCTTCCAAACCGACCCTAATACTTCGGCTTTGGATACGGTTTTACAAATGGAACCGTTGCCATTAACCTTTAGCTTCGGTTTTCAATTAAAACCCACCCCAATGAGGCGATGCCAAAAGCCAATTCTGTACTAGTAGTGGAAAATGGAGGGAAGGAAGAACAGGTGATGTCAGCGCTGATGTCACCTCTAGAGAGAGAAAAAGTTTTAATTATTTTCTTTAAAATGCATTTTCCCGCTATTCTCTAACTCATTTTTTTAAAAAAAATTATACCACTGAACTCGTATTAATTAGGTGGTCATTCTGAGACCCATGTTGCTATTTATAAGCGATTTTTATTTTTTTTATTTTTCTATGGTTGTTCCAAATTCATACTCGGTTGTTCCGAATTAATATTCTGTTGTTTCAAAATAATATTCTGTTGTTCCGAATGAAATATTCGGCTGTTCCATATGCTATATTGTTTCAACAGAATACTATGTTGTTCCGAATGAAATATTTGGAACATAATTAACACTTTGAATTGAATGGAGCTCTGTAATATTTGTACTGTACCATTTTCACAACTACAAATAGTGTGACCTTACTTACCATCTTCGTCATCTCTTCACACACTATCATTTATTTATTCATCAACATCTCCTTATTATACTTTACATACCTAAAGATACAGCTAATAAATTTCATTAATTTGGAGAGGAAAACAAGTATAGTTTTGGCAATTTTGTTAATTTCCATGGCTGTTTTGAGCCTGCAAATTGAGGTTGAGGCAGGAAGGGTTTTACAACAAGATTTTGCAGCAGAAAATCATCTGAAAAAAAATACTCATCCATGGTTGTTTATGACAAGGCCAAAAACTCTATGGCTTTTTGGTTTCAACGTCTGGCTTCCGATCCAGATTTTGAAGGGAACAAAATGGATCCTACCGCTCATTCATCTCTGATTTCTCAAAATCACAAACAACCCTCCTGATCGTCAATCTTCTCGTCTTTCTTCACCACGGCGGCGTCGGCGGTGACGGTTTGGTGAGGCGGTGACGTTTTGGGGATGATCGTCGGCGGTGGCGGTTTGGAGATGATCGGCGGTGGCGGTTTGGGGATGATGATCGTCAACCCTACTGATTTCTCAGATGTTTCTCTTGTTCCGTCGTGGGCGTGGCAAGAAAAAATTGGAAAAATATTTTATAGACCTAATTAATTACACAATTGGTACCTGTGTCACAATAAGGGGTGTCTCACCTGAACTTGACTCAAGTTCAGATATTAAATAAATGTGTGTAACTATACAAAATATCAATTTTGCTTGATTCAGGCGTTGCATCTGAGCTAAAGAAGTGCCAGCAGGTATTTGCGGCGACATTAATTCAAACTTGTTTGGGAATATTGTATGTCGATGAAGTGAAGTGACTTGGATTAAATGTGGCTGCAGGGAGCAGCAACTACATGTTATGTATTTTTGCATCCACAAGTTATAGGGGCAAGTGGCCAATTTTTCAAGGACAGTAACCTTGAAACAACAAGTTCTCTTGTTAGAGATGAAGAATTGGCCAAAAAACTATGGGATTTCAGCCTCAAACCAACTAATCTATACTAGTCAAGTAATTTCCTGTATCGGCAACCTCTAGTTTAAAGGTATACTGTATGTTGGGATTGGTCATTCTTGTTGGTTTGTATATTCAGAATTTGTTTGATTCAACTTGCAACTGATAAATCTTAACCAAACAGTTTGTTCTTCTGTTTAAAATGAAAAAGCAAAACGAACTACAAGTAGAAGAACAAAACAAGTACTCAGTTGTTTTGGAAGTGATCATGTAATGAAGTTTCAGCCTTGAGTTTCGATCATGTATATGGATATTAGTTGCATCTAGTACCTTAACAAAATTTAGCAATATTGAGGGGTGCACAACATAGACTAACCCACCATGTATTCGAACTCACGAACTTTGGATCATAAAGGCTTTGATCCAATGTTATTTAACTGATTCAACCAAAAGCTCAAGCTGATAGTTAAGGTTGACAATATCTTATATGTTAATCTCAGACATTGCTTACTTCTTCTTCTTCTTCTTCTTCTTCTTCTTCTTCTTTTTACTCCATTTTTCCGGAGCTGATGAATTCCTACTGTTAGTTTCTTTTAGGCAATGGCTCATGAGAAGCAACTGCAAGTTAAGCACATTTTCACATGCCCAAAAACTTTGATTGACCAAACCTTTACGCGTACTCGATACACATCAAGAACCTCTATACTCAGACTCGTTTTCCTCTGCAGCAGACATTTGCATCCCAAACATTGCTTTGAAAGCTTATGTCCAAGTTCAACCCGCGTTGAGATGACAACCCGGCAAAGTAAGGATAAGATACATTTCACATTAGGGAGTATATGATTTTTTTTTAAATAAAATTTGGTGCTAGATGACGATAATCTCACTGAACATATCAACTAGGTTGGCGCCTTCAGAACACCGTGAAATAAAATGAACGAGTGGCAGTAAACCAAGGAAAAACAGCCCTGTAATTGCTTCCAGCATTTGCAGAGAATAATCTTTCCACAATCTCATTATGAAACACACACACAAACATTTAGGTGTAACTTAAAAAAAAGCATGAAGCCTTCTTTTCTTGACCAAGAAGTATTATTATATATCCTTAATTAATCCAATAATTGGATTGACTCATTGTGACATCATTATTCCCTACAACATCATAACGCTACAAACAAAGTTGATATAACAACAAAACAAAGCATAGATTAATTAGCTGGCAGGCAGCACAAATAAACAAAGAAAGAAACAAAGTTGATATTAATAATATAATATCCATATTAATAATAAGATACATAACTTGATTTCATATATTTTGGTGAGCAGAGGAATTTCATTAAGAGTTTTCTAAGGAACCTTAAAAATGTGGATTTGTGGGTGGAAAGGGCAATCTGGGTATTCAGCAAGTTCAACTGCTGAACAAGTTACTCAAGGCATAGATGGAACTTCACTCACTGCCATAATCACAGGTCTTCTTTTCTACTTTCAGATTCTTCGTCTTTAATATTATTATTGTTGAAAATTGTAGTAGAGCAAAGTAGAAAAAATGTCAAAATCAGTTTTTTTTTTAAATTGTTTAGAATTCAATTAAATATTATTGATTAAACAAGTTTAATATGCGAAAAGAAAATTGCAAGATAACTGACAAGTATATATTTTCTTCTTATATGTTTTCATGAAAATTGGTTGTAAACCCAATTCTACTCTAATTAATCAGGAGTTATATATGATCACAATAAGAATCAAATGACTTTCGGAAAAATAGAAAAGAACCTGAATCTGTTAGTAATTAACTCCAGCTCGCCAAGCTGCTCGGTGTGAATCCTAAATATTTTGGGTGTAATATTCAGGAGCATCAAGTGGGATTGGAGTTCAGACAGCAAGAGTTCTTGCAATGAGGGGTGTGTATGTGGTAATGGCAGTAAGGAATGTCGAAGCCGGTTCAAAAGTCAAAGAAATGATACTGAAACAAAGCCCTTCTGCTAAAGTTGAAGTTATGCACATAGATCTCAGCTCAATGGGATCCGTTCGGAAATTTGCTTCTGAATATATTTCATCCGGTCGTCCACTAAATATTCTTATGTTAGAAACTAAGCTTGATAAGCCTTCCTTATGTTCGTATTCATGTTCATACTGATGTGATCATATTGATATTTTTCTTTGTTCAAAACCAAGTAACAATGCAGCGGTGGCGATACCTCCTTTCACACTGTCTGAAGACAAAATAGAATTACAATTCGCTACAAACCATGTAGGTGAGTGGTCTTTTTCTGTTACAGCTCCATGAAGTTCGATGATAATGTTTTATTACAAAATGAATTTAAAGAACTAACCGATTAAAATGACTGCAAGTGGAGGGAAACTCTCATGATATTTCGTAATTATCTAACAGGGCATTTTCTGCTGACTAACCTTTTGCTGGAGACGATGAAAAACACAGCAAAGGAAAGCAATCAAGAGGGGAGAATTGTTAATCTATCGTCAGTAGCTCACAGCCATGTATCTCGTGAAGGAATTTGTTTTGATAAAATCAATGACCAGTCAGCGTAACTATCTGACAACTTCGTACTCTACTGAATACAATACATGTAATAGTAATACAGATACGCAAATGTTGTATGATCCAAGTCAGTACCAAGTAATATGGCCTTGTAATGTATTACAGATATAACAGATTCCGTGCTTACGGAGAGTCAAAGCTGGCCAACATTTTGCATGCTAATGAGCTTGCAAGACGCCTTAAGGTTCGTATAGTTCTCAGTATTCAGTTATAATTAATCAATTACTAGTCCTATAAGATTCTTGGAATATGATTGATATTTAGAAGTTTTTATTAACATTTGTAACTTAGTTTGTTTGTCTACCTTAACAGGAAGACGGAGTGAATATAACTGCTAATTCACTTCATCCTGGAGCAATCGCAACAAACCTTGCACGCCATGACAGTTTTCTAGGGGGTAACTCTCTGAGGTTTTAACTCCTTTGGATATTCTGTTCTCGATTCTAAATATTGTTGGCTTGATGCAGGCATTGTGTCTCTATTGGGTCTATTAGTGCTAAAGAACCACCAACAGGTATGTGCCTGCTGGGACATTAAATCAAACATGTTTTCGAATAATTTTCCTTGATTAGGTGCAGTGAGCTCATTAGTTTGGTATAAATGGCGGCAGGGAGCAGCAACTTCATGTTATGTAGCATTGAATCCACAGGTTAAGGGGGTAAGTGGCCAGTATTTTGCGGACAGTAATGTAGCAAAACCAACTAAACTTGCTACAGATGAAGAATTGGCCAAAAAACTATGGGATTTCAGCCTCAAATTGACCAATCCTCCCAACTAGCTAAGTCATTCCCTGCATCAGCAACCTCATCTTAAGGGTTATGTTATGGATTGGCCATCCTTGTTGCTTTGTATATTGTTTGTAATTTGTGTCAAAAAAATGCAACAATTTAGTGTTTTCTTGAATAAGTCTCTTTCTCCTTCTATTTTACAAAATTCATATTTTAGATGATAATGCCAAGAGTGTTTGGGATAATTTCAAATGAGCGTTTTCATAAGTAGATGGTTTCCATATTCCTCATATGTTGCTAATTATTTTGTTGAGCTCCAGTTGTGGTCGATGAGTTTGTTACTTTTGAAGGCTATACCATGTTGTATATGTGATGGTTGTCCTTGTGATATTTCTAGTTATTAAACTTAATCAAGAAAAGATTATCCAGATTTTCTTTTTAAATGATTTGAATGAAACTAGCAGCAGATTATGATGGTGGAGACTAATAAATCATTTGCACTTGTTTTCAAAGAATGGATAACATTCAAATTTACTCAACGTTTTCCAGAGAAGTTTAGAGTTACTCTTGAAGTATAAAATTGTAAAAATCTATATCCTTCATGATAACTCTGTGAATTCCAAAAGTGTCTTCTCCAAGTATACCTGCAAAACAACACCGGCAGCTGTATCGCCAGGTAATTATCTGATGCCTAAGTTAGACTTTGTAGGTGGTTTGTTTAGCAAGTAATATGAACGTAATAAATCATACCATAATGCTGCCTTTATATACTCATATTTATCTAGGGTTTGAGGATTTGTGTTGCATCATGACTTTTATTATATTGTCGCTTCTTGGAAGACTTCCTGATGTGGAATAGTTTCCTTATTGGGCTTTGCCCATCCGCCCCACATAGACCAAGAGTAAAACCTTTTAATGGGCTTGTAGTGTGTTTGTGTCCTTCTTGGGACTGTTACTCTAGGAATAAGGCCCGATAACAAATTTAGCTTGTTATCAGATGCCCCCAAGTCTTCTTTAGGAATAGACCTTTGGCATTCCGCGTGCTAAGTGGATGGAATTCTTATTGGGGGAACATCCAAAGCATTTACTTCCCCTCCTTCATACTTAACTCACAAAATCCCATTCTCGTTTCACTATCCTTTCAATTTCTCCAAACTTTCTTCTTTCTCTGGAAATTCACATGCATCGTTCTCTGCCTTTCCGGTCTTCTTGTTTCCATTCTCACCTTTTATGTGAGTATTATTCTTTCTTGAATCATCGTTCAATACCTTCTCTACTGTTTTACTCCCCCGTCGTCATCATGTCTCAGAGCCCTGATAATTCTCATGATCGTCGTCTCGCTACTGAGATTTTCGATTTGTTTGATGAGTCTACCTCTGCATCCTCCGACGTCGAGTTTACCAACATTAAACCCTTGCTCCGACTTCAGGGAGGTCCATCTACCGCTGGAGAGGGAAGAACGATAGATCTGGTTCCTCCGACGCTGCCTGAGTTCCCCTTCAACAAGAAGAGGAAAGTTGGGTTACAGAGGAGTCGCTGCATCAGTTAGCCGCACATTACCCTTGGTGGATGGCCTTGTGTGCAAAATCCCAGCCAAACATCTTACCCCTAACCTTTGTCCGCAGGATCATTTCGTCATCCATTTCGCACAGGTGGAAATGGGCTTCACCTACACGCTGGCGGATGAGGTGGTGTCGTTACTAACTCATCTGAACCTAGCTCCCGCGCAGCTCCATCCCAACGCTTGGGCGGATATCACTTTGAACCACTTCTTGTGTCAGTGTCTGAACTTCCCCTTCAACTTCCGCATCTTCATGAGCTTCCATTTGCTGAAGCTCCACAAGGACGCCACTTACACCTTTGTCCGGTCAAAGAATTATGCACATTTTTACGACAAGATTAACAAGTTCCATCATTGGGGTAGGGCTTTCTTCTTCATAGGGGTGGCGAAAGAAGCAGATCTAAACTTCTGTAGATCATTCTACTATCCCTCAACTACCAATCCGAAGGAGAAGCTAAACCCTGTGGAGAAGCATGTAGTCGATTGTCTAAAGCGGGTGGACTTATGAGCAGGCTCTAGATATGATGACCTGGACTTATGAGCAGGCTCTAGATATGATGACCTACGGGGTGGCCATTGTGCACAGAAATGGGACAGACATGTTGTTATTTCCCTACCGTTTCTAGGTAATAGGTATCTCCTTTTCGTTTCTCGCATATTCCTTCTCATCTTTCTTTTCGCCCTTTACAAGGGAGTTGATAACGTTGCGAAACTCGCTGCAGAACGCGAGAAGCGAGAGGAGGCCAGAAAGGCTAAGAAGCTGGCAAAGATGGGTGGGGCGCCTTCTTCTCCGGCGGCCAAGGTAGTTCCGCCACCTGTGGTGCAAAAGTGGGCCGCGGACTTGCCTTTGGAGACAGTGGATCCCAAGCATCCGCGGAAGACACCCGTGTCGTGGCTCCTTCTTCTGAGGTTCCCGCGCTAATCTCACCCGTGGTAAAAATTTATGGTGAAGGCTATAGTCACTTTGTTTTCTATTTACTTTGTTTGTACTTTGTTTCATCTACCATTAGATTTGTTACTACTCCATGATCTGATGGTGGACAAAATAAAGTAATAATTACTTTCTAAAAGACAAAATAAAAAAAAAAATAACAAAATAACCATATAAAATTTATATTTTTCAGAATTATAATAATATATGTATTGATAAGGAAATTAAAAATTCCAACATTAAAGTCACATCTTCTTTACAAATATAAAAGCTGAGCAAAATTTTTGTTTAAAATGATGCAACCTAAGCAGATTTGCTGAGGTGTCAGGAGGATAATTCTCCTTAGTATGAAAGATTTCTCCCATTTTTTAATCAAAAACTTATCTTATTATGGTAAATAATCAATGAAGCTGTTACGCTTTTAATCTCAATCAGACCTTTGGCGTTCTCCGATAACGACATCTCCATCAAATAACTCCTCCATGAAAATTGATTTCAACTGCATCTCCTTCAATTTCTCCACGAAGATCATTGATTTCATCTCTCCCCATATTGATATAAACACCATCTCTTACGGAGACGGATAAAGTATTTTGGTAAGAGCTAATTTGTACTATCGATTACTACATTTGGGTCAAATGTTAGAGGTAAGTTTGTTATTCCTTGCCATTGATCTTAAACAAAATGATGTCTCCAAAATCACACATTAATTTAACTCATAATCTATTAGATCCTTCTTTATATATTTTTAGCAGCTTTTCATATGCATATGAGTTCACTGCTTTAAGTTTTCGTCTTTCTTTATTGTTGTATTCTTTCTACTAAAGATGTATATATTTATGTTAGCTCTATTCTGTATATCTATATATTTTTCAAGTTAATGAACATAAGAATAAAAAGGATAAGATATTTACAAGTTGGCTCTCCTCTATATTGGGTTATATGTTTTCTTCCGGGACTTTTGATATATGGTTGAAACTGTCAACTCCTTCATAGATTTCAACCTCTCTCATTAATTGTTCAACTATTGTTTTACATGTGTTAATTTCATCTCCTGCTTTATCTGTTTTCAGATTGTTTTGTCGGCTCATCACTGAAGGTAAGTTTTCTTTTGCTTTCTATTCCGTTGATAATCATTTGTCTTTCTTTTTCTTTTCAAGCCGCCTCTTAGGGCACCATCTATATGCAGTAATTTCATCTCTTTCAAATCTAACTGGTGTTTTTATCCATCGAAACAATTTCTTCAACATGTATGAAATTGAATTCACCATTTGTGATACTGATATTTTCTAATGTTGCATTCGGTCTGCAATTCACAACTTGATTTTGCAGAAATTTGATCTATAGGTTGGTGGAATTTTTATATGTTGAGCTTTATTATGTGTTAATTCATCTGTGGTCTTTTAGAAGTTTTGTATGAGCTTAAGTCGAAGCAACCAAGTTTCGCCGAGTACTTCTTTTGCAAAGTGAAGGCCCAAAGTTTTGAGCAAGATTTTTCCACTTACGATTTATTGAGTTCTTCTTTTGCAAATTGAAGGCCTTGTGTTTTGAGCAAGATTTTTCTATTTATGAAAGTAAGAATACTACGTTATTCGGGTCTGCATGAGAACTCCTACATTTTCTTGGATTCTCTTTTTATTTCTTGCAACAGTAAATATGGTTCTTTTAACATCATTGACTTGCTTGCTATTTTTGTTGATAACATTTCGATCATAATTGGAGTCAATGATGTCTTGGTTTTGTATGTTTTGATAAGGTTATTGATTTTTTTTTTCCCAGAGAAAGGAGAGAAGTGTATTATTGATCCAATACTTTTATGTTTTTTTTAATTTCGAAATGCAAAATTGAACATGGTTGTGGCTTTGCAAAGTGTTCAATAGATTGAGCTCAAGTCTATATGGTCTTCTTAAGAACAAATCAAAGGGGAAATGTAAACCTTTAATTCTTATGGTCTAATAGAAAAACAAGTAACATGATTTTCTCAAAAAATATACTCACTAAAACATACTTTAAAAAAAAAAACCTAGAGTCAAGTTCAAATGAGACAAGGGTTTAGGATGAGACTAGTTTTTATGATGAGACAAGGGGTATTTTTGTAATTCAATAGGGGAATGTGGCAAACTTGTTATTAAATGAACACTCCTCATGCGTGAATTGAAGGGAAGGAAGAGGAGGTGATGTCAGCGGTGATGTCACCTCTGGAGAGAGAGAGTTTTAATTAATTTCTTTAAAATGCATTTTCCCGCTCTTTCCAAACTCATTTTTCAAAAAAAATTATTCCAGTGAACTCGTATTAATTATGCGGTCATTTTGAGATCCATTTTTGTTATTTATAGACGATTTTTTTTTGTTCCAACAGAATACTATAGTTGTTCCACCGGACTACTCCAATTGTTCCACCAGAATACTACATTTTTTTACACTCCCAGAGTCCATTTAAAAAAAATAATGAAAATATTCTACTGGAACAAATGTAGTAGTCTGGTGGAACAATTAGAGTATTCTGCTGGAACAACCGAGTATCCAACTTGGAACAAAAATAAAAAAAATAAAAATCGTCTATAAATAACAACAATGGATCTCAAAATGACCGCCTAATTAATACGAGTTCAGTGGTATAATTTTTTTTGAAAAATGAGTTCGGAAAGAGCAGGAAAATGCATTTTAAATAAAATAATAAAAACGTTTTCTCTCTCCAGATGTGACATCAGCGCTGACATCACCTCCTCTTCCCTTCAATAATGCGCCTCCATGATTTTAAAATTTCAAAAATGCCATCACTTTTTAATTGTCTTACACTAAAAAAAGTCTCTCCATAATAACCTTGTCTCACCTGAATTTTATTACAAATTTTTTTGAAAGGATTATAATTATTTATTGTAATTTTACTCTTAAGTAAATTATAAGATCTATAACTTATATTAAGAAATGAAAGTTAAAGAGAAATAAAATATGATATCAAATTAAATTATTCTTAGAAACATTATTTGTGTTTCAGAAATTTTAAGGTAACACAATTAAAATGTATTTTCTTTACTCCGCGCGATGCGCGGGTATATAACTAGTTTATAGTTAGGATGTCACTATTTACAGCCCACTTTTTCCGAGTTACAGCTCACTTTGGACATTTCTACCATTTCATTTCTTCTAATCTTAAACTAAAGTTTTTTTATTCTCTCAACTAAAAAGTAAAATAAAATTTTATCCTCTTCACCCATTTTTTTGGTCTAAACGCCCTTAGAGGGCGTTTCACCTATGGTAGAAACGTTCTCGGAAGCCGCTACTACAATAGGTGAAACGACCATTAAGTTTAGGCCAAAAATTTAAATAAAAATTAGAGATCTTTTTTATTTAATTTTGTCAATTACAATAATATGTAAATTTAAACTAACGTATTAAAAAAAACAATAACGTGTAACTTAATAATCATTGTTCGAACATTTAGTATTAGTTTCACGTCGTGTGATTTTTTTTCGGAACCTAAACTAATTACATATATAATTTATTAAAAAGAAAGTTTTTAATTTTTTTTTAAAAAAAAAAATAGCAAACGGCCAAATGGCCTTAGGAGGCCGTTTTCAATTTTTTAAAAAAATAATAAAATTGTTTTATATAAATTTAAGAGTTAATTAGGTGATTTCGTGACTTTTGTTTGATTGAATGTGGTATTTTTTTTCGTGTCTTTATTTTCGGATCTCAAATTTTTCTCCATTTTTCCGTGTTTGCTAATTGGGCGAGAAAAAGGGTGTTGAGAGAATTTAGAAAAAAAGGGTTTGAGAGAAAATATAAGTGATAAGGGCAAAATTGTAACAGTAGGTTGTGGTTCGAAAAAATTGGACTGTAAATAGGAAGCCACTAATAGTTAATATTGAAATTAATTTATAGAAAAAAAATGAAATAAAAGTAATTCATCAAGTTATTTGTTTACAACTAATTTTTATAAGGAAATTAAAATCATATATTTAAATTTGAAATTTTATATTAACTAATAAGGAAACCATTATTGACATAAAAATCATATTCATAATTAATAATGAAATTATTGCAAAAGATAGGAAAAAGTTTTCACAATTGGAAAGGTGAGATCAAGTTATGTTTTTATTTTCTTTATAGCTTAATATGGAAATAGATAATTAATTTCATATAACTCCTGAACCCACTCTTGAAAAGTTGTTTCTCTAATGACTTTTTATAATTGTTAATATAAGCTATGATCAATAATATGATGCGAGATGATCGTATTGTTTTATTATATATTAAAAAAAAGTATGTATCATGTGCATCACCCACCAATATTATTTCAAGGTGTAGGCTATGGTCACTTTGTTTCTCCTTTACTTTGTCTACACTTTGTCTTTTTCACCATTGGATTAGCTTTTAACCCATGATCCAATGGTTAACAAAACAAAGTAATGGTTACTTTGTGAAAGACAAAGTGACCATAGAATATCTCTTATTTCAAATTTGTAATACCACCTTTATATCAATCGACTTTAATTAATAAATTACAGTTTTGAACTTTTATATTTATGTGGTTGCAGTGGCGGAGCCAGGATTTTATATTGGGGGGCTAATTTAGTATGTGTAAAAATATTTGATCTATGTATAACAAAAATTTAAAAAATCAATCACGAAATTCATTCTAAGAGATTGAATAATCAAATTCTAAAGCAACTCGATAAAACTAAGGCAAGCTCTTTTTGGTGCCTTGAAAAAAATATGGCTATAGTGTTTTTATTAAATTTAAAATAATTGTAATGAGAAAGGAATTATTTGATTTAATCGAAAAATTATAATGGAGTAATAATAATAGGTAAAAATTAAAATAAATAATAATAGTGGTAACGATGAAGATGAAGAAAAATAAGACACTATAATATTGAATAAAAAAAATTAAAATTAAACAATAGAAGTAATTAGGAAAAAACTATTGGATTATATAATTGAGAAAGAAAAATATTGAGTAAAAAGAATAGAAAAAATAGTAGATTGTAAAATTAAAAAGCCAAAATAGGTAACTATAAGGCTTGACCTTGGACCTTAGAGTTACAATCTCTAGCCTTAACCAACTATACCAGCTTCATTTTCTGCAAAAGGAATAACGTTGGTATTTACCTAAATACAAGGAGTTGAACCATCCCGGCTCAGGGGTGGTGTCGGAAATCGGGGAGACTACGGTCCCCCTAGGCTCCGGGCTGTCTCCACCCCTATGTGGTTGTAGATAAATTCTGTAAGATGAGGATAAAAACTAGTGGTGTTTTATTAAGTAAAACCATTAATTGAAGATTAAATCTAAATATTTATCCTCTTTACGAGGTCAACAAATGCTTGTTTAAGATAGTTTTGTTTTCCATTGTCGATTTTAATAATCTAAAAAAATGTTGGTTTAACATATAACCAAACTGAACTTAACATATAAAATATATAGAAAAGTCAAAAGTAAGAATTTCATTTTACATATATCCTAAGCTGGGTGTGTAGCTAATTTGCGGAGAGAGACGGAGAAAAACCAGGTTTTTTGATTCATGTTCAACTACAAGAAAGTTAATTTTCCCGCCAAAATTCATTAACTGATCCGCCAATTCAGCTAACAACTAACAGACTTTAACTGATCTTTGACTTTGAATTTAACTGAGAATGAAGCTAAGATAATAAATAGGTATAACTTGAGATATGGTTAGAGGTATGCTATTGAAAATAATAAATGAAATTACATAAACTACATGTTATAATATATTCAAACTAAAAAATAAATAATTTCTTTTCATGCACTTCTCTTAGGAGAAATATTACGTTAAACACCCATTATACATTAATTATTGCACACTCACAATATAATTTGGAAGAGTTTTCTGTTGGAACAAATGTAGTACTCTAGTGGAACAAATGTAGTATTCTGCCGGAACAAATGTAATACTCTGCTGAAATATATATGTGCATATTAGACGGTCATTTTGAGATCCATTGTTGTCAGGTAAAAACGTTTTTTAAGTTTTTTACACTCCTAGAGTATTATGCTGGAACAAATGTAGTACTCTGGTGGAACAAATGTAGTATTCAGCTGGAACAACCGAGTATTCAATTTGGAACAACCATAAAAAAAATCGTCTATAAATAACAACAATGGATCTCAAAATGACCGCCTAATTAATACGAGTTTAATAGTATAATTGTTTTTGAAAAATGAGTTCGGGAAGAGCGGAAAAATGCATTTTAAAAAAATAATAATTAAAACTCTTACTCTCTCCAGAAGTGACATCAGCGCTGACATCACCTCCTCTTCCTTCCCTCTAATTTCGCGCATGATGAGTTTTCCTTTAATCACAAGTTTGCCATCTTCCCTGTTGAATTACAAAAATACCCCCATCTATTTCTATTTTCACACCGTAAGGGGCTTGTCACATCATAAAAACTAGTCTCATCTTAAAGACTTGTCTCATTTGAACTTGACTCAATAGGCTACATATTTTTTTTATAGGAATATGATGACTATTATTTTTGAAGGTAATCATGCTGAAATCATAAAACAATTTGAAAAATTATCGAAATAAAGAAAAGATTTTAAAAAATGAAATTTATATTTATAATCAATAATTCCTAAATTATATACAGGCAAGAAAACTCTATTTGGCCACTGACTTATGCAAAATTTGTGCAGTTGGTCACTAATTTTTTATTTGGTCACATTTGACCACTGACCTTTGGAGTTTGATGAAATCTCATCCTTATTATGTTTGACATCCTACATTTGTATAATTTAGCAATTTTTAGTTTTAAAATCAATTTCTTATTTGAAATAGAAGAAATTTTAACGTTTAACATTTTTATTTCATTTTAATTTTAATCGAAAAAGTGTGAAATTTCACTAAATTGATAGATTGGTGGTTAAATATAGTCAAATTATAAAAGTCAGTGGCCAAATATGACCAAATAAAAAGTCAGTGGCCAAATACACAAATTTTACATAGGTGAATGATCAAATTAGTGCTTTTGTCAGAAAACTAAAGTATAACTAATAAATTATATGAACTTAATTTACTAAAGCTGAAATTACTGTAGCTAAAAATGACGAACTAACTGAAGTTACTGAAATTGGTGAACTGAAATTGGTGAACTGAAATGAAATTGCTTTACTGGATTAAAATGTGATAAATAGAACCGCAATGCCTTTTTAATTGATTCCATATCTTACAGAATCTGGATATAAAAATAAATCTATCATACAGTTAATTAAATGCAAGTTAGATGTCAGCAGAGATAAACAAAGAAAGAAAGAATTAGCAATTAGTAATTTATTATCCATCATAAATACAAGAGTTCAACTTCAAGGAAATATATGTGGAAATCTTACAAAATGTGGATTTTTGGATGGAAAGGGCAATCTGGATTTTCAGCAAGTTCCACTGCTGAACAAGTAACTCAAGGGATTGATGGAACTGGTCTCACTGCCATTGTCACAGGTCTTCATTTCTTCTTTTTTAGTTTCATTTTTCCTATGGTTTTTGAAATTTTTTTAACTTCAAATTCTGTAAATATTTTTGGAAATTGGTATCATTCTCAACATTTATTACTTCCAATTAAATTGAGAAGCTTATGTTGGGTTGGGTGTAATATTCAGGAGCATCAAATGGGATTGGAGTGGAGACAACTAGAGGTCTTGCTATGAGAGGTGTCCATGTGGTAATGGCAGTCAGAAATGTTGAAGCTGGTTCTAAAGTCAAAGAAACAATACTTAAACAAACCCCCTCTGCAACAATTGATGTTATGCACTTAGATCTCAGCTCAATGACATCTGTCAGGAAATTTGCTTCTGAATATATTTCATCTGGTCGTCCGCTAAATATTCTTATGTATGAATTAATGTTGGTTTTTTAGGAAAAAAAAAAGAACAAGACCATCTCAAAAAGTTTATTAATAGTTTTATTAATCTATTATTCTGCTCACATAAAAATATAAAGATGTAGTGCTTATTATATAGGCTTACAAATTAACTAAATAAGAGAAAATTATGCAATATTTCAATCTATAACTCCACTAACTAACAAATTTGATCTACTAATCTAAAAGTAGTATAAGTAGTACACATGAAAATTAATAATTTGAATCATTCAACTAACAGAGAATGTCCACTAAATATTCTTAACAATGATGAATCTTGCTTATGTTTATATTCAATTCCATGTTATTGTGATCATATTGATGTTTTCTTGTTGATTATGTGGTGAATTTTTCGAACTGAATTCTTTTGTTTATTTCTTATAAAGTAACAATGCAGGCATCGCCTTTGTTCCTTTCGCGCTTTCTGAAGACAATGTAGAATTACAATTTGCAACCAACCACCTAGGTGAGTGGTGCTTTTCTCTTAGAACCTCACAAGCTTTTGTTGCATTTTTTTCTTTTTATTACCAAAAGAAGTTGAGAGGGTCAAGTGTAAAAATAATATAAGTAGTTTATCATGATTATTGTTATGAAGCATTTTTACATTTATCCTAAGTATGATGGTAAAGTCCAACATATGAAATTTACTTATTCTGTAGGCCATTTTCTCTTGACGGACCTTTTACTAAACACCATGAAAAACACAACACGGGTAAGTAATCAAGAGGGGAGAATTGTTAATGTATCATCGGTAGGTGACCCCCCTTTATATCCTGGAGGAATTCGTTTTCATCAAATTAATGACCAATCCGGGTAGATTCCTTCTCAACTTGCTCATGAATAATATCTATGTAATCTACTGACCAATGCGGATATGGTGTATGCATAATCTCAAATTGATAATGACTGACAATTTTTAGTGCTTGTTGTGATGTTTTACAGATACAACAAATATCTTGCTTATACACAGTCAAAGCTGGCTAACATTTTGCACGCTAATGAGCTCGCAAGGCGCCTCAAGGTACATTTCAAATTGTGTTATGCATACAACTCAATATTACTATTCTTCCTTTGATAGTTGATATCACGTACATTTCAAATTGTGTTATGTCTTGCTGAACAGAAAGATGGAGTGGATATAACTGCTAATTCACTAAATCCTGGTGGAATTCGGACCAATATTGTTCACCATCACAAATTTCTTTATGGTAATTCTTTGAGGTTTTAACTCCCTTGCGTTATATTGTTGATTCTAAATATCTTTAGCTTGATGCAGGTTTTTCGTCTCTCGTGAGTAAATATTTTCTAAAGAACTGCCAGCAGGTAGGAGTCGCAACAATAATTCAAACTTGTTTTCGAATATTCTTTGTCGATGCAATGATGTGACTCGATTAATTAAATTTGGTGGTAGGGAGCAGCAACTACATGTTATGTAGCATTGCATCCACAAGTTAAGGGGTTAAGTGGCCAATTTTTCAAGGATTGTAACCTTGCAACAACAAGTTCCCTTGCTAGAGATGAAGAATTGGCTAAAAAACTATGGGATTTCAGCCTCAAACTGATAAATCCCAACTAGCCAAGTAATTTCATGCATCGGCCACCTCTTTTAAAGGTATTCTCGTGTTTCTTGATCGGTCATTCTTACTGGTTTGTGTATGTAGAGTTTGTTTGATGCAACTATCAACTGCTCAAAAGCTAGTTAGCTAGTCATGAATACTTATTTCTAAATCTTAACCAAACATTTTGCAGTTTGGAATGAAAAAGCAACACAGACTACAAATAGAAGAACCAAATAAGTAGTCTGTTGTTTTGGTCAAGCAATGATGTCTTATCATCGAGTTTCGATTATGCGTGGATAGTATTTGCATCTATTACCTAAACAAAATTCAACTTTATTGTTACTGTAGAAAAGGAGGCTAGCTCATGATCGTGGCTTGTTATTGTATTGTACTAAATAAAATGGAAGTTGTTTTCTTTTTTGCTTTTTCCTAAAATCATGGTGTTGTAGGTTATGAGATGTTGGCTTGTTACCATACGCTTGGGTACCCGCCCAAGCCCGCATCAAAATGGGCGGGCTTGGACACTTAAAATATGTGTAGACCCAGCTCGGCCCGAGCCCGTAAAAAGCCTGCAAATTTATGGGCGGGCTTGGATTGTGTAGAATTTAGCTCGGTAGATCTAGCCCGGCCCGAAATAATTTATATTAAAATTAAAATATGATAAATATTATTAATAAATATAAAATATACTACAACACAATTATTTTTTAAGCGATCAACCATATATTATTTTATTTTGGATGGTTTTCTTTATTTTATTTTAGTTAGAAATTATCTTTAATAATTAATTAATATAAAAAAAAATCATTATGTAATTTATGTTTTGTACGAGTGGGCTTTTTTGGGCGGACACGAAATTTGATTTGAAGCCCGAGCCCAAGCCCGGCCCGAGCCCGCTTAATTTACTAGCGGGCTAGAACGGGCTTGGCAAAACATTTCTTTAAAAAAGCCCGACAAGCCCGATCCGAACCCAGCCCAGCCCGGCCCGGCCCATGGAAAATTTGTACTAAATAAATGGAAGTTGCTTTCCTTTTTGCTTTTTCCTATAATCATGGTGGTGTAGGTTAGAGATGAATTGATATTGTATATGGCTCGTTTCATAGCTCTGAAAGAAATTATCAGTGTTCTAAGGCAACAGACCCACCAACAATTGCAATTTAGGCACATGGTGCAGACTAGCCAATCATAACACAAGAAGAATTATATCAATTATATATAAGTAATCAATTAATGAAGTACAGTTAAACCTCGATGAAGTAATATTCGATAAAGTAATAACCTCGCTTAATTAATAAATTTCGTCGGTCCCAACTTGGGCTAATGTCGTAAAGTAATATTCTCGCTAAAAGCATAAGATAATAAAAAATTTGAAAGTCCTGAAGGACCCAAGTAATATGTAAAGTAATAATTCCAGAATTATACGTATATATAATATGTATGAGTTACAAAATTCAATTTTTTTTAAATATGAATATATAATATCTTGTTTCTTCTTTCCACCAAATCTAGAATTAACATCATCACTGACTTTACGTAAAGCATAGATAATTCTTGGTATGTTTTGCTCGTGTTGTAACAAGTAATTGTTCAAAGTGTTGATTGCTTGAATTGCTTTCTTTGATGACAAGCTTGGGATGACATTGCTATCGTCTGGTTCAAGATCAGTTTTTCACCAATGTTCATTACCGACTCAAAAATTTGTTCATCCATAGGTGATTCTATTGCTATTGTCCGGTTTAGAACTGGTCTCTTCATCAGTGTTCATTATTGATAAAGTAATAAATTCGATATAGTAATATTTTTTCTTGATCCTAAGAGTATTACTTTAAAGAGGTTTAACTGTAATTGGATAGACTAATCATTTTTCTACAATATCATCATCATGATTCATAATGCAACAAAAAGTTGATATAACAACCAACATAAAATAGCAGGCAGGTAGCAGAGATAAATGAATTATCAATATATAATTAAACCACACACTAGAAGTATTATTTATGCATGTGTTCATCCACTCTCTTCTTATACTTCAACTATACTCTAGAAGCCCTTTAATTTAGGCCTAAACACGAGCCAAACCCAACTCTATACTAATTAGGCTATGTTCTTTATACTTGAACACTGAACTCAATTAAAGTACATTAATTGAAGAAAAATTACTGAACTGAAATGAATACCTATTGAACTGAATTGAAATCAATTACTGATAAGGCATAAAGAACATGGTCTTAATCAAGAGTTATGATCACAATAAGAATCAAAGACTTCCTGAGCTGATCAGTGTGGCAACAAGGCACTGCCTTGCTAGACTTTGAACTAGCTCAGGGTCTTGTTCTTATCAACTTTTTAAGGCATATATTTAGAACCATATTTAAAAATGCTAAAAAATGGAATAACTTTTTAAATATGTGACAATAAGTTTCAAAAATGCTAAAAATACAGTTTCACATGAAGATGAGAACTGTATAAAACTAATAGACTCGAGAAAAAAGCGTAGAATGAATGAACCGTGGGCAGTATGAATCTGTTATATGAAAACCACAATTGTGTAAAACAAAAAACCGAGAGTATGATGTAAATAATATCATCTTCAAACCCCTTTATCATATTTTTATGCAAAAAAGACTATATTTTAGAGCTTCAAAATCCCTCGTTCCAGGGAATCAAAACATTGAAATGCATAATAAGATATTCAACCAAATCTATGCTTTGACTCGTAACAAGGATCATCGTCAGCATAGCTTTGCATCTATTCATATTTATAAAATAAAACCATTAGTTGAAGATTAAATCAAGATATTTTATCTTCTTTCCAAGGTCAATAAACACCTATCCACAGAAATGGGTGTTTATTTTAGATTAGTTTCGTCATCCGTTGTCGATTCTGATAGTCTGAAAAATATTGGTTTAACATATAACCAAACTAAACTTACTATATAAATATATATATATAGGAGAAAAAGATAAGAATTTCATCTTACATAATATTCTAAACTCAAACATAAAGCCCAACCTTAATGATGTTGGCTCAAAGTAGGGATGACAATGGGTAGGGTACCCGCGAGTAGTGTCATTTCCATACCCGTATCCACTAACTTTGGGACTTCCCGTACCGTCCTATTACCCTAATGGGTATACTTTTGGAATCTTATACACATACCCATATAAATAGCGGGTACCCGCGGATACCCATATTCGTTTATGTATAATATACGCTAACAAATTACAAGTTAAACAATAAATATAATTTGAAAATAGCATACATAAATAATCCATACATAAAATTTAACAAATATTCTAACTAATTTAAATTGTTTCAAACTAAAAAATAGACTACTGAACTTGCCACGTAAGGCCTTTAGTTTGAATCTTGCTTACATATTATGTGTGCATATATTTTTGAATGAGAGGGGACGGCTAACAGGTACTCATTACCCATTACCCGTGACGGGAAACGGGTACCCTAGGGGGTTTTCCATACCCGTCTCGTACCCGTCACGAGTAGCATTTCTAATCTCATACCCGTCTCGTACCCTTTTAAACCGGCTATGGAAAGTCCCATTAGGAGCGGATAGAGCCGAGTATCCGCGGGTAGGATACCTATTGTCATCCCTAGCTCAAAGTGCTCAGCCTCTACCTCTAAACACATATAGCTTCTACGTACCTTAAAGTCCGTATTTTTTAGTGAATCTACGCGAGAGCAACCCGCATAGAGATGTTAGCGAGGAAAAGTTGAGGATATGAGGATTCCTCAATTGAAGATCATAGAAATGTTTATGCTTTCATCCCCCACCTCACATCAATCCTCACATATTAACTCAATATTTCCATCCCAAAAGCACAGATTATAAAATAGTAAGAAGAAACGGTTTATCATAAAAAATTTAACGATTTTTTCAAAATGTGTCCAAGAGGCACACATTAAACTTTATTATTACATATGATAACATTTAATGTTATTATCTTAATATTTATTATCTTTCTAACTAAGGTAGAAAGTTATAGGGGTGAAAGAGAATTTCACTAATTAAGGAAAAATAATAACAAGTATCCGAATAACATTATTAAATGTTATTATGTACAATAATAAAGTTTAATGTGTGCCCATTTAGGCACATTTTAGAAAAACCGATTGTTTAAATCAGATAACATCAATAAGTATTTTAGTCTGATTGTATTTGGTATTTTATACACTGAATAACTAAATTATAAGTTTAATTCCTCTCAAAAAAAGTAAAAGTTTAATTACAGAAATATTTTTAATGAGAGAAGTATTTAATATTGCAGTCAACTCTGCAACCTTATTGTATGGTGTTGTTTAATAAAATAAGTATGAAGCCTCATTTCGTTGACCAAGCAGCATTACATATCAGTAGTTAGTTAATATTTCAGTTAAATAATTGAATTAATGAATAAAGTTAGCTGGCAGCACAGATAAATAAAGAAAGGAAAAATAACTAGTATATCCATCATAAGGAAAAAGATGTGGTAGAGGTGAGCATGAGATTTTATTAAAAGTTTTGAGAATCTTACACAATGTGGATTTTTGGATGGAAAGGGGCATCTGGGTTTTCAGCACGTTCAACTGCTGAACAAGTCACTCAAGGGATTGATGGAAGTTCCCTCACTGCCATTGTCACAGGTCTTCATTTCTTCTTTCTACCTTCACTTTTCTTCGGTTGTCAAAAAACTGCAGTCATTCTCGACATTTATTGTGAATCCTTAATTTGTTGGGTGTAAATTCAGGTGCATCAAGCGGGATAGGAGTGGAAACAGCAAGAGTTCTTGCTATGAGAGGTGTATATGTGGTAATGCCAGTAAGGAATGTAGAAGCTGGTTCTAAAGTCAAAGAAACAATACTTCAAGAAAATCCTTCAGCTAAAGTTGAAGTTATGCAGTTAGATCTCAGCTCAATGGCATCCGTAAGAAAGTTTGCGTCTCGATATATTTCATCTGGCCGTCCACTAAATATTCTTATGTAAGAAACTAAACCTGATTAGTCTTGCATATGTTCATATTCATGTTCGTTTTGTTGTGATCATGTTGATGTTTTTTTTTGTTGAATTTTGCGATGCCTGTTCTGGTCTAATGTGCACCCTATTTAGAAGCCTTTCTGAGAAATGAACTTCTCTTTCTTTGTTTCAAAAAAACCAAGTAACAATGCAGCCGTCGCCTTAACCCCTTTCACGCTTTCAGAAGACAATATAGAAATACAATTTGCAACCAACCATATAGGTGAGTGGTTCTTTTCTCTTATAATTCCATGAAGTTGGATTACTTTTTTATATTACAACATGAAGTTGAAGAGCTAAACTGAGAAAATGATCTCCTAAATCTCAAGGTTGCAAGTGTTTCTCAAGCTTTTCTACATGGATGTAAGGAAAGGGAAACTCATATGAAATTTCATAATTATGTAACAGGACATTTTTTGTTGACGGACCTTTTGCTGCAGACCATGAAAAACACAGCGCAGGAAAGCAATCAAGAGGGAAGAATTGTTAATCTATCGTCAATAGCTCATCACCATGTATATCGAGAAGGAATTCGCTTTGATAAAATCAATGACCAATCAGGGTAACTTTTTGTAGAACTTCTTGTCAAGCATATCTCTGAAAAGTAGTGGATACAAGGTGTATTTGTATGATCTCAAATGCTTAATGCCTAGCAGTTCTCAGTCTTTCTTACATGGCCTTGTGTTGTTTTACAGATACACCAATTTTCTTGCTTATGGGCAGGCAAAGTTGGCAAACATTTTGCATGCTAATGAGCTAACAAGACGCTTAAAGGTAAGTTTACAGCTCAAGATTAGCTTCAGATTTGCAAAAACCCATCAAGTCTCGTTAAAAGGATTTGAAAATTAAACATAGATTAGCAATGGTGTCTTTTTACCGAACCAAATTTGGCTCTTCCTTGGATGATTGATATCTAGATGTTTTTATTTTCATTTGTAACTTTGTTTTTTCTCTGTCTGAACAGGAAGAGGGAGTGGATATAACTGCCAATTCAGTTCATCCTGGAGGGATTGCGACAAATCTTATTCGCCATCACAGTTTTCTTAAGGGTACTTTAATTCTGGGAGGTTTTAATTCCCTTGTACTATGTTGCTGAATCTAGATATCTTTGGGTTGATGCAGGCCTTTCATCTCTATTGCGCAACTCCTTTTTCCTAAAGAACCTCCACCAGGTATATGCCGTGGCATTAATTCAAACATCATTCCAAATGATTTCTCTTGATGTGGTGAAGTGAGCTGACAAATTTGGTATAAATGGTAACAGGGAGCAGCGACTACATGTTATGTAGCATTGAATCCACAGGTCAAGGGGGTAAGTGGCCAGTATTTTGCAGAAAGTAACCTAGCAAAACCAAGTTCTCTTGCTACGAATGCAGAATTGGGGAAAAAACTATGGGATTTCAGCCTCAAATTGACCAATCCCAACTAGCTAATGAGGGACATATCTAGAGGAACACTCGGCTATGAAAATGTTTCTTGATCTGTGAATGGATCTTTAATTTTAGGGTGAAGGCAAGGCACCCAAACTACTAGATCAGTCACTGTAAATAAGCAATTTCTTGTATCAGCAACCTCTTCTTTTTTAGCATACTTTTGCGTCTTATGGATTGGCCGTTCCTATTTGTTTGTATTTTCAGTTGATTAAACATATGATCAAATAAAAAAGTTTTCACATCTGCCTCACATTCTGAGTGAATATTTTTAGTTATCAGTTTCTGTTTCTTATTAATCCAGTGAATGGTTCAGAAGAATTTCCAGGTAGAGTTTTAAAAAGGGAGGGTATTTCCTGAAATGTAGGTTTGTTATTTTATTGGCTGTTGTTCATCAAATCAAAATACTATTTGCACCGGTGCTAGCTGGTAAAACAAAGGTACATATATTAGTATCAGTTATTTGAAATACGCAAGGACCAGGTTTGCCATAAAAAAAAAAAAAAAAAAAACAACATGAAACTTTAAGCATATGGTGAAATCAGCTCTTTTCTTTTTCTTCATAAAATCACAATAGCCATATATACATGTGTAGATTATGAGATAAAATTGATGCTATAAATGGTTCGGCGTTACACAGAGCCCTGGAAAAAACTTATCTGTGGAAGATGGATGATCAAGCTTGAGAAGCCCCTGTTCCATTTTTCTCCAGTTCTCGTAGTCTAGCTCGCTCCATTTTCCTTTTGCGCCATTCTTCGAGAGCTGAGGAATTCCTAAACTGTTAGTCACTATGATCATCGTCTGATTAACCACCCGCAATATTCAAAGGAAGATCTCACAGTTGAAAGGCAACAGTTGATGAGATATTGCGAGTCATTTCATTTATAACTTTAGATGAGAATCTAGGAATATCAACTAATTACACGAGCCCATAATCTCAGTGTTCTAAGGTCACATAAGTTCAGAAACTATCAGATTATTAGGTGCCAAGTGCACAATACAAATTGTTAGAATGCATGATATTTTCGTTTGTTCAGAGAGAGAATTGTTAGCCAGAAGCACAATAAATGTACAAGGAGCCCTCAATGTTTTACAAAAATTCATTGGCAAAGATAGGGAAATTAGCACATATGGTCACATAAGTTTAGACACTATCCCGATAGGTGACAAATGTTCGTGTTTTCTGAATAAAATAAATCCGTTTGGGATGTGGTGCTGACATACGTTGACTTGGCACTGGCATAGCGCTGGCATATATAAGTAGATGCCATATCAATGTTTCATCCAGAAAATGAGTTATTTTCTTGCGATAAAATTAGCATTTGTGAACTTATAAGAACATTGTCAAAACTTATGTGACCATGGGTGCTAATTACCCAACAAGACAGATAGAGAGAATGAGGAGTTAGAAAGATCTCTTTTTTTTTTTTGTTGATCACCTTTCAAGCTGCTACCGTCATTGATAGATCGGAAATCCTTTAATCTTTTAGAAAGATCAACAGCCGCAGTTTGCTTGATTTCTTTCTGTTGGATCGTCTCAGGTTCTGCAACTGCTTCTTGTTCAATTTCTTTCACCTGCAAATAGTTTTTAGAGTTCAAACTCCTTCACAGAAAAACATAATTACAAGTTTAAAGCCATCGGCATACTCTTTTTATGAGTTCCCATGGCTGCATTGCAAGGCGCATCTCTTCAGACTCCTTGATGTAGCTTAGCTGAACTGCACTTCAATTTATTGAAACACAATCAATTACATTTCAGTGCTCACTGGGTGAGACGGAGATTGCAATAAACTAAACGAACAACGAAGACATAAGTTAATCGTAAAACATGATGAATAAATACGTGCAATGTTACACATAACACTTGTTCTCTAAGACTAATGCCACACATTGTTGATATTTAGTTCAATTTGAGTAGAAAGAGTAGATCTTGAATTGAAGTTGTGAATTAATGGGAACTCGTAAAAGGGTTAAGAGAAACAAATCAAGAAAATGACCTGAATTGAATTGATTGGATGAGGAGCGAGAGAAGGCAGAAGAAGAAGAAGAAGAGGAGAAAAAGCCCTGAAGCAAGAAGAGAGCAGTGATAAGGTTGAGTATGGTAAGGACAATGGTAGCGTTCTTGAAAGACAATCTCATCCTCCAAGACTGAATCTCCATCATCTCTCAATTCCACCAATGGGATTTAAAACAAACCCTCCATTTTCCCTAGTTTCAACTCCATCGACAACCCTTTCTTCTTCACTCTTCACCTCTTTTCCGTCCTCAAACTTTTCAAACAGGGTAAATTACATCACAGGTTCATAAAATATACCGACTTTTCTAAAGTGATACTTTAAAAACTATTTTGCATATTTATGTATCTAATTTATCGATAACTTCTAAATTGGTACCTATAGCATGTTTACCTCAAGTCAACGTCAGATCAACGTTGATCAATGCAAATTTGTTGACTTTTTTTACTCTTTAAGTCAACGTCGGGATCTGGAACCAGATCCCCGCGCGACCTGGGATATAGAAATCCCAGGTCGCGGTGACCTGGGATTTCCATATCCCAGGTCTTCCAAATTCCGGCGGCAACCTTGGAAATTTCCAGATTTTTGTCATCGTCGAAAACTGGAAGGTTCCAGCACGTTGTCCGTCTAGAATATGGAATTTTTAGATTGCGGCGGAGACTCGTCCTTGCTGGGATTTATAAGCAAGAAGAAGGAAACAAATATCTAAAGGAGGGAGGAGCTATGGTGAAGGGAATGGAAGAGAAGGAGAAAGAAGAATGCGAAAGGTTAATTTACCATTTTGCTCATGGGAGTGAATGAAGTCAAAAAAAATTTAACAAAAAGTCAAGTAACCAACGTTTAAAAACAGAGGGTGTAGAATATATTTCTTCTTATTTTGATAAGTTATAATTTATTAGTTTTATTAAATTTTAATTTATTTTGTTAACATATATTATAGTTTTAAACTAAATTAGCTATTAGATACGAGAGAATCTTAACTTGTATTTAATTCTATGCAGCGCTAGGTGTTACATATATCCTGAAAAAAATAATAATATACTTTTGGCTTAAATACTTGTTTAACCCCTAAAGTTAGCAACTTTTTTCAGTTTAACCTTTTATGTTATTCGCTTTCCATTTTAACCTCTCAACTCAAAACAACAAGTCACTTTAACCCCTTGGTCCTAGGTGGCGCCTACATGGCAAATCCTAGCGCCTACGTGGCAAGAGCAAGAGAGTGGAGGGGCAAATTTGAAACTTTTTCATTTTTGTAAATTACAAAATGACCCTTAAATGTTATTTTTCTTTCTTTTTCATCTCTTCTTTTTCTTCTTCTTTCTTCTTTTCTTCTTCTTCTTTTTCTTCTCCTTTTTTTTTTCAATTCCAAATTTTTCCAGATTTCTGGAAATTCTGAAAATTTCCAGAAATTCCAGAATTCTGAAAATTTCCAGTTTTCTGGAATTCTAGAAATTTGGAAATTTCTGGAATTTTTCCAAAATTCTGGAAATTTCCAGATTTCTAGAAATTTGGAAATTTCTGAAATTTTTCCAGAAATTTCCAGGTTTTTGGAATTCTAGAAATTTGGAAATTTAAAATTCCAGATTTCTGGAATTCTAGAAATTTGGAAATTTCCAGAATTTTTTCATAAATCTGGAAATTTTCATATTAGAGGAAAAAATTTCAGATATCTGGAGAATTTCTAGAATTCTGGAAAGAAGTATTTGGAAAAAAAAGACAAAGAAAGAAGAAAAATAATAAATGAGGGGCCGAAAAAAGAAAAGTATTAAGGGTCAAAACAATATTTTACCAGAGAGTGTATTACACTCTCCTTAGGTGCAACTGGTCAGGTGTCGAAAAGGGTTAAAATGACCTTTTTTTAAGTTGAGGGGTTAAAATGGGAAGCGAAGAAAATAAAAGGTTAAACTGAAAAAAATTGTTAACTTTAGGGGTTAGTAGGATAGTTAAGCCTATACTTTTCCAGATTGCAGGGCAAAGAAAATTAATTGAAAGATGATTCATCTGCACACAATACCAGCTCAAACTGAGAATTCATATAAATTAAAATATACAACTAATTAATCAAATCCAATTATTGACTAGCTTGACACATATAAGAAAAGAAACAAACCTTTTTAGAAAAGGAAAGAAACTTATGTAATTAATAATTTAATATCTATAAATAATACAAATGATAATTAACTCTAAACTCAAACAAGAGATTTTGCATATCATCTAAGCTTGGAAATTTTTATTAAAAATGTGGAGTTTTGATAGGAAAGGGCCATCTGGGTTTTCAGGAGGTTCAACTGCTGAAGAAGTCACTCAAGGGATTGATGGAACTGGTCTAACCGCCATAGTCACAGGTCTTCATATTTCTTCTTTTTCTAGTTTCATTTTTTTTTTTATGGTTTTTGAAATTTTTCTAACTTGAGATTCTCTAAATGTTTCTTTAAAAATGGAATCATTCTTCTCAGCATTTGTTAGTTCCAATTAAATTGTGAATCTTTTGTTGGGTTGGGTGTAATATTCAGGAGCATCAAATGGGATTGGAATGGAGACAGCAAGAGTCCTTGCTATGAGAGGTGTGTATGTGGTAATGGCAGTCAGGAACGTGGAAGCGGGTTCAAAAGTCAAAGAAACATTACTTAAAGAAAACCCTTCTGCTAAACTTGAAGTTATGCACTTAGATCTCAGCTCAATGGCATCCGTTAGAAAATTTGCTTCTGCATATATTTCATCTGGTCGTCCACTAAATATTCTTATGTAAGAAACCCGACTTGATAAGTCTTGCTTATGTTCGTATTCATGTTCATGTTTTTGTGATCATATTTGTGTTTTCTTGTTGATTTAGTGGCCGTTTTTTTTATTAATGTGCATTCTGTTTCCGAACTGATTTATACTCTCTTTTTTTCCTCTGTTACTTATAAAGTAACAATGCAGGCATTGCCTTTGTTCCCTTCACGCTTTCGGAAGACAATATAGAATTACATTTTGCAACCAATTATATAGGTCAGTGGTGCTTTTTTCTCTTATAACCCTGCAAAGTTTTGTTAAATTATTTTAGTTACGAAATGAAGTTGGTGTGAATATTATATAAATAAATTTGTCGTGAGTTTTGATCTCAAGCCTTTTTACATTTATCCTAAGTGTGGGGAGAACTTATATCAAATTTCATACTTATACTATAGGCCATTTTCTGCTGACGTACCTTCTATTAGACACCATGAAGAACACAACACAAGAAAGTAATCAAGAGGGGAGAATTGTTAATGTATCAACGCTAGGTGACCCCCCTTCATATCCTGGAGGAATCCGTTTTGATCGACTTAATGACCCATCAGGGTAAATTTCTGATCAACTTTTTCATGAATAATATGTAGGGCAAATAATTTAATAGTCCATATGTTTTGCAGAAACTCAATGTTTAGTCCTTGTATTTTTAAAAACTCACTAATTAGTTCATGAGTTTTGTCTCTTTTAGCACTTTAGTTCTGCCGTGATATTAAAATACAAATTCTGCTAGTCAATGCAGGTTTCGATCAAAATAAACATAATAATACATATTAGTACTTAAAGTACCCTTACCAATTTGTATGAATGACAAATTTAGCACTTGAATTTGTGTCCTTTTAGGTACTATTACTAATATGTGTTAATAGAGACAAAATTCAGAGTATTTTAGGTACTCATATGTGTTAATATGTTGATTTTGACAGAAACCTGACTTGACTAACAAAATTTGTATTTTAATATCACGGCATGGACTAAAGTGTTAACGGAGACAAAACATAGGGACTAAGTAGTGAGTTTTTTAAAAAACATGGACCAAACAGTGAGTTTCTGCAAAACATAAGGACTATTAAATTATTTTTCCTAATATGTATGTAATCTATTGTCATACTACTGCAGACATGGTGTATGCATAATCTCAAATGAATAATGTTTTGAAATTTTTAGTGCTTGTTGTGATGTGTTGCAGATATACCATATTTCGTGCTTATGGACAGTCAAAGTTGGCTAACGTTTTGCACGCTAATGAGCTCGCAAGACGCTTCAAGGTACGCATACAGCTCAACGATTACTATTCTTCCTTGGATATATAGTGTGTACCTAGATGTTGTTATGTAACTTTGTGTTTTCTCTTTAACAGGAAGATGGAGTGAATATAACTGCTAATTCTCTTAATCCTGGACCAATTCGAACAAATATTCTTAACCATGACAGATTTCTTGGTGGTAATTCTACGAAGTTTTAACCCCTTGGATTATGTTCTTGATTCTAAATAATTTTGGCTTGGATGCAGGCTTTGTATCTTTAGTCTGCAGTTTTTTTCTTAAGAACTGCCAGCAGGTATGTCCTATGACATTAATTCAAACAAGTTGCCAAATAGTTTCAATTTGATACAGTGAACCGAGTTGAGAATTTTATGGTGGCAGGGAGCAGCGACTACATGTTATGTGGCATTGCATCCACAAGTTAAGGGAGTAAGTGGCCAATTTTTCAAGAGTAGTAACCTTTCAAATACAGGTTCTCGTGCTAGAGATGAAGAACTGGGGAAAAAACTATGGGATTTCAGCCTCAAATTGACTAATCCCGACTAGCCAAGTAGTTTCATGTATCGCCAACCTCTTCTTTAAAAGTATTCTCGTGTGTTATGATTCGTTGTTCTTGTTGGGTTTGTGTATTCATAGTTTGTTTGATTCAACTGGCTATGAATACTTATTTCTTTATCTTTGTTATTATGTTGGTTGGTCAAGCAGTGATGTTTTCGATTTTTGGTTATGTGTGGATAGTTGTTGATCTATTACGTAAACAAAATTCAGTATTATTGTTATCTAGTTAGTAAAGATAAGAAAGTTGATTCTTGAGATGTAGGCTTGTTACTGTATTGTACTAAATAAATGGAATTGTGCCATCAAAAATAAAAAAACAAATGGAATTGTATTGTACTCCCTCCGTCCCATAACTATGTGCACAAATGAGTTTGCACACTAAATAAGAAAACAATAAATACCATTGTTGTTTTACTTATATACCTTCAATTAATGTAGTGTTTTAATGAAAAAACATTTAATGCATTCTATATTTAGTAACTTAAACCATAATAAATGGGGGTATATTAGTAAAGTGAGGGTTAGTTGGTAGTTATGTGCACATTTTATGGGACAAAAGAATTAGTTATTTTGCACATAGTTTTGAGACGGAGGGAGTACTAAATAAAGAGAAATTTTACAGTATGCCAGACATACGGATGACGTGGTATGCCAACCTATAATTCTTTGACACGTGTCATCTCAACCAATAACAATTTAACATTGTGTAATTAATTGGTAATTAGTTTTTTAGTTAATAATTTATATAAAATTCTAGACCCTAAAATAAAAACCCTAGACCCTAAAACTAAACTCTAAACCCTAAATCATCGACCCTAGATACTAACATATATGACGTATCATCGAATTATAAGGATGATGTTGGGTCCATTTTTTTTCTTCTTCTTCCTCCATTTTTTTTCTTCCTCTTTTTCTCCCCTTTTTTTTAAATTTTTTTTTCAATAATAAATCCGGAATTTGAAGTTTTCAGATTCCAACGTCGATCGAAATCTGGAATTCCAGATTTCAGTCGCCGTTGGAATCTTAAAACTTCAAATCCCGGCAGACCTGGAATCTGCCTATCTGGAAATCCCAAGTCGCCGCAACCAAGGATTTTCATATCCCAGGTCGTCGGGATCAGGAACCAAATCCCGCGCGACTTGGGATCTAGAAATCCCAGGTCGCGGTGACTTGGGATTTCCAAATCCTAGGTCTTCTAGATTCCCACGGGGACCCTTAACATTTCCAGATTTTGCTCACCGTCGGAATCTAGAAATTTCAGATTCCGGACGAATGGCGACCACCAGAATCTGGAAAGTCCAGGTCCAGCAGGTTGTCCGTTTAGAATATGGAATTTTCAGATTAAGATCGAGACTCGCCTTTGCTGGGTTTTGATATTTGTTAAATTGTTTAAAAGAGTAAAGAGGAAGAAGGAAAAAAAATAATTAAAGGCTTAATTACTCTGGTAACCCCTAAAGTACAATTTTTTTAAGTTTAACCTCTTATGTTTTTCGCTTCCCATTTTAACCCCTCAACTCAAAAAAATAGGCCACTTTAACCCTTTTCGATACATGACCAGTTGCACCTAAGGAGAGTGTAATACACTCTCCTTAGGTATGTCATGTGACATTAATTCAAACAAGTTGCCAAATAGTTTCAGTTTGATGCAGTGAACCGAGTTGAATTTTATGGTGGCAGGGAGCAGCGACTACATGTTATATGGCATTGCATCCACAAGTTAAGGGAGTAAGTGGCCAATTTTTCAAGAGTAGTAACCTTTCAAATACAAGTTCTCGTGCTAGAGATGAAGAACTGGGGAAAAAACTATGGGATTTCAGCCTCAAATTGACTAATCCCGACTAGCCAAGTAGTTTCATGTATCGCCAACCTCTTCTTTAAAAGTATTCTCGTGTGTTATGATTCGTTGTTCTTGTTGAGATTGTGTATTCATAGTTTGTTTGATTCAACTGGCTTTGAATACTTATTTGTTTATCTTTGTTATTATGTTGTTTGGTCAAGCAGTGATGTTTTCGAGTTTTGGTTATGTGTGGATAATTGTTGATTTATTACCTAAACAAAATTCAGTACTATTGTTATCTAGTTAGTAAAGATAAGGAAGTTGATTCTTGAGATGTAGGCTTGTTATTGTATTGTACTAAATAAATGGAATTGTGCCATCAAAAATAATAAAATAAATGTAATTGTATTGTACTCCCTCCGTCCCATAACTATGTGCACAAATGAGTTTGCACACTAAATAAGAAAACAATAAATACCATTGTTGTTTTACTTATATACCCTTAATTAATGTAGTGTTTTAATGAAAAAATATTTAATGCATTCTATATTTAGTAACTTAAACCATAATAAATGGGGTATATTAGTAAAGTGATGGTTAGTTGGTAGTTATGTGCACATTTTATGGTACAAAAGAATTAGTTATTTTGCACATAGTTTTGGGACGGAGGGAGTACTAAATAATGAGAAATTTTATGGTATGTCAGACATACGGATGACGTGGTATGCCAAGCCTATAATTCCTTAACACGTGTCATCTCAACCAATAACAATTTAACCTTGTGTAATTAATTGGTAATTACTTTTTTAGTTAATAATTTATATAAAACTCTAGACCCTAAAAACTAAACCCTAGACCCTAAATCATCAACCCTAGATACTAACATATATGACGTATCATCGAATTATAAGGATGATGTTGGGTCCAGCCCGTTTGAAGAAGCATCTTGCAATTTGAAGAAATTTCTAGCAAAAGCTAGATTAAGAAATATCTAGAAGAATTACCAAGAATTATATGGAGAAAATTCTAGAAATAGCCAAAATATAAACATCTAGACTTTTCATGAACTTTGTATGAATGCTATAAATAGCCATGGGTGTGAGGCATTTGGATCGTCACAAAAGTTGAGAGCTAATTAGAGAGTTCAAGTGGTCTTCATTTTGTAGAGTCATTTCCTACAAAAGAGTGTGTGAGAGAGTTGAGGTTCGAGAGTATTGAGTATTCCAATTCTCTAACATTGTCGTGTACCTCAAGTCCGGTGTACTTGAGAGAGTCCCTCTTGTATACCCATTAATTTCATTAGTGGAGTTATTTTGAAGCTTGTGGTTTTTCCCTTACTAAAGGGTTTTCCACGTAAATCTTGGTGTCTCGTTTATTACTCAATTTTAATCCTCGTTACTCTATTTTAATTATATTAATCACCCGATCCTAACAAGTGGTATCAGAGCCCGACTCAAGCAGGTGATTGTATAATTAAAATGGAAGGTTCGTCATCTTCGATGATTAAATTGACCGGTCCAAATTGGTCAATTTGGAAGCCGATGATAGAGGATATTATGTATTGCAAAGACATGCACGAAGCGATAGAAGGAGAGTCAGCCAAGCCCGAAGACATGAAGGATGCGGACTGGATAAAGTTGAATAGAAAGGCCATTGGGAAAATTCGCCAGTGGCTAGATGTCAGTGTGTTCCATCACGTGTCTGAGGAGACGTCTGCCCATGACCTATGGAAGAAGCTGGAGGAGTTGTATGATCGAAAAAACAGCTGGAAACAAATTGTTCACGATAAGGAAGCTTGTCAACCTCAAGTATAAGAAAGGTACTCATGTCGCTGAATTCTTAAATGAATTTCGTAGTGCTATTAACCAATTATCTTCTATGAAGATAGTATTGGAAGATGAACTCCAAGCCTTATTGTTACTTAGCACTTTACCGGAGAGTTGGGATACCTTAGTAGTATCGGTGAGCAACTCCGCTCCTGATGGCAAGTTGTCGCTTAATCATGTTGTGAGTACCCTGCTCAATGAGAAGACAAGGAGGAAGACTACAGTCACAGAGAACGGTCAAGCCCTTGTCACCGAGCAGAGAGGTAGGAGCCGAACTAGAGGTCCCAACAATCCCGATAAATCTAAAGGAGGTGACAAGTTCAGAGGAAGGTCCAAGTCCAGAGGTAGAGTCAAATGTTACCATTGCGGACTTGAAGGTCATTTACGGAGGAATTGCCGCAAGATGAAGCGAGGGCAGAATGATGGCAATAGCCAAGAAGCTGTCAAGAACACCACCGCCACAATGGAGGAGATTGAGATGCTTACCTTCAATCATGAAGAAGAATGTTTAAATGTTTCGAATCGGAATGAGACAGAATGGGTAGTTGACACTGGAGCATCCTATCACGCCACTCCTAACAGGGAGTTCTTCACCACGTACAAAGCAGAAGACTTTGGAACGATGAAGATGGGAAATAGTGATCGCTCCAAGATCGTTGGAATAGGTGACATTCGTATCAAGACGAATACTGGTTGTACACTCATTCTCAAAGATGTCCAACACGTTCCTGATTTGAGGCTCAACTTAATCTCTGGCGGTATTCTAGATAGAGAAGGGTTCGAGAATTTCTTCGGGAGTAAGAAATGGAAGCTCACCTGGAATTCCTTGGTGATTGCAAGAGGTAACATGTGTTGTTGTCTGTATAAGACAAATGCAGTCATTTGCAAAGATGGGTTGCATGCTTTGGAGGAGGAAGCTTCACCGAACTTGTGGCACAGAAGATTGGCTGACATCAGTGAGAAAGGGTTGCAGATACTAGCAATGAAGGCGCTCGTTCCTGCTAATGGTACTACTCTGAACCCCTGTGACTACTGTCTATTTGGCAAGCAACACAGAGTCTCATTCAACAAGTCATCAAGCAGAAAGTCAAATGTTCTTGACTTGGTTCACTCTGACGTCTGTGGTCCGATTGAAACTGAGACCTTGGGAGGCAAAAAATACTTTCTTACTTTTATTGATGATGCATCACGAAAGTTGTGGGTGTACTTTTTGAGAACGAAAGATCAGGTCTTTCAGTCGTTCCAGAATTTTCATGTCATGGTTGAAAGGGAGACTAACAGAAAGTTGAAATGTCTCCGAACGGATAATGGAGGTGAATATACCTCACATGAGTTTGAGAACTATTGTTCCAAACATGGAATTCGACATGAGAAGACTGTACCAGGTACCCCACAACACAATGGTGTAATAGAGAGGATGAATCGCACCATTGTAGAGAAGGTCAGATGCATGCTTAAGATGGCTAAGTTACCTAAGTCATTTTGGGGAGAAGCAGCACGCACAACATGCTATGTTATCAATAGGTCTCCATCAGATGCTCTAGGTTTTGATATTCCAGAAAGAGTATGGTCTGGAAAACATGTCCAGTACTCTCATCTGAAGGTGTTTGGATGCAAGGCATTTTCTCATGTGCCTAAAGAGCAGCGGTCAAAGCTTGATGATAAATCAACTCCTTGTATCTTCTTGGGATATGGGGATGAACAGTTTGGATACAGACTATGGGATCCAGAAAGGAAGAAAGTCATTAGTAGCAGAGATGTAATCTTCCGAGAAGATGAGACTATAAAAGACTTCAAAAAGAAAGAGAAGTCGGTATACACATCCGATGTCATTCCTGAGCATGTTCCTTCAACACTAAATGACGCTACAGGTGGAGAAGATGTACCAGATGAACTACCAGAAGTAACGGATCAGCACGAGCCTGAAAATACTGATGAGCAGGGGGAGCAACCGACCCAACAGGAAGAAGATGAACAAGAAGTCAGGAAATCTACTAGAGATCGTCGATCGACATCAAGGTATCCTACTTCTGAGTATCTTCTCCTTACTGATGAGGAGGAGCCAAAGAATTTTCAGGAAGTTCTAACTCATCCAGACAAAGAATCCTAGCTGCAAGCAATGCAAGAGGAGATGAATTCTTTACACAAGAATCAGACACATGAGTTAGTCGAACTTCCTAGAGGAAGAAAAGCATTGAAGAATAAATGGGTTTTTAAGCTCAAGCGAGATGGAAACGGAAAGATGGTGAAATACAAAGCTCGCCTAGTGGTCAAAGGTTTTCAACAAAAGAAAGGTATTGATTTCGATGAGATTTTTTCTCCCGTGGTTAAGATGACCTCTATTCGAGCAATTCTAAGCTTAGCAGCTAGCCTCGTTCTGGAGCTTGAACAAATGGATGTGAAGACTGCCTTCCTTCACGATGATTTGAAGGAAGAGATCTGCATGGCGCAACCAGAAGGATTTGAAGTTAAAGGAAAAGAACACATGGTCTGCAAGCTGCAAAAGAGTCTCTACGGGTTGAAACAAGCACCCAGGCAATGGTATAAGAAGTTCGACTCTTTCATGAGTAGTCATGGCTACAGGAAGACATATGCATATCCATGCGTCTACTTCAAAAGATTCTATGGTAACAACTTCATTATCTTATTGTTATATGTTGATGATATGCTGATTGTAGGACAAGATGCTCTATTAATTCGAAAATTAAAGGAGCAGTTATCAGAGTCCTTTGATATGAAGGACTTGGGACCATCGCAACAAATTCTTGGTATGAGAATTGTTCGTGATAGAAACACCAAGAAGTTGTGGCTATCACAAGAGAAGTATGTTGAACGGGTGCTAGAACGTTTCAACATGGTGAATTCTAAGCCAGTCAGCATTCCACTTGATGGTCATATGAAGCTGAGTAAGGAATCTTGTCCTACAACCAAAGAAGAGAAGGAAGCCATAAGAAGTATTCCATACTCCTCTGCAATCAGGAGTTTGATGTATGCCATGGTCTGCACAAGGCCAGATATTGCACATGCTGTTGGAGTCGTCAGCAGGTTCCTGGATAATCCAGGAAGACAACACTGGGAAGCTGTCAAATGGATTCTCAGATACTTGAAGAGAAGTCCTAAGGTGTGCTTATGCTATGGAGGATCTAAACCAATCCTAGAAGGCTTCGTTGATGCTGATATGGCTGGAGATCTTGATCATAGAAGGTCAACATCCGGATACGTATTTAGATTTGATGGGGGAGCAATTTCTTGACAATCTAAGCTACATAAATGCGTTGCACTTTCTACGACTGAGACAGAGTACATTTCAGCTGCCGAAGCAGGTAAAGAAATGATATGGTTGAAAAGATTCTTTGAAGAGCTTGGTCAAAAGCAAACAGAGTGCATAGTATATTGTGATAGTCAAAGTGACTTGAGCAAGAATACTATGTATCATTCACGGACAAAGCACATTGATATCCGTTATCATTGGATACGAGATCAACTTGAAAATGGCGTTTTTCATCTGGAGAAAATCGCAACAGAAAGGAACCCTTCAGATATGCTGACAAAAGTGATTCCACGAGAGAAGTTCGAGTTGTGCAATAAACTGATCGGTATGAGCTCGCATTGAGGAGCGTCTGGATTCTTCCCCAAATGTCTGGAGGGGGAGATTTGTTGGGTCCAGCCCATTTGAAGAAGCATCTTGCAATTTGAAGAAATTTCTAGCAAAAGCTAGATTAAGAAATATCTAGAAAAATTAGCAAGAATTATATGGAGAAAATTCTAGGGATAGCCAAAATATAAACATCTAGACTTTTCATGAACTTTGTATGAAGGCTATAAATAGCCATGGGTGTGAGGCATTTGGATCGTCACAAAAGTTGAGAGCTAATTAGAGAGTTCAAGTGGTCTTCATTTTGTAGAGTAATTTCCTACAAAAGAGTGTGTGAGAGAGTTGAGGTTCGAGAGTATTGAGTGTTCCAATTCTCTGTAACATTGTCGTGTACCTCAAGTCCGGTGTACTTGAGAGAGTCCCTCTTGTATTCCCATTAATTTCATTAGTGGAGTGATTTTGAATCCCGTGGTTTTTCCCTTACTAAAGGGTTTTCCACGTAAATCTTGGTGTCTCGTTTATTGCTCAATTTTAATCCCCGTTACTCTATTTTAATTATATTAATCACCCGATCCTAACAGATGACATATGGAATGACGTGGTATGCCTGGCATATATTATAATTTTTCTTAAATAAATGGAAGTTGTTTTTTCTTTTTTTTGCTCTTTCCTAAAATTATAGCCCTCAAAGAAACCATCTGTAAAAGATGTTCTATGCTCAATGTTTCGTTCAATCATAACACATGAAGAATCAATTAATCAAATAATTAAAACACTTAGAAGAATTTTATTTTTATGAGTAATCATTGGATATATAAGTAATCAATTGATTAAATAGTGACGCTTAAAAAGAAAGGAAACTAGTTTATTTGAGGAGTTTTGTGATATGCATTTTGATCAGGAGAGATGATATATTGTGAAAAAACGGAAATAAATATACTCCAGTAAGTTAGATATAGCCACGAGTAACTCAAAATATTCGTACGTACTTGGTTTTAAAAAACAAATCTGCACTCCTATATGATTTTCAGCTTAATTTGATTTTTTTTTTTTTTATTATTATTTTGTATTTGTTGGATTTTGAATCCTCCTATCCTCCACTTTTGATTAAAAAAAAAAGTAATCAATTAATTAAATAATTGGATAAATCCATCATTTTTCTACAACATTATCATCATGATTCATAATGCAACGAAAAGTTGATATAACAACAAAGCACAAATTAGCTGGCAAATAAGCAAAGAAAGAAAGAAATAATCAATAATTAAAACACTCTAGAAGCATTTTTTATTTTTTTTTTATGCTTGTGTTCATAAACTGTTTTCTTATATTCAACTACACTCTAGCTGGCAGCCCTTTAATAGGCCTAAACCACGAGCTTATTCTAATGGGAGAAGTAGTACAAAATAAATTATGTGGTTTCGGTCATTTTCAAACATAATTCTCGTGGTTTAAACTTTTACAAACAAGTACCGTGTGGTTTTGATTGCTAACAATTAGAGACCAATTGGATAACAATGCAAATTTTTGCTGAAATATGTTAAGTTTTCAGGAATTAAAAAGTCATTATTTTCACCAATTTTGAATTGATTTATCATTTAAGTGATGTATGTTATTTAATAACTACAATATAACTTTTAACAGAAAAAAGAATAATGCAGCAAAGCATCAATCAACCATAATTGTTAACATTATTACTACAATTCTGCCAAAGGTTTCGACCACAGAAGCATATTAGATTTAAAATGAGCTCATGTGATTAAAAGAAACTATTATTTGTGAGGAAAAATTAACACCATTGTCTGATTAGCCTCTAATTGCTAACATTCAAAACCACAAGGTACCTGTTTGCAAAACTTTAAACCACGAAAATTATGTTTGAAAATGGTCAAAACCACATAGTTTATTTTTGTACTTTTCCTTATTCTAATGGCTTAACTCTTCTTGGAATCTTTAAAGTTGGCACTTATTTTCATTGAACTCCATAAAATTTGTGGTTTTTCATATAGCTCCTTCAACTCTATAAAAGCTTGTCACTTAGCCACAAAAATCCTACGTGGCGCGGATGTGGAATATATATATTAAAATAAAAAAGTGAGAGAGATAAAGTGGGGACGAAAAGAATTTGAAAAATTCCAAAACCATCCATTAATTTCTCTTGTTCTTCTTCTTCTTTTCAAAAATATCATTTCTAGAATTATTTTTTTTTCAAAATTATGAAAAAAAAAATTAGAATGTTTTTTTTTTTAGAAATTTGGAAAAATTTGCAAATTTTTCCAGACTGCTCGATGTTTTCCAAAAATTTGGATTTTTTCAAGTTTAGATTTTCAAATTTTTTTAAAAAATCTAGAAAATTTCAGATCGGGAGAAAAGAAAAGTAAGTAAAAGAGAAGAAGAAAAAAATAGAAATAAAAGAAATTTGGAGGGACCAAAAGAATAATTTTTTAAGAGAGTGTAGTACACTCTCTAAGTGAAAATGGTCTTTAATGAAAATGTGGTCAAGTGGAGTGTTTTTATAGAGTTAAATGGGTTATGTAAAAAACCACATACTTTATGGGTCCAAGTGAAAATAAGTGCCAACTTATAGGGTCTGAAGAAGGGTTAAGCCTATTCTAATTAATAAGGAGTCATGATCACAATAAGAATCAAGGACTTGACAAACAAAAGTATCTTAGAGACGTCAATCCTCTAACTTCCAGAGGAATTGAACCGGAAAGATAGTTAAGATGAATGTATAAATATTGCACTTCAGTTACCTAATACTTATAGAGGCAGGAACATGACCTCGGGACGAATCCAGGGGAGTGCTTGAGCACCCATTGTCATCGAAAAACCTCCATTAGAGGTATGGATGAACCTTCAAATTTTCGGACAAAAGCACCCAAAAAAATGTAAACTGAACACCCGTAGCATATTAAATATCACCATGTTATGATATAAGATGAATAAATGATAAATGTGTGATGAAATTTGATTTTTTTGTAATTAGCGTTATAAATTGGAGGATGATTTTGGAGTTGCAGAAAGATGAACGATATTTTGGAGAAGAAGATGACAATTACTTTATTATATTTTTTAAGAAAATCTACTAAACATGAACGTTGTTGTTTAACTAAAGAGATTTATGAAAAATATTGAAAATAATAATTAATGAAAATCAATAATAAAATCTGAAAAGCACATGTTTCTTTTTGGCTTAATGCACCTGTAACTCCCTAAACTTGTATCTTTTGGTCATTTTACCTCCTCATCTTAAAGGACATCCTTTTTACCCCATCAACTCTTCAAAAGTGGCACTATTTAACCCTTAAACTTGCATATTTTGGTCATTTTACCTCCTCACCTTAAGAGAATTCCCTTTTACCCTCTCAACTCTTCAAAAGTGGTACTATGTGCCCTACATTTCTCAACTCAATGGAAAAAAGAGACTGTACAACATGCACTACAATAGTTGAATTTTCGTAGGACATGTGACAATGAATTGAGACATATCAACATTTGTAATTAAATGGACAAAAACACCTTTAATTAACTTAAAAACACATTAAATTTGGACATGTCAGCAATTGTAATTAAAAGAACAAAAACAAAAACATAATATTACAATTGATTATTGTAAACCATTACATATGCTTCCTATTGCATTTATCTAAATCATATAACTCGTATCATAATACCATTTTTTGAGAGTTGAGATGGTAAAAGGAAAGTTCCTTAAGATGAGAGGGTAAAATGACCAAAAGATGCAAATTTAGGGGTTACATAGTACTCCCTTCAGTCCATATTATTTGTCACATTTGACTAAATCACGAGTATTAAGGAAATGATTGATTTGCATTAAATATATGTAAATTGGACTAGATTATCCTTATTAATTAAGAGGGAAAAATTTACATTGGAAACCTAACATGCAAATAATAGGGGTAAAGTGGGAAAAATTTGCATTAGAAACCTAACATGACAAATAATATGGAACAAGACTTTTTCTCTAAATGTGACAAATAATATAGACCGGAGGGAGTACCACTTTTAAAGAGTTGAGGGGGTAAAATGGATGTCCCTTAAAGTGAGGGGTAAATTGACCAAAAGATGTTACATGTCCATTAAGCCTTTCTTTTTCTATTTTTATAAACCCAAAAGTCAGTCTCAAATTGATTGTCAAGCCAAGCCCCAATTAAAAATCCATTCTTCCAAATATAGTTATTATTTTAGAGCTGTTACCATGAAATCTTTTGATTATTGACTTAATTCTTAAAAAAAAAATTAAAAATACTTTTGCATTAAAGTTTTGACAGAGCTATATGTTTAACAATTCAGTGCTATAATGATACATAATGTAGCTACCAACAAATGCATAATTATATTGTAGTCAACAATTTATAAAGTGAAAAGAGTTTTTGAAAATTAACTTGTTGGCCCTAATAAGATCAGAATTATCTAAAAGGGTGAATAGGTGTCTAAGCGGAAAACTGATAATTTTAAGTTTTTAGGGAAACTTAATTTCTTAGAGTCAAATTTCTTCAGAGTCAGAGGCTAGTTTAATGAAATAGCTTCTGAGGGAAATTCTGCCTTTACGCAGTTTAACTGGTTTCAGCAACAGAAGCTCTGAGTTAGAGAACTTTTGGACAGTCTTCTGAACAAAGACAATGATATAAAGAGTAAATCTATTTCAATACTAAACACTAGCAAGTACACAGAAGCAAAATAACAAGTATAAAGAAGGGAGAAAGAGATTCATGAGGTTCCGATGAACAGTTCGATTTATCCAGGTTCACCACAGAAGTCCTGTGACTACGTCCTGTCCTCTGTGATCGCAGTCACCAGAGATTTTAAATCCACTATTCAGAACTTTTATGGCAAGTTCAGAAGCTCATTTATGATGAACCCTAAGTGTTTTGATTATGTCCAAACGTTTCAGAAGATGAAAACTTAATACTATCTTACATACAGTTTATTGTTGACTAATATTTTTGTTTTAGTCTATGTGTAAGTTACTCAGCAGGTGCTGAATGAATCTTTTTCGGATTGCCTAAAGGACTCAGAAGTTTTGTTTGCTGAAGTCAGAGTTTCAACGATCCAGAAGCTGGAACTCCTCCGCTCTGAAGCCGAAGTCTGCTAAAGCCCTCCTCAGAAGTTCCTTGCAATCAGAAGTTTTGCCAATTTGATCAGAAGTCTAGACAACTGGAAATAAGCTTCTGAAAGCTTTGTCACGGGTTGTGTTTGAGCATTTAATGCTCTGACACTTGCATTCAATGCAAGGCGCCAAAAGTTCAAAAAGCTGTTTTGATGGAGCGCGCTTGTCTGTTCAAGAGAAACCGGAATTTCCTTGTCTACCCTTTGTTGATCTAATTGAAGAATGATTCTGTCATCCTCATCCTTGATTTCAAATCACTTACCGGATTTAGTTAAAGAACAAGGATAACGGAATCAAAGTGTTTGAAGACCGTTTGAAGACTTGACAAATTAACGGCTACAACAACTGATGTCATCTCCTTTGAAGTTTCAAATTCACCAACGGTCATGTTCATTCACTATAAATAGTAGCCAAGCTCCAAAGCATCAACATACGCATGATCATCGAGCAAAATCTTAACGCACTGTTTTAACAAGCAAAACAGAGCAATCACTTTCCATTCTCAATCTTTCTTAGCATAGTCTTAGTTAAAGTGAGAGAGTGAAGAAAAACAAGTTCATAATAGGAATCTTGTAAAGTGAGATCGGTTGTGATCTTCAGTTAGATTTAAAGAGAGAAATCTAGTTGAGATTAGAGTTGGGTGAGAAATCCAGAAAACAGAGTATTGTTTTGTTCTGGTGGAAATCCTTTAACTCTTTTTAGACTAGTCAGAACTAAGTGAGAAATTAGCTTAAGTTCTGTTGATGTAAAGGAGCTTCTGAACTTGCCATAAAAGTTCTGAATAGTGGATTTATAAAATCTCTGTAGGCTGCGACCTCAGGGGACAAGACGTAGTCACAGGACTTCTGTGGCGAACTTGGATAAATCGAATTGTTCAATCAGGATCTCCTGAACTTCTTTCTCCCTCTTATACTTGTTATTTTTGCTTCTGTGTACTTGCTTATATTTAGTGCTGAAACAGATTTCCTCTAAGTATCATTGTCTTTGTTCAGAAGACTGTCCAGAAGTTCCAAAATCAGAACTTCTGTTGCTGAAAACAGTCTAACTGTGTTTAGGCAGAATTTCCTTCAGAAGCAACTTCTATAAGCTTGCCTCTGACTCTGAGGAAATTTGACTCTGAAATTTAAGTTTCTTTAAAAACTTAGAAAATTTCAGTTTTCAACTTTGACACCTATTCACCCCCCTCTAGGTGATTCTGTTCTTGATAGGGCCAACAATTTACATCAACAGAACTTAAGCTAATTTCTCACTTAGTTCTGACTAGCCTAGAATGAGTTAAAGGATTTCCACCAGAACAACAACAATCTTGTTTTCTGGAATTCTCACCCAACTCAAACATTAACTAGATTTCTCTCAAAATCTTGTTGAGTATCACAAACGATACCACTTTACAAGATTCCTATTATGAACTTGTGTTTCTTCACTCTCTCACTATTACAAAGCCTAAACTATGAAAGATTGAGAATGGAAAAATGTTGCTTTGTTTTGCTCGTTAAAACATTGCGGTAGGATTTTAGCTCGATAATCGCGTATGTGATGCAATGGAGCTTGGCTACTATTTATAGTGCTTTGTAGATGACCGTTGTTTGAATTTGAATCTTCAATAGATGACATCAGTTTGTTGTAGCCGTTAATCTGTCATTTCTTCAAATGGTCTTCAAACACTTTGATTCCGTTAACCTTGTTCTTTAACTTAATCTGGTAAGAGATTGGAAATCAAGGATAAGGTTGACTGGAATTTTACTTCATTTAGATTGGCAAAGGGTAGACAAGGAAATGCTTGTTTTGTTTGTAGCAGACATGCGCGCTCCATCAAAACAGCTTTTTGAACATTTGGCGTCTTGCATTAAATACAGAAGTCAGAGCATTAAATTTTAAGTAAGACTCGTGACTAGCGCTTCTGAGTTCCTTATTCTTTTGTCTAAGCTTCTGATCAAAAATGGAATTTCTTCTGGTTGCTTCTAAACCTCTGAGGAGAGCTTTAACAGTCTTCAGAAAATCTTCAGAGCGGAGCATCCAGCTTTTGAGCTTTAAACTTCTGTCTTCAGCTATTCTTCTCTTCTGAGTCTTCAAGGCAATCCAGAACCTGCTGAGAAACTTATACAATACTTAACAAAAATTGTTAGTCAACATTGAAAAGTATATAAGTAAAAATAGAATTTCATCTTCTGAAACGTTTGGACATAATCAAAACCCTTAGGGTTCATCATAACTCGTTTTAGACATTACATATTGTGAGAAATTTTTGTATTGTATACAATATTAATTGAATTTTTATTTTTTTTGTCAGATCTATTATAGAATGATAATTAAAAAGCTAAGAAATTCCATAAGCCTAGATTTAGAGGTAAGGGTGTTCAAAATTGGTTCGATTATTATAATCCATTCAATTTCAACTCATCCAATCCATGAAATGTATATTGGATGGATTGTAATAATCCATCTAAGAATCCATTTAATCCATCTAATCCAAATGTATTTGAAAAATGTTGATAGTCACTTGTAGAAACTAACAATAATTGCTTAGACTTGTGAAATTTTATTTCATACACATCACAATAAAAAAACCATTATAATCCATCAAATTCATTTAAACCAACATATTGAATCCATTTTATATCATCTTAACATGGATTGGATTGGATTCTAAACATAATCCAACCAATCCATGTTTGAACACCCCTATTTAGAGGTGAATGTAGATCCAAAAGTTTCATGCTTCTTCAAAAATGTAGGACTACTGTATAAAAGAATGATTCAATTGTTGTCTCCTATTTAATCCATGTTAGGAGAGTTACTTGTTTACTTTTGATAAAAATTTCATTGTTGAAAACTTGAGTCTCAGATCTTCCGAATACTAGTTTCGCCACTGTGGAGCCCCCACCAGGAGGGAGTCTTGAATCCGTCCCTGGAGACAATTGATCAAATCTTGTCGAATTTCCCAAGACACTTGAACACTTCTTTGTTGGAAAAAATTGACAACATAAGTCGAGTTACTGTCTAATTAAAATCCAATCATCGATTTCTTGTAAGAAAATAAAGAACAATATAAGAAAATAATTTAAAGGAAAGAAAAGAAATAATTAACAAATAACTTAATATCAATAAATAAGACACATGATATTTAAGTTCAAGATAAATAAATAGTTTTCCATATCCATATTTGATAGAGCTTGGAAAAATGATGATTTTTGGGAGGAAAGGACCGTCTGGGTTTTCAACAAAATCAACAGCTGAAGAAGTCACTCAAGGCATTGATGGGTCGTCTCTCACAGCCATTATCACAGGTCTTCATTTCTTCTTTTTGTAGTTTCATCTTTCTATGGTTTTTGAATTTTATTTACTAAATATTTCTTTAAAGTTGGAATCATTCTCAACATTTATTACTTCACTGAATTGTGAACCCTTCGTTGGTTGTAAAATTCAGGAGCATCTAGTGGAATAGGAGCGGAGACAGCAAGAGTTCTTGCTATGAGAGGTGTGCATGTGGTAATGCCGGTAAGGAATGTACAAACCGGCACAAAAGTCAAAGAAACAATACTTAAACAAAATCCTTCTGCCAAAGTTGAAGTTATGCACTTAGATCTCAGCTCAATGACATCCATTCGGAAATTTGCTTCTGAATATATTTCATCGGGCCGTCAACTAAATATTCTTATGTAAGAACTCAACTTGATAAGTCTTTCTTATGTCCATGTTCATGTTAGTGTTAATGTTTCCATATTGATGTTTTAGCGTTGATTTTATGGTGACTTTTCTTTTTTAATGTACATGTTATTAAAAAGTATTTTGAAATTCATTTTGAGAAATGAACTTTTTTTCCTTTGTTTCAAATCAAGTAACAATGCAGCCATAGCGATGATTCCTTTCACACTTTCTGAAGACGATATAGAATTACAATTTGCAACAAACCATGTAGGTGAGTGGTGCTTTTCACTTATAACACTACATGTTCTGTTATGTTATTTTATTATCAAATCAAGTTCAGGGGTTGAAGTGTGAAAATGATATGAGTAATTTTTACGTGAGTGTTGTTCTCAAGATTATTTTACAATTAATATCCTAAGTTTGAAGGAAAATCCTGTGAAATTTACTTACCTTATAGGTCATTTTCTGCTGACGGAGCTTTTACTAGAGACCATGAAAAACACTACTCGGGAAAGTAATCAAGAGGGGAGAATTGTTAATGTATCGTCAGAAGGTCACAACATTGCATATCCTGGAGGAATTCGTTTTGGTCAAATCAATGACCAATCAGGGTAACTTTCTGCTAAATCGTGCATACATCTATGTAATCTAGAGACATACAAATACGGGTGTGGTGTATGTATAATCTCAAATGCATAATGATTTGCTATTCTAAGTGCTTATTGTGATATCTTACAGATATAGGAAAGATCTTGGTTATTCACAGTCAAAGTTGGCTAACATTTTGCACGCTAATGAGCTCGCAAGACGCCTCAAGGTATGCGTACATCTCAATGATTACTACTCTTCCTTTGTTGATTGATATCTAGATGTTTTTATAAACATTTTTAACTTTTTTATGTCTCGCGCGCTGAATATAGGAAGATGGAGTGGATATAACTGCTAATTCACTTCATCCCGGAGGAATAGTGACTAATATTGTTCGCCATCACAAAATTATTTATGGTAATTCTTCGAGTTTTTAACTCCCTTGAATTATGTTCTTGATTCTAAATATCTTTAGCTTGATGCAGGCATAACATTTCTATTGGATAAATTTTTGCTAAAGAACTGCCAACAGGTATGTGCTGTGACATTAATTTAAACTTATTTGTGAATATTCTTTATCGATGCAGTGAAGTGACTCGATTAAATTTGGTGGCAGGGAGCAGCAACTACATGTTATGTAGCATTGCATCCACAGGTTAAGGGAATAAGTGGCCAGTATTTTGTGGACAGTAACCTAGCAAAACCAAGTTCTCTTGCTACGGATGCAGAATTAGGAAAAAGACTATGGGATTTCAGCTTGAAATTGATTAATTCCAACTAGCTAGGTACTTCTCTGTACCAACATCTTCTTTAAGGATGTTCTTATGTTTATAGATTGATCATTCATGTTGGTTTGTGTACTCAGCTTATTTGTCATTCTTAGATAGTTACGGCCTTCATTTGTACTTATTTTCAGTAATAATGTCAGAGAATATATTATTCTCATAATATAATAATATTTTCAAGAAGTAAATTCAGTTTAATTTTTTTCTTTACCTTTTCATCTGGTTCCGTACCCATACTAGGTCGACTAATTCGGATTCGCAGCGGGTCCAAGGATTATGATATTTAACCCCCTTTCAGTCGCCATTGTGGGGATCAATTCACAGACCTCTCTAGCAAGCATAGGTTACAATATCAAAATATCAAGTTCGTCCAACTCCAGAATAGCTATAATGTCCTTGTCCTGCCCCATGATGCCACTGCACCAACCAATCATTGGTAATAATGTCACTTTAGTTTAGTAGCAGTCCCTTCAATTATTAATAATAACAACAATAATAATTAGTAATTATTTTTTAATTATAGATATAAATGATAAATTTCATGTATATCATTGGTTATTATATTTTTTTGACAACTTAAAAAACAAATATATTAATTAAAGATCACGCAAAAGCGGACATAAGAATTGAGGTACAAATCACTCATTTTTGGCGAAATAAAACATCTAACTAAATGATGGGCCTCAATAGCAGAGCGTTTAACAAACGATATAAAGTAATTAACAAGCTCCTTAACAAATAACCAACAATCTTTGACTATGCCGTTACAAGGCGAAAGAACCTCTAACGGGCATTGGTTATTATACTTATAAATTATCGATCCATCTTGTTTGCAAATATTGTGCGGTTACATTACAATGATTTTAGATTTACAGCCCAGTTTTTCCGAACTACAACCCTCTTTTGATATTTTGCCCTTTCAATTCTCCTAAGCTTAAACCAAAATTTTCATATTCTCCAAACTAAAAAACAAAATTTTTTATCTTTTTATTATTTTGCCCATCTTTTTGCCTAAATGGTCTCGGAGACCGTTTTACCAAAGGGAGAAACGGCCTTGGTGGAAAGAGTTTTGGAATTAACTCGTTTTAGACATTATATATTGTGAGAAATTTTTGCATTGTACATAATATTAATTGAATTTTTATTTTTTCTTGTCAGATTTATTATAGAATGAAAAAAATTTGTTAATTAAAAAGCTAAGAAATTCCATAAGCCTAGATTTAGAGGTGAATGTAGTTCAAAAGTTTCATGCTTCTTAAAAAATGTAGGACTATTGTATAAAAGAATGATTCAGTTGTTGTCTCCTACTTAATCCATGTTAGCAGAGTTACTTGTTTACTTTTGATAAAAGTTTCATTATTGAAAACTTAAGTCTCAGATCTTCCGAATTCTAGTTTCGCCACTGTGAAGCACCCACCAGGAGGGAGTCTTGGATCCGTCCTGAAGTCAAGTGTCTGAAAAGATCCTAACATTCCAACAGTTTCGAGTATAGGACCCGAGATAAAGTTCCTAGAGAAGTCAAGAGATGCAAATTTGGAAAAACATGAGATACCGAAATTGTGGAGTGTACCAGTCAAATCATATTGTGAAAGATTCATGTGCTTAACATTCCCAAACTGACCGAAGAAATTTCCACAACGAAAGTGAGAAATGACTTGGAAAAAGATTACTTCTTTTCCAATTCAGTAGAGCCTGTGCTTCTGATACAGCTGAAGCCAAAAGAAGAAATTGCAAAATTAGAATTATGGCTATGGAAGTTACATGATTATTTAGAAGATGTGCCATGTTTAAGAAATACTTTACTTATCTTTTTATTCTAATGTTGATCATATATAACAAAGTTTTCTATGTGTAACAATATGTTTATAACCTTCAAATCGTCATTGACACATGTTGATATTTTTGAAATATTGATAGTCAAAATTTGTTTGACGAATTAGAAGAGTTCAAAGTTCAAATTCTGCTCCTTACAAATTTATCAAAAAATAAAATAAAATAAGTTTATTGGCATATTTAGTTTTTTTTTTTTTTGAGTAAAAGCCGGATGTGTAGGGAAAGTTAGAAAATAGAAAAAGAATTTTTCACAATTAAACATGATTTTGCTTGAAATTAAATATTGGTTCTGAAAGTTTAATTACTGACTTTGTTTAAAAATATCAACTATTCTTACTTGGTCTTTTATAATTAAATTCTAAAATATCGTATTTTTGGTTTTATGAGTTTGGGCATTTTATTTTTTAAGTCATGCATAATCAATCTCGAAATATGACCAGCCCTCGAAAGATAATATGGTAAGTCTTCCACTATAAAAGCAAAACAGGACTTGTAGAAAAGTAAAAAAGAAAGGATGAATTTCCACTTTATGTAAAAGATGAGTAAACTTATTCCAGGTAAAAGATAAAAAATGGGAACATGTAGCATGTTTATGATAAATTTAGTTTTTCCTTTTCCATTTCCAATAGTGTCATGTCTAAAATTCAAATAATGCGGACTACCTAGTATGAAACATGCTCGAATTTTAATCGACAAAAGTGAAACATCTCATCCATAACTACATCTTACTGAAATTAAGATGTTGCATTAATTTCTTAAACATGGCACGTCTTACTAATCGTGTAGTACAAGTCTTTTTCATGGCCGTTCTATGCAATTTCCTGTTTCGACTTCAGCTGTTGCTGCTGCTGCATAACTACAGGCTCTATATTGAAATGGCAAAGCACACTTCATTTTCCAAGTCATTCCTCCCTTTCGTGACGGGTTGGCCTAATTTGTGGCTAGAAAGATGTTCTACTTACGTTACAACAGCCCTGTGGGTTGGTGTGATGTCCTCATAGGTGTACGTGTCCTGGCGGTTATCACTAGTTGTTTTGCTGTGTTAGTATCAACTTAGATCTGCTGTAGCTCCTCTATATATGATTCTGTTTCCAACCTAAGTCATGTATGATCAATGTAAAAGAACTTCAAAGAAATCAAGTGTCAACAATAAAAAGCTAAGATACAATGTTTCTTCTAAAGGTGACAAGTAAGCAAGCTTAATGAGGTGTCAAAACTGTTAGCGATAATAATAATGTGAACGATAACTTACAAGAGACAAGAACAGATTTATATATATTAATTTGTAAACAATTACAAATATATAAATCAACTTGAACAAACAGTAGAAACAAAAATACCAATTTACCGAAGAGATACTCGAGGCTTTTTCAGTTTATTTAAGACAAATTCACCGCGTGTTGGTGTAGTCTCCCAGGATACAACGAGGCGTAGACGAACTCTAAACCGCGTACGATATATTATCACCGAAAGCAAGAAGGACGGAAAGAGCTGAAACAGAATAGCTCGGAAGGAATTTTGCACACAAAATTTCGGGTGTGATTAGTTGAATAAACGAATTCAATTCTTATTCAAATGGGGTTGTAACCGATTGTCATTAACTCGTGATTAATCGATATAAATATCCTTAACCGAAAACAGTTTCAGAATTTTTCAAAAAAAACTGTAACAATTTTCGCAGAAGAGAGTAGCAAAATTGGGTTAGCCCACGGACCCCTAAACTAGAACAGCATTCGCATCGTCTACGTCGTGCGGGTGGTGCCTCCAACCCGACGTTGGATTTGCAATCCCATGCGCGTAGACATTAGAGCATAACATGGTTGAATAGTTTGAAGGCTTATGTAACCTTCTACTATATAAACGTTAGTTATACCACCTTTGAACGTGATGGTGTTTTACTCTCTTTATACTTATTCTACATGCTTTACTTTGAGCTTGAATATCTCATTCATCACAAGTTCATTTTAAGCATATAATATACCTTTAGAAAGTTTACGTGTCATAGAATATGTTAACGTAATAACATCATTATAATGATCACTTTAGCCCTTTATATATTGCCTTAAACATGAAATAAAATAATGCACAAAAACTTGAAGTCTTGCAACAACATATCACTCTGAAGCAATCATATGAAGTATAGAATGACAATACACAAGTTTACAGATGAGTAAACAAATCAGATTAAAAACAGACAGAGATTCACTGAACATCCAGAGTTGAAGTGAAATCCTAAGGTAGAGAGAGAAACAAAGGATTTCATTTCGAAATCAAGAAAACGATCCAATGAAGTAAAAAGTGAAAATCATCACATTCTTGAACTGACAAGTGCATACTGAGATTTATAAGGATGTGCGCGAAATCCAAAAGCAATATCAAGTCAAACAAGTTCAACTAGCTTTATCTTGCTGAACATTCCACATCCATGTCCCTTTTCAGATGGAAGTTTCTGAGAAATCTGATCCATTGTTGGCCTACATTCCGGACTATTATTCAAGCATGAAAATGCTAGCTTTGCAACACAAATCACTTCCTCTTCTAAACGATATTTTGGAGGAGGAAGACGTTGATCAAGTGCATCCTTGAGTAGAATTTGATGAGTACTTGACAATGACAAAGATGATATCAGATCCCCTGGATGCTTCCCCATCAGAACTTCCAACGCTACCACTCCAAAGCTGTATACATCACACTTCTCATTTGCTTCCATCGTGTAAGCAAGCTCTACATAGATAATCAACGCAATTCCGTATAAAAATTAACGAAGAATCAGAGTCTGATTTCATATGTTTAAAAACAGACATGAGAAATATTACCTGGAGCTGCATATCCGAAGGTGCCAACAAAACAAGTCCAGTTGGATGAATCGGGCTTTAAGAACCTTGCTGCTCCGAAGTCAGATACATGCGATTCGTAGTCCAAATCCAGCAAAATGTTATTGCTTGATATATCGCGATGTATTAGAGGAGGGAAACATCCATGATGGATATAGGATAGAGCGTTCGCAACGCCTCTTACTGCATTTATCCTTCTACTCCAGTTGAACTCCACTGCATTTACCTCGTTGCTTAGAACTTTTGCCAGGCTGCCCCCGTCGAAGAATTCATACACCAGAAAACAATGTTTTGTGTGTGAACAGAACCCACAAAGCTTCACAATGTTCCGGTGTTGTATTCTTGTCAAGGCAGTGATTTCGTTTTCAAATGCCTTTGTATTTTCTAGTGTGCTGCTATCAATATCCTGGTGAAATTTCTTTACTGCAACAACGTGATTGCCTGGGAGCTCGGCCTTGTAAACATGTGCAGACCCTCCTTGTCCAATGCAATATTTGGTGTTGAATCCCTCTGTTGCTTCAATAATTTGCTCGTACGCCATTTTCCCGTCATAACTCCATACTTTAAACACATTTTTGTTGTTTGCTTCTTGAAGTTCAGCTACTTTCTTTGGTCGCCTGCATTGAATTGCTGCGATTGCAAATATCGTTGAAATTAGAATAATGAAGCCTAGAACAGGAAGAATGATCAAAATGGGAATTTTGTTTTCTTTTGATCCGTGACTTATTCTGGAAGCGCAAACTTTCAAACCGATGTGTTTTCCACATAGATCTTTGTTATTTGCCAGGGCTTCCAATGGAGCATCATTGAATGCTTTGTTGTCAGGTAAGGGACCTTCGAGGAGGTTATCGGATATTTCAACAGATACCAAACTTAACATCTCCTCAAATGTAGTCGGGATGGAGCCATTGACCCGGTTATGTGAAATGTTTAGTGTTTGTAGTCTCCGTAAATATCCCAGCTCATACGGTAGCGTTCCTTCGAGCAAATTGTGACTCACATCAAGAGTTTGAAGCGAGTATATAGTACGAAGTTCAGGCGAAACACTTCCGCTTAACATGTTTCCACTCACATTTAAGTAATACAGTTGTGAGCACATGTGTAATTGCTCGGGAATCGGTCCAGACAAGTTGTTTGCTGCTAAATGAAGGAATTGGAGATCTTTCAGCATCCCTAGCTGTTGAGGAATTCTACCAGAAAGCATATTTTGATCGAGTTCAAGCCTGAACAATGACACTAGTCTTCCCAATTCTGTCGGTAGCTCTCCCACTAGCCGATTTGAGGAGAGATCTATGAAATGCAATTTGGTTGCCCTCCCAAGATCAGTTGGTATTCTGCCTGAAATTCGATTGTTGGAAATCTTCAGGCTCGTTAGATTCCGATACTGTCCCCAGAGATCCTGAGGAAGTTCACCATACAACATGTTGTAACTTAGATCAATGTAACTTAAGTTCAGATAGATGCCAAGAAATTCCGATACACTCCCTGTTAATTGATTCCTTTGTAGTTGAACTCTTACTAAGCGGCTGCAGTTTTTCAAACTTCTGGGTATTGGACCGGAAAAATTGCTCTCGGCTGCGTAAAAGCGTTCGAGTACTCCACCTTGGCATATATCTTGTGGTAAAACACCAGAGAGAAAATTTTGACCAACTTCAAATGATACTAAAGAAGTGAAATTATTCATTTCTGAAGGGATAGTTCCTGAAAGTTGGTTTTCTGCTATTTTCAATGAAGTGAGCTTGGTCAAGTTTCCTATCGATGCTGGAATAGAACCTGTAAGGTCATTCACACCCAAATCAATCATCGTGAGAGGCTCGAGCATTCCTAAAGTGGCAGGAATTGATCCAGAAAGTTTGTTTGTATATAGATATAAAAGAGTTAAACCACTCATGTTTCCAGTAGAAAGCGAAATAGGACCAACAAACAGGTTTGATGACAAATCAAGCTCAACCACAGATTTCAGTGTGCCTATAGTAGAAGGAATTGTTCCCGAAAGTCTGTTTCGATATAGGTATAAAAGAGTCAAGGCACTCATGTTTCCAACGGAAACTGGAATGGGACCGACAAGCTTATTTGCTGATAAATGAAGCACAATTAGTGATTTCAAAGCTCCTATTTCGGCAGGAATGGAACCCGAAAGACTATTTTCATAAAGATACAAATATTGCAACTTGTCTAGTTTGCCTACTGACGCGGGGATAGAGCCGGTTAAATTATTATACTGCAATTCAATCCAAGTTACAGACCTCAACTGTAAGATTTCATCTGGTAATGTTCCTGAGAGTTCATTATCATTCAAACGCAGTTGTTTTAACTTGCTCAAGTTTGCTATAGCCGTAGGGATTTCTCCGACGAGATAATTTTGTGCAAGGTCTAAAACAACCAACTTGCTCAGGTTCCCTAGATGAGGAGGAATACAATTTGTGAGAGAGTTGAATGACAAATAAAGGTATTTGAGAGACCACAATCTTCCGATTTCCGGAGGAATTGAGCCAGAAAGTTGGTTAAGATGAAGGTATAGATACCGCAATTTGCCTAAGTTGCCTACAGAGGCAGGTATAGGACCAGATATATTGTTCATAGACAGACCAAGTGTCTCAAGAGATCCTAATATCCCAACAGCTTCGGGTATAGGACCCGAGATAATGTTCCTAGACAGGTCAAGTGTCTCAAGACATCCCAATGCCCCAACAGTTTCGGGTATAGAACCCGAGAAAATGTTCCTAGACAAGTCAAGTGATAGTAATTTGGTAAAACATGAGAAACAGAAATGTTGGAGTGTACCCGACAAGCCATTGAGTGAAAGATTTATATGCTTAACATTTCCAAGCTCATCACATCTGATGCCACCCCATGTACAAGGGCTGCTCGTGTTCGATGAAATTTCCCACGACGGAAGTGAGGAATGAGTTGGAAAATAAAGTGTGTTTTTCCAGTTGAGTAGAGCCTGTGCTTCTGAAGCAGCTGAAGCCAAAAGAGGAAATTGCATAATTAGAATGGCTATGAAAATTACATGATTAGTTAGAAGATATGCCATGTTTAAGCAATAATTATTTGTTGATTGTAATTTATCATATATAACAAAGTTATCCATGTGAAACTTGTTAATTACTTTGAAGTCATTATTGACTCAGATTAACAATTGATTGATATGGTATTATATTCTTGGACAATATTATTATTATTAACTCAGGAAAGACTTGTAGGAAAGGAAAAGGAAGAAAAAGGAAAGGATAAATATGAATTCCACTTAATTTATCATCATTACATTTAGATAAAATTAAAATCACACTCTTCTTTTACAAGCTTGATTTTATTTGAGGAAAGATGTTATTTCTCACAATTTAGATTAGAAAGCATGAGGCATTTGGTTTCTACGTACATACTAATAGAGAATGGTCTAGCCATTAGTAGGAATAAGAGTATTTCAGGTATTAGACTTTAGTACTTGCATTAAGGGTATTGGTATTGTATATAAGGGTTAGTTTTGAGAGAATGGGAGAGTTTTGAGGGTTATCTTGTGGGCTGCCAGTTTTGTTATGCATTTTGATTAATTTGGATGGTGCAAATATCTGATGCGGTGGTATGGGGCTTGTAATAAGTAATAACAGAAGCAAATTTGGAAATTTTATCAATTGAAGAATTAAAGTATTAGGATGTATCACAATTTTCTTATGGTATTGAAATGTTTTCTAAATATAAATATATTTGAAAATCTCCAAAATTTCTGAGTCTAAAATATATTTAAGATATCTAAAATTGAAACATTAGAATGTACCACAATTTCCTTATGGTATTGAGATTTTTTCGTAACAAAAAGTTTAGTTAAGGGTATGCTTATCCACATGCAAGATCAGTGCAAACTACTGACTTCGATGAAATTTGCAGTGGAGTTTACAGATTATCTACCAATAAGAGCTAAATTTCGACGAAGCGGAGATTTGAACCTCGAACCTTTCAGTAGAAGATTGAGTGTGTTACCATTTTGACCAACTCTTATTTGCTAATATGGTACTGAGATTGAAATAATTTTATCATTGACCTATTTTAAATTTATACATTTAGCTATTGTCATATTTGGCCGCTCATATTTGTAATACTTATGTATTTACATTGTCGTAGTATTTTTAAAAAATAAAGGTCTAAACCATATATAAGTCCCTAAAGTTGTTCAAAAAGGTCATTTTAGACCCTCGACTTTAGGGACGATCTATTGTGTCCATCGACTATCAAAATAAGCCCTATTGAATTCCTCAATTATCAAAATGTGGACCATATTGAGTCATTATTCGATGACGTGGCACTGAATTGACAAATATGAAGAATAGTAATTTTAATGCCAACTCGGTGCCACATCATCAAATAAAGACTCAATAGGCCCACATTTTGATAGTTGAAGGAACCAATAGGTCGTCCCTGAAGTTGAAAGACTAAAATGATTTCTTTTTACAACTTTAAGGACCTATATATGGTATAGCCTTTAAAAAGACACGTTACAAGTTTGATGTGCCAAAATCTCCTGTATAAAACGGCATCATTTTGCTTATCGGTTTTGAAAAATAAAGACTTAATACCTCTCTAACCCCTTTAAGTTGTATGTTTTGGTCACTTTAATCCTCCAACATAAGCAATCCCATTTACCCCTTAAACTTAACAAAAGTGGTGCACTTTGTCTCCTTTTTTGCTAATCATCAACAACTTTTTAGATAATCAAGTGCACATGCTTAACCTAAGAGGAAAAGTTGATTTTTTAGTCTTTTTCACCCCAACTTATAATTAAACTTTTAATCCTTATAGTCTAAAAGTTAACGTGTTAAAGAGGAAATGATAAACATAGAATTGCATTTGGATTTCTTATGTGATGGTAAAAAAATATTATTGTGGATTAAATTTTAGAGTATAATAAAAATATAATTATGTGTTGAGTGAAAAGGAATAAAAATCAACTTTTCCTCAAATGGTCAAATGTGTCACTGTACTCTCCGAGAATTTGTTGATGATTTAGAAAAAATAAAAAAAAATAAAAAAATGGAGCCCTTTTATTAAGTTTAAGAGGTAAATAAGATGTCCATTATATTGAGGGGATAAAGTGAGCAAAACACAAACTTAATGGATTAGATAGGTATTAAGCCAAAAATAAATAAACAGATAAAAACAGCCTTGTCTTCTCTTCTCTTCAGGAGCCGTCGGCGATCTTCTCTGACGTCGGAGATTCAAGACTCTCAAATTCAAGTTAGGGTTTACTTGATTTGATTTTTGGTTAGTTTTTTTTATTCTATTAACTTTTTTAGCAATCCATTTCTATATGTTTAGAGATTTCGTCAATTTTCTAATTGCTGTGATTGTCAAAATCAATGTTAAAAACTTTGATTGCTTATGTAATTTTCTGAATTGGGGATTTAGGGTTTATGATATTCATTCTGTAAAATTGATTAAATTGAATGCTCACAGATTTAATTATACATAAATACATGACTTCAATTTAAGCTATTTTCTAAATAAAATGAAAAATATTACTTGGAAACTTGCCCCCTCCCATCAACACTGTTCACCTCTCAGACGAGGAGATCGACAATCATTTCTTCACCCTGCAAGGTCGATTCACCATTTCGGTCTTGTTAGTCTGTTAGTCAGTGCAGGTTCGTTTAAATTCCAACTTTATGTTAACTGATATTGGTAATTTATGAAATTCGGGCTCATTTTATGGAATTCAGAATTTTGGTTGCGCTGCATTCTGAAATTTAAACAATGGGCTCAAAAATAATATTTTGTGTTGGCATGTTGCACAGAAGGAAGGGATAGCTGAGATGGTTCTAGGAATATAGTGAATAGTAGGAGAAACATGAACCGATAAGTTTTTTATTGCATACGTTTCTGTTGTCTTTGAAGTGATTCATGCACCGTAATGGGTTCAATGCCAACCCAGTGCTCTTTGGTGGAGTTGGGTTTCTTTATTTGTTAGAAATTTCATAGTGATAGTAGTAATATATTTGCTGGAGGTTAAGTATAGAATTGTGCTTATAGCTCTCATGTGATGAGTCAAATTAGCTCTCTTGGAATCATGTATTTCAATTCAATTCACGATCTTCTGTAAAATCATACCAATCGGAATTCCCTACTCTTGATAGGCATGACAATTGGGATTGTTGTATTTTAATCTTTTTTCCTTATGATTATATATGATATAAAGATCAAATGTATAATAGTGTCAAACAGATTGGGGTCCATGAATGGTAAACGAGACTCCACTTTATGCTATTTTGTATAGGTAGAACAGCTGTTTAATGCCTTTTTAAAGTCTCTTGAATTCCCAGTTTAAGATATCAGAGTTCTGGGTTATCTATTTCCCTTAGACCATTGTGACTTCATCATCTTCTCCGACTTCTTTGATCAAGACCCACCTTATCAGTCGCTTGAGCCATAACTTCCTGTCCACTCGATTTTTAAATTCCTTGTGTGCTGTATCTGTGCTCCACTACTTTCATCTGAATCCTGAGTTTATGAGTTGTAATTGGTTTGTGATAATTTTGTTGATCTACATGAAATAATTAACTGATTTTTGAAGCTATTTTGATTATTTTTTCTATTGCGTGAAATGATGAGCATGCCTTAAACTCTTTTGTCTGTTGTGGGTTCATAGGTTGATGGTTTGCAAATATTTTGATCATTTCTTTTCTTTTTCTTTTTTTTCAGTTAGTTGTACTTGAAAGAAGAAACGATATATGAATTGTCGTAAAATTTTGTTGTATATATGCATAGTTTTGGCTTTTGATTTTATGAAACATGCAAATTTCTTAGATAATGTATTTATAGATGTTAATATCCAGATGATTCTCCTGAATTACTTGCCAATTCAAAAAATTGATTATGAGAGAAAAGGAAAACATAACTCCACTGAATTCTGAGCATGTGTTTGGATGCATGAACAAATTTCAGGGAGTCCAACAAATCTACCTGTCAGAACTAGAGTTCTGGCATAGGAAATCAAAAAAGAAGTTTAGGGAAGAAGATGAGGTAAGTAGATGAAATAGAGAGTAGGAAGAGAGAATGAGAGAGGAGGCAAAGTCGATTTCATTAATTCAAAAGATAATCTGCTAGTACACAAGTGTCTCCTCTAAATAGAGTGAGGACCAAAACCGTTACAGCAGCTGTATTATCTTACAGCTGGTACTACCCAGTCCTGCTAGGCTAAATACCACTTCTAGCCTTTAGGGAATTACAAAAGCATATTGAAATAACAAGCAACTGATACTAGAAATTGCACAGAAACAGCATAACAGAAATAACAGACAACTAAGGACAATTACACGGATAGTGCTTTTAACTTCTTACTCTCATTGCTTGTATATGACACTACCATACAAATTTAAAACACTGTTTTTCTCTCTATAAATACCGAACCAAGTCATATTGAGATTTTATTTAAACTGAACCATATTCTCAAGTATTTTGGCTTGATTCCATCACATTATAATTTGGTTTTATTCCATTTTACAACCGAGTCGATCAAAATGCATGCTTATATAATTCATTTCGTAACATTGTTATTCATGATACAGAAGCACAAACGTTAATCTGAAATCAGACATTCTCCTGCAGCAAACTTAATAATCCTCAACTCATTAATTTTCCCCTCAACCAGACACCGTGATTTGAGGGATTCTTGTGAGACTGACAGTTGGGATCTTGAAGCAAAATGGATGAGGTAGAGGAGGCAGTGGAGAAGGTGAAGAAGGAGTGGGACGAAGCGTATGCTAAAACACAAGAACGAATCAAGGAAATTGAGGATTATGGTAAATCAAGAAGAGAGGGAGAAATTGGAGTCACCCAAGAGAAGAATTCTCTTCCTAGATTAAATGGCTTAGCTCAAGACGGCTTGGCTTTGCTCCAGTCTTTGCAATTTCAGCTCGATCTTCTTGCTCCTCAGTTGCCAACTGATGACAAAGTGAAATCCGCACAAACCTTGCTCGAATTATGGAAGAATCAATGCCAAAGGTGCCAAATACACACACTTGAATTGATTTTCTACTTACTTTCTGTTTACTAATCTTGGTGTCCTCTTTTAATCTTTCTCCAAGAGACTAATGCTATGATTTTGTAAATCTCATTTGAAATTAGTTCGCGATTGAACTTGAGAAATGCTAATTTGCAAGCCAAAGCTAACATGAGGAAAGCTGCTCAGGCAGAGGTAAAATTAACTTTTTGCCTTGAATTTTTGCTTTTATCTAATGCGTGTCCTTTAGCTTGTTTTTTTCTTTTTTATCATCACATTTTTTATGCATCACAAGGAAGAATGATAATTTTGTTGTAGTTCGCTCATTTGGTTATTTTGATTGTAGAGAGAGCTTCTACTGGGTGGCGGAGAGGAGTCCACTATCCGTAGACGCAATTTGCAGTATGTATTATGCTTTATTGCTGTTTCCAATAATATCAGTGTTTCAATGTTTTTCAATGTTTTTGGGATGAAGAATGAGTGACAAACTGGTGGCTAGTAATTTTGCAAACTGAAAGGGAAAAGAAAGTATTGCTAAAAGCTTTATTTCTGTCTTTAAAGTTGTTGTACAGTCACAGGGTAATCTTAGTTTGGGAAAGTTTTTTGAATAAGGCCTTATATGCTAGTTCTTGTCTCTTTTTTGTCATTGTGGTGAATAATTTTAGTATTCTGTAGGACGAAGGCTGGGATGACATCTGCTGCAGAAAGCATCACAGATAGCCTTCGCCGCACTCGTCAATTAATGGTTCAGGTTAGCTTCGCATTTGAGTGATTGTTCTTGCAATGCACGTAGCGGTCCTTATAAGGACTGAGCTCTGTATCATATTTCATTTTAAAAACTAGTCTCTGTTTAATACTCATCTGGTTTCGTGTCGTAATTCTAATTGCAGGAGGTGGAAAGAAGTGCTAGCACCCTGATGACCTTTGGTAGGTGATTTTCTGGCCCTGTTCTAGTAAAAGACTTGCTTTTCTCACTTCTCATTTGTGTTTTTTTTAAAGGGAACTTTTGATTTGGTTTAAGAATAAGAACAAAGGTCAAAACCAAAAAAACTTCTGTGAAACTTAAGGTGAACTAAAATTTCAGAGGAAGCACATTTAGCTCGATAAGAATAAAAGCTATAACTATCTCTTAGTGACCATATTGACCTTTATGCCAAAATTGTCAAACAATCCAGTTCATACCCGTTAATAACTCTAGTTCTTTTGAATCAATAGATTTGATTAAAACATGCATTGTATAATTCGGTGACTCTGCATCCAGTATCTGGTCTTAAGTCCTTTTATTCCTATGACAAACCATTTTAATCCACATGTAGCTGTAGAAGTTGAAAAGATTATTTATTTTTGTGTAAGGAAATGCTGTTGTGAGAAACAACATTGTCAAACTGTTGTCTGTTGGTTATAGATGAACCATTGTGATAGAATTTGGCTACAAGAATAGTTGTTTTTAGCCTATCAATTAGAGTTCAGTATCAGTTTCTTATCAGTATAATGAACTTCTTCCCACCTCACATGGACCTCTACATGACTAATCTAAAGCTTATCCGAACCGTTTTCAATCAGCCCAACCTTCTAAAAGAATGAAAATTCAGATGGATGCATGTTACATTTGCTCAGCCTATGCGGTTGCTACCTGATCTAACATTTTGCGACCTGTGACATTAATTTAAATTTTCTTAGTTGTTCCTGAGTCAATATAATAGAGAATGTCACTATACTTCTTTTTCTTTTTCCTTGTAAGTGATATTGTATGCTTTTTTAAGTTTGGATGTTTTAGTGAATAAATCCTATGAAGAAACTTTCAGTTTAATGATTTTAAATGTTGATATGAGTTAGTGTGTCATGAAATGTAATGTTAGTTCATCTTTTGCATCCATGTTGGGTTCTATTCTGAGATTGGGAATATGTTTTGTTCGCTTATTCATAAATGGTTATGAACCTGATGTATGTTTGTGGTGGTTTTACAGAGGAATCAACTGGGGTATTAAAGAAGGCTGAAAGTGAATACAAGGGCCACCGGTCATTGTTGGGGCGGACCCGAAATCTACTCTCCACCATGCAACGCCAGGATGTACTCGACAGGTAGGGAGAAAATGTGTATGTGTATGCGTATGCGTATTTATGTAGTTTCACAAGAGCTAATTGTGAGTTATATTTCGGCAGATTAATCCTTGCAGTAGGATTTTTGTTGTTCACCTGTGCTGTTCTGTATGTTGTCTCGAAGCGTATTGGCCTTCTGAGGTTGCAGAGAGAGGTTACGTCTCTAATAAAAGCTGGCATGGTTGGACAAGGTGCAGTCAGAGGAAGAGGTGGTGAAGACGGTGTCCGTATAGCTCAGCAGGTTCATGATAATGTTGTTCTTAATGTGGATGTACCTTTAGAAAGGCCACCAATGCATGATGAACTTTAAGATTATAGGTTCATGATATGCTTGCTCTTTTTTTCTTTTTTCACTTCAACCGTTACTGGAAACAAACATCAAAATTGTAGAAAAATCACCTTCAATGGGAAAAGTAGTTTTTTGATGTGTTCTCACTCGTATTTTTCTTGACTTGTTTCCAAAATTGTATTTGGGTAATCTATAACTATTTATGATGGGTTGAAGGTCTGAATCTTTATGGATAAATGCAGGGAGAAATATAATATAAAGCAGGAGAAAAATAAATCGCTAATTTGCAAGTGCTAATCTACACCAAGCATTTTAACTGCACAGTAAATCATTGTACAAATTAATTATCTTAATTTTGATAAATACGTAAATTGGTGAAAAAAATATTTCTTAAATTAAGTGGGAACCGATTAACTAACAACTTGTAAATGGTATATATTCTATAATTACTCTTATTTGCTATGTTTCTGGTATATATTTTTAAAATATGCAATTTGTCTTGAATAAACTTTTAAATGGTATTTGTAGTAGTTTGTATGTATTGATATTGATAAGAAAGTGGAATTTTGAAACATTGGAAACAAGTTAATCATAAAAAAATTGATTACTTGAAACAAATTCAATTACGTAGTCCACATTTTTGTATTAACGAAACTATATGAATTCCCCATTTGAATCAAACAATTACAAAAGAATGTACTTCATTTCCTTTCTAAAACCGATTTAAATAGATAGAGATTTCAGGGTAATTCATTTCATTTCTTTTTGTTTCTCTTTCTTCATTCTTTTCTTTTACACACGCACGGATCAAACGCCCTCTAAGTATATAAGTTTGGTTCTTTCGGTCCAAAAGTGTCTAATTCATTTAAGTTCAGTCATGGATGGAAACTCCCAACCATAATAGGATGGATTCTGGTAAGTAAAAAAAAAGAAGAATTTGGCAACTCCATTTGTTTAAAAGAAAATGTGAATACAATGAATGGGGTTTGAAATTAAGCAAGCAGCCAAAAATTCTTATGAGTTTTAGAATTCAAGACATAGCCTGCATTTTGTCCCTTTTTCTGAACTGCAACGCAGGTGCATTTACTCTTCTCTATTAAATACTCTGCTGTGTCAAACTTCAACCCTGAACTTGGCCTCCTGTGTCTGCAAGGTTTAAATTTTTCTTGTAAAGTAACAAGTAGTGAAAAAATTGCTGTCCTTAACAATTCTAATTTAAAGCAATTTTGGGTCTACATATTATCACATAGAGCATTTTGGTCATGTAACATAATACATAAAGGGGTAGTATCACATTGCTTTTCGGAGAGGCAATTGTTGTCGGGAAAAGTGTTGTGAAGAAAAGCAAGCAAAAGCTAAAGATTGTTTGGTAAATATATTACAAAATCATAAAAGTCAAGAAATAATAATAAAAAATATGTATTTATTAAAATACATTGTTCTAGTTTTTTTGTTTTTTAAATCACTACTGCATCGGTACTAACAAATATTTTCTCCAAAAACGACAAATTGAAGTTTTTGTTGAATTCAGTTTTCCTACTTTCTCAAGAAGCAGTTTTGCATTTACCAAACGGTGCTTTTATCTGAAAAATGTATTTTTAGGTTGTAAAAGCAATGTCAAATGAGCTAGTCTAAAAGTAGAAATCAAAGGAGCTCATATCTCGTCGGTGTCTGCCCTCTATATTATTATTCTTAAAGATGAAACAGTAGATAGTTCAAATATTATTTTTTCTCCTCCCTCTTTTAAGTTTGAACCTGAAACGTCTAACTATAAACATTAGCTAATTAACGTCAGGTCACTCCCTTAAAGTGTCCACCCTCTATTTTTCCAATGCAAGGTATTGCTTTCTTCCAGAAGATAAAAGGTTGTGTGTTTTGAGTTAAGATTAAAAATGGCATCATTTTGGATACCTCGTATTAAAATTGCTCTATGCATTGTTGTTTCATTGAGTAAAAACATTAAATCCGGTTCATATGGGCTCCTGTAATTTTTTTACATTCTATCCAAAAATTGCCCAACATTAGAATGTTAAGGACAAAATATAACATTCTGTTTCTTTTTTTAGGACAAATTTAAACAACTTACCCTAATAAAGCACTGGAGAGGCTTCTTTTCTGGCCAATAATGATGATATCAGCTCCCAATTTCTCACTTTTATCTAGTATAGCATTAGCCTTATCCTTCTCCTTTCCTTTATTCTCCATATCGATCCATTCCGTCCGGATCGAAACTTTAGGATGCGCAATCTCACACACATTGATCATTGCATCGAGGAAATTGTTATCATCTCCTCCTCCATCCATATTTTGATTCGAAGAAGTAGAAGACAAGCTCGATCTTCGAAGAAACGAAAATGTGTTCCTCCATGAATAAGGGTTTTCAACATGAAGTAAAATTAATACATCGTTTTCTAAAACAACATGAGAAATTGCATATTGAAGAGCACCTGCGGATTCTCTGGTTGGTTCAGCCACAAGCATAACCTTCCTTGTTGGCGACGGCCGCGAGGTTGCATTGTCCATGGCTTTTAGACCATGAATGGCCGCCGCCACGGCCGCCGGAACGAGGTGTTTTCAGGTGGGGGATTTTGTGGGAATGGAATAGTGGTTTTTTCATATTTTTGTTTTGTTTAGTTTATGGAAAACAATCAACTAATAAGTTGTTGGCTGTCATTTTTGTTCTGTTTATTTCCCAAATTTGGCTGAGATGCTGATATCATTTTTTATGCTAAATCTAGATTAACACTTTGACTCGGTCAAATGGGGAAAAACTGAATTTTCAATTTTTTAGTTTGCTTTGCAATTACAACAAATCTTTATTGGTCATCTAAAATAAACATTTCTCATAAACTCCTAAAATAATTTTAAGTTAGATGTTAGCAACAAAATTTAAATTAGACATCTTAATTTAAGAAGAAAACATTTTACACATCAATTGCAGGCTTCAGAATGCAAAGATGAAGCAGCATTAGCTAAAACATGAGCTACCTTATTGGCCGACCTTTTAGCAAAAATAACAGTACATCGAAGCATTGCGCAATTAAACAATGATAAAATCAATATTGATGTTATTATTTCAATAATTAATTAGTAAAGCAAAAACCTTCATCATTAAAACTGAAGAATTTGGATCTATCTACAAATAAGGTGAAGGAAGAATGTTATTAGTGGAGATGAACTATTAGCATTTAACAAGATGAAGTTGCAGCTCAATAATGACTTGCAAAGGCTTCTTCATGCCTATGGATTTATGCAATTCTATCATTTAAAGGCCAATTTAAACAACACAATCTACCTGAAAGTTTCAGCTTTTTGCATTTAGTTTTTCGTTAAGGATCTTGTTCAGAATCCCGGGATTTGCCTTACCTTTTGATGCTTTCATCACCTGCAAATAAATTAGATTCTCAATATGCTCATTTTCTAGTTTACAAGAGAAAGAGATTAGGAAATGGATTTATATAGTGCCATTTGTACCTGGCCAGCAAAATAGCCTTGCAGCTTAGTTTTTCCAGCACGATATTGCTCCAACTGCTTCGGACTCTCAGACAGCACTTTATCCACCATTTTCTCTATCTCAGCAGGATCCACAATCTGCTATTTCAAAACACGTAAAATACATATGACCAGACGCATTATAATTGTTTTACGGTGATATTAGGTACTCAGTAACTGAAACTCTGCACATCAACCACCTCTTCCGTACCAGTACCCCAACTCGACATAACAACAACACCTGTCTCCAAATTCTAAGATGCTAAGTTGAACTGAATCCAGTTTCTAACTGCCCATAAAAGCTTTGTTTGAATTACTTGAAACTCATATATATGCTTTGTAAATTATCATATCCGTGCTTTAAAAAATCTATAATTACAAGGTCCAATTGTTCCACCATTAATGCCATGCAGCTAAATTTCCCATATGTTGATTATAAAACAGAAAAAATGGCATTTGATTGCTACTTGGACAAGCTCAAATACTGAATCTATCAAAGAATAACTCGCCTGAACAAGATCTTTCTCTTTTATTAGTCCCTTAACAGTTCCACCTTTGGCTATGAGCTCAAACAATATCTGCAATTGGTAAGAGAGAAAATTCTCATGAATAATGAATCACAATATGTCAAGAGAAAAAGTTCAGTATTAAGAAAATAAAAACCAAATATTTCTCGTCAACAATGATACAAAAGAAAACTAGGGAAGAGCTTGTGTGATGCTTGTATGCTGCCATACATACGAGATGAATATAGCATTGAACTAGCAACAGAAGAGAAGCAAATTTTTACCTCTTTCCCCATCTTTCCACTGATAGTACCGCCTTTAATTGAAGCAATCAGCTCAGCTAACTCCACGGGAGTAAGTTTGATCTCATTTATATTCACCTTTTCATTTTTCATATATGCAGCAATATCACCCATTATCCAGTTCGCAGCCAGCTTCATTTCAGCACCCTTGGCAATGGTTGCATCAAAAAATGCTGCAACCTAAGGCATTCATTCAATGAATTTTCTAGTCTGGTTATTCCTCCACAATGCATTATGAGAAAACACAATAAATAGCCACAAGAATTGAAAAGGAAACAACCATTTACCAAAACGTTACTTACTTACTTTAGAGTGATATATGTAAAGGGATTCGAGTTACACATTGTGTGACTAGCATGCATATGAGAGTTCAAGACTGAAGTAATGTATAGTCAGTCCCAAAAATATTGCTTTTCTCGTGACTTCTAAATAATAGTTCTAAGCAATACAAATTAAGCGGCGATTTCATAACCATATTCTAGAAGTTAACAAGAGGCAGTATGAAAGAAGATAAATAGTCAGGCACTTTGCACAACAGCAAGGACTTACATCCATGTCGTTTGCAAGGAATAGAACATCCTGCATGCTTAAACCCATGTTCTCATACCTCCTACGCTTCATTTCTGGAAGTTCTGGCAAAGAACTTTTTATAGCATCAACAAAATCTTCTGTGAGACTAACTTTGGGAAGGTCTGGTTCTGGAAAATATCTATAATCAGCCAGCCCTTCCTTTTTCCTCATCGTAACTGTTTTCTAAACAGGGAAAAGGAAAAAAGAAAGTAAGTATTGACAGGCCTGTATAATATTTTTCTAGCAATTGGTTGCACACAACAGTTCTCAACATATATAAATGAGAATAACCTGAGCACCTTCCTCCCAAAGTCGAGTTTCTTGAACAATTAGATCACCTTGGCCTTGACTGTGAAGAAGTGCTTGCCTTGATATCTCAAAATCAATGGCTCTGTTCATAGATGAAAATGAGTTCAAATTCTTGACCTCAACCTGCCAAACAAAAGAAATCCCATTTAGCAGCAGCGAGTTACTTTTCACCAGGTGTAATACAATTTGTTTAAGGTGATGAGTCTTTTACTTTGTATTTGGAAACCCCATTTCGGGTGGACAGACTTTAGCTAATTCAATTCTATTTCCACAATGTTTATGTTAGGAAGAAACATATTAAAAGAAATGAATCCTCCCATATTTGGATTAGTTTGTGATGTGGGAATTAGAAATCATGCCATGTATTATGACTCTTAGAATTTAATCGGGAGTAGCTTAAAGTGGACTTATATATCTACCTGTTTTTAATAGCAGATTTCTTAAATAACAATAGCTTACCTTCGTCCCAAACTCCAATTGCCCAATTGGTCGAATTGAGACATTGACATCACAACGAAGAGAACCTTCTTGCATATTGCCATTGCTTACTCCCAAATACCTAACCACCCTCTGAAGTTCTGCTGCATATTCTGCAGCTTCAACACCATTTCTCATATCAGGTTCAGAAACAATCTCAAGCAATGGCACCCCAGCTCTATTCAGATCAACCTACAAATGATGAAATACATTGCATAAATACACAGGTTACATTCTTTTACTGACAACTCCAGTTATCAATAACGATGACATAATGGCACAGTACGACATCAAGGACGTTTAGGGAAACTAAGAGAGCTAGTAATTTCCTCAGAATAACTCCCATTTCCCGTATGAAGCAGCTTCCCTGCATCCTCTTCCATGTGAACTCTAGTAATACCAAACCTCCTATGCCCGCCTCCGAATTCAAGAGGGATATCCAAATCAAGATAACCCCCAGTTGCAATAGGTATATCAAACTGAGATATTTGATAACCCTTTGGAAGGTCAGGGTAAAAGTACTGTTTTCTATCAAATTTCGAGTTGAACGACAGCTTGCAATTCAAGGCAAGCCCCAATTTGACAGCCAATTCAATAACTTTGGAATTCAAAACAGGCAAAGCACCAGGCAACCCCATACAAATGGGACAAACAGTGGAGTTTGGTAGAGCCCCATAGTTATAAGGGCAGCTGCAAAAGGCCTTGGTTAAAGTAGAGAGTTGAACATGGGTTTCGATACCAATGATTGCCTCGTAGCCATCAGTTACTTTATCAAGCGTTCTCGGGTGGGATTTTGAGGAGATTTTGATGGGTTGTTTTTCTTGGGTTGATGTTTGAGTTGTGGTGGTGCAGTACAAGACATGATGATGGTTTCTTCTGAAAAATGTACAAGTATGTAGCAATAACGGATTGGTGTGGATGTTTCTAAACAATGTAGAAGCCATGTTTGAGTCCAAACAATCAGGAATTAAGCAACTTCGTGTCTGTTTCTCATCTGCAAAACATCAAACAGGTTGTAAGCAAAGCTGATATTTTTGAAGTAAAATGTAACGGTATAGCTAAGATAATAGGAACCCAGAAGAGAATTCATGAATTAAAAGGGTACCCTACAGACATGATATCAGTTCAAGATTAAAGCTCTGTTTCAGATAACTAACTGGCCTTCACTTCAATATCCCACTCCAGTCCCCAGCTCCAGAGTTCGGTCAAATTCGGATAAACTGGTTAAAATATTTGCAAATTAAATATTTTAAGTAATTTTAATTCTTTCTGAGTGAGGATAGAGAATTTGACGTAGAAATAAAGATCTTAAATGAAGATTTTGAAAAAGCGAAAACTTTTTTCAGTAGAAAATATGTTACTAAACAACTTTTTTATACATTCCAAAAAAAAATCACAATGTTTTTCAAATAAAGTGTGGTTTATTTTTTGTCAAAATAATGAATGTGGTTTCACATTTTTCTGGAAGAAAGATATTTTTTTGAGGTTATGGGTTTCAAATCATAATCTGTGAATTCCAAAAAAAAAAAGAACATTGTAAACTTGGTGTAGGCTATGGTCACTTTGTTTTTTCCTTACTTTGTCTATACTTTGTCTTTTTCACCATTGGATTAGTTTTTAACCCATGATTCAATGGTTGACAAAACAAAGTAATGGTTACTTTGTGAAAAACAAAGTGACCATAGAATATCCCTGTAAACTAATAAAGACTTAAAATGAAAAAAAAATCAATAATCACTGTTGAACCACATTTTCAGTTTTCGAAAATCGGTATTTTTAAACTTTTTAACATTGACTTTATTTGTTTTCATCGAACATCATCTAAATTATCTCAAAGTGAAAAAGTCGAATAATTAAAATTTGTTAGAATGTATGTATTTCTTAGACTATGTGATTTTTTTGAAGTCGACAACGATTTTTTATACGTGTCAATTAAAACAGTTGTTTTCTTTTGCAAAAATATTGAACCATGGTTTTTGTTTTGACAAAAAAGTAAATCACAATTTTTTATCTAAAAACAAGTGAAACCGTAAAGGTTTATTTTTTTTTTAATTTACCTTATTAATATTACTTTTGAATTTGACTACTAACTATAAACATGTACGTTTGAATGGTTTGAATCAGCTCTAACTTAAATAAGTCCTAAAACTTCAATTCAAGGCGGATGAGCTTCAAACTCGAGTCAAGTCTATATCGAGCCAAATCTAGAAATGTCATCGAGCCAAATCTAGAAATGTCAAGCTCAACAAGCTTCAAGCTCAAGCTAAACTTGTTTGTTGATTCTTGAACCATGTCAATTCTTAAATGGAGCAAAACATACTTAGATTTGATGTCTTGAACGGCGCCAAATCTTGGAGAGGTAAGACAAAAAGTATAAATATTTGCTAGACATGAAAGGATAAGGAGTTCCCATCTCCTCCAATTGAATCCATTCGCAACCATATAAGTATACTTGATTTCACCATTAGATTAAGGCCACGTTCCTTATACCCTTATCAGTAATTTAATCTCCTTCAACCATATAAGTATACTTGATTTCACCATTAGATTAAGGCCACGTTCCTTATGCCCTTATCAGTAATTTAATCTCCTTCAGCAAATGCAATTTAATTCAATCCAATGCAATTTAGTTCAATCCAGTTCAATTTAATCATAAAGAACATGGCCTAACTTATGTGTAAAATCAATCCAATAGTTGTTAAAAACAATCGTAACCATAACCAACTTATATGCATAACGCATTATAAAAAGTCTTTAAGCAATAAGCATACTAACATCATTAATTAGGTAGAAAATGATAATCAGGATTTATAACCCAAAAAAAAAAATTAGCCCTGTTCGGTGACTTCATATATTACAAGTGGAGCAACTGGCATCAAATACAAAACTGCTGCGACCACTTCTGCTTCTATTCCACATCACTTCAACATGTTATCATATACATACAGTGGGAGACTTCAAAACCCACCACCTCTCTCTCCCCTGCTCCGACATTGATTCTTCTATACAAACGCTGCAAAACCATATTTCTTCATCGAAGTAGCTTTTACAAAAAACGAGGATGGTTTTAGATTGACTAGTGTACAGGCAAACTTTCAAGAGGTAAATTAGTTGCACCGAAATTTCGGTGCTTGCCGTCAGCCACATTGGTCAACTGAAAGCCTTTACTTGGTAGCTGGTTAATGAGAAGAGTTTCCAGTTGGCAAGCAATGCTCTTTCCTTGAACTATAAAATAAAGGAAGGAGGCATTATGCAACCCCTGCTTTGATCTGTGAGAACGAACTCGGCCTTCAAGATCATCCGTCTGTGCAAGCATTCCACATTGACAATTAGTTACAGAAACAAGAATGTATTAGTATTAATGAAAAACAAAACCATTTAAAGTAAAGCAAGTACCACTCCAACATATAGCCGCTTATCTTGTCTCAGCATTACGTAGACACATGAAGCACCTATTGTTGATGGAGGTGGCTGTTCCCTAGCACCTACTGGAACACATTGCACAACTACAAGTTCCGGAACATTCTTTTTCTTATACAGCTCAATCAGCTTTCTCTGGCATATTATTGTAACAACATGCTCAATATCCTTGCCTACGAGTTCTACATTTGCCGAATTGACATGATGATGGATAGGTTGTTCTGTAGTTCCCCTAGGGGCACCACTAGGGCTAATAACAGTTTCACTGGAACACAATTGTTTTATGTTGTCCTCAATCCTTCCCAGAGAAACTTGTTTAGCATAGGCTGCTAAGTACAACTCTTGGGCTCTTTGGACTATTGAATCCGGGACCCCTTCCTTCTTTGCAGTTTCAAAAGCAAGGCTTTCCCTACAGATCCCATCTATTAACTGCCATGTTGGTTTTGTTTGTCCATTTGCATATTCTGTTCCCATTGCTTTATAGATTGTGTTCTTGGTATCAAGTGGTAAATCAAATAATGCATGCAAATGAGTAGATACAATACCGAGACAACCGATCTTATCGAGAGATTCAACTATGCTTCCAGCAATACAAGTCCCTTTTGCGGTTTCTGTCCCTCGGCAAATTTCATCAATTAGCACAAGACTCCTTGATGAGGCTCCAGTTATAAGAGACCGCATTTCAGACATTTCGACCTACGTCAATGAAAGTTTTTCAGATGGATAATGGGTTGACTGCCAGAAATTTTAGACTAATAGAGCATATATCAAAAAGACATGAAGAAATCCAGCAAATTAGAAAATAATTGAATACCTGGAATGAACTCTTGCCATCAGCAGGGCTGTCATAAGATTTCATGTGAAGCATAATGGAGTCGAAATGAGGAATCATGGCTGATTCTGCAGGCACCATGAATCCACATATTCCAAGCAATGCAGATGCACAAATTGATCGGAGCAAACTAGATTTGCCACCTCCATTTGGTCCTGTCAAAAGAAATAAGGACTCCATATCAACTGTATTACATACAGCACTCCCTTCTGCTGCATCTAGCCAATACGGAGACAGGCCAACTAATTTCATCCCATTATTTCCATTCAGTGATTTGTTGTCCTACACTCAAAACAAACAAGATATCAAAACTATATCTAAACCATGATAATGAAATTCTACAGAATCCGAGAAAACTATGGATCTCAGGCTAGGGCTCAGGCCATAAGTTGGTACACGATCAAGTTTAACACTAAATAGTTGAAACTGGTGTATTTGAGCATAAACATATCAATAACATTAGTAGTTACTTTCATCGAAGAAAAAAATTAGTAACTATATCTCCAATAATTCAAAAGCCGAAAGGTCCCAAATTTCTTAGCAAAAGTATTACAATTATAAATAGAATTATTTACAACATCAATGACAGAAAAATCAGAAAAGAGAATAAGAAGTGCATGACACTGTTCCAATATAACTACATCATATACTGCAACTTTAACATGCATCCGTTCAACAAGATGAAGAAGCATTCCTATTTTAAAAATGCAAAAAACAACACACTAATAAAAGAACCTCATGTTCTCACTTAAATATAATAAAGCAAAAAACTATACGCGAATCATCAATGCAACTTCTCTCATTTAGCTAACTTCCAAGATCACAATTTGAATATGTATGAAAATTCTGCACCTGGATAAAAAAATTGGATAGCTATATACTTTGTATTTCAGTTAAGAGCTGTACACTTGTAAGAAAAAGTTGCCTTTAGCCTCTGTTAAGTGTATGGTGATCCATTCTACTACTAACAGAAAGCCCATAATCTAAACCAACCTACTGTAGGACATCAGCAAATTGAGTCCATCATTGTAATGCAAGCCACATATGTGTCAAGGATGCACCAAAAATTGCATCGCAGAAACCATAAATCATGGTCAGACAAAAATGAGATTCAAAACAAAATTTGCTTATCATGTACCAGGTCTAAGTTACAAAAATTTAAGGCAAGAATTAGACAAGTTTTAATTTGATACAAGCAATTAGTCAGCCCATAAAATCTTGAGCATGTTAACAGAACAAGCATTAGACAAGTTGTAAACTACCTTTGAATTATCAAGCCCAACAAGAGTAGGGAAAACCCATTTCCTTCTTCTCCCTTCACTGTCATAAAACAACACAGACAATAAAAATATGGTTCACAGAAAGTTATATATTGACTAGACTCTTCAAACATGATAAAAATGCAGTCATGCAACATGAATGCAAATATAATTTTAGCAATATAGTATCTTTAAATAGCTCACTCAGATCAATCACATCTATGCACGGAACAACTATTTTACCATGTGAATGTCTCCAAGGATGGTCCTAAGATGGTTCTAGGATGCAACCTCGGCTTGATAATACTCAAACCTGTATGAGGGTAATCTACTAAAATAGATGTTGAACAAGGATATGGCACAATAAACATACATTAAAATTCAATTCTCTTAGCTAGCGGATAAAAGATTTCAATGACCCACTCAAAATTTACTTAAGAAATTGCACAACTGACCTCACATGAGCAAATAGCGCTTTTGCAATCACAAGCAACACTGATGCAAAGACAAGAATATTGATCTTTGTCTGTAATTCAGTAGAAAGTCCTCTCAACAACTCCAAAATCCTTGCTTTTACTTTATCACTTGCATCATGATATCTGAGTAAAGGTACAAAAAAATGAATAATATAGGCCATGGCAATAACGTTAAGCAGGTCACTAGCAAAAAAATTGCATTGCTTTATAAGGGAAAAAAACTGAATACGAAAGAAAAAGAAACTAACCTCGCTAAAGCATGATCCACCTTGACCGTATTATACCATTCCTCGCCAACTTTTCTACCTTTAGAATCTACAGCAGGTTTAAGCTGCTTAATTTGTTCTTCACCAGGGGTACCAGCCCAAACTGATGGGGAAAACCGTTTTCCCTTAAACCAAACTGCATCATGCTCCCGGGAATACAGTACTTCTCCCTTAGGGCCACCTAGGGGAGCTGTAGTGGCTTTTATTCTTGAAATGATTGGGAGGAAGTCTTCGGATACCTACAAGAAGTGTCATAGCTTTTATATGTTTGATTGTAGCCTGTAAAAGAAACTGCACAAGGAAATTCTATAATATCTATGAGCAGTAGCAAGAAATCCAATCGTAACAGGAAAGATTTAGATGTAAAGACATACCGCTACAGACAATTGCTCTGCTGCCTTTTCTACTTGTGCAAATTCTTCCTCTATATGGATAATTTTCAAGCGAGCTTTCCATGATTCCATATCGTCAAAAAAATCGCTAGGAATAACAGAATAAGAACTTAGCTTCCGGTCACTTTCACCATCTAGAGAGATCATTTCACTAATTCTACCAGATGCCCATTCACAATCTCTGACCTGGACAAATAAAAGAAACAGAAAAGAAGGGAAGAAACAATAGCATATTAAATATGAAAACCCAAGAAAGGGAGGAGGCCAAAGAAAAAATGGGTCACTGAATGCTGGAAAAGGGTGCCAAACTAATTAGTAAAAGCACTACACCAGTCGAATAAATATGCAAGAATTAATCTACATAGACCTAATAAATCAGCTTAACAAGTTGGTTGCTTTATAAACAATTGTCTAGCATTCCGGAGGCACTAAACCAACGTGCTTGAGAGAGAGAGAGAGGGGGGGGGGGGGAGCATTAATAGTATGACTTTTTCAATTTTTAACTGATGAAGATTAAGAAATAAGACCTTATATTTCACTTGAAAGGCATAGCTGAATCTATATTTTCTTTTACAAGGTGGAACGCATCAACTTACCAGTGTCTCAAAGTCAATTTTCAAACCAGTTGCCACCCATGTAGGATCCATTAGTAATTTCAGGATTTCATTCAGGTCAGAATTGTTATACATGTGCAATATTTCATCAAGCACACTTTTTATTCTGCAAAACTCAATATGATTTGTCTCCTTCAGTTCAAGTAACTTCACCAGCTGTAGGACATAGAAGACACGCAGAAGTTATAGCCAGTAGTAAATTTTTACAAAAAAGAAAAAATGCGAAAGAAAAGAATAACTGAACATGAATATAAATTAGAAAATAAAGGAAATCACCAAAGGAAATATTTACAGAAAGTTCTTTTCACTCCGAAGTTAATAAAAAGAAACATCATTGCAGCAGCCATACACATGCAATGATGCAACTAAACAAACTTGTGTGAAAGAGCCCAGCTTCCACTTATATGGACTTGTTAATAATCAAAATAACTCTAGATTCAAAATCTGGCGGCAATAGTATAATTGACAGAAATCCATCAAAATAATATGCAAGTATGTCATTCAAAATTAATGAGCTCTCTGAATGTAACTAAAATCTGAACTCTATTAATTGAATAATAGGAAACTTGCAGAATTATTCAATTGAACCAGTCCTCTGGTACAAGTCACTGGATTTTAACTTTTCCAATTTGGTCAGCAGATTTTTTTTCACCTACGATCTTCAAACACATACCAAATTTTCCTTAAATCAGAATACAGGAGCGGATGTAAAATCCAATACAGCCACATGGAACCTGAATTGGATTATAATTCATGCATATTTTCAGAAGATGGACATCTACTGTAAATGACGATATAGTAGATTAACTGAAACTAAATGAAAAATAAAAGAATGAGACAAATAGGGAAATTAGTGACTAACTGAAATCGGACACCAACTTGTACAACTTTCCCCAGGCAATATACAAAAAATTTAGTATAATAGTTACAGAAGTCTAGTAAGGTGTAAATTCTCCAATCACAAGGAAATTAATTTAGTAAGAAAGAGAGCTATTAGAACAAATTATGGATGACAAATGAGAAGTTTTTGTGATTCGTTTCATGTTAAAAGCATACCTTTGCAGAAGAAACACAAGTAAAGTCCGGGATGGAGCATTTGATATTGCTCATATATTTGCATGTTGCTGCAACAATAAAAAAGAAGTACTAGTTTGAGCAAATGTTGCTGATATTATTGTCTAAAATGTGAAACAACAAAGAAATATTTTCAGTCAGTAAAAATGAGCAAACTTATTGGGAAATATTTGAACTTTAGTCCACATCTCAATAAACAGTAGTGTATGTTGCTGCCATAAGCTTCTTGATATAATAGGTAATGCCACTAAGGTTTGACCAATCCTTTCCCATTAAACTGCTTAGGTTTACATTAAAGATCTACTTCTATTTTTTATTTTAATTTACTAAATGATTCAAAATTAAAATGATTTTCATATTTCCTATTCCTTTATTCAAGTGTCCAACAAAGTAAGCCAATCTCACTTCAAGTATCTTAATTACTATCTTCAAAAAAAACTGAAGCGAATGAAACACAAAAATGGTATGACCTCTAAAACCAAAGTGTGGAAGTAGAAACCAGAACTAGAGAAGGGGAGATGCAGCCTATATTACCCTTTTTGAGATTTTATCTTCATTAGACAACCTAAAATGTGTATCACTTACTTCACTTCCATTCACAAGCAAGCTAAAACAATACAATTTTGAGAACTGAACAGGATAATACCAAGCAATATAAACATACAAATTTTGAAACGGAGTCGGTTATTGGTTACAGGAAGAGAAAAGTAGTTGAGGAGAATGAGAGATTTAAGAAAACAACTCTACCCCATACCATGATTTATAAATAAACACCATAGCAATCACCGAAGGGGCTTTAATGCATATTACACGTAAACTATGGAACTTCACCTACTTCAAATTCATGCATCAACTGGACAATATATGTACATTATGCATCATAAGTTCACAACTGACCTTGAATCGTGGATGCTATTTCATAAGCAGGAGGGTTCAGCAGAAGATCCCTCACATACCTGAAAAATCAATATATACGAGAACAAAGTTAGCAACAATCATGTGGCAACGAAGAAAGTAAAAGTCATAAAGCATGCACATGACAATCAAAGCGTGCAACCCAGCAACAGTATGAATATGGCGCAGTAAGAAAAAAAAAAATTCAACTAAAAAATCTATGGTGGAAAATTTGAAATGGTGAGCAGAACAACATTTTTATTTGGAAGGAACATTATACTCACAAGCTATCTTCACATAGGAGAAAGAAACAAACATTTAGAAATACGAAAGAAACTTACAGATCATCAACTTGCAAGTAAACAGAAAAAGAAAAAGAATAAATAAACAATTTCCTACAAAGCAGGAAGATGGAATCTTTTTACTTACAATGCAGGTAAACCTGTGCAAGTTGATGGGAGTAGCACCTTCAATAAACAAGGTATTCCTTCAGTTGGTATAGCACCTGAAAATGTGGAATTATAACGTTAGCCATCAAAAAATAAAACCATTGAGCAGTAAACAATACAAGTGAAGTTAAGCAAACCAATTTGTGTTGCTGTTCCAAGGTGCAACGACCGAGGCCTGTTTTCTGATGGTACATTAACATTTCTGAATACAACTGCATCATCAAGACCAAAAAGTTCCCTGACCTATGATTGTTATGAAATATTACAAGCATTAATCTTATTAATGAATAAAATGTGAAAAAAGACGAAACAGAAAGTGAATAAGAAATGCTTTCTGAACCTTAAGAAACACTGAAAAAACACAAAACACTACAAGAAAGAAATGTTTAAACCTTAAACAGAAGCTCAGTAACAGGATTTCCTTCAAACCATTCAAAATGTCTGGCAGTGCATTCTCCCCATAAAAGACCTCCCACACCGAATTCCCCCCAACGGCATGTCCCTGCAGGAAAAGAAAGGAAAAAGAACAAGAAGCCCAATCCATGTTTAAAATCCTCATCATGACACGCAAATTAAAGAGACTAGCAAACAGCAATCATAGAAAGAGAGGGGAGGGGGCGGGTCAGACAAAAAGAATCAGAAAAGGTGGTGCAACAGATGGTCTATGAATAATTGTCGGGAGCTGAAAGTGAGGAAAATTAATGCACCCTTATAAAAAAATATTATTGAAAAGGAACATCCAATCCTCAAAAACCAATATTTATCACTTAAATGATCAAGTGACATCACAAGGTGGCATCAGACAACACTTGTGTGGCCTATTGTTTATTAGAAAACATAGAAACCATTATATTTTTCTATCAAGAATTGAAAAAAATTCGGTTCTGTTTTCCCCAGAGCAAATGCTGAGGGGAAATGGCATGTTGAAATAGGATACAAACAAATTTGCAGAACAAACCTTTTACTACCAGATATTTTACTTTATGTACATGAAGATGGGTGGGTAGTTAATTTCCAAGCCCATTGATCCATACGCACAAACCATTGATTAGTCAAAGAGGGAACAAATCTACCTTGAAAAATAGGTTTATTGGGACAATTATCACAAGAAGACAAGTTGAGTGGCTAGTATTAGAATGGACCTATATGATGTTACACTAGTAGTGATATGAAAGATAAATGATGTAAAGAGAGATAGGAGCACATAATACTAAAGTTATTTAGCCATAGAACTCTAAATTCAAAACATAACAGTTAATGGAGTGGAGTCTTCCATCATAATGGGAAAGCAAATCAAACAATTGGCTCTTGATTGATTGTGTGATTATGAGTTTTGATGTGTTGTATTCGAAACACTGCAAGTGCAAGTGTGTGTGTGAGTGTGTGTGTGTGTGTGTGTGTGCGCGCGCACTCTCCCAAAGGCCAAATAAACAAGCTGCCAAAGACAACATGTATCGATGCGTGTGTTACTTGCATGACACTTAAAAACAAATTAATTGGCAATGGAAGAAAGAGAAAATCCCAAGGCCACTGAAACAAGCTGACAAAGAAAAAATCTAATAAGGCAGAAAGATGGAGGGAGCATAACAACAGAAATGGAGGCCTCAAAAAGAAAAGGGGCAAAGTACCATTAGCCTCTCAAATATTGCAAAAATACGATTTATCCTCAATACTTTCTCATGGACACTACACTATAGGGTTCGAAGAGTGCGGATGTAAAGAAAATGGCTGCACACAAGATGGCACTGTGACTCAGGTTTGTAAGAATCCCTTTTCTATATCTACCTACCAAGTAACATCCCATATCTGGAAAATTAAAAGATAAGTGTACAAACCTGTTGTTCTGCATCTTAAGGAAGTATGAACAAATAAATGATGATACCCACAAGTACGGAGCTTAGTAACCAAAGCCTCCTCAGTAAGACCATCCTCTGACGAATAGGTTTTCATAGTCTCTAACACGGAAACTATGCAATAGCCTTTTGCAGAACGAGATATCCCTGTAAATGCCACAGGTATTTTACAACTACAAGAACCCAAGCTCATAACTTTTCTTTCATAATTTTCGATTGAAATAAACCTACTTAAGCAAGTGAGTAATTTAATTGACAATTTTTCTTCTCATACCAACTACCGGCATTGGTTCTGGAAAGTCAAGATCATGATCAACCCCAACAAGTCCAAATACGTAGGGACTGCCCGGATGCGCATGTCTGAACACTTGAAGAGACAAGTCAGAACAAGATGTGAATATAAGAATAATAAATAAAATAGTAGCTATAGGGAGCCATGTATGTTGCTGTACAGCCCTAACACCATCACGGTCACTTATGCATTCATCTTGATAATCCATTTAAAGAAAAAAAATGAAATGTTGGATTCTATTATGCTTTAGAACAAGAGACAGGCGTCCATTCATGGTATGTCATGCTTTAATAACTGCAACTATCTCTATATATAATACAGCTAACCATTCATGGCCAAGTAATTCTTTATTCAGTGCCAATATTTTGCTTTCAGCAACTTTCGAATAAAATGAATTAAAATTGCTTTTATTTTTGCAGATCAAGAAAAAGAAATGCAGTATATGTTCAAGAGTTGGGTTTCCATCAAAAATAAGTCCTGGCTTATCAGGAAACTCTTTCAATAACAAAATATCTCAAGGATTATCTATGTTCCTTATGGCCAACTCTTTCAACTAGCATGACATGATAACATAAAGAATCAAGGGAATTTCCCTTATTTAGATGGTGAATACTTGAACAAATTACGAAAGTCATATACATGTATTCAAGTTTTAGAAGTTAGAACTATATCACCCAAGTTCCACATTTTAAATACTATGTAACTAATAACCAAGTAGTAGGGTAGATCAAGGAAAGTTAAGATTAGAGCAAATGATATCTTCCACTTTACCGGATTCAATTATTGATATCCAAATAATAAAGGCTATAAGAACAAAAAACTTCCAATCACTGGAGCAGTATCCTTAAGAATTATGAGGAGCAAGCACCAATAGCATTCACAGCAAGTCGCATGAGACAAAAACAGCATTAAACAAACTTTTGATTTACTTTTTACGATAAAGTCTTTGACTCCAATAGTTACCATGGTGTGATCTGCATAATGAACAATATGGTAACTGCTGCAGACAACATGCAATATCTAACTACTTTGTGAATGTAAAAGGAGATGCTATCTCAATAAATAATTATAGAGTAATACCCCCATCAATTATCAAACCAATAAGGAAAAACAGAAATTAGAAACATTAAGAAAGCAGACTAAGTTATTCAAATGCAATTACCCAGATATAAAGCGGCCTTTACGAGAGCGAGCTTGTACTGGACCCTGAATTTCCTCCACTATGCACTATGAACCACAATAAGATTATAAATTCACATATCAGCGGTAGGTATGAGTGCAGGAAATAGATAATTTAAGAAAAGGAAGCCATGTTTGTTGAAGAATAACTAGGAAAGAAGTTCTATTCAGGAGACCAAAGAAGCAAGTATTTAAAATAAAGGTACAGGGGTCACTCATTACCACCTAGAGGAGGGCACAACTTCTTCAATGAAATATCCAAACCACTATATATACCATACCAGAATTTATTAGTGTGCAAAATAGATAGATAGATAGATAAGAGATTTTGACTCTAAAGTAGCTTGTTACTCTTCTAATGGGCAACACAGGGTTCCAGTAGGAAGTAATGAAAATAAAAAATCAAACTGCTGGAACTAAATCCTAGTTCGAACTGAAAGATATAACTATACGAAAAGCAGAAAAGCTGATGAAAATGCAAATACTAGATGATTATCTGGACTAAAAAAAATTAACAATATTGGAGGACACTTCAACTTCCTATTTCCGATAATCTTCTACAGTTATAACTATCATGATCAAGTTCCGACCAGATAAAAATATGTGGTCTCCACTTGATATGACAATACTCCCAATCCGAACCACTAAAAAGGTTCTCAGCAAATATGGTTAGGTGGTGAAGTGTAAACTATATTCCTGGTAAGTCTTACAGTGATATTTTTGAGAACTTTCAACTAAAAAAAATTATATTAAGAAAGAAATGGCATGTCAAAATTGTAAGGTTTATTACTGACCAGTGCAAAATTAAATCAATCTACTTTACAGTATTTGCAGAGATGCAAAAGCAAGCAGAAGTAGGCAAATGTACATCTGATTTATTTCAATCGTTGATTACAAGAAACACTAAATAGGCCATATTACAAAATTAGCTCACTAAAAGAAGTCAACAGACGATAGATGATTCATAGTCACGAACTAACCAAAAGGCATCATACAATATGAACCCAGTTATTCTATCTGTTTTCTCATGTAAAGTAAATACAACGAATACTGAAAAAAGGCTCCAACTTTGTAAAGTCGTGCAAGCATATTCAATGAAAACAAAATAAAGCAGCCAGATGATTGATGTGCTTACCACAGAATACCCATTTCGTGTCAAGTCATCCAAAGTCTGCCGAAGATTCTGCAAAAGATTATGGATACCGGAGTAAACCACTGGCCATATAATGTGATGAAAAGTATAAGTAGAATGCTTCTATGATTACACTACAAAACAGCTGGTGAAGATTTCTTTAAGAGAGTTGCACATGAATACTGATTAAAAGAGTAGTAATTGATTCAAGACAAAGAAAGTAACCTAGAAGAGACATAAAAATGTCTGCCCAAGTGCAGAATCCTGACATCAACATAGGAAGTAAAGCAACAAAAATGCATGCATGGACACACACAAAAAAAAGATAATAATAAAGAGCTACGGCCAACTATAAATGCACAGAACAGAGTCATTTGAAAATAAATGATCCCACTTATTCATATGTGAAGACTTGAAGTAATGGTGCCAAGATACCAGTGTGAATCTGTTTCAGAGGATACACTACAATGATTGTGTTATGATAGAACAATAAACCAATACTGTGCCTAAGATGTGTACACAAACAAGGACCAAGAAACATAAAGCAAAATAGAAAGTACTTGCTTTTGCCATAGGATCTCAGTACCTCTAAGGGACAATATACTCTTGGATTTCATAAAGCCATGACCGAATCAGGTCATAGAAAAATGATTCTATTCAAGTAGACCGACTTATCAACTAATTAAAAGATAAATAAATAACTTTGAATATCTCATTGTTCACCAAACTGAATGGTACAGACCAATTAACCCCTATCCCATAATTTGCTAGTTTGGCAGTAAAATTACTTTCTACAAGTCACATCAACCAACCTTAAGTTATCCCACAAGCACATGAACCATCATTAAGCATGAACAAATGGCAGTCGTCTTATCCCACAAACACAACCATATGAACCCTCAACTTAAAGTATCAAATGCACATAGTCACGAAAAAAATTCAGTTCATACACTCTTTCTTTCCCAAAAACAAGTAGCATAAATGCATACCTTGATGGCATAATAAGACCATAGACCATAAATAAAGAAAAAAATAAGTATATTAAGCAAGGGGAATAACTAATACCACTACAGGGCAGCCGGCCCTTGGAACACTATCTGATCGTAGTCCACCAAAAGGGTTCAAACCAGCATATTCAACAAGAAAACAAGCATCTATTCCAATTGCTTCATAAAAATCCCCTACCTGAAAATGTTAAGCACGAGTTGTTTAACTACAGAGGAGCATATTTAACGTCATATAGGAAACGACATATATCTAATTTCTCATGATAAAATACACATACTCTGCAAAGCAAAATTTCACGTGGAAACTTTGACTTGAACTGCAACATCTCCCAATTGAGATTTCCTTCTTTCAGGCTGGAATGAACAAAAACCACACTTAGTTCCTTTGCCCGTCACTCTTTTATGCACATATGTCTACTTGTTTCCAGTATAATAAGTCAAAACTGGAAGAGAATTCCAATGCCGACCTGCAAGCACAAAATGAGTATTCCCTCTTCCTATCCCCATCCATTCACTGTGAAGGAGTCTTTGATCTGTCTCGCTCTGACAATCTAAATTTTCTGATGTGATTTATGTTCTTTTCTTTCCATTAAATATTGAACTTCCTCATTACTATCCATAACGGTTTTTCTCTAGTAATCTCTCTACTCATTTTACCCTCCTAACTTTCCCTCTTCCTAGTATGAACTCTTTAGCCAATTGATCACCTGCCTCAGTATTTCCACATGCCACACTTACACATTAACTAAAGTATGGATCTGTCTCCTCGCATCTTGTCACCTTGTCTTCACCCCATACTGCTCGGGACTGCCTAATCAAGTTCAACAAACCACCTAGAATAAGTTCTAGCTTTTATAGAGAGAGATCCAGTCCAGCTCGATCACACTTCTTCCAACTTTAAAAAGATCTAAATTATGGTGTAAGATGCATGGCTTTTTTGTCTATCCTCTAGCAAATAATCCAAGCTTACGGTTGAAAAAAAATATGGAGAATGAAGTTAACATGCCAATATGCATGTGGTATGTGTATGTCAGCAGTGATAATTAATAAATCACTAATTGCCAACTTTGTCTCCATCATATTAGGTGTTGCAACTTGTATCCTTATTTAACCAACAATTGGAGGAAGGCTGCATCTTTTTGTTTCCATTAAATAATATGCAAGCGATGAATCTTCAGCAAAATTGCGACAAAAATAAAAATGAATGGGTTATTGCTACCTAAGTAATCGTCTAACTGAAAATTACAAGCCTTTTCGCAATTTCTCACACCCACTGATGTGTTCTATCATCTTATAATGAATTGACACTATGACTTATATGACGATTCAGTTCTTCAAATTAGCAAAAATGTGAATTTGTTTTCTGGCTCCCGTTATTATTCGAAACTGCATCTGTTACAAGAATTTTTAAAAATATTAACATGGATTTCTTCCAAAAACTAACTAACATATCCAATCAACTCATAATCTCCCACTTTCTCTTGTAGAAAAACAAGCAGCAGCATCCATATGCACATAGATGAACACAATCAGGAAGGAAAAATAGCATTATGATCGACGTGATAGAAGCTTACCTCCCATTTTTCAAGTTAACGTCCAAGCCAAGCAAATTTGAATACATAAGCCTTTTAACCAGATTAATGGTAGATGGCTTCTTGCACTGCTGCAGCTTCTGCAATAACATCCATGTTATATACAAGCTCCATATCCTAACACAATAAATCAAAAAATGACAACTTAAATAGACACATCAGGCACCGCACCTCCTTCCACCAGATAATGTGGGAAAGATCCTTATCATCCAAAAAGTTATTTGATGCTCTAGATTTCTTGGTAGCTCGAGAAGCCCCTTTCAAATTCTTCTGATCTTTGAAGCACGTGATCTGTTGAGCACTTGTGCTCCTTCTGTGATTGAACATAATATATAAATAAACAAATAAAATCAAAGGCAATACAAGTTCAAGTCTAATTTTGAAAAGTGCAAAATCAAGTCTTTGCATTTTCTGTGACACTACAAAATCCTGCGAACACTAATGATTTCTAAGCATATCTGTGCCCCCCGACAAAAATAACGCTTCAAAAGAGAATAGATGCAGTGGCGAATCCAGAGTTGGAATGTTGGGGAGGCCGACTTTACACCTAAATATATTCAGAGTGAAAATTTTGACGAAAATTGACGATTTCAGATGAAATTTTGATATTTCCAACAAAACTTTTTATATTTCCGACGAAATTTAGCATACTTTAGACACTATTTTATAGATTTTCGATGAAGTAAATGTTGAAAATCAAATTTATAGTAAATTTCTAAAACAGAGGGGGCCGGAACCACTAATTATAGGGGATATTTCAGCGGATGGAAGGACCGAAAGCACCCCTGACGAGGCGGTTCTGGAGGGTGGGGGCGGGGCCTGAATAAATATGAAGCAATGTTCATTATTTGAAACTACATTGGCAGTGCAATTTATAATCACAAATTTACAATGCTTATATAGTTATTAAACACAAGAAATTGGTTATGAAATATCAGGTGTATACGGCGACTCGATCGTTAATGTTGAAAATTAGTGTTAACGATGCAACAACTTGCAATACTACAAATAAACATAAACGTTAACAAACAGGAACTAAAAATTAAGAGGAAAATAAGTTACAGCGGGAGCGACGGAGGAGAAGATGAAGTGTATCTGCAAGCAGGAGAACGAAGCAATAGAGCCAACGACCGGAACTTAGGAAACGCGAGTACCACATTTCTAGTGGCTAACCACTGCATACTGACGAAACAAAAACGATGTCGCTCGACTGAGATTGTTCCAACAATCGCAACTAGAAATTAGGAACAATCTAGGGTTTTTGGGGAACTGAGCTTCTTCTTCTGCTTCTTCTTCTGCCAACTCTGCAGCTGTTCCCGCCACAACCAAACATAAAATTGGACAATTCTTGCACCGTTATGGATATTTTTATTTTACGGGGAAAACCAATGGTTATTATATGAGGTCAATTTCGAATTTGGCCCCTCACTTTTTTCCAAATTACCTAACTGTTTGTTTGCCGAAAGATATCATAAACAGAAATATAAACGCTTATTAATACACATGTAACTTCCTTCACTGGCGTTTTTTGGTTATTTTACCTCCTCATCTTAAGGGACATTCCTTTTACCCTCTTAATTTTTCAAAAGTGATTCTATGTTACCCCTAAACTTGCATCTTTTGATCATTTTACCCCTTCACTTTAAGGAACTTCCCTTTTACCCTCTCAACTCTCCAAAAGTGATACTATATGCCCTACATTTCTCAACTCAACGGAAAAAAATGAGACTGTACAACGACCATTGATTAACTTTAAAACACCTTAAATGTCATCATTTGTAATTAAAAGAACAAAAACATAAACATAATATTACAATAGATTATAATAAATCATTATAGATGCTCCATATTGCATTTCTTAAATCATATAACTCCTACCATAATACTATTTTTGGAGAGTTGAGAGGGTAAAAGAAAAGTTCCTTAAGATGAATGGGTAAAATGACCAAAAGATGTAAGTTTAGGGGTTACATTGTACCAGTTTTGAAGAGCTGAGGGGGTAAAAGTGATGTCCATTAAGGTGAGGAGGTAAAATGACCAAAAGATGCAAGTTTAGAGGGTTACATGTGCATTAAGCCAAATATAAATAAAGAGTGAATGGTAATTATAAACAGTTTAAACAATTCGTATTAAATTATTAATTTATCTTTTATTTATTAAGAAAATTTATATTTTGGTATTTTAACTATGTTTGCAATTTGATATCTAAAAGTTACTCATGTACTTAAAATTATTATGCTAATAATTTGTTTAATTATTGTGATATTCCTAATTATGTTAATACTGCTAGTCTTGGGGAGGAAGTCTTTTGCTGAGATTTTATTTCCTATTTGCTATTGCTCTGATTTTATTTCACATTGACTGTACATGAAATTAAGGTTGTCAGTTTGTATAGATGTAATGTTGATTGAATGAGAAAGGGAGAAGAAATTTACTGAGAAACTTATCATGGCATCAGAGCTCTAGTTATATACAGGGATATCTTCTCTTCTTCAAAACATACAGTAACGTGGGATTCAAACACAAAACACAAAAAATTTCGCTTATTATTTGGAGATATGGGTGACGAGAAGCCTGTTAATAGTGGCTGTGAGAAGAAGGTTGATGCATTTTTCCTAGGATCAAACGACAATCCAGGAAATATCATCACACCAGTTCAATTGAAAGAAGAAAATTACGACGAATGGGCTAGAGCTATCCGCATAGCTCTTAAGGCGAAGCGAAAGTTTGGGTTTCTGGAAGGGACTGTCCAGATGCCTAAGGAGGATGAGAAGCTAGAAGATTGGTATACTGTACAATCGATGCTTGTGGCCTGGTTAATGAATACGATTGAACCATCTATCCGTTCGACTCTCTCGTATTATGATGATGCACAGGTGCTGTGGAAGGTGCTGAAAGGTAGATTTTGTGTTGTTAATGGTACTTGAATTTGTCAATTAAAGTCATCTCTCGCTGAATGCAAGCAAGGGAAAACTGAGTCGGTGGCCTCATATTTTGGACGGATGAGTAAAATTTGGGATGATATATGGCAAACTATGTTAGTGTGCCAACATGTTCATGTAAAGGGTGTACTTGTGGAGGATGTAAGTGCAATCTTAGAGGACAATATGAGAAACTTTTACAAGAGGATAGGCTCCAATGGTTCTTGATTGGTCTTGACAGTGCTTATGCATCAGTACGATCACAACTCTTGAATCAAGATCCATTACCTTCGCTAGACCGAGCTTATCAAAACTTGATCCAGGAGGAAAGACTTCATGGTAGTGAATCCTCAAACAATCAATGAGACCATGGGACAATGATGGCGTTCAAAATTCAGGTTGATGTGCGAGGTAAATCAAAATTCAATGATAATGCTGATAAATTTTGTGTTCATTGTAATCGTGAAGGACATTGTTGGGCGATTTCCGCAAGTGTACGGAGTCACTCATGTAGTAATAAAAAGATCGAACCCACAGGGAAACGCTAATTACTCATTTACTTTCATCGTTTATTTTATTCGTTTTCTCGAGGTTTATAGAAAAGCGATAATTTGGATTTTGATTATAAACTAAACTAATTTCTAAACTAACATTTATTCCTACACTAACATCTTCAACCAACATTCATCATCCAAGCAAAGACAACGATTCATTTAAGCACAATGATCACCATGACAAATTATTCATATATACTCAACCAATTCTAGAACATAACTTAACCCGATCTCTCGATTCTTACGATCAAGTTATCCTTACATGATTTAACTTAACAAGATTATTGGACCTATCCTAGACAACCTTATTAGATTAATGATTATCACATAAGTTAGATTGATTACGGTTTACTAACTGGACCTATCCTAGATTAATAAAACATAAGTAATGAACAATTTAATCATTCATTAACATGAATATATATGAAGAATACTCATTTCATAATATTGTAATTGTCATAGCATTCATACAAATGTAAACGGAAATTCAGAGAAAATGAACTATAACTAAGAAGGGTAATAGGGTTGTCAATCCTTTTACTCTTCCTCGTAAGGTTTGTCAAGCCTCGCGGCGTTCCTTCTCATCTTCTCCTCGATGAACCGATGAAAGAAGTCTATCTCTCGATCAGCACTACAATGCCATGGAATCTAGAACGAACGGTACGGTGTATGGTGTTTACGAATTCCCCGAAGGGAATTCAGTGGAACAAATGGGAATAACTATGAATGTGATTTCTTGTAAGAGATTCTTCGTTATGATAGATGTTTCTTTCGCAGGAGAATGTCATATTTATAGCCAAAAACACAAGGATTACATAGCTTGATGAAAGGATGAAGTTATTGGGTGATTCGGGGCGTCATTTGGGCGATAAAATACGACTTTTGGACGAAGAGACAAGTTGGTCGGAACCCGTCTCGATCGAGACACATATGTCTCGATCGAGACACCTAAAAATGGTGAAACAGAGGCCTTGTCTCGATCGAGATGGCTTATGTCTCGATTGAGACACCCAAAAATCAGCCTTAGTGTCTCGATCGAGACACCCAAAAATCAGCCTTAGTGTCTCGATCGAGACAACTCCCGTCTCGCCCGAAATTGTCTTCCAACTTTGAACCCTGTTTTGACCACTTTCTGCTCCGAATTTGGAAAAACTTAAAACATGAAAGTTGTATCTCTATGTCTTAGCTTTCCAACGCAACTTGAAACGCCCAAAAATACGTTTGTACGAGGAAGTTATGGCCAAAATACTTCAAGGTGTCAAGGCTGCCTCGTTTGCTCGAGTAGATACCGATTTTAGCACCAAATCAACTCGATTTCTTCAAACTTGATCCCTAAAATGAAAATACAAATACAAAAGTAAAGTTGCCCCTAACCTATGTAAATCTAAACTAAATGGATCAATTTCTTATGAATACATCGATTAAATGCCTTGAATTATAAATACATTTTGGACTTATCAGACATGATGAGAGTACTTGTTTCCAAACCCATGGATTCCCGGAGTGGTGGGGTAATAGACCTCATGGTGGAAGAGGGCTCGGTCGTGGTGGCAAAGGAGGAGGACGTGGCGGAGTATCAGCTGGACGTGGTGGTAGAAGTAGCGGAGTTAATGAAGGTTGGAAATCAGACCAGTCTTCCGTGAGAGCGCACAAGACAACTGATGGGTCGTCTGGACAAACAAGCAGTGCACAAGGACAAACAAAAACCGGGGAGCAATCTGGCATGGCCAATATTACTCCTATGCAGTGGCAACAAATTCTTGACTTGGTTAATCTACCAAAGCCGAACTATCGTTTAACCAGTGAGTTACAATGGATTATTGACATGAGAGCAACACACCATGTTACAGGAACTTTAAAATCCATGATATGTGTAAAGAAAATAAATAATTGTCCTGTAGGCTTGCCAGATGGTCGCAACTCTGAGGCTAAACATGAAGGGAACATTGTTTTACCAGGAAACTTGCAAATTGATAATGTTTTGTTTGTTCCGGGTTTGGATTGTAATTTGATTTCCGTCACAAAATTGTTAGATAGACACAATTGTATTGTCCAAATAACTAATTCAATGTGTTATACAGGACCGAGTAACGAGGAGGTTGATTGGAGTGGGTGAGCGAAAAGATGGACTTTTCTTTTTGCGCGGAGTTCCAGAAGCAGTAGTGTTCTCAATTAATGGTGAAAAATCGATGGAGTTGTGGCACAAGCGTATGGGGCAACCTTCGGAAAAAGTTCTCAAGAAAATACCACATGTGAGTGGATTTTGTAGTAGTCTGAATAATGATGGTTGTGAAGTGTGTTTCCGTGCCAAACGACCTCGGAAAAGTTTTCCTCTTAGTAGTAATAGAGCTAGTCGAATTTTTGAACTTATTCATTATGATTTATGGGGACCTTATGATACGCGTTCGTCGTGTGGGGCTTCCTATTTCTTAACTATTGTGGATGATTTTTGTTGTGTCAAAATGTGATGAGGACACTCTGGCAAGAGGACCAGGTCACAAGTAGTACAGCAAAAGTAAATTATCGTATTCCATAGAGAATAAAACGATCCACAGTTGTTCTAATGTTAAAGCACAGTCAACTTTCAGTTTGGTAACGAGTAAATGAGAGAATTTTAAGCTATTTCTAACAATGAACAGTAATAACGAGCAACTAAGATTAAGATAACTAAAACAAGCAAGAATGAACTCCAATCACTTAAAGAACAGTCAAAAGCAAGTGTTCTCTCTCTCAAGCATACATGAGGTCTTGATTTCATAGATTTAGGGTCTCTTTCCTCTTTTTACACTCAAATCAGAAGTTACGTCCTTGAGATCTATAGATGTATGATATTCGCGGTTTACTTTTAACATACATCTAAGCATTAGGAATAGGAAAGCATTATAAATCAGAGAAATATAAACCCTTAACATGTTATACTTAGGTCTGAGATATAACATGCATTAAATGGTAGATCTGCTTCATAACTTCGGAGGTTTCCTAATTAATCTACTGATTACTAAGGTTAGCAAGGCCTTAGATGAAATATTGCTCCATTTAATAATCAACAAGTATTTTCATGTTAACAGAAAGAGAGGAACGAACTTACTTTCGCCAGCTCCTAGGCTGGCCCTAGCCTGTAAACGAACTACTCACACATCGCCCTGATTGTTCTCACAATAAATTCCGTAGAGTTTAAAGCAAACATTTAAGAGGATGATGAATAAATGCAGTAGATTGAGGCTGGAATAAATTCCTAAAAGAGTTCAAGACTTGAATACAAGAAGAGAGAAGGAAGAACTACAGCTAAAGTTACCACTTCTCTCTCTAAACTAAAATTACAATTAATTCAAAAGTAAAAGTTAACTACTCAAAACTACTCTGATCTTCTCCTTTATCTCCTCCTAAGTTCCTACTTTCGCAGAAGGTAAGGCTTCCTTGAAAATTGAAGAAGAGATGAACTGACCGGATCAAAGTAGGTACAAAAGAAGTACAAGAGTGAACAGTGACTCCACTGTTCACAAATCAGAAAAGCAATAAAGCAAAAAGCACCTTCGTCTTCTCATCTATCACTTCACAGCACACTTACACTCAACAAGTCAGCCCATACTTTTCAGACCCACTCGCCAAACTTCAACTTTTCTCAAACATTTATCGCCTGACAAAAATACCCTCCTCGAAATTCTTCACCAAAGCTGCTGAAATGAGGCAAAGGAACAGCCAGAAACGCTTGTTCTTCGAAAACAGAACAATCTGCACCAATCTTCAATAAATGCCCAAATTAAGCAGAAATCTCTTTCTTTTGGGTCCATACGTGATGAAATATACCCTTAAAACATGAGTACATTTTGGACTCATCAATTTTTCCCGTTCTGTTTGGGTGTATTTGCTTTACAATAAACTTGAGGTTCAAATTACGTTTTTGAATTTTGTTGCATTAGTTGAACGTCAATTTGGACAGAAAATAAAGCGTGTTCGCACTGACAATGGGACTGAGTTCAAATGCTTGAATGAATATTTTGCGACGCATGGGATTATTTTTGAGACTTCTTGTGTAGGTACACCACAACAAAATGGTCGGGTTGAGCGTAAACATAAGCATATACTAAATGTTGCATGTGCTCTTCGTTTTCAAGGGCACTTACCAATACAATTTTGGGGAGAATGTGTAATGGCAGCCTGTTATTTAATTAACCGCATTCCTTCAAGTGTACTCAATTTTAAAACACCATATGAATGTCTTTTTGGTACAATTCCAAATTGGGATGAACTAAGGGTTTTTGGGTGTCTTTGCTTTGTCCATAATCAAAAACATAAAAGAAACAAGTTTGATAGTAGGAGTCGCAAGTGTATTTTTCTTGGGTATCCATTTGCTAAAAAGGGGTGGCTTGTTTATGACTTAGAAACTAAACAAACTTTTGTTTCCCGTGATGTTGAGTTTAAGGAACATATATTTCCCATGTCTTAGTTGGCATCGAATACTAGTAATGTTGTATGTGATGATGTGGTAAATTTGTCAATCCCTTGTGAAGATGATTCATGTGATGCGCTATTCAATAATGCTGAAAAGGCATCTAGTGCACAATCTGCGCCTATAATGACAGACATGGCCTCGGCTGAAGCGGGGCATGTAACTGAGGCAGCAAATGGTGAAAGTGAGGGAGTTGATCATAGTGAGGAGCATATTGAGGGTTTTGAAGTGATGGGATGAGAGATAAGGGATGAGATTGACCCTGAAGATAATGAAGAAAATGCACCCATGGGCAGAGGCATGAGAACAAAATTTACAAGCACGCGTCTGCAAGGTTTCATTACTCATACAATTGTGAAAAAGAAAAGTCCTTCCAAGCGTTCATCCTCTTCGTTAACTTCCTCAGGTACTCTTTATCCCCTCTCACATTTTGTTAGTTGTGACCGGTTTTCTGACAAACATAGGAAGTATATAGTCGTTGTGTCTACAGGAACACCTCCTAAAAGTTTTAAGGAGGTTGTGAAACATGAGGGATGGAGGAAAGCAATGACAGAAGAAGTACGAGCATTGGAGGAACAGGGCATGTGGGAATTACAAGAGTTACCTCCAGGAAAGAAAGCATTAGGGAGTCAATGGTTGTTTACAGAAAAATATGATGAAAATGGGGTTTTACAACGGTTGAAGGCTCGACTTGTGATCTTTGGGAATCACCAGGTGGAGGGAATTGATTATACTGAGACATTTGCACCCGTAGCAAAGATGGTAACTGTTCGTACTTTCTTGGCTATAACAGCAGTTAAAGGATGGGAAATACATCAGATGGATGTACACAATGCTTTTTTGCATGGAGATCTTGAAGAGGAAGTCTATATAAAGATACCTCCAGGTTTTGAGAAGCATCAATCAAATAAAATGTGTCGCATGAAAAGTCCTTATATGGATTGAGACAGGCTCCACGGTGTTGGTCTGCAAAATTAACAACGTCGTTGAAAAATTATGGATTTAAACAATCATATTCTGATTACTCACTTTTCACACTGACTCGGGGAAAAATCCAGATTAATGTCCTTATTTACGTTGATGATATAATTATTGCAGGGAATGACAAAATTGCTATGAAGATCTTTAAATATTATTTGAGCCAGTGTTTTAAGATGAAGGACTTGGGAGTTGTAAAGTACTTTTTGGGGCTAGAGATAGCTCGAGGTGCGTAAAGTATATTTATGTGCCAGCGAAAAAGGAGAAGAAGAATGTGAAAATTGATGGAAAAGTAAGGGTAATTTAGGATTTTTATTTTCTTTTCAGTAATTTTTTTTGTTGACTAAGTGTATAGTTAACGGAATTAATGTATATGGGCCAACTAGTTTAACGAAACTAAACATTAAAGATTTTATAATTATTAAAAAAACACAAAGACTAAATAATTGTCTTGATAAAGACTCAGCTAAATAATTATTTACCCTTTTTTTAATTACATTGGTCAAGTCCGTAGTAAGGTCCACAATAGAACTTACTGTCCTTCACATTATACTGCATAAACCAACAATACTGGATGTAGCACTAACACCAAATTTTGCTAATGAAATCATCTCAGCCGCTCCTCCACTTGTGCTCTGAAAAAGTGTTTTCGACAAAAAATACTTTGTTCAATAATTTAATTAAATTCTAGCTAATTACTATCCGATTAACTAAATTATATTTCTAATCTCAAAACAAAAAGCAAAACTAATTATTAATTAATGATGTCAGAGAGATTTTAGTATACTCTTAAAGCATGATGACGTGGTACTCCAAACCAATAAATAGTTGGCATATGTTACTTCAACCAATAAGATTTTGACAACATGTAATTAATTAAAAATTTATTTTTTAGTTAATAATTTGTATAAAATTCTAGATCCTATAATAAAAATCATAGACTCTAGAAACTAAACCTTAGATTCTAAATCATAATACTAACATATGTGACGTGTCCTCGAATTATTAGTGCGGAGTACCACGTCATCTGTACTCCAGGAACACTGATTCTAAATCATCAATCCTAGATACTAACATATGTGACGTGTCCTCGAATTATTAGTTCGGAGTACCACGTCATCCGTACTCCAGGAACACTGATTCTAAATCATCAATCCTAGATTCTAAAATTTATCCTCCAATTAATCAAAGTAACTACAATTATTTACCTGATTTGTGTGTCTCAAAGCGTGAAGCAAGGTGTAATTATCAAGAAATACTGAATGCTGATGATGAATTCTATTACTGTAACAATCGCAACACAGATCATACGTATTGTTGGAATCGTTATTGAAGCATTGAACACATGTGAAATATGCTCCCTCTAGAAACACTTTGCATCCGTCACAAGAATAAACTCTTTCAGTCACATACAAATATTGCAGTATGATGAATTCGTCAAAACCCAACATTCCATTTCCATCTTTGTCTAACTTCTGAAAGAATTGAACAGAAGATATCGATTTGAACTTCTTCTTACCGTACTCTTTGAAACTGATCTTTCCATCTCCATTTGCATCTATTGATTTGAAAACTTGACTTGCTAATTGCTTCTTATTTTCTGATAAATTTGCGTAATAAGCTTGAGCTGTCTTTGATATCTCCTCCATGGATTTTGTAATGACTCTTGCATGAATTTTAATGGTATACTATATATCCTTTACTAAACTATGAAGGTTTTATTATTATTTGATTCTCAAAGCAAGCAAACAAAAGAAAACTTTTGGGAATATAATTACGATGTGATATTTTCTTTGAAGTTTCCTTGTTAGTTTTTAAATTTTTTTATATGTGTTAATTGACTCGGTAATATATTGACTGTGACTATATCAATTTCTAAAACAACAAATGAAAATCCATTTTTTTTTGGGTGAATAATTTAAAGGTCCTTGACCTTTTGCGAAACACATTGTTTGGTCCTCTCACTTTCAAAAACACACGAACAGGTTCCTAACATTTTGCGAAACAAACTGTTTAGTCCTTCCGTCTATTTAATGAAATTTTAATCGTTAGTGACATGAGAAATGACTCTAATGTCCTTCTTCAAAAGTGGTTAAACCTCATGAGTCTTCCTTCTCACACAACTCAAAAATCAAAAAGATAAAAACAAGATGGGGAATTCTAAATTCAAAAAATCCTAACTCAAAATGATCTCTCACTAAATCACTTATCAATTCGAAATCGAAGGTGGAATTCAAACTGTGAGTACCATTTATATACTTTGTGTGATGAACCCTAAGTATTTTGATTATGTCCAATCGTTTCAGAAGATGAAAACTTAATACTCTCTTACATATAGTTTTTTTGTTGACTAATATTTTTCTACTTAGTCTATATGTAAGTTACTCAGCAGGTGCTGAATGAATCTCTTCTGGATTGCCTAAAGGACTCAGAAGATCTGTTTGCTAAAGTCAGAGTTTCAATAATTCAGAAGTTGGATGCTTCGCTCTGAAGCCGAAGTCTGCTAAAGCTCTCCTCTGATGTTCTTTGCAATCAGAAGTTCTTTTACCAATTTGATCAGAAGTCTAGACAACTGGAAATCAGCTTCTGAAAGCTTTGTCACGGGTTTTGGATAGCATTTAATGCTCTGACAAGTGCATTTAATGCAAGGCGCCAAAAGTTCAAAAAGCTGTTTTGATGGAGCGCGCCTGTCTGTTCAAGAGAAACCAGAATTTCCTTGTCTACCCTTTGTTGATCCAATTGAAGAATGATTCCAGTCAACCTCATCTTTGATTTCAAATCACTTACCGGATTGAGTTAAAGAACAAGGATAACGGAATCAAAGTGTTTGAAGACCGTTTGAAGACTTGACAAATTAACGGCTACAACAACTGATGTCATCTTTATTGAAGATTCAAATTCACCAACGGTCATCCTCATTCACTATAAATAGTAGCCAAGCTCCATTGCATCAAACTACACGCGTGATCATCGAGCAAAATCTCAACGCACTGTTTTAACAAGAAAAACAGAGCACCACTTCCCATTCTCAATCTTTCTTAAGCATAGTCTTAGTTAAAGTGAGAGAGTGAAGAAAAACAAGTTCATAATAGGAATCTTGTAAACTGATATCGTTTGTGATATTCAGTTAGATTTAAAGAGAGAAATCTAGTTGAGATTAGAGTTGGGTGAGAAATCCAGAAAACAGAGTATTGTTTGTTCTGGTGGAAATCCTTTAACTCTTTTTAGGCTAGTCAGAACTAAGTGAGAAATTAGCTTAAGTTCTGTTGATGTAAAGGAGCTTCTGAACTTGCCATAAAAGTTCTGAATAGTGGATTTATAAAATCTCTGTAGGCTGCGACCTCAGGGGACAAGACGTAGTCACAGGACCTCTGTGGCGAACTTGGATAAATCGAATTGTTCAATCAGGATCTCCTGAACTTCTTTCTCCCTCTTATACTTGTTATTTTTGCCTCTGTGTACTTGCTTATATTTAGTGCTGAAACAGATTTTCTCTAAAGTATCATTGTCTTTGTTTAGAAGATTGTCCATAAGTTCTCAAATCAGAACTTCTGTTGCTGAAAACGGTCTAACTGTGTTTAGGCAGAATTTCTCTCAGAAGCAACTTCTGTAAGCTAGCTTCTGACTCTGAGGAAATTTGACTCTGAAAAATAAGTTTCCCGAAAAACTTAGAATTTTTCAGTTTTCAACTTTGACACCTATTCACCCCCCTCTAGGTGATTCTGTTCTTGTTAGGGCCAACATTGTGTATATCATGGAATGATTTTTCTAACAAGTGCCATTTTTGAGGGTTATTAGGTTACTGTGATAGATTTTTAGGGGTTTTTATTTGATGATTATATTCTTCAAATCTCTACTATTTCTTTCCCTTAATCAGTTTAAAAGGGTTTTTAGAATGAAATGACAAAAAATTAATGGTGTAAGGGGAAGAGACCGAATCTAGACTTTACCTTCAAACTTTAATAGAAAAAATCTTGTTTGGAACCGGAGCCGTATACAAATGTCAAGAAGAATTCGATGAAGAAGAAGAGGTCGTGGAGGAGTTAAGAAAATCAGGAATAAGAAAATCAAACCATTATCAAACCATTATCTTGTTTGATTTCTGAGTTTTGTCAATGGTGGAATACATTTAAGTGAAGAGGAAGAGTAGAAAGAAGAGGAGGGGTTGTGTGGAGTTAAGAAGATTTGATATGTTTTAATAAAGGGTAGTTGTGGTATTAATTTTATTTTTTTAAATTGGATGTTGACCAAAGTACATCTTGACTAACGGGTTGGTAACCTTAAATAGACGGAAGGACTAAACAGTTTGTTTCGCAAAACGCTAGGGACCTGTTTGTGTGTTTTTGAAAATGAGATGACCAAACAGTGTGTTTCGCAAAAGGTCAGGGACCTTTAAATTATTCACCCTTGTTTTTTTCTTAAAAGTAATGAAAAGCATAATGTGGCATCTTATTATTTTTATGTTATTTTCCAATAATTTTTAGAGTCAGTTTGTTATTGTTGTGGAGAAAAGAAGTTGTTGTTGGGCAAAGTGTTGTGGAAAAAAAGTTACTGTCGGGAAAAGCAGACAAAAGCTGTGAAGTGTTTGGTAAACATATTTCAAAAGTCCTTACAGGTAAAAGATAAATAAAAAAATATGCATTTATTAAAATATATTGAAATTTAAGCCTATTTTAGCAAATATCAATATCAGCTTTATGCACAACTTTTAACAGCTGGTTTTTTCCCAAAAACTACAAATTTCAACTTTTACTGAAAACAGCTTTACCTGCTTTCCAATAAAGTAGTTTTGATTTACCAAACATTGCTTTTAGTTTGGAAAAACAGCTGAAAAAGCAATACCAAACCGAGCCTTATAATTCCTCCATCTCATTGTGTTGAAGAAATGTTTTAGCTTCTTCGTGCATACAATGGATTAAATAGCATTAATGTTATTATTAAGTGATGTTCTTTGAAATCGTTAATATTGTCAGTTTGGTTCTTTAATACGTTGTCAAAGATGAACATACCATAATCTAAATATCGGTGATTGTCGACCCATTCTGACAAACAAGTCAGTAATAAATTAGGAAATGCGGTTGTGTACATCTCAATGGAAACATGAATAATAAAGGTACATAATTACGAGATTATTCCTTGCCTTTTTATGGTGTGATCACATGTGCCGTGGCTTTAGAGGTTGGACAAATTGTGGCGATTATGGGTACTTACTAAGAAGCTTTGATGGGGTGGGCTCTACTCCGAGTCCGCTTCTGTAAAACAAAAATTACTTCTATATCTAATAGACTAATACTAGTCTCTAATAAAGCTCTCTTATCTACCCATCACAATCGCATGATACCTGTTTACACCCATTTTTAATTATTTGTGCTTATTGTATAGTTTAACTAAATTTTTATTATATGGGTAGATTAATTAATTAATATTTGTCCGTTAATAATTATTTAATTAAACTTTATCGTTATAAATGGGTAGTTTTTGAAGTTTGAGGACCTTAGAGACTAAGAAGGTCGTCGTCAGTTAATAAGGCCGCATTCAGGTAAGCAGGCCTTCCGTCTTGTCAAGCAGACCGCCTTCTTGCATTGGCCTTCTGGAAGTTATTTCGGCAAAAGTTAGTGGGGAGCGGTTATTTAAAGCGGTTACTGCGGAGAAAGTTAGTGGGGAGGTAGTTACTTGTTCTTGAAGCCTATAAATACAAGTCTTCTCCTCATTTTGAAGGTTCCACACAACAAATCCAAAACAACTCAAGACAAATCTATCTCTGTCAAATTTATCTTTTAATTTCAATTTCCAGCATTTTTCTTTCAACTTTTATTACAATTCCTTGTACTTTTCTTTGCTTTTCAACAATTTAAATTTATGCACATTTCAATTTCAACATTCTTGTGATTTCTCATTTTCTTTGGTTTAGCTTTTGATTATTCGAACCTTTAGAAAATATTCGGTCCCTTTTATTTCTAGCAATCTTTTGTAAGAAGTTAGATCAAACGCAAATTTCAGTTTACGAGTACTATAAATCGTTGGCACGCTCGCGATTCCATTTCACCGAAAAGGGCCACAACAATACCATAATCCAATTAATCTCCCCTCTATAGCCCTTGGAGATTGGAATCGATTTAGGGTTTTTGGGGAACTGAGCTTCTTCTTCTTCTGCCAATTCTGCAGCTGTTCCCGCCACAATCATACATAAAATTGGACAATTCTTCCACCGTTATGGATATTTTTATTTCACGGGGAAAACCAATGGTTATTATATGAGGTCAATTTCGAATTTGGCCCGTATTTTTTTTCGGAATTACGTATTTACTTTAGATTCTATTTGTGTGCAGGAAAACATTGTAGAGAATTATAGGTGAAAAGAGTGGATCGCTACTTACTAGTTTAAATTGAGGAGAGAATAAAATGGTTATCCATACTCCACATAAATCTCGGGTATTAACTCAATATATTAATATACTTAAAGGTTGAAACTTTTTATTATTATTATTATTCTAGAAACTTGGTTAGAAAAACAAGTTCTAATCAAAACTAATAACAATTTTAGTGCACCGGCCAAATTGGAACAAAATAGATGTTCATCGATTGATATAAAAAATATAGCACAAGAAAAAAAAATTACAAATTTCATCTGAGTAATAGCACAATTATCTTAATAAACAAACTTATTCGGTTTAATTGGTGTCAAACTCCTTAAAGTTGACAAACTTGAGCAACTAGCCTCCCAACTTTGAAATGTAATAAATTACCTCTAAAAGTAGGCTAATTGCAACACATAACTCCAAATTTCAAAATGCTATGATCCGAAAGAAGAGGTGAAATGATTATTTGTTTTAGTGCCTTAAGTGAATGATTCAAAAGGAGATGTAAAAGATTTATTGGGCTAGATGGTTGTTTTCTTAAGGGAATTTGTAATGAACAAATTTTGGTAGATGTGGACGGATGGTAATAATCAAATGTATCCAGTAGCGTGGGCTGTTATCGATGATGCCGAAAGTACACATACATGACGTTAGTTTATAGATTACAACATTTTGAAATTTGAGATTATGTGTTGCAATTAACCTACTTTAGGAGTAATTTGTTACATTTCAAAGTTGAGGGGGTTTGACACCAATTAAACATTGCATGATAAGCCAAAGAATACGTACGTACAATTGACTTGTCACGTGGTTTATAAACCCCAAAATAGTCATTGAATCATTCCACCACGACATATCTATAACCTTTAACAACGAGCCAACCGAAGACAAACACAATGCTCTCAAATTTAGCTAAGAAATTATTAAAACAACTAATCCAAAACATAAATCTTACAAGGTATACAAAGTTGAGTAATTAAATATGTTTTACATTTGGGTACATAAGCTCGCAACATTAGCTGCAGGACTGCCGAAGTACGCAAGTGCAATTAGCTCTGAACCGTCTAGCGTCTTGCTCTGCAAGATTAGCATTCCATCATTGATCTATGTTCTAACAATTTTATGTATATGCTGATCTAATTGCTTCAAATTGGAAGCGTTATGGACAAAAATTTACAATTTTTAAAATATTTCTACTTTTCAAAAAATATTAAGACAAAAAATTGATGATTGATTACCTTATTTTTGTCTCTCATGGCGTGAAGCAAGGTATAATTATCAAGAAACACAGAATGTTGATGATGGATCCTATTACCATAACAATCACAACACAGATCAAATGTATTGCCAGAAGCATTGTTAAAGCACGAAACACATGTGAAATATGTTCCTCCTAGGAACACTTTGCATCCATCGCAGAAATAAACTCTTTCCGTAGTGCATAAATATTGTAGCGTGACGAATTCCTCGAAATCCATCACCCCGTTTTTATCTTTGTCAAGCTTCTGAAAGAATTGCGTAGAAGAAATCGATTTAAACTTCTTCTTAACGTACTGCTCGTATTCTTCAAAACTGATATTTCCATCTCCATCTATATCAATTGTTTTGAAGATATCAGTTGCTGATTGTTTTTGCTTATCTGATAAATTTGCATAATAAGCTTTTGCTATCTTTGTTACCTCTTCCATGAAACTTGGGAATTGAATTACTGAAACCTATGATGTATATGTGTTAGGCACAAGGAAAAAGATAATATTTGCATATATACGAGACATATGCCTCATTTGTTTTTAATATAATGTCTTCGTGGATGGAGTGGAGACTATAATATGTTTTTTTTGACAGAGACTATAATATGATATGTTTAATTACATTAAAGTGTCCTTTCCATGATCATTAATATTATTATTCTAAGTACAAACGCGTGAAAATTAATATTATCTTAAGACAAACTCTGCCTACAAACTTGGACTGTTAATGCCGTTCAACTGAATTGCATTAACAAGGAGAGATGACCACCTAGTACGAATGACTTGATACTTCGGAACAATAATTTGATAATACGTTGTATCAGTTAGTAGTATTTAAGTTTCATTATTTAGAGCTTAGGGCTTAATTTTTAAAGTTTAGAATTTTTATTTTAGAATCTAATTTTATATAAATAATTAAAAAAAAAATACATCTTAATTAATTACACCTTGTCAAAATTTTATTAGTTAATGTAATATATGTCAATCTTTTATTGGTGTGGAGTAGCACACGTCATCGTGCTCTATGCATATATTAAAATCTCTTCTTGACAAGATTGTAAACAAGGACTAACGGTATCCAAACTATATACCCAGTTTTTTAAAGTGGTAGCTAAACAAAATTTTGTTTCAAAATCATACCCAGACCAAACTATCTCTAACCTCTCATTTAAGTCTAAATGACCTCATATAATCCGTATATGTGACATTTACGTGTTGCTTTTAATAATACAAGAATTTTCTTCATCCAGATTTTTGATCAGCCGACACTACATGGGTGTTGTTGCTTTGCTGCTGGTTTTGCTCCATTCTTTTATTTTTATCCGATTTTCGAAAAAATAAGATAGTGCTAATGAAATAAGTGAGATAAGAGACTACTTTATAGTAAGAAATGAAAGCAGAGAGTACAATAGTTTTAGAAGTCAAATAAATGGCTTAATAGGGTATTACCTCCTCTTGTCTTCAATTAACAAGTGACACCTCCAACTTTGAAACGTTACAAAAATCTCTCTAAATTTGCTTAATTGTATGAACTAACTCCAAATTGTTGACATGGCAGAGAGAGTGAGATTCAAACGCATTGGGTTGCGTAAAAAGGTTGAAAAATGAAAAAAAATTAATTAAAATAATTTAAAAAAAGTATAAAAAATTTTAAAAAAAACTAATTTTTCATTTCTCTCTCTTGTTCTTCATTGTTCTTCGTTCTTTCTTTTTCTTTTTCTTTTATTTTTTTTTCTTCTTCTTTTTCTTTTTCATGATACACGGTTCCAGGAAATCTGGAAATTCTCAAAATTTCCAGATTTCCGACGAAATCTGGAATTTTCTGATTTCCGACGGAACGACGGAATTTTTGTCGGAAATCTGAAAATTTCCAGATTTTCGACGGAATTTCAGACGAAATCTGGAATTTTCCAGATTCCGTCGAAAATCTGGAAATTCTGAGAATCTCCAGATTTCGTGGGTATTTGGAAATAAAGAAAAAAAAAGAAAAGAAGGAGAAGGAGAAGGAGAAGAAGAAGAAGAAGAAGAAGAAGAAGAAGAAGAAGAAGAAGAAGAAGAAGAAGAAAAAAAAAAAAGAGAAAGAAAAAAAAAATGAAGAACAAGAAAGAAGATGATTTTTATTTAATTTTTTTTTCATACATGTGACATTTGACTTTTCAACGACCTATAGCATGCTGACACATGTCGCGCGTGTAGTCCACATTTTGGCTGCAAGTAGACCATGTCGGATATGGAGGTTAATTGTTACAATTGAGAGTTTTTACAGGATTAATTGTCCAATTTTGTAAGTTTAGGGGAATTTTTGTAACGTTTCAAAGTTGGGGTGTCACTTGTTAATTGGAGACAAGTTTAGGGAGTAATACCCTATTAAGCACAAATAAATTTAGTAGGTTTAGTTTGTAAGTAGCTTCTACAATATCTCGAATATCTCTAAATGAAAGTTTTGTATTTCGGTTCTCTTTGAATTGATCAAATCGCGCACTTAAGTACCACTATCAAAAAATTAAACCTTCGATGCAAAGAATGCTTAATAATATTATTCCAGCATGCACCATAATTTATTTTATCAAAACCCGAAAAGTTTAACTAAAACCTTCAAACAAAACTTATTTGATCAATTGGATGAAACACTTACTTTTAAATCCTTACTTTTAAATCCTAAAACGAAACGAAAAGGTAACAAAGATTATTAAAAAAGTGACTTTGGTTACTTTGTGACAAAAAAGTGATTCTGATTTTTATATTATGTCAAACGAATGATATTTTATTTAGATACCGTAGTAATGATGGCTAGAAACTTCAAATATAAAAAAAAAATAAGAATTTATAAAGTTGTAAGCAACTTTAATTCTTCCGCTTTTTAATTTGAAGATTATTTAGGTAGTCTTTAGTGTAGAGAGAATTTTGAAACTGTTTATTCTAAAAAATTAAAAAATATGGTTAGATAGTATAATGTACTAAACAACTTTATTTCTTTCAATTTTCTATTTTAAGATCGTTAGCGATCATTCTTACAATATCTAAATAAAAAAATCATTCTTTTGACAAAATATAAAACTACAGCTATTGTGTTGTCAGAAAGCAAACCACATTCAATTTTTTGACAATTTTTGTAATCATAAACTTTTTTTTTTTTGAAATTTACCTAAGAAAGAGAATGCAAAGTTCATCTGAGCCAAAAAAATACGTCAAATTGATTTGTCACCTGGTTTATAAACTCCAAAATAGTTGTTAAATCCATTCCACCACGACACATCTATAACTTTTAACAAAGAGCCAACCAATGACAAAAACAATGCCCCGAAATCTAGCTAATAATTAAAACAACTCTTCCAAAACACAAATCATAAGATTGAGTAATTAAATATGGTTTACATTTGGGTACATAAGCTCACAACATTAGATGTAGTGCTAATACCGAAGTCTGCAAGTGCAAATACCTCTGAAGCTCCTCCTCTCTTGCTCTGCAAAATTAGCATCCGATCATTAATCTAAGTTCTAACAATTTGTATCTTTGTGTTCATTTAATTGCTTCAATTTGGAAACGTTATTAACAAAAGTTTACAATTTCTTAAATGTTAGTAGTGCATTTCAAAAAATGTTAAGGCAAAAAGAGAGACATAATCTTCAATTCGATGATTAATTACCTTATTATTTTTGTCTCTCATGGCGTGAAGCAAGGTATAATTATCAAGAAACACAGAATGTTGATGGTGAATCCTATTACCATAACAATCACAGCACAAATCAAAAGTATTACCAGAAGTATTGTTAAAGCATGGAACACATGTGAAATATGTTCCTTCTAGGAACACTCTGCATCCATCGCAAAAGTAAACTCTTTCTGTAGTGCATAAATATTGTAGCGTGATGAATTCTTCGAAATCAATCACCCCGTTTTTATCTTTGTCAAGCGTTTGAAAGAATTGCGTAGAAGAAATCGATTTAAACTTCTTCTTAACGTATTGTTCGTACTCTTCAAAATTGATCTTTCCATCTCCATCTATATCAATTGTTTTGAAGATTTCAGTTGCAGATTGTTTCTGCTTATCTGATAATTTTGCATAATAAGCTTTTGCTATCTTTGTTATCTCCTCCATGGAACTTGGGAATTGAATTACTCTTTGATGAATCCTATGATGTTTGTATATATATGAGATAGTATGCCTCATTGCTTAAGTTACATTGAAGTTTCCTTAGTCATCCATCATTATTATTTTATTCTAAGTTTTTTTTTTTTTTTGCAAATTTATTTTATTCTAAGTCTAGTTTGTCATTGCTTTCCTGAGTAATTTTCACTTGGACAGTGACTGATCATGTTAATTTGATCACTCACCGTTAGATCTGTGTAATGATGCTAAATCTAACGGTAATTGAAAGTGACAGACCAAATTCACATGGTCTCACTGACCAAGTGAAAGTTACTGTGTCTTTCCAGCTGTTTTCCCAGCTTTCGCTAGCTAAAAACAGTGTTTGGTAAATGCAAAACCACTTTCTGAAAAAGCTGCTTTCAGCAAAAGTTGAAATTTATAACTTATGTGAAGTTGTGCTGAAAGTTGATATTGATAACTCTTTTTACTTAAATAGGCTTCACTTTTAATATATTTTAATAAATACATATTTTTCTATTTATTTTTTTTGACTTTAAAAGGTTTGAAATGTGTTTACCACACACTTCACGGTTTTTTCTGCTTTTCTCGACAACAACTTTTCTCGACAACACTTTTTTCAACAACAACTACTTATTCCTACAACAATACTAAATTGGTCCTAAGTTCAAATGCTCGTGAAGTGAAAATTAATAACAATATCTAAATATAACTTTGCGTCCAAACTTGGACAATTAATGCCGGCTCAAACTGAATTTTTCTTTTCTCCATCTTTGACTTAATCTTAGAGGTCCAGTTGTTTGGATATTGTAGGAAAAGAAACATAGAAATTTTAGAATATGCAGAGTGTGTAGATCAATACGTATAAGTTAGGGGATATTCTATGGTCACTTTGTTTTTTACAAAGTAACCATTACTTTGTTTTGTCAACCATTGGATCATGGGTTAAAAACTAATCCAATGGTGAAAAAGACAAAGTATAGACAAAGTAAGGGAAAAACAAAGTGACCATAGCCTACACCATAAGTTAGTATATATTTAAGGTTTACAATTAAGCGCTTAAGAATATTTTAATTAGTATCTTGGATTTTTATTTTAATCCCTAACATTTATAAAATAAAAATTATGTAAAATATTTATTTTAGTTAATTACATAATGTCAAAATTTTATCAATCGGAGTGGTACAAAAATATATATTGGCTTAACATATTAAGTTATTTAAATGCTATGTATATGGTAAAATCTTTTATGAAATTTTTAGGCTTAATACACAAGAGTTTGAACTTCTCCTAAAACTTTAAATGATCATTATTTTTATCTGAAAGTTATAAATGTCACATTTTTGGACTTAAACCATATGTAGGTCTTTAAAGTTGTCTAAAAAGGTCATTTTAGTCCCTCAACTTTGGAGACGACCTAATACGTTGAAATGAAAATGTTGACTTATTGAGTCCTTATTAGATAAAATGATTCAGATATCAAGAGATTATAATATACCCGTGTTTTCTTAGTTATAAAAGAAGAGCTTGTGTTTTTATATTATTACCTAAAAGTCTCCTCCAATAACAAGTCATTATCCTTGTATATTATTAGGAAGCATAGGCAAGAGTATTATATAATTTCTCTAAGATATCTGCATCAATTGGTTAGCAGCTGCCAAATTTTACATACGTCACATTAGGATAACAAATAAATGAAGAAGACAAAGAAAAAAGAAAACGGGAGTTAATTAAAGGCTTGTACAAAATCCAAAACTCTGAGGATAAGAATTGAAGTTAGATATGGAAAAAAAGAAGTAAATAAGTAAAAGAGAAGAGAAAACTTATGACATATAAAATATGGTGAAGCTAAAAAGGAACCTCACTCGAAGAATGTATACTGCCGAGAACTTAACACAGCTAATCTTGGTTGCTTCACCCCCTTAATTTTTGAAATCAGATGTTATTAATAGTATAAGGGATAGGGGATTGATTAATTGCAAGAATTGTTCTTGCTTAAATCATGTACATAAGGGAATGAAAAAAACCTCAACAATCTTTAAAATTTAATGTTATTTTTATTTTTGGTAACAAAAAAGTTTAGCTAAAGGTAGGCTTACTCATTCGCAAGACCAAGGCAAATTACGGACCTCGATGAGGGTTTGCAGTGGAGTTTACAAATTGTCTACCAATAAAATCTAAATTTAATGTTATTTTTATTAAAGAATTCAAAGCAAATAGACGGTTACAGAATTTAACAACCTACAATTGTATCCGAACAGTAAATCTACTTATTAATTATAAAATAATTTTAGAGAATTATAGATTAAAAAGTTTATAAAAAGAGGGAAAATGGAAGAAAATGGCTAAGCATGTAACATAAGCAAATACCTTCCAAAAACTCAATTTCTGAATTTCTCTCAGCTTGTGGAAGTAGAGTATAGATAAGTAAATTTAAGGCTCTCTTTTTTTGTTAAAAAAAAGAAATATTCTTTTAGCTCATTTTTTCACTTTCACTCTCTCCATATTTTCATTTTTTGCTCTATGAGTGCTACATTAACGCCATGTAGGATTTAGAGGGCAAGTATTACATTTACATAGTTGAGGGGTTGAGAAGTTGAGTATCATATGCATGAATAAAATCCTTATTTGACTGTGTTGTGAGTCGTATTCGGTATCGTTTTCTTTAAGTGACATTTGGAATGATTTTACCATTCAAAATAATTTATGCAATGATTTTTCTTTAGCGTTGAAAGAATTAGGAAAGTAGGAAATAAATATTGATTTCAAATATATAAAACACCCGAATTCTTCATTCAAGCGCGTGTAAGGCCTATATAGTTCACGCGTTTTGCCAACTCATGTTCATGTCATCAATTCGGAGTTTACTATTTTGAAATTGAAGAAAATTTTTGTTACAATTGAAAATTGGAAGTGTCAGTAACATTTAGACAAATTAAGAGTATTTGTATTGTAAGCCTAAAAGTAAAAATACAATATTTAAAATATAAATTATCTAAATTTACTTTAGCACTTTTAAAAATTAGTCTTCAAGTTTTACTCAGATGCCATGCCGACACTTCAGCGTCCGCTTTGATTCAAGGATACAATGATTCTCAACAAGATCTGAATTTGTAATGGAATTCATTTAGATTTTTTTAATTTTTTTTATTGTAACTCTTTTGTTGAACTTTTGTTTGGACTCTTATATGTTTGCATATCTTTCTTAGCCATTTTCAAATACTGGCAACTATCTTTAATAGTTAGGCCATCGAATCATTTTGCCTCTATTAAGATATTTAACTCATTCTAGCTTGACGGGATGGTTTTGCAAATGTTAATGAAATTGTATGGTTATTATAATTTTTTTTACTAAATTTCACTTTACATTTGAAAATAATACACATTATTAACAATTTATTATAAATAGAGGGGTCCAACAGTTTAAGTTTACATTTAGTCCAGTAGCAGAAACGTCCCCAGGCTTTTATGTGGTTTGCCCTCACCTATTTTTGCTAAACTTAAAAAAAGTGAATTATTTACAAAAATATAATAAGAATGACATAAAATTTTAATTCTTAACGCAAAAATTTAATTTTGAACAACATTTCATCTATAGTTCGTTTGGTCGGAATGTGGCAAATAAATTCACTGAAAATTTTATATGACATTCATAATATGTAATATTTTCACATATAAAGTATTTTTAATTTGTTGATAAACTATAAGAGTGAGAAGTTGATAAAATATATTGATAAATGAAAGAATATTTAAATATAAAAAAAACTAGTTATAGATCATAATTTTTAAGATTTACAGATAAACCTTTTTAAAGTAATACTCTTGGGACCGGAAAAAAATATCACTTTACCGAATTTATTACTATCGATAATGAACATTGATGAAGAGATTAGTCATAAACCGAACAATAGAAATAAAATCACCTACTGTTGGGATTAATTAAGATATGGATCTAATTAATCCGACCCGTCCGAAATGGAACGGGTCAAGCCCATCTAAGAGGAATAAGTGATTAGGAAGCCCATTAGGTTAGATGGAGAAATTAGGGTTTCTCCACCTATAAATATGCTTAACCCTAATCACAATATGTGACAAGTAAGAAAGAGAGACGTCGGAACTCTGCCTCTATACGACCGAGCCTCCCTTACCCATCTCTCTCGTTCTTCGCTCTTAGTCTGTGGATCAACAAGACTTCTCCGGTTAACACCGTGTGGTCGTCTTTATCCGGTGATACAAGATCGTGGTGCTAAGATCCGCTTCCGCTACTCTGAGAGACTTGCTGGTTCTGCTATATAAGGTACGCCCGAACCCGTTATCTCATATGGATTAGTATGCCGGGCTAATCCCTTCATTGGTATCAGAGCCACAGATCTTGTATTCTGTGATTTCTGTATCCATAGATGAAGAAATCATGGGATCATTCGAAAGAATGATCGATTGATGCTGTGCTTATATGATATTGATTGTGTTCTTGATATTTCTGATATAAACATGGTACTTTGATAAGGTTTTAATCAGATCTGATAAAAGGCTTTTTAATCTGATAGAAAGTCTTTAATCTGACAAATGGTTTTTAACCTGATTCAAAAGTTTTATCAAAAAGTGTGTTTTTGATTCTCTGAAAGCGATTGAAACTCGATTGAATCCATTTTCTTATTGTTTTTCGGTATGGTACAGATCTGATCTGTGTTTTTTGACGATTAGGGTTTACTAAAATTGTATTCTGAATCGTCAAAATTCTTTAATTCGCCGAAAACGCTGCTGTAACTGTCTGCAAAACGTTTTCGACATGTTTTTTATGAAAACCGACTCCACCATCGTGCTCAGAGACCCCAAACACCCTAGGTTTGATATATTTTAATAGGCGAACGGAGGTATGGAAGTTGGAGCGTGGCTCTCACTCTCCTCTATTCTTCTAGCGACTCCCCGAACCGCCCAGGGCGCGTGGGGGCGCGTGAAGAGGCTTCCAGAGCCCGTTTTCGGACCAATTTTTGGCAGATAACTTTAAAACATTATTTTGGATTTTCTGGAAATTTTTGGGAATTTTTGGACAGACGGTTTTACAACCTCTTCTTTGTCTCTTATCCCGAACCAGTCCAAAACTGCGAAAATTTGTTTTCTACTTTTCCAAAATTGAGAAAAATGAGTTTTTCACTATAACTTTTTCGTGATATGGATGCCCTTATCGATCAAAATGAGTTTGATTGTTGGAATTAGTTTGTGTATGAGTACGCTGACTTTTTTCCCTCTTTGTTGTATAAGACAGCAATGGCGGGCACCATTTTCGTGCCAATAGTACCTAGGACCCAAGCCCAGAAAGCTGCCAAGAAAAGATTCCGCGACAAGTTAAATCGTTGCAGGATGGCTCCTACATCCAGATGGGATGATGCTGATGCTATTGTGCGTCATTTGGTTAGAGTCCAAAACCTGATGCAGTGTTGTATAAGCTACAACGGGCTCAAAGATAAAGTTCTCCGCTTTGGAGCGGTGGAAAGATCTTTGATCAAAGTCCCGAGGCTTAAAGAGTTGTACGTAGAATGTTATTGTAAGTCTAGAATGGACTACAAGAGATTCATTCGACTCTTTATGGATGACCTCGATGAGCTGGGCGTTTCCTACCCATTAGGGTGTAAGGGAATAGTCTTGAGATCTGGAAATGCGATCCAGACTCCTCACTATGGGAGAGGGCGTGAGCACTTGCATAGAACCTTCACAAAACAAATGCGTTACGACGTGTTTTGTTCTTTCCCAAAGAGGGTTCGTCGAGATGGTTTTAACCCGAAGAATTATGAGTAGTTCTCTTCTGGTTTTATGGAGTTGTGTTTTGCAGCTAGTTTTTGTTTTTAGGATTCCAAAGTTTCATATGATAACTTTTGAGTTATATTTTATTTCATTGCTTTCAGAACAAGTAGCTCGTTTTTGGTTTGTGGATTCAATTTTTGATTCAATGACAATTTTGGTTATTTTCATTAAATGGTTTTTGATTAGTTGGGTTCAACGAGCTGCTTAATTGGATTTATGTTTTCAATTACCGATGTTTGCTTTTCTATATCTTGTTGAACCTAGTAGTAGGACTAGCCTGAAAAGAAAACACTATGAACTCAAAGTCATCAAAATTCCATAATAACCACCTTTTGTAAAAAGTTACAATATTTTGTTACGCGAGGTAACATAAAATTCTCTAAGCATAAATATCTACCTAATAAGCTAACCATTAAAGTGTAAAGGGTAATTTGAGCCATTCCTATATGGTCTCATTTTCGATTTGAAATTTAATATTAACCTTTTTAGCTAGATATAGGTTGCTAAGAGAATTCATTGCGTGTATTGAACCTTTTAGACTTCTTAATAAGACGTGCAATTCCATTGTAGATTTGTCAACAATGGCTACAGCTAGAAAGTCGATCGTAGCTGAACTTAACAAAGACCTGAAACTGAACGGGGACAACTATGATGTATGGGGAATTAAGATTAAGTATGTGCTGGAAGAACAAGAGGTTCTAGACACCTTGGAAACAGTCATGGCTGTGCCCGAGGAAGGCGTTACTGCTCAGCATCGAAGAGATAGAGAAGCTTATACGGCATGGAAGAAGAGAGATTCTACTGCCCGTATCATTCTCTTAAGTTCGATGCATGATGACTTCACTCGACAGTTCTGTAAGTTAGAGAATGCAAAAGCCCTGTGGGACTCCTTGCAGGAGAAGTTCGGAGGTGTGTCTCTGACTAGGCTCCGGTCTCTTACTATCAAATTTGATACTTACAAGAAGAGACATGATCATACAATGAAAAAGCATTTGAGAGAAATGCAGAACATGATCAGTGAACTCAGTGAAGCAGGTCATGTGTTGACCGAGGAGCAGAAAGTTCAAGCTGTTATCCGTTCTTTACCGAACAGTTGGGAGCATATGAAGATGCACCTGACACACACCGAAGGTGTTACCACCTTCGATGCTGTTGTTCGCCACCTCGAACTCGAGGAGGATCGCCTCGCATCGATCAAGGTCAATGCTGAAGCTCACTATGTGGGTTCCAACTCCAGTGGGAGGCGTCCAAGGGCTCAAGGCCAGAAGCGTAAGCGCTCAAATGGCAGGGGTAAAGAACCGGTGAAAGAGCAAAGGAAAGCAGAAAGACCCAAAGAGAAAAAGCACAAGAACATAAGGAAGACAAACGTTTCTCGCGTGAAATGTTTCAATTGTCAACTCAAGGGGCATTATGCAAACGAGTGCACTGTTCCCAAGGTACGTTCTAACTCATGTGTGAGTGAACTTTACGTATCTAGTACTGTTCTTATGACTGAGCATGATCCTTTGTGGGTCGTTGATTCAGGTGCAACAGACCACGTGACGAAAGATAGAGATGCTTTTGTCGAGTTCCGACGGATTCCAGTCGGATCAAGGTGGATCTATGTAGGCGACAACTCAAGAGTTGAAGTCCTAGGAATCGGCACATGTGAATTGCGATTGCGTGAAGGCCAAACCCTAGTCCTACATAATGTTCTCTTTGCTCCCAAGATTCGAAGGAATTTGGTTTCCGTAACTTCTTTATTAAGGATTGGTTTCAATTTCCTTTTTGCTCATAACAGTTTAAGAATTTGTTTGGATGACCAATTTTATGGTCAAGGATATGTGCTGAATGGTTTGACAATTTTGGATATTGATCATCGCAATAAATCTTTTTCCTATTCTACTACTTCTTCTTCTTCTTATGTGAATGATAAAGATGTTAGTTTATGGCATGCTAGGTTAAATCACATCGGTCAAGACCGAATGAAACGTCTAGCTAAAGAAGGATTACTAGGTGGTATACGAAGTGTCGAATTACCACCTTGTGAACCTTGCCTAAAAGGAAAGATGCATAGAAAACCATTTGGTAAAGGTACTAGGGCAGAACTTCCATTACAATTAATACATTCTGATGTATGTGGTCCAATGAACGTGAGGGCAAGGCATGGAGCTTACTACTTCATCACTTTCATAGATGACTGTACTAGGTATGGTCAAATCTACTTGATGGCTCACAAGTCTGAGGCACTAGGTTGCTTTAGAAAGTTTATGAACCTTGTTGAGAACCAACTAGACAGAAAGATCAAAGTTCTGAGAACCGACAGAGGTCGGGAATACCTCTCTGAGGAATTCAAAACTTTGTGCGATGAAAGGGGAATTGAACATCAGTTGTCCATTCCATATACTCCGCAGCAAAACGGTGTTGCCGAGAGGAGAAACAGAACTCTTCTCGATATGGTCAGGTCTATGATGGCTCAAGCAAGTTTGCCCATTTCCTATTGGGGAGATGCCTTGCTAACAGCCACATATGTACTTAACCGAGTACCCTCGAAGACTGTCACTTCCACTCCATATGAGTTGTGGACCGGCCGCAAACCTGACTTAAGTGTGCTTAGGCCATGGGGTTGCACTGTTTTCGCTCATGATACTTCAAGCAAATTTGGGAAATTAGGCCCAAGAGGCAAGAAGTGTGTCTTTATAAGATACCCTGAAGTATCCAAAGGATATGTCCTAGTGGGAGAAAACGCAGAAGGTCGAGTGACTGAAATCGAATCCCGAGATATAGTGTTCTTGGAAAACGAATTTCCTGCCATTGGACAAGTGGACAGAGATCAACCCTTGTTTGAGGAACTTGATTCGAACGGACCTCTCCATTCGAGTGGGAGGAATACTGAGGAAAATGCAATTGATCTTGACAATGGTCTAGATCAAGATCCTATTCTTAATTATGATAGAGAAATGGATCATATCCCTCAGAATGTTTCGAATGTGACAGATCCTAATGCAAGTGGGAGCGAGTTTCTTGACTCAAATGAGAATAAGGAACTTAGCATAAGAGAAAGAATTCCGGGTTATGATGAATATATGAGACATGTTTATCAAGACCGAGAGGAATCGCGTCAAACAAAACGACAAAGGGTCAAGCGCCGTCGATTTGGTATCGAAGGCGAAGCTCTCCTTATCACCCCAAGTGATGAAGCTGAGCCTAAAAATGTTAGTGACGCACTCTCTTGTCCTGAAAAAGATAAATGGAAGAAAGCAATGGAAGAAGAAATGGATTCCATGAAAGTCAACCAAGTTTGGGAATTGGTTGATCTGCCCGAGGGAAGAAAAGCTGTTAAGAGCAAGTGGGTTCTTAAAGTAAAGCGAAGGGCTGACAACAGTATCGAAAGATACAAAGCTCGCCTGGTCGCTAAGGGCTTCACACAACAGGAAGGGATAGACTATGAGGAGACCTTCTCACCTGTTGTGAGGTTTACATCTATCAGGCTAATACTGGCAATTGTTGCAAGTTTAGACCTAGAGCTACATCAAATGGATGTTAAGACTGCTTTTCTCAATGGAGAATTGAACGAAGAAATCTACATGGAACAACCTGTAGGTTTTGTCGTACCAGGATGCGAACAAAAGGTTTGCAAGTTGAATAAGTCAATCTATGGCCTGAAACAGTCTTCGAGGCAATGGTATATTCGATTTCATAATCAAATGATCTCGAACGACTTCAAGATACTTGAAGAGGACCATTGCGTATATATAAAACGCTCAGGTAGAAAATTTGTCATTCTGTCTCTATATGTAGATGACATCCTCATAGCAGGAAATGACATTGCTTTTGTAAACCAAATCAAATCTTGGTTAAGCTCAAGTTTTGAGATGAAAGATATGGGCGAAGCCGCATACATTCTTGGAGTTAAGATTACAAGAAATCGTTCAAAGAAACTGTTGGCATTGTCTCAAGAGACTTATATCAACAAAGTAATTGAACGCTTTGGTATGGCAGGCTGCAAACCCGTAGACTGCCCAATGAATAAAGATGTCACCCTAAGTACTGAAATGTGTCCCCAAACACGAAAGGAAAAGGAACGAATGAAAATAGTTCCTTATGCAAGCGCCATAGGTAGTCTCATGTATGCAATGTTGTGTACTAGACCCGATATCTGTCACGCCGTTGGGATGGTGAGTAGATACCAGTCCAATCTTGGACAAGCACATTGGACCGCCGTTAAAAGGATATTGAGATATCTTAGAGGTACTGCGGATTATTCTCTATGCTATCAAGGCAGAGACCTGAATCTCAGAGGATACACGGATGTTGATTGGGCAGGTGACTTGGATGAGAGGAAATCCACATCTGGCTACGTGTTCTTGCTTGGCAACGGTGCCATCTCATGGAGTAGCAAGAAACAGACATGTGTAGCACTGTCCACAATGGAGGCTGAGTACGTTTCGTACTCGTCAGCAGTTCAAGAGGCGGTGTGGTTGAATAGGTTCTTAAACCACATTGGTGTGACCAAATCCGCCGCTCCAGTCATAGTTAATAGTGATAGTCAATCTGCTATTGCTTTCGCTAAGGATCAAAGGTTCCATAGCAAGGCCAAGCATATAGAGATAAGGTATCACTTTGTCAGGGACTTAATTGCACGCAAAGAAGTCAGTGTGAAGTACATTTCCACTCATGACATGGTTGTTGATCCCCTTACCAAACCTGTCAAGAGAGATGTTTATGTCAAACATATTAGATCCCAGGGTTTGAGAAGGATCTAAATTGTACTTCTATTTTTCAATGTTAAATGAACTTGAATTATCAATAAAGGTTTTAAGAATTTGTTTCCAATACACGAGTGCGAATGTTTTATTTGTTTAACATTTGCTGTTATTGAAAAATGCATGTTAGACAGAGAAGTAGCTCACTCACACGAGTGTTTACCCTTGTTCTGTCATATGAGACAGATAGAAGGATGAGGCCGCTTTTGAACATACGAGAGCATGTTCCAATAGCAGTAGAGGCCGTCTTGTAGAGAGGATGAAAGCAATTTCATCATGGTACAAGATAACCACATATACCTCGAGTATATGTAACAGATTAAGATGTAATCTGAAAGGCAAGTTTGTGATGACTTAATGCCTTCTGTCTTTACAAGCCAGGAGCGATCATTACAAGTAATGAACTAAAGTCAGATGTTTTGGCACATCTGGACCTATGCTTCTGTATGGTGTTAGAATTGAGGTACATGCTCTTCCATAAGTGGAATTGAACACCATGGCACGTGTATATGACACTGTGTGCTTAGCGACCACAAGATGGAAAAGCGCAGATCTCGCCTTTTCCTAGTGTGAGACTTACATCTCGGAATTATGATTTCTTGAGAATAATTATCCTTATGACTTTCGGTTTATTCCAAGAAGTATATTATGATGTAGCTACCTTGGAAAGGGTAATCCCGAGGTTGATGTGATAATTCCAACCAAAAGGAGCCAAACTGGATAAGCGAATCAGACTATGATGGAAGGAATAAAACCAGGAGGAAAGATATCCATGGAGTTCACATCTTGAGATATTCTGACTTTCACCGTCCGGACACTTGTGCTTATGAGCATATTTGTGAAATCAGATGAGCTGTTGAGATCAAAGTTATGACAGTGGATGTGAAAAGGAATCTGGGATAATGCATACACCATAGACGATCCATGTTCAAGTCTAAAGGCTACATATCTCCAACGAGTATATAGTCCCAAACTTGAAACATGCACATCGAGCAGTTATATATCTCCAACGAGTATATAGCACTTGAGCTCTCGATAGTATGCCGGTCGCACAGACTATTTGCAATACAAGATCTGAGATTGAGAAAAGATACTTTGGAATTGGTTCCATTGCGTACGAGTGGGAGATGTTGGGATTAATTAAGATATGGATCTAATTAATCCGACCCGTCCGAAATGGAACGGGTCAAGCCCATCTAAGAGGAATAAGTGATTAGGAAGCCCATTAGGTTAGATAGAGAAATTAGGGTTTCTCCACCTATAAATAGGCTTAACCCTAATCACAATATGTGACAAGTAAGAAAGAGAGACGTCGGAGCTCTGCCTCTATACGACCGAGCCTCCCTTACCCATCTCTCTCGTTCTTCGCTCTTAGTCTGTGGATCAACAAGACTTCTCCGGTTAACACCGTGTGGTCGTCTTTATCCGGTGATACAAGATCGTGGTGCTAAGATCCGCTTCCGCTACTCTGAGAGACTTGCTGGTTCTGCTATATAAGGTACGCCCGAACCCGTTATCTCATATGGATTAGTATGCCGGGCTAATCCCTTCACCTACGAATGAACAAATTTTTGAGTCGATAATGAACATTGGTGAAAAATTAATCCTGAACCGAACGATAGCAATGTCATTCCAAGCGTGTCATCAAAGAAAGCAGTTCAAACAATCAACACTTTGATACTTGTTACAACACGAGCAAAACATACCAAGAGTTGTTTATGTTTTACGTAAAGTCAAGGATGATGTTAATTTTAGGTTTGGTGGAAAGAATAAACAAAATACTACTATCATATTTTTAAAAAATTGAATTTTGTAACTCATACATATTAAATATATGTATAATTCTGAAATTATTACTTTACATATTACTCGGGCCCTTCAGGACTTTCTAATTTTTTATTATCTTATGCTTTTAACGAGAATATTACTTTATTACATGGGCTCAAGTTGGGACTGACAGAATTTATTACTTAACCGAGGTTATTACTTTATCGAACATTACTTCATCGAGGTTTAACTGTAGTTTTTTTTTTGAAAAAGATTTAGTTTTTTTAAGGTGCAAAAATCACGTTATTTGGTTACTACTTAAAAAAATTATGTCCTTTGGCTACCACATTCATTTTTTAGTGAATTTATTTGTTGGATCCGGATCAAAATGACTACAAATTCAAAATGACAGTTTTACCCCTAAGAATAATTGAAGGGTGGTGGGGTATTACAGACCACAAAGTATGTGATTTGGTACCCTTGTCCGCCGCCTTCTTCATTCATTTCCAATATTCTCCGGTGCAGAGCATTGAGCAGTCCCATGGCGGCTTCCTCAACTATCATTCCTTCATCGTCATCTTCCTTCATCGGAAAGCAGGTTAACATTTTCACTTTCAAATCATGAATTTCTTTTCCTTTCTCTTTCGATTTTGATTCAATTGCTCTCGTGCAGAAGGATCTAGGGTTTTCGTCAATCTCATCATCGTCATCGTCGTCGTTTTGTATTCCGAAATGCAGGAGGAAGTCGATTTCGAAGAAAATAAAGTCAGTTATGACTCCTCCTCAGCAACTAGACCGCAAACCTGCCTCCACTGGTTCAGTTAATATTCTCTTCTATATTTTTGTCAATTAACCGTTGTCTTATCGGTTTTAATGGAGTCTTTCTATGGGAATTGCAGGTCAAAACTGCCATGACAATGACTGAGAAAATATTGGCTCGTGCCTCCGACAAGTCTCATTTGAGCCCCGGTGAGAATGTTTGGGTCAATATTGATGTCTTGATGACTCATGATGTTTGTGGCCCTGGTTCTATTGGAATTTTCAAGAGAGAGTTTGGACAGAATGCTAAGGTGCTCGACCGTTTCTTCTTATTTCAATTCATGATATGGCTAATTTGTTTAGTTGCTACTTAGGGATTCAATGTACTCTCAACTTCACTGCCTGGTAAAGGTTAAGCAGTAATGAATTATAACTCGGAAAAGCATTGGACTGTTCAAGTTTGATTATTTGTTAATTCCGTTTAGTTTCTGTAATAAAAACACATTAGTTTTAGACGAAATTTTTTGTTTTTGGATTGGTTTTGAGATCAATTAGATGGTTTTGTTACTTAAATTGTCTCGTATCATAATCTATTTAGTGTTTTCCCTTTTTCCTCTTCTTGAAGTTATCAACTTGACTTGCTATTTTGGTATTGAAGGTTTGGGACCGTGAGAAACTTGTCATCATACCAGACCATTATATATTCACTACTGATGAACGCGCAAATCGAAATGTGGATATATTGAGGGATTTCTGCCAAGAGCAAAATATTAAATACTTCTATGACATCAAGGATCTCGGTGACTTTAAGGTCAGATACATGATGATTGTATGCTTGCTTAGAATTCCTTGCCCATTGCTTGCTGAGTAGGCGTTTCACTTACTGAACTTACAGGCTAATCCTGATTACAAAGGTGTATGCCACGTTGCACTTGCCCAAGAAGGACATTGTCGTCCAGGAGAGGTGCAGTTCTTATCAGTTTCTCAACTGTCAAACTTTACATTTTTTCAAAGCAATAAATCATACATCGTTGTCCTCAGGTCTTGTTAGGTACTGATTCTCACACCTGCACTGCTGGAGCATTTGGCCAATTTGCAACTGGCATTGGAAACACTGATGCAGGTTTTGTATTAGGCACTGGGAAGCTCCTGCTGAAGGTTTGTAAGTTCTTTTGATTTTATGTGTCAAAATACTCTTAATGCTTACTCTTTATTTATATATTAACTTCACTAAGAATTCATATTTTATCACATCAATTTTTGCACCACATTCACTTTTGGTCAGAGCCCATATAAACGGAAAGCATAAAGTTGAAGAAATTAATCATTAATTGTTTTAAGTAAATGTTTGATCATATGGACATATTTTGCTTAATCTTTAAATCTATATACACTGTTATTCTCATGCGACGGATACAGCCATGTAGTGTCCACTGTCATGTGGGAGATATAAATACTCTCAACATAGGTGATATTTTTCCATTAAGACGTCAATAATTGCTAGTGAAGAATATCAGGGAATTGATGGATGCGAGACGTTGGTGCAAGAACAAAGAATCCTCTTTAATACTTCCTGTCTTAGACTGGAGTAGTAGTTGTTTTATAGGACTATAAGTTGCAGTTGCGGCAATTCAACTCCAAATGAAAAGTTTTTTGTTAGACAGTACATTGGTTTTTCAGTGCTGGACTGCTGGGTACTAAGTATACTAGACTAGACTAAAATTTCTAAGCAGATGAAGGTGTTGGTTGATAAAACTGAAAATCTAAGTGTTGACAAAATAAGTACTGAATTTAAATATCATTAATGCTGAAAGTATGAAATGATGTAATTGTTTGATAATCCTAAAAGTAAAATCAAGTCTCGTCAGCGACATAAATTCTCTCCCTCCACTGCGCCCTATCCACTACCATATTTTCCTCTATGCCTTATATACTCATGTCACTTTCAATAACCCTCTTCCAAGTTTGCTTAGGCCTTTCTCTACCCCTCACCATGTCCTCCCTTTGCCAATCTTCAAGCCTTCTAACTGGCGCATCACTCGCCCTTTTTTTATATAGCCAAACCACCTTAGCCTTAGTTGATAATTTTCATCTTAAAATATTTAAAAAAAATATTTTGACTTTACCAAAATAAGTGATTTATCGACTGCACTGAAACTTTTGAACGACGTTATCAACAAGCTAACCGATAAGCACTTAATATATTAATTAAAAGTGCTCAAGTTGGTTACAAACGGCCCCTAACATTTTTACAATTTCCACAGTGCATGACTATGAATTCTTAATCTTTGTGTTATTAAGGGTCTTCACTGAAAGTTCTCTTTTCTGTACCTTGGAAGTTCTCTTTTCTGTACCTTAAATTTTCACTTGTACACGGCCTGTACTTTAAGTAGTTTATATAGTTTCTTTACTTTTGTTCAGTTATTACTTCTTCAAATTCGCTTTTATTTTAGTCGCAATCGATGGTTCCATACCCTTATCATTCATTCTTCCCATGCATTGATTACTAATTGTCTTACAAATCATGACCATGAGAGAACTTTGAACCTGAGCATATCTGGTATAGTTAAGCATATCAATTTGTTGTGTTTACATGCATGTGTATTTGCAAATATTATTTTGGTTTTCAACTGATTGTTTTTTGATGATTTTGAGTATCTTAAAATTTTAGGTTCCCCCAACTCTGAGATTTGTGATGGATGGTGAAATGCCTGATTATTTGCTAGCGAAGGATTTGATTTTACAGGTGAGTATTCTAAGACCTGAGACAATTTTTTCCTATTAATAGAAGTGTTCTTAATGTAATTAATATTGCCATCTCTTGTTTTGTTACGTGATGATAATTTTTTCTTTACAGATTATTGGTGAAATATCAGTTTCTGGTGCGACCTACAAGTCAATGGAATTTGTCGGAACAACTGTTGAGAGTTTAAATGTAAGTAACTAAACAACTTGTGGCTGGTCCTTTTTGTCTGAACAGTTAATATCACATAATAACCAGTCTTTTCCTTTTTGTTGTTGCTTTATTTTCTGGGATCATTAGATGGAAGAGCGGATGACATTATGTAATATGGTTGTTGAAGCTGGGGGAAAGAATGGGGTTATCCCTGCTGATAGCACTACGTTCAAGTATCTCGAGGTATTTTCATACAGATAATGCACATTGCTAAGTTTTATTCTTTCCACAAGATAAATATTGTCTAGCAAGAGCTTATTCTGATGTCTTTTCATGGACAGGATAAAACATCTGTTCCATATGAACCAGTCTATAGTGATCAGCAAGCAAGGTATTTTCTTAATACAAAATCACTACCGAAGTTTCTTATTTTCTCACAATCCTGGTGAGGAGAACTCACCAAATCAATGTTCAATTCAGTTGAATGTTTTCTAGGTGCTTTATTTTTATGGGTGTAAGGTGTATATTGGCTTAACATGGTTAAATTCTTTTCTTTCATGGAAAAATTGATTGGTCTTTTAGCATCTTACAACTTGGCAGTTGAAACACCGTTAAACAATTTAAATACTGAAAAATTGTTAACTTGATCAGTTCATTTTCACTACATTAAACAGCATTGTAGCTTTATGAATCCCTTAATATCAAGTAAATAACATCAGATTTTTGCTTTGTGATCTAAGATGAACTTGAAAACCTAAGTTATCATGCAGATAGAGTTCTAGTTAGTAGTTAAGGAGAGCGAGAAATAAAATACCAAATTAGTCGATGAACTTGAAAAAAGATTTCAATAAGCCCGAGTCAACTTGGAATTTGGTCAGGTTTGAAATTAACATGAGCTTCAAAGACATTCTGGACCCATGTAAATATGAAAAGTTCATTTCTAACCTATTTTACTTCGCCTGTCAAGTTTACGAACTGTTAGATTAAAATATGTTGTTGGGACTTAATTATCAGCTTGAGCTTTTAGTTCAATCGGTTAAGCAACATGGTATGAGAGCCGGCCGGGAGTGATTAAATTTAACACCCGGCAAGGTGGGCCTGTGTTGTACACACTTCAAGCTTAGAGGGCATTCGTGTGTCGGGGTGTGTTAGATTAAAAGATGTTGTTGGGCCTTAACTATCAGCTCAAGCTTTTAGTTCAATCGGTTAAGCAACACAAACCGATTTGATACTTGATGCAATTATGAGATCAGTTGAGATTGTACACTAAATGCAATTATAAATTCATCTTTGTTGATTGACTGACAAATTACTGTCTATAAAGTCCTGTTATTTGCTACTTCATTGTTTTTCATCTTGTTTTATTACCCCTTTTTCTTTTGAGCTTTATCATTCAGAGACTTGTATTGAGTGTTGAAAGAATGTAACTAAAGTTTAAGTACATAGTGTAATATGTTTACTTCTGGTAATTGAAGTAACTGATATTGCTTGTTTCATTTTTGTCTTTCTTTTTAGATTTCTCTCAGAATACAGATTTGATGTCTCAAAATTGGAACCCTTAGTTGCAAAGGTGTGTGATTGTATTTCGCTTCATCCATGCAGTCTTATAAATAGTTGACAATATTTGTTTTCAGTAATTGTTATATTTAACTCTAGTATGGATTGACATAATCCATATATTTTTTCAGCCTCATTCTCCTGATAATCGTGCATTAGCAAGAGAATGTAAAGATGTCAAAATTGACCGAGTGTACATTGGATCTTGCACTGGTGGAAAAACAGAGGATTTCATGGCAGCTGCCAAAGTTTTTCTAGCTTCAGTAAGAGTCATTTATCAGTGTTTAGTATTATTATTATTATAATTATTATTATGTCAATAAATACATCATTGCAATTTGATTTTTCTCATTCAAGCAATTTCGTTGCTGTGGGATCCTAAGTCCAAAACTTTGGTCATTCAATTCCCCTTTTCACCTTATAGAAGAAGAGAAGAAAAAATTGAATTAGGTGTTGTTTAGGATAGGAGGGATTATCTTATTTCTCTGAAAATCTAAACTACTATCACTTGTCATTTCTTGTGATTTTGGTTCTTCGTTTATCTCGTCTGCAGCTTAACATATTATTCTGAACGCACAGGGTAAAAAGGTCAAGGTACCAACATTTCTTGTCCCTGCTACACAGAAGGTTAGTCTATTGTATTTTTACATGCTTCAGTTAAGGTTAACTGGTAATGAAAGATTATAAAATGATGCTGGAAAGGAATTGTCCTAGGATTAGCTAATTTATATTTTTAAAAATTTCAGGTTTGGATGGATGTATATAGTCTTCCAGTACCAGGATCTGGTGGAAAAACTTGCTCTCAGATTTTTGAAGAAGCCGGTTGTGACACACCTGCAAGCCCTAGTTGTGGCGCTTGTTTGGGAGGCCCTAAAGACACCTATGCACGCATGAATGAACCAATTGTAAGTTAACTTTTGTTTTCCCTTCCAAGTAGGATACAGTATGCATTGATCAATGATGCAATGGGATTGACATTTTCGATGGTAGAGGTTTGGGAGGGAGGGATACATGATAGTATCTTGTAGTCCCTTTCTTTTTTGTGTGTGGTAGTGGGAATTGGTGTTTTGGATGACACAAGGCAACAATTAAAGGTGGAAACTTATTTTGATAGCCCATTTGTTGGACGGAGTGACACATAATGTAAATATATAATCTTTTGGAATGGGGTGACTACATGTTTATTTGATACGGAACTGCTATTTGACTAGCAATGCTTAATAGAATTTAGTGTTGGAAATAAGAAGATAAAGTACTGACAAGACGAGTCTAGCTAGGATGAGGTTGTTGTTGGACTGGATAAATTGGATGAGACGGATGGATAAGTTATGGAATGAGTGTATAAGAGAAAAGTTCAGTGTGGCGTCCACTAAAGATAAACAAGCATATCCTAAAAATTGATTTGGACATTTTCAATAATGGTCTATGGATGCTCCGTTGCATATCTGATGTAACTGACCCCAACTAGTTAGGAATAATACTTTTTGACCTATTTGGTTAACAATTTGAGTGGTGTATGATTGCAGGTGTGTGTGTCAACAACAAACAGAAACTTCCCGGGGAGAATGGGACACAGAGAAGGACAGATATATCTTGCTTCCCCTTATACAGCAGCAGCATCTGCTTTGACTGGTTATGTCACTGATCCAAGAGAGTTTTTGAACTGAACTAATGAAAGTTCTATTGTAATAACAACATCCAATACTGAGATTTTACAAGTCTGAGATCGAGTCTATTGTATCAAGAGTCCTATATTGTTATTTTGCAAGGTAATACTTGATTTAGTTAATGAAATAAGCTTGTTTTGAGGCTTAATGGATCAACTCAAGATTTGATTTCAAATATGGCACGCAAATGTGGTGGTGGGAATGCTCTTTCTTTAATGTATCAATAATGGATTAGTGTGAGCTTATACTGTTTGAAGATCGAATCGGTCATTCTTATTCTTAGTAGTTTTCATGCAAATTATGAAAGAAAACAGAGTATGAAAATTGTAATGAGGAAAAACTAGTTCACAAATGAAGTGTTCAGAATTCTCCTATATTGGGCAAACAAAGGTAAAAAGACCTGGTTCACTCTTGTTTTCATAATCAACAAAATGGTGAATTTCACTTGATCCAAAACTGATGCCAACAAAAGAATATATGATCGAACCAACCCCAATCTTGATTTTATGCCCATTTTCCAAACATAGATTGTTATGAATTGGTAAGAGCGTTAAAAATGGGGTTGTAAATGATTTCGAACTCGAGTTTGTTAATCTTCTGATAAGCCAGGCACGAGCAGGTCAATAGAATCGTACGAGAGTTGGCTGAGATGTAAAGCTTGAATGGGGTAAAGCGGGACAGGGGAATGGTCAGATAATCTTCCCTAATTTGATTTATAATAAGAGACTTGCTAGTCAAGGAAAAACTTTAGCAGGTTGATTTTTTAAATAATTATTGCTGTGGAACCTAATAATGCTATAGTTGTTATTCATCCATTAGTTAATCACCTTTCTAACACTATTATTTAATAATTATTCACTCATTAAATATAATTATCATCATAATAATATACAGTATTAAGATTGACTTGCAGCTCCAGAGTCGTAAGGAACTTGGTTAGCCACTTAGCAGCCAGCCCCTTCCATTTTCAAAGTAATCAAAACTTTGCTTTAATATAATTAGTATTCTGGCTCTTAATTCCTGCTTAACAAGAATCATGTCTTCCATTTCCATGGTTTCCTCATCTTTCCTTACCAACACGGTCTGCTTCTACTTATCTTTTACTAATTTCACTTAACTCACCTTCTCTTTAATGCTTCTACTTACCACATCATTACTAATCTTTCATTTGTTTCTATGTATCTGCAGAATAGTCCGGCTCTGTCTGCTTTCTCGTCAACTTCGCCATTTCTGTTTTTGATTCCCAAATGCAGGAAGCTGAACATTGTGTCAGCCATAGTTCCTAAGCAATTGGAACGCACGCCTGCCATTACTGGCACTGTCGGTTTTTTGTTCATTTCTGTTTTTGCTTTGGGGTTGATAAGATTTTTGGTGGATAATATACCAAATTGGTTGGTTTACAGGTCAAAACTGCGATGACGATGACAGAAAAGATCTTGGCTAGAGCCTCTAAGAAGAGAGAGTTGAATCCAGGTGATAATGTTTGGGTGAATGTTGATGTCTTCATGACTCATGATGTTTGTGGCCCTGGCTCCTTTGCCATTTTCAAGAGAGAATTCGGCGAGAATGCCAAGGTAATTATTTTTTTTCGTTTATTGAGAAACAAAAGAAATATTGTGCAAGCTAAAATGTTATGATGATTTGATCACATCTAGCTAAATACATTATATTTCTTGATAGCTCAATGATATGAAAGATTTTGCAACTCTTGTTTTACCTTTTTTTTTTCTCTTTAAAAAATAAGCATCTTTACCTAACTTGCTCTATCGCTACTCGAGGTTTGGGACCGAGAGAAAGTAGTTGTTATTCCAGATCATTACATTTTCACTTCCGATGAGCTAGCTAATCGAAATGTGGATACATTAAGGGACTTCTGCCTGGATCAGAACATTAAGTATTTCTATGATATCAAGGATCGTACCGATTTTCGGGTATGTTCAAAAAAAAAACTGAAACACTCCAATACTTACCAACAAGGTTCACGAGTCTTTCACTGTAAATCTTGACTCTCAGGTTAATCCAGATTACAAGGGTGTATGCCACATTGCACTTGCTCAAGAAGGTCATTGCCGACCAGGAGAGGTAGTTGCATTATTCTCACACTGATTTACTGAATTCTCAATACGACCATTGATTTGTTTCGTACATCTGCTGTCAGGTTCTATTAGGAACAGACTCTCACACGTGTACTGCTGGAGCATTCGGCCAATTTGCCACAGGAATTGGCTTAACTGATGCAGGATTTGTATTAGGAACCGGGAAGCTACTGCTCAAGGTTCATCAGATTGCCTTCCCGCTGTTTACACGCGCTTCCGTTTATTACATCGTTTGCATTTCTCAAGGTTCTTTTATTCTAAATCTTTCAGGTTCCTCAAACTCTGAGATTTGTAGTTGATGGTGAAATGCCTGATTATATACTTGCAAAGGATTTGATTTTGCAAGTGAGCTCTTCTACATCTATGCCATTCTGTTTACTTTTTTTTTTGTCGTGTTATATCGGTGTTAAGACTGTTCCTCAACAGATTTTAGGTGAGATATCTGTATCGGGTGCAACGTACAAATCAATGGAATTTGTAGGCTCAACTATTGAGAGTTTAAATGTGAGTGAATTCATTTCTTTTCTTTTCTCTTCCACCAAAACTACACAGTTCGTCAATTTATGTTTTCTTTCCTCCGATCTTGCAGATGGAAGAACGAATGACATTGTGTAACATGGTCATTGAAGCTGGGGGGAAGAACGGGGTAGTCCCTGCTGACACCACTACATTTAAGTACCTTGAAGACAAGACACAAGTGCCTTATGAACCTGTTTACAGCGATAAGCACGCTAGGTAGATGTCTATTATTAAATTATTACAGAACAGCAACCAGTCTATTGATTGGTCTGTTGTAACCTCTTGTTTTCTTCTCGTAGATTTCTTTCGGAGTACAGATTTGATGTCTCGAAATTGGAACCATTGGTTGCCAAGGTATGCGAGAATTCAGTGCATGTACCTTCTATGAATCCTAATTACTAATTGTATTCTGATATGAATTTTTTTATCAAAGTCATATTTGTCTTAGTTTCTGATTAATAAACGTACATGATTTTCGACAGCCTCATTCTCCTGATAATCGTGCATTAGCAAGAGAATGCAAACACATAAAGATCGACAGAGTCTACATTGGATCATGTACTGGTGGGAAAACTGAGGATTTCATGGCTGCAGCCAAAGTTTTTCTTGCTTCTGTACGACTCGTTAATCTTTACATAATCATTAGCATCACTACCGAATAGATATGCTTAAATCCATCTGTTGCTATTTCTCTGCAGGGTAAGAAGGTTAAAGTTCCAACATTTCTAGTCCCTGCTACACAAAAGGTTAGCAATGTTGTATACTTTGTACTTCAAACCAGCTGGCTCGCCATATAGGGATACCATTATGATTATGAAATGAATGTAAAAATTTCAGGTTTGGATGGACATATATAGCATCCCGGTAGCAGAATCAGGAGGCAAGACTTGTTCTGAGATATTTGAAGAAGCTGGATGTGACACACCTGCAAGTCCTAGCTGCAGTGCCTGTATGGGAGGCCCTCGAGACACCTATGCGCGTTTGAACGAACCAAAGGTAAATCATTATAGAACCATAGAATTTGGAAGTAAAAGACAAGTCGTACATCGTAACCTGATCTGTTTTCATTAATGTTCTACATGTATGATTGCTGCAGGTATGCGTGTCAACAACGAACCGGAACTTTCCTGGTAGGATGGGACATAAAGAAGGTCAAATATACCTTGCTTCGCCGTATACAGCAGCAGCATCTGCTCTTACTGGTTACGTTACTGATCCAAGAGTGTTCTTGCATTAGCCTATTTCTGATGGTGTTTCTGTTTGTACTTGCATAAATGTGAAAACTTTATCAGGACTATGCAGTTCCTATCTTGATTTTTCAATTCCACAATCTAATAAAATTTTCTAATGATTAGTTAAAAAGAAAGTGCAAAATAAATGGTGAAGTGGGCATTATGGCCCCTCACCATGCTCAACCCCCACCCTTGATTTGAGGGACGCATACCCTTTTACTCAATTTCCATGTCTAAGCTCTCAAGTGCACATTATTGCAATCCATTAACTTCACAAGTTATTGAGTGTAGATGCAAAAATTACCTGAGATGTTTCTTTACATAAAGCAAGTGTATCTTCATTGATTCCAATATTTAATCAGCCAACACCAAAAGTTCACAAGACTCAGATTACACCAAATTCGTAACGCTTAAATCTCACGAGACTCGACTACGCCAGAAGTTCACAAGTATGCATATCCAAAAGTCGTCATTGAACTTATCTAAACCACCAAAATGGATGAAATGTATCCCTAATCTTATGTCCATCTCAACTAATCTTATGTCCATCTGAATATATTCAACTGTGGTACTGTTATTTTACCAATATATGTAACTTCCTAACATGTACAAAAATGACAAAAACAATAATTAAGGAACAGAGGGGACCTTAGGTGTGGTGGGGAAGTAATCAAGTTGATGTTCTAATGAGGAAAGGTTAAAAAAAAGTCATCATTCCTCATAAGTACTTTTGATGTCTTTTTCACTCTAACAAGCAAGCACATAAAACCAAAAAGATAAGCACGACTTCTTTTACTTTTACTTACTTACTCATGGTGTGGGATTTTACAGATATGCTATAATAATAATAATAATATTACAGTTGTTATTTAAGTATAATCAATCAATTGCATTACAAAAGTTTTAAAAAATTGCTAATGGGTCATGCAGGCTATTAAATCAAATATAGTCAAATTCAATATGATTGGCCACTAAGTTTGTCTGCTGTTTTAAGACAGTATCTTTTAACCCAGATTACACTTGCTAGTGTTGGCATCTTTTTAGTGTTATCAATTTTTAAAGACAAAGTTTTTATATAATATAAGTAGATAGTGGAAATGTTGGTATCTATCAACATTCAGCTTTGATCTAACACTACTATAGTCTTTGATGTAACCTTACTTAACAGATGTCAGCACATTATGAAACGAATGGGCTTAAATAAGAAGCGGCTCTAAAAGGTGGCGACCGGAGGATAATGAATTTAATTCCATGACATAAATGAAGAAAGAGTGACTATATTATAAGTCATTTGTATTTTCAATATATGTAAACACGCTATAAAATTGTTGGCTTAAAGAATGAGACTTGGACTGAAATGAACAATATATAATATTAAAATGGACGTGAACCCAAATAAACAATATATACATGGTATTGAAACAGACTGTTATATATGTATTACGTGTCTAGAAGATTTGAACCACTAATAGTGAGCAACATATGTTTTTAATTTAGGAATATGAAAATCGAAATGGAAATGGAAACTGAGAGGCTTGGGTAGAGAAATTATGGATTTATCGGACTGGCGACTAACATGTCACATCCTAGAGAACGAGTTTTCAAATTTTGAAATAAATTTCAAATTTTAGAAAATTACATAAATAGAATCTTAAACATTTCATACAAATTTCCGAAGTATCCAAAACAGATACAAAAACGTAAATTGAGGAAATTCTAATGTGGTTCCGGTTCAATAAGCGACTTGCAAATGAGTCCACTAAATACATGTGAAGAAAACACAAATAATTGAGGAAGTTTCAGATATAGAAACAGCAAAAACATTAAAAATGAGTCCACTAAAAATTGCAGGTTTCAGCAAACTCCACTCTAAATATCAAGTACTCTCATATTTACAGTATGAGAAAGCAACAGTTAAGTGTGCAAAAGCCTATATAGCAATGGCAGCACCATATAATAAGAGAGAAACACAGCTAAAAAGAATATTTTCCTACAAAAAAAGATCCGCTACAACCTTATAATGATTGAGCGGAACCAAAAGGGCGCTAAAAGCACAAGTGCAAATGCAAATCTTAGCAGAACATTTTGAACTTTCTCTACTTTGTGTTTGTTCAAACTGTGATATTTTTCATGTTTCTGAATCCAAAATGTTGGGATATGTTTGATTGAGTCTAAGTTGGCTTGCTTCTTTGTCTTCCATTCGCATCTTGGAGTCTCGGAGCTGCCATTGAAGGGAAGTGTTAGAAAGAAGTCAGGAAGCAACATGCTATAAAATATCGATAGAAAAGTTACCCACCAAGTCCATTTGCTTCACATGTTCTCATGATTCGAAGCCTCTTAACAGAGCTCGTGAACATCCTGGAATTAATCAAAGTAAACAATCAGTAATAGAAATGAAAAAGTAAATGAGATTCAAAATAAAAAATGTCCCCTAAAGCTGTTGAGAGAATACTTTAAATGTCACCGTGTTCAACAACGCTAAAATTCGTATTGCAGCCCTGTTTTTCGACGAACATTACCAACAATTTTTTCAATGTAATCCTTAAAATGAGGAATTATTGGAACAGATGTTCTAGCGTGGGATGAGGATTGCACCTTGAAGTGTACCAATTAGAACTCACACTAGTAAAGTTAAATTTTCATTTCAAAAATTTAGGGGGAAAAAGGACCTTATTCTAAACAAATAGCATGATAATCATCCATCAACAAAAGAAAACATAATCATACCCCCATGGAACATCTCCGACGAGCATCCAGTCTCCATCTTTATCCTCATAGGTGAGCACAAACTCAGATGAGCCATCCAAAAGCATAGAGGATTTTCTTTGTTCTTGTTTCTCTCCAGTTCCTAGATGCACAAGTAAAAACTTAGAAAGTAAACAACACGGCCATTATAATATGTAATCAAACACGATTTACATAGACAGTCAATTCAAGAATCATGTTAAATACGACACAGATCACATAATAGCATAATTAAAATCCACATACTAGTACGAAGGAAGTACCTATTGAAGTAATGGAGGGGGTGGAGCTGAAAAACATGTCTTCCAAAGAATGTGCAAGTGATTCATAGGAAACATGAGCATTCAAATCTATTTTCCTTCCAATTGGAACTCCGTCCATATTCACCTTAACGAATCCGAGTCGCCCTTTTTCGTTACAGGTAGCATTAGTGTTGTTACCATTGCAAATTTTCTTGTTCAAACCATCTTTAGATTTAATATCTTTTTCATTGGTCAATTTGTCTTGTTCAGATCTTGAAGCCTTAGCTTGATTAACCAAGTTGTTAATCCTGTATGTCCTTATCGGTGGCCACCCCACAACCTGACTGCTCCCATACCAAATTTACTATCAGATATAAGTTTGAAGAAGCACTAACCATCAATTTCTAATACCAAGAATCTTGAAAAAATCTTGAAAAATATTTCAGACGCGAACAGATAGAGATATATTATGATTCAAGGAATAAACATATGTATAAATCCTGGTGTGATATTAACAGAAGTAATTCTTTATTGTTAATTAACCGATTGAACTAAAAGCTCGAGATAATAGTTAAGCCAAATAACGTTTTTTATATTAATCTCTGACACGCGAATATTACCTGGCAGAAGTAGGGGATGGAGCAGCAGGTTCATTAGAGACAAGATGAGCAGCAGCTCTTTTATTACCAGAAGAAGGAAAATCTTTAGCAGTGAGGATTCTGCCACACTCTCCCCAACCAAAACCACCCTGCTTCTTTCCTTTTTTACCCTTACCATTATTATTATTATTCCCTCCTCCAATACTGAGTCCTAGTCCGAGTTCAAGTTCATAGGAGCTTGACTCACCACCATCCTCATCCCCACATTTCATACTTTCTTCTTCTTCTTCTTCTTCCTTCTTCTTCTTCTGTTGTTTTTTAGTTTCAAGAATAAAGAATTGGAGATATGGTATTTTAGAACAAGAGAAGAGAAGAAATGAAGGAGAAGTGAGTAATGGTGATGATGATGATGAAGATGAAGATACCAAATGGAAATGGGACCCATATGTCTGCTAGTGCGGCAAGCACTCTTGACATGATCATCATGTCTCTCTTTTTACAATCTCATCTCTCTCTCTCTCTCTCTTTCCCTCTTTTCTTCTTACTCTTTTATTTTCTCACTGTTGTTAAACTGTTTCTAATTTAACATCTCATTTAAATCAATTTTGGTTACCTGCTCTAAATTCACCATACATTTAAATAAATGTCTGGCAATCACCATATTTATATGTCAAACCGATAATACAATCACGTCATTTAAATATTTTAGTGTGGAAGATTTATAATTTGAGATTTAAAATTTATTTTTTAGTATTTAAAATTTTGTACAATTATTTGATTAAAAAGTATGTATTGATACTTAGGCCCCGTTCTTTTGGACTGAAAAATTCTGAACTGAACTGAACTGAATTGGACTGAACTGAATCGAACTGAACTGAATCGAACTGAACTGAACTGAACTGATCTGAACTAAACTGAACTGAATGTTGCTGAACTGAACTGAACTGAATTCTGCTAAAATGAAAAATAAATATTGAAACTCAATTGAATAAATAATAATAATAATATTAATTTTAGAATAATGAGATCGGAGAGGAGGATGACGATAATGATGATGAAGGTGAACAAAATGATGAGATTACAGATGATATGGTAGAAGATGATTAGAAAAATAGAATGAGATGATGCTATTTGTAAATTTTTGAATTTGGTCTATTTGCTAATTTTAATTTCTTTTACAAGATTTTGAATTTTTTTCAGTTGATACTAATTTGCTCCTAATATTATATAAGTGACTATTATAAGATTCTTGAATTTCTTTAATTGATGCTAATTTGCTCCTAATACTACACAACACTGTTACAAGATTTTTGAATTTCTTATTACAATATATAACCAAAATTGGAAACTTTTGTATATTAAATCCAAATTTATATAGTATAAATTATTAAGGTGATAGAACATTGTAACATATATTGGTAATAATATTTACTTACGTCCAACAACTTTTGCAAACAAATTGGATCAACTAGTTAAAATTATAATAAATATTAACATATTATATATAAATAATAAATATTTATTTGTAATTTATTAACCTGAACCGAATTAAATGTTGGTGAATTGAATTGAACTGAACTGAATATTACTGAAATGAACTAAATTAAATGTCACTGAAAATTAAATTAAATGTTGCTGAGCTGAACTGAGCTGAACTGAACTGAACTGAACTGAATTTTGCTGAACTGAACTGAACTTAAAATAAGTTCTAATAAGTCCAAAAGAACAGGGCCTTATTGATTGATACGTTAAGAGACACCAAATTATTCATTAGTCATCCGCATACCAAAGTAAAATATTTTATTAAAGCTTATAGTATTTATTAAATTAATGAGGAGACCAATTAAAGAAGGAGAAGAAGGAAGGAAGGATAGGATAGGAAAGGGGGTCATCCAAAATGTTGAAGTTAGTTGAGAGACAGAAGAAACACATTTTAGGGTGTGGTGTGTTGTTTCATTGTGTAAATCATCATTGCCGTTTTCAGAAAGCCTATACTATTATAATACACTTTGTTTTCTTTTATGAAATTAAAAGTGTATCTGTTTATTTTTTTGACAAAATGAGGATTGCGTTTATCACCGTTACTCAAAAAGCGGGAAAGTCATTAATGGTGTTAAATGTGATGATGTGATAATGGATTTTTTGTCTTTATTTGTCGATAAATTTCTTAAACATTTATGTGTTTACAACTTTAAAGTGTGAGAAATGAGTTTCATATCATAACCCATAAATTAAGACCAAAATACCCCTTGCCATGTCATCACATTTAACACCGTTAATGATTTTTCCGCTTTTTGGTTAACGGAGATAAACACAATCCTCATTTTGTCAAAAAAATAAACACACACTTTTTTGACAAAATTGATAAACACATAGATTTTTTCGGAAATTACCCTTCTTTTAACTGTTGTGTTGATGTTTTAAAAACCGGACCGGATGTTGAACCGGCGTAACAAAGTTCAAGAAGTTAATAGGTCCAATCAATTCAATTAGTGGTTCAACTGATGATTCAATCGGTTCAATCAGTGATTCAATCAGACCGAACACCCTATTGATTCGCGACCAGTTCGGTCCAGTTTTCATAACATTGAGCATACATAGGCATCTTATTAATAGCTCTACACTTTGTTTTCTTGACAGCTAACTGTTTTCTTTATTCATCTGCTCTGCACACTGCTGCTTAATTATTCCACCCTACAATAACCATATCAACATTTTCCTACCATCCATCACCATAACTCCCACTTGTTATTTTAGACTTAATATTACCGGATGTTCATATACAAATTATAACTCAGCTTTAATTATCGATTCAAATTTTTAGTTCGATAAATTAAGTGATATGGTATCAGTTTGAAAGGTGTTTGCATGAGCTGTAACTTTGAGCTGGAGTTTTTAATATCAATTAATCTTCTATAAAAGAAAAAAATATTCACTGATTACATATTGATAATGTATTATTTTGATTTACTTTGAATTAAAACAAAACTCTCATAGGTCTTACTCATATTTTAAAAAGCAAGTCATTTCAAAGTTATTATATCTAAGAAGCTTAATACTTATCGAGCTCCCTAAATTTGTCAATTTTTTTCACTGTGCCACCCCAACTTAGATGACAACCTCTTAGCCACCTGAACTTGTAATTTTGTTTCACTTGACCTCCTCAACTTATTGATAATGTGTTATTTTGATTTACTTTGAATTAAAACACTAATATCAACTAACTAAAACAAAACTCTCATAGGTCTTACTCATATTTTAAAAAGCAAGTCATTTCAAAGTTATTATATCTAAGAAGCTTAATACTTATCGAGCTCCCTAAATTTGTCAATTTTTTTCACTTTGCCACCCCAACTTAGATGACAACCTCTTAGCTACCTGAACTTGTAATTTTGTTTCACTTGACCTCCTTAATTTGTCAAATATGACCCATTTTGACTCTTTGTGTTGACGTGGCTTAATATAAGTGATTATAAAAAAAATCATGTCACATCAGCATAAAAGGGGAAAATATGTCACAATTGACAAGTTGAGGAGACCAAGTGGAAAGAAATTACAAGTTCAGGTGACTATGCCTATGTGGAAAAAAATTACAAGTTTAGGTGGCCAATAAATTGTCCATTAAGTTGAAAACGCTAAGAATGAACAAATTCAAAGAGTTATGTATTAAGCATATCTAAGAAATACATACATTATATATCTTCTCATATGGCTTCTATGTGCTTCTCTACGGGGATGGCCTTGACTTTAGGCAACATTTTTCGCCAACCAGAGCTCATATTTAATAAGAGTCAGAACCAGTGATTTAACAATCTTTGAATGATAACCATTAAAAGTTTAAAAAATTTATCGATTTTTATTTTTAGAACACTTGGAAACAGAAAGCCACATAATATTTGTTAGATAACCCAATGCAATATAAGACGGGACAAATTGGCACGAGGCGGAATAAATCAGCCCAAGAAATAAGATACATAAAAATTCATTTAAACTCCAACTAAGATAGGTAGTTTGTATGGTATTGGTACTAAGTGTACACTTCTCATCTGAATTTTTGTAACTTCAGAAAACCATCTTAGTTTTTTTCTAACAAAGAGATACTTCATCCGTTTTTTATTATATGACGTTTTAAATTTTTACATTTATTTTTTTTCATACGATGTTTTATATTTCCAATGCACTTTTTACAATGTTTTTTTTAATTTGCCCCTATTAATTGTAGGAGAGATGGTTAGTATTTAATGTAATCATACCTAAAAACTTACGAGAGAGAAAATTGCATAGAAAATATGGAGGGCAAATAGTCATTCATGTCAATTAATGTTTCCTTAATATCGGTGAACAACCTTAAAAGTCATATAATAAAAAATGGAGAGAGTGTTATTTAGACTCGTATTCTTATTTTTTGTGACATATAAGTATTTAAACTGCAAGTTTTGCATTTAAAATTACCAAGTAAAAGAAAAAAAAAAGAGAAAAACATGAAACACAGAAAACATCCCAAAGCTAAAGAGAACGCAAGAACTTTATTTTTTCTAATGAAAAAGAAAAGGTTATATATTTCTTTGTAAAAATTCCTTTTATTGGTGGTAATTAAGGATGAGTATTGAGCGTGAATTATACCCTTCACCATTAACTTTATCCCACAATAAATAATTAAAACACCAAAACCTTAGATGATAAGTATGAAGATAAATGATAATTAAGGGTGTTAATTAAAGAATAAAACAAGCTTTAGCATTGAAAATAGGTGTCTCTCAACTTTAATATAAAAGCATAGGTTAAGGTCTAAAGTTTGAGTCTTTTTACATGTTTTAAATTAAAAATCATTTATAATATTATGTTTCTTTATGTGCTGTCCACAATTTTATGGACAAACAGCACAAAACCTTTGTTTTCAGAAAGTTTAAACCTTAATAAATACATTTCAGTGGAAAGACGGGCCTACCCTTAATTTTTCTAATAATAAATTAACCATAATTACCTACATTTGATAGTATTTTTATTATTATAATCTCTAAAGCATTTTAATTTGTTTGATTATCTAGCTAAAGTATGAAGACTAATTATGATAATACAAAAAAGTTGAAGCAATGTGCTTTGGCACGAATAAACTGTTGGTCTCTTTAAAAATTATAACAGTAATAATAAATATTCGAGTTTTCTTTCAATTTATCCCTCATTTTCTTATATTTACATTTTTTTAGGAGGTAATTATTATTTTTATATTCATTATCATATTATATGCGAGATACCAACTTTAATTCAATAAATAATAGGAAAATTAATGATTATTTCAAAACGATCATAACCTATGCTAAATCTATTTTGCATATTTCTTTATAACCGGTTTCTTCTTTTTCTTTTTTTCAGAAAATCTCTTGGCAAGATTAATCAAAATTTATTTTAGTAACATCACACATCCAACCATATATAATAACGCTAGCTAGATTTGGAGTAAATTGAATAATATTGTTTCTAAATTTCAAATTAACTATAATAAAAACATGTTGGGAGTGTATAAAATTTTTATTTTATAGTATAGGTTAAGATTATAACCTGTAATTTGAGGTTTTTTTTTCTTCTATCAAAATAAAAAAAATTAAGAAAATAATTAAAAATGAGAAAATAAAAGAAAAAAGGTGAAAAAAGAAGTAGAAAAGAAAAAGTAAATAAACATGTGGAAAACAATCTGAAAACATGCATACACGATCAACAACTTTGACACCACTTTTAGAGTTCAGTTCGACGGAATTTTAATTTGCTACCAATTTAAGAATAAAATTGGACTTATTAGTTTCCCACATTTTTGGGAGAGCTAAAACTAAGTAGAGGACTTCATGGGGAGATTTTTTATACATATGTCAATTATGGATTGGTGGAAGGAGATTAATTTGTTGGGGAAGGCTTCTAGAAGTACGGATTCATGTGTTAACCGCTATGATGATGATGATGGTGAGGACTGAGGAGAGAGGGAAATGTCAGATCGTGTGCTTAGCTCATGGCTTCAGTCACGTGCTTAGTCCGTGACCTCGATCACAAGTTACACTGACATCAAAGAGTACATTTCGACCTTCCTAACAAAAAAAAGTATTTATACCGAAAGATTTCATCTAATAATTTTGTTTTTTATGCAATTAATTAGGAAATTCATAATACATATATCCAAAACTAAAATTCTACAATTTTATGAACATTGATAAAAATTGACAAACAATGTTTTAGAGTTAGGTATATACTCCGATCTCAGAATATGTAGTCAACTAATAATATCAATGTGTGGGATAAATAATAGATGATACCACAAGAAACATCAGGATAAGTGACTCGCTCTCAGAGGATTAATCACTTTGACACGAATCAAGAGTAGTGTGCATCCTCTCATCACTTGTTCTAAGATGATTAACTACATGGACTCGAATCAAGAGTAGGAAAACGTGTCTGACATGTGGTCCAAAGCTTTCAGAAAATTACGTTTAATCGTCATACCCACAACCATTCAGACAATACGTGTCAAAGCATACACATGAATTCACTGTAAAATATATATAAAAATATTTTCTTAATTATATATGTTAGTTATTTACCATTCTACTTTTATGATCAATCACATTTCCTTATTTCTTCCTCTATAATTTAATCACCGAAGTGAGATTGTGGATCCTCTATCCCATTTAGATCACCGTGTATTCTCCTCTTATGCGGATAGTAGCAGTCCAGATCATCAATGTAGAACAACTAATATCAAGAGGAGTTGCCAAATTGCTTCTTGGGAATGGTTAAATGAATCTTTTACTTCAATATTGTAGCAGTAATTTACTAAATCAAGTGGAACAAAAAGTTGTTATAGGGAATGTATAATTAATTACTATTACTAATTAGCAGTTAATTAACAATAAAGTAGTGTATCAGTCTCCCTCAAAAGAAAGAAGTTGTGTATCAGTCAGGGCAATGCGGGTGATAATGGAACATGCAATGCAGTATTAATTAAGTTTAAGTATTGGGTTAATTAAGTGTAATGAAGATTAGGGTACAAATCAGAAAAGATTTAAGCAGCAGAGAAAGGTTAAAAAAGATTTGTCTGATAATTTCTGATTAAAAAAAGGAGAATCCGACAAATGGAAGTGGCAAAGTCACGTGCATCGTCCGTGACATGTCATCCGACAAGCAGTATGAGATGAGACCAAACAGCTTCGCACTTTTTATTAGCAGTAAATAAAAAGAATATACATTTTCTCTTCCCCCACCCTCTCCACGCGCTATATATACATTATCTTTATCTATTTATTATGGTTTTGAGATTACATTCTTTCTTTTTGAAAATAGTATATTGTGTATATAATATTTATATAGATTAAAAATTTGTTATAATGCGTGAAAATATTCTCTTATTTTGTATTTGTAAACCCTTTTTGAAGGTTGCATTTTTAAATTATTAGGAAACACCAAAAGTGTGAATTTTTTTGTTTGGGAAGAAAAAATATTTTTAAAAATTAAGAACCATTAAATCATCTAAAAAAATGAACAACCTTTGCATAGAAACGAGAGCTAGACTATGAACAACACAATTTACTTAATGTCTAATAAAGAAAACGTGAAAAGCAATCAACATGTAAAATGAGAAATTGATAGTTATACGAACTGCCAATTAATTAAGGTTGGCTTGAGTGGTGAAGGATTCTAGTCATTTAATTTAAGGTATCGTGTTACATAGAAAATGTTAATTGGCAGAGAAACCACCTAAGTAACCCCGAATCAACCAATAATCAGATTGTTGCCAACTCAAAAAAATAAATCTCATAAGTAACACATGCCTTCAGTAATGCCTTCGGACTATGTGAGCACATGATTCTATCCTAACTTGGAACAATGTGCATTATTTATAGCTTGAAGAGAACATCTAACTTTAGTATATTGCCTCGACAATTTTGACTTTGAAACAATGAGATAAAACATTCGAGAAGCAACAAATGAGAACACAAAGATTAGAGTTTATAAGCACACCACCACAACATATATTTTGACTAAAAAAAGGAAAGTTTTATCGACGTTGAGTATGAGGGAACTAGATAGTCGAAAACAAAAATATTTGTTGCATAATAAAAACACCATTGTTAAACTTATTGTACATAATTGATGACATTATATTTTACTACTATAACGTGAGATTATTATTATATGAATAAAATTTCTAATGACATAAGTTATAAATATATTTTATATCTATTTACAAAATGAGAAACTATACTGCTGTAAAAATGTAGACGTAAAATTTTTTGTTTAATGTCTTTTTGGTAAATTATTATGAAGTAAATATAATAAAAATTAATTATTATCATAGATTACATCTATATTTTATTTAACAATAAAAATACAGAAACATACTATGCAATACTCGAGTTTAACAGTTTACAAATGTTAATCGCTTTTGTAAAAATATAAAAAATTAATACTCCTTCCGGTCCATATTATTTGTCACATTTGACTCAATCACGGGTATTAAGGAAATGATTAATTTGCATTAAATATATGTAAATTGGACTAGAATACCCTTATTAATTAAGAGGGAAAAATTTACATTGAAAACCTAACATGCAAATAATAGGGGTAAAGTGGGAAAAATTTATATTGGAAACATAACATGACAAATAATATGGAACAAACTATTTTTCTCTATGTGACAAATAATATGGACTGGAGGGAGTATATCATTAGTTATAGCATACAAAATATTAATATATTTTCCTTTTAATTTATTTTGTGTTATTTGTTTACTTAAAACTCTATAAAAATAAAGGTATAATTGACAAAACACTAACACTTATTACCATAAATGACAAAAATGACCAACATTTATGAAAAAGTTCACTTTTTAAAAATGACTAACATTAAAACGGAAAGTGAGTAATAACTTGTCTTTGAATTGCGACACAGTATACTATGAACTCTGGATTGATATTTTATAGGATTAAACACCCTTTTGCCCCCTGTGGTATCCAAAATGTTGGTATTTGCCCCCTGTGGTATTATTTTGTCACTTTTACCCCTTGTGCTATTCCAATTCGTCATATTTGCACCCCGTGTAGGGTTGTCAATCTGTCGGGCACAAATCCGTACCCGTAGGATTCCGACCCGTTAGGGTTGAAAAATCCCCGATTAAAATACCCGCGGATCGGGTATGGTTTTTTTTTTCATACCCGACAGTCGGGTTCGGATCGGGTTCGGTATGCTCTGTAAACTCGATCGGATACCCGAACCCGCGAAATCCGATTATAAAACCCGAGTGGATACCCGTTTAAACCCGAATATAACCCTACCCAACCAACCCTAGCCCATATATAAAATGAGGAGATTTTCTTACGCAGCCGCTATTACTCTTCTTCTCTTCTTCTCTGTTTTTTCTTCAACAGCTGCTCTTTTCAATCGCAGCTTTATGTTTTCTTCTCCAACCGATCCTCCCTTTCCCTTACACAACTGATCCTCCCTTTCTCTTACTCTGATTTATCTCAAAAGCGATTTTGTGTTCTTTAAACGTTTATGGCAAAAAAAATTTTGACGGACGGGAACTCTTTCCTTAAAAGAGTTAACTGCTAGAATGATGATTTCTTATGTTAAGCTATAGTGAAAGCCTACTGACTGATGCTTAATGATTTTGCTGCTTCTGTGATTAGTTTGAAGTCTACTTCATATTACAATTTTGCTATCACAAACCTAAAATTTTGAATTTGTATTAAAAAAATCAAAAATAAAAATGAAATAGTCGGGTATTCGGGTAACCGGCGGGTTTGGATATTACCCGCGGATCGGGTTTGGTACGGATTTCAAATCCATTTAATAATCGGGTTCGGGTTCGGGTTTACCCGAATATCTGGCGGATCGGGTTTGGTTTATGCTAAACCCGATCCGATCCGACCCGTTATCCCGTGGTATTCTAATTCGTCACCTTTTGTCCTTCACTAGATGCAAATATAGCAATTCTGACACGTATTGTTATGTGTCACTATTTTGAGACATACACATACGACATGAATGTTTAATTTTAACAAAAATGATAAGTGTATGATCAATTGACATCTAAGTTTGTTTAAAATATATCGCAAAATATTAATTTTTTTTTAAAATTGAGTTGTTACATGATATGTTGACATGTGGAACTGTGACATATGACAATCGACAACAAGTTTTGTATGTTTCCATCCATTCAAGGGCTAAATGTGACGAATTAGGATACCACAAGGGACAAATGTGACGAAATAATAACACAGGGAACAAATGTCAACATTTTGGATACCATAGGGGGCAAAGAGGTGTTTAAGCTTATTTTATATATAATCGCTTAATTCAAATTGTTAAATAAAGGATAATAATTTATTTTATAATTTTATAAGAGAATAATGTAGAAGAGGAATGGGTATTGTGTACATAAATTCGACTTTGAAAAAGAGGAAATGAGAAAGAAAAAATTAGTGGGGAATAGGGGCGCGTGGAGAAAAATAAAAAGAAAATGCAAAAGGTGAAAGTAGGTGTCGCCAATGAATGAGGACGAATAATAGTACGGACATAAGGTTATAATGGGACCCATAAATAATGAGACCAACTAGGCATTGCCACCTAATAATATTTTGGTGCTTATTAATTAAAATAAAACAGCATATCGTTGAAGCTGTTGTTTACTTCCATCCTCCTCTGTCTTTTGCCGCCGCTCCTCTGTCTGTCTTCCTTCCTTTTTTTGGGGGCTTTGCTTTTTTCGTTTCTCCAACTTCCATTTTGTTTTTGCCAATTTCTTTATTTTACATTTTTCTACTTTAATTTGTTTTCTCTAACTAATACTTTTTGTTATATGTTAATTGTTTATAACCTCAACTTTGGCTTATTACATCAACTTCTAGATGAAATTTACAAAGTAATGGTCACTTTAACATGTGGATTGTGCCTATATGATGGTGGAATACCTGAGGTTATATAGGGAGATCAATTTTACCAAATTCTTATTAATTTGATAGAGAATGAAAATATTAAAAAGAAATTTCAATATTTCCCCACTAAAACTTAATATTAAAACCAATTGGTTATCGTTCAATTAGTGCATCCATCAATATGGATGGAGGAAGCCACGGATTGAATGCTGCTAAAAAATTATTAAAACAATCTTAATATTAAAGATTTTATCTATTATTTTGATAATGTGGACATTTGTATGGTATTAGAGGCCTATAAAATTTCAGGTAAGACCAGCCCATAGGAGCTACAAGTTGGGCTTAATTTTCAAAACGTCAAGATCTTTTTCTTTTCTTTTATTTCTTGTTAATATCTTACAAGAACCATTTATCAAAAAAATAAAATATCTTACAAGAGCCAATAGGATAATCTCGATAACTTTAGGATTTTTCTTGGGTCTGGATACTGTTCGGACCGCAGTCCAGTCTTATGAATCGGGTTTACACAAGAATAATTGTGGTTAAACCCGCCTGCTTTTGGGCGTATTTGTAATTTACAATAATAACATGGGGTTCAGTTTAAATATTTAAACCTGAGCCCAATGTGGTCCAAGCCCGTTTAGAATAATAGTGAGTTGGACTGAGTTTGGATTAAGCAAAAGCTCGTTGGACTTGACCGAGTTGGATCCACTACAGCCCATAAATATATTTCCATTTGTCATAGATCGAATATCTGATTCTATGTAGCCTTATCTACGTAAGTTGTTTGTGTTGACATTATATTTCCCTTCATAATTGTGTAATTGTGTGGTGGTTTGTCTCAATTTCAAATACATATTCACGTAGCGGATTAAACATCTATTTGCTCCCTGTGGTATCCAAAATTGTAGCTTTTGTCCCATGTGGTATGATTTGGTAACATTTGCCCCCTATGGTCCAATTTTGTCATTTTTGCCCCATGATGGATGGAAATTAGATAAGTTCTATTGCATAATGTCATTTCAAATTGTAAATTTAGCAAATTTGATAGCATGAATCTATGAAAATATGATAATTGAATTGATCGAGAAACTAAATTTTTCCATTTTTCATCCATCAGGGGGCAAATGCCACCAAATTGGATACCACAAGGGGCAAATATCACCAAATCATACCACAAGGGGCAAAAAACAAAATTTGAAATACCACAAGGGGCAATTAAGTGTTTAATCCTTCACGTAGCACAATACCACACAATTTTTTTTTTTAGGATGTCAGTGTCATGATGAGTCATCGCTTGAATCGTAACAGACGCTAAGAAACGAGCAAGTATAAACCACTGAAACCTATAACAAACCTTAATAGCCAATAATATAACCAATCATACAAACCATAACTAGTACTCGGTCTAGAATTGAAGACCGAACTTATATTCAAAACAACCGTATAAATAAAGAGAAGTGTCTTTCGAACTTCATTTGTGCTTCTGCAAGGTCTGCAGATTTAGTTCGCAGATCATCTTCTGTGAAGCAAATCTGCAGATCGAATAGCGAAAAAAGAATGAAAAATAGTTTAGAAAGGGGATAACTGAATGAATTGATTGAAAGTGAAAGTCAACGGGATGTGTCTGTAAGCAAGCATGTTGGAAGTAAAGTATATATTAAAGTAAAGATCCAAAAAAATGAATCTAATTAAGGACGTTACCCCCTCCCTTGTCTTGTCCATCACCGCCTTCAGAATCCCATCTCCAACCCCTTAAAATCACCTCCATTACATAACACAACTTAGAACATCATGTTGCACACCGCACCTTCTTTTTCACTCTATAATAATAATCTCAATGATAACCTTGCTGCTGCTGAATCAATGAACAATGGAGGAGAAGAAGAAGGAGGAAATGAGCTTTTGGTTAGAACTGTTACTATTGGAGACAGCATACAAGAAGAAAAAGATTTCACCTTTCAGAACAAGAACAAGAAAATGGGATTGATTCAAGAGGAACAAGGAGATGAAGATGAAGAAGCTCAGAATCTCAATCTCGAACCGGAAAATGAACCTCAACCCCCAAGTCCTCCTATGTATCTTGCTTCAGGTTTCGGGATTGATTCCTTTGATATCGGCGCTGGATTACACTCAGGTTTGCCCAATTTTGATGAAACCGGGGATCCTGAAGAGTATTATAAGAAAATGGTCGATGAGTATCCTTGTCATCCTCTCTTTCTCGCGAATTATGCTCAAATTTTGCAGGTTTCATTTCGTTTTCCATTGGCTTAATCGAGATCTTGTTTCAATCAGATCTTCATTTGTCACGTATTTTCAAGTACAGGATAAGGGGGAGTTGAATGAAGCTGAGGAATACTATCATCGAGCTTCAATGGCGGATCCTGAAGATGCTGACATTTTATTCAAGTATGCTAAATTGGAGTGGCAGCTTCACCATGTCAAAGATAGAGCTATGACCAACTTTGAACGTGCCATTCAGGCAGCTCCTCATAACAGGTGAGAGGAATCAAATGAATGTAGCAAATTCAAAGTTTATATGGTGTAAAATGCAAGAAACAGATGCAAATTGTTTTCTTCTTTTCAGCGACGTTCTAGCAGCATATGCGGGTTTTCTGTGGGAGATAGATGATGGTGAAGGAGATCAGTTGGAGTTGAAACATATTCAGGGGACAGATTCAAGTGCTGATCAAGATATTAAGCCGTTGATTGATGCTTCCGGCAATGATCAAAATGCTGAGGAGTACTATCAGAGGATGGTTCAAGAGCATCCTTCAGATTCTCAAGTGCTAAGAAATTATGCTCAATTTCTACATCAGGTAACACCTCTAAATATGATAAGATGACTACTCAGAACTATGATAGCAGTATACTGCTCGGTGCAAAACCATGATAAGCTCAATTACTATTGTTACTGTAAACGTTTTGGCATATGCCAAGCCGAAATGGTGTCATTTTAGTTTGGACAGTTTATAAAGCCAAAAGGGTGGTGTCATTTTGGTTCGAACTGTTTATATTTTTACCCAGACCAAAATAATCATTTGGCATCTAGGGTGTGAATTTGCACCTCCAACAGATGAAATCTCAAAGCTAATGCAAGGAGGAATCACCCAGGAGTGTTCCCAGCGGCCAAGAGTGCGATGTCAGCCAATGCCCCCTAGTCCCATCTATGGTTGTATTTGATCCTCTGCTCACTTCTCTATTTCTGCTTGGCAGTCCAAGAGAGACCTTCAAAGCGCAGAAGAATACTATTCCCGAGCTGTACTTGCTGATCCCAGAGACGGTGAGATCAAATCGCAGTACGCAAAATTGGTGTGGGAACATCGGCAAGACCGTGAGAGAGCTTCAAGTTACTTTGAGCAAGCAGTTGAAACTGCTCCTGATGATAGGTAAGCTGCTTCATCTGCTTGATAAGTGTTATTTACAATATGTATTAATACGACATTACACTTAATTTGTTGTTCCTTCGATTCCAGCCAAGTTCTTGCAGCATATGCTAGTTTCCTGTGGGAGACTGACGAAAATTAAGAAGATAATGCAAGCTAGGATCAATTTTAGGAGGCTATTTTATTCACCATGAACTGCTTCTCTCTTACTGCAACCTCTTGACTATGGATGGATTACTTAGATTACCTGGTGTTTTACTGATCACTAAATTAATCTTTCTTGCAACTGAAATAACAGGCATCTTTGTCAGATTTGAAATACAAGTATGATAGAAAATGTATTTCATCAGCTGGGAATGCTAGCTAGAATTTTATACACATCATATCTCAAAATTGCAAATGTATTTTCCCTTTAGCTGTAAGTGTACATCACATATTTTTGGGAACCTTTGAAATAAATGTATGATTTTATATGCCCAACAAATCTAAATGAATACTCATTAAATTCTATATTTGTCATTCTTAATTCTGAAATCTAATAGAGGTGAATATGCTGAAGTTGCAAAACTTTGTCCTCTCCTTTTGGTATGGAAGCTATATCGTCTAATCTGATTCATTTTCAACACCTCTTGATACTTGGTAAGTTGACCTGTAATAACCATTTCCTCTTGATTTGCTGTATCCGCTGTCGCCCCCTTCGTGATTACTGCCCCTGGCATAACTTCGAACACCATAACGTCCCCTTGGAGCATCTGCTGGATAGCTACTCCTTCCTCTACCCCTTCCTCCTGTTCAACATAATTCAGTAGTTACAAAGTATTACCATTGAGACATTATGCTTGTAGAAACAGCAGATACAAATTTAAGAACCAATTTCTATGAGCACAACCAAAATGAATATTAGAAGCACCATCTTAGTTGCCATTGGCCGATAGGTTTGTTTTGCTGCCTAGACTTGCTATCAAATTTGAGATTCATGCATGACAGAGATTACGGCCTTAAACTTCCAATGTTCACACCAAATTAATGAACCAGTCTCAAGACACTTTCAGTAAAAGGTAAGACAGAAATATGGTATTTCTAATCGATGCAGCTATTTCATATTCTATGCTTTTTTTTAAAATTTGAAATGGCAAATATTCAAGTACCAATGAACACCTTCAAGACATAGAAAGAAGTAATGGTTAAACCAAGCTACAGGCAATGATATAAAATTTATGTTCAATCACTGCCGTTATTGTTTCAAGAGATTAAAAAATGTAAGAGAGTAGAACAGCACATACTTCCTACACGGGATGGTATATTGCTATTTGGTCTCCGCTCTTCAATGTATACTTGCCTCCCAGCAACATGAGCACTGCCCGCCTGAAGCCATCCGGGAGAAATTTCATTCAAAATCCAGTAAAAAGTAAATTCTGCTGTTCATGTGAACGGTGTCTAGCCAGAAATTGCAAGTGTGATATAATATCGAACACTAGCAAAAGAAATGTAAAAAACTATGTCCAAGTTTCCGACAACAAATGGAGAATCACATCGTTCTTTCAAGCCAAAGAAATCATAAACCCTCATCATCTTGCATCAGGTAATATAAGAAGAAAATTTGTCATAATTGATCACTCTCCAAGGTCAGTAAGAGGAAGATTTCTATTGACAAATTACAAAACTGAAACGTAAGAACGTACTTAGAATTGGAACCACCTCCAAATTTGAGAACAAATAACTTTTGAGTAGAAAAATATGCCTAGCAATTAGAAAATGCTAATTCATACATATAAAACATGTAACAAACCTTGACTGCATTACGAACACCAGTCATATCTTCAAATTCAACAAACGCATAACATACACCAACATCCTGCATAAAGGGGGGAAAATCGGTCTTCATTGTGGATTTTAAGAAGAAATCCATTATCCTGTTAAAATAAATCCAGAAGCGTACCTTGCGACTTCGAATAACAACACCATCAGGTGGAATTTTGCCAAAATTCTTGAATTCCTCCTCAATTTCAGTTTCAGATACAGTAGTTGGCAAGTTCCTCACGTAAACAGACAGTATTTCGTCTAAATGTTCAAACAAATTTGAAGAGGAAATAAGAAAAAGCCAGTGTGAGAACTAAACGTATATATAAAAAAATAAAAACTAATCATATTCAAGATTCAAAATGAGGAACAATACTTAAGGAAATGGCAGCCACACAAAACATGAAGCACAAACCATTTATATTGCATCGATAAGTTTACATGATTTACTGGAATATAAATTATATTGACACATCCAAAATGGCCAAGTAAAAGTAGTCAAGTAGAGAAGAAACTAAACTAACCTTCATCTTCCAAAGCTGATATCTCATCAGCCATGTCTGCTCCAAACTTATCAAATGAATTTGATGGTGCAGTTGATTGCTGAGCAAGTGGCTGTGAAGTGTCATTCCAATCTGAAGCAGGTGGCGAGACAGTCTTGTCAAAAGAAGGCTTGCGAACAGCAGATGGTGCATTTCCCTTAGTGACCCGTAACTTTGAAGTGAACAAAAGAAAAAGGGTTAGGCCGACAGATAAGGCTAATCCACAACTCTAAACATGAATATACATTTTTGTATTTCTAGTAAGCACAAATTGAATATAACTACCATCTATAGAAACATACAATAGAAGCATAAGTGTGTTTTTGTGGCTCGCCAGTTGGTTCTTCAGGAGAAACAGGCAACTGAGCTTGACCATTATTCACTGTACTTCGACAATAATAACCATTTGACTCAACAGCGATTTCCTTCCGAACAAGTACAGGCTCGTGAACTAGCTGCAACTGTTGCTCTGGAAAATTATAGTTGTCAACTGCACCATTTTCCTTGGATTCAACATGACTTACAAACTCCCTAGCCTGAATTTCTCCACCCAACAAATAATTTGGAACTGCAAAAATCATAGCTTAATAAGTGATTTTAGTTCAGAAAACTTTCAACAATCGGCAACTTGGAGTTTCATGTGTCTTGAAAAGGCACTAGCAAAAGATACAAGTGTCTGTACAAACACATGTGACCAAAATGTTCATATCCAAGACACTATCTAAAGTAGAACTTCACTTAAAAATTAGCAACGAGCGAAACCTCAGTTTGCCAGCATTCCTCATCACTCAGAACAATACAGACAGTGAGTGTACTAACCAAACCACGCGTAGTAACTTGCAATCTAGTTTCTAACTTGGTTATTCAAAGGAAATGATGATACCTTGCTCTGATATTGCCATGGGAGTATTCATTTTGGAATCAAGATTGTTCTGGGCTAGTAAGACAGATGGATGATGGTGAATTGGTTCCTCATCAATGAAGTGAAAAACATCATTGAGAACAAAAAAGCCCTTTTCCTGAGGTGCAAGAAAAAATGTTTCCATAAATTTCCGCCTCCCAATAAAATCCTTCACTTGCACAGAACCAAACACCATTACGAGAACTCCTCCGTTCCACGACTCCAAGGAGTGTGCCGTCTTTATTTCAATGCCAGAAAAATTGAGTGACATAGCAAGTGCATGAATGTGCTGGAAAAACAGAAAAGAAAGATAGAACAGAAATATTAGCTAAGGGGGCCAAAAATACACGCACACGCAAATAAACAATAAAGGACATAGTATGTAAAATGAGCCACACACTACATGTCCTTCTACTAGGTTATAATCATCAAGCAAAAGATAGATAGATTTGATGTCATGACTGTTGAAAATCACAAACTAGGAAACCTAATCGAAGTGATATAAACTTAAAAATGCAGATAACAACAGACAACTAGATAAGAAGCCGTTGAATGCCATTTCCACACAATTTTTCAGAATTTCAACACGAAACCAAAAAGTAAATAAGCAACAAGTATGAGATAATTAAGAAATTGAAAGAGAGATACGAGCATTGAAGTAGCGTTATGTCGAGAAGTTCCATCGATACGAAGCATAGAACTAGCGTCATTGTAGAACTGATAGACCAATTCAGGCTGATGTTGAAGTAACTGATAGTACTGCCCGACAAAGTACGTTCCAACCTACACCACAAAACTCACATTCCTCATTTTCACGAAACAATATCAAAAGTCGATAAAAAAGAAAAGACGAGAAGTAAAACCTGAGCGGCAGTGACAGGAATGGGATACGGAGTCGACATTTCGAAAAGAAAAAACCTAAATGGATTCCAGAAATGCCCCTCCAAGAAAAGAACTGCAAGAACACCATGGAAACAGTGAGAGTAAGCACAGTATAGTAGAGAAAAGAGAGAATATAGAGAAGAAGATACCTCTGGATTAGATTAGATGCGAAAGGATTATTCTCTTCTTCTTCTTTCTTTCTTTTTCTCTCTACTGCTATGCTTTGTTTGCTTTTGAAAGTCTTTTGTTTTCTTTTGATTTCTTGCTCTGTTTCTTTTTATTTTCTTTTCTTCTCATTTTTTATAAAGTTGAAGAGAAATATTTCAGACTTTTTAGTATTATTTCTTTTTCTAAAGTCAATCTTTATCAACTCAATTAATATGTTCTCCTTAACTAATAATCATTCATTCATATAACCACCAAATATGCCTTTTCTAGTAACTCTAAACTTCTTAACGTTTTTAACGTATCAAATGCTCAAATTATGTATACCTCATTTTCCCAATTAGCCTCGGTTTCATTCTTGCAATATCAATACATTGGTTTAATGTATTGATGTCAACAGGTCGAGTATCTGTAAGAGTGTCATTCACATACTCTTACCTGTTTATTTTGAAACTATACCCTTACATGTGAATATCCATATCTGTTTATAAATAACATATTCTATAAATAACAAACTAAACATCAGGGGAGGGATCTAGTGTGACAAGGTCATTTGGAGTGACAACTTTTATGGTGTGACAATAGGAACAATTTAGTAATTGACTAGGGCAAGGTGGCAAACTTATAAATATATAGAAAAGCCTTACACGCATGAAAAAAGGGAGGAGGAGCAAGGTGATGTCAGCGCTGATGTCATCACAGGAGAGAGAAAAAAGTTTTATTTCTTTTATTTAAAATGCATTTTCCCAATGATTCCGAACTCGGTTTTCGAAAAATTTTATACCGTTGGATTCGTATTAATTAGCCGGTCATTTTGAGATCCATTGTGTGCAAATAAAAAACGATTTTTTTTTCAAATTTCTTTGATTTTTCTCCATTTAATCACTTTCATAATTTATTGGGACTAAACTGTGCGGAATTTGGATTTAGTCCGAGAATTAAAGTTTCTTAGAATTACAATATACATTTTCTGGAATTTTTATTAAAATTTCTACAATTCAAGACGGTTTATAAAAAGAAAAGAGGTGACATGTTATGTTTGTATCTCTATAATATTCCAAAATCAAATTCTAAATGTCTCAAAAGAAAACTATAATCCAAAAAACATGTTGATATCAGAATACATTAATATTCCAAAAAAAACATGCGGATATTCCAAAAGTCATTACCAAATATTCCAAAATGAAAAAAAATCGTTTTTATTTGACCACAATGGATCTCAAATCGTTGATAAGTTTTGGAATATCTTTGATAAGTTTTGGAATATCGTACTATGCCTTTTGGAATATTCTGGTCTATATTTTGGAATATTCCAAAATGAAAAAATTCGTTTTTATTTGACCACAATGGATCTCAAATCGTTTTTGTTTGTGTTTTTTGTTTTTTTTATTATAACCCTAGGTAGTCTCGTATCAACCCGTCGTGTTTAGGAGTGTTTTTTGTTTTTTTTATTATACACTAGGTAGTATCGTATCAACCCGTCGTGATTAAATGGATAAAAAATTCACAAAATTGCCCAGAAAATTCTTGAAAAATTCCAAAAAATGTATATTGTAATTCTAAGAAACTTTAATTCTCGGACTAAGCCCAAATTCCGCACAGTTTAGTCATAATAAATTATGAAAGTGATTAAATGGATAAAAAATTCAAAAATTGCCCAGAAAATTCTGGAAAAATTCCGGAAAAAGTATATTGTAATTTTAAGAAACTTTAATTCTCGGACTAAGTCCAAATTTCTCACAGTTTAGTCCCAATAAATTATGAAAGTGATTAAATGGATAAATTATGTGTGGAATATTGTAGTATGCGTTTTGGAATATTATACTATGCCTTTTGGAATATTATGGTCTATATTTTGGAATATTCCCAAAAAAAAATCGTTTTTATTTGACCACAATGGATCTCAAAATGACCGGCTAATCAATACGAGTCCAACTGTATAAAAATTTTTGAAAACCGAGTTCGGGATCATCGCGAAAATGTATTTTAAAGAAATGAAATAAAAGACTTTTCTTTCACCTGTGATTACATCAGCGCTGACATCATCAGCCCCCTCCCCTCACCATACACGTGTATGCCCTCATATTATGCCATCTTTTTCCATTTAATTACACAATTGCCACATGTTGTCACACACTAAAATTGTTGTCACACCACCTCAAAAGTGTCACACCTGAACCCCTCCCCTAAACATTATACATATTTTTAATACTAAATTGCAATGGGTTATCATTAGTATTAAGAAATGTACATGAATTCAACAATTTTTTTATTCGCAAAGTAAATTACACAAAATAATAATTTCCTTTAAAAAAATTCTTATCGTTTTACTTATTATGACTGTGGTTTACTATTGATTAACAAAAAAATTATAGTTTCACACTTATTTTAGAATTTTTTTTGTTTGACATTATTAAAATTAATGAGACTTCAAAAATGACATATTCAAATAAATATTGATGTTTTAAGAAAATTTAATTCTTTAACTTTTTTTATTTTAGGATCATTTAGAGGTAGTTTGACGAGGAGAGAGAAAGTCGATGGTTAGAGAGAAAAATTAAAAAATGATGATTTTTGAAAACCATAAATGTGATTATATGGTAAAAATGATATTAAACAACTATAATTCTTGAAATTTTTCATTTTCACGTCGTTAACATAAAGTTTTCAATTTTAAAAAAAAGTGTGAAACCATAATTCTTTTTCTAAACAATAATAAACGATAAATAAAATAAGTGAAAGTACACTAATTTTTTAAAAAATTTACCCTAATAAAAACTATGAAAATAATAAAAGATCAAAATGTCTTTTGATTTAGAAATGATCATTTTTTTTTCAACGACATGCATTATATAGAAAGAAAAACAATTTTGCTACGTTGTAAAAAAAAATGTTGCTGCAAACTAAAACCAAGCAATAGCGGAACAACCATCTATCTTGTAGACGAGATAAGAAATCTTTGACTCAAGAAGCTAAAAGATTCCTTGTATGAAAACTGAAAAGTAAAAGAGATGGATCTAAATACAAAGGGGTGTATTCAATTAGAATTTTAAAAGACTTTTTATGACTTTAGAAATCCGGAGGTATTCAATTGAGATTTTTAAAGACTCCTCAAAAGTTTAGAGGTATTGAATAAAGATTTTAAAAAACTTTTAAAAAGCCTATTAAAATCTAGAGGTATTCAATTACTACTTTTATGAAGTCTTTAAAAGTCTAGTTGTATTCAAAAAGTCATTCCATCCGGATTTTAAAAGACTTTTCTTGATTTCAAATGACTTTTTCTACAATATACACTACAAAATTCTCTCATCCTTCCTCTCAAGTTTTCATTGGATTTCTAAAAATTCTTTTTACTTTCACTATCCTCTCCTTCTCCTTCTCTTGTTGATATTTTTCTCAAGCTCACATTTTGCTTTCGTTCAAAATTTTTATGGAATTTTTTCTCTTTTCTAAATTCTTTAAAAATAAAAACAAAAAAGCATTCTATCAAGAATTTCATTTTATAAAAAAAAAAAATCTCTTCCGAACTATTTTTTTCCTTCAATGCTAGTAAGACAAAATACAATTACATAATTCAATGTATTTTGCAATTGCTAAATATGCTCAATGGAATTGAACATATTTACTTTAATAACCCGTTTTCCAAACCAATGGTTTGATTTCCTCGAAATCAAATTATGGTAGTTCTACTTTTCTTTCTTATAATTAATCTTCCCCATTTTATTTCTAGTGGAAGTTTTTTGGTACCATGTTTGTAAAACCCAGTAATCAAAAGCTAGTTATATTAACACTATTAAAACTACTTGAACATCAAAAAATTACGAAAGAGCATAAAAGAAATAAGCTCCGATAAATGTATCAGGTTTTCATGATAAAAGTTAGTAATAAAAATGTATTTTAAGGTCGATATTATTTATAAAGTATATATTGAATCATTTTTATGAATCTCATTTCCAGATTCAATCAAACAAAATAAATAAATAAATATTCATTCCGCTCCGATTCCACCTCATTCCGATTATGAAGTTTCAACCAAACGTCTTCTACAAATGAAATCTTAATTCAAAGTTTGATGGTTTTTCTATTAAAAATTCAAATCTATAAAAGTCATTATAAATCTATCGAAGTCATTAGAAAATAAGTCCATGAAAGTTATTGACAAATCTATAAACTCCACAAAACTCATTAAAAATCCATTAAACTCTATAAAAGTCATCTACCTGAAAAAGTCTTTAAAAGTCTATTAAAATCTGGATACAATACACACCCATAAGATTAACATCAACATAATATTCAAATCGAGAAAAACAAGAATGTCATCTGACTTAATTGTGTCAGTGACCACTTTAGTATCGGATGTAAGAATAACGGAAGCAAATGAAAAAATCAAAAGCAAACAACAACCTCTTGATAATAGCTTGAACTTCTACTAATTTCATAAACAAACACTTAACAAAAATACTTGTAAAGATTAGAACATGACTCTTATCATTCCGTGCAATTAAACCAATCTTCCATGAAAGACCATTAGCCTCCCAAGAGGCATGCCAATAACAATTAAGATGTTTTAGTCAGTATCTAAAAAAACAAATGTACTAACATATATTCTTAATGTCTTATATTTTATTCTTTAAGTAAATAAATTATTGTATTTTATTTCGTAAACCAAACCAGCCAGATGGCTAATCTCCGATCCGACTATATCCGTCCCTTAAAGATATAGAAGAAAGGCGCATCAGCTTTAGACAGTACAGTAATCCTAGTAAAAAATTGCTTAGTCTTCTTTTCTTATGAGAAAATCTTTATAAGTTGGCAAAGAGAAATAAAGTGTTACTATGTATGTACTCAAGAACCCAATCATCAGTGTCTCTCATGTTTTATGAGACCAATTTCTCATTTATAAGAGTTTCAACAACAGATAACTAACTCCAAAAATACAATATACAATGCAAAATTTGCATCAAATTGCAACATATTCTTTGGACAAATTGATAAATAACATCATGTGATTTTTTTTTACAAGTTAGAAACGGTAGGAAATGGATAGAAGATGAGGTTTCTAAACACCAGCATAGCATCTATATACATTCTTTCCTTCCAAGTTTACAGTAAATGCATTCTCAAGGAGAGTATGTTTTTTTCCCTTGAGCCAAGCTTATCCGAATTTCTCTTCCTTCCAGATCCTATAAACGCCAAATCAAATTATAAACTTTCAACCCGGATAATTCATAACAGGAAAAAATAAAGTCGAATAACTAATATTAATATAGTAAAGATATCTAAATTTTCCCTGAATATTTTCTTGAGTTACTTGTACCCCTAACATAAAGATTGATAATATTGTAGTTTTAATGTTTTCAACTGAGAGCAATTTTGGATTCGAATAACAGAACACATAAAATATAACTTTTATCTAGGCCAGGGGCGGAGGAACGGTTGCCAGAACATCTCTAGACATTGAGAATCACCTCCATTAAGGGGTGGTTCCCTGCCACTTTCATCTGCGAGGTATTGATCTCATCCCAGCAGATGAAACGATGTACATCTTAATTTTCCTCACTACAAACCAAAACGACATTGTTTTGGTTTTGGTAGAGACAAAAAAGGAAGTATAATGCAGTCCTAGATGGATATGTTTTTGGCACTCTAAGCAGTCAAAAACTGAGTCCCTACCGGAGCCTAAAAATTGTTGCATGTTGGAAACATTGAGGGTAAGAACGTTAAGATGTAAACTTTTACGTTAGGGTGTGCATTTCTGAAGATGAATATGGGGCTTATCCAGAAAACATACCACTCCATTGAGAGATTGAAGGGCATTGTCCATCTCAGTTTTGGTTGAGTAGCATACAAAACCATAACCCCTCGATTTGCCAGTCTCTCCATCGTACAGAACTCTTGCTCCAACCACATTTCCATACTCTTGAAAAGCTACTGCCAAGCTTTCTGATGTTACAGACCATGACAAGTTCCCAACAAATAGCTTGTGTTCTGTTTCTGGATATAATGGTTCTTTTGGCTTTGGTTTATCTGAGAAGTTCACCCGTAATATCCGCCCCATGTATTGCTGTCCAAATCAATCCATAAAATTTTAGCTAATCATGAAATTAGCAATTAAATCATACAACATATGTTTTGACAAGGTTTCAATATGATCACAAAAGTTTAATTTTTTTGACATCTTTGATTGTACCGATAAGGTCACATTGGATTTTTTTGGGTTTCATTGAGAGTTTCAGGTTACTTTCACTGAAATTCTTGATGTAGCTGGTTAGTCATGGTTTCCATTCCACATGGACGCTACATATAACCTTAAAAACTAAATCTAACTATTAAGGTTATATCTTCTATTAGAGAGAAACAGAGAGATCTAATGACAAAACAAATTGTATGCCACATGGTTTTGAAGTATTTTTTTCGATGTTTATGCGCAGTGGATGACTTGAGTAAGCATCCACGTCAGAATAGTAAAACAAAACGTCAAACCCGACTTCATTGGTAGAGTAAAAAAAATGTGTTACTTTATTGAAACAAAACGAAATAACCTTGTTGTTGAAAGGTTGCTTAAGCATATATTACTATCTACGTAATTTGCTCTGAAATTTGCAAAAAAAAATCGAAAGAAGAGTTGCATCTTACACTTCCATCAAGGTTTTCAATGACTGTATTACAATCTTCAAGGCTGCTCATTGTCACAAATGCGAATCCTCTACTTCTTCCTGTATCTCTGTCATATAGAACCTACATTGATTCACAGTTATTAGGAAATGTGTCACTTAAAAGACGCTTAGTGTGGTCTATAGACTGTAGTTTGATTCTTACTGCATGCAAGAATCTTAATTAGGAAATGTGTCACTTAAAGATGTCATAAGATATCATATTAACATCAATGGATAAATTAGATCAACATACCAATAATTAAAAGTTTAGCAAACAAGATTAATTAATGATTTTGACAATTTTTCATGTATGAACTTGGATTATTTGGTTCTTGCTCCACTACTATTGTTGTTAATCATATACTCGAAATATATCCGGATTGATAAGTTATGCGTATACCAGGAACCGAACTCTAGACTACTTAGATTAAGTGACAAGATCTCAAACAAACGAACCTTAATTGATTAGAAAAGAACTAGTTATAATATAGTAATATAAAACATGTCATTGGGCGTAACTATAAGCTAGCTCGAGAGTATATAGTAAAATACCTCGATGAGCTCAGGATTACCAAAGTCTTGAATAATACCAGCAAGCTGTGCACTGTCAACATTATAAGGTAAGTTCCCGAAATAAAGCTTAGTGTTAATGACCGGAGGCTCAAGGACTTCATCAGGAGTTTGATCAGCAGCAGCTTCTTCCTCGACAGGAGGAGCAGTGGTTACTTCAGCCTCATCCTGAGCAACGGCTGCTGACACTACTCTGGCAGTGCGCCATGAGATTGAAAGTGAAGAAAAAGCAGGTTCTATAGCATAAGAACGGTGAGAAATGGAAGATAGTAAAGTGGAAGGGTTAGAGAGAAATTTAAAGGGGGGATTATCAGAAAGGAAATGTTTAACGTGGGTGCATTTCAGAGTGTGAATTGAGGGAGAGAATACGGCAGCTGCGGCCGCCATGCTGGTGGTGGTGGTGGTTTCCGGTGAGTGGTTGAGTGGAAAGTTTGGTTGGAGAGATGGGGTAAGTGTAAATAAGACATGAGTAGATGATGTGGATACATTCTGTCCAATGATGTTGGGACTCTCATCAATTCGGAGATAAGATGACTTCTTTATTTTTTGTTTGGATCACTTCTTACTTTTATCTTTTTTTCTTTTTCTTTTTTTTCCTTTTTATGTTTCTGTAAAAATTACTTTGTAGACTAGATTCGTTCACGAGATCATTTTGAACAACAGAAGTTCGGCTTGCTTCCCTTTGAGAGTCAACATGAATTACTTGATCAAACGTGATTTTAAGTTGGTTTCTTTTGACTCTCATAATTTGCATATTAGGTTCGATTTGATATACAAGTGAATTTTAATGTTGGACGTAAATCACTCTCTTGTGTGTATGTTCTTATATTTTGTTTATTTCTTATATAAGCATGATATACATTTTCTAGGGTGATTGTCAATGTGTTTTTTGCTCAACTTATGCTTCTATTAAAGAGGAACGGGAATAGGTTTGGATCATTGGCAAGTTCAATAAAGTTGGTAAAGGAAAAGTACATAATGTATGTTGATTCATGTTGTGAAACACGACACGAGAAGAATGAAATTTAACACTGCCAAAAACTCTAATTTTTTGCTTGTATCGATGCATGACATAATTGAATTCCACTTGCCCTTCAAACTAAAAAATCGAATCATCAAAACCATAATTTGTTACATACAAACTTGTTGGAGATGGATAATAAATTAAAACTTAAAATTACTTTATAATTGAAAGCTTGATCAAAATCTTCAAAAAATGACTTGCTGGCTTGCTCTTTTGCCGTTGGAGTACCGGCATTAAGAGCAATGTGAGCGTTTGTCCACTTTATCTAATTTGTTAGCATGTTGTCAAAAGTGTTTACAAATGCAAATGGGCTTTTCAAACTACGGAGTGGGCCGTGAATTTCCAGTTTGAAACTACCTTCCCCTCCAATTTTAAAAACTAATGGAGCATGTTCTCCATTTCTCGTTACACCCGTCTGCTCAAACTCAATCGAAACTCCATTCCTTTATCCACATACAGCCCCATTTCTCAAACCCTAAAGCCTCTCAATTCCAGGATCACTTTCTACATGAGAAATGGCCTCGTCGACCAAGCACACAACCTGTTCGATGAAATGCCTCACAAGAATACCGTCACCTGGAATTCCATGATCCGTGGATACTTTCTGAATGAACAATCCCAAAAGGCGCTTACTTTATTCGATTTAATGCCCGACCGTGATCTTTACACTTATAATACACTTATTTCGGGGTTCATTCAGTGTGGCGATATCAATAGAGCTCTGGCGGTATTTGATGGGATGTCGTTTCGAGATGTTGTTTCGTGGAATTCGATTATTGCTGGATATTTCCAAGTTGGGTTTGTTGATGAAGCAATGGGTATGTTCGGTAGGATGCCATTAGAAATGAAGGATGTGATTTCTTGGAACTTGGTGTTAGGGGGGCTATTGAAAAATCAGCAAGTTGAATTGGCAAAGGAATGTTTTAGACACATGGGAATTAGGGATTCCGTTTCTTGGTCGACGATGATATCTGGGCTTGCTAGAGTAGGCCAAATGATGGAAGCTCGTGAAGTTTTCGATGAGATGCCTGTAAAAGATATCCGAGCTTGGAATGCCTTGGTTTTCGGGTATATACAAAATCAGCAAGTTGATGAGGCTGAAATTTTGTTTCGAAGATCGCCAGAGCGTGATGTCGATTCTTGGAGACATATAATAAACGGGTTGTTGAGTCATCAAAGGGTCAATGATGCTTTCAGGTTGTTTATGGAAATGCCTCTGAAATGTCAAAAGACGTGGAACAATCTTTTGTTGGAAGTGATAAGAAATGGAAATGTTAAAGCAGCTCATGGATTCGTTGAGAAACTCCCATATGGAAATATCGTGTCATGGACGAATACACTCGTTGGGTATTTTGGAATTGGTGAAGTTAGTACTGCTGTTCAACTTTTTAAATTGTTGCCAGCTCCAGATACAACTGTTTGGAATGTAATGATATGTGGTTTAGGAGAAAATGGCCATGGTGAGGAAGGTCTTAAATTGTTTCTCACAATGAAAGAATTAGGTCTCTCAGCTAACAAATCGACAATTACAAGTGTTTTGACAATCTGTTCGGACTTGTCAGCCTCACATCTAGGCGGGCAAATACACGCGGAGGCCATGAAAACAGGTTTCCATAATATTACTGCTGTTTCTAATGCCATGGTTACCATGTACTCTAGGTGTGGAAACTTGCACTCTGCATTGCAGGAATTCTCTTCTATGCCAAACCGCAACATAATTTCCTGGAACTCTATAATCTGTGGTTTTGCTCACCACGGATTTGGTGAAAAAGCTATTGAGATGTTTGAGAAAATGAGATTAGCTGATGTGAAGCCGAATCACATAACTTTTGTTGGTGTTCTTTCGGCGTGTAGTCATGCCGGATTAGTTGATCAAGGGAGATACTATTTTGATTATATGATAAACAAGTGTCATCTACAACCAACAGATGAGCATTATACCTGCCTTATCGACCTTTTGGGGAGATTTGGACTCCTTGATGTGGCGATGGCTTTTCTACATCAAATAAGAGAAGATAGAAATGAAATTCCTGAAAGTGTTTGGGGAGCTTTGCTTGGAGCTTCTAGAATCCATAAGAATATTGCAGTAGCTGAGATCGCTGGTGAGAAGTTGTTAGAGATAGAGCCTACAAAGTCCGGCATATATTTAATTTTGGCAGAAGTGTACCAAAGTGTTGGAAGAAGAGAAGAAGCTGAGAAGATTTTGAGTCGGATGAGCAAGAAAGGAGTGAAGAAGCAACCGGGTTGTAGTTGGATTGAGGTAAACAACAATTGGCATGTGTTTCTATCAGGAGATAGTTCACACCGCGAATTAAACAGAATTTGCAGTGTTTTAGACTTGATCCGCAAAGACATAGACAATATGATTTTGAAATGCAGCACTAGTTTGCTTGAGCAACCCCGATTGTTGTTAGATGTACCTTAGGAATGAACAGTGTGCTGCTAGTTCTCTATCAGATAAAAACAAATCAGCAAACCAGAAAAGAAAAGCTCAATTGATATATTTTTTTGGTGCTTTTGCTGAAAATAAAAATAAAGCTCCATACTGAAAGATTTTCTTTTGTAATTCCTTACTTAAGGATTCAGAAAATACTGGATCTCCGCCTACACAATTAAATTGTGGAGATCACTCCAAAATGGACACGATTATCAAGGAGTTTTCCACAACTCAAACTCTCGGGGCCCTCCGAGTCCTCCACTGCCAGTCAGGTGGTAGAAGAGTGAGAACTCTTCAAAGCTGGGAACTACCTCCACCAATTGTTTGGCAGCGCAAGAATCCATGACAAAGTGATCATGATTCATACTCAAGTGAGAAAACCTACTCACTGCAGAACTAGTTTATATGTTGATTAATTGACATAAGGAATGGACATTGGTGGATGCATACTGAAATGAATCGCATGGATATATTCAAAGGTCTCAAATGATACGATTGGATGTAGTTGAACATAATATAAAAGAGCTGAAGGAAATTTGTTTTCGGTATTTTGTAATTTATCTCTTTAATCACCATTCCTTCTGTACGAAGCCATATAATAGTTGGTATTTAGACAAAGCAACTGAACCAAATTGACCTTTCATTTCTTCATGCATAGGTTACTCCGATTTGGTACTAAAACTCTTTGTTGTAATTCAAAAATTACAAAAAACCATTTATTTAATTACATATGTGAATGGTTCTCCATAATTCTTGAAATAACAAGGTCAATGACATTGAAGTGCTGAAGGAGTAGAGCTGAGTTACAAGTACTTTGGATCTCAGTTCCATGCTGGCAAAAAAGAGTTTTCAATGTAGAGAGAGTAGGAACATGATAATAATCCAAGGTTATGCTACATTGGCACCATCATTTCATGTGTTTTGTGTGATTATACAAGAAAACATAATCTGTGGCAAAGCCGCGGGAAACAAAAAGCTCTCTGGGAACTGGACTACACCACAATTCCGATGCCCTATGATGAACTGTCAAATTCTAACACAACTCGGTTTACTGGCCGTAAAACTTCTTCGTGGCGTGGTAGTAGTTGACCCTTTCTTGACTCTGACATCAATCTTAGCATCACATGTCTCCGAACCTTTCTTTACTCTCAGATCAATCTTAGTATCAGTAGTGTCGTTTGGCTTCCTTAAGCTCGGTGAATTTTTATCATCAACGGCTTGATCACGAACAGTCTTACCTGGTGTATGTCTACTTTGTACCCCATTCTGATTCTTCAAAACTGAGGGCCGCAAAGCCTTAACTCTGTTTCTGTTCCCGATTACAGCATCGTTGACTAAGCACAAGAAGTCCACAATAAGTACTCAGGAAATAAAAGCAGCATGAGTTTTCATTGGATAATTAATCAAAAGATGGGAAGTACCTGGACTAGATAAGACAGCACGAGGTCGTGGGACTGAACTGGCTCGAATATTTGGTCTATCCTCCTCATCAGAAATATTGCTTTTCTTATCCGAGCCTGTGAACAGAAAAACAGAAAATACTATTGCTGAGAAACTGATGTAGTAACGAGGCCATGTTAGAAAGTAAAAACCAACCTTCAGAAGCAGATTCCGATGGCGAAACAACGTAGGTTGGGAGGATAATGTTAGGCACATAAGACTTGGGAACTCTTGCAATGCAAGGGGGAGAAAGATCACGATACTTCTTCGCTGTATATGATAAATGTCAGTAAGGATTGTGCAGTCAAACTTCAACATTATAATGACATTGATCTTCACTGTTTTGTTGTTCTATATTCCTCAAAATAACATAAATAAAAGGAATAGAGAAATGTTTAGGCTAGTTGAATTTCCATCAATCTCTTCTTTATTGCGTAATTTGCTCATTCATTTATCCATCCATCAAAGAGCCACTTTCTCTTACATGAACACAGATCAAACATAGAAGTTCTACGCTGGACTGAGTACAATAAAACTGATCAATAAAATGACACTTTAGTGGGAAGGTCCAAGGTATCCGGTCTATAACAGAATTATCTTATCAAACATTGATGTAAGCATCGTGAAACTCTTGCTTCCAAGCTCTATTGTCCTTCCAAATAAATGTTAAGGTATGTCTAGAATCATATTTAGATTTCCGTTTTCACAACTATAGTAGGAATTGAAAACATCCTATCAGAAAGAAGATTATACTTTAGGTCTATAAAGTAAGAGTTGTTTCTGTTTACTTATTTGCAATGAGAGTTTTCAAGTTTGTGCTCTTCTAATATGCATACATGTGAACGTTTGGACGTAATAGGGTTTCATCACTTTTCAGAATAAAAACTTGTGTAAAAGATGGAATTTCATTGTTATACGAACTAACAATTATTAAAATAGGCGAACAATGTAAAAATTTCGTTCTTGTGATTGCATATCTAGTATCATGTTCCGTATATCAAGCTTATCGTAATCAACAGCCGATTCATTTCCTAACAATAAGCCGGGTGTAAATCCATGCTATTATCATTACTATTGGAAGCAGAATCTGAATTCTAAGAAGGGGAACCTCTTATTGCTCATAAAAAAAAAAAAAAAACTATTTATAACAAGACATATGTACACCAACATAGATTAACAGTGTTAAACTACAAGATTTTTTTTATCCAAAAAAGCTGTTGCCTGAATAAGAAATAATTCAAATAAATAAACAGAAATATGAAAACTTGAGAGAAGTTGAAAGATGAAAAGTGAAAAAAGTACCTGGAAAACGAGAATCCTGTTTTAAAAGAAAAGAAATATCCTTTAAAGAAAGCAAAGAACTCCAGTTATGTTCATGGAGGTCATGTTCATCACTTTCAGCTTCTGTTCTAACCTTAACCTTTGGATACACTGCATAAAAAACCCAGAAGAAAAAAACAGTATCAGAACACAAACATGTTACAAAATCAAAAAACAAAACAAATCCAGATGAAAAGCTCACTTCTTTTTGCAGTTTTCAACTGATCAAGATTAAGAAGAATCTAAAAAATGGTCCAATATGAAATATAAAGAATGGAACTTTCTAATCAGAAAAGAATATATTTTGAAAATATAGAATGGAAAAGGAGTGATTGAAGCAAAAAGAGAATAAAGAGTGATTGATTTTGCATTTGGGAAGAACAGAACAGAAGATTAAAGAGTCCCCACTAACTGCGTTTCTTCATTTGTCACGTTTTGACTTTTGAAATTCACACGCCTCCATCATTGAATCTTTCTTCAACGGATTCTTTTTCTTTTATTCCTCTATTTTACAATTTGGTCCTCAAGTTTTCATCTTTTTAATGAATGCACCCTCCAGGGTTAATTTGAATCAATTTTGCCCCTCCTATTGAAGTTCAAATTAGGTGAGAGTGGGAGAAGAGGGATTTGATTAAAACAGTTGGAATCTTAAAGTGGGTGTGAATTGGAAGCAAGCCTTTTAGCGCATGTGAAACATTTAAATTTGTTTGGTTTATGTTTCTTTCTTCTTTAAGGACGATTTTGGTTTAAGTTTTTAAAAATATTACTCCTCAAATGGAGGACTAAATATCCAAGTCGTATGTAAATTAACTTTCTAGATTTCATTAGTATCCTAAATTTGTTTACTATGGTCAAGAACTCCTAAAATGTTACCACCATATTACCATAGCGCCGAACTTGAGGGGTGAGGGGTATTTTGAAGGGCGACTGCCCATGGCCCAATAATTATCGAAGGCTGATAATATAGTCTCTTATATATAGTTCAAAGATATAATAGAGTTTAAAGATGAATGCAACAAAAAACATACTTTAACGTAGTTGATTACAACTAGAGCTGTTCGCGTGCAGCAAAATTTGATGTAATGTACTTGAATTTTAAGTTTCGTCAATTTTCCTATATTTTTGTAACTTTCAGTTTACTTAACACCATTTTTTTAAAAGCTTCCAAATTGTTTACCTTTCAATTATCATATGCCATTTTCTTTTCCAAACCTTCCGAATTGTTGTAAGATTTTTATTCCTTTTCAAATTGTTACTAAAAGAATCTTTTTACTTAACTTTCCAAATTGTTGTGTTATTCATCAATTGTGAGATTTTGTTTCCATCAAAAAAAATTTAAGGAAAAAGGTTTTTTTTTTATTTAACTTTTTGTAATTTCACTTATTTTAAATAAACTACCGTGTTTCACTTTTTGTTAAAACAAAACTGAAATTTTATTCTCTTTTTTCAAAATTGTAAAATTTTATGTTAACGATCTAAAAATGAAAGAATTCAAGGACTAAAATTATTTAATACCATGTTTACTATACAACCACATTTACTATTTTCAAAAGTTATCATTCTTTTAATCTTTCTCCCTCTAAATATTGACTTTTTTTTCCCCTCATTAAATATCATCTTAATGATACCAAAATAAAAAAAGCTGGAGAACTAAAGTTTTTTAGGATATCGATATTCTTTAAAGGGTTAATTTCAAATAAGTATCATGTGGTTTCGCAATTTTGCAAATAAAAGATTGTGATTTGTTTTTGAGCAAATAAAAGACTGTAGTTTGTATTGTTTGCATAATTAAGGAAATGGTCGATTTTGTTGACATAAACGAGGAAATTTTTTGCTTGGAATGTTTTTCTGACACTTGACGAGTCAAGTTAGAGTTAAACTCAAATGTCAGAAAAATATTTTGGGCAAAAGATATCCTCGTTCACGTCAATAAAATCGATAATTTTCTGAATTCTGCAAACAATGCAAACCACAGTCTTTTATTTGTAGAACCGCGAAACCTCATAGTATTTATTTGAAGTTAACCCTTCTTTAAAATATGTCATTTTTGAAGTCCACAATAGTAATTTTAATTGTGTTGTTACGAAATATATTTTTTTGTCCTAAATGTGAAATCTGAATAAACCACGCTCTTTTATTTCAAAATATATTTCAAAATATAAGTGAAATATTGAGAATGTTATAAAAATTTACCATATTTTCTATTTTCAAAATATTTTAAAATGAAAAAGCATATACTTTGTTTTGAAGCATATGTATTCACATTATTATAAATCATATATCTTTTCTAATTTTATTTTAATCACTTGTTTGCTTGTATTTTAATGTGCATCTAAAAGTTTTATTGGGTTTGTTGAGCTCAATCTTATTAGGATATTATATAATGAGGTTCAAATATATTATCTAGGCCAGAAACAGCCATGCATATGACCAAAGTTTACCAAGCACACCACTAGTAGCCAAATGTCACAAATTAAGGTATTACATAAATCAAATATTATCAAATTAATATTTTATAATCTAAATTTCAATATTTTTTATACTACAATTACAAAACTATCAATTTTTTTGTATTTTAAATGCTAAATAAAGTTTTAATCTAAAAATTGAATTGATATTTTCCCTCAACAACAAACAGCTGAAAATGGTTGATGCCCTTAAGGAAATGGGTGATGCCTAATATTTTGCATTAATTTCAACTCAAAAATATTGATTCATGAAATTAAATTAGTTAATGAAATAGTAATTTGATAATTAGAATACAATTTTTTAATTTGTAAGATGCTAAAAACTGTTAAAGAGTTTCCCTTGTTGGCAATGCAAATATGTGTGTCAGAATGTTGCTTCCCTTCAAAACTTGTTCGTTTGCTTGAAAAAGGCTTCATCCTATAAACCAACCTCAACGCAACCCAAAAATTGCAGCTTTTTTTTTATGGGCTTTGCTTGACTAGAAGGACTAAAATAAAATAGAGTCATCATGGGCTTCGTCTTTTTTAGGAAGAAAAGATAAATGGTTACAAATTGGAGTAAACATTCGGCGACACTCGTTAACATTTAATTTTCATTTTCATAACACTTTTTTCCACTTTGCAACTCTCAGTTACATAATTACATTAACCTCTCAACTCCTAAAACAAAAGCATAAAATTAAAGATAGTTGAACGAGCAACAAGGGGGAGAAAGAAGAAATTGGAACGAAAATATTCTTTTGGACAATAAGGAGCAATTTGTAGCAGTTCAGTAAAAATAGTCGGTTATTTATTTATACCATTAGACAAGTATAATGAACTATTTGTAACGTTTAAAAGTTTAATGGAATAGTTAAAGTTTCGGATCAAATTTAAAGAATTGCATATGTACTAATCCACAATGCTAAAGAAATAGTAATTGATGAACAATAATATCCTTGTTACAATAGATATATGATTGAAATGAAGAAATTCTACTATAATCTGAATTGTAGAACTGATCAATAGATATATGACAATTATAAACACTTTTTTTGTTTTACACCATTCATCTTCCAATAAATTGATATACATCATTATTTTCATTGATCGGGTCTATAACAGAGCGGGTATAATAAAAGTTGTGGGTTAATTAGGCAAAAGTTGGTATTACATTAGAGTGTTGCAGGATGTGGCGCAGAGGTGTAGTGGTGAGCCCAAAATGGAAGAAGACACGGCAGTTTTGCACGGCCGCCGCTTTTGGGCGCACGAAGGACGAAGGTGACTGGTCGTACTCGTCGGAATGGTGGGGTGCCAACTATGAGGCGGAAGGTCATTCAGTTCTCCGTTGTATCTCCGATCAAGGCAACGGCGTCGTTTCTATCCATGCTTATCCTTCCTCTATACCTGTTTGTCTCTCTTCCTTACTCTCTACTCTATATTTCAATCTTACTCTTCATTTTTAGGGAGGATAGGATCATACCTAATTTCATCAAGTTAACTCAATTTTCATAAATGCCATCTTAGTTCAAGACCAGAGAACACCCACTTTGTAAAAACTTGCTATTTTTCTAATTGCCATGTGATCGCGTTTGTTTCATGCTGATGTTTGTGATAGAAGTTTGCTTTTCTTTTCGACAAGGTTTGCTAAATGGTCTTAGTGTTAATTTGGCAGAGCAACATTCACTGGCCAAAAACTGAAAAATGGCTCCACCAAAGGTATGCAGATTTCATTCATGATCAACAATCCGATGCACGCTTTAAGGTTCTTGGATATCAGTGGCGTACACTTCGCTTTAATGATGTCACTCGACAAAGTACTGTCAAAGTAATGGCTGCTTACAAACATTCAGAACCTAATTCTATATTCTTAATGCAACAGGCACATTGTGTTGCTGTTCCATGTAAGTTTCTGAGCTTTTCTTCCCAGCTGTTTTCTTCATAGTATTGAACAATTTATTTTTACTTCCTTAGAGTTTTTCTAGTGCTTTATGTTCTTCTTATAAGTATCACAGAGTTTTTCTATAGCCTATCTATTATCTGGTGAAAGTTTATTTGAATCTAAGAGGAACTTGAGCAATTATCAACTGCTGTAAAACTCTTCTTCTTAAGGCCTTAAAGTTCTAATGTGCTTAAGATGTTAAACAAGAGGAACTTAAACAAGTCCGAGTGAAATTTCATAACCTGGAGCTTAATAAGTCTATGTCTATCAAATTAATTCAAATAAGTGGTGATTCTCATCTACTGATTATTTTCTTTGAAAGTGGACTGCTTATTTGTCTATTGCCTAGCAAATTTCGTCAGTAGAGGAAATACTTTAGTTCAAATTTTGTAAGGCATGTCCTGTTGGTGTCGTGTGGAGTTGAGTTGGGCGTTGCAAATAGCTCTTTCTTTGTTTCATTTCATAGACTTGTGCTAGCGAAAATGTTTTTCTTCAGTACTAGTAACTAAGCAGTTAGGATTCATTGAATATGTTCTGAATCTAGAGAGCAGCAATTTATTCTTGTGTCTTGTATTCTTTTGGAAGTTTTCATCTGTTAAACTATTCTGAAGAAGGGTTATGTTTGAGTAATTGTGTATTACATAACTCCATTTTTAGTCACTATTATGTGTGGAATATCTAATTTGGTAATCTTGGTAATTTTATATTCTCAGTATATGCAATACTGTGTCTGAAATGGATGGTTTCCTATTTCTAATACCAAGTACCACGTGACGAAAAATAACAAATTGCACGGATTCCTGATGTTGATGTAGCTCTTATGTTTACACTTTTTCATGTGACTTTACTAAACATTTGTTGGGCTTATTGACAACTATATTCTCGGAGGAATTGATTGATTGCTCATCAAGATTTTACCAGTTTGTGTACACAAGTATAAAAATATTTCCGTACAGACAGGTCATGACATGATATCTTAATCTTGGTATGTGTTAATCACTCCAGGCATGCAAATTGAGGCAATAAATCTGCCACAAAATCTTGTTTGTTCTATTTCAGTTTGAAGACATTTGATTTATTTGATGTTGTTCTGCAGATGTGAAGAGTATGATATCAGTTGGTTTAGCCACTATAGCTTCCTCAACTTTTGACCTTACGGGCGCTGTATACAGGAAGAAACCAATGCATATTTTATGTATTGGCCATGGTGGGGGAACTTTACCGTTATTTCTGGCTAGTAAAATTCAAGGTATAGCTGTTAATAGATTTGTTACAGTATGTACTTTAAGTTCCTAGTTAGCAACTAAATTCACTTCTTACCAATCAAGGAGGTTGTCATTCCTTTAGCTTGCATTTTGATATGTAGATATAAAATCACCATGTTGTGAACTTCAATTTCTATTTATTGACTTCCATATATGTTAACATGGTATTTAAGGTCCTCTTTTTTTACTGAAGCGAGTAGGAGCAGTATATATCACATTATGAAATGATTGCATAATGTTTGACATGTGTATTATTGTGATCTACAAAAAGGAACTTTTGTATACTTCTTGATGCTTGGCTTTAAATCCTTGTGGACATTGCTAAAATCAGTTATTGGTTGCAGGATCCATTGTTCACGTAGTAGAAATCGATCCCCTTGTTATCTCTGCTTCAGTTGGTGCAATGGGGTTCCCAGCCTTTTCAGTTATGGCCTCCGAAAGTCAACGTGCATTGCCACACCCCAATATCATTGACGAAGTAATGTGGAGAGGAATCCACGAAAGACTTTTCCTTTACGAATCAGACGCTGAGAAGTTTGTTCTCAACACCAGTAACATATACGATATGGTCTTCATAGATGCTTATGATGGTGATGATATCTTCCCGCGTAAGCTATGGGATGTAGATTCTCCATTCCTAAAAGCTCTAGAGAGTAAGCTGCATCCTGAGCATGGAACTGTTGTTGTGAACCTTCACGCGGATGACGAAGCAGATCCATCTGTTTCGTATTTTTATGACCGACTGCCGATGAGCAAACATGTTCCTAAAGTTTGCCAAGCTTACAAGGATGTTCTGGTAAGAAAGGGAAATCATCCTTCAGGAAGCTGTGGGGCTGTTTTCACTGTGTCGGTTCCGTGGGTGTGTAATACATCTATGGTTGCATGCAGAGGGATTGGGACGAATAATAGGGAGTCTAGTAGCGATGCCATTGTTAATGCTATTATTTCTAAAGGTGTTGGTGTTGATAAGATTTTGAATTTACCATTTTCATGCTTGGATTATATGAAGAAAGACATTACATTCGTTGATTGATCTTCACATTCTTGATGCTTCTCTTTATTTTGATAATGGAGCCATTCCTGTTTGGTGCTTGCTTTTATTGTAGCATACCATTTAAGAAGAACAAGAATTGAAAACAGCAGTTTGATTGTTGTACACTCCTGTTTTATGCTACAACAATTAAACTGCTGTTTTCAAATATCATTCTCTGTTATTTTATTTGGATGACATGGTTTGGTTGTAACAAAATTAGGCATGGCGACAGAAGCCTCATTTCTTTTCCTCCAAGGGGTAAATTCAGCCTGCCAATGGACTTTTATGGTAAAATCTAAGCCACAACCATGCCCACTCAAAATTCGGCGTGAGAACCTCCACCTTTTGGGCATGTCAAACTCCAATGCACCTAACAGTCAAAGCATCCTCATATTTTCCCCAGACGGGCCGGGTGAGATTTGGTGGTGCTATGATCACTACCATATGGACGTCTTTGAATTGCACCCGCGCCACTGTATAGGAGAAATATGGGGACGTCCTGATTGTCGTTGGGGTGCAATTGCGAGGGCGCAATTTGAGGACACCCGTGGTAAAAGAATTTCAGTTTCATAGCATTTGCAGTGATGTGTTTTTACAAACAAGAAACTTGTGAGTTTCTTTTATAAAAAATATATTTGAGGTTACATATATAACTTTTTAAGGTTTGAGGCTTGCATTGGATTCAAAGAAAATTCCTCAAACCCCATGTAGTGATCATGGTCAATAAGGTTACATAATTTGATAAAGTAATAACTTATCAAGTTAAAATACTTAAAATGATCATTTAATAAACCACGGACCTTCATTTTAAGAATAAAAAAATGAAACTCAAAAGTTTGTTAGAAACAAAGAGGTACATTTTAAGTAATAAACCACAATTCTTAATTTTTATTAATTTTGATGTAAAATATTTTGTTAGAAACAAGGGCCCTTACCCAAATTGAAAACCCAGTTAAAGAGTAGAATTGAGGAGTGGAAAAGTGTATAAAGTTAGGGTGAAGAAGCATTTATAAAATCCAAAACCCTGAAACCCAAACAGTAAACCCCTTTCCTTCCCATGGCGTCGAAACGTCTCACCAGCGGCAACGAAGGGATCATCGCAACCTTCTCAAATTCTCATATCGTCCAGTCTGCCAAACAAGCCGCCAGCGAAGCTTCCTATGTCGCCAAGAAGCTCGCTAAGAGCACCGGCAAAGCTGCTTGGATCGCCGGTACTACCTTCCTCATCCTCGTTGTTCCCCTCATCATCGAAATGGACCGCGAGCAGCAGTTCAATGATCTCGAGTTGCAGCAGCACTCTCTCCTCGGTCCTCCTCCCACTACCATTCACAACTCATGAGACTCTCTTTTACCTGCCCCGGGTCAGTCCCAATCTTTGGCATACTATTCTACCTTGTTTTCTTTTCACCGCCGAAACTTTATTCACATTTAATTGAATTATCCATACTCTTCTTTTGATATGTTGCCATTGCTTTCATACTATTCAATTCTATTTCTGTTTTCTTCTGTTGAGAATTTTTAGTCGGTTGAATGTTAATTCGCTAGACAATCTTTTATTAATTCGTGCTTCATTCGTCATTACTACATAACAATATTCATGATGATATGCTTTTTATGAAATTTCCATGACAGATGCTCCAATTCCTTACTTTATCTGACTGGTTCGCGTATTGTATCAACGTCTAATTGCCATTATATGCTCTATCGAGTTTATGATCTTGAATTCAGGCCTTGTTTTATTACCCATTACTTGCTATCAAAACTTTGGGCTGCATCTACCTCATTGTTCACGTCTAGGATGCAATATATAGAAAAATAATTTGATAATATGATCACGGATTAACGATTAAAGCATAGATTGTAGAGAATCTGAAACTCTACAAGTGGTTTTTGTACCATCTATGCACCGATTTCAAGGGGGGAATTTGAACAAATTTCGTTATACAAGAGATATAGCAGAAAACTAGAATTCTTTTGGGTATATGATGTAATATTGGGTGAGGTCTGCTGAGTGTAAACTGCATCAAGAGCAAAGATAGCTTCTGGTTTCACCAGCCATGCTTATTCTTTGCTGAGATCAGTCTGTTGCTGGTTCTCCAGGAACAGAAATGAATAGTATCTTGGAGGGATCAGGCTTCAAGTTGCAAAAAAAGAATTTGATGTGACCGAGTAACTTTCACAAACCGGTCCCAGAAGTGATGTTATTTGAAGTTTAAACTGCATCAAGAGAAACGAGAGTTTCTGGTTTCAGAAGCCATGCTTCTTTGCCCAAATCAATCTGTTGATCGTTTTTCCGGGAACAGAAATCACAAAAAATTGATGTGATTACTTCGACAAACTAGTCACCATAAATGATGTTATCTGAGCTTAAAACTGCATCGAGACCATAGATAGTTTGGTTTCACCAGTCATACTTATTCTTTGCTGAGATCAATCTGTTGGTTCTCTAGAACAGAAATCAATAGCATCTTCAAGGCTTCAGCCTTCAAAATGCCAAAAAAAAGTTTGCTTTGGTTGTGTTTAGTTTCACATATAAGTCACCATAAATCATGCTAAGCTTCGTCGGAGTTTTCTGCTTATCCTTTTAGTTTACAATATCAGTTAGGCAATCATAAGTTGATTACTGTTCATCACTTGTAGAGCAATGTGAAATTCCATTGACAATCAAGTGACTTAAGTCCTCCCGAACTAGAGCTGCCTTAAACAACTATGCTATATGCAGTAATTCCTAGCAAGATTCGTCCTTCCCTTACGCTTTGCACCTATGTAACCAACTTGGTTTTTCACTCTCCTATCATTTGTTAATTGTAGCTGATAAAACACTTGCAACAATTGAATAGCCATACCTGTTAAACTGCAATCTGCTCTGCCTTGTACGCACCATTGCACCTATCAGGCATAGATTACACTTATGCCCCATTGTGCACTGAAGCATCATCTCAAGAAGCTCTCTAGATCTAAGTTAGCTAATAAAACCATACTCACGAGGTGCAAGCCAACTCATTGAAGCGAAATCCTACTTTCCTGTACCCATTGATCAAAGTACTCTCAATTTGAGGGAAGAAGTGGATTTGATTGACTAGAAGCAATAAGGGGTGTGGTTGGATAGAGGGTTGGGAAAGGTTAATAAAGGAAGTGTAGTAAAGGGTGATGATACCCTCTATTTCATCCCCAGAAACTCTTCTCAATAGATCATTGAGTTGAGTGTAGTAACTAGTAAGATTTCATACTTCCATCCAGTACAACAAAGCATTTGTCTGGAAGGAGGATAATAGATGGCAAGAGTATATAAGAGTTTATGAGAGGCCATAATCCCTCCAAAATAAATTCTTAGGAAGGTTAAATATTCATTTTACAAAATTTCACTCATCCAATTTCTTTGATTCAAATCACAATCTCTCATTCTCTTCTCTATTTAAAATTTGAGTAATTTTGTTATTTACCATTCAATTATGGACCCTTAAAACTTGTTTTTATCTCGACCAGTCAAATCTTTACTTTTCTACTCAAATCATTCCTTTCTCTTCGTAACCCGTCTTTATTAATCCCTCTCAACCCTCCCAATCGAAGCATAAAGGCCAGTGGTGGAAGTCGCTGTTTTTGCTTAACCATTATGTTTAACAAGTTATCTAGGTTTATAATTGAGGAAAAAAGAGGGCAAAGGCTTGGATTTGGGTCCCCTAGAACATCCCATCATCTTATCCTATGTTAATCTCTAATTTTGGATTAATTTTAAGAAAACTTATTATCAGGATGGGGGCAGGACAAAATCCTTTTCAAGTGGGAAATGAGGGCATTGAAGCAACTTTGGTTGGGTGTGTTAAAACGTCCTCATTAGGGATGTAACACTTTTCTATTTCTCGATTTAAATCGATGATAACATTTAAATTTGCGGTGTTATCATCGATTTTAGGAACTTCCCAAATGGATCAAGTTTAATCATCTATGCATCTCATCCAAATAGGTGTTCACAATGGGTTGAGCTGAGGGATGTAGGTTTTCATATCTTCTTCTGCTGTTGTTTAGTTTAATTGGCGCGAAAGTAGTAATTTTTGTACTCAAAAACTTATACACGATACTTTCAAGTTAACGTTAGTGTGAACGGAAAAAGAAGATTTCTGGTAGATAGCATGCCTGGGATGGCAGGGAAGAATTCAAGATTATTTGTACTCTACTGGTCTTCACATTAAAAGAGACAATAGAAGGGGAGAAGTGAAAAGATAAGAGAAGGGGACATCATCACATGAAGGGGATTGTCCTATTGTATTGATGCAACAATATAAAATATCTAATTTGGAATTTCGTTTCTGGAATACAAATAATTTAATGAAATAGAGAACACTGTTTAATCTTCAATCTTTTTTGGTTTCTTATTATAAAATATATTCAGCAAAAGTTCAACTAATTAAACTTTTATTCTGACAAAAAAGAAAAAGAAAACTGCAGATTCCGATATAAAAATCAAATGAATGGCATGGAAATCTTGCTTGAAACGATTTCGTTACGGTTAAAGTAATTACATAAAAGAAAAAGGACCAAAAAGCAGAGAATGAATGAATGGCCACTTGGAAATTTGGGAACAGCTCATAAAAATATATACACAGTTGACTAATTATCAATTTTCTTTTATTTTTCTCATAAGAAGTTATACAACTGTGAAACTCAAATACACATCTGTCATCATTGATTCATTCATCAGCAAAATACAGAATTCTTCTTCGTCTCTTCTGCTTTTTGTTTTAGAATATTAGAGTACTATGTCACAACACAATCATGCTCCGACTGGTGGCGAATTTAGAGTAAAAATGTTGGGAAAGCCGGTTTTATACTCAGGCATTTAACAAAAAAATTTGCAATTTTTTTTTTCTAGAGTAAAATTTTTCAATATAGCTAATGCATTTTGTCAAGAAGATGGAAATAAATGTGACTTCTATTAACCAAAAACGCAAATTTCAAATGAAAATTATAGATTTTTTTTAGATTTTCATCAAAACTTAACATATTTCAGCACTATTTTTCCAGCGAATTTATAATTGAAAATTATATTTTTCTAGTAAATTTACCAAGCCGAGGGAGTCGGAAACACTCATTGTAGGGGTAATTTTAATAGACGGAGGTATCAAAACCACTTCTGGTAGGTGCGGTTCCGAGAGCTGGGGGCTCGAGCTGACCTACCATTAAAATCTCCTATTTGGTTGGGCTTTTAACAAATGCTAGTTTTTTTACTAACAGTTTATGTATGTAGAGGCCCAAAAAATCAATTCCAAACTTTTTTTATGGAACCCTCAAACACTTCAAACAAATACGACTCAATTACACTTTGAAAATCCATTCTTCATAAGCCGTGGTGGAGCCATCTTTAAAAAAGATGAGCTTAAATCTACTTTGCACCTACTTAAATAATTTGATCAATTTGGGAAGTTCTTGAAATAGATGATTAAACTCGAAGATAGGATAATTGAATTTGTATAAAGAAAAATGGAAGGCATTGAAAATGAGAATTCAGAACTCAAATTTAGAAGTTTTGGCGAGGTCACTATCCAAACATGACTTTTTAGCTATTCATAATTCCTAAAATCCTACACATTATTGCTATATAATCATAAACCATAACTACACATGCAAAGACAAGCCATGTGAGCATAAAAATAATACACCTCAAGAGTTGTGAAAATAACTTGTATTATTAAAAAATGAGACTTTTCAAAATAACTTTTGCTTCTCTACTTTTATGCTGGCCTGGCTATAATATTATATTTATTCATGCAGAAAATTGTTAGTATATTATTCTTAGATACATATAGAACAAGAACAAGAGTAGGAAAAAGGGAGAGATGAAGCATAAAATATTAAGAACAATGGGCAAAGGCAAAGCCTCACCCAAAGAAAAATGCAGCAAATCAGTGACAATAAAGGCTACTTGTCTGGTATTTTGTAAGCATATAGCTTGAAAAGAATAATGAAAACAGCTTTTTAAAAAAAAAGTCAAATTCTTTAGTCAACCATGCAACTTCTCTAGTTAGTCTTTTGAACTTGTTTAAACTAACCTATTTAATCACCTGAATTCGTTTAAAATTATTTACACTCTTTAAATATAGTTCACTTTAACTTTATGAACCTGATTAAAATGGTATATATATTTAAATTTGTCTACTCTTGTTCTGCAAGTTGAATTGAAGCAATTAATCACGTTAATTTAAACAAGTTAGGCTAAGTAGACATTTTGTGAGTGCAGAGACGGGTTGAATTAACTTCAGAGATTTATTAAGCCATAACTATGATATCAGAAAATGAATGATAAGTGAATAATTAATTAACAAACCCAACCAAGACTCTTCCTTTATTCCAGTAGTGCATGAAAAAGCTATGAATTTGTAGAATAGTTTCACTGAATAAGCATAAGATATACTGCAACAAATCCAGTCCAAGCTTGAAAGAGATAGATTGTGTTACTTTAGAAAGAGAGAAGCTAACAACTTTCTGAAAAGCATAAAAGTAATGAGCAAACTGAAAGAAAAGTATCAGAGTGGTCACAAACTGAGGCATAGATAGATAGAGAAAGAAAGAAAAAGGGCCAAAACCCATTACTTTTCATTCATTAATCATTCTTTGTAATCCAATCACAGCCATTAACTTGATTCAATTAACATCATAATCATCTCTTTTCACCTTTGTAAAAAGAACAAAAAAATTGATACCTTCCCTGCCTCCCCTCCTTCCCAATCAACAAATAAAAATACCCCACATTTACTTACTACATAATATCCTCTACATATGTTTCTCCACCAAAATTTCTGTTTACTTTGGAAAGAAATATGGAAATTCAAAGAAGAATCCACCTCATTAATAAGGGTTGCTGGATGGCTGCTTCTTTTAAAGATTCATATCTTCCTCTCTCACAGATCTGCACAAAACCAAACACATTCCAACCATATTCAGCACTATAAAACTTAGACTTAATATATGAGGCTTTTACTTGTTCATATTATAAGATTAGATTCTCAACTCATTTAAAATGTCTTATTAACCAAATAAGTCTACATGTCGGGATGATAAGAAATTTGTACAAGAGTATCGTTTAAGAAAATTCATGAGGCTAAGAGACCATTGGAATCACTTTAAGAGGTTAAGTAACATTAAACAAGTTTAGGAAACCAAAATGTTATTTTAAAGCAAGTTCAGAGGACTAATGAAGCAACTTCAAAGCTCAAGAGACCAATTCATAGGAGCCCCCGTTGTGTTAAGTCTAAAACACACACACAAATACATAATACATCCTGCCCCCTTTTCTTTGGGAGAAAAAAAACGATTGGTCTCTTGACGTCCCAAAATTTATCAACCCCTAAACTTACTTAACGACACCTACCGACCCACTAAACTTATATTTTATTTTGACACGTGACTGCACGAAATTAATCATGCCACTTTAAGTATATCATTTAAGTAAGTAAAATGCGTCCAACCTAGAAAAAAGATATGATCCAATATCATAATGAAGAATGATGAACATACCATCATGTTTCTTCATCAAACCTCTAGCAAAAAGCAAGCAAATAATCAAGAATCCTACTCCAGCTGCTCCTCCTAATATTATAGCCACTGTCTTCCCTGTATTCTGCCCTGTCCCTACATAATACATCCCACCAATTCAAATAAATATCTTTCTGATTCACAACACACAATAGAAAAATCATTACTTTTTATTTTCCACATTAAATTCTCCCAATCAATCTCTATCCACAGAAAGTGACCCACACAATTCAATTTCCCAATAAAACTTTCCATTCATCAATCAAACAAATCAATAATAAATCTGAATAAAAAACCCTTCTTTAGCTTTACCTGAAGAAAAGGGATGAGATGATGAAGAAGATGATGAAGATCTCCTAGGGACCCCATTTGGATAATAACTATAACTAATAAAACACTTATGCAAATAAATCTGCCCAGAAATAGAGTTACCACATTCAACCTGAGCTCTTTGCACTGCACTTTTCACACACTCCCCACAATCTGTATCCCCAACATCCCCTTCACACTGCCCCAAAACATACACAGCTTGATAGCTAGTAGTGTAAAATCCATGCCCAGAAACGACACCGTTTTGCAGCACAGAAAAAGCAGTATCCCTCCTCTCTTCAAACCCACTTCCAGCTATGTTAGTACCCCCACAAGTCTTGAACAGCATCTCCATACCTGAAACTTGAGTAAAGCCAGCAACTTCATACAAAATGTAACACCCATAAAGCTGGACTCTTGCTGCAATAGTTGTCCCACAAAGTTTATCAGTTAGGACAGGCAGTCCACTCACACATTTATAACACTCACCTACACTTAGGTCACCCCTACATTGATATAGCCCTGTGATTGTGGTTTGGCCAGTCCCTGTTGTGGTTTTAAAGAACTTAACTTTAGTAGATTGTTGAACTAGAGAACCAAAGAGAGCTGAGAGAGCTTGTGAGTATACCCCAGTTGGATCTTGAAATGACTGTTTTGCACATCCTTTGTACACTAAACTGCTGTAATCTTGGCCTGATTGAGCTAGATTGGGGATGAGGAGAAGGAGTAGACAAAGGAAGAGAAAACCCATGTTTTAGTTTATCAAATCATTGTAGTTTTGAAGTGTTTTGAAGGATTTGAGATGTGGGTTTTGGTTAAAAATGAGAAAAGTTTCAATCTTGAAACCTTGATTTGCACAAAAGAAATGGGGTTTGGTTTTGTTTGTGGGGTTAGAGATGAGATGAGAAAGGAGTGAAAGGAGGCATCTTTTTGGTCTTTTTGAGCTAAGAAGAAAACAAAATCCAATTTGGCAAAGTGATAATGGAGCAGTAAAAAGAATAATTTTACTTTATATTAGGGATGAATTGTTTAATATTTGAAGAGAATGAGAACAAAAATGGGAGAAATAAATAATTAGGATTAGGGTGGGATGGGCATGGAGGGTATGAATGTAAAGGAATCTCATCTGGGTATTTGTGGGGAAGTTAAAATGTATGAGCTTTGACCAAACTACAATATTACTTCAACTAAGTTTGAACTTTGAATTCAAATTACCAAAAAAAATTAATATCTCATTTTTAATTTTCATGGAATTAGAGTGAAGATAAATGAACATGGAGCATAGTTAGCACTTAGCAGCCATTCTTAAGGAGAAATTCATGCCATGGGGTGAAAGCCACGTGATTAATCTAGATATGCTATTATATACATTTTGGTAATTGATTAGAGTTGTTTATTTATACTTGCTCATTATAATTGTTGTTTGATGCTCATTATTTTAACCGTTTTTTCAAAAAAAAAAAAATAGATGTTGACCGTTGTTTCTCAATCTTAATTAAAGGGGTGCTAAGTTGGATATATGATTCGAACTTTTAGGATTTTTGGATAGAGTTCGATATAAAGTGTGTTGTTTTCAAAGGCGTCGATGTCTTGGCGATTAGAACAGTTCTTGTTATGTATAGAGAAGTTACTAAAACTTCCCAATATTCAAGTTACTCATATAAAAGGGAAATAAATAGCGCAGTGATTTATTAGCAAATAGTGTTTTTCATTGATTAAATCGGATTTAGCTCATAACTTTATGAGACCTTAGTCTAATGCAAACGTCAATATGCATTGATATCATATCCTTTTTTTTCTTAAAAGTCTTAATCAAACACTTTTACTCACTGAATGATGATATGGATAGTTCCTTTTTTAGTGTAAAAGGTTAATTAGTTGGAGTTTGGTGAAAACTTTTTAGTTAACATCTCCTTAATTAAGATTTATTGTACACTATTTCACATTCTAAATTTTAAAGAATATTCTTACTAATTTTTATTTTTATTTTAAGGACTACCACTCAAGTTAAAGATAATAATTTGTAAAAAAAAAAACACATTAAAGATAATAAATTATGTAGTATTAATTTGAGAAGCAAAAGTATGGTGGCTATTGATTTGCATGAGAATGAAGGAGGGCCTCTGTCTCAATTTCAACACCAACTGTAATTGGGCTTTGGTTTGGTCTGTTCAAGTTTGGGCCTAACTCAACTTCCTCCACTCCCTACAACTGAAGAAGAAGAAGAAGAAGAAGAAGAAGAAGAAGAAGAAGAAGACAATGTCTACATTTGTGCCTAATGTTTCCAAAAAGTTCACATTTATTCCTAAGTACAGGGGCGGACCCAGGATTTGGAGATCGGGGGGGCTAATTTTGGCTTTAGCGTAATTTTTTTTTTATATATGCGTGTATACAAAAATGAAGTAGAGTTGATAAAATTAGGAGAAACAAATTAATGATCTAATAAAAAATTGTTGATAAAATTATTAAAAATAGAAAGGAAAAACAAAAAAAAGTAGAGTTTTCGATCAAAATAACATTAAAAAACTAAAAATAGATGAAAAACATTAATAATGTTAGGGGAAAATATTGATGCAATTAATGTTAGGAGAAAAAAATTAGAAATTGATGAAAAACATTAATAATGTTAGGGGAAAAGAAATTGATGAAAAGCATTAATAATGTTGGAAAGAAAAAAAATGTAGATGGTGGGATTTGAACCTTAGTCAACACATCTAAATGCACCCCTTCTTACCAACTCTTCCACCCTTTCACTTTGTCTACCTTATCATCTTTATTTTTAATACACATTATTTTTGGGGGGGCTAGCCCGAACATATCGGTATATTCCTAAGGGTTGTGCCGGAACTGAGGGGGGCTCGAGCCCACCCGAGCCCCCCCCTGGGTCCGCCCCTGCCTAAGTATACCAAAACCTCACTAATCGTGTTTCTAATTAATATAAGCTTTATCTTTATACCACCAAAAATCTTAATAGATTGATTTGACCATTACTTAACTACTTAATTGTACACCGAATTTTCATAACTCAATTACGTTTAAAATATTTATAGTATCACTAATATAGTTAAAAAAAAATACACAACATTAACTTTTGAAAAAATTAGTTAATAATAAAAATTATTGTCTAGTTCGCTAAAATGTTTATTATGATAATATAATATTGTTATAAAAACATCCATTTTACAACAAAGAGGGAGGAGACATAGACTCGGAAGAAGAAGAAGAAGAGGGCAACCAGAACACTCAAAGAACTAATGGTTTCTCACTCACAAGGAAGCAATACCAAAGATTGATTGCACTCATACTACAAGGAAACACCAAGGCATTTAAATCCTCTGGTCGCATCAATACATTTACCACAAAGAATTCTCCGATAAAATTCTGAACTCCATTCTAGATAGACCTAGTATGCCTAACTAGATTATAGACACATGTGCAATAGACCATATTATCCATGAGTAACCATGTTAAACTCTGAAAGAGATGCAATGCTACAACAATTTTATAAATTCATTAACACACAGTTTGGAGTCAAGATTAAGTGTATAAGGTCTGATAATGCGTCAAAGTTTACTATGAAAGAGCATTACTTAGAACAACGCATATTGTATCAAACCCCATGCCCAAAAATCCCACAACAAAATGGAAGTGTTGAGAGAAAACATGTGGACATTATGAACACCAAGAAAACTTGATAACAATTTTTCGATCAATACCACTCACAAAACTAGACAAAACAACACCACTTATGAAGGTGGACAAACCAAAAAACTATAAATAAGAAACAAACCAAAAAACTATAAATAAGAAACAAACTGTGAAACTAATCATTGCAATATAGATGAAATAAAAGTTGTATATAATTAAAAAAACAAAATAAAATGAAGAAGAGTGTTGAAGGACTTCAAACTGAAACTATATCAAAGAATAGGGATTAATTCTGTTATTTTTCATTCTTTGCGGACTCAGCTTTAGCAGTTATTTTATAACAGATTTCCAACTCCTTCTTCTTTCCAACTTTCTTTCTTCGAGCTATATAATCAGCTCTTTCCTGTAACTATTATTCACTTCTTGATAATGAAATCTTTACTCATTTCTATTCGATCAAAGAAACTTATCTTCCAACTAAAAGCGGAAAGAAAACTCCAAAAGTTGAACGAATGAAAAAGAAGACGACTAGTGACTCTCGTCTTTTCTTTTATAAAGATAAGAAAATTATGAACTCCCAACCCTCACTCTCTAGTCTTCTCAAAAAAAGGAAATATTGTTTTCCTGCACGCCTAACATCATCCAAGCTTTGGAAAAAGATTCAATAATTAGCGGCGTGAATGAATTAGAAAAAAGCATCTAAATAGGAAAATTAGAATGTTGAAAATGAAGGCCAAGAGAGCAATAAAAGAAAGATTATTGACTAGTTTGGTAACTATAATATCCATATCTACAATCCAAAAGTGTAGATGTCTCCCTCTCTACAATATTAAATATTGGAGCTTCCAAACGATTACTTAACAAAATACACGTTTTGTTGGGATTCCACTTTCCAACTATAATTTTTCTTTTTTAAAGTGCATAGTAGATAATAAAGCTGTATATTATTTGATGGTTATTTATTTTTAGATGTGATCATATTAGTATTAATGCATCGGACCCATAGAAACTCCGATGTTAAATGTGATTAATCCAAGATATTACAATTTATCTCAATACATAACCAGTTTAAAAGTTGATTTTTTTTTTTTTGTATATATTTACTGATAAATAGTTGAATTTCTTTTATATCAATAACAAGAGAATAGTTGAATATGATGGAGTTGTAGTTATACAGTTTCTTACAAGACTAATAAACTGCTTTTTGTTACGAGGACAAGAAGATCCTCAAACCCCGCATATTTTTAGAATTTATTTAAGTGAATTGTAAATTTTTTAAGAAAAGACATGTAAAGGTGTCTAAACTCAATTAATCAATTACATTTTTTTTCTTATTTATGATTAATTATAACTTAGAAATTTATTTTTAAAATAACTATTATTTGTTTTGTATACTACCGAATGATTGTAAACTAATCCAACATCTATTAAGACAAAATAAAAATAAAGTAAACTAAAAACAAAGTGATTATTAGTCTACACTTTTTTTTTATAACATAACAAACTGACCATAGCCTGTGTTAGAGAATATAAATATATACACCATAACTGAGCCTTAACTATTAACTCGGTTTATATATTTGTATTATCTGACAGCCTCCACTTAATAATAAAATGAAATGTATGATTGTATATATATATATATAAAAAAAATAAAATTAGGTAGTGATGAAAGCCCAAGCCCAACAAATTCATTTTCAACCTTCGTCTTAGTTGGATAGATTAATGTACTCGAAATAGTTGGACACGAGTTCCGGAGATAGAATTCCGCCACAACTCCCTTATCTTAAGGCATTCACAAAAGATGAAACTTTATGGTCGGGAACTGAGCCCGACCCAGGAAGAATAAGCAACCTGCTTACGTCTTGCGTAGAGCTACCACTATAAATATCCATTATATCAAATGATGGTGCAATCACAACTATTCTTCCTACACTTACCTACTTTTTTCTCTCTCTTTAGAAACATACTAATTTACGCGTCGAATTGTTGTTAAGGTTGAATCCTCCTTTGATGAGAGGATACCCACAATACAAGATCCTTGACTTACTCAAGCTTGGAAGCCCATTAATATCCATTTCATTATTATGTAGTTTATATTCTCATATTATCTTTGGCAACATGTTATCATTAAGGGTAATAATTTTAAAGTTCTTAAGTTTTCACATAACACATTGTCTAGTGCCATTATTTGCAAAACACATTATTAAGTCCAATTTTTTGTCATAATTAACTTTTTAATTTTTTTTTATATATATTTTTTACATTTTTAAACATATTTTAACTTTCAAAACATCTATATTGTCATACAAAATGATTCAATTAGATCATATTTTTTATTCATGTCAAAATATAACAGTTATAAATCTATAAAAAAAAAAGATAAAATGACGAAAATGTTAATTATTGCAAGAGATAAAAACTCTATAATCTATCTTTGAAAATTAAAAATCTAAATAATGTGTCTTATGTAAAAACTTCGACATGTTAAAATTATTTACTCTACCATAAATCTCTCAAAATAAATGGAAAGTCAAAAGTTCCATAAAAAATAAAAGAATTGGAAATCTTACCTACTCCCATATTACGATACTGCCATAGAAAACTAAAATTTCAGAATCTGATATTGGATTCTATCAAATAATCATTTAATACAAAAACTCAACCCAACAACTACCATTCAAACTATTGTCCCATCAATATCACAAAGTTGTTTGTATGGGATCATAAGCTAACAAATTATATATATAAAAAAAAAAAGCAAATGATATAAAATAAAAATTGGTTACAAGCAAATGATATAATTTAATCATTCACATCCATGAACAGAGTAATAATTTTAGTTTGTTATTTAAAGAGTGTCACTACATATTTAATGTGTTGATTTTTATTAGCAAATATTTTAATTATTGTCATTTTACAAATGTACAAATTAAAATAGCATTGCTTTTTGAATGTATAGCTTAAATTCTCTCTCAAAAACTTAAAAAATTATTTTGATATTTTATATCCCTATAGAGAATAGCAAGTCTTTGTTATCAAAACAATATTGATGTTAGTCTTACATTATTTCGTAACATTTGTTTATCATTGATGAGCTTTCATCATTTTTATAACCACACTTATAAGTCAAATGTTTTCAAATAATAGAACAAAACCAAAAAAACAACATATTAATAGAGATTAAAGGCCTATTTAACCAATTCGGCTTAAGAATGTTAACATTACACTTATGTTGTATGATTTAATCACATGATATTCTAATATTTGCAAATATTGCAAATATTAGAATATCACACTACAAGAAAAGGAATGTAGTAACATTTCATTAAGGTATCCTAACCTTTTAGATTTAAATATTGTGATATCACAAATATACACCTTATTCGAGAAATAAATAGAATTTTAATCTCATTGAGATATATAGGTATTTTTAAGTTTTGAGAGTTTTATTTTTGTAAATTTTGGGATTCGAGCTTAAAATTCACATTTTCTTTATAAATGTAGTAATCATTGGTATTACTTTCTCATCTGCCAAAAGTTGTTTTCCCAAATTTCTCGGCAAAAATTACAATTTGCAACTTTTGAAAAAAGCGAATGTTAAAACTTGGGTAAAAAGCTGATATTGATATTCTTTTAAAAAAAATAAGCTTAACTTTCATTATGTTTTAATAAATACATATTTTCCTATTTATTTATTGACTTTAAAGATTTTTGAAATGTGTTCAACAAACACTTTACAGCTTTTGTCTGTTTTTTCCAACAGCACTTTCTCCAACCGCATCTGTTTTGCTCCACAATAATGCCAAACTGGCAAGTTTAGCTATGGGTAAGCCTACTCACTCGCAAATCCATGACGAATTAGAAATCTCGATAAGAACTCACAATGAAATTTTTACAAACTACATGTCAATAATAGTAAAATTTTAATGTAAAAGGAATGTTTTACCACTTAGACGAACTCTTGTCGGTTGTTTTTAAGTTTTCTTTTTGGTTTTCCATCCGGTTTCCGAACCACATTGGACCGACTAATCCGGATTCGGAACGGGTCTAAGGACTATGGTATTTAAACCCCTCCCAGTCGCGATTGTGGGGAATCGATCTGCAGAACTCCCTACCAAGCGCAATCTCATGCTACCACTGCGCCAACTATCGATCGATCGGTTGTTTTTAAGTTTTCTAAAATTATGTATTTGTAATGGTATTGTGTTACAAAGACACACGTCCTCTCTTTCTTCTCCAAGAAGGGTGTGTAGATTTTGACATTCAATTTCTGGATTCCACCGACGAGCTTTCCCTGACCCTATAAATACCTCAATTTCACCATCACAAAACCACCACTTTGATCCTCTTTCTTCTTATTTACGGATTCCCACCTCCTCCACATTCCTCAAACTCCCTAATTCTTGATCCCCATACCATACCATACCATACCATACATCATAATATGTATACATTGAAAGATAAAGTCTCCAATCAGCTCTCTCGCTTATTTACGGATTCCCCAAATCACAATTCCTCTTCTCCTTCCCCCGATCCCTCTCAGGTAGATCCCATTCGAACAATTCTTCATTTTACAATGTCGCTAAAGTTGTTCACTTTATGTATTTAATAATCTCTTATGTGCTAAATACTATAAGGGTTTGCTTATTTCTCATTACTATCATTGTTGGTCGATTTATATTTGGATATTCAATTCTATTATGCCAATTTTCAGTTTGGTATACCAACAACACCTTCTGTTTGGTAGCTTAGGAACATTAAGAATATGAACCCTTTTAAAAGCCTTTATTTTTAGCTCATTATATGTAACAAAAGTAGTTACAAATTTGGTTTAAGAAATGGGTTTCTGATGTTTCATTTGATTACCCTTTGTTGTACTAGAAAGGTAATTGCTTTTTACTTTCATTGTTATTGGTTTTTTATGTGAGAGTGAAATTTCAATATGCAGGGAAGACAGTTTTCTAGTGAAGGGAAGTCTTTTTCCTCATATTTTTCGTTTCCGTATCGTTCTTTTAACTTTGGTGGTTCTGGATCAAAAAGACACCAACATGGTTTCCATCCAATTCAATCGCAATGGGGTGCAAAAGGTTCAGAAAGTGATTGTGAATATGCGGTTAAGTATCAAGAATGCAATATAATGAATGAGGATGAGGATTATTTTAAAGTTGTTGAAGATCCTAAACAAGGTATGACAGTTTGTACCAAACCTCAAACTGCTAAAACCCATGAAAGCAATGATGGTGCCTCTGCAAGGAGCTGCAATGACAATGATGTATTTGAGGAAGCACGTGAACAGCAGACTCCACGTAGTCCCCTAAGTAATCTCATGGATGAATCATCTTTTATCTCCCCGGAATTGTTTGAATTTTTGCATTCATCCCTTCCTAATATAGTGAAGGGTTGCAAATGGGTTTTGGCATACAGGTAAATCCTGCTGATAAATCTGTAGCTTGTTGGTACTGTTTCACTTGTATTATTACATTTTGATCTTGATTCACTGCCAATTCTTTCAAATGAAGGGCAGTACCCTGAAGCACGGAATTTCACTCCGGACGCTAATTCGGAAGAGTGCTGATTTTCCTGGCCCTTGTGTTCTGGTAAGCCGATGATGATTTCTGATTACAGTTCCTCATGAGACTATCTACATTTTAACTACGTCTTAGTTCAAAAAGATTGAGTTTTTATGCTACAAATTTCTAGGTTGTTGGTGATAGACAAGGTGCTGTATTTGGTGGTCTGCTAAACTGTCCATTGCAACCTACACCCAAGAGAAAATATCAGGTAAAATTGGTTGGTTAGTTTCATGTACATTTACAGTCTTCTCCGTTTCTTTCGTTTTGCTTTTTTACAATTTAAAATGTTTTATCAACACAGTAACCTTTTCCAAATTTAATGATAGGGGACAGTTCAATCTTTTGTGTTTACAACTATATATGGTGAGCCAAGGCTATTTAGACCGACTGGTAAGCTACTAAGCTCTCATATCAATTTATTTTCTTCTTTGACAATGAAATGAGTGAGGTTGAAATGCATAGCACTTTTGAGAGATGCAACCACTGTTCCCAATTCATATTAGTCAATTTTCACATATGTGAAGCTTCTGTATTCATTAGAGTTTGATCATGTATTTCTTTCGAAGTGAGTTTAAAACAGCTTATTGCTTTAGAACTGGAACGTCAGTACTTAGTTCTGCCCTTACTTGAATCCATTCTATGAATTGTTGTGCTTTTGTAGTTCAGTTTTGGTAATTGAAGGAAAGTTTTGATTCCTCTATGAAGAGTAATGTTTTTTAAGTCATGTTCTTGATAGCATGGAAGCTTATAAGGGTGTAGAACCTTAGAGTTACACAACCCGTCACAAGTAATAAAGCCTAAATATCATATCTTGTATATTGCACATAAACTGATCTAATGACTGATGCAAATAGGTGCAAACAGATACTATTATATGTGTTTAAACGACTTACTAGCACTTGGTGGTGGAAGCAGCTTTGCTTTGTGCTTAGATGGAGACCTGTAAGTTCATTCATCAACTAGTCCACTTTGAATTTCTGCAATTGGTGTCAAGAGAAAAATGGAAAATCATCTAGAAAAGTACATTAAATCCTTTTAATTTTTTTTAACTTGTGTCTCCTTGTGATAGCTTAAATGGAACTAGTGGACCTTCTGAAACCTATGGGAACATGTGTCTGGCGCATAAACCCGAGTTTGATATAAAAAATGTTGAGGTAATTATAGCTCTCCTTTACTTTGCACCACTTCTGAATCTCATGCCTGAATGTTCTTAACAAATTTTATTCTCTTTTGCTCATTTGCTTAAATCATCCTGCTGTTTTGCTACCTTTAGTTTCCATTTTATCCTTACTGTAATCTTTTCTGTACATCGTACAGTTTTGATCATATGCAGTAGTGCTTATTCTCTTCTGATTGCAGACGATCTGTTCAAACCTTCTTGTGATGATATTTTTTCATTATACCATAGATGATTGATGTTACAGTTTAGGTTCATATTAATTCTTTCAATCCAAAATGTACATTTATAGTCTAAAGAAAAAATCAGTTTTTCATATTGCCTTGTCAGCTAGTTGCTTGCAAATCCTTGTTTTATACAGTAAAAAGTAGCGAAAAAATGGCTCTTTTTTTGTGCTGTGAAAATGAGAAAGAACCCTGTCATTAAGAAACTTGCGCTTGAAAAAACACATGGTAGTCAGAGTCCTATGAGCAATGAGTAATTTTGAATTTTTATGCTTTACTCAGCTGAGTTTAGCTTCCAGTTGCTGCATGCTTTTGCCAGGTTGTATAAATGCCTATTGCTATGTGATCGATATTTGTTTCCATTTGTCGGTTGTAACCAAAGTTAGATGCTTTTGTAAACTGATTTTCCTTAATTTTGGTGCATGTGCAGCTTTGGGGATTTACACATTCATCAAGATACCTTGCTTGATTCAAGAAACATAAGATCGTCTTTCAGATGCGTAATGTTTGTTTATTTATTCTTTCTACAAACGAATGGCGTACTCCACCTATCTATTCAGGATTGTCTTTTGGTGAAGTGCTGGATTCTCCTGATGTGAACCGTTACTCATCAAGTTATTGCTTGCTGCAGAAGGAGTTACATCTTTCGAGATAAAAATCTTTTGGGTCGTCATTCTGTAAAACACACAGCTTGTGCTTAGGTTACAAAGACATAGGGTTAATAGAGTAGCTAAGGAAGCACATTACTTCTCATTTTTGTACGATTTTCAGAATCAATATATTAATATAAAAGATGTTGTAGGGTACATTTAAAAGCCCAATAACAATTTTTTATATTGATCTATAATACAAACCTTGTGATATGATGTGACATTTGATATTTTAGTGTATTGTTATAATTGGCATACCAGTTGTGTCGTTTGTTTTGTGCTTTGAATTTGTTGAGATTAAGTTTTATATTTGTCACGGCAAAGGGAAAGGCAGTGCCGAACTCTACTCTATTATTATTAGCTTTGCACGCATCTTTAAAACTTTCAGAAAATTCAAAGTTTAGTTTAAGCAATTGATTTCTTAGAAATCTAGGGTGACATGGATGCACATAAGTAGTTAATTTCAAATGTTTGATACTCACATCCAGTTACATGCAGCAATGAAAGACGTTCATTTAGGGTTTGCTTGGAGAGGTTAAATATTTAACCTTCAAATCCCACCAACCCAATTGGTTTCTAAACTCCAAATAACAATCTGAAAACCATAACCATAAAACAAAAACATGGTTAACTAAACAGCCCTACTTAAATGAACCTCTTCTAACCCTTTTGGAGCATATATATATAAGCACTCTTGCAGGTAGGTAACTATATATTTGGCCAATCACTCGGCATAAATTGAACACTTAAACATTACTAGTTCAACCAATACAATAGAGTATAAACAATAAAAAAAGAGCTAGTTTTATGGCGATAAGAAGATTTTACAACATCTCATAAAGTATCAACAGAAATGAAAATTGCAATGGGTGCTTTGATTTCATCTCTTCAATTTCATGTTATCCTGCCCGTAGAATATGGCTCCAAGTAACTACTAGAAAATCAAGAAAAGCGCCAAACGCCTACAATTTAGAGCAACTCAAGTTCTACATTAGCGCCATAGCCGATCGCAATACATCCCAACTGCAAGAAGCCCGCTCCCAAAATCAGGTCACTCGCAGAGATATCATGATTCGTCTTGAGGTTCATCAACAGGCAATCCAAATATCCGAAGATTACGGTCCATGGATCCCACTGCTAAGTATTTGGCATCAGGTCCGAATTTTACACATGTTACTTTTCCTGGCAATTTTAGCATAATAAAATACTTAGTTAATACCATATGTATGATGCAGCGAACAAAAAAGATATAATAAAGGTAAAGAAAAGAACCTGTGCCAGACAAATCTGGAAGAGTCTTGATACAATCCCAGTCTTGCCTAACGCCGCCAACTTGGTAAACTCTATACAAAGGACAAGCAACATTATGAAAAATTGGATCACAAAACTGAAGGACGGATTAAAAGACTAGATCTTGAGGTACCCAATGCCAAAAAGTCAAAAAATATATAAAAGACTGCACACAGCCCGAAAGGATGAGGAATACGAGATTTCATTGCCCCACCCCCACAAAAAATGGGAAAGGGTAAAATAGAATACAGAAAAAATGATCTAAAAAAATTCTAGTGTTTGAGAAATTGTGCTCAAACCTTATATCTGAGCCAGCAATACCAAGGTAGCATCCACTTTGATCGAACTCCACTGCAACACAAGAATGAATTCGTGTTAAACATAGCTTTTCACAATTTGTTACCATAATGGTAGAAAAAATAATCACGTCAACTAAACAAAATTGCTTCAGCTGTTCACACACACACACACACACACACACACACACACACACACACACATATTCCATTCTTCTGACCAAGATATTTTTATTTTTGTATTGCATGCGAAGTGAAATAAATTATTGTTGGCAACATTAGAAAGAGAGAAGGGTACATAAGGATCTTAGGGACAATACATGACCAAGCATAGCATAATCACATACCAGAGTTTGTTGGTGTCTCGGAATCATATAAATTGATTGTCTGAAAATTCCTCAATTTGCGGAGATCCCATAGTTTAACACTATCATGAGCAGCAGTCTGTTCCAAATAAACCAAATCAACCAGATTGTAAGATTCATATCATTTATATAGGAAATAGATTTGCAAAAGTTGATTACCGTTAGGAAGTAACCATTTTCTGAGAAAGATATGGCAGTTACTGCCCCAACATGCCCATCAAATTTTGCAACATTTGCCTGTAAATCAAATATGTGAAAGCAGAATGTGAACCTTAAGAAGGCAATTCTCAGAAATTAAAATAAAATAGATAAACAGGAATTGAATATCTGTGTCCCAATTGTCCACTACCCAGAACAATGAACATCTCTTCAATGAAAAAAACAGGTTTGATATTGGCACAAGTACCTGACTTTTAACATCCCAAATTTTTACAACAGCGTCCGAGGTCCCTGTTCCAAGGATAAGACCATCTGGATGAAAAGCTGCAGATGTGTAGCCCTCAGATTTGGCAGAGTCTGAATTAGAAGTGTCAACAACCTGCAAAAGCGAACATCTTATCATCAATTCTGATTGAATTGGTAAAGGTTATGCATTCCTTATATAAGGATGGGCCCTGGTACTGCAGGTTAAATCCAAATTACAAATAAGAATCCACTATATGTAATACCATATGGCATCCAACATGTAAAAGCAATTACACATGGCAATTGCAAGAAGGGGAACAGCTCAGTACAAATACAGGATGCTAATGGAAAAGAAAACAAATTTTTAAGAAACTACAACGTGATGTACAAGCGAGGTACAAAGAGAGGTTAGTACCTGCGTCAAGCATAAGCCAGAGGAGAGATCATAGAAGCTCCATGTATTGTCCATTGAAGCTGTTACAAAGTAGTTGTTTGTGGCATGTACAGTGACAGCTTGCACCTGGCAGGATTTAAAACAAAATCATCTAATGTTAGATAAAACAGCACAATACGAAAGCATTACAGTCAGCCCAAACAAAGAATCAAAAGAAAATAACTTGCAACAACTGATACCTTTTGCAATTTAAATTTGGTTGCAAAAGGTTTTAAATGGTTCTACAAGTATCAATTCTAAGGAAATACAATATGACAAGGAGCATATAGAATATGAATATTCACAGTTATTGCAGGTGCAATGACGAAAAGGACAGGCCTAAGAACGCAAGACAAATAAAAGAGAAGAACAACAAAGCAAGATAATTTAAGACAGCTAACTATATACAATAATACACAGCAAGACTCAATTAATATGTATGTTTTCAAAGTCCAAAATAAAAACAAGTGGAAATCACTAACTATGATAATTTGAACTGCTAAATGATAAAAATAACTTCATAAAAACATAATTTATTTGTTATCAAACTTAAAAGGCTTAAATACTTGGTTAACCCCTAAAGTTGGCAACATTTTCAGTTTAACCTTTTATGTTATTCGCTTCCCATTTTAACCCCTCAACTCAAAACAACAAGTCACTTTAACCCTTTGGTCCTATGTGGCGCCTACGTGGCAAAACCTAGCGCCTACGTGGCAAGAGCAAGAGAGTAGAGGGGCAAATTTGAAACTTTTTCATTTTTGTAAATTACAAAATGGCCCTTAAATGTTATTTCTCTTTCTTTTTCATCTCTTCTTTTTCTTCTTCTTTCTTCCTTTCTTCTTCTTCTTCTTCTTCTTCTTCTCCTTTCTTTTTTTTTTCAATTCCAAATTTTTCCAGATTTCTGGAAATTCTGAAAATTTCCAGAATTCTGGAAATTTCCAGATTTCTGGAATTCTAGAAATTTGGAAATTTCTGGAATTTTTTCAGAAATTCCAGAATTCTGGAAATTTCCAGGTTTCTGGGATTCTAGAAATGTTGAAATTTTTTCAGAAATTTGGAAATTTTCAGATTTCAGGAAAAATTTCGAGATATCTGGAGAATTTCCAGAATTTTGGAAAGAAGGATTTGGAAAAAAAAAAAGAGAAAGAAGAAAAATAATAATGAGGGACCGAAAAAAGAAAAGAAAAGTATCAAGATTCAAAACAATATTTTACCAGAGAGTGTATTACACTCTACTTAGGTGCAACTGGCCATGTGTCGAAAAGGGTTAAAGTGACCTGTTTTTTTGAGTTGAGGGGTTAAAATGGGAAGCAAAGAACATAAAAGGTTAAACTGAAAAAAATTGTTAACTTTAAGGGTTAGTAGGGTAGTTAAGCCAACTTAAAATAATTTTGATCACCATTTTCATGTTCAAATTTAGAACTACTTTCTTTTTTATTTTTATGCACTCTTGCTTGAAACTAAATATCATGTAAAAAGGGTATCAGCCCTCAAATAAAGATGATTTTGCCTTCTCCAAATCTCAGGATCGGAGTCATGATATATCTTCCCTTCTAATTAATCCAACATGATAAGCATCCTCTTCAATTTTCACTTGCTCTAGCAACCCCATCTATAACAAGTAATCATCTGGAATAATAATAACACAATATATAAAGACAACAGTACAATCCATGCTTGTGCGCCTTGCACTTAACTTGAGGCACATGCCTTGGAGCCTAGGCGTGCGTCTCATGAACAGTGCCAGCCTTGTGCCAAGTTAAGGCACTGAGAGTAGAGCTAGATGGGCTTTGAGTGAGACATTGAAAACTTGCATGAACCATGGTTCATGTGAAGTTAATCACACACTTTAACCTTTCTAGTATGCTTCTAAGGAAGCCATGCTAGAGATTGATTATCTATTCAGTACAGATAACACATGCATCCTATGCATTCAACTGCTCATATAAGTGAAACCCTTGAAAGAAACAAATAATTCAATTCATCAAATAGCATCCACAACTTCACAGGTAAAAGATGAACATTAAACAAAAATTACCTCAGCAGTATGATCCCTCAAAATATGTTTGCAATCATAACTACCATCTTCAGCTCCTTGCCAAACACGAACAGTCTGCAAAATTTCAAAATTAATTATCAAAAAAATATAAGCATAAATAACATATTACTTAAGAGTAGGACATTTTGACACAATGATTCATGATATGCAAAACACAAAATATTAAGTGATCAGCTCAAATTAATAAAGTAAGGATTATAATACCACAATGGCAGCAAACAGGACCGGACCTTATTTGTTTTCAAAACATACCAATACTATAACATCACAATGGTCAATGTGAAGAATATAGCAATACTTTATATGTCATTGGTGAATTTTCACATCATATTGCTGAACAAATCACATGATAGGAGGGTAACATTAGAATACAGCACAAAATATCCTATGATCAAATACACAAAATGATAAAAAACACATCAAGCATATTGGTGAAAATTGACTGAGGTATCACAATACAGTATATGCTAAGAGGGAAACAATAGGTGAAACCATATGCGCTAAACTGCAAATAAATTGTGTTGAATTTGACTTACCTTGTCAGCTGAACCAGTTAAAACCAATCCACCGTCAGCAACAAATTTCACACTAGTAACCTACCAAAAAGTGGATCAATTAGCCAAGAGATCTCCCTCAAATGAAAGAGCTGTCGAGAAAATAAAAACCTTCTTTGAATGACCACTGAGTGTAGATAATATCTGTCCTGATGGGCGATCAAAGAGTACTGCGGTAGAATCAAGCCCTCCAGTGGCAATGATGTCCTGGAAACCACAGAAAAAGATGCATTCATCATCTAAATAGCTAAAACAAAAATAGTAATTAGACTGATGCTCAATGTTGAGAATAAAGTAAGAACAGTGTGAAAGATGCATTAACTGAGTGAGCCCAACTTCTGAAATTATCAGAAAAGAAACCGTTCACACATTATAGCATCTAAAGCTTCTAAAACAGCATATGTATTGGGATAGGGTATTGGTTAACTCAGCTACTAAAGATTTTTAAAATAAAATATATTATGCCATCAGCTTTAGTTTTTTCCACGCAACCATTTAGGAGAAGCATTGGCTAAGCATACTTAAGTTTGACTTTCAAAAATTCACTAATTGGATTACAAGGAAATTGTGTTGATAGCTTGATATAACAGTGTGCCACCGATGAGAGCAATCACTAGAAGAAACCAAAGATGAATTAGTCCTTAACTAGAGACAGCTCACAGATTTGGCAGAAGACCCAATATGTAAATAAAGCATGGAGAATATATAGATTGAACAAATTTTTTTTTATTGAGCACCATACCTTTGAATGATGAATATCAAGCGATACAATTCCTGGCTTGTTGGTTTTGTGAAGGGGGTGACTGGAAAGTTGGGTGTACCTCTTCAGAGAATCAACGGTAGCTAATGTTGGAGGTATCTAACAAAATGGAAAATAGAACATAATAAATCAAAAAGAACAAAAAAACAAGTTCAATTACAAGCTGGATACTTTTAATGCATAAAACAAAGATATTATGGGCGTGCAACCTACGACCCCACTGATCCTGGGAAGTATGCTTCATATAAGAACCTTCAAAGTAAAGCAGTAGGATATTAACATAGAAAAGTCACCTGCCGCTTTCTCCGTTGCTGAGAAAGAGCCGCATTGCAGTCAGTTAATTCAGTAATGATGGCGGTAGAAATTCCAGGACGTACTCTCTTTCCAGGAGGACCCATATCACCATCCTCAGCAGCTTCAGAGATATCAAATTACAGTTGCGCCATCAATAATCAACATAGTCAGCCATGCAAACATTAAAAATAGGAACATACCTCTCTTTCCATTGGTAAGAGCAGCAGCAGTTGCTGTAGCATCTGTTGTAGGCAAAGTAGGTAATTGCCTCTCGGCCTGTGCAAGCAATGATCTTGCTTCATCCCTCTCCTTTTTAAGTCTTGCAATCACACGGCAAGCAGCATCATGCTGTTCAAATAGACAAACATGAAGATCCAAGCCCACACAAATGAATCCATTCAAGAATCGCAACTAAAAAAAATTGATTGCAAAAGCAGTTTGAATTTGAACACTGAAAATTGATTAAAACCTATGAAGCACCAATACAAGTACGGAATATGGCATTTTTGGAACATAATTAGATACGGGTACAGCAGGGACACTGAAAATTTTACATATAATTATATCAAATATATATCATTTGTAATGAAAATTTTAAAAGATTCATAAACCATAATTTCATTGATACCCTAATTTTAAACTACATTATGGATACAGATTTTATGTTATTTTTTACACCAATCCTATTTCTGCAAAACAAAAGAACCCATTAATTTTACTCAGTAACCCCGAAATATCCCCTCTGTACCCCTGCCACATCCCCATAAATAAAAAAGAAAATAAAAAAGGGATACTCCATTGGCCGTATACCCGCTGTATCCGATGCGCATACTCGATCTCTTAGAGGTGATTCATAGAACTATTAGAGCATGATTGATGTTAAAAAGCATAATTCCATGTTTGTTAGTGCCCTGAGTGGCTTAAACATATGCAAAAGCTAAATATGTAATGGACTCCAAATTTGAAAATTGTTTTAAGACAACTTATGTTCAGAAAGGAAAGCATCCAAGTTTTCGAGCAAGTAGATCATGACAGCCAAGCTAAACTTATAAATATGCCCAGATATAAAAGGTAGATTAAAACCCAAGAAAGCCCATACCAAAACCCTCTTCAAATACTCTGATAACAAGTAAGCATCTGACCTCTCAATAAAAATATTTCAAGAACAAAAGATGAATACTTGATCTGCTGGATTGCAATTATTTAAAATTCTTTAATGAATCACAGGGGTCATATACAAGTAACACTTAAGATGTCAGGGAAACAAAAACAGCTTGTACTGACAAACATAAGAATTAAATTACCTTCTGTGTTCATTTACTATCCATCCTTAATACAGTGGGAAAATGTCTCAAAAATATTTGGTCGTAAAGAAAAGAACATGTGAATCAACTATTATTCAATGAACAGCAATATCACTTCAAGAAGAATTCCTCAAAAAATTTAAGTTCAGTTTCACCAGACCACAGAGGGTCATTGTCATACTACACACTCATGAGGATTCATGCTCGTTGTAATGAAGTTTTATGCATTATAATTTATGACTTAGTGGTCAACAAGAGAAGAAAACCAGATCAGAAAAAAAGGGCCAGGAGAATACAATACCACAAGCACTAAAATGAATTGCGACAAAAAAATAAAATTAATTTTGGACTACTTAAATGATGATGCAGAGTACTGTTGAGCATCAAAGCATGGAATATTAACAAGCACGTGATCATGGTAAATTACCTGGTATAGTGCATGACTTAGTTCTTGTCTCGCTGTATGTAGTTGTTGCTCCAATGCAAAATTGGATAACATTAGACCATCCCATTCCTGTAAGTTAACAAACATATTGACTTTAGACGCAAACTTAAAGAAATAAGAGTATAAAGCGTGCACAATAAGAATGGTCCCTAAGATATGTATAAGTTCTTATGATACAACAACACATAGGGGTAAAGTTAACTGGTAGAAAGAAATGAGCAGCCAGATGCATGATTATCTAAAATAACAAAATGATCTCGCACGGACATGCCTCAGGTGCACAAATCCTTAATACAATTCCATTGACATCTTCCACGAGGAGATGTTAATAATTCAACGTAAATAAGGATAGTATGAGATGCATATCTTAATAACAAATTAGGATGCAATCAGATGATTCGTGAAAATAGGTACATCCATATCTAGTTTTGAAGTTAATTTGTCCAGTCACCTCTAGCTCCTTTGAAATAGGTACAACCATACAAGAGTGAAAAGCAAAATACTACTGCACAACTATTCTAGATTAAGCCTATACAAACATAAGAACATCACTATTTCAGAATAGACCATAATTCAAAGGAAAAACAAAAGGAGGTTTTAAAAAAAAAATATCATTGAGCATGTACCGATTACAGAAAGGAGATTAATGTTAAATTAATAGATACACAGTGATACAGAGCAAACTAGTGCCCTTAATTAAAAAAAATATGGAGTATCTCAATAAATAATTGAGAACTAAAAGTAGAACCTTAACAAAACACAATAAAAAGACAAATCAACTCAGTTTTCATCTACAGGTAGAAGAACCCCAACTCTATAAGACGAACCAGATACAAAAAGGTGTAACATCAAGGTAGAAAGTGTACATACATTCTGGAACATTCCGAGCATCCCAGGGATACTTGCAGTCTGTATAGTTCTTGGCTTCACAATCTATAGGGCAAAAACAAAGATTAAACCAATAATGAAAATAAGAAAAGATTTTAACAACGATCTCTAAACAGAAAAAGAAACAGGCATACCTTGCCTGTTTTGACTGGCACAATGTCATCCATGGTATGTGGTTCCCCAGTAACTGGGCATTTCCCGTAATCCTAATAAGATGACAAACAAAAACAAGAGGCGCTTATCAAGCAAAAAAACTAAATTATACAAAAACAAGCCACTTGTAGAAAAACAGCTAAGAAAACTACAATTGCATACGTAGGAAATGAAATTCACTGCAAAGATAAAATTGCTCAAAAGAGATACAAATATATAGAAATCACCTTTTGAGCAGGAAAAAAATTCATTACTTCTAATCCTGGTTTACTAAACAGTGCAAAGACGCCTCAGTAAATACACAGTTGTACAGACGGGTTTCACTACATTACATCTTCGAACAAAGCAACTCATATTTTCCAACTTTTGACTTCCTATACATTTGTTTCTCTAAATCATGAAACGCGGTCCACATCAAAACCCTAAACAAGACATGTTTACTTAACTATACAATTTCTGCTCTGAGTAACAAAAGAAATGCATTAAAGCTAGCAAATTAAGAAGCAACAAACCCTAAATAACATAAACTAGAAAAAAAGATAACGACATACAGATATGTGCCTCTCAATAAGACGCTTCTCGTAAAGAAGTCCAGACTTCTTAGAGACGACGGGATCTTCCGGCACCTCACCGGAAACTGCATAGAAAATATCAAAAAAAAAGAGATCCATAAACACATATGAAACAAGTGAAGTAGCTGTGAACGGGAGAGAAAGAAGAGACTTACTTGAGCAATGCATAATGAAGAGTTAGGGTTCCGGCAGCCGCTGAGAAACTCCGACGAGGGCAAAATTGGAAAATCGGAAACAGAGAGTGACGAGGGAGTGCGGGGGGGCGTAGGGAGGAGGAGGGATAATATCAATTTGAGTAAGAGAGGTTTATTTAGGGATTCTCAATATCCGACCCTGGGCCTGCCTTGGGCTTACTCATCCATCATCCTTTATCGATTAACTAGTAGAACGCCCGTGCAATGTTAGTATTTTTCACAAAAATAATGAGGATTTTTCATGTCAACTCTCAAAATAACCGTTAGTCATTTGAAAAAAGGAAATGTTTTAAAGGTTAATAATATTATAAACAATTTTTAATTTTTAATTTTTTAATTTTGAAGTCATTTATATGTTGTTTGTCAAGAAAACAGAAAGTGTATGTCTAAACAAAAATTTAAAATATGATGATTTTGAAAAGTATACAACATTGATTCATAATATTATTGTAATAAACATTTTTAATATTTCAAATTTTTCATTTTGAAGTTCTTAAATGGTTATTGGGAATTTTAATTTAAAAGATCTTAATATTAAGAATATGTGTAACTTCAAGACTCATTTTTTAGAGTAAAAAACCATAAGAATTGATTTATGAAAACATATAACGAAGAATTTTTTATTATTATTTTTAATATCTTAAACTTTTTATTAGCACTATTGTTTTTTCAAATGTGACTTGATTTATCATCTATTGTCACTTGAGAACATAAGAGAAGCTAATGGAAAGGTTGAAGATCGTTTCTTCGTGCTCCAACCAAGTTTAAGAGTATAAAGAGGTTATTCAAAACATTACTTTTAAGCAAGTTCAGAAATTAATAAGTTATCTTACATAGTTTGAGATGTTTAGTATTCTCAGCTTTCAGGGACAACTCTTGAGAGTGGTGATTCATTTTTACTATCTCCATAAAAATGAGATTGTCGAGAATGCAAATTAACACCATCAATTTTTAAAATCCGTATTCGTTACAATAAGTCACTTTTAAGTACATTTGAGAGTTCTGATGCGCCTCGAGCTAGTGCTACAAAAAGGCAACAATAAAAGGACAAGTGTACCCTATCGTTATCAAGTAATAAAATCCGGGGTTTAAGTCCGGGTATCGAATCCACGGGATTTATACCAATAAGTACTAAACTACTTGGTTTCGGGTTGTTATCTAGGCGAATATTTCTTTATGATTTTGGTTGAATTAATTAACTACTCCTAAATTATAACACACAAGTACTTTCCATATTCCTTAGCATGAAATGGTGATGATAAGTTTATATAACAATAGAGATAAAATAGACTTAAGATTAATCAAAATATCATAGCTAACTTCTTAGGATGTTTATTAACACGTATGAACTTATAATCACACACTTATTTAATCCTATGATTTCAAGGTTAAGTGTCTCGAATGGATTTAGAAACTAGGGCCCTTTAAGTTCCGTGATGTCGTCAATATCTACGGTTTCCGGCTTGTCACTTCCGATGGGGGCAACACCTATATAAATCCTATAGAAATGTTAAGTTCATATGAAGTATTTATAAATAAGCATAAGCAAAGCATATGATGATGATAAATCAAATATTCTAATTTATACAAACTTGATATATAAACTATGAAAAGAAATAAGATGATACTACCGAATCTAGCATATAGACGGGTCAAAGCTAGTTTAACAAGATAAAGGATTAGCTACTCCCTTTTACCGTGCTACACCGGACACAAAATCGTCGCTTATGATCTCGGAGAGGAACTCTTTGCTAACTTGAAGATTTGAATAGAATGGATGAAGATGAAGGAAAATATTTAGTAACTTTGTATTGATGGAATGGAAATGGATTACAAGTTTACAAAGAGGGGAAATGGAATACGGATTATACTCGGATCACCTCTTTAAACAACTAAATGGAGAGAATTACAAGTAAATGAAAGCTTAATACAAGTAAATGAAAGCTTAATACAAGTAAAGAGGGATTTAAACACAAGTGGAGAGGGATCCCTTTTCTGGCTAGAGAACCCCCATATTTATACAGAAAAGTTGGCTTTGTGAACAAGTGTGAATCCTCAAAACACATGCTTGAAAATCTCATCGAAGTGCATAATAAAGCTTGACACGGGTCGTGTGGGACACTTGACACGCCGTGTCAAGGCAAAAATGCATTAAAATGACTTTAATCAGCTCAGGCGTGTCTTTGGGCGTGTCCCTTGACACGGGGTCGTGTCGCATTAATTACTCGACAAGTTGGATTTTTGCTAATTAAAACGCTGCGCAAATTAAATGTCTCCTTTGTGACACGGATCGTGTCCCTTTTGACACGGGGTCGTGTCCTTCAATATAAGTGTGAACACCAGTTTACACGCCCCTGAAATCAAACCGTGTGGACCATTTTTGTCCTGACACGGACCGTGTGGAACTTTGACACGGGTCGTGTCAAGAGCAATTTCTGGACAGATTGACTTTTCCTTGAATTATTTGCAAAACTCCTTGTCTCTTAGCTCTTTATTAGCACAAAAACACCTCTAATCATGTCTGGAAGTTGTCTTTCACCATGGATAATTTTTATCTTTGAAGTAAAACCTATAAACAAAATAAATATGAGGTACTTTGACGATTTCCGGTGAAAATAGTGCTTTTATGGAGTTAAATTCAAACTAAGTGATTGAGAATTAATTTGTTCACAAAGTATAATAAAAAGACTTAAAACTATACTAAAAGTAATAAAATAACATTTAATTACATCGTAAATAACCTGAAAAGATAGGAATTTTTAATCCCTATCAAGTTCAATCGATAAGAATTCAAGACCCTGTAATTGTGTCTAAGCTCCACCTTTATAAATTTGGGTCTTTGATTCTTCAAGTAATCAAGTGAATAAGTAATATCATAACATGGGAAATCTTGCTAGAATCTTGAATAAATACCACCATGTGGTGATTGATGAATCAATATATTTCATTTCTCGTTCGAACCAACATTAACTTCTTAGAATATTTAACTTGATGTTGATTCGAGACAAAACATCTTATAATATTAATTTTACTTTAATGATAAATCTATATGTATTTTTTATTTTATCTTTGTCAATCAATCGTTGAACCCAAAAACTTTGAATTACTATTATATATCTAAGACATATGTTAAGGTAGGTTTTATAATTGTGATGAAAAGAAACATAGAAGATTAGACTTGTGGTGATAGGTTCTTTTTTACTAACTTCAGAATCAAACTGATATGGAATCATCTTTGTTAATATCATGTATGAGCTTTATGTCTTTCATTGTTGTCTTTACACCTTCATATGTTAGAGGATGTTAGAGCTAATATAAAGAACGATAATTCTGGGTTTTGCTTATTGTCATGATCACTCCATAGACCGATACTAGTACTAGATGACAACATTCGAATGTTATCTACTATAGACCTCTCAAAAAGGTAAGAGTTAGATGGTATAATTTTAACTGTCCGGAATACAAGTCTCGCACTGATGAAGATGAAATGTGAGTTCCACTTTGGAGGATTAGTGTATGGCTCCTTGGATATAGTAGCTACAACTTCATATCAGCTAGGGAAGATGGATGGCTGATTGATTCTTAGAATGATGTGAACAAAATAAATAAAAGCCTAATAGTTTCGTAAGCTAAAGTGTTAATGATGGGCAATTCATGTGAAAATTAAATACCTATGATTTAATCAATAAACTATTTTTTTCTTCTGGGTAAGATAAATCAATAAACTATGAGGATGAAGAAGTTAGCTAATATAAGTTGTGGGTTTTTTTTTTCGGCGCTAATATAAGTTGCTTGTATATGGATTAAGTTAGCATACAAAATTTATTCGACATATTTCTATATTAGTCTTTTTATTTTTATATATTAAGTTCAATTCTAAATTCAACGTATTATTTAAAAGTACACATAGATTTCATTATTGATTTTTTATTTTTCATTTCAATTTTTTTTGTTATGTTTTTATATATGTTCAGAATTTTTAAAAAGAAATACCAAAATTTGTTCAATTATTATCTCTAAAGCACAATAAGTTAACTTTGTAAATAAATGTAAAAATATATGGTTAAAAAAGCAATTTAAGATTTTGCAAATCAATTCGTTGATCTTTCATTTCTTATCCACTAACAGATTACTTACCAGAACAATTAGTAAATTACTCAATAAATATGAAATTAAGGTGCCAAGACTTAATCTTTTAAAAGCAAGTGACGGTATCTTGGTTTTGCAAGTAGGTATGCTTACTCTTAACTAAACTTTTTGTTATAAAAAAATAAAAACAAGTGACGAGAGACGCAATTTCTAAAACCATAAAACAACTGGATTTAGTCTTCATATGTTTATTGTCTTACATATATGGAATGTCTATGAGGGTAAATGATGAAAAATGAATGAGTCATAAAGTTGTTTGAGGCTTGGTAAAGAAAGATTAGGAAATGGGGGTCACTTTCCAAGTTTTTTTGGCAATAAAAACATACTTTGCATTTTGATAGAAACATTCACAAAGTATCATTCTCTAAATTTGACATATAAAAGAAAGTACAATACATGCCATGCTGTCCAGCTAATATATAAAATATCGTTTGCTACAGACAAACTTAAATATCATAATTTGGGATTGAATAGCCTGCCTGAAGCTCCTGTTGAAGTCATTTCTCTGCTTCGCGAAGATAATTTGGGAGTCTGTTTCCCAAGATTTATTGCTACCTAGTGTAGCCTTCTCTCTCTGTTTTTTTTCTTTTTTTCTGTTCTTTGTTCCAGTTTACCAAAAAAAAATAAAAATATATGGCATTGATGCAAAAAGTAAACTAGTTTCACAAAAATTAAATGCATCAATGGTCACTCAACTTTATTTGTTGTCTTAAAATGGTCACTCAACTTTAATTTGTCTCAATAAAGTCACTCAACTTTGAGTTTTGTCTCAATTAGATCACTTCATCAATTTAAAAATAAATTAAATACCAAAGTAGTGATGTGGCTTCCATGTTGGCATAAGTCAATTTTTGACCGTTGACTTTGACCGCCACGTGTCGGCCACCTAAGCGCCACATGTCGTAAATTTTTATTATACATCTAGGTGGCAGCTATGTGGCAGTCAACGGTCAAAAGTTGACTTGTGCTGATATGGCATCCACATCACTATTTTAGGATTTAATTTATTTCTTAAGTTGATGGAGTGACCTAATTGAGACAAAACTCAAAGTTGAGTGACTTTATTGAAACAAATTGAAGTTGAGTGACTATTTTGAAACAAGAGGCAAAGTTGAATGACCATTAATGCATTTAACCCATTTTACAAATTGTAAACACTAACTTACCTAGTATTTTTTGTCCCAAAAAGTTACCTTGGTCCCAAATAATTCATTTTCTTTATATAGTTAGTAAGAAAATGAAATTGATTAATGACAGTATATTTTCAATGATTTAACATTGCAATGGCATAATGAAACATAAATTATTGCGTTCAATAATATGATAAATTACATTTTGTCTAATTTCTTTTACTAATAGTGCGACTCATATCTCTTTTCTAACAAAATTTATATAATATTTCAATTTGTTCATAGATAAAAATTTATCAAGTCAAAATTTAGTCACGTGGTAGCGAAATATTAGAGAATTCAAAAAGTTTCAATAAAAACAAAGAAGGAGATTTGTTTACCTGTTAGGCATGAACTGATCGAATCGCTTTTCCTCCTCCTCGGACAAAACTATCGACTCCCCTAAGATCATAGAGTTCTCGTTATCTGGGCCCTATAGGAGGTCTTTTTCCGCTTTAGTAACATACGTCGTGTCCATCAAACCAATAGGAGCTTCAACCAGGTGTCGGGTTGCCTCTTTAGGGGCATCTCTTGCTCAACCTCATTTTCTAGACTCCTCCATTTATTCGTTGGCTCAGTTCCGATTGGTGAAGTGTCTGAATGAAAATAAATCAGACTTAAAGAGCATACCACTAATACGTATGGATCAATAAAGAGAGCATGCACACCTATAAAGTTGTTAGTATCGAAATATAAAGCATACATTTGATATTAGCTTAATTTTAATAGTAAAACCAAAAGATACATTTGTATTATTACTCTACGTCATGGACGGACCGACCCACGGGCTCGGGTGGGCAGGAGCCCCCGGTCTCTGGCACCACCCATATGTAGGGTAGTGCAATTTCGATGAGCCCTTTAAAAATCTTATTTTATAATGATAGATGTCTATACAAGGTAGAATAGATTTATAACAAAAGTGGTTGAGGAGTGAATTCTATGTTAAAAGTCATGAGTTTAATTCCCCTCTTTAATATTTTTGTAACTTTTTCTAATTTTAAAAATCATAATCCACTTTCTCTTCCAACATTTATAATTCTTCAAATCTGATACTTTTCTATTTATAAAAATTTAATTTAATTTTTTTTAAAACCTATAACTAATATTTCAAATTTATATTTTTAAAAATATTAAGGGCTCTTTTTTCTTTTCTTCCATAAAAAAACTGAAAAAAAATTAAAAATTATTCTAACCTTTATGAACTATTTTAAAAAGGGTTTTTCAGTTTCTTAAACTAAATTTATTGGTGATTAAAAATCTAACATTTCAAATCTTTTAGCTTTTTTTGAAACAATTAAAATTGTATATAATTTAGTTTTAATTGTATTTTATGTACATGGATAAAAAAAATTAGATACGAAAAGTTAAAATTAGCTCCTCTAAACTTCAAATCTTGGGTTCACCCATGCTCTATATGTCTTTCATAGAGTCAAGTTCAGGTGAGACACCCCCCCTTATGGTGAGACATGGATCTATTTTGTAATTAGCCTACTAATTAGGCTTCCCTGCGGCACCGAATCCATGTATTTTCCCCTACGATTTCTTTCTACCCTCTTCAGAACTCCTCTTCTCGCTTTCTGCTGCCGGGGAAACAGCCCCAACTTCCATTTCTGGAATCTCATTGCTATTCACCATCTGCCGCCACTTCCCCTTTCTTCTCCATGGAAATCCGCCGTCGCCGCCACTGTTAATTGTTTCCGCCTGAAGACGCCGGAGATGGATTTGGATCTGTGGTTTCTACGATCTGCTGTTTAGATGGGGGAAGTTGATGATGATGATGATAATTATGGTTCGTTTGAGCTTTATTTTTCATTCTACTTACATAGAATTACAGTGCAAATCGATCAAACTCAGATTAGAGTTTGTGCAGAGAAAAAAAGTTCATTGCAGAACCAGGTGAGTTTAATCAATTGAAGCCCATTAGGCAAGCGCACGATTGAAACCCCATGATGTACCTACAGTTGTTTTTAGGTTCCATTACATATCTGATACTTGGAAAATGGCGGTGGTGTCAATAGGGATAATGGTACATGTATTGGAGCAGTGGAATCAAAGGTGCACAATTGATGCGAAAAACAAAGGTGCCTGATAAGATAATTAATTAATAAGTGCTTCATCCTCGGTGGCTTCAGCATAGTTGCATAGATTAAAATAAATTGCTTATTCTTCATTTCTTTTAGTATAAAAGCTGCATGCTTTTGTTGGTGTAATATTTAATGGGAGAGAATTTTGCTGCTAATATGTTCTTCAAGTTGCAACGAGTTGGATTTCAAGTTCTTTAATATTAATTATGTTCAAAATATTTCATACGGAACAACAGAATATTATATTGGAACAACCAAGTATTAATTTGGAACAACCGAGTATTATTTTGGAACAACAGAGTATTCTGTTGAAACAATATAACATATGGAACAACCGAATATTTCATTCGGAACAACAGAATATTAATTCGGAACAACCGAGTATTAATTTGGAACAACCATAGAAAAAAAAATCGCTTATAAATAGCAACAGTGGGTCTCAAAATGACCGCCTAATTAATACGAGTTCAGTGGTATAATTTTTTTTGAAAAGTGAGTTCGGGAGGAGCGGGAAAATGCATTTTAAAGAAAATAATTAAAACTTTTTCTCTCTCCAGATGTGACATCAGCGCTGACATCACCTCCTCTTCCTTTCCTCCATTTTACACGCATAAGGCTTTTTCATTTAATTACAAGTTTGCCACCTTTCCCTGTTCAATTACAAAATTGCCCCTACCTCTTTCCCTTGTCACACCATAATTGGGTTGTTACACCATAAGCCCATTGTCACACCTGAGCTTTTCTCTATATAAACCAGAATAGGCACAAAAATTACAGCCACACTCACCTACACCTTATTTGGTCATTAAGCATTCATCCTACGACCCTAAAAAACTTAGAATGCCTTCAGCTTATAACACTTCTTGAAAATATAAAGGACGACAGGTTAATGCGAAAACTATTTACGGTATAATAAAAAACACAAATTTTTATTTAATGCTTAATGACCAAATTAGTGAGCTTGACTTCAAAAATTAATTGCAGCCATATCGGGCGTGCTAAATCTTATAAATAGAATAAGGTAATGACCATAAAAGATTGGTTACCTAAGAATTCTAAATTTCTCTTATTCCTCTTCTTGTTCCAAACTTTGTTAACTTAGTCAAATGCAACATCCTAGCCCAATACAATAAAACCGCTATATGGATTTACTTTATACAACAATAATCTCTTAACTATTATACAAAAGTTTGGTCAAAAGTGGTGAGAGTCTTTGTTGTACTAACCTCTATATAGGAATAACCTCCCAAATTTTATACAAACATTCCGATCTCAAGTGTATTCTTATATAAAGGTTTGATTGATGCATACTTTGTTTGTTTTAATCTAAATTTTGGATCTACATGCATTAGAAACACATATTACGAAACCTTATCCACTCCTATGTTTCCGATGTGGATTTCATGTCATCTCCTTGCTCATCTCTCCCTACCCAATATCATCCTTTTATGACGTGATTGATATCGGTGATTCCTAATTTATCTTTTGACCTATTTTCTGTCTTGTATTAGATAATTGAGGATATGAAAACATGAGAAATTTTAGTATACTCCTGGAGCACGATGACGTGGTACTCCAAGCCAATAAAAGGTTGACATGTGTCACATTAACTAATAAGATTTTGATAAGATGTAATTAATTAAGATATATTTTTTAGTTAATTATTTATATAAAATTCTAAATTCAAAAATAAAAACCCTAGATCCTAAAAAATAACTTCTAAACCCTAAATGATGAACCCTAAATATTATTTCTTTCCTCGACGAGGCCACGAGGCAAGGCATTATGGCTTTTGTCGGAGTCTCTCATGGCAGCTAAGAGAAACTAAACGATATGACGTGTCATCGAATGATTGGTTTGGAGTGCCACGTCATCCGTACTAGTAGAATTCTAAAGTTTCTCATGAAGACATATCTAAAAGGCTGCTCAGACAATTTCTCCCACGTTATAAATTAATATTGTAATAATATCAATAAGAAATCAAATGAAATGATTGGAGAGCCTCAAGGAATAACAAATCATGATCTTATCGTGTATACTAATATATAGGAAGTTTGAACCTATATATCCTCAAAGATCTTTATATCAAAAATAAACATGTCTTTTACAACAAGCTCTCTTATTACATGACAAATGTTTAGTTTAGAACTCAATTAACATGAATTAGACGCAATTCATAATCTCTAATTAAAAGCTAAAAATTGAAAAAATGTCCCTAAAATATATGAGAGGATAATTAGTGGAAAAGAGAGGATTCTTGAGAGGAATTGCGGTCAACCATGTTTCTTTTCCAATAAAAAAGCATGTCTTCCAATTTTTCCATGTCAGCATCATTCCTCCACATCAGCAGATAATTCTGAAAACTGGAGGCTTCTCTGATTTATCGGTTTGACACTAAAACAGATTTTATTGATGCTTACTTGGGATTGAAATAAATTTCTCTATTTATATTAACTAATTTTTAACCAACTTTTAACGACACCCTCACAAATCTTAATCTTAATTATCCTTAAACAAAGCAAAAACGTTTTAGTTTTAGTTTTCTTTTAAACCAAAGCATTCTTTAAACGATTTCTTCTCACATGTTTTGTCTATATAACCTTGGACTACTGCTACTTTCAATTTAGTTACTTTTTCGTTGCATGTTTAACAAGCTTTTTAATTAATTAGATTATCCACTCCTACATTGAGGGAAACGTTCCAGCTTTCTAGGAAACAAATCCTCAACAAAATCAAAAACCAAAACCAAGAACACCAACAAGAAAAACAAGATGTTGCAGGACGTGATTCATCATCCGACTCCAGATCATCTCGCTATTGTAATGCTTCTTTCATTCTTTGATTTTGCATTCACGTTCATTTTCTTCTTCGTCTTCTTCTTCTTTTATGTTTCTAGTCATTCGGGGTGACAATTTGCATGCATGATGTCATTGTGTTTTTTATATGTTTCATGTGGTAATTGTGTTATCATATTAGAATTTGTCATTAATGTATATGCTAGTTTGGATTTTTTATTATGATTTTACACAATAAAGGATTAAGGTATATGATAGTGCCCATAGTTCGCTTGTAATATTTTTGGTTGATAATTATCCTTCATGTTTTTGTTAAATAAAGTTTTTAGCTTTTGGTTATATATTGTGCTAGTGCTTATTGTATTTGAAATGAAACAACTGGTGTTTTATGTTTTTTCCAGTTTTTGTTGCTCGTGTTTTTATTGATAATGATTTTTCCATGTTTAAAAAAACAAAAACGTGACTAATTAATTATTTTACAATTTTTTAATCCTAAACAAAATTTCGAGAATTTTATGCTATCTATCTATTTTTAATATGTCTCTTTATTCATTCCTTTAGCAATTATTGTTGACTAATAAGGTAATTTTAATTACAAGCTAAGTAGATAATATGTTATTCTCATGCACTTATTACTGATGTCTTTTTGTTTTTTTTTTTTTGTTTTTTTCTCTCTGAATTATTAAGGTATATAGTTGTTCTTACACCGTACTTAAATTTGTTACGAAAAATCATAATTTTAGATAAGTATGATATCTAGCAAGAATTAGATGCTTGCTTGATAATGATTTAGCTTTTAAGTGACTTACAAAAAGAAATGTTCTTACATGATTTATACAAAATTTCCTATTTGAATAATCCAGTCAAACTAGAATACCCCATGTAAAAATCCTTTTTCTTGATCATTTTGGAATATAGTATTTTTTTTCTTTTTTCAATATTTTGTGAGTTAGACCCATAATGCTTTTCAGATTGATGTATTATTTTATTCATCTATTTATATACCCTTTCAAAATCAAATGTTGGATCTAGAACTTGGTTTTTTTCTATATTTTGATTCAAATGAAAAAGGCATTTCACTAAGTTGTTGCTTTGTAAATGCTATAATTTATTTATGTTTGCTATACTTGGCTATATCACTTCCTACAAGAAAGATTAAACACAAAGATCATACATCTTTTTCTGCTTTATTCACCATCATATATACATATATATATATATTTTGTCCTCCTTTACAAAATTCTTGTGCTAATCATATATGGAAACTAGATTAGTGCTTCTTAATAACAAAGTGTGAGCTAGCATAAACTAGCTATATAGCTAGCTAGCTAACCTAGCTACAATGTTCCATTTGATTACTCAACCAAAAAATTCTATACCGACCTTGATCCATCAAATCATACCGTCAAATTTGTAATGCCAAATAATCATTCCCGTATAGTGGTATGGATATATTATTTGGGTTTCAGTCCACAATATAATCTCTTAAAAGAGTTAAACTTTTGTCTCAGTTTCAACGTAAAAATATCAATAGTTCCTTGTGGGTCAGTTTAACATGCGTAATATACCATATTAAATACGTAAGGATCTGTGAGAGAGAAATTTGGAGACATAGAATTTTCTTCCACGTCACGATTTAGCCATATAAAACTAAGGTGACCCATTTGTAATATCAATCCAATTAGGCCATGAAGAATCATGGGACTAAAGAGAAGGTCAAGCCTAATTGTTAGTAACATGAGATCACATATATGATAGATAGATATTATATATATAATGAAGTTTGGAAGTCAAATTTTAATAGTGTTGTTGTTCACTGTTTTTACAGGATCATGATATTTCAAGCCCACTTAGTGCTCAGATTTTGGAATTCTGTGATCCTGAATTCTTGGAAACTTTCCAAAATTCTGAAGTGACTTCAAGCTCCTATGATGACAATTCTTCAAATTACACCAATAATACCAACAATCTTTCCCTACAATTTGATCATCATATAGATCAAAAGTTCAACCTCTCTCAGGAAAATAATTACAATAATAGCACCACCACTCATTCCACCACCACCACTACTAGCACCACCACCACCGCGGCTGCCGACTATCAAAACAACATCAACAACAACAACCTGTCTCTACTTTTTGATCCTCAGGATGATCTTGATAACGAAATTTCGGCTTCCATAGACTTCTCCAATACTTCTCAATTTCTCAACATTCAAGAACAGCAATTTGATTTCTCAACTCTGCAGCCACAGCTTTCATTCACAGATCAAATGCTATCTGCAGAACAGTACAATAATCATCCTGCTGATCATATGAACCCGATGATGGTGCCTCCATTAACATCTGTTTTCGAGGACGATTGTTTGTCTTCAGTTCCTAATTCTTATGTTCCTCTCAACCCATCATCTCCTTCTTGTTCATACTTTGCTCCTTCTATTGGCAATTACTTCTCCTCTGCTGCTGCTGCTGGGAACATGAGTTGTGCTGATAATTCGGGGATTTTCGGGGGCGGTCTTCTTCAACATCAAGATATTGATTTTCAGGGAGATAATGGTGGGATTTTCTGCCATGATTCCTCCATTCCTGGAATGTTCAACCCGAGTGAATTACAGGTACTACTCGGCCTTTTTATCTGTCACCTTTATCAGAGATAAATATATAAACCATAACTAACGCTCTCGAGTTTTTAGTTCAATCTGTTAAGTAACATGGTATCAAAACGTGTCGGTTTTCTGAGATTTGTGATGTGTTTTGAAGGGTATTGGGAATGAAAACCATCAATTTGTGAACTCATCATCATCAGCTCCAATGGGAACATCAGATATTTCATGTTTGGAAGATCCAGCATATAAAGTTGGGAAGTTATCTGTAGAGGAAAGGAGAGAGAAGATACATAGATATATGAAGAAGAGGAATGAGAGAAATTTCAGCAAGAAAATCAAGGTTGGTTTGTGATTCATTAATTCAATCTGTTATCTTGATTAATTTTCTATATTTGGAAATGAAGATATTTTTATTTTTTTTGGGGAGACTAATAATGGATTGAATGAATGAATTTGCAAAAATGGCAGTATGCATGCCGAAAAACACTGGCAGATAGCAGGCCAAGAGTGAGAGGAAGGTTTGCCAAGAATGAGGAATTTGGAGAGACAAATAACAGAGCTGCTTCTAGTAATCATGATGAAGATGATGATGATGAAGTAAGTTTCTTAATTTAGGAATTAATATATCATATTAAATACAATATATACATCAAGGATCCTTCAATATATTTAACATGGTTAAAGTGACTTATTTTTTTTATGGATTCGCTTAAAATGTTACATTAGAGATAAATCGTATTATTTTAAGCAAATTTAAATAGCTGATAAAATGTCTGGATTTTTTAAAGTTGTAATCAACTCTACTTTATAGAGTTCAGTAAATCAACGGACATGGTAGAGTTGATTAAAACTCTAGAGGATCCCAACACGTTGATAAGCCATCTTAAACTTGAGTGTACTTATCGGATTTATACAAATTGTGTAAAAATGATGAATTAGTGTGTAAATCTAACTAAGGTTAATGTGTTTTGTCAAAATGACAGCAGGTAGTAGTGAAAGAAGAGGAAGAGATGGTGGATTCATCAGATATATTTGCTCATATCAGTGGAGTCAACTCCTTCAACTGCAACTATTCTATCCAATCCTGGATTTAATTACTTACTTAATTACTTAATTAGCATCTAATCTAATTTACAACACAAGACAAGCCAATTTTGCCGAAGACCAGCCGGGTTTTTAATACATAATTATTAAGGGAATTACATTATTTATTATTATTAATCTAATTTGGGGTCCTTTACTATTCTATGTACTCTTTTCCAGCCGGATCTAATTAAATAATAAAAATTACAACCTTTTTGTAGATACTATTATTACAATTACAAACTCCTTACTTTTACTTTACTTGCCACTTTTTTTACTTTCTTGTTGTTTATAAAATTCTTGTGCTATATGATTCCTCGACTATAAATCTACTAATGTTGTGGTTTTTAAGGTTGGCTTTTAACATTTTCATATTAAAGTAAGACAAAAGAGTAATTTTTTTGGTTTTTCATCCGATTTTCGAACCACATTGGGCCAACTACTCTGGATTCGAGACGGGTCCAAAGATTATGGTATTTAAACCATTTCCAATCGCCGTGGAATCAATCCGGACAAAAGAGTAATTTAAAAATTAGCGAAATGATAATTTAGACAAGTTTAATAATAATTTATACTAACTCATTTAAATGTGAAATCTATTGAAAACATTAGAAAGTTGAAACTAAAGACGATAGAAAGCAACCCACTACTTTCAACTATCATCAAGTTTAGTAAAAGATCAGAGAATATTCTTCTAAACGTTACAACTTTGTCACTTGTCTATCCAAAACTTATCCCACTAAGAATACTTAAGAAAATAATCACATCATTAAAAAGTTCTTGTGTTGTTTTTCAGCAGTTAAATGCATGTGTTGAAGCCTTCCTTGGTGGGAAAAGTTAGTTCTAAACATGCATATATGTACCTCCTTTCTAGAATGACAAAAGTTGGAAAAATCAATTCATCATTCAGTTATGTCGTGTTATGAAATGCACCACCGGCTCTTTTATTATGAATTCCACCATAAACTATAGTTAAAATACTAGATTTTCATATTATCATTTCCCAAATTTTTTTTGTCAGAGTTCTCTTTGATTTTAACTTTAATAACAGTATAAAAGTATATGAGCTTTTATCGGTGTAGGTTATGGTTACTTTGAAGTAATTATTATTTTGGCTTCATCACCATTTAATCAAAATCCACTATCTTCCTCTAATTGTAATAGTGGGCAAAATAATGGTTACTTTATAAAAAACAAAGTAACCATATAAATCATAAGTGAGCTTTATAATGCATAAAATTGATATACGTTATGGGCCAATTATGAAGAGAAAATTAGAGCCCATGTTTCTAATGTGAGTTATAGTTGGGCTTATTGTGGTTCCTCTGAAGCCCAAATCTGGCAACAATCTTGGAAGCCCGTTAGCTGCATTTAGAAAATAAAATAAAATAATTTGTTTGAGATGAAACTAATGATTTATAAAAGGAAATTAAGGCTTATATTTTTCATGAAAACATGATTGATGGGATAAATTCATTTAAAATACTAAACAATACAATTAGTCTAACATTGAATTGACAAATTCAATTGTAAGTTTCAATTGGTTAGGTACTTTCATGTCAATTATTGTCCTTATCAAATACTAAACTTATCACTGATTGATTTTATTTTACTTTTTTAAATAGAGTTCATACTTACTATACTTAGATTTTCTCTTAATTTTCATGGTGATTCATGTTCTGGTACAAAACTTGAATATTATTGTTCAGTAAATAAATAGAAAAATTATTTACATAAATAAATCATTCAATTTTCGTTCTTTATTCAATTTGATCCATAACTTATAAAGCTTAACTTGACTTGGTTAAGGCTAACTAAGAATACATACGAGTTAAATAATACCAATGATTGGTAGCTCAGCGGTAGATGGTGGGTTGAGCTAGGGAAAATCCCACAGTTCGAGTCTCACTATCATCATTAGGAGAGAGTTTGATACTATAATCCACTTTATTGTTCTCTCGAAACTGGATTAGTCGACATTCCATTGTGGTTTTCGAAAATCAATTAAATAATCAAATTAACCTTGTACAGTTTATATTATAAACATCATTTTAGCTTATGAATTAAAACGAATCTGAATGGTGTGAATTTGTAACAAATTGTTGGAATTAAAAATGAAAATGAAGGAATTGAAGTGACAAAGTACATCTAGAACAATGGTTAGGTATAAGCTCAGAATATTGAGACTTGTGATCATTCAATTATCAATAGATTGTTCGGTAATGATAGAATAAACGACTCCTAAACTTAAAAATAAAATATTCAAAGGAAATTAATCAACAATTTCCTAAATTTATCCAAAATTTTGAAAGTTTGGAATATTCAGATTGCCGGGAAATTTGGGGATTGGCAATTGAATTTTGTGGATTCCATCCACCTAATTCTAATATGGACAAACTTAAGTACCTAAATTTTGGGGAAAATAGTGTAAACTGTTTGCTTGTCTTTTTGTTAGCTATTGTCAAAAGAACAAGGTTATATTTGTTTTGGTTTTAAAAAAAAACAAGGTTATATTAGTTTATTTGTCAGAATTTTTAAGGCAAGAAGCACCATGAGATTCCTGATATTTCACATTTGTGTGCATTAAATTTTTGATCTTTCATTTAGATATATTAAGTTTTTGATTTTTTATTTTTGGTTCTATCAATCAAATAAAATTGGATGACTTATTAATTTGATAAATTAATAAGACCAATTGAAATATTATGCTACTTAATTAATTACAATTAATTGAATATTCAATAAATTATTCAACAAAAATTTAAAATAAATAAAAAATTAATAATTATTGTTGTTGTTTTGCTCATTTTCTAATCATTTCGAAAGTGAAATTGAGAAGAATGAAAACTAGATGAAATCTAATGAGTGATGTTTCACCATGTTCTTTATGCCTTAACATTATTTATCAGTTGTTCATTTCAGTCATTTTAGCAATTTCTTTTCAGTAAATGTATTTCAGTAATTTTCAGTCATAAAGAATGTGGCCTTAATTAATGGGGTCGAAATTGAAGAGAAGAACTAAGATGAAAAAGAAAAGAAGAGCAGAGATAAAGAAAAAGAAACGACTACATAAATGAAGTTAAAAGACAAAGAGTACTAATTTGGAAGAGAGGGAGAGAGAATGTGAGACGTTACTACATTCCAATATGCGAAAGGAATATTTCTATCAAATATAACAAAATGAATCACATATATTAATGAATCACATATATTATATTTTCTAGATATGTAAAGATAAAACAAAATGAATCACATATATTAATGAAACCCTTCTAAACGGGCTAAATTTGTAATTATCCACAATATTTCAATCTTATTAATTTGTCAAAGTTAACAAATCATCCAATTTTATTAGATGGAGGGTTTAGTAGAACCAAAAATAAAAAATTATAGGTTTAATATATCCAAATGAAAGATTAAAGATTAATGACTTAATACATCGAAAAATAAAATATCAAGGAGCTCAAGATATTTTTTTCCAATTTTTAATAACTACTAATATTTTTTTGGTAACCAAATACCTAATATTGTAATTACCTACTTCCCTAAGTTCCCTTTGTGTCTTGCTTCTAAACAAGTAATAAAGTAAAATAATGCCGTTTACTAGTGTAAAATAAAGGCTTAATACACAAAAAACCTCTTAAACTTGGTTAAATATTGCAACTGTCCCCCTGAACTTACAATTGTAACAAATTACCCCCTAAACTTGACAAATCGTAACAAATTACCCCCTGAACTTGGCAAATGATGCATAAATTTTTAAACACCCTTTAAGATCATTCCATGTGGCATTTTGACTTTTCAAACACCCTATAGAATCATGACACGTGGCACTTTGACTTTTCAAATATCAAATAAGGGCATGACACGTGGCATTTGACTTTTCAAACTCAAAATATGGGGTTATTTGTTACAATTTGCCAAGTTTGAGCGGTAATTTGTTACAATTAAAAGTTCGTGGGGACAGTTGCAACATTTGACCAAATTTAGGGGGTATTTTGTGTATTAAGTCTAAAATAAAACATAAAGTAATTTGATACATATGGTTGTAAAGAACAAAAGGAAAGTTTGTGAGAGTTGAATGATAAATAAATAAATAAAAAGAAATACTTCTACTTGTACATTGACATATGTAGCAATAATTAAAGTGACTCTGAGACACAAAAATGAAAAAACCAGAGCTGGTCAAAGTCAGCATAGAGTTAATGTACCAAACAAACATAACCTGCAGGCTGTGCAGACACAGACCTTCGTATCAAAGATTCTTTTGACTCCTCGCAAATCAGATTTTCATATCCTAACTAATCCATATCATCCTCCTCTTTAATTGCTAAATTTCTTTCGAGGATTTTCATTTCACTACAAGAGGATTTTTTTTATTTTTTATGATTAGGGATGGGATGGCCATTAATTAAAATAAATGGCATTGTAAACAAGTAACCACCCACCCAAATAATAAAAAAAGGTTATACGGATGGTTGACGGTCTAGTACAAAATTTGGTAATGTTGAGAAAACAAAAACGAAATCTTTGATTCAATTATGATATTTGTCCAAACATCGTATGTCGGATCAAAGACGTTGTGAGGTGTCGTTAGGTTCGAATGTGGAACTGTCAACGATCAATTCAGTAAAATCACAAAGATAGAGCAAATGGGTATTAAAATTAGTTGGAATTACTTACTTGATGGATATCCTAAGAAGGATTATTATAGAATCAAATTAAACTGAAGTTGATTCTATTAGTTTCAAGTCAGAAGGGTACAACAAGTTCTTTCATTTAGTTGTCTTCTCCATATAATTTGTGAACAATTATTAAAAAAAATAAATCTAAACAAGTTATACAAAATAACTATAGAAAAATGCTACTCCTATAGAATACTCAAATAAATATAATTCTATAAAAATGGTAGTAAAGGAAAAAGTCAATGGTTAAAAATGAGTTTAACCTTAATTAATTCTAAAACTTACAAAGAATCAATCAAGAGTTAGTGAAAGAAAATATTCATGATCAATTAATTAACTGCTTTATACGATTAAATTTTTATCACAAGTAGGAAGATATTAAGGATAAAAATAGAAACAAAGAAATAGTATTATCTTTACTAATTTTGTTTAGTTTTCTCCCATTTTGGACCAAATCAAACCAAAAATTAAAATAACTAAAAAAGGAATGGTATTATATATTAGCTCGGTTTGATTTTTCTTTTAATATTTTTCCATTTTACTTACTTGTAATGAAGATTATCATATTTATATGAAAGTTCAGCTCATTATATGAGAAGGTGGTTATCATATATTTGGTAGCCGGTTCTATTTGACTTGTTTATAGGATGACATCTCAATTCTTTGGCATGTGCGCATTGTGTATTTGTCGCGTCTCATGGGCAAATTAAAAATAAAAATCAACTACACATTTGACTGATCCACTTAGATAAATATAATTAGGCTTTGAGGTCATAAAATTTATTTGGAAACTTAATACTAACACATCCAAATAATACATTAGAACAATTAGAAAAATGTTGCAATAACAACTACTCCAATAGGTTATTTATTGTTAAAAAATAAATGTATACAAATACATACAATTCAAACAAAATCTTGTTGTTGTTTGTATAAAGGTGGAAGGTCCATATCTTATTGATATAAAACATGAAAATACCACTCATAAACCTTCGTCGAAAAATTACGTAGTTTCACGATAAGTGGACATGTATCTCCTTTTTAAAATTTTCTTATTTGTGTAAATAATAAAAAAAATAAAAAACTATGCATGAAGATACGCCGCCCAAACCAAACAATAAATGTAAAGAGTAGGAAGAATATGAAGTTGATTAAAACAAACATCCTCAACTCAAACAATAAATAAACTAACCGCAACAAGAAACGGTCAAACACAACCATGTTGCCCTACCATCTTCTATATCTTCTTCTCTCTCTCTCACTCACGTGCCTTACCTACAAAAAGTTTTTGCCTTGTATGAGAAAAATTCATCAATACAATATTCTCAAAATCAATTTGTAACAAGAAATTAAATTCACTATTCCCACTTATTTTGAGCATTATCTCAAAATTATCACTTTTCTTTCGTTTTGTTTCAATAAAGTCATTCAATTTTTTAATTACTATCCATTTTATTCAATTTAGTACTAAAAAATAATATAGCTGACTTATCAACGAAAGTCAAGTTTGATTATTGGTCTTGATTGACACATAGATGTTAGGTAAATGTTGCGTGTCTCAGTTTTTCATTAAAAAATATTATAGTAAAAACTGATTACAAGTAGCATTCATATGTAATCAAAGTCAACAGTCAAGTTGACATTTGTTGATGTTGGAGCAACATCTTATTTAACAGTGAATCCAATCTCGAATATATCTCGTTTAGGTTTACAAACTGAAAATTAAAACTTTTGTGTAAAATATGGAAAAAAATCTGTTGTATGTACTATTGTGTTTCTTATTATGTCCCTCTCACATAAAATTATATTTAATTGTTTTAATTCAAATATTTTGTAGGCCCTCCATACCTCATTAAAAAAAACTGATATTATATGAGAGGGACACAATAAAAGACACAATTGTGGAGATAACAGATTTTTCCGTAAAATATTAATGAACCCTTGATATCTTAATAAATACAATTCTTTCTTTTTCGTAAACTTCTTAACTTTTGGTTTATATATATGGTAATTACATTCTCAATTAATAATTACACAAATCCCTAATATTTATTCTCTCCTTTATTTCTATATATTTTTAAAATTCTTTAAGTAAAAGTTTAATTAATTAACGTAATTAAAAGAGTAACAAAGTAGACTATAAAAAAATAAAAAGATATATTAATGAACTTGTAAACTTGGGTCTATATTGAAAAACCGAGTCTATAAAGACAAATTAAAACTGAATACTTTTCTTAAGAATGATGCGTTAAAATCCATTTCCATGACCTCAAATTGATGCCCATTTGGCCTTTCTTCGAATGGGTCCCTTTAGTGGTGCGAAAAAAAACACAAATGTCCAGTTTCTATCATGCCTCCCAGCTCATTTTCTCTTTTTCTTACTCATTTTCTTTCCTTATCAGAATAAAATAGACTTGTTGCATATAGTAACATAATATATTGGATCAAGAAAACTGGTACTATGCTACTCCAAGAAGAAGAAGAAGAAATTAGGAAAGTAAAATGATGGGTCCTACACGTTAACCCTGGATTTTAGGCTAAAAAAATTCAACAACAAACGTGGCTTACACCACATTTCATTGTCTCCATTAAGCTCCCCCACTAACTTTTCCTGTCATTCATCTTCTGATCTTGGGTTTAGATTTTTTTGACAGAAACGTTTCGTTTGTTTCCATAAACCATTTTTGTTTTCTTGTGCTTCTTTAGAGCTTCTTCTTCCTTTTTTTTCTTCAAGATAAGCTCTTTGGGGAGTTTGGAGTAGTGGGTTTTTCTTTTTTTGCTGTTCTTGGATCCATTTGTTCTGGTAAGTAATAAAGTTGATTTCTTTGCTGTTATAAATAGTTGTAGTATTATTTCTATTATTAAAGTTTGCTTCTTTGCTTTATGCAAGTATTTATATTTTATTATGGAAAAATTATTTTTACTCACTTTAGGTATGGATTTGTAGTGGTTCTTTTAATTATTTTTATTGTGGGTCTGTGTTTATAAAGTGGTGATGGTGAGAAAAAATTGATCTTTTTTTCTCATTTTTCAACTGTTTTTTAGGTGTGTTTCTGCATCACAAAATAGGGAGAGCTGGAATTCTAATGAAGGTGGTGTTACTGTCTTCAATTATCAATTTCACTGACTTGGCGCTACCCGAATTAAACTTGAACATGTATGTGATTTGCTGTGTTTTTTTTGTATCAAGAATGCATTATTGATTTATCTATCTTCATATAAGTATGATGCTTGCAATCTATTAATTCTTGCTTGCCTAATCTCTATTGTGGATCTTAATTTGAGTGTGCTTTACCTTTTTCAATTCTATGTTACCTGTCTAATGGATGCAACACTTACTGAGATTTTGATGTTTGGCTTTCTTATAAATGTCCTTCATTCATTTTCTTTTCAGATTCCTTTAGGGTATGAATTGGCCCGCGAGAGACTCATATATGGTGGCTTCTGAATTTGCATAAGCTATTTAGTAGACAGAAGATGGGAAGCAAAGTTGTTTATCATTGATTAGTATGCTTTATTAGCTAGGAGGGTTCAAGATGGAAGATTCATTTACAGAGAAAATTGGGTGTGCTAAAGATGATTCCTTGTCGCTTATTGTTGATAAGGATGAAGGATTATTGGGTGAAAAAGATTTAGATTGTTCGGAACTGAAGGCGAAAAGATTGGTGAGAAGGGTAAATTCACAGAACTCCTTGATGTTAAAAGTTAAGCAATTGCAACATAGTAGAAGTTACATTAAGGAATCATTCTTTCGAAGCCTTCGTGTCTTGGACAATTGGATACCGAAGCATATGGTGAGTGTAGATGAGAAATACATTCGTCGCTGCCTAGAACTTGTTCATGTTAGTGCCTCAAAAGCATCGGCTAGCAACATCTCCCTGAACATGGAATGGGAAAAATTGGATGTTTTGTCTAATGGTTTGATTCCAGCAAAAATAGGGAATGAATATGCGTGTAATTTCACTCGTTTTCATTTTGATTGTCCTGTGTCATCTGGAGATGGGAGTGTGGTCATTAGCCCTGCTGGACACTGGATTGTTGGTTCGATCATGGGTAGCAAGAGTATGGTAAATATTCTTAATAGCCCTTTGTTTCGCAAATACGGTGCGTATGATGGTGAAAGCAATTGCGAGAAAACGAGATTCAGTGACATTGATGAATCAACGTGTTATGATTTCATTAACTCTCCAGGTGTTTTAAGTAACTATTCATCAAGTAGTTTGTACAAAGAAGCAGCATTTCCGGGGAAGCAAACGTATAAATCTGAGAGACAGCATGAACGGGTTGTTTCGACTTCTAGTACAAACACTTCCTCTTCTAATCGTTCTTCCTCCTCGCTATCTGCCTCTGATACTCGTGGTATGCTCCAATGCACATGGAAGGGTGGAAACCCTCATTTTGTTTTCTCCGTTGATGATCAAAAGGTTGTCTATGTGGCCACGTTGTCGAAAGTTGAGTCAGTAGATGATGGAGCTGAGGACTATACATACCTATTCTATATGAGTACAGATAGTAAAAAAGAATATGAAATTCACGACAGGGAGTCTCATCTTGTTGGTAAAATGAAGGTTTCAACCTCTTTTACCGTCGGTCCCAACAACTCTAAAACGATGGAGAGAGAGTTTGTATTATTTGGTGGTAATGCAGATTTTGTGCGACTGCAAACTTCAAGCAATGACCTCAAGAAGAATAAGGGATTGTCAAAGAAGGTAGCAGAAGTGTTTCGGACAAGTCACTCGATTAAAAAAAGAACTATCTCCAGATTTAGTGGATCAAGTTCGATACTGGAGAATTGTTCGTTGGAGTTATTTAAAGATACAGATAACAACATGGATGCACTTTGTGGGTACAATCTTATGGAAAATAGTCTCCCTCCGAATATTGAATTAGTTGCCATTGTCGTAAAGGACCATATTTGTGAAAATCAACAACAGAAAGCAGGAGGTTGGGGCTTGAAATTTCTCAAGAAACCAAGCATAGAGGAGCAAACAGCTACCCCAGAGGACTCCTCACTGTCCTCGAGTTGCTCTGCACGAAATACAGGCGATTGTTCAACAAGTATGCAGATTTTAGTTCCAGCCGGTCTTCATGGTGGTCCAAAGACCCGAAATGGTGGTCCTTCTGGTCTTATTGAAAGATGGAAATCGGGTGGATGCTGTGATTGTGGCGGCTGGGACATTGGTTGCCCTGTAACCGTACTCAAGAGCAGTTCAAAAAGCAAAGATCTTTCACCCCAAACAGATATGGAAGAGTGCAAGTTAGTTGATCTAATCATACAGGTATTCTTTTTTTTCGGCCCTTTATCATTTAAAATGTCTAGTGAAGTTAAGCATTATAATGACGTAGATTGAACTCCAAATTTCAGGGATCAGAGAACAGTGCTCCGCCTTTGAGGATGGTGAACGTGTATGATGGCTTGTATTTTGTTCATTTTCAGTCAACGCTGTCTGCGTTGCAGTCTTTCTCTATTGCAGTGGCATTTATTCATAGCCAGAGTCCTGTTTTTCGACCCAAAAATGTACAGGAGTTAGAGTAGCAAGAATCATTGTGGAGGTTCATCTAGTTTTTGCAACTCTGTGACTGTATAACAGCATTTTTGTGAGTAAGTAAGTCAATATTAAAGTATTTATACACAAAAAGTTAGATGTTAATTTTTGCCCTTTTGTGGCTAGATTGTTAGTTTAGCGTCAAATTGTGTTTTTTTAGTATAGGCCTGTTATTCTTGCCACGGGTTGAGATTGTTTATCCTTTGATTTCTGGGCTCATGTTACTTAGTCTGCTTTGATTGTGTACATTTTTCATATTGGAAAGATTTATAAGTTTTTGTTAGGAGATTTCAAATTAAATCTTACTAGAACATGGTAGCATTGCGCTCGAGTGTTCTCTTACAGTGAAGCAATTTCAACTTCTGGAGAGTTGTTGTTGCACCTCAATACTTGTTGTTACAGAGGTCATGGTTGGGGTCCATCTGGTGGAGGTGTTTGTATAGGTAATTTAAATTCTGGCAATTTCTATTGTTGCTCCTAGTTTTCCTTTTCCTTTCATGTAATGGTATTATTAAGATTTAATCAGAGAAGAGATAAACCAAAGTGAGAAGAAGAAATGAGAAGAATCAATAATATCTTTGTGAAAGTAGAAACGATGTACAAGAGGTGTATATATAACCGTAATAATAACAAGGTAAAAAGTAAATAAAGATTAACTATTGTTAATCTTTGTTATCCCCCCTCAATCTGGACAATGGAGGTTAAGCAAACCCATTCTTGGAACAAAATCGTTAAAAATGGCAGGTGGAAGAGGTTTGGTGAGAATGTCGGCGAGTTGTTGATGAGTTTGTATGGAAAGTAACCGAATTAGGCCAGATTGAATCTTCTCCCTTGTAAAGTGACAATCTATTTCAATGTGTTTAGATCGCTCATGAAATGCAGAATTATGTGCAATGTAAACTGCTGATTTATTTTCACAGTAAACAACTGCAGGTTTTTGTTGCTGGAAGCCTATGAATTCGAGAAGATAAGTGATCCATTGAATCTCGCAAGTAGTGAGAGCTAGAGCCCTATATTCTGCTTCTGTGGAGCTTCGGGAAACCACTGGTTGTTTCTTGCTCTTCCAAGAAACCAGAGAATCACCTAAATAGATTGCAAACCCAGTAACGGACCTTCTTGTGTCAGGACACCCTGCCCAGTCCGAGTCTGTAAAACCTTTAAGCAGAACAGGTGAATATGAAGATAACAAAATACCTTGAGCTGGTGACTTTTTGATGTACTTTAAGACTTTCAATGCCGCTTGAAAATGAACATCTGTAGGATTAGATAAGAACCGACTAAGTTGGTTTACTGCAAAAGTTATGTCTGGTCTGGTTGTAGTTAAATATATAAGATGCCCAATGAGTCTTCTGTATGTTGTTTTGAAGGAGGTTGCCCTTGATCCTTAGATAATCGTGTACTACTATCCATGGGAATGGAAGAAGGTTTGCATCCTAACAAACCAGCATCCGCCAATAATTCCAATGCATAATTTTTTTGGTTGAGAAATAAGCCAGCTTTACTTCTTGACACCTCGATGCCTAGAAAAAACTTGATTTCTCCAAGATCTTGTATTTTAAACAACTGGTCTAAATGTTGCTTGACAGCCTCAATTTCTGCACTATCATTACCAGTAGTAATAGAATCAATATTATTACAAACAAAATCCTTTAAATAAGTAGGTGTTTGCTTAGCTCGAGCTGACCTTCGAGTGTGAATAGTGGACTGTTGTGGCTGAGGTGCAATATGTTCTTGGTCAGACACAACATTTGAATTGAGGTGCAATAGTGTAATCGTGTTTCAGAGATTAAAGTATGGCGAAGACTTTAAGGGAGTATTTTGCAGTTAACTCTGTGATCCAGATTGAATGGTATCAGTCTATTAATGTTTGTTGATCATATCTTGTCTGTCATCTGCTTCTATCCGACTGCTTGCAGTTTGCTGTGTTTGCTGTGTTTGATGATGCAGATGAGTTGAAAGTTGCAAGCTAGAATTCCTATGTATTAATTTCCTTGTTAAGTTTTAAAACAAATTAATGATGGATGCCTCGTGCATCCGGATTTCTTACAACAAGCTGTAACGTTTTAGATATACAACATGGTCAGCATATTTTGTTCCATATCATTTTGGCACAAATAATATTCCAGTATTAGTCAGTCTTTTCCCGTTCGTGAAGTTAACGATGAACTGGGTTTGGTCCAGTTCTTGTAGCATATTTGTTTTGTTCTCAAATTGTTTGGTGTACTTTTGGGTTTCTTTTGATCAAGCTAAGGAATATAATGTCATGAATAGAAACACTCTACTCAGTATTTCCTCTTTGTCGCTATTCCGTGGTTCGGTTCCACGAGTACTCAGAACTATCTATCTCTAGCAGGACTATACGAACTCTGTATAAAATGATTCGGGATGAGAATGAAATTTTAAAAGTCATACTTGACGGGTATGATTATATCCATTAAAGATAGATTAGTGGTGGGATTTGAAGTTTGAACGAACCCACCACCAAATGTATCAAGTCAAAGTAAACTAAATATTTAGTCAACTCGCTTTTACTGGTTATATATCATGAGTTAAATTTATACAGAGAGGTTGGGTTCAAATGATTAAGGTCATTTTCAAAGGGACTTTATATTTGAAGAATCAATATTATTAGGTACTCTAATGGCACTTCAAATGGACACTTGTTTCTTGTAAAAGATAAAATAGATGGTTGCTTTCCATTTCAATTAAAATAATAATAAAATTTTATATTTTAGCTTACTTTATTCTAGAATAAATAGTATATAATAAATAATATTAATAAAATATTATTTGTCGAATGAAATATAACTTTTGAGATTAGAGATAGAGTAGATGGTTGGAGAAGTTTCATTGTAGAAATTGTATATTTGAAAATAGAGTAGAGAATATTGAAGTTAGAATATGCAAAATGAAATAGATGATTGGCGTAGACTAGCTAGTTTGTATTTTAAGGGTTGACTTTGACATGTATATATGACATTTGGCCCGGTCCAACTTCTTTCCAGCACATAAAACAAGTTGGACTTGACATTTTTTTTTTCAAAAGTTTGCTTATCTTATATTCAATAGATTTTATTTAATACAATACATATTCGGTTCCTTTTCTCAATATACGTATTTAACAAAATATAGATCTTGATTCCTTTTCTAGATACTAACGGTTAAACGATAATTTGATAATGGTTTTTGTTAAGTTACTAATAAGAACGACTTAATAATACAAATAAAGGTAGAAATCTTGAATCCTTTTATTGTTTTCACAAAGGGTTGTCAATTCTCGGGTTGTGTCTTCAATGATTGTTTGCTATAATCTTTGCAGAAAGTTCCCTCTTGATGTACCTTTGTCTTCTTCAAAAACGAAGTTCAATTTTTAGAATTATTCCAAGTATTTAAATCTAATTTCTTCCTTTCTAACTTTACTCTCTAATTCCACACGCCTAAAGGGAAGTTAGAACGGGTGCTTATAGGTTTAGGACACGTTTTTCAGAAGCAGTTAATCCTTTGATGGGGTGATGTATTGATTCTTTAAAGTACGCGTCATTTGGGAGTGAAAAAGATGTAACTTTCTTTTGGATGGAAATGGGCATGTTGCGCCCGCAACACCCTCATGGAAGTGGTCCACTTGACGCGCCCGCAATAAGGCATAATTCTGCCTTGTTTTGATTCTTCAATTCCCAATTGCATGGTTTGTACTTCTAAGCTCCAAATTGGTCAGTTTTGTATTCAAAATTGCTTCAATCATTCCAATTTATTAATATATATGAGTCATTGCACCAAAACATAGATAATTGAGATAAAACTTTCGAAAATATAAATAAAACATAGATAATTTATTGTTGTTTTTGATATTGGATCTATGTTTTATTTGGGTTGATTGTTTGTGAGAGAAGATCCTTAGAGTGTTGTCATTATTATTCCGCGTGTTTTGAGGTTTTTTATCTTCTTCTTCACTTTTTTACTTATATTCAACACATTTGAGTTCAGTCAGTTCAACATATTCAGCAAAATTTATTAGACATCCATCCAATAATTTAGTTTAGTTCAACTTGTTTCAGTTCGGTTCAGTTCAACTTTTTTCAGCATAAAAGAACAGAGTTTCAGTATATTTTGTGAAGCCTAACTTGGTTGTTTTGAGGTTAGATGAGATTCATTAAAATATGGTTATTTTGTTGTTCATGCTTAGATTGAAAAGTTATATTTTACGATTCATTAAAAAACCATGCTTGAGAATTAGAAATTATCGAAAGGGAACCATTTTTGAAATTATTATAAAACCTCTATTTTTAGTTCCACCAAGTGGTAGAGTCGGAAGGTTAAATATTTAACTTCGCTCCCCTCCTTTCCCCTACAACCTCCCAGCCCCTCTCTTTACTAAACCTTTGTTTGAGAGTTGGGAAGTTAATGGAGGTGAGAGTTAGAGTAGCTTAATGGGAGTAACGGAACGGAAAGAGAAGTGACGGAAATGAAAGTTAAATATTAACTTTGTTTGAGAGTTGATGGAATTGAATTGGAGGTTAATAGATGTAAATTAGTTAAAATGTTTACGTTACTTTCATTAATTCCCGACTTGGAGGTTAAGGTTTCGAAATTAATGAAAGTAAAATGTTAATTCTCATTAACCTTCATTTAAACTTTTAGAAAACTTCCAAACTTACGAGGTTAATCAAAAAGTTTACATATCATTACTCTCATTAACCTTCTTCCAAACGAGAGCTAAAGATTCTTTAGCTTTCATCGGAGCAAACCCCAACATACATTATAAATCACAAGATAAGGATAAACTTGCAAGCTAAAAAGTTAGACAAAAAAGTTGAATTTTGAATTTACTTGAAAAAGCCATAGATAAAAAAATTACAGATACAGATAGAATACTTGTTGGGTAGGTAGACAGGGAGCTGCAATGTTGTATAGAGAGAGAGAAACAAACATTATAGATGAAAACAAAAAGTTACATATTAATTGCATTTACGAGAGATTATATTATACGTCCGTTTCAAGGGATATAGAAGGAAGCCTCCACTCCCCATTATTAGTATATCGGATGAGAGGTGATATTTAAAATATTAGCCCTTAGGGTTTGTATGAATTGTATTATAATGATACTTAGGAGCTTCAATATGAATAGTTCCACCGTCATGAGTGTGACAATGTCGGTACAAATGACAATTAGATGGAGGTTTCACTGTTGGACTGCTGCTGGTACCTGAACATAAATGAGAGTAAAAAATATCTACCTCAATTCGTTTAAGTTAAATTTCAATTTCAAAGATACATCTTCAATGTAAAAAAAAAAGGAACTTACTTGGTGGAGGCTGAGGCTTAGGCTTATGCTTAGGCTTAGCACTATGATTAGGGCTCGGTGCGCTTCCATGCGTTAGGCTTTTGATTTCTCGCACTGTATCTGCCCACATCACAATTTCAATAAAAATTAAAAATTTACATTCAATTTAATTTAGTATATATTTTTGGCAGTGAAGTGAACTCACAGCGGCCACCCACTAATTCTCTTGCACCCACGCATCCATAGTTTGGATAAAGGATCAAAAATAAAATAATAAGGGAATAATACAACATTAATTTCTCCATTCTCAATTTCTTCTTTCCATTCATCCTTTTTAATTTATATATTGAGATGCCCATATATGGCTAAGTGACCCCACTTTCATAGCTCTATGGACCACAACGTGTGTATTCAGACTTGACTCACTTATTATTATTATTATTATGGTACTTATATATAAAATTTATGTGATTTCAATTTTATTTTTGGGATAAATATAAATAAAATTCTTGTAGTTTCATGAATTTGTAAATATAGGAATGTGATTTCATTTTTTGCAAAAGGAGGCATGTGGTTTACAAAATTGACAGTTAAAAGAATTTCATTTAAATTGTTAGTATTTGATGACATGTCATATTGACTTTGATTATGTGTCATGTTGACTTGTTGACGTGGCATAATAAACTATTAATTTTTTTGATGACATGTCAAGTGACTTGATGATGTGGCAAATGTTGTTAGTCAATTTTCTTTATTTGTCAAATATGTAAACCACATGTCTCCTTTTGCAAAAAATGAAACCACATTCCTCTATTTGCAAAACATTGAAACCACAAGGGTTTTATTTGTACTTTTCCCTTTATTTTTTTAATAAAAAACTGTGGTTTTTTCATTTCAAAAGTATAAAATACTGTAGTTTACTTTATTTTTATAAGTAATGATTGAGGTTTTACGCTTTAACAATGAAATATTTTTTTTAACAGAAGAGTTATCGTATCATTAAATGATATATAAAAATTGCAGCAAGATGATAATCAAAGAAAAAATGAGGAATTAAACCTCATAAAAATACAAGTAAAAGTCAGTATAAACCGCATATAGGGCAAAGAAACGCTACAGAGAGCCTAAGACACCATAAAAGTAATAAAAAAACGACATAATATATCATATATTTCTTGAGATTCCGGATCTGCAGAAAAACAATCGAAAATCATTTTTCAACACATATGCTCATCCAGAAAATCAGATCCTTCCTGAAATTGCACTCACGTAGATCTACAGATCTATGGATTAAGTCAACCTTTTCCGCCCGTGCTAAATCTAAACGAGCTATAAATGAAAAAAAAATAGCTATAATACTGTTGAGATATATGATGCTAAACAAAAGGAGCGATGAGAATAATGAGAAAAGTAAATCAAATTTGGGGTCAGGAGGAGGATTCCTTCTTCCTCTTCGATTTCAAGCTCAAAACAAAAGATTTCTAAAATTAGAGTTTTGTAAGAGGATACTAATTGGATGTAGATTAGAGTTCTTTTTCACTAACATATTGGCCACTAGAAACAGACAATATGACTAAATAGTTGACAGAATAAATCGTTAGAGACCTGTTCGTGTATTTTTGAAAATGATAGAACTAAACAGTGTGTTTTGCAAAACGTTAGTCACTTTTAAATTATTCACCCATATTTGTTATTGTTATTATCATGGTTCTTAAAACCGGACCGGGTCCAACCGGAACCGGAGGTCTAGCCGATCGGTTTCTGTCCGGTTTTCTTAACAGATTAGAATTGCCCATGAATTGGTGAACCGGTCGGTCGGACCGACGAACCGGTGAACCCGGTTCTGGGCGGTTCAAATTTTAACTTAAAAAAAATCTAATTTATTAAAAAAAGGAAAACTAAAGGCATATTTGGATTTTTCTTTTAAGAAAGGAAAAAAATTTTAATTAGGAGAATAAGTCTTTAAAACTTCTAATTAAATATACTCTAAAATGAGACTAGATTCAACGTATTAATATTAATTATCATTTATTAATTTTAAAAGAATCCAATTTCCAATACAAATCTTCTTCATTCAATTCACATTTGTTGTTTAAGATTATTTTTTTTAAAAAAATATCTGACTTAGGGCCTGTTTGTTTTAACTGCGGGTTGTTGTTGCTGTTTGCTGGTTACTGTTACGGTTTGCTGTTTGCTGTTTCTAATTCCTGGTTGCTGTTCGATTATTAGTGTTTGGTAAAATTATGATTAACTATTACTGTTACGATGTAAAATGACATATATAGACATGTTTATAAAATCAATTTAAAAATAATATTAGAATAATGAAATTTTAAAGGGCATATCCAAACCGTAAAAGATGTTTGAAAAGTAGGAATTCTCTACTTTTTCTAAAAGTACTTTTTGGATATCAAAAAGCAAAAGGTGGATACTAACCAAACACTTAGAAACTCTCATTTTTAGTATGGAAAAGTAAAAAGTAATTTGAAAAGTAGTAAACAAACACCTTCTTAATGATGTCAATATTATTGACATTAAAATTGCATTATTATATTAACATTTGAAGTTAAATAAAGATGGATAGTATGGTAATGAAGTTTGAACTTCAATTTGATTTCTTAATTATTGATGTTTGAATATGTTTTAAGACATTTTAATACAGTTAAACCTCGACGAAGTAATATTCGATAAAGTAATAACATCGCTTAAGTAATAAATTTTGTCGGTCTCAACTTGGGCTAATGTCGTAAAGTAATATTCTCGCTAAAAGCATAAGATAATAAAAAATTTGAAAGTCCTGAAGGACCCAAGTAATATGTAAAGTAATAATTCCAGAATTATACGTATATATAATATGTATGAGTTACAAAATTCAATTTTTTTTAAATATAAATATATAATATCTTGTTTCTTCCTTCCACCAAAACTAAAATTAACATCATCATTGACTTTACGTAAAACATAAATAACTCTTGGTATGTTTTGCTCGTGTTGTAACAAGTAATTGTTCAAAGTGTTGATTGCTTGAACTGCTTTCTTTGATGACAAGTTTGGGATGACATTGCTATCGGCTGGTTTAAGATCAGTCTTTCACCAATGTTTATTACCAACTCAAAAATTTGTTCATCCGTAGGTGATTCTATTGCTATTGTCTGGTTTAGGACTAGTCTATTCATCAGTGTTTATTATCGATAAAGTAATAAATTCGATAAAGTAATATTTTTTCCCGGTCCCAAGAGTATTACTTTAAAGAGGTTTAACTGTAGCTATTAAGAGTAATGCTCACATGGTCAATGATCGACCAAATACAATTTGGTCAATCACCGTTAGATCAAAATCTAATGGTGGAGATTAACTAGTATTTAACTAGTATTTATTTTTTCAAAATTGTTAAATTTGTTAATATAATGTAAAATCTATTATTTATCAAAATTTAAAATCTGATAAAACTATCATATTACATATGTATGACAGTTAATACATTGAATCCGGTTCGAATCCGGTTGAATCCCGATCAGATCCCGGTTCGTCGAACCGGCACTGTCACCGGTTTAATGGCCAGTCCAGTTCTGAAAACCATGGTTATTATCATTACAAACACTTTGACTTGGCTAAATTTATGTCCATCTAATCTACTGCTTATCCTTCTACTTGTCATTTGAACGAGTCAAATATTGTTGGTGCGTGCTTTAGGGTTTGAGCTAGTCAAAGCAGTTATATTACTTCTCCTCTCCGTTTTCAGAAATTAATAACAGCCACAACATTTCTATTTTTGGTTACAACAGCTACAATATAGTATTGAAGTTTTACTTAAAGCTAATTTCTTCTTTTTTTCTTTTAATAAAATTTATTTAATCTTGAAGAGGTTTTACACGGAAATTTTAATCAAACTGTAATACGCTAAATGGGTGTTATCACTAGATTTTTTTGTAACTCCCAATTGAAGCATACATTGACTTATATGGATAACGTACCTCACAAGATTAGAAAATTATCATATTGCTTTATCTTTAGAATCGGATACAAGTGCGTTGAGAAAAGGAATCAAAATCTATATTCGTTGAACTTTATTTCTTTTGGTTTTTCATTCGGTTTCCGAATCACATTAGACCGATTAATCCGGATTCAGGGTGGATCCAAGGATTATGATGTTTAAATCTCTTTCCAATCGCCGTTGTGAGGGTTTGATCTGCAGACCTCCCTACCAACCGCAGCCCCATGTTACTACTGCGCTAACCAACTATTAGTATTCGTTGAATTTTATCAAATAGCTAAATTTTTGTAGGTCCGTTTGAATTAAAACCATAGATGATGTAGAGTTTTCTTAGCAGACTCGATGTAAATATAAATAGAGGTTAAACTTGGATGGGCCAAATAAATGCATGTCAAATTCGATTGGGCTTTGTCCGTGGATGGGGTATCCAACTCAAGAATACGCAAAAGGGATTAGTTACATATAGTCATAATTTCGTGAAAGACTTAGATGACAACTTATTAGCCATCCCAACTTAGATGACAACCTATTAGCCATCTGAACTTGTAATTTTCTTCCACTTTACCTCCTCAACTTGTCAAATATGAACCATTTTGCCCCTTTGTGATGACATGGAAGAATATAAGTAGTTATAAAAAATTCATGGCACATCAGCATAAAAGGGACAAATATGTCACAATTGACAAGTTGAGGTGGCAAAGTGGAAAGAAATTACAAGTTGAGGGGGCTAAGTGGAAAAAATTACAAGTTTAGGTGGCCAATAGGTTGTCACTTAAGTTGAGGGGGCTAAGTGGTAAAAATGGACAAGTTCAGGGTGCCATTAATGTATTAAGCCTAACTTGAAATAAATAAGCTTATTACATTTGTAGCCTCATGATATTGTCCATTTTTTCACTTAGCCTCCTCAACTTAAGGGACAACATGTTAACCACTTGAACTTGTAATGTTTTTCCACTTAGCCCCCCTTAACTTGTAATTCATTTCCACTTGACCCCTCAACCTGTCAAATGTGATCCATTTTGCCTCTTTCATGTTGATGTGACATGCATTTTTCTATTACCAATTATATTATGTCATGTCAGCACAAAGGAGAAAATGAGTCATATTTGACAAGTTGAGGGAGCTAAATGGAAAAAAACTACAAGTTTATCCCTTAAGTTCAGGGGGCTAAAAGTGAAAAAAAAAAACGAACAAATTTAGAAGTACAAATATAATAAATACAAATACCTCAAACTGAAAAGAATTTATACTTTTTATATCAGATGTACAAAAGTAAGACTTAGTTTGGGATTGCTGTTGGAAATTGTTGTAATTGTGGGGAAAAGTGTTGTTTGGAAAAGCGCAGTTGGAAAAAGCAGAAGACTGTTTGGTAAAACTAAAAGTAAAAATATGTGGTTGGGGTAAAAACAGTTTGATAAGTACTTAGTAAATAATGTTTTGAAATATATCAATTAGAAATTTATGACATAACAGAACATAAAATATTTAATCAAATTTCTAACATTAATTTTTTTTTTTCAATTTTTAAGGGTTTTTTTTATCAATTTTTGAAAATAGATAAACTTACTAGTGATTAATATACAAATATAGAGACTAAAGGTTCTTCCAAGTCTTTTATACAAAGTTTTGGTTGTAATATATATTATGACTCTTGGATATTTTTGTCCAAATTTTAAAGTTTTGTTATCTGCAAAAGTTGAGAAAATCAGCTTTTTCCAAAAGCATAGGATTACTACTTTTAGTAAAAGCAGCTTTTAACCAAAAAGCATTGTCCTAAAAAGCTGCTTTTGATGTTTGCCAAACACTGTAAAACCTGCTTTTGGACTAAAAGTTGTTGTAGCTTTTTGCAGCAACAATACCAAATAGAGCCTAATAATACAAAATGTTAATCAATGATAACTATTATTAAGTTTAGTTTGGGATTGCTGTTGAAAAGTGTTGTAGCTGTGGGGGAAAGTGCTATTTGAAAAAACGTTGTTGGAAAAAGCAGAAGACTGTTTGGTAAAATCAAAAGTAATATGTGGTTGAAGTAAAATCGGTTTGATAAGTACTTAGTAAATAATGTTTTAAAATATGTCAATTGGTGGTTTAAGACATAATAGAATATAACTTTTTTAACGAAATTTCTAACATTAATTTTTTTTTTCAGGATTTATTTTTATCAATTTTTGAAAATAGAGGAACTTATTAGTGATTCATATACAAATATAGGGACTAAAATTTTTTCAAGTCTTTTATAGGGAGTTTTGGTTGTAATTCTTGAATATTTTTGTCCAAATTTTAAAATTAATTGTTATCTGCAATCAGTTTTTTTCAAAAGCATGGGGGTGCCTGCTTTTAGTAAAAGCAGCTTTTAACCAAAAAGTACTGTCAGAAAAAGCTGCTTTTGATATTTACCAAACAGTGTAATACTTGATTTTGGGCTAAAAGCTGTTGTATCTTTCTGCAACAACAATACCAAACACAGCCTTAGTCGGCTTAATACATTTCTAACTTTCTAAATTTGTTATTTTTTTCACTTAGCCCCTTTAACTTAAGGGACAACCTATTAGCGACCTAAACTTGTAACTTTTTTCACTTGACCATCTCAACCTATAATTTCTTTCCTCTTGACCCCCTCAACTTAGACATGAGATTTGTATCGGGCGCAAGTTAGGCTATTTTAACTTCGAAATTGTGCAACTCTTCACCAACCTTTGTAATCTTTCATCGAACCATTATCCTTATCATCAATAAGCATCGTATTTGTTCGTTTATAGATTGAAGCAACTTTACATGACGATAGAGACAACTCTCCATGGGGATAAAAAGTCTCTTCACCAAAGATTGCAACTTTTCACGACTCACCTCTTGAGGATTATAACTATACCCTTATATTGTTGTTTTATTGTTGTTGAAAGTGTTACAAATACATGTACAAGATTATTCTATTAGAATTAAGTAGGTTTATCTTAGTTACTTTTAGAGGTCGTTTGGTATACATGGGAATTTAATTCCCGTGGGAAGTTCCAATTCATAGGAAATTATTTCCCTAGTGTAATTCCTATGGAATAGCTTTAGGGGGCGTTTGGTTCGGGGTCTATAGGAAAGGGAAAGAGAATGGAAGGGTTTCATTCCCTTTGTTTTGTTTGGTTGAATAAAATTTTCATTCCCTTTACCCATTTTAGGTTTTAGCATTACCCCATTTTGGCTCAACCCATTCCCCAGCTCATCAAAGGAATTGGATTCCCTTTCCCATTTTGGCCCAATTATATTGATATTTAGTTGTGTCAGAATGCTATACAAACCAAAATTGGTCTACGTAATATTTTTAAATCTATATTTTTGTTTTATTTTCTAAAATTAACCCACGTAATATTTTTAAATCTATATTTTCTTTTTACCTTTTAATATCTTTTTAGACATGTGATATTTTTTTTTATTTTTCCTTCTAAATCAATATAGTAATATATAATATTTCAAAAAAATAAAATAAGATTATATAATAGATTTCAATTATGCAAGTTAACAAAATATATAAAATTTTGATACTTCATTTAAACCAAACAACTACAAAGGAAATTGAGGGTAATTACATTCCCTTAGGTAAAGAAACCAAACACTTCATGGAATTCAATGATATTCCTTTCCCTTTCTTGATTCCCTTTCCGTTATCCAAAGCGCACCAAACGCCCCCTTAATGTATTTGGTTGACATGTGAGAATTTGAAATTCCCATGAATTTTGAATGACTAAGGGGAGGTTGGGTGATTAATTTCCTACATTATGTGTGAATTTGAAATTCCCATGAATTGTGAGTTCCCCCATTTTTCTCAATTTTATGTCAACCAAACAACTAGCCAAATTAGAAAATCATGGGAATTTTCATTGCCTATATAAATTCATGTATACCAAACAACCACTTAGTGTATCAAAGTTGATCCGAAAGGACAACTTATCATATGGAAATCCCGAGAAGGTGCAAGAGAAAGCGACTCGAGGATTGACAACCTAGCCCTTAAAGGAAAAGTAAAAGGATTCACAACCCCGAACTCCTTTGTTTATGCATTTCTATTGTATCGTTCTTAATGAACTCAATTATCTCTGATTGATGTTTGAATGGTTTGATCAAATGAACGATTTCTGTTTTGCTTAAACATGATTTCTAATATTGAATCAAAAGATTAGATTAAAATTGATTATCACATTAGAAGGAATACTTTGATGAAACTGTTTCGAATTGAGTTAACTATAGACTTAAGAAAAACAAATTAGTAATTAGACTAAGTAAGATAGATATTATAAGTTAATAACGTTTTGTTTCCTTATCGTATCAATATTCTTCATAACTACAAAGCGGACACCGTATTCCAACTTGTTCGCGTAATGTTTGTATTTTTATTAGCTTCCAACATCTGATTGCATGACTTTGGTGAATACACTCGATCCTTACTATTGTCCAAATAAGCATATTGTCCAAGTTCGAATAAAGGACCACCATTTTGAGAATAATTTCAGCCTCCCTTCTAAAATATGCTTCAACCTTACCCCAGTCCCAAATCCTCGTTCCTAGAAGAAACATGCAGAACAAGTTTTACATCATGAAGTCCAACAGTGCATTCGGACAATATGGAACAGTTATCCTCATTATTCAACCACGAATCTCTCCAAACAAAAATCGTATCCCCAACCAATTTTCCACTGTACCCCCTTCTTCAAAACAACGATAGAATGTCACACATTCCACCAAACCATACTGTGACTATTATATGATTTAACGAAATTTATACATTTATCTAAAGATTTCAAGAATAATAACATATGCCTCTATTAAGTTATTGTTTTATCTACATCGATAAATGCTATATCGAAATTAGTATTTTCACGTGTCAACATTAATTATTCTTTACTAATTTTCTAAACACTAATCATGAATTAACTATCACCAAACAACTATCAGGCAACCGCAACAAGTGCACAACTACACAACACCAAACATACCCTTAATAATATAGTGCTAAAAAATGTTCAATCATGCGTTTTGCCAATAGGAATATGCGCAGAACTTTTAATTAAAGGTTGAACTTAGAATGTGAGGTTTCTAAGCCCGGCCCACGGCCCAAGATATTTTAGCCCTGATGCCATATCAGTAATTACGCACAAAAATCAAGGAGTGATCCGTAAAATGCAAATTTCGAACATTGAAGAAAAACCCTAGTTCTATAGCCGTCTATATATTTCTCCAAAACCCTAATTCCAGTGTTCGTTTCTCTTGAGCAGTCGCGATGTCGAAGCGAGGTGAGTTTTGTTTCTCGTTGTATTTGTCTGAAATGAAGCATGAATTGATAACCCTAATTTGATTTGTGTGTGTAGGACGAGGAGGATCTGCGGGAAACAAGTTCAGGATGTCGCTGGGTCTTCCAGTGGCAGCCACGATCAACTGCGCCGACAACACAGGAGCTAAGAATCTTTACATCATCTCCGTTAAGGGTATCAAAGGTCGTTTGAATCGTCTTCCTTCTGCTTGTGTTGGCGATATGGTTATGGCTACTGTTAAGAAAGGAAAGCCTGATCTCAGGAAGAAGGTTATGCCTGCTGTCGTCGTTAGGCAGCGCAAGCCATGGCGCCGAAAGGACGGTGTCTTCATGTACTTTGAAGGTTAATTCTTTGCTCTATATTTCATCATCTTGTTTTAAAATCATAGTCGGCTGTTTGTAATTGCATGATATGTTGTCAGTTGATTGATTTTCTATGCCAATTGAGTTTATGTTAGGGAATAAATAAGTGATTGCTGGCCAAGTAGTTTTCTGATGTGTATATCTTTGTGCACCATTAGACGTTTTGTTGAGACCAGCAGCATTGGATTTATTGGATTTGTGGATTTCTACTTGTTATCCGATATATATGTCTATTTGTTTCATACTTTCATAGTAGTTGTCCATGTGTTTGATTGCTGGTGATGTGGTGCTAAGGATATTTAGTTTATTGTTCCTTTTGCACTTCCCATAGCCAGCAATACCAGACATTCCAACCTTCCCCATATCCAGATGGCAAGTTTATGACCATGATACCATCTCTGTCTAGGTTGGGAAATCCAGTAGGTATGGGCTTTGTAGTTGTTTGAGTTATGCAGTTTGATAGAGAATATGCATTTATAGAGAATGAAAGGTTAGTTTGGGAATTACAGAAATACAAAGATGGAGTGAATATCAACTCCTCGAGGAGAACTTCCATCTCTACTCAAATGGGCAGATCCTAACTGAAATAAGCCAAACAACATAATTCTCTCCCTACCCTTTTCCTCAATTCCTATTGCTATGCGTATAACAGCTAGACTCTAAAATCCTAGACACATCCCAATTCCCACCTTTCGCTCTTAATATTATCATATTCTCTATCACAGTTTATTTACTGTGATAGATTCTAATCTGATTTTAAGATTCTATCTACTTGTATAAACATTACACATTAGTACACAAGTGTTGTAAAACTGATTATACAACCAGACATAAGTCATGTATGCTCCTAAATATTTCAGAGGTTTGTACAGTTACATGTCTGGCAAAGCGATTGTGTTCATCGTTACAGATAGAGTCTATTAATGCTCATATCTGCTCCATTTGAACTCTAAATATGCTTTAAATAGTTGTGATTATATTTGTTTATAGGTGTGCTAGTTTTTATGTCAATTTTTTCCAGTTAATGTTTTCATAACCTGATATGTGCTCCTACCTGTGTGTGCTGTGCTTTATTCAAATTCTTATTAGTTTCAATTATTTGATATTTTTTATTCTTAAGGGTAAGGTATTACCTAGATTGGTTGAGAGCAGTCATTTACATATGCATTTGTTCCATATAAAGGGTCAAGAAACATGTTTGCTTTTTTGTTCTTAATGTATATGTGACCTTGTTATATATTTGGAATCAGTTGTACGTATTAATTTATTTCTCAATCCATGATTAAGTTGCACCATATAACGGGGTAGATGTTTTTCTTTGATGAGTAGTAAACTATCACTGCAATTAAATGTTCATGTAGCTGAATTGCAAGTTAATTTTCTTTGCAGATAATGCTGGTGTTATTGTGAATCCCAAGGGTGAAATGAAAGGTATAACTACTTAAATCGCATTAAACTTGCTTTTTATGTATTTTTTCTTATTTCTTCATGTCTTGGGTGTGTGTATATCTTCTTGTTTTATGGTCCAACTTCTCTGTCTTGGGTTATTTTTTATTGATTTTTTCTCATTTTTTAGGATCTGCAATAACTGGACCAATTGGAAAGGAGTGTGCTGATCTGTGGCCAAGGATTGCTAGCGCAGCTAATGCCATAGTATAAAAGCCTTTATCTGCTGTTTTGTTGATCTATATTGGAGTTATCACATTACCCTAGGGTTTAATTTTTCAACTTGTTTGGAACTTGATTAAATTTTGTACCTGGAGCTTGACAGAGAATGTTATTACTTTTATGGTTTGCTTATCCCGATTTGATCGTGTTTGCTTGTTTGTTTCGATAGTAGTTTTGTTTGCATCAATTTTGACAGTTACTTTATAGTATTACTTCAAAATTGTATCAGCATCATTCATAAGCATCCTTGACCTCCAATTTTTTATTTTTATTTTTGGAATACTAAAATGCCCTTGAGAAATTTGGTGATAGTATTTTTGGGTAATACTACAAAATACAAAACCTCAACCAGTCTATTTTTTAAGCGAATGGAAAACTAGAAAAAGACATTCTGTTATTTAGAGTACATAGTTTATTGTCTCTGCTTTTCTGCTCAATTTACTCCCAGCTCCTTAGTTCCTTTTGGCAATGTAATCGAACAGGCTACCATCAAACAACTCCGTGTAGCTTCTTTAGTTAGACATCCTTCATCTTTTGCAAGAATATAGAAGAGAACCGCCAAGTTTACTTAATAACCTGTATGATTTAATCACTTGGTCATGAAAATTATTATCCAAAATTACAAGATTCGGAGTTAGGTGAGTTTTTATTTAGTAACAAACTATCCTATGAAGTCAAAGTTGAGCCGATTTCCTTCTGTCATGTTCCACATTTCTTTAAACGTCAACTTGTTGGGTACAGTTTTAGCATATTTGCTGAAAATGTTTTCCAGATTCACAGGCACATAACTGCATTGGACATTGAACAACATGAGATGGAACTGTAATTTAGAATTAACATGGTATTATTGTTTCAGTGTAGTGTCAGGTGGTTCTAATTAGCCCTCTGTTAGAGATTTGATATTTCATTGATTTTGTAGAATTATCCATTGTTGATTCTAGTAAAAAAAAGTTATTAAATTTTTAAAGGGTAATTTCCAAAAAAAACCCATGTGTTTATCAATTTTGTCAAAAAGGTGTCTGTGTTTATTTTTTTGACAAAATGAGGATTGTGTTTATCTCCGTTAACCAAAAAGCGGAAAAGTCATTAACGGTGTTAAATGTGATGACATGACAAGGGGTATTTTGGTCTTTATTTATGGGTTATGATATAAAAAAGTCATTTCTCGCACTTTAAAGTTGTAAACACATGGATGTTTAAGAAATTTATGAATAAATAAAGACCGAAAACCCTTAAATTTCTTAAATATTCATGTGTTTACAACTTTAAAGTGCGAGAAATGATTTTTTTATATCATAACCCATAAATAAAGACCAAACTACCCCTTGCCACGTCATCACATTTAACACCGTTAATGACTTTTCCGCTTTTTGGTTAACGGAGATAAACACAATCCTCATTTTGTCAAAAAAATAAACACAGACACATTTTTGACAAAATTGATAAACACAGGGTTTTTTTTTGGAAATTACCCATTTTTAAATAATCTTTCATCTGTCGACCCCGAGTATTAGATTATTGCTCTAACGCTGATAAATAATTAGTTGGTTAATTACCGTCCCTCAGTGTCATAGACTCCAGAATCACTGCCATGCTTAGCTCTATGTATGTTGCTTATGTATATGGGAAGAGGGGGAAGGAATCCACCACTGTCTCAAGACAAATAGTAAGATTATTGAATTTAGAAATGTTACACAAAAGGAAACATGATCTTCCAATAAATGAGGAACATATCAAGAAGAAGTGACTTACTGGTTGGGTAGGAAAACTGAAAACAACATGGAAATTAATTGCCAGAACAAAAGAGAAAATGACATTGAACCCAAGTTGACGACATCCTGAGAGCGATAATTAGTTAATAAATTAATGTAAATGATCAAGATTCGATTAGTTCATTCAAATTTGGTATGACAATAACTATAAAGGTCTCCCAGGGGTAAACAACTCTATCGTTGTTTTGGTTGAAAAAGGTGACATGTTGCTGAAGAAGAGTCATGCCATTATGGTCATGGCCTTGAGTTCCATTAGTATGTTCTGTATCTGGAGCTATCAATGCTCTTGCCAAATCTGTTTTACATATCAATCACAGTTTAGGTAGACATAATAAAAATTTTAATTATTATTTACACAAGATAACAATTGAGAAAAGAAAAAAAGAGACAAATAACAAAAAATTTAATAAACTTACAAGGCTTAGGTAAAGTGGTTTCTAAATCATGAGGAAGTGGTATTTCAGAAGTAAGAGGTGCTTGAGGTGCTGTTGTTGCCAATGACTGCTCTTCTGCCATCTAAATTCTTTCTTTCCTTATATTTCTTTTTTATTACTAGCTAGTGAATTAAGGTATTTCCTTTCCTTAGTTTCCAAGTTTTTTTCTTTTATGTTATAACTAGAGGAATTTGCCCTCGCGTTGCTTCGGAAATAATATTTTTTTTTGTTTTATATAGAGTTGAGGAGATGACGTCTGCCTTCCGAATTAATGATTGCTTAATTGCCTCTACGTCACAATTTCTAATAAATTAAATGCCAAATTCCCAATATCACCATACATTAGTTAGATAAGGCTCATGCGAAATCTATCTATGTTGTTGAGTGAAATTTTATGAATTTGGGTTAGAGCAAAGCCGAAACAATAAAAAAATAGTTGCTAAACAAAGAAAAAAAAGTTGAACTCCAGAGTATATGCTTGTTGTTTTAATCCTTTGTAGACTGATCTATACTAGAATTATAATTTATGATGGTTTTCATAATTTTATTTTAGTACCTGCCTGCCTAATTTATGATCATTTTTCTTTTGATGAACATCTTAATTTCGTCACGTAGATTTGTTATTTAGTACATCTGATTAAAGTAGAAACTTCCTTCATTTGTCTATTTAAGCTCTGCAGTTGCTGATTGCCAAGGGAGATTCAAATAGTTCTGTGACAAAATTTAATAATCCATACCATATACTCCATTCCTTCTCGAATATTAAGTCATTTAATCTATAAAGTTGAAAATTAAGAATTTTGTATAAAATACTAATATACTTGTAATGGTGTAATTGATCAAATTGTATTTGGTCAGTTTTTGACTAGGTGTACACTTACATTTTGTGAAATTTTCAACTTTCTTAAACGACATATATTGGAAAACGAAGGTAGCACATTCTAAAATCTTACAGTCTGGATTATATGTTTGGTTCTTGTTATGTTTACAGAGCAATGCAGTTTCTGTTGAATTCTTGGGTGAATCAATGAAATAGAACATGGAGATGCTGAAAAGGTGAGTTACATCTACCACCTGTTTGATCAAATTCCAAACTTAAAATTTACATGTCAAACAAGTATTCCAGCCAAGATTGGAAAGGATCATTCACTTCTTGAGCTGCATGACACCCTCTGTATTAGCACTTCTATGTTTCGTGTGTTCGTCCGTTTTCGTTTTCGTTTGAAGGCTATAGAAGGTTGTGGTTTAGAACTATGTTTTTGTATCTGTGTCCGTGCAACATAGGAAAACAATGATGAAGTTTTGAAAAGAATGATCAAAATATATAAACATTTGTGTGAAAAGCAAATGGAATTTATATCACCAATGAAAGTCACGCCTTGATGATAATTTGGAGTCATTTCATACAATTTCTATTTTTAGGGTAGTCAAACCATCTATCCAAAAGTCACAAACTCGGAATGCCAGCCCGAGTACTAAAATCTGGTGCTATCTACAAATTCTACCCGTCCAAGACTTCAAATCTCGGACAAGATTTTTTTGATGTATAGTAACACTATCTTCTTCCATCTCATGACTTATTGTTGGCCTATAATCTTTCCTTGCTTATGATCTAAATCTGGGAAAGAAATTGGTGTTACTTTACAGCAAAAAGCTTGTCCGAGTTTCAAAGTCTTGGATGCCTAGAAAGTTATAGGCAGTACGAGATTTTAACTTTCAGACTCTCATTCTGAGTTTTTCACCCTCGGTCGGATGGGCGGTCCATAGCGTTAGAAATTATTTGAGTCTTTCTTTAAATTCACTTTTGTATACGCGTTCAAGAAATAAAATAGGGACGTAGCGATATTACTTAATGTATTAAGCTTATAAGTTACAAATTACAAAGCTTAAACTGTTTGGAATTTCTGCAGAGGACTAACTACCATCACTTAATTTATTCTGTTATATCCATACTTCCATGGTTCCATCTATATAATAGCTAGTATCCACCATTGCTTTTCTTTAAGTCATTTTATGCTTACTGGCCTTGTTTTTTTCAGCAAAATACTCGAACAAGCTACCATCAAAACAACGCCGTGTAGCTTCTTTAGAGAGATAGCCTTCTTCATCTTTTGCCAGAAGATAAAGGCTAAGCCACTCGCCTTTAGCAGCAATCCTACACAACACTTCTAAACACATGAAAAAATGCTATCTAAAATCACAAGTCATTGAAACAAACAAAATGTTTAGTTTTGATCTGAGAACAAACCATCCGATGAAGTCAAAGTTAAGTCGATTTCCTTCCGTCATCTTCCACAACTCTTTAAATGATAACTTGTCTGGTACAGTTTTAGCATACTTGCTGAATATGTTTTCAAGATTCGCAGGCATATACCTTCACCAAAACAGTTTCAACATGAAATGCTATTAAGGAATAATTGAATACTTAAAGATAATAGTCTTATGGTACAATCTTAATTATTACCGTCCTTCGGGGTCGTAGGTTCCTGAATCACTGCCATGCTTGGCTTTGTGTATGTTGCGTATGTATACCGGAAGAAGAGGGTTAGGTAACCATCCCTGTTTTGGAAAAGAACAGTTCAAATTTTAAAATTAACTTGGCTTCATACGAATTCTATTCCTAAACCTGTGACTCTGGGCTTACACAACGCCACCGAGTCAAACTTTAATATCAACATATTTCATGCCATGTCAACGAATAAGCGTGCCAGAAGTTCAAAATTGACTAGCATTGCCAAGTGGTAAAAAGTGACAAGTTGATGTGTTTTATAAGAAATGATTTAACTTACGGGTAGGGTGGAATAGCTCAAGGCTAAGTTGATAACAATCCCCATCAAAAGAGAAATAATTATGTTGAAACCAAGTTGACGGGCTCCTGTTGAAACAAAGAGGACAAAACTATCATAAAATTCAGCTAGACAATTAAGAACAATAGGAAAATCTAAGGGTGTCGTCGGTTATCGTGTCATAATCATGTTATGTGGTCTGTAGATTCTACTATGATATACAAGACATAAAAACAATAATCATGTCAAATATATCCTGTCAAGTAGAGGTGTCTTTATAAACAATGTTGTCATGTTAGAAATTGACAGTATAAAAAAAATACCTGCAAAAGTCTCCCAGGGGTAAACAATTCCATTTTTGTCTTGGTCGAAAAAGGCGACATGCTGTTGAAGAACGCTCATACCATTATGCTCATGGTCTGCAGTTCCATTAGGATGTTCTGTGTCCGGAGCTTTCAGTGCTCTTGCCAAATCTATCAACTCAAAAAACAATTGAAATACAAAAAGAATGTTAATGAAACAATGTAATAAAAAACTTACGTCCAATGACATCTTCTATATTAGTTTCTGACACGTCCTTCACGTGAATGTCCGTTGTGTTTTGAAGTGTGATCAACAAAGAAAGACTCATCTAACTGTGTATTTAAATTCTATCCACATACGGGGTTGCTAAGACTAGAACTGAAGATTATTTGTCAATGAACCAATTGAAATAAAAGCTTAAACTAATAGTTAAGTTCAACGACATCTTTTATATTAACTTCTTACTAAATAATGAACAAAGGTTTCTGAAAGAACACACTTACAGGGCTTAGGCAAGGTAGTTTCCAAATCATCAGCAACAGGTCTTTGAGAAGTAACAGGTGCTTCAGGTGCTGTAGTTGCCAATGAATCCTCTTCTGCCATTTTAATTTTCAAGCTGCTTCTTTCTTGAAGTTTTATGCACTAAATGATTCTTTTTTCTAGAGATTCCAACCAGTGACCCCCCTTATATTATTGCTTCTATATTCTTCCTGATATTTCTAATAAAACTATCATTTATATAATGAAAATTCTACCTTTAAACTTTAAAACCCATTTCAACAAAAAGAAAATAAAAGAAAATAGATTTCTTTCAGTGCATAATTCTCATCTTAAAATGAAGAAAGTTACAAGTCAATTTCGAAGTAGATTCTTGAAATGATAACAGCTGTGTAAACCAAAGTTGCTAAACAAGAAACAGTTTGTATGTTTCATTTTACTTTTATTATTATTATTAGAAAGAGATGTAGTATTTTGCAGGAAAGAGCTTAGAGCCTTTTTGAAATCATTGCTAGGTAGATATCTATTTGTAGATTTAATGGTGTATATGCACATAGATGGAACATGGAAATGGAAACTTTGAAATTTATGACATATTTAAAATGAAACGGAATGTTTATCACCTATTATACCTAATTAAAAGGACTGCTTAGCTTAGTAAGATGAGATTCAGATTTTTAAATTTTCATTCTGATAAATTTTTTTTTGGTTTTAGAGTACCTTTTTAGCTATTGAGTCTCTATCAATTATTTTGTTAAGCTTCTCATGAAAAACTGCGGATGCTAAAAGACATGTTCTATAATATAGAAAGATTATCAAGCTATTATAGAGTTACGTCGCGACATCGAAGGTTGTGCTGGAGAGATTTTAGAGAACTTTTGGAGTGATGAATTCATTGATGTTCTTGTCCAAATTCAAAATTTAAAGAATGTTTTGTAAATCGGCATTTTCACCTCGCCTTTCATCAGCTTCCTACTCATTTTGAGATCTTGCACATTCATACAAATACAAGACTCACATTCTGAATCTACAGTTCCATTCAATTGGTGAGTGACTCACCAATTGAATAGTACTGCTGAATCTAATACCCAAGAAGTAGAAACAAAATTAAATTAATTAATTTCAATAACATGAATACCTAAACTAGTAGTCTCACTATTACTCCTCTTGTCTAGATCTTTCAAGTAGAGCTTCCAATTTCTCTTCCACTCCTTGCCGCCTAATCCCTGCCTAGTCGCTCAAAATTGAGAAACTGATTGGACTGCCTAGGTCCACTTAGCCGCTTGAAATCCAATATGTGCCGGACTATAGTTTCCCGACTAGTCATCGACTGGGCCTCGAAGGTCCCTGGCCACCCTAATAGCGCTAGTTGATAAAGTTCCTCTTTTGGCATCCATTTCTCGAACTTTTTGGCTTGTATGCCTTTCCATTTGAAGCCTTCTCCCTTTTGGACCATCAAAACATGATTGGTGCTAAAAGTTTATGATTTTAAGCAGCCCATGCAAGTCTCTAAAAGTTTTCTCCATATTATTCATGTAATAGTGCAGAATTAATTGTCCAAAACTATCAGAGAGTGAAATCAAGATAAGATCAGTTGCCAACTACTGGCTTATGGGAAAACCAAGCCTTTCAAGGTGATCTATGTGCCCGTTCATCTTCAAAACATGGACGCTCATAGATCCACCTTCAGCCATCTTAACGACACCGGTGGTCTTTCTGTTATGCATTCAAGAAATAAAATTGAAATTGTGTGATATACTTAATGTATTAAGCTTATAAGTTATCATTACAAAGCTTAGACTGTTTGGAATTTCTGCACAGAAATAACTACCATTACTTAATTTATTACACCACAATATCATTTGGAAAACCATTCCACACTTCCACAATTCCATCTATATAATAGCTTGTATCCACCATTGCTTTTTGTTTAACCCATTTTATCCTTACTGCCCTTGTTTTTTGCAGCAAAATACTCGAACAAGCTACCATCAAAACAACGACGTGTAGCTTCTTTAGAGAGATAGCCTTCTTCATCTTTTGCCAGAGAATAAAGGATAAGCCACTCGACTTTAGAAAGAATCCTGCAGAACACTTCTAAAGCATGAGCAAATGCTATCTAACATCACAAGATATTGACGGAACATATAGTTTTGATCTGAGAACAAACCATCCGATGAAGTCAAAGGTAAGTCGATTTCCTTCTGTCATCTTCCACAACTCTTTAAATGATAACTTGTCTGGTACAGTTTTAGCATACTTGCTGAAAATGTTTTCAAGATTCGCAGGCATATACCTTCACCGAAAAAATTCCAACGTGTGCAATTAAAACTTAACTGAATACTTAGGATTAAGATAGTAGTTTTATGGTATAATCTTAATGTTTACCGTCCTTCAGTGTCGTAGGTTCCTGAATCACTGCCATGCTTGGCTTTGTGTATGTTGCGTATGTATATCGGAAGAAGAGGGTTAGGAAACCACCCCTGTTCCGGAAAAAAACAGTTCAAATATTAATTGCAGAGCTGAACTTGTGACCCTGGACTTACGGCACACTTAAACTTGTTCATTTTGAATCTCTGGCACCTTTATTTTTCCCTCATTTGTCACATTTCAAAGTTAACAAGACACAATCTAGTCAAACTTTCATCTCAAACATATTTCATGCCATGTCAACGACTAACCGCTCGAGAAGTTCAAAATTGACCAACTTAAGTGTCTTATAGGTGCCAAACGGTAAAAAGCGACAAGTTCGTGTGTTTAAAAAGAAACCAATTAACTTACAGGTAAGGTGGAATAGCTCAAGGCAAGATTGATAAATATCCCCAACAAAAGAGAAGTAATTATGTTGAAACCAATTTGACGGGATCCTGTTGTAGTTGGAGGACATAAACAATCATAAATTCAGCTACAGAATTAAGAACAATAGGAAAATCTAAATGCATCAACGTCGGTTATCATGTCATAATCATGTTATGTGTTCTATAAACCGTGTTGTCGTGTTGGAAATTACCTGCAAAAGTTTCCCAGGGATAAACAATTCCATTTTTGTCTTGGTCGAAAAAGGCAACATGCTGCTGAAGAACACTCATACCATTGTGCTCATGGTCTGCTGTTCCATCAGGATGTTCTGTATCTGGAGCTTTAAGTGCTCTTGCCAAATCTGTCAACTCAAAATAACAATTCAAATACCAAAACAGTTCTCATGAATTACAAAATAATATTTCCTATTAATCACATAAAGTATAAATATATTAGTAAGGCTATAATCGAGAATTTCTCTCGGTTTATAATTCAGAACGAAAGGAGTAAAACGTACAAGGCTTAGGCAGGGTGGTTTCCAAATCATTAGCAACAGGTCTTTGAGAAGTAACAGGTGCTTCAGGTGCTGTAGTTGCCAATGAATCTTCTTCTGCCATTTTAGTTTTCTCTTCTTAATTTTCTAAAATTTGTGAAGTTTTATGCAGAAAATGATTCTTTTTAAGAGATCCCAACCAATGTCACCCTTTAAATTATTGCTTCTATATTAGTATTTCTAATAAAACTATCAACTAAATAATCATGTCTACCTTTAATTTTACTTTTGAACTTTAAATTCCTTTTCTATTAAAAGAAATTGATTTCTTTGGTGCATATTTCTGATCTTAAAATGAAGAAAGTTACAAGTAATATGTAAAACTAGATTCTTGAAACGATATGAGCTGCTTAAAATGAAGGCTTTTAGTTGTAAGAGTATTTTAGCTATCGAGTCGAGAGTTATCGATGTCAATCATTCTGTTGCGTCTAAAAGTAGCTACTGTGAAGGAAAATACTCGTGAAATAAGAAAATAACAAAATAAAAAAAATGTTAGGTTATATAAAGGGTCAGTTTAATATTGCTTTCCTACTTTCTACAATTTTATTTTTCAAATATATTTTTCTGTTTGCTAAATATATAAAGAGTCATCTAAATCTTGGGTAAATACAATTGTTCTTAAAATCTGGTATTGCTTCTGGAAAATTATTCTGGAACCATTTTCACAACCTTCAAAGAATACATTACAGAGAGTGAAATGGTACAATTAAGATAATTAATTTACTTGCTACATACACGTTATGTATGTATATTGTGGCCTAAAAATTAAAAATCTTATTTGTTTTTTACTTACCGTGAACTTTTTATTTAAATACTTACAGTCCAATTGAGTATAATTTTTTTGAAAGGAGTGCAATTATTGTTTTATTCAGCTACAACTTGCCAAATTTGAATTTTTGGTTACCGACATCTTATTGTGATGAATAAAGTTTGTGGACTTCATTTTTTCATATGGTTCACATGCATTCTTTTGTTTTCTTTTTTTAATTTCTTTTTTAAAATAATTATTTATGCTTTTCTTGTCATTTTTATGAATTGATTTTCTGGTGTGATGAATTATGACTTTTGTTGTTACTTTCCTTTTTGGGTCACACACCATTTCAACACAAATGTAAATTGGGGGCTAAAAATTAAGAATCTTTCAGCTCAATCAAAGATTGTAATGTGGACTTCTTATTATTACTTTTTTCTTGAAGGAACTTATTATTATTATTATTATTATTATTATTGACAAACAATGCACTATGGTGTTAAAACTAAGCAATAAATACAACATATACAAATGAGGAAATCTTTCAATTTTGATCAAATTCCAAAAGAATATTTATGTGGAATTTACGTTCAAACTAATATTCCAGGTAACAATCGTCAAGTTCTCGAAATTCGTTGCGGGTGACCAACCTTTGTAGTTGAAGTTGTGTAACAAAATAGACGTGTGAATATGCAGGCATCACTCTGTCTACACATATATCTATAGTATATTGAACTATCTTTTTTCAGCTTTTCGTAATCATAACCGAGTTTTTCTTTTCTTTCATCAGGATCATATTACAGTACATTGAAACTTTACCACCATCGCGCATTGCCTGACAGTTAGAACTATGCAGATTCATATATAAGGTGAGTCCTATTACTACATATATAATTTTAGTCGCAGTTGGTAATGCCCCCTGTTCACTTCAGCACGCAAGGAAAATCGCAATTTTTATCCTCTGCAAAGCTATCAATGCTTTTTAAAAGATCTTTTCTAGCCGAGCTAAGGGATCACTATGCCCTGTGGTAACCAAACCTACCAGTCTTCTCTACGGAATCATAGAAATGCGCAGCTATATTATACGTCGTTTATCAATCATGGATTCATGATACAATCTATCTTCAAGAAATGAAATCTTAGCTAGTACAGATGTTCTTTCTGTTTCTGTTTTATTTATGCGCGGTCTGAAATTAAAGTCAAAACTATATGACAATTTCTCAAGCCTATAAGTTACAATCATATAGCTGAAAAGTGTCGTGCACATTCTGCCTTTCATAGCCAAAGTTCCATATATAGTAGCCAGTACTGGAAAATGCTTTTTTCTAGCTCAATTTAGCCTCAGCTCCCATGTTCTGTTTTGCAACATACTCAAACAAGCTACCATCAAAACAACGTCGTGCAGCTTCTTTAGTGAGATAGCCTTCTTCGTCTTTTGCAAGGACATATAGGAGAATCCACTCTAATTTAGCTATTCCCCTGCATTATTGATTACATCTATAAAACGTTAATCATGCTTCTTGAAACCACAAGGTACCGAGAAAAAATAATGGTTTAGTTTTTATCTGAGGACAAACCATCCTATGAAGTCGAGGGCGAGTCGATTTCCTTCTGTCATGTTCCACACCTCTTTAAAAGATAACTTGTCCGGTACAGTTTTAGCGTACTTGCTGAAGATGTTTTCAAGATTCACAGGCATAAAACGCCCTTCGGTGTCGTAGGTTGCGGAATCACTTCCATGTTTGGCTTTGTGTATGTTCCGTATATATACTGGAAGCAAAGGGGAAGGAATCCACCCCTGTTTTTGAAATATATAATTCACATTAGTGCTTGGATTCATAAATATGATTGGAATGCAATAGATAGAAACATGATTTTTCATGAGATTACTGTTGGGCAAATTACACCCGTGCTCTCTCAACTTCGGCCTTATTTTCTTTATGCCCCATTTATATCAAAACCGGACATAAATGTTATCGAACTTTGACATTTTACTAACACAAGAGAGGTTAACAATTAGTTTAGAGTAGTTGAGATAACAAAATCAGGGTTTTTAGCGAACAATTTTTAGTTTTAGGGGTAGTCAAGTTGTCTGTCTAGGGTCCCAAAACACGGAATCTGTAATCCGGAACACTTTAGAATCTTATTAGTGTAGTGGGATTTAAAGTCCCGGTCTTGCTTTTTGCTGATGAATCTCTGCAAACAAAAGAGTCCGTTGATGACCTCATAATGAAGAAGTTAACTAGTTAAAGTTTTTCAGGATGAAAGTCTTCCCGGAACCATAAATCTGACCATACAAAATAACTTTTTTAGTGTGCCTTTTCTAATGAACCGCTTTCTGTTTCTAACAAATGACCTCAAAATCAGAATGTTTAATGACTAAAGTTACTTAGCATATTATTTACACCAGCTAACAATGGAAGTCTACCTGCTATTGGAGTGGTAAAAGTTTGATGGACTTTTATGCTAGTAAAGAGCAAACTTCATAGACTTTTATGTCCACTTCTAAATCCCAGCAGCCATAAAGTAAGTTGGCCAAAATCTAGGGGCTATAGATGTAATTTACCGAGTCGTTTATGAGAGACAAAGAAATGGTAGTGAACTTACAGGTAGAGTAGAATAGCTCAACGTTAGATTGATAGCAAAACCCATCAAAAGAGAAATAAATAAATTGAAACCAAGTTGTCGGAATCCTGTTTTGGATGTGAAAAAGAAAAAGAAAACTCGAATTAAGCAAAATGAACTAGGAAGAAGAGGGAGAAATGTAGAATAAAGTTAAATACCTGCAAAGGTCTCCCATGGATAAACAATTCCATTTTTGTCTTGGTCAAAGAACGCGACATGCTGCTGAAGAACACTCATGCCATTATCGTCATGGCCTTGAGTTCCATTAGGATGGTCTGTATCTGTAGCCTTCAATGCTCTTGCCAAATCTGCCAACAAATGTGAACTATATTCATTCATCACTAATAGTAAGTGAAAAAAACATAACAGGAAAATGGTCTACGACAGCCGCGAATGTAGACTTCAAAAGCTGAGTGTGCCCATTTACAACGCTAGCAGCTCCTTATTTTTAAGACCAGGAGGGTAAATCATCACTCTCTAGGGTGGTCCGACGCTGGGATTGTCAAAGCACCCTCGGGTCAGTCCCTTTGTTCAGGAAAGTCTAGATATACCCCTAATATAACAAATTATAAAACTTGATACGTAGCGTTTTCAGCCAGGTGCATTTTGAGTTAGATAACGTTATACGGGGAAATTTTGGACCCAAGTACCGTAATCCAAACAACTAGACCTTACTTAAACCTCAGGTGGAGGATGTCGGTGGATCTCCAACTGTCGGAACCACCCTTATAGTGGTGGTACTGTCACTACTTGCCCATCTATCTTCATTTGCAGGGTGGTGAATTCACCTGAGCAGATGAATGGTTGTACATATCCTTTCCTTGCCCTAGTTTAGGTCAAAACATTGTCGTTTTGCCGCGGCTAAGGCATTCTAACGTTAAGTCCAACCCGTATAGGGTGGGGTTATTTTGTGCACACTAAACACTCTATCCAAGTCTAAAAAATGTTAACCTCTCACGGTTATGTGTGCACTTTTCTAAATACGTTAGGGATAAATTTGAACCTTAACGCGAACGAAAGAGATATAAACTTACAAGGTTTAGGCAGAGTGGTTTCGAGATCATGCGAAACGGGTCTTTCACTAGTAATAGGTGCATTAGGTGCTGTTGTGGCCATTGAGTTATCTTCAGCCATTTTCAAATTTCTGTCTAATATTTTAGCAGCTTATCTTTGGACAACTTGTTAATATTCCTGTACAAAACATTTGGTTTATATAGAGTTTTAGATGATGTTGTCTCTTGTTAGCCATTTTTAATTCCTTCTACGCTACAATTTACATTCATACTATCCATTTTGTCATTTTTCAATGAAAACAAAAATTGTCTCTTTCAATGCATTAATTTGTTTTGAAATGGTATATGGTTTTTGAATTGAAATTTCTTATTTGTGAACGTTACAGTGGAATTCTAGAATTATACGGAATTGTCATCTTTACTTAATTGAGATATGTACGTTAACTAACAGATTGATTTGGTGAGCTGATTTATATGGTCCAATTGTAAAGTAGTTAGGTTCACTTTTGATCTAGATAATACAATTAAGCTCATTGCTTTAAAACACGTCTATATGCAGGACCACAAGCGAAGGTTGTAAGATATCTCTCCTCATAAGTTCCCAAAATTATGTGGTATGCCCTAAATTGAAATTAATAAATGTTTTGTTTTAATATTGCAAATTGTGAATTTTGATTTAATTTTTTCTTTGACTCGCTAATTGAAAACTCTAATGAATTAATATTTTGTTTTACAAAGTTATATTAAATGATGGGGATCATAAATAAAAATTTAGCACATGATCTCCTAAAAGTTTAAGACGGAAGTGTTTATATATATTGAAAAATAGACAAATCATTTTCTTATCAAATATAATCCATGTTCACTCCATGAAGAAGTATGATCCTTGCTCATCTCTTTTAGCCTAGTCTCACCCTCTTAGGATCGAGTAATTACAGTCAAATTTTTTCTTGTTAATCTCGAATCAATACATCGTACATAGAAAATATGCCTTAAAGTTAATTGTTTAATCAGGTCTATAATCGTGTACACATCATTAATCCGCTTGATTGACTCTTTACAATTATTTTAAAGTGCGTCTATATGCATAAAAAATTTACTTTACTATTATTTTCCTGTCACATTCTCTCCATATAAGATGTGAGATTCAATCCATTTATATTAGTATTACAATCTTTTTAGGCTCGTCTACGAGGGCAATTACCAACTTTTAGCTAATTTGAGTGAAAGAAGCAAGAGAACAACATAAACATGAAATCATATAGCTGTATTGCATTGGTGGGACTTGGGCCCAGCTAAGAGGCTTCTGTCCACATGTATATATCATCATTTTGATCACATGTTCAAACTCGGTATAAGATATTTCATGAAAATTAAAATTAATTTCGATGGAGATTATAAAGACCATATAAGCCACTTATTTTCCTTTTTAATTTCTGAAAGAATATACATAACTTAAATTATTTGTTTTATTGTTTAATATTTTCTAAAATTCCAACAAATTAAGTAGATATATTGAATTGATCTTTCTGCCTTTGATTCGCTACCCCACTTTTATTGAAAAAAAAAAATAGATATATTGAACAAAAAACCTTGACCCTTTAAAATTTTCTCCAATCTAACCCGCTTATTTTTCTTTAAAATCATAGGTTTATTTTCTTGATTTTTTTTTTTTAAGATTCGGCTAGAAAACCAACTTAAAAAGTTGAATGAAAGAAGCAATAGATGTATAGAACTAACCTTTTGTTTTTCTTGGTTACCGACATCTATCTTATGATGATGAATCCAATTTGTGTACTTCATATTTTTCACATGGTTCACATGCATTATTTTGTCTTTACCCTTTTTTTCCTTTATATTCTTTATGCTAATATCTGTTCTTGTGTAGCTCGGGTCTTTCCAGTGTCAACCTGATCGGGATAAGTTGATTGTTTTTCCAAGTTATATTTTGACATTTTATGGAGATTATTTTTGGAGTTAATTGTTTTGGAGGTTACAAAAGTTTGCCTATTTCTTATGAACGGTCATAAAACTTTAATTTGTCCCAGTAAAATTATAAAACTTTAATTTTGTCCTAATAAAATCACACTGATCGTTTTCCGGCCAACCATTCGCCGGAGGGGATGATGTTTGAGACTCATGTGACTTTAAAAGTAATTAGCTATAGATTTGTGATTATTTGAGAAAATATTCGAAACTATTGTGACCATTTAGAAAGTTATTCAAAATTTTTGTGACTATTTAAAAAAAGGGAAAAGTACAAAAATAAACTATGTGGTTTTGACCATTTTCAAATATAATCCTCGTGGTTTAAAGTTTTGCAAACAAGTACTTTATGGTTTTGAATGTTAGCAATTGGAAACTAATCAGACAACGGTGTTAATTTCTGCTTACAAATAATAGTCTCTTTTAATCACATGAGCTCATTTTAAATCTAATATGTTTCTGTCGTCGAAACCTTTGACAGAGTTGCAGTAATAATGTTGACAGTTATGGTTGATTGATGCTTTGCTGCATTATTCTTCTCTCTGTTAAAAGTTATTTTATAGTTATTAAATAATATACATCACTTAAATGATAATTCGGTTCAAGATTGGTGAAAATAATGACTTTTTACTCCCGAAAACTTAACATATTCCAACAAAAATTAGCATTGTTATCCAACTGGTCTTTAATTGCTAGCAATCAAAACCACGTAGTACTTGTTTGCAAAAATTTAAACCACGAGAATTATGTTTGAAATTGACTGAAACCACGTGGTTTATTTTTGTACTTTTCCCTTAAAAAAATATTAGAAACTTTTGTAACCTCTAAAACTCATTGGCTATATATAATATTGAGTTAGGTTGGATTAATTTGAGTTTTTTTATTAAAAATATATTTTAATTTGCCACATGGTGATCACGTGTCGCTGATGTGTCACAAAAAATATAATTTATTGCCACATCATCACCTCTGGCGAGTGGTTGGCCGAAAACCGATTAATGTGATTTTATTGGGACAAAATTAAAGTTTTATAATTTTACTGGGACAAATTAAAGTTTTATGACTGTTCATGAAAAATAGGCAAACTTTTAGACCTCCGAAACAATTAATTCATTATTTTTGTTATCCGATGAATTATAACTTTTAGATCTTTTTGTTTTTAGTCCCACATATTAACACAAATATATATTGTGAGCTATACAAATTAAGAATCTTTCAGCTCAAAGATTGTACTGTGGACTTATTATTATTATTATTATTATTATTATTATTATTATTATTATTATTATTATTATTATTTGTGAAACTACCCAATATTAGAGTACAATATTTAGGACAAGAAAATCAACTTAAGAAGTTGGAAACAAGTATTTTGATCTCATCTAATGGATGAATTGCAATACAGAAGAAGACTAGGACTTGAATACAACAAATAAATGATGATTTTTTCAATTTTGATCATTTTTACATGTTGAACAAATATTTCAGGCAAGAATTGATAATGCTATAGGTGTTTAAAATTGGGTGGATTATTATAATTCGATCTATTTTCAACTCATTTATCCATGAAATGTATATTGGATGAATTGTAATAATCCATCTAATCTATAGGTATTTGAAAAGTGTTGATAGTCTTTTGGAGAAACTAATAATAATTGCTAAGACTTGTGAAATTTTATTTCATACACAACACATTAACAAAACCATTATAATCCATCAAATCCATTTAAACTAACCTATTCAATCCATCTTATATTATCTTAACAAGAATTGGACTGGATTCTAAACATAATCCAACCAATCCATGTTTGAACACCCCTAGATAACGCCTAAAAAATAACCCCAATGGTACGTGAACTTGATAGAAGCAATTGTAGCACATCTCGTCATCAACTTGCGAAGTGGATGGTTAGTGTTTCTCTAAGCATTACAAGCATTCACCTTATCCGGTCCGGCACCCCACAGTTTTTCATGACATCTAGTTGCTCACTGGGACACTGTTAGCTGCGCCAAGTAATAACGAGTATGCTCGATTATACAAGCCTTCAATGCTCAAGGTATGCATAGACAATTAGACATTACTCTAGATTAAGGTGTGGCTTTTGATCGTCGGAGTGTTGGTATCGGTTACTTTCCAACTATAACTCTCTTTTTATTTCAAGTTGGCATTCTCGAACTTCTTCTTCAACAAGAAAAGATGCATTCTTGTCATCATAGCTCTACATCTAGTGGTGAATACATGGTTGCTATGTCCGAAGGGGCAGATTGTACACTAGGTTTATAATTTATTTCCTCCACCAGAAAAAAAATCACTTGGATATTTTTGCTAGTAGTCGGTATATATATTTTGTTAGAAAGGAAAAAACAAATCTCTGGACAAAATTTTATTGATTTCCGACGAACTTCCTATACCCCTGTATACATGCATATGTATACATTAGATTGTCCTTTTTGTCTTGAATAGAATAGCCAGAAAGAAGGGGCGAAAGCTGATCGACTGATAACATAACCAATTAGATTGTCCTTTTTTGAAGTTTTCGTAACATAACCAATTACTCCGTTGATCCTATTGAAACTTTACGACATCACGTATTGCCTGTAAATGAGAAATATGGCAGAATTATATTTTATCCCCAAAAATCTCATCCTGGATTAATGTCAAGTAATAATGTTTTTTTTACTCTTTAAGAAACAGTAAACTAAAGGCACAGCTATGTGATAATTCAATGTTTTTTAAGTTTATAAGTTACAATTACAAAGCTGAGGTGATTTGCAATTTCTGCAGAAATGTTAATAGCACATTCTGCTATTTATAGCCATAGTTTCATCTATAGTAGCCAGTATCCGTACTGCGTTTTCTAGCTCAATTTAGCCTCAGCTCCCATGTTCTGTTTCGCCATGAACTCAAACAAACTTCCATCAAAACAACGACGTGCAGATTCTTTAGAGAGATAGCCTTCTTCATCTTTTGCAAGACTATAAAGAAGCAGCCACTCTAGTTTAGCAAATATCCTGCATGATTGACAATATTTCTAAAACATGAAACATTTTATCTACAATCATAAGATATTGAGACAAAAATGATTGAGTTTTTATCGAGAACAAACCATCCTAAGTAGTCGAAGGCAAGTCGGTTTCCTTGTGTCATGTGCCACATTTCTTTAAATGATAACTTGTCGGGTACAGTTTTAGCGTACTTGCTGAAAATGTTTTCAAGATTCACCGGCAAAAAACGCCCTTCGGTGTCGTAGGTTGCAGAGTCACTGCCATGTTTGCCTTTGTGTATGTTGCGTATGTATATGGGAAGCAAAGGGGAAGGAATCCACCCCTGGTTTTCAAATATATAATATACATTGTTGCTTGGATTCATAAATATGTTCGGAACGCAACAAATATAAACACGAGGTAAATTGCATCAATGATCACTAAAGTTTGTGATCTATTTCACGAAGGTTTGAGGACCCCAATGCAGAGGCAGAGGGAATAGTGAACTTACAGGTAGAGTAGAATAGCTCAACATTCCATTGACGGCAACGCTCACGACTAGAGAAACAAAGAAATTGAAACCAAGTTGACGAAATCCTGTTTTGGAGGGCAAAAACTTATAACTCTTTACCTTTGATCTAACAGGCTCTGGTAACATATGCATTCTCAAGAGACTATTTGAACTAAAACTCATGCTAATAGTTAAAATTCAAAAATAATTTTGTTACTGTTCATTTATAAAAAGAAGAGAAGAAAGATGAAAGAAAGAAAATACCTTTAAAAGTCTCCCAAGGGTAAACAATTCCATTTTTATCGAAATCGAAGAAGGCGACATGTTGCTGGAGAACACTCATACCATTATCGTCATAGCCTGGAGTTCCATTGGGATGTTGTGTATCAGGAGCTCTCAGTGCTCTTGCCATATCTGTCGACAATTATGTATTATACTCATTGACCGCAACAAAACGACATCTTTGCCTCTACCCGGAGGCAAAGGTGGAAGTAGAAGGCATAGAGTGTCAATGTACTATTGCCCGTAAAAAAATATCCAAATACTGACAATCCAATTTATTGATGAATTACTTTTTTTTTTTAGTCTATTCGTTTAGTTGACATTTGTCACTTCTCACCCCTAAACCTGGCGTGGTCCTAATTGTAAAGATCCAATCCGAAGAGGGAGATACCGGGGAAAAACATGCATAAAGAGCGATCTTAAAGGATGGTGATAGAGATATGAACGAAATGAATTGGGCTAGGACATAGATAAGAGAGAGTTGAAGCTTATATACAAAGATGTACAGCATATATATGCACTACTTTTTGGAAAATGCAATGAACACATTTTAAAATTTGCAAAGAGAGGTAAAAAAAGAAAAAGAAAAAGAAAGGAACTTACAAGGCTTAGGGAAAGTGGTTTCTAAATCATGAGAAATTGGTCTTTCAAAAGTAATAGGTGCATTAGGTGCTATTGTGGCCAATGAATCATCTTCTGCCATTCTCAATTTTCTCTCTAGTTTTCTAACTTATCTTTGAAATGTTTTCTAGTATTACTTTCATATATATTTTTAAATTTTTTCCGTGTTCCGATTAAAACAAAATTCGTTTTGTTTCAATACATAAAATTCTTCTGAAATTGGATAAATTTGTTTGATTGGAACTTCCTCCTTAGACAACATCAGAGTCTAATTCTACAATTATACGGAATTCTACTATAGTACTTAATTAAGATGTGTACATTTAACATTTTAACAGAAAATTAATTTGATGAGTTGACATATTTTTTATATACTGCTGACAAAAGATGATTTATTGCTATAATTGGAAGATATGAGATTTTTTAGGGCAAATTCCAAAAACAATCATGTGGTTTCTTTTTTTTCCAAACAATACCTTATGGTTTGGATTTTGTCAATTCAAGGACTATGATTTGCCAATTTTGGCAAAATGAGTAAAAATAGCCAAAATGATAGTTAACGACCCCAATTTAGAAAATTTCAAGAATTAAAGTTGTTCAAGACGACATTACTACGTAATCACACTTTAGATATTAAAAAATGACAATTTTTGAAACTTTCTCTCTCTTAATATTTACTTTCTCTCTCATGGCTAAACAACTCTAACGTAACATTAAAATTAAAAAGTTGAAGATTTAAAATTGCTTAAAATATTATCGATTTTTAAGATATTAATTTTCAGATGTAATTAACGTCATTTTTATAGTTTAAATCAAAATTTCATATGATTGTAAAAAAAAAAAAGCCATAGTTCTTGAATTGACAAAATTCAAACTACAAAGTTTTATTTGGAAAAAATGTAACAACAAGAGTTGTTTTTAGAATTTGCCATTTTTTTAGATTTATTCTAATTACTGATGGTGTGATATAAAATTAATTGATGGTAATAAGGGACAAAATAGTGAATTAATTAAAAAAATTCAACATTAATTAGTCTTATAATTTTAGCGTGTTTATATGTATTTGGAACTTAATAATATTGTTCCATAACCCTCTTAGTATTTCTATTGTAAAAATTTATTTCATTCTTGTTTCATAAGTATATTAAATCGTTGCTAGCATTTTCGTGTAATGTCCAATTAATAGTTTGGTCTAATAATATTACACAAATATTGTGCGTTTTCACTAGCATCCAATCGATTGTCCTTGGCTAAAAAACAATTCTATATGCATTAATAATATACCTTTCTTACATGTGACGATGCTTTTCGTAATATTATATATAAATTTTAACAATGCATGTACTGTAACACCGCATAAATATTGTCTGTTTTGATCTAAATCTAAACTTTGAGTTTTGTAGTTTTTAAATGCATAATATGTATTTGACACTGATGAGCTCGAATTTGACTATAATAATTATACCAAAATGCACCTAATTAATGAGCTATATGGTATGTAATTGCATTATTCAAGGACTTATAAGTGTATTTTCAAAAATATTGAGCTTTCATGGAAATTAGCTGGAAAGCAGCTTGAGTAAGGAAAATGAGATGTCAAATCAGAGGAAAAGAGAGCCGGCGGTAAGGGGGAAGCACATGGGCAACATGAAGGAAAGCTAGATCCAAGTTTATGGAGATGCCAAGGACAGATTTTTATTGTTGTCTAATAGAAAATATCTTTATTAACATCTGGAACAATTTTACTTGTTTGTACTTAATTAGTATTTTATTAGTTACTTTATTTTCTTTAAGTATGAACAATCCGGAGGAGAGAATTAATGATCCATCTTTCACTCTGAAGACATATCTCAGAGTTATTCTCTATAAGTTCACTAGTTATTAAGCTCCATTATTAATGGGAGTTAGTGGTAGTTCTTTTGTTATGACATTCAAAATGTGTGAGTAGTTCATCAACGAGCTAAGCCGATTTTAAGGGTTGTTGTTTATAAGTCTCTTTATCCTTTATTAATGAATTAATGTTGCTTTTAATGTGGAGTTAAATGAAAAAGCGTAGATTTCAGGTTTCACAGCCTGATACAGTAGGTATAATTGACATGACCATTGCTTTTAAGCTTGCTTGTTCTTCATCTTAACTTATAAATATGATACTCATATCTGAAAGGTTTTGTATCGAGGGTTTTCATGTAAATGGAATGTTACTTCGTTCTTAATGCAAGTGTGAATACATCTTGAAAGAGCTTTAGGATGTTAGTACTGCTTAGAATCTTGAGGATATGACCATTTAAATTAAGTGAGCTCAAAGTAGATACATTGAACCATTATTTGTAAACATTCATGAGTGAAAGAGGATAAAAGAGATTGCAACCCTTAGATCCGTGCCATACTTAGCTTGTTCCGTTTAATATTAGAATTCTTATATAATTTTTCTGCCATCTTTAGTGTTACAATAGCTTGTCTTAGGTTAGTATCAGTAGATCTTGTAAAAAATAACCTCAAATCATGATAAATGTGTTACTTGTTACGTAAACAGCCTTCTTTATGAAACATTTTAGTTTAATTACCTCAATCCTCGAAAGAATGATGCTTGTTGTTGAAGCCTAATTAGTGAATCCTAATTAGTCTACATAGGAATATTATATTAGCCTTTGTAGGAATATTTGTATTGGGTCTATTTAGCTTGTATCCTAGTTGTGGTAGAAAATGTTTTCTTAATTTGTGTAGAACTGTTTGTAAATTATATATATGTGCATTGTGAATGAGAATTGAGAGTCCGAATTTACCGCAAAAATTTAATATTTGTACTTACCAATACTACATAAAAGACCTAATATACTTGCTAGAGTCATATATGAGAGTTAATAGATACCAGTAGGAGATTCAGTTTATTACTTTAGATATCATCTCTTAAGACTGTTTACTTAATCGGATTTTTTATTCTCTCACCGCCTACTCCAAATCCATCCTAATAGTGTCTTTGCATATATGAATTGTTTGCTTTGACAACAAGTTTGGCTATTTATTTTTGTTTTATTTTTGATAGGACCCGTTTTGCTATTAACTGAAGCAGGGAATGAGTACACCTAATAACCATTAATTCTTTTGGTTTCGTTTTCAACATTTCATAAAAGTAAATTAATTCCGATATAGATGATAATTAATTAATGGGTTAACTTTAAATAATTATTTTGTGGTTTCACGATTTTATAAACAGAAAATTGTGATTTGCTTTTAAGTAAATAAAGGACTATAGTTTGAATTATTTGTAGAATTAAGGAAATTGTGGATTTTATGAACGTAAACGAGGACATTTTTGGCCCGAAATGTTTGAGAGCTTTCAATTTTTATTTTTTGTAACTTGTTCAAAATGAAAAGGGCAAATTTGTTAAAATGAAATGTAGTTTGGAAAAAGTGGACGGTAAATAGTGATACCCATAAAATATCATTACTATTATTTTTAAGGGGTAGATTATGGTTACTTTTTTTTCCCGTTACTTTGTCCATTTTCATGTGAGTGGATCAAATTAAAGTTTGATTCTTCGGTTCTTCAAAATATAACTCTTATTGATAGACAATTTTTAAATTTCACTATAAGCTCTCATCAAAATCTGTATTTTTCCCGACGAGGAATACTCTTACTTTAAGTTTTCCTTACCAAAATTCTCCGGATAAATAAAGTTAGGAGAAAATAATTTATTAGTCCTTAATTTTTGTTAAAATTCAGTGTTTGGTCCTCCTATTTTGGAAAACTCAGTACAAGATCTCTATCTTTCGTTATAATTAACTCTTTGGTCATTCTATCTACTTTTTTTAGATCTATAACTTTTATATTCCGACAAAAGTAGATAGTCATGACATAACATAATCACAAGATCATTTTTATAGTAGTATAGATGTCTTGAAAGGTTAAATATGTTATGTTTAAAATCTAGAAAAAAGACAAAAATGACTAAAACGTTAATTATGGTAAAATATGAGGATCTGAGTTTTTCAAAATATATATAAAAAAAGTGAATTTTAATAAATATTGACCATTAATGAATGGAAAATTCTATGGTTACTTTATTTTTCGCAAACTAACCATTATTTAGTTTTGTCTACCTTTAGATCATAGAGTGAAAAATGATCTAATGGTAAATAAAACAAAGTATCAACAAAGTAAACAAAAAAAAATTAACCATACACTCTAATAAATAATTTTTCCATAAAATTATTATGAATTGAACTACTTTATGGAAAAATAATTTATTAGTGATATTACTTTCTTTTTTACTTTTTTTTCTTATTAGTAATATTACTACTTTGGATTTTGAAATATAAATAGAAGTGCCGTTTCGTGTTGAATTACTCATCCTTAAGGTCTATGTTGTTTTGATAAACAATATGTTGTTTATCATAATTTTGGGAATAGTCGTGTCAAATTTAATCACCTTCCAAACATTTCTGAGGTAAACAATATAACAAATTGAAATAAGCTAGAGAAAGGTTGTGGCAAGCCCCAAAAAGAGGAGGGATTTTAGTGTACATTTGCGTGTATGGGTGTTTTGTATACCAAATCAATAAATGGTTTAATTAGTGGAATTATTATGTATCAATTCCACTAATAAAATTTTCATACTATATAATTAATTATTTATTACTATTATATGTTTTAATTAATTATTTACATAAATACAAGATTTTAAAATAAAAATTCTAAACCCTTAAAAATGAATCATATATAACCTTAAACTATACATTCTAAATATTTATATTTATGATATGTTATTAAATTATTGATCTCACGCATAAATGATCTAGTACGTCGGATGTTTTTAAAATTTCTCTTTAAAACTTTGTTATATACAAGAGATATAGAATTTAATTGCTAGCTATGTTATTTTTGGACAAAATATAGAGTTAATCTCATTATAATTTTATACCTAATATTTTATTCGACGTTTCAATTTCAAAGCACGTTAACAAAATATAAGTTCTTTTAAAGCACGTTAACGAAATATAAGTTCTTTTAATATTCAATTTTATGTTTTTACTATCCCTTAATTTACCCTTAAACATTAATTGTGACAAGCTTCCAAATTGTATATCTAAACCATTTTTTTAGTGAACTCTTAAACATAGCTCCCATTTCTATTTTACATAGCCCTTTTTTATATTTTTTATATCTACTTTTTCACTTTTTCTTTGTGAACTTACCAAACTACCATTGTTATAATATTTAATGTTTTTTTGACAAAAATTAAAATTATAAAAAGTATTTATTTAATTTAGATTTATAATATTTTAATTTATTAATATTTTAATCAAAATAAAACGTAAAAACATTACGTAACATTAAAATAAAACGTAAAAAACATAACGTAACATTAAAATTTATTAAAATAAAACGTAAAAAACATTACGTAAAATTTATTAAAATAAAACGTAAAAAACATTTCGCGTGTCTTTTTCCAGATCCGATTATCACTCCGGCTTTATTGCCAAACTGTAACTGTTTGGCTACTTTGCTTAACTGTGAAAATTCAGTTCAAATAAGAAAATTCAAGCTTGTTCAGATAAGCAAATTAAAATCCAATAAAGAAAGTTCAGTTCAGTTCATGTCAATTCAGCAAATTCATTCCAGTTTGAAATTTTTAATATAGTTCGGCAGTTCAGTTCATGTCAATTCAACAAATTCATTCCTGTTTGAAATTTTAAATACATATCGAAAAATTCAGTGCAATTCTGATAAACTAATTTATTTGTATTCATCAGAGCTCAAATTCACAAATTTATTTCAACATATTCAGCACAGTTCAAATAACCTAATTAATTTCAACATTAATCATCAGTTCAATAAATTTAGAGCAGTTCAGCAACAAAAAATTTGAACATTTTTCACGCCAATTTAGTAAATTCAGAGCAGTTCAACAATAAATAACAAATAATATTTTCAACAAATACCGTTTAGCTCATAAACGCACATTTTTCACGGTAATACGTAACAAATAAACCTAATTTTCAATTCTGCAACAAATATTTTTCCCAAAAAAAATAAATAGAATTAATTTACCTCCGCCCTTATATTTTGAAATTAAATTTTGAGTTTTTTCGGCGACGGTGGCGGGATAGGTGCCTCCGGCGATACTGTCAGTCCGGACAGTCGCCGGCCGGACTGACAGAGTCGCCAACGGCAGCCATCCCCACCATCGCCGCCGGAAAAACTAATTTACTTGATTAATCCGAAAATTTGAATAAAATTTTTTTAACAATTAACCTTTTTATCTTTTTCCCGTAATAATCCCGCATTATCCATGTTTTAAAACTCTTAAAACTTATAGATTTTTTTGTGAAAAAATAATAAAGAAATAAAGAAAATATGAAGCAGAGAAGATTTGAAAAAAAAAAAGAAAAGGAAATGTTGTACGCAAGAGGGAGAAGAGGGTAGATAGAGGATATATTTGGAATGAAAAGGTTGGTGGGTGCTACATTTAATAGAACGGTTCCGATATATGCAGCCCTAAGGGCTGTATATAAGCATTTAATAGAACTAAATATGGTATAGAATTAAATACACATGCATTTATTAATCAAATTAATTTAAAACCATATATGTTAACAAAATAATCAAAATCAAAAAATCCTAAAACAATATAACTTACCTAAATAAAAAATCTTACACCCTAATCCTAAACCCTAACCCTAAATCTTAACCCTAACATTGAAACCTAACCCTAATTATTGACCCTAACCCAAGACCCTACCATTGAACCCTAACCCAATACCCTAAACCCTGACCCTAACATTGAACCCTGATTCTAATTATTAACCCTAAACCCTAACCCTAAACCTTAAACCCTGACCCTAACATTGAAACCTGACCCTAATTATTGACCCTAACCCTGACCCTACATTGAACCCTAACCCAATACCTTAAACCCTGACCCTAAACCCTAACCCTAACCCTAACCCAAGACCCTAACCTTAAACCCTAATCCTAAATTCTGACCCTAATTTCACAATAAGAAAGTAATTTTATTAAAAAGGTATTTAACTTATATTTATATTGTTAACATATATAACACTCAATCAAATTAATTAATAAATATAAAAATATTTAGGATAATACTATATTTAATTCTATTAAATGCTTATATGCAGCTCTTAGGGCTGCATATATCAAAACACTTAATAGAATAGAGTGCTACATTTAATGAGACCCTTTTTTTATTAATAAGGTGTGCAATTAATTACATCATTTGGTATATGTTTAGCTTAAGCTTGTACTATTTTGCACACTTAGGCTAAATATGCTAATCATAAAGCTAAATTTCAAACTTATTTCAACATGTATTAATAGAGGAGTTGTTTATGTAATTTTGAAGCCTTCAATTGTGCTACTCATCTTGAGAGGAGATAATTAAAGGGGTTACTCCGTTACGGGATCTCCTTTAACTGAAGGTGCTGTGCTGGTGACAGCCTAAGGCTTTCCACGGGGTTGTTTTTGTTTTGTGGTGGTTACTAGGTTCGCTTATTACTCAACTTAGAGCTTTTCTTTACTCTATCTCCATGGCTTTTCATAAGGACTGGAAAAAGTTGTGCCTAGAACAATTCGAGCTATGTTATCTAGATTTTACGTCTCTCTCGGATCACGTGCCTTAGGAGGTCCGGCCAATTTGGTTGAAATGTTTAGACGATGAATTTTGAGGGTACCTATATTTACTGAGAAAAAAATCGGGTTGCAGAAGCGTTAGCAAAGCACATAGCTAATTGCGACGAGGAAAATTGATAAAATTCATCTCCAGTTTTTTGTAATACTTTTAGTCACACTTAGCAATTTAGATTTACAGTTTAATTCTTTCATTTTTTTTTTGTATGATGACACTTTTCTTTTATTCTTATTAATATTTGGGCCGCTTTTGAGTTTTGGATCGTCGAAGGTGTCAATCTAGTTGGAATATCCGTGCTCCACTACCCTTGATTGGTACCCTACTTTTTATTAAAAAAATAGATGATTAAAATGAGAAAATTATGTTCTAATTGAATAAATAAACTAATGTGAAATTATGTTCTAATTGAATAAATAAATTAATGTGAAATTATGTTCTAATTGAATAAACAAACTAATATGTGAGTGTGAAGTCGAGAGTTCGAATCTTGCTCCTTACAAATTTATTAAAAAAATAAATAAATTATTAAAAGTTATTAATATCAAAATAATAGATCTTATCAATGAAATGACAATTTTTTTTTCAGAGGAGAGTCAAGGTGAAACTTAAAGAAATGAAAAGATTCAAATTGCAGCTATAGTATCTTGAAAGGACTCTTTTACCCCAACAAATGATATATATTTAAATAGATAAAATTATTTATATTTAACTGTATAAATTCACTTTAAGCTTTTAGGGATTTAAGCAACTGCCACCAGCATATCTATTATTTCAACTTGTGTTTCTAGGGGATTCAATCATATCTTGGAAAAGTAACAAATTACCTACATTATTCAAGAGTTCCAGTACTGAAGTTGACCATCGAGCTCTTGCTCTTACTACTTGTAAGCTCCAATAATTCAACAAAATATATATACTTGATCATCTAGAAAATCTTAATTAGGAGAGAAACCACCTAAATGATGCTTAAACAACGTCGAACCAAGTGATTGAATTGTTATATCTACTAAAAACAAAGAAATATATATTGCAAACAACCCAACCTTCTATGAAAGAACGTATTCAAAACTTCTATAGGTTTGTTTTGATTCAAATTCTATTGTCTAATCAAGTTCCATCCGTTAGATTATACGCTTCAAAATCCATTCACATGCACTAAAAACACATCTTACTAATGTATCCAAGTTACTATCTCTCTATTTTCAATATGGTGTTTAATTCTGAAAATCGTAAAGCCCCACCATGGAATAGGGAAATTCTCCCCTTGATTTTTTTAAATAAAAAAAATGATAATTTAAGAATTCAAATAGATATATTGCTCCCTTATTTTTAGATTTTACCATCTTATTACTAGATGACTTTATTTATGATTGAGTTTTTATTGTAATTTTCTAGTTGTGACTATCGGGTTAGTGTACTCATGTCGTGTAAACTATTCAATTAGTATCGAATGAGTCAGTTCTAACTCGATCCATTTTTTTTTATCCTAGTCAATATGTAAGCCAAATCATTTAGCATCAATCTCACTATATATGTACTTATGTATGGTAATATATAAAAATATACGAACATGTATGGTAACACACTAATTATTTGATCTCCAGTAGATCTCTACATTTATTGACTCAAGTAATGAAAGAAAAAAAAAAAACAAAAAAAAACAATGACCATCGATCAAACCGATAGATGGAATCCAAATACGAAAAGGAGTAATGTGTACATTAGTTGTGACCACTTTAGTATCTATTTGTGACCACTTTTATTTATCTTTAGCTCAGTTGCAAAGCTCCATTTTGCAAATTTTATCTACTATTGCCTTTTCAACTCATTTTAGCCTTACTTTCCTTATTCTTCGCAGCAATAGACTCGAACAAGCTTCCGTCAAACAGACGCCGAATTGAATCCTTAGAGAGATAGCCTTCTTTATCTTTAGCAATAACATATACCAGAATCCACTCTGCCTTTTCTGCTAGCCTGCATATAACAATTACATTTCTAAAACATATGAAAATAGTTACTTTAATATTGAGTGATTAGGATTTAGTATTGATATATGGGAACAAACCATCCAATGAAGTCAAAGTTGAGTCGATTTCCTTCTGTCATGTTCCACAGCTCGCTAAATGATAACTTGTCTGGTGAAGTTTTACCATACTTGGTAAACATGTTCTCAAGATTCATAGTCATAAACCTGCACCAAACATATTGTTTAACATGAATTCAATTAGGTGCAAAAAAGAAAAAAGATCAATTTTTGACGAGGTTTGGTAGCAGAGACGAAGAACACAAAAGAAAAAAAAACATTATGGACGGATAAAATCGTAGTAAAATGTAGAGAATTCGGTCGGTGATTTTGTATCCAAAATTTCACTCCACCAAGGAATTTGACAGAATTATCCGTGAATAAAAACCTATCTATATTTTTAACAAATTTTGATCGTCGGAGTATTTAGCTTTGACTCCACAGCGGTGAGGATAAATTGAGATCATAACATGATTAAGTATAGTTTGCTAGTTACCGTCCTTCAGTGTCGTAGACTCCGGTATCACTGCCATGTTTGCCATAATGTATGTTGACTATGTATATGGGAAATTTGAGGGAAGGAAGTCGGCCCTGTTACATTTCAACTCAAATAGGAATCAATTTGGCAAATGCAACAAAAGAAACATAAATTTCTATGAAATGAGAAACAAATTAAGAAGAAACAGTGACTTACAGGTTGGGTAGGAATGCTGAAGAAAAGATGGAAAGCAATTGTGATAATTAGAGAGATGATTACGTTGAAACCGAGTTGACGACATCCTGAGAGAGATAATCAATTAATCAGATAAATTAATTAGGATTCAATGAGGTCATTAATTCGAAATTGATTTTGAAATACCAGTAAATGTCTCATTGGGGTAAATAACTCCATCTTTGTTTTGGTCGAAAAAGGCGACATGCTGCTGAAGAACAGTCATATCGTTGTGGTCATGGCCTTCAGTTCCGTTAGGATTTTCTTTATCCGGAGCTATCAATGCTCTTGCCATATCTGTTTTACACATTTAGGGACTAATGGTCATTTGCAGAGTATAATTTACTACTATACTTTTAACATTTATAAATATGTAGACCATATTCTGAATATCTACGCATTTTCATTTCATACGCATGTCTGAGAAACCTCCAACCGGGAAATCGAATAAATTATAAAATAAGAATATAACTTACAGGCCTTAGGCACGTAGTCCTCCAAATCAGTAGAAACTGGTCTCTCGGAAGTAACAGGTGCTTTGGATGTTGTTGTTGCCATTGAGCTATCTTCACCTGCCATTGCTCTCTCTTTTGTTTCTTTCTCTAGTACTAAAAAAATGAGAGGAATTAATAAGTTTAATTAATATCTTGAGAAAATTTGTAAAGAATTTAGAAATTTTGTTGTTGTTGTTGTTGTACGGGTTTTTTTATTGAAAAAACTAATGACGTGAAAGTGATGATTTCTTAGATTCATGTGCATATAGTTGTGATGTTCATCATGAAATGCAAGCATGACAGAAAGATAATAATTTGCGACGGAATTACAACAATATGAGATGGATATTCGTCGGTGATGTTGTTGTGCATAGTTAACTTGCCTTTCCAGTTCGAAAGTTCCTCAGTCACTGCCATGCTTGATGTTGAGTATTTATGTAATGTAATAAATATAGATTAGAAATCGCAAGTTCTGGAATCTAACACATCTTATAAATGTGCTAATCATTATCTACAATAATTATCTCTTTATTGAAGTCATATTACCAAATTTAGGACATCCATATGAAATCATTCAAAAAAAGAAAAAAGAAAAAAAAGAACCTGGATATGGGAAAATTAGACATGTGAAATTAGATGCAAGAGAATGTTCTAAGGAAAAAAGAAAATACAAAATGTTGGGTATCCCAATTTCTGAAGTTATTTTTCCACTCTAATAGAACTGGTTTAATAAAAGGCGCTAGGCGTTAGTCTGGCGGTCACGAACTTTTGAATATTGAAACGTTGACATGAGAAAATTTACGTTATGTGTATTAGATTAACTCTCTTCAGATAATTACATGAGGAAACCCTATTTAAGTAAACTTACTTACAAGGAAAAAATCATAGACAAACAAATCTTAAATTGATCAAGGAAAATTATATCATTAATTAACCCCTTCAAGCTGATGCCAAAGAAACTGAAAGTCTGCTCTGGACATCGACTTGGTAAGCACGTCAACTATACATGATCTTCAGTCGAACTAAAACGAACACTCAGAAACGTATATTAAACCCTATTCACGTACAAAATGATAGTCAAGTTCAATGTGCTTGGTTGGAGCATGGAAACTCGGGTTGAGCTTGAAATAGATAACACTCAAATTATCACACCAAAGTTGAACCGGGTGGGAAACAAGAAAACCAAGATCATGTAAAAGGGAGTGGAGCCACAACAATTCAGCAGTCGCATTATCGACTACCTTATACAGTTATACTCACTCTTGGTAGACGACCTAAAAATAGTGGGTTGTTTACGCATGTGCTAGGAAGCCTAGGATAATAAAGAGTTGTCAAGATAAATATTGTAAGCACCAGTGGAACGATGATTGTTTGGACAACAACCCCAATCACTATCAGTGTAACATTATAGTTGAGTTATGGGAGGATGAGAAAACCAAATACAACATTTAGGTGTCCTTGAATGTAATGCAATGCAATGCAAGAGATGCTTGAAAAACTTCCAGTGTTCATCAGTGGGGCAATGAAGAAGTTGGAAGAGTTTTCTAATAGATAACACGTTATTGAAGAATATGTGCAACCTGCTTTACCACTGATATCATGGGATATATACAAGTCCAGGTGTAAACATAATTACAATAATATCACATATTATATACTCTATCACCCTCCTACAATTTGATCTGACAAGAAACTAAGGCTCAATTTGGAGCAAAGAAGCTTAAAATGATATTTTCCAAGAGGTTTGGCGAGGAGGTTGATAATTCGAATGGGTATGTAACGAACATGTAAAAGACGTTTGGACACCCGATCAAAGCAAAAATCAACTTCTATATGTTTGCAATGCTGGATTTCACTAAATTTACCATGAGATATAAGTCGCTGAAAGATTGTCATATAAAAGCTGTGGAACCCGAGGCATTGGAAATCGAGTTCACGCAAAACTATTTGTAGCCATCCAATAGTTATGATGCTCCTATGGCAAGAGCACGATATTCAACATCGGTGGATGAATGAGGAGGTTAATAAGTTAGTGGAAGCCGGGCACATTAGAGCAGTATATTATCCGAAATGGGTAGCCAACGTCGTGATGGTTAAAAATCCTAATGAAAAATGGTAGATGTATGTTGATTTTAATGATCTAAACAAAGCTTGTCCAAACGACACCAAATTCCCATGGATACAAACAATGTGAAGGAAACCAGTTTTATAACCCATGAAGGCACGTATTGCTACCCGGTCATGCTGTTTGGCTTCAAGAATGTTGGAGCAACGTATCAAATATTAGTTAATAAAACTTTCCCAGATTTAATAGGTAAAATTATCGACATGTATATCCATATATAGTAGCTAGTATTCTAATTATTTTATGTCCTTTTGTGATTAGCAAATTAACCCTCAAAAGACTAAAACTCAATTAATATAATCATAATTGGTTGGTGTAATGTGTTTACAAGTCACATAATTAAGTTTACCATCTCCTCTATTATAGAAAACATGTAGAAGTGTATGCAAAGTGAATTAATTATTACATTTATTACAATTATTAAAAAGATTTGTGTTATTTAAGGTCACTTTCAAGTTAGCATGTAAAAACTAATTTGAGTAACAAAAAAACCTTATGTGTCAAACCAACAATGACTTATAATTACGTATCATAATCGGGTGTATGTAATTTACCCCTTTAATTGTATAAATTTGGTCTTCGCCACTACTTATCAATATCTTTTCATCACAATATCACGCTCTCACAACAAAATCATTATACTGCAATCAAATATGAATTTCTCTTAAATGTTTTAGATGTGCATGAGAACTCTAATTTATTGAACTCAAGTAATGCAAAATAATTGAAACAAAACCACCTCGAAATCGATCATGGTATCTAAATACGAAAGAAGTGATGTGCATATCAGTCCATGAAATCACTAAAACACACAACTTATATGGTGACCATTAGTATCTATTCGTGATCACTTTTATTATTTTAAGCTCAGTTGCAAAGCTCCATGCTGCAACTGCTTTATCTACTATTGCCTTTTCAACCCGTTTTAGCCTTACTAGCCTTACGTCCCTTGTTCTTCGCAGCAATGGACTCGAACAAGCTACCGTCAAACAGACGCCGAATAGAATCTTTAGAGAGATTGCCTTCTTCATCTTTAGCAATAGAATAAACCAGAATCCACTCTAGCTTTTCTGCTAGCCTGCGCATATAACAATGACATTTCTAAAACATGAAAATTGCTATCTAAAGAACACAAGATAGATAAAGACTTTGTTTCAATATATGGAACAAACCATCCTATGAAGTCAAAGTTAAGTCGATTTCCTTCTGTCATGTTCCACAGCTCCTTGAAAGATAACTTGTCTGGTGTAGTTTTAGCATACTTGGTGAACATGTTCTCAAGATTCATAGTCATAAACCTGCACCAAACATTATTTAACATTAATGATCAATTAGGTGCAAAAAAGACTAAATCAATTTTTAATGAGTTTGGTAGCGGAGGGTCAAAGGATATTAACTACGGATGAAAGTGTCATAATGTATAAAATTCCGTGGCAAATTTAATTTATCCTAAATTGGAATCCAGCAACGGAATTTGTGAGAGAATTATTCGCAAAGAAAAATCTATCTAGATATTTACAAATTTTGGTTGCTGGAGTATTTAGTTTTGAGTTCACGGTGGCGAGGATTAAATAATATAATAACATATGATTGCATATAGTTTGTTAATTACCGTCCTTCGGTGTCATAGACTCCAGTATCGCTGCCATGTTTGCCAAAATGTATGTTGAGTATGTATATGGGAAATTTGATGGAAGGAATTCTCTTCTGTTACATTTCAACTCAAATAAGAATCAATTTGGAAAATGCAATCAAAATAAGCATAAATTTCCATGAAATGAGAAACAAAGACGAAACAGTGACTTACAGGTTGGGTTGGAATACTGAAGAAAATATGGAAAGCAAATGTGAGAATAAGAGAGATGATTACATTGAAACCGAGTTGACGACATCCTGAGCGAGATAATCATTTAATTAGATAAGTTAATTAGGATTCAATTAGTTCATTCAAATTTGATATCGAAATACCAGTGAATGTCTCATTCGGGTAAACAACTCCATCGTTGTTTTGGTCGAAAAAGGCGACATGTTGCTGAAGAACAGTCAAATCATTGTGGTCATGGCCTTCAGTTCCATTAGGATTTTCTTTATCTGGAGCTATTAATGCTCTTGCCATATCTGTTTTACATGAGTTTAGGGGACTAATTATCATTTGTAGAGTATAAATATAAATATTTTACTACTACTACTACTATATATACTTTTGACATTTATAAATATGTCCCGGTATTGGAATATTTACATGTTTTCATTTCCTACGTTCTTTAAAAATTATGTTTCACGTCGTCGGTTTCGGTTGTTATGTCCATATCCCCTTCCATTTCCATGCAACATAGTCATTCTACATATGTTTTGCGGTCACTATAAGTTCACACATTTTACAATTTAATTAACATTACTAAATTTTATTGTAAACAACTATTGTAGAAGTAGAACATTTTGACGTCTTAGAATTTAACTTACAGCTCGGTCTCATATATGAGTCCTTGACAAACCTCGAACCGGAAATTCGAATAAATTATGAAGTAAAATAAGAATATAACTTACAGGCCTTAGGCACGGAGTCTTCAATATCAGTACAAACTGGTCTCTCAGAAGTAACAGGTGCTTTAGATGTTGTTGTTGCCATTGAGCTATCTTCATCTCCCATTTCTCTCTCTTTTGATCCTCTCTCTAGTACTAAAAGAAGGAGAGAAATTAATCAGCATAATTAATACGTGAGAAAATTTTGAAAGAAATTGGAAAAATAGCCATATGATGATATGATTTTTCAACTGAAAAAAAATAATGACGTGAAAAGTGATGATTTTCTTAAGATTCACAGGCATATAATTGTGATATTCATCATGAAATGCAAGCATGATAGAAAGATAATAATTGGCAACGGAATTCGAACAATATGCGACTGATATTCGTCGGTGAAGTTGTCGCGCATAGTATAACTTGCCTTTCCAGGTAGAAAGTTCCTCAGTTACTGCCATGCTTGATGTTGTGAAATTTGTTGAGTACATATATTTTTATTTTTTTTAAAGGAGTATATATATATTAGAAATATTCCTGAAGGTTGACATCTTATAAATATGCTAATTAATTATTCAAGAGCGATCATATTTCCAATAATTATTTCTTTTTAATGTCACTTTACCAAATTTAGAACATACATTCCACGTTTTGAAGTTCTTTTCCCTCTAATAGAACATCCTCTTGTATAGTTCACATATCTAATATTACTATATCATGCCAATAAGAGTTGATTTAAGTAGTCTACTTACAAGATATAAAATTCGAGTCTCCACTTTATTTAAATTTATTTGTAAGCAGGGACAGACCCAGCTAAGGACTCGGGAGGGCTCGAGCCCTCTTAGTTCCGACACAATCGTTAGATGAGTAGTGGTGATGTTTCGGCTAGTCCCCCCAAAATAACGTATATTTAATATACAGATGATCATAAAATAAACAAAGTAAATGAGTGGGAGACTTGGTAGGTAGGTTGTGCTTAGATGCAAAGACCATGGTTCAAATCTCATCACATGCAATCCTTTTTTCTCCTACTATTATTAATGTTTTTTTATCAATTTTTAATTCTTCAATGTTATTTTGATCGAAAAATCTACATTTTTTTTTCTTTTTATAATTTTAACAACAAATTCTTTATTAGATCATTCATTTTCTTCTCCTAATTTTATCAACTCTACTTCATTTTTGTTTATACGCATACATAAAAAAAAATCTACACTAGGATCAAAATTAGCCCCCCAGTCTTCGAATCATGGATCCGCCCCTGTCTGTAAGCAATTTGTAACCTGTATTGAAGTTTGTAGTTTGCCCAAACTTTGTGAGTGGGTAGGCCATCCTGTTACTCTAACCTAACTTTTTCCTTTACCATATTATATATTGATATTAATCATCATTATTATTATTATTATTACTATTATTATTTTTCTGACGAAAAAAGAAAAGGAAACTTTATTAAAAATTAGAACAAGAATTCTTACATAAAATATTCTCGAGCCAATGAATACTAAAATTATAAAAAAATAGTTAGCATGAGATAAAACATTTCTTGCAATTGCATGAGCAACTTCATTTGCTATCCTTAAAACAAATTAACAAACTTTGAAGTCTTGTAAAAAAAGAAGGAGATCCCTGTTCTTGGATTATCCCCTCAAGCTCGGAGCCATATCATGATTTTGCAAATAGCATTTGTCGACAATTAACTTAGCATCAACTTCAAACAAAACATTTGTAAAGTTAAAGCAGATTACCCATAAAAATGTTTTTGTCTTTAAGCTACTGCCTCCACAATCTCAGGATTAAAATTCCTCCATAAAAAGAGCTAAGGAAGTGAGTACATGCGGTCTGAATTACACGAGGGGTGGAGGGTTTTTCTTTATTATTTAATGTAAGTGTAATTGCACAAATTTTATTTTTTTGAGTTAATTTCGTATAAATGTCTTGTGGTTTCACCATTTTGCAAATAAAAAATTGTGGTTTGTCTTTGAGCAAATGAAGGACTGTGGTTTGCATGATTTGCAGAATGAAAGAACTAATCATTTTTGTGGACGTGAACGAAGACTTTTTTTTGTCCAAAAACAGTTTCTGACCGTTCAGCTTAACTCTTACATACCCAATCAAAGGTTTGAAAAGAAAAATTGTTGCAAAACATGTCTTCGTTTACGTCGGACAAAATCGATCATTTTCTTAATTCTTCAAACAAAACAAAGCACTGTCCTTTATTTGCTCAAAGGCAAATCACAGTCCTTTATTTACAAAATCGCGAAACCATAAGACACTTATTTAAAATTAACTAATTTTTTTAGAAATTTAAAAATATGAGTACATACACCAGAAGAATCACGAATTAAAACACCCAACCCGTATTTATCCGAAACCAACATAAATCCATAAAAAATAATGTTAGCTAAATATATAGTAAAAGATTATGTATAATTTGTTGGTAATGTATGACTATAATTTGTTGGTAATGTATGTTAAGTGCATGGAAACTGGAAAGAGATATGATCAGATTTGATTATCGTGAAATACATTTGTGTGGATAGGCGAAACGTTTTAGAGTAAATAATTGATAAGTCTCCAAATTTTTACATAATCTATTGCTTATAACTAATTCTCATGATATGTTGAGCAACTCATTATAAAGTTTCTATTGTTAAAGGCTTAATACATACTTTCCTCTCTGAACTTTAATATTTTCGCCTGGTTACATCCTAAATTATTTTTGAGTTCTCTTTGTCCCTTAGTCTAATTAAAAGTGTAACTATTTACCCCTTTGTCGACCAATAACCAGTCACATGATGGAGAGTGCATCTCAAACGCCTGCCACGTCATCAATTTAGGATGTAATTGTAAAAACTAATATTTGAGGACTGATTTGAATAAAAACCAAAAAACTTACACTTTGTTTGGATGGAGGTTAAATAAAGTATGGTAAGGTAGGGTGACTCAAGTGAGGTATGGTTATGAATTTTAAAATACCATGTTGTGTTTGGATTGAAGGTAAGGTAGGTGATGGTATAATAAGTTAATTATGTTTGGTTGGATGGTAAGGTTAAGTGGGTGAATTACAAATTGACTATTATATCCTTATTGTTATATTTTTATCTATACATAACAAAATTAATTTGACAATATTAACAAAGCAAAAGCTAGAGATGAAAACACTTATTATAGTTTAAATTTTAATAAAAATAGCCCGTAATGATAAAATTGCTACTTATAATAGTCCAACTATTAGAAAAATAAACAGTAAACATAAAAGTAGTCCAAATAGTAGCACTAGTAAAAATAAAAAGTCACAACCAAACATTCATACAAAGAAAAGTCACGATAAAAGAGTTAAATACGGGTCATAATGAAAACAATCAAATACGAGGCATTATAGACGTCAAAAATTCCTTGCGGTCTTCATTTGGCATCCCAAGCCAAGCTTTTAACATATCCGGATTCTTGACAAGGAAGATATACGCACTTTGCATCAATTGTGGCTCAAAAGAAAAAAGAAAAGAAAAAAAGAATATCTAAACATGAATTAATGGAGAAAAGAAGAAGAAGAAAGATTACTTACCTTGATTGTAGAAAATTGGAGGTGAAATTAGATGAGAAGAAGAGAAGCCACTGAGCTTGATGATAATGGAGAGAGGCTTGATTTTAACGATACATTTTTAGGTTAAAGTGGATGGAAATAGTTGTTTTTAATAAGGATATTTTTGGAAATAAAATATCATTAACCATGCCTCCCCCCCAATTTGGGGTGTACAGAAAAAGCCTCAAAACTTACCTTCCTTTACCCTCACCTACCATACCCCTTATTTACACCTCAAACCAAACAAGATTAACCCCTCTCACTTACCATACCTTACTTTAAAAAACCTCAATCCAAACATAGTGTTAAGAAAAAAAAAAAACAATTAAAAAAATCAAATCTCTTAATTCTTTTTTCTTCTTCCTATCCAATTCAACATTATCCTTCGAATCCTCCATTTTCAATCCATTAAACTACATCAATGGCTTCTCTGATTTCAATTCATCCTCCAACTCCTCCTTACTCCTCTACAGTTATGCCATCATAGAATCTCGTGTCCTCTCCCTTACAAACCAAACTAGTTTCGCCATTGGTTCTTCCCTGAAAAACGCCGCATCTCCATCGCCGCCGCGTCCTCCTCCGCGGAGTTACCGGAGTTTCAGCAACGGTGGTTCCAGCGGCGGGAGTGATTTTCCGGCACTTGATGTCGCGGAGCAGTCCTTTCTTGCCTCTTTTGGTGATTGTGGTTTCAATTAATTCAATTTAATAAATTAAGTTTGGGTATGATTTTGATTTGATTTCACTCCCAATTTCATTCAAACTTCTCCTCCTCCCTCCCTCCGCCGCTGCCACTCCTCCCTCGCCGTCGCCGCTCATTCCTTCGTCGCAATGCTCCTCCTCTCACCACCGTTGCTCCTCCCTTCGTGGCCACTGCTCATCATTTTAATTTCATTGAGTTTCTCATTTTTCTCTTTTTGCTTTTCATTTTAATTTCATTTTGCAATTTCATTTGCTGGGTAAAAGAACAACGAATTAGGTTGGGGGTTTTCATAAATTTGATTTGTCCAGTATGAAATTTGAAAATTTATCTTTTAGCATGAATTAGGTTTGAGATTTGAGGTTTTTGGGTGTTTATTTCTTAGATTGTGTTCTTGATTTTAAGTTGTATTCTTGTTTATATTAAAATTTGTATTTTCTATATTGATTTCGTGTATGAATTTTGGATTCTGGGTATGTTTGGTGAGCGATTGCGTTGAGTTTAAATTGATTTTGTGTGCTTGATGAGTTTGGGACAATTTGGTGCTTATTTAGTTTCTTAAATTTATAATTTTATCAATTGGGGTGATGGGTTAAATTTATGTATTATTGAATTGGAAATTTGTTAGAAATATTTGTTAGTTGAAGAGTTTGAAAGATTGGAGAAGATGGTATTTTTGAGAGAGAAAAAGATATAAGGACTATATTGAAAATTTAAAAGGGACTAAAAATGTAACTTTCTTTTTTCTACTCTCTCAATTTTCTCTCTCTTCCACGTAAGCTGTCACCTCAGCGTCAAAGGGGGAAATAGTTACACTTTAAATTAGATCAAAGGGCAAATAGAACTCAAAAATAGTTTAGGGTGTAACCAGGCGAAAATATTAAAGTTCAGGGGGAAAGTATGTATTAAGCCATTGTTAAACAATGTGAACAGTTTATTAATTGTGTTTATACTTTACCTCTATATTTCTTTTATTGTAAACAGTATAACTGTTGCAAGGCATATATAAGGCTTTTACTTTTTCGTTAGACTAATTTTCTCACCAAGCACTATCTTCTTCCATTCTTCTTCTCAACTTTTTTTCGTATATTTAACATCATCTTTTATCATAAATAACTCTTTGAAACTTTAGTCTATTTCATTTAGATTTATAATCGTCGACATGAATAGGTAAATATAATTGTTAACTTGGCGAAAAATAATCTTCCTCGGATGACTTGGACCTGCAAAACAGAGCCGGCGAGGGTTTCGCCGGGTAAAACTCCAACGTCCAAGTCAGTATGTTTCTTAGAGAAAGAATACGTAAAAGCCAAGTAATTGAGATTGTATCTTTTAGGTTGATTAATGCATATATAGGCTTCTATGAGGATTTTGTGTCCTAATAGGACTTTTATTCCTCTTTAGTTCAATCCGTAGTTACTAAGGTAATAGAATAGCAGAGAGATTCCAATTCCTTAAAACATGGGATTTCATGACAGATTATCTTCCTAAGTAGGAGAGATATTGGCGAATCACGCTTTATGCGGGCCGAGTCTTGTGGCGAATAACGCCTTTTGCGGATAGTCCTTCTCGGCGGATGGAGAAATATCCCTCTTTTTGCCGAGAAGAAGTAGTAGGCGAGTCCCTTTTTAGCGGAGGTGGGACGATAGGCGGGCCAATATTAGGCTCTAATCAATGGGCTTGAGGCTATGGACCCCTCAAAGCCCATTTACAATTCTGTTTGTTATCAATAATATAACATAATCATTTCATATAGCAATATATAGATCTCTTGAAGGTTAACATGTGTCACATTAAAAATCTAAACAATAGACAAACCAAAAAATTAACTATATCAAAAGATGAAGATCTCATAATGTGTTTTCAAAATAAGCAACTAAAGCTCTGTTCTTTTTTACTTATGTATATTCAGCACATTTCAGTTTAGTTTCAATTCAGTTCAGTTCAATTTTTTTCAGTTTAGTTTAGCAAATTCAACAAAATTTATTAAACATTCAACCAATAATATCTTTGAGTTTAGCTTTTTTCAGTTTAGTTCAGTTTTCTTAAATCAAAATGAACAAGATCTAAACAGTGTATTATGTAAAATTTAAAAACTTTGAAATCATTAATGTACCAAAATTTTATTTGTTATCGAGATTATTATCTTAATGGAACAAAGATTACTTTAGAAAATCTTATAATAAAGAAAGAAATGATTATTTTAAATTTATGATGGGTGAAAAATAACAGCAGTTAAAAATACATAGAGAAACTTTTTTTTTGTGAGAAATATTTTGTGAGAATTAAAAATTATGCATATAGATTCTAAAATATCAAATAATCTGTTTTACTTTTTTTTTTATTGTCTATAAACGAATATTATGTTTCTACAGCTATGTTCACATACATCTTAATAATCAAATTATATTTGGTCATGAACCATTAAATTTCATGCTACGACTATAATTAAGAAAAAAAAAGTCTAGAATGCTCTCGAATTATAATATTTCTTGAAAATATAAAGGACGACAAATTCATACGGAAACTATATAAAGTATAATAAAAAAATATAAATTTTTATTTAATACTTAATGATCAAAATATAGTTTGGTCATTAACAGATAGGTGAGCATGATTGTATGTTTACATTAATACTATATTTAAAATCCTAAAAGTAGATAAGAGAGACGTCAGAAATTAGGGAACAAGAAGATATGAGAGGGAGGGGAGAGATAAAGCCAAAAGAAAAATATTGAAAGTGTTCACGAATTTTTAATACGTAAAGTATAAGTATCAGACTAAAGTTTCATCATCAAAGTGTAAAATATGTGATAATTCAGGTAGCATATATGTTGTTACCATTAATAATTATCCAACAGATAAAAGGGAGATAATATATATATTAAGAAAAAATATTATTTTATGGTTATTGTTATTTTGTTTTCTAGTTCATTGTATCATACATATACGAGTAGAAACACACAGAGTAATCCTTACTTGATTTCACCAATATGTATCGGTTTTATTGCGGGATTTGAATTTCATTCTCAAATGAACAGTATAATAATTTCAACCAAAATGATAAAATATCACATGGTTTGCGAAGTGCAGATGCTTTAAATGATTGTAAAGTTACGTTGGTGGAAAATATACATAGATGATTTAAAGGTTTTTTTTTTTTTTTAATAAATTTGATAGATGATTTAAAGTTTAGATAATCATACAGTAGTTGGTGTTCTGAACCATCGTGGGGTCATTGGTTGACAATAATGTAAAAAGTTGGAGTAATTAAGACAAATTATATTTGTTTTTTGAGTAAAAAATTAGTCCCGCTACGACAAAATGCAAAGTTTAGTCTCTGCGTTTTTCAAAATACATTATAACATTTCGGAGTTTTGCTACAATCAACATTTTAGTTCATTTCTTAATTTCTTTTTTGGAGGATTTACTAGTCAAACTTTTTAAATATGGCAAGGATAATCACGCAATTCTGATTTATTATAAACAAAGTTGACTCATTTTTTAAGTTTGACTAATAAATATTTCAAAAAAATTTAACAGGAGAGACTAAAGACGTGTTAATTGTGACAAAACTCAGGAATGTAGTAGTGTATTTCGAAAAAGAGAAAGACTATGTTTTGTAATAATTTAGGAACTCATAAATTATTTATTCTTATTTTTTCTGTAAATCACATGTATTTCAAATGAACTCCAATGGTAGAAACGGCTATAAACTGGCACCCCATCTAAAATAATTCTAGTTCTTATCAAGAAAGACCAATGCGGTATTAAAGTGAGAGTTTTTCTACGGTTATTTTGCTTTTTACAAAGTAACTCTTGCTTTGTCCACTATTATCATTAGATGAGGGTAGTGAATTTTGATCTAATGATGATAAATGCAAAGTAATGATTACTTCAAAGTAGACATGTTCATAGATCAGGCTCGGGCCGGACCTGTCGGGCTTTGAGGTATAAACCTCATGCCCAAGCCCAGCCCAGCCCGATGATAAATTAAGCGGGCTCGGGCCATACTTGGGCTGGGGCTAAAAATGAAGGGTTAATTACATAGTAGACAATGTATTTAGTAATATATCATATTAATTAGCATGCTGGATATGCGAAGAGAATCAAAATCATTAATTCTTTTTGTCATCAAACGATACATCCCCAAAGAAATAGGAATTTCAGAGAAAATATAGGAAATAATAATTAAAAAAAATATGAATTTATGATCATGCTCTTTTAAAAAAAACTAAAAGATCCACGTTCTTCTTCTTCTTCTTCGTTAATTCTCAGAACTATGATTTGCTTCTTAGAATTCCGGATTTTCACATTGAAACATAAACATAAATTTACAAGAGAGAAAAACGTTGGCACTATAAGGATTCCGGTAAGAAGATGGAATGAAATTCATCATAGATAGAAATTAGAAGGAACTCCAATAAAAGCAAAATCGATGCTACCATCAATCAAATTCATACTTTAAATAATACAAATATACCTGAATTACCAGAGAGAAAAACGCTGGCACTAGAAGCTTGATTTGGTTATCGTTTAACATTAATCAAGAACAAAATTAGAAGAGATTTTAGTTCTGCAAGTTTTTCAACGTAGAGAGAGAGAGGTAGACTGAAAGAGAAATAAGTAGAAAAACTCTCACTTTAATTAAATAATTAATTACAGTTATTTTTTAAAAATAAAATACTAATATTTAAAATCCTAAATCACATGTAGTGGAATAGAATTCTATATTTTAATTAAATAATTAATTACAGTTATTTTTTAAAAATAAAATACTAATATTTAAAATCCTAAATCAGTTAATTTTTAAAACAACTAAACTGCCTAAAATGATAAAAAAGCATTATAGGATTGCATGTTTTGATATGAAGAGTATCAGAAAGCGGTAACATGATAAAAACCATGATATTGATTGAAGTATTTGTAAATCATTTAAAAAGTATGATTGTTGCTGTAATTTCCACAAAAAGGAAATCCCAAGCCCGCCCGACAAACCCGTAATAAAATAAATACTTAACCTTTTTGTGACAAATTTAAATTAAAAATACACAACGAAAAGTTTAATAAAATTCAAACTTCTAAATAAAGGAGGAGAAAGTGAAAGGGAGGCGGTTAAATTGAAGAAAACATATTAGATATTTAGATTTAGGTTATTGATTATTTAATGAAAATTTTAAATATATAATTATATAATATAAATTTTGAAAATTTTAATATATATTTATAACCGGGACGGGACGGGCCGGCCCACACATTTTTTATGCAGCCCAAGCCTTACCCATGGACAGCAGGCTTATGCGGGCTTGGGCCTAGGCGGGCTTACTAATTTTTTTTTATGTTTAAGCCCGCACATTTTCATTCGGGCCTAGGTGGGTATCAGTACCCATGAACAGGTCTACTTCAAAGTAATCATATCATACACCTTAAAGTGATGACTAAAGTGCTAGCTTCTTAGGGCATCTCCAACCATCCCAACGAAAGACCCTGAATTTTGAATTCCTCAACACTAAAGGGACATTGCACCTATTTAAAGATTGGAATTTGTTTACAAATGTGCAATGAGGATTTAAAGAGAGCCGTTGGATCTTAGAATCTGGTATCTTGGGCGTAGGCTCAAAGTAAAGACCCATACATTTCGGAGGAATTTATGCATTGCCTCACATTTCAATCAGATTTTACAATTACCAATAAGAGTTGGTCCAAGTGGTAAGTCACTACATTTTTTACTCCATCTTTTACTTGAAAGGTTTGAGGTTTGAGTACTCGCTTCGTCAAAATTTAGCTTTTATTGGTAGGCAATCTGTAAATTTCACTGTAAACCCTCATCGAGGTCTGTGGTTTGTGTAGTCTGGCCTTGCGAGTGAATAAACAACCCAACCCGCACACTTTAATCATCGACCAGAGAATAAAACATCAATCCCAGACCAAGCTTAGCCCGCCCAAACTTTTTCAAAAAATAAAATAATATTAAATTTAACAATTAAGTATATGTATTTTTTTCATAATATATAATATAACATTTTTTTTAAAAAGCCTACAAATTAAAAGTTCATAATCGACATCCAGAATTTTCTCTTTCATTTGAAAGATTTAATGCTATTAAATCAAATTAAGAATATTAAAAAGCAAACAATTACCTTAATAGAAATATACATATATAATGACACTTACCCAATTACTTTTTTAAATGATGATTTTAACTCATTAATCTTTAACATTATTTTAAACTTGCACTCAATTATAAGTATAATTAATTAATTGATATTCAAACTTGGGCCAGGTCGGGCTAGATCCGGTTTTCTTAGATTAATCCCAAGCCCAACCCAACTTATGTTCGGAGTTAGGCGGGCTTGGACCGAATCGGACCAATTATTAAATACATATGTCCAAGCCCAACCCATTGAGTGTGGGCTACGGCGGGCCCATTGATCGTTGAACAAGTCTACGAGTGAGTAGGCCTATGCTTAACTATATTTTTTATTATTAAAAAGATCAAATTTTACAATTAATGGATGCCATTTTTTTCCTTTTATAGTTTTATTAATTTCCCCTGATTCGTAAGAACGCCTTCAATTCATGACATCAACGCATTGGTTGGCTACTAATACTTGACTTGCTTACACGAATCTGTTGTCTAAACAGATGTCGAAGTAAGTTTCTCAAGCTGAAATTAGTGTATCTTTGATTAACAATGTCACAAGAAATATAAAACAATTTGATCATGTTATCAATTGAAAAAGAAGAATTCCACCGTGATAATTACAATGATTGCACTCAAAAATAATAACTTCCTACTTTAAGATTATTATTTTATTTGTTCATTGCATCAAAATTTAAACATAATTATGAAATGTGGTTCGTAATATTTTTGTTGAATTATTCTAGAAAAAACCCATACATTGCATATGTTCGAACACATGGGATATCCCAGTAATTAGTAAATTCTACATAAAATCACAGAAAATTCCATTAAAATCTATAGAAATCATTCATTCAAAAACACTTCTTGACTAGTTTAAAATCTCAATACAATACAACCTCTCTAAGACTTTGTTCCCCAATATGTTGGAGCCACCCTACTTCCATTGTACCAACCTTATAGTGCCTTCAGGTAAGACAACCCCAATGATATCGATCCTTTAATCGGAGGGGAAGAACCTAACACTAATAATGGCTCTAAACATAGGTACTTGTTTGGGTTTTTTCTTTTCCTTCGATTATTCTCTTTTGAATTTTTTCTTCCTCATGGTGTTCCTTGCCCACTTTTTGTTTTTCCAAATAGTGGTGGCTTCTTGTCATGTTAATCATGAAGTGCTCGGCTTCTTGCCATAGTCATTTTAAAAATGGGAAAATCCATATTTGAGAATAAACCTCTTTTAACACAAAAAGATACAATTTTCTATGTTCGGTTCAGCATATGCATAAACATCCTTTTGGTCATTTATTTTCTCTCAAATTAGTAAAGCATAAGTAAATGAGCTCACACAAAGAACATACCGCTGCAAAGACTGAATTATTCACTTCAACTACAAATGATTCACAACTTCAACAGTCAATAAAAGAAAGAACAACGGCTGCCACGATTTTTTAACTGTTTTTATCTATTTTAACCTTTAGACTCTAATTTATGACCTTTAGATGCTAAGTTATAATGGTTTATGCAATATTTACACAAATGTAAATACCATCCTTAATTTATTAAACCAGCATCATCATCAGTATAGTGGTCTGGTCTGGTCTGTTCAACTCATTTTCGCATCACCACCCATGTTCATTTTAGCAACATAATCGAACAAGCTACCATCAAAACAACGCCTTATAGCTTCTTTCGAGAGATACCCTTCCTCATCTCTAGCAAGAATGTAAAGGAGAATCCACTCCGCCTTAGCTGCAATCCTGCAGGCAACTTCTACAACATTAAAATGCTATCCAAAATAAAGAAATTGAGACATGCTGTTTAGGTTTAGGTTTAATCAGCCCTGATACGAACCATCCAAAAAAGTCGTAAGCAAGTCGATTTGCTTCAGTCATGTGCCACAGCTCTCCAAATGATAACTTGTCTGGTACTGTTCTACCATACTTGCTGAAGATGTTCTCGAGATTTACGGGCATATAACTGCACCACAATTGAAAAACAAATGCAATTTTGGCATCAACGCTAAGTATCGAAGTGGTGAAATTACTTACTGACATGGAATAGTTCCTACCGTCCTTCAGTGTCATAAGTTCCAGAATCACTGCCATGCTTTGCTCTGTGTACGTTGCGTATGTAGACGGGCAAAAAGGGAGAAGGAAACCAACCCTGTGTCAAATATTATACATATATCATAAAAATATACTACCTTTTCAATGTAGTTTGGTTAGATCTTATTAGATTCAGAAGTTTGATCGGGATACAATCAAAAGAGTTAAAATTGTTCATATTCAAATTAGAAGTAGACGCCATTCAATAAATAAGATAATTTTTCTTAGAACATTGATATCATAGGTATAATAAGCAAGAAAATCCAATCCAACTCTAAGAGGTTGACATTAGAGAGGTTGAAAATGAAGTAAATAGAACCATAATTGAACTACATCAGCGTTGCTTTGCATCTATCCGACTATCTCCGAACAGAGTAAACAATCCAGACATGACTACATTGAGTACCAATTTTTGACACTAACACCCTTTGCAGAGATAACTCGTCTTGTCAGACCCAGTTTAACAAGAGTTATTCAAGAAAATTATCATTGTTGTTGCATTCATATCATATAAAATCATGATTTATATACAAGGCCTACTTTAACCCGGCTCATTTAACACAACTATATTTTTGGCGAAAGAGCTCGTGGACTAATAAACACCACATCCGACCCAAAACCTCAAACTAATATCTTTCACTCATCTCACATTCTTCCCACTTAGATATCCATTCACTTATCTAACTCACGTCATATTCTTCCAATGTAGGATCCCAAGCAACCTACTCATACTTGAATCTCAACAACAATAACCCATTTTGACACGAGAAAGAAAAATAACTAACTTACAGGCAGAGTAGCATAGCTCAATGCTCCATTGATAGCAATGGCGAAGACAAGAGAGACAATCATATTAAAACCAAGTTGACGAAATCCTGTAACCATAACAAATAAAAGATATAATCAAGCAAGTGAAATATAATTATAAACATCTTTTGTCTTTACTTTGAAATAGAAATACCAGTATAAGTCTCCCAAGGATAAACTATTCCGTTGCCATCTTGATCAAAGAAGGCAACATGCTGCTGAAGAATACTCAAGCCATAATGCTCATGCCCTGGAGTTCCATTAGGATGCTCTGTATCTGGAGCTTTTAATGCTCTTGCCATATCTACACAATTCAAGAATCATTAACATAATGAGAGAGAATACACAAAGATAACATAACAGGATAACCCGAGTTGCCAAAAATCAAGCAATGAAAATTGACAACATTTTCAGACAAAATTCAAGAAACTTACAAGGTTTAGGCAAAGTGGTTTCAAGATCATCACGGACAGGTCGATCATGTGTGACAGGAGCATAAGCTGCTGATCTGGACAATGAATCTGCTGCGTCCGAAGCCATTTTTTGGTGCGATGTTTCCAAGAGAAAATTGCAGAAACTGAAATTCTAGGAAAGAGGGTGTTGGTTGTGTAAATAGGGAGAAAGAGAGAGGCGTGGCATCCATGCAGACAAACATGGTTTCTTCAACATTGATGGTGTGTCACTTCCTAGTTAATGCCTCATCATCACCTTAATTTCAGTCAGTCAATTGTATGTAACAAGTTGAAACTAATTTCACTCTTTCGGTGCGTGCCTATCTTAATTCTAAGATTATATTCACATTTATAATGGATAACTAACATCTTTTGATTCGGCTTGTTATGATGGAATGTGTGTCGAAATCTGGCGCATCATAAACTTATTATATTCATTTATGTATTATATACAATGATACATAATATAAATGAATAAAAAAATATAGCAACAATATCAAATTAGCAGTTTTTGTAAATTATGATATCGTTTCAAAATCGACAGTTCTAGGAAAAATGTTGTTTATTTAATTTGATTCAACAAAACTTTTCTGAAGTTCAATATTGGTTTACGCGTTCATAAGCCCGAGTCCAAGCTTTTCTAAGTTCGACTTGAAAACTCCTTCTAGGACTAGTCTCCTCCACAAATGAGTTTAAGTGGAATCCATATTTATGAGTTGGAGTGCCTAAGTGAATATTTTTTTAATTTAAGTGTTCAAATAAAAAATGTCGGGTTTGAGAAGATTAGGCCTAAAAGACTTTGAAGGTGGGCTTGGGCTTAGAGAAGCCCAAATAAAATTTGATAAAAAAACACAAAACCCTCCTCTTCCGCAGCTCTCTCTAGCTTGAAAATCAAATCTTGACCTCCGAGACAACAATGGCTGCCGAAGAAGGTGCTGCAGAATCCAGCGTGACAGAGCCATCGACGGTGGCCATAGAGGCGTCGGTGCCCCACAAACTGGAAAGAAAGTGGACATTTTGGTTCGATAATCAATCCAAACCTAAGCAAGGCGCTGCCTGGGGTACCTCTCTTCGCAATATCTTCACTTTTGATACCGTTGAAGAATTTTGGTGGTATTAATCTCTCTATCTGCTCTTAGATCTGCTATTTTTGTTCCCTTTTGTTTTAAATTTAAAGTTAGGGTTGTGCTAATTGATTATGATTTGGGGGAAAAGGAAGAAGAATAAAGAGTTGATTTTTAATATTTGGGTTGTGCAGTTTGTATGAGCAGATATTCAAGCCCAGCAAACTGACTGCAAATGCTGATTTCCACTTGTTTAAAGCTGGAGTTGAACCTAAATGGGAAGATCCTGAGTGTGCTAATGGAGGGAAGTGGTCTGTTACTTGTAGCCGGAAGCCTCTTCTCGATACCATGTGGCTCGAGACGGTAAATGTCTTCTTTCGTGTTGGTGTTTCTGGTGTTATTTGACTGTTTTTCTGTTTAGTATGACATGTTGACTTGAAATTAACATTCTTTTTAGATGATGGCCTTGATTGGGGAACAATTCGATGACTCTGGTGATATTTGTGGAGTTGTTGCAAGTGTTCGACAAAGGCAGGATAAGCTTGCTTTGTGGACCAAGTCAGCTACTAATGAGGCTGCTCAGGTTCTAATCTCTGTTTAAATTTATGCACACATCACAATATTCATTTTGGACCATGTTTGGTTTGCCTCAACGATTTCAATCTACAATCTAAATCACTAGGGAGATATGCTTTATTAGAATATTGCAATTTTAAAGCTTTCATATATGAAGAATCTTGTTTGTAAAACCCAAGTTCAAGGAGTGCATATATATATTTTTAGGACTGTATCATATGAATTCAACAAGAATTGCAAATATAAAAAAAACAAAATGAATTCACACTGATAGCAATGAGAACCTTTTTTTCATTCTTCCTGCTACTGCTAAGTACAACCCCACTTTAACCCTGAGATAAGAGTTGCATGTTGATGGAATCTAGCCTATCTTGATTTATTACAAATGATGATTCATAAGGGTGTTTCGTCCTTCCATTGACGTGTCTGTCTAGGCTTATTACCAATGATGATCCCTTTCTTTCTCCCCGTCCCCGTCCCTCTCTCTCTCTTCTCTCTCTTGCACACACACACACACATACCACATGCACCCATCTCGGTCTCTGCTATACTCTGTGTGATCATTTCAATTCAAGTTTAGTTTTGCCAGTAAGGTGTGAAATATGGTCATGTTCTGCATTATTTGTACCTGATTGTGAATATATTTTTTTGTCTAAGTTGATCGATGTACTATCAAAATGCATAATTTGTCCCGATGAAGGTTGATGCATTGCAATGTGTTGTTTGTTTCTGTCATTGCTGCTAGCAAAGTATCCATGTTAATGCTTCTTGAGAATATTAATTTATGATATTACTTGTTTCTCTATTTGTTATGTTTTGATATGCAATTTTGTGTTGCCATGGATAAGTGTGTTGGCATCCATCTTCCTTCTTTGAGCTGTGGTGTACAAACTGTTTATTATGATTTTCTTCATTGATGTAACCAGAAATTGATTAGTAGATATACCATTATGCAGATGGGAATCGGCAAGAAGTGGAAGGAGATCCTTGATGTTACTGATAAGATCACATACAGCTTCCATGTAATGTTTTATTCTATAGTTACTGTTTGATTGTAAGAAGTTCACACCTCTCCATTTCTAACCTCTTTGGTCATTGCAGGACGATTCAAGAAGAGACAGATCTGTCAAAAGCCGATACAATGTATGAGCATGAGCACTCTCCTGTTAAATTTTTGTTCACATGATTGCAAACAATGAGAAGCCGGAAAAGTATTTCCAAAGAACTGCCAGAATAGTTACAGTTTCAATGCATCCCTAGTTTTGTTATTGAACAATTTTCTAATTATGCCAGAGTATTTTATTGTAGCATCTGGTAACCTGTATGAGATAGGAATGGTCTTTCCAATATTGTTGTGCCTATTACTTTTGCTATATGAAAAAATGTCTTATTTACTTCCGTTGTCTATTTTTGGGACTCCATAGCATATCTGGTTCAGTGCTAATTCAGTTCTTTTTGCCACTTCTTTGCTGTCGGATTGTTGATATGAAGTGTTTAGTTACGGTAATAGCTATTTTAATAGCTAGTGTTTACATTTGAGGCATCATAGTCGGGAACGATGAAAGCTTTATGTAGTTTTGAACTCGGTGAAGTATATATTCATAGCTCAAAGACAAGATATATTACAAATTAAATGTGAAGAATGGGGCAAAAACTATAGAGTAGATTCTTAGTTACGTTTGAGTATCTGATGTTCCACAGATGATTACATTTACATCTGAAAGTACTTGGAATGAAACTATGGATTTGAAATGTTGTACATGGTGATGGAAAATTCTAGTGTTCTCCCCCTTCTTTTCAAGCAAGAAATCCAAGTTTCTCGCCGTTCTTTTTTGCCAATCTTATCAGTCCTTGCCTTTGTTTTGAGTCTGCTCCTATTGATTTACAGAATTCAGTTATCACCTGCCATGTTTATCAAGTTAAGCAACTCAGTAACATTTACATGAAATCTCAAAAATCAAATTATGCCTAAAAATTACACCAAAAATCAGAACCACCAGAATTGAACATTAGCACACCACTTGTGGATATGTGGTTCAAAACTGAAGCTTTGGTTTAGGCAAAAGAATAGATGTTTTTGAATCTTATGCACGAAAATATTTCCCGGTTGAAAATTTTAGATCAGCCAACCGAAAAATATAGGCGGAGAATGCAAGAATTTTTCTTTTCTGTAATGATCTACACTGTTAAGAAGAGAAAAAAACATTTTTCAATCAACTTTTAGAACCCTACAGTTCATTTATCGTTACCCACTCGTCATTTCTTCAAATTTTCACTCAGTAGCATTATATAAAAATATTTTAGTTTTCAACAATATCTTTAACCTAATATCCCCGAGCAAACATTCATGTTTTTTCCTCAAAAAAGATATAACCGCTAAAGCATGTCTCTTTTACTCAATTTTCAAGTAACAGAATGGTAGTAAATTTAAACAGGATTTACACAACAAAATTGACACAATTATTAGTTTTCTAACCTTTACATAGCATTTACACAACACAATTGACACAAATATTAGTTTTCTAACATTCACATAGCATATAACACATGACAAGATTTTGATACGAAACCCGAAATTGCAACTCCTAACGCGACCCTCTTGATACGAAACCCGAAACTACCACCCATGAACGGTACAACTAAGAAAACAAAGATGAACTGAAAGTACAAACCTGAGAGTGCAAGGCAATAGCTTTGCCTCTAAGCTGATTAAATCTCTTCTTGCCAACAATATTCCGAGTAATAACAACAAGTGGTGCAAAAAGACCTTTCCCTTCATTCACATTCTTCATCATCGGAGGCAATCTTTTCGGCTTTCCGACACTAACATGATTTGGCACAGACCTTAGCAACATCCCATAATCTTCACCCACCTTAAATGAACCAGTACCAAATCCTGATTTAAACCCAGTTGCTGAAATTGAAGTAGCCATTGATAAACAAAAAAAAAAAAAAAGAACCCCAAAAAAATTCTGTTTTTTTAAGGATCAGAGATGTAAGGAGGGTTTTTCTTGTGGGTTTATTTTAATTTTTTTTCAATTTGGTTGTGTTAAGGATATTTTCTAGTGTACAATCTGAGAAGCTGTGGCTTATATTGGAAGATGGTGTGAGAAAAGTTTTGAACTTTAATAGCCACATATTGAGATGACTTGGATTTTAGTGTATACTTTTAAACACGTATGTAATATGTACTGGTCTTTGTTTATAATTTATGGTCCTGATTAATCTAGATCTTAAATTTTAATGGCTGTTTCTTTGTAGGAGGGTCCGTTAGGATCCTTGTTGGACGAATCTTGGCTGTCCATTTGGAGTAGGAGCTTTGCCTAATTGGGTTGAAATGAAATTAAATTAGGGGAGAAAATGGACGGTTAGAAATTTTGTATAATTAAATTAGGTTTGTTCAAAGACACCTAATTCAAGTTGCATCTGATGTTCCCATTTTCTGGGATGCTGCAAAGGTAGCTGTTGTATGGGAAACGTTTCCTGTTGAATCTTTGACCAAACAGTCCAAATCCGATGTTCTTGACAATTGACCAAACATGAGATTGAATTTAAGGTTTGAGATTTTGGTGCTGAAGAGAGAAGTTAACGGCTCATTCAGATTGGGTGAAGCTAGGATAGAACATTATAAAGAATGCCAAAGTGATAGAAATAAATGAATCTCACATCCGAAATAGAAATAGAGGAAGTTAATGAACATAGACATAAGATGCATATACAAACATGTTTTAAAGTAGCGAGACTCAATAGATCAATAGGTTAGATCGTGAAGGTCTCTGCATACTCCAATAAAGTTATTCAAGTTTATGTATTTTTGCCGTCGAAAAGACAAAATTAGTTAAATGACGTAGAAATAGAACTTTACTTGGGAAGATAACTCGTGAAAATAACATCTCTCTTTAGATTTTTTAGCATTTTCCAACGATTAGCAGGTACTCAAACCCCCACAAGCTCCCCCTAGTCCCGTCCCGAAACGCATCCTTTCCCGAGACTCAGCTTAAGCTGCTTCAAGTCTGCATCACAAATTTAGGATGCTAACCAGCAATGAGGATGGAGTTCGATTCGATGATAAATACGAGGATTCGTTCCTCGTGAGTTTGCAAATCAACCCATTCCTTTTGAGATCTTTCCTGTCAAGTCTGAAACAAGAGTATATTTGTTGCTCTCGTAACACGCAGTCGTAAATGCAGTCAAAGTTACTCGATCTACGTTTCGATCCCTGTCCAATAGCTTATGAAAAAATAAAGCAGCCACACCTACTTTCTTCTCACTACAAAGCTTCCTAATCAACGTATTAACTGTCCGAATCCACAGCTTATTTTCTAGCCTCTCCAAGAGAACCATAGCAGTAGCAGAATCATCTTGGTTGCAATATTCATAAGCCAATGTCAGCCTAGTCACTTCACATGGATTAAGCCCCTTGTCAATCATAGTTTCGTACAATTGACACGCCTCGTCTAACTTTGAATCATAGCATAGTCCACTTATCAGAGCTCCATAAGTTACACTATCAGGTGAGCAATTGTTGTCACTCATCTTCCGGAAAATTTTCAAGGCGGAACTGACATTTTTATCTCGACTATATCCGCATATCATAGAGGTGTATGTTTGCTTAGTTGGGATCAAACCCAATCTAACAGCATCCTCGAAAAGTTTCTCGCTTTTTTCCATTCTTTTCTGCCTACAGAATGTGGCAATTAATACATTATATGTGTGCATATCGGGTTGTAATCCGACTTTGAACATTCTACTAAAAAACGCAAGGGCCTGCTTGGTATCCGCTTGTCTACAGAGCTCAGATATGAGAATGGTATGTGTCGCTCTATCAGCTTGCAACCCACATTTTAGTCCTGCCCTGAGTAGTTTATAAGCCTCTGGAAACCTTCCTCTTTTGCAGAGACCATCAGCAAGCGCATTATACGTAAATATATTAGGAACACTTCCTTCTTTTCCCATTACCTCCATCAACTCAAACGCTCTTTCAAAGCTCCCAGCTTTAGAATGTGCGCTAATAAGACAAGTATACGTGTTTGTATTAGGAACCAACCCCTGTTCTTTCATCCTGCTCAGCAACATCCCGGCTCGATTCAACTTCCCTTCTTTGCAGTACCCATTAATCATACAAGTATAAGAATGCACATTTGGCTTATAATTATCACTTCTAACAAGTTTAAGAAACAACCTAAACGCCTTTTCGGTCCACCCTTTCTTACATAACCCATCAATCAATGCGGTATGAGTATACACATTTGGTTTCCACCCTTTTGTAACCATTTCTTCTAACATCTCAAATGCTTGTTTCACACTACCCCTCCTGCATAACCCATTAATCAAACAAGTAAAGTTAATCAAATTCGGGTTCAAACCCATTTCACGCCACTTATTAAAATACCAAAAGCCCCGATTCATAAGACCCTTATCACAAAAGGCACTAATCACCAAAGTACAAGTAGCATTATCAACCAAAAAACCCCTCTCAATCATATCTCTAAGCCATCTATCAGCATCCGAAATCCTCCCGAGTTTACAAAGATAAACAACCATCAACTTATAACTAGTAGAATCCGGACAAACCCCTCTTACACACATTTCATCGAACATGTCCTCTGCATAATCCACCAACCCAAACAACAATGCAGTTTCCATAACGAAATTCAATGTCCGAACATTCAACGTCAACCCATGACTCTGCATTTGAATAACCATATCGACAGCTTCCTTAAACCGGCCAATTTCAGAAAAATTAGAGACCATATAATGCATAACTTGGCGGGCTCTATCCAAATTGTGGTTATTGAGAAAAGAAGTAGCGGAAATGATGTATAACCTCATAAAATGTCGAAATTTGGGAAACCCAATTGCCCAATTGAAGAAAGTCAAAGCCACCATGGAACCTGCTTCTTGTGCAAGAGAAGCAACAATGGTGATTGTTTGTTCATGGGTTATGGAGTTTGGGTCGATATGGAGGTTTGAAGGGGTTGATTTTAAGTAGGACATTTGTCGGTAATATGACTCGCAGACCTCTGAACAGACTGATCTAATTGAGGATTGTGATGATGATGATGATGATGATGATGATGATGATGATGATGATGATGATGATGATGATGAAATTGAGGTGGAATGAGCAGTGATTTGGGTGCAAAAACATAAGGGTTTGACTCCATTGAATTTGAATTTGAATTTGAAATTGAATTTGAGAGTGAGGAGTGATACCATCAATTTCTTTTTCTGTCTGCTAAACAAGGAAATGGTGGCTGTTGCATATTTTTCAAATCATTTATGTTTAATACGTCGGGGAAGATAAGTTCATGGGCTGGGTATTTGTTGGATCTTTCCAGGCCCATTCGATTTATTCACTAGCTTGTACAAAAGTACCAAAATAAGTCTAACGTATAAAATGGTATCGAATTAGGTTTAATGTTTAGAAAATGGCACCAATTTAGAAAAGCGCCAATTTAGGCTTCGGTAATAAAATTTGACACGTCATACGTACACAGTTGATGAAAATGATTTGTCTGCTTCCGTAGAGTCTGTATACTGGAAGTAATTTGACTGGCATTATAAGTTGAAAGCGTCAAATTCCGTAGCCGAGTTCTAAATTGGTACAATTTTGTACGTTATACCTATTTTGATACTTTTATACAAACGTTAGGCCTATTCTAATATCTTATCCGAGAAAAAAGTTTTAGATTAATGACCTACAATAGTCGATAATAATAATGATAATATTGAAAATGTACAAAATGCAATACATTTTGGGTATAAATTACTTAGTAGGCATTTGGTTCTAGAATGGGTAACACAATGGAATTCAGATGGAGAAAACAATGGTGAATGAAAAGAATTACTCATATCCCATATTTATGAATAATAACATTCAGTTCAGTTTAGCAAAATTAAGTTCAGTTCAATAACATTTAGTTCAGTTCAGTTCAATTCAGCAGCATTAAATTGAATTCAGTTTTAATTTATTATTATTGCTATTATTGTTATCAATAAATTATTAATAAATATTTATTATTTATATTAATTATATATAATTTATTAGTATTTATTATAATTATAACTATTTAGTCAAATTTATTTACAAAATTTGTTAGATATGAATAAATATTATTATCAATTTACATTTATAATGTTCTAACAACTTAATAATTGTACTGTATTCCTTACCAAAAAAATAATTGTACTGCATTTTATTTTTTTAATCATTTTCTTTCGTATGATACATTATCTCATCATCATCATTATTTTAATTTTTTTATTATAGTTATTATTTATAATGTAACATTATTATTTATAATTTTTTTATTTTTGAATTTCGGTCAATTCAGTAAAATTAAGTTCAGTTCAACATCATTAAGTTCAGTTCAGTTTAATTCAACATCATTGAGTTCAGTTCAGTTCAGCATCGTTAAGTTAAGTTCAATTTACTTCAAAAAAGTTCATTTTTTTTTTTAGTTTAAAAGGATAGGCCCCAGCTCAGTACAATATCTCTTGACTGTTTTGGTTCAAATAGGAAACCAATCCGTTTCGAGTGATTTTTTTTTTAACTTAACCAATTGAATTTTTTTCATTCAAAATGCTATGGTTGATTTTTGTCACCATAGCAAGCATAGCTTACATTTGATAATGTATATATTCTCGTTTCATCTAAACAAAAGTAAATCATTTAACTGCTTAAAGAGTCTCCATGCCTGTTTTTATAATTGAAAAATAAAACTGAATTTAATTGTTAGAGAATATTAATATATAAATCATAACCAAATCTTAATTATTAGCTCGAACTTTTAGTTCAATCGGTTAGGCAACTGGTAATCAGAGCTTCTGTAATCGAAAGGTCTTGAGTTCAATTTCTGGTAACTTAAATATTTGTTGAATTAAAAACACATGGTGGTTTAACCTGTGTTGTGCACATTTCAAGTTCAAGAGGCATTCACATAAAAGAGTGTGTCAAAGAATATTAATATATAAACCATAGCCTTAACTATCAACTCGAACTTTTAGTTCAATCGATTAAATAACTCCACTATATATTGATAAAAACTGATAACTCCAAAAGAAAATAACACACATTAGGAATAAAATAAATCCAATTCAAGAAACCAATTTAATATTTTCAAGTACAGAAATCAAAAGGCAAAATTTGCTTTATCCTAAGAAGAAAAGAAGCTAAATCTGAAAAGTCAATTTAATGTTCAATATTAGAGAGATTATCTATACGTGGGTGAATTCCTCTAACATATTCATCATGTTTCTAAATGCACCTGCTGAGATATGCTACCAGGCTTATGTAGGAAGTCATTGGGATATCTTTTCACCCATCATGCATATTGAAACTATTCCATGGACCTTTCATATATTTATCTTGAGTCCCCAACACCATATAAACTTTTCACTGTTCTTCATCAAAATACGGATCTAGATGTTATATATTTTATCACATTTCTTTTTGAAGAGAAATGCGTAATTCAATTCTTAACATCATGAGAAAATTTCATTTTTTATGAGTTTCGAAATTATATTTTTTCAAAATACAAATAAATTCCACGTTTCCGAAAGGTCGGAGAGTATCATGTATTCAAAATCTATAAAAAAAATACCAAAACCAATAAGATAATTTTATTTTATATGTATACACCAACATGCGAATATTTTATTCTCACAACTGTATATGCTGCTAACTTTATCTAAAAGTTTTAAAAATCCATAGAAAGAATTCTATTCTGCAACAAGAATCCATTTGGACTTTTTATAAAGTTTATACCATTGACAACAAAGCAAAATAAAATAAGAATATAATAATTTTGGTCGGTGGTAGTTTATATTCATCTTAATGCATGTACAGTGTAATGATACTTTATGTGTGGCACAAAAACACAATAAGAAAAACAACAAAAGAAATCAATGTCAATTTATTACATTTAAACAGTCAACTATCTCATAAAATCTTAAACAATTAATAGCTGATACCCACTTTTTTTTTCTATAGTCAACTTGTAGATATATAAGTTGAAAAAATGCTAGATATTGCCAGGGATTTAAAAGTCAATTTGGGAATTTGTAGCCCCGTCGGCGGACAACAAACCACCACCAAAGCCGCCGCCTTTGCTTCTCCGATCACTTAGTCTGAGAAATCATATACAAGGTACCTAATAATAAGCTTCTCTTTTCTGAAATATGTTTGGACTAATTATATAAATGATGGATTTTTGGGTTTTTCTTATCATGTTTAATTAATTTCTTTGATATATGTATTGGAAAAAAATCATGGTTTTTACCATTTCTCTTGATTCTTGTTCATCACTGCTGGTTTTTCTAGTTATGGCATCTAAGGTAAATTAGATGAATATTTACTAAACTTCAAAACGTAATATAAAAGTTGTTCAATTTTACACTTTTAAATTTATGAGAGTTGAATTTCAATTAACGCTTCAAAATGACTATTGGTAGTTTCAAAATAACAAACTTTTAAGATTTGATAATACTATAAGCAACTTTAATTTTTGAAGTTTTTCATTTTAAGATCATTTATAAGATAAGAATTATGAAGGTTTAAGAAGAGAAAATTTCAAAATGATAATTTTAGAAAATAAAAAAAAAAGTGATTATATGATATATAATTTTTGTGAGGTTTAATTCCTTCATGTTTCTTTGATTATCATCGTGCTGTAATTTTTCTATATTATTCAATGATATGATTACTCTCCCATAAAAAAAAAAAAACAATTTTGATATTTAATTTTTCTGTTTTGAGGTTACCAACAATCATGTTCCAATCTTAATTAAAGTTTACTAGATGTAGTGTTAAAAAAAATATAAAATTCAGTTACTTATGCATTACACTTAACACCGTAGTGTGATTAAAGTTTAATTGTGATAGAGGTAATTTAGTGAATTTAAGCCTAAATGACATTTTAGTTTTTTCTTTTTAAAAATGATGGCATATTAATTGCTTCATATCAATAATATCTAGATTAATTAATGATTCTCTTGGCGGAGTCAAAATCAAGTAACTATGGTCAATCGATGCAAAATTTGTTAAGCTCACACATTTTTGTTATGTCTAAGCATGCATCACTGTGGGAAATTCCGGTATATATTTTGATAATAAATAATATCAAATCCGTAACATTTTTCTGAAATTAATAAAATTACAGACGGAAATGAATGTATTGACACAAATATATAATGTTCAGGTTTTGCAGCCTCGAAGCTAAATTAAATGGCAAGTGAAGTCCTAGCTATTGCTGATTCATTACTTCCTGTAACTCAGAATCCAACCCATTTTAACTCAAAACCAACCTCGGAAACTTTCCCAAAATGGAAAGATCAGATAACAATTAGAGGCTTAGTTGTGAGTGCCTTGTTAGGAACTTTGTTTTGCATCTTAGTCCACAGGCTAAGCCTAGCAACCGGGATGGTTCCGTCATTGAACATAGCTGCTTCATTGCTCGGCTTTTCCATTACCAAGATGTGGATTTTTTCCTTATCTAAGTTCGGTTTTTCGTCTAATCCGCTTACCAAACAAGAAGTTACCGTGATACAAACATGCATTGTTGCATGCTACGGTCTTGCTACTAGTGGCGGATTTGGAACATATTTGCTAGCAATGGATGAGAAAATATACAAACTCGCCGGTATTGATGACTCCGGAAATGGCAAAGACGACGTGAAAAATCTATCTTTAGGCTGGATGATTAGTTTCTTATTCGTCGTAAGCTTTCTCGGGATTTTCAGCCTAGTCACGCTCCGAAAGGTAATGATCATAGATTATAGACTAACTTATCCTAGCGGGACTGCAACAGCTATGTTGATTAACAGTTTTAGTACAAACACAGGATCAGAAGTTGCAGAGAAACAAGTGAAATATTTGGGGAAATTTATGAGTTTAAGTTTCATTTGGAGTTGCTTCAAATGGGTTTTTAGTGGACTTGAAAATTCTTGTGGATTTGATCATTTTCCAACCCTAGGATTAACACTTTATAAGTACTCATTTTACTTTGATTTTAGTCCTAGTTTTGTTGGATGTGGTCTTATATGTCCTCATAATGTCAATTGCTCAATTCTTCTTGGAGCAATCTTATTCAATGGCTTTCTTTTGCCTTACATTTCCGGACATTCAGGATCTTGGTATCCGTCTAGTCTCCATGATTCCGATCTTAAAGGTCTTGGAGGGTATAAAGTCCTCATCTCGGTTTCGCTTATTCTTGGGGATGGTCTATACAGTTTGATTAAGATAGTAGCAATCAGTCTAAACAAAGTTAAACCGAAACAGAATATACACCGAGCACAAGATGAAATGTTCTTGAAAGATCGAATTCCGCCTTGGTTTGCAGCTTCCGGATTCATACTAGTAGCTACAGTTTCAACACTTACAATACCTCAAATTTTCCCCCAAGTTAAATGGCACATAGTTCTCGTGTCATACATAATTGCGCCAATTCTTGCGTTCTGTAACTCCTATGGGACAGGCCTAACTGACATGAGTATGCTAACCACTTACGGGAAGATCGGGATTTTTATTATCGCCTCATTGGTAGGAAAAAATGGGGGTGTGATAGCCGGTTTAGCCGCTTCCGGGATCATAATAACAAGTGCTTCAGCAGCATCGGATCTTATGCAAGATTTTAGAACAGGATACTTAACTTTAACTTCCCCTAAGGCAATGTTTGTGAGCCAGTTAGTCGGGACGGCAATGGGATGCGTTATAGCACCATTAACCTTCTGGCTGTATTGGACTGCATTCGATATTGGATCACCTGATGGATCCTATAAAGCTCCATACGCGGTTTTGTTCAGGCAAATGGCAATTCTTGGAGTTGAGGGATTTTCGGAGATGCCTAAATATAGTTTAGTCATGTTTTCGGGTTTCTTTATGTTGAGTATGGTTATGAATATTTTGAGGGATGTGGTTCCAAGGAAATGTTCAATGTTTTTACCAATTTCGATGGCAATGGCGATCCCGATTTTTGTAGGAGCAAATTTTGCTATAGACATGTTTGTTGGGACAGTGATAGGATATGTTTGGATGAGGAGAAGTAAGAAAGGTGTGGAGGATTATGGAGGGGCAGTTGCTTCAGGATTGATATGTGGGGATGGATTATGGACAATACCTTCTGCTGTTCTTGCAATTTTAAGGATTAATCCTCCTATTTGTATGAATTTTAGGCCATCTTTTGGTAGCTGAAGGGGATTTTAATCTCCATTTTTCATCATTTTGTAGTTTCTTAATTAGAAGTGTATATTCTTTCAAAAGAATAAATAAATTAGAAGTGTATATTGAATTTACAACTATAAGATTATAATTTTGAAACTATCAGTATACATCCTTCTAATTTATTAAAATATTCAGAATGTTTATCTAACAAATTCAACCATTTATATTATTCAGAGCATGATGATGCACGTATTCTAGAATTCTTTTTATGTTTTTCACTGCTTACAAGTTGTTTTTTTTCTTTTTGAAAACCACTGCTTACAAGTTAATCCAATGGAAATATATGATATATCAATATATGAGCAACATTTGCTATAATGGTAAATCTAATATGTATAACTCACTTTGATATTAAGAAATCTACAATTGTATATGTATCTGTTGGGTATAAATTCTTGGATTTTTCTCAGGCGCAACGGAACGACCATCAGCAACAAATTTTCAAAATCGCTTGAAGAAACATACAAAAAAAGAATACAGGAATTTTTCCACACAAAAGTTAATGTTATTATTCACCCGAAATTTGTAGCATGATTTAAAGAATACTTTACCTTGCCTCTTTCTACCATGCAAAATCCAACAGATAAATTCAGAACAATGTGGAGATTCTACGTCGGTGACAGCCATCACTAAGAAGTCGATGAAGAACATATCACAATATGCTTTAACACTCATAGAAGCAGAATTCAACTCATGTAAAGACATCTATGGGGCTCTTCGCCACATAATCACCATCAAAACTACAGATTATCATTTGTACAATTTTAAACTACAAAATCATGTATGCAAATGGCGCAAACAACATAATCCTATTTGCAAATGTCGAAAACTATTGAGTCCTTTTTGCACTTTACCCTTATATTTTTCTAAAGCACACGCGTCGACACACTACTTGTCCCCAAATAACTGAAATACACAACAATAACATCTTCAAAATGACATGAACAGAACAATCCTCATTAAAACAAACAAAAATGTCAGCAACAATGGCAGCTCATTTGACAGCCACCATCTTCCTCCTCCCTGTCGGAATCCGCCGCCTCTTTTCGTCGTCATCTCTCTTCCTCAACAACACATCTAACTTCAGATCCAAAACATGGTACCTCTCCGATCCCAAATGGAAGAATCTTGATCTATATATCCTCACTATAGCTCTCCCAATAGCTTCCCTCTCCCACATTTTCCTCTTCTTCTCTCTTTCTTCTCATCCAAGCTACCGTTTCACCTTCTTAATTCAATCCCTCCTCATTTTCCTCTACTGGGTATTGACAATCTTGTTCCTTTTTCGTGACACCATTGACCCTTTAACCATCAATGATAGTTTCTTGTTTTTATGCGCTGGGATTATGTTTTTGCTCGAGTACTCAATCATCGGTAAGGGGGTTTCCGGCATTGTTGGGATAGCTGTTTATGATTTGTGTGGTGACTTGACCATTCTTTGTGGTGGGTGTTGTTTGGTTTTGGCTGTTAGGCCTAGTGCTTTTTTCTTGGAGTTTTGTTTGTGTAGTGGGTTGGTTTTTCGGGGGACTTGGTTTTTGCAAACTGGGTTGAGTTTGTATACTGATGTTTTTGGGTTTAAAGGGTGTAGGAAGATTGTGGTTTCGGTTGGAAATGAGAATTCTGAGGTGAAATGTGATCTTGATGAGGATGGGTTTAGGGGTGTCGCATTGGTGAATTTGTTGTTTATTGGACATGCTATTGGAGTGTTGCTTTTGAGTTTTGGGGTTTTTGCATTGTCGTCGAATGGTAGGAAATCGAGGGGTGTGGAAACAGGTGGTACCCTTTTGGAAGGCCTTCAGTCTGACGCTAATGCGATGCGCAGAGCTCCTGAGTTTGAGTTGGAATGAAATGAATTCTTCTGGTTTTGCCTCTTTTATCTCCCTTGTATGTATGAGACACAATTTTGCATTTAATCAAGTAAAAATGAGTTCTTTTTGTGTAAGTATTGGCACTCTATCTCTCTAAATAGGCAGGTTTAGATCTTGATTGAAGTAATTGTTATCCAATTATGTTTATGGTCAAGTTTTTCAAATAGTTTCACTGATTACTGAATAATGCCAACAATTTTGAGGTAGATCCTTTTGCTGTCTTATTTATGTCCTTTAACAAGAGGGCCAATTTATGATCAAATAGCAAAGAGTGGATTCTGATGCAAGAAATTTACTAGTTGCTTGACTTTCTTCTATTATTTTGTTCAACATGTTTAATGCTGTGCAAGTGGAAGAAAAAAAAGAGGAGCATTTTCGTATTTTTTAGGCATCATTGATAGCAGAAGTACACTTCATTCTGAAATTCAACTTTCTTTGTTTTATCTATCAATTTATCTAATAAAAAGAAAAAATGGTCCGTGTGAGAACTACTGTTTCAATATAATGCCAGCCACCAAATGGAAGGAGCTTTCAAGATGGCACAAATTGTATTTGTGTTTTTCACATTTTAGTGATGTTAGTTTGGCATCAGGGTAATCATTGCCGTTCTTAAACACAGTTTTTCTTGTTACTTATCCATGAACACACAGAGAACTAAATTGTCAAATTGCATGATGTCCGAAAAGTGTTTGCAGCATGTGATTTTGGTGATTTCCACCGATGAAGTTAAGAATACATATGTCTGCTTGTTTATGTATTTATGTCATCTATTTAGTTTGAAACTGTAAAAGATTTGAAGAAGATCAGCATAATCAGTTCAGTAACAATTGTCTCTTTTGAAGTAAAATGTCCATAATTTTCAAGGTTTTCTTAGGTTTTTAATTGTCACCCAACCTTTATTGTTTATTTGTTGTATATAGCTATCTGCATTGATTCTCTATTCCACAGTTCTCAGGTTGCTCGTTGATTTTAACAAGCCATCTATTCACTGGCTTGTTCCATTATGTAAAATGATAAAAACTTTAAAAAAATACGAGGTAGCTGACAGTTAGATAATTGAGAAGATTTTTCATGGCTGTGATGTGGCAAAGATTCAGCCAAAATTTCTCCACCTTCTGCTTTTCCCTAACCACGAATTGAATGCAGCAATTTATGGTATAGCCAATGTACGGTATTGGTGAGCAACATACACCTTGAGATGCATGGGTGTGGACGCATGGCTTCACTCTGCTAGCAAAATGCCAACGAATCGGAATTCAGGGGTTCCTTGCAGCACAGCTGTTTATTCCTGATAATAATAATTGTCAAGTTAGCTTATATGATCACAGATCCTTTCGCTTTCCCAAAGAAGGGTTCACATTGGCAGGAAGGAGATAGCTGTTGGTGGGTTTGTCGAGAAGTCTTTTAACTTTCATAGTCATCTGCATACTGTGCATCAATTATCCACTGACTATTATGGTTACAAGTTTATCATCAAACAGGTGACTATGGAATTAATTTGTTCTCCTTGTTGTCTTCAAAGCTTTTTGAAGCAATGCAGTTTGATGAGGAGTTTGGCATTTCTGATTTGCACATTCCACTGGTATGATCGATTTCTGTATGCTAAAAAATATCATAGCACTAGAAAAGGCAATCATTTCTATCTTGGTTATAGATTCTTTTTTGTTCAATAACAGATATTACTTAAAATCTCAAGTGTCTACTCTTTGTCAATATCTTTTTTTATGGTGTATAAGTACGTGTCAATATCACTAGTTCATTTTTTGATACATTTTCTATGGCTCCTGAATTGGTTTTTGTCATGGAAGATAAAGAAATACACAACTAACAGGGGAATTCATATAAGATATTACATATGGAATATAACTTTAATCTAGTTTTGCATATCCCGTTCTAGAAGAAAAGTTGGAAAGAGTCAACCACTGTCTCCTGAAACGCTGAAATCCTTGGATTTTAATCCGAAAACGGAATCGCTTGATCTTTCTGGCAAATTCACGGCATTTTTTCTTAAGAGTTCCAGATTTTGGCAATCTGACCAATTTTCTGACATATTTGAACCCTGAACTTTCTGGAATGCGAATACCATTAGAATTTCAAAATGTATAACAGAAATTAGTTTATTTCTTAAGAAAAGTGCTACTCTTGTTGTAGATTTCATGCTGCTGGAGTTGATAACAAGTTCATTTATTTATTATATAAAATATCTTGGTTCAAAAACTTTTGAGAGCACTATATTGACAATGTGTGATTATCCAAGTATTTTTCAGCTCTGCATCCATTGAAATGTAGAAACGCCCTCTGATGCCTCAAGCGAGGAAAATATAAATTTCCGTTTTTTCTTTAGGTTATTGTTCAATAGCATTGTCTTTCTAAATGTAATTTAGCTGAAACCATACCTTTAACTCTTTTATTGACTTCATTTTCTTCCTGATTGTCCCCGTGCAAGATCTGCAAGGTCCAACAAGGGAATTAGTCTAGCCATCTTCTCGGCTCGTGCTCTCTTTATAGATTGTTCAAAATTTATGTCATTTTAACTTCTTTTCACACTATCAAGTTGACAAGTTGCCAAATTTAGTACAAATTGTCCATATAGCATATATGTGGCTGTAAGTACAGGGAAACAGTGTTTTTTTAAGTTGGAGAAAAGAAGAAAATTGGTTAGCTTGGTACGGTAAAAATGATTGCTTATAGAATGAGTGGATTTGGGGTTCATGGAACGGTTCGCATGTAATTACGGTGTATGGTTGTTAAGGTTTTCAGTTAAGTACCTGAGCCAAACTTTCTAAACGCTTTTGCATCCTTCGTTGTATGAAACCTTTGGTGCACTATTCAAGAAATCTTGTTAGAGGAAGTTGTCAAAAGCCCACTGCTAAGACTTCCTGTTCTCGTCAACAGAGTAAATGCAAGAGAATAATATATTATAGATATATTACCTTTACATGGCTTTTCACACAGGCATAGAAGTTTAATAGACTCCATACAGTCTTATCTAGTCTTTTACCCTCAACATGACGTGCTGAAATATCTGAGATACAGCAGTAATTCTGTTAGTCTGAATATGCTCAAAACTTTCTGGAAACAATGTTTAACCATGCCATGTTTGGTTCTGTATTCAGGATAGTCAGATGAGGTACCAAAACAAATAAACCCTCCATTGGTGCTTAATTCTTCTAAAGGCTCTCCTCTCAATTCTGTCGGAGGAATGGGTGACCAGCTGCAAGGTGGTGCCTTAGCCCATTTTTCTGAACTGCCCACATCCACAAGTTCCTATTGAAAAAGGCAAAAAGGTAACAAATATTGTTGATCCCTCCTAGACAATAGAAGAATTTTGGGCAAATATATGATATTAAAGAATATCTCTGGAGTTGCGGACCTGAAAAAAGGCTGTGGCAATTATCACATCTGATGGTTCTTTAAAACGCATTGGAAATACTGCAGTGATTTTTCGTGGCTGTACAACACGGTAATTTACTTTTAAATTAGAAATCTGGATTTACAAAAGAAATGTCAAACAATCTTTTCTAAATCCTTGAAGATGGATAAACATTACTGCTGATGATATGAAGAAAGTGAGTACGATCGATGGCTTTTGGTTGCAAATCTAAATACTATTGTTTCCTCATGAATGAATGCACCTAAATTGGAATCTGAAGGAAGTTTAGATTTATGACATTTTGGGTAGTGTCTGAATGCCTACAAAAGTGTAATTAACTCTTGGAATTTGGTTAATTATGATATCTTTTCAAAAGATTCTAATATGATTCAGAAATTATTACTTTCTTGAGTGAAAAATACCTGTTTTTTTATAACATAAAATGGCTCTCTAGGGTGATATACAAGTTTGATCGGCTTATATGTTCCCTGACATATATCTTGTGCGTCGACATTCTTCAACATTTCTTTCAGCTGGGAACTAAGTATTACAGCTTGCACTGAAGCAATTTGTTGAATGACCTTCTCTGGGTCTGGAACAGAATAATACACTGAATCATGATGTGTTTGAAGCTTGATATCGTCTATATATGTACATTCCTATGCTTTTAATATCAATGAACTGGAATATAGTTGCGGAATTGGGGCCAGTCTCCTCTTCCATTAGTTGGTATGACTTATGAATTTTAAACCATTTCTCTTAGATATGAAGGGACTGCAGTTTTAAGAAGGCCAGCGAACAATTTTACCGATACTGAATATGGTTAGGTTAATTAAGAGTAGAAACAAACCTTTTCCACTTCTAATCTTGGCGAAATTTAGTTTTAGAGTGAGCTGGTATCCTTCTCTTGGGGGTTCAACAATGTCGACCGCATTGAAACATGATTCCTTTATCATTTTCATTGTGTATGCTGAAATCCCATAAGGTTTCATGTCTCCTTGTGACAGAAGTGGAGTTGATATTGACAGCCACTTAAAATGTGGAATTATTGCTGAAGACTGTTAAATTTATAAAGTAGTTCTCAAATATTTTGTTGGAGTTTATCATTAAAGAATAAACGTAAAAAGCAGTAAAATTCTGGTATAAGTGCTGAAAATTTACCTGAATGTGGTATTCTACTGACCCGAATTCATGCAAGTGATGATCAATCTCGATCGATCTTTCAGCACTGTAAAAAAAATTGTTATTATCATCTATCTCTTGGCATAAATACCTGCAACTTGACAATATGCATGCAGGAAGGTGAAGAAGATTGCAACTATGAACTGTTCAACTTTTCTCCTCCTACCAACTTATATCTAACTGCTTACCTACCTCGAATACAGATTATGTCCGTCACACGTGCGAAGCTCACTATATACAAGCTACAGTTTCAGTTAGTGATAGATTCAGGATTCACTGATAGGGGTGTTTGGAGTACCCTCTTGTTATTTATGAGTGGCTCAAGTGATTATTCATTCAATTTATTAATTGGATCAATTAATAACATTTTTACTTGACAGGTTTAATCAATATAATGAAGAGGTGAAGACTTGCAACATCACGGCGACGGTAAAACAGGTAAGGTACCTTGAACATGAAAGAATGAAGTAGAAACTTGTTGGTGGATTCCTTTAGGCAAAGAGAGCAAGGTTTCCATCAATGCTGTGCTTTATAATTTTATTCATATTAAGCTGTTACTGCTAAACTTTTTTTACGCACCTGACTATTATTATCCTTCCAGGTTCCATAATTTAGTATCTGTTTCACAAAGGTCATCGAACTTTATTTTCTTTCGAAAATTCCTTTTTATTTCAGTAAATCCATTTCGGCCAATTCAAACAGAAAAAAGCATCGGATCAGTGATGTGATTTATTTTTCGGTGTCATGTGGCTGCCATGTACGTATAAGTCAAATCTTTTTCAAAATGGCTACAATGTCACTATGCCGATATGCTTTCTATATGAATTGGCCAGAATAACTTATATTGCAACAAAAAGTAAAGTTCAGGGACACCAAATCCCAATGACCGTCAGTACAGTTTACTCCATACTTTCTATGAAAAATATATCCGCATTCCATCGCTGCTAAAACATAGGATGAAATATGAAGCAAAATGCAAAGTTAAGAAGAAATGTGGTTACCGGTACATGTCGAGCAAGATCTGTTTGAGTGCAGGTGAAGCCCTTTGAAAGCATCCCATAGTGAGCTCCTTTTTCATCTTTTAAACTTTGGTTGTGGAGGTAAGGTAAACTTAGATATATGTAAATGTGTTGAGATTCCATCATTCATGAATGAATGAATATTGTGGTGATGAAGTTTGAGTAGAAATGAAGTTGAAATGGTGCAATCATCATGGCATTGGTTAACAATCTTGGAAGCAAGTTATATATACCTACCTACTACCTAGTACTCTCTCTTCTGCTATGTCACTAACATTTGTTTGCATGTCAAGTTAAGTTGATGACCTATCTATATGCACCACTCACTTGATGCCCATTTTGTACGAACCTTTTGTGCTATTAAATTTTAGGGTAAAAAACTTTGTGGTTACGTGTTTTTACAAAATGATACTGTAATTTTTTCTTATGAGGATTGAGTTTACATGAATTCTCAAATTGAGATCTTTTTTGCTGACATTATCGAAATCACGGCCGATGGTCTATAAAATTGAAGATTTTTAAGAACTAATGATATTTAAGCAACTTAAATCATTTTATTTTTAAATTTTAAGGTCATTTAGTTTAAGTGATGTCCGGTGAAGAGAATATAAAATGATGATTTAGTAAATAAACGTTTAAAGAGCAAAATCTTTTAAGATGATGATTTTGGGAAGAAAATAAAATGATTTAGTGTATTATTAAAAAATGTAAAAGAAAATTTGGAATATGAGAAGTTGAGATTGAAAATTCTTCATCTAAAGAAGGATGGAAATAGGCTATTTTAGAAGGTACTCAAGTCTTCTCTGTATCCGACCCTTGATTTCGTCTAGATTTGAATTTGTCATCGAATAAACAAATTTATCTCTATAGGATTATGCAATAAATTTATATTTGAATTCGTCTTGGATTAAAATATTGTCGATTAAAGTGAATAAATAAAAAAATTCATCCTTTTTCCTGAAAGAAAAATAAACAAAAAGAAATGCATTCTCAAGAATATTAGAATTATCTAATTCAGCAAAATAGTGGTTTGTTTGGGTAAAGAAGAAAGATCACTCTCCAATTATAAATATATTTTCATTGAGGATTTGGTTTGATTATAAACTTTCTAACATACTTATAAAAGTTAATTGTTGCATTTTGGTACAGAATCTTTGAGATATACGCTCAATTCTAGCGAACATAGCTAGGTAGTAACTTGCTCTCACTCAATAGTGTCTTATTTATTCTAGCTGAATTGAAATTGCTGAATAAAAAACTTGCTGAACGGAACTGAATTTGTTGAATAGAACTGAACTTGCTGAAATTGCTGAACTAAATTGAATTTACTGAATTGAATATAATTAAATTAATTTTATCAATCTAAAACAAAGTAATACTAAAACTATGATAAATAAATAAGTATAGTTTTTTAAATCGTTTTACTATTGAAGTTTCATTACCGATAAAAAAATAATATTCGTCATTTTTCTTGAGATTACATAACCTATCATATTGATTGTATAATGTTAAACACAATAGTTGGGTATCTAATAGACAAATTTTGATGTAATTATTCTTTTAATTTTCTAAAATGTACAAACTAGTAAATTCTAGATTAAAAGCATCAAAATATATGTATATATTACGTTTTCTATGGACCAATACAAATATTTAAATATTTAAAACAAAGCTCCATTTTCAAATCACAGTTGCGCTCACCTAGTCATTGATTGACCAAATACAATTTGGTCAATCACTATTAGATCAGAATCTAAGGATGTAGATTAGCTTGGTGATTTCATTAGGTTTTAATCTCCACCCTTAGATTCTGATCTGATGGTGATTGACTGAATTGTATTTGGTCAATCATTGACTAGGTGAGCACCACTGTTCAAATCAATGGTTAAACAAATAACTTAATTTTAGTTAATAATAAATAATGCAGCAAACTCCAAATTTAAAAATTACGATTAATATTTAATTATTTATAATTAGGAATTTCATTTCAAATTAAATTAATTTTGTCAACATTTCTAATTTACAAATAATGTTATAGAACTGAAATTGTTGAACTAAACTGTGTTGAAAATAGGTAAAAAAAAAAACAAGTATTAGTTTGTCTATTATTATGAATTTTTTTAAAAATATAAAACTAAACAGTATATTTTTCTTAATTTTCTATAGTCTAGTAATAAAATTTCTATGTTGAAATTCATAAAGAAAAAAATGTGAGGTTAAAATTTAAGTGGAATTTATCTTGTAATTTCTTTTTAAAAGAAAAGTATATAAGCATTTCTTTTTGGGAATAAAGAGAAAGAAATAAAATGAAAATAGAAAAAGGAATAAGAATTAGTATGTTTCTGTCAACCTCATTGGACAGCTAATAAGTAAATGTGCCACCAAACCATGATCCTCCAATACGCGCACAATTTATCTACCCAATCGCTTATCGCCACGTTTCACTTACCACCACCTTAACTAACATGCGCCCGACTTTGGCTCCACAACCAACATGTCTTGCCCCTTCCTTCTTTCCTTTTTCTTTTCTAAGGATTATCAATTTTTATTCCTTAATATTGTTTTCAATTTCATTACCAAAAAAGAAACTGTCAAAACAAAAACGGTTAATTTCAAGTAAGTGTTTTGTGATTTCAAATTTTTGTAAATAAAAAACTGTGATTTGCTTTTGAGCAACTGAATGATTGTATTTTGTATTATTTGCAGAATTAAAAAATGGTCGATTTTATTGATGTAAACGGAGAAATTTTTATGTAATCGTTAATTTATATAATCTTTCTTCTCGATATTGCATTTGCATTATAAAAGAAAAACAAAAATAGTCATAACTTAATTTTTATTTTTCATGATAATAAAAATTTTAGCTAAGAGTAGGTCTATCCATTCGCAAGGTCAAGACAAACCAGTGTCTTACTACTTGTACCAGCTCTTATCGGTATAATCATAAATTAATTGATTATCGATTGAATCTCATAATCAACAAAAAATAAATAATTAAAATAAAAGAAATAACTTTATAAACTTAGGGGTAAATTAACCATTATTGACAAGTATTAAGCCAACAAAGTAACAATCCTCCGGGCTGTTAAACTACTCTAAACTTTTTGTTAATGGGATTAAACAACAATAACCTCCATGTAACGGTAAATTTAATTAATGTTCCACCAAAAAGACAGAGGATAGGCTTATCCCATTGTTTTTTATTTGAAAGTAGCAGTAAACTAAATATTAAATTGGACACGGTAACAAGAAGTAAAACCTCAGAGACTCAGTCATCATTCATTCTTTCTTTCTGTTCTGTTATGTTATGTTGTGTTGTGTCCATTGTTGTATCTTGTCTGCTTTTTTCATTAAGTGGTTTCTAATTTTGTTTTCCAAAAATGGTTTCTTTTTCACGCTCTTTCGATTTTCTGTTCTTTACAGTTAATCTCATCTTCTATGCTTTAACCCTCCTCTCCTTCACCATCCAATTATTCTAATCTTCATCTTAATCTTAACCTTCATCTTAACTAACAATACCCTTCTTCTCATTTTCTCTTCATTTTTATAATACTATGACCGTTGACTTTGTGTTTGAGTTTTCAAGATAGGATTTTTTTGAAGAAAGATTCAAACTTTAGGGTTAGGGTTTGTTTGTTTGTGGTGTTTAGCAATCTGGGTTTCTGTGATTTGTTTCATAGCTTAATCGCCCTGATTAGGATGGATAAGGGTGGTGGTGCTGATGCTAATGGGTTCACGGATAACTTGATTGCTGACTCTGAAAAAGTTGAGAATGATGATGATCATACTGACGAAAGAGAAGATGACAGCGAATCGAATACTCTGTTGCCTCCGCGGACAGGTGGGATGTCGAGGAATCCGAAAAGAGTGAGGAGAAAAGTTCAGTGGAATGATAATCATGGCAATAAGCTTGCTGAGGTTTTAGTATTTGAACCAAGGTAAAGTTTTTAGTTTTTGTTTTGATGCTTTGGCGTTTTGTTTGTGTTTTGTGCTTGTTTGTTTCTGGTTTTTGGGTTCATTTTTGGTCGGTTGTGGGTTTTTTGTTTGAATACTTGTTGGCTCCAAGTCATGTAATTTCGCATATACTGCTTGATGATTGTCTGAATCCGGTTGATGACTTGAGATGGCTTGAAACCTGAAATCACGGGGCTGGTGACCGGTAACCCCACTTCGATGCTCACCAAGTTAGGTGAGTATTATGGGAAGGGTGGCGGCATAAATGAAAAGAAGGGTGAACAGTGTACATATCATATAGTGAAATGAGGTGCGCCCTAGACACGTGTCCACAGGTGATTGAGCTGTGTACAGAGTCGGTTAGGGAAAGTTATCTGGAAGCTTTGGTTCACGTGCTAGTCATGCACTCCTAGGTGTGCTTAGGACACGTGTCCACATGTGATTGGACTATGGACAGAGTCGGTTAGGGGTTATTATGTGGAAGCTTTGGTTCACATGCTAGGCACACACTCCTAGGTGCGATTAGGACGTGTGTCCTTGATGAGGTCGGTTAGTGATGTAATTGTTGTGATGGTGCTACGTAATCAGGGGGAAGACACGTGTCCACATGTGATTGGACTATGGACAGAGTTGGTTAGGGTTATTATGTGGAAGCTTTGGTTCACGTGCTAGGCACACACTCCTAGGTGCGATTAGGACGTGTGTCCTTGATGAGGTCGGTTAGTGATGTAATTGTTGTGATGGTGCTACGTAATCAGGGGGAAGACACTTCCTGACCTGACGGATCTTATATGGCATTGGCCGTTAGGATATCTGATATAACTGCTCAATTTGTCTCAATGATTGCTTGGAATGCTTCTTCTTTTTTCCATCAATTGTGGAACTGCTTTCATGTAGCAGACTTTGTAATTTTGTGGTTTTTCTATTGATGAACTCATGTAGAAACAAATTTGAACTTTGAAGCGTCTTGAATTTGAGGTTGGTTAGTATCATTCAGTTATAACTTGGTATATTTGGTGCGGAAACTCTTTAAATAAAAGATATGCCCATAATTTCACGGATCAATTAAATTTGACGAAGATATTATTGTATCCATTTGGCTTAGTATATTGAAAACACCCTCCTTATTTTGCTCTTACCATGGAGAAAACTGTATATTCACTATTCTGAGGGTTTGTATATTTAATATTTACAAATTACAGCTGTTTTAGTTTCAGGTTTCAGGGCATCAGAGATTAATATAAAAGATGTCATTAGGCCTTAACTATCAGCTAAAGCTTTTAGTTTAGTCAGTTTCTCTCACATGGTATATAAGCCCGTCGTTGGGTCTTAACTATTAGATTAAGCTTTTAGTTCAATCGGTTCCTAATATCACAGGGTTGAGCACTCCCTTTTAAGTTATGGACTAGCTTAAGCTTGTATTTGTGTGAATGGGGTTTTTTATTTGTTATCAGTCGAGATTTTATATAGTTGGCGTGAAGGTTTTGGCCATCAAGGGTTAATAAATGCTACCATGTTGGCATAACCTTGCCACATTCGCAAAAGTTCTTTTTTACCTTAATCTGATGCTTTAATAAGAATACAACTTCTTCAAATTTACTATTCTATATATGGTGCAAACTTGAGGCAGACCATAGTATAGTTGCTTGAACAGCTTAATGGATTTTAGCTGCAATATTTCTGCTTCCTAATTGTGACACGTTAGTTGAGTACTGAATTTATTTTTGAAATACTAAGGAAATCAAAACTTAATAATTAGTGATCATATTATGTGTCAAACAATCGTGTGCTTTTTCTGTTAGGATCATTTGTTTACTGTGGTGAACTTTTGGAATTCAATTGTCTATCGGGGTTGTTGCTATCTTTTCCATCTGGTAAACAGATGTTAAGCAGTAGCTGCATCTGCTATCCCTATTGACTTGTTTGTCTTCTTAGAGGAGGTGTTTAAAATATGAAGGAAATCTATGTACAGGCAGGACTGGTAATCTGATAGTGAAACTAGCTGACTAATGTTGTTATGTTTGCAGTCCTACATATCTGTCTTCGAGGGATTGGCTATTTTGGTTCTAACCTACTATCCCCCTCACTTCTAAACTATCTAAACTATCCAAACTAAGCTCTTTTGTTGTCTCTGTCAAAAAATAATATGGATACAACTTGTCCGTTTTGTCTCGGTCAAGCATTCACTTCTGGTTTGAGTCTTTATAAGTTTTGTTTCCTTGCCCTTTGCAGTATGTTTTAGTATTCATTTCTGAGGTTTAAGTATGTAGGGAATACTCTCTCATTGTTCATGGTGATGCTTCACGTGCTCTTTTGTACTGCGTGTAGCATGTCTACATATTGATTACAACTATTTCATAATCGGATTAATGCAAATGTAGCATCTTTTTACCTTTTATCATAATAAGATTACTATCTTGTTTTCCGGAAATGACTACAGCTGCCATTAAATACCTCACCTTCGTCGTAATCTTTTCATTCTTAAGATCTTTAAGTATGATTAACTGCTTTGAGATATTAATGTGAGAGTGAATAATTCATGCTGATATGTATGATAGCATTTTCTTAGCAGCTCTTCTATTCATAGACTTAAAAGTTAAGATAGCTGTTTCTGTTCTTCATTCTTTGCTTGGTGTTTTTGGGTGCAGTGATCATAGTGATTCTGAAGAAGAAGAGGCGGATGCTTGCATTTGTGCCATAATGTAGATATATTAGCACAGTTATTTGTAGATATCTGCGGTATAAGTTTAATGATTGACAATTAGAATCAAATGCACCTGTTTCAACTTTTTCTAGCAATGGCCGAAGGTCGGAAGGATAAGGAATCGACTTTATACATTTGCAACATCTGTGTTGCTAATCAAAATGGAGTTCTTTTCTGTTTGCATATGTTCATCAGAAGCAGCTTTTAACCGAATGCGTATTATATCGTTTGAGGAATTGAGACAGATAACAGTACGGAACCATCAAACTTTCAAAATATGTTCAAGGTCGAATAATTCTAATCATTTTTGCCACTTATACATATGTTGATACACAGAAGATGAACATGGGAAATTATTTGTAATGATTATTTGCTGAAGTTAAACACAGATGTGTTTGTGCGGATAGCTTTTAAATATTTCCTATTATGTAAGATTAGATTTTTCATTTATACAAAGATTAAGCATTTCAAAATAAACTACATGCATCTCTGAGCTATTTGCAGGAGCTACTAACTGAAGCTCTTTGACAAGAATTTGTAGTTGATTCCAGATACAGTGGCCTTATATTATTGGGTGACTTCTAAATTTTCCCTTGACGTTAAGAGGTTCATATATACCTCTAAATTTTTGTCCTTGGTGTTTTGAGGTTGGAGCAACTTCGACTCTAAAGAGTGCTACATGAGGGCATGGGGTTTTGTGCACCCTTGGGAGTGGGGAACCATCCTTTAGTAGGGATGGTTACTACATCTTCATTTGTCTGGTGCTACCGGACGGATGAAAGTGCTCCTTTTTTTACCAGCCCAGGCTAAAACGTTGTTGTTTTAATCCGGGTATGGGCAAAAGAAGATAAAACAAACCCATATGACTTGTCTGTATGTTTTGAATTTTAAACAATCGAAAGCCGACTCAGTCAGTGTCTGCGTCCAAATTACTATACGTAGAAAATGTTAGTAGTAAAATTTTAGCATTCGTTAGGCGTAAAAAACAGGTAAGGCTGGAACATACAAGGACTTGCTTCAAACATTAACATAACAAGCAGAGAATGAAGTAGAACATGAATAAAAACAGAACCCTCATTCACTCTTTTATCAAACCAGCCAGAAATGGCTTAAAGAATCACAAAACAACACAACCCTCAAATCCAAGTCTATTACACAACAACAACAACAACAACTTATGCAATTTAGATTCAGATTTATCCAAATCTCTTAGGACAATCACTATTTTTGTTTTCGTATAACCCATATCCTTCAGCTGTATAATTCTGTCAATTGATGGAAAAACTAAGGGGTTAAAACACCATCATCTTACCGTCAAGCTTTCAAGCAAGTGAAATCTAAAATGGGCATCATATCTTCTTCTCTACTTCTCCATGGAAATGATGATATATTTTCAGCTTGAATCATGCTCTTCTTTGACTCACTACTTAACCAGTTTGAGAGGCTTGCATCTACTGCAATTTCTTGCATAAGATTCTCCTTTCTCGGCCGTTTCACCGGGGGCATTGCTTTAGCTTTCACTGCTTTCCATTGACTCAGATTTTCTACTGGGGTTAGCACTGAATGATCATACTGAGTCCTATTTCGAGCATCTCGAATCTCTGTTAAAGAATCTCTATTTACTGATAAAGATTTCAATTTCTCGAACACTTTTTCTTGGCTTGCTCTCAAACAAGCAATATCATCATCATACTCATCTTCATCTTCTTCAAGATCATAATCATCATCATCATCATCCAAGTCACTTTCCTCATATGCAATTTCATCTTCTTCATCATAGCTATGAACACAGTTTCCATACCTGTAATTCGAAGGATAAGATCCCATTTTCTCTGATGTCGAATCACCCTTTGAAAGAGACTGAGATTCTCTTTCTTTTCCTGCATCTTTGCTACTCCTTTCATCATCTGAATCTTCTTCTTTCGGGATCGGTTCATAAGTCTGAACATTCAAGTTAAAGCTAACTTTTTTCCTAATTTTACAACTAAATGGCTCCTTGGACTTCTTTCCCTCATCCCTAAACACTCAAAAGAAGCAAAAATTAGCAGAAAATCACACAGATTAGCAAAAATTAAGTCAACTAATCAACCCACTTGAGCTCAGAATCTAACTCCAAGGTCTTCTCTTTTACATCAAGATTTGCATAAGCTGAATCCAGAGGCTCATAGCAACCAAAACCCTGCTAGATGGAAAGAAATCAGATATTAGAACATTGATAAAAATGATAAAGTTGTAATCTTTATAACAAAAATTTGAAAAATAAAAATGCTTACTTGATCTCCTCCTCGAGGTTGAACTCGAACTCGATTGGGTTGCTTTCTGCGTTTTCTCTTCGAATTAGAAAAGCCGAAACAGCCAAGAAAGCAACCCATTGGAGGTATGGATGTTGCAAAGAAGAAGAAAGAGTGTGGTGTGGATAAAATAGAGACAACAGAGAGAGAAAATGGCTCCAAACGGTTTTTGAAAATAGGAACGTTGGAGTGAGAATAGTAAGTTTAAAAAATGAAAAAGGGGGAAGACAACATTAGAATTTTACAGATTTGTCTTTCTCTACACTAACTACACTCTTTTCTTTGTAAAAATTGGGGCTTTTTTACTTTTTCTTAGATGGGTTGGTTGGTGGTGTTGTGGGGGGAGCTTTTGTGTTGTCTTTAATTATTGTATGCTCATTTCATATGGGATCATTAATTATGGAGGTGGTTCAGGTTCCATATAGTTGCTCAAGACATCTAAACACTTAGATCTCAATTTAATGTTATGATTTATGTTCATGAGATATTTAATGTTTACCATTATTCATGAAGAGATGTGTTGTTGAAGTCATTTATACCAATGATGAAAATAAAACATTGTAAGAATTATATTCGGGTTAAAAAAATCAATATCTGTCCATAATGTAAATGTGCAAGATCGAATAATAGATCAAGTAAGAGTTGATAAAAGACCGAAATACCTCTTATCTAATGAACTATGACCTAACTTGATCAAATCATATATAACATTGTGTTGTACACATATAATCTAATCTTTCTCATCTAAATAAGATTAGAAACGTATAATTTATAATAAATTAGAAACTTTAAAGACGATTTTCTAAATTAAGTTAAGGTTGTTATAAATAGTCTTTTACCCTTCATTTCTTCTCATTAAACATCACAACAAATTACTGATCTCAATTAACTTAAATGTATATGAAAAAAGAAAACATTGTTTAGATTCTCATATGTTCTTGGTACCACGATAAATGATCGCATCACAAATTTCAATAAACTTATAGCTATCCATCAATGGATTTGAATTTGACTTTTGAAGATAAAGATTTGACATTAATGTTATTGGACGACGAATGACGAAATATCACAGGCTTTCACATCAATAAAGACATTTATTTTGCATTACTGTAAACGAAAGTTGCCTTGCTGCTCAGGTGCTCAAAACCAAGAACTTAATTTGGTCCGATTACAATGCCTAAGTGCTTAAATTCCGACTTATACCCGACTAGTTCTCTGATTAGTCCTCGAAGGTCTATGGCCGCCCGCTTTTTACTACACTACTATTTCGTCAAGAATGTGTCGAATTATGTAATTACACAATCTTATTGCCATTGGACACCGCTAGAGGAATAAACCTCAATGCATTGTCCTCTCCTCGAATACAATTTAACGCCACTAGATTAGGCCAAGCATCGGTTATAAGGGGACCTCAACATCCTTCTTCACATACGTATCTTGCTTTAGAGCAATATTAACGCCATTAGCCTCCTCATCATCTCCAAAATCCGAATCTAGAGATTCAAGAACTGATTGAAACGAAATTGGGGAAGTGGACCTTGAGCCTCCACTTCTTAAATTCTATCAATAACAATCTTCAAAGCTTTCCTATCTGTAGCAATTGATTATCAGAAATCACTATCAGATCACCAACATTTCGTAAGAACGTTATTTTCCTTGGCATTGTCAAAATTGGCGTAAGATACCAAAACTTTCTTAACGTGCGTTGAGAGAAACTAACTTTATTACCATACAATTTTACTCTTTAAAATTCAAGTTCATTCAACTAATTTAGTTGAATATCTTTTGATACGTAGGTCCTAATTAATTTTTTGAAAATAATAATCCAAATGCAAAATTTCAAGTGAATTTACTTTGGAGGGTATTCAAAATCAATTAGCCAAAAAATATTGATTTATTCATGAGCATGGACCCCAAATGAGTATATATAAACAACTGTTCACTATGTATATGCGTTCTACTCCCACCACCACATCAAATCACAGCCGTCCATATAAATCTGGAATCATCAGAGCCGTCGAATGAGCATACTCTAAACATTATCTCCCATATTCCATCTCCTTTAAGCATAAACACACACTCTATTCTCTTGTCTCTTTTGTCGCCCCCAAAATATCAAACCCCAAACTTCCCCTCTCCCACCAAATCCCTAATTTCAAAACCCTAATAAAATCCCCAATTTGAAACTATAATCTATTGAGATAAGTATAAAATTGGATGGATTCGGATCAGGGGAAGCTTTTCATTGGAGGGATATCATGGGAGACGACGGAGGAGAAGCTCAAGGACTATTTTGGTCAATACGGCGACGTTTTGCAGGCTGTTGTAATGAGAGATAAGACTACTGGTAGACCTAGAGGTTTTGGGTTTGTTGTTTTTGCAGATCCTCCTGTCCTTGATAGGGTTCTTCAGGATAAGCATACCATTGATGGTAGAACGGTCAGTTCAAGTTTTCATTTTTAGGGTTTTTTTGTTTGACTTTCTTTGTTAGTCTCATTTGGGGTTCTTAATGTGTTGTATTGGTTGTCATCTATGTTGCCCGGATATGGATACTGACACGGGAAATAATGTGGATACTGCGGTGAAATAGGATTTGTTCAGAAAAAACCTATGAAAGTTGTACTGTGACAATGAAGCAGCTATCTATATTGCGAATAACTATGTGTTGAATGAAAGAACTAAGCATATAGAAGTAGACTGTTTTCGGGTTTAGATTAGAATACTGAGCTATGGCTTAGAGTATTGCTATCGGGTTAAGATTACAATATATTGCTATCGGGTTTGTTTGGGGTTAAGATTAGAATACTGAGCTATGGCTCAGAGTATTATTAAACAAGAATTCTTGGGGTTTATATTCTCATGACATTTTTCTGTTGACATCTTGAGGGCCAAAAATATTATTGGTTGCTAGAATGGTTAAATGTTATTGTATACGACTGGATTTAAAAACATTCCTTCTTTACTTGTTTTGATGTTTTTTTCGTTTTATTTTATAGCCAAGGTTGTAGCTAATTTTGATTGTTCAAGTGGGATTATGTCTTCAACTTCCATGGATAATGGATGAATATTATGTACAATTCTTCAACTATATTCTTTTGCGATTTGAATTAAAATGGATGCTTAGTAGATGCTGGTTGTTAGAGCTGATACTATGTGCACTTGTTTCTAAGGGTATCTAGTGAGCAGTGACTCATCTCTGCAGTTTGCTCATATCAATTGCTTATCCTATTTAGTTGTTCTTCACAAACTTGTGGTAAAGTCTAGTCCAGGTCTTGCGGTAAGAATTTGGTCTGAGTGTGACATATGTTCTTGTCATATGCTTACATGTATACCTGTTGCTTCAACATGTAATACTCAAGGTTAAGACAGGAAATGGATTTGTCTGATTGTAGGATTTGTTCTGTGAAAAGCTAATATGACATATCATCCTTTTTCTCGCATCATTCTTTTTGTTTTTCTTGTTCGTCACATAAATATTTGCTGGATATGTATAAAAGTTAGCCCTTTTTGGTTATCATTTCATGATTGTGGTATTCTTTGCCTCCATTTTGAGTTATTTTTGTCTTACCTGCTTTACTTGTTCAGGTTGAGGCCAAGAAGGCCTTATCAAGAGAGGAGCAGCAAACAAATTCTAGAGCTGGGAACGCGAACCCTGGTAGAAACACTGGCGGTGGTGGTGGAAATGTCAGGACCAAGAAGATTTTTGTTGGGGGGTTGCCTCCTAATCTGAGTGATGATGGATTCCGTCAATACTTTGAAACTTATGGCCAGGTTACCGATGTAGTTATAATGTATGACCAGAATACTCAACGACCACGCGGATTTGGATTTATTTCCTTTGATAGTGAGGATGCGGTTGACAGGGTCTTGCACAAAACCTTTCATGATTTGAATGGTAAGCAAGTTGAAGTTAAGCGAGCTCTTCCAAAAGATGCTAATCCTGGTGGGGGAGGTCGGTCTATGGGAGGCAGCGGAGGTGGTTATCAGGGCTATGGTGCTTCTGGGGGAAACACAAATTCATTCGAAAGCCGAATGGAATCCAATAGGTATATGCAGCCTCAGAACACTGGAGGTGGATTTCCTCCTTATGGTTCATCTGGCTATGGTTATGCTGCAGGTAACAATGGTGGATATGGTGGTTATGGGAGCTATGGTGGTGCAGGTGCTGGTTATGGAGGACCTGCTGGTACTGCTTATGGGAACACTAATGTGGCAAATGCTGGATATACAAGTGGTCCTCCTGGTGCCCCTAGAAGTTCGTGGAGTGGTCAGACTCCCTCTGGTTATGGTGCCATGGGATATGGAAACACAGGTTCTTGGGGTGGACCGAATTCCGGTGCGGGTAGTGGTGGTCCTGGTTCAACTCCTACTGGTCAATCTCCTAGTGGTAGTGCTGGGTATGGCAATCAAGGTTATGGGTATAGTAGTTATGGTGGAAATGATGGATCTTATGGTAATTCAACTGGATATGGTGCTGTTGGAGGGCGTTCTGGAGGTACTCCAAACAATAATGTAGGTGCAGGTGATCTGCAAGGGAGTGGCTACATGGGAAGTGGCTATGGTGATGCAAATGGAAATCAAGGATATGGAAATGCTGGATGGAGATCTGAACAATCACAAGCTTCTGGGAATTATGGGACACAAGCAAATGGATCTCAAGCTGGTTATGGTGGTGGATATGGTGGTTCTCAAGCCCGGCAAGGCCAACCACAGTGATGGTCATTCATAGATTGATACCAAGGGATCTTATTGTTGTTTTATGAGTTCTTCCTGCTTTCTCATGAGGTCCTATGGAGATTCTGTTGCTCAGAAGCAGGGACAATTTGACTCAAATTGAGAAGTGATGCACTTTGGGACTGGTTATATCGCTAATCCCAGTAGTTTGCATTATCTATTTTGCTCTTCTATAATAAGTTAGTTTATGGCGCGTACTAGATACCCTCTGCTTTGCTTAATGAGTGTAGCTTAAAGTTTGGCGTGATTATAATTTGTCTGCTAGTTGCTTTGAAACTTTGATTTTTCTATCCTAGTGTATGTGTTTAATATATTTGACCTCTAAACTGTTTGTGCTGATTTGACTATCCTGTTGTTGGTGACATCTTTACCAGCATTGACTTTTGGCTTCTCTGTGAGGAATAAGATTATGAAGGGAATGTAGAATTTAGATATGCTTGATCTAGTATTACAAGTAGGGATACAGAGATGAATTGAAGTTTTTGGCTGGTAGCGGGGAGCTATTAGTCATTTGGGTTGATGAGTTCCTAACTGCGTAGCAAGTAGCAGTAATCATAGTGGTAGAATGGTAGTTGACACTTTGAGGATCGCATAATCACTTTCCCCCTGTATTCCCTTTGTGTTGTACAGGAGGAGATGCTCGAGTTCTAAGGTGGAGTCACGTGTCCACTCATGGCCTGAGCTGCATATTGGGGGTGTGATCATTGTGGGTGCAAGAGATGGAATTTTGAAGAGGACTCTGACTTGTTGATTGAAATTGTGAGTTAATCTGAGAAAGACCATTGCGTTGTGAACTGTCAAATGTTGTTTGCAGATTCCCCAGTATAACTTTCCCAAGCTATCCAGTTTTCGAGGTGGCTAATTGATTCTAGCAAACATCTTGTGGTACGTTGACTTGAGCTGTTAGCCGTCTCTTGGTTCCAGAAGTGGAGACATGATTATTTAGGCTATAATTAGATTCATTTAGAGTAGGTCGTGCCATTTCAAATTGTGAAAAGAGTGCCAAAAAAAGCTGTCTATACTCTAGTAATGTAGTTAGATTTTGGATTAAAATGACTTAAATTATATCAGTACATTGTGAAGTTACAGAAACAGAACAAGTAGATTGCTAGTCTTTATGACGCATGAACTCGGTTTTTTCCTATGGTAGTGGATTACTGTTGTAGTACTCTTAAGATTGATTAGTAAAGTCAACAAAATAGTTGTTTAAACCTCGTAATCGTAAGTAGTTTGTACTTGTGATTTTATTTTCTTCAACTTGGTAGTAGATAGTTAATTCAGCAGTAGTAAGAAGCTTAGATTCCAACTGTTCCTTTTAGAGTGGAGATGGAGGTAATTGATGCTCCAGACTTCTTAGGAATTGCTAATTTAGTTTAGTAGTGCTTTAGTTCAAGTTTTGCTGATCAGATGGATCATGTTATTCCTCTACTGTTTGGTTTTATGTTTGTTGATGATATTGAAAGGTAGCACCCAATACCCTAGCTAAACCTATGAATAATAGTCTGTTAATTGTTGTCATGGCAAACAGATATGATAATTGTTGTCGGTTATAACGGCAACATGATTTACAAATATGATCATTTAATTGGATGGTTGTTTTTGCGATAATGTGAAATATATAGATTATATAACATGCTATTTGACATAGTAATCTATGGAATCTTCATGCCCCTGGATATCTGTTAATATGTAGATTATACATGAGCAAGTATACAATTTAAAGCTTGACCTTAAAATAGTTATGTAATCTTAATGCCCATCATTTGAATTTGCCCTTCTTAAAACCTCTTTCACAAAACAAAAAGCTTTTTCCTTCTCCCTAATCTCCCAATATGTACTGCTCCATAATCGCTTGTGATGTACTTCTTTAATTTGATTTCAGTAGCTTAAATTCCCAAATAAGGCTTTTGTGTGGACTTGAATCGCTAGATTGGAAAGTTTAGGGGCTTGATTGTGGTTGAAAATCAATGAAATTTCACCATCTGAGGTCCCAACAAAGGAGGAGATTAATTGGTAAGCATATACCAATTTGAGACGTAGACCGCAACAAAACTTAGATTGAAAAGAAGAAGATTTCAAATGGAGAAGGTTAGATTAAATCTCCAACAAAAGTAAAAGCTAGAAATAATCAAAAGACTGAAATAAGTCTGGGAGAGTGAGAAGGGGGAGGAGAAGAAGAGATTGTAGGTGGTCTAAGAAGACAGGATCTAAAGAAGAAGAATGAGTATTTCGGAATCTTTCATATTCTGATTTAGCTTTTTCGCTTTGACTTGGACGAAATTCTAAGAAGTTTTACGGGATCAATTGCTAGGAACTTCATAATTATTTCTAAAACACAAGGACTAAATAATGTCTAAAAAAAAACCATACAGTCTAAATAATTGTTAATCTTAAATACAATTTTTAGAAATTTTGCGGGCGGATCTTGAGGGAATCAATATCAAGCTATGTGAAACAGTTTTTTGGAAAACTAAACTAAGTAAGACTTAAGGGCGTTTGGTAGGTGGTTTCAGGAAGGTTAAGGGATTTATCTGAGTATTGTATTCCTTTACCAGGACAAATCGAAACACTCTTTTCCTTTCTCCATTTTTGCCTTTTTAGATTCCTTTTCCTTTTTTCTTTTTGAATCAAACGCTCCCTTAATTTAATATTGGCTATGACTTTTCAACACCTTTGTAATTTTATTAACATAAGTAAATTTGTAATAAATAATTAGTTATACACAAAAAAATCAAATACAAGAGAATCCCAAAATTTGAACATGGTGAAGTTATGTACTGAACATGATGAAATGATGTCAACTAAGAGAATTAGATGGCATATCACACAAATGCTTTAACTAATTTGATTAGGTTAAGTGAGAATCTATAAGGGATAGATGAGTGGTATTTTGGTGTTTTACCAAAATATTAAGTCGTATCCCATCCGTAATTCGGTCTTAACAGTTTCGTTTTAGTTATATGTGGATACTAATTGTAATGCGACTGAATCTTTATTTTCACAACTTTAATCTTCTTGTTTTGTGATAGTTACATCAAACAATCTACATAAATTGATTTAAGGAGGGGGGAAAAATGGACAAAATCCATAAATTTAATAAAAAGAATCATGTTTGTTCCAATGCAGAATTTCAGAATCAAAAATCAAAAAGCTGAAGCAGAAGGAAATCCTCTGTATGGATCAGCTAATGCTGCTGTATTACCAGGACGGGATAGAACAACCTGCATTGCGTGTAACCGGCGATATTAGTAAGATGTATTTCAATACATGTAGATGCGTTTTAAAGCGGACATTATCTACATTACCTGATAATTTCCGATCGTCTGCGTTTTGAAGCCAGCTGAGCAATAATCAAAGTAATACTCCCATGTCCGGATGAACTTTTCGTTGAATCCTAGGTCCAGAATTTTGCTGACAATAGATTAAACCATATCAGTAAAACTTAACCTTATTTTGCGAAAAGAAATTAGCAAAAAGGAGGATTCATACCTCTTATTCTCCAAGAAGTTCTTTCTCCAGTATCTGAGTGTTTGATAGTAGTGGATTCCTATATTTTCGACGTGTTCCACACTTTTCGCAAAAGAAAAACAGTTAGTTTCATATAAAAACAGATTAAGAAAAAGGATCAGAATTAGGAAACTGTGCCTAATTCTACCATAATCTTGAGGAAGCAGACATCGCTGAAGTTATCCTTGTCAATGTCGGTAAACATCCTCCAGGGAATATATATTCTTTTATAAAGTCTGAACTTTGCCTGTACTCATTATAACGTTCTTCTGGTATTGAAATGAACTGCGCATGAAACGTAGACAATTCAAATATCCTTAAATTGACATGGATTTGGAAGTTATTATGCTTTACGTATTCCGGTTACCTGCAAAACCATAAGCCCGTTTTCTGCCAATACTGATTCACAGCAACCGAAGAACTCCTCCATGAATTCATGACCTACAGCTTCTATCATTTCACTGAAAAAGCCACACCAAGTACATGATGTTTCAATCATCTACTCTTTTTTGCGTCTAGTGATTTTAAGTGCGAATGTTTTTTACCAGGATATGATTCTGTCATATTTGTAGCTTTTAGGCAACTGGCGGTAGTCACATAGTTGAAATCTGATATGATCCTGATACCCCAAATGGTTGAGGTTAAGAACATAAAAGGCTAATTAGTGGCAGAGCCAGAACAAAATACTCAGATTAATATGTCAAAAAGTACATATTTTATTTGCAAGATATACCGAGATGATACCTGAAGACCAGCTTCTTTCACTCTCATAGCAGCATACTTTAACTGCTCTTCAGATAGGGTAATGCCGGTATATCTACATCCAGTTCTTTTCACAACTTCAATAGCTAAAGATCCCCAACCGCAACCAATTTCAAGAATTTCGTGTTCTTTGCTGATTCTTGCCTATATCCGAAAAAAAGCTCGACAAAATGATTAGTAACTATATCAGGAAGACTATGATTTTGAAAATAGGAGAGGAAAAGGCTTACCTTTTCAATCAGGAGTGAAATCTTTCTCATCTGTGCATCTTTCAAGTCTTCATCTTCTGTCTTTAATCCACATGGACACAAACAAATGCGTGTTTTATTAAATTCATTATGTTATTACTTGATAAAGAAGACAACAATGTCGGGTTTCTGACCTTAAATACTGCCGAGGAGTATGTCATCGTTTCATCCAAGAAAAGTGCAAAAAGTTCATTACTCTATAAACAAAGACGAAAAACCGACAAAAAATCTCATTAATGACATTCTGAAGACATCAAATCCGTGGAGTTAACTTTATACAGTAGCATACCAAGTCATAATGACGAGAAATATTGCGGCGAGCTTGTGTTAGAGTATTTTGCCTTGAAACATGGCGAAGAAAAAACTTTGCGGATGAAATACTAGCTGTGAATAGCATTGGTGTCCACCAACCCCTAAGATCAACACAGAGAAAGCAAGTACAATTTCAGAAAATTCAGAGATTACTTTCGTATTCTGAGAGATCGTAAAATGCAGCCTACTTTTTCTTGTTCACAGCCGATACAGACTTGTTAGCATCTCTATTGGCAATGAGAATCTGCAATAAGTTATACAAAAATTAGCTGAAATAATTTTGTTAAGCAAAGAGAATCTGGCACCGGAAGCATACCATAACAAAGTTTAGAAGCCCTTCGTCTTTATCGACAAAGGTAAAATCGCCATTTATATATGCATCTGCTAGGCCTAAGTCAGCCTGTGTCATTATCTGAGAAAAAGTTTTCATCTTTGTCAGTGATGTCAATAGATTTCTTCAATACAATAAAATTATTGTTCGAATTTTCGGATATAAATGTGATCCTAATCAATTACTTCCAAACGAAATGATGGAAATAAGGCTCATACCTTCCAATAAAATTGAGGATTGTGAACTCTCAAAGTTGTTTTCAGAAAACACTTCTTAACAGTTCCCTCGAATGTGAAAATCGTGCCTCCTTCCTCTAATAATCTGTCATATCGTGATATAGGTATTCATTAAAACGGCTAAGTTTGAACAATGAAATTGTAACTAAACATGTACGAAGGAAATATGAGGTCGGAGATATTGAATTAAAAGTTGAAGCAAAATCATGAGAGAAGGGTTGTTGTTATCTTTTTACGTAAACTCACATCAAACTGCCAGTAGAGATATAATGTCCGAGAAATCTAGTAACAAAAAGGCGTGCTCCAGTTTCTAACAGAGAAGGTACCATGTGTTTCGGATTGCTTAGAATAGCATAACTTTTTCCAAGCAAACTATGAGCTGCAACCATGCCGGACTGAGAAAAATGTATACATCGTGAGTTTCGAAACACCGACTTGTTAAATTACCGGTAGGAGAGGGAGAAAAGGGGATCTTTCTATGAGTACTCGACCAAAAAATTTTGCAAACCGAAAAAGTATTTCCATGACTTATTGTCCTATTACCTTTCAGAGCATGGAAAGGAACAAATGTGACGGAAATTATTAGTACCTTTAGTCCATCTTCATGGAAACCGTAACCTGAAAGAAATGAAACACTGGATTAGCAATTATGTAGCGATGAAATCCTTCCATTAAAGAGATATATTGTGAGGTTTTTCAGTTGTATGGAAATTTCACTTACCGTGATATGCGCCACAGAACCAAAGGCGCCTTCTGCCTTGAATATTTTCAAGCTCAAGTGAAGCTTTTGATGCAGCTACAGATGGGACAGGGTGGCCTGTTGTCCACTTCATTAAAGTATGATCTGGTGTATGATCTGGATTGAGTGTCACAAGAAACGGTAGATTTGTTTCACCTAGGTTCTGCAAGAATCACATCATTAAAACCCGAAGAAGCTGCATAAGTATATACTCATTCGATTGACAAGTAAATTTTGAAACCACCAGACCTGCAGCACATTCAGCCAGTATGTCAGGCATACTTTGTTATCCGTACTTCCCAGGAAATTCCACGCACTCCACGCTGCTGTGTTTTGTGGCATAAATGTCTTATCGCGATGCAGGAAGATTTCGCTGTGTTCAAAAAACGATTTTTAACTTTGAAAAACTTAACACATAGATTTCAAATACTTTATCGAACTTGATAGAAGCAGAAGAGTAAACGTTGTACCTATACATGTATTGGAAAGCACCAAGTACTCGTTTTTCATCGAACGTTGCTTCATCTCCTAGTAGTTTTAATGCATCCGGAGCATGAAGAGCCATTATGCACCCACTGTAAATTTCTTTCGAACCATCTCCACTGGAAACTGTCCAACCTGATAAAGCACCGAGCAAACTAGAACTAATTTACTAAACCAAGTAACAGCATCATTAGAGGGTAAAAGAACGTGACAGCGACCAATTTTGCTTACCTTCATCATCAATGGAAATGGATTGTACCTCACAGCTTGTTCTTATTTGACATCCCCAACTCTCGAGCTTGTCCCTAACCTGAGTTATTAAAATGACAAGAAACATAATTGAATAAAAGATTACTATAAGGTTAAGAATGAAACTTGAAGCATAGTGAGGTAACAAAACGAGCACCTTGTCGACATAAGAATGTGATCTCCGCCGGACAGTAAGCCATTGAGGGCGGCCAAACACCTGAAGCAAGTGATGATTCCGGCAAAACGAGAGTATAGAGAAGGCTGAAAAGCTCATAACTTTGTCTGAAGGACAAGACCATATTGAACCACACATTGGAACCTAGTAACAAAGTTTCAACAATAAAAAGCCGAATGTAGAAAACAGAACCGAACCAAAACAAAAAATGGAGAAAGAGTAGAGGTATCAAAGTATCTCACAAGGTAAGCCTTCTGAAATAACTCGGAGTAGCCTCGTGATTCGATAAAACTCCCCAACGTTTCTTTCCTATCCATGTCTGGATTTCTCTCGAGTAACTCGAGATAACTAGAAAAATGAAGTACTTAGTTTCCATGTCAAGTGAAAAGATATTTAAATTTAGCAAGGATATGAATGTTACTACCTGAGGGAATCATCCTTAAACTTGACGATTTCTCGGATCATTTGCCAGAAGTGGGGGTTTAACAGGTTAGATTTTTGAGAAAACAAACCGGACAAGCCGTATCTACTACCCCATTCATAACCTTTGCCTTTGTCTAAGCTCACTGAGAATGACATATCAGATAATTCCATGTCTACTCCTAGACTTTCAAAAAATTCCATCATGTTCGGATATGTTACCTGTTTAACCAAATCAGAACCTGATGTTACATGTCATGTTTTTCGTTACAAATAAAGTATGCGCTCTACACGGATATCAAAATTAGATAATTTCGCTTACTTAGCGATTGACATGTAATCAACTTATAATGTCGTGTTTACAGATTTCAACCATTGACATAAATTAGAAAATAAAGTTAACATGTTTACACTAGCAAAAGTTTACATCACTGAATCTTTAATTTTTGCTAACCATATAATTATCAGCATGGAGTATTTTGCAATGAAAAAAAGTTCACATAATTCTTCATTCATGTAAACCATAATATACTCTTAATTTTCATACAATATCTCAATATTTTGAAATAATTTCTTTAGCATATGTATCCAATTAATAAAAATAATATTTATACGCTCTTTAGTTAGGAGATCCATTCCTGTTTACTCCATAAGAAAAATAATATTTAGTATAAAAATTATTAGAAATTCTTATAATAACACCATCCAAACATAAAATGGTGTTAGAAATTTAGCAAATATTTTGCACATGTAACAAAAATAAAATAAAACTAGTTTCCTATGAAATTTACTCAAAATCAAATTGCCTAAGAACTAACATTATTTAAATTTAATTTGGTATTTTTGTGGTGAGGATGTGGAAAAGGTGAAAATGACAAGTCCTTGTATAAGAATCTGAAGTTGAAGGATACATGTTTGTGGGAAAACTTAGGATAGATTTGATTGGCTAACCAAATTGCTTTTGACATCAAAATGGGAAGAAAGGTCCAATTTGTACATACTGTGACAGTGTAGGACAATATTGTGGACCCTTCCAATCTAATAATGAAAATGCTACCAAATTACAAATTACCATTCCATAAAAAAACAAATTACCATAGAAAATAGCTATCTTAAGTATAAATACAGATTATTATGACCAATTAACTTAACAAAATTGGAACACTCGGATAAGTTTTTATTATTCCATTTAAATATATAAATTCTTGATATTTTAAATCAACTTAGTCTAGGGGTCTTTGAGCCTCTCTTCCTTAAAAAAAGAAAAAATCAACTCAGTCTTCGATAATCAGAAAAAGGTCAATTTTGAACATAAAAATTCATTAATAGTAGAAATATCTATTTCTAAATAAGTATTATATGTGTAACATAATTAGAAAATACTATAAAATTTTGTTTCAGACTATCTAAAAAGATTGTATATATACATCACTTCTTTTTAGTTAAATTAGCATTTACATTTAGTTAATTTAGCAAGTTAAACTAATGTTACAAAACTAAATATAAGTTGAAAAAATAAAGTTGAATCCACCAACCAACAAAAGAATTATTGGAAAAATCAGGATGATTTGCAAATATGAAATTAAAATGTGAAAATCATACGGCAACTATGAAGCCAAGTCTTTAGCTACCAAACACAATTTTTTGCCAAAGGTAGTCCACAAATAAATATATGAAAATTATAAAGAAACTATAAAGAAAATCAGGGGAAAAAGTTTAATAATGACAAAGAAAAAATAAAGGGAAAGACTAGAAGATTCCACCTCCATAATTTCATTATCAGAAAAACACTTACATAATGCCCATCACCAATCAGTCAATCACCTGTATATTTGTATGCATTAAATAATTATGTTTGAGAATTGTTAAACATTTTTTGAAATATACGAGACTTTGATGTTTGTTAAAATTTAGGTATTTTTCGTATTTTAAAAAATTCATTAAAAAGTTTTTATCTTTTGTCATAATTAATTTTTTTGTCTTTTATGTTTAATTTTTAAATTTTAAATATAATATATTTTAACTTTCAAAGCATGTATATTACTATACAAAATGACTTTGTAGTTATGTTATGTCTATCTATTTGCCTGTTTAATTTGGTGTTTTATTCCAGCTTTTAATCGGAAGATAAGCTCATCTCTATGTCGAGCAGTTGGTTTTCTTTTAGTTACTTTTGAATATAAATCATTGCAGTGGCTATTAGTTTCTTTTTTATGTAACCTTTTTTTTTTTATTTAATCTCTCGGCACGAGTCATATTTCTCTCTAAATGAATGTTGTGGTTTGTCTCTTAAATGTGAAGTTGTTGCTTGTCTTCCTTCATGGTTATATTTATGTTTTACTTCATGGCAAGATGGAAGGGTTTTTATTGATATCACATTGAGCTGCTAATTAGACGATGAACTTTTTAGAACTTTTTTTATCATCACGAGTGTGTCGTGTCGTCTATAAATTTTGAAGATCTCCTTTTAGCTAATATATGTAGTTCAAGTTCTTCTTGAAGTGTTCATATAACGTAATTTATTGTCTAGTCTTTTTCTATTATTTACACTCATTTAGAAAGTAAAACACTATTAAAATGATATCATTTCAGTTTTTGTAAAATATCATCAATTTATGTTGTGTTGTGACTATTGAATTTGACATATCAATATTCATAGCTAATGAACATTATTTGTTTGTTCTCTTCAAATAACCATCTTTTGAAAGTATTATGACTGATTGTTGTGCAAACAAAAATATCAAAATCTGTTAACGAGACTTGTAGTATTATTTACAAATGTTAAATTTATATTAGTAGAGTCAAGTTCAAATGAGACAAGGGTTTAGGATGAGACTAGTTTTTATGATGAGACAAATGGTATTTTTGTAATTCAATATGGGAAGGTGGCAAACTTGTAATTAAATGAACATCCCTCATGCGTGAATTGAAGGGAAGGAAGAGGAGGTGATGTCACCGCTGATGTCACCTCTGGAGAGAGAAATAGTTTTAATTATTTTATTTAAAATGTATTTTCCCGCTCTTTCCGAACTCATTTTTCAAAAAAAATTATACCAGTGAACTCGTATTAATTACGTGGTCATTTTGAGATCCATTTTTGTTATTTATAGACGATTTTTATTTTTTTTTATTTTTTTATAATTGTTCCACCGGACTACTCTAATTGTTCCAACAGAATACTACATTTTTTTACACTCCCAGAGTGCATTTAAAAAAAATAATGAAAATATTGTGCTGGAACAATTGGAGTTGTGTGGTGGAACAAATGTAGTATTCTGTTGGAACAACCAAGTATCCGCTTGGAACAAAAATAAAAAAAAAACAAAAATCGTCTATAAATAATAACAATGGATCTCAAAATGACCACCTAATTAATACGAGTTCAGTGGTATAATTTTTTTTTGAAAAATGAGTTCGGAAAGAGCGGAAAAATGCATTTTAAATAAAATAATAAAAACTTTTGCTCTCTCCAGATAACATCAGCGATGACATCACCTCAATAATGCCCCTCCATGTTTTTAAAATTTCAAAATTGCCACCACTTTTTAATTGTCTCACACTAAAAAAAGTCTCTCCATAATGGCTTTGTCTCACATGAACCTATCTCTATATTAGTATTACCTTAAAAACAAAAAATTAGTATGTATCATTTTATATAGGGATATTCTATGGTCACTTTGTTTTTCACAAAGTAACCATTACTTTGTTTTGTCAACCATTGGATCATGGGTTAAAAACTAATCCAATGGTGAAAAAGACAAAGTAATGGAAAAACAAAGTGACCATAGCCTACACCTTTTATATATTAAGCTTAAATTTACACATTATCAAAACCGTAGACCTATGTTGATATCTGAAGTCTTGTTTAACTTATATTCCAAATTAGATTCTCAATAATAATTATTATTATCTTCAACAAGTCAATATTATAATTAAATAAAAATAAAAGAAAAGGCAACATGTTTCCAGATTTGTGGCTTTTTCCTCTTTGATCATATATATATATTAATTAACAAAAGAATCAACTAGTAATAAATACAAAAGATTATTCTGTTATGACCACAAAAAAACAGAGCGACAATTCCTCTAACCTCTGGAGAACAATTCAAGCTACTTGTTATTTAAAATCAAATATTATTCTAATAATTCCGGATTATTGCTATCATTACCTACCTAATTGTACCTTGATTATTTCCATAAAAAAAGAATTTGATACCTTAGATTTTGGTTTTTCTAACTGCATGTGCATTATTTTGTTCTATTCTGAGTTCATGTAGTTAAAAGCTTTACAATATTGAAATTTTACACAATTTGAACAAAAAAAAAAATCCAGATTTTGTTTTTAGTTAATATCACGAATCATGTAGTTATAGAAGATCTAATCCAAAATAAACTTAATTTTTAAATTTTTCAATAATACTTTTATTATAAAAAAACTTAGAACTTGAAAATACTAAAAGTCTACTACGTGGCTGAAAATGGAAACACACAACTCATATCCAACATTGTTTTGTCATGTCATTTTAAGTTTCTCGGTAATTCTATTTCAGTAGAAAAATCAAACGAATGAAAATTTAGCTTTTCTTGTCTAAAATAATGAAATTTAGTGCATTTTTGTTCTTTATTTTTCACATAGTATATAATAAGATTCAGTGAGGATTAGGAAATAACGAGCAATGTGACGTACGAAAAGCTGAACCAAACGAGACTTACGCGATTGAAGACCATGAAACCGAGGTCTAAATCAATGCCATCAAACGACACAGTTTTAGCATGGCCGCCGAGGTAATCATCTTTCTCGTATAGAACAACCTCCACCCCTGCTTTTGCTAATGCATAAGCTGAAGCAAGACCGCTAATCCCTGCTCCAATCACAGCTATTCTCATCCCGGACATTGTATCCTTCAAAACCAAACACAATTCTTGATAATTTGCATTAACATTATAATGCTAATCAATTAATTAAGTAAAGGAAAGAAATGAAACCTTAAAAGAAATAGTTACTAATGCAGATGAATCTCTGAAATGGCAATATGGATTCGTTAAAATGACTGAATTTTCTATCACTTTCTCAGGAAAATAGCAGAGGAAGTGAATACTAACAGTCAGAGAGGGAGGGGAGTGGATAGATAAGCAGAACATGGATGGGGGGTCTGACTATTTATATAAAATAATAATAATGGATTTTATTTTTTCTGAAAGAAAATAATAATAATAATGGATTTTTTTTAAAAGCAGTACATATGAATTATCATGTGGATATTTATTTACTATTTATACTAGCTAGGGTTAATTTATTAACCGCATCCAACCAGCCGCTTAGCTTTTAAAACTCCATCCCCAACCTTAACACTGAACATATTTTCTAATTGTCAACTTGACAATCTCGTACTTGTTTTCTAAATAAACAAGGGTATTTTGGGAAAGAAAATTCATCATTGTTTTGGTGAAGAAAATTCATTATTTGCTGGTTAAATTCATAATTAAGACTTGTAAGTACAAATGGTTAAGTGCAATTTAGAGATGCCGTCCCAGTTTATTACTTTTGCAAATACAACATGCTTCAAGTCTTCCAAATACATTATCTAGTTTTGATTCCATTAACAAATTAATATCGGTTTTACTGTTTGGTTACTGTGACAATTTCAGTATAATTTAATCTTGAACTAACTAACTATCCTTTATCATCCATAGTTAGTTCAAGATTAAATTCTTCAAAACGTAAACCACTTTGCTTTCATTTTAATACCATAAAGTAAAAATGTTACATTTGAGGCAAATGAAAAGTCTTATTAAGAAATTCATGAATTTTAGATAATTTATCAACATTTCAAGCTATCATGCTTCAATAGATATATAGATAAATTAAATCCAATTGTCCAATTAGGAATTAGGTCGGTTACATAATATATTTTTTTGTATATAAACACTGAACAAAACCAGAATCTCAATTAGTAAGAAAAAATCAGAATCACAAACGTCACAAAATCAAAGTGAAAGACGTAAAGCGAAATCTAGAGATTAAAATGGCTAAAGAAGAAAAAGTTAGAAAGAGGCTCATCACCAAGTCGATGCTTCTTTTACTTGAATCTCTATATGTATTTTTTTAATCATGATCTACGAAGTAACTGTATTTTTGTTTAATAGGTCAATATAACAAAATATACGAGATCACTATGAAATCTATTATCTTTGCACGTCCATGGTGTCACCATCCGTTGAGCCGAGGACGGTGCTGAAGAAATGATGAGATTTATTCCTTGCCTCCCGATTTAATATTATGACGAGGGAACAAACAACCACCCTGACCTCCTACCAAGGAGATGGTTTGAAGAAGTTGATCGGGCCATTATAATAATAAAACATGACACAGTAAAAATTTGGAAATGTTAGGGTAGATATAAAATACTTCCAGAGAAAAACCAAGGTAGATTGCAGTGAGTTATCTAACTTCCTCAATTTATTTATTTGCTTTATCAATTTTTGTGGTAAAGGCTAAGTAAATTTGTACTTTATGAGAATAGAATGAAAGGATACTATGTAAAATAGAGTAGAAAAATAACTTTATTACTGCACTATATTAATTTGAGACATTAAAAATCTTGAAATTTTATAAAAATACAATAACAAAGATCACACGCAAAAACTAAACTAATGAAGGAAATGAAAAGAAAATGATATTGTTAGCGATATTTTCAGAATATAGTAATATATTACGATACTATCCCAATTTTAACCTTAGCGCGTGTGAAAATAATTGCGGGCGTGTCAGAGAGTTAAAGTTCTCTCAAATTAATTGAACGTTTGGAAATTGGATAAATGCGCGTACTTGAATTCTAATTAAACGATTGGCGAGGGACGTAAGGATTGAAAAAATTCCTCTTGGGTCTCTATTGCGGCGATAAATACGTTACTAGATTAAATTAAAGTTACCAAAAATAAGCAATATAAATAGACAATTAAGTAAAATAAAGTGCGAAATTGACACTGATTTAAAGAGAAAGTCTATTTTATTTGATGTAGGGAGAAGGGTACAATTGTTCAATAATGTAGATTACAATCAACCTATCTCTATATTAAGCAAATAAACAAACACAATTTTTTAAGTACCATAGCTATAAGCAAATTAAAGCAACAAATATGTACTTGAAAACAAAATAAATTGACAAAAACTTAATTACTAAAAACAAATTGAAAAATAAACATACTCGAAGCTAAATAAAATAGCTCAATGACGACGCTGGCGTTGACGTTGATTCCGGATCCGCGAGCACTTGAGACGGGCTATCGAACGGTTGACAAACGTTGACTTGTTCTACGGTGATGAAGGTGTCTAAACTTGTGAAAAATGGTCTGAATTTGATGTCGAACGTCTGACCTCGAACTTACGAAGGCTAAATGTTGAATTTGGATATCTATGGATGCCTTTGGACTCACCAAACAACAACTAAAACGAACTTGAGCGATGAAAACACGAATAAGAAAATGTAATTTTTGCTATTGGTGACACTAGAACTTCGAAAAACTTAAGGTAAAATGTGTTTCAGGAACCCGTTTGAGGTGAAACAAAAGGCTAAATTAAAATTTAGGATGTGAGTAACAAAATTATAGAAGACTTCAAAAGCTAGATCGGACTCTAAGTAACTGTAAAATGCAAAATGAAATCACTAAACAGATTGTTTTTGACTACCATCTTTTGTTCCATCAAATTCCATCTCTAATCAAATTCGATCATATCTTTCAATTGTTTTTCTTCTATTTTGAGTTTTTGTATTTGTATCATTAGGCTATTATATAGATAAAATAAAAATAAAATTGATATGTTTTATTTTTTATTTTTTTTCTTTTGAAAAGAAATTGATATGTTAGTATAACCACCTAGTTTGGAGTGGGTGATATCGGAATATGAAGATTTGTATAAAGAGCAGCTCTAAAGAATGACGGCAAAGACATAAATGGACTGAATATATTCATGACGCGTTTTAAAGTCCCGATGAAGCTCATTGGTGACAAATTTCAGACCATTTCTGCTGGTATTTGAGTGTATTTTTTATAGAAAATGTGTATTACAAACTTGATAGATGAAGATTTACATAGAATTACAGAAATTATAATTTCAACTAGTAAGACCATTCCAAATCATTTCAAGGACCAAATTTGTACTTGAGGTTACACTTTCTCTCCTTCAGGTATTAGGCACATCCTGAATCATCTCTTTTGATCTAATCCCCTTAAGTTCTTCAGCAAGAACATCCAACGAATCCGAAACTTCAGCCTTATACACATAAAACTTAATCATAAAAAAGAAGAAAATGAGGTTCAGGAAGTTCAAGATTGCAAAGAATGCATAATAGTAGTCCAAATGTGAATCATTCAAGTTATTCAAGATCCAACCCTTATGACCGTTCCTCTTCGTGACACGCGAAACAGTCGAAAGAAGAAAACTACTAAGAAAATTCCCGATTCCAAGGCTCGTAGTCGAATAAGAAGTACCGAGACTCTTCATACTTTCCGGAGCTTGGTCATAGAAAAATTCAAGCTTGGCCACTTCTAAAAATGCATCTGCTATTCCCATAAGCAGAAACTGAGGAAGTAAAATGAGTATAGTCAACGGAATTTGCCCTCCACTTTCTACTAAATCATGTTCTTTCGCGACGTTAAGTCTGTACCGTTCTGTGAGGGATGCGATAATCATGATCACAATGTGGAACACCATGCCTATTCCCATCCTTTGAAGAAGTGTAACACCTCTAGGATTTTTAGTCCATTTTTTCATAATTGGGACGAAAAATCGGTCGTAAAGGACAACGGAAATAAGCATTGCTAGTGTTACGAAACCGGATAAACTTGCTGGAGGGATTCTGAAGTTGCCAATGTGCCTGTCAAGAGTAGTTCCTTGCTTGACAAAAAGGGTATTGATTTGAGCAATCATTGTGCTTGGAACAAATGTTGCAATTAAGACTGGTATCATTCTTAGCATTTGTTTAGTTTCTTCTACTTGAGTTACTGAGCAGAGTAGCCATGGATCTTTTGAATCTGTTTTCACTGCAGCTTTGTTTAGGAACCTGTTGTATGGCAACATAAATCAAACATCATTAATTGAATCAAAAAGTACATAAATGTTGTTTTAGCCCTTGTCAAACGTTTGATATTTAGGTCCTCTTTTCTACTTGTGACATGTAGTCTCTAATTATGGTTGAAATCCAACTCAAAGTTGCGAAGTTACTACATGTCATGAAATTGAAAGGCATATGGAACAGAATTGCCTCATACTTATAAATGATATAGTGCCTTTATAACTAATTAATGTGGGATATTTTAGTACCCCTCATGTCTAAGCCCGAATATTGGACATCTACGAGTGACTTAGCAATGCAAGTAGTCTCACATTGGACTACATGACAATAATACTAGGCATGTTCATAAGTCATCGCCCGTCTTCATAGATTGAGCTTGGACATGCATATTATTAGCTACTACATACATAATATGGATTGGGCTTAACATGTCTCAAAAAGCCCAAGTAAAGTCCAACTGTCCTTATACATACATATACATTATTTTCATATAGAAATCCAAATTCTTCTTATTTTGCTAAACCTTTTTTACAAATAGGTTATGTAATAAATAGTTTGTTTTGTTAGAGAATGTACCTTAAAGTAGGAGTAGAATCAATCCTGAACCTGCCCTTGTTAATTGCATACTCTTCCAAATCAAGCTCATAAAGCTCCTTAGTATCAAGAGGCACTTGAACCCTCCATTTTCTAAAAGCAGCCACAATGACCATACCCATTTTAGTAAATGGGCTTCCAGAGGGTACCCTGTGCCTATAATAAGGTGTACCAGCCAAAAATATAACAATAGATGTCAAAAGCCCCAAAGTTGGAAGCCCATAGCCCAGTGACCAGCCCACATTGTCTTGTATATAAACAAGCACTGTGTTAGCAAAAAGTGTCCCAAAGAAAATGCTGAACATCCACCAATTGAAGAATGATAGCTTCTGCTTCTTTTCTTTGGGGTGAAACTCGTCGAATTGATCTGCCCCGATTGTTGATATGTTCGGCTTGGTCCCGCCCGTGCCTAAGGCTAGTGTGTAAAGTGCACCGAAAAATACTGCTAACTGGAGTGTTGAGGCTTCTTTGCAGTTGTTGAGATTAGGGTCTGTGCAAGGAGGTGGTCTTAGTGCTGGAAGTGAAACTGATAATGTTAGGACTGACATTCCCTGCATTCATGAAGAGATTATAACTACTAGTATGTTTAAATATTTGTCCTAGAACTATTCCGACATTAATGGGCCTATTTTTGGGCCTAGATTGGCCCAGTGGGTTTTTACCTAAAAATACTTAGCACAAACTCGATATATCTTGTTATTACAGACGGTTTTAATTGGATTGGAACTCAAGCTAAAAAAGAACTCAGCCGAATAGCCCAACTAAATAATATATATATTCACATTCATCAATTAGTTGTAGCCTAATTGATACACTTATGGTGAGTGTGAAGTCTGAAATTTGAATCTTACTTCCAAAAACTATATTAGAATATAAATGTCCAAGGTATCATTTAAGATAAAGTACAAACAAATATCGATTTTAATTAATTTTGGAGCCAGCCACGGTCCAACTCTTCCTCTATTGATCTAAATTCAATAGGTGGAGGGAAAACTTTTTGTTGTTTTCATTTCTTTTTTTATCCAAATGAACTATTTAATTGATGTCATGGATGGCATAGTGTGAGTTACGTAGAAAAATAAAAAGTGGACTAAATGCAAGTGGAATCCAAATGACTTTAAGGTTCTTCGTTTTTGTATATCCATGTTTATGTATATTAGAGCTCATCTTTTCCTTTATTTCCTGCCATGTTGGACTTAATGACTACCCATTTGTTGTTTGTTTCTTCTTGAAATAATATCTAATAATTAAATGGTCCCAATCTAATTTGCATCATCTCTTTAATTTCGAGAATGACCTGCAAAGTTTGACTTGGAAATTAAGAAATTGTGGGAAGAAAATTCGGAATGGAAAAAACTAGTGGACAATTTTATCAAATAAAGATTCTAAGAATCCATACTAGTTTGAAAAGGATATACATATGGTCAGTCAACTTGTTTAATTTAGATGTATTATTCAATTAATCTTTCACTGGATAAGTACTCTATAAATTTTTCTAAAAAACCAATTTCTTTCAAAGTCATGATACTTCCCTTCCACATCCACACTGTCTGTCTACACCTAATTAATTTTGAAATATTAATGTCTTTATCTTATAACTCTGTCAGTCTCCCAGAAGATATGATTTAAGCAAATACCAGAACACCAATTTGATACGATTTCGACATTTCAATAATTCATTAAATTAAATTAAACCATTCACAAGTTTGAATCAAATTAATTTAATGTATATATGGTCATTAGATTAATAATACAGTTGATGTTGTCTGTATTGCAGGTTTATTTGCAAAGGCATAGTCATGCAGCTAACTAGCGTATCATAATAAATTGAGTATTTATCATATATAGTTGTTGAGAGATCATATATACAAAGTTCTTAAAATATGTAGAAAACATGTTTAGATATACTACAAATGAGTCAATGCATGGATATAGGTAAATATATAGTTAATTATAAAATGTACAATAATTAAGGCTTAACACATATATTGTTCTCTTAAACTCAACCAAAGCTGAAATTACAAGTGTCTTATTAGCCTTTTGAATTAGCTTAAAGTGATTTGCTGGTACTTAAATTTAACGTGAATTATCGACTTATATTCAGAGGCTAACGAGTCACCTTATAAGTTTTGGAGCAATCGGTCTTCCCGATCCAGTTCAAGGGGCTCAATTAGGTCACATATTAATCATATAAATACAAGAATGAATTATGAATGTAGCTTTTGTGCATCTTAAATCTAACTTTGTGACGATGCATATAAATTGGCCATTTAATTATGTTATCGACCAAAACTCATTTTTTTAATGAAATTTGAAATTGCATAATATGATAAACATCAAGCTTAAAATTACGATAATTAATTATTTTGTATGTGATCTCGTACCATGAGATAGATTAAGGAGGCAATGACGAAGGTCCAGTATCGGCCGAGATGAGCATCAGCAATATAGGCACCCAAAATGGGAGTCATCCAAATAGTACCAACCCAATTTGTAACATTATTTGCTGATTTTACAGTGCCTTCATGCAGTTTTTTCGTCAAGTATAGCACCAAATTACTTGATATTCCATAATATGCCATCCTTTCAAACACCTCATATACTGGAACAAAAGGAAAAAAAAATGAAATCAATTAAAAGATTCCAATAGTCACCGTATAAAAAATGGGTTCGGATCCTGTAGAGTTCCAAAGGAACTCCATGTGTGAAGTTCCTAAGATCTCAGCCACACAATAAGATCCTAGAGCCCTCATTTAAAGGTAGAGAGAAAAAAAAAGTGTTTTGTTTAATTAATGAGGGCTCTAGGATCAATTGTGTGGCTGAGATCTTAGGAACTCCAGAGAATCCTTAGCCATAAAAAATATGTACGTCTATCATACTCTTAGCATTTAATTTTATTATGTATATTTCCATAAAAAATAGTTATTATGTATATTATCATTTTGGTGCAACTTAATTTTATGTTTTTTAATTTTTTATGTGAATGACTAAAATTGTGAAAAATTTGAATTTTATAATCTACACGTAATTTTAGACAAAATTTCCTTAAGTAAATAGCATAGTATTGAAATACTTCCAGTGAAGTAAAGTTGCATTTGTCCTTAGGTGGCATAGCGATAACTAGCTAACTTTACAGTTAGATGTTCGAGATTCGAACACTAGGAGAAATAAAAGTCAAAAATATACATAAATTGATTTTTAAGCACCACATCATATACCGAGTAATTCAGTTTAATAAATTATAGTCTCAAGTCCTGATACTGAGACTTGAACCGTATCCCTAGCTAGCTCAGCCTACCATCTACTAGTCATTTGGTTATAAAAAGATAATCTAGTATAACAGCATTTCATGATTTTCAAAAAATATCAGTTTATTGGAGAGTTTAAAATTCAACAACTTGGAGCACATCCTGTTCATACTAACGTGTTACAAATAAACTACCATATCATAATTGGATTAGATGATTAAATTAATCAATAATCATGCATGGAGAAACGTAATTAGGAAGGTAGTTTTGTTGTATATAACCATTATTATTACTTAATTACTGACTGTTGGATTCTGGAGAACATTGTCCTTTGCAAATTGATCAACATGTGTATATAATATACAACTTGAAAAATAATGAAAAATAACAAAATGAAATAAGGTGGTAGGTGAGGAGATTCATATTTATGAGAAATGAGAGGCAGAGTATTGATTTGGAGTAATTAAAATTCAATTTTGGATTTGAAATACAGAGAAGAAAACAGGCTAGGTAGATATATATGTACAAAACGTCATCGTATCATAGGTATGGGATAGGTTGTGGCCGGTCTATTATCTTCCATAATCTCAAGCCTTGCATTTATTATCCTTTCTCTTGAGACTATACTAGTTAATTAGACTGAATTAAGCTACAACCATAAAAGAAAAGAAATAGAATTTCTGGACATTTTATTCTTCCATTTCTGAATATACTCTAACCTTTGTTTGTTACGGAAAAAAATGAAAACGTTTATGAGGCGTAACAACAATTGTAATGGGAATAGAACCCGGAAAACAACACTATAATAAGAGTCATTTATTTATTGTTGAGTCTACTTTGATAGTCTTTCAAAAACGTGTTGTGAGATTGTAGATAGTTTTTAGTTCCACCAAACTTAGAATTAAGAAGAATGAAGATGAAGATCATGACAAGAAAGAAATAAGTTCCAAGATTGAAGGAACTAATAAAAAGACATATATGTGACAACTATATTAGATTTATATAAGTATTCTATACAGTGGCGGAATCAAGATTCCAGTTCGGTTCAAATATTATGCCCCGCCACGAAAAGTAAGATTTGAACAAGAGAGAAAGAGTTAGATTACATACCAACAACAAAAGAGCAAGCTCTCCAGCCACCTCTTTTGGATCTAAGAACAGGTTTTCCTTTGAGATCCACAGTTCCATCTTGTGTATATTCTTCACCATTGATGTTTTTTCCATCTTCTTGACCCATATTATAATCTTAACTCTAATTAAACTCCCTTACTTACTTTAATTTAATTTGTTTTGCACACTCTCCTACTCAAATAATGTGTTTGTATTATGTATTACTCTTTTTATAGACCTTACTCACCCACCCCTTTCTCTTGTCCTACTTCTCCCCTTTCTTTTTCTTGCATGAATTGGGCATTCTTCAACTAATCATTTTTTTAACTCGCTTGCTTCCATGCTATTTAAAAGAATAAGTTACTAAAATAGTCCTAATTCTTTTCAGGGAAATGCCAATTTAATCTATACATATATAAAAAGATACAATTTCAGTCCTAATGTTTGTCAAATGCCATAATTGAAGTTCTTGCTAACAGAAATTGACATATCAAATGACACAACGTGTATCAATTGTAATGCTCAAAGACGAAAAATGATTGAAACTGTAATTTGTGGTGGTATCTTTTCGGATAAGGATTGACGACTTAATTGTATGATAGGTCAAATTCTATTGATAAGTGGTAACGGTTTAATCTTATAAGACTTGACAAACGATTTTTTACCTTTTAGTAAAATGATTTGCAGATGTTATTACTTAAATTATTGAATAATATAGAAAAATTACAGCACGATAATAATCAAAGAAAAATGGAGGAATTAAACCTCACAATAATACTGGCAGAAGCCAGTATAAACCACATAAAGGGTAAAGAAACGCTACAAAGAGCCTAAGACACCATAAATATACTATAAAACGACATAATAAATCATATATTTTTTGAGATTCTGCATCTGCATAAAAACAATCGAAAACCATTTTTCAACACCCATGCCCCTTCAGAAAATCGGATCTAAGTCATTCTTGAAATTGCACTCCTGTAAATTTACATATCTATGGATTAAGTCAACCTTTTCCGCCCGTGCTAAATCTGAACGAGCTATAAATGAAGAAAATATAGCTAACGGATGCAGATTTGACTACCAAATAATATTGTTGAAATATATGATGTTAGAGCAAAATAATAGATTGGACCTCTTTATATTATTCTGTATATTAAGGTTAATTCGCTTTTTTCAAAGTGCTCAAACCTATTCTAAAATCTTTTCCATAAATCATGTACAAAAAAAGTCCGAATTTTGTCTACACATACACAACATAATATGAGTTCTTTGTCATGAATTGAGTTGGGGCAAAAGCAACCGGCATGGTAATTGGGGGGACCTAAGCAAAATAATAGATTGGACCTCTTTAATTTTTTAAAATGAAACTAAACAAGGTCTAAATTTCATATCCAGTGAGAGAATAGGTTTGGAAAACCAAAAAGGGGAACACTTCTTCTCCAATGCCAGAGAGAATTTAGTATACTTCTAAAGCACGATGACGTGGTACTCCAAACCAATAAATGGTTGACATATGTTACATCAACTAATTGAATATTGACAACTAATAATTAAAAATTACTTTTTAGTTAATAATTTATATAAAATTCTAGACCCTAAAATAAAAACCCTAGGCTCTAAAAATTAAACCTTAGACCCTAAATCATCAACCCTAGATACTAATATATATAACATGTCATCGAATTATTAGTCCGGAGTACCACGTCATCCGTACTCAAGGAGTATTTTAAAATTTTTCTCACATCTCTTAATTTAGAGATGATTTTTAGCACCCATTCAAAAATAGAAAGGGAAAGAATAGAGATTATGTGCTATATTTAAAACCTATTAGAGATGATCTAAATAAATATTCTCTTAATAAAAACTAGTACAAATCACAAAATAATGAAAAGCACATAACTATTATTTTGCTCATTACCACCATTGGATTAGTGGTATGAAATGTGATCCAATGGTGATAGAAACAAAGTAGTGCTTACTTCAAAATAACTATAGAAAACACCAATATAAAATCAAATCATATTACATGTTTTTCATATTAAATCAATAAATTGAAATTATAACTTAATCAAATTCTTTTCTAAATAAATAAATTGTGCAATTGCGCTTACATTTCTTATAAAATATTTATTCTAATGTGTTTCAAATCCACCACCTCCTTCATTCCTTGATCAGAGATAGAGTTTTCTAGATTTAAAAGCAAGTGAATTGCATATTCCTTAATCCAATGACAAAGCATGAAAAATTATAAATCATAAATAAAAGCACGTGAAATTTCAAAGGAACAAAATAAATGAATAAATAATTGATTCGTAACAAAAGTAGTGAAGATTGAATCCACCGTAATGAACAAATCAAGAGCTAACATAAATACAGTTCTCATTCCATTTTATTTGTGAGTAGTTTTTTAAATTTTGTTTGGAGAGTCACTATTGAATTAATAATAATTCAATCCAATAGTGTATAACGACCCTAACCCTAATTCTAACCTTAATTATAATCCCGAACTCGAACTTGAACCCGTATCCGAACTTAAATTCGAACCCGAAGCAACGTCGTTGACAACAATTCTGATAATGGAGTTTGCAGTTAAGGTTCGGGTTAGAGTTTAGGGTTGGAGTTTAGAGTTAAGGTTTGGATTCGGGTTTAGGATTAGAGTTAGAGTTTGACTGAGGATTGTTATACACCATTGGATTGAATTATTATGAATCCAATGATGACTTTCCAAATTAAATTTGAAGAACTACTCACCAAGAGAATGAGACTGAATATAAATATAATACAAAATAAGTAGAAAAACAAAGAGAAAACAAATGGAGGAAGAAAAAAGAAAAAAGGAATGAAGGAGGTTTTAATGGAAAAGATGAAACAAAAAATTTTTTATTAATACAAATAACTCTAATATTAAGAAAATGAAAACTTCTTTTTTCTTTTTTTCCATTTGATTAAAACTGTTTTGCAATCTTGAATATTTTTGTAAATTTCCCTACTAGTAATTGGGCTTAAGTAATATTTAGTTTTAGAACCCTATTAGTTTGAAAAATAGAATTACAGTGGGCTTAGTTTATGGGCTTCATGAGTTTTGAGGTTTAATTTGATTTCTGAAATTATCCATCAACTGCAAATTGATCTAATTAATTCAAAGATTAATTAATGGCAAAAAAAAAATTTATTGTATCGAAGGGCTCTAAATCAAGCTCATAGTTCATCACGAGTCATATCATAACTCTGTTGCTGACAATTATTATCAAGCTTAGAAATTTTCGTCGCTTATTTGTTAAAAGCTATAAAATTATTCATCAAATTGTTTTGACACAATCCATCAAATTATTAGTTAATCTGTAGGACAAAAAGGATCAAGTGCATAAATATATCTATATTTAAGTACCCATCAAAAACAACAATTATTCCGTTTAATTTTAAGTTCATCAAATTTTATTCGACATCACTCCAAAATATAAATATCATAATAAATGACATTGAATCAAGTGAGAAACTTTGAATCAAGCTTAAGAATCTTCATCGAGCCATACACCAAACTTTATTATTGACATCATACTGATAAACTCAATTGAGAAAAATGAATTATTTGATTAACAATGGAGATTACAAAAAATGATATATGAACAAGATACAACCACGAGTTATGGTAAAAATATTTTTCCTATCTAACAAAAGGAAACAAGACTAATCAATGTTAACGATAATTGACTTAGGAGTCACACAATAAGCTTGCAAGAAATCCAAAGAACTTGGACGAGACATAACGAGCTTGGGACACAAATAATATTGCCTAACACATATAAATTTCAGTTTAAGTATCATTAACGGAACGACAGTTGTGCTCACATGGTCAATGATTGACCAAATAGAATTTGGTCAATCACCGTTAGATCAAAATCTAAGGGTCGAGATTAGTTTAGTGGTTTCATTAGTATCTAATTTCCACCCTTAAATTTTGATCTAATGGTGATTGACCAAATTATATTTGGTCAAGACCATGTGAGCACCACTCTCATTAATGGATACAAAATTATTCAGTAAATTGATTTGATTTTTCCCAACATTGATACCACAATGTAAACATCATAACAAGTGACACTAAACCATGCTCAGGAATCCACATCAGTCACTTATTGTGAGCAATATAAGTTTGTCATAAAAAAAACCCCGCTACAGACATTCAATTACTAACTTTATTGACTACCATATAACCAGAGATGCAATTCATGTGTTGAAATATCTCAAAGGTGCATCATCTTTGGGATTGTTCTATCCTAATCAGACAGAGATGCAGCTTGTAGCTTTTTGCAACAATGATTACAATGAGCAGGCTAAGAGACTATTGTGATAATGAAGTTGCCATACACATTGCACAAAATCTAGTGTTCCATGAGAGGACAAAACATCTGAATTTTGACTGCCATATAACAAGGGAATATATGCAAGAAGGATTGTTGGTCACATCTTTTGTGTCATCTATCCGTTAGCAGACATATTTACTAAGCCATTATCTTATGGTAAAATGGCTCCAATTCTTCAGAAAATGGGAGTTGTTCAACTGCCTAGTTGAATCTTGAGTTGAAATTTGCACGGGAGTTCATCTCGTGAGGAAGGGGTGAAGAAGATTGCCATGTGCTAAACATGTGCTTCTTACTTATTAATACGGTGTTGTTGTAGCTTTATATATACCAGACTGTTGACTGTGTTCTTTTCATGAACTTGAATAATATCTAAATTTCCCCAAATCTTATGATGATTTGATTTTTCCCAACATTGATACCACAATGTAAACATCATAACAAGTGACACTACATCATGCTTAGAAATCCACATCGGCCATTTATTGTGAACAATATAAGTTTGTCATAAAAAAACCGTGCTACAGACATTCGATTACTAACTTTATTGTGTACCACGAAAAGGGATATATATGTTCTTATGTACCACAAAACCATAACAAAGATAAAATATGAAAATAAAAGATAAGCTTAACATATCATGCAAAGAGGGAACATGAAAATGAAGCCTACCAAATCAACAACCTTAAAGGACAATTTATCATATCCCATATTCGCTTACTCCGCCCAGTCCTATTAAATTTCCAATCAAAAAGAACAAAATCAATCTCATGAACACTAAAATTAAGTTAAGTACTATAAGTTTGACATACTAATTAATAAGACACACCTTATTAAAACTCCTTTGAGGGTCGACTTGGGTGCAGTAAAGGATGCTTACGACTATCCTAAGGTTCAAAGGTGAGCTTTTCCTTGTATCGAATTCAATACCAACTATTCGAGCTTTTGAATAACTATTTGTCGTCTGATTTACAATCTCTAACCATTGGCGATCGCTAAAAGCAGGAACCACAATGTCTGATATTAATACAAAGGTAAGCCCTTCGCCTCCGTGACTTGTCTGGTGAAATGGAAAACATTAGTAGAGGCTCAGAGCACGTAATAACATCAATAACAAGTGTTATCTCTTATAGATATTTTTTTATATCAATGTGAAGACGACATTACATGCTCGCTGAGAAAATAAATGTCGATACTAAACCCTGGATGACAAAGATGGCTGGTAAAAAATTATTTGAAGAGAACTTCAAAGTTAGGACAACACCATGTATCGGTTAAAAGAAAGAAGATGAGTAATGAAATTGAACATGAATTTGAGTTCCTGGAATAAATTTTGAAGCTCTAATTTCTAGTTGAACACATATAACTTCAGTTGCGGACGCTGATATTTAACCCCGAAAAATAGAGAAGTAGATTACGATGTTGGGCCAACTGAAAGAGCAATACTTAGATTGCCGATTCTATAACGATATTAGAACAATTAACAAAACAAACAACACATGATAACCTCAATATCTTAATTGGAAGATGTTCATCTTGATAACTTTACTTTCCACCAAACACCACTAATATTATTAGGGTTTTTCTATCATGTGCATTGGGCACATGATAAGTGTTATAATTGCACATATTAAGCATTAAATGTACACCTTAAACATTAAATTGGCTACCTATCTCTAATGTATATATTTAATTAATTAATTAATTATTTGATTCTCTCTCTTCCTCATTCTATTCTAAGAAAAAAACGTTGGTAGAAATTCTCATTTTGTAAGAAATTTTTTTAATATTATTAAACCATCACGTACCTTACCTTTCATCCAAACACAACAAGGTATTTCATATAATATTATCATCCATCGCATACTTCACCTTACCTTAAGTTACCATCCAAACAAAGTAGAGTACAAAGAAAGTTTGTACTTAGAAACCTTAATAGATGTGAAGTTATAAAAGGAGACACTTAAATACAATCTCTTTTTTACTACAAGCATTTGGAATTCACATTAAATTAGCGTGTGGAACTAAATAAAACCATTTGGACCACATATACAAAATTAAAAAGAATTGACTTACCAAATTTGAGGGTCACAATTGAAAATTTTGGTCAAAGTTATAAATTTTACGTTCCATTAGCTTCATTACTAATTCTATTTAATCTAATTTACTGATTATACGAACCATATTATTATCATCATCCTCTCAAAAACAATAATATTATTCTCATCATGTGTCTTCACCAATTTTAACAGTGGTGCATTTTACTTTTACCAACGATAATATCAAATTCTTAACATATCCCGAAAATATCTAGAGATAAAATATACCTAAATAGAAGGTATAGGTTAAAATATGATGAAATTAGAAATCTAATCGTGAACTAATACGAAGGGATAAATTTACATAATGCTCTCTTAGGTTTCTTTTTCAGTGCTATCATATTCATTGCAACTATAATTTCTCGCTCTTCCTCCGCCGCCGCCGTCGTTATCTGCATCCTCAATTTCCATTTTTCCGGCAGCCTGCTGGTTTTGAAGGTATAACTTTTATATTAAGCAACTTCTGATACTTAATTCAATGTCTGATTATTAGCAGCAGCTAACGAAATGCTAATTATTAATTTCTTTGTTGTCGTCGTTGTTGTTGTTGTTGTTGTTGTCGTCGTCGTGGTTTAGCTCCATTAAACGGTTAGGAATTTGTTGGATTGTGGTATTTGTTACTACATTATGGACTTTAGTAATTGTTATGCCTAATAGCTATCAGTTACCGAGTAGCAATGGAACGACTATTTGCTTAGTTGAATGGTTAAAGAATGGCCACGAGGTTTTGAACATTGATGGCAATATGAGGTTTTATCAGCTTACATGAACTATCGGTGGTTTCAGTTCTCGTTTTCTTTTTCTGGGAGACTTGTTGATAGGAGGTTGTCTACTCTTGAATTTCTAGCTCCATTGTGCTGTTTTGCAATGCTCTGTTATTTTATTTTATTCTCAGTTAATTATTGCTGCATGTTCTCTTCAAGAGTGAGTATGAAACATCTTTAATGTATTTTTTCTTTTGGAAGTTCATGTCTTGCATTATTTGGAATTTGAGGAAAATTATGTTGAATGCTAGTACTGTACATGCATGCACTTTATTGCAATGTTCTGCCAGCTCTTATGTTGTTAGAAGGTCTAATTTTGGGTAGACTAATGGACCACAGGATAACATTGGTTGATGGTTGCTGGCTGATTTTCTTACATTCTACCCTATATGTGCAGAGACGTTTACGAAGAGACAGTCCAAACATCTGCCGGCATCTCATTGGTTTTCTTGTGTTTCAGCCTAAGTGTAGTGGTCTGGATGGCTTGCCTGATCTGCTAAGACAGAGAACTCGCTTTTTTTACTCAGTTTGTGGATAATATGAGCAGATCTAGTCAGCATAAAGAAAGGCATGGTAGAAGTAGTGGGGTTCCCCTTTTTCGTCAAGATGAAGGTACTGCTGCACGGACAAGGCCTTTAAGCTTTGAAGAGATTATGTCAAGAAGGGAAAAGAAAAAGAAACAGTTTGATGATGAGAAAGAAGGAACTGTAGAAGACGTAGCCAGAGATAGTGATGTTGCAAAAGTTTCTGACAGGGATGATAGCCGAATTAAAGATTCTTCATCTGGTGTCCAAAAACATTTGTTGGAAGGAGATGCAAAGCCAAGTTCTAGAAAGAAAAAAGAGAACACATCTGTGGAGAATAACAATGTAGATGAAAGCAAAGATAGAAGAGTTAGGGATTCAAAAACCAAATTGAAGTCAACGATAAGCAGAGATCTAAAAACTGAAGGTAGGATTGAAGAACAAATTCATGGCAGGAGAAAAATTGATGAGCGGCAAGGCATGGTGACTGAAAATGAAGCATTGAACAAGCATTCAAGAGATGTGATGCGAATTGATAGGAATGCAGATGGAACTAGACAAAATTTTGAAAGAGCGAGCATGAGAAATGAACAAAATGTGATTGATGAGAGAAATAGAGATAGACATCCTACAAAGAAAAATGATGTAAGGAAAGGGCATGATAATGAAACTTCAGATAGAAAGGAAATTGACGAAAGAAACAGAGATAGATATCCTACAAAGAAACATGATGCGATGAAAGGGCATGATAGAGAAACTTCATATCGAAAGGAAATTGATGAAAGAATTAGAGATAGACATCCTACAAAGATACATGATGTAAGGAGAGGGCGTGATAGAGAAACTTCAGATAGAAAGGAAATTGATGAAAGAAATAGAGATAGACATCTTGCAAAGGAATATGATGCAAGGAAAGGGCATGATCAAGAAACTTCAGATAGAAAAGTTGATGAAAAAAATAGTGATAGACATCCTACAAAGGAACCTGATGTGAGGAAAGGGCATGATAGAGAAACTTCAGATAGAAAGGCAGTTGATGAAAGAAATAGAGATAGACATCCTACAAAGGAACATGATGTAAGGAAAGGGCATGATAGAGAAACTTCAGATAGAAAGGAAATTGATGTAAGAAATAGAGATAGACATCCTACAAAGGAACATGATGTAAGGAAAGGGCATGATAGAGAAACTTCAGATAGAAAGGAAATTCATGAAAGGAATAGAGATAGACATCCGACAAAGGAACATGATGGAAAGAAAGGACATGATAGAGAAACTTCAGATAGAAAGGAAAAGAAGGAATTATCAAAATCTCATTACGAAGAATTAAAAGTGAAAAGAAGACGATCAAAGAGTCGAGAGGGTGATGACAGAAGTAAAAGGTCTATTTCACCTTCGCACAGGTTGCAAAAGCGTGCATCTTACCATAGTAGAGAGGATGGAGAACTGGCCTCATATTCTACTGTAGGGAGATCTGAGTGGCAGCATTCTGATACTGACAGGAACAAAAATACGAATATTGGTTCGAGTGGTCAACATAGGAGACATGGTGGCTCTACAAGCGGGCTTGGTGGCTATTCACCAAGAAAGAGGAGAAGTGAGGGTGGTGTAAAGACTCCTTCCCCACCTAAACGCTCACCAGAGAAGAAACGAGCTAAATGGGACTTCGTACCGCAAGGTTCTCATACGACCTTGGCTGTGTCAGTCCCGTCTAATTTTCAATTACCAAACAAGATTCTACCTCTAAACATCAATGTAGCACTTGGTACAGTTCCTATTCCTTCAAATACTGTCAATCTCCATCCAGGGGTTTCATCCAGTATTATGTCGACAAATAAGAATAACTCCATTGACCCTGTTCAATTAACACAAGCTACTCGTCCTAGAAGGAGGCTTTATGTCGAAAATATACCAGCTTCAGCTTCTGAGAAAGCTGTACTAGAATGCCTTAATAACTTTTTGATCTCTTCTGGTGTTAATTATGTCAAAGGAACCCAGCCTTGTATCAGCTGCATTGTGAGTTAATAATTTCTCTGTCAATAATGTTCTTATTCCTGTCAAGCTTATGGTTGTAGGTGCAGTTTTGTTCTATCTTAGATGATCTTGATATTAATGCAGATAAACAAAGAAAAAGGTCATGCTCTTGTGGAATTTCTTACACCTGAAGATGCTTCGGCAGCTCTTCATTTTGATGGCAGTTTCTTCGCTGGCTCTATAATAAAAATCAGGCGCCCCAAAGACTTTGTTGAATTTACTGTAAGAATTGTTAAACTTACAGTGATCACATATCTTAATGTTCTTAACTCTAACCTTTTGCAATATTTTCTGTGACTAATTGTTTGTTTTTATGTGGGAGTTATTCCTGATATTCTCCATTTTAAAGATACTAGAGCCATGCTGTATGCTTAAGAATTAGGATTCTACCATTGATTTTAAGTTTGTAAATGTTCTGACCATAGAATAAAGTATGTGTATTTGGGCTAGTAAAATTTTGGGCTTGAAACTTTGGCAGTCTGTTTATCCACATTTTGCGCATCCAAATACGGAATTCTTTGCTTGTCTTGATCACAAACTCAGTTTAGTTGAATGCAGCTGACTTTGATACTTCATATTATAGGGATAACAGCCAATATGAAAATAAACACATCTTTCACCTAGGAACATCTGGACTCTATATAACCTGAACTCAGTTTGAGATAGGATTTGGCATTTAAAAAAGATATGAAATTATTTTCTTTTTCTTTTTCCGTATGGAAATCTTAAAAATAAGTGGGGGCTACTGCTCATTTTAGGGGAGGGGGACACTCTGTGATCACCTCATACAGACAACATTTCTAACTCAGACAACATATTTAACTGCAGGTGTGTCAAAACTTCTATCCAATAGTTTGGGACTTTGCTTGTTAGATATCATGTAGCTAGTACTAGTTATTATTTTTTAAGGCTGTTTGGTAAGGATAGGCTGCTAGGATGAGAAAGGAATTGGGTTCTGTTCAGTATGTGCCTTCAAGAATGCAGTTTATCAATTGGCAAATCCAAGCTTTTTTTATGCATTCATTCATGAACTAATAGTTCTATGACAAGTTGAAATTAGTGTGGCAACATATATTCATCAATTATTTATTTTCTTGGCTGATGGAAAATTAAAGTAATTGAAATGGTTTTTTTTTTTAATTTCTCATGTATGTCGTTGGCCCTAGATTTTGACTGAAGTGATGATGAGAAGTATATGCTTAATTGCTTATCCTTGAACATTATCATGAAATATGGAGTATAAGGCTAATAATTATTTCTCACGACTCATCAAGTTTATGCTAGGTAGATTATTGATTGAAAATTATTTTCCCCCCTTGCTATTTGTTGCATTATCTTTGGTGGACAATGGGTGTCGATTTGGTGTATGTATTATGCACAAACTAACGGATACTGCAACCTAGTTTATGTATGTGCCGATGGTTGTTAGCTGATGATAAACAAATGGGTAAGGAAATGTGAATCCCAATTTAGGGCCCAATGTGAACCACCCGCTAATGCTATCATAAAATAGACATTTATTTTAGCGGAACCTATTATTTGAGCCTAGCAGCCATATCAGTACATTTCACTATTAAATATGCCTGAGGCCTCTAGACTAAATAATTCCATATTGAACTCAGTGCTAGAAATTTGTTTTGGTGATTAAAGGTTGTCAATGTTCACAAGTTTGTATTTTGTGTACTTTCTGCATGAAATATCTAGGGAAAAATTGCATGCAATATGTTTGGATTTCTGCCTTTCATTGTCCTTAAGATCCAGGATTGTAAGATTATGCATTTGAAAAATGATTGCTTAGGTCTCCTTCATATTGCTTGAAATACTGATACAAGTTTAGATTGTTTCACAAGTTTTACATTTGCACATGGAATATTCTGTTTGTGTAGTTACATGAGACTTACTTTGTCATGTTGGAATCTCTTAATTAGGGTGTTTATATTGGGTATTTAGATTGTTTCACAAGTTTTACATTTGCTCATGGAATATTCTGTTTGTGTAGTTACATGAGACTTACTTTGTCATGTTGGAATCTCTTAATTAGGGTGTTTATATTGGGTATGTCATAATTCACAAACTGGATGGTGATGAAGCTGTCTCCTAAGTAAGAAGGTATCCAGTTGTAGCAACAAGTGTGATGTGCATGGAGCTTCATTTCCTGCTATTGGTTTTGGCACATTGATCTATGCTCAAACAGTAACTTTTTTCCTGATTAAGTAGTTGCAGTATTTTTTTTATGTGATATTTAACTTCCAAATTCTTCTTGAGATGTATCGATTCGGGATATTTGGTGATACTTTGAGTTATCTACTAATTGCAATTTCTAAGGCTACAGTCAAATATAATTTTTTTTTCTTAAAAAGAAGTTAGCTAGGGATGATCCCCGGCTAATAGTCTTGGTCTCTTGACCATTTCCTTTGATTTAGTGTCCTTTTATGTTGTGGCTAGACGTTTCCACTCTTAGTTTTTGGGTATCCACTCCCCATTTTTTAGCAGGTGAAAATTAGGTGAGGAGCTTAAGATGTAAGGGAGGCAGTTCGAGTTCATGGTTGCTGTTATTATGTCATTTTCTTAAACTTCATTTGCATTCAAAGATAATTGTTTTTAACGAATATAATGCATTCTCTTTCAGGCCTCGTTGGCTCTGAGATGAAAACCATTCCGAAGTTCTTATCAGTAGTTAGAGGAATCTTACCATTTTTACATCACGATTAGGCTGTAGCAAACCAGCGGTTTCAGTTTTCAGAGAAGAGAGGTCATAGGTGACTGTACTCCATTGATAGTGTTTCACATGTTTAGGGTCAGCATTTATGGAGATGCAGCACACTGAAGAACTTGTCACAGTCATCTTTGTTATTTTGGTGCGCATAATGATATGCTAGGAGATTCTTGATCTCATGTTGTCTTCATGATGCAGTGCTTACATTTCAAGTAGTCTTTGTTTTTGGTCCTTTTGTTGGAATTTGCACAATGTAATAAAAATCTTCATGAGTTTTATGTTTCCATGTTAGGGTGCTTTGTTTCTACCAGTAAATTTGTTTTGGTGATAATACTTTGCTGAACCTTAAGTAATGGAAGCCTTTTCCCTTTTATAAATTCAAGCAGCACTTAGTTTTGCATTTCGATTCTGCTTTTGCGTTTGCTGAGGTTATTGTGCTTATTATTATGTAGCAGGTTTTCAGACAGTTGCTATTTTCATGCAGACTGGTGAACCTGAAAAATCGGGGGCTGCAGTTGAGACAGTTAGCAATGTTGTGAAAAATTCACCTCATAAGGTTTGCATAATCACCTTTCACATGTTATCATATGGTGTGAATGTGTTTCCTTTTAATTCTTTGTAAAGAGCTGAAGCCTCCATTTTGTATTTCCCTTCATTTCAAATGTACATTTGCCGATTTTCACTACATGCGAATTTGTTCAATCAACTTTTCGGAAAATTATTATTTGACATTTTGTTATCATGCCACGAGTTCTGCGTTATGCAAAGCAGACACTGAATTCAGGTACTGACATGGTTGTGCAAGCTATAAGGTTGAAGCAATTTTATTTGGCCTTCGGCATAAAATTACAAAAGGCATAACTTGTCAAGTTGGAACACATAAGTAAAATTTTGTGGGAAATAACCCTTACAGCTTTATTTTTAGGCCAATTTAATCCTCCTAACAAGAGATCGCTAGTATTTTGGTGGGTCAACTTGAAAAAATTGAGGAAAAAATTAAAGTGGAAGAGGCTTACTTGGCTACAAACGTTAATTTGGACTATTTTGTCTGGACTTGACAACTTGAGGATTTTTTTTTCTACTGGCATCCATTTATTTGCGTCCATATAATTTTTTTTTACCTATCAAAGCTTTTAAAATCTGCATTTTGTATGACACGAGATTGAAAGGATGGACATTTAGGTTCACCAAATTGGAACTTCAGATTCTTTTCAGCATCCATTGCTATGCCAGGATACCACAGTAGTATTAATTCAATTAGGAACATATAATACCTTGCATGGTTCCTATTATGGATAAAGTATTTAGAAAATGATTTTTAAATTATGAAATAGAACTGTTAAATATGTGATGTGATGCTTTTGTAAACTCAGGCTATTAATAATAGAGAAAAGGAAAAAGAATGATGGCATTCTTATGCCTGTATGCTGAAATATGATTTTATATTTTATTTATGTATAAGAAAATGGGAACCAAGTAATTGTAACTTGACTGCTCTCCCTGTCATATAAGGGGAAAAGGAGATCACTTGCCGAATTTTTACTTGTAAACTGGCACAAAAGTTGTTTCATGTGCTTGATCTATATAATGTGAAATTGGGATCATATCCTTGGATTCACTGACATTTAATTTTCCTTTGTTTTTTTTTTTAATTTAATTTCTTGAGTTGTTGGTGCAGATCTTCATTGGTGGAATCTCCAAGACTCTATCTTCCGAAATGGTAAGGACATATGTGATTTTTGTGCTTTCTTTGCCATTTTTTCTCTATCTTTTGATTCTCTTTTGTGATTGTTTCCTTTTCTAGAAGTTTTCAAATTTTTCTATCTGACCCGTCAAGCCTGTCTTCCCTCTCTCACTAACTTCCTTGCCTCATATCTTTGTTCAGTTTCGCCTTTATATGACTGCCGTTCTCTAATCAATGAAGTGCCTTTTTTTTCCTCTCCAGATTATGGAGATTGCAAGCACATTTGGACCAGTGAAAGCATACCATTTTGAAAACAGTGATCATCAGAATGTACCTCATGCTTTTCTTGAGGTAATGTAGCTTGGTTGCTCTTTCTTTGCAATTAAGGTTTTTTGTAATATTTCTGGGTTCCGTTGGTACTTTGGATGCATTTGTTCAATATTTCCACTTTCTTTTGTTTTTCCCTCTCTCCCTAGATATCTTTTTTTTCCCTTTCTTTTCTGCCCCGGAGCTTCCAAGAACTCACATAAAACTTTTGATATCAGTATGCAGACGAATCAGTTACTTCCAGAGCATGCACGGCTTTGAATGGTATGAAGTTGGGAGGTCAAGTGCTAACCGTCCTTCAAGTTTATCCAAATTCGACTATGGTATTACATGGCCACCGACTCTTCTAAAATTTTCATTAAGTAGACTATTGGCATCTGAACTGTGCTAACCTGAGAAAATATATATGCTAGGAAAGCAAGGTAAACTCAACAGTTAATGGGATCCCTGATCATGCCAAGCCACTTCTTGAGAATCCTACACAAGTTCTAAAGCTTAAAAATTTGGTACGGTATTTGTTACTATTGTTAGTATTTTCGGGTAATGAGTAATGTTTTATGCTGACTATTGAATTGTCCAATTTGATTACTGTTTTCCTAAACTATCCTTTCTATCATTTTCTTTGGAAAATGAATTAGTTTGATCCAGAAAATCTCCCATCACTGTCTGAGACAGAAATTGAGGAAGTACTGGAAGATGTACGTCTAGAGTGTGTAAGGTTAAAAAAGTAAACCACTCTTCATTTGGATCTTGTCTGCAAAATTCTTGAGCATGGCTAATCCCTCTATCCTGCAGGTTTGGCTCCGTGAAATCTGTTAACATTGTCAAATATGTTTCAACTCCCATTTCCACTGCACAAGTATGTGACACAAATGATGTACAAGTATGTAATGTAGATAACGATATGGAATTTGCTCGGTCTCCGAAAAACTTGGAGTTTGATGTAACAAATGCTAAAACAGACCAAGCCAAGGAAGCTTCTGACCTTACGATTGCTAAAAGTAATGGCGTTGAGGATGACAAAAACGCACAGAATACGATGGGGGACGAGTCCCGTCAATCAGGTGAAATTGATGATGACATATCTGTTCAAAATCTACATATCACGAGTATTCCTGAATCTGAAGACCTTGGCACAATGTCGAAAGATGAAACCAGCACTGCTAATGACACGGTCATTGGAAATACTCATATGGAGGATTCAAATGAGGAAGGCAAAACGCCGGTTGATGCGGACTTGAATTTAAAGGAAGCCAGTGGAGATATAAAGGAAACTTTAGTGGATGATCATGTAATGGAACCCGATGAAATTGAGAAGGGCCAGCGAGAAGATCAAGATTGTAATATTGGCTACATTTTCGAGCCAGGTTGTGTTTTTGTAGAGTTTGGAAGAGCTGAAGCCTCTTGTACAGCAGCCCATTGTTTGCACGGACGGTTATTTGATAATCGCACTGTGATGGCAGGATACATTCCTCTCGATGTCTACCGATCCAGATTTTCAAAATAAATCCTCGGCGCTCAACTGGGTTGGTTTCCTTAATCTGTGCCCCTAGAAGGGGAGGAGAAGCTCTGCTGTGTGTAATCAAGTTCCAATCTCTTTGAGGTTTGTGAATTCTGAAACCAAATTTTATAGCTGCACTAGACCGATTGAACCAATCTTTTGCAACATATACCAAATGAGGCTTTAAATAGTATAATGTTAGAGGAGAGAACTTATTAATGTATCTCACATATAGGTCATTCTGATTGTTTGTTTATTGATATGTAATCACTTTCTTACTATATGTTTCCTAAATGAGACTTACTGACAACCCTCTTTTTCTTGGGCAGTAATCAAATTATCTCAACAATCTTTGTTTGAGTCCGCAATTATGATGAGTTTATGCAATTATTGGTTATTTTCTCTTTGCTGGAGTCAAACCCAGCATTGTCATTGTGAAAATCAAGTGAAATGTATCAACACTTGTCATTTTTGATTTCATATCTCATATACTCTTTGATTTCTATCTAATTTACTATCCCGAATAAGATTCTTAGTCACAAGATCTGCATTAGAGAAACAAGAACTAGCTCTTTCGCCATGTCAAGTTTTCCTTGTCTACATAGAGAATCAACAATTACAAGAACAGTTGTCCGCTCAGCACGATTTTTGAAGACATTGTAAGATATTGCTCTGGACACAAGAAACATGGCGAACACTTAGACACAGATCTGCATTTGTATAGTCTAATGCAACATCCACCATTCATGCTTTACAGAAGAAACGCAATGTAGCATTCATGCTGATTTCGTTAGGAGATATTCCACCCTCCATCATGCTGATTTCGTTAGGAGATATCCCGTGTTAATATGATTGGGTTTTATGACATATATATATAAAGAATTAAAGTTAATGCGTATTTATGGAATGAATTATTTGTTATCTGGGCGAGTGTTAGATTTAACTTTAAGAGTATATATTGTTTGAGAGTACATATATTAACAAATCAGAGTGGCGCAGCGGAAGCGTGGTGGGCCCATAACCCACAGGTCCCAGGATCGAAACCTGGCTCTGATAGAGAAAGGCTTCCGTTTATTTTATTTTTAATTTTTTTCCCCAACTCCCTTCTGCCTGCTTCAAGGTTAATTTCGTCCACTCAACATTTCTCCTTCCGCTGTCCGCTTGCTTTAAGGTTAAATTCGTCCACTCCATTCCACAACACCTAACAATTTATTCAATAAGATTTCTCCCTTTTATAGAATTTTTTGGTTTTTTTTTATTCTGAATCTCTTAAACAATTTGAAAGAATATACTTAGTCATATAGTATCATAATTTGAATTAATGCAACTTAACATACCATAATTCATCTAAATAATTACCATTCACTTTTAATATCATTAATATTATTTTTTTATCCTTTTATTTTCTGATATTTTTTAAAATTCCATTTTATTAATGCTAAAAAAAATAAAAAAAATTCCATTTTATTTAATCAGTATTATAATTTCGTTTTATAATCTTTTTTGAAAATTTAAACTTAATCTATAAGTATCTTTTGTATATTTTGAAAGTGAAAATTGTTTAAAAAATTTTAAAAAATAAATGGACTTGCCAACCTAATTACATTTTGAGTGACTCTAATGCATATTTTTTTTAATCTTTTCAATCTTCTTTAACTAAAGTCTCTAATTTAATTTCATAGACATTGAATCATCAACTAACCATTAGCTAACAGTCATTAAAGAGCTTAATGTGTATAAAAATTATAAATCAAAGGCATACCCTTTAAAACCGTGAGAGTTAAGAACTTTAGTTTGAGTCATTTTCTGATTAGTTATGTCATTTCCTTTAACTAAGAGGTAATTTCCTCTATTTTGAAATATTTTTTTGATGTTAATGACTTTAGTTTCTAACTGTTTCTTTTCTCTTCTAGGATTAGGGTCATTCTTATTTTCTCTTAATGACTCCTAACTAGATATACTTCCAAGGATGGCGGTTGAGTCTATTAATTAATTGCTGAGAAGATCATTGCATCAATTTTCGTCTTATGGCATATTAAGTGTGTCTATTTGAGAAAGTTGGAATGACATTATTCAGCTTAATATGAAAAGTTCCATAGGTATATAAAGCTTTCAACATGATATGATAAAAGCAATCATATTTGATATGGGGTGATCTTCAAATGGTCATGTATTTTTGCAGAAACTTCTTCTTCCTGTCTTTTATCTTTATTATCCTCATTTGATTCCATAGATATCAAGTAGTTGTTGTGTTTTCAGTTGGTTCCCCATCCCGTCTCAAAAGGTCTAAGTATCATACTTTTACGTGATTGTAATGGCCGTCTTCTTGCTTGCCAATTACTTCTTTTTCTGATCTAAAACTGCACACAGAGAGGTGCATTATGTTCCTAATGCTTTTATAGTTAATGTTCTTGATCTTGAATTGGTATTTTAGTGTCACAATGTTGGTGCTTATGTCAAGTAAATCTATTATCTAAAACTATATATAAAAGCTGAAGCAACAACTATGATGTGGCAACATTCTAAGAAGATCAGTGTTGCCTTAACAAATTCTAATGCACTCTTTATTTTTTTTTCAGCAATATCTATCTCTTACCACCATTTTCTTCCTTTTTTCATCTCTCTAAAGTATATTGAAGCATAAATAAGATGGCATTCGAGCTGAAAAACATGGTTGATGTCTTAAATTCAATTATTCTCTCTGCTCTCTCCCGTATCGTTGACTATTTCATTGAATTGGGTTTCTTCCAATCTATTGTTTTTTTAATTGGCTTCTACCATGTATTTTTCATCTATTTGGTTTGCTTGAGATTTATATGCCTTACTATTCCGAATTTGTATTTGGTATTGCAACGTGAAATTGTAAATTTATGCTGCCTTTTATATATAGGATTCAATACACATCCCTTATATTTTATCACTTCTTCATTGGTTTTTTTTGAAATGATTCATGTTTTCACTTGAAATAGGAGTAGAGTACCACTTTATTAGTGCATGTAAACGCCATCAAAAAGCAATTTCCAAAAGCAGTTTGAACATTTTATTCTTCCCTTCATATATAATATAATCAACTACAAACGAAACCATTAGTATTTAATTTGGGATGGGCTCAAATTGAAAATTAAATTCTAGAGATTTTTTTGCTATTTTCAATTACTGGAGAAACATTTCATTAGATTTTAATCTTCACTTTTAGATTCTAATCTAATGGTAACTGACCACCAAATTGTATGTGGCCAGGTGAGCACCACCGCTAAAGAGGTTATCGAACGGCTGGCAGTGGATATTGACGTTCTAAAGGCATGTGAGATTGGGCTTTAAATCATTCCTAAAGCCCAAGCCCAGTACATTCTCGTCAAACTTCCATTGTTATCCATATCTATCAAACCATATTGTTGTTGTTGTTGTGAGTTGCAGAATCTGGATAACAAGAATGGCAATGGCGACAGCTCCAGCATCTCTATGCTTCCGCAGGCCGCAATTAGCAAAGGGTAGTTCAGTATCGGAGCTAGGGTTTGTTGCTTCCCAATTCAGTGGCATCAGAATTTCTCCCATCATACTTCAAACCTCAATCTCCGTTTCTTCTCCTACAATTCAGCCTATTCTTGCCAGTAATTTTCTCTTCTCTTTTCAAATTCTGTTTTATGTCTATCTAAAATTGACCGATTTAATGTACGTAACTTAAACATTTTAACTAATTTACATCCACTAACCTCCTATTTAATTCCACCTAACTTCCAAACAAGGTCGACATTTAATTTTCATTCATTTCTGTCAGCTTCCCATTCTGTTCCGTTACTCTCACCTCCACTAACCTCTAAACTGTTTAGGGTTTTGACATAGCTTTAATTTGTCATTTACGTGAATGAAATTGCCTGAATAGGTAAAATGTACTGTTTTTAACGATGGACGCCGAAGATTCCAACTGGACCGATCTGACTGTCTAGGTGCAAATTCTCCGACTAGGTTCCAAAGGTCCTTAGCCGCCTTATTAGTGCCTAGAGATTTTTAATACACTGGGTTAAATGCATATCAATGATTCGAAGTTCGATGGGTTGGTGAAAATTGAGAGCTGTATGCACTCAATTTATGTTTTGAATAGCTATAAGTTGTCATATTTGTAGAAATGGAACACCTGATTCTGTCTACTTTGAAGGGAATGTTGTGTTCAATCTGCAGTGGAAACATATGATATGAGAATTAGGTAAACTGCAACGGATGTCACTCAAGTTTGGAGTCAATTTCGCAAAGATGATTGAACTTCGTTTTCTTTTAACAAAATCGCCCAACTTCACATTTGGTTTCAATTGAGTTATTCTGGCTAGTTCGTTAAACATACCTGAATGTTGATTTGATAAAGAAGATAGTTGACTATTTGTTGACTGACTGTATGCTGGGCAAAAAATGTGATCTAATCGAATTCTTTTGAAGCTTAAGATGTGCCACGTGGTACATATGTGACTGTTTGGTTTCAGCCACGTTAGCAATGAAAACTAGATGTGTCTAGCGTATCTCTTGGTTGACATATAGTCATCTGTCTTTTGTTACAAGTCAAGATTTCGACGTGTTTTTGCATATATTTAGTGATTTTATCGGAAGAAAATGAAGTTCAGCGAACTTAGCAAATAGACACTGAACTTCAATGATGGTTGGGGAACTTCTTTTTGCTGTAGTTTTGGTGATTATAGATAGAGAGTAGATGATCAGAGCATTTGATTGTCTCATCATTTACTGAACTTGGGATTAATCATCTGTGTTTGGCATGATGGGTTATTGTTCATGTTACATAAGTTTACTTGTTTAGTTTCTCTGTTCTTCTTCACCGGATATTACTATAGACGGGTAAATGTATTGAAATTCTTGTTGGTTTTGCAGGAAGAATTTGTCCATTTACAGGGAAGAAAGCGAACAGAGCGAATAAAGTATCATTTTCAAACCACAAGACAAAGAAGTTGCAGTTTGTGAATCTGCAGTACAAGAAGATTTGGTGGGAAGCTGGTAACCGTTATGTGAAATTGCGGTTATCAACCAAGGCGTTGAAGACTATAGAGAAGAATGGACTTGATGCTGTGGCTAAGAAAGCTGGGATAGATCTTCGCAAGAAGTAGGAATTTTTGTTCTTCTGTTTTCTCTTTGAATTCTGCATTTCCTCTGTTTGAATATGCTGATAATTTTGTGATATATGATTATTTCTTCCTGCAATTCACTTTTGTCCCGATGTGCTTTTCATCTATCTTGTGATTATTTCTATTATTAGCTTCAGAGGTCCATGAGATACTGCACATGACTTCAAAATGGACCTGCTACGTATCATCTAAAGAACTCACCCTATTCAGAACTAAAGATTTGATCTCTTTACTAAAAAATAACATAGTTGGATCATTCCTTATCTAATATATACATTTCTCAATTATTTGTTGGATTTTATTTCTTTATTTAATGGTGTTATTTTAGGTATAGAGGTCCTTTTTTCAATAGAAAAAGTAATAATCATTCATTCATTAAAAAAACAGTACATCTCCACATGAATAATCCAAAAATTACCGTCAACAAATACATTAGAGAACATTGAATTTGCATTTTCGTTAATTATTCATTGGACAATGTTTGAGTTATGAAAAGTATAATACACGTTCTGAGTTAAGGGGCTATTTTATGAAATGTAATACGCTTTACTAATATAGTCCAATCACTTTGCATTTCATTGTAGAGTTTTTGAATCTTTCGAAGTCTTTCCATAGAATTTTCATTCTTACCTTATAGCTATTTTTATTAAACCGCTCATTATTCAAACCTTCTAAACCGACATTGCTTGTTGATCACATTTATTACCAGTTCAGATTTGAGGGATTTTTTACGTACAAAAATATAAAACTAACGAATTTTGTCATCGATTCACAAAGTATTTACAAATCAAGATGGGAATTGTTTTGTTGTTATTCTGATTTTAAGATTAGAAGTTCATAATTTATGCGAGTAATTATCATTAGCTTCACTAATTAATTAACACTTCTAGTTCTCAGAATACGTGTAATTATATTCTATAATTTATATAGGCTGAATTTGGTTTTCTGTTCTTTTACTCTACTTTTAGAGCTTTTCAAATAAAAAATTTACAACAAAATGCAGAGCCATTGAGACAAAATCTGGGGGAGTCATCTGAAGGGCTCAACAGGTGCCGTTTCTTCCAGATGCGCTGCAGCCTCAAAACATTCAGCTGCTTCAGTAGCCGATGAAGTTGGATCGGCCTTATTGAGCATTCCAAGATTGTACCATGCACAATGGTTCATTTTGTCAAGTCTAAGAGCGTCCGTAAGAAAACTTCTGATTATCGGCATTGATTCACTACCAAGCTGTTGGAGCACACTCGCAGTAGATATCAAGCTCGGGATATGAGTTGGCTCCACATCTAATGCTGCCCTGAACGCTTTTAAAGCTTCTTGCAGCAAACCCTTTGCTTGATAGAGCAAGCCTAACAAAACCGAAAACATTTCTTTAATATCGTACAAATGCTCAACTCAAAATGTCAAACTCAAAGTCAGTTTAAATGCATAGACACAACAAGGGCTACAAATTTACAAACGGTAGTTTTACCGGTTGTATGCCATCTCGATGCGGAATAAGGACCGACAGCCTTTGACTTTAGCAAGCAGAGCTCAGCATCTCGCCATTGTGACAAACTCGTGTACACATTGGCAAGATCATGCCATGTTTCCATTTCCAATGTTTTATCTCGATTTCCCTTGTTCTGAATAAGAATGGAAACATAATAAAGTAAGATGCCATTATTTTGCATCAACAGAATCTTATTTGGTACAAGTAGTCTTATGATATACCAAATGCAAGAGAAAAAATAAACTGTACATCAAATAATGTTCATACCTTCAGAAGCTTCTTCACGGCAACAAAGGTTTTAGTTCGAACTTGGAGAACAGCGAGAAGATGAGTATAGGTTTGTATCGCATTCTTTAACTGGCCCTGTGCAATTTGAAGTTTCGCCTTGGTCCGTAACAATTCTCCATGGTCCCACTTCCCAGTCTGATCTATTGCAGCATTGATTACTGTCTCCGCGTCAACAAACCGTTTTTGAGCTGACAATATTCGAGACAAAAGAATATAACTTCTCATGCTCGACCCAGCCTCCATTACTAAAACCTGCTTTGCATAATAAAGTGCGATATCCAACTTCCTTTGCTCAGCATTTTCTAGGCTAAGATGGAATATAACACACGGGTCTCTTTCTCCCCCGACTTTCTCGGCAGTTTCAAGTCTCTCAAGAGCTTCTGACTGCTTGGAAATCCTCTCGGAATTTGACGAAACTAATCGGGACTGTGCTGACAATAAAAGACCCGTTAAGAAGTTTGCAACACTTACCATTTGCCCACATGACCCGTGCAATTTACTAGTCGCTTTAGAAGCGTAACTAATCCCTTCTTCAATAGAAATCATATTTTCCGCACAAATCTTGGAAGCTAGTAACAACTCGAGTGTGCAGTCTGGATTCTCCCGATAATTTAGTAAATTCCTCAAGAGGTTCAAAGCCACCAAATCCTCACCCTCACCGTAATAACAAAATGCAAGACTACAATATTTAACTCTTCTTTCCAATGCTCCCGGATGGAGCTCTTCTATCTGATGAGCTAGTGCCTTTAGTTCCCCTGAAACAGAGAGCCCGAAAGAAAGGTGATCCATGATAGTTGGGTCCCATCCGATTCTTTTTTGTGCAATTTTTCTCAAGAGAATCAATAACAAAAGAACGGCTTCTTCAATATTGTTTCTCGGGATAAATGACCCTTCCATTTGTGACCGAAGATTTGGAGGGCTTGCATCGGTACCACTATATAACAGGAAAGTAGCGAATTCTTTTTCTATCTTGGCTTTTGTTTCTATGTCCAAATTCCAATGATAAAGAAGTGCTCGCCGGTATGATAAGATAGCTTCCTGGGGAGTTTCAGCGAGTATCCATAGCTCCGGGAGCAACTCAACGGATCTGCTTAAAATCTCTTGGAGTTTACAGTCTGCCGAAAGATAATCAGATAGACCTTCTGGCAATGCCGACTCAACTGTATCTAAAATCACTTTGCACGATAGAGCGGCTTCTGCAAATGCAAGTCATGAAGAAATGTTAGCCACGAAATAACGAACGATGGTGAAAATAAGATGTCAAATGTACCTCTATATCTTCCGAGTCCCTGCAGCGACTTTGTTTTGAGAAGAATAGCTTCAAGGAGTAAACTAATAGCATGCATAGACATGGGCGGGGCAGGATCAATTGAATGCCGTCGATTTTGTTCGCTTCTTCTAGAAAGAGAAATTTTCATCTTGGGAGTCACAGCACCAATGTCAATTCCTTCAAAAACGTGAAGTGCTGCTTCTATATTTCCTTTTTGATACTCAAGTCTTCCCAATAATGCTCTTGCTTCCTATAAAACAAGATGCTAAAACACTAAGACATCTGAAGAAGGCATACAGATAGTCAAACTACCATTTTAGCCAAACGGTGAATTATCATAAATCTGTAAACGCGGTCAAACCAGAAAACCTTGTCTATGAGCATGCCGAACTGCTTCAAATTTTGTACTAAATCTACTTTTACAGTCTAAGATAACGTTCCTCATTGAAAGACGCAGAAAGTATAATTTTGACAGAACCATCTGTAATTCGAAGAGAATGGTACTGAGTCTTCTAATCTCATTTCAAGAATGTTTAGCTGCAGATTATTTAACGATTTAATGCATAATATGATAACAAAAATCATGTGAACATATGCTTTTCTATAATTATACGTGGAACAAAAAGTTCAGCGGGTTTGATATTCTGATCATCAATTTGCCAAAATCAGAATTTTGATACATCTGTAGGGAATGGTAAACTAATTGACTAGCACAATATGCTACTCTTGAAACACTAGTGAAAGTGAAGTGGCTGACTATACAATGTACAATATCAAGGATGATTCATCAGCGGTCAGCCTATTTTCACAATCTAAATTCCACCAAATCATTACAGATAAATAACAAAGATCATCCCACAAATTCCGCTTCAAATGTGTCGATCCGGAAATAATGCACAAGCCACTGCTCAAATTTAATCAAAGCAACCTAAATATGCTAGAAAATACAAAAAGACATGAAACAAAGAGCAAAGCAAAAAGTACTAACTTCATAGTTGAGGTAACCACTTTCACGAAGAGACGACTCTGCTTCTTCGATGTTGCTGTTATCCATCTTCGCATCTATCTCACCAGTTCGCGAGGAAAACCCACTAGCTGAGTAGTCCCGAGTTGCCAATGACTCGGATGAATCAGCCATATCATCAACTCTTAACTGCTCTCCGGAACGTATACACTTCATCATCTTCCACAATCTCTTTCCAATGCCAAGCTCCAACTTCTTGATCCAACTCTTAAGTTTCATGATGTCTCATTAGGCTCAATATTTTTCTACTACAACAAAACCAAAATCAAAACCTCTTCAGAAACTTAAACATCATAACAGAAAGAACATAAGACATTCATCCAAATACATTTGACCACAATCAGTTAACTGAACAACATACATAAGACAAGAAACTTCCAAACCCACAAAAATTTCAGACAAAACCCAAATGAATTGAGCACAAAAGACACCATAAATGAAGGAAAAAAACTCATGATTGGTAACTAAAGTTGAAATTAAAACAAACCCATGAAAGCATAGACAAAAGTAACAGCTGGGGATCAGAAAACCCTCAAAAAAGAAAGTACCTTTGATGTTTAATAAACAAATTTGAGTGAGCCCACAATACACAGTGCATCTCCACAATTGAATTGAGAATCCAAAGCTTTCTTTTTAAATTCTTGTTCTTGGGTCTCTGTAGATTTCACCTTTGTTTATCTGTCTTTATTAAAAATGGAAACTTTGAGCACAAAGCAGCAGTTGTTGAAGTATTCAAACAAGTGATGGAAAGGGTAGGTAGTACTACATATAATAATAATGATGCAATGGTCTCTGATATTCTCTCTGTATCAAACGTGTGAACAGGGGAAAGATTGTGCGGAAATTTAGTGTAAAAGAACTGCAGAAATCAGATTAATTAATGTATTTAAGTGTGATGATGTTAATACAAAAATAAGCAGGATCAAAGCAAGAAATTGTAAGTTGCTTTAAGGACCACTAAATGTTAAACTCTTAACTTAAAAAGACTACTTTATACTGTTTAGGACTACTAAAGTCCAACTATGTTTCAAAATAGTTGCTTGTTATTTATAGGATAATTTTTTTCGAATCACACAATTCCACTTTTCCAATTTTACTATTGTCACTTATACTTTTTTTTAAACATTTTTTATTTTAAATTCGTTCAACTATATTTCTCGCCCAATTAGCAAACACAAAAAATTTTAAAAAAAATTGAGATCCGAAAACAAAGACACGAAAAAGGTACCATATTCAATCGAAAAAAAGTCACAAAATTACCTAATTAATCTAAAATAAAATAAAATATATTATTTTCAAAAAAAATAGGCCAAAGGCCAAAACGGCCACCTTGACAGTTTTTGCCTATGGCCAAACGCTTTAGGAGGCCGTTTGCCGTTTGTCGTTTGTCCATAGACACAAACAGCGAAGGAAACCGTTTGGGCCTTTGGCCTATTTTTTTATAATCTATTTTATTTTATTTTTGATCTTTCTAAAAAAAAATTTAATAAAATATTTTCGACACTGATACAACAAACTTAATTACTTATAATTGGAGAACAATTTATTGTTTTTTTAATACGTTAGTTTAAATTTTGGTTGGAAAAATAAGAAATTTTAGTTTTAAGATTAAGAGAAATGAAATGGCAAAAATGTCCAAAGTGGGCTGTAGTTCGAAAAAACTGGACTGTAAATAATGATACTCTTCAAAATAACATTTTATTTGATAACCTCAAATTAGAAACCTCATGTAGAGACTTAACTCGAAATGAGTGGCGTCGAGATAAGTAAATTTAAACAGTATTAAAGGACGATGATATAGACACATGAATAATTAATCAAATTTTACATCATTTTACTAAGATGAAAATATATGCATGCATATGATGTGTTAGTAAAGATCAAAGTGTTGAATTTAAACATGTTAGAGTAATTAGAGTTAGACCAAGTCATATACTAGTCTCACTTGACTTGGTCTTTGTTGTAATATCTCAATCTGTTAGTATTCTTTTCTGTATCAAATTTAGCTCCTAGTATCTTGGTGATTAGGGTCACAAACTTTTTTATAAATATAGAGCTATCATCACTTGTAAAGCTAAGTTAACATACATTTAATATACTATCCTCTTACCATCTTTATCAAACGTTAACAAAGCAAACAATATATGCAAGACACTGAATGAAATGTTACATAGCTAAGACTTGAATGTTGTCTACAACTATATTTAACATGAACTGTGTTTTTTAGAAAGAAAATCACTATCTAGGTAATGCTTGTTCTCAGCAGCATAACTAGAAGGGGGCATGAGGGACCCCTAGCTCCCAACACTACCTCTATTAGGGGTGTTTTTTGTCCTTTCATCTGTTGAAACTATTTTTACAATAAGTGATTTCGCTCCGTTAAAAATTTACTATAATAACTGATTTTCAATAATAATTTGTCAAAAATTCACAAAAAGTTGCAAAATTATGTAAAATCTCATTGCGAATTTGCAAATTTCTTAAAAATAAAATAAAATACTATTTTCTCATCTTTTCGACAAAATACGCTAAGTTACAATGAAAATTTCATTCGGTGGAAAAAGTACATATCTTGAATATAAATCCTAACTAAACAATTAAATGATCTTAAAACGCAAAGTTGGAGGATTAAATTTGTTACACATAAATTTTGCAATTTTATATTTTAAGACGATAATTAGAGTTTATTGCAATAAATATTAGAAGTCACTGTACTATTTCTTAAGATTGGTTTTAAACACTACTAAAGTATAGTGATCGATCATGAGCTCACGAAAAAACTATAAATAAAACTTTATACTGTTTGTGAAATCGATATGTAGTTTTTGTTTGCCTTTTTCTCTTTGTAATTTGTTGTTTCATTTTATTGTTTAGTTTGTTGTTTAATTATTAGCGTGAAAAAATTATAACTGATTGTTGTTGTTAGTGTGTAAAATCGGTGATAATTTTTTTTTAAAGAAAAAACAATATTTTTCAACTTTTTGAAAAAGGAAATGCTTATTACTTAAAAAGTAACAAGTAGTTTTTATTTTTATTTTTAATCAAACACCAAATTAACTGATTTTTAGACTAAAAAGAAAAAAACAATTGTCGAATGAGAAACAAATATCCTGAAAATCCTTTTTACTTCTATTATTCATTATGGTTATCAAAATAATAATATTTTAGGGTGACATAATCAAATTGACAACTAATGGCATTAAAATGAAGTATTGCACCAAGAAATCGATGTTTATAAAACTCGAAAATAATACAATTAAAAAATGGTATTTTTTTATTGTATAATATTTTAAACAACTTTGATCCTTCAGATTTTTTATTTTTGCAATTTGTTCACTCACAGGGATGAATTTTACAGAAAGAAAACATTAACATTATTTTTAAAAATAGTGTAATTAAAGAGGGTTGTAGTTGTGATTTAGCATAAGTTTAATTTAACTATTAATTTGTAAGAAAAACAATATTGTTGGAAGAATAAAAAAGTATGGGACCGTTCATAAAAAAGAAAAAAAAAAAGTATGAGACCGAGCTTGAAATATGGGTGCTCACAAATGGAGTAGTATAAAATAATTGTAGTCAAGTCAACCTATTAAATAGAGTGGTGCGTTACTTGCAGAAGCGGGCGATTATTAATTAAATGAAAAATCAAACTATACTATTATTAAACGTCCTTTTCTCCTTTTAATGTTATCACTTCTATTATTTATTATCTGCCAACCAACACCATGGACAAACTTCTACTCTTCACTTTTTTTATTACTACATGTTAGTTTTCATATGTATAAAATGGATAACTTATTTTTGTACAAAGGGCCACGAGGTCACAAGTTAAGTTCAAAAGAAAATAAAGTAATGTCAAAGGATTAGTTTGTTAAAATGGGACATGGAATTTTTAATATACATAACTTATAATAAATACATATTTTTACCTACACTTTCGGAAATATGACAGTTTCAAATTTGACACGTGTAGGAGAAAAATGGAGTAATGGCACACAAATTAAATTCTTAATAAGTAAACAGATTTAATTAAATGAAGTGTGTCTAAAAATGTGAAACGAAACGGTTGACAAGAAATTCAAGAATTGAGATAACATCCGTTCTGGGTTAATGTCATTAAAAAAACTTTACTAGCTCTTCTTATCAGTGGTGAAACTAGGGTCTCGACTCTTTCGGAGCTCAAAAATTGATTGAGAAAAGTTTAATTGATTGTGAAAATTTTTCATCTCATCAATAGGAAAGATACATAGTATTTAAATTACGATTAATATCCAAATGAATTAGCCATTGCAAAGAGAATATGGAAATCAATGGAGAAGAGCAAGAAAAAATTATAAATCAAAAGGAAAATAAAAATGCACATACTCTCAAAAGGGAGTCTAGGATGGATTTAGTCCATATATGGAAGATAAAATTGGACCGTTACATCTGATCCAACGGTCCAGATCAATACAGGCTGATATGCTGAGGTGGCGGTAAAAGGGGTAAATGAAACTTGTTAAAATTGTGGGTACCCTTCTACTTTTATGTGAGAAAACCACTCCAACAAGTAATATTTTGTGGTACCATTTCTACTTTTTACTTTTTGCATGGTATTTTGAAAATTCCATTAAAATTTCTTCTCTTTATTAACAAACAATTACTCCATCTTCCCTTTGCCAGAATCTAATAGAATATTTATATATAGGAGAAAGAAACCAGCTTCAAAAGAACCAGGTGGGTTTAGTTGATTATACAAATTTGTGTCAGTGAACCACGAATTAAATGACCAAATTTGTGTGTTATCCGTGTGAAGAAATCATCAATGGTGCTTGTAGCCAAAGAAAATTTCATTAAGTAGAGCTTTGAAAATGATGGATTTGGAGGGTTCATAGACCTTTACAAATCTTTAATTTTTTGTAGAGATTTGGATTTGGTAAAAATGAGAACGTAATATGAAAACTAGACCTGAAATGGGATTGAAAGGGATAAAAAATGAATGAAGGAAGAATAGCTTCTTAAAACAATTTCATTGGCCTACTTTAGTAAAAGCCCATATTCAGTAATAAAAAATAGAAAACTGAAAGCAAGCCCAAATGGTCAAAATTATAACCGCTTATCCGCTTGCTATCTAAAATTTGTGTACTTGCTCACTAACGTTTTATTTAGTCACATTTGATCACTGATCTTTTGTAATTTAATTATATTTGACGATTGATTTATCAATTTAGTGAAATTTCACCATTTTGTAATCAAAATTTAAAGGAGTTTATAATGTTAAACATTAAAATCATTCTATCTCAAATAAGGAATTCAAAATAAAACCAAAAAATCGTTAAATAATACAAATATAGGAATGTCAATAAACATAATAAAGGTGAGAGTTTACCAAATTACAAAAAGTCAGTGGCCAAATGTGAGTAAATAAAACGACAGTGACCAAATGCACAAATTTTGGATAAGTCAGCGGCTAAATAGTGCTTTTTGCCAAATTATAACTATTGTTTTATAAAAAATATTTAGAGTTCATTTGGTTTATCTTCTGTTTACTGTTAATGTTTGCTGTTACATTTTGATGTTTGCTGTTTGATTATTAATATTTGGAAAAACTACGGTTACTGGTTACTGATAGTATGTAAAATGACTTATATAAACATTGTTTTGAATAATATAGAAAATTAACTTAAAAGTCATCTAAATATATAAATAAAAAATATAAAAATAAAAATTTGTAAATAATTTTATTTTTAACAAATATTTGTATATTGTATCACAAAATGTAAGGGAAATATGCAGTAGCAATATTGTATCACACAAAATCTCAAAATGCAATAACTAAAAGGAAATGTTGAGGGAAAAAAAATGGTATGTAAAAAGATTTATTGACAACATATGTAAGCATCATATTAACTTATCATCCAAAAACCTCTTGTTTTGAGTTTGAAATCGAGGAGGAAGAAGGAAGTTTTGCTTCTTTCTTCCTCCTCCCAACCCCGAATCTGATTTAGTTTTCTCATTCTTCTCATTGCTTTTTTTTTGTTTAGCATCATATATCTCAACAGTATTCTTTGGTCATCACATCTGAAGCATAAGTGTTGAAGAATGGTTTTTGATTGCTTTTCTGTAAATCCGAAATCTCAAGAAATATATGATGTATTATGTCGTTTTTTTAGTACCTTTATGGTGTATTAGGCTTTTTGTAGCGTTTCTTTGCCCTATATGCGGTTTATACTGACTTTTTGCCTGTACCTTTGTAAGGTTAGATCCTCTTTTTTTTTTTTATTATCATCGTGCTGTAATTTTTTATATTATTTAATTATATGATAACTCTTCTTTAAAAAAAATAAAATTATCATCTCATGAAATTTAATTTTTTGAAAAAAATAATAATTTCTAAAGAAACAAATATGTTTTACGCTGCTTGTGGTGTAAAGGGTGTAAAGGGAGGATATTATAGTCATAAAAAATAAAACTGCAGCTTTTATTCCAAATAAACTACCGTAGGCTGCTATTTAATTTTTTATTTTTTTTACCACACATGTTGTTACCGAAAAATTGTAACTTGAAATCCACGTAGACTATGCTTCTTAAAAAATAGCAAACGTTAGTTTAAAAGGGGCCGTTGACCGGCGACCCCTCTCCGATGCTAAAGTCAGTAATGTACCTAATATTGTTGAGATCTTGTATATTTATAGTAGTCTGATCATGTATCCGAATCCTAGTTGCATATCTAGAATCTCGCCTATTTAAGCTAGTTATCATAGTCCTAACTAGCTTGAACATTCCTAATCGAATTAGGAGACTAAAAGAGAAATACGGTCCACGTAGGAGAAATATTCTCCTAACTTTGACTATTCAACGCACGTCTATGTGGATGCTAAGACTATGCTACATAGTTTCTTTGTCCTACGTGGCTTTTATCAAAACGTCCATTGGTCCATGTGTCATGTAAAATATTAGGTGATAATACATGTAACTGTTTCTTTTTTTTTTTTCGCTTAAAACAGCAAACATGAGCTTTAAAGTGGAAAAACGACACTCTCTTGCTTATAAATTTAGGTGCAAGCTTCACAAAATTCATCTCTCTTAGTAAAATTCAACCTATAGCTCTTGTGTGTTTATAAATTGGCCAAATCACAAATATTTGGATTTGTTTACTTTATTTTTTGGGAGGTAACGTTTATTTAGCTTCCTATCAATATCAATAAGTCAACTACGGTGTTATTATTTAGCGAAACGGTGTCAAGAACATTCTTTTTTTTCTTCTTACAACAAACCATGATTCTGTAATTGATCTACAGATATAGCAATATTTCTTTTTCCTTAGTTAAATTGTCTCAGTTTCTTGCATGTAAAGTGTACCACATCATCCATCAATCAATTCAATCAAGCTTAATTAATTTTGGACCAAATTATACTATGATTTAGTGATTTTCCTATAAAGTAAAAAAATATTGATATGCACCATTACGGGTTTTATTGAAATCTAGAGAAAAGATTGGATTATATAACTTGTATCATTGGAAAAATCATATTGTTGAAAAAGAAAAGGAGAACACTGGCAAACGATGAATTTTTTTAACAAAAAGTTTAGCTAAGAGTAGGTCTACCCGTTTGCAATGTCAGGGCAAACAACGTACATCGATGAGGGTTTACATAATACTCAATAGTAAAAGCTAAATTTTGACGAAGCGGAGACTCGAATCTCAAACATTTCAAGTAGAAAATGAAGTGTCTTATCACTTGTACCAACTCTTATTGGTGTGGGAAAAGATGATTACATTACAAACATTTCAATAGAATATATATACTCCACTAAATTGCATAAAACGAGTCTTTCCATGCCTCATTGCATGCATGCAAAGTTATGATTTTAGTTACGTCCAATTCCACCACCCCCGCCACCTCCAAATCCACCTCCACCTCCACCTCCGAAGCCACCGCCACCGCCACCACCGTATCCACCACCAAACCCACCTCCTGAACCTCCTCCAAATCCTCCACCTGTTCCACCTCCAAATCCACCACCTTTTCCTCCGCCACCACCGAATCCACCCCCAAATCCACCCCCTTTTCCTCCACCTCCACCAACACCACCTCCAAATCCACCACCTTTTCCTCCGCCTCCACCGACACCACCACCAAATCCACCACCTTTGCCTCCGCCTCCTCCAACCCCACCACCTTTTCCTCCACCTCCACCTAGTCCTCCGCCTTTTCCGCTTCCTCCTCCAAGACCACCACCTTTGCCTCCACCTCCACCAAGTCCTCCGCCTTTTCCGCTTCCTCCTCCAAGACCACCACCTTTTCCGCTTCCTCCTCCGAGACCACCACCTTTGCCTCCCCCTCCACCGAGTCCTCCACCCTTTCCAATCCCTCCTCCTAGACCACCACCTTTGCCTCCTCCTCCACCGAGTCCTCCACCTTTTCCGCTTCCTCCTCCGAGACCACCACCTTTGCCTCCCCCTCCACCAAGTCCTCCACCCTTTCCAATCCCTCCTCCAAGACCACCACCTTTGCCTCCCCCTCCTCCAAGTCCTCCACCTTTTCCTCCACCTCCACCAAGACCACCACCGCCACCTTTACCTCCACCTCCACCTCCACCGAGACCACCACCGCCACCTTTACCTCCACCACCACCTAGTCCTCCACCTCCTCCAAGACCACCACCTTTGCCTCCTCCTCCACCAAGACCACCACCACTTCCACCACCTAGTCCTCCACCTTTTCCAATTCCGCCACCAATGCCACCACCCTTGCCACCTCCACCACCAAGACCACCTCCATTGCCTATACCACCACCAAGACCTCCACCTGCTCCACCTCCTAGCCCACCCCCACCACCGGCTCCACCTCCTAATCCACCACCACCACCTCCACCGGCTCCACCACCAAATCCACCCCCTCCACCAGCTCCACCACCGGCTCCTGCTCCTCCACCATATCCACCGCCAAATCCACCACCCTTTTCAATGCCTATGAATGTCCGGTCATCATCTTTCTTTCCTGTGGCCACGTCTCTAGCAAGAACTGTACTTACTAAAAGAACTTGAAGGCACAGAATAGATAACAAACCCACAATTTTCCTTTTGGCACGTACCATTCTAATTTAGTGAAGCATATCAGAATTCGAATACCATGAATGGTGTTTATAGGTAGCTCCCCCACCCTCCTTCAATTTGCATTCATTGGCATAATCAACTCCCAACTGTCTTTCATTTTTTTTATAACCCAACTGTCTTTCATTTTAATTAAGATAAAAGAAATATTAAATGAACCTTTTAAGAAATATCATCAAGCAACAACTCTTAAAAATTTAGGGATAATAAACATATCATGTGATACAAATAATAAAAATAATTAATTTGACCATGACGCTCTCAATTATGTATATTATGGAATATAAATAACGTTCAATTTCCAGACCTTATCCATTAAAAATAATATTAGCTGATGGGTTATCTTATTCAAGGTATACGTTTATTTCATATGATTATATATATACGTAATTTTGTTAAATGGATCGAGCAAATTGTTTCTATCAGTTATGTTTTTGTATAGACATTAAAAATCATATTTACTAGATAGCTAGCGTAGAATAGTTTACACACAAAGAAAAAGGTTCAGGCTCAGTTGTTTATGACTAAACTGAACTGTATTGAACTAAATTAAACTGAATTTGATACTATTGAACTGAATTGGAGTGCATTTAGTGAAGAAAAATTATTGAACTGAATTGAATACTACTGAACTAAAATAAATTACTGTGAAAGCATAAAAAAAACATGGCCTTAATGCCTTGTTCCTTATAACTAGATTGAATTGAATTTGTTGAATTTGTTGAATGTCTTATGGTTTTTGTTGAAATGAATTAATTTGAATTTTGACGAATTTAAGTCAAAATGAATAGAAATTGAAAGAAACTGAATTATTAGCTACATGTTTAATGAACTTGTTGAATTTACTTAACTAAATTTTTTCTAAATTTAAATAAAAAAAACAAGGGTTTAGTACAATTAAATCTAAATATCTCTTTCTGTGCATAAATTTAGTGAGAATAAAACATTAGAAAAAACTAGCTTAAATAATATGATAATATTGAAGGGTTTGTGTAATAGATAATTGCATACTATAATTAAGGGTATCAATTAGATTTGGAGCACTAATTATATGATAATTGCTTCTAATAAAAGAAGATGAGAAATAGACCGTTGTTGGACATGGACAAGAGCATGTGCTTGGTAGATGAAGAAGTTAATTGGACCTTGGAAAAATTCCTAAGTTTCAGGTTGTATTGTATGATCCGGCTCTCATCAATTGTCCACCTATTAATCACTTTATTTTATTTGTATATGATCACCACCAATGTGCAATAACATGAATGACATTTTAGATCTAAATACAGTAACATGCTAAAATTAACTATGACATGATTTTGAATATATGTACTTTTAGGTGAATGGCCAATTAATGGATTGCCTAAAGTCCAATTCAATCATTAATGTTGAATATGGCCGAGCTATGTGTGATATACATAAATACATGCAACTCTAACCAACTTAAAGTGATAACCTTGTATTTTCTTTCTCCACTTTTGCAAATCAAGGTTGTCTCTGAGACGTCGTTTAAGTGATCAAATGTAAGAATTCATTTTGATCCGATTAAACCGTTAGACATGTCTAGGCGTTCAAAATTCAACTTAGGCTCTATTCTCTAACTTAAATCTAGCACATTTCAATAGTTTTAATTTAGTTAAGTTCAGCTCAACAATTGTAGTTCATTAGACATTCAGTCAATAATTCAATTCAATTCAGTTTAGCTTCTTTCGGTTCAGCTTTTTTCAGTAAAAAAGAACAAAACGTTATGTCCATTTAATTTCCTGACTGGCAAAAGTCTGTACTCATCCGACTAGTTCTTTACTATAACCGTCTTCTATGATCTTTTATAAAATAAGTAAATAATAATAATAGAAAGATACTGTTTGCATTTTGATCAAACCAACATGTGATTTCATCAAGTTGATATCTCATAATTTATTGCAACACATTAGCAAACTTAATTAACAATTCAATACATCACATCATGAGTTAATGTGCCACGCAACCATAAACTTGGAGTTAATTATAAAACAGGTCTTAGCCAAATTTACATTTCTAGACTCATTTTAAAACATGTTTTAGACCACTTTGAATAAATCATTTACATAATTAAACATGTTTGCTTCTAACTAAACAAATTTAGACACTTTCAAAAAAAAATTGACAAAATTTCTCTTCCTTTTAAAAAACAATTTTATGTTTTAAGCAACAATGTCTTCTTTTCATTTTCTTCACTACATAAATTTCGCTACATTTTTATCGTATTGAAGGGAGCTCATATATATTAGCAAATTAACTCTGTAAAGATAAAGATGATTCATATATATTAAGCAAAACGCATTAGTTTTTGTTTTTTCGTGGTGTTGTCATGTCACACGATAACATAATACAACTAAATAAACTTTATTGTGCGGTCGTGCGCCACGATATCACGATAACACGACAATGTTTTTATTTAGTTGTATTTTGTTTCAATTTTGGGTCAAATGTGCTACAACACCATATGAATATAGCCATCCAAAAAAATCTGTGTAGAATAAATACATTTAAGTGAAATCGCAAATAGAGAGCACGATGCAAGAACTATTCGTAGTAAAAGAATGAATTATCCGTTCTAGTGACCATGAAGAAAGTCTCAAGCTCAAATAAAAAACATTAATTTCAGAGTTGCCGATGCAATAACTTTGTTATTAACTTATTGAGAAAATAACTTACAGGATCAGGTTGAGAGTGATCGATGAGGTGGAAGAGTGATACGACCCTATCTTGGGAATCGATCAAGAGGGATCGTTTTGGGGTGGAAACGACCTAAAACACCACTCGCTTTTCTAGTTAGCGCAAACTGAAATATTATTAACTTCTGAATTGATTGATTGAACCAATTACAAGACTTGAAAGCCTTTAAATAGAAAAGCAAGAACCCTAGAAATAATAAAATAGGAAATACTAATCCTACCAAAACAAGAAGACTAACTAAATAAGAATTATAAATCTATTACTCCTATAACAATATAAATATGACTAGATAATAATAAGACTCCTAATTAGACAACGGCTAAGCCGCGACCGAATCATCGAGGTTGTATCAAAGAGGGATGTAGTAACGGTGGAAGAGATGGAAGCAGATATGGAGTGCTTGCAGGCTTCTTCGAGTTCTTCTTTGCCTTTGATTTCGACTTCAATTATGTTGGGTTTTAGCATAAGGACCCATATATTTTGGCATATGGCGGAGGTCGACGGTAGAGATGCAGAGGTCGACAATAGAGAGAGTGTCTTTGTTGATGTTTGAGAATGCTATTTATCTGTTCTTAATCAAAAAAGAATGAAAGTGAAAGAACAGAAAAGAAGGTAAAGTAAAGGAATATGTCTTTTTTACTAAAAACCTTGAAACTGTTTATATTTTCAAGCATAAACCACACGTGTCTATATATGTAAACGATTTGTTGAAAGTTCCTTAGTTTTGTGAATAACCTTTTTAAAACATGCTATTAAACTAGATATGTTTGTCAGGTATATATACCATCCATCCAGTAATTTTCACATGGTCTATGACTGACCAAGTTAATTTGGTCAGTCACTGTTAATTACCGTTAGATATAACATCATTACACAGATCTAACGGTGACTGACCAAATTAACTTGGTCAGTCATGGACCATGTGAAAATTACTCCCATCCATAATGTCATTTCAGTTAAAAATACATTTCAAACTATAAACACTTCCAATACAATTTCGTAGTTGAGTCAAGAACATAATGTAGTTCGATATTGATATAAAAATCTTTAATATATGGCAGACATACCACGTAATCTCATGTGCCAACCCTATAATTTGATGAGAAGTACATATATTAGCATTACAGATTCATGATTTAGGGTATAAGATTTTTTGAAGGGTCTAGAATTTTATATAAGTTATTAATTAAATTAATTACTAATTGACATACTGTTAAATTGTTCTGGGTTGAGATGTCACGTGTCAAAAAATTATAGGCTTGATATACCATGTCATCCGTATGCCTGGTATACAATAAATTCTCACTTTGGAGTACAAAAATTAAATTTAACCCAGTTAGATTTGATGTTTCTTTTCACAAACACAAGCAAGCTGTCATACGATATTTTTTATTTATACCAGTTGGATTTGATAGTTAATGTCTTACGATATTTTTTATATACCAGTTGGTATACTCATAAATGCGTGAATGAGGAGTCCAAGGTTAGAATCTTATTGAAAAAATAGGAATATCAATTACCTGGTCTCCACACTACATTGTATTCCTTGTACTGTAATTAGGAAGGTTTAATGTTACTGTTTAGGATTCGGATTCCTTGGGGTTTACGGCTTGGCTGAACCCTACTTGTATAAATATGTGATTACGTTGTGTTAATAATACAAGTTGAGTTTACCCCATTATATCATTCTTACACTAACTCTTCTTTCTCGACGGTGAAGTAAGACCAAGCTCATAAGCTAATTATCCTAAGTCGAACAAGTTGATAGGATCCCTTTTTTTCTGCCCCCCATATCGCCACGCGGAAGGGTCATGGGGACATAAAAAAGAAAGAGAGTGAAATAAAAAATAAAATATAAAATTCGAAATAAAATAAATAGTAATAAATAATAAATGAATATTGAATAGAAATATTCAAATTATTAATTTATTTAATTAATTTCTTGAAATAGTTTAAAGAAAAAATGAAATATACGCCATGCTAATGTGCTTTGGATGATTTACACCTCAAGGTCAGACACTGATGAGCACATTAAACTATCTGTGTGGTTGAGAGTCCTCACAGTCCAGGCACAACGACACAATTATCAGAGACGCAGTGATAAAGGTTTTGTGAAATCTTCTAAAATGTTAATGGGTAAAAGAATTGGAATTGGTCGAATGTATTTACTGAAATAACCTAATCCTTTTTTGCTAAGGCCCACATAAAAATAAGCGATTGACGTAAGTAACTCCTTACAAATCTATAAAAAAAGCCGATATTTTTTTATTTTAATCTTTGTCATATCTTTTCATGCGAATATCTCTTGACCTCGAAGCGTGCACAACATAAGTCTATCATACCATGTGTTTCTATTATTCACCAATAAATGAAATTACTAAGACTTAAGCTCAAGACTATCTAATCGTAGATACTTCGATACCATGTCAATCGATCAGTTGAATTAAAATCTTAAATTAATATTTTAAAACTCTTCTATATTATACATGGTAAAATTACATGATACTACTGATATTAGTTTGTTAAATTTAAGTCTTCAGTAACGTTATTGCTACAGAAAAATGAGGTAGAGATTTATGTACTATAACTTTCTTTTTTTCTTGAAAGTATGTACTACAACTTTCTAGGAAAAACCTTTGAAACAAATTTCACAATTCAATGGCTGTTTGTTCTAATTTTTAAGAGGGTGTTCTACGTAGCTCTATGATAATTAAACAAAGACCTTTCAAGTCAAAGGTAAAAGCGTTTGTAGTCCAACGGTTAGGATAATTGCCTTCCAAGCAATAGACCCGGATTCGACTCCCGGCAGACGCATTTTGTTCTTTTTTTGGCATTTCTTTTTGCTAGCATTATAGTGCTGTTGGGCTGGGACCTTCCTGAAAGCCCTTATTGAATTTCTAGGTCAACTTAGCTAAATCCAGCCTATATGAAAAATATATTTGGATAAATAAAAAATAAAAAATCTTGGTTAAACCGTTTTGTAATATGGTGTTTATGGTTTTTCTTTATTAAAATTGCATCTAGTGGTTCCACAAATTCTCAGTTAGAAGAGCCTTAAAACTAAACCTTATAAAAATACTATTAACAATGTGATTACATAATTTTCCACGAATCAAAATTATTTTGTATTATATATTTACTGTGGAATAACATTCTCGATTTTTCAAAATCATCATTTCGAAAATTTATTACCCTAAACAACGATTTTATGTCTCCTCACTAAGTAACAATTAAATGACCTTAAAAATTAAAATATCATCAAATCTTAAAATAGAAATTTTTTTGAGATTATCAAAGGTCATTTTTTTAAGGCTTAATAGTGTATCACCCCCTGAACTTGTCTCCAATTAACAAGTGACACCTCCAACTTTGAAACGTTACAAAAGTTCCCCTAAACTTGCTTAATTGTATGAACTAACCCCAAATTGCTAACATGGCAGGGAGAGTGAGATTCAAACTCTTATGGGCGCGTGAAAGGGTTAAAAAACCGAAAAAAAACAATTAAAAAAATTAAAAAAACTTTAAAAAATTAAAAAACAATTAACTCGTCATTTTCTCTCTTACGTTCTTCATTTTTCATCTTGTTCTTCATTTTTATTATTTCTTTTTCTTTTTTTTCTTCTTCCTTTCCTTCTTTTTCTTTTTCTTTTCCTTCTTCTTTTTCTTTTCTTTTCCTTTTTCTTTGATTCCAGATTTGGAAATCTGGAATAATTTCCGAATCTGGAATGATTCCAAATTTCCGAATAAAAGAAAAAAGGAAAGAAGAAGAAGAAGAAGAAGAAGAAAAAAAGAAAAAAAAAAGTAAAGTAATTTTAATGGATATAGAAAAAGAAAAAGAAGAAAAAAATGAAAAAGAAAGAATCAAAATGAAGAAAAAAAATGAACATGAAAATGAAGAACAAGAACATAAGAAGAAGAAAAATTAATTTTTGTTTAATTCTTTTTTTAAAAAAATTTATTATTTTTTTTATACATGTGTCATTTGACTTTTTAACAACCAATGACATGCTACCACGTGTCGCGCGTGTAGTCCACTTTTTGGCTGCAACTATACAATGTCGGATATGGGGGTTAATTGTTACAATTGAGAGTTTTTACGGGGTTAGTTCATACAATTAAGCAATTTTAGGGGATTTTTATAACGTTTCAAAGTTGGGGGTGTCACTTGTTAATTGGAGACAAGTTTTGGGGGGTAATATCCTATTAAGCCTTTTTTTAATATCAACCAAATAACTCCTTAATGTGAGAATTGATGTAACCATATACATACAATCTTGAAAAATAAATAAATCACATGTACTACTTTAAAAAAAGGTTTTTCTATGGTTACTTTGTCTTTTACAAAGTAACCATCACTTTGTCCACTATCACCATTGGATGAGTGAGATAAAAAATGATTCAATGGTGGGAGATAAAAAGTAACAAAAAAACAAAGTAACCATAGTCTTCACCTTTAAAAAAACCTTTAAAATGTGACAGATTTGTTATTGTGTGACAAAAGCCGAACTAAAAAGCCGAACTAAAAACCCTCACAAAAAGCCCACCTCATCTAAAACCTACGCGTCCTTCCTCCTTCCTTCACAGCCTCCATTTCCTTCCCTCATCTAACCAAAAATTCAAATCACTCATCGGAATGACCTCCTGTCACCGACGGTTAACCGTCGGCACCGCCGCATCAACATCCCCGTCCACCTGCACCACCGCGCACTACGCAGCTCTCTTCATATTCTTTCTTTCTGGCTCACAAACGCAGCCGTCGTCGTCGGATCGACCTTCAACGACTCTAACCCTATTAGCCTCATCAAACAACAACCCTTCCTTTGCAAATAGATCTGTTTGCGCCTTAAAATAGATCATGAAATATATGGATATTCGCCAATTACTTCTTCTGCATTTTTTGCAGCATCAAGTCTGATGTTCTTATATAAATTTAAAAACTATGATGCGCATTATTTATCTATAATCACTTGCAATTTGGAGTGTGTTTACAAATGTCAATGAATACATAATTTGGCATGTCACCAAAATCTGTTTTTTTTTCCCAAATTTCTTTTATCTTCTTTTGTACCTCTGCTGCTATTAGTTTTGATGTCTCTGCAATTGTCTTTGATATTTAATTACCAAACATTAACATAAAAGTGTAGTAATCTCTTGAAGATGTCTCTTTGATATTTAATTACCAAACTTTACAAGGAAATTAATATCAAGAATAATTTCCTCTTCTTTATAGGAATAAGTTTTGTTTAGTGTTTATTATAAATAAGTTTTGGAATATCAGTGTAAAGTTTTGGAACATCGTTAAACAATTTTGGAATATCGTTGATAAGTTTTGGAATATCGTTGTATAGTTTTGGAATATCTTTGAACAGTTTTGGAATATCGTTAAACAGTTTTGGAATATCGTTGAACAATTTTGGAATATCGTTGATAAGTTTTGGAATATCGTTGAACAGTTTTGGAATATCGTTCATAAGTTTTTTTTATTATACCCTAGGTAGTCCCGTATCAATCCATCGTGTTTAAGAGTGTTTTTTGTTTTTTTATTATACCCTAGGTAGTCCCGTATCAACCCGTCGTGTTTAGGAGTGTTTTTTGTTTTTTTTATTATACTCTAGGTAGTGTCGTATCAACCCGTCGTGTTTAGGAGTGTTTTTTGTTTTTTTTATTATACCCTAGGTAGTGTCGTATCAACCCGTCGTGTTTAGGAGTGTTTTTTGTTTTTTTTATTATACCATAGGTAGCCTCGTATCAACCCATCGTGTTTAGGAGTGCTTTTTGTTTATTTTTTATTATACCCTAAGTAGTCCCGTATCAACCCGTCGTGTTTAGGAATGTTGTTTTGTTTGATGTGGTTTTATGTTATGTGTGGAATATTGTAGTATGCGTTTTGGAATATTGTACTATGCCTTTTGAAATATTCTCGTCTATATTTTGGAATATTCCCAAAAAAAATCGTTTTTATTTGACCACAATGGATCTCAAAATGACCGGCTAATTAATACGAGTCCAACGGTGTAAAAATTTTCGAAAACCGAGTTCGGGATCATTGGGAAAATGTATTTTAAAAAAAATAAATAAAAGACTTTTCTCTCTCCTGTGATGACATCAGCGCTGACATCATCAGTTCCCCTTCCCCTCACCATACACGTGTATGCTCCTCAAATTATGTCATCTTTTTTCATTTAATTACACAATTACCACCTGTTGTCACACGCTAAAATCCTTGTCACATCCAAATTAATTTGTCACACTTAATCCCCTCCATCGCCTTATATATATATATATAGGGAGAGGCTCTTGTGAGAACACTCTCCACATGTGAGAACACCTCTTAAGGTGAGAACACTTTAATAAGGACCAAAAAGCATTTTTCCTTTTTATTTTAATTAAATATCCAGGAGAGAGAAATGGTGAAGTGATGACTCATCATTTATTTTTATTTTATTAAAAACTGTTTTCCCGCCTATTCCGAACTCCGATTTCGAATATTTTTATATGGATGAACTCGTATTGACGAGGCGCTCATTTTAAGATCCATGAAGCCCGGGTAAAAACGACGTTTTTCAATTTTGGAACATACAGTTTTAATTTTAGAACATGCGGTCTGATTTCGTCTTTTTTAATACAGTGTTTTAAATAATGTTATATACGTTCTAAACCTTATTTTCTATATTATGAAAGTTAAACATAATATTCTGAAAACAATCAATTGAAATCTGAAGCATATTTACATTCTGATTTATATTATATCAAATATGTGATTCATGTTCTATAAAACATAATGTATGTTCTAAACTAATGTTTATGTTTATTAAATGACGTTAGATACGTTCTAAACTGTATAGCCCGTGTTCTAAACAATGTTATACGTGTTCGAAAAAATAATATCTCTGTTTTGAAAGTGAAATATAATGATCTAAATAATGTTAAACATGTTCTAAATGTTATAGCTCGTGTTCTAAATTTTTTTACGTAATTTCAAAAGTTATAGACTTTGCTCTAAAAATAAAATAGTCCATTAATCATAAAAAGAGAGATGTTAGAGCTTTTAAGAATAATAATAATAATAATAATAATGTGAAAAGAATTAATTAAATATTATAATAAAATATATCAATTTTCTAAATTAATAAATATGTTTCATAAATACCGTTAGCTATGTTCTAAATTGTACAATCTGTGTTCTAATCAATGTTACACGTGTTCTAAATTTTGTATTATTTTATGTCATGTTTAATGCATTATATACGAGGGGTAAAGTGGTCATTATAATGATGTTATTATGTTAACATATTATATGACACGTAAACTTTCCAACGGTATATTATACGCTTAAAATGAGCTAGTGATAAATGAGATATTCAAGCTCAAAGTAAAGCACTTGGAACAAGTTATAAGAGAGGAAAATACTCTCATCCCACATCACTTTCAAATGACATAACACTAAGGTTTATATAGGAAAAGGTTTCATAAGCTTTCAAATTATTCAACCATGTTATGCTCCAATATCTACGCGCGCGTGGTGGGGGTACAAATCCAATCCCACCGGGTTGGGGGCGCACCCGAGCGACGCGAATGCCGTTCCGATTTGAGAGCCCGTGGGCCGACCCATTTTGCTTCTCTTCTCATAATTTTTGAAATTTTATACAATCATTAATTAATTAAAGAAGAAGGGTTTTTGAAAATTTAAAAATACATTACTAAGATTTTTATAATCACAATATATTATTTTTCTATAAAATCAACGTTTTTGACATTTGAAGGTTTGTTTAATTTTCCATTGAAAAAAAGGTGTTTAATTTTATTATATAATTTATAGAATTTAACAATATAAACAATCTCTTATTTTCTTTAATTAAAAAACACAATCTATCACCTGCAGACTTACCTTTTCAATGTGTTTAGGCGAAGTGCAAGGGCATGTTAAGTTTATAATATTTATTAAAACAATTGTCAATATAATCAAAGAAAGCAGTTGTCCTAGTGGCAAAGGGAGTTGGTAAGGCGCATCACCACCCATGCGTCCCTGGTTCGAGACCCATCTTCAGCATTTTATTGAATTAATTCATGATTAAATGGGAGATGCTTGTTATTACAATTATGCCACCGCGTCTACTAACCCCAAAACGACGTCGTTTAGGCCTGTTCTCACCATAAGAATCATTCTCACATAAGGGGGGTGTTCTCATGTGATCCCTCCCCTATATATATATATATATATATATATATATATATATATATATATAGAAAAGGGATCAAGTGAGAACACCTCTCATATATGAGAACACTTTGTATGTGAGAACACCTCCAAAACTACGTAGTTTTATTAATAAGAGAGGGTTAAAAGGGGAATTTGTCATTTTTTTTTATGGACACGTATGGGATGTAAGAGCAGGAGAGAGAAATTAGTACTTTTTTTAATTATTGTTTATTTCATTTTGTTTAAATAAATTTTCCCGACTTTCCCGAACTCCGATTTGAACTTTTTTTATACCGTTGGATTTGTTTTGTCGAGACGCTTATTTTGAGTACCATTGTTGTTAGGTAAAGTTGACGTTTTAACAATTTGAACATACGTGTTGTAACTTTGAACATGAGTGTCAATTGTAGTTAATATGAGAACACCCTCATATGTAAGAACACTTTTAAATGTGAGAACACCTTCAAAACTACGTAGTTTTAATAATGAGGTAGGACCAAAAGGGAAATTTGTCCCTTTTATTATGTTGCGCAGGAGATAAAGGAGAGAGAAGGTGTTGGTGATGAGTAAAAATTTAACTTTTTTTTATTTAAAATCATTTTCCCGAGTTGTTCGAACTCCGATTTCAAATTTTTTTATATCATTAGACTCGTGTCGTCTAGAGGTTCATTTTAAGATCCATGATGCTTATGTAAAAACGATTTTTTAAAATTTTGAACATGCAGAATATTTATTTGAACATAACATTTTCAAGTTTCAATTGCTGCTGTAACCAATAATTTTAAGTTTTTGAACATGCAGGTTTATTCTTTTGAGCATACGTTTTAAGTTTTTGAAAATATGAAGTATTTTTTTGAACATAATTTTTTAAGTTCTTAAACATGTGTCAATTGATAGTTTTGATGGGAAAAAATAATATTAGTATAATGTTTTGTGAAATTATCTAGTTTTAGTGATAATACGTTCAAATTAAGCATCAAAACATGAAAAATTATCAAATCTTAGTGATAATATTAGTTTTTTTAACATTTTAACAATGAAAAAATGCAAATTAACTACAATTGACACTCATGTTCAAAGTTACAACACGTATGTTCAAATTGTTAAAACGTCAACTTTACCTAACAACAATGGTACTCAAAATAAGCGTCTCGACAAAACAAATCCAACGGTATAAAAAAAGTTCAAATCGGAGTTCGGAAAAGTCGGGAAAATTTATTTAAACAAAATGAAATAAACAATAATTAAAAAAAGTACTAATTTCTCTCTCCTGCTCTTACATCCCATACGTGTCCATAAAAAAAATGACAAATTCCCCTTTTAACCCTCTCTTATTAATAAAACTACGTAGTTTTGGAGGTGTTCTCACATACAAAGTGTTCTCATATATGAGAGGTGTTCTCACTTGATCCCTTTTCTATATATATATATTTTAAAAACATTTTAAAAACAGTATAACCACTATTATAGTAAATATGGTTCAAGTTACATTCATGCCCCTAATTTTATATTTTCATTATCGATTTTAACCCTGCAAATCTAATATTGTTTTGGTTAATCTTTGCAAAGATAATGATCCATTGATCAAGTCAAAATGACCTACTATCAAAAAATTCAATTAGAACTAATAAAATCCCATGTAAAAAGATTTTCCAACAATATTTTTGATGGATCGATAGTCGATTGTAGTGCAATGGTACATGTATACCTATTCCTATGCTTATGCCATCGTAGCTCAAATGAGTAAGACTGTGTTTGGTATTGCTTTTGCAGAAAGTTACAGCAGCTTTTGGCCCAAAAGCAGGTCTTACACTATTTGGTAAAGATCAAAAGCAGTTTTTTCTGACAGTGCTTTTTGGTTAAAGTTGCTTTTACTAAAAGCAGGGACCCCATGCTTTTGGAAAAAGCTGATTTCTCAGCTTTTGCAGATAACAATTAATTTTAAAATTTGGACAACAATATTCAATGCATATTACAACCAAAACTCACTATAAAAGACTATAAAAGACTTGGAAAAAAATTTAGTCCTATTTTTGTATATTAATCACTAGTAAGTTTCTCTATTTTCAAAAATTGATTAAGAAAACCCTAAAAAATTGAAAAAACATTAATGTTAGAAATTTCGTTACATAATTTATGTTTTATTATGTCTTAAACCACTAATTGACATATTTCAAAACATTATTTACTAAGTATTTATCAAACTTATTTTACTTCAACCATATATTTTTACTTTTCATTTTACCAAACAGTCTTCTGCTTTTTGCAACAGCGTTTTTTCAAACAACACTTTTCCCCACAGCTACAGCAGTTTTCAACAGCAATCCCAAACTAAACCTAAGTTTCCTTTCTTTTAAAGGTGTTACTGAATGAGTGAATGCAAGACTCTTGTCAAAATAATAGGCCTCCACGATCCTTAAAATAAACTTTTCTTACTTCTTTCTGGCATATTTGTCTTACTGTGAAACTCATATACCACCCCACAAACTTAGATATATATGCCTTAGGCCTCAAATCGTAGGTTTATTTCCTTTCATATGCATGTGGATAATGTTTCTCATTAATGTTGCGCCAATATGGCAAACCACGTGGTGATTTTGTCAATAAATTTTGTCCCATAAAAAGGACTTAAATTTTCATTGGTAAGCTTCCACAATTTTCTAAAAGACACCTACTATTGTGATTTAAGATTGTATAAATAAGGATTTGTGATTAACACCATTTTATAAATAAGTTTTTAAAATGTTAACAATGTTAAAATATGTGTTGCAGTCATAGCCAAATGGTCAGAAAATAATTTTTTTTTTATCTATTCAAATACAAGATACTGATTTTACTTAACCATGAAACATGAGGTTTGGTGACAAGAACAATAGGTATTATCTTGGCTCCGCTGCTCAATCTTCTAGGGGTGTTCAAAAACCGAACCGAATCGAAATAACCGACCGAACTGACCGATATTTCTTATTCAGTTCGGTTATTTGATTATTTTTGCTCGGTTTCGGTTTTAGTTTTCAACATATCGGTAATATCGGTCGGTTAGGTTTTCATTACTAAATAACCGAACTAACCGAATAGACCGAAATATAAATTTTTATTAATTTTATTTTAATTTTTATATATGTAGATAAGGTTTAATAACTTAAAATTACAAATCATTTGTCTAATTATGTCAATATTACATATGTTTACCTCAAGTGCTACATATATTCACAAATATTTTCAATTTGTTGTTTTCCATCAAAAAAAAATACGATTATTCCATAAAATATACTATAATTGTTTGATAAAAAATAAAAGCCAACATTATTCGGTTACATCGAAAATCGAACGAATAGACCGAAATATTTCAATTTATTCGGTTCGGTTTGACAATATTACTCGATTCGATTTGGTGCTCATTTTAGGAGTTATTCGATTTTCGGTTTTTTCAGTTCGGTTCGGTTTTCAGACCGAACTGACCAATCAACACCCGTATCAATTTGGTCCCAAATCTCTACATTCTCACCATTTTATTTCCCAACAAAAAAAATTGTTCATATAGTAATACTATATTGTATTACGCATATAAATCAAACATAAAAGCTAAAACAAAATATCAACAAGACATCATTCTCAATTCAATTGTCTTTCACTAATTAGTTGTAATCCAATTAATCCATTCATTGATGCGTGAATAAGAAGTACAATATTCAAATTTTGCTAATTACAAATTTATAAAAAAAAATAAAAATCAGTCGCCCTCCCCCTCCTAACCTTGTTACGAAATACCATGTTTTTTCTTTTTAATGCCAACAATACATGTATGATTTACCTATATAAAACTAAGCATCCAAGGGTAAACTCGTAAATACAAATGCTAAAATCTAAAATTCTAAAATAAGGTTCGCTGGACAAGAAGAAAAAGTATCTCTTTCAACAAAGAAAGAATCTGACAAAATGACCGGATAGTTTGGTCATTTCCTCATAATGGCATTCTAAGCATTTTATTAAACAGCAGGGGCATTTTCGGATTATCGTCCATATAAATCTCAAGACCTCCAATTTCTGCCCTTCATTTTCCTAATCTTTCCTCTCCATCTGCGATTCCCCCTCATATAAATACCCTTTTTAACCTCCGGTACCGCCGTCGGAATCTGGGCGTCCTCTCCGATCAGATCCATTCTCATCGGAGTTGAAAACAAGCTGCCGCCGTGCTCTTCTTCCGTTTTGGATATCTTTATCTCGATGAATTAGCAAAAGAAAAAAAAAACGAGTTGACGGTTTTGCCCAAGGAGTTATTAATTATTTACCAACATAGGGGTTCTGACGTGGCATGTTTTTTAAATCTGAAAGATGAGCCATCATTCTCGTAGGATTATGACATTTGGCTCGACTAGGAAGCGCAAAGAGAGAGAAGCATTCTATTCGGCTCAGCTTGGAGCCAAGCCGATTCTGAAAGCCGATGAGTCGTCGTCAGTTCATCCTTCAAATCAGCTCCTAGCCGGCTACATGGCTTACGAGTACTTGACTAAAGGAACTTTATTCGGGCAGAAGTTCGAGCCGGGAAGGGTAGAATCAGTACCTATAGCCATCGGCGGCGGCTGGATGGAGCCAAAAAGAGGGAAGCCGGGAGCCGAAAAGAAGAAAGAGCACAAGAGTTATGATGAGGTGGCAAGCATTTTGAAGACGGATGGGGCCCATTTACCTGGGATCGTTAACCCTACCCAGTTGGCGAGGTGGATCCAGATGTGAATTCGGGTATTTGTGTACGTGTCAGCATGCTATTGGTAGTTAAGTGGAAATGGAATGCGATAAAGAGTTTGAAATCTGTTATTTTGTAGATTCTTCTTCTTGATTGCAAAATGTTAGTATTGATGAACTTAATATGAATGCTGTGTGATATGATATGGTATGCTATTATTATCGTAATCGTGTTATATAATCTATCTTATCGGGTATAATATTTCCGATTGACAAATGTTTAAGTCAATATTATAGTGGTTAACTCATAAGGATTTGGATATGCTAGGATTCTTAAACTATGTATTAATCTAGATAATGTTGGTATTGTAGCGATCGATATAGATATGGTTTGTTTTTGATCAAATTCAACACCTTATCCGTTTTGTCCAAATCCAGTATTTCGAGCTCATAGTTTCAAAATGTGTATACATGTATTGGATAGACATCTAACATAATGATAAGTTTCTGCCAGTCTTTCTTCATTTTGTACGTTAGATTCAGTTCATTATCATGTTTTTTACTCCAAACCAAATTGTTATAGTATACTGTAGGCCTAAAGTCCTATAAGATAAAGTCATTCATATAGAAATAACGGGTTATCTTGCAGTCGAGGCGGATTGCAAGATCATTGCATAATGGAAGTTTCCACAAACTTTTCCATGGCATGTCTGGTTCGGATAATGAGACTACTTCAAGCATTCAAACTATGACGAATGATAAATTCATGTATATTATGAATAGCAAATATGATAATCATGTAAAACATATATAGTGCCAAGAGGGTACATGTCATTTGATAATATATGAAAGTTCTATTTATTCAATTTGAAATATCAAAATTCAATATACTAATTAAGAAAGTTCTGTTTATTTAATATGAATTTGGTAGATTAATTGTTCCATTATAAATTATAATGATAATCAAATCACATATTTCTTCACATAGTTTTGTTTAACAAATTATTAGCAATGAAGGAAGTTTCCCACGGACTTTTCCTGAAGTTATTTTGGACGTTTCTGATATTTTACAGAGGTCTCCATATATACTTTTCCTATAAATATATATGAAGTTTCACGTGTAAGAATATTGAAATAGAAGGTGTGGAGAAAATAGAAATAGATACAAATATAATTTATATAGCTAGCTAGGTTCCAATTCGATTCCTAATCTTTGCAGGTTCCCGTAGAATTTCATTTGTTATCTATCCAAATGTTAGTGTTGTAGACTTATTGTTTGGTAATCATCAATTCTCATCATCTTTCAAAAATAATGAAATCTCAACCAATTAACTGTTAAAATTTAAAATTTTAAATGAACTAATTTTATTTTATCATTTTTGTTAAAAAAAAGTAGGAGGGTTTTGTTGAGTAAGATTAAAGTCCAATTATTAGAATTGTTAATCTACATAACTATAAGGTTGGATGTTGCATGCCTGATCAATAATGGAAGCTAGAGTTTTTCCAATGTTTACAAAAATCTGAAAAAGAATGACTTAAAAACATGCACAATGCATATTTTCATCTTATCAAAATATATGAGACTGTCAAAATTCGAACTCATATCCTTTCGATCACTAAGACTTTAATACCATTTTTTATTAATATTTGAAACACCAAATTAGAATATAGTATTTTGAACAAGTAGTTACAAAATTTTGGCTGTAATGTGAGAATCCGGTGCTTTTAAGCTTGACCATGCTAATGATGTTTAATGTTAGTTAGTACATATAAATACTATTTGAAAAAGAAATATACATTTATGGACAAGATGAATCTTTCTTTTTTCTTTGGCTGAAATGGACAAGATGAATCTTTTTTTTTTTTTCTTTGGCTGAAATGGACAAGATGAATCTTACCTACTCCCACTCTTGTAAGTGCTACAATTAAATTACTTATATAATAATTATATTTACCATTAGATTATATCATCAATCAGTCAAGAAAATAAACAGATGTAATGCAATATTCTTTTCAAATTTTGTATCTCACTTTCCTTTGTTTTTTTTTTTTCTTTTTCAAACTATTACAGGTGTAGTTGACATAGCATGCAAATGACATATCCGACTGCTAATCTGTGCAAGCAGGCTGAGTAATGAGAATCAGGCGCTTGGTTCGGGAGAGTATCAACGTATCATAACTGGTTGTTTCTTGGAACTAAACTGAATGAAACTAAACTAAACTGAATATGCTGAATTTGCTAAACGAAAGAAGGAATTTTGTTGAACTGAATTTTACTTAACTGAACCGAATTTTGCTGAAATTAAGTAAAAAGAAACAGGACTGTAGTGATGGAAGAGTAAGGTCTATTTTATTTATTGATATCTAGTAAAATTCAATTCAATTTTCAGTTCTATAAATTAAGTAAATTTTATTAGGCATTATTAAAATTATAATCTATATAGTTTTGATTATAATTGTTATAATAAAGATATTCAATTAATAATTCAATTTAATAAAAAAGAATAGAGCTTAAGGGTATTTCTGATTTTGTCTCCGCTTATTTGTGATACTTCAGGGGTATGGCTTGAGGTTTAATTTGCAACCTCGGCATTTGCTCGGCTACTTTAGCTCGAAGGGGGAACGACATCTCATTTCAGACAAGGATCAGAGTAATCATCGTTATGCATGAATCATCGGGGGTTGTAAAACTTTGTTGAAGTAGAACTATAATGTTGGAGTGCTTCATGCCTTCTGTATAGGGAATAAAACAACTGATTGGATGACGAACTTCGCAAGAAATTGACACTGAATCGTCACGAGTGTGTTATGCATGAATCATGGTGGTGGCGGCTCGTCTCATTTCAGACAATGATAAAAAGAGGATATTGAATTTGTCTAACCAACTTGAAAGACACTCTAAATTTATAAAGTGGCTTTTGTTTGGTTTTTATATTTGTTTAAAGTAACTATCTAATTTATTTAAAGTGATTTATGGACTCTTTCAGTTTGCATAGAACAATATTCATAATGATTTTGAATTTGCTTAAAGCAATAGACGTCACAGTTCATTGGCTCCTGAAATTTAAAGTTCAAAGCGCCAATTTATTTTTTTAAAAATAAATCCAAAGGTATGGATGTGACCTTAAAAAATGCATGAAATTGTTCATGAAAAATCATGCATTTTGTTCCGTTTTGAATTGCTCCATTTCTTTTTTCTTTTATATAGATATGTTACATCTTTGGAAGAGAGCTTCAAGGCATAAATTGGAATTGAATCCAACTTTGCCAACTCAAATTGGCAACTATATTATTGATTTGGGACTCTACATCAAATGTGTAAATATTTACATTTTTAATAACAAAATAAATAACATGTTCAACAATGATAAATAACACCAAGTGTGTAAATATTTACATCTTTGGAAGAAAGTTTGTGAACTGATCAGGACATACAGAAGCAAAACAAAATGAGACAGCAAAAAAAAAAATATTTGAAAAAGAAGAGAAATATTTTACATAGAAGGTAAAGTGTATGAAAACAGTGGTCTACATTGTCCAACAATGATAAAAAAATTCAGATTGTTCATCAATTAAAATCGATTTGAGTCGTTAAGGGTCGGATGGATCATAGTAGCTATGGCAAATGGACTAAACTACACTACCTGCCGATACTTAGTTGAATAACCAGAAACGCTCCAAATTACCATATAACAAGAGCTCTTGCTTCTGTCTCAGCGTGTGCACCGCCACATACACACAGCACGTAGAAAAACACAGATCAAACTATCAGACATAGCGCAGAGTTAAACATAAAGAAGCCTAAAAGAAGCGATGAAGCAACCAAGTAATAGGGATAAAGCACAATCGTTTATCTTCTAACTAAACACAGCATTATAATGAAATTCAGATTTTGCAATCTTCTTATCTCAACAAATACAGAATATAATGATCAAATGAGTAAAGAAGGTCCCTGCGTGCCTACGCCTGCTTGATTAAGGCTGATCTTGCTTTCAGGTTCAGAAATATTCCCCTGAAATCAGTAAGCAGAATACAAGATGGCATTAGTACTGTATAAATTTACTTATAATGTACTGCATAATTTGCTTACGAGTGTTAGATTGCATTAACACTTGAGATCGGCTCATAGAAATTTATAAACTAATGTGCTAAACCATAGTTTGACGGTTAAAAAGCATGTAGACAACACTTGGTTTAAGTATCATATCTATCCATCCGTACTTATAAAAGAGATAGGACGATTTAAAACTAGTGAAATTAAATATCAGAAGTAGAGAGCGCACCAGCATGAACCAATGAAGGATTGAAATAGAACGCGATATTGCAACGGGATATACTGGTGATTTATCCAACCAACTATAGGCCAGAACTGCAAGTCATAAGCATCATAACCATTAATGCGTCAATACTAATAAAAGACTGAAGTTGCCATGTCTGTCATTTAAACCACATCAACACCAGAAAGAAAAAATGATAGTTATACGAGAAAAGAGTTCAGATTTCTGTACCTTCCAAGCTGTCAATTGAATAGAAGGATAGTCCTTTCGAATCTTACCCTTGACTAATCCCCATGGTCTTCCTGCAATAACACAGGCAAAAAGCATTAAGACAACATAGTAGCAAAGTAGAAATCACGCCGTCATGATCTATTTGCCTTTAACATCTTGTTACTTGCTCAACATGTGACTGAATTCGTCTTCACGATATTTTAAATCAGTAGATGTTTTTATGACTTAAAGTACCCCAAACACATAGCACAGCGACATCCTAATAATGATCACTATCCAATTCAACAAAAATATTTCTTAAGCATAAATATCCGGATTGTCCAGATCAGGCACACTTACATGCCACCCAACAGCAATAAAATCACACCACAGAGATTAACCGTGTTCCTCGTGTCAAACATGTTTTATGTATGTGGAACTATACGCCAATGAAGCAAGATTCGAAGCAGAGCACGAACTCTATAGACGATTAAGTGAAACCTGTGATCGAAAACTTTGTTCGACATCATAGTTCTAGAAATTATGGAACATATTTAGCAGTAAAAGAGATTGAAAACTTAACAAACTATGAAGAATTGTTTTAAGAACACAAAATGCCAAAATAAAAGTCAAAACCATTACAATCTGAGAAACACAAGACTTTACAAAGCAAGGTCAACGCTTCACTTAAGAAACAAACATAACCACCTTAATAAATTACGGACATACCTTCAACTACCAAGCCATAGTATGCCATAAAAAACATGTTATTCCAAGGAGAAGAAGTTAATTGTTCAAATAACACCTGATACCAACATCAAATTTGTCAATAAATGATTCCACAAACTTCAAAATTCATCTTAAATCAACCAAATTATAACCTTCTTTGCAACAGTTTTGTTGTCCTTCTTTCCCTTGAAAATTTTATCCATCAATTTATGAAGGAAATGCCCAAAAGGCCCTCCATATGCAAACCCATAAAGCTGCAACAACAACAACAGAACCCAAATTTTATTCCTTCATATAAACATTAATAACATGAAAGAGAAACCATCCATTGAACTGAACTGAACTGGACATATACGGCGTTGTTTCTTAAGCGATGCCACCTTAAAATCCCAATTTTTTCTCTCTCAATCAGATCAAAACCAAAAATTAAACGCACCATAATAAGAAGCAATCGTCTCAATTGAAGGGTTTTGATCCCGGAAAGCTTTTGAGCTATGGCATCGCTGCATCCAGCTAAAGTTCCAGCAGTAATCGCCTGAGAGAAAACCCACAAAAAAAAAACAAAACTCCATACAATTATTTTCAAAAGGGTCGATGAAAGGAAGATAAAAATGAAACCTTGGTTCGAAGAGGGTGAGCTTGAAGCTGAATAAGATATTTCCGCCATGCTTCTTTAGCTATGTCAGACATGATGACGGTGAGATCAAATTGGAATCTCGATTTCTGAGCTGATCAAATTGGATTGAAATAGAGGAGAGAGAGCAGGGAGGAAAGGGTAGGATTGACCAAAATGTGATTATATAAAATGACAAATTGAGAGTTGGTGATGGTGTAGTTTTATTAAATTTGCAGAGATCAAGACTGAGATGTTTTGAATATTTTTGCACTAAAAGTTTAATCACTTTTCGATATCATTTCTTCCAATGGCCAATACGCCTTAAAGTTGGTAACTAACTACAAACCAAAGTTTTCACTTTTATAGGGTACATAAATCAAGACATCTTTTATAGCACATCGCATCATTCTTATGATTAGCTAATTGTTGGACATTCTTACTCACACGACCAAGTTATATTTGTCAAACATTAGTTTCTTCTTCTTATATTATTTGTCGTTTGAGATTTATATACACATATTAAGAAACTCATTAATTAACATTAAAAATGTTTTAAGATCATCGTTTACCATCTTCTAATTAATATTTAAAATTCTCCATAAATTTTTAACCACTCATCATAAAGATATAGTTGTAAAAAAATGCATTTAATGCTTCTTGCAAATGCAAAACGTCAAATAGTTTGACAAAATTAACTTTTCAAAACGACAAATAATATGGGATAGAAGGAAAAAATTTTATCCTACAGATTTAGAATGCCCTCAGATTATTGTACTAATTGAAAATATAAAAGATGATGAGTTAATACGAAAACTATTTAGGCTATAATAAAAAAACTAATTTTTAATTTAATATTTAATGACCAAAATAAAGAGTTGTCAGTAAGGTGTAGGTGCACAGAACTAAATTGTTGTATATATTATGGTTACCGATCTAGAGTTTATAATTTACATTTTAGGGTCCAAGTTTATTTTTTGGAATGTGAATTTTTATATAAATAATGAACTAAAAAATATATTATTAATTAATTACATAGAGTTAAATTGTTATTGGTTGAAACACCATATGTTATCACATAATAAGCTTGGCATATCAACTATCTCCATCACGTCATCCATATGTCAAGGTACAATGAAATCTCTCTATCACTCAAATTGGAATTTTAGCCTACACATAAAATTGTAATTAGGAGAATTGTTCTTTAAAAGTTGCTTAAAAAACTCAGAATCCACTCATTTCAATTAATTATATAAAAAATAATATATAACAAATAATTTGGGTTTAAATGCAGCATTGGCCATTGAATTTGACAGTTGTAAAATCGTTGCTTGGCGGCCTAGGCCTCACCTAGGCACAAAAAATTGAGTTTTCGATTGAACCGGCTTGCCCGCTTAAGCTCATCTAAGTGCTCAAATTTGACGTACACTCAAATAATTTCCTGACTAATCATTGATAAGTTCTCAAAAGATCACAACCGTCCGACTAGCATGCAACTCATTTTAGCACACTTTTGAATTTTAACTGTTATCTTAAAACATTACCTTTTAATTTTGTCTCAATAAAAATTATTTTAATTACTTCACAAGAAATATACAGGCCAAAAGTGGTGTGCTACAATTAATAGAAAATTAATTTCGACTGTTGACTTAATAAAATACATTATGGTGTTTGGTTTATCGATATAAGTTTATTATGATAAATTATTAAGACAAATTAAAACATTATATCAATCTCAAAATCAACAACAACAATATAAATCTGACACGAGATTATGTTACTCATACTAATATAATCCTATTTAGCGTATTTCACTTATTAAATGTAGGATACGCTAAATATTTTTTAATATAAACATTTTATTAATTGAGAACATATAAATAAAATGTAAATAACATTTAATATTTTATTTACGGGTATAAAATTTATCTGTACACATTTATAAGACGAGTATCATTTAAGACGTGCTTGTTACACTCTTTTTATTGCATATACCATTAAATAAAAATATACAACTTCATGAAACACAACCCAGCTTAAGTTTGATAATAAAGACTAGTATTTCTTCAGAAAAAAAAAACTGTAATATATATAGCAGTCAACAAAGGCGGGCTACAAACATATATTTTAAGTTTTTAACTAGTTACTACTACTTTTTTTAGTCAACCAACACTTTTATACTCACACTAGGAAGAGTAATGCTACACAAAATGTTTGATAACAAAAAATGTAGTGAATTACATTCTTCTACGAGAAAACTATGGTAGTGTTTGATAACCATTATTCATTGATTCTTCTTATTGTGATTTGGTTAGCTGTTTTTAGGACTGTTCAAATATGGTTAGGTTACTTGGGTATACCAACCCACCCATACTCAACCCATCCAATTCAACACATAGAAGATGTATAAATGGGTTAGATGGATGGGTTATAATAACAACCCATGGATCTCCAATTTACCCGATGTTGGTGTTTAAAATATTCTTCTACAAAATCGCCAAAAATATCTAATTCATAACTCTCCACGTGGTCATAATAATAAATAAAAATATAAAAATGATCCAAGTTGCAATGATGATTTAATGCAATTATTAAATCACGTAAATGATACTAGCTTATAAAAAAACAAAAGGTGGGAATGCCGAAATTCGGCTTTACCCGTTGAGTGACATTTGCATGATATATCTATTCTTAAAACTATTGCAAAGCACAAATTTCGAAGAAGGTTTGTAGTTTAATCACAAAGTGGATATAAATGGGTCAAGCTAACAGTTCTCGAGGGTGAACCTTGAGTCGTCGAGTTTCTCTTGTGAGTCAACAGAGGTCTTGTGCAAAGTAGAGAAAAAGTGTAACTAAAAAGTAACAGTACCATCGTTTATTTATGTTTTGGATTTTTATAGAGAGTTAGTACACACCAACTGTGTAGCATATACAAATTTCAAAGGTGCCATGATCAAACACGTTGCAGACGGGCATAAATCTTTCGGGCTAGTGTTTTTAGCTGGGAATGTGAATCAATCAAGTCCGGTAAACATCGGACAGTCAAATGGGCCGGCTGGGTTATAAATGAATATGAACTGTGCCAGGTTTCACTAAAAACATAGGGGAGGAAAAAGTATAATAAATACACCACCAACGAGCTTCCGAAAGTTGGGTCGCATGCTTAGCCAAGCAATCCGCGACAACATTGTCATCTCGGAAAATTTGAGATATATGCCAATCATATGAGAAGTTGTCATCTTCCTAAACCAGAACTAATCTTGGCTTAATTAATTCCCACTGAACATCATTGGCCTCTTTTCTCTATCATTTCCTTTGGATTTAAATAGAATATATATCATACACCCCTCCCTCCTATAATCAATATCTTCATCAAATTATAATATAATATAGCTCAGGAATATACTAAAATCTCTCCTCTTATATATAACATGCACGTGTGTGCAGATACACACGCAATGTATAAAATGAATTACAAGATTAAACTGAAAAAACAACGCGTGGATTTGAACATAAAAGAAGCCTAAACTAGAAATAGGATTATTTATCTTGTAATTTGCACAAAAGCAAAGTATTATGGTGAAATGCAAATTTTACAATTTTCTCAGTTATACAAAATGCGGAATATAAGAATGATTAAATGAGTAAAAAGATCCTTGTTTGCCTATGCCTCCTTAATTAAGGTTCTTATTTTTAGGTTCAGAAATATTGCCCTGAAGTAAGCAAAATCAGAAAACAACATTAGTACCTTATAATTCGTTGTGGATTAACATTTTGAGTTTGGCACACATAAATATGTAAATTTAATCAAAAATAATGTGCCTAGCCAGAATCACATAGTTATATTAAGTATCATATTTGTCGGTTCGTGCCTAAAAATAAGCGGATGAGTCAAAATTGAAAGAAAATTAAAGCGGAGAAGTAGAGAGCGCACCAGCATGCACCAACAAAGGACTGAAACAGAACACGAAACTGCAATGGCATATACCGATGATTCACCCAACCAACTACACTCCAGAACTGCAAGTCATGATAAGCATCATACCGTTAAATGTTTTGGATTTGGACAAGAGCCTAGACAAGTCGTTTGTGTAATTTAAACGACATAAAAACAAGGGAAAAAAAGGTTAAGGTCTTTGTACCTTCCAAGATGCCAATTGAACAGAAGGGTAGTCTTTTCGAATCTTACCCTTGACTAAGCTCCATGGTCGTCCTGCAATAATAGGCAAAGCTTTTAGACAACATGGTAAACTACGTAGATGAATCCCCATATATAGGATGGGGATTAGGATTGTTTTGTCCCCCGCACATTGTAATGGGGGATAGGTATCCCCACACTCCAGGGATTCCCATACCCGTACTTGATATGGTATTCTCCGATAAGTCGCACGGAGAACGGGTATGGTGGATGCAATTCATGACCTGTCCCGCCCTGTTTACCTCCCTAACTCTATACGAAAGGTTGTTTAATAACACAAATCACAAACTTATAGTAAAAAAACGAATGTATAGATGCAGGGTAGATCACAATCTAAATAATAAATGAAAAACTTCACACAACCAAGTCAACGCTTTTACTTGACAAACAAATACAACAAATTAAACCTTAGTAAATTACGGACATACCTTCAATTACCAAGCCATAGTAGATCATAAATAAAATATTATTGACAGGAGAAGTTGTTAATTGTTCAAATAACACCTAAAATATAAACATCAAACTTTGTCAATAAATAATTCAACTAACTTCAAATTGATCTTAAATCAACCAAATTAAAGACACTTAATGTAGTTACCTTCTTTGCAACAGTTTTGTTGTCCTTCTTTCCCTTGAAAATAGTATCCATCAATTTATGAAAGAAATGTCCAAAAGGTGCTCTATATGCAAATCCAAAAAGCTGCAAACACAATGCAATTTTTGTTCATGTAAACATTGAATTCTCAGAAATTTATGTCTCTCTTTTATTTATCTCTTATTTCGTATAGAATCCATAAAATCTCAACACGGACACTGCAAAGAACAGTCAACGCACCGATATGAGAAGCAATCTTCTTAACTGAAGCGTTTTGATCCCGGAAAGCTTTTGTGTTAGGACATCAATGCATCCAGATAAAACTCCAGAAGTTATAGCCTAGAGAATTAGAGAATCAGATTATAAAAAAAGTTGTAGAACTCAAATATTTCAAAATGGGATGATGAAAAAGCATTCTTATAAAAGTTAAAGAAAATGAACCTTGGTTCTAAGAGGGTGGGATTGAAGTTGAATGAGATATTTTCTCCATGCTTCGTTAGCAATGTCTGACATGGTATAAGATCAAATTGGAATCTCACTAAGGATTTCAGAAAACTGAAATATAGGAGAGAGAGTGAAGCAAGGTGTAAAATAAAAATAAGAAATTAAGGGTAGTTGGTGGTGTAATTCATTTGCAGAGCTAGTGAGATCAAGACCCAAGACCACATGGTTTCGACATTATTGCCCAAAAGCACCTACTCACTTTCTCTCTTATTTCCCTGCAATAGGCGGGCTAGCTAATTGAATTATAACGACAAATGTCATAAAATGAGTGAGGATACGAGAGGGGATGTCTCTCCATCTGCTAGCAAAATGAAAAATTATAGAGCGCTCTTAAAGTATGATACTCTCTTAAAAGTAAATAGCAAGTCGGATTAATAGGAGGCTACATAAGAGCACCTTAATTTTCTTGTTGCAACAAAAAGAGCCCCACACAAATGTATTTGTAAAAACTTAGAAATTATAACGCTAATTTTTTATTACTATGAATATATTGCTAGGTTAATTGAATTATTATAATATACAGTAAAACCTCTATAAATTAATAATGTCGGGACCGGAATATTTCATTAATTTAGCGAGATATTATTATATCGATAAATTAATAATTTATTAATTTAAAGAGGTTTTACGTATGACTTTTAAATTTTCAAGTCCAATATACTAGTTACAATGTGTATTAGTCAGAGATGAAAAACAAAATTACAATATATACTAGTTAGACGAATTTACATTCACAAATTAATTGAATTTGTCAAGTTCATTGTAAGCGACAACAACTCTTCACAACTTTTTGTTGCTATATGAGAAGACAATGCCCAAACTCTTAAGTGCAATGAGGAGATTTAAAGATGAAATCAATATAGATTTGAAATTCAAGAGAAAACAAATGAATATTGATTCATTTTTAATTAGACAATCTTAGAATTTTGAAGTGTATCACACATATATATAGAAGTTTATAGCAATTATTAATTTATAGTTTCGTTGGGACCAATATATATACACTGGGGTTTCAAAAAAGTTATTATCTTATTATTTTATCGATTGATGTCGAATTTTACACTGGTCCCAAGTTGGGACTGGACAAATTATTAGTTTTATCGAGTTATTAATTTATCGAGTATTAATTTGTAGAGGTTTTACTGTATTGTTGAATTGATTGAATCGACATTTTTTCAATGTTTTCGAAACCAGACTCAATATCCAACTACATTGGATCATGTGTTACTTAGTCCAACCATGCGATCTAAATTGATTGAACCAACTTTGTAAACCACATACATTATTTTACAAAAATTGAAACTACATTTCTTTATATACAAATTCGTAAAATCACAATTATTTATTTTGAACTTTTTGTTCTAAGGTGGATAATATCCCACATCAAATAAATAAAAGTTGGAGTCTACCCATTTAAGAAATAAACTTGACAGGCTAAGAATCTTTAGAGAGGTCCAACCTAATTGGGCAGCCACCAGTACACTTGATGTAGGTTTAGTTAAAAAAATTTCTTAAATTTTTTTAGAAAATTGTGGTCATTTCGTTTATCGATTCAATTGCTGGTTTCTAGTTTGATCTAGTTTTTTCCGTCTTGTTGGAGATTAAAAACCGGACTATATTTGGATAGGATAGCAATCAGTTCCTGATCCGATCGAGTTGATGACCGGCTGGAAAACATATTTACATTTTTATATTCGAGTTAGCTCAAACTCCAACAAAAATCAATTGTCTAACCTCTATTAGAAATAATAATAATAATAATAATAATAATAATAATAATAAAGAGTCTAAGATAAAATTTATAGTTTACATTTCTTATATTTTTCTGAATATTTTAAGTATCATAAAATAAACATTTGTTATTTTCTTGAATATTTTAAGTATCATATAATAATAAGATGAAGATGGCATGCAGTATGAGATAAATAAGTTGATCAATTAATCTTTCAAAAAAAATATAAATTGATCAATTAATGTTCATGTGTAATACATTAAATATGATTTAAGTGAGCAATGATTCGAGCTGGCATGATATTTTTAATGTAGCGTGACATGTGAGGGAATATACTCCAAACCTGGTTATGGAGGAGAAATTATATTTTGAATTTAGGGATATTTTATGGTCACTTTGTTTTTCACAAAGTAACCATTACTTTGTTTTGTCAACCATTGGATCATGGGTTAAAAACTAATCCAATAGTGAAAAAGACAAAGTATAAACAAAGTAAGGAAAAAACAAAGTGACCATAGCCTACACCTTGAATTTAATAATGTTATATCATTTCTAACGATTTTGTTTATTCTATTTTGTTTTAATTTATCTTCAAATTTAATATTGATAGAGTGAATGTTCTCCGATCATCTACTTTATTTCTTACTCTATAAACTATATCTTTTTCTACAAATAATATTTTATTATTATATTTTCAAACATACTACAAAATCACAAACAAAATAGATACAGAAATAATAAACTATTTATTATTTTAAAAAGAGGAAACTTTAAATTTAAATTGAGAGGAACTTACTTCATTTTTAAAGTAAGCTTTTTAGAGTGCTATTGGAACACTAAATAGTACTAAAATTCTATGTTTAAACTGTTACTAGAGATGGTCTTACACTATCTTTATTAAAGAAACCGATTAGTTCCTTTGAATTTTCACATGATATCCCCCAATTCATCTACAAGAAAGTCAAATGCACTCCTAATCTACTATAGAATCGAACAGAAACTCATAATAAGTGTGTTTCTTTATGTTCCTTCTAATTAGACCTATTCATGAACTGAATCGATCGATCTGAACCGCATCAAGTTCATCAATAAGAACTCTTGTTCAAACCCAACCCGACCAACACCAAAAATGTACGGGGCTCTGGCCGGGTATATAAAAAATCCTCAACCTCAGGCTCAATCCAAGCCCGTCCACATTAATATTATTACTTTTAAAAAATCAATTAACATATATGCAGTAAATTACAAATAAATAAATATGGTAAACAAAAACCAAATTATAAAGTGGATTGCTATTTACTGATCACTTTTTTCGAACTATAACCCATTTTTTCCCAAAATACCCTTGTCATAACTCTCTCTTTCATTTTGAAATTCTAAAACCTCTTAACACCATCTTTTTCAAAATTAAACTTTCCAACTCCAAAATCAAGGGCGGACTCAGGATTTGAAGATCGGGAGGGCTAGTTTTGGCTCTAGCGTAATTTTTTTTTATATATGCGTGTATACAAAAATGAAGTAGAGTTGATAAAATTAGGAGAAACAAATTTAATGATCTAATAAAAAATTGTTGATAAAATTATTAAAAATAGAAAGGAAAAATAAAAAAGTAGAGTTTTCGTTAAAATAACATTAAAAAATTAAAAATTGATGTAAAACATTAATAATGTTAGGGAAAAAATATTGATAAAAAACATTAATAATGTTGGGTGAAAAAAAATGTAGATGATGAGATTTGAACCCTAGTCTTCACATCTAAACACATCATTCTTACCAACTCTCTCATCCTTTCATTTTGTCCTTTTAATCATCTTTACTGTTAATATACATTATTTTGGGGGGGCTAGCCGGAATTTATCGCATATTTCTAAGGGTTGTGCCGGAACTGAGGGGGGCTCGAGCCCACCCGAGCCCCCCTGGGTCCGCCCCTGTCCAAAATTACACTTTTTGCTCACGATTATGGACAAAATCACGAATAAAGTACGCAATTTTTGAAAAACATACTCGAAAATAGTTATTTTTATAAAAAATTCCAAAAAAACGAGCGTTTTTAAAACTCAACGATATCAGCTAGTAGCTATTTGAAACTCACCATCTTTAGAAGATGTTTAAAGCGGAGGCAACCGAACGGAAATGAAGTTAAGCCTATCTCCATGACTATGACCATTAAACCCAACTGGAAAAAACGGGAAAGCACAATGAGCCAAAGAAAACACAATGAGCATCAAGAAGCAGAAAGCATACATCATATGCTATCTCATGAGTATATATGCTCGAGCTAGTCTAAGATCAACTTTCTTAAACATCATCATCTTATTGGTTCCATCAAGAAGACCCTTTGAGGCTTAAGGTCCCTGAGTACAAAGAGCCAAGAAAAAGGACTAATAGAGAAAAGTTAAAGTTAAAATATTAAGAATATTAGATTAGATGAAAACAAATTTATAGCAAAAGGACATGTGTTTGATTCCATCCCATGGCAAAAAGCAGCCCATTGGGCTCAACTTTCAAAATTAATTCTTAAGCCCAACCCCACTTAAATATATTTTCTTTATTTTTTAAGGCACTTAAATATATTTTCTTAAATTTTTTATAAATATAATACGAAAAATATAACACCAAAGTTAATAATTGAACTTGTTAAAAAATAAATAAAAACAGTTCACATCTAAATATGAAATAATTGACTACATGCAAATTCTAGCAAAGAGCAATTGTCTAGAAAATATTAATGTAAAGAACTTTTTTTCTTAACCATTGTGGAGCCTTCACAAAATTCTAATTTAAAATATAATTACTTATTTCTTTCTGTTTTTTCTTTGACGAATCGGAATGAGAAAAGGATGAATCATAATGGATCGTGGCCGCAAGGGCATTTTGCCACTTAGAATACCCCGTGGCGCTGCAAAGGTAAGCTGTAAGCATTGTTTATTTGTCAAGATTTGACTATTATTTCTCGTATTTTTAGGCACGTGTTGTATATTAATAAAATAAAAATAATTTTGTAATTTGAGTTTTCTAAATTGAAACTTTTTTATACAATATATTTTTGAAATCTTCTACTTCATAAGTGCTTGTACTTTCGTGACATTTGTTTATTGAAGGTTAACATTAGGCAATATTTTGCAATAAAAAAAACATTAAGCAATATTTTACTCTTGGACTGGGTTCAAATTCCTCAGGGCCCAACGTTTGGGGGAGATTTTGTGCCAGATTTTGTTGATCGTCATGGTCAATGGGCTTATATTAGCCCAAATCTACCTCAGGTCGCTATGAATTTAGGCTGCTTTTGTTCGAGCTTAAAAATCAAATTCCAAATCTTTCAAAACCTCTAGCCGTTAAAGAATGTTTCCGATTTCATTTAGATTTTGAGTTTTTTTTTTTTTTTTTCGCTTTAATCAGAAGATAAGCCACTTCTTTCTCTTACCTTGTTCACTTTTCGTTCTTGAATAAAAGTTATGGTAAATTTATTAGTTCCTTCTTTATTTGAATTATTTTGGGTTTTCTCTCTATACGATAGATATTTACTCTTTATATAGGTGGTCTGTTTTTCTCTCTATATGAGATGGTTTTTGTATGATATCATATAGATCTGACTTATTAAAAATTGATGAAGTCATCTTAGAAGAAAAAGACTATGAAGTCGATCTTGAGTGGAGTGTGTTTCTCGCCGTTATGCCAAAAACAGAAGCTCTCTCTACTGTTTTTTCATATCACAGTTTATGATGTTGAAGATTTAGATTCAAGCTTTTCTAATGTATTTCTTGATTGTAATTTTTAATTACTCATGTCGAAATGTACTGTTTTTCTATAAATGAATGAATATTGCCCTTTAAGAAAAAAAAATAAAATAAAATTCCAAATCAATCTGCTAAAGCCCACATTAAAATATAAAAAAAAATATTAAACCCTATGCAACCACTTAAACTTGGCCAAAACAGTCACTTTTCCTTCCTTCAACCTCATCGATATTTTATTAGTTCTCTCAACTTGTAAAAAATGATACACTTAGCCCCCTATGTCATATGTGACGTTGATGTTGCAAAATATTAAATGTCACTTCTTCTTATCCTTCTTCTCCTCATCTTCCTCCTCTTTTTATTTAAAAATAAATAAAATCAAAGAGCATTCCCACGGTCGGATTCTAGAGTTTCAGATTCCGACCTTCGAAAAATTCCAGATTTCCGTCGTCGAATTCTGGAACAACGGTCGAAATACTCTCTTAAATTTATTTTTTTGCCTGCATAAGAAGAAGAAGAAGAAGAAGAAGAAGAAGAAGAAGAAGAAGAAGGTGAAAGAAGAGGAAAGAGAAAGAAGATGGAGCTAGAAGAAGTGAAAGAAGAGGAAAGAAAAAAGAAGAAATAAGAGAAAATAATGGACTAATTTTGTAATTTTGGAAGGACCAATTTTATAATTTATAGGAGAGTTTAGTTCACTCTCCCAAATAAGATTGAGTATGGGCTAATGTATCAACTTTTTACAAGTCAAGGGGGCTAATAGGACGTCCCAAGAGTTGGAGAGTAAAGTGACTTATTAGCCAAGTTTAGGAGGTTGCATAAAGTTTAAGCCAAAAAATTATATTCTTGATACAAAAGAACTAAGATTAATTTTAAATATAAGGTTAACTTTGCTCGTTAGAATCTACATCAGGTAGTTATAAAATGTTTTTTTTATTTATTAAGGTTGGTTTTAAAATGTGATTTATGATTTTGAATGTAACTTCCACACTCCACATTTCAGTTATCACTAATTTCAACATTATCTTACGTTCAAAGATGCAACATAATGTAAATTTCCAGCTAACGTCTCCCTCTTTAAAACTATAAATAGCGATAAAAAAGAGGTTTGGATCTTCCAAAAACATAGGGAAAGGTAAAACAATTAATAGTGTTTACCAACTCTGACATTAGAGTGTTTGAGAACACTTTACACATTGTAACATGCTAACCTCAAGGAATTAAATAGCATCAACTGTTAATTTTAGGCAATTCAAGAGACTCAACCATCAACGTTCGACTGTCATCATTGAAGACGTCATCCTACTTGTCAACCGTTCTTTTAAAGGGTTAATCCTAAGACTAATTTCTTTATACAGATCTTTCAACGGTGGTTTACTTTCTACAAATTCACTGTTGAGTTTAGGATACAACAACACTAACTTATAAATTTTAAAACATAAAAATTGACTGCTTACATACTATGCATGCTAATAATTTTACAATAATTTAATATAAAAAAAACTTTACTTATTATGATATAAAGAAAAGATTAATGGCTAAATATCCACATAAAAGTTATAATGTTAATGGGTGATTGATGTAAATCATATCAAAACATGTTCCATTATATTACGAAAAGGGTTAATGATGATAATAATTTATATATCTTATCTATACCTCTTATACTTTTCAGAATATAATTCACGTATTCATTATATGACCTCTTCGTAAATTTAAGGGACAAATAAAGAAAAAATGACAATTTAATGCATAAAATTGTTTGACATAGACATTTACAATATAGGGTTTGGATTTGGTGTTACTTCATAAACACCGACCTAGTTGAGGTGTCTGTTTCTCTTACTTTAACCTCATTTATTCTTATTTTTATTCAAAAGAAAACAGTGTAGTAATATGTATGGTACTTTCAGTCTTATTTAGAAACAAGGGAAAAAGCATTGTACTATATTGATATTTTATTTTTCGGTGTTAAGCCTTTGATCTTTCATTTGATTATATTAGGCATTTGATCTTTTATTTTTGGTTCTATCGAGCCCGCATCTAACAAAATTAGATGATTTATTAACTTTAACAAATTAATAAGACCAATTAAAATATTTTAACTCCTATTTAATTACAATTAATTGAATATTAAATGAATTATTCAATTAAGTTTTTTTTTAAAAAATGAACAAAGAATCAATAGTTGTTGGTGTTTTGCTCATTTTCTACCCATTTTTAAAGTAACATTATGGAGAATGAAAACAAAGATGAAATTTCAACAAGTGATGTTTGTGGTGTCGAACTTGAAGAAAAGAAAATGAGATGAAAAAGACGGGAATGATATTTTTCTCCAAAAGACATTATATTTTTTAAATATTTAAGGAGAAAACAAAGTGAGTCACATATATTAATAAACTCTCATAAATGGATTAGATTTGTAATTAGTTCTGCATTATTTTAATTTTATTAATTTATCAAGGTTAACAAATTATCTAATTTTGTTAGATGAGGCCTTGATAGTTACAAATATAAAAGATCAATGACTTAATGTACCAAATGAAATATGAAGGGCTTAATGCACTAAAAAAATATATTCAGAGGTTTCAAAATGTTTGTTTTTTTTTGCCTAAAAACGAAGTTGTGGTCTATTTAGAATTATTGTAACAGAAGCCGTAGTTGTGGGTGAAAGTATGGACCAAAAACTGAGATAGGTTTGGTACTACATTAACAATGTCTAAAATGTCTAAGAAATAATAAAAATATGAATTTGTTAAAATGAATTGAAAGTTAGAGTTATTTGAAATATCTGCTTTTGTGGATAATATGACATGTTTTACTCAACATTTACTAATTCTAAATTTTCCTGAAAGCGGATTTGTACGTGAAAATTGTTTTTAATTGGCAATGTTGCTGCTTTAGGCTCTAAAGAAAAATACCAAATGGAAAATAGATTTTAGGTCCAATATAGAAAAACGTTTTTATCAGTAAAATTTTAATTGTTCTTCCCCTATAACTATAATATAAGTGATAATTTGGCTAGACTGGGCTAGACTAAGATAACTAATTTTCAAATTCAACCTTACTCATTCAATATATTTATTCCAAAACTTCATTAAACTTTAACCATGTATGTGAATGATAGAATTGTATCAAACTAAATTTTAGTTATGATATGAATTTCGGTCGTAATTCGAACCTAAAATGTCACATACTAATCCAAACATCAGCCATGCATATTGAAGCCCAACCCATGAAGGATGAACTTGAGCAGGCCTGACAGGCTAATAAGGTCTGAACATTTCTAAATGAGAAGGATTTGCTATGTCTTTCTTGATACATAGTATTTATTATCATTATTAATTTAAGTAATAGAAGAGTTTAAATTGGTTTCAAAAAAAAAAAAAAGAGTTTAAATTATCTTTGATTTGTTATGCAAATTTTAATGTACAATTAAAAGAAAAATATAGAGGCAATGGAATAGAATAAAGAATACTTCTTTTTGAAGTAGAAAATTGAGTGGTAATATGAAAAGAAAATATGAAGATGAAAAATAGAGATATGAAAATGCAGAGGGTCAACTAGAATGTCTACTATTGGAGATGATGCCCCCATAGTTAACACTTGTCGTTACTAATCAATAGATAATGAATTTGGAATGCATTTCTTGTTGATTTGCAATATTTAATACATTTTAGTCATCAATTATAGAAGTAATTGGTCGACTCCTTTTTTTTTCTTTTTGAAACAGGAGGAGAGGAAAATGGAATTGCTCACACATTCCGATTTTGCCATCACCTAAAAGACAATACCCAAAACACCACCACCCAAAAGAATTATTAAAAACAAGAAAAGAGCATTACAAGTTAAGAAAAGTCAATTTGCTTACTTGATATTAGAGCTTATAAAACCAAATGATTAAGAGATTAAACCGTAATAAATTCATTTAATTAATAAAATTTAATCACATAGACTTATAAAACTGACGATTCTCTTGAACTTACAAAATGTTTCGTGGTCTTCAAAATTTGTTTAAAGTGAAATAATTAGCTTCTTATTTAAGTCCACATGTATAACAAAATTTTAGAAAAATTGGACAAATTGAAATGTATATAACTTTAAAGAAATTAAGACCTTGTTTTTTTTGTAACCGAACTAAACTGAATTGAATGAAATTGAATAATATTAAACTAAATTGTACTAATTACTGATAATGTATAAGAATAGAGGCTTAAAAGTGAATGGAGTTTATAGATATAAGATTCAATATATTGCTACCCCATTGGTTATTCCAAAGAACCGCTTCTTGCTCACCCTCTCTAACTTTTCACCACCAAACATCAAAAGACTACTACTTTATATTGAGTGGTCCAACATTAAACTAAACAACTACCATACCATACTAAACTTATATCTAAAATTTTGTACCCACAAAAAATTTATATCTAAAATCAATTAGTTCAGTGGCAGTATGATGACAGAGTCATGATCTCTTCATTAACATCAATAATACATAAATAACACTATCATTTAATTCCACTCTTAAGCTATTTATACATCACCAATCCATTCAATATGTGCTTATTCACCGTAGATATGCAATTAGTATATACTATTAGACAATAATATAAAAAATGTTGTTACCTTCATTATTTGTTTGAGCTTTTAGTCAATCAGTTAAATAACTGGTATCAAAGTTCAATCGGTTAAGTAACTGTATATAAACCATAACTGGGCATTAACTATCAGCTCGAGCTTTTGGTTGAATCGATTAAGTAATTGGTATCAAAGCCTCTGTGATAGAAAGGTCATGAGTTTGATTCCTGGCAACCTCAATATTTATTGAATTAAAAATATATGGTGGGCTAACATGTGTTGTGCATCCTTCAAGTCCAAGTGGCATTCGCGTGAAAGATTGTGTCAGAGGATATTAATAAATAAACCATAACCGAACTTTAACTATCAGTTCGAACTTTTGGTTGAATGGTTAAGTAGCATATATGTCTTCTTTTGGTTTCATCTAACAATTGGATGATAAATATTCAAATACTATTAATGTATACAATAGAACCTCGATAAATGAATGTTTGATAAATGAATAACCTCGTCTAATGAATAAATTTCTTCGCTCCCTACTTGGTCCAATGAGCTTAAAAAATAATCTCACTTATTGCATTAACGAATAAATATAAATGAAGTCTTTATAGGCCCTATGTAAATATAAATAAATAATCACTATAATTCAAATAATATATTTTTTTTATATAATATATCATGAATACATTTCATCCAATGACTAATTTTCAAACACATTAATAAGTCATATTTTTTCGAAAAATGCCTCTAAAGTTGATTGTTTTTTTCCTCTCCAAAATACATCTGATCTTTAATTTTGTCTAAAGCATGCACCACTTCTTGAATATTTTTATCATGTCGCACCAGATAATTTTGTATAGTGACAATAACTTAAAAAACTTCTCTTGAAAAATATAACTACCACAAATCCCAGATAAATTTAAACCTAATATATACAAAATGATAGAATTAAGAAAAATCATCTAAATAAATTATTATTTATTTATCGATAAATAAATATACATTAATCAATAAATACATAATCTTTCTTGCCAGATAAATAAATATGCAACTGTTCTCTGTTAATGCTATATATATATGTCGATGATCCGTTGACCATCACGTGCATATATATAATTGAATATATTTCCGGGACTTTTACGAACACTATGTATAAAATTTGGAATTTGTCATATGTCGATCTCACTGTTTTAGTGGTGGTTACTGTGAAGGAATATAAGAAATCTCTAATGGGTTCTTGGTGTACTACACATTTTCATTATATGCATTAAAAAAATAAGATTATTTTAAAGGCAAATCGAACATCAAATTAAAAATCCCAATTCTTTCTAAACATTTAGTTGGTATTTATCAATTTTTTTGAAGGACTATATTTACCAAAAAAATTAGCGATCAACATTTAGTCCACTTAAACACTGTTTGCCATTTTCTGTATCAGAAATTATACAGTCCACAATATAAAATAAAATTGTGTTTTTCTTTTAATTTCTCTATTCTCTCGTCATACATAAAATAATTGGTTTTGAATTTCTAGGCTTGATACACATGTTCCCTCTTAAATTTGTCTAAATTTTTAGTTTACACTCTTCAACTTAGAGAAAAAATCTATTGGCCTTTTGAACTTGTAATTTGTTTCCATTTAGCATCCTCAACTTGCCAAATGTAATACATTTTGCCCATTTGTATTAAAGTAGCATAATGCCACATCAAATATTCGGTAATTTTAAGTTTATGACATGTCATGCCACGTTAGCATAAAAGGGGAAAAATATGTCACATTTGACGATTTGAAGGTGATAAGTGATAAAAAGAGACACATTCAAGTGGCTAATAGGTTTTTCCTTAAGTTGAAGGGGTTAAGTGAAAAAATTAACAAGTTTAGACGGTTGCAAAGTTTATTAAGCCGAATTTCTAAAGATGCAAATTTTGGATGCATATGAAATGTATTACATTTTGTTAGCCAAGTTTTTAGGTTTCTCAATACCTTTTTGGTTCTATCACGATAACATAAGTGGATATTTGAGATTCGGTTCCCTCTAGACAGTGGCGAATCTAGAGTACAAATGTTGGTGGGGCCGATTTTGCACCTAGGCATCTAATAAAAACAATTTTTTTGCCCAAAATGAAAGTTTCCATTGTACGTAGTTAATGCATTTTGTCAAAAAGAAGGAAATAAATGCGATTTTTTTCACGAATAATGCAAATTTCAGATGAAAATTTTAGATTTGCGGTGAAATTTTTTCAGATTTTCATCAAAATTTAACATATTTCGACACTATTTTACAGATTTTCAACGAATTTATGGTATCATCTTTTTCTAGTAAATTTCTTAAGCTCGGGGGCGGAAACACAAATTATAGAATCAATTTCAACGAACAGAGGTACCAAAACTACTGATAGTAAGTGCAGCTCTGAGGGCCCCCTAGATACGCCCCTGCCTCTAGAGCAAAACTGAGTTTTCTCCAATTTAGAATTGACATTACTCAAGTAATTTATGCATCTTTGTTTATTCTCTGAATTAGAAATTCTCTTGAACGTCAGAGTATCATTCTAATTGATATGCAACGTTGCATTCGGTCATTGTTGCTTGAAAAATAGGATAAAAATACTATTTGGATCCTATATGATAAAATCTAAAAAATCATAGGGTTCATATATTGAAATGGAAAATTAGAAATTTAACATTGAAGTTGGAGAATGTTTCTATTCCCTGTTTTGAATAAATTTTTTTATGACATCACATATAGACATGTTTTCACATCCAATTATTGGTTGAATATCATACTCGTTAGAATCGTGGAGTCATTGATGTTGGAAGGGTTCACTAGGGTGTACCTATATTTATATGGTTTAATTATTTCCAATTTCGTTATATATTTATATAGGTTAATTAGTTAATTTATAGTTATTGGAAGTGTTAGGTAGTCTAATATAGACCCACTAGAAGAAAACAGAAAACATGTACGAAAATGAAAAGAATTAGCAGATCTTCATTGCCATCCACCATAATAATTTCATATGTGTAGTGATGTTGTAGTCTTCTTTTAGTATGCATTAACTAAAAAAGGTGTCCACTATGAACATTGAGTGGCCTTGGTTTTACCTTATTAGTCATAACACTAATTAATGCAATTTCAATGTTTCCCACTTTAAAGGTGGCTTCATTTGAGTTTTGTTTTCCTCACATACGTAATCTCCAGTTGGATTAATTCATCAACTTGTTTTGGTGAAAATGGAATACAATGGTTCAAATATTTATCTTTTTAAAAAATATTACGAAGAGAGATGCTAGTTAGGACAGCTTGAGTGGGGAGAGCTAGAATTTATAAGTAGTTAAAACCAGAACCAATATATGACTAGAATGGTTTAAAACCGTGCAAGCTCATGTGTTGGATTTGGACCAAAACAAAAATAAATGAGAATATGTACTTTACTAATATATTTAATAAATCAACTAATCTTCCATGCATGATGCTTTTTATACTAAAGAAATCTTCCCTGAAGTGTAGGTCATCAATATATGGAGAGTCAATCAACTCTGGTATCCGGGTTATTATAATTGGTATCATAGTCGACTCTTCATGTGTGATGTATGGTTCAGGGATAAAACCATATGTAGAAGCTGATGTTCACGTAAATAATTTGGTTCAAAATGAGTAGCGGCGGGATAAAAGGCATGGGTAAGTGGTTCTAATGAATGATGAATATCGAAAAATGGAGAGAGAGAGAGAGAGAGAGAGAGAGAGAGAGAGAGAGAGAGAGAGAGAGAGAGAGAGACTTGAGCTTATTAGTAGAGTCACTCTACTAGAGTGTGTATTCAATACATATAGACGTATTTCAAAGCGTTGACCTCAAAATTTTGCTTTTATTTTGTCAAAGAAGAAGAAGGAGATGTTTGGAAAATATTCACTTGAAGGAATATTTTGACTGCTTAGCTGATGTTCGACAAATATAAACTGTGACACGTAGCATCATCGTAGAGCCGCAACTCTTCCACATAGGCCGTATTGACTTCTAGTTTAGTCACTCCAAGCCTTCCTAAAGCACACTTTGCCTCAAAGTTCTGTCCGCTCGACTTCATTCTCGACGAATGCTAGATTGCAAAGGATACCACTAGCACGCTATGAGGGTAAATTCTGAGGGTATTTACCGAGCTCACTCTACTCTTTACTTTACTAGTCTTTTATTCTTATTGCCTATTGTGTGAGCATCTAAAACAAATACAAGATAAAAAATAAATCTAGGTTGCATCAAGATCCATTCGAGTTAGAATGTCGGAGCTAATAAGTCGTATCCACGCACATAAATGAATCTATGGTTTTCAAATGCAATCGGTTCATAAGCCGGTTCGCACATTTTTCCAGTCGGCACTATAGTCACAAAGTCTCGTCATTGTGATCGTCCCTTTTTGCTCAAAGTGGCTTCGACACTCGATAAAGCTTACCGATTCCCATATCATGTCGAATATATTGATACTCCCAATTTATCTCAAGAGCTTATCTTTTCGGCCAACATGGAGGAATAATGATTTCATTACATCCTAAGATATGTAAGTACGGGTCAACTACCAGCGGATCATGCCGAGTGCATCAAAGTGCTTTTGAAAATCGTCCAAATTCACGATAGTACACATCATCTTGAACAAACGATTCATCATAGGCCCATGAACTACAATGCATAAGCAACAAGGAATTAAGCAATATCCTCCGAACCTGCAAAAGGGTGTCTGTGTGATGCGCACGAAGGAAGTAAAACTATTATCTGAGCCAATGCATAAACAATCGTGAGAGTTGCACTTTGAAAAATTTCCCACACTCTTTTCCAAAAATAATGGGTCGGTATAAAAAAGAATAATGCTATGATAAAAATAGTAAAAAGGATAAGAAGCTTTAGTTAGTAATTAGTTGGATGCGTATCGCACTACAAAATTTTCTTACTTTTCACTAGCTAGAATCTTGTAAATATGTATCATCTACTTGACTACCTTTACGACGGCTAAAGATTTAGGAACTAAATAAGGATGTAAAAACTAACTTTACTTAATATCTTTTTTATGGGAGTGTATCTGAAATCTCTTATTTCGTTAGTTGAGGTTGGATCTAAATTGTGTTTGCGATAAGATAAAAATAAAAATCTAGAAAAGGCTGTTGATCAGCAAATCTACTTTGACGATCAAGTTGGAAAGGAAGAATAGAGAAAGGCAACTCAACATTTGAAAATTGAAGAAGATATGTTGCATATTCTAGTAGAAATATTATTCTATTTATACCTGAATAAGTTTTTGCATATGTTATATTATGATTATCATTGAACAAGGTGTCTGAGACAATTATAATAAACGGCGCCGGAACTTACTATTCTAAGTGATAGAGTTTAAGATTAGAGGTGATCTATGGCTTGTAGTATATTTTTAACATGCAATCAATTAGTTAGCCCAATCAATGAAACAATTAATTAGAGCTCATTTTGATTTCTTCATCAAATAATTACTACTATTCTTTGTGTTCAAATCTGATAAACATGTACATAATTGAACGTAGCTTGAAATACGAAATGTCTGTGAGATATTTCTCTTGATATCACTTTTTGATATTGGATTTGGATAGCATAGGAATTATTAATGGAAATAAAAATAATATTAATACGTATACCGAACAACACATATCTTAGAGAGGAAAAGATTATAGTGTTGTACTTGGCACCACGTACCAGTGGTGGGATCTCCATTTTACTTTCACTTGTATTTATTTTCTATAATTGACCTATATTTGTACCAAATAAAATAAAGGGAAAAGGAAAAATAAGTCTCTAGATATATTTATTACATTTAAAACAAAATTGTACGACACGAAAATAAATTATCAACACCGCACTTGAATATTCTTTTGCATGTACAAAGTTTGCCAAACACAAATGAATTTCACCAATATTTTCCTTCCTCTAACCTTAAATTCTCATTGCACTTTCAAGTACATGCCTGAAACTCTTTTAATTATATAACTTAAATCTGATTAACAGGAAAGAATCCAATTAGATAACGAAAAGCCAATTCTAAATTGAATAGGAAGTAAAACTTCAATTCAAGGTATATTAATTATGCCACATATCTTGTGCAAAATTGATACAAATTAAGATTCAACCTTTGGAAATAAATAGGAGCAAGTAATTTGATATTTAATTCCTATCAAAAAAAAAAGTAATTTGATATTTAATAATTGTTAGCTACTAGTCTCATTCAAGTGGTGAGTAACTCTCCATATTAATTTGGAGAGTCACCATTAGATCAAAGATATTTTTAATCTAATGGTGTATAATTAACGAGAAATCACCATTAGATTGAAAATATCCTTGATCTAATGGTGACTCTCCAAATTAATTTGGAGAGTCACTCACCACTTGAATGGGATTGGCTACTAATCTCATGATAGGATACCAACAATTATTAATACTACGGAGAGATTCTAGAATATATCCGGTGTACGGTGACGTGGTACACCAAGCCAATAAATGATTGACATATATGACTTCAACTAATCAAATTTTTACACCGTGTAAATAATTAATAGTATATTTTTGTAGTTAATTATTTATATAAAATTCTACATGACAAAATAAAAACCTTATACTCTAGAAAATAAATATGAGACCCTAAATTATAAACTCTAACCCTAATAATTATGACATGTTGCTAAATTTTTTGATCCGATGTACAAGTGACGTGGCACACCGAATATATTTTACTCTAATACTACGTTGATCGTATTAGCAAAGTTCAAGAGAAATCTGTGAAGACAAAATGAATTAATGAGTTTTGGAAGATGAAGAGTGAGAAATCTGTGAAGACAAAATGAATTAATGTTTGTGAAACATATGAGTTAATCATCTATTGTGTAAAAACTAAAAACGTTAGCACAATTGTCAAATAAAAAAAAAAATTACTTTTAACATTTTATTTTATAAATCTGATTTTTATGTATGGCTTGATATATTGGCCTTTTTTTGAGATTTGTCAAACATTATACTCACTTGATGTGTTAGCTTTTATGGATTAATAGTAAATGGCCTCTAATTAGAATCCACTTTGCATAAATTTGGATTTTTGCATCTGTTTGACTATATATTAATTCTGGAATTTCGTTGTCAGCAAAAGACAAGTCACCCATATATACGATCCATTTTAAGGAGGAAAAAAAAGCAGCCCACATTTAGAAGTTAGTGACAATAGTATTAATAGGTTTTGTATATTACTGTTACTAATAAATATTCACAAAATGTTTAAATTATGTTCCATATTAATAGTTAGTGCTAATTCCAGACGTCATAAGTTTTTTTAAATGTATTTTGTGTAGTATATGTAAAACGAAAACATTACATAGGGCAATTTATTTATATATAAAATCAAGATGAATTCACATACTCAGAATTTGGAGAAAATGGGATCTAGTGCTTTGACAACCCATATGATATCATTTTTTAAATTACAAAAGAATTATAATGGGATTGTGCTCCATATCAGAATGAATATATATTAGGGTTAGTTTTGAATAGGTGTATTGTGGTTTCGCGTTTTTATAAATAAATGATTGTGGTTTGCCTTTGAGCAAATAAATGACCGTATTTTGCTTCGTTTGCAGAGTTAAGGAAATTATCGATTTTGTTGATTTAAACGAGGAAATTTTTTGACCAAATATTTTTTCAATTTTTTGATCGATATGTAAGAGTTAAGCTTAAAAGTTTGAAAAAAAATTTTGGACAAAAAATGTCTTCGTTCTCGTCAACAAAATTGACCATTTTCTTAATTCTGTAAATAATGCAAACCACAATCCTTTATTTGCTTAAAAACAAATCACAGCTCTTTATCTGCAAAAACGTGAAACTACAAAACATTTATTTAAAATTAGTCCTATATATTATATGTTTATACAGGATGTATACTACATCTCCTTAAGGATTAAAGTCAGCTTTAAATGGCTCTAGCTCAAATGGTAAAAGAAGGAAACCTTTTCATTGGATTATCTTTTATGGCCTTATAAGTAGGGTATGCATTATAAAATCTTCAGATTGGCTGCAGAAAGTATATATCTTTTTAATCATGTTAAATGAAATGAAAAAGTTAGTGGTGAAAATTTTAACTTAATGAAGGTTATGAATTTGAATTTTACGAAAAATGAAATTTTTTTTTCTATTTTTGGTTTTTCATTTGGTTTCTGAACCACATTGGGCCGACTAATCCGGATTCGGGGTGGGTTCAAGGATTATAGTATTTAAACTCCTCCCAATTAATGTAACACAATAGCACAATTTTAAAAAAAGAAATAAAAAATGAAAAAGTTAATATCAGGTAATGTTTTATTGTAATTGAGATATAGGAATGAAAGCTATATTTTCACCTTAAAAAATCTTCTTTAGATGATAGATGAAATCTAAAATTAACTTTTGTTATATTAATCCTCTCGGCCGAAAAAGGATATTAGTCCTTCTTCTTTTTCTTTTTATTTTTTTGAGAAATATATAGATATTAATCTGACTAGTATACAACGAAAATTTTACAGGATCTTTCCAACGTCAGTTTGGGTATAAATAACATTTAAGCATCCTTCAAAAAAAAATATCATTTAAGCATAAGGAAATAAAACTCTTCGAGAAAAGGGACATATGCCACAAATATGTGGAACATTCTCACAAGGTTTGACTTCATGTGTCCTCCAATTTTCACAAACAAACTCTCCTATTTATTGTCATACTGTCCTAAAAAAAGGCCACCATGGCGGATAAATTATACCATCAGAATCTAAATTATATTCTTTCTTTAGATTGATATCTTAACAATTGTTTTTTGACCAGGATCCAAAATATTAAATTGATTGAGTAATTTTAAAATATTTCTGGAGTACGGATGACGTGGTACTTCGGACTAATAATTCGATGATACGTCACATATATTAGTATTTAGGGTCGATGATTTAGGGTCTAGAGTTTAGTTTTTAGGGTCTAGAATTTTATATAAGTTATTAACTAAAAATAAATTTTTAATTAATTACACGTTGTCAAAATCTTATTGGTTGATGTAACATATGTCAACCATTTATTGGTTTGGAGTACGTGCTCCAGGAATATGCTAAAATCTCTCTAAATTGATATGTTAAGGATATGAAGAGAGGGAAACGTATTAACTATTTGTATAGATGTCTCTTAGCATAATGAAAAAAAAAAAAAAAAAAAAGATTGCCAAGAGAGTTCAATTTTCTAAAGCTGTGGAGATATATATGTGGGGTTTGAGTCGAGGAGGATTTGTTGAGATTTCTCTCCAAATTCCGCACTAGTTAAGATTAATGTAAAGTGAAGTATGGATATCACATTATTTAAGAGTGTTTTAAACAGATGTAAGAGTTTCACATTGCTTAGAAAGAAAGATGAAAAGGGCGCAACCTCCAATAAATAGGCTTGGACTTTAGTGTTTGGTAATCCACATTCTCAAAACTAGTTAACTAAGGGGTGTAACTTGAGCTTTGGGCTTGTGGGTGAACAAGGGTTTTTGTTTTAATTTTGTTCAAATTGCAATCCGTTTTAATGGAGATTTAAGAGATATGAGTGTCGTGGTTTTACTTTTGTTGAAAAAGTCTCCACACTCATTGTAATAGTTTCAACGGACGAAAATATTAAAAACACCCCGGTAGGTGCGGTTTCGGGGGGTGGGGGCGTCCCCCTAGATATACCCACGTCCGGAACTCGGTGTTTGCAGTGCTGTTGAAAGGCAATGCAAGTGTAATGGCAGTGGCTGAACATTTAGCAATTAATATTGATGTCATAAGCTAAGGTAGCTCTACCATATCCCACTAATTAATTAAACCACTTGATTTTGTAATGTATTTATAGATACTCAAAAACATTTCGGTACAGGGCTGAAAAAGATTCATGATACTCTAGTATGAGTACATATATGTTCTGGCAAAGAATTTGTAGACGTGCTTCTCTATAGTATGTTTGCTTAATTATTTATTTATCAGATAATTACATTTTAGTTTGATTAATTAAATAATTATAATTAAAACCCCGTACCATATCCAGAACAAGAGATTCATGAATAATTGCATTGCATCAATATCACCCACAATATTAACACCTATATATTTTACTATTGTACGGAGACTCAAGATTCCACTCTGTAATTCAGAGTCTTCTTTTAGGGCAAATCATCTCCAAAAGTACAAATTCTCTAAATGCAATTTCTAACATTTTATAAGATATGTTTGTATATGCACGTTTTATTCTTTAAATCCCGGACGACCATTCCAAGAGTCAAACCCCGCCAAAATTATCAATTTGAAAAATTTAAATGTTTGATCAACTATAGCATAAACTGATCTATAACCATAATAAATTGTGTCTGTTCTGTACAAACGTTTCAAGCTCAGCTGATAGCATTTGCGTATCAGTATGTTATACGCTATATTCATTTGAGTTTAATGTCATTATCTCTTAATTCAATCCAACTCAATTAATAATAATAATAATAATAATAATAATAATAATAATAATAATAATAATATGATTTTAACTATCACCTTAAATTTTTTTAATTCAAATGTTTCATGTTTAGCCTACGGAGTGGAAAGCTGAGACAGTACATTTATATGCAATTCCAATGAATGGTTATATGTGCATTTGTTGTGCATATTTCAAATTTAAAAGACAAACAAAATGTGTTAATAATAATAATAATAATAATAATAATAATAATAATAATAATAATAATAATAATAATAATAATAATAATCTTCCAATTTACCTATCACATGTCAATCCAAAAATATTGAGAGTTAAATTTTACTTGAGATTAGTGTTAGTTAAATATATAAGTCTATCAATATGATATAAAAGTAGAGAGTTGAATGGAATTCAATCTATCAATTGATTAAATTCAAGCTTGAAATGTTGATCAATAATATTCAGACAAGACAATGTATTAGCATGCTGTCAGCAATAGCTATTACTTGTGGAAGATGAGTTAACAACATTATTATATATATGGATCAGGATCATCCATGGAAACAGTCTAGCTATATAGAGATTACAAACTTTGAAATCTGATTTTATAAAAAGCTAAAGCTCAAGTGCTTTCCCACCCAACTAGCTGTATAGCCCTTAATTTGATCATTATATACAGATTAATACACTTCTTTTTGCCTTCTGGTTTTGGAATATTCTTTCGATAGATACTTATACTAAAGCAGAAATCCTTAATTTAGTGGATGCTAAAGAAATTAATTAGTGGACAAATTTAAAATGAAAAGATGAATTTGATGTTCTAAGCATTTGTATCTTTGATTTTAGTATTTCTCAAGCAATAATTGATGTTCTCAAATTCTGCAACCAATAATATTATAGATATGCTAGTATGCACCTAAGGGTGATTTGGAGTAAATCATGACATGATTTGATTATCACGAGGTGATTTGGAGTAAATCATCAGATGCAGTCAGAATATTAAAAATCGCTAAACGCTAATAGGACGACCAATAACCTTGGAGTACTAACCAGAGGACATGCCAGAAAATTAGTCAGAGGACAAATCAAAAGGCCCTAGGCAGACTAGGTAGTCTAATCGGTCCCAATCAGAAGTTCAATTTTGATCCCTAGACAGGACTGGTCTTTGTAATTTAAAACAGTAGATGCAATAAACCATGAGTTTGATTTGGAGGAATTTGATACAAATCACTTTAACCTCTCTTCCTAAACGAGAAATATGAAGTCATTAAAATTTTTAATGTGTATTTTGTGAATCAATTAAAAAGGCTAAATACATCTATAGCCCCTCTAAATTAGCCATAAAATGCGTTGACCCCCTCAAATTAGAGATGGTATAACTAACTCTCTCAACTTGCATTTTTATTTTAACAATTATCTCCCTGAACTTGCATTTTTTTTAACAGGTAACCCATTGACTTTGACGTGAACTATGCCAGATGGCACGTGGAGAATTCCCCACGTCGCCATCAGGGGGTTATTTGTTACAAAAATGCAAGTTGAGGGGTTTGGTTGTAATAACTCTAAGTTGAGTGGGTCCAATGCAATTTACGGACAACTTGTAGGGGCTATATATATCAAGCCAATTCAAAAACAAAATTTTAAAAAAGAAACCAAGTCAATTATTTGAAAATCATGGGAAGTTAGGGAACCAAGGACTTCGGGTACTTGGCTTGTTTTCTGATGTTTTTGAGCCGCCCTCAAGCATTAAGATTGTTGGGAGGAGGTTGGGTTTTTTTTTTTGCGTTGCCTTTACTAGTATAACGCGTCGATTAGATGATATAAAAAATGCGCGATGATATTATTCCGTAGAATACGCAAGTAAACATATTGGGGTTTCATTGACTCGTCTTAAGATGTCGTGATTGATTTTTCAAAACATATCTCTTTCTTCTCCTAAAACTTGCGCCATTCGATGCCTCAAGGATTCGCATGCTTATGTGTTATGCTCAAAATACTGATGATATTCGCAGAAGTTTGACCAGATAGGTCTTCCTGATATTATGATAAGGGGAGGGTCATCTTCTCGTGCTTGTCTCATTGGGCACATTCAACCTTCCTCTACCAAACCCGTAAATACCATGGTGATCTGTCCCTAAGCATGCATGTATCTAGTAAGGGGTATGAGAATAGCGGTAGTTTCTTTTCGGATGTTTCGTACCTCCTCCCTGATCTCACAGATGCCCTTGTATATCCGATTGACGACCCTGCTTGGCCCGACCAGTTGGCTTACTATATTATCTCTGCCTCCGATATCTTATCGTCTCGTGCATATCGGGGATACTCTCTTTCTACGAAAATTGCTAATTCAATTAACTTCCCCTTCGGAACTAGAAAGTCGTGACCTTTGTGCATTCCCTCAATTCAATGGTGGGACACACCTTTCAATCCTTTGGATCACCTTTCCCAGGTTGATGAATTAATCGAAGTCTTGATATTGAATGACATCTCGGTGTGTGGCAACAGGCTCCTCGCATGGCACGAGACCAGGACTCTCTTGTCACACCTTTCTTCTAGCTTATCGACTACATTCTCCCACTGAAATAAGAAGTAATCCTCGAATGACTCACCTTCCCTCTGCTTAAGACTCTTCAGGTTTCTCCACTCTATAGTTTCCTAGGTTTGAGGGGACCATATAGAGATGTTTTCAATTTTGAAACTTTACATGCTTGGAATCACCGTCCAATGACTCTCTCCATGTATCTATCTTGTCTATCATACTATCTAATTCAATACCAAGTGATTACTTTGTGAATCTAAGGTAGAGTTACTCGCACGAGGCACTTTACCTGATCCTTCCAAGTGGGGACTTCTTCGACTATTCGTACCATTGGCAACGACTTATAACTCAAGTAGTCATGAAAATGTTCGTCCACTTGTTGCCTCAGAGAGATAAGGTCTTTCTAAGAAACATTCTTGCGAGGTCTATTTGTGAATTCTATTAAGAATGTTGTGACTAGCCTTGGACAGATGGTTATGGGAGCCGATTGTATCATTCTTCTGCATGTCCTTCCAAGCCGAAGGGAAACTGGTAGGTGTATTCTTTTTTTATTTATCGTCATGCATGTCTCATCATTCTTAGGAATGTCACCACGTGCATATGAGCATCCTCATCCCTGTTGAATGTCTAGAAAAGTGACTCCCTATAATCCATAAACTCTTCCAGATCTTCCTCCTCGTGTATTGGGGCATGGCCTCCTAACCTAGGTGATTCTTCCCAATTGATCAAACTATAGTCATTTATTGGTTCTAGTGAGAACATCATCATCTTCCTTGTGTTATCCTGACTTCATGTCCCCACTTCCGATTTCTCACTCTCTGGTATTCGATATCATTTTGTCTCTATTCTCGGGTCTTGGTAAAGGCCCCTACAAAGCATCTTGGGACTTTACAGGCAAAAAGTCCTAGTTGGAACATTGCATTGACTTTGTTCGGGTGATCTATTATACGGTGAGAGGAGTATAAGTGTCCAAGTATCATGGAGTAATGTATACACGGATGCATGTATACATGCACAAAAGATTGGCAGTATTTCGCATATGCGTTGTATCACCCTAGTGATCTATGATATAAAACGGGAAGCATAACGCCATTTTCCAGGCACCATGGTAAGACGCCCCCTTTTTACCTTACAAACCTTATCTGGTAGATCTATTGAGGTTTAATTGCTTAGCCTTTGTGAGAAGATACTCGGAATAACATCATAACACATTTTTTGAGGGAAGCAATATGTCTCATTAGGTCTAGGTGTTCGTACAATGTAAGGAATCGATTTCACTATTTCGAGAAGAGTATTGTGATGATGTATGACAAGTTGATGAATCTCTTCTTGAATCTTGCAAGTCAGGTGTGACAGGATAACAAAACTTGTTTCGAATTGTGGGTATTATTTTTCAAATTGTTAACTTTTTAGTGTAAATATGAAAGGATGACACACATCTGTGATCGCACTACGCCAAAAACCCCTTCAGATGACGGGCAAAAACCGTCATCTGATCGTTTTTTTGTCCGTCACGAGGCTCAGCGCCATCTATCGAGCCTTCAGACGACGGTAAAAAACTGTCATGTGAATGAATTTCTAATGACAGTCAGCAAATAGTGGAACCTCATTGTGCATTGTTTTGCATGACAGTGTATTTAATTTGTCCGTCATTAGAAAATAAAGAAAATGACAGTTTTCATTTCTTTTTTGTCATTTGATTCTATCAAGATGACACTTTTTATTTTATATTGTTGTTTAAATTATTCACCCAATAAAATATAATAATTTGGATTGAATGGAGCTCTCCTATATAAATTGATGACCTAAATTAAAGTCATAGATACTGCAAGTAGCAATATGACCCAAATGCAGAAGCATAAGAACATGCAAATGCAAGTTTAGCATCTTCTAATATAGACATTGAAAAGGCATCTAAAGAATTAAGGCTAGAGCTAGAAATAGATAATGTTTCCAAACAATTGAAATGCAAGGCAGCAGAAGAAGATGAAGTTCTTGCTTCAGTTGCCATGTTGCTCGTGTTTCTGTTCCATTGCAAATACTCCATATCCTAATGCCAATTTTCTTGCAATTCCTGCATAAGTACATTCATAAATTAATCATTTTATAATTACGTATTAATTTATCGCTCTCATACAGAATTTAACACGACAAAGTGATCTAATCAAGCTTCGAAAAAGGAGAATTAATAATAAAAATTACCTTCAAAAACGAAAATGCAGGTTTCACCATAACCATGGCAATAGCAAACCAAAGCCTTGGGAGAAGCCGTCTCCGGTAACCAGCTTTTCGAAAATATTTCTATTCCTCTTGAATTCTTTTCATATGACTATATACATTAACATAACTGTTTGTAAGAGATCAAAATTTTATTCCATAATTATTAACAGACACACACAAGCATATATATGTACCTCCTCTATCTTGAGTCCTCCAAAAGGTATCTGCATCACCAACACAAACATACATGATATCACTCACACACTTTCTAAAAACAACAATTATGAATGAATACATATCATTCTAGACTGACAGTCCAGACTAATCGATCCAGATTCGAGTAATACCTTCATTAAGCAGTGATCAATCTGAAGCTGACTGGGAAGAAAAGCATCTCTAGCTAACCTTATTTGTTTTGCAGAATACATGTTTAGCTTCTTTGGTTCATGTGGAAGGTAGTTGTATCATTCAAAGTGTTACCTCTGGATGTGTCTTCTAGCAAGTATACTAGGTACAAGTAATAAAATGATAAGTAGATTATCGTCTCCACAGGGATTGAGATGAAAAGATTAATTGAAAAGACCTATGGAACAGTCTGTTTACGTGACTGGTAACATAAAAAGGGTTGATTTGAGGTTGATTGACTATTATCTACTGTAATGAACTTCACTAAAAACAGATCTGAAGATTAAAAGATGAGAAATAATGATTGACAACAATATATTAAACGAACAAGCTAAACACAGCGGGGAACTGGCATTGCAACCTCCCTTCTCTCCTTTCTTAACTCATGAATGTTTATAACTATTCTGTCAAGGTCTCTACTTTAAGCTAACTTGGTTCAAATGGTCATATCCCCAAATTACTAAGTAATACTCACACCCTAAAGGCCTTTCAGGATGCTTTACTACTTGATTAAGCACGAAGTAACATCTCATTTGCATGAGAACCCTTGATACACATCATTCAACTGTTCATATCAGATGTATATGTTTATATGAAGAACAAGCACACATAAAAGCAATGGTCATGTCGGTTATGCATACTGTAACAGGGTATTTAAGACCTGAAATCTACAGAACTCCATTAAACACAGAAAAGAAACAACATTCATTCATTAATTAAAGAGATAAGGAGACTTGCAACACCAGCCCAAAGGCTGGTTTAGCTCGTAGAGAGTACTACTCACACATGGCGAGTATCAAAACATTAACTACAATAAACTCCATTAAAGGAGCTCAACTACTGAAACTAGAGAATTAAAGATACTGAGAAAATGATAAGGTATGAGATGATACTTCTCTCCTCAGAATTGTTCTACTTAAACCCAAAAAGTAATAATAAAATACTACTTAAAAGTACTCTAGGTACAACTTCCAGCTAATAAAGCAACACTACTTATATTACAGCTGTTAAACATCTCTTCTTGCAAGACAAGAGACTCCTTTTTGGACGGCAAACATCACTTCAAACTGCAACACTCTCTCTCTCCCAAGCTGCCGGCACTTTTACCCCTCCTTTCTTCTGATGTGACTTCCACTTTTCACTCAGGCAGGCTGCTTTTCAGCAAATATCCCTTTGATGGCTCTTTAAACTGAAAATATCATTGTTAGACCCACAAAATATACAATTAAGGTCTAATTGGCCCCTAAATACATGAATAATTAACCATATAACATAGTCAAATTCGAGCTTATCAAACACCCCCAAATTAAGCTTTTGCTTGTCCCCAAGCAAAGACAAAAAGGAAAACTATCTAAACACAGACTCGAATTTAAAACTTTACAGAAGGATAAAATTAAGAGAGAAACAATTTGTACAAGACAATGGAACATAAATCCTAGACAACTACAACATTCAACAGCTTTTTCAATTAAAATGCCCTTCAACCTTTTCAACCTTAGATTAAGCACACAGGAGCTTTGTTTCTTAATGTGGTTAGACTTCACCTTAATTCCATTTTAAGTTCCCAGAAAGTTCTCAAGGTTTTAAATCAAACTTCAACATTCAAGTGAACAACCTGCTCTGCCCCTATTACCTCACTAAGGAGTGTTTGCACTCAGCTCTCCTATGGTAACTAAATTACCATAAACAGGGTTCCTAAGATGCTTTAGAATTCACTCCTCAGCTAAGTTCAGTTAATCCTTAGGATGTGACCTTGCTCATTGGTCCAAACTTTCACAATTAGACAAGTACTAAGCATAGTCAAAAGGTCTTTCCAGGGTTATAATGTTAGGCTAGGGTTCAAGGTATGGAAGTGAAATGGCTTTTTACAATGTGTGGAACATGTCATTATTTATCTGTTAAGCTCTTTTCCAACATTTTCAATTCTTTCCCAGCCTGTTCCTGGTTATTTACAATCACAAACTACTCAAAACAACCTGTTTCACAACTTAGGCACGAACAATTCAAAAATTTACACAACATTAAAACAAAAGCAATTCCAACTTTCAATCCTAAGGCCACAATGTGCAACCTCAGAAATAAAAAGACTTTATTCACTATTTTTTTCATTTTTTTTCGAAGAATTTCTTTGAGATTTTCTTCAATTTTCAATTTTTTTTTCTTTTCTTTTTTTTTTCATTTTATTCAGTCAACACTTATACATTCCTCAACCTTGGAGAATCTACATCAATATTTCTTAAGTTAAGCTTTTTTAGACTGCAAGGCAGTCTGTTCCTTAGACATGTAATTCAAACAAGGGTATTTGGAATCAAAGTGAAGGGAATTGGCTTCAAATAATGTGTGTAAACAAAGAAATGGTTAAGGCTCAAGTTGGATAACCTAAAACAAGGGTGCAATGCACTGGTAGGCTATTTGAGAGTGTAAAAGTTGTGAATTCTAGTGCCTTCATCTTCCTATGCTTTTCCTTAGTTTCCTCACAAAAATTTGGGCAACCAGATTAGATAACTAAGTTTGGAAGTTAAGTTATCAATTTTGGTGACCAAAGCAAACCCTACCTAAGACTTCTTTGAACTTAGCCCTCTCATTCATCTCCTAAATGCATTTGTGAATGCAGCAGGCTCTACCTTTCATGAATTAGGCTTTGCAACAAGGGTTTACAGGTTCTAAATTGCTTGATTCACTTGAATTTTGACTTTCAACTTAAAAACTTTTGAACCTTCTTTCTTTTTCAAACTTCATCAGTCAATAAAGGTTCACCACAGATTTTGATTAAGGTACAAGTGTGCAATCTTTGGTTGTAGGTTGAAAGGCAAATTTCTGCATTTTAAGCAACTTTTCATTTTCAACTAAGCTGTTGAAACAAGGAAGACAACTACACTATATACAGACACAAGCTGTTTCTCAACAAGAAATAGCCTAACACCTTAACAAATTGAACACAACCATTTACAACTAACTAAAAACAACTATATTACAGACAACATTCACATTGGGGACAACTGGGGTTTGACTATGGTATACAATTCAGCAAGTTAACTACAGAGTTTCCTCTATGCTACTTAAACTGTTATTCACATTTTCAGCAAAAATTGTTCAATTTCTGGGCTCAATTCATCATGCTACACATTTTGTTCGAGTCAAAGCAGGCATGGCATTTCATTTTCAGTTTATCTCATCAAGTTTTACCCCACCCCCAAATTAGAGAGAGACATTGTCCTCAATGTCTGTAAGGAATGACATAAAACAAGAATAGCACAGAGCAGCAGCAAGCACAACAGTAATATATACAGAGAAACAAAAAGTAAAGAGCAGAGATCAAGGGGTACCAACAGAAGGAGGGAACCGGAACAGACTGTTACTCTGGAGTAACAGGATTACGCTCAGAGGTCACAGCCTCTGGATCCTTGGGAGGAGTAGCAGCATCTCCTTGAACCTCACTTCCCTTAGCCTCACTTTCCCTGGCTTCACTCTCCTGGAGCTCACTATCTTTGCCAGCAGTGTTGTTCAAATTCAGAGGTCGTCGAAAGGCAGCAGGGGTGGAACGATCATGAAACTCCGGTTCATAATTGAGGGTCTCCTCATTGAACCTATGCTGAATTGGGAGCTCAGAAAGGTGCCTCTGGACTTCCATGTGGCCATGAAGCCAGGCAACAGACTTCTCCAGATCCTGCAAAGCCTTTTTCAGCAAAGCAACCTCTTGTTCCAACTTGGCAGATTTCCTACTTTGAGCTTTCAACTGAATGTACATCTCTTCATTGTTCAGGCTCAGGCACTTGCGATAGTAGGCAGCATCCTTGGGTTCATCATCCTCTTCACCTCCATCCTCAATCTCAAAGGGTTCAACCGGAATCTCAAGCTTCCTCTTCCTAGTTTCAGACTTGGCAGCCACATCAATCTCACTCACCAACACCCATTTCTTGTTCACTTGCTTGCAGTACCCCATGTATTGAAGGGTACGAAAGTTCATGGGTTCAGGATGGCAGGACAAAGTAAGCCTGGATCGATCATCGGGCTTGAAAACCCCTATGGCCTCCGCAATTCTGGTCACCAAATTCCCACAGTAGATTCCATTCAACTTCTTGCTATGATAGCCCAACAAGTACTCACCGAGATAGTGGCTCAAATTCAATCTCCTTCCTGTCACCATGCTCCACAAAGCAGTTAGATCAAGCAGAGTAACATTTGCTTGATTTTCTCTGGCAAAGATTGTGCCAGAGACCAACTTGTGCAGAATCCGCATAGGATATTCCAGAATCGAAGAACCCTTTGCCAACTTGCTATCAAAATGGGCTTCGCCGGAAATCTGCCTCCAGAAAACATGAGGATCGAAATCCTTTGGAGTGGCAGTCAGAAAATGAGAATACTCCTCAATAGCAGCCTCTTCATCAGGAACACATCCCAGCAAAACATTGAACGTATTCAAAGATGGGTTTTGAGTATGACCCATCAATCTGAACAGGAAACGGTTCTCAGCATCAGGATCCTTGATCTTAGGGTTGACCCTGAAGGTTGACAAGAACTCCAGTGTGAGTTCCTTGTACGATGGCTCCACCAACTCAAAGAAAGATTGAAATCCTCCTTTATCCACATGATCCTTAACACTATCTGCCAAACCCAACTTCTTAAGCGAATCCCAACATACACTCATCGGGGAGCCAAACGGAATATCATCAATGAACTCGAAAGTCTCCTGAGCAGTTGGGTCGGAGAACTTGGAAAGCTTCTTGACTAGCTTTTCATCCGGAGCAACCATGACTGAACTTGAAGTGTCTTTTCCTTTGTTACGATTTGCAGCTCTCTTAACACCTTGTTCTTGTTTTATCACAACACCACCACGAGTTTTCATTCTGCAAAAGGTTTTAACTTAAAGAGAAAAATGAGTTGTGAGAAAGTTAGAGAGAAGAAAATCCGGCTAAGTGTTTGGATTGGAAAAGGACAATAGAAATATTTGGCAATATTTTATAGCTAGAAAAGGAAGTGATTGTGACGGTTTGAAAAAGTGAAGTAGTGGCAGTTTTTAGGGAACTGAAAAAGCAGGAGAGAGAATGATGAATAGTGTAAGGGCGTGGGAGAGAGAAAGTTGATCTCTGGTGGATTAGACCCTCTCTTAATACCCAACGGTTATTAAAATTTAACCTTCAACCCCTTCACTCTTTCATCAACGGTTATAATTGAATTACAAACCATGATTTGACAACTCACCCTCTTTTATCTTCAGTTTTAATTTAAAATTTACACCACGTTAACTCACATTTTTATTTCAAACTCACTAAGTCACAAAAATCAAAATGTATTGCCTCAGAGATGACCCCCAAATTTTATTTTCCTAAGTAAAAATTCAAATTTAAGCTCTATGGAAAGAGAACAAAAGTTTAAATCTTTGCTTAAAATAAAATTTGAATTTAACAACTTGCAAAATTAACTGGACACTTCACCAAAAGTCTAAAATAAACTACGAAAATTAACAACCTAAAAACAAAAACTAGCTAAATTATACTAAATTTCACCCCTTTAGGGCACTGCAATTGGTGTTTGCAGTTGACACAAGTCCCATTTTAAGCTTATGGTGGGTCATAGAAGTGGTGAACTTCAACCACTCTCTCCACATCGTGAGCAAGATAAGGTTTTAGCCTTTGGCCATTAACCTTAAAAGGCTGTTCCCCACGCAAAAAGATCTCTACTGCACCATACGGGAACACCTTGCTCACTTGAAAAGGTCCACTCCACCTGGATTTTAACTTTCCAGGGAATAACCTTAAACTTGAATTATACAAGAGGACTTGTTGTCCCTCTTGAAATTCCTTCTTCTGAATTCTCTTGTCATGCCACATTTTGGTCTTTTCTTTGTATTTCACTGCATTTTCAAAAGAAAACAGCCTAAATTCTTCCAGCTCATTCAGCTGCAACCTTCTTTGTTCACCTGTAGCCTGTTCCTCAAAATTAAGAAAAGTTAATGCCCAAAGGGCCTTATGTTCCATCTCAACAGGCAAACGACAGCTCTTTCCATACAACAATCTAAAAGGAGACATGCCTATAGGTGTTTTGAAAGCAGTCCTATAAGCTCGTAAAGCAGGCTCTAGCTTTTCTGCCCAATCTTTCCTAGAGGTGCTAACAGTCTTCTCTAGAATTCTCTTGATCTCTCTATTGGAAACTTCCACTTGACCACTTGTTTGTGGATGGTAAGGGGTAGCAAGCTTGTGTGTGACCCCAAACTTGCTCAAGAGCTTTTCAAAAAGCTTATTGCAAAAATGAGTGCCATTATCACTGATTATGGCACGGGGTACTCCAAATCGGGCAAACAGCCTTTTTAGGAATCTCACTACCACCCTAGCATCATTAGTGGGGCTTGGAATTGCCTCCACCCATTTACTTACATAGTCAACTGCCACTAGGATATACTTATTCTTTTTAGAAGATGGGAAGGGTCCCATGAAATCTATGCCCCACACATCAAAAATCTCACAAACAACTATGTTGTTAAAGGGCATAGAGTTCCTGGCAGAAATGTTACCTGACCTTTGGCACTCATCACATTCCTTCACAAATCTATGGGCATCTTTGAATATGGTAGGCCAGAAGAAGCCTGCTTGGAACACCTTAGAGGCTGTTCTACTAGCACCATGATGTCCTCCAGATTCTTATGAATGGCAATGATGAAGAATGAGCTCTCCTTCCTCCTGGGTCACACATCTCCTAATAATCTGATCTGCACATAACCTGAAAAGATATGGTTCTTCCCAAAAATAGTATTTAATTTCAGCATAGAACTTTCTCCTTTGGTTAGTGGACATTTTAAAAGGTTTATATGATCCTGCAAGGAAATTAGCAATGTGAGCAAACCATGGAACATTCGAAGCTGAATATAACCTCTCATCAGGGAAGATATCCCTGATCTCAGGTTGTTCCTGTTGGTCTCCCCCTGCTATTCTAGAGAGATGATCTGCAGCAACATTTTCAATGCCTTTCTTGTCTCTGATCTCCAAATCAAACTCCTGAAGAAGTAGCAACCATCGGAGCAGCCTTGGCTTGGCATCTTTCTTTGCAAAGAGGTGTCTCAAAGCAGCATGGCCAGTGAAAACTACCACTTTTGACAAGACCAAATAGGATCTAAACTTGTCAAAGGCATAAACCACAGCAAGAAGCTCTTTCTCTGTAGTTGTATAGTTTTTCTGAGCATCATTCAAGGTCTTGCTGGCATAGAAAATGGGTTGGAACTTCTTGTTAACTTTCTGACCCAAAACAGCTCCCACACAAGTGTCACTTGCATCACACATCAACTCAAAAGGCTGCTCCCAGTTGAGTGCAATCAAAATTGGTGAGTTGATGAGTTGTTCCTTCAAGATGTCAAAGGCTCTGATGCAGTCTGCTCCAAATTCAAACTCAGCATCCTTGTGGAGTAATGCTGAAAGTGGAAGAGCAATCTTGGAGAAATCTTTTATGAATCTCCTGTAGAAGCCTGCATGCCCCAGAAAGCTTCTAACATCCTTGACTGTGGTAGGAACAGCCAGCTTTTCAATAACTTCGACCTTTGCTTTGTCAACTTCTATTCCTTTCTCTGAAATTTTGTGCCCAAGCACCACACCTTCAGTCACCATGAAGTGGCACTTCTCCCAGTTCAACACAAGATTGGTCTCTTTGCATCGAACCAAAACAGCCTCTAGATTCCTCAAACAGCCTTCAAATGACTTCCCATAGACTGAGAAATCATCCATGAAGATCTCTACTGTCTTCTCTATCATGTCATGGAAGATGGCCATCATACACCGTTGGAATGTAGCCGGTGCGTTACAAAGACCAAATGGCATTCTTTTGTAGGAAAATGTCCCATAAGGACAAGTGAAGGTGGTCTTTTCTTGATCCTCGGAGAAGATTGGAATTTGGTTATAGCCTGAGTAGCCATCTAAGAAGCAATAAAAGGCATAACCAGCAAGTCTCTCCAACATTTGATCCACAAATGGCAAAGGAAAGTGATCTTTCCTTGTGGCATCATTAAGCTTTCGGTAGTCAACACATACTCTCCACCCTGTGATCATTCTTGTTGGAATCAACTCATTCCTTTCATTCTTTACAACTGTTGTGCCCCCTTTCTTCGGAACAACCTGCACTGGACTTGTCCATTTGCTATCGGAAATGGGATAGATGATCCCAGCTTCAAGCAACTTGACAACCTCTTTTCTGACCACATCTCCCATGACCGGATTAAGCCTCCTCTGTGGTTGAACACAAGGCTTGTAATCCTCCTCCATTAGAATCCTATGCACACACATAGTAGGACTAATTCCTTTGATATCACCAATTGTCCAAGCTATAGCCTCCTGGTTTTGTTTAAGGATGGTTAAAAGCTGGCTTTTCTGGTCCGGAGTTAGTTGTGATGAAATGATAACCGGCCGGCCATTTGGTGGTTTAAGGAAAGCATACTCCAAATGTGATGGTAAAGGTTTGAGTTCTGGAGTGGAAATGGATTGATTTGGTAAAAAGGGTGGTTCTGTGGTGGAAAGGTCATTTGAGTTTGGTGGAATAGGTGATAAGTCTGGTTTTTCAAGAGAACAGCCTGTTTCATCACATGTGTTTAACTCTTCTTCTAGAACAACCTGCAAAACATCTTTTTGACTTTCCTGCAAGTTAGTCGCGTTAGGACAAACATCTATAAAATAGCAAACATCAGAATCAACAGGTCTCATCAGCATTTCATTCATTTTAAAAACGACCTTATCACCATTCACTTCCAAACTTAATTCCTTATCTTTCACCTTGAACACAGCACTACCAGTGGCTAAGAAAGGTCTTCCTAGGATAATTGGAACATGCATATCTTCGGCTATATCCATTACTACGAAATCTGCAGGCAGTATGAACTTTCCTACCTTAACTAGGACATCCTCAACTATACCCCTAGGGTAACAAACTGATCTATCAGCTAGTTGGATAGACATTCGAGTGGGTTGGGGTTCTCCTATTCCTAATTTCTGGTACAATGAATATGGAATCAAGTTTATGCTAGCACCAAGATCACAAAGAGCATTCTCAACATGTAATTCTCCAATAGAACAAGGGATAGAAAAACTCCCTGGATCCTTCATCTTTTTAGGAAGTGGCTGCCTATTCATCAGGATTGAGGAACAGTCTCTGTTTAGCTGCACACATGCCACATTCTCGAGCTTGGTCTTGTTAGACAGAATATCTTTCAAGAATTTAGTATAATTAGGCATCTGATTAAGAGCTTCCAAGAAAGGAAGATTAATGTGAAGTTTCCTCAAAGTATCAAGGATCTTTGAGTGCCTTTTTTCTAGTTTCTCATCTACCAAGGCTCCGGGATAAGGTGCTGGTGGTTGATAAGGAGGAGGTGGAACATATTTCTCCACAGGTTCCTCCTGCACAAGAACAGGCTCCTTAGCCTTTGCAATTGGCTTTTCTTTTATTGGAACAGTTTGTTCCTTTTCAGCTTCAGTCTCTTTAGAAGTACCTGCATCACCAACAAACTTTTTGATCTCATTAGGGTTAGAAATTTCCTTACCACACCTAAGAGTGATAGACATCACATTCTCCCTTGGGTTAGGTTCAGTGTTGCTTGGTAAAGTTGATTTTCCTTTTGAGTTGGAGGATGAAGCAGCCAACTGGTGAACTTGAGTCTCAAGACTCTTCATTGTTGATTGAGTCTGCTTCATGAATTGGGTCACCAGAGTTTTGAAATCTGGATCCTCCTCTTCCTTGGTATGCACAGGCTGCTTGTAAGAGCTCTGATTGTTCTGTTGGTAGTGACCTCTCTGAACTTGTTGATATTGAGGTCTGTCATTCTGGTACTGAGGTCTTTCCTGATTGTACCGAGGTCTCTCCTGGTTGTACTGAGGTCTCTCCTGCTGATCATTTGGTTGTGACCATGAGAAGTTTGGGTGATTTCGAGTGTTAGAATTGTAGGTGTTGGAATAAGGGTTTGGTGGATTTCTTTGGTTGTAACCAACATAATCACACTGCTCCTGGTTGTCTGAGTCTCTCCTGGTACCTGTGCAATTGATATTTCGATGGGGACCTCCACAAAAACTACACTCTTCCCCAAATGGGGGTTCACTGTTGATGGATGACACATTGAGCTTGCCAATCTGTCGAGCAAGCTGCTCAAATTGGTTTGTGATCAATTTGGAGATCACTTCTGTTCCTGGAATGGTAGCTTGCTTCCTTCCATCAGTTCCCACTGAGTGCCAGTTGTAACTTGTGTTGACCACCCTCTCAATAAGATCGTAGAGAGCTTGTGGCTCTAAATCTTCAGGATTGCCATTAGCAACTGATTCAATCTGCATCTTGTAGATGTTCTGAACTCCATTGTAGAAGTTTTGAACCTGCATCCACATAGGTATACCATGATTTGGTACTCTTCTCAACAGCTCCTTATACCTTTCCCACGCTTCTGCCAAAGATTCACCATCTTCTTGTGAAAAATGAGAAACCTCATTCCTGAGCTTGATTGCTTGCCTTGGAGGGAAATACTTCATCAAAAAGATTCTTGCCATTTCCTCCCAAGTTCTGATGGAGTGTGGTTGGAGATTCTTCATCCAACTTTTTGCTTTATCTTTCAAGGACCAAGGGAACAGGGTCAGCCTTATTGTATCATCAGTAACTCCTCGATTAGATCGAAAGGTGTTACACAAGGTCACAAAATCCTGGATGTGAGCATTAGGATCTTCATTTTGATATCCTCCAAATTGAAATGAGATGAGCATTTGGATCATAGAGTGCTTCACTTCCAAAGGGTTGTTTCCAGGCCCAAAAGGTGGAAGGGCGATACATGAGGAATGACCTTCTGTAGTAGGTCTTGAATAGTCTCTGATTCTCATCACAGCTGGGTGATTGTTCTCACCCTCATCTTCGAGGTTGTTTCCTCCATTGTTGTTGTGGGCACCATTGTTTCCGTTTCTGTTACCGTCATTGTTACCACCAACAGGTATCTCTTCTTCCATCCCTCTTCTTTGTCTTTGCTGAGCTCGACGAGCTGTTCTACGATTAGCTCTACAAGTTCTTTCTATCTCAGGATCAACTGGAAGAGGCTGCAGCCCTGCTCTTCGCATGGACTACAGGAATCGGAACACCCTGTGGCTACACCATGAACACACAGATCAAAACACACTATTTCACAGAAAAATTTCAAATAAACTTTTATTTTCAATCCCCGGCAACGGCGCCAAAAACTTGTTACCTCTGGATGTGTCTTCTAGCAAGTATACTAGGTACAAGTAATAAAATGATAAGTAGATTATCGTCTCCACAGGGATTGAGATGAAAAGATTAATTGAAAAGACCTATGGAACAGTCTGTTTACGTGACTGGTAACATAAAAAGGGTTGATTTGAGGTTGATTGACTATTATCTACTGTAATGAACTTCACTAAAAACAGATCTGAAGATTAAAAGATGAGAAATAATGATTGACAACAATATATTAAACGAACAAGCTAAACACAACGGGGAACTGGCATTGCAACCTCCCTTCTCTCCTTTCTTAACTCATGAATGTTTATAACTATTCTGTCAAGGTCTCTACTTTAAGCTAACTTGGTTCAAATGGTCATATCCCCAAATTACTAAGTAATACTCACACCCTAAAGGCCTTTCAGGATGCTTTACTACTTGATTAAGCACGAAGTAACATCTCATTTGCATGAGAACCCTTGATACACATCATTCAACTGTTCATATCAGATGTATATGTTTATATGAAGAACAAGCACACATAAAAGCAATGATCATGTCGGTTATGCATACTGTAACAGGGTATTTAAGACCTGAAATCTACAGAACTCCATTAAACACAGAAAAGAAACAACATTCATTCATTAATTAAAGAGATAAGGAGACTTACAACACCAGCCCAAAGGCTGGTTTAGCTCGTAGAGAGTACTACTCACACATGGCGAGTATCAAAACATTAACTACAATAAACTCCATTAAAGGAGCTCAACTACTGAAACTAGAGAATTAAAGATACTGAGAAAATGATAAGGTAGGAGATGATACTTCTCTCCTCAGAATTGTTCTACTTAAACCCAAAAAGTAATAATAAAATACTACTTAAAAGTACTCTAGGTACAACTTCCAGCTAATAAAGCAACACTACTTATATTACAGCTGTTAAACATCTCTTCTTGCAAGACAAGAGACTCCTTTTTGGACGGCAAACATCACTTCAAACTGCAACACTCTCTCTCCCAAGCTGCCGGCACTTTTACCCCTCCTTTCTTCTGATGTGACTTCCACTTTTCACTCAGGCAGGCTGCTTTTCAGCAAATATCCCTTTGATGGCTCTTTAAACTGAAAATATCATTGTTAGACCCACAAAATATACAATTAAGGTCTAATTGGCCCCTAAATACATGAATAATTAACCATATAACATAGTCAAATTCGAGCTTATCACAAAGCTCCTAATAAATGTCTTTTTTGCTTTAGTTAGCAGGAATTTGTTACTATCTAATTAAATACCATTTAGGATGGGAAAGCTACTTCTACTAACCCTAACATTTTTCCAATTGAGCAATAAAACTATAAAACAAAATCTCTAAAAGCCTACAACTATGCACAACAAATATTTCATGTTTGATACCCATCTATCTTCAACAGATTATAAGTATACACAATACATAACAGGCATTACATATTCGTTTGTCAACAATAACCAAAGGATAACAAGTCAAGCCAACAACTACACATAACAGAAATCTACAACACAAACAACATTAGTAAGAAAACAAAACTTCCCATCAATCTACAGAGAATTATGACACAAACAACACCAGTAAGAAAACACCACATGAGTAAGAAAACACCACATAAACACGTGAAATTACTCACAAGATTATACACAAACTAAATCAAAACAGAATTTTCCCAGCATTCATGCTACCACAGGTCAGTTATCAATTAACATATACAATAACTCATAATTAAAAGGGTAAATATACCTTCTTCTTGCAGCCAGAAGTAGCAACAGTCCCCTCAGCTTCCGCCTTCTAATCAACCTTCAACCTCCACGATACTCTTACTCTCAAGATCACAGATCTTGATAGCCGGACTTTCGCCACGTACCCAGCTCCTTTCGCACATTATAACTGCTCCGACGATGTACCTTAACGGACTCGGCGGCTCCACCTCTATCATTTTCCTGTACTGCATTCTCACATCATCATTAACCCTAACGTTAATTTTAATTCCATCAATACAAGATCTAGATCCATATAGACGAGAAAGAATGGAAAACTTACAGGCATGGCTTTTAAGTTGTTGTGGTTTCGTCTCCGGTGGATCAGGTGACGGCGACGATCGACGGCGGCGACTTTTAGTACTGTGTTGTTGAGGATCTGGATTCGTGATTGTGTTTGTCTAGTATGAAATCGACACCGTGAGTTTTGTGCAGTCTTTTCCGGGAATTCCCTGATTACTGGAAAGAGGCGGAGGAGACTGAGAGAATGGTGGAAGTAAAATCTAGGGTTAGGTTTGTTAGGGTTTCTGGAAGGTGAGGAAGGGAATGAGAGGGTTAGGTTTGCAAAGTAAATGATAGAGAGATGGAAAGACAAAGAGAAAAAATAAGGTTCTAATCTTAGCCATTGATTCAAATAATTTGATCTCAACCGTTCAAATCGCGCGTGTTTTTTTTCAAATAATCTGTGCTCCGCTCGCTTCAAATTTGAAAATTTCATTTTCTATTGTTAGTTCACATGACAGACATTATAATAACTGTCGTCTGATTAAAAGTGCATTTTGGCACATTTTGTTTACATGACAGTCAATATTAAAGCGGTGTCATGTGAAAGCTATATCAAATTTCATTCTCTGATTCAGATGACGGTTTTTTAAAAGCCCGTCACAAAAAAACAACAGATGACGGGGAAAAATTTGTCTGTCAAGTATCTAGTGTCATCTATCAAGGAAAATGGCGTAGTATCGCTACACTCTTTTCTTCCTTTCTTAAAGGCTCTAAAAATTACCATTAAATACCTAGAATTAAGCTGCACAAATGAATGAATCTAAAAAGAGATTTTACCCATAACATTTTCCCTTCTATATACATTACACATTTAAAATAAAGATTATAAATTTTTATTAAATTATAATAAAAAAATAACTTATACATGCCACCTTATGTAAAAATGGATGGTTCATCCATTATTTTACCAAACTTGAACACATTGACATTTGTGTAGCCACCTACTTTATGAAAATATATAAATATATTGAGGTGTATAATATATGATTTTTTTTATCTTTATCATAATTTTATCTTATTAAATCATTAAATGAAATATTAAGTGAGATAGCATAATTAACCTGGGCCGAACTCCAAACAATTATCTATAACCACTATAATTTGCATAGTAGTGGCGTACGTTTTGGCAACATATGATCTAATCATAAAAGGTAAAGAATCATGTCTTATAAAAAGTACCTTTACTATTTATCTTTATGTTATTAACATCAATTATATTTCTTAACTTTATAAACTGACTTGATCGACGAAGTGGGATTATCGATCCTCAACCAGCTTATCTAAATTATCGTTTATTCATCTAGTGCAAATTAAATCACTCCAAATTCACATTGTTTCTTCCACCAATATGAGATGTTATTTTAATTAATTCAAACCTAATAATTCACAACTTTCAAAAAGTTATAAAAAACAAAAATCTTTTTTAAATTATAAAATAATTTTTCTTTTGAAGAAATTATAAAATAACTTTTTAATTTACCATATCTTGTAAATTAATATGATATCAGAACATATTAGTGGCTCTAACCCTAACTTACCAATCTCATAATCTCTAAATGGGGGTGTATTAGTTAATTTATAGAGTGGAGAATGACTAAGCTTAATATGTATTACTTTCATTCAAGTGGACAATTTTTCTTATACAAAATTTATTAGTGAAGTTTGCCACGAGAAAGGCTGTGATTTGCCATACAGCAGTAAATTCATATAAATTTTTTCTAAACAGAAGTAGTCGGAAATTATATACAGGCCTTGATAATCACGATACACGATTTACGACCAAAAACGGAATTGAAGATTCTAAATATGGATAATTGGAAAAATTTACGGTTACTTTGTTTTTTACAAAGTAACCGTTACTTTATTCTATATACCATTGGATGATTGCAGAGAAGTTAATCCAACAGTTGTTAAGACAAAGTAGAAACAAAAGTAAATTAAAAATAAAGTAAATTGAAAACAAAGTGAGTCCTGACGTTCTTTATGTTGGGTGTCTGTTGATAATTTTTTAAAAACTAAACAGGTACAAACTTAGAATGAATTCTCATTTCAAGTAAACTCTTGCATTTTTTCCATATATGTACATCAATTCAAATAATAATTTGTGAATGTTATTTGAAATTTTATTGTTCCTCACTCTCTTTTTTTAACACACATTTTGTGTTTTTGTAACCAAAAAAGTTTAAGATGTAATAAAGATGATCAAATAGTTTATGAGCTTAAGTGAAAATAAGTGGCAATTTTAAAAGTCTTTCGGAAGAGGATAAGCCAAAAATAAAAGTACATCTACCAAAAAAGGAAAAATAAATTTACAATGAAATTGTTGTGACATGTATCAAAGTATATTCTCGTTAATGTCCTGAAAATTTTAATTACAAAAGAATTCAAATCCTCCACCAAAAAAAAAAATCAAATCCGATTAATCTCTAGATATTATACGTAAAAAAAAGATAGTCCACCATTACAAAAAAGAAAAAGAAAAAAAAAAAAAAAGGTGTTTGAGTTTATTTTTCTGCCAAAACAATGATTGTGTTTAGCGTAGTAATCCAAAAAGGTGGAAATATCATTAACGGATATCATGGTCTTAATTTATTGGATATGATATGAAAAGCTTATTTTTCACACTTTAAAATTGTAAACACATGAATTTTTTAGGAATTTACCAATAAATTAACACTAGAACAACCTTGCCACGTCATCACATTTAACACCGTTAATAATTTTTCCGCCTTTTGAGTAGCGGAGCTAAACACAATTCTCATTCTGTCAATAAAATAAACACAAATATCATATTAACAAAGATAAACAAAAAAAAAAAAACACTGTCGATTAGCAACAAGCAACATCATTTTAATTCTCCTTACGTCTCTTCATCCCTGTATCCTTTCATATCTCATCTACTTATTATTTATATATACATTCTCTTCATTTTTCTCTATATAAACCTCTCTTTCCCCCCTTCATTTCAACCTTCCTACGTACTCTCTCTCCCCATTTTTAGAGAGAGAGTAAAAACACGAAGAAGAAGAAGAAGAAGAGAACGTAATAATGGTGAAGTTCTCGAAGCAACTCGAAGCTCAATTGATTCCGGAATGGAAGGAAGCGTTCGTTAATTACTGGCAGTTGAAGAAACAAGTTAAGAAAGTGAAGCTCTCTAAAATCCCCAAACAACCTCCACAAATCGATTTTCAATTCGGTCGTTCCATTGTCGATCCAATTCGTTTCGTCGCTCACAAGCTATCCAAAAGTTTGTTCACATCCGCTGATTCGTCTCCGGAGATTATCCAGGTAATCATCTTTTCATACTTTCCAAAATTTTTAGAGTTTTTCCACAAACAAAAACGGAAATGTGAGTGTCTCCGGTAAAATATCGGCCGACGATTTGTTTTGCTTTTGTTCTCCAGAAGTTTCGGAGAATGTCCGTAATATGAAGCAGTACTACACTCCGAGAGCGCTATAGATTTTTTCACTTAAAATGATGGTGGTTCTGTTTTTTTCTTTTCTATTCCGATTTTAGCCCGCTATCAATCATGCACCGTTGATGCAAGTGGCTCCGCACATTCTTCCACCGTTTGATCTTTTTTATTAAATTTCTCCACCTTCAAAATTTTCGTTACAATAATAACAATAGTTTTATTAATAACAATAATAATAAGTATTCGAACTCTCTAAAATCTCCAAACAACTCCACAATTTGATTTTTTAATTCGGTCACTCCATTGTCGATTCGATTTGCTTCATCACTCATCGTCTCCGGAGATTATTTAGGTATTCATATAATCACTCTCTTAATGTCCCATTTTTACGGTTTATTGAAGCAAGAAAAATGGAAATGTGAGTGTCTACGGTTAAATATCGGCCAATAGTGTTAATATGGGAAGTTAGTTAATGGTTCGGGTGAACTGCCGCCGATTTATTTGGCTTTTGTGCTCCAGAAGTTCCGGCGATTGCCTCTGCGTGTGTGTGTGCTCACTTTACAGAACTTATGGGATGGTTGTTCTGTTTCTTTCTTCCTTTTGCTTTTCTCTATTCACATTTTAGCCCTATCAATCCTCCACCGTTTGATCTTTTTAAGTCACCTTCCAAAGTTTTGGTTATTCCTAACAATAATAACAACAATAATAATAAGTATTTAAGCTATTATGGAGATTGTGATGTGTTACCGGACTCTTTGTTTATAAGGACGGAAAAAATCTAAAGCGCTTTCGGAGTACGGTGTTCCTTTGTACTATATTTACTATGAGGGCGCCGTACAATCTCTCAAATTGGTGAGCTTGCTCAACGTACACTAAAAACATTAGTTTATTTTTTTGGTAACAAAAAAGAAAATTAGTTTATTGATGTTACCTAATTCAATTCATGTTCTTATTGTGAAATGTCCAAAGGTGAAGTAAGATAGCTTTGGGTAAGTTTTCTTTTATGTACGGTTCACCTTCTCTCCAAATTTTTGGTAAGACAATCCTTAATATCTTCAAATCATGTCAACTCAATCTAGATGTGGAAATTTCAATAGGTAGTAAAACAAGTTTGTATCGAGCACGTTTCAAACTCAATAAGAAATTTGTAAATGCAAACTAAATAATTATTATTATTTTTAGAAGTTAAGTATGAGGTTAACTTTTCAAAATTGTAATCCAGGCATGTTAAAACAAAATATACAGTCAAAATATATATTGATTACATTTACACAAGTACCTTGAATGAAAAGGTTTGTAAAAAGTAAAGAACAAATTAATTAATATAATGAGTGACGAAATGAAGTGGAAAACGGTTATGTATAGGTAGGACAAAATCACGAAACTATCGTGAAGAAGAGGGAGAAAAGAAGGGCACATGCCCTAAAAAGATAGAGGATATTCAGGAAAAAATGTTCTTCCATTTATGTACCAGCAAAGAGCTTATATATAATTCAATGCATTTATGTAAATTGAACAGGTAACAAGTAAAACCATGGAGGGTAGTAACGAAGACGAATATTATCAAACCGAGCTTCTTCAGCTCTTCTCTGAGGAAGACGAGGTATATCTTTTAGTTTTACGATCTAGTATTAACGATTAAAAGAATCTATTTATTCTGTCAATTTTGTATTAATTAGTGTTAAACTAACAAAGATGCATCATTATTATTTAGGTGAGGGTGTTTTTCGAGAAGTTAGATGACGAGCTAAACAAAGTGAACCAGTTTTACAAAGCGAGAGAAACCGAGCTGCTTGAAAGAGGAGATCTTCTTAATAAGCAGCTCGAGATTTTAACCGATCTCAAGCGAGTTCTCAGCAACCGTCGCCGCAAGCCCGGATTCTTCCCTCATTCGAATTCTTGGTCTTCTTCTCCTCGGAATTCCGATTTTTCGGGTCAGTTTTACTTCTTTCCTTTCATTATATTACATCGAATAATTCAGTAATAGTAAATAATAATTCGCATGCAACACAATAACATCAAATTTTGCAGTTTTGTTCCGAAAATAATACACCTAACATATCAATTAATACGAGTTGGTATGAACGTATTTAAAGTTTTCAGAAGAAAACAAGGTAGATGGTAAAGATAATTAAGCTCGTGATATATGAATAAGAGATTGAATTGATAAAATTTTGTTTATCACTTTCATGAATGATGATTAGGAAACCTATAAGGCCCACAAAAATATTTGCCGGTAAAATGACGTAAGAAAGTCAATTTTGGATTCACATCTAAAAGGGATCATAAAATGGGACGTACGTTAAACAAATTTATCAAGCAATACACTAGTTTTAGAGCATTTCAATTAAAACTAATGAATACTTTTTATATAATCCATTTCTATATACGTAATTAACTACCAACTCATAAATTACTTTTTTTTGTAACAATTCATTAATAACTTCCAATTTAAGCAAAAAATTTAATACTTTAACAAAGTGTAATAAAATAGAAAATAATAAGTAATAACGAAAATTTTTAGTATATGTCAGGCTTATCACGTCATTCGGTATGTCAACCCTATAATCTGATGACATATCATATATGTTAGTATCTAGGATACATGATTTAGGGTCTAGGATTTATTTTTTAGGGTCTAGAAGTTTTATTTTAGAATCTAGAATTTTATATAAATTATTAACTGAAAAATTAATAACTAACTAATTACACAGTGTTAAACTGTTATTGGTTGATATACAACCTTTAAAAGAATTATAGGTTTGGCATACCACGTCATCCGTATGCCTAACATACAGTAAAAGAATTCAGTAATAACTATGAAAAAGTTAGGTTGTAACCTGATTGGTACACTTACTACTGTGTGAGTACGTGAAGAATTCAGGATTCGAATAAATAAAATAAAAGTAAAATAACTAATCTGAACGCGTATGATAAGTATGATAAATAAAAGTAATATAATCATCAAAAAAGAGAGAAACAAACTACTTTGAAAGCATTTCACTCGATGTGCTATAATATTTTTAGTTTTTTTAGGTTCAGGTGTTTTCCTTACAATTGTTCGTTCGTACGTTCTAATTAAGAACTAGTATTCTCCTAATTACATATATGACATTTTTCGTCGGAGATTAAAAAAATAATTATGGATTAGAAATTAGTTACAAATGATTAATGAGTAGGATTTTTCTAAGAATAAGTTTGCTTGTGAGTTTGGAATGCTTGAAATATGAAAATCTGTGATAATAGGCTGAAGTTAAAATTAGTTGTTATAGAGATAAAGTTGATGACAAACGTTGCATGCCAGCACTTCAGGATTTTTCTTGTTGTGCTTCTTCTCCTCTAATTCTTATCTTATCGTTACATTATGTCAAAAGTTGACAAATATTTCCATATTCTCTACACCTTTTACACACTTCATTTATTAAACAATTCTATTCTTCTATCTATAACACTAATTAATTTCACAATTAAGTGGTAATGTGTAATTTAAGGATGGAATTTTAACATGTGTAGAGACAACAAACGAATCGTCCAATGAAACTCCAGGAGATGCCTCGGAAACGGAAGAAGTAATAGCATCATTAGAGAAAAATGGGGTGAGTTTTATTAACTCTGCGATGAGGTCAAAATCGAAGAAAGGAAGCACAAAAATGTCACTAAGGATAGACGTTCCGGCCACAAATCCAACACGAACAATATCAGCAATAACATCAATGCTTTGGGAAGATTTGGTTAATAATCCTAAAAAAGAAGGTCAAACTGATTTCGTTAACAGGAAGAAGATACAATGCGCCGAAAAAATGATTCGAGGAGCTTTTGTTGAGCTCTACCGAGGCCTTGGCTTGCTTAAAACCTACAGGTTTAAACAAATTTTTCTTCCTCTTACTTTATTATATATTCATTTAATTTTTTATTTTTATTGTTTTAAGGGAACATAGTTAAGATTGAAATTCTGGAAATGATATTCTTGTAATTTAATTACACTATCCACTATATATAATGTTGGAGATAGAAAGAGGGTTGGAGGGACAATTGAAGCACTTCTAAGATATTATTTGTATTGTGCACCCTGTCCTTCCGGCATTGACAACATGTTTATATATGTCCCGTTGATTACATTGATTAGGATTTCAAGAATCATTCAAATATGTGACAAGAATAATAATAGTAAAAATAATCTGCAAAAGGTAAAAATTTATCTTTATTGCAAGTAAACTTAAGTGATTTTTTATTTTATTTTTAAAAAAAGAGACATGTATTTTCAAAGTTAGCAAAAAAGATTGTGCTAGTAGTGGCGTGCTGATTTATTAACATGACAAATTGACTCGTTGATTTTGATATGACACATTAAATAAAAAAATTGATCATGTGGCATATTGATTTGATGAAATAACTCGTTGACTTGATGATGTGTCAAACCGTGTTAGATAAATCATATTTTTTGTTAATTTTAGTAAATTACATTCTTTCTTTAAATAAATAAATAAAATTAATTAACCATATTCATTAACTTGCAAACCCTTGATAATTAGAGAGTTTTCCTATTAATTATCATGAATTAAACATGATTTCTTTATATGAGGTGCATTTCTTAAAGATAAATGTTACTTAAATATTAAAAATAAGGTACAAAACTAGAAAACAACCTTTATATTGTATTTATACTTTAATCCTCAGGCCTGTCACTCAATTTCAAAAAGGATTGGGAGACAAATACACTGATATGATTTTTCAATATGATATCTGCTCCAACGTTACACTGAATTTTATGTATAATCGAAATAATTAGTTGTGCGATAGAGTAGTTTTGTCTACTTGCTAATCTCTTTACTATTTACGATATGCAGCTCACTCAACATGTTGGCTTTTACAAAAATACTCAAGAAATTTGATAAGGTAATCCTTTTTATATTATAGTATACATGCATCATAAAATGGCTGAAACAATTATTAGTAACATTTTTATTATAATGCAATTTATTAAAATTTTGAATGAAAAAAAAATTGCAAGAAGATTTTGTTTTCTGAATTTTATATTATAATACAATTTTAAAATTTAATTATTTTTAATAATTGCGGAATTATTATTGGTCATACTTCATAAAGTTTTACTTTGTTTTAATATAATTGATATGCATTATACATTAGTATTTATGTACAAAAGAATTGCTTTAATTGGTCTAAAAATTGAACTATGCTTCTTCTTCTTTTTTTTTTTGAAATGATGGTGCATTCAACATTGAAATTGATTTAGAAAAGTTTATTTTCTGCTTTATTAGGTGTCAAACCAGCAGGCATCAGCAAGCTATCTAAAAGCAGTGAAGAGATCCCATTTCATTAGCTCTGATAAGGTAATAAATTATGATAATATATTTATTTAATTATCATATTTTAAATAGTTAAAATTACCATATTGAAATTAATTAAATTTACTTCTTATGCATATAGTACAGACCCAAAATATAGTGCTTTCTGATGAGTACATGCACATGGGCTTTCATTCTTCACCCACTATCTAATGAACCAAAAATTTAGTGGCAACTTAAGTCATTTAACCACAAACATATTTCTAATATTTTATAATTAATAGCATTTTTAAAATTAGAAACTCATGGCAACCAAGGAAGTAGAAGTGGAGGTGAAATTGGGTAATTATTTAATAATTAATTAGTGGTTATGTGGTAAGCATTTAAAGTAAGAATTAATATTTTTATTTATCTGATTAGGTCGTGAGATTAACAGATGAAGTGGAGTCCATATTCACAAAGCACTTTGCAAACAATGACAGGAAAAAGGCCATGAAGTTTTTAAGACCCCAACAACAAAAGGAGTCTCACATGGTTACCTTTTTTGTTGGTAATTCTTTTCAATTCCTAAAAATATTACAGTTTTTACTTTTCTTTTGTTAACTCAAACTTATTTATTTAACTAATCTTCACATCTCTAATCTAACTAAAATTGGCAAGATTGTATCACTAACTTTTCAAACTTTGTAAATAATTTGTGCCTAAATAATAGTACGTAGAGCAATTTGTAGTGCCTATAACAGATCGAGATTTCACACGGATCAATAGATGAAGCACCGGAGCAGGAATGGGTTGCAAGCTTGCTCCGCGGCATGTCAGGAACCACGTCTTGTTAGAATGGTTGCTTGATTTGCCTCTTGTTACTTATTCATTTTCGTCTATAGGATGGTCATTGCGTCATCATCGTTATCTTGGCTAAACATATTCGACATTCGAAACATTTGAGGAGAAAAAATTTCTGTTTCTTACATTATAAGTATATTTGGACTTCCTTGAAAACTTTAATAACTTAAATATAACCAAATTTAAATGAATATAAATGATAAAATATGAACCACTAACTAAATGGTTAACAGTATTTGTATTAAGAGAAAGTTTTAAAATACTCTTGGAGTTTGGATGATGTGGTACTCCGAAGTAATAATTCGATGATATGTCACATATGTTAGTATCTAGACTTAATGATTTAGGGTTTACGGTTTAATTTTTAGGGTCTACTGTCTTTATTTTAGGGTCTAGAATTTTATATAAATTATTAACTAAAAAATAAATTTTTATTAATTACACGTTATCAAAATCTTATTGATTGATGTAACATAAGCCAATCATTTATTGATTTGAAGTATCATGTTATTGTGGTTCAGGAGTATACTAAAATCTCTCTTTTATTAATCCATATTGAAGTCTGAAGCACATGTATATCAATTTTAAATTTTATTGACATAAAATCAGAAAATATCAATTGAATGATTTATTTGGGGCCATGTATTAGTACTATTATAGAATATGTATGCAAACACAACTTCAAACATTAATTAAAGATTAATTTGGCCATACTTTTTTTTACAATAATTAAAAAAGTTAATAATATAGTGAAAGCAACAGCACTTCACTATCATAATATAATCTTTGATTAAATTACTCCTCCATGGGCCAAGAAAAAGCTTTATACAAATTTTCTGTTGACTTGAATACATCTGAACCCACTAATTAAATTCCATTTACCCTTTTCCTGTTTTATGACTGTTCATGACATCTTTGTGCAATAATATTTTATTAAAATACTTCTTTTAATTAATAATTCCTAATAATTTTTTTATTTTTTTTTATGATGATTCCTAATAATTTTAATTTGTTATATACAGGATTGTTTACCGGGTGTTTCGTGTCTTTGTTTAGTGTATATGCAATCTTGGCCCATTTGTCTGGGATTTTTAGGCCCAATACCGGAAGAATATCATATGTTGAAACTGTCTACCCTGTTTTCAGGTATGTCTTGTCAAATATTATGTTTTATAAAATAAGCATAAGCTTTAGAAGTGGCCCTAATGTATTTCTGGATGTACATATATATCGCTACTATAAGACATGTAAACTTGTCTTAAATGTTTTCAACGTGGAGCAATTTCGGGTCTAAACGGTGATGAAGTAAAAATTTGACTGGTTGGAGTGCGGAAAGTAAACGAATCCCACAAGGTTGGAGAACTTATACGAGCTTAGGCCATCCATATCGCATTAAGAACCTCTGCACATAATTTTAGTCATTTGTGGTTAAACCCCTTTAATAAAGGACATTTGGTGGGCCTAAGCATATATGGATCCTAACCATTTGAACCTTCTATGATTTTTCTATGGGTTGGACTCAATTTTATTTTTTTCTAACCAACTAAACTGAGGTTGTTTTGATTTGGAAAAAGAAAGATACTATCTACAAGTTAGAGGTTTATTTGCATTTCTAAAAAAAACTATTTACAAGTTTACTATAGTTAAGGATTTAGTGAGAGTATTCCATAATTAATTAATCAATCATGAAAACCATTGTCAAATAGTGAAGCTTAATATGATAATTTGTGCAGTGTGTTTGCATTGTTGAGCCTTCACTTGTTCATGTATGGATGCAATCTATTCATGTGGAAGAACACAAGAATCAATTACAATTTCATATTTGAATTTCAACCAACAACAGCTCTCAAATACAGAGATGCTTTTCTCATTTGCACTACTTTCATGACCTCTGTGGTCTTAGCCATGGTTATTCATCTTCTCTTAAGAGCTAACGGCTTTTTACCGAATCATGTTGATGCCATTCCCGGAATTCTCCTTCTTGTAAGTACTTATTGCTTAATTAATCATCATTTCCCATTTGATGACCTAATAACCCTGTGCTTAATCATAAAGTTTCAATCACATTTTCCAGATTTTCTTAGCATTACTCATTTGTCCATTTGACTTCTTTTATCGACCAACTCGGTACTGCTTCCTCCGTGTTCTTCGCAACATTGTCTGCTCTCCGTTTTATAAGGTTCTAATGGTGGACTTTTTCATGGCTGATCAGCTTACAAGCCAGGTGATTGATTGATTCTATTTAGTCCTATTGCTCGTTAAGTATCCGACATTGGCTCGTTCGAGTTTGACGCTTTTCTGATGCAGATTCCATTGCTGAGACACTTGGAATCTACTGCATGCTACTTCCTAGCAGGGAGTTTCAGAACACATGAATATGGAACCTGCAAGAATGGAAGGATGTATAGAGAACTTGCATATGTTATTTCGTTCTTACCGTACTATTGGCGAGCGATGCAGGTAATTGTACGACTTAATACTCTGTTGATTTCTAGCATGAAAGAAAATTGCAATGCAGCTAACTTGTTTCGATTGATTTGAAATTTGAAGTGTGCAAGAAGATGGTTTGATGAGTGTGACGTGAACCATTTGGCAAACATGGGGAAGTATGTTTCAGCCATGGTAGCCGCTGGCGCTAGATTGACTTATGCTAAGCAGGAGAATCAGCTTTGGTTCGGGATAGTTTTAGTTACTTCTGTTAGTGCTACGGTTTATCAGCTGTACTGGGATTTTGTTAAGGACTGGGGCATTCTTAACCCAAATTCGAAGAACTTTTTGCTCAGAGATGACTTGATCTTGAAGAATAAGGGCATCTACTACATGTCAATTGTGAGTTTCCACTCGATCTATTTCATTTCGACCATTATGAAGTACACACATTTCAGTTACTTATAAGATGGAATTATTGCAGGCCTTAAACATAATCCTAAGAGTTGCTTGGGTGGAGACTGTGATGCGATTCCATTTCGGTATCGTTGAGTCGAGGATGTTGGACTTTTTCTTGGCTTCCTTGGAGGTTATTCGGCGAGGCCATTGGAACTTCTACAGGTCAATATCCGCTACCAATTAAACAATGTATTGTTATCCTGATATAGTTTCTGACTTTAGTGTTTGCATAAACAGGTTGGAGAATGAACATCTGAACAATGTAGGAAAGTTCAGGGCAGTGAAAGCAGTTCCTTTGCCATTCCGCGAAACGGATTCTGATGGCTGATCAGATGATTGCTGTTGCATAATTGTATACCAAGCCCCCGAGCGTTTCATCCCGGGTAAAAAATGCTGACAAGGAGGGGCATCTGACACTCTGCTGCTATGGATTGAGGTATAAACATCTTACATTTCGGGGAGGGGGTAAGAATGTAGGATAAAAAACCTCGGAATTTTTTCACAGATTATAATTCATTCTGTGAAATTGTATATTGAAAAAGATTGAGCATCAAATAACATCTGTATTGTACATTTCTATAACTCTTACTTCAATTCAAGGACATAAATATGTCCAATGCCTTTGACAATGCTTCTCGAATTTCGTTTCAATATTATATTATATTCTATTTGGTTCATATCATACAGCAGCAAGCAAATTTATATCTCTTTGTTGACATAAAATATGAAACTCTCTAGCATACATCCGTTTACTTCGATAAATTTGCAATTCGTTTCGCGAGGCAGTAGGCAGTAGATTCGACAGTAATCATTGGATTGACACCAAGAGCACTAGGAAGAACACTAGCATCACAAACAAACAGGCCTTCTGCTTCCCAGCTTTCGCCATTCTCGTCCACCGCGCCCTCTTTCTCATTAATCCCCATTCTGCAGCTTCCCATTTGATGCGCAGAAGTATACGTCATCCAGTTCTTAACCGGGGACATTGGACCACCCGCTGGAGCAACTCCGTCTAGAAATTCTTCCAATTCTTTTTTGCTAATCCCTTTGCATTTCAGTCTTTGTCCATCGCTTCGATACGTTCCCACTTCCTCAGCTCCTGCAGCTACTAAAATCCTCAGCGATTCGCGGAGCCCAGCTTTCAGGTTTTCGATGTCTGATCGATCCAAGTTGTAGCTTATCCTTCCTTCGGTCTTAACTTTCCCGGACCCTTTATCCCTTACTATTACTATGCAATTTGCAGTTCTCGAGTATTTTGTCAGTCTTTCCTTCATGTCAGATGCAGATAGCCAAGGACATAATGCTGAATACGCAGATGGCCCGAGCAGAGGGGTTTCAATTATTGCCTTCAACTTGGAACCTTCTTCTGATACTATATCATGAACCGATGTTATAATTCCACCCTGAAAACTTCTCCCATGGAACTCCGAATTCGACTCAGGAAAGTAACCCCAAGTCATTAAAACCGGATGGAGATGCAGATTCTGACCGATGTTCCGATTCTTTAGGCCACTAGATATCAACAAAGGCGGTGTCGAAAGAGCACCACAAGCCGAGATTGTGACATCAGCTTCAATCTGCAATTTACATCTGATTATATCATTGTTCATAACACTAGCAATCACACCTGAACACCTCTTTTTCTTTCCATTTTGGTTTTGATTCTCCTCTATTATGAATCGGTCCGCCTTGCATCCGGATATGATCACTGCACCGTGATTCACAGCATCAACAAGCCAAGTAGTATCAGTCCCCTTTTTATCTCCTGTTTGACAACCATAACCACAGGATCCACAATAATGATTCTCTGAAGCATTGATTCCAACCGATTTCACTTTCAAGCCAAGATTTTCGCATCCTTTTCGAAGAACCTGATTCTGAAACCCCTCCTGGACGCAATTTCTTGTAACTCCGATTCTTTCACAAACAGTATCCATAGCAGAAACATATTCAGGACTCGCAAACATCCCAAGTTTCTGATTCTGAGCCCATTCTTTCAACAGATAATCAGGAGTTGGAATCGAAGCAGACCAATTCACAGCAGAACCGCCTCCAACAACAGATCCGGCAAGAAGCATCACTTGTCCATCAGCAGAAGGAAACAATCCTCCTCTATCATACATCTGATTGAACGAAGGTCCTTCAAGTCCGGAATAGTCTTTCGCCGTGAAATACTTTCCTTTCTCAAGAACAACTACTTTTTTGCCGGAAGCTGCCAGGACAGCCGCGGCCACGCCTCCCCCGCAACCAGAGCCGACAATTACAACGTCGCATTTTATTTTGTAAGTGTTGTGCCCTGGTTCTCTGGATACTTGGAGATTTTTTGTTGAAAGAGCTTGGAGGAGAGTGGACTCGGTTTCTTTCAGGGTTTCAATGATTCCTTTTCCGAGAGGCCTTTGTTTTAGCAATGCTGCCGGAGTTTCGTGAGTATCGACTTCATAGCCGATGGGTTGCCAAGCCGGATTTTCGCCATTTTCGTCTACCTGAACAAGATAAACTCTGAATATCAGGTTTCAAACCTATTGTCTCAGCTCAGGTTGCTTAAGTTAGATCACGAATCATAATGAACATATTGGACCTTTAATTCGGAAACATTAAACACTTATTCATTTCGTTTCGTGTTAGAAATTACATATTTGATATCGTTTTTCTATGATTAATTCATTTTATACAATGCAATATTAAGTGAGATGGAATTTGATCCAATACATTATCATTCTAGTAGATACCATAACATAATTTGATATAATCAGAACTTGTGATAGTTTTCCTTGATAAGGAATCAAGAAAAGATGTTTCAACATCCACTCCTTTGTATCTTTCGTCTTTGATTAGCTAAATTTATTAATCTTGGATAAGATTAGCATCTTATCTTCGGACTAATTAATCATATTAATTGTTTTTGCATCATCATATAGTATTTTCCAGTTTCGATCCTTTTAATTTGGGTTGGTTATTATTGTTACGCCTCTCTTTTTTCTTTTTCAAGAAAAAAATATAAGAAAGAACTGTGCCAAATATGAGGATGTGAAAAAGACATATAACCATAACAAAAAAGAGAGAAAGAAATAGACATCTAACCAACTTACATTAATACATATATTTTTATTTTGGTAAATCTAAAAAAAAAAAAAATCGCTTCTTTCAATTATTTTCAAACAAAAGGCTAAACTTTACTTTTTGTTAAAATAAGGACTCAGATTACATATTCTTTTAAAAATGACTTTTTGGTTTAACACTGTTAGAATCATTGTTGACGACTTCAAAAATGACATATTCCAAGAAATAACGATAATTTAAAAACTTTAATTCTTCAACTTTTTTATTTCTTAATCATTTAGATGGAATTTTAGAGACGGAAAAATTTAAAAATGATGGTTTTTGAAAACCATAAACATGGTCATATGATAAATATGGTATTAAACAATTCTAATTTTTGAAATATTTCATTTTCGTGTCTTTAATTAGATGCGAGGATTTTGTACCCCTCCATTTTTTAATAAATGATTAAAATATGTAAGCATGTAAAAGTTAATGCATAATAATTGTAATTTGCACATAATATATAAAGGGTAAATCAATAATTTAAATAGATGGAGTGATTAAATTGTTGAATATAAACGCAAATTAAAAAATTTATAATATATAGATTAAAAGTGTATTTTGACATACTTTTGAGGGCTATAAATTATTTGTCCTAGAATTTAAAGCAAATAAGTACAATTAATTGACACGAAAAAATTTCTAAGGTTAAATGAGTCACTTTAACAGTGTAATTAATGTTTTAAATGATTATTGTGTCATCAAATTAATTTTAACTTTTTTTTACTCCAATTGATTGTTTCCACCAAATTTTTGAAGGAAATATTATATTGGTTATGTTAATAAAAAAAAATAATTTAATAGTATTATGTTAAGTTTTAACTAATAAAAGATTATTTACTTATCAAATAAGTTTTTTTATTGATTAGCATGTAACATGTTATTGAATTATTAATTTGATGTTAACATTGTAAATTCAGTTTATATTATAATTTCTTGCTTAGTACATAATTGGCAATTAAGAGTATCTCTAATGGGACTTACTAAAATAATATTTAGTTAAATTAGAGAGTGGGATAGGGCTTCTCCAACCATGTGAGGTGGCTACCTATATTTTTAGGGAGTTGATTTTAGCTCCTCAAATTTGAAGAGGATGAGAAGATCCCTATTTAATTTTATAATATTATTTTTTCTTTCTCTCTCTTCCTTTCTATATAGCTTTTTAGTTCAAAATGAAATTGTATAGTTTTTATTAATAAGATAATGAAATAAAGAGTGATAGGGAGTATGGTTAAAACACACGAATTTCAAGAAAGTTAAATTTTAGAATCTATTTTTTTAATAATATTTTAGAAATTGTGATAAAGATAAGTGTTGGAGATGCTCTAAAGCATCACAGAAATTTCGTCAACCCCTAATTCCCAAGTAGCAGAAAATTATACGTACATTAAATAATTGTGTTGCTACAAATGAAATGTATGCCGCTAGTTGCGACATTTATGATAAATTCAACGGTACATACCGAATCAACGACTTGTGATTCTCTCTTGTGAGTATTACACAGTAGATTTCTGTGAAAATTAAGTAACAATTCGAAAATTTGGACAATAGAAGGTAAATTGAAAGTTTGGAATCAAAAAATATAATTTGTCCAAATATATTAGCCAAAAATATTTTGTCTCGTCCAACAAGATAAAAAGGTAGTTATCCATGTCTCCTCCCATGTTTTCATTCTTCCAAACGGACATCAAGTGAGTTGAGCACTATTTCTTTTATTATTTGTTTTAATAAAATAATAACTTTTATTTATCTTATTTTTTTGAAAGGAAATTATCTTATTCTTATTCACATTTCTTTTTTTAAGGGAAATTCTTATTCACTTTTTTTATTTTTTATTTTTATTTATATATATTTTTTTTATTATATACCCATTAAATATAAATGTGTTGGCAAGGATAGAAGGAGGGGCGTATTTAGGGAGTCTAGGAAGCCTCAGCTCCCTGGCCTCCAGAACCACACCTATTAGGAATGTTTTCGGGCCATCTACTGAAATCATCTCTAAAATTGGTGCGTTTGTAGCCCTCTCGACTTGAGAAATTTGTTAAAATGGTGATTTTCAACGATAAATTCATCGAAAATCTGAAAAAAATGTCAAAATATTTTAAATTTTGTTGGAAACTTGAAAGATTTTGCCAAAATTCTACATTTTTGTCTAAAATTTGCAATTTCCGTCCATAAAATTGTTTTTTCTTTATTTTTTAACAAAGTGTGTGAACTTTAATGATAATTTTCACAATAAAAAATAAATTTCTGTGAATTTTTTGCATATATAACTAGATATAAAATCGACTTCTCAACATTCTAATTCTGAATTTGAATAGAAATGCATATTAGTGTAGATGTTTAAATGAAGGAAGGAACGAATGAAAATAGAAAATAACTAATGTAATTACATGCATAATTCACTAACTATTACATATCTATCCATATAATTATTACTGTAGAAAAAAATTTATTATCACTTTGGAAGGATTTTCTTAATTATAAGTTATGTAATCAAATATCTTTCTCATATTAATTTAAACAAAAGGTCAGCTTTCACTTTATATAATACTAATTGGACACCAAAATTTAACACTTTGTTTTCATCGATTGGTAATCCTACTTGTGCTTAGTCATCTTACGTTTAAACATATCAAATTTAAACATTTGAAAATTTTATTTGATAACTTTTTATATTGAAACAATCTTATTATGTGGATTGAAAAACGGTTCGTTTATTTTTCTTCAAATTGATACTGGCATACGTTTTCTGTTTGCAAATATGTATGATTATCAAATAATTAGAGTATTAGGTGTTCAAATTTTGAAACGTTAAATACCTAATAGAAAATAGGCCCATGTAGAAAATTAAGATGTCAAATGATTAAATAAAAATTGAAGTATATTATTATTTAGTAAACCTATAAACATCACCATATAGTACGTTATGCCCACGTTACCAAAAAAAAAAAAAGTACGTTATGCCCACAATATTTTATAAATCACTTGATGTGATGGTCATAAATTAGATTGAGATAAATCAATATTTTGAGCAATGGTACTAATTAATTCAGTTTAATTCTCGATTTTAAGCATAATTGCAGTAAATCCTTAATGGTTAAAATTATACATTTCCACCAATCATCTCTATTTGACTTCTATCCAATAATTCAATTAAACTAAGCTAACTTTCAGCATTTATGACATCAGATTATATTTGATGAATAATTTTCAGGTTTTTGAATAGGAATAACATAAACAATAAATCATAAATAAAGAAAAAGAGGAGCAAAGCACGTTACCTGACTGAAGAAAACATAAAGGCAAACAACCTTAAGATAGAGAAAAACAATTCGGATAGGCGTCAGAAACCAATTCTGTAGCCATTTCCGTAGCACTTTCTCCTTATTTTCGGGCGACATGCCCGAAAAATCATTAATATAAGGCCATTTTTTGCCGATACTAAGAAACCCGCATAGCAAAAATGTCCCAATTCTCGTCGATAACATCACTAAAACGAATCTCACCATTATCACTACTTCTATCAACCCCCTTTTCTCTATCACTTCCGCAACCTGTCCAAAAAAAAAAACTCCGCATTTCAATTGAATTATGGAAACGTAAACTCCCGGGAACAAGTACGGACACGTGAGTTTAAAATTACGTACCTGGTCGAGAAAAGGCGAGGAGGGTCGGGTTTTGGTGAAAGAATTAATGGAAGGGAAATTAGGGGGAAGAACAGTTTGGCAAACAGAAGCAAGAGATTTCATTTCATATGAAGAGAAGTGATGTCTGTAATTAGTGGTTGATGAACCTCTCAACAATGGATGGGAATCTCTTTTCATTTTTTTCTGAATTTGTTGTATGTTTGGTTTTTTGTGTGAAATGAATTTTTTGTGTAGCTGTTTTTGTGTATTTATATGTGTGGGATTTCTTTTATTTATATGCCTAGCTGGTTTTTTTTAATTAGTACTATAGGTGATGGTAACGTTTTAGGCATTTTATGGGGTAAAATACATTTATGGCCTGAATTTTAATTACTTGCTTAGTATGGTTATAAAATTTGCAGGTAAGTCAATTTTATATTTTTTTAATAGTATGACTGCTAAACATGAATTAACATTTTAAAATAATCTTTGATGACTTTTAAATATAAAATTTCAAAAATTTGCCAAATACTTTATATTGTTTCATATTACATTTCATTTCATGTAAGTAATTATAATAGCAAAAGGAATTTGTTACGCTACATAAAAGTTTACATCATTAACAATTATGAGCAACTTTTTTTATTTTTAGAAAACATCAATTCTGTTAACCAAAAAAAGAAAACATTAATTCTTCGATTTTTTCGTATTCTGTTGTTTTGGGTGTTGTTTAGCTATGATAGAAAAATTGAATGTTTAAATCAAGAAAAACTCTTCTTCTTTTTTAAAAAAGATAGAAAAACAACTTTTGAAATAATTGTTTTGAAAAATAAAAAATGTTATTTCATAGTAAATATAGTTCTAAACAAATTTTATCTTCCTTTCGAAAAAAAATAAATTTATTCTTATTAAAGATTTTTACTTTGACGTCTACAATAGTCATTTTGATTAAATTATTGAAGTATATTGATCGTAATGTTAGAAGAATTGAGTTCTAAATTAAGACCGTCAAAAATTATTTTAAGATGATAACTGAATTTTAGTGGTGACAAAAAGTAATTTCGAGTTACTTTTATATTACCTTTTTTAGTTAAGTGGCGATACATTAACAAATAGTGTACTTTTGTGGGTATGAGTGTAATTCACCCATTTTATTTTTATTTTTAACAAAACTCATATTTGTCTTTTGGGTTAACCCGCTTGAAACTCTTAAAGTTGGCACTTATTTTCACTTTGACTCGTAAAGTATTTGGTTGTCTACATAGCCCCTTAAACTTTACAAAAAGACACTACTTATGCACATTTTTGTTAAGAACCAGTATTACTTTGAGAGAATATTACACTCTCTCAAAAAATTACCTCTGTGCTCCCTCATTTTTCTTTCATTTTTGTTTTCTTTCCTTCTCTTCTTCTCTATTGCTCCTTCTTCATCCTTCTTCTATTTTTCTCCCGAATGATTTCGAGAAAGTTTTTGGAAATCTCAATTGGAAATAAAAGTTCCAAATTTCTAGAATTTTCCAGAAATCTGGAAAATACTAGCAATGTGGAAAACTTTTAGATTTTTGTAATTTTTAAGAAATCTCGAAAAATTGCAAACTTTCAGAATTATAGAAAATTTCCAAATTTTTGAAAAAATTCAAAATTTTTGAAAAGAACATAATTCAGATTTTCTTGATTAATTATGGAATCGTTTTCAGAAATTCTATAAACTTTCCAGATTTCTAAAAGAAAATTCAAATTTTCCTAATTATTTCAGAAATTTGAATATTTTTTTCTAAAAATCATGGAAAAATAATTCCAGATTGCTGGAACATATTACAAAAAGAATAAATTAAGGGTTTTATTGCAATTTTCCAAAAAATTTGACCCCACTTTATCTCTCACTCTCTATTTTTAATATAAATTTGTGAAAATAATTTAATAGTTCTTATGTTTTGTAGAAACTCACTGCTTGGTCCTTGTATTTTTAAAAACTCGCTATATAGTCCTTGACTTTTATCCAGGTTAACACTTTTGTCACTGCCGTGATATTAAAATACAAATTTCGTTACTCATCGCAGCTTTCAGTCAAAATCAACACATTAGCACATATTAGTACCTAAAATACCCTTACCTACTGATATATGTAAACGCTCCAAACCCTAATACCGAAATTAGATAACCTCTAATCTCCAAATCTAACTCAAAAATGAAGGGAAATAAGAATGATTGAAGAAAAATCTGATTTACAGAAGAAGATAATCATTAGTTTTTAAGCATGAATGATGAAGGAATGAGAATGGTGGGAGGAGAATAGAGAAGAACGCATAAAAAGAAAATTTTAGGAAAGAAAAATTGTTTATGTGTACATATATATCAGTTGGTAAGGTTGTTTTAGGTACTAATATGTGTTAATATGTTGAATTTTACCGGAACCTGCGCTGACTAATGAAATTTGTAATTTAATATCACAGTAGAGACTAAAGTGTTAAGGGAAACAACGATCATAGACTAAGTAGTGAGTTTTTAAAAGTACGTGAATATATGAACTATTAAATCATTTGTCCTATGTATTCTTCACATCAGTGACGCATAGAATTTTTGTGGTTAAGTGATGTGTTTTTGTAGAATTTAAAAGTTATATAAATAATCGCATAATTCATAAATTTAAGTGAAAATAGAAGTCAACTGATTTTGACAATTTTATATTTTTTCCTTTTGTTAGAAATGAGAAATTGATGAGATAATCAACTAATTCTGGTACTAGCATTTCGGTGTGAAGTTAATATCCGCACTGTTTAAGGTGTAATTACGGATTAATCAATTTTCTAAAATATAAATTCAAAAAGGAATTAATTACGTCCTTCTTTCTTATATAAACTCGAACCCCAAATCTGTACGCTTAACCAACCATAGGTAATGTATTTCTACTCAAACAAACTTTAATAAAGCAATAATCATTAATTTAATTCATGCTTATTGTTCTTTTAAAACATTGTTGGGAAAACGGCAAATCCAAATCAAATTTCGTTTGAAGCAAATCGAAAAGGAAATAATAAATTAATAACACCGTTGTATCAAAATAATTAACTTAGATCGGTGCTCCGGAAATATCAGATGCTGGCGGAATTTTCAAAACTATACGGGGTTTTTCTCGAGAAGCTTTTGCTTTTTCTACCGGTATCACTTTTGCTTTTTTTGAACTCCGGGCTGTAATCTTTGCAATCAATGAAGCTTGGGAGCGTGGTTGGCATAAATTATGGCTAGAGTGTGATTGCACTTATGTTGTCAATTTTTTTAGGACTCGCGGTCACCAGGTTCTTTGGGAGATTCGTCAAGATTGGTTAAAGTGTTTACATATTGCTTGTAATATGCAGCTTGTGGTCTCTCACATTTTTCAGGGAAAGGAATAGAGCTGATGACTCTTTAGCGCGTCATGATACTACTTGCACAGATATGAATTGGTGGTCTTCAGCTCCTAATTTTTGTAAAAGATTTATTTATGAAGATTTTAGTATGATTGAGCAATTTGATTTTTGTAATTTTCCTTTTAAACTCTTTTGCATTTCTTCTTTTAATTTTAATTTATTTGGATCTAACTTCAGGTTCGTGTGTTGGGGGCGCCAACTAGTTGAAATGTCCAGACACCTTTCTTGTTTCAAGCTTCCCGTCTTTCATTCAAAAAAATTATATTTTCTTAGAGTAAAATAATTATCTTATTTTTTTTAAGGGAATTATATTATTTTTTTAACACATAGAATTATTCATTCTTTCAATAAACACATACAATAATTCATGATCATATGATATCTTTTTCAAATACTAGGAATTAATTACGCATGAAATTAATAATTATTAGAAACTAAACATATCTACAAGATATGTTTAAGTTAATTAATAGATTCATGCATAATTTATCAAAAAAAAAAAACTAGATTCATGCATAATTCCTAGTATATGATAATGAATAATTAAATATGTTTGAAAATTGTATATATGATTTTGAAAAAAGATTAAAAATAAGTTTTGTGGTTTATTCAATTTTTTAATATGAGTTTATGTTTAAATATTTACAAATAAAGGGATGTGTTATGAATTATTTTATTTTCTTTGTAATAGAATATATGGTATGAATATCTTTATAAAAGAAAAAGATGTATTCCATATTGTTGAATTTTGATAATATTTTTATATTTTTAACAAATTATATATATATATATATAATATAATATTGATCTCATATCGAATTAGAGATTTATAAAATCACTTAAACATTAGTTTAGTTCGTAACAGTAATGTTCAAGTGGTTCTTGAATGTCCAAATTGAATTTGGACATTGACCATTAGATCTACCAATTTCGTTTATATGCACATTAAAAACTAAACCCTAGACACTAAAAACTAAACCCTAGACCCTAAATCATCGACTCTAGACACTAAAAACTAAACCCTAAACCCTAAATCATTAGTTAAATTTAAAAGAAATGTAAAATTTCCACTATATAGTTTATGATTTCGATTTGAGATTGTCAATGTTATTAAAGTTATGTTTTAACAATATGTAAATGTATTTCTTTTATTTCGTTGTCATTAAAATGTTTTATTTACGATATTTTATTTGCAAAAAAAGAAACAAATTATTTACATTATTAAATCACAAATTTTTAATTGTAAATGGAGGAAACACGAATACTTATAATTTTTTAATAATTTCTTAGTATAAGTTTGCTAAGTTTATCTGGTTTAGAGATGTGGGTCGGAATTGGCTTCGTTGGCAGATTTTTCAGATCTCTCTTTTAAAGACTAATTAAAGAAATATAATAATTATATTCAGGGACTATAGAAAGAATTAAGAAAATCTTTAAGAAAATCCAATTAATTAAATTCATAATAATGACTAAATTGGACTGAATCAAAGTAGATTCTGAGACCTGTTCACTATTATTAGACCCATAAATAGTTATTTAATAATATGGATACCGGTGGAAATTTGTGAGAGGAAAACAAATCTAAATTAGACAGTCAAAATATTTTAATGATTGTGCTCTATACACGGACGCACTCACAACTTCAAAAACAATATTCGTGATTTACTTAAATAATTTTGTGTCTAACACTTTGTAAATAGAGATATGTAGTATGAAGTTTTTGGTAAAATTATAAATTACATTTACATTTTAATAATAAAGAAATGCATTTCGTAACTTTTTTTAGAAAGATTATATTTACATATCAATAAAATATCGCCTTTAATAGACTTTTTCACCTCAAATCAAAATTATAAAACATATTATGGACGTTTTACATCTTTCATAATTTGACGATTTACGAACTAAAATGATGTTTAAATTCATTTTACAAATCTGCAATTTAATTTGGAAGATCAATATTTTATTAATATATAGATATAAGTTATTTAAAAGATAAAAAATATCAGCAGAACTCGATAATGTGATTCTGAATACTTTGTTCTTTAAAAATAATATTATAAAAAATATCAGCAGAACTCGATAATGTGATTCTGAATACTTTGTTCTTTAAAAATAATATTATATATACAAAAACGATTCACAGCTACTTTTAAAATTAAATATTATTGATAACAATCAAAATCATATATAGGTTCTCAAAAGGCTCATTAGTCTGTTATCTTGAAAATGCCCAAGGAAGCATTCATGGCGGAATAAGCCCAACCGCAAGAGCGCTGGAGTAACATATGCATTTGCGGATGAGAACCCACCTAAACCAAATGGTCCCTTACCGGGAGCATTCTCTATCTGCGGACACCACAAATCATAAAATGATAGATATTGATTCTGTTATTTTGTGAGTGCAAATCCTAAGAATATAACGGAAAAATTACTCTATTAGGGCATCATTCCCAAAAGTACTATAAATACCTCATACATCACTACAAAAAGTGTATATTTTTCATAATATACTTGCCACTCAAATTATTTTACTATTTTTCTCTCTAAAATACATGATTGTCAGCTCCAATGATCAATCAAGAGCCAAGAATATCAATTATATACAAAATCTATTTTTCTTACTAATATATATACAAAATAAAATGACTAATTTGTGTGGAAAACCAAATTTTATATCCAAAATCAGAATTTTTTAATCATAATAAAATCAATGAAGAGAAATTAAATGGAAAATTAAATCAGAATTTTCTTACTATTTTCAAAAAAAATAAAAAAAATAAATGGAAAATAAAAGGCTTGCGTGGCACATATAGTGAAGATTCATAGAATCCTGTTCCCTCCTAATAAAGCATTAATTTGGATGACTAGTCTTAGGAATTCCTACTCGTCACGCTTGCAAAAATTATGTCAATTTGGGTGTTGATCGTAGATAGGTGGGTCATTGCCACGTGTTAGATGAGGTGTTTGGATGGTTGAATAGCTTATTGAAACTTGCTTGCCAACTAACCAATTTACAAAAGGGGTTGGGATAGTTTTGGATGAACATTTAGCAACCAAATGATATCAAAAGGGATGTTTTCTTCCATCTATCTATTCTTGATGTTGCATCTTCCATCTTATTTTGGTTGCAAGTTTTTCTGGAATTATTCCCTTTAAACTACTTTCATATGAGAATATATGTCACCAATCATTTATGAATTTTAATTCAATTCTAGATACAAATAGATGGATTGTGGAACTAGTTATAACATTAAAAAAATACACTATACTATCGTATTTTAATTTTGGTTTGAAATATGAAAAAAAGCAATGCAAAATAGTAAAGTAAATGTTTCATCGTAACTTTATATAGTTAAACTGCGGCTTAAACCACACGTAGGTCCTTAAAATTGTTTAAAAAAAATCATTTTAATCCCTCAACTCTGTAGAAAATCTATTGGGTCCTTCAACTATCAAAAAGTGGACCTATTGAGCCCTTATTCGATGATGTGGCACTGAGTTAGCATTAAAATTAATATTCTTAATATTTGCCAACTCAATGCCACGTCATCCTATAAGGATTTAATAGGTCCACATTTTGATAGTTGAGTGACTTAATAGGTCACAATTTGATAGTTGATGGACCTAATAGGTCGTCCCCAAAGTTGAGGGACTAAAATGACCTTTTTGGACAACTTCAGAGACTTGTATATGGTTTAGGCCTTAAAATGCAAAGAGAAAAAAATTTAGGCCTGAACCATATGCAAGTCCCTAAAGTTGTCCAAAAAGGTCAGTTTAGTCCCTCAACTTTGGAGATGACCTATTGAGTCCTTCAACTATTAAAATGTGAACCTACTGAGTCTTTATTCGATGACATGACACTAAGCCGGCAAATGTGAAAAATAATAATTTTAATGTCAACTCAGTGTCATGTCACTGAATAAGGACTCGGTATGTCCAAATTTTGACAGTTAAAGGACTCAATAGGTCGTCCCACAAAGTTGAGGGACTAAAATGACCTTTTTGGACAACTTTAAGGACCTGCATATGGTTTAAGCCAAAAAAGTTTATAAATGTTCTAATAACTTGCTAAAAAATGTACTTCCTTGCCTCGTTATAAGCCTATAAAACACAATCAGCGACGTGATCGCTTGGTAAGTATCTGACGCTCTAGTTTGTAGATGAAAGACTTAGAACGCAAGTAAATAGAGTATATTGTGAATGTGTACCTTATATGTTTGATCACATCTTTATATAGGTATTTAATAAGGGTTAGAGACCGTTCCAAAATAGGATTTTGATTCTCTTTCCATTTGTAGATATCATCAATATAAGGAAATGGATTATACTCTGGAATCATTTCCCTCTATTCTTGGGATTTTCCCTTATCTTTATTCCAGGTCTTCTACAACGAGAAGATATTTCCCTAGATCTCCAGTTCTCAACCATTCGCCCATTTGGGGCGAATATCGATTGGCGAGTTTTCGACAATTCTTGGGCCCTTTAGAGTAAGTACCCTAGGCCTGAGTAGAGATCCACATAAAAGTCCAATAACATTTTTTCATGTTATCATGTTCCAGTTCTAGTGACCAATCTTGATTTCTATGTAAGCTTGAGTTTCCTGCAACATAGCAAACGTAAGCTAAGGAGTGGTCGTCGACCGACGATCACAATCTGATGCTTAAGCAAAGTCAATGAACCTAGGGATCCAAGAACTAATTTAAAAGCTTGAATGTTATGAACGTACCTTGAGATATGAGAATACCTTGCTATTTACAGGAGAAACTAGGTATCCTAGTCCTAGTTAGTTTAGGATTGTTTAGGGGTTCCTATGGAGGTCGGTCAAGAAGATATTCCCGATTAGTAGAAGCTTTCCTATTAGGAGACGGATACTAAGTAGGAAGTAGAGTACACGTAGAAAAGACAAGATCCTATAAACTTTGACAATTCAACTCGATGACATGACATGTATGACTTATTGACCAAGTCACGTAATTCGAATATGCAAGAAATGAGGCTTCTTATTAATCCAAGTGGTAACGTGAAATATAGCTGGGTAATATCCCCCCCCCCCCTAAGTAAGAGCGAGTCTCTTCTAAAGCCCGAAGTAAGTACATAAATCGACAACTAAGTTAAATGGGGCCAGTATCCAACAACAAGCCCATATTTAATGAGCCCAACTTACTATCTTTAATTGAAATGATGTATTTTTCAAAAGTAGCACGCTCACACATTAATTTTCACACTTTTCAACCGACGTGCGAGTATCTCTTGAACTCGAATAAAAATTGGGAACTAAAGAGAATCGAGATTGGACATCCTGACTAGGTCAGCACCCCCAAGCACAGGAACCGCCAAGGAGCCCGAACACTTTGAGCTTGTGAGAGGTCTTTTGGATTTTTAATTTCAAACACCTTCCTCAACAGGATCTGCTTCTTATATACCCCAATACACTTGCCTTGGCAGGATAATAAATATGCCCTTCAGATGTGGGAAGACTCACATTAAAATTCTGAATAAAGTACATATACTCTTCAACAAAAACCAGTAATTCCACGATCTCAAAATTGAAAAGGAGTTTGTAATCCAAAAAAATGGATCTTTCGCTGGTACCGACAAATGGTGCCTCTAGTGCTGAAGGAGGAACAAAAGCTTCGGGAGCAATGAAAGATCTTTTTTTTCTTGAAATCTTCTTGTCACGTTTGTTTGGGTGGCATGGCTATAGAACTCTTGAGGAGGAAACAAAGGAAGATGGGAGCATAATATAAATCAACTGTCTATAAGTTTTTCGATTCAAACCATTCATAAAACACAAAACCACTAATTAGAAACGAAGAACAAAATTACTTGAGAAGAGCATGAACTTAAAAACGCCTATGCATAGCACGGAATTCTCTCAACAAAACTCATAAAACTGAAAAAAAAAAAAAAGAAGATATTTTTTTATAAAGAATATGGTCTTTCTATAGTGACCCAACAATACATTAGAAATTCAAAATTGTGCTTGGTAAAAGGGGACAAAAACAGTTGAAGCATTGTTTGACATCCACATTGCATCCATGATAGCTTGGGAAATGAAATTATCGCTTCAAATCAGAGGCATGCACTCTGGCAGATGACATCATGGGGTGAGGTCAGGGGCGTATTTAGAGGGTCCTGGGGGGTCCCCTCCCCCCCCCCCCCCCCCCGGAACCGCACTTACCAGGGGTGGCTTTGGTCCCTCCGTCCGTTGAAATTACTCATATAATAAGTGTTTCGCCCCCTAGCTTGTGAAATTTACAAGAAAAACATGATTTTGAACCATAAATTTGTCGGAAAATCTGTATAATAGTGTCGAAATATGTTAAAGTTTGATGAAAATTTGAAAAAAGTTCGCCGCAAATCTATAATTTATGTCTGAAATTTGCATTTTTCATCAAAAAAACCGCATTTATTTCCTTCTTTTTGACAATATGCATTAACAACAATGAAAATTTTCACTGTGGGTAAAAAAATCTAGGTGTAAAATCGTCCCCCCTAACATTTCTACTCTAGATTCGCCACTTGTAAAGTCAATGTCATCACTCTTAGCTATAATCTATAGTTTTATATTTTCAGCTTATCTGTTTATTTAAATTCCAGAAAGGATTGATAAATTGTCTCAAAACAAGTTGTTTTGGCAAACTGCGGATCTTGTCAATTACCACACTTGAAAGGAAGGACTTCTGAAATCATGAGAAACATCACAATGACATGTGGCAAGATCCTACATGAAGGAACCATATAGAGACATGTGTCATCCACTTTAAAAAAGGTTAACCACCTAAACATGTGGCCCAATCAAAAGCAGGAAAGCGTGCTTAGCACGTGGTTCGAAGTTTCCAAGTAATTATTTGTCACCTCCATATATACACAACTATTAGACACGGACACATGTCTATGTCACACATAAAGTTGAAGGCATAATAATGAGGTATCTTTACGATTCTCCTTTTTATTCCATACATATTACTTTTCCTTACACATTTGATCGTCGTAGTGTGGCTATGTGTCTCCAATAGAAAGCCTCAAATTAGGACAAATTTGAGGCTTTGCTATTCATATATTTTAATATGGTGATACATTTTAGCACCCATTGGAAAAAAAAAATTACAAAATTTAGGGATTCATTGGTGATGGTCTTACCGGTCTCTAACCCTATTTAGATCAAATGTATTCATTTGTGCATATAGTAACCATCCAGATTTATATCATTGAATCTACCAATATATATACTGAAAGAGCTGAATTTTATGGGTAGTGTTTAGTTTGATAAAGATCTCTTTCATTTTCGGATTGGGTAAACTTGTCGCCAATTGGCCCAACTGTTCTCAATAGAGTAGTTTGGGAATTAAATTTAATAAAGATGATGGACCAAACATTTATTGTCCAGATTCCAATGGGCCAACATTTATAATCAGACTATAAACGTTTTTTCTGTTATATTTCGACCTTAAATAGCATTTTGTAGATGATAAAATCTGAATACGAACTCTCCACAAGTACTTAGCAATCTATATTACTTCTGGTTTTTTAATTGGTTTTCGACCATCATATTAGATGCCGAATAAGCAATCTGCATTACTATAATGGGGTGTAATACGGAAAATAAGTCAATAATAGACTAATAACAGTAAAAAGAAAAAAAAATATGCGGACATATACGATAGAAACAATGATTTCCTGAAAATACGAAAACGCGGACGTACGACAACTATTAATTGTTCCAATCTCGTCTTAAAGTTGAAATGGCACCACTTAGTTGAAGAAACAATCTATTTGTTATGGACTAAACTGTCTCATAGCATTATATATGAATCCAATTCATGTACAGCTTCAAGAGAGGCTCAACTCTGTGCACATACCATAATCCGAGTGGTGACACCTCCAAGTGGCAAAGCGACAACGTTGTGTAGTGGTGATCAATATTTGATCCAATTTAGAAAGTTGAAAATCGCTAGAATTATATCTACTAATAATCTCAATTGTATGATTTGGTTATATTGTAAACAAAAAAAATCATCATTAATCAAAACTAGATCATTTTATTTAAATATCTTCTCTCTCCAACTTTATACATTATTCAAAGGTTATTTTTAAATAATTAAAACTGAGAATTTTAAAAATATATAAAATTGATCAAGAACGCACATTATTCAAATATTATGTATGAAATTGTAGATAAAAATACCCCAAGAATTATTCTACTGTAAGTTAAATTTTTCATACAATGTTTACCAGGTGAACATCACACACAACACTCCCTCAAAAAAAAAAAGCATCACACACAACGCAAACCTTCATTCATATTGTTTTAAATCACATACCTTATATTTTGTAAAAGTTGCAAATTACTACCCGTACTTTTCTCCTTTAACCTCTAGCCAGGTGGGATACCAGTTGCACCATAAAAAGCGGCATATTAATGAGTTTTGAATTTATTAATTTCTCCTATTTTGTAGGAGTATAAAGTTACAATTAATTATCTGCAGTTAATTCTAAAAAAAATATGTCTGCAATATTGTGTATTTCTTTTCTTATCAAGATTAACAGTGTTTTATTTGGATGGTATTGAGCTTTCGTATGTGCCGAATATGATAACAAATTTGTGTTCCTTTTTTACGATTTTAAAGGCATAAAAGAAGCAAAATTCATCAATAAATTTCGTTATTTATTATATTAATTTAAATTTTAGTTTTTTTTAAAAAGTACAATCCACTTTTTTCGAAATACAGCTCATTATTTTTAAAATACACCCTTGATATAATTCTTTCTTTCATTTTGAAATTTTTAAAACCTCTCAGCACCATCTTATTCAAAATTGAACTTTCTGACTCTAAAATTACACTTTCTTTTCGATTATGGACAAAATCACGAATAAGGTACGTAATTTTTGAAAAATACACTCGAAAATAGTTAATTTTGTAAAAAGCTCCAAAAAAAAATACATTTTCGGTCTCAGAGGCCGTTTCTCTATGGAGGACTTTTCTCCCGTCTTCCATGGTCGTTTCTCCTTAAGTTAAAACGGTCGTTTTCCAAAAAAAAAATTTCAATTTTTAAATTTTTAACGTGTTTTTAATGTTCGAGTATCTCGTCCTCTAATAATTACTATCTCCTTCCGGATTTGTTGGCTCATTCGACATCTCAAATTCCGGATTTCTAATGTTCGTGTTTCAAAAATAAGTTCTTTTACTTGAGAAATTTCAACTTTTATCTTTTATAACTTGTCTATAATAAAAAAGAAAAATTTATCAAAATGATCTGTAGTTCAGAAAAAGTGGATTGTAAATAGTGATACTCGTTAGTAAAACTTTTTTTCTAACAAATTTTTTTCCTTATTTAATGTTAGAGTTAGGTTGCTCATTTATTTCCTTAATAAAATTGTGTTTTCTCATTTAAGTTACTTTAACTATAATTTAACTAGCTAGACATGCCATAAAAATTCATAAATAAATGGATTTTCAAGTTCCTCGTGTCTTGTCACTTAATAAATGGGTTTTAAAGTGTTTGGTGACTTTCCATTTTTGTTCTTATTCTTTTTAAAACTATTTATATTCTTATTTTTTTATTATGTTTTTATGGAAGTTATGTTTTTGGTTTGTTTTGAGGTTTCTACATAATTATTAATACGTTAAATATAATTTAACATTATCATATTACCTTCGTACATTTAAATTTAAAAATTTCTACAAGTTTTTATTGTAAGGACAAAGTTAAACATACACATTTAATGTCTCTTTAAAGTGACAAAAGTTATGGGACGAAAGGATTATTTTTTTATTTTTTTTTCAAAAAAAGAAGAGTAAAAAAACATAAGGTTCATGTCTTATTCAATTTATAAATAGATGTATATACTTAAATAATTTCAAAATAAAACTTTTTGTAGAATAGGGGGTCTTAAATTACATCATTAAATTTTAATGACAACAAAATACATTTGGTATTGTTCAAGAAAATATATTTAAATAATGATACAAACTCTTATGATATCGTCACACTTAAATTGAAATCATAAATCATGTTACGGATGTTTTATGAGTTTTTTTTTAATTCAACAGTTTAAAAAATAAATTGATGTCCAAGTTCTTTTGACACACTGCAATTCAATCTAGAGAAATCAATACATGTAAATTATAAGTTATTTAAAAGATAAAAACGTCACCATAACTTAAAAGTGTGATTTTAGACTCTCTACTTAGTAAAAAAATTGCAAATGTTTCCATGTACAAGTTGGACAAAAAAACCCAGCCACTCTTTGTTAGTGAATGTATATGGGTTGCATCAAAACACACACTACGTAGTATTAAGAGATAATCTCTAAAATGAGATCTATTGTGAAAGGGATGGAATAATATATTTGCTTGGTGAGAAAAAACCCAAAACAAAGTGCACCTCTTTTCCAAAATAAACATACATGGTGGATGAACAAAAAGCCAACATTTACCATCTCTTTCTAATCATATGTACCAATAAGTTAAAGCATTAACAAAAAATCACAGTTTTAATCACATTAAATAAACCACAAAAAGCATCACATAGTTCTTACCTATTCAAACTTACAGTCTTCACCATATACTAGCTACACTACAGTAAGTGCCTCCAAACTGCAGGACGATCTCTCGATATCAGGAGGACACGAGACGCCAAGTAGTCAAAAGTAGGCGAATACAAGTCATCTTGGCCGATAACTTCTTTTATGTTTTGATTACAGCTGTAATCAGCAGTGAAAGACTGCATATCATCATTGTTCAAGGCATCAAATACAAACAGCCCTAGCCCGGACACACCCATTACAAACTCTGAGTTACCCCAGACCTGTGTTAAGGCTGAGTAATGTGAGTGAGCATTGGATTCAGGCATTGAGTAAGTGCCTACCATCCTTTGCTTGCGTAATGAGAAGTGTTGCACCTCGGAACAAGGTTGTTTTTTCGATGTAGATCTTGTGTTTGTGCAGCCTGTGTAGATTGAGTCTCCACGAGTGAAAACTGAGTGTGCAATGCTGCCAATTTTTGGTATCTTAAGTCCTATGCCAGACGGATTGCGGAAATCTAGGACATTAATGGCATCAGGAGTGCAAAATACACCATCATTTCCTTCAGCTTCAGCAGAAGTTACTCTGCATTGCAAAATAAAGTTTTGAGAGACAGAAGTTACGCAAACAACATAGAGACAATGACTGGAAGACGATTAAAAGTTAACAACATGTGCCTTTTGGCTGAACAAGAAATGAAGAATTGATCGAGCGACTACTTCCAGTCGAAAAAACAAGTAAACTTTATATAAATCCACTCCATAAAGTGTGCAAAGTGTATCTTCGAGAAGAGACATCACAGTATTAAATGCTCGAGGCACACTAAGATGGAAGGGGATCCCAGGGCCGAAGCGCAAGGCTCAAGCGCACGCATGAGCAACACGAGGCGCACTAAAGAAAGTTAATGTAGAAAATCATGAATCACGACAATTAACATTCTAACAAATGCAAAGAACAGTAAATACTAAATCATATTCAAGTACCCATAATCTTAATCATAAAATCCATGAAATAAATTCTAAAAACCATACAACTCTTCCATAATAATAACTTGTAACAAAAATTCTAGATCTAAAGACCAAAGTTCAACAAAATCCCAAGTTAATTAACTAATAGTAGACTATTAGTCTACTAACTACTGTTTATCAAGACTAGAATCTCCGTACCATTTGCAATATTTCTAAAATCATCAAATTGGAGCAACCCTTTTTTGTTTTTGTCTTTGCAATATTTTATGCCATCCAATCTTCTTTCCTTTTTTAATTTCTAACTTAGTTTCACCCTAAGATCAATAGATAGGAAATAAATAAAAAAACCTATTAATTTAGAATCCAAAAAACAACAGCTTCTAAACTTGCGTAGCGTCTACGCGTCTCCAACAAGGTGCTAGGCTCAAAAAGGCGCACTCATGTGTGAACTTCTTAAACATAACCTGCCATTTGGCTTCTCAGACAACATGCCTGAAGCCTAGTGCCTTATGAGCCTGAGGCGGCGGGAGTTTAGTAACTATTATTCTTGGTATAGAAAAGGTTCTCTAATTTCCAAATGAAGACTTGGACACCCTTCACTTCCAGGAAACTATATCCTAGCAGAGACATCAATCCCCTTGAAATACAGCAAGGCTAAATCATAGATGATCAAAAGTATCCATATTAAGAAAGAGCAAGAGAACAAAAAAAGTGGTGAAGGATACCAAGTTTGGACTAGTAGTTACCTTTGCCGAACTCCACCACCTAATTCAGCATCAGTGTTAATCACATGAAGAGCTGAGATTTTTCGGCCAGATGAAGAAATAGATAACAATGATTGTTGGTTAATGGAGTTCACATCCCACACAGAAATAGCTTCTGATTCAGCAATAACCACCTTTCCTCTGTTTCTCCACTGCAAAGGACTTGAATTATCCATCATATGCACCGATTTCTGCACCTCCCAACTCATTACTTGCTCTCCATCACGTATATCAAACATTTTAACTACCCTCTGGGAGCTGGCACTAGAAATGATAAGAGGTCCACATGGTCTATACCACCACTGTCGATTTTCTGGCGACAATGCGCTACACATAACGTTTCGTCTATATGATGTGTTAGAGGGTAAGGGTCCTAGTACTGTTCTTGAAGGATTCATTTCTCCATCCTCCATGTGAAAAGCTCGCACATCTTTGGTGTAGAAATCCCATGAACAAAAACCTGAATCAAGAGTATTCCCAGCAGATGCAGCCACAACATATCTCCCTGAACATCCATCAGCACCGTGTGCACGAATTATCCAGCAATCTCTCCATATATTATGTGAAACTTCCACTGGAGGATTGTATACAGCCTTTTCCTGAAATAAAATATTAGAACAGACTATAAATCATATACCGTAGTGATAAAGGCGCATGACGCACTAAGGTGCAAGGGGGCCTAGAACCTTGGCACAAGGTGCAAGCTCATGCTTGAGCGACACAAGGTGCACTAAAAGAATAAAAAAATATAAACCATGAGCCAAAATTCAAAATATAAGAGATGATAAACCCCGTGTTGTGAAGTTTAAGTCTTTTATTTAAATGGTAAATAAATACTTAGTACATTAATAGCTATTTCACATCAAAAGTTTCTAAATTTATCACTCTACCATTACTGATCTCATCTCCAAAATTACAAACATTTCTAGGTACCAATATTCTTTCATTCTAATCATACTACACAGTTGGTTCCACGTCGTATGTCTGCAGCTCATCAAAGTCTTTCTTTTTCCGTTGTTTATTTTGGACCTAGATGTGTCTAATCCAATGGCAGAGATGCAAACCCTAAAAAGTCATTAAGAGGACCTAAAGAAAATCTCATGGGACACATAGTTGCGCCTCTTATAAATGTGGCCATGTGCTCAAAGGCACGCCTTGGGTGACAGTGTGCGCCTTTGGGGGTGCTAAGGCGCTCAGCTTAGTGCCTTTTGCACTTTGGCTCCTTTTTAACAACTATGTGATATCAATAAATTCACTTATGAAAGTTATCATATGCACAATATATGTTTGTAAATATTTGTTTAAACACATCATCCATAGATTACTTTATTCATAAACATATTTCAATCAAGAAATTATCCTTCAACCAAAAGGAACAGAACATGAATCAAATAAAAAATTGTTTTAAGCTGAAGAATTGTCAAAAAAAAAAAAAACGGGGATGTTATCAACAAAAAGGATAGTGCTGATACATACCTCACAATTAGCAATATCATAAAAGGAGCATGATCCATCATCATGAGCAAGTACAACAGATTCCCCCTCTGACACAAACCATCCACCAGTTGCATTCTTAGTGCCTATGTCTTTCAATTGATAGACACAAGTATCTTCAGTTTCTTCGTCAATCATAATTGTATGACTATTTTCCGGGTCATCAAACTCATCAAGTGTCTCATCAGTTGTAAGAACAAGCTCCTCATTCTTAGCAACCAAGATGTTTGACATATCATGTTTCCCTGAAGCCACACCACTTTCAGTCTCTTTGACTTCATTAGAATCAAAACCCATGTTTACGTCTCTCAGGGTAACCTTTTCATCTTCCTTGTTAAGCGCAGCCAGAAACTCCAATGCAATGGGGTGTTCTTCCGCAGGGATCAACAACTTTTTGCCCGTTGACTCTCCAGTTAATTCATGTACATTAAGTTCATTGCAACTCTGAGAACTTTCCGATGCTTGGTTCGCTACCAATCTGTTTTTAAGCAACTTATGATGAGGAAACAGCCTTTCCTCAAGTTCCTCACTGTTCAGTCCTTTAACTAAACTTCTCGCCTGATCCACTTTCTCAATTTTAGTTTCTTCTACCACTTCATTCTCTCCACAACCATTTTCAACAACTTTCGAAGGATCACCTCCGACATTCCCAATTGCCAACTCAATTCCAGATATCTTATCCTGGATATCAGTAAGTATCACCTTGGATGCATCAGGATTATTCATATCCAACATCTCTTTAGTTTTCTTAATGTCTGATGCAATTCTCTTTACTTTTCCCTCTAAAAATGCAAGCTTCTCATGAAGTTTGCTCGGATATTTAACCCCGCTTTTGCTGCCACTACCCTCCTTTATCACACCCTTCTCTTTCAATTTCTCAAAAATCTTAGCTTTAGTACTACCACTACTCCCATTTGACCCCTTTATATGATCAAATTTTGAAATTTTGGACCCTAAGTTTGAATCACCTACACTATCACCCCCATAAGATTTTATCGAGCTCGAGCTTGAACTAACTCCCCTACTATAACTATCACTCAAACCTCTAAACCCACTCAAATTCTTCTTCCTTTCAACCGATTTCACATCACCCCGTTCGCAAAATCCATTCTTTTTCACTAACCCTCCATTTTCCTTACCTCTATCCCCACTCTTTCTCCCTACACTTGATACGCCTCGTGCATCACTATCCCCCTTACCCTTCACATCTCGAAAAACCCTAATTAACTCAGATGGGCTAGAACTCCTACCTCGAGGCACTGCGGATGACGTGGACCACCGCAGTCGCCCGTCACTCCCGGGAACAGCATTGGCAGCAGCCTTATCAACTCGGGGGACGGGGCGGATGGTGGGCTTGTGGGCCCGGGATTGTTGTAGCCTGGGATTGTTGTCTCTACCGGAGACGGATTTCTTGAGGGTGGGGTTGGGGCTGGAATTAGGAAAAGCGGTTAGGGTTTTGACTGGTTTATGAACGGCGGCGGTCCGATCAGTGAGGGTGCGAGAAGATGGAGCAGACATGGGCGATATGATGAATTAGGTAATGAATGAAGATTTGGGGTTGGGGATGGACATAAAATAAGAAATGAAATGAAAGGAATTGTGAAGGATGGGTTAGATATGGTAGGGTTTTTATGAGCGGGAAAGAGATCTCATTTTGATTTTTGAAATATTTCGCATTTCTTTTCTCTCTTACACATCTCAATTAACGGCCTAATGTCTCGCTTTTGCTTCAATTCCCCATTTTTTTTATTTTTTTCACCTTAAACATTTTCGGCCCCTAAAATATGTTAGGCCTCTCTCAATCCAATGCTTTATTTGTTTCTTTGAATTATTTAAGGCATCACTATTTACAGTCCAGTTTTTTCGAACTATAGCGCACTTTGAACATTTTTACCCTTTCATTTCTCCTAATCTTAAACTAAAATTTTCTTATTCTCCCGACACAAAATTTAAACTAACTTATATAAAAAAAAACAATTACGTGTAACTAATTAAATCATTGTTTGAACATTTAGTATTAATTTCACATTAAGTGATTTTTCTCGGGACGTAAACTAATTATACATAACTAATTAAGTCATTGTTCGAACATTTAGTATTAAACATAGACTAATAAAAAATTTAATTTTATTAAAAAGATAAAAAAAAAATAATAGGCCGTTTGGGCCTATTTCTAAAAAACAAATTGACTTTAGGCAAATTTTTTCAGAAAAAAAATAAAATTATTTTATATAAATCTAAGAGTTAACTAGGTGATTACGTGACTTTTTTTCAATTGAATATGGTACTTTTTCGTGTCTTTGTTTTCGGATCTCAAATTTTTCTCTATTTTTTCGTATTTGTTAATTAGGCGAGAAAGAGGATTGAGAGAATTTAGAAAAAAAATGGGTTTGAGAGAAAATATAAGTGACAATGACAAAATCGGAAAAGTGGGCTGTGATTCGAAAAAACTTCGCTGTAAATAGCAAGCCACATCATTTAAAAGTGTATTTACTTTTTGGTGAAGAAGGAGGGCTAAGAGCCCGAGCAATAAAAGTGTATTTACAAGCATGAAGTTTTGAGTATAGTGAAAATAATTTTGACCTCGTGCTAAGCATACACTAGACTATTGACTTCACATGAGACCAAACGTATGTGAAGTTAATTGTAAGTCATCCATTTTAAACAACGTGTCAACGATAAGGAGCTATGAGTGGTGTTATAGACCGACTCACACATCACTTAAAAAGAAACTACACTAAGCACAACTCATAACACGTTAATCAAGGTTTTTGTTTCATGCGACGTGATACTCATAAAAAAAAAAAAGTAACTACGTATATAGCTTCGACCGTTAGAATGTTTCAGTTGTATTTAAATTTTAATTTTTCATATATAAAATAAATTAACAAAGATTTATATATCACCAAATACACATTCTCTCATTGATAAAGTAACTTCAAGAATTGTACAGTGAAGTTAGTCTACCAGTAACAAATTATGTATTTGATCCCCGACAGAGTCACCATTGCGAGCGAAAATAGGCGCCCAGAGCAATGAGACTTTGTGACTAGTGTCGCCACTCAGCTGACCATGAAAATGTGTGAATCGGCTTATAGACTAATTGCGTTGAAAAACCAGAGATTCCATATACGTTCGTGGATACAACTTATTAGTTCTAACATTCTAGACCCCAAATTGTCTTTAATGCAATCTATCTCATTATTATCTTGTATTTATTGAAGTGATATCCCAAAAAGCAGTAAATAATGAAATACGTGTGCAGTAAAACGTAGGGTAAGCACGGTAAAAACCCTACAAGCTTACCTTTGTAGTGTGATAGTGGTATCTTTGCAAGCTAGTACTCGTCGGGAACGGAATCAGGCGGACGGAACTTCGAGGCCGAGGAAGCATTAGGACCTCCTCTTAACGGCCAAGACTTTAACTTTGTGAGATTCCAAGGGAGCCTTGAGTGGGGTGACTTAGATGCACTTATCTCGGGGAGGATGAAAATGCAGGGATGACTTATGCAATAGTCGAGACGTTGGGGGATTTTTGTGAGTTGGGATGTTTGGGTCGATAGTGATGTCGTGAGGACTTTTCATGAGGATGTATTTGGGTTTGGTGTTTCAGAAACTGAAAACTCGATTTTCCTTTGGGACGTTCTTCGGGACAACTTGAAGACTTATTCGGGACACTTGAAGACTTGGAAAATCGAGGATTTCGAGCTAGGAACCTTTACGGGTGGAGGAAGAACTGATGTTATTGTCTTTAATTCATAGTTTTGGGCCTCTTTTTATAGGGAAATTGAAGGCCCATATGACTGCAGTAGTGAAACATATGACTCTTATTGGAGTATGTACAACTCTTGTTAGTACCGTATTGCTCTTGCCGAAATCTTATCTTATCTTCTAACGAGTCAGAACAATAATTTTGAAGAGATGAGAGCCGTAAAACTTCGTCTTAGAGAATCGTATGGTGCTCTTTTTTGTCCAGCAACACTCTACAAGGCTTCGTATGGTTTTTTCAAATAAGAACCGTACAGTTTCCTAGGGGGAAGCCCTATGGTCTCTTAAGATGAACCGTACGGTTCCTACCACTCTTAGCCAAATGTAGTCTAGTTTTAACAAACTTTAGTATTTTGGGCATACCTTCATCATACGAACCTCAATTGAGGTGAATCAAGTTCCATTGGAAACATAATAACACATAAGGGAACAACTATCATGTTTTACATTTTTCCAAATTCGAAGCCTAAAGGGTTCAAATCAGTCCTCACGTATGACTATGTGTTGATTCCTATGATACACTATTTTATTTTGAGCAAACTTGCATGGATCTTTGTTTAGGAGACTTGAAAAAGCTTTTTAACGTTTGACCGAAGGTGTCGATCACACGTTCCTGGGGAACGGGATGAGTGATTTATGACTTTGGAAAGTCATTATGTTCCTCCTGAGTATTGTTGCTTGCTTCGGTTTGGCAATTCGAGGAGTCTAAATAGCTTTCTTCACATGGTACGAGTGACGATACTTAGTGCTTACAGGTGAACAAGAGGAAGATGAAGAAGAAGAGGAAGGAGAAGAAGAAAATGATGATGATGTTGACGATGAAAGTGAGGAATCAAAAGAGGAAGACATGGAGGAAGAATATGGAGAAGAGGAAGATGTTGTATAAAATGTTAGAGAAGATGTTGGAGAAGGAGATGAAGATCTTGAAGATACATATAATTATTGATCATATATTTTTTGGTTGCATTATTTGCCTTTCTGAGTGAACCTCTCAATCGTGTTCTTTACCTTATTTAATAAGCTTCTTAGACTTGTAACCAATTTGGAATATTTTCATTGTGCGATTAAATATCATCAGAAAGAAGGGAAAATCAGCTAGTCCCATGAACTTTAGGAGCAACTTTGGTTATGTCAAAGTCTCTCAAAACTCTAAAGGGCAACGGATCACATGAAAGTAAAATAGAAACATACAAATTTGACCTCCGCAAAGACGATAAAGTAATTACTTTTCTAGCCTCTTATATACGATTGCTATATCATTAGTTGTAATCCTTAGATGAAATATGCTTTTAATATTGAATGCTTTGTCTAACATATTAGTTTCTGTTTTTTGTGCGTTCCCTGAATTTTGCGCGTGCTATATGTGTATGTTTTCCTGACATTCGTGATGAATTTATAATAAACAAGGATAAATAGACTCTTTTTTCGGTTCAAGATATTGTTTGTAGATCCTTGTGTCTAATACCATCACGTATCTTTTAATGGTTAACGAGCTCAATTGTTCTTTTTTATTATTAGATGTACGAACTCTAATTCAAACATACAATGACAATCTTTTTTCTAGATGAAACCGATCACTTTACTATTTATTTGGTTTTTCAATTTGTTCACCATTAGTTGTAGTGATTGGTGCCGCTCCCTTGATTAATGGCTGACCAAGTAAAATCTGGTCACCCATCGTTGGATCAGTGGTAACTGCATCCAAAGGCTCGCAAAAACTCAATGAAATTACCCTTATTTAGATTTAATCCATTCAATTTTTTAATAACTTTTTTAAATTGGTAACATCAAACCCAATAATTTTTATTCAAGCCTACCATGACTACGACGATTTCACCCACTGCCTCTCGCTGGAACTATACACCGTTGCAAAGCTCATTTGTTACCGACAAGTCTCAATGATCTCCCCTCGTCGGAATTTATTATCACTGATGCAACCTCTTACATATTTTTTATTATACCCTTAGAGCAACTCTAGTGGTGGGTTCGTATGGTAACCAATTTATTCCTCCACATCACTACAATTTACTATTCAAAAACACTTTTCACATACTAATTTATGTGAGCCAAAATTAAATCTAGTGGTGAATAGGTTACTCTCCAATTTATGGGTCCCAAATATCATATATGCTCCATTCGTAGCACTCCACGTACACACATAAGAATATTTTATTTATTTCTCTTCTTTTCTCTTTCACCCTTCTTTTTTGTCAAACACCCATCAAAATGGGTGCCCAATTCATTTGAGTTGGTGTGTGTTTTTTTTCTTTAGTGGTGGATGGGTCATTCTCATATTTTCTTTATTTGCTAGTTGGTCCTTATGAGGAACCACAAGAGTTGCTCTAAACAACCCCCGTATCAACCCGTTGTCCTTTATATCATCGAGGAACCACAAGAGTTGCTCTAAACAACCTCCGTATCAACCCGTTGTCCTTTATATCATCGCCGAAATTATTATCACTACCACAAAATGTAACTGCTTCTTTGTGATCTCTTCTTCCTTCGCATTTCATTTTATCTCACACTGTGACAATTAAAGCAAGATTGGTACTCGGAGGAGGAGATCATTGAGAAAGAGTGGATGACAGAGGAGCTTTTGTGGGCGTTGACACTTCTGCCGAGGATGAGGAGATCCTTCTGAAGAAGAAAACAACATATGGTAGTTACCAATAAAAAATAACTATTAATTGAATTGATTAATCTAAAAAGGGGTAATCTTATTAGGTTATTACCAGCCTTTAGATTTAATTATTGCTGATCCAACCGCTTTTCATCAGATTTTACTTGGTCAACCACTGACTAGGTGAGCGACACTATTGTAGTGATTATTCCTTTTTGCTAACGACTTACACATCTAAGTGTGTCTACGAAAATTCATTTCATTTTCAAAGGTGAAGATAAAACTTTCAACCTACAATTAGAAAAAGAAGAAACATTTAACGCTCCACCACAACTCTGTCCTTTAAGCTCATTTTGACATTGCTTTCTTAGTTTCTTTTCCAACTAGAAGTAGTGTTTGGTAAATGCAAAACTGCTTTCTGGGAAAGCTGGAGAATCTGCTTTCAGCAAAAACTGCAAATTGTAGCTTTTGGAAAAAGCAGCTGTTAGAACTTGTGCAGAAAGCTGATATTGATATTTTTTTTACTAAAATAAGCTTACCTTTTAATATATTTTAATAAATGCATTATTTTTTTCGATAGCACTTTTCCTAACAATAATTGCTTCTCTCCACAACAATGCCAAACTGGTCAAAACTCACTATTTAGTGCTCGTATTTTGAAAAACTCATTACAAGGTCTACATTTTTTGTCATAATTAACTCTTTATTCATCTTTGTCCATTTTTAAAATTTTAAATATAATATATTTTAACTTTCAAAACATACATATTGCAATACGACATGACCTTGTGATTATGTTATGGCTTATCTGTCTGTTTGTACCGAAATGTAAAAGTTACAAATCTAAAAGAGTAGATTGAATGACCAAAAAATTAACTATAACGAAATATAAGGATTATGTAGTATTAAACTACGAGTTGGGACAAAAATTAAAACTAATAAATGAATAAGGCCCTGTTCTTTTGAACTTATTAGAACTTATTTTAAGTTCAGTTCAGTTCAGCAACATTCAGTTCAGTTCAATTCAGCAACATTCAGTTCAGTTCAGTTCAGCTCAGTTCAGTTCAGCTCAGCAACATTTAATTTAATTTTCAGTAGTATTTAATTTAGTTCATTTCAGTAATATTCAGTTCAGTTCAGTTCAATTCACCAACATTTAATTCGGTTCAGATTAATAAATTACAAATAAATATTTATTATTTATATATAATATGTTAATATTTATTATAATTTTAACTAGTTGATCCAATTTGTTTGCAAAAGTTGTTGGACGTAAGTAAATATTATTACCAATATATGTTACAATGTTCTACCACCTATATAATTTATACTATATAAATTCAAAAATTCACAAATAGCATCATCTCATTCTATTTTTCTAATCATCTTTTACCATATGATCCGTAATCTCATCATTTTGTTCACCTTCATCATCATTATCGTCATCCTCCTCTCCGATCTCATTATTAAAAACTAATATTATTATTATTATTATTATTATTATTTATTCAATTGAGTTTCAATATTTATTTTTCATTTTAGCAGAATTCAGTTCAGTTCAGATAAGTTCAGATCAGTTCAGCAATATTCAGTTCAGTTCAGTTCAGCATCATTCAGTTCAGATTTTTTCAGTCGAAAAGAACGGTGCTTAATTATTGTTCCGAAAGATATTCTCATTTTGTTTTTCTTGGTTTGTTTAGAAAGTTGTAAGATGTAATCGTGCTTGTTTTTGCGTCACAACGAAATATACAAACGGAGCTTTTCTCACCATCCAAAATCAGTAAAAAACAATATAAAAACAGCTATTTCGCACAAAATTGAAGGAAACACCATCCATGGATTCTCTGACCTGTCTTCTTCTTCCTTCTCACTTTTCATCATCATCATCATCTTCTTCTTCTTCTTCTTCTTCTTCTTCTTCTTATTATTCAGCATTTCCCAGGACACTTCACAAATCAATTCTTCATGTATCTCCTAAACGCTGCCGTTTTCACAAGACACGTGTTACCTCCGCCACGTCTGCACTTGACGAGATGTCTGTGCGCGACCTACCTTCCCCCTTTGGATCTAATCTTGCTTCTTTGAAGTTGAATTTGCTGGTCAGTAACCTAATTTTTATTTTCAATTGCTTTTTTTAGGGTTTCTAATTTGGGGATTTTCACTAAATTTTCCAACTTTACTTTTTTTCTATTTCTTAATCTAAATCTAATCTTACTTAACCGATTGAACTTCGAGCTGTGATGTTTAAATCTAATAACATTTTTTATATTAATCTCTGTCCCACTTTGAAGCGTGGACAACACATGTTGTCAGGAATCAAACTTAAAAGACATTTCGATCCCAGAGGCTCCAATAACATGTTATTTAACCAATTGAACAAAAAGCTAGAAAAGCTCGAGCTTAATCTCCTATAATCTAACTTAATAACAATTTTTTATATTAATCTCTGACAATCTGGCCTCGTATGGCTTTCACATTTGATCTCAAATTGTCAACATCCTTATATTTGTTGTGGGAATAATCTCAATTCTTATTTGGGGGTTTAGAAATTTTTCCCTTTTGTAGTGGTGTGATTGATTTTATGATATGCGGATGGTTAATTGCAGAGTGCGGTTTCGGGTTTGAATAGAGGTCTAGTTGCCAGTGTAGATGATCTAAAGAAGGCTGATGATGCTGCCAAGGAGCTTGAAGCTGTATCAGAGCCAATAGATCTTGAAAAAGACATTGACAAGCTGCAAGGAAGATGGAAGCTTATTTATAGCAGTGCGTTCTCGTCTCGAACGCTTGGTGGAAGTCGTCCTGGCCCTCCCACCGGACGATTACTTCCTATCACACTAGGCCAGGTAATGATCTATATCAACATTAATCTATTGTTTAGACGAGCGCAATTACTTCTAGTAAATGATAATGATCTCATCAGCCTTCGACGTTCTTTGAGTATCTAATTGGGATATATAGTTAATACAATGAATCTCAAAATTTGTTTTTGAAAGTTGTTATCTTGTGCTAGAAAAGAAAGAGAATGCATTGACGAACTGAGTTTGATGCGCAGTATTCATAAACAAACTCTGGAATGGAATAGAACGTATTGCATATAACTGATTATGATGTTTTACTTCTTTCTGAGTTGCTTCTGATTTGTTTGATGATTAGGTGTTTCAACGGATTGACGTCTTAAGCAAGGATTTCGACAATATAGTAGAGCTTGAATTGGGTGCTCCATGGCCAATACCTCCAGTTGAAGCGACAGCCACATTAGCTCACAAATTTGAAATCATAGGTATGCGCATCAAACTCATTCCTTATGTTCTTAGTTTGTTCATTGTCATGTGATGTTCTTTATGCAAATGCTTTGGTTGTTCCTGAAATAGGTTCAACAAAGATTAGGATCATATTCGAGAAGACAACCGTAAAGACGAGTGGGAACTTATCACAACTTCCACCATTGGAAATACCTCAACTCCCAGATGGATTAAGGCCTCCATCCAATACTGGAAGTGGTGAATTTGAAGTAACTTACCTTGATGCTACGACGCGTATTACCAGAGGAGATAGAGGCGAGCTGAGAGTTTTTGTTGTCTCTTAATTTCTTTTCCTGTGCAGTTAATTGTATATCATAAATTACTCTGTATATCATTTGTGATTTAATTGTACAACTGTAAATTTTCTATAGAAATTGAGAAACTTTGCATGACATCATAGTTGGAAAAATGTATTGAATTTGCAGAATGGTTGCTTTTCAATATGGCTGGTATCTTATTATGTTAAATACTCCAATACATAGAATTTGACTTCCCTATAATTAATTTCAAAGAATCTATATAGTGACTATTTCATATGATCTACGAGACTAGATGTTTAGTACTACATTTATTACATTTTTTATAGAAAAAATGCTTTCGAACTTTCAAAGTAATTGTTTCGATTCTTCATTTCTCTAAATGACACTTGTATACATAAAAAATAAAAAGTGAACAAACTAACTTTGTTTAGAATATCGTCAATCTTTTGAATTTCTCATTTTTGAGGCCATTAACAATAATATTGACTATTGATTAAAAAGTATCATAATTTTGTAAATTCGCATAATCATATGGAACAATTAAAAAAAAAGCATAGAGATTTCTTTTAGAATCCGTTAACCAAGTAATATTTTTTTTTAAATTTTTTTTACCCAATTTTGTAATTTTTTTTTAACTTAGTTTGTTTAGTTATTGTAATCAATTAATTGAAGGTTTTATCAACCTCTAACTTCCAATTAACAGTATAGCTTAAATTTTCATTTAGTGGTTGACAAGAACTGAAACAATTTAAATGCACTTCATAAATAACGTTTTTGTACAATTTTTTTTTTTTAAAATAACGTTTTCGTAAATTATTATGATAAAGCTTCTTTCAGAAAAATAAAAAGTAAAATGATAGGCCTGGAAATTTTAAAGATAATGGGCTTCGGTGGGCTCACGAGAAACAGCATCTCAAATCAAAGGGAGAAGAAGATGAAAAGAAAGTAACGTTAACTCATAACGGCTATATTCAATTTCAAACTTCAAAAACCTAATTTCAGATCACCATATTTCATTTCCTTTCTCCATTTTCTTTCCATTTCTGCAGCTTTTTTAGCTCTCTTTACCCTCTCCTTTGCTTCTCTCAATCGATAAAACCATTTCTTTTATCTCATCTCATTTCTCATCTTTTCATCAGAAAAAAAACTCTTTCTTGATCTTGAAAATTCTGCATCTTTCTTACAAATTCTTCAAATCTAAGCTACAATGGCTCCAACTCCAACATCTTGCAGAGTTAATCAAACCCATTTGTTCAAAACCCCTCAAACAAAGCAAAGATTAAATTTTTCATCAGCGAAAACCCCAAATCACCATCCGTCCCCAAACCCTAACTCGGTTGCTAAAGAAACCCAACAAGGAGAACACCCAATTGAAGTTGTGGGTAGGATACGTGATAATCCAGATAAGAAAGAAAACCCCACTTCTTTACTGCAGATTAATCCGGATAATCGGAGCCTCCGAGTCCGCGCTGATATTGGGTACAGAGATTTTACTCTAGATGGGGTTTCTTTCTCTGAAGAAGAAGATATTGATACGTTTTACAAGAAATTTGTGTTGAGTAGAATTAATGGGGTGAAATTGGGGAATAAATGTACTATTATGATGTATGGACCAACTGGTTCCGGGAAAAGTCACACTATGTTTGGGTGTCCAAAGCAACCCGGGATTGTGTACCGGTCGTTGAAGGATATACTGGGGGAAGAAGGAGAAGAGAGTGAAGGAAATGAAGGGGAGAGTTTGCGGATTTCCACTTTTGTGCAGGTAACTGTTTTGGAGATATATAATGAGGAAATTTATGATCTTTTGTCAAGCAATGGTGGTGGTGGATTCGGGATCGGGTGGCCTAAGGCTGGAAGTGCATCTAAGGTACTTAATTTAAAATGTGTTCTGTATTAAGAGAACTTATTCATTTTAATGCGTGCACTATATGTTTAACGATAGTTATATTAGATTCAGGGTGTTTCTTTAAATCCTTCTCGTTTTTGATGTTTAGCTGTTGGAACTTGGAATTTTGTTTTGTTTTGCTTGGTATAGGTAGGCATAGCAGTTTATGCTTTAGGTTGATAGGATAAGCTGTGTCTTTCATGAAAGTACATTGAGTAATTGATGATATTTGATTTTATGAATATAATGTCTGATTCTTCATTTGAATTAGAAGGGGAAAGGTTAGTATGTTATAAGAGAATGCTGTGATAATATAGTATGAATTTGCAGGTAAGACTTGAGGTCATGGGAAAGAAGGCTAAAAATGCCACATTCATATCCGGGACTGAAGCTGGAAAAATTTCCAAGGAGATACAAAAGGTCGAGAAGCGGAGAATTGTTAAGAGTACTCTCTGCAATGATCGAAGCTCTAGAAGTCATTGTATGGTATGATTCTCTGCAATTCAAAATGTTTCCGAGATTTTTTATATCTATTAAAGAAAATTAATCCATGCTTCTGAATTCTCTCTTTTCTCTTTATGCAGATAATCCTTGATGTCCCAACTGTCGGGGGACGACTAATGCTTGTTGACATGGCAGGCTCGGAAAATATTGAACAAGCTGGACAACAGAACACTTTTGAGGCAAAGCTGCAGGTAGAAAAGTAAACCTTTGAATAAAATTTGATCCTAACAATAAGGAGGATTCTAATTCTGTGTTCATTCGATTTCTATTATAGACAGCAAAGATCAACCAAGGAAATATTGCCCTAAAGAGAGTGGTTGAGTCAATTGCGAACGGAGATTCTCATGTTCCATTTAGAGACAGCAAGTTAACAATGCTGTTGCAGGTAATAAAATAATCTTCATTCGATCTAGTATCATAGTTGTTTTTACATTATTGTATAGTGTCCGAAATCTAATTCGTTGTCTTCTGTTTTAGGATTCTTTCGAGGATGACAAGTCGAAAATTTTGATGATATTATGTGCAAGTCCCGACCCGAAAGAGTTGCACAAGACTATCTGTACCCTTGAATATGGAGCGAAAGCAAAGTGTATTTTTCGTGGTCCTCATACGCCGGCTAAGGATAAAGCTGGAATTGATGATTCTTCTGTAATTTTAGGATCCAAATTAGCAGCCATGGATCAGTTCATATATAAGCTACAAATGGAGAACAAACTCAGAGAGAAAGAAAAGAATGAAGCTCATAAACAGTTGATGAAGAAGGAGGAAGAAGTTGCTGCTCTAAGAGCACTAATTGAAGGTAAGGGTTCAGTTCCAAGTGAGGAAGAGATCAATTTGAAGGTGAACGAGCGCACGATGATGCTCAAAGTTGAGCTCGAAAAGAAATTAGGGGAGTGTCAGAGAATGGCTGAAGAATTTGTGGAATTGGAGAGGAGGAGAATGGAAGAGAGGATAATGCAACAGCAAGAGGAAGTTGAAATGCTGAGAAGACGTCTTGAAGAAATTGAAATGGAACTGACAAATTCCAGGGATGAAACTAGTCGGTCAAGAGAGCTCGATGGGAGCAGTTTTGTGAGAAGGCTGATGGGTGTTTATGCTGATGAGGACCAGGGAATGGTCAAATCAATGGATTTGGATAAATCTATGGATTTGGACATGAGTGATCAGGATGTGAAATATGTAAACATGGTTGGTATGCATCATTCAAGTAATTTGAATCAGATGGTTGATCACGATGTTTTCGCCTCAAAATATGGCGGTAAAACGAGTCTTCTCAGCACTGTTTTTGAAGAAGAAGAAGTAGAGGAAGAGGAACATAAAGAGAAAATCGAAGATGAAGAAGTAGAGAAAGGAGTAATAGAGGTAAAGAGAATTGTTGATGCTTCCAACACCGCAATCCAAAAATTTGAGACCTCAGCCACATCTACCAAAAATCTACTGGAAGGAAGTGGCTTGAAAGATGAAGTTGAGAATGCTGATTCAGCTTCGTCGAGAAGATTAAGAATCCAAAACATATTTACTCTTTGTGGAAACTACAGAGAGCTCTCACAACAGGTTACAACCCCAGCACCAACCAAGGCGATGTTTGAAGATCAAGCGCCTCCACTTGGAGAGGAATCTGTTCTCAGAAGCTCAGGCAAAGAAAACTTGATCCCGAAAACGGTTCCACTCTTGGAATCCGGGAAAAACTTATCTGACTTGATGACCTTGGCTTCAAAGGAGAACTATAATCCCTCGAAAGAAAGCATCAATGTGCATGTGAAATGGGAGGCTTGTAAAGGCAACAATGGCAAGTTCATCACTACACTTGCTGTTTTGAGGGACGCAACACTTGCTGATCTCCGAAAGCTAATTGAAATCCACCTTGGTGGAGCAGATGCATTCACTTTTATTGTGCTTGGGGTAAGTTTAGTACACCTTTTTTTTTTATACTTTTAATCGCAATATGCAACCACCTTTCTGTGTGTGCTTATGTTGTGTTGTTCGGTTATGCAGGACCCGTCTGGCGTGCCTGTGCCAAAGGAGAAGGAATTGACAATGCAGGCTATGAAACTACCTACTTGCAACAACCAATCTTATGGTTACCTTGCTTGTTTGAGGCCGTTGGATCATGCCCCGTTAAGTCCGGTTCCAGCAACTCCGATGGAAAGCAAACAGCTAGTGCTGCCTCTGACTCCCATGGAAAACAAAATTCCACTGGCTTCCAAGGAAAACATACCAGTGACTCCAAGTTCTACTTGCATGTCAATGCAATATGAGGGTTTATCACCTAAACTAGCACAGCACCTAAATTCTACGCCTTTTATCACGCTACGGAACCGTAAGTAGTAGCTGTTAAGTTGTGGATATTGGTGTATTTGAGTACATGTACATATGTACTCTTGTTTTGTTTTGCTGCAATTGTGTAGTATTTTTTGTATTGCAACTATATAGTAGTAGTAGCATCAAGTTTGACTTTCTATTGTCTTGATCTTGATCATCTCTCTCATTGGCTGCTCTTTTAATTGTTACTTTTGTGTTGTTGTTTGGGAAAAAATGATGAGAACAGATCGTTAACCCTTTCGGGACGAAATGTCGACAAACATTGACAGACGGGTATAGGGAATAGACCCCGACCCCTCTGCTATTGAGTATGGCTGGCCATTGATACAACAAACAAATAACCTAACTGAGATTTACAAGTTAATTGTTGTTTGGGAAAAAATGATGAGAACAGATCGTTAACCCTTTCGGGACGAAATGTCGACAAACATTGACAGACGGGTATAGGGAATAGACCCCGACCCCTCTGCTATTGAGTATGGCTGGCCATTGATACAACAAACAAATAACCTAACTGAGATTTACAAGTTAATGTAGTTATTAACCAAGACTTGTCAATATCATCAACTTAGCCAAACACATTCTAAGATTTAAAAGGAGAAAATCCAATTTTACTGTTAACTTCTTTTGATAAAATGTGTAGGTGAAAAAAATAACAAAAATTTATTCTCCAAGATTTTAACAGCCAACAAAATTTTACCCTTTGTTAGATATCAATTCAAAATCTCAATAAGAAACATTCTAAATTTCACCCACCAAAAAGTGCATTCTAAAAGAAACAAATCTAAATTTCCAAAATACTTATTTCATGTATATTATTAAATTTAAAGAATAATGATTGAGTAGTTAAGTAATTTAAAAAAAAAACAGGAAAAAGTATAAATAAAACCATTGTAGTTGCATGAATTTGAAAATAGAGGAATGTGGTTTCATCTTTTACAAAAAGAGCCATATGGTCATGTTGACTTAATGATGTGGAGGGTTGACTTGATGAGGTAGCAACTGTTGTTAGTCAATTTCCTTTATTTGTCAAATATGTAAACCACATGTCTCCTTTTGCAAAAAGTGAAACCACATTCTCTGTTTGCAAAACATTAAAACCACAATGGTTTTATTTATACTTTCCAAAAAAAATAACTTCTTTTGAAGGAAAAAGTTAATTAAATTAGGAAAATTTAATAAGATACAGGTTTTTATAAACCGCATATAGGGTAAAGAAACGCTACAAAGAACCTAATACACCATAAAGGTACGAAAAAAAGACATAATACATCATATATTTTTTGAGATTCCGGATCTGCAGAAAAGCAATCAAAAACCATTCTTCAACACCTATGCTTCGCCAGAAAATCGGATCTATGTTCTTCCTGAAATTGCACTCCCGTAGATCTACAGATCTATGGATTAAGTCAGCTTTTTCCGCCCGTGCTAAATCTGAACGAGCTATAAATGAAGAAAATATAGCTATCGGATGCAGATGTGATGACCAAAGAATACTGTTGAGATATATGATGTTAAACAAAAAGAGCAATGAGAAGAAAGAAGCAAAACTTCCTTCTTCCTCCTCGATTTCAAGCTTAAAACAAGAGGTTTTTAAAATTAGAGTTTTGAGAGATATGATTTCACCTGCTCATATTTTATAACATTTTAATATTTTAACCCATTTTGCTTAAATGTTATTACATTCCAAAAAATAAACTGTGTTAAATACAAAGTTAGGGAATATTCTATAGTCACTTTGTTTTTCACAAAGTAACCATTACTTTGTTTTGTTAACCATTGGATCATGGGTTCAAAACTAATCCAATGGTGAAAAAGACAAAGTATAGACAAAGTAAGGGAAAAACAAAGTGACCATAGCCTGCACCCAAAGTTAGGCCTTTTCCAAAAAAAAAAAAATACAAAATTAGGCCTTTTATATACTTAAAAATTTCAAATATGTTTTCCATAGCAACTTGAGGAGAGAAAGAGTTATTAAGAAAAGAAAATAAGTTATCTCAAAAAAAAAAAGAAAAAAAGAAAAAAGAAAATGACAGTTTTAAATTACATAAAATTGAAGCATAATTGCAACAATAATTTCTAAGTTATTGTCTTTGGTAATAAAAAAATAAAAAAAATAAAAATTAATTGAATATAAGGTGTACAATAACAAAAAAAAAAAAAATAAAAAAATTAGCCCTCTAAGCATTAATTGCAATGCATAAAACTGTACCCAATTTGATCATAATTTTATCAAATCGAAACCAACCATTTTGACATTTTTTAATGAATGTTGATGTGCCATCTTCGGTAATATAGATTAAAATGGTACCGATCGACTCGTCGAGCTCAAATTAATATTCTTTTATACATTTGAGTCAAATTTTTGCTTCACAAAACGTTGAATCATTTTTTATCCCTTAACATTCAAATACTTTAATAATTACTTAAATTTTTCAAAATTAAATTTCTTTTTTCTGAAAAAACGTTTGGTTTTCTTATAATTGGCATATCCTACCTATGGATATAGTCTCTGTTACAACCGAAGAAGTCAATGTAAAATATCCTAGAGAAAGTACAAACCAGCCTGACAATCCTGGTGAAATAAAAGAGAGCCACAAGATTCATCTAATGGCTAAAACTAATTCTCACATAATTTCCCCTATTGTCCCTTAACAACTTTTGTCTTTTCAGTAGCTGTCACCAACGGATACATTTTGTTTCTTCATTCTTTGTATATATAAAGACAATCACTATACTTTTGTAATCACTTTTATATACCTAAAAGGTATTATTCAATACAAAAAGATGTTCTTTCATCACATAATTTATCATGGTACCAGAGCTTTTCTACTCTGAAATTCATAACAGATCTGAAAGATCATTTCTTAATACTGATCTGAAAGATCACTATCACATTCAGCCTTAATCTTTTTTATACTGAGTTTTTTTTCTTCTTTCTCTCTGCTCCTGTTTCTTGCTCTTTTTCGAAATGGCAGCTAATAATGTCATCCTCCATTCCAGTCCTTACTTTCTACCTGCAAATGAGAATCCTTCTTTAGTGCTTGTTACATCAGTTTTAACTGGTGAAAACTACCATCAATGGTCTAGATCTATGCGCATAGCATTAATATCCAAAAACAAATACGGTTTTGTAGATGGAACACTCACTGCACCAAATAAAGAAGACCCCTTATATGGCAACTGGGAAAGATGCAATACTATGGTGCTATCTTGGATAACGCATGCTATTTCACCTCAAATAGGAAAAAGCATCATCTGGTTCGAAACTGCAGACGCAGTATGGGAAGATCTTAGGGAACGTTATTCCCGGGGAGATAATATCCGCATTGCAGAGCTACAAAGGGAGATTCAGTTCCTCAAGCAAGGTAACCTTTCCATTTCTGAGTATCACACTCAAACGAAAATGTTGTGGGATGAACTTTTGAATTTTAGACCTCTACCTAAGTGCTCATGTAATCCTGTGTGTAAATGCGGTGCAATAAAAAAGTTCAGAACTTATCTTGATTCGGATCAAGTCATAACTTTTCTTAGAGGGCTAAACCCAAGTTTTTCAACAATTTGTTCTTATATCCTGTTGAAGGATCCTCTACCCAACCTTAACCAAGTTTTCAATCTCACAACTCAACATGAACGACAAAATAGCCTCGTTCCCACAGAAAATCCTACCCCTGAACCTGCAGCCTTTATTGCCTTCAATCAAACCCAAAACAGACCCAGAAACCAACAAAATTCTCAACACAAAAAGTTCCCAACAAATCCATCTTACAACCCTAACTACCGACGACCCAACAACAAGCAGTCCGGCACTTGCACCTACTGCGATAAAGAAGGACATACAGAGGATATTTGTTACCGCAAACACGGTTTTCCACCAGGCTACGGCAGCAAGGGAAACCAACAAAGGTTCTCTAAGACAAACCAGGTTAGCACACAACACACACATAATCAAATTCAAGAAATAGGAGAATGCTATGAAGACAATGAGCGAGCTGATGCGCCGTTCACCCTTACTAGGGCTCAATACAATGAGATTATGGCCTTCCTTCCTGGAAAACAGAATGCAGAATGTTCAAAAGGAAAGCATGTTGCAATTGCAGGCAATCACCGCAAGGTCGACACATCAAACACTGGTATAACCTCTTCCTTTTCTAATAATCATGAAATTAATGACAAGTGGATAATTGACTCGGGAGCAACCGATCATATTATATGTAATCTTGCATACTTCAAAGATTACACACAAACAAGTATGATTTCTGTACAACTACCTACAAATCAAATTGTCCCTGTAACTCACATAGGGACAGTCCAACTCAGCCCCAAACTCATTCTTCATAATGTCTTATATGTGCCTCAATTCAATTTTAACCTAATTTCTAGTAGCAAACTCACATAAAATTCAAATCTAAGCCTATGTTTTACCTCACAGAGTTGCACCATCCAGGATACGAAGAATTGCCAGAAGATTGGATGTGCTAAGATGATTAGAGGCTTGTACTACTTGGATCCCAAACTCACTCCAAAAATTCACCCCACTACTTTAGTCAATGCCACCACCACAACATGGCACATGAGGCTCGGTCATCCATCTTTTCTAAGAAGTAGCATCCTGAAAAATATTTATCCACAAATTTCAGTTAGTAATAGGCAAAGTGCTTGTGATGTATGTCATTTGTCAAAACAAAAGAAAAAGAGTTTTCCTCTTAGTTCAAGTAGGGCAGATTCTTGTTTTGAATTACTTCACATGGATATTTGGGGGCCTATTATGAATTCATTTAATGGGAAACATTATTTTCTAACTATTGTGGATGACCATAGTCGTTTTGTTTGGCTTTATTTGATGAATTGTAAATCAGAAACAAGGAATGCTATTCAGGTTTTCAACAAATATGTGAACACACAATTCAAGTCTTCAATCAAGAGCATACGGACTGATAACGGGGCAGAGTTTAATATGCCCCAATTCTATGCCACCCATGACATCATACACCAAAGCAGTTGCCCGGAAACGCCGCAGCAAAATGGGGTCGTCGAAAGAAAGCACCAAGACATTCTCAACATAACCCGAGCACTCATCTACCAAAGCCAAATACCAAAGAACTTCTGGCCAGAAGTTGTCTCTCATGCCGTATACCTAATGAACCGGCTTCCCACAAGCACCACAAACAATTCAATCCCATTCTTTACCCTATACAAACACAAACCAAATTGGGGGGATTTAAAAGTCTTTGGCTGCCTCTGTTTTGCTTCAACCCTCAACAGAAACAAAACAAAATTAACACCTAGAGCTACCAAGTGCATCTTCCTTGGGTACAAACACGGGGTCAAAGGATACAAGGTCATGGACCTCACTACGAACAAAATTTTTCTCTCTAGAAATGTTTATTTCTATGAAACCCTCTTTCCCTATCGAGATAAATTGGCCATTAAAACTCCAAACCAAACCTCATCAACCCAAAGTGACACAACATTTGATGATGAAGAGATTTTACCTTGGGAAGAAACGCAAATACAAGAGAATAATGCAGGGAATACAGTTCCACATGATCAAGGGGAAGCTGCAACTGCTCCTCAAATAGAGGAAGCACCACCTCTAAGGCGATCCACCAGAATCAGGAATACGCCACAATATCTGCAGGATTATCAATACCAATCAGTAAACTCAGCAATGAAGACACACATCAGAACCTCTCCACACTCAATCTCAAAACAAATGTCTTACGAAAACTTATCCTTGAAAAAGAAAGCCTTCTCTATCAATATACTAAACCACAGGGAACCTGCAAGTTACGAAGAAGCCATCAAAAGCAAGCATTGGAGAGATGCTATACAAGAAGAATTACAAGCATTATATACAAACAACACTTGGACAATTGTAAGCCTACCCTCAACAAAAAAGGAAATCAGTTGTCGTTGGATTTTCAAAACCAAGTTCAAATCAGATGGCACCGTGGAGCGTTACAAAGCCAGATTAGTGGCTAGAGGTTTCACGCAACGTGCCGGAATTGATTTCACAGAGACCTTCGCCCCTGTTGCAAAATAACTACAATAAGGTTATTCATAGCACTTGCAAGCTTGAGTGGATGGATACTTGACCAACTCGACATAAACAACGCTTACCTCCATGGAGAAATAAGCGAAGAAGTATACATGCAAGTTCCTCAAGGCTGTGAGGTGAAAAATGTGGAGGGAAGAGCTACCTGCAGACTACACAAGTCGCTTTATGGATTGAAGCAGGCCGGGAGACAATGGAACCTGCGATTAACAAAAGCACTACAAAGTTACGGGTTCCATCAAACAACTTCAGATCCTTCGCTATTCATCAAAATCACAGGTAATTCATTTCTAGCAGTTCTAGTTTACGTTGATGACATGCTTGTAACTAGCAACTGCAGAAACGAGGTCACCGAAATAAAAGCCTACCTTCACAATCTTTTCAAAATAAAAGACCTTGGCAGACTTCAGTATTTTCTAGGGTTTGAAATTGCTAGAAATAGTCAAGGAATTCACTTGTGCCAGAGAAAATATTGCCTCGAGTTACTCAAAGAACAAGGATTTTCACAATCCAAACCTGTAGAGACCCCTGCTCTCCCAAACTTTAAACCATCCCCGGACAAAAAAGCTCTCACTGATATACATGGTTATAGAACCTTAATTGGGAAACTCTTATACCTAACCCACACCAGACCTGAAATTTGCTATATTACACAACAGCTCTCCCAGAACCTCAACTCTCCAACCACAGATGATTTACAACGGACTCATCGTGTCCTTAGATATCTAAAGGGATCCCCAGGGCAAGGGCTTTTCTTCCCCTCAGACAACACAATTGAATTAAAGGGATTTACCGATGCAGATTGGGGATCTTGTACTGAAACGAGAAAATCTCTTACCGGATTCTGTGTGTTTCTTGGCAAGTCACTCATCTCTTGGAAGTCCAAGAAACAAACCACCGTGTCTCGAAGTTCATCGGAAGCCGAATATAGAGCCATGGCAGCCTCTGTATGTGAGATTCAATGGCTCTTGTATCTCCTTCGTGATTTTCACATGCAGCATCTCAAAACTCCGGTCCTCTTCTGCGACAACCAGGCAGCACTTCATATAGCTCACAACCCCGTCTTCCACGAACGGACCAAACATATAGATATCGACTGTCATCTCGTGCGTGAAAAGGTCCAAGCCGGTGTTGTTCATCTTCTCCCAATCCGATCCCACAATCAAATCGCAGATCTGTTTACAAAAGCACAACATCGGTCAACCTTCTCCTACTTCAAAGCCAAACTCGGTTTATTAGATCTTTACACGCCGAGTTTGAAGCGGGGTGTTACAACCAAAGAAGTCAATGTAAAACATCCTAGAGAAAGTACAAACCAGCCTGGCAATCCTGGTGAAATAAAAGAGAGCCACAAGATTCATCTAATGGCTAAAACTAATTCTCACATAATTTCCCCTATTGCCCCTTAACAACTTTTGTCTTTTCAGTAGCTGTCACCAACGGATACATTTTGTTTCTTCATTCTTTGTATATATAAAGACAATCACTATACTTTTGTAATCACTTTTATATACCTAAAAGGTATTATTCAATACAAAAAGATGTTCTTTCATCACATAATTTATCAGTCTCAATCAAAATTTAAGTTCGAAATTTAGTTATTTTGGATAATAAATATTATTATTATTTATTAATCCCTGTGGGACTTGTATTTATGAGAAGTTAATAAAGGAAGTTTTCGTCTAAAAATATTCAAGTTTGAAATCGCCATGGAAGAATCTGCTGCTTTATTCTCTTCTGTCTCGCTCGATGGAGAAGAGGTTTGCATGTTACTTTTCTTCTTCACTTTTAGAATTTTTTTAGAACAAACCCAGGATAACACGTCATTTATACACACCATCAATAATTTTGCAATAACTATTAGAATTTAGTATTTTTTAATTTAGTATCTCGGATTCATTTTCTATGTTGTAGGACGTAAAATTTTTATTTTGTTATCTAGAGTTTTATATGTACCATGTCCGCTTGGTGTAGCATGACACGGTGTGAAATTTTGATTGGTTGAAGTCATATATGTCAATGTACCATGTCCGCTTGGTGTACCACGTCACCTACATCAAGTGTATACTAGAATCTCTCGTTATTTTTAATTCAAAAATCAATGATCATTATGTTTTCTCTGATGGATTATGTTCGAAAACGACTATATTAAGTTTAGCACCTGTTTGGGAGGCTGTTTGGGAGGCGGTTAACGGAAGTTGTTTAGTAGGAGGTTAACGGAAGTAATAGAATGTAAATATTTCAAAGGGTTCACATTATACTTCTTCCATTAACCTTGAAATATTAACCCAATTGAAAGTAATGTAAACTTTTTAACTAATTTACACTCATTCATCAAGGTTAACATTTAACTTTCATTTTCATTTCCGTTATTTTCTTTTTCGTTTCGCTACTCACTTTAACCTCAAAGGCTCTAACTTTCGCCTCCATTAACTTCTCAACTCGGAGTATTTCAATGCGACTTATTTTGCATCTTCAACCTAATTCAAGTAGATTAATGCTTCAAATCTTTCATATTAATACTTAACAGTACCACAAATCGATTTCTCCATTCTACTATTTCTCTTAGCAAATTCTACTTTTTTTTTTGTTTTGTTGCAGATGAATGTTTACGTGAAGATTGTGAAAACAGTGGCGATGAAAGTAAAAAGATCTGATACTATTGCAACTCTGAAAGCTAACATTAACCGAAAGGAACGTATTCGTGAAATAAATCAGAAGCTATTTTTTGATGGCAAACTCCTCCCGGATGCCGTAAATATAGCTGGTTGTGGTATTCAGAATAATGCTACTCTCCATTTAATTGCTATGGATTATGTTGCTTTGAAAATTTTCGTCAATATACCACCCGGTAACAGAGTTATCACATTGGTAACAAGAGCTAGTGAAACTGTGGGTAATATCAAGTTAATGATTCAGGAAAAAGATGGGATTCTCCCCAGTAGCTTCACTCTCGTCTGGAACGGTAATCTACTTGAAGACAGCAGTATTCTGGCCTCGGTTGGGATAAGGAACAATTCAACCATTCATCTGATTTTCGGTAAGAAAGAAGTCCGAACCCTTTATGTGAAAGCGGAGGGTGTGGAGGCTGTAAAACTGTGTGTTAAAGTTATGTTTACTGTTGGAGATGTTAAAACAATTGCTATGAGCTTGATTGGTGAAACATTCAGCGATCGTATGAGTTTATATAACGCTGGACAACAGCTTGATGATTCCAAAACCCTGGCCTTTTATGACATAGAAGAAGGAGCTATGTTAAATTTGTTGACCAAGGTAATGCAAATATTTGTTAAGACTAGTGCGAAAACTGTCACACTTAAGGTGAAGGAACATTTTACCATAGACGAAATCATAGAAAAAACGTTTCAGAAGCTGCATAAAGCCATTCCTGAGGATGTTGTTATTGGTTTGGTTTATGCTGGAAAAAAGCTCAAGCATGATAAGGATCTGGCCAGTTACGGGATCCAGCGTGACTCCAGTTTGCTGTTGGTTATCACTACCTCAACAAGTTTAAAATAGTAATGATATTTGGCTGCTTTCTTCTTATTGCTACTGTCAGTCTGTTAGGAAATAGAGGATCGGACTCAGTGTACACTATCGAAGAACTTGAATAAGAACAAACTTTTACTAATCGAGTATAATTTTTACAAACCTCACACAATACTCATACATACCCCATAACTCTTTATATTTGTTACATTTAGTAGCACTACAACACTCAATTTTCTTCTCACATTTTTTCTATTCTCACTTGCTCTCAATTTTTGTGATGATCCAAATGACTCCTACTCATGGCTATTTATAGCCTTCATACAAAGTTCATGAAAAATCTAGTTTCTCTAGAATTTTCTTTTTAGTGACCAAATGAGTTGTTGCTAGAACTTTCCATAATATACTAGACCCTTTTATCTCTAAATTATCATACTTATTTATTTTTCTTTTATTTTATTTTATTGTTTTAAATTAATAGTTAATTTTCAACACAGTCTACGATCCAAAGCTAATTGATGAACTACAAAAAATGGATTATTACATGACTGGTGTTTTTTTGTTTAGATCATCTGGTATGTTTTCCTTGATTGTTTTTGGGAAAAGATATTGCTACATACTGATGTTATGATTGCATTTTATGCTTTTGAATATGATGGTTAACCTTAAGGTAGGATAATCATTATGCATGTGTCATGTTGTTGTGTTTTGCTGTGCGGTTTTATTAGTAAAAACATAAGAATTCTGCAATTAACAATTAGTATTGGTGTTACACATTGTATGCTCTTTTAGGATGGTTACCGTGCTTGCTTGCAGCCGTTTATTCACACTCCATCCCATGGAGCCCTATTCCGGCCACTACGGAAACATTGGTAGCTGTTAAGTTGTGGACATTGGTTTATATGTACATATGTACTCTGTTTTATTTTGTGCTGAAATTGTGAAGTTATTTTTGTTTTGAAAATACACTCGTGGATAGTAATAGCAAGTGTTGGATCTTTTTATTTTGTGTTGATCATCCATCTCCTTTGTTTTGCTTGCAGCTCTTGTGATTGTTCTGATTGGATACCGTAACTATTGAAAATAAAATCTATGTAGATGTTACCTGATAAACGCCAAAGGAATATTAACAAGTGATAATAGGAGTTTTGCATAAAAAACTATAAAACCATTCTTTTAGTTAAATACTAGTATATATAGACAAAAAAAAAGAAAAAAAAGAAAAAGGTATTGAACACTTGAAAAGGTTTGTGTCACTAAATGTAATCTAATATTATTTCGTATTAGTATTCTCTCAAACTGAAATACTATTGTGTTGGTAAAGTTGTAATCTCAACTATTAATTGTAAAATTAACGGATTAAATTTGATTAGTATATTTACGGATTAAATTTGATTAGTATATTTTAATATTTTCAAGAAACTAAATCTTAAACCAATTGATTGTAGCCCAATTGTTACACTCACCAATGCATAAGTGGGAAAACCGGATTCCAATCCTGTTCCTTACAATTTATCCAATAAAAAAAAACACTCACCACGGTCAAACTTGTCTTTTGATCTTCTAGGAACTTTTACAAAGGAAATTTCCCTCCAGAAAATATAGTATATAAGTTTGGGAGACTCATCCCCTTCCTCTCCCAAATATTCAGAGTATCAAATAGCCATGCAAGAATCTATTGCTCAACCCGATGAAGAGGTTCTTCTTCTTCTTCTTCTTCCCGTACAAGTTTTTAATCCAAAAAACAATGCCTTGTGTGTTTTGTCTGATTGATTATGTTCAAGTAGGACTATAAAAAGTTGAATGCAGAAACATGACTTACTCAGTTTTTCTTAGAAAATTCTACTTTGGCTTTGTTGCAGATGATTGTTTACTTGAAAGTTGTGAAAACAGTGCCAATGAAAGTAAAGAGATCTGATACTATTGCAGCTCTGAAAGCAAACATTAACCGGAAGGAACGTATTTCTGAAATTAATCAGAAGCTATTTTTTGATGGAAAACTCCTCCCAGACGCCCTCAGTATAGTTGGTTGTGGTATTCATAATAATGCCACTCTCAATCTAATTGCCATGGATTATGTTGCGGTGAAAATTTTCGTCAAGAAGCAACTTGGTAGCAGAGTTATCACATTGGTAACAAGAGCAAATGAAACTGTGCAACATATCAAGTTAATGATTCAGGAAAAAGTGGGGTATCACCCTAATAACTTCAATCTAGTGTGTAACGGTAATCTACTTGAAGATGGAAATATTCTGGCCTCTGTTGGGATAAGGAACAATTCTACCATTCATCTGATTTTCAGTAAAAAAGTAGTCCTAACTGTTCTTGTCAAAGCACGGGACTCCGAGGCTTTAAAACTCCCTGTTAAAGCTACATTTACTGTTAGAGATGTCAAAGCAATTGCTATGAGCTTGATTGGTGAAACACTCCGCAAAGATACGAGTTTATCTGATGCTATGAGGTTGATTGGTGAAACATTCTGCAACCATATGAGTTTATATTATGCTGGGTATCTGCTTGATGATTGCAAAACCGTCGCGTATTATGACATAGAAGAAGGAGCTGTGCTATATTTGTTATCCAATGTGATGCAAATATTTGTTAAGACTAGTTGGAAAACCCTCACACTTGATGTGCAGCACCATCATACTGTGAAAGATATCATAGCGAGAACTTTTCAGAAGCTGCAAGACACCATCCCCGGTAATGCTAAAATTGGATTGATTTATGGTGGAAAACGGCTCCAGGATGATAAGGATCTGGCGAGTTACGGTATCCAGCGCCATTCCACTTTGGAGTTGGCTTACACTTTAGAATAAATTAACTGATACTTGGCTGCTTATTCTTACTTTCAAGTCTATGATCCAAAAAATTTAAGGAAATATTGTTCATGGGAATGTGCTAATGGACTGATGATGTTAGGCGGGATAGAGAGAAACTACGAATGCATCTATTTGATGAACTTCAGGGGAAGGTTTTTTACATGTCTGCTGTTTTTGTTTTGATGATCCAATTGCGGGTATGTTTCTGTTATTGTTTTTGTGAAGACGCCACACTAGTGAAGTTATGGTTGCATTTTCTGCTTATCCATCAAATGGTTAACATTAATTAGCGGTAGGAATTGCTCTTTATATGTGTTTTCTGATGTTCTATGTTGCATTGTATTGTGCTGTGCTTCGCGATTTTAAGTTAAAATATATCTGCTATATATTAACAATTAGTACTGCTGTTACACATTGTATGCTCTTTTAGGGAGGATGTTTGTGGTTCATGACCCATAGATTACAAAAGAAGAGGACAACTAAAACAGCAATTGTTTGAAATACATTTCCCGGTCATTTCTATTGATTGTGAAACCCTAATAATGATGCATTAGTTACCGCATCCAAAATGCTGCCAGACTAAAACAAATTGGGGCATGTGAGAGCCATACGCCATCAACCGAATCAGCTTTTCATATATACTTATCTATCTAATATACACCAATGCACTCTGTCTTGGCATCTGCCGTTGGAAAATCTGAATTCTCTATCGTCAAGCCGTTGGAGTCCGGACTGTTGTCTGTATGTTTCTACACCAACCAATAAAATACAAGCATTAAGTTGTTTGTTTGTCTAGAGGAAGCTATAAAGCCACATGACAAAAAAACAGTATGATATGGTCATATTTTGGCTAAATACAATCAGGAACTTCCCGAACTTAGCCAAAAAAATTTAGTTGCCCCTTGAATTTTGGAAATGTCTCATTAATCTTCTAAGTTAATTTAAAGTGATATGTGCTTCAACTTGCTCAATTCTCATTTTATGCTGTCACATAGCGATAGGGAGTTAATCATGTCACATTAAGTAAGTTCAAGTTTCTAAGAGACATCTCTGGGGGTATGAGAAAAAAGCTTTATCTTTTCGGGCTTATACAATGTGTTAGTTTAAAAAGTGACTAAAATATATATATGTTTGAGGATCGGTTTTATACCTCTTCTTCATCATATACTTCAAGAACAGAACTTAGATGGCTAGCATAACTCTTCTTGGCCTTGGGATCAGATGCCTCTGGTCCATCTTTGGATGCGTTTTTATCTTTTTTAGACTTTCTTGGGCGAGAATGCTTTGGTACGGTAGACTGATCACGACCTGGTGATTGCTTTGGTGACATCAAATTCCGGTATCGCCTGTTTTGCTTTGGTGACGAACTTACAGGAGACCCGATAGCAGCAGCAGATCGCTTTGAATGCTTGTCGGTGCTTTTCCGACCAGGAGAATGCACCGGTGAGTTTGCTCCAGCCCCTGATGATCTCCGACTCCTATGCTTCGGCTTCTTTTCCACTTGGTTTGTATCTAGTTTTGAAAACATAATTTGTTGTAGTTTTGTGCAAATAAGAGATGGAACTTTACATGAGAAATACAAGCTAACCTGTTGAAGTAGGCGAAGCTGCTGAAAATACTTGTTCCAGTGATTCACCATTTTCATTTTCAAGCTCTGGTGCAGATTTGTGGTACTCAGTCATCTGAAAACATCTTCAACAAATAAATTACAATGATAAAACTGGATAGAAAATAGAACCTAGAACAAAATAGGCAGGGTCAACGGAACGTAAATGTTATCAAGAAATTCAAGATTTCTTTTTCTATACTAAGCAGTAGTACATCTATTAATGAGGATTTTATTAGGAAAACGCGGTATCAGAACCCCACACATTTCGACGCACGGTTTTTTTCATGAAAACACGTGTCACAAAATGTTCAGGGTCTTCCGTGGAAAGGGTCCCCCGTAAAGAAAAAAATATATTTCTGTTATTGGTGCCAATGCTAAATTATTATATTCTGAATAGATTGAATTGTGCTAAATTTAATAGCAAGATACAGAGGAACACGTTATGACGCTTGTACATGGGTTAGTTGTCCCTAAAAGACGGGGATACATACGCATGCATGTGAGCATTGGAAATGGAATGGGGTTAAGATTTCCGAGTGGACAATTTCTGTCGATAATTCCAAAACTTTCTTAGTTTGTTTATCGGGGGATCAATGGATAATCCGTGACCTCACCCTGAGTCCCGGAATAGAATAAAATAGAAATGAATAGAAGAAGATGATACCCAGCTAGGCTTAGATGCATCCGGACCTTCCCATCCAATGTGAGCAACATGCTTTACATCTGTAGGATTTCCAATCTCCATATCTGGTTCTTTCTCATCTACACAAATTTCAAAACATCAAATGAACAAACAATCATATAATACATTGCAAAACATTATATCTTTAAAAATATGAATATACGTAAATATTAAATATATACATACCAAACATATGTGAAATATATCTGATACCTCCTCTTATGATACCTTTCATCCTTTTCTTTTTTTTTTATGTGTATGCAGTTTCTGGTTGTATATTTAAATATAAAAATCAAGAATTAGATATAAAAATGTGTTATTTTGTGTGAAATTATGATCAAGAAGAGAAGAATGGGAAGACTTAATGAAAATATGAAAAATGAAATGGTCTTCTTCTACTTCTCTTTCTCCATTGTTAATTTTTGGGATTAGAAAGGAGTCATGGGGAAAAGGTTGACCTAAATTTCAGGGGGAAAATCCAGAGGGAGGGGAACCAGAAATGTGGATTGGTAATTAAAAATAAAAAAAGTAGAGACTAAATATTGGGTGGCTTTCTTTCTTCATTAAAACGTGGGAAAAGGTTGTTTGTTTTGAGACAAATAAATAGCTGTCTCACTATTCATTTTCTGTTATTTATTCCTCAATTAACTGTTAATTATATACCCCTAGCATAACCTTTTATGTTGTTTTTTTTTATTTTCTCTTTTCGACCAATTTTTGTTTATGCAATTTTTTATTGATGAAAAAGTCTTAGTTTAATGGTTGAGACTCTTCTGACAAAGGGGAGGTCCTAGGTTTAGACTGAATTTGGAATGAAGATATTTCTTTATTGTTCATTGTAACCGCTATTTTTTCAAAAAAATGTAAATTTTGTTAACAGTTTTACTATCTGAATTGAGATTCTGTTTTCCATTTTCTTGCCATAACATAAGTAAGATAATGTAACATCTAAATTACTTAGACTTCAAGGTCTCAAAATGCATATCATAAACAAATGAAAGCTCATTAATATGGCTTAATTTCTATCTATTTTTAATGTGGATTCAGTTGCCTCCATTCAGAAGTGGATACCTTTAATATTATTGTCTACTAAGGCCGATATTATTTGATTATTAACTTGTCGTAGAGCACACAAAAGTTTGAACTCAAGATTTTTAGACTAAAAGATTTGCAGTCCTCGCCTATTTATAGGTTCTACTCGATCAACAATTTTGAGCCAACCTTAATTTGTACTAGACATAATCATCCATTTATATTTTTAAACCCATCGTCATACAAGCCCTTTTTTATTGTTATTTTCCATTATACCCTTATTTGGAAAATGAATGAATGAAAGAGGAAACTTTGCAGACTGAGAGCGAACTAACTGCGAATGAAGCTGCAATTTTTTCATCAAAATGTTTTTTACCATTCGCAGTGCTGCCGGCGTCGTCTTCATAGAAGTTTGAATTAACTTTCGCAGATTATTGTAGATTTCACAGATTATGTATCTACAATGTTCATGTTTTGCGAGGATTTTCTTGTGATGGGAAAGGGCTTCGCAAAGAGATGTACGCCTCTAATCTCTAGATGTCATAATTTGAGATACATAGAGAGCCAATTAGTATTTATGACTTCTTTCTAATGAAGTTTTAAGACTCCATTAGACTGGATATTGGTGTAGTGATGTCGAACTAGATTATAAGCAAGACAAAAATGAAGTAGGAGAGGCCTAGTTTGCATTCAAAAGCATAATGTATTTTCTGGGGGAAAAAGGCACATAATCTGGAAATTCTTGTAAATTATACATTGTAAAATGATATAACTTTCACAAGTATAATACCTAAAGAACATGTCTTTCTTCACCTCTTGTAATGCAAAACTTAAAGATAAAACATTCGACCTGTAATAATACGGAACCCATATAATGAGAAGGGATTTGAAGAAAAAGATAGAACAAGTAGCATAGGCTGTATATTTTGAAATATAAGTAGAACCACATCCCGTCCTTAACTCAGTGCAGAAACAAATTCAACAGAAACCGCCGCCATTTATTTCGACTATGAAGCTTTCAAATCATCCATGCCAACACTAGCCTGCATCAACAATAATGGATTCGGTGAGCATACTACAGCTGAAATTTAGTCCAGAATAGTGGAAAAAACATTTGGTGGGAAAATATACTAAACTTTCCTGCCTCTCCACCAAAACTTGCCCCCACAAATGTATTATTTCTTTCCTTTTTATGTAAGGGTACATGGCTTTCAACAATTAAAAGAGATAATTCACCTATTGACAAGCTTTTTCAATATAACTATGAGCCAAATAGCATAAATAAGGACCACAAATAGGGTCATAATGATGCAAAACATCCAAACCTTTTCAAGTTCTACAATAGTATGCAATACTTTTGGCAATCTTATCGTAATTCAATAATTTAGTTGCAATCTATCGACTACTATAATTCTTACAATGTTCACAAATTTCAAACATTTATAATTCAACCTACGCTGGCTATACATGCTAGGCAGCTATGGTAACCTTTCAGAATGAAAAATTTAGATAAAGTTAGCAATTAATACCAAACTAAAAGGGATAAACTTGATTTCAAAAAGGAAAAAAAGGGATAAACTTGCCACAGATTGAACTAATTGCTATGGACAAGTAAAGTTGCATGTGGTAAGATTATCAAATTCCTGATTTTCGGATAAAATTGCAAAGTATTTAAAAGGTCCGAATAGTTTGTGTCATTAGGTCAATAGATGTCGCAATTAACTCCATTTTTACAGGCTCGGTACGTAATATGTGCAGCAGATTGAAATTGTCAAAGCAGGAAAACGGTTGATCCAACAGCAATTTACTAAGTTTTAGACCACTAGAGAGGACATGAAAGCAGGAAAGTAATTCAGCCTCCAAAGTCTTACCAGAAATTTGTGATTTTCTTCAAGAAATGGTGAGAAGGTTGCACAGAATTTTTCCATGTCAGCAGCAACGTCACCGTTGCCTGCAATGACTTCCATGAATTTCTTCCTATCAGGAGCAAGCTTCATAGCCACCTGCAGTCCAGTATCAAATAAATATAAAAGGAAACTTTGGCAAGCAACATAATAACAGATAAATCGAGACTAAGTGTAGCACACTGAAACAAAATTTCATAATTGAACTGAACAAGCATAGAAGACATTACGGTGAAACTTGAACTAGCAAGCCATCCGTGGAACTTTTTCAGTGTCTTGCCATAGGAATCGGCACAGGCTTGGGACATTGTCCAATCTTGATGAGAAACTAAATTCCGGAACAGTTCCACTAGGAAGTCCATTGCTCTGAAATCACCCAAAGAAGATGAAAATTGTGAGAAAGAACATATTATACCCATCTGACTACTGTCACCAAACTCAGATTAGATTCCTATTAATAGTTTGTAATTCACAATACGCCTAGGTGATTTTACTGAACAATAAAAGCAAAAAGGGTCAAGTAAAGATTAGCAAAATCTTCACTTCTTATAAAGTCCTGTTCAACACTTGATTTCACCAACCAGGCAGGACTATATACATTGTGTATAGTAAGAAGCATTCTGTAACATTTTCTTTCATTTGACTTGAAGGAAATCAAACATGTAAAGAAGACCCTTTTAGCCAACCCGAAGTCTTAGTTCAGAAAACAATGGCATGTAACTCAATGACGACCATCTTAAAAAAAATTCTAAAAAACTAAACCAATTTCTGAAATTTCTTCAATATCTAAAACATTGATGGGAGATGAGAAAAGCATCATTCATTTGGAACAATAAGATGCATAGTACCTGGTGAGCCAAAGAAGACCATTGGTACAACTAGAAGACCCTTTAGCAGTTTTAGCTTGAATCTCCTCTTGAACCATGGAATACAAATTGTTGTATTTAGTTGGATCGGTTGTATATTTAGTTTCCAATCTCTACATCAACACGAAAATCATAAAGAATCAGAAAACTACAAAATCCAATTACTAGTCATTCATTCGAACAAATAATTGGATCATTACCGTTATATTTCCCCCAATATCAGATTTCACAAGTGTTAAAGCAGCTCCGAACTTATCTGCAATAGAAAAAGTAACAAAATTTTATCAATTAACAAGAAAATGAGAAGAGATTCTTGATAAAAAAAAAAAAAAAAGAGTGACGGACCGATAACAGGCAAGATCAATTTGCAGACATCCAAAAAGGGTTTAGTCAGAATTTGACCATCTTCGGATTTAACAACCTTCATTCCTTCCAAGGACGGACTAAACACTGTGCCCTCCATCACTGATCCAAACATTAATTACAGATAATTAGAATGGGATTAAGCAGATCCATTAAAAAAAACATCATTGAGAGGGAGATCTCTACCGTTAAATTGACAGAGGCAGATGAGAATTAAGATTGAAATGTGAAAATTGAGTTGAGATTCTGTAAAAGGAAGGAAATGAGACGTGTACTGAAGTTGGTCTCACGTCTTCACTTTCTTGCTTTAGCTTTAGCTTTTACAAACGAATAACAGAGTGACGAGAAATTTTAAAATGCTCCTACAATACCGATCATGTGAAACCCCAAACTATTAATTCGATGACTTTATATGTGTTAATATCTAGGATTACTGATTTAGAGTCTATGTTTAGTTTGTAGGGTCTGGGGTTTTTATTTTAGGATCTAACATTTTATATAAATTATTAACTATAAAATAAATTTTTAATTAATTACACGTTATTAAAATCTTATTGCTTAATGTAACATATGTCTAACCATTTATTAGTTTGGAGTAGCACATTATTGTGTTCCAGGAATATAATAAAATCTCTCGTGAGTGAGCTACTTAGCTGCTGTCATTTCATTTCTCTTTCGCAATTGATTCAGTTTGGGTAGATCTGAAATTAGTTTCTTTTTTTTTTGAAAGGAAGCAAATATCAAATTTTACCTTTCTAGTTATTGAATTTTGTAGATTCAGCCTTTACTCTTTCTATTTGCATCTCTAATCTTCTTTCGATACCATTTTGTCAAATTCAAAATTTCTATGAATATAGGCTTTAATCTCTCTAAAGACCCTTAAATTTGACACTTTTTTCAGTTTTACCCCTTATGTCTCACTTTAACTCATGAACTTTAAAAATCAGGTCATTTTGACCCTTAAATTCTCTGTGGCGCCTACGTGCCAAAATAAGGAGAGTGGAGAGAAAAATTTGAAAATTTTCCATTTTGACAATTTGCAAATAACCCTCAAATTATTATTTTTCTTTCTTTTCGTCTTTTTCCTTCTTCTTCCTTTCTTTTTTCATTCCTTCTTCTTCTTCCTTCTTTATTTTCTTCTTCTTTCTCATTTTCTCTAGAAATCCGAAAATCTGAAAAATTTCAGAAAAAAATTGGAAATTTCCAGAAATTCCAGATTTCTAGAAAATTCTAGATTTTAGATTTCTAGAATTTTTCCAGATTTCAAAAAATTTCAAAAATCTTAAAATTTCTAGATTTTTCCTGAAAATTTCCAAAAATCTAGAAAATTTAGAATTTCTAAAAAATTTCTGGAATGTTTCAAGAAATCTGGAAATTTTTGCAATTTTTCAGATTTCTGGAATTTTTCGAGGAATTTCCTGATTATTGAAATTTTCTAGAAATTCGAACATTCCATAAATCTGGAAATTTCAAGAGTTTTCCTGGAATTCCAGAAGATTTCTAAAATTTTCCAGAAATCTGAAAATTCTGTAAATCCGGCGGAAATCCAAAGAAAGGAAAAAAGAAAAGAAAGGAGAAGAGAAGGAAGGAAGGAAAAGAAAAGAAAAAAAATTGTAAAAATAAAACAAAATAAAGATCAAAATTGATATTTACCGAAAAGTGTATTGCACTCACCTTAGGTGAGACTAGTCATCACATAAAAATGGTTAAACTAATTTGTTTTTTCAAGTTAAAAGGATAAAGTGAGAAGCGATGAACATGAGGGCTTAAACTGAAAAAAAGTACCAACTTTAAAGATCATTAAAAGAATTAAGCCAAAAATTTATCATTTGATTCATGCGTTATTATTTTGTAACATTTACTGACGGGGTATTCAAACAAATTATCTGACATTTTATTTTTTTTATGAGAAGTTTACTAGTTTATTAATTAGCTTTTACACAACCTACGTTTCCACACAAGGTACAACCATATTATTAAAGAGTGCCCCCTTAGGCGATTACCGAGTTGTGGTAAGACACCAGCAGAATGTCTTGGCCGAGATTTGTTGGTTGCAGCTACGACTTGCAGTTTGCTCTTTGTATTTTTGTTCTATTGTCTTTTTTTGTAGCGTTCTAGCCCTTCGTTGTATAAAAAAAAAATCAACACTTTACTATACCTTATAAAATCGTACAATTTACTTCTAATGTTTTCAAACAATGTCAATTTTAATCTTATTTAACATAAAATTTAAACAAACAGTATTTTTGTTGTTTGATTCATGGATTAAATGCACCATTGGTCACTTAACTTTGTCTTTTATTTTCAAATGACCATTCAATTTTAATTTGTCTCAATAAAGTCACTTATCATTTAGTTTTGTTTCAATTAGGTCACTCCATCAACTTAAAAATAAATTAAATACCAAAATAGTGATGTGGTTGTCAACATCTGTATCAGTCAACTTTTGACCGTTGACTTTGACTGCCATGTGGCAGCCGCCTAGATGCTTAATAAAAATTTACAACATGTGACGCCTAGGTGGCTGTCACGTGGCAGTCAAAGTTAACGATCAACTGTTAACTTATGCCAACGTGACAGTCACATCACTACTTCGATATTTAATTTATTTTTAAATTGATGGAGTGATCTAATTGAGAGAAAACTCAAAGTTGACTAACTCTATTAAGACAAATTGAAGTTGTGTTGCAAATGTTTCAACTCTTGACTTGGTACATTACAAGTATAATTATCCCAAATAACAAAGTTATCTCCTCAATTAGAAAAATGATGACATTAGCTCAACAATTTCATTCCACAAAATTGAAAAAACTCACAAACACATTACAAATAAATTCTGAAATTTAGCAAATCTTAGGTGGATATTTGAGAGAATTCTTGACAATTTTCTTGGTAGCAGCATCAGCAAGATCAATGCCACAAATATCAGACAGCCTAATGAGGTAAAGTAGAACATCAGACAACTCTTCACCAAGATGTTCCTTGTCTGAATCATCCCAGTTAGGCAAGCCCTTGTCCACTTCTCCTCTCCATTGGAATATTTCTGATAGTTCTCCTACTTCTCCTACCTAGCCATCCAAAATTCCATTCATTACTTTCATAGTCTCGATAAATATTTACACTAGAATTTACTTATTATAATTTACATAACAGAGTAGATAGACTCGAAACTCAAAAATCTAAAATAAATGTAGAAATATTCCACTTGAACTAACATTACAACGATATTAATAAAGCATAACAACTAGTTGTTTGTTAGAGTTGTTAGATGAGAGGTATAAAGTTTAAATTTTTGTGCGAAAAACAAATTAATATTTAAGGGTCTGTTTCAAAGTCGAGAATAATGATGCAATCATATATATCACAATCGCTTTTTTTTGGAAATTCAAATTGACCCATTGTATAGGAAAACATTATAAATACACTTGTAATGTTTTCAAGCAAGTCCAACTTTATTTATCTTTTTAAACAAAATTCATTAAGTTGGGTTGATTAGCATTTCACTATCACGCCGATCAGATTTTGTAAACATTAATTATGTTTAAAATGTTTAATGTATAACGTAATTATAAACAACATTTCAAAATAATAACAACTAAATACGTTTATTACATTACTAACACAATCACATACAACTTACCAAATGCACGAAATTGCTTTATATTTTCGCTAAACTTGTTTAGAATGTGTGATGACAATCGAATAACTTTTAACCTACTTCACTCAAAATTTTCGTTAGGTAGGTAAATTTTATCTTACTAAAGAAAATTTGTAGCATTTGGTATTTTAGGGTAAATCAACATTTTTCCAAAAATAATATGGAAAAAAAAAATTGAAATTGGAAAAGGATGATTACCATAGCAAGAAGAAGATTCCTAGGACTATGAAACTTGTCCCAATCTCTAGCTTTTGCAAAATCTTCAAGTTTCTTTGCAAGTTCTTTAATACTAATGTCTTCTACCACCCTCTCTTCTCCAACCTCTTCATCATGATCTCCTCCTTCTCCCATTCCTATTTTGATCTTTGTGATTATTCTTGGAGAGTTAGGGGATTCTTTTATAGGAGCGAAAAGGTAGAAAAAAAAATGATAAAAAAAAAATGATAAAGAAAAAGATAGATCAAAAGGCAGAAAAATAAGGAAAAAATCATGGTTTATACATGAGATTCTTTTGCAGTGTCCACCATGAAAATTGGCCAACTTATAGATGAAAGAATATTTCATTTTTAAACTTTGCTTTATCTGCCAAGAAAAATCAATTCAATTGGAATGAATGAGAAGATTTTAGGGGTCATTCATATATTATTTCATTAATTTAGTGATTAAACTACTCATTTGGGTTGCTTTAAGTTGGCTTATTTAGTGTGATAACTATAAATCTATACTTGATTCCATAATTGTATGCCACTAATTGTGTTAATTAACTCCATTAATATTATCAAGCATTTCAGAATTAGAGGTTTCTCATGCCAAGATAATAAAATCTATTCAACAAATTGCAACATGGTAGAATACCTTTATTCCCGACTGAATATATCTTAAACACAGTCTCATTCTCTTGGTGAATTACTCTCCAAATTTAATATGAAGAGTCATCATTAGATTAATAATTTTCCAAACCAATGGTCTATAATTTTTCTAATTATATCTCTATTATTTTTGTTAAATCAGTTCAATTATCTAGTTACTTTCCACTTTAAAGTTTTTACCGTAGTCAATTACGGTTCTCCTTTATCATGCTTCATCTTTTGCTGCCTACCACAAGTCGCCGGAATTATAGTCAACGCTGCTATTCTTCTATTGTCGACGAGCTCTCAAGAGATGGGACTGAGAGACACTTCGGTATTATTATTCATTTTTTTTATTGTAATTTACTGAAAAACATGAATAAAATGAAAATTCAATTCTTATTTTTAAAAAAACGAGTGGACTTGGGACGGGCTTGAAATTGAGGCTCTGTAGCCCAACTTGACCGAAGCCCAATGTATATTTAGAGCGAATTAAGTTAGGCCCGAACATGTTTTTATTTCATAAACGCGATACAGGTCCGTCTGAGCCTGACCTGGCCCAGCCCCTGGATTCATGGCCATACGATAAAAATGTTGGGGCCACCGACACCAAAAGCACAGCTATGCACGCTCACCCACGCCACTTACTGGGAACAAAATATGCATAGCTACGAAATACACACATCAACACAACAATTATACACAGTTATGCAACCCACACAAGAAAATAATAGATGAAGAAAACAATAAAAACACACTTAAAATTTTAGCCTGGAAACCTCTTCAACAAGAGTAAAACCACAGGATACGTAGACCACTTAACGCTCCACTATAAAAAATGGGTTACACCTTTTTGGACGGACTAAACTGTAACAAGAAAACTCTCGCTCACAATGGTTATAGTTTTATAGACGGACAAAACTATAACGAAAAACCCTCTTTCTATGGTTACATTTTATGGACGGAAAAATGATAACAAAACCCTCTCTCGCTCACACACACTCAAAGCCCGTTACACCATCTAGTACTAGCTACATGAGTTGTGGATCCTCTTGGATACCTTTACTCAAAGGATACAAGGCTATTTAAAGACACTCAAAACTTGGACACCAAATTGGTCAACCTTGATCCTTTCACCAATTAAATGGGCTTCCTCCTTGAGTTTTGTCACCTCACTTTATTGGTATTTTTTCTTTTTTTGAGAAAAAAGCAATTATCATTAAAATTGAAAGAGATTACATGATAATAAGCTAGAGAGATACAAGGTACTAAACCTCATATTAGGACTGACTAATGTCAGAATTAACAACGATAGTACGAAATACATAAAAATCACAATAAAAACTAACAAACTGATTTTCAAATATTCCTTGAGCTTCCAATAAGGTGGAGCGGCTGTTGGTATCCATTCTTCAAGATCTGGACGCTTTCGCAGATTAGGATCTTCAAATATTCCTTAAGCTTGTTCTTCAAAATTTACCACTCATCATGAAAGACCGTGCCAATGACCAATGTGGGATAACGGGAGAAATCCCAACAAAAAAGATTGAACATATAAATATAGTTTTGTTAATCAAGTTTTGTACTCGATTATTCATTCAAACTGAGATTTTCATCATCGTTAAAACTTAATGTAACCAATAACAAAAGTTCAATGAAAATCAAGGATCCCGGCATGTGTTTCTGCAGTGATTCCAAAGTGCCGAAATTCTTGAAGCTTTTGAAGATTCCATAATCTGTATCACTGGAAAAATAAAGAATATATAAGATGCATAAATTGGTTGGGATTCGAAAAGATTAAAGTTTTTATGGTATAATTGTAATGATTATTTTTAGATCCTTCAACCCAGAATGTGAATAAAATTTTGTCTGGAAATTTCATATGAAAAAAAGCAAAAAGGAATAAGCATAATAAATTCTTGATATTTTTTTTCATATAATCAAGTCAGCCTTCTATGCCTGAAGCAGAGTATTATATAAAATTGGAGATGCCTCAAGATAAAAGAGACATATATAATATTGATTCTATACCCCAGATGCAAACTTTCTGTTATGATAGAACAAAGAACCTTTTGTAAATCAATTATTTAATTTGTCTTCAAATTAATCAAATAATTTCCAAATTCATTGTAAAATCAATTGAAGAATGCTATCAGAAGAAGCATTTGAAATTTTCATGTCAATGATAAGAAGATGGAAAGAAAGAAAAGTAAAAGTTGCCATTGTTTTGTGAATCAGTCCTCATTCCTATGGATTCAGAAATTCAAAATGAAGTTTACTCTCTTTTTTTCGGAGTTCAGTTAAATCATCATGAGAAAAAAAAGAGATTATAAAATACATCCGGTGTACGGTGACGTGGTACACTAACCAATCAAATTATTGATCCGATGTACGAATGACGTGGTATACCAGGTGCTTTTTAGAAATTCTCTTGGTGCATCTTAGAAAATGATTTATCTGAAACTTACCACATTGTTGCTTCACCATATAATGTGGATTGGTCACAAATGGTACTGTAAACAAAGGTCTAAAGGAGAAAATCATAAATATAGTACAAAGTCTGAAATAAGTTCGGAGGAGTTCATTCAGTGCTGCCTTTAGATTGTGCAAACAGAATAGAAGCCAGTTGTCTCTAAGATAAAACAATCCAATTACAACTATTATTCAATTCTGAATTGCACGATATAGAATCAATCAAATTCACACTCCCAACAACTGCTTCGTTTCAAAATGAATGAGAAAGGCATAATTCTTCAAAAATATTTTCGTTTTCAAAATTGAAAAAAAATTGAGTGATTACATTTACAAGTAATTAAAAGAAATTATCCCCTAGATGTGGGTTGAACCAGTAGGTTAAGATGTGCAACTTAGTACATGAGCATATCTAGTGGGGTCTGGCCTTTGAAACTGCATCTACCATGGGTAGGTTTGGTACCTCCGTTCGTTGAAATTACTCCAATTATAAGTATTTTGGCCGCCTTGGCTTGTAAAATTTACAAAACAAAAACATGATTTTCAACCATAAAATTGTCGGAAATCTGTAAGATAGTGTCAAAATATTGTCAAATTTTTAATGAAAATCTAAACAAATAAATTCGCCACAAATCTATAATTTTTGTCTAAAATTTGCATTTTTCATTAAAACAAAATCGCATTTATTTCCTACTTATTGACAAAATGCATTAGCTACAATGAAAATTTTCATTTTGGAAAAAAATTAATTGCAATTTTTTCTGTCAAACCTCTAGGTGTAAAACCAGCTCCTCGATATTTCTGCTCTAGATTGGCCAATAACTTAGACCATCTCCAACCAATAACACCTAATTGGTAACATCAAAATATTGTTTTGCATCATTTTTTGACGTTGCTAGAGTGTTTTTACTCCAACCCATTTCATCATTTTTTCCCTTACATTAAAATAATACTACTTTATCATTATTAAACTAATATATATATATATATGTATATATATATATAGGGAATGGATCAGGTGAGAACACCCTCATATGCGAGAACACTTTTATATGTGAGAACACCTCAAAACTATGTCGTGTTGAGTTTAAATTATAAAAAAAAACGGAATGCACCTGCTGGGATTCAAACCCCAGGCGCCTCCTTCCCCTCCTCACTCTTTACCGCTGGGACAAGAGCTCTTATTGTCTATAAGCAAACGCGCTTATATATAAACTTTATTTTTTTTTATTAGTTCTTCAGAGAAATAGGGGAGCGTGTTTGATTATTTCCCCAGGTTTATCGCCTCCTCCCTCCACCTTCATTCTTTCCCTTAACTCTGATCACGTTGCGCCGGAGAAGAAGCAGCAGGAATTGAAGAATGACGCCACTAGAATCTCCGCCGCGATCTGTACCGATATCTACGGCGGAGATTCATACGTGACCTGTGAAGAGAAAAGTGAAAAGCACATATGAAGATATTGGATATGAGAAGAGGAAGGTGGAACATGAACCAGCGCCAGAGAAGGATTTTGGGTTGAAAAAATTCAACGTACCGCCGCAACCTTCGTCACATACGGCAGCGGCGTCGATTATCAAATCCAAATGAGAAAAAAAAGAGGTAAGGATCTATTAATTACGCCGTTTAGGAAGAAGAAAAAGAAGCCGAAACAAAGACAACCAGTTGAAATTTATTTTTTGGACCAAGGAAATTGATTTGATGGAGCAAGGAAACAGAGACAATAGAATTTGGGGTTTTCTTAACTCTGATCCTTAGTTTTAGTTTTGATATTTTGAACATGCAAAATAATTTTTTGAACACGCAAAATAATTTTTTGAACATGACATTTCTAAGTTTCAAAATGTGTTTTAAATTTTGTTGCTCCTGTAAACATGAATTGTAAGTTTTTGAACATGCAAATTATTTTTTTGAGCATCAGTTTTAATTTTTTGAACATGAATTTTATTGTTAAAACGTCGACTTTACCTGACAACAATGGTACTCAAAATAAACGTCTCGTCGAAACAAATCCAACGGTATAAAAAAAATTAGAATCGGAGTTCGAAAAAGCCGAGAAATTTAAAGCTAAACAAAATGAAATAAATAAAAATTCAAAAATCTATCAATTTCTCTCTCCTCTGTCTTCGGCCTACAACAAAGGGAAAACTTTCTCTTTTGGTCCTCCACTATTAATAAAACTACGTAGTTTTGGGGGTGTTCTCACATACAAAAGTGTTATTACATATGAGGGGTGTTCTCACCTGATCCCTTTTCTATATATATATATATATATATATATATATATATATATATATATATATATATACTAGTCTTTGGCCCGTGCTATGCACGGATTGTGAGAACATATTATTTAAATTGTTGTATTAATTTTATTAAATTTTTTACTACGGTTTCAGTACAATGTGATTTTATAGCAAATGAAATGATGTACTTAACAATTTAATTCCTAAATTTTTTTTTATTTTAAATTTATTGGCGGTCATTTTTACGGAATCCGAATGAAAGATTCACTCTTGTGACAAAAACAAAAATTTACTTTCACTTTTTTTTATATAATTTTTGTAATTATAATTATATTTTTTGGAATTTACCCTTATATATTTATGGAAGTTTTAACATATAAAATAAATAATTAATACATAATTTAATTACATTATTTTGTGGAAAAAATATTATGGGAATAGATAAAAGGTAATAAATAAACTTTCAAACAGTAAAGGAATCAATCTTGAATGTATCATTAGGGATATTCTATGGTCACTTTGTTTGTCACAAAGTAACCATTACTTTGTTTTGTCAACCATTGGATCATGAGTTAAAAACTAATCCAATGGTGAAAAAGACAAAGTATAGACAAAGTAAGGGAAAAACAAAGTGACCATAGCCTACACCGTATCATTATACATTTTTTTGATATATTTAACCCTCTAACATTAGCCTCCACCTTAATTCACTCTCATTTATGCTTACGTGTCATTTTCTTATAATTTTGAATTGTTTATATATTGACTATCAATATATTATTACTTTATCTTTCACCAAATGAGATTTAATTCTTTTATTAATTTAAATTTGTTCCCATTTTATACATATTACATTTTTAACATGAAATATTAAACTTTTTTTTCAATTAATTTTGAAAGTTTATTTATTACCTATTCTCAAAACTTTTCCAAATTAATAATTTTTTCTCACCTGTAATACGTTTACTCCCTCAATTCTAAATTAAATGTCTTTTTGGACAAAAAATTTCAGAAATAAGAAATGCTTGAAAGTATCATTATACCTTTATTAATTACTCATTTAATATTTAATATATCTATTATTGTTGCCATTATTATTAATTACAGAATATATTTACCATATTATGTAAGGTTAAAATGGGGGAAAAAATAAGAAAAATATTCAAAACGACTTTTAATTCAGAATTTCACTTATTGTCTAGAAAGACATTTATTTCAAAGTGGAGGGAGTAATAGTTTGATTGGAAAAAAAATGGAGTTGGAATGTGATATTAGTTGAAAGAAATTAAGAAAAAAGTTCAATTAAATTTGATTGAGAAGAATTATGGAAATAAAGAATTAAGAGAGCCACAAAAAAAATATCTTACATTATTCGTATGGTAAATGTTATTAGTAGGGGTTAACGGGTTGATGCTAAGGATTTTAGGATGTTAATAAAAAATAGAAAAACTTATATAACCAAGGATTAATAGGTTGTTGTTAGGAGTTGCTAGAGTGTAATAAAAAAAAAGGCAAGAACTACTTTTATAAGTAAAAGTTGATAATGAGTTATTGTTAGGGAATTTTAAGGTATAATAAAATAAAAAAATTAGATGGTAAAAAATTTAAGATATATTAAAAAATAGAATTATTTTATAATTAAATAGAACTATTGCAATAATGAAAGATGTATCAATATATTAGATTTATATTTACATCCCATGATTTATTTATTTATTTGTTTGATAATATAGCAGCCTGATTTTTTTTGGTGTATATCCCACGATTTAACTGGCCATATTTTTACCACAAAGTGATAAATGGCAATCAAAGATACCCATTAATTTTTATGTACAAATCAAAATGCGGTAAATATCGAAATTTTGTGACATTTAATACTTTTTTATTTGAATTTCAAAATTTAATATTTTTTATTCTCTTGAAATATCAAATCAAAGTTCTAAATGCGATATAAAACGTATATTCCGAATTAAATTTCATTCTCTTGGTGAGTAACTCTCAAAATTTAATTTAGAGAGCCATTATTGGATTAATAATAATTCAATCCAGGTGTGTATAACAATCCTAACTGTAACCATAATCTTAAACCAAAATCCTAACCCTAAACCCTAAACCTAATCCTAAACTCGAATTCTAACCACAACCCTAACTCTAAACCCCATCATCGCCAGAATTATTGTCAACGGCTGCTTTGAGTTTGGTTCGGGTTCAGGTTCGGGTTAGATTATGATTGTTATACACTATTGGATTAACTTATTATTAATTCGATAGTGACTCTTCAAATTAAATTTGGAAAGTAACTCACCAAGAGAATGAGACAGTTAATATAGAGTTGATACGTGAAACTATAAGTAGAACTTTATATTATATATCGTGAATGGAGGAAGAAGAAAAAAAAAGGAAGAAATAATATAACAAATAAAAGGAATACAATTAATTTAAGTGGTAAGAAAATGGAAAGTGAAAAATCAATGTTAAAAACTAAAATATTAATTCAAATAATTCACAAAATAACATGATCTAGAATTTTAATATCGAAGAAATCAAAAAAACGAAAATAGAATTAGAATAAGAATATTTAAAAAAAAAATCAGTATTCAAAATCTTTGCTTTGCAATATAGTATTTTGATATATACCAAGTTAGGAAATGAAAATATTAATGTTTGATTTTATTATTTTGGACGGATTAATTTTGATTGTTTTCGGGTAGAGATTAAATTTTGATTTTTGATTCTTGAAATGTAAATTAATTTAAAAACTAATTCAAATATATCTTACTACAACATAAAATTAGGAAAGTATATCATTTTATTAAATTTCTATATTAATTGAAATATAAAATCAAAAAATAGGAAAGAAAATCATAAAAAAATAATTCAAAAATGTGAGGAATTGACATGTGGAAATTAAAGGAGTAAAAAAAGGAGAGCTTGACACCTCATCCTAATTGTTACTCCTTTAATATATATATAGATATATATATATATAATGATTTGGTACGTTAATAATAAATAAAGGATAAAGCAAAATGTAATGTTATTTTATTAAATGGCGTTGCATCAAAAAATTTGATGCAACACCAAATTTGATGATATTTTAACATTTTGATGTTGTATAAAAATAATGCATGCTGTAACCAAAAAAATAAATAAATAATGCATACAATTGGATGATGGGTTGGAGAAACAAATAACACTAACTCTACTTTATAACATTAAATTGATGTTGGGTTCGAGATGCCCTTAGTATGAAAATTAAGAAAACATATTGAGAAATTTGAATAACATGAGGTGTGTAAAATGAATGTGATAGGGAAATCCAGAGGCCGAATTATTGGGCCTTTAACAGTGAATAAGGCCCAGCAGAAGAAAAAACCTAGATCAAAATCGTCTATATAACGCAAAACCCTAATTCGATTTGTCATCTCTACTCCGCTCAGCCTCCTTACCTCAAGCCTGAGAATCACACACTAGACAGCTTGAAGATGGTAGGTTCTTCTCCTTTCAAAATCTAGTTGGATGTTGTTCTTTATGTGTTGATTATGATTTCAATGGTGTTTTTTTTGTGCAGCCTTTCAAGAGGTTCGTCGAGATCGGAAGGGTAGCTCTTGTCAACTACGGAAAGGACTATGGAAAGCTCGTCGTCATCGTCGATGTCGTCGACCAGAACCGAGTGCGTTCTTTTTTACGTTCTCGCTTTATTCGCTCTTTGATTTCAACCTATTCAACGATATTTATTAATTATCTTAACTTGGTTTAGCATCTGCTTAGTGTTGTTAGGGATTTAATCATTTATATACATTCGTTGATAAATCTGCATATCTGAGTTAGGTTATGTTCGAATGCTCATTTTGATTGATGTTCTTTGGATTTATCTCTGTTGGGATTGCTTTATTTATATTCTATTGTATCTTCATATTTTGCCCTAATATTTCTTGAAGAAATTTATTCTCGTAAGCATAGTTTAGTAGGGAATGAATGTCCTGCAGTAAAGATGAGGCCTTTTCTCTTGTTTTTTATCCCTGCATTTGCCGGAATAGTTGTAAATGTAGGGATTGCACTTCCTATGTTCTCTAGTTAACTCGGAGATATTTATTTATTTGGCTGATGTTTCCTATTTTCCTCTGAAATAGAAGAATGCGGATGCCAACAGTCTCCAATTTTATTAATTGTGCACGTGATTCTGTGTGGATGATGGTGTAAATTATTTGGACTATATGCTAGTCTTTATTTGATAATCTGCGTGGCTTGGTATTTGGATGCTTGTTTTCTTGAATAGACTTTAGATTATGCTTTCTGTGTTCTCTACTATATTCAGGGATATTGCTTTAGCTGGCTGGCTTTTCCTATTTTCCCATGTATTAGTGCAATATGGATGCAAATATTTTAAATTTGTGAATAATGGACTTGATTCTATGTGGACAGTGGCGTAAATAATTTGGACTTGCACTCTCCTGATACTCCCTGTGGCCTGGCGTTTGAATACTTGTTTTCTGAAGTTGTTTGAATTGTTTCATGTCTTGACAGGCTCTAGTTGATGCCCCTGATATGGTAAGGAGCCAAATCAACTTCAAGAGGCTCTCTCTCACTGATATCAAGATTGATATCAACAGGGTGCCAAAGAAGAGGAATTTGATTGAAGCAATGGAGAAGGCTGGTATGGACTCTTCTTTCACATGTTTACTTGTGGTTTTAGCTGTTCGGTGCATATGTTTTATTCATTGACATTATACCTTTGCAGATGTTAAGAACAAGTGGGAGAGCAGTTCTTGGGGCAGAAAGTTGATTGTCCAGAAGAAAAGAGCATCCCTTAATGATTTTGACAGGTTCAAGCTTATGATAGCTAAGATCAAGGTTGGTCATTGTTCTAGCTCTTTTGAGAATTAACTTGTGATTTCAGGATTTTTCTTTGTCATTGAGTCCTTGTGGGTTTTTAGACATGTTTGTGATAGCTAGTTTGTGTATCGTATTGATTAGAGATTGGTTTACTCGAATTGATATGTATTATTTTGTGGATGCAGAGAGCTGGATTGGTCAGGCAAGAGCTTGCCAAGTTGAAGAAGAGTGCAGCCTAGACTTTAAGTTAGCAGTTTTGTTATCATTTTTGTGCAAGTTATTTTTGGTATGTTATCTATTTGGATTTTGGTTTACTTTGGATTCGAGAACCATTTAAAGGAACCTTCAAATGGCAGATATTTTCTAGCTGAGTGTCATTGTGCAACCTTTTCTTGTACTTGAAATGTGGGATGTTTATCAGATTTGGTTGGAATGTAGGATATGCAAGTGTTTACCATGATTATCATACTATGCAATTTGGAGGTTAGGAAACTAGTTGCTTCCTGCCATTTCAAATGGACCATCCATGATTTTGCATGTGCTCATCATTTCAAGTTTTTTGGCTTTGCCTTTTGGGGTGAAGAAATAACTCTTTAGGTTTTTGGCATGAATTGCGAGTAAAGTACTAAAATAGTAGGAGGATTAGAGTTCTCAGATTTTTCAAAATTTTCTTTCTAATATATTCATTAACAAAGTTAAATAGTAGTTTAGTAATTTGACTTTATATTAGATGTGTTTTTTAAATGTTTAAAATGGTTTACAAAATGCAATGAGTTTTTTTCTGCCCTCGTTTGTATGGGCAAGTACGACTTATGCAGTACCTATTAACTGTCTTCCCCAAAGGCTGGCCAATTCTCTATAGAAGTAGGTGAATGTGGATCACTTTGAATTCATTATATGTTAGGATTCATTATATGTTTGGATTGTTCCAAAATGCTATTCTTTTAAAAAAAAGTTTAAAATACTTTTTTATAAAATAATATGAAAATTGAAATTAAAAAAAAAAACTAGAACTCAAGCTGCTTATTTATAAGCTTTACAAAGAAGCAAATAATTCTAATTATTATTCAGAAACAACAAATAGACTTAGGTCCGAATTTAATTTTGTTGAAATGAATTGAACTGAAATTAATTTTGCTGAACTTAAGTGAAAAATAAATCACTAAAACTGAATTTAACAAATAATACTAATAATAATAATAATATTGCTTTATAAATAATAACTATAAAAAAAATTAAAATTAAGATGATAATAATAATAATAATAATAATAAATCACGACATGCAATAGTCGTCTCAAATACTCTTAGATATTTGTCATCAACAAGAGAAGATGGAATTAAATGTCATATGTCATAGTTTAGACATGAAAAACGTAGGGTAATGGAAGAACATTGCAACGATTTACATTCATCATTGAGAATGAATGTAGAAATGACGTTTGAATAGTTAAAAAAAGGTGGAAAGTGTTTTATAATAATACTTCTATACTTCTGAATATTGTTTTTACAATTTTAAAACTATTAAAATTATGAGATATTACTAATTTACCTATTTGAATTGACTAATTAAGCTTCATTTTACTCTTATTCTTGGATAAATCCAAAAATATGAGCGAGGAGCAATTGATATAACCCTATATACAGAATTAATTATGTTGGATATTAATAATTAAGGTTTTCCTTTAACCTAGTAATTAATAAAAGTTAGGTTCTGATAAAGTGATTTATTGGTTCCACCTCACCACATATTCATCACAATCCTTATTATCAATCCCACGTTCAATAAAATAACTTCCAGATCTAAGGTAACTTCCATCCTCAAATTCTATAAATAGTGGCTCATTTAATGATAAAGTGGTGGTTTTTGGGAGTCAGAGACAGAAGCACGTCAGTTACTTGTGAAGAAGATCCGAGAAGCCTCAAGACAGAAACACATTGATTACTTGTGAAGAAGTTCCGTTCGACCGTCATCATAAAGGGTTAATCTTAAGATTAATTCCTTTCCGTTAATCACTCAACGATTGGTTTCCCCTCTACAAATTCACTGTTTAGTTCGGGCTACAACAACTTCAAGTGTCACAAAAGTATCAAATGTCGATTATTGTTTCTACTTAATGTTGCTGAACTGAACTGAACTTAATTTTCCTGAATTGAACTAAACTAAACTTAATGTTACTAAAAATAAGTGATGATAAGTTCAAAAGAACAAGACCTTAATCAGAATAAGTCAATAAATTGTCGCCGATCATCTTCCACCATCACATGTATCTTCTTGACAACTTGTTTTTAATCAATTGCAATTGGACCCATATGAAAATAATTTGCACACAAATCTATTTTCTTCAATCTCACCGATGCTCACTTCGTAACCACCAACAATAATAGTGAGGCCAATTTCACATTTGATCCAAGAACTTTTTAATCAGAATATAAGTCAATAAATTGCCGCCGATCATCTTCCACCATCGCATGTATCTTCTTGCCAACTTGTTTTTAATCAATTGCAATTGGACCCATATGAAAATAGATTGCACACAAATCTATTTTCTTCAATCTCATCGATGCTCACTTCGTAACCACCAACAATAATAGTGAGGCCAATTTCACATTTGATCCAAGAACTTTTTAATCAGAATAAGTCAATAAATTGCCGACGATCGTCTTCCACCATCACATGTATCTTCTTGCCAACTTGTTTTTAATCAATTGCAATTGGACCATATGAAAATAATTTGCACACAAATCTATTTTCTTCAATCTCACCGATGCTCACTTCATAACCACCAACAATAATAGTGAGGCCAATTTCACATTTGATCCAAGAACTTTTTAATCAGAATATAAGTCAATAAATTGCCGCCGATCATCTTCCACCATCACATGTATCTTCTTGCCAACTTGTTTTCAATCAATTGCAATTAGACCCATATGAAAATAATTTGCACACAAATCTTCTTCAATCTCATCGATGCTCACTTCGTAACCACCAACAATAATACTGAGGCCAATTTCACATTTGATCTAAGAACTTTTTATTGCTTCAATTAACTCTTCGTAAATTAATAGTTAATATTAACAATCTCCTCCTTAACTATTAATTCCAAATTCCGCTCCTCCTCTCCATTTGCCCCTCAGTGCCACAAGCATCATTCTCCAAGTCCTACCAAGTTCTGATACAAATCGAACTTGGTAGACGGTACATGCTTTGTTAACATGTCAGCCGGGTTTTTAGACGTGTGAATTTTCTTCACCAAAATTTTCCCCTGAATAACAATTTTCCAAACAAAATAATACTGTATATCAATATGCTTTGTTCTTTCATGAAACATTTGATCCTTTGTCAAATGTATAATGCTCTCGCTATCACAATTAACATGCACAACCTCCTGTTTTACTGTAAATTCATTGAGCAAATTTTTCAGCAATATTGCTTGGCTTCAGATAATGCCATATGTATTCAGCCTCTGTTGTTGACAACGCAATTGTAGGCTGCAGAAAAGATTTTCAACTTATAGCAGTATCACCAAGTGTAAAGACATAACCCATCAGTGATCTCCTTTTATCCAAATCTCGTGCATAGTCAGAATCACAGTAGCCAACAAAACTATTAGATGATCTTCCACCATCACATGTATCTTCTTGCCAACTTGTTTTTAATCAATTGCAATTGCATCCATATAAAAATAATTTGCACACAAATCTATTTTCACCCATGCTCACTTTGTAACCACCAACAATAATGGTGAGGGCAATTTCTCATTTGATCCAAGAACTTTTTATTGCTTCAATTTACTCTTCATAAATTAATAGTTAATATTAACAAGAATTAATATGGTGATATTTGACTATTGAAATTTGACTTTTTTACCTAGATAACGCGCCTGATTTTTAGGTTAGTACAAAAATTTTGACACATAGAATTTTTGTGTCTAATGTTGACAAAATTACCAAAGGTGAAGGAACTTGTTTTAAGTTTAAAGAGCCAATATGCAGGGGCGGACCCAGGGGGGGCTCGGGTGGGCTCGAGCCCCCCTCAGTTCCGGCACAACCCTTAGGGATATACCGATATGTTCGGGCTAGCCCCAAAAAATAATGTGTATTAAAAATAAAGATGATAAAGGAGACAAAGTGAAAGGGTGGAAGAGTTGGCAAGAAGGGGTGTGTTTAGATGTGTTAACTAGGGTTCAAATCCCATCATCTACATTTTTTTTCTTTCCAACATTATTAATGCTTTTCATCAATTTCTTTTCCCTTAACATTATTAATGCTTTTCATCAATTTCTAATTTTTTTCTCCTAACATTAATTGCATCAATATTTTCCCCTAACATTATTAATGTTTTTCATCTATTTTTAGTTTTTTAATGTTATTTTGATCAAAAACTCTACTTTTTTTGTTTGTTTTTCCTTTATATTTTTAATAATTTTATCAACAATTTTTTATTAGATCATTAATTTGTTTCTCCTAATTTTATCAACTCTACTTCATTTTTGTATACACGCATATATGAAAAATTTTTACGCTAAAGCCAAAACTAGCCCCCCCGATCTCCAAATCCTGGGTCCGCCCCTGCCAATATGTCTTTTTTATCAAGTTGAAGGAGTTACTCAGATATTAAGCCTACTTTACCCTTAAATTTACCTCTAAATTATTTGCCTTGGAAGAAATACTCACATGTTTTTACAATTTGTTGTAGTGATTCATGTGCTTTGCAGACTTCATAAGTTGACAGACAAACCTCCATCAACAAATTATAAATAGACATTCTTAAAAAAATCTTACACAAACTTCAACTTAATCCTTAAATATATATATATAGTTTCGCCAACCAAAATGAAGGTCACTGGAGATTCCTCCCCTGAAACATATGATCGTTACAAAGAACTCAAAACCTTCGACGAGTCAAGATCAGGCGTCAAAGGCATCGTTGACTCCGGCATCACTAAAGTCCCCAGGATTTTTATCCGTCCACCTGAGGACCTCATCAACGACAACCACAGCACAGATGTGATCACTCAGTTCAAGATTCCGGTGATCGACCTTAAGGAAATAAAAGAACGACGACGAGAGGCGGTGGCAGAAGTGAAAAGGGCGAGCGAGGAGGTAGGGTTCTTCCAATTGGTGAATCATGGAATAGATAGCAGGGTGCTCGAGAAGGTGTCAGCGGCGGTGCGTGGCTTCCACGAGCTGCCGCAGGCGGAGAAGGAGAAGTATTATACGAGAGAAACTCCGGGGAGTAAGACGGTGGGATATTCGAGTAATTTTGATTTGTATGAATCCAAATTTGCAAACTGGAGGGACACTTTGTTTTATGTCATGGGACCTCAGCCCTTTGATCCTCAAGACTTGCATGAAATTTGCAGGTAATTCATACTTGGCCAAATTTAAAACTGTTAAATTGTCTTACATTCTTAACTTCGAGGCTAAAATAACTTTTTAAATTATATTTTCAAGGTGCCTTTGAAGGTAGTTTTTGTTTAGAAAAACTTATGACATGGCATCTCACCGATAAGTCCACCATATAACACTATTCTCTAGCCAATACAATGTTCTAACACATATTACTTCTTTTATAAAATAATAATATAAATAACAATAAAGTTAGAATTTGGCAAAATTTTATCAGTTATAGATCAGTGCTATTGGTGGATCAGTCTCACCATGAATTTAAGTCCACCATATAACACTATTCTCTAGCCAATACAATGTTCTAACACATATTACTTCTTTTATAAAATAATAATATAAATAACAATAAAGTTAGAATTTGGCAAAATTTTATCAGTTATAGATCAGTGCTATTGGTGGATCAGTCTCACCATGAATTTTAGGACTATGAATTTCCCCTAAATATGTTACATTTTACGAGTTGAGTTAAGTGAATGTGAAAAAATGGATAAATTTAAGGGCTACAAAAGTATTGTACTTTTTATTTTTTTTGGGTTTTCCACCCAGTTTCCGAACCCATTGGTCGACTAATCCGGATTTGAGGTAGGTCCAAAAATTATGGTATTTAAACCTCTCCTAGTCGTTGTTGTGGGGCTCGATCTGCAGACCTCCCTACCAAGCGCAGCCCCATGTTACCACTGCGCCAACCAACGATTGGTTTGTACTTTACTGTTATAAGAAAAAATTGTAAACATTTTCGTAAGCTAAACACCTAGCCCCTTCTCTCTCAAAACCCTAATTCTAAAAACCTCTTGTTTTGAGCTTCAAATCGAAAAGAAAGAATGAAGTTTAATTTCTTTCTTCCTCCTCCCAAACCCGAATCTGATTTACTTTTCTCCTTCTTCCCATCGCTCCTTTTGTTTAGCATCATATATCTCAACAGTATTATTTGTTAATCAGATTTGCATCCAATAGCTATGTTTTCTTCATTTATAACTCGTTCAGATTTAGCACGGACGGAAAATGTTGATTTAATCCATAGATATGTAGATCTACGGGAGTTTAATTTCAGAAAGGACGTAGATCCGATTTTCTAGAGTAGCATATGTGTTGAAAATGGTTTTCGATTGTTATTCTGTAGATCCGAAATCTCAACAATATATGATGTATTATGTCTTTTTTCTTAGTACCTTTATAATGATTTAGGCTCTTTGTTGTCGGATCTCCTTACATATGTGCAGGGCCGTTCCTGACCTTTTATAGGCCCGGGGCGAGATAATACGTTTGGGCCATATCATGTATACATTTTAATATTTTTTTTTCTAAAAGCTAGAAATGGGAATAAATTGTTCATCCTAATTAAATTGGTACCCCAACCGAATACAAATCCAGATTTTATTAAAATTAATGTAAAGATAAAAAAATAAATTAGAGTAATTAACAAATTTATATAATTCATAAATTTAGGAATGATATCTTAAAGAGAATAGTTTAAAAATAATGCTTGTGGGTTTACTCAAGTTTTATATAGAGGTCTGTGGTTTAACAATTTGCAAACAAAATTATGTGGTATGAATTATTTTGCAAATAGAGGTATGTGGTATGAATATTTTCACAAAACAGAGTATTCGAAATCACATTATTGAGTTCCGGTGATGTTTTTATATTTTAAACAATTTATATCCATATATTAACATAATATTGATTCACGAATCAAATTGCGGATTTGTAAAATGAAATTAAACATCAATTTGAAAATACGTAAAAACGTCTATAATATAGTTTATGATTTCGATTTGAGGGTGTGTGATTCGGTTGCACGTTATGTAAATGTAATTTTTTTTAAAAAATACAAAATGTACTTCCTAGCCATTAAAATTGCAAAGAAAATCATACCACATACATATATTTGCAAACAGGAAAGCGTCTATCTTTATTGACAAATTGAGTAAACCACGAGCATTATTTTTGAATTTGTCCTTATTTTATAATTTGAAACATTAATTTTATACACAATAGATATAGATCTTAGATGTTAAAACAATATATAATATACTATCAAATTTATTAGTCGAACACACAAAGTACCACATAGACAACAATGTATTTCGAAAATTATAGTAAGATTTACATAACTAAAATTATAGTGTGTTAAATAAAATATTTTTATAAAACTAAAAAATGAAAAGGAATTTATGAGGAAGAAAAAGAATGGGGCCAAAAAAAATAATTTAAAAGGTAATTAGAATCGTTGTGAATTATTTGAAGTAAAAAGAAAAATCAATATATTATATTAAGAAAATAAAATGAAAAAGCATTAGCAAAAGCAAAATGGAAGTCAAGGGACTCGAACCTGAGTCTCAGGTTTCAAAATCCACGCATAAGGGCTTTCTTTACCATCAGTGCTACATAGTTTCCTGTTTCTTTTTTATCTCTTCTATAATATTTACAGTGTATATATATGCATATAAGTATATTTAGGGGCCTATAAATCATGGGCCCTGGGCGGGCGCCCCGTAAACCAACCCTCAGGGCCGGCCCTGCATATGTGCTTATTTTCGCCTACATTATACCAAATGCAATTGATTACTATATCCGCGAGACCAAATAATGGTTTAAAGTTGGGTATTGTAGAGACGAGATGATGGAGTTCGGGAAGGAGGTAAAGAAAGTAGGGAGCAATGTGTTTGAATTACTATCAGAGGCACTTGGGTTAAAGGCAGGGCATCTGAAAGAGTTGGAGTGTGAAAATGGACAAGCAATTCTGGGTCATTATTATCCAGCATGCCCTCAACCAGAACTCACAATGGGTACAACTAAGCATACAGACTCTGATTTTCTGACTGTTCTACTTCAAGATCAAATTGGCGGACTCGAAATATTTCATCAAAATTCTTGGATTGATGTTCCTCCTGTCACTGGTGCTCTCATCGTCAACATTGGCGATCTTTTACAGGCAAGTTAATCCATTCTATTCTTCTCTATATTACACGTGGTCCAGATGTATATGTATAGTATAATTTCTTGTTAAAACATAACATATATAAATGCAACCACCCTACGCAAACTATGCTGGCCTCACATGTTATAAAGCCTCCAATTGATTTTTTTCAAAAATATTGTTGGCTTGAATTAAGCCTTTTTTATAGTATTTTTTATATTAAATATTTAATAAAAAAAATCATTTACTACTTTCTTCGTTCTCAAATAGATGTCGTTTTAGGGTGTTTGACATTAATTTAGAACTTTAACAAATGTGCACTCAAATTGATAAATTTACATGGATAAATTAAAAAGATAACATTTCTCATTTGATGATTTGAGAATAAAATTTGAATTGTTCAAAAACACATGAATCAAGACTAACTTTAAATAGTTGGAAAGAAAAATTATACAAATTTTTTTTGAAAAACGAAAACAATACGTGTAAAAGAACAAAAAAAAACTCTCTAAAAAGACATATAAAAGGCAAGGGTGGTGCTCACATGGTCGATGATTAACCAAATACAATTTGGTCAATCACCATTAGATCAAAATCTAAGGGTGAAGATTATATACTAATGAAACCACCAAACTAATCTCAACCTTTAGATTTTGATTTAACGGTGATTGATCAAATTGTATTTGGTCAATCATTGACCATGTGAGCACAACTGTGAAAGGCAATGACCTGTTGCTGATGTATCACAAAAAATATAAAATTATTACCACATCATCTTTTTCTTCCGGCGAGTGGTTGACCGGAAAACGGTCAATGTGATTTTATTAGGACAAAATTAAAATTTTATGATTTTACTGAGACACGTTAAATTTTAATGACCGTTCATGAGAAATAGGCCAACTTTTATGACCTTTGAAGCAATTAACTCATAATTTTCGTATTAATCTGTCGTCTTTTATATTTTCAAAGAGCACCGTACTTCAAGCTCCCTAAATTTTCTCTTGTTTAGCTTTTCAATGACATACCAAAATATAGATATGCATATGAAATTATTAAATAACAGTTTAAATGTAAATGAGAAAATAGTGTTTAAAAGATTCTATGTGTTAGGAAATGAATAATGTTGTCAAATAAGATTGAATAACCGACTTGTGGTCTATTTGTGTTTTCTATTATCTTAAAAAAAGAAAAAACCCATTAATAATATTCAAATATATATTGGTAAGAAAAATCCCATTAATGATATTCAAATATATATTGGTAAGAAAAAACCCATTAATGATATTCAGTTTTAGATAGTACCCATAAAATATAATATAATTTTTATAAACATCCCATACCACTATGCATGAAAATGGGTACTATCTAAAATTGATAGTTGATAGTGGTATGGGATGTTTATAAAAGTTATATTATATTTTATTAATTGGCTAAAAAATCAAGTTCTACACAGCTATCTAATTTTCTTTTTAAAGATTTGAAAGTGCAATTGGAGTAAAAAATATTAATCAAAAATTATTTTTTATAAACATGTGCACACCACTATCAATTTTAGATAATATAATAGTTGGACGTGTAAATTGCTGCATTTAAAGGGACTTTAAAGAAAAAAAGTAGAGGCTTAAAATGATCATGAGATCGGAAATGACAAAAAAGGAAAATACTCAATCTAAGACAAATTTTACGGTATGCCAGGCATATGGATGACGTGGTATATCGAAGCCTATAATTCTTTGACACGTGTCATTTCAACCAATAACAATTTAGTATTGTGTAATTAATTGGTAATTAATTTTGTAATCAATAATTTATATAAAATTTTAGACCCTAAAATAAAAATTCTAGACCCTAAAAACTAAACCCTAGACCCTAAATCATCGACCCTAAATACTAATATATGTGACGTGTCATCGTATTATAAGGGTGGCGTACGGGATGACATGGTATACCTAGCATATACTAAAAATTTTCCTGAATCTAAAACCCACTTTTAAAGTATCTATGTAGATTTGGAAAATTAATCACCACTAATTTCAAGCTCAATTCTTGCTTCGTTTTTTGAAATTACTTAAGGCATGCTTCTTCTCTAATTATTGAGTTCTCTACCTCTTCATTTTATCTAATTTGTGAGTTATAATTGCAATTCCTTCACGATTTAGGCTGAGAATGACTTACCTTCTTAGTTAATACAGTTCATTCTGATTGAGTAGTAGGAGCTTAATCCAGATCTTATGTAACAATTTTGAAACTGATCCCTTTAATTTGTGTAATAACATGTTGTTGGATTGAGTTGCAGCTTATATCAAACGACAAGTTCAAAAGTGTGGAACATAGAGTATTAGCGAATACTATGGGCCCAAGAGTCTCGGTGGCGTGCTTTTTTTCTCCTCATCTCCACCTATCAACACGGAAGTATGGCCCCATCCCACAATTACTTTCACAAAATAACCCTCCTATTTACCGTGACATCACTTTTAAAGATTTCGTTATACAACGTGGTACCAAAGAACGACTAGATGGTCATTCTCCACTTGCAGAATTCAAATTGAAATCATAGATGTAGAATTACACTACTAAAAGGGTGTTTTTTTTTTTTTTTCTTTCTATCTCATGTTTGCTTTTCCACTCTAAAAGGAGATATGAAGTGTTGGGTTAAATAATTCAAAACATTTGGTTTCATGTAGCACCAAAATTATCTTAATACTTCAAATGGAGCAGAGGAGAAGTGTCATCTAGGCCTCTTCCATTGGAGTATAGAACATATTCTGTAATAGTAGATTCTCTGTATTTTGCAGGATTATCTTCAGATAATAATGTTTGAAATAATGAGTTTTTGTGCATTATTCTATGTCATGTTTAAGGTATTATATACGAGGGATAAAGTGGTTATTATAATGATGTTATTACGTTAACATATTCTATGACACGTAACTATAATGATGTTATTACGTTAACATATTCTGTGACACGTAAACTTTCTAACGGTATATTATACGCTTAAAATGGACTTATGATGAATGAGATATTCAAGCTAGAAGTAGAGCACATGGAACAAGTTTAAAGAGAGTAAAACACTCCCATCCCACATCACTCTCAAATGTGGTATAACAAAGGTTTATATAGTAGAAGGTTTCATAAACTTTCAAATTATTCAACCATGTTATGCTCCAATGTCTAATATACATACAAGAGGAGGTTAGAGAGTCGATAATAGTAGTCAAATAAAAATACAAGGTTCAAATAAAGAAGGAGTGGGAAGATTATAATACGTAAGAAGACCCTTATTAGAAGAAGAGTCGATTTATTAGAAGAAGAGTCGATAATAGTAGTCAAATAAAAAGACAAGGTTCAAATAAAGAAGGGGTGGGAAGATTATAATACGTAAGAAGACCCTTATTAGAAGAAGAGTCGATAATAGTAGTCAAATAAAAAGACAAGGTTCAAATAAAGAAGGGGTGGGAAGATTATAATACGTAAGAAGACCCTTATTAGAAGAAGAAAATGTAATAAGAAATAACTCAAATTATGAAAAGAATGGAAGTACAAGTTTCGGTACTTGAAAATTTCTTTTGCGAAGTGTGGCGGCGAGCATTGAGATAGAAATTTTGGTGATGAGTCAGAAATTGAAGCTATGAGATTGAAGAAGCGAATGAAAGTATAAGGTTTCGGTACAAGCAGACGAAGCTTTGGCCGAATTCTGGAAAGGACGAAGCCGTTGGTGATCTTTTTTGTAGGCAATAAGTACAAGCTCAGTGATTTAGAAATAAGGTGGAACAAAGGCGGGACCTTGGCAATCGAAGATCATGTGTTTGTGGTGAATTAACAAGTGGAACCTCGGTGATACGTCAAGTGAAGTTGTTTGCTTTCTCCGAAGAGAAGGTGGGCTTTGTCAACGAGGACGTTGACAATTTAAGTGGGGGAGAATGTAAGGGGACCAGTTCGCCCGGGTACATTCTCGGAAGCTTTGGGAAGCTTTGGGAAGAGTTATGTCGACGACAGGGTTCCATATTTGGCGTAGGCTCTCTGCCATCCCTGGGTCAAATGTTGGCACTAACTTAAGCGATCCACCCTAGTCCAGGCGGGACTAGGAGGCGGGCATTCGGCCTTCGGACAAGGGAGTCGAATGTCTCCATAAGGAAGGAGCCTTATGGACACTCTGGACGACCAGAGTCCAGAGTGCGCGTTTCTAAAACAATCGAGGCTTTCAGATGGACAGGGGATTACGGGAGGGAATGCCGACGGATTGACTATCGGGAATAGACTCCTTTAGTATATGAGTTGGCTGGCCGAGGATTCACAAGAGTCTCGGCGCCACACAGTGCTTTTGGCATGGCCAAGAACTACCCCCGTGACATTAGTTTTCAATATCCATGAATTGTTAAGAATTGTAATTACGTGTAATTAACAAGTTAAAGATAAAATTGATTTTGTGTGTAGTTTCAATCTAGAATTTTATGAATCTAGATCGAATGGTGACTAATTGTTGTATTTTATTCTTGCTACAGTGAAAAAATTTGTACAATTGTCAAATTTTCCATAGTACAATTCTATAGAGCAAGACCATATAATAATCTTTCTCTAACAAACTGAAAGTACATGTAGTTCATAATTATTTAAAGCTTGACTATCTAACATCTATATAGATATAAGAGATAGCCAAAGCTGAGATATGCATATCCAGTGAACTAATTCAGTAGGTACAAACTTAAAAACTAACAATTCTTATTAGTTTTGATGCAATAGTAATACAAACACTAAACCCATTTGACCAAATCTTGATGCCAAACATTACACCTTTACTCGAGCAGTTGGAGTCAGCGTCACGCCTTTGACTTAAAACTCCATATTTATAGAATTAAGGAACCTCAAATTCATTGATTAAACTCAAGATGTCATCTTGGCTTATCTTCCCCATCTCTTTAGGCTTATCTATTATAAACTCAGCACCCCTGTATATGAAGGATATGATACTAAAGCTTTCGGTTTATAGAACGAACTAGCAAACATTGACTCACTCAGTATCATGAGCTGCTTCCAGGTCCAAATTGATGATCCCTGAGCTAACCAGTGCTTTTCGTCTCTTTTCCATGAGAAGCTTAGCAAAATAGACAACCAACTGACCTAAACCAAGTGTACCGCTCGATATCCAAACTATACCGAACACCCTACCTCCTTTCATTGAGAAGTTCTTATCTCCATAGCTTATTGCCAAAATTGTTGTGAAGACAAAGTACAAGGCATCAACAGGGTTCATGCCTTCGTATGAATGTATGAACACGGTCCTAGCCATTATAATCCCCGAGACGATGCCCATTGCAAATAAGCACTTGCATATCTCTTTCTTGAATGATGGAACATTCTTTTGAGGCTCGGTTAGTGCTTGAACAAGCAATACTTCCTGCATCTCTGGCAGGTAGTCTGCAACTTTGGTTAAAAGTAACCCTACAGGAGACATCCCTGTGAATACGAATATGCATGAAATCATCTTTATGAAGGAAGTATTAGGCACTACTCCATATCCTACTGTAAACTACACAGAGATAGAGAGAATGAATGATCAGATTTGTTTTCAGCCCTTCTATATCATCTAGGACTAAGTAGAAGCATCACGTGCTAGCAGATAAGTAGACCGTGAAGAACACAGCTAACTTCTCGATGTTGATCATAGGTAGTACTTTCCCAAAAATGGTTTCAGGAAGGACACCAGAGTGCAACTTCTGGTTTGCCCCATCCGATGCCATTAGTTAAGATAACTGATCACGGAGATTTAACAGAAGAAGCAAATTCACATAGAACTTATAGTAGAATGCTTCATCAGTATGGAAAATTTCCAAGCAAATTTCAATTTCTACCATCAAACTATGCTGGCAAAAGTGTACTTTGCAGTGTAAATCCTAATAAAAAAAATGTTTCTGCTCATTCAACTGTGCAGACACTGAATTTATGAGCATGGAACAAGGAAGTTTCTGCTATAAACTTGAATTTTACTGTTTATGGATCACAGTAACCATAGGTTACAATTTATATGGTTCAGTTATCAAGTTTTTGCAAGATAGAGAAGAAGAAAGAAAAACCAAATGGGATTTAATCCAGAGTAATGATATCTATATTCTGTAAAAAGTTCAAAAAAAAATGTTCAAAAGGTAAATTACACCCACTATCCATCAGAGTTGCTTCTTTTACGGCTTTCAAACTTCAAAAAAGGAAATAAAGGTCCTTAAACCTCAAAATGCCAAAAGTGCAAGAACAGAAATTGTTTCGAACAACATTTTCGATTTTCCAAAAACGAAAAATTTCTCTGTCTAAACAATTTCTTTCTCTCTTCCAGCTAGAAAACACCTAAATGTTCTAAAAAAAGAATCAAGAATTGATGTTGCTTCAATGTCCTTTTTTACCAGCTTTACAATGGAGGGTTATTTGCTGTTGCAGTGATCAAATGTTGAGGAACTTTCATGTCAGAAATGGTGAAGTTCACTGGCTTTTATGCTTTTTTTTTTTAAATTCATGGAGCATACCAAAAAAAGATCAAAGTTGAGCGGCCATGTGTAGTTTACCCTGATTAAGAATTCCATACAAATTCACTATATCTTGTTGAAACAAAAGAAGAGACCATGAGGTTTCCAAAAAGAGTTCCAAGTTTTCTATTGAGAACATTCTATCAAAACAATGACAGTTCACAATTCTTTCAAATTTATTCTAAATGCATAATCATTTATACTTAAGACTCACATAGATAATCAAGTTCCATGATAAGTAGCCATTATACATACCCAATAAGAAATATTTTTTGTTGGAAGATCTCAAAGTCTAAAATGCATCAATGGAGAAGTGCCATCAAGGCCTTTAGCATTGGAGTAGTCCCTGTATTTTTTCACTGTGGTTGCTCTGTACATAGGAGGATTATATTCAGATAATAGCTCCTTGATAGGTTCATAGATTCTTGGAGTTGATTACATTTATGCTAAAAAAGCTCGCTACGGATATTCTTGGTCCTATACGGTTTGCCAGCACCCTGTGCTTCACGCTTATAAACTTATCATTTGATACTAGCTGCAAAATCAACAACCAAAAACCTTGAGCCAATTTGGTACATTGAACAATCTATGGGTCGAAAGTGGCTTGAATTTGCTTAAGAAGTTCTATTTTTAGGGGGTAAATACAACTAAATTTTTCTATTAAACACCTATAAAAAAATTGGAGCTAGTTATTCTACTATAGTCCGAAACTGCTCAGGTTATGCCATGTCAACGTCAATGCTGAAGTGACGCAATTTGAGAGGTCCCAGACTAGTATGATCCAGGATTGTAGAAGAAATTTTCCATTCGAGCACCATGTCAATGAATTCTATATGTCGCAAAGACTAGGTATACAAACTAAAATGATGTATAGTTGTTAACAGAATAAACTTGATTGCAGTAGATCACCAATATTAACTACAAGAGCTCCGGGAGTGGGAGGGACATCAATCCACTGATTCTGATGAAGAATTTGAAGACCACCAATTTGGTCTTGAAGAAGAACAGTGAGAAAGTCATTGTCAGCATGTGGACTTGTGCCAAATGTTAATTCTGGCTGTGGGCATGCCGGGTAGTAATTGTAAGGAAATCGAGGATCGGACACAGTGTAGACTATTGAAGAACTCGACTAAAAATACGAACTTACTTTTATTGATCAAACATAATTTTTTACAAACCTCACCATAACACTCATACACATACACATAACTCTCCATATTTGCTACATTTAGTAGCACTACAACACTCAATTTTATTCTCACATTTTTTCTACTCTCACCCTTGCTCTCAATTTTTTTTGTGATGATACAAATGCCTTTATAGCCTTCATACCAAGTTCATGAAAAGTCTAGATGTTTATGTTTTTGGCTTTTTCTAGAATTTTCTTTTCACTTATTAATCTAATTTTTGCTAGATTATTCTAGATACTTAAGTCTAGATTATTCTACAACATCACTAAACATTTATTTTATCTAATTGTTTTAAATTAATAGTTGATTCCCAACAGTAATGGCCTAAAATAAAAAGTCCATCAACACAACCTATGTCTTGCAAGTAGTTTTGTTTCAAACCTAGAGCTTCTGACAATAATTCCAACACCGTGTTTCCAAATTTCTGAACTTGCTTCAAGTATTCCATCACTATATCTCTGCAAAAATAAAAAGACACGATTTGTGACAATATAAAACTTGTGGGTTTCGATGTAAGCAAAAAATGATTGCCTTTAGGAATATTGTTAAATTCGGACAAAATGTTTGTCCTACCACTCTAAATTTCTAAGTCTAGGTATCTTTTATCACTATATTGCCAATTACTGTCACGATCCAAAGTTCATGACACACTGACCGGTCGATGTGGTCGTTGATGAGTTCAAAAAATGTGGGATATGGGACAGCTATAAGGAAGAGTGCATACCATAGATGTCTTATCATAACTTACATATGTCAACCCAATTCAGTTTAGGGAGCTTGTCGCCTGTCATGGATTTGACTATGAAGGCTTGCTGTGCTACCTGAAGAAGATAAGGTTGTTATGGCAAATACTACAGTTGAGTTAGTTAACTGAATGCATTAGGCGGGAAAGTTTTTGTTTATTGTTTTAACTAATTCTAGCCAGTAAGTAGCAGAGCAGAGCACTGTACAGATGCTCTTGATCATGAATAAAGATCTTCTTCGATTCCTTAATATGCTTAGCTTTTTAGCAATCTAAATACTAAACTGGTTTGGGAGTTGTTCCCGATCCACCAATGGGAAGACAAGGACCACTAAGCTTTGGACACAGAAAAAGCATAATCTGGGGCAACTCAAGAGTCCTAGGTGAATGCCCGGTGTTGTATTTGCGCCATATGAGGCGTGACAAATGACTATTATTCTGAAACTTGCCTATTATACAAAATTGGACAGCTTAATCTTGACTATTATTTCAATGTGTTAGTCCCGAAATGATTGGTCCCGGCTAACATAAACCATGTCAGCGACATAAATTCTTTTCAGCCACCACTCCATCCTATCCACCACCATCAAAAACTATACATATAAATGCGAGAGCTTTTTCCTCTCTCTATTTTTGCTACTTTTAGCGTATATTGCAAAGACCTGTAAACTAACAATTGGAAGCAATTAAAGATTTGTGACCTGCAAACGGTCGGCAGGTCTTGAAGAGCGGGAAGATGAGGAAGTAACTGGAAAAAAATGGTATCTCTCCAGTTAGTAGAAAGGGCTGTGTACAAATCAAAGTTGGTATTATATCCAACTTTGTTAGTGATATCACGGGTATAAAACTCCTTTTTAATCTCAGAATCTTGCTCGAAAAATCTCCCTACTCCTTCCAACATTTCCTGCAGGATATCCACAGAAATTCCATGGTTGATTACTTGGAAAAATCAACTATGGGATTTTTTGTTTACTCCATTGACCATTATATGCAAAATATGATAATACTGAGACTCGAACTCAAGACTCTTTGGTTGCAAACTCTAATACCATGACAATAAATGGATTGAACCAAAACTATAAGTGGTATTTATAAGTCGAACTATAGTTTTTATATTAATTTCTTGACAAATTTATTTGTAAGATTTAAAATAAATATAATTTTACAATGATAAGATTTTTGCTCTAAATGATGATGATAGTCAAGAGAAACTTGTTAACTCTCAACCCTTTTTAAGATACACAGATTGTTGAATGCAAAATCCCTGAATTTGCATTGCTATATATTCAACCTAAAAATTCAATCATAGTGATTAAACTTCACAATAATCAACTTTAGAGAAAATCCACTGCCATCAAAAGCAGTTATTATACATTACACTCTAGTTTTTTTGCCAACCCTCAGAGCTTGAAATGCAGCAGAGCAGAAATGCCACCAAGCCCTTTTGTTGTGAAGTAAGAAGTTCACAAATATCATTATATAAAAATTGGTAAAAAAAACAAAATAGAAAAGGAAATATATTTTCTTTAACTAAATTCAATTAAGCTTGTTGGGATTAATTAAGATATGGATCTAATTAATCCGACCCGTCCGAAATGGAACGGGTCAAGCCCATCTAAGAGGAATAAGTGATTAGGAAGCCCATTAGGTTAGATGGAGAAATTAGGGTTTCTCCACCTATAAATAGGCTTAACCCTAATCACAATATAACACAACACAAGTAAGAAAGAGAGACGTCGGAGCTCTGCCTCTATTCAGCCGAGCCTCCCTTACCCATCTCTCTCGTTCTTCGCTCTTAGTCTGTGGATCAACAAGACTTCTCCGGTTAATACCGTGTGGTCGTCTTTATCCGGTGATACAAGATCGTGGTGCTAAGATCCGCTTCCGCTACTCTGAGAGACTTGCTGGTTCTGCTATATAAGGTACGCCCGAACCCGTTATCTCATATGGATTAGTATGCCGGGCTAATCCCTTCATTGGTATCAGAGCCACAGATCTTGTATTCTGTGATTTCTGTATCCATAGATGAAGAAATCGTGGGATCATTCGAAAGAATGATCGATTGCTGCTGTGCTTATATGATCTTGATTGTGTTCTTGATATTTCTGATATAAACATGGTACTTTGATAAGGTTTTAATCAGATCTGATAAAAGGCTTTTTAATCTGATAGAAAGTCTTTAATCTGCCAAATGGTTTTTAACCTGATTCAAAAGTTTTATCAAAAAGTGTGTTTTTGATCTTATGAAAGCGATTGAAACTCGATGGAATCCATTTTCTTATTGTTTTTCGGTATGGTACAGATCTGATCTGTGTTTTTTGACGATTAGGGTTTACTAAAATTGTATTCTGAATCGTCAAAATTCTTTAATTCGCCGAAAACGCTGCTGTAACTGTCTGAAAAACGATTTCGACACGTTGTTTGTGACTCCACCATCGTGCTCAGAGACCCCAAAAACCCTAGGTTTCATATATTTTAATAGGCGAACGGAGGTCTGGAAGTTGGAGCGTGACTCCCACTCTCCTCTCTTCTTCCGGCGACTCCCCGAACCGCCCAGGGCGCGTGGGGGCGCGTGAAGAGGCTTCCAGAGCCCGTTTTCGGCCCAATGTTTGGCAGATCACTTTAAAATCTTATTTTGGATTTTCTGGAAAGTTTTGGGAATTTTTGGACAGACGGTTTTACAACCTCTTCTTTGTCTCTTATCCCGAACTAGTCCAAAACTGCGAAAATCTGTTTTCTGCTTTTCCAAAATTGAGAAAAATGAGTTTTTTTCACTATAAATTTTTCGTGATATGGATGCCCTTATCGATCAAAATGAGTTTGATTGTTGGAATTAGTTTGTGTATGAGTACACTGACTTTTTTTTTCCCTCTTTGTTGTATAAGACAGTAATGGCGGGCACCATTTTCGTGCCAATAGTACCTAGGATCCAAGCCCAAAAAGCTGTCAGGAAAAGATTCCGCGACAAGTTAAATCGTTGCAGGATGGCTCCCACATCCAGATGGGATGATGTTGATGCTATTGTGCGTCACTTGGTTAGAGTCCAAAACCTGATGCAATGCTGTATAAGCTACAACGGACTCAAAGATAAAGTTCTCCGCTTTGGAGCGGTGGAAAGATCTTTGATCAAAGTCCCGAGGCTTAAAGAGTTGTACGTAGAATGTTATTGTAAGTCTGAAATGGACTACAAGAGATCCATTCGACTCTTTATGGATGACCTCGATGAGCTGGGCGTTTCCTACCCATTGGGGCGTAAGGGAATGGTCTTGAGATCTGGAAATGCGATCCGGACTCCTCACTATGGGAGAGGGCGTGAGCACTTGCATAGAACCTTCACAAAACAAATGCGTTACGACGTGTTTTGTTCTTTCCCAAAGAGGGTTCGTCGAGATGGTTTTAACCCGAAGAATTATGAGTAGTTCTCTTCTGGTTTTATGGAGTTGTGTTTTGCAGCTAGTTTTTTGTTTTTTAGGATTCCAGAGTTTCATATGATAAGTTTTGAGTTATATTTTGTTTCATTGCTTTCAGAACAAGTAGCTCGTTTTTGGTTTGTGGATTCAATTTTTGATTGAATGACAATTTTGGTTATTTTCATTAAATGGTTTTTGATTAGTTGGGTTCAACGAGCTGCTTAATTGGATTTATGTTTTCAATTACCGATGTTTACTTTTCTATATCTTGCTGAACCTAGTAGTAGGACTAGCCTGAAAAGAAAACACTATGAACTCAAAGTCATCAAAATTCCATAATAACCACCTTTTGTAAAAAGTTACAATATTTTGTTACGCGAGGTAACATAAAACTCTCTAAGCATAAATATCTACCTAATAAGCTAACCATTAAAGTGTAAAGGGTAATTTGAGCCATTCCTATATGGTCTCATTTTCGATTTGAAATTTAATATTAACCTTTTTAGATAGATATAGGTTGCTAAGAGAATTCATTGCGTGTATTGAACCTTTTAGACTTCTTAATAAGACGTGCAATTCCATTGTAGATTTGTCAACAATGGCTACAGCTAGAAAGTCGATCGTAGGTGAACTTAACAAAGACCTAAAACTGAACGGGGACAACTATGATGTATGGGGAATTAAGATTAAGTATGTGATGGAAGAACAAGAGGTTCTAGACACCTTGGAAACAGTCATGGCTGTGCCCGAGGAAGGCGTTACTGCTCAGCATCGAAGAGATAGAGAAGCTTATACGGCATGGAAGAAGAGAGATTCTACTGCCCGTATCATTCTCTTAAGTTCGATGCATGATGACTTCACTCGACAGTTCTGTAAGTTAGAGAATGCAAAAGCCCTGTGGGACTCCTTGCAGGAGAAGTTCGGAGGTGTGTCTCTGACTAGGCTCCGCTCTCTTACTATCAAATTTGATACTTACAAGAAGAGACATGATCATACAATGAAAAAGCATTTGAGAGAAATGCAGAACATGATCAGTGAACTCAGTGAAGCAGGTCATGTGTTGACCGAGGAGCATAAAGTTCAAGCTGTTATCCGTTCTTTACCGAACAGTTGGGAGCATATGAAGATGCACCTGACACACACCGAAGGTGTTACCACCTTCGATGCTGTTGTTCGCCACCTCGAACTCGAGGAGGATCGCCTCGCATCGATCAAGGTCAATGCTGAAGCTCACTATGTAGGTTCCAACTCCAGTGGGAGGCGTCCAAGGGCTCAAGGCCAGAAGCGTAAGCGCTCAAATGGCAGGGGTAAAGAACCGGTGAAAGAGCAAAGGAAAGCAGAAAGACCCAAAGAGAAAAAGCACAAGAACAGAAGGAAGACAAACGTTTCTCGCGTGAAATGTTTCAATTGTCAACTCAAGGGGCATTATGCAAACGAGTGCACTGCTCCCAAGGTACGTTCTAACTCATGTGTGAGTGAACTTTACGTATCTAGTACTGTTCTTATGACTGAGCATGATCCTTTGTGGGTCGTTGATTCAGGTGCAACAGACCACGTGACGAAAGATAGAGATGCTTTTGTCGAGTTCCGACGGATTCCAGTCGGATCAAGGTGGATCTATGTAGGCGACAACTCAAGAGTTAAAGTCCTAGGAATCGGCACATGTGAATTGCGATTGCGTGAAGGCCAAACCCTAGTCCTACATGATGTTCTCTTTGCTCGCAAGATTCGAAGGAATTTGGTTTCCGTAACTTCTTTATTAAGGATTGGTTTCAATTTCCTTTTTGCTCATAACAGTTTAAGAATTTGTTTGGATGACCAATTTTATGGTCAAGGATATGTGCTGAATGGTTTGACAATTTTGGATATTGATCATCGCAATAAATCTTTTTCCTATTCTACTACTTCTTCTTCTTATGTGAATGATAAAGATGTTAGTTTATGGCATGCTAGGTTAAATCACATCGGTCAAGACCGAATGAAACGTCTAGCTAAAGAAGGATTACTAGGTGGTATACGAAGTGTCGAATTACCACCTTGTGAACCTTGCCTAAAAGGAAAGATGCATAGAAAACCATTTGGTAAAGGTACTAGGGCAGAACTTCCATTACAATTAATACATTCTGATGTATGTGGTCCAATGAACGTGAGGGCAAGGCATGGAGCCTACTACTTCATCACTTTCATAGATGACTGTACTAGGTATGGTCAAATCTACTTGATGGCTCACAAGTCTGATGCACTAGGTTGCTTTAGAAAGTTTATGAACCTTGTTGAGAACCATCTAGACAGAAAGATCAAAGTTCTGAGAACTGACAGAGGTCGGGAATACCTCTCTGAGGAATTCAAAACTTTGTGCGATGAAAGGGGAATTGAACATCAGTTGTCCATTCCATATACTCCGCAGCAAAACGGTGTTGCCGAGAGGAGAAACAGAACTCTTCTCGATATGGTCAGGTCTATGATGGCTCAAGCAAGTTTGCCCATTTCCTATTGGGGAGATGCCTTGCTAACAGCCACATATGTACTTAACCGAGTACCCTCGAAGACTGTCACTTCCACTCCATATGAGTTGTGGACCGGCCGCAAACCTGACTTAAGTGTGCTTAGGCCATGGGGTTGCACTGTTTTCGCTCATGATACTTCAAGCAAATTTGGGAAATTAGGCCCAAGAGGCAAGAAGTGTGTCTTTATAAGATACCCTGAAGTATCCAAAGGATATGTCCTAGTGGGAGAAAACGCAGAAGGTCGAGTGACTGAAATCGAATCCCGAGATGTAGTGTTCTTGGAAAACGAATTTCCTGCCATTGGACAAGTGGACAGAGATCAACCCTTGTTTGAGGAACTTGATTCGAACGGACCTCTCCATTCGAGTGGGAGGAATACTGAGGAAAATGCAACTGATCCTGACAATGGTCTAGATCAAGATCCCATTCTTAATTATGATAGAGAAATGGATCATATCCCTCAGAATGTTTCGAATGTGACAGATCCTAATGCAAGTGGGAGCGAGTTTCTTGACTCAAATGAGAATAAGGAACTTAGCATAAGAGAAAGAATTCCGGGTTATGATGAATATATGAGACATGTTTATCAAGACCGAGAGGAATCGCGTCAAACAAAACGACAAAGGGTCAAGCGCCGTCGATTTGGTATCGAAGGCGAAGCTCTCCTTATCACCCCAAGTGATGAAGCTGAGCCTAAAAATGTTAGTGACGCACTCTCTTGTCCTGAAAAAGATAAATGGAAGAAAGCAATGGAAGAAGAAATGGATTCCATGAAAGTCAACCAAGTTTGGGAACTGGTTGATCTGCCCGAGGGAAGAAAAACTGTTAAGAGCAAGTGGGTTCTTAAAGTAAAGCGAAGGGCTGACAACAGTATCGAAAGATACAAAGCTCGCCTGGTCGCTAAGGGCTTCACACAACAGGAAGGGATAGACTATGAGGAGACCTTCTCACCTGTTGTGAGGTTTACATCTATCAGGCTAATACTGGCAATCGTTGCAAGTTTAGACCTAGAGCTACATCAAATGGATGTTAAGACTGCTTTTCTCAATGGAGAATTGAACGAAGAAATCTACATGGAACAACCTGTAGGTTTTGTCGTACCAGGATGCGAACAAAAGGTTTGCAAGTTGAATAAGTCAATCTATGGCCTGAAACAGTCTTCGAGGCAATGGTATATTCGATTTCATAATCAGATGATCTCGAACGACTTCAAGATACTTGAAGAGGACCATTGCGTATATATAAAACGCTCAGGTAGAAAATTTGTCATTCTGTCTCTATATGTAGATGACATCCTCATAGCAGGAAATGACATTGCTTTTGTAAACCAAATCAAATCTTGGTTAAGCTCAAGTTTTGAGATGAAAGATATGGGCGAAGCCGCATACATTCTTGGAGTTAAGATTACAAGAAATCGTTCAAAGAAACTGTTGGCATTGTCTCAAGAGACTTATATCAACAAAGTAATTGAACGCTTTGGTATGACAGGCTGCAAACCCGTAGACAGCCCAATGACTAAAGATGTCACCCTAAGTACTGAAATGTGTCCCCAAACACGAAAGGAAAAGGAACGAATGAAAACAGTTCCTTATGCAAGCGCCATAGGTAGTCTCATGTATGCAATGTTGTGTACTAGACCCGATATCTGTCACGCCGTTGGGATGGTGAGCAGATACCAGTCCAATCCTGGACAAGCACATTGGACCGCAGTTAAAAGGATATTGAGATATCTTAGAGGTACTGCGGATTATTCTCTATGCTATCAAGGCAGAGACCTGAATCTCAGAGGATACACGGATGCTGATTGGGCAGGTGACTTGGATGAGAGGAAATCCACATCTGGCTACGTGTTCTTGCTTGGCAACGGTGCCATCTCATGGAGTAGCAAGAAACAGACATGTGTAGCACTATCCACAATGGAGGCTGAGTACGTTTCGTACTCGTCAGCAGTTCAAGAGGCGGTGTGGTTGAATAGGTTCTTAAACCACATTGGTGTGACCAAATCCGCCGCTCCAGTCATAGTTAATAGTGATAGTCAATCTGCTATTGCTTTCGCTAAGGATCAAAGGTTCCATAGCAAGGCCAAGCATATAGAGATAAGGTATCACTTTGTCAGGGACTTAATTGCACGCAAAGAAGTCAGTGTGAAGTACATTTCCACTCATGACATGGTTGCTGATCCCCTTACCAAACCTGTCAAGAGAGATGTTTATGTCAAACATATTAGATCCCAGGGTTTGAGAAGGATCTAAATTGTACTTCTATTTTTCAATGTTAAATGAACTTGAATTATCAATAAAGGTTTTAAGAATTTGTTTCCAATACACGAGTGCGAATGTTTTATTTGTTTAACATTTGTTGTTATTGAAAAATGCATGTTAGACAGAGAAGTAGCTCACTCACACGAGTGTTTACCCTTGTTCTGTCATATGAGACAGATAGAAGGATGAGGCCGCTTTTGAACATACGAGAGCATGTTCCAATAGCAGTAGAGGCCGTCTTGTAGAGAGGATAAAAGAAATTTCATCATGGTACAAGATAACCACATATACCTCGAGTATATGTAACAGATTAAGATGTAATCTGAAAGGCAAGTTTGTGATGACTTAATGCCTTCTGTCTTTACAGCCAGGAGCGATCATTACAAGTAATGAACTAAAGTCAGATGTTTTGGCACATCTGGACCTATGCTTCTGTATGGTGTTAGAATTGAGGTACATGTTCTTCCATAAGTGGAATTGAACACCATGGCACGTGTATATGACACTGTGTGCTTAGCGACCACAAGATGGAAAAGCGCAGATCTCGCCTTTTCCTAGTGTGAGACTTACATCTCGGAATTATGATTTCTTGAGAATAATTATCCTTATGACTTTCGGTTTATTCCAAGAAGTATATTCTGATGTAGCTACCTTGGAAAGGGTAATCCCGAGGTTGATGTGATAATTCCAACCAAAAGGAGCCAAACTGGATAAGCGAATCAGACTATGATGGAAGGAATAAAACCAGGAGGAAAGATATCCATGGAGTTCACATCTTGAGATATTCTGACTTTCACCGTCCGGACACTTGTGCTTATGAGCATTTTTGTGAAATCAGATGAGCTGTTGAGATCAAAGTTATGACAGTGGATGTGAAAAGGAATCTGGGATAATGCATACACCATAGACGATCCATGTTCAAGTCTAAAGGCTACATATCTCCAACGAGTATATAGTCCCAAGCTTGAAACATGCACATCGAGCAGTTATATATCTCCAACGAGTATATAGCACTTGAGCTCTCGATAGTATGTCGGTCGCACAAACTATTTGCAATACAAGATCTGAGATTGAGAAAAGATACTTTGGAATTGGTTCCATTGCGTACGAGTGGGAGATGTTGGGATTAATTAAGATATGGATCTAATTAATCCGACCCGTCCGAAATGGAACGGGTCAAGCCCATCTAAGAGGAATAAGTGATTAGGAAGCCCATTAGGTTAGATGGAGAAATTAGGGTTTCTCCACCTATAAATAGGCTTAACCCTAATCACAATATAACACAACACAAGTAAGAAAGAGAGACGTCGGAGCTCTGCCTCTATTCAGTCGAGCCTCCCTTACCCATCTCTCTCGTTCTTCGCTCTTAGTCTGTGGATCAACAAGACTTCTCCGGTTAATACCGTGTGGTCGTCTTTATCCGGTGATACAAAATCGTGGTGCTAAGATTCGCTTCCGCTACTCTGAGAGACTTGCTGGTTCTGCTATATAAGGTACGCCCGAACCCGTTATCTCATATGGATTAGTATGCCGGGCTAATCCCTTCAAAGCTGAAGCCTAATACAAAAAGTGGATTTTTCTATAATTAATTAAAAAAAAAGTAACTGTTATTTTGTCCCACTATTATCATTGGATAAGTAGCGAAGAATTAGACAAAAGCTGATAAATGTAAAATAATAATTACTTCAAAACAATCATACTCTAAACTATAAAATATGAAGAAATTCATGTGTTAGGAATAACTATTCTATGAATGATTATTTCATAAAAAAAAAACTAACCAAAACTATAAATATGAATAGCTTATTCTATTTCTTATGTATTCTGCTAACCTAACGAGCAAGTAACGTTGATTTTTATTCCGTTGCATAAGACCTCAATGTTTTTGCACTATATGAAATAAATAAGCCTAAACACTTTTAGATGATATGGATTACTTATACCGTTAATTTCTTCAGTACCTAGCTTTTGTAGGCATAAAAAGAACTGTTAGTTTTTTTCTATAACTTGTGAATATGATATGGTTGTCATGTAATATACCATTAATTAAATAGTCATGTTCCTAATCTCCAAGCCACAACTTTGACGTAGTTATTGTTTTTTATATAAATTTTTTTTTTTTCTCAATAGTCATCCATGGGAATATACAGATCCTACAATACTAATCGTATTTTATTGTTAGACCCGTATTGACATTTCTTATTAAAGGTGTAAAATAAACTAAAGTTTTGACATTTCCAAACAAAGATGTCAAAAGAAAAAAAATTAAACTGATGTCCATGTGGGAATTTATTTTTGTTGATTCAAATCAACTTAACCTAGTTTATTTATTTTTTAAATCAAGAAAACAACTTAGAAAAAATCCTTGATAATAATAACAAAATTTTTTTTACTAAAAAAACTGAAACTAATCAATTAAGAATGGTTTGAGCGGTTAAGAATCTCAAGTTATTTAAATCAAGTTCATAATATAGAGAGGATGCGTTCGAAGAGCCTCGAAACAATAAATCGGCAGAATTTATTTATTTATTTAAAAAAAACCTACAATAAAAAGAAAAATGTTATAGTTATTTGGTATCTTAACCGATTGAGATAAGGTAGAAGACTTTTTCTTTCTTCTTTATTTTCCACTAAGTATGAGGAGTGATTACCTTTACCTGTTCTTCTTAAAAATGGCAGAAAGTGGAGGAAATGACTGTTACATGCTTCATTTTTCCTCAACAAATATTAATTAAATCCATTTAATTTTCTTCTTCAATACGTTGACCTAACATATTTACAATACTTCAGACTTTCAATTGACTTCAAATATTTATTTCATAATTACCTTACCATGTTTTTTAAAAAGTGCCAACCTTTACCTTCCTAATTAAGCTTTTCTTTCATTTTCATCAAAATGTTTATGATTTGATTTTGTTCCTCTTGAAACTGCTTAATTTTCATAATTATGGGTTTGAAGGATCTTAATCTCAAGCTTAAGGTATGCCAATGTTTTTTATATCTTGTTTTTGCTATCATTTTTATTCATTTCTTCCAAAATGTGATGTGTTTGCTTGAAGGCACTTCGGCTGAGACGTTTTTTAACGGGAGATGGAGCAAGGAGAAGACAGTTGAACGGGGCAAACCCGTCATGGATGACACCTATATCTCATGGATATCATGTTGTTGAGGATCAATCATATAGAGGAGGTTTAGATGATTCTGATTTTGATTCGGTTGTGGTTCAAAGAGAACAAATAGATGAGCTGGAGCTATGGTTTTTCGGAGTTTTCGATGCTCGGGTTCGAGATGGAATCACCAAGTACCTTCAGTCTCATCTGTTTGATAGGAATCACAAACAGGTAGTAGCATCAAAACTAACATTTTTTGGACTATCTATATTTTAGCTAAATACTTGTGCCCTTGCAGTCTCAGATAAGAAGAAAGAGTAAAGAGACAATGCGAAAGGCTTATCTCGGAGCGAGAGCGAAAATTAGGGAGATAGAGAGATCAGATGATAATGAAGAAACAGGGAGAGTCAGTTCAGCTTCTGTTCTGGTGATCAATGGAGAGAAGCTTGTTATGTCGAACATGGGTGATTATCGAGCTGTTGTTTGTAAAGATGGTGTAGCTCATCAGATGAGCAGCAAACATCAGCAAACTACCAATAGACACTGGTCTCGTCGGCTTTTCTCAGGTATATATAGCCATAAATTTTGAAGAATTTAGCTCGTGTTTTGATGTTTTCGTATATATGATACCGGATGGTGTGTGTATGTTTATTGAAGTGCGTGTATTAGCTTGGAAGTCAAGTAAAGCAGCAGGCAGTAAGCAGTCCAGAAGTTCAGAGCTCGTGGTTGGAGCTGAAAGCATTAATGCTGATACCGAGTTTGTCATAGTAGGAAGCACTGGAATCTGGGAGGTAAGCAACAATATGCACATTGCAGCCAATTCTCACAATTAAGACTTGAATTCCGAAAGAAAGACGATTCCAATTATGTTCTGTGAAATTTTGTATAGGTGATGAAGAATCAAGAAGCTGTGAACCTCATCAGACACTTGCAGGATCCACAAGCTGCTGCTCAGTGTTTGGCAAAAGAGGCTCTAATTAGAATGAGTAAAAGCAATATTTCTTGCATTGTCATCCGGTTTGATTAAATTATGCAGCTCTTTCGATTTGTTTATCTTTACTTGTAATAGTGTAACCTCAGCGTCAAAAAATGGGAAATTTTGCAGTTGATATTTAACCTTGAATTAGAATTTGCCATAAATGTATTGCTCTTATCTTACATAAGCACATCAACAAATAGCACTTTACTAGCTCTCTTATGTATCTAAGTGGGTTAGTTCTAATCTAATCTAACTCGCTACTTCGACTTAGTAGTGAAGTTGCAAGTTCAAAACTGTCATACCCATGTTGCAGAAAAACTTCAGTAGGGTTTCCACATTTCGTGTCCGTTTTTTTCCATTACATGTACCTGACTATAGTTTGAAGACTATGATTTACATATAATGCTCCTCGGTATATGTTTTCGTTTTAGTTTCGGTGCAACATAGGCCATAACTAATAATTAAACAGGAGAAAAACGAAGTAACAAAGCTTACTCACTGCAAGAGCATTGAAATTGGAACTGAACAAATGCACAGAGGCCAAATGTATGTATACATAGTACCAGAATGAAGCTCATAAAATCTACAATGATAACCCACCAAAATAGTATAAGACAACCTTGTAGCTTCTTCACCTTCAAGCATTCCATTGTCAGGTGCTCAGCTTCTTTTCGCTGTTCTTGCTTCGGAAAGGTGATAACAGGGAGAAATGGCGAGAAGCTGCACAAGAATTACTCTTCTTAGTAACATACAAGACTAACGGGATACAGGGAAATTGTGAACCAAACAATCGGAGGGAGCTTACTCTTTTGAGGAGTAGTGGTAGCAGATGGACTATCATCTTGAGAGATCAAATTCTTCAATGTATTAACTATTTACAATAATCATATGTATGTCGGTTAGCTAAGGTTGAATTAAAATTAACATTAAAAGGAGTTATCTCGATAAGCACGACGAAAAAAACGTAGAATTTTCACCTTCACTGGAAGAAGCAACATTTGCAACACTATCATCTGCCTCAGAACCAGTCACGCTGATATTATCTGATTCAGCATTACGTTCACCAGAACTATGGTTCTTTTTTCCAAACTTAAGCAGCCGTCTAAAGCCTTTTGATGATGATTCCTTTGTTTGAGGTTTATCCAACACTTCGGAGATCTTTTCTAATTTGAAGTTATTGGGATCAGATACATGAGCTTTAAGAGACCCCATGCCTCCTGATATTGCTTGTAGGCTTGTTGGAGGAGCTTTGCCATACTCTGAATTTCTCGTACTTGAATCTTCCAACGAAGAAACCCGAGCAAAAGGAGCCTGGTACAGTTTCTCGGAAGTTTCCATGCTTGGAAGTTTTGACAATTCCTTCTCCGATGTACTTGCAATTCCAGTTGTACCCTGATCGCAAAAGATTTTGGCATTAAAAGATTATCAAACTAAAAGATTTAGGATGAAAATGATTTGGGCCATGTTCATATTGAGTTACCTTATATGCAGCTGGAGGCACTTCCGTGTTAGGCTGAGAGACTGGAGCTCGAATAGCTGCATAGTTTGACACTGTATCACTATTTTCTCCACCAATATAATTACTACTATGCCCCATTACTCCGGTATTATCTCCCATTCTTAGTGCAGGAATTGAGCTATTCTCACATTCTTGTATCAACACCTTCTTTTCAATTATCGGGTTGTCATCCCCATCGCTATAATGAGAAATTTTGTCACTGTTCCTTTTGAGTTCACCACCTTCAGAAGTGGACTTAGACTGACTTTCATTCACATTCTGTGGCAGTTCTTTAGCTACTAATTTACCCTTGGAAACATCAGGTCTTTTCATGGTTTTAATTTTCAATTCCGGTAGAGATGCGATCTTGTTTTTGTCGTAGTTGACAATTGCGGATAACTTCTTGCTCTCGGGTGCACTTGATACTTTTGGCTTTGATACTGGCTCAGTTTTTCTTGGCTTAACCGAGACAGCATTATTGCTGCTACTCATTTTAGGCTCCGACAATCTTCTAATGCGGGCCATGGATGCCTTGGCATCGGGTGTTATGCTATTGTTCTCTTTCTTTGGTTCAGGCAATGATGCTACTGACCGACTAAGTCTATTTCCTGCAGAATGACTACTAGTACTCACTTTTCCTGCTTTCGAAGCTTTAAGAGATTCGATAGATCCTGTTGAGATGGTTCTAGTAGGGAATCTTTGTAGGGGTGACATTGATCCAGTTTCTGAATCACTAAACTTCGATGATTTGTGAGGGTTCGGGGAAAGTTTTGCGGGTAATTGTTTTCTTGTTTGCTGTGAAGTTGGCTGAGCAGGAGTAGAGCCACCTCTGGAAGCAATTCTCTTTTGCCTCTCCAATTTCAAAGCTTCCAGACGCTTCATCTCCTGCTCTTCCTATAAAATGTAAATTACAATAGGAAGAAGAAAGGGATTAAATGATATTGGATTTGAGAATGTTAAACCACAAAATTCTAGTACAAAGTGGATAAATTTTTGCAGGTAAGTTTACCTTCTCTTTCTTCATTTTCTGGAGATCAGCTTTATAGCTTCTTAGTTTTTCTGCACGTGCCTTGGCTTCCTCCAAAGGACTCAACTTTGAAGGTTTTCCTTTCCTTATTGGTCCGACTGTCTTCTTCTTATCTGAAGTCTCTGGAACAAGTCTCGATTTGCTGTTTTTGTCTATTGTTTTAGAGCCCGGCCTGGCTTTCTTATCCAATGGAACACCATTTGCAGCTTGAACCTGCATTTCATAATCTAAGGCAGGGTCATAACCAACTAGACCGTTTCCAGAATCACGCTCCGGCATCAAACTGAAGTCATCTGGCTCGTATTTTACTTGACTTCCAACCCTTTTAGATGAATTTTCTGTCTGAGAAGATGGGAACTCGGAATCCATGTCAACTATGGGCCTTCCGTCAGCTCCAACTTGATCTCTTGATCTCAATGCAACCACATATGAATCATTGTCCACATTATGTGATCCATTCTTAGCTAAATCTTTTCTTGGATGAACGAATCCATTGACAGCCAGTGGATCTGAACTTGAATAACCTAACTGGTTTTCTTCTCTGTTTATCATAAACTCATCGTTTCTGGATCTGTATCTCACTCTCCTGCCAGCTACTTCAGATTGCATATCCATTTGACCATCTGTGAAGACTCCATTACTAGATTGTCCCATTTTTCCTGACAGTAACGATTCATCATTTGAAACTCTTTTCATGTGAGACAAGTTACCATTAATACTGAACATATCTGTCATATTTCCTTCATCATCATCATATGCACCTCGTTGATCAAGAAGTAAAGGATCATGGCTTGCTCTGTGTTGTCTCCTCTTGGCTGGAACCTCCTTTTCCATGGTAAACATATCTTTCTTCGCAGCATCTTCAGCATCATCATCGGCACCTTTTAGTAAATAACCTTGAAATGCTTCCCAGTTTTTGCCATCTTCCTCGTTCCCGTTCGTTCCTTTCTTTTTTGATGATCTCTGAGAGTTCTTATGCTTACTCGAAGTAAGCATTGACGAATCTCTGTCTTCTCCGTCTGTTTCAGAACCAGAAGCTGAGTGAGATTCACTTTCAGATGACTCCTGCCTCTTGGAAGTAATATAATTGAGGTTCCGGATGACAACCACGCCTGATTTCTTTTTATTTGATCGGCTAGACTTCCTTACTTGGTCTTGAATTTCTACAGTTTCATTCTCCAAGTCTACATCCACCTCCCCCGTTTCGGGGTCAATTTTGCCATCCCCACTATCCATGGATTGCCTTCTCAAACCCTTTCTTTGACCGGCATCTGATTGATACGGTGACTGAAAAAACGGGGCATTTCCTGGATAGTTCTGATAGTAAGGAACACATTGCATAGGGTATCCTGGAAAGACGGGCATTGTACCAGGCGGAGACTGAATCGGCCAAGGAGGATACATTGGATGTGGAAATTGTCCTTGAAAATATTCTTGGTTGCTCACAGATGGTTGTTGATCCATGGAAGGCCTTTCATCTAGCACGTGGATAGCCAATATCACTTTCAGTTCGAACTTCGAAGCAAAAACTTAAACACAAATGAGATATGATGCTATGAATATAATAAAAATCGATATGAATTACATTAATAGAGATTTAAATTAAGGCATTCAAACTTCAATCTTCCTTTTTGGAGTTTATCTGTTAGTAGCTACTACCTGTGGTATCAGCACCAGCTTTCCCGTTACTTTCTGGAGTTCCAGGCCACTGCGGATTCATCAGAGAGAAGTCTGACCGGTTAGCAATTGCTTCAGCTGCTTCAATTTCAACCCACTGGCCAGTTTCGTGTTTTCTTTTCCACAAGTCCTTGAATCTCTTGCAAGCATCTCTGTGTTGAGAACAAAACCACATTAGAAACGATCTTGTGCCGCAAATTTAGCTGCATATTAATAGGTTGAGTAGATGATATTCCAATCCTGAAAAGCTAAAAAAAAAATATACTTACAACAAGCGCGAAGCCCCAAAACTTTCACCGAATGACATCAAAGGTGCCATGTGATCAATGTCAAAACCAGCAGCCACAGCGCGGGCAAAGGCCATGCCTTGCTCTTTCTGTAGCACACTTTTGCGCGTCTCGAGGACTTTCATAAGTTGAACTCTACAATTCACAAAAATATTTTTTATTTACAATCAATTTTGAATCGTGCAAATGATCAACTTGAGGTCATATAAACTCTGTTGTCTTGCTGCTCGAGATAATAGTGACCAAACAATTACAGATCAACCCCTTGCATAATCTTTATATAACCACCAGAAAATTATAAAGTGCCATTTTCTTAATCTCACAATTCATAGTATTGCATAGTACGTACTTCGAGTTTTCTTCCTGTCCATTCGAACCATTAGCTTCCGGTGAATTTGCACCAGGCTGCCAAGGTATTAGAGAAATTAAATAACGAAACTAAAAGTTGCATATGCAATGAGATTATGAAGTACCATCTACCTTGTAAAGGACAATTGCTTTCTCATTAGTATCCAGTAGGAGCTTGCTACCTGTAAAAAGACCATCCTTTATAACTCCCAAACTATATAATACCACAAAGCTTGAAACTTAAGGAGGCGCATCTACTTCTTCTAATCAAAGACATAATTACAGTATCCAGATTACAAAATACTAACCAAACCTCACAATATCAACAGTACCTTCATTGCGTTCGAGAGGTTTCACTTGATGATCTTCAACCTAAGGAACAAAAGGAAACTGAAATCAAACTCTAGCATCTGGTTTCGATAGCATAAAAGTCTGTTGCAGATTTCACTTACCATCTCCAACCCCATATCATTGTTACTTTGAATTGCAATTGCTTCCTCAATCTGTAATATCTCAGATTCTAAGGTATACACCCTTTCCAAAATCTCTGGCGTGCTCACAAAACGAACAAACCTATAAAACCACGACATTTCGAAAAATTTACTATTTGGCTAACAATGGTGAATACATAATCAATCACCAAACGCCAGAACAACAAAAGATGATAAGAAAATCGTGGAACAACTAGATCAAACCTTTCAACTGTTCCTCTCGTGAACCAGGCTGCATCATTTCCAGGCTCCGGCTCAAGAATAATCGAGTAACCCCCCTTGTCCATCTGATGTTGGGCTATCTTTAAGTGGGCAAGGAATGGCTTAATCAAACCCGAAGCGATTTTTTCTGTTTTCCCATTTGCAGTTATAACCAAATCACACCTGATAACAATCAAACAATTGTTCAAGTGTCCAAAACACAAACGCTCTAACCCATTTACTAAACTTCTCTGACATAATAATAATCCTCAGCTACCAATAGATTCAAGCATTAGCATTTCATGACTAATGAAACTAAGACTAAACAGGAAAGTTTTAACTCAAGTTCATCAGAGCACTTTTATTAACAATGTTACTAAAACAAGACTGATAACTACTAATCACAAGTCAGATCACATCAGGAACACCAAAAATAGAAAGAAAAGACCAAATGTATCATTTTTGCTATAGATTTGATGAACATATATAACAAGACAGTGCACATTTGAGCAAGATATCAAAAGGGTAAATTACAAAATGGTATACCTGGTCCGAGTTGGAGTGAGCTGAAAAACAGCAGAGTCAAGGCGAGTTGAAGACTTCATTGGTAGTAAAAGTGAAAAAAGACAAGATCTTTATGTGGTAGATCAAGAATTGGTGAAGAAACAAGGTAGAACCCAAAAAGAAAAACCCATCAAAAGAGAAAAGAAAAGGCAGAAGAAGAAGAGTTCATCATAAAGAAAGATTTGCAGAAAAAGACTGAAGAAGAAAGGAAAGTTGCAGAGAAGCCAAAAGAGGAAAGGGAAGAAGAGGGTATGGAAAAAGAAAGAAAGAGAGAGACTTTGGATACCCAAATGCAGCAGGATGAAGAGGAGAGTGACAAATTTGTCTGGTCTGGTCTGGTCTGTTGTTACATTAAAAAGTTTGACGTTACTAGTACTAGTTTTCTTTGAGGTAAAAAAAGGTTCCAGTTAAGAGTATATCTACTCAATCGTAAAATTAGCAAATTATAGATTTTGATATAAGTTTACAGCGAAATTTACAGATTACAACGTTACTAATAAACATTTAGTTTTGGTGAAATAAAAACTCGAACTACAAACATTATGACTTACTACTTTATAGGTTTTTATTTGGTGACAGTTATTAGTGGTGGCAATGTTAGATTAAATTAGCTTAGCTTTGCAGAGTTTAATGGAAAGTGAGAAAAGAGAAAGGATAGTTTTGGAATATAGAAATAGGGTAGCGTAAGAAGTGCATCGAGGTTAAGTTAGGTTGTGTTTGGTTTGGACCATTGATGTCATGTCGTGTCGTGAGGAGGTTCTTTATTTTATTTTACTACACTTTTTTTATGTTTTCTCAACTTACCGTTGGGTTGAGTGCTCCTTCCATTGACTATTATTTGCGGTGGGGATAGTCAAACTTTCATTTCCTCTATCTTTTCTCACTCTTTGTTAATAAATTACTCATAGTAACTACAGTCAAATTGTTATTAATTAGAGGAAGGTTATATCAGGAGAGAAAAAAAAAAAAGTTAACTTTTTGTTTAGTTTAGGAATGGCAATGGATAGTGCCTCGTCTCATTACTCTAACGAGTACAATTTTACAATTTCATATTCGTACCCGTGTAAATAGCGGAAAAAAAGAGTTAAACATGAATAACTTTTTGTTTAGTTTAGGAATGGCAATGGGTAGTCTCTCATCTCATTACTCTAATGAGTACAATTTTACAATTTCATATTCGTACTTGTGTAAATAGCGGGTACTTATACCCATTTATGCATAATACATACAAACAAATTACAACTTAAACAAAAAACATCCATAAATTATCCACACATAAACTTTAAAAAATATCCCAAGTCTTTTTTAAATTGTCTCAAATGAAAAAAACAAACTAAAGGAAATTAGAAAAAAGTTTTGATCTTGATAGAATTTTCATTTGTCTTCCATTTGAAATTACAATTCATGTTTCATTAATAGTACATATATTTTATATTTTTTAGAGCATATATAGTATGTAAATTTTAGGATAAAGTACAAAAAGAATCTCTGTGATTTTAAATTTTTTTTAAAAAAAAACTTGTGGTTTATTTTTCTCAAAAAAAAGTACCCGTGGTTTTAAATTTAAAAAAAAATGTGACTTGTCAATTTAAAACACCCAAAATAACCATTTAACGACTTCAAAGTGAAAAATACAAAACATTAACATTTACGCAACTACATTTTTTATTTTTCAAAATCATCGTTTTAATTTTTTTTCTTTCTCTATATTAAAACGTCGGCTAGATAATCTCGAAATTAAAAAGTGGAAGAACTAAAATTACTTAAAATGTACATGTTTCTCTAAAGGATCTAATTTTTATGTCTTTAACGGTTATTTTTTGAATTCATGGAACCTCAGACTTTTTTTGTTAAAATTTGAAACCATGGGTATTTTTTTAACAAAAACAAACTACAGATGTTTTTTTTTTGTAAAAACATGAAGGCACAAGAGTTGTTTTTGTATTTTACCCTAAAATTTATTCAATATATATTATGTAAGTTTTTTTAATGAGACTGGACGGGTACGGATATTCATTACCCATTACCCTCAAATATATACCGAGTACCCGATACTCTAAAGGAAAATCTCATACCCATCTCATACCCGTCACGGATAGTCTTTTAAATACCATCACATTCTATACTTTTTTAGACCGAGTATCAATAATTAAAACAAAACACTAGGTGTCCCTCCTTAGAGGAAAAGGCTGAGCTGAAGCCCGTCTTCATGCCTAATATGAGTAATTTCCTATGCAAAACGGACAATTCGAATTTCCATTTTTCAGAATACAAATAATATTATGTTATTTGGAGAACATTTTAAATTTGTTGTTAAAAGAAGAATAATTAATGTCTCTTTTTCTTGGTTAAAGCTTAATGTGATAATTAAGAGGGGTCTACCTCTTATATATATATATATATATATATATATATATATATTACTTAGCATCTTAATTTCACCTACCAAACTCCTTGTCCCATACTTTCAATAAAATAAATAAAACGTATTATTGGTGTCCCTCCCTAGAGAATATTAAGGCAATTATATTTGTTGTCTATTATTTGTTATCATAAATAAATACTTTAGAATTGTTCTAAGACAAAAAGGACACCACAACCAATAATATTGTTATATTCATGGGTTTTATGCTTTATAGTGGACAGAAGGCCCATACGAGCCCATCAACGGGGCACATTGTTGCTGTGCAATATTGGGCCTTACGGTCCAACATAGCTTTCAATTATTAGTTTTATAATTTTCTTCTTCTTGTATTTTGTCTTAAGAGAGAAATCTATATTATTTGAACTCCTTAAATATAAAAATTGAACCCTAAAAAAATACATATCTTTAATGCTTTTTATAAGCATGTTCAAAATTTTGAAGAGTAATATTGCAATACAATTTCAAACCAAAAATCATCTATTCACATTAATATAAACTTTTTTATAAAAAAGTGTTATCCTTCTGACGCATTTTGAAACATAATAATTAGTAAGTCTTTATATTCTACTTCCTATTTTTATGCTCTAAATTGTTGTTAATCATTTTAGAGAATTAGTCAATATGAATTTCTTATTGTTAGATAAATGAATAAGAAATTAAGCGGAGATAAAGAACATTCAAATCATAAGTAGATTACAGAAATATAATGATATTGTTTTCGAACTGTCAAAGGAAAAAGTTTAGTTTCACGTCCTATAAACCAGTTTCCTTAAGACAGATTGCAAAAATTGGTGTATATCTCCCACAATAAAATGGGACACGTCGGCAAACTCTAACCGTGTGCGAAGGTATAATCGGAGGCAATGAACGACAAATACAGAAGATTGAACAAAGCTTCTATATTTGAAGAAAACTTTGAGTTTTATGCAAAACCCTTTGTATCTAAGCACTAATAAGACAATTAAAAATTTAACAACAGTAATCACAAACGTTTGAATAAACTTAAACAATATGTTACCATTTACAAAAGTGCTACATGAATTGGCCTAAAAAAAAGTTTTAGGCCAGAACAAAAATGAGCTAGCTCGAGAGCTTCAATTTCGGAGCGGCATGGGCATCGGTGTCTCCAACCCGAATGTCAAGCACCATATTAAATAACACTATCACCATCTCCCAATATCACTATAGAATTCATAATTATAAATAACTACTAGATCTACAAAAACAAAAATCTATCTTATTAATCAAGTCCGTAATAACATTATGTTGTTATTGAAAGATAAAAAAAAAAACCAATTACGATTAATTTAATTAGTAAAAGTCTCTAGTTGTTCTATATCTCAAGCTCAAATCCTAGTATTATATATAACAAAAATCTCAATTGGTGGCAACATCACCTAAAGGTGTATAAACAAATATCGAACCAATTAAGGGGATCTAATTACAAAAAAGAAGAAGCTAGTAGTCCACATCGAATTGACGATCATATCTTTTCTTTAACAACCTTCCCACATCAGAAAAGCTCTTAAAATTATCATTCTCCCCAAAATACTTCTTCGGAGTAAGTAAATTACACCCATCTAAACACTCATCATCTTCATCGTCGTCGTTTTGATCATCACAATCTTCTAAATCGAGCAAGGAACCCGTTTCTTGGATGGGTGGACAATTCCAAACATGGCTTGATTTCGATTTTGAATTAGGCGAAATTGAAGAAAGCTTGTCGTGAAAAGATCCTCTTTGAGAATACGAATAATCATCGTCTTTAGAGAAATCACTAGAAGTACTTGAATTAGGCGAATACGAGAAGAAAGAGGAAGAAGCTGATCGCGATGAATCGGAACTTGAAGATGAAGGAGATGATAGTGTTGAAGTCGGGGAAGTAACAACGACGTTTCCAAATCCTTGAATTCCTTTGGTTATTTTGAGAGCCTTTAAACGGGCTTCTTTTAAGGCTAGTCCTCCATTTAGAAGTTGTAGTACATGCTCACATCTTTTTTGCATGCTTGTTCCCCAATTGAATCTGTTCATAAACATATTTTTTTCTTATCATCATGCTAATTAGAAATAGATATATATGTTAAATGGACAAGATTTTATTTTGATGATTTTGGAGAAATGATGAAATAAATATCCTCGAAATAAAAACTGGTTGCTTGAAACCACCCTTTAAAAGAAGTGATTCAACCATAGGCCGACTAATATTCGTTCAACCCAATTAGGTGCAATAATGTGCTAACGTGACAACTTCCCTTTGGATGAGATTGTACTTCTTCTTCGTTGATGAGATTCGAAATTGCATTATCTAGTCAATATTAAGTTTAAAATTGCATTGTTTTGTACGAAATAAGTTAATTTTGTTGTGTACCGAAAACTATAAACTAAATTTATAAGCATAGAAAGTGAAAATGGATAAATGAATGAATACCCTTTGTCATCAATGTATTCAAATTTGGCTAGCTCCTCAATAACATCACAGTCCACTTGAAATTCTTCTGCCATCTCTTCAGGGCCATGCGTCAGTAGAAATTCAAGAAGTATCAGTGCTTTGTAAGATTGCCTCCATTCTTTCCAATCAAACACATCAAACCTGCATGTGTTTTATTAATTAAACATCTACTTATTTCATTCAATGTAATCCTTGATTATTCAAATTTACATACATTAATTAATTCAACTCTCTTGAATTTTCAAAAATTATAAATGATCACATTTATATACTTTTTAGTTTCTTGGAATAACTCTTTAATTTTATAATTGATAGCATCAAAACATATAAATTATTACAAATGGTGCATACTTAAGGTAACGAAGTCAGTATCTTTAAAAACGATGGCATCCATCATTATACATTTTGCTACGATCAATTTTTAAATTAGGATTATTGAGAGCAATCAAATAGAATTACTGGATATTTGTAAGTTTCAAAGAAGAATAAGAAATTATTTGTTGCAATTGGACAAAAAAAATGAAGAGTTACTTACAACTTTTGTAAAAAAAAAATTGAGTCATTTATAACTTTTTAAGAAATTCAAAATTACTTAAAGTTTTGGAACAATTTTATGACTAAAGCCATAAAAAAGTTGTAGTAAAAATATGTTATGTAAAGCATAGGAAAACGTACCTTTTGTGAACAATATCAACAATTCTCCAATAATCATCAATCTCGTATGAAGACTGTGCTATTTTAGTCATAGTTTTAGCATCAGGCCCCCATGGATCATTATTTGTTGCTTCCTCAGTCAACCTTCACACAAAATATATACACCAAATTAGGCCATACCATGCTTAAATTTACAACTTTGATATTTTTTTATACGACACTATGAAAATGCAGCAGATTTCATTTAAAAGTCACAGTTGGATTTGGGCTTATTAAAAGTTTATCTTAGAATGATTCTAATCTCTAACTTAGAATTGATTAACCAATTAATTGGTTAGTCATTAATCAGATGACCACCATCGTATAAAGACAATTTATTTGACACAACATCATCATTAATTTTGTCACATTTCTATCAAATATAATCGTTTGGGTTATATACAATTACGACACAACAACCGTTTTGACACTCAATTTAACGACCCATTTTGGAGTGGATGATGCCGAGATAGAAAGACTTGTACAAAGAACGATCTTAAAGAATGATGAATGAGACATGAATGAACATAACCCGACAATGAAAATACAGATGAGGGGACTGAGACTTATAAATAAGATGTGGAACCAAAACATAGATGACGCGCTTTAAAAGCGTTTGGCCAATGTGTTGGATTTCGCTAGAGCAGACAATGAATCAGTCGCCATTACTGAAGCATTTACTGTGAAGTAAAGTGTTGTAGGGAAAATAAGAGAAAAACTAAGAAGCGTTTGGTAAATATATTACATAAATTTTAAGAATTTAAAAACAAAGAATAAAAATATGTATGTCTTAAATTATAGGCTTAATACATTCACATCCCTCTGAATTTGTTGAAAAACTTCAACTGTCTGTCTAAACTTTCAAATGTTACAAATTACCTCCTATACTTGTTTAAATGTAACAATTAAGCCACTATTCTTGACAAATAATACAAATAACCCCTCATTTTTGTCCAAAAGTTACAAATGACTCATTATTCTTGTTTGATTAATTTTAGTAACCCCCTAATTCAAAAACTGACCGTATCAAAACGTGAAAATGATAGAAAATATCATTATATAAATTTTCGACTATTTGTATCTATAGTATGCATCATTTATAATTTGCACGTTTTGATACGTCAATTTTGGAACAAGAAGGTTATTTGTTACTTTTGAACAAATACAAAGAGTTATTTGTAAATTTTGAAATTTCAGAATAATAATTAAAGTTTTTGGGCAAGTTCAACATGCTACACATATGTATTTAGCAAAGTTTATAACCTCTTGAAAAGAGGTGCAAACGAAACCAATATCTACATGGTGGCTTAGAGGTTACATGTGCACTTAAATTAACAATATGCCTCTCTGTATTCAAATATTTTTACTAATTTTGGGTGAAATATACATACATGTAGAATATGCACAAGAAAATGCTTAATAAACAAGAAAGAAGCTAATTTGTAGAAAAAGATAAGAAAACTTACAATTCAGCATTAGTAACATCAGAAAAGGCCAGCCTTGCATTTTTGTATTTATTCTGTATAAAGGAACTTGCTTGCTTCTTTATATGCTCCAATAATGATGACTCCATTTTCAAACCTTAATTTCAATATATATCAATTTTTCTGGGAAAATTGAATTAAATTTTTTTATTTTTTAAGTAGTAGAAACTCAATTATCTGTGTCTTAATTAGCTCAAACCTTTATTCTCAATACAAAATGATAACAATAAATTGAAGCACTAAAAGGGGAGATGAAAAAGAACACAAGGGAGACCATGATTTTAGCTCACACATTAAGGGAAAATCATTAATTTTATTTTAATATTAATATTAATTAAATTTCTTGTTTCCTTTAGTTAATTCTCATATTTCTTTTTTGAAATTAATTCTCATATTTATATCCAATTATTATTCAAATTATATTTAATTCACTGAACCTGGGTGGTATTACTAATGTTCTATCTGGTTTAATAATTATATAAAAATATGTTTCATGGTAAATATTTTAACTAATTAAGGTATTAGTAAATAAATGATATAGTCCAACAATTTTTCTTTCTTTTTCATATATGGTTAGATAACCCTTAGTGAGTATGTATATTTGTCAGGTCCATCTACACCTAATAAAATTTAAATTGACGCAGTCATAGGTGGTGAATGACAAGGTAAAAAAAAATTAGACTATCATATTAGATATTCTAAATATATTTTTCGATAATTTGAAGCAGTTTCCTACCCTTTTTTTCTGGCTTCTTGTTGTTTCAGTTAGTTAATTGTTCTTAATTATTTAATTATTATTATTTAGTAAAATTATGATAAGTTGTTGATGTTAATATGTAAAATGTCTGATAACATCCGTATTTTAGTTTAGATCAATAAATAATTTATAAAAGATAATAGAAAAAATTTTAAATATAAATCTCATAATTTCACCAATTTTGCAACTTGATATCTACGAATTTTTTTTGTTGTAATTATGTTATCAAAATTATAAATTTTTACAATATAAAATTGACAAATATGCATTAGTAGACCGGCTAAACCATTGAGTTGTATTTGGATTGAGTTGTATTTGGAAGATAGCCAATAAAAAAATGTAATCTAAGTTAATAAAAATAACCTTAACAATCGTTCAAAAAAAAAAATAACCTTAACAAATAAATAATAATTAAAAATAAAAATTGTTGAATTGAATAAAATTTAATATTGTTGGAAATAATTTTAGAAAGTCAGAAAACGTTAAGAAATAAGGGTTATTCTATGATTACTTTGTTATTTACAAAGTAACCATTACTTTGTCCACTATCACCATTAGATGAGGGTAGTGAATTTTGATCCAATGATGATGAAGACAAAGTAATGGTTACTTCAAAGTAACCATAGCCTACACCAAAAAATAAATAAGTTTTATGAAAAGTGAAAAAATAATTTTATCAAAATAAAACGAATACAAACAACTTTTCATGAAAAGCTCTAAATAAGCTTTCGTGAAAAACTACAAAAAGTTGTTTTTTGCATAAAAAATGAAGCATGTTGTTGTTAGATAAACCAAAGCAAACTACATATTTCATGCATTTCATGCTTAAACGTAAAATATTTTTTCGAAAAGTTTTATCAAACACCCGCTAATGTTCAAATTTATTTTTCTTCTACATATTCCCAAGGTTTGAACCCTTCGGCTATAAATATTAACTAATGCTTTACGGGTATTATTAGTAATCAATTATCAGTTCAATAATTTCAATTCAATCAATATACTTTTATTCAATTCAGTAACATTTAGTCGTACATAATATGACCTAACACTCCTTATTCTTACTTTTTGCATTTACAAACATATATGAGCATGTGCGGTAAATAATTTTCAAAACAAATAAAATCGCATTTCTAATAAAAATCTAACAATGTGCGTACTCATTAATATTCATGTTTGTGTAAGGAAATTAAAGTTGCCAGCCAAAAGATGATGGTAACCTTCCCATCTTAGTTATTAATTTTATTTTGACTTAATGTACATATAATTCTTTAAACTTACAATTTTTTATTCATTTTACCCCCTCATGTTAAGGGGCATCCCTTTTACCACCTCAATTTTTCAAAAGTGGTATTATATAACCTCTAAACTTACACATTTTGGTCATTTTACCCCCTCGCTTTAAGGGACTTCCATTTTACTCCCTCAACTCTCTAAAAGTGGTACTATATGCCCTACATTTCTCAATTCAACGGAAAAAAAGGAAACTGTACAACTCGCGCTACATTAATTGAATTTTCGTAGGACACGTGACAATAAATTTGGACATGTCACCATTTGTAATTAAATGGACAAAAACACTTTTGATTAACTTAAAAACACCTTAAATTTGGACATATCAGCATTTGTAATTAAAAGGACAAAAACATAAACATAATGTTACAATAGATTTATTGTAAACCATTACATATGCTCCTTATTGGATTTCTCTAAATCATATAACTCCTACCATAGTACCATTTTTAGAGAGTTGAGAGGGTATAAAAGGGAAGTTCCTTAGGGTGAGAGGGTAAAATGACCAAAAGATGAAAGTTTAGGAGTTGCATAGTACCACTTTTGAAGAGTTAAGGGGGTGAAAGGAATGTCCCTTAAGGTGAGGGGGTAAAATGACCAAAAGATACAAGTTTAGGGAGTTACATGTGCATTAAGCCTTTTATTTTACTGCTAACTTCCGCCATATTTATTTCGTATAATTGTATATATTAAAAATATAATATTTTCAAAAAATATGGAAAATTTTATTTTTATTGAAATAAATTATGGCAAAATGAATACTTTTAGGCCATGTTATTTATCAATGGAAATTATTGAATTCAATTGAAGTGTATTTATTGAAGTGAAATTATTAAACTGAAATGATTTATTGATAAATACTGATATGTACAAAGAATAATGCCTTACTACTTAATATTATGGTTTTGAATTCATTTTTCATCACTCTGTCTCTTTAAAAACTAATTTCTTCTAAAAGACTATATGAAGAAGATATATAATGGATGAAGTATATTTCTTGCCATTGTGTAAAAAATAGTTTCAAGCACAATCTGCTATTTTTCTACATCACGGACTTATCTTTAAGATGCAGATTCAATTTTCTTTGATGTATTTTTTAATTGTAATTTTTAATTAGTTATGTTGAGATGTTCTATTTTTTTCTATGAATGAACTTTTTTTCCTTCAAGAAAAACCAATTTCTTCTTTATATATATTAAGGTTGTAAAAGACGTTAAACTCTAGTCAAGCGAATACAATTCTCTTAGAGATTAAAGATCGGAAAATGAGTTAGGGATTAACCGAATCGTATTTATGTGTGTGTGTGTCACAATTTTCTCAGCCTAATCCCTCTCGGCATTAATTCCTGAGTAATTTCGATTAATCCGTGACTAATTTCCGATGTTTAATCTCTAATAGAGACATATACATGTATATATAGGGGGGGGGAGAGAGAGAGAGGGGGGGTAAAACAATATGAATGAAAAAAGAACACACTAAGTAAAGAACGGATAACGTGGTATGTTAGACGCATAATAAAATTACTTCACTAAATAGATTTATGGAAACCAAAATAAAATTCGATAATCAAATATTACAACAACAACATATAATCAACGGATACAAAATAACTCAACTCATAGCATACATGAAAGAAAAACTCTTACATCTACTTTTTTAAATTTTATTGTTTATTTTAAAATAAAATAAAAGAAAGACAGTCGACTGTAGCCGGCCATAGCTAGGGTTATATCCTCAAACAAACCCTAATCTTCATCTTGCTCTAAAGCTTCAAGTTCAAATCAAGCATTTCAAACTCAGATCTCTTCCTCTTATGAGCATTGAGTTGAAAATTAGAATTAGGGGTTATGGGCTTCTCCAACTGCTGAAGAAACGGCTTGGTGGCATCTCGATTCATATTTTCCGTATTGAATTTCCTCGGAGCCTGAAAAGGAAAATTAGGAAAAAATTGTGACCCGAACGCATAGTTATTCCTCATCGCCATGTATGGAGAATACATGTTAGGGGCTGGCTGAGGAGGAATAATCTGCGGAGGATTCGGGTTAAACATAAAGTTTCGGTCTTGGTTATAAGAAGCCAAAGAACTATAAACGCTCGGGTTATATGGCATGTTCATTGGCATATTCGGTGACGGGATAGGAAAGTTGAAGTTGTTGGTGTTGGTATTAATTCTCTGGCCAGTGAGAAGGCTCAAGGTGCCATTCGAAACATTATTAAGAGACAATGGCGGTTGAGGCCTTCTCGGGCCGGAAAAGGAAGAAATACGAGGATCATGGTCGATAGACATATGGGTTTCGATGTGGTCGATTAGGGCTTGTGTACTCATAAAAACATTGTTACATATTCTACAGGCAATTTGCGGCTGACCACCATAAGTCCTCCTAGAAACATTGTTTAAATTCCACCCATATCTAGCCATGGATTTAGGGAATTTGAAAACCGAAAGAACAAATTTTATTAGAAATCTAAAGAGATAGAGAGAAAGAGAGGAGAATAGGTGTGAGTTTTAGTGTAGAATGTACAGTAATTTATAGGTAATTTGGTTACCATACATAGATTTTGTGGTAAGTTTTATACAATGGGCAAACATAGTATCTTAATTAATATCTTCAGAGGATGTTAGTAATGACATACAACATATTTTGTCCTACTCTCATTTTTATGTTTAAAAATATTCCATTTCATTTTTAAATTATTTAAATACATTGTTTATGGTGTATTTACAATTAAAAAATGAAAATAATAATAATTACTAGCTTAAATATGGTTTAAAAATACAAATTTTTAGTAATACAATACAGCTTTTAAAAAGATAAAAACTATTTACCCCTAGTTTTTTAATACGAGAGTTTCAACGTCTCTGTGTCTAATATTCTTAATAACAGGTAATCACTCTGCTGTCAAAGAAAAATAAAATGAATTAAAGTAAATATCTTCGTTGTCACCAATTTCACGCGCTAACTTATATTTGGCATGTGAGTTATCTTATTTTTTCACACGTAAACAAAAAGTTTAGATAAATATATTTTAAAATAATAAAGAGCAGTGATTTCTGATTAACCACATACATATTTGATTAATTTAATGCTCATTAAGCTTAAATCTTAGAAAACACACGAATGTCAACTAATTTTGGAAGGGACATAGTAAAAGTAAACTTTTTGGAAAGGATAAAGTCTTTTTTATATTTAAGAATCTATAATTTTTGCTTTAACATTAGATATTGTGCACAAAACAAAGTTAATAATGAAATTAATTACGGCATTTTACAAGATTAAGAATGAAACTTTTTTTGCATGCTTTTTGTGTGAAAAATTAGTGCATAGAAATCATTGGTTCAAATTTATATTTCTCCTTAAAAATAATTTACTATTTGTTCTCCTTTTGTTAAATTACTTGTTCTTAGTTGTGCAAAAATTATGAAGTTTCCATCTTTATTTCTTATTTTTGAGGATTTTCCTTTCTAATTGAATTTTGTTAATATAGATTGACAACATTAGGCTAAAAGCACCGACAACACATTGTAATAATAGGAAGAAAATTTATTTCGCATCTGGTACACTTTACTATTACAATAATTTAATATCAGGTTATATATTTTTAGAAATGATTGGTTTTTATATTTATCTTTTAACTTTAATTTATTATTTCTTCTTTTTTTGGTAAATTCTTTGTTCTTAATTGTGATAATCTTTAAAAAAAAAATAAAAATTGGAGGAATTTTGAAGAACATAATTTGTTTTTTGATGAAGAAGTGTACTAATTAATACATGTAATTGATTATACAATATTAATATTTTATTGTTTAAACTATAATATTAAATTGTGTAGTGCGCTAGACGTATAATAAAATTTCTAGAAAACAGGTTGTGTAAATAGATTCTATTTCTATTAAATGTGACTAGAAATTTATATATAGAATCTACTACTGAGATATATTTCCTAAAGTGAATGAAAAATTGAAAAAATATATGCAGAACTTTAACAACATGTATATATTTGATCAAATTGGATTTTAAGAACTTGGCAATTACAGCAATTGCCGCAATGCCTATAAATTAATTAGCAAATCTGCAAATTGACACATATATTATTAATCAGATTTGCAAATTCGCCACATAATTCAAATTTGGCAATTGGGTCTTTTAGCCCATTGTTTAGCCCATTGAATTTCTCAATTTCACACTCCTACAAAAAGTACCTTAAAAACCTGGTAAAGTTCAAATTTAACCCTATTACTTTTGGAGAAGTGCATGTTTATCTTTAATGTACATGATGATAAATTTACCACTAATATTTTCAATCGGTATTACCCTCACCAGACTGAAACTTGAACAGATTGGATTATCGTTTCTTTGATATTCGCCCATTATTTAACCGTCACATTAAATCTTCTAATAATAATTGTCGAAAGATTGACTATTATTACACATATAAGTTAAGGTGTAGGCTACGGTCACTTTGTTTTTCCCTTACTTTGTCTATACTTTGTCTTTTTCACCATTGGATTAGTTTTTAACCCATGATCCAATGGTTGACAAAACAAAGTAATGGTTACTTTGTGAAAAACAAAGTGACCATAGAATATCTCATAAGTTAATCACATTTAGCTATTTACAAATGGAAAGATGACGGTTCTAAACAGCAACACGTGGATATGCCATTGGACATGTCAATGTTTTAAGAAATCTAAATGTATTATTATGTATGAGGAGGAATTTGGTGTGACAAATTAATTTTGGTGAGACAAATTTTATGGTGTGACAATGGTGGCAATTTTGTATTTAAATAGGAAAAGATGACATAATTGTAAAGAAATTGAGGGGCATACACGTGAATTGTGAGGGAAAGGGGGACTGATGATGTCAGTGATGATGTCATCATAGGAGAGAGAAAAGTCTTTTATTTTTTTTTTCTTTAAAATAAATTTTCCCGATGTTCTCGAACTCATTTTTCGAAAATTTTTATACCGTTGGACTCGTATTAATTAGGCGGCCATTTTGAGATCCACTGTGGTTAAATAAAAACGATTTTTTTTCATTTTGGAATATTTGGTAATGACTTTTGGAATACTAGTGTATTCTGATATCAAAATATTTTTTGGAATATCTGCATGTTTTTATATGCATTTTCTTTAAACTTTGAAGCTTTTTGGGCAACATAATCATTTTGGAATATTTGGTAATGACTTTTGGAATATCAACATGTTTTTTTTAGAATATTTGTGTATTCTGATATCAGCATGTTTTTTGGATTATAGTTTTCTTTTAGAACATTAGGATCTTGGACTCGTTTTAATTAAGCGGTCATTTTGAAATCCATTGTGGTCAAATAAAAATAATTTTTTTCATTTTGGAATATTTGGTAATGATTTTGGAATATCAGCATGTTTTGTTTGGAATATTAGTGTATTATAATATCAACATGTTTTTTGGATTATAGTTTTCTTTTGTTTTTGTAGTACTAAGTTTTGGAATATCAGAGTATTATATTGGAATATCACAGTATTCTTGGTTTAACGCCAAATTTCGCACAGTTTGGTCCCAATAAATTTTAAAAGTGGTTAAATTGATAAAAAAAAAAATTAAAAATCAAAACTCGCCCAAAAAATTATGGAAAAATTCCAAGAAATTTTTATTGTAATTCTAAGAAATTTTAATTCTTGGGCTAAAGCCAAATTCTGCACAGTTTAGTCCCAATAAATTATCAAAGTGATTAAATGGATAAAAATCAAAGTAATTTGAAAAAAATTCGTTTTTATTTTACCACAATGGATCTCAAAATAACTGCCTAATTAATACGAGTCCAACGGTATAAAATTTTTCAAAAAATGAGTTCGGGATCATCGGGAAAATGTATTTTAAATAAATGAAATAAAACTTTTTTCTCTCTCCTATGATGACATCAGCGATGACATCATCCTTCTTCTCCTTCCCATTTTTCATGTTTGACATGTTTCTCTATTTATTTACAAGTATGTCACATTTCCCTAATTAATTATTAAATTGCCTTCATTGTCACACCATAAAAGTTGTCACACAGAAATGAGTTGTCACACTATTAGTATTATCATATAAAAATATATTATTTTTTTCAGTTAAGTTGTCAATTGCCTACATGTCAAAATAATGTTACATGTAGAAGATAACAAAATTATCAAAAAAAAAAAATTTAGCCTGTTTGGCAATTAACGGTTAGCTGATAGCTGATTACATTAGCTGATTTGACTAACGGTTTGCAAAACTTGTTTGGTAAAATTTAGCTGATTGCTAATAGTTATTTACGTAAAATGACAAAAAAGGACAATTGATATTTTTAATACATATATAACTATATTTAAACTTACAAAGTTATAAGCCTTTATTCATACTTAAAAATTAAAGTAAAAATAGAAATTAAAGTAAAAATAGAAAATATCATTATGTAAAATTAAAAGTTAATTTCATCTCTAATTTTCTAATTAAATTTTCGTGTATGTGTTAGGAATCAAAACTGAAAAAATAGCTTAAGCAACTTGATGCTTTTCCTACTAAAGCAGACCTTAATTGGTCAGTACAACGCTAAATAACATTAAAAGCACTATCATTTTTGCATTAGAAAACAACTAAATGAATCACTTATATTTTCTCAATTTTAAATTAATTTGTATATAAGTTTTTTTATTAAAAAATCATATTTAATATATGCATGTATTTTTTCCTTTTTGACAAACAAAACCGTATGAATATAAAATAGGAAGGCAAGAAGCGAGAAATGAATAAGTGAAAGGATTAAAAGGATATAAAAGTCATTTAACATAATTTTACCAAACTTTTAATTGAAAAAGCTCCTCAAATTAGTTTTTTTAAATTAGCTTTTTGAACCCAATAAGTTAATTCAATCCTCTTTCCACCAAATAATTAGATGTTTAGTTGGTCAAAACCTCTAAATATGGTCAAATCCACTAATTTTATTCCAAACCGCTCTTTGCCAAACATGGCCTTTATCTATTGAAGGCTAAATATGACGAGTTATGATACTACATGGGTGAAATGTCAATACAGATGTTTCGGTATTGGATTCCCAGAGTCCTGCATGATGTGGTGGAACCTTTTGTGATTCCAACGGATACTCGATTGACAATTTTGTTTTTCCTTTTACTTGTTCCTTTACGCATATTGTGAATCTTAAGGCTGCCATTTTTGTGATTCAAACAGCTAAGCGAAAGGGTTGGATTAGGCTTTGGATTGAGAGCGACTCGACTTACATGGTCTATCTTCTCAAATCTTGAAGTGTTATGATTCCTTGAATTGTTAGACATGAATGGCTTGAATGTCTCCATACTATGTCTTCTACACAAATTGTTGCTACTCATATCTATCAAGAAGGCAATGAAGTCGCAGATGCCCTTGCAAATTTTGGTCGAATGAGTTTAAACTTAGTTTGGTGGGGTATTTTTCCTTCTTTTTGTTCTAGTTTTTTTGCTGATAATTTCAGCGGATGTGTCTTGTATCGGTTTACTTAATCATGTATACTCTTTTCTTTTTTAATATATTTTGAGTTTTAGTGCACGGCTTCGTACTTTGGAGTGCCAACCTAGTTGAGATTCCGAGTCTTAGTCGTTCCCGATCCTCAGTTCTTATTAAACAAAATGTCAATATTTTAAATACCATGGGGCTAAATAGATGTTTGATCCTTTTATTTTTCATATACGAAAATTTCTTTTTTTTGAGAATTTTTACTATGGATTAGGTGTAATGAATTTGACTAATGAAAAATGAGATGCACCATACTTCATTGAGAAATAGTTAGTAAAAAGAAGAAAGCACAATTGTCATACATTTATTGGAGAAAATTTAAAATACTCCTGGAGTACGGATGACGTGGTACTCCAAACTAATAATTCGATGACATGTCATATATATTAGTATCTAGGGTTCATAATTTAAGGTCTAGGGTTTATTTTTAGGGTCTAGGGTTTTTGTTTTAGGATCTAGAATTTTATATAAATAATTAACTAAAAATATTTTTTCAATTAATTACACATTGTCAAAAAAAATTTGGTTTATGTAATACATGCCAACTATTTATTGGCTTGGAGTACCACGTCATCGTGCTCTAGAAATATACTAAAATCTCTCCTTTTGTTAATTGTTAATTTATTGCATGTAGCCTTTAGTAGAATTTCTCCTATTTACTCGTTTAACTTAAATCACAGTATATTTTAACTCGGCTTAATATATTTATTTATTTTTGTTGAAACGGAGGGGTTAAACCTAGGACATGAAAAGAAAGAGAAAGAAAAACAGAATGCAAACTCAAAACAAAGCCAATTACATATGGACTCGACGTGAGGAGCTCGAACCACATTTGTCAGCTAAGAGGAGGTCCTGGAGGCCTGCATGCGGCACATCACACTTGTGGTGTCCCAAGGAACAAGTTCCTGCGAAATTCGCCATCAAATCTGCCGCTTTGTTCCCTTCGCGAAAAGTGTGAACAATTTTGACATCCCTACTCTTATTTAACATCTTACAACCTTCTATAAGCCAAGCATTAATATATTTATTTCTTTTCCTTTGAATCCACTTATTCTATGAGAAGAAGAATAAGGTAGGGTTCATGTTTTTTTAAAAGTATGAACATAGGTCTAACATATAAAATGATATTAATTTAGAATTCAATAACAGAATTTGATGCTCTAACGTACAATGTCAATCATAGTACTTTCAGTATATACTTATAGTGCGAAAACAGACAAATCATCTTTATTAACTTTGTATGTATGATGCGTCAAATTTTGTTACAAATTGGTGCCTTTTTTTTAACTAAACGTTGATATAAATTGGTGTCAGTTTCTAAACGTTGAGCTTAAATTTGTACCATTTTATATGTTAGGCCTATTTTGATAGTTTTATAAAAAAAGTTAAGCCTATTTTGGTACTTTATCTTAATAATTGAACCATCTCAATTCTCTCGAAGTACATATTATTATGGTATTCAAAATTATCTAGTAAAATATAATTTCATTTTCAATTCCAAATACCCTGAGTACTTGTTTGGTTAGCGGAATAAGTAAGAAATAGTATTGCCTATTCATTCCTATTTTTATTTTTGGATGGTCTTTTCTTCGCCGAATAGCCATTGTCAGTAGGGATGGCAATTGGTACCCTACCCGCGGGTACCCGGCACTACCCGCCCCTAATGGGTTTATCCATATCCGGTCTTAAAAGGTATGGGACGGGATGAGATTTAAAACACTACCCGTGGCGGGTACGGGACGGGTATGAGATTACCCCCTAGGGTACCCGGTACCCGTTACCCATGATATATTTGAGGGTAATGGGTACCCGTACCCGTCCCGTCTCAATAAATAATATACATAATATATATATATATATATATATATATATAGAAAGGATCATGTGTGACACTTATGTTATTGTGAGACAGATTTTTATTGTGTGACAAAGAGTGGCAATTGTGTAATTAAATGAAAAAGGATGGCATATTTTAAGGGGCATACACGTGTAAGGAAGGGAAGGGGGGTGATGATGTCAGCGCTGATGTCATCGCAGGAGAGAGAAAAGTCTTTTATTTCTTTTCTTTAAAATACATTTTCCCGATGATCCCGAACTCGGTTTTCGAAAAATTTTATACCGTTGGACTCGTATTAATTAGCCGGTCATTTTGAGATCCATTGTGGTCAAATAAAAACGACATTTTCATTTTGGAATATTTGGTAATGACTTTTGGAAGATTTGGTAATGACTTTTGGAATATCAAGAAATTTGAAAAAAAATTGTTTTTATTTGAACACAATGGATCTCAAAATGACCGGCTAATTAATACGAATCCAAGGGTATAAAAATTTTCGAAAACCGAGTTCGGAATCATTGGGAAAATGTATTTTAAATATTAGTTGTCACACAATAAAAGTTGTCACACCTAAGGACCTTGTCTCACTTGATCCTCCCCCTATATATATATAAGTCAATAAAATTTATTTAGGTTTATAATAATGGTCCATTACTTGGTGTAGCCCATTATTGTTTTGAATATTAATGAATGTGGATTGTAATTTCAAATGCAACACAAATGAAGATTCTATCAAAATGAAGACTTTTTTTAGTGTTCTTTAATTTGATTTTTCCTCGTTTGAACCAATTTAAATGATTTGGGATTAATTTTAAATTTATGTATAGATTAGATGTTTTTTTTTTTGAAGAAATTATGGTTAGCATATATTATGCATGAACGGATATGGGTACCCGCTATTTACACGGGTAAGGGTATGGGATTGCAAAAGTGTACCCGTTAGGGTAATGAGACGGGTACGGGAAGTGCCAAAATTAATGGGTACGGGTATGAGAAATGCACTACCCGCGGGTACCCTACCCATTGTCATCCCTAATTCTCAGAGATGAATATAAAACATGTTGTTGGATATTAATTGAGCTTTTAGTTCAATCAGTTAAGTAACATGGTATTAGAGCTTCTGCTATCAAAAGGTCTTGAGTTCGATTCCTAACGATTTCAACATTTGTTGAATTAAAAACACATGGTGGAGTGGACCTATGTTGTACACGCTTCAAGCCAAGGAACATCCACGTGAGAGGGTGTATCATATATTAATATAAAAGATGTTGGCCTTGACTATCATTTCGAGCTTTTAGTTCAACTGGTTAAGTAACATGTAAGAGATTAATATAAAAGATGTTGTTACCCTTAACTATCAGCTCAAATTTTAGTTCAATCGGCTGGGCACGGTTCGGTCCAGTTCGGAGATTTGAATTTCTCCAGAATTGAATTGTAATTCAGAGATTGTTGAATATGACTCTCCAGTATGGAATTGCATAGATGAATCTCCAGACTTGAATTATACTACTAATTCAGTTCTGTTCAATTCGGAGGTTCGGAGATTTCGGTTCTAATTCAATAATGGATACTCGGAGATTTATACATAATTTTTATTATGTAAATTAAAACTTAAAAACTACAAATACGTAGATGTAAACACATGAATTATATAATGTGAAATAACTGAAGTTATATTCCAATTTCAGTATAAAATAATAAAACCATTGTTGAAATAAAATCTCAAACAAAAAGTTATATTCCAATTTCACTATAAAGTTCTATCACTTACAATTTAAATATAAGATATAATATCTTTAAAATTATTCATATATTTTTCACATATATTTTTCTGAGTAAATGTAAAAAGTTTCGGTTCTTTTCGGTTCTTTCGGTTCAGTTCGGTTCAATTCGGAGTTCAGTTCGGTCCTGGATAAAATTCGGTCCAGTTCAGTTCGGATCTATAAAATAAAATTTACGGTTCAGTTCGGTTCAATTCCTTGAAAAAGGTCAACGGTTCAATTCGGTTTCGGAGATTTTTCTTCGGATATTCGGTCCGGTTCGGTTTCTCCGAGATCCGTGCCCAACCCTAAGTAACATGATATCGGAGTCTTTATTGGTGACTTAAAAACACATGATGGGATAGGCTTATCTTGTGCACGTTTCAAACCCAATAAGCATTCATGTGAGAGAGTTTGTGAGAGATGAATATGAAAAATGTTGTTGAGCTTTAACTATCAGCTCGAGCTTTTAGTTCAATCGATCAAGTAACTGTCATTCTGCATAATAGCTCTTCCTCTCTCCTATCAAGTTTAATCTACAAAACCAATTATTATATATAACTATATTTTATCACTAAACACATGAATAAATATTCTTAAGGAATAACCTATTCTATTTCTTCGCATTTTATTACATGAAAAATTTATTCTATTTCATCCGTGAACTGAACATAACCTAAGATCTGCTGAACATACCAAAAGATAATAAGGAGAAAAGGAATAAGTTTAAATTTTAATTCTATGTTCTTTGGAGAATGCAAATCTAAATTTATTCCTCATATTTATCAATCAAGATGAATTTGACCTCTACATTACTCAATATTTAAGCGGACTTATTTTATCAACAGACTAAAGCAATCTGGTATATTTTGATTGGTTGTTTACACCTGCATTTACCATAACACACATTTTTCTCGCTTTGACATTCTGGTACGTGCTATGATAATATGTTGATAACGTTATAAATGCCTTAAGCATAACTGGTGTTTAGAAAGTTCGATTTGACCGTTAATTATGCTCAAACTCAAACCGAAGTATTCACAGTAATAATTCAGTATGGTACAAACTACAATGGGTACTTCCATAACTGTGATTCCGTGCCTTTTACAAGTGAACTAGATCTGTATAAACATATTACATGTTCATGTGTTAAGTTACTACAAAAACATCCTATTACTACAAGAAACGGAAGAGAATGGAGAAATACACAGAAAAAGAAGAAGCAACAAACACTTGTCACAAAAACGGACAATTTTTACAATTTTCTCTCTCTAAGCAATCACTTATTCCTCTCTCACAACAAAACAGTAACTAAATGACCTCAAAACCAAAACTTTATGATGTTAGTAAATGACAAAGTTCAAGGATGTATCCCGATTTTGAAGTTCATAGATCTATTAAGAAAGTAAAGACAAAGTTCCAGGCCACGAGTATAGTTTACCCAGATTACTGTGCATGTGACTACACAACTGAGAAGTAGAAGTTAAGATCATCATTGGTTCTCACAGATTAATGAGTTTCATTTCCATCATAGCTTTTCCAATAAGTTATAAAAACAAATAGCGAAACTACCAGTGACTAAGATTATCTTGAGCAGTGTGCATATCTAGTGGTGTTATGTTTCGGCGAATAGGATATCTTCACAAGCCTGTTCACTAGAAAATCTCCTTGATTTCCTTTGTTGCTCTGCTCATTGTTGAACTTATTTTGAAAAACTCAACATCTACTTGTAAGAGATCACTCGGCTCTATCTCTGTAAATTCGTAACTTGCTTTATTGAAAAAAGCCTCTTATAAATAATACAAAAAGTCTAATACGGAATAAACTATCTTTGCTAAAAAGACAGCTATGAGACCCTCTAAAATAAAACACTGATAAATATGAAACATGAAAAATGAAATAAAATCAAGACTAAATAAATTAGCAAATAAGACATTCTTCTAATGTACGATCCTTGATTCCTATCAAGGACGTCGGCCATATTGTCTTCTCACACAGGCATCCACAACAACTGATAGCATACAACAAAAATAATTAGATTGTTAATGGAATAATCTAAAAGCCAAAATCACATTTAAAGCATGAAAATAGCATATCCCTAATCATGCAACATAGAGAATCAAAATGAATCCCCTCAAATTTCCTGGTTTTCTTTCCACAAAACATATCAAAAGCTGGCACGTACTGATAACTTAACCTTGCAATAAGAGTTTGAGTTATTCACCAGGTTCCTCTAAACTTTATCATCAATATCAGAATATGCAAAAAGTTGTCAATAACTCCTTGATCTTATTTCAATTTTAAAAAATAAATAAGAATTTGAGTGAAGAAATTGTCATATTTGAAACATACATGTTTGTCACAATAATATAAAACAAAGATCCGTTAATTTTACATGTATATCATTTTGGCATTGAAATTGTTAATGTTTTGCCAAATTGCTCAAGTACATAGAGTTCTGTGACAAAAACTAAAACTTATCTCAATTCTAAATCTTGTGGAGAAATTCAGAGAACCAGATCGTAATTAGTAATTAGTTCTTAGTTCTTAGTTCTTAGATAACCTTTGATTCTATGTATTCTGTCTATGAAAATCATAGTGTTGTAAGCATCTATGGTTTCAACTAAATGCTTAGGAAATGCACTTTTGAAGTGTATACCTTACTAATTTCAAAATGGGGCCTCAAAAGATTCATCCCAGATGTCTGCACTTCCATTTGAAGCATCTTCACCATCTTCTTCCATAGATAACCTTATATATTCTCTATGTGCAAAACGATCCCACTCTGTCAAAGTTGGATTCTCACGTTCCTAACACATTTATCAAGTAATCAGCAAGGCCAGATACAATAAGCACAACTCAGCTGCTAATATTAATCAAGTAATGAGGAATTATGAACTCAGCACTTACCTGCCGAATTAGGAAAGGATCACGACTCTCAAAAGAAATAAATTTATTTAGGTTGAAAAGAATGTTGAAAACGTTTCCAGAAAGCTTTGAGTTTCTCATGTCGTGTAGTGTGATGTATCCGTCATTCTGTAAAAAACACATCAACGACCACCCTGTCAGCTAGAGCATATCCAATTTAAATAGAGCAAATCCAATCACAACATGAGTTATTAACAAGACTCCAGGAAAGACCTGTGCTCCAATCATGTCAAACATTTGGCATAATATATCCTCAAACAGAACTGGCTCCTGGGCCATGCATTCCATTCGATGCAATTGCTCTTCATAAAAGAACTGCATTTCATTTGCTGTGATAATTCCATTGCCATCCAAATCAATGCATTTAAACCTGAACCAAGCATTCTGATTGGTCATAAGACATTGTAATGTAGCACGCGAAAAATAGATATCAAGTTAATGAAATAACATCCAGATTCAACTCAAAGCTCACAATTGAAGAGATCACAACATCCTGTTGGATGACTCCATACAAAGAGCAGAACAATGAGATAATTGATGAGCTAGCAGCAGAAAAAGTGCAACCTTTACAGAATTTCTATTTGTTTCATCTCTGAAAGGAGTCATGGTTTTTTTTTCCTTTTCATAATTATTTCCCCATAAACAAAACTAGATATTAAGCTTAACAGACATTGGAATGCGCAAACCGAAGTACAAATCAAGTGTCATGTGTTGCATAGCTTTCATCACATCCTTCCCCTAAAATGCTTTATATAGAGTTCTTTTTTTTTTTTTTTTTTTTTTTTATAAATGCTTTATATAGAGTTAAGTTGCAAGTACATTGATATTGGCTATTTAGTCCCTAATTATAACTTTATGCTAATCAAAGCCCTAACATTTGCCCCCAAAATCAATGGTGTCCCTAACCTTTATTTTCTGTTTAAAAAATGCATGTAAGCATGTTCATGAAAACCTTTTTTTGTAGGTGGAAGAGCTTATTTTCTTCGTGGCGTATGTTGAAAGATTTGGAATGAAAATTGTTTTTCCTAATGTGAAAAAAAAAGAATCGCATAGGGTAATTGATTATTTGACATCTATCATTTTCTTATATGGCTCTAAAGAAATGGTACATGATCTTCCACATACTATATTTTAGTTTGTTTGTATGAAAATTGGATAAGAAAAGCCCTTGTTGGTGGGTAACATGGACACTAGCATACCTGAATGATATTCTTTTAATGGAAATGAAGCTTAGGGATAATTATCGCACACATTGAGCCCATAGGTAACGAGATAGATAGCTGTGAAGATAGAACGTCTAAAACCTGTGTTATTTCATTTGCGTCTAAAATAGTAATTTTAATCTCTTATGGAACTATAAAATCAATGCAAATTCAATTCATACGAAGTAGGCCACACACTTGTAACTATATTTATGTTCACAACTAGCTATCTCCATACCCAGGGCTTCATTTGTTTATAATTGATTGACAACCAATGTGACAAAATCAAAACCAATCCTCAATGCACAGAAATAAAACAAAGTCAGGATGCTTTTTCCCTAAAAAACACGCTTCGAGCCTCAAGCTCACAAGTTATTCCCAATCAACCTTCATGTAGCCCAGTAATTCCAAACCTCATATAATATAAGAAAGTTGCCTGATCACACAATTCTGTCATTTCACGTTAGGAAAATGTTTTCTCAACATGCAATTCTGACTGCTCAAATATGAAGCTAATATCATGAGGGCAATTACTTGCATTACTTATAAGCCAATTCTTCAAAATAGCCATGATTTATCACCAAATTATGCAAGCTTAGGGAATATACCACCTTGGTCACTTCAAACCAAACAAACAGACTGCAAGGTTTTAGGCGGAGCACAAGAAAAACAGGAATACTAAACTTAACTAAAAGAGGGAGGGCATGACTTTAACTACAACAGCATAATTTCAGGAAAAAAGGTAAAGTTATAATGGGTCAAGTTTGTTAGTGAAATGAATTAACAACAATTCGGTTCTGATTGAAAGAGAAGTAATAGTGCAGATGTTTATAAACTATGAAGCACCGACAATTTAGAAGGTGTGTTGGACACTTGAGGGCATGCAACCAACACTCCAAAATAAGTATCCCCTCCTCTTTTTCCTTTTAAAAATGGGGAGACTTCTTGGACACTTCAGGACACGGCTTCTGAGTTAATTAAGTAGACCATAGGGTTTCTTAAATAATTTTACAAAAAAGAGGAGGGGTTGATATATAAAAAAACTAAAGAGAACCCTAATAAAAAAAATTAAAATCTAAAGAAAAGAATATAGCAGCCACCCTTTTTTTTTAAATAGTTTGAAGTACTAAATGTTTCTTTCTCAATAAATCAATGGCTTATGATGGATTTCTATGGTTTATAATATAGGGTATGTCCCTTCTGTACATGTGTACTACTTAAAAGTATTGTTTGCCGTACCCGTATGAGTACCTGTGTCAGTGCCTCCTAGTTTATAAGCCTACATTACCCAAAGAAAGAAAGAAAGAAAGAAAGAAAGAAAGAAAGAAAGAAAGAAAGAAGGAAAGAAAGATATACCAGTACTCTAGGCCAGTTTCGGAAGACTTATCCTCCTCCGACAGTATGAAGTAGACAAAATCCTCATAACCCATCTTCCCTTCAACCTTGCTAGTAAATTTTCTTGGTACCTGAAATAATGTTCAAGTACTGATGACATAACAAAAGTTGAATTGTTATTTGCTAAAAGCAGATATTCTACTGAAAATTCCAATGGATTACACCAGACAAGGAGATACAAATACAAACCTGAGAAAAAATTCTATCAACAATCCTGTAGGTTAGAGCATGGTTACCATATCTGATGAGGTTCTCTTTGTCAATATAAAAATCATGGTCGGTGTCAAGCTCCCAGAATTTGCAGTATATTACATAGAAGTGCTCATAAGAAAAGTATCTGAATTGATTTTGTTCAAAAAGACAAAAGAGAAAAAGCTACTTCAGAACAATTTCAAATAAGTACTTGAAGATATAGTTGAATGAAACATTAGACGTCTTCCTAGTCTTGTAATCAAAGAAAAAAACGGGTCTTCTTTTCCTGGGTTTAAATATAATATTAATGAACAAACAAACTGATGAATAATCAAATAATACAAGTATATTTCATGCTGGTTACTGCACACAAGAATAACGAAATATTTACAGGGGTTGCTCTACTGTTTATAAGCTTTTGGGAGTGCCAAATTTGGAGCAGCCTGCTATTTGCATTATTGGAGGTTGTACAACCAAGGCAACCAGAACAGAGATTTTGTAGCAAATAGATAGTGCAGATCACATGCGGCGACAAATAAAGCAGGCTTCTCATAATAAATCTTGTCATGCAAATCAGCAAACAACATTCTACACCAATGGCCATACCTTAAAACTTTATTTATGTCTTCCTCCTCATCTACATGCTGCAAAGCAGCAGTTAGGTTCCCACGTTTCAATTCCCGGAGAGTAAGTTGGCCAGTTCCCAATCTGTTAATGTTGTAAAATATTCTGTAGGTGACCGTCTCAGCTGTTCCATTGTAACAAAAGTTAAATTAATAGGTTTACAACGACATGTGATTCCTCTTGGGCATAATAATAAAAACAAGAAAATGAGACATTGATTATCTTAAGATCAGATATTTGTTTCCAAATGAGCAGGCTGAATACAATTCAATGCACTCAAGGGCGACTAAGGCTTGAAGCGCTATCGGCCCTCTCACCTATCCAAAATGTTGGAATGTGCCTCCTGACCCAATTATTTGGTAGCGTCTGTCCCTTGACTTATCAAAGTTGGCGAAAACTCGACCAATGTGCACGATAAGTTAATAATTCTGTTAATTTTCTAACAGTTCCGCTAACAAATTATGGATCTTTTTTTGTTAGGTAGGTTAACGTTTTCTTTTATTCTATTCTTAATGAATTAACTTCTTTTACTTATGTTCTCTTTGAGTCAAACTTCTATACATGTATTGCAGCGTACATTATCTCACACGTCAAAAATCATGCCGAGTGGGACAATTTAATGAAACCGTTAACTTGCTGTTGGCATTGATTAAGATTTCACCGATTTTGATAGATTAGAGGGTAAATGGTGCAAAATATTAGGTCAGTGGGCGAAGACCAACATTTTGGAAACATTAAGGGACCAATAGTGCTTCAAGCCAATAATTAATTAAATGGGTGCCTAGTGCACCACTTTTCCTGTGTGCTTTCCCCATCCAATTATGCAAAGAAGCAACTTTTCATGGTTTAAACCCGTGACGTCCAACTCCCATATGGAGGGACCTCAGAGTTGCACTGACTGCGACTCCCAAAACAATATTGAAAGGGTTTCCAGTGCACAGAATTCCTGTGAGCTTTCCCCACCCAATGCTATGCAAAGAAGCAATTTTCATGGTCTAAACCCGTAACATCCAAGTACTAAATGGAGGGAACTCAGCGTTGCACCAAGTGCCATTCCCAAAACAATATTTACAGCAACACATCAAAAAACGAAAAACAAGAGGGATTAAGCAAGTATCTCAAGAATGACATGTAGTAACCATGATACTCCACTTATAAGTAAACAAAGTCAAGAATGCTGACAGCCTGACATACTTAGAGAAGAAATTGTGCCCCTCATTACTACGCCTACATATTGATTGCATATTTAGCTTATGCTCTATACTCATTATTCAGAAGAGCAAACATCAACAGCAATTGTACTCATCTCCTGTAATCCACCTATAAATAACAATTGTGTATAACTGCAGTACAGGGCTTGATCACTATCTGAAAGTTGACGAGAGAATAGTTGATAAAAGATTTCTATTGGGCTAACCAATGATAAACATACCATATCTTTCTTGAAATTCTGGAGTGCTTTGCAAAAATTCCAGTCCAGGATGAGTTGTCAAAAGTTCTCGCAAAATAGATCTGAAATCCTCCTATGTTTAGGAGATAGAATATAGAAATATCAAGATCCATGCAGATGATATATTATACAATACAAGATGCTAGGATTTTAAGAATGATGCCATTCAATATAGCACAGACCTGAGTAAGATATTCACGATCCGGTTGCTTTAGAACTGTATAAATTTTGGTTGGGAAGTCCATGGTCAAGAAATTACCGCTCATCCAATAATCAATGAATTGGTCACTGCAGTACATATTAGAGAAAAATAAGCAACAAAAAGTTCAAATTCAATTCAAGTATTTCTTATATAAACAGCTGTTGTAGCAAATGTATAATCTCAAAATAGTGATATCGAAAGCAAGGTTTTACTTTCTTATAGAATCTTAAGCAAATCTATTAGTGAGCTAGAGCGACTACAAGCACAAATAAACGACTTGAAATGCCTATGTTCCCTTATGGGTCAGAGGTAAAACCAAAAGGTGCACATATAATACATAAAAGATGCATGAAGCTTGCAGCAGACAAAAAGAAGTTCCCAGATGAGGAGGATCTGAAAAGCAAAAAATCAAACTGAATAGACCAGATGCAGAACAATTTAGTTGGCAGACGCGAAATTATCACGCAACTGAAAGAGAAGAAAATTACAACACCATGTTCAATTATGCAAACCTATCTCCTCATAATAAACTATATTCTTTTGATTTTCTCACTTTTACTTGATCACTAATTGAGGTCAGATCAAAAACTGTGAATTGCAATTACCTGAAGACAGTAGCTAACAACTAGCTAAGACAAAATAAATTTGAACACATCTGAAATTCAGACTTTCCAGACAGTAATTCTCCCCATTGCATTAGCATGATATGCTTCAGCAAACAACTGAAAGAGAGGATGGTTCGATCCTTCCATCTAATTACAAAAGTGAACCTTCAGAACCCTTTATGAATGGACAGACTGGAAGTGAAACCAAGGAGATCCTTAGCAATTCTCACCAAGTGTGTTCAAAGGAATTCAAGCTACCTCAAACCTAAATACTCATGAAAGAGTTTTGATAACTACAAAAGTAGACCATCCAAAAGCATAACAAGAATCTCCAATATCATCTTAACAGCAGAATTTTCCCATAGCTCTTAACGCTCAGCTTAAAGAAACATAGGCAACTGAAAAAAATCTCTTTTCACTCTACCATTTCTGATATTATTAAAAAACATTCGGATAAAATATAAAGCAAACTGGTTTATCTGAATCATCGCGGAAGAAGATGCGATTCACCAGCCATTACATGCAATGCAATGGGGAACCCGGTAATACTATGTTATTTACTATGCTTGTCTTCGTACTATTTTCTGTCTTCGTTGGAGCTATAGGAATTCCTTTCAATCAATTCAATCAAGAAGAAATGAAGTTGGAATGAGAGACTCCAGGAGCTAATATCCAGCTCATGGTACTTTGAAATCATAGAAAGCTATTCACTGGGCATTGCATGTTTACGAAAAAACCAACCAATCTACAACTATTACAATTTATTTTACATCACAAACTTAAGTTCAAGTAAGATTGATATTAAATGATTGAATCAACCACCTAAATAACCATCAAAACCTTAACTTTCAGTCATCTAAGGAGCATATCTATTTGCATTTCAAATCAGACTGATACTGATTGATGGATAAAATGCATACCTTGTCACAGTGCCACTGCCTTTAGTGTCGATCTTTCTGAAAAGAGTTCTGGAGAAAAAGGATGGAAGTTTGCAGAATTCCTTGGTTATTGGCTTAAAATCTGCCATATAAAGATAGAAACAATTTTCAGAAACCAAAATTGCGAGGAAAGAAATATTGTGAGGAAGATTTCAGAAGGAAAATCTGAAAAAGACTAGCAGATTCTGAATCAAGGACAAAATAGTAACCTTGTTCTTGCATTCCATTTGGGTAAGCATTGAAATGCTGACTAATTTCATGTAAGCATTTGTCTTTCAGTTCATTTGGAGCTGTACGACCATTTTTAAAGTAAAACTGCAAGTAGAAAAAAACTAGGATTAGACCTCCCTCTGTGATTCATACGAAAACTGTCTGTGAATGTAGTTATGAAAGATAGTTATTCTAAGAGTACCTGAGGTATGACTTCTCTTACTGGTTCACTAACGAGTTTAAGTGGAGAACCTAAAGTAGAGGGACCAGCCCTCTGTTTCATAAAACGTGGAGAACCAGATACGCTACGTGGTGAAAGTGGGGGAGTGTTGGCAGAAGCAAACATGGATGGTAATGAATTGCCCAAAATCGAATTCACACCAGCAGAGTTTCCTGCAGCATTCATAGGAGATCCTGTCTTAGGATCAGCAAGCATAGATTTCACCTACATACATTTAAACGACTTTTCGTAAGAGACATAACTCAGCAATGGATGAAAATAACAAATGTAAAGATGATTGCAACAGAGCTCCCTCCAAATATATGAAAACATAAAGCACATACCACCGTGTGCAAAGCCTAACAATTTCATTTTCATACTTTTATACTCCTGATTTTCAAATATATTCGCTTTATATAGGGATTAGGGCTGTATTGGATACCTTTACGTCGTCTACTACGTAATTAGAATGCAATTAGTAAAATTCCATAAAAGAGTCATCCTAATAAATCTTACATATAAGGAAATGTGGTAATGGCAGTATTTGATAAGAAAATGAAAACATGATGAAAGATCACATCCCATCGGGGCGAAAACAAATTGATCTGAATAATTACCAATCGGAAATTATCAGGAAGAGAAAGCCATTGGGAGAAAAGCTCCTGAGCGAGATAGGGATTAGATTTAAAAGCCAAGGGTGATAGCTCCGGCAGCTGAAGCGTGTCCGGATCCAATGTAGCCAAATCGGAAATGGCAGCTTCGGCATTCATCATTTTCGATTTTACTGATCGCTATTCTTCATCAACGGGAAGATCATATACGAGGACAAAGATAGCTGTGGAATCTGAGAATTGATGGAGATTTTAGGAAACCAGATTAGATCAGCTTAATTAAACAAACAAGATTAACAACTTATTATTCAACTCGCCTTCTCACACACGGGGAGGAATAGATTCATCAAACTTCCTATAAATATAAATAAAACTCAATTAGTTTTATCAATTTGGAAATTGACGATCATAGTCAAAAAGGAAAAAAATAAAACAAAAAAAATTTAGGGATAATTATTAAACTACTAGTTGCTATAGCGCATTTACGTTTGATAAGTCCGTTATTTACATGTTTCTAGCATGTATTTCATATTTATTTATCGTTGTTTGTATTTGTTTAACTTATTTTATTGTTACTTTAGTATGTTTTTATTTGTTGTTTGCCTATTTGTGTGTTAGGACTTGATCATTTGTTATAGCGCGTTTACGTTTCCAAACTAGTTTGATTAATGTTTACCAAAATAGACACTTCCAAGGTTTTGGGACAAAAATACCTCTCATTTGAAAACATCACATGACTCTTCCCAGCTTTCCTTCCTTTTTTTGTTTTTGCTTTCCAGTTGAAACCGTCAGTTGTGGTCGTTATCGTTCATTTTACCGTTGTTTGTCTGTTGTCGCCGTTATTTGAAGAAGAGTTACGGTAATCACAATTCTTTATTTGCAAAAATGTAAAATTACAAGATGCTTATTCAAAATTAACTCAAAAGTAAAATGTAAATATAAAGTGTCATGGTCGTACATTTTTGGTTAGTTTAAGTAGGCTGAGTCCATCACTTTTATATCCGCATTTGGATTATAGGCTCATCCAGTAAAAAGGCCATATGTTATAAAACAAAATAAATAACATTTTTTCATTTCATTTTAACGTAATAAAATTTTATATTAGTGTTTTATAGTTTCATTTTTTTTATTTGTAGATAAGAGTTTGTAGAATTAAGGTAATAGTCCATTCAGCTTACTGGAATGATGACACTTTTATGCAAATCTTGTTTTCAAACATGTAATCGGTTAGATGAAGGCTTAACCAAAGTACAAAAATTCTCTTCTACACGTCATCAAAATCTACCATTTCCTTAATTCTACAAAGAATGAATTTCACAATTCTCTTTTTGCTAAAAAAAAAACTACAAAGACTTATCTGCAAAAATAAATAAAATCACAAGACACTAATATCAAATGAACCCCAAAAGCGTCGTAAACATATCGGTTTTTTAGGTAAAATGCCTCATGAACCCGGTAAATGATTGAGATTTTTCTCTTTGTAACTTTACCTTTGGATTTCTTCAGGACCATTGTCCTTCACTTCAACTTATTTAAATGTGAGTATTGATTATTTCTAAAGTTTTATTATTTCTCACGCGACTGACTGTCAAAATGATAAGTCCCACTCAATGGACCAAATGGTCAAGAACTTGGCTACTTCAAGGGCGTCAGCGGAACATGCCCATAAGGACTTGGGTGATGTTGTCAAGAAGCATGATGGAGCAAGGACCTTGGCGAGGAGAGGGCCAAAAAATTCGTTGAGTTGAAGAAGCTACTAACCACTAAGACTCAAGAGGTCAAGGACACTAATGTAGTAAGTGCCTTCATCCATATTGCCTATGAGTATGGGCATCCCTCTTTGAAGGTGACCCGCCCCATGATGTTAAAAACTCGATCATTTTGTTTGGAGTAATGTTAATATAATATGGAAGATGGTAACCCGTAACTCCGAATTGATTATTATAATCGTTCTTGAGGTTACTAATAATTTATTTTGATGTTACCCAAAAAAAAAATAAATTATTTTGATTAAATCAGTATTCAATATAACTTCACTCAGAATCAAGAGTTCACTCAAGACTCAGTAGCAAGATGATACTTGCTCAGTTTGAAGAATCAACTTAGCAATCCAGCAGAACTCAGAGTTAACATTAGCCAAAGATCAAAAACAACGGGTACTTCAAAGATTGAACTCAGAAGACCATTCAGATTTCTAGAATCAAGCCAACTCAGAAGGTTACAAAATTTCTCTTTTGCAATCATCAAAATAGAAAGTTCAATGTTCAAATCAAGTTCCAAGATGACGATCATTGACATGCTTAAAAGCAACAGTAACCTGCCGAGTCTAAAGAGAGATTGAAGTCTTAAATTTCAAGCGTTGGTCCGAGGTTTTGCTTATGAACGAAACCAATTGGTTTAGTTTTGTAATTGTCCCTTAAAAGAAATTAAAGATTGGGGGTTAAACGTTGAAACCTGTGTTAGTACGAGACTTGAAACGTTGACCGAACGTTGGTTGCATGTTGACCGGTTGCAGGAGGTGATAGGGACTTCATTAGGAGGTCACAGATAGTTTGGTACGACTTCGGGACAAAATTTTGTTTGGATACCACTTCGAAAAAGTGGGTATAGTTTGATTACCACTAATATAATTTACCTGTAATAGAACCATCACAATTCCATTTGCTTGAGTTGCATTTAATAGCACTACTTATTATGATTAGCAGCAATATCTAACATAACTTGTAACTCTTGACAAAAGTTACAAACTCCCAAACTAAGTACTCTAATAATAATAATTCTTGAAGATATGCTTTTGAATATAGAAGAAAATTAGAATCTTGGGATAACTCAACACGAAACAAATATTCAACAGAGACTGAAAACAGCAACCTGGGATCAAACTCCATAGTTTGAAATATCGTGATTTGAGCCTATCAGTTATGGGATAGGTTTCCCTTGTGTTTACACTGAGTTAGAAGGAACTATTTTCAAGTTTGAATTGATGGACATTGAATTAAGGTAAGAAACCTTCATCATTCCTCATTCATCTTGAGCCATGCACAAAACTCACATATCGAGTTAGGAAAGGACTGTTTATACTGAGTTAGGGAGGGACTATTTTTAAGTTTCAATTGAGGGACATTGAATCAAGGTCAGAAATCTTCATCATTTCTTGTTCATCTTGAGTCATGCACAAAACTCCATTATCAGTATTAGACGAATTTTGGTACAAGTATGAATTAAAGGATACAAGATTTTTTTTTTTTGATCAATAAGAGAATTATATTAAGGGGAAAGTACAAATAAAACCCTTGTGGTTTTAATGTTTTGCAAATAGAGGAATGTGGTTTCATTTTTTGCAAAAGAAGGCATGTGGTTTACATATTTGACAAATAAAGGATTTTGACTAACAACATTTGCCACATCATCAAGTCAACCATCCACGTCATCAAGTCAACCTGACATGTCATCAAAAATATAATATTTTATTGTGCCACATCATCAAATTGAACAAGTCAACATGACACATCATTAAAGTCAATATGACATGTCATCAAATACTAATAACTTAAGTGATATTCCTTTAATTGTCAATTTTGTTAACCACATGCCTCTCTTTGCAAAAAATGAAACCACATTCCTCTATTTGCAAATCCATAAAACCACAAGGGTTTTATTTGTACTTTTCCCTTATATTAACCAAGGCAAACAGCCAAGAAAACTCCAATTACACAAGAAGATCAAACTTCTCTCAACAAAAACAGGTGAGTTCCACCTATTCCAATCAATCAAACTAGCCTTGCTAAGATTACAGGTACGCAACTTAACATAGAAAGAAATACTCTTAACTACTAGAGAACAATCAAATATAACAGCTTGAAAAACCTGTTTATTCCTCGCTACCCAAATATGGTAAACCGAGGCTGCAAACGCATTCCGGCGAAGCATGGCTAACTCAGATTTCCCAGTAGCATGACGACCTAGCCAACTTATAATCCTTCTCCAGCGGAGACCACGAACCGAAGGCATACATCTCCCAACGATTTCACTCCAAACAGGATTCACTGTGGGGCAATTAAAGAACAAATGTTCCACAGTTTCCTCACTGTTATTACACAAAGGACATTTGGTATCTCCAGCAATCTGCATAGCAAACAGCCTCTTCTTTACAGCCAAACGACCCTGAAGAGCTAACCACAAAGTAAAACTACACCGGGGAATATGGTTCCGTCCCCAAACAATTCTATGCCAAGAAACTGTTGGCTTGTGCTCCCTAAGAATATTGCAAGCCGAGGAGATAGAATACTTTTTATTAGAGGAGTGAGGCCAAATGATAATATCTGGATCTGCAGAAAGCGTAAAGGACTCCACTTTTTCCCAAACAGACAAAGTATACTCATCTAACGGATCAGGAAGACGCCAAACATCATTCCTCCATATATCTCTGACAATGGATGTTTTAGGAATATCAGAATCCCTAATTATCATTCTAGGAAAAAGATTCATAATGCTGCAACCCTCCATCCATGGATCAAACCAGAAGGAGAACCGATTCCCATTGCCCAAAGGATACAAGATTATTCATTAAACTGTTCTGATTTTACCCGACATCGATGCCATAATATATATATCATAATTAGAAATCCACATCTTTTATTCATCAAAGCCACAACATAGATATCATAACGATGGACATTGAATCAAGCTCATAAATCAGAATCTCGGGATAATCCAAGAAAAAATAGATACTTAAACACGGGCAATATAATGCTACTATACGTTGAGTTAGGGAGGGACTATTTTCAAGTTTCAATTGAACATACCCTCATCTTCCATCATGTAAATTAGAACCACAGGATAGATCAACATGAAACGGATATTTGGAAACAGTATATATTATGTTTGTATTGCTAGAGAAGGCTAATTGAAAATATTAGACTTAACACCTATGGAGCTTCCTAAACTTGTCCATTTTTTAAATTTGCCACCCCAACTTAGAGAACACATTTTCAGCCATTTCAAATTAGCAATTGTAACACAAAGTGGAAAAGAGAAGAGGTGGTGAAAACAAAATAATTTTATTTTCAAGGAGACCCTTGATTTTTTTTCTTTTTCTTCTTAAAAAAATAAATAAACAAACGAGATTTCGCCAAATTTGAATTGAGCTTGAAGTTATATTTCAGAATCCGAAATAGACATCTCTTGGCACACCGAGGAAAGTAATCTAAACCGACTGCTTTTAAGATCGATATTTCCTGTGGGGCTTCGATTTGACCAAGCTTAGTTTTGAGGAAGAAAGATTATTTTAGAGATTTTGATCCAGTGGTTTTACGTGTATATTAAGACTTGAACACAAGATCTCTAGCTCAAACTTCTTAAAACCCTAAACGAACACTCAACCAAGATTGGTACGAATAATAATTCTTAGCTACAAATTGCAACTTCATGTGTAGAGTTCATCAATAAAATGAAAGTGAAAAATTGCAGTAAAATTAACAAGCAAAGAAATCAAGAATTGCAACTTGGGACCAACTACATTTGTAACACTACAAACATTGCAAAACTTCAACAGATTCAATGAAGTACCATTCCTTTCATAGATTGCATTATGAACAGAGCACCATAAAACCGGAGAACAAAATTTATACAAAAAAGAACTCCATATTTGTCTTTTTTAAATGAAGTGTTCTTCTCCATGGTAAGAAGAAATACAACAGTAATAACTTTTTCATTATTATTACAGCTGCTGGTTTCTCGGATATAAACAATTCCCTAAAGCGGAATCATTCATCCTCCTCTCAAGTCCAGCAAGCCTCATCCTTCATAAGAATCCTAGGTTAAATTCTTTCCGAAGGGTGAAACCTCATTGAACATCGCTGTGGTGGAACCCAAGAATAATATACAATTATGATCTCAAGATCTTCACAGCACACAAGGGTGTATTTCAACCCCTAACATAGACAAATCCTTCTTACCACATAAATTGGTTGCTTATTTCCTTTTTCCTGCTCCAATAGAAAGGAGCTCGAAACTCCTAAGTGCATCATCACGACCACTTCTAGTGGCTGTAGCACGAGTAAAAGAAGATGATTTGGACTCGAAACCAGGTTGAGCTCTATGGGTTGTGGACAATCTACCGCTGCTCGATAACAGCCTGCTTGACCGACTCTCGCTTGGTTCGCCAGATGAACTAGGCCTGGTGCTAGACACGACAGCCCTCTTTGAAGTACTGCCATTACGAGATGATGATCGTGGCCTCTCAGAATCGGGATGCTGGAAATCCCAATAGAAGGTGGGAAAAAGGCAAGATTTGAGAAGAAAAATTCAAGTGAAGCAAATTCTTATCAGAAGACAATCTCCCTTCATAGTTTAAAGTATAAAAGAACAGAGCCAAGTGCAAAAGGCACCACTCACCACATCCTTAGGTGACGCCACATCATCTGAAGACCTGTGCCGCAAGTGATCCGCATGCCCAGAGCCATTCCTTCTAGCAAATGCCTCAACGGCACCTGAGAATCTCTCTCGGATCTCTTGGCCCACTAAATGAAACAGATACACCATGTCAAAGTTTGGTAATTCAACTAGCATCATATCCCCTCGAGAAGGAGATACAGAGTTGCTACATAATAAAAGGAAAAAAGGTATCCCAAAACAATACCAACAACTAACGGAATACCAACTAAAAATGAAAAACCGTAACAAACCTGAAGGTCGTTCTGTCCTTTCTGCTGGAGGGCCTGGATTCACTACTGTTTTGCTACTTGGCTGGTGAAAGAAGGCAAGAAAGGGGACAATCATAAGCAATAGGGAAAATGTAAGCATAATCATCAGAATTTAAATAGGAACTTTAGGTGAAATGAATACCAACGGATCAATAAACACTAACCCTTGCTCTAGAACTAGACCCAATCTGCGGGTACTTCAAAATAGTCCAGTCGAATACATAATCAAATTGATAACCTGCAACTTGGAATAAGTGATATCAGCTAAACTGCATAATCTAATGAATCGATGGAATAAAATTTAATATAACTTGAACCCCAAATCAAACAGTTAACCTTCTCGAATAAATAAGTCCCGAAAGAGCCTCTTCAGGTATGAATAATCTGGTGTATCTTCAAACCTCAGTGATCGGCAATAATGAAAGTATGATGTAAACTCTGAAGGATGGTTTTTGCAAAGGAACTGCCAAAGGAAAAACATTAATATTTGCTACTGTCTTAAGTATGTTAATTACTAAAGACAATCGCATAAATTTGTTCTCATGCTGTCAAGGATTCCAGTATACTCGAAAACATAGCAGAAAATGCAGAAAATTAAGTATTTAAAATACCTCTATGGGAGTAAGCATCTTCTTTTCACTGATTTTGTCATATTTCTGCTTTTTGGTACCTGCTTTCAAACCCTGCCAAGGAAGGCTGCGAAAGTAGAACAAAGAAAATTAAAGTCAATACACGTAAATTTTTCAATACACAGATAATTGAGCTAACAAAAAACAGTGAGGCAAGTCGGTGAAGTACCAACCTTCCCCTCAGAAAATACATCAGCACATAACCAAGGGATTCTAGATCATCCCGTCTGCTTTGCTCTGGAAGTGAAATCTTCGTAGTTAGATAAACATTCAACATTTGGAAAAAAAATAAAAATCAATTATGAGATAATCTTCAATCAGTAACACAACATTTAACTCACCAACACCAAGATGAGTATTAACACTAGCATAACGAGCTGTGCCAGTGAGATTTTTGTTTTCCCTGAAAGAAAACCCAGAGGCAGTCATGACAGATCACAGAAAGAAACAAAGAAGCAAATCATGATTGTCTTCAAATATTGGAAAAGCGTGCGAGAGTGTCCCAATGGATGACAGTTTCCAAACCGTAGCTTTTAGGAAAGGAAAAGAACCAGAAAAATTGTTTCCATGAAAACTATTAGAGAGAGAAAAATTGTGATGCCATGACATTCAACTGGTCTGGTAGCACGAGGCCAGACATCAAGTTCGCAGGTAAAATTGAATGGTTATTCGAAGAATTTACTCAAGCCCTATAGTCTAAAGTATAGGAGGTTTACAACATCAAGATGCAGCCCAACAGACACATAAGATTAACTGTAACAAGATGCTAACTTTAAGTCTTGAGACCCATAACAGACACATAAGATTAACTGTAACAAGATGCTAACTTTATCCAAAAATACATGATCAATTGAAACAAGTAACATAGATGGTGGTTACAATAATCCTTGTCCCTAAAAGAGAAAATGAATCCTGAAATACTTGATAAGACACAGTACACCTCAATATGGGAAAAGAAAAAACGACAACCTTGGGTTACTTATGAATGCTAAAATATCATAGAACGGAAACATGGCTATAAACCATGAAAAACCTTATCCTCGTCCAGTCCACTCAGCTAAAAGTGACACATAGGCGTAGAGAACATGAAAATTATAGCATTCATTACCTATATGGTATATGCTTGTGTGTCTGTAGATCCTTATACTTTTTGGCAAGACCATAATCAATGATGTAGACCTGTTATTTTAGAGAGAACATAGCAAAACAATGAGGAAAAGCTGTCATGCATGATACCAGGTAATGTGTCAAAGCACAAAAAGTAACTAATATAGTCCAGATAAGCATTAACTAGGTTCCAGAAATACTTGAGCACCACCAAAGAAACTATAATCATGAATACTGAAACAGTGAGCTCAACCATAATTGAGCTCCAAATGGACAAGGATGCTATTAAGTAATTTTTCAACTTCAGTCAACCAAAACTGAAAAGGCCTCATCATTGTTCACATGTATCCTCTCCACTCAATACTTTCTTTATTTATTCTCAGCTTCCACAGTATGTAGAAACACATAATTCGTGTAAAAGACATGCAAGATCATATTTTGAGAAAAGCTTTTCAAACGACATCTCCTTTGAGTGTCTAACAGACTTTTCCAGAATGCGTAGCCCACATCTGTATCAAATATCTACCATAAACTTTTCCAGAATGCCTAGCTAGTACCCATATCGCTATCAAATACCCATCATATGCCCAAAAATAAATAACGTTTTTCTTATAATAATACAGATTGTAACATGTTACAGAATAAAAGATAATGCAAGTGGATAAATGATAAGACCAGTAGGCCATAATTCTCAAAAGAAAGTCCCAGCTAAATAGAACTGGCATTTGGCATGGCATCAACTTGTCATAGTTGAAAACTGAAAAGAAACTAGTAATATGCCTGAACCTTTGCGCAGGTAAACTAAACTCTTTATCATTATCTAAAAATAGAATCCCAATCAGATAAACATTTATTGATGGTTAATGAATTTAATGTTTGAAGTTATATATATAATCCGATATTAACTAACAGATTTGCTTTTTTAATGAAATGAAATTACAAGTGGGAAGCTGGGAAAGCAAAGAGAATACTAACTAAAATTGAAAATTAATACTCATACCTTGGGGAATATATTGTTAATAGTTTGAAAGCATTATTGAAGATTAAAAATGAAAATAGAGTATTATATAGAATGTATTCAATATCAACTAAAATACGAAATGAATTTTAATGTGAGAGAAAAGAGGAAGAACAAGTTCAATTGATAAAAAGGGTGAAAGATTATCAAAGAGAAGTGGAAGAGAACATGTAATAAGAACTATCATGTCATAATTTTGACATATCAGCAATATGCCACTTGAAAAAGTACCGAGTAATGTCGTAACTTTTAAATAGGAAAAAGACAAACAAACTGTCCTAAGGCTAGTTGGTGATGCCAGCAATAGTTTCTCACCAGCAAGTCATCTCCTTGTTCATGATATATTCCTAGAATATAGCTTCAATGGAATTTTAAGTTATGGTATAACCAAGCAAAAGCCTTGAGAAGACGAGTATACCTGATTTGCTTTGCGCCCCAACCCCATCAAAAAGTTGTCAGGCTTTATATCGCGGTGGAGAAAACCACGAGTGTGCATATACTCAACCCTGTTTATCTGAAAAACAAAAGCAGCAATCCTAAGTAAAGCAGATATTTTACCAGTAAATCTTTCTCAGCAGAATTATTACTTACTAGTTGATCTGCAAGCATCAAAACTGTTTTCAAGGTAAACTTCCGGTTGCAATAATTAAACAGATCTTCTAAGCTTGGTCCCAGAAGGTCAATAACCATGACATTGTACTCAGTCTCAACTCCAAACCATTTCAGATGTGGAATACCAGCTTCAAAAACAAATAATAATTATTAATAGACACAGAACAACATACACAAATAGGCATTGCATACAGGATAAAAACAGAACAAACATGTCAAAGAAGATACTTACTTCCTCCTTGAAGAAGCATGTACAACTTTGACTCATAGTGAAGTTGAGGATGCTTTGTCTTCACAGATTCCTTCAAAAGCAATAAGACTACAAGTCAGTGGCAAAATAAACAGCAAACTACATTTCGTGACACATTGAGAGTTAGATAAGCAAAATAAGCACAATTGGCATATCAAACGCCATAAAGAACGAACTGAAAACAGAAATCTACATAAAGATCATGGCAGTATCAACCAACAGGAGAAAAAGCAATTTCTAGAAACTCATCACAACAAGCCATGAAGCACTATTTTCAATTAAATTACTGCAAACTTGCTAATTTAACAATCCCCGAACAAAAAGGGGAAAAAGAAGAACTTACCAACTTAACAGCAACTTCCTCTCCACTCTGTACATTGATACCTGAAGCAAAGAAACCCAAACATAAGCAAAAGAACCCAAAACCCCAAACATCAAAAATCAAATAAAAACCCTAAAATTTGCATACCCAAATAAAGTTCACCAAAGGATCCACTGCCGATCTTCCGGCCCAGCTTAAACTTTCCTCCAATTACATGATCCATGATTGAAAAAAAAACCCAATTAAACACTACACTCACCAATCAAACCCTAACAATTTCTACTTATTTGACAACCCTCAGATCCATTAATTTGATTAACCCTATCACCCAACAAAACTTGCCCTAAACAGAACCCTAAATTTAACCCTAACTAATGAAATTAAACCAAAGAAAGAAGTTACTGAAAAATCTAAGCAATACCCAATAATCAGTGACACAAAAAGAGTAGGTTGGGATAATGGAATTAAAAAAAGAGGGTTTTAGAGTGAAAGATGAAAGCTTTTTGCTTGGAAGAAAAGAATAGAGAGAAAGAAAAGGAGAATATCTATATTTGCGGCAAGAATTTGGGGATCTTGAAGGATCTATCTATCTATCTATCTGGGGTTAAGGACAATGATTGATTTTTCTGAGAGAAAAATAAAATCAAAGATTAATATTAACAAAGGAAGGAGGAAGAAGAAGATGAAGATGAAGATGAGGTAGGAATTAGGATGATGATTGATTAAGAAAAATGGTAATCAAAATTAACTTTAATTTTTTTCTTTTTTTTTTTGTATTGGTTACTGTATAATAATATGATATGCTATTACATTCTACTCCACTTCAGTGATGATGTTAAATTATTTGTTTTTTTAAATTATTGAATTGGGATTTAAAAATAATTGTTTTGTAAAAGGAAATACTTTATTGAGAAATGGCCGACTTTCTTTTACTTTTTATGTGGACTCTTTTTCCATTAAGCAACGACACCAGCCAAACAATATTCAAACACCCTTTAATTTTTTCAAAATTTATTACTTCTTTTTTCCCTATGAAAATTCTTACTACTATATTAGACTAATTTAGAAAAAAAAAAATTAAGACAAATATATATCAAATATAAAAAAAACATTCTTTTTTTATATAAATGTAGAAATTTCAATAATGAAATACTTTCAATTATTTTATTTTTATGCAAGTAAAATGAGTTGATTGGATAACTGGTAAATTGAGATAATCATTTACATTTTCTAACCCATTTTTCATATATGTTACTAAACATTGCCCTTTGCTAGAAAAAATGTCAAAACACCTTTTGCAAAAAGAGGATATGCGACGCTAAAAATGTGTTACAATTTACTACAAAAAGAACCTCTTTTGTAACATGTGTAGAAGTTGATATTTATATTCTTTAAGAAAAACATGTATTTTATTTCAACAAAAAATTTAGAACATTAAATAGTGGAATTATGATATTGGTACAAGATGTTTGAAAACTACAAATTACGAGGAATTCAAAACGTATATATGGAGCTCTTACGAACATATAACAAAAGAAATACAATTTTTCAAAGTTGGTGCTTGAAATTCGAGCAACTTGAATGAATATTACTTCGTTGGTACTTTTGTAGCCGTTTTCTCCAAATTAAAGTCATTTTCTTTACCTAATAAGAGTAGTGGATGGTGTTTTTTTTTCTTTTGGTGGAAAATAGTAGTGGATGGTTTATTTGTTTCCTCTCCAAATGTCAAATAACTACAAATAAATAGCACCATCTATCTTCATTCTAAAACATAACTCCAACTCAAAAATAACACACAACAACTTGATGATCTTGTAACCTATTTCTTTCACTTCCATCTCTCAATTTCTCACTTTCTTTTATTCCCGTGCCTTCTTGCATGCTTATACAATCTCATTTTTCATTCATTCAAGACATCTTTTTAGCAAATTGTCCCATGAAGAGTTTCAAGGTCCTTAAAGGGTCTCTATTTTCAAAATAAGCTTCAAGCTCTTCTTTTTTACGTGCAAACACTATTGATATGGGAAAATGCAAATTCATTTGTACTTTTTCAATTTTGATTATTCAAAACATTTTCCCAAAATCAATAAAATTACAATTCAGTTTTCAAATAAGTATAGGTTAGGATTGAAATCCTGTATATTTTGAGAGGGCGAATTCTTTCTTTCTTTCTTATTTATTCATCACTCAAGAATAAGTAAACATATTCTTCTAAATCTTATGATAAATTTTGCAAGAGTAACATTTGTCAAATTGACAGAATAGCATCCCGTTTATTGTGCCGGGTACATTTGTCAATTGGACTATAATTTTGCAAGGTACATATTTGCAAATTTTAGAACCACAAGACTATGCTTGAAATCACTGAGAAACCACAGGATTTCATTTTTATACTTTCTCAACATAAGGGTGAAATTCACCTCTCTTGCAATCAATTCTTTACCTCATGATGATAAAACCTGACAGATGCATCCCCTTTCCAAAATCTTCATCAAATGAAAACTTATCCAGCTATATGGCAAGTTGTCTTTGACTCTTGCTCCTCTGTTCAACATTATCCTTTCCTGAAGTGCTTTGCTAAGATAGAAAAGATGCAACCATCCCTCAAATCATATTACCAATAATCTCCACATGAACACTTTCCATCCTTGAAATGGTGAAACCGGTTATTATCCCGTACAATTATTTCTCTTTCAACTATCTTTGACATGAACTTTATTGCTGTATGGCAATCTGAACACACTCGAATGTTCTTCGTGACTCGAATTGTTGTCCCAGCAGGGGTACTGATGATGCCAAATGCTATTGCAAGTCTTTCACTATGGCCATTTAACAAGAACTTCTTCTGCTCATCCTCAACATCATGAATCGCTTCACTTGTGTCCGGAACATACCCTTCTTGTTCCATTTTCTCTAGCAACACTTTCAAAGCCTCATTTATTTTATCATAGTCGGGATGAGATCGATCTCCTGACATGAAAGCATGCACCTTGTTTTTAACTTCAATCCAGCTGCAAGCCCGTGTTTTCTTTATCCCCTTATTCTTCATAAGGGCGCGCAAATTCACCACATCCTTCCATCTCCGAGCAGCTGCATATGTATTTGCTAGGAGAATATAAGCTCCCTCGTTCTCTGGATCAACCTCAAAAATCTTCTTGGCAACAATTTCAGCTAAGTCCACATTTTTGTGGACTCTACAAGAAGCTAGCAATGATGACCAAACACTTCCTATAGGTCGGTCCATACGAGAGAGTAGATTATAAGCTTCATCTAACTTTCCAGCTCTACCAAGAACATCTGCCATTGCAGTATAGTGTTCTATGCCCGGCGCAATCCCATAATTCTGGGTCATACTGTTAAAATATCTCCAAGCTTCATCCACTAAACCGGCATGACTACAAGCGGTTAGCACGGCAATGAAAACCACATAGTTTGGTCTCACTTGCCTAATTTCCATCTGATGAAACAAGAAAATCGCATCACGAGCATGACCGTGTAAAGCATAACCCATGATTATGGCTGTCCATGCTACCATATCATGCGTTTCCATTTTATCAAAGATCCATCTAGCTACTTCAACATTCCCACATTTCGCATACATGTCCACAAGTGAACTAGCAATGAACATATTATCATCATATCCAGTCCTAATTATGTGTCCATGGAGCTGCTTCCCCAAATTTAGTTTTGTCATATGAGAACAAACCGGTAAAATACTCGAAAAAGAAACAGGTCTCGGCCTAACTTTCGCCTTCATCATCAGTCGAAAGTATCTCAACCCTTCATCAAACAAACTGTTCTGCACACACCCTGCAATTATAGAATTCCACGAAATAGCATCCCGTTTCGGCAACACACTAAACACCCGTAACGAATCCTCAACTCGAGTACACTTTGCATACATGTCAATCAAGCCACTACCAATAACCACATCTTGATCAAACCCGTGTCTAATTGCATAACCATGAATCTCCTTCCCCTTGTCAACATTAACATATTCCGCAAATAAAGGAAGCACACTCGATAAAGTAAACGGATCAGGCTTCAAACACGCTTCCCCCATCTCCCTAACCATCATTAAAGCCTCTTCACAATTCCCATTCTGCGCATCCCCGGAAATCACAGTATTCCAAGAAACAATATCTCTATTCGGCATCATCTCAAAAATCTTCCTCACATAACCCCCATTCCTATGGGGCCTTTCATCAAACACGTAACCCACATTCTTCTCCAGACCGCTACACTGAAACTTCCCATACATATTCATAAGGGCATTGCCAGTATACAAATCAAAATCCATCCCTAACCTAATAACACACGCGTGAACAGACTCGCCTAATCTAAAATCCAACAACAAAGTAGCTGCCTTTAGGACAGAAGGGAAGACATTATGATCTGGGTATTGACCAGAAGCTCTCAAATGCATGAAACAATGCAAGGCTTGAGAACATTGGCCATGGGAAGTGTAGCATCTGATGATGGATTTGTAGGCAAGAACGGGGGGCGAAATGAGGGTGTTGAAGAGGAGGAGGGAATGGTGTAAGAGGTTGAAGTTGCAGTAAATGGAGATGAGAGTGGAGATGTTGGTGGAAGAAAAAGGGGTCAATTTTAGAATTTGGGCATGTAATTGTTTGATTTGGTGTTGGGATTTTATAGTTTGAGGTCTTTTCAGGAGATTTTTGAGTAGTGGAGGAGGCATGGATTTGAATTCTTCAAGAAAGATTCAAGCTTTGGAAGAATATATAGTGTTTGGATTCTGAAATGACTAGGCTTTGTCAAGTGCTTTCATTCTATCAACATTTTGTTTTCATGTAGACGATATGGGAACAAATATGGTTGCATAATATTAGTGTTCCGGGGGACGCCAACTTGATTGAGAAGTCTGGTCGATTTCCATTTGTTTGCTTGCTTCCCATCCTTCATTTTAAAAAAGTAAAATTTGATAATGAATTGAGGGTAAAATTTACAGTGTAATCTAAAAATGAACAAACTGATGAAATTAGAAAAATGAATAGTATCTTCAAGTAGCAGATACTGATGTAGCTTTATTACAATTGGGATGTCAAATTTCGAGATACATCCCTAACGAGATAGGAAAAGAAAAAGCTTTAGAGACTGCAGTTAACTTGTATGTCTGAGCAGCTCCCCAGAGTACTCAAATTAAGAAGAGAAACGAACTTTTGTTTCTATTTAATTGCTCTAGCTTTTCCGTTAAATGTGTTTGGTAGGTTATTGAACTTTGATAGGATCTCAAAATAGTCACTCGACTCGATTTTGTAATAGAATTATTCAACTTTCTAAGACGGGTTGATAGAAATCAACTTTTTACAGTTTGACATTGCAAATACAAGAAGTTGCTTGTCACCAACTTTTTCATTGCATCGTAACTTGTTACTTCATACTTATCTTCTAAACTCTTATTCAATTAAAATATGGCAAACCATATTATCATTTGGCTTGTGCTTCCTCTTAGATCTGCAACAATATATATCTTACACTTCCTAAAAAAACACATACTAAAAACACATACTGTCCTGCAAGTAAATTAAAATTAAGAATCATCAGTTACTTTCAGCATACACAAACAGAAAAGTTTACATCCAAGCGACAAGCTCTAAGGCCAACAAAGACCCGAATCAGGATGTTCTAACTTGAAGTGTGCACCCTCTTACTCATCTTCTCTTTCAGGGGGTAGACCGCATGGCAATAGCATTTTCTGCATATATCAAAAAGAAACATCAGATAAAAATCACTCAAATATAAGCAAGTCCTACAAGAAATCACATGCAATCAGCGAATATCCATCTGCAGAATATAAAATAAATAAATAAAAGGGTAAGAAAGAACCGAACTGAACATCCTTCCCCTATCAAACTGCTAGTAGCAACAAAAAAGTTTGTACACTACAGACTATAAAAACGTCCTGTCCTGTTATTTCTGCATGTATTGTTCACTTCAATAGTCTAGACTTTTCACATTAATACTAACTGAAACAACCTCTTGATTCCTCAAGAGTCCAAGGATTAGCAAAACATTATATATGTGAGCTTGAAGCTTTAGTTTACCTATGAGCATTACACGTTAAAGCTATTAGCTAAACTAAAGTAATGATATCACAGTATAAACTTTCCCTACAATTCTCTCACTGTGAAGGTGTTTTTTTTATCAACAAAATTAAAAACTAAGTTCATGAGTCCATAATGGCTTGTTGAAGCTCTATTTGTGCAGTCAAATATGCAAAACCATGAACGCCCTAGTAAAAGTTATATTGGCAAGAAAGGTAAAGGATTGATTCAGAACATGAGAGAAGGAAGATGACTTTGATCTGTCGATGAAATAACCTCAAATAACTTGGTGGCAAATTGCACAAAACTTGTATAATCTAAACAAATTGTTGGGAGTGATACTCTGCTTTACACAATCACATGACATACCAGACGATATTTGTAATAACTCATTTTTCTAAGACTTTGGGGGAATCAAATATGAAATTCTCATCATCTCCAAAACATAGAGTTAGATCAGTATTCCAACACCAGCACACTAATTGCACTCATATGGACATGCAGTACTCAAACACATATCGCATAACAAATACTTGCCAGAACATCGGGATGTCAACAGCATCAATACCTAAAACTCATTAATTCAGCCCAGAAAAGAAATTCTACAAAAAAACTTCTAGTCTGTTCTATTGCCAGTGATCCCCTAAGATCAAACAAACATTAGAAAATAAATTCTCACTCTCTTCTTAACCTTGTTTCATCATCTACCGAAAAATAAAATCTGATAATGTCTGTGCAACAGAGCAATGAACTGCTAAATCCACATCAAATCATTTGAATCTAATAAATCATCAAAAATCCAACTTCTGATCTACTAAACACAGAGGCTTCAAATAATATGAATATGATAACAAAACAAGAAGTAAGTCTATGGAAGAGAAAAAGAACCTGCATAAAGTTGTAACGTTCGCGTCCAATGGACTCATTTTCCGCAATAGCAAAGTAAGCCATAATAGGATAATGGCCAACATAGGATGCATAGCTATCACGCTGAATGTTGACCGCCCACTCGCTGATCAAACACACAAAAAAAGGATTCAGATATTGACATCTTAGAGAAAGCAAAATTTAACAAAGTAACAATAATAAGAATAGAGAAGCTCACAATCGATTCAAATCAGCGTGACCCGTGCCCACGTATTTAGCTTGAAGATGCTCAAGCTGAGAATTTATGTTAAACCTATCACTCGCCTGAACAGCAAAAAAATAAAAAATAACTTCAATTAGTAAGTTAGGGTTTAGTTTTTAGGGTTTTAGAACATAAAGCTTGAGAATAAGAATCGATTCAAAAGCAAGGGTTACCTGCATGTTTCACAGATGGAGATACAAACTCAACTGAAGAAGAAGACCGCTAACACCTCCACTCTAATTCCAAAATTTCCCCGATCTTCACTGTCTATTTTTCAGTTTCACTCAATTTTATTAGTAGTCATACTTCACAAGATTAATTTACTAGGTTATATGATTTTCTAATTTTTATTAATATTATAGAATTCACATGGAAAGTTTTGGAGTTAATTTCACATTTTTACAAATAATACAAATAAATTATATCGTTATACTTATGAGCAAAAAAAAGATTGTCATTTATATTATTTCTAAAATTAGAGAGATAATTGTTTTGTTAACATAAATTAGAATATTTTTCAAAAAAAAAACATAAATTAGAATATTTTTTGCCAAAATATTTTTTCGAACCTTTGACTAATTTTGTATGGACTTCTTATTGTGCAAGGAGATCTCCGTTAATGATTCAACTAATCTTGTTCAAGCGATAAAAAATTTCTTGGTACAATTCATATGTAACTAGGAAAACACTCTCGTGTTACTTTGGAATTTTCTGTTTCATAAATAAAGTTTATAAATCTCTCCGAAATATAGTATACTATAATCAAATATAGGCATAAAAAAATCATTAAAATTATCATTTTATTAAAACCATTAGCAAAAAATTAAATCGGATGAGAGGAAAATCCTATTTTTAAACCCACAAGTCAAATATGGATCTAACCTGGAGAAGAGAATCCACAATGATAGAAAAAATAAAGAACTTAAGCAAATGAAATGAAAAGGGCAAATCTTAAACATACAGCTTGAATCAAATCACAGAGAAAGCACTGGACAAAAGTAACAACAAACATGGATATGCAAAACTCTTTAAGGTAAAAAGATAACTTTTTCAATAAAATCCAAATAGATTGGCGATAATAATTTTCAGTTAAATCTAATTATAATGATCTTATTCAGCTTCATACCATATGAGCAATAATATCAAAATACCGTCTATACATGTGATTAGGAAAACTTGCTCTTTTGGTTTATAAATTTCTTAATTGATCTATATTTATTTCCGAACAACCGAAGAGGAATTCAACACTAATCATAATAAGAAAGATCATAGTGATAGTATCTATGAAGCTCATGACAAAATAGAGGAAAAACCATTAAAGAATACATAGGAAACAGTGAGAAAGAACCCCGAGTTTAAATGTTCTATAATCTTCAAACGCTTGTAGTCACCTTCACGGCCTCATTACGATGGTGGAGGAAGAGAGAGCACATCTAAATCGGAATCTAGGAATGCTCCATTCTCGGTCAAGCTGAGAGAAGGGCCGGTAAAAACGGAATCCCCTCTACTAAGATAAGGAAAAGAGCTGATTCAACTGGAATGAGAACTGTTGCCATTTCATCCGCCGCAGTTAGCACTTGAACGACTCTCAATCGGCGAAACCATACTCCTCCACATCCATCAACCTCAAAACCGACCCCTCTTAAGCCTCCTGACTCGTACAGCATTCTAAGAAACCAATTGAGTTCAAAGAAAATAAGAACACAATAAACATGTTAGAAAGATGAGAGATCAACAATCATATAACTGTATTGTTTAACCTAACCAAACACTTTTTAAAAGATAGAAATGATCGGGCAGAATCAGATACCACAATGCACATTGAATTTAATACAGTCATTAACTAAAAGTATTCAAAGCATTTGCAGGATCAAAATTTCTGTAGTTAACAATTGAGTACTACAAAAGCTGTGAAATTACCTTCATAATCTTAAACCAAAACTTCAATGATGCTGAAAAGTTTATTGATGGCCCGAACTATGCTGACAATTATCAGCAGAAATATTACTTCATTACTGGTAGTCACTGATTGGTCTTTCTAATACAAAGCAGCAATCTGAGGAGTCAATGGCTACCAGCAATTAGTAAGAAAAAGGACAGATTAATCATTTGCTAATACAGAGAATAATCAATCAAACTACTCAATTAAACTTGAAGCAGAGAATAATAAGCAATCAAAATTAAATAAACAAACGCTCAAAATTTCCATAGATGCAAGAATACAGAATAAAAAAATACAGAATTTCATAGATAAAGCTTTGGAAGTTACTTGAAAACTACATCAAATGGAAAAATTAAGCAAAAAAAGAAAAAGCACCCATAAAGATCATATTCAAACAATCAGGAATGAAATATATCTTTTAAGAACATGAATAATGATAAGGAACAAAATTTGTGAACGTTGTATCCAATCTCGATTAAACAATGGCAATAAACACATTCCATTAGTTGGAAGTAAGAAATTTTGATCTAGATTTCAAACTTTGATAGCCAGTTCCAGTAAAAATGCAGAAATTGGGAATCAGAGAAATCATTTGAAAAAATATGAATTTAAAAAACAAAAAAAGGTTAAAAGCAGGAGAAAGTGAGCATGCCAAATCGACTTTGAGAAGATTAAATATTAAAGGCTGGAGATTGAATGTCAAAGCCAATGGAGGATGCCAGCTGATTGAATTGATAATTGGATGAACTGACTTGATTCATGTTAGTAAATCTGTCTGTTGGAGGACTGATTTCAAATACGCTAGTTAAGTAGAAGTTTACCGATAGGAGTTGATATTGTGATAGAAGAATTGATAAATAGACCTCAAGTAGCAACACTAAATGACCCCTTCTCTTCCGTAGATGCAACCTGCAAATCAACAAAAATATAACGTAAGCAAATAATCACTGGAGAAAAATAAAAAGAAGAATCAAGAGGGAGTAGAAAAGCCTCACGATAAGAAGAGGATGTGAGCTGGCATCTGGAATTGGAGAGCATAGGAAACCTGAATCACCATGGGTAGAGGAGGGAAAGGTGACGTCTGAAACTGAAAAGGAAAAAAACAACAGAAAAGAAATGACTGCGTTGTGGGGGTAGGGACAGAATATAAAGAAAAGGAGAGGGCAAAGCTCGGAAAAAAATTGGAAAGATTCTCAATTTCACTGTCGAATCAACTCAACTTACAGATATACATAATTTTCTGCCCCTCTTTTGACATAAGATTAGAAGGAAAAACATGAGAAAATGAAAAGTATAAAAAGAAAAACAGAAAACGCAACAATATTGGTTGTTAATTTTCCCTAAACATTATCATCAATTTCAAAATTTGCATAAAGTTCTCATCCGCAAGGACCTTAACTTTAATATTCTGCATAACCTAACCATATGTTTTCTGCAGTAAGTTTGTTGGAGCTTCATTTAATATATTGGAAGTTAAGGGCCTGAGCCTTGGCTCGCCACCAACCACTTTAGGAGGTCTTGGTCTCCATACAGTTTTCTCCCCCTCATCCATTAGATAAATCCCTTTATTCTCCAAATCTTCCCTCATTTTGTCACTTTTTCCTGTGTCGTTGTTTTTCCTTGCCATTGCTCTTTCTTCAATGAGACTCAAAAGCTCGATCTGCAAAAACCCCGGCCCTCTTCATTGCCTTCTCTTTAAGCTGCTGCAAAACCTGTCCCAACACAAAGATAATTTATTTAATGGTGATTCAAAACCAAAAAGTATATTTATAATGATTTTCAAAAGCACTGTCAATGGACACTATAATTGTACCTCAGCATAGGGATGATCTGAAAGCAGCCCTACAAGATCCAAAACGAACCTAATTTCTTTGATAGTTCGACCAAGGGACTGAATCAATGATAATTGCTGTTGCTTTTTCTGTTCCGCCTGCACAGACTCCTCTTTTCCAATTTCTTTTAGCCGCTTTTCTTGTTCTTCCTTCTGCAACGACGCAATATGAGCATTAACCTTACTTGCATATCCTCAGATGCACACACACTTATAAACCAAAGGACATGGAAAACAAAATTGGAATCTTAAACTGGATGAGGGTATTACCAGTAAACTTCCTGCTGCATTCTTTATGAACTTCAAGGCTTCCTGGAAAGCACCTTTGGTGAACAAATGGGCAGTCTTCAAATCATTCGATAATTGACTCGCGAAATCATCACGCAGTCTATCGAGATACATTGTAACAACGGGAGTTTTCTCGTCACTCTTGCCATCACCATCCTTTAGGCTTACATCTTCAAACAATGACAGAGCCTCCTCAGAATATACCAATGCCTAGCAACATGAATTAAAAGGACAATTTCAAGACCAAATAATGTCATTCTGTAGGTGTGCAAGTTCAAACAGAGGTATCAATGCCAATTCAACTACATATTATCAAAAGGATCAAATAAACGTAAAAGATATACGCACAAAAAATAAATTGCACCACATGATTGCAACATTTCATTTGACTCATTGGCTTATGACTTGAGTATCATAAACACCTTATATCTGTTGTTGCTAAATGAATTCTTGATAAAGGGAGAAATATTCATACCTGATATATATTGAAAATAGAATCTGATGCGTTTTCCAGCTGGGTGACAGTGTAATTGAGTGGAGAGCGGTAATGCGCACTCATCAAAAAGTATCTCAGAGCCAAGGGATGATATAGTTCTACAACCTACACAAATTGGACAATCTACTTCTAAAATCTTTTCGAATGATAAAACAATAACAATAAGAAAAATAATAATAAAATGACCAACAGAACATAAACAAGTTAACTGGATCAATTGTTTACCTGACGGATTGTGAAAAAGTTACCCAGTGACTTTGACATCTTATCACCATTATTCTCAACATGCCCGTTGTGCATCCAATAGCTAATTTTGCTTTCTTGGCATGCAGCTGTACTCTGAGTGAGCTCATTTTCATGATGTGGGAAAGCTAAGTCAATCCCGCCACCATGAATGCACTGCACTCTATGTGCCACCCCGGCCTTCCAGAACCCCATGGACTATCCCAACTTGGTTCACCAGGTTTTGAAGCCTGCAACATATAGCGAATGTTAACATGTAGAAAGAAAAGTACCTTCCGCAATACGAAGTCAGCTGGATGAAGCTTCCGCAATACGAAGTCAGCTGGATGAAGCTTCCACAACAGAAGTGCAGAACAAAACTTCATAAAGAAAAGTACCTTCCACAATACGAAGTCAGCAGGATGAAGCTTTCTTGGGTCGACAGCAACACGCTCACCAGCTCTATTATTTTCCCATTTCTGTCCGGACAGTTGACCATAATTCGGGAATTCTTCAACAGAAAAAAGCACATCACCTCCAGCAACATATGCAAAGCCATTCTTAATGATCTGCAATAAAGAAAAAAAAGTTCAGTCAAGAGAAAAAACACAGCATACGAAAACAAGCTTGCCGCACCTAAACTACATTGTATGTGTTATTTAAAATTTAAAATAGGCAATGAAGATATTCTAAAGCAATATTTCGTCAATCAAATGTTATATGGGCCAGTGAACGGTGGTCCCTATATTTTTTTTTATGGACAAAAAGAACCAACCTGTGCTATCATGTCGATGATCTCTTTTATGTATTCAGTCACACGTGGCTGGTGAGTAGGAGGATGGCACTGCAGGGTCTCCATGTCTGCAAGATATTCCTCACAAAATCTGCTACTCAAACTTAGGGGTTCTTCACCGATTTCATTGGCTCGATTTATTATCTACAAGAAATTGGTCTGCCAGATTAATTCTTGAAACTCAGAATATAGAATGCAACATGCAAATTGTGGTATATATATTTAATTCTATCACAACAGGAAAATGTACGATCCCACTTAAAACATGCTTCAAGGGAAAATTCCCAGAAGATAACGAAAAATTAAGGTCGCATAATGCTTGTCATATTCAAGAATATCTACAGCAGACAGTTAGGCACTCACTTAGAACATAAAGAGAACAGAAACTCAAATAAGAGTGGACTGCTTTAAAATAGAACCAAACGGGAGCATAAACCTTAAATCGCCTAGAATTGGGAGTAACTAAACTGAAAAGCAGAATGAAACTCAAATGAAGCAACCCAATGATCCATACAAAATGCAAATGCGACAAAAATATTACATACAGATCTAATGGAATATAAAATGAAGCGGTGGTGATAGCTTGAAACATAAAAATAGAGCTTCAAAAGGTTGATGTCAAAATTTCATAATTACATGCTCACCTTGTCGTCGATATCTGTAAAATTACGGACATAGGTGACTTCATAACCTAAATGCCTTAGAAACCTGCATAATTTTGATTGTCAACATTATCAATTATTTAAATGTTGAGCATGTAATTCAAAAACCAGTAAAGCTAGGGTGAAACAGACCTGAAGAGAATGTCAAAGACGACAGCAGCACGTGCGTGGCCAATGTGGCTGAAATCGTATGCGGTGATACTGCAGACGTACATTCCAACTTTACCGGGTACAAGGGGTTTGAATTCTTCAACTTTCTTGGTGAGTGTGTTATATATTCTAAAAGGGGATTTTTTGTTCTGCCCGTTGTTCCTCATTCCGTTAATCATTTACAACGGCCCAAAATTCTTAATAGAAAATAAAATAATGCTCGTTATTCAATTGCAAGTGCTTATTAATAGTGAGAAGAGTTGCATAGTGTCAGTAGGAAAATTTATCAGGAAAATTATCAATAGTTGAATTGAATAGATTGTTGGTGTTCTAATTTTGTTTTCTGGATTTGAGTACAGACTAGCATAATAGAGAGAAATCAGAAATATAATAACTATCAAAACAAAACCGAATCAGAATCCAAAAACACATGTCCATAATCGTACCTGTGCTGTGGTGGAGGAGATGATCGCCAAAATCGTCTAGGGTTCAGTCCCAGAAAGTATGCTTCAATCGTTATTATACCCACCAAATCGAATCCATGCTTTCATCGGAGAATCTATTTTGCGATCATAAGGATTTCGAAAAGTATTGTTATATGGTCAACTTGGTCAACTAATGAAATTTGATTTCTAAATTTCAATATTTAACTAAATTGTGGTCCATGCCCAATGCACGGATATCTTACAAAATAATTAAAAATAATTACCAGACTTAGACTAAGGTAACGCTCCCGAACCAAAGGGCTTAGAACAGTAATCCAGTATCGTTAGAACAATACCCCAAAGAACCTATTAGTTCCGTTAGAACAGTAAGAAAGTGATTAAACTTTAAATTGAACATAAATTCATTTGTTTTATTGACTTCATAGGTCCACATAATTAAGAAGTATCAGTCAAAATAAAACAGAAAAATCGAACTTTAAATTGAACAGAAGTTTCACCAACATTATAAAACTTCAAAATGTAATCTCAAACCCATAAAGTATAACCTACCTCGGCAAGAAAAACTTTTGCATAAATTAAATAACCCGAGGACATAATATTCAAGTACAAAACAATGCGAGAGAATGGAACTTCTAGTCTTAATTACAACCTTGCAAAATTAGAAAAAGATCAAAAAAACATATAGCATATGAAGAAGGAAATTTTACATGATAAAAATAAGATCAAATTTTTGTTCACGTGATGAGTAGAGAAGAAGTTGGCACTAACATTATGTAAATATAGAGAATGGAATAGTTAAAAAGGAAGATAGAGTTTGGATAGTATTCTCACAAAAATATATTCCAAATAGAAAAGAACTATAGGAGAGGGGGCACGTAATAATACATAATACATAAAAATTGAAAAGAATTTAGAGATTAAGAGAGATTTTAATTAGACTTATATAATTTAATAATTAATTAAATATAGTTTATAAGAGTTACATAAAACAGACATATATATAGTTTTATTCAAATTAAAACAGAGTTGGTAAGAGTTTTAACAGAAATAGATCGTAATATTTAATCTAGATATATATAGAGAATATTTAATTTTTTTAAAAAAAATAAATTAACACTAATTTTTAACTCTCAAAAAATTCTTACGACGACAAATCATCAAACTTTCTCCAAATTTTAATATAAATAAATAATAGATAATAGATTAGTATTAGTTTTTGTTTTTTTCTGTTTGTGAAGAGAAATTGGTATTAGTTAAAAATTAAATTTTAATTGTTGATTCTTAAATTAATATGTATTTTATTTAATTTGAGAAGAGGGATTATGTTTGGAAATTAGCTGTTTACATTATCTGTTAGTTGACTACATTAGTTATTAGCTGATTAGTTAGTTGTTAGCTTATTGGATTAACAATTTTGATTAGTTGATTCGACTAGCTGTTTATATAAGCATTCATCTTTTAAACATATTGTTGCACTTAAAAAATGTCATTTTGTCTAATTTTTCACACAAAACAGCCTAATTTAAGATATACACCAATCTAATGCTTTGACTGGTTAAGGACCTTTGACTTCTGTTAATGGATCACCGTATTTGGACAATTATTTTTTGAAAAAGTAAATGGTGGGGACGGTGTCCTTGTTTGGGAAGCATTGAGGCTTATTTCGGTGTTTAAATCCTCGAAGCTTGAACAATGGTAATTCAATCGCCGAAGTCAATATTGAGATAGAAAGAAAAATGTCTGACCAGATTGCCATGGTTGACTTTGGTGATTGAATCACCATTGTTCAAGTTTCGGTTATTCGATCACCAAAGTTAGGCTCCTTGCTTCAAAAACAAAGAATACCAACCCCACTGTCTACTTTTTTCAGAAAATAATTGTCTAATTACGGTGATTTAAGAATCATAAAGTGAAGTTCGGTGATTCAATTACCGAAGTCAAATGTCTTTAACCAGTGAAAACATTAAATTAGTATATATTTTAAACTAGATTGTTTTACACGAAACATTAGGCAAAATGACATATTTTAAGTGCAAAATTCTATAATTTTTGGCTTAATACCTACTCAGCCCCCTAAACTTGTCAATTTTTTTCACTTTGCCACCTCAACTTAGATGACAACCACTTAGCCACCTGAATTTGTAATTTTGTTCCATTTGGCCTCCTCAACTTGTCAAATATGACTCATTTTGCCTCTTTGTGCTGAGGTGGCACAATATAAGTGGTTATAAAAAAATCATGCCACATCAGCATAAAAGGGGCAAATATGTCACAATTGACAAGTTGAGGAGGCCAAGTGGAAAGAATTTACAAGTTTAGGTGGCAAAATGGAAAAAAAATTACAAGTTCAGGTGGCTAAGTGGAAAAAAATTACAAGTTTAGGTGGCCAATAGGTTATCCGTTAAGTTGAGGAGGCTAAGTAAAAAAAATGAACAAATTTAGGAGGCTGGGTAGATATTAAGCCATAATTTTTTATATTCTTAATCGTCTTTTAAAGTACTATATACATAAAAATATAAATCAATATATATGAAAAAAATATAAGACAATTCTTAAGTTCTTACTAATACATAAAAGCTAAAGAAAAAGTAAGAAACATATCTCTATTCATACAAGTAAAACAAAAATTTAACCTCACCTAAAACTCTTAAAATTGGCACTTATTTTCACTTAGACACACGAACTTTGGAGTTTTCATATAAACACTTGAACTCTACAGAATCACACTACTTCAACACATTTTTCCTATGTGGGACCATGTTGGTAACACAAACATAACGAGGAGAGTGAAAATGATTAAAATGGTAAAAAAAAACTTATGGTAAATTATAAAAAATACACCTAATTAATTTCATTCTTTTGCCTCCTTCTCTTCTTCTTTCTCTTTGTTTTTCTAATTTCAATATGAAATTCCAAAAAATCTGGAACTTTTAGATTATATCGAATCTGGAATTTCCATATCATAAATTTTGAAAAATTTCATATTTGAAATCTATAAGAAATTTGGAAATTTTTGGATTTGAAATATGGATAAAATTTGAAATTTCTCTAGTGAAAGTAAGATTTGGTGCAAATGGGAATGCATGTGAATAGCCAAGTTGAAGGAGCTAAGTAAAACACCTTAAAGTTTATGTGTCTAAATAAAAAAAATATCAATTAATTAACTAATAACCAAAAAATTTAATCCGTCAAAAAAGAAACCAAAAATTTTAAACAATGACTTTGAAAGGCGAGAAAATACTAACGACAAGTCATTAGTTACAACATAACAAATAAACTCGTCAATGGATGAGCATTTGTGTTTTCGAGAAACTTTAGGTTGGATAAAGTTAATCGTAAAAGAACTAAAAAGTATTAGGCCCCATTTGGTAAAGCGGTTCGTGGGAGCATAAAGCGTTTCGTAGGAGCATATTGCATTTTTGTTCCAATATGCTCACAAATAGGTCTTTAGTTATATTTTTGGAACTACAACATTTAGAGTTTTTGAACCAAAACGGAGCGTTTCGTGAAAAGCTCCAATTTGGAGCTTTTCGTGAAATGTTAGTTTGTATTTTAAACCACAACTAGATTTTGACAAAACTACCCCAACTTATTTTTTTAATTTATATTATTATTAATTTATATTGGTAAATAGTATACCCGTATAAGTCTTTTTACATGTCAACAACAACTGTTTTTATAATTCTTCCAAACACTAATTATCCAACAACTATTAGCAAACAGCAACAACAAACAGCAACAGCTAACAACAATCGCAACACCAAACGGAGCCTTAATGTTAATTTTTAAATTTTTTGGTTAGAGAAGTTTAATTGTTTTTTTGGTGAGGACGTGTAAAGTTATTTAAGTTTTTCCTAAAAAATATTGGGAGAAAATAGAGAAAAATACTTACAAAATGGAAACAGTAGAATGCGCGCGCTTTTCTCTACTAGTCACTCAGTGATGTTGGTATTTTGAATTTTGGGCCCACCTCTCCAACTACTTTTTGCACTTTTAGTTGCTTCACTACATCACCGGATTATCCTCTCCGGCGATTTTGAAAATCGCTCCGTCGTCTTCTCCTCTTCCGTCTCCGTCGTGCTTTGGACATCGGCGTTTACTTACAGAGGTTTCTCTCTTCGTCTCTATTATCATGCTAATAACTACATTGCAGGTTTCTTTTTCTCTGTTAAATGTACTCTGTTTTGGCGTTGAATTTCATCTTAAAATTTTATATAACAGAGTTAAATTGATTTGCATCGCTACTTGTGGATGATCTACTATTAGTATTCTCGTCATTTGCTTACTAATTTTACATCACACAGATTTCTGCTTTGTTTTTCAGTTTTTGTTGTTGAATTCTTTGAATCTAGGGTTAATTGATTATGTCTTGTTAAATTGATATCGTAAATTCATCTCTATATCAATATACTAATACTACGCTTTGCAGCATTGTTTTGATCGTTGAGTGTAAGGATCGCCCCGTCTTCTTCTCTTCCGTTTCCGTCGTGCTTTGGACATCGGCGTTTACTTCCTGCAGAGGTTTCTCTCGCCGTCTCTCTATCTGTATTCTATCAGCACAGTTTTTTTTCTTTTTCTGATTGAATTTTGCATCGCAGAGATTTCTGCTTGTTGAATGTACTCTCCTCCTTCGTTTTCTTCTCTCGGAGAACTCTACTTATCGTGATGATGTTCTCCCGTCGTAGAAGGTGCTTTACTTCAACAGCAGCTCTATATATTCAATTTTAATTTAACACATCATTTACTCCGAGAAATTATAATATATATGCGTGGCACCCCCACCCCCACCATGTTACGTTGACCAATAATAATAAGAAAACTGTCAGCATTTTTTTTACAACTAATAATAAAATAATTTCTCAATTTGCATTTATATATTATTTTCCCGCTATATCCTAGTAGTATATTATTAGATCAGACCCCGACAACACCACCTCCGCCGCTGACCATCTCATCGTCGCCGATAACCGCCATCCCATCCCGTCGCCGCCCTTAACAACCTCCAATGGGGACCGCGATATTTGATTTTAAAACTTCTTGGAGGTGGTGGTTGCGGTGGAATGAGATGGTGGTGCTCCGCGCCGAGATCGTCTTCTGATTTTGAAGGAGGAGGGGGATGAATACTTCTTTTCTGGTAGAAAACTGACTACTTATTTGTTCATTAGTGGTCAAATTATATAGTATAATTTCCCCAATTACCTGCAAATTCAATCGTGTAACTGTAAGAAAGAGATTTGTTTATCTTTGCTGAGCTATTTTTCTCCTTGTTGCACTTTTCTGGTCTGTTTTTGTAGGTCTCCAGATACACTTATTCCCACTATTCCCCACGTTCTTGTTCTGGAAATCCTGAGGAGGCTTCCTCCTAAAGATCTCCTACGGTGCATGTTTGTCTCTACAGCTTGGTATAGATTCATTTCTTCAGCTGAGTTCGTCGCCTTGTACTCCGGAGCTCAGTGCCTGTACATCCACCATTTCAGAAATCGCAGAGAATTAGCCCAATCATCGATGGAGGATGACATCTCGGCTGTCCATCAGTTATTTCATTTCCCGCCTATTCCGTTCAGACTTGAGGATTTCTCGGACCACGAGATTTTCTTTGCTGGCACTTGTGATGGCTTAATTTGTTTGTATGGAAAACACGGATCTAGAATATTCAAAATATGTCTGTGGAATCCGTCTATTGCTCGTTCGGTTAGCCTTCCGCTGCCAGAGACTATTAGTCCAGGGCTACGTAGGTGGGTTTTTGGGTTTGGGATGGGTAGCAATTTTGGTGAATATAAGGTTGTCAGTATTGTATACAAATTGCAGAGGCAGGGTGGGAGTGGTCATTTGCCTATTGGCCATGTTTATCAATATCCTAATGGAGGAGGAGGTTGGAGACACATCGATACAGTTGCTATTAGGGATGTCATTCTATGCTATTCTTCTTGGCTATTGCTCGAGAAGAGCGTCTGTCATTGGCTTGGTTGCAGTCGAGTAGATGGTCATAATCACATTGTGGTTGTTTCATTTGATTTGAGGACTGAGGTGTTTGACATCATCTCTTTGCCACATGCTGCCCTCCTAGAGGATGGAGATATTGATTTCTCTCCACATCATACTTTAGTCCATGTATCGGGGATGATTCCCTCTAGATTCCAGCTTCTTGCTATGCCTTATAATGGAACGTTGTCTGTATGTGCACTTCATGTCACTTTTGACATTTGGATTCGTGATGGAGGAATTTGGCGTTTGCAGTTTAAGATTGATGTGCCACAAGATATGTGCTTTCCCGGTCCACTCGGTCCTCGATATATTTGGAGGGGGTACATCAAAGTGTTTGGATTTCTTGGAAATGGCGACATCCTTGTTGGGGGGACTATGGGGTTGCGCAGTATTGAACCAGCAAGTGGAGAAGTGACAAACCTCTTTGGATATCGAGGAAGTTGGCTTAGTCGTTTGCTGGTGCTGAATTACACAGAGTCTTTGGCTTTAATACCAAGGTGAGGTCGAAACGTCTACTAACTTCATATTTTATTACTGTTCATGCTTTAGGGGTAATATTTGCACTCCCTAACAACTTAAGGGGAAATTTTGGACTTATCTCATCTATTTTTTACATTTAGGATGGAAAAATGGATAAAGCCAATGGGAGGAAGTACTGTTGGTGCGTTTCCTTGGTTGTTCGTTGCTTGCGGCTGTTTGTTGATGGTTGGTGGTGCTTGGCGGGCTTTAATCAGGCAACGCCATTGAACTGATTTATCAGTATATTTCTCACTTGTTTCCATCTCCAGTAAAAAATCATGTTCTTTTTTCATTGCATTTTTCCAGTTATGGTGTTGTTTTCGTGTTCGGTCCTTATATCTTCATTTCGATATGCTGTTGTTGAACCACACATACAGAGGCATGTTATTAGGTTATTGCTTTCCTCTCCTTTACAGGCAAGTTCAACTTAATGCATAGATCCATATATGCTTTAAATAACGCAAATAAAAAATATTCTCGTAAGTACATGTTTTTTTATTGGATGAATGAAGATGATCGGTGAGGAGACAAATGGTTGAAGTGGGGGTTATGGAATTGCATCTTAGACCAAATTAGACCAGGAGATTCGCATTTACGTTTACGTGTGTGGTGTAAAATATGTGTTAAATGTTTTGGTATATGGCCCAGCTTCTTATGATTTATTCGTTGCATGTAAATAAATGTTGCTGTCGCTTTTTTTTTTATCTCAAATTTTCCTGTATTTAGATGCTGATGCTTGTTCTCCGTTATTTATATAACCTTGAAGTTTCAGATTCTCTTACTATCTCCTATGTGATGCAGTTGTTTCTGCTTTCCTCTCTCGTAATATTTGTGTTCGATATTTTGAGTTTCACTGTTTTATTTACCCCATGTGGTCAACGAACTTTGCTTTTCAAGCAATGTTTTATAATCTAAAAGTAATATTAAATTCAGAAGTGCTTCTATCTCCTTACTTTTGGTTAAAGAAACGTAAATTCCTCATCTTAGATTTCACTATTATCATTTTGATTTTCTTCTTGCTATACAAGTAGTTAGTATGAATTGTTCCGTGTTGAATGAAATTAATTTATGTGCATCCTAACGGTGCTAAATATTTCTGTCGTTACTTTTGGTACATTTCATTAGCATAAATAGGCTGTGGGGGAGATTCGAAGATTTTTTGCCGTAAAACAGGATAATAGCTCCTGGTTCACCACTATATCAAGACCCTAATGATGTTTTGATCTTTCATATTGTGATGTTTGCCTTGTCTTTGTGGAAAAATAATGCAATCAGATAGATCGTACTTTTAGTACTCTGTTTCTTCCCATGTTGAGTCTTCCCCATTAGACTACACTGCACGCAAATTATTTCAGTGAATTTCTTTTTAGCCAACTTAATTATCTTCTACTCTCAAGAATTATACTTTAGATCTAAATATGGAACCTCTTATAGAAATTGATGTGGCCCTCCTAGTTCTCATTTACATCTTCTCATTGCTAAGGAAATAAAGGTGCACATTTTGCATATTAATGATGGAGTGAAGGGAGGGATCAATCCACTCTATAACATGTCCTAAGACTGAAGCAGATAGAATAAATTTTTGAATTTCCATTGCATAAGCATATTAGATAAAGTTTTAAACTGAGACATGTTTTGATTTGAATTTTAAGTCTGATGTAGTTAGTTTATGATTAGCTTTATGGTGTTCTATCTGATTTTCTCTATTATGTTCGTTAGACACTTGCTTTGCTAGTTGTGGTGCTGTATATCTTAGGACATCTGCATTCGGTGATGATATTGTGATTGCGGCATAAACTTCTTGCTTCATGAATATGCATACATGTCTACCAAAGCTTGATATGTCTGTCTTTTCTTTTTGGTGCTTTTTTATCTCTCTTTTCTGAACTTCTATTTTCTTCTATCCGCGACATATAAATGTTTTATCGCACGTGCTTTTTGAGTTCAAACTAAAGGTGTATTGAACTTTCACACAAGCCGCACTTGTACTAAATGCTTCTTGTGATTTCTGATGCAATTTGGACTTGAAAAATGAAGAAGAGAAATAGCAAAGAAAAAGGATGATTAGAGCCCATGCACAAGTTATAAGACTAAAGTTTCTTGTCTTAACAAGCAATTCAGTCCAAAATTTATCAGTCCAAAATTTGTATCTTCTTTTTGTTAGAATGGAGTGTGTGTTTGAGCTCGGCACCACCATTACAGCTGTCCTTCTTAACTGCCTTTAATTCTCAGATCTCCTCACCTTCCCCTCCCTTTCACATTTTATTTTAAAACTATCAGTCGCCTTCAGTTCTCAAATCCCTCCAGTGTCACTAATTCTTTAGAATCCGAATTGTGTTGTTGCATCTAGATGCTTCTTTCCAAGATCAGGTTGATGTGTCTTCACCAAGACCTGCTCATTCGAAAATTCAATTCACAAATGTCATGCTTCTACTCGTATTTGGTTAAATTTTTTCATTTAACTAATCGTTTTCTTATTACTTTCTAGTATGAGTGTATTTATAGACTTAATTTTCTTTCACATAAGTATTCTGTTTCGGAATTGGTTGCAGTGGGGAAAAAACGTGTAAGAAAACTTGAGTCTTGGGTATGTAAAGTTTGACATGATGTATGATAATTCTTTTCATTGTGTTTTTTGTTCATTCAATCATGTTTTGAAAACAGAGTCCTTTTTAGTCTACTACTCTTCTTTTTACTAATAAGGTGTTGATTTATGGTTTTGCGATTTGTTTGCAGAATTGAACCAAGGACACTAATGCCTAGAGATGTGAGCTTCAAACACTAGACTAGACTAGACTAGACTAGAGGTGAGCTATAGACGGTAAGGCCACTTTCTTGTTTTTAAGATACTTACTACTCTTTTGAGGCTTGTTTAAATTTCATCATGGCTGGTTGGGTTATTTTGTGTTTCTTACTTTTGATGACTCTAATCTTTGTGAGTACTTGGTGCTTCGGGGTCATGAGTTTCTTAGTATTAGGTAGTTAATTATTGTTGCTTTGGAAATTAAAAGGTAATAGTAACATATGTATAACTGATATCAGTGTAATCTTTGTGAGTACTGGTTTAAATTGAAATTTATGTAACATACGTGTAACTGATGTTAGTTATAGTTAATCTCTGCGAGCACTTGCAGGATCTAGTTATGCTTACACTGTATCGTAATGATGTTTGTTGAGTTTTCTATTTTATTGCGCCCTTTCTGTCCGGTATCCACTGAATGATTTATAGTCCTCAATTCGAATGGTAGTAATGTTAGATTGGAGGACAGGCTCTGAGTAATGCCCTTATTCATTTTTAGAAGAGTCCTCTAATTCTTGGTTATTCAGTCAGTTCCTAGACATAGTTAGTGTTGATCATTGGCCTTGATACTGTGTTGTAGTTCTGGATGCATTCTCTTGGAAAGAATGTCTTAAAGAGTGCTTTCTGTTCCTCTTTTAATGCAGAAAAGTCACCTATGTCTTCATGAGATTCTCAAAGTAGGCTTCATATTTCTTAAAATATTTAACATCATTTGGTAATTAATGAATCTCTTTCTGTACAATTGGCTGACCCTTTTCAATGGTATATGTTGCTTAAATTTTCTTGGTTGTGCCTTGTAACAAAATGAGATTGATGGTTTTTCTTATTTTAATGTTGTGTTTTTTAGTATTAGCACTTGCTTGAGACATTGTTCTCCTGACCTTGATGGTGCAATGTTACAATCAGAACTTCTTCTAAAAAATGATAAATAGATGTTAAAGAATCAGTGACTACTAAGTAATGCTTACTGTATGTAATAACCAAGTCCATATGCATTGTATAAAGCTGAATTAAACTGTGATAAGTTAACTCAACACGGCTTCTTATTTGGAGTGCAATCATGAAAGCTTATTAGTTCAGGTATGTGTTTCAATTCTTTAATATTGTTAGTGCTTTAAGAAAATAGTAAGTATCAAGAAAGAAAACAACAATTTAAGTGGATTTGGATATAAGAAAAATGAAGGTTACTTTTTGCTTCCAATTTCCATTCAGAAAGCACAAATTTGAAGGTTTCTGAGATTTAATTAGCCAATTTCAGATATGGTCAAATGCTAATGTAAGTTATTACATATATTTCCACTTCTATTGGCCTATGCCACCCATATCGATGGTTTGGCTATTTTTTGCAACTGAATGTTTTATTGTCGATGACTACATACGAAAGCAAGGGTGTGTTCATTTTCGGTGTGAGAAAAGGTAGTTTGCAAGGATAATTCTGGAGCTGCATGTAATCTTCTTGTCTCTTTATGTTTAGATTAAAAAATAGTTGAGATTGACTTGAGAATGAATACCAAGTTCGCTCGGCTGAGTAGAATCTTTCCCATCCCCATCTAAGGAATAAGCCTAAGAACCAGGGCCGCTAAAACGAATAACATCAAGCAGTCCTTGCTCGGGCTTGTTAGGAAAAATTGTTCTCGTATTTTATGGGATAATTGGACTTGTTTGGCCCTGCTTTTTCTTCTTTTAATGTTTCAGTTGTACTCAATATCTAGCTTACATATAATTTTATATAGAAATCATATTGTTTTTTTCTTTTTTTTTGGTTTTCCTAGCTTGGTTCCTTATAGCTAATCTCTATTGACCATGTCGTTGCTATGTATTCGAAAAGTTAGACATTAGGAGACTTGTATTCATGGAACTTATTTGTGTACTTTGTTACCCGAGTACAAATGCTTCGATGAGAATAAACAGGTAAAAATGTTCAAGTTTTCCATTTCGGATATTTTGTTCTGATTTTTGTTTGATGTACCTTTATTTTCTACAGTTCTCGCTCACTTTTATTTTCTTTGTTTCACTATCTTTATGACTTATTATATCTAGTTTTATTGAATGGGATTCTTATTCTGTCTGTAACTTGTACAGGGTTTAATCCAATTTATGATGGAAAATTGGCTGCTCGAGATGGTTTCAATTCCGCCTTCAAAAGAACTTCTCATTTAGTTCCAGATATTTTGGACTCTCGTGAAATTCATAATCTTCACAAAGAACAGAACAATCATGTATTGATGATTTTATTGATTTTTAACATGTGGATATGATCTCAGTTAGCTTGTGGTTATTTTATATGGTACTCCTACTTTTTTTAGTTGTGGGTTTGATTTCATTTTGGGGTGAGATTTCAATTTCCAAGTAAACCGACAATCTCCGTAAGTCTTCTTATAAAACTAAAATGCTGGCTTAGCTTAGTTTTTGCACTGTTAGTGTTGAGTGTTAATCATGTGAACTCTTGAAGGAAAATTGGCAACTGTTTGACCTCTACAAATTGTAGATAGATGGAAAATTCTTGAAGTTAGAATTTAAGTTTAGGGTATTCTGAGGAACAGTTAGTTATGATCTATAGGATGAACCGGCTTATCAATGGAATCAACTTCACTTATATTAGTGCGAGTACCTGGATACGGATGCTGAAAAGTGTAATTACTTATTGGGGGTATTTGTAGTTACTTATTTTTGTTCGAGATATAATATGAAACATGTTGTTTTACCGTTTTACATTAAGCTTGAGTTTTTAGTTTAATCGACTAAGGGCCAGTTTGACATTGTTGTGAGAAGAAACAGTCGCTGTAAGGGAAAGTATTGTCAGAGAAAGGATGTAAAATTTGTAAAGTGTTTGGTATACGCATTTCAAAAGTTGTAAAAGTCATGAATTAAATAGAAAACAAATATATATTCATTAAAATTTATTGAAAAACTTAAGACTATTTCGATAAAATAAAAAATCAATATCAGTTTTTTTTACAAACTTTAACTTCTGCCAAAAGCAGTTTTTTCTTTTTTTTGATAAATTGCCAAAAGCAGTTTTAGATTTTGCATTTACATACTACTTTTGAAATTTTGTAAAGTAATTTGTGGTTCTATTTGTTACAGAATCACATTTTAAATGTAATTAATATTTGAAAAGTTCAATTTGACAGTTAAATGAAGGGCTCCAGTAACAATAAATCTGCCTATGTTGGGTTAAAATTTACTGTTTCTCACGTTAACAGTGAATCTGAATTTCCTCAAAAACAATAATCTCAAAATGACATGAAAGTATGGTGACACTTTTAGAATATTTGCAATAATAGCAAAAATGAGTTCAGTATAACATTACTCATTTCATTTTATTCAGAATGAACAGTTTTAAGATTTAACCGTTTGGAAATAAAATCTTTCGTAATTATAAACCTAACAATAACAAGGTGCACTAAAGTAAACCATAAAATTTACGAAAAAAAAAATGCTCTTTAAACCTATATAGAGATTCATAACTGAATACTTTGGCAATGAAAAACGAAAACAATTGTAAGAATAGGTAAATCAAGAAAATCGAGCTGATAAACATATTTCATCAATCCAAATGACTGGATCACAACTCTGAGAAACCAAGAGCTGATAATAATTAATTAATACAGGTTAATCAAATAGTAATTGAGCTCCCCCTGGATAAAACAAAGATTTAGGGACTCAAAAATGTTACTAATTACACGTATAATCTTACACCTATAACGAACCCAACAATAATTACAAGAAATTTAGAAATACAAAACCAACAAGCTCCGTAATCATTTTTTCGAGATAAGAAAAAATGAATTACATAACAAATCTCTAAAAGAATATATACCATGATGAGATTATTTTACAAAAACTAAAACTAAGCCCACGACCAATTAGCATTTCTCATTCTTCGAAGCCTTCGCTTGCAGAACTTCCGACCCCGAAACATACATGAATTAATCAGCAGAACCAAAACACGCCCTAATCAATACACAGCACGATCCAATCAATCTGATGCTGATCCAGTGCAGGCATTCTCTACAGCCTCACTTGGATCGACTAGTTAGCTCAGAACCTTCATCTATTTTCGGAGGTAGCATACTTAAGAAGCTGCCTTGCACAGGTTGGCTGCCATTAACGGACTCGCCTTCTACATTAACCAATCACAATGTCACAAATCAGAAACCTTGAGAAAAAGCCAAGATACAATCAATTTAGAAAACCAAAATGCATGTCAGAATAAGGATGCTGAGTTTTCCCTGAACTCCATGCTAAGGGTTAATCATTTATCAAATTATATCTTAAACGAACACTAAATGTCAACTTTGAAACTTCAACAAAACATACATTAAATAATCAAACATCATTTCTGCATAAAAATACATCAAAAAGGGTCAACTTGCAGAATTTTCAACAAATCGAGAAGAGGACTCCAGAACAGAAGTATTTGCAAATTCTACTCAGATGTAGCTCTCCCCCTTGAGTTATGCGAGCATATATATAATAATATAGAGACTTCACCTGCTCATGTTGCATCTATATGAAATCCTAACCAACATATGATAAAATAAGATGCATTCTTAATTATTAGAGAAACTTTCGGACTTACCAAAAAGGGACTTGATAGACGGCCTCTTAGGTTTTGTGCTCTTCTTCTTTATTTCAGCTGCGAAAGGTAAATGCATTGAAAACAAAAGCATGTTCAGCATAATGACAAAATCATATACAAGGCCTTATAACTATGAGGATAGAATCCATGCTCAGATGCTCCACAAATATTAATTTATGATGGCACTGGAAAAAGATTCTACCAATCCTCTTCTTCTCTAGTAAGAGGAGAACCATGGCTAATGAAGTCTGTTTTCCCCATTACCTCCACATATTACAGAAAAAAGCATCTCATGATCATTCTGGCCTTTGGTGCACTTAGCCCCAGATACTTTTATATTTTGTTACATTAAGCTCATCATTGCCAAATTAGTTAGCTGTGAATGTTTAATTCAGTTAAAAGAGAATTTTATTTGCATAGGTTCTACTTTTTACAGCTTTCAAAAAAAAAAAAAAGGTTCCCTTACAAACACAACACAGGGACTTAACATGAAATCCTAAGAATCACTCACAAACTGTTAAAAGTGGAAATTTCAAACCCAAATGATATTAATAACAATCTTTTTGCCGAGTTTGTGTTGAAATAAAAACCAAAATGAAATGAAAGATGGGGGACTTAATGTACCAAACTTAGAATCATCATGAGACTCACGAGTCATGATGCTTTTTGCCTTGAGGAAAAATTTCATAAAACGAAATTAATACAACTTAGAAGCAAGGAAACAAGATAAACATCCCATCCTAGAACAGATAGTTCCCCAACTACAGGAGTTCGTGATTTCCAGCCATGTCTGTTGCATTAAAAGCTTATCATTATTATTATTATTATTACTATTATTGGTATTGGTGTTATTATTATTATTATTATTATTATTATTATAACATATGCTATCCCCTAACCAGACCAACAGGCTACAAATCAGATTGATTAAGAAGTCTCCCACTTGTCTTGATGACATGTATAGGCATCAAACTAATCAGTATAGTTTGAAGAAAAGAACCTACCGATCCCCGGTAACTGATTATCATTTACAATTTCGAAGTTCTTGTATGTATAACCCACAAAATTGACATCCTTTGATGATAACATCTGCAGTGAAGACAAAACAACACTTAGCACAAACCTAGAAATGAAAAATGTTATGCAACACTGTTTAAAGTAAATTATTATTTGCAAATTACACAGTTGTTAAATTCTCAATCATATGTCCAATAAGGGAAGGCATGCCATATACATTTTAGCACACAAGATCACATGAAGATTAAAAAAATAAATAGAAAAAAAGACATTGTTTGAGAAGTTATTGGCATCACTCAGATCACATATCTGTCCTCTAAGACAACAAACTAGTGTTCCTCCCAGATAATAATCACCATAACTAGTGGGAAAAGCGCTTTGACCACTCCGGAGACTAGAATTCATAAAAAAATAAAAATGATAGCCGTGCAGCACTTGTAATCTAAAAAATGTATTCCTACAGAAATTGATGACGATACTACAACAGTAACTCCTTATGATTAGCAAATAAAAAAAAAAGTCTTCAGTACCAACCTTCCTCCACGGACCAGCTTTTGCTGATGTATTTACTTGGTTATCAGTCTGCAAAAGAATCATGTTAATGGAAGAAATAATATATAAGGAGACAAGTAGTGATCAAGATTATAAGAAATATAATCTACCTCCTCAAACTTTTCAAAGTTTTGGGTGTCCAACTCATCATTAACCTCAGGAGTAAAAGCAGCTTTTATTTGATATAATTTGTCCCACTCAATACCTTTAAACCATGGGTGAACCTGTATAAACCAGATAAATTGACAGTTAACCATTGTTCAAAGAGTAAACCAAAATAATTTAGAACACAGACCAAAAAAACACCTTAATTTCGTTTGCGCCTTTTGTCCCTAGCCTCTGATCAACATTACATAAAAGCCTACTTATAAGATCTTTAGCTTCTGGAGATAACTTAGCCTCTTCTGGAAATTTTAAATGAGTTCTCCAGTTAACAATCTGCATTGCAAGTAAAGAATTCAGAAAATGCTGATATTGATTTAAAAGAAAAAAACCGACGAGTCAAAAAACCCAAAACATATAACTAGCACAAAATAGGTTAAATAACATTCATGCATAAAGCAGGGCTCAGGAACATGAACAACTACAAAATATAACAAGCAGTAGTCTACAAGACAGATTTAAAAATAAATTGCTAGTTATGTTAGGACTGTTGTTTTACTAGCATGACAGTCATTTTTCTACTATTAAGGATCACAAACATATTTTAAGCCCATGGCAAGAATTGTCATGGTTCTCCATTAAAAATAAAAAATAAGAATAGGAGAGAAAACAACAGCAAAAAAGAACATACAGAAACTAAGCACGCCTAAAAGTGTCAATTTGCTATGTGTAAGGTGTTATATATGAAAAGTGGATGCCTTGTCTTCTTTTCAATCTCTGAGTGACGAAAAGCTAATTCTTGCTTACCTTCCTACAAGTAGACATAGGCTCATCCGAGTAAAATGGAGGATATCCCACAAGCATTTCATACATAATAGCACCAAGAGACCACCTGCATAAAGGACAATCTCATTTAAATTTGCATCAGAAATGATAAATGATGAACTGTAGAAGAAAATTTTCAGTTCACCAACCAATCACATTCCATTCCATATCCTTTCTTCAGCAAAACTTCTGGGGCAATATAATCAGGTGTTCCAACAGTAGAATATGCCTGCAAAAAAAAAAATTGCAAGTTCAGACTCCAACTTAGTTCCCTAGATCATGTAAAAATGGAGATAATATGTTCCCCAACAATTTTTTTACAACGAACACCTGTACAGTTTAAGTTACCAAGAATACAGCTCTTGGCCATACAAGAACAACAATTAAAGAAAATTCAACTAACCAACTTGAGTTTGCTCCAATATCCATTTAGGTCCAGACTTTCAAAATCAAATACTAAGTCAACAAGCGAGTCATTTCATAAACGAAAACAGCCAAATTTCTAAGAAACTAAATCATTATGGACCATAAGTGCTGTTCCTAAGAGGGAGACTAGGTTATGAAAGCCAGACCTCATGGTGTTTTCACAAATCTAATACAAGCAAAGCACAAGAAATTTTTGCAAAAGTACATCTTTTATATTGATCTCTGACACACCCCCTCACACGAATGCCCCATAGGCTTGAAGTGTGCACAACACAGGCCCATCCAGCACATGTTTTTAATTCACCAATAAATGGCTTTAATTCACCAATAAATGGAGTTAACAGGACTCAAACTCAGGACCTTTCAATTGCAGAGGCTCTAATACCATGTCAAATTGACCGATGGAACTGAAAGCTTAAGCTAATAGTTAAGGCCCAACAAAATCTTTTATATTAATCTCCGACATGATGCATGCTTTATAACTAAAAAGGGAGAGAAAAAAAGAGTAAAAAACCTACAAGCATCCTCCGATTCCTCTGCCAATGTTGCAATTGCTCCTGTTGTGTACGTTTTGGTATTGCAGGGCGCCCATCACTTTGAAGAGCTCCACTAAGTTTGTGTGAAGCAGTAAAATCCTTTTCTTGGAGATTACTACAATCTAGTGGTTTACACAATCCAAAATCTGATAATTTCATGTGACCACTTCTATCGAGTAGTAAATTATCAGGCTTGATGTCCCTGTCGATATATGTACAGGTAAGCTTAGGCCACATAAATCATTGTCATGACTATGCCAAAAAAAAAATCACATCATATTCCAAGGAAAATAAATGATTTACCTATGAATATAATTATGTTTATGAATAGACTCAATGGCGAGTACGGTTTCACCAACATAGAACCTTGCCTCATCTTCACTTAGAGTATCCTTACGCATAAGCAAAGTCATCATATCTCCACCAGGTAGATATTCCATGACGAGATATAGATACTCTTCATCCTGGAACGAACAATATAGTTTCACAATACAATTGCTATCAACCTCTGCAAGTAGATTCCTTTCTGCTTTCACATGTTCAACCTGAATATTATACATCCAAAACAACGATGAGCAAAATGAACAAAACTCACAAGGTCTGGGAGGCTTCATAAAATAGAATACCTGGCCTCTTCGAAGCATCTCTGATTTCTTCAGCTTCTTCATGGCATAGACATGACCAGTTGACTTTTCCCTACAAACTCGAACCTGCAATTTCACAAACTTAGAGAAGTGGTAACAGAAATTCTAAATTCAATCAAGAAGTTGAAAAAAGAACTTCAATGTCTGCAAAGCGAATCTAGGACATACATACAAAATATCAACAACTAGCAATAAATTCAATTCAAAAAATGCCAATCTAGAAAAGAGTATCAATCTACTAATCATGCACAAAAATATGTCTATTAGAAAGTCACAACATGCTTGTATCACAAGGTCAACAATTTTCCATGAGGTGCATGGTCAACATGTGTTATTAGTGAGATTCTGGTACATAAATCCAAATGCTATCACCAAGCCTAACCCAAAACTGAACCAAGAGAATCCTTAGAGAGACAAAGAAAGATGAAGATAACAAGCCAAAGTTGCTTTCCTAATGTTTATGATAATCAGTGCACATTATTTCTACTTTGTGACTTTGGAACTCATGCAAGCAACATAGAAAAGAACAACGCCTATCCATTTCATGATGTTGGAAATAACAGAATAAGCTATATTGAGAAAGCAAAGTGACAATTACCTCCCCAAAAGCACCCTTGCCTATCATTGTCAAGGGCTCAAAATCATCAGCACCCATTTTATGTCTTTGAATGCGCATGTATTCTGTTTCCTTCTTCTCTAAGTTTTTCAGCAAGTTACTTTGCTCATCTTCAGGGACCTCAGCATCAGCCAACTTCTTTTCCAGTAGATTACGCCTTCAAGAAACCATATAAATTTACAACATGTTAAGATCTTAATTTATAATGCAGAATCAGTGAAACAATCTCAGAACGACAATCAAGCTTAATGTTCATACAAAACAGAATAGAAAAAGACCAGGCACAAGACTCCATTACAGCAGTCTGCAGAAAGTGTCCAAAAAGGTATCTCGACATTGATATTTAGCTGCAGACGACGTGTCACCCCATGGTTGTCAAATCAGGATTCAAATTATATTCACGATTCACAATATTAAAAAAAATAAAATATTTATCATGTTAACCTTAAAAACATTATCAAATATTAGTCTAGAGTGAGTTTTTTAGTTGGGGTTGGTCAAGTTTTTGATGAACTATTATTAATAATTTGGTCTTGATCAACTTCTGTTGCAACATGATAAAGCAAACACGTTTTGTGAATGGGATGGGATGGGATGGGACTTGCATATTAAATTTGGATATATGTTTTTATTTGTTAATTCATTATGTGATAATTTAGATTCACCCTATAGATTCAACTTGAAAAAGAGCTGAATCGACTTTAATTAAACCATATGATTGAAAACGTGAATTCTAAGATTCAGTGATAGTTTAGATTCCTCCTATAGATTCGAATTGCAATAGAGCTGAACCGAATGGAAACGTAAGATTCTAACAACAGTGTCACCCAAAAAAAAAACAGCAACCCAAATAGGCCCTGTATGTAACTTAAGAAGAGCATTACATAAAATCAGTAGAAGACTCCTAGAACTCAACTTCATTCATCCCCCAACCCAACAATGTAAAAATTCAAACAACTCTATGAAATAGGACTGTACCAATATTCTAAATCTTAAAAAGATGAGGGGCAGAGGTTGTGTTGTAAATGCTGGAAGACTTTGAGACAGGTTTCAATATGTGAATCTCAACAAAATTATCTCCCACCCCAGATACTTCTCCAACATTGTTCTAAGTTCAAGCCGGAGTATTTTACCATTTCTTTACTTTAATCTTGACCACCTGACTAGTTATATTTGATCAGTATGATCAGTAGGATGCATCATGTTTAATCATGTCAGACAAAAACAGGAAAGAGAGAGGGGGAAAAAGTAGTGGTCCATTTCGAGTGATTACCATGGAAACCATAACAAATGCTAGAATTTAGGAAAGGAACCATTTCCAGCAGATATGCTACAAATTCATATTCAACAATAGATGTCGAGAACTTTTACTGAAATACATCACAAAAACAGCACCAAATCACAAAAGGTGAAACCTTAAGCTTCAAATAAGGAATCAAAGCTCACATGCAAATGTAAACAATGCAAGATAATTTAACTAGATTATCAATTTGAGTGCAGTTACATGCAATAATCTTTTCACTATATAAGAGTTCCAACTCTTAATGTTCGGCATTCGCAAGCCCGTCAAAATGAGAAAAAAACATGGTTTTGACACATAAAAGTTGCATAGTACACAATTGTTATATTCCGATGCACATATAGGCACACTTGCACCAACCACATTTGTCCACACCCAGATTCTATAGAAAGAATGTATATAGAACTGCTATGTAAAATTTCCATCCAAGTTGAATAGCAGAAGAAACTCAAGAAGTAACAAAAGGAAAGAAGAAAAAGCTACAGAAAAAGAAAAAGAGCTGAAAATGTGACTTTATGCAAAGTCTAACTTCGGCACAAGGGAAACAGCATGGAATGTCATTTCAAGAGTAAGGAGACACAACTCACAACAATTAAGCTTAAGCATATACATCCAAGTAATGAACCAGTAGTCATCTTGAAGAAGAAAGTCAAAGGATGAAAAGAACACGTTGCTACTTTTATTTAACTCCATTGGCATGAAAAAAGGCATTAAACTGTACCTCTCCCTCCTCTCTTCCAGATCCTTCATCTGCTTTTTGTAATGGTTTTCAATATACTGCTTTGCAGCAGCCACCTTCTGCTTGGTTACATTTGATGGTGCTTCTTCACTTGTGGGTGGTTTTGCTCCGTCCTTCCCGTTGCCTGTGGTTTCTTTCTTTTTGGCAGACTTTAACTTATCTTTTGACTTCAGTTTGTTAAACCAACACCTTGCAGACTCCATGTATTACAATCAATGGAGAAGTCCACTTCTTCTTGTTCTTTGAAGGCGAAAAAGGAAGATAAACGGAGAGTGTTGCTAACCCTTACTTCTTTAACTTACACTTGATTTCAACAGTTATTAAAACACAAACTCTTAACTTAAGAATCTCAATTAACATGTGAGATCAAGTATTCCACAGGATGCCTTGACTATTCAAGATGTCAAGCGTCTCCTGTAAAAGCAGAAGACAGAATTGGTCATTAACCTAGAATTGTAAATTGCTGCAATTGCCAACACACTCACACCATAAACAAGGAAAAAGAAAAATCAGCGCACAAAAGGTAAACAGAGTATCATTTTTTTTTGGCATTCTTAAACCATGATAATTCATCAAATCTTATTTTTAAGGAGTAAAACTAAAAATAAAACACAATTCTGCACTTCTACTACTGGTATGAGTTTGCCAATCTGCCCCAGCCCCTAACTTTTCTATTTCTGGAATTACCATTTGCATTCTCCACCCCCACCCTCTTCCTGGCACCAACAGAGAGAAGACAACAATAGAAAGCCGTAGCTTTTAGAGAGTACGCACGGATCTATCTTAAATAACATATTTGATACTATTACTAGACTCCGGGAAATGGAGTTTGGTAACAGCAAACCAACTCCAACATTCCTAGGTACTCAAACTACGAAACCCAAGGTCCTAAGTTTCTTCTCCATCAAAAATCATGACTTTGATCCACTAGAAGAAACCCTCAGCTCAACTGGGATAAACAAATTAGTAAAACCCAATAGTCAATGGAAGATACAAGAACCCGGTATCAAAGTTTCTAAATTTCTCACACATATAAAACAAATCAAACTTGGAAGAATTACAAAAAACATGACTTTGATACCACGAGAAGAAACTCTCAGCTCAGCTGGGATAAACAAATTAAGCAAAGTAAAAACCAATAGTCAATGAAAGATACATGAACCCGATATCAAAGTTCCTTAATTTCTCGAGCATCAGTTAACTAACTAAATAACAAATCAAACATGGAAATCAAAATCAGTAAAAGAAGCAGCTTTCTTCAGGAAAAAATGACCTAAATCTCCAAAAGTAGAACCAAAACACCCTAATTTTCAGTTTTCCAATTAAAAAAAACCCTGGATCATCTAAAATCACTTGGAATCCTCAGCATTATCCGCAGAAAGTCAAAATTGAGAGAATCAAGAGGCAAACGAAACACATCTAATCCAAATTCCCCAACTAAAAGCACTTAAAATCACCAAAAAACAATGAAAGTCCCAAACTTTAAGCTCACATTTTCAGACCCACCAACCAAAATTCAAATCAAGTAAACAATCAACTTCAAAAAACAAAACCCAGAAGCCAAAAACACAAAAACCCACCAAAAAAATCAAAACTTGAAATCAACTAAAGATAAAAGAACACTAACAGCAGAAAGAAAGCTACCTACTTGGTGACCCCAAATCAAAGAATTCCAAAAGAAGCGGAATCAGCGCTGGACAAACAACTGTAGAGAAAAGGGTAAATTAGTCTAAGAATGTTCATTCATGATTTAGGATTGGATTGAGCATTTTGGGTTGCGTTGAAAGTGAATGAATGAATATGAATCAGCTATCTCTCTCTTTCTTTTCTTTATTTCTCTCTCTGTCTTTTCTTTCTTTGCTTTGCTTTTGCTTTGTTTCCTTTTTTTTTATTTTTGTTGCTTCCTTTTTGAATCGAAGACTTTTGAGCTTTGATAGTCTTCCTTCGTTACTGTGCGTTTTTGCTTTAACTATGATTAATTATTATTAACTCTTTATTAATTATTTAGTTGAAGGAAAGCGCGTCTGTCTTTACTATGACATCTCAAGTAGTAGCAGTAACTAAACTAAACTAAACTAACCCCTTTTTCAATTTCTCGTGACCGGATGAGATGATCTTTTCCATGCCTTCAAATTAAGGCAAAACACACCGAGTTTCGTACTAAAATGTGCTTCCGGAGGATGTGTTTCGTGGGTGTAAAGGATGGTTGCAGAGGGGAGATTCTCGCGCTAATTTAATTGATAATATCGTTGTGTTTATTCTGAAGTGTGATAACCCTGAACGATTGACATATTTAAGGCTAATTCATTGTGTAATGTCTTATACAAGCTAATTGCTAAAGGTTTAGCTAATCGTTTGAATCTTATTCTACTGGATATTATCTCGAAATTCCAATCGGTTCTTGTTCTGGGTCGGCCTCTTGTAGATAATGTACAAATTGTATTTGAATCCATTCATTATATGAATAAGAAGAATTGTGATTTCGTTGGTGAAGTTGCTTAAAAGCTTGATATTAGCAAAGTTTACGATCGTCCGGACTAAGGGTTTTTGAAGGTTGTCTTAATTTAAATGGAGTTTCATGTGAGAATGGGTGAATGTTATGTGCCACGCCAGTCTCTTATTCAATGGCATGTAACGATAAGCTGGTTGGACCCATTATCCTGGGACGTGGTCTTCGGCAAGGAGATCCTCTATCCATGGGACCATGTACCTTTTTATCTTGTGTGCAAAGATTATTTCTCGAATGATTTATAAGGCTGGGAATGAGGAAACTGTACATGATGGCCAAGTACATTCTAATGCGCCTAGTCTCTCGCATTTATTATTTGCCGATGATAGTTCGCTATTTTGTCGTGCTACAGTAGAGGTGTGTCAAGTCCTGACAGCCATTCTTAAAGATTATGAGATGACATCAGGTCAAACAATTAACCATTAAAAGTCGGGTTTTTAATAAGAGTTAATGATGCAACTCGAGACACTATCAATAACTTGTTGAATATATTTTTTTCTTTTGAATATGGGTCGTTACTTGGGTCTACCATCACTTGTTGGCCGTTCTAAAAAGCAGATATTTGGTTGTTATGTGATAAGATGCGGTCTTGTTTTAACAGTTGAAGATTCTGGTTTTTATCGAACGTGTGAAAAGATGTTTTGTTGAAATCTGTAGCACGACTGTTACCCCCATTTTTTATGAGTATGTTTTTTATCCCTAAATCAATTTGTGTGTGCTTGAAAAAATGATGAATTCTTTTTGGTAGAATTCTGTTGTAGCTTAAACTCAACAGTGAATTTGTAGAAGGGAAACGAATCATTGAAGGATCAGCAAAAAAAGGAATTAATCTTGAGATTAGCCTTTTTGGAAGATGATTGTACATTGACGGTTGAAGATCTTGGATCTTCTTTGCAAGTCATACATGTTGTAGTGTGAGAAGCGGTATTCCTACAAACACTTGTTGGCCCAAATATGATAGTATAAGGGGGTGAATAGGATTTATTGCCTCTTTTTAATATAAGATATTTTTATAAACTTTTTGCCTATTTAAACAAACAACAGTACAAAATATTTTGCGAAAGATACGATTATTTATTTGTTATAAGAATAAAATAGTTTTTGACTCGATTAATTAAACAATCAAATATAAAAGTATAAACATGGTGAAATATTTGCTGATAACTAAATGAACAAAAAAGTAAAGAGATAGGGATAGAAAAATTTGACACAAAACGATTTATCCTGATACGATCTCCTTGTGAGCCTACTCCAGTCTTCCAAGAGATCCTCTTGAGATTTTCAACTATTTGATTTCTTTACAGACAAAAATCAGTTCTCACAATCTGAGACACTATTTAGTGAATATCTCTCTAATACTCACTCTCTCAAACTTCCAAAAGTTTGAGTAACTCTCCCTTAATTTTTACCAAGCTCAATTGAGAAACTTTCCCACATTTTTCAAGGCTATGTGTGAACCTCTCCTAAGCTTATGGATACTTAAAAACCTATACCATTTTCAAGGCTGAATGTGAACCTATTACACACTTTCTAGGGATCTAGTGATAAACTCATATAGGGATCTAGTGATAAACTCATATTAAGTCCCACTGCTTAATCTCTTACAGTAAACACTCATCAAACTCTCTTTTGTTACAATCGAAGGAAACAATTTAATTAAAGCTTTTATGAACTGATTTCTTGAAGATTGCTTTAACTATAAATGTGTGGTTTCCCTTGCCTTCAATTGTTCTAACTCTATTTCTTTTAAAATTATTTGTTTTAGCAATTTAAATTTTGAATTCAGAATGGAATATAGCCGTTTGAGGAGCCTTGTTGCTGCAACTGCTTAACATTAATCCAGCTAGCATATGCACTTGCTAAATCACAATAGTGTAAGTAGAGATAGATTCTATAAAGTATAGGTTAATTGTAGCTCTAATAGGAGATCTTCGGCTGACATAAAATCAAATGAAATATAGTGAGATCTCTTAAGATATTGTAAGTTGTCTTTGGACAAGTTTTTAAACTTGATTCTAAGTTTAATAAAGTGAAACCACACATAGATGTTAGCTATGATGTATGGATAGTAAACAAGGCTTTTTATGACAAGTATAATAGTCATATATGTAGTTCTTTTGTAATACACATGTGAGTGAATGAATGAATGAATGGGAGAGGCTTTAGTCATGCTTGATGTTATTAACATAAGGTTTCAAAGGATAACATACATTAAGCATAAATGATGATGCAAACTCTATTTTAAGAACTAATATGTGAATTGCAGCTTTTCTTTTTATGCTAAGATGGTAATATGATCTTTATGCATGTATGAGCATATATTAAATCTTGGGGTAAGATATCTAAAAGTTCAAACACATTTATGGTTAAGAGCGTTTATGTATAGATTAAAAGTTACAATGACCATTTGAGTAAGTTTACCAAGTCATCAAAATTAGTAAGATTATCAACACTCTGATGATTAAATTCGTTGACGTAATTACTTTTTCTATCTCTGACCAAAAACAAGCCTCTTTTTCCACTATTTCAGTAGTTATTTATAGCTTTTTTGAGATGGAAGTTACCTGGATGGAGGTTACTTGAAGGTTAATAGGATCATGGAACTATTTGGGTGATGCACGTATTTAAACGTGACTGAAGTCGTAAAACTGCGTGTAAGGTGGATGGTTCTACAGGTTAAGGATCTAGTGGAGGATTAGCCACGTGTATTAAAGTTATATCATGTTCGAAAAGTAATGGGAGACATAGTCTTCACTGGTTTAGCTACTCGAAGTTGTGTGAGAAGAAGGGGAATGATAGTTTAGGATATTGGTACTTTCAAAATTGCAATTTATCGCTAGTTGGTAAACAAGGTTAGAATCTCATTAGTAACCCAAATAGTTTGGTTAGCAAGATTGTTAAAGCCAAATATCACGAAATGGTACTTACATTTCTTTTGAATTAGGCAGTAACATTAGTTTCGTTTGGAAGAGTGTTTGGAGTGCTCGTTATGTACTTTCTTCGAAGGGTTTAAGATGGCGGGTGGGAGATGGTCATATTATCAATGTATGGAAGGATCCTTGGATCGATCGTATAGAAAACTTTAAGGTTGAATCACCTTGTGTTCATGGAATGGAGAGCTTAGTCATTCATGATATTGTATCCCGGGGTTGAAGGTTTGGGATCGGGGGAAGCTTGATTCTATATTTACGAGAGCATAGTCTGATTTGATCCAACAAATTATTCTTCCTATTCATGCTTGTGAGGATACTCGTATTTGGAGTTTTACCAAGATGCAAATGTATACGGCCAAGTCGAGAGTTACTTATTACTTGTCAGTTTAAGGAATGGTGGAGCTGATATTGATGGAAAAGGCTAATTAGCCCTTGTTAATTCTTAAATATTCCAGCCATATCCCCACTTCCATTTCATCGTATCTTCTTCCTCTTCTTCTCCGGCGGTTTCACTCCTCCATTTCTCACGCCTGCTCATTCCTCCACCGCTCCGGAGGTCATTTTTTCCGTCGGAAGCTCCTCCATATCTCCGGCGGCTTCTCCGACGATTTCACTCCTCCATATCTCCGTCAGAGGTCATTTTTTCCGGCGGTTTCACTCCTCCATATCTTCGTCGGAGGTCATTTTTTCCGGCGTCCTCCATTATCTCCGGCGGTTTCAAACTGAATTTTGATCGCACTGACATGAATTGTAATAGTGCGATGAACTTTCAAAGGCTAATGTTTCCAGAAATTATCGCACGACGGAAATGCGATGCAGTGTTATTTCTCACTGAAACTCAGAATTCATCGCACTGCCGAAATGCGATGTCGTGATATTTCTCTCCAAAACCACAAAACTGTCTGAACCCAAACAGTTATAGCACGGCATTGCATTTCCGCCGTGTGATGATTTCTTTAAACCTTTGTTTTTCTCAAAAATCATCGCACCAACAAAATGCGATGTCGTTCGATTTCTCTCCAAGTGGGTTTGTTTGTCATTTTGTAATCGCACGGCATAACATTTGGACCGCCGGAGATGATGGAAAAACGCCGGAGATAATGGAGGACGCTGGAGAATCGTAATGAGGAAGAAGATGAAAGGGAAAGGGATGGTTATTATTATATTCAAATTTATTTTTAAATGAGGGATAATATTTTTCTTTTACTTTTTTGGCTTAAAATCTAATCTCTACTACTCCCTCTGAATAAACATGGTCTCAACCAATCCCAACTTAAAAATTAAGCTCAACTCACTTTGTTCATATCAAAAATAGGTCCAAGCTAATCTCATCTTATCCCCAATATTTGCCAAACACCCCGTAAGATCATCTCGACTAGGTATTGACTTCAATTAAGCCATGTACAAATCCCGTACCAATGTTTGGAGTATGTTTCAGAAATTAAGCATGATTGTCCATATTTTAAAACAAAAAAGATTGAAAATGAATTTTTTTATCAAAACACAATGATTTATACATCTTAAAATTTTCAAATCACCACTTTTCAAATTTTCTATCTGAATACCAAAACAATATTTAAATTATTTTAAAATAAAAGAGTTTAAAAATGAATTTTTTTTAATCATAACATCATTCTCATAAAAGTTACTTTGATTGTCTATCTAGTATCCAGTAATAAAGCGGTCATTTTGGTTGACAATAATAAAAGTTTAGATACTTTAATGTTAAATTCGAAATTTAGAGGTCATTTTAGTGGAAAAAAATTTGTGGTTTCACTATTTTTTTTTTTAAGAAAAATATTCTAAATTTTTTTTTCAAATACAAAATTGTATGTATTTTACACTTTTTTTTAAAAAAAAATGACATTTTAATTCATGTTATAAAACTAATTATTAACAAACCTAAAATAAAAAAATTCAAAAATTAAAATTATTCAATACCATATTTATTACGAAAATACATTTTCAATTTTCGAAAATCATCATTTTTTAATTTTTCTCTCTCTAAACATCGATTTTCTCTTTCTTCACCAAACACTATATAAATGATCACAAAATGAAAAAACTTGAAGAATTTCTTAAAATATCATCTTATTTTGAAATTTATCATTTTTTAAGTTGTCGATGGTGATTCTAAAAGCATGAACAAAAAAAGTCATTATGTTGCTAAAATGTAAAACGACAATTCTATGTTTCAAAAAAAAAATTACGATCATTTTTTTTATAAATAAAAGTGAAACCCCAGTCAAATTTTACCTTGGAAAAAATAAATTGGAGTTTTGGATATGAGGGAAAAAAAAAGGCAAAAGGCACTATTTTGATTATTGAGCATTTTAAAATTTGTATATTTGGCCACTGACCTTTTATTTAATCACATTCTGCCATTTGCCTATGTAATCTGGTGAAATCTCATCCTTATAATGTTAATTGACGTTTTTACGTTTGTATTTAGTTTTAGTATCATCTTTTTATTTGAAATAGACGAAATTTTAATGTTTAACTTCGTTATCTTCATTTAATTTTGATCCAAGAAGGGTGAAATTTCACTAAATTGATATATTAATAACCAAATGTAACTAAATTATAGAGGCAAGTGGCCAAATGTTACTAAATAAAAAATTAATGGCCAAATACACAAATTTTAGATAAGTCATTGGCATTCTTGAGAAAAAAGAAAGGAAAAGAACGAAACTACAAAAATGGAAAAGGAAATTGGATGATGAGCTGGACCATATTAAGAGAAAACTGGCATCATCACCAAAAACAGCTACTATGACTTTATTAATAATAGGTTTAATACATTCTTGCCCCTTAAACTTGCCAGAAAAACCTAGGTGACCCCTAAACTTTTTAAATAATCTTAACAGTAAGATAAAGGCTATATGTACATTTGCAAACACATGCTTGTAGTTAAATTTTTAAGCCTTACCGTTAGTTTTAATTGTTAACAATCAAAGATTAATTGAACAATAATGTCAATTTTTGGTCATGGGATAAAAAAAGTATTTCATGTGCATTTAAGAGGCACTTTTGTTAAAAATAAAAAATAATAATCCATTTTTCCTTCAAATCAAAATGAATAATTTGACTGTTCTGCGATAATTCTATTTTAAAGTGAACTTTAAGTTATCTTCATTAATTCAATGAGATAGGATCAGGCAAGACAAAGTCAATACAGTGAGACTGATTTTTAGTGTGAGAATTAAAAAGTGGTGGCAATTTTGAAATTTTAAAAATATAGAGGAGCATTATTGAAGAGAAGATGAGGTGATGTCAGCGCTGATGTCACCTCTGGAGAGAGAAAAAATTTTCATTATTTTATTTAAAATGCATTTTCCCGCTCTTTCCGAACTCATTTTTCAAAAAAAAATTATACCACTGAACTTGTATTAATTAGGCAGTCATTTTGAGATCCATTGTTGTTATTTATAGACGATTTTTATTTTTTTATGATTGTTCCAAATTGGATACTCGGTTGTTCCAGCAGAATACTACATTTGTTCCACCAGACTACTACATTTGTTCCAGCAGAATATTTTCATTATTTTTTTTAAAATGCACTCTGGGAGTGTAAAAAAATGTAGTATTCTGGTGGAACAAATGTAGTAGTCTGGTGGAACAAATGTAGTATTATGCTGGAACAACCGAGTATCCAATTTGGAACAACCATAAAAAAAAATAAAAAAATCGTCTATAAATAACAACAATGGATCTCAAAATGACCGCCTAATTAAATACGAGTTCACTGGTGTAATATTTTTGAAAAATGAGTTCGGAAATAGCGAGAAAATGCATTTTAAATAAAATTATTAAAACTCTTTCTCTCTCCAAATGTGACATCAACGCTGACATCACATCCTCTTCCTTCCCTCCAATTCCACGCATGAGGAGGTTTCTTTTAATTACAAGTTTGACACCTTTCATTGTCTCACCATAAAAGCTAGTCTTATCTTAAACTATTGTCTCATTTGAACTTGACTCATTGAACCATACTTTAAACCCTTAAAAATTATACATAATTGAATAAGAATTAAAACTTAAAAGTCAAAATTTACTATTTTGATGATTTTGAATGAAGCTGTCAATAAGATTTTTTACGGTGTAATTGAAAATTGACGTTAATGTCCAATTAATCTCAAATTGCAACAATTGTATCCCAAAGGTATCAATTGTACAAAAATAAACCATGTTTTTTTTTGTAAGCCTCCGAAATTATAAAATATTTTTATACTTTATTTTAATTTATTTCAAAATTCTAATTGTCTTGAATTTTTAGAAGTTTTTAAGTTTGTCAAATTTGATTATTTCTCTCGGTAGCTAGCAATTTAAAATTTATTGATATCAAAATTGCAAATTTATGGTATAAAACATATATGAATATTGAAACGAATATCATTCAATAATTTAAACTTGTTTTTTTTTATTATCTTTTGTGTTTCCAATCAAATATTAATAATCATTGTCCATTCGTCAACCCTTTTAGAACCAGACTTTTGACATTTATTCGAATTTAATTTCGTAACAATTCTGAACAACCCCCTTCTCAAATTTATCCCAACATGCACAAGCATCCATTTTCCCGAAACTCAATCTTAAATTTTTTTTATCTCTTCCTTGTCATATAATCTATAAATTCTACCTATCATACTATTCAAAACGATCACCAATGACATTAGAAATCTTTGTTACTGTGCCCAATTTCCTTAAGTGCTCTCACATTACTAATTGGCAAATATCAGCCTCGGTCCCTACAAATTAAAGTGACCCAATTTACGCTCCATAATCAGCATAAAGGTCTAACAACTTCGAGCCTTTTATTACAAGCTCTCCAAATGACGCCAACAACCAATTCTTCCACGACATCAAGTTTGTTTTTGTCAATTTTTGTACGTATTTCGCAATTTATTTCATTCTACATATTGTTTTATTTACAATTAGGGTGTGAAACCAAGAAGAAGATTAACTCTCCAAAAAAGTAAGAAATGTGAATGAAGGTGATTTTCTCAAAAGAAAAAATCTAAAAGAGAACAAAGGTTGATAATGAACTCTCAAAAATAGTTTTAATTAAAGAGGAAGAGGTTTCAAAGGTTGTCATTTGATTGAGGAAGAAATTGGGTTGGTGAAGAAGATGACCTCAAATTAGAGCATTTTAAAAGGATAACAAATGGAGGGGTTCCCTTAAGAGTAGGGCAACATAGGGGACCAATTTCAACTATCCCATATTGAGAAATGCATCAATTCAAACACAAAAGTGGCGAAATATATATTAAATGTCAAATCTCTAGTAGATTTACAATTATATAACCCACTTGTCTCTTATTACATCCATCATTTTCTTCACCTATATACATATATACAATATACTTCATTCATGTGGTGCCTTTTTTCTTGGACCATCAAATAAATGTCATCCTCAACTATATATTAATTTAATTTAATTAATTCTTCTTCTTACTGTAAACTAAAATCCTCTTTCTATCAACAATATCTGAATCTTTTTATCACAAAATAAAATAAAATAAAATAATCCATCTTGATTAAGACAATATAATTTAATTAGAATTTTGAAGTATTATAGTTCTAGCAATTATATTAGTTAATTTCTTAATTTGACTACCTAATAGAGATTGTGCTTACAATAGCATCTGCCAAATCTTATCTTGCCGTCCAGCCAGCAACAGAGATTCATCAATTAAATAAAACAAATTATTGGTATAAGAATGACACCAAGAAAAAGTTGACATTGTTATAATATTATATTGGATAATTTGACACATTAAACACTCAATTAATTACAAAATATATTGAGTTAACAAAAATAGTTTTTAATTGTGAATATTAAACTTGGCTTGGAAAGCGAAGCATATATATAAATGTTTTGGTAGGACATTTCTCTTACAATAAGTAGTGATCAATGTTTTACAGAAAGTACAATTAGTAAGAATTATAAAATTTCACCCTCTACATTTTAATATAGACAATTTTATATCCGATTAATAATAAAGTCAACCTTTTAACTACTTCTAGAGTAAAAGTAGAAAAAGAAAAACTCAATCCGTAATGCTAGATTTAAACATTTTTTTGCCTATACTAGATCTAAAACAAGTAGATTTTAGTATGTGCTAACATGAAACATAATTTTACAACTTTCATCTACTAGGGTGTCTGCAAGTGAAGATGAAGGGGTGGCGTTTTCGTAACCCTTGCCCTACGGTCTCCATCTTTAGGTCATACAAGTTATGTTGTTTATGGGTATTGTTATTTGTGTCTTAATTGTTCGATGTACCATTACCTAGTCATGGGCATGTTCACGATTTTTGGATATTCATCCAAATATATCAAATGGATTGAGCTTGAAAAAAGAACATTAATTCAAAATCGGCATATTTCATAGACGAGATTGAGATTCTTAAAGGTAGGACTGATTAATCCGTTCGCTCTATCTAATAATTTATGTATTAAATTTTCATTTTAAGTATAAAGGTTATCATTGTAAAACAATACATATTTTGTAGGCAAGTCTCTTTTTTTTTTATAACCATTTTGTAGGCAAGTCTTATTCAAGCTAGGGATGAAATTTTGTTTTTTAATTCGAGATTCGTCGGGTTCGAAACCATATATGTAAGTGTTGGATTTGAACTTAGCATTTTTAAATGAAAGCCTATTATGTCTAACCCTGAACCTGATCTATGAACATGTCTATCAAAATCGAAAATTATTTAACTAGATTTAACTTTTTTTTCCCGTTAGAGGTGTATATTAACTTCCCATAAAGAAAACAGAAAGAGGAAATCTAAAACTTATAGGCTTTAATGTGTGTATTTGTAATAGATTGGTAACTCATTATGTGATATTAAATTATCAAAAAGATAAATCAATAAGAATTGGTTTACATGGTAATACACTCATCTTCTGCTTGAAAAGATTTGAGATTTGAGTCTCCATTTCGTCAAAATTTAGTCATTATTGGTAGATAATATGCAAATACCACTGTAAAATCTCATCGAGATTTGTGATTTTCTCTGACCTTGCGAGTGGATAGGTCTACCTCAACAACTGAAGTATTCTGTACCAATAAGATAAAACAAAATATCAAAGGACTAAAAAGATGAGAGGGCAGAAGATGTATTGAACATAAAGCCACATTCTGGGGAGCAAAGTATAGTATAGTAGTTAATAGGAGGCAAAAGAACAAGAAAGAAGGAACCAAGATTTAGTGGTTTGGTCTTAAGCTAAGAAGGGACCCCAAATGAGCATGAAAACAGGAGTGAGATGACAAGATTGATGTTGGCACTGAATTTGAATATTATTATTTTATAACAGATTGGGAATGGTAGGGAATGGATAGTATTAGAGACATTTGGAAGGAACATTACATGTGTGTTTGGTTTTATAATCTAGTGTTGATGGTAATGGGCATGTTTATTTAGATTGCACTCTTTACCAAATTTAATGCATTAAGGACCCTTTGGTGGGCTTCTTCCACACATCCTAAAAACAATTTGAAAAGTTTGACCTATATAGGATCGGGTTTTGTTCAATTGTTCATATCTTGTTAGTTGTTGATTACATGTAAACTAACCAATTATGTCATGTGTGCCAATGCCATACCAGCACACAAAAAAATGTACGAAAATAACTAACTGTGTATTTGAATTGATGAAACGTACACTTCAGTAAAAAAACCATCATTTGATCTACCTAGTGCAACATTAATGGACTCCACATCCTTGTGGATAAGATATTTCCGTTCTTTTTTTAAGAAGTCCACTTCTTCTAATGACTCCACATTGAGAATTGTCAATAACTAATGATTATATTCTCATCTATTCTACTATCTTCTGCTACTATCTTCTGCGTAAATTTTTGCAAACTTCATAAATCTCAGATGACTTATATCCACATCGATCGTTTATTTTATTGTTATTATTGCTAATAGTTGATAAAAATAATGATCATCAATTATTTTCAATTGTAGTAAAATATTTTATATTTCACAATTTAGTTAGGGGATATTCTATGGTCACTTTGTTTTTCACAAAGTAACCATTACTTTGTTTTGTCAACCATTGGATCATGGATTAAAAACTAATCCAATGGTGAAAAAGACAAAGTATAGACAAAGTAAGGGAAAAACAAAGTGACCATAGCCTACACCTTTAGTTAGAATTGGAAAAAATAATGTATCAAAAGTAAAATAAAATGCTAATACATTGAAGTGAATAAGGCCCCCCTTGGGCTTGTAAACAAAAAAAGGCCCCCTTGGTGGGCTTGGTGGACGCATACTAAAAACATTTCAAATTGTTGACCAAAAAAATCATTGGTCTAGCAATTTTTTTTATTCACAATTAACTAATTTTTCTTCCACCCTGTCACAAGAAAAAGCAGCTAATTTTTCTTCCATGCATAATTGTTTTTCAAATTTAACCAAACACTTCTACTACTATTTGAATCAAATAAAAAACAGGCAAACAGACCGCTAGCTTATTAAGTGTAGAATTGTTCATAAAAAGGAAGTGCAAAGTATAACCTTAGCTACACTCTCCTACTAGTACGACCATCATTCTCGGTAAAGTTCACTCAGATAAATGGCGGACCAAATTCAAATCTAGGCGCCAGTCGTATCCTCAATAACATTCACTCAGATGATGACTGACCAAATTGAAATCTTAAACGCCAAATACAACGGTGACTGACCAAACACCATCCAAGTGACCATTACTGCAATCAGTCTTCCATTTTCTTTTTCTTCGGAAATGAGTCCACAATATGGTAGCAAACAAAATCAGAGCATAACTTAAACATTGCAAATAAATTCATTTATAAATAATTAGACTATTACAAGCACAGTTTTTATCTGCTTCAGCTGTTGGGTTGGACATATTGCGTGTGATTATTTCACCAATAAAATCCCATTGCACTCACAAAATTATAAAGAAAAAATAAGAATAGCCTATAGGTGCTGAATCTGCTTTTAGTTTATAGCTTATCGAATTGAATCATTATATGAAATAAAAAACGAAAAAAAATTAAAAATTAATGTGAGTATTACTTAATGCTACAAAATGAAATCGTTTACTGCATCATTACCCGAAAGAACCTTCTTCATTTGTTGAAGGACTAACATACAGAGGAGCGCGTAAGACTGGTACCTGGTACTTTGTTGTCCTATTCGGACTCTCTGATGCTTTCACTTGTTAGCCACAGCTTCTTTTGGACAATGAACACGACTTCATCTCCGTCTTGTTCGGATTCAGAACTAGAATCAGATGTTGCCACGGTTTCCCAATGTAGGGCCACTAGATATTTCTTTACGTAATCTACCACCGATTGCTTGTCTCGGATGATTATAAAACCACTAGGTCTAAGAATGCGATCCATCTCTAAAAGCAAATCTTCAGCACTACATCCTTTCTTCTCTATCTCAGAAAACACAGTCCAAGCATGGAGCAAGTCATAAGTCCGAGGATATGTTGAATAGGCTTCACACCTGTTGACAGAAAATATATGTCAATGAAATTTCAATTCCAAATCACATCTAGTTATTCAAATAAAATCTTATGGAAATATAAAATTCAGAAAAAGCTAATATTATGCTATCCATCTACTCTCTCTCTCTCTCTCTCTCTCTCTCTCTCTCTCTCTCTCTATATATATATATATATATATATATATATATATATATATATAATTTCTTTTTGCTGTGAACACCAGTAAGTTTGAAATAAACCAAACTCTAATCCTACAACACATTTGTTGGACTATCATTGATGATCTAGTATCTGGGGGAATATTTAGGAGAAGCAGAATGCAAGAGATCTTAAGGAGAATAAAAGAGTCGGAAAAATGTGAATCCTAGATGTTTTATACACGCTATGAACAAGGTCAGTAAACCTCACTCAATTCTAACTTATGTTTGTAAAATAAGCAGAGAATTAAATCAAGAATGCTTATCGACTACCCAAAAAAAAAAAAAAAAACAGGATACCACAACCAAAAGAGAGAGAGGGATACATGAGGGGGTTCATAGTTATCTTCAGAGAACAAAAATAAAATGAAATTAATGTAATTTCAGTTCCGTACCAGCTGTGAACAGAGCCAATTAGCCCTCTGTCATATATAACCTTCAATGTGTTTGGCCCATCTTCAGGGACAACATTCATAACCCAAACATCCTTGCTTTTAAGAGCAGCAGCAAATGATCCCAAGTTCGCTTTCATGTCCATTACGTTCCTCAATGTGTCTGATTGAATCTTTGGACTCAAGAGATCCCAATAACTCTCAACTCTATGCTTCCAGGATTCCTGCATCAAACAAGTAATACCCAAGCCTAAATTATGGAGATACGACTATGGTCAAAACAAGCAAGTACAAGTTTTTCTTAAGACAAGTATAATGTAGCACACATCCATTATTACCGTGTCTTTCTCGAACATTTCATTTGAATAGCCAAAATCAGCAAGGCGGGAAGGAGCAGAAGTCAATCTAGCAGGCCATGGAGCCAACCCACTACCCTTGGCTTTCTGGTTATCTGATATATCAAAGAAAGGTTTCATAATTAGGGAAAAAAATATGCATTCAAGACGAAGGACATTATTAAAACATAAAACACCGCAAACTCTCTCATACAGACTGTAGCAAACAACTTGCTTGTTGACTATTGGTAAAAAGTTCATTTGGTATCATAAGTTTGCCAGCCTCTACATAACATTTCTCAAATCACACAATATTGTCAAAACATTATAGGAACCTACCCTCTTAAACATCTCAATGCATCAAATCTGCATAGAGACCTAAATCTATTTATGACATAAAAGATGTATTTAAGGCTAAAGGAAACAGAGGTACAACTTCATTTCTAGAAAGATTCATAACTTTTAATCTTGACCCACAGACAGAATGCTTTACAGAAGAGAAACAAAAAATTGATACATTTTTGTCACCACCAAAGAAACAAAAGACTACGCAATAGTAACAGGGATACTAAGAAAAGAATATAAGTTGAAAAAGAAAACTCACGTTCAGAATAAGGGCTAATGCAAGCTTCCATTGATACACCCCATACTGCATCTGGATCATCATCAGATCTGCAGAGAGGAGGCTGTGTACCTGGTTGTCTTTCCATGTAACAATCATTTGTTAAAGGTTTTTGCCAAATAACAGTTTGGTTCCTCTTTGCAGCTATTCTCCAACACATCCGTCCAACAAGGTCACTCATTTCTTTCCAAATTCTGCGATCTTCCTCATCCTGAGCGTAAGCTTCAGGAGAAGAGTACGCAAAATAGCCCCCTGGTCGGAGTAGACGATCAAGTTCAAGAAGAAGAATACCATCTCTTTGAAGCCAATCAATCCTACAACGTGAACAGTGAGCAAGCTCAAAAGATCTGCTTGGGTAAGGGAGTCTCTTGGTTCCTAGAACACCAAGATATGCGGGAATTCCTCTTTCTAGAGCAAATTGGATTTGGTTCTGATGCACATCATTAGGTGCCAAAGACATTGCAATTATGCCAGATGACAGAAGATAAGCACCAAAGCTAGCAACACCACAACCAACATCCAGAACTGTTCTTATCTTTCCTCCATTGTTTAAATTATTATGCGAGAAGTTTAACATCTGCCCATCAAACAAAAAACAACATTAATGCTCTAATCCTCCAGGACAAGTAATGAATTCAACAAGTAACAATCCTACAGGAAAACAAGTAACTATTTGTACAAAGAATGTGGATCCAGAACTATTTAGGATATGAATCAAGAATCAAAAAAGTCTTGAACCATTCAATTCTCCTTAGTTAGCAAGTACTGAAATCTTACATTTGCAATTGAAGCAATATACTTATCAGCTCCATAGTGAAAATGCGTGCCTCCCCCAGGAAAGATAATCTTTTCACCTTTTACCACCATCCAGTTCTGATCAGATTTCTCGTGTGCAAGGTGAGTGTGGGGAATGTTTGCCTTCCAAACTTCATCCCTACTTTTTGGCCACTTAATTGGGATCTGAATAACAATTGAGATAATGGCAAAATCGAACAATCAGTCAATACCAACTCTGACATCGCTTAGCTACGACAAATAAGTAAAAAACTGCAAGATTCATATATATGCACCTTGTAACCTGGTGGAGGAGGAATCAAGCAATTGTACCGCCTTTCTGGAGGAGGGCAATGGCGTTCGTAGTGCTCCATCAAAGACAGATCCAACTTCAGTCTCATTTGATATATTAGATGCCTGTCTAAGCAGGGGATGAGTTCAGAATGCCGATCATCACAAACCTTCAAAACCGGGTTTAGACAAATTAATTAATGAGGAAACAGCAGTTAAAGGAACAAAATAACAGGAGGAGAACCAGGAAGGGAGATTCTGAAGACAAGTTGATAGTCGAGAGCCTTACAGGGAAGCTCTTTGGTACAGTAGAATCGCCATCTTCGAGCCCAAATTTGGCTGAATCGTCCTGTTTTCCATCAGTATCATCATCTCCCCCCAAATAACCAAGTTTTCTCAAGGACTTGCTCCCATATTCTAGAGCCGATCCTCCTTGGCCTTGAGAGCCAAAAATGGATCCATAGTAGAAGTATATAAATCCAAGAAAGACTGACACTACACAAAAAGAAGTTATCAATTTCTTCTTTTGACTCCCATCAGATCTTCCCCTCATTGTTAAAGATATTCAAACAGATCTTTCCAATCTAATTAAACACTACAATTTCATGATGCTGCAGATCTATTTTCCCTTTGTCTCCAAAACAACCCGTAAATGTAAAAATTCCAGCCCCGATATCAAAGAAAAAAGAGGCAATACAGATTCACTTGGGACTTTATCAGAAACGAACAAGGAAGACCGATGAATCTGTTAAAAGGCAGAAAACAAGAAACTATCAGTTTAATTAAACAAATCCAATGGAATTAATTAAGTTAGCAGACATAAGAAGAGATGAAATAATCGCAGGTACGAGATATTAAGTTTAGCAGTGCATATAGATGAATAAACTACAAGGAGATAATGATAAAGTCAAATGAACAATAAACTTATCCTACAAACATAACCACTTGCAGATTTGAGAAATCTGACCCTACCGAATTCAGGTCTGAGCAAGTAAATAGTTTAAAATATGCAATCAAAATCATCTATCAGGAAACAATAGTCTGTTAGTAACAAATTTGAATATTTCAATGGAACAGAAAATTATTATAAGTTAACAGCAAGTTGCAATCTGGTCTTCTAAATTTAGATCGGGCGCGTAGAAGTTGACAGCATAACAACATTGGGAATTGCAAAATACAAATCTACTAAATGACATTGAGATACGAAAAGGATGGATCGAGAAGCAACTAGAATCCATGAAAGCACAAGCAAATTAACAAATCGTGAGTGATGTAAGCAACTTAGATAAATAGATCTGAAACGAAGCTACTACTGAAAACTCGAGATTGTGATTCGATAATTGAGAATAGAGAATTGAGTAAAGATGGAATCGAGATTTAACACATTCAATTCAGATTCGAATCGGATCGAGCAGGTGAATCAAAACCTATAGATAACAAAGAAAAGGAGAAGAAGAGAACTTACTGGATTTGATAGGAATGACAACAACCCTAGATTTCCAATGGAGATGATGATAAATAAAACAACGCGCAAACGACAGACCAAGATGAAGAAGAGAGTAGTAGAAAAACAAGATTAGTTTTGGGAAATTAATTATAGATCTCACACACTCTCACATGTCGTTTTTCTATTTTCTATTTTTAGTGAGAGAATACACTTTGTGACAGCCGGACTTTTGCCACACTCAAACCGACTAAATTCTTGTATACTCTTTCCGTTTTGAGATGTTTTAATCGAACCGAATAATTGAGTAAAACTATGTATAATAGTATTGGTGCTCATGTAAACACAACTGTGTATAATATGATACGGATTTGGATTAGAATTTCTTATATTGTAGACCTACATTATATAATTTTAGAGCATTATAAAGAAAATATGTTTTGTTCTTTTTAACTGGACCAATTGGATTGATTCGTTCACCTTTTCAAAAATACCGAAAAATAACATCGTTGACGCTATTAGGTAATATATTAAAATCCCTAGATTAGACGGGGTTATCTCATTATTAATTTAGTGAAGAGTTTGATCTGGTCTCTACATAAAATAATGCAATAAGACTATAACGTCTATCAATTGCTGTAATTTCAAACTAATGGATGAAAATAAGTTTTTTAAGGTACAATTTCATGTTCTAACGACATTTCAATTTTTAGTGTTTCGATCACTTTATAAGTTTTGAAGGTGCATATATTCTATAAATGAAAAAAACATATTTTTATGTCAATTGGGTTTGAAATTACATAGACATATCGATTTTAAGAATTTTAAGTTTTTTTAGAGAGAGTGTTGGATCGGAGGAAAAAAAGAAGAAGGAAAAAACATAAAAACTAGTAAATCACAACAAAACAATATAAGAACGACTTGTTGCAATCAACAAATAAAATATTTTGAATGTTTATAAAAGGCGCGTCACATTCGTGATATCTTAAATAAGAAATAGACTCTATGTAACTTACCACTCATTTAGCTGCACGGTTTCTTTCATAATAAGGGCCTGTTTAGGGTTGCCGTTAGTTTTACAGTTATTGTTGTTAGCTGTTGTTGTTTGTTGTTAGCTGTTTGATAATTAGTGTTTGAAAGACTTATAAAGAGCTGTTACTATTAACATGTGAAAAGACTAATATGCATATACCATTTATCAATAAAATAATCAAATTAATAAATAATAACTTTATAAATATATATGTTGTTATTAGTTTTTCAAATTTAACGCAAATATATAATTAAAACTTTATGATATTGCCGCACTTCAAAAACTATTTGTTCCTCCATAGATTAAAGGCGATTTGATCTCTCAATCCATTTATTTGAGTTGCTTTAGTATCCTCATGATTCTCATCAATATCGATATCAATGGAATTATTCAGAGAATCGTACAACACAAAATTGAGATTTTAATCAATTGTTAAAAAGCGGGATCAACTAACGTTGTTTTTCCGATATAGTTATGCAATGTCATTGATGCAATTACAAGTTTCAATGGGGATTATTATCCATGCAAAAGCAAGCAAAATCGGGAAATAATAATACGATACAGTGGTTAACGTAGAAAATATATAAAGCGTAAGTAATTTGTATTGATTAAGAATTTATAAGATAGAAAATAGAGTCCTTGTCAATATCGGAATAAAAGTTGGGGTAATTTTGTCAAACCTAAATCATCAAATTAGCGTTTCGTGAAATGCTCTAATTCGAAACTTTTCGCTAAACATTCATTTTTGCTTCGAAACACTATATACTACAGTTTTAAAATTTTAACCAAACACCTATTTAGCAGAATATTGAAATAAAATTGTAATATGTTTCAACGAAACGCTAAACGCTAATACGAAACATTTTACCAAATCGGCCTTAAGAATAATCGAACCTATAATACTAAACTTAGAAATTTATTCTTATAAAACATTTGGGCGAGAAAGAGAGTGGGAATGCAAATTGCAAAATGCCCATCCATCATCCATCATTGTCATCTTTAATTTTATTTTATTCTTTTACAGTAGGGAAATGATTTATTAATTAAAACCCGTTTCCAGTGTTAAAGTGTCGGTGATAAAGTTGGTTTTTCTTTCATTTTCTCTAATTAATTTTGATTTAATTAAACTCTTCTTTCAATTGAGACTTTTTATGGTTGTATAAATACCACTGTCGGTGATCTGAGTAAATGACAACACTATACAATTTCACTGTACAATGTACCTTTTAATTTAATAAATCTTAAAGAATTTTCCATGAGTTTGGTACGCCTTCTAAAGGCCTCCAAAAAATTCTTGCAGATGATTAACAAAGTGTGTTGTTTAGTAGATTTGTTCATTCTTAGCTTTGTTTTTCTGGTTTTTTCTCTGTTCTGTTCATGGGCTCTTGAGCCTTATTTTGTTACCAAAAAAATAAAAATAAAATTTCTTCAAGAATTCAAGGATCAAATTAGTTAGTATGGAATCTTCACTAGTGGCAAAGAAAATAGGCTTGCTTGGAGAGCAAAAATCCCCACTTTACATTTTTTAAATGAGGAAGCGGAGATGGTTGGAGATTCTTTAATACCAATTATACCATATGTATTATCAAACTAGTACAGTTTGTTTGGTATAACATCCGAAATCGAGATTGCGCATTAAAACACATTTTTTTGGCAAAAGGAAAACAAATAGAAAAAGTACTACATTAATATTGCAAAAATTTTAAATCTCAACTTTAAGATAATGTTTTTACACTTGATTTTAATCAAAATCACAAAATATCACAAGCTACAAATATAGCTTATGTTTTATTAGAGGGAACGGGCTACTACCCGCTTAAAATACTCATTTGGCGCTATTTTGAGTTTAATTGACGAAAAATGACTCTTTCACGTGTAGTGTTATATTTTGATCACTTTTAGCAACTCCAATGCTCATCTCTATATTCCTCTTTAAAATATATTAAATTAATACTTTTTTAAATATAACTGTCTTGATTTCCGTGCGTGCTCCAACTATATTTTCTATCTCACTCTCTACTTTATTATAATTAATAAAAATTATGACATTAAATTTTAATGAAATGCTCCAAAGCTTTTGTATAAATAGTGAAACTCGAAAGCTACTCAATTAATTGCTCCATTTTCATTCCTTCCTTCTTAGCACATGAAGCTTTTGATATTTGGATATTGTTTTGAAATAACATGAACAACCAATCTTCACCTCCTTCCCCTGTCGATCAAAAGTAAAAAAAGACTCACTTTTTCATGATCTGGAGAAATTACAACTCTGAAAAATAGTTAGTTGTATATTTCAAAAATTGTACCTCAAGGGCGAAAGTAGATTCACTGTCGAAATTGGACCGATGATGTCCATTTCATGATTACCAACATAATACAATTATGTTAGTCCAACCTATTCATATGGCAACAATTCATTCATTCATGCGATCAGTCATTCCATATGCAAGTAACACCGATCTTCTCAGCTGCAACATTAAGTCAGTAAACAAGAAATCAAGGACTGAATGTCACATATATGAGCAGAATGATTGACTTTCAACATTGGCATACCAACCACAAGCAGTAAAACAAAAATTAGATAACTGCACACATAAGAAACCAAGAAAGAGATAAAAAACAATTTAACATAATGAAAGAATTGACACTGCATATATGAGCAGAATGATTCACTTTCGATAGCTTTTCTTCTTGTTTCTAAAAGGTTAATTAGTTTCTAATATCTTTTACATCAATAAGACACTGCAAACTAATAAGTGCAAATCATAACCAAGATCCTTGATCCATTATAGTGATCTACTAACCATGGCCCAGAAAATGCATGCTAGCTTATTAGTGTTTAGAGTTCTCAAGTCCATCCAAAGTTGGTAGCTTATTAGTGTCTAAAGTTGTCAACTCTAACCAGGGATATTGTTCTATTAATGCAATTGTCTGCTATTATTAAGAAAGTCCAACCAATATTTATTTGTTTAAAAGAGCAAAAGTGAGCCTACTAAAACTGAAGCACAATTGATCATTTTCAGTTTTTACAATATCAGCCAATTTGCACAAGCAATTTTTCTATCCTTACAATCTAACAACCGAGCAAAGCCTATAATGTATTCTATTATCCAATTAATTTCAAACAAATACAAAATTAGAGGTTTATGATATTGCATATGTGATGATCATCGATTTCAGAAGCTATTTACAAAATTATAAGAGTGGTGCTCACATAGTCAATGATTGACCAAATACAATTTGGTCAATCACCATCAGATCAAAATCTAAGCGTGGAGATTAGATACTAATGAAACCACCAAACTAATCTCCACCCTTAGATTTAAATCTAACGGTGATTGACTATGTGACAACTGTATAATATAAAACTGAAATACAAGGGATGTGACCTGGAATGGGCTGGGCTCTTCAAGTCACGGTATGGGCCGGATTCACTTCGGATTTAAATAGCAGCCCAATGGTTTTTTTTTTATTGATTATTAAGCCCACTATTTCACATACCCTCTCGTTTTGGTTTACTTCCATTCGTCATTAACAATTTTACATATTGAAATTCTATTTATTTTACACTCAAATAGTTAGCTCATTCAGTAAAACGTTTATTGTGAAATTAAAGATCTAAAATAGACATTTCCAATCCTTGTGTCCTTTTGATTAGAATTCATGTTTACATTCTTTAATCTATAACCGGCTATATTCGAGATTTGAATATCCGGCATTGCACATGTGATAATATTGAAAATTAACATACTACAAAAATATTGCTAAATAATAAGTGAGTAACTTACAAAGGAGGAAAAGAATATAATTTCAGTTGAGTGGTTTCGTTATAATTTATCTCTTTCATTTTAACTTAATATATCATGCATTTTCCTTAGGTTTTGTTGTCTTTTACTCGATTTAATACAAATCATAACCTTAAATTTGTCGTTGATGTGCACAGGTTGTGCGTTTATTTTGTTAGTGTTTAGGGTAGTTTCATTGCATTTATTTGTATCTTTTCTCTCTTTTCGTGCTTTTTTCTTATAAATGCATTGGAGCAGGTCTGGATTGCTTGTTAAGAGAAGTTTGAGCAGAAAAGGATCATTTTGAAGTCTAAGCTAGGAAAAGAGCAGTCTGTGCTTGGAGAGAGGCCTGTGCAAGGGAGGAGAATTGATGTTGAAGACCCGTGTCATTGTGGTAACGTCACTAGGACGCTCACCTTGCTTTTGCTTTATGCCCGCGTCAGAACTTTGTCTTTTTGCTGGGTATTTTGGGGATTGCCATTGATTAGGGCATCCGTTTGTTTGTCTATTTAAGGACATGTTGTCCTTTAGCATAACAATCTTTGATCATTTACACCAACTTTTATCCTTTTTAGCTTTTGTATTTTTCTCTCTTTTTATTTACGGTTTTCTGGGTTTCTTCTTCTTCTTCTTCTTTGGTTATTCATTGCCATTGAAGGAGGGAAGCTTTCTTCCCTTTAAATCTTTAATATAAGAGTTATTTCGGATGTTATTTGGTATTTATTACATAGATCGCGCATGATGAGTAGTGAGTAGTTTATTTACGTGGAGTGGGCTGGAAAGACATAAATGGGTCTCTAATAATCTTTGTTTAACTGTTTTTACGTGGTTAACTTGTAGATCTAGGCTTAAAAGATCATTATATGTTAAAGGCCTTGATATATATGCATAGTTTGTCTATGTTTCGAGAGAAAATAGGTAAGATCTGGATCTAGACTGCAAGGTCAAGCAAATAATTAGCTAGAGATGACTGTTAACCTTGCATGATGTGTACGGAACTCGTGAGAGATCAGAGTGACCCTGTTCCGGCGCATAGACATGTGCAAGTTAGGTGAAAGTCCGTAGAAATGTTATTTCACCTTTCTTTTATTCATTATAGTCATGGAGACGTGAGGGAATGATACTTTTGGAACCACTTAACCATGTATTTACAAGTTTAACCTAGATCTAAGAGATCTGTGCATGCTGGACCATATGCTCATTCCATGTACCCGTTTATCATTGTTTTACAACACCCTTTCTTAGCCTTGTGCTCGAGAACAACCCTGTTCTCACCAAATCTGCCTTTTACAATCTGTTTACTTGCTTTCTCTTTACTTATTGTCTTTTCCTGCTTTAAAACCCCATTGGTTACTAGATTCTCTTTTATCTTAAACCTTGAAACGAATGACCCATGGATCTTTGTGGATCGATACTCTTTCTTAGTGCTTTATACTGTGATTGATGACCTGTGCGTATTTTGATTCTATTATACTCTTGTGCTAAAACACGCATCAGTCGTGTTTTAAGTTTGGTCATTCAAACCTTTTGAAGGACCATTGCATGCACACATTAATTTATCATTTGAGGTACTATTTGACGAGAAAGTGAGATTACTTCAACGGAATCTTGATCGGGCTCTTTAAAGTCAAGTTAGTTACTTACTTTGTAGAGAGAGATAAGTAAAACAAGAGTGAGAATTAGATGAGCATACTTAACTCTATTAAGTGCTTTTAAAGTTGTCTCGTGTGTAATGCTAGACACATGTTTTGAAGAAATCAAACCAGATAGAATCTTTGAAGAAAAATTTCAAAACTTTGAATTGAATTATTGATTTTTTTTCTTTCAAAAACAGTTGAATCGAAATGAATCGTTGACTTTAGTTTGAAGATCCAAACCGTAGCGTACCGATTTTTATTCAGAATTGGACTTAACTCCAAAGTAAAGCGGATTGGACTGAAGAAGCTGAATTTTTTTATGCGAAATAATATAAATAAAGTATTATATGAATGATTCTTATTGTATTTTTCTTATTTATACTTTTATACTTTACAAATTAGTGTATATAAAAGATATGTATATCTAAATTTTCGAGAATGTACTAAACTAATTGGGATTGAAATTTCTAAATCTCCAAATTGAACTGGAGAAAAATTTTAGAACAGTTCTAGAGATTCTTATTGAATGTTGTAATGGAAATTTTTATTTAGCAATCTCTAAAATATAAATTGAATTTCATCGATCTCCAACCTAAACATCTGCAGCCCTTCTCTAATAATCTCTTGGGAGGGAAATGCTGAAATTAATGCCCCTGATTTGATGTGGGCTTGTGTGGTTCAAAGGTAATTGATATGGGCTTTAACCTATTACTTTCTTGTTGGGACTTGGGCCTGGATTCACATTCCTCATCACTCAGTTTTAACTCCTAAATTTTATCTTGGCTTTTCATGTATAAGACTGAGTCAATATTTATTTGGTTCTTTATAAAATTGGAGAAAAAAGAATAAATAAACTGTGAAAATTAGATTGATTTACTTTGCTTGCTAATCACATTTTGATTTATTGTAAGATAAAAAGCGAATTAGCCTATAGTTAAAAGGGCTAACCTAAGCACAAGTATTAGAACAAAGTTAATTAGAATAATATGATAAATGCAAGGATTGATTAGCATATAATCTATATATGATATTCTCTTGGTTTCTTTAAAATGAGACATAAAGGGGAGCACCAATTTTTAATTTGATACCAAAAGCCAATATTGAATTTGATTCTAATAAGCTTGTGATTGGCATAGTTCTCTTAACTAAGTCACCTTTTAATTCTCTTAGTTTTTATAGCTTTTATTTGTTTGTTTTCTCTTTTCACCCATGTAGTGGAATCAATGTTACGGTTAGGTTCAAAGTCGATGTTAACGAATTAGAAGACATGAGTAATTGTGGAGTAAAGGGATATCGATCAGGCATCAATCGGTGGAATCTTGTATTGAAAATGGAGAGGAAGAGTGAATATTTTATTTTACTAATAAGGTGTATTTTTAATGTATGTAGATGTGTTTCAAAACAGTGAGACCAAAGAAATGCATTTTGCCGAAGCGGACAATATATATCTGTTATTAGATTAGATTATTATAGTTGAAGTAATGTTTGTTAGGCATATATCAAAATTGTGGTCTCCTAGTTTTCTTAAGAGTTGATTACTTATAGGAAGTTGATGTGCCTCGAGATGCTACAAAAGACTACAATTAGAGAATAAGTGTACCATCGGTATCAAGTAACAAAAGTCGGAGTATCGAATCCAGAAGATTTACACCAACAAACACCAAACTACTCGGTCTCGAATCCTTATCCAAGTGAATAATTCTTTTGGGTTTGACATTAACAAACTACTCCTAAGCTATATCTACAAACACAACTTTCCACATTCCTAGCATGAAATAGTTACGGTAAGTCAATACAATAACAACAATCAATTAGAATCGGAATGAATAATTTCACCTAAGCTACAATTATGGATTATATAAGCATGCTTAAACTTGTAAGACCATACTTCATTACTCCTACTCGACAAAGTAAAAGCGCCTTCAATAGACTCATAAATTTGGGCCAATAAGTTCTGTTGTGTAGTCGGTACTTATTGTTTCTGATTCGTCACTTTCAATAAGGCAACACCTATATGAATCTTTTCAAAGAAATATCAAGTTTAACATACTCATAAATCAACGTCAAAAAAACAAATGATGATGATAAATCAAAGATCCTAATTTATTTGATATTATAATAAAAACTATATATGTAAAAGATAGAATGATATAACTGAGTATAGCACATAAACGAGTCACATCTAATTTTAGCAAAATCAAGTAAAGAACAACTGAGACCATTTTCTAACGAAAAATGCCACATTTGCACATGATTCTGTTACCAACTGTCAAATCAACGTCAGATCACTAATAAAAAAAGCTAAAACAAGAGACCAAAATGAACCCAACTTTTTGGTGGACCACAAAATGACCATATCGTACAAAATGGTACTAAAATGACTTCAACATTATTCAATCGGTAAGTTTTCTATGAGTTAAATATAACAAACCTATAAATAATCAATGATTTTGAAACTATTTTAACTTACAACATATTTAGTTAATTCATCAATAATCAATGCTTGGGAAGTTGAACATTATCAAAAAAAAAAAACCCGAGATTTTGTTATATGTTTGACGCATGGATAACATGATACTCGAGCCTATTATTTGATGACACGTAGTCCTTCAACCAACAACAATTTAAGACCATGCAATTAACAAAATCACTCTAAAATTATTGATCCAATGTACGGATGACGTGATATGTTGGATGCGTTCTAAAATTTCTTTCAACAGTAATCAATAGCATTGACCATTTAAAGAAAAACTAAATGTGTTAGCTTCAAACACATTGATCATTTATAGGTTTAAAATTTACTTTTTAACTCGTTAAAAATGTTATGTTTTGTTAATGAGGTCAAAATAGTAGCAACTAAATTTTGGGGTCATTTTGACGGTCTCCTAAAATGTTGTGTCATTTTGGTCCCTTATTTATATTTTTTTTTTTATTTTGTGACATGGATGTGGTGTTGAGTTGATAGTTAGAATAAAATGGATGTGCTAATGGGACATTTTCGTTAGTGAGAGTCAAAATAGTACTACTCGGAAAACGCTAAGCTTACTTTAATACCATTTTAATTAGAAATGTGGGAGTCATTTTCGGCCTTACCTCCATATATTTTGGTAGAGAAACAGAAGATAACAAGACAGTTATTGATAACCAAGAGGGGCGGGAACAGGGAAATACCTAAGATTTGATTATTTTTGTTTATTTATCTATTTATCAGACTAGACATTTTAAGTTAGTAGTTGGCATCATTATCAAAACCTACTATTTATTGACCATGTTTTTAAGTGAGAAAAAATTGCCATATGTAGACAAAAATTTATAGACGTATGAACATAATTTCCCTACATAATTTGATCTTTAGCTATATGTAAAAAGCTACTACATATATAGCTTCTTGTAATTATCAAGCAATAGTACACACAACTTATGATTGTTGTACTATAGTAAGACTCTATTTTATATTTTGTAGGTGGTAAAAAGAGGACATTTCTTGCATTTATATTATGGAAATATAATTGGGCAAGTTTAAATTAGGTAGGTTAATTTTGTGGTTTTGAGGAGTGTGATTGGCTAGGTAATTTGGACTTTTCATCAAAATATAAGAAAGGTCGCATATGTAGTAGTCATATGAAGTGATACCTTGAAACAAGGCAGCACATGTGCATAACTTCTGGGGCCAATTTATTAGGCTTGAGTAGACTCCCACAATTCATAATTCATAGTATAGTTTGAACACAACAACAATGTATGAAGTTGGCCAAGACACGGAAAAGTGTCTAAGTAATAAGCAACTTTAAGGAATATCGATAAAATATGGATAGATTGAAGATTTTATGTGTGAATAACTTCAAAGAAACCAAGCTCGTGTGAGTTTTAAATGGTTAGAATATCTTTAGGTTTCTCTCTATCACGTACACTTCTTGAAACGCCATTACAAAAATACATCCTTAAATTTAACTGTTTCGATTTTCATGTTTGCTCAAACAATACCCTCTATTACACTCCCTATCTCATTATTTTATTAATAAAAATAATAACATGAATAATAAATTGAAGAGAGAGGAAGGAAAACGAGGGAGGGACAATTAGAACTATATTAAAAAAAATGGAACAGGGAGCCAAATATCTAGCAGAACCGTTAACTAAAGTGGGTTTTGAGTTGCTTTTACTTAGGTAATTTTATACATTAGTTTAACATTAGTGCGAAATTTGTGTTTAGAGCAAGTAATAATTAAGTTTTAGCAAACTAATTAACACTGATTCTCAACTATATGCATGTAGTTTGATTAAAAAAAATTATTTCCTCTAAAACATCTAAATTTATCTTTGATATTTTTGGGAAGTACAAATATATAATGTAAGAAGTAGTAGAACTTTATCCTTTGCAGTTTCCATTGGATCAATTTTAGGCTCAAATAACCATACGTGGATACCTTATAAATTTTGCTGGACTGAATTTAAAAAACCAACTGATAAAAACTGAAATGAACTGATTGAATTAGTTAAGTGATAGAAAACCAATCATACATATGTGAACCTGCAGATGGAGACAAGAGAACAGGTTGGTTAATTTCACTCGTCTCCATCCATTGCACCCGATTAGATGAAGGATTGTGCAATTCTTTTCCAGTCTAAGCTAAAATTATGTTATTTTAACTTGGGGGCGAAATATAAAGCCAATAGAACAAGATGGGCAAGCAGTGCTAGACTTTTTTTTTAATAAGGGGTCGATGATCTTAAATAAAGTTTAAGAACCTCTCATTACATGTGTGATAAATGTCACATTTATCACACATCTAATGAGATGTCCTTGTATAATGTTTAAGGTCAAGACCCTCTAATTATTTTCACTAAAGTTCAGTTCAATTCAATTTCATTCAGTTCAGTTCAGTCAAATTCAGTTAAATTTATTCTTCATTTAGCCAAATTGAGTCAATTCAGTTTAGTTTCATTCAATTCAATTCAACCATAAAAACAGGGCTTAATTAGAGGTTTGACGGTGTTGCAAGCCAAAATTGTTCCGCATTGGAAATATTAAAGACAAAATTAAGTATGGTTATATACTTTAATAAAACGTTAGGAACATTGTATTGGAATTTTTTCCTTTCTTTTTATCAAGAAATTATTAGTTGCAGCCAGGTTAATTCTGAGCAGAGTCTCTTGGCATAGATCCAACTGCCACAAATGAAAAATTGCAGTGAATGTGATGGATGTCGTGACCTACTTTATATAGGCCAATGAAACCCTAATTGAGAGACGTATGAATGCCCAAATTATATAAACGAATAACTCCATATGACTTGACATCAAAGCTTGTTAAATGGACCATTTTATCATTTTGTACTTACGTATGCATGCCCTACATTTAGTACCAATTTTGCATACATAACCAACACCATTTAAGTTTTAGTGAAAACACAAAGACTGTGTATGTATGGAGAAATTAAGTGTACATGGACTCCAAACCATTTTCTTTTTATTTTTCTTTGTTTAAAATGTATGAGGTGAAATCAAAATATTAGAATGTCAAATTTTATGTGGGATCTTGGCATGTTGAAATATTTTCTGAGTGTTATTAGACCTTTTCGGGTTTGCTTTTTAATCAATTTAAGTACATTGAGAAATGTTGGAAAAGGTGAAAACGCATTGAAGAAAATTACAAACTAAATGTGGGTGATATTTTCTGTGATCCAACTTTACTGTAGAGTGGTCTTCAATATCTATTCTTCAGGCCTGATATTGCCTTTGCGTTACAAGGTCCTATAAAATAATTCTTCGGTATCTTCGACATTTCTGGCATTTGGGGATTTTTTTTGGTGTGACTCACCTACCTTAATTATATGGTGGGCAGGTATCGTATGTTCACAATTGGAGTTAGATTATGTTCTTTTTGGCTGGAATAAGCTGAACTAAATTGAAATAAGTTGAACTGAACTGAATTATTGGCTGAATGTATAATGAAATTTGCTGAACTGAAGTGAAAAAAGATGAACTGAATTGAAATGTGTTGAATATAAGTAAAAAAAAACAAGACATTAATTGCATTTGTGGTTACAAAAGTTTCCTTATTTCCAATGAATGATCATACAATTTCAATATGTCTCAGTAAAATTATAAATTTTAATTTTGTCTATAAAGTCATAATAATCGTTTTTTATTCAATGTCTTGATGAAGATGATGTGGTATTTTATTTTTAAAAAATTATGACATGTTAAATTAAAATTTAAACTAACCTAATCATATTAGTTGAGGTTGCTAATTCTTTTATCCCACTCATTGTATATACGAAACTTAATGGTGTATATTTAAGGGAAAAGTACAAACGTAGGACATGTGGTTTAAATTTTTACAAAGATGTATTATGTGCTTTCAATTGTTAACTTTTGTTGGCATATGTTAAGTTTTTTAGGATAGAAATTCACTAATTTTGATAATTTTGAATCGATATGTAATTTAAGTTATATATGTTGTTGAACAACTACAAATTAACTTTTAACATAGCAAAAAAAATGAAGAAAAACATCAGTCAATCAAAACTGTCAGCATTATTACTGCAACTCTGTGAAGGGTTCAAACGATTTGAGCATATTAGATTTAAAATGAGCTCGTGAGACTTTATGAGCGAAAATTGACACCATTATCCGATTTGCCTCTAATTACTAACATTTAAAATCACAAGATACATGTTTGCAGAAATTTGAACCACATGAATTTTATTTGAAAATGGTTAAAATCACATAATTTTATTTTTTTATAATTTTCCCTGTAATTAAACCATACTCACAGCTTCAAAAAAGGAAAAAGAAAAGGCATTTTCCACTTCTCTTTTACCTTACTTATAAAGATGCATATACATATCATGATCATTAGAAGATTGCAAACTTGATTATCTTGAAATGAAAATATTTATTGATTGTGAAAGTTTGGAGAAGAATTCAATAAGGTCCATGATTAGATCAGATTTGTGGCAGCCATAAGTTGTGATTGCTTCATGCACAGTGATATAGAACAGTTGTTTTAGGGCAAAGTGGCCCCATATGAAACTATATATTGCATTAAGTTTTGAAATTAGAGTTGCAAGTGGAAATGAATAAACTCATAAAAGGGCAATGTGGTAATTAGAAAAGAGGAGTTGTCAATCAATACTACTTGAAGCAAACAAAATCATATATTATTCCCTTGAATTATTTGAATCCATTAACTTTATTTATCCTGTCTCCATCTCATCTTCTTCCTCCTTTTCCTTACTGTCAATTTCAACCTCTTTTTCTAGCTATTTCCACAGTATATCCTCACTCAAACTTTTATTTAGTTTAAGAATAAGTTTTTGGAGAATTATAAATTTGTAACTTAATGTATAAAATGGTAGACTAAGCGTTTATAATTAATATTAATATAGGATTGGATAACAAAATTCTTTAAAGTGAAATTTCAATCCTATTAATGTTGATGTATGATTACTGTGTGAAACTTGTCAACTCATTTCTATCAACTACGTATATATGATGAGTCAAATTCTATTACTAGTGCATTTGATTATGCTCCTAAATTGGTTGCTTTTTTAGAATGTTAAGCTTAAATTAGCATCATTTTATATGTTTGAGTCGAAATTGATACATTTTCAAAAAAATTAAGCGTATTTTGATACCTTGTCATTACAATCATAACCTAAATTAAGATCTTCAATTCTCTTTTTTATGTATTTAGAAAAGTAAAATTGTAAACTCACCTACAAATTCACAAAACTAGAAGAATAATTTTGAATTTTTGTCTAATTTATTTATTCTAATTACCCTAATATTATCTCTTTCTGACCTATATTCCTCCTCTGGTAGGGTAATTATTAGGAGGCCCTTTGTTTCCCCCCTTTTCAGGGGAAAAAAATAACCTTATAGTAAGTTTATAATAAATCTAGGACAAACCTCTCTTCTTCTCCCCCACCAAAATCAACTATGTTCTAGGTTTAGTTTTTCAGACAAAAAACCTCAAAGAAAACAAATTCTGCTTCCCTAAGCTACTCCTCTTCTTGTTTTGTTTCCACTTCATCATCTCACATATTTCCACATGTTTCTTGAACCCTAGCTAGCAAGCTTCAATTCTCTCACCCTTTTCATCAAACCTATCTTAGAGCTTGAATTCCTAAATCAAGAATCAAGATTTAGTTTTAGTGTTTGAATTGATCTATCTTTTTTTCTTGTTTCTTGATTTTGTTGATTCTTCATTTCTTGATTACTAAAATCAAGATTTAGCATCCAAGAAAAGTAATGGATCCACTCCAAGAACTAGACTCAACAGCCACCACCACACTACCACTCTCCGCCGGTCTTAGTACTACCACTACCGGCACCACCTCCTCCGCCACCTCCACTCTCAGCCGGTACGAGAACCAAAAGCGGCGAGATTGGAACACTTTCGGACAATACCTCCGGAACCACCGCCCACCGCTGTCCCTCTCCCGGTGCAGCGGTGCCCATGTTCTTGAATTCCTGCGGTACCTTGATCAGTTCGGAAAAACCAAAGTCCACACTCAGCTCTGCCCTTTCTTTGGGCACCCGAATCCGCCTGCCCCCTGCCCGTGTCCACTCCGGCAGGCCTGGGGCAGCCTTGATGCACTCATCGGCCGCCTCCGTGCCGCCTTTGAGGAGCACGGTGGCCAGCCCGAGAACAACCCGTTCGGTGCTCGGGCAGTGAGGCTGTATTTGCGTGACGTTAGGGATTCGCAAGCTAAAGCTCGAGGGATTAGTTATGAGAAGAAGAAGAGGAAGAGACCACCGCAGCAGCAGCAGCACCACCAGACTCCGGGGTTCTTGATGACGGCGCCACCGCAGCCTCCGCCACATGCAGCTTCTGCTCATAGTTCAAGTGATGATCAGTAAGAAAAAGATGTCAATTGAAGAAGAAGAAAGATCATGAGGATAATAACTCAGCTGTTTTATAAGGTCTATTTTGCAAGATAAGTATCTTTTCTAGTTTCATCTATCTATTTATCCATGTTGTTGCATCATATGTATGATGTTTTGTTTGGTTTAAGGATACTATTAGTAGGGAATTTAGTTAATTAACGGATGGATTATCATATTTATTAAGTTCCATTTCTTATAATTTCATTTCTCTACTAATCCACTTGATCAAGTGTGATAGAGATTAGCAATTGATTGTAGTCCACAATTGATACATCTGTTCCTTACGTGAGTAACGAGTTCGAATCTAACTCTTTACAAAAAATAAATGCTTTTTAAAAATATGCTAGAGATCAAATATAAAAATGTTACAAATAGGCTTTTCTTGTGAGTTCATTTGAGCCACTCAAATTAAGATGTCGAATTTTCAAATTTTGTCAATAACATTAATAAGTGACATTTCAACACATGCAAAAATGTCTTTGGAACATTCATATTTTAAGCGCAAGAGTATTCATAGGTGGTATGTATAAGAGATTAATATAAAATTTAGAAAGGAGTGGTATCCATGCGATGCATGAGTAATCCGATTAATATCTCATGATTATAGGGTGATCATTTCTCATATATACATTTATGTCACATACAATCAAATTTTTTAAGTTTCTAAGAGTATCCACCGCATACACCAATGCATGTTCTCTTAATAACATAAAATGATTTTGTCACTACCCCTAATTATTAGAAGCTTAAACAGGTGAAACAAAGGTTTCTGACTTAGAATTCAAAATGTCACGGATTTGAAATCGGAAAGGGTCATTTATCAAAGTACAAAGTAATTGATATTGAGGATCAAATAGGGTGTCTTTATATTTATATTTAGAATACAGTTGAAAAAGGGGTGGATTGGAAAACATTCAAGGCATTAAAAAGGGGGTTATATCATATGTCAGACATGTCAAAGCACTGTTTGGGTTATGTATTTTGTTTATTTTTGGTAGTGTTTATGACTCAGAAAGACCTTAAAATGGAGACACTGCAAATTACTTATAAAGGGAAAAAAATAGATGTAATAATAATACATGTTTGGTTGGTTCTTCTCAACATTCCAGGTAGTTTTTTTTAGCAGAAGACATAAAAACTAGGCTCTTTTTTTTCTTTGGTCTTTTTGGCTTTTGTTAAATTGATTATAATAATGTATATAAAGAGAAATCACATGATCCCATTTCTCTGTTATGTCATATCAAATCTTTGTATGTTCCCTAAAGAGGAGATATCATTAAATAAGTGAGAGTCCCATTATATCCTTAAACAGTGTAATTTAGTTAATTAGTTTTTTCAATTATTTTTGGTATGATCTCACTTGTGCATTTCATATCTGAATGGCAATCCTTTACTTTAGTATTATTCTACTTTTAATTATCTGCTAAATTTAATCATATTATATGCTATTGTATGTATCCATATGATGGACTTCTTATCAAGCTTCGAAATTAGTAGTAAAATTTGAGGCTAATAATACATGAGGATGAGCATTCTTTTTAATTTGATAAAAAAAATTTGGCTGTCTCCTTAAATTTACTGAGTGTGAGCTTGTGAACTTGGCTTTAAGTGATCTCCAAAAGTTTGGATCACTATCAAAATACAATATTTCTTAAATGTGGAGTTAGTGCATATTAAGTAACCGATTGAACCAAGAACTTAAGCATGTAGTTAAGGTCCAACGATATTTTTTTTTTATATTAATTTCTGATACGCATTCTAACGTGAATGTCCTTTGGACTTGAATCGTACATCAGATAGGACCATCATGCCTTGTGGTTTTTATTTACAATAAATGAGGTTATCAGGACATTACCTCAAGACCGCTTGGTCGCGAAGGATCTGATACCATATAAAGAAACCGATTGAACTAAAATCATAAGGTAATAATTAAGAGCCAACAACATCCATCATGTGAAGGCCTTTTGGTCTTGAGGCATGCACAACACATGTCCATCCCACAATGTGTTTTACTCAATGTTGTAAACGAAGGTCGTCAGGCCGACGCGACCTCGCATAAGTTCTCTAAATGGAGCATTCGTTTGGGGCCGATTATCCCGTCTAGATGCTTAAAATATGACTTATTCCTGAACAATTTCCCGACTAATCATGATTGGTCCTCAAAGGATCTAGGTCGCCCGACTAGCGTCTATCATTTTTTTACTATGCTAGTTTTAATTCAGCAATAAAATGAGGTTGTTAGTACTCGATCTCAAGACTTTTTTCTCGATGAGCTCTGATGTCATTTCAAAAAATCGATTGAACTAAAAGCTCAAACTGATAGTTAATGCTTAATTATGGTTTACATATTAATCTCGGACAATATGATATTTTGATCCTTTAATTAGAATCACACCTAGAAATGTTCACTGTAGTAAAAGACGCTAGACATTAATATGGGGCGGCCTAGGCCTTTTGAAGACTAATTGGAGATAAGTTGGAAATTTATTTGAGAATAAGTCAAATTTTGAACGCTTAAGTGAGCTTATCGTCAAAATCGAATGTTCGGTTTTAAACGGATAGGCAGAATCTAGATGGCTTTACGCAATTAGTTTACAATAGTAGAAATATTGTTAAGAATTTAATGTGTGAAATTTGTTTATCTAAAGCATGTTGGCATATTAGAAATTGTTTATCTAATGAAGTACATGTCTATTTCTTTTTGGTGTAGCCTATAGTCACTTTATTTTCAATTTACCTTATTTATACTTTGTTTTATCTTCCATTAGATTAGTTTTTACTCCATGATCATGGTGGACAAAACAAAGTAATGCTTACTTAATAAAAAAAAAATAGTAACTATAAAATTTCCTTTCTTTTTATTGTATTCTAACAATTTTAGAAATCTTTTTATCTATATATTTCTAAAGTAATTTTACTATATACCATAGAAACAGTACAAAATTTTTATTTGCAAAATGGAAGGTAATTAATTAGGAGAAATTAAAAAAAATAAAATTGGAGTGAACATTTCCTCGTATATCAATATGCGGGCAATCATTATAGAATGTTAGGGCTCTGGTGTGGATTATCAAAATTTTAATAATACATAAATATTAGCATATCATGATTGAAAATATAGCATCAATTAAGCTAAGTTATAGGCACCACTTTCCATTAGATTTTAAGCTAAGCTATAAAAATTGCTTTGCTTCCTAGCTAGCTATATTTGTCATCATAATGTCAGAGTCTTAATACCTTCCGTTGGATTTTAATCATGTAATTAACTATGGTTAACTATGATTTAAATGAGTTAAAGTTAATGTAAAGGCCATCAGAGTACATAAAGTAGTATATTTCATAACTAATACCAATAGTTATGGATTTTAATAAAACTATGACCGTTTTGGCTATGTATATTTACATCAAAATGATTAAAAAAATAGCATTGGAAGAGATTTCCTCATTATAAGACTACGATCATCTTGTACCAAACTGGTCCGATACCAATTTAACTTTTTTCCATTATAAGCCTAACAATTACCTGTAGAGAGTAGTCTTAGACATCATTAGACATGAGGATACCTTGGGTTTTTAGCAAATGAAAAAAAAGTACATTAACTAAGTAGTATTTCATAATTAATAGTAGATTGTTCCAGGTGCGGAGACAGAGGCAACTCGGGGATGTTATGGCACCCTGATTTCTAATAACCATCCTTGAGATGATCAACTCAATTCTCGTGTACCCAAATTTTTAAGTTCGTAATGTGCATCATTTTTTAATTTCAAACTCCACAATCGCAAGGTTACAACTATTCGATTTATAGAGGTCGGAAAAATCTGTACTCAGACATCAAAAAACGGATTGAAGTAAAGTTAAGTGTTGTATTTTTGATTAGGTTGGCAATTGGTGAATTGATTGGATTGGTAAAATGTGAGTTAATTATATTATAAAATATAAGAAGCAATTGAAGCCCTAGCTAGAAGGTGTAGTGTACTTTAGAAAGGTAGTAGTTTGCTTTGCTCTGCCGACCTTGCTGATCTTGTTTAGCTGTTCTATCTCTTAGTAGAACTGAAGTGACTTGTGATTTAATTGACCAGCAAATTGTTTTTAACTGAACATTCTTATCTACAACACTGTTTCTTTTGGAAGATTACTAGGGATCTTTCACTTTCATTTTCACTTTTATTTTTCTTTTCCTTTTTTACTTTTCTTTTTTTGGGATCTTGTGCTCTATCTTTAGCTCAACTTAATCAATTCATATATGTTTGCAACTTAACTCCAATATTTTAGGCCTACTTCTCATATATATAATTTATGTAGTCAAATGTTGAAGAGACTCTCATATGACAATAAAGGGGCAAAGTTCAAACACGTTTTGTCTTCGGGTTTAAAGTTCAGAGACCATAAAAAAAAGTAACTCGAAAGTAACATACTTATAAGATCATATAACACTAACCAGGGGCCGATTTAAAACGTATATTGAAGGAAGGCATGCAAACCCCTGTAAGAAATCCAGAGCAGCACAACACATATAATTAGTATATAATATGTATGTATATATGTTGGTCCAAAACTTCATGTGAGGCTGTGAATGCAACTGCACGTTTGCAGAATGACAATGAAATACAAAGGGTTTTGTTTTGTTATCTATATACATGTAATATGTTACAATCATTAACAGTTGCTTTCACCTGAAAGACTAAAGAGTAATGACTTATTACTAATATAGCTGTTGTTTTCCACACGGCGCTTCAAATGAATAATGTACCTATTATTAATTACTGCCAAAAAAAGTTTTGCATTTTCCAACAATGTTTTTGCTAATTCTACAAAATATGATCATACATCTTTATCTTACATTAATTCAACTAGTTTCTCTCTATAAATCATTCAGTTCAATTGTATGTTTATTTTTTCCAAACAAATCTATAACTATATAAATAACATAATACTAAAATCTGGTTGTATCAAACAGTAAATTTCGTTTTGTGTCAAAATTTTGACTTAATAAATATAGCTCTTTGTAAGAGAGAAGGAGCCAGTTTAAGAAAGGGACTAGAACCAAACCTCAATTATTTTATTCTAGTCAAAATTTTCGAGGTCAAGAATTTGGTAAATTAATTTGCTAATAGATTGAACTTGGATTGCTAGATGGATTCAACTTATAACAATACAAGGAATTAGTTCTTTATAAATCAAGTTTAACAAAAAAAGAAATCAACGGTTAGATGCTTAAAGTTTTAGCTACAACAGAAACTCTCTAATTAAAATTAGGGGTAAATTCATACTCACGGATTGTATAGCTTAACTCATAATGTAGGTTGAGTTTGTGAGAAGAGATTGAAACTTGATTCTTATTAAATAATATCGACATAAAAGAGTTAGAATATTTAACTGTGACTAAACTCAAACATAGTTCATACTAACAATAAGAGTTGTGATTAATGAATATTATAAATAGGTGCATGACATGTAGAAAGATTCGAAACAATTGCGGTTTTGTAATTGTAGTCAAGTCCGATACTCTGATTTATGTGATTTCGGACTCTATTCTTATTTTTTGGTAGAGGTGAGGGCGTTAAGCCTGGAAGGAAATGAAAAACAAACAAAAACTATAAAAGAATAACTCTTCTAGTCACACATCTAACGCGATCTTCAAGAAGAATACCCTGGAGGCTTGCAGGAAGCACACCACACTCGGAACTTTATTCTTATTGAAAAGAGGGTAATGAACAAAAGTCACGATCCATAATCCCGTCCAATTTCAGCATACAACAATCACGAAACCGAAACTCTTTCGAATCTTTCCGTATCACTATCACCACATAATTTCAGTGTTTGAAAATGCAATTTTCTTTATGGATTGCCACTGAAATTATAGAAAATAAATAAGTAAAAAACGATCAATTTTCAGTTTCTCAATTTCTTCTGTGGAATCTTATTTCATATCAGACTGGATGAAGATAAGAACTCGGCAAAAAAAAACTTGGGAAATAAGCACATCGATTTGGTCAATTTTTAACTTAGGGGAATAAATATGGAAAATGAAAAAGAAAAATAAAAAAAATAGTAATAAAAAAGAAGGGCAGTCTAGGGTCAAATCAAGTTGACAAAGAGAAAGATAGAGGGGAAGGAGGGTGGGTCTACATGGCACGTGCTGACCTGTCAATCATGTCTCTAGAAATGGCCATCATACATTTCTTAATCCGGGCAATAACTTGCAACGGACTAGATGCCTGCCACGTGGCGTCATCTTAACGGGTGGAAGTGATAGTGTGTGTAGTAGTAGTAGTATTACTTGATGTGGACCATACACAGGTGACTCCATTTATTTGTCAGTAACTTCAACTCTTCATTTCTTCTTAAATACTTTCTCATCTTTTGACTTGACGATTGTAATCAACTTTTTTACTTTTTACCCTTTCTTAAAATCCATATTTCACTATCATTTCTGCTTAAAATGCATATTTCCCATTCTTTAACAAATTTCATTGCATCCACCAAAATATTGTTTCATGATTATTAAATTGTGAGGTTATAGGTTCAAATTTCATAATGATAGAAAGTGAATTCAAAAAAAAAAACAACTTTTATTGCCAAAAACTTTGTAATGCCTATAATTACTTCAATTTGTGTGGATTAAGCCAGCTTAATTTTTTCATTCGACGGATTAAGTGCTAATTTAGTCCTTTTCGTAAGAGATTAACATATGTAGATATAGTATTAGGTCACTTTTTACTAAATGAGACATTTTGACTAACAAATACTTCCGTGTTACTTGATGTATAGTAAATTAATTTGAGCTCGATCTAGGGTTGAAAGTATGCTGCAAAGACAGTAAACCGTTAGTTTCAAAGTTGTTGCCCAGTGACTCTTTTTCTATGCCTAAATCAGTAAAGGAATATGAAAAATAAGTTAAATTACACCGTAAGTAATAGGTTCAGTCATATATCAGAAGATTAACAATGACTTAGCTTATTTGGCATATGTTTTTCTGTGAGCCAAATGGTAAACATGAAAGAAAAAGAAATGCCATAGTCAACCAAGGAGATCACAGGAAGTTGAGAATTGTCGAGTGGTAAAAAATTTCTCCAAAGGATAAATATATGATGGAAAAGGTGGATCAAATGGAAGCAAGAGCTTTTATCTCAAGCGTTTATAAATGCTAGAAAGATCGATAAAAAAAACCCAACCAAATTAACACTTAACTAAAGCAAACCTCTAGCAAATCATGTTTTGACTTCGAACTTTAGCTTTTGATTTTTTTAGTTCATCAGAATCCTTGTTTGCATACGTTTAATTTTCTTAGTTATAGATTTTCTTGAATTTAATTTCAATACAGACACACCATTTCCTCTTCAGTTCCAGTACATCATTCATTTTTATTTGTTTATTAACTTTCTTTTAGACCTGTATCCTTTTGATTACCAGAACCGATTGGAACTTTAGGTCTTTTTATTCCTTGCAGTCGGTTGATAATTTAGAAGTTAAACAACGTAATTCAATTCAAGTTTGAGGAAGCTATAATTCTCTTACACGCCCACACTTTTCATTAAAAAAGAGCCGAAACAATAACCCTATTTAGAAATGTTTTCCAATCGAGGAGGTGAATTTAGCACCTTAACGTGCCATCGTAACATATAAAGATTGTTGTGACGTGTCCTTGTTCATTTGATTGTAGAAGGTGATAAATACATATTCCTTATGTATTGTAATTGAGAATGTGTAGCTAGAGTTACACTTCCGCGTATATGTATGCTTAGATCAATGATATTCAAGATTGTCAATATCTTTTATATTACTTTTTTGATAGAAGGGACTAAAACAACACAAAGTTTTAGCAAAAGTTTGAGCCTAAGGCGATCGTACGCTCCTTAAAAACGAAAACATTTTAAGATCTATCATTTTTTAAAAATCAACAAAGTCATGACATACAACAATTAAGCAGTTCAATGCCAAATGTCGGTAGCGTTCTTCAATAACTACATCATTACAAACTTGAATTGACATAAACTTCTCTTAACCGTTTGACCATCTAAAACTATTTAAAGTGTCACTACTTTTTAGAATGTTCTAATTTTAAGGTCATTGATGGTCATTTTGGGAAGTCCAACAAAATATATACCTATTTTCTAAATTCATATAACTCCAATCATTTTTTCAACAAAAATAAAAAATAAATACAAATACCAACATATAAAAATGAATACTCATCCGATTGAACTAAAACCTCATCTTGAAGCATCCACAACACTGGCCCATCCATCCTGTGTTTTGATCATAAAGGTTTTGGTATCAGATTATTTAACTAATTGAACTAAAAACTCGAAATCATAGTTTAAGATCAAGTAATAAATTTTATATTAATCTCTGACAAAAGAAGTAATCACAAATACCCCCAACTATTAGTATGGTAACCCAATACTATTTTAGTTTTTAATAAATACGAATTAAAAAACACCGAACAATAGTTTAGTAATTATTAGATTTTAAAGAGGGGTGTGATTGTGTGAGGATGTGAGTTCGCAACAATTGACAAAAGTGATTTTCACTAAAATAGATGTGCATTAAAGCCCAAGTTTCCTTGAAGCCCAAATTGACCCAACACATAACCCCATATGTTGGATTCAATTGGAATAAATTTACATGGACATCATAAATAGTACTAATATTTATCATTTAATCATGGTTATTATTTTTATTACTTACTTTATCAAATTAAAGAATAAGACTTATTCTATAAATGTCAGGTGATAAAAACTGATTTTAGTGGTTCCTAATTAATAGGATACAATATTTAATTATTATTATTATTTAAACACAAAAATTATATCATAATAAAAATTTAAACATTAAAACAAATAATGTAGTGATATCAATACATGTGATATACTTAAAAGCAGTGTTCAAGAAAGTGGGCTAGGCGGTCCTAAGCCGCCCCGATTTCACCCTAATCGGTGCCTAAAATCGGAAGGCTTGTTTCGGCGGGTTAGGCGGAAGTTAGGCAGTTTTAGGCGGTCTTAGGCGGTTTTAATGGGCTTAATTTATTTCTTAAGTTTTAGGCCTAATTTATTTCCTAAGTTTTTAATTCATTTTTAATAGGCCTAATTTAATTCTTAAGTAGGATTAAATTGGTGAATTTTGTTGTTGTTTTGCATTGAATCATGACTGTAATAAAAGACGAATACAATGGTTATTTTATTGGAGAAGCAAATCTCTTCAAATTATCATATTTTCAAAAAAAAAAAAAACTAATTACGGTGCTCTAATTATTTTATTAATTTATTTACATAGATTAAATTATTATAAAAATAAATATTATTTTAATTTAAAACCGCCCAAACCGCCTAGAAAATCGTCTAGGCCCCGACTAAGCGCTCTAGGCGCTAGGCGGAGGGTCACCGCTCGACTAGCGCCTAGCGCTTTCTTGAACACTGCTTAAAAGGAATAAATCGCCTAAAAATAAGAAAAAGGAAAAATAAAAAACTCTAGAAATCAAATCAAGAATTTATAAATTTCAAATTCATATTGTGAATTCCTACAAACAATATAATTTTGATGTAGTGTATGATATTTCTATCAAATTCTGGTATTACTATTGGTGCCTTTAATGAATTTCAAATTCATATTGTGAATTTCCATGAAACAAATCTTCTCTTCTTAAATTTGGAATTGATTTTCCGATTATAAAAATTCATATGAATTGTTAAATTCTCTCAAAAGGAAAGTCTGAATTTGATTTTTCCACAAAAAATAATCTTCAACTACTTGTATAATCAATTCCTAAATCTCAGAAAAAGGAAAAGGAAAAAGATGAAGAAAGAATAAATTGTTGGAATTGGAAGAGAAAAGAAGAAGTGGAGAGTTGAAATCATGTGGCCGCAAATTTCAAAAATTGAGAAAAATGTTATTAAAGAAAATGGAGAACAAATGGAAAAAAAAAGGAGTTAGTAAGGCTAAAAAATAGGATGGTTCATTAATTGTTAAACTTGACAAAAGTATAAAAGAAATGAGATAACCAATCGATAGTTGGTGCAGTGGTAGCATGGGGCTGCGCTTGGTCGAGAGGGCGGATCAATCCCCACAATCGCGACTGGGAGGGGTTTAAATACCATAATCCTTGGACCTGCCCCGAATCCGGATTAGTCGGCCCAATGTGGTTCGGATTCCGGATAGAAAACCAAAAAAAAAAGAAATGAGATATGAATATAAATCAAAATTGATCTTAAGTTAATTGTAAAATCTCTTTAGTATGTGATGTATGGTGTAATTTCCTCAAGTTCGAATTAGTCAAAATTAAAACAACGAAAAATAATTGAATGAAGGATGAAAAAAAGGGTATAAAGTTGATTAAATTTCTTAAATGTAAGGAAAAGTAAAGATAAAGTGATGGAAATTGTCAGCAAACACATAAATTGATAATGATTCGCCTTCGAGTTGATTTTTTATTTGTTGGGTGGAACCGTGAATGAAGGAAAATTATGTGTCTAAAGTCTTTAAAAAGTTGACAGATCAACATGGCTCATTCTGCATTTAGTGAGAGTAAATGCCGAAAAACATTATTAGAAGACATGTCAATACGTCTGTCACTCAGTCTAGACGATAATAGAGAATTGCATGTGAACTTTGTATTAATTTTTTCCTTTCTTTCATGCAGAACCCCACAAATTTTTAATTTAACTAATTGTGTTTCTTTCCTTCAAAATGACATACATAGGGTCATCCAATTTTCTCTCCTTATTTTTATTTTTTCTTTATCAAAATTAAGTTTAATAGTAAAACAAACATGTAAAAGATATCATATTTACAAATATTTTAACATATCTATAAAAAATAACAAACAAATAAAGGAAAATATGTAGCTGTCCGCACAAACCAAACAAACTTGAGCATAATATATGGAGAGGGGAAAGAGATTTGTAGATTACAAAGGATGATTGAAATAAACCTCTCTTTTTTCCAGAGTTTTCTTCCAAACCACAAAGATATCGACGACTAGAACCAGTGGATAGAATGGTGAAAACCAGTTAAAACTATGTTTAATATCAAGTTTGACGGAAGAAAGTGCGATTTCTATAGAGTTTGAGTGGAAAAGTGAAATTTCAATAGATTGTAATCAAATTGAGAGTGGCAAGTTGTTTAACTGTCCATCAAGCACAACATTGAAAAACACGTGTACATTTCAGGTCCAAGTTGGAAATCAGAAGTGTTATTTCAATCGAAAGAGCTGAAAAGACAATATACCCTTTCGACAATTGAAGGATACCAAATTCAAGTTGATTTATATCTATAACATAATATATGACTCAAAAAACATATGTAAAGATCAGTCAAAATGAAAGAAAACGCAAGAACACACAACTAAACAGTAAAAAACATATCCTGCTGAGTGACCAATCAGCCTACGTCACATGCCTTCTCAGTCTCTGACTAGTACTTCCTGCAAGGTTGTAAGAATCCCGATACTGTAAATATTAGCAACAGAAATACAACAAATTTTTTGTGAATTCTTATTAAAAATGAGGCATGGAACGACGACACTACGAATAAGTTCCGTGAACTGGGAACGTAAGAAAAGGTACGAGTCTTATTTATTTGGATATATTTGTAGAATAGATCGGATCAAAATAAAAAAATTCTAGTAGAAACACATATGCGGTAATTCTATGCAAGTAACGCCAAGAAGATAAGAAAGAATTGACGATACCTTGATACCTTGGTTGATGAAATCACCATTCAATAAATTGAATATCCAGTTTTCGTAGCTAACTCCATCAACACAAGTGCCAAATTTGGTTTTACGACTTCCTTCAAACACTTTATACACTTTGGAAAAGCATGCAATTTGTGTCTCGGACCCCGGGTCGATTCTGAAGTCATTCCATATTCTAGCGACAAAAAAGCACCAAACCAATTCCCAACAGCGAGATACGACGCCGCCAAATTGTCACACGATATGTCGTCGGGCTTACCTCCCTAGACAATCATCTGCGAAAAGTATATCGGCGCCTTGTGCGGCTGACTGAACTGACTGCATACACGAAGCATCATATTTGCAATTCTAGGATCAAATAGTTTTGATGACACTGGCCACAACTTAATCCATTCACCCCAAAACCGCTCTGCGACATCAAATTCTTTTAACTCCAACAAGCCACTAATCATAGCTAAGTACATCAAATTTTTAAACACCGCATTCCCCTTATAAAAATTCCAGATACGGAATAAATCAGCTTTGGTACCACAAAACCCCAAATCCAGTCACCAAACACTGATAAGTTTCAAGATGCTTATCATATTTTCTAGCCTTACTAACTACTCTCTTTTTTCATTTTTTTCTCCATTTTTTTAGTAACATTTTTTCTCAATTTTTGAAATTTGCGGCCACATGATTTCAACTCTCCACTTCTTCTTTTCTCTTCCAATTCCAACAATTTATTCTTTCTTCATCTTTTTCATTTTCCTTATTCTGAGATTTAGGAAATGAATATAGAAATAGTTGAAGATTATTTTTTGTGGAAAAATCAGATTCAGACTTTCCTTTGAGGGAATTTAACAATTCATATGAATTTTTAATCAGAAAATCAATTCCAAATTTAAGAAAGATTTGTTTCATGAAAAATCAGAATATGAATTTGAAATTCATTAAAGGCACCAATAGTAATACCAGAATTTGATAGAAATATCATACACTACATCAAAATTATATTATTCATAGGAATTCACAATATGAATTTGAAATTTATAAATTCAGGATTTGATTTCTAGAGTTTTTTAAATTTTCCTTTTTTTAGGCGATTTATTCCTTTTAATTATATATTGATATCACAACATTCTTTTTTTTGATTTTTAAATTTTTATTATGATATAAATTTTGTGTTTAAATAATAATAATAATTAAATATTGTTTTGCCACTTGCAATTTACAAACCGTATCTATCAATTAGGTACCACTAAAATCAGTAATAAGTTTTATTCTTTTCATAAAGTAATAATAAAAATAACAATCATGATTAAATGATAAATATCTATGTAAATTACTCATTCAATTGGTGTCCAAGTCGAACCTCCCAAAATCATCAATCTTGTTCTAAACCTGTACCAAAATTGGCAATTGAATCGATATTTCAAAATCTCACTAAATCAACTAAAAGTTCAAAATGCTATGGATCAATATATTCAACAACCCAATTCAATTTCTGATATTAGTCAATACATCGTCAACAAAGTTTAACTAAATGTATTATAAGTGAATAAATTTAAATTTTAAGGTTGAGCTAATAATTCTCTAGTATTTCATTATCTCGTTTAAGAGACATGACATATTATCAAAGCTTATGAATTTGAAGTAGGTAACTTTGGACATAGCTGGTTCTGAGAATTCGAGTACCTAGTGCATTAATTAAGAAAACTACACAATTAATAAAACCAAAAATACAATATTTCAGAATTTGATTACAGAAAATTCAAATAAAATTAGTGTTTTTCTTAAAGCAAAATTTGTAATTAGACTCCTATTGATATAATCAACAATAGCATATAAATAATATATATATTGAGAAAACAATGAAATGAGCTCAGTAGCATTTTGTACTCTTAGAACAAATCTTTCCTATTCATATTCATACAATCAAAATGTGGATTTTCTATGAAGCCGGCCGCACTTCCTGCAGAAAGTGCTGTGAATACGAAGCCAAGCTTCCCTGGCGGTGGTGGCGCCGACGAGCAGGGAAAGAAGCTTTTCTAGTTTAATAGAGAAAAAAATCCAGTAAAATACTTGATTATCTTTAGCACGTTCTATTTCAGTTCTCTTTCAACGTGAGAAAACAATCCATAACCTTTGAGAAGACAAATTAATTGTGTCGTCCATATCAGATAATTTGAGTGAGTAAGTTTGATGATGAGTTTATCAGATGGATCAGGAAAAGGTACTAAAGAATTCCTAGTTCCCACTGATCTAAGATTTTGGCTATTTAAAACCTTGATATTGTTCTATAGGATATAAGATTTAAAATAAACATAGAAACATGGAATTCTTATGCACATTTTGATAGTCTAGAGATTTTGTACGGCGTTCTGAACATAACATAACAAAACACAACATTTATTTTATTTTTACTAAAAGTAGATATAGATGAGCAGTTTCAATAAATAATATAAGCAAACAGGTGTTTAGAATCCCATGTATACAAAGTAAAAATGCAATTACTCTTAATTTTTAAGGTCTCGCGTTCAATTGCTAGCATAGGCAGAAAATCCTAATTGGAAGAGAGAGTAGAGATGTACAACCAATACAATAAATATACATTACATACAACCTTTGATAAAAGTTCTTCTCCAAGTACACACAAAACTTCTGCAAGCTTTCACTTAGTTTCACAAGTATTAGTTTTTTTTTTTTTCAGGGAAGCATGAAAGCATTATCTGTGGAAAGTCTTGAATCACACCTCCAATTTACAGCATAAATCTTCAAACAGCATACAGCCTTACAACCTGGTCAATCTTGGCACGGCACACTGGGCAACCCCATTTCTTTGCTTTTACCTCCTTTAAACACGACATACAGCCCGCCATATGCCCACACGGGATACAAGCCCCTTCCACCGGAGCATCCAAACATATCACACATGTTGAAGACTCTCCATCTTCTTTCTCTTTCCCAGAGCTACCTGCTAATAAGTTCTCCTCCGGTAGGGAAGTCATATCAACCGGGGTAGCATCAATTGACGGATACTCAACCGGCCCATCCTCTAGCATCTCATCGATGATAGGTGGTGCTGATGGGACTGATTCCGGTGCTTGAATTGCAAGAATATTATCATTTTTTATCTGGTTTTGCTGAATTGGATTCGCACTAGAGCCAGTACCATGTTCAGTTGCTTTTGAGGGAGAAAAAAGTGGTGCGGGTAACTTCTCGGTATTCACAGGATTATTCCAACTGGTGGAAGTACTTGCTTGGCTAGGGTAAGTTTCGATAACAGCCATGTCTTCCACAGAAGATGGGGTTGAGGCATCGAGTGCCATTGCTAATCCAAACTCTTCTTCAGGAGGTGCGGTTGCTTGAACATTTGATGACCCATAAGGCTGCAAAAATGCAGGAGGATGTATTGCCTGCAACAAAATTAAATATTAATATCATAAACAATCATATCAAGTAAGCAATATCTCGTTTTTATGGGGGGAAAGCAAGTCAGAAAACAACGACTGGTAAATGGTTATAAACATTATAGTCAAAAGAAAAATATATTAGGGTACTTTTAAGTTGAAAATTTTGAGGAATCAGAAAACTTCAATGAAGAAAAGAAACATCGTGCTGATCTGTGAAACATATAGAACTGAAGAGTAAATCAGACTATTTTGAACAGCCATCACTTTAATAAAGACAAGAGCTTATAGTGCAATAGAGCAGGTAAGCAAATATCAAAGCTTCAATAGTAAGTATAACTTCTTGCATCAGAAGTGCATTTGAGAAAAAAGCTTAATAAGAAAATAGAAGAACCTGTGGAATTCCTTTGCACGCATCACAAAACCATTGAAACTGCTCTTTGTCACCTTCTTTTGCTGGAGCAAGTTTAATTCGCGTTTCTGACAATGAGAATGAGTAAATATGAAATCAGAGATCCAAGCAATCTGAAGATAATCAAGTTATTTTACAGAAAAAAAGACCACGCACAATATCTTAGACCTCAGATACAGTTACTTGGAATTCTTAACCAAAAATAGCAAAATATAAGAGTTACTTTTTCATTTCCTAGAAGTATTTCAAATTGGAGGCTGGAGCACAGCGAGGGTACAATATATTCAGTTTTAAGCATTCATTTATATCTAGCTTAAAGTAATTTAGGAACTACCATACTTACGACCAAGTTTTCGATACTTATGCCTCTTTCTTCTGTACTTCCTTCCTCTTGGGTCTATTCATGAACAAAAATTGTTTGTAAATGTAAATACTAGGTAGTGAATGCTATATCAATTCCAAGATTAATATGTATAATTGTATCCAAGAGAATAAAAATTGCAAATGAATGTGATAAGAAGAAAAGTGATTTCAGCTTTAAGAAATTACTGGTATATCCTTCAATTATCACTGAAGGATCAGAGTGCCGAAACTTGGGTTCCTCCAGATTAGCTTTCCACAATGCAATCAAGTTGCGCGGTTGGGCTTCCTGGTCATCCATTACAGAAGTTTATAAGTAACTCGTAATACTAAAACTTAAAATGACTAAAAACATGCTGGACCTGGACAAAGTTAAGTTCTCATGTGCATATTGAACTAAAGTTGGAAGATCGTTTCAAATTCTATAAGGCTTCATTCAAGGAAACAGAATAAGGAATTAGTGAGCTATTGAATAAAAGAAAGATTTTTGTCCAGTGTTCAGTAGTAAAACCATTAATAAGAACACTTATCCAGCAACTCAGCTTTAATTTGTGAAAGAAGTTCAAAGCAAAACACTATTTCAAAAGTGACATATGGTTGCACACCTGTGGACTATTATATATGGCAAGCTCCAGCTTGAAAGGCCTATTGTTATTACGCGAACCGGTTGGTAAAACAGCAACCCATCTGCAAATTAATAAAACAACAGCAGCCATAAATATCTGAAGTGACTCAGTAAGAAAATTCTTCGATCGCAGATTGGTAGAATTAGCATCCCAGCTTTCTCAAATGTCATATCTCAAAATAAAATATGAAATACAATAACCAAAAGAAGTTAGTAACTGCATATGGACTTCAAACTTACACATTTCTTGAGAGAAATTGCGGAGCCAGTACTTCCAGAAATCCTGGCCCATAGAACTCACGCATCCAACCAGAGAATAAACAAATATGATTCTGCAAAAGTATCATACAGAAATCCGACTTAAACTTTAGCTCCTCTTCATAAAGAAAATGAAGGAAAAGTTGTCATATTACTATATATATAATAGATGAAGTATCATAAGAGGCATACCTCAATAGTACGGACAACATTGGTATACCCTTTAGCTCTAGCAACTTCAAGAGGGGTTTGGCAATCATCATTCATGATTAACGCGTTTGCTGAAAATGTCAAGCATACAAGTTACAGGAATACAAATGACAATATAATTGAAAAAAGAAAACATATTTCGTTTTGTATACTTATGTAGGCATGAAACAATCACGACTCAAGGGGAATTATTATATCTCGAAGCTCAAGCGGAAACTTAAAACCTCATGTAGAAAGAATAGCAACAACAATCGTAACAAGCTAATTTTCATAAATGAAAACACTAAGGCAGATTAGAACTGACCTCCATGGGAAAGAAGTAACTTAACAGTATTATCAAGGCCTCTTTTTGCTGCATGATGTAACGGAGTGCCCGCATTTCGACCTGCAACTCAATGAAGAACAATTAACCAAAGACCATTTTGCCTAATTTTGAAAATGTAATTACGCCCGATCCGGAACTAAAAGAAGTAATATTTACTGAAAAAACACATACAAGAACCAAATGAATGAAATTTGCATAAAATAAAGAGCAGAAGCAACACGTACCGGGGCGATAAGCGTTAACATTAGCACCAAGCTCTATCAAAGTTGTAGCAACATTAAACAGCTCAGGATTGAGGCAACATAATATCAATGGGGTTTTACCTTCTTTATCAATCCACTGCACCACCAAACAAATTAAATTAAAAAAAAATCAATTCCTAAAAGAAAAAACGGAAAATCCGGAAAAAGACCTCAAGATCAGCGCCTTCCTGGAAAAGAGATTTGATTCCTTCAATGTTAGCGTAATTAACTTGCTGGTACAGCAATTCGCCTTTGGATTGTTGTTGCCCCATCTTTTTCTCAATCGATTTTCTGGGTTTGTATTAAGCAAATATGTTATGGTTTTTCCAGGAAAATGTAATCCAAAAATTAAAAATTCAAGATTTGTTTGGTAGATTGCTTAATGGTTACGAATATGGTGAAGTCAATTAATTGTGATTTAATTATTTGGAATGAATTGGGGGAGGAAAATACAGGTGAGAGCCGAATGAAAGTGACGTGGTGGGGCTAGATATTGATTACGCTGCTATACACCTACTCACTCAGTCATTGGGTTACGATTTATCTCATCGCCAACGATAACTCGTTTGTTATCTATTCTTGGTTTCTCAAAATCAATTATTCACCTCCAAACACTTTTTATGTAATCTCTCTTTTAAGTTTTTTCATATTTAATAAGATTCGAATCCGATATCTAGCTTAAACGATTAGAGACTTTTACCTCTATTTTCGCAATCTCTGAATCTCAGCTGGATTAATCATTCAGGTTCACTAAAGAAAAAAGAAACTTTCAATGTTCAAAAATAAATTCCATTTTTATTTTTTGACTAAGGCTAGAGATTGCAAAGGGTACCAACTCTATCCGACTCTAATCGGAGTATCCAAATTAAGTGTAAAAGGATATGAAATGAACAAACAACTATAATCACTAATGAGATTTGATCCCGCACCATATTATGAGTGAACAAACAACTATAATCACTAAGCAAATGTATAAACAAAACAAGAAAAACTAATTTTATTACGAAAGCAGAGTAGGACTTGGTGAATGCATCATCCTAAATTTTCTAAAAGAGCATCATATTCCAATGTGTTCTAACAAATTTTTTCAAGCAGATAATTGATTGAAACTGGGAGTAAAACAAATCCCGCACACCCATTCCTTCGGCTCTGCCATTGATGTTCAGACTAAATATGCACATGCATTTGATAAATATTGATTTTTAGCAATTAACATTTTTACCGAACTAGCCTACTCAATACTAATATGCTCTGCCATAAATCTCTACCCAACATGCGGGTCTTCGACTTGTATACACAATTCTGAGAGAAATACACGCATCCAATGTGTTTACACATGTCACAAGTAAAATTTTCTGTTGAAACTGAAATGAATGATCATACTCGCAAAAAAGGCCTCAGCTTTCCATGGGCACCTCTTTATTCTCTCTACCATGTGCATACATACATTAATTTGATCAGAGTAAGCAGAGTGTATGTGAATAACAATGCCTGGTGTTGTTCATTAGGAATATCTCTACGATAGTCCAGGACCAAATTAGTCGTAGACCATTCAGGCAATGGCACATAACAACACTGCTGACATGTCATTTCCTGGGTGGCCCATGGTTGCATTTCTGAATCATCAGAGCCAGAAAGCTACAACTCTCAAAAGACAGGAGGATCTTTGTGTCTCTTGAAAATAGCTTCAATACCTGCCATCACATCTGGTGGCAAAGGCCTCTCAGTTGTCAAAAAAGCATCAATGTCTTCTTTAAGTTGATCAACGGAGGTTGCACCTATGATAGAGCTCGTCATAAATGGTCGATCTCGAGCAAATCCAAGTGCAAGCTCCACCGGAGTTAATCCGTGCTTCTTGCCAAGTTCAATATATTCAATTGTTGCTTCCTGGGATATATTTATAGAAATATCAATCTAAATTCAGAATATCCGTTCTAAGAAAAACAAACATTAAGTATGAGCATATACTCTGGACAGTGAAGCTTTGTATCTTTCCATGTAGCCAGGGAAGAGGTTCAGTCTTCCTTTTTTCGCAGCTTCGGAATTCAGATCCAAATATTTCCCGCTCAATGCTCCACCAGCCAAGGGAGAGTAACAAAGCAAGCCAACATTGCAATTATTTTGGTGGCAAACTTCGACGAGATCAACTATAAAAAAGAAAACCAGCAAAATTACAAAAGCAACCAAGTACTACTCGAGTTCAACAGAAACAAATAACAGTAATAGAATAGTTTGGACATACTTTCATAATGGCATCTAACTAATAGACTGTAGTTGTTCTGGATACTAACGATCTTAGGTAGCCCTTCAACTTTGGCTGCATGAACAAACTCCATAACTCCATATGAAGTCTCATTCGAAACACCAATATACCGCACCTAAGTGATTCCCGAGGAATTTTACACCACCAGTTAAAATTAAGAAGACTGTAGTTATAAAAAATTAGATTCTTACTGTTTGATAGAAGCAAAAGGTCCACACAGGAAAAAAGAAAGGAAGAAAAAGAACTACCTTTCCTTCATCAATGAGTTCTTGGAATGCCCTCAGTTGCTCTATAAACGGCACACTGGCTCTCCATTTTGAATAATCATAGAAAAATTCACCAAACAGCGGTACATAGCGATCCGGCCTGCAAAACGGGGTTGAATTGACATGTTTCCTGATCAATTTTTCGTTATTTTATCCATTGTTTGACTTTTGCTTGAGGAGTTTCGTCTCAAGCAAAAGCATAATAACCCCTCAGGAACGTTAAAGCACTCTGGAATATATACCTATGCCACCCTTCTAGTATTTGTAAGTTACTAGTATCATGGCTGTCTCTAAGTCAACAAAAGATCTTTGGAACTCCAGAACAAGCAGAAGCGGACTGGTTTTTTACTCATCACCACCCTCATGAACAAGCTCAAAGCATGTGAAGTTCTTAAGTGAATGACTTATGCCCTGAAAAGAAGGCTACCAAACCAGCTATACAAGAATTGGACTTTGTGTGCTATATGGTATAAGCCAAAAGACCAACAGATGACAAGTTCACATTCAACATATGTAGGAGACTTGAAATTCATGCAAGAACGAATAGCCATTTCTATTATTCTTTGCAGGTATTTGACCAGATGAGTTAAGACAGGGTGTAGTTACCATATATGTAGGCGAGTTAAGGATAGATCATATACGTATAAAATTACCAATGAATTTGCAGCAAATCAATGTAGTCAGTGCCAAGGCGCTTAAGGCTTTTCTCTACGCTCTCCTTGATATTAGCAGCATCAACTCGCAAAACCTTTGCATTCTCACGGATGTAACTTGACCGCTCTGAATAACCACAGACCTTTGTGGCCACGATTACCTATGCATGATATAAGACAGACTACTATGTTATTTGCATGACCCGCTTATCAGAAATGAAGTTGTTGCATGAAAAGCGATCCAGAAACTACGAAATTAAACCAACTCTAAAGAGCACCAGCCAGGAAGGTTGCATATGGGCTGATTGACAATGGTTACTAATAAATAATTAATAAATTTGATCCCAGAGGATAAATTAAATAACTTGTTGTGAAAATACAACCACAGAGCTGCTTCAAACAGACAGTCACATATCCAATACGTAGTTCATGGGCACTTGTCAGTTACTGCTGAGTGATAACATTGAATTAGGTATATATAAATGTGTTGACAACTAAAGCATGACTGCGAAGTTAAGAATTCATTCAGCCTTTTGCAGACAACGGCAAAAACTTTGCCACAAAAAGGGTAGTCGAATTTGACCCATTTGAGCACTCAATGAGATTCAATAAATCAAAACACAAAAGAGCACTCAGAAATTTTATAAGAAAGCAAATGGGGAACATACTAATAATCAGTCACCATAGATCAAGTACCTTATCACGGGGCTGCGACTTCAACCAGCTACCTATATAAAGATCAGTTCTTCCTTGTGTTTCCTTGCTCATCGGTATAGGATACTGAAACAAACATATAAATTGAGTTACCTATCATAAAAAAGGAAGCAAGATGTATATAAACGAGAAACCCTCTTGATTAATCAACAACACCATGTCTTCCAAGCATCTCACTTAATCGAATACTACACAAGTCCGAATTTTGCATTTGAGTGTTTGTTTAAGATCATGCAAAATAACAGTTTAGTAATAAGAAATTGTTGATTGAAGAAACTCGATATATACTGAAAGGGGTGAGCCGTAAGTTGAAATCACCAAATCAAGGCGATTACTCCTCTACCCGAGACGGAAAGATGCAGTGAGACCTTACGAAAAAACTGATAAATTTATGAAGCAATGTGAGAAGAGGTCATAAGGCTTGGGCACATGTTAAGACTGGAAGTTTAAATGCCTAAACTCTTGAACTAAGATGTTGGCATGAATAACGGAAGATAGTCTTCCGCCCAAAGTCATGTCAACTGAATTTTGTAATGATAAAGACGCAACTTGATTTCACGGTTCATTATGGTGGTTCATGTTAGTCAATCCCGGATCATTTCGGGAATAAGGCTTTGTTGTTGTAGTATTTTGTTACTCTAACTATAAATAGGCTCTGGACATCTTTTCTCAGGACTTCCCATATTTTTAGACTGCATAACATATCAAAATTTCTCTGTTCTTCCTATATTCCTGGTACTTGTAGAGCCATCACGGTTATAGAACCCTAACTTATAAACAGATAGCTAGAAAATAATCCAATTATTTCGCTACAGCAGGAGTCCTACAAATGGATCACAAACAAGCCGTTCCTAAACAATTGAACCCTAACTAGTGAATGCATGATAAGAGACTGCCGCTAAATTGATAATGATTCAGTAACTCTGGATAAAAGACTGCTACTCTTCACAGTTTTCTTCATCTTCATTAACACTAATAAACTTCAAGCTAGTCAACTCAAGTGTAAAAAATGCAGTACCCATTTATAACTTAAAGTAGCATATCAAAATGCTGACAAGCCACACAAAACACTAGTGAATATGAGACGAAGGTAGAAGCTACAAATACAAGAACTTCTTGTTTCTTACTTGAGAAGACAGAGGTTATCATTTATCACTGTACCGGCAGTTAAGAAAGAGAACTTACAGCTTCAGCAGTGTCAAGAATATTAATGCCATTGTCAAACGCATAGCTAAGGATTTCATGTGCTTCTTTCTCCGTGTTCTGTTGTCCAAAGGTCATCTGAAACATTACAAAGAATGCATAATCAAAGACATAACACTCGAATAACAGTCCATCTATATAAAATAATAACATCAAGACAACCAATATATACTTTTGAGAAACCTGAACTGGATAATTTATTTAAAACATCCGGTAGAACGAACTTATAGAAGTCAGAAGAGTCGTAGAAAGTTCCCTAAAATAGCTACAGAAACACATATGCAAAACTGAGAGAATAAATTTTGGGAAGGCAAAACAAAATTGAAGGAATTTATCATCAATGAAATTCCACCAATGCATAGACAGGATGTTTGCATCTTATGGAACTTTCCAAAAGCAGCTACAATTGGGCCTCAACTATCAGCTCGAGCTTTAGTTCAAAACAGTTCATTGATACGGTATCAGAACCTCTATGACCGAAAGTTCTTGAGTTGACAATCCTATTTATTAATAAATTAAAAGCACATGCTGAGATGAGTCACTGTTATGCACACTTAAAGCTCAAGCTCAAGGGACATTTGCGTGAAATTATATATTAGAATATTAATATAAAAAAATGTTGTTGGCTTAGCAGCTCGAGCTTTTAGTTTAATAATTTTTTTTTTTTTTTGATAGAATTTAGTTTAATAAGTTAATTGACACGGATTCAGTACTGGTATAATGAAATTTAAATTAAACAAAACAAGCTACTCAGATAATTGATACTAAACATATGAGAAAATGCAGAAGAAATGCATACAGTTCCGAGAGTAATTTCGCTAACTTGAAGATCAGAGTCGCCAAGTTGTCTGTATTCGAGCGCAGCACTGATCGGTCGGAGCCTCGTCGGAGCACGGCGGATAAGGCAGCGTCTAGTGAAGCAGTGAGTGGTGTTACGGCGGAGAGCCGCCGGGTTTGTTGCGGAGAAAATAGTAGAGCACGACGCCATTGTCTCTTCTACAGAGCTCAAAGAAGCAAGTCGCGCTGTTTTTGCTTCGTCGTCTTAAATCTCACCTTATCACAAAAACTTTTTCCGAATTTTTCCTTTTACTTTGTATAATAATATAATTTTTCTAAAAGCATTATTTATTGTTACTATTATTATTCGATATAATCTTTCTATTTAATTCACTTTATATACCGCTAAATTATTTTTTATTTCGTGATGGATAAAAACAAATGAAATAAATAATTTGTAAAAAAAAAAACTATAAAATTTTCCATAATAATAATAATAATAATTATATTATTACATTTTTACTTAATATTATTTATATTGTTTTTGTTTAATTGACAAAAAGGTTGAAGGAGATTATTCTTGTTATTTATCATCAAAAGTGAAATTCACTGTTCACCAATTGAAATTTGGTGATTTACAATGTGGGCTTTTTGAATATTGCAGTTTTAAATTGTGAGGTTTGAGTCTGTTGGTTCTTGAGTCCTACAAGAGCTTGTTTATACTTTTGGGGGCTTATGTTATCACCCGATATTTTACTGTGATACGTGGGCCAATGAGCTCTCTCCTATATGCCATGTATGACAAATAAGACTACGTTGAATAATCTTAGTTGCCACGTAAACGTGCGTTGAATAGTCAAAACTAGAAAAATCTCTACGTGGACTCTGGTTCTTATTTAGTCTCTTAATTCAATTTGGAAGTAACAAACTAAAGAGGAGTTTGATCACCGACCTAAATAGGCTGGATTCTTGATAAGTCCTACTTCAACTAGAATTCTGACTACAAATCTTGCTATAAATACATGAGATCTTGACTTCTTAACTCTTTATTGGAGTTACTTGCTTTCCGATCACGAATCATTACTAACTTTAGCACCGGAGAGAGGTCGCCGGTCAACGGCCCCTTTTAGGCTAACGTTTGCTATTTTTCAGGAAGCATAGCCTACGTGGATTCAAGTTACAATTTCTCGGTAACAACATTAATAAAAAAAATCAATATGTCCAAATTAGTTATTTTATATTATAACATCAACAACTAATTATAATTTTACCAAACACTAATAATCAAACATCAAATCGCAAACAGCAAAACGAAACAACAAACAACAATTAGGAGCAATATCAAACAGGAACATCTGTACCAAACAGGCTTTTACTTTGTAATCACACTTTCGATTTTCAAAAATGACAATTTGTGTAGCTTTCACTCTTTAAATATTTGCTTTATCTCTCATAGCCAAACAACTCTGAAATTAGGGGTGAGTACGGGTCTACTAGTACCGGAGTTTTAGAAATCTCCTGAACCGTATTGGAAACCGAGGATTTGTAAAATCCAATCTCCGGAACCAGACCCGAACGTAAAAATCTCCGGATTGGATTGTCTCGAATTTTTGTGACGGAGATTCGGAGATTTAAAATTAATTAAATTGATTGCAAAATATTTTTTATTTTTTTTGAAAATCACTCAATTTATATATGCAATTATGTATCATTAACTAACATATTATTAAAAAATATATATATTTAAGCTTCACAAATAATAGATTCATAACATTAAAACTTATTTATACACAATTTTTTCTTAACAAATAATAAAATAGCTAAGGGAAGTCCGATTCTTTCGGTTCAATACAATATAGTTTGGTTCTTTCGGGTTTTCAATACGGGTATTATTAAATCTCCATAATTGTACCGGAACAAAGTCAAAAGTTCAATCCAGTTCTGGATTTTTTTCCAGAGATTTGGTTCGGTTCAAGAATCTTCGAGATCCACGCTCAGTCCTATCTTAAATGACCTTAAAATTTAAAAGTTGAAGATTGAAAGTTGCTTAAAATATTATCAATTCTTAATTTATTAAATTACAGATGTCATTGACGTTATTTTGATAGTTTGAATCAAAAGTCCACATGTTTAAAAAAGAAAACAAATCCTTGAATTGACAAAATAAAAACAAACCACAAGATTTTATTTAGAAATGTAATCACAAAGATTTTTTTGGAATTTGCCATGTTTTATATTAATTTTTAATAGGGAATATTTAGGAGGCTCTTGAAAGTACTCTTAGCCAAATTAATTTGCATTTGGACACACTAAGCACATCATTGCAATTCAACTTATTTACCATATTTATCAGTTATGATAATTTTGAATAGATTCTTTAGGTAGGGTTGTTTAACTTATGTCAAATTAGTTTTACATTTATTTCGTATGAAACTTATTACGAGTTATTATTAGAGACCTTCAGTCAATTCATAACCACTGTAAAAATCATGTGTATATGAGAAATCATACAATGTATATTATCATATGCTACTTTCGTATTGTAAAGAACAACACGTAAGATGATAATTTATGTACCTTATTTATCAATCATGATAATTTTGAATAGATTTCCAAGGGTTGCTTTTGTTTAGGATAATGCCAAATTAGTCTAGATTTATTCCATATGAAATTTATTACGAGTTATTATCAGAGACGCTCAGTCATATCATAAGCACATTAAAAACCACATGTATCTGAGAGATCACACGATGGATATTAGCATAAACTACTTTCTTGTTAAAAATAACGACATGTAAGATGATAATTTACAGCGCGATACACTCGATTAATGCTCGCTTACAGGTCCACTAGGTTTGTTGAACAAATGGAAATCATGCGAAGATGGTAAGTAAATGGGATATATCCTGGCAGATTTTTTTTTTCCAAAGGCATAAGGTTAACATTTTACTTTCAAAGAATTTGATCTACATTTTAGATTGTGAAGAACTCATCAAGAAGGAGATTTTCTTATCTTTTGATTATACTCTAATCGAGCTCAAAAAGCTACTATCAGTTAGTGATTGAGAATATATAGATGGCTGAAGGTATGACCTCCTTCATTGAATTCTCTATTTTATATCATTAAACTTGTTGAATCCTTTTTAGAATTACTTAATCTATATGGATCTATGCATCATTTCTTAGAAGAAAAATAAAATAATCAAGTTCATGTTAAGTGCATGTTCTTATTTCGGCGAAAAATGAATTGCATTGAGTTAAATGACACAATGAAATTCCCAAAATGGAAGATAACTATTGGGAAAAAATCTAATGCGTTAAATTTAAGCGAAACATGATAAAGCAGATGTATCGTAAAGTTTCTCACAACATCGAATGCTTTTTTATTTAGTGAATACTCTGTTTCTTTCAAGAGAACATAATTGACTAGATCTATAACAAAATTCACTTCATACATCAATTTGTAACTTTTCTTCAGTAAATGCTTCAACGGCAAGAAAGATATATATATATCTATAGATGTATTGACATGAGTTTTTTTCCCCAAATCTTAGAGCAGTATTTCTTTTAATTTCCCTTAAATTTAATATATTGTTTTACACACATGTTTAAAACTCGATGATGCAATTAAACTAATAAACTTCCCCGTGAAAAATTCAAGAATGGAAAGTTGAAATTCATTAATTTCAATTTTCTTATGTTGAAAAGGAGGCATTTGCATGAATATTGATAGAGATACCCATACAGCTTCTGTTTTAGTGCATATTTTTTTTTATTAGTGTTATTTTGTTTGTTAGCTTGCACAAAAATAGCCTCCTAAATTCGAATTTTTCATATGTCATACGTTAGATAAATTTTTAAAAGAAAATACATGTATGCAATATAGATATATAATTTAGGAATTGAGTGCAGAAATTGATAATACTTTTGTAAAAACTAATATATATTTATAGGAATGGAAATACAAGTGAATATGATTGACAGATTATTCGCTGAGGAGACAATAAAAGAGATGGCTGGTTACAATAGAGGAAGTGGTTATGTTGAAGTCATGTGTGGTTGCACCAGCAGACGCTACGGTGACACTGTTGCTACTCTTCAAGTTCATACTAACGGCCGATTCGTTGTCATCTGTGAATGCTCTACTGCCCTTGAACCAAGTAGGTATATACGCATTTTTCAAGGAACTTATTTCCTTGACATGAAGAGTGAAATTAATGATTGTAAAAAAATGCAGAGACATTCACACCCCATGACTTCGAGAAGCATGCGGACAAGGAGGGAAGGAGAAGGTGGCAAAGCAATATCTGGGTGCTATTGAAAAATAAGAAAGTGCCTTTGTGGAGGACGCCATTGCTCAAGTATTATAAGCACCAAGCTAATAGGGCGAGCAAGACAATCCGAAGAAAATTCCATCGTGACGAGTTCATCACTTGCTCCATATGCAAGAAACAACGCAGGTTTCAACTCCGCACGAAGAAGCAAATCAGGGCTTACCATGATGCTTTGCTCAACCAAAGATGGAAGTGTTCCGACCGCCCTAGCGATAAGTATGCTAACCGATCTCTTAATATCATAGTGCATGAGTTCTTATATAGAAAATATATATAGCATTACTTAACTTAGATGTGTGTTTGGTCCAGAATCAGCTGCGTGGACGAGGAAGAGAGAGCTAGCCGAAGGAACGCCAGAGGGTGTCCTCGGTCTGGGCTATGCAAGGGCTGCACTTCTTGTGTTTGCTTTGGTTGTCTCAAGTGCAGGTTCTTTAAGTGCGCCTGTCGAACCTGTGCTGATTACATATACAACGCTGAACCTTAATTCGCTCTATAGCTATCCTCAGCTCCCGTAAATCCACAGAAGTATTTCTCATCTTTTCAAGTATGTATTGTGTGTTTAGATAATTGTTCGCTTACTTTCTTTGACTCTTATTATTTCCTACTGCCATTTTCCATATTTTAGACTTATTTATCATATGCAATTTGTGACGAACACAAAGGGGCAGTCATTGATATGTTGAATCCATGAGAATTTATTTGCAATAGTAGGTGTTAAAATATTGTTGGCAAGGTACCAGTGTCACGTGGTGGATGAGACCCACAATAGAATTTCTCTGAATCTAAGCCATTCAAATATCTGAAAAGACAATAAAATAAGTTAGCAGACAAGTAAACCAGTACAAACAATTTTTCTTTCATTCTTTCAGTTCCCATCTCTTTCAACTGTATAAATGGTTGTATCTTAGCCGTAAATGACTGTAGTTTTTCATATCGCTAAACAAAACACTTAATGGTTTTTCCTATCCCTAACTTCAAGAATCGGTCTCTCCTAGAGCAGATGAATAAGTTGAATTATACACACAAAATTTTGCATTTATTAAGTTGGACATGTAGCGATGTTCTAACGAGCATTGTCCAGGATGCTCCAAAATCCAGAAGACTAAAATAATTACATTTTCTAAACTAATATGTTCTAGGATGATGTTAGTTGAGCCATCTTCTATTGACCCTCTCGTGAGATGTTATTGTGTGTTCCAATAGTAGCATATGAGCCATTGACAACATTTTGAACGGAAAATCTTTGAAAGACAGGTACTATTGATAAAATCTTTTGAATGAGAGAGAAAAATATCTCCATAGATGTTATTGTGTGTTCCAATTATAGTAGCATATGAGTCATTGACAACATCTTAATGGAAATCGTTGAACGACTTATATTGTCGATAAAATCTTTCGAATGAGTGAGAAAAATATATCCAAATATAGTTGATTCAGATACAATGTAAGTACGCAATCACTGAGAATAAAATAGATTCAATAGAAATATGATGGATCAACCTAGTAGTAAATAAAGATATAGTAAATCAATTTAGACCGATCAAATATAGATTGAAATCAATCAAATATACATTGATATCGATCAAATGTATAAATATCACCAAATTGATTGAAATAAAAGGAGAAATCCTCGGAAAAAATGCCAAATTTCGAAATTATCACACTTTAGCCGTCTGATTAAAATTATTTCCAACAGTAATGCTCGTTTTGTAACCGTGGTTAAATAGAAACCGACAAGAGCCGGACCAGTTTCTAAATTTGCAAAGAAACCAGCATTATAGGGGCCTGTTTCAATGACACATCAGCCTGCAGAGGACAAAAATATGACAGTCACTGAAACCGGCCCCTGCCAAGCCGATTTCAGAAACCAGCCCCTTCATCATGCCAATTGTTATCTCATATCTGCCGCTCTGTAAAACGCTGCCTCTAAGCTCTGTAATCTTTCCTGCCCTGTTGTATCCCATATCTGCCATTCTCATTAATTCATTATTTTTATTCTTTTAATCATCACCTATGCAGGCTGACGTGTCACTGAAACATGCCCCTCTAATGCCAGTTTCCTTGCAAATTTAGAAACATGTCCGACTCTTGCCGGTTTTTATTTAAACACGGTTTCAAAACGAGCATTACAGTTAGAAATAATTTTAATCAGGCCATTAAAGTGTGATAATTTCGAGCATTAACATTTTTCTGAAGATTTATCCGAAATAAAAAGTGAAAATTTGATGCATATAAAAGGACAACGACTATTATTTTAATTTTACAATTGATGTTTGAGTGTACATATGTTTTGAATGAGAACTTTTAATAACTAACTATTTAATTAGGTTGTATTTGAATATAAATTTTAATTATGTGAAATGAATTATTTTCTTTATATATTTATAATTATTCATATTTTAATATCAATTAAACATTTAAATGAAGTAAAATAGAAGTATTTATTGGCTTTAACTCATAAAGCTTGAAATTGAACCTCCATATTTCTGCCGCACATGAAATACAACACATACATGACACAAGCCTATCGAGAAAGTAACACAAAGATCTCATGCCCACTATTATCCATCAGGCTTATTATTTTCCATATAATCAATTTCAATTTCAATTTCTAGAGAAAGACCTTGAGCTTGGGCTAAACAGGGTAACTTCCTGCCTATTCTCCTTAAGCCTCCTGGCATCTTCCCTTGAAACCTGGAAGGCATTGGCTACTACTTCATCAGGCATTGCCCTGATGGCTGATACACGTCCCGCGAGTTGGTTGATCTTCGCATTCTCATTAGTCTTGAATGACACCCATGATAATCCCTCGTTGTTCGCCCTCTTCACCACGACAAAGTTCTGTGGGGCTGTCAACATTTGCCCTTCCTGAACTTGCCCATCGAACACTGTCTCACCATTGTCATCAACAATCTGGACACGTCCGCTTCCTCTTGTGAAGTAGCAGATGCTGTGGGCGTTCATGTTCCAGTGGGGTCCCATTATTGCATTCTGCAGTTATTTGTTTGAAATTAATCAAATTGATCGCGGATGTTGATATCAGAATAAACATTTTTGTTATCAGAATGTAATACTTAGGCCTGTTATTAACTGAATACTAAACTTAACTGAATTTTACTGAATTTAAGTAAAAAAGAACGGGCCCTTACGCTGTATAGGACACCTTTCTGGACGCTGAGGCGGAGGTGGCTGAGGATGGGGAGGTTAAGGCTGTTAATGTTTGTGACACGTCCGGCTTGTGGGTTGAACACATCAGCACGTGATGGATCGTTGATGTTGTGTTTAAGCCTTGCTGTGCAGAATGTTTCTTCAACTCCATTACCTGTACGTCTTCCTGGTGATCGTCCGCGTCTGATCTCAAATTCTCTTTGCCTCTGTTCCTCCTGTTCTCTTCGTTCTTCTTCTTGGCTTTGTTCAGGTACGACCAACTCGAGATCACGCTCTACGCTCACAATGATACCTCTGTTGTCGTTTTCGCTCCTCAACCTTCTTGCAAGATCAGTGTTGATGTTGAAAGCATCAGCCAACATCCGCTCGTCCAATCCTGAGAAGATGTTTCCTGCATTTTGTCTGCCTCTTCTGCTCTCACTGCCTCCAAATCTGGTCTGGCGTCCTCGTGATCGAGAAGATTGTCCTCTGAAGCTCTGGATATCTTGCTGAGGGTTTCCAGCTAGGAAGAAATCCTGGTTCATATATATACATCAGTTAACTGTTCTGTTTATGGAATTTGAATTTATAAAAAGAAAATGGATGAAATTACTCTGTGGTTCTGGTCAAGCTGATTAGCAGGATTGGCAGTGTCAATGATTTGGACAAGAACAAGAGGAGATCGTCCGTTGTTGTAAACCCATTGAGCAACTCCAGCAGGCAAGGCAATAACATCACCTTCTCGGAGGCGACGGACCTTCTGGTGCTGATCTTGCCTTTGTCTCTCCCCTCTCGGTCTAGATGATACTGATTCTGATGGTGATTGAAATGTCTCGGGACATCCGGGGATAACAGCTCCCTGAACACCATTTCCTGTACATACAAATTCAGTCCATCAAATTAGAAGAAACTTGAATAAGTTAATGAAAAAGAGACAGAAATTAGTGAATGTATACCTTGAACAACGTAGATAAGCTTAGGACCGTTGACATACTGAGGCAAAAGCAAACCGCGCTCTTGGATAGTGTGGCGCATAGCAACAACACCAGCGCATTGGAATTGCTCATCGTTCTCGTCCCAGATATCAGTAAAACCAGCCTCAGATTTGATTGTTCGAGAAGGCTCGACAGCGTTAATGCGATCGAGTCTGCATTGGTCCTGAGTGGAACGTTGAAGACGCGGTTGCCTTCCTACCTGGAGGCCCTGGTCAGTAGTGACCTGCTCAATTTGAGCGAGACAGCCCTGGAAGAGCACAAGGCAGCAGAGACCAAGTGAAAGCAATGCAAGTTTACCCATTTTGAATGTGTTTGTGTATGATGAAATTGAAGACATTAATGGAGTAATATTTATAGTGAATGAATTGCAGATTAGAGTTCTGGACGTGGCAAATCGATTGTTGTGTGGCTGCATTAAAAGAGTTCTGCATGTGAAATTGTCATCTTATGCTCAATTTCTTGCTTCCACATAATCTTTTTCTCTGGTACGTGTTGCTCTTTTTCATCACTATGCAATTCTGTTTATTAGATTTGTTTGTTTCTGCTATTCTCATATGGGAATATTCATATAGATTAACTTGTGATTTTCTGCATATTATTTCATTTTCAACCAAGATTTGCAATTAATAGTATTCATCAAACTACAGCTAGTATCTATAAATTAATAAGTACCGCCATTATAAATGAATCCATAAACAATATTTGATAATTTGAATGTCCCTTAGTAAAGTTGTCATATTATTGAGGAGATTTTCTATTGTCAATCTGGAGTTATACATCCGATTAGGGAAAAGAGAGATGCATACTGTAAAAAATTAAATGGTCATGTAATTGTTTCGGGAGTACTGTAATTATTTTTCTTTTAGGTTATCTTTGTGAAGTTAAGTAGTTATATATTCGACCCGTGAAAAGAGGGATTCATACTACTTCATGGGAGGCTGTCTGTATTAAGAAATAAACACTTAGAAGTAGGATCAGTTAAATGGTCATGTGATTGTTTGAGAGTATTGTAAAATCTTTCCTAACTGGTCTGAACTTAAATGCTGGATAAGCTATGCGTTGTGTAATTAAAAGAGATTACTGTTATGACCAAAAAAAATAGATCAGTGTTCATTGGAGTTTGATGTTGAAAATTAAGGTTGGGCAATTGAATTGTCACTTATTTGTTTCTGCATGTAAGTTTGCTTTGGTTGATACATGTCTTTCTTGTTTACCTATATGTTAAATATAAACTAAATTATTGGCCTTTATATTATTAAAAAACATTGTTTTAGTTCTAGTATTCATAAAAAAAAAAAAACACTATGAAGTTTCTAACCTTTATCAGTGTCATCAAATCTTTAGTCCCTAAAGATAAAAAACTAAAGATGAATATTGAACAAATTGTGTTAGTCAAACAAAAAAATTGTCAAATATACATAAAACTAATTAGAATTGCAAGTAGCAAATTCTCCCAATGCCTTTTGAATCAAAGAAAATAAGTTGGTTCGAAGACAATTTTGGGGAAAATCATAACCGTTGGACAACAATAGACATTTTTATCAACATAAATCCCTTTTTTAGACGTTAGTCATTGCGGCGTGCGTTGAAAAATTTGAACTTTTAGAGCTTTATGATTCAGACTTTTCTGATTACTGTCTTCAACAACAGAGAGATGCTTTCCATAAACTGTTGTATAATGACTGTAGTTTATGGAAACCATCGTTTGCAGCAGATGCCTCTTTTGATGGCGAAAAGTTGTGCAATCGTAAATGTCAAATTGCAATGTAAATTATCTTTTGCATCGATAATATAGCAGTTTTTAGTTGCAAAGTACATTAGCTTTTTTTTGTGCCATCATTCATGGTAAATAGTTTCATCTCTTAACACTCAAAAACTCCAATTTTGCCTTTCCCGATTCTTTCCACGATTAAGAATGAGTACAAGAACTTGCATCGATGAGATAAGTGTTCTCCTTGAGTTTGGTTGCAATGTAAATTTTTTCTCCCTTCTCTTCATTTTGTTTTTCTTAATTTCTCGGACGAACTGAATTCTGGATATGTTGAAATAACTCTATTAACACATTGAATTTCTATAAGCAACTAAACCAAACATCATGCCCTATCATTGTTAAAAGATTCCTTGCATTTTATGACATGCAAGAAAAGTTATTAACTAATTAACAATTACTTTCTTAGAATATAATTTCTTTATTTATATATATTTTTTAACCACAAAAAAAGAAAGCTACTGGTTTATTTGTTAGAAGTATTCTTTATTATTAACTCAAAAAGCTTGGAATGAACCTCTATTTCTCCCGCCCGCATATGAAAATTTAACACACAAGGCACAAGCCTACTAAGAAACTAACAGAAGATCCCATGCCCGCTTAGGCTTATTATTTTTCATTTCCTCAGCTTATTACAATTTCGATGTAGCTGTCTGTAACCAATTTCATTATCTTGAAGGGGACCTGGAGCTGGGGCTGAAAAGGGTAACTTCCTGCCTGTTCTCCTTGAGTCTCCTGGCGTCTTCCCTGGAGACTTGGAAGGCATTTGCTACAACTTCGTCAGGCATAGCCCTGATGGCTGACACACGTCCCGCGAGTTGGTTGATCTTCGCATTCTCATTAGTCTTGAATGACACCCATGATAATCCCTCGTCGTTCGCCCTCTTCACCACCACAAAGTTCTGTGGAGCGGTCAACATCTGTCCTTCCTGAACTTGCCCGTCGAACACTGTCTCACCATTGTCATCAACCATCTGGACACGTCCACTTCCTCTTGTGAAGTAGCATATGCTGTGGGCGTTCATGTTCCAGTGGGGTCCCATTATAGCGTTCTGCAGTTAATTATTTGAAATTTGTTGAATTTATGGATCAATGTTGATAGCAGAATGAACATGTGTATGATCAGGATGTTATACTTACGCTGTAGAGGACACCTTTCTGGATGCTGAGGCGGAGGTGCCTGAGGATGGGGAGGTTAAGGCTGTTGATGTTGGTTACACGTCCTGCTTGTGGGTTGAACACATCAGCGCGTGATGGATCGTTGATGTTGTGTTTAAGCCTTGCTGTGCAGAATGTTTCTTCTACTCCATTAACTGTAGGTCTTCTTGATGATCCTCCGCGTCTGCTCTCGAATTGTCTTTGCCTCTCTTCTTCCATCTCTCTTCGTTCTTCTTCTTGGCTTTGTTCGGGTACTACCAATTCAAGATCACGCTCTACGCTCACAATGATACCTCTGTTGTCGTTTTCGCTCCTCAACCTCCTTGCAAGATCAGTGTTGATGTTGAAAGCATCAGCCAACATCTGCTCGTCCAATCCCGAGAAGATGTTTCCAACATTGTCTTGTCCACCTCTTCTGCTTTCACTGCCTCTGAGCCCGAACTGACTTCTTCGTGAACGAGAGAATTCTCCTCTCATGCTCTGGACATCTTGCTGAGGGTTTCCAGCTAGGAAGAAATCCTGATTCATATATATACACCAGTTAACAAATCTGTATATGGAATTTGAATTTTTTTTTTTAAAAAAAAAGGATGCAGGATGAAATTACTCTGTGGTTCTGATCGAGCTGATTAGCAGGATTGGCAGTGTCAATGATTTGGACAAGAACAAGAGGAGTTCTGCCATCGTTATAAACCCATTGAGCAACTCCGGCAGGCAAGGCAATAACATCACCTTCTCGGAGGCGACGGACCTTCTGGTGCTGATCTTGCCTTTGTCTCTCCCCTCTCGGGCTAGATGATACTGATTCTGATGGGGATTGAAATGTCTCGGGACATCCCGGGAATACAGCTCCCTGGACACCATTTCCTGCTCGTACATTTCCCCCAAATTAGAGCCAAATGAAGGAAATACAGAAACGTAGAAACACGAATGTATATATATGTATACCTTGAACGACATAGATGAGCTTGGGACCGTTGACATATTGGGGCAAAAGCAAGCCTCTTTCTTGAATAGTATGACGCATAGCTACAACACCAGCACATTGAAATTGCTCATCATTCTCATCCCAGATATCAGTAGTACCTGCCTCGGATTGGATGCTTCGAGAAGGTTCAACAGCGTTTATGCGCTCGAGTCTGCATTGGTCCTGAGTAGAACGTTGAAGACGTGGTTGCCTTCCTCCCTGGCGGCCATGCTCTGTAGTGACTTGCTCAATTTGAGCAAAACAGCCCTGGAAGAGAACAAAGCAGCAGATACCAAGAGAAAGCAATGTAAGTCTACCCATTTTGAATGTTCTTGTGTAGGATGAAATTGAAGACATTAATGGAATGATATTTATAGTGAATGAATTGCAGATTAGAGTTCTGGACGTGGCGAATCGATTGTTGTGTGGCTCAATTAAAAGAGTTCTGCATGTGAAATTGTCTTGTTATGATTAACTTCTTGCTTCCACATAATCTTTTTCTCTGGTTCGTGTTGCTATTTTTCATCACATTGCAATTCTGTTTAATAGATTTGTTTGTTTCTGCTGGTCTCATATTGGAATATTCTTATAGATTAACTTGGTAATTTCTGCATAGTATTTCATTTTCAACCCAGATCATTAATATTGTTCATCAAACTACAGCTAGTTTCTATAAAGAAATTCACAAACAGTAGTTGATAATTTGGATGTCCCCTTGGAAAAGTTGTCTTATTATTGAGGAGATTTTCTATTGTGAATCTGGAGTTATACATCCGTTTAGTGAAAAGAGAGATTCGTACTATTTCATAGGAGATCATTAGTGTTAAGAAATTAACGCGTAGTAGCACCACTAATTATATGGTCGTGTAATTGTGTTGGGAGTATTGAAAAGAATTTCCTTTGAGGTTTGCTTTGTGAACTTAAGTAGTTATACATCCAACTAGTTCATGGAAGACTGTTTGTATTTAAGAAATAAACATGTAGAAGTAGGATTAATTAATTGGCCATATGATTGTTTGGGGGAGTATTGTAAGATATTTCTAATTGGGTTTGCTTTGTGAACTTTCTGTACTTAAATGCTGGATTAGCCAGCCACTGTGTGATTAAAAGAGAGTAGTGTTGTTTGTTTGGAGTTTGATGGTTAAAAATAAAGCTGGGGAATTGAAATTTTGCAAATTGATTGATGAACTGTCATTTATTTGTTTCTGCATGTAAGTTTGTCTTGTTTGGCACATTGTCTTTCTTGCTTACCTTTATGTTAAATAAAGACTAAATCATTGGTTTTTAGTCCTTGTATTTCTAAAAATACATAACCGTTGCACAATAATAGACATTTTATCAACATAAATCCAGATTTGGAGTGTTTTTTTTAGATGTTAGTCTTAGCAGTGTCCGTCGAAAAAAGTTGTGCCATCGTAAATGGTAAATAATTTCATATCTTAGCACTTAAAACAATTTATTTTTCTCATTCCTCCACTGATTAAGAATGAGCACAACATTTAGTTTCATCTCTTAACACTCAAAAACTCCAATTCTGTGTTTTCCAATTCCTTCAGCGATTAAGAATGAGCACAACAACACAACTTGCATCGATAAGATAGCATTTTCCTTGAGTTTGGTTGCAATGTAAATTCTCTTTCCCCCTTCCATTCATTTTGTAATTGAATTCTGGATCTGTTTGCTTTTAAATATTCTAGGCTATATATCTGGATTTTGCAAAAGAGAACTCAAGAATGTTTTTCATAGTACAATTAAGAAAATATCTTCTCCAATTAACAAAAAATAAAATAAAAAAAGTGCAGTTGAATTGATTTTCTATTGCAGTGTATGAAGATTACCATCATTTTCTTAGTTACCAAACAAAGAGATTGAGCATTAACACTTATGAGTACTTAGCTTTTCCGAGAAAATCTAGAGTGGTCCTCTTTATAAATATTAAGGATAGGATTGATACGGGGACTATATAGGTTATAATGAAAGATGTGGAGCTTGAGAGTATATACTCTAGGAAAAGAGTGTAAAACTGGACTATCTTTCCCTTTCTTTTTTCTCTATTGTACAAACCTAACTAATTACCATCTATTGAAGAGAAGTAACTCTATTACGAAATTGTTGAATTTATTAACTAATTAACAATTTGGTTTCTTAAACTACAATTTCTTTGTTTGTATACACTTTTAACCAGAAAAAAGAGCTCCAGTTTTATTGCTTGGAAGTGTTTTTTTTTATTCAAGTATATATGCATAAGAGTAGGATTTCTTATGAGAAAGAAGAAAATATGAGTATGTATAAAGCAAAATAGAAACTGTTATTCGTTTAAAATATATTTGTTGGCTTTATTAACTCAAAAAGCTTGAAATAAACCTCTATTTGTCCCGCATATGAAAATATTAACACAAAAGGCACAAGCCTACCAAGAAACTAACAGCAGATCTCATGCCCACTATTAGGCTTATTATGTTTGATTTCTCTCTTATTACAATTTCGATGTGGCTATCTTTAACCAATTTCAATATCTTCAAGGGGACCTGGAGCTGGGGCTGAAAAGGGTAACTTCCTGCCTGTTCTCCTTGAGCCTCCTGGCATCTTCCCTTGAGACCTGGAAGGCATTGGCTACAACTTCGTCGGGCATAGCCCTGATGGCTGACACACGGCCAGCGAGTTGGTTGATCTTGGCGTTCTCATTAGTCTTGAATGACACCCATGATAATCCCTCGTTGTTGGCCCTCTTCACCACCACGAAGTTCTGTGGGGCTGTCAACATTTGTCCTTCCTGAACTTGCCCGTCGAACACTGTCTCACCATTGTCATCCACAATCTGGACGCGGCCACTTCCTCTGGTGAAGTAACAGATGCTGTGGGCGTTCATGTTCCAGTGGGGTCCCATTATCGCGTTCTGCAGTTAATTATTTGAAATTATTTAAATTTATCCACAATGTTGATACTAGAATCAACATGAATATAACCAAAACGAACGTTATACTTACACTGTAGAGAACACCTTTCTGGACGCTGAGGCGGAGGTGGCTGAGGATGGGGAGATTAAGGCTGTTGATGTTGGTCACACGTCCAGCTTGTGGGTTGAATATATCAGCACGTGATGGATCGTTGATGTTGTGTTTAAGCCTTGCTGTGCAGAATGTTTCTTCTACTCCATTAGCTAATCTTCGTGATGATCCTTGGCGTCTGCTCTCGAATTCTCTTTGCCTCTGTTCCTCTTGTTCTCTTCGTTCTTCTTCTTGGCTTCGTTCGGGTACAACCAACTCGAGATCACGCTCTACGCTCACAATGATACCTCTGTTGTCGTTTTCGCTTCTCAACCTTCTTGCAAGATCAGTGTTGATGTTGAAAGCATCAGCCAACATCTGCTCGTCCAATCCTGAGAAGATGTTTCCTGCATTGTCTTGTCTGCCTCTTCTGCTCTGACTGCCTCCGAATCTGGTCTGCCTTCCTCGTGATCGAGGAGATTGTCCTCTCAAGCTCTGGATATCTTGCTGAGGGCTTCCAGCTAGGAAGAAATCCTGGTTCATATATATACATCAGTTAACTGTTCTGTTTATGGAATTTGAATTTATAAAAAGAAAATGGATGAAATTACTCTGTGGTTCTGGTCAAGCTGATTAGCAGGATTGGCAGTGTCAATGATTTGGACAAGAACAAGAGGAGATCGTCCGTTGTTGTAAACCCATTGAGCAACTCCAGCAGGCAAGGCAATAACATCACCTTCTCGGAGGCGACGGACCTTCTGGTGCTGATCTTGCCTTTGTCTCTCCCCTCTCGGTCTAGATGATACTGATTCTGATGGTGATTGAAATGTCTCGGGACATCCGGGGATAACAGCTCCCTGAACACCATTTCCTGTACATACAAATTCAGTCCATCAAATTAGAAGAAACTTGAATAAGTTAATGAAAAAGAGACAGAAATTAGTGAATGTATACCTTGAACAACGTAGATAAGCTTAGGACCGTTGACATACTGAGGCAAAAGCAAACCGCGCTCTTGGATAGTGTGGCGCATAGCAACAACACCAGCGCACTGGAATTGCTCATCGTTCTCGTCCCAGATATCAGTAAAACCAGCCTCAGATTTGATTGTTCGAGAAGGCTCGACAGCGTTAATGCGATCGAGTCTGCATTGGTCCTGAGTGGAACGTTGAAGACGCGGTTGCCTTCCTACCTGGAGGCCCTGGTCAATAGTGACCTGCTCAATTTGAGCAAGACAGCCCTGGAAGAGCACAAGGCAGCAGAGACCAAGTGAAAGCAATGCAAGTTTACCCATTTTGTATGTTTTTTAGAAGAGAGGGAAGCTATGGATTGATGAAATAGAGGATTAATAGAATGGTATTTATAGTGAAAGAATTGAAGATTAGAGTTGTGGACGTGGCAAATCGATCTGGGTGGTGGCTTGATTGTTTCTGCATGATGAATTGTCTTCTTCTATTGCATGAATTCTATGCTCTTTCTTGCTTCCACATAGTTTTTTTTATCAAGGTACGTGTTGCTCTTTATCTTCAATTTGCAATTCTGTTTTATATACATTCTTGTTTCTGCTGCGAATGCAGGATTATCCATAGAGATTAACTTGTTAATTTCTGCATTATTTTTACTTGAATGCTGTTTGGATTTGATGCTGAAAAATTAAGGTTAAGCTATGGAAATGTGGCAAATTGATTGATAAAATAATCATTTGTTTGTTTCTGCATGTAAGTTTGTCTTTTTGGTTGATAACTTGATTACATGGCTTTCTTGCTTACCTATATGTTAGATAAATGGCCTGCCTTTTGCAATGAATTTGGCTTGGTTCATTGCAATGTTTGATAATTTTGGCGTAATTAACATGCATAATATAATTTATGTTAAATAGCTCGAACATTAACATGATTTTTTGAGATAACTCGTCTGTTAACATGATAATATTGTATTTAGGCTTTGTTCTTTCTAACTTAAATTCAGTGAAATTCAATTCAGTTCAGGAAACTCAATAAAATTCATTACACATTTTGCCGATAATTCAATTCAACTCAGTAAAATAGAACAAAGCCTTAACATGATTATCATTTTATGTTTCTATATGATTTATATGGTATGAACTTCTTGTTCCAGTTTTAGTTATAGAATGAACTTTTATCCAAGGATTCGTACATATTGGGCATGAATGTTCATGGTGGGAATTGCCTTTTTTTAAGCTCTTATTGAAATGAATAAGTTCCTGAAAATTTAAAGGACTCTATATGTAATTCTAGGGAGTTAATGTCACATAGTTGGCTAATTGTGAATAGAGTACTGTTGAATCAAAAATGAATTCCTTAATTTCAAGGGAGTTGGCTAATAGGGTTCTGTTGGATTAAAAATCACATAGTGGGATTTAAATGTATGTTATTATTGCAAGTTAGAGTCTTGTGAATTGATCAAATTTGGTTGGAGGTAGACTCCATTTATGTTGTAAATTCATTTTATAGTCACTTTATGGATGTTTCTTTGTAAAATTCGTTAAAATTGAATGTATTGTTTATCACTATGTTTGTAAGATGTAGGTTGTGGTCACTCATATTTTTCGAGAAGGGAATCGTTATGTTGATACTCTAGCTCGGCATGGTTTGTTTATCTTCTCCTCTTTCGGAATGCTGAAATTCTGGTTCAAGCTTTTGTGATCATTTCATTTAGGAGAATTAAAGTGTCTCTAGCCAATTTCGGTTTTGTTGAGTGCCTTATGCTTGTTGTTATATCTTCTATTTCTTCTCGAACTTTTATCTTGTTTTGAAATCATTTTGGATCTGATGCATTAAAAACTTCAGGGGTGTCAACTTTAATTAGTTTGATTGAGATATTCTCTTAAACGAAGAGAGAGACACGATGCATTAGAAATCAAAAGGGCACAGTTAAATAGGCATGCCAACTCAAGGCTATATAACAACCCCCAAAGCTCCGCTAAAACAGTGGTATAAATACCGAGATTACAAGCAAACACTAGAATGAATAAGACCCACAGCGGACGCGGGTCTCGGATTGCCCTTACTAATGCCATCACAGTTGAACCAAACCTAACCAGACATCGAATTATGCCATAAAACAACAATATTAGGCATGTTCTTTATGCCTTATTATTAATTTATTTCAATTCAGTTCAGTAGTATTCAATTCAGTTCAACTCACTAATTTTCAGTAATTTAATAAATTAGTTTAATTCAATAACTAATTATTATATATATACTAAATTAAGTTAAAATAAATAAATTAAGATTAAGGTTAATTTGAAAAATAATTAATTCATTAATAAAATAAAATATACTTATTACACTTTAATAATTTATATATTTTATGATGAACGTTTGATAGTTTTAATTAAATAAAAAGTTTGTCTCACATATATTAACGATATCATATCTTTATAATTCCAATTTTATATATTTAGTATTACTATTTTTTTTTTTTGGATGGAAAAATCGATTTCATTAAGCTAAGCAAGAATTACACTTATCATGGTTAATGAAACTGACAAGAAAAGAGGGAACAAAATTGATAAAAGTTGACATTGAAGATAAAGTCTTGACCCACGTAGCAACTTCATGAGCAACAATATTTGTAATACATCGGGAGTGCATAACTTGGACCGTAAGAACCTCCCCATCCACCCCAGAATATTGTCAAAAACTAACGAACCATGAAAGTCAACCAATTCTTTACGGTTTAAAGCATTAGCCACCGAGAGTTTATCAGTTTCGAGAATTATATCAATCAAACCTGCATCCCAAGCTGTTTGTAAGCCTAACACCATAACTTCCATCTCCTCCACCTCCACCGATATAGTTGGTCCTGTATTACTAATTTTAGATATTTAGTATTACTAATTAAACAAAAAATATGTCTCATATATAGTAAAATTGTATCGTCTAATTTTTTTTTTCATTAAAAGTTGAAATTATTACTAATATGTTTTTATTTTATTTAATAAAAATTATTAATATATGACGTATATGGTATTTCATAGGTCTTATATTATAGTATTTTCATATTCTCATTTTCATCATCCCTTAAATTGTTGTAATATTGAGTTATTTTAGATTTAATGAAGTTTATTTAAAAAATTGCTATTAGTATTATTTAACCTTATTTATTTTAATTATTGCGGTGAAGTTTAATATTATCATTATTGTTAAGTTGAGTTTAATTTATTTCAGTTCAGTAGAGTTATAAAGAACCGAGCCTTAGTGGGAGCAATACCGAATCATCACCATTAGACCTCTGAATGGAATAAACTCCTCCCCTTGGTTAATAACAAAATCGGTTTTACTCACCACCCAAGTTGGAGTTGCAGAGAAGTAACAATATGAAAATTAATAAGGGTAAACCCATGTGTTTATTGATTTTGACAAAAAGAGAATTGTGTTTATCACAGTTACTCGAAAGCTGGAAAATCTATTAACGGTGTTAAATATGATGATGTGGCATAAGATTTTCGGTCTTGATTCATAGGTAAATTCCTAAAATATTTACGTATTTACAACTTTAAAGTGTGGGAAGTGAGTTTTTTTTATAAAATAACCAATAAATTAAAACTAAGATATCCCTTGACACGTCATCACATTTAACACTGTTAATGAGTTCCACCTTTTGGGTAACGGAAATAAACACAGTCTTGTTTTGTCAGAAAAATAAATACATACACTATTTTGACAAAATTGGTAAACACGAAATTTTTTTTAGGAAATTATCCAATTAATAAATTAAATACTTAAAGATTACAAATTATATTATGTAGGATAAAAAAGAAAGATAAATAAATACGAAAAATAGATATTTTACTATTGAAACATAGAGTAAAGATGATTTAAAATTTCTTTGGTCTAATTTAATTATGTGCACTTATAGAGAGTAAACTTTTTTGTAAAATTATTTTTTTTACAAATCATTTTTTATAGAGGCTGGAAATTGAACCCACAACCTCATTACCTTTTAGTGCAGCAACCATTAAACTATTGAGTTGGTGGCTAGGTGAATATGATATCTAAAATTACAGAACTTAACAAGTTGCTTGCACATTTTACTATTTGTATATTTTACCACTGGGGTTTTACATTTTATTTGACATCAGTGGAATCAATACACAATGTTGAAGATACATACAAATTGATCAATATTGTTTACGAATTCTTTTACCCATGAAGCACGTATCGGATTCTCTAGATATGTGTACCCGTATCGGATTCTCCGGATACGCGATGAAATCTCAGGCATCCTCCTAGCTAATTGCTTCTTCTTCTTCTTCTTCTTCTTCTTCAATAGATTTTCCAACCTCTTCATTCGTCAATTGTTTATGTTCTTTTTGAAGTGTTAAATGTTTGTATTTGACGAATTAATGACTTATTATGATATTTTAATAGCTTGTAACGACTTGCATGAATTCTATTTGTAGTGACTAACTTTATTTTGTTGTTATTTATGAATTTTATATATTTCACTATCATATGTGTAGATATATCAAATCGGTGTATCCCGCCGCATGCGTATCACATGTTTTCTAAAATTGCATCTCCTAGTCTTTTACTGAGGGGTGGTAAATGGTAATTCATCTCAACAAAATAACTATAGCTTTGATGTCTTTGCAAGAAAATGAACATATGCAAAGATTAACAAATTAATCTGAATGGATATTCCCTAGCTACATGTCCAGAAACAAACACGTTACACCTATGTAAATGACGAAAAATATATAGTATTAAACAGAAGTACAAAGTGCACAGAATTATGAGCAACACGTACCCTGATAAAAACTATGTGGAAGCAAGAAAAAGCATTCAAGTCATGCAACAAAACAAGACAATTCCACATGCACTAAAAAATCACGACACCACACCCATCGATTTGCCACGTAAAATCTCCAATCTGCAAATGTTTCACTATAAATATAATTCCATCAATGCCCTCAATTTCATCAATCCATAGTTTCCCTCTCTTCTAAAAAACATACAAAATGGGTAAACTTGCATTGCTTTCACTTGGTCTCTGCTGCCTTGTGCTCTTCCAGGGCTGTCTTGCTCAAATTGAGCAAGTCACTACTGACCAGGGCCTCCAGGTCGGAAGGCAACCGCGTCTTCAACGTTCCACTCAGGACCAATGCAGACTCGATCGCATTAACGCTGTCGAGCCTTCTCGAACAATCAAATCCGAGGCTGGTTTTACTGATATCTGGGACGAGAACGATGAGCAATTCCAGTGCGCTGGTGTTGTTGCTATGCGCCACACTATCCAAGAGCGCGGTTTGCTTTTGCCCCAGTATGTCAACGGTCCTAAGCTTATCTATGTTGTTCAAGGTATACATTCACTCATTTCTGTCTCTTTTTCATTAACTTATTCAAGTTTCTTCTAATTTGATGGACTGAATATGGGGCAAATGTATGTATAGGAAATGGTGTTCAGGGAGCTGTTATCCCCGGATGTCCCGAGACATTTCAATCACCATCAGGATCAGTATCATCTAGACCGAGAGGGGAGAGACAAAGGCAAGATCAGCACCAGAAGGTTCGTCGCCTCCGAGAAGGTGATGTTATTGCCTTGCCTGCTGGAGTTGCTCAATGGGTTTACAACAACGGACGAACTCCTCTTGTTCTTGTCCAAATCATTGACACTGCCAATCCTGCTAATCAGCTTGACCAGAACCACAGAGTAATTTCATTTCATTTTGCATCCATTTTCTTTTTATAAATTAAAATTCCATAAACAGAACAGTTAACTGATGTATATATATGAACCAGGATTTCTTCCTGGCTGGAAGCCCTCAGCAAGATATCCAGAGCTTGAGAGGACAATCTTCTCGATCACGAGGAAGGCAGACCAGATTCGGAGGCAGTCAGAGCAGAAGAGGCAGACAAGACAATGCAGGAAACATCTTCTCAGGATTGGACGAGCAGATGTTGGCTGATGCTTTCAACATCAACACCGATCTTGCAAGAAGGTTGAGGAGCGAAAACGACAACAGAGGTATCATTGTGAGCGTAGAGCGTGATCTTGAGTTGGTCGTCCCCGAACAAAGCCAAGAAGAAGAACGAAGAGAACAGGAGGAACAGAGGCAAAGAGAATTCGAGAGCAGACGCCAAGGATCATCACGAAGAAATGGAGTAGAAGAAACATTCTGCACACAGAGGCTTAAACACAACATCAACGATCCATCACGTGCTGATATATTCAACCCACAAGCTGGACGTGTGACCAACATCAACAGCCATAACCTCCCCATCCTCAGTTACCTCCGCCTTAGCGTCCAGAAAGGTGTTCTCTACAGCGTAAGTGTTACATCCAAATCATATACATGTTAATCTGGTTATAAGCATTCGTTATTGTCAATAAATTTGATGAATTCTAAATAATTAACTGCAGAACGCTATAATGGGACCTCACTGGAACATCAATGCCCACAGCATCTGCTACTTCACAAGAGGAAGTGGCCGCGTCCAGATTGTGGATGACAATGGTGAGACTGTGTTCGATGGGCAAGTTCAGGAAGGACAAATGTTGACAGCCCCACAGAACTTCGTGGTGGTGAAGAGGGCCAACAACGAGGGATTATCATGGGTGTCATTCAAGACTAATGAGAACGCCAAGATCAACCAACTCGCTGGACGTGTGTCAGCGATCAGGTCGATGCCCGATGAAGTTGTTGCGAATGCCTTCCAAGTGTCTAGGGAGGACGCCAGGAGGCTCAAGGAGAACAGGCAGGAAGTTACCCTCTTTAGCCCCAGCTCAAGGTCCCCTTCAAGAAATTGAAAGGGGTTGTATGTTTTTTAAGAATGATAATAAAATGTAGACAATAGACTACTTTGGTACAAAAATAAAAGTGGTTTTAAGAGTATCAATATAGGACCTGTTTTAGGTTCTTAAATCTTATGAATATATGTGCACGGATCATTATGTTTTGTTTGGATATCCAAACAAGTTTAAGTTTATGAATCGGTGAGATATATGAATAATATTTCGTGAATAAGATAATAATAATAATATGATTTGAATGACCTGTTTTGGCTTTGAGTGTTCATAATAATTGTTATTTTCTTGGGTCTATAATGACTGAATTTCGAATTGAGTAAATCACGCCAATAATCACATGAGATTTATTCGTGATGGATGATCATGTTGAAGAGCTGCTACAAAATGCTTGGATGAAGAATGCAGAAGAGTAAGTTAGGTTGAGAATAAAAGCAATTTGAATTTATTTATTTTGGTACAAAAAGAAATTTGAATTTGAAAAGGAACTTCTCGTATTCAGGGGGATGTTTTTCTATTTTGAGGGTTTATTTTTTATGATTATGCAATTTGAACTTGGTCTTTGTTTGGTAGGAGGTTAATGAGAGTGATGAAATGTAAAGTTTTTAATTAACCTCGTTTGGAAGCTTTAAATGAATGGAAGTTACTCCCTCCGTTCCATATTATAAGGCCTTTTGGCCATAAAATGAATAATTATTGGAGAAATTACGATCACTGCCCTTTTCATTTAAGGAATAATAATGATGGAGATATTGTCAGCACATTAATTAGGGCTAAATTAGTATTTGCATTGGCATTTTTATTCTTACTCTAAATGGCAAAAAAACCTTATATTATGAAACGGAGGGAGTAACATTTAAATTTCATTAACCTCCAAACCTTAACCTCCAAATCGTTGGAGTTAATGGAAGTTTCTTAGACATTTTAACTAATTTACATTCATTAATCTCTAATTCAATTCCACCAACTCTCAAACAAGGTTAACATTTAACTTTCATTTCCGCCACTTTCCTGTCCGTTTCATTACTCCCATTAACCTCCTCTAACTCTCACCTCTATTAACCTCTCAACTCCCAAACAAAGGTTTATAATCTCACACTTTTTACTAGAATGTAATAACCATCAAATTATTGTTTAAAGAATTAAGATCTTGATTCAATCGGGGCCAAAAGTTTACTTTTTCATGTAAAACATCATTATGTTCGAAATTATACAGCTAATATAAATTAAAAAACATTAGTCATTGTCATGAACAATAGGATATGATAATAGTTACATGAAAATATGTTGCCCAAGAGCGGAAATAAGGAAACAAAGGATAAAAGAGATCGTAATTACATATAATAAATGAAAACAAAATAAAATTGATTTTTAAAGTGATAATAATAACCTTTCAAATTTCCAAAATGGACTTAATAAAATAAATAAATATTGACAGTGAAAAATCTCTTTCTAGCTATCTAGTTATACTTTTTTTTAAATTGAGTTCAAAAATGGTATTTTACCGATCTGATCCATTTGAGAGGCTCATTAACATATTTATTTTGTTTTTTAAACTTCCTACTTATCTAGTGATTCAAAGAAATATGGGCAAAAATATATTTCCACTACTTTTCCCTCTCAAAACTCAATACCGTAAAAAAAGATTCAATGTTAGAAACCTAAATCTTCCATCTGAAGGCGATTTTCTTGCATTTCATTGTTTTCGCCATCCAAATCGTGGTAACTCAGAAGAATCAAGCAAACATTTTGCCGTCAAAGAAACGGCAAGCAAAGGAGGACAAAAGATCGAGCAAGAGTAAACGGAAGGTACAATGATGTCTTATTTACTTCATTTTACTTCAAAATGTGTTCTCTAGTGATGAAAAAACAGGTTATTTGTTCAATGCATGGTTCAATATTTAGATTTTGAGTCTTTGAACTCGATTCTTCAGAAAAACATGGAGTATACCAGCGTTTTCAACGCTATGCTAACCCTACTATCGTTCAGAAGAATAGCATTCTACTAACGCTCTATATCATATTATTAGCATTTTCTTGAACGTCAAACAACACTATATCATGAACATATCAGAAACCCAACGTTGGATTAGACAAGTAGCGCTGTTAGAGCATTTTTATAATGCTGGGTAGTTTTTGTTAGCGTTTTGGTAGCGGTTTAAGAATGCTACATATAACTTACTTGTTTTCTCTATCTCTTTGCAAAATTCCAACACTGAGACTCTACAAATGGATAGGAGGGGAAAAATCAAGCCGAAAAATGTTGGGGACCAATACAAGTATCCCGATTACTTTGGTACATCTGCTCACATTTTAGATAGAGTTAGATTGGTATCGGGAATAACCATTCATCTTGACCCCGAACGAGCGTGCACTCTTTAAAGAGACCTGTTTTGGAGCTTACATCAACAGAGAATTTCCTCAAACTTATTCATTTTGTGCTACACGGATAGGTCAAGCCTGAGTTTAAGCCAGCTGGAGCACCTAAACAATTAATGAGTTTCGATGTTAGAGGCAAGGTGCTGACTTTTGGCTTAAAGGAGTTTGGTATACTAACCGGTTTACCGTTTTCAAGAACTCGAGAAAGAATTTTGGTTGAGGTTGCTAAGCGCAAGAGGGAGTTGAAGAAGGACGAAAGAGAGAGATTTTTCAAGAAGTATTTGCTCCCTCTCTTTATTATGGAATATGACGGAGTGTTCAGAAAAAGAAAGAAAATAAAGGTGAAGATGATGAGGATGAAAATGATCAAAAGGATGAAAGGAAAGAAAGGTCAACTACCCGCACTAACTCACAAGCACATTGAGGAGAAATTTAATTTTTAAGATTGGCAGCATGAGAAGGATGAGGATGCTGTGATGATGCGCTGTTGTATTTCATTCATGGGAATATTTTGGAATATGAGCATAAAAGATATGTCCAACCATGGATGATCGATCTTATGGAATTTCATGATTTGCTACGTGAATACTGATAGGATGTCATTGCTTTCGATAACTGCATAACAACCATGAGAAAGATATTTGAATCAAGATCAAGGAAAATGAAGGTCAATGTTGGTCAGGTAATCACATATCAACTGCAAGTTGTTAAAGCCTAATTAGTCTACATATCAATATTATATTTAGTCTCTATAGGAATATTTGTATTGTTTTATATTTGGCCTATTTAGGCGGACATACTGGTTATGGTAGGAAAGATTTTTCTACTTTGTGAAGGATTATTTGTAAACTATATATACGTAAATCATGAATGAGAATTGAGGAGGAGAATTTATTGCAAAATTTAACAATATGGGTGAAAGAGCACAATGTTCACCTGGCTTGTCCACACTATCATCCCAGATTAACATGAAATCTAATAAAAATCTGTTCATGATTCTAAAACAACAGAGTACATACCATGAATCCTCGCAGCTAGAGTTTGGACGTGTCAACTCATACTCTCTCCTCAACCCTTCACGTAATGACTCCTCTATGAAAACTTGCAGAAACTTCGATTCTTCTGACGACCTAACCGAGCAATAGAGCATTCAACAAAATTCCATTCGCCAATTCATGGATGATTGGCCCAGATCTCAATTTGATCAAACGGAAAGTTTGTGGCCTCAACTTGATGTGCATGCAGATAGAACTTAGCTATCAATTTCAATCCCGATTTCACCAACGGACTTCATGTCTTCCACGTCGTCTCCCTTAACAATGAAAAATCTGCACTCTTCCCGCTAAGACTATCATGTGACTTGGATCTTAATGCCTTTAATCAAAGGCTAACAAATTGGATACCGATCCCTTGGGAAACTTTTATACTAAACTTACTTAACTGGTCAAGTGTTGTTGTAATCGCGAGGAGAGTGGAATATAATGAACTAAGCCAAAAAGTCACAACACATGCTAGCACATTTATTAGTCTTGTATCTATCTGCTCTCGGACGGCTGCTTGCGTTGCTATTTGAAAGTGAACAGAAGCCTATGTTCAAAAGTGGTCTGAACATAGGCATTTTCGAATATCAGCACATGAAGCAGTCCGAGAGAAGATAGACACAATACTAACGAATGTGATAGCATGTGTTGTGACTTCTTGGCTTAGTTCATATTATATTCCATTCTCTTCGCAAGTTATAACAACACTTGCCTGTTAAATAAGTTTAGTATAGAAGTTTCCCAAGGGACCAATATCTAGTTTGTTTGCCTTTTATTAAAGGCATTGAGATCCAAGTCACATGATAATCTTAGCTAGGAGAGTGCATATTTTTCATTGTTAGGGGACGACGTGGAAGACATGAAGTCCGTTGGTGAAACCGGGATTTAAATTGATAGTTGAGTTCTATCTGTCTCCACATCAAGTTGAGGCCTTTAACCGTCCGTTTGATCAGATTGAGATCTTGGCCAATCATCTATGAATTGGCAAATGGAATTATGTTGAATGCTCTGATGCTCGGTTTGGTCGTCAGAAGACTCGAAGTTTCTGCAAGTGATCACAGAGGAGCCTTTATGTGAAGCGTTGAGGAGTGAATCTGAGTTAACACGTCCAAACTCGAGCTGCGAGGATTCCTCGTATGCACTCTGTTGTTTTAGAATCATGAAAAGATTTTCTTTAGATTTCATGTTAATCTTGGATGACAGTGTGGACAAGTTGGGTGAATTTTGCACTCTTTCACCCATATTGTAAAATTTTGCAGTAAATTCTCCTCCTCAGTTCTCATTCACGATATATGTATATATAGTTTACAAATAATCCAACACAAACTAGGAAAATCTTTCCTATCATAACTAAGATGCCCGCCTAAATAGGCCAAATATAAAACAATACAAATATTCCTATAGAGACTAAATATAATATTTCTATTTAGACTAATTAGGCTTTAACACTCTCCCTCAAGTTGGAGCATGCAAATCACAAATGTCCAACTTGCACTTCAAAAACTCAAATTGTATTTTCCTGAATAACAACATCTTGTCTTCGAGCAACCTGTCTCTGCTCCTTTCTTATTTTGAGCTGGGATACATGTCTCGACTCGTTTCTTTTCCATAATCATATCTGATAATACTAGACTCCTAGCATCACATGATATTATTCTCATAATATCATAAAATATCTCAATACAAGTATACCTATCATTAATCAAGTAATAAAGTGGATTTCTTTCGATCCGAGTATCACACCTAGAGGATTGGAAAAGCTAAAACTACCACAAATCTATCCTAAAGAGTTCAAGATTGTCACAAGTTTGAATATATGTAAAAATGATTATAAAACTAAATGCAAGAAAATAAAGTCGTATGTTGTGTAATAATTATTAAGGAGTCATAAGAGTGAGTCAGGAGCAGAGACACAACAGCACATGCAAGTCATGTGATTTCCTAAAATGGTGAAAATGACTCTCAAACAACTGGATCTGGTCCTATCTTCAAATATACTCATGTTTACCTTATAATTTAAGACATAAACATAAGCATAAACACATAGAGCAAACATAGGTAGTGACTCAACCAACATATTTCATGAAGCATCAAGACTTTTCATTATAAAATTTCTCTAAACAATAGAAACAACTTATACTAGCATGCAAGAAGAGTTATCTAATTCGCATGTTAAACAAATCTTAGATCTATTTTCATAAATAAAATCATGCCAAGAATCGAAGCTCTAAGCAAGATCTCATAAGATATGTTTGCCACCAAACCTTTAAACAAGCTAGATCTAAGAAAACCCTTGAGAAAGAAAACTTTACCAACTTGAAAACCACTTTACACGGCTGATGGATCACAACCCCTTCATCACACCCGTGAGTAAGCTACTCACTCATGCTAAGGAACGAAGAAAACTCCATAGAATAGCAAAGTAAATAGATCTCCTTTGATGAAAAGCTTCAAAAGCGTTAAAGAGAGAAGGATGAAGAAGAAAGAGTTGCTCAACTTAGCCACCAAGTTCTAATCTTTATGTTACACACTTTGGCAAAAAGTATAAAGGTGCTTTATATAGGGTACAGAAGTTTGCCTTAAAAAAACACTTAAAAGATAAGATAATAAATGTACTAAAGCATAAAAGACTAAAGTTACCCTTAACGAATTAATTTTGACCACAACATACAAGGATAAAAGGGGCATTCTCCTCCTTCATTTAATTCTACCTCACAGCTGTGGTAATTTCCAAGAAACTTCGTTTGGCATTCTTCCACTAAGGCCCTGAGCTCTCGAATTTTTTAAAGATTCACCCCAGACAAGTTCCAATTTGGTCCTTAAACTTTCTAATTCTTTCAATTGCGTGCTTAAGTGAGCCCTAGAGCAAAACAAAGGAACATCAATGATTAATGATGAAATAAGCTACATGATTATTTTGTTATTAAAATAAATGAAAATGAAAAGTAAAAAAGAAAAGAAAAGCGAATAAACAAAAAAGAAAGAGAAAGAATGATTAAAAAAAATATAAATAGCTAGCCAAATTGACTAGTCAAATTTAGCTAGTGAAGTTGGCTCTCTAAAAAATTTAGAGAGCCATATTATCTTGTTGGAGTGACATCCTAACTATTCAACTAACTAAATTTAACTTAATAGTTATTTAGTTCGTGGTGTTGGAAAAATGATGCGAAGAGTTAAACAAAGGTTAATTGGGTAAAATTTCAAACATTACAAGGATATTCCAATTTTACCGTTGTCTGAAAAAATATACTTTCATAACCATAAACAAAACTTACAAATGCTCAGTCACATTTGTCTACCATTAATTTTGTGACTCTTATTTGTGCTTTTTTTTTGGCTCGTTTATAAAAAAAAATTTATAATATTTAAATAAAGGATAAGTTAAAAAACAAAAATCATGGTTAAACTGTTTTTGAAATGTTTTAATTTTTTCAAAATTGCATCTTAATTATGTCTATAGCGATTCTCAAATTGAAAACTTTATGGTTTTAGAAATTTTCAATATAATGGTTAGAAAAATTCTCAAATTGGAAATTAGGAACAATTTTAAGATTTGAGGATATTCTAAACAGTTTTAATTGTTACATTTTAATGTTTGAAGTTTATATTTTAGTGACGAAAGAGAATTTATATGTTTAGATAGACGTTTCGAAATAACGATTTTGAAAAATCGAAAGTGTTGTTCGTAGTAAAATATGGTACTAAACAACTTTAATTCTTAAAAAATATTTAGTTTGAGGTTGTTAGCGATCACTTTTATGAAGTAAAATTTTAAGAGTTCTCAATTTAAGAATTTGTGTACGTGTAAACTACATACACGTGTAACCAACTTAAATAATTAGTAATAATAATAATAATAATAATTATAATATAGCATATGAAAAGCAATGGGGTTGGCGTCCTAAACAGGGATGAAGAGCATATGATGAGATGTCGTACGCGGATATACACAGCTATACTATATATTAACAGAAGTACATATACGTAGATTACAAATTCCAGCTTTAAAGAAAGCTCATAATCATATCATATCATATTTTATTTTTTAGGGTTGTTCTATAAACGGGTCTCACAATCTGTAAAGCTAAAAGCTATATGTCCATTCCTTTTCTTCTTTCTTTAACCTTTTTTCCTATCAATAAAAGAAAAACCAACCTGGAAAGGATATCTTGCGTCTTCATCAAGCACAATACATATTAAATTATATCCAAAACTGGAGCTAATTAGTGAATTTATCAATCACAGTTACATTTAATAAGTTCATAAAAATTATATCATGTAAAATACTGATTTGTCATCCGATGAGTTTCTCTTGTCTTGCTTCTTTCCTTAAAATTGTGTAAGTATAAGAACATATATAATTGACAAAACACTTATCTTTATTAACATAAATAACAAAAACGACCAACATTTGTGAAAAAATGCGACTCCCAAAAACGAAAAACATTTATAAACAAATGGAGTATCAAATAGAGATTAAAATAGTCGTAAAACTAAAAAAATAATATTAATAAATCTAAATATAACGATGATTAATTAAGTCACTCATCAAGTGAACACTGGTGAAACTTTATTTAAAGGAAAATCTTGTACACCTCTCTTCTCATAATTTATATTGTCTCTTGCATATTTCGCCACCATTTTTAAAAACATTCTGAATCCGCCACTAGTGATCATTTGATATTTGAGGTGATTTGTAATGTTTAAATGCATGAAATATTGACCTCTAAAATTAATAAGTCAAAATTTTTTAAAAAGAATATGATCATGTTATTTATAACTGAATTGAATTGAAAAGAAATGCATTTATTAAAAAAATTACTAAATTAAATTGAATTAATTGAATTGAACTAGACTAAATTGAACTGAATTAATGATAAAGTATAAAGAACAAATCTAGAAAATTAGTAATTTTGTGGTTTAGTAAATCCACATATTTCTTAACTATGTCAAAGGGCCTTTTGGTCAATGCATGATACTAGATTGAGGATGTCTGTGATTTATTTGGTTGTCAATTTAGACTACCTTGTTGTTGACAATGAAGCATTGTTATGTTAATATTAGATGTGGGTCTCAATTGGTCATTAAAATAATTGATAAAAGGTAAAAAGATAAAGCTTTATGTAGGAGGCAGGTAAGTAGCCAGAACCAACTAAAATTTAAGAAAAGGGATGTTGGTGGTTACCGTTAGCAATTGATTGAAACAGAAAAACGGTGAAGAGATAAAAAGTAGACAAGTTTTATATGAACCTTCTAGTGAAATCAGAAAAAAGTTTGATGAAATTAATATAGGTTTCAAAAGTTTTATATATCACTTAATATATTGTTTGCTTATCATAACTTTTAGATCCGCATTTAGAGTCATCAACCATAGTGAGGGATGCGAAATATCTTTACGATATACAAGCACAACAATAATAATTAATCCAAATGTGATGAGTAATTTTACGGTATAGGAAGTCCAACGTACTGATCATTTGCCAATCATAACCTTGTTATTTGTTTTAGTTTGGAATATCAACGTTAATTAAGCAATTATTAGTTTGTAAAAAGTTGTGTAAGAGTTTAGAAATCAGATTTGTCGTGCCTATCCTTATTATTCATGGTAAATGAGTGTAACCTCTACTATTTAATAATGTTAAACTCTCACTCAATTCATTTCGTAATTGAGGGGTAAATTCTACCTTTCTTATAATTTCCATTAATCATGGCGTTTATGGGATATTTTTGGACAACGTTTTTAAAAAACAGTAGTTGAACCAATGGTTCATTTTTATTTATTTAGAGTATCTCCAATATTAATAGTGCTTTGTATATAAAGCATGACCCATATTCATAGCTCGAATGGTTATTCATTTCTCAATTCAAAAAATGAAAGCTTAAACCATATGTAGCTCTTTAAAGTTGTTCAAAAAAAATCATTTTAGTTATTCAACTTTGGGAACGATCTATTGGGTTTTTTTAACTATCAAAAAGTGGATCTATTGAGTCCTTATTCGATGACGTGACACTGAGTTGGCATTAAAATTAATATTCTTCACATTTGCCAATTCAGTGCCACGTCTTCGAATAAGGACTCAATAAGTCCACATTTTGATAGTTGAGTGACTTAATAGGTCACATTTTGATAGTTGAGGGACCTAATATGTTGTCTTTAAAGTTGAAGGACTAAAATGACATTTTTGAACAACTTTAGAGACTTGCATATGGTTTAGTCAAAATATGAAGGAGCGTTACTTTAAATTTGAAGTTAGAGGATGAAAATGGAGTAGTGTATTCAATTAAATATTAAAACAAAACTTACTTTATTTACTTCTTGCCTTTTCCCTCGTTCTTATTGGTATTAATATTAAATGGAATATTGTTTATAAGATTAGAGATAGAGTAGATGGGTGAAGAAGTTTTATTGTAGATTCTGTATATTTGAAGATAGAGTAGATAAATTTAAAGTTAGAGTAGGCAAAATGAAGTAAACGGTTGGAGATGGTCTTATGAGTTTTTGAGAAAAAAAAATGTGAAATGTATTAATATTGTTTACTGAAATAAGGAAATGACAATTTTGCTAACATGTATGAGAATTTTTGTTCAATAATTTTTTTAAACACGAGTTTAGGGTCAAAGTTTAGAAACTTATATTTGGACAAACCTCATCCACGTTTGTAAATTTTACGATTTTTTTAATTTACCAAACAAAATCTTAATTCGAGAATACTTATAATCAGTGGCGAATCTAGAGTAGGAATGTCGAGGAGGCCGGTTTTACACCTAAGCATCTAACGGGAAAATTTGCAAGAATTTTTTTTCCTATTGTGAAAATTCCCATTATAACTAATGCATTTGTCATAAATGCAACTTTGAAAAATAATAGACCACACGCATCATTTAGAAAAAAAAGTATAACTTCATGAGTTGTTTTGAAATTTACGATGCAGACTTTGATTATTGAAATAAAAGGTTATAGGGTCAATCCATTATAATCAATATGATAAAGGACCTCAGGATATTTTAGCCTAATTAAATCTTAATTAGCAAGCAAGTTCTACTCCACAGATGCCGAAAGTTAATGATTAGGACTGCATCACTATGATTCTGTGAACTTAATTACCTCCACAATTAGTGTGATTTTATAATTGACACACCAAAAAAAATCACTTTATATCTAGTAACTGTATCTTTTTTTATCTTTATGATCAAAGTGTACACATTTACTATAACTTACATATAAAAGAAACATTATTATATCCTTATATGAATCATGAAACCTCAGATTATCACAACCAGATAAGCTTTCTCATGTCTTATTCAAGCCTGGCAAAGAAGCTTCAACCAGCAAAGAAGGCCATCAAGAACCTCTCCAAGAAATTTGAGTCTAAACTCAACAACTTCACCTTCTCCAAAGCCGTCAATGTGATCAAGAAAACCTCTGATCGCCTTCGATCTTATTACTCCGATCACCATTTACGCTCTTTCTTTCAAAAACGCCCCACCTATCGCTATCGCCATCGCCACCACCACCACCGCCGCAGTAATAACATTTACCAATATTATTACAAGAAGAAAAACAAAGACAGGTACCATAAAAACTTGAATTTAAACTTCTCCCCCATATATTTAGACCAATTTTACTCTGTCCGTACTACCAGATCAGCGTCGACGTTACAGACCAAGTACTTTCATTCGCATTCAGAACCGAGTAGTAGTCATAGTAGTAGTAGCAGCAATGTTAATAAAAGAATTAGGAGAGCTAAAACGACGACGGATGTGAAGGATTTGGATGGCGAAAAGGGAAAGGAGAAGATATTGTATAGCATTGAAGATGCATGGAGAGAAGTTGTCGCTAAATCTCCACAGCTTCGACCCGTTGATGAAAGAGCTGAAGAATTTATAACTAATTTTCGTCAGGGTATGAGATTGCAGAATCAGAAATCAATTCTTGGTTATGTTGGGTAGAGGTACTTGATTTTATGTTATTTTTAAAAATTTCTTTAATTTCTTTTATTTTACTAGAATATTAAATTATTCTAAAAAGATTTAACAAACAAAAAAAATTGGTTGTGGAGTTGAAGATGTCATATTACTCTTCTTTTTTTGGTTTATTTAGTTGTTCTTTAAATTTCTGTTTCATCTTCCACTTTGATTTTTCAATGAAGTGAAGGATGTTCTTACAATTTAAATTAGCAGATGCAAGGTTTGTGGGTTTGATGTAAAGGCTATTAATTTTAGTGTTTTGTGTGAGATTTCCCACATGTATTTACTAAATTTCTTGAATTATGGAGAACAACCAATTGAAAAATTGGATGGCTTATGGTGGAGGTGGATTGATTTGGAACATATTGGTCTAATCTCTTTCTACCTTTTAGGTAAGATTTTACACGGATGAATCATTTATTTGTTCAAAATCACCAATGAATCAACTTTATTTATTAACTAATATGTATTTCGAAACATGGTTCTCCATCTTATTTGTCATTAATCAGTTCTAGAATAAAGATGACCTTAATTAATCAACCGGCGTTTATTTCTCCTTTTCACAAATACTTTACTGCTATTTCAAAACTAACAAAAGATATTTTAAATGTTTAAAGTTGATGATTATAGTTCGTGTAAAAATTAACTACTTTTTCTGAAAGCACCAAAATACTAATTTTTATTTTTACAGGGTAATGTTCACATTTATTATTATTTATTCTTTTCAACGTAAATCAAATTATTGCTAATATTAATTTATATGTTTGGCATGTAACAGATAATGATTATATATCTCGTTTTATTTTCAAAACAAAATATATATTAACATGTGAACTATTAGACTTGAAATTAAACCAACTTAAATTTTGATTAAAATTAACATACTTAATTTTTTTTATTATTTTTGTTTTTATTTGTATTAAATTATCTAAATGATAAATTAATTATAAACGAGTAAGGATTATACTCTATATTCTAAAACTAGTCGATGACCCGTGCGTTGCACGAATGTAAATATTACTTCATATGATGGATCATTTTCTCCTAAACTATTATATATTTATTACGTCTTTTTACATATTGCTTTTTAATTTCAAAACTATTATATACTTATTGCATCACTTGATTTTAAAGGACATTTTAAAAAAAAATGAAATGATCATTTTGTGTTCCCTTCAATTTGAGTAGCAAATATCTATATCTCCTTTGATTGACTACTTAATAGCGTAAGCTTAATGTTTCATTGTTTAAATTTGATGCTTTCGATTTGCTCTCCACTTCTTACTTTATTAAATTAGAGGGAATTAACAAAAAAAAAATGAAGGAAAAGCATACAAATCAACAACAATTTCAAATTGATTGATCTACTAAATGAGACAATAAGAAAAAGAGAGTTACAACAAAACTTTGAATTAAGAATTCAATGGCTTCTATCGATTAACCTTTCCACTCATCATTACAAACAAATTTGTATAATACAACCTTGCATTTTTCCAAAACCTGCAACATTTGAAATCAAAGTTTCAATACTCCAATAAAAAAAAATGCAAGAATATTACAAAATTAACTTACATAGAAAGATATGTAGGATTTGGGAGAGAATATAGTATTGATCCATTAATCCTAGATGTGTACCTCTAAATTCAGCAATATCATCTTGGTATTATATTACAAAAATTTCGTAGTTATCTTTCCATGCTTCTTCAACCTTATTGGTTTAAATATAGAAAAAAAACATGAATGCAATTTAATTTGTAATCAGTTACGAAATAATAATTATCTGAAACTGAAATTATTAATTGAAATCTTTAACGTAATAACTGAAAAATAAAAAGGGAAATGAAATGAAATGACAATAATGATTGAATTAAAGAGGGGTATGAAAGAGTTATAACATTGAAGAGGAGTTATTAAAAATTTGGTAATTAAAATTTGAAAAAAATAAATTAAAATCTCAAAAAAATGAGAGAGTGACACTTAGGATTTTGGTGAGGTGGCATCATGTGGTGAAAGGGTTTTAGTTTCCCTTTTATATATATATATATATATAGATGGTAAGGGTATGAAATCCGCAAGACATATCTCTTAGGGTAATGAGACAGGTATAAGTAGTACTAAAGTTAAACGGATAAGAATATGAGAAAGACATTACCCTACCCGTTGTCATCTGAATGTAGATTTATACATTGAAACTCCCATCTCAAACCTTTGGTTTGCTTTGAAACGTTTCTTAATAAATTTCAAAGTCTCATTTATTTGCAACTATTACTATATGCGTTAGTTTCATTTGATCTCCTCTACATCCATGTCCGAGTTTTTCATCTTTGTTACTTTAATATGGGTATAATTTAAACCATTACCGAGAGACTGAAAGATGACTCAACCTTCTGTCATTGGAGACTCTAAAGGTAAGCTTTTCCTTACTTTCTTTTTCTTAGCCATTTTTCAATCTCTCATATCCGCTGTGAATAAGGCTCACTAATCTTCTTTTTTCAATTACAATCGCATCTATCTTTCGTGTCTACCACTATCCTTTCTTTCCTTATCAAAACTCCATCCTTCCAGGCATATGGCCCTGTAATGATTGTATTTGCATCTTGTTTGAGACCTGCAATCATTGTCTGTAATGGTGCATCATTAACCCATCTTTCTTATATTGTTGGCAAGAGACTTGTCTCTGGTGTAGAAATCAATATTGCGCCAATTCAAGCAAATGTAACCTGGATAAGGCATTTGTTGTAGTATTGTCTTTACCTGCTTATAGGTTATCTCAAAATCATATTCAAATAAGTTGGCAATATACTTTTGCTAAGGTCTAACCCCCTCCCATACCCTTGAAATTGACACTTTTTCTTACTTGAACACTTAAATTAAAAAAAATTCACTTAGACACCTAAAGTCATAAAAATATTCCATTTAAACCTTTTTTAGGAAAGTACTAATTTCACATAAGGAAAGAGTAATACATTTTTATCAATATAGTTTTTTTTATCCAATATATTTCTCAGTGTTTTCCACTGATAACAAGGGGGAGGATCAAGGGAGACAAGGTCCTTAGGTGTGACAACTTTTATGGTGTGACAACTTATATTTAAAATACATTTTTCCGATGATCCCGAATCCGATTTTCGAAAATTTTTATACCGTTGGATTCGTATTAATTAGCCGGTCATTTTGAGATCCATTGTGTTCAAATAAAAACAATTTTTTTTCAAATTTCTTGATATTCCAAAAGTCATTACCAAATCTTCCAAAAGTCATTACCAAATATTCCAAAATGAAAAAATCGTTTTTATTTGACCACAATGGATCTCAAAATGACCGGCTAATTAATACGAGTCCAACGGTATAAAAATTTTCGAAAACCGAGTTCGGGATCATCGGGAAAATGTATATTAAAGAAAAGAAATAAAATACTTTTCTCTCTCCTGCGATGACATCATCAGCCTCCTTCCCTTCCTTCCACGTGTATGCCCCTCAAAATATGCCATCCTTTTTTATTTAATTACACAATTGCCACCTCTTGTCACACAATAAAAATCAGTCTCACAATAACATAAGTGTCGCACCTGATCCTTTCTCTTGACAACAATTGATTCAATTAAAAAAAACTTAACTCTACCAATCATCCAATAAAATGCTCATCCCTAGTCAAAGGGTATTCATACCATGCTAAGATTACCAGATCAATTCGAATTTCAATATCTAATTACAATTAACCAAAACATATAAATAAGAAGCAAGGTGTGTTCTATGATAAAAAAATATAGAACCCCTAATTAAACTAAAAAAAAAAAAAAACATTTTCAAAGCTGCGCAAAAACTCACCATCTTCATCCTCCTTCTGCCTCCACTTGTGTCACTCCTATCTTTAAGCTTGCATTGCAAGCTCTACATCGTAGAGAGAAGTCGAGGTTGAGTTTCTTGGCTACACAAGTTCGCACCATCATCAAATAGACTGAGATTGGCTCTTTCTTTACGTCTTTCATTTCAAGGATTGCATCAAAAGTCTCATAATGCTCTGACTTAAGGCCATTGAGAAGTTCAGAGAGCGTGGCCAGGTGAGATGTTGTTAAGGCATAGAACAACCGGAACTGCTCAGTTAAGGTGTTCACAAGTTCATGTAACTGATATACATTTTCAATGCGGCTGAATGGAAAACAAATTACAAACTAGAAAAAGAATGAAACCAAAAACTTTCAATTAAGAAGATTTTCTTTATCCGTCAATAAAAGAGGATCTGATTGACCATCTTTAAGAATGGCAGAGGTCTTGTTCAAATCTTGGGCGTTATACAAATGTGAATCAAAAGCCATGGAGAGCTTTCGGTCCTAATCCTACCATAATAAGGATTACACGCACCAAACAAATAAACAACCACACGATTTTCTCTTAATTAATTTCACTACTCAATTAAGAATAATATGTCAAACTCAACATAACCTCTCCAACCCCTCCCCATGGACTCCATCTTCTTACATCCATCACGCCGGAGTCACTGCAGCCTCCACCGTCCCGTAAACTCATGACCCGTCTTCCATTTTCTTCAGTTTTTCAATGATATCCGCACATATTCTTGATGTAAAGAAACTAGTGACAGACATCTTTGAAAACGCGGTAACCCTAAAATCTTTCAACTCCCCATTATATATATGGACAAAATAGGATCACAGCTTTTTAGTTAAATTATATTAATATCTCGGACTTCCCGATGTGCTTGCTTTTTTTTAGAAGCCAAAATTTTTTATCTCTCAAAAAGTCCAATGTTCATCGGGTAAAACTTTGGGTAATTAATTAGGGATCGACTACTTAATTTAGGATATAACATTTTACTGTTTTATAATAAGCATTAAAAAAAAAATTAATTAAAGAAAAAATATCATGAAACTTTTTAATTTTGATTAATTTGATTAACATAATTTGGGGATTGCTATAATGGTAGGGATTTTCGATTTGCAAATGTCTTGATTGGTTTTGGGAAACCTTGAGTTTTGGCCAATCAAAACTTTTTTTTAGGATATACTTTGTTTTTAAAATTTAATTATATTCAATTCGGATTTGTATAATTAAACTCTATAAAAGTCTAGAAGTGTTGAATTGAAACTTTAAAAAACTTTTAAAAAGTCAAAAGAAATCATGGTGTATTCAATTAGAATTTTTATAAAGTCTGTAAAAGTTTAGTCGTATTCAAAAACTCATTGAAAAGATCTGACCAAAACGCACTAATGAATACACGAACTCTATCACTCACTATAGTAGATGAACATACCATGAAGCCTATCAACATCTACCATGATAACATATTTCCCATTAGACTTTGGCAAGCCTTCAATAAAATTCATACTGATATCTGTCCATATGCACTCAAGTATAAACAATGGTTCCAATAAACCTGGAGAACTGGTAGTCATCTTAATAAATTTGATAGACAAGAGAAGATATATCGACTGCCGTAGTTGTAACTTTAAAGCTTCTCTCTTTCCTCCTCAAAACTCCATCCTTCTAGGTGTATGGCCTTGTACTGATAGTATTTACATCTTGTTTAAGACCTGCAATCATTGCCTGTAAGTGTGCATCTTTAACCCATCTTTCTTCTATTGTTGGTGAGAGACTTGCATCTAGTGTAGAAACCAATATTACAGTCTCTTGTTTTTACCCTCACTTGAACAGTTAAATTAAAAAAAATTTTATTTAAACACATGAAGTCATGAAAAACATCTCACTTAAACTCTCGTGTCCTACGTGCATTAATAAGGAGAATGGAGGTGGGAATTGGAAAAACAATTTCATTGTGTAAATTGCAAATCAAACTCTAGTTTCTATATTATTATTATTCTTCTTCTTTCTTTCTCCTTTCTTGTTTTTTTTTTCTTTATTCTAGAAATTTGGATTTCTCTAGTTGCCGAATTTCAGAAATTTGAAATTTCGAATTTTTGGAATTCCATTCATTGAAAGTCTAAATTTATGGAAGTCTGGAATTTCAATCGCTGAAATTCCGAAATTTTGGAATTCTACCAAAAGAATAAAGAGAAAGAAAAAAGAAAGGCCAAAAAAAGGAAAAAAAAAATATAAGGATAAAAAATGATATTTATGGGTGAGTGTAATACACTTTCCTTATGTGGAAGCTAGTCCTCCCTCAAAAGGGTTTAAATCGAACGTTTTTTTTATAACTTCACGTGTCTAAGTGATTTTTTTTAATTTAGATTTTCAAGTGAAAAAAAGTGTCAACTTCAAGAGTTTGTGAGGGGGTTAAGACTTTTGCTAATGAGAATTAGTAATCCTTTGCTTTAATACGAACTTAAGGCCTCCGTAGTCAGTTCTAAGAGGAATTTCCTATATTACTCATAAAATGATCCCATATCTTAACTACATCGACTACCGCTAAGAGTTTATTCTCATATACTAAAAGCTTTTGATTCTTGGAAGTTAATGTTTTACTAATGAAAGCAATTAGATACCCCTCTTGCATCAATACATCACATATTCCCACATCACAAGTCTTAGTTTCTATCAGGGGCGGATCCAGGGGGGGCACGTGCCCCCCCTTGCCCCGAGAAATTTGCAAAAAAAAAAATATTTTTTTTTCGGGTGTGGAAAACGTTAAAGGCTTTTTATAGATATATAATGTGTATAGAGCACATTAAAAGGAGTTAGTAGAGATGGTAAGGCTTTCCATATCTTATGTGAGTGGTCATGGGTTCAATTCCCCATTTTCTCATTAATACTTTTATTTTCTTTTTTGCATTTTAACTCTTTTCTTTCTCTCATTAGTATTATCACATTTCATACATTTTCTATCACATTTCATACATTTTCTTTCACATTATTTTTTCTTTTTAACCATTTCTTCAATTACTCTTACTATTAATTTCATTTTTTTCTTGAATTTAAATGTAAATTTACATATTTTTTCTTCTAATTCTATTATTTTGCGTCATTAATATATTTTCAATATTGATTGATTTTTCTATTTTGAATGGAATTAGAGTCGTGTATCGTTAATTTTGGTATTTTCTATACAAAACTAGAGGTGCACGGTAAAAAATTTTTTTGCTTAGAATCGTGCCCCCCCTTGTACGAATTTCTGGATTCGCCACTGGTTTCTATCAAAATTGTTTTCAAGATTAGGTAGAGCTAACACTGGTGCAAAAATAAGAGCCAATTTCAAAATCTCAAAATCCTGTCAGCTTCGTCTTGCAATTCAAACTATCTTTCCTAAGAAGATAATTGAGTGACTTACTAATCACCCCATAACCTTTCATAAATCTTCTGTAATAACCAGCTAGACCCAAAAAACTTATTAGTTGTTTCAAATTACTAGGAATAGGCCATTGTGCTACTACTTCAATTTGATTTGAATCAGTATAGAGTCCCCCTCCATGAATGACTTGTCCCACATATTCTACAACTGAACTTATGAAAATGCATTTACTGTTTTTATCCTTAAGTTGATTCTCCTACCAGGAACGAATCCATGATTATTAACTAGTCTGGGCAAAGTATTTATGTAATAAAAAAAAATACAAAATAGCGGTGTAGTACAAAAGGCTAAGCCCTAATCAAGTGGTTGAAGTCCTTTGAGGACTAATTAAGGATATGCCCTAATCGGGTGACTTTCGTTTACAAAAGTGCAAAATGAATAATAAATAAATTATTTAGTTACAATATATCTTAACAAGTTGTACGAACTAGTACTTTTATGATTGTCATTTACGATTTTTCATATTTTGAGAGCTTTAGATGACATTTTCAATACAACTTAATTTATTGATGATTAATCAGATTTCAATAATAAATTAGTAAGATGGAGTATCTAAGTGATGTTGGCCGATTACAGCGTGTCAGTTTTCAAGGAATTTCAGAATTTTAGAATTTTGGATTGATACTTTAAGGATTGAATTTATATATAGTGTATTGAAAATTTTCCAAATGAATTTAGGATGGAAATTAAAAGTACGCTGGTTTAGTTTAATAGATTGGCCATATAATTTTCAATTTGAGTTTCTTATCGTTGTAAATGGAACAACGTCATTTTGACGAGGAAGAAAAGTAAAAGAAAAGTAAATATAATACAATATTTTAATTTTATCTGTAAGATCAGAATCACTTAGAGAGGAGATAAATAGGTGTCTAAGTCCGAATTTTAATTTTTAAAGAAACTTAATTCAGAATCAAATCTCTTCAGAGTTAGAGGCAAGCTTTGTGAAAGCGCTTCTGAGAGAAATTCTGTTTTAAGACAGTTTCTGTCTGTTTGGCAACAGAAGTTCTGTTTGACAGAGCTTCTGGATAGTCTTCTAAACAAAGACAGTGAATAGTAATGAGCAAACTGTTTCAGCACTAAATAATGAGCAAGTACACATAAGCAAAAATAACAAGTTAAGGAGGGAGAAAGAGATTCAGGAGGTCCTGAGTGAACAGTTCGATTTATCCAAGTTCGCACAAAAGTCTTGTGACTACGTCCTGTCACCTGTGAGCGCAGTCATCAAAGATTTTAAATCCACTATTCAGATGGTTTATGACACGTTCAGAAGCTCATTTACATCAACAGAACTAAAGCTAATTTCTCACTTAGTTTTGACTAGCCTAGAATAAGTTAAAGGATTTTCACCATAACAACAACACTCTGTTTTCTGGAATTCTCACCCAACTTAAACCTCAACTAGATTCTCTCAAATCTAACTGAATATCACAAACTATATCAGTTTACAAGATTCCTGTTATGAACTTGTGTTTCTTCACTCTCTCTTTTACAAATATCAAATGAGAAAAGATTAAGAATGGAAAGTGCTATGTTTTTTGCTTGTTATAACAGTGCGTTAAGATAGCTCAAAATTCTCGCATATGGAACACAAATGAGCTTGGCTACTATTTATAGTGTTTTGAAGATGTCTGTTGTTTGAATTTGAATCTTCAATTTGACGACGACAGAGTTGTAGCCGTTAATCTGTCTTGTCTTCAAACGGTCTTCAAACACTCTTGATTCCGTTAACCTTGTTCTTTAACTAAATCCGGTAAGTGATTTGAATTGAAGGATAAGGTTGACTGGAATGATTCTTCATTTGGATCAACAAAGGGTAGACAAGGAAACACTGGTTTTGTTTGTCGTGGACAAGACGCGCTCCTTCAAACAGCTTTTTGAATTTTTGGCGCCTAGCATTAAATGCAGTTGACAGGTGCATTAAATGCTTAACAAAACCCGTGATCAAGCTTTTGATCACTTAGTTCTTTTTGTCTTAACTTCTGATCAAATGGAGTCAAGGAATCTGATAGCAGTTGAACTTCTGAGGAGAGCTTGATCAATCTTCTGAAGATCTTCAAAGCGGAGTATCCAGCTTCTGGTCTTTATCTTTTGTCTCGAATTAATCTTCTCTTCTGAGTTCCATTAGCATTCCAGACTTTATTCATTCAACATTTGCTGAGAAAAGCTTACACAACACTTTACAAAAATTTCATCTTCCGAAACGTTTGGACATAATCAAAACACATAGAGTTCATCATCATCATCTTCTTCAACCTAACAACTCAACAACAGAAGCTTCTACACAATAACATGGGCAAATGCTATAAACCAGAAAACTACTACATATAGTTATATGAAACTTTCCAAATCTCAATGACCCTCACTGTAGATTCGTCCCTGGCTCCTGCAACTATATAAATACTGCATCATTATAATATCAATAATATTTTATTTCCAAAAATGCACACGTGTTAGCTTATTATTGACACTTCATTGATTCAGTTTCTCTTTAAAGGATTCATATTAAATGCAAACACTATTTATTCAAACGAACAAGTAATCTAATTTCTCGTCTACACAATGTCTAACTGTACAACATTTATTGCCCATTATATATTTGAGTATCTTTGTAAAAACATGTCCGATTGGTCACAATTTTAACCGACAACACTAAAAATATAACAAATAACATCTGTTGTGCTCACCTGGTCAATGATTGACCAAAAACAATTTGGTCAATCACAGTTAGATCAAAATCTAAGGGTTGCGATTAGTTTGGTGGTTTCATTAATATCCAATCTCCATCCTAATTTGATCTACCGGTGATTAACCAAATTGTATTTGGTCAATCATTGACCATGTGAGCACCACTCCAAATAACATATATATATTATAAAAAATTAGTAGGTTGAAATGAAATAATAATGTCACGGAATTCATAATCTTCATTTCTTTTTTTCGGCTTTAATTAATTAACATTCAACTAACGCCTGATGAATCCCATCATCACACATCACCATTTTGAAACGAATCAAAACGGCATATGCGTCACACATCCACCTCGAAGCATGCCACAAAGCTAACGCCGTTACGACGATAACAACATGGTCCATCCAACCCAACAAACTATTCCAACGTTCTAATCTACACTACACCCATAAGTCTCACTGACACGTCGTCGTTTTGTAGCGTTCCATTTCCGCAAACCATATATACATTGCATCAATAGTATCATCATCACTCACACTTTACTTTATCATCTACATAAAACCCATCGCTTTCTTCTCTCTTATCTCGAAGATCACTTCATTTTTTCATCTTCATCTCTATCAATGGCGAAGGATCCCGTTCGCGTTCTCGTTACCGGTGCTGCCGGTAAGCTGTCGTTTTTAGATCTGTTGTTGATCGTTGTTTTGATTTGATCGTAGTCCTATTTTACTTACTGTAGGTTCAGTTGTATTGAATATGAATATCTGAGTTAGATCTAGTGTGTTTTTAGATTTTTTTTGATCGATGCTATTGTATATACTTTCGAGCTGTACTATGTATATTTCTGTTAGGTTTTATATGATCTGATTGTTGATGACGACGGTGAATAGATCTGTGATCGGATTGAGTGAAAATATAGATGACGTGGTTTTATGTCGAGATATGAATGTCAAGTGAGAGCAATTGGTTATTACATCGTTTTTTAATTTAATTTGCTAATTGTTGTAGCGGTTATTGTGATTTGAGTTGAATATGTGTTGATCTGATGTTGAAATGTTCGGGATATTCGATTTTGTTGCTCAAGTATTGCCTTGAAGTCGTTATACTATGTTTTTGGCATTTGATAGATTTATTTAGTCTATGCATTTTGTGGCGTTTCTAGCGTAAGAGTGCTGTCTTTTTTGCTGCATTCTTGTTACTAGTACGGTTGTTTTGTGAAGGAGGCCTTTTAATTTGACCATACTATTGCGTAATCGTACCGAATTTGATGTGATTGAGAATCAGTTGCATTAGTTGTTGATTATAGAGGTTAATGGAATGACGTTTGATCGTTTTGCAGGACAAATTGGATATGCCCTAGTACCGATGATTGCTAGGGGGGTGATGCTTGGTCCAGACCAACCTGTGATCCTCCACATGCTTGATATCGCACCTGCTGCGGAAGCATTGAATGGAGTGAAGATGGAGTTGGTGGATGCTGCTTTCCCCCTTCTCAAAGGTATATTCCTTTTCTTTGAGGAGCCTATTTGAAGGCATGATTTTTTCGGTCCAAAGAAACTGTTGTACGTTGTGATATCTGACCCGATATTTACATGTGTTAGGTGTTGTTGCTACCACTGATGTCGTTGAGGCATGCACTGGAGTCAACATTGCAGTCATGGTTGGTGGTTTCCCCAGGAAAGAAGGCATGGAGAGAAAAGATGTGATGTCAAAGAATGTGTCAATTTACAAGTCCCAGGCTGCTGCTCTTGAGAAAAATGCTGCTGCAAACTGCAAGGTGATTACGATTAAAGTTACATGTTTCAACTCAGTGTTAATTTGTTGCAATACAGTGAAAAAACAAATGCGGGAGAATTTTAACTCATTTGAATTGTCTAGGAAATCCATATTATGGCCTGCCAGTTTGAATTTAGAACTTCAGAACTGCAGTTGCCTCTTATCATATGTTGTTAAGACATCTAATGCATTTGAAGCTGCATGAGCATAAGTTTCCATGGACCTGATTTTTGTCTTCCAATTTTTTTTCAGGTTCTTGTTGTTGCCAATCCTGCAAATACTAATGCACTGATTTTAAAGGAATATGCACCATCTATCCCTGAGAAGAATATTTCTTGCTTGACCAGACTTGATCATAATAGGGCACTTGGTCAAATTTCAGAGAGACTGAACGTTCCAGTCTCCGATGTTAAGAATGTTATTATTTGGGGGAACCATTCCTCAACACAGTATCCTGATGTAACCCATGCAACAGTCAAGACTTCATCTGGAGAGAAGCCTGCCGCAGAGCTTGTTAACAACCAGGAATGGTAAGCAACTATCTTTTATAGTACTGCAGCTTATATGTTCTGTAAAGTAGTTATTATGGAAGTGTGGAAGTCTTATGTTGATTATTGTTATGGTTAAAGGTTGAGAGGAGAGTTCATCACGACAGTCCAACAACGTGGTGCTGCAATCATTAAAGCCCGAAAGTTTTCAAGTGCACTATCTGCTGCTAGCTCTGCTTGTGATCATATTCGTGATTGGGTTCTTGGAACTCCTGAGGTTTGATAATTTTGTCTCTGTTTCTCCTTTTTTTTTTTTTTTTTCTTTTTTGAATGTGCATAGAATAGCTGTTGACATTTTTTCCTTTTTGATTTTAATGTGTAGGGCACTTGGGTATCCATGGGAGTTTACTCTGATGGGTCATACAATGTACCAGCTGGACTAATTTATTCCTTCCCAGTCACATGCCAAAATGGAGAATGGAAAATTGTTCAGGGTACGTTGCTAATTTGTAGTGCTTGCTGATTATTCACTCTGGTCATAATAATATTGTCAACAGTGATTATAGTATAAGATATCTGTATATTTTTTGTTGATTTGCATCCATGGCAGTTCTTTATTGTCAGTCGGTGACTGCGTATAGTTAACAATTTGAAAGGGAATGTGAATCTTGTTGCTTACCTAGATAGCTGGTCAGTGAGACCAAGTTCCAAATTAGATGAAAGTTTGCTTGAAATACATCTGCCAACTAAGATGATAAATGACTTACATTTTAAAAGAAAAATGCAAGCTCTGCAACCCGAGTAACATTCCTTGATAAAGCCTTTTTTTTATTTTAATGCATAGGGAGAAGGCCTATAACAAACATGTTCTCTATATCAAAAAAATATATGCACGACATGTACGATTCTCTCTAGAGTCATGTTAAGCATTGATAACTTTGTTGGCTATTTTTTGTATGTGAATGGCTTAGTTTATAATATAGTTGAGTTTTAGCAACTACATATAAGATTTTTACGAGGTCTAATTGGAGAATCAAGATCTCCCCTCTATCTCCCTCCCACTATAATCAAAATTCAAAACTATGAAATTTATATATTGAGCTGACTAGACGATTTATCTTTTATGTTTCAATCTAGTCTTTCGTTTTTCATGGTCGACACTCCATAGTGCCGTACTCCTTTGCTTCTTTACCTTATTAGTGTATGTTTTAGCCTGATTTAAAGTCTAAAACTTTTGTCTCGTTATGTGGATCAGGACTTAGCATCGACGAATTCTCAAGGAAGAAGCTGGACTTGACAGCAGAAGAGCTTTCTGAGGAGAAGACTCTTGCTTACTCATGCCTTCAGTAAAACTCTCTTTCCATTAGTGTGTAGCACTTGGCCTTTTGTTGCAGTAGGCATGGTTACAATTTTGAATAAATCCACCTATAGTTTTAGATGAACCATCATTGATTCGGTGGAGAATCCAGAACTGGTATCTGTTTTTGTTATGCTTATCATGATTTTTGAACTTTTATGGATTGAGGCTGCAATTGCTCAAATGATAAATTTGCAAGGGGTCTTAATATGACCATTATCTTTGTTGTGTTTGCATAGCATTGCCAAAAATTGTCCTTGTTACGGATGAGGTATCCTACACTTGGTAGAATGGGCTTGTGAACATTTGCATTTATATGTTATGTATCTTGACACTAAAGGTCGAGGGAGCAGAAACTATTAGGGCTCCTCCAGGATTTATTAGATCGTGTGGCGACTGTTCTACTTTTACGGGTCTCTTCCATATAAAACCATTTCAAAGGTATGACTAATACCTGCTAAATGTTCGAAGTGTTTGTTTAGTAGGTTAATTTTTTTCTTTTTCAACTTGATCGACAATAAATTTCCTTTAAAAATATAAAATAATATGGCTCTCTAAATTCTGTGTGATAGACTTGATAATAAAAGAACAAAATTATTTGGTTCTTGGTTGAAGGGAGTTAACAAAATGAAAAGATGTACCGTAGTTCTCCATCATCACTCGCATCAATCCAGTTTCCAGTTTCAGTGAAATGAATCTTTTGAACAATTTGGAGCATTTCCAGCTGTCCAATTGTACCGCAATTGCTTCAATCTTATTTTTTTTTTTTTTTTGAGAGGAGCTTCAATCTTATTTTCAAATGTATTTCATCTTTTTTTTTTTTTTATGGACAAAATGTATTTCATCTTTTGACATCAATTTTGTGGAACTAAATTAATGTATTAGAGCATCCCATTAGAAGAAGAACCCCTCCAAGTTCTTCAAACACTATTCAAAGAACCTCCTTCAAGTCCTTCACTTTTTGCCCCAACGTGGAACAAGTCATTCATATATAAATGTGGGCTCATGTGTCATAACTTTTTTTAATTATCAAATATTCAAAACTATTAATTAAAACTTACAAATTCATATAATAATTACCTTACACAATTAAATAAACTATTAATTCAATATATTTATTTATAAAAAAAGTTAATTAACTTTAAATTATTTAATTATTTCGTTTTAGAGTATTTAAAATCGGAGTATCGCATTGTAACACAATAAAAAATTTATTACGATAACAACACACGATATTTATTGTAGAATTAAAATTACAACACACAACATTAAAAAAAACCTTAAATGAAAAATACAAGAAAAAACACCACATTAAAAAATAACTAATTAAACATATCGGGGTATTTTGCTCTAATATCTACGCAAAAATTAAAATCACAAACGTCTATATTTTAACGGATATAAAAAATTAATGGCTATATGAAATTTATTAAATGGCTACTATATGAAACTTTTTGGAAATTAATGCATAATGCCACCATAAAAATACCCCATGCATCCATAAATACACATTAACTAACAAAATAAATACACATTAAAATACACATTTTTTAATTTTTTTTTTTAAATAATAATGAGGTGGCTGACCAGTGGGACCCACCTGGTCGGCCACCACCACACTAAGCACGCACGGCCAGACGCGCGTGTAAGGCACGCGCCTGTGGTGGCCAATCACAGCCGTGCGTGCTTATCTCCCCTCCCCCTTTATTGTTGTCAATTTGGCTCCGGATTTTTAAGTGGAAGTGCTTCAAATGAAGCACAAGCTTTTTGAAATACTACCCATGAACTTTACCCATATTGATGAAGGACTTGAAGCACCTTTTTGAAGAATATTGTGAAGAACTCCATTGGGGTTGCTCTTAGTATCTATACCATTGTCACTATGAATAAACTAAAGATTAAAGAAAATGAGATCTCTACCTAATATTTTGAGTATTATGTAATCCTCTCTCTTCTTGCAGCATTTGTAATTTATTTGTATAACTGGATATCCAATTGATGATACTCTTAGAATAAACTTGAACAATCGAAGATGGAACACACATTTGATTCTCTTACTAAAAAGTACATAAATGCAAACTGCAAAATTAGATTATCCAATAAGAGTCTCTTAGAGATGCTCTTATAGTGGAATTGAACATGATTCAATCAGAATAAGAATATGAATCAACTTAAGTTTGATTTATATGTGCACATGCTTACATTTAATTCATTGTACAATAAACTTTTCCAACCTCTGTTTCACATTCCTATCCTCCATAATATTCTTGGTATGGAATTATTCTTGCATTGCATGTTTACTAGTATTCTGATCACCAAGACTCGATGATGATGGCTCAATGATTAAACTGATTCAGAACATCTGGACCATATGTTTGGTGGTATTATGTCTTATCTCCCTTTAGTGACTATACTTTTCATGCTACAGTAGGTCAAATTTAACAAATTAATTCCACCAACACAACTAGTCAGTACACATGCTAAATAATTTTCTCCTATTCTTTTTCTAAAATCCATTCATTTTCCATATCCAAATCATAAAAAGTCTTCTACACCTCCAGATTTTACAAAAAGATCATACCAAAAATCCAAACCATCATCATCATAAATATTTTGACCGTTGTCAAAATACCCAGCCGATTTAAAAATATTCGTTCCCAACTCAAATTCTATCACATCCAAGTCTAAACTCCTACTACTGCTACTACTACCACTCTCCAGCATTTCAGATTCGGACCAAAAACTTTCATCGATCACCGGAAAAATCTCCGACGAATTAACATCTTCTTGTTTGATTATGTTTGTTTCGGTGGAATTCTCTGTTATTGTAGAGATGTTATCACTAGAAGATGGCTGAGGAGACATTGATGCATAACTTGGAGTTTCAGGAAGGGTAATTTGGGAATTATGAGTTTCTGAGGGGCTAATGATGAAATTTTCTTGTGCCACACGTTCTTGCTTTCTTTTGAGCTTTTTCTTCAAGTGGGTGTGCCACACATTCTTTATCTCATTGTCTGTCCTTCCTGGTAATTTTGCAGCTATTGCTGACCATCTGGAAATTCATGGAATTTTAATTGATTAATTAACTGAGTGAGTACTAATTAAGCTATTTTGTTGACTGTAAGGAAAAGTTAATCATTTGATATTGATGTTTTGAAATTTCCTTAATTGAATGTCTTTTCAAACTCACTTCAAGTACAAATTCCACATTCACGTTATATGTACACATCTGACATACGACGTCATCTTCATTTATTTGAAATAATATTTTCTGATGTTTCTTTAGAATGATATTTTTCTCTTTATTTTATTTTTAAACTTGTTCAAATTGTGCTAATAATAACCGTTTAAACTCTTGTAACTTATTCGAATCTCAACTTCGTTAAGTGAATAAGTCGGGTGAGTTAATATGACAACTCCAAAGTTTAAAAACCTAATCTGATTATTTAATCAGATTAAGCTAAAAATATATTTTGTTTTGTCTAATTGGCATTGCACTTCAAACTATAGAGAAAAAAAAGAACAAGAAGATTCAAAACAATGCATACCTATTGCCTAGAATTTCATGTAGATTGATGATGGTGTCTTCTTCCTCCTCAGTAAAATTTCCTCTCTTAATATCTGGTTTCAAGTAGTTTATCCATCTAAGTCTGCAACTCTTTCCACATCTCAATAAACCTACAATATCCAAGAAAATAAAAATAAATCAAAACATTGTTAATATAAGATTCACTTTCTTTAAATTGTTAATATATATTGGAAAAAAGGAAGAAAAAACCAGCATATATATACCAGCTTGCTTAGGAAGAGCACGCCAATTAGAATGGCCATGTTTTTGGATATGAGAAATCAAAATGTTATCTTCCTCAGATGTCCATGGCCCTCTCTTCAATCCCATTTTTTCACAGCAAGGAGCTCTTCCCATTATTTTTCTAATTTCTTTAAAACTTAATATTAATGATGATAAAATATCTCCTCTATCTTCAAAATAATATATGAGAAGTTGAAGCTATATTGTTTTGCTTTGGTGGGATGGCTGGCTGCCTATTTATACTAGCAAGGTATATTCCACTGTGGCATAACTTGATGTGCTGTAGTTTAGAAAAGTCCAACATTAAAAAAAAAAAGTATAACCATTTTCTAATTATTTATTATTGATTTACTTAGGAGATGGAGCAATTTCCAGGAAGAGTACTCTCACACAAGAACCAAGATTAGATTTGATTAACCTATTTTTTAATTACTTAATGGAGTGTTAATCTTCCAACTAAAGTAAACACACATGAGAGAGAAAGAGAGAGACAAATGCTACTAAGGGTGTACATAGGTTTGGTTTAATGATACTATATTTGGTTCGGTTTGACAAAAAATACATAAAAATAAATATATATGCCCTCAAGTTAGGATATGTTCGAATTGGTTGAGTTCAATACATTTCAACTATTAATTACAAAGTTTGAGATTTGATTTTCTTAATAAATACTAATTAAATATCTTAAATTTTACCAACTAAATTTCATCCATTAATTTTCCAATTTAGCCGTTTAGATCACAACTCGAGAAAGTAATTGACAGTGTTCTTTTTCTTTTTGGTAAAATACCAAGTCTTTTTTTAAATGTCAAAAATATTTAATATCGTTAAAGTGTATAATTACCGAAACTAATTTTGGCTGTTCCTAATTACAAAAAAATATTTTTGGCTGTTTCAAAATATGCATAGGTCATCATCCAATTATATTACTCACAGAATATTATATTACAATTTGTTCGTTTACCATAACTTACAATCAAGTTCGTTTATCTCCATCACTTACCATAACTTATAATTAAGTTCGTTTATTTTCAGGTATGCGCAAAAAGAGGTTTATAATATTTTGTGTACATAAAATACAAAATGGTATTAGTTGAAGTTTTTAGTGTGCCAAGGTGGTCAAAGATCCAAATTACGGATTATTTTTTTGATTAGGATAAAATTAAATATGCAAGTGGGCATGTGTTATATTATTGTAAGTTTGTAAGTTTTATTACATTTTGAAACTAATTGGGCTAGATAATTAACTGGTATCCATTCATAAGTGAAACAAATCAATTATAAGATCGTATTGCAGTGATACAATATTAGGTAGTGGTATATAGGTAAGTTTACACATAGCTCTCTTGTATAAAATAAAATTTCTCTCCCGTATTAATAATAATAATATATGGTTACCACACTTCTACATATGAGAAATTCTATGGTTACTTTATTTTCCATAAAGTAACCATTATTTTGTTTTATCAATTATTAGATAATGGTTAAAAACTAATCTAATAATGAGTAAAACAAAGTATCAACAAAGTAAGAAAAAAACAAAGTAACCATAGCATACACCTCTACATACGCATCAAGTAGTTGATGGTGTTTTTTTCTCTCTATCATATCTCTTGCTTCTCATTAACAATAATAAAAAAGTTAATTATATTATTTTATGAAAATTTAGTTCGTAGATTAATCACATTACTCCCAAAGTCGTCTTTAGTTTATCCATACTACAAGGTGCAATCCGTATTTAGTTCGAGAGTTGTATGTGATATAAACATTTAATATCCATATCAATTGGATAGAAAACTTTCACACGTTATTTATCTTTGGGTCTTCACGAGTGTATAGAATCGCCAACGTACATTTACAATATCCATTTTGCTGACATGAATGTCATTAGTTTTCTATGGACGATTAATTGATATTTGTTTCCTTGTTGTTTGGTGCTTCCACCCACCCGCATAACAAAAAAATTATCCATCAAGTGAGTAAGTTGAAAGTAGTTGTGGTATCAATTAAGATCGGATGAGTAGTAAAAATTTATAGTCTCTTAATCTCAAGTCTTTGTGTTAAATTTCTAAACTATACAGAAAATAAAAGAAACCAATCAAAGAAAAATAATGCATGTCTGTAGTAGCACAACAAAAATATTGTAATTTTGATTTTTCATCCGGTTTCTCAACCCACACTGGGCCGATTAATCTGAATTCGAAGCGAGTCTAAAGATTATGTATTTAATTCCTCTCAATTGCCTTTGTAAAAATCGATTTATAGACTTCTCTACCAAACGCAGCCTCTACCACTATGTCAATAATTGCTTTCGTTAATGTAAGAAAAAGAAAAAGGAGTAGTTTTACTGCATGGAAATTAAAAAAGAAAACAAAAATTAAAATAAAATTCATATTTTGGTATTTTATTTTGGCAACTTGTTGTGATGCTGCGGAAATGGGTTCACATTTGTTGACTTGGCTAGTAAACTGATGAAAATATTTTTAAAAAAGTCAAGTATTCAATGTTATTATATACACCCTATAATCATTGCTATCAATGTTAGTACCTAATATAACTTTAATTTTTTTTGTCTTTCATCCAATTAAAAAAAATATATATAATGAAATTCACTAAAAAATTCTACATATATTTCTTGTTACTTTAAATTTTTAGACGGATAAAGCATTTACACAGTTATTAAATTGATAATTTGTATTAATGTCATTTGAATTGAAGTGCATTTACTGAAAAAGAATTATTAAATTGAACTGAATACTTCAGGACTGAACTGAAATAATATATATGATTTTTTCTTTAACTTTAACTCTTACAATAACTTTCAAAAGTTACAAGTGACCTCCTATTAAAAAATAACAAATAACCTCATTCTTATTCAAGTATTATAAATAAGGATAAATTATAAAAAGAACTTTTGTGGTTACATCAATGTTAAAAAAAAGCCATTGGTTTTCAAAATTAATTCCTGTGATTTGTTGATTACATAAATTCTCAAAATGAGGATCTTTTTGGTAAATATCATCAAAATGGTTGTTGATGACCTCAATAATGACATATTTTAGAATTCATAATGTTCTAAAAAACTTTAATTATTTCACTTTTTAATTTTGAGGTCAGTTAAGTGTTGTTTAGAGAGTAGAGATAAAGTAAATGTTTAGAGAGTGAAAATTTGAAATCATGATGATTTTGAACTTTTTAAAGCATCCTTACGTTGAAATGTGATACTAAACAAAAATGCCTTACGGAGCCTAATGTCCTCTGGGTTCGTGTGATTAAACAAAAATATGTTGCTAATCGTTATGGTCTTGATATGTTTAAAATGAAATCGAAATAGACTCAATTTGGAAGTGTATTGTTGTTGTGGATGGTGTTGCTACTCATTTGTGGACGGATAGATGGGTCGATAATACTGCTTTGGAAGATTTTGTTGCGATTAATCCTATTCCTAATTCTGATTTCGGTAGCTCAGTTAAGTGGTATTGGGTTGATGAAGGAAGATGGGATTGGGAGAGGATTGGAAACTTGCTGCCAATGAACTGGGTGTTAAAAATTGCTTCTCAAATTGTTATGGGCTCAACGCATGGTGTGGACGCTCGGGTAAGTATTCAGTCAAATCTGCCTATGACTTGTTGATTGCTAAGTATACTGAGGTGCATGAGGTTCATATTACTTTTGATTGGAACTTGATTTGGCATTTAGGGGTTTTTGAACGCATTCGTTATTTTATGTGGTACGTGAAGTATAATACAATTTTTTATTTTAAAATTTTAAATTTTGTGTGCAATTGCACTTACATTAAATAACAAATGAAAATCCTTCTGCCCCTGGTGCGATTCGAACCCATGACCTCCCTGATCATAGGTAGAGTGTTTAACCACTAGGTTAACACCTTCACCACAAAGTATAATAGAATTTTAACGAATGTGAATCGCGTGAAAAGAAATTTGAGCACGTCTTATGCTTGTATTTCTTGCGGTTCAGCTGAGACGATTCTCCGTGTTTTGCGTGATTGTGTAGAGCAGCCTGAGAGGTCTGGAACGCGCTCGTCCCTCCACGGATGCGACTTGATTTTTTCTCGAGTACCTTGGACGATTGGATGACGACTAACTTATCTTCTATGGATTGCTATCTCGGACACATCAGGCCGGTGCTTTTTGCTATTGTTTGTTGGTGGCTTTGGCGATGGCGTAATATGTTAGTCTTTGATTCAGATACTAGTCAGGATGTGCATAAAATTTCCTTCATTCTTGAGCAAGCAAGGGAGTATGGGCTGATGTCTCGGATGTTGGTGTTGAGGCTGCCAAGGTCCTTTTCTTTTGTTCATATAGGTTGGACGCCTCCTAATACGGGATGGGTAAAGTTTAATTGCGACGGTGCTAGTAAAGGCAATCCCGGCCTCGCTTATGCTGGTGGAGGTATTTGGGATTGCTCAGGAGGTTATTTAGGTGGTTTCGTGTGTAATCTTGGAGTGGGAACGACAGTGCTCTCTGAGCTTTGGGGCCTTTATTTCGGGTTACGTCTAGCTTGGACACTTGGTTATCGTAGAGTTGTTGTTGATGTCGATTCTCAGGTGGTAATGAGGCTTAAGCAGAGCACGGATGATGGTATGCATAGATATTATTAGATTATTGATGGTTGTCAGAAGCTTATTAAGTAGGAGTGGATTGTTCATATTTGTCATACTTAACGAGAGGGTAATAAAGCAGCGGAGTGGATGGCTAACTTCGCAGGATTTTTTCCCTTGGATCATCACGAGTGTGATGTGCCTCCTGCAGACATTCAGGTGCGGACTTGAGTGGCACAAGTTTCTTGCGAAGAGTTCGGTGCTAGTTTTTGTTTTTCTTTCTTTCTTGTTCGTTTTGTTGCCTGGGGGTACTCTTTTGACCTCTCCTCCTTACAAAAGAAAAACAACTTTAATTCTTCAAAATTTTGATTTTGAACTCGTTAACGGTCATTTTTTATAAAGTCAAACTTAAAGATCCTTGTTATGATAACCATATGGATTAATTTGAAAAAAACAAACCACATGTATTTTTCAAAAATAATATAACCACAATAGTTTCTTTTACACTTTATCCTATAAATAACCCATTATTCTTGTTCTAAAGTTACCATGACCTCTTATATTTTGTTGTCTACTTGCTTTTAATAACCTCCAAATATAAAAATTGACAGTATTAAACAATGAAAAACGACATATTATATCATTTACAAACTTTTTTGATTCTCTGTATCATAAACTTGCACCTATAGTATGCACCATCTATAGATATCATGTTTTGATTCATCAATTTTTAAATTAGGGGTCTATTTATTACCTTTGGATAAGTATAAGAGGACTTTTGCAGCTTTTACAAGTTCATGAGGACATTTGGGACAAGTTCAGGGGTTATATATGTATTAAGCCTCTAATATATTAATTTTGGTTATTTTGTAAAAGACTAAGTAGGAAGAAGATCCTCATAGGAGAGAGAATCTACGTAGCTTTGACTATTTTAGAACAAATGACGTGGCATATATGACCTTTGATCGAGTCATGTATGCTGACGAGTCAAGGAAGAACTTTTCCTATTGGCCCATGTAGATTCTTTTATTTCATCAGGTCAAAAAAAATAAAAATAAAATTGTTTTAAGGCTCTTTAGGGCATGTACTAAGAAGTGAGCTCGAAAGGCCTTGCGGCTCGTTATGCTTTTGATCCTTAGGACGATGAAGCTGATATATAAATAACACTCAAGGGGAAGATGCTTGAGGCTCAACAAGGTGAAGCTGGTACATAAATAACTCCCGAGGGGAAGATGCTCGAGCCAAATACCCGAGGTGAATGCCCGATGGGATGATACCCGAGGTGAATGCTCGATGGGATGATACCTGAGGTGTATGCATGCCTGAGAGGAACCTCGGACTCAAGCTAAACCGCCAAGAAGCTTTTAATCAAACAATTAGGTTTAAGCCAACCCTATTGAGGTGTATACTAGCCTGAAGCTTTTAGTCGAACCAGTTGAGGTGTAGCTCGTCCTGAATCGAAGCTTTTTAGACTATGGGTCAAGCCACACGTTAAAAGGATTTGACACTATCAAACCTTTGCTGAGTTTGATAACTTGTGTTTCCAAGTCTTCACGATCGCCGTCGCAATGTCGTCGAGAATTCGTCGGTCGGTGATCCACCACCTATTAGAACTTCGACGATTAAGTTAGTAAAGCGTGAGGGAGAAAGTAAATAGAAAGATAATGAGGTAAGAAGAAGAAAAGATTTGAGGAATAGTAGAAAGTACACATTTTCCCTTTCCATTTGGGTTTTTTTATAGTAATATCACATTAACCCTAAATGGAAGGTGAATTGCCCAAAATACCTTTTGCTTGGTCAGCAAGAGAATATCTTTTTGGGTGATCTTCCGTACGGATGTAAAAAGATTTGGTTGATGCCACATCATCCCTCTTTATCTTTTACGATGTGGGTATGGCAGGCGGCTTGAATCGTCGGGGCGCGTCGAGCATGGTGACGACGCCTTCCCCTTGTAGTGTGACGCGTTTGTCCCGTCTCTTCGGCGTGTTCCCAGAGCGCGTCGAGCTTGCTGATGACGCCTTCCCCTATACGGTGTGGCATGTCCATGCCATCTCTTTGGTGTTCCTCCTTTGGTCGAGCTTTATAACGGGCAGATCCGTCCATTAGGGGAGGGCGAATCCGTTTTCCTTACGAGGGTGAGTCCAACATACTCTCTCGTGGTTGGATGTGTTTGGCCCATTGGGCTTGTCGGTCCTCAAGCCATATTCCACCCGTCGGCCCAGATGCTATATACAAATTCGGGTGTTATCAGAATTGTATGCATGTGCAAAGTGAACCTTTGATATATAGAACCAAAGACCAGTCCCCGACACAATACTTCTATTGTGTAATGTCCCTTAGTGTTTTCCTGTGTGATATACATGTTTAGCCTTGGGGACGTGTGTGGTCGATCCAAAGGTAAAAAATATGTAAATAAGTACTTGAAGATTCACCGAACCATTTGAAGTGATTGCGTAGAGAATGGAGCTAAATTATACATACCAAAAATTTGGTTGTCTAGGCAGAAGTTCATTGCCAGGTGATTTGGAGGGGCGTTATGACATCATCGCAAATCTCACTCGGTCCTGGTGCATGTTACTTTGAACGGAGTTTGTTGCAGCAATCTCCTTCGATCAAAACATGATTTGAGTCGACGTGATCTCCGTTTAATAACTAGAAATCAAAAGACGAACATAATACTAATTTGATAAACTGAGTAAAATATGAGCATGACATATTAGCGTTAGGAAAGACATGTAATTTAATATAAACACGATATAGTTTCTTGTGAGAGCTACTAATTCATGATTTGAGCTGATGGTGTGAATTATCAAATCCCTCAGATTCGCACCAATTCAATAAACTTCATCAAGAACCCACGTCACATGAGTACATGATTTATATAAAGGGAATTCCCAGTGTTAGTTGGATAAAGTTTGATCAAGAAGACAAATATGTTGACAACACAACATAATAAGAGATATTACATGTTAATTGAGTTTAAATAATTAAATAAGACAAACACGCTTATGAAGTATTCGATATGCATTTTCAGTAAAGACATAGATTAAAAGATCATATAATGGTGTTATCGCTAATATATGGATTTGGTTCAGCGGTAGGGAGTGTTGAATTAGTCCACGCTCACCCCACCAATTTGTTATAGCGTAAGGTAATCTTGATGCACACGTAAACTAGTAAAACGTGCAAAAGAAAAGATATAAGCTAAGGAGGGGCTATTGATTGGCGATTCCACTTTGGTGCTTAAGTGAGTATGGAATTAGAGATCATTGAAGAATAACTTAATGAACTGAGTAATGTGAACGTCGTACCTTACGCATGAGAGATACTATTTATGTATAGGAGGAGATATAAATGCTAGCTAGTCCTAGTTAGTTTAGGTGAGAGATTCTGTAGCTTTGACTATTCTATAACAGATGACATGGCATGTGTGACCTTTGATCGAGTCATGTATGCTGACGAGACAAGGAAGAACGCTTCTTATTGTCTAATGTAGATTTTTTAATTCCATTACGTAATATAAGGCTAGGGTTTTATAAATCCGCACTATTTAGTAATACAAGTTAGCGGCTTCTCATTTTCTTTATGGTGTTAGAGCTAAAAAAAAAATTTTAAAAAAAAACCCTAGCTGCACTGCTCCACCATGTCTTCCGCTCCTTAAATTCTAACTGCCAATCACACCGAAGGAACCAACTTTGACCAACCGTTCGTCATTGCTTCTTCCCCCTACATATTTGGTAACCCATTTGTATCGGCAACTACTGTTGTTGTGCCCTAGTTCACATGCATAGTTATTAGATATTGTAATGTACTTTTGTTTATTGTACCCAGTACCTTGATTTATTTCTTTAAATAAATGTGTTAATTCATTCGAGTTATATATATCTTGTGTTATGATAACTGCACGAAGTATCCACTTATTGTATCTCATAAATTACCAAAAGTAAATTATGGTCATGGGAATGAATAAAATGTGACGCTTTTACGTACATGATCTTTACATGTGTATGTAGTTTACATATTATGTATAGATATCTATGTAGGTACGTATTGCCAATACGTGACTTGGTCGCTCCGCTTTAGAAGGCACATGGTTGTAGAGCCATTGTCCTTTCTATTAATGTAGATCTCTTATATATGTTGACATGTTTCAATATAGTAGTAAATGGGGAATCTGATTAAATTTGATGTACGCCTAACATATCTGTAATAGAATGCTAAATATTAGTACGTTGGTTTAGTCATTGAACTCATTTCTGCGGATAGTTGAAGTGAAAGGATTACCACTCACTATTAAAGTGAGAAGATATCACATGTCACTTGATGACTCTAAACTAAAAAATGTGTAGCCAGCCACATACTTGTTTGTTCATCAGTTTAACTCAAGATCAAGAAATATTTCAAGTAATAGAGGATGACATCCATCATATCTCTCGCTTGATATATTGATATGTTGTTGGTAAGAGATATCTGAGATATTACAAGGTAATATATCGACTAGAAATATCTTTTATCTGTAATCAATTAGTCACTAATATAGTCTGCTAGAAACCCTCTATCTATTTTTACAATTAATTGATTCAGACCTTAAGAATCATGCACACATAACACTGAGATCAATGCCTATTGATTAATACATAAATTCGTATTATTTAGACTAAAGAACATATATTAATCGTTAATTAATAATGTTGAAATGTATAATTGATTTTTTTTTTTTGAAAGAAACAAGTAGTTTGTCTTAGTAAATTAATCAATCATAATAATTAGTTTTTTTTTGATAGAAAAGTTATCATATCTATTTTTACAATTAATTGATTCAGACCTTAAGAATCATGCACACATAACACTGAGATCAATGCCTATTGATTAATACATAAATTCGTATTATTTAGACTAAAGAACATATATTAATCGTTAATTAATAATGTTGAAATGTATAATTGATTTTTTTTTTTTGAAAGAAACAAGTAGTTTGTCTTAGTAAATTAATCAATCATAATAATTAGTTTTTTTTTGATAGAAAAGTTATCATATCATTGAATAATATAGAAACTTACAGCACAATGATAATCAAAGAAAAAAGGAGGAATTAAACCTCACAACAATACAAGCAAAAGCCAGTATAAACCGCATATAGGGCAAAAAAACACTACAAAAAGCCTACGGCACCATAAAGGTACTAAAAAAGACAGAATACATCATATATTTCTCGAGATTCCGGATCTGCAGAAAAACAATCGAAAACCATTCTTCAACACTTATGCTTCTCCAGAAAATCGGATCTATGTCCTTCCCGAAATTGCACTCCCGTAGATCTACAGATCTATGGATTAAGTCAGCCTTTTCCGCTCGTGCTAAACCTGAACGAGCTATAAATAAAGAAAATATAGCTATCGGATGCAGATCTGATGACTAAAGAATACTGTTGAGATATATGATGCTAAACAAAAGAAGCGATGAGAAGAAGAAGAAAAGTAAATCGGATTCAGGGTTTGGAGGAGGAAGAAAGAAGCAAAACTTCTTTCTTCCTCTTCGATTTCAAGCTCAAAACAAGAGGATTGATTAAAAGTATTTTGTTTGGAGGTTAATATGTAATTAAATTTGATGTAATTTTTTTTTTACAACAAGTTTGATGTAATTAATGTTAATTGATTCAACTACCATGATAAAATAACAACAAACAAATCTTGTTATTATATTCTGTTAATTGATTGAGATACAGAACATATAAATTAAAATATATATTTTATTTTACTAATTTTCTTATTGGTTGTGGTACATCTAGTTTTCCAATAATTTAATTTGTTATCATGCAATTTGTTTTATCTTATACAAAAACCATAGTGGCAATGTACAAAACTGTGAACCTGGTCAATAGGAGGACTACTTTATTTTTATTTTTTTTGAAAGGAAGGAATACTTTATTTTATTTAGTAAATATAACTGTGGATTTTATAAAATATATAGAGAGGAGGGATTAAGTGAAAACACCTCTATTATGGGAGAATATTTATAATTACGAAGTTTTCATTACTTTTGATTTCGACGATTTTATCCCTTTAGACTTGTCTTGATTTGAGATGACCATTTTCGACACCATTAAGCTTAACTAAAGACAACTCAATAAAATTTAGAATATATGTTTTAAGTTTTAGAAAATAAATTAGTTTTATTTACTTAAACTTTTTAAGATACATTTTCCGACCTACAATTTCGACGTCGTTAAACTCCTTTTAATGAGACTCATTCTGAGCACTATGAACTAAAACTAAAAATGTCTATAAAATTCAAAACATATGTTCTAAGTTTTAGAATATTAAGGTCCGTTCTTTTTGGCTGAACTAAACTAAACTGAATTTGCTGAATTTTGCTGAACGAAAAAAAAAATTTACTGAAATTTATTGAACTAAATTTTGCTAAACTAAACTAAATAAAACTGAATTGAACCCAATTTTACTGAAATTAAGTCAAAAAAATAAGGAATAAGTAAAGAATAAAGTCCCTTGTATCAAAAATTTATCTGATCTTTCATCATATAGAAGAAGCATCAAATAATACCAATTTGTTAGTAGATAATAATTGAGAGGAGATTATTAATTAAACAAGCTTAGGGTGCAAAGTTTAAAAATTCAACTCCTAATTTTATAAGAAAAAAGGAACAAATATAAAGAATTGATGTCAACTCGAAATGAACAGTGGAATACAAGGACTGATTTTTATTTTTTTGCATATTTAATTTCTTAATTTTTACTACTATTTTAAATGATTGGAGCTAGAGATGAAATTGAGCTATATATCTGCTGTTATTATAATCAATTCAATGTGTGTTTTTTTTTTTCCATTCGTGCATGCTTTTAGTCAAAAGTCAATTTTGTTGGCCAATATTTGGTACTCTCTAAATTTACAAATGTTATGAGACATTTTTTCCACCATAGTTTACAATTTTAATGATTTTTTTTTTAGTATAAGAAATGCGTATTCATTTTATTTTATAAAAAGAATTAAGTCATAGTTTGATTTCGATATCCACTAATAGAAATATTTTGTCAATCTTTTGTTTTTTTTATGGAAATCTTATTTTCCATTAACGCGTATCTGCTTTTAAATCAATTTAATAAAGTCAATACATTATAATTGTATTTATACATTAATAAAGTCAATACATTATAATTACACTCTTCAAAAGTACAAATAACTATAGAATGCTTCAGTTGTGCTCACATGGTCAATGATTGACCAAATACAATTCGGTCAATCACCGTTAGATTAAAACTAAGGGTTGAGATTAGTTTGGTGGTTTCATTAGTATCTAATCTTTATCCTTAAATTTTGATCCAATGGTGATTGACCAAATTATATTTGAATTTTGGTCAATCATTAACCATGTAAGCACCACTCTAGAATGCTTATTGTATCTTTATTATTAACTTTAAATATATATATATATATATATATATATATATATATATAGAAAAGGGATCAAGTGAGAACACCTCTCATATATGAGAACACTTTGTATGTGAAAACACCTCCAAAACTACGTAGTTTTATTAATAAGAGAGGGTTAAAAGGGGAATTTGTCATTTTTTTTATGGACACGTATGGGATGTAAGAGCAGGAGAGAGAAATTAGTACTTTTTTTAATTATTGTTTATTTCATTTTGTTTAAATAAATTTTCCCGACTTTCCCGAACTCCGATTTGAACTTTTTTTATACCGTTGGATTTGTTTTGTCGAGACGCTTATTTTGAGTACCATTGTTGTTAGGTAAAGTTGACGTTTTAACAATTTGAACATACGTGTTGTAACTTTGAACATGAGTGTCAATTGTAGTTAATTTGCATTTTTTCATTGTTAAAATGTTAAAAAAACTAATATTATCACTAAGATTTGATAATTTTTCATGTTTTGATGCTTAATTTGAACGTATTATCACTAAAACTAGATAATTTCACAAAACATTATACTAATATTATTTTTTCCCATCAAAACTATCAATTGACACATGTTTAAGAACTTAAAAAATTATGTTCAAAAAAATACTTCATATTTTCAAAAACTTAAAACGTATGCTAAAGAATAACCTGCATGTTCAAAAACTTAAAATTATTGGTTACAGTAGCAATTGAAACTTGAAAATGTTATGTTCAAATAAATATTCTGCATGTTCAAAATTTTAAAAAATCGTTTTTACATAAGCATCATGGATCTTAAAATGAACCTCTAGACGACACGAATCTAATGATATAAAAAAATTTGAAATCGGAGTTCGAAAAACTCGGGAAAATGATTTTAAATAAAAAAAAGTTAAATTTTTACTCATCACCAACACCTTCTCTCTCCTTTATCTCCTGCGCAACATAATAAAATGGACAAATTTCCCTTTTGGTCCTACCTCATTATTAAAACTACGTAGTTTTGAAGGTGTTCTCACATATAAAAGTGTTCTTACATATGAGGGTGTTCTCACCTGATCCCTTCCCTATATATATATATATATATATATATATATATATATATATATATATATATATATATATATATATATATATCATATTTATAACACAAATAAATTATACATCTTTTTCTTGTCACATTTTAATTTTCGTGGATACATAGCTTCGGTTTTAGGTTAGTAATTTTTTTAAACGGAGGTTAGTAATGTTTTGTTTCTCTTTACATAGAAATGCATATCATACAATAAAATCATAAGAAATTTATAATATATATTTGTGGAGACATTTCAATAATTACTATATATATATATATATATATATATATATATAGTAATGCACAAAAAAATTCTATAGTTTCAACCTTTTACAAAAACAACACATGTTTATTTTTCTCAAAAAGAATACATGTGGTTTCAATTTAAAACGCCCAAAATAACCATTTAACGATTACAAAGTGAAAAATTCAAAACATTAACGTTGTTTAGAATCACATTTTCTATGCAACGTTTTTTATTTTTCAAAATCATCCGTTTAATTTTTTTCTTTCTCTAACATTTACTTACTCTCTCTTACCCAAACATTGCCTAAATGATCCCGAGATTAAAAAGTTGAAGAACTAAAGTTGCTTAAAATATATTTATTTTCCTAACCGATCTAATTTTTATGTCTTTAACGGTTATTTTTTGAATTTATGAAATCTCATACATTTTTTCGCTAAAATTTTGTAACCACAAATAAATTTTTAAGAAAAACATACTACAAACTTTTTTTTTTCTTTTTCTTTTTGTACTTTACTCATATATGTATATTAGTGAAAGAGTATATAAACTGATTCGAATTCGGAATCTTCATTCACATTTTGTATACGATACTAATGGAACTAAATAAGGTAGAGAATACTGGTAATAAAATACAAGATTATTATGATTATTGCTACCTTTTAAAAAATAATTATTTCAAATGTCATAAAAGAAATAAAATTACTTCTAATAAATACAGAAAGTTAAAACTTTTTTTGCTTTATATAAATTGTATAGAGTAGGTTTCAAATCTTAAATTCTCCATCCATACATTAGTAAATATATCATTAGAACTGCAACCAATTGGAAGAGAGATTGTTCTGAAAACATATTGTCAAATACTAATAAAAAGTATATTAGATATGAGTTTCAAGAGGACCCAGTCCATGAGGACAAGTGGGAAGGAAAATCCATTTTGACAATTCGATTCGTTTACAACTCATGAAATAATGTTCTTTCTTTTTCTATTATAAATTAATAATAAACTGGCTATTGTCGCTATGTTTTTTTGTTATTTTATTTTTTTTATTATTAGATTGAATTTTTAATGGCAACAATGGACTTACTTCTAAAAAGTAAAGTAAGCATAAAAAAACTTTTTACCTATGAGTTTTATACTGTTTAATAATAACATTAAAAAAAATTTATAAATAGGGAATTCAAGCTTTTTTTTTTGGCTTAATTTCGAATAAAGTGGTTTGTGGTTTTGTAAATAAAGAATTGTAGTTTGCATTTGAACAAACAAATAACCGTGTTTTGCTTTGTTTGCAGAATTAAGAAAATGATTGCTTTTGTTGACGTAAACGAGAATATTTTTTGTCCAATTACTTTTTCAAGCCCTTAATCGGGTATGTACGAGTTAAGATCAAAAGCCAGAAATTTATTTTTTTTACCAAAAATGTCTTCATTCACGTCCACAAAATTGATCATTTTCTTAATTCTGCAAATATTACAAACCACATTACTTTATTTGCTCAAATGCAAACTACAATCGTTTATTTGCAACAACGCAAAATTACAGGGCATTCATTTTAAATTAACCCCCTTTTTTATAGCAATAAGGAATCTAAACTTTAAATCAGGGATAGAATCTACATACAACTTTACTTCAACTCTTATTTATAACGAGAAAATATAATTGAAGGCTTAATTGTCGTAAGTTAATTCGCATCAAATAAACGGATTTAGACGTACTTTATTGAATAGTAGAACTATTGATCCCTCAGAATAGCGGAAACGTGTCTTTATATCTTACGATCTTGTACCACCAGTTACAAGCAAATACCTTGTTTTGTAAGAAACTCATACTCAAAGGATAAAATTTTATCATATTGATCTTGAAGGGTTGTGTGCCTCTCATGTTAGTAATACCTCACAAATGAATTGAACTAAATTGAAGTGAATTTGTTTAACTGAACTGAATTTTGTTAAATTAAACCGAAAAGAACGGAGCCTAAATAATTAGATCGTACCATTTTATGCATATTTTTTTATTACCCAATTGATATTTGGAAAGATCTCATTACCTTTATTGAGTATATATAGTTGTTGAAGTTGGTTCCTAGACCAAATATTTTGGCTTTCCTCGTAAGTTTTCTAGGGAATTCTACGAACTAGAATTTAATCTCTATTATTCTTCAAATTTGACCGAATGAGTAGGTGAATGGAAAAGTTATAAAAAATCTTGAGCCATACATGAAGAAAACGAAAGGGACAGTATTTTAGTATTTACTAATATTATTTTCACCATATAATCTTATGAAGTTGTTTACCTTTTCTTTATCTAATTATTAAAACAAGTTTAGTAGTGGCAAATTTATATTATTATAAAGCTAAACAAGCTATGAACTAATTAGTATTTGATGATGTTATCCATATCCAGTTGTCAGGAATTAAACAAACATGATAATGCTAGTTACTCGGTAATGTTTCAAATCACATAACTTGACTTCATCCTCATTTGACAATTTTCAAGTCATTTCTTGATCATAATCTGCTTGCTTTTTTAATACATTCAACTATCATATAATAGTTTCTCTGGTCATACTGAAATAAGGGGATGATCAATTCAGATGCTAGCCCAACTGCCACAAAGATATGGGTAGCATTGTAATTAACTGCTCGCGACCATTGTAAAATTTATATTAATTAGGTTATCTATAGTTATAAGCGATTACAAACTCTTCGAAAGTAGACTTTGAGCGCGCAAATTGTTGACCTATTAACGAGTTTGGATATTCGTCCTGTCATATATCTAATGGATTGGACTTTGAGAAGTCAAAATAATTTTAGGTTGTGAGTTTAGGTATTGATTCTATTAAATGCCTCTTTATATATACAACTCAATTTTATCTCCTTGAGATACCTTTTTCGGTTAGTAGTTCATATATATCAGAGCCATGGTTGAAAACTCCGCTGAATAGTGTCACACACCAAATGAATTAGTCGCGAGAAGGCGTGTTAAATGTTTCACACTACTAATTTAAAAAGTTATGACTCCTTAAATATATAAAACAATCTCATTCCTCTTAAGTACCTGATAGAGTTAGTGAAACCTCTATTATGACATCTGTTTAAACATCTAATGGGTTTAGACAAGAAAATAACATTAGATCAAACCTTTCAAAGTTTATCTATTTTTGGACCCAATAAAGAATCATATAAACAATATTAACTTTTGCATAAATAATATATTATAATTTTCAGAATAAAAAATATGAATTGAAGTTATAATTCTAACTAGGCTAAATATACAAATAACTCTCGAACTTGGCTCAATGTTACTATTGACCCCTCAATTTTCAATTATAACAAATAACCCCTCCAACTTTTTAATGCTAACAAATAATCCTCTGAACTTGGCTAATTGTTGCTACTGATCCCATCAACTTTCCATTGTAATAAATACCCCCTTCAACTTTTTAAATGCAAACAAATAACCCCGTATTGCTGACAAATATGGATCTTTACAGATTTTTTAAAGATCAAATTCAAACTTTTTTTTTAATCCACTTGCCTCATTTTTTCTATATTCTACGTTTATCTGCCATGTAAGCCAAAAAAGGCTGAAAAGTACCACTTTTTAATTACTTAAAGGGACAAATAGAACCCAAAAAAAAAATTAGGTGTAAACTGGCGAAAAAAATTAAGTTAAGAAGTGCGAATGCATTAAGCCAAAAAATACCTTACACTTATTCCTCCTATCCCAATTCAAAAATCAAATTCCTCATTCAAAAATCAAATTCCTCATTCAAGAATCAAATTCCCAATTTAAGAATCAAATTCTCAATTCAAAAAATGAAATTGAAATTCTGTAAAGCTTAAATTTTAAGTACAATAAAATTTTTATAGTAAGCCCTTATCCAGAAAAATTTGAATTTTATATTTAATTTTTTTAATTGATTTTTCTTCTTTTTAATTCCATTTACGCAACTATAAGAGTTTGAGTCATATATTTGCTGTTATTTCAGTAATTCGGAGTTATTTGTTAGCATTTAGAAAGTTGGAGGGGGTATTTGTTACAATTGAAAGTTTGAGGAGTCTGTAGCAACAATGAGTCAAGTTCAGAAGATTATTTGTTAGCACTGAAAAGTTGGAGGGGGTATTTGTTACAATCGAAAGTTGAGGGGTCAGTAGCAACATTGAGACAAGTTTGGAGAATTATTCGTGTATTCAGCCATCTAACTATATAATACTTTTTGCTTAGTACAAATTTTAATTTTTATTATTAAAATTAATTTTGTAAGGCCCAATTTTAAACATGTTAGGCACCAAGGTGCCTGATACTAATTAGTCAATGTTGACAATGTTCTAAGTTCAACCCTTCTGCATTTGAAATTTCGTCCATCCTCCTATATTTTTGAAGAAAAATAAATTAAATCATAAAATTTCAAACCAGCCAAATTTTACAGCAGGTGTGGACCTAACAAATCTTTCAATGATTTTCCATGCTTTGGACATTGAAATTCAACTGGACCGTTTAGGACCTTGGGCCTTGGTAATATCCACAAAAGGGCCATATTTGCAGTTGCAAAACTCAATTGACTATAACTGGAGCTCTTATAAGTAATACCAACTTATTCTTCATATCACACTACAATTTTATTTTCATATAATGTTCATAAGTTCTTATCAATGATGAAATACAACATAAGTTAATGGTATCTCAAGGAAATCACTGCCTAATTTAGAATACAACAACAATATCTAAAGGGTTCTAAATTGAATACACTTAAATTTCCCCGTATAGTACATAAAAAATTTACATTTAATACATGAGCATTTTGTATTTAGTTATCTCAAGCTCATATCAGGATCATCGTCATCTTCAAATTCTGCTTCACTTGGTCTCATTTTCTTGACATCTCTTGATCCCATTGGTGTTCTCCCCTTCTTTGGTTTCCCCCTAAACAATGGTTAGTACGATGAATGTTGTTAGTGAATGAGGAATTTGAATAGCTAACATAGTAAGATATGATTTGCAACTTACGGTCCATTGGATGTTAAGTTTCCACCCTTCGTTCGGCCTGAACCAAGATCAGGTCTACCATCTGCAACAAGAATGAGAAGATAGAAAACTCAGAATTTCCTTTTGATGGCTAGGATATTGACATAATAAGAATCATGCTCACCGTCACGTCCTTGTCCAAGTTCTGCAGCCTGAGGAATAATGAAAACAAGTGAACAAAGAAGCTATTTAGATAACCACCAAGCAAAAGCTTGCTGGCTACCACACTACAAAAAGAAGTGCGTAGTTGTAGGTTGAATCCCGAAAAATCTCTAAAAGTCAGCAAAAATGCCCCAAATTTATCCAAAAAGAAAATAAACTATTAATATCTAAACAACAATCTCAAGCCTCAATTCACTACACATGTAAGGACAAGCTTCATCTCACATTACTGATGCCAGAAAACAGAAAAACAAGGTAACATGGCAGGAAAATGAACACAAATTGACATAGTTGTCTGATCACAAGATATTGTAATGTAGAAGCAGCTTTGTTCTAACGTAGTATGACAGCCTGTCAAGCATTTATATGCTACAAAGATGGTATAATACAATTCTTATCAAACATATGAGAAAAAATGATACCTAAGAAAATATACAGAGATATTTTGCATACTGAGAAACCATGTGGTCGTGGACTCGGTTCCCACAGATGGCGCCAAATTGATAAGAACAGACACAGGTATTCCAGACTTATACAGTAAAGAAGCAAAATATATGAATGTAGGAGCAGTTATTGAATTAAACCGGAAGGAACAAAGATAAGCTACACTGGTAGAGATCTCTCTCCCCTCTCTGCTCAAGAGAGAGCCTTACTAAGAAGCAAAAACAAACACATAACCAAATCAGCCTATCCCACTCCTCTCCCGAGCGTTACTCTAATAAAGAGATACCGCCAATTGCCAGCTCACTAGTAGGTTACGACTAACTTTTCACTAGGCTCCAAATCACATATCAGTAATTCCTCTTTTACCCTATTGTTGCTATTATTAACATAAATTAGTGGTTCAAAAGAACAAAAAGAAAAAAAAAAAACCAGTTCAACTCATGTCTTACAATTTAATATTTAGAAGACCAAGAAAGTAAGTAAATAAATAAATGGCACAATATACTAATATTGTCCATTATCCCTCAGAGATATAACTCCTAAAAACATAATAAATTAGCCTAATAAAATATAAAGTAAAATTTCAACTCAGAAAATAAACTCAAAACTGTTAATAACTCCAGCAAGATTTAGAACATGAAAAATCAATTGATAAAAGACTTGCCTCCATCAGTCATAAAAACAGAATTCACCTAAAACAAAAAGTTCCAAAATAAGAAATTCAATGACACAGCTCCCAAAATATTTTTCCCCCAGCCAGGAACCAGAACTCATTCATAAAAGCATGTGTTGCAACATTGTAAATACACACATCAAAGTCATAATGCCATTAGGAGTACTCTTAGTCTTATATATAAAAATTATGGGAAATGTAAAGTGGCTATTGCTGATGAGTCAGAAGTTTAAGACATACTGGTGAGGTAACTGATGAAAGTGAGAAAACTCTATCTTCTGGCTGGAATTTCCTTGACCTTTTCAAACTGCAAGATCATAATGAGAAAGTTACATGTAAATGTACAGGAGACATGCAGCAGATATGACAATGTTGTGATCTTGCTTTTCAAGATTTGCTAGTCACAGATAAGCGATCAAATCAAAATCCATAAATTCATTTATGTTTCCTCTCGGTACAAGAGAGGCTAATAAAATTATTACGATTTCAGACCCATTCGTTCAGGATTGTCGACATGCATCACATATAAATTGAAAGATGAAACTACCATCTTTATTCAGCCAAAAATTTTAACTGCTTCAAGCAGCTTTTTTTCTTACGAATGCTTGTGATAATGAATTCTATATGATCCCTTATTTAACTGCTTCCGAATTATCTCTGTTTGGATCTAATTGCCAAATTTGCGCTATAATTATCCTTTCATGTACGACAAGAATATTTTAGGCATTTCAAGTTTGAGCGGCTTCAGCATCTGAATTTAATGGCTTGAGAATAATTCCTTCCTTAATTCAACTCCTAAATGGCATCAGTAGTTATGCTAAAACGGTGCAAGTTTTCACTTTTCCCTCAGAAGACATTTATTACGAAAGATACTTGAACATGTTCACCAGCCAAAGAGAAAATAAAAATGAAAATAATTACACACTCTGGGAATCTATCATATTCCCATAATAATAGTTTGATAAGCTACGTAAGCAAACTTTTACATGTTACATCATGACCTTCGGGTTTCAAAAGAACTATGTTTGGCCTTCATGGCAATTGTCTAGGTCGCAGCAAAGTAAAAATGTGCATTTGACATTTTTGGAGTTGATAATAAAGAATCAAGCGATGGACATACACTACTTCATTTCACATTATAAGATAGACTATTTCCATGCACATCTTTACTTCCTACATTTACACTCTGGTTTCCTTCCTACAAAAATCAGAACTTCTGAATCAAAAAATAAAGTTGAGGATATTCTATAAAATTAAATAACTTTCTCCGCTAAGCATTCTACATAATCCTCCAAAAATGTCAAAGTAAAGAATTTCGCATCCGGTAACATTAATTCAATTTAACATAGCCCTCAAAGTCAATTGAGAAAATAGCATTCGGAAGCAGCAAGAATTAAGAAGAGAATTTTACTTGGAGGTGTTCTTGGATGAAGATAGAAACCCTTCAAATCCTTTAAACACATTCCCAAAATGGCTCGAATCTTGTAAATAGCTGGTCTCTAACTCGTACACCTATAACCAAACGCACAAAATTATAAACGTTAGAGATTCAGCAAATAAGAAAATAACAATTGTTCGCCTAACTAACCACAAAAGGTACATTGAGCCGATAGGATTGCGAGTTATTTAGCTTCCGAATTTATCAAATGTGGTACATTTAACACGCACGCCAATTCATTTGGCGCGTGATGCCAACTCCGCGTTGACTACGATATCATCTTAGCAAAGCCTACTCCAAACGACGCGAGGATAGGATTGCTTGTTATATTTAAAAAGCTACTTAGCTTTCTAATTTATCAATGTGGGACATTTAACAGTTCTAACCTGTTTCTCAACGTTACGGAGCTCGTCTCGAAGCTTCTCTCTCTTGCCGAGGAGAGTAGCGAGCATGGCGGCCGGATTAATGCTGCTTCGTTGCCCTAAACACATTTTAAAGTGCTAATTACGGAAAATTAGGGGATTGGGGATAAGGATAGAATGAAAAATTAGGGTTTAGTGATGGAGGAAGGGTTACCTTCTGATTCCATGATGGCGCGGAATTTGAATTCCAAGATTTGATTGATTTGATGTGCGATTCTTGAGCCCGTTTAAATCAAACACTCAATAATAAATTTCGGAAATTTGTTTCTCTCTCGTTAAACCAATAGTGTGAGCGGAAATAAATAATGTACTCTTAGATATATATTTGGACTCAATGTAAGAATATAACTCAGTTGTTTCATGTTAGAAATAAGTTTAAGTGAAATGAACTGAAATGAAATAAGCTCGTACGGGCCTTTGAGAAAAGCTTGTCTGAAATTTAGGATTTCAGACGGGCATTATGGAGACGGTAAGGTTTCCAAGCCAAGACAGTATAATTACTGTTGAAAGACCGTACGGTCCTCTCCAATTTCTATATAAAAAGTCTGAATCTTCCATTCAATTCACTAACAATCATTTTCATTCTCCGCTCTTTCACTCGGTTATAAGCAATTTCAAATTCTGATAAGTTGCCTCGATAAGTTGCCCTAAAAAGAAAGGAATTGCTTAATCTTGAGCCTCGAAAATCCATTTCCCTTTCTAATCACATACCTCCTCCAAAGTCATCACGATACAAATATCGCTCCAAGGATTCCGATTCCGAATATCCTCGATATTCCGATCGTATATCCGTACTAAAGTACTCATGACACAAATCTCCCGACGTCCCGGCTATCGCCAAAGTCATCTCGACACTTTCATCCTCCTCGAGGATATGTGCATCCAAGTCATCCAAGTCAAGGTTCCTCATAATCACAAAGTCCAAAGTACCATTAAGAGTACGTCCCTAGCGCCTCTCCAGCCCCAAAGTTCTGTCCACCCAACTTTGTTCTCGACGAGTACTAGCTTACAAGGATTTTACTAGCATGCTACGAGGATAAGCTTTTGAGGATTTTTACCGTGCCACCCTAAGGTCACCGTACAAATGTTTGCGTATTTAAATATTTTGTGTGCTAACCATAATACAAGATAATAATGAATTAATTTGCATTAAAGATCCTTTAGGGCCTAGAATGTCGGAACTAAATAAGTTGTATCCACTAACGTATATGAAATCTCTGGTTTTCAAAGGCAATCGACACATAAACCGGTTCACACATTTTCATGGTCGGCCGGGTGCGACTCTAGTAAAAAAAAGGCTAAAACCGATATGAGCGCCCGTTTTCGCTCATAGTAATCAAAAACAATTAATCTGGACATCAAATCGAATTTAGAAATGAGTCATGAGTTAAGTGGTTCAACCATATATATAACTCGGATTGATCGAACCGAATCTATAAACGAGTCATGAGTCGAGTGATTCAACTATATATATATATATATATAACTCGAATTGATTGATAGATAAATATATTAATTTAAATTATTTTATATAATATGTACATAATTTTATTTAAATAATTATAAAGTATATGACATGCACATAAATCCAAAATCAAGCATTATGACAAAGATATTGTATTTTTTGACATAAAAAAAAAGGAAAAATGAAAATGGTAATTATAATGTTTAGTCAAAGGTTTAAGAGTAAATAAATCTAAAATCTATACTAATAAAGCTCATGTTGCATATAACCTATTTCATTTAGCTCATTGCATAACCTTAATGAGGCTTTTTGTTTTACAAGATGAGACAAAGGAGATGGGTGTGAGAGGGGAAATGAGCTAGTCTGAAGATGGGATGTGAGTTTTGATGGACGGAAATAACTAAGTAAAATTTAGCGTTAGTTTGACATTGGTTTTTCAGCTGTTAAAAACAACTTTTCCAGCTTTCTCAAACTGTTTAGTAAATGCAAAACTACTTTATGGAAAAGTTGGGAAAAAACTGTTGTTAGCAAAAGCTAGAATTGGTAGCTTTTGAAAAAAAAAAAACTATTAGAACTTGTGCAAAAAGTCAATATTGATATTTTTTTATTAAAATAAGCTTAATTTTCAATATATTTAATAAATACATATTTTTTTATATTTTTTTCATAACTTTCAGAATTTTTGAAACGTGCTTACCAAATACTTCACAACTTTTACCTATTTTTTTGGGCATCACTTCCCCCACAACACTTTTCTCAATAGCAACTGCTTCTCCCACGACAATATCGAACTAGACAATTTAAAAAACTCCTTGTGAACTTAATTTAAGTAGTCCTTCTCCAACCATCTCCCTCCTCCGTCAATTGAGAGAAATTAATTTTGTTGACATTCTTCCATCGCTGGAGCCCTCCTCCGACATCACCCTAATCTGGCCATCTCCCACCTCCGTCGTCGTCCTTCTCCAGCCATCTCCCTCCTCCATTTGTTGACATTCTGAATTGAGAAAGTGAATCGTGGTTTGCTTGAATTGTAAAAAAACCCGATCAATATCGCTAGAGAATAAAAGAAGACATGAAAAGAGATGGACGTCGAGGAGGAAATTGTCAGGACAAAGGAGAGCTAAGACCGAGTTTAATCACATTTTGCAAATGCGATTGAATACTATTTGAGGAAAAAAACAATTCATTTGTTAGTTTTAATTCCATTTTGCAAAAATTGAATACAAAACATTCTATTTGTTAGTTTAATCGCCTTTTTAAAAAATATGAAAACAATTACAAGTAAATACTTTGAATTATATTTTTGTTGATTTAAAAATTAATATAATATAAAAATTACATTTTGTTATGTAAAATATAACTTGATTACTGTCAAAGAATAATATAAAATTTTTTGTTAACGTTTAACTAAAAGCTCGAGCTAATAGTTAAAGCTTAACAACATCTCTTATATTATTCTCTGACAATTACCAGTTATGTGGTTCCTCTTTCAAATAAGATTTTTTAATATGCTAGAAATCGAACACTTGACTTTAACTTAAAATATTATAGACTGCTATCATTCAAACCAACTTTAATTTGTGTAATTTAAATTATACGAGACAAAATTATTAAAAACTTATTTCACAATTAAAAAGTTTATACTCTCTTTATGAGTTTATTAACTTTGACATTAAAGGTCCAAAGAGCGATCTCAACGCGATCATTTTCTTAAGAACGTCGATCGACATCCAGTAAACCAAACATTATGTCGGTCATGAGAAATACAAGTGCTAAAATAGAGAGCAGTATTCAGTGCATCTAGTGATATAATTCCACAGTTAAATTCAAACACTTCTCTTTACTTTTGGTAAAATTTCAAACACTTCCAATTATAAAGCTTTCGTCGAGTTGTCTTTAATTTCTCTTTGGTAAGATTTAAAACCCTTCTAATTATAAAGTTTTTCAAATTAATTATGTTTGGATTATATGAAACTGAATTCATAAATGCATATATGATAACTTTAAACGTGTGCATAGAACCCACAGTCCACGGGCTTTCCACTACTATAAATAGTAGCAGTACAACATTGGCATCTTCAAACCTAACCTAGTCCATCTTGCTTCTCTCTATCGCTGTTTGGTCGAGTATCCGAGCTACATTCTCCATTTACGTTTTGGTACTAATTTCGATTTAATTTATACGCCTTGATTTTATCTTTAACCTTTTATTTGAACTTCTTTCAATCTGTTTATCGCAATATTAAAAGATTTAATATATGAAGGTCTTTGTCTACTGTTGTTCTTGTCAATTGTCATTATAACTAGGATCGAGCTCATTGTGGCTTAATGGTTGGAATTTGTGCATTTATTGTGCATATATAGAGTGGCAAAGTTTTGATGAAAATTTTAGGGTGCCATATACGTATAAGTATTTTGTTTCTTTTAGCTACTCAATCAAATTTTTCTTGAAAAATATATCTATAAGTTGACATTTGAAAAAGTTATTTATAGATCTACTTGATAAAATGTTGTTCGATTATTTGATGCTACTTAACTTGTTTGTAAATACTAACCTCATTTATACATTTGGATGAGAAGTCTATTCCTTTTGCCAATTTAGACTCAATACAAACAAAAATAGTTAACTGTTTGAGGAATAATAAGGGGAAGAATCAAGAAAGTAAATGGATGGCTTTTCAAGAGCAGTAAAAGAAAAGTAACCGTATTAGATTTTTAACTATTAATAATTAAGTTTTTTTTTTTTCAATGCTTAACTAATTTTTCGGCTGTGTTGGGCTCTCAATACTTATTTTGGACCGGTTAACACACGATCAACTTCTTAATTTGGATCTATTATAAATTTGTTAATTTTGAGCGCATGACACTAATTTAATGACATTTCATAATACGTAACAATATAAGTTGTAGGCTTTTCCTATGATTACTTATAAATCAAGATAAATAATAGTGTCAAATGCCTAAAATTCACAAGTTGAGGTGTATCATTGGTCTAAATTTATAATTTTATGTGTAATAAATCAAAATACAAGTATATAGTATCAAACGGTACAATGATAAGATAAAAATTTAGTTGATTAAATTATATACTAAGCTTTTTGAAATTTATTGGCCTATGGTGGTGCTCTCTTGCTCTCGTAAAGCTCCATCACTACATGTATAACTAATTCTTCTAAGTTTTTCCTATTGATAAGCAATTATCTTTTATGTTTACTTCCAAAATTGTTCGGCGATATGTTTTTGTAATGTCTATCTTTTTTTCATTTCTGTTGATTAATGTGTTTGATCGATTTTCTCTTCTTAATATCAGTCCAGGAGAGAGACCCATATCTTCAAAATTCAAGAGCTAACTAAGATGAACTGCTCTAGGAGAAGGTGATTTCCTTTGAACTTTTCTACTTCTTTTCTCTCTAATAATAGACATGTAACTATCATAATAAGAGTTAGATAAGTTAATTTATATTACACCTAGCTATGGGCTTGGATACCCGCCCACTCTGCCCATGCCCGCATCAAAATAGGCGGGTTCAATTGGCTAGAATTCCTTCCTTAAACGAAACTAGATCTTGTGGAATCACATTGAATATTTGACGATATATTTGGACACGTAAATTGTCCATAGGCCCAGCCAGTCCGAACCCGAATAAAGTCTGTAAATTTTTGGACGGCTTAAGTTGTGTAATTATTGCGGACCAGCCCGAAATAATATATATTATCTCAATTTAAATTAAATGTTGGAAACAAAATATAAAATATACCACAACACAACTATTCATTAAACTATTTACCATATATAATCTCATTTGAATAGTTGCCTTTACTTTATTTATTTTTATTTTTTTATTAAAAATGATCTTTAATAATTTATTATATATATATATATATATATAGGGATATTCTATGGTTACTTTGTTTTTCACAAAGTAACCATTACTTTGTTTTGTCAACCATTGGATCATGAGTTAAAAACTAATCCAATGGTAAAATAGACAAAGTATAGACAAAGTAAGGGAAAAACAAAGTGACCATAGCCTACACCATATATATATATATATATATATATATATATATATATATATATATAATTTATTTATTTTTATGTAAGTGGGCTCTTGGATGGGCTCCAGATTTGATTTGAAGCCGGAGTCTGCTTGATTTACTAGTGGGCTATAACGGATTTGAGCTAGAGATTTATTCAAAAAAGTCCGGTAGCCCAGCCTGAATCTGGATATGAGTTATTTTCAAGAGTTATGATTATGAGAGTTATGTTAATCGATAGATATATGTGTGACACTTGTGCACCTTTTTACTTCAGCAAAGACATGTTTGATAAATTTATTGCCCTTTATTTTTTGTATTTTATATTGTTCTTTCTCTCGAGTAAAGTGGCATCTAAAATCTAATCATTTTACAGGATACATTATCCAACAATGATTATCTTGTGGATAGTTTTTGTGTTAGATTTTGCGAGTGGAGATGAAGCAACAAATGTAAGTACGGCAGCAGTTTTTGCATTTGGGGATTCAATATTGGATACTGGGAATAACAACAACCTTAGAACGATGAGTAAGTGCAATTATACCCCATACGGAAGGGACCTTCCTGGAGGATTTCCCACTGGAAGGTTTTGTGATGGGAGAGTTTTCTCAGACTTAATAACGGAGGGATTAGGAGTTAAAAGAATGTTGCCAGCTTACCTTGATCCCAATCTACAACCCTCTGATCTACTCACTGGTGTTTGTTTCGCTTCTGGTGGCTCCGGTCTTGATTCCATTACTGCCAACGTCCAGTCAGTGCTAACCGTATCAAATCAGTTAAATATGTTTAGAGAATACATTTCAAAACTTAAAACTCAAGTAGGAGAGGAGAGATCAAATTCTATTATATCTAATGCTTTCTTTCTTATTTCACTTGGAAACAACGATATTGCATTTACGTATTATTCTGCTCATCTACGGCCTCAATACGACATTGCTTCTTACACTACCCTTTTGGTCAATCTGGCTTCTGACTTCGTTAACGAATTATATGGATTGGGAGCAAGAAGGATAGGGTTTATGAGTACTCTTCCTTTGGGATGTTTGCCAGCAGCTAGGGCTGGAGGGATGTTATGCAATGAATTCGTGAACCAAGCTGCTCAAATGTTCAATTCAAAGTTATCAACTCAGCTAGCTTCACTTAATACTAGTTTACCTCAATCCAATATTGTCTATCTTGATGTCTACACCCCTCTTCTTAATCTTGTCCAAAACCCTCAAAACTTTGGTTTTGTAGTAGCAAATATGGGTTGTTGTTGTGCAGGTATAACATCTTGCCCAATGCCATCATCTTATGTGTTTTGGGATTTTGCTCATCCTACTGAAACATCATATAGGATCATCGTCAATCAGACCTTAGCCAACAATTCCACCTACTTTCTTGATTTTTCTCCATCACTTTCTTTCCCAGTGTGATCATTAATAAAAGTTTTGCTGAATTATTGTTTCTTCATTTCTATCATGTAATTCATTTTTTAATTAATGGTAAAAGATTATAAACATATTTAAAGCTTATCTTGTGAATTGTTGAAATTTGAGCTTGTTGAATTTTCATTTGCTTAAACATGTATGAGTATGATGATGAAAATCATCCTTATTAAAATAAAACTCTCTTTATTTAATATCTTTGTTACATTGAAAATTTTAATATCCGCCTATGAGAAAAAAGAGAGTTTTATGATCATATTAGTATATTCACTCTATTTCTCACACTCTTTATTTGTCATGTAAAGAAGATTACACGATCTGTATGAGTATTTTCACTCTCCCTCACTCTATCTCTCATTCCATCTTTCTTGTTTATTTGTCATATCGAGTTCGAAATTAATGGACTAAATTCCATCGTTGTGATATTAAAAGTCCTATGATTCTATTGGTATGTTAAATCTATCACTTGAAGAAGTGTATAAGTCGTGCGAATTATTAGATTAGAGAAGTGTATATATACACAATGTTAAATAAGAATAATTGTACATAAATGTCACAATAATCTGATACTCTATCACCCTCCCGCAAGTTGAGTACGGGGAGCACAAGTGCTCAACTTGGAACGAAGCAATTGAAATCGATCTTTGGTCAAAGTTTTCGTAAGAATATCAGCATGATCTACTGGAGGAATATATAGAAAACCGTTTAGACACACGAACGTAGACAAAGAAGAAATCCACTTCAATATGTTTACTACAATGATGAAAAGTTGAATTGATGGATGAAAGTTAATACAAATGGCGCTTTGGTGGGATCTCTTAGTTTAGGTGGGGGCATTTTCCATAATATCAGAGGGATCTTGCATGGTTCTTTTGCTTTTTCCGATTCGTGAGGCTTTTGCTCATATTGTAGAATCGTGGACTGCCATGATGGCGGAGCTGGTTGCTCAAGATATAGCTAGGATGGAACAACTTTAGGCCGAAATGTGATTCTTCATATATGTTCCGTGCTCGTTCTTGGGAAGTTCCCTACTCTATTCGCGCCGATTGGATTGAATGCCTCAATTGGGTTTCTTCCATGAACATATGGTCTCTTATTTTTAGAGAAGGAAACGGTGTTGTGTTGGCTTTTTCTAAATTCAGTCAGACTAGTATGTTTGTTCACTTGGTGGCATTCTTGTCCCACTTTCTGTAGTTACTTTGTCTCAGATGATTTATCTCGGAATGAATAATTCTGTTTTTGTTAACTTTGTTTTTTTCCTTTCCTTTCTTTTTTGTACTTTTTGAGTTATGGGGTTTTCTACTTTTGATTCGAGAGTGCCAACCTTTGGAATGTCTATTCCTAAATAGTAGCATTGCCTCAGCTTTTAATTAAAAAAACTGTAAAAAATTGCTAAAAATATGTTGTAACATGTTTTTATATTTTCGGTAGTAATTTTACTTATCACATAAAAATTATAGTTATAACGAAAAAAATAATTGTTACAAAATCACTTATTATAATCTATGATAAATTTACAAAATTAATTTTGTGATGATCATATCACTATTGTAACAAACTATAGGTTTTCTTTGTTATAACTAAATTGTTGTCACAAACACTATAAAAAAAAGTTAAAAGTTGTTGTGAGTACATTCATATCAATTTTCACTTTTTCTACAACTTTTAAATTTCATATAAATGATTCAATTAGATAAGTTTACTAAGATGAAGTGCTCTAGCAAAGGTGGTTTTCCTTTAAGTTTTCTATTTGTTTTCTCTTTAAACTTGAAGGCATGCATGATAATTCTTAAATAGGTTCAAATGCTTGGATATGATACATGTTGTTGATGTGCAAGATTCTCTGTAGAAGCTAGTTTATTTCTTGTTTTGCTTGTGACAAAATTAATTAGTAGATATTTAACTATTCAATAAGAGTTAGATATGAATTACTTTATATAACTTATTTTAAGGAGTTATGATTATGAGAGTTGAGTCAAGTTCAAATGAGACAAGGGTTTATGATGAGACTAGTTTTTATGATGAGACAAGGGGTATTTTTGTAATTCAATAGAGGAAGGTGGCAAACTTGTAATTAAATGAACACCCCTCATGCGTGAATTGAAGGGAAGGAAGAGCAGGTGATGTCAGCGCTGATGTCACTTCTGGAGAGAGAAATAGTTTTAATTATTTTATTTAAAATGCATTTTTCCGCTCTTTCCAAACTCATTTTTCAAAAAAAATTATACCAGTGAACTCGTATTAATTAGGTGGTCATTTTGAGATCCATTTTTGTTATTTATAGACGATTTTTATTTTTTTTTATTTTTTTATAATTGTTCCACCAGACTACTCTAATTGTTCCACCGGACTACTCTAATTGTTCCAACATAATACTACATTTTTTTACACTCCCAGAGTGCATTTAAAAAAAATAATGAAAATATTTTGCTGGAACAATTGGAGTTGTCTGGTGGAACAAATGTAGTATTCTGTTGGAACAACCAAGTATTCGACTTGGAACAAAAATAAAAAAAATAAAAATCGTCTATAAATAACAACAATGGATCTCAAAATGACCGCCTAATTAATACGAGTTCATTGGTATAATTTTTTTTGAAAAATGAGTTCGGAAAGAGCGGGAAAATGCATTTTAAATAAAATAATAAAAACTTTTTCTCTCTCCAGATGTGACATCAGCGCTGACATCACCTCAATAATGCCCCTCCATGTTTTTAAAATTTCAAAATTGCCACCACATTTTAATTGTCTCACACTAAAAAAAATCTCTCCATAATGGCTTTGTCTCACATGAACCTATCTCTATGAGAGTTATATTAATCAATGTATATTGATCCTTGTATATATATCTTTCACTTCTCTATCCGTCGAAAGACAAAGTAATTTGATAAAATTATTGCTCTTTATTCTTTCTATTATATATTTGTCCTTCTCTCGAATAAAGTGATATTAAAATCGAATCATTTTACTGGATAAATTATCCAACAATGATTATATTGTGGATAGTTTATGTGTTAGATTTGGTGAGTGGTAATGAAGAAACAAAAGCAAGTACGACAACAGTTTTTGCATTTGGAGATTCAATTTTGAATACTGGGAATAATAACTGATAGACATATACAGTTGACAAGGTCTCCAATTAATTGATTGTGTATATATTCAGTTAGCTATATTACTGTATCTTGACTTAGTCTAGATATAGCTGTTAATTCAAATTACAAATTGTATCTGCTGTAACCTCTTATCCTGTACACAACTCTATTTAAGAGTATTCTCTGATTAATGAAACTCAGTGAGAATCCAATTATCACATGGTCTCAGAGCCACAAGTGGTTTAATCACCTTGAAAGATCCTAAATTCCCTTTATTTTCTTTCTTTTACGCAAGATGGCCAACAATGGCACCAACTCCACTTTGATACAACCACTACCTCCGTTACCCACCCAAATTTTTCTCACCAAATTCACCAAAAATTGACCTCCACTAATTTTCTCCTATGGCGAACGCAGCTCATGCCGTTGTTGAAAGGACAAGGGTTGGCACATCATGTTGATGCAACCGTGAATCCTCCTCCAAATTCGTTGCCCACCGGAGCTATTAATCTGGCGTACAAGGTCTGGGAACAACAGGACCAACAAGTTCTTAGTCTGATAATCTCGTCTCTATCAGCGAGTGTGTTACCACATGTTGTTGGAGCTGAAACGACCCTTGAAGTGTGGAACAAGATGGTTAAAGCCTATTCCAATGGTTCTCGATCTCAAATTAGAGATCTGAAGCATCGACTTCACAATCTTCGTTGTGAGAATGATTCAATTTCCAGTTGTATTTACAAACTGCTAAACATATCAGTAATCAATTGACTGCCCTCCAAAGTCCTATTTCAGAAGATGATTTGGTTGAAGCAACTCTAGATGGACTCGGTCCGGCCTATAGACCGTTTGTCCGAGCATTAGGAGCTCGTCTTGATCCAGTTACCTTTGATGATCTTACTGGATTGTTGCACAGTGAAGAACGTCAACTAGGTAGAGAGGCTCCTGCTCGGACCTTCACTCCATCAGTTCACTATGCTGGTCGTACTAATGGTCGCGGTCGTGGTCGCGGTCGCGAGAATTTTGGCTCATCATCAACCCGCCCCAATTATACTGTTTATGCCTCTCTTGATGTCAGTACACTGACTTGTGACAACTGCAAAGGTTCTGGTCATATTGCTAGACAGTGTCCTTCGCCCAAAATGAATCAAAATTCTAGAAACTCACCTAAACCATCCTCAAACATGGCTGTAACTAACCCTAAACCATCGGAAGGTTTTGCTATGGGAGAGTTTTCTCAGACTTAATAGCGGAAGGATTAGGAGGAAAAAAAATGTTACCATCTTACCTCGATATGGTCCCTGGTGTTTGTTTCGCTTCTAGTGGTTCTGGTCTTGATTCGAGGACTGCGAAGTGTTGGGAGATTTCCGCAAGTGTACGGAGTCACTCATGTAGTAATAAAAGATCGAACCCACAGGGAAACGATAATTACTCATTTACGTTCATTGTTTACTTTATTCGTTTTCTCGAGGTTTATAGTTAAAACGATAATTCTTATTGATTTGGTTGATAAGAACACAACTTACTGTACCATGCCACACTTACTATACTTAAATTCACAAACTCACAAAGTTAAGGATTTACAAACTAATTCTTAGGCAGAGACACCAATTCATTTAAGTACGTAAACACAATATCAAGTAATCTCAATATGATCAGTCTAATCTCAATATAACTTATTCCGATCTCTCGATACATGCAAATAAGTAAACCATATATGAACATCAATTATAATACTAACCGAACCTATTTGTATCAATCTTATAATCAACTACAATCACACATGTAAAACTAGATTACAACCTAAGCAATTGAACCTATTCGTATCACAAAGATTATAAGTTAATGATAAACACAAGTTTATATACTTAGTAACTATTTTGATGTAAATATCTTACTTAGCATGCAAACTTATTAATTCAAGAACATAATCATATGAAGAACATTAATCTCTTAATAAACTCAATCTCGTATTCATACAAGATATAAACAGAAAATCAAAGTTAAACAGAACATAAACAAGTAAAAGAAATCAGTGTTGTCAATCCTTTTTACTCTACTCGGAAGGGTTGTCAAGCCTCGGGGCGTTATTGCTCAAATTTTCTTCGATGAACGGATGAACGAAGTTGATCTCTTGATCTAACTACAATGCTTAAGGAAAAGAATGAAATCTTGATGTAATTCTTGTCAGGAATTACAGCGGGAACGTTTATGAAGTGAGTGGATTTCGGTGTAAGCATAGCGGGAAATGTAAGTAAGTATTTAGCATTCTTTTTGTTGTATAAGTGATCAACCATGTGATCAACCTTTACATATGATCAACCTTCCGAAAATGAGAGGGGAATGGTGTATTTATAGGCTTCAAGAGGTGTGTTAAGTGTTACAACCTTTAGGAAATGGTCGTGTCCATTAGGAAGGTGTACGACCTCTCGGAAGGGTTGTATGGATAAGAACGATCGAGTAAATCCACTTCTTGGCGAATCTGTGTCTCGGCAAGCTAGAGGCAAGAATAAAATGATGAACGGCGCGCCAGAGACAACTTCTGTCTCTGGCACGCTAGAGATGCTCTTCTGAATTTGAACCCCCTTTTGACCACCTTCTGCTCCGGATTTGGAAACACTCAAAGCATGAAAGTTGTTTGTCAATGTCTTAGCTTTCCAACGCAACTTGAATCTCCTAAAAAAGACTTCGTATGAGAAAGTTTTGTCCAGAATACCAAAAGGTGTCAAAGCTGTCAAAGTTATATCTCTAGCGCGACAAGCACTTATTTCTACTTCTAGAACTTGTCTGTTGGAATAAACTTCAACTCTAAGTTATATAAACTTGTATGACGATAATTTGCTCGTTTGTAGCTCGAATTAGCACCAAATCACCATGATTTTACTAGATTAAGCTCAACACATCAAAACAAAGACAAAGAAGTGAAATTGCCCTAACCTAGATATTTCTAAGCTAAATGAGCTCAAACTATATGAAATGTTATGAAAATCTATATGAAATACATAGCTAAATTAAGTACATTTTGGACTTAACACGAAGACTCAGTCAGTGCTAACAGTATCAGATCAGTTGAATATGTTCAAAGAATACATTTCAAAACTTAAAACTCAAGTAGAGGAAGCGGGATCAAATTCTATTATATCTAATGCTTTCTTCCTTATTTCGCTTGGAAATAACGATATGTCATTTACGTATTTTTCTGCTCATCTTCGGCCTGAATACGACTTTTCTTCTACACTATCTTTTTGGTCAATTTGGCTTCTGACTTTGTGAAGGAATTGTATGGATTGGGGGCGAGAAGGATTGGGTTTATGATGTTTGCCAGCAGCTAGGGGTGGAGGAATTTTATGTAATGAATTCGTTAACCAAGCTGCTCAAATGTCCAATTCCAAATTATCAAATCAGCTAGCTGCATTGAATAATGGTCTGCCTCAATCCAATATTGTTTATCTTGATGTCTACACCCCTCTTCTTGATCTTGTCCAAAACCCTCAAAACTTTGGTTTTACAGTGGCAAATATGGGTTATTGTTGTGTAGGTATAACATCTTGCCCAATGCCATCATCTTATGTGTTTTGGGATTTTGCTCATCCTACTAAAACATCATATAAAATCATGGTCAATCACACCTTACATAACTATTCCACCTACTTTCTTAGTTTTTGTTCTATCACTTTTTTTTCCAATGCGATATAAGTATAAGTAGGGGTGAGTACGGCCTAACAATCCGGAGATTTGAAAATCTCCGGTATTGTATTGAAAGTCGTGGATCCTAAAATTAGATTTCCGGCGGGATTGTATTGAAAAAAAAAATCTCCGGATTGGATTGTATTGAAAATTTCGGTCAAATCCGGAGATTCGGAAATTTAAACTAAATAAAATATGAATTTTTTTTAATTAATAAAAATCTTACACTATAAAAACTAGAAGTTTAAAGGTTTATTGCATATAATACACTAAGAATTATCATAATACATGCATGTATATAACATATATATATTTATTATGGAAACTAAAAACTAGAATAATATATTGTGGAGAGTATCTACGCAAATACATTGATTATCTATTATACATAACATAATACATTAAAAGTTCGGTACTTTCGGTTTAATACAGTTCAGTACAGTTCCTTCGGTTATTCAGTTCGGATATTAACTAATATCCAGAATTGTACCAAAAGAAAGTCAACGGTACAATCCAGTTCGGTTCTAAAAAAAAATCAACGGTTCAAGACAATTCTGAAATTTTTTTGCGGGTATTCAATCCGGTTCAAGAATCTCCAAGATTCACGCTCAGCCTTAAGTATAAGTGTTGTGGAATAATTGTACTTTATTTCTCTCATGTAATATATTGTTTAATAAAATACCTTTTATGCTAAAAGATTAGACATATTTGGAGCTTATCTTATGAATAGTTGAAAACAATCCTTGTTATTTTAAAAATGGTGTGGTGTCATTTTTGGTGTTAATTTATGTATTGTGTTTATTTATGAGTACGTAGGAACATGTACTTTGAGTTCTAAACTGATGCTCTAAATTTCATCTTTGTTACATTAAAAGTTTTATGATCCTACTAGAATATTCAGTCTATCTCACCCTCTTTGTCTGTCATGTAAAGAAAAAATATATGATCTATATGAGGATTCTCAGTCCCTTACTCTACTATGTCTTTGAGTTTAACTAATAGATTCTCCAAAAAATTTAACATGAGGGACTAAAGTGTTGCTTGTGGCAAAACTCAAGGATGTAATAGTGTATTTCAAAAAATACAGGGACCAAACAATGTGTTTCGTTATAACTTAAGAAATGTTTTCCATATCGAATACTCTTTTCTACAAACCCAACCTAGTACATTCAACCGATCTACAACCTATAGTTTCACCGTGTTGTTAACTGAATATGTGATGCAATGCCAATAAATTAGTCTATCAGTAGTTAAAGTTTGAGAGAAGTTGAAGTACTAGGGTAAAATCATGTGGCAAATTTCAAGTAGAAGGATCAAACTAACAAATTTTGCTAAATGTAGGGATCAGATTTCTTCTGTTGCTTGAATTTATTTGAAAGTACAAGTTACAAATGCATCTAGGTTTGCTATTTATCAGAATAAGAAAAGAAAAGAAGATCAATGGTACCAAGATATTGAATTTCATATCATGCAAGGACATCTTAACTAGAGGCTATGCTTATATTTGTTTTTTTCTCTGGTTAATACAAACTTTCGGTTTCTAATAAATGTTGTATGTATAAATTTGCAGTTGCTATGGGAACGTGACTACTACTAGAAATCTGCTGAATAGGTGACGGTTTTTTGAGACGGAAAAAATCCTGTTTTAAATTTGTGACGAACTTCCGTCGCAAAGTGAAATGTCACGGCTCGTAACGATGCTTTGGGACGTTTTTAAAATTTTCGTCATAATTATTTAGTGGGAGAATTTTTGTTACTTATTATGACGGATTTTAGAGACGGAATTCTATCCGTCACGGTTCAGACATATTACTGACGGAATTAGGACGGATTGTCCGTCAATATGTTTAATTTTTTTTGTTTAATTTTGCTTCTTCCTTGTTTTGATAATATATGAAAATTTAAATTTATATCTATGCAAAATTGTATTAAATATAAGTAATTGATGTACATTTTTGGCAAAAAGCATCTTGAGGCCCCTGATCTTTCATCGTACGGTGCATTAAGTCCTTGATCTTTCGTTTGAACACATTAAGCCCTTGATCTTTTATTTTTGGTTCTATCAAGCCCATATCTAATAAAATTGGATGATTTGTTAACTTTGACAAATTAATAAGATCAAAATATTGTGGCATAATTACAAATCTAGCCCGTTTAGGAGAGTTCATTAATATATGTGATTCACTTTGCTTTTTACTTACATTTCCAGACAATATTGTCTTTTTCAAATTGACAATTAATTTTCCCGCCTATTCGAATGTAGTAACGCCGCACATTCTTTCTCAAACGTTTCTCTTTGTCTCTTCTTTTATTTTTCATCTTAGCTCTTCTCTTTGATTCCGACCCCACAAATTAAGGCCAAATTCTTGATGACTGAAAATTACTAAAGCACATTTACTGAAAAGAAATTACCGAACTGAAATGAAGAACCGATAAGTACTAATAAAGGCATAAAGAACATGGTCAAACATCATTTATTAAATTTCATCCATGTTTTCATTCTCTTCAATTTCACTTTTGAAATGACTAGAAAATGAGCAAAACAACGACAATAAATACTGATTTTTTTGTTCATTTTTAAAAAAAATTGTTGAATAATTTATTGAAAATTCAATCAATTGTAATTAATTAGGTATCACAATATTTCAATTGGTCTTATTAATTTGTGAAAATTAACAAATCATCCAATTTTGTTAGATGAGGACTTGATAGAACCAAATATAAATGATCAAGGGCCTTATGTATCCAAATAAAAGATCAAGGACTTAATGCACCGAAAAGGATAAGATCAGGGGCCTCAAGATGCTTTTTGCCTACATTTTTTTATATATATTACTTGATAAAGATACCTAGTGAATATTTCAAGCCAATTTGAAAACTATAGATTATATTTGATAATTAATTATTCTATTAAATTTTTTTATTCTTGGATCAGTAGAGGGAACTCTAAGTATGACAATAAATAAATCACTAAACTCTAATTTTCGGTCTAAATTACGGTTTATTTATGGAATGGTTAAATCTATTAGAATATTTAGCCAAATCTTAAAAGTGAAATCAAAATTGACTAAACTTTGTCAAAATGACAAAATTGATTAAGGTTTAGAGTCAGAGTTATGTTTTGCGTGTAGGGGTACGTTTAGGTTAGGGTTATAGTTTTAGAATTTAAAGTTTATAGTTATGGTATACTTAAATTTAATAGAATTAAGCGGAACTATTTAAGTGAAATCAAATAAAATTACTGAAATTGACTAGAGTATGAGTGAAAGTGACAAAAATTGACTAGAGTATGAGTGAAAGTGACAAAAATTGACTAAGATTAGGGTTAGAGTAAGAGTCAGGGTTAATAGTATTTTATAAATTAATATGTTATGACATTAAAATAATGATTTATTTTAAATAGTTAATTATTAGACTTGTCCTAATTTGTAACTTAGTGTAGAAAAAATAATAATTTTGAATATCATAGACATTCGTAACCATTTTTTCTTTATATTTAGCTATTAATTCTTAACAAACATCTATTTTATACATTTTCAAATATTTATGATTTCTTATATAACCAACACTTTAGACCCTCTCATTAAATTTGTTAGTCAAATTTCTTATATTTTGATTTATTATAAGCACAGTTGATCCAGTTTAAAGTTCGACCAACAAATTTTCTAAGAAATTAAAAGGACTAAAGTGTTTATTGTGGCAAAACTCGGAAATGTAGTAATGTATTTCAAAAAATATATAGACTAAACAATATTTTTCGTTATGTTGACTAATAAATTATTTACATTTAATTATATGAATCTAGTTGAAAAAATTAATAAAACTAAATATTTAACTTTAACTAATAAATATGAATAATAATAATTAAATTAGAGGCAAATATAAGATTTAATTTAATAAAATTGATATTTGTACCCAATTGAAACAATAGAGAGATAGAAAAATAAATGAAAATGAAAATAAAGGATGTAAATCCAACGGCTGAGATCAATCAAGCCTTTTAACCCACTCCATATATAAGCCTGTTAAGCAGCCGCCACCGCCTTCCCCTTGTTGTAAAAAACATAGCACATCTCCTCTCCTGTCTGGTTGTGGGTTCTATGTGTAATCTACACCATTTGGCCGTTTTAAAAGGAGTTTCCATATCCGATTTACACTTTTAACTTTTAGATCTATCTATCTTTATGTGATCTATGAATCTATGGTTTTTATACTACTAACCTTGATTTTTCGTCAGGAAAGATTTTCCGGTGAGGAGTATCCTCTTTTTTGACCGGGCTTATTCATCTCTATTGTTGCTATGGTACTCAATTCTCTTCCCTAATGTGGCTGTGATGTGGGTTCGGTTTCTGCTTTGTATTTTTCTATGTCTCTGGTTTTTTTCTTACTAATGATGACTAGTTGTTTGGATGATTGTTAGCTTGAATATGGTTCTGTGTTTGGTGATTCTGATTGCTCAATGCTGTCTGTATATTGGTTTTGTAGCTGGGATTCAACTGTGTGTCTATTAGTTATTGCGAGTAATGGAACTGATTTAGATACCTTCTGTTAGTTACTATCTGAACTGTGTGGATAATGAAATGCCCCTATCATAACTATTGTAGGTTAGTCCACCCAATTTGTTTGGCTTAGCTCAGCTTCCCCTTTTTGTCGTTTTCGGTTAAGTTTATAGCTTTCAAGTTAATTGTTGTGGCAGTTGTTAATAGTACGAACCTTGTACTTGATCACTAAATTTTTTGAAGATTGTGCACTTCAAATGACATGTTCTGCCTCTATAAAATAATTTCACTTTAATTGATAACTATATTCTTCTTAAATATTTATTCATTAGCTTCGTCCTTCCCCATTTATTCATGTTTGGTCCCAATTTGGCTTTTGTTGACTGCTATAGAACATTCTGCATATTTTATATACTTTACATGTGTACCTTAGAATTTTATGAGTTCCATCAATTACAATACAAGTCACTTTAGTGTATTATTTTAGAAGAGCATGTTTAGCCTCCCTCCAATACCTTAAAATCTCTATTTTCTTGTTGCATTCATAATTTTACAAATTTCTGGACTTTATAGTAGATGGTTTTGCAAGGTTTTGACTGTTTGATGATCTATATTAATGTTCTTATTAATATCAATAGTTTGCTGATCTAATTATTCTCTTCTCAAATTTATACTTCAAGATTTCTATCTATAGTTGGGTCGACATGTTTAGGACTATGCATTATTTATTTGATGGAATGGAATGTGTGGTGAGGTAATAATTAATTCACTCAACTCTTTCCTTCATCGAGAAAAATGTTTGTTGAACAAAGAAGGTAAACTGGAACTGGAATCTAAATTATTTCAAAATAATTCTGAAGTTGATTCTTGCAGTGTAAAGTTACTGAACCTATCATGTCTACACTCTTTACATTTATTGGTCCTGCTCCCATATGTTCTCGGTCGCGCATGATTGATCTTCAGTTACGTACCTTACAAAGTCCATGTCATTTAACTGTTGCAATTTGCTTGTTTATTATATTATATTTCATAGGTCTGTTAAATGGATTTAGATAATGTGTAGGAAACAGTTAGTTGTTCAGTTATGTTCTTCTTGATCTGATAATGTTGAAGAAGCTACAACTTACTATGTTTCCTTGTATACAAGTTCGAAGAATCTGTCTAACTTAACTCAAATCTTAAATTTAGGGCTTAGACATGAGGATTGAAGAAATGTATGTACACTCCACGATGGTGCTGCAGACTAACCATGAATCATGTGTACAAGACTCTCTATTGCACCTTCATTGTCAACTCGATCACCTGAATTACATGTCTTAGGTCAGTATATCATGGTAATATTCTGGTTCACTTTCTAGTCATGTCTGGATTTCTTCCTCTTATTTGGTTCTCCTTGAGTTTATCTTTCCCCTATTTTAATTGTTTTCACCAGTTATATTGTGCTTGTTGATTTCATCAGTTATGCTTTTTATGATGTTGGGTAGAAATTTATTGTTAGTTGATGAAAATGTGAGATTTTCAGATGTGAACTGTTACAATTGTGGAGCTCCATTCAATCCAAAGTTTTTAATTTATAAAAAGCTTGGGTCTTAATATATTTTGACGTTTTCTGTTGTAGTGTAATAAGTGTTGGTGACAGAAATTTTCCGTCACTAATCTTGTTTTGTGACGTGGCAATCTGTCGCCTTTCCGGTCACAAGATCGTGACGAGGAACTGTCACTAAAAACGTCGGGAGCTAGTGACGTATATTCCGTCTGCAAATCCGTCCCAATTGGTAACGGAATATCCGTCCCAAGACCGTCTCAAGTTTCCGTCGCCAAAAACATCACAACGATCTGTGACGCTCGATATAGTGACGTTTGAATTCCGTCACTAATTCCGTCATAAGGTACATTTAGTGACGAATTCTTCCTAATTCGCCTGTTTTCTATTAGTGGACGTGACGCCTTTTGCACGAAACAAAAAGAGCTGTATTGGGCATATACGTTCTGTAAGTGTTGTAGATTTGTCATTTGAAATAACTTACCTTTTGTTTTTAGAAATCTTCAACATGTCTTTGATTTGTAATTGTATTAGTCTCCTGTCATCCTTCCAATTGTAGGGACATTTTTTATTTGCACTGCTTATGTGTATTTGTATGTATAGTGTTTGTTATCTATAGAGGTCCTCTTAAAACAAACTCTGACTAAGATTTGATAATATGGTAAATAAATGCAAACACCAACTCAATCTGCTATTATTTTCTATTATTTTGCCATGGACAGAGCTCTATGACTTTTTAATAACGTCTAATATAGTAATATCAGTTTAATCGGCTAACCTTAGATTTTTGTTGTCTGAATTGTGATATTAGAGATAAAAATTCCATCTATTCCCATTGAAACCGATAATTAACTTGATAAAATTCCATCATATAACTATCATTAATGGTTAGTTATTTCTGTAAACTTTTTGAAATTTTGTCTACATATATTATTCAGTTGTGCAATAGTTTATATTTCTTCTAATTACAAAGTGGACGCAAATGTATTCTTTCATTGAATGCATGTTCTGGTGTGGTAGGGGTTATCAGGATCTCGTCGCACTTCTCCTGCAACATACTCTAAAGCTTAAGTCAAAATGAGTTGGTGACAGTAGTTTAGAGAGAGAGAGGTTAGAGATGATAAATATTATAAGAACGTAAGAGACTATTTTGTGCATTTAATGCTTATGGGGTATTTATAGGAAGTTGTGATGCCATCTGGCTTGATGTTGTGGGACCCTTACTTGCATTCTTCGTTGGGCCATGAGTAGGTTGGACGGTGATTGTGTTGTGTGAAGAGTGCCCCTATCCAATGGAGATTGGGTTTTCTGGGTTCGAAAATGTCTGATCTAAGCCTAACGGAGTCTGGAAAGCCAATCGAGAATGAGCCTTTAGATAACGATTTCAGATTCATCATCTTGTAACTCTTAAATTTTGTGCATAAATTATAGGATGCTAAAAGTTTGTCTAAAATCAATGCTGTGTCTCAAAATCATGGGTCAAAAATGTATTAAAAAGTGTATAAATCAAAATAATAAATAAAGACCGAATTTTGACCTTTTCCTTGAGTAAGGAGACCAAACTATATGGATTAACAATGTTGTCTAAGCGAAGTCGGTAGCAGCAATCATACATATTTAATTCATCAATAATTGCAATCAAGATTAACTTTTCTCTAAGAAATATAGTTTAGGATGATATAGAATGTTTAATTTCTCTAAAAAAACAAAAACAATAGCCTAGGTTGATCCTGAATAGTATAATGGAAAATACCTTTTAAGTGTTCTGGAATAATTGTACTTTATTTTTCTCATATTCAATCCGGTTCAAAAATCTCCAAGATTCACGCTCAGCCCTAAGTATAAGTGTTGTGGAATAATTGTACTTTATTTCTCTCATGTAATATATTGTTTAATAAAATACCTTTTATGCTAAAAGATTAGACATATTTGGAGCTTATCTTATGAATAGTTGAAAACAATCCTTGTAATTTTAAAAATGGTGTGGTGTCATTTTTGGTGTTAATTTATGTATTGTGTTTATTTATTAGCACGTAGGAACATGTACTTTGAGTTCTAAACTGATGCTCTAAATTTCATCTTTGTTACATTAAAAGTTTTATGATCCTACTAGAATATTCAGTCTATCTCACAATCTTTGTCTGTCATGTAAAGAAAAAATATATGATCTATATGAGGATTCTCGGTCCCTTACTCTACTATGTCTTTGAGTTTAACTAATAGATTCTCCAAAAAATTTAACATGAGGGACTAAAGTGTTGCTTGTGGCAAAACTCAAGGATGTAATAGTGTATTTCAAAAAATACATGGACCAAACAATGTGTTTCGTTATAACTTAAGGACTAATAAATTATTTGAGTAGTGCTCATGTAGTCAATAACTGTCCAAATACAATTATTTACGGTTCTCATTATATTATTATTATAATTAGTATCAACTAAAAATATTAAGCAATGGAAGATTTTGAATTTGGTTTGAACTCATGATCTGGTATTGGTACAGGAAAAGTCTGATCCTCTAGGTGTAAGTAAGCTTCACGTCTTGAATTGGAGTAGAATTATTGTCCAATCTTGTAGAGGATATTATCTTTTATACCAATTAGTTCAATATAAAGCCCTTGAAGTTATTTAAATCGATATAAGAAGTGTATTCAATTGAGTTTGTTGGTGAAACTTGTTCTACTTATTGAGGGTTTTTTATTGTGAAATTCTATGGCTGAGAATATTACTTAAAGAAATTGGTTTTCATTCTAGCAAGACTCTGGTGCTTTGGTGTGACAATTTGGGTGAAACATATTTCACGGCTAATCTGATTTTTCATGGTTGATCAAAACATCTTGAAATAGATTTTCATTCAAAATGTGCTACATTTCTACTCTAGACCAAACCTGACACTCTCAAAGGCATCAGAGGATGCAGTTGCCGAAAAAGTGAGTTGAAATTAGCAATTTCATTATCGTTTGGTGTTGATTTCACTAGTTTAAGTTTGTTTCTCTGCCTTCAGACTGTTGTCCAGAGAGATAGTCCTAGGGGAGTACATTTTAGCCGCGCTGGGCCACGAGAGAAGGTATTTTGTTAAAACTGAATCGTGTTCCATTTCTTCCTTCCTTTACTTTTGTGTTCACCTCTACTCTTTCACCGTTTGCTGTTTAATCTCTGTTATAGGTATGCATGTTTTCATTTAGTATTTCCTTCTCAACTTATGATCTAACTTGGGATTTAGGATTCTTACTTTCTTTCAAATGTCGGGCTTCATTTAGTAAATCAGGACTGTTATTAAACCCATAAAAATTGGTATGTATGTTAGATTATTATGATAAATTCATGTAATTTGACAAAAATACCTTGAAATTCTGTACAAAGACGTATTTGCTGATTGGTCTGCTCACCATAACTCTTATTTTCCTCTAATTATGCACCATTCAGGAAAGTTGGATGGTTACTGAAACTCATATTCGCTGGAACAACCGACGATGTTGATTATCAGTTCTTTCCTTATTTTGCCCCAATTTGGTATTCAATTGAATGTTTTATGTACTGAATCCTTTGTTTAATTAGCTGATTCAAGAGGAACTGCAAAAGTGTATGAGTTGTTTTCCCTCTTTTTTAGGTGATACTCTAGTACAATACTCAATTTTGCTTTTGCAAGTTAAAGACTCTTTTTTCCAAGAACCGGTGCTTCTAGAATAACACGTTTCACTGCTGATGGTAATGCTTCGTTGTTTATTTAGTTTAGTTTAGGAATAGTTAATTTGCAGTGTTCTTAATTGATGCTTTTTATTGACTTTTCTGTTATGATTAGGTTGATAATGCTATATTTAAGAAAGTCTTCTGTAGGTTTAATTAGGGAATCATTGTTTAAGCAATCTGATTTCTGATTTAGCTGTGTATCCTCAAAGAAAGCAAATTGATAATCATTAGAGCAGGGACAAGTTCATGAGATTTCTAATTGTTCCTAGTTGGGTTTGGATTTAAGTATCTTCTACTAATGCAAGCTTGAACTATTATGGTTGTGCTACTATTATTGTTACTTGTTAGTCATCACTCTAATTAGACGTGATGTTGGACCAACTCTGATTTTATCATTTTTAATGTAGACATAAGCTGTGATTATATACATTCATTTTCTAATAAAAAAAGCAAGATTAGATCCTTGTAGTGTGAATTACATTAGTATAAAGTTTTCCTTGGTGTTAATTATATACAAATGCTACAAACTAGTTTGAAGCTTTCCTTATGTAAAGAAAGCTAGATCACATCCTTGTAGTTTGTGAGTTGAAAGTTTTTCTCTTTATACCTAGTGTTAGAGCAAGTCCGACGGGCCTCTCTTTATATCATCGTCTCTTTATACCTAGTGTTAGAGCAAATCCATTATTTTTCTTTCAATTTCAACCCATATGCTCTTGATTTCTTTGTCACCATCAAATTTGTTCTTCAGTTATTCATGTGCTTGATCTTATTGTCTTGGTTTTGTAGTGTTGGTTCTTGAAAAACCATGGATGGTTTTGTATTGTTGGTTTTCGAAGAGGTGTATTTTTCAATTTCTTGATCTTGGTGTCTTGGTTTTGTATTGTGTATTCATCGACTCTTTTTTCAATTTCGTTTATCACGATTCTACTGTTTGATTTTTCAATTCATGGAGCTGCGAGTCTAAATCCTTACAAAATTGTGCAGCGGAAACTCATCGTAGCCAGTTCAATGATTGTGCCTTCTTATATCAGCTCTAGGTATGGTACAATTAGGCATTCGTATCATGAATTTTGCTAATGTATGATCGTCTAGAAATGTTTTGATTCCATAGTTATACTGAAGTTGAGCATTGTATTAAATAGTTTTATTATGCTGCAGTGGACAAGAGAAGGTAAAATCTTATTGTCAAGAGATATCAAAGTGGCAGGGTCAAGTTTCTGAGAGATTACAGATCTGTTGAAACTTTTTTACTCTTTCACTCTTTCCGATGAAAACTTTTTTACTTGAAATATCTCTGTTGAAAATGAACAACCTTTTATCTTTATTGTGCTATAGATGGAAATTAATTTCCACCCACCAAGATTTATGGCTGTGTTTAAATAAAAATAGATATTTGAAACCATGCATGTGCATGACCCAGTTTTACTTTCTTACTCACTCCCACCACTGCCCTTACGTTTGCTTGTTACCCAATAGACAGTCACTCAACAAATGATATTTTAGTATAAATGTATGTTAGAAATTTAGTTATTAAATTAATAAATTTTTGTTAAGTTAATGTTTGTGTGAGTTAGATAATTTATGGGAGTTAAGTAACGTAGAGAGAGTTAGAGTTAAGTATGAAGTTTCTATGAGTTAGTTAAGTTTTATTTATAAGTTTATTTATTATGCTTCTAAGAGTTAAATTTATTGTTTACTATAAATAATTTGTCATGTAAGTTGTTTGATCACAACCTCAAGTAATAAGAACATAGTGTCTTCAAGCTGCTCTCTCTACTCCATGTTTATATTTTTATATATTCTTCCATTGTCTCCAACAATGTGGATATTGTTCTTCAGATACTTCACTAACATTTCAATAATCTTCTTGTATTCTCTCTATCTTTCAATAATCTTCTTGTTTTCTCTCTGAGAGAATATTAATATAAACCATAATTGCGTCTTAACTATCAGCTCGAGTATCGGTTAAGTAACTATCTTTCAATAATCTTTTCAGTTTAAACATGGCGAACTGCATTGTGCTGCTGATTTTGTCGGTTTTAGTCGTAAAGGCCAGTAATGCAGCTTTACCCCAATGTCAGTTCCCAGCAATATATAATTTTGGAGATTCGAATTCAGACACGGGTGCCATTTCTGCTGCTTTTAACCCGATTCCACCTCCTAATGGGGAGACTTACTTTCATAAACCTGCTGGTCGACATTCTGACGGACGCCTCATCATTGATTTCATTGGTATATCCTTATCTCCTTTTTCTATCATTTTGTGTTTTCAAATGTAAAGTTAAATAAAATTGGTGTTTCTTAATTTCAGCTGAGAAGTTGAATCTGCCATACTTGAGTTCTTATTTGAACTCCATTGGAGAAAATTTTAGGCATGGAGCCAACTTTGCTACTGGTGGATCTACTATCAGAAAGCCAAATAGTTTTAAGTATGGTATTAGCCCTTTCTCTCTTGATGTGCAGAGTGTTCAGTTTCTTCAGTTCAAATCCCGAACCGTAGATCTCTACCATCAAGGTTTTGTTTTCTGATTTCTTTATTTCTTTCTCTTTTTAACTTCCTGTTAGCAAAAACTGAAGAGCCTATTATTCCTTGTGTGTGTAGTGAAGAATACTCCAGAAGCAGCAAGACTCCCTAGACCCCAAGAATTTGCAAAGGCTCTTTACACTTTTGATATTGGGCAAAACGATCTTTCTGTTGCGTCTAGAACGATGCAAAATGATCAGTTTAGAGCTGCTGCATTGCCTGATATTATAAACCAATTAGCTGATGCAATTCGAGTAAGTACCCCGAAAACCCTTTTGCCGTTCATGTATCTAGACTCGTTCTAATTGGTTTATTATACTGATATATGTGTTTGTAATGCAGAAAATATGTAAAGAAGGTGGGAGGTCCTTCTGGATTCATAACACCGGACCAATGGGTTGCTTACCCCAGAACCTATTCTACTTTAAGGGTTCTCATGACCAATATGGATGCCTAAAGGATCAAAATAAGATGGCTGTAGAGTTCAACAATAAGCTTAAAGATAAAGTGATCAAACTAAGGATCGAACTCCCGGAAGCAGCAATTACTTATGTTGATATTTATGCTGCTAAATATGGACTTATTACTAAAGCAAAGAGTTTAGGTAAACTATTATCTCTCATATGTTTTCTTTTCTTTCCCTTTTGAAATCATCTGTTTGGGGATGAAAAATGCAAATCTTAGTAAAAAAGACGGAATTGTGAATCGTTCTATGGTGAAATAATTTGCAGGTCTAGCTGATCCTTTGAAGGCTTGTTGCGGGTACCATGGGCATCAGGATCATATATGGTTAGAGTGTGGTGATAAGAGTATGGTGAATAAAACGGAAGTTTATGTAACTCCTTGCAAAGACACGTCGGTTTTTATAAGCTGGGATGGTATACATTACACGGAGGCTGCTAACCAATGGGTTGCTAATCATACGCAACATGGTTCGTTGGTTGATCCTCCAGTTTTGATTACCAGTGCGTGTCATAGGCAAGAAATGTTATGATTCCAAAACCAAGACTAACCATACTTTCATTTTCCAGTGGTGGTTGTTGTAAATGCTATGATATGATGAAAAAGAAAAAGCAAGCCAAAGTTGAGCTAAATTGGACACCATTTTCTTTATGTTTTGCAAAAAATCTAAATCCAATTCTTATTTCTTTAATATTCTGAATACTAATGTTTTCCCTTTCCCCTCTTCTTCTTTTTTTTTTCTCGTACTTCTCCTACATCCGACATGCTTTCATATAACAAAGATAAATAAATCAACATCAAGAATATTGAAACAAATCAAGTATTCAATTGTAGTTCCAATAGAATCAAAGCATCTCCAAAACCAAAACATACTTCTATGCTACCATAAAAAAGAAAAAGAAAATGATCAATACAATAATAACCTGAAGTTTCCGAACTATCAATCACTAGAAAAGGATCGAAACCCGCATTATAAAATTAGCGGATTTTTTTTATTAGAGAAGATTTCATGAGTGCCTTAAAAATGGACCAACTCTTATTTGCTGATCCCTCTAATCCTAGTTACTCAGTAGTACAATTAGGTGGTAATTAGTCTCTTTTCTTGTTCTCCCAGTTGGAAGAAAGTTAGCCCTTAATTTGCACTTTCCTAATCTGATGTCATGATCTCTCTCATTTAGTCACAAATTTAATGTACGTAAACAAAGAATAAGGTTGGATAGATAGGGCTTTGCATCTCTATTATAGAGGCACTCTAGTTATAATAGAAAATGAGAGGTTAATGGGTAAAAATGGAATTAACCATCATCACATCACTTCACATCATCAATTGGGCTTTTAAGGTTCATCAAAATATACGTTAGCTGATTCATAAAAAGAGAGACAGAATTCATATCTTGGCATTGTGATAGTGTAGGAAAAAAGAGGGGGTCATTGGTGCAGTTTGGATCAGACATGATTGATTTATGGATTGCTTTTATGGCTTTTCAGTTACCAACCTATACATATATATATATATATATATATATATATATGCTCATACCAAGCATACATACTTATATTAAGCACTCTTATAGTCTACATATTTCCCATATTAATTACATGTCAATTTTATACACTATACATATTAGACCAAGAATATCACATACTTCTGTTTTATTAAATTAATTTTTTTATTATGTTTTTTTCAATTGTTATTCCAATTAATATGATTTAACGTGTCGTTTTTAATAGAGGCAGTTTATCTTAACAATATAACTTGCAAACAAGACACAGATCAAATAGGAGGTTATTAGGCTTTCGTTAAATGGATTTGAAACAATTTGATCATGCATAGAGAGTTGAAACAACAACAGTGTGGTACTGTTTGTCAAGTTTGGAAGTTTGAATTTGTGTGATTTAGAAATCTAACTTCGTTCAAACACCACGAGCTCTGGCTATGTTAGCTAAATTTCATCGATTAGGCATGAAAATTGGAATTTTGTATTTATTTAGGATTAATTTTAGTTCTCCTTTTTAGTTTTCTTTTTCTAACTTGAACTTTAATTTTCTTTTAGGAGTCCAATTTAGTATTTTACCTATTTAAAGGGTTTTATGCTACATCTTATCCAATCAAAAAATAATTAAAAAAAAAAAACTTAAATGTTTTGTCTTTCACAAAAGAGTTAAAAGTTTTGCATTTCATTCAAATTCACATATATCTATCTTGAATTTTCTTTTGATTGACATTTTCTTACTTGTTATGGAGTTTTGACATTTTCTGTTGATTCAAATTAAAAGTTGTCTTTCAAAAAAAGTTAGAATGTTTTGATTTCATGTACATTCACATGATCTGTTTAGAATTTTCTTTCTTATATGGAGTTTTGACATTTTGTATTGATTCAAATTAAATGTCTTTCCAAAAAATAATTACTAGTTTTCATTCACATTCCAATATGTTTACTACGATGATGAAAAAATGAATTGATGGATGAAAGTTAATACATATGAAGCTTTGTTGAGCTCTTTTAGTTTAGGTGGAGGTACTTTCCATAATATCAAAGGGTTCTCGCATGGTTCTTTTGTTTTTTCAATTCGTGAGGCTTTTGCTCATATTGCAGAATTGTGGGTTGCCATGATGACGGTGCTGATTGCTCAAGTTATAGCAAGGATGGAACACTTGTGGCCGAAATGTGATTCTTCGTATGTTCCGTGCTCGTTCTTGGGAAGTTCCCTACTCTATTCGTGTCGATTGAATTGAATGCCTCAATTGGGTTTGTTCCCTGAACTTGATGGTCTCTCTTATTTTTAGAGAAGGAAACGGTGATGCATAGGCTTTTTCTAAATTCGGTCAGACTAGTAGTATGTCCGCTTGGTGGCATTCTTGTCCCACTTTCTATAGTTACTTTGTCTCAGATGATTTATCTGGGAACGAATAATTCTGTTTTTATTAACTTTGTTTTTTTCCTTTCCTTTCCTTTTTGTACTTTTTGACTCATGGACTTTTCTCCTTTTTATTTTGAGTTGCCAACCTTTGGGATGTCATTTCCTAAGTAGTAGCTTTACTCAGCTTTTAGATAAAAAAAACTGTAAAAAATTGCTAAAAATATGTTGTAACATGTTTTTATATTTTCGGTAGTAATTTTACTTATCACATAAAAATTATAGTTATAACGAAAAAAATAATTGTTACAAAATCACTTATTATAATCTATGATAATTTTACAAAATTAATTTTGTGATGATCATATCACTATATCACAATTGTAACAAACTATAGGTTTTTTTTGTTATAACTAAATTGCTGTCACAAACACTATAAAAAAAGTTAAAGTTGTTGTGAGTACACTCACATCAATTTTCACTTTTTTTACAGCTTTTAAATTTCATATAATGATTCAATTCGATAAGCTTACTAAGATGAAGTGCTCTAGCAGAAGGTGATTTTGTTTTAACTTTTCTATTTGTTTTCTCTTTAAACTTGAAAGCATGATAATTCTTAAATAGGTTCAAATGCTTGGATATGATACATGTTGTTGATGTGCAAGATTCTCTGTAGTGTTTAACTCATTAGTTCTAGGATGTACAGAGCTAGTTTATTTCTTGTTTTGCTTGTGACAAAATTAATTACTATCGGATAAGAGTTAGATATAAATTACTTTATATAACTTATTTTAAGGAGTTGTGATTATGAGAGTTATATTAATCAATACACATGTGATCCTTGTATATACGTTTTACTTCTCTATCCGTGGAAAGACAAATTTGATAAAATGATTGCTCTTTATTCTTTCTATTATATATTTTTCCTTCTCTCCGATAAAGTGATATTAAAATCGAATCATTACAGGATATATTATCCAACAATGATTATATTGTGGATAGTTTATGTGTTAGATTTGGTAAGTGGCAATGAAGAAACAAAAGTAAGTACGACAGCAGTTTTTGCATTTGGAGATTCAATATTGGATACTGGGAATAATAACAACCTTGGAACGGCAACTAAGTGCAATTATATCCCATACGGAAGGGAGCTTCCTGGAGGAATTCCCACCGGAAGGTTTTGCAATGGGAGAGTTTTCTCAGACTTAATAGCGGAAGGATTAGGAGTAAAAAAAATGTTACCAGCTTACCTTGATCCCAACCTACAACCCTCCGATATGGTCACTGGTGTTTGTTTCGCTTCTAGTGGTTCTGGTCTTGATTCAATGACTGCGAAGACTCAGTCAGTGCTAACAATATCAGATCAGTTGAATATGTTCAAAGAATACATTTCAAAACTTAAAACTCAAATAGGGGAAGAGAGATCAAATTCTATTATATCTAATGCTTTCTTCCTTATTTCGCTTGGAAATAACGATATTGCATTTACGTATTTTTCTGCTCATCTTCGGCCTGAATACGACTTTTCTTCTTACACTATATTTTTGGTCAATTTGGCTTCTGACTTTGTGAAGGAATTGTATGGATTGGGGGTGAGAAGGATTGGGTTTATGAGTACACTTCCATTGGGATGTTTGCCAGCAGCTAGGGGTGGAGGAATTTTATGTAATGAATTCGTTAACCAAGCGGCTCAAATGTTCAATTCCAAATTATCAACTCAGCTAGCTGCATTGAATAATGGTTTGCCTCAATCCAATATTGTTTATCTTGATGTCTACACCCCTCTTCTTGATCTTGTCCAAAACCCTCAAAACTTTGGTTTTACAGTGGCAAATATGGGTTGTTGTTGTGCAGGTATAACATCTTGCCCAATGCCATCATCTTATGTGTTTTGGGATTTTGCTCATCCTACTGAAACATCATATAAAATCATGGTCAATCAGATCTTACATAACTATTCCACCTACTTTCTTAGTTTTTGTTCATCACTTTCTTTTCCAATGTGATATAAGTATAAGCGTTGTTGAATTATTGTACTTTATCTCTCATGTAATACCTTTTATGCTAAAAGATTAGACATATTCATAGCTTATCTTATGAATAGTTGAAATTTGAGATTGATCGATTTTCTTTTTCTTAGACATGTACTAGAAGGTACCCTCGCTCCGCTTCGGATATAAATTAATTTTATGCCGCCAAGCGAAACGATAGATTAAAACTAATTAACAACATAACCTTATATTATCCAAATAATTGTCAAACACAAATAAAGTATGGTTAAGTGATGATGATATGATATTATGTTACGGATTTCTTAAAATGGTAATAAATAGATGATGATTTTGGTTAATAGTATGATGGTTTCAAATTTATTGAAGGTAATCAAATTATGTGGAAACATTATCTTGCTTCTTTGTGTTATTACATTTTCACATTTAATAATCCATTTTCCATCATGGATACAAAACTAATAATGACCCTATACTAATTAGGTTTGGCCCAATGAAAATCTCACACAAAAATGATATACTCCACGCAATCTCAATTCAAAGTACTTTACATAGCTTCTTTTCAGTAGCTTTGTATATTGGACTCTAGCTTTGCTCTTTCATATAGTTGTACAACTTCTAGCTTTGGGAGCTCTACATCGCCTTCCTCCTCTCGTCTTAAGTCTCAAATTTATTGAACTTCTACATTCTAACCAACAGTTTCCCTCCACATGCCACATATCTGGAGGAAAAAAAAACTCTACTTCGAAAAAGTAACAGTTTGAGGTTCAATCACTATACGAAATCTACACTCCTGCCCTGAAAACATCATATATCAAATTGTAAGAGTCGCAAGAGATTTTGTCACTGCTGCTTGTTTCATCTAAGCATGAAAATATTCAGAGACCTTATAATTCATACTGCATCAACTTGTATAGTGCTATTCTTACAAATCGAAGTTATTGATAAACTCAAGTGTCCAACAAAATCGGTTGTATAAGATATGTAAACAGCAGTCAACATATTCTTATTAAAATGTAGAATATAAGTGCAATAGCTATAACAGTTTCAACAAAGCAATAATGGGTACCACATATTCGGAGAAGCATCATAATGAAATAATATAAAACAATATGTACCTCAAATTCAAGGAAAGACATAGAGAGCATAAATACTATCCACAGAATTTTTACTTCGTTTTGAAGTTCGGTTCCAGAGGCACTCCCTAATTTTGCACTGAAACATGAAACCCAAACAAAGGAAGGCATTATTGAGCTATATCCTTCATTAAAATAAATGAATGAAAAACACATACGAATTAAAAGATGATTCTGCGAACAAAATGTTCATTACGTGGAACTCATCCGTTAGCAAGTGATGTTGGCATCTCTAATTGACAAAAAAAAATAGGAACATATTGGCAATAGGTATAAAGAAGAGAAGCACAAAGGCATATAGAGAAACCTACTACAGGTCCTATATTCGCTTAACGGATTTTTTTTGGTTCCTGGCCTTTTATTTGGTGACGTTTAACCGTTCATCTCTCAAAATTGTTAAAATGTACAGCCTGACAGGTGGAACTGTCATACGTGAGGTCCACATACAGTTAATAGACGAATCAATAAGAAATAAGTCCCACGTTGTCCAACTTCTTTTACAAAATTTCAACACTTCGATTCAAAATGTTAAGTTAGTTTTATATAGATGTGAGAAATTTTGGTAAGAGAAAATAGGATTCGTGCATCAGTTAACGGTGTCTGGACCCCAGTCAACAGTTTGGTCCGTGAACGCATACATTCTAATGGCATTCAAAGGTGACCAAATAAGAGTTCACGGGACAATAGTCAACATTTTGCCAAGTTCAAGAACAAAAGTGTTGTTATGTCGACCTATAAGGCTATATATCTATTAACAAATTTTCTTTCAACAGCCGTAAGACCATAACTTTAAGTTGAAAAACACTCCACAGTGATAAAAGACTGATCGTCTTTCTGTTATTGCTTCTAGACAAAACTGATAGATTACCAGTATTTAGTTGCTGTGAGATAGAGGGGAAGGTGAGAAGACGGTTACGCTCGTTTTGTGCACCTTCATACTCGAATAGCCAATTCAGTGTCAATCTTCAGAGAAATATCAAGTGCTTTTACTTAATGTGTCAGTGCACCACTGCAAATCAATTAAAGTTTTTTAGTACTTGAGCTCCAGAAAATTCAGCAAATTCCCAAACCAAATGAGCAAATTCTACATTCCCCAACCAGCAGAGCATATTGGGCATATGTCAAAGAAAACAAAATATACCTATACTTTTATGTGCTATCAAGCCTTTAAATATCTAAAATGTCTCTTATTACTTTTCAGTACATCACCCACTCAGGCACCTACCATGAATACATCTCAAATATAATTACTATCTACAAATCCCAATATATTCCATCCAAAAAGTTCTGAAGAAAGACCCTGAAATCTTTGTAATCCCTATCTCGATATTGTTCAAACATCCTGAATCATTCTAAATCTGACATCAAAATGAAAGTAACTAAAACTGCTATATATCCTACTTATATTTCTGCATGAGAGGTGATATTTTAATAGAAACAGATAAAAAGAAAAATCAACTTTAGAAAAGAGATGATGCCAAAGACTTGATATTTCAAAGCAGAACTGATTACTAATAGCATAACTAATGAGAAGACAAAAGGTTTCATGGGAAAAGCTGTTACTGAGGGGTGAACCCCAAAATTGACGGAGAAAGCAAGACAAATACCAAGTCTTGACTGGTTTGTAATGAGAAAGAAGAAGGTAACATAATAAAAGTCCATACCTTTACTGGTTACTAATTACGGAAATAAAATAAAATAACATGCAATTGATAAATGAATCTGAGAGCATTCGGACAAAACTCAGATTAACATCATAAGAAAAGGAGAGATCATCAAAGTAATGAGAAAACGTGTAGTGTTGCTTAAATGAACCGACTTACTGGGGACTCAGATGAACATCATCGCCAGCCACACCGACGAAATCCAAGAAACTGTTTAAGGCTGAACAGAACTTCAATTCTTTCTCTTCTATTGACTGAGATACCATATCCTTGTTTTACTCTTCTGTTGCCTGAGACATCAACATCATATGATTGTTCTTGTCTTTGTTCTCCAAAATAACCCCTCCACTTCCTCATTAAGAACTTGAGATTGTGAAAGAGTGAAGGTAAAAACAGATGAACCGCCCATCATTGAAAAAACTAAACATAGACCAATTAGTTTAAAAAAGAAAATTGAACTAAAAGATACCACTCTTAACACCCTCTAGAAGAAATGGATTACATCAGTGAACTTGCCTTTTGCATCCTTTGAAACTTCAGCCATGAATGATGCAGCTAATTTTCCAACTTCTTTGAGCTTTACCCCTGCACCCACGCCCTTATTAAAGCATGAGGTAATTCCGGAAAACGGAAAAGGCCTTCAATGTATATGTTTATATGTATATACCTGAGGAAAAGAAACCATTAGCCCATCTCCTGCCATAGAGGTGAGGCAACAATAGGCATTGCTCCAACTCCAACAATGAAGTCCACATATTCTAATATCTATATAGACAATCATGTTTCCAGCAAAATGAATCAAATTAGTATTGTATACAAACAAACTGAAATACTTTTCGGTACCATATCAGAAGTTGAAATCTTGTACAAAAAGAAAGGAAAAAAAAAAAACAAATCATAAAAGCACAACACAAAATGAAAATTGAAGGAATCATATGATACTGAGCTGTTGGAAAGTAAAAGATTATATGTACATATAGTGGAATTAATTGTATCATATATGTATCATATGCAAGCAACCATCAACCATATTGTTAGGTTCAGAACAATGAAATGAAGAAGAAGCCCCAAAAACAATTAGTTTTGGAAAAGATACAGAGAATTGGACAAAATAACCCCAAAAAACCACTTTAAATCCTCGGGATACTACAAAACTGAGAATTAGACAAATTATGTAATTTGAATGGAATGCTTAATTTTATTTATTAATCAAATTAATGGCAGAACTGAAATTGCAGATGTACAAAAGAAAGCAAGGAAACTCATCAACAGTAAGGAATAAACTTAAAGAGAGTAGTTGGAGAGGAGACCCATGAGATAAAATCGAGACATAAACCCAGGTACTGCAAATGAAAGATTTCGCAGAACCAAAATGATGATAAAGGTTTATAGTACTGAAATCCAACAACGAAAAGATAGAATGAACAAAACATCAATGTTAACCTAAACAATCTTAAGAACTAAAAGGATAAGCAAAGGATCAACCAAATCAATTAGAACTGAACGCATATACAATACAAAGTATTAACATCTATATAGAGAAAAATGAAAGGCATGAACGAAGGCAAACAACTAAAGTTGATTACCATCCACAAACATGTCTGCAGGACAGGTAAGTTGAACTTCAAAATAATTGTCACTGTAAAACACATAAATTACTCAATTTCTGTTTCAGCGAGAAGTAAATCATTTTTTCAGAAAAATAAACACGTTGTAAGAAGACTAAATGAACATATCTGCAAGTAGACTAAAGCATAAACGACATGACTTAAGCCAAGCAAATACACAACAGTATCAAAATTCCAAACCTCCTAAATTAATTAAACAAATCAAAAAAGAAAAACACAATTGACAACTAAGAAGAATGAAACCCATGTAAAAAAAAAGCCATTTACAGCCTAGATGACAATTGGGAACCATACCAGATTCAAGTTTTTAATATTTTCATCATGTGTAATTTATGGTTATTGTTACTATAAACTTTGAAGATCTTCAAAGAGAAAAGCAAAACAATTGGAGCAGATTAATAAAGAAATAAATCTAAATAAACATCATTGATGGATTAACAAAAACTTACCGGTCAAACGGTTAGGCATACCAAGTAGCAGGATTTGAAAAAATCAAGCACAACAAACAGAAATATAGAAAAGAAGGAAAAGGAAGAAGCAATTAGAACTCACCGGACACCAACCAACTGATGCTTGTATCTGATTGATGAAGGTTTCAGGGAGACGGAGGGCGACTTAAATCAGTTGATGAAGTGAGGAGAAGATAGATTTGAGAGAACAAAGGAGGATTGAGACCGACATATAGATAGCATGCAGACTGACAGCTGTATAATCGGAGGAAGTGAAGCAAACAGCAGGCGTTGATTTTGAAAGCAGACTCAAAAAAAATACTGATTTAGGAGCACAAAATGGTTCTAGAGATGGCAGCTGAAACTTAAAGAAAAAAAGCATTGATTTCTCAAGTAGAAACTGGTTTCATGGTAGCTCACTGCTGAGAAAGGATGACTTTGGAATTCAAGGATATAGAAGGAAAAATAAAGAATTTGAGGGGTTTAATTGGAAACAACAGGACAATAATCCAATTCAAAACCCACTTTTAAAGTCTTTATATAGATGTGCATGATGATGAAAACGATCTTTGTTATATTAAAAATGGTGTGGTGGCATTTTTGGTGTTAGTTTATGTATTGTGTTTACTTATTAGTATGTAGGAACATATACTTCGAGTTCCAAACTGATGCTCTAAATTTCATCTTTGATAAGTTAAAAGTTTTATGATCCTATTAGTATATTCAGTCTATCTCACCCTCTTTATCTGTCATGTAACGAAGAATATATGATCTTGTTACGTGTAAATTGTAACTTGACTCCAAGTTTGAGCTTCTTGTAAAATAGCAAACGTTAGCCTAAGAGGGGCCGTTAACCGATTGGGGGCAAGAAAGATTGGATTTACGAGTACACTTCCATTGGGGTGTATTCCGTCACATAGGAGTAGTTTGATGTTTTGCAATGAAACATTAAACCAAGGTGCTCAAATCTACAATGCAAAGCTATCAACTCAGCTAGCTTTGCTCAACACCAATCTTTCCCAATCTAACATTGTTTGTATTGAGGTGTCCAACCCTCTTCTCAACCTTATACACACCCCTTCCATATTTGGTTTTCAAGTTGCAAATGAAGGTTGTTGTTGTGCTGATTTTGTATCTTGCCCACTTCCATCAACTTATTTGTGTTTTGGGATTGTGTTCATCCTACTGAACGATCATACACGATCATTGTCAACAAGACCTTAACCAACCTTGACACTTATCTCTTTTGATTTTTTATTTTTTTCCTTCACCCTTGTAATTAACACATTATTTAATGAAAATACCCAACTCATTATTTTGTATGTTTAATGTTTAATGCCTCCACAATTTAAACATTAAAAAAATATAAAACGAAAAATTTATAATATAAGAATAATAAAAATAAAATTAGACTTTGCTTAAATAGGAAATTTTTTAGACTTAATTCATTAATAAAAAATAAAATAAATATTAGTTATTATCAATTTGTCACGAAAGAGGACAAGCACGGCACGATACGACGCACTTCTCCCTTCCGAATTTAATCTGTCTATTTATAATTTAATTATTTTTTCAAATTAACAAATTCCAATTATATCCTTTCTCTCAACCTGATATTTTTCTCTTTTTGTTCGCTCTCTGCTCTTCTCTTTTACCGCACATGGCTTTCAGAGGAGTAAGCTTCTTTCTCTCATCTCATTATTTTTATGTTATTGTTATACAAATAGTCGGTCTCACAAATTTTTGTTGTAACGACTTTTATTTAGTAATAACCTCTCAATTGTTATATAAATAGTTCGATCTCAAACGTATTACTATACTGAGGTTTTATGTAATTATATGAGTTTTTTAATAGCCTTATTGCAATATCGGCATATACATTCATTGTATGCATAAGAGAGATTATTTTTCTCATATAAGCCTTAAGCATTCTGTTTTAGTTCTCTGGCATATACTTGTAGCAACCTTTGTGTTTTGAAAGTGAACTGCATTGTGGATAAAATGTTAACCGGATGATATGGTGAGGCAGACCGTAAATGACCTAGTAATGATATCTGGAAGAATGTGAACCGGACAACAAATGTAGAGTTATAGAAAAGTTGAGTATTAAGTGTTAATTGTGATTATTAATTTACCAGGGAAATGCTTCATCCGGCATGGGTGTTGCTGAGCACTGCAAAACCACGTTCCTAGAATTGCAGAGGAAGAAGGTGCATCGTTATATCATCTTTAAGGTTGATGAGAAGAAAAAAGAGGTTGTGGTTGAGAAGACTGGAGGAGCTGCTGAAAGCTATGACGATTTCACTGCTGCCATGCCCGAAAGTGATTGCCGATATGGTGTATATGATTTTGATTTTGTAACTTCGGAGAATTGTCAGAAAAGCAAAATCTTCTTCATTGCATGGTTTCTTTCTTAACTCTGATGCTTTTTGTTCTGTTAAGAGTTTCATATTGAACTTGATAACTTTGCTTATGTTAGAGTGCTTCAAATTCTTGTTTAAGGGTGTCGTCTTTTGTCTTGTCAAAACCTCGTGATTTCGTTTACCCCATATTAGTGATTAGGATTTAACTCCATTGTTGGTTTCTTTTGTTGAACATATGCAAGTGCTGTGTTTATGTGGAGTTGATTTTTCCCCAAATTCTTGTTATACCTAAGAATCAGATGCTACTAAGAGTAAGTTCTTAGCATCAAACTGCAGTTTTTAAAATTATAATTGCTCTCTGTTTGCATGATTATTATAAATAGCTCATATGCTATTGAAATTATGTCATCTAGTTACACAATTATGGATGCCTAGGATTGAAGATCATTAGAGTTTGAAGTTTTCTTAGCTCATGTGCTATCTTGTTATACTTGTTTCATGTTGTTGTTCAGACGACATTATACTTTGCTCACTGCTTGCATTACTTTGTTTATACTCTTTCTTCTCTTTCACTTTACCAATTTGATTTGCTCATGTTGATCAACTTGCCTTGTTCTTTCTTCTGAAAGTGAGAATACATTCTTGAAGAGGGCACATGAGAAAATGTGAGTTAAGGAGTCGTAGGTTGGACTTGGTTAACTTTTTTTGAGTTCTGCTACAATTCAAGTCACCAGGGACCAGATGTTAGTGATTAGCCCGCTTCAATAGGCTCTCATCATCCCTGCTATCATTTTTTTAACTAATACATGATTTTGTGGTTCCTGGCACTAGTGCCCTCGTTTCAATATATAACTGTTTCTTCAGATTTGTTCTTTACATTTTTCATCCGTTTGGTACTGTCTTTTGTGTTTTTGGAGGGACCATTATCAGGTTTGAACTATGTGGTTTATTTCACCAAGGCTATGCCTCTAGGCCTTTTGGTCATTTTGGAAATGGAATAGTGGACTAGAGTTAGTTATGTTGGCAACTTATCACCATCCTTGAGTCCAGTAGGGTTTAGGAACAGAACGTTGATGAGCTGGCGGTTTAAACTCGTTGTAATTGCTTTTCAACGTCGGTTTCTCGTGTTTTTTTTCTCCTATATGTCTTTGCTTGGTCCCACTACTTCAAATTATGATGTTTGGATGCATAGCACGTGCAATATACATTTTATCCTATAACAGCGAGTAATTTAGGATTCTATCGTTTAATGTCTTAATAATCAATATGATTACAAGGTGATGAAGAAAGGGTTGCATTTATATTGAGATTCTGTGATCATATTTCGTTGATGTAGCATCCATTCTTCTGTGTTTCTTTGCTGCTGTTATATAACAAATTGAAAATAATTTTACTACTGTTAGGTCTCCTTCTGTCTCCCGAATTCGTGCGAAGATGCTTTACGCAACATCTAAAGATAGGTTCAGAAGAGAACTAGAAGGCATACATTATGAAATCCAAGCAACTGACCCAACTGAGATGGATCTTGAGGTGCTCAGAGATCGTGCTCACTGATCTTTTCTAGAATGCAAGTACGCGCAAAATAATACGTGCCATTTATGCAACTGGCCTGAAGTATATATAGATAGGTCTAGCTCAATTGTAATGAATAATTGTTGCCTGTGAAGGCTGATCAGGAGTTCATGGTTAGATATAACTAGGTTTAGAGGACATTGAGCTCCAAATTGCCATGATGCTTCTCAGGTGATATTTGATTGGGTTATGCATATTAGTGGTTAACTATAGTTTAACATGACAGTATTTTTAGTGACTCTGCTTGTATTCTATAATTCTATTATCATTTTATGCTTGTCAAATCAGATGGCTGGGTCCTGGATTTTGAATTTTTAATTATTTTGATGCTGGTTTAAATTAAAGACTCCTTTCAAAATACAGAAGAAAAACAAGTTGGTAAGTAATTTTGGTCATCTTTGTAGATAATAGGTATAAATTGGAATTGCATACGAAACAAAACCATATATCTTGACATTAAAAACAGACTGATCCCAAACAATGACGAATCTAGGAATTAACGAGGGAGGGTTAAAAAGAATTGACACGCCATTTTGGTTTTCCATCAAAAATACTTAAATCAATTATAATTAGATTTTTATTCATTTAATTTATTTACAGATAATTCATCATTTTTTTTTGGGTCAGGGGGACACGTCCCCCCTGCTAGATCCACCCTTGATCCCAAGTATGAACAAGTTATTAACGAATCCGATTTTGGTAAAACTGATGGTCATTGATCATATGGATTGGTTTTGAGATTTAATCTAAATTTGCTCTTGTTAGGGTTCAAGGATTAATAATACTATTTTAAGCAAATTCAAGTTAATGGACTCATGCATTAATCACATCAAAACACGAAGCTTTAAATGAATGAACAAATATAATCAAGGAATTGTTGTTGTCCGAATAGCCCATGATGATTTTGGAATGGTAGAACTTGTGTTTCTCTTTTGGTCCCTGCGCAGCCACTTTCTTTCATCTTTTAACTGCGTTAGTTAATTCAATGCAATGTGGGGTTCTTTTTTCTCCATTGTCAAATAATTGATCTCTTATAATAGTACTACTATTTATTATATATAATTAACTATCACAAATTTCAGAGTCCCTAATCGGAGGTTTATACGATGTTCTTGATAAATTTATTAAGACATGAATTTGGATTTTAGACCTCTGCACTCTATTGATATGAGATTTAAGCTTTTTTATGACTGAATTTGCTGAATTGAATTGAAGGCACGGAAAGATGGAAAGATGGTTAAATATCAATGATAATTTACTTTTACCGTAAGTTAGGAAAAAAGGACGAAGAACATCAACATCACAAGTGTGGAAGACCATGTGATATCCACGTGCGCAAACCAATACCAACTTGCCACTCTTGACATAAAGACAAATGTTGTTCCAATCCAATTTTCCACATTTTAACAAATCTCTGCAACTGAATCATTTGGTGATCAAAATAATAAAATACAAACCTCCAATCACATATGTCCATACTTTAATTTCATTTTCCTTCTAGAGTTTTCCCTTGTCTATGCTATTCTATTAGCTTGTTTATTTTTGTCATCTCTAGATATTCTTCTTTAATAGTATGAATTATTAAAGAATCATTTCAGTACATGCATCAGATCTGTATTTCTTTTTTCACAATTCAGTTTTCATTTAACCAAAAGTTAGTTCATCTAACTAACTTGACCACTTTCATTAATTAGTATGTTTGGAGTTGTAATTTGGAGTCAAAATGTTGAGTAGTGATTGCTAGGGGGAGCTTGATCGCTCACTGTTAGTTGAAAAATGCTAAAAAAATCTATGCAATTATATAGGAAACTTTAGTTATCAAAATCACTCGTTGTCGGTGGATTCTAGATCCGTCACTGATTGGGAGATTTGCGAAATTTGATCTGAATTGTTGAAAATGAGCAGAAATAAGACGATTGTTTGGTTCAGGAGGGACCTTAGAATAGAGGATAATCCTGCATTAGCCGCGGCGGCTAGAGACGGTTGTGTGTTACCTGTATTTATATGGTGTCCTAAAGAAGAAGGTCAGTTTTATCCGGGTCGGGTTTCTAGGTGGTGGTTGAAGCAGTCTCTTGGTCACTTAGGTCATTCATTGAAGTCTATTGGTGCTGAACTTATGTTGATTAAAACTCATAGTACTGTTTCTGCTCTTTTGGATTGTATCAATGCTGTTGGAGCTACCAAAGTGGTGTTCAATAATCTTTATGGTATGTATGCCTTTTCTGCTACTCTTTTTCTATATTTGAGTTTCTTGATTTGATGTGTTGCTTAACTAATTGAATAAAAGCTTGAGGTGATAGTTAAGGTCCGACAACATCTTTTAATCCAACAGTCTTCTTCGTGAAGAAGAATCTTAAATCTTAACATTATGAGAGTTGAGAATCAGCTCATTGCACTGTTATTGCTGGCTTTTTTAGATCTGTTTACTTGTTTGTCCTTGTGTAGCATTCATTTGATGTTTAATTGCTTATATGCTTCGCGGATTAGGGGTGTCAAAACAGTTTATCGCGTTATAATATTATTAAGTATTAACTAGTGTTACACTTAGGCTTGAGTTTCCTGCAAAATAGAACATAAGCGAAGGAGGGGCTGTTCCAACGCCTATGTCAGTTGATGATCGATGAGTAATTCAAGAACTCGAATGTATTGTGAACGTAACTTGAGGTATGGAAGTAGTTGCTTGCTATATATAGGAGAGGATCCATATCCTATCCCTTGTAGAATTAGAGACTATTTAGGAGTATGATAAGGTCGGTCAAGAAGATATTCCCTGTTTAGCCAGAGCTTTCCTGTTTGGAGAAAGGATTGCTGAGTAGGAAGTAAAATAGAGAGATTCTCCGTAGCTTTGACCATTCAACTCGGGTGACATGACATGTATGATCTATTGACCAAGTCGTGTATGCTGACGTGGCATGAAGGAAGCTTCCTATTGATTCGTGTGGACATGTGAATTCTAGGCGGGTAACAACTGGTAATCTATATTTCACAGTATTGTACTTGATTTGTATGAAACAAAAATGATAATTCGGGTTGTATGGAGTGGCTTATCTCGGTAAGTCTATTGTCGGTGTTAGAAATTGACATCGTAACAGTAATCCTTGTTGATAGTACTGTTTTTAAGTTTCTTCATTTGAAAAATTTGGGATGTGACTATTTGCTTTGTTTACAATTTGTTTCTTTCTCCACCAGATCCTGTATCTCTAATCCGTGATCACCATGTAAAAGAAAAGCTAGTTGAGCTTGGAATTTCTGTACAAAGTTATAATGGGGACTTATTGTATGAACCATGGGAAGTATATGATAAAAACGGACATGCCTTTACTACGTTTGATGCATATTGGAACAAATGCTTGCACATGCCAATGGAACCAGTTTCACATCTTCCTCCCTGGCGATTGGTGCCAGTTGAAGGTGATATTTCGATGGTGTTTGCTATTCTCGGTTTGATTTTTCTATATCACCAACTTCACCCGTAGTCAAATGATAAATGTATCTCATTGCGTTTATCTTTTTCCGCTTATTGGCAGGAAGTGTTAAGAAAAGTTCAGTGGAGGAATTGGAACTTGAAAATGAAGCAGAAAAATCTAGCAATTCTTTACTAGGGAGGGGATGGTCTCCTGGTTGGAGCAATGCTGACAAGGCGCTGACCGAATTTATTGAGGAGCATCTAATTAACTATTCAAAGAATAGGCTAACAGTTGGGGGAAACTCCACCTCGTTTTTGTCTCCGTATCTTCATTTTGGAGAAGTGAGTGTAAGAAAAGTTCTGCAATGCGTGCGAATGAAACAGTTACTATGGGCAAAAGAAGAGAACGCAGCAGGGAAAGAAAGTGCATCTATCTTTCTTAAATCCATCGGGCTAAGAGAATATTCCCGCTATCTATGCTTCAACTTTCCTTTCACTCATGAGAGATCGCTGTTAAGCAATTTAAAATACTTTCCCTGGAACGCCAACCAGGAAAATTTCAAGGCTTGGAGACAGGGAAGGACAGGTTACCCTCTAGTTGATGCAGGAATGCGTGAACTTTGGGCGACTGGTTGGACACACAATAGAATAAGGGTGATTGTTTCAAGTTTTGCTGTAAAGATCCTGCTTCTTCCATGGAGATGGGGGATGAAGTATTTTTGGGACACACTTTTGGATGCAGACTTGGAAAGTGATATTCTTGGTTGGCAATATATATCTGGAAGTTTACCGGATGGTCATGAGCTTGAACGTCTCGATAGCCCAGAGGTAGGTTAAGAACATTCCTCACTGAAGCATTTAGCTCAGCTGCATGCTGAAATGGAAATATTTGTTTTTCGTTGTCTTCTTATTTAAGCTTTGTGGCAGGTCACCTTTAATTAGAGTTCAGTAATATAACCGATACCTGTAGATGTTAATCCGTTTGTGCTTTCTCATTGAATTAGCCTCTTGTGCTCTGATGACATGCTTCCGTCATTTTAACTGTAAAAATCTATACGAAGTTAGGAGTTTTCGACACTGGATATCCTCCCAAATCTAGAGCCTTTAAATGTAATATTAACCTGGACTAGATGCACTACAACTACAACATTATATTCGAGCAAGAGTTTTGTTCTCATGCGTCTAGGAAGAGTTCCATACATGCGGCGAACCTATTTTCTGATACTTTTTGTACATAATGTTGTCTTTCAATAACAATATTTGAATATATGACTTGCAACAAAATTTGTTAGTGTCTGTTGTGCCTTATTTTCTAAATTTGCTTTCGATCAGATTCAGGGTTCAAAATTTGATCCAGAAGGTGAGTATATAAGGCTGTGGCTACCCGAGCTTGCAAGAATGCCAACTGAATGGATTCACCATCCTTGGGATGCACCCCTCTCCGTGCTTCAATCTGCTGGGGTGGAATTGGGACAAAACTATCCAAAACCTATAATTGAATTAGATTTAGCTAGAGAACGTTTGACTGAAGCTATATTCAAGATGTGGGAACTGGAAGCTGCTGCAACGGGTTCAATTGAAGGCAGAACATCTGAAGTCGTCGTTGATAACATTGATGGAACAGAAAACTCGGCAATTCCAAAGGTCGAGTTGAAGGAAAAAGCTCCTTGTTCTACTTATTCGGCTAATGATCAGAAGGTACCGACATTGCAAAATCTCAACAACGGTCCTATTAACAGGAAGAGATCTAAATACATAGAAGAAGGAATTCCGAAACTAGATAAACTGTATAATGACAAGGGGTTAGGAAGGCCCTCAAGATTAGAGGAAGACGTATGTTCTACAGCTGAATCTTCAGCAAGTAAGAAGCAGGCTATGAGCACATTTTCATTTTCTGTTCCACAGTGTTGTTCGTCTGCGGAAAGCAAGCCACCACACGAGTGTGAATCATCTGATGTCGTGCAGCCATGGCAAGTACAGGTTCACATGGAACACACTTCAGACAAAGATGGTAAACAACTATACTTTCTTTCAAATGATGGTTTAGATTTATTTTATTTTATTTGTTATAATCTCAAGTTTATTGGATTCATAGTATATTTCTCCAACCAACTTATTTGCTTCGTTCTTCTCCTTCTTTTCTCGAAGAGATATTTGGATAGGAAACAATCTCTAGTCCCTTTCTTGTGGTGCCAGAGCAGCCTAAATGTAATCAGCATTTTGGTTATCCTCTTGGTACTTTATCTGTCTTTCCTAAGAAATGCTTTCCATATCGAATACTCTTTTCTACAAACCCAACCTAGTACATTCAACCGATCTACAACCTATAGTTTCACCGTGTTGTTAACTGAATATGTGATGCAATGCCAATAGAATAGTCTATCAGTAGTTAAAGTTTGAGAGAAGTTGAAGTACTAGGGTCAAATCATGTGGCAAAATTCAAGTAGAAGGATCAAACTAACAAATTTCACTTAATGTAGGGATCAGATTTCTTCTGTTGCTTGAATTTATTTGAAAGTACAAGTTACAAATGCATCTAGGTTTGCTATTTATCAGAATAAGAAAAGAAAAGAAGATCAATGGTACCAAGATATTGAATTTCATATTATGCAAGGACATCTTAACTAAAGGCTATGCTATGCTTATATTTGTTTTTTTCTCTGGTTAATAGCAACTTTCGGTTTCTAATAAATGTTGTATGTATAAATTTGCAGTTGCTATGGGAACGTGACGTGACGCCTTTTGCACGAAACAAAAAGAGCTGTACTGGGCATATACGTTCTGTAAGTTGTCATTTGAAATAACTTACCTTTTGTTTTTAGAAATCTTCAACATGTCTTTGATTTGTAATTGTATTAGTCTCCTGTCATCCTTCCAATTGTAGGGACATTTTTTATTTGCACTGCTTATGTGTATTTGTATGTATAGTGTTTGTTATCTATGGAGGTCCTCTTAAAACAAACTCTGACTAAGATTTGATATTATGGTAAATAAATGCAAACACCAACTCAATCTGCTATTATTTTCTATTATTTTGCCATGGACAGAGCTCTATGACTTTCTAATAACGTCTAATATACTAATATCAGTTTAATCGACTGACCTTAGATTTTTGTTGTCTGAATTGTGATATTAGAGATAAAAATTCCATCTATTCCCTTTGAAACTGATAATTAACTTGGTAAAATTCCATCATATAACTATCATTAATGGTTAGTTATTTCTGTAAACTTTTTGAAATTTTGTCTACATATATTATTCAGTTGTGCAATAGTTTATATATCTTCTAATTGCAAAGTGGACGCAAATGTATTCTTTCATTGAATGCATGTCCTGGTATGGTAGGGGTTATCAGGATCTCGTCGCACTTCTCCTGCAACATACTTTAACGCTTAAGTCAAAAAGAGTTGGTGACGGTAGTTTAGAGAGAGAGAGATTAGAGATGATAAATATTATGAGAACGCGAGAGACTATTTTGTGCATTTAATGCGTATGAGGTATTTATAGGAAGTTGTGATGCCAGCTGGCTTGATGTTGTGGGACCCTTACTTGTATTCTTCGTTGGGCCATGAGTGGGTCAGACGGTAAGTGTGTTGTGTGAGGAGTGCCCCTATCCAGTGTAGATTGAGTTTTTTGGGTTCGAGAATGCCTGACCCAAGCCTAACGTTTGAAAAAATCAATCTAAAATGAGCCTTTTATAGCGATTTCAGATTCATCATCTTCTTGTAACTCTTAAATTTTGTGAATAAATTATAGGATGCTAAAAGTTTGTCTAAGATTGATGCTGTGCCTCAAAATCATGGGTAAAAAATATATAAAATCAAAACAATAAATAAAGACCGAATTTTGACCTTTTCCTTGATTAAGGAGACAAAACTATATGGATTAACAATGTTGTCTAAGCGAAGGCGGTAGCAGCAATCATACATATTTAATTCATCAATAATTGCAATCAAGATTAACTTTTCTCTAAGAAATATAGGTGTAGGCTATGGTCACTTTGTTTTTCTCTTACTTTGTCTATACTTTGTCTTTTTCACCATTGGATTAGTTTTTAACCCATGATCCAATGGTTGACAAAATAAAGTAATGGTTACTTTGTGAAAAACAAAGTGACCATAGAATATCCCTGAAATATAGTTTAGGATGATATAGAATGTTTAATTTCTCTAAAAAAACAAAAACAATAGCCTAGGTTGATCCTGAATAGTATAATGGCTTTTGGAGGACACGTATCACTCTTCAACCACAGTATTGACTACACCTGACTTAATTAATTGAAAAGACATATAAAAATGAGTCAGCTTTGATAGTTAAGTATATAAAAAGTTAATTTAATTGGATGGTTCAATAATTAATTATTAACCTTATAAATGACCGATTGATCTATATCTGTCATAATTTGTTTTACGTGTTATTTCTTCTAAGCAAAGCAATAACCAATTGTATGAGACAAAAACAAAGACACCTAATCATGCAAGTCTTTGTTACTTGAGTTTTTCTTGACATTAACAAAGAAAATAGAAATTAGATTAATTAGGTTTTTCTTAACTGTATTCTTAATTATTAAGTTGTATATGGTCAAGTCAAGATCTTGTATAAGCTAGAAGTTTGTCATAATTAAAATAGTAATACACTAATAAATTAAGGTTTTTCTAATTCGAACTCTTTAAAATAATATAATTTATAATGCAAGTTCAAATATGATTTATACAAATTGAAATAATGTATATCACTTTAGGCAAATTTAAGAATATTAGATCATTTTAAATAGTCTAAATGAATTAAAGGGCTAGTAACTAAAATTTAGCAAATTTCAACAGTTAATGAAACAATTTGTGAATTCAAAAGACCAGTTGTTTTTTCTTATACCAAACGGGACACATGATACATTATTATTATTATTATTATTATTAATATGTATGGACACAAACACTAATATGGTTAGACATGAAATGGTTTGAATAAAAAGAAAAAAAAGGTGAGCCAAGAAAAGAGATATTTTTTGGTGAGAGGTGTCAATTTGAGAAGGGAAAGATTCATGTGTACCTCAAAAATTGTCCGTATTCCGTAGCAAATCTGATATGAATATGATATATAATATAATCCCATACACCATTCATATTAAAATAGCCTTTTGTTTCCTCCAAAAGTCATGTAAAGCAAACCCATCCTATCTTTTTTCCCCTATACATGCCATGATTTTCTTTTCCCACTTGCATGGTATCTCCTTTAAACATGCTTTAATCACTCTAATCACATTACTTTATTTATATTCAATTTTAGATAGTGCAAACATAAAGTATGGTTAGGAAATTCACAAATGGAACAATTAGGATTCTATTAGGGAACAAAAAGAAAGCATATCCATGGTATATGTTTTTTTTTTGTTCGATTAGGTTCTTGATTAGATTTTTTAATTTGACCATGATTTTACTCATGTTTTACTCTTTTTTAATTGAACAAATTAAAAATTAGGAAGTGGAATAATATCTTTGGTTTTGGAGCTCAAAAATTCTCAAACCACTAGAGAGCTTGCAAGAACACTTATGTATGTTGCTCTATCTATGAAACAATCACAACGAGAATATGATATTCAAATTCAAGTAGAGGATGACACAAGAGCTAGTTTTTACCTGTGATGCTTCCCTCGTGAATACATGTTGTATTCTTTATATCAAATTCGAGTTAAAATGCATTGTTCATGCATAGTATGCATAGTTTGTAACTGGATCATTAAAAAAGTTTTATTTTGTAGTCATATTAATGTATGAAATAACTCTTAAATTTGTAGGATGAATTTTTTGTTACTCATTTACTGGAAAAATGCCAAAAAAAAATAAATCTTTATGCGACATCAACAAAGCCATAATTGTACAACAGTAAAAACAAAAACTTAAAATGACATCACTTCTGTTACGTGACTAACTTTACCACTTATTCCTCACTTGATAAAAGTGAACAATTATCGAAAATAAAAAAAGAACAAAGAAATACAGACTAGAAAAACAACCATAAAGTTGCATCTGAAAAATTGTAGTTTTTAAGTTCTCTGAGATCAAAAGGAGCAATAAGATTGGTATTTGCCTCATTAGATAATAAGAAGAAACAATAGTACACATCTCCAGCTTATCTTCGTGCACCACACCACTAGCATAATAAAGCCGAGACAATTTATTTGCTCTTTCCTAACCTTAACACATGCATGGAATTTTTTTGAGTTCCTATCTCCCCCAGCTAATTAGAACATTTTAGCTCTGTTTCTAATATGTATTCTATGTTTCTAGCCAAAAATTCAACCTCAAAATAAAGTTTCACAGAATTCATGTCACTTTTGTTATATAGTCAGGCGAGCAAACAATCTTTTAAAACCAAAAAATTTATTTCTTAAAAGAATTTTAAACATTCACCAATCATGTCCCATAATCAATGATTTGCAATTGTACATAAAATAATCTCCCACGTATCATTTTATGTATAATTTGTTTTCATACTCAATGTTGAATAAGAAATTTGATTGATTAGCGGGCGAAAGTAACATTAACATATTTAAATCACAATTTTCTTTTAATGAAATATGGAGCTATTATATCTTCTTAGGTGAACTTGAGTGATATTAATTTTTGAGATAAATATTTAATTCGAAGATTAATAAGAGAAATATCGATAGAGATTGAATTGATAATTCCAATATATGTTGGTGATTAAACTACACTTTTAACCCAATAAAAATTGAAAAATATAAGACACCTTGATATGTTAGTTTCCATTATAATAAGACTCACTGAATCAGATAGCATTATTTTCTCCCAAATGAATCATGCACATGACACGCACTACACTTACCAATCTTCATATAATAAAATAATTTTAACTATATAAACAATAATCTATATATTCCCTTATAATATTCATGCATATTTTGCCACAACAGTTTGTACTAGGTAATGTTTGCTTCGAGGAGTCTCTGGCTTTTTCATGAAAGATAAAGTTCGATAAAGTTTTTTTCATAATTTTTTTTAAATTGTTTTTTGTTAAATTAAAATATATTGTTGGACTTTAACTAAAAGCTCGAGCTTATAGTTAAAGCTAACATTTTTTATATTATTTTTTGAATTAAAAATTAAAGTTTACAAAAACTAATAGTCAAATGTTGTAATGTCCCTCCGAACTTTCAATTGTAACAAATTACCCCATGAACTTGGAAAATTGTAACAAATTACCCCTAATAATGCATAAATTTTTAAACACCCTATAAGATCATTTCATGTGGCATTTTGAATTTTCAAACACCCTATAGAATCATGACATGTGACACTTTGACTGTTTAAATATCGAATAAGGGCATGACACGTGGCATTTGACTTTTCAAACTCAAAATATGGGGTTATTTGTTACAATTTGTCAAGTTTGAGAAGTAATTTATTACAATTAAAAATTCAGAGGGACAATTGCAACATTTAACTAAGTTTAGAGGGTTTTTTTTTTTTTATATTAAACCTTTTTGTAATAAAAGAAATAAAGCTTAAGAAAATAGGACATCACATACATATATTCACTTGAGCTTTTCATAAATTTTTAATTTTATCAATTTATCTCCTTACTTAAAAAAATAATAATATGTGTACCTTCCACTCTAAATGTTCTACCAAACATGGAACAAGTTTTTTTGCTTTATCCATTATGTAAAAGAAACTCGCACAACACCAAGAAGGACAACACTACCTATAACAAAAGATGGACGGTCAAGATTTAATTGACGTGTACAATCTCAGGGATTCCAAATGCCGTACCAATTCCATACGTGTCAGGACTCTGTACGGAAACGCATTACATCTGTGAGGTACACAAAAAGCAGGGTCACATCCGTCATTTCCAAAATAACCGACCTCAAACGGCCGTTAGATCCCACACCTTTCCGTTTCTTATACGATGAATCTCAACTTCCGAATATTCCAAAAGACATTCCTCAGTACAAATACCAGTAGTATTCGTATTAGAAGTTGGGCTTAATACTTGTATAGGTCCTTAAACTTATTTTAAAATTTTAATTGTATCCTTAAATATTAAAAATTATAGATAAATGCTTAATTTCAAAATTAATGTATTAAAATATATAATTTTCACGTGGTATACATTGTAAGTGTTAGATTATGATAGATGTAGCCGAAAATTTTGTAACTGATATTAACAGTCGTTTTTACATTTTGATACAAACAATTTTAAATTAGGGTGTTACTAAAAGTAACTAAACAAGATTAACAGATCATTTGTATCTGTTGACAAGAATAAATAGTTATTTACTACGTTTAAATAAGTATAGAAAATTATCTGCAACGTACAAAAATTTATACTAACAGTCGAAGTTTTTGAACAAATTTGAGAGGCCACGTATATATTAAACCTATAAAAAGTTAAGTAATCACACTAAAACACTACTTTTCAATTTAGAGATTCTCCGTATATTAATCCATCTCGTTTTATATTTTCAAAGAAAACCGTATCCTTTTGGAATAAATTTTATTTCTCCTATAAATTTCTTTCACCCAAACACATCACACATAAACAAATCAAAACACGAAAAAGTAATGACCCAAGCGCTCAACAGAGACTACCACATCAACAAGGAGATCGGCCGGGGACGATTCGGCGTCGTTTTCCGGTGCAATTCCTACTCCACCGGAGATTCCTACGCCGTTAAATCCATCGACAAAACCCTAACCTCCGGCGACTCCATCGACGCACAATGTCTCCTCACAGAGCCGAAGATCCTCCAGCTCCTCTCACCTCATCCTCACATAATCCAGCTCTACAATGCCTACGAAGACGATGCCTACCTTCACATGGTCGTCGAACTATGCTCCGGTCAAGATCTACACGATCTGATCATCACTAACGGCGTCTTAACGGAAAACGAGGCCAGACTCCTTTTTATTCAGCTAATGAAGGCGATTTCTCACTGCCACAACTACGGCGTCGTTCACCGTGACATTAAACCGGATAATATCTTGCTCGACTCGAGAAACTCCGTTAAGTTAGCGGATTTCGGTTCGGCGGAGGTTATTATGGACGGCGAGATGATTAACGGCGTTGTAGGTACACCGTACTACGTGGCGCCGGAGATTTTGGCCGGGAGAGGTTACGGGATGAAGGTAGATGTATGGAGCGCCGGAGTAGTTCTTTATGTTATGTTAGCGGGATTTCCGCCGTTTTATGGGGAAACCGCCGTTGAGATCTTCGAGGCGGTTTCCCGGGGGAATTTGAGGTTTCCGTTAAGAGCTTTTCACGGCGTATCGCCAGCCGTTAAGGATCTGTTAAGGAGGATGCTTTGTAAAGATGTTTCCAAGAGGTTTTCTGCTGATCAAGTATTAAGTAAGTTTATCACTTCATTAGCTTAATTAATTAAAAGAAAACAAATTGTTGATTTTAATTGTATGATTATTTAATATAATTATTAACTAATTATAATTTTTATTTTTTTTTGACAGTGCATCCATGGATGGGAAACTAATGGAGGAGAATCAATGATGAAGCTTGTATAGATGGAGTTAGTGTATATAGCATATGGAGATTAGAAGGGACCTAGTTGGTTCTAGCGTATGGTTCTGTTTCGGGGGTGCCAACCTAGTTGGGATTTTCCGGCCTCAGTTTCCTGCGTTATTAGCTTTCCGATAGAACCTTAATGCAAAGTAGAGTGATGTTATTAATGGGTACTGGTTTTATTTTTCTACCTTGTAAAATTTTGACTGAAGGGAGAAGAAGATCAAGTTTTGGATATATAAAGGTTTTAATTGAAAAATAGAGTTGCTTATGCCTTAAATTTTGTTCTCTTTTGGTATTGGAATTATATAACTAGTATATCTTATCTTATATCTTCTATCTTCTATATTATCATATGATTTGCTTTGGGGAGTCCTCATATATCTTTGTGATCTATATTAAGCCCTTTTTTTTATATAATTAAAGCTAATTGATCAAAGAATATATCACAATCAAATAATTTGAGAATTAAGTCAGTTTCGTATGGATAATTTACTTGTAACCAATCCATAAAGATTAGGTGTAATTATGGAAATGTGATGATTGCTAAGTGAAATAATTGGGGGTAATGTGGATTTCTTTTTAGCTTAAGCTTTATGCATCTTTCATTATAGGCTGGGAGCTTTCTTGGACGCCTTGTTGATTAGGGGAACCTTTTAATTTAGATAGTTCAACTTTGTCTTTTTCATAATTTCTTTGGAATTGCAGAACAAAAGATAACATTTTATTTAAAAAATTCAAACATTGTCATAATTAATACAGTAAAACCTCCATAAATTAATAATGTCGGGATCCGAATATTTCATTTATTTAGCGAGATATTATTATATCGATAAATTAATAATTTATTAATTTAAAGAGATTTACGTATGACCTTCAAATTTTCAAGTCTAGTATACTAGTTACAAGGTATATTAGTTAGAGATGAAAATAATATAGGTTACAAGATTCAAATTATTAAAGCAATTGTGACGAATATTCAAAACCCGGTCGATGACGAAGTAGAGAATGATTCAACAGCTTTGGAACCGGTCACTCGAAAAGAAGCATTGCATGGAACCGGTCACTCGAAAAGAAGCATTGCATGGAACCGGTCACTCGAAAAGAAGCATTGCAAGTGGCAACAACTCTTCACAACTTTTTGTTCCAATACGAGAAGACAATGCCCTAACTCTTAAGTGCAATGAAGAGATTTAAAGACGAAATCAATATAGATTTCAAGTTCAACAAAAAAATAAGTGACTATAGATTATCTTTTACTAGACAATCTTAGAATTTTGAAGTGTATCACATATATAGATGAAAAGTTTTAGTAATTATTAATTTATAGTTTCGTCGGGACCTATATATCTTCAATGGAATTTCAAAAAAGTTATTATCTTATTATTTTATCGATTGATGTCCATTTTTATACTGGTCCCAAGTTGGGACTGGACAAATTATTAATTTTATCGAGATATTAATTTATCGAGTATTAATTTATAGAGGTTTTACTGTATTATTGTGATGATCCTTGTCATTATTTTCAGTTATTGATATTTAACTCAATACAGTCTTGAACCTCTCCTAAAATTTTAACAGTTTTATAAAGTTGAACTTATGGGATATTCTATGGTCACTTTGTTTTTCACAAAGTAACCATTACTTTGATTTGTCAACCATTGGATCATGGTTAAAAACTAATCCAATGGTGAAAGAGACAAAGTATAGACAAAGTAAGGGAAAAACAAAGTGACCATAGCCTACACCTAAACTTATCTATATATATATATATATGTAACAAATATATAGTAAAATAATTAAATAAATAGTCACCCAAACCTTATACCTACGAATTAAACTCAATGTTTTGAAGTAAGAGCAACAAAAACCATATAGTACAGGAAGATGGTGAAAAGATCATCTAAACTTTGGTGTAGGCTATGGTGACTTTGTTTTTGAGTTACTTTGTTTGTACTTTGTTTTATTCACCATTAGATCACTTTTTACCCCATGATCTAATGGTGGACAAAACAAAGTAATGCTTACTTTGTCAAAAACAAAGTGACCATAGAATTTCCCCTAAACTTTATAGTGTAGAGTAAAAGGTTCTTGAAATCAGCATCAGTATTAAATTCTTGTCTCTACAAAATTGAACCACAACTCTGAACTTACTTAATCACATGCAGCATGGTAGGCCATTGGTGGTCCAGCACTCATCCCTGCTACCATTTTAGGACTTTCAAAAGGATTTTCTTTTGCAAATAAAATATTGGAAAAAAATAATAACTAGTGATTTCTCTCAATTTTTATTTTATTTTAGTTTATAGTCAACTTTTTTTTTTTTTCAATTATAGTGTTTTTGTTTGCGTGAGACCAATTATTATTGAATTAAATTGAGTTCAGTTCAATTCAATAACATTCAATTTAGTTCCATTGAAAAATAAAATGTTCTTTTTCACACATTAGTTAAAACTTTGCAACTTAACACTACAATAAATACTCCATGCGTTTCATAAGCATATACATGTATCACATATTCAACCCGTGTACACGTGTACAAGTTTGGAGTACAATTTGCAAATTTATTCATGTGTTTTTTAGATAATATATTCTTCAAATTGTGGATAAATGGGCAAACTGGAACTTCCTTTAAAGTGGACTTCCAAATTTAGATATTGTTTCAATAATTGATGTAAAGCAAATAAAATTTTGGATGGCTTAATCAAACCATGTTTACAAGCATTAATTTGACGGGATGACACAAACTGTAGGATTTTTATCATTTCGATATGATTAAGTTGGTCAAATTTAATAAATTTCAACCTTTATTTATGAAATCAACGGTTGAGATTTGATGTTCTAATAAATACTAGCTAAATATTAAAATTTAATAATTAAATTTCAACCATTAATTTTAGGGCAAATTAAAAAAAGAACTATATGGTTCACATATTTTCAGAAAATGACCGCGGTTTATTTGTTGTCAAAAAAACAATAACTGAGCTTTCACATAGGATTGCAAATGGGGCGGGGTGGGGATGGGGACTACCCCTCCCGTCCCCATCCCCGTCTAGATGGGGAATCCCCATCCCCGTTAAAAATATGGGGAAAAAATAGTCCCCATCCCCATTCCCATGCATGGGTATTCGGGTCCCCGTGGATATCCCTATTCCGCGTTATTCACTTTTCTAAAAAGATTTTCCTTAACATAATTTAGAATTTTAACGAATAATATGATTAGAAAATTAGGATACTATAACAATTACTATATCTTTTATTTTCTTTTAATACTAATTTCTTAAAAATTAAGACTATCTTTTTATTATCTACGGAATAAGTAAACACATATTTAACAATATTAGCATATTACAATATACATACATATAAAATATATATTTTTTAATTGATGCGCTTAAAATCACTCTTAGCAACTTCAAAAACAATATATTCCAATAAAAACTATATTCTAAAAAACTTTAATCCGTTTACTTCTTTTTTTTTTGTAATCATTTAGATGGTGTTTGTGAGGAGAGAGAAAGACAAAATATAGAAAGATATATTCAAAAACGATTATTTTTCGAAAACTGAAAATGTGGTTGCATTATAAACATGGAATTAGACAATTTTAATTCTTGAAATTTTTCATTTTAAGATTGTTAACAATGAGTTTTATAACGTCAAACTAAAATGTCATTTTTTTAGAAAAGTGTGAAAGCACATGGGTTAATTTTGAACTTTACCCTTAATTTTTAATGATTGAGATTACAATTTTACCAACTTGATCATATTTCAACTTGAGAGGATCTTGTGTAAGCCACAATAGACATTAAAACCAATAATAAAAGACATTAAGTGCACAATAGACATTAAAACCAATATAATAAAAGACATTAAATGCTAGTGGCATGGTCAGAGATTTGAGAAATGATTGGAGACTAAGTTAATTGGGAATTAGTTGAGTATAAATCATGTTTTGAACATCTAAACTGGTTTAAACAATTCCGCTAGTCTAATCGAATTTTTGAGTTTGAGCCCATAAATGAACTATACAATCTTCGTTTACCACAATATGAAACCAAGTGAAGTGGAATGTTTGAAACATTTGTTTTGAATTAGAAGAAACTTCACTATCTTCACCATCATAATTCTTGCTCGGAGGGACCAAAGTGGAAAACAAGGGAAAGCAATGGTAGCCCTACCAGCTATTTTTATAGTAATTTATGTTTGTGGATTTAGGATATTAAAGGGCACAACCCAATTTATTATTCCCCAACAGGAATTCAGCTGAGTCAAGAGTTAGGTAATTAGGAGAATAACCCACCAACTACCTCATTTGAAGGTTTAGTTATTTTTTTTACATGTAATGCAGGAAATTAAAGATAAAATAATCTATTCGATTAAACATTTTGATAATTAAGTTAGTTAATGGTCGAAAAATAGTAGAACCTCACTAGATAGATTATGAGTTTGCAATGATTTCTCTTGAACAATAAATACTTGTATATCATTTCGAAAAAAATAAATAAAAATCTTATATATTGAAAAAAAAAAATCGCCGTTACCCAATGGATTCATTACCCGGTGAATAAAAATTACCCGGTGGCCTCCAACCTCTAGTAGTGTGTAACCCTTATATTGAGACTATAATTTAGGTATTTGATATTCGTGCAAATATATCTACTGAGATGTATTGGAAAGATAGATCCTATGAAATTCTGTCATTATAGGAGTCCTCCTCCACAAAATTTTGCTTTTTTTTTTCTAATACTGGAAACCACACTACCATTTTCTCTGATAAAAATAAAAAATAAAAAAATTCCACAATTCTTGAAGTGTTTAAATGTGAAACAACAAGGTTTGATTTTGAATTGTTTTTAATTTGGGCTGTTTTATGGGCCGAACATATGAGCCCAAATATGAATAAGTTCTAGTAATATTGGCCCATACACTCAACTCGAAACTTCTTTTTTTTTCTTATCCTTAGAGCTTACAATTTTTTATTTTAACATAAATTTTAGATTATGCTGAGCAAGTTTGTGTGAGCTAGAGAAACTTAAAGCTGGGAGCATCTGCAGTGGCCAATAAATCCATCTCCTTGGAGGAGATTGTATACCAAGGAGAAAAACAGTGTTTTTCTAGAGAAGTTTTTCTTGCTAAAACATTAAAAATCATGCATCAACTTTGTGGGAGAGTGGGATGACACAAGACTTTCAAGATATCATATATGGAAAGCATGCAACTAACTAAGTAAATTTGTAAATTTAGAATCCGTTGCTTGAACTCTAGTATCAAACCAAATATGCAGAAACGGAGTTCATAGGATGTTGATTCAAATGTTTCCTATTTGCCACTTTGAAATCCAGCAGCTATTCTAGTTCCAAATTTTTACGTGGTTATAGGAGAACACAAGAAAGAAAAAACAACAGAGCAGAGTTGACAGCTCGCCATTAATTCTCGAAAAGGCAAAATTCTCATGACAGTTTAACATTTTTCTGACAGTTAATATAGAGCACATATCACTGCTAAGGTGTTGCAAGAAGCAGAAAAAGTGCAGCTAATAAGTTGATGCAATTCCCAGATGAAAGATTATGCAAAACACTGCTAGAAAAATTAAACCTGAGAAAACTTCAACTTCTATTCTAAACTAAACCTGAGAAACATCATTATAGCAATCTAAGAATTTGTTCAAAAACTATTTCAAAAAGCAGAACAAAGAAGCTTGTCACATCTTGGTCTTCTGCAAATTATGCTAACATATCAAATCAAAATAAACAAAAAATATTAATTAAACTGCTGACGACCGCCTAGATTCTACCGTTCCATTTCCTCCCTCAGCTTCACCAGACACTTCCTCCAAAGATCTTCCCTTTGACTCTGTTACTAAGAAAGTGCAACAAAATCCTAAGGCGTTCACTACGGCCATGATCATAAGTGTATATCGCACTCCAATTCCATTTGATAAGTACAAGAACCCGAATGAGCCCACTATTGCTCCTAACTTGCCAGATGCAGCTGAGATTCCATGGCAAGTAGACCTTAACCTTGCTGGGAATAGCTCTGCAGGCAGGACAAATGTGGTTGCGTTTGGCCCGAAGTTCGAGAAAAAGAAGGTGAAAGAGTACAGCACGACAAATCCAATTTGGTTCCCTGGAAGAGTCCAGTGATGGTAAGGAATGGCTAGAGCTAACATGAATACTGTCATGAAGAAGAAACCCATCAATTGAATTGCATATCTTCCCATTTTATCGATCAATGCAACAGTAAACCAATATCCAGGAACTGTGCTGCAAAGAGCAATCAAAGTTTGTGCTCTAGCAATTTTATAAACTTCTTCCAAGGCGCTCATGGTTTTTGCGCCAGGAATCCATCCGATAGCTGTGAAAATATCCTTCTGGAATAGGTTTTGGCTGTAGAATGCAATGTCTAACAAGAACCAAGTTGTTGAGGTTCCTAGCAGATGACGCCCGTGGCGGTGGAGAAACTCCTTGCTCATAAGGCCAAATTTATTTCCACTCATTTGCTCTACTTTCTCTTCTTCTGCTTCCAACTCAACCTGGAGCACTTTAGCCATATCAGAAGCAGCCTGTTTCGCGTTTTTCGCAACCAAGGCAGTGTAACGAGCGGTTTCAGGCATTTTCATGCGCCAGTAATAGGTAAGAACAGCAGGCAATGCACCAAACATCAAGATAATCCTCCAAACAGCATCGGCTTCAGGTACAGTAGAACCTACTGGATCAAGTTGAAAAGATTTGGCAGGAAATTGGGCCTTGAAAGCCGCGGAAACTGCAATAGCAACCATACCACCTGCCAAAATTCCAAAACCTTGCATAGCAAAAACAGCAGCAATGAAAGCACCTCGAGTCTTTTTATTCGCATATTCAGACATTATTGTAGCAGAAAGGGGGTAATCACCGCCAATACCGAACCCGAGCCAGAATCGGAAGAAACAAAGAGTGGACAAGACTGCAGTAGGAGTACTTCCAAAAGAGAGACCTGAGGCCACAGAGCAGAGAACCATAAGCATCAATGTCATACCATAGACTCGTTTCCGACCCATTTTATCACCGAGCCAGCCAAAAAAGAGCTGGCCTGCAAGTGTGCCGCAGAAAGCAACACCAGTAACAGCTGCTGATACATTATCGGGTAAAGCTCCTGGTTTGTTAGACCCTGGTTGATAGTAGTAGATTCTGCCTAGCAGTTTCGTGACGAGTGAAATGCAGAAAAGGTCATACGCATCAGTGAAAAATCCCATTCCAGCAATAATTATTGCTGTGAAATGGTACCATTGTGTTTTTGCTACATCAAGTGCATTAAGCACTTGCAACTGATCTCCTGCCATGAATTCCCCTGAAAAAACAATGCAGGATTAACAAAAATCAAGTAATTGAGAAATAGACAAATTAAAGAACAGTTGGAAAATGTAAGAAAAATTATACTATTACACCTCAATTTCAAGGCGATACGCTACTTGAAACTAGCAACCGATAAGAAACATGAATAACAACACAATATGTGCCCGCGCAAGGGTGATCCGCTCAACATTTTTCTTAATATGTTTTTATTTGTTGTTAGTAGAATAGTATAATTTTTACGAGAATACCTATAAGAAAAGAAAAGGCAAGCAATCCAAAAAAAGAAAGCTTAAAGGAAAAACATGTATCCGAGGTAACAAAGATGATAACAGGCGAATAAAGTTACTATTAGTAATTCAAGAAGGTGCTTGTTTTTGCTTTTCGAAGCAAATTTAAATCATTCCAAATATATTTGATTTTGACAAATATATACTATTCTATTTCACCAAACACTGCTGAAATTTCAATTACATTTTATACTCATAATTTAACTTTTTTATAATTAATTCATCAAAATTTCACCAAACACTTAACTATAACTCACTTTATAACAAACAACTAACAAACAACACATTATACATCAAACAACAACAAAATCACCCTAAATAAACCGCAAAGCAGTAAAAGTTAGAATCATAGAGACTCGATAATTGAACATCATAATTTGTCTACATGCATAAAACCAAATTAATCGTATCACCAAAATTAATCGACTCAAATACGGATTTCAAACGTAATCATGAATCAATATCATGATTCAACAGAGTATTCCATTACAATTTTACGGGCGACAAAGTGAAACAAATGAATGAAAATCAGAAACAAATGTAAGGAACAAGATTGATACCTCAGAGAGAACAAACACGAAAAGAATGATGATGATGGACTTAAGAGACGTTAATGAAGCAAAGAAAGGCCTATAAAATATAAACGTAGAGAAAAGAAATACAGAGAAGAAAGGACTCTGATTTCTTTTCTTTTTTTTTTCTCTAACTCTATTCTGTTACGTACATTTATATAGTATATATTATAAGCGTTTGGAATGGAGGGAAATTCTAGGAGGTGCTTTCCCTATTTAACTCTAATCTTAATTCTTTTAAGATTTTTTTAAAATTGGACTTCTGTTAGTGTTTATCACCCGAATTTACTGGTTTTTGGCTTGGTTAAAATGGAATCTTTCACTTCTTACCCTCAGTATATTCCCCTAGTTATTTGCACAGTAGAGCTGTTTCACATTTTTTATTTTAAAAAAAAAAGATTTATAGTCCTAGTTTTATTGTGTTTTGTTAATAAGGTCAATTAAGGAGTAATTTATAGATGGGAATTCTTTTGGTATTCAGATTACTGGGAGGTTTATTACTTTCTATTTATAATCCAAAAACAGACATTATTAATTGATTCCCTTCCTACGAAAATTAAATTACGTGAAGTTTTGGTGTAGGCTATGGTCACTTTGTTTTTCCTCTACTTTGTTTGTACTTTGTCCTATCCACCATTAGATTAGGTTTTCACCCATGATCTAATGGTGGACAAAACAAAGTAATGGTTACTTTGTGAAAAACAAAGTGACCCTAGAATTTCCCTGAAGTTTTTGTTATTATTATTCTTTTAAGAAAAAAATAGTAGTACTAGTAGTACATAATAAGAAATTACAAACAACCTTTCAAAAAAAGAAAAAAAATAGTTTCAAGATCAATGTACCACCAGATAAAATTGGCTTAATACACAAAAAAACCCCTTAAACTTGGTCAAATGTTGCAACTGTCCCTCGAACTTTCAATTGTAACAAATTACCCCCTGAACTTGGCAAATCGTAACAAATTACCCCCAATGATGCATAAATTTTTAAACACCCTATAAGATCATTCCATGTGGCATTTTGACTTTTCAAACACCCTATAGAATCATGATACGTGACACTTTGACTTTTCAAATATCAAATAAGGGCATGACACGTGGCATTTGACTTTTTAGACTCAAAATATGGGGTTATTTGTTACAATTTGCCAAGTTTGAGGGGTAATTTGTTACAATTAAAAGTTCGGGGGGACAGTTGCAATATTAGACCAAGTTTAGGGGGTTTTTTGTGTATTAAGCCGATAAAATTTAATTTTTGAAATTTATACTTCGAGAGTTAGAGCGAAATATAATAACTTTAATGTAAAAGTTTTTTTTTTTTTTTGGGCTGGTAATGTAAAAGTTCTTTAGTGACACTAATTCTATTTTTGCACCATAAGGCCTACAAAAATACATATATAAATCAAGTAAAATTGCATAGTTATATTTGGAGTCTATTGAATAAAAATATGTGAGAAATTCTATGGTTATTTTGTTTTTCACAAAGTAACTATTACTTTATTTTGTCCACCATTAGATCATGGGTTAAAAATCAATTTAATGGTAAATAAGACAAAATACAAACAAAGTACAAGAAAAACAAAGTAACCATAGCCTACACGAAAATATATATATTCTAAACGTTGTTCTCTTAAAAATAATAGAGCAAATAATTTAAAGGTCTCCTACGTTTTACATAACACACTGTTTAGTCATACTATTTTGAAAAATACATTATAATTTATAAGGTCCTTGTCTTTTGTCATAAATAATTTTTTGTCAATTTTTTAGATTTTTAACGTAACATATTTTAACTTTCAAGACATCTATTTTGTCATACAAAATGATTATGTGATTCTATTATGTTTTGTTTGCATATTCATACTAAAATGCAACTGTTATGACTCTAAAAATTATTAGACAGAAGGACCAAATGGTTAACTATGACAAAAAAAAGAACTGTATAGAGTGTTTTTAAAAATAGTGGAACTAAACAATGTATTATGTAAAATGTTGGTAACCTTTAAATTATTCACCCAAAATAATATTAAAAAGTTATAAAAAAATTCGTTAAAATATATATAATTGAACAAATACAAACAAAATTTTAACAAATTTAAAATAAATAGAGTCATTTGAACCTTAGCAATCAATTGAATATGATTTCAGTTCAAACGATTTCATAACATATTAAACATAACAAAAATCAAAACAACTTAGGCTGTGTTTGGTATTGTTTTTGCAGAAAGCTACAGCAGCTTTTTGCCTCAAAAGCAGCTTTTTCTGACAGTGTTTTTTGGTTCAAAATTGCTTTTACTAAAAGCAGGGACCCCATGCTTTTGGAAAAAGCTGATTTCTCAACTTTTGCGGATAACAATTAATTTTAAAATTTCGACAACAATATTCAATGCATATTACAACCAAAACTCCCTATAAAAGACTTGGAAAAATATTTAGTCCTATATTTGTATATTAATCACTAGTAAGTTTCTCTATTTTCAAAAATTGATAAAGAAAACCCTAGAAAATTGAAACAAAATTAATGTTAGAAATTTCGTTACACAATTTATGTTTTAAACCACTAATTGACATATTTCAAAACATTATTTACTAAGTACTTATCAAACTGATTTTACTTCAACCACATATTTTTACTTTTCATTTTACCAAACAGTTTTCTGCTTTTTCCAACATCGCTTTTTCAAACAACACTTTTCCCACAGCTACAGCAGTTTTCAACAGCAATCCCAAACTAAGCCTTAATCCACAAAAATTAGAAAAGTTAGAAGAATGCTTCATTACCTCTTTCTGAACTCCAAACATAAAAGTGTTATATTGCCCAAACTATAATAATTGTGGATGGATTTCTTCTTCATAATAAAAATAAAAATGGATTGATTGATATTGATAAAGCCCTGTTCTTTATAACTAAAATAAGCTGAATTAAATTGAATTGAACTAAGAGGGTGTTTGTTTCACCGTTTCACAGCTGCCTTTTGTTTTTTCGATCGAAAAAGCAGTTAATTAGGTGTTTGGTTAAGAATTAGAAAATGATGCTTGTTGCATTTTAGGTGTAAGGCAACTGCTTTTTCAAGAAGCAGTAAAATACTGCTTTTTCTACAAAAGAATCTCTACGGATTTTAGTTTCATTTATTGTCCTTTGCATTTTACATTTAAAAAATTTAATTTGCCCATATTAGTCATTTTACATGCTAACAGCAATAAATAATTATGATTTTACCAAACATCAAATAGCTAACCGCAAACAGGAACAGTAAACAGCAAACAGGAACCGCAAACAGCAAACAGGAACAGTTACACCAAACAGACCTAAATTAAAGTATATTTACTGATTTGAACTTAACTAAACTGAATACTAATAAACTGAACTGAACTTAAATAAAATAAATTACTAGTAAGACAAAAAAAACGCAACTCCACAAGTTAATGAAAGTCAAAGTAACTAGAAAACTAAAATGGAACTCGCACCTACACAGTCACTCTCCATCTCCATGTGGACGCAATGGGTATTAAGAACCATACAACTTGATCTACCCACCAAAATCACACTTCTTCTTGAAACCTCTCTAAATTACTAAAGCATACAACTTCATCTGCCCACCAAAATCACACTAATTACTCAAGTATTATATTAACCTATTACAATTATTAGGGGCAACTGAGTTACTAAAATGGTCCTGAAGTTCTTGTCGAGGAGTAAATTTGGGTCTATGTACAAAATAACATCAATACAATGAAAATGTATTAATAAATCTTGTGGGATCGACCATTTCCAAATAAACACAAAGCTCTTGACTTAAATTGTTACAAATAAATATTTTATGGTTTCAATTGTTAGCATTTGAAGGTTAACTAGATAAATATCAATTTTTCCTTAACGTGACAGGAAATCTCACTTTGAAACTCCTATAACAACTAAAACCCCTAAAAATACACACATGCAAATGCACGTGTATTTTCTTCCCATAGAATTGCGATACTATTTTCTCTTGTTCTTCTTTCAGGATGGAAAAAATAGAGCAGGAAAACTTATACATCTTCAAAAATTCGTGAAACAAATTGAAAAAAAGAAGAAGATAAGGATAGAGAAATGAAATGGAAGTAGTAGAAAATGAAATAATGATGATATGACCAAATGAAATGAGGAAATGAATAGTGTTGGCTTAATGTTTTTATAAAGAACGCATGCTTTTAATTAGGCACACAATTCTCAACTTAAAGGAAATAAGATTCTTCATGAGTTTCGTACGAGGTGGACAAGTGTTATATACCACACATTACATATGTACATGTCTTTGTTCATTTCTATGTCACAAAAAGTTTGATGCATCCTTTGATTTTTTGAATCGTCACTCAATTGGAATTTTTTTTTATTAATCATTAAACTTGTAAAGTGCACATCTAGATTTATCTATATATGCACTTTGGTTGAAGATTGTGACCATTCATCCATATTGATCATTCATCAAATTTCTAATGATCATTAGTTAGCATGGTTGTGAAAACTAGATGTTCTAAAGAATCTGTTGGCTCAAGAAATAAAAATATTTCATTTTACAACCTTGACTAGTGTGAAAAAGTGCGAGCGTGTCAGAGAATTAGATTCTCAACCTACGTCTAAACGGTGCGGCCGGCCGTGCTTGACTGGATAAGTGAGTCAGACTATGATGGACAAAATACAATCAGAAGGAAAGGTATCCATTGAGTTCACATCTTGCGATATTTTAACTTTCACTGTCTGACACTTATACTTTTGAACATTTTTGTGAGATCAGATGAATTGTTGAGATCAATGTTATATATGATAGTGAATGTGAAAAAAGAATTTGAAATAAAACGTACGCTATATAGATAATCCATGTTCAAGTCTACAGACTACATACTTGCAACGAGTATATAACTCCAACCTTGAAACATGCATATCGAGCAATTTTATATCTTTAACGAGTGTATAACACTTGAGCTCTAGATAATATTGGGTTATTTTGTTTTAATAAAGTAACTACTTTGTCAATTATTACTATTGGATGAGCGAGAGGAAAGTTGATCCAATAATAAAAGAGACAAAGTAAAAAAAAAAAACCAAAAAAATCATAGCATCTGCCATTATTTATTTTTATTTTTAATTTTAAAATAGATTTAGTGATGAGGGTTTTTCTATGGTTACTTTGTTTTTTACAAAAATAATCATTACTTTGTCCACTATCACCATTAGATTAGTGGATAAAATTTAATCTAATAGTGATAAAAACAAATTAATTAAAGATTATTTCAAAGTAACCACAGAAAGCACCTAGTGATGAAATATGTTTTTAACTTGACACAATTATTTAAATTTAATCTTTATTATCGTGCAAAGAGGAAAAAAGAATTATATAACTTTAGACCTTTCAAGTTGGGCCAGCCCACTTTTTCTTTTATAAAACTCAAGCTCGTCCTAAATGTAGGTGGGCATTAAAAGGGTCTGGACAAAGATGTATTGTTATGTTTTCTTGTCCAAATCGGCCCATTAGATAAAGAAGCATGGATACCCAAGCCCATAAATAGATCTAATTTTAAGTAGATTATGAGTTGTAGGATTTTTGGGTAGGGGAAAGCATTTAAGAGGCAAGGTTCTTTAATTATTTGATTAATTCCTTCAAACTAATACTAAATATAAAACAGGTAAGTTAATCTCGTGAGACAAGTTCTTCGACTAAATATTATAATTACAACTGCATTCTTTTTAAGGATTTCAATCGAAGTTAAATAGTCAAACTGATTTAGTACCTTAACCATCTGAATGTGCTTAATGATTCATTTTAATTATCTTATGTGCAATAACAAAAACTAACATGACATTTCAAATATATAACTGAATCACCACGATAGCCAAGTAATAATAACATTATAATTAATTTAGATTTGATATATATCATTCACTTTATAACAAACATAATCATGAAAATCAAAGATTACAATCAAATGTATATCTACATTATTACATACTCAACATTGAACAATTTATAGCAAATACATAACAGAAAAAAGTATGAGAATTAACAACAACATTGTTTCACAAACTAATCTGAATCACACAGGAACAGTTCTAGCGGTATCAGCGACAACCATTTCGTCGCCATTTTCCTCGTTCTCACCCGTCAACTCTTCAAGCGATTTACCCTTAGATTCAGGTACTAAAAGAGTAAACACCATCCCCAAAAAGTTAATCACACCAAGAGCAATCAAAGAGTTCTTTACACCGATACCCGGAGGATAACCCGCATCAGTTTTCGTCTTATCTTGGCTCTGAGCAGCATATAAGAAACCGAATGCTCCTATAATTGCCCCTGCCTTTCCTGCTGCGGCAGATATACCGTGGCAAGTTGACCTCAATCTCGCGGGGAAAATCTCCGCAGGGACAACGAAAGTTGTGGCATTAGGCCCGAAATTCGCGAAGAAAAATGTCAATGAGTACATTACCACAAACCCGATTCTGTTAGGCTTCAATGTCCAATGATGGTAAGGAATAGCAAGTGCAAACATGAACACCGTCATGAAGAAGAAACCCATTAGTTGTATAGCGAATCTTCCGAGATAGTCGATAAATAGGACTGTGAACCAATATCCCGGAACGGTACTACACAAAGCAATAAGTGTTTGAGCTCTAGCAATACGATAAACTTCGTGAATCGCGTTCATTTGTGCTGCTTTTGGTATCCAATTGATCGCGGTGAAAATATCCTTTTGAAACAGATTTTGGCTGTAAAAAGCAATGTCTAGTAAGAACCAAGTTGTTGTTGTTCCTAGGAGGTGAAGTCCATGTCGCTTGGCGAATTCGCTAGAGAATAACCCGAAGGAATTTTTTGGCTCTTCAACCATCTGCTTAACCTTGTCTTCCTCTGCTTCGAGTTCAACATTCAACACTTTAGACATGTCCGAAGCAGCTTGTTTCGCGTTTTTCGCGACAAGTGCTGTGTAACGCGCCGTTTCAGGCATTTTCATCCGCCAGTAGTACGTCATAGCCGCAGGAATAGCCCCAAACATCAAAATTATACGCCAAACATAGTCTGCCTGTGGAGGGAGTGAGGCTGCTCGGTCAACTGCATAAATAGGCGCTTCGAATCGTTTATCAAAAGCACTCGAAACGATCAAAGCTACGATTCCACCTCCCAAAATCCCGAACCCTTGCATAGCAAACACCGCAGCTATGAACGCTCCACGGGTTTTTTTATTCGCGTATTCAGACATGATTGTAGCCGAAAGCGGATAATCTCCTCCAATCCCGAACCCGAGCCAGAAACGGAAGAAACAAAGTGTAGCTATCACACCATCTGGGGAGTCTGAGAATGAAAGGCCCGAGGCTAACGAACAAACAACCATAAGAACAAGGGTAATTCCGTAAACTTTTTTTCTTCCCAATTTGTCCCCAAGCCATCCGAAAAAGAGCTGGCCGGCTAGGGTCCCGCATAATGCAACACCATTGACTGCTGCAGCGATGTTCGGGGGGAGAGATCCCGGCTTCTCTTTGGTGAGATCAGTGTAATAAATTCTGCCAAGTAACTTACTTACTAGAGATATGCAAAAAAGATCGTAAGCATCGGTGAAAAAACCCATTCCGGCTATTACAATTGCTGTGAAATGGTACAATTGGGTCTTCGCGACGTCGAGTGCTGTGAGCACTCCTAATTGTTCTCTAGCCATGACTAATTAATTTAATTAGTCTCAATCCTCCTTCAATTTTGCTGCAAAATAAGGGTGATTAGTTAGTTAATTAGCTAGTTACATAAGGGAGAGATGTTTTTATTTTGTTGGTAATACATAAGGGAGAGATGTTAATCATTGAACAAATATTTACTACGATTCAATTTAAGTGCACATGGTATGCTTATTACTTGGGATTTTGTTCTTAACCAATCAATTGCTTAGTTTTCAAAAGAAAGACTTTAAAAAGTTTTATTTTGCTTTGGTCAACTAGAACAGCTACTTGTATGGAGTTTGACTTTTCAACTAACAGATGATGTATGTTCAGAATTCTTTATTGGTCCACTTTTATTTAATCAAATTAATGTCATCTATACGATAGCCAAATATTTCACCAAAAAAAAATACAATAGCCAAATAGATTGATGTACAATTGTATATGCATGTCCTTGTCTAATTTAATAATAAAAGATAGCCGTATATGTCGTGTCATTCTATATTGGGAGAAAAATGGGCAGCTCTATAAAGAATAAATTAACTTTATCCTTTCAATTTAGTTTTTGAGGGGTGGGAATGTCTCACCCAACAATAATATTAGAGCTCATGGATATAAGATAATTAGAGCTAATAATATTAAACTTAACTATTAGCTGCGTTTGTTTGTTAATATACTATCAAGAGTACTGCTCACATGATCAATGATTGACCAAATACAATTTGGTCAATCATCATTAGATCAAAATCTAAGGTTGGAGATTAGATACTAATGAAACCACCAAACTAATCTCAACCCTTAGATTTGGATCGAACAGTGATTGAGCAAATTGTATTTGGTCGATCATTGACCATGTGAGCACCACTCATAGTATCAAAGCCTCTTCAACTAAGACCTTGTTTTTGTGACTAAACTGAACTGAACTAAAACTACTGAACTGAACTGAAGTGCATTTACTGAAAAAAATTACTGAACTAAACTAAACTGGATTGAATATTACGAAATTGAACTGAACTGAATTAAATTATTGATAATGCATAAAAAACATGACTTAAATAGTTAAGAGTTCGAATATTATCAGTCACATTAACAAAAAGTGTGCCTTAAAGATATAAATAAAAATTATTATTAGATATAATAATTAATTTTAAAATTTTTAATTCAATTGATTTTTTTTACTAACATTTTTGGTTTCTGTATTTATAAAAATCTAGAATTAAAAGAACAAAAATGAGAAAATATACTAAACAAAATTAGAAGTGTAGAAACGACAAATATAAACGAATTTGAGATGAAACAAAAAGGAAAATGCTGCCGTCCTATATATGATCCATTTGGTGTAGATTTGTAGTCCTATGATCCTCCTCAGTCAACTAGCCAAGTTGCCTTAGCAAAAAAATTACTAACAGCAAAGCTCGTAGGCTTACAAAAATATATATGGATTGACCTCGTGACCTGGGTAAAGATACCTTTGCATAAATATGTCTGTTTCCTCCTTTGATTTAATCTTAAATCTCGAATTAGCTAGTTTATGAATCAAAATATTTTCTACTTATTTACCAAATTGTTCTCTCGAAATTGAATTAGTGTGTTTGAAAACCACTTACATACTAAAAAAATATTTGCGTCTTTCATAGTAGAAAAAACACATATTATTAGAAGTCTTCTACTCAATCCCAATTCTATGTACGAGTAGCAATGTTTGTTTATGTATATATATTTAGTCTAACATCTAAATTCGAATTCAAAAACTACTCATAAACAGGTGAACTTATGAAGCAATTATAAGTCAATCATCACTAGATTGACTTAAGGTGATCATGTTTCCATTGTATTTTCTTACTATTTATTTATATACCTTGACTTCGTAAGTGAAATCATTTAGACACAATTGGCATATCACGCCTATAATGTCTTGTAATGATCATTGAAAAAGATTGTCAAATAAGTAATTAATGATATAATATTAGCAAAGACTAATACAAAACCAATGGAATTAGAAGCTTAAAAACTTTTAGTTAGGGCTCGTATTTTTTCATATTAATATTTGATCGATATACCTTTTAACTTTTGAGTATATCCATATAAAGAAATTCAGTGCAATGAACACTAATGTATATAACAGATCAAAGAAAGGTTGATCTTGATACCTAAAGTACTGATTTTATGTAATTAAAGGTCAAAATTAAGAAAATAAAAGAAAAGAGAGAGAGACTAACCTTTTTCCTCAAATTAAATCTGGGAAATTACAGATCATATTACAAAGGAAAAGTGAAGAGAGGAATGAATTATACGGACATGTTAGGTCTGTTATTTAAGGGGCAGTATTTGCATTGTCATCAAGGGAATCCTAAATGGGATATGCTAATTCCTATATTTTGAAGTCAACCCTTTTCCTTTGACTTCTTAATTCATATTCTCACTTCATTTATTTAGTTACAACTTCTGGGATTTCTATCTAAATTGCTTGAACGTGTACTACACTGTTTATTCTGTGTTCTCATTATTATCTCAATATATCATTGTCATTTTTATAATGTTTGGCCAGCCACTATTTTTGCATAGGATTAATTTGAGTAGTAACTCTACTCGGGGTTACCAAATTTGAATCATCCAAAGTTAGACTTAAACTTTACATGATGAGGAACAAAGATATTGGGTTCCTCTATCACCGTAAGTTTCATTCCGCGCCGGGAGGGGTATAGTAAAAACACGTCTATAATAAGTTACTTTATAAATATACAGAGGTAATCAAGTATATATATAAATAATTTTGGAGGGAGAAAGTGAGTACATTTTCATGGATCATTTATAAAGTGGGTCCGATTGGGTAAAACTTTATTTACCCCAATTGAATCGACCTCTTGTTAAGTGAGGGTATCTAATTGTGGTTTCAACCGTCATGACTTTTATAGGCAGTGACTTTTTTGGTTTCTTCTTGAACTTTTGTTCTTATTGGATTTAAATACGGTTCACAGTGTAAAAGAAGTAATGATAAATATGAAATATACATTAAATGTGATTTCTATTATTGATTGAATATAATTTCTCATTAATATAATATTCTATTGATAATATATATTTCTAGTTGGGTACAAAGACTTGTGTATATATAGGGTTGTAACTTATTATTATTCAATATGAGATTTTTATACATAGCTAACGTCTTATTTCTCATCAATAATATTCATTAAAACAAGCTCATAATGTACAAAATAATATTAAAACAAGCTCAAAATGTACAAAATAATATTATTAAAAATGTGCATAAGTTTGATAGGTATAATATTGTGGTAGTACATAAAATTTCAATGGTTCTATTCGGGACATCAGGAAAGGAGCTTATAGGATATTTTTTAATTATACAAGAGTATAATTAAAAAATAGAGTATGTATATATATGAAAGAGTTTAAGGTAGTTAAATGGTTGTTTCAATCATCCATGAATGTATATCAGCTAAGTTTTCATGCTATTTAATTCTGCGAGAATCTCTCACACTATAACCAAGACACGTGTCTGTTGGTAGGGAATCAGGCCGGCAAGGAAAATAAGAACATAAAGCAAAGAAGCTACTATGAAATTATAAGAGCATGAATGAAAGTGATTGGAATAATGTCTGTTTATGCAAATTTGCGGATTAACATTGTCCACACAGATTATTCAATAAATATCTGAAAGCTAAGTTTTAGTGGATTGGAACATAGTCTGTGTTTTGGAGTAAATTTTATATTTAAGAATGTATTTATCGTTTGTTTCCATTTGGAAGAACAAAATATTAATAATTCGCGTTAACGTAAACAACATATAATAGAAATGTATAATCAATATCACGCGTTAATCAATCAACCACTAGATAATTGATATGATAATAATAAAATGAAGTATATATTTTTTTAATGAACAAAAGAGAGTATATTAGTGGTGAATGTCTCTTAGCCTAGTGTGGTTAAACACTCTACTTATAATAATCAGGGAGGTCATAGTTTTGAATCGCACCAAACTTGAAGTTTTCCTTAGTTATTTAATGTAAGGACAATTGAACATTTAAAAAAAGAAATAATAACAAAACAAAAGAGTATATTGTGTTCCTCTAAAAAAGTTATCTCTGAATCAAATTTGATGTCATGGAAGAACTAAGATAATCCCAAAATTCCATCTCTAATGATATTACATGAATGAACACGAACTAATTCTTAATTTGAAATGCAAATACTCTTATATACGGGCCGAATAGTCATGTTTTTTGGTGAGGAAACGGGTCACGTACGAAGCAACATTGTTGAGTGCAAAATGCATCTATATTATTAAGGGGTTTCTACAGGGTTTTTGTGCTTAAACTGTGTTTCGAACAGCCCGAGATTGTTCTTTAGTGCACAAGTTCAGCTTATGCTCCCAATTAGTCTGCAAGTGCCCAGTTGAGTCCAAACAACTTGAAATAAGAGTTGAATCTCGATAAAATCAGGTCAAAGATGCCTTGAGGTCACATGATCTCGGGATTGTGATGTGTGGGGAAGAGAAAAAGTAGTGTTTTGGAGCTATGTGGGAAGACTTTGGAGAATGGAGTTTGTCCCCTTGTGTATTTGTTTTTTTTGCTAATTGTTTTGTAAGTTGTCTTCTTATACTGAAGAACAATGTGCCCAAGAACAATTAGATTCCAAGGAGCATCTTCATTATTTTATGTTTTCTTTTCTTTGTATAAATACTCATGCATGAGTATTATTTTCATATCACCTTAAAATTATTTCTTTTCAGTTTTAGTTCCATTTCAGTAATAGTAGTAGTGACTTCTGTGGAAGTCTCATTCGAGTCCAAGCAGAGCCTATTCTTAGTTTTCATCGTGATTGTCTCATTTGTCTTTATTAATGGTTGAGATGTATGCATCGTGAAACTTTAAATCTACAACAGGAATGGTGTTATTGAGATTAAACGCTCACTGCACTAATGATAACTTGACGAAAAATTGTCTCATTTGTATGACTTGTAACTTGCAAAACAAAATCAGCGATGTGATCGTCGAAAAACTCTCTGACGCTCAAGTCAGTAAAAGAAACTACTTTGAAAGCAAGTAAATAGAGTGTATACGTGAATGTGTACCCCACTTGATGATTATCCTTATATATATAGACATTTAAGAGGAATTTATGCACTAATAAGATTTATATTTTTCTTCGACCGTTATACTGAGAGTCTATTCCTTTAATTCCAATATTCACTATCGAGAATTTTATCTTTCTGAATAGAAAGATATCCCAAGCAAATCCAGTCCTTATAGCAGATGGAGCCTTGCGGATGATCGGCGAGCCCTTACTGGAGTTATGGGCTTGAATGAGCAAAGCCAATTTCGATTTTTCGCTATTATATGAATAATATAAGAACATATATAAATGATTTTTAAAATAATTCTATTGTTGGTAATCATGCTTAATCTTTTTATTTATTGTCTTTAAATTGCGAAATTAATTTAACTTTGAGGGAATAAAGGGGAACAATTGATCATGCTGATGATTCAATTGATAAACAAGTCCCCAATTGTATCATTCTCACAACAAAATTTAATAGTTTCAGACATCTGAAATGTGCTGCTAATTAATTAATTAATTTAACTAACAGCATATTCCAAAGAAAGCCGTAGATTAGTGCTGCTAAAAGTAGAAGTCAACCAGTTGACCTTTTGGTTTAGTGTTATAAATAATGTGAATGGCTTAATCTTATCATGAAAGGCTAGTCAAAGATTATCAATAGTGTGGATGGCTTAAGCATCAAAATTCTCCAATACTTGCTCTAATTGTACATATATATGTACATTTAAAAAATAAAATTAACAGGAGATATAATGGGTGATCAATTGAAATATCTATGTTGAAAATTATCACTAATCACTTCCAGCACAATCAAGCTCGAGGTTCAAGTGGTTAGGAAACTAAATAGGTTCATGTTGTTCAAGAGGTTGTCTTCGAGAGACACCTTTCCTCACTTGAATATGAATTATTCTGAAGGGTGAACTTAGAATATATAAAAAAAATAGAAACAAAAATTCAGCTGCAGCATCTAATTCGAATATCTCTAATGTCATTTTCAGATAACTGTACTAATTAATCAAACATTATATGTCATCATATACGTGTGAAAATCTTTCATGCTAATAATAGGATTTATAACTTATAGCCTTTTTAAATATCATCATATAACTTAATAAAAATAACGTTGAATTCATTATGAAAGTAATATATAACTATGTTTAAGGCTAATTTCAAAAATTACGCTCGTGGTTTACTCGATTTGTAAATAGAGATATATAGTTTAACGGTTTGCAAATAAAAGTATGTGGTATGAATTTTTATTTTTTTTTACAAAATATAGGTATCCTAAATTATAACTTTACATTCAACGAAGTACATCGTTTTTTTTTTAAGAAAAAATACATGTACATATCGATAAAACATAACTTTAACGATATTTTTCACTCTCAAATCAAAATCATAAATCATATTAGGGGTGTTTCACGCTCTTTTATAATTTGACGGTTTACAGATTAAATTGATGTTGAAGTCCATTTTACAAATTTGCAATTCAATTATCTGGGAATTAATATTTTGTCAGTATATAGATATAAGTTAGAAGTTGTTTAAAGATAAAAATACCATCAAAACTCAATAATCTGATTCAGTATACTCTATTTTGTAAAAATATTCACACCACAAACTCAAATTTGAAAAAAAATAATCATACCACATACTTTTATTTGCAACCTGTTAAATGATAGACTCCTATTTGAAAATTGAGTAAACTACGAGTATTACTTTTGAACTTTTTCCTATGTTTTATTTACATACAAAATCAATTAACTTTTTGTTTTTGGTATAATTGGTATTTTGTATGGAACTCAATTTAAGTCATGTTTTTTATACCTTATCATTCATTTATTTCAATTTGGTTTAATTCACTAATATTAAGTTAAGTTAAGTTCAATAATTTCTCTTGAACAAATACATTTCAATTCAGTTCAGTTCAACTCAGTTCAGTCATATGGTTCAGTCATAAAGAACATATGACTTTAAAATTGGAATAATGCTCATTTAATTTACTTATTGTTTATAATAATTCGCTATTTGTTGTTTAATTATCTGTCTTTGATAAAATTATCAATATTGATACTTAAACTCCCAAGTCAACGTGTCTCGTTTTATTTTGCTCCATATCTATAGTTGCTCTAATGTAATTTGATTTTTACACAGTTGAATTTGATAAGATAAAATGAAGTGGGAACATGATAGACTGAAAATTTTTATTCAACGTGCCACCTATAGAGAAAGCTACTCCCATTTTTATTTTTTCGAAAGCAGACCTACTCCCATTTATAAAAAGAAAAAAAATAAGGAAAAAAAGAAAAGATTTGTATTAAAATAATATTAATTTAATTCTTCGATAGCTCTTGAAAGAATGCAGCATGAGAAAACAACTTGTTAGAAAAATGAATTTAGATTAGAAAATCATTATCCATAAAATTTGTCGCAGTCACGTATGATTGACAAGTACTTGAAGTACACTTTGTTTTTGAAACATACAAAGAAGTACCCATAACTATTTCAAAATAATACAAACATTTAAATACCAATTAATAGAAAAATAAAAGGAACAATGGAATATGCTTTGATCTAACTGTATGCTGACCTTACATGCCTTCATTTTTTTTATCGGTAAATATAGTCTGTTTGGCTTAATTGTTTTTTGTTGTTGCCGTTGCGGTTTGCTGTTTGATTTTTTTTAATAAGGCAGAGGGGACTAACTCCAAATAGAAGCAAAAGAAAACTACACGCTAATTCTCCGTGAAGAACTGGCGCCACTCATGTTAGCTAAAAGAATGTCCTGAAAGTCTGCAGGCGGCTCGTCACACTCGTGAAGACCCAATGAAGTAGTTCCTGTGAAATTCGTCATCCAGTCCGCTGCATGATGCGGCCTCGAGCTAGTGCTACAAAAAGGCCTACAATTAGAGGACAAGTGTACCCTATCGTTGTCAAGTAATAATCCGGGGTTTAAGTCCGGGTATCGAATCCACGGGATTTATATCAATAAGTATCAAACTACTTGGTTTCGGGTTGTTATCTAAGCGAATTTATACTTTAGAGTTTTGGATTTATTAATTAACTACTCCTATACTACAACACACAAATACTTTCCATATTCCTTAGCATGAAATGGTGATGGTAAGTTTTATACAATAATAAAGATAAAATAGCCTTAAGATTACTCAAACTATCATAGCTAGCTTTTATGATGTTTTATCAACACGTATGAACTCGTAGGTACACACTTAATTAATCCTATAATTTCAAGGTTAAGTGTCTCCAATGGACTTAGAAACTAGGGCCCTTTAAGTTCCGTGATGTCGTCAATATCTACGGTTTCCGGCTCGTCACTTCCGATGGGGGCAACACCTATATAAATCCGGTAGAAATGTCAAGTTCATATCAAGTATTCATAAATAAACATAAGAGAAGCATATGATGATGATGAATCAAATATACTAATTTATACAAAACTATTGTATAAACTATGTAAGGAAACAATATGATACTACCGAGTCTAGCACATAGACGGGTCACAACTAGTTTAGCAAGATAAAAGTTTAGCTACTCCCTTTTATCGCACTACACCGGACACACGATCGTCGCTTATGTCCTCGGAGAGGATCTCTTTGCCAACTTGAAGATTTGAATAGAATGGATGGAGATGAAGGAAATAATAAGTAACTTTGTATTAATGGAATGAAAATGGATTACAAGTTGCAAAAGAGGTGAAATGGAACATGGATCGTACTTGGATCGCCTCTTTTAAACAACTAAATGGAGAGAATTACAACTAAATGGAACTAAACATAACTAAAGAGGGATTTAACACAAGTGGAGAGGGATTCCCTTTCTCGCTAGAGAACCCCCATATTTATACAGAAAAGTTGACTTTGTGAACAAGTGTGAATCCTCAAAACACATGCTTGAAAATCTCATCCAAGTGCAGAATAAAGCTTGACACGGGTCGTGTGGGACACTTGACACGCCGTGTCAAGGCAAAAATGCATTAAAATGACTTTAATCAGCTCAGGCGTGTCCTTGGGCGTGTCTCTTGACACGGGGTCGTGTCACATTAATTACTCGACAAGTTGGATTTTTGCTAATTAAAACGCCGCGCAAATTAAATGTCTCCTTTGTGACACGGATCGTGTCCCTTTTGACACGAGGTCGTGTCCTTCAATATAAGTGTGAACACCAGTTTACACGCCCCTGAAACAAACCGTGTGGACCATCTTTGTCCTGACACGGACCATGTGGTACTTTGACACGACCTGTGTCAAGAGCAATTTCTGGGCAGATTGACTTTTCCTTGAATTATTTGCAAAACTCCTTGTCTCTTAGCTCTTTATTAGCACAAAAAACACCTCTAATCATGTCTGGAAGTTGTCTTTCACCATGGATAATTTTTATCTTTGAAGTAAAACCTATAAACAAAATAAACATGAGTTACTTTGACGATTTCCGGTGAAAATAGTGCTTTTACGGAGATAAATTCAAACTAAGTGATTGAGAATTAATTTGTTCACACAGTATAATAAAAAGACTTAAACTATACTAAAAGTAATAAAATAACATTTAATTACATCGTAAATAACCCGAAAAGATAGGGATATTTCATCCCTATCAACTTCCCCACGCTTAAAGCTTTACTTGTTTCAAGTAACCTAAAAATCCGTAATCCGACTCAAACTCCCGAGTTTGGTAAAAGCCCTAAAAGCATGGAAAAGAAATTCACAAAAAGAGAAAATTCAATAAGTAAATCCTAATTGACTAGTTCATTGATTAATTTAAGGTGGCATGCTCAATTAAAACGTGTTTACTAATGGAAGAAAGTTTTCGACACCTCGCAAAGGTAGTTCACTCAATCACTCATTAATTGGCGACTTGGTGTTTACTCTCAACTTTGACACTAAATCATGATTCAAGTTGCGTTTCCATTGTCATCCAAATATTAGCTAAAAACTTTAACATTATCAAAAAATTTCCTCAAAAAGGGTTATAACTTGGTTAGGGTACGGGTATGTAAGTGATCTATTTAGGTCAAGTTTAGCGGTCAACAAATGACCTAATTGTGACAAAAGAGATAAAAAAATATTTAATAGCCCGTAACCAATAAGTTTGGGTCTTTTTATGAAGTACTTTTTGAGAACATAGTCGAGGTGACCATGAAAAAACTTTGAGAATTTCATTAGCTAAAAAATTTTCTTTTCTTTTTATTTCTCTTCTTACTTTTTCTCTTCTCTAATCTTTCTTTCTTTGATGAGGAGTTTTGACTCATTTGAGCACAAAGTGAATGATTTGAGACTAATAAAACTCATTTTAGGAATATCAAACTATTTATCAAGTGCCTTCTCTTTTGTTGACTTGCCACAATTAGTGCTAAACAAAGTTAGTTGACAATTTAGTGTGTTAAAGTGTTTAGGCTAACTAAGGTGTTTGGTGAGTTAGTAGCAAAAATGTCGTTAGAAGAAAACCTAAAAGGAACTTCATCGTTTAATGTTAGTTATATTTTTAGCTAAGGATGTTATTCGGTATTAGATGCAAACTCCATGACTCAAAAATTTAGTGAAAGTTTCACACAAAAACCTATCTAAGCTTTGTGATGTTCGCTTAGTCTTTTGGCTCTATAATCTCACATTCGGGTTTTAGTGTGTTTTCAAACTTTTCTTCCTATCAAATCCATTTTATTGTTCATGTCATTTAAATTAATCAAAGAACTAGTTAATTACAATTAACTTAGCAAATTTAATCTAATACCTTAGTGAAAATCTTAACTTTTTCGGGTTCTCACTTAAATTAGGTGTTTAAGTTCGAAAGTTGAATTTTTATTTTATATGAGGTAAGTACGAAAACTTAAATTTGGGAGAGGTAGATTAATTAACAATGTAACTAAACTAAAAAAAATTTTGTATTACTTGATTTTCAACTATTTCATTTTTTTTGGTATTTCGACAATTTTTTCGATACAAAAATAAAAACTAGCCTAGAAAACGTAAAAATCTATACTAAAAAGCTTATAAAGTTAAACTATAAAGCAATTAAAATCTATACTAGAAAGCAATTAAAATCTATAATAGAAAGCAATTAAAGATAAATCGGGAGTGCTTTCGCCCTTCCTCCGCTTTTAAAATGCAATTACTCCCAAAATTGCATAAAAGTAAAAAGCGAAAGAAATTAGAAAACTCCCTTAAACCGCCGGAGGAGATGGAGGTGGTGGTGGATAAGGCCATTGATTTTGGCGACAATAATAGGAAGCAAAATTCTCCAAGTTGTCGAAGCGGGAATTTGCTTGTTGTTGCCATTGTAAAATTTGCTCGTTTTGAGCAAAGATTTGCTCATTTGTCGGACCTTGTTGCCATGGCCTCCATTCTCTCGCCTCGGCTTCATCCCATTAGTTCAGACCGGTGTGATGATAAGGTTGGGGTTCGTATTGATCATTGCCTCCCCCAACCTCTTCGTGTTGCTCAATATCTTCCGGTTCCACCCTATTAGTAACCGGCCCACCAAAAGTGATTCCCCTAACGGAATCCTTGTTTAGAGCACGTGGTGAAGTTTATGGGGTGAATGGGGGTATTTATAGCCCCAAAAATCACCCCAAACGGTCAAAAAACGGCTAGTTTTTCAAACTAGCCGTTCCAGGGGGTTGACACGGACCGTGTGGATAGGGGACAAGGACCGTGTCAAATCTAACCGTTGTAAAAATACAACGGTAAGAACCCCACACGGGACGTGTCAACGGGGGACACGCTCCGTGTCGACTATTTTCTGCTAAAATAAATACTCTATTTAAATGACACGGCGTGTAAACTTGGGACACGCCGCGTCAAAAGGTCAAATCGAGTCAACATATATGACACGGACAGTGTCAAACAGGGGACACGGCGTGTCACGGCCAAACCTTCCTAGAAACCACATTTCTGACCTGTACTGAATTAATGAATTGGAAGGGGCGTGTCAATCGACACGTGCGCCACACGCCCCGTGTCACAGGTCAACAGACTCAATAAACAAGTCAAACGCATGACACGGTCCGTGTCAAACAGGGGACACGGCGTGTCAGGGCTAAAAACAGCCCTGAAGTTTAATTTTGAACACGAATCAAAAAGTTAATCGCACATTCGACCGAGAAAAGGTTACTTGACCAATCCACACTTGATGTAACCATAGTGATATCATTTGTGGGTTGGTTAAGTACCTTACCTCGTAGAGGTTTCACAATGACACGAGTTAGTGCTAAAAGCGTATCTCGGGTAATTGTGAAATCTCCAAAAGAGGTCAACGACTTTACAAAAATTAATAAAAATGAAACGAAATATGACAAGCAGCAAAAATAAAACACAAAACAAAGAGTTAATAAAACTACAAAGAACGGGAAAACCAAACCAATGCTATGTTTATAGTCGGAATAGCTCGACTTTCACGTGGTCGGAGAAGCTCTCGGGTCCTTCAACAAAAATACACAAAATTAAGACAAAATATGACAAGCAGCAAAAATAAAACACAAAACAAGAAGTTAGTAAAACTACAAAGGACGAGAGAACCAAACCGATGTTATGTTTATAGTCGGAATAGCTCGACTTTCATTGTTGCCTTTTTGTCATTTTTCATTTTTTTCTTATTTTTATTTTTATTTTTAAAGAATGAAAACTTTTATTTCGGCTTGGGTTGCCTCCCAAGAAGCGCTGCTTTAAAGTCGGCGAGCTCGACATTGATCCTCGTACTACGAGTATGCCACCTCTCGCGTTAGCCATTCAAATTCTTGAATAAACATTCCATTCCTACAAAATAAATTTTTAGTTTCATAGAAATTTATTATTAAGAGGAAAAAGTAAAAATGGAAGGAAGTATGAAAAAGTTTAGTTTGCTCCCTCTTTGATTCTTTCGGTAACTTAAAGAGAACGAAAACCTCAAAATATGGAGCAAACACAAACTCTTCTATTTGATGATCCTCCTCGGAGAGCTCAAGTTGGATGGGCTCCTCAACGACATCTTTGGGTTGCACTAAACTTGAAGTTTCCTCATCGCTTAGAGCGTTACATGATGTCGTTTCCTCAACCCGGTCAACCGACTCGGTCTTTGTAACCGATTCAACTACAAACCCCTTTTGTATGCATAACTCCTTGATGGAAGCATACAATTCATCGGATTGATCTTCGTGAGTGGATAGGAGGTTAAGCAAATGATGCCTAAACAACTCCTTGCTTCCAACATCGGCCATAACCTCGCAAAAGAATGATCATTAGAAAAACTATTTACAAAAATAATGATTAGTTTAACAATGAAAACATTTCGTTCAATAGTTACTAGAAGATAAATCCCCGGCAACGGCGCCAAAAACTTGATGCGGCCTCGAGCTAGTGCTACAAAAAGGCCTACAATTAGAGGACAAGTGTACCCTATCGTTGTCAAGTAATAATCCGGGGTTTAAGTCCGGGATCGAATCCACGAGATTTATATCAATAAGTATCAAACTACTTGGTTTCGGGTTGTTATCTAAGCGAATTTATACTTTAGAGTTTTGGATTTATTAATTAACTACTCCTATACTACAACACACAAATACTTTCCATATTCCTTAGCATGAAATGGTGATGGTAAGTTTTATACAATAATAAAGATAAAATAGCCTTAAGATTACTCAAACTATCATAGCTAGCTTTTATGATGTTTTATCAACACGTATGAACTCGTAGGTACACACTTAATTAATCCTATAATTTCAAGGTTAAGTGTCTCCAATTGACTTAGAAACTAGGGCCCTTTAAGTTCCGTGATGTCCTCAATATCTACGGTTTCCGGCTCGTCACTTCCGATGGGGGCAACACCTATATAAATCCGGTAGAAATGTCAAGTTCATATCAAGTATTCATAAATAAACATAAGAGAAGCATATGATGATGATGAATCAAATATACTAATTTATACAAAACTATTGTATAAACTATGTAAGGAAACAATATGATACTACCGAGTCTAGCACATAGACGGGTCACAACTAGTTTAGCAAGATAAAAGTTTAGCTACTCCCTTTTATCGCACTACACCGGACACACGATCGTCGCTTATGTCCTCGGAGAGGATCTCTTTGCCAACTTGAAGATTTGAATAGAATGGATGGAGATGAAGGAAATAATAAGTAACTTTGTATTAATGGAATGAAAATGGATTACAAGTTGCAAAAGAGGTGAAATGGAACATGGATCGTACTTGGATCGCCTCTTTTAAACAACTAAATGGAGAGAATTACAACTAAATGGAACTAAACATAACTAAAGAGGGATTTAACACAAGTGGAGAGGGATTCCCTTTCTGGCTAGAGAACCCCCATATTTATACAGAAAAGTTGACTTTGTGAACAAGTGTGAATCCTTAAAATACATGCTTGAAAATCTCATCCAAGTGCAGAATAAAGCTTGACACGGGTCGTGTGGGACACTTGACACGCCGTGTCAAGGAAAAAATGCATTAAAATGACTTTAATCAGCTCAGGCGTGTCCTTGGGCGTGTCTCTTGACACGGGGTCGTGTCACATTAATTACTCGACAAGTTGGATTTTTGCTAATTAAAACGCCGCGCAAATTAAATGTCTCCTTTGTGACACGGATCGTGTCCCTTTTGACACGAGGTCATGTCCTTCAATATAAGTGTGAACACCAGTTTACACGCCCCTGAAATCAAACCGTGTGGACCATCTTTGTCCTGACACGGACCGTGTGGTATTTTGACACGACCCGTGTCAAGAGCAATTTCTGGGCAGATTGACTTTTCCTTGAATTATTTGCAAAACTCCTTGTCTCTTAGCTATTTATTAGCACAAAAAACACCTCTAATCATGTCTGGAAGTTGTCTTTCACCATGGATAATTTTTATCTTTGAAGTAAAACCTATAAACAAAATAAACATGAGTTACTTTGACGATGCTTTTACGGAGATAAATTCAAACTAAGTGATTGAGAATTAATTTGTTCACAAAGTATAATAAAAAGACTTAAACTATACTAAAAGTAATAAAATAACATTTAATTACATCGTAAATAACCCGAAAAGATAGGGATATTTCATCCCTATCACTGCATGATTCCCTTCTCGATACACATGTTGAATACGGATCTCCCAACTCTGATTACATAACCTTTTGCACCCGTCAATAATCCAATGATATCTATGCGTGCTCCTCCCCTGACTAATAACCAACCGAACCACCACTTACGAGTCAATTTCAAACACTACTCTCCAAAAACCAAGCTTCCACGCCAAAGTTAGCCCGAATAAAGGCCCATAACTCAGATAACAAAACAGTACAAACATCTAGATTACAAACAAAATCCCCTCTCCAAGTCCCTGTTGATGTGTTTGATTATTAACGTTTGTTAAAACTACAATTAACTATTGTTGTTATTATGTAAATTGACTATTATAGACATATTTTTAAATTAATTGATCAATATAAACAATAGATATAAACAAAAGCTCATACCTGACATTTAATTTCTCCATTTCAACTAACTCGAAGAACCCAAATTCCTAATAATTTTGTCAAACAGACGGATATGGGGTTTACCGTCTTCAAATTATTTAAATCTAGTTATGCTAAATTAAACTTCAAACTGAATAAATTAATGAGAGATTGAAAATTAATCGACAAAAATAAATTTATGAAAGATGAAAATTGGATCATCTGCGAAATTTTGTTATTGTGTATTCGAAGGAGTATAAAAGTTAACATGAAATGATGGAAAAATGAAAAAGATGGGGAAGACTGTCGTGGTCAAATGAGGTGAATAGGCACTATGGCAAGAGGACCAGGTCTCAGTAGTACATAACAAGTTAAATTATCGTATTCCACAGAGATTGATAATGTCGAACAGTCAGTTTAAGTCTAGAACAAGATGATTTCAGGGTAAAGTAACAAGATTTGATTTGATTGACTAAGATTACACTAAGATTCAGATTGACAATAATAAAAGATAAGATTAATCACTAGGTTTAAAGAACAGGATGCAGCACAGCCAGATCAGGCAAGAAGATCAGTCATTCCCTCTCAAACATACATGAATAAAATAACAAATATAGATCTAAGGTTTCTCTCACAAACAACCCCTAAGGCAGCTGGTCACATATACTTAGGTTCGTTAGATGTTGAATAGGTAGGTGGTCTCGGATCCTAAACAACAACTAAGCATTAAGTCTTGGAGAGCATTCTAACCAAAAGGTCAAAAACCCTTAGCACAAGCTAATTCCTTGGTCTGTTCATAACTTGTGTGTTTGTATGGTAGATCTATCTCGTAGTTTCTCTTGGTCCACTAGCTACTCGACTGATGTAAAGGTTAGCAAAGCCTTTAATACATTTTAACCCATCAAACAATTCATTCATACATTCATTCATTCAATAAGAGAGAGAACAACTCACTTCTGCCAGCTCTAGGCCGGCTGACCCTGCAGAACGACTACTCAAACAACGCCATAAATGAACTCGCACCAACAAATACCATTGAAGACTTGAATTTCATTAATGAAGAAGATGAACAGTAGTCCAAGATGGCTGGAAATCGTTTTTCAACAATAACTACAAGAGAGAGAAAAGTAAAACTAATTCTAGAGAGAGAATTACACTAATAATTGTGAAGAAAAATAATTCTAGATGATGATCATCGATGATAACCGTCCAAAAGAGGTTTATATCTCCTAAATCAGAAAAAGTAGAAAGAAAATCCCACCAAGTGGTATTAAACTAATGCAAGATAATACAAGTGAACAGTAAAGCAACTGTTCAGCAGCAAAAGTAGTTGAAAAGATAATCTTCTAGCTTCTTCTACACTCTTCATTGCTTTATAGACCCTTCAATTTTCAACTCTAGGTGTGGGCTATGATGTCCCATCAATCAGCCACCAACTGTTGGAAATTGAAGATTTACGACGTTCGTAGCGGAATTAAATTTTTTCAATTTCTTAAACCAAGATCCGTTAGCTTATTGAATAACAATTAAGAAGATTAGTTAGATAAAATACCTCTAGGAGATTACTATCTAACGTTGTTGTCGCGCCCACAAGTCTTCTTTATTTTAATCTCGCGAGTGCCCAAAGTAGAACACCTCTAGCGTTAAGTCCACACGAGCAAGAACGAATAAAACGGTAAATCAAAACCCCAATTTTGGTCTAGGAATTTCGGCTTCTCTAGAGAGAATTAGATGTGTATATCAAATACCTCATAGGGGGTTGTATTTATAGTGTTTAGAATTGTCTCTCCTAAATAAGAATCCTATTCCCAAAAGGACTAGGCCAACTCTTATTTAATTAATAAAAACAATTCTATTCATACTAGTATTCCTATTTAATTAAACTAGTAATTTATATAAATCCATATTTATTAAATTACTCAATTTAACTAAATAATAATCTCAATTATTATACTAGTAGGATTTAATTAATTAACATTATAACACATTATAATTTAATTCAATTAAACTATATATATCAACACTATATATACATATTTCGACCAACATTACCAAATACACATATTTGGTATATTTACCAATTTACCATTTTATCCTTCAATACTCTTAGTGTGTGACCCACTAGGTCCTTACCACAACCGGTCGTATATTAATCTAATCTCTATTAATTAATATAACATAGAAGAGCGTCGACTCAAATATGGAGATACTCTTCTAACCCGGAGTCATAAGGAGTCAAGATTAACAGTTGACTTCTTTTACCTGTCAGTGATAGTTGCAATATAATTCGGTCCCTCATCAATATTATCTTTAATGAATCATGATCACGGAAAAGTCAATCATATAATTCATTATTAATTTACTTGTGCTCAAATAAATATTCTCCATAAATTGAAAACCATTTCCAATTTATCATATTACCTCGCGCAAGGATTTAGAACTATTTATTCACAAGAGGCCCAAGATAAATCTTCTAATACAGAAGTGATGATATCCTCAATCTAACATTAACTGCTTTGCAATTACTTTATGTGTTACCCAATGTCTACCCGAAGGACACCCGAATACTGGATCGTACAGATAGTAGAATCAAAGTAACACACTCCATAATTCAAAGTCACATGAATGAGTATTTGAGTTCTAGGACTACTTTATATCTATTACCACATATGAGTTAAAGCTAGTTGACATTTATGTATTTATTCCATACTAGTAACTCAAAGCGAGGTCTCCAATATATATAACATCATTATACATATCCATATAATTATCCAGATATCTCGTATAATCTAAGTTCGTGAGATCAACTTCTTATTCATGAATAAGGGATATATTATATGCAAGTCTCAACAGTATATATATTAATCCAATAATACAATACTCGACTTGGGATATTTTAAGTTTATTTAATCATTAAAGTATGTCTCACTTCATCTTGTATGAACACTTTAAGATTATCAATATAAACTATGGATTTCTTTTAACTAATAATTACAACGTAATATATATAAGATAAAAGATAAAAGCCTTTCATAAAATCAATAGTTTATACATTCTTTATTCTAAATAAAATATCCTAAACGACAATTGTCTTTAGGACACAAACTACAACAAACTTCACTCTATCTCACGCCTCTCCCTTTGATCAACTGATCCAATGAGCTCAGTTTCGCCCAAGAACAGCCAGAATCCGTCTGTTCAGCAGAAAAACAGCACAACCTGCAGACTAGCCAAATTTCCATATTTTTGTGCACAATTGTCTCTTGAACGAGCTGTGACTTGGTTAGTTTTGACCAAAATATATAGGTACGATATACACTTATCAAAGACACATGATTGAGTGAATGAGAGGGAGATAGTTGATGCTGGTTTGATATTTTAGGAACTGAAAACTTATCAAGAGAGGCAAGATGAAAAATTAGCATGTTTTGCTGCTTTTATAAACAGCATCTGTTTTGTTCTTTAAGAGTAATCATCACGTCCTATTTAATTTGAACCAAACACCCAAAACTCTACTGATTGAAACAAAACAGCAAACAAGTCTTTTAAAAGTAGAAAACAAACAGATGTTAAAATAAGGCAAACAATTGAGGTCAATTTCTTTTTGAAAACAAAATGCATTAATAAGTTTCAATCGGAGAAAAGCTTAACAAAGAATGATTAATAACATCCAACATTACATCAAAAAACATCACGTTCGCATAGTAACAGGAAAACCGCGCAAAAGCATCGGTTAAACTACTAGTTAATCTTTTAACAAAAAAGATCGAGAAACCTTTTAAGATTTTAGGAGGAATTTGCACTGGAATATGAGATCACCAAATTCACTTATATCTGAGTTGGCACTGTACGAGCTACAAAACAAAGCTAGCGGGCAGTCTGATGGGCTGCCAGAATGGGCCTCGTTTGGAGAAATGGGATTTGGGCAGTTGGACCGCGGGTTGATGGCTTGAGGAGTGGGCAGCACAGTGGGCGGTGTTGGGTATTGATTGGGCCCAAAGTAACGCCGCACCAGCATATAAGGAATGAGTAGAGGCGACAATATGACACATAACACGATACGGATTTTTTGTGTTTGCGTTAAGCATATCATTTCCGGTTCAACACAAAATAACACGCTAATTTTCGTGTCGTGTTTGTGTTTACCAAACAAATACGAATATGACACGCAATTTATTTGTAGTTTGATTTTAGTGTATTATGTTGACTTTGTATGACAGATTTTTTTTGGTTATATCTTTGTAATTTAATGAATTTTGTGAAGAATGAGTGGTATTTCATAAATAAATTGCATTCTTCATATAAGTTGGATCTAGTCGTATCGTGTGGTGTTGACACATTCGTAATTACCGTTGTAATTTTCGTGTTTCCATGTTAGGAGCAGGTCATGTTTGGGTTTAGAATTTCGATACAAAATATATTATGTGTCGTGTTTGTGTTTAGAATATTGACATGAAGACGAAAATATTTTTTATGTCATATGATAATTATTACTTTTTAAATAAAAATATTATAACAAAACTAAAAGCATTAATTATAATAATTAAAATAATATATGCATAAGTTACAGGTTGGGCCAGGTCTATACGGGCGTTTTTGATAAATCCCAAACCCAACTCGCCATAAGGCAGTTTTAGAAAAAGTATTACAATTAACAATAGTCATTCAATATCATAATGCTTTTGTCAAGTAAAACAGTTAATAGACTTTTTAAAAAAAAAATAATAATTCATTATTAAAAGGTATTTTAAGTGTTGTAATTAAAGTCTCCAACAACCACGTATCTCTACTTCTTTTTACAATTTCCTTTTCTTTTTACTTTTCCGAATCTCAAATATGATTTCTCTTCAATATTTATCCAATGATTTTTTATTTCGAGAAATAATTAACTAAAATATTAATTCTTAATTAATCAAATATTAAGTAGTTGTTTGGTCTTAATGTGCAGTAGAAATTTTCATGATTTTCTAATTTGGCTAGTTGTTTGGTTGGGATGAAATTGAGAAAATAGGGGAATTCAAAATTCATTGGAATTTCAAATTTCCACGTAATGTGGAAAATTAATCACCCACCATCCCCTTGGTCATTCAAAATTTCCATAAATTTCAAATTCCTTAATCTCAACCAAACACATTAAAGCTATTTCATGGGAATTAAATTAGGAAAATAATTTCCTACGAATTGAAACTTCATAGAGGAATTAAATTCCCAGTATACCAAACGACCTCATAGTGTTAAATTGTTAACGGTTGAAATGTTCGTGTCAGCAAACTATAAGTTTGACATACTACATCATCTGTATGTCAAACATATAGTAAAATTTATATTCTTTTCTTTTTTTCTTTTTATGAAACTCTAATTTTCAAGTGGATTGTTGATAAACTTATTGAGTAAAATAGAAGTTGTGTTGGAGTAAATAATCTTATTTTCATAATCTTTAAATAAAAAAATTAGAATTCATTCCATTTTACAGGGAATAAAAAAAAATCAGAATTATTAATAAAAAAAATAAAATTAGAATTAACCTTCTTTTACAAAGGGATGTGCCGCTCCTGTCAAAATTGTTGAGATTGTAGTGCAACTTGACATAATTAAAATTTTAATAAGTTGGTTGGGTCAATTGTAATTAACTACTCCATTACTGTTATAACTGTAATTAGCCCAACTCATAATTGATCGGATCTTTTCGGGCTTTTACCGAGCTGGGTTAAAGAGATCAAGGAGGCCGTAAGGCCTAAAAGCTCCAAGGAATTCATAAAGAAACTCAAAGAAATACGATCATAGGCCTTCTCAACATCCAATCCTAAAATCATAGATTTTATAAACTCAGGTTTAGTGAGCATTGAGAAAATAACTTCCTGTATCGATATAATATTATCAGTAATTTGTCGCCCAAGGACAAAACTGCTCTGAGTTGGTCCAACCAAGTAGCGCATGAGGCTTAAGACGGGTGACAATGCATTTTGTGTGATAGCTTCGTAAACCACATTACAGAAACTGATAAGACAAAACTGAGTAAAATCAACTGGATTACGGACTTTGGGAATAAGCGTTATAAGAGTTTCATTCTAATGAGGATCCACAACCCCATTACTTAGAGCCTGCAAAACATATGTACAGTGAGTAACCTCCTGACCCATGGTAGACCATAACTTCTAAAAAACCACTGCTTAAAAACCATCTAGGCCCATGTGCTTTCAAAGGAGACATTACAAAAGTTGCATTTCTGACCTCTACCCCCGAAAAAGTCAGGCTCAAAGTGGTAGCAAAATCAGGAATCCATCTCGAAAAAACAGAAAAAGACATCAGCCTAGGATGGATACTGGCCTCATCAGTGTATTAAGCAGCAAAATAGGCACGAACCATCTCCACTAGCCGAACTTGATCCCTAACCCAAACACCTGTAGAGTCTTGGAGACCTTCTACTTTATTCCTCCGGCGACGGATAACAATCGAGGAATGAAAGTACTTCTATCTCCACACAAGAAATAACAAAATACAAACTCCAAAATTTGGTGTTTATTTGAATGGTGTAAGTGAATAACAAAATGTTAAAACTCATAAATTTGAATACATATGAATCGTGCCATTCAAGAGCTTTTCTTGAGTTCGAATTGAACGTAGAAATTTAAGCCTCGAAAATCTTTGAGCTTGAGCCAACTCGAACATTGCTGATTCTCGACCTGAGCCTATCTACGTTCGATCCCGATTTGATTCCCTTAACACCTCTATTCAGTTATCAACAAAAAAATTGATAGGGCACATATGACCTTATCAAGTTTCCCCTGTTAAAAATATCAATAAATATTTGAGATGTGAGGTTGGCAAATAGAATAGTTAAATTCTAAGATTTGTGGGTTTCTCCCTAGGGACTAGGACAGCAGAAGGAAATGAGAGGCATATTATAATATTGAGATTATTACATTATATAAGCAGATAAATACCAGTATAATGTAAGCAAATCAAAGAAATTACAGCTCCTAAATTTCCAGGGAAGATGTCACTTTTAGATGATCATGTACAATCTTCCTTAATTATGATCAACAAAATCCACAGTAGTTCAATCAAACAATTGGCTCTGCCTTCCTCAAATTCCACTTGGACTTGACTGCATGCCTTAATTATACTTTTAAAAGTGACTGAAAACAAACATCAAGAAGTTAGTTAGAAAGTTAGAAAGGCGACTTGATAGAAAAGACGAATCGTTTAAGTTATAAGATCTAAATGTTCACTTAACCTTCTTAGAAAAGTAAAATAATTAGTAGTAAAACATATCATCGTTTCAAATAGTAAACAGTAAATTTTGCTCTGCGTATTTGCAACATGGATGAGCTTAGATGTCCTCGTCTATAATTTTATTCTTTTTGCTACTATCCTATCCAAAATAACGTATGTTTCGATTTGGACTGGAGTAGAAAAAGAATGCACGACACTTCATCTACAAGAATGCAATCAATACATGACATGAGCAAAATCACTCATATAAACGGTAGTTCTTTGCTTCTGAAAAAGGGTGTAGTTCACGGGACTCCAATCTATCTCCGTTTCTAAACGTAGATAAAAGTCTTATTTGAGTTGTGTTATTTAGGTCCAAAATTCAGAAAATGTACCTTAATCTTAGTTGAACTGCTGGCCCTAGCAGAAGCTATAGTGCTAAAACCAAACTTGGGCTTCTTCTCAGCAGGTTTGAGAATACGAAAGGAACATAACAAATTTTCATCCACACTCATCATGGCACCAGCATTGTCAAACTCCCCACAGTAATTTGGAGCTGAAAATATGGTAACTAGTTGTTTATTTGCGAAAAACTCATACCCATCTTCCACTACCTGCACCCATTTCCATAATTCACATATCTATATATAAACCAAATTTCATTATATGAATATATTGAATATTTAAATTGGTGAAATTTTATTCAATTTGAATAGAGACTCGACAAAACCGTTTTCCCTTTAGATATGTGGCGATATTTTGACACGTGAAATTGATGGATTTTAGTTAAGGAATTTGTTTTGCTTTTCTCCTTCTTTAAGACATCTTACTTGTCAAGTTTATGTGTCAAAACATCCTCATATTTTAGGAGTATAATACGTCTTTCAATACTCTATTTCAAACAAGTGAAATTTTACGACTTAGGATATGTTAGAGGCCAAATCTAACCAATTTGAATACATACATTATAAATGGCAAATATGACCAAATAATCCAAATAATAGATTAAGAGTCAAATAATATCATTTTAAATAAGTCAACGGATAATTAATGCTTTAAGCCTTAATTTGGCTTAAAAAAGGTTAGCCATACTAGAATCAATTTGGATGTCAAATTGGATCTTGAACTTGTCATACACGTAGAATCAAATGAGTCCAAAATAACTCGCGTCAGGATATAACTGCCAATATTTACAATTGTCACTTTCTGATACTGGCATGTGTCATTTTGTACTAATTTTATACGGATGCAAAACTTATCCAACCTAAACCAAATTGATCGATCCTTAATTTTATCTGCTTTACTAAGTTTAAAGTAGGTAATTAATCAAGTAAAAAGAAAAGAAAAAAACCTGATGAGCTCGGCAAATCAAATCAAGATCATGCTTCTGTAAAAACTCAAACACCTTATCAGCACCAAACACATAAGAAACCCCTCTGTCACTAGCACCCCAACCTTTAATCTCATTACTAGGATCAGACCACAAAAGATCACACAACAATCCTGATTCCGGAATACTACTCGGCCGCGGCAAGTTCCTGATCTGATTCAAATTCTGAAGGTCCGGTGAAAGTCCGCCGTGCATACACAGAATCTTGTCATCAATAAGAGCAGCCACAGGCAAGCAATTGAAACAATCTGTGAAGATCTTCCATATCCTGACATTGTATCGTCTTTTGCATTCGTCATAGAATCCGTAGATTCGGTTTACAGATGCACATTCGTGGTTTCCTCTGAGTAGGAAGAAGTTTTCAGGGTATTTGATTTTGAATGCCAGGAGAAGGCAGATTGTTTCGAGGCTTTGCTTTCCACGATCAACATAATCGCCTAGGAAAAGATAGTTGGATCGGGGTGGTAATCCGCCGTACTCGAAAAGCTTCAGAAGATCATGATATTGGCCATGAATATCTCCTGGCGATTCAATCAAAATGTATAGCTTGTCAAGTTAAAACAGGTAATTATGTAGACATAGCTACGTAATCAGGACTCATGATTTACTAACTGGGTGTCTTAGTATTGGCCGAATCCATTAGACCGAAACCATAATAAAATTTCTCTATCTGATGATCTATGGTTGCATAAATTAATATATTACGTGTGATTTCTTTTTAAAAAATAATAGATCTTCTAAGAAAACAGAAAAATAAAAAACACTTCAGTCATACCCGTGGTATTACTAGTAAAAGCTACTTGGATTATTTAACTTCAGTTAACGGTTAAAGTAATCTTTAACAATCTCAAAATAAAATATTAATTGATACAAATTAACATAAAAAATGGACAAATATCATGTTTCAATTGGTCGGACCATTTGGATCCGGTCCGTTACAAAAGTCCTCATCAAAACTCATATCCACACATCATATAACTATCACAATATACCATAAGAAAAATATAATTTCAAACTATAATGATGAGAAAATGCATATATGTATCTTGAGATTATAACAATTAAAAAGGGTCTAGTAGGAATTATATATACCACAAATTTTGATAGGGGCTTCAAGCTCCAAAAGATTAGGCTGCCTGAGAAAAATATCCCTAGAGACCATACAAAGCTGCCTAATCTCAGCCTCAGAAAGTTGGACTTGCTTCCCTGGCTTCCCTCTCACTTCAAGCAACCTACTGACTATACTATCGAGAACACCTCTCTCCATTTTTTTTTTTATTTTTTTTTTCAGAACTTCAAAAATTGAACTTATTCCACAGAACAATCTCAATTTTAAAGATAAAGTATAAAGAATAAAGAAGAGAAGGAATAAAGAGCCAGCACTATCACAAATTAAGACACCTTCTTTGACCTTGTTGAGATGTTCTTAATTAATCATACCACTTGTTCAAATTTTGTTCCTTTTAAAAGAAAGAAATTAATGAAAGAAAGAAAAGATGAAAAGGAATAGAAAGTCTGATCAGTTTGGATTTTTCTTTGTGGTGGAGGAAGGAATTAAAGAAAAAAAAAGGGATGAATTGATGGTGTTGATGAATGCTGAGTGTAAAAAGGAGCAAAAAGAATATATTCTTTTGTTGTTTTAATCAGAATAGGTGGTCATTTTTTAGATTAGCCAAGATTTCAAAAGAAAACAGAGGGAAAGGGTTTAGGTACGTAGGTGATGAAAATGGACCTAAAACAAGAATATTTCATACAGGAGACCAGGTCCTTTAAGGATTCCAACCCGAAAAATAATACGTGTTTTATATGGCGTAATTTGTCTCTGAATTTGGATTTGATTATGACAAATGGATGTCTATCTGTGCATTAAACTGATCGTAGATTTGTTTTATAGATCGTTACTACACAAAAAGTCCAAAAAGCAAAAACAACCCCTATAGAAATGATGAGTTAAAGACCATAATTTAAAATGACATACTCGAACTTGTCTAGGTCATCAGTTCATTAATTTTTCGTACTGATCTGGTTACTTTGGACTTTACATTACAGATATAAAGTTTAAGGTGATTTATGTCATGGGATGAAGTTCATAGGGGCCATAATAATGTTAGTAGCACTACAGTTTAGGAGCCATGAATGTATTTTACACTTAAGCGGAGGGGCTACTTGTTCCGACTATTAATAGCCGATTTCTTCTTTTGGCAGGAACCGAAACAGTTCAACGATTTCCTTCGCTATCTCATCGTGTACTGCCAGAAAGAACCTAGGAAATTTCTGTGAATTTCTCACGTCGAAGGGGATGACTTTAATTTCCAAATCAGAAGCCATAGACAGGTTTGTCTTCTAAGCCTTACCTTCCCTACTTAAATTGAACTTCCATTATCTTGTCCGTGGTCTTAAATCCCCGTTCTGTTTTATCAAGCAGTGAGGTTTCAGATGATGAAGCGAAAAGTTTTCTGATTTAAAACGAGCCAAAACTGGAGCTGTAGAGCTTCAAATCATGTGGTGAGGTAATCAATGTAGGGTGTAGACAAGAATCATCTATCATGTGTACATATAGATATGTAAATTTTGCCAAGTAACAGAAGAAAAATATGTATGTTCTTCGGACTGGGATAAATGAAACCACTCACTCGATCGATTCTGGATGTTGTGAAGATATTGTTTTGTTGTGAAAGCTCAAGTGTGATGCATTTTGTTACTGATTATGATCTCTATGGTTAAGGTATCCATAGTGCTAATTTCAGTGGGTTAATGCAGTTATGTTTTCTTTTTTTTATGCGAATTAGATATATTTTCAATAAAAAGCAAAGGACGGAGAACAACTAAGGCCAAACATCCTAACTAGATTGACACCTCTGAACACCTAGCAAAGCACCCGAACTCCAATTATATTATCTTAATATAATTACCAATTGATTGATTGTATCCCAATTGGTACACTCACCAATGTATAAGTGGAGAGTTCAGAGTTCGAATCCATATTCCACGATTCATAAACGTTACGTTGCAAGATTTTTTTGAAGCAAAAAGTAACGGCTCGATTTCTAGGACAAACCCATATAACTTTTTAGAAGGGGAAAACTTGTATTAAGAAGAAAAATTAAAAACATATAAAAAATTGCGGTCGAACATCTCTCAACATACCCCTAGTGCTAATAGTAGAAGAATGACAAGCTAAACTATGAGCACAATTATTTGTAAATCATATGATGAATTGAATCGAGCAATTTGGTAGCTCTTCGAGTAAAGTAGAAGAGTCTTTAACTATAGCATTATATGGCGAGAAAACCCCCGATGATTGAGCTATTCACTAAACATTAATCAATGAATTTGTCTCGACACGAACATTGGACCAACTTACTTCTTTAATTCAACTAAAAGTCTATTAGAACTTCATCAATACACGGATCTAAATGACAAAAAAAGGTTTTTAATAGGGGTCTTGAACCTTAAGTAAAGTTTAAGAAACCTCCATTAGATATATAAAATGTGTCGTGAGGATCCACAAATATAAAAATGCTGTTAACATTTTATACACTTATCACACATTCAATAAGGAATCTTAAGCTTTACTTAAGGTCTAGAACCTCAGGATTATTTAGCCATAAAGAAAGCAAAAAGCTGATCCTCATCCAATTATTTCAATAATCAAATCTCAAAATAATGTTAAAAAAAAGAACTCCAATAATGTATTTGAAAAAAAATAAAATAATAAAAGGCTTGAGGATCCCGTCCAAGTACTTTTTCAAAAAAAACTCTGAACTTGGATTGAATGTGGCAACTGCTCTGTCATTTTTACTCACTGCATTCTGACTTTTGAGCTTCACTACAATGGCAGCTACCAACCAGGTTATAAACTGAATAATTTTTTTTGTACAACTTCATTTTTATTTTTATATCGGACATCAGTTTTAGAAATGAAGTTTTCGCTGTTCGGGCAACATAGTTCAGAATAATAAAAGCATAAAATTTTACCTATTCTGGACCACACTCTAGAATCTCTTAGTCTTATAGGTTTCAATTATGTTTATAAGCAGAGAAATCCAGGAGATTCATCGACGAAGCTTGTTCTTTACTCTTCTTACTGGCAGAGTTCATGCTCAATGCGTATCCAATTTGCTTTGAACCTCAAAGGTAATTACTAATACTGTGCATTCATGTTTTTCCATTGCCATAAAGTTTATGCTGAATTTCAAAATTCATTTCGAATTGTTTTAGATGAGTTTTTTGTGACCGATCCAATGTTGATCTAGATGTAGATAGATATATGAGGTAAACTATACAAATCAGCCTTCAATTTAGGCTTACATTCTTTATAGCTTCTAAATTTTGAAACTGAGCATACAAGTAGATGCACTTTGCTCAAGAAAAAAAGGCAATCCTTTATTGTAGGGCTGATGGAAATGATCAATGTGGTAAAAGCCATTAGGCGCTGGTCGGATGGCCGAGGTCCTTGGTGGACTAATCGGAGATTAGTTGGAGAATTATTCAGGCATAAGTTGTATTTTGTGTGCCTAAGCGGTCAGGTTGGTTCTGATCGGAACTCAATCAGGGCCTAAGTGGCAAGACGGCCTTCATTTACAAACAGTGGAATTGATACTCTTAAGGAAATTTTAATTCTTTTTAACTCTTTGGTTTTGAAGTGATTTAGGTGTTCTTTGATTAGTAGAGTAAATTGCTTTTTCGAATGACAAAACTTTAGGAATGGTGATTTGAGGAAACGAAATGCTGTTCCATAGAATATGTTGTTTAAACAGCTCTAAATTCTTGGATTTTTCGATTTTGGATCGTCAACGGTCATTTTAATGTTGTTACTTTCATAAAATCGAAATTGTATGGAAAATATGTTTCTAATGCTAAACGACTCTCTTTTCTTTGACTTTCCATTTTGACATCATCCACGGCCATTTTGAAGAGGCTTACTCTCATAAATTGAAAACTGTGATTCACAATTGGTTTTAAACTGATAATTTTCCATTTGGAGATTGTCATCATTCTGAGATGTTTACTTTCACAAGGGTGTTTATGTTAGTAAATGACATTGACAAAGACTTTTGAATTTGAGGGCATGAAGAAAGTAAAACCAAAGTTGAGGGTCAGGGATGCAATTTTCCCTATGAATATGCTCATATGAACTTTAGTTGATTTGACTGTTTCTATTGATCTACAATGCTCCGTCTGCCTGAATATGAGACTTATGCATTGGCTTCTATTTGATTGTTTCTGTGAATGAACTTTCAGGCCTTTCCTACGAAAATAGAGCAGTTGACCTTTCAAAAGGCGAACAATTTTCTCCAGGTGAACATCATATTGTCTTACCTGCTACTTGAATAAGATCAGGAAAAGTATAGCATTCATCATTTAATTAATTAAGCAGGTTAATTAGTCTATCTTATGGGTTTCTTCTATGATTAATGAGCATTACTATTATGCATTAATCTCAGAGTTTGAACGTTTGAATCCTCTCCACTATGTTCCGGTGTTGGTTGATGGTGATGTGGTTGTCTCAGACTCTTATGCAATATTTCTGGTTAGTTTTCTCTAAGCCTAATGCATAGCTCTCCAACTTATGGAGGAAAGTCTAATAGTCTCTAAAACTTTGAAAACGACCGATTAGCTCCTTAAAGCTACTGAAAGTTATACAATCAACTCTTCGAAGCAGTGAAAAATCTAGCGGGGGCAGGAAGCAGCCACCCCCTTGCTGCCCCAGAACCCTGCCCCCGTGGTTCCTCCGCTCTTAAAAGGTCAATCCACACTCCTCGTTGGGTGTTTCTTTAGCCTCCAAACTTACTTGAAATAATAATATCGGTACATGAATTTTTTTATGGTGAGCTGTTTTTGAGTTTTTTCTTACTGATAGTTTTTTTTTTTTTTTTGGGTTTGTACTTGAAAAGTTAATGCAAAACATGATTAGATTGTATGGAATTACTCCGCAATGTTTTGTTTTTCTTTGCTAGTATTTGGAAGAAAAGTATCCTCAGAAGCCATTATTACCAGAAGATGTTCAGTTGAGAGCTATAAATCTGCAAGTAAGATGTTGGCTTAACGCTTCCTTTCTATGTAAATGTGAAAATTGTGAAAGTGTAAATCTATAGATGAATAGGAATTTCTATCAAATTAAACAGTTTACATGCCTTAGCATCTGATATCTAATAGGAATTTGATTTTGGAGGTTCCTAAATTTGACAATCTCTTGACTTCATCATTGTAAAACGGCAGAAAATAAATTTGATCCAAGAAACCGATTGAACTTTGAAATGTTTGTGTCTCATTAATTAGCCACTAAACTTGTATGATCTATAACATGATTAACCCCTCTTGGGTGGCAACATATATAAGAGGAGATTGGCTCAAGTTGAAGCGCGTATCATTTCAACCGACTTTAAGGGCTATAGGTAACTTTAAACAAGTTAAGGGAATAATATGAATCACTTTCTTGGAAGATATATGAGACTAGTGAAATTCAAATTTCATTTTCCTATTTTAGCTACAAAGATGAATACGATATATGGTATTGGTTAGATATTCATTTGGAAGCTTGCATTGCTTTAGAAAATTGCCCTTCTTGTGCAATAATCATTTGGTTATGTTGCAGGTAGCCAGTATAGTTAACTCTAGCATACAGCCTCTGCTTATGACGTCATTTTTGGTATACTTTACCTTTTCCATAAATCATTTGCAAAATCACATTTATGTCCTAAATCCATTCGCTTTTTATTGATTGAGCACCCTATCTTTTAAATGGATACATGAAATCGTTGGTCAATTATTTCTTTACGCATTGAACTCGTGTGCTTTTAATTGGTTGATCGATTATTTTTTTAACTCATTAAGCATGTTTTGGACAGTCTGGTTATGTTGTAATTCAATTGTCATTTAGCATAAAAGAAACTGCAAGCATGTCAGTGCGTACATAAAACTGCCACCATGTCATTGTTGTAACACGACACTTGATATGCTGGCAGCTCTACGCATTCTAAGCGGAGTTTCCAAGAGGGGCTTATAATGTAACTTTTCAAAATGTCATAGGCCTAATGTGTTAAAAAATGATTGATCAAATACTTTACATATCCATTTGAAAACATTAGGGGCTCAACTGTTTATAATCGAATTGATTAGGAGCTCAAATTTGCATTTTGCTTATATTATTTGCTTTTTCTTTAGTTCCATATATTTATGGACTCTTCATGCTATCTTTCTATTTCCATAGAAAAAACTTGAAGTGAAAATTGGTCCTGAAGAGACATCTTTGTTGGCTCTGTCTGTCATAGAGAAAGGTTTCCTCGGTAAGGCACAATGTATTTCTCTGCATATGTTTAGTGTAAATTATACGATGGTCCCTCATTTTTGGTCCTACTTTCTTTATGGATCCTCAAAAACGGGCATAGTATGTTAGTCATGAGCAAAGTTCAACTTGTATGTCCGGTTTTGAAAGTAACGGACCATAAAGTAAGGTCTAAGTTGAAGGTGTTAGGAAATCGAGGATCGGACTCAGTGTAGACTATTGAAGAACTCGACTAAAAACACAAACTAACTTTTATTGATCAAATATAATTTTTACAAACCTCACATAACATTCATACATACACATAACTCTCTATATTTGCTACATTTTGTAGCACTACAACACTCAATTTTCTTCTCACATTTTTCCTACTCTCTAATTTTGCTGCATACATCAACTAAGCCATACCTACTCCTATTTATACTAATTATGTTGGTGGTGGAAACATTCTAGCACAATCTACATACTTTAGTTCTAGATTCTTCTCTTTTCATCTTATAATCTAGATTATTCAAATGCTTAATTTTTCTCAAACTTGCTAGATTTTTCTTTAATTTTCTAGACACAACATTCTAGAGATTATTAATTTATTTTGCTTAAAGGTTTTAAATTAATAGTTAATTCTCAACAGAAGGGCGATCTCTCTATCATTAAAATTCATGAAAATTATGGTTATCATGCTGATGAAAGATTACATAATCTGTTTTATGCTTTTTTTTCTACAGCCCTTGAGAAGTTGCTGAAAGATGTTTCTGGCAAGTATGCTACTGGAGAGTCTGCATACATGGTATCTTAGTTTCCTAATATCACTATTTTAAAGGCGAGAAAAGAGTAAAATACATCCAGTACCCCTGAACTATTTAGCTACTAGCATTATGACCCCTAATTCTGACATAAAGATCCTTGAACGTTAAGTTTTCTTACCTTAAAGACCAAACTGACTAAAATCCATAATAAAAAAAGTAATAGAATGATGATCTGGACAAGTTTGACTATACCATTGACTTTCTTATACATGCTGCAAAAAGAACTATGATCAAATAGTACATGATTTTCCCTCATCGTTTTGTCAATTTTTAACGAATTCTTTGTAGGAGTATTTGGACTTTAATGTTGTAGAATGTAATATTCAAGGTTTTTATGTCAAGAAATGAAGTTTAGGGACGTTAATGTTAATACTGCTACAGATCAGGGTGCCAATAGACTATTCGTGCAAGTTGAAGTGTGATTTTATGTATTAAGCTAGCCATGGTAGTAATTTAAGTGTGGCAAAAACTAATTACTGGATGCCTCTTGTTTCCAGTCTGATGTGTTTCTCGCCCCACAAATAGCCGTTGCTGCGATAAGTTTCAAGACCGATATGGTAATACATTTCCCCCTCAACTTAGGGCTAGATAAGACTCGCATGATCCTACCTCTCTATACACGTGTATTTGATCTGTTATAGATGAATAATAACACGGTACATATGTGAAGTGGAATAACAAAATTCATGACTAAGAAGAGAACTTTGTGAACAATGTTTTTCTTATTGATCATTTGCTAACGTTAGACCATCAATTTGTACCATTTACGGTGTTAGAGACAAAATTGCTCTTTACTGGTCAGATAAAATTGAAATATGAGACGTTGATGTGGCATTGATTCTCAATTTTGTTGTTCATACAGACAAAGTTCCCTACATTGAGTAGAATATACGAATCATACAAGTCCTTGCCTGAGTTTCAAGCTTCACTTCCCCACTCCCAACCCGATGCTGCGCTTTAATTGGCACTACTTTTCTTCATCATTATAAAGGTAACTAAACATTTAAATTAGAACATATAATCTCGAGTCACCTATGTTGCACAAACACTCCAATTAGTAGCCCATGTGTTTGTGTTTGTCTCCATTTCGTTTTTGTTTTTATTTGTGGGTTATTTTATGAATGTCATATTCTAAGTAAGAAGTGACATGTCTGTGCAATACTTGTATTATTTCTCTATTGTTATACGCGAAACTTTGGTGTTAAAACGTTCCGAGTTTCATGAAATGTTTTGGAAATCAAAACTCTCGGACATCTGTATAAAGCTTTTTGGTCATGTTTCTGTAATTTACGTAATCTGGGAAAGTTGTTTTGATGTATTTTCATAAGTAGATCAATGCTAATTACGTAAATTCCGAAAGTATTTTAAATCATATTCTACAAGTTTACAAAATGAGGGGAAAGAACTCATTTTCCTGCTCATTTATAAATGTTGAAAATTTATGGATATATATTATTTGGCCACTAACTTATTCAAAATTTGTGTATTTGGCCACTGAAATTTTCTTTTTGTCAAATTTGACCACTTGCTTATGTAATTTGGTGAAATTTCACCTTTATTATGTTAATTGACATTTTTATGTTTGCATTATATAGCAATTTTTAGTTTTAGTATCAATTTCTTATTTGAAATAGAGAAAATTTTGATGCTTAACAATTTTATCTTCGTTTAGTTTTGATCAAATAATGGTGAGATTTCACTAAATTGATAGATCAATAATGGTCAAATATGACCAAATTATAAAGGTAAGTGACCAAATGTTACTAAAAAAATAAAATCAATAGCCAAATGCACAAATTTATAATAAATCGGTGGCCAAATAGTGTTTTTCTTTTTTCGCCAATTTATTACTTCTTATAAGTTTTTTCCACATTTCTATATCCTATACATATATCCTTTTGAAACTCATCTCAAATTTTAGTGAAATTCACCACCCCTCAACAAAAGACTAGTTTGAATTCTATCTTCGGTGTAAATATTGCTAAAAGCTAAGTTTGGTGTCCATTTATATTAGAATTGGCGAGTTGGGCTGGCTGGACAAATGAATTATAACAAGTTAGTCAATCGTTCAGTTGGAATTCATCATGTATTTTAGGCTTGTCGGAAAATTTAATATAAAAGCATTCTTTTAAATGTACGGTGTTTGTCTCATAAAAAAAAAATAAAAGAATGTAAATCGTATTACTGAAAATTCTAGTAAAAATTATGAAAATTGTTTTATTATTTTGAAAATTGTACAACATCTAACACAATATATTAAATCTATCACATCCCTTTCATACCACCACTATTACCCATTGCCAGCGACTTCTGCTGGTCGGCAAAATCCGCGGTCAGCGATCAGCAATTGTAGAATCCTCTGTATCCAATCTCCGGTGAATTTTCCTTTTTTAAATTTTCTTGTACAAAAAATTTCAGCAAAAGGCTTTAGAACAAAAATTGCTCAGTTAATTATTTTTTGTAACAAAAAATTTAGCTAGTTAGAACAGATTTACCAACTCGCAAGATCAAAATAAACTACAAAACTCGATGAAAGTTTACAGTAAAATTTACAATTAATTTCTGAATTTGGGAGAAAGTAGTTGTAATAATACTTCAAAACAATGGAAAGTCATTCATTACTTTAAAAGGATAAGGAAAAAGTAATCACTATCAAATCTTTAGTGTAGTAACTATCTTTATATTCATGAATCATGATTAATAATAAACAACACTAAAGATGAGATTAGGATCTAATGCAAAATGGGAAGAAGACAAAACACATCTAGGAAAAGATTAAAAGAAAAAGAGATAAAACAAAGACTTAGGCAAATTTACCTGCCATGTGTTTTTTAATTAGTTTATCTGCTGTTGTTAGTCTATAATTTCAACTCAGTGGAACTATTGTTAGCTAGCCACCTCCTAACATTTTCTCTTTTAATTTTAAATTCTCCCAATTGGGGTTTAAAATTATAAATTCTACAACTTTCCAGTTTCCACTGCATCTGTTAATTTACACTTGCTTTCATTCTTAACTTTTCTTGTATTGGACCCAAAAATATCTCTTTCAAATATCCTTCCTCTTTTCCCATTTTAATGATTTGAGAAAGATATTATACGAGCATAGCTATATACCACATCATTCGCCCAAACTAATAATATAACAACACGTAAAATATTTATTTTCTAATTCAAGTTTATGTTTGGTTGGATTTATTTTTTCTTGACTTAGAATTTTTATAATTATTTAGTTAAAAAATATATTATCACATTGTTAAATTCTTATATGCTACCACTAAGAGATGGTTAAAGTGGTAAGACACTTCATCTTCTACTTGAAAAGTTTGAGGTTCGAGCTTTCGCTTCGTCAAAACTTAGCTCTTATTAGTAGGAAATCTGTAAACTCCACTGTAAATCCTCATCGAGATTTGTGGTTTGCCCTGGCCTTGTGAGTTGATAGAGTTACCTTTAGCTAAACTTTATATTACCAAAAAATTCTTATATGGTATATTACATTAAATTATACCCAACATACTATGTTATTCATATGTCGAATATCTAAAATGTTAGCTAGTCTTTAATGTTAGACTTAGCTATGTTTTTTTGGGCTTATCTTCAGCAAAGTTTAGTTCACTTCACCTAATTTAGTTCAACCAACTTCATCGAAATTTTTTAAGGATTTAACCAATTTAAAAAATTTAATTCAGTTTAGCCATAAAAAAACATGACATTATTTTTAGTGGATAGTATTTAGCTCTATTTTATTTAAAATATTAGTTTTTATATTTCATCTATTATTTAGTAATATTTAACATTCAAATTCATCAAAATTGGTGAAGTTTTGAACATAATTGAAAATTTACCAATTTTTGGAATGATAAATAATATGAAATAAAAATAACATTTTCAATAAATTAGAGACCAATCAATTATTATTGTATACTAGATTTTCATATCCCCAATTCTGTTCACCTACTCATCAATGAGTAGATAAAAATTTACTCATTAATCATTAGATAAACATTTATATAATTTAAGCGTCCAAATTAATTACTACAAATTTAATTAATTCATTTAAAAATTCTAAATATTTTTAAAAATTTCTAAAATTATGGAATAGAGAAACAAATTAAGGCAGCTATTTTCCTATATCCTAATTTTGATCTTAAATTCAGAATTTTAGGAATTTTGAAATAGTTAATTTGAACTCTTAAATTATATAAAAGTTGATATAATGGTTAATGCGTAAACTTTTATCTACTCATAGATGAGTAGGAGAACGGAATTGATTTATTAAAACCTAAAAGGTGAGTGACGTTACCATTTCCATCCCAATAATTTACCCATTAGTTGCTCAATTTTGTTTAAAATAATTGCTACAACATTATCTATGACTTTTTGACTATATAGTGTAAATACTAGGTAGTTAGGTAGAAGACGAAAGGGAGTGACATGGGAGGTGACATCATGGCTTCCCATCCAATCCTATAAAATGGTGCCCCAACCTGAGTAATTCCCATCACTAACTCAAACAACAAAATAAACATGTCTTCAAAATACTTACTAGTGTTGTTCCTTTTTGGAGTAATTGCACTCCTCTCCTCAACCTCTTCACTTGCTGATGGTCACCATAAACCACCTTCCAAACACAAACCACCTCATCATGGTCACCTCTTAGCTGAAAATATGGAGGATTTTGTTTTTGATGGTAAGCCACCATCCTCGAAACACAAACCACCCCACGGTCCACCACATTCTCGTCGCCTTTTAGCGACAGAAGTAGTCAATGAGGAGGACTCTTATAAGAAGGGATATAAACAACCCCCGAAGAACAAGCCTCCCCATCATGGACATCTTTTGATTGAGGAAGATGTCGAGGACTCTGGAAAAGAAAAGGGAAAGAATGAGCCACCGAAACATAAGCCACCTCATCATGGACATCTTTTAGGTGAGGAAGGAGAAGGCAAGCCACCAAAAGGAGACAAGCCGCCTCAGAAGCCACCAAAAGGGGACAAGCCACCTCATAAGCCTCCTCATAATGGACATCTTTTGATTGAGGATGATGTTGAGGACTCAGAAAAAGGGAAAGGAAAGAATGAGCCACCCAAGCACAAGCCACCTCACCATGAACATGTTTTGGGTGGGGAAGGAAAAGGCAAGCCACCGAAAGGTGACAAGCCGCCTCAGAAGCCACCAAAGGGAGATAAGCCACCTCAAAATCCATCAAAAGGAGACAAGCCACCCCACAAGCCTCCATCAGCTAATTAATTATGTAAACGGCTGCTAGGCTCTTTTGCAATATTATGGAGTTGTAGAATAAGAAACAGAAGATGCTTGTTGGTCTTCTGTACTTGTGTGATTTTCTTGAGTTTTTTCAGTTTAGCTACAAGCATTGTACAACTCTTATTGCATGGCTGATGTTATATATTTTATGTAGTTTTTGATATATGTTGAATGTCTTTCTATTATTATTATTATTATTATTATTATTATTATTATTATTATTATTATTATTATTATCATACTCTCTTTCTAAGTTTGCTTTGATTTCTTAGAACAAGGGATTAATATTACACTATCACACATACACGACAAATAGTATATGTAACTAGGAGGAGCGAAGAAACTTTATGTTCTCTTCGTGTCAGTCTCTAATTACTTTCTCATGCAACTATCCTTTATGTTTAAAGTATAGTCATGATTCAAATCAATGGCATATGCTTCAAGCGTAAAGGGGTATATACCAACCAATTGAGCTAATTAAAATATTAAAGCTAGTTGATTATTGTTCATCCAACAATCATTTATGCGCTGTTTTTATAGCTTAAATTCAGTTCAATTCAGCAAATTCAGTTTAGCAAAATTTAGCAAAGTTTCATTATACATTTAACAAAATTTAATCAATTTAGTTCAGTTGAAATCAGTTTGACCATAAAAAAAAATGGAACTACGTATAAAATAGGAGAGATTTTACTAAATGGTCGAAAGTTCCTAAAAAACCAATGAAGTATAATGTATACAAAACTAAATACTTAAACTGATAGTTAATTAATATCTAATAATATTTTTATACTAATTAAAATATGAAAAATATATCATGTGTTTTTCGGAAACAAAATTCCATGACTTAAAACGGTACAAAAGAAAGACTTCATAGAAAATTTTAGATCCTTAATTATTTCGTTACTAGAGATTTGTTGTATGCAAATAAAATACCAAAGGCTTGTCAAAAAGAAAAAAAAAAGCTAATTAAAATGTATAAAGAAAAACCCTTTACCTTTCGAATTTAGTGTAACATCTGTTGTTAACTTTATCAGACCTTATTTACTAATCATCGATACCATAAACTTTATGTTATTATGTTTCAAATCATAGCAATTTATTTACAAATGGACACATTAAGACATTGATCTTTCATTTGGACACATTAAGACCTTGATCTTTTATTTACTAAGCATCTTGAGGTCCTTGATCTTTCATCTTTCGGTGCATTAAGTCCTTGATCTTTCATTTGGACACATTAAACCTTGATCTTTTATTTTTGGTTCTATCATGCCCCCATCAAATAAAATTGGATGATTTGTCAACTTTGACAAATTAATAAGATTGAAATATTGTGGCATAATTACAAATCTAGCCCGTTTAGGAGGGTTCAGTAATATATGTGAATGTGATTCACTATGCTTTCTACTTACATTTCTAGACAATATTGTCTTTTTAAATTTGACAATTATTTTTCTCGGCTATTTGAATGTAGAAATGTCGCACCTTCCTTCTCAAACATTTCCCTTTGTCTCTCTCCAAATTTGTACTCTTTGTCTCTCAAGTTCATTTTTGTAATCATTTCTTCTTCTTCATCATCTTTTGCTCTTCTTTTCTTTTTTATCTTAGTTCTTCTCTTCAATTCCGGCTTCACAAGTTAAGGCCAAATTTTTGATGACTGAAAATTACTGAAGCACATTTACTGAAAAGAAATTACTGAACTGAAATGAACAACTGATAAGTACTAATAAGGCATAAAGAACATGGTCAAACATTACTCATTAGATCTCATCTATATTTTCATTCTCCTCGATTTCACTTTCGAATTAACTAAAAAAAGAAGCAAAACAACGACAATAACTACTGATTTTTTGTTCATTTTTTTAAAAAATTGTTGAATAATTTATTGATTATTCAATCAATTGTAATTAATTAGGTGTAGCAATATTTTAATTGGTTTTATTAATTTGTGAAAGTTAACAAATCATCCAATTTTGTTAGATGAGGACTTGATAAAACCAAATATAAAAGATCAATGGTCTAATGTATCCAAATAAAAGATTAAGGGCTTAATGTACCGAAAAGGAAAAGATCAGGGGTCTCAGGATGCTTTTTGCCTTTATTATTTTAAACAAAAAACTATTGTGACTTAAAACATTTTAAATTTTGATATTAAAATTGACTTAATTTCTCTACTAACCATTAAAGTTTACACTTTTTTCAGCTTCATCTCTCATATTCAGCGCTTCTAATTTTAACCTCTTAACTCGAAAAAACAAGTCAGTTTAACCATTTTCAGGTTATGACAGTCTGTGTAATATATTTGTCGGTAAATAGCAATTTTGATACTTATTATATTTTATTTTTGACTTTCTTTCCTTCTTCTTCTTCTTCTTCTTCTTCTTGATCTTCTTCTTCTTTTTCTTCTTGTCTTTCTTTCTTTCTTTCTTTCTTCTTTCCTTTTTTTCCTTGAAATTCCACCGGTTTTTTGAAAATTCCAGATTTCTGAAAATTTTCAGAGAACTTCTAGAATTCCAAATTCTCGAAATTTCCAAGAAAATCTAAAAATTTCCACATTTCACAAATGTTCGGATTTCTGAAAAATTTCAGAATTGTGGGAAATTTTTACGAAAAGTTTGGACATTTCAAGACTTCTAGAATTTTTTAATTTCTTGAAAAATTCTTTAAATTTGGACATTTATAGAATTCTAGAAAATTCCAAAAATTTGAAATCTGGAATTTTACAAATTTATGAAATTTTCAGTTTCTAGAAAAATGAAAACTTGAGGATCGTTTTGGAAATTGCATGAAATTGCAAAAATGGAAATTTTTCCAATTTTCTCCTCCACTCTCCTGATTTTGCCACGTAGGCACCACAAAGGGCTGAGTGGCCAAAATGACTTGTTTTTTTAAGTTCAAAACTTAAAGTGGGAACCGTCGAACATGATGGTTTAAACTGAAAAAAAGTGTCAAGTTTAGGGGTCAATAAAGTGTTTAAGCTTATTCAAATTTAAAAAATTTAATTTTCGCTTATGCTCTGTCTAGGGGAGAGCAAAAGCGACTCGAAATCTGAGATGATAAAACCAAACCGAACCATTCCAAATTTAATTGATTTGGTTAGGATCTTTGTTAATTTGGTTTTCGGCTCGGTTTGGTTTGGATAACAATCAAAGATAGTTTTAATTTCAAATAAAGGTTTCATTTTTTGGAAAAGACGTTTGAGAATTTGGAGGTTCAAAAATACGATTAATGGAGTTTCATCTTTCTAGCACTAATCGTTTGAAGAACATAGTAGAGGAGTAAAACATGGATTTTAAGTTAATCAAGAGTGTTTTCGTCCTTTTAATTACAAATGCTTATATGTTCAAAATCCTCGCCATGTGTCCAACTAAAATTCAACAACTTTGGCGTGTGTTTTACACTCTCTATTTTTTGCAGTTGAGTTGAGAAATATGGGGCATATATTATTACTTTTGGAGAGTTGATGGGGTAAAATAGACGTCCCTTAAGATATGAAGGTAAAATGATCAAAAAATGCAAGTTTAGTGGTTAGATGTGCATTAAGCTTTTAATTTATTAAGTAGTTGCACAATTTTCAAATCAAAATGGATGTCTACTTTTTCACCCGTGGGTAGGTAAAATGGAAAACAAAAGTCATAACATTTAAATTTGAACTTGGATATTGTATGGTAAAAAGGGGCTAAATGGCGTAAGATGCGGGCAAGACTGAACTGAATTTGTTAAATTGGCTGAATTTAATATATTGAATGTCCAATGAATTTTATATTTTGATGGACTAAATTTAGCTGAATTTTAGCGATAAAAAACATGACCTAAATTTCTTAAAATAATTATATGGTATTACGTGAAATAATTTTTATACGCTTTTTATTTAATTTTCATTAATTATATTGTTGTCAAAGTTTTCATAGGTAAAACAATCAATATTTATATTAATTTTACATTATTTGCGGTAGACAAATGAACTTCAAATGCACGTAGCAGCCACCTAATTTTATTTTTTTTAATATTATGACTACTAATAAAATGTTTTTATATAAACCATATAAGATCATTCAAGTGTTGTTTAAACTTTAACCTTTCAATTTTTTCATCTGTTTGTTCAGGGGGAGAAACTAAAAAGAAGAAGAGAGAAAGTTCTCCTAAAATAACGATTTTGAATTTTATTTTTCTTTTAAAAGTGGTATAGTGGTGAATTGGTTTTAAACAATTTTACTTAATTATTTGATTTTTGTAAGGTCATTTTTTAAGAGTTGAGGTTTAGCAGTAATGATGTTATAAAGTTTAAAGTTGAGTGACTTGTATTGTTCATAGATACTGAGATACTCAAAGTCGATCTGACTTGAACTGAGTAGAATATTTATGCTCACCTATGCACTAATGCACTCAAATCCTGAATTGTTCTCAATTTGATTACCAATTAGTCCTTAAATTAAATGTCATGGACCATATGATTAATGTCTCACATTTGTAAAAATCTATAAATTGCAATGATTATAGTTATAACTACCCTTTAATTCAGAAAGGCTTAATAAATACATAGCTCTCTGAACTTGTCTTGAAATTACAACTGTCTCTCTGAACTTTTAAAAGTTACAAATAACTTCTTATACTTGTCACAATGTAACAAATAACCTCCTAGATTCAGAATCGATGTATCAAAACGTACAAATTTTAGGAGGCATATAATGATATAAGAAGTTGGAAATTTTGTAAATAATATTATCGGTCGTTTCCAAATTTTAATACGATCAATTTTGAAGAGTGGTGCTCACATGGTCAATGATTGACCAAATACAATTTGGTCAATCACCATTAGATCAAAATCTAAGGGTGGAGATTAGATACTAATAAAACCACCAAACTAATCTTAACCCTTAAATTTTGATCTGACGGTGATCGACCAAATTGTATTTGGTCAATCATTGACCATGTGAGCACAACTGCAATTTTGAATAAATCGGTATTCAAAATAATTGGACAGAATCAATGGATCATTTATAACTGTCGACGAGAATACGAATTATTTATTATAATTGAACAAAAATATAAAATTATTTGTTATTGTTATGTTTAAACAAATATTAGAAATTATTTGTAACGTATATATATGTTTAAATTTTCCGATAAATTTGAGAGGCTACATGTGTTAAGCCATTCGGAAATAATAAAGAACTTAAATTTCCTAAAGATATGAGGGATTTCTGCCTAACCGACAAAAAGATGCAACGTTATTGCTGACGTCAAATTACGCGCACGTGAATGAAAAATTATAAACCAAAATATTTAGTGATGTTTTAGATTGATATTAATTTTATTTTTTTAAAAAAGAAGAGGAGTCCTATTATAATATGATAAATTGGTTTTATGCATGTCTAGTTACTTTCAAGCGAACATACTAAATGGACTAATAAAAAAGGCATTTATAAAATTGCATATGCTAATTGATATTATATGCAAACATTATTAACTAGGGAGATTCTATGGTCATTTTGTTTTTCACGAAGTAACCATTACTTTGTTTTGTCCACCATTAGATCATGGGTTAAAACCTAATCTAATGGTAAATAGGACAAAGTACAAACAAAGTGAAGGAAAAACAAAGTGACCATAGCCTACACCTATTAACTAACGTATATTAACACACCAAGAAATGCCTTGATGGTTATTATATTACACTAGAGAATGTGAAATCATGGGTTCAAATTTCATGATTGTAGAAGGTGAACTCTCAAAATAAAAAACTAATGTACATTAAGATTTCATTCGTCAATATTTTGATTTGAATTTAATAAAATTTAGTTTGGTTCACTAAATTCAACTTAATTTATTGAATGTTCAGTCAATAATTCAGTTCAATTTAATTTAATTTAACTTGTTTCATTCACTTTCCAAACCTTGTTATTAAAAGACGATATAACTCTTAAGATTATAGCATTAGAAGCCAAAACTTTTCCGACTGAATATGATAAAGCCTATAAAGTATTGAGCACTCTTCCGCACGGAAGGTATTTCTTACTCCACAATGACTTAGCTCTATAAAAGAACATGGTCTAAATTGAGATTATTCAATTTATACTCATTTTTATCTTAATTAATATGCAAATATTAAGTCTATGATCTTTACAATTTTTGTTGTAATATTTTATAGGCCAAACTCATTCAGAGATCCTTAAACTTGGCATAATTTTTCACTTGGACATTTAAACTTTGTGGTTTTTCACGTAGCCCATTCAATTCATCAATAACACATCACTTTGCCACATTTTTATTCTATTTCACTCTCAACATGGTGTGTGTATTACACTCTCGTTGACTATTCAACAAAAGTTTAAATGTAATTTTTATTTATTTATTAATACCCTTTAAAATTATATATTTAGTCCTTATACTTTAGAACTTGATCCAAAAAGCTACTATCTTCTACCTCCTTTAAATCAACACTGCTCATTCTAATTCCAATTAGACTAGATATATTTTCACTTGTCTCCCCAAATTTGTAATGAATTGCTTAACAACCTTGCCCACATCATCATCGTTTTCATGGATTCCCTAAAAGTGCATGACATAAAATTAAAAATCAACATCAATCTCAGGAAAAGAACAAAAGAGCAATGTCATAAAGACGAAGAAGGAGCTGCAATTTGTTAATAGCTGGAGCTCCTAGAGCATCTTGAAGCTAAAGTAATGATTCTGAATCTGCCTCCAAACAAAAAATCCAAATTAACAGCTTTGATTTTAGGGTTTACAAATATGGTGAGGTGAGAACTCGATTGAAGTTCTTAATTATCAAGAAGGGTGAGGTGAGGATAAGGCGCTGGTCCACGAAATCAGAGATTATGGGTTCTATTTGATTTTTGTTCTAAAAGAAATGAAAAAAAAAGATGAGGTGAGAATAGGAAGGAGAAGAGAAATAAGAATGGGAATAGGATTGAAGAGAGGAAGAGGCGGATAGATGAAGACATGATGATGATGATGATGATGATGAACAGATCAATAAACATCAAAATAATATGTGAATTTCCATTTAGTTCTTATTGTTTTAATTTTTGTAATTTTTCACCCTTTCTCTCTTTTTCACTCTCCCTTTGTTTTTGTTCTTTGCCACATCAGTGCCACCTAAGATAAATGTGGTCAAATGAATGTAAAATATAAAGTTAAGTGGACTAAGTGAAAAACCACAAATTTTAAGTGTCCAAGTGAAAAAATGTGCCAAGTTTAAGGGTCCATAGAAGGGTTTGGCCTATTTTATACGCTTCATTGAGTCTTAATTTCAACAATAATTCATTCTTATTGTAGTTAACCTCCGATTGATTTTGATTTATTTTCAATATTATTTTGTTCAGTTGATCGAATTCAACAAAATTCATTTGACATTCAATCAATAATTCAGTTTAGTTCATTTAATTTTTTTCATTTGAATTCAGTTCGACTTTTTTCAGTCAATGTTTTTAGTCGAAAAGAACATGATCTTAGCTAGTAAAGAGTTCCATATTATAAGAATTGAAGTTCTCTAACTTTAATCCGAAAAATAATGATATTGGGGTGCCAACTTAGTTTAAATGTATCGACTCTTTTACATTTTTTATTCTCTTGGTTAATAATATTTTGGGTCATGATTCGCAGCTTTGAACTGGAGAGTGTCAACTTAGTTGGAAAGTCCTACCATTATCACTCCTTGCTCTCCACTTTTATTCGAAAAAAATTAATCTTGAGAAATAAATGATGAAAAACACAATCCTTAAAAATGTTAAAAATGTGTGGCTTACATATTAAGCATTTAGTCTTAATATGTAAAAGCAAATGATTTATTAGTCCATGACTTTTATCAAAACTTATTGTTTGGTTCCTTTATTTTTAAAAACTTACTACAAGGTTCTCAAACTTTTTGATCATTCTGTCAATCTTTTGTAAATCTGTAACTTTTATATTTCGGTATAGATAAACAGACATGATATAACATAATCACAAGTTCATTTTGTATTGCAGTATGAATGTCTTAAAAGTTAAAATATATTTGATAATTGTGTGAATTCTCCGAGCAATCCACTCCCTCGTAACCTACAAAACAGAACCGGCGACAGTATCGCCGGGTAACACTCCGATGCCTAAGTCAGTTACTTGTTTGAGTAGTGTATTGCAAGTAAGTGAATAGTTGGAATAATTGTACCGTATATGGGGGTTTATATACCCGTTTCTAGAGTTTGGATCCTTCTTGGACTCGGACTTTCTCTCCTAATTCAACTAGGAGAAGCCATGGATAAGGATTAAATCATTTTAACAGTTCTGGAGGCTATCCGCCTCTTTAGGCCTTATTCAGAAGTTGTTAGATGGGCTTATTGGCATAAATAGATTAACAGGTCTGCTTGAGTTACGCCCAATACAAGATTCTGCTTGTTATCAATATTATATTTAAAATCTAAATAATGGCAAAAAGGAAAATATTAATTAAAAAATAAGGCATTATAATGAATTTTTTAAAAATATAAAGATGAAATAATGAGTTTGACAAAAATCAAGAAGTAATAAATTTTGTAATGTTTTCCATTTAGACATTTAAGGTGCGTTTGGTATTGTTGTTGCAGAAAGCAACAACAGCTTTTGGCCTAAAAGCAGCTATTAAAGTGTTTGGTAAATATTAAAATAGTTTTTAGCAAAAGTGTTTTTTAGTCAAAAGCTGCTTTTATTGAAAGCAGACCTCCCTATGCTTTTGATTAAAAACCTAGGTCCTTTTATGTCTTTACCCACCAAACATCACTTTTTAAAATATTATTTACCAAACATTTATAAAATTGCTTTTAGTTCAACAACATAATTATTTCTAATTTTACCAAACAGTTTTCAGCTTTTTCAAACAGCATTTTTTCAGACAACACTTTTTTTCAGAGCTACAGCAGTTTTTAACAGCAATTACAAACTAAGCCTTACTTAGGAAGGATTTTGAATTCAAAATCCAGTTTCATAAAATAAAGTAAAACTAAAGTTTATGAGTAATTTAACAATTATGTTTAAAATATGATAGCTACCACGTTATCTATCACTTTTTGACTCTTTAGTGTAAATACTAGCTAGTTAGGTAGAAGACAAAATGGAATGACATGGGAGGTGACATCATGGCTCCCTATCCAATCCTATAAAAGGGTGGGCAAATCTTAGTATTTTCATCAAAAACTCAAATAACAATATGTCTTCAAAATACATGCTAGTCTTATTTCTTTTTGGAGTAATTACACTCCTCTCTTCAACCTCTTCCCTTGGTGATGGTTACCATAAACCGCCTTCTAAACATAAGCCACCTCATCATGGTCACCTCTTAGCTGAAAATGTGGAGGATGATCTTGATGGTAAAAAAGGGTACAAGCCACCATCCCCTAAACACAAACCGCCACACGGTCCACCACATGCTCGTCGCCTTTTAGCGACCCAAGTCGATGAGGAGGACTCGTATAAAAAGGGACATAATCAACCCCCGAAGCACAAGCCTCCTCATCATGGGCATCTTCTAGCTGAGGAAGATGTTGAGGATTCAGGAAAAGAGAAGGGAAAGAAGGCTCCACCAAAGCACAAGCCACCACATCATGGTCATCTTTTGATTGAGGAAGATATCGTGGATTCAGGAAAAGAAAAGGGAAAGAAGGCATCCCCGAAGCACAAGCCTCCTCATCATGGACATCTTTTGATTGAGGAAGATGTTGAGGATTCAGGAAAAGAAAAGGGAAAGAAGGCACCCCCGAAACACAAGCCACCTCATCATGGACATCTTTTGATTGAGGAAGATGTGGAGGATTCAGGAAAAGAAAAGGGAAAGAATGAGCCACCAAAGGGACACAAGCCAACTCAGAAGCCATCAAAAGGAGATAAACCGCCTCACAAGCCTCCCCACAAGCCTCCATCGGCTAATTAATTATAACCAATATAGAGTTTTAAAATAAGAAACAGAAGAAGCTTAGCTTGTTGATCTTCTGTAATTTGTTTGATTTTCTTGAGTTTTTCAGTTTAGCTACAAATTATGTTTCTTGTATTGCATGGCTGATGTTATATAATTTTATGCAATTTTTCGTATACAATGTTTTTCCCCTATTATATAATCTTTCTAGTTTGTGTTTACTGTGATTTAATATGACAATGGATCAATACAAGCACGTGCATATATTGTACACAGCCAAATGAGCTTTAAATTTTAATGAAGAATTGTGTTGGCGACTGATATAAAGTTATTAGGATATTAAACTTAACTATCGAATTTAACTTTTAAAATCTTGTATTTGCTTGAAGAGATTTAGTTAATATGATTTGAGGCAAAATTATTCTAGTAATAATGCATATATTAAATTTGGGTATATTACAAAAACTAATATGAGCATTCAGAACAAATGATTTTACTATATGCATGTTAAGTGTATGGATGACGTGATATGTCGGACCAATAGTTTTATTCACGTAACATGTCAACCAACAAAAATTTAACACTTTGTAATATATTAATTATACATATTTTAATCAAATAATTTTAGAAAATTCTAAATACAAAAAATAGATCCTGTATAGACACTAAAAAAACAAACTCCGAACCCAAAATCATAAACACTAAATATTAAAATATATTATGTACATTTGTATCATTGATTTGCCATGTGGTTGACGTGGTACGCATGACGTACACTAATTTTCTTCAAAACACAATTAAGTAAAATATGTTGAGGTACTAAAAGTTAAATTGATAATTATCATGTTATACATCTAATAAAGAGTTTTTATATGCTTACTTTGTAAAAAAACAAAGTAATCATTACTTTGCCCATTATCATCATTGGATTAGTGGTATGAGATGTGATGCAATGGTGATAAAAACAAAGTAGTGATTACTTCAAAGCAACTATAGAAATCAGGGAAATTCTATGGTCACTTTGTTTTTGACAAAGTAAGCATTACTTTGTTTTGTCCACCATTAGATCATAGGGTGAAAAGTGATCTAATGGTGAATAAAGCAAAGTGCAAACAAAGTAACTCAAAAACAAAGTCACCATAGCCTACACCTAGAAATCATGCATCTCTAATAAAACATTATTAATGTGCAAGTAATTAAATTAGTAATTTCATATATTAATGTAAATTTCACTCTAATTCCTCATCAACATGTGTGATTTCATATATTAATGTAAAATCATGCCACATCAGCATAAAAGGGGCAAATATGTCACAATTGACAAGTTCAGGAGGCCAAGTGGAAAGAAATTACAAGGTTAGATGGCTAAGTGGAAAAAAATTACAAGTTCAGGTGGCTAAGTGGAAAAAAATTACAAGTTTAGGTGGCCAATAGGTTGTCCGTAAAATTGAGGAGGCTAAGTGAAAAAAATGAACAAGTTTACGGGGCCATAAATGTATTAAGCCTATTACTAAAGAAAATATATTAATTTACTAATCAACGGATGTTAGAGCAATTTCAATATTTTCTCATTTTCGCTTCTCTTTCTGCCCATGCAATACTAACATATACCATAATAATTCTCCTCTTATTGTTCTTTTTTCTTAAATCCTTCGTACCTCAGAAAAATAAAAATCTAATTTCACATATTAGAATTAATTTATTGTTTCAATTTGATGTTTAATCTATTCATGAGCAGTTACACATTCAGAGGAACGCTTTGATGATTTTTTTAGAAAAATTACCTCATTTTATATCAATGGCATGTTATCATTCAATTTTGAATCGCTATTAAAATTATATCAGTTTGAATGACGTTGAGAGAGAATTTTTAAAACTTGAAGTAAATGATGAAAACAAAATTGAAAGAAAAAACTTGATACAAAATTTGGAGTATCATATTTATTTCATATTTAATTTCAAGAAATAAACCTCTGCCAATTTTATAAAATAAGAATAAAGAAAATTCTCTTCAAGTAAACAAAAAAAGAAAATTCTCTTCAAACAATAAGGCATTTCAGAAAAAAACTTGAATGAATAATGAGCACGTGAATGAAAATATCATAAAAAAACAAACAATAATTATATGATATGAAGGATGTCGGTTGATATTTAATAACAAAACTAAATTCTATAATTCGCTGGAGCCACATAAACTTGTCAAAAAGATATAACTAAATATATATAAAGGAAAATTTTAGAAAAAACACCATTTATTTCAATGATTTCAGATAATAGAAATGTGGTTTATTTTAATTTTATCAAAAAGATGTTAACCTGAATTGAATTGCATTTTTTTTGAACTAAATTGAATTAGCAAAAAAATAGAATGTTTGTGAAATTTTACTAAATTTGATTGAACTCAATTGAACTGATTTTTGCTCAAAGTAAACTAAGAAAAAAAAGAATAGAAAGTAAAATTTAGTTTAATGTTATGAAAATACCGTTAAAAATTCAAAATGAAATTTACATAAATTAATTTTTAATATAATATTTTGGAATCACATATTCGATTATTAAAATCATTTTTGTACATTCATTTCTAACTTATAAACACTGATTTTCTTTTTTAAAACATTGATATTCTTTATCTTCACCAAACATAATCAATAATTTCAAAATAAAAAAGTTAGAAGAATTAATATTAAACTTAATGTCTCTTCAAACGCCTCAAGTTGACAAAAATTTTCTCATAAAAATCATGTCACACAAACCCTTTTTGCCTACATAGCAAAATTAGAAGAGTGAAGAAGAATAGTTTGATTTTATTTTTTTTGCAACTTGCAAAAAAATCCCTGAATTCTTTTCTTATTCTTCTTAATATAAAACTATGAAATTTCCATTCCAGAATCTAGAAATCCGATCTGGAATTCCAAAATCAATAAATCAATAAATAGATAAATAAAAAGGGAAGAAGAAGAAAGAAAGAAAGAAAGAAATTGGAGACAGATCAAGAATATGGCTTTTTAGGTTAAGTGGTAGAGTATAAGACTAAAAATGAAATTTATTGACGAGTGTATTACACATTACGGAGTAAATATGCTTGTCTCTTCAAAAGGGTCCAAGTAGAGAGTTTTTTTTTATGAGTTGAGTGTGTCTAAATGGTAAGCTAAAAACGTAACAAACTTAGTTAAAAGGTGGTCAACTCAAAAGATCTCGAGAGAGATTAGGATTTAAAATTGTTTAACATATTATTAAGTCTTTTAATATGCATCTTTTAATATGCATTTTTTGAAGTCATTTTTATAATTTTAAAATAAAATATTATTACTTTCTATCATAACCAAAATGCACATTTATCACAATCACTAATTTGAGAGTTTGATTCATATGAATTTTATTTTGGACGTTATTGAAATACATTAGACAAGAAGGAGTATAATTTCTAAAAAGCATTCAACTTGGTACCTTATCCAAATAATTAAGCCAATTGCTCAACTTGAGTGATATCTATAGTGTAAACATGGATAAATAGAAGACAAAAGGGAGTGACGTGGGAGGTGATGTCATGTCTCCTCATCCAATTCTATAAAAGGAAAGGGCAAATGTTAGCATTATTAACATCACAAACAAAAACATAAAAATGTCTTCAAAACAGTTGCTAGTGTTACTTCTCATCGGAATAATTGCACTCCTCTCCTCCACCTCTTCACTTGCTACTGGTCATCGTAAACCGAAGCAGCCTCCTTCCGTTTCAGATCACCTTAAGCCTCCTCGTGTCTTGTCGGAAAATGTGGAAGCATTTTACGGGGAGGACTCGTATAAAAAGGGATATAAACCACCCCCGAAAAAAAAGCCACCACACCACGGACATCTTTAAATCGAGGAAGATGTTGAAGACTCGAAGCACAACCGTCTATCTACTGAATAATTTTCTTTTGCAATAATATATAGATTTGAAAAATAAGAAACAGAAGAAGAAGGTTGTTAACTTCTGTATTAAGTTTGTGTGTTTTGCACAACTCTTATTGCACGCCTTGTCATTATTATTTGTATTTATCAAAAAAGCTTCTCTTTGAGCTAAGTTTTCCTCCAGAACCATAAGGTTTTTGGAGGCAACGAATTCCTTTATTGTGAAAATGCATTAAGACTAAACCTGAACATGGGCCGGTCCTGACGGGCTTCCGTTAAAATTTATCAAACCAATATGTCCAAGCCTATAGTAAATTTAGGCGGGTTAAAGCCGAGCGGGCTCAAAATTTAAATTTCAAATCCGCCCGTCTAAACTCATATCTTTATTTAAGCAACTTGTAAATGGGCTAGCGGACCTTTATATACTATATAAATGTTTTTAAAAATATATAATGTAAATGGGCTGGGCTAGCGGACCTTTCTAAATTTTCCTAAAACCCAAATCCAGCCCAATAATACATGAACTTAGACCAAGTCGAGCATGGGCAGGCCAGTCAAGTGCCCCATACCCAAGTCTCATTAAAACCATCCCTAGCGCTTTCTAAATCTAGCCCAAAATCTTAGTTTTACTCCATTTCTATTTCCAAAATAATCTCTAAAATTAATATCTAAATTAAAAGATTTTAACTATGTGGCGAGAGATTCTAGTATATAGTGTATGGTGACGTGATACACCAAGCGAATAAATGATTGATATATATATATGACTTCAATCAATAACATTTTTACACCTTGTAAATAATTAATAGTATATTTTGTAGTTAATTATTTATATAAAATTCTTTGTGACAAAATAAAAATTTTAGATCCTAAAAAACGAACACAAGACTTTAAATTATGTACCACAAATCCTAATAATTAGGACATGTTGCTAATATGACATGTTACTAAAGTGTTAGAAGATTTCTAATCAAATAATGTGATTTTGAGAATGGATTATTTTTGTTTATTTTCTAATTGGGCTGAATTTGACTCTTTTTTTAATGCAAAGCCCATGAAGCCCGATCAAACAAAACTATTCCCTGAACTCATAAACATTAATTAATTAAAAAGAAAAACAAAATTTATGTGTTTTGTTGGTACGAATATAATGTCAATGAATTTTCTTCTCCTTCTCACGTTCTTTCGTTTTCCCTATTCTTTTTATTTTAACAATTCCTATATTTTTTATAGAGTCCGAAGACTAGTAGATTTAGGAACTGATACTTAATAATAATATAATTATCCGATAAGTACGTGAATATAAAGTTCCTAATCTAACAACAATTAGGATTAGATGTAACTTGTTATAAATAAGTCCTCGTAAACCCAAAATCATAACTCTTCAAATATTTTTCCGTTTGTTGGCAATCTGAGAGAATTAAAAAAGATGGCAACGAATGGCACAGTTATATCGTGCCCAAAAGCCATGAAAGCAACATCCAATGGAGTTTTTCAGGGTGAAAATCCATTGGATTATGCACTTCCTCTAGCCATTTTACAGATTGTACTCGTGCTTTTGCTTACTCGACTTCTCGCTTTTCTTCTCAAGCCCCTCAGACAACCTCGTGTCATTGCCGAGATTATTGTATGTTCTTTCTCTCCTTTTAAGTCTTATCATAATCGTTTAAACTGATTTTGATTTCTAGTGCACGTAGAAAACTGATTTTGAACCCGTTAGTCGCGAGATTATTCCAAGTTTTCTTGATCTTATTAAAATTTATTAATTCTAACTATAGGGAAATAATATAACGAATTATTAGGATGTCACACATATTTTAACTTCTGTTATGTAATGAATGAATTACAGAAAATCTTGGGGGTTAAAAGAATATGTGCAGTACTTTAAAACCTTCCACTTTTAGTGCCATCTTTTTTCTTGGAAACTGTTGAACAACAATTTCTAATGCATGCTAAAAGATTTCTTGAGTTTCGGCGCTGGAGCCGTAGAGAGATTTTACCATATGTCTGTAACAATAGTAAAATATATGTATAATCTGATTTATGTCTATTCGAAAACTCGTTTGACGCTCTTATCTCTTGTATTTATGAATGTATTACAATATTCTGACTTAAATCTTGGAACAGGGTGGCATTCTGTTGGGACCATCAGCTCTTGGAAGGAACTTAAAATATTTGAATATGATTTTCCCAGCTAAAAGCCTCACAGTTCTAGATACTTTAGCGAATCTCGGTCTCCTCTTCTTCCTCTTCCTCGTAGGCCTTGAGTTAGATCTAACGTCCCTTCGTCGAACAGGAAAAAAGGCTCTTGGCATAGCTCTCATGGGGATCACCTTACCCTTTGCAATAGGAATTGGAGTATCATTCGTCCTTCGGAGTACTATCGACCAAGGCGTGAAGCAAGCTCCGCTTCTCGTGTTTATGGGGGTTGCACTTTCTATCACTGCTTTTCCTGTCTTGGCTCGTATTCTGGCTGAACTTAAGCTGTTGACTACTGATGTTGGTCGGATGGCAATGTCTGCAGCAGCTGTAAATGATATAGCCGCGTGGATTTTACTTGCTCTTGCCATTGCTCTTTCGGGTTCAGGACATTCTCCTCTGGCATCTTTGTGGGTGCTGTTGTCTGGAGCTGGTTTTATTATATGTTGTGCTCTTATTATCCCTCCCGTCTTCAAATGGATGGCTCGACGTTGCCCTGAAGGTGAACCGGTGAATGAGATGTATGTTTGTGCCACATTAGGCACGGTTTTGGCAGCAGGATTTTGTACTGATGCAATTGGTATTCACGCCCTTTTCGGTGCGTTTGTTGTTGGAGTCCTAATGCCAAAGGAAGGACCGTTTGCTGGTGCTCTTGTTGAAAAGGTTCAAGATCTTGTATCCGGTCTTTTACTTCCTTTGTACTTCGTCTCCAGCGGATTGAAGACCAATGTGGCCACAATTCATGGGGCTCAATCATGGGGGTTACTAGTTCTAGTCATAAGTACAGCCTGCTTCGGGAAGATTGTTGGCACGGTTGGTGTTTCCCTCTTATGCAAGGTCCCGTTTCGCGAAGCTTTAACGCTCGGATTCCTGATGAATACTAAAGGCTTGGTGGAGCTTATTGTACTTAACATTGGCAAAGATAGAAAGGTAAATTCAACTCAAATTCAAATTGTTATCAATTCAAATTTCTCATTAATTCGAGATAGTTATAATTAACATCTAATATTTTGCAGGTTCTAAACGATCAAACCTTCGCGATCTGCGTTCTGATGGCTATCTTCACAACATTCATTACCACACCTATAGTGGTTGCAATATACAAGCCGGCTAAAAGAGCATTGAAAGGCGAGTACAAGTACAGAACAATCGAAAGAAAAGACTCGAACAGTGAACTTCGAATTCTTACATGTTTCCACAGTTCCAGGAACATTCCCACGATGATCAATGTCATTGAGGCTTCACGTGGAACAGACAAGAAACAAGGACTCAGCGTTTACGCTCTGCACCTTATGGAGCTCTCCGAGCGAACATCTTCAATCCTTATGGTCCACAAGGCAAGAAAGAACGGATTACCCTTTTGGAATAGGTTGCAGCAGTCTGACTCCAATGAAGTAGTCGTTGCTTTTGAAGCTTTCAGGCAGCTGAGCCACGTGGTAATCCGCCCGATGACAGCAATTTCAGCAATGCATAACATACATGAGGACATCTGTGACACTGCCGAAAGGAAAAGGGTTGCAATGATAATCGTCCCATTCCACAAACATCAAAGATTGGATGGTTCGTTGGAAACTACTCGAACTGAGTTTCACGGAGTTAATAAGAGAGTTCTCGACGAAGCTAAATGCTCAGTTGGAATTTTGGTCGATCGCGGACTTGGTGGAGGTGCACATGTCTCTGCAAGCAATGTTTCAACCACTATATCAGTTCTATTCTTTGGTGGCAACGATGATCGTGAAGCACTTGCGTATGCTTCGAGGATGGCCGAACACCCTGGAATCAGGTTAACTATAATTCACTTAACAGCAGGCCCTGAGCTTATAGGACAAGAAGTGAGACTTGACATAAATGAGGAATCTTACACTTCAAGAGAATCTGATAATGTGTTTTTATCCGAGTTTAAGAAGAGGTCAGATGAAAGTTCAGTGAAGTTTGAGAATAGAGTAGTAAATGGTTATCAAGAAATTGTTGAAGCAGCGAAAGAAGTAAGCAGATGCAATCTATTCCTAGTCGGAAAAGTACCAACGGGTCCCGTGGCTGCGGCTTTGGCTTTGGCAGAGAATATTGAGTGTCCTGAATTAGGCCCTGCTGGAAACCTCTTGACAAGTCATAGTTTTACAACTTCAGCTTCTGTCTTGGTTGTGAAGCAGTATGACAGTTCAACATCTCTTGCACTTGATCAAAATAGTTCCAAAAAAGTTGGAGCCTTATGAATAAGGAGCAAGATAGAGTATATCAGATTTTCTTTTTCCTGTTTTACTTTTAATTAATTCTATCGAAAGAGAATGTTGTTAATTGAAAAAACCAACCTTGAATGGCGTTTGTTAATTTTTTTACTTCATCAATTATGTTAAACAATAGATTATGTTCTATATTTTTTGTTCGGCGAAGCTCTAATTTTGTAGAAGCATACATATAGATATGATGTAATGAAAATAGAATACTCTAAAACTCTTTTCTTTTAGACTGAATTGAATTTAAGTAAAAAAAGAACGGCCATAATAGTTCAAGTATAATTTGTTAATATTTAGTTTTAGGGTGAAGTGCATAATTGAATGTTTTAACTTTGCATGGAAATAGAATTTTTAACTTCAGTGAGATGAAACGACCACTTAATAGCTATTCTGTTAGAAGTTCATCGAGCTAGTGAGACATCCTTAAAATTCAACAACCAATCTTTCTTTTCGTTTTTTTGGATCTTTGATATATTCATATTTTCTTTTCATTTCTTTTAGAATGAACATAACGTTACACTTCATACCATTCACTAATGTTATCTTTATAAAGTTAAGTACATCTCCACAAACTTCTCTACAATCTTTCTTTTATGGCATAACTAAGCTAAAGTCAACCATTCTCACCAAAATTTGAAGAAAAACAAATTGTAGCTAGCTATAAGTTTTTCATACAGTACCTTTTCTGCTAACTCAATTTCTCATATAATCATGTGAAAACTCAAAATTAAATATTTTTCCGTGATGAATGGGGAAAAATGAAGAAAATTAACTTGCTTCTCAAACCTTCTAACTGCTTTTTTACCTGAAATCACCAAATTATGCATTTAAGTTTTTGACATTGTAGAAATCAAATGCATAGAACTTGGACACATCAGCACAATTGTAGGCGCCAAATTATTTATAAATAAGCTCTAAATGCTTCTAGTTTTGCACCAGAAAAGAACAAACATGGCTAGCAAATACCTGCTTGTGTTACTGATCGGTATGGCAGCTCTGATCACTCCCTCGTTAGCTCGTTACCCCAAGAAGTATCCCATTTCTCCTGCTCCTGTGCCGGTGCCCCATGAACCAGAACCACCAATGCCTGTTCACAAACCTCCTTCTCCTTCTCCGAACCCACACCGTCCTTACAAACCAAAGCCGTTAGTCCCAGTTGCACCTCCTAAGGAAGGGTATTTTTCACCTTACTATAAGCCATTACCACGTGATTCTCGCATTCCAAGTCCGGCATACTCTCCAAAGGATGGTGGGGAAGCTCCGGTTCCAGCTCCATATAAGCCACCATACAAGAAGGCCCCTCCACCAATGGAGAAAGGGAAAAGACCACCCCCTTACATGCCACCACCCAAGGGACATCATAATGATCCATATAAGAAGGCACCTCCACCACCAGTCCCCGTCTATTACTGAGCCCTCTTTGGTAATGTTGGATGAATTAGCTAGTATAACTAGAAATAACTTAAGAGCACTTACTTTGCTCGTGCTGCTTCTTCATACGTGGTGTTGGCATTTTACTAGCAAAGGAATGAGCGCACCATGTCATATGTGCGCTAGCAAAATGCGCTCTTTCACATATTTATCCTATTGAGTCTTGTAGTGATTATTACTTGCTTCTTGTTATTCACATACGTACGTTCTGTTTTTGATTTAAATGGTGAGTGAAAAAATCTCAGTTGGAAAGAATACATGGTTTGCAGTACATCTATTGGCAAGTGTGACTAGGAGAAGAAATTAACCATGATGGTAGTACAAATGCAAGAACAAAAGCAATCAACCGGCATTCTTGCTGGAATTTGTATTTGCTGATATGAACTGGTGAATTTAATATGCTAACGATAGATAGTACTTTGACAATCACCAACATAACTAAGATCAGTTGATTTGTTAGAAGCGATTAGTCCAAATAGAAATACGAACAAAGATACTTATAAAACTAAATTGCAGTAGGTACATGCAATTCAAATAAGTCCTAATTAAAGTTGCTGGTAAATACTAATTTACTACTCTTTGTTGCATAAAAAAAAATTCGAACAATAGATAACTCTACGTAAACGAATGTGGCCTGTTTCCTATGGAATACTGATACAACCTCGATAATTCGGTCGCGGTTGTCTAATTAGGAGTCTTTTTATTATTAATATTATAAGAGTGGTTTTATTGTTTTAGAAGTATTAGGTCTCTAATATTCTATTTAGTTAGTATTCCTTTATTAGTAGAATTAGGTTTATTGGTTTGCTATTTAAAGGCTATCGAGTTATGTAATCAATCAATCAATTCAGAAGTTAATAATATCTCAGTTTGCGCTAACTAGAAAAGCGAGTGGTGTTTTAGGTCGTTTCCACCCAAAACGATCCCTCTTGATCGATTCCCAAGATAGGGTCGTATCAACTGGTGCTTTCATTGCGAGTTTTGTACCATCATTATTTTCATTGAGAGTTTTCTATCCATCTTTCATTGTTTTTTCTATCCATATTTCATCGAGTTTCTTCCACCATGATCAATGCACTATGTGTTGATTTTGCTAACCATCAAGAGGCCCTTCAGTTATCTATTAAACAATCTCTTGATGCTTGTGTTCAGCAGTTGCGTGCTCAAATACAACCACAACAATCGAAGAGTGACGACTCCGACACTAATAACGATTACATGTTTTCGTTTCGTTCCTTACAACAACCACCTCGGTTTACAGGCGAAGATCCTCAAACTTGGTGCTCTAAAATTGAAGAATATTTTGATTTTCATCATACGACATCAGAAAATCGTTTGAAAATTGTGATACTACATCTAGATGGTGATGCATTAAAATGGTTTCGTTCGGTTAGAGATAACGAAAAGTTTCGGGATTGGAATGATTTCTTGGAAAAAATTAAGGAACGATTTGGCCCTTCAAAGTTTGTAAATTTCCAAGAAGAATTTGAGTCTCAAGTTTCCTCAGGTATTTCAGTTTTGGCTTCTCCTTTTGAGGCCATTCCAGCGCTGCCAGAAGATCCCAACACGGACATACTCAAGCCGTTATCCTTTTGCAAAATGTCTTTTCAGCCGAGGGAACTATATGAGGAATATTGCTTAACTAAAAATCTGGGACGTGTTACAACTGCCTTTGATCATAATTTTCTTGTTGTTAATGAATCCAAAAGTGTCCAATTTTATGATAGGGAAGTTGGCGTTGCTGTTCATAAGCTAAGCTTTGGCTCCACATTTGAAGATTTGCTAGTGAATAATGATAAGCTTTATTGGAGTTGTGTCAATCGAATTCGGAAATTTGATGCTTATGTTTCTGAATTGCCTAATGTTTTTAATGCCAGGTTTCTTGTGTTTTTTGGGGATACTAACGAGTTACTTGATCCTGACCCTCCAGACCGTCTCGACCATATTTTGAAGCATTCAAGCTCTCTTTTGGCTCTGACTTTCTTGTTGCGATATTTGTTTTTTAAACTACCACCTTGAGGACAAGGTGATTTTGAAGGGGTGGCGAATGATACAACCTCGATAATTCGGTCGCGGTTGTCTAATTAGGAGTCTTTTTATTATTAATATTATAAGAGTGGTTTTATTGTTTTAGAAGTATTAGGTCTCTAATATTCTATTTAGTTAGTAATCCTTTATTAGTAGAATTAGGTTTATTGGTTTGCTATTTAAAGGCTTTCGAGTTATGTAATCAATCAATCAATTCAGAAGTTAATAATATCTCAGTTTGCGCTAACTAGAAAAGCGAGTGGTGTTTTAGGTCGTTTCCACCCAAAACGATCCCTCTTGATCGATTCCCAAGATAGGGTCGTATCAAATACACTCTCGTTCGAGCAAATCAAACTTGAGTAGTAAGTTACTAATTTATATTTAAGAATATTGTATGTCCGAGTAAGAGGCCTAACAAATGCAAAAGTTCTCTAGAATTTCAATCTCTATCAAGCTCTGGCATAGTGCCATGGCAACGCTTTCAATGAAGTAACAGAAATGAAATTCCATTGCCTTCCAAGGAAAGAATACAAAAATTTAGTTTCACTGTTAAATTTTTCAAACTGGAAAACAAAATGACGCAGAGATTATTGATATATAAGGCTAGAACCTTTTGTTTCATCGTTCAACAATACTGAAAGTTTAAAAGTTCATAGAATCTGAACAAATTGTTACAGTCTATTCTTCTATTCATTAGCACATGATCAGGATCAAAATTTATAGAAGCAGAGCAAATCTAAAAATCAAGAAGCAAATCAAAGAGCGAATAAAAAGAATTGATGTTAAGTAAAGCAAAGCTAGTACTAATCAAACAAAAAATATTCCAAATAATAAATATAATTAAGATTGAGAATTACTTTTAGTATGCTTTCTATCGGTTGGAGCAGCAATATCCTGCTTTCTACCGTGAACTGGAGCAACAATTTAAACAATTTGCATGAGTCGGGGTAGCAGTTTATCGAGCGGAACAAGACTAAGCACGTATTTATGCACCCTAAAATGCAATGATGGATGCTTATATACATCAGTCATTTTCTTAACCTTCCCTAATTTGTTCTTGTTAATCTTGTATGAAGAGACACATCCATTTTAAGAACAAGGATTTCAATTATCCATTGATCTCTCAGTAGAAGAAAAGTATGTAAAATTAAACAAAACATAAGAACTGGATATATGTACACTTGAACTTGGAATAATTGAGTCCAACTACAAAAAATAAAAGGAATGAAAATTCAACCATCCCCTGTATGCATCATTAGGACAGGACAGGGTAATTAGTCGATGTATACATACATACATATATACATAATAAATCTACACCAATTAAGGATTATCTGGTAATCAAGATTAGGAACTCTTCCTGTCAAGTAATTTTTTTGTTATACTCTTCCTTATCCACAGACGACGACGACTCATCAGATTTACGTTTAAATCTACTTTTCAGAAACAACAATGTCTTCTTCCCCTTACCCCAATTCGGCACGAAAAACAGCCAAGCCGAAGAGCATAAAATAGCAAATAACTTCCCCCAAATCACCAATACCAGCAATGCCACTAATATCAAACACAGCCCCGTATTAAATCCGTAATACCCTTTTCCTTTCTCCTGATCATTTTTCTGGTTTTGCTCCATTAAGTTCATTATATCGGTGTCCGGAAGTCGCATCGAATTTGAAGCAACCGATGATGCACATGAAGATGAAGACATTACTGATGATGTATCTACCGACGGAGTACCGGATATGACCTTTGCTGTGTATTTTTTCCCGAATTTTTTGTTAAATGTTGTTGCCATTACTGGATATGTATCCTTCTTCTCGATTTTTATTGACGGGGAATCACCGTTTGAACATTGTTTCTTCTTCTTCGAATTTGCCTTTTTCCTTATCTTATTGGCCTACATCATTAATTAATTTGAAACTTTAAATGAAACTGTTTATGAATATGCATTGTAAGTACAGTTGCGCAATTTTTTTTTAATATCGAATAAATAAATGATACATACCAGGGTTGTTTCGAAGAGAATAGCTTTAATAAGACGAACGAATTTTCTTCTGCTCTTCTTTTTGAAATGACCGGCGGCGGGGGAATCAGGAGGAGGAATATTCCGAGGGACAAGAGAACCGTTGAGAGTATCCATTCGGAGATGCTTAAAGGGAGAACCGTTACCAGGTGTACCTAAATTCTCCATAACCGCCGGCCTAAAGCATAACAAAAAACGACGTATAACTTTTATCAATGGATCATCCCTTGTCCTCCTTTTTTTTTCTTCTTTCATGTTCATTGCTTCAGGTTTTTATTAGGATGACCGGTTGGAACAAACACCAGAGATTTAGGAAGTGTTTGTGGGGAGAGAAAATGGTGGGAATATCTGAGAAAATTAAGGAATAAAGTGTGTGCTGATTTATTAATGAAAAATGTGTCAAATTCTTAGAAATTTTAGTTAATTTTTGGTTATGCGTAATTTTTTCAATTAGGCATATGCTCTTATCTTTTCCTTCAGACAGTTTAAACTTTCAACTGCTCCTCTCTTCACATTCCAAATATATTTTGTCTTTCTATTTACAGTTATTTTCTCTTTTATGATCCTCATTTATGGATTGTAAATTTCTATCAATTATTTACTGCGAAGCAACTTTATTTTTTATTGATTAGTAATTATTGGCATATCACCATCGCCCTTTGGCATAGATTAAGAAGCATTTAATGTGTACATATTTATTAGAGATCATCTAGAAATTTTAAACTTCATTAAATACATTTAAATAGAAAATGATTTTTTTTTATTTTTTTCACACTGCTATTAATTTTTGTCTTAATTATTAAATTGTCAAAATGTTAATTATCTTTATTTAATATTTTTCTAAAACCCTAACCCGAACATGAATCCAAACCCTTAAATTCTAACCCTAACCCTAACACTCACCTAAACCCTAACCCTAAATTATGACCCTAACTCTAACCTAAACCCTAACCTTGACCCATGAACCCTAACCCTAACTCTGAACCCAAATCCTTACCCGAATTTCAATCCGAGCACTAACCATAACCCGAACCCAAAGTTCTAACCCTTAATTGTACCAAAATTCTAAACCCCAAACTCTAACCCTAACTTTTAATTGCATCAAAATTCTAAACGCTTAAACCTTACTAGTACAAAACGATAAACTCTAAACCGTAACCTATAGTAACCAAACCCTTAAATTCTAACTCATAACTTCTTAAACCGAGAGATTCTAACGTTTCCGGAGTACAATATATTTTTTGTTATAAATAGAGTTTTATATTTTTTATATACTCTAAAGAGCACTTATATCAACCCGTCGTCTTTTATATTTTTAAGGTATCGTACTCCAAAACCGAAATTTTCTAAATATATTATAAATTTAAAATTAATTTTATAGATGAATTTAAATAAATTGAAATTCATATGCCTTATGTATTAGAAAGTCTAATAAATCATTTAAAATCATAGTGATAAATGCATTTAATGCTACATTAATTAATTTTACAAAAAATAATAATAACATCTAGGAACAATTCTGTCCTTTCATTCTAAACCTGTGCCTTAAAGGGGCGTTTGTTTGGAGGTCCATGAGGGGGTGAGATGAGATGGGAGGGGGAGATGGAATTTTTTTTTCCATCTCATCCCTCAATTTTCCTACCTAGGGGGGGTGTTCTAGGAAATGTGGGATGAGATGGGAAGGAGGGGTGATGAAAATGACTAAGTAACCCCTCCCTTGGCCCACTCTTTCTTTTATTTTTATTTTGAACTTAAAGGCTACTTAGTCATTTCCATCTCATCAACTTTCATCCCTTTTTTTTCACCCCACCAAACAAACAACCCCCTATTAATTTCCATTTACCTTTTTAATCTCATCTCAACTTTTTTCATCTCATCTCAACCTCCAACTCCATCTCATCTCATCCCCAATTTGAACCAAACACCCCGTAAGGGCACAGGTTAGCTTTTCCGTTTTACCATTCTTCCTTGGAAAATTTGCTTTGGCATAGATTAAAATGCATAAATGATGTAGTTACAAATATTATTTGAAATAGATCAAATTTACTCATTGTTTTTGTATTTTATTTCATAAAGCTCTGTTTTGAAGTTTTAGATAATTGCTTATATATAACTTTATTGTAACCACTGTTTCAATTAAATTGAGAAAATGCATCACATCTCTTTTTTTTTTTTTTAGTTTCATCACATCTCTCTTTCTTTCTTTTTTTATAATAGAAGAGATATCATATGATTGAATAATATAGAAAAATTACAGCACGATGATAATTAAATAAAAAAAGGAGGAATTCAACCTCACAAAGATACAGGCAAAAGCCAGTATAAACTGCATATAGGGCAAGAAAACGCTACAAAGAGCCTACGACACCATAAAGGCACTAAAAAGACAGAATACATCATATATTTCTTGAAATTCCGGATCTGCAGAAAAACAATCGAAAACCATTTTTCAACACTTATGCTTCTCCAGAAAATCGGATCTATGTCCTTCCTGAAATTGCACTCCTGTAAATCTACAGATCTATAGATTAAGTCAAACTTTTCCGCGCGTGCTAAATCTGAACGAGCTATAAATGAAGAAAATATAGCTATCGGATGCAGATCTGATAACCAAAAAATACCGTTGAGATATATGATGCTAAACAAAAGGAGCGATGAGAAGAAGGAGAAAAGTAAATCAGATCCGAGGTTGGGAGAAGGAAGAAAGAAGCAAAACTTCTTTCTTCCTCTTCGATTTCAAGCTCAAAACAAGAAGTTTTTAAAATTAGGGTTTTTATCTTTCTTTCTTTTAAGATAATATAGTTCCTCCTTTAAAAAAAAAAAAAAACTATAATTCCTCATCACTAATTAAAATGCGAGAATTGCAATGAATTTCGCTATAGATACATACAAATATAAAATAAATAAATAAAAAGACAAATTCACTTCAAACTTACTTGTCAAAGACTCAAAGCCAACGACTTGTTTTAAGATTGTTAAAAACTGTGTAGAATAATGTGCTGTGGAGAAGATGATTTGAATTTTATACCAGAGCCGAAGACTGGTCCGCCATTTTGCATTCTATTTTTTCATATACAGATTTCAGTTTAGACGTATTAATTTGTAGTTATAAAAATTATCAAATAATGGTTTGTTTTGTGATTAGGGAGTGATATTTATTTTGCCAAAAAAAATGATCTTTTGTTTAGATACTAACAATCTCGAAAATGAAATTTTTAATAATGTTTTAATCAACTTTAATTATTCCACTTTTTAATTTTAAGATGTTTTACGTGATGTTTGGTGTAGAGAGAGAAAGTGAATGTTGTTTAGAGAAGAAATTTCAAAAATGCTCATTCTGAATTATTATTTTTAAAAAATATGGTTATATAGTAATTGATGTATTAAACAACTCTTTCAATTTGCTATTTTCAGATCAATAGCGGTCATTTTTACGATTTTTAAATAAATAATTCTTCTTTTGGCATGATAAGACCACAATCACACTCTAATCACAAAACAAATCACATTCAATGTTGGCCCTAACAAGATCAGAATCACCTAGAGGGGGGTGAATAGGTGTTTCAAATGAAAACTGATATTTTCAAACTTTTAATGAAAATTCAATTTTCAGAGTCAATAATCCTCAGAGTCAGAGGCAAGCTTATTGAAGTAGCCTCTGAGGGATAATCTGCTTTAAGACAGGTTCTATCTTTTCAGCAACAGAAGTTCTGAGTAAAAAACTTCTGGACAGTCTTCTGAACACAGACTTGTGATTTTTAAGAGGAAATCTGTTTCAGCACTATATATGATACAAGTACACAGAAGCAATTAACAAGTATAAAGAAGGGAGAAAGAGATTCAGGAGGTCCTGATGAACAGTTCAATTTATCCAAGTTCGCCACAGAATTCCTGTGACTACGTCTTGTCCTCTGAGGTCGCAGCCTCCAGAGAATTTATAAATCCACTATTCAGAACTTTTATGGCAAGTTCAGAAGCTCCTTTACATCAACAGAACTTAAGCTAATTTCTCACTTAGTTCTGACTAGCCTAAAATGAGTTAAAGGATTTTCACCAGAACAACAATACTCTGTTTTCTGGATTTCTCACCCAACTCAAATCTCAACTAGATTTCTCTCTTTTAAATCTAACTGAAGATCACAACCGATCTCAGTTTACAAGATTTCTATTATGAACTTGTTTTTCTTCACTCTCTCACAATTACAATAGCTAAGCTAAGAAAAGATTGAGAATGGAAAGTGTGCTCTGTTTTCTTGATATAACAGTGTGTTGAGATTTTTGCTCTATGATCACACACGTAGTTGATGCAGTGGAGCTTTGCTACTATTTATAGTGTTGAGTAGATAACCGTTGAGGATATTTGAATCTTCAAGGATGACAAGGATGAAAGTAGCCGTTAATCTTGTCAACTTCTTCAAACGGTCTCAAAACACTCAACTCTGTCAACTTTGTACTTTAATCTAATCCAGTATGGGATTAAAATAAAGGTGATGGAGTTGACTGAACTTGAAGATTGATTTAGAGGGAAACGATAAGAGAGCAGGTTTTGTTTGTTGTGAACAGGCGCGTCCTTCAAACAGCTTTTTGAACTTTTGGCGCCTTGCATTAAATGCAACTGACAAAGCATTAAATGCTTAACCAAACCCGTGATAACGAACTTCTGATGTCCGTTTTCCTTCTTAGCGCTTCTCAACTAAAACAACCTTAGTCTTCTGTTTGCAAAAGAGAACTTCTGATAAAAGCTTTAGGCAGACAATCAAGACTTCAGAGCGGTTCATCCAGCTTCTGAGAAAGTGCTTCAGTCTTCAGCTTTTTAATCTTCTGAGTTCAATAGGCAAGCAGGAATTCTTCATTCAGCATCTGCTGAGAAAACTCATAATAACTTAACGAAAATTGTTAGTCAATATTGAAAAGTATACAAGTTAATTTTCATTTTCATCTTCTGAAACGTTTGGACATAACCAAAACACTTAGGGTTCATCATTCAATTATTTAATAATTTTTGTAACCATGAAAGTTTTTTTAAAAGAATTTACCTTAACATACATTAGCAACTAAGGTTTATATAATTTGGGATTTATATATAAGTTATGTTTTTAGTGTCTAGAGTTTTTCTTTTTCAGTATTTGTAATTTTCTATAATTATATGATTAAAAACTATGTAACTAGTACACATTGTCATATTTTTATTGGTTGATATATTAGGTGACATTAAAATATTGATCCGACGTACCACATCATTTGTACATTAAATTTATAGTAAAATCGCTTGTGTGGTTCTGACCACGCATGTAGCATCTCCAAGGGGCTCCCTAAAATACCTTTTTGTTAAATATAAGGAGTGGAATAGGGAGGATGACACTCCAAGGGAATGAAGTGGTTCCTTATATTTTTAGGGAAATAATTATGGCTCCTCAAATTTGAGGAGAGAGAATATGCTCCCTATACATTTTTTAATATATTTTTCTTCTCACTTTCTCTCTCCTCCGTCCTTTTTTGTTCTCTCTTTTTCTATTTTTATTTAATATTATAATTTTTATTAATAAATTAATGAAATAGGAAATACAGTTGGAGAGTGCACGAAATTCAAGATAGTTAATTTAAGGAATGTATTTTTTTAATATTATTTTAGAGAGTCAAATAGAGAGGATAGTTGGAGATGCTTAGTTGGAAAAGAAAAAGCAAAGCAAAAAAGAAAGAAAAAAGGAAAGAAACTTTCACTACAGTTTATCTCTCGGTGTTTTCTTTTTCTTTTCAAATACCACTCTCTTGTCCCATTTAATGGCAAATGCAAAATTGCACAAAATAATGGTGAAGAAAAAGTGTGAATTATTCATGTGACAATTGCGTCTGGAATATTTTATCATTGTAATAATGTTTTGACTCAATCAAGTTATCTCATTGATAATACGTTTTGTGGCTGAGTCTCACGTAAGACAAATAATTTACAGTCCTCATAATCATACTTTAGAAATTTATATTTTTTTAAAAAAAAAACCTTGAAAACTACATTGAATGTATATGAAGTTTATTGAAAAGAGCTGTGGTGTTTGATTCTGAATCTACAAATGAAATTGGGGAGTTGTAAATTGCAGTACCAAAAAATTAAAAATAGATGATCTAAGTCTAATGAGTCTAAAGGAAAGATTAGGGGTTTAGAGGACTAAAAATGAAAAGATGATAGACTTTAAAATACGTTTTACCAATTAAGATACTCGGAAACTTTATGTGGTAAAAAGTAATATTAATTAGTTAATTATCATGAACATGGTGAAAAATATTAGTTAGTCCTGAGACGAAGAAATTAAAAGTTGTTCTAAATAATCAGCACCTAAATCTTCAAAAACAACTACATTCTCAACACTCCTTAAATCTCTCTCCTTTTTGCTTCTAACCCCCATTTTCCTCCTCATCAAATGCTTCCTCTTTAAAGCTACCACGGGTGAGCATCCCCCGTCTTCCGGCTTACACCAATTCATCTCCTTCATCGATTCCCTCACTCTTTCCACCGGAAAATTAAGAATCGCGCTAGCTCCCCTCATCGAAAATGCAGCTTGATCATACGCTAAAGCGGCCGCCTCTGCGCTATCAAATGTCCCTAACCATACTCTTACTCCATTCCTTGTCGAATCTCTTATTTCCGCGGCAAATTTCCCCCATGGTCGCCTTCTAACTCCTCTGTACGCCTTTTCTTTTGGGAGACTTTCTTTAATTTTTGAATCGACTTCTTCTTCTTTAACAGAGTATGATTTTTCTTCAATTATTGCCTCCGAAATTAGGCCATAAAGAAGCATTTCCTCCGAGTCATTTTCGTTAAACGGGAGAGACTTTTGGGGGTAGAATGATTCTGGGGAACCGAAGGAGGATTCCGGTGAGAAATCGGAATTAGGAGAGTGAAAAATGTATGAATCCATAGGGGGGTTTGGTTGTTTCACTAGAGTTGCAAAAGTAGCTATGGGTGTAGGTTTTTAAATAGGCAGAGCAGAGTAGGATGAGGTGGTAAATGTGGAGGGATTAAATTGGTAAAAGGTAAAAGAATAGAAGATTGGGGGTAAAATTGAAATACTTCTAAGTTCAAAGGATGGTATGTGCTTTTTGGGTTTAGCATGGGACCCGTGAGTTGAGAAATATAACACATGGGTCAATGTGAAAGATGGCGGCTAAGTCAAAGTTACATTGTTGATGACGTGGGATATCCATTCTTTATGGTAATCCACAAATGTTGTCATTTTGTTTAGTTTTGATCAAATTGTCAGTTTGTTTAGTTTTGAGCGTTAATCCATTCAATTGGTTATTTTAAAATCTCTAGTTGATGAAACAATTTAGTTCACTTTTAGAGAAAAAATTTTTTTTTTTTTCTCAAACGATTTTCGAACCACATTGGACCGACTAATCCAGATTCGGGGCGGGTCCAAAGATTATGGTATTTAAATCCCTTCCAGTCACCGTTGACCTTTCATTTTTATTTAAATATTATATATCGATCTGTTCTTATTCAATAACTTATAAATTACCATCTCAAAAAAAAAAACTTATAAATTACCATTTATTATTGAATTGCTTATAAATCACCATTTATTTTTAACAATATGAATATTTTTGTGATAATAAGACAAAAATTGATTAACGTCTTTAGTGGTTGACTTGTTGTAGAAGGTCATAGGTACCATTTTGTCAGGTCAATCAACATTTGGGTACTTTTTTGAGCAAAAATGAAGTTCAGATGTCAAAATTTAATATAGAATACAGTTTGGATATCCTTAGTGTAGTTTATCCTTTAAGAATATATGGATATAGTTTTTTCAAATAATTACAGAAAAGATCACTAGACCATTTAGCATCACTATCACTCTAATGAGCCCCAAAACTTATTGAAAATAGTATACAAAAGTTGAATAGTAGGTCACTATAGTTAGAATTCTTTTTTGTTACATATAAAATAAATTTCGAAGTAGCTTCCTACTTTTAAATTTCAAGTGAAGAATTTTGATAATACTTCTAATTGTAACACTGTTTACTTAGTATTTCAATATACAAATTGGGATTCATGTGAATTAAATAAATGTAATAATCATAAATTGCTGCTAACCCAACCCATGTAACCATTTTTCATAATAAATATAATTATAAGAATGAAAATGATGTTTTAATTTCTCTACTCACAAGCTTTTCCTAAGAATTATTTATTAATTGATAGTGACTTAATCAAATCATTATCCTTTTAACCATTGAAAGATAGTCTTCTCCAGGTCTAGATACATGCCCCTTCAAGCTTAAGAAAATATTTTCAAAGTCTCCAAAACTGGGAGAGACTTATATATTTGTTTTAATATTTTTTTTTCTTATACTATGTTTTCGATAGTGATATTTGAGGCCAGTCTAGGAGCAATTTCACTATACCATTAGTGTATATCATCTGCGGTACTAATAATATAATAACATATAGAGTTTGTTTGATGCAACTATTAGCTGTTATGCTTGATGTTAGCTGTCTTGGTTGTTGTTAGTTGTTTGATGTTATTGTTAGCTGTCAGGAGCGGATCCGGGAGGCACGTGCGCCCCTTGCCTCGAGAAAAATGCAGAAAAAAAGAAATCGGTATAAAAAACGTTTAATGCTTTATATAGATATAAAATGTATGTAGAGAACATTAGAATGAGCTAGTAAAGATGGTGCTAGGATGTTTAACTTCTCTCATTTGGGTTCAAATGTATTTGAGAGGTCTTGGGTTCAAATCATCATTCCATCATTAATATTTTTTATTTCTTTCTCCATTTTAACTTTTTTCTTTCTCATATTAGTATTATCACATTTTATACATTTTCTTTTACATTATTATTTTTTACTATTTTTCAATTATTTTTATTTTTTCCTTGAATTTGAATGTAAATTTACATTTTTTTCTTTTTTTCTTCCAATTACATTATCTTGCGTCATTAATATTTTTCAATATTGATTGATTTTGCTATTTTGAATGGAACTAGAGTCGTGTATCGTTAATTTTGGTATTTTTTATGCAAAACTACAAGTGCATGGCAAAAAAGAATTTTGCTTAGAAACGTGCCCCCTTTATACGAATTTCTGAATTCGCCACTATTAGTTGTCTGTTTAAATATTAGTGATTGGTAAAATTACGATGAGATGTTTCTTAATGTAAAATGTCTATAATTAAGAACACATTTCACTGAATCACATAATAAATAATAAAAACAAATGAAAAGTTCCAATTAAAGTTTCGGTCTTTCAACAGTTTGTACGTTCGTGTCTTTTTTCATTTTTTGCAAAATTGTTAACAAAACTTTTTTTTTATATATATAAATTAATGGTTGAATACATCTTTTGTCCCTTTAAGTTGTCTATAAACTGCATTTGACCCCCTCAACTTAGAGTCGTTATAATTAACCCCCTCAACTTGCATTTTTTTTAACAAATATCTCCCTCAACTTGCATCTTTTTAACAACTAACCCCTTTGACTTTGACGTGGCGCATTCTCACGTTGACGTGAAGCATGCCAAATGGCACGTGAAGAATGCTCCACGTCATCGTCAGGGGGTTAGTTGTTAAGAAAATGCAAGTTGAAAGAGTTAGTTGTTACGTTTCTAAGTTGAGGGGGTCAAATGCAGTTTATGGACAACTTAAAGGGGCTATAAATGTATTAAGCCTAAATTAATTCATGTTGTTTTGACATGAATTTGAAGAACTTAAAGCAGAAAATATAAAAACAAAATATTATGATATCATACACATTTTTAACTATTTGATCTTAAAACAAAAAGTACATATGTTTAACAGAATACCAAAAATTATGATTTTTGAAAATTGGAAGAGTAGTTTCATGATCAATGTTGTGCTAGACAAAATATAATTCATATAAAATTTATTATTTTGAGACAATCTCAACCTATAAGTTCTTAATTCAATTATAGTGATATCAATTGGCCATTTTATATATATCTTCTTTTTGATTTCATTATAATACTTATTTTTGTGATTGATTAGTTTCTTAAATTCGCCATTTACAGGGTCGAAGTTGGGGTTAGAGTATTTAACTAACCTTTGCGGTGATTGGGGATGAATTCCGGCGGCTGAATAGAGGACAGCGAACGCAAGAGGAGAAAACAAATTGTAAAACAACGTATGTTTGGGAGAAAAGGAGGAGAGAGAGAAAGATTTTTTTTATTATTATTATTTTAATTTAATGTAATGTAACGTTAAACATTGATTTAAATGAGTGGTTGAGATTCCTGGAACTCCATAAAGTAGAGTTTCTAATAACTCTAGAGGATCTTGACGCATTCTAGAGAGGGAAAGAAGAATGAAAAGAGAGAGATTAGAGAGGAAAAGAGGGAGAGAATAGAAAGAAGAAAAAATATGGTAGGGGAGAAAGAAATTTAGTATTGGAAATTAGGAGAATCACATATGGTGAATATTTTTATCGTTTCACATGAGGTGATCAGTGTGGTCAACAAAAGATTGGTCAAACATGTGTTCGTCATTACTAATCGGTTTTTTGGATTAGCTTGTCTGGTCATGAGAAGTTAAGTTATCAATTTGTGCAAAAGTAATGTTATTGTATCAATTTGAGAAAGAAAGTAAAGTTGAGATACCAACCGTATAATTTACCCTTAAGTTTTGTAGTATTTATGTAAATATGTAGATATTATTTTAATAGAAAAAACAAATTACAATATATATTGGGCTTAAAAAATGACAATTTATATGCTAGGAATGACCCATTATCTACTCCAGCCCATTTTTTCACATCATTGGAATAGAGCTCATTTGCTTTGGTAAATACAATTAACCTTTATTCGGTGTAGCGGTTAGATTACATCAACAACCTCTTGATGGTTTAATGCATCCGCACTCCACTAAATTTTATTTCTTTTCCAATTTACATCGGAAACATTTTATTGGATTCTAAGTGTCTGCTGATTTATTTTAAAGTGAAACTATTGAACTATTTTTGGCTGAAGTGGAGATGACGTGGAAGAAAGAGAAATTGAGTTAAATGGCCTAAAAAAAAGTTCCAATTTAATGCTTCAAAAAATTTCGTAACAATCTCTTTATTTATTTTTCTTAAAAGGATTTTTTTATAATTACTTTGTTTTTAACAAATTAACCATTACTTTTTCCACTATCACTATTTGATGAGTGATGGAAAATTTGATCAAATGGTGATAAGTGTAAAGTAGTGGTTACTTCAAAACCTTCTTAAAAATATCTATCTTCCCCAAAGTTTCAACACATCAATCAATAAAAAAGAAATCCAACAAATTTACAATTCATTGATACACACATTTCAACTAATCACCAAAATTGATATCATAAATATAAGAAACCAAAGCATCCAAAACTCATCAAACCTTTTTTTGGATGACATAGGATTCCTACAAACTGCGAGTCTGATTAACTGACTTCACCCACTGCTTACGACTATTTGAACAATGGTTATTTCTCTATATATTTATAGCTGAGTGCTTCTCGGATACAATACACGAAGAGGAGAAAATCAATTTAAAACTAAACCCAATCAAATTTAAAACTAAACCCAATCAATCACATGCATATATTGTCTGCTCTAGAACAAATCAGTCACTATTGGGCCGCACGGCTTTAAAAACGCGTCATGCATGTATTGGGTCCATATATCACTTATAAGCCCGAGACGTCCCCTCTCTATTTCCAATGTGAGATTCAGTTCATTGTTGTCCCCATCGCCATCCCTTTGAGCCGCTCCTTGTACATGTCTTCCTACCTCGGTGCCACCCTTTCCGGACCGGGTCGTTATAGGCCCACCAGCTTCCGCCTGGTTCGTCCCCAAACTGTACATCTTATGTAAAGAGCGGCTCTGATACCACTTGTAAAACCCAAGCCCAATACCATGCAGATATTGTTCGCTCTGGCCCGAATCCGTCACATTAGGCTACACGGCTTTAAAATGCGTCATGCATGTATTAGGTCCACATATCACTTATAAGCCCTAGGCGTTCCCTCTCTATTTTCGATGTGGGATTCAGTTCATTCATGTCCTCATCGCCATCCCTTTGGGCCGCTCCTTGTACGGGTCTTCATTCCCTGTCGCCACTCTCTCCGGACCGGATCGTTACATCATGCCAGTCGATGCACTGATGATATTTCAACTTATGTCATTAAGGTTAGAAGTATCTATGATCAATTGGCTTCCTATGATTTGTATTATTCCCGATGAAAATTTTACTAATGCTCTATTGAATGGCCTTGGTGGAAATATTTAATGCTTTTATTCGTTCGATTCGAGTTTCAACAACATAAACTATTAGGTTTCATCAATTGTTTGGGTTATTCCTTCATGAAGAAAGGTAGCTGAACCGGCCCAAACCTAATTTGATTAAGCCAACTGCTCTTTATAGTACCAGGAATGTGCATAATACTTTTGGAAGAAGGGGAAGGGGTCGCGGTTGAAATAACAAAGGATGTCATGGATTATCTCAATATTCCGGGGAAAAAACTTAGCCCTCAAAGTCATAAATCATATTAGGCTTGATCCCATCCCACTCAACCTGGTAATTCTTTGGCACCTGTAACAATGTATGATTTTAATGGTCTTGAGCATCTTCAGTGTCATGATTGCAATGGAATTAGTCATATGGCTTGTAACTGCTCCACTCCTTGCTTCAACCAAGACAAAAACTACTGCTCTCAATCTAACCTTGTCACTAGTCCCATGGGTTGTAGGTTCTGGTGTGACACATCATATTACCTCTGATCTTGGAAATATGAATCTTCATTCTGAATATAGTGGTCTTGATGAAGTTCAACTAGATAATGGCTCTTATATCCCTTTGTCTCATGTTGGTAATTCTATTGTGTCTATTTAGTCCTCTCCGTTCAATTTGCGTAATATATTACATGTTCCTACCCCTTCTCATAATCTTTTATCAGTTTATGCTCTAACACAAGATAATCATTTTTCTGTTGAATTTACTCTGATTATTTTTTTATAAAGAATTTGCAGATGAGCATGATCAAATCAAAAAGCTGGTGTAACAATGGATATTATTCGTTGTGTAATTATTTACTTCTTTTTCAAATTGTGTTTCTAATTTAGCGATTTTTTCGGTTTGGCATGAGCATTTAGGACATGATTCTTTTCCTGTAGTCAAAATATGGTATCGCCTTGCTTACCTTGCCAAATTACCATAAAAATAGTGTGGTCTTACGCCTTTGACACAACTACCTATTTCAGTAATCGCACTCCATGACGCACTTGATTTTAAAAGTCCAGATCAATTATTATTTGATGATGCTCTTAATTATCTTTTATTTTTTAAAATTTTTTTTTGCATGTTTTTGGATGTCATTGTTATGGTTATGTCAATATACTAAATCCAAATTAGAAAATCGGTCCATTCCCTATATTTTTATTGGAAATATAGTTGTGTTAACCTAATGTTTTTGATCCTACAACATCATAAGTGTATATCTCTCGCTATGTGCGTTTTGTTTAATTCAGTAAATTTAATTAAGTTTAGAGAAGTTTTATTTATAAACCAGTTTTTCTGAAAATAACAAAATTACTCTTCTACATGTCAATGTTTCAGACGCATGCTTATTTATCAATTTTGCATACAGAAAATAACAAAGCCTTTTATTTGCTAAAAAATGAAAAAGTACAAAGAGCATCATCAAATTAACTCAATTTCTTTTTTTTTAAAAAAAGAATGGAATTTGAATGTTTACGGTTAATATTCTGATATTATGACGGCATCATTTGAATGCCGATCATCTATTAATAGCTTAAATTCATGTAGTACTAATTTTTCAATAATTTGATAACACACAAACTGCCAACAGAAATATTCTTCTCTCAATGATTTTATGTTATTCTTCCCAAAAAAAAAAATTTGGTATTTTTTTTCTCTTTTCAGCAAATGATGTATAATATGTGATAGGTGGAATATTAATAAAATACATTAAGCATATTGAATTTAAAATGAAAATATTTTATTTTGCACAACAAAAAATTCAATCGTCAATTTTATTTATGAACTGTTAATAAGAAGTTTTTGTCTAAAAAAAACTTGGGCAACTATGGCAATATTAATAATAAAAATAAATTTATATTTTCACACTTATTCGAATTTATTATCTCTGCAGTAATAAAAAGGGTCTCACTCATTTGACAAAATATTAAAATTTAAAAATTTAGAATATTATACTTGATTTTTACTATTTTATTTTTGTAAGAGAATATTATTATTTTTTTAATGAGTTTAGTATGCATCTATTTAAATAAAAAAGTTGAGTTAATTAGAAAAGTGACAAAAATAGGGACTCAAACAGTAAAATTTGACTCTAATCTTTGTAATCTTCAAAATTACAGTAGTATATTGCTCAATTTCTATCAGCTAAGTAACGCTTTAAGGTTTAAATTTAGTTCTTAAAAAAATTAATTTTTAAGAAAATTTAGTTCATAAGGTTTAAATTTATTTTTTAAGAAAAGAAAACTAAAAGTAAAATTGAAGCCTAAAAACCATTTACTCTTGTGACTAAATAAAATTGTAATTATTCTGTACGATATATAGGGAGTGAATATTAATACTGGCCAAGAAAATATGATTCTTGGAATTATTGGAGCAAATTAAACAACATGCATGTGAAATGGGTATCTTTTATTAAAAGGTATTTTGCACACGCATTTGCTTAATTAGTGACATTTTACTATTACCTTATAGTTGTGGATTAAGATTTTATTCTAAAACATAATTGCTATTTTTTCCTTAAAAAGATTTAATAATTTCAAAATTCCATTACTCAAAATGGTGGAACAATCAAATTCATATAGCCCCATATGAAACTTCCTAGAAATATACTTTATGTTTTGTTTGTTTTTGTTGGTCAATCACATTTGACATTTAATCAAATGCACGTTATGAAATACTCATATTATTATGTCTTTTACTCATTTTTATAATAAGGCCAGGGATAAAAGTAAAATAAAATAAATGCATAAATACATTTTTACCTACTTGAACTATAGTGCATAAAATTTACCTTTTTGATTTTATCACTACATGATTTTGCTTTTTAAGATATTTTTGTCAGTAAGAAATTATTTAGTATTTTCCGTCGGTATTCATTTAGAAATAAAAAAAGTAAAGCAAAACGTCTGAATTAAATAAGAAATCACGCCAACGAAAAGTTACAGATAAGTGAATCTGCTTCAGTAACGTCCGGATATTTTACACCTAAGAGAATATCTAAAGTAAATCTAAAATATAAGTATATATGCACTAATCCATTATTATAGGATTTTATCTACCAATTGTGAAAAGCAACAACCCTAAAATTAGGTGTATATATACCTCTCACTCACTAACTTGTTCAAGCATATCAAACATGGATGAACATGGAAGAGGGACTGAGTTGGCCAATGAAGAAAGAGGAGGAGATGAAGAAATTCGGTATCGAGGAGTGCGAAGGAGGCCATGGGGGAAGTTTGCTGCGGAGATTCGAGACCCATCTAGGCAAGGAACAAGAGTATGGCTAGGAACGTACGATACCGCGGAGCTGGCGGCTCGTGCATATGACCGAGCAGCATTTAACTTAAGAGGACATCTTGCTATCCTTAACTTTCCCCAAGAGTATTACTCTAAGCTCAAGGGAAGTTCTCCTACTCTTCGTCCTCCGTGTTCGGCCTCTTCATCTTCTTCTTCGACCGTAGATGGACGGGAAGTCTTCGTGTTTGAATGTCTGGATGATAGTGTTTTGGATGAGCTTCTTGAGTCTGAAGAAGAGAGGATGAAACGACTACAAGGTTGAGTTTAAATCTTGTTTTCGTATGGTTTTGGATTAGGCTTATTTCCTTTATACAACTTTTATTTTCTTCTTAATTCGGTTTTATGTATTTCTTTACCCTCATGTAACTAGAATAAAAGCCTTAATATATCCTCCTCAGTTTAAACTTTTCATGCTATATTTATGAACTTTTACATTGCATGGATAAATAGTATCATTAACCTAACTAGAAGTTTAAACAAACTCTCGCAAGTAATTAAAGTTTCACTAGAAATTGTTTGGAATATGATTTTTTTTAATGCTTCGCGCCAAATGTTCCTTAAATTTTGAAGGATAAGGACACATTTAGGCTTCTCGCAACAAAAACTTCATTAAACTTTTGTATATATTGGGCTTGAATTGTTTTTTAGCAAAGGCTTTGAAAAAAATTTGAACTGATCAATACCTGTAACTGAAACGCTCTTGCTTTTTAATTCAGTTGACTCAGGAATTTCATTAGGCAACCAACATTCAATAAAGTTCAGTTTAATTTTTTTCAGAACCTATCTGAACCTAGCTAATTATCATTCAAGGGCACAAAAAATTATCTCAAAATAAAAATGAAAATGAACCAAATAAACTCAACAATTTAGAATTATGATCAGTTTGGTTCGTTGTTTTTTTTTTTTGGTTTTTCATTCGGTTTCCAAATCACATTGGGCCGACTAATTCAGAGCGGGTCCAAGGATTATGGTATTTAAACCCCTTGCAGTCGCGGTTGTGGGGGATCGATCCGCAGATCTCCCTACCAAGGGCAACCCCATGCTACCACTGCGCCAACCATCAATTGGTGATCGGTTTGGTTCGTGTAGTAACCGATGAAGGATAAAAAAAATTATTATAATAAATGAAAAACATTTTACAAAATAAAATATAGATATTAATTATTAGTGTAAAATAAGTATGAAGTACAAAAGGGGCAAGTCATTTGATAGTCCCTATACTATATGCTGAAATGTAGTTTTTAGTCTTCATTTTTTCAGTAATAAATTATGAGTTCTGTTACGGGAAATGTAGAATACAAGGTAAACACAGAAAACATACAAAAATGAGAAACTTGAAGAAAACACGAAATATAAGAAATCAAACAAAACATGAGAAATGTAGAATATGAGAAACACAAAATACAATAGCAAAATGTAGAAATCATAAAAAATGAAGAGAAAGGAAAAAAATTGGAGTTAAATGCACTAATGGTCACTCAATTTTGTTTGTTGTCAAAATGGTCATTTAACTTTAATTTGTCTCAATAAAGTCACTCAACTTTGAGCTTTGTCTCAATTAGGTTACTTCATCAACTTAAAGATAAATTAAATACTAAATTAGTGATGTGGCTGCCATGTTGGCATAAGTCAACTTTTGAATGTTGACTTTGATCGCCATGTGGCGGACAGCTAGGCGCCACATGTCACAAATTTTTATTATACATCTAGGTAGCTGCTACGTGGCAGTCAAAGTCAACGGTCAAAAGTTGATTTGTGCTGATGTGGCATCCACATTACTATTTAGGATTTAATTTATTTTTTAAGTTGATGGAGTGACCTAATTGAGACAAAACTCAAAGTTGAATGACTTTATTGAGACAAATTGAAGCTGATTGACTATTTTAAGACAAAAGACAAAGCTGAGTGACCATTAGTGCATTTAACCCGAAAAAAATGTAAAAAATGAGAATTTTATTTTTGTAAAAAAACACATAATATTGAAGAAAAGCACAGAAAATTTGTAAAAGTTTATAATAGGATCTATTTTGACAATGTGGGATATGGGTTTGAACCTTAGCAATCCTCTCCTCAAACACAAGCACCACATCATTAATGTCCATGTTTTAACGATAATCTGTTTATCTTGAACTGAATTAAATTGAACTAAATTGAAATGAATATTACTGAACTAAACTGAATTGAAGTGCAATTACTAGAGTGAAATCAAATTACTGAACTGAATACTACTAAACTAAACTGAAATAAATTACTGATCAGTACTTAAAACCATAGGGAATAAGACCATATCACAATAGTAAAAGAAGTTACAAACTAAGATATCACACGAAATCAATGTTACCGGATCATGTTATATGAACCAAAATATCCAACATTTTAAATGATAGAAATAAATGAAGTATCAGTACTTAGGATTTTAGGTGTAAAATTTGTTAACCAATATATAAACGGAGATACAGGAAATACCATACATTGGTAATAAATGTCAAATCTAACATTTGGCATTTTATACTCTATCCGATGGTTGAATTAACAGATTTTTACATTGTTTTGAAGAGTAGTTTTATACCTCTTTAAGGAATTTTTCTTTTATAAATAATAAATTCTCTTATCATTTTGAGGAAAACTCACATAGTTTTTGCATTTTAGGTCAATGTCGTCCTATGAACAAATACGGATATTAAAGTAGTAGCTTTAAATAGCATCCCCTACAAGTGCTTTCTGATATACCTCTGACATTATTAGGAGCATCTGGAAGAAATGTCTATGTCCATTTAAAATAGTACCGCAATTTTTTTACTTTTTTTAAAAGAGGTATACTTTCAACTAAAAAATTCTTAATTGATATAGAATTTTGGGGTAACCGTTATTTTGGTTATCTTATTGTTATTTTGTTTGTTTTCTTACGAAATAATGTCACTTTATTTGTTTTTATCATTGGATTAACTTGTATAAAATCATCAAACGGTGTTAAGAATAAAAGTAACCTAAAATTTAATCAAGCATACCTTATGGATACATAAAAAAAAGTTGAATCTACATCTTCAATATCATAGACCATGATATTAATAAGAACAGTAGGCAATGGAACTATCTTTTGACATATTGATGCGAAATATTTCACCCAGGATATCGACTTTATAGTTTTTCTCTCTTCTAAAATGACTATACGAGATTTAAATGAGTGTGATATGTCTCATAGCGTATAAAAACTCTTGCTTATTTTCATGAAATTAAATATAATAGCACCCATCGTGGTAGAGAAACGACAACTACTCATAAAAAGAGATAAATCACCACTATCCACATAAAAAGAAATAGTACATTTCGTATAGGGTAAAAGTGACAAAAAGAAATCTTAAAATATAAAAGAAACCAATACCATGAGTTTATTCAATAACGAAAGAAAACAAAGCAAAAAGATAAAGAACTTATCTTCTGGTTAAAAGCCGAAAGAAAACTTCAAAATCGAAATGAAGAACTTAAACTTTCTTCACGGTTAGGATTTCTTTCCGCTTTTGCTTCGATAAAATTAGGTCCATTTCAATTTTATATTAATTAATCTAAGGTTATGCTCTTTATTATTGAACTGAACTGAATTTGTTGAATTGGCAAAATTTTGTTGAAGTGAAATGGACTTCTAGATGGATTGAAATAACTAAAAAATTTGATTAAATTGAGTTTTGTTGAATTTAAACCAAAAATAACAGGACTTATTTGCTCTTTAGTTATTACTTGTGTTTTGGATATGAAGGTATAAAATTTCTCTTAAGTTATAAACAGAAAATAAAATATTCACGAAGAGAATACTCCATCACTTATCTCAAAACAATAGAACATTGATGAATCATGAAAAGGATGATAATCATCCCATCTAGAATCACTCATGAACCTCAAAACAACTTACGAGTGGGCTAATATTGAGATTAATTTGATTTTAAGCTCGACTTGCACAAATTAACAATTAATGTGTTGGACTTTTATCAAAAAAATCAAAATTACACTGTGTTGAACTAAACTTAAGCTAAGCATTGGGCTCTGCTCGAGTCAAGCTGGCCCAACAGATGAACATTTTTTAATCCTAATTATGTTGACAAAGAAACCAAAATTTATTAAAGAATAAGTTATGTTTTCTACTTTTTACTTAAATTCAGTATAATAATTTATTTCATTTAAGGTCAGTAAATTCAACTAAATTCATCAAACATTCGGTTAATAATATTTTAATTCAGTTGAATTTTTTTTTAGTAAAAAAGAATAGAACCTAAAAAAACTCATAAAAATAAAACGGAAGTAAAGAAAATATAAACAAGGCACAAAAACCCAAGTCTTTGTTCTTTATAATTGAATTGAACTAAACTAACTGAATATTACTGAACTAAACTGAACGAAACCGCATTTTATTGAAGAAATTACTGAACTGAAATAAACTATTGATAACGCATAAGAAAACAAACCTAGAAAAATTTCACCCCAATCTTTGCTAAAATGCACCATTGTCGTATCAAAAAGTCGGGGACGAACCATCCAACTTGCCAACCTTTATTTTAGATTTACCTATGCACACTTGGAAGAGAAAAAACAAATCAATCAATTACATAAACCTATACATAATTAGTGTGTTTATTGATAAATATGGATACTATGTACAAAACAACATTAAATATAGAGTTTTCTTTTTTTACAAAGAGCGGTTTCGAACTTCGAGGAAAAGAAAAGAAATAAAAAGCAAAAAAATAAAATAAAAACAACCATTACGACATATAAAATCGACGAGAGAATTTGGAACCACATGCATCAGCTAGAAGGAGATTTTGGAGGCATGCAAGCGACACAACATGTTGGAAATTGAAAATTTACGACATTCGTGGGGAATTAAAAAATTTGAATTTCTTAAAACCAAGATCCGTTAGCTTATTGAATAACAATTAAGAAGATTGGTTAGATAAAATAACTCTAGGAGATTACTATGTAACGTTGTTAGCGTTAAGTCCACACGAGCAAGAACGAATAAAACGGTAAATTGAAACCCAATTTTGGTCTAGGAATTTCGGCTTCTCTAGAGAGAATTAGATGTGTGTATCAAATACCCCATAGGGGGTTATATTTATATTGTTTAGAATTGTCTCTACTAAATAAGACTTTTATTCCCAAAAGGACTAGGTCAACTCTTATTTAATTAATAAAATAATTTTATTCACACCAGTATTCTTATTTAGTTAAACTAGTAATTTATAGGCTTAATACCTATCCAGCCCCCTAAACTTGTCAATTTTTTTCACTTTGCCACCTCAACTTAGATGACAACCATTTAGCCACCTGAACTTGTAATTTTGTTCCACTCGGTCTCCTCAACTTGTCAAATATGACCCATTTTGCCTCTTTGTGCTGACGTGGCATAATATAAGTGGTTATAAAAAAAATATGCCACATCAACATAAAAGGGGCAAATATATCACAATTGACAAGTTGAGGAGGCCAAGTGGAAAGAAATTACAAGTTCAGGTGGCTAAGCGGAACAAAATTACAAGTTCAGGTGGCTAAGTGGAAAAAAATTACAAATTTAGGTGGCCAATAGATTGTCCGTTAAGTTGAGGAGGCTAAGTGAAAAAAAGGGACAAGTTCAGGGTACCACAAATGTATTAAGCTTAATTTATATAAATCCATATTTATTAAATTTCTCAATTAACTAAATAATAATCTCAATAATTTAATTAATTAACATTATAACACATTATAATTTAATTCAATTAAACTATATATATCAACATTATATATACATATTTCGGCCAACATTACCAAATACACATATTTGGTATATTTACTAGTTTACCATTTTATCCTTCAATAATCTTAGTGTGTGACCCACTAGGTCTTTACCACAACCGGTCGCATATTAATCTAATCTCTATTAATTAACACAACATAGAAGAGCGTCGACTCAAATATGGAGATATTCTTTTAACCCGGAGTCATAAGGAGTCAAGATTAACAGTTGACTTCTTTTACCTGTCAGTGATATATAGTTGCAATATAATTCGGTCCCTCATTAATATTATCTTTAATGAATCATGATCACGGAAAAGTCAATCATATAATTCATTATTAATTTACTTGTGCTCAAATAAATATTCTCCATAAATTGAAAACCATTTCCAATTTATCATATTACCTCGCGCAAGGGTTTAAAACTATTTATTCACAAGAGGCCCAAGATAAATCTTCTCTAATACAGAAGTGATGATATCCTCAATCTAACATTAACTGTTTTGCAATTACTTTATGTGTTACCCAATGTCTACCCGAAGGACACCCGAATATTGGATCGTACAGATAGTAGAATCAAAGTAACACACTCCATAATTCAAAGTCACATGAATGAGTATTTGAGTTCTAGGACTACTTTATATCTATTACCACATATGAGTTAAACTAGTTGACATTTATGTATTTATTTCATACTAGTAACTCAAAGCGGGGTCTCCAATATATATAACATCATTATACATATCCATATAATTATCCAGATATCTCGTATAATCTAAGTTCGCGAGATCAACTTCTTATTCGTGAATAAGGGATATATTATATGCAAGTCTCAACAGTATATATATTAATCCAATAATACAATACTCAACTTGAGATATTTTAAGTTTATTTAATCATTAAAGTATGTCTCACTTCATATTGTATGAACATTTTAAGATTATCAATATAAACTATGGATTTCTTTTAAGTAATAATTACAACGTAATATATATAAGATAAAAGATAAAAGCTTTTCATAAAATTAATAGTTTATACATTCTTTATTCTAAATAAAATATCCTAAACAACAATTGTTTTTAGGACGGAAACTACAACACAACACACTCGTGATGATAAGCAACTCTATTTGATGGCAGCAAAAACCATTTTTTCTTCCATGAGAAAAACCATAAGAACAAGAGAGAAAAACAACAACTTCTCATATACAGAGACAAACCACAACCACCCATATAGAGAGAACAAACTAACAACTTTAAATCATTATGTAAAATATATTCCAAACTTCAAATGGCAATGCTACGTAAGACAATAGTCTCAATGGTGATACCAGGCCCAAATGCCAACAGAACACCAAAATCTAACCCTTCCCCTGTAGTTGTGTTTTTTTCCTTGAATGATTTTTTTCTCATCTCATCAAGAACAAAAAACACACTTACACTCCTTGTATTTCCATACTCACGTAGCACATTTCGACTTGCCTTAAGCTTCTTTTTATCCAAACCAAGTTTTCCTTCCAACCCTCTTAGTATACCTGGACCCCCAGTATGAGCTACATAAAATAATGAGTTCCAATCTTTAACCCCAATTCCATTAAAAGTTTCACTCATTATGTCCACAATATGGTCACCAATAATCGTCGCATTTGCAGGTGATAAATATTGCGATAAACCCATTTCGAGAGTATATCCTCTAATTGCATGCCCTGAGTTTGGAATAGTTGTTTGAAATGCTGAAACAAGTTGAAACAATGGATATTCAATATCGATATAAGGATTTGCACCAATTATTACAGCTCCAGCAGCATCAGCAAAAATGGAACCGCCGACAAGAATGTCCAAATGGGTGTAGGAGGGTGCGTGAAATGATGAAATTACAAGTTCTGAACAAACAACGAGAGTTCGAGCATTAAGGTTGTTTTCGGCAATATCCTTAGCAAGACGAAGAGCATTTCCACCTCCGGAGCAACCTTGCTGATAAATCATGAATCTTTTGATGGAGGGTGGAAGTTCAAGTAACTTCATTAATTCATAGTCCGCGCTAGGCATATTTACGCCTGAAGATGTGCAAAAAACAAGGTGTGTGAGACTTGACATAGGTTGTCCCCATTCTTCTATAGCCTTCAATGCAGCTTCTTTTCCTAATTTCGGTACTTCATGAACTAGAATTTCTTGACGCACATCTAAAGATGGAGCGCCATAGATCCCTATATTTGGGTGTTTCTTGATAATGTCCTCAGAAAGATGAAGATAACGTTTTTCAATTTCTGATTTTTTACCTGTGCAAACCACATTAATTATGAGTCAATCATATTATAGTTAGTGGGAGCATATGCTTTAGGAATAAGTATTTTTGATTTCTCAAAAATTTAAAATAGACATGAAATGGATCAATTAATATTTAGAATAAAACCTTCACGAGTGTGTTTTGTTTTTACTTTAACAAATGTTAAATTCATTACAAAACTGACTCAATAGACACTACAAGAAAACAGGCTTTTAATAAGGGAAAAATCTGTTAAGAAAAGAGCATATACTCTTATAAAAAGCCTTTTCATAAGAGGAAAACACCCTTATAAGCCCCTTGTTAGATGTCTCCTTGATAATGGTTTTAATAAGGGATATGAATCCTCTTATTATTAACTTTGCAATAATGGTAAACTACCCTTATGAAAAGTATTTATATTAATTAAAATCTGAAACTAATTATAATAACTGAAAATCCATTTTTAAAAAAAATATAATTAATAATAACAAAAAACTCTATTATTAAAATAATTCAGTTTTTGAAATAAATTTTCAATAACAAAATAAATGAAAATTGGATTGAAGGGAGCTATTAGCATATTATATAATAAGATATTGATTTGTGTATTAAGAATCTGACAATCAGTAAAAAAAACCTACAAAATGAAGAATTGTCGAAACTTGAAACAAATATTCATCCTCCATAAAAATAATACATCATCCACTTCATAGACCATAGCATGTGCTCATCTTCACAGTAATATATCCAATAAGCCTAAAATATGTGCGACTTGGTTGACTTTAACCTACAAAAAAACAAATTATGACTAGAAAGTAAAGTTCCTTCATAGATGAATAAGCATACCAGAAAAAACAGAGAACCATCATCTCTTACAATTATCATATGGACAACTTTTGCAATGTTGCTGGGTTCACAATTTTCCTCAACTTGTAATTCAATGGTCCTAGATAATATTATGGTCTACTCGGTTTCTCTAGTAAACTATAAAACAAGACTGCAAATCAAATATTACATCAAAAGAAAATCCCAGCTAGCATAACAATATCTATCAACATCTCAATCTCTCGTTAGCATATAAAAGAAGAACTGAACCATTAAGAATAAGAGCAGTAAAAAACAATAAGCAGATTAATATACAAGAGTAGGGTTCATAAAAATACCATTGAAACTGAAAAACCATTAGAAACTTGAAATACGACTGAAAATGATTGGAAACATAAACCATTTACAAGCACCAAAATCTCATAGTAGAATAAACAATTAGACATCACAAATATGAACCATTTGATGCTAGCTAGTACCATACCTGATATTGTTTATAAACTGCTTTCACTAGAGGTTTCGAAGAATTTTCAACAAAGGATTAGCTCGTGTTCCTCTGCTTCATCTTCAACTTAGAAACTTCCCACTCTTCACATCCTCAAAAAAAATAGGAAGATCAATTAGTTCAGACCTAATTGGCGTCAATATAGCAAACCATGATAGAGCTGGAATTCCAGTTGTGAAACCTTAACGAAACTGGACTTCCAATTCTGGGACCCTAACAGATTTGGAATCCAGTTCAGTTAGGGTCAGGTAACAAAACTGAAATTCCAGCTCCAGTTCTAAAATAGAACTTGAACTGGGATTGCATTTCTGTTTGCAGAACTGGAATTCCATACATAAGATGCAATACAAAAAAAATAACTAGTCTAAAAATATTCACTAGGGAAAAAAATTGGAAGTATATGCTATTAAGAAATTAGATAATACGTTTATGCTGAAAGTTTATAGCCTATTCTCGCCTATCTACTAAGAAACAATAGATAGTAGAAAGTATCCGTTTATGCTGCTTTACTCCAATTTAACAAATAGATAAGATTGAGTTGAAGCACATTATTTCCTTCATGATAAGTTAAAACCATGAAGTCCGCAAATAGGATCCAATAGATGAGATACCAACAAGACTAACAATATTTAGCAAAATTCTCAAACTTCTGTAATTCATTGGTGCTAACAAAGTAGTTTGTTTTTTCATATTTCAAGGTTGCCAAAGGAACGAAATGAATGAACAACTGAACTATTGAAGTTACCTCAGCTTTAGCATGAACAATATCTTGAAGTTCATAAGGAAATAATGCATCTAGTACCGCATGATCATGTGCTGGCACTTCACGCCATCCCCGACCATGACCATCTGCTTCACAAACTCCCAATTAGAAAATCCTAGTATGCTAATCATAATCTTAATCTCAATTCATAATTAGGAACAACTTCATCTCATAATCTAGTCAATCATTCAAAATAAACGAATTAGAGATCATCCAAAAACACAGTAAGCAATTAACCTCTCGGAGGTGGTGATGGAAGGAACAGAACAACTTTCACCATCACCGGCATTGTATCCGTGTCCGGGCAACATAGAGCAAAATCAATCCGCAATTTCACACTATAAAAAGAAAAACTAACAGAAACAAAGACAACATCCGGAATCAAAAATCAAAATGAAGCCGCAATTTCACATAAGCAAAAGGATCAACAAACTCGAAAACAAAAAAACATGGGCAAATTCACAACCCAACTGAAACAATTAAACGGATACCTCCTTCTTGTTGTGTTCGTCGATGGCGAATCGAGCAAGACCGTCGATCTCCAGGCTGTTAACGGCGGACTGAGAATCGAAATAGAGAGGCAGATAGGGATGGAGGCGGTGCAGAGGGAGATTGGGTTAGAGAGAGGCACTAGATAGGGTTAGAGATATTTGTTTTAACTTAACAGACTATTCATTTTTTATTTCTTTTAAGCAAAAATATTTCTTTTCTCTTTTTCTTTTAACTTAACATTTCAAAATTTTACAAGGAAATAGTACCGCCTCTCTTCTTTTAACTTTTAATAAGGGTTAATCTAAATGTTTTTGGAAAAGTGAAACTTTTGCTTAAGAAAACTTTTTTGAGCAATAGTAATGGTATCTCCTCTTAATATTTTTGGCCTTTAATAAGTGATTTATTTCCATTATTATTTTTTCCTTGTTATTGCTTGATTTTCTTGTAGTGAGAGTAGAATATTCTCATTCATGTTAAATCCCTAATTAAGTAATTTGTGCTATCTAAAACATCATTCACTCCTATAGGCTAAAACATTTGGAGCATGAAGACCCTGTTCTTTTTTATTTATATTCAGCACATTTCAGTATTTTACTTCAATTCAGCAATTTTAGTTCTATTCAGCAATTTCATTCAACAATTTCAGTTATATTCAAAAGTTTCAGTTCAATTCAGCAATTCCAGTTCTATCCAGCAATTTTAATTCAGTTCAACTTTTTTTAGTTCAACCAAAAAAAAACAAGGCCGAAGTAAATATATGTACAAGACTCAACATTGAACACAAAATTTAATATTCTATAAATGAAAGCATAACTCATCATAAAGCTAGCTGAATGGAGGATGATCCCCCTTATATAAAAGAAGAGTTTTGATATATGTAACCATTAGGGCTGCATATAAGCATTAAATACAAGTAAAGATTCTCTCTTATTTAATGCTTTGGTATTTAATATATAATTTAGTTTGATTTTATTTATGTAAACAAAATGTACATACCATTTTAAGAGTATTATATAGATAATTGAAAAATTATGTAAATTAGTTTCCTTATTCTAAAACTAATTTAGAACATATTGAAAATATGGTACTCTTTAAAAATACATGTGCAACGGGTTCATGCTAGGACTATTTAGGGTATAATAAAAATACAAATCCTAGAATTAATTTAGAATACACCGAAGATATGGTACTCTTTAAAAATATATGTGCAACGGGTTCATGCTAGGACTATTTAGGGTATAATAAAAATACAAATCCTAGAATTAATTTAGAATACACCGAAGATATGGTACTCTTTAAAAATATATGTGCAACGGGTTTATGCTAGGACTATTTAGAGTATAATAAAAATACAAATTCCTATTTATAATTAATTTAATGTGTACCCTATAAATTGTAATTAAATTTCTACTAATTCTATTCTACAAATATTGAAAAATTACCCTAACAAAATTTTATGTACAACATATTAACGGTAAAATAAAAAATATTTAGTGGAACATAATAGAATATATTTCTTCTTATTTTGGTAAGTTTTAGTTTATTAGTTTTATTGGGTTTTGATTTATTTTGTTAACATACACAATGTTAAACTAAATTAGCTAATAAATATAGAAGCATTAAATACAAGAGAATTTTTACTTGTATTAAATGCTTATATGCAGCCCTTAATTAGGGCTGCACATATCGAAACCGATAAAAGTAATATAATTCCGTGATTAAAAGAACATACACAAACCCACCAAGTAATGTCTCGATGGTGGGATATTCTATGGTCACTTTGTTTTTCACAAAGTAACCATTACTTTGTTTTATCAACCATTGGATCATGAGTTAAAAGCTAATCCAATGGTGAAAAAGACAAAGTGTAGACAAAGTAAGGGAAAAACAAAGTTACCATAGCCTATACCCTCGGTGGTTATTACATTTTACTAAGAAGTGTGATGTCATGGATTCAAATTTCATGATTGTAAAAAGTGAATGCTAAAAAAAAAAAAAACATACACAAAATTTGATTATAAATAGTTAAACTATTTTCATTTTGGCAATGGTCTTAATATAGAAAGAAACTGTCTATTAAACAAATATAAAAAAAAAAAACTAAAAGAAAAATACCAAATTAAAATAATTAAAGTGCATTTTATTAAAGGTAAATTATTCAAAAATAGTGAATTAAATTGAAAAAAAATCTTATTATTATTTAGGGTAAACAATTATTTAATTCTCAAAGTTTTTACCCACCTAATTACTTAGTCCATGACTTTACTAAAGTCTTTTAGTAGTTTTTTTTCGAATTCAATTAGTTAGTCCTTTATCCAATCTTTCCGTTAACTTGAATAAAAAGACTATATTACCCCACTTTATATTAATTATTACTCTCATGTTCCTCTCCCCACTTCTTTTGCCCCAAACTCCATTTTTCACCGGGGTGTCATTGTAATGGTCCCTTCAAGCCAGGGGCGGGGGCTCGGGTGGGCTCGAGCCCTCCTCAATTCCGACACAATCCTTAAAGATATAATGGTATGTTTCGGCTAGCCCTCTAAAAATAATGTATATTAACAGTAAAGATGATAAAATGGACAAAGTGAAAGAGTGACAGAGTTGGTAAGAAGGGTGTGTTTAAACCTGAAAAATAGGGTTCAAATCACACCATTTACAAATTTTTTTCTCCCAACATTATTAATGTTTTTCATCAATTTTTTTTCCCCTAACATTATTAATGATTTTCATCAATTTTTAATTTTTTAATGTTATTTTGATCGAAAACTCTACTTTTTTGTTTTTCCTTTCTTTTTGTTTTATAATTTTATCAAAATTTTTTTATTAGATCATTAATTTGCTTCTCCTAATTTTATCAACTCTACTACATTTTGTATACACGCATACATTAAAAGAAAAATTTACACTAGAGCCAAAATTAGCCCCCCGATGTTCAAATCATTGGTCCGCCCCTGCTTCAAGCTATGTTCAATCAAAAATCAAAACTCATTCATTATACTCTCATATACATGACAAAACTCAAATATATGCTCGCATAACACTAGTTTATTGGAGAGGAAACTCAAGTTTCAGATTTATAGATAACATAAAAATGAAAATTCAAATACTTGAATCCCCAATAATCCTCAAAATATGTGTTCTTAAATCCCCAATTTCAGCAGTTGGACAGATGCTTACTTAAGGGCGAATGAGCACAAATCAAGCAATGGAAACAAATGCAGGTCCATTTCTCTTTCCGATACTCTATTTTGGTCGCATTTTTATTCAAATCCCATCAAATTTCTCCCAAAAACAAATGCATCCCTCGATAATATGCAGCGTAATTCCCTCTTCAAGTCCTCTCATATGTATAATTTTATTTTTTTTTTGCAAATGAATGAAGTAGAATAGAAGATGAAGAAGAATAAGAACAAGAAATAAAAAACCCAAGTAGTTGAAGATGAACATAGAAGAAATTAAAGTGGAGAAGAAGAGAAGGTGGAAGAAGAAGAAGAAGTAGAAGGTGGTGAAATGGATTGAGAAAATTAAAGAGAAATATGAAAATGAATTGAAAAGTAAGGGCAATCCTGAGATTTTTAATTTTATTTATTAACTTTGATTGTTGACTAACAACTTTATTAACAGAAAGTAATGTTCAAGTGGTCCTTGAATGTCTAAATTGAATTTGGACATTGACCCTAAATTTAACAATTTCATATGCACATTAAAAACTAAATCCTAGACACTAAAAACTAAACCCTAAACCCTAAATCATCGACCATAGACACTAGAAACTAAACCCTAGACCCTAAATCATCAACCCTAGATACTAACATGTGACGTGTCATCGAATTATTAGTCGGGAGTATCACATCATCTAGGGTCGATGATTCAGGGTCTAGGGTTTAATTTTAGTGTCTAGGGTCGATGATTCTGGGTTTAGGGTTTAGTTTTTAATGTGAATATAATTGAAATTGTTAGATATAATGGTTAATGTCCAAATTCAACTTGGACATTCAAGAATCACTTGAACATTATTGTATTAACGGAATGAATGTATAAGGATTAAAAACACAAAGATTAAATAATTGTCTTAGTAAAACCTCATGTATTAAATAATTGTAAATAATTGTTTATTCTCATGTATTAAATAATTGTTTATCCTGTTATTTTTTCGATAAACACTTTAAGATAAAAAAAAAATCATAAACTTAATCACAAAGTAGTTAAATTTAACTTAATACGTGTGAACTTGTCTTTCAAATCAGTCAAATGCTCGCTTTGAGTGACTTTAAAATAGAAGTCCGGATAGTCTGACTGGTAAAAACAATTTGGTGGAGTTGCTGTGCCAATAGCAAGAACTGTGGCAATTCCCTTGCATTTTTCCTGCATAATGATATATTTTCCAATAATACTTTTGTTTGCAAAAATAAAATTACAATGTGTCTCATCACCTACATCCCCTTGAATTATTTATAGGAAATAAATAATAAAATTATGCAAAAGTGAAAAATATTATTTAAATAAAAATTATAATTATTTGTAAAAAGTATAAAACTGTATAATAACTTGGCAAAAATCATCTTGAGGCTCCTGATATTTCATTGTTCGGTGCATTAAGTCTTTGATCTTTCATTTGGACACATTAAGCCCTTGATTTTTTATTTTTAGTTCTATCAAGCCTCCATCTAATAAAATTGGATTATTTGTTAACTTTAACAAATTAATAAGATTGAAATATTGTGGCATAATTACAAATCTAGCTCGTTTAGGAGGGTTCATTAATATATGTGATTCACTTTGCTTTTTACTTACATTTTTTAGACAATATTGTCTTTTTCAAATTGACAATTATTTTTTCCGCATATTGGCATGTAGTAACGCTCCACATTCTTTCTCAAACATTTCTCTTTCTCTCTCTCCAATTTGTCTCTCAAGTTTATTTATGTAATCGTTTCTTCTTCTTCTTCTTCTTCTTCTTCTTCTTCTTCTTCTTCTTCTTCACCTTTGCTCTTCTTTTCTTTTTCATCTTAGTTCTTCTTTTCAATTTCAGCCCCACAAATTAAGGCCAAATTCTTAATGACTGAAAATTATTGAAGCACATTTACTGAAAAGAAATTACTAAACTAAAATGAACAACCGATACGTACTAATAAGGCATAAAGAACATGGTCAAACATCGCTCATTAAATTTGATCTATGTTTTCATTCTCCTCAATTTTACTTTCGAAATGACTAGAAAATGAGCAAAACAACGACAATAACTACTGATTTTTTTGTTCATTTTTAAAAAAATTGTTGAATAATTTATTGAATATTTAATCAACTGTAATTAATTAGGTGTCGCAATATTTCAATTGGTCTTATTAATTTGTGAAAGTTAACAAATCATCCAATTTTGTTAGATGATGACTTGATAGAACCAAATATAAAAGATCAAGGGCCTCATGTATCCAAATAAAAGATCAAGGGCTTAATGCACCGAAAAGAGAAAGATCAGGGGCCTCAAGATGCTTTTTGCCTAATAACTTTTCAATCTTTTCTTAGCATGAACATATCATATCATTTAGGCCCTTTTTTTTATTTCTTATTTTCAGTAAAATCCAGAAAATTGAAGTGAAGTGGAAGAATCTATATATCTATATAAAAGGTGAGCTAAAACTCTATTTTTACAATGTGCCACCTCATCAAAATACGATGTGTCAAAAATCTAGAATTTTGAACTTTTTTTTTGGGTATTTTATTTCATTTAGGCTTAATACACAAAAAACCCCATAAACTTGGTCAAATGTTGCAATTGTCCCCCCGAACTTTTAATTGTAACAAATTACCCCTCAAACTTGGCAAATTGTAACAAATAACCCCATATTTTGAGTTTGAAAAGTCAAATGCCACGTGTCATCCTCTTATTCGATATTTGAAAAGTCAAAGTGCCACGTGTCATGATTCTATAGGGTGTTTGAAAAGTCAAAATGCCACATGGAATGATCTTATAGGGTGTTTAAAAATTTATGCATCATTGGGGGTAATTTGTTACGATTTGCCAAGTTCAGGGGGTAATTTGTTACGATTTACCAAGTTCAGGAAGTAATTTGTTACAGTTGAAAGTTCGGGGACAATTGCAACATTTACCAAGTTTAAGAGTTCTTTTGTGTATTAAGCCTTTCATTTATGGTTAAGAAAAATACAATTCATAAAAGAAAAAAAAAATATTCACCATTCTGCAGGCTAGATATAAAAGCATATAAAATACTATTATCTTACATTAATGAAAAAGGTTTCACATTATTAATGCAATTATTAAGGAAAAAAAAATGGAAGACTAAACACTTACTCTTCCATAAGCAATTCATAAAGAGCATATGAAAAGTCATAATTTTATATGAAATTGAACATTAATTACATGGTTTGCTGTTACACCAATGTAATATGTATAAAAGATTCAACTAATTGGTTGTTTGTAGTCATCAATCTAATGCATGAGAAAAATTATTTGGAGAAATTATTTAGCTTTTAGGTGGTGTACTATTGATTGGTGTAAGTCAAGATCTATTTGCGAGAACAACTAAATCTCCAATTAGGAGTTTCAAATAAGAGAAAGCAGTTATGTTCACATGCACATTAATATGCATACACATTCACATCTAGGATCAATTTAATGGTCCAAAATTTATCTAATAAAATTTAAAATAAAAACCTTAGATACTAAAAACTAAACTCTCGACCTAAATCATCGACCCTAGATACTAACATATGTGACGTGTCATCGAATTATTAGTCCGGAGTACCACGTCATCCAGGGTAGATGATTTAGGGTCGATGATTTAGGGTCGATGATCTAGGGTCCAGGGTTTAGTTTTTAGTGTCTAGGGTTTTTATTTTAAATTTTATTAGATAAATTTTGGACAATTAGATTAATCTTAGGGTGAATGTGTATGCACATTAATATGCATGCGAACGGGACTATAAGAGAAAGAATGCTCACAATGAGAAAGAGTAGCAAAAAAAGATTGTTGGGATAAATTGTTGGAATTGAAAGATATCAATATTGGTATTTTCTTCAACATCTTCATCTTTTTTTTTCTTGATTTATTCTTTTTTTATATAAACAGAGCCGTATACTAAAAAGAATATTGGCATATTCTCTTATTTACTAAACAAAGCCGTATACTGTGGCAATTCCCTTGCATTTTTCCTGCATAATGATATATTTTCCAATAATACTTTTGTTTGCAAAAATAAAATTACAATGTGTGTCATCACCTACATCCCCTTGAATTATTTATAGGAAATAAATAATAAAATTATGCAAAAGTGAAAAGATTTATTTAAATAAAAATTATAATTATTTGTAGAAAGTATAAAACTGTATAATAACTTTTCAATCTTTTCTTAGAATGAATCCTTTCAGTTGTGTTCACATGGTCAATGATTGATCAAATACAATTTAGTCAATCACCGTTAGATCAAAATTTAAGGGTTGAAATTAGTCAATCCTTAAATTTTGTTCTAACGGTGATTGACCAAATTGTATTTGGTCAATCATTGACCATGTGAGCACCACTCCATATTATTTAGATCCTTTATTTTATTTCTTATTTTCGGCAAAATCCAGAAAATTGAAGTGAAGTGGAAGAATTAGAAAAAAAATTCAAAAGGTTGTCTTGACGGATGAGAAAGGTTGGACGATTAAAGTGGACATCTCGGCGGTTGGGCGGCCGGGAAGGAAATTAGGTTTTGTTTGGTTTCAAGGCTCAAATACCATGAATAAAACACAATTCTCCTTGGCTAGTATTTAACAGAGTTACGTGAATATATACCGACATGAGTGACCAGACCCTAACTTAGTAAACAAAATTTACAATAGTGTCAACCCAACATACTTACTACTTTTGGTTTTATCTAAACAAATTAGAGGAAGAGAAATTTTAAAATGCTCACAAATGCAAGAAAGCCCATTATAACAAATGATAATCAATAAATAGTAAACATAATTAAATTCCAACACTTTAAATGGAGCTTCTGTTGGATCTGTATTACCAGATCATTGTCTTCCTAACCATTAGGTGGAGTTTCGGTTGTACAAATGTGAAAATTATAGTCATTCATGTCAATATCCTCTTCTCTCTGGGTTCTTCCATTAGTGCTTCAAACGATGAGCGCCTAGGGTCCTCCTGTTATGATATTAACGCTTTGTTGCTTTATGTTCATGATGGGAGAAAAGATTTTTGACCGACCCACGCTCAATGCACCAATTTCACACTGTGAGAATAGATCCAAGCTACCCAATGAGTGAGAATGCTCCACGTAACCTGTAAGAAAAAGCAAGAGTTACTTTTGGGGCCTTTGATTAGCGCTCCACTCAGATATGTAAGTTAGTATGGGAACTCAGTTGAGGAAGATAAGTTTTTCTTTTAGTGTTCACTTTTTAAAATCATGGGATTTGAACTCATAACCTCACACTCCTCAGTGGAATGTAATAACTACCAAGACATTGTTTGGCGGGTAGATGTAGAAGATCAGTTATCTTCATATCGTATGGAATATACAACATCAAATAGTTATATACATAATTAAACATACCTTGAAAATATATGAGAATACATACATTTATCAGAAGTAGAGGCGGTAACCTTGTCTTAGTAGGACTCGGCTAATTAGGAATGCATGACACTCACTTTAACACTTCTAAACAAATGACCAGTTGCACTTAGGAGAGTGTAATACACTCACCTGAAAAATATCATTTTTTATCCTTAAAAAAAGTTTCTATTTCTATTTCTTCTTCTTCTTCTTCTTCTTCTTCTTCTTCCTCTCTCTTTATTTATTTTGTTGGAATTTCCAGATTTCTAGACTTCCAATTGTAGGAATTCAAGAATTTCTGGAATTTCCAGAACTGAAAATTTACAATTATCATATTACCTCGCGCAAGAATTTAGAACCATTTATTCACAAGAGACTCAAGATAAAACTTCTCTAATACAGAAGTGATGATACCCTCAATCTAACATTAACTACTTTATAATTACTTTTGTGTTACTCAATGTCTACTAGAAGGACACCCGAATACTAGATCGTACAGATAGTAGAATCAAAGTAACACAATCTATAGTTCAGAGTCACATGAATGAATATTTTTGAGTTCTATGACTACTTTATATCTATTATCACATATGAGCTAAAGCTAGTTGACATTTATGTATTTATTCCATACTATTAACTCAAAGCGGTGTCTCCTATATATATAACATCATTATAAATATCCATATAACTATCTAGATATCTTGTATAATTAAAATTTGTGAGATCAACTTTTTATTCATGAATAAAAGATATATTATATGCAAGTCTCAACAGTATATGCATCAATCCAATAATATAATACTTGACTTGCTATATTTAAGTTTATTACAAAAAAACTCTTTAATGTGACAAATTTTTTTGTCTAATATGTACATATTTCGTCCAACAAACTTATGGTGACAAAATATTTACTTTAGAAACTTTGTTTTAAAAAAATCTCGTCTTAATAAGTTTTTCGTGACGAAATTGTTGTTTGTCTCATCTTCCAATACTATGTTGTATTAAAATTTCGTTTGTCACATTTACATTATATATTAAGACTCTTAATTTGTCATAATAAACATCACATATGGTTGCTACAAGTAGTGTATATTAGTCACAAAAGCTGACGAAATTTGACAAAGTTTAGATACTTGACGAAATAAGTTAACGTAACAAATGTAGTATTTGTTACAATTATCATAGTAATATATTATGAAAAATGTAATATTTGTTGTAATCGAGCAACAAAAATGGCATTTTCAATATTTAAAATTAAATGTATTTGGATTGAATGGAGCGCTATATACAAAACAAACCAATAATAAGATGACTCGAACAAAAAAAAAAGGCTTAATAGGGTATTACCCCCTGAACTTGTCTCCAATTAACAAGTGACCACTCCAACTTTGAAACGTTACAAAAATCCCCCTAAACTTGCTTAATTGTATGAACTAACCCCAAATTGCTGACATGGTAGAGAGAGTGAGATTCAAACGCGTTGGGGCGCGTGAAAGGGTTGAAAAATGAAAAAAAATTAATTTAAATAATTAGAAAAAGTATAAAAAATTTTAAAAAAAACTAATTCTTCATTTCTCTCTCTTGTTCTTCATTGTTCTTCATTCTTTCTTTTTATTTTTCTTTTATTTTTCTTCTTTTTCTTTTTCTTTTCCTCCTCCTTCTTCTTCTTCTTCTTTTTCTTTTCTTTTCCTTTTTCTTTGTTTCCAGATTCGGAAATCTGGAAAATTTCCAGATTTTCGACGGAATCTGGAACTTCTGGAAAATTCCAGATTTCAGACGGAATTTCCGACGGAAATCTGGAAATCCCAAAAATTCCAGATTCCGTCGGAAATCTGGAAACTTTCCAGATTTCTGGAAAATTTCCAGATTTTTCGAATTTGGAATGTTTCCAGATTTCCGAATAAAAGAAAAAAGAAAGAAGAAGAAGAAGAAGAAGAAGAAGAAGAAGAAAAGAAAAGTAAAGCAAAACAATTTTAATGGATATAGAAAAAGAAAAAGAAGAAAAAAAAAAGAAAAAAAAAATCAAAATGAAGAAAAAAAATATGAAAATGAAGAACAAGAACATATGAAGAAGAAGAAGAAATATTTATTTTTGTTTAATTCTTTTTTTTTAATTTTTTTATACATGTGGCATTTGACAACCAATGATATGCTGCCACGTGTCTCGAGTGTAGTCCACTCTCTAAGCGCAATTGGACCTTGCCGGATATGGGGGTTAATTGTTACAATTGAGAGTTTTTACGGGGTGAGTTCATACAATTAAGCAAGTTAGAGGGGATTTTTGTAACGTTTCAAAGTTCGGGGTGTCACTTGTTAATTGGAGACAAGTTTGGGGGGGTGATACTCTATTAAGCCCAAAAAAAATACACAAGTAGATAATAGCTCACCTAGCCTGTAAAGTTGGAAAAGATTCATTTAATGTTTCAATGAAACTGAAGAAATATAAATTTAGGTGATTAATATATAATTTATTCCTTAAGTTAAATGGGCTTTAAGTGACAAAGTGGCCAAATTCAAAAATCGATATAGGTATTATGCCTAAATAATACAAAGAAGAATTCACTAAGAAATGATTAATCAATGTGAATCATTAATTGATAGAAATTATTTTTATATAATTTCCAGGACTATCCAGAAATTATCAAAGTAACTTCTATTATTAATTCATAAATGGAAGAGGATATCAATATGCAATCACATGTGCCTTGCCAACAAATAATTATGTGACGGTTTGTTTGCTAATCATTCTAAGGAGGAGAGCAGTCATTGTAAACATTACTAAATTAATATATTGGTCCATCCACCAATATACAGATGGAAAACATGTTCCTTAAAACATTACCGGAAAAAGAAAAAAATAAAAATAATAATTCTCAAAGACCAACTTTTCTGAAAAATAGCCTTTCTTGTTACCTCTTAATTGGGTGAACGAAAAATCATAAGGTCGGGTGATTTACAAATCGATTCAATTCACTGGACAAGTCTTAAAATTTGATCACTTTTTTAGGACCTCAAATAACACTTAGTGACGAAATTCTCTACAAAAAAATTTGGTTCATGATTCAAAATCATGTTTATAATTACTATTATAACAAATAAATCTTGTTACTTGACTGAAAAACTTTAGTATATGTTAGGTATATCACGTTATCTCGTAAGCTGCCTCGATAATATGATGGCACGTCATATATATTAATATATTGGGTTTATAATTTAGGTTTTATGATTTATTCTTTAGAGTCTACAATTTTAATTTTGGGCAATTTCTTAAAAAAACTCATATGTTTATCGATTTTGTCAAAATGGTGTGATAAGTGCTTAAAACGACATAAACATATGCTTCTTTCGTACTTTAAGTCATGGTTAACTTAATTATTTTAGGAGCATTTTATTTGTTTTGTTATATTTACCTCTATAGGAGCTAATATGAGAAAGGAAGTATTTGAGACTGTTTTGGAGCAGTTATACTGAAATTGCAGATTCAGTGCAAAATTGAGTTAGTCTTGCCAAAGATAAGGGCCTGACATCAGAAATATTCCCAAACAGATCAGAACGATATTAACTTCTCCAACTAACTTGTCCAACAAGTATCCACCTGTACCAAGGAGTCTCCAGGCCTCTAATTTCGTGGAGAATGAAGAAGTTTTACCATTATAGAATTTTATTATTTAATTCCTTATTTTCTACGCCAAAACCTTATTTAAGGAGTCTTTCATAGGGTCTTTTATCAAAAATTTTAATCGAATAAGCTATATTGAGTTATTAGGTCTAGATTGAATTCTATTATCAACGTTTCTTTAGTTTTTCATAGGGTTTAGTGTTTTGTTCATAGCCATGTTCGGCTAAGTTTTGTTATTCGGTTAAGGAATTAATTCAAAGGCGGATTTTCTTTCATCTATTGTGAGATTGTTATTGTTCTTAAGGTTCATGTGTTGTTTATGCATTTGTTGAGTTTAGAAATTTAGTCTCATTGATTAGTTGAGTGAATGAGTAATTATGGCCAGTGATTTAGTTTGTTCAACTGTCAATTAACTAGTTAGGATTTAGGATCCGTAATCATCTGAATGTTCTAGCACAAGTAGTGAATGAATGCATAATTGAATTTGAATCGGAATCATTGAGAATTCGATTTAGTCAGATTGGGTTCTTCTATTTCTTAAAGCTTTCGACATATTAAATTCAGCCGTTGAGGGAGAACTGTGTGTTTAATTAGAGATTAATTGGTTGTCCTACTTGATTAGTCTAATAATATGGAAGAATAAGGTTGGGAGTGCTAAGCCGACTAACCAATTCAATTCATAATTTTAAGATTTATCGTTTCTCTCAATGATCAATAGAGTTTGAGAATTTTGCCTACGAAATTCCTTAGCTGAAGTTTGAGCCGTTGTTTGTTTTTCATCAATTTAGTTTGCTGCAATTTTATTTAGTTCAAAATCAATCCAAGTTCAAAACTCCCCATTTACTTTACTTGTTTTCTTGATTATCAGTTTAATACCAAGACTGCCTAAAGTTTGAAAGGTGTCATATTATTACAGAAAAACTTTGTTCCTCAATCCAATGATACTATCATTTGCAACATTATGAAATCTGGCTGGCACAACTTGGGATAAATACAATAGCAACTTTGATTTGTATACCACTCCTTCTACTAACTGGAGAGATACACTTTTTTCCAAGTAGCTCATGATCCTCCCAATCCCGAACAACTCCCGACTGTTTGCAGATCAGAAAATGATTCACACGCTACTATGACTAGCGAGTTTAACTGAAAACACCAAAAAAATCGAATACTAATTGATATTATTAGTTCTATTTTAATATGTAAAAAAAAATTCTTCTAATTTTGCAGAGATATAGTAATGGAATACTCAAAACAACTCGTCAGTTTGAATCAGTTGACTTTTGTACCGGGAAGGAGGATCACTGATAATGTTTTATTAGCACATGAGCTCATTTGTAACTATCACAGAGAGAGATCTGGTAAAAATTGTGCTCTAAAGATTGATCTTTGTAAAGCCTACGATTCAATTGATTGGGGTTTTATCGAGCAGCTTCTATGGGGATTGCATTTTCCTAGGTGTTGGGTATTTTCCGCAAATGTACGGAATCACTCAAGTAGTAATATTAAGATCGAACCCACAGAGAACGGTGAATGTACAAACTAATAAATCTTTATAATATATCGTTCGTTTTCTCTTGAAATGTAGTAAATGCGATATTTGAAATTTTGATTATTAAACTAAACACTTTAAACATAAACTAAACTAACTGAAATCCTAATCCGACACTTTTACCAATGTTCTTTATCCACGCAAAGTCAACAATTCATTTAAGCACAATGAACATTATAACAAATTACTCACACAATTCAACCAATTCTAGAACACAATTAAACACGATCTTTCGATACTTACGTTTAATTGTCCTTAAGTGAATAAACTTAACAAGATTACTGGACCTATCCTAGATAATCTTAATTAGATTAATGAATATCACTTAAGTTAGATTGATTACGACTTACTAACTAGACCTATCCTAGATTAATAAAGCGTAAGCGATGAATACTCTATTGATTTTACTTGATAGAAACAAAGTAAATATATCAAGCAATAAGATTTGAACATTCAAACACATGAACATATATGAATATAACTTTTATTATAAGTATTCCAATTGTCAAACATTCATAGAAATTACAACGGAAATTCAGAGAAATAAAGAACTGTAATCGATAAAGGGAAAGAGGGTTGTCAATCCTTTTTACTCTTGATCGTGAGGTTTGTCAATCCTCGGGGCGTTCTTGCTCGTCTTCTCCTCGATGAATCGATGAAATAGTCTATCTCTCGATAAGAACTTCAATGCTATGGAAATCGGAACGAAGGATGTAAAGTATGGATGTAGAACTTCGAACTTCAACTAAAATGTTATTCTTTTTGTAGTAGATCTTCTTTTATCTCCGTATATTTCTTTCGCTGGAGAATGACGTATTTATAGCTAAAAACTCAAGGATTACATAGTTTGACGGAAGGACAAAACTATTGGGCGATTCGGGGCGTCGCTTGGGTGACAAAATACAACTTTCGGACGAAGGGGCAAGTTGGTCGAGATGTGGCTCGATCGAGCAAGGAATGTGCTCGATCGAGTGGGGAGATTCAAGGCAAACAGAATGCCTCACTCGATCGAGCGGGAAGATTGGCTCGATCGAGCAAGCCATTCTGTTTGTCAAGAATAGGCTGCTCGATCGACCAAGAAGAGTGGCTCGATCGAGCAAGCCATCAAGAATAGGCCGCTCGATCGAGCAAGAAGAGTGCCTCGATCGAGTTTAACTTTGAACCCTGTTTTGACCACTTTCTGCTCCGAATTTGGAAAAGCTTAAAACATGAAAGTTGTTTGTTTATGTCTTAGCTTTCCAACGCAACTTGAAACGCCCAAACATACTTTCGTATGAGGGAGTTATGGCCGAAATACTTCAAGGTGTCGAAACTGCCTCGTTTGCTTGAGTAAAGCCCGATTTTAGCACCAAATCGACTTGATTTCACCAAACTTGATCCCTACACATGGAAACACAAATACAAAGGTAAAGTTGCCCCTAACCTATGTAAATCTAAGCTAAATGGATCAGTTTCTCGTAAATACATCGATTAAATGCCCTGAAATATAAGTTCATTTTGGACTTATCACTAGGCAGTTTATCAGATGGGTAATGAGCTGTATTAAAAGTCCGCATTTCTCTATAGTGTTCAACGGTAGCTTGTAGGGGTTTCTCCCAGGTGCTAGGGGTCTTAGACAAGGAGACCCTATGTCCCCTCTTATCTTTGTCTTGTGCATGGAGTATTTGTCAACATACTTGATGTTCAGCCTCTCTAATCGATTCCAATTCCATAAGGGTTGTAAGGACATGAAGTTAAACAACTTATATTTTGCGGATAACCTGTTTTTATTTTGTAAAGGCAACGTTCAGTCTGTTTCTGAATGATGTCAACACTTGATCATTTTGCTGATGTGTCTGGGCTATGTGTGAATGACAGGAAGAGTAATGTGTTTCTTAGTAAAGTAGTCTCAAATACTATTAAAAGGGAGATTCTCATATGTACACGTTATCAAGAAGGAGTCTTTCCAATTTGATACTTCGGTGTTCCTCTAATCTCCACTAGGCTCACTAAGTTAGATTGTGCTATATTGGTTGATAAGATTACAATAAGGTGCATTCTTGGGAAGCAAAATTTATTTCTTATGTTGACCGTTTGCAGTTAGTTCAGTCGGTTCTTCGAAGTTTCCACGTCTATTAGGCCTCAATTTTTATCCTCCCTGCAGCAGTTATTAAAGCAATTAACCAATAGTGTCGAAACTACTTATGACATGGGAAGAGTGATAGTAAAAAGGGTGCTTTGGTGGCTTGGGAAAATGTCTGTAAGCCTATACTTCCTTGACCACTTTAAGACATATCGATCTTAAGAAGATCATTGCTTACTCCTCAGTAGCCCATATGAATCTGGTGACTATTGGTATGTTTAGTCGAGCGGCGGCCGTTAGGTCACCTATTTTGAGTTATGGACACACAAGGCCAAAACATGTGTGCCGGGCGTGCGACCCATCAACCTACTAGCAATGGGGGAGAAAACAAAGAAGGTGGACTTAGGCATTTTAGATATTAAATCATGGAATTCAAGCTGCAATTTGTAGGCTTTTAATGGGACATCATTACTTCTAAAGCTACCTAATGGGCAACATGGGTCATTAAAAACAAATTAAAGAAGTTGAGCTTCTGGGGTTTAACTAAGCCTATAGAAGCAAGCTGGAGCTGGAGGCATATTTTGCATCTTAGGAAGATTTTTAAAAATAAGTTTGAATATTGTTTAGGAATCAGTCAAATGTTCTCTTTTTGGCATGACCCCTGGTTTAGGGGTTCTTGTGTTATGGAGGCTTTCCCCTCTATTTCCATTGAGGATGCAGATATTCCTGTTGGGTCAAAAGTTGTAGATGTTTTGCGAAATCAACTTTGGCACCTCCCTGACCCGATGGATGAAGTTACCGTATCTACCTTGTCTGATATTCGCACTGTTCAACACAAATTGGCTCATGCAGATTCTATTGTTTGGCCATATCATAAGTCTAAGACTTATACTGTTGCATCTGCCTGGCAGGAAATTTGACAGAAATCGCGAGTGGTTTCATGGTATTCTATCCACTCGAGTTCAGGGTTCATTCCTCGTTATAGTTTCCTCTTGTGGTTAGTTCTACACAATAGGCTTAACACAAAATCCAAATTGCATAGATTGGGTGCAATTGCCAATAATGTTTGTATTCTTTGCAATTTTGCTCCTGAGACAATTAGTCATCTTTTCTTCCAGTGTCCTACATCTGCTGCTGTTTGGAAAAATATTGCAGAGATATGTATGAAGCAAATTGTCGGGTTATCTTGGCGGAGAGTTGTTAGTTGGATGTGCAGGAAAGCTAAACGGGAATCTATGCTGGGTAAGATTCAAAAGATTGACTCTTTCAGGGTTTAACTCTTTTAGGGGTTGCTAATTTCAGTTGGGCTCTTTGAAACGGAGTTTGTAATTTCTAAATGTTTCTTTGAGGTTAGGCTATTGGCCCAGTGTTGTATTATGTTTGTTTGATTTTAATGAAATTTTGATAAAAAAAATAAAAATACTCAAAACAAGTTATCAGCACGAAACCCTAGCCACTGAGAAAAGCAAAGAAAACATGATCGAGATCGAAACCCTAGCCGCTTGAGCAACTTTTGCAATTCGAATAGACAATTTTCTTTTATATCTTCCATCGTTGAGGTAAGTACATCATTACTCACGTTTTAATTTGTTAAGACCTTATTTTGGTTGATTTGGCCTATTCGAAAATTTCTAACTGTCAAAAGAAAAATAAAATTGATTGATTGTGTTTTTATGATTTTTCGAATTCTTGTTTCGATTTGATTATTAGATAATTTTCTTGCTTTGATGTTTGGTTTTATTGACTTGTCTTTGATATTAAGATGAGGTAGCTTTTGTGTTCAATTTATAAACAGTTGAAGTTTCAATTTTCTTTGTTGATTAAAACAATAATAATAAACGTTTTGGACATGTTATTTTGTGGTAATTAATTGTTTCTACTCGAACACTTAAGTGAGCAATATTGTTTGATATTTCTTTGAAACCTTTAATTTGCGTGTATTTTGTTCAAAATCAAATTACTAAATCATGATCATGAATTCGTGGGGTTGCTGTTTTTGTTTTGTATCTTTTTGCTTTGCATATTATAACAATTAGGTTCTGGATTCTAAATCAAAAGGTAATATGAAACTAGTATATGAAGTCTCTAGCTCAAGATGTATAGTAGTTGATATGTGAATAGAAGTAATTAACTAGTTGTGAGAAAGACTGCCTATAGTGGTTGAGATTTGTTTGAATTGCCGAAATCTATAGTTTAGAAGTTTGCTTGGTCTACAAATTTAAATCGATTATTAATTGACTTGATTATACATAAAAGAAAATAAAATAATTGAGTTTGTGATGTTTTAGTTATGGAGCATCTTCTCTGCAAGTTTATGCATCCACTCTTAATTTCACAATGTTTCTGGTTCCTACTGTCAAATTTGTTTTGCAGTTATTAAAGCTATATTTTATGTGATTATTATTTTCCTTATATATCCAGAATACTCCTTAGCTACATATAAAACACAGCCGACTGACCAACAACTTTTCTTGTCCAATGTTAATAGTACGTGTTTGTAAGCTATATCTTTTTGTTTATTACTCTGGTCATAGTCTATAGTTATGAGAACGTTGATTAGGAAGTGTTGAATCACATTATAATATTTGAGGTCTTTATTTGTGTATAAAGTTAATACCTAGTGGTCACAAAGGCATTCCTTGCCATAATTGGCGCATATGATATATTCTAATTATGTGTTTTGATGAACTGATTTCCATTTATTTGGAGTTATTATTATTTAATAAAATATTTGAGAAATTTGATCCATTAAAGGGATTTAGTAAGTCTACAAAAATGGTATTATCATTATTATTTGGAGATAATTTGATGAGAGCTTGATCAAATTTATGCGATTCTTGTATTTGATGGTTGAAGTTGCAATCATTATTTCTGTTGGTTGGTTTGTTAAACTCGAGCATATAAGTGAAACATGCATGTTTTGTTATCTATGGTCAAAGTTATGATGATTGAAAATATATGTGATTATTATGACTTGCTTGAGGAATATGATCATTGGCACATGTAACCGTGTGATATTTAATTCGATTAGATATTGATTGTTATGAAATACAAATATGATTCTCTTATAGCTATAATACATTATCTTATTTTCAGATTGAGTTTTACAAGTATTTGTCTGTTCAACTTTTGACGAGAGCTTGTTTATAAAGTTTGACATCCTAGTTTGGGTGAATTTATAATATTTGAAATTTGATGTGATCATGACTTCAGCTTGTCCATAGTGAATATGGAGTTATTTCTAATAGTTTGTTTTGATAAAAGCCATGATTGTTTTAAAAGTTCATGTGTTACTCAAGTTGTGTTGTACTAAATGATTAACAGACAGCTACTTTAAGGTTGACATTGTTATTTTGTGAGATTATATATTTGAACTTTTGTTCGTAATCTATTTTATATCAATAAGAGGTATGGTTAGAGTTTGTATGGGAATAGGACATCTAGAATATTCCGGATAGGACATCTAGAATATTCCGGGGGTATAATGGTCATCCACTTAATTAATTCATAACACTCCCCATTGGATGTCCAAGAATTAGAGTTTGTATGGGAATAGGACATCTAGAATATTCCGGGGGTATAATGGTCATCCACTTAATTAATTCATAACAGGAAATACTTTGTTTGAAACTTTGAATTAATTATTATCAAAGCTCTAGGTTTGAAGTCAAACTAATTGAAAGACATAGGTCGTGCCGAGGGACTTTTTATGTTAGGTCATTACTATCCAGTATGCTCGCAACCAGAATTAACATTCGACACGACACAGCATAGTGATAACGATTTTCTCAATATTCTTCTACAAGACCAAATTGGTGGTCTTCAAGTTCTTCATCAGAATCAATGGATTGATGTTCGTCCCATTCATGGAGCTCTCGTTGTTAACATTGGTGATCTTTTACAGGCAAGTAATTATAATTTATGTGTATATGCGAACTTTTTGTATAACCAATTATGCTTCATGGTTTTTGGTTGATTTTCAGCTAATATCAAATGATAAGTTCATAAGCATGGAGCACAGGGTACTAGCAAACCGTATAGGACCAAGAGTATCCGTGGCAAGCTTTTTTAGCACATATGCAAAATTGACTCCGAGAATCTATGGACCTATCAAGGAACTGTTATCTGAAGATAATCCTCCTAAGTATAGAGAAACTACAGTCAAAGAATATAGTACTTACTTCACTGCTAAAGGCCTCAATGGCACTTCTGCTCTGCTGCATTTCAGGCTCTAAGGTTATCCACTAAAAATATCGCTTGTTGGTATCAAATAATCACTACTTGTCATGGAACTTATCGATATGAATCTATACTCTCAAATAAGTTATCGATTTAGAATAATGAATTATTGGGTACAATTGTTATTGTTTGATGTTTGTTGTTTAGTTTTATTCGTTTGTAGTTTGCTAATAACCGATACTTGTACAAGGTCATTATATAGAATGAAAGATCTGAATAGAAAATTATTGGAATCATTTCATAAGTCCTCCACAAGTAAATTGGAACTCTCTGTCAAAACCGCGTGGCCTATTGTTTTTAGTTATCTGGAACATTTAGTCTAATATGCTGTTCTTTTACAAGACCATATTTGACAGCCTCTAAATTTTGCATCGAATTTAGTGGATTTATGTTAAAAATTAAATATTAATTTAAAATAATAAAATAAATAAATAAATAAAATATAAAAGATATAAATATTTAGATGAATGCGTAGAATTATCTAGAGATAGAGATAGGAAATATAATATTCTAGAATTAATGTGTGTAGAAATTACTATAGTAATCTAATGAAATACAAGAATAATCTAGAGTATCTAGAATTTGCCAGAGTCACCACCATTGTCAAGTATAAATATAGTGATTAGGATTGTGATTGTTGGTATGCAAAAAATAAAATAAAAAATGTAGCAAATGTGGAGAGTTATGTGTGTGCATGAGTTGTGGTAAGGTTTGTAACAATTAAGCTTGATTAATAAAGGGAAAAGTACAAAAATAAACCTCATGCTTAATGTGATTTTCAAACATAATTTACGTGGTTTGAAAATTTGCAACCAGGTACCATGAGCTTTGAACTGTTAGCAAAGTTAGTCTAATTTCCAAACGGTGTTAAATTTGTCGACGTGACAAAAAGATTAATATTTTTTAAAGGAGTATTTTTGTCCATTCTATGTGATTTTCTTTTTTTATTCGAAAATTCCATTTGAAATTGTTCAGAAACTTGTTGACGTACCGAATTTTGTATTTTTGATTCACAAAAAATGTCTAACTTTGAACGATCTTTGAGAGAATAGAGGGATGCGTAGAGAGAATATGTAACGTTTTATGAGTTATTTTTTTCAACGGACAAAAATACCCTCCATGAAATATTACTCTTTTTGCCACGACGACAAATTTTAACATTGTTTTGGAAATTAGACTGACTTTGCTAACAATTCAAACCTCATGGTACCTGTTTGCAAATTTTCAAACCACATAGATTAAATTTGCAAATCGCTAAAACCACGAGGTTTATTTTTGTACTTTTCCCATTAATAAAAGTTTGTGTATTAGTCGAGTTCTTCAATAGTCTACACTGAGTCCGATCCTCGATTTCCTAACATTGAAGATCTTTTACATTTAAGCCTTTTTAGTTCAATTTTCTAGGCTTTGTATAAAATTCTGGTTTGGTAAAAGAAAGATAGTATGATGCTGCTTTCCCAGCTCATAAGAAATGATAATTGTTCAAACTGCTAACTTTTTCTGTGCTAAGGATTAAACCGATTGATATTTAATTTTCACACATAGTTATAAGATCTTCACTACTGCTTCTATTAGCTAGATAGTGAGTGAGTCAATACGTGTAAAACTAAAGATCGTAAGCTTAATCGAGAAAATTATAATAATCAAGGGGCTTAATAAAGAAAAGTTAAGTTATGAATACTAAAGCCTAATAACAAAATTTAAGACGATAAGATCAAAGACTATTGATGTCTAGCAAAATGAAGTAGGACACGAGGCATGATCTCCGAACCCTTAAGATTCTATGTCAAGATATTGATCAAGCTTTCTTCTCGTTTAGTAACACTCTTAAACATGTTAAACCTCTATTAAGGCAAGCATGTTCTGAAGGATTCGGTTCGCATTAGCTTAAGCAGGGTTGATCTCAGCCCTCAATTTAGCTCGGATAAGTTCGACACTAAATTGGTGAGGTGAACGTAGAACTGATCCTAAAAATCTCTTAATCACCCGATCCTAACAGATAAATCCCAAAAGAAATTGGAAGTGGGATAACACAAATATACATGATCTAGACTCTAACTTCAGTACAACCCAGGACTCCGCTAGACTAATAGAAGAAAATGGATTAGTAGTACAAATAAATGTAGAGGACTTTGCCTTAGAAAGAATTCTGGTGGACATCGAAAAAGCTGCCAATATCATCGAAAAAGAGTTCCTTACGTTTGACATGATTATTCCATACAACATGGTCATAGGTGGAACATTAATAGAGACCTCTTGGGAACCCGCTCCATTCGTCACCTCCAATGGCAAATCCCAGCTGAAGATGGAACGACTGTAGGAAAAAGAAAATGAACCATTGCTCAACAATATGTGAAACGGCTTCCTTAAAAATGATCAACTATAATTCAGAAGTTGTGGAGGAAGAGGATAAAGGAACCTTGTGGGTGGAAACTTTCCACTGGCATAGGGGAAAAAGGTGCCGCCTTGCCGCTTATTTGAAGCTACAGATGAAGGGAGAAATCGCTACTACTCGTAAGGAAAACATGGGCACGTTCTGTGGGGAGGAATCTCTTCGGATGTAGCAATGCATAACGTAACCCACATCAAAAGCTGTTTATTATCTTGATGAAAGAATGGCGAACATAGTCCTAACAAAGAAACCCAATGACAAGTGGAGATAATCCGGAAAAATATATCCTATGTAGATTTGCTGTGCCCACGGACAATGGAAAACACTTCGATCGTGTCCAATTCCGAATGTTGTGCACCAAACATCAAATTAAGCTTCAGTTTAGCTTCCTTCCCTACGCTTTATATAGGGACAGGGTGGCTATGTATTTATAATAGCCTTCAATTGAACATTAAGCATAATCTGTATCCGGCTCATTCCACCTACAACAAGATTATATTCGACACAAATCGAATATTTCTAATATATTTCCTTATACAACAAATTCTGATAGCTTAAAAACTATTTAATCGAAAATATTAAGTTGGCAAGTAAGATCATGAATATTTTCCCTAGTTATGTCGCAGTAATAGAGTGTATTGATTTTTATCCATATATATTTTTCTTACACCTCCAATTTTTCTTCTTTGGAAGGAATATATAGAGTGCACATTCACAACAGCTCCATGCTATATTGGTGCATGCATATATAACAATAATAATGACAAGACATGTTTTGAAATGATAAAACTGAATGCAAATGCTCCCCCACATTGCACAGCCAATGTTTTATTCACACAAAATCTTCAACTTTAATTCTTTCCAATTAACAAAAATGCTTAGAGATCATTTTTTCTTGCTGTTTTGGTCTTCTTGCTCAAGCATATCTTCCAGCAACTTATCATCCAAGTATTCAAATTCAAAAACTTCCCTCTGCATTGCTGAAGACGAAGACGAAGACGATGAAAAACCCGCAGCAGAGGAAGAAGTAGAACCTGAGCCCCGATTAAGAGAAGGCCACTCACTAGGAAAATTAAGAACAGCCAAATGACCTCTCATTGCATAAGCTGCTCTATCATAAGCTCTTGCTGCTTCCTCCGCCGTATTAAACGTCCCCAGCCACACCCTCGCTCCTTGTCGGGCTGAGTCACGTATCTCCGCGGCAAATTTCCCCCATGGCCTCCTCCTAACACCTCTGTATTTTACTTCCCCAACCGACCCTGACCCCGATCCTTCTTCCTTACCGCCATCCATGTGTAATCACTAACGAAGGAAAGCTCGAATACGAATTACTAATTAAGTGTGGTTTTGCATGGCTAAGTATGGATATGTTATGGAGTGTGTGGTAATTAGAATATATATAGTGATAGAAAAATTAAAGGGAAGGTGGCCAAAAAAATATAATTAAGGAACGTGCGGAATATATTTTGTGGGTGCAAGTAATTTCAAAGATTCATAGACGAAGTTTCGACAGCGACTGTTGAATACAGGACGAGTCCAATGCACCTAGATGGTCAAGCTGGTGGCTTTCAGGTTTGACCTTTTCTAAATATTCTTATAACCCCTTTTTGTTGGTTTAAGGTTCCATTACAACTAATTGCAAAATTACTAGATTAATTTATATATTAAGATGTACTGTATTAGTTTTAGAAGAAGTTTAAAAATAATGTTTATTGTTTACTCAATTTGTAAATAGATGTTTGTGGTTTTATTTTTTAAATAAAGGTATGTGGTATATATTTAAATCAATAAATATTCACAAAATCTATCTTATTAATTATATATTTATTAGTTAAAAATTTATACAAAATTATTGGCTATAGAATAAAAACTGTAAATACCAAAAAATAAACTTTAAGAACTACTTTACAAATTCTAAATGTTAAAATAGATGACGTGTTGACAATAAATGTTAAAAAATGAAACGATTTTTCCTGTTTATTGTTTTGAAGTGATTTTTACTTAATTTTATGTTGTTGTAATTATATCATTTCTTTTTTCTTATAAAAATGAATTAAGATTTTTTTATGGTTACTTTATTTTTTCAAAGTAATCATTATTTTTCTATTTTCACCATTGAATAATTCAAAGTAATAGTAATATTCAAGTGGTCCTTGAATGTTCAAATTGAATTTGGACATTGATCATTAGATCTAACAATTTCGTATACATTCACATTAAAAACTAAATTTTAGACACTAAAACCTAAACTCTAGACTCTAAATCATCGATCCTATACACTAAAAACTAAATCCTAGACCTTAAATCATCGACCCTAGATGACGTGATACTCCGGACTAATAATTCGATGACACTTCACATGTAGTATCTAGGATCGATGATTTAGGGTCTGGGGTTTAGTTTTTAGTGCCTAGGATCGATGATTTAGGGTCTAGGGTTTAGTTTTTAGTGTCTGGGGTTTAGTTTTTAATGTGCATATGAACGGAATTGTTAGATCTTGGGTCAATGTCCAAATTGACAAAGTAAACTATAGCCTATACCTCTCATTAACTTGGTGGAAAGGTTTCTCTCAAAAAAATAAAATAAATTGGTGGAAAGTCATTTGTTCAAAATCATAAAACCATTTTTCGTCATTACGTATATACGAACATAATTAAAGTTGGTTAATTCTTGTTGTTATTATATTATGTAAAAATTATTTTATTTAATTGTATATATTTTATATTTTAAAAAAAATTTAATTCTTATATATTTTTAATAATATACTATATGATTTTTAATGCTTCTTATATTTAAAAGTTTAGGTTTTTCATCTATTTAAATTACAGAGTTACTATTTTACATATTTGGTGCAAACTCATTTCTGATACACAAACTTTTTTATATTTAATTTTGATACCTAAAGTTTATATTATGACTTAAAAATATTAAAATATACTTTTATATTTTTAGTTTTGAATATATTTTGAGTAATATTTAGTAGAGAGACAAAACGCCTTTTGACTGTAATAATAATAATAATAATAATAATAATAATAATAATAATAATAATAATAATAATAACCCGTTGGACCAATGTGGCTCGTACTGATTCGTTTTGGTAATCCTCAAAGTGGCCCAACCAGAAAACCTTATTTGGCGAATTTTTTAAGGTAATAAACCTGAACTGGGAATTGACCTACAAAGACTTTGAACCCATTATTACCTGTTTTCTCTCAAAGCCCATTTAAATATTCTTACTAATAAAATTCTGGAAGGATTTTAGTTTCTCCATTTGTAACTAAAAGAAAAAAAATTAATCTCATGTTCCAATTTAGGTCTCATTCCATGTTCCTTTTTTTATATAAAATTAATTTTTCAATTTTTAGGATAAGGTGGACTCACACGATATATTAGTTTTAATATTCCTAATTAAATTTGTGCGAGAAAGAACATAGAATGGGACACCAAGTCGAGACAACAGATTATCTCCCCTAAAAAAAGACCTCATAAATTTGTTGTATCGTATTGTCTATCCCCTTCTCTTCCCCTCTCTTATTTCTTGACCTGTGGATTGAATATGGAAGGAAGCTACTGATTGGACCTGTAGATTAATAGTTTTAAATAAATAGTATTCCCTCCATTCTCTTTTAAGATGTCTTTTTAGAGAGTTGTTTTTGTTCTTTTATAAGTGTCGTTTTTGTTTTTCAAAAGTTTTTTGTATAGTTGTTTGTTCCAAATATTTAAAGTTAGTCTTGATTCACGTGTTTTTTTAACAACTCAAAATTTATTCTCCTATCATCAAAAGAGAAAGGTTATCTTTTTAGTTTATCTATGTAAATTTATCATAAGTGCACAATTATTAAGTTTCTTAATTTGCATGCATGAAACACTCAAAAACGACATCTATTTGAGAACCGAAGGAATAATAATTATTTTACTCCAAATTTTTGGATCGTGCTAATACGGTTTGGTAGTCCTTAACTAACCTAACCAAATTATTACTTGAAAATTGATAATGGGCTACCATATTTTGTTCATAAACCTCAATTATCCCACATACACTTTGAGCCCATTCACTCTTCTTTCGCAAAGTCCATTCACAAACCCAAACTTATCTGTAATAATCCAAAAACAATAAAAATGTCATTGAACTCCCCAATTATGGTTCTATAAAATCAACTTTTCTCGTATCAAACTTCAAATGAGGGTGATTAACCCACAAATAATTAGGCCTAGAGTTGGATACCCGAATAACAGAATTAGCAACCTGCTTCATTTAACAAAAAAAAAAAAGATACATTGTAATAGGACTACCACAGATTAAGAAATGACATACATGATCAGGTCAATAACAATACAACATAAAACTTGTGACAACACGATCATCAACACAAAATATAGGTTATCTAGGTCTAAGATCTCAATTAACTTCAGATCCATGAGAAGGACTTCTTGAACTTCATGATTTAGTGAAGATCCCGAAAACAAACTTGAAAAGCACCCATGGAACATATAATCATGATTTAGTGAAGATCGACATAAGGCTAGAATAAGAAAATCAACTTATTTTAGCAAAGAATTTTATTATTTTCTGATGAAATTATTTTAGTAAAGAATTAATTATGCACCTCGCGCTGGGATACTGAAATAGTACAGTCAATTGAGTGCTCTAATTGAGATTAACCGTTTAATAATTAACTGGATGAATACTATAATCATAATCAACAGAACTAATTTCGTTGTAGACTTAGATTTTAGAAAGAGATCAAAATTTAAAGATTGCATATTTTGTCCACTTTTGAATAATAATTAGTTTATTAAAATTAAATTAGAGGTTATTTATTTGTTAACCCAAAAAAATTGGGAGCAGCTTAGCTTAGCATGGACGGCTTCAAACGCACGTGATAGCACATGCAATACCATTAGGTAAAACCGGTAAACGGTACAACATCCATGGTCACGTGACTGCAGGTCAGCATCCACGTGATTTGATCCGTCCACTATTTGACTGATTGACACTTAGCTCTACAAGGTGTTTTGTTTTAGTTTTACATGCATAATAAAGATTAAACATATATGTTTTGTATGAATTTCATCTTTATGTTCTATTGGACTAGTTTGTCCACGTATTGTTCATTGACCTATGAAAGTCTCTAGTAGTTTATACTTTATAGTTAATTAAGTTCTTTATGTGTGTGTGAATAATTATGAGAATTCGTTGCACCAAAATGTTTTGAGAAAGGAATTACATCCCAAATGATTAAGTTAGTGAAAAATGACTATCAATGCACCATGTCTACAAAGTTCGTGTTTATCTAATAATGTGTTGCTCAAAGGACACTTAAATTATGGTGTATTATGCAATGTCGTCTCTGAGCATGAGCAGCATGAGCCAAATGTCTAGTACCAAAAAAAAAAAGGAAGGGACCATAAATGCACATGTATACATATATATGCATGGAATCTCTTGATTCTTTATGACTCGCATCTAAAGTTCTTATTTCATTTAAAAAGGTTGAAGCTATTCGAAATTTTTTTGTACGGAATTTTTAACTATATTTTTTATAATAAATCTTTGGATGTTTATGTAGATGGTTTTTTTTTTTCAAAAGGAAGTGTTGTAAAACGACTTTACCAAATGATTTTATGTCAGCGCTTGAAATTCTTGAGTTCGTCAACACATCAAAATGTTATCCAAGTATTTTCATGATTATTTGAATTCTCTTTACTTTGTCTGTGACTGTTGCATATGTTGAAACAAGTTTTTCAAAGTTAAAATTGTTTAAAAATTATTTGAGATTGTCAATATCATAAGAAATGGTTGATTATTTTGCCAGTTTATATATTGAGAGAAATATCTTAGAATAAATTGATATGTACACTATTATTAGTGATTTTCATCTAAAAATAGTAAGAGATATCGTTTTGTTTTTGAAACTCGGATGAAATATAATATTCTTTTCCATCATATGAAATATTTTTATAAGTTGATTTCTTAAGTGTAATAAAGTCGTATATTTTACTTCATTTGTTTTTTAGGGCCATATCTGGTATTTGGTCCTTAGGCTTTCTAAACTTCAAGATCGGCACTAATATTGTATTGTGCACGCTTCAAGCCTAAAAAAATTTTGCATGAACGATGAATTAAATATTAATATAACAGGTATTGTTGATCGTACCTATCGATTTCTTGACAATATGTCAATTGAAATTTAGTACGCTACAATCAGAAATTCTCATTCCCGGAATGGTGAATGATGAACCAATTTGCTCTCTATATTAGTTCACAAAGCAAGTTCATTATTTTTATCATGATGAATGATCAGACAAATGTTTGCTTGCTACATATTTGGTTTGTATCTCTGTCAAATAATTGATTGACTGCTAAAAACTTAAGTTGATAGAATTGGTAAAGACATTTTTTACATCAGTTTATGAATATCTACACAACGTCTTTTATGCTTGAAGTGCACAAAATACAGGTTGTCCCACCACATGTTTTCATTTCTCTAATAAATGAGGTTAACGGACTCGAACTCATAATTGTTTGATCGTCAAGATTGTACTAATAACATTTTAAGAAACCGTCCAAACAACTAACTTTAACTATAGTTAAAGGTCAATTACATCTTTTATATGACACTCTAATATCCTCTATTTATTAATCGTGATTGATTTACCATTTGGAATTGTAATTAGTGGATGCTAATAAATTTGTCAATTTACATAAACATATACTTCCTCCATTTTGAAATAAAAGTTTTTTTAGACTATGAAATAAATTTTAAATTAAACGTCGTTTTGACTATTTTTCCTCTTTTTTCCTCATTTCAACCTTGGCTGAACTAAATGGTGTTATGCCTATTTTCTTTTCATTTTCGAATTAAGGAATTGAAAATATTGAGATAAAATAAATATATTTTTGTAATTAGTAATAATGGACAGAATAATGGATACATTAAATACGAAATGAATACTTAATAAAAATATAATTATAAACTTTTTTTATTCCAGATTCTTTTATAGAAAAAAATATTTATTTCAGAACTGAGGAAGGAACATTTATTAATAAAATTTTAATTAAACAGATGATAGATTTTAAATATATTGTAATCTAGAGTCAAGTTCAAATGAGACAATGGTTTAAGATGAGACTAATTTTTATGGTGAGACAATGGAAGGTGGCAAACTTGTAATTAAAGGAAATCTCCTAATGCGTGGAATTGGTCGAAGGAAGAGGAGGTGACTTCAGCAATGATGTCACCTCTGGAGAGAGAAAAAGTTTTCATTATTTTATTTAAAATGCATTTTTCCGCTCTTTCCGAACTCATTTTTCAAATAAAATTATACCACTGAACTCGTATTAATTAGGCGGTCATTTTGAGATCCATTATTGTTATTTATAGACAATTTTTTTTTTATGGTTGTTCCAAATTGGATACTCGGTTGTTCCAGCTGAATACTACATTTGTTCCACCAGAATACTACATTTTTTTACACTCCCAGAGTATTCTGCTGGAACAAATGTAGTAGTCTTGTGGAACAAATGTAGTATTCTGATGAAACAACCGAGTATCCAATTTGGAACAACCATAAAAAAATAAAAATCGTCTATAAATAACAACAATGGATCTCAAAATGACCGTCTATTTAATACGAGTTCAAGTGATATAATTTTTTTTGAAAAATGAGTTCGGAAAGAGCGGAAAAATGCATTTTAAATAAAATAATGAAAATATTCTGTTGGAACAAATGTAGTAGTCTTGTGGAACAAATGTAGTATTCTGCTGCAACAATCGAGTATCCAATTTGGAACAACTATAAAAAAATAAAAATCGGTTATAAATAACAACAATGGATCTCAAAATGACCGTCTAATTAATACGAGTTCAGTGGTATAATTTTTTTTTAAAAATGAGTTCGGAAAGAGCGGGAAAATGCATTTTAAATAAAATAATAAAAACTTTTTGTCTCTCCAGAGATGACATCAGCGCTGACATCACCTCCTATTCCCTTCAATAATGTTCCTCCATATTTTTAAAATTTCAAAATTGTCACCATTTTTTAATTTTCTCGCACTAAAAATCAGTCTCACGACCTTGTCTCACCTGAATCTCTCTCTTGTAATCGATTTGTAAAAGTAAAATAACATATGTACTGAAGAATAAACATTATACTTTCATTGTTTAAATTTAGATAAAATTAGTTTCAGATGCGTGTCCACATTAAGAAGCCATAACAATCAATTAAGTAGTAGTTTTTTTGACAGCAATTAAGTAGTAATTAGAATCTTTGTTTGATAACTGCAAATTGTAATGATGATTATATAAATAAGGAATAAAAATGTAACAATATGCTTCAAATTAAGGGATACTATATACAAAATGATGGAAGCATGACATCAAAGACATTGTTATGAGTAAACAATTAAGTAGCACAACTACCAATATCTAAATATCAGTAATATACATACTACTCCTAGATTTATAAGTTCTAGAAACTTTTCTTATTAGTTCTAAGTTGTAAGTCAAACAGCTTGGTGACCAAGTTAGTCGTGGTAGGGATCAAACATTTAATGATAGATGGAATTAGATTAAGGTTTTAAAATAAGTAAAATAAATACAAACCTGCATGTACCTAACTAGTAGTGCTATTTTATCAATGAAGTTTTGTTGTATAGCTGAACTGAACTAAATTGAATGAAATTGAGTTAAATTATACTGTATTTATTTAATTGAATTGACTAAATTAAAAAAAAATTTTGTTGAACTGAATTTGATTGAATTGAGCTTAATTGAATTTTGCTAAAACTAAGTAAAAAAGAACAAGACATAAATAATATTATAATGGTGATTTATATATAATTCCAAAATTAATTTATTCATTTTTTAGGTATATTTGCTTTAATTAGGAAAAAGTTGTAAATTAGGTCTAACTCTTAAGTGGTTTATTACTCATAGCTACCAAACATGAAATACGTAAGCCCACCACATCACATTGAGGAATATAAATTTGGAGAATGAAGTTCGTAGTACTTGCATAATTATGGGTTCCTGAAATTGGACTATCTAATGATAACATTTTAAATTGGGTTTTAATCATCTTCAAAAAAACATTTTGTAGGAACAAAATTGTCACACACACTTAAGTCTTGTTCTTTTTGACATATATTCAGCAAATTCAGTTTAGTTTAACAAAGTCAGAAAAATTCATTAGACAATCAGTTTGTAATCCAATTCATTTTGGTTCAACTTCTTTCAATAAAAAAGAATAGGATGATCATAAATGATTGTAATCCATTATACATTAAGGTAGGTTTAAATGTCTTTAGTATTCAAATTTTTTCAAAAGTTTAAAGGATTATAATAAACGAAAAGGTAAAATCGTAAAAAATAGAGAATTTGTAAGAAGTAAAGAATAATACTCTTTCCATATGGCTAGCTTACCTGAAATATTTAACAAAAATTCTGATATTTTTGTAACACCATGATTACTCATTAGCATGCACCTATGAACTCACATAATTGGAATTTGTAAAAATCAAAATATATATTTTCTAAATGCTATTATTTCAACTAATTAGCAGGGAGTTGTATTATTTCTCACCAACAAAGGAATCAATGTTTAAACTAACAAGAAATTATGTATTTGGTAGCAACCAACAAGAAATTAATAAAAACAAAAATAACACTCTTTGCTCTTTACTTTACCCATCCAGAACCAGAAGGGCACTCTAATTTGATTCCGTAAGCCAAATATTCTTTCGTTAAATTATTTACTTTAGCAGAAAAATCTTGTGATTTTCAAAAAGATGACTCAAAAAGTCATAAAGATGTGAACAAAAAGGTTGCAGAGTGTGGAAACGAAAACAAAAAAGTTCTTTTAATTGGCAGAGCGAGCCTATAAGGTTTGACCATGCAACTTCTTTGCTTCTTTTTAATTCTTTGCATAAATTAATGTACAATATTTATCTTTCTTACCTATATATTCGTTTAATTTATTTAATTGAAATAGCCTCCTCGCTTCCCTTCGTTTGGGTTCAGTGTTTCTCGTCAACATGGCTGTGTGGAAGGTGTCGGTTCTGCTTTAGAATGTGCTTTGAATTTCTACCCATTTGACTTTTTTCTCACCATTTACATTTATTTAACCAGAAATTTTAAAATTTTAAAAGTTGTTAATTGCATTTTAGCTATTCAACTAGCTAAATACTTTACCTGTTTCATAATATTTAATGTTTTTTAAAAAAATAAAATTAAAATATATAACGTTTTACACTTTTGAAAAAACATTAAATGCACTTTTCTTAAATTTATCCTCATGATAATGGACTATGAATTTGTAAAGTCATTTTGAGCATTAATTAAGGTAGTAAGATAAATATCAAATTCTTTTAATGCTAATTAATGAGTTTCTTAATATGTGTATAAATTTTAAATGAGAAACATTATGAAATAGAGGAAGTATGATTTTAGTTGTTTAGGTAGTAGTATTGGAGATGCATTTAATGCACAAATGTCAAGAATATCTCCACATAATCATTGACTAAGTCAATTTTAACAAAAAAAATGGATGTAATGTTAAATAACAGTTTAATCAATATTCAAAACCAATGCTTGATGTAGAATTAAACGATGAGAGATTTTCTCTCAAAAAAATAAAATGATGAGAGATTTAATCCTTAATACGGTAAAAGTTTGGAAGCTTATATATGGAAATGCAAAACACCAAATACGATATAAAGATGAGTCCCTATAGATGTTTTCTCTCCATAATTTTAATGAATGTAATGGGAATGCAAAACACCAAATACGTGTTGTCTAAATATTAGAATGAAAATCAGGCAAGCTTGTTTGGTGTTTATAATAGTTGCCATGTGCTCATTAAGACTCTAGCTTCTTTGTGATTGATTCATGATTAAATTTTTTTTATTGAAACTAAATGAGTGCTTGTAAAGTCAAGTCTTTTTGAATCATTGCCATTCACAAAACCCCATCCCCTAATTTAATTTCAAATTAATCAACTGGGCAGATAGTTATTATTGTATAATTGAAAATTAGTCAAACGATAATCCAATTGAAATATTTGTAATGAGAAATGAAAATGACACGATTTAGTTTTGAACACTTGACCCACATTGACAGGATGTTACTGTTTTTCTTAATTTATATTACTATCGGTTGAGACTTCAAATCAAGGTTACACATTAATTACAAAATGTAATTATAAAAAGAATTCAATTAGTGGGTGGTTAGCTCCTGTTAATAGCTATGGACCCTTAATTCAGATCATCTATGGTGGATAGCCCGCCTATTTTATCAAAATATATACTAATAATGATAGGAAAAAAATGTTAGATTCGAAATAACATTTGAATTTGTTGGAAAAGAATTATGTTATTCAATAGTGAAAGCGATACAGTAAAACCTCTATATAGGAATATACTTGGGATCAGATTATTTGTATAACAATTGAGAGGTTATTTCTATATAGAGGTTAGTATAACAAATACTCTCAGTACCAAACTAATAACTAACAATCCCTCCTTTAAGCTAATATATTTGTATTTAGCTTATTTCAGTGATATCCACAATTCACATCATATCACGAAGCTTCTCAAACTGCTCTAACTTTTAAAGGTTTCGTCATGATATCTACAACTTGGTTCTCCAAAGCACAATGACTCAGCTTAAACCACCATTCACCAAATGTTTCAGAAAATAGAATTTCGCATCAATGTGCTTGGATTTTCCATGAAAGACGAGATTTTTGCACCAACTTATAGTACAACTGCTATCACAAAAGATTGAGTGTTGAGTTAGTTCTTGCGTGACTTTATCTGACTATCAAGTAATCAAGTCAGTAGCTACTGAGTATTCTGAATCTTCACTAAAGACACTCATGCTAACTTACTGCATATTAAAAGCAAGATGCTAAGTGTTTAACTATTCTGAATCTTCACTAAAGACACTCATATAGTCTGATTGAGAATCTGTTGCTCTAGCGAACATATGACTGAGGCCATATTCTTTTTGGCTGAACTTAACTGAACTGAAATTCTTGAACAGAATTGTTGAATAGAACAAATTGCTGAACTGAACTGAAATTGTTGAATATAACTGAAATTGCTGAAATGTACTGAATATAAGTAAAAAATAACAAGGCCTTACAAGATTTGTAGACCTCTTGATAAAATGAACACCACTTTTATTAATATCTTGTACAAGGGATTTATAATCAGAAACATAAAGCACACTTTCTCTTGATCATTTGAGATTCTTGAACAAAATAAGATAGTCTAAGAAGGCTTCTATTCTTTTTGGCTTTTTCTCGAAGAAAATTCAGTTTAATTCAATTTAATTTTATTCAATTCGATTAACTCCAACAAAATTTCTTAAAAATTCAACTAATTTAACCAATTCAATTTAGTTGAGTTAAATTATAAAAAAAATTAGATTTAAAAATGATATTGAAACACTAGAGTAGAAATTGAATTTACCAAAATGGCTCAATCCAAATAATTAGAGTTCTCATATGATTTAAATATTAGACAACATGGGCTGTGCGTACTTATAATAATCAAATTATCAGAAGAACAGTAAATAATAATAAGAAAAAGAATAATGGAAAATGAATTTAAAAATTATAAAAACAGTTGACACAGTTTGTGATGGGTTAAATAAATAAAATCACGTACTAGTCTCAATCTCATCTTATAATTTGCCTGCTGTCCTTCAAACAAACAAACACTAGTTCGGTTCTTTACCACATTTCATTAAATTTCACCAAACTCACATCATCATACCCTCTTCTTCTTCTTCTTCTTTCAAAATCTCTCCCTCACTTTCACCTGACTTTCACTCTCCAAAAACCCCATCAGATAATCAATGGATCTTGTTCATTTTCTATCCAAACAATCTCTCCCTCTTTCCCCAATTTCACCACCTCACTATCTTCATTCTTCAAATACAAGTTTCCCCATTATAGCCATTGCAATCATAGGCATTTTAGCCACAGCTTTTTTACTTGTCAGCTACTATATTTTTGTCATCAAATGTTGCCTTAACTGGCACAGAATTGACCTCCTACGCCGCTTCTCCCTGTCCCGGGACACAAATCACGAAGACCCTCTTATTGGATACTCCCCGGGGACCCTCCTAACCCGGGGACTCGACGAATCAATCATAAGATCAATCCCCATTTTCAAGTTCAAGAATGTAAGTGAAACTGAAGGAAAAGAAAGAATGTTCTGTGAATGTGCTGTCTGTTTGAATGAATTTCAAGAAGATGAGAAGCTCAGAATAATACCAAATTGCAGCCATGTTTTTCACATTGATTGTATTGATATTTGGCTTCAAAACAATGCGAATTGTCCGCTTTGTCGGAACAGCATTTCAAGTTGTACCCGATTACCGTTTGATCATGTTATGGCTCCGAGTTCTTCACCCGAAGAACCTAATCCTTCCGGTGGAGGAGATGCTGATTATGTTGTTATCGAATTGAGTAGCCTCAATAACTCTGTGGATTTCGGAGAAGTGTCGAGTATTCGATCAAATAGTACTCCGAAAATCGAGATGAAGAAGAAAAAATTGAGAAAGTTTAATAAGGTGAATAGTATGGGGGATGAATGTATTGATATTAGAGGAAAAGATAAACAATTTGGTGAAATTCAGCCAATTCGGAGGTCGTTTTCAATGGATTCGTCGGCGGATCGACAGCTTTATTTGTCAATTCAAGATATTGTTCAGCAGAACAACAGCAGGCAAGTTACTGAGATTGAAGGAAGCAGTAGTAGACCAAGAAGAAATTTTTTTAATTTTAAAGGGTCAAGAAGTGCAATTTTACCTGTTCATTTGGAGCCAGAATGAACTTTTCAAGTAATTATATTTATTTTTCTTTCCTATTATTTAAAGATATATAGTGAATTTAGATATGGTATAGGATTTGTGAAATAGAAAGTATATTCAATTGAAATCTCTCATATTCTAATTTTTCAATATGATTAGCATAAGCCACCATGACTGTGATATTGAGTATTATTATTATTTGCATTTTTATCCCCTCTTCTTAGGCTTAATACACATTCTTCTCCTTGCAAAACTTTATCTTCTTCTTGAATTTTAAAAGTTACAAACGGTCTTTTGCTATTATCCTAAAATTACATATATCTATTATCTTTTACCTAATTATTCTCAATAACCCTTCTATTAGAAAATATATGGTATCAAAAAGTATGAACTATAGATGATATCAATTTCAAATTTCCGATTTTTTGCATTATAAGTTTTCACTTATAATTTGCACCGTCTGTATTTTGCAGCTTTTGCATCATAAATTTTGAAATCAAAGTTTATTAAAAAAAATTAGACAAGAATATGAATCATTTGTAAATTTTAAAAGTCTTGGAGATGTTTCGAGACAAATGTAGTAGATAACATATGTATTAATCACTCTTCTTTCTGGAATGAAAATGTGATTTAAACTTTATAGATTTATCTTATCTTTTTGTTCTGTTTTTGGGTAAAACAGAGATAGGGGAGGATGCAAAAAGTAGGGGGAAGAGGTCTACTTCTATATTGATTTAGTAGGTGAAGATTGAGGGGCTCACTCCTCATTAATCTCTTATGAAAGAGGGAAAATATTACAAAAAAGATAGGCAAAGAAAAATTAGATTAAATTAAATTAGTAAAGGTCCCCTTCCATTAAATTGGGAGGTTGAGAAAAGTCATTTTCCTAAGAAATAGAATAAGGCAATAATCAACAACTTAATAATTAGTACAAATAATGCTAAGTTTTGGTGAAGAAGTAAGGTATGTTCATGGTTGGTAATGGTTCCTCAGTTTTGTTTTTATTACCCAGCTGTAGGAATCATCTACTCATCATATTAATTGATTCTATCAATATTGTTCATGTTAATTTATAGTCAAACTTATTACTTTACTTAAAAAAGAAATAAAAAACTGAAATCAAGTTAGGATTTTTTTTTTTCAAGTACAGTATATGCATATAAGACTTTATTTTTAACTTTTTTAAGATAAAAGACAGAGCACGAGTTCAACATCACAGAGGAGTAACAAAACTTGAAATTGTATCAAAGAAAATGAGAATAACATAAAAACGGGATGACGTAGCGCAAGCGTGAGCCAAACCGTTAGTTAATCTCCGAATATAGCGTACTGAAAAACCGCTGTGAAGAGTAAGGAGAGCTTTGCATTGATCAACAATATCTCCAAACTCACTAAGATCCGCCATCGGGTTATTAATTGTATTGCAAACTGTCAATGCGTCAGACTCTACCACCACCTAAGAAACATCCAACTCCTTCATCCACTGTAGTGCTTGAAGGACAACAAGAGCTTCACCCACATCCACCCGAAGAAGACTTTATTTTTAAAAATTGAAACTAGAACCTCCAATCTTCCTTTCTAAATAAAAGACTTTGTTAAATGTTGTTCCTCAAATACTAAAAATCCTTTCAACTATTCCAACTTTCTCAGAAGATCATATGGCTTTTGTGGCTAACTTGAAACTCTATAAAGAACCATCTTCTTATCATGAAGCCTATGTCATTCCTGTCAGGGTGGAAGCCATGAACAAAGAGTTTACAACACTAGAACTTAACAATACATGGGTTCTTACTACCTTACCTGCTGGCAAGAAAGCTATCAAGTCCATGTGAGTATTTCGTATCAAGTACAACCCTGATGGTACAATTGATAGATTCAAAGACAGACTAGTGGCAAAGGGCTTTAACCAAATACATGGGGTGGACTATCATGGATCCTTTAGTCCAGTGGCTAAGACAGTCACAGTAAGAATTTTTCTGGCTATTGCAGTTCAAAATAATTGGCATATACATCAGCTAGATGTTAATAATGCCTATCTTCATGGCACAATTGATGAAGAACTTTTCATGGTCCATCCCCAAGGATATACTAAAGCCAAACCTGGACAAGTTTGCAGATTGGTGAAATCATTATATGGTCTAAAGCAAGCTGAGAGACAGTGGCACAGAGATTTGTCTGTTACTTTGGAGAAATTTGGCTTTCAAAGATCTTCTTTTGCTCATTGTTTGTTCATTAAACAAGAGACTTGTATCTGCATTGCTTTGCTCATCTATGTAGATGATATAATGATCTCCAGCCACAGCTTGCAAAACATTGACATGGTTAAACAACACCTACATGCTCTATTTACAATCAAGAACATTGGTCCTGTCAAATACTTCTTAGGCATTGAGATTGCAAGATGCTCAGATATGGGATCCTATTATCACAGGTCAAATACATAAATGACATGCTTGAAGATGTTGGACTTGCAAATACAACTTCAGTTCCTAGTCCTTTTCCTTCAGGGGTTTTGCTTACAGCAATTGGTGTTGAAGATTCCAATCCAGCCAAATACAGAAGGATCATTGGGAGATTGTAATACTTGGGATTTTCAAGGCCTGATATAGCCTATTATACTCAACGACTAAGTCAATAAATTTGCAAAAGCCTTTCACTCATCACTTTGATGTTGCAATTCATGTTTTGAGATATCTCAAAGGAACCTTGAATTTGGGATTATTCTATCCTACTCTCTCAACTTCTACAAATACAATTCAGGCCTTCTATGATTCAGATATGGGAGGTTGTAAGACTTTTAGAAAATCTTTGATGAGTTTCTGTGTGTTCATTGGATCTTCTCTAGTCTCTTGGAAAACCAAAAAACAGACTGTGGTAAGAAAATCATCTGCTGAAGCAGAATACAGGGTCATTGCTTCTCTATGTGGGGAGTTAAAATGGATCTCTTATCTCTTGACTGAATTCAATTTCAACTTACAACTTCCTATCTCAGTCTCATGTGGTAGTCAAGCAGCTATAGCCATTGCTAAAAACCCAGTCCTGCATGACACCACCAAGCACATTGAGATAGATGTTCATTATGCTCGTGAATGTGTAAACCAAAACTTCATCAATCTTCAACACATTTCCACCCATAACCAAATAGTTGATATTTTTACCAAAACTCTCAGTTATTCCCAAATGGTATAAGCTCTATCCAAGATGAATCTTCGAGAATTAAATCAGCTTCATCTTGAAGGGGGCATGTTGGCGTAAACTCCTTTTCATTCTTCAGTCAACTACAACATCCAACTCATCTCAAACAGTCAGCTTTGATTGCCAACTGTAAATCCACATGAACATAGTAGTTATAACAGAATAACTGTTCAAGATTCCAGCTAGCTGTAGTCAACCTTTAGTTAACTGTTTCAAATTATCACAGTCAAAATATTGACTCTATTGACTCTGTTAACTGTCTGTTGACTCTGTACATAGCAGTTAACTGCTCTTCTCCTTTCACTTGTATATAAGCTTCTAAGCTTCATCTTTGTCTGTAATTCGATTGATTCTACTCAATAAGAATCTCTTTCTTCAAGTTAGTAATTAGCTAAGTAACCATGTAATAGATGATAAGTTGTTTTTATACAACATTTTCTATATAAATTCCATTTTTCACAAAGTGAAAAAAAAATCACATGTGCAATTTTAGCAACTTTGTAGTAACTAGAATGTGGAATCATAATTTATAATAGATGAATAAAATACAGTAAAAAGGACATTATGGTTTCTTTTCCCCAATAAAAAAGTACAAGTAAATGGAAAATTAGTATACAAAATATGTATGGACATTGAATGGAAATGAATAGTCAGTTTGGCCAACTCAGGGACAATGAAGATGCACCTATTTCAAGGCAATAATAATATAAAAAAGTATGTGTATTTTCTGGTTTCATATATGTAAAATAATATTTTCTATGGCTTAATCAATAAAATAAAAATAGTGATATGGTTTATTGGTTCCCGATCCCTTGGACACTACAACTACATTACCCATTTCTTCAGTGACCCTCTTAATTTGTTATGTTCTCAGTTTTTTATTTTAATTTTTAATGTGCACAAACAGAGATATAGTTCTCTTACTAACTGTGGAGAAACACTTGAACAAAAATATGTTACAGTAATAAAATAACAACTTTTAGATTAAATTTATGAAACTATGACGTATAACATATGCTAAGCCATGTGATCTGATTGTATGTATGGGCTTGGATTTTAGGCCGTATGCTTGCTTTATTTTTTGCCACCCAATTACTATACAATACATTTCCTTTTAATCTATATACAGTACTATTGCTAAATGGAGAATAATTTCTTTTATAGAAATACATTAAGTTAAATTAAATGGTTAACTTTGATTTTCTTTCTCTGTTTAAAAAGAAATATTGATTTTCTTTTAGAATTTGTAAAATGCTTTATATGAGAAATGAGATGTTCTTACTTAACCGATTGAATTGAAAGCTCGAATTAATAGTTAAAGCTTAATTATAATTTATATATTAATCTTTAATACACTCTTCATGTGAATGTCCATTCAGCTTTGAAGCGTGCACAATATATGTTTTTATTTCACCACTAAGCTAAGACCTCCAAAGTAATAATTTTATTAAATTTTGAATAATGGTGTAGATGGAGTAATGGATTTGAGTCGATTTTAATTGATTACTTTTTAGGACAATTTCACCAGTTGAGATAGTGATGCCTCATACATTCATATACCCGGAGTTCAACTCCCAATTTATGCAAACTTTTTACCGAAGAGTCTCAATATGCCTAATTTATAGAAATACCATGTATAACTTTGTTAACCTATGTGATTGTGTACGGACATAGATAATACTATAGGTCGTATTCATTCTTCAATCTTGCTTTATGCTTTTTATCACCTATTATTATACATTTTGTTTAAAATATTCCGTTTCACCCCATTATGTAAATAAATGGAAATATGAACTAGTTTTCGTTTTAAATATGTAGTTACAAGAAATTGTTTATGAATCCTAATTTAACATTACAGATTTACCATTTATAGTTACAGCAACAAAAATATTGTACTAAAGAGTAACGACGAATATAAAATTTTGCTAAGATGATTGAGTACTCTCTAAGATCTAAGAGTACTAAATTGATATTTTCATGATGTTTTTAACACAAAATGAAAAGGTAAAATTTCCCAACATTTTTCAGGTAGGACTCATCCTTGCGGATAGAGACCGAAGTACCTAGTAGTCACCAAAATCTCCATTAAATATTTGTATAGTTATTTAAGCTTTTGAGGTAAAGGCACCAAAAGCTTAAATCAAATCTGCAAGAAAAAGACCTCCTATCTATGCATCCCTAATTGCTAAATCATATATTTGCAACTCCTATGTATCCCTAATTCATATCAATTTGCAAGAAAAAGACCAAATCAACACAAATAACCTATTGGATGATCGTACCTTCCGTTTTTTTAATGTTGGTAGTTTTTTAGAAATACATATTTTCATAAATGTTTGTCGTTTTTGTCATTTATGGTAATAATTGTTAGTGTTTTGTCAATCGTATCCGTATACTTATATAGTTTTAAGGAAACAATTAAAATATCTTTTATTAAAGGGGAACAAATCAATATTTTACATGCTATAATTAATGATATTTTAACTTTTCATATTTTTACAAAATCGACTAACATTTAAAAACTGAGGGAGTATAAAGATATAAAGTAATAGCTTTAATCAAATCTGCTAATTTAGCTATTAACAAAAAAAATATTTAACTTAAAAAATTAATTTTTTTTTTTTGGTAACAAATTAAAAAAATTACTAATAGTCATAGCATAAGGAAACTCTACATTCAGAATCAGAATATTGAATTTGGACATTTTTAAATAAAAAGTATATAAATAAGTTAAATTTCTCCATATTCTTGTCTTTATCTCAATATACTATTGGGCTTTGATTATGGGCCTCTAAGTTGGTTCCCAAATCTATTCATATCCAACTCCAAGACAATGGATTAATTAGAGCAAAAGCTTGGCATAATAAGTGATGATAAATCGCCAAATATTTAAAGGAGTTGGGCATACTTAATTTTGCAGCGCCTATCTTCTAAAGAGGTGTCACTGTACCATATACAAAAAAAAACCTTCATACTAAAATACATTTAGGGCCGAATTATTTGTATACAGTTATTTTTATATAAAGTTTGAGGTGAAGGTTATGGTTACTTTGTTTTTTTGTCACTTTGTCTCTCCCACTATTGAATCGTGTTTTATTCCACTCATCCAATGCTGATAATGGACAGAGTGACAAAGTAACCATAGAAAAACCCTAAAGTTTGGTACTAAAAAGAATATCAACACTTTAAGTTTATATTTTTACAACAATAAAAACTCTCTAATAATTATTATAATTCAAAAAATATTTATGCAAAGTTGTTTGACACATTGATTTAGTTTTTATATATTTGATATTGCATCTTTAAGCTTGCGAGCAATTACATGAACACTTTCTTGTAGACCGGCCCTCACTTAAAACATATTTACAAATTAGATTTTGGTTTTCGGTAGTGCTGTAAATGAGTCAATTCATGAGTAATTTGATGGTCAGCAAAATACATTCGGCTTATTTTGTAAGTGAGCCCTAATTCAAATCCAATGAACGCCAAATTCGACCAATACATGAAAAAGTATACCAACATTATAAGACTGAAAATACCCATTTTTAAACAAGAATATAAACCTCCAAAACGAATTGCAAGGATGAAAAGCTATTAAATTATAAAAGCCCCATTTATCTTGCTTTTTTCTTTTATATATCTGATAAAGAAAGGGAGGAATGAGAAATTAAGCGGAGAATATTTGAAAAATCCTCAAACTCATTTCGCCATTCAACACCTTATTTCAGTCAGAGAATTAAAGATAAAATAATCTGCTATTTTTTTTTTCGAAGAGAAATGATCTGCTCAATAAAAATTATAACCCTATAATAATAAAATCTAATGTTCAAACGACTTTTCTTATTCTAAATTGTCATTTCTAAAATGGATCGGGTCCAATAGAATAAAAATGTTAAGTTTGACCCAATTTCTGGTCGAAATTCTTCTATTCTATTTCAATTATTTATTTTGATTAAAATCTATCTCCTAATCAGATTTAAAACAAATTAAGTCGCATCTTGTGAATTGTAAAACTAACATATGTCAATAAACTTATTTCAAGATTTTGGAAAATCAGCACAACCAGGTTCCGTTCTTTATAGCTGAACTGAACTGATCAAAACGGAAATGAATTTGTTGAACTAAATTGACTAAATTTGGCTGAATGCTTAAAAAACTTTGTTGAATTTGGCTAAAATGAACTTAGCTAAACTGAACAGCGGTACACCGAATTTTACTGAAAATAAGCTAAAAGAAAAAAGAGCCTAAATCAAATATATCTTTAATTGTTTCATTTAGATATCATAAATGCATAGTTGTTCGATACAGATTGAACTGGTCAGTTCAACTCGATCTGATGTTTTAGGAGCTCTGATTGATGAAAATGAATGGATTACCCGCTAATGATAAGCAATTTGTGACTAAATAAGGCCAGGAACCAATAACCACGAAAAGTGAAAATTTTGTTTTGTGAGATTATTCCTTACCTTAAGGGGAAATTATTTAAGTTTATTCTAAACACATGTCAACATGTAATTGGATTTTGAAATAGACGACTAGCAAATTTATCCCAAAATGTTTTATCTCCTTATTGGCATGCATCCCAACTTGCGATGATAACACATGTACAAGGTGGTCTTGATGGTGCAGCATGGGTGAGGGGGACATCTTAATTAGTCGAGAGAAGAATCAAAGTTTGTTAAGTAAGGGGAAATTATTGTGGGACTTGTACTTTTAACTTGATTTAAGAATTTTTTATTAGATGTGTGATTGTGTATAGAGGTTTCACAATAATTTTGTATTTATGGGTATTCATAATACATGTGACACATTCATTAAAGAGTTCTTAAACTTTAATTAAGATCTCCTCGTTTCCGCTTCTAAATAGGAGTAGCTATATAAATAAGCTAAAACAAAAAGACTACGACTACAGGTTAAGCCAGCAAACCCATTAAGTGTATATATATATATATATATATATATATATATATATATATATATATATATATATATATATATATATATATATATTGTAAAATAGAAATCAATTCAATTACAATATTATTAAAATAAATTTTGTAAATTCATTCAATTTTCATTGAGCAAAATGTTTTCAACTATATAAAATATCGTATAAGAAAGTAAAGCTCTACTATTTTTTGCCTAATTTTAGTAAAATTCAGTTTAGTTCACCCATAAGAATGAGAGCTAAAATGTTTATAGACAATTTTAATTTAATTTTCAGATTCCAAACTAGCTAGTTATGTGTCACGATCAAACTAGACTTTTCGAGTAAGCGCAAACTCCAAAAGTAAGAAGAAAGAAAAAATTGTTGTTTATTAACTTAGGCAAAGTGAAGACACTCACCGGGTGAATAACTAAACTTGGGGATGAGGCGGGGACAAGGAGCTCTCTTCCCACCACATGGGATCCCCACCCAATGTTTTCAAATAGAAATTATAAAAAAAATTATATATCTATTTGTATTTATAGGGAAATTCTAGGGTCACTTTGTTTTTCACAAAGTAACCATTACTTTGTTTTTTCCACCATTAGATCATGGGTTAAAACCTAATCTAATGGTGGATAGGACAAAGTACAAACAAAGTAGAGGAAAAACAAAGTGACCATAGCCTACACCGTATTTATAATATACCAAGATTGTTAAACATATAACTGCTTATTTTGTGTTAAGAAATGTATATTGAGAAAATATAAAATATTATAGTAAGTGTTGTAGAATTTTATTTTTCTAATGATATAATCTGGTAAAATTTTAATTTATGGTAAGGAAAAACTCTTTAGAAAACTAAATAAAGGAGTATGGGGATATCCACATGGACTCGAATATCCATGGGGACGAGGATTGAGACGGTTTTTTCTCCATATTTTCATCGTGGATGGCATGGGGATTCCCATCTAGACGGGGATGGGGACAGGAGGGGTAGTCCCCATCCCCACCCGCCTCATTTGCAATCCTAATTTCCATCTTAAAAATATAGAAGATAATCTGGTGTTCCAAATTAGTGTCGCATTCCATGTCTCTCTCACATAAAACCATTTTTCACGAGTGGAAAGGGAGAGCCCACACAGTATTATAATTTGTTAATTTCAAATAAGTACATTGTTTGCGGTTTCATGTTTTAATAAATAAACCACTGTTGTTTGTTTTTGAGCAAATAAAGGACTGTGGTTTGCATTATTTACAGAGTTAAGAAAATAATTGATTTTGTTGACGTGAACGTAGACATTTTTTCAAAATTTTATTCTAACCTTTGAGTTTAACTCTTATATAACCGGCCAAAAATTTAAAAAAATATTTTGGCAGAAAATGTTCTCGTTTACATCAACAAAATCGATCATTTTCTTAATTATGCAAACAAAGCAAACCGCACTATCCTTTATTTGCTCAAAAACAACCACAATCTATAATTTGCAAAAGCATAAAACTACAGAACACTTATTTGAAATTAATCATTTTCTTACGACATATATATAAAAGTATGTTTTAACATAACATAAAAGAAAAACATATGTTTTCTTAGATATAAGAATAGTACATGTAACACAAAAAAAATATTTTATCTGTGTTCGATATTTAATAAGGGATAAGGTGCAAAATTACCTATAAGTTGGCCCTAAGGGACAAGTTTGCATTAACTGTGAAATAATGTAAATTTACTCTAACATTGACACGATCAGAAGCAAATTTACCCCTAAAGTTGGTAAAATGGGTTAATATCAGAAATAATCAATTAAACTACATTTTTAGTCTCAAATCTTTTCATCTAATTCATATTATTATGCGTCATTTTTTCAATCATCAATAATATATCTTTATCGCATATATACACGTAAAGAGGTATAAAAAGAAAAAGAAAATTATATTGTATGCCCGACCAATCAGGTAAACAAATTCAAATATTTCATCCAAATTAAAAATCTTAATTTTTCAATTATTTTATGAATTTTTTTCTTAAAATATATATAAAATGATATTTTTGGAACAAATTGATACCTAATGATGTAGAATTAATACACATAACAAAATATCAAGATTTTAGAATGACATGTGAAATTGATTTAACTTGCCAACTTAAAGGGCGTTTGTTTCACCGTTTTTCATTTGTTTTTTGTTTTTTCGATCAAAAAAGGAGTTAATTGAGTGTTTGGTTAGGAATTAGAAAATGATATTGGTTGCTTTTTAGCTGAAAGGCAACTGCTTTTTCAAGAAGCATTAAAATACTGCTTTTTCTAAAAAGAATCTCTACGGATTTTAGTTTCCTTTATTGTCCTTTGCATTTTACATTTAGAAAATTTAATTATGCCCATATTAGTCATTTTACATGTTCAAAGCAATAAATAATTATGATTTTACCAAACACCAATTATCAAACAGCAAACCGCAAACAGCAAAATGGAACAACAAACCGCAAACGAGAACATCAAACAGCAAACAGGAACCGCAAACAGCAAACAGGAACAGTTGTACCAAACAGACCCTTAATAGGTGGAAAAATTGGGAAGAAAATCTGCTGTCCCAAACTTCCTATCCCATTTTCCTGTTCCCCTTTCAATTTTTGACATGTGTAAAAAAGATTCTAATGTTTTTTTATTATACCCTAAATTGTCCCCGAATCAACCCGTTGTAGAATCTTTTTTACATATGTCAAAAATTAAAAAAGGAACAAGAAGATGGGATAGGAAGCCCGGGACATCAGTTTTTTTTCCGAAAAATTGCTCCTTAATGCCAAGATTACCGGTATTTTTACACCTTATCTTTTTTTCATTCTTGTTATATTAAGACCCAAGAGTGTTATGGAACTTCTCAAGACGAAAAATGGACAAATAGCTCCATTTATCCTTTTTTTTTTTTTTTAACTTTTTCCTTTATATCGGAAAGTTAAGCTGAGGAGAGTATTTGAAAAGATCCTCAAACTCATTTCTCTATTCAACACCTTTGCTTCAGTGAGAGAATTGAAGAAAATATCATCTGCTCATTAAAAATTATAACCATATTATAAATCTTCTGTTCAAACGAATTTTTCATTCTAAATTGAATGTCAATTTCTAAAATGGATTGGGTCTAATGGAATTACTAATACAAATGTTATATTTGACCCAACTCATGGTAGAAATTCCTCCTTTCTATTTTAATTATTTTTTCGATTGAAATCTATCTCCTAATCAGATTCAAGACAAATTAAGTCATGATATCTTGCAAATTATCAAACTAATGTATGTCATTAATTCTTTTTTTCAAATTTGAACAATCAGCAGAATAAATCAAATATCTTTGATTGGTACATTTAGGTATATTAAATGCATAATTCTTCGATTCAGATAGAACTGGTCGACTCAACTCGGTCCAATAACTAAAAATTGCAAAACAATACAAATGTAAAAATGTCAATTAACAAAATAAATGTGAGATTTCACCAAATTACGAAGGTAAGGAGCCAAATGTGACCAAATAAAAGTTAATGGTCAAAAGAACAAATTTGGAATAAGTTAGTAGCTAAATAGTGATTTTTGCCTTATATCAATAAACATTGCAATTTAATAAAATTAAACAATATAATAAATACTAAATTAATAAATTTTTGGGAGGAATAAAAATTATTTCTTAAAATTATGACTTATTAGATATCTTATATATTTAATAGGAGAAAATTAGCAATATAATAAAATATATATTTTTATTATGAGTTGTAACATTTGTCACAAAGAGAAGAAGTCTTAACAAAATTCATATGTCTGACCGAAAAGAAAAGTGTCAACTTTAAAATTTCGAAAAAAAAGTTAAACCTTTTAAATAAAAACGAGTCACTTAAGGTTTTTTTTCTTAACAACAATTTTCATTGAAAAGGTTATTACTCAGTCTCTTAATTTATATGAATAATCAAATATCGGATTAATTTTTTAACTTTGAAAATCTAGAAACTTTAATCTCATAAACAAATTTTAAAAATGTACTCATGGACTAATACTAGTAAATTAATAATAAATAGCAACAACAACTCTTAAACATTATCTATATAAATAGATAGCAATTGCCTTTCCTTAATTTGTATCCTAATCCGCTTTCAAAAATAAAATAAAATTGTTTCTTAATCCTTGTTCTATCATGTCTGTCCAAAATGATAATCCAAATGACAATTGTAAGGTTCGAAACATTCTAAAAGAATGTGAAAAAGAGAAAGGCTGGATTAGTGATAATCCTATGTATAAATATGAAGGTTTTTGGTACAATGAAGCTTTGTTCAAAGGGATAACGGAAGCTAGAGAAAGCTTTGAGGGTAAATCCACAGATATATTGTTGGCGAGTCATATGAAAACAGGTACTATACAAAAGTTTCACATCGTTACATTTTCTTATATTAAGCAATGAATAGCTACAACTATATATAGACACACGTGCTGGTATTTAACTGGACTCATATTGAAATTGCCGAACTGAATTGAATTTACTGAATTGAATATAATTAAACAAATTTTATTAATCTAAAATAATCTAATACTAAAACTATTATAGATAAATAAATAAATAGGTATAATTTAATATATGATTAGAGGTTCATCGTTCAAAAATAATAAGTGAAATTACATAAAATGCATGTTATAGAAATATATTAAAACTAAAAAATAATCAATATTTTTGAGAATATTATTCATACACTTCTTTTGAAAGAAATGTTACATGAAATACTCCTACTAAAAAAAACTTAAAAATAATTAGATTAAATTTATGGTTCAATAAGATACTCAATCATCATATACCAGTATGTTTAAATTATATAATCAATATGATATGCCATTTATTTTCATAAGAATATAATGATTATTATTTTTAAAAGTAATCATAGTTAAATAATAAAATAATTTGGAAAAATTATTGAAATAAAGAAAAGATTTTAAGATATAAAATTACTAATATTATAATCAATAATGTTTAAATTATAAATAATGTATAACTATGAAATTATATGATTGAATTTAATGTACTGAAATTGCTGAACTGAACTGAATTTAAATTACTGAACCAAAATAAAATTGCGAAATTGAACTGAAATGTATTACATACAAATAAAAAAGAACATAGTCTAACGATGAATCATATTCAGACATAAGAAAAATCTTATTTAATCTATAACTCATATTTACTATTACTGCGTTTACAGGTACAACTTGGCTTAAGGCTCTTACTTTTGCTATTACTACAAGATCTACCTTCCATGATATTTCTTCTAGTCCCTTGCTCCTACGGGTGCCCCACGATTGCATCCCTTTGTTAGAGGCGGATCTCGGAAAGGATTCAAGTAGTCGCGCTACTCAAGATATTCTCATTGCCACACACCTTCCTTACACTTGTTTACCTGTATCCGTGGTTGATTCTGGCTGCAAAATCGTATATATATGGAGGGATCCTAAGGATGTGTTTGTTTCTTTGTGGTATTTTATGAACAAGATTCAAAAATCCAGAAAAGGTGAACTGGGGACTATTCCTCTCGAAGATGCTTTCGACCTCTTCTGTCGAGGAATCACAACTTATGGACCTTATTGGGACCATGTTTTATCATATTGGAAAGTCAAGCTTGAGTTTCCAGAAAAGATATTGTTCCTGAAATATGAAGAGATGAAGGAAGATACAAGGTTTTATGTTAAACAGTTAGCAGATTTCGTTGGGTGTCCTTTTAGTGTTGAGGAACAAGGCAAAGATGGAGTTATGGAGAAGATTATAAGTATGTGTAGCTTTGAAAATCTGAGCGAGCTTCCAGTGAATAAAACTGGAATTCATTGGGAAGTCTCATCTATATCTATTCATAACGATGTGTATTTCAGAAAAGGAAATGTTGGAGATTGGGAAAATGAGTTGACACCACAAATGAGAGCTCGCTTAGATGCCATAACTAACCTCAAATTTCGTGATTCAGGTTTGCTCGATCAAGTTCAAGACATATAATATTCTCTTTTGTTTGGTAAGTGACATATCGTACCTACTATTTTCAATAATTTGTCACGAGTGTGATCACATGTTTATCTTTTTATTTTAAGGCTTAATACATTAAAAAGTCCTTGAACTTGGTCGAAAAATTATATATGCTCTTTGAACTTATAAAACATCTCGTTAGCTCCCTGAATTTGCATAAATTGGTATAATTAGCTCTTTAAATCCACGTAGCTGTCGTCAGAGAGTTGGACGAGTGGAATGAGGAAGAGCGGCTCGATTGAGAAAAAAAGAATAGCAAAGAATACCACTTTATACTAGAAAATATATCAATTTTAATCAAGTGTGAGAGGCATATAGATATTTTTTACGCAGTTAAGTAGCAAATAAATCACTTTAACAAGTTTAAGGAGCTAACGAAACAGTTTATAAGTTAGAAAACTAATATACTTTTTGAGCCAAGTTCGAGAATTTTTCGATGTATTAAGCCTATTTTGAATTATTTCGTATTTTGTTTTTATTTCAATGTTTGTAATGGATTGTTTGCGTGTAATATAGTTTTCATATTATATATGTATACTAGGGAGTAACCCTCGCGATGCTTCGGGGAAAATTATTTTTCGAATACAAAATCAAAAGACAAATTCTATAAAATAAATAAATTTTGATTCATATTAGCCGACTCAAATAATCTGGGTAAGGTGTTTTTGTTGTTGTTATATATTCAAAGCAATTTGTTAATTTCATTAAATGCTGTTTACAAACAGAAAGAAATAATAATTGCAATTTGTTCTATATACAACAAAAAGAAAATAGATGGTGAAATTTAACAAAAAACAATTAAAGATTACATATACGTACACCATAACTCCATCCTCTCCCAATATCATACTTCAACCCCATCGCCACATACAACTGCTCAAATGCAAAGGAAAAAAATAAATCAAAAGAACTAACTGTGATATGGAAAAGAGGTTTTACACCATCTGAGTCTCATGTTAACAGTTTTTTTTTTTATCACAACACTTATTGCGCAGATGTTGCAAGAATAAACAGTATATTAAATTACTTACGGACAGTTCATATTGCATAATAGATTTCTTTGAATTTGTTGTACAAAACTTACGAAGGAAATGATACTCGTTCATGTGGATGGTTTAATCAAGTAAATCAGAATGTTAAATCAAAATAATGTGGAGCGATATGTTACACACCAAGAAATGGAACGCCAACATTTGAATGTATAAAAATTAACATTTAATTCAGTAGGAAGCTATTTCATGTAACGAAAGATGGGTAAAATTGAAGAATTGATCATTCAGGAGTAATACAGAAGATCAAGTAAGAGGGAAAAAAGAACAAAGAGAGAAACATGCATAAGGGAGAATAACAACCAAGACGCGCACAAAAGTGAAAAGTAGACAATAAGGTATGAACATGAAATTATACCAAATTGAACAAAGCTTGCTGAAAGGAAAATGTAAAAGCCATCGGAAATTTCGCTTTTCCATAATGAAGATACGCTTTCTCCAATAAGCCGTAATGAATCTCCGATTAGACACAAATTCGATCCCAATAGCATTCACATTAAGCTATAGAGTACAACAATGAACAAACTAGTTTATGGGCTGAACTCATTAAAGTGCTTGACGGGGCCATTTGAGAACCAGGAACATAGCAGGCGTATTCAGACCATCGGTTGATGTCTGGGCATGTCGTTCAGTAACCGTAAACTTTCCTGCAAAGCAAAAGGCTCTTTAAATTTGACATTCAGTAAATCGGTAAAAGAACAAACAAATACATGAGTAGAAAGTTTCGAAAGCCATAGATAGAATCCCAGATTATAAAATTAAGTTGTTTCATTCCGTGTCTGCTGCAACATTGAGAATACATGGCGGTTATCTGAAAGAGTTTGAACTTTGAAATACCCATCAGCCAAAGCCGACATAATCTCTCGAGCAGGCCCAAGCTTTGAAATCTCAAGCCCTGCATCATTCCCCGTATTCATCCCATTTTCTTCCTCGGAGCCAACGCAGCTCTCTAATTCATTTAAACAACAAATCCAATTAAAATCAATGATAAAATTTGGACAAAGAAAACTTAATATTGAGTACCTTTGTTATAACAATTGATAAGCTCGAATTTGACTATGTATATGATTGATTATTCATGTATTTAGGGGCCAATTAGTATATATTTGGTGTCTAATAATTGTATTTTCAGTTTTAAGAGAGCTTCAAGGACATTTTGCTGAGAAAGCAGCCTGCCTGAGTGAAAAGTAGAAGTCACATCAGAAGAAAGGAGGGGTAAAATTGCCGGCAGCTTGGGAGAGAGAGTGTTGCAGTGGAAGTGATGTTTTGCCGTTCAAAAGGAGTCTCTTGTCTTGCAAGAAGAGATGTTTTAACAGCTGTAATATAAGAAGTTTCACTTTATTAGCTGGATGTTGTACTTTGGTACTTTTAAATAGTTTTTAATTGCTTTTGTCTTTCTTTAAGTAGAACAATTCTGAGGAGAGAAGGGAGCCGGTGTCTTCAATTATCACCTCTTAGTATCTGTTTTATCATAACTTTAGATTTCTGGTAGTTGAGCTCCTTTAATGGAGTTTATCGTAGTTATTGTTGTTATCATGCTCGCCATGTGTGAGTAGTACTCTCTACGAGCTAAACCAGCCTTTGGGCTGGTGTTGTAAGTCTCCTTATCTCTTTAATTAATGAATGAATGTTGTTTCTATTTGGTGTTTAATGAAGTTCTGTAGATTTCAGGTCTTAAACTGCCTGTTACAGTATGCATAACCGACATGACCATTGCTTTTATGTATGCTTGTTCTTTATATAAACATATACATCTGATATGAACAGTTGAATGATGTGTATCAAGGGTTCTCATGTAAATGAGATGTTACTTCGTGCTTAATCAAGTAGTAAAGCATCCTGAAAGGCCTTTAGGGTGTGAGTAATACTTAGTAATTTGGGGATATGACCATTTGAACCAAGTTAGCTTAAAGTAGAGACCTTGACAGAATAGTTATAAACATTCATGAGTTAAGAAAGGAGAGAAGAGAGGTTGCAATGCCAGTTCCCTGCTGTGTTTAGCTTGTTCCTTTTAATATCTTGTTATAAATCATCTTTGATCATCATTTACTTTTTAGATCTGTCTTTAGTAGAGTTTCTTAGTTCAGATAACAATCAATCAACCTCAAATCCATGTTTTTAATGTTACTTGCTACGTAAACAGACTGTTCCATAGGTCTTTTCAGTAATCTTTTCATCTCAATCCCTGTGGAGACGATAATCTACTTATCATTTTATTACTTGTACCTAGTATACTTGCTAGAAGACACATCCAAGGGTAACAAGTTTTTGGCGCCGTTGCCGGGGATTGAAAATAAAAGTTTACTTGAAATTTTTCTGTGAAATAGTGTGTTTTGATCTGTGTGTTCATGGTGTAGCCACAGGGTGTTCCGATTCCTGTAGTCCATGCGAAGAGCAGGGCTGCAGCCTCTTCCAGTTGATCCTGAGATAGAAAGAACTTGTAGAGCTAATCGTAGAACAGCTCGTCGAGCTCAGCAAAGACAAAGGAGAGGGATGGAAGAAGAGATACCTGTTGGTGGTAACAATGACGGTAACAGAAACGGAAACAATGGTGCCCACAACAACAACAACAATGGAGGAAATAATGGAGGAAACAACCTCGAAGATGAGGGTGAGAACAATCACCCAGCTGTGATGAGAATAAGAGACTATTCAAGACCTACTACAGAAGGTCATTCTTCATGTATCGCCCTTCCACCTTTTGGGCCTGGAAACAACCCTTTGGAAGTGAAGCACTCTATGATCCAAATGCTCCTCTCATTTCAATTTGGAGGATATCAAAATGAAGATCCTAATGCTCACATCCAGGATTTTGTGACCTTGTGTAACACCTTTCGATCTAATCGAGACGTTACTGATGATACAATAAGGCTGACCCTGTTCCCTTGGTCCTTGAAAGATAAAGCAAAGAGTTGGATGAAGAATCTCCAACCACACTCCATCAGAACTTGGGAGGAAATGGCAAGAATCTTTTTGATGAAGTATTTCCCTCCAAGGCAAGCAATCAAGCTCAGGAATGAGGTTTCTCATTTTTCACAAGAAGATGGTGAATCTTTGGCAGAAGCGTGGGAAAGGTATAAGGAGCTGTTGAGAAGAGTACCAAATCATGGTATACCTATGTGGATGCAGGTTCAAAACTTCTACAATGGAGTTCAGAACATCTACAAAATGCAGATTGAATCAGTTGCCAATGGCAATCCTGAAGATTTAGAGCCACAAGCTCTCTACGATCTTATTGAGAGGGTGGTCAACACAAGTTACAACTGGCACTCAGTGGGAACTGATGGAAGGAAGCAAGCTACCATTCCAGGAACAGAAGTGATCTCTAAATTGATCACAAACCAATTTGAGCAGCTTGCTCGACAGGTTGGCAAGCTCAATGTGTCATCCATAAACAGTGAACCCCCATTTGGGGAAGAGTGTAGTTTTTGTGGAGGTCCCCATCGAAATATCAATTGCACAGGTACCAGGAGAGACTCAGACAACCAGGAGCAGTGTGATTATGCTGGTTACAACCAAAGAAATCCACCAAACCCTTATTCCAATACCTACAACTCTAACACTCGAAATCACCCAAACTTCTCATGGTCACAACCAAATGATCAGCAGGAAAGACCTCAATACAACCAGGAGAGACCTCGGTACAATCAGGAAAGACCTCAGTACCAGAATGACAGACCTCAATATCAACAAGTTCAGAGAGGTCACTACCAGCAGAACAACCAGAGCTCTTACAAGCAGCCTGTGCATACCAAGGAAGAGGAGGAGCCAGATTTCAAAACTCTGGTGACACAATTCATGAAGCAGACTCAATCAACAATGAAGAGTCTTGAGACTCAAGTTCACCAGTTGGCTGCTTCATCCTCCAACTCGAAGGGAAAATCAACTTTACCAAGCAACACTGAACCTAACCCAAGGGAGAATGTGATGTCTATCACTCTCAGGTGTGGTAAGGAAATTTCTAACCTTAATGAGATCAAAAAGTTTGTTGGTGATGCAGGTACTTCTAAAGAGACTGAAGCTGAAAAGGAACAACCTGTTCCAGTAAAAGAAAAGCCAATTGCAAAAGCTAAGGAGCCTGTTCTTGTGCAGGAGGAACCTGTGGAGAAGTATGTTCCACCTCCTCCTTATCAACCACCAGCACCTTATCCCGGAGCCATGGTAGATGAGAAACTAGAAAAAAGGCACTCAAAGATCCTTGATACTTTGAGGAAACTTCACATTAATCTTCCTTTCTTGGAAGCTCTTAATCAGATGCCTAACTATACTAAATTCTTGAAAGATATTCTGTCTAACAAGACCAAGCTCGAGAATGTGGCATGTGTGCAACTCAACAGAGACTGTTCCTCGATTTTGATGAACAGGCAGCCACTTCCTAAAAAGATGAAGGATCCAGGGAGTTTTTCTATCCCTTGTTCCATTGGAGAATTACACGTTGAGAATGCTCTTTGTGATCTTGGTGCTAGCATAAACTTGATTCCATATTCATTATATCAGAAATTAGGAATAGGAGAACCCCAACCCACTCGAATGTCTATCCAACTAGCTGATAGATCAGTTTGTTACCCTAGGGGTATAGTTGAGGATGTCCTAGTTAAGGTAGGAAAGTTCATACTGCCTGCAGATTTCGTAGTAATGGATATAGCTGAAGATATGCATGTTCCAATTATCCTAGGGAGACCTTTCTTAGCCACTGGTAGTGCTGTGTTCAAAGTGAAAGATAAAGAGTTAAGTTTGGAAGTGAATGGTGATAAGGTTGTTTTTAAAATGAATGAAATGCTGATGAGACCTGTTGATTCTGATGTTTGCTATTTTATAGATGTTTGTCCTAACCCGACTAACTTGCAGGAAACTCCAAAAGATGTTTTGCAGGTTGTTCTAGAAGAAGAGTTAAACACATGTGATGAAACAGGCTGTTCTCTTGAAAAACCAGACTTATCACCTATTCCACCAAACTCAAATGACCTTTCCACCACAGAACCACCCTTTTTACCAAAGCAATCCATTTCCACTCCAGAACTCAAACCTTTACCATCACATTTGGAGTATGCTTTCCTTAAACCACCAAATGGCCGTCCGGTTATCATTTCATCGCAATTAACTCCGGACCAGAAAAGCCAGCTTTTAACCATCCTTAAACAAAACCAGGAGGCTATAGCTTGGACAATTGGTGACATCAAAGGAATCAGCCCTACTATGTGTGTGCATAGGATTCTAATGGAGGAGGATTACAAACCTTGTGTTCAACCACAGAGGAGGCTTAATCCGGTCATGGGAGATGTGGTCAGAAAAGAGGTTGTCAAGTTGCTTGAAGCTGGGATCATCTATCCCATTTCAGATAGCAAATGGACAAGTCCAGTGCAGGTTGTTCCGAAGAAAGGGGGCACAACAGTTGTAAAGAATGAGAGGAATGAGCTAATTCCAACAAGAATGATCACAGGGTGGAGGGTATGTGTTGACTACCGAAAGCTTAATGATGCCACAAGGAAAGATCATTTTCCTTTGCCATTTGTGGATCAAATGTTGGAGAGACTTGCTGGTTATGCCTTTTATTGCTTCTTAGATGGCTACTCAGGCTATAACCAAATTCCAATCTTCTCCGAGGATCAAGAAAAGACTACCTTCACTTGTCCTTATGGGACATTTGCCTACAGAAGAATGCCTTTTGGTCTTTGTAACGCACCAGCTACATTCCAACGGTGTATGATGGCTATTTTTCATGACATGATAGAGAAGACAGTAGAGATCTTCATGGATGATTTCTCAGTCTATGGGAAGTCATTTGAAGGCTGTTTGAAGAATCTAGAGGCTGTTTTGGTTCGATGCAAAGAGACCAATCTTGTGTTGAACTGGGAGAAGTGCCACTTCATGGTGACTGAAGGTGTGGTGCTTGGGCATAAAATTTCAGAGAAGGGGATAGAAGTTGACAAAGCCAAGGTTGAAGTTATTGAAAAGCTGGCTGTTCCTACCACAGTCAAGGATGTTAGAAGCTTTCTGGGGCATGCAGGTTTCTACAGGAGATTCATAAAAGACTTCTCCAAGATTGCTCTTCCACTTTCAGCATTACTCCATAAGGATGCTGAGTTTGAATTTGGAGCAGACTGCATCAGAGCCTTTGACATCTTGAAGGAACAACTCATCAACTCACCAATTTTGATTGCACCTAACTGGGAGCAACCTTTTGAGTTGATGTGTGATGCAAGTGACACTTGTGTGGGAGCTGTTTTGGGTCAGAAGATTAACAAGAAGTTCCAACCCATTTTCTATGCCAGCAAGACCTTGAATGATGCTCAGCGAAACTATACAACTACAGAGAAAGAGCTTCTTGCTGTGGTTTATGCCTTTGACAAGTTTAGATCTTATTTGGTCTTGTCAAAAGTGGTAGTTTTCACTGACCATGCTGCTTTAAGACACCTCTTTGCTAAGAAAGATGCCAAGCCAAGACTGCTCCGATGGTTGCTACTTCTTCAGGAGTTTGATTTGGAGATCAGAGACAAGAAAGGCATTGAAAATGTTGCCGCAGATCATCTCTCTAGAATAGCAGGGGGAGACCAACAGGAACAACCTGAGATCAGGGATATCTTTCCTGATGAAAGGTTATATTCAGCTTCGAATGTTCCATGGTTTGCTCACATTGCTAATTTCCTTGCAGGATCATATAAACCTTTTAAAATGTCCACTAACCAAAGGAGAAAGTTCTATGCTGAAATTAAATACTATTTTTGGGAAGAACCATATCTTTTCAGGTTATGTGCAGATCAAATTATAAGAAGGTGTGTGACCCAGGAGGAAGGAGAGCTCATTCTTCATCATTGCCATTCACAAGAATCTGGAGGACATCATGGTGCTAGTAGAACAGCCTCTAAGGTGTTCCAAGCAGGCTTCTTCTGGCCTACCATATTCAAAGATGCTCATAGATTTGTGAAGGAATGTGATGAGTGCCAAAGGTCAGGTAACATTTCTGCCAGGAATTCTATGCCCTTGAATAACATAGTTGTTTGTGAAATTTTCGATGTGTGGGGCATAGATTTCATGGGACCCTTTCCATCTTCTAAAAAGAATAAGTATATCCTCGTGGCGGTTGACTATGTAAGTAAATGGGTGGAGGCTATTCCAAGCCCCACAAATGATGCTAGGGTGGTAGTAAGATTCCTAAAAAGGCTGTTTGCCCGATTTGGAGTACCCCGTGCCATAATCAGTGATAATGGCACTCATTTTTGCAATAAGCTTTTTGAAAAGCTCTTGAGCAAATTTGGGGTCACACACAAGCTTGCTACCCCTTACCATCCACAAACAAGTGGTCAAGTGGAAGTTTCCAATAGAGAGATCAAGAGAATTCTAGAGAAGACTGTTAGCACCTCTAGGAAAGATTGGGCAGAAAAGCTAGAGCCTGCTTTGTGGGCATATAGGACTGCTTTCAAAACACCTATAGGCATGTCTCCTTTTAGATTGTTGTATGGAAAGAGCTGTCATTTGCCTGTTGAGATGGAACATAAGGCCCTTTGGGCATTAACTTTTCTGAATTTTGAAGAACAGGCTACAGGTGAACAAAGAAGGCTGCAGCTGAATGAGCTGGAAGAGTTTAGGCTGTTTTCTTTTGAAAATGCTGTGCAATACAAAGAAAAGACAAAAATGTGGCATGACAAGAGAATTCAGAAAAAGGAATTTCAAGAGGGACAACAAGTCCTCTTGTATAATTCAAGGTTAAGGTTGTTCCCTGGAAAATTGAAATCCAGGTGGAGTGGACCTTTTCAAGTGAGCAAGGTGTTCCCGTATGGTGCAGTAGAGATCTTTTTGCGAGGGGAACAGCCTTTTAAGGTTAATGGCCAAAGGCTAAAACCTTATCTTGCTCACGATGTGGAGAGAGTGGTTGAAGTTCACCACTTCTATGACCCACCATAAGCTTACAATGGGACTTGTGTCAACTGCAAACACCAATTGCAGTGCCCTAAAGGGCTGAAATTTAGTATAATTTAGATAGTTTTTGTTTTTAAGTTGTTAATTCTAGTTAATTTATTTTTAGACTTTTTGTGAAGTGTCCAGTCAATTTTGCAAGCTGTTAAATTCAAATTTTATTTTAAGCAAATGTTTAAACTTTTGTTCTCTTTCCATAGAGCTTAAGTTTGAATTTTTACTTAACAAAATAAAAATTTGGGGGTCATCTCTGAGGCAATACATTTTGAGTTTTGTGACTTAGTTATTTTTGAAATAAAAAGTGAGTTACCGTGGTATAGGATTTTAAATTGAAACTGAAGATTAGAGAGAGTGAATTGTCAAATCATGGTTAAGAGCAATTTCTAACCGTTGATGAAGGAGTGAAGGGGTTGAAGGTTAAATTTTAATAACCGTTGGGTATTAAGAGAGGGTCTAATCCACCAGAGATCAACTTTCTCTCTCCCACGCCCTTACACTATTCATAACTCCTCTCTCTCCTGCTTTTTCGGTTCCCAAAAAAATCTGCCACAACTACTCCACTTTTTCAAACCGTCACAATCACCTCCTTTTAGCTATAAAATATTGCCCAAAATATCTGTTGTCCTTTTCCATCCAAACACTTAGCCGGATTTTCTTCTCTCTAACTTTCTCACACTCCGCTTTCTCTTTAAGTTCAAACTTTTTGCAGAATGAAAACTCGTGGTGGTGTTGTGATCAAACAAGAGCAAGGTGTAAAGAGGGCTGCAAATCGAAACAAGGGAAACACATCAAGTTCAGTTATGGTTCTTCCGGATGAAAAACTGGTTAAAAAGCTTTCTAGGTTTTCTGACCTAACTGATCAGGAGACATTTGAATCCATCGCTGACATTCCGTTTGGATCTCCGCGGAGTGTATGTTGGGATTCACTCAAGCGGCTGGGATTAGCCGATTCTGTTAAGGAGCATGTAGACAGAGGAGGATTTCAACCTTTCTTCGAAATGGAGGAGCCATCGTACAAGGAACTCACTCTGGAGTTCTTGTCCACCTTCAAGGTTGATCCGAAAATCACCAACCCAGATGCTGCCTTTCACTTTCAATTCAGGCTCATGGGACATCATCAAAACCCTTCTCTCAACACCTTCAATGTCTTGCTAGGGTGTGTGCCTGATGATGAGGCTGCCATCGAGGAATACTCTCATTTCCTCACAGCCACTCCTAAGGATTTCGATCCTCATGTGTTCTGGAGGCAGATATCTGGAGAAGCCCACTTTGATAGCAAGCTGGCACGGGGTTCTTCCATTCTGGAATACCCTATGCGAATTCTGCATAAGTTGGTCTCTGGCACAATCTTTGCCAGAGAAAATCAAGCCAATGTCACTTTGCTTGACCTAACTGCTTTGTGGAGTATGGTGACCGGAAGGAGATTGAATTTGGGACACTATCTGGGAGAGTATTTGCTGGGCTACCATAGCAAGAAGTTGAATGGAATCTACTGTGGGAATCTCGTGACCAGAATTGCGGAGGCCATAGGGGTTTTCAAGCCCGATGATCGATCCAGGCTTACTTTATCATGCCATCCTGACCCCATGAACTTTCGAACCCTTCAATATATGGGTTATTGCAAGCAAGTGAACAAGAAATGGGTGTTAGTGAGTGAGATTGATGTGGCTGCAAAGTCTGAAACCCGGAAGCGAAAGCTTGAGATTCCGGTAGAACCCTTGGTAATTGAGGATGGAGGTGAAGAGGATGATGAACCAAAGGATGCTGCCTACTACCGCAAGTGCTTGAGCCTGAACAATGAAGAGATGTACATTCAGTTGAAAGCTCAGAGTAAGAAGTCTGCCAAGTTGGAGCAAGAGGTTGCTTTGCTAAAGAAAGCAATTGCGGATCTGGAGAAGTCTGTTGCATGGCTTCATGGCCACATGGAGATCCAGAGGAACCTTTCTGAATTTCCCATCCAACATAGGTTCAATGAGGAGACCCTCCGTTATGAACCGGAATTTCATGATCGTTCCACTCCAGCAATCTTTCGCAGACCTCTGAACTTGAATAATACTGCTGGCAAGGATAGTGAGCTCCAGGAGAGTGAAGCCAAGGAAAGTGAGGCTAGAGGAAGTGAGGTTCAAGGAGATAATACTGCTGCTACTCCTCCCAAGGATCCAGAGGCTGTGACCTCTGAGCGTAATCCTGTTACTCCCGAGTAACAGTCTGTTCCGGTTCCCTCCTTCTGTTGGTACCCCTTGATCTCTGCTATTTACTTTTGTTTGTCTGTATATATTACTGTTGTGCTTGCTGCTGCTCTGTGCTAAGTCTTGTTTTATGTCATCCCTTACAGACATTGGGGACAATGTCTATCTCTAATTTGGGGGTGGGGTAAAACTTGATGAGATAAACTGAAAATTGAAAATGCCATGCCTGCTTTGACTCGAACAAAATATGTAGCATGATGAATTGAGCCCAGAAATTGAATTTTTGCTGAAAATGTGAATAACAGTTTAAGTACTAAAGAGGAAACTCTGAAGTTAAACTTGCTGAATTGTATACCATAGTCAAAACCCCAGTTGTCCCCAATGTAAATGTTGTGTGTAGTTTAGTTGTTAGTTTGTAAATAGTTTGTGTTAAAAATGTTAAAGTGTGAGGCTGTTTCTTTTTGAGAAACAGCCTGTGTCTGTATATAGTGTTAGTTGTCTTCCTTGTTTACAACAGCTTAGTTGAAAATGAAAAATTGCCTAAAATGTAGAAATTTGCCTTTCAACCTACAACCAAAGATTGCACACTTGTACCTTAATCAAAATGTGTGGTGAACCTTTATTGACTAATTGAAGTTTGAAAAAGAAAGAAGGTTCAAGAGTTTTTAAGTTGAAAGTCAAAATTCAAGTGAAATAAGCAATTTAGAACCTGTAAACCCTTGTTGCAAAGCCTAATTCATGAAAGGTAGAGCCTGTTGCATTCACAAATGCATTTAGGAGATGAATGAGAGGGCTAAGTTCAAAGAAGTCTTAGGTAGGGTTTGCTTTGGTCACCAAAATTGATAACTTAACTTCCAAACTTAGTTATCTAATCTGGTTGCCCAAATTTTCATGATGAAACTGAGGAAAAGCATAGGAAGATAAAGGCACATAGATATCACAACTTTTACAATCTCAAATAGCCTACCAGTGCATTGCACCTTTGTTTTAGGTTATCCAACTTGAGCCTCAACCATTCCTTGTTTACACACATTATTTGAAGCCAATTCCCTTCACTTTGATTCCAAATACCCTTGTTTGAATTACATGTCTAAAGAACAGACTGTTTTACAGTCTAAAAGAGCTTAACTTAAGAAATATTGTTGATATAGATTCTCCAAGGATGAGGAAAATACAAGTGTTGACTGAATAAAATGAAAAAAAAAAAAAAAAGAAAAAAAAAAAAAAAAAAAATTGAAAATTGAAGGAAATCTCAAAGAAATTCTTCGAAAAAATGAAAAAAAAAAAAAATAGTGAATAAAGTCTTTTTATTTCTGAGGTTGCACATTGTGGCTTTAGGATTGAAAATTGGAATTGCTTCTGTTTTAATGTTGTGTAAATTTTTGATTTGTTTTGTGCCTAAGTTGTGAAACAGGCTGTTTTGAGTAGTTGTTGATTGTAAATAACCAGGAAAGGCTGGGAAAGAAATGAAAATGTTGGAAAGAGCTTAATTGATAAATAATGACATGTTCCACGCACTGTAAAAAGCCATTTCACTTCCATACCTTGAACCCTAGCCTAACATTATAACCCTGGAAAGACCTTTTGACTATGCTTAGTACTTGTCTAATCGTGAAAGTTTGGACCAATAAGCAAGGTCACATCCTAAGGATTAACTGAACTTAGCTGAGGAGTGTATTCTAAAGCATCTTAGGAACCCTGTTTATGGTAATCTAGTTACCATAGGAGAGCTGAGTGCAAACACTCCTTAGTGAGGTAATAAGGGCAGAACAGGTTGTTCACTTGAATGTTGAAGTTTGATTTAAAGCCTTGAGAACTTTCTGGGAACTTAAAATGAAATTAAGGTAAAGTCTAACCACATTAAGAAACAAAGCTCCTGCGTGCCTAATCTAAGGTTGAAAAGGTTGAAGGGCATTTTAATTGAAAAAGCTGTTAAATGTTGTAGTTGTCTAGGATTTCTGTTCCATTGTCTTGTACAAATTGTTTCTCTCTTAATTTTATCCTTTCTTTAGTTTTAAATTCGAGTCTGTGTTTAGATAGTTTTCCTTTTTGTCTTTGCTTGGGGACAAGCAAAAGCTTAATTTGGGGGTGTTTGATAAGCTCGAATTTGACTATGTATATGATTGATTATTCATGTATTTAGGGGCCAATTAGTATATATTTGGTGTCTAATAATTGTATTTTCAGTTTTAAGAGAGCTTCAAGGACATTTTGCTGAGAAAGCAGCCTGCCTGAGTGAAAAGTAGAAGTCACATCAGAAGAAAGGAGGGGTAAAATTGCCGGCAGCTTGGGAGAGAGAGTGTTGCAGTGGAAGTGATGTTTTGCCGTTCAAAAGGAGTCTCTTGTCTTGCAAGAAGAGATGTTTTAACAGCTGTAATATAAGAAGTTTCACTTTATTAGCTGGATGTTGTACTTTGGTACTTTTAAATAGTTTTTAATTGCTTTTCTCTTTCTTTAAGTAGAACAATTCTGAGGAGAGAAGGGAGCCGGTGTCTTCAATTATCACCTCTTAGTATCTGTTTTATCATAACTTTAGATTTCTGGTAGTTGAGCTCCTTTAATGGAGTTTATCGTAGTTATTGTTGTTATCATGCTCGCCATGTGTGAGTAGTACTCTCTACGAGCTAAACCAGCCTTTGGGCTGGTGTTGTAAGTCTCCTTATCTCTTTAATTAATGAATGAATGTTGTTTCTATTTGGTGTTTAATGAAGTTCTGTAGATTTCAGGTCTTAAACTGCCTGTTACAGTATGCATAACCGACATGACCATTGCTTTTATGTATGCTTGTTCTTTATATAAACATATACATCTGATATGAACAGTTGAATGATGTGTATCAAGGGTTCTCATGTAAATGAGATGTTACTTCGTGCTTAATCAAGTAGTAAAGCATCCTGAAAGGCCTTTAGGGTGTGAGTAATACTTAGTAATTTGGGGATATGACCATTTGAACCAAGTTAGCTTAAAGTAGAGACCTTGACAGAATAGTTATAAACATTCATGAGTTAAGAAAGGAGAGAAGAGAGGTTGCAATGCCAGTTCCCTGCTGTGTTTAGCTTGTTCCTTTTAATATCTTGTTATAAATCATCTTTGATCATCATTTACTTTTTAGATCTGTCTTTAGTAGAGTTTCTTAGTTCAGATAACAATCAATCAACCTCAAATCCATGTTTTTAATGTTACTTGCTACGTAAACAGACTGTTCCATAGGTCATTTCAGTTTAGTTTTATTTCAATCCTCGTGGGAATGACACTTGGTCTTACCTAAGCTACATAATCGATCTAGTATACTTGCTAGAGTCACATCCGTAGGTAACAACAATCTATAAAATCTAATAGGCTATAAGATTTAAACAACCAAAACTATTCAGATTCCTAAGAACGGACTGGCCTGTTATCAATTTGTTGTTCTTCAGCTGCACAAACTCGTGCTTGAGACCCTGAAGCTTCCAGCGCCACTTGAAAGCATAGGTACCGATGAACTCAAGCCCTTCATCATTCGTTGTACTCCACCCTTTTCGTAATCAGAGCAAGGGCACCTCCCTATTTCATTCAAACAACAAATCTCATTCAAAACAATGATAAAACTTTGACAAAAGTGAAACTTAATATTGAAAAATAAAATCTAAATTCACCTGAATTAGAAAGAGCTTGCTAATACCCCTATTAGCCAAGCCGTCATAATCTCTTAAAATATCCCAAACTTTAAAACTTTGCGCCGGCCCTTCGCCATTCCCTTGGCTCTTCCCCTTTTCTTCCACGGAGGCAGCATAAATCTCTATTTCATTTAGACAACAAATCCCATTCAAACAAATGATAAAATTCCAACAAAAACAAAACTTAATATTGATACCTTTGCTATAACAATGTGTAAAATGTAATAGGCTAGCAATGAGCTCAAGCCGTTCACCATTCCCCATATATACTCCACCCTTTTCTTCCTCGGAGCCAGCACACCTCTATATTCAATCTAAACAACAATTCCCATTCAATTGAATGATAAATTTCGACAAAAACAAAAGCTAATATTGAAAAGATTCATGAGCATCTATAATAAGGTCTAATTCTTGCCTTCCATTCTCTTATAAATGGAGACATAACTTGAGAGTAATTGATCTTACAACTACAACTATCACCTAAGTAGAACAACTGATGAAATTAAACCATCTTAAGATTATTTAGCTCATCCAAGATTGTAGGCACACAGAGAAGTTGGAAACAACCAACCAAAGACCTAGAAAATAAATCCATATGAGCAGATCAAGTAAGAAGAAACAGAAAAAGATATGAATCTCAAGAAATTACAGAAATCGGAGGGCAGAAAAGAGAGGCGAGATGAAGAGATGTGTGAAAGAGGTGTAAATACTCAGTGCAACGGTGTCGTTTTTATCAGGGTTTGGAAAAAAAAATTAATAAACGTCAAGGACTAAATTGGTTAAAAGCCAAATTGAAATTGATTTTGAGATGTTGCACGCCTTTTATATTATAGACTAGAATGATACCCTCGCGTTGCTTCGGGATGAAAATAATGAATTTTTCTTATATCGCATTACTTCTGTAATTAAAAAATGATAACAAAAGTTGAAATACATTCTTTAAAATATAAACAATTTCAAATATATCATTCTATACAAAAATTGCTAAAATTTAGCTTGCACATGAGTTATCTTATGTATGGGCACATTATGTATATCTTTCAAAGCATATGATATTGTATTTGTTGGGCCTGCCACGTGACAAAGGTAAAAAAAAAACAATTGATTCAACCGCATATCCAAAAATGAATTATTTTAGTGCAATACATTATGTATGTAAAACTGGGAAGTAGTAAGTACATATGCAATTGCATTGTACAAAATATAATAAAATAATCAACATGTCAATAGAAGCTAATTGATAAATTCACAATATAGCAAAAACAAAAATGAAACTTTTGAAGATCAAACTGGCCCACAACAATCCAGCAACTTTATAAATCTTCTTGTCGAACACCTTCTAAGCCGGAAGAAAGAGCAAATGAATTCAATGGTTAAATAGAATAAAGATTTAAAAAAAATATCAAACAAACAACAAAGATCTTAAAATATCAAACAAAGCAACAATATGCTTATAGTTACCTTGAAAAGCCTCCTTGTTAGCCTCATATAATGCCAATCTAGAGAATTCCGAGCATCCTCGCATTTTTCACATTCGAAACCATAAGCCTGATCAAGAGCAGTTTAAAAAACAAAAATAGAAACAAAATACTGGACATGAACATGGATGGAGCAAATTAGAATGCAGTGCAAACAAAAAGATATCAGGGCTTACAGTGAACATAGAAAATCAGATTTTCCTCTAAGATAATCACATCAGAAGCATATACATGCTTAGAATTTGGTACGACTTAGATTAATTTTGTGAGTAAGATGGAAAACAAAAAGAAAAAGAAAAAGAAAAATGAAGCAATAAATACAGGGACATTTATATTTGACCCTTAATTAACATAAGAGAATGAGATCGAAATTCAAGGTATTAACTCATGCCTCTATCAAGAGAGATGTGTGATAACTTCTAGAATCATAAAAGTGGAACTTGATGAGATCCTTTGCTTTGGTTTATAACAAAGTCTAGAAATTGCTTTATAGTGAGAAGCATATGCAAGAAAAACTTGCAATAAAATTCTCATGAAAAACATTTCTAAAACACAAACTTGCAAACAACTAATTCCATGTCCAGTCAAGTGTAAATATTATAGATATGAAAGAAACTCAAGGATTGATTACAAATTTCTGGTGACAGTATTGTACGATGAGTTAGGAGAGAAAAAGCGAGAGACTTCTTTAAATATAAGTACTCCTGAAATGACGAAAGCCTCCAGACCAAAAGCTTATTGTTAACAAATGTGATCAAGCACGCTACACCTGAACTATGTCATAAATGAAAAAATGAAAATTTAAAGAATGAGAAGAAAAAAGAGAGTCAAATTTAGCAGTTAACCCTGAGAAAAAATAATAAAATAAAAACAACAAAGACTCATGAATGGAAGGGGAAAAAGAAGCAGGAGAGATAGCTACCTGAAGGAGGAAGAGAGCCATCCAAACAGAAGTATGACGTGAACTACAACCGAAGAAGAAAAATGTTAAATTTAGCAAATAAATCGAAAGGGATGGATAAGAGAAATTAAAAGAAAATAAAAACAAAGAATCTAACAAATCAATCTATCGAACCAAAACAAATGAGATCTAGAGTCTGTATAGTTCAAATAAATCAATGTAAAAGAGAAAAACTAAATAAAATAAAATTTAGATGTCAGAAAAGGGCAATCTAAATCGACGTTGCGCAAGGCGAGGAGTGTATATCCCCAAGTTCGTGTTGGCCGGAAATGAGGAAAAGAAAATACTGTTACCAGTGAGAGAGAGAGCAGATGGAGATGAGAAAGATGAGGTGTGAAGAGGATCAAACTATGCAAATTCTATCCTAACACGTGATTGTGTTTTGTTTTGGTATGAAGAATTATTAGCTAGATGTGAATGAAAATAAATGGAATATTGAAAAGATAAAGGTTTTGGCGGGGATAAAAAAAATAAAAGCTAAAGAAAGGTAGGAAAGTGTAAAGGCAGAAATTGACTGGGATACTGTTTTCAATTTCAATTCCAATTTGATACTGTTACACCTTTTCTCTTTTATGTTATAGTATATAGATAGATGTGTGGGAGATGTATAATACATGCATACTTCAGTTATGAAATTCTATATGTGTACGAGCAATGGTTTTGTATTTATCTATTAGTTCAATGACGAATAGAAATATTGACCAAGCAATGACATAAATAGTCATTTATTATATTTTGAAAAAAAGTGTGAAAGTATGTATTTAAATTGCATAATCGACAAAAAGTGAATTCTAAAAAAAAGTAAAGAATAGAAATTAAATTTTAATACATATGTATTAAACGAAACTAAATATAATTTTAAGAAACAATGACTGAAATTAAAATAAAAACAACAAAAATGACATAAAAAATAGAAGTGACATGAACTGAAGCAAAAAATGTTATCAGTAGAATTTTAAGTTATGATTATTATTGATCAAAACAGGTGTATACATATACACAATACAAGAACATGAATAGAACCTCAATATATTAACTCACACTCTCCATCAATTTGAGCAAGTAGGGAACATATGCTTAACTTGTTTCAAGAGCTCAAAACAATCTTTAATCAACGGCTTGTAAGGATATCGACGACCTGGTCAAGAGTAGGCACAAATTGAACTTGAAGAAGAAGCAGAGACACGATCGCTGATAATAAATCAACCTCAATATACTTATTGCGACGATGAAACACCAAATTGAGCGTCAAGTAAAAAGCAAACAAATCGTCACACAAGAGTCTAGGAGATCGTGGAAGAGAATACCAAGTTCGCGCGATTTCAAACTCACCAATAGCTAAGGAGTGGTAGCAAGATTGCTGCTTCTTAGAAGTCCAGGAAATTAAACTGCGATCGAGGTAAATGGCATAACCTGCAGTAGATTTTCTATCACCTGCTTTCCCAGCCAATAGGCATCTGTGTAGCCATGGAAAAATAACAGGGAGAGATGGTGAAGAAAAACGCCATACAACTTGGTGAGCTGAAGAAGGGCGGATCGACGGGCGGATGGATATACAGTTTAAGAAGGGTCGTATGGGCCACATCCATTGATTTAAGTCCGTTGGATTCTAGTGACACATAACATTAATAATTCTAAAGAGATAAGTGTCGTACGATTAACCATTTTTGTCCACCAATAGTGGGGGAATAATCGTACGGTTCATTTTGATAGTCGTATGGTACTTAGTAAAGCCGTATGATTTTGACGAGAACAGAATGGTGTTTTTGTGAAAGACTTTTGGCATGAGATTGAGGGTATCAATCTCATGTTCACGGGATGTGGAATGAGTGAGTTATGACTCTTGGAAGTCATTTGATTCTCTTCTAAGTGTTGTTGCTTTCTTTAGTTGGCAATTAGCGAAGCTGTGAATGCTTACATCGCAGGGTACGAAAATCGGTGCATACAATAGTGTCGAACGTACATTTCTTTGGATTAAGCTTGTCATTGTATTTTTGTAATACTTATAGAATTTATTTGACATCTTAGGTGTGACGCTCCATTGTTGTGCATATCACCCATATAGACCAAGAAATTTCATCGACGTTATGAGAGATTATCTAATTCATTAGTTTTTGGTCAGTTGTGTCAGCATTCCTTAACCAGAATTGCATGAACTTAAAGCAATAAATCTCTTGATGAGTGATGAAATAGGTCTTGATATGGAAATTCTAGAAATCCAGCCGAAATCTAAAAATTCCAAATTTCGACTGGTATTCTAGAAATTTCAGATTCCTAGGGTCATATTCTTGAAATTCCAGAATTTCAGCTAAAACCTCGAAATTCTAGAATTGTAGTCGAAATCTGGAATTTTTCAAATTTTCTGCCGGCATTTAAAAATTTCAGATTTCAGTTGGAATTCTGAAATTTACAAGTTTTGGCAGCCAGATTCTAGAAATTTCAGAATTCTGACCATAATATGACGATTTCAAATTTTGGCCTAAATTCCAGATTTCATCGGTATGGAAATTTGGAATAAAGTAGTTAAAGAAGAAGAAGATGAAGTAATAAAAAAAATGAAAAGAGGAAAAATAAGAAAGAGAATAATAACGAAAAATTCAATTTGAGAGGATTTACTTAGGATCAAATTGTGTTTTTCAAGTATATTTTCTTTTTAGGGAAACTGAATTTATGTATTGGAGTGGCCGAATGTGAATGTAGATAAAATGTGAAATGAAAGGTACTAATAGATTGTTCCATAAATTGTACTAGCCAAGTAAAAAAATAACAACTAGGCGCGTGAATTATGATTATTATCAAGATTTCTTTTCCATGAAATTCAATATAAAATCAACATATCATCATCATATTAACATTACACATTTCACAAGCATAATAATGAAGTTACACTTCCATCTGGCATCCATGGAATTCCATATGAAGTCAACACATCATCACATTATTATTACACATGTCATAAGCTTAATAATTAAGTGTCACCTTCATCTTGCATGCAAAAGAAACTTTTGTTATTAAGTAATAACAATACTAATAAGATAAAGTTAAACCACTTAATTAGTTTAGTATATTTTAACATTACATATAAAACATATACGTACATATGCTATAATCAAAACTTGTAATTTGATTTAAATTAAATACACGAAATTATACCTTAACTATATCCATAATTTCTAATTAATTCATGAAATAACCAAAAGATATGATTTAATCAACAACTGTTAACATTCTATGTATAAATGGACGGCGATTGCCTTCCCTTTGTACCATATTTTTTTTCTATCATGGAAAAGTTGAGTTTACCTTGTGTACTCCAAAATGATGATCCAAATAAGGATCATAGTAAAGTCATTCATAAAGAAAAATTCCAAAGATGTGAAAAAGAGAGAGGTTGGATTAGTGAATATCCTTTGTACATGTATGAAGGTTTTTGGTATACTGAAGCTGTGTTGGACGGATTAATGGAAGCTAGAGAAAGCTTTGAGGGAAGATCCTCGGATATATTGGTGGCTAGTCATATGAAAACAGGTACAACTTGGCTTAAATCTCTTACTTTTGCTATTACTACAAGATCTACCTATCCTGATATGTCTTCTAGTCCCTTGCTCCATAGGGTATCCCACGATTGCATGCCTATGATAGAGACGAATGTTGAAAATGTAGATTCAAGTTATTGTGTTACTCGTGATATTCTTATTGCCACTCACCTTCCTTACACATGTTTGCCCAAATCTGTTGTTGATTCTGGCTGTAAAATTGTGTACATATGGAGGGATCCTAAGGATGTTTTCGTTTCCTTGTGGTATTATATTAACAACATTCAGAAGTATCGAAAAGGCGAACAAGCTACTATTCCTCTAGAAGAGGCTTTCGACCTCTTCTGCCGAGGAGTCTCAGCTTATGGACCTTATTGGGACCATGTTTTAACATATTGGAAAGTGAAGCTTGAGTTTCCAGAGAAGATATTATTCCTTAAATACGAAGAAATGAAGAAAAATATTAAGTGTTATGTTAAACAGTTAGCAGATTTCATTGGGTATCCTTTTAGTATAGAGGAGCAAGATAACAATGGAGCCATGGAAAAGATCATCAACATGTGTAGTTTTGAGAATCTGAGCGAGCTTCCCGTGAATAAAAATGGAAGTCACTGGAAAGACTCGTTTGTAACTGCTCATAATAAAGTATATTTTAGAAAAGCAAAGGTTGGAGATTGGGTGAATGAATTAACACCACAAATGAGAGCTCGCTTGGATACCATAACTAACCAAAAATTTGGCAATTCAGGTCTGCTTGATCAAAGCACAACATGCTAAAAAATTTGGCAATTCAGGTCTGCTTGATCAAATCACAACATTCTAAGGGTTCGTTTATAATTGTTTCCGTTAATTGTTTTAGTTTGTTGTTGTTGTTTAGCTGCTATTTGCCGTTATTTGTAATGGAGCTTTTTTTATTAATGTAAAAGTAAAAAATCTGCATAAAAAATCTGCAGTATTTTATTGGGAAAAGTAGTTTTCTTTGTAGAAAAAGTTATTTTATACTTCAAAAGAAAACAGCTTTTTTGAAACAGCTTTTTTGAGTTCCTTACCAATAACGTGCAAATTTCACATGTTTCTCTTTTTATTTTTAACAATTCATAGTTTTATTTTTATCATCATGGATAATGTGTAACAAAAAGAAGTTCTATATTATATATGTATAATGTATGTAAGTGAGATGTCTAATACATACTCCAGTTAAGAATTCTATATTTCCGGGCCCATCGAATAGTCTAGAGCTTCAAGATACTAGATTTTTCGTGGAAACTAATAAGCAGCTCGAAATATATAATGCACACAAAAAAAATTCCATCCAGAAAAAAAGGACAAATAATACTGAAAGTAATGCCTTGTTTTTTTTTTTGTTTTTTTTTTTTTTGAGAAAACATAAAAATGGCAGCGGTAAGAATACACAGCCCTTAAATCCCCCAACCAAAGCCTTAATTATTCATATGGTCTTCAACAAAGGCCAATCCATTTTTTACCTTTCCCCACCAAATAAAAAATCCTACAGAGACAAAAAGCCTAGAATTCCACCACAAAAATCAGCATTACAGTGTAAAAGAGTCAAAAGCAGTCACTATTATATATAGTTTGCTCAAACTGGCTGTCTTCTACACCTCAATACCTGTAGTGAGCAGGCTTGTAAGGACCCTCAACGGGAACACTGATATAGTCAGCCTGGTCCTTCGAAAGCGTGGTAAGCCTAGCTCCAAGCTTCCCGAGATGAAGAGCAGCAACCTTCTCATCAAGGTTTTTTGGTAAAACATATACCTTCTTCTCGTATTTTCCACTCGCCTTCTCATTCCACAACTCAAGCTGTGCAATCACCTGGTTGGTGAAAGAGCACGACATCACAAAGCTGGGGTGACCGGTGGCACAGCCCAAATTCATGAGGCGTCCCTCAGCCAACACAATGATGCCTGTTTTGGTATCTGGGAAGACCCATCTGTCTGTCTGGGGCTTGATGGTGATGCGCTTCACACCGGGGTAGGTCTCAAGTCCAAGCATATCAATTTCATTGTCAAAATGACCAATGTTACAAACAATGGCATTGTTCTTCATCTTCCTCATGTCGCTAACCATGATGAGATCCTTGTTACCAGTGGTGGTGACAAAGATGTCAGCCTCGGATACAACATCTTTGAGAGTTAGAACTTGGAAACCTTCCATAAGAGCTTGAAGGGCACAAATGGGATCAATCTCGGTTATAATCACGCGAGACCCGGCTTGCTTTAAAGCAGCAGCACAGCCCTTTCCAACATCGCCGTAACCCAAGACAACTGAAACTTTGCCAGCAATCATGACATCTGTAGCCCTCATCAGACCATCTGGTAGAGAGTGACGACATCCATACAAGTTATCAAACTGCAAGAGGTAAAAGTCACCAGTAAGTTTTGGAGCAATAACTATTTAAACACAATTGAGTTGAATGAGTTAATAAACACAGTTGATTTTACAAGTTCACGTTATAAAAATCCAAACTAAGTAAAAATGAAGCTTCTAAAATAGAGATCTAGATAAGATCATCATGCCAATAGACCTAACCCAACAGCTAAAATAAAACCATTGTTCAAATGAATAGAATCTCTAGCCGAAATAATGAATGCACATTCTAATCAAGGGGAAAACAACTAAAACTAAATCATTAACATCGTTTTATACCAATTCAAGTTAACAAAATTGCAATAGATTTTCTGATCGGTCAATTCAGTCACAGCCTTAAACCCTCGGAAAGAAAAAAACCCGAAGAAGAAGAAGAAGAAATATGAATACCTTGCTCTTAGTAACGGAGTCATTAACATTAATAGCAGGAAACAACAAAGTTCCATTAGCTTGCATCTGATACAACCTCTTAACACCAGTAGTCGTCTCCTCGGAAACACCAACCAATCTCTCCTTCATCTTCTGATATTTCTTCGGATCAGACTTCAACCCATCTCTAATAATAGTCAAAACAATCTGAAACTCCGGATTATCAGTCGAGGTAGGATCAGGAAACGTCCCACTCTTCGCATAAATCTCCTCAGCCTTAACACCTTCATGAATCAACAATGTAGCATCACCACCATCATCAACAATCAAATCCGGACCACCACCAGTGCCCCAGTCAAGCGCCCGTTCAGTGCACCACCAATACTCCTGAAGCGTCTCGCCTTTCCAGGCGAAGACCGCCGCAGAATCACGTGCAATGGCTGATGCAGCGTGATCCTGAGTACTGAAAATGTTGCAAGAGCACCACCGGACTTCAGCACCCAACGCGGTTAACGTTTCAATCAACACCGCGGTTTGGATAGTCATGTGAAGGGATCCGGTGATCCTGGCACCCTTGAAGGGCTGTGCAGCGCCGTATTCGGTTCTGCAGGCCATTAGTCCGGGCATTTCAACTTCGGCTAGTTCGATCTCGAGACGACCGAAGTCCGCCTGAGCCATGTCCTTGACCTTGTATTCGCGGCCGGAGGAAGTTTTCTCGACCAACAAAGCCATTGTTGAATATTTTTGTTGGATATGAGATGAAGATTGAGAGTAAAAGGAAAGAGATGAGAGGGAGGATAGTGTGTGGGATTTTATAAATAGGTTAGAGAGATTTTGTGTTGATATTTTTTTTTCTGTAACGGCTAATTTTGGGGTTTGTTGATATGGTAAATGAAAAAAATCGAAGGCGTCGGGGGCGGGAAGATGATTAGACTAGTTCCATGTGAAATATATAGTACAAACTACTATTTATTTTTTTTGGTGATAATAGTACAAACTATTTTAGTTTAACATAAAATGTTAGATCTGTTCACATCGGCCCACCCATATGTGCAATGGGCTTTGTTTAGACATGTCTATTCCATGTTTGGTCCGGTCCGGATAGAATTGTGCAATGGACTTTCCATTTACCACACACATGACCTCCCTTCCACTTTCTAATATGTTACAACAACAAATAATGATTCCTCATAAAATAATCCTGAATTGTGCGTGAAGACTTAAGAAAAAATCCATATGATGAACAAAAATAGCTTCCTTTAATGATACACCATTAGTTCCGGTGATAAAATAGGCGAAAGAAATCCAAAGTAACGTTATTGGAACAAAAATAAACTTAAGTGATTTTACAAAAACAATATAAACTTCTTTTACCTTTCGAAAATAACTATCAAAATTTTGTGACCATTGATGCTTATTACTCCAAACTAGCCCTAAAGAGATTACAAGCTTTTTTGTTTTGAATATTTTTTTTTAGTGAAGGAGACTTGTTGAAATGAACTACATTTTACACCCCCTGAACATCCAAATTGGTGAGTCTAAATAACTAAAGCCCGTCATTTTATTACTCTCACTTGGGTCACATGTCTCCATTACCATGTCTGTTTTGTTTTTGAATTTTGCTAACTATTGTTTGTTGTTTAGGGAGGAACAAATACTGTTATGAACAACAACACTTTACTACTTTTATTAAAAACACTTATGAAACGTTTTGTAAAAGATTTTCTATTGATTATCAACTTATCAAACATGAAATTTGAAGAAGACAACACTGTTGTTGTTGATATTCAACCACCTAAATTCAACAAGTCATCAGTAAGCTCAGAATTCAGATTATTTTAGGCAAAAAGCATAATTAAGCCCCTGAACTTTGTCCATTTTAAGGATCAAGCCATTGATCAATTATTTTTTCACATTAGGTCCTTGATCACCAAATATTTTAAGGATTCAACCCTTATTTAACATTTCCATCCGTTATGTGACACGTGTACCGTTAATGGTAAGTCATCTAGATGACTTGGATTTTTTTTGACATGTGGACATATTCTAAATTATGAGATGGAAAATAAGATTTGATTAAGAAAGAGATTAAAATAGATTCACCTAAGCCATATTTCTTTTAACCCTCGTTAAAGTAATCGCTCATCATCTCCCCCTTCTACTCAACCCTAATGATGATTTCATGACTAGCTAGAAACACAACACCCACCATATTTCTATTACTGAAAACAAAAAAAAAAAAAAATCAAGGTTGTGAAGTGAAATCGTGTATTGCTATTTGTTAACTCAGTTTGATTTGTATTTAAAGGGTGCGGATCCTCTAGAGTTCCAAAGGAACTCCATGTGTGGAGTTCCTAAGATCTCAGCCACACAATAAGATCCTAGGACCCTCATTTAAAGGTAGAGAGAGAAAAAAGTGTTTTGTTTAATTAATGAGGGCTCTAGGATCAATTGTGTGGCTGAGATCTTAGGAACTCCACACATGGAGTTCCTTGGAACTCTAGAGGATCCTTAGCCGTATTTAAAGATAAGTGCTAATATTTGGAATAATTCATATTGCATAAAACATAGCGTGGGTTCTTGGAGGATTGGTTGGATTGGTGAACTCCTTAACCCCATGTCTCATAATTAGGAATATACATATAATTTGAATTGTCAATATTTTTCTCAATTCTCTTTTTCTATTCAAAAGTTATTCTCTCTTTGTCAACAGAGATTAGATTTTTGATGTACTTAAAAACTATTAAATGGTGTTTGTTTTATATGTTATTCTTATAACATGTTTTTTTTTTTTTTTTAACGTATTAGAAAGTGGAAGAGAGGTCGTATATTGTAAGTGGAAAGAAGGTCATAGCATGGGTGGTGTAGTTGCCACAAGAAGATAAGAAGGGGCATTGTGAAACTATTGAAACGGATGTTTGGGATTTGTTGAAGTAAGTGAAGGAACTAATTTCACCCAATAAATTAATTCATTGTTTTAACAAATGATGTCTTTTATCACCTAGATTTCGTCCAAATGCTCAAAATAAAAACTCTAATCGAATTAAGTGGACCGCCTAAGCGCTCAAAATCCGATTAGACTCTGAATATACTCCGACTACGTTCCAAAGGGTCTTAACTGCTTTTTAAAACTGTAGTATGATATTGAATGAGTCAACTTATAGAAATTTAATCCAAACGTATTTATGAAGAAAATTGTAAATCTAGATCCATAGTATCTTATTTTATCCGAAACTGCAGTATAATACACCTATTTTACCACATGATAGTTTGTTCTTAATAAGCTTCAAATTTCCGTTTCTCATCATCGTCAGAAACACACAACACAACCATGAAGATACTGGTGGCCATAAAGCGAGTCGTTGATTACGCCGTCAAAATCCGAGTTAAACCCGACAAGGTAAGAACATCACCAAACTATTTTTCAAATGTCTTCACAAATCTAAACTCTCACTGTTGATAACATTACATGTCTTGATCTAGACCGGAGTTGAAACTCAGAATGTCAAAATGTCAATGAACCCATTTTGTGAAATCGCTTTAGAAGAAGCGCTTCGAATCAGGGAGGCAGGTTTGGCATCTGAGGTTGTCGCGGTCAGCCTGGGTCCCTCTCAGTGCGTTGATACGCTGCGGACGGGTCTAGCCATGGGTGCTGATAGAGGGATCCATGTCGAAGCTACTGGTGCTTTGTATCCGCTTACTGTTGCTAAGGTTTTGAAGGCTCTTGTTGAGGTTGAGAAGCCTAATTTGATTATTATGGGCAAACAGGTTTGGGGATTTTGGATTAGGGTTTCTAAATTGGGGTTTTGATTTTGAGAGTTGTATCTAATTTCGTGTGTTTTGGTTTAGGCGATTGACGATGATTGCAATCAGACAGGGCAAATGTTGGCTGGTTTGCTTAGTTGGCCTCAGGGGACTTTTGCTTCAAAGGTTAGTTACTCGACTGCTGCTATCTTTTTTAATTGATTGTTCTGTTGGATCTATCACGATAGCAAAGTTTGACTTAGCAATGCTGCTTTGATTGGTTGCTTATTTCGTCTTTTGATTGTTGGATTAGAAATATCTTGTTTTGTGCATATTGTGATTTTGGGAATATTAGTTTGCCTGGGTAATGGAAAGGCAAAGACTTTCTGCTAAGTTGCTTGCTAAGCATCGAGGCTTTGGTTGAAGAATGTTGATTTATAGTAGTCCTTGCTTAACCTAGACATAGTAATGCCGAATATATTAAGAACTTACAATTCTAATGCATCTGTATGAGGAATGAGTGCAAACATTGGGAAAAAGAACAATGAGTACATGTATATATGATGTGATATTTCCACATTGTCATGAGTAATGCGTAGGGCAATAGGCGGCGGGGAAGTTGCTATATGAAGTTCTGTTAAGATAGTTTTTTCTTCAAGTCTTGGAATCTGACAGTTATTGTATTGATTAGTAGATCATAAGAAACATCATATTTGTCTATTAGAGGCTTTTTTGTAATGATTATATATTGACGAGTATAAAGAACTAAGATTCTTAGCTTATTGGTAGTAGTGACCAGAGAGAGATATTTTGTATTCGGTACTGCATCTTAATATTTGACATCTAGGAGATCTTAACATGTTATGAACTTATTGTCAATACTGAAATTGTTAAACTGTGCCAATGTTTGCCTAGTCTTGCTGAAAGATTGCAGATCACTGACATAAAGGAGTTCTATTAATCTTTCTTTTTTTTAATGGGAAAGGAGTTCTATTAATCTAAACGTGCTTATTTGTCCTACTTCATTTTCGTATTCATGCAAGATTCAAAATGAAACAAATGCTAAATCATGAACCCATCCCGAACTTCACCTTTTGATCACAGCCTCTTCAAAATTGATTAGTGTAAATTAAGGTGGGAATTATGGCATGAGCTACCTGATGTTCATTTGGCTGATTTTGAGCTGCAACCTTCCGTGTTCATTTCTCTTTTTTGCATGCATTTAGATTTGGCTAAAAATTGTAGCAGATGATGGATATAAGAATATTTTCTTATATTCAAGTTGGTATTTGCATGTTTTATTACTGTGCACTTAATCACTTCTTGTTTTCACAAAGAACTCGAATGATTTGCAAGTACTGTGCTTAGGTGTTCATGATAAACGGGACTAAGGACATAGGTCTATTATGGCTCAATAAGATTGTGTCTCAAAACTCTGATGTATTCATACTTAGTTTCTAAATGGGAAAAATGAAAATTTGAATGGGATTTGGAAAAGAAAATCTGTATTTGAATGGCATCTAACGATTAGAAAATTATTTTAGTTTCCAAACTATTTAGCAAGAGTAATCTGATTGCATAGATTTAGTAGGCATGTGCTTTTTGTTTCTTTTGCCTTTTCTTTTAGGCTGCGATCCCTGAATATGATGAAATCACAATTTATATTATCCTATGCTTATTTTGTGAAACTTCTGTTGGCTTTCTGCATATTTGTACCCGTTCTTTTAAGCATTTCCTTGTTTTCCTTTGGCCCGTTTAGGTGTGCCTAGCTCCTTGTCCTATTTGATCTTTCATTGCCTTGAGGGCAACTAGCACTTTGCCAACACTTGATGTTCACAGTTTGTGTGGTCTCATGTTTACTCTGATCTTACCGCTTCTATCTAGTAGGTCGTACTTGACAAGGAAAAACAAGTAGCAACTGTGGATCGAGAAGTTGATGGTGGTCTTGAAACTTTGTGTCTAGACTTACCTGCAGTAATCACGTAAGTGTCTATCCGTTTTGTATTAAATTCCATTTTGCTCACACATTTGGTTGCATTTTGGAGGTTGTTGAGTTGAGATTGTCATATCCATGTGCAGAACTGATTTGAGATTGAACCAGCCAAGATATGCAACACTTCCAAACATCATGAAAGCAAAATCAAAGGTAATTAAGAAATATACTCCACAAGAGTTGAATGTGGATATTAAATCGGATCTCGAAGTTGTTGAAGTAAGGGAACCTCCCAAGAGAAAAGCTGGGGTTATTGTTTCTTCGGTCGATGAATTGATTGACAAGCTTAAAAATGAAGCTCATGTCATTTGAACCAACGTTCTGTAATTTCACTAACTGAATTAGCTCTGCTGATCATTGAAGTTTTCAATCAGTAAATAACAGTGTATGCTAAATTCAAGAATAAATTAAGTTAAATGATTGAACAAGTGTCGACATTTTGGATATCATGGCGGCTTAAGTCCTTTAAAGCAGCTTCAATCCTGATACTAAAAAAATGTTCAAGAGATGACTTTTCTCATCCAATTTTGGTAATAAAATCTTGAAAATGTTAAAGCTGAGTGTTTAATACTTTATATGCACAAAGAATGTTTAGGATTGGAAAAGTTACTAAAAGTGTCCATTAAATTGGAGGGTATTTGAAAGTGGGGGGCGGATGGCATCTCAATGTACAGTTGTCTCCAATTTCTATTGTTTTTTCTCAACTCTCCACTCCAATAACCATTTTGATATTCTACCTCCAAAGAATATTCTATAGCTACTCCTTTTCAAATATTTATTATTATTTGCTTTTTTATTCCTGGTTTAATTGGTTTTCTTTTTCTGATCAATGAATTGCAGAATTTATTTATTTTTTCAAATTTATTGTTAATCTATATTTATTTTTTTGACAAAATTGTTAATCTATATTTATGAAATGATATATTAATAGTGATAAAGAAAATATATTTACAATTTTTTAAGACCCTTTTTTACAAACAATTTTCTAATATCACATGGTATATCTAGAAGCTATGACATAATTAAAATGTTATTATTATTATAATAATAATAATTTCTTTTGAGAGGAATTATATAGCTACTTATTATTATTATTATTATTAATAACTATTATGAATCCATGATACACAATTACACATTGAAAAATATATTCGACTCTAAAGTATGCTGTTTTTTCAAAAATTAAAGGTTGGTTGGATTTGATGTATATTTGAAAGAAGAATTCAATAAAATCAATGAGATTCTAGTTTTCTTTTCTCCATCAACTACACTGATATGGTTGAGTGGATGCAGATATATTCTTTTTGAATATTTATCAGAATCCCTAAAAATAAGGATATTTTTCAAGGAAAAAAATTTACAAGTGGAAAAGGGTCGTCTTAGTAGCAATTTAATTTTATTTTCTTGCTATAAGGGAAAACGAAAAATAAAAGAATTAAGATGTACAAATACTTTTAAGTTTGAATTTAAAATTTTTATGACCAATTTTTATAAGAATGATCAATTGTAATCTCAATACTGACAAACAATAGCAAATTTACCTTAACTTTATTGAATTTGGGTGAAATTGAGAAAAAAATAATTCATCAAGCGTATTCTTAGTCATTAGTTTTCCCATATCTATGCGCATTTGTTTGTCATTTCATCACTCATTCATAATAATATCATAAACGTATAAATATTTATACGATAAAATAATTTAAAATGTAAAATACAAAATTATGTTGCATTTTCCACAAGTTGGAAAAAATAAATAAATATTTTAGCGAATTACAAAAACTAATATGTAATTTTAAGTGAAGGATATGATTATTTTGTTTTTTTGCCACTTTTTTCTCCTATTGGATCATATTCTATTTTATTCATCCAATGATGATAGTAGACAATAAAATAACTTTAAAAAATTTCCTAATTTTATAATGAAATTATAAACATGTAAATTAGTTATTTTAAAAACTAAGTGATATATATAAAACAAAAGATTAAGAATAAAATTTGGATTGTGTTGTATTAAAAATGGCACACTAATAAGACAATTGAGGATCTTTAAACCTTAATTGAGATAATGTATTAATCGGAAACAAATCGGATTTTATAGGCATAAACCGTGATTTTTACTGGCTTATCATCATCACAATGGTTGGCGCAGGCCATTATTAGGAATTGACCATATAGTGAGTGGGTGAGTGCATCACTACGTTCGGTCCATAAAACGCGACGCGGCGGCGCAGAAAACCAATCATATAAGTTAGATTCGTCCACGTGGTGAATTTTTATTGGACCCTTTTTTCCCTAACCTAGCCTCTCGTCCTGGTGTTCCGTCTTCCCCAAAAATCAATTTCCTGAGCAGAAGTTGCTAATCTCATAACCACTTTCTATCTTTGATCTTTAAAACCGAATAGAGTCGATTTGCAATTGAAATCTCGAGATATGGAATCGTTGGAGGAAGGTTCCTTCTTGGATTTTCTTGATTACGACTTCATCGATGAAGCCACCCCCACCTCTTCTCATCTTCTATGGCCACCCAATAATAATACTACTGATAATAATAATAATAATAATAATAATCTCAGGTAATTTTATTCTTCAATTGTTTTTTCGATTCATTATATATTTTGATTCAATTAGGGTTTTTATTTTTTGAATTACCTTATATTTGATATATTCCATGTTTGCAGTGGTCGCGTCGACATTGATTTTTCATCAGCTGCCGTTTTATCCAACGAAAACCAGACCTCGCGAAAGAGGTATTGATTTTTGAGCTCTATTTTCTTATTCATAATTTATTATATGAAATTAGATAAATTTGTCCAAAAGAGGGGAAAATATGCGTAACCATTAGCAGCAGCAGCTGCATCCATACACGGGTTCTTGTGTATCGTTTGACTGCATCTTCTCCGTATTAGTTTGTAAAATTTACCTTTTTTTCTTAATGAAGATGATTCGTGTCGTTATAGCAAGAAGAAAACTTGATGCTGCACAGATTTAGACTTTGATGATGAATTGTTGCATCGATGTTATTGTATATAACTAATTATGTTTCTGTTAACTATATACAGAGGACGGACTGACTCTTGCACCAACCCAACCTCCAAGACTAAGGCTTGTCGTGAGAAGTTGCGCAGGGAGAAATTGAATGATAGGTATGCTTCTCCTAAATCACATTCTTTATTCTTTTGCTTCTGAAGAATCATTTTCGTTTATACATGAGTAGTTTCTCAATGACTAGCTTGTTGCAGTCGTTCCACGCTGTTTGTTTATTCCTAGAAATGGGGGAATAAATAGATTCTTTTTGACAAGATGAATATTACGATGATGGCAGGTTTCAGGATTTGAACTCTGTTTTGGAACCTGGGAGATCTGTCAGAAATGATAAACCGGGAATACTTGATGATGCAATTAGAGTTCTCAATCAACTCAAAACTGAAACCCAAGAGCTCAAAGAAACAAATGAAAAGCTAGTTGAGGAAATTAAAAGCTTGAAGGTAATATTCCATTCTTTAAGTTCGACATCATCTGGGTTTTATTACCATACAAATATGATGAATTTTATAATGAAATTGATATTGAATTTACAACTCTAAGTTTTGTGGGATTGCAACAGGCGGAAAAAAGCGAGCTTCGTGAAGAGAAACTTTCCCTAAAGGCAGATAAAGAGAGGATGGAGCAACAATTGAAGATCATGGCAGTTGGACCGGCTGGGTTCATGCCACCCCATCCAACAACATATCAAGCTGGGATGAACAAGTTAGCTGTTTATCCGAGCTATGGCATGATACCTATGTGGCTACCTCCAGCTGCCCGTGATACATCCAAAGATCATGAGTACTGGCCGCCAGCTGCATAAGGTTGTTTCCTTTTTCAATTAGTATTTTCTCAGCTGTGGGTGCTTTGTTCTTCAATCATCCAGCAACTTTTGCCCCTTCAAATGTAAATATAACTACTGATTGTTCATTACCTGATTTTGACATTTGATTGTTCGCAAACTTTTTGTTGGGGATTGACAATAAATGTAGTTAGACAGCAATTGTTTTCTCAAATGAATCTCATTGCTTGATCTTGAGAAACTTCTCATTCTAGGTAGATTTTGTACTTCAACCTTCTGTTGAACCAAGTAGGGATAGCTAGTGATCATTAATTCCATTTCCTCACTAATAATATGGGGACTAAACAAAACAAAACGATTAATTAATTTATTTGTTTCTGTTCTTGCGTTTGATAGAGTTTATCGTTTTGGTACTCTCTATATTTAATTTTGATACATTTGGGATCTGTATCTCTTAATTATTATTTTAGTTTGATAATTGATACTGTTTTGATGATAGTGTAATATGTACACTATAAGGGTGATCATGGCTTTTCTTCTCTATCCTCAAAGATTCTGAGACTTGACCCCTCAGGGTAACTGATAATCTGACATTTTCTCTTTTGGTCCATGCCTGGTTTTGGTTGGATAAATATCAAAGTTGATGGGGTTTTATTTCACAATCTCTTCCATAATTGGTGGTATTGTGGCTTACGATCATATTGGGGTTGTTTTAGAATGTCGGGGTTGCATGTATTCTCCTCCTTCAAGTAGTTTGATGACTGAAACTCTTGTTATGAGAGATGGTTTCTAGATTGGTGTTGAGAAGGGTTTTTCTGAGTCGTGAATGCTACAACAATTTCAAAAGGAACTTTTTATGTGGCTATCGATGTCATTGTTGCTGATATTTTGCTGTTCTCTACTGGTTTCCAGTCAGTTTCTTTCAGTTTGTTCATTGGTCTTTAAACTCACTCGATGCTTGGGTGCCTTTTTGTCGGATGTGTTTTGTTCTACTTCATCCTTGACAGATTTTGTATTTGTTATATGTTGCTCTTTGAGCTGCCTAGCATCAATGAATATCACTTGATTGTTAAGTGAATATGTACACGGTAACGGTATTGTGTAATAATACATGTTATTGAGATTGTTTAGTGTTTGTTTTCTTTCATTCACAATTGTAGAATATAATTTATTTTTTCTCTGTAACAATATATGAACAACAGAATTGTGCAGAGTCTAATGTTTAATCAAAATATGTATTGGGATATATGTATCAGAAATACAAAGGACTCAATTTTGACAATTTGTTAGAAAATCAAGAAATCAATAGACCAAAACCATGTTGCACAAGTGGAAATTATTCCCACGGACATTTTCATGTATTTTCGCCAGGCTTGGCTTTACAAGTGCTTGTGAAGAAAGAGCATCATCAGTATAATTGATTCCAATCCGATGAGACTTTGACATTGTTGGCTGTATGTTTCAGATAGCACGGCTTATGGCTATTGGCTATGAATATGGTTCGGTCCCTGAAGGTTCAGGGTATCCCAGGTGTTACTCTATTTTCAAACGAAGAAACTCTGTTTATCTTGTTGTCCTTTTCATCAATGTTCGTTGAACTATTAGATTGTTCGGGTTCATCTTTTCCCCATAGCAGCAAATATAAGCCAATAATGACAATCACAGCTCCCACTATGCTGCACAAGGATAACATTTGAGAGTTGGTACATTACTATTTGCTTGGGAAGTGTATATGGATTAACCCTAGAATTACCTGCCCAGGTAAAGATTTTCGCCTAGAACGAAGTATGCGAGAAGTGCGACTAATATGGTTGAAAGAGGATTGAACATGGTCACAAAAACTGGACCTTTTGCTTCTGTGCACCACAGTTGAACGAATACCACTACTCCAGAGATTACAACACCCTGTAATAAATCATCATACCATGTAAAGGTTTGCGGAACTAGAAACAAATACTTGGGGATTTATGGTTCAAAATGTGAAAAATCACAGATTACTTTTAGGACTGAATCAGTGACGGGTAACCATGTCCTGATTTCATATGTGATGTCGATTCCATTCAAAATACCGTTCAAAGTTATATATTTAGTGACGGAATTCCATAGCAACTAGCAAGTTCTAAGTTTTTGAGAAAATGTTCATTTGGTTCTTATATTTTTGGAGAAGTACTTGGAAATTTATTTGTTAAGTTTTTCCTTAGACTCAAGGATAGACCGGTACTCTGTGACTCCCTGTCCCGCTGCTCCATACTGCTTTCAAGAATCAGGACATAAAACAGAACATTAATGGCATAGTTGATCCTACTTACACCATAAATTGTGGACCACAAGTCAATATTAAACCCAATTGTCCAAGCAGCTTTTTTATGCTGTACAATAACTGTAAAAAATGCTGATTGTGCAGCCCCAATGAAGCTCATCCATGTTGTCAAAGATAGTTGAGCTGGATATCTCTTTAAGGTGAATGCCTGAATTTTGCATCATATCACAAAAAGTTAATTAGAAACATTCTTTAATTGATTCATTGAAGATTATAAAATGGATGCAGAGCTGAACAACCTGCATAATGTACCAGATGGACCATGTTATACAGCTCGCTACGGTAAGAATTGAACCTTTTAACCAGCTTTCGTTATTGCTGGAAAGGCTTCCATGAACTTGAATCAGAGGCTTCCCTAGACTTTTCATAATAGGTCCCTTGTATAATGTCATTGTCATCACACCACTCAAAGAGATCAAGGTTCCCACCAGTTTTGCTAATCCCCGAGGATTCCGAATATCAAGACCCTCCATCCTGTGGAATCAGAACAAACTACTCGATGTGTCAATTGACAAAAACATATTAGAATTACAGTTTATTTCTAAAACTTTGCATTAGGGACATGCTATTTCTGTCCCGGGTTCGCAAATGCCAAATAGATTTAAACTATTGACAAAATTAACTATTTAGCGACTGGAGTTAGCCCGTCTGAGTCAGGAGTGTCTACAGACCCTCAGTGACCCCTGTTGGTCCGCCCCTGATCACGTATACACAATTATCTAAAACATGGTATTACATGTCTAATTTGAGCAAATATGGAATTTAAAAGAGGAATAATCTTGAATCTTTACCTTAATGCAACAGCAATTACAAAGGTTAAAGAAGCAATGGTGTTAACCATTGATGCAACAAAAGTTGGAGAGGTATATCTCAGGCTTGCAAAATACATGTTCAGAGTTAATCCCACCCTGCAAATCATCGTTGAAACGAAACATTAGCTCAACTAATTCACTTCTAATTGATGTTTGTGTAGTATTAATTGTATCGAGTATTTATATGTACCCCAACAGAGAGAGGACAAAAATCTCCAGAAAAAGAGCTAATGTGAGCTTTGGCCTTTGTTTTCTGCACAAGAAAGATTACAAGTTTAGTGGGCGATCCAACCTTGAACTTGTAGAGTGTAAAAGTAATATAGCCCGTAAAGGCCGACCTCGAACCTTCTTTTGCCCAAAACTTACAATTTGGGCTGTACTCAGGCCAGTGGCGAATACAAAACTCTAATATTAAGAGGGCTGATTTTTCACTTAAGCCAAAACTTCTTTTTAAGTTCGGAGGGGTCGAAGGCCCTCGACTTTAAGAGCGAGGGTGGTCGGAACTATCCCAGTAGAGGTGGTTCAAACGGCTGGGGGCTGAGCCCCCAAAGCCTCTCTATGCCTCCATCTCTAACCCAAGCCAAAAGACACTATTTTGACTTTGGAGGTGGGCAAGGTAAGAAAAGGAAATGTTTAGTCTATAAAAGGTTGAATATCAACAAATAAAATTGAAGGACAAAGAAAGTGTGGAATTAGCGACGAAACTACGAAGGGTCATGGAGGATCCGTAGTCCACCCCGACTTGAGGGGGAAATAAAAAGAAAAAATATTTGACGCAAAAGTGTCCATTCTGAATGTAAATATTCCGTCAAATTTCACTATTATAGAATTGGCGACAACTAATAGAATTTGGATAGAATTTTCTATAGATGATTCTAAATAATGTTTGTCCTTTGAGAGGAGGTGGCCCAATAGAGAGGGATGACATGGTTAGGGTGTCTCCACAAAAAAAATGACCTTTAACAATTTAAGGGTGTAAATTGCCACTCTCAATTTTTGAAGTCTGTATTCATCACTGATAACTCTATGCCACTAAGACTCTGACTACGAGTGTAGAAGCACATAGTAGAAGATGAATTTTTTTTTTTGGTACAATAGTAGAAGATGATGATGAAAGAGAAATGACATACTTTTCGAGGAAAAACGCAAAAGGAAGCATAACAAAACCCGCAACAATATGGCGATAAGTGATATAAACATGCGGATTCATGCCATGTTTGAACGAAGCTTCGGTGATTACATAAAGAAATGTATAGCCAAGTTGTGCAAGAACCATGAGAAGATGAGGCTTGAATCTTTTGTAGAGCTCCATAATTGTGGTATACAATTAATTTCTTCTGCCTTGTTTGGTTGCTTGTCATATATATAATATAGCTGAAAGGAGAGATAATGACATGGTCAGGTTAAATTGATTGATTCTCATATTTGTGGCATGTTGATGTTGGTATCATGTTCTGCATCATCTTCCATTTGCTACACCCTTTGATTCCATGCGGATTGTTGCTAGATTTTAGTTAAATATAAAAATAAAGGCAATATCCTCTTCCTTTAATGTAAATATTTACTGCCGCAATTATGAGATTTTAATAACCGTTAAACTATTGTTTCTCCAGTCCCATTCACATGGTGAGTAATCTCCAAATTTAATTTGGAGAGTCACCCTTAGATTAAAGATTTTTCAATCCTATAGGGTATAACAAGTCTAATTCTAACCATAAACCCGAACCCTAATCTTAAACTCCAACCCTAAACCCTAATTCTAAACCCTAAATTCCAACCCTAACCCTAATCCTAAACTTGAACCCAAACCCGAACCTTAAACCCCATCGCCAGAATTATTGTCAACGGCGTTAATTTGGATTCGGGTTTTGGTTTAGGGTTAGGGTTGGGTTTAAGATTATGATTGTTATACACCATAGGATTGAAAAATCTTTAATCTAAGGGTGACTCTCCAAATTAAATTTGGAGAGTACTCACCATGTGAATGAGACTGATTGTTTCTCAGTGTTCCAATTGAAATAAATAATATAATATTATATATTTTAAGTTTTTTTTGGTAGAGGAGAGGGCGTTAAGCTCGGAAGGAAAGGAAAAACAAATAAAACTACAAAAGAATAACTCTTCTACTCACACGTCCAACGCGATCTTCAAGAAGAATATCTTAGAGGCTTGCAAGAGGCACATCACACTCGTGATGACCCAAGGCTAGAGAGCCTGCGAAATTTGCCATCCAGTCAGCTGCTCGATTACCCTCCCGATAAACATGAAGGAACCGAACATCCCAATCACGATCTCTGAGCTCACGACACTTAGTGATAATCCAACCAAGAGGATGATGGATACCCACTTGACTAGTCATTAGAACTAAAACCGAACTCGAATCCATCTCAAAAATGACTTTTTTGAAACCTTTTGTCCATGCAATTAACAAGCCAAAATATAAGCCCCATAACTCAGCTAAAAAAGCGGTACAAACCCCAAGGTTCACTGCAAAGCCACACAACCACTCCCCTCTCCAATTTCTAGCCACACCACCCGTTGAAAATATTTTAAGTTAAAAGACCGAAAATATTTTTATTATCGTAAGTCGTACAAAAATCGCGGAAGTAGAAATACTATAAAATTTCTCATTGGTTGCGGTTCTTTTTGCCTATATGGGAAAATAGACTTGTTGTGTCAGACACCACAAGGATAGCTTAAGTTATGTATAATCAAATACTTTGTTGAAAGAAATAAAAGAGTTAGGTATGATTTGCCTAAAGAATAGAGATTACGAGTCATCAGGCATTTGCCATTTGCTAAAAACTGAATTGGGCAAAAAGCATGTGATTGTGAGCCTATTTATCCGTATGATTTTGTGCTGATATTTGACACTTGATCACTGCACTTTTATCGGATTAAATATAATTTTGTTAGTAACCAAAAATATATAATCAATGTTGGGAAATTCTATGGTCACTTTGTTTTTCACAAAATAACCATTACTTTGTTTTGTCCACCATTAGATTATGGGTTAAAGTCTAATCTAATGGTGGATAGGACAAAGTACAAACAAAGTAGAGCAAAAACAAAGTGACCATAGCCTACACCAATCATGTTATATCAATAGTTTTTTCTTTTTTTGAAGAAAATGTTATATCAATAGTTAGTAATAAATATTTAATTTAATTAAAATAAAGGGAAAATATTTTATTTATTTTCCGATATTGGCTGTAAATAGCTAGCCACTTGTCAAAATTAAATAAGACCAAAGAGTTAATTATAACGAAAGATAAAAATCTCGTAATGAGTTTTCCAAAGTAAATAATTTTTCTTAAAATAAATATGTACATGTAATATTGATGGCTTTGCTTGGACAAGAAAAACTAGCACTCGAGCAACCTTATCCAGGCTCGCTAAATCTCATCTATGTTTTAGACAAGTATATATTAAATAATTATTCGATGTATAAAATTTATTTTTATTATTAAGAGCTATATAGTTTTTTATATGGGGTTTGGAAATTGATGTTTAGGATAATCCATTTAAATTAAATGCGAAATAGCTGAGTATTTTCTCATCTTTAATCTGATCTCATCTATGAACAAGTCTAGATATAGGATTTAATTAAAGATAATATAGGCTATAATTACTTCACTTTGTCTTCGTCAACAATGAATCAAGATTCAAACTCATCATTTAGTGACCAAATAATAGTTACTTTGTAAACGATAAAATAAATTATAGAAAAACCGAACTCATTCCAACAAACAAAATGGTTTAATTGAGGACTTATGTTCATGCATTATTTCCTATTTTTTATTGGTTGTAAAAGAGAAAAACATTGCATGCTGTAAGAAAGGACAGAGAAAGAAAAATTTTAGAATACTCCTGGAGTACGGGTGACGTGGTACTCCGGATCTATAATTCGATGACACGTCATATCGATTAGTATCTAGTGTTCATCATTTAGGGTCTAGGTTTTATTTGTTGAGGTCTAGAGTTTTTATTTTTGGATTTAGAATTTTATATAAATAAATAACTAAGAATTACATTTTAATTAATTACACATTGTCAAAATCTTATTGGTTAATGAAACACATGTCTACTATTCATTGGTTTGGAGTAACACGTCATCGTGCGCTCCAGGAATTTACTAAAATCTCTCATTATCCGATATATTTGGATTTAAAAATAAAAATAAGTCAAATGAAAATTTCAAGTTTGTCAGTATCAAAGTATAAAAGAAAAAATATGTGGATAAATATCTTACTCTTTTGAAAGACCACAACATTTTTTATACTTGAAATTCTATTTTCACAAAGATAACCATCATTCTTCTTTTCTTCGACCTTCTATTTCTTGAACATATTTTATTGATATTATAGTTAAACTCAGAAACATATTTTCTTCTGTAACACAGAACTTATGTCGACATGGAAACAAAACCTAGTCCATCCACATAGAGAGAATAAAATTAGGAAGGCATTTGGACATTAGTTTAAATTTGTTGCTTAAAATATTAATTCCGAGAAACTGTTATTTGGGTATATGCTTTATTCTCCATGGCATCCAATTAAAAATTTGTTGATGATTATTCTTTCTGGTTCATATCAACTCATATAAATTCAGAATAATTTATTTATATAAAATTTATATGCTTACCGTAAATACGATGGATTCAAAAATAGCTCTACTGCCTCTACTTGTAGAATGTTATCTGCTTCCTCTGCCTGCCATTAACACAGCTGCAAACTTATTTAATTGCCGGTATATAATTATTTTCCCTCTAACAAAAATAATATGATGATTTTCAATCAAATGGAATCTCTTATGTATATTGTCAATGACTAACTTTTTTTTTATTATTATTTCCAAAAGTCACTAATGTCGACTGATTGATCCAAAAGCTCGAGGTAAAGTCTAATGACATCTTTTGATGTAACGCACTTTCACACATGAATGTCCTCGAGACATGAAGTGTGTACAATATAAACTCACATTTACCACGTGTTAAATTTAATCATATATCATGGTTGTTAAGATTCGAACTTTGTACCACTTGATAAAAGAGAATTTAATACCATATTACTTAACCGATTGAATTAAAAGCTCGAATTCATAGTTACAGTTTAACAAATCTTTTAATCTTCAACATGGTAAAGTGATTTTTTTTTCGTGATAAACTTAAACTATGACCAACCAAATAATAATATTTTATCCACAATGTTTGGAGTGATTTAGGACTTAGGCAATGGTAGGATCAGTCTTTATTGAAATCGGGCCAACATCATACATATTTGTCTAGTCTAACTCAATCAACATTTCTTTGGCTACTTATCAAAACAACAAAATTTTTTTTTGTCTCAAATTCAAACATCTTTTATTTTATTAATTTAAATTTTTAGAACAATTAAATTTTTAATATGATAATATAGCTTCTGTAAAAAGTGACAAATATTAATTAATGCATTCGCGTGAGAATGTGTATAAAAAATTAACATAAAAAATATTATAAAACTTTAAGTATCAATTTAAACTTTTAATTAGATTAAATTTTTTTTTGACACAATAGAAATCTTATTTTATAGAGATTTTCTCATATTATTGGTGCAAACTTACTGCATCTATCATTATCCAAACCTCAAGTTGCTCTATATCACAAATGTTAAAAGGCCAAAAATTTAGTAAGTCTTAATCTTATGTTAGAGAAATATCAAGCATTATCTACAGATGCCAAACACAATTTCAAATTTCATCATCCCAATATATAAAAATAAAAATAGAGGAAAGGCTTTTCTCGTTTGCAAATTTATTCAAGAACATTTTCCTCCATCCATTTTTCTCTTTTTATTATCATCTTTACTAGTTGCAAATTACTTTAATAATAGTTATTAAAAGACAAATTTATTAGTTTAAAATCATGATCATGGCCCCAGTTTGATTTCATGATTTCCTTTGGAAGTTATTCGGCTTAATGCATATATTTGAAACTTGTCTCAAAACTGCAATAGTTCAGGATAAACTTTGAAAGGCTACAAATAATCCTTTATATTCGTCACAACGAAACAAATAAACCTTTAGTTTCAAAATTGATGTATCAAAACGTACAAATTTTAGGTGGTATATATATTATAGGTGCAAAATTATGATAGATGGAGTCAAAATTTTTGTAAATGATATTAACGATCCTCTTCACATTTTGATACAATTAATTTTGAATTAGAGTGTTACTGAAAGCAATTAGGCAAGATCAAAAAGTTATTTGTAATTGTTGACAAGATTGAGAGGTTATTTGTTACGTTTAAACAAGTATATGAAGTTATTTGTAACGTGCGAAATTTCAGGAGGACAGTTGAAGTTTTTAGACAAATTCGAAAGGGTATATATATACCAAGCCAAGTTATTATGATATTTCTCAATCACTTACGTGACGCATGCTCCTATCACTTTATGTTCTTATATTTATCTATTTGCAGGAATAAAATGAGAATAGTATCTATACATTTCGTAATATTATGCCTCATTACTTAATTAAGCTTTTGAGTATATAATATTGTTATGTATAACATTACACTTAAATATAATCGTAAGGTTATTGGCTTCATCAATCAACCTTGACTCAGATCACACACTCCCTCAAAAAGAAAAGTTTATGGAATGTAAGCAAAAATCTCAATGACAGAATCTGAAATTATAGTTCTTAATTGTATTTATTTTAAATTTTTATGCCAACACTCAATTGCACCAATTTATGACCACAAATGTTTAATTGTACCTGTGTTTTTTAGAGATTGTCTCCATCAATCGTAATCGTAGTAGTGGACTACAGGGGCGTAGCCAGCCCAGTGCTTGGGTAGGCTAGAGCCCCCCGGTGTTGGAGTAGGAGTGGCCGGAAATAAGTCCCTCCATTATTGGTGGCTGATGTACATGGAAACCCCCATAAACCTTAATTTTAATTCGTTGGAGAAGAAGATAAAATTACTAATACGCATTATAAGCCCAGCCCATTATTTCTTTTAAAATAAGCCCACCACCAAGTTTTTTGTGTTAAATTTTTTTAGCTTAGCCCCCTAAATTTAAATTCCTGGCTACGCCACTGGTGGACTACTTATATTAGATCGGGCTTTGGCCCATTAGTAAATTTTGAAAAAGTCGATTGCTATTTGCAATCACTTTTTTCTGAACAACATATCCTTGCCATAACTAGGGCTGTAAATGAGCCGAGCTGCTCATGAGCGGCTCGACGTTCGACTCGATAAAAGCTCGGCTCGGCTCGGTTCAATTTGTAAACGAGCCGAGCTTGAACACGATTTTCAGGCTCGATTTGTAAACGAGCCGAGCTTCAGCAAGTCAAAGCTCGGTTCGATAGCTCGCGAGCAAGCTCGTTTATAAGCTCGTGAACATGTTCATGAACATGCTCGATAAAAGCTCGTTAAATAGCTCGTTTATAGCTTTTAATATTAAAAAATTAGTAATACATGTATATCTATAATACATAATATTATTGATGTACTAAATTTGATATTATTTTGTTCGTGAACATTATAAATGAGCTCGTTCGTGAGCAAAAGAAACGAGTTGCTTGTGATCAAAGCTCACGAGCATAGGTTATGAACTTCTCATATAAAAATTAACGAGCTTCTAATTAGCAAAGCTCGCGAGCACAATAAATAAGTTGGTCGCGAACAACAAATATGATCGGCTCGTGAACAATTAACGAGTTTAGCTCATGAACATTAAACGAGCTCGGCTCGTGAGCAGCTCGTGAACAAACGAGCTGCTAAACGAGCCGAGCTTGAACAGAATTTTGAGCTCGAATCGAGGTTCGTACTCGGCTCGAGCTCGATAAATTTCTAACGAGCCGAGCCCGAGCAGGCTAAAGCTCGGGTCGGCTCGGCTCGTTTACAGCACTAGCCCTAACTCCTTCTTTCATTTTAAAATTTTAAAACTTTTTAATACTCTCTTTTTCAAAATTGAACTTTCTAATTTCAAAATTCTACTTTTTGCTCTCGATTATGGACAAAATCACGAATAAAATACGTAATTTTTCAAAACACACTCGAAAATAGTTAATTTCGGTTTCAGAGGCCATTTTTAGGGAGAAATGCCCATGAAGGACGTTTACCGGAAAACTTCAATTTTTAAATTTTTTTAACGTGTTTTTAATGTTCGATTACCTCGTCCTCTAATAATTGATCGTCACTGTCCCATTCCGGATTTGTTGGCTCATTCGACATCTTAAATTCCAGATTTCTAATGTTTGAGTTTCAAAAATAGGATTTTTTATTTGAGAGATTTTAACTTTTATTCTTTACGACTTGTCAATAAAAATGATAAATTTGTCAAAACGGGCTGTGTAGTTCGAAAAAATTGAGCCGTAAAAGTGATACCTTTTGAAAAATTCAAAACTAGGATAAAGATCAAATTTAATTTATTTTAAAAAATATATTTAATTATATGGTTATAAGAAAAGTTTCCTATTTAGAGCACAATAACCGTAAATTTTAATTATATAGTAAAACCTCTATGTGAGAATACTATTTATAGAAATAACTTTTGAGGTATTATACAAATAGTAATATTGAAAATCTTTGTCACTTCAAACTTATTATGCAAACAATCCGTATTATATAGAAATTTTATTGTATTTCTTTCTTTTGATTATATAATTCAAATGCATTTGGCATTATAGTCGAAAGAGATTAAATAAATTTAAAGAACAGTAAAAAATATTATATAATATTTTAAAGAATCAAAGGATTGGATTCTTTGTCACATTTTAAGAGGTCATTTTTGTTTCCTTTTTGCACCCTCTGTTTCAGAATACTTTATTAGTAGATAGTGACCTAATTTTTGTTTAAATGAAACCAAAATGTACATTAGGAGTGGGAAGGCTGTTAATGAATAGGGCAAAATACATTAATGAGATCTGAATTATTAATCCACTAGTTCTATAACTACATACACAAATGAGTTTGCACATAAAATAAGAAAATATTAAATATTATTGTTATTTTACTTATATGTCTTTAAATAATTTAGTGTTTTAATGGAAAAAACATGTAATGTCTTCCATATTTGATAACTTAAGCCATAATCCATGGCCTTGTGAGTGGTCGACCTACCCTTAGCTAAATTTTACCTTACTAAAAGAAAAGTAACTTAAGCCATAATAAATAGGTGTATTTTAGTAAAGTGAGTGTTAGTTGGTAGTTTTGTACACATTTTATGAGACTAAGAATTAGTTATTTTGCACATATTTATGGGACAGAAGGAGTATTAGCATTCTCATCCCAAATTTATTATATATAAATTAATGATAAAGTGGAGATTTTGGATGTAACTAAGTTGTCGAGCTAAGGTTATAATTATTGTTCGGGTCACCAGAGCTTGAAAGTCGGACTTGTTTCACCGTGTAGGTACTCTGATGTTTAAGTTAGTAGGTGTAAAGAGATAAAAAAAAAAAAAAAAGAGAGATCAAGAGAGTGAGATTGTGTGTATATACATGGAGAGAGACCTCTTTACCTTCCTTTTTGGGGGTATTTATAGGATGAGTGTGGGTTTGGTTGGCCTATTTAGCAGAAGTTTGGGCTTAAACCCATATGCCTCACCCAAAATCATTGAACTTTACATTAGATGCTTTAATTTAATCACTTTCTTTACCTTTTTCCATGGGTATGTTTGATGTTTGTATAATGAAAAGTCCAAGTAGGAATCAGATCCCTTTTGTGCATAAGTTGAGCATCAAAACATGATTATGTTCCACATCTATTTACAGTTCACATCGTCCATAGGCCAAATTTCATCGGAAAGAAATTTAGGCTCTTGAACTTCACATGTCTCAAAAAAATAGATCTGTGATAATTTATTTTTCCATATTGAGCTACTGAACACTATATTTGTTATTGATTCAACCCTTATTTAGCCCCTACGTTAAAGTGTGTGACATTTCGTTAACGACACATTGGGATGCTGACTTGGCTTGTTTTCTTGCCACATATACAAATTGCAAGTGATGAGTTTGAATTAGAGACTTAATATTTTGTAACCAACAAGAAAAAACCATCTTTTCCCAACCAAATCGAACCGCCTCAATCTTCTTATAATAGAGAAATCAGGTAACGATCTTTTGCAACTACAACTGAAGATAAAAACAATGTGTTTTTCATTAATTATTAAGCAAAATTTTCTTCAATTCGTGTTATTGCATAAGATGAATGCATTACTACTTACTACCCTCTATCATGCTCTATCGAACACGTACGACAAGTATCGAATTTGTATTTAGTTAGGGGAGAAATCCAATGGGTGGAAATCTTTCGTCCTCTCTCCTAGTCAGCCTCAAACTTTCCAACTCCTCAATAGAGTTTGTACACGAGGCAAGAAAATAGAGCGCATCAACATTACAACACGCCGCTAATAGAACATGAGATGTTCTTTAACAGAGGGTTTAGGTAGGGGCTCAGTTGATAACTCAATGTGAAATAAATAAATGATCAAATGTCTGATCTTTAAAACATGTATTCAAGACCCTAAACATAGAATTTGCTAATTTTATAACATCTTCTCATATCTATCAATTCAAATACATGTTCATAACATCCTTTTGATTTTACCTGATCCGAATAATCAACTCGTGATTGATCATGTAATCTTCAAATAATCATTTTTCTTTTAATTTAAGCAGACTAAAAAGTCTGTTGAAGAGTATGTGCCTTTTCCTTTAAAAGCATGTTGAAGTACAGGCCCAAAACTTGATTCTTTATATCAATTTTTAGAAAATCAGCTTTGAAGTCATTCACGCTGAATAGAAATAAAATGAAAATGACGATATCAGAAAATCGAAATTGTAATTGCATAGCAAAACCGTACTAAATAATTTTAATTATTGGGATTTTACATTTTGGAGCCATAAACGGTCATTCGGACAATGTTAACTTAAAAGTCTCTCATTTTAACAAGTGCAAAGAACCACAAGGCAAAACTGCACGAATTATTTTTGAACTTAAGCCGGGAATAATAAGTTAATAACACCTTATTCCACAACCTACTTGCAGAGCATTAAAGTTGAAGCAGAATCAGGTAAATGAGGTTTGCAAAATAATGGATAGGCAAAGGAATATGATCCCCACATAAATAAATTAACACTTTAAATTATGTATATAATATCCAAATTATACCTAATCATCTCTCTATCTTCACATGGCATGATTCCAACTAAAGCTGAACATCACGATTAGTTCAGCTTTTTCTTTCATTATTTTAATCGGGAGGTTCGGTAATGATAGTGATTTATGCTCTTAATCTAAACTTTACACCATACAATTTTATCATAATTTAGGCTGTTGTCAACATAACTTAACTTACCTTTTGTAATCATATGTTTTGTTTGTTCAATAGCCAACCCTTTTTGGACGGCAACAATATGACTTCTTTTTGTTAGAAAAATGTTACTGCGACGGATCCAAGTTTCACAGGCACATATACTTGAATGTTTACGGTGCTCTTTTGATGTGCGAGCACGACGGCGCTCAAGCTCTTAGGTGGAAAGCTTGGATTCATCATTGGTCAAAAACATTTGTGCATCGACTTCCGAATCTTTTAATTTGTCATAATGGGTCACTAATCAATTATAATCGCTCGTTCTAACTAACAAGTTTTGAACTAAAAAACTCGTTAAGAAATTTCAACTATTTCATTTGCATCTAATATTGCATTCTTTGCAATTCAAAATCTCTAAATAGCACATCAATTTTTATCTATTTTCGAACAATGAAAATTGTAATTTCAGATGCAAATATAATAGACCGTGAATTATTAGAGCCTATTTAGTACACAATATGCGTTTACTGTTTGCTGTTATTATTAACTGTTAACTGTTGTTGTTGTTGTTAACTTAGTTTCTTTCTAACATAGCTGCCAGGCCAGCAATTGTAAATCTTCACAAAATGCACATACGTTGAAGTAGCAAAAAGTTGCTACAAAAGGAAAATTGAATGAGCACTTAATCGAGTGTTCGATGTTCACAACTATCTTGTAAATCATTAACTTCGAAAAAACTAGTGCAACTAAAATTTGATCAATGAGTCACTGTAGCAAACTAAAAAGCAGGAGTTCAATGCATAAAAGTTCAAAAAATCAGGGGCCTTTTTTTCTATATATATCAAAGTGCTCTACAATCCATTCTATATCAAAGTGCTCTACAATCCATTCTATACGAAGACACTGGCAATTCTAAACATATTGCACAACAAAGATGACAAATCGTAAGGGAATCGTCCTTATAGAGTCACAGTATTTACTTTCTTGCTTTGTTTGTTTTTCTTTTGTATTCACAGTGTGAATCTATGAGATGACACGTATGGTACGAGTTACGAAACAAAAATGATAAACCATAGAAGAAAATAGTCTAACCTGCACCCAGTAGCCATAGCATAATAAGAGATGATACAGCAAGGGTGATCCAGCTCAAAAATGCTAATGCTACCGACGTTTGGTATTTTTGGCATTCGTTATAAATATTACAATGTCCCACATCATGAAATAATAGCACCGTAATGCCTGCTGAGGATGAAGCTGCTGCCAGAGACAGTGTTGATGTCACCTGTTCAAAGATATGTTGCTGTTAAAATTAGGACAGGATAACTTAAGGAGCTGATGATGAAGAAAAAAGTTCAAGTACAGTAAGGAGATATTACAGAGACTGACCCAATCACCGACTATAAAAAGGCTGACCAAGATTGAGTTGTGGAGCACCTTCTTCCGAATTAAGGCATATGCGTCTAATAATGCAAGTCCTAAGCTCCATATCACTTGCAAACCCATTGAAGCTATCAGGTAGCTGCAAAATTAAAGTGAGGTTATAAGTTTTTACATTTCAGATCTAATAGGTGTGAGCAAAACAGAACGAGAATTCTTTCGGTACTAACTTAACCTGAAAACATTCATCTGAAATTCCAAATTCTGAAAACTTTTACTTGCTAGGATGCCAATATGAACACTACTAACATTTAACCAGATAAGATGAAGAACGCACCACTTTCAAGTTTACAGTAATGCATTATGGAAAAAATGTCAAACACTAAAACATTTACTAGAAGAAACAAGAAACGGAATGTAGGTACTCTTGAAATTTCATGAAAAGTTAAGCGAAAATGTGTGAAGTACAAGTACAAAATTAGGGAGTCAAAATGGGTTAACACCTCTCGTTTTATAACCTCGTTGTATACACACACACACACATGACTTGATCATATATGATAAAAAATGATTAAAACGATAATCGTGTCAGAAGGGTTGTCAGAAATAAGCAGTACAACTGCTGTTACAAAAAGGTCCCCTTCACAAGAATCAAAACTCTACATAATTTTCATCATTCATCATTCCACGGCTATAATACAAGTGCTCAAGTCATGGAAACAGCTAACCACATTTGAGTAGAACCTCTTTTGTTTGAGCTTAAACAATCTAGTCTAAGTTTGATTGCTAACATATGAACATAGTCCACAAACTTTTTTCTCTAATCAGCATTGATTAACTATCCAATGGACCAATATGTATCGAAACAAGACAATGCAGCTTCCACTCTGGTACATATTCCCTACTGAACTTCAGAATTGACATCTCTATAACACTCTTCTCTCGAAACACCAAAATTATGCTAAGAAAATAAGAATGCTGCCATCATTCAGGCATGAATCAAAACCCCAAAATTTCCCACCACATCTCAACCTATCATACAATATGGAAAACATGGTGTCCTTTTTTCAGCATGAAAGATATATGAATTTAGGGGCATTTCAAATAAAATTGAAGTACATACCACCAGGATGCAATTATCTTGCCAATAGAACTTAAAACACTAAAACTCTACTCTGCCTATGAGTAAGTAAGTCACGGGGTCCGAACCACACTCGGGACATGGGGGTTTTCTTTATTATTAATTGTAAGCGCAATTGCAAAAAAACGTAAAGAAACCCAATTTAAAATAATGAAATACAAAAGGGAAAAAGCAGAAGAAAAGTACCAGAAGGCAGTGAAATTGAAGAAGTTGGAAGTAGTAGCCATGGCAGAAATAGAGGCAGCTGCAAATATACATTGTGAAACCCTCAAAGCAAGAGAAGTCAAAGTGCCAGGTGTTCCTGCAAAATCCTTCATTTTTCTCCCCAAATTCAGCAAAGTTTCAATCTTTTACATCAACTGAAATATCCATGTTGCTAATTTGGGGATAAAAAGATACCCAAAAACTGCAATTGTGAAATTAAGGAAAGATGGTCAAAATCAAAATTAGAAGTAAAGCAAGATATGGCGATTGGGAAGAAAAGAGAGAGATGGTGATGAGGGAGCTGCTGCTATTATTATAATTATAATTATAAAAATGGGGACATGTTAAAGCAAAGCTGTTAGCTGTTTTTTGTAGAGTAGACTTTCAGACTTTGAATGTTATAATACAAAAGGTAAGTAGCTTGTTAGGTCCCTTGTTTTCCTAATCTTTATGAATATCCATATTTTATTTTCATGTTTTGAGTCCTAATTTTTTGTATCTTTATTTTCGGGTGCAAGGTTAAGGCCATGTATTTTTTATTTAGATTTGGCAAAATTTAGTTAAGTTAAATTAAGTTTAGCGAATTTAACAAAATTCATTAAACATTCAAACAAATATTTAGTTAAGTTAAATTCAGTCAAAAACAATAGAGTCTTATTCAAATATGACTTGAAGTTTGGATTGTGCAAGAGGTATTGGGCGATAATCTGAGGCCATTCAGGCGATGGTTTATTTTCAGTAGTAGCTCCTATAGCTTTGACTGTATTAGTGGAAGTATGGGCGATGACATTGATATGATTTTAAATCTTAAAATTGCTTGGAATGAGGGTTGGCTAATGTAAATCTAGAATCCAACAGTATTAGCATCGTTAATGTTCTTAATGCAATACGGAAAGTGGAGTTCTCAGGCATGGTTATTTTTTAAGACTTAAAGGAAATTTGATTCGTTGCTTTAAGATATGCAAAATGGTTTATATCAGAAGAGCTACGAACGAGTGGCTCATGTCTTAGCAAAATGAAGAGAATTCCTATATTGATCGATAATTTTGTTCCTTTTCTTTAAACGATTTATTTGTTAAATTTTTTTATAATAAATATGTTACTATACCATGCTTATTTTACCGCCATTTTAACATTACATATATTACAAATAAAATATATCGTAAAATTCATATTTCATTTGTAAAAGAATTACAAATTGCAAACAATTACTTAATTAACTACATGTACGCTCATCTAAACCTTAATTATTAAATTATATTTGGTCATCGAACATTAATTACATCCTATGACCTTTTAATTAAGAAAATAATATCTAAATTGCCTTCAGATATGATATTTCTTGAAAATATAAAGGACGACCAATTTATATAGGAACTATTTAAGATATAATAAAAAACACATATTTTTATTTAATGCTTAATAACCAATATGCAAATTGATCATTAAAATCGAAAGTAAGCGAAACTTTAATTAACCATACATGTCTAACCGAATATTCTTATTAGAAAAACGAAGAAATAAAAGAGAGAGAGGGAGTCTATAATTAATGAATATGGTAGGTAAGGATTTGATAAGATAAATTTAAGAAAAATAAAAGCAGAAAATTCAATCCACCAAAATTATAATAATGAGAATGTGAGGATGTTTTCTGAATAAAAGAAAATTATTAGAAAACATTGCAAGTCCACTACGCAAAGCGTATCAAATAGTCAACCTTGATGGAGCCAGTCTCCTCATAAGTACATTACCTGCCTGCCTTTGGCCATATGTAGCTGTGGAAAAGCCCAGCTTAGCCCAGTCTTAGAAAATTAATCTTCAGATGCAGCTGTGTTTTTCATAAAAAATAATAATATCAGAGTAGTTAAAATAAGAGAAAAGTATAAATAAAACTCCAGCATTTTCATGAATTGCAAATACAGAAGTGTGGTTTCATTTCTTGTTAAAGGAGGCATGTAGTTTACAAAATTGACAATTAAAGAAATTTGACTCAAGGTGTTAGTATTTGAAGATGTGTCATATTAACTTTGATGATGTGTCATGTTGACTTATTGACTTTAATAATATGATACAGTAAAATATTAATTTTTTAATGACTTGTCATGTTGACTTGATGATGTGGCAAATGTTATTAGTGAATTTTCATTTATTTGTCAACTATTTAAACCACATACCTCACTTTATAAAAAATGAAACCATATTTTTTTATTTGCAAAATATTGAAACCACAATAGTTTAATTATAGTTCAGAATATTAAAGAAGCTTCGGTTTATATTCATAAAATCAAAAAATTATGATAGATCAATAGTTTACAGTAATTAAAATGTTTTTAACACTGAGGTGGAGAAAACATTAGATTCAGAATTGAATATCTAGACTTTATTTTCAGAATTGAATAACATCTTGATCTTTCAATAAGTTAGACATATATAATAGTAAATAGAAAAATCCTTGATAACAACTAGTATTAAGCAAAATAAAACACGCCTTACAAGAAAACAAAACAACATAAATAATAAGCTAAAACCCGTGAGAAATAAGGAAATTTGATAACTAAGTTGATGATTACATTTTCTTCCCATGGGCACTGTTCAATGCATGGAAAATTGATATTTTACAGTATTTTTTTTACAACATCTTACCAATAGAATACGATAATTTTACAATATTTTTCTTTGCACCGAACTTTTGATCTAATAACTTACAATTCTTATTAATGTGTCACGATAATGACATCTTAACTCATGGTTGAACTATGTCTTTCAATAATTTGAGCTAACAAGGTGCGAGATAATAATATACATTTCAAGTTGACCACAATTTTATTCAATAAATTCATAATTAAGTTGAAAAGTGCAAATTAAGAGAATTCAGAGCTTATAATCATCGATACTAGGCTTCTCATAGAGTCGTTTGGTGAAGAATCTTGAAACATATTCACGAATATGAACTTGTTTATACTTGGCTGGATTTTCTTCTGATAATAGCTCTTCTATCGGACCGTACACCCTCTCCGGCAAAGCAAGACGCCCTGCGAAAAACCCTAACACCGAAATTCTTGGAACCCGGCTTGGAAGCACCCTATGCACATTGCTCTTCAACTTGTCATTTGATACTATCTGTCAAAATTATCAACCACAATCAATCACATGAAAATACACTAAAAAAAGAAAGTTGGCCTAAAGTTCAAGTTTACCCCTACAATCTTCTAATGTGGGATGTTGATTGCATCCTAGCAAATAAATTTGGTTTAGGAAGGGCCATAGAAACTAAGATGTACAACTTTTTATTTGCTAGGATGCAAATTAAATTGTCTAATAAGATATTAACTAATTATTGATTTTTTTTAGGATTGTACGGAATAATATCGTTAACTTTAATAGATACAATCCAAAAAGGGAGTTGTAATCGAACATATATGCACATGTTAATTACCTGAAGAAGATCACCAATGTTTACGACTAAGCTCCCCGGAATAGGTTTGACGTCAACCCATTGATCGTCGTGGAGAACTTGGAGACCGCCGGTATCATCTTGGACAAGAACAGTGAGGAATGTGTTATCGGTGTGTTTGGTTACGCCCATAGCCAATTCAGGTTCAGGACAAGCTGGATAGTAGTGACATACAAGTGTTCTGCCTTTGTTGCATTCTATTGATTTAAGGTACTCTGGTTTCAGTCCAAGTGCTTCTGATAGTAGTTCCAATAGAGTGTCTCCAATTTTTCCAACTTCATCTATGAACTTCATTATTTCATCTCTGCAAATTGCAAACACAATACACATATTAATAATTCACTGCAAGACAATTCGTCAAAAATATATGTCGTGATTAATCAAAATTTGTCTATAATCAAAATCACGAATGCAAACTTGGAATTTAAAAATAAGAGGTAAGTTCTAAAGTCACACTTAATATCGTTACATGTTTGAGGAATGCTAGATACTGTTGGTGTAGTAAAAGATGCAAGGTTCTAGTCGCGGCGCCAGAACCTTTAAGGATTAATTGGGGATTGGAAAACTAAGTGGAGATAAAATCGTTTGACGGATCTAGACGACTTAATCAGATTCTAAATTTTAACAGTTTGAGCGGAGCCCAAAGGCTCAAAGTAAGAAAAGGTAATTTTTGTTCTCAAAGTTTATTTGTAGCGAAAAAACAAAGCCTAACTTGTATAGGGTGGGCTTAGAATTTTGTTTGGCTCTACCTACTCTAAACAAAATATATATTTTCTTAGGAGTTTGGATTTTCCCAAAAGCGTCTTTCCCTAAAATAAATTCCAAAATAATTTATGTTACACGGACACAGAACAAAAATGTTAAAAGAATATTATTCTGAAGTCGTAGCTTTCATATAATAGCCTTAAAATAAAAACAGACACGGATAAGAAAAGACAAGAAACGCGGAAACAAGTGTGCATATATATAACATATATGGACGTACCTGCATATTGCTGGCAACTGTTCCGGGTCAATATGATCGGATAAAAGCATGGAAACAGAAAGAGTATCTCTCCAATCAGCTCTTTGAGATTGAAAAAGATCATGATTACTATTAAATCTTACTCTTCTTTTTATATCCCGAGAGTAAAATTCTTTCTTCACTTCAAATTCTTGTTCATGGAACTTTTTTCCAGCCTCCATCACACCACTAATTACACTTAGCGGTATCCCATGATTCACAACTTGAAAAAATCCCCACTCCTCGGAAGCTTGGAGAACTTGATTCACGACATTTCTGCGATCTTTGGTCGGTATCCCACTAAGATCAATGACCGGAAGACTGATTTGGGTCCGCTGGAAATGCATATCCTCCGCGAGTTCCTCCGATGATCGGACAAACATTTTAGGAATAGTTGAAACTCCATTGATAACTAGTCCTTGCACACCTTGTTTTGTGTTATCAAAAGCTTCGATCTCTTCTTTTCGATCATAATTCAATTCCGTTTTCAAATTTCCTATAACTTCCATTTTTTTCTTCAATATGTAACTCTAACAACTTTGGGGTCACTTAAATAGTGCCATCACCCATAAATAAATAAAGGATAATTGTACAAAGGTTAGAAATGATAAAGTTAAAACTGCAATTATATTCCTTGCAAACATTTGTTTCCACATAGTGAATGACATTTGGATTTTAAGGCATGTATGCCATCAACAATAAATTGTGTTGGCATATGAGAACATATGAGCTAGTTGCAAAAGGCTTTGATATCATATTAACAAAAAGTCTAACTAACTCAAAGTTATTTTGAAAGCATGACATCAATAGCAAAGTATGCTCCCAACGTTGTACTACGGCTTTGAAGCCATGTCAAATAATCAATTAAACTAAAAATTTAGGTTAATAGTTAAAGCTCAATGATATATTTTCACACTAACCGATTTTTAGAGAAAAATTGCTCTTAGGTCTTATAAAATCAAACAGATTTCATAAATTTTAACCACTAGTCACACAACTAATACTCCAATTTAAGAGAAATTCTACCCGGTAATGCACTCATCTAATTAAACGGTAACATACGTAGGAATTTATTTCGTAACACCAATGGGTTGGATGGATTACAGCCGGTGTAGAATAGAACTTCTTCGATTTAATTTCTTACCATTAATTTTGTAGTTAATTGTTGAAAACTAAGATTATGAAAACAAAGCAGAAGGTGCACAAGAGAGCCAAAATAATGAAAGGCCGCCACCCAATATGACTGAATCTGTGCAACATTTTTTCTTGTTTCGTAAGTTTCTAAAAGATTCAATAAATATCATTTTGCTTAATGCCAAACAATATCGACTTAATCAAGATCATTAATTGATATTTTCTCATTTGATTTCCATATTGCATTTCATCAAACAAGGCTTGTCCTGAGATTAATTATTATGCTCCATTCCTATGTTCTGCTAGATTCTTATGCTCCACTCACAAAACAAATCTTCCATTTCCTCATAAACTCAGCCCTACATTAGAGGCACCCTCTCCATACTTAAGTCCCAACATTAAAAGCAATAAACGGATTTCTAAAGTTAGCCATTCAATCAGTTGCACGATCGGTAATCGGATATATTATTTAAATGTTGAATATGCTTGTAGACGGCCAATTAAACAAATTGTAGAAGATCGTCGCTTTCATATGCTTTCCCTTCTTGGCCATATTTGACTTTAATTTCTATTTTAAAAACAAGATCACACTCTTGGTATTAACTAGAATTTGCATGTAAACTATGCTGCGCCTAGTCTGTCTTTAAACAATCAACAAATGGCAACTTATAAGTTCTGTACAAATAATATTATATATTATGTTTAAGTCTGTATAACAAAAACCACTATAAAATTTGTATCCGTTTTGGAGAAATTTGTCATATATATGCAAATAATTTATATTCCTTTTAAGAGACAAATAATTTGTATTCATCATGAAGTATATACATCCTAACTTGGGAATTTTTTTTAAATTGAAAAATGGAACTTCATTATGAGTAAATATAATTGTTTACATCGGACACAACTCCGAGAATCTCATCATAAACGATCGAGCTGAGTCATCAGGCAACATAATTACATGATTCAGTACTGTAATTCTATATCTATGTTTTCAATTTGAAAGGTGTGAGTGCAGAATGGTCATCTAGGCCTTTCGAATCATAGTGAATTACGAAGTCTTTAACCGTGGTTTCACGGTAAATGGGAGGATTATCTGGTGAAAGTAATTCTGGGATGGGCCCATACATCCTTGTTGATGGGTAAAGATGAGGAGTGAAAAAGCAAGCCACCGATACTCTTGAGCCCGTAGTATTGGCTAATACCCTGTGTTCCACGCTTTTAAACTTGTCGTTTGATATAAGCTGCAACCAAACCCAACTACCACACTATCAATTAAAAATACATGCCATAAAAAAAATTATAAACTAAAAACACAAATTAAAGGGGGATGTTTCAAAATAGCCACAAGGTGAAGTGCCAATTTGATATCTATGTAACCAATAACACAACTAACCATCAACACTTATGAAACTGTATAATGAATTCGATCCATACGTATAAAATATTACCAACTATCGACGCGTTCAGTTTAGATACTTGAAGTTATGATTACATCATTCTACATATTTGATGCTATTTTGACTGTGAGATGGTACTTTCTCAATAACGTTGAAACTATTTTGGTATCTATCACTACTTTTATCCAAAGTAAATGTGGGTTTGAGATTACGAAAAAAATACGAAAACAAAAATGTGGGTTTGAGATTAAGAAAAAAATACGAAAACAATTTTACAGCTAGATAATCTGCAACTATCTAATTCAATATAATGTAGAGTCCATCCTTTAACCCAAATCTAATCTATCAATTTTCGGGCGACTCTAAAATACAATCATATATTTTAAAAATCGCTTTATTAATGTGCTACAATCACACTCTTCCTATTTCCAACGTAAAAGTCTTGTTCCATCAATATATAGCCACTCCAACATCACCCAAAGTGAACCGCCCTAATAAATCCTATAGAAACAAGTCTCTTACTTGAATCTATAGATGGTATAGAAAAGAATAGGTTAACTTGCCTGTAAAAGATCGCCAATGTTGACGACAAGAGCACCACGGACAGGAGGAACATCAATCCAAGAATTTTGATGAAATATTTGAAGTCCACCAAGTTGGTCTTGAAGCAGAACAGTGAGAAAATCAGGGTCTGAATGCTTGGTTGTGCCCATAGTAAGTTCAGGCTGAGGGCATGCTGGATAATAATGACCCAGAATTGCTTGCCCTTTCTCACAATCCAAGTCTTTCAGATGTCCTGCCTTTAATCCAAGTGCCTCTGATAGTAATTCAAACAAATTGGTCCCTAGTTTCTTTGCCTCTTTGGTGTACTCCATTATTTCATCTCTACAATACCCAACATTAGAGTTATTCTTAATAACAAAAAGTTTAGTTAAGGGTAAGTTTACAATATTGTAGTAATTGAACTATTATTCAGTCCCGACATAGCTATTGATTTCGGCACATAGTAATCAATTATATTTGGTCAAACGTCGACGAAAATAAGCACATATAGATCCGACAAGTTATGGGTGCAAGTGGACTATTGTTATTTGAGTGGACAGAAGCTTGTGCAAAAAAAAGTTGTAAAAGAAGAGAAGCAAGAGAAATTTTAAAATACTCCTGAATTACGAATGATGTGGTACTCTAGACTAATAGTATCTAGGGTCGATGATTTAGGGTCTAGGGTTTAGTTTTTAGGGTCTAAAATTTTATACAAATTATTAACTAAAAATAAATTGTTAACTAATTACACATTATCAAAATCTTATTGGTTGATGTAATATATATCAACCATTTATTAGTTTGGAGTACCATGTCATCGTGCTCCAGGAATACACTAAAATCTCTCGAGAAGCAAATGGTTTTTACGTGCGAAATATTATATGAAAACTGAGACAACTAAACATATTAGCAAAAAAATTTAATGGTTGTATTGCAATTAGCAATCATCAAACAAAAACATATAACATATACTTTTATATATACGCTAGTTTCGATCTAAATGAAGTGAATGTACCGATTGATTATTTCACAGTAGAAGGTTAGTATATTATCATGAAATAATATGCAAGGCTGTAAAATACAAACATCTTTTTTAGATAAAAAGGTTAATATCACAAAATAATAGGTTAGTATCAAAAACACAAACAAATTCATAATGACACAAAATATATATATCACTAATAAATATTAACTAACTCTTTAAACTTAATTAAAGTCACGTATTGGTTATTATTTTTAAATGATCTATATATATATTGGCACCTCTCGTCTTGCTTACGAGGATTTTTATTAGGTCAGTAAATTTTCTTAAATTGCGATTGACTCCAATTTCTTAAAACTTACTCTTATCTTTCTCTTATCTTGTAATGAAAACTTAGGAGGTTACTTATGTATTTTTAAACAAATATATAAGCACCTAACTATGTAATTCGCAAATTACGGGGCCCCATTAGATTTTCGGACTTAGTTTAGAGCACTACGTATGTGTGTATTTAAGACATTAGAGAGGAACACCGTACTCCAAAAGCGGTCTAGATTTTCTCGATATAGTTTAAGCTAAATTTAAACGAATTACCTGCAAACGTGAGGCAATTCTAGAGGATCAAAGGGCTGAGGTCCCATGACACAAAGCAAAGTGTCCCTCCAATTGGCATATTTAGATTTATACAAATGAAAGTTACTCCCATATCTCACCATCTTCCTCCCTTCTCTCGTATAATACTTTTCCCTCTCCGCCTCCGGCAGCTCGTGAAAACCACGCACCGCTGCTAACACCTCCTCGAGCAGCCTAATCTCTATTCCATGGTTCACCAATTGGAAGAACCCTACCTCCTCCGCGGCCTTTTTCACTTCTTCCACCGCTTCTCTCCGCCGTTCTTTCATTTCCTGAAGGTCGATCACCGGAATCTTGAACTGAGTGATGACATCTGTGTTGTGGTTGTCGTTGATGAGGTCTTCATGTGGACGGATAAATATTCTGGGGACTTTAGTGATGCCGGAGTCAACGAGGCCTTTGACGCCTGATCTTGACTCGTCGAAGTTCTTGAGTTCTGTATAACGGTCATATGTTTCGGCGGAGGAATCTCCAGTGACCGCCATTTGGAAGCTCTTCTTCAAATGTGAAAGATTCTTTCTGAGGACATTGAATTTCTTGCTAAAGTCAATAAAGACACGCTCATCACTATAAACAATACGTGTACAATAACCTTATTTACCAATCACAATTTGGGAAAATTACTAGGAGGTCCTGATGCTTAAGTAAAGTAAAAGGACTCTCCATTAAATCTTTGATAAGTATAATATGTTCTATCAAATTTTTTATATTTGTAAGCCACAAATACACTTATCAAAGATCTAATGAATGAAGAGTCTTTTTACTTTACTTAAGCATTATAACTCTCTAATAATTTTTTCAGAGTTTGCATTACTATGTCATTTTCCTTGATAAATGACACTAGATACTTGACAGACACATTTATGCCCGTCATCTGTATTTTCTTTGTGACGGGCTTTTAAGAAACCGTCATCTGAATGCAGGCAATGAAATTTGATATACCTTTTACATGACACCGCTTTAATATTGACTGTCATGTGAAGAAAATGTGCCAAAATGCACTTTTAATCAAACGACAGTTATTATAAATGTCTGTCATGTGAACTAACAATGGAAAATGAAATTTTCAAATTTGAAGTAAGCGGAGCACTAATTTTTTAAAAAAAACACGCGCAATTATTTAAATTAACGGTTGAGATCAAATTTTCCGAATCAATGGTTAAGATTTAAATCCCAATTTTTCTCATCTCTTTTCCTTTTCCTTTTGCATATCTACTTTCACTCAAACTAGGGTTTTCTCATCTCTCCTTCAAAACTCCATTAACCTCCTCATCTCTCATATTATATGTCTAAGTTTCGGTTGGCGAACTCGAGCTCCGGCGAAGAAGAAAGGAAAAGCTGTAGCTAAGACTGAGGAAGGAGAGGAAGAAGAACTGAAGGAGGACGAGAAAGCTGAAGGTAAAGGCGGAAAGAAGATTGTGATTGAGCACTGGTATCTCTAAAACTTCACTTTTCTTTTCTGTTTCTTTCTTGAGAAATCAAGTTCATACATATGCTCTTTTTAGGGTTTTCAACTTCTTTTTATGTTCGAAGCCCTAGGTTATTTCGTTTTTTTAATCTTTATCATTTTCTTCAATGATTTGCAGATTACCAATCTTTTCTTTCTTGATTCATATGAGTTTACGATTTAGTGTCTTGGATTGGCTGTTGTTTTTGTTACATGTGTCCTAGTTTCAAGGAGCAATATGAGGAAAGAAATGAAGCTCTCGTTCTTAGGACTTGTTGAAATGTAAAGGTTTAGTGTCAAATGGAAGTGTTAAAAGTAGGAGACTGCTGAAGAAGGAACTGACAAACCCTCCTCCTCCTCAACCATTCTTCAAAATCACATCTTTATCATCAAAATCAATCTCCTTTTTCCTCATCCCTTTCTTGTCTCTTGTCTTCTTCCCCTTCTCCCATGGCTCCTCTTTCCCTTTCCACCATCAATCCTAAGGTGCTTTATAGCTGATTTTTCACTCTTTTATTGGTTTAAGATGTTTAATTTGGGTGTTTTGCCATCTGGGTTTCTATTCATTCACCTTACTTCTTCCCCTTCTCCCATGGCTCCTCTTTCTCTTTCTCCATTTATTTTTTACTGTTTTAATCTATTTGTGCTTTGGTTGTTGATTAGAGCTCTTGTGTTTTGATTCAACTCTATTAAGTACTGCACTTGTGTTGAATGTTACTTGATTTGAACATCTTACAAGATCTTACTGAGGTTGAGACAAAAAGGGCAACATCATGTTTGATAAAATGCCACATAGAAACTACAAAAGTTCAATTTTTACTCTATGCTATTATTAGAACCCCTTTATGCCTCTTTTTCTTTTTAAGTATATAATTTATTGGACATGAAGGAACACAAAGTATGTTTTGAAAGTTGATGTATAATCGTTTTCAAAACTGATTGTTTATTGAAGAATATTTCTGATGCTTACTTTATGATTACTTAATCAAGTTGATTGGTGGTTATCGGTTTTTATCTGCTTGGTATTCCCATTTGTGAACCGCTTGGTGTTGTAATTTCAGGTTTTGCAATGTCAATATGTTGTCCGAGGAGAGATTGTGACCAATGCACATGTAATGGCTATTACCCCTGTTCTCTCTTGTATAAGATAAGTGTTATTCTTCGTTAGTATGTGTGATTACCGAAATATCTTTCTGTGCAGAATTTACAAGAGGAGTTAAAGACTAGTCGAGGTTCCCATCCATCCGATGAGGTATGTTTTTCTTTCAAGGTTATTACTGTTGATTGAGTATTCTGCTAATTTTCTGAAGTGCTTTTGGTGCTTAGATACATTGATTTTAATTCTTCAATTATGATTTAACAGATAATTTTATGCTGAATATGAGACTATGAAGACCGTTGTGATTTAATGCTGTTTTGGTGTGGTTTACTTCTCTGTTTGGTATTTGGTTATTTCAGTACAATCTTTAATGGTGGTAAAATAGTAAGCTTTGCACATTAGGTTTTCAGTAGAATCTTGAATGGTGGTAAAATAGTAGGTTTTCATCCGATGTGAAAGTGAGCATGAATGAGACGGAGGTTAACATCGAGTTGAAATGTCGCTACAGAGAATATATTTACTGCTAGATATCATGGATGAAATCAACAATCTTCACTTAGATGTCGTCTCGGTCCAGTCTTCAACTGTTCATGGAATGCTCATTTTGACTCTCAAATCTAAGGTAACTATCATTTACTTTCCTGTTCTTGTTTTTCTCGCAATTAACTGGTTGAGGAACTCGGTTTCAGTTTCGGGGGGCAGCAGTTGCGCCGGTGAGGATGATCAAACAAGCGCTTCGGAAGATCGGCTGCATTTGAGGTAAATTGTTTAAATTAATAATAATTGGAGTCATTATACTCAACCTTCACTTATGTTTGGTTCTATATAATGACTGCTAGACTTGGGGATTTCTTCTTTTATATAATCTGTCCTTTTTTCATGTGAAGTGTTAATTTTAGCAGCCAAATTTTATACGAAGTCAACTGGATACACAAATTTTATCTCTTTAGGCTTTTTATTTATATGTCATTGGTTATAATCGAGTTCATGGTTCTGCAGGATGGCAAACGGCATAAGTTTCACGTGTAGCTTCTACTAAACTCTTTTGTATCTTCGTGCAAAAGTTTTAGATCAGAACTTTGTAGAAGTAGTAGGTCAACGAGAGAGGTCAAACTGTAAGGCAAGAGTGAAGAGGTTGAAGAGAGTTGTCGCTGATGATTCAAGCTCTGATCAAGTAATTTGCTGCACTGAACTTACAACTTGTATTTACACATGGTTAGTCTTCATTTCATTTTCGGGCCTTGCATCTGACTTGATGTATTTACCAAGCTCTTATGCCCCTGTAAGTCTTTTTGCTCCTTCATACCCTATATATGCCATCAGCACACCCTTCTCTTTCACTTAGTCGCTATGACTTTAATTTAGGTTATCAATTTATATAGGAGAGCTCCATTCAATCCAAATTATTACATTTTATTGCGTGAATAATTTAAATGACATTATAAAATAAAAAGTGTCATCTTGAGAGAATCAAATGACAGAAAAGAAATGAAAATTGTCATTTTCTTTATTTTCTAATGACGGACAAATTAAATACACTGTCATCTGGACATTACATACTCCAATTTAGGATGGTTTGGTTGACGGATACACTTAAAATTGTTGTCATGTGAAATGTACTCGGAGGACGGATTTTTTTGTAACAAATGTCATGCGAAACAATTTACAATGACGTTTCACTATTTGCTGACTGTCATTAGAAATTCATTCACATGACAGTTTTTGACCGTCGTCTGAAGGGTCGATAGATGGCGCTGAGCCCCGTGACGGACGAAAGTAGCTTCAGATGACGGTTGGGAAAATGGCAGAGTAGCTCCACAAATCAAAAGTACAAAGCATATTAGTATATGAAAATCTAAAACTTGGGAATATTTTTTAAATTGAAAAATGGAACTTCATTAAGAGCAAATATAATTGTTTACATCGGACACACTTCCGAGAATCTCACCATAAACGAACGAGCTGAGTCATCAGACAACATAATTACATGATTTAGTACTGTAATTCTATATCTATGTTTTCAATTTGAAAGGTGTGAGTGCAGAATGGCCATCTAGGCCTTTCGAATCATAGTGAATTACGAAATCTTTAACCGTGGTTTCACGGTAAATGGGAGGATTATCTGGTGAAAGTAATTCTGGGATGGGCCCATACATCCTTGTTGATGGGTAAAGATGAGGAGTGAAAAAGCAAGCCACCGATACTCTTGAGCCCATACTATTGGCTAATACCCTGTGTTCCACGCTTTTAAACTTGTCGTTTGATATAAGCTGCAACCCAACCCAACTACCATATTATCAATTAAAAATACATGCCATAAAAAAAAAATTATAAACTAAAAACACAAATTAAAGAGGGATGTTTCAAAAATGCCACAAGGTGAAGTGCCAATTTGATATCTATGTAATCAATAACACAACTAACCAACAACACTTACTGTATAATGAGTTCGATCTATACGTATAAAATACTACCAACTATTGACGCGTTCAGTTTAGATACTTGAAGTTATAATTACATCATTCTGCATATTTGATGCTATTTTGACTGTGAGGTCAAATTAGGACTGTTTGAATAACGTTGAAACTATTTTGGTATCTATCACTTCTTTTATTCAAAGTAAATGTGGATTTGAGATTAAGAAAAAAAATACGAAAACAATTTTACGCCTAGATATAATGTGCAACTATCAATTCAATATGATGTAGAGTCCATTTTTTAACCCAAATCCAACCTATCAAATTTCGGCGACTCTAAAATACAATCATATGTTTTAAAAATCACTTTATTAATGTGCTACAATCACACTCTTCCTATTTCCAGCCTAAGAGTCTTGTTCCATCAATATATAGCCACTCTAACTTCACCTAACGTGAACCGCCCTAATAAATCCTATAGAAACAAGACGTACTCTTACTTGAATCTATAGACGGTGTAGAATAGAATAGGTTAACTTGCCTGTAAAAGATCGCCAATGTTGACAACGAGAGCACCACGGACAGGAGGAACATCAATCCAAGAATTTTGATGAAATATTTGAAGTCCACCAAGTTGGTCTTGAAGCAGAACAGTGAGAAAATCAGGGTCTGAATGCTTGGTTGTGCCCATAGTAAGTTCAGGCTGAGGGCATGCTGGATAATAATGACCCAGAATTGCTTGCCCCTTTTCACAATCCAAGTCTTTCAGATGTCCTCCCTTTAATCCAAGTGCCTCTGATAATAATTCAAACAAATTGGTCCCTAATTTCTTTGCCTCTTTCGTGTACTCCATTATCTCATCTCTACAATACCCAACAATAGAGTTATTCTTGGGAACAAAAAGTTTAGCTAAGGGTAGGTCTATAGTATTATAGTAATTCAATTCTGGGTTTAAACTATTATTTGGTCCGGATATAGCTATTGATTCCGGCACATAGTAATCAATTATATTTGGTCTAACGTAGACGAAAATAAGCACATATGTAAGGAGATCCGACAAGTTATGGGTGCAAGTGGACTATTGCTATTTGAGTGGACAGAAGCTTGTGCAAAAAAAGTTGTAAAAGAAGAGAAGCAAATAGTTTTTACGTGCGAAATATTATATGAAAACTGAGACAACTAAACATATTAGCAAAAAATATAATGGTTGTATTGCGATTAGCAATCATCAAACAAAAACATATAATATGTACTTTTATATATACGCTAGTTTCGATCTAAATTGAAGTAAATGTGATTGATTCTTTCACAGTAGAAGGTTAGTATATTATCATGAAATAATATGCAAGGCTGTAAAATACAAACATAACTTTTAGATAAAAAGGTTAATATCACAAAATAATAGGTTAGTATCAAAAACACAAACATATTCATGCAGAAATTTTAAAATACTCCCGAAGTTCATAACATCACAAAATATATATTACTAATAAATGTTAACTAACTCTTTATACTTAATTAAAGTCACGTATTGGTAATTATTTTTAAGCAAATATATAAGCACCTAACTACATAATTCGCAAGTTTCGGGGCTCCATTAGATTTTCGGACTTAGTTTAGAGCACTAAGTGTGTATTTAGGACATTAGAGAGGAGCACTGTACTCCAAAAGCGGTCTAGATTTTCTCCATATAGTTTAAGCTAAATTTAATCGGAATTACCTGCAAACGTAAGGCAAGTCTAGAGGATCAAAGGGCTGAGGTCCCATGACACAAAACAAAGTGTCCCTCCAATTGGCATATTTAGATTCATACAAATCAAAGTTACTTCCATATCTCACCATCTTCCTCCCTTCTCTCGTATAATACTTCTCCCTCTCCGCCTGCGGCAGCTCGTGAAAACCACGCACCGCCGCTAACACTTTCTCGAGCACCCTAATCTCTATTCCATGGTTCACTAATTGGAAGAACCCTACCTCCTCTGCCGCCTTTTTCACTTCTTCCACCGCCTCTCTCCGCCGTTCTTTCATTTCCTGAAGGTCGATCAACGGAATCTTGAACTGAGTGATGACATCTGTGTTGTGGTTGTCGTTGATGAGGTCTTCATGTGGACGGATAAATATTCTGGGGACTTTAGTGATGCCGGAGTCAACGAGGCCTTTGACGCCTGATCTTGACTCGTCGAAGTTCTTGAGTTCTGTGTAACGGTCATATGTTCCGGCGGAGGAATCTCCGGTGACCGCCATTTGGAAGCTCTTCTTCAAATGTGAAAGATTTTTTCTGAGGACATTGAATTTCGTGCTCAAGTCAATAAAGACACGCACATCACTACAAACAAACACGTGTACAATAAACCTTATCTACCATCACAGTTTGTATTAGCTCCACAAATCAAAAGTACAAACTATATTATGACAAATATAAGGTTTAGTTTCGGAACTGAAAAAATCCAAAGTTTAAATTACGGTGTTTCTTAAAAATGTAAAAAATAAATTGATATAAAAATTATTTAAGGTATAATAAAATACATAAAATTTTATTTATAATTAAAAAAGTGGAGCTGAAATTAAGAAAAACTAACAATAGTACAACTAAGTAACCTCAAAACTTAATCCCTTGACAAATAAATAAAAGTAACAAAAAGTGAACCGTACTAAATTTAACCAAAAAACCTATAAATACTCAAATACGTGGTAATGATCCTAATTTATGCGATCTTGGTGGAGGGGAATAAAAGGGTGCGTCATATTAAGCTCGAGTGTGATTCTACCTTTGTCATTAATTTTTTCAAGACTTCATCCACTCTTGTTCTTTGGGAGCTTAGACATAATTAGTTGCAGTGTTTGGATTACATTTGGAATATGTGTTTTTTAGTTTCTCATATTTACATGGAAAAATAGAGCTGCATATACTCTAATTAGTTTTGGTCAATCCAATCAAAGCTTTAATTGATGGAGCTTTGCACATGCTTTCCACGATAGATATATTTCTGATAATTATAATTTTATTGAACAATTTTAATTTGTTTAATTTTTCTTCGTTTTTGTTTTTGAATTTTTCAATAAGTCTAACCAATTGTGTTTTAACAGTTGTGTTCACCTAATCAATAACTGACAAAATACAATTTGGTCAATCACAATTAGATTAAAATTTAAGTGTGGAGATTAAAACATAATAAAAGCATCTAAAGACGACGGGTTCATACGGGCGTAAAAAAAAAACACTATTTATAATTAAAGTAATATAAGTAATTTCGTTAAGTTTTAATCTACACCATTAAATTCTAATATAATAGTGACTGACCAAATTTCATTTAGTCAATTATCGACTAGATGAGCACCAATTGTATTTAAAACATTTTTACTGTTTTGTTAATAAAATTATGTTCTGTAAAAACACATCATGAAATCATTGTCAATGGATATGGCCCAGCTTATAATTTCTCACCAAAATTTCACCAAGAGTCAAAGCATTCACCAGGCCCACCTTATATACTCGTAATTTTCTTTGTTCCATATAAGTGCAGAAGCCTAAATCGGATTAAATTAATCCATTTGTTGTGCCTAATAATTAATTTTCCTTTTAGGGCCATATAGTACCATTTATGACCACTATATCATGTTCTATACAAAAATAGATAAAAAAATTTTTATTAAAGTAATCTGCTCAACTTTTGTTTAAGCCATCTCGAATTATGTGCTACGCATAGAAAAATGAAAGTTGGAGTTGGCGTGGTGCAATTGCTTTTCTATATTAAAATCAAATTGTTATCCTTTTGCTCTGTTATATTTTCAATCATTTCTTGCTCCAAACATATCTTAGCATAATAAGAATCAAAAACCATGGCTGCACACTATGACAGAACAAGTGAACTCAAAGCATTTGATGAAACAAAAGCTGGAGTTAAAGGTCTAGTTGATTCTGGAGTTCACAAGATTCCCAGAATCTTCCTCCACGGCGATGAGGAATCTAACAAAAAATCTGGCAATAATCATAAGATTCCAATCATAGATCTTCAAGGAATCAATGAGGATCCGAGTTTAAGAAGACACGTAGTAGAAAAAGTTGGAGAAGCCTGTGAAAAATGGGGGTTTTTTCAGATGATAAATCATGGGATTCCTCAAAGTGTTTTGGATGGTATGATTGATGGAATCCGAAGATTCCATGAACAAGATAATGAGGTGAAGAAAGAGTATTTTAGCCGGGATGAAACAAGGAAGGTGATATATAATACTAATTTTGATTTTTATCAAGCTAAATCTGCTAATTGGAGGGATTCTTTGTATTGTCCTATGGCTCCTAATCCTCCCAATCCTCTTGAGATACCTTCTATTTGTAGGTACGTTTGTATGATTCATTTTTCTAACTTCTTTTCATCAATGACATTAGGATAATGTCTACATTTTGTGTACGCATTGATGTGCATATTGTGAAGTTACATTACATATGTAAAAAATGTGTATCGAAATGAAGTCACATTATACATGTCACTAGAGGCCCTTCATTTGGTATGGAAGTGAGAGCACATAAAAATTCTTATACTTACCATTATTTTTGGGGAACAATATGGATATACACCAAAAGAAAAAAAATATAAGGTTTTGGACCAAAAATAATGTATTGAACAATTTATGATGTAAGCTCTAACGGGGTGTTTGGTTCAAATTGGGGATGAGATGAGATGAGATGAGATGGAGTTGGAGGTTGAGATGAGATGAAAAAAGTTGAGATGAGATTAAAAAGGTAAATGGAAATTAATAGGGGGTTGTTTGTTTGGTGGGGTGAAAAAAAAGGGATGAAAGTTAATGAGATGGAAATGACTAAGTAGCCCTTAAGTTGAAAATAAAAATAAAAGAAAGAGTGGGCCAGGGGAGGGGTTACTTAGTCATTTCCATCACCCCTCCTTCCCATCTCATCCCACATTTCCTAAAACACCCCCCCATAGGTACGAAAATTGAGAGATGAGATGGAAAAAAAATTTCATCTCCCCCTCTCATCCCCAAACAAACATGGTCTAGCCCTTCCCTCCCCCTCCCATCTCATCCCACCCCCTCCTGGACCTCCAAACAAACGCCCCGTAAGTAGTTAGCCATTGATTCTATCACTGTCAGAACCCAACATACTTGCCTAAGAGAACTTTGTTGACAAAATTTCACTATTCCTTATTCATAGAAAGTAATACCACATTTTTTTCGCTGAAACAATTAGTGATAAAATTTGAATGTATCCTTGATATTATTAGAAAAAGGAGTTTGACATTCTGATGTTATTGTTGTGAATTTGATGAACAGAGAGATCATGATAGATTACTCAAACAGAGTAATGAAATTAGGCACAACATTACTCCAATTGATGTCGGAAGCTCTGGGGCTAAACCCGAACCATTTGAAAGAGATGGGTTGTGGAGATGGACTATATTTGATAGGTCATTATTACCCAGCCTGCCCTGAACCGGGTTTGACCTATGGAGCCGGCAAGCATACCGATAGTTCCTTTTTCACTCTCCTTCTGCAAGATCAAGTGGGTGGCCTTCAAGTTCTGTATGAAGATGAATGGGTGCAAGTCAATCCTGTTCCTGGAGCACTTGTTGTTAATGTTGGAGATCTTTCGCAAGTAATTTTTTCTTCCAACTCTTAATCTCGAATAATTCTATAAATAAATAAAGTTGTTACGATTCAATAATGTCTGGATCCTATAGCATCGGCCCGGTCTATCCAAGTAACCTCTGAAGTGATACATGTGTGTTAATATGTGCAGCTAATTACAAATGACAAGTTCAAAAGCGTGTACCATAAGGTAGTAGCGAACAATGTTGGACCAAGAATATCAATAGCTACATTTTTCAGATCGCATTTTGGACAAGAAAGTAGCTGTTCGGAAAGAGTTTACGGACCCATCAAGCAGTTGGTGTCTGTACAAAATCCAGCAATTTACAAAGAAACCAGTGCAAGGGAATATTTAACCAAAATATACCAAAAAGGTCTTGATGGAACCTCTGGTTTGCAACATTTTAAACTCTAGCTCACTTTGCAATCATCGATATTTCTATTAATGGACTGCATTCCCTTTTTTTTCAGAATAATAAATCATAAAGGTGTATTTGTTTTTCGCTTCAACTTACATTTTTGTGTAATAATATTAATTTAAATTGGGTTTTAGTATGCTCATGTACTTTAAGTTCATTGGTTAACCCTAACCAATCTATCCCCACCCGCTAATATCTGTCTCGCTAAATTTCCTACATTTCCCGCTTGTTACATGACAGAACAATTTCATCTTATTCCCCATTCTTACTCTCAAATAATTCATGCAACCGGCATACGAAACAATAGCTCTACTGCTATAGACATGTAACAAACTCAGCATTATACTTTAGTTACAATATATAGTCCTTTTGGTTTGTATCCAAAATTCCATATAACAGAAATTCCCTGAATTCGAGCATTAATTCATAGCTGGAAACTGGGGAACAATCGTACCAAATCGCAAAAACAATTCATCGATAAAGATCTGGGAGAACAATCATAGTTATTCTGAAAATTTTAAAAAACACTATTTAAAGAAACAGGAGGGTACTCCAATAAACCATTCATATGTGGTTATTTGATACCTTAAAATACTCTAAAGCAGAAATACCATCAAGTCCTTTATGATAATAATGTGCCAAGAAGTCCTTAACATTAGTTTCTCTGTAAATTGGGGGATTTTCTTGGGACAACAACTCTTTAATGGGTCCATATATTCTCTCTGTATCCTCAGGAGGACCATGAGGTCTTATAAAGCATGCCACTGATATTCTTGGTCCTTCATTTTTTGCTATTACTCTGTGTTGTGAGCTTTTCAACTTGTCATTTGGTATCAGCTGCATATACAAACAACATAAATATAACAACAAAACAAACATTTTTATTCCACTGATTAACTACTCCTTCCATTTCAAAACATAATTTATGTTTTTCAAGAATGACCGGATATATCAAGAACTCTTAAAATTTGACCTCTGGTCCACCTTTTTATTCGAGACCTGAGCCCCCAATAAGACTGTGTAACGTTTACGATGTTTGACAGTAGAAAACTTAGGCCAGAAATAGAATTAAGAGTAAGGAAGGATAGGATAGAAGAGAGAATCATAGATTAGGGAAGAAATAGCAGAGGAGAATAGAAGAGAGAATAGAATTGAGAAATACAAAGGATAAGATAATTTGTTAATAATTCATTTGATAAGATATTCAATACAATAAGTAACCTATAAATAGAAAAGAGGGACATATAAGTAGCTAGAACAGCTGCCTGGTTGTCTAACAAGATCACTTGAATCCAAAATAACTAACAACTTAAGTCAACCTTTTCACACATGAGTGACAACTTAAGTCAGTCTTCACACATATGTGACAAACCGATTGATCCTGTAAACTTATAAAGTGTTTAGTTAGCTTCAACAGCCCCTAAACCGCTACATAATATACATTTTACTTACTGAATTTGTACATTTTGACACATCAATTTTGAAAGTAATAAATGACGCATATGCAAGATTACCTGCAATAAATCTCCAAGGTTAATGACAAGAGCTCCAGGAGTAGGGGTGACATCAACCCACTGGTTTTGACATTGAACTTGAAGGCCACCAATTTGGTCTTGAAGAAGAACAGTTAAGAAACTACTATCAGAATGGCTAGATATTCCTATTGTCAACTCTGGTTCAGGACAAGCTGGATAATAATGACCCAGAAATAAAAGTCCATTTGCACACCCTATTTCTTTAAGGTAATCCGGTTTCAGCCCCAAACTTTCGGACACCAACTCGAATATTTTTTCTGCTAATCTCCTTACCTCTTTCGAATACTGGAATATAACATCTCTGCCACAAAAAAAAAGAAAAAAAAAACTCAACCACAAATCCCAAGTTTCAACTTTTCAATTAAGAATTAAGGTTCAACCCCAATCATATCTTCAAAGATTATTAGAGTTGTAATCTTCAAAAAGCCTCAAAGTTGTTAACCTATATCTTGAAAGTAGATCCATTCTCTTCTAAGATTGTCAATTAGATCCTAACCTTTGCAAAAACTTGCATCGCTTCCATAATTGGAATAAAATTTGGTTCGGTTTTCATATATGTTCTGTTTTTGAATTTGTCACACAGACATAGAAAATGGTTACGTTACTTAAATAGCCGTTATGGACACCATGGGGACACAAGCAACACAGAAATACTCCAAAAATGTAGTATCCTTGCAACATAAATTGAGCAGAACTCCTTAATATTAAAGATTTTGGTTAATCATTTTGTTTTTTCTTTAGATTCGGTCAAGGACGAGTTTAATATTGTTGTTTCCAAAACCACTGCTTATCTTATAAATTGGAACAACTACTTAGCCCATATTCTTTTTGATTGAAAGAGTTGAATTGAATTGAACTGAATTACTGATGGGAATTGAACTGAATTATTTATGGGAATGGTTCGTGAATTTTGTTAAATTTGCTAATTGAAAAAGCTGAACTGAAATGTATTGAATATAAATCAAAAAGTCAAAGCGTTACTCAAGAAAATCAAGTTTGACAGCCAGCTCGTATGTAGGGCAAAATTACATTTGGTAAACATTGTTAGTAAGTACATACCTGCAAACAGGCGGCAAGTCTTGAGGGTTGGGAGAGCGAGGAGCAAGGACACAATTAAGGGTATCCCTCCAATTACAAGGCGTTTGACTATACAGGTCAAAGTTGGAATTATAATACACCAACTTTCCTGTATAGTCCCTCGAGTAGAGCTTCTTCTTCTCTTCATTATCTAGTTCATGAAACTTCCGAATACCATCAATCATATCCTCCAAAAGGGTCACTTCAATACCATGATTCACTACCTGAAAAAATCCCCATTTCCGGCAAGCTTCCCCGAGTTTCTCGATCACTTGACGCCGGTCATTAGCATCTTTATGTAGAGCTTGTAAGTTTATGACAGGTATGGTGTGCTTGTGGTTTGATGAAGTTAATGTTACATCTGTATTGGATTGAGGATAGATGAATATGTCAGGAACTTTTGCAACTCCGGCGTCTACGAGACCTTTTACGCCGGACTTTGTGTCATCGAAAGCCTTTAGTTGTTTATTCCGATCAATTTCAAGTGTTTCTGAATTAATCATTTTTGTAGATTATTGTTTTCAAGGTCCATCTAATGGGTGAAGTGGGTGGGTGGATCTCCTGCAACTAATATGTTATAAAATTAATAGGATTAAACTTAATATTTTATTAGAGAAATTTTATTGTGTGTCGGCTCTATCACGTGACCCTAATTATTGCACTTATAAGATAGTAACTTAGAGTCAAATTCAAATGAGACAAGAGTTTAGGATGAGACTAGTTTTTATGGTAAGACAATGGGTATTTTTGTAATTCAATAAGGGAAAGTGGAAAACTTGTAATTAAAGGAACACCCCTCATGCGTGAATTGAAGGGAAGGAAGAGGAGGTGATGTCAGCGCTGATGTCACCTCTGGAGAAAAAGAGTTTTAATTATTTTCTTTAAAATGCATTTTTCCGCTCTTTCCAAACTCATTTTTCAAAAAAAATTATACCAGTGAACTCGTATTAATTAGGCGGTCATTTTGAGATTCATTTTTGTTATTTATAGACGATTTTTTTTTATTTATTTTTTTATGATTGTTCCAGCAGAATACTATATTTGTTCCACCAGACTACCCCAATTGTTCCACCAGAATACTACATTTTTTTACACTCCCAGAGTACATTTAAAAAAAATGAAAATATTCTGCTAGAACAAATGTAGTAGTCTGGTGGAACAAATGTAGTATTCGCTGGAACAACCGAGTATCCAATTTGGAACAAAAATAAAAAGAATAAAAATCGTCTATAAATAACATCAATGGATCTCAAAATGACCGCCTAATTAATACGAGTTCACTGGTATAATTTTTTTTGAAAAATGAGTTCGGAAAGAGCAGGAAAATGCATTTTAAATAAAATAATAAAAACTTTTTCTCTCTCCAGATGAGACATCAGCGCTGACATCAGCGCTAATATCACCTCCTCTTCCCTTCAATAATGCCCCTCCATGTTTTTAAAATTTCAAAAATGCCACCACTTTTTAATTGTCTCACACTAGAAAAAGTCTCTCCATAATGACATTGTCTCACCTGATCCTATCTCTACTAACTTAATAACAACGTAAATCATAAATAGGCCCTTTAATTTGTTCAAGAAAAGTCACTTGCGTCCCTAAACTTCTAGGACCTATGGAGTCCTTAAACTATAAAGAAGTTAATTATACAAAATAATGCTACATCACATATTTTTTGTGCAAAAAGAGCAAAAAATCCCGTTAATGGGGGAGATGGACGCAGATGAATGAGGGTATTTCAATCATTTGCAGGGTAAATTACACCACAGGTACCCACATTATGCCCATTTTCCCAAACTGGTACCTAAAAAATATTTTGTCACATATAAGTACCCAAACTATCGATTACCTCCCAAATTGGTACCTAGTGACCACCTATAGCACGTTTACCTCAAGTCAACGCCAAGACAACAAAAGTCAACCCAAATTTTGTTGACTTCTTTCACTCCCCTAAAAAAATGTCTAAAGTACCCCTCATTCTTCTTCTTCAACCTCCATTTTACCTTCTCACTCCTCTTTCTCTCTTTTTACCATAACTTTTTTTTTCTTCTTTTTTCTTTATTCTTTTTCATTCTTCTTTTTTTTTCATTTTTTTAAAAATAAGTAAGAAAAAAAGATCCACGGTGGGCGGGCGACCCGTCGGAATCTGGGAAATCCAGATTCAGCCTCGCCGGAATCTGAATTTCCCAGATTTCGGCGGGTCGCCGCTGGGATCTAGAAATCCCAGCGCCGCCGCTGGTTTCCAGACCGACGGCGCTGGGATTTCCAGATCCCAACGCCACCTGGGATCTGGAAATCCCAGGTCGCCGCCGCTTGTTTCCAAACCGGCGGTGACGCTAGAATTTCCAAATCCCTGGTCGGTCCGGGATATGGAAATTTAGATCCCGACGGCGATCGACTAGTGGTCGCCGGAATCTGGATTTTCAGATCCCGGACCGACTTTTATCCGGTCTGAGATTTAATTAGAAAAGAAAAGAAGAGAAAAAGAGGAAGAAGAGAAAAAAAAGGTTGAAGGAGAAAGAAAATAAAAAGAAAAAGAGGAAGGGAGAGTTAATGGAGGAAGAAGATGAAGGTTGAATGGAGAAGAAGATGAAGAAGGAGAGAGAGGAGGAAGAAGATGATGATGGAGGGCAAAATAGTTTTTTTCATAATTCGGTCAACTAAGTCAACTAAAAAATTGGTCAAACATGCGTTGACTTCCGTTGACCGGCGTTGACTTGAGGTAAACATGCTGTAGGAGGTCACTAGGTACTAATTTGGGAGGTAATCAATAGTTCGGGAACTTAGATGTGACAAATTAGTTTTTAGGTACCAGTTTGGGAAAATGGACATAGTTTGGTGATGAGTCCAGAATGTGCTCATATTTTGTGGGTATATTTCGTCAAGTTTGGGCATAAAAGAAGGAGATTTGGGTTTATTTGGGATTTTTATTGGAAGTTTGTGCAGATTGTTCTGTTTGTAGAGAACAAGCACTTCTGGCTGTTCTCCAGCCTTGTTTCAGCTGTCCTGGTGAAGGATTTTCGAAAAGGGTATTTCTGTCAGCAAATTTATTTGAGGAAAGTTGAAGTTTGGCTAGTGGAGCTAAAGCATGGGCTGACTTTCCGTATATGCTTGGTGTGAAGTGATTGAAGAGGAGAAAAGATTGCTTTTACTTTACTTTTGCTTTTTCTGTAAGAGAACAGTTGAGTCACTGTTCACCTTTTGTACCTTCCTTTGTACTTGCTTTGATCCGGTCCGTTTATTTTCTTCTCCAATTTCCAAGAGGGTCTGACCTTTGGTGAAAGTGGTTGTTTGGGGAAGATAAAGGGGAAGGATCAGAGTGAGTGGAAGCATAGATGGTAGTAATTAATTTCACTTTTTAATTTGTAACTTTAGTCTAGAGAGAGAAGTAGTAGTTGTAGTTCTTCCTTCTCTCTTCCTGTATTCAAGTTTGAAGCTCTTCTGGGAATTTATTCCAGCCTCAATCTACTGCATTTATTCATCTTCTCCTTTAATGTTTGCTTTAAAGTCTACGGAATTTATTGTGAGAACAACCAGGGAGATGAGTGAGTAGTCTGTTTACAGGCTAAGGCCAGCCTAAGCGCTGGTGAAAGTAAGTTCGTTCCTTTCTTTCTTTAAACATGAAAATGCTTGTTGATTATTAAATGGAGAAATATTGCATCTAAGGCTTTGCTAACCTTAGTATTCAGTGGATTAATTAGGATACCTCCGAAGTTATGAAGCGGATCTACCATTTAATGCATGTTATTACACCAGACCTGAGTATGACATGTTAGGGGTTTATAACCTTTTGATGTATAATGTTTTCCTTTGCTTAATGCTTAGATGTATGCTAGAAGTAAACCGCGGATATCATGCATCTATAGATCTCGAGGAAGTGACCTTCTGACTTGAGTGTGCTGAAGAGGAAAGAGACCCTAAATCTATGAAATCAAGACTTCATGTATGTTAGAGAGAGAGAACAATTACTTTTGCCTGTTCTGGTTGTGCCTCTGCCTGTTCTTTAAGTGATTGGAGTTCATTCTTGCTTGTTTTAGTCATCTTAGTTCTAGTTGATCGTTATTAGTATTCACTGTTAGAATTAGTGTAAAAGAATCCCTCATTTACTTGTTACCCAACTGAAAGTTGACTGTGCTTTAACATTAGAACAACTGTGGATCGTTTTTATTCTCTGTGGAATACGATAATTTACTTTTGATGTGCTATTTGCGACCTGGTCCTCTTGCCAGAGTGTCCTCCTCACATTTTGACACACCAAATTTTGGCGCCGTTGCCGGGGAATAAAATTCAGAAAAACGTTGACTTTTGTTATAAAACAGTTAATTTTTGACCTGTTTGTTCTTATTGTAGTTCGATTGTTCTAGTATACCTATTTTCAGTTTATGCGAAGGCGTGGTGTACCACTACTTCCTGTCGATCCTGAGATAGAGGCCACCTGTCGAAGATTGAATGCTCAAAGGAGAGTAAGAAACAGAAACAGGCTGGCAGACCAAGAACAACCACCAGAAATTCCATTTCAAGAGGAACCACAACCAGAACAACCAGAGATCCACGAAGAAGAGGAAGTTGGAGCTGAAGCCATACCTGAAATCATGGCTGATCCTCCTCCTGCTCCAATGTTGATGAAGGAATACTCAAAACCTTCCATTGAAGGGTACCAATCCGCCATTGTGATACCTGACGAAGGTGAAAATGGGTTTAAAGTCAAGGCTTTCATGTTACAAATGCTTCAAGCTGCTGTTCTATATGGAGGATCCTCAAATGAAGACCCAAACTCCCATATCCAGGACTTTGTCACAATGTGCAATACCTTCAGAACAAACAGAAACACATCGGAAGAAGTGGTTAGGCTCAAATTGTTTCCTTACTCCTTAAGGGACAAAGCAAGAAATTGGTACAAAAACCTACCACCAAATTCTATCCGAACATGGGATGCTATGGCTAGCACATTTCTCACCAAATACTTTCCACCTAGACAAGCCATAAAACTTCGAAGTGCCATTTCCCAATTTTCCCAACAACATGATGAATCCCTATCTGAAGCATGGGAAAGATACAAAGACCTACTGAGAAAAGTCCCAAACCATAAAATTCCAACTTGGATGCAAATCCAAACCTTTTATCATGGGCTTACTACCACTCATAAGATTCAACTGGAATCCGTAGCTAATGGAGATCCGGAGGAGTTGGATCCGGAAGCCTTGTATGAACTGATTGAAAGATTGGTTAACACCAGCTACAAGTGGCACTCAGTGAGGGAAGATGGGAGAAGAGGTTCTGATTCACCTGTTGCTGAGTCTGTGTCAAAGCTGACTGCTCAGGTGGAACAATTGAGCAAGCAGATTATTAAGCTGAACAATCCACCTAGCAATGTTCATGTTGTTCAGTGTGATTTTTGTGAAGGGAACCATCGTTCTGCTGATTGTCAGGGTACTAACAATATGCCTAGTGCTATTCTTGAACATTGTGATTATGCAGGGAACAATCAAAGGCCAAGGGATCCCTACTCCAACACCTACAATGAAGGATGGAGAAATCACCCTAACCTAAACTGGCAGTCATCAGGAGGAAACCAAGCTGGAAGTTCTTATCAGCGCCCCCAGAACAATTATCAACAGCAGAACAACCAGAACAATCGCCAGCCTTACACACCACCACATCTTCAGAACAACCAGCAACATAACCCACCTTACCAACCAAACCATCAGTCAAACCAAAACCGGACACCCCCCACCAATAACCACCAAAGGGAAGAGCCAAAACCCAAGCTGCAAATGGAAGATTTGATGCAACAAATGCTGCAACAAATGCAAATTCAGCAGAAGAGTCTAGAGAACCAGATGCACCAACAACAAAAGAGTTTGGAAAATCAGATGCATCAGCAACAAAAGAATCTAGAGACTCAAATGCATCAGCTTGCAATCAGTCTTAATCCAAAGCAAAAAGGAGTTTTTCCTGGAAACACTGAGACTAATCCCAAGGAAACAATTCATTCTATCACCTTGAGGAGTGGGATGAAACTTCCTGATTCTCAACCACCACCACCAAAGCCTGATAATTCCAAGGGAAAAGCAGTAAATCAATCTACCTTGCCTATTCTTGATACTGTCCCACCTGTTCTACCCCCTACCTCAGAAAAACCTGAGCCGAGCACAACCAAGCCACCTGCTATGGTTCAAGTGAAATCACCTTATGCTCCACCATCACCCTATCCATACCAACCTGACTTGAAGAAGGCTAAGCTAGACAGACAACATGCAAAGTTCGTTGAGTTGTTGTCAAAGCTTCATATCAACATTCCTTTTCTTGAAGGAATCTTTCAAATGCCTACTTATATGAAGTTCCTGAAAGACTTGCTGCACAACAAAGAGAAACTGGAGAATGTGTCCATGGTCCAGTTGAATCATGTCTGTTCTTCCATAATACAGAACAAGCAAGTCTTGCCTAAAAAGATGAAAGACCCAGGGAGTTTTTCTATTCCTTGTGCTATTGGTAATCTTAACATCAGTAATACCTTGTGTGATCTAGGAGCAAGTGTAAACTTGATGCCTCTTTCAATTTACAAAAGGTTAGAGTTAGGAGAACCTAGTCCTACTAGGATGTCTATTCAACTTGCAGACCGTTCAGTGAAATACCCAGTAGGCATTGTAGAAGATGTTCTAGTTAAGGTTGATAAGTTGATATTGCCTGTAGATTTTGTTATAATGGATATTGAAGAGGATATGCATGTGCCCATCATCTTAGGAAGACCATTTTTGGCCACCACAAAAGCTGTAATTGATATGGAACATGGAGAACTAGTCTTGAAGGTCCATGACCAACGAGTTATTTTCAAAATGAATAATGCCATAAATCATATTAATGCTCAAGATGATGCATGCTATTACTTTGATGTGATTGATGGGTCCTTGGATGAGATTTCGCAGGAACAGGCAAAAATGTGCTCACAAGAGGAAAGCATAACTTGGGAGGCAGAACAAGAGGAAGGAACAACTGAGCAAAACTGCTCTGCTGCCTACTGGTCCAAGCAAAAACCTGAGCCCCTTGAAAATAAACTCAAACCACCCATGAAAACCTCACTTGAAGATCCACCAGATCTCGAGCTAAAACCTCTACCTTCACACCTCGAATATGCATTCTTGTTACCACCAGACAAACTACCAGTCATCATTTCATCCAAATTAACCCTTGACCAAAAAGAGGAATTGCTCTGCATCCTCAAAAACAACAAGGAGGCTTTGGGATGGAAAATATCAGACATAAAGGGTATAAGTCCGGGCTTGTGTGTTCACAAGATCATGATGGAGGAGGTGCATAAGCCGGTTGTTCAACCTCAGCGGAGATTGAATCCCAACATGAAGGAAGTTGTTAGAGCTGAAGTGATTAAGCTCATGGATGCTGGAATCATTTATCCAATCTCAGATAGTACTTGGACCAGTCCAGTCCAGGTTGTTCCGAAGAAAGGAGGGATGACTGTGGTGAAAAATGAGAACAATGAGCTGATCCCCACGAGAACAGTCACAGGATGGCGTGTTTGTATCGATTACCGCCGTTTGAATGATGCAACACGAAAGGATCATTACCCTTTGCCATTTATTGATCAAATGCTGGAGAGGTTGTCTGGATTTGCCTTTTATTGCTTTTTGGATGGTTATTCTGGGTATTATCAAATTGCAGTCAACCCACCTGACCAGGAGAAAACGACATTCACTTGCCCTTATGGAACCTTCGCCTATAGGAGAATGCCATTTGGCTTGTGTAATGCCCCAGCCACATTCCAGAGGTGCATGATGGCAGTGTTCCATGATATGATTGAAAAAACCGTAGAAGTGTTCATGGATGACTTCTCAGTCTACGGAAGATCATTCAAGGACTGCCTGAACAACCTAGAAGCTGTCTTGGAAAGATGCAAGGACACTAACCTTGTTCTCAACTGGGAGAAATGCCATTTTATGGTAACCGAGGGGATTGTTCTTGGGCACAAAATCTCAGAAAAAGGGTTAGAGGTTGATCGTGCAAAAGTGGAAGCAATTGAGAAGCTGCCTGTTCCCTTTTGTGTGAAAGACATAAGGAGCTTTCTTGGACATGCCGGTTTCTATAGGAGGTTTGTCAAAGACTTTTCTAAAATTGCATTACCATTGTCTGCTCTCTTGCATAAAGATGCTGAATTTAAAATGACTGAATCTTGTTTAGATGCATTTGATAAGTTAAAATCTATGCTGATTACTGCGCCTATCTTGGTTGTTCCTGATTGGACACTACCTTTCGAACTAATGTGCGATGCTAGCGATACTTGCATTGGGGCTGTTCTTGGCCAAAGGGTTGAAAAACACTTTAAACCCATATACTATGCTAGCAAAACACTTAGTGATCCTCAAAAGAATTATACTGTTACTGAAAAAGAACTACTTGCCATTGTTTATGCATTTGACAAATTTAGATCTTATCTTGTTCTGTCAAAGGTAGTTGTTTTTACAGATCACTCAGCTTTGAAATACTTGCTAGCAAAGCAAGATGCCAAGTCACGTTTGATACGGTGGATACTCTTACTTCAGGAGTTTGATCTTGAAATAAAGGATAAGAAAGGTGTGGAAAATGTTTGTGCTGACCATTTGTCCAGGTTGGAAGAGACCAGCCAGACTGAACAACCAGAGATTGGTGATTCTTTCCCTGATGAACAATTGCTCTCTATCAAGAAGACAGCTAACCCATGGTTTGCCCATTTGGCAAATTACCTTGCGTGTGGAATCATTCCTAATCATTTTTCCTCAAACCAGAAAAAGAAGTTCTTTTCTGAAATTAAGTACTACTTTTGGGAGGAACCCTTTCTATTTCGTTTGTGTGCAGATCAAATAATGAGGAGATGTGTAGCACAAGAGGAGACTCACTCTATCTTGACTCATTGTCATGCTAAGGAAGCAGGCGGACACTTTGCTGCCAACAGAACAGCCGCCAAGATTCTTGAGGCTGGTTTTTATTGGCCATCATTATTTCATGATGCTCAAAGGTTTGTCTCCCAATGCAATGAATGTCAAAGGACAGGTGATATCTCCTCCAGAAATGTTATGCCTCTTACAAATGTTGTGGTCTGTGAGATTTTTGATATATGGGGGATTGATTTCATGGGGCCCTTCCCTAGCTCTTATGGCAATAAGTATATCTTGGTTGCTGTAGATTATGTGAGCAAGTGGGTAGAGGCAGTAGCTAGTCCAACCAATGATGCTAGAGTGGTTGTGAAGTTTTTAAAGAAACTATTTGCTAGATTTGGAGTTCCTAGAGCAATAATCAGTGACCAAGGCACCCACTTTTGTAATAAACAATTTGAAAAGTTGCTTGGTAGGTATGGTGTCACTCACAAGATCGCTACTCCTTACCATCCACAAACCAGTGGACAGGTTGAGCTTTCAAATAGGGAGATCAAGCGTATCTTAGAGAAAACCGTTGGTTGTTCTCGAAAAGATTGGGCAAATCAGTTAGAACATGCTCTATGGGCATATAGAACTGCATTTAAGACCCCAATAGGAATGTCCCCATACCGGTTGCTCTATGGAAAATCATGTCATCTCCATGTGGAGTTAGAACATAAAGCTTTGTGGGCATTACGCTTTTTGAATTTTGATGAACAAGCAGGTGGAGATCATAGAAAGATGCAATTGCTAGAAATGGATGAGTTCAGGTTGTTCTCGTACGAGAATGCTCTCTTGTACAAGGAGAAAACCAAGAAATGGCATGACCAGCACATTCTAAGGAAAACTTTCCTACCAGGAGACCAAGTGCTTCTCTACAATTCTCGCTTGAAATTGTTTCCTGGTAAACTCAGGTCACGGTGGTATGGTCCTTATACTGTCTCCAACGTATTTCCACATGGGGCTGTTGAGTTATGTGATTCTGCTGGGTTGTTGTTCAAGGTGAACGGTCAAAGGCTTAAGTCTTATTTGGCGAATGTGACCAATCAGGAGGAGACCATTCCTCTAACTGACCCTCCTTGAATGTGAGGGACAGTGTGTTGCCTCCATCCACCAATTGGAGTAATTACTTGGGTTTCCACTCAAGTTGTACATAGAGTCTTAATTTCTTGACTGTTCAGTACATTTTGTCGAAAATCCTTGAGTTTTTGGTTGTTCTGACTCACACCATCTACTCGTTGCTAATTGCTTTGCATAAACTTTTGCAAATTTTGTCTTACAAGGATTTTTCTATGCTTTCTTTCTCCTGTATTTCTCTCACTTCATATTTCATTTTGATGAACCCTAAGTGTTTTGATTATGTCCAAACGTTTCAGAAGATGATAACCTAATACCATCTTACATATAGTTTATTGTTGACTAATACTTTTGCTTTAGTCTATGTGTAAGTTTCTCAGAAGTTGCTGAATGAATCGTTTCATGATTGCCTAAAGAACTCAGAAGATCAGTTGCTGAAGTCAGAGTTTCAACAATTCAGAAGCTGGATTCCTCCGCTCTGAAGCCGAAGTCTGCTACAGCTCTCCTCAGAAGTTCCTTGCAATCAGAAGTTTTGCCAATTGTGATCAGAAGTCTAGTCAACTGGAAATTAGCTTCTGAAAGCTAAAGTCACGGGTTCTGGATAGCATTTAATGCTCTGACAAGTGCATTTAATGCAAGGCACCAAAAGTTCAAAAAGCTGGTTTGGTGGAGCGCGCCTGTCTGTTTAAAAGAAACCAGTATTTCCATGTCTACCCTTTGTTGATCCAATTGAAGAATGATTCCAGTCAACCTCGTCTTTGATTTCAAATCACTTACCAGATTTAGTTAAAGAACAAGGATAACGGAATCAAAGTGTTTGAAGACCGGTTGAAGATTTGACAAATTAACGGCTACAACATTTGATGTCATCTCCTTTGAAGTTTCAAACTCACCAACGGTCATCTTCACTCACTATAAATAGTAGCCAAGCTCCAATGCATCAACACACGCATGATCATCGAGCAAAATCTCAACGCACTGTTCTAACTAGAAAAACAGAGCAACACTTCCCATTCTCAATCTTTCTTAGCATAGTCTTAGTTAAAGTGAGAGAGTGAAGAAAGACAAGTTCATAATAGGAATCTTGTAAACTGAGGTCGTTTGTGATCTTCAGTTAGATTTAAGAGAGAAATCTAGTTGAGATTAGAGTTGGGTGAGAAATCCAGAAAACAGAGTTGTTGTTTGTTCTGGTGGAAATCCTTTAACTCTTTTTAGACTAGTCAGAACTAAGTGAGAAATTAGCTTAAGTTCTGTTGATGTAAAGGAGCTTCTGAACTTGCCATAAAAGTTCTGAATAGTGGATTTATAAAATCTCTGTAGGCTGCGACCTCAGGGGACAAGACGTAGTCACAGGACTTCTGTGGCGAACTTGGATAAATCGAATTGTTCAATCAGGATCTCCTGAACTTCTTTCTCCCTCTTATACTTGTTATTTTTTTTTGCTTCTGTGTACTTGCTTATATTTAGTGCTGAAACAGATTTTCTCTAAAGTATCATTGTCTTTGTTCAGAAGACTGTCCAGAAGTTCTTCAATCAGAACTTCTGTTGCTGAAAACAGTCTAACTGTGTTTAGGCAGAATTTCCCTCAGAAGCAACTTCTGTAAGCTGGCTTCTGACTCTGAGGAAATTTGACTCTGAAAATTAAGTTTCCTGAAAAACTTAGAAATTTTCAGTTTTCAACTTTGACACCTATTCACCCCCCTCTAGGTGATTCTGTTCTTGATAGGGCCAACAAGTGGTATCAGAGCGAAGGTCACTTCGCATATTTACTAAAGATCTAACAATCTAAGTGTAAGATCCTATCAGAATCAATAGAGATGGCTAGTAGACACCAGCCTGAGAATTCTTCTCACTTCATAGTTCCAGAAGGTTCTTCTACTACTAGACCTCCATTATTTAATGGCAACAACTACTCATACTGGAAGAAAATGATGATGTACTTCATCCAAGCTCAGAACATGAGTGCTTGGTATGTCATCACTAATGGTGATTTCATTCCTACCAGAATGGAACAAGGTTTAGGGAATGTTGTTATTCCTCAGAGAGAATACACAGATGACATTCTAAAAAAACTCCAAACTAATGCTTCAGCAATAAATATGTTGCATTGTGCACTTACAGCTACTGAATATAACAAAGTTTCTTCTTGTGAAACAGCACAGGATATTTGGAACAAGCTAGAAGTCACATATGAAGGAACTGGAAAAGTGAAGCAATCTAAAGTCAACCAACTCATGAGAGAATATGAGTTATTTGAAATGCTTGATAAAGAATCTATTTCAGATATGAACTCTAGATTCACCAAGATAGTCAATGACTTGAAGAGTTTAGGAAAGGATATTGAAGAATCTGATCGAGTGAAGAAGATTGTCAGAAGCTTACCAAGGTCTTGGCAAGCCAAGAAGACTGCTATTGAAGAAGTTCAGGATTTGAGCTATTACCTGTATGATGAGCTCATTGGGTCTCTAATTACCCATGAGATGTCATTAAAGAATCATGACCTAAGAGAAAGGTCAGAAGGAAAAAGAGTAGTCCTGAAAGCAGAATCTTCTGAAGAATCCTCTGAAGATGAGGAACTGGCTATGCTGACCAGGAAGTTCAAGAAGGCCTTTAGGAAAGGCAGAGGTGGAAACTACAAGAAGCCTTTCAGGAGCTTTGATAAGAAAACTCCTGATTCTGGTGAAAAGTTCAAGAGAGATCCAAACAAGCCAATTGTGTGCTATGGATGTCAGCAACCGGGGCACATTAAGCCTAACTGCCCGGAGCTGAAGAAAGATAAGAAAAAGTTCAAGAAAGCTATGCTGGCTGCCTGGTCAGACTCTGAGACCAGCAGTGATCCTGAAGAAAAGGAAGAGCAAGCTCAGATTTGTTTTATGGCTATTGATGAGCCAACCTCTGAAGATGTCACAGGAGAAACTTCCGCACCTCCTGAAGCTACTTATGATTCTGAGGTAAACATATCTTCTGAACAAAATATCTTTGATTCTCTTGAAGAACTCTATAGTATGTTCAAGTACCTGAAAAGGAAATTGGACAAGAGTGAGGCTGACAAGTTTCTTAGGTTTACTCAAGTTTATTCTGACATGAAAGTGTTAGAAGAAAAACTGTGTAAACAGTTCAGCACTTCTGCTAATGGCTCTAAAGTCAAAGGCAAGGAAAAGCTGCCTCTGGGAAGTGATAAACCCCAGAAGAAGAAGAAACCTGTCACTCCCTCTCTTCTGAAAGAGATAGCTTCTCCTCCTGATGTTGGTACCTCTGAGAGTGCTGGTATAGCCTCTGAAGATATTGTTCCTTCTCAGAAGAAGAAGAAATCTCCCAGGAAGCAAAGGGAAAGATCCAAGAACCCTCCCTTTTGCAAACTTTGCAAGAGTGATGGTCACTGGTTGAAGGATTGCAAGTACCATATTAAAAACCTCTTGCAATCTGAGATATCATTAAAACCTGCTGAAGAGAAATCTAACTCTGAAGGACCCAATAAGGATTGGGTACCTGTCACTAATTGATTGTGTTGCAGGTGGCTCTGAGTGCTCCATCAATGTCAAAGCTGTGGTACATTGACAGTGGGTGCTCAAGGCATATGACAGGTGATGAAAAAGCATTCATCACATTTGATCCTAAAAGAGGTGGAAAAGTCAGCTTTGGAGATGCTCAGAAAGGAAGGATACTTGGTTCTGGATCCATAGGAACTAATCCTCCGATCGAAGATGTCTCCCTAGTCAGAGGCCTGAAGTTCAATCTCCTGAGTGTTGCACAACTGTGTGATAAAGGTAGAGATGTTGTCTTCAGCTCCTCTGGATGTAAAATCTTGGACAGTAAGTCAAGGGAAGTTATTCTAACTGCTCCTAGAGTTGAAAATGTTTTCATGCTGAATCTTGAGAATCTTTGCAAAAATATATGCTTGATGTCCAAAGAGGATACCTCCTGGCTCTGGCATAGAAGACTTGCTCATGTGAGCATGGATCTTCTGGCCAAAATAGCTAGAAATCAATTGGTTGAGGGTCTGCCTGAAATTAGTTTTAAAAGGAACCATTTATGCAATGCTTGCCAATCTGGTAAACAATCCAGAAGCTCTTTTAAAACTAAGAAAGTCATTTCAACTAAAAGACCTTTGGAATTGCTTCATATGGATCTTTTTGGCCCTGTTCAACCAATGAGCATGGGTGGAAAGAAGTATGCCTTTGTCATTATAGATGACTATTCAAGATTCACTTGGGTCATCTTGCTGTCTAGCAAAGATGAGTCACTTGGATGTTTCTCAGTTCTGATAAAGAAACTTGAGAATGAAAGGAATGAAAAGGTTGTCCATATCAGAAGTGATAATGGTGGAGAATTCAAAAACTTTAGGTTTGAAGAATTCTGTGAAACCAAGGGAATTGATCATAACTTTTTTGCTCCCAGAACTCCTCAACAAAATGGGGTAGTTGAAAGGAAGAATAGAACTCTGGTTGAGATAGCCAGAACTATGATCAATGAAAGAAGGCTTCCTAAGTACTTTTGGGGAGAAGCTGTGAACACAGCTTGCTATGTTCTGAATAGAGTGCTAATCAGAAGCATTCTGAACAAGACCCCTTATGAACTCTAGAAAGGTCGAAAGCCTAAAATAGGTTATTTCAGAACCTTTGGTTGTAAGTGTTATGTTTTGAATACAAAAGAATTTCTATCAAAGTTTGATTCAAAGGCAGATGAGGCCATTTTTCTTGGTTACTCAACACATAGTAAAGCATATAGGGTTTTTAATAAGAGGACTCAAACTTTAGATGAATCTGTTCATGTACAGTTTGATGAGACTAACCCTGCAGATAGTAGAGCTCCTGATGAAGATGTAGTTCAAGCTCCTGAAGTTACATCTCCTGTTGAAGAAGAAGATGTTTCTCCCAGAGCTGCTGAAGTGGTTCCTCCTGTTGCTGAACAAGCTCAAGATGAGAATCCTACTCCAGAAGTCAACTTCCTTCCAGAAGATGCTCCTATATATGATTCAACAAATGATGAACAGGTTTCAGAAGACTCATTGGATGTACCAAGAGAAGTTAGAACTCATAGGAATCATTCCTTAGAGAACATTATTGACTCTGTTCATAATCCTGTCATGACCAGAGCTCAGCTCAGAAGATACATGGGGAATGTGGCTTTTGTGTCACTTCTGGAACCCAAGGACTTCTATGAAGCTGCTGATGATGACTCCTGGTTAATGGCAATGCAAGAAGAACTTGACCAGTTCAAAAGGTCAGAAGTTTGGACTTTGGTTCCCAGACCTAACAACATAAAGGTTGTTGGAACTAGATGGGTTCTGAAGAACAAGCTTGATGAATTTGGAAATGTTGTGAGGAACAAGGCAAGACTTGTTGCTCAAGGTTACAGTCAGCAAGAAGGCATAGATTATGGTGAAACTTTTGCTCCTGTTGCAAGATTAGAAGCCATTAGAATCTTATGTGCTTTTGCTTCATACAAAGGTTTTAAGCTCTTTCAAATGGATGTGAAAAGTGCATTCTTGAATGGTTACATTGATGAGGAAGTCTATGTGTCTCAACCTCCTGGTTTTGAAGATCCTAAGTTTCCTGATCATGTATTTAAGCTAAAGAAAGCATTGTATGGACTGAAACAAGCTCCCAGAGCTTGGTATGAGAGACTGACAAAGTTCCTTCTGTCTAAGGGATTTGTCAGAGGCTGTGTTGATACAACTCTGTTCACTCTGAAGAAGAACAAGGATATCCTTATAGCTCAGGTATATGTTGATGATATTATATTTGGTGCTACTAATGAATCTTTGTGCAGAGAGTTCAGTGACCACATGAAGGCTGAGTTTGAAATGTCTATGATGGGAGAATGAACCTTCTTCTTAGGACTTCAGATCAAGCAAAGTAATGATGGTGTGTTTATCAATCAAGCCAAGTACACTAGAGAAGTGCTGAAGAAATTTGGCATGATGGACTCTAATGCTGTTGATATTCCAATGGATGTCAGCAAAGACATTGATGATGAAGAGAAAGCTGGTAAACCTGTAGATATAAAAACCTACAGAGGTATGATTGGTTCTCTTTTATACCTAACCGCCAGCAGGCCAGACATACATTTTGCTGTGTGTTTTTGTGCTAGATATCAATCAAAGCCAAGAGAAATTCATGATGTTGCTGTCAAAAGAATTCTCAGATATCTTAAAGGCACACCAGAAGCTGGTTTGTGGTATCCCTGTAGTTCTGATTTCACTCCTATAGGATACACAGACTCTGACTATGGTAGAGATAAATTGAAAAGGGTCAGCACTTCTGGTGGTTGTCATTTTCTGGGGGAGTGCTTAGTCTCCTGGCATAGCAAGAAGCAAACCTCTGTGGCTCTCTCAACTGCTGAAGCTGAGTATGTTGCTGCTGGAAGTTGTGTTTCTCAGATGCTCTGGATCAAGCAACAAATTGCTGACTATGGTATCATCCCTGGAACAATTACAATCTACTGTGATAACAAGAGTGCAATTGATCTTTCAAAGAATTCTATTCAGCATAGCAGGATGAAGCATGTTCATATTAGGCATCACTTTCTGAGAGATCATGTTCTGAAGAAGGATATTATCATAACTCATGTTCCCTCTGAAGAGAATCTTGCTGACATGTTTACTAAGCCTCTGGCTGGTAATTCTTTCAGCAACTTACGAGAAGGCATTAGTATGACTTATCCACTTCAATAACTTAGATTAATTATTTCTGTATGTCTTAAGTGATTAACCGTTTAAGATAATTAAGTTATAATTAATTCTAATCATGATTTGACTTGAAAGCATGCGTTATCTACTGCATATTACGGCGCTGTTCTGTGGTTAACGGTTATCTGTTCCCTTTTAAACGGTGTGTATTTGCTTTTTGAATTGGAACGGTTTCTGTGTTTGGGTATAAATAAGGGTTTTCCATACTTAGAAGTTTTTACTCTCATTTTCTTTGACCATTAGAATTTCCATAGATTTTTCTGTGTTCTCTTCTCTCTCAAATCTTAACCTAATTTCTTATATCTTCAAAAATGGCTCAAGAAATCACTGTCACTCACATCTTCTCCATTGAATCACAAAAGAAGGTTAGCGAATCTAGGGTATTCACCTCTAGGTTCCTAGATGATGAAGTTAAATCGACTGAACCTATTTCCCACTGGCTTAGCGCTCAAAACTGGAATTCATTCGTTTCTCTCGATGAATTCATTTATCCTAAGTTAGTCACAGAATTCTATCAGAACCTCCATTTCTTTTCTAATGAGGAGGATGTTCTACATTCTGTAGTCGGGGATGTTGAGATCGAAGTCAGCAGGGCTTCCATTTCTCAAGTGATAGGGATTGATGATGAAGGAATCATCATTGGTGATGATGGTTCAGCATAAGGTTTTACTGAAGCCAACTGGGCTAGGCCAGATCTGAATGCCAAGGAAACGTATGCCACCTGGTTGACTCAGCACCAGAGGTGGGCACATTATTTGACTACAAATGTCTTTCTTCCGAAGGCTGGAGGAGTCAATGGGGTTTCCAACAGGGAAAGGGTTTTCATGTGGCATCTGGTCAACCAGAAGAAAATTAATTTACCTGTCATGCTGATAAGGCAGATGAAGAATGTAACGACCGTGAGTGCATTAGCATATGGCTCACTCCTGACGAGGTTGTTTGAGGCAGCCTCTGTTGTTGTTTCAGGAGAAGGTGTTACTAGTAGGAGTACGGTTCTGAAGATGCATACCTTCAGGAACCTGAGTTTTGGTGTGACTCCGAAGAAGATTGAGAAGGGCTCCTCTGTGAGTATTGCTCAGAAGGAAATTATGGAAGCTACTGTGCAGAAAGGAAAGAATGCTGCCAAGAAGGGCAAGGGAAAGAAAGGATCAAGCAAGTTGGTCCTGACTGTTGAGAAGGTGGTTGTCTCAGAACCTCTTCCCACGATGGTTCAAACAACAATCAATGTTGAACCCTCTGGCAAGATTGTTGCTGAGAAGCCAAAGGATGTTCCTGAGAAGGAAGCTCAGGATGCTGAGGAAGCACGTCTTGCTGAGAAAGAGAAGGCTGCTGAAGCTGAAAAAGTTGCAAGAGTTGTGGCTCTTGCTGAAGAGAAAAGAAAGAAGAAGGAAGCGGAGGATCAGTTAGCTGCTGAGAGAGAAATTGCTGCAAAAGCTAAGGCCGATGCAAGACTTATAGCATGTGCTGCTGAACTTCAGGATGCGGAGTTCTCAAAGGAAGTTGAGGCTTCAGAAGAAGGAGAGAATCTTGAGAATATCTCTCTGTCCTCTCGAATACTTGAGAATATCTCTCTCTCTACCAGGATTGGGAAGAAGGCTGTTGCAAAACGAAGGTTGCTGAGGAAAAAGGACTTCGTTGTTGCCTCCAGTGCTGAATTAGAAGATCTTGTTACTCAGGAACCGGAAGATGCTGATAAAGACTTGTCAGAGATGTCTGATGAAGAGAATGTTGATGCTCCTCTGATTTGAAGAGCTGTCAGAAGAGAGTGAACAAGAAGATGAAGAGGTTCTTCAGAATGCAAAACAATTTGTTGAGAATGTTGATGATGAAAACTTCATTGACAACATTCTTCTGAATCAAGGAAGAAACCCTGGTGAAAGGGACGCCTCTGAAACACTGATCAGGATGGCTCACATCTTTGCTGAGCCCATCTCAATGTTTGATCCAAACTCTGACCAGGTCATCTCCTCTCCCACTCTTACTCCTCATCAATCTCCATCACTCCCTTTTGTCACAGAAGTGAGTGGTTCCCAAACTTCCATTCCTCCTACAACTTCAACCTCTGAGGTTGTACCTCCCTCAATCATTCCTCTTTCTGGATCCTTTTCAGAAGTGAATTTAAACTCTGCTCCCATTTTCACAGACTCTATATCCACATCCACTACCTCTTCTTTACCTTCCTCCTCTGTAAGTCCATCAATTGGATTTACTGCTCCATCTTTCTCACTACCATCTACTTTACCTTCCATTTCCCCTACCTTTTCTTCCTCTACCACCAATGCCATCCCTTCCTCAAACACTCAAATTCCTCCTCTCTCAACTTCTGGACATACACCTCCTGTGTGTGATCCTTTAACTACCTCCTCCACTACTTCTTGTTTTGCTGGGTTGTCATCCAACTATGACTTCCTGCGCAAACACATGAATCGGGATGATCTGGATACCAGGTTTGGTAGTTTTGGTTTCATGGGCAGAGCTTCTGGTATTTCCGAAGCTGGAGGTGCCCCCAGTGTTGAAGAGTTGAGAAGAATGAGTCAGAGTGGCTCTGATGAACTGCTGAATAGATTTGCTGGTATGGGGCAAAGGACTTCTGCTGCTGACATGTATGCTCAGGGCATTGTGCTGCAAGAATTGCATTCTTTGAAAGCTCAGAACCTGCAGCTCATGACTATGCTTCAAATGCAGGATCCTTCTGTTTACATACGCAATCTTTCTACACTTCATCTAGCTACGTATGAAGAGCTGTACAAATTAAGAGAATTAGCTCTGACCCTTCCTTCTCTGGATAATATTGCTCTTGCTTCTTCTCAGAAGGTCAATGAGAATTTGGAGATATTGACAGAAGAAGTCAAGGAAGCAAACGAGCATTATGAGGCTCATGAGAAGATGCTCCCAAGTAAGATTGATGACCTGCAAAGTACTGCCAATCACATTCTGAGAGAAGTGAAATCTTCTGCTCAAGGTTCATCATCTTCCGGGGCTGCTAAGATTGTATATGACATCACTCTTGATCTCAACAATCGACTCTCCAACATTGAGTTTGCTGTATCTGCTCAGAACGCACAGATTGCTGAGCTTACTGAACTTCTGAAGGTTATGCACACTCAAGCACGAGAACAAGAGAAGACTCTTCATAATTGTTACAGGTTTGTTCGAGGACAGACTTATATTCAGAATGAGCACCTTACTGCTGCTGTGTATGCTAACAATAGGTTGATCAAGCTCCTTCTGGAAGATGTTCAGAGACAGCGACCTATGTCTGGTCAGACCTTTGATCATATGAAGACCATTGATGATGACTTCAGAAGACGAATGGATCTGATCAATACTGTGCGACCAACTCCTCAGCAATATCAGACTGCACTGAATGTTCAACAAAAATTGAAATCTCAAGGTGCTCTGGGTGTTGCTCCTGGTTCTGGTCAAATGGGGGAGAAGTCTGGTCAGAAGAGATCAAGTGCTGCCGAAGGTTCTAGTGTTGTTCCTCCTCCTCAGAAGAAACCTAGGAACTTGTAATCTTTTAGGACTTTTGCTTCTTAGCTAGGTTCTGGGTTGGGTAGTTTCTGTCTTAGGACTTTTTCTGCTCTTCTGATTATTTTGTTTCTTATGCTGTCTTCTGAATGAATTTATACACACTGAATCTTTCTTATACTCTCTTGCGTATCTGACTTCTTACTTTTTGCTTATGTTTCTTTTTGACTTAGTAAATTACACTTCATCAAATCTAACAACTTGATCTTAAGTCTTTCTTTAAGTTTATACAGATTGCTGAAGTTCACCATTTACACTAAAATGGGGGAGTTAATTTACTCAGAAGTTATGAAACATTTGCATCAGGAAGTTACTTTCTAAACCTCATGTTTTCTGTTACCTTTTGACCACGGTTTGTCCATAACCAAAATGGGGGAGAATGATGAACCCTAAGTGTTTTGATTATGTCCAAACGTTTCAGAAGATGATAACCTAATACCATCTTACATATAGTTTATTGTTGACTAATACTTTTGCTTTAGTCTATGTGTAAGTTTCTCAGAAGTTGCTGAATGAATCGTTTCATGATTGCCTAAAGAACTCAGAAGATCAGTTGCTGAAGTCAGAGTTTCAACAATTCAGAAGCTGGATTCCTCCGCTCTGAAGCCGAAGTCTGCTACAGCTCTCCTCAGAAGTTCCTTGCAATCAGAAGTTTTGCCAATTGTGATCAGAAGTCTAGTCAACTGGAAATTAGCTTCTGAAAGCTAAAGTCACGGGTTCTGGATAGCATTTAATGCTCTGACAAGTGCATTTAATGCAAGGCGCCAAAATTTCAAAAAGCTGGTTTGGTGGAGCGCGCCTGTCTGTTTAAAAGAAACCAGTATTTCCATGTCTACCCTTTGTTGATCCAATTGAAGAATGATTCCAGTCAACCTCGTCTTTGATTTCAAATCACTTACCAGATTTAGTTAAAGAACAAGGATAACGGAATCAAAGTGTTTGAAGACCGGTTGAAGATTTGACAAATTAACGGCTACAACATTTGATGTCATCTCCTTTGAAGTTTCAAACTCACCAACGGTCATCTTCACTCACTATAAATAGTAGCCAAGCTCCAATGCATCAACACACGCATGATCATCGAGCAAAATCTCAACGCACTGTTCTAACTAGAAAAACAGAGCAACACTTCCCATTCTCAATCTTTCTTAGCATAGTCTTAGTTAAAGTGAGAGAGTGAAGAAAGACAAGTTCATAATAGGAATCTTGTAAACTGAGGTCGTTTGTGATCTTCAGTTAGATTTAAGAGAGAAATCTAGTTGAGATTAGAGTTGGGTGAGAAATCCAGAAAACAGAGTTGTTGTTTGTTCTGGTGGAAATCCTTTAACTCTTTTTAGACTAGTCAGAACTAAGTGAGAAATTAGCTTAAGTTCTGTTGATGTAAAGGAGCTTTTGAACTTGCCATAAAAGTTCTGAATAGTGGATTTATAAAATCTCTGTAGGCTGCGACCTCAGGGGACAAGACGTAGTCACAGGACTTCTGTGGCGAACTTGGATAAATCGAATTGTTCAATCAGGATCTCCTGAACTTCTTTCTCCCTCTTATACTTGTTATTTTTTTTTTTGCTTCTGTGTACTTGCTTATATTTAGTGCTGAAACAGATTTTCTCTAAAGTATCATTGTCTTTGTTCAGAAGACTGTCCAGAAGTTCTTCAATCAGAACTTCTGTTGCTGAAAACAGTCTAACTGTGTTTAGGCAGAATTTCCCTCAGAAGCAACTTCTGTAAGCTGGCTTCTGACTCTGAGGAAATTTGACTCTGAAAATTAAGTTTCCTGAAAAACTTAGAAATTTTCAGTTTTCAACTTTGACACCTATTCACCCCCCTCTAGGTGATTCTGTTCTTGATAGGGCCAACACATTTTACTCTTGTCCATAACCTTATTTTGGGGGTACTTAATGCCTTGAGAAGGCCTGAATTTATTTGAGGTGCACCTTGCATTCTTTTTGCATAAGTCATTTTACCACAAGTAAATTTTGATGGGCTTTACTTAAATTAATTTGGGATTAGGCCTTTTTACTGTTGTAACTAGAAAAGTTGGGCCGGTTACATTTAAATTACCTTTAGTTGCTTTAGTTGCTTTATTGAAAAGTGAATGCTGGAGACCCACGTGGCCGTCCCATCGTCATGTACTGGTGAGACGTGTTGGGGGCAGCGTTGTCTTTTCACTCTTGATCTGACCACTCTTCTCTCCCACGCGCTACTCTAGGTCTGCCACTTCTTCTTTCTCAACTGCTCTATGCCACTTTAGATTTGATTTTTGAAACGGTTTCATCTCTCTTCTACACAACTGACTTTTCCCATTCCCCCATTTTATCTCTATTTAAGTGAATGAGTTACATCATTCCCCCACCACATTTCTGCCTTCACTTTTTATCTATCTTTTTAGTTGTCAAACAGATCTTGAAAATGCCTCGAGCTACTCGTTCTGGAATTATCAAGCAAGAAAAGCCAGCCGCTTCCGATGGTGGCATTGACTCAGATCCCAGCCGCTCTTATACTAGGAGCAAGTTTACTACCTTCGTTGACGATGAGGCTCAAACCAAGTATGAGTTATTCTCTGGTTTCGATTTCTTACCCTCTCGCACCGTTGATTGGGGTGCTCTGAAAGTTCTGGGTATTGAGCGTGAGGTCCGTGAAATGTTCAAGGCCGCTGGCATGGAGGGATTCCTAAAATTCAATGAGTCCGCTTATCGTGAGTTAACCTTGGAGTTTCTTGCAACCTTCAAGTACAACCCTGATGTCAAGTCTTTCACCGATCGTGACCGCTACAAGTTCAGGATGATGGGAATGGATATGTCCATGTCTCTGAATACTTTCAACGAGTTCCTGGGTTGTGTTTCTTTCGATGAGTTGGGGACTGAATCGTATCAGAACAGTCTGGTTGATTTTCCGTCGGAGTTTAATGCTGCTGAGTACTGGAAAGATTTAACTGGAGAGGATTCTTATAGATCCGGTGATTCCAAATCTTCACTTATCCCCTATCATCCTCTCCGATTCATGCATAAGTATCTTGCCACTACCCTGTTCTCTCGTCGTAGCCAGAGCAATTGCCCTACCAATGATCTGTTTGTTCTGTGGGCTATGACCACTCACCGTCGCATCAATGTTGCTCACTGGCTGGGTCTGCATATGTCCTTGATCTCCAATCGTTCTTCTAATGCCATTCTTTGTGGTCCTTTCATAACCAAACTTGGCAAAAGTTTGGGGGTTATCCTGCCTGTTCTGCACCACTTAACACTTGCGGTGAAAATGGAGAGGTTTGATTGCAATGCTTTGAGTCGCCTGGATATTTGCAGGAAAGCAGGAAAGACCTGGAAGTTGTTTGGGACCACAGACATGCCTGCTGCCAAGAAAGTGAAGACCACCCTGGATCTCGATGACCTTGATGTTATGCAAGCTATGGCCCCTGACCCTCAGCGCCGTTTGTTCCACCCTGATGAGATTGCCTTCCATGCTGCTGGTGATGTCACTATGAGTCAGCTCTTACAGTTGCTTGGTCTGTCCTTCAAGCGTATCAAAGAGCTTGAGGCAGATGTTCAGGTGTTGAAGAAGAACAAGGGCAGTGCTGGTCCCTCAACCTCTCGTTTGGTTGATCTTGACAATGAGCAGGTGGATGAAAGTCACCAAACCACACCTCTCCTACGAGGTACTTTGGACTTGAATGATGAAGATATTGCAGATGGTGATACAGCCAAGCTCTCGCATTTTGACAATGCTGTTAAGGCAGAGATCTGTTAGGATCTAATGCAATTACGATAATGAAAAACAATCAAAAAACACACACGAGTTGTTAACCCAGTTCGCCACTCAATATGAATGACTACGTCTGGAGGCACTACCAAGCCAGGATAATGTACTAGAATGAATGGAATACAATTTACATGGAGTAGAGCTATATTTATACTAATTGAAATCCTAAACCACTAGGAATCCTAAACCACCAAGGAATCCCTAACCACCTAGGAATTAGTCTCCAATCCCAACAATCTCCCACCTGGAGACTAAATCCATCTTCATCTGCTGGTAGTGCCGGGCCTCTAACTCAGTTACGAAGGCCAGCTGAAGCTATGCATAACTTCAGCTTCTCAAAGGTTACAACCTTTGTCAACATGTTTGCAGGATTCTTTGTGCCTTTGATCTTCACTAACTGCAATGTCTTTCTCTCTAAAAGATGCCGTATGTAGTGATACTTCAACTCAATATGCTTTGTCCTTGAATGAAAAACAGCATTCTTAGCTAAGTGAATTGCACTTTGACTATCACTGTACAAAGTGGGATACTTCTGCTCTTTGCCCAATTCCTTCAAGAAACTCTGCAACCATACCATCTCTTTACTAGCCTCAGTCACTGCAATATACTCTGCTTCCGCTGTAGACAATGCTACCACTTTCTGAAGCTTTGAAGCCCAAGAGATCGATGTACCTCCCAATGTAAATACATAACCGGTTGTACTCCTTCTCTTGTCAAGGTCACTTGATGCTAAATCTGCATCCACATATCCTGTCAACACAACTTCTTTGCCTCCAAAACATAAAGCTTGCTCACTTGTTCCCTTCAAATATCTCAGGATCCACTTAACTGCTTCCCAATGCTTCTTACCCGGGTCTCCCATGAAGCGGCTAACAACTCCCACTGCATGTGCAATATCTGGCCTTGTACACACCATTGCATACATCAAATTGCCAATTGCAGAAGCATATGGAGTTTTCTCCATCTTGGCACGCTCTTCTCTACTCTTGGGTGAGTCTTCTTTAGATAACTTAAAATGGCTTCCCAAAGGAACCTGTGTTGGCTTTGCATCTTGCATACCGTATCTCTTCAAGACCTTCTTGACATATTCAGCCTGCGATATATACAACTTTCTAGCCTTTCTGTTTCTAACAATTCTCATGCCCAGAATCTGATTAGCATCTCCAAGATCTTTCATAGCAAATCTCTTGGATAACTGATTCTTCAGTTTTCTCACCTCTCTAACACTAGACCCCGCAATCAACATGTCATCAACATACAACAGTAAGATGATGTAGCCCTGATCCAATCTCTTAAAGTAACAACAGTGATCAGCTTCACTCCTCACAAACTTGATCTCTTGCATAAATGAATCAAACTTCTTGTACCACTGCCTAGGGGCTTGTTTAAGGCCATACAAGCTTTTATTCAATTTACATACAAGTTTGGGATTATCAGATTCATACCCCTGAGGTTGCCTCATATAGATATCTTCCTCCAAATCTCCATGAAGAAAGGCAGTTTTTACATCCATCTGCTGTAGCTCCAAATCTTCTGTAGCTACCATACTCAAAACTAACCGAATAGTAGTCAATTTTACTACTGGAGTAAAAACATCTGTGTAATCTATACCATACCTCTGTTGGAACCCTTTCACCACTAATCTGGCCTTGTACCTTATGCTACCATCTGCCTCCACTTTCTTTCTGAAAATCCATCTATTTTCAAGGTCCTTCTCACCCTCTGGAAGCTCAACAAGTTCCCAAGTACCATTAGTTAACAGAGAATCCATCTCATCATTCATAGCAAACTTCCACTTCTCAGCATCCACAACCCGAGATGCTTCTTGGAAGCTTTCTGGCTCACCACTATCTGTCAACAACACATAGTCTCCAGGTGAGTATCTGTTAATAGCTTTCTTATCTCTCGTAGATCTGCGTAGAGTAGCTGGTGGATCAACTGTTGTAACTTGAGGCACCTCCTCAACTGGTTCCTCAACAGCTACCTTCTTACTCCCACCAGAATTCGTGATGTCTAGGTCTACAATTTCTGGTTCTGAATCACTAGTATTAGATACTCCAAGACTATCCTTGTACATCATCTGTTCATTGAACACAACATCCCGGCTTCGAATAATCTTTTTATTCTGACTATCCCAGAATCGAAATCCATAGTCATCACCACCATATCCAATAAACGTGCACTTGATAGACTTAGCATCTAACTTACTTCTCTCAACAGGAGCAATATGGACATAGGAATCACATCCAAACACTTTCAGAAAGGATAGATTTACCTGCTTGCCGCTCCAAGCTTCTTCAGGAATGCCATTCTCCAAGGGAGACGATGGCCCTCTATTGATCAAGAATGCAGCAGTGTTAACTGCTTCTGCCCAGAACATCTTTGGAAGTCCACACTTCAGTCTCATGCTTCTTGCACGTTCACACAAAGTTCTGTTCATTCTTTCAGCAACACCATTTTCCTGAGGAGTTCCCTTCAAGGTCTTTTCCATGCGAATCCCATTCTCTGCACAAAATTCCTTGAACTCCTTAAGCTCATACTCCCCACCATTGTCAGACCTCAAACACTTCACTTTCAGACCTGTCTCATTCTCTACTAGGGCCTTCCACTTTCTAAAGACATCGAATGCTTCTGATTTCTTCTTTAGAAAATAGACCCATAACTTCCTAGTACAGTCATCAATGAGAGTCATATAGTAATAAGCTCCTCCTAGAGATTTCACTGGTGATGGACCCCATAAATCGCTGTGAACTAACTCCAATTTTTCCTTCTTCAAAGTCCTTCCACCCTTATTGAAACTGACCCTTTTCTGCTTCCCGAAGATACAATCCTCACATAGCCCTAGATCAGCAGACTTCAATCCTGGCAATAGACCCTTCGAAAACAACACTTTAATCCCCTTTTCACTCATGTGACCAAGACGACAGTGCCACAAATCAACATTCACAACCTCACTCACAACATCAATGCTATTACAAACATTATCTGTGACATATAAAGATCCCACCTTCTCACCACGAGCTACCACCATAGATCCCTTGGAAATCTTCCAATTTCCACCTACAAACACCACACAATATCCCTCATCATCTAATTGTCCAACTGACAATAGATTTCTCTTCAGGCCAGGTACATGCCTAACACCAGACAGCTTAATTACAGAACCATTCTTGGTTTTGATCGAAACATCTCCCTTACCCAGAATTTCCAAAGGTTCATCATCAGCAAGATAAACCTTTCCAAATTTGCCTGAGGTATAGTTCTCCATCAAATCTGCGCTGCTACAAGAGTGAAACGAAGCTCCTGAATCTAGAACCCAAGACTCTACAGGACTTCTCACGCTTAAAATCAACGCCTCTGCATACTCTTCGCTGGCTGATTTCACGGACTTTTCCTTCTTAGGTGCTTTACACTGATTCATGTAATGACCGGTTTCATTACAGTTCCAGCACTTAACATGACTCCTGTCCTTGTTAGGGTTTCCTCCTCTACCCTTCGATTTAGACCTACCACGATTCTGTTTTGACCTCGAATCGGACCTACCCCGATTTTCAGTACTCAAGGCTGAACCTGATGTTGAACCCGACTCCTTCCTGCGAATCTCCTCGCTGATTATCAAATTCCTAACATCGTCAAACCTAAGCTTCTCTTTCCCTACTGAGGCACTAAGAGCAGTAACCGTACCACTCCAACTCTCCGGTAAAGAAGATAACAAAATTAGGGCTAATACCTCATCTTCGAAATCAATTCCCACAGAACTCAATTATGAAATCGTCATATTAAACTCATTCAGATGTACAGCAACTGATGAATTCTCCGTCATCTGAAAGTTGAACAACCGTCTCATCAGATGGACCTTGTTCGCCGCCGAGGGCTTCTCATATAACGAACTCAAAATCTCCAGTATCTCAATCGTGGTCTTTGCCTTCACTGTGTGATGCGCAACGTTTCTGGACAGTGATAGTCGGATCACACTCATCGCTTTCCTGTCCAACAGCTTCCAATCTTCATCAGACATCTCCTTTGGTTGCTCATCTAGAGGTTCATGCAATTCTTTACCATACAGGTAATCCTCGATCTGCATCCTCCAGAAACCGAAATCTGTGCCATCGAACTTCTCCACCGGTGATTTTCCGTCTCCCATCGTAAATCTAGCTAACCCAAAGCTCTGATACCAATTGTTAGGATCTAATGCAATTACGATAATGAAAAACAATCAAAAAACACACACGAGTTGTTAACCCAGTTCGCCACTCAATATGAATGACTACGTCTGGAGGCACTACCAAGCCAGGATAATGTACTAGAATGAATGGAATACAATTTACATGGAGTAGAGCTATATTTATACTAATTGAAATCCTAAACCACTAGGAATCCTAAACCACCAAGGAATCCCTAACCACCTAGGAATTAGTCTCCAATCCCAACAAGATCGCCAAGCGGGCCCAAACTGTGCCTGACTCGCCTGCAGCTTGACTAGCTGCCTGGGCATTATGGAGTTTGCATTTTGGTGACCCTTAATCACCCGGTTTGCCCAATGATTGCTGTTAAGTCCAAAATGTACTTAATTTAGCTATGTATTTCGTATATATATTCATAACATTTCATATAGTTTTAGCTCATTTAGCTTAGAAATATCTAGGATAAGGGCAATTTCACTACTTTGTGTTTGTTTTGATCTCCAGAGCTTAATCTTATGAAAACATAGCAATTTGATGTTAGTTCGAGCCAAAAACGAGCAATAGAAGACATTTGAGTTCGTACAAGTTCATGCAAGGCCATGCGAAGAAGTTACGTGCAAGCTAAAGTTGGAAAATCGAAGAAATAACTCGAGACGTGCAACCTACAGGTCGCGCGCTAGAGGCAAGAATTGCCTCTGGCGCGCAGGGTGTTTTTTAAGCCTTGTCTCGACAGAGGCAATTCTTGCCTCTAGCGCGCCGGGTGACAGAAAGTTCAGATTTGATTTTCTTCGTCGTTCTTATCCACACAACCCTTCCGAAAGGTCGTACGCCTTCCCAATGGACACGACCGCTCCTTAAAGGTTGTAACCCTTCGAAACACACCTCTTGATGCCTATAAATACACCATCCTTCTCTGAAATTCGGATGGTTGACACATCTAACAAAAAGAATGCTAAATACTTGCTTACATTTCCCGCTATGCTTACACCTAAATCCACCCATTTCATAAACGTTCCCGCTGTAATTCCTGACAAGAATTACAGCATGATTTCATTCTTTTCCTTAAGCATTGTAGTTAGATCGAGAGATCAACTTCGTTCATCCGTTCATCGAAGAAAATCCGAGCAAGAACGCCCCGAGGCTTGACAACCCTTCCGAGTAGAGTAAAAAGGATTGACAACCCTGTTTCCTTATACTTGTTTATGTTCTGTCCAACTTTGATTTTCTGTTTACATCTTGTATGAATATGATATTGAGTTTATAAAGAGATTTATGTTCTTCATATGCTTATGTTATTGAATTGATAGTTTGCATGCTAAGTAATTAATTTGGATCAAGAATAGTTGCTTAGTATAATAACTTGTGTTTATCATTAACTTATAATCTTGTGATACGAATAGGTTCGGTTGCGTAGGTTATAATCTAGTTTTACATGTGTGATTGTAGTCGGTTATAATATTGATACGAATAGGTTCGGTTAGTATATAATTGATGTTCATATGTGGTTAACTTGTTTGCATGTATCGAGAGATCGGAATAAGTTATATCGAGATTAGATTAAGTATATCAAGTTTATTCAATATTGTGTTTATGTGCTTAAATGAATTGTTGTCTTTGCTTAAGAATTAGTTTGTAAATCCTTAACTTTGTGAGTTTGTGATTTTAAGTATAAGTAAGTGTGGCATGGTACAGTAAGTTGTGTTCTTATCAACCAAATCAATAAGGATTATCGTTTTAACTATAAACCTCGAGAAAACGAATAAAGTAAACAATGAACGTAAATGAGTAATTAGCGTTTCTCTGTGGGATCGATATTTTATTACTACATGAGTGACTCCGTACACTTGCGGAAATCGCCCAACAAGTTTTTGGCGCCGTTGCCGGGGAAACGCGTCACAAGTTTTGTTTTGAAAGAAATGAAATTTGTTTTTTGTTGCTCATTTATTGACAAAGTTTACTTTAATCCGAATCTTGGTTTATAGATATTTACATTTTATGTGTTTATATAGTATTTTTTTTTTTAATTAGTTATATTAATATTAGTTATCTGTTTTTTTTGTTTGTGTTTTAATTATTTTATTTTAGTTACTAATCATTTTCTTTTGTTCGTCTAACATATTTGTTCGTGTTCATGCGCGGAACCGAATCAAATTAATTGAAGACGAAGCAAGTAGGAACGAGAATCCATGGACTTTGAAGGTAAGATTTAAACGAGAATTCATGGAGGTTAGAGGTAAGTTTTTATTTTCACTTTAATTAAATTCTTTTTTTTTAATTATATATATTTTAATGATTTTAATTTGTTATTTTATTTAAAAAAAAAACTGTTTCAAGTTTCTGGAGTTTTTCTGACGGAAATTTCGTCTTTACGACGAAAACTTCTGTCGCTAAAATCTTTCAAAGCATTTTTCCAGAAATGATTTCTGTCGGAAAAAATTTCCGACGCAAGTTTTTGTATGTATAATAGTTACCGACGAACATGTGTGATTTTCAAATTTTTCATATCTTTTCATGAACGGACACCACTTTACTGATCTAATTCATTTCAAAAGGTGTCTTTTCACTAAATTAACTTCCATTAACTACTTTTCAAGATTTAGTTACGTTAATTATGTTTTTTCCAAATCATTTTTCCAACAAGTTTTTGGCGTAGGTCTAGGACGTTCACATGGATCGAAAGGTCAAACGAGGCAGCCACTTGCAAGCAAATTTTGAAACCTTTCTGATCTGAATTTCGAAAAATGAAAAACTACAACATTGTGTATCTATGTCTTATGGAAAATTTGCAATTTGAATCACCCAAATCAGAGGTCAAATGAGGAAGTTATAGGCAAGTTACTAAAGGCCATCGAATCTGGAATTTTATACCTTTTCGCGAAGAGGCACCTTTCCATTTTGATCAAATCTATTTCAAAAGGTGCCAATTCGTGTATAACTTCCATTAACCATGTTTACTGACTTATTTTAGGGTGTTAGAGATCCATACATTCCGTAAATGTTACCTTATGAAGATTGTGTTTTATCGATCATTACCAAGCCGACGTTAATTGGAAGTCGTTTATAGACTTAGATGCATAAATAGTAGTCTAAGTATTTTAGTTCTTTGTTTTTCATTGTTTTATTGTTTTTCTTTTGTTTGTTTTCTGTTTTCAAGTTATTATTTTATTTTTGCAATAATATTTTCGGTCTTCACATACTACATAAATAAATGAAAGATCGAATTTTAATATACTTGTGTTATTTAGTTTTGTTGTTTCTCGGTTAACCATTTGGTTAATCCGAGTGTTTACTAATGTTTCAGTTGTTTTTGATGAGTTTCAGAATGTTTAGTTTAAATTGTGAAAGATTCAGTAGGGTCTGAGATGGTTAGAATTAGATCGGGGATTAAAATTAAATGGAAGAACGCGTTACCTGTGAAAGGTACAGGTCGCGCGCCAGAGGCAACTTCTGCCTCTGGCGCGCTAGGCACATTTTATGCCTTGGCTCGATCTTGCTCGAGCCAGCAGATCGAGCCAAGACACAGTGGGTTTGGCCGAGTTTCAAGTCCCTAAAAATCCAAATTTTTGCCTCCAAAACCCCAACTCAAATTCAAATTTCACCCTTTACTCTTCCCAAAACAACTTTAACTCTTACACACACATTCATTACCACATTTACATCCATAAATATTCTTACTTCACTCATCTCTTCCATAACAACTCAAATTCAAAATCTCAAACCCTTAAACAACCAAAACCTCAAATTTTCTTTCAACCCAACAATTAATTTCGAAAATGTCAAGGAGAAAGGCTCCCGCTCAACGAAATAAGGCTCCGGAGGTTGACTTGAGGGAATTTTATGGCGCTCCATTCCGTATTGTTGAGCCATCGGAAGGTTCAACGTTTAGTCGCCTAGTTGGTAAGGCTACTTTCATTTCTATGAGATATATTGATGATAAGGTGCTTGAAAGGTTTAATTTTGGTGATGAGGTTGGGAAATATCTTGAACTTATGGGATTGACTAGATTTGCAAAGTATAGATTTGATGTGGATGTGCATGTGTTGATGGAATTAGTTTGCTCTTTACATTTTGATGAGAAGAAGAATTGGTTTAGATTTAGGAATAAGGGAGAAGAATTTACCGTTTCTAGGAGGGATATTCAAAAATGGTTTAGAATCCCAAATAGTGGCGCTTCTATGCCGGATGATTATGATTTGAATGCGGGATGGAAACGCATTTCGGGTATGGATGAATTTGTAGTTAAAAATTGCTCTAACAAGTTGATTAAGGATGAATGCTTGATGTACTTTCATAAGTATCTTTGTGGTGCAATTTTTGGTCGTGTTGAATATTCGAAGGTTAGTGCGAAGGATGTTTGGGTGCTTGAATGCCTTCTTGATGGTGTTCAAGTAGATAGTATAGGTTTGCTTTTTGATGTGCTCAAAAGGTTGAATGCTAGGAGAACGCATACTTATCCTTTTGCTAACATTTTGACGGGTTTGGTTCAATGTGTTAGAGGCACTTTATCCGAATTTCAAAAGATTCAACATAACGATCTCCCGATGCTTGATATGGTGTTTTTGAAGAATAGTGGTTTACTCACCGATTCTCGGCAATTTAAGTCCTATGAGAAGAGGACGGCTTTACTTATTTTAGGTGAACATGTCGAGGCGGGTGATGGATCTTCGTTGGCACCTAAGCCGAAAGGAAAGGGCAAGAGGAAGGCCAAAGTAGGCCAAACCCAAGAAGAAATTGGTGATGAAGTTCCGAGGTGGCAACATGTGCTCGATCAAATGAATGCACACCATCAAGTAGTTCAAGGACAAATTCATGATGTCGTTGAAGAGAATAGGCGTATGAACACTCATTTGGGGACAATGCAAACCTCGATTGATGAATGTTTGGAGAATCAACGTTACTTCAAGACTCGCCTAGAGAATTACCTCGACTACAATCTCACTTCCGACTCACCAAACTACTCTCCTCCTCGTGATTAAAGTCACAAGGTCCGAGTTCAAGAAGCCGAAGATCAAGTTTTATTTTCTTTACTTTATTTACTTTTCTTACTTTTTAATTTTTAGTATAGCTAGTTTTAATTTAGTACTTTATTTTCATTATTTTTATTTTATGCTTATTGAAGAACTAATTTATCTTTTTATAAATTTCTTATGTTTTTTAGTTATTATTTATCTTACATTTTTGCTCACTTAGTTTCCGAACTATGAGGACATAGTTCCCACTAAGTGTGGGGAGGTGGTACGTTTTCCTTTATTTTTCCTATATCGTTTTATTATTCATGTGTGATTTTTGTCAAAAATTTAAATTTTTCCATTAGTGCCATTTTTGCAATAAAAATGTCTTAGCTTTAGATTGACATACATATATTTCATGCATTTATTCTCATGACTAGTAGAATGTCTACCAAATAATAAAATAGGAAAAAGAAAACGTATGCAAAAAGTGATAGTTGACGAAAAAGATATATTATTCAAGTCACTTTTACATTTCCCCTACACAAGGATTAAGTACCTCAAATCCTATACTAAAGTTTTTATTATGTTCTTTTCCTTATGTTTAAACCAAGGTTTTTATGCAATCTCATATGGAACGTCATATTATCTAAAAGATATGCAAATATCTTGACTTGAAGTCCATCTCGAGATTAAATAAAAATGAGGTCATTAGGGAAACTATAGCCATAATACATGTTGATTTAAAGTTAATATAGGTTGAGGGTATCAAAAAATTTTTCTTGCTCAAATACTTTGTTCATTAGGAAGTGTCAAGTTGCGTACTTTTGGCCACGTTCAAGTCCACCCATGGCTCGAGCGAGGTATGAAAGGAACGTTAAAATTGAGTCTAGAGGTATAATTATTGGCATGATTGAAGTTTAATGTCACGGTCTAGTCCACCCATGTCAAGGACGTGACCTCTTAAGCGGAAAACATGATTCTCAAGTCGGTATTTTAACTCATAAGTCACGGTCTCGACCACCCTTATCAAGGACGTGACTAGGGAAGATTTACTTGACAAATTAAAGCAAGAAGGAAAATAAAGATACCTAGATATACCTTGAGACAATAAAAATCAAAACATGCGTGCTCGTTTTGTCCCGAAAGCCTTATATAAAATACGTCAAGAATGGATGATAGTCTTAAAGGTTCTTATAATCGTATGGCTTCATTATGAACGCATATTAACTTTCTCGATGAAGTTTCGCTTGATCAAAGTTAATTGATTTTCATATAAGGATAGGTTAATATAATGACTACTTTGGGAAGTTGATAGAGGTAAACTTAAGTTGGATCCTATATTTGCTTGAGGACAAGCAAAAGTTTAAGTGTGGGGATTTGTTAAGTCCAAAATGTACTTAATTTAGCTATGTATTTCGTATATATATTCATAACATTTCATATAGTTTTAGCTCATTTAGCTTAGAAATATCTAGGATAAGGGCAATTTCACTACTTTGTGTTTGTTTTGATCTCCAGAGCTTAATCTTATGAAAACATAGCAATTTGATGTTAGTTCGAGCCAAAAACGAGCAATAGAAGACATTTGAGTTCGTACAAGTTCATGCAAGGCCATGCGAAGAAGTTACGTGCAAGCTAAAGTTGGAAAATCGAAGAAATAACTCGAGACGTGCAACCTACAGGTCGCGCGCTAGAGGCAAGAATTGCCTCTGGCGCGCAGGGTGTTTTTTAAGCCTTGTCTCGACAGAGGCAATTCTTGCCTCTAGCGCGCCGGGTGACAGAAAGTTCAGATTTGATTTTCTTCGTCGTTCTTATCCACACAACCCTTCCGAAAGGTCGTACGCCTTCCCAATGGACACGACCGCTCCTTAAAGGTTGTAACCCTTCGAAACACACCTCTTGATGCCTATAAATACACCATCCTTCTCTGAAATTCGGATGGTTGACACATCTAACAAAAAGAATGCTAAATACTTGCTTACATTTCCCGCTATGCTTACACCTAAATCCACCCATTTCATAAACGTTCCCGCTGTAATTCCTGACAAGAATTACAGCATGATTTCATTCTTTTCCTTAAGCATTGTAGTTAGATCGAGAGATCAACTTCGTTCATCCGTTCATCGAAGAAAATCCGAGCAAGAACGCCCCGAGGCTTGACAACCCTTCCGAGTAGAGTAAAAAGGATTGACAACCCTGTTTCCTTATACTTGTTTATGTTCTGTCCAACTTTGATTTTCTGTTTACATCTTGTATGAATATGATATTGAGTTTATAAAGAGATTTATGTTCTTCATATGCTTATGTTATTGAATTGATAGTTTGCATGCTAAGTAATTAATTTGGATCAAGAATAGTTGCTTAGTATAATAACTTGTGTTTATCATTAACTTATAATCTTGTGATACGAATAGGTTCGGTTGCGTAGGTTATAATCTAGTTTTACATGTGTGATTGTAGTCGGTTATAATATTGATACGAATAGGTTCGGTTAGTATATAATTGATGTTCATATGTGGTTAACTTGTTTGCATGTATCGAGAGATCGGAATAAGTTATATCGAGATTAGATTAAGTATATCAAGTTTATTCAATATTGTGTTTATGTGCTTAAATGAATTGTTGTCTTTGCTTAAGAATTAGTTTGTAAATCCTTAACTTTGTGAGTTTGTGATTTTAAGTATAAGTAAGTGTGGCATGGTACAGTAAGTTGTGTTCTTATCAACCAAATCAATAAGGATTATCGTTTTAACTATAAACCTCGAGAAAACGAATAAAGTAAACAATGAACGTAAATGAGTAATTAGCGTTTCTCTGTGGGATCGATATTTTATTACTACATGAGTGACTCCGTACACTTGCGGAAATCGCCCAACAATTGCCTACGCTGGTGTCAGATATTTTTGCAAAGTTGCATGAGGGCATGCTACTCTTATTTTGGGGGTGATTGTGCTCTGTGAGCCATTTTGAGGGTTTCCTGTTTGCTTGTTCTACCTGAGCTGAATTGCTGTTTTGATGTGCTTACTCCATAATGTCATAGTTTCTTGCTGCTGTCCTCAAGTCTTAGTTTATTTTGTTTTTAGGAAATTTATTTTGTAATTTTCTAGCCAACCAGTTGTCAAGTTTTAGTTTGTTTTAGTTGTTCTTCGCTGCATAGTGAGAATGTAGCCTGTTTGTTCTTATTAATGAAAGTCTAGTTTGTTTTTTAGTGTTTGAGCAATTGCTCTGTTTTCATTGTTTTAGTTTTAGCTTTCATTTTTGTGGAACAACTGTTTTGCCTAGATACATAACACGTATCCTGCAAATTTGGTTAAAAATTGAACTTAAGAGTGCAAAACCCTGTGAGCATTTAGAGCCGAAGGAGAAACAGTCTGTAAATCACAACAGACTTGTTTATTAGGAGATGGAGAACAGTCTGCCTCTGTCCAGACTTGTTAAACACTGAGTGGGCTTGCTTGAACAGTGGGAATGTGATCAATGAGTGCAATTGTTTGCTCTGGTAGCCTAAAGTCAATCTTAAGACCTTGAATAAAGTCAAAACGATAAGGGCACTAGGATTAGATTAGGATGTTAACCTTGTGAATTAAATTGTTCTCCCTTGTACATTGTGTTTTCCTCATTTTAGTTTCACCCATCCTAGCCAAAAGCTCTTTGTGTCTGCCTCATCTCTGTCCTTCTTCCCTCATTGTTATGTTTGTCTTTCTCTTGTTTTTGTCTCTCTTGTTCCTGTTGAGTCTTTCAAAAAGTTGGAACAAGAGGAGAATTCAAAAGCTCTTAATCTCAAAATCTTTCAAATTGAGTCAGTCAGTCATTAAGTTATTAACCCATTTGATTCTTTGTAGAGATCAATCAGATCAATTCAAATCTGGTTGTTCTTCTACCCTTGCAAGTAGAGAACTCATATCCTTGTGTTGTTTTCAATTTCAAGCTTTGCTTAATCTCTTGTCAAATAGTTCTCTTCCTTGCTCGAATAAAGTTAAAAAAATAAAAATAAAAATAAAAATAGAAGATGCTATGTTATTTGGGTTATGACTGACCGGTCTTCAAAAGGAATTCATTATTTCCTTGCTCTTCATGATTGAAAACCAGCTTCTAAAGCTTCAAATCAAGTTGTTAGCACAACTTCACCACAATTGTAAGTTCTTGAAAGCTCAACTTTGTCTTTTCTTTTCTTTTGTCTCCCTTTTACCTTAGTTTTCTTCTCATTTCCTTACCCGTCCGCATTATAACCATGTCTAAGACCCTTTGATTGACTATAATTCAAGCATTTGACTTTGGGCCGAATTGCAAACTCTTGTTCCTCAACTGTTCTTGCAAGCTGCTGTGGGAATTAAACACTTAGCCTAAAACACCTAGAGTGAATGTGAGTGTAGTCCTGGGCAGATAATAGCCAGGTTGTTCTCTTGTGCTTAAAAACTCAAGGTTGCTCTGAGAATTGTAAATAAAGAATTTTAGCCAGGTTGTTCCACTTTGAGTCTAGGATCTTTCTTTTCTTGAGTCAGTTTTGCTTGAGGACAAGCAAATGCTATTTTGGGGGTTGTGATGAGTCCAGAATGTGCTCATATTTTGTGGGTATATTTCGTCAAGTTTGGGCATAAAAGAAGGAGATTTGGGTTTATTTGGGATTTTTATTGGAAGTTTGTGCAGATTGTTCTGTTTGTAGAGAACAAGCACTTCTGGCTGTTCTTCAGCCTTGTTTCAGCTGTCCTGGTGAAGGATTTTCGAAAAGGGTATTTCTGTCAGCAAATTTATTTGAGGAAAGTTGAAGTTTGGCTAGTGGAGCTAAAGCATGGGCTGACTTTCCGTATATGCTTGGTGTGAAGTGATTGAAGAGGAGAAAAGATTGCTTTTACTTTACTTTTGCTTTTTCTGTAAGAGAACAGTTGAGTCACTGTTCACCTTTTGTACCTTCCTTTGTACTTGCTTTGATCCGGTCCGTTTATTTTCTTCTCCAATTTCCAAGAGGGTCTGACCTTTGGTGAAAGTGGTTGTTTGGGGAAGATAAAGGGGAAGGATCAGAGTGAGTGGAAGCATAGATGGTAGTAATTAATTTCACTTTTTAATTTGTAACTTTAGTCTAGAGAGAGAAGTAGTAGTTGTAGTTCTTCCTTCTCTCTTCCTGTATTCAAGTTTGAAGCTCTTCTGGGAATTTATTCCAGCCTCAATCTACTGCATTTATTCATCTTCTCCTTTAATGTTTGCTTTAAAGTCTACGGAATTTATTGTGAGAACAACCAGGGAGATGAGTGAGTAGTCTGTTTACAGGCTAAGGCCAGCCTAAGCGCTGGTGAAAGTAAGTTCGTTCCTTTCTTTCTTTAAACATGAAAATGCTTGTTGATTATTAAATGGAGAAATATTGCATCTAAGGCTTTGCTAACCTTAGTATTCAGTGGATTAATTAGGATACCTCCGAAGTTATGAAGCGGATCTACCATTTAATGCATGTTATTACACCAGACCTGAGTATGACATGTTAGGGGTTTATAACCTTTTGATGTATAATGTTTTCCTTTGCTTAATGCTTAGATGTATGCTAGAAGTAAACCGCGGATATCATGCATCTATAGATCTCGAGGAAGTGACCTTCTGACTTGAGTGTGCTGAAGAGGAAAGAGACCCTAAATCTATGAAATCAAGACTTCATGTATGTTAGAGAGAGAGAACAATTACTTTTGCCTGTTCTGGTTGTGCCTCTGCCTGTTCTTTAAGTGATTGGAGTTCATTCTTGCTTGTTTTAGTCATCTTAGTTCTAGTTGATCGTTATTAGTATTCACTGTTAGAATTAGTGTAAAAGAATCCCTCATTTACTTGTTACCCAACTGAAAGTTGACTGTGCTTTAACATTAGAACAACTGTGGATCGTTTTTATTCTCTGTGGAATACGATAATTTACTTTTGCTGTGCTATTTGCGACCTGGTCCTCTTGCCAGAGTGTCCTCCTCATATTTTGACACACCATTTGGGTACCTGTGGTGTAATTTACCCATCATTTGCATCAAGAAAATGTGTCGTGGCAGTATTTTATACAATCGGTAAGCTATGTGTCAAACAACTTTCTGCCACGTCAGGATGAAGGAACTCAATAGGTTCTCTTTTTAATAGTTGAGAGACACAATATGTCGTCTCGAAAGATATTTGAAGGACTCAAGTAACTTTTATAGACAAGTTTAAGGACATATATATAGACGTGGGCATGAGACGGGCTTGGGTCGGGCCTAACAGGTTTTTGCTAAAATTTACTAAGCCCAAGCCCGTAGTAAATTTAAGCGGGCCGGGGCCGGGCTTAAAATTGAAATACTAATCCCGCCCGCCTAAGCCCGTATCTCTATTAAATGTAAATGTGTAAAAAAAAAAATTTCCACCAATAAATTTATTTAAAGTGCATAACATCGACATTAAATACAGTCACTTTGATAAATTTAGAGTGCATATTTTTCACAAATAATTATATATAATATTTTTCATAAATATGTATTTATATTTTTGAATGTGTACATGTGTGTTAATAATTACGAATGACAAGTTCAAAAGAGTGTACCATAAGGTAGTAGCGAACAATGTTAACATTGTTCGCTTGGACCAAGAATATCAATAGCTAGTTTTTTTTCAGATCGCATTTCGGACGAGAAAGTAGCTGTTCGGAAAGACTTTATGGACCCATCAAGCAGTTGGTGTCTGTACAAAATCCAGCAATTTACAGAGAAACCAGTGCAAGGGAATATTTAACCAAATATACCAAAAAGGTCTTGATGGAACCTCTGGTTTGCAACATTTTACCCTCTGGCTCACTTTTCAATCCACATTTCTATTAATGGACTGCATTCCCTTTTTTTCAGAATAATCAATTATAAAGGTATATTTGTAATTCGCTTCAATTTTTGTGTATTAATATTAATTTAAAATAGGTTTTAACTTAAGTATGCTCATATACACTTAAGTTCATTGGTTAACCCTAATCCATCTATCCCCACCCGTTGTGCATCTGTCCGGCTTAATTTCCTACATTTCCTGCTTGTTACATGACAGAACAATTTCATCTTATTTCTCATTCGAACTCTCAAATAATTCATGCAACCGGCATACAAAACAATAGCTCTACTGCTATAGACATGTAACAAACTCAGCATTATACACTAGTTAGAAATATATAGTCCTTTTGGTTGTAACGTTAACCATAACAGATTGTATAAAAAAATTCCATACAACAGAAAGTCCCCGAATTCAAGCATTAATTCATATTTGAAAACTGCGGAACAATCAACAATATCAAATTGCAAAAACAATTCATCGATAAAGATCTGAGAGAACAATGACATGCGGGTACATGCGATTTATTCATCGAATTTTCTGACATAACTTAAACATCAATATAATTTATCTCAATGTAAACCGATCACATATACATACATATTCCGAGTTATTCGGAAAATATAAAAAACACTATTTAAAGAAACAGGAGGTTACTCCAATAAACCATTCATATGTGGTTATTTGATACTTTAAGATACTCTAAAGCAGAAATACCATCAAGTCCTTTATGATAATAATGTGCCAAGAAGTCCTTAACATTAGTTTCTCTGTAAATTGGGGGATTTTCTTGGGACAACAACTCTTTAATGGGTCCATATATTCTCTCTGTATCCTCAGGAGGACCATGAGGTCTTATAAAGCATGCCACTGATATTCTTGGTCCTTCATTTTTTGCTATTACTCTGTGTTGTGAGCTTTTCAACTTGTCATTTGATATCAGCTGCATATACAAACAACAAAATATAACAACAAAACAAACATTTTTATTCCATTGATTAACTACTCCTTCCATTTCAAAACATAATTTTTTTTTTAAGAACGACCCCATACATCAAGAACTCTTAAAATTTGACCCAATAAGACCGATTGCTCCTGTAAACTTGTAAAGTGTTTAGTTAGTTTCCTAAACTTGATTAATGTTATTTATTGGACACTTGAATGTATTTAAATGACCTATTAACTCTAATCTAATGACTTCACGAATTTACTTAAAGTGATATACATAATATATATTTTACTTACTGAATTTGTATACAAACTTCAACAGCCCCTATAAATGACTCATATTACCTGCAATAAATCTCCAAGGTTAATGACAAGAGCTCCAGGAGTAGGGGTGACATCAACCCACTGGTTTTGACATTGGACTTGAAGGCCACCAATATGATCTTGAAGAAGAACAGTTAAAAAACTACTATCAGAATGGCTAGATGTTCCCATTGTTAACTCTGGTTCCGGACAAGCTGGATAATAATGACCCAGAAAAAACAGTCCATTTGCACACCCTATTTCTTTAAGGTAATCTGGTTTCAGCCCCAAACTTTCGGACACCAACTCGAATATTTTTTCTGCTAATCTCCTTATCTCTCTCGAATACTGGAATATAACATCTCTGCCAAAAAAAAAAAAAAAAATCAACCACAAATCCCAAGTTTCAACTTTTCAGTTACGAATCAAGGTTCAACCCCAATCATATCTTCAAAGATTATTAGAGTTAGAATCTTCAAAATGCATCTTGAAAGTAGATCAATTCTCTTCTAAAATTGTCAATTAGATTCTAATCTTTCCAAAAACTGTAAAATTTATCGATCCCATAATTGGAATAAAATTTGGTACAGTATACATATGTTCTGTTTTTGAATATGTCGCACAGATAAAGAAAATGGTTACGTTGTTAAAATAGCCGTTAAGGACACGAAGGGGGCACAAGTAACGCTGAAATACTACTAAAATGTTGTATCCTTGCAACATAAATTGAGGAGTACTCCTTAATATTTAAGATTTGAGTTATTCATTTTGTTTTTTCTTTAGATTCAGTTAAGGCCGAGTTTGATATTGTTGTTTCCAAAACCACCACTAAACTTATAAATTGGAATAATTAAGTCCCTGTTCTTTTTGCTGAAAACATGTTGAACTGCATTGAACTGAAACAAGCTAAATTGAATTGAACTGAATTATTTGCTGAATGTCTAACGAATTTTGTTGAATTTTGAAACTTAGCGGAACTAAAAAAAAATGAACTGAACTGAAATGTGTTGAATATAAGTGAAAAATATCAAGATCCTACTCATAAAATCAAGTTTGACCGACAGCTTGTGAGTACAACAAAATTACATTTACTAAACACTTCAATTTTCGCAACTTTTGGGGCTTCTCAGAAAAACAACTCCCAACACTATATTTAGTAGGGAAATATAGTAAAGTGTTGTTTTTTGAGCTTTATCCTAAACTATAGATTAGAGAACTAATTGAGCTTGAATCCAAGAATCAATCACTATTATTACGTACCTGCAAACAGGAGGCAAGTCTTGAGGGTTGGGAGACCTTGGAGCAAGGACACAATTAAGGGTATCCCTCCAATTACAAGGCGTTTCACTATACAGGTCAAAGTTGGAATTATAATACACCATTTTTCCTGTATAATCCCTCGAGTACAACTTTTTCTTCTCTTCAATATCTTGTTCATGAAACTTCCGAATACTATCAATCATATCCTCCAAAAGTGTCACTTCAATACCATGATTCACTACCTGAAAAAATCCCCATTTCCGGCAAGCTTCTCCGACTTTATTGATCACTTGACGCCGGTCATTAGCATCTTTATGTACGGCTTCTAAGTTAATGACAGGTATGGTGTGTTTGTGGTTTGATGAAGTTGAGTTATCATATATGTTGGATTGATGATTATGGATGAATATGTCAGGAATTTTTGCAACTCCGGCATCTACGAGCCCTTTTACGCCGGATTTTGTGTCGTCGAAATCCTTTAGTTGTTTGTTCCGGTCACATGTGGACGAAGAATCAGTTTCAAGTGTTCTTGAATTTGACTCGGTAACCATTTTTGGCGGAGAAAACAAAATAATCTAGAAAGAAAGGATAAGAAGCAAAAGTCATCTTTAAGAACTCATAGGTGAGATGGGTGGGTGAGTCTCCTGCCCCACTAATATGTTTTATTTTTATTTTGGATAATTTCTAAAAAAACTTATTTGTTTATCTTGTCATTTTTTTACATAATAATAATTGTATTTTGCTCCGTTACAAATAGCGAAAAAAATTATTAATAATATTAAATGCGATCGCATGACAAAATAATTTTAGGCTTAATTTATTATTAAATTTCGATAAGAGATCGGATGTGACAAATCATTTTTTCTGAAACAACTTTTATTGTGTGACAATAATGGTAATTTTGTAATTAAATGAGGGAATGTGACATAAATTGAAAATAAATTAAAGAGTCCATACACGTGAAATACAGTGTGGGCGGATTGATAATGTAAAGTGTTGATGTCACCACATAGGAGAGAAAAGTATTTTATTTCTTTTTCTTTAAAATACATTTTTCCATTATTCCCGACCTTATTTTTCAAAAAAAAAAAATTATACCGCTGGACTGGTCTTGATTATGCGGTCATTTTGAGATCCATTGTTGTTAGGTAAAAATGATTTTATATTTTTTTATTTTTTTAGTATACATATATGGTGAAAAATAATAATAATAATAATAATTAATGAAAAAATTGTCAAAAATGGTTAATAATATATTCTTGCATCTTTATGAATATGAATATTTTGTATTTATATTTCAGATTCATTTTTTCTAAAAAAAATTATGCATTGTCTCGAAATTTCATTGAGACAATATAATATTACTTTGGAATATTTGAGTATTCTTTTTAGAAAACTAGAAATATCTACTGAAACAATATAAAATTGTTGTACTAGAATTTTTCTATTTAATGTTTACATATATGGTATATATTCATGACTATGTTTATACTGTTAGAACCATGGTTTTGAAAACTAGACTGGGTTCGACCGGAACCGGAGCCTCATTTAGTCGGTGAGTGCCCTGTCTCTTTTAAGATTACAAACCGTTTATGAACCGCTGAACCGGTCGGTCAGAGCCAGTGAACCAGACGGGTTTTCGGTTTACAATGCGCAGTCAAATTTTAAAGCTAAAAAAACTTAAGAGCTCAAACTTTTACCAAACTGAAATTAAAGAGCTCTAATTTCTCAACAATTAATGAGGATATAAGTGCATTTTTGTAGATATGAGGAGTATATAATGGTCAGGGAGGATAGAATTAAAAGATGAAAGTACGAAAATGAGAAGAGAAAGAAAGAAGATGAAACTAGAAGGGAAGAAATGATGAAAATACAGGAGATGAATTTTCATGGAGAGGAAGAAGAGAGGCTGTGACAAGAAATTAAGAGAGAAAAGGGTTGGCTGAATGGTGGTGGACAATGTAGATATTTATTTCAGTTTGTAGATTGAACCCGATTCGAATTCGGTTGAACCCCGATCAAACCTCGATTCATTGAACCGACATCTCTACTGGTTTAATTGTCGGTGCGGTTCTGAAAACCATGGTTAGAACAATATATGGTATACTTTAATTAGTATTCTGTTGGAAGAAAAGAATATTCTTTTGAAAGAAAAACTAGAGAAACATTAGTATTCTTTGGAAGAAATGAGTATTCTTTTGGAAGAATAAAGTAGAATATACTTTTGGAAGAAATGAGCGTCTTTTTGGAAGAAGAACTAGAGAAACATAGTATTCTATTGGAAGAAATGAGTATTTTTTTTAAAAGAATAGAGTATCATGTTTGGAAAGAATACAATATTCTTTTGGAGAGCGTTTTTCGGTGAATTTCGAAAATCGCCCAGAAAATTCTAGAAAAGTTTCAGAAGATGTCTGTCGTAATTCTAAGAAACTTTAATTCTTTTAAAGCCAAATTTTGCACAGTTTAGTCCCAATAAATTATGAAGGTGGTTAAATGGATAAAAATTAAAGAAATTTAAAAAATCGTCTAGAAAATTCTGGAAAAATTGCAAGAGATGTATATCGTAATTCTAAGAAACTTTAATTATTGGGTTAAACCCAAAATTCTGCATAATTTAGTCCCGATAAATTATGAGAGTGGTTCAATGGATAAAAATTAAAGCAATTTAAAAAATCTTTTTTATCTAACAAAAATGGATCTAAAATTGACATCCTAATTAATATGAGTACAACAATATAAAAATTTTCGAAAAATGAGTTCGAGAACATCGGAAAAATGTATTGTAAAGAAAAATATTTAAACTTTTTTCTCTTTTCAGCGATGACATCAGCGCTGACATCACCATTCTCATTCCTTCCTTTCTTTCATGCGTGTCATTCTTTCCCATTTGTTTACAAGTTTGCCACATTTTCCTATTTAATTACTAAATTGCCCCCCATTGTCACACCATAAAAAGTTGTCACACTAAAACACTTTGTCACACTGAATCTCTCCCCAATAAATTCCGAAAGATTCATGTGTTTACAAGTAGAATGTGAGAAATTAGCATTTTATACCATTACCAATAAATTAAAATCAAAATACTATTTATCAAATCATCACATTTAACAACGTTAATAATTTTTCCGCTTTTTGAGTACTCGAGCTAAACACAATTCTTATTTTATATGTTGTTTTTGGCTAAAATTTGTTTTGCTAGCGAAATTTTTAATTTATTCTCACAATAGAGAATAAACTATTAACAGAGACAAAAGTGTAATATTAAATAATCTAGTGAATTTTTAAAATTATAAAGACGAAACAATGATTCTAACAAGCTTTAGATACTAGTATTAAATTTACCTTTAAATCATCTAGATTGTTATTTACAGCCCACTTTTTCGAACTACAGCTCCTTTTTTTTCAAAATACCCTTGACATAACTTTCTCACTCTCATTTTGAAATTTTAAAACCTCTCAACACCCTCTTTTTCAAAATTAAACTTTCTAACTCTAAAATCACAATTTTTGCTCCCGATTATGGACAAAATAACGAATAAGGTACGTAATTTTTGAAAAACACACTTGAAAATAGTTAATTTTGTAAAAAATTTCAAAAAAAAAATGTGTTTTTCGGTCTTTGAGGTCGTTTCTCCATAGGAGGAAACGCCATAGGTGAATGTTTCTCGGAAAAATTCATTTTTAAACTTTTTAACGTGTTTTTAATGTGTGAGTACTTCGTCCTTTAATGATTGGTCGTTATTGTATTTGTTGGCTCATTTGACTTCTCAAATTCAGAATTTCTAATGTTCGATTTTCAAATATAAATTTAAATAATTTTATTTAAGAAATTTCTAATTTTTATTTTTTTTATGACTCGTCCATGGACGAGTACATGTTTTTACACGAGTTTGTTTGTTGTAGTGATCCGTGTGCTTTGCAGACTTCATAAGTTGACAGACAAACACCATCAACAAATTATAAATAAACATCCTTAAAAAAATCTTACACAAACTTTAAATTAATTCTTAAATAAATATAATATATATAGTTTTGCCAACCAAAATGAAGGTCACCGGAGATTCCTCCCCTGAAACATATGATCGTTACAAAGAACTCAAAACCTTCGACGAGTCAAGATCAGGTGTTAAAGGCCTCGTTGACTCCGGCATCACTAAAGTCCCCAGAATTTTCATCCGTCCACCTGAGGACCTCATCAACGACAACCACAACACAGACGTGATCACTCAGTTCAAGATTCCGGTGATCAACCTTAAGGAAATGAAAGAACGGCGGCGAGAGGCGGTGGCAGAAGTGAAAATGGCGGTGGAGGAGGTAGGGTTCTTCCAATTGGTGAACCATGGAATAGATAGCAGGGTTCTCGAGAAGGTGTTAGCCACGGTGCGTGGCTTCCACGAGCTGTCGCAGGCGGAGAAGGAGAAGTATTATACGAGAGAAAGCCCGGGGAGGAAGATGGTGAGATATGGGAGTAATTTTGATTTATATGAATCTAAATATGCCAACTGGAGGGACACTTTGTTTTGTGTCATGGGACCTCAGTCCTTTGATTCTCAAGACTTGCCTCACGTTTGCAGGTAATTCATACTTGCCTAAATTTAAAATTGTTAAATTGTCTCACATCATCGCTAACTCATCCCTAACTAGGGAGTTAAAATAACTTTTTAAATATAAGAAGCAGTTATATCCTTTAGGGCATGTAGTTAAGTTTTGCTAATAAAAAATTATGACATGACATATCACGTCAACAAGTCCACCACGTGACACATATAATTAACAATAAAGTTAGAATGTGGTCAATATTTTATTGGTTAGAGACTAGTGTTAATGCCACGTGGTGGATTACTGTCATCGTGAATTTCTCCAAAAGATGTTATATTTAACGAGTTGGGTCAAGTTGAAGTGATAAAAAGAATAAAAAATAAATTCAACCCCTTCAATTGAGAAGCTATATGAAAAAACGGATAAATTTAAGGGGCTGCAGAAGTATTGTGCCTTAAATATACAAGCAATATGAATCTTAGACATGTTCTATATTTTTGTTTGATAATTACTAATCTGTTTAGTTGTCTCAGTTTTCATGCAGTATTTCACACCTTACAACTATCTGTTTCACTTTTTTACAACTTTTTTAGCTCAAGGTTTTGTCCCCTCAAATAACAATAGTCTCACACGACTTGTCGTCCAATCTCCTTAGATATGTGCTTATTTTCGTCTACATTATATATACCAAATGCAATTGATTACTATATCCGCCAGACGAAATAGTGCTTTAAAGTTGGGTATTGTAGAGAGGAGATAATGGAGTACGCGAAGGAGGTAAAGAAATTAGGAAGCAATTTGTTTGAATTACTATCAGAGGCACTTAAGTTAAAGGCAGGGCATCTCAAAGAGTTGGACTGTGAAAATGGACTAGCAATTATGTGTCATTATTATCCAGCATGTCCTCAACCTGAACTCACTATGGGCACAACTAAGCATTCAGACTCTAGTTTTCTGACTGTTCTGCTTCAAGATCAAATTGGCGGACTCCAAATATTTCATCGCAATTCTTGGATCGATGTTCCTCATGTCCATGGTGCTCTCATTGTCAACATTGGAGATCTTTTACAGGCAAGTTAATCCATTCTATGCAATCACCCACACTGCCTATTGTCTTTTAAATTAATAACCACTAATTCCAAGCTCAATTCTAGCTTTCTTTTTTCAATTTATTTAAGGCATGCTTCTTCTCTAATTATTGAGTTCTCTACCTCTTCATTTTATCTAATTGTTGAGTTACAATTGCAATTCCTTCACCATTTGGGCTGAGGATTTAAGCCTTCTTAATTAATACAGATATATATGTTCAATTCATTCTCATTGAGTAGGATCTTCATCCATATCTTATGTAACAGTTTTGAAACTTATCCCTTTAATTTGTGTAATAACATGTTGTTGGATTGAGATGCAGCTTATATCAAACGACAAGTTCAAAAGTGTGGAACATAGAGTATTAGCGAATACTATGGGTCCAAGAGTCTCGGTGGCTTGCTTTTTTTCTCCTCATCTCTACCTATCAACACGGAAGTATGGCCCCATCCCACAATTACTTTCACAAGATAACCCTCCTATTTACCGCGAAACCACTTTTAAAGATTTCGTTATACACTATGATTCCAAAGGAGGACTAGATGGTCATTCTCCACTCACGCCTTTCAAATTGAAATCATAGATGTAGAATTACACAGTACTAAAAGGATGTTTGTTTTCCTTTTCTTTTTATCTCATGTTTGCTTTTCCACCTCTAAAAGGAGATATGAAGTGTTTGGTTAAACCATTCAAAACATTTGGTTTCATGTAGCACCAAAATGATCTTAACACTTAAAATGGAGCAGAGGAGAAGTGCCATCTAGGCCTCTTTTATTGGAGTATAGAACATATTCTGTAATAGTAGTTTCTCTGCAGGATTATCTTCAGATAACAACTCCTTAATAGGTCCATAAAGTCTTGCTTTTGGCATCACATATGTGCTAAAAAAGCATGCCACTGATATTCTTGGTCCAATATGGCTAGCCAACACCCTATGATGCACACTTCCAAGCTTATCATTTGATATCAGCTACAACAAATCAACAACCAATTAGTACTAAACCGGAAACTTGTCGTTTAATCCAGAAATTTACGCTGATAGATAAGATGTAAGAATATGAGATGCTCACCTGTAAAAGGTCCCTAATATTGACTACTAGAGCACCAGGGGTGGGTTGTACATCAATCCAGTGATTTTGATGCAAAACTTGGAGTCCACCGATATGATCTTGTAAAAGAACGGTGAGGAAGTCATTATCAGTGTGTTTGGAGGTTCCTAAGGTTAGTTCTGGTTCCGGGCATGCTGGGTAGTAATGGCCTAAAACGGCAAGACTTTCGCCGCAATCCATGACTTTCAAGTGGTTCGGAGGTAGACCAAGTGCCTCTGATAGTAACTCCAAAAGCAGGTTCCCCAAGTTTGTTATCTGCTTCCAGTATGTCTTCAATGCATCTCTAGGGAAATTACTTTATAATCATGATTATGTAGAAAGTGAAGCAACTAAGATGAAAAAGAATGAGGTCAATTAAATCGATGGCCCTTCAATTGATCTTACATTCTTTATGGTTCCTAAATGGATTACACACATCTTTTGCTAACATAGAAGTCCATACATTAAAAAAAATAATAATAAAAAAGTGCATGAAAGTTTTTTTAAAAAATCAATCGATCTCTATCTATGGACCACTTACCTCCTCAATAGGGAGTAAATTACATCTATAATCACATAAGTTTGGGATTAAATAAAATTATTGAAATTTCACTTTTTATTTCAATAAAGTCATATAACCAATTCAATCAATGAAGGCAACACAATCGGAGATATGGTGGATTAATCAAGTGACGGGTGAAAAAAATGGATAATGCATCCAAAAAATGCTATTTTGGTAAATAAATGAGAATTCAATGTTTGGTTTAAGATATATACAAAAGTAATGCTTTGATTGGTTAAGGTTTGTTGATTTTGGTGATACAAAAACCGAGGAAGCATTTTAGGTTTTTGAATAACCGAAGATTGATTTTTATGATTTAAAAAAATCAAAAACTGATTCAGGTGGGCCAACGTTGTCTTTTTTAGATCAGGCTTTCTGACTTCGGTTTCTGTATAACCGAAGTGTGTCCACTATTAATTTTAAAAACAAACAGTCATTGAAATAAATGAAAACCAGATCTAAGCAAGCCGTGAAACAATGCCACCAAGATCTCCTGCAAAATCCTATTGCCATTTTGTTTTCTGCTTTGGGTTGCAGTACTCTATTTTTTTCTCATCACTCGATTTTCTTTTTCTACTTTCAATTTTCTCTTTTGCCAAACACTTTCTATCTTGCTCAATTGAATTCGATTTTACATTCTTGTGGGCTGAATTCCTAATTTGCTTCCTACTGACTATACATGGTTACATTCCTGGAATTATATATCTATACCATTTACTCTATCATCATCAATCATGAGGAGTTGAGTTCTTTGATGAAAACAGGCGTCCTCTTTAATTATGTCTCATTGTATCAGTGTAGCATGTTCTTGAATCCAGTTTTTAAAATTAATATGAGGCAGACTTCAGTTATACAAAAACCGAAGTTGGTGGATTCGGTTATTGTATAACTGAAGTCAGTGAGTCTGACCGAAACCGACAATGTTGGCTCACCTGAATTAACTTTTGTACTTTTTTAATTCATAAAAATCAATCTTCAGTTATTCAAAAATCGAAAATGCTTCCTCGGTTTTTGTATCACCGAAGTCAACAAACTCTTAGCTAGTCAAAGCATTACTTCCGTGTATATCTTAAACCAAGCCTTAAATTTTCATTTATCTGCCAAAATGGCATTTTTTGGGTGCATTATCCGAAAAAAATGGGAGCTTTTGGTGAGACCAACATCAACTAGTCATTTTACACCGGCTTTCGTGTTATCAAAAGCTTTTAGTTGATCGATTCGCTAATTGTCAGGATTCATTTTCTTTACTATAATCTTCAATTTGAAGTGTTAAATTCAACAAAATATACATACAAGAGGAGGTTAGAGAGTCAAAAATGGTTGTCAAATAAAAAAGATAAGGTTCAAATTTGTCCCTTTTATTGATAGGATAGTCAAAACAAAAGTTCAATCAATCTATTCAAAGTTTTCAATATTTAAGAATTGTTAAGAATTGTAATTACGTGTAATTGACCACAAGTTAAAGATAAAATTGATCTTGTGTGTAGTTTCAATCATAGAATTTTATGAATCTAGATCGAATGGTGACTAATTGTTGTATTTTATTCTTGCTACAGTGAAAAAAGTTGTTCAATTGTCAGATTTTCCATAGTACAATTCTATAGAGCAAGGCCATAATAAACTTTCTCTAACAAACTGAAATTACATGTAGTTCATAATCATTTAAGGCTTAACTATCTAACATCTATATAGATATAGGAGATAGCCAAAGCTGAGATATGCATCCAGTGAACTAATTCAGTAGGTATACAAACTTAAAAACTAACAATTCTTATTGGTTTTGATGCAATAGTAATACAAATACTAAAGCCATTTGACCAAATCTTGATGCCAAACATTACACCTTCACTCGAGCAGTTGGAGTCAGCGTTACGCCTTTGACTCAAAACTCCATATTTTGAGAATTAAAGAACCTCAAATTCATTGATTAAACTCAAGATGTCATCTTGGCTTATCTTCCCCATCTCTTTAGGCTTATCTATCATAAACTCAGCAGCCCTGTATATGGGAGGATATGTTACTGAAGCTTTCGGTTTATAGAACGAACTAGCAAACATCGACACACTCAGTATCGTGAGCTGCTTCCAGGTCCAAATTGATGATCCCCTAGCTAACCAGTGCTTTTCGTCTCTTTTCCATGAGAAGCTCATCAACATAGACAACCAACTGACCTAAACGAAGTGTACCGCTCGATATCCAAACTATACCGAACACCCTACCTCCTTTCATTGAGAAGGTCTTATCTCTATAGCTTATTGCCAAAATTGTTGTGAAGACAAAGTACAAGGCATCAACAGGGTTCATGCCTTCGTATGAATGTAAGAACAGGGTCCCAGCCATTATAATCCCCGAGACGATGCCCATTGCAAATAAGCACTTGCATATCTCTTTCTTGAATGATGGAACATTCTTTTGAGGCTCGGATAGTGCTTGAACAAGCAATACTTCCTGCATCTCTGGCAGGTAGTCTGCAACTTTGGTTAAAAGTAATCCTACACAGAGATAGAGAGAATATGCATGAAATCATCTTTCTGAAGGAAGTATTAGGCACTATATCTCCATATCCTACTGTAAACTACACAGAGATAGAGAGAATGACTGATCAGATTTGTTTTGATCCCTTCTATATCATCTAGGACTAAGTAGAAGCATCACATGCTAGCAGATAAGTAGACCACGAAGAACACAGCTAACTTCTCGATGTTGATCATAGATAGTACTTTCCCAAAAATGGTTTCAGGAAGGACACCAGAGTGCAACTTCTGTTTTGCCCCATCCGATGCCATTAATTAAGATAACTGATCACGGAGATTTAACAGAAGAAGCAGATTCACATAGAACTTATAGTAGAATGCTTCATCAGTATGGGAAATTTCCAAGCAAATTTCAATTTCTACCATCAAACTATGCTGGCAAAAGTGTACTTTGTAGTGTAAATCCTAATAAAAAAAATGTTTCTGCTCATTCAACTGTGCAGACACTGAATTTGTGAGCATGGAACAAGGAAGTTTCCGCTATAAACTTGAATTTTACTGTTTATGGATCACAGTAACCATAGGTGACAATTTATATGGTTCAGTTATCAAGTTTTTGCAAGATAGAGAAGAAGAAACAAAAACCAAATGGGATTTAATCCAGAGTAATGATATCTATATTCTGTAAAAAGTTTCAAAAAAAATGTTCAGAAGGTAAATTACACCCACTATCCATCAGAGTTGCTTCTTTTATGGCTTTCAAACTTCGAAAAAGGAAATAAAGGTCCTTAAACCTCAAAATGCCAAAAGTGCAAGAACAGAATTGTTTCGAACAACATTTTCAATTTTCCAAAAACGCAAAATTTCTCTGTCTAAACAATTTCTTTCTCTCTTCTAGCTAGAAAACACCTAAATGTTCTAAAAAAAGAATCAAGAATTGATGTTGCTTCAAAGTCATTTTCTACCAGCTTTACAATGGAGGGTTATTAGTTGTTGCAGTGATCAAATGTTGAGGAACTTTCATGTCAGAAATGGTGAAGTTCACTGGCTTTTATGCTTTTTAAAAAAAGTTCATGGAGCATACCAAAAAAAGATCAAAGTTGAGGGGCCATGTGTAGTTTACCCTGATTAAGAATTCCATACAAATTCACTATATCTTGTTGAAACAAAAGAATAGACCATGAGGTTTCCAAAAAGAGTTCCAAGTTTTCTATTGAGAACATCCTATCAAAACAATGACAATTCACAATTCTTTTCAAATTTATTCTAAATGCATAATCATGTATACTTAAGACTCACATAGATAATCAAGTTCTATGATAAGTAGCTATTATACATACCCAATAAGCAATATTTTTTGTTGGAGGATCTCAAAGTCTGAAATGCATCAATGGAGAAGTGCCATCAAGGCCTTTAGCATTGAAGTAGTCACTGTATTCTTTCACTGTGGTTGCTCTGTACTTAGGAGGATTATATTCAGATAACAACTCCTTGATAGGTTCATAGATTCTTGGAGTTGATTTCACATTGGTGCTAAAAAAGCTCGCTACGGATATTCTTGGTCCTACACGGTTTGCCAGCACCCTGTGCTCCACGCTTATAAACTTATCATTTGATACTAGCTGCAAAATCAACAACCAAAACCCTTGAGCCAATTGGGTAGAAACTAAAATTATCTGTAGTTGTTGTTGGAATAAACTTGCCTGTAGAAGATCACCGACATTAACTACAAGAGCTCCAGGAGTGGGAGGGACATCAATCCATTGATTCTGATGAAGAACTTGAAGACCACCAATTTGGTCTTGTAGAAGAACAGTGAGAAAGTCGTTGTCAGCATGTGGACTTGTGCCAAATGTTAATTCTGTCTGTGGGCATGGCGGGTAGTAATGGCCTAAAATAAAAAGTCCATCAGCACAACCTATGTCTTGCAAGTAGTTTTGTTTCAAACCTAGAGCTTCTGACAATAATTCCAACACCGTGTTTCCAAATTTCTGAACTTGCTTCAAGTATTCCATCACTATATCTCTGCAAAAATAATTGTGACAATATAAAACTTGTGGGTTTCGATGTAAGCAAAAAATGATTGTCTTTACAAATATTGTTAAATTCGGACAAAATGTTTGTCATACCACTCTAAATTTCTAAGTCTAGGTATCTTATTTCACTATATTGTCAATTACTGTCACCATCCAAAGTTCATGACACACTGACTGGGTGATGTGGTCGTCCATGAGTTAAAAAAATGTGGGATATGGGACAGCTATAAGGAAGAGCGCATACCATAGATGTCTTATCGTAACTTACATATGTCAACCCAATTCAGTTTAGGGAGCTGTCACCTGTCATGGATTTGACTATGAAGGTTTGCTGTGCTACCTGAAGAAGATAAGGTTGTTATGGCAAATACGACAGCTGGCAGATCAGTTAGTTAACTGAATGCATTAGGCGGGAAAGTTTTTGTTTATTGTTTTAACTAATTCTAGCCAGTAAGTAGCTAATCTTAGTGATATAAATAGCAGAGCAGAGCATTGTACAGATGCTCTTGATCATGAATAAAGATCTTCTTCGATCCCTTAATATGCTTAGCTTTGCAGCAATCGAAATACTAAACTGGTTTGGGAGTTGTTCCCGCTCCACCAATGGGAAGGCAAGGACCACTAAGCTTTGGAGACAGAAAAAGCATAATCTGGGGCAACTCAAGAGTCCTAGGTGAATGCCCGGTGTTGTATTTGCGCCATATGAGGCATGACAAATGACTATTATTCTGAAACTTGCCTATTATACAAAATTGGACAGCTTAATCTTGACTATTATTTCAATGTGTTAGTCCCGAAATGATTGATCCCGGCTAACATAAACCATGTCAGCGACATAAATTCTTTTCAGCCACCACTCCGTCCTATCCACCACCATCAAAAACTATACATATAAATGCGAGAGCTTTTACCTCTCTCTGTTTTTGCTACTTTTAGCGTATATTGCAAAGACCCGTAAACTAACAATTGGAAGCAATTAAAGATTTGTGACCTGCAAACGGTCGGCAGCTCTTGAAGAGCGGGAAGATCAGGAAGTAACTGGAAAAAAATGGTATCTCTCCAGTTAGTAGAAAGGGCTGTGTACAAATCAAAGTTGGTATTATATCCAACTTTGTCAGTGATATCACGGGTATAAAACTCCTTTTTAATATCAGAATCTTGCTCGAAAAATCTCCGTACTCCTTCCAACATTTCCTGCAGGATATCCATAGAAATCCCATGGTTGATTACTTGGAAAAATCCCCAAGTCTCCGAAGCCTTTCGTACTTGCTCAACAACCTCTTTGCGTAGAGTTGAGCTTTTATGAATTCCTGATACATCAATGACGGGAAAACTCAACTTGGGATCAGCACTAGCAGGGGGTGAAATGATGAATGGGTGATGGAAAATGGAAGGAACATGAGTGATTCCAGCATCAACAAGCCCTTTTACACCTTCTTTTGTTTCATCAAAAGCTTTCAGATCATTTTTTCGGTTGTATTTGGAGTCCATTCTTGGTTTTTAGTTCAGTTTGTTTGGAATTTCAACATGTTTTGCTCAGGATAATGTTCTTGTCCACCATACCCATATTTTGTGGTTACAACTATCATACAAAAACCACCGCCAAACTCCGTTAAATTACACGACTGGTACCTAAATTATAGGTTGTTTCTTAAACAGTTACCTAAATTATTTTATTTTTGCAATGGAGTTTTCAAATTATCGATGACCTCCCAAACTAGTACCTAACTATCTGCTATAACTGGTTAACGCAATTTTGACCAATTTTTTGTTTACTCCATTGACCATACTATACAAAATATGAGAATATTGAGACTCGAACTCAACACTCTTTGATTGCAAACTCTAATACCATGACGATAAATCGATTGAACCAAAACTATAAGCGGTATTTATAAGTCCGAATATAGTTGTTATATTAATATCTTGACAAATTTATTTGTTTGATTTAAAATAAATATTATTTTACAATGATATGATTTTGCTCTAAATGATGATGATAGTAGAAGCTTGTTAACTCTCATCCTTTTTTAAGATACACAGATTGTAGAATGCAAAATCCCTAAATTTGCATTGCTATATATTCAACCTAAAAATTCAATCATAGTGATTAAACTTCATAATAATCAACTTTAGAGAAAATCCACTGCCATCAAAAGCAGTTATTATACATTACACTAGTTTTTTTTGCCAAACCTCAGAGCTTGAAATGCAGCAGAGCAGAAATGCCACCAAGCCCTTTTGTTGTGAAGTAAGAAGTATATTCTTTGACTGTTGTCTCTCTATACTTTGGAGGATTATCTTCTGATAACAATTCCTTGATAGGTCCACATACTCCTGCTGTTTCTGTTAGAAGCGTGGTAAAAAAGGTTGCCACTGATATTCTTGGTCCTATACGGTTTGCCAGCACCCTGTGCTCCGCGCTTATCAACTTATCATTTGATACTAGCTGAAAACTCAAAATAAAAACCATAAGCCATAATTAGTTATAAAAAAGGATATACACAGAAATAAATTAACAATATAAATTCAGACAGACTTCTGATGACTTGCCTGCAGAAGATCCCCAATATTAACAACGAGTGCCCCGGGAGTTGGAGGGACATCAATCCATTGATTCTGATGAAAAACTTGAAGACCACCTATTTGGTCTTGTAGAAGGATAGTAAGAAAGTCGTTATCAGTATGTTGAGTGGTGCCCAATGTTAATTCTGGTTGCGGGCATGCTGGATAGTAATGGGCTAAATGAAAAAGTCCATCGGCACAACCTATGTCTTTCAAGTAGTTTGGCTTCAAACCTAGAGCTTCTGATAATAATTCGAACAGGGTATTTCCCAACTTTTGAACTTGTTTCGAGTATTCCATTACTATATCTCTGCAAAATGAAGAGAAAAGATCACCACGAAAGATGTCAATATTAAAACAGCATCCAATAAAAAAATTATTTCAAATGATCTATCGATATAAAAAAAGTCCAGGTGTTCATCCTAAAGATGTCAATATTCGTATATCTAACCTGCAAATATTTGGAAGTTGTTCGGGGTTGAGAGGGTCCGGAGCGAATTTGACTTGAAGTGTATCTCTCCAGTTAGCAGAAGGGGCACTATACAAATCAAAGTTGCTGTTATATCCAACTTTTTTGGTGATATCACGAGTGTATAATTCCTTTTTAATCTCTGAATCTTGCTCGTGAAACTTCCTTATTCCGTCCTCCATCCCCTCCACTATATCGGCAGGGATTCCATGGTTGATTACTTGGAAAAATCCCCAAGTCTCGGAAGCCTTTCGTACTTGCTCAACAAGTTCTCCCCGTAGAGTTGAATCTTTTTCAACACTTGATAGATCAATGACAGGAAAACTCAAGTTGACGTGAGGAGAAGCAGCAAGAGTAGTAGGCAAAATGATGTCGTCGGATGGGTGATGGAAAATACGAGGGATTTGAGTAATCCCAGCATCAAGAAGCCCTTTGACACCTAGTTTTGTATCATCAAAAGCTTTTAGCTCGTTTATTCGGCTATAATCAGTGTCAGGTGTGGAGTTCATATTTTCTTTTAAGTTGGTAATAAATTTGCTAATACATCTCCCTTCATATTCATATATAGTTGCTAACAAAAAAGAATATAGTTGCTAAAAGAAGAGTTAATTAGTAAACAGTAGCCGAAACCAGACGTTAACATCACAAGTTTAATTAATATTATCCACTTTGAATGAATTGCTGTATGGTACAATTTTCACAAAGAAAATTCGAGAGAGAAGGACAAATCATTTGGCTTATTTGGACTAAATGGAACAACAGACAAACTCGCCAAGTATATGTTGAATATTCAATCCTCAAATATAATGATAGGCGTGCTACAACATTTTAAACGGCTCTAAGCATTTGATTAAAAATAATGACATAAACGTGAATTTTTGTGAATAATTATATTTTTATTTTTCTCTCTTGTTTAATTTTGATGATATTTTTGTTAAGATCATCAAATTATTAGTGATGATCTCACAAATAGTATAGCAATTTTAATTCTTCTATTTTTAAGTTTTGAGATTAATTTTTTTTTGGTTACATTAAGTTTTTGAAATTATTTAGGTATGGTTTGATAAAAAGGGATTATACACCTAAAAAATGCCAAAATCCCTAATAATTCATCAAAAATTATTTAGTTTTAGATATACACCAAACTGATGCTTTGACTAGTTAAAGATAGTTACCGAACTACGCTTTTCGGTAATAGGATAACCGAAATCACAAATCAAAAAGTAAAAAACTATTGAGACATGTCAGAGATAGGTAGAACATCCAACTTCGGTTATTCCATAACCGATTTCATATACTTCGGTTATGGAATAACCGAAGTCACACAATATGAAACAGATCTCCATCCACGGTCACTGTTGATAATTTTCTGGTCTTGAATTTTAGACATTTGTTGTTTCAAATCAAAAATTGATAATCGATTCTTAATTTCTGTTGTATTGGGTTCAATTTTTTGTAATTGATTCTTATTCAAATATATCATCATCAAATTATGAATCCAAAATCAGAATCAAGTTTAATTTGAGGCTAAAAAGTATTTGAAAATAAAATATAGTTAACCAGAACTATAAACAGACTAATAAAAAATTGAATCTCAAAATCTGCAGATGCAGAACCTCGAAAAACACATAACAAACCACCCCCAAAAAAGAACAGAGATTTGAGAAGGAGAAGACAAAAGAAATGGAAGAGATAGACGATGGTGTCGGAGATCATTCACGGTGGAGTGTAGATCGGAGATCGCAGTGCATATATTAGAGACGGCGGGCGGGGAGATTGGAGACAGCAGAAGGCAGAGTGGAGAAGGTGTTTCAAAAGTAGATCATTTCTACTCATGTAAAAGTAAATTAATTTGTGTGGATTAGGTTAGGAGGATTAATAATTAAAAGAATTTTTTATTTAAATGTACAGATATCATAACATAAATCAGAGTTCTTAAATTGAAAAGAGGAGAAGACATCTATTGTGCAATATTGTACACTCTATCACTGAAAATCTATTTTCGATTATTTATTAACCGAAATCAACTAGTCAAAGTATTAGTTTGGTGTATAATTTAAACCAAACAATCTTTGATAAATTATTAGGGATTTTAGCATTTTTTAAGAGTATAATCCGATAAAAAAAAAGATTCAAATAATTCCGAATTTTTGTTTTCCCAATTGTTTGCTTTCCTTGTCTGTATTGATTCTGAAAAGTCAAAAAATACTTTTTCCACTAGAAATTTGTAACTACAATTTTTAATTTTTGAAAAATTTGTTTTGAGAATTAGCTTAAATATCATTCTTATAAACTCCAACTTAAAAGTCTTTCTTTTAAAAAATTGCGTACAAGAATCAATTTCGAAAAAAAAAATAAAATTATATCACAATGGGTGATTTTTTTTCGAAAAATCTACAGTACTGCAATGTACTGTGAGTTTATTTTAAATTTATTAATTATATTTAAATTTTTGGTGGGAAAATTTTATCAAAACCAGATATTTCATTTAACTTAATAACCCCCACTCAAATCTTGCCACTGTGTAGTTTAGAAAAAACCCCTTTTAATTCCCACTAAATTGTCACTGTATTCTCCTTCTCCTTCTTGCAATCCAGTCACCCCTTCAGCGACTCACCGCCACCGTCAATCTCCGGGCAGCCATTTGAACAAAACTCCATTCGCCCTATTTATATTTCTGTCATCCATCGGCTTTCTATTATTTCTCAATTGCCTTCTCCATCTGCTCAAACATTTGTTTCTATTTCATCTTTTCAAATTGATTTTGTATAATAAAGAAAACTAAAAATTCTCAGTATTCTAAAAATCGTTATGCGGCCGCGGCGCGGTCAATGACTCAAACCATGAATCGGGAATTAATCAGGAATGAATTGGGAATTAATGTTTTGTATTTTTCTATTTTTTATTTATTTTAAATATATTACATAAATATTTAAAAAAAGAACATAAAAATCCATATTAGAAGATAAAAAAATATTAACCAAACTACCTAAAAATAATAACGAAATAATATGAAAATGGATGACAAAATACTAATAATATCTTTTCAGCACTCTAAAAAACTACACGGCACACAAAAACAATATGAAAATGGATGATAAAATAATAATAATATTTTGCTCATTATATGGAGCTAAAGAGCATACTTGTGCAACTACAATTGTAATGTGTGTTCTATTCAATCTCATAACATATGACACTAAGTTTGAGAGATGACAAATTATATGGTGCAAAAGCAATCAAATAATGTCAGTGAGTAATAATTGACAAAAATAAAAATTAATTATTTAATTAAAATTGTATGAGCTATTTTTATTTTGGCCAGTTTTTTCTTAATTGGGATAATTTTTTTTCTTAAATCAGTTATAAATCGGTTGACCGATTTAAAACGACCTATTTACGAAAATCAGTACGGTATACTCAGTTTTACCGATTAATCGCCAATAAATCGATTAATTCGGCCGATTTTTAGAACACCGAAAATTCTGCAATTTTCAATTCAATTGCAATCCAAATTCAGCAACCTAATTTAGAAAACATACAATACAATGTTAAATTCAATTCAAATAATATCAATAATCCGCTCCAAAGAGGGTTACAACTCTGATTATTGCATAAATCCAACTTGAATGTAAACCGCATCGATCACCCGAATAAACGAAAGAGCAACTGCAAAGAGGAAAGTATATTTCAGAATGTGCTGAGTTGATTTGACGGCTCCCGTAGCGGGTAGGTTACAAGAGAGGGAAAGGATGACTAGAATTTGAAGCAGGGAAGGGAATATTGGAAAGACAAAAGGACGTTGATTTATTTCTAATTAAATTAAATTAGATAGAATTTAATGGATAAATGATTAGGCGGTTTCAGGGGAGTTCTCGGTTAAGGCGTACTATGTTTCACATGTTCGTCACCATCCGAGTTCAACTTGGAGTAAAGAAATTTGGAGAGGCTGCATTCCTCCTTCTCGTTCCCTCACTTGTTGGCGTATCCTCTTGGGTTGTATCCCGACCATTGAGGTCCTGCAACATCGACATCTCATGTATGTTTCCCATTGTGTTCTTTGTAAAGCGGATTCAGAAACTATGGAACATTTGTTTTTAAAATGTCCATTCTCGGTTTTAATGTGGCAAAGTATCTCGGCTTTATTTGGGGAAAAAATCCATTTGAATGGTTCGGTTCTTCACTTATTTACGTCGGCTTTATCTGTTCGATTGAGTGCTCAGCTCCATAATATTTGGGTATCAATCGGCTATTGTCACTTGTTTCTGGTTGATTTGGCACTTACGTAATAGAGCGGTTTTTGATGATGACCCCCCAAAGATTCATTTGGCGTTGTGCAGAATTTGGCAAAGTTTGCGAGATTCTAATCTCTTAAACTCAGGAAGAATGATTAACACGGTCCAGGAATGGCAATTTTTTCGGGAACTTGGTATTGAAGGTCGACTTACGTATGCCCCATGCATTCTTACTGTTTCTTGGAAACCTCCAACAGTTGGTTGGATGAAAGTTAATACTGACGGTGCATTATCAGGTTCTCCGTCTTTAGGTGGTGCGGGTGGAATTTTTCGAAACAGTAGAGGTTTTCCCCATGGCTCGTTTGCTTTTCCGGTTGGTGAAGTTTGTGCGCATATAGCAGAATTGTGTGCCGCGATTATGGCGGTGCATATTGCTCGCGATAGAGGGTGGCATAATTTGTGGTTGGAGTGTGATTCTTCTTATGTCGTTGCTCTTTTTCGCGCCCGCTCTTGGAAAGTTCCTTGGTCTATCCGCTCGGATTGGATTCAATGCCTCAATTGGATTTCTTCAATGAATTTTGTGGTTACTCATATTTTCAGAGAAGGAAACGGTGTTGCAGATGCTCTTTCGAAGTGCGGTCAGACTAGTAGTATTTTTGCATGGTGGCATTCTTGTCCCAGTTTTTGTAGTTCCTTTGTTTCGGATGATTTATCCGGCAAGGAACAATTTCGATTTCGTTAACTTTGTTTCTTTTCTGGTTCTTTTTCCTTTTTTTTGTTCTTCTTTGAGTCTTGATGTTCCTCTTTCTGTTTCGGCGGTGCCAACCTAGTTGGGATCTCCGTTCTTTAAGAGCCGCATTGGCTCCGTTTCTAATAAAAAAAATGGATAAATGATTAGGGATTTATTTGTCAAAAAAATAAAGATTAGGGATCTAAACATACATTTAGTGGTACATTACGATACATTTAAATATACTGTAGAGTCATCCGATTTATTTATTTTCAATTTTTATGTAACTTATTTTTTATTTTTTAAAATTGTTACGAAAAATCACTTTTACATAGTGAATTAAATCACAAATATCATTTATATAAAAATTGATAAAAAAGAACAGAATAGAACTTTCAAAAAAAAAAAAACAGAATAGAAAAAAAATGATATATTTTTTTTAACTAAATTCAATTAAGTTGATAATATAAAAAGAGGGTTTTTCTAAACAAAGTAACCTGTTTCACCATCATTATTGGTTAAGTGGTGGAGAATTAGATGCATAGCTGATAAATGGAAAATAATAATTACTTCAAAACAATCATGCTCTAAACTATAAAAAGTATTTGCTTGCAAGTGTTTACAAAAGCATGTTGCATTTGCAAATAATACAACACATGTCATTTTTCTAAGTTTACATCACCATTACATTAAAATTTAAAGATAGAGATTAAAATTTTACACAATCACCTGAACACGACGGGTTGATATAAGACTATCTAAAACACTATTTATTACTAAAGTAAAATATGTGATTTGATTGGATTTTAATTTTTACCCTCAAGTTTTAATATAATGATGATTGACCAAATCGTATTTGGTCACTTAGTTATCTACGAGGTGAGCATTACTCTATATTTATATTTATTATTATGGCAAAAACAATGATATGTATATTATTGTCTATTTCTGTGCATCCGCCAACAACTATTGGGGTAGAATCTTTTTTACTATTTATTATTTTATGCAGACCCAACCTTCAAATATACATAAAACAAAAGCCGACCACTTTTTTTTAAAGTATGTGTTAGATTTTAATTACGGGGGCCAAAGCTAAGCAAAATTGTTTTATATGCATTATATTCTAGATATGATGAAAAATATATGATAATTTTGCTCAAGAAATAATATGATAATAACAGGTTTGTTTTATCACTCTAGGTTTGTCAATTTGTGAAAAATAATAGAAGAAACAAAATAAAATATTTGATAATGAATTGGTTAAAAGTATTAATAGTACAAATTAATGAAAAATAACTTAAAATTTTATTAGTAATAGTTAGTAATTTTGATGGGCATGTGATGGCCATGCAAAAGGTATATGATTAAGGGTTGAAAAGCGTCTATAACGTTCATAAAAAAAAAAAAAAAAACGTCTATAACACCTATAAGGTAGAAAATAGGATAGGTGTAGGGTATCCATCCTATGTTAATGCTTAAGTTAGTAACTCAGGAAAAAAAAATGAATAGAGAGATTTTTGTAAAGAAGGAGATTTTGTAAATAAAATTCATTTATCCCTTATGTTACTTGAGCTTGAGTTATATACAAATAGGGGGATGGTGATCCTGTTTAGGAAGGATTAGATGGTCTAAAAATAATTGACTAAGTAATTAAGAATCTAGCCATTTAGGAATTCGGACCATTTATCCATTGTTTACACAAGTTTATGTGTGTAATGAAACGTAAACTTTTAAGTTAATCTTATTTAGAAGTTTTCATTTGAGAAGTAACTAAAGTTAGGGTTCATTTGGTAAACTGTTTTTGTTTGCTGTTTGCAGTTCTTGTTTGCGGTTTGCTGTTTTTGTTTGCAGTTTGTTGTTTGCTGTTTGATTATTGGTGTTTGGTAAAATCATAATTATTTATTGTTGTTAGCATGTAAAATGACTAATATGAGCGTTATTAATTTTTTTAAACGTAAAATGCAAAGGACGATAAAACAACAAGCAACATTTTCTAATTTCTAACCAAATATCCAATTAATTGCTTTTTACATTGAAAAAGACTGAATACATATGCAGCGTCCTAAACTTATTCATTTTTTTTTCAATTAGCTCCCTCAACTTAAAGGACAATCTATTAGCCACCTGAATTTATAATTTTTTCCACTTGGCCCCCTCAACTTGTCAAATATGACCCGTTTTGTCGCTTTGTGCTGACGTGACATAATATAAATGGTACTAAAAAATTCATGTCACATCAGCACAAAAGAGGCATAATGAATTACATTTGATAAGTTGAGGAGACCGAGTGAAAAAGGTTTACAAGTTGAGAGGCTCAAGTGCAAAGAAATTACAAGTTCATGTGGTCTATAAGTTTACCTATAAGTTAAAAGGGCCAAGTGAAAAAAATGAACAAATTTAAATGACGATGCCATTGAAAAAACAAAAAGAAGCTTAGAAACGGTGAAAGAAACAACCTTTAGTATCCCTCACAAGCCCGTTGCCCATCCATAGGTAGTTGCTTGCTTCTTGTCCATCTGGCTATTGGAAGAACAACTCCATTCCAGGTCCTTATTTTATTAATTTTCTGCAATTTTATTCATTTCCATACATTTCTTCTTTAGGTTGAATTGAATTCTGCTGGATTTTTATTTATTTATGAATGAATGTTAACTAATAGGACTAATTTCATTTTTAGGTTGAAATTGCCATTTATTACTTTAATTTTTTAGAACTTGTAAATAATGGGTAAAAAGTGCCGAATGTCACTCAAGTTTGCCTCATATCACAACATGATCAATTAACTTTGAATAGAACAATAAAACCACTAAGCTTTTATTCCATCTACAATAAAGTCACAATTGCCGGTTTGGTGTTCATGTGGCGCCGGTTTGTAGTGGATCCTATTAGATTGTCCACGTCATAGTTCCGGCGCCACGTGGACACCAAACCGGCGACTATGACCTTATTGTGGCCGGAATGAAAGTTTAGTAATTTTATTGTCCTATTTTAAAGTTAAGTGGCTATATTGTGACATGAGGCAAACTTGAGTGACCTTGGGTGCTTTTTACCCAGCAAATAATATGTGTTTGTTCATCTTTCGATTTCAATGTCGTGGTACTGCTTCTTCTTCTTAAAGAGATTAAAATGCACAATTGTAACTAAAAAAAGAGAATTTGAGAGCAATTCTACTATATGTCATAAATAGATATGTAATGCTTTAATGTCTATGGCTGCTCAATTGAAATTCTTTTAACTGCTTTTACCCTAAAAATTTCAAAGTTCTATACGAATTTCTAATGAGCAGAGGCTCCTGGATCCCCGTCCCTGCACTATATCTCATCATGCCTTGGGGAAAATCTGATATTCTTGGTCATATATCCTTTGCCAGCACTATCGCCCATTACGAACTTAAGTAAATGATCAAATCAATTTTCTTATCGAGATTCTGCTTTCGATATAAAGAAAATTCCCTAACCTTTTTAAATTTATTCCAAATGGATAATAATGCATTTGAGAGTTGAGTTGGGACTCATAAAGATAAGTTCCATAATAAGTAGTTATTCTAAATGGAGATGGATAATGTACTTGATAAGTAGATAATATACCCGGCCAACAAGCAATGTTCTTTTTCGCAAAACCTCAGAGCTTGAAATGGAGCAGAGCAGAAGTGCCATCAAGGCCTTTAGCAAAGAAGTTGGGAGTGAATTCTTTCACTGTTGTTTCTCTGTACTAATGAGGATTGTCTTCCGATAACAGACCCTTAATAGGTCCGTAGATTCTTGGAGTACTTGACTCTAGATTTGATTTAAAAAGTGTTGCTACGGATACTCTTGGTCCTATACGGTTGGCCAGCACCCTGTGCTCCAGGCTTATCAACTGATCATTTGATATTAGCTGAAAAATCAACCAAAATCTTGCTAATTAGATACACAAAAAACAGAGGTATAAAGAGAGAAAATTGTAATGACTTGCCTGCAATAGGTCACCAATGTTAACAACAAGAGCCCCAATAGCAGGAGGGACATCAATCCATTGATTCTGATGAAGAACTTGAAGACCACCAATCTGGTCTTGTAGAAGAATAGTGAGAAAGTCGTTATCAGCACGTTGAGTCGTGCCGAATGTTAATTCTGGCTGTGGGCATGCTGGATAGTAATGACCTAATAGAAAAAAATCCCTCAGCACAACCTATGTCTTTCAAGTAGTTTGGCTTCAAACCTAGAGCTTCTGATAATAATTCCAACTATATATTCTCCAATTTCTCAACTTGTTTTGAGTATTCCATAAATATATCTCTACAAAATAATAGGAAATTTTATTTCATAATTAAACTAATTGCCATTAGTAATTTGAAATGTGATTGACTTGTGGTCAATCCCTAAATTTATTTTTTATTTATAGTGAACTTAAACGTTTCCTGGTTTGTCGTTTTTTTAGTTTAACCCTCTAGGCATAACGGCATGAACTTTCGTTTCACGCTTTCAAAGCATCTACCTACAAGCTAGCTCTGCAGCATGTCCGCCTATCGAAGGGGTGATTAGATTCTGCTACATGTGAAGGTCATAAAGATATTAAGTAAACAGGGAAACATTTAAAAAATGAATTTGTGTACTTGGACGTGCAAGGTTATAGATTTTTTCTCGCATTCCATTATCTATCCTCTATACACATGTCATTTTATACGATATCTCTAATTTAAAATGAACAAGGATGCTAGTCTGTCTTCTAGATAGATGTAGCATACTATCAGATGGATGGTGGATTGTTTTGAAAGTTTGAAAACTGGCTGGCATGCCATTATTGCCTGGCGTAGCAACTTTAAAATACCAGAAAACCAGCAAAAAGTTCAAGCTCACTATGAATGGCTAAAATAATCAACATCTTCAGCACAAATGTGTCAATCTTCATATTTCTGACCTGCAAATAGTCGACAATTGTTCAGGATTGATAGGATCTGGAGCAAATTGTAAAACAAGTGAATTCCTCCAGTTAGTAGAAGGAGCGCTATACAAATCAAAGTTGCTATTATATCCAACTTTTTTGGTAATATCACGAGTATAAAATGCCTTTTTAATCTCTGAATCTTGCTCGTGAAATCTCCTAACTCCTTCCTTCATCTCTTCCAGGACATTCCCTGGAATTCCGTGGTTGATTACTTGGAAAAATCCCCAAGTCTCTGAAGCCTTTCGCAGTTGCTCAACAACTTCTGTGTGCTGAGTAGAATCTTTATCCACACCTGATAGATCTATGACGGGGAAACCAACTTAGCATCAGCAAGAACAGAAGTAGGCCAATTTTTTTGAGCAGGTGGACAATGGAAAATACGAGGGATATGAGTAATCCCAGCATCAACAAGCCCTTTTACACCTTCTTTTGTGTTATCGAAAGCTTTTAACTCGTTCATTCGGCTATAATCAGAGTCGGATTTGGAGTTCATTTTTCTTTTACTGTTGGAATTTGGATGGTGTGTTTGGTAATATAACAACTGCTAATCTCCTTACATATGCTGATATTGTTTCTAAAAAGACATAATAAACACTCACTACAAGAAAAAGTGTCTATTGCGACGCTAAAATTTATGCTTTAATGACGTATTTTCCTGTCGCTAAGTGTTTACCAACATTTTTGTAAACGTCATTACTTGTGTCACTAAAAGTCCCTTCACCAATTTTGTAACTACACAAAGTTTTTACGTCAGTAAATTAGATTTAACGACAGTTTTAATATAAGCGTCTCTTAAATTAGCAACGCTATTGTTCTTAAAATGTCATAATATCAATCCAATTATATACGTATTACACGACCTTTACTTAAAAGTGTTTCAATTTAGCAACACATAATTTTATTTATGTCGTCATATAGCTACAATATATTTCAAAAGCGTTACAAATCTAATGACAATTTCATTAAAAATGTACCAAAATTCATGACATGAAAATAAAAACATCGTAAATTCGAAGACGAATGTCTTAATTCTGGTAACATTCATGTGTCGCTACTGCAGATTTTCTTTAAAATAAAAATCATATAAATTTGGATTGAATGGAGCTCCATGCACAAAACGTCCAAGGTGGGAGATTCTAGAATCTCTCTATTTACCAACAATTGATGCAAGAAGTTTGTTACTCTCTGATTTAGCTTCCTCCGATCAATTTTCTGGACATTTGAAACCATAAATTGGCCCTGGAAAATATTTTACAGGAGAAACAAGTCAATGAAACAAGGAAATCAAGCATAACGAGTAAAATTAATATGTAATTAGAGAGAGTTACACCATCAAAACACACACAAGACACTAGAAAAATAGAAGATTCACTGAAGCACCTTTAAAAAGAAGTTCAATATTCTTCAATTCTAACATCAGTTGTTATGCAAGTACAAGGGCAGCAGAAGAGGGAAAAGACAGATTTCAAGTAATTGCATGTGTTGTTATTGTTGCACTACTTTGGAATCGATGCCTAGCTAATAAGAAGTTGGTGAGAGATTTCATATCATGGATGGCACAATGTTGTTATGCCCAGGATCACACAAGCCTAACCTGCCTAATCTTCATTCATACATATGAAAACTCATTTAATTCTTAGGTACCCCAAACCAGTCTAACCTGCCAAGTGTAACCAGCCTAATCCAATTATACAATTCCAGCCAACACTAACAATTCTAACTTGATCAAACCAGCAGCATATATAGTCAGAAATGTAAATATGGAAAATCCACCATAATAGATCACACAAGGAGACATGAACTAAACCAACTTAAACATCAAAGAATCTATCAATTGAAGATTAGAAGTGATATTATACCTCAAGGTTGAACCCAATGCTTGTCTCCTTATGGCAGAATATCCTTATCATTATAATTTAAGTCTTCAAAATCACCTACAGAAGGAATGGATGGATGAACCTCATACAGACCATTATAATTTAACGGGTGTTCTCTTCTACCTGACAAGTAAAGTGCAAAAAGTTGACAGCAAACAAATGTGAAGGAAGTTGTGCAAATAGATAAGATAAATGCTAAAGTTAAATAAAAATCTCTTCTGTACCAAAACGAGCACATTTTCGGACAAATTAGAGTCGACACACAAATTTAAATTGTCTTCAAGTTTACAAATGCAGTCACTTTTATTTTAAGGTGTAGGCAAATTTTTAAAAAGTTTAAATTTAAAAATGTCATTAAATCATTAAACATTATGACACAATTTTAAAAATGTCACTGTGTCAAAAAAAATTAAAAACACTTTATATTTATGTTGTTGAAAAAGTGTAGTGGTAGACCCTCTTCTTGTAGTGACTCTTGCAAAAAGCAGACTTTTATTTCACAAATATAATGTACAGACAGATCATTGTCTTTGCGAAGTAAAAGAGCAGAAATAATTTGGATAATGGGACATCAATTAAGCTCACCCATACCTTCTTGGTGAACATTCAATCACAAATATAATGTACACGTGGAGCTACATACATTACTTATAATTGGACAAGCTTTTAAAAAAGGGAACTTTGAACTTGGTTTACGAGCTTATTGGTGTGATGAATTTACATCAAGTAGTTAATAGGTCACTTTAATTTGTTTTACGATATTTTATGGGTCCTATCAATTTACATGTAATGACTTATTACCCTCTTGAACTTATTTAGGTGTCACGATATCTTATTGGTCTTATTAAGCAATCACATTCTACTTTGATTGAGAAAACCTAGAGGTCTTATTCGGTTCCGTCCCTGCACTATATCTCATCATACTTGGGAAAAATTGATATTCTTGGTCCGTATTACGAACTTATCATTTGTTATGAGCTGAGAGAAAAAGAATACAAAAGGTCATTTAAACTTTCTTCTAACAAACCAAAATCATGGACAAAATCTAGAACATCGAACTCAAAAGACTTTCATGTACAAGATCTACAATGTAACAATTGGACTTCCTGGGGTAGACATGTCAATCCACTAATTCTGATTCAGAACAATGGCTCGCCGATATGGTCTTGTAGAAGAACGGTGCAAAACTTACTATGGGTATGTCTATGTGGTAGGGACTTGAGTTGAAGCAAGTAATGTCTATATGCAATTAGGCCAAGTTGTTACAGATTAACTACTTTTTGTTGAAGCGAAAAAGTAGACCACGAGGTTTCCGAATAGAGTTTCAGTTTAGTTGCCTAGGAATTAAGTCAATGATCAAATCCTTTCAATACAAAGAAAATTCACAAACCTTTTTAAATTTATTCTAAATCAAATCCTTTCAATACAAAGAAAATTCAAAAACCTTTTTAAATTTATTCCAAATCAAAAATCCTTTCAATACAAAGAAAAATCACAAAAAGATAAGTTCCATGATACGTAGTTATTAAACCCGGTCAAAGCAATGATCTGTATTTTTCAGAGCCTGAAATGCAGCAGAGCAGAAGTGCCATCAAGGCCTTTTCCATTGAAGTGTGTAGCGTACTCTTTGACTGTGACTTCTCTGTACTTGGGAGGATTGTCTTCAGATAACAGCTCCTTGATAGGTCCAAAGATTCTTGGAGTACTTGATTCTCGCTTTGATCTATAAAATGTTGCTACGGATATTCTTGGTCCTATATGGTTTGCCAGCACCCTGTGCTCCACGCTTATCAACTTATCATTTGATATTAACTGAAAAATCAATCACAAACCTTCAGCCATAACAAGATATACAAAAAGGATATACATATATATAGAGAAAATTTGATGACTTGCCTGCAAAAGATCACCGATATTAACAACGAGAGCCTCAGGAGCAGGAGGGACATCAATCCATTGATTCTGATGAAGAACTTGAAGACCCCCAATCTGGTCTTGCAGAAGAATAGTGAGAAAGTCGCTATCAGAATGTTGAGTCGTGCCGGATGTTAATTCTGGCTGCGGGCATGCTGGATAGTAATGGCCTAATAGAAAATATCCCTCAGCACAACCTATGTCTTTCAAGTAGTTTGGCTTCAAACCTAGAGCTTCTGATAATAATTCGAACAATATATTCCCCAATTTCTCAACTTGTTTTGAGTATTCCATAAATATATCTCTACAAAATAATAGAAATTTTTTTTTCATAATAAAAATAATTGCAATAGGTAATTTGAATTGACTTGCAGCCACTTAAAATAGTTGCAATTAGTAATTTGAATTGCCTTGCAGCCAGCCACTCCCTAAATTTATTTATTTTTTATTTATAGTGAACTTGAACGTTTCCCGGTTTATGGTTTTTTAGTTTAACCTTCTAGGCATAATGGCATGAATTTTCCTTTTATGCTTTCAAAGCATCTATCAACTAGATCTGCAGACTGCATGTCCGCCTATCGAACAAGTGATTAGATTCTGCTATATGTGAAGGTCATAATGATTTTGAGTAAACAGAAAAACACTTCAAAAATGAATTCATGAACGTGGACGTGTAAGGTTAAAGATTTTTTCTTCGCACATTCCATTATCTATCCCGTATACACATGTCATACTATACGACATCTTCTCTAAATGAAAATGGACAAGGATGCTAGTTTCTCTTCTAGATAGATGGACTAGCAGACTATCAGATGGATGGTGGATTGTTTTGAAAGTTTGAAAATTTTTGGGCATGACATTATTGCCTGGCGTAGTGAAGTAAAACACCATAAGACCAACAAAAAGTTCAAGCTCACTATCAACGGAAAAAAATAATCAAGAGATTCAGCACAAATGTGTCAATATTCATATTTCTGACCTGCAAGTATTTGGCAATTGTTCAGGATTGATATGCTCTTGAGCTACTTGTATAACAAGTGTATCTCTCCAGTTAATAGAAGGACCCTTGTACAAATCATAGTTGCTATAATATCCAACTTTTCGGGTATCATCGCGAGTATAGAATTTCTTTTTAATCTCAGAATCTTGCTCGTGAAATCTTCTAACTCCTTCCTTCATCTCCTCCAGGATATTCACAGGAATTCCATGGTTGATTACTTGGAAAAATCCCCAAGTCTCTGAAGCCTTTCGCACTTGCTCAACAACTTCTTTGTGCTGACTAGAATCTTTATTGACACCTGATAGATCAATGACGGGGAAACTCAACTTAGCATCAGCAAGAGCACAAGTAGGCCGAGTTTTTAGAGCAGGTGGGCAATGGAAAATACGAGGGACTTGAGTAATCCCAGCATCAACAAGCCCTTTCACACCTTCTTTTGTGTTATCGAAAGCTTTTAACTCGTTTATTCGGCTATAATCAGAGTCGGATTTGGAGTTCATTTTTCCTTTACAATTGGAATATGGAGGATGTGTTTGGTAATATAACTGCTAATCTCCTTTTATATGTTGATATAGTAGTTGCTAAAAGAATACATAATAAACACGTTTTCCAAAAGCAGACTTTTACTTTACAAGTTTAATTATTTGACAGCTTTATGGGATTATTTGACATCTTTAATTTTATGGTATTATGGGGAGTGATCAAGTATGACAAGCTATTTCGATGTGATATCTTTTATGGTCTGATAATGGGAGGCAATTTAGTAATTAATTAGGGAAATGTGGCAAATTTGTAAATAAAGAGTGAAACATGTCACATATGAAAAAGAAAGAACGAGGACGAGTGTGATGTCAGCGCTCATGTCATCACAAGAGAGAGAAAAAAGTTTTATTTCTTTTATTTAAAATACATTTTTCTGATGATCCCGAACTTATTTTTCTAAATTTTTTATACTGTTGGACTCGTGTTAATTAGGTGATCATTTTGAGATCCATTGTGGTAAAATAAAAACTATCTTTTTACAAATTTCTTTGATTTTTATCCATTTAATCACTTTCATAATTTATTGGAACTAAACTTTGCGGAATTTGGCTTTAGCCCGAGAATTAAAGTTTCTTAGAATTACAATATACATTTTCTGGAATTTTTCCTGAATTTTCTGGGCAATTTTTAAATTTTTTTAAATTTTTATCCATTTAACCGCTTTCATAATTTATTGGGACTAAACTGTGCGGAATTTGGCTTTAAACCAAAAATTAAAATTTATTCGAATTACGATATAGATCCTCTTGAGCTTTTTCAGAATTTTCTGGGCAATGTTTGGAATAAAGTATTACTTTGGAATATCAGAGTATTCAGAATACTCTGATATTCCAAAAAGAATACTGTGATATTCCAAAATAATACTCTGATATTCCACCAAAAATACTCTGATATCCTAACAAGAATACTCTAATCTTGCAAAAGAATACTATGATATTCCAACAAGAGTACTTGATGCGTGTTTTAGCACAAGGGTATAATATAGTCAGAATACGCACAGGGTCATCAATCACAGTATAAAACTTAAGTAAGAGTATCGATCCACAAAAATTAGTGGATCAATCGTTTCACAGAGCATAGATCTAAGAGAATCAAGGTAATAGGGAGTTTTAAAGCAAGAAATGGCAAGAAATGTAAGCAAACAAGTAAACAAGCAGTAAAGAGGCAAATCCAGTGAGAACAGGGTTGTTGTCGAGCACAAGGCTAAGAAGAAGGTGATGATAAACAATAATAAACAGGATACATGGAATAAGCACAGGGTCCAGAAAGCACATGTCTCTCAGATCTAAGTCTAAACATGCAAATACGTGATTAAGTGGTTCATCTGTATCATTCTCTCACGTTTCCATGACAAAAACAAATAAAAGATAATCAAAACAGCATTTCTACAGATTTCGACTAACTTGCACAGATCTACGCGTAGGAATAGGGTCACTCTGATTTCTCAAGAGTTCCGTACACATCAAACAAAATTAACAACTATTTCTAGTTAATTATTTGCTTAACCTTATAGTCTAGATCCAGATCTTACCTACTTTCTTTCAAAATATAGATAAATCACGCATATACATCAAGGCCATTAACATATAATGAGCAAATAAGCATAGATATAAGTTAACCACGTAAAACACCCTAACTAACCGAGACCCATTTATGCTTTTTCCAGCCCACTCCACGTAAATAGACTACTCACTACTCATCATGCAAGATCTATATAATAAACACCAAATATCATCCAAAATAACTATTTGTATTAAAGATTTAAAGGGATGAGAGCTTCTCTTCTCCAATGGCAGAAATGAACCAAGGAAGAAGAAGAACCTTTACCCAGAAAATCGTTAGAGAAAATAGAGAGAAAATACAAAAGTTGAAATGGATAAAAGTTGTGATGAAAAAGAAAAAGATGCCCAAGGGCAAATGACACTTTGTTCTTATATAGGCAAACAAAAAGGATGCCCTAATGCATGAAAATCCCCAAAATACCCAACCAAAAAGTAATATTCTGACAAAAGACGAAAACAATTAAAGGTGAGCCCCTAGTGACGTCACAGCTATTACATGGGCCTTTAACATTTCTTCTCCTTAGCACAGCTCTCTCCACGCACAGACTCCTTCTTTCTCAGCTTAGCTCTTCAAAATAGTTCCTTTAAGCACAACTTCTCTCAACAAGCGAAACGGACCTGCTCCCAAACATTTATAAGCAAACAGCACAAGAAAATAATAAAAGATAGAAATAAATGCATAGCGACCTTTAATTAAACAAAAATTAAGCACAATCTGTGCACAACAGTACTCTGATATTCCAAAAGAATACTATGCTATTCAAACAAGAATACTCTGATATTCCAACAGAATACTCTGATATTCCAACAAGAATACTCTGATATTCCAAAAAGAATACTGTGATATTCCAAAATAATATTGTATCCCAAAAATCGCTGAGAAAATTCTGGAAAAATTCCAGGAGATGTATATCGTAGTTCTAAAAAACTCTTAGTTTTGGTTTAACGTCAAATTTCGCACAGTTTAGTCCCAATAAATTATGAAAGTGGTTAAATGGATAAAAATTAAAAAAAATTCAACAATCGTCTAGAAAATTCTGGAAAAATTTCAAAAAATGTATATTGTAATTCTAAGAACTTTTAATTTTCGGGCTAAAGTCAAATTCCACACAGTTTAGTCCCAATAAATTATGAAAGTGGTTAAATGGATAAAAATCAAACATAATTGAAAAAATTCATTTTTATTTGACCACAATGGATCTCAAAATGACCGCCTAATTAATATGAGTCCAACGGTATTAAAATTTTCGAAAAATGAGTTTGGAAACATCGGGAAAATGTATTTTAAAGAAAATAATTAAAAGACTATTCCCTCTCATGTGATGACATCATCAGTCTCCCTCCCCTCACATTTCACGTGTATGCCCTCAATATTTTTACAATTATGCCACATTTTCCCATTTAATTACAAAATTGCCACAATTGTCACACCATAAAAATTGTCTCACCAAAATTGATTTGTCACACTTGATTTCTCCTCTATTTGATAGTATAAATAATTTGGATAATAAGCAAATTATTAAGCAAAGTATTTCGACTAATGGGACATCAATAAAGTCACCCATATAATGGACAATCTTCTAGAAAAGAGAACTTTGAACTTGGTTTACAAGCATGTTGGTGTGATGTATTTACATCAAGTAGTCAATAGGTCACTTTAATTTGTTTTAGGATATTTTATTGGTCCTTTCAACTTGCATATAATGATTAATTGTCCACTTGAACTTATTTACGTGTTACGATACCTCATTGGTTCTATCAAGCAATCACATTCTACTTTAATTGCGAAAACCTAGACTTCTTACTCGGTATATATCGTCATCATTTACGTGGTTCAATTAGTTTAGCCTACATCTATATGGAAGGAGAACTATTATTCATGAGATTCGCAATTATAAGATTGTATAGCACTCCTTATACTCCCTTTAAATGCTCAAGAATTTTATCTAACTTTCTTAATTTTGTCTTTTTAAAATCACATGGACCTTCAAACTATATAATGCCACCAACTAATTCACTATTACTAGTCCACTACATGGAAATAAAAAAAGATGAACAAACACAGATTATTGAATGCAAAATCCCTAATTTTGCACTTGCTGTTAAGCTGCACAATAATCAACTTCAGAGAAAATCCGTCGTCATCACAAGCAGTTATTATACATAGCCAACAAGCAATATTCTTCATTGCCAAACCTCAGAGCTTGAAATGCAGTAGAGCAGAAGTGCCATCAAGGCCTTTTGTTGTGAAGTAGGTTGTGTATTCTTTCACTGTGGTTTCTCTATACTTTGGAGGATCATCTTCAGATAACAAATCTTTGATAGGTCCATATATTCTCGGAGTTGATTTCAGATATGTGCTAAAAAATGTCGCCACAGATACTCTTGCTCCTTCACGGTTAGCCAATACCCTGTGATCCACGCTTATAAACTTATCGTTTGATATTAACTGAAAAATCAACCAAAACCGTTGAGCCATAAGTAGATATATACATGAAAGATATAAAACTCTGTTGACTTACCTGCAAAAGATCACCTATATTAACAACAAAAGCCCCAGGAGTGGGACGGACATCGATCCATTGGTTATGGTGAAGAACTTGAAGACCACCAATTTCGTCTTGTAGAACAATAGTGAGGAAGTCGCTATCAGAATGTTGAGTTGTGCCGAATGTTAATTCTGGTTGCGGACAGGGTGGATAGTAATGGCCTAAAATCAGAAGTCCGTCAGCACAACCTATGTCTTTCAAGTAGTTTGGCCTCAAACCTAGAGCTTCTGATAGTAATTCCAGTAGAGTATATCCCAACTTTTGGACATGTTTTGAGAATTCCATCACTATATTTCTACAAAATTAGAAGAAGAAATAATCACCAAAAAACTAAAAAATAATTGTTGGACATGACACAGTTGACACACGAAGTGAACTTTAAAACACCAATCAAATGAACTATAGTTAGAAAACTAGTCTAGGGGTTCACCCCAAACATGTCGATATTTGTATCTCTAACCTGCAAACATTTGGTAGTTGTTCTGGGTTGAGAGGATCCGGAGCTAATTGGAGTTGAAGTGTGTCTCTCCAGCTAGTAGAAGGGGCACTATACAAATCAAAGTTGCTGTTAAATCCAGGGGCGGACCCAGGGGGGGGCTCGGGTGGGCTCGAGCCCCCCTCAGTTCCGGCACAACCCTTAGGAATATACCGATATGTTCGGGCTAGCCCCCCAAAAATAATGTGTATTAAAAATAAAGATGATAAGGTAGACGAAGTGAAAGGGTGGAAGAGTTGGTAAGAAGGGGTGTATTTAGATGTGTTGACTAAGGTTCAAATCCCACCATCTACATTTTTTTTCTTTCCAACATTATTAATGCTTTTCATCAATTTCTTTTCCCCTAACATTATTAATGTTTTTCATCAATTTCTAATTTTTTTCTCCTAACATTAATTGCATCAATATTTTCCCCTAACATTATTAATGTTTTTCATCTATTTTTAGTTTTTTAATGTTATTTTGATCGAAAACTCTACTTTTTTTTGTTTTTCCTTTTTATTTTTAATAATTTTATCAACAATTTTTTATTAGATCATTAATTTGTTTCTCCTAATTTTATCAACTCTACTTCATTTTTGTATACACGCATATATAAAAAAAAATTTACGCTAAAGCCAAAATTAGCCCCCCCGATCTCCAAATCCTGGGTCCGCCCCTGGTTAAATCCAACTTCTTTGGCGATATCACGAGTGTATAATCCCTTTTTAATCTCTGAATCTTGCTCGTGAAACTTCCTTATCCCTTCCTCCATCTCCTCCAGAATATTGACAGGGATTCCATGGTTGATTACTTGGAAAAATCCCCAAGTCTCGGAAGCCTTTCGTACTTGCTCAACAAGATCTCCGCGTAGAGTTGAATCTTGATCAACACTTGATAGATCAATGACGGGAAAACTCAAGTTGATATGAGGAGAAGCAGCACGAGTAATAGGCGAAATGATGCGGTCAGGTGGGTGATGGAAAATACGAGGGATTTGAGTAATTCGAGCATCAAGAAGCCCTTTTACACCTAGTTTTGTGTCATCAAAAGCTTTTAGCTCGTTTATTCGGCTATAATCAGTGTCTGATTTGGAGTTCATATTTTCTTTTAAGTTGGTAATAAATTTGCTAATCTTCTTTCATATCCATATATAGTTGGTAAAAGAAGACTCTGTAAAACACTTTCCAAAACCAGACGTTTCCATCACAAGTTTAATTAATATTATCAGCTTTCTAAGAACTTTATGATCTATACAAATTCCACAAAGACGATTCGTCAGAGAAAGGACAAATCATTTGGATAAAATAACTAAATTATTTGGACTAATGGAACAATAAACAAACTCACCCATAAGCTTATGTTGAATATTCAACAGCGGCGGACCCAGGATTTGAAGTTCGGGGGGCTAATTTTGGCTCTAGCGTAATATTTTTTTTTTATATCTGCGTGTAAACAAAAATGAAGTAGAGTTGATAAGATTAGGAAAAACAAATTAATGATCTAATAAAAAATTGTTGATAAAATTATTAAAAATAGAAAGGAAAAACAAAAAAATAGAGTTTTCGATCAAAATAACATTAAAATATTAAAATTGATGAAAAACATTAATAATGTTAGGGGAAAAATATTGATGGAAAACATTAATAATGTTAGGAGGAAAAAATTAAAAATTGATGAAAAACATTAATAATGTTGGAAGAAAAAAGAATGTAGATGGTAGGATTTAAACCCTAGTCTTCACATTTAAACTCATCCTTCTTACCAACTCTCCCATCCTTTCACTTTGTCCATTTTATCATCTTTACTGGTAATATACATTATTTTGGGAGGTTAGCCGGAATATGTCGCTATATCTGTAAGGGATGTGCCGGAACTGAGGGAGGCTCGAGCCCACCCGAGCCCCCCATGGGTCCGCCCTTGATATTCAATAACCTTAATAATAAAAAAACATATTCAATCGCAAATATTGGAGGCTTCTGCATCTCAGCAATTTAAAGGCCCTAAACATTAAATTAAAAAAAAAAACAAAATAAACGGAATTTTTTTTAATGATGGCACCTTAATTTTCGTTTCTCTTGTTTGATTTGAAGACAAGTCAGATCAAATCTTTGGTATAATATGTAAAAAAGAGAAAATTTGCAGTTATATGATTGTTGGGTTAAGTACAAAAAGTAAAGTGGAGTTTAATGATATGAGTTTGATGATATGAATTTAATTTAATGAAATGGAGCAGGGTTCAATTTAATCATTTCCATCTCATTAATTCTCATCCCTTTTGAGACACCCTCCACCTATAATTTTGGGAAACAGCTCGAGTCACGTTAGGTTCTTGTACTTATTTCCGTACATTTTCTCTTTACTATTCAAATATATCTTTTTTGATAGACTGCTAGTTACTAGTAGCATTTATTTCATCTTTAGGTTCACAAATCAACTCAAAATTTGCATTTTTAGGTTTAATATATAGCAACTGCAATTTTAGGGAATCTGCAAATTTAGTTTCGTAGATAGGTGGTTACCTAATTGGAAATTTTTAGGTGCGTTTACGCTAATAATAGCGAATCAAACTGCACAATAATGAGAATTTGAGACCAAACCGTTAAAGCTTTAAGTGATCTGCAAAATGAGTAGAACTATACCAAATGCCTTGGGGAAAAGCTGAAATTCAAAAGACAATGGAAAAAACAAATCAAAATTTTGTATGATATATAGAAAGTTGAACTAGAAAAACTTACCTATGTAATAATAGTAAATTGGTTAATTTTAGCTGATTTAGTTCTTGTTCCGTATTTATGTAAAGAACATATTTAGTTTATGTTTAAAGACAAAGCTTAAATTGAGATTTCATTTTGGTTTGGAACAATAAATTAAACTGCAGATTAGTGAGAATGTTAGAGCAAATTTATTGCCACATGATGCCCTTAGGAAACCTAAAATTGCAGAGTCATTGAACCTATCTTGTTGAAATGAAAAAAATAGGCCATGAGGTTTCAAAACGAGTTCCAATTTTTTTTAATTGAGATGATCCATTTAAATTCACAAGTCATTTCAAATTTATTCTAGATCCATAATGTACTTGAGACTCATACAGATAAGCTCCACGACAAGTAGTCATTATACGTGCCAAAAATAACAATGTTTATTGCAAAACCTTAGAGCTTGAAATCCAGCAGAGCAAAAGTGCCATAAAAGCCTTTAAATGTGGAGTAGGTAGTATATTCTTTGACTGTGGTTTCTCTATACTTAGGAGGATTATCTTCAGATAACAGTTCCTTGATAGGTCCATACACTCTTGGAGTTGATTTTAGAAGTGTGCTAAAAAATGTTGCCACCGATACTCTTGGTCCTATACGGTTTGCCAGCACCCTGTGCTTAACGCTTAGTCGGATGGACATCAATCCATTGATTCTGCTTGCTTACTTTGTCCTCAAATCTGATGTTCTCCTAGCAACCATTAGCCATTAGTACCTGATTGCTTGCTTACTTCATCCTATGATCTGAGCTAGCTAGTGGAAAAACAGCTCTACTCGAGGTTCTTATTTCCCCTTTTCTTTAACCTTTGTATTTATGTCTATTATTGACAGTTCATGTTAGCCGACCTCGAATCAGTTCGGGACTAAGGCTTCGTTGTTCTTGTTGTTGTTATGTCCATACATCTCTTAGATGTAGTGATGGATATTTTGGATTATGCATACAAGATTCCAATATCTGTGTTTATTGATCTTTTAAACTGTCACAATAATTAATTTTTGAGAGCAAATCTTCTGCTTAACCTTTAGGCAAAATGAGTAGAACAAAATCGCATAATGCGATTGGTAATAAACTAATAACAACAATCATTCTTTGGAGGCAACAAAGTACATCCCATATTATACTAAGATTAGATCCCACGTTTGAAGAGCTTGAAAAGCAACAGAGCAGTAGTCCCCATCAATTCCTTTTGTTTATAAGGGTCTGTAATCTCTGTCTGTGGTTTCCCTATTCTTAGGAGGATTATATCTTTTATGACAATTCTTTGATAGGATAGGACCATAAAGCCTCTACTTCTGAACTTATCTTTTGCTACGAGCTGGAAAAAAGAATCCTACTTACGTCTATGAAACCAAAATTGTGGACAAAGTCTACAAAATTAAACTAAAAAAACTTACATGTAAAAGATCTCTATTGTTCACAACTAGATTTTGTGGGATAGAAGGTACATCAACCCACTGCGTCTTATGCAGAACTTGGAGGCCCACTATATCGTCTTATAAAGAACAGTTTATTGTGTTGCTTAGGAATTAATAAGTAATGATCGAGTCAATTCTTATTATTGTGATCCTCCATTCCATACAATGCCATTTTACTAGTCTTTTCCAACTTTATTCTAAATGGATATTGTTAGTTGAGTGCCAAGACTCATACAGTAAAGTTCCATGACCAGTTGTTATTATACATAGCCAACTAGCAATGTTCTTCTTTGCGAAACCTCAGAGCTTGAAATGCAGCAGAGCAGAAGTGCCATTGAGACCTTTAGCTGTGAAGTAGGTATTGTATTCTTTCACTGTGGTTTCTCTATACTTTGGAGGATTATATTCAGATAACAGTTCCTTAATAGGTCCGTAGATTCTTGGAGTTGATTTTAGATTTGTGCTTAAAAAGGTCGCCACAGATACTCTAGGTCCTATACGGTTGGCCAGCACCCTGTGCTCCACGCTTATCAACTTATCATTTGATATTAGCTGAAAAATCAACCCATAACCTTGAGCCATAGTTAGCCTATAGAAAACGAATATATAGATATAGATTTCTGATGACTTGCCTGCAAAAGATCACCAATATTAACAACAAGAGCCCCGGGAGTGGGAGGGACATCAATCCATTGTTTCTGATGAAGAACTTGAAGACCACCAATTTCATCTTGTAGAAGAATAGTGAGAAAGTCGCTATCAGAATGTTGAGACGTGCCGAATGTTAATTCTGGCTGTGGGCATGCTGGATAGTAATGGCCTAAAAGAACAAGTCCCTCAGCACAACCTATGTCGTCCAAGTAGTTTGGCTTCAAACCTAGAGCTTCTGATAATAGTTCTAATACTGTATTTCCCAGTTCTTGAACGTGTTTCAAGTATTCCATTACTATATCTCTGCATAATTAGAAGAACATTTTATTTTTTTCCACATATATAAAACTAATACTAGCAATTATTATCTCTAATGTGGTATAACATTTCTGAGGGACATTGATATGATTGAGATCACCTAAATCTGTTACCTATTTGTAGTGAACTTGCATTATTTCCGGTTTTCTGGTGTTTTTAGTTCGACTTGCTAGTCGTTTGAATGGTAAGCAAGATGCCACTGTCCCTTCATTGTTTTGCTTTCTGTTGGGTAAAATGAACATGGATACTGTGTTAGTCTGCCTATGAGACAGCCAGATCAGCTGACTGTAATTTCGACTATTAAATAGGCAGATGTCCGATTGTTTTGTAGGTCTGGAAGAATTGTCAGGTATGCTAATATTGACATGCAGAGTGAACTTAAAAAACATCACAAAATCGGAAATAATTTCAAATTAACTATAAATAGAAAAGCAATATAGGAATTCATGACAAACATGTCAATATTTGTATCTCTAACCTGCAAATATTTGGCAGTTCCTCAGGATTGGGAGGATCCGGAGATGATTGGACGAGAAGTGTATCTCTCCAATTAGTAGAAGGGGCACTATACAAATCAAAGTTGCTATTAAATCCCACTTTTTTAGTAAAGTCACGAGTATATAATTCCATTTTAGTCTTTGAATCTTGCTCATGAAATCTCCTTACTCCCTCCTTCATCTCCTCCAGGATATTCACAGGAATCCCATGGTTGATTACTTGAAAAAATCCCCAAGTCTCAGAAGCCTTTCGTACTTTCTCAACAACCTCTTTTCGTGGAGTTGGACTTTTACCAATACCTGATAGATCAATGACAGGAAAACTCAAGTTGGTGTGAGTAGCAGCAGGGCAAGTAGTAGGCGAAATGATGTGGTCAGATGGGCGATGGAAAATGCGAGGGATTTGAGTAATCCCAGCATCAACAAGCCCTTTAACGCCTAGCTTTGTATCATCAAAAGCAATTAGCTCGTTTTTTCGGTTGTAATCAGTTTCGGATTTGGAGTTCATTTTATCTTTTCAGTTGTAATATATGGTTGCTAATAGAACTGCTAATCTCCTTTCATTTACTTATATAGTTGCTAAAGGAGGCTTAGTGAACACTTGTCCAAGTGCAGACTGTTACATCACTTTTCTCCGAATTTCTACATGACACAATTTCCACATAGAAAATCGGACACAAAAGGACAAATAACTTGGGAAATAAGCAAATTATTTGGACTAATTGTAAAGCAATCAAACTTGTTGAAAATTCAATCCCAAATCTAAGGTTGCAAAAATAAGATTTTGTACTACATGTGTTGTTTCATAAGTTGCAAACTCTCATCGATAAATAATTGTGCCTCTAACGTCTAAAATAGTGTAGCTTTACTCCTAACTTTGGAATCAAGAGCAAATCTATCCCTATTAATAGCGAGTTGTAAAAATTGAACGCCATTGTAAACATCGGTTTTGTGATGAGTCCAGAATGTGCTCATATTTTGTGGGTATATTTCGTCAAGTTTGGGCATAAAAGAAGGAGATTTGGGTTTATTTGGGATATTTATTGGAGGTTTGTGCAGATTGTTCTGTTTGTAAGAGAACAAGCACTTCTGGCTGTTCTCCAGCCTTGTTTCAGCTATCCTGGTGTAGGATTTTCGTAAAGGGTATTTCTGTCAGCAAATTTATTTGAGGAAAGTTGAAGTTTGGCTAGTGGAGCTAAAGTATGGGTTGACTTGCCGTATAGGCATGGTGTGAAGTGATTGAAGAGGAGAAAAGATTGCTTTTACTTTATTTTGCTTTTTCTGTAAGAAACAGTTGAGTCACTGTTCACCTTTTGTACCTTCCATTGTACTTGCTTTGATCTGGTCCGTTTATTTTCTTCTCCAATTTCCAAGAGGGTCTGACCTTTGGCGAAAGTGGTTGTTTGGGGAAGATAAAGGGGAAGGATCAGAGTAAGTGGAGGGAGAGATGGTAGTAATTAATTTCACTTTAATTTGTAACTTTAGTTGAGAGAGAGAAGTAGTTTTTAGTTGTAGTTCTTCCTTCTCTCTTCCTGTATTCAAGTTTGAAACTCTTCTGGGAATTTATTCCAGCCTCAATCTACTGCATTTATTCATCATCTCTTTAAATGTTTGCATTAAAGTCTATGGAATTTATTGTGAGAACAACCAGGGCGATGAGTGAGTAGTCTGTTTACAGGCTAGGGCCAGCCTAGGAGCTGGCGAAAGTAAGTTCGTTCCTCTCTTTCTGTTAACATGAAAATGCTTGTTGGTTATTAAATGGAGAAATATTGCATCTAAGGCTTTGCTAACCTTAGAAATCAGTGGATTAATTAGGATACCTCCGAAGTTATGAAGCGGATTTACCATTTAATGCATGTTATGTCTCAGACCTAAGCTTAACATGTTAGGGGTTTATAATCTTTGATATATAATGTTTTCCCATGCCAAATGCTTAGATGTATGTTAAAAGTAAACCGCGGATATCATGCATCTATAGATCTCAAGGAAGTGACCTTCTGACTTGAGTGTGCTGAAGAGGAAAGAGACCCTAAATCTATGAAATCAAGATTTCATGTATGTTAGAGAGAGAGAACAATTACTTTTGCCTGTTCTGGTTGTGCCTCTGCCTGTTCTTTAAGTGATTGGAGTTCATTTCTTGCTTATTTTAGTCATCTTAGTTCTAGTTGATCGTTATTACTGTTCACTGTTAGAATTAGTGTAAAAATCTCTCATTTACTTGTTACCCACCTGAAAGTTGACTGTGCTTTAACAATAGAACAACTGTGGATCGTTTTTATTCTCTGTGGAATACGATAATTTACTTTTGCTGTGCTATATGCGACCTGGTCCTCTTGCCAGAGTGTCCTCTCACATTTTGACGCGACAAATTTTGGCGCCGCTGCCGGGGGAGTAAAAATCGGAAAAACGTTGCCTTTTGCTAAAACAGTTTATTTTTTACCTGTTTGTTCTTGTTGTAGTTCGATTGTTCTAGTATACCTATTTTCAGTTTATGCGAAGGCGTGGTGTACCACTACTTCCTGTAGATCCTGAGATAGAGGTCACCTGTCGAAGATTGAATGCTCAAAGGAGAGTAAGAAACAGAAACAGGCTGGCAGACCAAGAACAACCACCAGAAATTCCATTTCAAGAGGAACCACAACCAGAACAACCAGAGATCCACGAAGAAGAGGAAGTTGGAGCTGAAGCCATACCTGAAATCATGGCTGATCCTCCTCCTGCTCCAATGTTGATGAAGGAATACTCAAAACCTTCTACTGAAGGGTACCAATCCGCCATTGTGATACCTGACGAAGGTGAAAATGGGTTTGAAGTCAAGGCTTTCATGTTACAAATGCTTCAAGCTGCTGTTCTATATGGAGGATCCTCAAATGAAGACCCAAACTCCCATATCCAGGACTTTGTCACAATGTGCAATACCTTCAGAACAAACAGAAACACATCGGAAGAAGTGGTTAGACTCAAATTGTTTCCTTACTCCTTAAGGGACAAAGCAAGAAATTGGTACAAAAACCTACCACCAAATTCTATCCGAACATGGGATGCTATGGCTAGCACATTTCTCACCAAATACTTTCCACCTAGACAAGCCATAAAGCTTCGAAGTGCCATATCCCAATTTTCCCAACAACATGATGAATCCCTATCTGAAGCATGGGAAAGATACAAAGACCTACTGAGAAAAGTCCCAAACCATAAAATTCCAACTTGGATGCAAATCCAAACCTTTTATCATGGGCTCACAACCACTCATAAGATTCAACTGGAATCCGTAGCTAATGGGGATCCGGAGGAGTTGGATCCGGAAGCCTTGTATGAACTGATTGAAAGATTGGTTAACACCAGCTACAAGTGGCACTCAGTGAGGGAAGATGGGAGAAGAGATTCTGATTCGCCTGTTGCTGAGTCTGTGTCAAAGTTGACTGCTCAGGTGGAACAATTGAGCAAGCAGATCATTAAGCTGAACAATCCACCTAGCAATGTTCATGTTGTTCAGTGTGATTTTTGTGAAGGGAACCATCGTTCTGCTGATTGTCAGGGTACTAACAATATGCCTAGTGCTATTCTTGAACATTGTGATTATGCAGGGAACAATCAAAGGCCAAAGGATCCCTACTCCAACACCTACAATGAGGGATGGAGTAATCACCCCAACCTGAACTGGCAATCATCAGGAGGAAACCAAGCTGGAACTTCTTATCAGCGCCCCCAGAACAATTATCAACAGCAGAACAACCAGAACAATCGCCAGCCTTACACACCTCCACATCTTCAGAATAATCAGCAACATAACCCACCTTACCAACAAAACCATCAATCAAACCATCAGCCAAACCCAAACCAGACACCACCTTCCACCAATAACTACCAAAGGGAAGAGTCCAAACCCAAAATGGAAGACTTGATGCACCAAATGCTGAGTCAAATGCAAACGCAACAAAATGCCATCAAGAACCTAGAAACCCAAATGCAACAACTTGCCTCTAGTGTTACCCCAAAGCAAAAGGGAGTTCTTCCAGGGAATACTGAGAAAAATCCAAAGGAAACCATCCATTCTATCACCCTGAGGAGTGGGATGAAGCTTCCTGATTCTCAACCACCACCACCAAAGCTTGATAATTCCAAAGGGAAAACAGTCGATCAATCTACCTTGCCTATTCTTGATACTGCCCTACCTGTTCTACCCCCTACCTCAAATGATCCTGAGCCGAGCACAACCAAGCCACCTGCTATGGTTCAAGTGAAATCACCCTATGCTCCACCAGCACCCTATCCATACCAACCTGACTTGAAAAAGGCTAAGCTAGACAAACAACATGCCAAGTTTGTTGAGTTGTTGTCAAAGCTTCACATCAACATTCCTTTTTTGGAGGGAATCTTTCAAATGCCTACCTACATGAAGTTCTTGAAAGACTTGCTTCACAACAAAGAGAAATTGGAGAATATGGCCATGGTCCAGTTGAATCATGTATGTTCTTCCATAATACAGAACAAGCAAGTCCTGCCCAAAAAGATGAAAGACCCAGGGAGTTTTTCTATTCCTTGAGCTATTGGTAATCTTAACATCAGTAATGCCTTCTGTGATCTAGGAGCAAGTGTAAACTTGATGCCTCTTTCAATTTACAAAAGGTTAGAGTTAGGAGAACCTGGAGAAGACGTTCTAGTTAAGGTTGATAAGTTGATATTGCATGTAGATTTTGTCATAATGGATATTGAAGAGGATATGCATGTGCCCATCATCTTAGGAAGACCATTTTTGGCAACCACAAAAGCTGTAATTGATATGGAACATGGAGAACTAGTCTTGAAGGTCCATGACCAACGAGTTATTTTCAAAATGAACAATGCCATAAATCATATTAAAGCTAAAGATGATGCATGCTATTACTTTGATGTGATTTATGGGTCTTTGGATGAGATTTCGCAGGAACAGGCAGAAATGTGCTCACAAAAGGAAAGCATAACTTGGGAGACAGAACAAGAGGAAGGAACAACTGAGCTAAGCTGTTCTGCTGCCTACTGGCACAAGCAAAAACTTGAGCCTCTTGAAAATGAACTCAAACCACCCATGAAAACGTCACTTGAAGATCCACCAGATCTTGAGCTAAAACCCTTACCTTCACACCTCGAATATGCATTTTTGTTACCACCAGACAAACTACCAGTCATCATTTCATCCAAATTAACCCCTGACCAAAAAGAGGAATTGCTCTGCATCCTCAAAAATAACAAGGAGGCTTTGGGTTGGAAGATATCAGACATAAAGGGTATTAGTCCTGGCTTGTGTGTTCACAAAATCATGATGGAGGAAGTTCATAAGCCGGTTGTTCAACCTCAGCGGAGATTGAATCCCAACATGAAGGAAGTGGTTAAAGCTGAAGTAATTAAGCTCATGGATGCTGGAATCATTTATCCAATCTCAGATAGCGCTTGGACCAGTCCAGTCCAAGTTGTTCCCAAGAAAGGAGGGATGACTGTGGTGAAGAATGAGAACAATGAGCTGATCCCCACGAACAGTCACAGGATGGCGTGTTTGCATCGATTACCGCCGTTTAAATGATGCAACACGAAAGGATCATTTCCCTTTGCCATTTATTGATCAAATGCTAGAGAGGTTGTCTGGATTTGCCTTCTATTGATCAAATGCTAGAGAGGTTGTCTGGACTTGCATTGGGGCTGTTCTTGGCCAAAGGGTTGAAAAACACTTTAAACCCATATATTATGCTAGCAAAACACTTAGTGATCCTCAAAAGAATTACACTGTTACTGAAAAAGAACTACTTGCCATAGTTTATGCATTTGACAAATTTAGATCTTATCTTGTTCTGTCAAAAGTAGTTGTCTTTACAGATCACTCAGCTTTGAAATACTTGCTAGCAAAGCAAGATGCCAAGCCACGTTTGATACGGTGGATACTCTTACTTCAGGAGTTTGATCTTGAAATAAAGGATAAGAAAGGTGTGGAGAATGTTTGTGCTGACCATCTGTCCAGGTTGGAGGAGAACAGCCAGACTGAACAACCAGAGATTGGTGATTCTTTCCCCGATGAACAATTGCTCTCTATCAAGGAGACAGCTAACCCATGGTTTGCCCATTTGGCAAATTACCTTGCTTGTGGAATCATTCCTAATCATTTTTCCTCAAACCAGAAAAAGAAGTTCTTTTCTGAAATTAAGTACTACTTTTGGGAGGAACCCTTTTTTATTTCATTTGTGTGCAGATCAAATAATGAGGAGGTGTGTAGCACAAGAGGAGACTCACTCTATCTTGACTCATTGTCATGCTAAGGAAGCAGGCGGACACTTTGCTGCCAACAGAACAGCCGCCAAGATTCTTGAGGCTGGTTTTTATTGGCCATCATTGTTTCATGATGCCCAAAGGCTTGTCTCCCATTGCAATGAATGTCAGAGGACAGGTAATATCTCCTCTAGAAATGCTATGCCTCTTACAAATGTTGTGGTCTGTGAGATTTTTGATATATGGGGGATTGATTTCATGGGGCCTTTCCCTAGCTCTTATGGCAATAAGTATATTTTGGTTGCTGTAGATTATGTGAGCAAGTGGGTAGAGGCAGTAGCTAGTCCAACCAATGATGCTAGAGTGGTTGTGAAGTTTTTAAAGAAATTATTTGCTAGATTTGGAGTTCCTAGAGCAATAATCAGTTACCAAGGCACCCACTTTTGTAATAAACAATTTGAAAAGTTGCTTGGTAGGTATGGTGTCACTCACAAGATCGCTACTCCTTATCATCCACAAACCAGTGGACAGGTTGAGCTTTCAAATAGGAAGATCAAGCGTATCTTAGAGAAAACCGTTGGTTGTTCTCGCAAAGATTGGGCAAATCAGTTAGAACATGCTCTATGGGCATATAGAACTGCATTTAAGACCCCAATAGGAATGTCCCCATACCGGTTGCTCTATGGAAAATCATGTCATCTCCCTGTGGAGTTAGAACATAAAGCTTTATGGGCATTACGCTTTTTGAATTTTGATGAACAAGCAGGTGGAGATCATAGAAAGATGCAATTGCTAGAAATGGATGAATTCAGGTTGTTCTCGTACGAGAATGCTCTCTTGTACAAGGAGAAAACCAAGAAATGGCATGACCAGCACATTCTAAGGAAAAATTTCCTACCAGGAGACCAAGTGCTTCTCTACAATTCTCGATTAACATTGTTTCCTGGTAAACTCAGGTCACGGTGGTATGGTCCTTATACTGTTTCTAAAGTATTTCCACATGGGGCTATTGAGTTGTGTGATTCTGCTGGGTTGTTGTTCAAAGTGAACGGTCAAAGGCTTAAGCCTTATTTGGTAAATGTGACCAATCAGGAGGAGACCATCCCTCTAACTGACCCTCCTTGAATGTGAGGGGCAGTGTGTTGCCTTCATCCACCAATTGGAGTGATTACTTGGGTTTCCACTCAAGTTGTACATAGTGTCTTATAATTTCTTGGTTGTTCAGTTCATTTTGTTCCAAATCCTTGAGTTTGTGGTTGTTCTAACTCACAACCTTTACTCGTTGCTAATTGCCTTGCATTATTTTTGCAAATTTTGTATTACAAGGATTTTTCTATGCTTTCTTTCTCCTATATTTTCTCACTTAATACTTCACTTTAGTCCTGTCCATAATCTCATTTTGGGGGTACGCATGCCTTAAGAAAGTCTAAATTTATTTGGAGGTAAAACTTGCACTCTTTTTGCATAAGTCATTTTACCAAAAAGTAAATTTTGATGGGCTTTTCTTAAATTAATTTGGGATTAAGCCTTTTTACTGTTGTAACTAGAAAGTTGGGCCGGTTACAATTTAATTTTCCTTAGTTGCTTTATTGGAGCAAGAAAGCTGCAGACCCACGTGGCCGTCCCATCACCATGCACTGGTGAGACGTGTTGGGGGGGCAGAGTCGTCTTTTCTCCATTGATCTGACCACTCTTCTCTCCCATGCGCTACTCTAGGTCTGCCACTACTCCTTTTTTCAACTGCTCTATGCCACTAATGGATTTGATTTTTTTTTGAAACGGCTCCATCTCTTTTCCAATAACTGACTTTCCCCATTCCCCCATTTTATCTTCTATTTCAGTGAATGAGTTACATCATTCCTCCTTCACATTTTTGCCTTCACTTTTCTTCTATCTTTTTAGTTGTCAAACAGATCTTGAAAATGCCTCGAGCTACTCGTTCTGGAGTTATCAAACAGGAAAAACCAGCCGCTTCCGATGATGGTATTGATTCAGATGTTGGTGTGCCCTAGGCCCTAGGCGTTGTTTTATGACATTGTATTTAATGATGATTACATACTATGTCATTGGTGTTTTATGAATAAAGGCATTAATTCATTTGAGTTATATATCTTGTACTATAGCAACTAAATGAAGTATCCGTTGATAGTATATCATAAAAGTATACCAGAAGCCAGTCATAGTCATGGGAATGATTATGGCATAAGCTTTTATATCTAGGATTCACATGACACTCTGTAGGTTGCTTAGTGTATGTGAATATGGATATAGGTGCGTGTGCGTTACACGAGACTTGGTCGATCCGCTTTAGAAAGTTCATGGTGGTAGAGTCATTAAGCTTTCTAACAATGTAGATCTCTTTTATCTCCTGACCTGATTTCAGTATAGCAGTCAATAAGGAATCAGATTGAATTTGGTGTATTTCTAACAGGTCCGCCAGAGGATGCCAAATATGGATACACTGGTTCAATCTCTGAACTTATTACTGCGGATAGTTGAAGTGATGGAATTACCACTCACTGTTTAAGTGAGTTGATATCATAGGCCACTTGATGAGTATTAGCTGAGAAATGTACGGCCGTACTGAAACAAGCAGGTGACTTGTTTGTTTGTCAGTAATACTCGATGATCAAGAAATTAATCTAGCAATAGAGGATGACTACACCATGCCTCCAGCTTGATTAATCGATATGCTTTTGGTAAGAGATAAGTAGAGCATCATACAGGGTTTTCTGTCTAACATGGATAGCATTCATCTTTAATCAATATGTGATTGACATGGTTTACTAGGACCCTCTGTCGATCAGTGAATTGTTAATTCACAGCTTATTGATTTCAGACCCTAAGGATCGTGCAACACGGTAATCGAGAAGATTAATTGATACATGAATTGTGTTAATTGATTCCAAGATTAAATGATCAATTGATGAATTGATTATTTGAAGAACGTATTAATTATTTGTTATGTGACAAGTTAATTAGTAAATGGAACGGCTAATTAATTAATCGGGTTAATTTAATTAAGCGATTAATTGTTTATGGGTTAAAGTGTAATATTAATTTAACCTAATTGATGTTAATTGAATCGATTTAATACTACGGTGTTTAATTGATAAAATTAAATTAATTAAGGGTCAAATTAATAATTAACTGAAAGTTAATTAATTGCACTATATAAGTGAATTGTCAATTCATTATTCAGGATCGGAAACTGAAAACCCTAGCCTCCATTAGCTGAATTCGACCGAACCCCTCTCTAGAGGATTCCGGTGAATTTGTTCCTCGTTCTTCGCGTTCTTGGAGTAAGCCGACTAGTAGCTGATCTCGGTTCTTGCTCGTGTCTGCACGTGATCTAGGAGGAGCAACATCTGAGGCTCTCGTCTATCCTTGAAAGGATATCCAAGTAGGTTTTCTTAATCCATAGATTAAGATAACAGTTTTGTTAAAATTTAACTGAGGTTTAAAGATTAAGATCAATGGGACAATTGGTTCAGGTTAGATCGAATTCACTGTTTAACTAATAAGTTCGATGCTTCCGCTGCGCGGCTCTGATCGATCTTTCTGAAACCCTACAGTGGTATCAGAGCCATTGTTGGATCTTTAAGATTAATTAGTTTTAATTAGATTGGGATTTTTGATAAGTTTTCCCCAAATTAGGATAACCGGATCATAATTATATTCTTGAATGTTCTCGTTATAATTTTGTAGTGGTTGTGCTGTTTTTGAATTTATTTTCGAAAAGAAAAAAAAAAGTCGAACCCCTGGATCCGAAATTTAATTTTGGATTTTAGGGAATTTGCAGCAGCTCTTGCGAGCTGCTGCAAGTTGGCTGCTTTGGCAGCCAACTAAGGGCTGCGTTGAGCAGCCTACGGGGCTGCATCCAGCAGCCCTTGCAGGTTGCTGGTTGCAGCCCCGTAGGTTGCTGCCAGCAGCCCAGTGCAGCCCGCCGTTGAGTCAGAGCGATCCGACTCGCTCCGAACGAAAATTTTAAGATTTTCGGGTTGAGGCGAGGTACAGGTCGGGTTCAGGTATTTTTGGTGCCCGTTTAATTTTTATTAAAATGTTTTTTAAATAGTTTTAATTTAATTTTAGGCGCCAAAGTTAGAGTCGTTTTAATTAAAATTGTTTTAGACTTTGTGTTAATTAAAACGAAATTGTTTATGTCGTGCCATGCATTTTATTTTTGTTTTATTTTATAAGACGATATAAAATTGAATATGGTATGATAGTGAAATTTAATTAGTGGATCGGGGCACCGGTGGCATTAGTTGAAATGTCAATTTTGATTAAGTGAATTCCTAATTTGAGTGGGAGTAATGAAATATTCATTGGTCCTTTATGGGCTTTTAATTAACTTGTTGACAAATTGAATTGGTCTTGCAAATTTGATCGGGCTTAATTAATTGATAAGATTGGGTTGCCATGACCATGCATTTTTATATTCGTTATTTTTACTAACTTTGCAGCAACGTGATTATTAGAATCCTATGGGCTTTTATTTGAAGTATTGGTTGTAATTTTATTTATGAATTAAATAGAATAGGCTTTTATTATTTATGTAATTTTTGGCCCATTGGGCATGTAAATTTGTAATTTTGTAATCAAGCCCATCCTGGAGATCCTGATGAGTTGAAGCCCGTGGAGGAGGCCCAGCATGACAACCAAGAAGACTTTTATTACTTATGTAATAATAAAGGCCCATAGGAGTTCTTGATTATATATGTTGTTAATATGTATGCTTTGTTCCTGCAAATCTAAATCAGTAATAATAAATGAATTAAGAAGTTGCATCGCGATCACCAGATCCTCTTTACATGTTTAAGCCGATCACCTTATTCAAAATTGTCAACTAAAAGTATCGAGTAATTTATAAATGCTTCTCCTAGTTCTCACCTCTTCCTCCCAGGTAGAGCTATAATGTATGTAAGCTCAAGCGGAGTACGTTATAGTGTCTGGTGGGCCGTTGAGGCGTTAAGATACCCTTTTGCTAAAGGGTGTGGTTAACATAGAGAAGGTAGGTTTGACTCGAAGATGGGGTATCATTATAGCTTGTCGCGGGCCCCTAAGCATGGATGGGTAAAGTGCCAATAGGCCCATCAAACCAAGAGTTCTCTAGGTTGGAGAATTGAGAAGGTTTCTCTACCAAGTATGTTTATTAACGTCTTACAGGCCCTAGCTTGGTCATTAATGAACATGACTGTGGATCTTGGTCTCACCAAGTCAATAATCACCAAATAATTTTATGACAGTTTTAATTATTGTAATTGACATTAAAGTCCTTTAAATTCTGACTCTCTCTCTCTCTTTCTGTAGAAACTACTTCAAACTTAAACCGAAAGAATTACAGCAATGGCAACTACTAATACTTTAAGGCCACTCTTGGATAGAGAGAAGTTGACTGGACCAAACTTTCTAGATTGGGCTGGGGCGGTTGAAATCGTCCTTAGGCACGAGGCTAGAGAATATGTCCTTACAACTCCTCTGCCTACTGTACGCCCTGAGGGTGCTGTTAACTCAACCAAAGTGGTGAGTTATAACAGACACATCAAGGACAACAGGGAGGTATCATGTCTGATGCTTGGTACCATGGCTGCTGATCTTCAGATGCAGTTCATGACTCAAGGAGCCCGTGAAATGATGGAGAACCTGAAGCTTATGTTTCAGGATCAAGCCCGTCAAGAGAGGTTCTTGACCACCAAGGCTGAGGTGAACCTTGTGAGCAAGGGCAAGGGCGTAAGGGGAGCCAAGAACAAGAAGTTCAAGGCAAAGGGCAAGAAGCCCGTGGCTAAGGGTAGGATGCCCTTCAAGCCTCTCCCTCTAGACTTGTACCATGAGTGTGGCGAGAAGGGTCATTGGAAGAGTGCCTGTCCGAAGCTGAAGGGAAATGTGAAGAGGAAGCAGGATACTTCTACTTCAGGTATTTATGTTGTTGAGATAAACCTCACTATTTCATCATCTTGGGTTTTAGACACAGGATGTGGGTCTCACATTTGTTCAAATGTGCAGGGGCTAAGGAATAGGAGAAAGCTAGCAGCAGGTGATGTGGATCTCCGAGTTGGCAATGGAGCCCGTGTGGAAGCATTGCAGATCGGAGATTATTACTTGTCTTTGCCCAGTGGGCTTGAACTAGTTTTGAGAGATTGTTATTATGTGCCTTCCATGAGGAGGAATATTATTTCGATTTCTTGTTTGGATCATTCTGGATTTATTTTTGATATTGGACATGGAATTTTCAAAATTATGTGTGGCAATATCTTGTATGCAACAGGCGTTCTTCAGAACGGGCTATACGTCTTAGATACATCCAATGAATCTCATATATTTAACATAAATGCTAAAAGGATTAAATTAAATGAAAATAATCCTACTTATGTCTGGCATTGTCGCCTGGGGCACATAAATGAGAAGCGTATCGCTAAGCTCCACGCAAGTGGTGTACTGGGGTCTTTTGACCTGCAAGCTTTTGATACTTGTGAATCTTGTTTACGTGGCAAGATGACGAAGGCTCCTTTCAAGAAGAAAGGTGAAAGAGCCACTAAACTATTGGAACTCATTCACTCAGATGTTTGTGGACCGATGAGTACAGCTGCTAGATCTGGTTACTTGTACTTCGTTACATTTACAGATGATTATAGTCGTTTCGGCTATATATATTTGTTGAGACATAAATCTGAGACCCTGCAAAGGTTCAAAGATTTTAAGAACGAAGTAGAGAACCAACTTGGCAAGAAGATCAAATCACTCCGGTCTGATAGAGGGGGTGAATATCTGAGCCAAGAGTTTGACGATTTCTTGAGCGAGTGTGGGATCGTATCTCAACTCACGCCTCCTGGTACACCCCAGTGGAATGGAGTTTCAGAGAGGAGAAACATGACCTTGCTAGACATGGTCCGCTCTATGATGAGTCAGGCTAATCTCCCTGTATCCTTTTGGGGATATGCTTTGGAAACGGCAGCTCAAATACTAAATAATACACCTAGTAAGGCAGTTGAAGGAACACCACATGAACTGTGGAAGGGCAGGAAACCCAATGTGTCCTTCATGAAGATCTGGGGATGCGATGCTTTTGTCAAGAAATTGACAAGTGGCAAGCTGGAGTCCAAATCTGTTAAATGCCAGTTTGTGGGATACCCTAAGGAAACTAAGGGCTATTACTTCTACAACCCATTAGAGAACAAAGTTTTTGTGGCTCGAAATGGGACGTTCATGGAAAAGAATTTCTTATCTGTGAAAGATAGTGGGAGCAACGTTGAACTTGAGGAAGTTCAAGTGACACAAACTCCTGCAGCAGAAGCTGAGGTTACTATGACGACTGTTACAAATGTTGAACCAGTTGAACAGGCTGTACCGGATGTTCAACTAGTTGAACAGACTGAACCAGTCGTACAGGCACCTAGAAGGTCGCAAAGGACACATCAACCGCCTGAGAGGTATGGGTACCTGGTCACGCATGATGGGGAACTTATGCTCACAGAGCAGGATGATCCCAGGTCTTTTAAGGAAGCTATGTCTGGCCCGAATTCAGGAGAATGGCGTAAAGCCGCTGATTCTGAAATGCAGTCCATGTACGACAATGACGTCTGGGAATTGGTGGACCCATATCCTGGAGTCAAAGTAGTGGAGAGCATGTGGCTATTCAAGAAGAAAGCTGACAATACCTTCAAGGGGCGCCTGGTGGCAAAAGGATTCAGGCAAATCCACGGTGTGGATTATGATGAAACTTTTTCACCAGTCGCTATGCTTAAATCCATAAGGATACTGCTTGCTATAGCTGCATGGCACGACTATGAGATATGGCAAATGGATGTCAAGACCGCTTTTCTGAATGGAGAGCTAGAGGAAGAAGTCTATATGGCTCAACCTGAAGGTTTTGTCGATCCCAAGTATCCTAATCGGATATGCAAGCTTCAGAAATCCATTTATGGATTGAAGCAAGCATCCCGATCTTGGAACAGGAAATTCAATGAAGCCATAAAAGAATTTGGTTTTATACAAAATCCTGATGAGCCCTGTGTGTACAGAAAATTTAGTGGGAGATCCAATACTTTTCTGGTGTTGTATGTCGATGACATATTGATCATTGGAGGAAACAAATCAGAGTTGTTTTCTACAAAGCAGTGGCTGAACAAGTGTTTCTCAATGAAGGATCTCGGAGAAGCCGAAACGATCCTTGGGATCAGGATCTATAGAGATAGATCCAAGAGGCTGCTGGGATTGAGTCAAGCCAAGTACATTGACAAAATCATGAAGAGATTCGGTATGGAACATGCTAAAAAAGGATTTATCCCTATGGTCCATAGGAAGAAAGGTGACAAACTCTCCATGAAAGATCACAGTCCTAAGACTGATGAGGCTAGGCAGAAAATGAAGAAGAAACCATATGCTTCGGCTATAGGTTTTATCATGTATGCCATGTTATGTACTAGACCTGATGTTGCTTTTGCGTTGAGCATGACCAGCCGTTTCCAATCCGATCCCGGAGAGGAACACTGGAAAGCTGTCAAGGACATTCTCAAGTACTTGAAACGTACTCGGGATCAATTCTTGGTTTTTGGAGGTGATGATGAGCTGATAGTATCGGGGTACACTGATGCGGGATTCCAAACTGATGCAGACAAGCAGCAATCCCAATCTGGTTTTGTGTTTGTTCTCAATGGCGGTGCCATAGTTTGGAAGTCCCGGAAACAGCCCACTGTTGCTGATTCTACTTGTGAAGCTGAGTACATTGCTGCATGTGAGGCTGCCAAGGAGGCAGTCTGGTTGAAGAAGTTCATTGGGGATGTTGGAGTAGTTCCATCTATCCAACATCCTATTGACCTCTACTGTGACAACAATGGGGCTATTGTACAAGCGAAAGAGCCCCAGTTGACAAAGGGGAACCAACATGTGCTCAGGAAGTTTCATCTGATTAGAGAGATCGTTGAAAGACGAGATGTGAGGATCGAGAGAGTTGACACAGATGACAATGTCGCAGATCCGATGACGAAGGCTCTTGCTCAAGCCAAGAACAATAGTCATGCTAGATCTATAGGGATTAGGGATATGCCCTCTTGGACCTAGGTCCAGTGGGAGATTGTTGTTGTGCCCTAGGCCCTAGGTCAAGTGGGAGATTGTTGGTGTGCCCTAGGCCCTAGGCGTTGTTTTATGACATTGTATTTAATGATGATTACATACTATGTCATTGGTGTTTTATGAATAAAGGCATTAATTCATTTGAGTTATATATCTTGTACTATAGCAACTAAATGAAGTATCCGTTGATAGTATATCATAAAAGTATACCAGAAGCCAGTCATAGTCATGGGAATGATTATGGCATAAGCTTTTATATCTAGGATTCACATGACACTCTGTAGGTTGCTTAGTGTATGTGAATATGGATATAGGTGCGTGTGCGTTACACGAGACTTGGTCGATCCGCTTTAGAAAGTTCATGGTGGTAGAGTCATTAAGCTTTCTAACAATGTAGATCTCTTTTATCTCCTGACCTGATTTCAGTATAGCAGTCAATAAGGAATCAGATTGAATTTGGTGTATTTCTAACAGGTCCGCCAGAGGATGCCAAATATGGATACACTGGTTCAATCTCTGAACTTATTACTGCGGATAGTTGAAGTGATGGAATTACCACTCACTGTTTAAGTGAGTTGATATCATAGGCCACTTGATGAGTATTAGCTGAGAAATGTACGGCCGTACTGAAACAAGCAGGTGACTTGTTTGTTTGTCAGTAATACTCGATGATCAAGAAATTAATCTAGCAATAGAGGATGACTACACCATGCCTCCAGCTTGATTAATCGATATGCTTTTGGTAAGAGATAAGTAGAGCATCATACAGGGTTTTCTGTCTAACATGGATAGCATTCATCTTTAATCAATATGTGATTGACATGGTTTACTAGGACCCTCTGTCGATCAGTGAATTGTTAATTCACAGCTTATTGATTTCAGACCCTAAGGATCGTGCAACACGGTAATCGAGAAGATTAATTGATACATGAATTGTGTTAATTGATTCCAAGATTAAATGATCAATTGATGAATTGATTATTTGAAGAACGTATTAATTATTTGTTATGTGACAAGTTAATTAGTAAATGGAACGGCTAATTAATTAATCGGGTTAATTTAATTAAGCGATTAATTGTTTATGGGTTAAAGTGTAATATTAATTTAACCTAATTGATGTTAATTGAATCGATTTAATACTACGGTGTTTAATTGATAAAATTAAATTAATTAAGGGTCAAATTAATAATTAACTGAAAGTTAATTAATTGCACTATATAAGTGAATTGTCAATTCATTATTCAGGATCGGAAACTGAAAACCCTAGCCTCCATTAGCTGAATTCGACCGAACCCCTCTCTAGAGGATTCCGGTGAATTTGTTCCTCGTTCTTCGCGTTCTTGGAGTAAGCCGACTAGTAGCTGATCTCGGTTCTTGCTCGTGTCTGCACGTGATCTAGGAGGAGCAACATCTGAGGCTCTCGTCTATCCTTGAAAGGATATCCAAGTAGGTTTTCTTAATCCATAGATTAAGATAACAGTTTTGTTAAAATTTAACTGAGGTTTAAAGATTAAGATCAATGGGACAATTGGTTCAGGTTAGATCGAATTCACTGTTTAACTAATAAGTTCGCTGCTTCCGCTGCGCGGCTCTGATCGATCTTTCTGAAACCCTACATCAGATCCCAGTCGTACGTACACTAGGAGCAAGTTTACTACCTTCGTTGACGATGAGGCTCAAACCAAGTATGATTTGTTCTCTGGTTATGATTTCTTGCCCTCTCGCACCATTGATTGGGGTGCTCTGAAAGTTCTGGGTATTGAGCGCGAGGTCCGTGAAATGTTCAAAGCCGCTGGCATGGAGGGATTCCTAAAAATCAATGAGTCCTCTTATCGTGAGCTAACCTTGGAGTTTCTTGCAACTTTCAAGTACAACCCTGATGTCAAGTCTTTCACCGATCGTGACCGCTACAAGTTCAGGATGATGGGAATGGATATGTCCATGTCTCTGAATACTTTCAACGAGTTCCTGGGGTGTGTCTCTTTCAATGAGTTGGGGACTGAGTCGTATCAGAGCAGTCTGGTTGATTTTCCTCCGGAGTTTAATGCTGCTGAGTACTGGAAAGATTTAACTGGAGAGGATTCTTATCGATCCGGTGATTCCAAATCTTCACTTATCCCTTATCATCCTCTCCGGTTCATGCAGAAGTATCTTGCCACTACCCTGTTCTCTCGTCGTAGCCAGAGCAATTGCCCTACCAATGATCTGTTTGTTCTGTGGGCTATGACCACTCACCGTCGCATCAATGTTGCTCACTGGCTGGGTCTGCATATGTCCTTGATCTCCAATCGTTCTTCCAATGCCATTCTTTGTGGTCCTTTCATAACCAAACTTGGCAAAAGTTTGGGGGTTATCCTGCCTGTTCTGCACCACTTAACTCTTGAGGTGAAAATGGAGAGGTTTGATTGCAATGCTTTGAGTCGCCTGGATATTTGCAGGAAAGCAGGAAAGACCTGGAAGTTGTTTGGAACCACAGACATGCCTGCTGCCAAGAAAGTGAAGACCACCCTGGATTTTGATGATCTTGATGTTATGCAAGCTTTGGCACCTGATCCTCAGCGCCGTTTGTTCCACCTTGATGAGATTGCCTTCCCTGCTGCTGGTGATGTTACTATGAGTCAGCTATTGCAGTTGCTCGGTCTGTCCTTCAAGCGTATCAAAGAGCTTGAGGCGGATGTTCAGGTGTTGAAGAAGAACAAGGGCAGTGTTAGTCCCTCAACCTCTCGTCTGGTTGATCTGGACAATGAACAGGTGGATGAAAGTCACCAAACCACCCCTCTCATGCGAGGTACTCTGGACTTGAATGATGAAGATATTGCAGATGGTGATACAGCCAAGCTCTCGGATTTTGACAATGCTGTTAAAGCAGAAATCAGCAAGCGGGCCCAAACTGTGCCTGACTCGCCTGCAGCTTGACTAGCTGCCTGGGCATTATGGAGTCTGCATTTTGGTGACCCTTAATCACCCGGTTTGCCCAATGATTGCCTGCACTGGTGTCGGATATTTTTGCAAAGTTGCATGAGGGCATGCTACTCTCATTTTGGGGGTGATTGTGCTCTGTGAGCCATTTTGGGGGTTTCTTGTCTGCTTGTTCTGCCTGAGCTGAATTGCTGTTTTGATGTGCTTACTCCATAATGTCATAATTCTCTGCTGATGTCCTCAAGTCTTAGTTTATTTTGTTTTTAGGAAATTTATTTTGTAATTTTCTAGCCAACCAGTAGTCAAGTTCTAATTTGTTTTAGTTGTTCTTCGCTGCATAGTGAGAATGTAGCCTGTTTGTTCTTATTAATGAAAGTCTAGTTTGTTTATTAGTGTTTGAGCAATTCCTCTATTTTCTTTGTTTTAGTTTTAGCTTTCATTTTTGTGGAACAACTGCTTTGCCTAGATACATAACACGTATCCTGCAAATTTGGTTAAAAAATAAAATAAATTTGAACTTAAGAGTGCAAAACCCTGTGAGCATTTAGAGCCGAAGGAGAAACAGTCTGAAATCACAACAGACTTGTTTATAAGGAGATGGAGAACAGTCTGCCTCTGTCCAGACTTGTTAAACACTGAGTGGGCTTGCTTGAACAGTGGGAATGTGATCAATGAGTGCAATTGTTTGCTCTGGTAGCCTAAAAGTCAATCTTAAGACCTTGAATAAAGTCAAAACGATAAGGGCACTAGGATTAGATTAGGATGTTAACCTTTTGTTTTAAGCTTAACTTGTAATCTAGATTGTTCTCCCCTGTACATTGTGTCTTTTTCATTATAGTTTCACCCATCCTAGCCAAAAGCTCTTTGTGTCTGCCTCATCTTTGTTCTTCTTCCCTCATTGTAAAGTTTATCATTCTCTTGTTCCTGTTGAGTCTTTCAAAAAGTTGGAACAAGAGGAAAATTCAAAAGCTCTTAATTTCAAAATCTTTCAAATTAAGTCAGTCAGTCATTAATTCATTAACCCACTTAATTCTTTGTAGAATCCAAGCAGATCAATTCAAATCTGGTTGTTCTCCTACCTTTGCAAGAAGAGAACTCCTGTGTTGTTTCCAGTCTCAAGCTTTGCTTGATATCCTGTCAAATAGTCTTCTCCCTTGCTCGAATAAAGTTAAAAAAAAAAAAAACAATAATAATATAATTTAGTTATACTAAATTACTTGGGTTATGACTGGCTGTTCTTCAAAAGGGAATCCATTATTTCCTTGCTCTTCATGGTTGAAAACCAGCTTATAAAGCTTCAAATCAAGTTGTTAGCACAACTTCACCACAATTGTAAGTTCTTGAAAGCTCAACTTTGTCTTTTCTTTTCTTTTGTCTCCCTTTTACCTCAGTTTTCCTTTTTACTTCTTTACCCGTCCGCATTATAACCGTGTCTAAGACCCTTTGATTGACTATAATTCAAGCATTTGACTTTAGGCCGAATTGCAAACTCTTGTTCCTCAACTGTTCTTGCAAGCTGCTGTGGGAATTAAACACTTAGCCTAAACACATAGTGTGATTGTGAGTGTAGTCCTGGGCAGTTACAAGCCAGGTTGTTCTCTTGTGCATAATTATTCAAGGTTACTCTGAGATCTGTAATTGAGATTTTAGCCAGGTTGTTCCACTTTGAGTCTAGGATTTTTCTTTTTCTTTGAGTCTATTTTGCTTGAGGACAAGCAAATGCTATTTTGGGGGTTGTGATGAGTCCAGAATGTGCTTATATTTTGTGGGTATATTTCGTCAAGTTTGGGCATAAAAGAAGAAGATTTGGGTTTATTTGGGATATTTATTGGAGGTTTGTGCAGATTGTTCTGTTTGTAAGAGAACAAGCACTTCTGGCTGTTCTCCAGCCTTGTTTCAGCTATCCTGGTGTAGGATTTTCGTAAAGGGTATTTCTGTCAGCAAATTTATTTGAGGAAAGTTGAAGTTTGGCTAGTGGAGCTAAAGTATGGGCTGACTTGCCGTATAGGCATGGTGTGAAGTGATTGAAGAGGAGAAAAGATTGCTTTTACTTTATTTTGCTTTTTCTGTAAGAGAACAGTTGAGTCACTGTTCACCTTTTGTACCTTCCATTGTACTTGCTTTGATCTGGTCCGTTTATTTTCTTCTCCAATTTCCAAGAGGGTCTGACCTTTGGCGAAAGTGGTTGTTTGGGGAAGATAAAGGGGAAGGATCAGAGTAAGTGGAGGGAGAGATGGTAGTAATTAATTTCACTTTAATTTGTAACTTTAGTTGAGAGAGAGAAGTAGTTTTTAGTTGTAGTTCTTCCTTCTCTCTTCATGTATTCAAGTTTGAAACTCTTCTGGGAATTTATTCTAGCCTCAATCTACTGCATTTATTCATCATCTCTTTAAATGTTTGCATTAAAGTCTATGGAATTTATTGTGAGAACAACTAGGGCGATGAGTGAGTAGTCTGTTTACAGGCTAGGGCCAGCCTAGGAGCTGGCGAAAGTAAGTTCGTTCCTCTCTTTCTGTTAACATGAAAATGCTTGTTGGTTATTAAATGGAGAAATATTGCATCTAAGGCTTTGCTAACCTTAGAAATCAGTGGATTAATTAGGATACCTCCGAAGTTATGAAGCGGATTTACCATTTAATGCATGTTATGTCTCAGACCTAAGCTTAACATGTTAGGGGTTTATAATCTTTGATATATAATGTTTTCCCATGCCAAATGCTTAGATGTATGTTAAAAGTAAACCGCGGATATCATGCATCTATAGATCTCAAGGAAGTGACCTTCTGACTTGAGTGTGCTGAAGAGGAAAGAGACCCTAAATCTATGAAATCAAGATTTCATGTATGTTAGAGAGAGAGAACAATTACTTTTGCCTGTTCTGGTTGTGCCTCTGCCTGTTCTTTAAGTGATTGGAGTTCATTTCTTGCTTATTTTAGTCATCTTAGTTCTAGTTGATCGTTATTACTGTTCACTGTTAGAATTAGTGTAAAAATCTCTCATTTACTTGTTACCCACCTGAAAGTTGACTGTGCTTTAACAATAGAACAACTGTGGATCGTTTTTATTCTCTGTGGAATACGATAATTTACTTTTGCTGTGCTATATGCGACCTGGCCCTCTTGCCAGAGTGTCCTCTCACATTTTGACGCGACATTTTGATTAGATCAACTCTAAATAATTAGTTAAGTAAAACCTCAAGGATAATTGTTTACCCTTCAAAAAATGGATAATTGTTTACCCTTCAAAAAATGTTGCATGACTGGCTCTTCTTTTTATTTGCAGATATGGTGCAAAAATATGCTTCCACTGACGAATTAGACAACTGAGATCAATTTTATCATAAACACCTGAGATGATGCAATTGAACCTCTAACTTTTGCATTGGAGACCAATTTCTCAAGTTGAGTCAATTTGAATCAAAACACATATTTCATTTCATATTTAGAGTATTCTTGGCATCAAAACACAATTTTACCCCTTATCGGGGAGTCCTGCTGCTACCTTGTTTCTCGTTCTTTTCACTCTCATATCCTCTCCTTGGATGCTGCAGCTACTGTGTCTCCGCTTGCTTGCTTTGTCGCGAAGCTGATCTGCTTCACTCGAGGTTCTTATTCCCATCTTTTAATCTATTAGTATTACTTGCTTGCATTTATAACACACATTTTATCTTTCGGTATCATCATAATGTTTTTGGAGCAGTTGGATTTTCAGGTTTAAATTTCATTTAGAAAATGAGATTTTTAGCTTGAGTAAAATTTAGTGAATTAAATTACACAACAGTGAGCATTTGAGAGCAGATCTACTTCCATTAAGCCATTAAGTTAAGCAAAATGAGCAGACTGCATCAAATGCCATGGTGACTTGTCCAAGAAGATAATATCTACATAGTATTAGGCCAAGTTGTTACACATTAGCTCGATCTTCTTAAAATGAAACAACACACCATGAGATTTTCACAAAATGTCCCAATTAAGTTCCCTCAGAATTAAGTAAATGACAAATTAGTTTTTTCTTTTTAAATTGAGACCATCATGAGTACCATGACAATTCACAAGCCTGTATGCTAAATATACTTGACAAAATGTTATTATACATGGCCAATAAGCAATGCTCTTTATTGGAAAACCTCAGAGCCTGAAATGCAGCAGAGCAGAAGTGCCGTCAAGTCCTTTAGCTACATAGTAAGAGGCGTATTCTTTGACTGTGGTTTCTCTATACTTAGGAGGATTATCTTCATCTAACAGCTCCTTGATAGGTCCATAGATTCTTGGAGTAGCTTTAAAATTTGTGCTAAAGAAGGTCGCCACAGATATTCTTGGTCCTATACGGTTTGCCAGCACCCGATGCTCCACGCTTATCAACTTATCATTTGATATTAGCTGAAATATCAACCAAAAACCATGAGCCATAATTAGTTATACAAAATGGGTATAGGATATAGAAGTCGGTTATTCAGATGACTTGCCTGTAGAAGATCACCAACATTAACAACGAGAGCCCCAGGAGTTGGAGGGACATCAACCCATTGATTCTGATGATAAATTTGAAGACCACCTATTTGGTCTTGTAGAAGGACAGTGAGAAAGTCGTTATCAGAATGTGGACTTGTGCCGTATGTTAATTCTGGCTGTGGGCATGCTGGAGAGTAATGGGCTAAATGAAGAAGTCCGTCAGCACAACCTATGTCTTTCAAGTAGTTTGGCTTTAAACCTAGAGCTTCTGATAATAATTCTAACAGCAAATTTCCTAATTTCTCAACTTGTTTCGCGTATTCCAACACTATACCTCTGCAAAATAAAAAGATCATTTTTTTCATATTTACAAAACTAACTGCTACGATAATTTGAATGCTGCTTAATATTTCTGATATTTCTAAGGGATATTGATACTTTTGTGTTCAATCACTAAACTTTTGTGGCAATGAATAAGCGTGTATTCGTGTTTCTCACCTGCAAATAGATGGCAGTTCTTCAGGACTGAGAGGATCTGGAGCTGATTGGAAAGCAAATGTATCTCTCCAGTTAGCAGCAGGGGAACTATACAAATCAAAGTTGCTATTGTACTGAACCTTTCTGGTGAGATCACGAGTATATAATTTCTTTTTAATCTCTGAATCTTGCTCGTGAAATCTCTTTACGCCTTCCTTCATCTCCTCCAGGATATTCACAGGAATTCCATGGTTGATTACTTCGAAAAATCCCCAAGTCTCCGAAGCATTTCGTACTTGTTCAACAACCTCCTTGCGCCGAGTTAAATCTTGATCAACACCAGATAGATCAATGACAGGAAAACTCAAGTTGACATTGGCATTAGTAGCGGTAGGAGTAGGCGAAATGACATGGCCAGGCGGGTGGTGGAAAATACGAGGGACTTCAGTAATCCCAGCATCAACAAGGCCTTTAACGCCTAGTTTTGTGTCATCGAAAGCTTTTAGCTCGTTTATTCGGTTGTAATCAGTGTCGGAATTGGAGTTCATTTTTTCCGCTTAGTTGGAATCTGTAGGATGTGTGGTTTTTGGTAATGAAACTGCTAAATTCTTTCATATCCAAGTATAGTTGCTAAAAGAAGACTTTGTAACACTTTGCCAAAAGTAGGCAGTTACATCACAAGTGTAATTATCAAGTATTTATGAATTTGGGTATGCTAGTAAATTATTTGGATTAAAGGCAAAGGAATCAAATTCAACCATACGTTTTTGTTGACTATTCCATGAGAAATATAATGGAAACGTGGAGCTTTGTGTATCACTTGCAAGTTTATGAAGACATGGAGCAATTTATAATTGAAACTTTTCTTATGGCACAAAATTTAAGCTAATTCTTTTCTAATTGGTAAATAATTGTTCAAAGTTTTTATATAATCGATTGCTTAATCATTTTATTTTGAAAATCACATAAGAAGGTTTTTGTATTTAAATAGAAGTATTTCATGGATTTGTTAAGTGTTTGATAAAACTGAAAATTTTAGTGGTGAAAAAGGTAAGCATTTAATTTAAGTATTAAATTGTAAAGTTTATTGGAAGAGTTAAATGATGAGAAATGATATATTAAGTATGGAAATAATTAATTGATGGTAGTGCTAAATGGCCGTGTCAAAATATTCTGACATTTTACTTTAGTAGTATTCCTGTAATTCACTTTTGAGACTCATATATATATATATATATATATAAGCTAAGAGATTTTTTGATAAAAGCAAGTCCATGATATTCAAATTAAAATAAAATGTTTATTGATAATGTTCAATTTAAATGTTAAGTTTAATGGCTAGTACATTTCATAAGAGTTGTGGGTTCGAATTTCATAATCAACCAAGTAAAAAAAATTAAAAAAAATTCACTTATCAAAATTAAGGATTTTTTATGGGATAATTTCCTTAAAAAAACTTATATGTTTACAAATTTTATCAAAATGGTGTTTTGAGTATTTTTTTTTTTTCTTTAAAAAAATGATTGTGTTTAGCTGCCTTACTCAAAACACAAAAATAATGTTAAAGGTATAAAATTATACGACGTGGCAATGGACGTATTGGTCTTAATTTAGGAATTTTGTATTCAATAATCTGTGTTTTTGTTTGAATTCCGTGTCGTGATACTAGTGCCACTAACAATAGTCAATCAAACTGCACAATTATGTGAATCTGAGGAAAAATTCAAGACTGGGCCTGGACCAACACTTGTCCGGCCCAATCAAGTGACTTGATTGGGCCGAACAAGTGCTGGTTCTGGCCCAGTCTTGAATTACTCGAATTTTTTAGTGTGAAACTGCCAATAAATAGACCTTTATGTTAAGCAAAATGAATAGAACTACATCAAATGCCTTGTTGACCAAAAATTGGATTTTAGGTTACTGCAAACTAATGGATTTTGCATTTAATAGTCTCTGCTCGTTCAACTTTCGAATTCTATTTTGTGATATTAGTATAGTGCCACTAATAATAGTGAATTAAACCTCACACTAATCAAAGTTGAGAGCAAATCTACCATTATTAGAGAAGTTCTACTATACGCATGTGTAATACACCTGATCAATTAAAAGATGGATGTACACGCATGCCAATTCCTGGAAGATGATTGATGTTAAAAAATAAACCTCTACACATTATCATTGTTTAATTGGATGGATGCATTACACCGGAAGTGTAGTAGAATATCTCCTTCTATTAAACCTTTTACCCTAAGCAAAATGAGTAGAACTATAGCCATTGGTAATTAGCTATTATAGAGTAATCATATTTTGTAGGCAACAGAAAACTTGTAGAGGGTTATACTAAGATATGATCCTAAAAGTTTGTTTGGAAGGAGCCTTGGAGAGGATTAATAAAGTAAAATTTAACGATCAACCCATGTTTGGGAAGAAAGGTTTGTAAGGATGAGGGTCAATAAGGTACATCAATCCATTGATTCTGATGCAGAACATGGAGGCTGCTGATAAAAATCAGATTTTTTTTTATTATATTATTGAGACCATCCATTCAATACAATGACAATTCACAAGCCTTTTAAATTATTCGAAATGGATAATGTACTTAACAATTAGTTCGTACATATGCCCAACAAGTTAATGTTCTTTATTGCACGACCTCAGAGCCTGAAATCTAGTACAGCAGAAGTGCCATCAAGGCCTTTAGTTGTGAAGTGGGCAGTGTATTCTTTGACTGTGGTTTCTCTATACTTTGGAGGACTATCTTCAGATAATACTTCCTGGATAGGTCCATAGGTTCTTAAAGTTGATTTTAGATATGTGCTCAAAAAGGTTGCCACAGATACTCTTGGTCCTATACGGTTTGCAAGCACCCTGTGCTCCACGATTTTCAATTTATCATTTGATATTAGCTGAAAATCAACCAAAAACCTTGAAAAATAATTGGTTATACAAAAAGGATGTATGGATGTAAAGTTTTGATGACTTGCCTGCAGATGATCACCGATATTAACAACAAGAGCCCCAGGAGTGGGGGGGACATCAACCCATTGATTCTGATGAAGAATTTGTAGACCACCAATTTGGTCTTGTAGTAGAATAGTGAGAAAGTCATTATCAGAATGTTGAGTCGTGCCGAATGTTAACTCTGGCTGTGGGCATGCGGGATAGTAATGTCCTAAAAGAACAAGTCCATCTGCACAATTCTTTCAAGTAATTCTGCTTCAAACCTAGAGCTTCTGACAATAATTCCAACAATGTGTATCCCAATTTTTGAACTTGTTTTGAGTATTCCATTACTATATCTCTGCAAATTTAAAACAAAAAATAATTTTGAGTTTACTAAATAGCAAAATGATCTATGGATTCACCACAAATACTTAATATATGTATGCTAAGTTGGCATTTGTTCAGGATTCAGAGGATCCGGAGCTAATTAGAAAACAATTGAATCTCTCTAGTTAGTAAAAGGGCGCTGTATAAAACAAAGTTGCTATTATATACAACATTTTTGGAGAGGTCAAGAGTGTAGAATTCATTTTTAACCGCTGAATCTCGCTCGAAAAATCTTCTTACTCCTTTATCTATTTCCTCCAGGATGTTCACAGGAATCCCATGGTTGATTACTTGGAAAAATCCCCAAGTCTCTGACGCCTTTCGTACTTGCTCACCAAGTTCTTTACGCAAAGTTGCATCTTTATCCAAACCGCATATATCAATGCCGGGAAAACTCAACTTGACATGAGCAGCAGGAGCAGCACAAGTAGTATGTGAAATGATGTGGGCATCGTGTGGGCAATAGAAAATGCGAGGGACTTGAGTAATCCCAGCATCAACAAGCCCTTTAACGCATTCTTTGTTTCATCAAAAGCTTTTAGCTCGTTTATTCGGATGTAATCAGTGTCTTTTTTGGAGTTCATTTTTTCTGTGATTGTTAATAAAACTGCTACTCCATATCCATATGTGGTTGCTTGCTTAGACTTTATGCATAAACACTTGCCAAAAGAAGATAGGCAAAACAAGTGTACTTATCAGCTATTTGTGAATTTTGTTTGTATACAAAATCCACTAAAAAAAATCAAGAACTGAACAGGACAAAGCATTGTAAGGATAATTCCCCGGAAATGAAAAATCATTTGGACTAATGGCACACCCATCAAACTCACCCATAAGCTTTTGTTGAACACTCAGTCAGACACGTGGAGCTATTTATCACTTGGTATAATTGCAATTACTCCCTTAATTTTAAGTAAAAGCGGGTTGCACGGCAATGACGGAATGACCAAATCCCAACTAGGTTGGCACCAAGCCGAGACCGACAAAAACCAAGAACCAAATATTATTAGTAAGAAACCATACAAAAGCAAAAAGGAAGAAAAAAGAACATAACAAAGAAAGAAACTAAACAAGCCTAAGATGCTCGGTTCTACTAACGTCCTGATAGATGAACATGTTGCAAAAGCACGAGGCAGAATACCACCACATCGGAGTTGGGCAAGATAAGGCCGCGTACTTCAAGAGGCATCAGCAACAGAATTGCCATCAAGGTAAATGTGAGAGATACGAACCATATTAACCTGCATATATGATGTTAAACAATCTAACCAATCGGCCAAAGGCTCCCAATGACCCTTTCTCTCTCGATGCACAGAAGATTCACCACATAAATTGAGTACATGCTCCCTTAACTATAAATATAATTTTATATTTTCTAAATAGTCTTTATATTAATCCGTAATGTTTTATATTTTCAGGAACTACTACGTTCTTTTGAGAACGTTCTAACATTTCTCCACAAATAGGTGTTTGAGTAAGTTCGAATTTCATAAATACACTCGAACATAATTACCTTTATCAAATACAGTTGACTTTTTTTTTCTTTTTTAAATATTCTGCTCAGTTTTTAAGACATGTATGTACCTTGAGGAGTACTTTTCTATGGTTTAATGTATATTTTGTTATCTGGGATTGCATTCATGAAATTTTAAAAGTTATATATAATCTTGATTTTCTTTATTTTTGTCTCTTTTCGTTATAATTTCTTTTTAGTTGTTTTTGTTTTTTCTTTTCTTTTGTTTTTCTTGGGTTTGGGTTTCTTCCCATTCCCCGCTTTTAATTAAAAAAAAAACAATTACAAATCATTCCCTATCGTCTAATTCCTCTAGAATCGTCTAATTCTTCTAGAATCATTAATTTGCACATTTTATGTATTAATTTTTAAATTATAGAATTATTGAAAGCAATTGGATGAGAACAGATAACTTATCGCTTTAAAATCTGATATTCAAAACTTCTGCTTAAGGGCTCATGTTGTTACAAATGAGACCATGTTGTATATATTGGTTCTTGATGTGGCTTAGCCTGATGGTTAAACATTCTATCTATGAACATGGAGTTCATGGGTTCAAATTACACCAAGGTTATTCGTTCGGATTGGATTCCGTGTCTTAGTGTGGATTATCTGATATAAATTTTGTGGTTTTTCATATTTTTTGGGAGAGAAATGACGCTAAGAATTCCCTTTCTTAGTATGGCCAAACCAGTATTGTAAAAATGTCGTTGGCATTCAAGCCCCAATTCTTATAGTTCCTTCATCTCTGATGATTTATCAAGAAATGAATAATTTCGTTTTTGTAAACTCTCTTATCCTCTTTATTTTTTCTTTCTTTAATAAATTTTGAGTCCTAGTGTCTTTCTTTTTGCATTTAAGATGCTAAATCTAGCTCGGATGTCTGTCCCTTAAAATTCACCTTATACTTTTATAAAAAAAAAAGGGGGGGGGGGAAGAATTTTATGCTGGTAAAAGAAAATGTTCACATATTTTAGGTCAATTTTTTAAAATTGAGGAACTATAAGTCAAGAATTATAGAGAATTATAGGGGTAATTTAACTTATTTACATTAAGTCAAGAATTCCATACAGATGAAATAAAACAACGACCCATAAGGTTTCAAAAAGATCGTCCAAACTGCTATAAAAAAATAAACAAAAATCTTCCAAACTTCAATTGAGATTATTCATTCAACATAATGAAAATTCATAACTCTTATTAAATTATTATTCCAAATAATAATCTACTTGACTAGTAGTCATTATACATGGCAAACAAGAAATGTTGTTTATTGTAAAACCTCAGATCTTGAGATGCATCAGAGGAGAATTGCCATCAAGGCCTTTAACCGTGGCGTATTTAGTATATTCTTTGATTGTGGTTTCTCTGTACTTGGGAGGATTATCTTCAGATAAGAGTTCCTTGATAGGTCCATAGACTCTTGGTGTTGATATTAGAAATGTGCTAAAAAAGGTTGCCACGGATATTCTCGGTCCTGTACGGTTCGCCAGCACCCTGTGCTCCACGCTTTTGAACTTATCATTTGATATCAGCTGTGAAATCGACAACCAAAACACTTAGATAAATAATTAAGTGTATAAAAATGATGTATAATTGTGGATAGAAATAAACTTACCTGTAGAAGATCACCAATGTTAATGACAAGAGCGCCAGGAGTCGGAGGGACATCGATCCATTGATCATGATGAAGAACTTGAAGACCACCAATTTGGTCTTGTAGAAGAACAGTGAGAAAGTCGTTATCAGCATGTTGACTTGTGCCGAATGTTAATTCTGGCTGTGGGCATGCGGGATAGTAATGCGCTAAATGAACTAGTCCCTCACCGCAACCTATGTCTTTCAAGTAGTCTGGCTTCAAACCTAGAGCTTCTGATAATAATTCCAGTAATGTATTTCCGAATTTCTCAATTTGTTTTGAATATTCCATTACTATATCTCTGACAAAATAAAAAGATTTGTTATTTCGTATATATGAGTTTCGAGAACAATCGAAAGAAAACGTGAAAACGGAAAAGAAAAAGGAGGTTTCAAATTTTGACACTTTAAGGACTATGATTATTTTTTGTATATCAAAATGGCTGATCGTTTCTCGATGTTCAAAAAAAACGGATATTTTAAGTAATATTGTTATGATTGAACATTATTTTTGTTCAATCACTCTTCACGACTCTAGATATTTGTATTTCTGTTTGTCTTTTTGTTCTTTATTTTCTATAATGAATTATATATGAGATCTCGTTAGCGTCGTCAAAAACATATTTTCGCTAAAATTGAAAGGTACATCTATCATTGTGTCAAGGAAAAAGTCATAAATTTTCACCAAAAAGTAAAACTAATAGCAATTGAAAGAGGTTCCATATTTCTAACCTGCAAACAATTGGAAGTTGTTCAGGATTTGGAGGATCTGGTGCAAATTGAAAAGTAATTGTATCTCTCCAATTTGTAGAAGGAGCGCTATACAAATCAAAGTTGCTATTATATTTAACTTTTTTTGTGAAGTCACGAGTATAGAATTCCTTTTTAATCTCCGAATCTTGCTCGAAAAATCTTCTAACTCCTTCGTTGATCTCCTCGAGGATATTCACAGGAATTCCATGGTTGACTAATTGGAAAAATCCCCAATCCTCGGACGCCATTCGTACATTATCAACAATTTCGTTGTGCAGAGCTGAATTCGTATCAAACTCTTGAAGATCAATAATAGGAAAACTGAACTTGGCAACGGAAGGAGATGAAATGTTGTTGTTGGTATGATTCGAAGGACGGTGAAAAATACGAGGGACATGAGTGATTCCAGAATCAACAAGGCCTTTAACACCTTGTTTTGTTTCATCAAAAGCTATTAGTTCACTTTTTCGACAATAATGATCTGAGTCCATCATCATCTAATTCAATTTCTTAGTTCAATTTGAGATAGCTGAGTTAGATTATATACTAAAGGCTTTTGTCAAATTTATCTTCTTTTAAATATTCTTTCAACGTTAGACATGCTTTTTTTTATATATAATTTTTCTGTAAATAATACAGATTGTATAGCTGGGACATGATCAAGCCCCTAATGAATAGGCGAGCAATGTGTTAAAATTAATTCGGATTTAAATAATTAACACAAATACAGCCATACATATATTGACCCAAATTACAACATTTTAATAAAAATGAAAAAAGGAGAGATATTTGAAAGGATTCAGGATCAGCTTAAAGTCAAGTTTTGAGTTCGAGTTCTGATTTACGTAGAAAATTTTATTTGAGAAATGATACACTTAAAAGCTATCTGACAGGTTTCGAATCGAGAAATCAGAAATTTTTTAAAAGTAATAAATTATTTTCAGTAGAAAACAATTGATAGATAAAAAAAATAAACCCAATGTTTAGACTTTGACCCAAAGAAAATATGGGATTTTGATAATGTTATTAAATCAAAATAATGAATTGATCAAGGTCAAAGAATTAATCAAATACATTTAAATTTGTAAACTTACACGTTATGTAACGTAGATTCCTAACTCTAATATTCTTTGATTTCATCATCTTGTGCAAATTTATAATTAGATTTAAATCTTAACATTAATAAAAAAAAATATCTAAATCTTAACACATGGCCTCTAATTTTAGTCTAAAAAATTGATTATTCCGTAAATTTATTATAAGGTTGCACGTTAGTCTTCTAAACTATAAGTCACTTAAATTTGTGTTAAATGACATATTAGTTCTTAAATTTATTTAGAGTGACATTTAAATTTATCCAAATTTATATTTATTTCACCACATGGACGGGAAGCGATTATTCTCCCATTAAATTTAGGAAACTAATATGACATATTTTAAGTTTAGGAGATCAATAAATATTTTAGACCAAGTTCGGAAGAACTAGTAACATATTGAACCTTATTGTTAAGTTACTAGTTTAGTATGTAAAATAAAACACTCGATGTATATAGGCAGAACTTGGAAGGCTGATACACGTGCATCCAGTAAAATGATTCAGCGTAGAGTGATTTCATTACTCGAAAATTTGACTCTCTAAGTTTTTGCAAAAGGGCTCCTGTGCTACTAATTAATTACACTATAATGCGGGAAAATTGTTTTACCAAAAAGCTTTAAACATTTGTTTCTCCAAGCAGCTTTTCCAGCTCATAATTACTTCTTTCAATTTTTGTAATTTTTGCGTTTCATTTAAGAAAGCAATTTTTCATTTACCAAAAACTATCGTTGAGTGTGAAAGTTAGAAAAGTTGCTCTTAAAACATGGAAATGCAATGTCAAACTGACTTCAAGTCATACATATAATTTCAACGCTAAGTTAAACATATTGCACCGCAATGGTGATGATATCATCGCTAAGTTATAGCTATGGTTCATGTTGCGTCAAAATGTGATGAGGACACTCTGGCAAGAGGACCAGGTCGCATATAGCACAACAAAAGTAAATTATCGTATTCCACAGAGAAGAAAACGATCCACAGTTGTTCTAATGTTAAAGCACAGTCAACTTTCAGTTGGGTGACAAGTAAATGAGAGATTTTTACACTAATTCTAACAGTGGACAGTAATGACGAGCAACTAAAACTGAGATAACTAAAACAAGCAAGAATAAACTCCAAGCACTTAAAGAACAGGCAGAGGCACAACCAGAACATGCAAAAGCAGATGTTCTCTCTCTCAAGCATACATGAAGTCTTGATTTCATAGATTTAGGGTCTCTGTCCTCTCAAAACACTCAAGTCAAGGGGTAGCGTCATCGAGATCTATAGATGCATGATATCCGCGGTTTACTTCTAGCATACATCTAAGCATTAAGCATGGGAAAGCATTATATATCAAAGGAATATAAACCCCTAACATGTTAAGCTTAGGTCTGAGACATAACATGCATTAAATGGTAGATCCGCTTCATAACTTTGGAGGTATCCTAATTAATCCACTGATTACTAAGGTTAGCAAAGCCTTAGATGCAATATTTCTCCATTTAATAACCAACAAGCATTTTCATGTTAACATAAAGAGAGGAACGAACTTACTTTCACCAGCTCCTAGTCTAGCCCTAGCCTGTAAACGAACTACTCACTCATCGCCCTGATTGTTCTCACAATAAATTCCGTAGACTTTAATGCAAACATTTAAGGAGATGAAGAATAAATGCAGTAAATTGAGGCTGGAATAAATTCCTAGAAGAGTTTCAAACTTGAATACAGGAAGAGAGAAGGAAGAACTACAACTACAAATTACCACTTCTCTCTCTAACTAAAATTACAATTAATTCAAAGTAAAAGTTAACTACTCTAAACTGCTCTGATCTTCTCCCTTTATCTTCCCTAAGCAACCACTTTCGCCGAAGGTGTAAGTCCCCTTGGAAATTGAAGAGAAAATAAACGGACCAAATCAAAGTAAGTACAAAAAGGTACAAATGATGAACAGTGACTCAACTGTTCTCTTTACAGAAAAAGCAATAAAGTAAAAGTGCTTTCTTCTCCTCTCCTATCACTTCACACTACACTAACACTCAACAAGTCAACCCATACTTTTCAGTCCCACTTGCCAAACTTCAACTTTTCTCAAACACTTCGCTGACAAAAATACCCTCCTTGAAAATCCTTCATCAAAGCTGCTGGAAAGAGGCTAAAGAACAACCAGAAACGCTTATTCTCTGAAAACAGAACAATCTGCACCAATCTTCAATAAATGCTCAATTTAAGCACAAATTTCCTTCTTTTGGGTCCAAACTTGATGAAATATACCCATAAAACATGAGCACATTCTGGACTCATCAGTTCCTTATGACGATGGATACTGAGATGGTTGGCCAAATTGCTCCAAATGCGCATGGTAATTAAAACTTAACATGAAAATTTTGGTTGCTAAAAGTGTTGTTTTTGGATAAATTCTTGGATGGATCAGGTTTACCATGTGGTAATCAATGGTTAATTATATTTTGATACTTATGATCTTTGTTGTTGATTAAATTATATTTTTACAAGTTTAGTGATATGTGTCAAAACATAATTGATTGAGATAATTGACATGGTAGACCTCATTCGCCTTAGAATGTCTTTTTGTTTAGTGGCACCTTAGTTAGAAGTTTTTATGATTTGAGTGGCTGGATAACTTTCTCCCTATGGTGGTTTCTCTATACTTAAAAAAGACACAAATCATCTTTATTTTTTTTTTAACAAAAATGTTTAGTTAAGGGTAGACTTACTTACTCGCAAGACCATGATAAATTATAGACACTTCGATAAGGGTTTACAATGTAATTTACAGATAATCTATCAATAAAAGATAAATTTTGGCAATGTGAAAACTTGAACCTCAAACTCTTTAAATAAAAAAATGAGTGTCTTACGATTTGCATTAATTTTTATTAACATAAAAGTTTATCACGAAATTAAATGATTTTGACCATCTCAAAATGCAAAAATTAAAGTTAAGCTTTATCATTTATGATATTAGTACTTATAAGTAGTTTATCTTTGTTTAGTTTAGTCCGATTCAATAATTTCTCTTCAGTAAACGTTTTTCAGTTCAGTTTAAAAATTTTCATTTCACTAATTCAGTTTAGTAATTTCCAAAAAAATAAATTTCTCATGGAATTAGGTTTCTTCATTTTTTTAGAAATCACTGTTTTTGGCAATTCTCCAACAATTTCTCTCTCAAGCAAACAAAGCTTAAATCATATTAAAATCGAGATATTCAAAAATTAAAATCGTTTAAAATCCTATATAATTTTCATCAGCTTTACCCAAGGGTTACTTAGCTATTAAAATGATCAAATGTTAGGAGACTTTTATGTTAGTCAAACTATGTTTGGCAAATAACGATGTTAGCCGATACTAGAGGATTTTATTAAAATAACTTGTTAGCTTCAAAAAGCTAATTTTGAAAAAGCTTTTTTTATGAGTTTTTTCAATAAGCTTTTTGCTACAACTATTTTAAAGGATATTTTTTAACCGTAATTGTTAAAAAAGAAAATATATTCATAAATGATGAATGTCCTTTATTTGTCATTTTTACACAAATATCTATTGATAATCAGCTAAAAATTTTCAAACAAGTCTATACAATAGACAAATCACCTAATCAGATTAACTAATCAAATCATCTAACGGTTAATGTAATTAGCTAACAATTAACATGTCGCTAACAAACCAATTCCCAAATAGGCCAATGGAAAAGTTCATAAATTTTGGTTCAATGTTTTAAAATTGAGGGACTATATGAAATTAGACCAAACCTAGGGGATTGTAGGTATAATTTACATTAAGTCAATCATTCCATATTCCTGTTGAAACAAGATCACGAGTTTTCAAAAAGATCTTCCAAACTTTAATTGAAATGGTCCAGTCAATATCAAGATTCAAGACAATGAAAATTCTAACTCTTTTTAAATTTATTTCAAATGTGTACTTGACAAGTAGTCATTATATGTACATGGCAAATAAACAATGATCTTTTATTGTAAAACCTCAAAGCTTGAGATGCATAGGAGAATTGCCATCAAGGCCTTTAACCGTGGCGTATTTAGTATTTTCTTTGATTGTGATTTCTCTGTAATTAGCAGGATTTTCTTCAGATAATAGTTCCTTAATAGGTGTTGTGTCAAAATGTGATGTGGACACTCTGGCAAGAGGACCAGGTCGCAGGTAGTACAGCAAAAGTAAAATTATCGTATTCCACAGAGAAAGAAAGTCTAAACGGTCGTTCTAAGCTTAAGAAAAGTCGGATTCCAGTTGTTCAACAATCATTTAAATGTATTTAATCTAATTTCTAAGATAAACAGCAATAAAGACTAACTAAAAAGGAAAATCTACAAATCTCAACCAACAAAGTATATATATGAACTCCACTAATTTGGGAACAGGCAGAGGCACAACCAGAACAGGCAAAAGCAAGTGTTCTCTCTCTCAAGCATACATGAAGTCTTGATTTCATAGATTTAGGGTCTCTTTCCTCTTTTTACACTCAAATCAGAAGTTACGTCTTCGAGATCTTTAGATGCATGATATCCGCGGTTTACTTTTAACATACATCTAAGCATTATGAATAGGAAAGCATTATAAATCAGAGAAATATAAACCCCTAACATGCTATACTTAGGTCTGATGTAATAACATGCATTAAATGGTAGATCCGTTTCATAACTTCGGAGGTCTCCTGGTTATTCCACTGATTACTAAGGTTAGCAAGGCCTTAGATGAAATATTGCTCCATTTAATAATCAACAAGCATCTTCATGTCAAAAGAAAGAGAAATCAACTTACTTTCACCAGCTCTTTGGCTGGCCTTAGCCTGCAGATTAACTACTCTCGCTTGTTCATTAACGATCTTACACCAAACTCCATGAAAGTAAATGCAAGCATTAAAGAAGAAGGATGAATAGTAGATTAATGGCTGGAAAATGTGTTTTCCAGAACTTAGTTCATACAACTTTGATGAAAGAGAAAGATAAAAAGATAAGAACTACTCCTAGAGAGAGAAACTAAAAAGTAAAACTAAAGCTTAGGTAATTCTGCTAAGATCTCTGGAGAGAGGGTCTTTTAATACCCCAAAACCGAGAAAACTAAAGCAACTAGGATTAAAATAATACAAATAAGTACAACTGCTACAGTAGTTCGGCTGTTCTGCATAATAGAATACAATAAACAAGGAAATATCTTCCTCATTTGCTTCCCAAAATCCCTACTTTTCAGAAGGTAAGGCTCTCCTTGAAATCTGAGTGGAAGATCAATGGACCAGATCAAAGCAGGTACAAAAGAGGTACAAGAGTGAACAGTGACTCAACTGTTCACAAGTCAGAAAAAGTAATAAAGCAAAAGCACTTTCTTCTCCTCTCATTTCACTTCACGCCACACTCCTATACAATAGGGCTGCCCATACTTTTCAGACCCACTTGCCAAAATAAACTTTTTTCTCAAACTTCTCAAGCTGATGGAAATACCCTTCTCAAAACCCTTCACCAAAGCTGCTGAAATAAGGCTGAAGAACAGCAAGAAACGCTTGTTCTCTGAAATCAGAACAATCTGCACTATACTCCAACAATTGCCCATTTTAAGCACAAATCTCCTTCTTTTGGGTCCACATTTGATGAAATATACCCTTAAAACATGAGTACATTTTGGACTCATCACAACCCCCAAAATAGCATTTGCTTGTCCTCAAGCAACACAGACTCAAGAAAAGAAAAATCCTAGACTCAAAGTGGAACAACCTGGTTAAAATTCTTCATTTTTTCAATTCTTAGAGCATCTTTGAATTTTTATGCACAAGAGAACAACCTGGCTTGTAACTGCCCAGGACTACACTCTCATTCACTCTAGGTGTTTAGGCTAAGTGTTTAATTCCCACAGCAGCTTGCAAGAACAGTTGAGGAACAAGAGTTTGTTATTCGGTCCAAAGTCAAATGCTTGAATTATAGTCAATCAAAGGGTCTTTAGACACAGTTATAATGCGGACGGGTAAAGAAGTAAAAGGAAAACTGAGGTAAAAGAAAAATAAAAGAAAAGACAAAGACAAAGTTGAGCTTTCAAGAACTTATACATAAGTTAGCAAAGATAGTGAAGTTGTGCTAACAACTGGATTTGAAGCTTAGAAGTTGGTTTTTAACCATGAAGAGCAAGGAAATTAAGGGTTCCTTTTGAAGAACAGTCAGTCATAACCCAAATAAAAATAGTATATTTTTTTTTTATTTTTTTTTAACTTTATTTGAGGAAGAAAGAGAACTATTTGAAAAGAGATTAAGCAAAGCTGAGATTAGGAACAACATAAAATAAGAGTTCTCTTCTTGCAACGACAGAAGAACAACCAGATTTGAATTGATATGATTGATCTCTATAAAGAATCTAATGGGCTACTGTTGTAATGACTAACTGACTTAATTTGAAAGATTTTGAAATTAAGTACTTTTGATTTTCCTCTTGTTCCAACTTTTTGAAAGACTCAACAAGAACAAGAGAGATAGGAACAAGAGAAAGACAAACGTAACAATGAAACGAAGAAAACAAAGACGTGGCTGACACAAAAAGCTTTTGGCTAGGATGGGCTAAACTACAATGAGAAAGACACAATGTACAAGGGTGAACAATCTAAATTACAAGTTTAAACCTAAAACTAAACCTAAGGTGAACATCCTAAATATAATCCTAGTGCCCTTATCTTCTTGACTCTATTCAAGGTCTTATGATTGACTTCAGGCTACCAGAGCAAACACTTGCACTCATTGATCACATTCCCACTGTTCAAGCAAGCCCACTCAGTGTTTAACAAGTCTGGCCAGAGGCAGACTGTTCTCCATCTCCTAATAAACAAGTCTGGTGTGATGAACAGACTGTTTCTCCTTCGGCTCTAATGCTCACTGGTTTTGCACTCAAGTTCAATTTTAACCAACTTGCAAGATATATGTTGTATCTATGCATTGCAATTGTTCCACATAAATAAAAGCTAAAACTAAAAAGAAAGAAAACAGAGCAAGCGCTCAAACACTAATAAACAAACTAAACATTTACTGACAGAACAACCAAGCTACAAGTGGCCATCATGCAACTTGAACAACTAAAACAAACTTGAAAACTTGACAAAATAACTGGCTAGAAGGTTACAAAAGAAATTTCCTAAAAACATAAAATTAAGATTCAACTTGAGGACAGCAACATATATACTTCAACATCATGGAGCATTCATTGAACAAGCAAAACAGCAACTCAGCAAAGGCAGAACAAGCAAACAACCCCCAAAATAGCTCATAGAGCAACAATCACCCCCAAAATAGGAAACGCATGCCCTCATGCGATGTTTCATAATTAACCGACACAAGCACAAGCGAATCATAGGGCAAACATGGTAATTTAGGGGTTACCAAAGTGAAGGCTCCATGTCAAACAGCTTGGGAGGTAGGATCTTTTGGATTCTGCTTGTTCACGACATCCTACAAAGCAGCCTCCACATCAGAAAGCTTGACCGTATCTCCCTCTGCCTTCTCATCATTCAAATCCAGTGTACGACGGGCAGGAGGGGTGGTTTGATGGTTGCTCTTCACCTGTTCAGCTTCGAGATCAATCAAACGAGCAGAGGTGCTCGGGAGAGGTTTACCCTTTTGCTTCTGGCGGAAACATCACCAGCATCAGGAAAGCCGGTCTCATCAGGGAGGAACAAGCGGCAATGAGGATCAGGAGCAAGGGCTTGCATAACATGAACGTTAACAAAATCCTGAGTGTTCTTCCCCTTCTTGGCATTAGGGACATCAGCTCTACCCATCAACCGATGTGTCTTTCCCACCTTCTGGACTTATAAGTTTCTTCTCCGATGAGCTCCTTGTAAGGGTAAGGGCAACATAGAAAATGTTCTCAACTTGTTCTTCCACCAACACAGCTTGTTTTACATGCAGTAATTGCATTTGCATCCTTGGCTCAACCACTCTTATCACCTGAAAAGCTTTGAAATTTGTCTTGGCAAAATAAATTTACAAAAATTCATTTTACCCCCAAAAAATTTTAAGCTTTTACTGAAGTTCAATTGTTCTAGTTGAAACCAAAAAGCAATGTACTCCTTAATTGTCAAAATTGCATAAGATGCGAAGTTTAAAAAGCACGGGTGCTGCTGGAAGATAAAACTATCCAACACCCCTAAGGAGTACCCAAAACAATTCATATATAGAAATTAACGACTAAGTACTATATACAAGCAAGAGCCACATTGTTCTTGTTCAAGGACACTCAAGAACAATCTGCAGACCACCTCTCCATTGATGTTGAATTTGAATGATGCACAAATTCTCCACTTGAAGTAGAGATGACGGTGTCTGCTATCCTTGAACACCTTTGTCAAATCTATTTCCTTCTTGACATTCAACATCATGGAGACTTCCTCCACCAAAACACCTACTAATGATTCAAACATAAAAGTGTGTAATTGTGGTTGGAGGGCAGAAAATACAAAATCAATAATAGAATGAGAAGGTTTGAGATTAAAATTGAGAACATCCTCAAGTGATGATGATGATGATGATGATGATGATGATGATGATGATACATGGCTTTCAACTAAAGCCCATTGAGTTGGAACAAGCTCGACTTGGATAAATTCATCTTGAATCTCATCTATTTGAGGCTCAATTTCCTCCTCACCACCAAGGAACAGATTGTTCAGCTCAAGTAAGTGATTGCTCACGGCCTCAATGGTTGGTGAAGAAGGCTCCTCGTGAAATGAAGATTCTGCTTGTTCTCTTGGTTGTTCAAGCATCATGTTCTCCTCTTCTTCTTGCTCTGGATTCATGATTATAGTTTCTAGCTCCTTCATTTTACTCTCCATTGTTATTGCAAGCTGATGCATTTGAGTCTCTAGATTCTTTTGTTGTTGATGCATCTGGTTCTCCAAACTCTTTTGTTGTTGGTGCATCTGATTCTCTAGACTCTTTTGTTGAATTTGCATTTGTTGCATTAGGTTCAAGAGCATTTCCTCCAAGTGGGAGTTGTCTTTTTCATAAGGGCTAGAACTTTGGTACCGCTCCTCAAGGCTGGGCTCCCATGAATCATAGTTTTCAAAGCTTTGGGATGGTTGGGGATAGTACTCCTCCTCTCCTTGATAGAAGTATTGGATGTAATCTCCTCCATTCGGCTCAAAACTCGGAGCAAGGCTAGGATTGATGAAAGGTGAACAATTCTCCATTGAGTATATGAAATTCTCAGACTCATCATCCATGTAGGCATCATACGAAATATTATTTGAGGACATTTTCTCCTTGATGTTCCTCCTTCACATTCGTTCTCTGATTGTTCTCCTGGTTGTTCGTATGCCTCAGGCCTTTGTTCTAGATCTGCTAGGGAAACAGAACAAGTGTACAAAACAACTACAAGATGAACAAACAGGTCAGAAGCAACTGTTTTCACAAAAAGCGACGTTTAAAAATTTCTTTCCCCGGCAACGGCGCCAAAATTTGCTGTGTCAAAATGTGATGTGGACACTCTGGCAAGAGGACCAGGTCGCAAGTAGTACAGCAAAAGTAAAATTATCGTATTCCACAGAGAAAGAAAGTCTAAACAGTCGGATTCCAGTTGTTCAACAATCATTTAAATGTATTTAATCTAATTTCTAAAATAAACAGCAATAAAGACTAACTAAAAAGGAAAATCTACAAATCTCAACCAACAAAGTATATATATGAACTCCACTAATTTGGGAACATGCAAAGGCACAACCAGAACAGGCAAAAGCAAGTGTTCTCTCTCTCAAGCATACATGAAGTCTTGATTTCATAGATTTAGGGTCTCTTTCCTCTTTTTACACTCAAATCAGAAGTTACGTCTTCGAGATCTTTAGATGCATGATATCCGCGGTTTACTTTTAACATACATCTAAGCATTATGAATAGGAAAGCATTATAAATCAGAGAAATATAAACCCCTAACATGCTATACTTAGGTCTGATGTAATAACATGCATTAAATGGTAGATCCGTTTCATAACTTCGGAGGTCTCCTGGTTATTCCACTGATTACTAAGGTTAGCAAGGCCTTAGATGAAATATTGCTCCATTTAATAATCAACAAGCATCTTCATGTCAAAAGAAAGAGAAATCAACTTACTTTCACCAGCTCTTTGGCTTGCCTTAGCCTGCAGATTAACTACTCTCGCTTGTTCATTAACGATCTTACACCAAACTCCATGAAAGTAAATGCAAGCATTAAAGAAGAAGGATGAATAGTAGATTAATGGCTGGAAAATGTGTTTTCCAGAACTTAGTTCATACAACTTTGATGAAAGAGAAAGATAAAAAGATAAGAACTACTCCTAGAGAGAGAAACTAAAAAGTAAAACTAAAGCTTAGGTAATTCTGCTAAGATCTCTGGAGAGAGGGTCTTTTAATACCCCAAAACCGAGAAAACTAAAGCAACTAGGATTAAAATAATACAAATAAGTACAACTGCTACAGTAGTTCGGCTGTTCTGCATAATAGAATACAATAAACAAGGAAATATCTTCCTCATTTGCTTCCCAAAATCCCTACTTTTCAGAAGGTAAGGCTCTCCTTGAAATCTGAGTGGAAGATCAATGGACCAGATCAAAGCAGGTACAAAAGAGGTACAAGAGTGAACAGTGACTCAACTGTTCACAAGTCAGAAAAAGTAATAAAGCAAAAGCACTTTCTTCTCCTCTCCTTTCACTTCACGCCACACTCCTATACAATAGGGCTGCCCATACTTTTCAGACCCACTTGCCAAAATAAACCTTTTTCTCAAACTTCTCAAGCTGACGGAAATACCCTTCTCAAAACCATTCACCAAAGATGCTGAAATAAGGCTGAAGAACAGCCAGAAACGCTCGTTCTCTGAAATCAGAACAATCTGCACTATACTCCAACAATTGCCCATTTTAAGCACAAATCTCCTTCTTTTGGGTCCACATTTGATGAAATCCTTAAAACATGAGTACATTTTGGACTCATCAATAGGTCCATAGACTCTCTGTGTTGATGTTAAAAATGAGCTAAAAAATGTCGCCACAGATATTCTTGGTCCAATACGGTTCGCCAGTACCCTGTGCTCCACGCTTATGAACTTATCATTTGATATCAGCTGTGAAATCGATAACCAAAACCCTTGAGCAATAATTAGGTGTACAAAAATGATGCATAGTTGTTGAGAGAAATATAAACTTGCCTGTAGAAGATCACCAATGTTAATGACAAGAGCGCCAAGAATAGGAAGGACATCAATCCATTGGTCCTGATGAAGAACTTGAAGACCACCAATTTGGTCTTGCAGAAGAATAGTGAAAAAGTCGTTATCAGCATGTTGACTTGTGCCGAATGTTAATTTGGGTTGTGGGCATGCTGGATAATAATGCGCTAAATGAACAAGTCCTTCACCACAACCTATGTCTTTCAAGTAGTCTAGTTTCAAACCTAGAGCTTCCGAAAATAATTCCAATATTGTATTTCCGAAGTTCTCGACTTGTTTTGAGTATTCCATTACAATATCTCTGACAAAATAAAAGATTTTTTTTACACACGTATATATATTCCGAAAAAAAAATTCAAAAACAAAACAAGAAAAATAATAGAATTTGAAAGCGATTCCACATTTCTAACCTGCAAGCAATTGGAAGTTGTTCAGGATCGGGAGGATCTGGAGCAAATTGAAAAAGAATCGTATCTCTCCAATTAGTAGAAGGAGCGCTGTACAAATCAAAGTTGCTATTATATTTAACTTTTTTTGTGAAGTCACGAGTATAAAATTCTTTTTTAATCTCCGAATCTTGCTCAAAAAATCTCCTAATACCTTCCTTCATCTCCTCGAGGATACTCCTATCGATTCCATGGTTGACTACTTGAAAGAACCCCCAATCCTCGGACGCCATTCTAACTTGATCAACACCTCTTTGCGAAGGGCTGAATTCTTATCATCAAACCCTTGAAGATCAATAATAGGAAAACTGAACTTGGCAACAGAAGGTGATGAAATGTTATTGTTGGTATGATTTGGAGGACGATGAAAAATACGAGGGACATGAGTGATTCCAGAATCAATGAGGCCTTTAACGCCTTCTTTTGTTTCATCAAAAGCTTTGAGTTCACTTTTTCGACAATATTGATCTGAGTCCATCATCATCTAATTCAATCTCTGAGTTCAAATTTGAGATAGCTGAGTGAGAAAGGCCGAATTTGACTAATTATATACTAATTAGAGAGGCAACACTTTTGTCAAATTTATCTTCTTTTAAATATTCTTTCAACGTTAGATTTGATTTTATTTATAGTTATGCATATTGTCATGTTATGCTTTTGTCAAATTCATAATCAAGAGTTCCCATGAGGCTTGCTGATTTCGATGTAAATTCAGGATTAGTTATTACAATTAATTAATAAATTATTTTCAAATAATAAAAAATAATCAATCCTTATACAATTTGACAAAAATATAAAAGATAAAGTGATAATCTTATTAAAACAAAATAATTTGGACAGATTAAAACAAAATAATGAATTGATAAAAGTCAAAATAAAACAACATACATTTAATTATTTAATGTAACGTAAATTCCTTAACTATTTTTTTGTATGGGAGCTCTAATATTCTCTGATAAAGATCTCATCATCTTATGCAACTTTGCTATTAGGCTGAAATCATAATACATTAACGAAAAACTGATATTTCATAAATTTATTATAAAGTGTTGGTTAGTCTTTTGAACTTTCTTCAAATAACTTATTAGCTATTGATTTGTTTTAAATGCCTTCGACGAATATACATTTCAGTTTATCCAAATTCTCTTTTGTTTTGTTATGTGAACTTTGGAGTGTTTATCTGTCCTTGTCGCTCGGCAAATTTAGAAAGCTGACGTGTCAAAGACAAGAACTTTATTCAGAGCTTGAAATGCAGAAGAGCAGAAGTGCCATCAAGGCCTTTTGCTGTAAAGTAGGTAGTGTATTCTTTCACTGTGGTTTCTCTATACATGGGAGGATCATCTTCAGATAACAATTCCTTGATAGGTCCATATATTCTAGGGGTTGATTTTCTATATGTGCTAAAAAAAGTCGCCACGGATACCCTTGGTCCGATATGGTTTGCCAGCACCCGGTGCTCCACGCTTATCAACTTATCATTTGATATTAGCTGAAAAATCAACCAAAAACATCCTTGAGCCACAGTTAGCTATAATAAAAAAGATAAATAAATATATAATTCTGATACTTGCCTGCATGAGATCTCCAATATTAACAACAAAAGCCCCAGGAGTGGGAGGGACATCAATCCATTGATTCTGATGAAGAACTTGAAGACCGCCACTTTGGTCTTGTAAAAGAATAGTCAGAAAGTTTGTATCAGAATGTTGAGTCGTACCGAATGTTAATTCTGGCTGTGGACATCCTGGATAGTAATGGCCTAAAAGTACAAGTCCCTCAGCACAGCCTATGTCTTTTAAGTAGTTTGGCATCAAACCTAGAGCTTCTGATAATAATTCCAAAAGTGTATTTCCCAACTTTTGAACTTTTTTTGAGTATTCCATTACTATGTCTCTGCAAAATTAGAAAAAAAATTAGGCACGCAAGGTTTTTTAAATGAGGCAAGGTTTTTTAAATTAGATTAGTTTCACCTATCCAATAGGCGGATGGCGGATTGCTTTAAAAGTTTATAAAAGTTACAAGTCATTATTGATACGCAGAGTAATCTTCTTACACACCACAAAATAAAAATTAATTTTAAGTTCACTAAATAGCAAAGTAGTGTAGGAATTCACCACAAATATGTCAATATCCATATTACTAACCTGCAAACGATTGGTAGTTGTTCGGGATTGACAGGATCTGGAGCTAATTGGAAAACAATTGTATCTCTCCAATTAGTACAAGGGGCACTGTACAAATCAAAGTTGCTATTGTACAACACTGTATTAGTGAAGTCACGAGTATAGAATTCCTTCTTAATCGTTGAATCTTGCTCGTGAAATCTCCTAACTCCTTCCTTCATCTCTTCCAGGACGTTCATAGGAATCCCGTGGTTGATTACTTGGAAAAACCCCCAAGTCTCAGAAGCCTTGCGTACTTGCTCAACAAGTTCTTTCCATAGTGTTGAATCTTTAGCAACACCTGATAGATCAATGACAGGAAAACTCAACTTCGCATCAGAAGCAGCATCACAAGTACTATGTGGAATGAAGTGGCTGCAGGGTGGACGATGGAATATGCGAGGAATTTGAGTAATCCCTGCATCAACGAGGCCTTTAACGCCTGCTTTTGTGTCATCAAAAGCTTTTAGCTCGTTTTTTCGGTTGTACTCTGTGTCGGCTTTGGAGTTCATTTTTTCTTCTTAGTTGAAATTTGGAGCATGTATTAGTTGCTAATAAATATTCTCTTCTCAAACTTAATAAACACTTGCTAAAAGAACTACAATTATGAGCTTTGCATAAATATCTGTACCATACAAATTTCATCCACATAAAAATTCAACATGAGGAAATCATTTAGAAAATTATTTGGAACTCATTGCACAAAATCTAAACAACCCCTTTTGCTATTTATTTAGGCAAATGAATCGGAACCCCATTTATTTATTTTTTATGAGACTTTTTGCTATTTATTTTTATTGGGCCGTCTAAGAGCGCGTCTTATGGACTGAGTTTTGATGAGGAAATTTGATTAGGCCGCACTCACCCCATACCTGCTAAACCCACCTATATTTTGAGCATGTTTGGAATATAAAATTACCAATCTAACACAATTGTGGTTTTTACCATTTTCAAACCAAACTTTTTTGGTTTAAATTTTTACAAATAAGTATATTGTGGTTTTGAATGTTAGTAATTGGAGACTAAGTCAGATAATGATGTCAATTTCTCCACATAAATAATGGTTCATTTTTGTTTCATGAGCTCGTTTTAAATCTAATTTACTCCTGTCGTTTGAACCTTTGACAGAGTTATAGTAAAAATACAAATAATTATGATAGATTGATATTTTGTTGTATTATTTTGCTCTCTGTTAAAAATTATTATGTAGTTATTAAACAACATCACTTAAATAACATCGATTTAAAAGTGTCGAAAATAGTGAATATTCACTCTCTAAAGCTAAACATATTTCAGCAACAGTTGACATTGTTATCCAACTAGCCTGTAATTGCTATTAAGCCATGAACCATGTTTGCAAAAATGTAAACTAAGTTGATTTTGTTTGAAAATGGTCAAAACCACATGATTTATTTTTGTATCTTTCTCTACATATTATATACAGTACATTTAAATATATTTTTTAGTTACAAATTCATTTTTAGGTTATAAATTTTTATTTTTATTTTATTATTAAAAACACATTCTTTTTTAAGTGGACTTTTTTTTTTTATGGAATTTTTTTTAAGTGGACTTACATTTGTGGATTTAGGATTTTTCGGACTAGAGTTTGCCTAAACTAATGTAAATGGGTGGACTTGGGTAAGTAATTTTATTAAATTGACGCCTGGCCCAGGTTTTGTCCGGCCACAGACAGGTTTAGTTTACCCTTTCGGTAATGTCAATTTTAAGAAAAAAAAAAAATTCTTTTTTGAGATAATAGTGATGATAAAGTGGAAATCTATATTAAACTATATTGGATTGAAGTCAGCTTCTATATTTTGAAAATGTCTCAAAAAGAAGAGAAAGAAAGTTGGGAGTCAAAAAATGGACTTGGGAGCCGCCCTTGAGCCCTTACCCTTGTGGGTATTTATAGGAAAATAATAGGCCTTGTGTGCCTAATGGGCCTAATTAATGGACCAAAATCTCAACATCGTCATCAAAAGGTATCCGAGTAATTCATTGTTTGTAACTTTTTTTTATTATTATTTTAAAGAAAGTTTGGATATTTGAGCCGCCGTCATTACGATGGCCTCCTTTTCAGCCGCATCTCCGGCCACCATGGCTGGATTGGCATCTCCACCAGTCACTGGTCGTGAAATTGCTGAGATATTCGCATCCTACAAAAACAAAAAGGCCCTTGTTGCAAACCCTAAGTCATATGTTGAAGCTACCTCTTCCTTGCAGATGTCTCCTCCGATTTCGGACGTCGTTGTATATGATGACGGGGAATACCAATCTGTGAAGATCAACCAGGAAGCTTTTGAAAAAAGAGTCCAGATGTGTAACTTCTCGCTAATTGACAGATTAAACTTACACAAAGGTGATGGCCCATGAAAATTGGATGAACTTCGTTCAGGACTCACAAAAGCTTGGGGTATCTTGATTACATGGCGTTTGATCTCTTTAGGTAAAGGTTTTTACCATATTTTGCTTTCCTCTGAAGAATCTAGACAATTAATCCGTCGTCGTGGAGTTATCTGATTGAAACCTGAAACTTTTTGAGTGCAACCCTTGACACCAGATTTCGATCCTCAATCTCAAAAAACAACAAATGCTCAGGTTTGGGTTCGATTATATAACTTGCCCTGGGTTTACTGGGATCCTATTATCTTATCTGATATTGCTGGTTGTGTTGGCGGGCTGATTAAGATTGAACGTGCTACTTTAGAGGGAGATTACACACATTTTGCACGAATCTTACTAGACATTGACATGGCTAGTAAATTGCAGACTCGAGTCAGAATAGAACGTGATGGCAAGAAATGGTTGCAAGTGATCTATGAGGACTTACCGAAGTTTTGCAAACAGTGTTCCACAATCGGACATGAAGCCTACCGGTGCAAGCAAGTTTCTGCAAAGGGGAGGGATAGTAACAATAACGTTGGTGTGATTTCTATTGTTTCCAAATACAAACATACTTTAGATAAGCAACGTAAAGCTCATCAAAAAAATTCTTCGGATAGAATGGATCATCAAAAAAATTCTTCTGATACAATGAAAAAGGGAAAAGCGCATTCTTCTGCGTCTAGGATACCAGGGATCCTTGCAAGGGTTCAATTCAGAGAGCATTCAGAAAACAGATTTGATGTATTGGAAAATTTGGAGGACAACAATGACACAGTTTTTGGGCACAATGCAATTGTGGTACATCCTAATGCTTCAATTTTACATAGTTAACCAATTGATATAAGGCCTCTCAAAGTCTCAATAAGGAAAGCTCAATGTACTTCTTGACAGATCTATTCGGATCTGATTCGGAACAAGGGAAAGAGACAGAGAAAATTGAACAGTTGTGGCGCTCAAATAGAAAGCACACTAGCTTATCTGAGGAGCTTTGTGACGCACATTCTGACCCTGATGGATGGTATAATGTGAAAAGACGAAAGGATAAATGCACTTTAGTAAATCAAATAGAGTCACCAGTAACTCAGAATACCAGTATATACTTTCAGGTTGGTTTCAAAAGACAAGTTCGTATTCCTAAACGTTTCTCGCCTTTACTTGATTTCTTTTTTTTTTCTTTATTATTTCTTTTTAGTTGGTTTTGTTTTTTATTTTATTTTTTTATTTTTCGTATTCTTTGGGTTTGGATTTTCGTCTAGCCTCAGCTTTTAATTAAAAAAGAAAGTTTGGATATTTATAATTTTTGAAAAAAAATAGAGATAATAGGTAAGTTTTAGAAATTTAGAAAGAAAATATTAAAAAGGTTTGCCAAGCATGTATTGAACGGAAAATTTTAAGCTAACCCTAAAATATAGTTCACCATCACAATCACATGTCAAAATTTATTTGTTTTAAACCTATCAAATCATCGATACCTCACCATATCATGTTCAATGGATTAGAGGGTCTTTTCTTTTTTTTGGCAACTTAGAGGGTCTTTTCTAATTATATATTCAGTATCATATAATTGTTATGCTAAATTTTGAATACCTCACACTTGCGGTGCAACACTTAACCTCCCCAATTGTTTAAAAAAAAAATACAAAAATAAGATTATCATAGCATTATTACAAACTAACTTTTCACACAAAATGGTTACATATATGTAATTGGTTTCAAGAGTCAAGTTCAAATGAGACAAGGGTTTATGATGAGACTAGTTTTTATGATGAGACAATGGGTATTTTCGTAATTCAATAGGGGAAGATGGCAAACTTGTAATTAAATGAACACCCCTCATGCGTGAATTGAAGGGAAGGAAGAGGAGGTGATGTCAGCAATGATGTCACCGATGATGTCACCTCTGGAGAGAGAACTAGTTTTAATTATTTTATTTAAAATGCATTTTTCCGCTTTTTCCGAACTCATTTTTCAAAAAAAATTATACTAGTGAACTCGTATTAATTAGGTGGTCATTTTGAGATCCATTTTTGTTTTTTATAGACGATTTTTATTTTTTTTATTTTTTTATAATTGTTCCACCGGACTACTCTAATTGTTCCAACATAATACTACATTTTTTTACACTCCCAGAGTGCATTTAACAAAAAATAATGAAAATATTTTGCTGGAACAATTGGAGTTGTCTGGTGGAACAAATGTAGTATTCTGTTGGAACAACCAAGTATCCGACTTGGAACAAAAATAAAAAAAATAAAAATCGTCTATAAATAACAACAATGGATCTGAAAATGACCGCCTAATTAATACGAGTTCAGTGTTATAATTTTTTTTAAAAAATGAGTTCGGAAAGAGCGGGAAAATGCATTTTAAATAAAATAATAAAAACTTTTTTTCTCTCCAGATGTGACATCAGCGATGACATCACCTCAATAATGCTCCTCCATGTTTTTAAAATTTCAAAATTGCCACCACTTTTTAATTGTCTCACACTAAAAAAAGTCTCTCCATAATGGATTTGTCTCACATGAACCTATCTCTTGGTTTCAAAACACAGTACTATGATAGAAATAATACTTAGATTAAATTTTTTGAAGTTGTAGGTTCAGTCCGCATACATCTCGAATACAATATCATACATGCTTCTAACTAGTTAATTTTGTTGCTTACATGGAGAGGTTTACAACCTTGAACATAAAAGAAAAAAAGGAAAAAACTAAAAAACTAAACAAAATACAAACGAACTTTGTGGGAAGTGCCCACTTATATTAATACTTAATATTTTTTTTAATGAAATCATACAGTTTAAAGTTTGGACTGAACAACATCTTCATCTCTACTAAATGGTTGATCTCTTAACATATTGTTTAGCTCCTTCTCGAATCTTTCCATTACTTGTTTTGGTAAGCATTGTGACAACATTATCCCATCTTCTCCATTTTTATTTTTATATGGCAAATGACTCCCACCAATTATTAAAGAGAAATTAAGTCCAGCATATACAGCTTCACCCCATCCAACATCCATCTTTTCAAATCCGGCATATCTCCAATCACCCGAACTGTAGCTTATTTCATTTACCTTAAGATTTACTAGAGTTCGAATGTAATCTTCAATATTTACCACCTTGTCCTTTTCGTTTAGCATCAATTGTAATGTATAACTCAACGGATTCTCTATTATTTCTTCTGCAGTTGTCGTTTTTGACATTAGAGGCAAAGCTACATTTCCATAATAACCAACAGGTAACTTTAGCTTACTTCGCAAATTAATACTCCAACTCAAATTGGTTTGTTTCTTAGGATGTGGTTGAAATGCAATAATACGACACTTCATAACAGATGCAGTAACTATTTCAAAAGAAGTACAATTGCGAAGATGAGGATGAACGTGTCTCTTTAAAGCTAAGATTTCGGTTGGTCCCAAAAAGAAAGATTGGTGATATAGGTTTTGTCCAAGTTTCAATGCAATATCATCGTTGAAGATATGCATATCGGATTCAAGAAGCGGAGATATAAGCTTTTGTGGACTGGTATTAAAACGAATGATATGTCTTTCCCATAATGGGAGAACAGAAGGGGAAGTTGCGCCTCTTGCTATTTCCCCGATTGCATACATGAACTGACCTAAACCAGTAGCATCAAATATGGTGTGGTTGATACGGATACCAAAAATAAATCCTCCGCACTTGAGTCGTGTCACCTATAAATTATCAAATATTACTAATAATATATCTTGTTCCAAGAAACTCTACACAAGCGGATGTAATGAATAGGATAAATAAAATAATTCACATATGATTACCTGAACAAGCACGAGAGGCGTGTTAAGAATGTGACTAGAGCTAGGGTCATCAAATATCAGTTGATCGAAGCATGGAATTGGAGGTACAACTGGATAACCAAATTGCTCAAGGGTAACATCAGCATAAGCTTCAGTAAACAATACACCTTCGCCGGTGCATTCTACTACAAGTTTGCCTGTAGGATCTTCTCTAAGCCTACCTGCAAGCGGATAATAAAAAACAAGTGTTTCTGCAATAGCCTTTCTTATCACCTCAACAGGGTCTACACCATTCTTAGAAGGAATGTGAGAATACATCGCTATGATAGGAGTCTGAAGTTTGTAAGCATCTAGATTGTCTATGACGGACAATTTCTTAAATTCATAAGGTGTAGGTTTGACAGGGGTCACCAATTCAGATACATATCTATGTACCTTAAACTTTAAGGATGTTGGAGATTTGGACTGTAAAGACATGATTTTGTTAAAGTTGGAAATATCAAAAATGAAAATATTACAACCACACTAGCACTCTTTTGGACAATTCAACAAATACTTTTGAGCACTCTTTTGGACAATTCAACAAATACTTTTGAGCACTCTTTTGGACAATTCAACGAATAATTTGAGGTTCAATTTATATAGGACACTCTAGCAACCATGGAAGGAAGCACAAACTTAAATATAATCGCACCGTCCATCGACTAGGAAGCTTCTTTAATAATATATTCTCCACATGCAATCTTATTATTAGGTCTTGGTTACACCATCCAATTAAATGCATTTGAATTCAAGGCACTAAAATAATCCAGCTAGCTACACGTTCTATTCTAAAAATTAAGTTCAATTTAAATTTATTAAATACTTCATAAATTTCATTTCATGATTTTTTTTAAGTTTTTTCGTTCGCTCTTCAAATGTTTTAAGATCTACGCATAAAATATATTTATATTGATTCCCTTAATGTTGAATATAAAATTGCTAAGTCTGTAATCGAACTACCACTACTATAAAATTAAATCAACTTTTCACGTGTATAATATTTTAAAGCAAATGATATAAAGAGTCCAAAGCTTCTATATTAGCATAAATGATATCTTATTTTCAATAAAAAAAAAAAACTAATCATTTAATACATTGAAACTACATAAACATTAATTTTAAAATAAACACTTATTAGATTAAAATATATTGTAATATTTAAAATTACTTTTTATTAATAGAAATGATTTTTATAACTAAGGATTAACGGGTCGATAGTAATTTTTAGGGCACAACAAAAATATATATACTTTTATAATTAAGGATCAACGGGTTTTTTCAAAAAGTTTTTAGGGTAGAATAAAAAAAAATAGAAATTACTTGTATTTTTAAGGATTAACGGGTTGTTATTAGGAGTTTTTGAGCTATAGTAAAAAAACATTTATTTTTATAAGAAATGGTTAACGGGTTGCCACTAAAACTTTTTAAGATATAAAAAAATTAAAAATATATTTATAGTCAATGGTTAATGAGTTGCTATTAAGGTCTAAATTAGAGTGTAATAAAAAATAAAAAACTTTTATAAGTACAGTCAAACCTCTTTAAAGTAATACTCTTAGGGCCGGGAAAAAATATTACTTTATCGAATTTATTACTTTATCGATAATGAACACCGATGAAGAGACTAGTCCTAAACCAGACAATAGCAATAGAATCATCTACGGATGAACAAATTTTTGAGTCGGTAATGAACATTGGTGAAAGACTGATCTTGAACCAGACGATAGCAATATCATCTCAAGCTTGTCATCGAATAAAGCAGTTCAAGCAATCAACACTTTGAACAATTACTTGTTACACCACGAGCAAAACATACCAAGAGTTATTTATGCTTTACGTAAAGTCAATGATGATGTTAATTTTAGCTTTGGTGGAAAGAAGAAACAAGATATTATATATTCATATTTAAAAAAAATTGAATTTTGTAACTCATACATATTATATATACGTATAATTCTGGAATTATTACTTTACATATTACTTGGGTCTTTCAGGACTTTCAAATTTTTTATTATCTTATGCTTTTAGCTAGAATATTACTTTACGACATTAGCCCAAGTTGGGACCGACAAAATTTATTACTTCAACGAGATTATTACTTTATCGAATATTACTTCATCGAGGTTTAACTGTAAATGGTTAATAGGTTGTTATTAAAATCTTTTAAGGTATAAAAGAATAAAAAAAATAAAAAGGTAAAAAGTGTTTTTTTTTATTTTTTGAAAAACTAAATTGCTTTGAAAAAGGAAGAAAAACTAAATTAATATATTAAAATTGGTAAAGCTGTCCAAAAAAACTGAGTTAATGATTTTTCTTGAGCTTCTACTTTCTACAATCATGGGATTCGAACCCATGACCTCACACTCTATTGGAATGTAATAACCACCAAGACATTGTTTGGTGGGTAAAATTGAGTTAATGATTAGCTAACATTAATTGTGATTTATTTTTTGGTATCAAAAAAGAGTGGGTTCCGATTGACTAATACTAATAACTGATTTTTATTTACGGCCATATAAGCTGTAAATACAAGTACTCATATTTTAATGATCAACTTAATGACTCGTGAATATTTTAAAATTATATACTATAGCTGATTGTTTACGACTTTTCAACCTTTGTTTTCCTAAAAACACAAGGGAAATCAGATACATGTGCTTAACATTACCAAGAAAAAGATAAATGTGATTAACATGCCAATCAGGGAGACACCTATGTTAGATAAATTTTTAATTATGAAAAAGTGAAAGTAATCGAAAATATGTTTATGGCTAATTATGAGTTACATAACAGTTCAAATTGAAATGTTAAGGTAAATAATATTTTTTATATTAATTTTTGGCATACTTTTTCTCATAAATGTTTCTTAATTTTAAAGTGTATGTAATACGGCTTTAATTTATTATATATTTTTAATTTAATAAATGTTAAGGTTGTGAAGAATCAAAGTTAAAACATTTCGATCGTATAGGCATATCATATTACTTAATTAATTGAACTAAAAGTTTGACCTGATAGTTAAAGCTTAGTTATGGTTTATTAATTTCTGACACACCTTCTTACGTGAATGCCCCTTGACCTTATAGCGTGCACAACACAGGTCATCCCATCAGTTGTTTCTAATTCACGAATAAATGCAAGGACTCAAACTCAAGATCTTTCGATTGCAGAAGCTCGAATATTATGTTACATTGTGTTCTTTTGTCAAATTAGGTCACACATCTTCCAAATGGTTACGTCTTCTCATTAAATTATATTATTGTTCTTACACATAAAATCACAAGATAACACAACATAATATGCTTTTAGCTCTGTACTTAATATATTTGTGCTAAAAGATACAAAACTTCATTAAGTTGTGTGACTATTATTAACCTTTTCGATAATTATTAGGAATATTTTATAATGGGTATTACCCATCCATGATTACTATTTTTATAATTGTAGTACACATAGATGTGCAATACCCGTTGAAAGTGAGGCCCTGTTCTTTTTGATTTAATTTCAACATATTTCAATTCAATTCAATTCAATTCAGTTCAATTCAATATCGTTCAATTCAATATTGTTCAATTCAATTCAGTTCAATTCAATTCAATTCAATTCAGTTCAATTCAATTCAATTCAATTCAATTTAACATTTTTCAATAATTCAATTCAGTTCAGTAAATTTCATAAATATATTTTTTTAACCATTCTCTTCAATATCTTCATCATCTGATTGCTCTTCATTTTCCGCTAGCCGTCGTGATTGCCAAATTTGTTGCGCTATACCATTCCGTACTACTAACATGACATTTTTTCGGTTTGTACTAAATATATCTGAATCTACTCTTCCATTGACATTTGACCATATTGTGTAATTGGTATTCCAAGTGTGCACAATCTTATAAAGTTATGAAGCGTAAATGTAGAAACAATGATCGACATTTGATACTTTGTTGACATTTGAGGCATATTGTAGAGCACCTTCCACATTTTCTTCAATTGTCCAAATGACATTTCTACTTTCATTCTCAATGACGAATGTAAATAATTGTAATGTTCTTCCATTCCTCTAGGTCTTCCACACCTAAATTCCGGCATATGATATCTAGTTTCCGCATCTCTAAAGTATGTTAGGTGTTAATATTATTTAATTAATTCTTAGCTCAGAATCCGTTAAAACTTTATTAGGTGTTACAAATATTAAATTATAAATTTTTTGACTCTGCCGGCACAAAAATTATTCAGTCTCATATATAATACATTATTAAATTATAAATTTTTAATTCAGTCCAGTAAATTCAGTTCAATTCAATATATTTCAGTTCAATTCAATTCAATTCAATTCAGTTCAATTCAATTCAATTCAATAGCATTCAGTTCAATTCAATTCAATATCATTCAGTTCAATTCAATTCAATTCAATTCAGTTCAATTCAATTCAATTCAATTCAATCAAAAAGAACAGGGCCTGAATGCATAGTTATTATTTAAGGGAAATTCTATGGTCACTTTGTTTTTGACAAAGTAACCATTACTTTGTTTTGTCCACCATTAGATCATGGGGTGAAAAGTGATCTAATGGTGAATAAAGCAAAGTATAAACAAAGTAACTCAAAAACAAAGTCACCATAGCCTACACCATTATTTAAGAGTTAAAACAGGTACGCAATTTTAACAAAAAATATATATAAACACTTAAAAATTCAAATACGTAGATCTGTACTTTTCTTATCTGCTTATCTTATTTTATTTTATTATTTTTTATCTGGTTTGCCAATTCACAATGACTCAACTATTCGAGATACGAAGGATGTAAAAGGTTTATGGTATTTAAACCTCTCTCAATCTCTTTCGTGGGGTTCTATTTTATCTTTGATGGAATATCAGTTGGAATTTAATATCTTTTTCATTAATTTATTTCTTTTATGGAGAACACACAAATAAAATAAAATACAGTTCCAGATTACTATGATGTTTTTTTTATTAAATCTGCAATAAATTCTTTTAAAATATTATGGCCTTCTTCTTCCTCCATAAAACCATGTTCATTCCCAAATTCTTTTGCGGAAAATCCTTGGCAAAGAATCAATGGAGGAATTTGAGTTAAAAGAAATGGGTGATGAAGAAGAAGAGAAGCCACGCTCAAATAGTCTGTCTGCTGCAATTTTATAAGTAGAGTTCTATTTGGGCATGATTTAATTATCTATCTATCTTAAGGGGTCGTTAAACACATAAGTCTCACCCTAGTTTATAGGAACGTGCAATTTATTTGACATTTGTAGAATAAGAGTATGAGCATTTGGCAAGATTATATTTTAATTCATCAACCTGAGGCAAGCATAATTATTTAGAGTTATTGTTGGAAAAGTGTACACCGAACAAAGAATTATGGGTGAGTCGTGTACCATGTCACTTCTTTATTCCAACAACATAGGTTACAATGCAATATATATGTAACTAGGGTAGGAAGTAATATGATGAGATTTAACAAGATCACATATTTGTTTGTTGTTGGGCGATTTCCGCAAGTGTACGGAGTCACTCATGTAGTAATAAAAAGATCGAACCCACAAAGAAACGCTAATTACTCATTTACGTTCATTGTTTACTTTATTCGTTTTCTCGATGTTTATAGTTAAAATGATAATTTTTATTGATTTGGTTGATTAAAACACAACTTAGTGTACCATTCACGTATAACAAATATTTCAAGTCACCAAACGCACATGTTTGGATTTCTATTCATTCTAAGGCAAAGACAACAATTCATTTAAGCACGTAAACACAATATTGAGTAATCTTAATATACTTAATCTAATCTCGATATAACTTATTCTGATCTCTCGATGCAAACAAGTTAACCACATATGAACCTCAATTATACACTAACCGAACTTATTCGTATCAATATTATAACCGACTACAATCACACATGTAAAACTAGATTATAACCTAAGCAATCGAACTTATTCGTATCACAAGATTATAAGTTAATGATAAACACAAGTTATTATACTTAGCAACTATTTTGATGTAAATATCTTACTTAGCATAATTCAAGAACATAAGCATATGAAGAACATTAATCTCTTAATAAACTCAAAATCATATTCATACAAGATGTAAACAGAAAATCAAAGTTGGACAGAACATAAACAAGTAAAAGAAATCAGGGGTGTCAATCCTTTTTACTCTACTCGGAAGGTGTGTCAAGCCTCGGGGAGTTCTTGCTCGTATTTCCTTCGATGAACGGATGAACGAAGTTGATCTCTCGATCTAACTACAATGCCTTATGAAAGGAACAAAATCATACCGTGTTTCTGATCTGAATACACGGCTGGAACTATATGTGTTGGGTGAATTTACGGGTAAAGGTTTACGGGAAATGTAAGTAAGTATTTAGCGTTCTTTCATTATATAAGTGATCAACCATTTCGAATTTCAGAGAGGGATAGTGTATTTATAGGCATCAAGAGGTGTGTTATGAAGTGTTACAACCTTTAGGGAATGGTCGTGTCCGTTGGGAAGGTGTATGACCTTTCGAAACGGTTGTATGGATAAGAACGATCGAGCAAATCCACTTTGTGGCTGAATCTGTAACCTGGCGCACCAGAGGCAAGAAATCGCACGCCAGAGGCAAGTGTAAAAGTTGAAGAGTGCGCGCCAGAGGCAACGTCTAGCTCTGGCGCGCTAGAGATGCTCGTCTGACTTTGAACCCATTTTTCACCACCTTCTGATCCGAATTTAGAAAAACTCAAAACATGAAATTTTTTTGTCTATGTCTTCGCTTTCCAACACAACTTGAATCTCCTACAAACAACTTCGTATGAGAAAGTTATTGCCAGAATACCAAACGGTGTCAAAGCTGTCAAAGTTATATCTCTAGCGCGACAAACACTTATTTCCACTTCTAGAACTTGTCTCTTAACTTCAAATCTAAGTAACGTAAACTTGGTTGAATCTTGTATGACGATAGTTTGCTCGTTTGTAGCTCGAATTAGCACCAAATCACCATGATTTTACTATATTAAGCTCTGCGCATCAAAACAAAGACAAAGAAGTGAAATTGCCCCTAACCTATGTATTTCTAAGCTAAATGAGCTATTTTCCTATGGAATGTTATGAAAATCTATATGAAATACATAGCTAAATTAAGTACATTTTGGACTTAACATTTGCTAAAAGTGATATGATTTAGAATAACATTGTTAAAATTATTGTTGACAACCTCAAATGTTTAGAGAGAAAATTCAAAATAAATAAACATAATCACTAATTTGACAATTTGTGAAACAACACAATTTATTTATTTTTTTTTTGACATTTAAATTAAATTTATTTTAACCATACACACTTTTGATTTTATTTTTTTAGGGAGCTTTTAATTTTTAATTGACACCATATTACTATTGAGGTCATATTTGACTACTATTTTGGGGTATTTCTTAGGTCATTTTCACTTATATTTCGGGCTTTAATAATTAAATATGCATAAATATGAAGCTAATATGTGCAAAGTGCAGTCATCCCAAGTTTAGTGGCAAACAATGTGTTTTTGGTACAAACAATCTGTTTAGTTGAAGAAAAGAGTCAATTATTGCATGAGAAAGATGCATAGATCTACCAATCACCTGAAACAGTGGCTGAAGAGAGAGAGTGGAGTTATTCAATAGTTGTGGTGCAGATTTATCAAATTGTTTTATTCAATCAAGCCTTGAAAAGAGCTAAAGAGAGTCAAAAGTGCATGGGAAACATCAAGCCATCACGTGTTGCAGACCTGGGATGAAGAGAGAAAACTGAGTGGGCGCGCTTAGCTGTTATTTTGTCTTCTTGTGGTCAGAACTCGGAATTAGCATTTCTGTCAGCCTGTTTGCTAGTTAATTTTGTCCTTTCTTGTATTTTAGTTTATTTAAGTGGTGATTCATGTTTCAACTGATCAACACATCCAGACTTAGACTTAGTATCATTTTCATTGTAAACGTTTACTAGTCGGTAACGGAAGTTAGGACTTTTGAGCTTGTTTGCTCACCATTATGAGTGAGTAGTCGTTCTTCAAGCTTAGCCAGCCTTGGCTGGTGGTTGTAAGTTTCTTTTACCGTTTATTAATGAATGTTTGTTGTTTTAATGGGTGTGTAATGGAATGCTTTATGTTTTAGAGCTTGATCAACTCGTATTTAGTGTTATTGATTGTTGGGGAACCAATATTCAGTGCATGTAACTACCATTATACATGTATTATCTTCTATGGAAGCATGTTGATAATATATCAAGGGTTCTCAGTAAAACGAGATGCTACTTTGTGCTTTTGCAAAAAAGATATCATTTAAGGAGGCTTAAATGAAACTAATCTTAGAATCTTAAGAACATGCGTGAGTTGACTTAAGTGACCTTTAAGTAGAGACCTTGGCCCAAATGTTTATCAACATTCTTGTTTAAATAGGTAAAAGGTAACTGAACCCACTTGTGTGAGGTTGGTTTGGCTTGTTTCTTTACAATATTGTGATACATATCTTTGTCCTCATTTACCCTTACATTTGTATGCAACTATCCACAACTTCTATAAAAGAATCATTTTTACTCACAAACAAGCTGTTTGGTAAGATTTTCAATAAACTTTACATCAATCCCTGTGGAGACGATAATTTACTTACTATTATATTACTTGTACCTAGTGCACTTGCTAGTGTCACATTTTAGGACAACAATTACCATTGTAATCTTTGTATATTAATTATTGTTTTTACTTTTAATATTGTTGAGCGATTTCCGCAAGTGTACGGAGTCACTCATGTAGTAATAAAAATATCAAACCCACAGGAAAACACTAATTACTCATTTACATTCATCGTTTACTTTGTTCGTTTTCTCGAGGGTTTATAGAAACGCAATAATTTGAATTGTTGGTGATTCAATGATGTGCACAGACTGTGCGGGTGTTTTGATAGTATTTAGGGCTGTTTCATTGCACTTATTTGCATCTTTTATCTCTTTTTCGTATTGTTTGCTTATAAATGCTTTGGAGCAGGTCTGATTGCTTGTTGAGAGAAGTCTGTGCTGAAAAGGAACATTTTGAAGTCTTGAGCTGGGAAAGAAGCAGTCTGTGCTTGGAGAGTAGCCTGTGCCAGGGAGGAGAAATGCTTTTGAAGACCCGTGTCATGCTGGTGACGTCATTAGGGCGCGCGCCTGTTTTGCTGTCTGTTATTGCGTCAGAACTTTGTCCTTTTTGTTGGGTATTTTGGGGATTGCCATTTATTAGGGCATCCTTTTGTTTGTCTATTTAAGGGAATGTTCCCCTTTGCTTGTAGAGCAACCCTTTTGATACACTTTTATCTTTATCTTTTCACCAACTTTTCTGAGTTAGCTTTTGTATTTTTCTCTCTTATTTCGTACGGTTTTCTGGGTTTCTTCCTCTTCTTCCTTGGTATTCTGCCATTGAAGGAGGGAGCTCTTCCCTTTGAATCCTCTTAATACAAAAGTTATATTTTGAATGTTATTTGGTGTTTATGATATAGATCTTTCGTTATGAGTAGTGAGTAGTTCTATTTGCATGGAGTGAGCTGGGAAGGCAATGCCGGAGCTCTAAATATCTTTGTTAAGTTGTTTTTACGTGGTTAACTTGTAGATCTGTGCTTAAGAGATCATTATATATTAAAGGCCTTGATATATATGCTTGGTTTGTCTATGTTTCGAGAGAAAATAGGTAAGATCTGGATCTAGACTACAAGGTTAAGCAAATAATATGCTAGAGATGGCTGTTAACCTTGCTTGATGTGTACGGTACTCTAGAGAGATCAGAGTGACCCTATTCCGATTCATAGGCCTGTGCAAGTTAGGTGAAAGTCCGCAGAGATGCTATTTCACCTTCCTTTTATTCGTTCTCGCCATGGAGACGTGGGAGAATGATACTGTTGGGAACCACTTGACCACGTATTAACAAGTTTAACTTAGATCTAAGAGATCTGTGCTGCGCTAGACCCTGTGCTCATTCCATGTGCTCGTTTATTATTGTTTTACAACACCCTTCTTAGCCTTGTGCTCAGAGAACATCCCTGTTCTCACCCAAATCTGCCTGTTACAATTTGTTTACTTGCTTTCTCTTTATTCATTGTCATTTCCTGCTTTAGAAACCCCCCTTGTTACTAGACTCTCTTTAATCTTAAACCCTGAAACGAATGACCCAAAGATCTCTGTGGATCGATACTCGTACTTACGTTTTATACTGTGATTGATGACCCTGTGCGTATATTGACTATTTTATACCCCTGTGCTAAAACACGCATCAATTTCTGGCGCCGTTGCCGGGGATCTTTTTGGTGTTTTTCGTTTTATTTGAGATTTTTGAGAACTTGACTTGTGTGTTACGTTTGGTAGATACTGTTCTTCTTGTTTTGTTTGTTTATGCACAGATCTGTTCTACCTGAGTTTCTTATCGATCTTGAGATTGAAAAGACTTGTAGGAAACGTAGTGGAGCTGCTCGTCGTGCTAGACGTTTACAAAAACATTTAGCTCAGGCAGCCAATGAGAATACGCTTAGTCATAACGTTGAGAATCACTCGAACTTGGATATTGAGATTGAAACTGATCATAACAATCTAGATTTAAATATTCCTGAACCTGAAATTGTTCACATGGATCCAGCTAGACCATGGATGGACACTGAAGCTCCTAATGCTAATCGACACAACTCTGCTATAGTTGTGCCTGATGAAGGTGCTCATATTTTTGAAATTAAGGCCTCCATGATTCACATGCTCCAAGCAGCTGTGCAATACAGTGGACTGCCTCATGAAGATCCACACAGCCACATACATGATTTCATTGACATGTGCAACAATTTTAAAACGAACAGGGCTGTGTCGGATGATTGTATGCGTCTTAAGCTATTTCCTTTCACTTTGAAGGATCGTGCTAAGCAATGGTTGAAAAACTGTCAACCTCGATCTATCGATTCTTGGGACTCTCTTGAGAGACACTTTTTGACTAAGTTTTTCCCTCCTAAGCAATTGATTAAGCTTAGGAATGAAGTTTCACAATTCCAGCAAAGAGCTGATGAATCCCTTTCTGAATCTTGGGAAAGATTTAAAGATTTGTTGAGACGTGCTCCTAACCATCAAATTCCTTTATCTATGCAGGTGCAGACGTTTTATAATGGTTTAACTAATGCTAACAAAAGTGTTTTTGAATCAGTTGCTAATGGTGAACCAGATTCTATGTCCGCTACGGAGATGTATGCTCTCATTGAGAAAATGGTTTCTCAAAGTTACAAATGGCACTTTGACAAGAAGGATGAACCTGATGATCCAAGTCCTGTTATTATCCCTGCTGTTTCACAATTGGCTATGCAAATGGCTGAACTTACCAAGCAGATTGCTCGAATGGGTACTCAAACTGTTGCTGCTGTGTCTCCTGCACAACCCTGTGTTTGCACATACTGTGGTGAAAACCATAGATCTGTGGATTGTGTTGCTAATGAACCTAATCCTGAACATGTTGATTATATCAACAGTAATCCTCGTCCTTATCAGCACAACCCTTCCAACTACAACTCTGGTTGGAACAAGCCTAATTACCAATGGATGCCTAATCCTCACCAAAACAGTGCATCTGCACAACCCTCTGCATTCCAGAACCCTCAGCAATTTAACCAAAATCGCCATAACCCACATTCCAATCCTATCCCTGTTGACAAAGAACCATCTATGAAAGAGATGATGGCCCAATTCATGCAACAAACCCAATCTTCCATCAAGGGTTTGGAAACTCAAATGAACCAGTTGTCTAATATGGTTAACCCTCGTACCAAAAATGCCTTGCCCACTAAACCTGAGGATAATCCTAAGGAGCAGACCTTGCTTGCTATTGAGTTACGAAGTGGTACCATGTTGCCCTCTGTGCCTATGCCATCATTTGCACAACCCCCTATTGAACTCACCCCTGTTCCCATCTCACTTGATGAGGAATCTGAACCTACTGTTGTTCAACCTAGCCCTCCCACCAAACCCGTTGTTCCTGTGGTTGTACCAAGGCCCCCTGTGCCTATTTATAAGCAGCCTGCGCCCTATCCAGGTCGTTTGCTAGGAAGCAAGTTGGAAACCAGCTATTCCAAATTCATTGACAGATTGAAGAAGCTTGAGATCAATATCCCATTTGCTGAGATGTTGGTTGAGATGCCAAAGTATGCCAAATTCATGAAAGAAATGTTGCAAAACAAGCGCAAGATGGAGAGTGTTGCATCTGTGCAACTCAACAATGCTTGTTCCTCTATTCTTTTGAACCTGCCACTCAAACTTCAAGATCCAGGGAGTTATACTGTACCCTGTTCTATCAATTCTTTGCATATTAAGAATGCCCTGTGTGATCTAGGAGCTAGTATTAACATGATGCCATATTCTGTTTACATGAAGTTAGGACTAGGTGAACCACCTGCTACCAAACTTTCTTTGAAATTGGCTGATAGATCTATTAAGTATCCTAGAGGTTTTGTTGAAGATGTTATAGTCAAGGTTGATAAGCTTTATTTCCCTGTTGACTTTGTTATCATGGATATTGCTGAAGATTCTCAAGTCCCAATTTTACTTGGTAGACCATTCTTGGCCACTGCCAAAGCTCTCATTGATGTTGAGCATGGTTCTCTCACCTTGAAGGTTGATGAAGAGCGAGTCACTTTTAAGATTCAAGATGCTCTTAAGCACTCTTCTTCTAGTGATGACCAATGTTATTATCTTGATGCCACAACTGAATTCCCTTGGTTTCAGCTTCAAGATTATGATACTTTTGAGGAGATTTCTGAGGAAAGTTCTTCTGCACACCCTATGTTAGAGTCTAAGGATACACAACCTGTGATCTCTATTGATGAAGTTAAACCTATCCTTGATAAGTTTGGTTCCTCAATATATCAGAGAATTGTGCAACCTACTTGTGCCTTTTTACAGAACATGAAATGGGAACTCACCCCACTTCAGAAGCCTTCTATAGAAGAACCACCAGACCTTGTGCTTAAACCATTGCCCTCTCACCTAGAATATGCTTTTCTAGAGTCCAATGAGAAGTTACCTGTGATTATTTCTTCTGCTCTTACCTTAGATCAAAAGGAAAAATTATTGGAAGTTCTTAGAGCTAATAAACCTGCTCTTGCTTGGAAAATTTCTGATGTTAAAGGTTTATCACCCGCCCTGTGCGAACATAAGATTTTCATGGAAGAAGGCAATAAGCCTACTGTCCAACCTCAAAGAAGGTTGAATCCTAAAATGAAAGAAGTTGTTCATGTTGAAGTTGTGAAATTATTTGCTGCTGGTATTATTTTTCCCATTTCTGATAGTACTTGGACTAGCCCTGTGCAGGTTGTACCTAAAAAGGGTGGTTTCACAGTAGTCAAGAATGAGAAGGATGAACTTATTCCAACTCGTACTGTTACAGGTTGGAGAGTATGCATTGATTATAGAAAGTTGAATGAAGCAACTAGAAAGGATCACTATCCTTTACCTTTCATTGATCAAATGTTAGAAAGACTTGCTGGTCATGTTTACTTTTGCTTTTTAGATGGATATTCGGGATATTACCAAATCCCTGTCTTTCTTAAAGACCAGGAGAAAACCACTTTTACATGTCCATATGGTACATTTGCTTATAGGCGCATGCCTTTTGGCCTGTGCAACGCACCTGCTACGTTTCAGAGGTGTATGACAGCCATTTTTGATGACATGATAGAAAAGACTGTAGAGATTTTTATGGATGACTTTTCTGTTTTTGGAAAATCTTTTGAGTCTTGTCTTTTGAATTTAGAGTCTGTGCTTAAACGTTGCACAGAGACTTGCCTTGTGCTAAACTGGGAAAAGTGCCATTTTATGGTCACTGAAGGCATTGTGCTTGGTCATAAAATTTCTGCCAAAGGAATTGAAGTGGACCGTGCCAAAATAGAAGTCATAGAAAAACTGCCTCCTCCTACTTGTGTTAAAGATGTTCGTAGTTTCTTAGGACATGCAGGTTTCTATAGACGTTTTATCAAGGATTTTTCTAAGATAGCACAACCCTTATCTGCCTTGCTTCACAAGGAAGTTGACTTTACCTTTGATGAGTCTTGTCTTATTGCTTTCAAACAACTCAAGGAGAAGTTGATTACTTCCCCTGTGCTTATCTCTCCTGATTGGGATTTGCCCTTTGAGCTCATGTGTGATGCTAGTGATTTTTGTGTTGGGGCTGTGCTTGGCCAACGCATTGACAAACATTTTCGCCCAATTTTCTATGCTAGTAAAACTTTGACTGATGCACAACTCAATTACACTACTACTGAAAAGGAATTGCTTGCTGTTGTATTTGCATTTGATAAGTTTCGCTCTTATTTGGTCTTATCTAAGGTCATTGTGTACACAGACCATTCTGCCTTGCGCTATCTTTTTGCTAAACAGGATGCAAAGCCAAGATTGATTAGATGGTTGCTCCTTTTACAAGAATTTGATTTGGAAATTCGAGACAAGAAAGGTTCTGAAAACCTTGCTGCTGATCACTTGTCAAGAATTGAAGGTGTTCCTCAGGCTGCACAGCCTGCTATCACTGAAACTTTCCCAGATGAGCAATTATATGCTGCACAGGTTTATTCTTCCCCTTGGTATGCTGATTTTGCAAACTACCTCGTGTGTGGTGATATGCCTGTTGAGTTTTCTTATCATAAGAAAAAGAAATTCTTGTCTGATGTGAAGAGTTTTATTTGGGATGACCCTTATTTGTTTAAATTGTGTGCTGACCAAGTCATTAGGAGATGTGTCTCTTATGATGAGGTGCCTTCCATTCTAGAACATTGTCATTCTAGAGAGGCTGGTGGCCATTTCGGTGCTTCACGCACGGCTGCCAAAGTTTTACAATCCGGTTTTTATTGGCCTACTATCTCTCAGGATGCACACAAGTTTGTGCAGACCTGTGATGCTTGCCAACGCACAGGCAGTATTTCACGCAAAAATGAAATGCCACAACAAGGTACCCTTGTGTGTGAAATATTTGATGTGTGGGGAATCGATTTTATGGGACCCTTTCCCAGTTCCCATGGTTTTAAGTACATCCTAGTCATGGTAGATTATGTGTCTAAATGGGTGGAAGCTTTTGCTACTGTCACCAATGATGCTAGGATAGTTGTCAAACATTTGAAGCAACTTTTTGCTCGATATGGAGTACCCCGTGCAATTATCAGTGATAATGGTACTCACTTCAAAAATGCTCAGTTTGAGAAGTTAATGACAAAATATGGAGTCACGCACAGGCTTGCTACTCCATACCACCCCCAAACTAGTGGGCAAGTGGAAGTCTCCAACAGAGAACTTAAGAGAATTTTGGAAAAGACTGTTGGTAGAGCTAGGAAAGATTGGCAAAAGCACTTAGACAATGCTCTTTGGGCTTATCGCACAGCCTTCAAAACTCCTATTGGTATGTCACCATTTAGGCTTGTGTTTGGTAAAGCTTGCCATCTTCCAGTAGAATTAGAGCACAAAGCCTATTGGGCTGTGCAGTTTCTGAACTTTGATCCAAGTTGTGTTGGAAAGCACAGACAACAACAGTTGTGCGAGTTAGATGAGTTCAGATTGGTCGCTTATGAAAATTCCAAACTTTACAAAGAGCGCACCAAACTTTTGCATGATAGTAAGTTGACTAGGAAAGAGTTTTCTTCAGGACAACAAGTGTTATTGTTTAACTCTCGTTTTAGGTTGTTTCCTGGAAAGCTCAAGTCCAAGTGGTCTGGTCCATTTGAGGTTGCACAAGTATTTCCTCATGGGGCTGTGCTTCTGTCTAATCCAGATGGAACTCAGTTCAAAGTTAATGGCCAGCGTTTAAAAGTTTATTCTGGACCCCTTGTGCCAGCTGTGGTTGCCTCACTCCGTTTGTTTGAGCCTCCATGAAGCACAACCATGGAGCCCTGTGTCTAGCTTCTGTCACCAAACGAAGCATTGTTACTTAGTTGTTCTTCTTGTATTTTTGTTTTCGTTTTGTTTTTAGTTGCTTGGTCTTCAATTCTTTTCTTTTCCCGTCTCCACTGAGGACAGTTTCGTTTTAAGTGGGGGGGAGGACCTGTGCTGAGTTTTGACTTAGTAGTTTTTGCAAGATTTTGTTAAGTTAAAATTTTTGACTTTGAATTTTGTTTAAGGCAATTTAATTTACCTCTTTTGCTGAGTTCCACTTTTCAGGAAGACTAAAAGGCCTAATTTGGTGATTCAATTTTTAAATTGGATTTTATTTGGCTAAAAATGGTAAAAATCAGAGGCGTGCATAAAGGTGACCCTCCTAATTTGGGAAACGTGGCAGAGATTTTTTTTTTTTTTTTCTCCACGCGCGCTCAAATCCGGTAAGTTCCGTTGTTCTCTGCCCTGTTCTCCACGTGTCCGAGAAAGGTGGTAAGTGGGTAAGAGAGGTTAAATGTTATTTCCTTTTTAATTTTCAAATTTTAAAATTTTGATTTCATTGGATTTTGTTTTAACCGGTTGAAGAGTGGTGTGCTTGATTAAGTTTGCTATTTAAAGGAGATTAATTTCCTTTACTTTACTTTTCACAACCCTCAAACTCTTTCTTCTTCGTTTCTCTTTTCTCTCCAAAACCCTAACCCCTGTTTTTCGCCATGAGTACTTCAAAAAGAAACACTAGAGCTTCTGCTGCTAAGGCTAACCCCAAGAAAAAGTCCAAAACCCTTCTTATCCAGGACCCAAATGACCTCACCCCTTTCCAACAGTCCCTTTTCACCTTTCAATCCGATGCTCATAGGGAAAAGTTCGAAATTTTTAAGTCTTATGATTTCCTTAACCCTCGTTTTGTCTGTGTTGATTCTTTGAAGGAGCTTGATTTGGATGAGTATGTGTTGGGCAAGTTGAAAGTTGTGGGCTTTGAGAACTTCATTGCCATTAGGGAGGATGGTTTTTGGGAGCCCACGGTGGAGTTGGTGTCCACTTTTGAGATTGTGGTGAATAAGCACACTAGGGAGAAGGAGTACTGCTTCAAGGTGATGAATTTTGAATGCAGGAGAACATTGGAAGAGTTCAACTGTGATTTTGGCTTTGTGACTGATGAAGAGTCCATGAGTGAGTCATTCCGGAACAGCCTGTGCGAACCTCCACCAGAGTTCAACCCTGCTGAGTTTTGGGCACATATCTCTGCTGACCGATCTCGTTACAATTCCAGAGTCTCTAAGTCAAGCCAGATCAGGACCCCTTTGTTGAAATACATGCAGCGCTTCTTTTCTTTCACCCTGTTCCCCAGAGGTTTGAATCACAGCACTGTGCCTCTCTCTGACCTGTTCCTGTTGTGGTGTGTTGAGAACAACAGGAGGGTCAATGTTGGGTACTGGTTTGGGAAGCACTTGAACTCCATGACTGCCAAAGAGGGTGGAACCTTGACCATCGCTCCTTATGTGACTGCCTTGATCAAGAACCGGAAATTTTTCTCTCCGAGCAGGCACATTTTGACCAAAAAGTGTGAGATGTCCCCCTTTGACTGTGCTTTGATGTTCTCAATAAACATCTGCAGGAAAGAAGGAGATCAGTACATCCTGAACAAGGAATGCTGTGAGCCTGTGCCTGAGGAGGATGAGGTGGAGGTTTTGCCTCAAGGAGAAGTTGCTGTCCCTGCTGCTGTGAAAGATTTGATGTCAATGACCCTGCGTGAAATTGCAGAGGCCTTTGTTAAGCTGCAGCGCAAGGTTGAAATGCATGATCAAGTGCTCTTTCCAAAGAAGCCAATTGTTGAGCAGGAAGTCTCTGATCCAGAGATTGAGGTGGTTTTAAAAACACCACTGGGACAACCTAAAAGGGAGTCCACCCCTGCTCCTTCTCTCTCAAAATCTGAAGCACAACCTGTGCCTGGGCAGCAAACCCCTGGTAATAAAAGGAAAGCTCTCTCTGAACCCGAAGCAGCTGCTTCTTCCTCTGATTCTATCTTTGATGATCAGAGGGAAACCTCTTCCCCTGTAGCTTAGTAGTTTTTGCCTCTCCAAGCAGGTATGCATTTCTATTTTACTTATTGCTTTTGCTGCTGTGGAGCTGTGCTGGTTTGCCCTGTGCCTTTTACTGTTTAAATTTTGATGTTTTGCATTCAATGAGGGCACTGAATGAAATAAGTGTGGGGGAGGGAGTAGTTAGTTTGAATGAGGCTGTTTAAATTTTTCATTTTTATTGCCTGTTCTAGCTAAAAGCATGCTGTTAAGATGTTTAGAGTAGGCTGTGCGCGAGAGCTTGTAAATATGTTATCCTCGCTAGTGATAAGGACTTAACTGCAAATTATTTAATCGATTATCTTTTTGTCTCTGTCAATTGCCATAGACTAATGTTTGCATGCAACCAGCTTTACCTTAGCTCTGTATATAAATGAGGATAGGGTAGTTGATGTGCCAAGTTAATCCCCCTGCCCGTCTCTAATGAGTTTGTGGAAGCCCAAAAGCGAAGCTTATGTTCGGTTAATGCCACTAGACCCAAAATTGAAACCGAAATTGATTAAAAGGGTAGCCAATGCGCTAAAAATTGAAATGAAATTGAAAATCTAACCAAAAATCAAAGCCAATGTGCTAAATCTGTGCTAAATTCTCATTCTACTCCTGCCAATTGGTATGAGTAAGCAAAAGCTCTTCGATTTGGTTGCTAGTCGTAGGTTCGGAAGTATGTGCCAAAAGCACAAGACAACCGCTTATCGAAAGCTATTAACCAGATTGGGGATGAGAAAAATTTTGAAATGTGAAAGGTTGTGCTCAAAACTGTAAGTAAAATCTTTTGGTACTCAAGCCTGCTGGGTTAGCCAATTAAGCTTCCATCTTAATCATTAGGTTCCGGTTGCTGAACTTAAATGGGTAGGTAACTTGTCTCGGATGCTCCCATCACCATCTTAAAGCTAAATGCTACCTGACTTAGTTAATAGTTGTAGGTTCGGGAGTATGTATCACAAATACAAGACAACCGCTTATCGAATCTATTAACAAGTTAGAGGGTAAAGTTAGTTGACTTGGTTCGTAGGTCTGGCATTGCAGTTTCAAGATCTTTTTGCTTAAATTCCTTGCGCATAAGTTAGTTTTTATCTCTTTGCTTGAGGACAAGCATTGCTCAAGTGTGGGGGATTTTGATGTGCACAGACTGTGCGGGTGTTTTGATAGTATTTAGGGCTGTTTCATTGCACTTATTTGCATCTTTTATCTCTTTTTCGTATTGTTTGCTTATAAATGCTTTGGAGCAGGTCTGATTGCTTGTTGAGAGAAGTCTGTGCTGAAAAGGAACATTTTGAAGTCTTGAGCTGGGAAAGAAGCAGTCTGTGCTTGGAGAGTAGCCTGTGCCAGGGAGGAGAAATGCTTTTGAAGACCCGTGTCATGCTGGTGACGTCATTAGGGCGCGCGCCTGTTTTGCTGTCTGTTATTGCGTCAGAACTTTGTCCTTTTTGTTGGGTATTTTGGGGATTGCCATTTATTAGGGCATCCTTTTGTTTGTCTATTTAAGGGAATGTTCCCCTTTGCTTGTAGAGCAACCCTTTTGATACACTTTTATCTTTATCTTTTCACCAACTTTTCTGAGTTAGCTTTTGTATTTTTCTCTCTTATTTCGTACGGTTTTCTGGGTTTCTTCCTCTTCTTCCTTGGTATTCTGCCATTGAAGGAGGGAGCTCTTCCCTTTGAATCCTCTTAATACAAAAGTTATATTTTGAATGTTATTTGGTGTTTATGATATAGATCTTTCGTTATGAGTAGTGAGTAGTTCTATTTGCATGGAGTGAGCTGGGAAGGCAATGCCGGAGCTCTAAATATCTTTGTTAAGTTGTTTTTACGTGGTTAACTTGTAGATCTGTGCTTAAGAGATCATTATATATTAAAGGCCTTGATATATATGCTTGGTTTGTCTATGTTTCGAGAGAAAATAGGTAAGATCTGGATCTATACTACAAGGTTAAGCAAATAATATGCTAGAGATGGCTGTTAACCTTGCTTGATGTGTACGGTACTCTAGAGAGATCAGAGTGACCCTGTTCCGATTCATAGGCCTGTGCAAGTTAGGTGAAAGTCCGCAGAGATGCTATTTCACCTTCCTTTTATTCGTTCTCGCCATGGAGACGTGGGAGAATGATACTGTTGGGAACCACTTGACCACGTATTAACAAGTTTAACTTAGATCTAAGAGATCTGTGCTGCGCTAGACCCTGTGCTCATTCCATGTGCTCGTTTATTATTGTTTTACAACACCCTTCTTAGCCTTGTGCTCAGAGAACATCCCTGTTCTCACCCAAATCTGTTTGTTACAATTTGTTTACTTGCTTTCTCTTTATTCATTGTCATTTCCTGCTTTAGAAACCCCCCTTGTTACTAGACTCTCTTTAATCTTAAACCCTGGAACGAATGACCCAAAGATCTCTGTGGATCGATACTCGTACTTGATGAACCCTAAGTGTTTTGATTATGTCCAAACGTTTCAGAAGATGAAAATGAAAATTAACTTATATACTTTTCAATATTGACTAACAATTTTTTGTTAAGTATTGTATAAGTTTTCTCAGCAGATGCTGAATGAAGAATTCCTGCTTGCCTATTGAACTCAGAAGATCAAAAAGCTGAAGACTGAAGCACTTTCTCAGAAGCTGGATGAACCGCTCTGAAGTCTTGATTGTCTGCCTAAAGCTTTTATCAGAAGTTCTCTTTTGCAATCAGAAGACTAAGGTTGTTTTAGTTCAGAAGCGCTAAGAAGGAATACGGACATCAGAAGTTCGTTATCACGGGTTTAGTTAAGCATTTAATGCTTTGTCAGTTGCATTTAATGCAAGGCGCCAAAAGTTCAAAAAGCTGTTTGAAGGACGCGCCTGTTCACAACAAACAAAACCTGCTCTCTTATCGTTTCCCTCTAAATCAATCTTCAAGTTCAGTCAACTCCATCACCTTTATCTTTAATCCCATACCGGATTAGGTTAAAGTACAAAGTTGACAGAGTTGAGTGTTTTGAGACCGTTCGAAGAAGTTGACAAGATTAACGGCTACTTTCAACCTTGTCATCCTTGAAGATTCAAATATCCTCAACGGTTATCTACTCAACACTATAAATAGTAGCAAAGCTCCACTGCATCAACCACGTGTGTGATCATAGAGCAAAAATCTCAACGCACTGTTATTCAAGAAAACAGAGCACACTTTCCATTCTCAATCTTTTCTTAGCTTAGACTTTGTAATTGTGAGAGAGTGAAGAAAAACAAGTTCATAATAGAAATCTTGTAAACTGAGATCGTTTGTGATCTTCAGTTAGATTTAAAGAGAGAAATCTAGTTGAGATTTGAGTTGGGTGAGAAATCCAGAAAACAGAGTATTGTTGTTCTGGTGAAAATCCTTTAACTCATTTTAGGCTAGTCAGAACTAAGTGAGAAATTAGCTTAAGTTCTGTTGATGTAAAGGAGCTTCTGAACTTGCCATAAAAGTTCTGAATAGTGGATTTATAAAATCTCTGGAGGCTGCGACCTCAGAGGACAAGACGTAGTCACAGGAACTCTGTGGCGAACTTGGATAAATTGAACTGTTCATCAGGACCTCCTGAATCTCTTTCTCCCTTCTTTATACTTGTTAATTGTCTCTGTGTACTTGTATCATATTTAGTGCTGAAACAGATTTTCTCGTAAAAATCACAAGTCTGTGTTCAGAAGACTGTCCAGAAGTTCTCAACTCAGAACTTCTGTTGCTGAAAAGACAGAACCTGTCTTAAAGCAGATTATCCCTCAGAGGCTACTTCAATAAGCTTGCCTCTGACTCTGAGGATTATTGACTCTGAAAATTGAATTTTCATTAAAAGTTTGAAAATATCAGTTTTCGTTTGAAACACCTATTCACCCCCCCCCCCCCCCCTCTAGGTGATTCTGATCTTGTTAGGGCCAACAAGTGGTATCAGAGCGAAGGTCACTTCGTATATTTACTAAAGATCTAACAATCTAAGTGTAAGATCCTATCAGAATCAATAGAGATGGCTAGTAGACACCAGCCTGAGAATTCTTCTCACTTCATTGTCCCAGAGGGATCCTCTACAACTAGACCTCCATTATTCAATGGTGACAATTATTCCTACTGGAAAAAGAGAATGATGTATTTCATTCAAGCTCAGAACATGAGTGCTTGGTTTGTCATCACAGATGGAGATTTCATTCCTACCAGAATGGAACCAGGTCTAGGGAATGTCATTATCCCTCAGAGAGAATATTCAGATGAAATTCTGAAAAAGCTCCAAACAAATGCTTCAGCAATAAATATGTTGCATTGTGCACTTACAGCCACTGAATATAACAAAGTTTCTTCTTGTGAAACTGCACAGGATATATGGAACAAGCTGGAAGTCACATATGAAGGAACAGGAAAAGTGAAGCAGTCCAAAGTCAACCAACTCATGAGAGAATATGAGTTATTTGAAATGCTTGACAAAGAATCTATTTCAGAAATGAATTCTAGATTCACCAAGATAGTCAATGACTTAAAGAGTTTGGGCAGAGACATTGAAGAGTCTGAAAGAGTAAAGAAGATTGTCAGAAGCTTACCAAGGTCTTGGCAAGCCAAGAAGACTGCCATTGAAGAAGTTCAGGACTTGAGCTTTTACTTGTATGATGAACTCATTGGGTCCCTAATCACCCATGAGATGTCACTAAAAAATCATGACCTAAGAGAAAGGTCAGAAGGAAAGAGACAAGTAGTCCTGAAGGCAGAGTCTTCTGAAGAATCATCAGAAGATGAAGAATTGGCCATGCTGACCAGGAAGTTCAAAAGAGCCTTTAGAAAAGGCAAAGGTGGAAACTACAAGAAGCCATTCAGAAGTTTTGAAAAGAAAACTCCTGATTCTGGTGAAAAGTTCAAGAGAGATCCAAATAAGCCCATTGTGTGCTATGGATGTCAGCAACCTGGGCACATTAAGCCTAACTGTCCAGAGCTGAAGAAAGATAAGAAAAAGTTCAAGAAAGCTATGCTGGCTGCTTGGTCAGACTCTGAGACCAGCAGTGATCCTGAAGAAAAGGAAGAGCAAGCACAGATATGTTTCATGGCTATTGATGAGCCATCCTCTGAAGATGTCACATGAGAAACTTCCGCACCTCCTGAAGCAAACTATGACTCCGAGGTAAACATATCCTCTGAACAAAATATCTTTGATTCTCTTGAAGAATTGTACAGCATGTTCAAGTACCTAAAAAGGAAGTTGGACAAAAGCGAGGCTGACAAATTTCTTAGGTTTACTCAAGTTTATGCTGATATGAAAACATTGGAAGATAAACTAAGTAAACAATTCAGTTCTTCCTCCGATGACTCAAAAGTCAAAGGTAAAGAAAAACTGCCTCTGAGAAATGATAAACCTCAGAAGAAGAAATCTGTCACTCCCTCTCTTCTGAAAGAGATCTCTTCTCCTCCTGAAGTGGGAACCTCTAAGAGTGCTAATGCCTCTGAAGAAGTAGTACCTTCCCAGAAGAAGAAGAATGCTCCTAAGAAGCAAAGGGAAAGATCCAAGAATCCTCCTTCTTGCAAACTGTGTAAGAAAGATGGACATTGGTTGAAAGATTGCAAGTACCACATTAAGAACCTCTTGCAATCTGAAGTATCAGAAAAACCTGTAGAAGCTAAATCTAACTCTGAAGGACCCAATAAGGATTGGGTACCTGTCACTAATTGATTGTGTTGCAGGTTGCTCTGAGTGCTCCATCAATGTCAAAGCTGTGGTACATTGACAGTGGGTGCTCAAGGCATATGACAGGGGATGAAAAGGCATTCATCACATTTGTACCTAAAAGAGGTGGTAAAGTCAGCTTTGGAGATGCTCAGAAAGGAAGAATTCTTGGTTCTGGATCCATTGGAACCAATCCTCCGATCGAAGATGTCTCCCTAGTCAGAGGTCTGAAGTTCAATCTCCTGAGTGTTGCACAAATGTGTGATAAAGGCAGAGATGTTATCTTCAGCACCTCTGGATGTAAAATCTTGGACAGTAAGTCAAGGGAAGTTATTCTAACTGCTCCTAGAGTTGAAAATGTTTTCATGCTGAATCTTGAGAATCTTTGCAAAAATATATGCTTGATGTCCAAAGAGGATACCTCCTGGCTCTGGCATAGAAGACTTGCTCATGTTAGCATGGATCTTCTGGCCAAAGTAGCTAGATATCAATTGGTTGAGGGTCTGCCTGAAATTAGTTTTAAAAAGAACCATTTATGCAATGCTTGCCAATCTGGTAAACAATCCAGAAGCTCTTTTAAAACTAAGAAAGTCATTTCAACTAAAAGACCTTTGGAATTACTTCATATGGATCTTTTTGGTCCTGTTCAACCAATGAGCATGGGTGGAAAGAAGTATGCCTTTGTCATAGTAGATGACTATTCAAGATTCACCTGGGTCATCTTGCTCTCTAGCAAAGATGAATCACTTGGATGTTTCTCAGTTCTGATTAAGAAACTTGAGAATGAAAGGAATGAAAAGGTAGTCCATATCAGAAGTGATAATGGTGGAGAATTCAAAAACTTTATGTTTGAAGAATTCTGTGAAATCAAGGGAATTGATCATAACTTTTCTGCTCCCAGAACTCCTCAACAAAATGGGGTAGTTGAAAGGAAGAATAGAACTCTGGTTGAAATAGCCAGAACCATGATCAATGAAAGAAGGCTTCCAAAGTACTTTTGGGGAGAAGCTGTTAACACAGCTTGCTATGTTCTGAATAGAGTGCTAATCAGAAGCATTCTGAACAAGACCCCTTATGAACTCTGGAAAGGTCGAAAGCCTAAAATAGGTTACTTCAGAACCTTTGGTTGTAAATGTTATGTTTTGAATACAAAAGAATATCTTTCAAAGTTTGATTCAAAGGCAGATGAAGCTATTTTTCTTGGCTACTCAACACATAGTAAAGCATATAGGGTTTTTAATAAGAGGACTCAAACTTTAGATGAATCCATTCATGTAAAGTTTGATGAGACTAACCCTGCAGATAGTAAAGCCTCTGAAGAAGATGAAGTTCAAGCTCCTGAAATACCATCTCCTCCTGTTGAAGATGTTATTCCTAAAGCTGCTGAAGTTGATTCTCCTGTTGAACTTGCTCCAGAAGAACATCCAACTACAGAAGTTAACTCTCTTCCAGAAGATGCTCCTATATATGATTCAACAAATGATGAACAGGTTTCAGAAGACTCATTGGATCTACCAAGAGAAGTTAGAGCTCATAGGAATCATTCCTTAGAGAACATCATTGACTCTGTTCATAATCCTGTCATGACCAGAGCTCAGCTCAGAAGATATATGGGGAATGTGGCTTTTGTGTCACTTCTGGAACCCAAGGACTTCTATGAAGCAGCTGATGATGACTCCTGGTTAATGGCAATGCAAGAAGAACTTGACCAGTTCAAAAGGTCAGAAGTTTGGATTTTAGTTCCCAGACCTAACAACAAGAAGGTTGTTGGTACAAGATGGGTTCTGAAAAACAAGCTTGATGAATTTGGAAATGTTGTGAGGAACAAGGCTAGACTTGTTGCTCAAGGTTACAGTCAGCAAGAAGGCATAGATTATGGTGAAACTTTTGCTCCTGTTGCAAGATTAGAAGCCATTAGAATCTTATGTGCTTTTGCATCATACAAAGGTTTCAAGCTCTTTCAAATGGATGTGAAAAGTGCATTCCTGAATGGTTACATTGATGAGGAAGTTTATGTATCTCAACCTCCTGGTTTTGAAGATCCTAAGTTTCCTGATCATGTGTACAAGCTAAAGAAAGCCTTGTATGGACTGAAACAAGCTCCCAGAGCTTGGTATGAGAGACTGACAAAGTTCCTTCTGTCTAAGGGATTTGTCAGAGGCTGTGTTGATACAACTCTGTTCACTCTGAAGAAGAACAAGGATATCCTTATAGCTCAGGTATATGTTGATGATATTATATTTGGTGCTACTAATGAATCTTTGTGCAGAGAGTTCAGTGACCACATGAAGGCTGAGTTTGAGATGTCTATGATGGGAGAATTAACCTTCTTCCTAGGACTTCAGATCAAGCAAAGTAATGATGGTGTGTTTATCAATCAAGCCAAGTACACTAGAGAAGTGCTGAAGAAATTTGGCATGATGGACTCTAATGCTGTTGATATTCCAATGGATGTCAGCAAAGACATTGATGATGAAGAGAAAGCTGGTAAACCTGTAGATATAAAAATCTACAGAGGTATGATTGGTTCTCTTTTATACCTAACAGCCAGCAGGCCAGATATACATTTTGCTGTGTGTTTTTGTGCTAGATATCAGTCTAAACCAAGAGAAATTCATGATGTTGCTGTCAAGAGAATTCTCAGATATCTTAAAGGCACACCAGAAGCTGGTTTGTGGTATCCCTGTAGTTCTGATTTCACTCCTATAGGATACACAGACTCTGACTATGGTAGAGATAAATTGAAAAGGGTCAGCACTTCTGGTGGTTGTCATTTTCTGAGGGAGTGCCTAGTCTCCTGGCATAGCAAGAAGCAAACCTCTGTGGCTCTCTCAACTGCTGAAGCTGAGTATGTTGCTGCTGGAAGTTGTGTTTCTCAGATGCTCTGGATTAAGCAACAAATTGCTGACTATGGAGTCATCCCTGGAACAATTACAATCTACTGTGATAACAAGAGTGCTATTGATCTTTCAAAGAATCCTATTCAGCACAGCAGGATGAAGCATGTTCATATTAGGCATCACTTTCTGAGAGATCATGTTCTGAAGAAGGATATTATCATTACTCATGTTCCCTCTGAAGAAAACCTTGCTGACATGTTTACTAAGCCTCTGGCTGGTATGTCTTTCAGCAACTTACGAGAAGGCATTGGTATGACTTATCCCCTTCAATAACTTAGAATTGTTGTCTCTGAGTATCTTAAGTGTTTGATCGTTTAAGATAATTTAGTTATAATAAATTCTAATCATGATTTGACTTGAAAGCATGCGTTATCTACTGCTTATTACGGCGCTGTTCTGTGGTTAACGGTCATCTGTTCCCTTTTAAACGGTGTGAAGTTACTTTTTGAATTGGAACGGTTTCTGTGTGGGTATAAATAGGGGTTTTCCATACTTAGAAGTTTTTTACTTTCACTCTCTTTGCCATTAGAATTTCCATAGCTTTTTCTGTGTTCTTATATTTCTCAGAAATCTTAACCTAAGTTCTCATTTTCTCAAATGGCTCAAGAAATCACTGTCACCCACATCTTCTCCGATGATTCACGAAAGAAAGTTAGCCAATCTAGGGTTTTTACCTCTAGATTTTTAGATGACGAAGTCAAATCAACTGAACCTATCTCTCTTTGGGTTAGTGCTCAAAACTGGAATTCTTTCGTCTCTCTCGAAGAATTCATCTACCCTAACTTAGTTACAGAATTTTATAAGAATCTCCATTTCTTTTCTAATGAGGAGGATGTGCTTCATTCTGTGGTCGGGGAAGTTGAAATCGAAGTCAGCAGGGCTTCCATTTCTCAAGTGATAGGAATTGATGATGAAGGAATCATCATTGGAGATGATGGTTCAGCAGAAGGGTTTTCAGAAGCCAACTGGGCTAGGCCAGATCTAAGTGCCAAGGAAACTTATGCCACCTGGTTGAGTCAGCACCAGAGGTGGGCACATTATTTGACTACGAATGTCTTTCTTCCGAAGGCTGGAGGAGTCAACTGTGTTTCCAACAGAGAAAGGGTATTTATGTGGCATCTGGTCCACCAGAAGAAGATAAATCTGCCTGCCATGCTGATAAGGCAGATGAAGAATGTAACTACTGTGAGTGCATTAGCTTATGGCTCACTCCTGACAAGGTTGTTTGAGGCAGCTTCTGTTGAAGTGTCAGGAGAAGGTGTTACAAGTAGGAGTACGGTTCTGAAGATGCATACCTTCAGAAACCTCAGTTTTGATGTTACTCCAAAGAAGAATGAGAAGGGCTCCTCTGTGAGTATTGCTCAGAAGGAGATTATGGATGCAACGGTTCAGAAAGGAAAGAATGCTGCCAAGAAGGGCAAGGGAAAGAAAGGATCAAGCAAGTTGGTCCTGAATGTTGAGAAGGTTGCTGTCTCAGAACCTCTTCCCACGTTGGTTCAAACAAAGATCAATGTTGAACCTTCTGGCAAGATTGTTGCTGAGAAGCCAAAGGATGTCCTTGAGAAAGAAGCTCAGGATGCTGAGGAAGCACGCCTTGCTGAGAAAGAGAAGGCTGCTGAAGCTGAAAAGGTTGCAAGAGTTGTGGCTCTTGCTGAAGAGAAAAGGAAGAAGAAAGAAGCTGATGATAAGTTAGCTGCTGAGCGTGAAATCGCTGCAAAGGCTAAGGCTGATGCAAAACTTTTGGAAAGTGCTGCTAATCTGGAGGGTGCTGAGTTCTCCAAGGTAGGTGAGACTTCAGAGGAAGAAGACAATGTTGCTCTGTCCTCTCGAATTGCTGAGACTGTCACTCTCACTACCAGAATTGGGAAGAAGGCTGTGGCAAAACGAAGGGTTCTGAGAAAGAAGGACTTCGTTATTGCTCCGAGTGCTGAATTGGAGGAACCTGCTGCTCAGGAACCAGAAACTGCTGATAAAGAGCTGTCAGAGTTTTCTGATAAAGAGGATGTTGAAGCTCCTCTGATTGAAGAGCTATCTGAGGTTAGTGAACCAGAAGATGAAGAGGTTCTTGAAGAAGCTAAACAATTTGTTGAGAATGTTGACAATGAGAACTTCATTGACAATGTTCTTCTGAATCAAGGAAGAAACCCTGGTGAAAGGGATGCCTCAGAAACGCTGTTCAGGATGGCTCATTTATATGCTGAGCCGATCTCATCTTTTGATCCAAATGCCTCTGAACAGGTTATCTCATCTCCTGTTTTTACTCCTCATCCATCTCCTTCACTTCCTTCTGTCACAGAAGTAAGTGAATCTCAGAATTCCATTCCTCTGACAACTTCAACATCTGAGGTTGTCCCTCCTCCATCTACTCTTCCTTCTGGATCCTATTCAGAAGTGAATCTGTCCTCTGGACCAATTTTCACAGACTCCATTTCTACTTCCACTACTTCTTCCTTATCATCTTTTGCTGTTTTTCCATCAATTGGAATTACTGCTCCTTCCCTTTCCATACCTTTGTCTATACCTTTTTCAATTCCTTCAACTTTACCTTCCTGTACAAATTCTTTTTCCTCCTCCTCTCCACAAATTTTCTCCTCTCCTCAAACTTCTGTCCCTCCTCTTTCAACCTCTGGACATACACCTCCTGTGTGTGATCCCTTAACTACCTCCTCCACTCCTTCAGGTTTTGCTGGATTGTCATCCAATTATGACTTTCTACGCAAACACTTGAATCGTGAAGATCTGAATAACAGATTTGGAAGTTTTGGCTTCATGGGCAGAGCTTCTGGTATTTCCGAAGCTGGAGGTGCCCCAAGTGTTGAAGAGTTGAGAAGAATGGGTCAGAGTGGCTCAGATGACCTGCTGAATAGGTTTGCTGGTATAGGACAAAGAAGTTCTGCTGCTGACATGTATGCTCAGGGCATTGTGCTGCAAGAATTACACTCTCTGAAAGCTCAGAACCTGCAGCTCATGACCATGCTCCAAATGCAGGATCCTTCTGTGTATATACGCAACCTTTCTACACTTCATCTAGCCACTTATGATGAGCTGTATAAATTGAGGGAATTAGCTCTGACCCTTCCCTCTCTGGATAATATTGCTCTTGCTTCTTCTCTGAAGGTCAATGAAAATTTGGAAATATTGACAGAAGAAGTCAAGGAAGCAAACGAGCATTATGAGGCTCATGAGAAGATGCTTCCTAGTAAGATTGAAGACCTGCAAAGTACTGCAAATCACATTCTGAGAGAAGTGAAATCTTCTGCTCAAGGTTCTTCATCTTCAGGAGCTGCCAAGATTGTATATGACATCACTCCTGATCTCAACAACCGACTCTCCAACATTGAGTCTGCTGTATCTGCTCAGAATGCACAGATTGCTGAGCTCTCTGAACTCCTGAAAGTTATGCATAATCAAGCTCGTGAACAAGAGAAGACTCTTCACAATTGCTATAGGTTTGTCCGAGGACAGACTTATCTTCAGAATGAGCATCTCACGGCTGCTGTGTATGCTAACAACAGGCTGATCAAGCTCCTTCTGGAAGATGTTCAGAAACAGAGACCTATGTCTGGTCAGACCTTCGATCATATGAAGACCATTGATGATGACTTCAGAAGACGAATGGATTTGATCAATACTGTGCGACCAACTCCTGTACAATATCAGACTGCTCTGAATGTTCAACAACAATTGAAGTCTCAGGGAGCTCTTGGTGTTGGTTCTGGTCAAACGGGGGAGAAGTCTGGTCAGAAGAGATCAAGTGCTGCTGGAGGTTCCAGTGTTGTTCCTCCTCCTCAGAAGAAATCTAGGAACTTGTAATCATTTAGGACTTAAGCTTCTTAGCTAGGTTCTGGGTTGGGTAGTCTATGTCTTAGGACTCTTTCTGCTCCTCTGATTATTTTGTTTCCTATGTTATCTTCTGAATGATCATATATACACTGAATCTTTTCTATACTGTCTTGCATATCTGACTTCTTAAATGTTTGCTTATGTTTCTTTCTAACTCAGTAAATTACACTTCATTATATCTAACAACTTGATCTTAAGTCTTATTAAGTTTATACAGATTGCTGAAGTTCACCATTTATACTAAAATGGGGGAGTCAATTTACTCAGAAGTAATGAAATATTTGCATCAGGAAGTCACTATCTAATCCTCATGTTTTTCTTTTACCTTCTGACCACGGTTTGTCCATAACCAAAATGGGGGAGAATGATGAACCCTAAGTGTTTTGATTATGTCCAAACGTTTCAGAAGATGAAAATGAAAATTAACTTATATACTTTTCAATATTGACTAACAATTTTTTGTTAAGTATTGTATAAGTTTTCTCAGCAGATGCTGAATGAAGAATTCCTGCTTGCCTATTGAACTCAGAAGATCAAAAAGCTGAAGACTGAAGCACTTTCTCAGAAGCTGGATGAACCGCTCTGAAGTCTTGATTGTCTGCCTAAAGCTTTTATCAGAAGTTCTCTTTTGCAATCAGAAGACTAAGGTTGTTTTAGTTCAGAAGCGCTAAGAAGGAATACGGACATCAGAAGTTCGTTATCACGGGTTTAGTTAAGCATTTAATGCTTTGTCAGTTGCATTTAATGCAAGGCGCCAAAAGTTCAAAAAGCTGTTTGAAGGACGCGCCTGTTCACAACAAACAAAACCTGCTCTCTTATCGTTTCCCTCTAAATCAATCTTCAAGTTCAGTCAACTCCATCACCTTTATCTTTAATCCCATACCGGATTAGGTTAAAGTACAAAGTTGACAGAGTTGAGTGTTTTGAGACCGTTCGAAGAAGTTGACAAGATTAACGGCTACTTTCAACCTTGTCATCCTTGAAGATTCAAATATCTTCAACGGTTATCTACTCAACACTATAAATAGTAGCAAAGCTCCACTGCATCAACCACGTGTGTGATCATAGAGCAAAAATCTCAACGCACTGTTATTCAAGAAAACAGAGCACACTTTCCATTCTCAATCTTTTCTTAGCTTAGACTTTGTAATTGTGAGAGAGTGAAGAAAAACAAGTTCATAATAGAAATCTTGTAAACTGAGATCGTTTGTGATCTTCAGTTAGATTTAAAGAGAGAAATCTAGTTGAGATTTGAGTTGGGTGAGAAATCCAGAAAACAGAGTATTGTTGTTCTGGTGAAAATCCTTTAACTCATTTTAGGCTAGTCAGAACTAAGTGAGAAATTAGCTTAAGTTCTGTTGATGTAAAGGAGCTTCTGAACTTGCCATAAAAGTTCTGAATAGTGGATTTATAAAATCTCTGGAGGCTGCGACCTCAGAGGACAAGACGTAGTCACAGGAACTCTGTGGCGAACTTGGATAAATTGAACTGTTCATCAGGACCTCCTGAATCTCTTTCTCCCTTCTTTATACTTGTTAATTGTCTCTGTGTACTTGTATCATATTTAGTGCTGAAACAGATTTTCTCGTAAAAATCACAAGTCTGTGTTCAGAAGACTGTCCAGAAGTTCTCAACTCAGAACTTCTGTTGCTGAAAAGACAGAACCTGTCTTAAAGCAGATTATCCCTCAGAGGCTACTTCAATAAGCTTGCCTCTGACTCTGAGGATTATTGACTCTGAAAATTGAATTTTCATTAAAAGTTTGAAAATATCAGTTTTCGTTTGAAACACCTATTCACCCCCCCTCTAGGTGATTCTGATCTTGTTAGGGCCAACAGTACTTACGTTTTATACTGTGATTGATGACCCAGTGCGTATATTGACTATTTTATACCCCTGTGCTAAAACACGCATCATTCAACTAAACTAATTCATAAACTAACATTTATTCCTACACTAACACTTTTAACCAACATTTATCATCCAAGTAGAGACAACTCTCTTCCCTAAATAATTGTGTAACAGCCCGCTAGTTCCTGGAAGGGCGATTCCACCTATAAACAGATAAGACATTCATTTAAGCACAATGACCACCATGACAATTTATTCATATATACTCAACCAATTCTAGAACATAACTTAACCCGATCTCTCGATTCTTGCGATCAAGTTATCCTTACATGACTTTAACTTAACAAGATTACTAGACCTATCCTAGACAACCTTATTAGATTAATGATTATTACACAAGTTAGATTGATTACGGTTTACTGACGGCACCTAAGTAATGAACAATTTAATCATTCAATAACATGAACATATATGAAGAATACTCATTTCATAATATTGTAATTGGCATAACATTCATACAAATGTAAACGGAAATTCAAAGAATATAAGAACTATAACTAAGAAGGGAAAGATAGTTGTCAATCCTTTTACTCTTCCTCATAAGCTGTGTCAAGCCTCGGGACGTTCTTTCTCATCTTTTCCTCGATGAACCGGTGAAAGAAGTCAATCTCTCGGTCAGCACTACAATGTCATGGAATCTAGAATGAACGTTATAAGGTGTAAAGTGTATAAGAAATCCCCGAAGGGAATTCGGTGGAACAAAAGAGATTAACTATGAATGTGAATTCTATGATCTAATGATTATGATAACCTCTATATTTTCACTGGAGAATGGCGTATTATAGCAATATCTCAAGGATTACATTGTTTGATGAATAGATGAAGCTATTGATGTTGGCCCAAATTATGACTATATAAAGACTAGAGATGGGGGGGGGGTGAATAAGATTTACTGCCTTTAAAAACTATTATTTTCTCTTTTAAAATATTTGCCTATTAAGTAATCAACTTTATAAAAGTTTTGCGGAATAAATAGTTGATTAGATGATAAGAGAAAATAGTCAAGTTTAGCACTTGATTAATCACAAGCAATTAAAGATAAAGCTTAAAGTAAAGCAAGTGATTAAAAGACAATAATAAAGAGAGTAGGGATAGAAGGATTAGACGCAGAGCATTTATCCAGGTTCGGTCTCCTTCTGAGCCTAGTCTTGTCCTCGAGAGCACCTCTCGAGATTTTCCACTAAAGATTTCTTTAAGGGCAGAAATCAAGCCGGTAGAGCAGTTCTCACAATCCGAGAAACTGCTAGAGCTGAACACCTCTCCCAGTATTCACTCCCACAAACTTCCAAGTGTTTGAGCAACTCTCCCTTAGTTTTTCTCAAGCTAAACTAAGAAACTTATGGCACTTTTACAGGCTAAGTGATAACCTCCTAAGCTTGCGGGTGCTTAAGAACCTATATGCTTTTCAAGGCTAAGCAAGAATCTCCTTTACACTTTTATAAGGATCTAGTGTAAAACTCAAGATTAAACCCCACCGTTTAATCTTTTACAATGATTTGAATGAAAGATTATAACACTCAAACTCTCGTTGTAATGATTGAAGGAAAAATGTAATCAAAGTTTGCTTGAATATCTCGTGTGATAGCTTTGAATCTCGGTTTCTTTCCTTGCCTTCAACCATTGCTCCTCTTCTCCTTTTATAGTGCTCTTCCACCTTCCTTTGCCAAAATCTTGAAGAGAGATGAAGAAGGAGCCAATTTGTGTCTTGTCCCATCAAATCCAAAAGATAAGATTTCTTTACTTAGTAAAAACTTTAGGATAAGATAAGATTTGTGTAAGAGTAGGATAAGATCTTGTAAGAGTAGTATCAAAGTACAACAAATCCATCAAGTCCATATCTTATAGCCGAAATCTTGTGGTGTAGGAGGATTTGATGAGTTGTCTTGATTAGACACTTATCTTGGTGATGAAGAAACGATTTTGGCCGTAGGATGAAGAGATGACATAAGGTACGATTGGATCCTAGCCCTTCATTTCTTCTTTCCTTTAATCACCATTAAACTTATTCTATTAACATCATCTAAGCATGTATGTATTATTCGTGTATAACACATTCATACACATGCATTCATCATCATTAACATGGCAGCATATAAGTATGATTGATGATGAAATCAATAGATGATGACATAACATAGTTTGTATGTATTCTGATATCTTTAACCATGGCATAGCTTATGATACACATATAAATCATGTTTAAGTTCATATCATAAAACCTTAAGGATATAGCATGGCAAGATATGTCATGTGATCATATATAAAACCATAATCCATAGAATAAAAAAGTGTTTGATCATGGCATATTGTTTTAGCTCGTGGCATAAATATCATCTCTCAAAATATATATATTCATGTGAGCATATGATATTTAAACATATATAGATGTGATCATGACATGCATACATACATACTTAATTATATACTTTAATTAAAGTAACTTTAGTTAAGATGATAATTCTCATTTAGGCATTTCTAGAGTTAAAAACTTTCTTAACATATAAAGTATATAATAAAGTCATTTCCCTCCCTATGTGAGAATGGTTCTTATGGTGAGAACACCTCAAAACTACGTCGTTTTGAGTAGTTTTTAGTGTTAAATAGTCAAAAAACACGGAATGCACCTGCTGGGATTCAAACACCAGGCGCCTCCTTACTCTTTACCACTGGGACAAAAGCTCTTATTGTCTTTAAGCAAACGCGCTTATATATAACCTTCGCTTTTTTTATTAATTCTTCAGAGAAAAAAAGACCATTTATTAATGTGAGAATGCGCACTAGTGGGATCGAACCCGCGCACACTTGCCTTCCCAACCAATGCCTTACCGCTAGGCTGAACTGCTTCTATTGATTTTTTTTGAAACGAAACTTTATTTAAACAATTTTGTTTTCATTATTAATAAAAATTGGGTTTATTAAGATGTTCACCTCTCATTAATTTCTGTCACCTCTGATTAAAATTTCTATGCTTATTCATTTTCAATTTCTTTTTTTAGGACCATTTTTAATATCTTTTTATATTATTATTAACTTTTAAAGTGATGCTTGAATAACATTTTGCCCATAATGCTAAGCTCTTCATCATAATTAACATAAATGTTTTCAAACTACCCGTAAAAAATAAAAAATTAAGTTTATATATTTTAAAATATAAATTAAACTTTAATTATTTTTATTGTATTCACATATTTAATTAAATTTTTATTATTATTATTATCATTATCATTATTATTATTATCAAAGGGTGTAACTTTTATTTTTTCTGTCTATGGACCACTTTATGTTTTCAAACATATGACATATAACTTAGAGTATATGGCTTAATTTTTTTACAATTAATAGCATACGACTCTAAATTTTCTAGATTGGCTTTAGATAAAAATATTTGAAAAATATAGGAAATTAGTTATAGAACATATAACATACAGTTTAGATTATATGAATTAGTTTTTAGATATAGATATATGACATCCGATTTATAACATATGAAATACGACTCTAAAAGATTATTATTGACAATGCAAATGTTAGTTATTTTGGAACACACTGTTAGTATTATAGAACACACTGTTAGTGTTTTAGAACACACTCCTAATATTACAGAACACAATGTTACTATTTTAGAACACGCTCTTAATATTACAGAACACACTGTTACTATTTTAGAACACGCATATCTTCTCCCCCCTTTCTTAAACCTCATTCTGAATCTCAACCCGAACACATGTAATATTATATAGAACACGAGCTATAAAAATTCGAACACATATAACGTTATTTAGTAAACATCTACATTAGCTTTAAATTAGTTGTAGAACTATTCCATGGTGTTTGTTCCATATAATTTAGAACTTTCAGACGAAATTTAGAAAGAAACTCTAAAATTGTAGAACACGTTAAATTTTTTATCACATACGTTATGTTTTGTAGAATATGAGTCACAAATTCGACATATTATAAAATAAGAATGCAAATATGTTGCATATATCAACTAATATTTTTTAAAATATTATGTTTAACTTTCAGAATACAGAATATAAGGTTTAGAAGGTTTATAGCGTTATTTAAAACACGGTATAAAAAAGATGAAACCAGACCGCATGTTCTAAAATTAAAACTGTATGTTCTAATATTGAAAACGTCGTTTTTACCCGGGCTTCATGGATCTTAAAATGAGCGCCTCGTCAATACGAGTCCATCGATAAAAAAATATTCAAAATCGGAATTGAGAATAGGCGGGAAAACATTTTTTAATAAAAAACAAACAAATGATGACTCATCACTATCATTTCTCTCTCCTGGATATTTAATTAAAATAAAAATGAAAAATGCTCTTTGGTCATTATTAAAGTGTTCTCACCTTAATTTTCATTCTCACTTGGGCGATTTCCGCAAGTGTACGGAGTCACTCATGTAGTAATAAAATATCGATCCCACAGAGAAACGCTAATTACTCATTTACGTTCATTGTTTACTTTATTCGTTTTCTCGAGGTTTATAGTTAAAACGATAATCCTTATTGATTTGGTTGATAAGAACACAACTTACTGTACCATGCCACACTTACTTATACTTAAATTCACAAACTCACAAAGTTAAGGATTTACAAACTAATTCTTAAGCAAAGACAACAATTCATTTAAGCACGTAAACACAATATTGAATAAACTTGACATACTTAATCTAATCTCGATATAACTTATTCCGATCTCTCGATACATGCAAACAAGTTAACCACATATGAACATCAATTATATACTAACCGAACCTATTCGTATCAATATTATAACCGACTACAATCACACATGTAAAACTAGATTATAACCTAAGCAACCGAACCTATTCGTATCACAAGATTATAAGTTAATGATAAACACAAGTTATTATACTAAGCAACTATTCTTGATCCAAATTAATTACTTAGCATGCAAACTATCAATCCAAGAACATAAGCATATGAAGAACATAAATCTCTTTATAAACTCAATATCATATTCATACAAGATGTAAACAGAAAATCAAAGTTGGACAGAACATAAACAAGTAAAAGAAATCAGGGTTGTCAATCCTTTTTACTCTACTCGGAAGGGTTGTCAAGCCTCGGGGCGTTCTTGCTCGGATTTCCTTCGATGAACGGATGAACGAAGTTGATCTCTCGATCTAACTACAATGCTTAAGGAAAAGAATGAAATCATGCTGTAATTCTTGTCAGGAATTACAGCGGGAACGTTTATGAAATGGGTGATTTAGGTGTAAGCATAGCGAGAAATGTAAGCAAGTATTTAGCATTCTTTTTGTTAGATTTGTCAACCATCCGAATTTTAGAGAGGGATGGTGTATTTATAGGCATCAAGAGGTGTGTTTCGAAGGGTTACAATCTTAGGGAATGATCGTGTCCGTTGGGAAGGTGTACGACCTTTCGGAAGGGTTGTGTAGATAAGAACGACGAAGGAAATCCATTTCTGAGGATTCTGGAGAGTGGCGCGCCAGAGGCAACTTTTGCCTCTACAGAGCCAAGGCTTAAAAAGTGACCAGCGCGCCAGAGGCAACTTCTGCCTCTAGCGCGCGACCTGTAGGTTGAATATCTCGACCCTTTTCTTCGATTTTCCAACTTAAGCTCGCACGTAACTTCTCCGCATGGCCTTGCATGAACTTGTATGAACTCAAATGTCTTCTATTGCTCGTTTTCTGCTCGAACTAACATCAAATTGCTATGTTTTCATAAGATTAAGCTCTGGAGATCAAAACAAACACAAAGTAGTGAAATTGCCCCTATCCTAGATATTGCTAAGCTAAATGAGCTAAAACTATATGAAATGTTACGAAAATATATATGAAATACATAGCTAAATTAAGTACATTTTGGACTTAACAGGGGGTGTTCTCACAGAGCCTCTCCCTATATATATATAGAGGAAGGATCAGGTGAGAACACCTTCCATATGCGAGAACACTTTATATGTGAGAACACCTTCAAAATTACGTAGTTTTATTAATGAGAGGGGACTAATAGGGAAATTTGTCCATTTTTATTGGGTACGCAGGAGAGAAGAGGAGAGAATGTGTGGTTGATGAGTCACAATTTAACTTTCTTTTTATTCAAAATCATTTTCCCGAGTGTCACGAACTCCGATTTTAAATTTTTTTTATGTCGTTGGACTCGTGTCGACTAGATGTTCATTTTGAGATCCATCATGCTTAGGTAAAAATAAGCTTTGAAAATTTTGAACATGTGAGGTATTTTTTTGAAAATGTATTTTTTTAAGTTTCTAACATGTTTTAAATTTTGATATTGTTTTAAACTTCAATTTTTTGTTTTTGAACATGTAAGTTATTTTAAAAAAAATCAGTTTTAAGTTTTTGGACATGTGAAATATTTTTTTGAACACAAATATTGAAATATATACAAGTTAGTCCTCTCTTAATTCAATCCTACAGAATCGTAATTATGTTATTTATATTTCTGCTATCACTGACCACTATTTGTTTTATGTTAAAAATAATAATGAGCAACCAAGAAGTCTGAAAGTGCTCCACATAATTTGTTATCATAATTTTCGTTTATGACTCTGTTCCTTTAACATAATTAAGAAAATTAAAACTGTTATGTTCAAAAAAATATTCCGCGTGTTCAAAATTTTAAAAAATCGTTTTTACATAAGCATCATGGATCTTAAAATGAACCTCTAGTCGACACGAGTCCAACGGTATAATAATCGTCAAAATCAGAGTTTCGGATAGTCGGGAAAATGTTTTTAAATAAAAATAAAATTAAATAAAGGGTCAATAATACCACATTTCTCTCTCTTCTTCCATAAGCACCAATTAATAGAAAGAGACTAATTTCTCTTTTGATCCTCTATTATTAATAAAACTACTTAGTTTTGAAGTGTTCTCACATATAAAAGTGTTCTCGCATATGAGAGTGTTCTCACTTGATATATATATATATATATATATATATATATATATATATATATATAATTATATATATATATATATATATATATATATATAGAAAATGGATCAGGTGAGAACACCTCTCATATGCAAGAACACTTTATATGTGAGAACACCTTCAAAACTACGTAGTTTTGATAGTAGAAATGAAAGAAAAGGAATAAAACACGAAAATATGGGAGGCTGGGATTCGAACCTGGTTCTGCAGCATAACAGCAACCAGTTCATACCGTTAGGACTCCAACTAGGGATGGCAACGGGTAGGGTACCCGCGGGTAGTGCCCTTCCCATACCCGTACCCATTAATTTTGGCATTTCCCGTACCCGTCCCATTACCCTAACGGGTACACTTTTGCAATCTCATACCCTTACCCGTGTAAATAGCGGGTACCCACGGGTACCCATACCCTTTCATGCATAATATATGCTAATCATAATTTTTTTTTTAATAAACATCTAATCCATACATAAATTTAAAAATAATCTCAAATCATTTAAGTTGGTTCAAACTAAAAAAACTCAAATTAAAGAACACTAAAAAAAAAGTCTTCATCTTGATAGAATCTTCATTTGTCTTGCATTTCAAATTACAATCCACATTCATTAACCTTCAAAACAATAAAATACATAAATTAGTAGATTATACAATATTAAATAAACACAATGAATAATGCAAATACATACCTCAAATTAAATCACTTAGTCAACAATCTTCAAGCAACACTTTGCCAACTCTCTTCATTTTCACTTTCCAAAAGAGTTTGAGAAGAACCTTAAAAACAGTACCGTAATTAAGAATTAATTTTAACTTATAAATTAAACTAAAATATAACTTTTAAAGTTTTAATAGTCTACCTTCACAAGTTGCGGATAGCCAATTTTGAGTACACATCAATGCTTCCAAAGTATCTTCTTTGAGCCTACTTCTATAATCATTGACGACTCTTCCACTAGTGCTAAAAGCGGATTCAGATGCAACTGTTGAAACGGGAATAGCTAAAAGGTCTCTAGCAATCATTTGCAAGGTTGGATACTTGGCTCCATTTACTTTCCACCAATTAAGAATGTCAAAATTTTCAGCCCATGGCACCACAGACTCATCCAAATAATGATCTAGTTCGGATTTCACTTGAGTAGTGTTAGAGGTAGAAGATAAAAAAGCCACCAAATTGGACATTTCTTTCTTGTGCAACACTTGACTATCAAATAAAGGCACTCGTGGAATTCCTAAACTAGAGTCAGATTGATATTTCTTAGTCCTAAGTTGATACTCACTCAACAAAGAGTAACACGACCTCTTCACCTTTTCAATTTGGTAACTTGAAAATTCACCATAGATCATAGGATAATAATATAAGATCACTTGCATTTTATACCTAGGATCTAAAACCACTGCCATTGCCAAAATAGTATGACAAGAACTCCAATATTTCTCAAACTTGTGAAACATCCTTTGTGCCATTTCTTTTATAACATCATCACTAGAACTCATCCATTCCACTATTGAACTCCTAAGTTGACAAATGGCAACAAAAAAGCAATTTGAAGTAGGAAATTTTGTACCGGAAAATAACTCAGTAGTAGTATAAAAAATCTCCAACTTATCTGCAATCTTAGATGCAACTATCCAATCATCATCAGTAGGAACATCAATGTAATGTTTATCCCTCAATCTCAACTTAGGAAAAATATCTTTGTAATGAAGTGCAACTTTCAACATCAAATAAGTTGAGTTCCAACGAGTTCTACAATCTAGACTCAACTTTTTAGAACATGAAATTTTCAATTGTTTTGCCATATCTTGAAATTTTTCATATCTTTGAGGAGTAGAACTCCAAAAAGACAAACTTTCCCTAATTCTAACAATAGCACTATCAAGAATAGACAACCCATCTTTTACCACAAGATTCAAAATATGAGCACAACATCTCATGTGCAAGAGGTCTCCTTCAAGCAAAAGATCATCACTTAACTTTTCTGCTAAAATAGAAATCATACCATCATTTGTAGTGCAATTATCTACAGTAATAGTAGATATCTTAGTCTCAACATTCCACTTTGTTAGTACCTCTAGCAAATGTTGTGCAAGCTCATCTTTAGTGTGAGGCGATGGCACGTAAATAAACCTACGAAATAACATTTACAATTACGTTACCATATATTTATATCAATACAAAATAGAAATATAATTATAATTGAATTTACCTTAAAAGATGACTACACAATGTCCAAGAATCATCAATAAAATGACAAGTGATTGCCATGTAGCCTTTTTTCTGATTTGATGTCCACATGTCGGTTGTTATGGCAATTCGACTCTTCAAGTTTTCCAAGATTTTATAAAATTTGTCATACTCAGACTCATAAATCTTCATAATGTCTTTCTTCACTGTATTACGACAAGGAGTCTTGAAATAAGGTTGAAGAGAGGTAATAAAACTCCTAAATTTCTTATGCTCAACAATGGACAAAGGGTACTCATGAGTAATTATAGCTTCAGCTAACTCTCTTCTTGAAACTTCTTGATCAAAACTTGCATATTGAATCTTTCCATCACGTTTTCTATCAATGATCGTTTGCTTTTGCTTTTTGAAACAATCCACTATGTTGGGAGTTTGTTTAGCGTTACACCTCGCATAATGGTTATGCAATGTTGTAGTGCCATTCCCACTAGGAGCTTTCAAATTTACTTTGCAATAATTACAAATAGCTATCTCATTGTCATTCCGAGTCACTTTAACAAAGTGTTGCCACATATTTGAAGTCTGCTTTCGTTTTTTACCTTTGGCATTTGAGTTTGATTCTTGATTGGCACTTGTATTTGTAGGTTCTGTCGATGGATTTTGTTCAGGATTTAGGCTAGGAGTATCCGGGGTTGGGGTCACTTCATAAACTTTTTCAGAACTATCTAAATCCACCAAACTTGCACTAACTTCTTTTGAAGTCATAATTAATGGTTGAGACATGAACCTGAGAATATGTGAGAAAAAAAGAAAAATCAGTTGAAGTAAAATAAATAAAGAGAAATCACTAAACATAAATCTATATCTGTCAAAATATAAAATATTATATAGCTTATAAAGTGCAGTGGGTTTCATGAACTATAACTATAATATCATATATGTTAATATTATGTTTATAGATAATGATTAGTTTGCTGGACATTATCAAGTATTTTTGGAGGTTCCACAACTAATTAAACTAGTGAAGCAGAATAGAATACTAAACCAATATTCCATAGAACAAGACATAAACAATCCTATACATATACTCGCTCAAATTTAATTATATCCATAAACTATAATGGCAATTATTATAATTAACAATGTTTGTGCTGCTTTTGACAAAGCACAGATGACAATATATCATGAATTTAGCCATTAAAAAGTATCCAACGACCATGAAACTATATAATTGTTGGCCCTGTTTTGCTTACAAGTAGAACATTGTGCCTAGGTTATAAGAATTCTACACAGAGATTATAAGAATTGTAAGTGTAAATTAAGCATGAACAAAACATCAAGAATGAGGGTAGAATAAGATGATAACCAGAAAACATACCTAAGCCCTGTACTTTCTTTCACCAACTCTGATTTTTACAGAAAGAGCAATGATGAACTCATGAAGAAAACAATGAGACTTGAGAGTTTGGAACTTTGGAAGATAGAACGTTTACTGATGAAAAAGAAACCCTACATGAATGAATGTTAATACTGGATTTATTTGCAATGGGCTGCACCAAATAATGGGCCATTATTATAAACCCAAACAAACTTTATTGAGTTATATATATAATTATACATTATGTTTATTTTTTAATGAGACGGGACGGGTACGGGTACCCATTACCCATTACCCTCAAATATATCACGGGTACCGGGTACTCTAGGGGGTAATCCCATACCCGTCCCGTACCCGTCACGGGTAGTGTTTTAAATCCCATCCCCGTCCCATACCCTTTTAGACCGGGTATGGGTAAACCCATTAGGGGCGGGTAGTGCCGGGTACCCACGGGTAAGGTACCCATTGCCATCCCTAACTCCAACGCCTTTGGATTACTATTAGATGCACTTTTATTTAAACTTGTGTATCTCTTATCTCTTATCCTTCACTTCGTCTCCGTCATCACTTTTCTACTCTGCCCATCCCATCTCTAGCACCACTCTTCTGCTCTACCCACCCTTCTCCGGCGCCATTCTTCTCCGCTCATCTCCTCTCTAGCGTCGTTGTTCTCCACTCATCCCCTCTCCTGTCGCTACATGCACATCTGTTCAATTGTTTTCAATTAATTTCTTCCTCTCTTCTCTTTTCCCTCGTTGAGTTTTTGCAAAATCAATTAGATCTCCTTCCATTTCCTTGTTGGTGAACCTGTAATTTGAAAGCAGATCTATTGTTATGCTAATTTGATCTAAAAGCTATATTCTTCTGTTGATGAGAATTTTAGTTGAAATTTTATTTGGAGTATCATTGGAGGTTGTTTTGATTGCTTGATGATGTTTATGTTCGTTTTTTGTGGTGAATTGTGATTAATTGTTGTGAGGATTAAGGTCTCAGAATCTTGTTCCTGTAGTTTCCCATCCAATTCAAATTTGTTTTTTGCGAGTATCAGAGAGATGAGCTGAAACTTTACACTTATGTTCAAAAAAATAACTCACGTGTTTAGAAATTTAAGATTTAAGTTCAAAAATATATTTCACATGTTCAAAAGCTTAAATTTTATGTTCAGAGCAGCAACAAAATAACATGTTAAAAACTCATGTTCAAAAAAATATCTCACGTGTGCATAATTTTTAAAAAATCGTTTTTACCTAAGCATCATGGATCTCAAAATGAACATCTAGTCAATACGAGTCCAACGATATAAAAATTGTTAAAATTGGAGTTCGAGAAAGCCGAGAAAATGATTTTGAATTAAAAAAAATTAAATAATAGCTCATCAGCACCATATACTCTCTCCCCTCTCTCCTACTGCGCAACATAATCTAAATGGAGAAATTTCCCTTTTGGTCCTCTCCTATCAATAAAACTACGTAGTTTTGAAGGTGTTCTCACATATAAAAGTATTCTCGTATATGAGGGTGTTCTCACCTGATCCCTCATATATATATATATATATATATATATATTATAATATAAAAACCATATATTAAATCAAGTAATCAAAATCAATTCGGAATGAAATAACAATTGGGTTATCTGAGACATCATTTGGATGATAGAACACGACTTTTGCCATTAAAGGACAAGATTCTTCGGATTCCAGAGTGTTCGTCGCGCCAGAAACATCGGTGTCACGCCAGAAACACACTTGTCGCGCCAGAAACGCTCAAGAAACATTAGATACAGTAGCATCGTCGCGCCAGAAACATTATATATGCGTCGCGCCAGAAACAATCTTCTGACTTTGAACCCCGTTTTGACCATCTTCCTTTCCGGATTTGGAAACACTCAAAACATGAAAGTTGTTTATCTATGTCTCAGCTTTCCAACGCATTTTGAATCGCCTAAAGCATAGTTTTTATGAGGAAGTTATGGCCAAAATACCAAAAGGTGTCAAGGCTGTCAAAGTTCGTTATTTTGCTTGTTTGTAGCTCGAATTAGCACCAAATCATCTTGATTTCTTAGAACTTGATCCCTACACATGAAAACATAAATATTGGACTTATCAAATATTCTTATCATTAATGGTGAGGCTAAATATTTTACCTAATCTAATAATCTTAAATATTATTAAGATCTAATTTCAATCTATCTACAAAGATAAAACTCTCAGACATTGATGATTTTCTTTAAATGGAAAGTAATTTTTTAGAGGGGTATGATCACATTTTTATCTCCTCCTTTAACTAATCCAAGTATGTAATTTGAGTTTTTTTTTTACATATAACACGAGAAAACTTAACAGACTTTTTGATCGTAAAACTCCTTAAAAATACATGCAGAAAAAGGTTTGATGGTAAAGATGAAGACCTTGAGCTAGCTAAAAGTGTAAAAAGGAAAAACTAGACGCTTCTGAAATACGGTATTTTTTTGAAAATATAAAGTATGAAGAGTCGATACAGAGGGTATTTAGGGTAAAAAAGCATATAACTATTTATAATCAAGGAAGTTGTACTTTGAAAACGCTCTAAAATCTCCAAAAAGAAAAGTAGTACAAGTCAGCTCGGGAAGCTGGAGTGTTACTGACAAGTTTAGTTTCTATTTTTATTTTATTTTAAAGTCCTTGATTCCCATTGTGATGATAACTCCTTATCAATTAATCAAAATCGTGGTTTAGTCCTAGATTAATTAAAGGGCTTTTAGAGTGTTCTTTGTCAGTTAACCGATTGAACCAAGTTTGAGTTGATTAAGGCTAACAACACTTGGACTTGAAGCGTGCACAACATAAGTTCAACCTGCTATGTGTTTGTGATTTAACAAATATTAAGTTTGCCAAAAATCGAATTCATGACCTCTCGACCGAAGATGGCCTGATACCGTATCACTTAACTGAATGAACCAGAAACTCGAGTCTATAGTCAAGACTAACAATCTTGTTTTAATATTATTTTATGGGATGGTTGAAATATAAGAAGAAAGTGCATATACATAAGCGGGTTCATTCAATTTACTCATCCATTGAGATTGGTTTGGTGGTTTTATTAGTATCTAATCTCCACCCTTAGATTTTGATCTAATGGTGATTGACCAAATTATATTTAGTCAATCATTGACCATGTGAGCACCACTCATAAAATAAATACTTCTTCCTCTGTTATGATTGGCCCATATATTTGCAATATGTGTTGTAATTGTTTTTGGCGATTAAACACTGAGATTATGTTTAATTAGTTTATATTAACATGCAAGTCATAACTGAAAGCCACCGGAGAAAAATGAAACAATGATCATCTTCCGTAGATAGTTCCTTTCATGGCTATATGAAATTTCTTTTTAATTTTCCATTCGACCATGGCTATATGAAATTAGAATGGTGTTCATCTAATTGATAATTGACCAATCACCATTAGATTAGAATTTAATAGTGAAGATCAAATATCTAATGAAATCACTTATTTTACTTTAATTATAAAAAGTGTATTTTGTTTTTTTACTATATCCTAAATAGTCTTGTATCAACCCGTCGTTTTTAGGTGATTCCATTATGTTTTAATCTTCACCCTAGATTCTAATCTAATGTTGATTAACCAAATTGTATTTGGTCAGTTATTGACCAGGTGAGCACAACTTTATGAAACTAAATCATTTAAAATTTCAATTTATTTCACTGTGTACCTATACTATTGTGATTTTAGGAAAAAGTAAAAAAGGAAAATAACTTCCATTAAATATAGGAATAAGTTCAAAAATAATGTTTGTAGTTTACTCAATTCGTAAATAAAGATATGTGATTTAATAGTGTGTGATATTAAATTTTTTGCAAAATAAAGTATCTAAAATTACAACTCCACATTTTAATGATAATACAGTATATTTCATATATTTTAAGAAAAATTACATTTACATATCGATAAAAACATATCTTTTAATGAAATTGCTCACTCTTGAATACAATAACAAGCCAACATCTCAGGAGCCAACCTCCTTTTCTAAATTAACAATAAAACTGAATTTTGTTTAGGTCACTTTTGAGCAGTTGACAGTATGCAAACCAATGGGAATGATCAATCATAACACACGAGAATACCTTAAAGAAGAGAATGTCGATATATGAAATAACTTGGCTAGTTGGGATTAGTCAGTTTGAGACTGAAATCCCATAGTTTTTTTGCCAATTTTTCATCTCTAGCAAGAGGACTTGTTGTTGAAAGGTTACTGTCCTCGAAAAATTGGCCACTTACCCCCTTAACTTGTGGATGCAATGCTACATAACATGTTGTTGCTGCTCCCTGCCACCAAATTTAATCGAGTCACTTCACCATATCGACAAAGTACATTTAGATACAAGTTTGACTTAATATCGCAGCACATACCTGCTCGCAGTTTTTTAGCAAATTTAATTTATCCATTAGAGATTGAAAGGCTGCATCAAGCCAAAAATAGTTAGAATCAAGAGCATAGTTCAAAGGAGTTAAAACCTCAAAGAATTACCATAAAGAAATCTAAGATGGTGAACAATATTGGTCCGAATTCCTCCAGGATTAACTGAGTTAGCCGTTATGGCCACTCCATCTTCCTATTCAGCAAGATATAACAAAGTTACAAATGTTCATAAAAAGTTCTAGATATCAACTATCAAAAGCATAATACCTTGAGACGTCGTGAGAGCTCATTAGCATGCAAAACGTTAGCCAACTTTGACTGTCCATAAGCATAAATTAAGTTGTATCTGTAAAACATCAGAACAAGCACTAAAAATTGCTATGCATTATTCATTTAGATAGTTATTTTTCATGAAAAAGTTCAGCAGAAAGTTACGTTGATTGGTCATTATGGTCAAAACGAATTTCTCCAGGATATACAGGGGGGTGACCTGCCGACGATACATTAACAATTCTTCCCTCTTGATTACTTTCTCGTGCTGTGTTTTTCATGGTCTCCAGTAAAAGGTCCGTCAACAGGAAATGACCTATAGGATAAGTAAATTTCATATAAAAGAGTTTCCTTTCACACATAAGATACATCTAAAAATGTTTGAGAACAACAATCATTATAAATTAATTACTTATATCATTTTCACACTTGACTTCCTGAACTTCATTTCGTGACTAGAACAAAACTTCGCAGGGTTATAAGAGAAAAGCAAAACACTGACCTAGATAGTTGGTTGCAAAATGTAATTCTACGTTGTCTTTGGAAAGCGTGAAGGGAACAAAGGCAATGCCTGCATTATTACTTTATGAGAAATAAAGAAGAAAAAGTTCAGTTCTCACAATCAATTTCGACAAGAAAACATCAATATGATCACAATAACATGAACATGAACGCGGACATAAGCAAGAATAAATTACCAAGGACAGATTCTTACATAAGAATATTTAGCGGAAGACCGGATGAAATATATTCAGAAGCAAATTTCCTAATGGATGCCATTGAGCTGAGATCTAAGTGCATAACTTCAAGTTTAGCATAAGGGTTTTCTTGAAGTATTGTTTCTTTGACTTTTGTACCAGCTTCGACATTTCTGACAGCCATTATCACATATACACCTCTCATAGCAAGAGTTCTTGATGTCTCCACTCCAATCCCATTTGATGCTCCTGAATATTACACCCGACCCAACAAAGGATTCACAAATCGATTGGAATTACTAAATGCTGAGAATGATTCCAGTTCCAAAGAAATATTTAGAACTTTTTTTTTTGAACATTTGAAGTAAGAAAAAGAAGAAATGAAGACCTGTGACAATGGCAGTGAGACCAGTTCCATCAATCCCTTGAGTGACTTGTTCAGCCGTTGAACGTCCTGAAAACCCAGATGGGCCTTTCCATCCAGAAACACTCCACATTTTGTAAGATTTCCGATAAAACTCTTAATGGAACCTCAGCTCAACCAAATATATATGATATGGAATCAATCAAGAACCTCTAACCCACATATGTTGCCTTGTAGTTCAACTATAAATTTGTCTTATGATGAATATAAATTACCAATTAGTATTTATTTATCTGGGCTGACAGCTAACACTTTCATTAGTTAATTCAATGACTGAACTGCATGATTAATTAAGAATTGATTTATAACTAATGATGCGTGGTCAATAAACAACACCCTAAGTAAGTTATTAATGGTACTTTTACTTTTTCCTAGAATATTAGAACTTCATTAAGAACCAAAATCCAACTATTAAATCTTTCAAAAGAAACCGCACGTCATCCAAGAACAAACACTCCCCAGTCAAAGTAATGAACAAACCTATTATAGTATTCCTATACATCACCTTGCTCTTTACGTTACAATACTAGTGTTGGATTAGATGTATTATCACAACAAGGATTAAATGAGAATCTCTAAGAGGTCGTTAAGTTCAAATTTATAGGAAATTATTTCCTTAGTGTAATTCCCATGAAATAACCAAAATGTGTTTGGTTGACATGAAGAAATTTGAAATTCCCATGAATTTTGAATGACCAAGAAGGGCTAGGTGATTAATTTCCCACATTATGTGGGAATTTGAAATTCCCATGAATTTTGAGTGCCTCCATTTTCTCAATTTCATGTCAACCAAACAACTAGCAAAATTAAAAAATCATGGGAATTTCTATTGCCTACATAAATACATGTATACCAAACAACCACTAAACATCCATCACAATGGCCTGCCCAGGAATCACTATCTTCTAATGAGGATAACCAGGGGCGGACCTAAGATTTAAACTTTTGGGGGGGGGGGGGGGGGGGGGGGGGGGGAGGGCCTAATTTTAGCCCTTCCTACCAAAATTTTTTATATATGTACGTAAAACACAATTAAAAATAAACTATATACCATTGTTTCAAAAACAAGCTAAAAGAATTTGGAAAGTTGAATTCTTAATCACCCACAAATTTAGTTTAAGAAATTGGAAGAAGGTTTTCCAATTAGCCCGTAAAAGTTGAAGAAATTTTATTTTATTTTAGTTTCTTATGGAAGGAAAAGATATGAGTACATGTTTAAAAAATATAAATTTGAAATATGTTTAAAAAATATAAATTTGAAATATGTTTAAAAAATATAAATTTAAAATATTAATTATAGGTTTAAAAAATAAAATATTAATTGTAAGAAAGTATCAAATTTGAAAAGTTAAGAAATTAGAATTGAAATTGAATTGTGTGCTTTTAAAAAAAGGTAGGACCTATAAAAAGATAGAAAAAGTTACAAAAAAAACACATTGAACCCATAACCTTTAATCATAGAATTAACTCCTCTAATGGTGATAGTTCCTTCCATGGCTATATGAAACTTTTTCTTAATTTTCCATTCGAACATGGCTATTATGAAACTAGAGTGGTGTTCATCTAATTGATAATTGACTAATCACCATTAGATTAGAATTTAATGGTGAAGATCAAAGATCTAAGGAAATCACTTATTTTACTTTAATTATAAAAAGTGTTTTTTGTTTTTTTTTACTATATCTTAAATAGTCTTGTATCAACCCGTCGCCTTTAGGTGATTCCATTATGTTTTAATCTTCACCCTAAATTCTAATTTAATGGTGATTGACCAAATTGTATTTGGTCACTTATTGACCAGGTAAGCAAAACTTTATGAAACTAAATCATTTAAAATTTCAATATATCTCAAAAAAGAAAATAACTTCCATTAAATATAGGAATAAGTTCAAAAATAACGTTCGTAGTTTACTCAATTTGTAAATAAAGATATGTAATTTAATAGTGTGTTATATTAAATTTTTTGCAAAATAAAGTATCTAAAATTACAACTTCACGTTTTAATGATAATACAGTATATTTCATATATTTTAAGAAAAATTACACTTACATATCGATAAAAACATATCTTTTAATGAAATTGATACAATAACAAGCCAAACATCTCAGGAGCCAACCTCCATTTCTAAATTAACAATAAAACTGAATTTTGTTTAGGTCACTTTTGAGCAGTTGACAGTATGCAAACCAATGGGAATGATCAATCATAACACACGAGAATACCTTAAAGAAGAGAATGTCGATATATGAAATAACTTGGCTAGTTGGGATTAGTCAGTTTGAGACTGAAATCCCATAGTTTTTTTGCCAATTTTTCATCTCTAGCAAGAGGACTTGTTGTTGAAAGGTTACTGTCCTCGAAAAATTGGCCACTTACCCCCTTAACTTGTGGATGCAATGCTACATAACATGTTGTTGCTGCTCCCTGCCACCAAATTTAATCGAGTCACTTCACCATATCGACAAAGTACATTTAGATACAAGTTTGACTTAATATCGCAGCACATACCTGCTCGCAGTTTTTTAGCAAATTTAATTTATCCATTAGAGATTGAAAGGCTGCATCAAGCCAAAAATAGTTAGAATCAAGAGCATAGTTCAAAGGAGTTAAAACCTCAAAGAATTACCATAAAGAAATCTAAGATGGTGAACAATATTGGTCCGAATTCCTCCAGGATTAACTGAGTTAGCCGTTATGGCCACTCCATCTTCCTATTCAGCAAGATATAACAAAGTTACAAATGTTCATAAAAAGTTCTAGATATCAACTATCAAAAGCATAATACCTTGAGACGTCGTGAGAGCTCATTAGCATGCAAAACGTTAGCCAACTTTGACTGTCCATAAGCATAAATTAAGTTGTATCTGTAAAACATCAGAACAAGCACTAAAAATTGCTATGCATTATTCATTTAGATAGTTATTTTTCATGAAAAAGTTCAGCAGAAAGTTACGTTGATTGGTCATTATGGTCAAAACGAATTTCTCCAGGATATACAGGGGGGTGACCTGCCGACGATACATTAACAATTCTTCCCTCTTGATTACTTTCTCGTGCTGTGTTTTTCATGGTCTCCACTAAAAGGTCCGTCAACAGGAAATGACCTATAGGATAAGTAAATTTCATATAAAAGAGTTTCCTTTCACACATAAGATACATCTAAAAATGTTTGAGAACAACAATCACGATAAATTAATTACTTATATCATTTTCACACTTGACTTCCTCAACTTCATTTCGTGACTAAAAGAAAGTAACAAAACTTCACAAGGTTATAAAAGAAAAGCAACACTGACCTAGATAATTGGTTGCAAAATGTAATTCTACATTGTCTTTGGAAAGCGTGAAGGGAACAAAGGCAATGCCTGCATTATTTCTTTATGAGAAATAAAGAAAGAAAAAGTTCAGTTCTCAGAATCAGTTTTGACAAGAAAACATCAATATGAGCACAATAAGATGAACATGAACGCGGACATAAGCAAGAGTAAATTACCAAGTTCATATTCTTACATAAGAATATTTAGCGGAAGACCGGATGAAATATATTCAGAAGCAAATTTCCTAACGGATGCCATTGAGCTGAGATCTAAGTGCATAACTTCAAGTTTAGCAGAAGGGTTTTCTTGAAGTATTGTTTCTTTGACTTTTGTACCAGCTTCGACATTTCTGACAGCCATTATCACATATACACCTCTCATAGCAAGAGTTCTTGATGTCTCCACTCCAATCCCATTTGATGCTCCTGAATATTACACCCGACCCAACAAAGGATTCACAAATCGATTGGAATTATTAAATGCTGAGAATGATTCCAGTTCCAAAGAAATATTTAGAACTTTTTTTTTTGAACATTTGAAGTAAGAAAAAGAAGAAATGAAGACCTGTGACAATGGCAGTGAGACCAGTTCCATCAATCCCTTGAGTGACTTGTTCAGCCGTTGAACGTCCTGAAAACCCAGATGGGCCTTTCCATCCAAAAACACTCCACATTTTGTAAGATTTCCGATAAAACTCTTAATGGAACCTCAGCTCAACAAAAAATATATGATATGGAATCAATCAAGAACCTCTAACCCACATATGTTGCCTTTGGAGTTCAACTTTAAATTTGTTATTACGGTCCCACTATAAATTATTTCATGAATTATGTATTTACTTTTCAAATTAAATAATAATTTTTAATTATAAAAAAAAGTTTGACAATGGTGTCCAAAAGTGATACATTGCTTAAATTATTATGGCATTCTTGTCACTCCAATGGTTAAGCACTTTTAAAAGAGTGCTAGAGTCAATGTCACATCGTCAAGCACTTTCAATAGCACCTTCCATTGGAAATGCTTTCTAAGAGCATCTCCAACCATCCCCACTTTCTCTCTTGGAAAGTGGAAAGTGGAGATTTTTTACCCCAACCATCCCCTTTTCTACTCCTACTAGTGGGGATTCCCCACTTTTTTCCCCAAAAGTGAGGATTATTTTAGTCCTCCCCACTTTGAAAATAATATAGTTTAATCCTCACTTCCCACTTTTCAAGGAATTATATAAATCAAAAGGTAATAAAAATATAAAAAAGTATTATTATATTAATAAAAAAAGTAGGTGGAAAAGTATGAAGTAGATTTGGGGGAGAAATGATATTTGTGGTTGGAGAAAAAATAGGGAACAGGGATAAAAAAAGTGGGGAATGAGGAGAAAAGTGGGGGTGAAGGTTGGAGATGCTCTAAGTAAGTTAGAGCATCTCCAATGGAAGCACTATCAAAGAGTGCCAAAATTTTAAAAATCTATATATATTATAAAAGAGTAAAAATAAGGATGAGGTGTCGAGCTCTCCTTTTTTCACTCCTTTAAAATACACGTGTTAATTTCTCCTTATTTCTATTTTCTTAATTATTATTTTTCTCATCTTACTATTATTTACTTCCATATTTCTCATAATATGGTATTAAATTTAATTTTTAGATTTTAATTCTTTACAATATGTAACAATTTGCCTAATATTATAATTGATTTTTTCAAATCCTTACCATATATAACAATTAGACCAATTTCAATAAATAATATTTACATTAGAGACATGTATGATTTTATATACCTAAGATTCTAAAGTTTTGAAAGTTAGGTTCGGATTTAGTTTGGGTTGATAATTTAGGTTCGGGTTTAGAATTTATGATTGGATTTGAGTTTATGATTTAAGTTCGGGTTGAGATTTAGAGTTAGAGTTGATCAGTAGTATTTATGTCATAATTAATGTTGCACAAATAATTTAGTTTTTAACAAACAATAGACAATAAATAGTATTTACATAATTAATGAAGATTATATAATATGTTTTTATCTAACGCCTAGCAATGTCCCTTAGCGGGCTCGACATAAATTGAAAAGAAAATATAAAATAATTATATTGATAATAAAAACAAATGAAAATATCATTCATATTAACTATATTGAAATCGAAAAGTTTTAACATTACTGATTACACTTTCAATAGTGTGAGAGTTCAGTGGACGGTTTCAAGTACATATTTCAAAAATCTAATTGGTGATTTTAAATTTTTTAAATTTATATATTTAAAATATGTAACCGTGCATAGCACGGGCCAACAACTAGTATCATTTTAAATTGTTTCTCTTTTCCACATCATCATTGTTTAGCATTTTTTAAAAATTACCCCAATGGTAGCACCTTTCAAAAGTTGTCATTATGGTTCCAGTATGAATTATTTCATGTATTATTTATTTACTTTTTAAATTAAATTTTAATAATAAAAAAATGTTTGGCAATGGTGCCAAAAGTGGCACCATTGCTTAAATTATTACGGCAATATTCTAGTCACTCCAATGGTTAAGCACTCTTAAAAGGGTGCTAGAGTCAATGTTACATCATCAAGCACGATCAATAGCACATTCCATTGGAGATGCTCTAACTTATGCTCTAAGTAAGTTAGAGCATCTCCAATGGAAGCACTATCAAGGGGTGCCAAAATTTTAAAAATATCATTTTAAATTGTTCCTCTCCTCCAAATCATCATTGTCTATCATTTTAAAATACTCTTGGAGTACGGATGATGTGGTACTCCGGACTAATAATTCGATGACACGTCATATATGTTAGTATCTAGAGTTGATGATTTAGGATCTAGGGTTTTATTGTAGGATCTAAAATTTTATATAAATTATTAATTAAAAAATAAATTTTTAATTAATTACACGTTGTCAAAATCTTATTGGTTAATATGGCATGCCAATTGACCATTATTGGTTTAGAGTACCATGTAATCGTGCTCTAGGAGTATACTAAAATGTCTCATTTGATAATGAGTTTTTTGAATTTATATGTGTTTTTTGGATCTAGATGTTTTTTTAGAAGTGATCAACTTTTTTTCATACCATTTTCATGTTCCTCATTTTTTTTTCTTAAGGAATGAGAATTTGGTTGAATGAATATGAATATTGGAACTTCATTATTGATCTTGTAATCAAAGTGCCACGTTAGTAATAATACACGGTGTTAGTGACAATACCTTTTTCGCTAACGAAATGAAACCTCGTACCTTTATTTGCAAACGAAGAAATCACAAACCTTTATTTGCAAAAGTTATAAACCACAAACATTTTTAAAAAAAAATTTCCAAAACTTTATAGCAATGTAAAAAATATAAAATAAATTAATTTTGAAATTTTAAAGAAGAGTGATAACAACAAGTGGGTTGTTATTTACAGCCAAGTTTTTTCAAATCACAATCCATTTTTTCAATTTTGCCCTTGTCACTTCTTCTTTCTCTTAAACTATTTTTTTTCTAAATTCTCTCAACCCTCTTTTTCGCCAAATTAATAATCACGAAAAAATAGAGAAAAATTTGAGATCCGAAAACAAAGACACCAAAAAGTACCATATTCAATCGAAAAAAAGTCACGAAATCACCTAATTAACTCTTGAATTTATGTAAAATAATTAATTTTTTTTAAATGCCTAACAACAGTTGAAAGAAAGAAAAAAAAGAAAAAGTTCAAAGGCGCAGACGCCTCTTTAGGCGTTTGTCCATAGGGACAAACGGCCAAAGAGGCCGTTTAGGCCTATATTTTTATTTTATTTTTTTCTAAAATTTTCTTTTTAATAAAATTAAATTTTTTATTAGTTATATGTAATTTCAAAATTAAGACGTATGTATAATACTAAATGTTCGAACAATGACTTAATTAGTTATGTATAATTAGTTTACGTTCCGAAAAAAATCACTTGACGTGAAATTAATACTAAATGTTCAAACAATGATTTAATTAGTTACATGTAATTGTTGTTTTTTTTAATACGTTAGCTTGAATTTTGGTTGGGAGAATAAGAAAATTTTAATTTAAGATTAGAAGAAATGAAAGGGCAAAAATGTCCAAAGTGGGCTGTAGTTAGGAAAAACTGGGCTGTAAATAATGATACCCTAATAACAACTCATTCGACCTTAGTCAATAGTATGTTTTGAGCGTGAAAAATCCTTAAATCTTGTATTCAATTGTCTCACTTTACAAGGTGCCTACAAATCGGTTAACGGCAAAAATTCTGTTATGGTCCTAGCTTAAAATTGAAATCGTGGTAGGCCCTAAAAAAAAAACCGATGGTATATATAAGAAGTTTTTTTAACCAAGTTGGTGAGCTTTTTTTCTAGTGTCCTTCCTCCTCCGTAGTGTCTGCCGCTATTGCTTGCTGATCAAGTCGAGGTTCTTGTTCCCATTTTTCCTCTATTTATCTCCTTACATTATACCTTAGGAATCGTCATGGATTTTGCATTTAATAATAATCTGTGTTTATTGTACCATGTCCACGGTCATACTATTACTAGTAGTCTAGTGCAACTAATTCTAGTGAATTCAATAGCACAACAATGATAACTTGAGAGCATATGTACTGCAACTTAACCTTTTAACAAAACGAGTACACCTATATATATCGCTTCATGCCTTGGCGAAAACCCGAAATTCAAAACCCAAATGCCATAAACTAATCAACAACATTCAACAATCATACTTTGGAGGCAAAAAAGAACATGTATTAAAACCCCTTTCAATATTATACTAAGATATATGATCCTAAGTTTCAAAGCTTGAAAGCCACCAAAGCAGAAGTACCATCGAGTCCTTTCGATTTGTAGTGCTCTGTGTAATTGCTCACTGTAGTTTCCTTATACTTTGGAGGATTATCTTCTGATAACAATTTTTTTATAGGTCCGTAAAGCTTCCGTTTTGGTACAATGAGTGTGGAAAAGAAGCAGGCCACGGATATTCTTGGTCCTATATTCTTTGCCACCACTCTGTGTTCCCCGCTTATGAACTTATCGTTTGTTATTAGCTGAGAAGAAAAAGAGTCATATTAACTTCCGTCTAACAAACCAAACAAAATATAGAAAATTAAACTAAAATGACTTGCCTGTAGAAGATCTCCAATGTTAATAACTAGAGCTTCCTGGGTAGAAGGTACATCAATCCATTGATTCTGATAGAAAACTTGGAGGCCGCCGATATAGTCTTGTAGAAGAACAGTGAAAAAGTTGCTGTCAGTATGTCTGCTTGATCCTAGTGTTAATTCTGGTTGTGGGCACGGTGGATAGTAATGGCCTAAAATTGCGTGCCCCTCGTTGCAATCCATGTCCTTTAAGTAGTTTGAGTTGAGACCAAGTGCCTCCGAGAATAATTCCAGCAGTAAATGTCCTAATCTTGTTACTTCCTTTGAGTAAGTTATGAGTATCTCTCTGCAGAATAATAATTTGTATCAATAGCAATAGGCTACTCGATTATAAGTTATTATGTGACAGTTTACAATAGACTACTCAATTGATTGCAATGCTTCATAAATACCTGCAAGTTGCTGGCAAAGCTTCTGGCTTTGGAGTCTCGGGAGCCATTTGAAATAAGATTGAATCCCTCCAATCAGTTGATTTTGAACTGTAAAAATCAAAGTTGGTGTTGTATATTACCTTTTTTAGATAATCACGAGTGTAGAATTCCTTCTTAATTTTAGTGTCTTGCTCATGAAACCTCTTTATACCGTCTAACATATCCTCGAGTACGCTTCTAGGGATCCCATGATTGATGACTTCAAAGAATCCCCAGGTCTCTGAAGCATTTCCTACTTTCTCAATTATCTCCTTCCGCAAAGCTGAATCCTTCTCGACACCTTCAAGGTCTATTATAGGAAACCTCAACGTAGAATCAGCTGTGCGTGTTGACATTATACTATCAATTCCATCAAGTGTTCGATGGAAAATACGAGGGACTTTAGTTATTCCAGCGTCAACAAGTCCTTTAACACCAGCTTTTGTGTCATCAAAAGCCTTGAGTTCACTTGTTCGACAATATTCTGTGTTGATCATTGGCTCCATTTTCTTAGTGTGTATTAAGGTTACTGTAAAGTTCTCTAGAGAAAGGCAGTCTATATCGGGATGTATCCGAATGCTTTATTTAGAATACTTAACCTAGCATTAGTGTATCCCATGAAAGAAAGTCCATGGTTTTATATAGTGGGAAAACAAAACCCAAAAGAGGAAAAATTGTATTTCTTTTTTAAATGATTCATTCATATGTTAATTAGGAGATCAATACTTCTTGTTTGAAAGCAACATTTGAAATTGGAACAGATGATAAATTAAAAGCCTTAAGAAGAAAAAGTCAAAAATTAGATTACTTCCTTGATCCTTATCTTAATTTTGGAACTTATACGATTCATGAAAAATGACAAGATATCTTATTTTAAGAAATCTGGCTGAAGTATGTAAACTATGAAAATTGACAGCGTACCTTATGCATGTAAAGTATGCTTGACATTAGCCATGCTATGGCTTAATTAATATCCCATTGTGAGTCCGGATAGTTACGAGTATCTGGTGAACCATAGTTCGTTAAATGATTAAGCAGATGTGATTCTGAGCAGTGAACTTATATGAAAAGTCAAATTCAATTAGTTAACAATCAATTTATGATGGTGCTAGAGTTCTGCAGATTACCAAACAATCTTGTACAACTTGATAAGCTTCTTCTACAAGATATCGAACTTTCCTATTTTGTAACCTTATCTTCAAGCTAGTTCCTTTAATTGTTCAATTTAGAGAAAATAAACCTAAAAATGCATGAACAAGATGAAAAAAAAATTAGAAATCGAACAAACTGCATCAGCAATATTCATGTTAAATTATATTTTTAATGTCTCACTTTAGCTAGTTACTGATAAATGCTAACTATTACAGATTAACTAGTTATCGAGACAACCGTATGCAAGTGCAAGGAAATCTTATTCTTTAGAGGTACCTTTTAGTGTGGAGTAAGGCATAACTTTTTCAACTGTTCCAACAATTATATAATTTGATCTATCAAACCATTTAATAAACTTAAATTTAAACTGGACAAACCTAATAAGCATTAGGCATTTCAGGATGGTCCCTAACGAGAACTCAACTGGGAAAAGCAAAAATTGTAGGGCCATTGTAGTAAACAAAGAAGAAATCCCATAGATGAAACTTATATGTGAATCCCTTTGTACAAAGATACATCCTAAGCTATGTTGCATGGACACAGGAAACGGATACAGACACGGATACGGGATACGTTTTGTCTAAAATATAACCTTCATGAAGTAGCCTACAAATACAACTGAGTGTCCGTAAGTTTCAGAGCTTGAAATACAACAGAGCAGAATTCCCATCTGTTCCTTTTGATTTGTAGTGATCAGAGTATTCTCTAACTGTGGTTTCCCTATACTTGGGAGGATTATCTTCTGATAATAATTCTTTGATAGGACCGTAAAGCCTTGGTTTTGGTACAAGGAGTGTGGAAAAGAAGCAGGCCACAGATATTCTTGGTCCTATATTCTTTGCCACCACTCTGTGCTCCACACTTATGAACTTATCATTTGTTAGAAGCTGTGGATACAAAACAAGAAGAATCACTACTAACTTAATTTACCTTTGTAGAAAATTAAATTAAATTAAAAGGTTGTTCTTACCTGTAGAAGGTCTCCGATGTTAACAACCAGATAACCTGGAGTAGAAGGTACATCAATCCACTGATTCTGATGCAGAACCTGGAGGCCACCGATATGGTCTTGTAGAAGAACCGTGAAAAAATCACTATCTGCATGCCTACTTGATCCTAAGGTTAACTCTGGTTGTGGACATGGTGGATAGTAATGGCCTAAAACCACAAGCCCTTCGTTGCAATCCATGTCTTTTAAGTAGTTTGAGTTCAGACCAAGTGCCTCCGAGAATAATTGCAGCAGTAAACTTCCTAATTTTGTCACTTCCTGGGAGTACCTTATGATTATATCTCTGCAAAATAATAAAAACTGGATTTGAAACTTGAAGAATGCGATGCCAAGCCCAGGCCAGAAACTATATCGTTTAGGCCTGGAAAACTGCATCGATTTGGCCTGGAAATGGCAAAAGGATATAAGCAGTCTTGGCCAAAAAGACACCCGCTGGACAGAAAATTTCTGCTATGTACCCTCAAAAGTCTATGTCTAGCTCGGTCACTGTAGTAAATAGTTTAATTACCTGCAAGCAGCTGGCAAATCTTCTGTTTTAGGGGGATGAGGAGTCATTTGAAAAAAGATTGTATCTTTCCAATCAGTTGATGGTGAACTATACAGATCAAAGTTGCTATTGTACACTACCTTCTTCAGATAATCACGAGAGAAGAATTCCTTCTTAATCTTAGTGTATTGCTCGTGAAACCTCTTTGTACCGTCTAACATCTCCCTGAGTACACTTTCAGAAATCCCATGATTGACAACTTCAAAGAATCCCCAATTCTCTGAAGCATTTCCTACTTTCTCAATAATCTCCTTGCGCAGAGCTGAATCCTTCTCGACGCCTTCAAGGTCTATTATAGGAAACCTCAACTTAGAATCAGCTGTACATGTTGAGATACTGTCTATGCCATCTAGTGCTCGATGGAAAATGCGAGGGACTTTAGTAATTCCAGTGTCAACAAGTCCTTTAACACCAGCTTTTGTGTCATCAAAAGTGTTGAGTTCGCTTGTTCTACAATATCCTGAGTCGATCACTGAGTCCATTTTTTCTCTGTGTAGTAAGGTTACTGTAAAATTCCTGTAATATCAAATCCACTTAACAAGAATTTTCCACCAGTCTGTCTATCTAGAAGAGTCATGATGTATTCCATGAAAGAAAACCTGATTTTTTATATAGCAAGTCACATCATACCAACGTTTTTATGTCGAAAAAGTCTTCTGATAGAAGTTTAACTATTCAAGACTGCACAAATTCCAAATTTTGATGATGTGTTCCATGAAAATTTGATGAATAAAAAAGGTACCAGTCAGTTGCTTCCAATGCTAAAGTTTGATTACCACACTCCTATTAAGCAGAGACTTTCTAGTTTTATGATTTTCATATTTGTATTTCATAATTTACATAAGTTATAGCAAACTGCCAAATAAATTCCACTTGCTTCTCTAATCCACTAGCTATTCATGAGTACCATATTGTGTGAAAGAAACATTAACAGATTGTTTATTGTTATAATATGCAGTCAATTCCAAGGGCCTGTAAAAAATATGGCAATGATTAGAAAGCACTTTCTTGATCTTTATCTTAATGATGTATCCAATTTTTACTCAAATATTGTATGTGTTTTTGGTTTACATTGGATAAGTTTTACTATGATGAATTACTTATATTCACAATTTTGATTGCAGATTCGGATTCGATGATTTCTTATAGTGATTTGAAGAAATTTTGGACTTAAATAAAACAGGATTAAGAGGTGTTTGACAAAAGTAACACCTAGATTTTCCGGCAGGCACCTCCCTCATTCAATGTGGCCCTTCACCATGTCCACCGACTATGATAGGATGCTCAAAGAATTTCTCGACAAACCTATCCAGCCTGAACCCCTTCCTGAATATCTGAGCGGCGGGACAAGATTTTTTATAGCGCCAAATGAAATAACAGACTGGGTTGATTTAGCCCCAAGAGCACCACGAAAGGTACTCCACCTCCTTCGGTTGACTGATATGGAACTCATGAACATTGGCATACAGTTCTTGATTGAAACCAAAAAAGGTATAAGCGCAAGAACTGTAGGAAAAATGCTCCTGCTCGCATATAACTTGAGAGATCACAGAAATCAACATGTTTTCTCTGATATAAGTGCAGATTTATCATATCCAGGTATTGAAATCAACTTAGATGAGCTATGTTGCTCACCAATTGTTGTCGAAACCGGAGAAATACCCGCTATACTTAACCGGGGATTAAAGATTAACCAGTTGAGCAATGTGTTTTGCTACATAGCAGCAAGTTATTTGAGGCTATATGCTAAAAGTGCTCAAAACTACTCTCGAGTTTCACTGGATTTGAAAGAAAGGTACGGTAACTTTTTCCCCACTGTTTTACCTCTGGAAAATTACCATCCGATTCTAGAAGCTATAAATGCCATGAAGATAATACTCAATTTGAAGGAAGAGTTGAGAGATACTTTTTACAATCTTGTTCATGCTGGTGATCAGACTAAGGTAGGAGATAGTTTGAAGGACTGTCTATATCGCGAGCACATAAGCTATCACGGACTTGAAACTCTGCTTCTTTTTCAAAGATGTATGGATATGTATAAGGTGGATCATATTCATCTCTTGAAAGTCTTGTACTACTGTGGATTCGAAGTTATAACTTTGAGTCTGGTCAAAGTGTTTGAAAATTTGTTCACATAAGAAGCGAAAAGGACCAAAAAGATGTGGAAATATGCTCGAGTATTTGACCGGAGTTTTCTCTCTCGTCTTCAGATCAAACGCTGCGGATTATTCTTTGCAGTATTAGCCTATTTGATAAACAAAAGTACAGAAGCTCAAGGAGGAAATAAGAATGTACTGGATATTGCAGCGATGACCCGAGATTTGTGTGAAACGGACAGAAATTTTGCTCCAGCTCTAGCTCAGAAGGCAGCCCAAGTTCTTTTGAGTAACCAGTCCACTCATGGGACTTCTGTTGGACCATCATCAAATATCGCTTCCAGCCAAACATCCACTCAGCCTTGGTCTTGGATGCTCGAATCGTCAGTTCATTTCCTGCCTGAATTTTGATAGCACGGATCGGGTTCTAAACTCTTTATATCCGGATTGGTAATTTTTCATTTTCTATTGGGTTCAATTACTTATCATCCAATAGTTTGAAATTACTTTATGCTCTTTCTAAGGTTTATCATGTTTCAGTTATCGACGATTTAGCAACGGAGAAGATTCGCCGAGTACCAATGGATTGTACTCCTTGCATCTACGAAGTATCCTTCAGCTAATTCAAATTGTGCTCAAATCACAAATATCTTTTTATGTCTTCTATATCTTGTGAATTTTGCAATTATGGTTGTTTTAACTTCAAATCTAGATATTCCTTAAGCCTTATGAAACCCTTTTTTTTTTTTTCTGATCCTTGATATTTTATTTTTCTGATAATTCATTTATCAGTATCATGGTATGAATGCCAAAACTCCCAGTTTAGTTCTTTTATATCTCTATATACCACACCATTTAAGCTCCCATAGGACTAAAGTATGGAATTTACCATATATATACCACGCCATTTAAGCTTCCGTAGGACTAAATTGTTGAATTTACCATTTAAGCTTCCGTAAGACTAAAGTGTTGAATTTGTTCGAAAGACTACACGATATATTATGAAAATATAGGGACTAAACAATTTATTAGTTAAAAATATAAGGGCTGATAAATTGTTTACCTTTTATTTTTTCAAAGTAACTTTCAACTATATAGCACAGGCAATTATATATAAAAAAAAAAAAAAAAAAAAAAAAAAAAAAAAAACTAGTAAGCTTAAAAGATAATAAAAGTAGACACTAATGGCTTTCAACTAAACCTCAATTTGGCCATAAATGGCAGTCTCACAACCTCAAAACAACTTAAAGACCTCTTTCTTTCTTCTTTGGTAACTTTCTATCCTCTAAATATAAAAAAGAAAAAAACTGATACAATCATACAAAACTAGATCATCAGCCCGATCGAAACATGATCTAGGCACTAGCTAACCGTTTGAAGCTTCGCAAGTTTTCTATACTCCCTTTTTTCAATTCGTCTTTGATTTATGCGCCTTTTTCTTGAGTTGTCTCCTTGGGATTGAGTTCTTCATGCCAACAAAGAAGAGCAACGCCCCAAACAATGCCAAGTTCTGCAATTCAAACATATCGACGATTCATGTCGACTCTTTAACTAATTTTCTTTCATATTTTAAATACATAAAAGAGTTATCACACGGTGAATAAGAGTTTGCTTACTTGGGTGAACTTAATGAAGAGCTGATTTTTCTGGTCACCTTCGTGATTGTAGAAGTCGTACAATATTGGAGTAGCAATTGCCTGATGAAGAAGCTGCGTAGTAAAGGAAATCTTAATTTAGGCTGTAAGAGGCATTGCCTTTGTAATATTCAAATAACTTGACTATAACACAAACCAAAAGATAAGCTCCAAGAGAACTTCCGATGATGAAAAGAAGACCTCCCACCCCTTTCAAGGCTATCGCAGCTGCAACAGCAACCTTAAGCTGCAAATAACAATCACAAGCATTAAATATCTAAAATACAAAGTACAAACAATTAAATTACTAATGAGAAAGAGTTAAATTTAACTGACTTCAAAAGGCGGCAATTGAAACCCGGTATGAGTGGAGACATGTCCCGAGAAGACGTTAAATTTGGGCTTCAAAGACTTTGCAGCTGGTCCTCCATCAGTACCGAATTCGTTGAACCTACAAGCAAGAAGAACAATGGTCAATCAAGATGATCCAGGAAGACAATCAGTTTATTCCAACTTAAAACAAAATTGAAACTATCCAAGAAGATCGCTTCTTTAAACGTAAAATGCAAAAGGGGTTGAGATCCTCTCAAGTCTCAAGGAGAGTTTCAACTGGAGAGGATCCAGATTAAAATAAAACAAATGGAATACAGCAGAATGATAAGCAATTCATACTATAGTATATTCTTGAAAGCAGAAAAATACAACTGCTCATTGGATTACAAGCAATTCATATAACTTGTACAATATTCTTTAGAAATCAATTGAGGGAATACATGCATCCATTTAATAAAATGTACAAACAAGATCTACTTTTACTGAAGTTCTTAATTTATTTTCGTACAAAGATAATAAAAATGTTCATCAATGAACAAAGAATCAATTAGCAAGGCATGTTTCATTGACTAGCCATCGAATTTGAAGAACTCACTAACAATAATAATACAATAATTAATAGTGTGTTTATCGACTATTTAAAAGTGTGTTTATCGACACTTCTTTTGAGTATAACGAAATTAATTTTTGACCAATGGTAAGTATGAATGAGCCAGCAATTAACGTCCGTACAGATGGTCCCAACATAAACTAGACAAAATATCGAGCAAAAGAAATTCGAAATTCAAAATTCAAAATCCGGAATTTGAATTAACAAATCAAACTCAAACAGAAGATATTCAAATCAAAATCAAACTTTAAAATAAAAAAATAAAAAATGAGATCTGAGTGGGCTTACTCTTGCAAAGCAGAGAGGATGAAGACAGAAGCAAAGAGAGCTCTCCCAACCAAGGATACGAAAGCCATTACTGTTTCTTAAGCTTAAAATAAAATGTTGTCTGAGAAAATGTGTTGTATAAATGGAGACAGACAGGGGAGAGAAATTAAAGGAGGGACGGCGGGGGGCTTTAATTGTAATTAACCAATGAAGGAGGGGTTGCAATTTTAATATTTTTGGTTGGGCGCCGGAAAAGTCTGCCTACGCGTGCGACTATGAAAATTGATTTTTACTCGATACGTGTAATGGACGAGTTTGCTTTTTTTGAGCCTACACGTCGATGGACCAATCAGATGGCTTTGATTTGATGACGTGGGGGAATTACATGGAGAGTTTCAAATATTTGAACTCGCCTGAGAGTGTTGGATGATTTTTAGTTTTTTTAATGTAGTCGTGTTTGGACCGTGGTATTTCCCCCTTTGTTGGTGTGTTTTTCTTTTTCTTGTCGACACAATAGAAACTTTTTTTTTTTTTTTCAAATTTTTGAGTAAGGTAAAGTTTTTTTTAAAGAAAAAACTCGTGACTATAGGTCTTAACTAGCGAGAATAGAACGTTCGGTCAAACACGATTCAAGCTTGGGATCATCTCATGATACTGATGAGATGAGCCGATCTTTCTTAAGTATGGCTAGGCTTGTATGATTTTCGAGTAGCATATATATTAAATGTTTTTCGAAAAATTTGTACTTTTATTTTTGTATATAAATAACCTATAGAATATATAAATCATATAAATATATTATTATGAAGTGTTTGAGGAGGTGTTCAAATAATTCCACGGAAATAATATCAAAGATGAAAACTGTATCATATTGGTTTCAATAGTCTTCAAGATATAGAGGTAATAATCTATTTATACAAGGAGAAGATGACTAAGTCTAAACCTAACTGTAACAATAATTAGATGCATGATATATTAAGGAATAGATTTGATTTGAATTCAAATAGACTTAAATTTCCAAAGAACTGAATTATCTCTAACAGCTCCCCGCAAGCCGATACCGGTTAAACACCTTATGTCGGTCACGTGATATTTGAAAACTTTGAGTTGGTAACGGCTTGGTCAAGACATCAGCTACCTAATCATCAATTGAGATTAATCCAACTTGTAAAAGACCATTGTTCACTTGTTCACGAACAAAGTGATAATTGATGCTCCCTAAATATAGCAAAAATAAGGCCAAGTATAACCTCACACCAAGTAATACAGTGCTGGTAAGCACGAGATCGAATCCACAGAGATTGTGATTGAAAATCAAGTAAAATAGTTAAATTGTTGAATTTATTCAGCAAGTAACCAGTTTAATAAAGTTGATTGTAGTGTATTGAAAATCTAAACTAGATAAAATAATGACGAAAACAAGAACAACAAAGTTGGATTGTGATAATATGGGGAAAATCAATCTAGGACGGGGGATTCCTAGGTAATTCCTATGGTTGATTCAATTAATCTTCAGTTTACTTCCATGTTGTGAGATAACGGTATTCATCCTAACAAATAACATAAGTTTGGCCAGAACTTAACGAAATCTATTTGCAAGCATTCAGTTAATAGCTTGGTTAGGCAATATAACCTAGGTCATGCAAAGCATTATTGATTTATGATGAATAAGGCCTAAGCCGTAGCCCGGACACGAAGCCGCTCTCCTGATCTCTCACGTAAGGTCTGAATATGCAATGTCGGTATAGATTATCTCCTCTCGGTCTCAAATCTATCTATAAACCTATCTCCTCTCGGTCTCAAGGCATTAAGCATGCATAAACAGATTATCACACAACATGTAAATAAACCTACGATTAAATCATTCAAACATATTCATAACTCAAATTCACCCCCATCCCAGATTGGATGGAAGTTAGTTCATAATTGAACTAAACAAAGCAATAGATGTAATGGAAGACATGGAACGCATAACTTTATTGAAAATCAAAACAAAAGAGCAAGGTTTAAGAGAAATCCTGAACCCAATTCGAAAGATTACAACTTCAATAGTAGAAACACGCAAGGAATTGCTCCAACAATGTTCTTCGGTAAAATAAATCCTAAGTAGAGAACTAAATTGAACTAAAGCTGAAAACTAAATAAAAACTTGTAAAGTAAAGATAATTGATGTTCGGAACCCCGCTTTCCACCTTGTAGACGTCTTATATAGGTGTAGAAGTCATCTAGGAGGTGAAAAACCCTTGTTTAGGCTGATTAGGAGTCTTCTAGGACGAATAAGGAAGAGACGGGCCGCTGTTTGCACGAAATTCGAGGCCCGAAAGATGAAAGAAAGACTCATCTCGCCGAGACAAAGTGATGTCTCGGCGAGACAAGTGTGGTCTCAGCGAGACAAGGTGCTGTCTCGCCGAGATGACCTTGTTTCGGCGAGTTTTGGCCCACGATTGAACTTCAAACCCGATTTAGAACGCCTTCCAGTCCGCATCTCGAGAAACCCAAAAGATTAAAGTTTTCACACGCTCTCTTAGCTTTCCAGAGCCACTCGAATCACCACAATCGGAGTCTGTATGAGAAAGTTATGCCCGAAATACCGAAGGTCGTCCAAGCTGCCTTCAGCGCTGTCTCGGCGAGACAACAAGTGTCTCGGCGAGACAGAGCGCTGATGTCACCCAAATTCTCTGATTTTCGCTCCGAATCTTTAATTAAGCTCCTCAGGTCTGAACCTCTACTCCAATTAGCTCCAACGCTCTTGGAAAACTCCTGAAAACACTAATCATGCCATAAGCAAGTGCGGGAAAAGAAAAAGTAACAAAATGAGCGAAAAACGATCAAAATGCAACCAAACATAGAAATAGCCGAAATACTACAAATAAATGAAGAACTAGGACTAAATCTGACTCAAAACAACATAAAAACTGACAAGATAACACTAGAAATCACCGTAAAAGCATGAGTTATCAATAATCTAACTCAATATGTTTTTATCGTACCATGAAAAATGGGGTTGATAGTTAAGTAAATGGCACCAACATTGTCACATCGAAATAACCATCGACATGTGACAGTTTTGCGATTCGTTTACCAAGATCAAAGTTTCATTATTTAACAATGTTTTGATTTCCTCAGACATTATCGTACGCTATTTGGGATATTTGTTGGCTTTCGTGAAGCATGTCGAGTCGACTTCACCCAGAGCGAGAGAGGCATTAAGTGCTTGAAAGCGACCATGAGGATTACGAGTCGATGCACTATTCATTGTGGTTTGGTAGATAGATGCTCAATTGATTCTGGAAGCAGAGGTAGAACTCAGGTTTAATGTCACAGATGAGGTATGTGGCGTGGTGAAGAGATGTTGGTCGTCGAAATTAATCTCGCTAAGTTATTTATGTTTGTATGTTGAGTACTGAGGATTTAACTGTTTTACTTTTTATTAAATTGGTATAAATGTGTTAATGTGTTGAAAGTAGTTTAATCAGTATCATGTGCATTGTTTCAAGTTTCAGTCATGAGTGTTGTGTTAGTTTATGCTTGACTTGATACAGCTGTAAAGCAATCAAGTCAATAGCAACTGAGTTGTTTGTATTTCCGCTAAAAAAAACTCCTGGTAACTCAGGCACATGTTCTTTTTGGTTGATTAGAACTGAGTTGAACTGAAATTGCTGAATAGAACTAAACTTGTTGAATATAACTGAAATTGCTTAAATGAAGCGAAATTTCTAAACTGAAATACTTGAATAGAATTGAAATTGTTGAATTGAATTGAAATTGTTGAATAGAATTGAAATTACTAAACTGAACTGAAATTGCTGAAATGTGTTGAATATAAATAAAAAAGAATAAGGCCTCACTAATACTTAGTATCAAAAGTACTTCTACTAAGCGAAGGGTACTTTTATTTTACTTTTTTATGTTGTTTTAGACCAAAATTTGTTTTGACTAGCGAAATTTCCATTCTAGTTTCACGTACGGACTAAATTGTTAGCAAAAAAAAAGTTAGGGACTAAATTGTACGTCGAGACAAAAAGTAAAGACTAAGTAATATATTTTCTAAAATACAAGGATCAAACAGTGAGTTTTGACAAAATATACTGTTAAGATTATTTATGTCTTAAACCATATGCTACCCCTTTTACCTCACCAACTAAGGATTCTTAGGGTTCCGGAGGATCCAAAGTCACTTTGCCCCTCCCCTTCCAAATTCATTGGCCCCTCAACTTGTACAAAATGCTACACTTAGTCCCCTATGTCCAATGTGGCCGTAATATTAAAATAAGAGAGAGGAAGGGTGAACAAAATAATGAAACTATCAAAAAGACACTCTAAATTTCAATCTCCATTTTTTCTTTCTTTTTTTCTCTTCTTATGTTTTTTCTTTTGAAAAGATCAAAGACCAAGCATATCACTTTTTATAAGTTGAAGGGGTTAAGAAAACGTCTTAAAAGTTAGAGAGTCAAGATGACATTTTTTGATAAAGTACAGAGGACACACATAATTTAAGCCATTATTTGTCCTTAAAACTTTAAAACAAATTCCATAGACGGCCAAAAGAATTGCAAAAGTAGAAGATGCCATGCCTCATGAAGAAGGTGAAATGGCCACGTGAACAGTCAATATGCAACTCACCTAAAAACTGAGCAATCTTCAGTGCTACTTATTCATCCATCATTTCATCACATTATTATTTATTTATTTCTCCACTCCTTCCCATTTCTTAATATTTATTTTATTTATATATTTTTGATTGAACTTTCTTCTTCCATTCAAATTCATCACATTGGCTCCAGTTGTAGTACGTGATGCATTTTTCAATATAAACTAACTTCATTTTCTTTTCTTTTAAAAATTAACTTCCACATCTGTCTACGTTTGATTAAATCTTTGTTTATGGACAAGAATTAGATGGGATCCGAATTAAATTATCATATCCAAATCTCCTTTTCTGTCCTTTTCTAACTGGTGCGTAGGATTACATTACATCACACCAGCTTGTATCTTCTTTAATTAAGAAAAAAAATATCTACCCTTAATTTGATATTACCCTGGTTCAAATTATATTTATAGTATAAGTGTTTGTTTTTTTTTTCTTTTTTCTGTTAAGTGTTTGCTTATTAATTGCAAGGATGTTCGGATTTGCATAAATCGAAATTCAAGATAGAGATTATATCATAATACAATATGTTAACAATTTAGTGCTTCACATTTATTTTCGTTAACAATATAATCATTGCCATGAGAATAAATTGAAAATTCTACTAACAGAACAAGTTTTAGTCTAAAACAATTAGTCTCATTCAAGTGGTGAGTGACCTAATGTAGCCGCCACCTTCTCCTCTCCTCTTCTCTCCTTTTTCATATTTTCTATACCTTTCGTCATCCCATCTTTGTGCCGATATTGTTTTTGATTACGTTTTACTGTTAAGTACGTCAATTGAGTTTTATGAGTTGTTTTTTGTTGAGTAAGAATGTCTCTCGTATGAGGAGTAAGAATGTCTCCCGTATGAGGAGTTAGGGTTATTGTTTCTTAAGCCGTTTTTTACCATATTCGATCGATTTCTTTGTGTGATTTAATTGATGTGTTTGTTGGTGTTGATCTGAATTGTTGTTGTCGTTGTGATGGAAGCAACAAATGATATCTTAAAATCGGAGTTCAGCCTATGCTTCCCCCTCCATGGGTGTGTGTTCGGTTCAGACCCGAATTTGATTGAAGCATTTTCCGTTCGGGAAGCCCTTAGCTGGATAAAAAATAATCGAAAGGAGTCAACAAGTTTTTCTGTTCAAGAAGCTCTTAGCTGGATCAAGTATAATATTTGGAGTAATGTTGCAGTCGACTCAGATTTCTTGATAGTTGTGCAATTGATGGCCCGCCCGTTAGAGGTTTCTTTACCTTTTAACGGCATAGTCAAAGATTGTAGGTTGTTGCTTAACGAGCTTTCTAATTGCTCTATTGCGTTTGTTAAACGCTCGACTAATATTGTCGCTTATTTATTTGCAAGTAGTTTTTACATTCCTAATTATCGGGTTGAGTGGTTATATGTACCTCTCGACTTTATTTATTTGTTGCTTTTGCATTTCTCTTTTTAATGAAGCTTTCTTTGGTTGTCAAAAAAAAAAAAAGTGGTGAGTGACTCTCCAAATTAACTTGGAGAGTCAGCATTAGATTAAAGATATTTTCAATGTAATGGTGATTTCTCCTTAATTATAAACCATTATATTGAAAATATCATTGATTTAATGATAACACTCCAAATTAATTTGGAGAGCCACTCACTGTAGAATTGTGGAAGCTGTAATCTTATTAATCAGTAATAGCACAATATATACAAGAGAGAAAGTAAGGAGTAAGTATCCTAGTGGAATCCTAAGTACACATAATTACAATTCAAGACAAATTAGGAATCTCTATCATCCCCCCACAAGTGGAGCAGGGGCAGAGCAAATGCTCAACTTGGAACGCAAAGCACGGAAGCGATCCTTACTCAATGGCTTCATTAAAATATCAGCAACCTGATCATGTGTAGGAATGTATTTGACATGAAGTAAGCTTTTAGACACTCGATCCCGAACAAAAAAGAAATCAATCTCAATATGCTTACTTCGTTGATGAAAGACGGGATTAATCTTCAAATACGTAGCGGACAAATTATCACAAAGGAGCAAGGGAGGTCGGCCCAACGAAAACCCAAGCTCTTTAAGCACAATTTGAAGCCATCCTATCTCCGAAGCACCATTAGCCAATGCTCGATACTCAGCCTCTGTGGAAGAACGAGCCACCGATTTTTGTTTCTTCGATGCCCAAGAGACAAGCGATCGGCCTAGATAGATGGCATACCCCGTAGTACACTTGCGATCATCCGGATTACCAGCCCAATCAGCATCAGTATAACCATGAAGAATCAATTTGGAATCTTTGTGGGAAAATAGACCAAACTGTTTTGTATGCTGAAGATACCGAAGTATCCGCTTCACACCTTGCCAATGAGTAAGAGTGGGAGCATGCATATACTGAGCAAGGCGGTTACCAGCAAATGCAATATCAGGGCGAGTAAAAGACAAATATTGTAAGCTCTCTACTATCGTACGGTAGAGGGTTGGATCATCACAGGAACCACCAGCATCGAGTTTATACTTTTCCTTGGGGAACATAGGTGTATTGAGACCATTGCAGGTGGTCATTTTGGCTTTGGTAAGCACATCGAAAATGTATTTGGATTGGTGTAAGAGAAGTCCCGTAGGCGTCCACACGGCTTCAACACCAAGAAAATACTTAAGTTTTCCAAGATCGCGAAGCTTAAATTCTGCCTCCAATTGGTGCACAAGATTCTGAATAGCACGTGAATCAGGGCCCATGATAATAATGTCATCCACATAAATCAGACAAAAGAGTAGAACCTGAGAAGTTCGATAATAGAATAGGGAGGTATCGGACTTAGAACCCAAGGAGCCAAGGTTGCGCAGAAAATCAGTCACCCGACGGTGCCACATACGAGGTGCTTGTTTGAGACCATACAGTGATTTGTGCAATTTACACACATGATTCGGAAAGGCTGGATCACGAAAGCCAGGAGCTTGAAACATAAACACATCTTCATCAAGGTTACCGTGCAAAAAGGCATTTGAGATATCCAATTCATGAACCGTCCAACCACGGGACACAACAATAGTCAATAGCATACGCATGGTAGTAGGTTTAATGACCGAACTGTATGTCTCAAAATAATCAATACCCGGGCGCTGACTATACCTTTTAGCCACCAAACGAGCCTTGTAACGCTCAATTGACCCATCTGGATTCTGTTTTACTGTGAAAAGCCACTGACACCCCACCAAATTCACATCGGAATCCCGTGGGACCAATGTCCAGGTAACATTCTTTTGGAGTGCTTGGTATTCTTCTGCCATAGCACGCTTCCATTCAGGAATGTGAAGAGCCTCAGCGGAATTTTTCGGGATATACAGTAATTTGTGGATAATGGCACGGGGTTGTTTAGGTTTTAAAGACCCGGTTTTGGACCGAGTTGTCATGGAGTGCTTATTGGTGGGTTGGATCGGAAGTGTTTGGAGCTGAGCCGGTTCGGTAACGGGTTCAGTCGCGGGAAAAGTAGGTTCAAGAGGGTTGGGTGCGGGAACAAAAATGGGTGCAGTATTAGGTTGGGGAAGATTTAGCGGGTCACGGGCTGGAACATAGTCAGTGTTGGGAGCTGTGGAAGGTGGATCATTTGGTGTGTGGGCTGTCAGTAATGGGCCAGATTGGGTGGTGGGCCGATGGTTGTTGGGCCGGTGGGTGCGGACCATTGGGCTGTCCGAATTTGATGGGGAAGCAACAATAGGTCTAACAGAATCCAGAGTTGTAGAAGTTGTGCCAAGTCTCGGAAAAGTTACAAGAACAGGAGACGACGAATCCACACGAGTAGTAGGAGGTACAGACACATCATTTAACATGTAACCCGGAAACACCTGCTCATCAAACAAAACATGGCGTGAGATGAAGATTTTGGAAGTGACAAGGTCAAAACACTTATAGCCTTTATGAGACTTGCTATAGCCAAGGAATAAACACGGTCTGGACCTACCATCAAATTTATTTTTAGCATACGGACGAAGCCAAGGAAAACATAAGCAACCAAAGATACGGAGAAATAAATAATCAAGTGGAAGACAAAACAACAATTGAAATGGAGTGACCCCGCGTAAAGTAGCAGTGGGAGTGCGATTCAACAAGTAAGTAGCAGTGTCAAGTGCATATGTCCAAAACTGTTGTGGTAAATTAGCACGAGTAAGTAATGCAAGACCATGTTCTACGATATGCCTATGTTTCCGTTCAGCTATGCCATTTTGTTCAGGGGTGTATGGGCAAGACATACGATGATGAATTCCATGAGTAGGAAAGTAATTAGTCATCTTAACAAATTCACCACCCCCGTCAGATTGAAAGGCTTTGATTGGTTTCCCAAAATATTTCTCTACAATAGTCTTGAAAGCAACAAAGACATCAATACATTGGACTTATTTTTCAAGAATTATATCCAACTATATTTTGTGTAATGATCAATAAATACCACATAATAACAAAAGCCATCAATAGAAGTACACGGGGCAGGACCCCATACATCAGAACAAATTAAGTCCGAAGGAGCATGTGTAACATAATCAAACAAATCAAAGGGAAATCTATGGGATTTTGAAACACTACAAGAACCACACTTATGAGATTTTGAATCTGAAACCGAAATTTTATTAGAATTAAGCAAAGTTTTGACTACAGGAAAAGAAGCATGTCCAAGACAATCATGCCAAACTGATAAGCTAGCTAAATTGGCAGAACAAACAGCAGATTTCGAAGCTGAGAAACACACAGAATAGAGCCCATTATCACTCCGCCCTTTGTAGAGACTCATCCCCGTTGCCAAATCCTTTATACAAAACGAATCAGAGAAAAATTCAATAGAAATAGGATTAGAATTCGTTAGTGCATAAACAGAAAGTAAATTATGAGCAGAGTGAGGAACGTGTAAAATATTGCGAAGATGAAGAGGAGTAGAACCAAGTGAAATCGCAGAATTTCCAACACAAGAAACATGGAGTTTAGAACCATTACCAATTTGGACCTCATCCGGACCAGAATAGTCCGAATGAAGTTGCAAGTTCCCTAAATCAGATGTTAAATGATGTGTCGCACCAGAATCTACCACCAAGGATTGTTGGCCTCCAGAATTTGTAGCAATATTAGACTGCGGCTGAATATTATCTCGATTAAATTGAAGAGATGAGCAGTTACGAGCAACATGACCAATACCTCTACAATTGTGACAGGTTAAGTGTTCACGGCCATTGGCGGCAAACTGAGGAATAAGAGAATAGGTTTTCGAATTCTGTGTATATCCGGAATTTGGTGTGTAATTGGACCGAATTTGATGACAATTAGAGCGCAATTGACCGGATTGGCCCCTTCCTCCTCCTCTAGAATTTCGGCCCCTACCATGCCCGCGATTAGCTCCATTATTATTAGTATTCCATCGTGCAGAATATAAGGCCGTAGAATCCATAGAGGTTGCATTGGATCTCCCTTTCTGAGACAATTGTCTCTCCTGATGCAACAAAAGGCCAAAAAGATGATCAAAATCAATTGTAACATTTTGTACTTGAATAGAATCAGCAAGATTTTGGTGCTTTTCATTGAGCCCTAATAAAATAGCATCCACAAAATCCTCATTCAGAAAGATATGGTCATAAGAAGCAAGTTGATCATAGATCCCGCGAGCCTTGAGCACATAAGTGCTAATATCATCAGTGCCTTGAGTCATTGTAGTAAGTTGATCCTTCAAATTACGAATTCTTGATCGGGAACCCAAAGCATAGGCGCGATTGAGCTTATTCCAAGCCTCAATAGCTGATTGCGAAGAAGCAATATGTGGGAGCAGAGTAACGGAACCGACCCCATAAGCCAACTCAACACCTGTTACTCTTTTTGATACCATATGTTATAAACAGGATTGGGACTATTGTCACCAATTAACTGCGGCGGTAGCAACATTTTTTCATCAAGATGTTGAGCAAGTCCACTACCGCGAACAACGGACAAAACTTGAGCACGCCATAGGACAAAGTTTGTGTAATCAAGTTTTATGTTTATTTGGCTTTGGAGGTTCGGTGTCGGGGAGTAAACCAGAGATGGGTAGCATAGGTATTCGGGTGAGTGCTTGGGCTAGTGTGAGAAGCAATGGTGGTGATGGGTTGAGTGATGGGTTGTGTAAACGGTGGGAACCATCTTCAGGGAGCATTAGAAGCTGGGGGTTCGACGGTAAGAGGAGGGTACGGGATGACTTGTGAAATCGGTGGTCGAGGAACTTGCAATTCAGCAGAGAGCAAATCGGAGCTTGTGGTTTCAACAGGATCCGGGAGAATTGGGGAACTAGTGGTGGGTGTTGTGTGAGGAAGAGAAGTTGTGGATGTGGAGCTAGAGGAAGAAATCGTAGCCATTGAAAGATAAAGCTAAGAAAGCAAGTGGGTAATCGGCAAGCACAAAGCAAAGAAGCAAGACCGAAGGAAAAAAAAAATTGTAGTTAGGGTTTGGCTCTGTATACCATGTAGAATTGTGGAAACTGTAATCTTATTAGTCAGTAATAACACAATATATACAAGAGAGAAAGTAAGGAGTAAGTATCCTATTGGAATCCTAACTACACATAATTACAATTCAAGACAAATTAGGAATCTCTATCACTCACCACTCGAATGAGACTGCTACAATAATATGTAAAGAAATTAAAATATCCTAAATATCATTTTCCACTTATATATCAGTGTGCTTGCCTAATTTATGAATTGTTATGATAACAATTGATAAGTTTTCTTGTTTGATTCATAAATTGTTTTGATAATTTAAGTATAATTAATGATACTGGTGAAAATCATTGATTTATTCAGCTGATAACAATCTCATATAATTAAATTGAATATCAAGATTGTAATCATTAAACACCTATCGGGTGAAGAAGACCTTTCGAAGATTATTCGGCAATCAGTAGAAAAGTAATCAGTTTACATTTTATATTTATTATTCAACAAATTATTTAATAACAGTTAAAGTGTTTATTAACTTTTATCTACAAGCAATAATTTAAACTACAGTTTAGTGAAAAAAAAAACATATATATTTGTTTATTTAAATGTCAAGTATATTATTTTTTTTGGTAAGAAAATGTCAAGTATATTAACAACGACATTTGCTCAACAAAAAAAAACAATGAAATAAATACTTTTTAAAAAAAACAAACTTTTGAGCATTATTTTCTTAAGATGAAGCAATTGAAGTATACAGTATATTGAAATATGATTAGTCACATTTTCGCAACAAAATAATTTAACAGTAGTTATATTTTGTCAAATTCATTTTTAAATTCTCAAATTTTATAGAAGTTATCACTTACTTCTGTTTCAGCGTACAATTTAGTTCCTCACGTTAAATTTTGGCAAAACACGAAGACAAATGTGAGGGACTAAGTAGTGAGATTTTCAAAATATGAGGACCAAACAATAAATTTTGGTAAAACATGTGGACCATTAAATTATTTACCTTAAATTATATCTTTGTAGTTGATTTACTAATTAGTATTTGTAGTTTGTCTTTTTTACAATTCAGTGATTTATAGTTCAAGGAGTTACTGATTACTAAAAAAACTTGAAGATGATGTTAATTTTGACGATGGCGGACAAGGGTAGAATTATCAACAATTTGCCTTGATCGGATCATGCCTTATAGGCGGATGGAGTTTTTGCAGATAAAATTGGGTACTACTTAGACCTTTTTTTATGGGTTTAATGACCATGGACCGCCTTATGCTTTGTTTAAATTCTCGTTATTATTAGAAGTGCCCATAAATTGAAAAGAAACCCTTTAGGGTTTGACATTTCAGATTTCACATGCACCATTACTGAACTTTTGAACCCAAATTGAGTATGCACTTTTCACCATTTTAGCCATTAGGAGAGTTGAACTAGTCGTGTTCATGATGGAGACCCTATATCTCAATAGTAGGAATAAGGGTTCATGCTCACCGCACCAATTATAACTTGGCAAAAAATCTTCTTCTTCAAGCGGCCGAAAACCTACAAAACAGAGTTGGTGATATTCGACGGGTAACTCTCCGGTGCCCAAGTTAGTATATTTCTTAGAGAAGAATATAATGTAAATGTCAAGTAATTGAAAATGTACCTTTTAGGTTGAATATCATGGACAATATATAAGATTTTATTACCCGAATTCTATTAGGATTCAGATTCCTATTTAGAATAAAAGACTCCTATTAAGTACGAAGGAAATTGGATCACCATATTAGGAAGGAAATCAGATTCCTTTATTATGAAAGAATCCTTGTAGGATTGCAATTCCTTTATTGCCAGAATAATCAGCATGTCGATATAGAGGGCATTTGTTTCACCGTTTTCCAGCCGCCTTTTGCTTTTCCGATCTAAAAGGCAGTTAATTGGGTGTTTGGTTAGGAATTAGAAAATGATGTTTGTTGTTTTTTTAGATGAAAGACAACTGCTTTATCAAGAAGCAGTAAAATACTGCTTTTTCTACAAAAAAGTCTCTACGAATTTTAGTTGCTTTTATTGTCCTTTGCATTTTACATTTAAATTTTTTAATTATGCCCACTTAGTCATTTTACACGCTAACAACAATAAATAATTATGATTTTAACAAACACCAATTATCAAACAACAAACAACAAAATGAAACATCAAACCGCAAACAGGAACAACAAAAAGCAAACAGGAACCGCAAACAGCAAACATGTGTACCAAACAGACCCATAATCTTCCTCTATAGGAATTGTACGCTTAGAGGGATCGCTCCTTGATCGGATCCCGCCTTATAGGCGGATGGCGTCTTTTGCAAATAACATGTACTATTTGGACATTTTCTATGGCCTTAACAACCATGCGACCGTCTTAGATTTTTTTTACAATTCTCGATGTTGTCATTTACCTTGACAAATCTACAGTTTATCATCTCCATAATTTGATGGATTTTCTTCACTCGCAAATCCTAAAACACAAATTGCACTTTCTTGAGTAAAAATTTCCATTTCCATGAATCTTAAGAAAGATAATCTTCAAATATCTCAAGAAAAAAGTCTTTTTTACCGAACTCCAAAAAATTTGAGGCAATATAACACTCATCCATGTCATCAAATGATTTCGACATCTTCAATTTTTACTTATTATGGTAACGATCTAAAACACGAGTCACTAAAAAAAACTAATTTAGAAGTCGATGCAACCACACGAGTCTTTAAAAAAAGAAGAGAGAGAGTTGATTGAATTTGAAGTAAATAAAAAGAAAAAAAGAAAAAGAAGCGTGGGCGTCTGGAATAAAAGAAATCGCCGTGCCCTACTTACTGACATAGTGACGATTAAATTTTCACCATTAAATTCAACCTTCTTCTTCTTCTTCTTCTTCTTCGAGATTTGAAAAAGGGAAGCTTTTAGAAAATGGGGTTTGTGTCCTTCCTTGGAAGAGTCCTTTTCGCCTCTCTATTCATCCTCTCCGCTTGGCAAATGTATTTTTTCTTTCTAATTCTATTTCTTCTTACTTAGATCTATCTCTGCTTTTGTTTTTGTGTTTGGTTTTTCTCCCTCTTTAGATCCGCGCATCTTGCTATGTTATCTTGCTGTCTTTGTATATTTTGTGACTCTTGCTTTTATTTATCTAAACAAATTTCTTTTTTGATAGATTTGTTTTTTTTTTCTTGTGTATGAGTGAGAATTTTGCTAGGTCACGTTTTGCTTGATTTGGATTTAGTTATTTAATTTTAGCTTCGTAAATGATGTTTATTAATGAATTAAACTATAGAGTCATGTGTAGTTAGACTTAGTAGTTCAGTTTGAATATTAGGGTAAGGTTGATTTGAATGGTTTTCGTTAGTCATTTGTGATCTGATTGTTGTGATGTTTGTAATGTTGAAGCTGTAAATTTTGAATTTGAACAACTAAATGCGCTGTTTAAGATATGTTTTTGTCATAATTTTGAATATGAGTTAGTTTGGGATTGAAGGCAGAATGTAAGCAGTTTGAAAGACTAAATTTGTTTCACTATTACAAGCAGCCTATGTTGCACGGATTTGGATACGGGAAATGTTATGTCTAAAACACAACCTTCATAAAATAACGCCTATAAGTAGAAACAGCTTCTATAGTTTGAAGAGTTCTACCTCAGAAACTGTTGATAACTTTTAAGATTAGCAACATGAGTGGAATGACAGCTTATCTTAGAAATTCATGTTCGGACACCAAATCAACATCTTGTGTAGATGATGATTTGCTGTAGTTCCCATCTAAAAGTAATGCAGATTTATTATGGAAATATCTATCTTTACTGTTTTTCATTGTTTCATTGACACGCTTAACTGATTAATGATATGTTGGCACCGCTGGTTTGTAATTACGGTTGTTTAGGTACAATGAGTTTGGCGATGATGGTGGTCCCGCTGCAAAGGAGCTGATACCCAAGCTTGCCATTATTAGGAGCCACCTCTCCGAGAAGTTGGGTGTCGCAATCCCACATATTGACGTAAGATATTTTTTTCCTCTGAAATTTTCCTAAAAGGATTGCGGATTGTACTCCATCTCCTTTATACAGTTATTGACTGGTTTTCTTATTTGGATGCATTTTGTGCAGCCTAGGAATCTCGTTGCAGCTTTTATTGCCCTTAAGGGTCTTGGCGGCTTTCTCTTTGTCTTTGGCACCCCATTTGGCGCTTATCTTCTGGTTAGGCTTAACTTTTTGTTGGATCTTCAATTAATATGTCATTAATTATTAACAGAAAGTACCAATAAAGTCACCCGGTAGATCGTTTTGATTCGATGTTAATCTAAGCAAGTTTCTCTTTTTTACCATTTAGCTTGTCTACTTGGCTGTTACATCTCCACTCTTGTACGACTTCTACAATTACGATCGCCGTGAGCCTGTTTTTGGTGTTCTATTAAATGAATTCTTGCAGGTTTGTATTTTGAACCTGTTCATATAATTTTACTTATTTGCACAAGGAAATCTTGTTAAGTACTTTATTATGATATTGCAGAGTGTTGCGCTTTTTGGAGCATTGGTTTACTTCGTCGGATTGAAAAACTTGATTCCAAAAAGACAAATCAAGAAGAAGGCACCAAAAGCTAAAGTTGGTTAAGCGTGTGGAAGGCTCGACGTTTACAAGGATTATGGTTGCAGAATCTGCTCATGATTTTGCCGGGGGAGAAGTAGCTGCACATATCATGTCTATGGATGTTTATTCAGCTATCTATTAGATAAGATAACCCAACTTTGTAGTTTTTGTTTTTAATTTATTTTGGAGATGTTAGATGGATAGTCATTATTCATGAGATGGGATATTTATGATTGCACAGCCTGATTGGGGCCTCAGTATACGTTTCTTTCTTTTTTTTTGTCTTGATAGAATATATGTTTGAGCAATTTGTGGTTTCCATAAATTCATGGATCATGTGGTTGGTCTCCTTAATGTGTATGGAGCTGTGTCCGGGAACAGTTTATGCCAAATACCCATGTAGTTTCGAGACTTTCCCGAGTCTACGTCCAACCAATTGATACCAAAGGTCTATTGCATATATGTGTCATGTCAATTCATATTTTAGCTAGTCTTGGGAGGCTCCTTGTGTATCAAACCAGTTCTCCTAGGAACACACATTATGGGTTTCGATGATCCAACTTGTCCATAGTGTTTCTCCTCTACGGAGACATTTGTCTCACTTTCCTAAAAACTTCGAATATCCACTTAATTCCTGATGGATTAAGGTGGATCAACTTAAACGAGTGATGACCATTGAAATCGTACACTGAAGGGTTCATGGTTCCTAAATATTTCAATAATCATCTAAAATAGTACTCTTAGAATATATGTGACTGGGTTACCCAAATCTGCATCTACTAGGTGGACTTGTACAAGGAGAATCCATATATTGTCCGAGATTCGTTAAAGCCAAACTATTTCTAAGATGAATTGAGATGCTATAAAAATAGAACGGGCTGTATGGACTGATTTTTCTTATTAATGTTAGATATTAAATTTATATAGTGGGTTGCTATTTACAGCCCACTTTTTCCAAACTACAGCCCACTTTTTCCCAAAATACCCTTGGCATAACTTGCTTCTTGATTTTGAAATTCTAAAACCTCTCAATAACTTCTTTTCAAAATTGAATTTTCTAACTTCAAAATCACACCTTTTGCTCTCGATTATGGATAAAAACACGAATAAAGTATGAAAACGAACTCGAAAATAGTTAATTTGATCAAAAATTCCAAAAAATGGACATTTTTCGGTCTTGAAGATCGTTTTTAGGGCAAAACGGCCTAGAAGGCCGTTTCTCCATATGGAGGAACGGCCTAGGGGGCCGTTTCTCTATAGAAATTCGTTTTTTTTTGAAAAAAATATTATCTTAATGTGTTTTTAAATGTTTGAGTACCTCGTCCTCTAATGATTGATTATTGTTGTTCTATTCTAAATTCATCGGATCATTCGACATCTCAAATTTTGAATTTTTAATGTTCGAGTTTCAAAAGTGGGCTGTAGTTTCAAAAATAGTGTAATCATAATGAAAAGGGCAATTTTGTCAAAGTGGGCTGTAGTTTGGAAAAAGTGGGCTGTAAATAGTGATACCCATTTATATATTTGTCTAAAGGTAAATAATCTTAAAATCCTCAACTTTTACATTACACACGGTTAATTCTCATGTTTTGAAAAATCTAAAAAATAGAAAAAAAAAATCAAAAAATGAATTATTGCAAAAATAGACCTCAAACTTTTTAGAGGTTCCAATTGTATACCCTATATTAAAATTTTAAGTTATTTGTTGTTTCAAAAAATATATATCTTTTGGACGGGTTATTCACATTGGAATTAAGCTTATTCTTGCTTAATAATTTAAGGCGAAACACAAAGGGCTAGTTTGAAATTGATTTTCCGCGCTTTAAAAGCAGATTTCTCACCTAAAAGCAGAATTTTTGGAGAAGCTACTATGAAAAAACAGAGTTTCTAACTTATAAATTAAACACAATTTTAACACAACAATATTAAACTGGACTAACCCAATCCGTTTCCACCTGATAGTCAGAAAAATCGAACAAAATTATTGAAAATAGTAACGGGAAAGAAAAGATTAGAAAATAGAGGAAGAAAACAAGCAATACGACGTCGTGTATGGTTTGCGGATCACATATAAATTCCGATTATATTGGTGAAGGTGCGAAAAAACAGAAGTTAGAGAAGAAGCAAGAAGAGGAACAGTAGTGAATTGAGCGGAGAATAGCAGCAAGTAGAGCTCAGAGCATCTTCCACACATTAACAATGGTACACGACTCACTCATAATCACTTTTCCTCCAGTAATTCCTCGTGTTATAGGTCCTTTTAAGTCGGGAAATTATTCGGGGATAAGTCGTATTTTGAGCGCCTAGGCGGACTACTAAATTTGATTTTTCTTTTGGCAGGAGTACTTGAAGACTGTGGTGCCTTCACAGCTCATCACCGAGAGAGGCTCCAATTTAGTTGTCATCAACCCCGGTAACTATTGCTAATCCATGATTTCTACTTGTGTTTCTACTGCTTAATATCCCGCATTTTAACTCATTCTATATGGTCATATAGGCTCTGCGAATCTTAGAATCGGCCTTGCTCAACACGATATTCCTCTTAATATCCCGCATTGTATTGCTCGTTATACTAATCAAACCCCTAAACTCAATGTTAAGGATCAGGTTTTACACTTTTCAACTCTTTCTTTTCTCGACATGTGATGTATGTTTCTTTTGAACTTCTGTTGAATCTTTTGTGCTTTTTTTCCTGTCTAGTTGCTCAATTCTCAGCTTACAACAGCACAGCACATGGAGCGTGAGAAGGCGTATGATATTGTCAGTTTATGTCATTTTCATTTTGCTTTTCTTCAACTACTGCGTACAACTGTTCTAAGCTTATGTACTTCTCTTTCATTTCTTGTTGCTTCAAGATTGCTTCGTTGATGAAGATTCCTTTTCTCGATGAAGAGGTTGCTAACAACTCTTTCCCCCGCAAGGTACACTTAAATGTTTTAACGCGTAGATTTTATGCTAATTTTGCAATTCTGATGGCGATTTATAGGATTAGACACTATGTTCTTCGGTTACTGTAATTATATATGATGTCATTCTATGTTTTTGCTCAGTCTTTTTATGAATTCATTATGTTGAAGCAACTTTTTGTAACTAATGTAAGGTTTGGTTTGATCTCCTTTCTGTGATAGGTGCCATTTCTCTATGTATGGGTCCGTGTTAAATATTTCAAAATCGTATCCATTTAATTAATTCTTTTGTTTTCCTGTGTGTTTGTGTATCTTGCTGTTATGATGGGATTTAATGATGATTTTTCATCAATATGCATATTGCTCAAGTGGTAATGTTTCTACGTGATTTCATGACTTTTGAGTTACCTTGAAGCGGCTCATGGATTTTCTTAACAGATATGTGCATTGTGCTTTAACCTGCGGATTTTCCCCCGAGTTTGGATCTTTCTCAGTTATTTTTGTTGTAGTATCAGAGTTCAGAATCACTTCATAAGAACTTAGACTTGACCAATTGTGTTGCTTGTATTGACCGCTTGGAAACTTCTTGCCTATCACTTGTAAACCATTTTCTTTCTTTAAGTCATTCCTTATTCTCAAGTCCATGTTTACAAAATGAAAGAGGTCATTCTGCAGATAGGACATGTTGATGGATATAATCAATACCATGGCAGGAAGGATATGGCTTTTACATGGACTAACGTATATGAGCAGGAAAAGGATCCTTCTTTGGTTTCAGGTATTAACCAGAAGTTTTTGTTCTTGCTCTATGGTTGTTTTGTATTGGATAGAAACCTTTGAGTATCTTTTGGTAGGCACTTTATTCAAGGTCAAAAGTACATACCTATAGGGTGGCAGTTAAAAAAGTATATCTTTTGGTGTGTATGTGTATGGGTGGGTGGGGAATGAGAGTGACTTGGATGGCAGTTACAAAAATGACCTGAAAATGTTAGATCTCTTAAACTGTTGTATCATTAAAATGACTTATAGGGGAAGAAGTAACAATATAGCCAACTCCAAATGGTGGGATTGAGGCTAGGTTGTTCTCAATTTATAAATTGGGAGATTTAACTTCTTCCATCGTGTCTCTTTGTAAATCAAAGTGCATATATATGTTATATTACTTTCATACATTGCTATGAATCTACATCCGGATCCGTAACTCGCACATGCTTATGCAGAAGGAGCAACAAATGAGGGTCAAGTTGGTGAATTCTTGGATAAAAATGAAAGCACAGACGTGAAGGAGCTCAGTACGAGTGAACGTAAATACAGACCATTTATAATTGGTGAGGAAGCACTTAGAGTATCCCCTGCAGATCCATATTGTTTACACCGCCCTATCCGCAGGGGTCATTTGAATATTTCACCACATTATCCAACGCAGCAGGTCTTTACTTACCTTCCTTGTGCACACATAGCATACATTTCTGACAAATGATCAGCATTTCTCGCATTTATTCTACCTTCCTATTATACCAGTTCATGCAATACCTACCACATACTGCCTTATGTATTACTGCATCTATCGGTTATGAAAACTAATTATTGATTTCTAATCCGAGATTATCTTATCCTCTTGATTTAGGTCGGGCCCAAAACTAATTTTTTTAAGTTCTGAAGTTTTAGCATGATGTAAATTGTACTAGTTTCCAATTGTTCATTATCATCTTTCTTTATTAGGTGCTTGAAGACCTACATGCTATTTGGGATTGGTTATTGATTGAAAAACTGCATATACCTCAGTCTGAAAGAAACAAGTATGCTGCAATCCTTGTTTTGCCAGAAACATTTGACAACCGCGGTAATGAGTTCATAATTTTGTGCAAACATCAATATACTGTTTGGACAATTTTAGTTCATGGAGTTCATTTTGGTCATGGAGGAAATGTGCAAGATTTGAGCATTCTTGGGAAAGGAAAATCATGTAATGTTCTGTTTTTGCTCGTCCTGTGCAGAGATAAAAGAAATGGTTTCTTTAGTTCTACGAGATTTGCACTTTAGCTCAGTAGTAGTACACCAGGTTAGACAACTCTTTCTATGATTCAACTAATGATTTCTGTGTACCTTTGGATGCCAACATCAATTTGTTAATGTTCCCTTAGTGGTCTTCTTTATTCATCTGCTTGCATTTCTAGTTATTGCAGTCTTAATTCATCTTCCTATCTTTATAGTAAATCATCCTAGTGTATGATAATAATTTTCTAAAGTGTCACAGGAAGGCCTTGCTGCAGTTTTTGGGAATGGTTTATCAACAGCATGTGTTGTAAATATTGGTGCTCAAGCGACATCTGTCATTTGTGTTGAGGTAATTGGGGTTTGATAAATGTGCCGCATATCACTACGCAACAAGTAACCTTGTTTTTGCAAATGCGTTCTACTTATTTCTTGCATCTATTGCCTTCTTGTAGGAGGTTGCATGATAAACCCCATAGCGCAATGGTAGTTGTAATTAGAGATATGATTTATTATCCCCTAAAAGCAACTTTTGTTATGAACTCTAAGAAGTTACGAAAAATTGGGTGCTTGATCCAAAGACCCAAACCAAGTTTTTTTAACTTTAGAAGCAAATGTTTTTCATGTCTTCTTTTCTTGACTAATGCCCTTTTAAGGACTTGACTCACTCTGCTGCCAGAATAACAATCATTATTAGGTTTTGATGTATACAAAGATATTCTCATGACTAAGCGCAACTTCTTTGTTTGTTTCATTGTTTATGCCTATTATCTGTTCCTTGTTGGTGTACTAAAAAAGACAGTCACTACTGCTTTTCTCAGTTCTCAATGCTACTAGTCATTCCTCATCATCTAGAACAGACTTTCAATTACTACCAGAATAATAGCATGCTCTTGTATGATTTACCACATGTAACCCTATTAATGTTTTTGAATTCAGCAAACAAGGATTCAGTTTTTATCATTGCTCTGCTGCACCCTTTCCTCCCTTAGATTCTTCTTGTTAGTTGTTACAATGATCGTGCCTTATTATGAATGTGATAAACATTTGACTCTTATGAGAATTAAAATTTTCAGCTTTGTCATTCAGGATGGAGTTGCTCTACCTAATACGGAAAAGACTTTGCCCTTTGGTGGAGAGGTTTACATTCTGCTTTCATTCTCTTTTCTTTATTGAACCTGGAAACTATTCATAAGCTTCAGTATGCAGGAAATTTGATTTAACTTGAATTGAAATATAGATTCCTCAAATCCCAGCAATTGTGTTACTGCATTTCTTGTATAATTTGGAATTTATTATCTTTATTTTAATTATTTTCTCAAATGTGTAGCTGAAGTAAACTTTTGAATGAGACTCCAATAGAGAACAATATCTTAACCTCATTGTAAATATCCTTTGGAACAATATTTTTGTCATAGCCCATAGAGCAAAGATCACAAGAAATGGGTTTCTGGAAAAAGAGAGCCTTTTTCAATAGCTTTTTTTTAGCCTTTATAATTCGATTAGAAAGCTCTCTTTTCTTATGAAACTTCTTAAAAGTGCAAATACCTCATTGTAAATAACCTTTAGCAGGCTTGAAAGCTGATATAATCTTGCAGAGTAGAACATTGGGATTTCTTTAGCATGCTATTTTCAACTTTGCTCCAACAGTGTTGTTATAACTGAGCTATAACTTGCATGATCTGCATGGCATTTGGAGTGCTGGATTTTTCCTTTTCAAATTTATCATACATCATATTTTCCTCTTAACCTTTACACGTTCGCTTAGACATGCAGTTCCTGCTGCTTAGTAACATTCCTCAATTAGAAGAAACAGATTGCCATGGATATACTATTGCTTTTCATATGTGATAGATAAACACATAAAAAATTAATGGCTATATAGTACTCTACAGATGAATAGTGTTTTTCCTTGTAATGTGGATTTTATCAACTAATAAGATGTTACTCTAAATGAGATACTTGAAAAAATCACAGAGAATGAGAAGTTCATAAGTTGCATTGTGTACTATTGATGTTTGATGTGAATTAACAAACATGCTAGAAATTTAGAAACAAGTACACTGATAGAGAAACAATTTTTGTACAGAACATTTAACCATCAGAATGTATTGGCTACCGCCTACCAGATATCAAAACAAAATCCTTGATTAAAATTTTGAGTAAAAACATTTGGTAATAATTCAATAAAGCCATCGAATAATCGATCCTAAAGTAGAAGGTTTGAGCCTTGGATTCTCAAGCTTATATTCTGGGATAGGATTGAGTTGAACATCTTGGATTAGGTTTCTTCCAAAATAAGAAGTGGGCAAAACCAGTGACTGGAAGTTTGCACTTCGATGCCCAAGTCAGTTTCAGGAAAAAATTGGAGATTGAGAAAACTTGTAGAGAATGATTCTCTTACTCTTGTTGTGTCTGCTTGCTTCATCATTCATAGATTTTGTCCGTAATCCAAATGTAACGCCTAACCTAGCCTGGAAAATGAGGACTGCTACTATCTATTGGTTATTAATGCTTCTGCCAAGCTGTTTTTTCGGCTAGTTTTGCAGCTGTCTTATATCATGTGTATATTAATATATGGACTTCTAAATGTTTAATTCACTTGTGTGGATATTTTGGGAGAGGGTCAGCACTCAGCAAGGGTGTGGGGGGAGGGGGAACTGCATTTAACATACAAACATCCTCAACTTTATTGATTAGGGAAAGCTTCTCTCTCCTGTCCTGGGTCCAACATTGGTTTTCACATTTGCATAGCTTGTTGCAAGTTTTCCTTATATTTTTGCTTATTATCTGTTGGATGTTTTTATAGACTTGTTGAGTCACTGTCTTTTCAGGACATATCAAGATGTCTGCTTTGGACCCAAAGGCATCATCAGACGTGGCCCCAAATTCGAATTGACATTTTGACAAAACCTATAGATCTGCTGATGCTTAACAGACTGAGGGAGTCCTATTGTGAGATCAGGGTGACTTGCTTTTTCCATTTATTCGTTAACCACTTTTTCGAAGTTAATTATTCAAATTTTCTGAGTATTGGAAGTTGATTAGTCAACTTTATTTTGTGCTAAACTTGTGAGAGCTATTGAATGTTGTGTTGAGAAATCAAGTTCTCAGCCCACTGAAAATAACCTTATCATACCATTTGTTTATGTCTGACATTCTATTTATTGTTCTCAACTAGGCTTCTATACTATTTTGATTTTTGAAAATTTTGTATTGTGTTTATAATTCATTTTTGCTAGATAATTGATCAATATCATGTCTGAAGTACATAACTCTGGCAGATGATTGATAACTGCTACCTCTATATGATGATAATGAATTCAATTAACCTTGCATGTCTTTTTCAAAGATGCAAGGCTTGTTCATCTTACCAGAATATAATGGTATTGTAATGTTTTGCCATTCACAATAAAGAAGTTTTCTACTGTATTGTGATATCTGCTCGTCCTGAAATTCCGTTCAGGGCAAAACTTGTTCCTTTTTTTTATCATTACTCTCTGATGATTCTGTCAATTCACAAGCCTCATATGAGTTACCATTACCAAACATTCCTGGGACGATTAACTTGATATGCTCTTAGCCTCTTCTTTTTTATCACACTCTTTGAACTGGATTTCATTTCTTCTGTAACTTTTTTATTTTCAGGAAGGAGAGGTTGATGCAGTGGCTGTAGTTCACTCTTATGACGATGGGTTGACAGCTGGATCTCATAGGACTAGGTTAACTGCTCTTAACGTATGTGGATTATGATTAAACATAAAAATCAAAACTATTCTTTTGTTAAAGGATGTTTAGGTGAGGATAAATTTACTCAGCATTCTTTTCCAACAGGTGCCTCCTATGGGTCTATTTTATCCAAAGCTTTTTGTTCCAGATGTGTACCCTCCACCACCCCGTGCATGGTAGAAAATTTTATCATATTTTCTTGTTTTCCATCAGCCAGCTTTATTGCTTTTATTAGTAAAACTTCTACATTCTTTTATGCTGCGTTGCCAGGTTCAATGACTACGAGGATATGCTAGAAGATACATGGCAATTAGACTACCCTAGAAGACCTGAGATATCAGACAGTTCATATTCAGGAATGAACGTTGGACTCCCGATGTGGGATAATTTTCCTGTTTTCTCTTCTAAGCCCAAGAAAGAAGAGAAGGTTGGTCTTGCTGAAGCAATCGTTAGCAGCATTTTATCAACAGGTAAGATTTTTTTTTAAAAATAAATTTTTGGTTGCTGTTTCGTTTTTTATTGAACTGTTCAATATCTATATTGTTGTTTTTGTTGACAGGTCGTATAGACCTCAAGAGAAAACTGTTTTGCAACATACAACTGGTGAGTTTGGGTGCAAAATTTTCTAGATAATACATTTTTATACTTTTCCATACACTGGACAAATGATGTTGGTAATTGGTCTAGATTGGTGGAGTGGCTTTGACACCTGGAATTGTTCCTGCTATGGAAGAAAGGTTGGTTGTGTGTAATTTTGGTAAAGTATGTTATTTTGTGAATGCTGCTACGGTTGTGATTTGTATTAATATGACATGCTTTAGGAATGCTCTTAATAAGTTAAAGAAGAGGGAAAACATTAGATTACGTACATTATAGATGCAGTTTTGCTTAATAAGTTGGGACAGTCTTGTTTGCCAAGTTGGTAAAATTAAGATGAAAGAGTGCAAAGAGAACCCCAAGATCCATTGTTGGTTATCATATAAATGTTTTGCCATTAGTTCAGGGCCTTTAGGTTACTGAACTTTTACACGGTTGATAAACTGCTGATAACATTTGATTCGGCATGTTACTTTCAGATAATTACATTTAATTTGAAATTCAAACCCCAAGTAGGCTTCGAAATTTGTTCTGTCTACTTTCTTGTAATCACCTTAGTGAGTGTGTTGCGGACTGCGTGCAAAAACTCTCTGTCTCCGCCGCACAGTGAGACAACCTGATAGATAAACATAATCCAAGACAGAAAGAGAGGCGAGGGGTGTAAAACTGATACCTGGAATATCCAGTTCACAATAATTGTCAAGAAAAGTATTTTGATGCTACTTGAAAGTGCACCTTAAAAAGAACTTTCTTTTCCCTTATCTATGATCTCCTTTCTTATTGCAGAGTTTTATTTTCAATTCCCTCAACTGAAGCAATTGATACTGTTGAGGTTAGTTTCGATTCTTTATGATCAGCAGTGGTCTATGCTCTTTATTCCCTTATTTAACTATATGATGGTACTTGTAAGAAAATTGAATCATCATGATCCTTTGCTTCGGTGAAGTTGATTTCAAGAATGTCAGAAAGTTATAGTTTATCAAGTTACCTAAATGGTAACAAGTAGAATAATTTTGGGCTGCAAAAACTGGTGAATTTCAAAGTTCATGTGGGATCAGAAGAGACCTGTTATTCCAAAATTACTTATCTCCAGCACCCGTCCCCTGAAGACCCACGGCACCCCTACAAAATTTGTATATGTTATGAAGATTTAGCATAACAAACTCAAAATTTGGATGATAGATTTTAATATGATCGCTTTTGTATAGGTTTTGCAAGCAAGAATGGATCCAACTTTTGTGCCCTGGAGAGGCGGCGCGGTAAGCCTATATTCACTGTTCTGTTATTGTTTAAATCTTTCATTTTCCTATATCTATTTAATGTTGCTTGTGTGCCCATCAAGACATTACATCACTGCATCTCTGCATTTAATTTACGGAATCCTATCTTCTATTTTTACTAATCACAAGGTATGGGTCAGCCTTATCCGTGAGCAATTATCCTTTCACATTTATTCTAAATATGCATTTGGTAGACCATTGCTATTGTTCTCTTGTACTCAATTTTTGTTGCCTCATCTGTTTTGTTTTGTTTTGTTGTGGTGATGTCAGATCCTTGGAATTCTTGATTTCAGCCGAGATGCGTGGATATACCGGGACGAATGGATCCGTAACGGGATTCACGTCGGAGGTGGCAGAAAATACAAGGACTCTTACTATATTCAAGCACAAGCTATGTGCTATATAAATTCTTAAAAAGATACAAGGAAGCAAGCTTGTTAGAAACAGCAAACATCCATCTAAAGCAACATTTTAATATTTAACTGAATTGTTAGAATGTAGTACTAGTCCTAATTGAGGAAATCCCTATTTGTTCATTCCGACAGTACACTTTTATGGCATATATAAGTCTCCTGTGGAATGATGTCACTACTAAAAAGATAAAAAGTCCCCCATTATCATCAAAAAGATATGCCATGTAAGAAGGGGAGAAAAGGAAATCCCACATTGGAAAGAAGGAACAGAGGAGTGATGAGGGTTTCATATATATTTGGTTTTCATATACTGTTAATATTTAAAAGGGTTGGTTGGCTAATTATGCCACATTCACCCTAGCTTGGTGAGTGCCGTATGGCTATCAAGACATATGGCCAACATAATTTGTGGAACTTCATAGGGTTGGCTCGCTTGGCCGACCCTCCAATTTACTATTCCAACCTTTCTCAACCATTAATTAATCGAGTGTATGCGGACTGCTCTTACCTAAAATGGGTATTCTCTATACCGTATCATTTTGCTAAATAGTTTTCTTTAGTGTAATTAAACATTTTACCTCATTATACTTTTAAAAGTACAACACTACATTAATTATTATGTCTTTAATATGTAATTTTAATAATCTATACATTAAATCTCCAGTTGGGATGGGGATCAAGCGAAGTTGAAAATAGCATGCTAAAGAAATCCCAATGTTCTGCTCTGCAAGATTATATCAACTCGGCAAAAGGTTATTTACAATGAGGTATTTGCACTTTTAAGAAGTTTCATAAGAAAAGAGAGCTTTCTAATTTGAATTATAAAGGCTAAAAAAAAGCTATTGAAAAAGACTCTTTTTCCAGAAACTCATTTCTTCTGTGATCTTTGTTCTATGGGCTATGACAAAAATATTGTTGCAAAGGTTATTTACAATGAGGTTAAGATATTGTTCTCTATTGGAGTCTAACTCAAAAGTTCACTTCAGCTACACATCTGAGAAGATAATTAAAATAAAGATAACAAATTCCAAATTAAACAAGAAATACAGTAACACAATTGCTGGGATTTGAGGAATCTATACTTGTTTCAAATCAAATACTCAGTTTTGAGTGTCAATCTGAATCAAATACTCGAATTGGTCTAAATTAGATATCCGATTTTGAAAGTCTGCAACTTTACATAAACACTAACTAAAACAAATTAAGTTAACATAAAGAAGGAAAAAAAAAAAAAACGTTCCTTCCTTTATTCTGATTGAAATTAAACAGCGATAATTCAACGGATAAATTTCGTATAATCATCTAACAATTAAAGTTTAGCGTCGACTTTCCCAATTCCTAATCCCAAAACCCCACAGGCATCCGGATACAAACTCTTCCTAATCTCCTGATAATTATCCCCATCCCATTTCCTCAAAGTCAACTGTTCCCCTAGGCGCATAGCAGCATCACCCAAGCTCTTCTCACTATCATGCGCCCCATCTACGATCCCCATCCTCACTGCATCATCTCCCCTAACTTTCATCCCCCTAAGCAAAACATCACGCCTAGTTGGAACACTATGCATCTTCGATCGGAACATCGCCGCAAAATAATCCGGCATCGAAAGTCCAATATCGATCTCGCTCATGTACAGCACGCCTTTATCGCTCCTCATCAGGAAGTAATCGTGGCTCATCGCGAACAAGAATCCGGCGGCGGCGGCGTGCCCCTGGACGGCGGCGATTGTCGGCATCGGGAGGGATAACATCTCGGCGATTACTGGTTTGAACGATTCGACCATTTCGCGGAGGCGGCTCATCCAATTGGCGCCGGCGGCTTTAGCCCACGCGAGATCGAAGCCGTTGGAGAAGAATTTTCCTTGAGATGTGGTTATGAGAACTGAGCCGCGCGTGGCTTGGGATTTGAGGTGTCGGAGAGTGGATAGGAGGGAGGCGATGAGAGTCGGGCTGAGGCGGTGCTCGTCGTCGCCGGTGAGAGTTAAAGTGAAGATGTTGCCGTGCTGTTCTAACGTGCACATGATTTGGTGATGTGGTGACGGTTAAGAAGAATTGGGTGGAGTGATAATCTATCTATCCATGTTATTTTTATAGTAGTATAGTCCATTTTTGGCCCATCAAAACACATGATATTGAAACTAAACTTATTTTATTCCGAATAAAGAAAGCTAACAAATTAGGACTAACATCTAAAATCTCTTTAGAACTGTAAGTATTCAGGGTCGGATAAGGGTAGATATAAATTGAGTATTCTAATTGTTAGGAAGAATATTGATGATAGCAACCGTATCTAGAAAGAGCGATCAAATTATGAGTATTAAGCTTGTGAGGGGAGATGAGGTGGTAGGAAGACTTATTGATCTTGAAAAGATTAAATGTGTGAAGGATGTGTGCTAAAGGGTCCTAATTGGAGATAAGATATCAATGAACGATGAAGGTCGTATTTTGCTAACCTCTGTAATGGAAATCGAGGTTAAGATGTCAGAGATATAAGCATTCCTCACGATATGGTAAATTGTGATTGTATGCGGAGAAAGCAATAAGACATAATAACATCCGTATTGAGATTTGGAGGTGTTAGAGGAAAAGAGGAATTGAGAGTTGCTAGAGTATCATACTCGCCTTTCGAAAGACCGAAAATTAGTTGGAGAACCATCTTCTTATTAAAAAAAATAGGGTTATCAACATTAGCTAGTTGATATGCAAGTAGCTTTAACCGCTTATATTAATCAATCATATTAATTGGAGAAATTATCAAGGAAATGTTCCTCAAGATAAACAACACGACTATATTTGTTATCATAAAAGATTTCCTCTAAACGTTTCCATAGTTCAATAGTAGTAGCTTCAGGCTTCATGATTATTTGTGCAAGATCTCTTGAAATAGTCCCATCCATTGTTTTACAATAGCATCTAAACATTTCCAAGTAGGTATATTAATATCAATAAGAGCGAGAACAAAAATCATCAATGTGATTGACAACGTTGTACGCACACACATAAATTCGAAAATATTCAAACCAAGTGGCATAATGGCTTTCTTCCTAATCAAGGACCATAGGAATGGAATTTTTGATGTTACTAACAACAAAAGCAGAGTCGGAAGAGGAAGATGGAGGCCAAGAAGAATCACCAAAATCGATTTGTATCATGGTTGTCAAGAAGAATATGTATAAAAACGCAGCGCTAAAAATAAAGAGAAGAGGGGAGCGGTGGATGAGAATTATGGGTTGATTTTAATTACTATGTAAAATTGTGTCATTCTCTCTTTTTGGGATACTTTAATTAATCAAGTATATATAAATGCACGAGTTTTATCTTACTATAATTACACAAAATCAGATTTATACAAAATAGCAGCAAATCTCTTGTTACTAGATTTGCTATCAGAAATGATATTCTATATTATTATAATTCTTAAATTTATTTTAAGCAACTGTTATTTTATTGTTATTTGTTTAAAAGAGAAAGTGCGTATATATAAAAAAAACTTGAAAATAGTAATTTTGAAATATCGAAAACAATATTTCTTAAAACATACGACCCTTAACATTTTAATAAAAATCAGATACTTTTACTTATGATTGTGAAGTTTAGGGGTAAAGGTAGAAGTTGGAGTGATCATTGGTACAATTTCCATCCAAAATGGATAAATAAGTTCATAAACTAAAACTCTATCAAAAAAAAAATAAAAAATTCATAAACTAAAACATATAGAGATAAACGGAAAAGTGTAGGTAACCAACCCATGTTATTGGAGATGTTAGTTGAGAAGATATGGACTATACTTGTGCCAAAATAAGATAAGATTGTTGACCAACGTGACCAAATACTTTATTGACAACGTTGGGAGCAAAAATGTACAACATGGATATATTTTAATCGGCGAAGATTGAGTAGTTTATTGTAGCTCGGATATTGAGAAATTATTAAGGGGTTTTGATCTTTTAGTAAAATTTTGAGCACTTTTTATCGAATTTTCGATATGTGGTGGATGACCCATTAATTTGGTAGGACATTTTTCATATGTGGAAAATTTAAGTGCGAAAAGGGATTCTCAAATAAAGTTAGAGGATCAAGATCTTTTAATAATTTTTCATAGTTATCACCAATACTTAATATGCAAAATTGATTAGCTCTATAATCTAAGCTCCAATTGCAAAGATTGCTCTTAAATATGTTATTTTTCGAAGAGATCTAGAAGAATATCACTAAATCTCTTATTTCATTCATTCTAAATTATATGTTTTTCTTAAAAAAAATTTGAAATAAGAGAAGTTTTTTTTTAAAAAAAAATACTATCATACCATTATTAATCACTCATTTCACCCATTATTCTATCCCAGAACCTTCCCATCTCATTTTTTTCTGTATTATAGAATTAGTTATTTCGGGAAATATTTTAGCTAACACTAATTGAAAAATATTTTATAATTTAGCTAAGGGTAAAATTGAAAAAAAAAAGAATTTTGCCTTAATTATTAAAGAATTAGGGTATCCATTGGATGGTAATATATTATTTTTGAAAAAGGACAAAATCTTTAATATTATCGAATACAAAAATGTTCATAAAATAATCTTAGTTAGTAGAGTAGTGGTGCTCACCCAGTCAATAACTGACCAAATATGAAATTGGTCAATCACCATTAGATTAGAATCTAGATGATGGAGATTAAAACTTAATAAATTAACTATGTAGGGTATATTAAAAAATAAAAGACAATATTTATAATTTAAGTAAAATAAGTGATTTTATTAGGTTTTAATCTCCACTATTAATCTTAAATTTTAATTTAATGATAATTGAGCAAATTATTTTTTATTAAGCGAGCACAGTAGCTAAAATATGGAATTATATTGTTAAAAAATACGGGATTTATCAACCTTCCTTATTTTTACTATTTACCTTGAATTACTTTTTACCCTTGGCGCCAATATTCCAAATGAAAGTTTTCACCCACCCCGCCCAACACAAATTACCGATTTTGGCGCCAAAACCCTCCCCACTATAAACCCTTTCCTCAAAACCTCTGCATCTCCTCAGTACTTTCAACCTATGCGGTTCAATTTCCTTTAATCGAAATATGGATATTGCAACCACCGTAACGGAGTTTGGATCCGACGCGCCCCGGAAGAAGAATCCAGATGAAGGAACCAACACTCTTCTTCATAACGCCACTGTTAATCGTGCCGTTACCACTACTGGATTCCGTGTCTCCATCAAACCGGAACCGTCTGAGGAGCCCCAATGTCCCGCCCTACAACCGGTCAAGGATGAACCAGTTACCGAGCCTGAGTGTGGTGGTTCCGATGTAAGAGATATGGATCTTGATCATCCGGACTCCAAAAAGGAGTTTCCGAGGATGACATTTGATCAGTTCCTCGAGGCCACGAATACTAAGGTTATGTCCCCCGAAGAATCTCTGCAATCGGTGGTCAGAGTGAAGCCGGAGCCTACAGAGGTGCCTGTTAGTCCCGTGCAAGGGGAAGTATCTTCGGGCGATAATCAAACATCTGTGGAGAACAGTGAGGTGAATAAAGTGAAAGAGGAGGCGTATTCCGAGAATAATCAAGCAATTGTAGTGTATACAGGCGTGCCAGTAGTGAAGGAAGAGTCTAGAGAATTAGCCATTGTATTGAAAGAAGAAGCTAAGACGAATCCTGAAGAGCCGGATTTAATAGTAGTAGAGAAGCCAAAGAATGCCTTTGATTATCTAAAGAAGTCGTCAAAGCCGAAAAATGTGCAGAAAGAACCTGTTAGGGATACAACGTTTCGTGGGATTAAAGTGGAAGATGGAGACTTTCCGGAAGAGGTGGATTGGTACTTGGTGGGAAGATCAATGGTGACCGGGCTTTCAACGAGCAAGGGGAGGAGATTGGTGGATAATGAGATCATTCATTTTAGCTTTCCTAGTTCGAGTATGAAGTATAATGCGCAGTGGATTGTTCGATTCTATACTAAACGATCCGGAGAGGTTTGTGTTAATTGATTGTTTCTTTGTGCTAATGTCAAATTAAAGTTGTGTTTGCTTAAATGTTTGTCACTGTAACTTTTCAGATTGGTAGACTTCCTATGGAGTGGGGCAAGTGTGTCGTTCCACTCGTAAATACGGGGAGGGTTAAAGTTCTCGGACGGTGTGTTGTTGCTCCGCCACTCCTTCACATTATGGATGAGATTGTGTTGTACATAAGGTAGAGTTCTTCAATCTGCAGAAGCTTTTGTTAATTACTTCAAAGTCTATCCGTGTGATGTTAAGTCTTGCTGTTTATCTGTTTGGCAGTTTTTACATTCACAACTCAGTATTCACTGAGCTGGAGAAGTCACAAATATGGAAGCTAGAAGCTAATTCATATACAAACAATACTATTTATCCGCTTCTTAAGCTGTTTAGCTTGCTGAAAATAAGACCATACAAACAGGTGCTTTTTCTTTATCTATCTTATTTCTGTTAACATCTATTTAGGATGTAACCTGTGATAAAATTATGATTACAATGAGGCATATTTCTCACTTTCTATCTGTTTTTTCTATCAGCCGGAATTCACCCCTGAGGAGCTAGACTCACGAAAGCGATCACTGGATCAAGAAGTATGTGGTGTTTTCCTTTCCTCAAAATGCTTAATTGTACTGTTGAAATATTACATTCATCACCCCACTGCTTGCTGCACTAGGATGTCATTTAAAGATGTTTTCTTTTGAATTCTACATATTCTAAGTATTTGCGTATGTTCTCAACTATTGAACTAGTTTTGATGGCCTTATTTTTCACCAATTCTTTGCATTTATGGTGCTCAAAATTGAGAAGGTGGTCTAATGCGACATGAACCATAGTTTTACTCTGATTTTGTATCTATGAGCTATTTTGTTGGCGTATTCAAGCTGAGAGATATTCTATTTTCTTGGTCAAAACAGTATGATCAGGATGAAGCTTTAGCATTGATGCCCATAGCAAAGAGGAGACAAGGTTGTCAGCAAGAACAAGAAAAAGATGAGCAAGTTATTACAGAGGCTGCTCTAAATAAGCTTGTTGGAGCTGCAGATACTTACAACTTAGAGGTGCCACACATAAATGAAATCATATGCTGTGTAGTTTTTGAGTTCATCAATGTGGCTAGTCTGATTGCTATATCTAATTTTGTAGGAGATGGAACCTCCAAGCACATTAATATGCAACTTAAGGTCATATCAAAAACAGGCTCTTTATTGGATGACAGAATCGGAGAAAGGAATTGATGTTGAAAAAGCAGCACAAACTCTTCATCCGTGCTGGGGAGCTTATCGTATATGTGATGAGTACGTATTTGCTGCTGCAACTTATTAGTTATATTAGTCTGGAGTATCACGTCATCCATACTCCTGGAGTATTTTAAAATTTCTCTTTAAGTATGTTGTATCTATGATATTATAGATATCTTATTAAAGTTCTTTAAAGCAGAAGGGCTTCCTCAATCTTTCTAAACAACTTCTCTGGAGAGGCAACAACACAATTTCCCACGGCAACACAAATGGCCAGAGGGGGAGTGAGTATTTCTATTGCCCACTTATTTTCATGTGTACTTCGATTTGGAGATGTCCATTATTACTGCACAAGTTAATAAGTTATGTATTAATCTAAGTGGTGGTATTTTGTTTAGATTCTTGCAGATGCAATGGGCCTTGGAAAGACTGTAATGACAATTGCTTTATTACTTTCAAGACCTTATAAGGGTAGCATTGACAGGCAAGGCAACACAAACAAGCAAGAAAATGCATGGCCTAAAGCAAAGGGGGGCACTCTTATTGTGTGTCCCATGGCTTTGCTAGGACAATGGAAGGTAAATTTCAGTTTTATTTTCTGATAAGTATCTACAGTTTGCTTCTTACATGGCTTGCAAGCTATTGTCTTTTAAGTTCTGGTGCCGTCGGATAAAAATGGTTGGCATGATCATTTCCTATTGTATTGTTTTTCTGTTGTATTTGTATTAATTTGTAGAAGTCCACAATTATTTCCTAAGATATGTCTTTTAATAATCTCAGGATGAGCTCGAAACCCATTCACAACCAGAAAGCCTGTCCATTTTTGTTCACTATGGAGGTTTAAGAACAAGGGATCCCAAGGTTATCTCTGGATATGATGTGGTCCTAACAACATATGGTGTCCTGTCTGCAGCATATAAATCTGTAAGATGCAGAATCTGAGTAGCTAATCAATTTTTCCTGTTTGCTAATGTATTTAAATTACTAAAAATTTCTCCATTTCATTACTTCTAAATCGTGACATGTGTTGTAGGATTTGGAGAATAGCATTTTTCATAAGGTTGACTGGTATAGGGTGGTGTTAGATGAAGCTCATACCATTAAATCCTGGAAAACCCTAGCTGCTAAAGCTACCTTTCTGCTATCAGCACACTGCCGGTGGTGTCTCACTGGGACACCTATTCAGGTATGCTTGCAATTACTCTTTCATGTTTCTCTGTGTATTATGATTTCTTGGGAATATAATCCTCGATCAATCGATCTATGCAGCCCTCTCGTGAACTTGTGCTATCTATTTTCTGGTTATTGCTATCTAATTAATGTTTTCAAAAACTTATGGTTATTTCTTTAAGTTGAGAAAAACTGATGCACGTTGGGCCATATGATTCAAGCTGATAATAATTGTTTTTTATCAATTTTTGCAGAATAACTTGGAGGACCTCTACAGCCTTCTATGCTTCTTGCATGTTGAACCTTGGTGCAACTGGCAATGGTATGATTATGCAATGTTGGTCCATAAATGCTTCATCTAAACAATTGTTAAAACAGTCTAAATAATCTGAGCTTACATCTTCTACAGGTGGCAGAAATTGATTCAGAGGCCTTACGAAAATGGCGATCCAAGAGGAATGAGGTTGATCAAGGCTATTTTGAGGCCACTAATGTTGAGAAGAACCAAGGAAACCTTGGATAACAAAGGAAGGTAACCACTATTGAATCTCTAAACTTTAGATTCTTTGTGATTCTGGAAAAGATCCGTTTCTGGAGTTGTAACGATTTATCATCTGATGCAGGCCCATACTTACTCTCCCTCCAACTGACATTCAAGTCATTGAGTGTGAGCATACTGAAGCTGAACATGACTTCTATGATGCCCTATTTAGAAGATCGAAGGTAATTGATTATCCTTTCACACATTTCTTCTCTAAAGGATCTAGGTAAGTAATTGATTGGCAATGCAAAATAAACAGGTCCGGTTTGAAGAGTTCGTGGCACAAGGCAAAGTTCTTCACAACTATGCTAATATACTTGAGCTATTACTTCGTTTAAGGCAATGTTGCAACCACCCTTATCTTGTTTTGAGGTAAGAAAATATCATTTGAACTACTTCCAATTAAAGTTTCCAATCTGTTCCAATGATTTGATTCCAATTGCTCTTTAAACACTACAGTCGAGCTGATTCACAACAGTACACGGACTTAGACAAGCTTGCGAAAAGGTTCTTAGAACCAAGTACTGATCCCGAAATTCCAAGACAGGGAGGTCCTAGCCGGGCTTATGTTGAAGAGGTTGTTGAAGGCATCAGGCGGGGTGAAAATAACGAGTGTCCCATATGCATGGAGTATGCAGATGATCCTGTGCTCACTTCATGTGCACATAAGATGTGTAGAGAATGTATCCTCTCAAGCTGGAGAACTCCAGCAACTGGTCTATGCCCTATCTGCCGAACTGTGCTGAAGAAATCGGACTTAATAACATGTCCAACAGATAATAAATTTCGAGTTGATGTTGTGAATAACTGGAAGGAGTCTTCAAAGGTTACAATGCTCCTGAAATGCTTGGAAGAAATTCGTAGTTCGGGTTCTGGTGAAAAGAGCATCGTTTTCAGTCAGTGGACTTCATTTATGGACTTGTTAGAGATTCCGTTGCGCAGGAAAGGAATTGGGTTCTTAAGGTTTGATGGAAAATTAGTGCAGAAGCAAAGGGAGAAAGTACTGAGGGAGTTCAATGAAACTGATGAAAAAATGGTAAAAAAAACACATTCTCAAATGCTTAAAACATGTGGTTGAACAGTCTGTTCTACAACTTATCTATTTTGTTTCTTAACCAGGTTTTGCTGATGTCCTTGAAAGCGGGCGGTGTTGGCTTGAATCTAACTGCAGCTTCAAATGTCTTTTTAATGGTAACATTTTTCTAAATTATAGTGCAAATTGAACTGAGAAGTGCCAAAAAAGACTCATAATCTTGAAATGTTCAATATGATAGGATCCATGGTGGAATCCAGCAGTGGAGGAACAAGCTATCATGCGTATTCATCGGATAGGACAGAAGCGAACTGTTAACGTTAGAAGATTCATTGTCAAGGTCAGATTTTTTTTATTTAAGGTTCCATAATTAATTCAAGTGTTTTCTGCGATGAATTTGTCAAATTTTGACCATAAACCCAAAGTGAACTCTTCAAAAGTTCCATTGATGTCAAATTATGCCGGATTGAAATAGATACTTGGTCTATATGATTTTTTTTAAACACTGGGTCCCAATCCAAATTCAGAAATTACCCCATTATCACTGTTTGAAAATTCATAAATCCCACACGTATCGTACATAATTATATGTTAAATATATCAATACATCATTAACATAACCATAGTCGGCAAATATGGTACGATGATCTATTTTGACATGTCTAATTAATCTTAACAGGACACGGTGGAGCAACGGTTGCAACAAGTTCAGGCACGGAAGCAGAGAATGATCTCTGGTGCCCTCACTGATGAGGAAGTCCGATCAGCTAGGATTGAAGAGCTTAAAATGCTGTTTAGATAGATTTAGATTTTACATAATTATGTTTAATTATTAGTAACTTAAGAAAGGCTTTTGGGGGTCCAATTTTGTTTAATATGTTGGGTTGGGTCCAATTTTGTAAATCTGAATATTTAAATAATTAAATGAGATCCAACATTTTTGGTAGAAAATGACCATTGTATCCGTGTGTGCTATGAGCATCAGAAGAGAATATGGTAAAAGATACCAAAGTGTTCTATCAAAAAAAAAAAAAAAGATACCAAAGTGATAAAAAAAGCATATTAAAGAAAGAGTAAATGACCAAGTTGGGATGGCAACAAATGCCAGCCAACCAAATATAAAATAAAAGGATTGGGTACGACCACGTAGACGTTAAGCTAGCCAATGGATCTAACAATAAAGATGATTGGTTAAGCAACCGTTAGATGTCGACAGCCATGAAATAATTTAAATCTAGGGGTATAGTAAGTAAATTGTTAATTACTCGATGGCTTTTTCTATGGTGACTTTGTAAAAAACAAAGTAACTATTACTTTACCCATTATCACCATTGGATTAGTGGTATGAGATGTGATCTAATGGTGATAAAAACAAAGTAGTAGTTACATCAAAGTAACCATAAAAAGCACCTTACTCCATCAGTACTAAACTTTATTTATTTTTACATTATAGTCACAGAATTGAGAAAACATTATATACTCGTTGATTTTCCAACAGTTTCATTGAACTCTACTTTTTTTTGTTTTTCCATCCGGTTTTCGAACCACATTGGACCGACTAATTCGGATTCGGGGCGGGTCCAAGGATTATGGTATTTAAATCCCTTCCAGTCGCGGTTGTGGGGTATCGATCCGCATACCTCCCTACCAAGCGCAGCCCCATGCTACCACTGCGCAAACCATCGATTGGTTATTGAACTTTACTGATGAGTACTAAACTTTATTTATTTTTTATTCGACGTATTCGACGTATAATTGTTTGCTTTTAGAGGATGTTTGGTAAAATGTTTCGTGGGGTATATAGCGTTTCGTAGGAGCATATAACATTTTTATTCCAATATGCTAATATAAAGGTATTTGGTTAAATTTTTTAAACTACAACATTTAGAATTTTGGAAGAAAAACGAAGCGTTTCGGGAAAGGCTCCAAACTGAAGCTTTTCACGAAACGCTAGTTTGTATTTTAAACCACATGTAAACTTTGACAAAATTACCCTAACTTATTATTATCATTATTTATTTATATTGATAAATGGTATACCCATATTAGTCTTTTGACATGTCAATGCAACTGTGTTTTATAAGTCTTCCAAACACTAATTATCCAACAACTATCAACAAACAGCAACAGCTAACCGCAACAACCAACAAGGAGCAACTACAAAACAAACAGCAATACTTACGTATGTTTATGGATTTTATAGTGTAAAAATATAATCAATGTCACTGAAATTGACAAAACTAAGAACTTTTATGCTAAAACTATCACTTTTACTCTAATTCTCGAAATAAATATTTTGACAACTAAACTTTGTTTAGTGACATTGATTATGAAACTACCATTCTAATTTCCGGAACATATATTGATCTATTTAAAATATGTCTATTTTTGACATTTTTACCTATTAACAACAAATGTTCATCATAATTCTACCAAACACTAACAATTACATAACTACCAACAAACAACATCAAACCGCTGATTGCAACAACAACACTAAACGGGGCTTAAGAGTCTGTAAAAATCAACATTGAATGAATCATAATTATCCAAAACTATCCAAATAGTTTTGCATGTATCAAATGATGTAATTAGCTAGAATTTTTTTTTCCAAACAAATCTTTCAAAAATAAAAAATTCAAACAAAGCATGAGCTTATTTATTAATGAGAGAAATTGAATGTTTTTTATATATAGAGAAAGCTTCAAAAATAATAAATTTTAAAAGTACAAAAAAATGGTTTGACAGTAAATATGGTTAAATTTTTAGAATTTTCAAACTTTAAAATCATTGACTGCCAGATGTTAGAAAATGCAAAGCTTTATTTTGAAAGAAAAATAAAATGCAAAGTTCATAATTTTTTTTGGGTAATTTTCGAAAAAAATTATTGTGCTTATCAATTTTGTTAAAAAGATGACAGAGTTTATGCTTTTGATAAAATGAGGATTGTGTTTATCTCTGTTAACCAAAAAGCGAAAAAATCATTAACGGTCTTAAATGTGATGATGTGGCAAGGGATATTATGATATGAAAAACTCATTTCTCACGCTTTAAAATTGTAAACACATGAATGTTTAAGAAATTTATCAATAAATAAAGACAAAAAAACTCATTGCCACATCATCACATTTAACACCGTTAATGATTTTTCCACCTTTTGAATAACGGAGATAACACAATTCTAATTTTGTCAAAAAAATAAACACAAACACGATTTTTTTTTTGGAAATTACTTTTTTTTTTTTTAGTATCATAAAAATGAGGAAAGATTGGTAACCTATAAAAGATAGGAAAGCCATGTCATATTTTGACAAGAGGATGCTTGTAGTTTCTTTATGTTGGCTTTTACTTTCTCCTTTTTCAGCTGCAACTTTTGGCCAAGGCCTGCTTTGCAATTGCAACAAAGGAAGGTCCACTTTTCATTTTCTCATTTTTCCAATATGTCAACAATTTCTTTTAATTTAGTAATTGAATTTAAAACTTCACTGACTTTTTCATCTTTTGAAACAATCTAATTGTAGAACATTGTATCTTTTTTCCAACATTATTTTAAACCTAGTCAATAACCTTCACTTATTTTTATCTTTATTTTATTTCTTTGAATAAAATTATTACACTCAGTAAATAATAGAACTACCTTTTTTCTTTTATGTTACAAACAAGCACATTTTTCATTATAAGTTTTCCAATTTATAATAGACATTTTTTTTAAAGGAATTTATAATAGACATTGAATTTATGATAATTATTGATACTGTAAAGTTTATAAAGTATAAGTAATTATTTATATGCAATTATAGGAAACACAACACAAATAATAATTTTTATAAGTTATTTCTAATAATATTTTATTTTTTTGAAAATTTTCTAATAATATTTCGAAAAGTCAATTATAAGTGATATGGATGATAGTTTGACCAAGAGCAACAATCTCGAGAAATAATCTATTTATATAAGCACTGCTCGAGGCTCATATATACAATAATGGTGAATTGACTATTGGAAGCCCGTTTTCAACGAGAACCCAAACCAATCATGATCAAACTTTCATATATAAAATCTAGGAGTGAGCAAAATTGAATTGGAATTTCAAACCGATAAAATCGACCCGAACCAAGTGAATTATTCTTTGTTTGGTTTGGTTTAAATCATTTTTTAAAAACATTTGAGTTTTCGATTTTATTCGATTTGATAAAAATACCTTTTGTGTGGTTTTGTTAGGTTTTTTATTCAAACCGAACCATGATACCTCTACATAAAAATTCTAGAGAGACTTCTCTTTATCTCTTATATCCACTATATTTCTCTGAAACATTATTAACTTTGTTATCGTATTAAGAAGCTGCTTGAAATATAAAAGGAACACACAGTTAAAACTCATTATAATTTACATAATAGTCCTACATATAATAATTGAATTGTTACCAAATTTTTTGTAATAATTGAAATAAATTTTATATAAAAAATAGATTATTTCCAATTGATTTAAAATCATTATAATTTGGGAACCCAAACCAAAGTTTTTGTATTAAAAAGAAAGAAAAGGGCGAGAAGAATAAAAAGACATATTGATAGAAAAAGAAGAAAGGCGAGGCGTGTAAGCGTGACTACTGTTGTAGTCGGTCAGACCTCTCCCTTTGACTAACCGTTTTAATTTTCTCTCTCCTCCTTTTTTATCCCCTATAAATACCCCCATCCTTCCCTTCTCCTAAACCTAATCTCATTTTCTTCCACACAAATCAAATCCTCTCCCAAACATGGCCGACATCTCCAGGGTTCGCACCTCTTCTTCTTCTTCTAAATCCAACCGTCTCCAGCGCCGTCGTCCGGCGACTCTCGAAATCAATCCGCCGTCGTGGAACGTCGCTATCCCTCTCTTATCTCCGCTCATCACTTCTCCGGAGGATCGGATTCCGATTTTGAAATCGCAAGATGAGAAAGTGCAGAGGAATCAAGTAGTTGAGGCGGAGAAAGGAATCGTGTTTAAGAAATGGCAGCATCCGGCAGCTCCCTTCTGTTATGAGACGCCTCAGTTTGCTCCGTCGTTTTCTGTTCCTGTGTAGATATTGATTAGGTTGAGTTTAGATTTGTATACTCACAAGTTAATCTGTTGTTGTTCATAACATACATAACTTTTTTATCATAATGACGATGATTATGATGGTAATGATGCTAACCATTTTTTATTTGGTTGTGTAATCTCAATCAATTTTAATTAATCATCTTCCTTATCTGCTTTGTTTTCAGATATCTTTTATGCTTTTTCGGTATAGATTGCTGATTTTAAAAGTTACTAGTATTTTAGTGATTAACTACGCAAGTAAATGCCAATTAAGTTAAGGGGAAAATTAAAATTTAACTTACCATTTGCAACCGATTGATAGTGTAAAGATCTTCCGCTATTAACAAAGATCTTCCGCTACTAACAATTGCAACCATAGTTACCAAAAAACGCTATTGCAACCATTAAATAAATATCTGTTTGTAGATATTCGATTTCAAATTTTTTTAAATAATTTTACTTTTATGTTTCTACATTAATTTGATGATTAGGCCATTTTATTATGTAATCTGATGAAGTTTTTTGCTTAGTTGGATAGTTGATTAAGGTCTATAATAAAATTCAAATTGTGAAGAACTCTGAATGGTTATGCTTATTTTTTTTTGGTTACAGAATGGTTATGCTTATTTAGTACTTAAGCCTCATATTAATTATATAATATTTCTTTTATGGTCTAGATTATATAGTATTTTTTCTAGTGGTGTTGAATTCAACATTCGATGCCTCTGTATTGTTTGGACATCGGAGTCCCCTCATGATTGATTAATCAGATGTTTAGCATCAAATCTCAATCACTACATATTATATTTGGTCAAATTTGAATATGTTACATGAATCATACGATAGTTGTTCATAATCTTTTTGTTTGGAAAATATTCTGAAAATATTACTTTAAGATTATTTTTCAATTTAGCTAAGGGTAGGTTCTATAGTGGTATTTGCAGATTACTTATCAATAAAACTAAATTTTGATGTAGTGGGAACTCGAACTTCAAATCTTTCAAGTAGAAGATGAGTGTCTTACCACTAGGACCAACTCTTATTAATAGATTACTTTTCAATTAATTGAACTAAAACTAATCATAAAATATTGTATACAATATGAATTATAGTACTATATTAGTTTGGTAACCAAATCAAATCCGTGAAAGCACCGATAGGTTCTAATCTAACATCTCATTCAATTTGAATGGTCATCAACAAAAGGTTATTCATTCAGAGATAAAGAAATATTAATAAATCATTTGAGGATTCTTTAATTGCTGCAGGCCAAAATCTTATAATAGTGCTGCTTGTAATTTAGGTAATCTTAATTAAAATCTTAATTAAATCTGCAAGCATCGATCTGTTATTTATTTTGCAGTCAGTAGTCACTTTCTGTTGATTTATTCTGTTTACCAGTCAAAAGGGTACTATTTATTTCTAAACTGAATCTAAATTACTCTAGATTAACAAAGACAAAATAGCTAGTTACAGTTTGCCTTGGATGTATAGATTGAAAATTTTGTAGTCACACACAATAGTAAGAATGTAGAAAACATTTGCACATTAATGTCGACATAAATTGTCTGTGGAAACAGATTTGAATGTGACAGACTAAATCTCAACCACTAACTACTGACTTCATCCGATCACTCTCAGATCGGAATAACATCCGTGTCCGGCTTCTCCAAACGCAGCCTTCATATCAAACAGATTCCCTGAATTGGTATACAATTTTGAGTTTGCGCTAATTCGGTGTTAAAAGATGAATTTGAGCTTCTTCGTCTGTTGTTGGAAGTTGATTTCGTTACTGATCGCATTTGATGTGTCTAATTCAGGCTGTAGCCACGCATTTGAAAACTTGTTTATCATAGTTCAAGTGTTCTATAGAGTAGAATGGTAGAAAAGGATTGAGCTAATTTGTTTTGTAAGTGGTCAAACTTCTGTTAAGATATATAGTTTGCCAAATTACAACAAATGATTAGATTAGAATAATAGACACTGGGAAATGAACATGATGATGTACCAAAGCCATGACTTTTAAAACAAATAAAATTGCAAACTCTGATGTCATTGTTTATAAGAATTCTATGGATGTTACAGAACAATATGTTTGATTTGATCCTGCTTTTGAGCAACTTATTCATAGTAATCTTCCCCTGCTTTCGAAGAATTTGACTTCGTTTTGAAAGAGTAAAAACTTTGAATACATCTAATTCCGGTTCTTTCTTTTTTAGACTATCTTCAATATCAATAGGGAATTTGTACAGATAAATTTTTAATCGACTCGACTGTTGCATCATTTTTACTTACTTGGTTGGTTTATACCTTTGCGAAACCTTTACTAGAAAAAGCTTCTTTCGGCCTTTGATCTTTTTGATTTTGTTTATTAAGCTCGTGATCTTTTTATTTGGATTACCGTGAACAAAAAATCTTTAATTACTGTGAACAACAAACTTGGTAAGAAGTACCACTTATTTAACATGCATATGAAAATCACGGTTTAAGAAGTTCAAACTACAACTTCTTATATCCCCGATATAGCTATAAGGAAAGCGTAAATATTTCACAAACTGTATAAGATGTAATTTCAAGCGCATGTCAAATGAGTCACTTGTTTTTAACAAAGTTCGGTTTTCACAACTAACTAAAATGTGAAATAAGGGAAAGTTGACAACGTTTTTCTTCCCTATTTCGTATTTATTTTTGTGTTTGACCTTAAACCGATGTCATGGTAACGTTATACTTATAATACTACTTTGAAAAGGAAGCTTGTTTTGATCCTTGATGACTTGGAATTGAAAAATGCTGCTGTTTTCATCTCTACCAAAACATATTTTTATCAATTAGAACTTTTAGTTAAATTTTTAGTTGTTTGTAGATATGAGTACATCATGTAAAATGTTAACATTTTTTTCTTTGCTTTTCTTTTTCTTCTGGCATTTCATTCCTAACAAATTTGTCGTTAGTTTGAAATATTTTTGTGAATTTTGGTGTACTAACATAGTTACCGTTCATGGATCATTATTATCTAGGCTCGATATGATGGTTAAGCAACAGATCAAATAATGGTAATTATGTATTCATTTTGTGTTAGGTACGTGTGAGATTGATAATACTTTAAAATGTTTCTAAATAAAAGTTTAGAAGTGGAATTGATCAAATAATAAGTTTTCAGTTTCTAAAATTGATAACAAGCAAAACTTGTTATCGGGTTTTGCCCTTAAGTTAAATAGGCCCATTCATTTATAAACACATCTACAAGTCCATCCACATTCTCCTCTAAAGGCTTGGATGGGGCGGATGGCCTCTAGGCCTGCAAAAGAGACTAACCTCTTATTAAAGGCTTCTCCTAATTAGACTACAAAAAGGAGTTCAAGTCCTAGTAGGAGTTAAGCTCTACAAATCGGGTATATGAACCCCTCAAACACGGTATAATTCATTCAACTATTCATTACTTGCAATACACTTCTCAAACAAGTAACTGACTTTGGCATCGGAGTACCCGGCGATGTTGTCGCCGGTCTTGTTTTGTAGGTTACATGAGGAGAAGATTGTTTGAAGATTCACACAATTATCAAAAACCAAACCAATAGAGATAAATTTGTTTTTGTTTTTCATGTAAATAATGAAAGATTGCTTACTACCAAAACAAAAATGTGAAAGGACCCGACAACTTCTATCAACAGCTTAATCTCATCCAATTTGAATGGTCAGCAACAAATGTTATTCATTCAAAGATAAGAGCATATTAATCCAAATGGATAAAAACAATTGAACCAAAAAAGATAGGGATATAGATTAAAATTGCCCCAAATGTTTTTGGTGAGTATAGATTGCTTTTCAAACTTACGAAATAGTGCAAACGATACCCTATTGGTTCTAATCAAAGATCAATTTATTCTTCTGTTACCTAACACAAATTTGAATAAGAGGACTTTTAACTCCGAAACAAAGTTGGATAGCAGTTATCATTTGTTTTTAAGCAAAAACGAAATTGTGAAATGTACTTTTCGTAGAATTAAGAAATTGTCAATTTTACTGAGGTGTACGAGTGCATTTTCCATGCCTTTAACTAGTTATGTTAGGATGTAGGGCTAAATGGTCTAGAAATTTTATTTGGACGAAAAATGTCTTTATCCACATTAACAAAATTGATTGCAAAAAATAAATTTCATAATCATCTTTTCGTTCAAAAATAAATCACAATGACTCATTTACAAAAATTGAAATTACAATGAATTAATACGAAGACCCGAAATTCTACTCTTATGTTGAAAAAATAAAATAAAAAAATAAAGTAAAATACTGTTGGCCGAAGGAATAGGAATATCAAATTCGGATAAAAGAATCATGAGGTGAGAAAAAGTACACACTGAGTATCTGTATTTTAATAAAAAAAATTTATTTTTTAAAGAATGTATTTAATAACTTAGATGAAAAAAAAGAAAAAAATTAGATGAAAATGAAGACGTGTATTTAATATTTATGGGCCAATGATTACCTTTGTTTATGAAATTATGATGAACACGAAAGGGAATACATATATTCAACGATAAAGATAATGGATCTGCATATATTATATTACAATGACGTAAATACTTTGAACATGAATAATTGAATATATACTATAGGCTTAATACACAAAAAAACTCCCTAAACTTGGTTAAATGTTGCAACTGTCCTCCCGAACTTTTAATTGTAACAAATTACCCTTCAAACTTGACAAATTGTAACAAATAACTCCATATTTTGAGTTTGAAAAGTCAAACGCCACGTGTCATGCTCTTATTCGGTATTTGAAAAGTCAAAGTGTCACGTGTCATGATTCTATAGGGTGTTTGAAAAGTCAAAATGCCACATGGAATGATCTTATAGGGTGTTTAAAAATTTATGCATCATTGAGGGTAATTTGTTACAATTTGCCAAGTTCAGGGGGTAATTTGTTACGATTTGCCAAGTTCAGGAGGTAATTTGTTACAATTGAAAGTTCGGGAGGACAGTTGCAACATTTGACCAAGTTTAAGGGGTTTTTTTTGTGTATTAAGCCTATACTATATAGAGCATATATCCAAAATTCTTTGATGGTGTAAAGTGGCGCCTTCAGTTAGAGTTTTTTTTAAAAAAAATATCGTGAAAATTACATAAATCACTAAAGGTTTCATTGGACCCAACAACAATTGACAGGCCAAGAGCAAAAGCTTGAGCCAATAGGCCCAATAAAACCAGCCATAACTTTACTTGCAGTCCATAACACATAACAGACCAAACTCTTCATATAATAATATCTGACATGGTTGAATCCTTGATGTATAGACAAGTCACTAAACTCATTGTGATGTCTAAGTAAGTTTTGGAAGGTGAAAGATCACTCAATGGTAGAGAATCAAAGAGCTAATGATTGAATCTATACCACGTGTTTGTCTCATTCTATTTATAACCTTTGAGAAATATAAACTCTGGTTTGTCACGCCATGAAATTAAGGAATGGAAAATTATTAAGATTTTTGGATATGTGATTTTGTTGATAACGAGGTGGTTGTGGAGATCTCAATTATGGCTTGATCATATACAATCAGATACGCCGATGTGATCGTGCCATGCGATGAGATCACATAAGTATTGTGCATATTTTTGAATCGTTGCACATGACATCATATTATACTGTTTGTTATCGATTCCATTCATCTCCACACAAAAATTGGCTTTCTATTTAAAATAAAAATAAAATAAATGATTCGCAAAATAATATAGGTGAATAAGTAGGATTTAACACGACACGATTTATTAGTAAATGTAACTTCAAAATGTAAAAAAAAAAGCCCTAATGTGTATTTCATCTACGAAAATATCAATGGTGTATTAAATGTTTTGACATTCTAGATACGCCAGCTAACTTTACCATTATATAATAACATTTTAATTTTCTTTGAAACTCTTTCTAGGCTTGCCTTATTTGGTGCAGAATGAACAAGTACAATTAGGGAAAAGGGTGCTAAGATTATATTAGAACAATCTCATATCCCAAGAGGGAAAAGAAAAAGAATAGAGATGGACCAAAAGGCACACAATTATAGGGGCGAAAGTGAGTAAAAGTGGTCCATTTGGTCACATTTTCCAATTTTTATAAAGTATCTGCACATTCTAGTTATTTTACTGCTTCTTAACGATTAACATAAGCTTCGCCTCCTTTTCTTCTCTACACATATATATTCATAGAAATATTAATGAAAATTCACATAATAAATATTCTACTGTATTCCCCAAAATTTAAATTGTTCATAAACTTCATAAAGTTACCAAATTATCTATAATTCTTATCCAAAAATTGTACATTATTCTCTATTATTATATAAATAGCTCTCAATAATTGTCTGATTTCAGAATTGATATAACAACTTTGACATTTAAGAGTTAACTATTGGTAATTTTTAGAAATGGAGAGAACAAGTTAACTTTTTTGAAAAATATTAAAATTCCAATATCTCTGTTTGTATAGAGAGGGTATTTTTCTTTTGAAAGTGGCAAAAAAGGGATTGATGGGTATTGAGATTTGTCTTAAGTTAAGGTATAGGTGTTGAATCTTCATGTGCTCCCACAAAATATGATTGTCTTGTTTGGAAAATGGGAGTGAGTTGCACGTGATAATATTAAATAATAGTATTAATAGTACCGACTAATGTAATCTCTGTGCAGGAGGACTTCCATTTATTCTACTTTCTGATAAGCTGTTGAGGTTGTTTGCCATTTACATTTTTTATTTTGGACTCCCACTCTCCTCTAATTCATCTTCTTAAATTTTAAAAAATGAACTAGAATCATTCATATCATTCTTAAAACAAGTAAGATTTAGTTATTTTAATCCAGACAGTACATATAAAAATTAAAATTATCCGAAATATAAGAATTATAAAAACGATCACACCTGACACATCAAAATAAGAAGCATTGAATTTGGCAAGCGTATTTGTTACCGTATTTTGTTCACAGAAAATATGATGAACTACAAACTACATGTTATTTAGGAATTTAATAACTAATGAGAGTTGAAAGGTTCGTGGTTCGAGTCTCTACTTCGTCAAAATTTAATTATTTATAGGCAATATGAAAAATTTACTGTAAACATTCATCGAGATATGTAGTTTGCTCTAAACTTGCGAGTAGGTAGGCCTACCTTAGCTAAACTTTTTGTTGCTAAATTTTTTTTATAAATTTAAGAGAGGTTGATCATCTCATTAAAAACTTATAAGAGTCGATCGGACTTTTTATAATCAAATTCACATAACTCTAATTACATTTTATCTACAAAAGTGTGATCCCTTCTCCCAAGCTCCAACAATTTAATGAATAGCAGTCCATTGGTTAACAATAAATTAACGTAAATTTTAGAAATTTCAAACAACGGTCTTTTCAACTTTTTCCTATAATCAATTGAACCAAAAGTCTAAGATGATAATTAAAATAAAATAGTAAATTTTATTATAACAAGGCCACACAATGACAGATCTAGAGCAAAATTGAGGGGATTGCAACCCCTTTGAGCATGGATTCCACCCTTGCGTAGAATTGATAATGCCCCTTGAGAGACCACTCAATATTTCTTATATTCATGTCATTTTTTTTAGATAATATTAATATATGTAGGTCTCAAATAAGATAGAAAATATACTAGAGAGGTATTTCTTTGAAAACTAGACACATAAACTCAACAGTGCTTTGTACGTAGAGTTAGAATAGTGAGTTAAGAGGATCTTCCGAGTGAGTGTAAGTCAACTCAGCATGTTGCTCAATAGCTTTTGACTAGTTTGGTGAATCGGTGCAAAAGCTAACTCACATACAAAGTATACTACTTTGAATATATATGAGTGCGGATAAAATAAAGCAAACCTATGTTTTAAGTTATATGCAGTTCACAAGAACTTAAATATCTTTAGAAGCAATGACAATGGCAACATAAGTAAAGAGCTTCTAAAGTAACATATACGAAACGATTTATATATATATATATATATATATATAGAGGAGGGATCACGTGAGAACACCTCTCATATGCAAGAACACTTTTGTATGTGAGAACATCTTCAAAACTACGTAGTTTTGTTAATGAGAGAGGACAAAAAAGGAAATTTGCCCATTTTCTTTTGATGACACGCATACATGTTAGAGGAGGAGAGAAACTGATACTTTTTTAATTATTGTTTATTTTATTTTGTTTAGATAAAATTTCCCAATTTTTTCGAACTTCGTTTTTAAATTTTTTTATACCGTTGAATTTGTTTTGACGAGACGTTTATTTTGAGTACCATTGTTGCTAGGAAAAGTTGACGTTTTAATATTTTAAACATATCAGTTATAATTTTGAACATAACTGTTAAGTTCAATATAAAAATTATATAACAACTATAACAGAAAGGGATATTCTATGGTCACTTTGTTTTTCACAAAGTAACCATTACTTTGTTTTGTCAACCATTGGATCATGGGTTAAAAACCAATCCAATGGTGAAAAAGACAAAGTATAGACAAAGTAAGGGAAAAACAAAGTGACCATAGCCTACACCTAACAGAAAACATGTTTAAAAATTCAAAACGTATGTTCAAAAATATACCTTACAATTTCATAAACTTAAATCTTATGTTCATAATAGCAATAAAACAAAAACTTAAATTTTATGCTCAGAACAGCAACAAAAAATAACATGTTCAAAAATCATGTTCAAAAAAATATCTCACGTGTTTAGAATTTTTAAAAAATTGTTATTACCTAAGCATCATGGATCTCAAAATGAACATCTAGTCGACACGAGTCCAACAATATAAAAAACGTTAAAATCGGAGTTCAAAAAAGCCGAGAAAATGATTTTGAATTAAAAAAAATTAAATGACAACTCATCACTACCATATTCTCTCTTCCCTCTCTCCTGCGCAACATAATCTAAATGGACAAATTTTTCTTTTGGTCCTCTCCTATTAATAAAACTACGTAGTTTTGAAAGTTTTCTTACATGTAAAAGTGTTTTCACATATGAGGGTGTTCTCACTTGATCCCTCCCCTATATATATATATATATATATATATAGGTATATAAAACTCAGAGATAGAAAGAGGAACACCTAGGTTAGTGATAAATTATAAACCATTGAATACATCTTTGCGATGGATTAGGTACCCTATTCCAAATAAAAAAGATCTTTTGCAAAAATTGCACTCCTCTTATGTTTTTTCAAAATTTGACATGAAATCTGGATTTTGGCAAATTCAAATTTCAAAATCTCACAGGTATAGAACAGCTTTTACTGTTCCTTTCGGACAATACGAATGGAATGTTATGCCTTTCGGTTTGAAAAATGCGCCTTCTGAATTTCAAAGAATTATGAATGACATCTTCAATGATTATTCAAAATTTTGTATTGTCTATATTGATGATGTTTTAATTTTTTCAAATTCTATCCAAGAACACTTCAAACATCTAAAAACTTTCTTTTACGCTGTTAAGAAAAATGGTTTAGTCGTGTCCGAAACAAAAATTTCCCTTTTTCAGACTCGTATTCGGTTCCTTGGACATTACTTATCTAAAGGAACTATTACACCAATTGAAAGATCTTTGCAATTTGCAGATAAATTTCCAGACAAAATCCTTGACAAAAATCAATTGCAAAGGTTTTTAGGAAGCCTTAATTATGTTCTCGATTTTTGTCCAAATATCAATAGAATGGCTAAACCTTTACATGACAGACTTAGGAAAAATCCCGTCCCATGGACAGAAGAGCATACTACTCTTATCAGGCAAATCAAGAAATATATCTTAGAAATCCCTTGCCTATACTTAGCTGATCCTTCCCTCTCTAAGGTTGTAGAAACAGATGCTTCAGATCTAGGATATGGAGGAATCCTAAAACAGATTTCTGACGGTAAAGAGCATATAGTGCAATATACCTCAGGTCATTGGAATGAATGCCAAATAAACTACTCAACAATCAAAAAAGAAATTTTGAGTATTGTCTTGTGCATAAACAAATTTCAAAGTGATTTATTAAATCAAAAATTTCTTTTAAGGATTGATTGTAAAAGTGCAAAAGAAGTTTTGCAAAAAGATGTTAAAAACCTTGCATCAAAACAAATTTTTGCACGTTGGCAAGCAATTTTGAGCATTTATGATTTTGACATTGAATTCATAAAAGGAGATACAAATTCTATTCCTGACTTCCTAACCCGTGAATTCCTTCAAAATTCCAGCCATGCCGAGGAAAACTAAGGGAAAAGAGATCACAGGGGAAGAATCTACCAACATCCCTGAAGAAGATTCCAAAGTCGTGACATGGAAGGATGCCACTGTAAAAACTGAAGCAGCAGCGTCTAATATTCCACAATCCCCTTTAGATCCAAAAGTGCAAAAATGGTTAGCAGAAACTCTTGCAAATTGCCCAGAGCTTCAACATGCTCTTTTTAACAAAATCCCCAAAATAGAAATTCCTACTGTTTCAAAACCTGAGAAAGGTGAGTCTTCAATTTCGAAAACCCTTTCTCTTGAAAATACAAACAACATTTTGAGTACTCAGGTTTCAACCACCCAAAATGCTTTTCGTGATTCACTAAAAACGGTCTCCAATCCAAATTTCACAAATTCCCAAATAATTTCAGCACAGGCAACCCCTCCTCCAATATCTTCGTCTCCCCAAGTTGAATTTCTTGCTAAAAAGTCATGGCAAAATGTTCTTACAGTTGAAAAAGGTTTTTACCATCCAGACCCTTATGTCACCATTGAAAAAGTCTTCGGCAAAAACAAGTTTTACAAACCATGGAATTTGTCTCAAACCCCGATGTACTACAAAACAATTTTGGCGGTAACTAAATCTGCTTCTTTTAAACATTTTTATTGGAGAAATGACCATCTTTTTCCAGCCTATTCTACAATAAAAATTCACCAAATAATCTCTCCAAAAGACTGGAAACATCCACTTGATGAACCCTTACACTTTTTGGATGAATTTAGACATGAAGCATTTTTTCACACCACTTTCAATTACTGGGACTACCAACAAGCGTGGTGGAATGCTCTCCTAATAAATAATGTTGGGAGAAGACACACTTGGTTAGTCTTTTTTGATTCTACTTGTGTCTCAGAAAAATTTCCTTTATGGTTTTCTCAATGGTGGGAAAATTGGGGTTGCGATGAACGTATTCTCCAAGACAGATCCCTCCCATGTTACCAAAAATTTAAAGCAGGCTACACACCTACTGCAGGAGAAAAATGTATGCCTCTTTTGGCCCTTTTCTGCATGAAATTTTTCCTTCCCTGGGTTACTCATTGGCAGTTGGTTTATGATGAGACTAGCAAAATTCCTTTAATAAAAAGAAAATTTTTAATCAAATGGTGGGAAAAGTTCAATCTTCCCCCTGCAATGTCCATGGATAATGTTGAGAAAATGATCAAATACCGAGAAACCCTGGAAAAGACCCCAGTACAAACCCTTCCCCCAAACAATCGTTTCCTTCCCATTCAGATACCTGAAAAATCTCTTACCATTAAACAAGCCCAAGCCAACATGCATTCACAAGAACAGGCACAGTTTTTAGCAGAAAAATCTCTTTATGCATCTCAATTGGCAGCAGCAAAGAGCCCTGAAGAAATGATGGCCTTATTTCAGAAATACCTTCCAAAATCAGGAACTAATTCTGAGATAGATGAACCAGCAATTAACTTAAGTGACAATGATGATGATTATAGTCACTCGGAACTTTTTGGTAATTCAGGTTTTTGAAAAAAAAAAAAAAAAAAAAATTTTCCCGCTAAGCTATCAGAAATGATACTTAGGCAAAATCTTAGGGACTTTTTCTCCTACAAAATCCAAATTTTGAAGATGTAATTTTTTCTTTTTTAGACTTGAAGATTCCAGCGGTGACGGTTGAAGACAAAACATCGCTAATAATTAGTAGCTCTTTCTCCAAGACAATTATGAAGACTTTGAAGATTCCTTTACGAGGAAATTCCACGTCAGAATTTAGCCTTTGCAGCTCACATGTGAATATCCTGTATCAACATCATTCACATTGCCCAAATTGCCCCTGGTTATATTTCAAAATGACAAAAATACCCTTATCACTGTTCACCGAGACAAACTTACCCCCGTTACTATTCACGCTTTTACCAACCTACCCTCTTGTTTGCCTATAAAAGGAGATGCCCTCCAACATATAGAGGCACCTCACCACTCTCTACTATCATTCCATACACTCTTTCTCTCACTCTCCATAACTTTCCATTACCTCTCTCTCTTCCATAATCTCCTACTCTCTCTCTCTCTTTCCATCAACTTACATCCTCATCATCCTCCACCATCATCTTTCATCCTCTACCTTCATCTTTACCTTAAACCTATCCTACAAATAAAAATTAGTTAATTAATTTAGTGTTTGTAATTCCTTTTACGAAGGAAATTGTATCCCTTAACTCCTTTTACGAAGGAAATTGTATCTCCAAGTTTTTCATTCCAAATTTGTAAGGTTGGTACTGTTAATGGTTGGCTACGCCACCTAAAATTAAATAAACTCATATTTTAGTTTAATCTTTTCTTAAGACCCTTTCAAATTTAGTGGGATTCCTTGCAAAAGTATGCGAGCCTATAGTCTTTGATTATAAGTAGACAGAAACTGGGGGACACTCGAGTTTGAAAGTTAATTAATTATTTTCTTAATTAATTATTTTCAATACAAATATTTTATTTTCTTGCATTTATTTTAAGCATTACTTTTTAATATTTTATATCTCGAGTTTGAAAGTTAATTAATTATTTTCTTAATTAATTATTTTCAATACAAATATTTTATTTTCTTGCATTTATTTTAAGCATTACTTTTTAATATTTTATATTCTATATTTTATATATATAATTATAATATTATTACTATTATTTATATATTATTATATATATTTGTATTTTATTTGTGTACTAATCTCTTGTTGCAGTAAATTTGTTTCTATATTATTACCCCTAAGATCGTGGGCGTCCTTGGTATCAGAGCCTAGGGGGGTATATTTGTAGAAGATTGTTCCATTTTAAAACTAGTTTTTGAAGGAATCATTTTTTCCTGAGTGTTTTTGCCAAAGCTTGTGTCTAGTTAATAAGCCTGTGAATAAAGCTTTCAACCTAGCAGTAGCTTTGGATTGTAGGGAAAATCTCTTTTCTTAACAAAATTTTTTATAATGGATTCTCTCTTCTGTAGAACTACTTCCACAACCTCTAGATCTAGTTGCTCTTCCGACTCAAAAAAAAATAGTTAATAGTGAAGAAATAATAATAGAAGATTTTCAAAAATCAATAGATAATTGGCAAATTCCTAAGAAAGAAAAAGATGAGATTTATGCGAGTTAAAAATTCCATTTTTTCAAAACTAATTTTACAATCAAGACTGAAGAAAGAGATATTCAGTTAATGAAACCTTTTGAAACAATTAATCTTCTTTCTCAAAAATCCTTGAAAAAACATAGAGATAAAAACTTTAAATATATTCATATTGGTTTAGTTCAGGTCGGAATAAAACCCTTGACCAAAGAAGGACTAGACACATCCATTCTTGCTATTCTTAGAGATGCAAGATTCACAAACTTTAGTGATTCCCTTTTAAGTTCTGTTGAGTCAAGTCTCTGTACTGGTCCGATATCTTTTGAATGCTATCCAAATTTTACAATTTCATTAAATGATAAAAATATTTTAAAATCCTTAGTTTTACAAATCAAAACTCACAATTATAAAATGCTTGAAGGGTCTATTCCAGTTGCTTTGATCTATAGAATTCACTACAAGGCCGTGATGTCAGCCTTTGCCACAAAAGTGAAATTCCATAGTAAAAAGGGTGAAACAATTCTTTTACAAACTGACTTGACCAAATCAAATACTGTTATACCTAGATCTATAATTTGGAAGGAAGTTACGCTTCCTCAAGAATGGACACTAGAAGGGGTCACAGAACCCCAATCTATTTATCCAGAAGAGACACCTAAACCAAATTCTGAATTAAGACAGATAACTCAGTACAATGATGGGAAAGTAAAACTTTCATTCCATAGGCGTTCTATAAGTAGTAGATTTTCTGATGATTCCTCTGTCTCAAATACTGTTGACCTAGGTAGAATGTCTAATTTACCATCTGTTATAAATTTACCTTATTTAAATCCTGCAAGACATTCAACTTCAGAAATTCCAGATTCTATTCTAAGAGGCGTAAATTTCGCCTCAGTTATCCCTAGAGTAGTCTATGATAATACTAATAGAGAAGAAAGTTCTGAAATACAAGGTCATATGTTAGGGGTTAATAATAATCAACAATCCCCAATTCAGCAAAATCAGCCTCATATTTCAGATTTAGATTTCCCAACAAGCCCAACGTTTTCAGCCATCACCGAAAATGTTTTTAATGAATTAAATGTTATTTCAAAAGAATTTAATGTTGACAAACAACTCCTTCATGATGATTTTTACTCTGATAATGTAGAAGAAAAAAGGTCATGGTTTTTTAATAACTTTATGGATTCTAGAAAAACAATTCAAGATGAATTTTATGATTTTGTAGTTCAAAATAAAATTCATATATTATTTTTTGATTGGTTTGAAATTTATGCTTCCAAAAATTCCATAGATTATCCTTTTTATTCTGTGAGTCCTATTACCCTTAGAAATAAAGCTCCAGAATGGGAAATGCTAGATAGCAGAAAAATTCAATCAACTCACCCACCCCTTAGAGGAATAAGGATAGATCATAATAATAAAAAAGTAGAGGCAGTTCCTTACAAAACACCTAGTAGTGATGATAAGACCAATGTGAAAAATATAATTCTTCAAAATAATTATACCAACACCAATCTAGGAACCATAGGAAGACAACTTGATAGGATAGAAAAACACATTGATAAACAACCCAAAAATTTTAATATTGAAAAAACGGTCGAAGAACCAAAAATTCAAAAACCATTTTTTAAGCCATATAAATTGACAAATCAAAGTTCAAAAAATATCCAGGATAGTAAAAATGATTACATCAAAGGTATTCAAGACCAACTTAGCAAAATGGCTGCTTCAACCAGTGACTCCACCCAAAACCCTGCCCAAATTATCCCAGATACCCCGACCTCAAATCAAAATGTCAACACCATCACCCAAGACTCTGACTGTGAAAGTCTCATTGAAAAATTTCAAGAAGTTACACCAAAAGTTAACAAACTACACTGGTCTAGGAATCCTCGTAGAGATGATAACTTACACATCATCCCTGCTCCTGACATCAATACTATCAAGCCTTTGTCACAGTCCCGTTTTAATGCCACATCTGTCTATGATTGGAACATAGATAGATTATCTGAATATGAAATCCTTGGTCTTCTACAGCAGATGACCATGGCGGCAAATGCTTATAAAACCCAGCCTGGTACCCAAGATAGAACTGTAGCTGAACTCTTAATAGCAGGTTTTTCAGGACAGTTAAAAGGTTGGTGGGATTACTATCTCACACAACAACAACAGTTAGAAATTTTAGATGCCGTCCAAACTAATCAAAATGATGAGCCAATCATAAGCGATGATAATGACTATATTCAAGATGCCGTAGCCACTCTAATTCTCACAATCTCCCTTCATTTCATAGGAGATCCCTCACATTTGAAAGATAAGAATGCCGAACTTTTGTCAAATTTAAAATGTAAAAAACTTAGTGATTTTCAATGGTATAGAAATACGTTTCTAACCAGAATAATGCTTAGAGAAGACTCCAATCAACCTTTTTGGAAAGAAAAGTTTTTAGCCGGTTTGCCAACGCAACTAGGAGAAAAAGTTAGAAATAGGATTAGAGAAACACATGGACACCACATCCCTTATGACAAGTTCACTTACGGTGAACTGATTAGTCTGACCCAACAAGAAGGACTAAAAATTTGTCAGGAGATGAAGTTACAAAAACATCTTAAGTGGGAGCTTAAGAAAACTAGATCTGAATTAGGTACTTTTTGCAACCAATTTGATATTAATGTAAATAAACCCTCAGCGTCCTCTTGTACTGGAAATTGTAGTAGAAGCTCTAGGAGCAATGTCTTTAGAAATCAAAAGCCTTACAAGAAAAATTACCAAAATCCTCCAAATGATTATTATAGAAAATCCAATTATAGGAAACCACGAAATTACAATCGTAAGAAAACTGATAATAGGAACAAAGAAAATAGATTCAAAGACATCACATGTTATAGATGCCACAAAAAAGGACATACATCCAAATTCTGTAAGTTCAATAAAAAGCTACATGAGCTACATCTAGATGACGAAATCACCAACAAAATATCAAATCTTTTTCTTCATTCCTCTTCAGATTCCTTCAGTTCTGATTCAGATACACCTTCTTCAGTGTCCTCTGAAAATAACAAAGATCTCCAATTAGATGAAATTATTGCAACTAGCTCTACGAGCTCTTTTGAAATTAGTGTCTTAACTAGAGAACAAAATACGACATTAGATATCATTAATAGCATTGAAGACCCAGATCTTAAAAGAGAATTTTTAAACAAACTTTTACAATCCCTAGACATCCAAGATGATAAAAAGGAAGAAAAGAAGGTTGAAAAGCCATCTATTCTACCTAATACCAGTAGAGGAGCTTATGATCTCACAAAAATTTTGAGTAATAAAACAAAAAATCTTTTTTCTAATGAGAAAACTAGCATTCAGGAATTGCAGAAAGAAATTAAAGAAATAAAGTCCGACCTTCGAGACCTTAGGATGAAGCAGAAAAATGATTCTGAACTAATAAAAACCATTTCTAAAGTCCTACAAGATACCTCTGACTCTTCTGATTCCCATGAAGAACCCGAGAACAACCTACCCCATATCCAGGAAACTCAAAATGTCCAAAATCTTGAAAAAATCCCGTCTGATTTTCTTTTTGTTTTGCGAGAAATTACTGCTAGAAAATATGTAATAAAAATAAAATTGGTTTTTTCCAAAGATTTTCAAATTGATACCATTGCACTATTTGACACCGGTGCCGATTTAAATTGTATAAAATCAGGGATTGTTCCAAAAGAATTTTTAGAAAAAACAAATGAACGCCTTTCAGCTGCAAATAGTTCAAAACTAATCGTTGATTCAAAAACCGAGGCCTCAATTTTAAATAACAATGTTCTTTTAAAGACTTGGTTTGTTTCAGTTAATGATATTCAACATAGTACAATTTTGGGCACACCGTTCATGAATTTGATTACTCCTTACAAGGTAAAATCGGACTCAATTTCTTCAAAGACAGAAAATGGAAAATTGAATTTTGAGTTTATTGAAAAACCTCGAACAAGGAATCTTGATTTAATCAAAGCTTGTTCAATTCATCAAAATTCCATAAATGTTTTGATCAAAGGAAAAACACATCGTTTGCAGTCCCTCCAAAAGGATGTCATTTTCAAAAGATTTGAAGAACAAATAAATACTCCTTCCATTCAACAAAAAGTTGATGATTTTCAAAATTTAGTTCGAAAAGAAATTTGTTCTGATCTTCCAACTGCTTTTTGGGATAGAAAACAACACACATATATATATATATATATATATATATATATATATATATATATATATATATATATATATATAGGGGAGGGATCAAGTGAGAACACCTCCATATGTGAGAATACTTTTATATGTGAGAACACATCAAAACTACGTAGTTTTATTAATAATAGAGGAGCAAAAAAGAAATTTGTCCCTTCTTATTCATTGTTGCTCATGAGAGATGAGAGAGAAATGTGGTGTTGTTGATTTTTCATTTAATTTTATTTTTATTTAAAAACATTTTCCCGACTTTTCCAAACTTCGATTTTGACGATTATCATACCGTTGGACTCGTGTCATCTAGATGTTCATTTTAAGATCCATGATGCTTATGTAAAAACGATTTTTTAAAATTTTGAACACGCAAAATTTTTTTTTGAACATACCAATTTTAAGTTCTTGAACATGAAGGTTATTTTTTTGAGCATACGTTTTAAGTTTTTAAAAATATGAAGTATTTTTTTGAACATAATTTTTAAGTTTTTAAACATGTGTCAATTGATAGTTTTGATGGAAAAATAATAATATTAGTATAATGTTTCATGAAATTATCTAGTTTTCGTGATAATATGTTAAAATTAAGGATCGAAACATGAAAAAATTATCCAATTTTAGTAATGATATTAGTTTTTTTAACATTTTAACAATGAAAAAGTGTAAATTAACTACAATTAATACTCATGCTCAAAATTACAGCACACATGTTCAAATTATTAAAATATCGACTTTACCTAACAACAATGGTACTCAAAATAAACGTCTCGTCAAAACAAATCCAACGGTATAAAAAAATTTCAAATCGGAGTTCGGGAAATTCGGAAAAAATTATTTAAACAAAATAAAATAAACAATAATTAAAAAAAGTACAAGTTTCTCTCTCATGCTCTTAAATCCCATACGTGTCTATTAAGAAAAAATGACAAATTTCCCTTTTAACCCTCGCTCATTACTAAAACTATGTAGTTTTGGAAGTGTTCTCACATATGAAGTGTTCTCGCATAGAGAAGGTGTTCTCACTTGATCTTTCCTCTATATACATATATATATATATATATATATATATATATATATATATCATGTTTCGGTCACCTCTTCGTGGCTTCTCCATTCCTCCAAGGTTTCTAAGCTTGAGATTTGAATATACAATATCAACAGAGAACAAGCCTACAGATATTAGCTTGAGTCTTTTTTAGTTGTTTGAGGATAAGTCGATCAACTACTTCGCTCCCGGGTTCCGGCTTTCGGCCCCCCTTCATAAGCCGAGGGGAGGTATTAATCAATTAGCTTAGTACGAATTGTCCTTAGTCTAATCAGATTGATTATAGAGTTTTATCGAATTTTTTTGAACTATACTCTCTTCTAATTTTCTACACAATTGTTTACAACGGGTGTGTAATCTAATTTTTCTCAAGAGATTTCAAAGAGTGCTCCAATTGTAAAAATTGGTTGTACTTCAATCTTCAAATGATGCTTTATTTCCGTTATGTGCGAATTTGGGTTTGGATTTATTTGTTTGAAAATGTGTTACATGGTGGTGCAATTGATTTATGGAAAATTCGATGGGAAGATAAAGTGCTTGGTTTTGCAAGTTGGTCGTGGAGCAAAAGAGTAAGAACTTTCTTGGAGGTATTGGAACATTATTGTCCGTACTAATTTGTTGATGAATTTAGTCTTGCAACATTTTCTGATGAGACAATTTACTGGAAAGTCGATCGGGATCAAAGGAGGGAGAGAATTATGAGATTATTATGGATTCAACATTGAAAAGTTGAAGTTTCATATGATTTCTTATCCATTGGAAATATTTGTTGCGTGATTGAACGCTTTGATGAATGTTGATGGTATATTGTGGATGGTGCAAAATTTCACATCTCATATTCGAATATGGATGCGGAGAAATCAACAATGGCAAAGAGTGGGAGCCATTGATTTGAAAGGAATTGATTTTGATATATGACAGAGGTCGTGCAAATGTACATCAACAAGAATGGTGGAATTAATTTGGCCTTTGATGAAGGTCATTACATCAACAATGGTAAAGTGTGGGTCAATTAATCATAAAAATATATTGATTGTCCATGTTGATAAAAAAAAGGCTGAAATTTTGCGTCCATTAATCTTGTTGGGCTGACTTGGACCAACTTGGGACCGACTTAGACCGACTTGTGACCGACTTGGCCGACTTGACGAAAAAAATCGGCCATCCGACTCGTACCGACCGATTTTCAAAAATCGCCGTAATGATGTGAAAATCACCGTTTAGTCGGCCTCCTCGGCCGATTTTTAATAGACTGCTCGCACATAATCAATATGAATCTCGATATAGTGCCCACAGTAAAGGTTACGCTCCACCACCATACACATCCACTCCGAACCTTGGAGAACGTATTGGTGGCGATCAATATGCTCACTCGGCCACGCGCATAACCGTGGACGATAAGTCAACCCGCTAAGTTCATGAAGTAGAGGAAACTCGTTACCTTCGTCCATCATGTCAACCCTAGCCGAAATTACAAAGAAATGAACGAAGAAACGATTTAAATCCAGACCTAACCACAATCTCCGATTAGCGTTTGAGCAATCGCTCTCCAGTTTTCCCCAGCGGGAATCATCTGTGATTTCAATTTTTCATTTTCGTCTCTATTTTTATTGGAAATGGGTCAATGACATTAACTCATAACTATAGCATGGCATGAGGTGATTTGTTGTGAAGAAAACATTGCTCCAAAACATTAGGCGTCGTTCAGTTAGCGTTCCCATGCTAGAGCGCGTTAGTATAGGGTTAATAAGATACGTATATACAATACTTGTCAAAACATCTAGCGTTGTCTTATTTATGCATGCATATATACTAAAATATTAGATTATATTGAATGTTTAAAGCAAACAAATAATAATGATCTCAATTTTTTAATCGAATTCGGTCATATACAGTCAAAACTGAAAACAATTTGATCTAACTCAAAATATGTCAATGAGTAAGGTTCAAACCCTTGACTCCTCACTCATACATTGATGAGTGTACCAATTGGGCTACAAAATTGGTATGTGCAGACTTACTTTTCGTATAATCAAAACAAATTATGATATTCTCCTCCTCCTCGACATGTTCTATACTCTTCAATCGTTTATTTCTCTTAGAGGCTCATTCCTCAGCACACAAATAATGGAGAGGAAGAAAATTGTGGAACCACAAAATTACTTTCGTTCGTTATTTATTCTTTGGGAGACTTTAAAAACAACTTCTCCAACAACAAAAGACAAAAGAGAAAGAAGGAAGAACGCTATCAATGGAATCCTAATATTAAAAACTCCAAGTGTTTGATTGGAGGAGAAATCAAATGCATTTGCGTAATTTGAATTACATAATAGGGATATAAAGTGATACATCTTGTCAAATTGAAGCAATGAAGAAGGTCGCTTGACAATTTCTTCGAATTTTTTTTTTGCCACGTGTTACAATTTCATTAGGGTGACTAATAAGTGATACGCTTTTAACGACACGTATAGAGTACTACTGTTAAGTTTGGTACATAAGGGCTTAATGAGCTCAATATTAATTGATCAAGGGCTTTACAAGTCTAAAATGATCGATGATTGAGTGAATCAAAAAGTGAAAAATCAAAGACTTTATAAGTTTAAATAAATGATCGAGAATTGAGTGAACCATAAAGTGAAATATCAAGAGCCTAATGATGTTTTTTGCCTTTATTAAAGAACATATGTGAGAGATGTTTAATTTATAAATTAATGTAAAAAACGTGTTTGATAATCGAATCACCCTCTGTACATTTGTTTTTATAAAACATTTAACCACATGTTGGTATTGGAATACAATTCAAACCATAATTTTATTTTTCTTTTTACAAGTTTTTAGTGGTAAAATTATTTTTTGGTCAAACTGTGGTCAAATCGCCACGTCAATAATAATAAACAGTATTAATAGAAAAACTTTTTCTACTAACGAAATCAAACCTCGTAATTCTCTTTACAAAAATGTTCAAATCACAAACTTGTAAAAAGTTGTAAAACATAAACATTTAACTTTTCTCAAAGCTTACAAATGGGATGGTTACCAAAAAAAGCTTACAAATGGGATCCGTGGAGAAGCCATTATTTTGGATTTTTTACCATTCAATCCTGTAATTGCATTTTTCGACGTTTGTTTTGTAGGTTGTATACTAAAATTCACAATTATATATAAGTGTAACAAACAAAATCATATCTAAAAATTTAATAGTTATTCTCTCAAATTTTTTTTTAGTAATTGATAAATATTATAAAGAACGAACTTTGAGGGTTGGCAAAAAAAGAAGAAGCCCTAAACTGGTGCATAAATTCTGGAGTGTAATTAATCAATAAAATCACGAAATGTTTTTTTTTATTATTTTTCATTCTATTTCTGATTTTATATTAGATCGACTAATTCATATTTAAGACAAATCCAAAAATTATAATATTTAAATCTCTTTCAATTATTATTGTAGAGACTTCTTAACTAAGTATAATCTCATGCTACAAGTGCATCTATTGTTATTAATTGACAACTACAAAAAACTTTTCTTAGAATTGGTTTTACTTTTATGTTGCCTTTGTTATAATTATTAATTTAATTTCTTATGCAGCAAGGAATTAATGAATTATGCATGTGCTTGGTTTAGCTAGTCTCAATAAAACAAGCTACCAACTCCCACTATTATTTAACTTTTTGACAACTTCTTTAATCAAATGTCAATTATAGATACGTTTTATTTCATTTTATATCAAAACCATATACTACAAATGAAAGGAACATTTGATTTATTGCAATTTTATAGTTATTCTTTTGTAATCTCCTAACTTGTGCTTATAGGAGTAGGTATTACCTAAAATCCTCTACATATATATAGAATTGAACCTACTTCCAAGCAAACTCGACATTTCTAAACAACTAACTGAATCATCTAATCCAACCATCAACTTTATTTTACATACTTTATCTTCACTTTTTATACTCTATTTTCAAATGCACAATTAATTCCGTGAAGATTTTCCAACCACGTACTCAATTTATAACTCCCAAAATAATATTTTATATTAAAAATAAGGGTAATTTTCTGAAAACAATCCATGTGTTTACCGATTTTGTTAAAATGGTGTCTGCTGTGTTTATCTTTTTGACTAAAAAAGGATTGTATTTATCATCGTTACTTAAGAAAATGGAAAATCCATTAATGGTGTTAGATGTGATCATGCAGCAAGAGGGTTTCGGTTCTTAATTTATTGGTAAAAATCTAAAACATTCATGTGTTTATAACTTTAAAGTGTGAGAAAATGAGTTTTTTTTTTATAACATAATCAATAAATTAAGATCAAAACACCCCTTGCCACGTCATTACATTTAACACTGTTAATGAATTTTTCGTCTTTTGGGTAACGGAGATAAACACAATCCTCGTTTTGTCAGAAAAATGAACACACTATTTTGACAAAATTTATAAACACGATAATTTTTTTAAAAATTCACCCTAAAAATAATATTGTTATTATTATTATATTATTTTTCTGAGAAGAAACTTAACAAAAAGTCAAAAGAAATAAAGCAAACAAATCAAGAAGAGTCAAAATACATTAAAACATACATGTGTGTTGCTGCAATTCCATGGTCTCCTCTACAAATTTTCTTAAAGTGTAACGTTATGGTATAATCTATGTGATATAGATATCGTCTATTTTTGTACAAATTCAATATCTTAAATCGCACAGTTTTAGAAAACATTTACATGTATTAAATATCCATTTTAGTGATAAGTACCTGTCAATCTCTCTACACTTTCGATGTGAGATTTAGTTTTACTATTGTTTCATTTCCATTTCTTAGAGTTGCTTTTTGTTCAAATCCTTTATCCTACGTCACTCATTCGACATTATATTATTTGTAGGCCTGCCAACTTTCACATAATTTTCCCTGGATGACACATAAAAAATGGGAGTCGTCAGGGGCAGACCCAATATTTAAAGACTGAAAATGCTAATTTTAGCCCAAGTGTAGATTTTTTTTTTGTTTATGTATGCGTGTATACAAAAATGAAGTAGAGTTGATAAAATTAGGAGAAAAAAATGAATTATATAATAAAAATTTGTTATAAAATTATAAAAAGAAAAAAAAAAGCAAAAAGAGAGAGTAGAATTTTCGATTAAAATAACATTTAAAAATAAAAAAATTTGATGAAAAACATTAACAATATTGGAAGAAAAATTTTGTAGATGGTGAGAGATTTGAACCTTGTTTTTCACATCTAAATACACCATTCTTATCAACTCTCTCATTTTGTCTATTTTGTCATTTGCATTGTTAATATATGTTATTTTGGGGCCTGACCGGAATAACACCGCTACTCCTTTAAGGGTTGTGCGGAATTTGAGGGGGTTCGAGCCCACCCGAGCTCCTAGCTGGGTCCGCCCCTGGGAGTCGTTTATACCAATTGTATCAATATGATTCAATATCATGTAAATATATATTGTCCGCTTTCGGCGAAATTTCATTTTGTGTTTTGTAATTTCATATTTCTTACCTAATTACATAATAAATGAAAAATAATTAATCTCTTCAATGCTCCTATTAGAAAAAGTAGGAGATCTCTTTCGAGGCTCCAGAAATTTTATTGGTAATAAAGCTTCTTCCATTCATTTATTTACATGTGTATACAAATCCTACATTTTTCTACAATTTTATAGAAATTCTATACACATATCAATAATTGTTTGAAGAAAGTTATTCGGAAGTTTCCAAAATTTTCCAAGAAGTAGATAGGAGGGTTAAAATACTACCAAATTGAAAATTGGATCCACAAATTGCTTGATGTGGTTTCACATACAGCTGAAAGTTTTGGCGAACTTTGACTTAGAAAATTTCTGTAATTGCATTTATTTGTGGACATTAATTCTGAAACCCTAACTAAATTCTAAATTGGGTTGGTTAATAATGTTTTGTCAGGATGTGAAATTAGCAAGTCAAACAACTTTTAGCTAATATTGGTTAGTTTTGCTCTTAATGTTGACCCAGAAGTGATTTCAGGTCAAACCTACTCATGGGTTCCTTTCCTACTCCATCAAAAATTGGGAAAAGGCCTCATAATGGATTTGATAATTGCATGAGTTTTTCAACCTTTTTTTGAAATTGAAATCTAATTATTGGATTTTTAATGTACCAAAATTATTGAACTTTTATATTTCAAAAGCTATTAAATTTCCATGGGTCCTTTATTTCTCCTCAATTTACTATTTTGAATTCCATCAAAAACATTTACTATTTTGAATTAGAACCAATGTTTAATATAAATTCAATTTACAGGTGATAGATTCACAAGTTTTCCTTAAACTTTTTTCTAAAGGATTTGAAAATTTCATTTTCACTTTAATTTTTTTAGAGTATATTTACTTCATTTTCTATGTCAACTAATTTCAACCATTTCTTTTCTTTAAAAATAAAATAAAATAATTCAACCATTCAATTTTAAGAAATTGAATTGAATCTTACTATTTAGAAACTTTTTTTTTGGTGAAGAGGATTCAATAATCAAAGAGAGGAAATTAATAAGTGCTTTGTTTTTAGAAATTTCTTTTATATATAGCTGCCCTTAATGGACAACAAAAATAAAAATTCTACTTTATAATGCGTCAGTAATGTTCAAGTGGTCTTTGAATGTCCAAATTGAATTTGGACATTGACCATTAGATTTAACAATTTCGATTATATTCACATTAAAAACTAAACCCTAGACACTAAAAACTAAACCCTAGACCCTAAATCATCGACCTTAGACACTAAAAACTAAACCCTAGACCCTAAATCATCGACCCTAGATGATGTGATACTCCGGACTAATAATTCGATGACACGTCACATATTAGTATCTAGGGTTGATGATTTAGGGTCTAGGGTTTAGTTTTTAGTGTCTAGGGTCGAGGATTTAGGGTCTAGGGTTTAGTTTTTAGTGTCTAGGGTTTAGTTTTTAATGTGCATATGAACTAAATTGTTAAATTTAGGGTCAATTTGGACATTCAAGAACCACTTGAACATTACTGATAATGCGTATAGTTCAAACATATGACATTTCTAATTATAAAAGAGTATCAATTATAATTTATATTGGAGTAAAATACTCACCAAGAAATTTATAAGTTATTATAAACACAATAGATTTAAGCAAATGTTGAAAATACAACAATAATTTTTATCATTAGCTCTAACAGACCTCCTAAGAGAATACCCATAAGCTTAAATTTGTAAAGCACAAACCCATTTACCATATATTAAAATTTTACAAATGGATAGAATTGTCATTATCCAAACTCTCTACCATTTGATTTAATAACGAAAAAAAGATTTCAGTTGATAATTATAATTCAATAATATTTTTTATTTTTATTTTCTCATATGTCAGTTAAAACTTGAGCAACTGTACTCCTTGTAAAAAGAAAAAAAGAAAAAGAGAAGAATATTATGTACTCAAGTCATTTAATAAGAATTTGTTTTATTAATCTAACTCAATAAAGATTGTCCACTAAACTCAAATTTAAGTAAATATGAATTCTTTCCCCCTCAAAACATAAGAAGTGAATAAATGAAAGGAATTTAGCCTCTACCTATTCAACATCAATACATTAATTTGATATTGAACTCGAATCATAGCAAAACCAATCCAAAATGATACATAAAAATGGAGTGGGGCGTGAATTTCATAAATTATTGAATTAAATTAAATACTGGAATACAAAAATCTACAATTATATTGAATTATTGACTTTTTTGCACTATCATTAGATCTTTCATGAGATGAAATCTTGTGTTCCAATTTTTATGTTCCCTTCTCTATTTCTCTCACATAAACTACATATATTATTTTTAACAAATTCAATTCAATTTATGTGAAAGAATAGAAGATTCCATCTCATTTTTCATTTTCAAGGTTACTAAAGTCTGTATGTTGAAGATTTTAGAATGCGACGAAATACTCAAACAAAAAGAATCTACAACCAATTCATATTGAATTGTTAATTTTTTCCTTTATGTTAACTTATTATACCGTGACTTTTTTTTTTGATGGAAGAGTTATCAAATCATTGAATAATATTGAAAAATTACAGCACGATGATAATCAAAGAAAAAAGAAGGAATTAAACCTCACAAAAATACATGCAAAGGCCAACTTAAACCGCATATAGGGCAAGAAACGCTACAAAGAGCCTAAATACACCATAAAAGTACTAAAAACGACATAATAAATCATATACTTCTCGGGATTCCGGATCTGCAGAAAAACAATCGAAACCCATTCTTCAACACCTATGCCCCTCCAGAAAATCGGATCTAAGTCATTCCTGAAATTGCACTCCCGTAGATCTATAGATCTAAGGATTAAGTCAACCTTTTCCGCCCGTGCTAAATCTGAACGAGCAATAAATGAAGAAAATATAGATAACGGATCCAAATCTGATGACCAAAGAATACTGTAGAAATATATGATGTTAGAAAAGAGGGATGAGAAGCAGGAAAAAAGTAAATCGGATACGGAGTTGGGAGGAGGAAGAAAGAAGCAAAACTTCATTCTTTCTCCTCGAAATCAAACTCAGAACAAGATGTTTTTAGAATTGGAATTTTGAGAGAGAAAACGGCTAGAGACTTCTACAACATATTAATTGCATATTACTTATACCGTGACTTTATAACTATGATGATTTTGAAAAAAAGTTAGAAATATTTGAATCAAATTACACTTATTTTTTTGAAAAATGGTAAGGTAGGTAAAACATTAAGACGTACATAATTCTTTTAAAAAACAATCTAGTAAACCATGTTTAAGGTCTAGTTTGACCCCTAACAGAGAAAAAAAAAACCCAATAAAGAAATCGAATTTATATGACATTCGATACCCAAAGAAAATGAATATTATAAATTCGATACCCAAAGAAAATAAATGTTTGAAATTCGACCAATAACTAATTAATATACTGATGACTATGGGCTCTTGGGGACCATTTTATAAAAGAAATAAGCAAAATATAAAATTCGAAAAACAAAGAAAGAAAAGAAAAAAGAGAAATGAAAATCCTCCATGGTTACAAATATTGAAATTGCAGAAGAGTGTGTAGTTGTAGTTTGAAATTTGTAAAACACTCTGCCACACAAACATCATCAAATTTCTTTTTTCTTTCTTTTGAAAAATCACCATTCTTTCTTTCTTTGTTGCATCCATCTCAAAAGCTGTTCCATTCTCATCATTCCTTCATTATTTTTCCCTTATCTCCATCATTTGCATCGCCTCCACGCCCTTCTATTATGTTCCCCACGCCCCTCCTTTCTTCTTCCTCAACTAAAACCCCCCATTTGCTCTATCTACTATCTCTTCCATGAAAATGGGCAATTGGGTCTCCATTAATGCTCTTAAAGGTGGAAACTTTTGAGAAAATAGCTTCAATTTCAGATCTTGGAGAGCAGAAATGGTGGCTGAAGCTTGGATTTTGAAGATGGGTAACCAGGTTAGTAGCAATCTCAAGCTTGCTTTACTTCTAGAACCTTATAGGAAGAAAACCCATAAAAAATTAGATGTTAAACATAGGGAATTTATTGGGATTCTTTCATTTGAGGTTGCTAATATCATGTCTAAAACAGTACATCTTCATAAATCTTTAACTGATTCCGAGGTGGCTAAGCTTAAAAATGAGATCTTGAAAACTGAGGGTGTTAGAAATTTAGTTTCCACAGATGAAAGTTATCTTCTTCAGCTTGCTTTAGCTGAGAAGCTTGATGATTTGAATAGGGTAGCTGCTGTTGTTTCTAGGTTAGGGAAGAAGTGTTCCGAGCCGGCTTTGCAAGGGTTTGAGCATGTTTATGGTGATATTGTTAGTGGGGTTATTGATGTGAAACAATTGGGGGTTTTGGTTAAGGATATGGAGGGGATGATTAGGAAATTGGAGAGGTATGTGACTGCTACTTCGAATTTGTATTCTGAAATGGAGGTTTTGAGTGAGTTGGAGCAAGCGATGAAGAAGTTTCAGATGAATCAACACGAGGAGAGTCGAAGAGCGTTTGAGCAGAAACTTATTTGGCAGAAGCAGGATGTGAGGCATCTTAAGGATGTTTCACTTTGGAACCAGACTTATGACAAGGTTGTTGAGTTGTTGGCTAGAACTGTGTGTACTATTTATGCTAAGATTTGTGTTGTATTTGGTGAATCTATTTTGAGGAGGGAGAGTTTTCGGGCCATTGGAGGTGTTGGCTCTCCTCCTCAATATGGCGATGTTTCAAGTCAAATATTGGTTTCGGGACAGTTGAAACGGGCGGTTAGCAGAAGAAGCAGTAATGGGTGTCAATCAGGACCAATTGAGAGACCTCCAACGGTGAAAAGACAGTCAAGTATTAAGCCCCGGATTGATTTGCGGAAAGGTGAAGAAACACTGTTTCGTGCTGAAGAAATCATTTTCCCTTGTGTAACTAGTCCGGGAAGGCTTTTCATGGATTGCTTAAGTTTGAGTAGTTCAGCTTCCAAGTTCGATGATGACGATGAGGATGATGCTGTTACTAAAATTGAAGACCACAGTGGCCAAATTTCTGGCTGTTGCAGTGTTGGGAATACCGGATTAAAGAGAGAGCGCCAGAGCCTTTCGGTTTGTTCTAGTAGGATCCCGAGTTGTAATGAAGATAATAAACAAGCGAAGGGTACTGCCTTGGATGCCTGTTTTGGCCCGAAAAGCCGGTTAACAGCACATGCTCCGGGTTCTACGGTGGGAGGATCAGCTCTTGCCATGCGTTACGCGAATGTCATCATTATTATAGAGAAGCTTCTTCGCTATCCCCATTTAGTTGGCGAGGAAGCTCGGGATGATTTGTATCAAATGTTACCAACAAGCTTGAGAATGTCCCTGAGGATTAATCTCAAGTCTTACGTCAAGAATCTAGCTATCTACGATGCTCCGCTCGCCCACGATTGGAAAGAGACTCTTGATGGGATCTTAAGATGGCTTGCTCCACTTGCTCATAACATGATTAGATGGCAAAGTGAGCGAAACTTCGAGCAACACCAAATTGTGAAGCGGACTAATGTTCTTCTGCTTCAGACATTGTATTTTGCTGACAGGGAAAAGACAGAGGCAGCTATTTGTGAGCTTCTTGTCGGGTTGAATTATATTTGTCGGTACGAACATCAGCAGAACGCTCTGTTGGATTGTGCAAGTAGCTTTGATTTTGAAGATTGTATGCAATGGCAAATGCAATGCCGAGCCGCCTTGGCTGACTAATTTAATTGGTGAGTGTAGTTAGATAGTTGAAGAAGTTTGTAAAGCATAGTTTGTTGACCCCTGTGATACTCAATGTTAGGACACAATTGAGCTTTCTTACCTTGAGTTGATCTGTGTACTTCAATGCCAAGCATTAGGATGTGTTTGGCATTGCAAAAGTACACAATTTCAATCATTTATGAAACAAAAACACATCGTTTATGTACAATCTGCATATGTATTTTGTGTACAATTTCAAGTTCTTATTATGAAAATTCTTGTGATTTGACTTCTGTCTTTCTACATATCTGCTATTTTGAGTTGATAGATTAGATGCTGTTCCATCTGTATGTTCAAAAAAGGATAAAAGGGAGAATTTATTGTTTCCTGTTATCAATTGGTGGCTCAAGAGTTCGTTGCATCATGGTTACGTTGACTTTTACAAAATTATTTTGTTTGTTTTTACCATTAGATTTACTTGTATAAAAGCAATCCAATTGTGTTAAAGACAAAGTAACTTAACAACAAACTGATTGTATGAATTGCCGTCCAACTAATCACTAACCCTTTGTTTTGATACTAAGTTCCGCTTATTGTATCAATCAGTCTTTTCATCTTGGCCTGGATACCCGATTGCTTCCCGAACAATAAAAGGATGCCTCATTAGCTATCTAAATTGTTTTAAAGTGGGCTAGTGGCGTTGTTAACATTTATACTCAAACTAGTTCAATGAGATTATTGCAAATCTAGCCCATTTTTTGAAGGGCATATACATATTTGACTCATTTTGCTCAACGATTATAAAAAAACTTCGACATTTTCAATTCTTTTGAACAAAAATTCCGTTGTAATGGCCATAGTGACCATCGTGTTAGTAGTGCTCGCTATGCTAGTTTTTGTCCAAGCACTACAAATACTACAAGAGCATTTTATCCAAAACACTTGAAAGTGTTTAATTTTATAAACATTGAGCAAAATGAGATGAATATGTAAACATTCTTAAAAGATGAACTAAATTTGTAATTAATTCGTTTAACACTTATATATAAGCAAGTTTAAAGGAGGTATAATCCAAAAGTATATAACTCTTAGAATTGACATGTGATGATCTGATGATTAAGTAAGTAGAGTCTGGTTGGAAAATTGTCAACTTCATGTGGCAGGCATCAGCATCATCATGGATGATGCTATGCTATGAACTGAGAAATATGAAGTTAAAAGTAGAAAAGTTAGAGGTAGAGTTTGAGTTGAAAGAGTGACGTCAGTTTCAAAACCCTGGAACAGGAAAGCTAGAAGATAAAAAAGTGAGCATACATAGGATCATATGACAGTGTTGCAGACCAGATTTTGATTTTGATATTAATCAGCATCATCATCACCATCATCACCATCTTTTGTATTTAATGTTTTGCAGATAAAGCTTCCTATTTCACGGTTTCTCATTGACATTTGTCAGAAACACTTCAAATTTCAACCCCTATATTTAAGTCTTCGCCTATTTGACTTTGCAATAAATAGAAACATTTTGCTTTTGTTTCAAACTTCCCTTGAGATCTAATTAATTTAGGCTTAATACACAAAAAAAACCCCTTAAACTTGGTCAAATGTTGCAACTGTCCCCCCGAACTTTCAATTGTAACAAATTACCCCCTGAACTTGGCAAATCGTAACAAATTACCCCCTGAACTTGGCAAATTGTAACAAATTACTCCCAATGATGCATAAATTTTTAAACACATTATAAGATCATTCCATGTGGCATTTTGACTTTTCAAACACCCTATAGAATCATGACACGTGGCACTTTGACTTTTCAAATGTCGAATAAGGGCATGACACGTGGCATTTGACTTTTCAAACTCAAAATATGGGGTTATTTGTTACAATTTGCCAAGTTTGAGGGGTAATTTGTTACGATTAAAAGTTCGAGGGGACAGTTGCAACATTTGACCAAGTTTAGGGGGTTTTTTGTGTATTAAGCCATTAATTTATGGACTCAATAGATATGCATGGCTTAATATATAGGTCACTTGTAATTGTAAATAGGGTAAATTTCAAAAAAATACCTTCACCGTTTTCCAAAATTAAAATTAAGGTAAAGTATAAAAAAAAACCCTATGTAGTTTGAAGTTTCTAAAAAAAAACTCATGTGATTTATTTTTCTAAAAAAATACTCGCGATTTCAAATTTTAACAAAAATGTGACTTGATAATTTAAAACGTTCAAAATAAACAATTTAACGACTTCAAAGTGGAAAATTCAAAACATTAATGTTGTTTAGAATCACATTTATTACGCAACTACGTTTTTTATTTTTCAAAATCACCATTTTAATTTTTTTTCTTTCTCTAAGGTTTACTTTCTTTCTCTTAACCAAACATCGTCTATATTATATCGAAATTAAAAAGTTGAAAAATTAAATTTGCTTAAAATATACTTTTTTATCTAAAGAATCCAATTTTAATGTTTTTAACGGTTATTTTTTCACTTTATGAAATATAAGACTTTTTTTTGTTAAAGTTTGAAACAACAAGTATTTTTTTTAAGAAAAACAAACCACAAAGTCTTTTTTTAAAAATAAAATAAAATATAAAACCACATTGTTATTGTTTTTGTATTCAGTACCATATTTACATATTTTGCTGCGGGGATAACACTTTTCAATTTTAAAATTGTCATTTAAGAATTTTATTGACTTTCACTTCTATGAAAAATGTCTAACAAACACATTTTAAAGTCATAAAAGTCAAAAATAAAAAAATCAAAATTTGGTTGAAATTATTGAAAGTTAAAGGTAAAAAAATATTAATATAATTTCTCTAGATAATTTGTAAACCGATGCCTTTCTCCAGCTATAAACTGTAAATTTTTCCGAACTTTTTAATAGTTTTGGATACTAAACGTTGCTTTTAACCGAAAAGAGTAAGAAATTTGCTTTTAACTTTTGAGAAAGCAGTGCCAACGACGTTAATATTACTTCGTAAATTACTTTTATTATATTTTTCTCCCATCTTTCCTTTTGATAAATTTTAGGAGAATCTAACTTCAAAACTTTTGATTCAAACATAGCATTGCATTGCTAACAGAACAATCCGTATATCATATACATTGTTTTCACTCCATCTATTTAAGCTTCTGAGTTGAAACATGAATGAAAACAAATAAAATGACTATTTTTCCAACACTATTTGGATTTCATACAAATGGGATATAGTGTATTTTGATAGTGAAGCAGGTAAGCTATAAATCAACGTCTGAAAGGTATCATGTGGCAATATTAAACAGTTGTGCAGTTGGTAGAGATGTGCATTCATATGTTCATAATAAAACCACGCCATTGGACCTTTGTCTAATGTCGTTTTAATCCATATTTAATTCACTTCTTTTATTTCATAATAACCATTTATTAATTTATTTCTCATCTGCAGTGTGGTTTGAAATAGTTTTGGTAAGGTGAATATTACTACTCAGCAAGATCGACACAAATTATTGAGAATCTATAATTGAATTCTATCTATAGAAGAAAAGCTAAATTTTCGCTAAACTATTTAAAAAGTATAAAACTCAAGATTATTTTTTTAATAATAAAAGTCAAGAATCTTATTTTTGATATGTAGATATATTCCCTCAGTAATATTCAAGTGGTCCTTGAATGTCCAAATTGAATTTGTACATTGACCTTTAGATCTAACAATTTCGATTATATTCACATTAAAAACTAAATTCTAGACACTAAAAACTAAACCCTAGACCCTAAATCATCGACCCTAGACACTAAAAACTAAATCCTAGACCTTAAATCACCGACCCTAGATGATGTGATACTCCGGACTAATAATTCGATGACACGTCATGTTAGTATCTAGGGTTGATGATTTAGGGTCTAGGGTTTAGTTTTTAGTGTCTAGGGTCGATGATTTAGGATCTAGGGTTTAGTTTTTAGTGTCTAGGGTCGATGATTTAGGATCTAGAGTTTAGTTTTTAGTGTCTAGGGTTTAGTTTTTAATGTGCATATGAACGAAATTGTTAAATTTAAGGTTAATGTCCAAATTCAATTTGAACATTAAAAAATCACTTTGAACATTATTGTATTCCCTCAATCCTATCACAAATACTTTTTAAAAATTTGAAAAAATCCTATCATAAATGTTCTTTAATGATCTTGTGTGTTCCTTGTCCATTGTTTGTTCAAGATAAAAACAGTACAACTGCCCAACCACCAATCCTCCTTTAGTTAAGGATATAGTTTTCAATTCATTATTATGTACCCTCACTCTAATTAATTCTGTTCTGCATTTTTAGGTTTGTTTTTTAACTTCAAAGCGAACCTGCGAAGGAGAAAAATACTGTTAAAAAGTGTTTATAAGTTTTTGAAAAATAAGTAGAAAATTTAAGAAAAAAAGAAGATAATATTGAAAAAATTTCAAATAAAAAAATAATAATATCGGTGTTACTGATAAATCATGAAAACTATTTTTCTCAACCTACAAATTGTTGTATGTAAATTTTTTAACGAAAAAAGTTTTAGATTTACTTAATTTTTAGTTGAAAAACTTGAAAAATCTATTTTTAGAGTATGAGAAAACAAGTAGTAAATGCAGGCTTACAAGTAGTAATTTTAAATTATCAATCAAAAGCATAACTTTTTCACTTGTTTTTTGCAACACTTGCTCTTCATTTTTGAAACTTAGAATTACTTCATAATTTTATTTTATTTTTCTGAATATTTATTCATTCTTAAGAAGAAAAAAACTAGGTTACATATTACTCGTATCTAAATTATAAAGGTTTTGTTTAGTTGAGCTCCCATGACAAGGCCCAGTATGTGTCCCAAATCTACAAATATATTCACTATTATGGGCTTTCCTGGAGGCCCACTAAATATTGGGGCCCATATATATATATTTTCTCAGTTACCAAACAAATTTGAAATAACCGCAGTGTTCATCTTTCTTTTCGATTTGAACTTTCATTTCCAGAACCTTGGATTGATCTAAGCCATGAGTTATCGAAGGTAAATTCAAATCACATCTGCACTATTTTTTGTAATTTGTTGCTTATTGAATCTTATTATTTATAATAAGCTTTGATCTCGCATTAATTTCGTATGCTTGAGTTAATTTTTGGGCTGTAGTTCTTGCTGATTGATTGGATTTAGGGTTTAATTAATTGAATTTTTCAGGAAGTGTTTTCTTAATTATTCAGTTTTTAAAACTACGCAGGGATATCCGTAATTCGAAATCAGCTCTCTTTGATGATGGCATTGAAGAAGGTGGCCTTCGAGCGTCTTCTTCGTTGTCCCATAATATCAACGAGCGTGACAACGACAAAGCTATTGAGAGCTTACAAGACAGAGTCATTTTTCTCAAGAGAGTAAGTTCTGATTTGAGAAATGATCCTTTGATTATCGACTAGCTTGTGTTTAATATGCTACTGCTGATACTTGTTTAAGCTTCAAATTAGGGTAATCAGGGTGTTTATACGTGATAATTTAGCTATCGTAGTTGTATCTTATAATTTAGTTTTAGTTTTGGGATGCTTGCGGTGCTGTTGTAGACATGCTTGAACGTTCGTTAGATGTTATAATCACAGAAAAAGCTTTAGCATTGAATATTCACATGTTTCTTGTTGATGTTTCCTACCTGATATGCTTAGTTATTTAGCTTGCATATGCCTTGTCATTCAGGAACATCTTGTCCCGTGCTTCTAATCATTAACAGTTGTTCCCTTGGATGTCCTTCATCTATACTTGAGGTAGTTTTTTTTTGCCCCCCAACGGCTTCCATTTCTGACACTGCGTGTATGTTGAGCTAGTTTAATATGTGTGTAATATCTGTATAGGTAGTTGCTAGTTAGTAAATTTGCACAATTCTCGGATGCAAAATTGCTCATTCAGAACTAATTTGCAGGAGATACATTGATACATCTTGAAACCATTAGACAAACTCATACACGGGCCTGATTTGTCCTGTGCATATAACATGTATGTTTTTGAAATATATTCTCTTACTTCAGTTTCAAACTAAGAAATTCTTTGATCTCTGTGCATATATAACATGCTCACTTGCTCCATGTTGTCGAAATATATACTCTTACTTCATTTTCAAACTAAGAAATTCTTTGATCTCTGTGTTTGTGCATGTACTTTTTCATGTATTAATTGCTCTGCCTATGAGAAACAATTGGTTCTGCTCGTCTACTATAGATGTTATGTTGAGCCAATAAAAACTAAGTTGTAGCTGTTTTCTTTTTTTTAGTTTGTAAATCTCAATCCTTGTGTTTTTGTGTAATGCATGATTTACAGTTATTTTCTGCAGTTAACAGGTGACATACATGATGTAGTGGAGGGCCATAACCGCATGCTTGATCGAATGGTATGAACCTTGGATTTTCTTGCTCTTATTTTCTTGAGGATACCTGATTTTTGTGCTCCTTTTTTATTTGACTTGATCATAAAATCAGGGAAATAACATGGACGCATCAAGGGGTATGATGTCGGGAGCCATGGAACGATTCAAAAAGGTTTGTGAACTAATTTTCTCTTTTTTGTTGAACTTATCCGCCTTTTTTTCATTATTAAAATGACTGCTTTGACAAGCCATTTAGGATCAAAATTTTCTCGTTGTAGGTATTTGAGAAGAAATCAAGTAGGAGAACCTGTGTGCTTGCTGGGTTTTTCATTCTCGCATTTGTAGCTATGTACTATCTCATCAGGTACATGTTGTCTTTCAAGGTTTTTTAAATTTTTTGTTGATGTTAAAGTTTGAACTCTAGGCCTGAGGTATGTCTCTACCACATTTACGCTTACTCTCTTAGTGATTATTTTAAGATAGTGGGTGCTAAAATGAGCGATTTGCGTTCAATATGATATAATCAAATGAAAAATATTATATTATGGTCTATTCATTGTAGATTTTAAGTTTTCTACAATTTCAGCTGCAACATATATAAGATTGATCAGGGATTTGGCACTTGCTACTGGCCACTGTGAAGACAAGAATTCGACTACTTTTATCAGTGCTTTCATATATAACTTATGTTATATTGTGCGGATTTGCAGGATCCTGGTATATATACAATGATACACCTGAAATTGGAATTTTGAGAGGTCATTTTTAACAATCTTTGTTGCGTATTGGAAGAGCTGAAGGTTGATTTGTATGCCTTTTGACTGTTTTGTTGAGAACTAGAAGACTTAATATCTACTTCTAAGGATTTATGCTGCAATATGGTCACTGAGTGAAGGTTTCTGTGTGCTTGCATAGGCGAACCATATAAGAGCTAAGAAAATTGGATCGCAAGCAAAATTTTCTATAATTAAGGTACCTGGTGGACATACATTTTTTTTTTGCTCTTGTGTGGAAGTATATTGAACAAAAGAGTGTTTATGGTGCACAAAGTAAATTATTTATAGAAAAATCTTTGATCGGTAGCATTCAGAATTCAGATCTTTAGTGTGTACCTAGAATTTAGAGGAGAATAGAAACTTGATTACTTTGAGGTATAGACTTTCAGGTTATGATGAATCTTCAAGAGTGATTTACCGGCATTTTACATGGTCAGGCGATATTTACATTGTTCATGGGTCATTTGACCTTTCTGTCATTATATGTTACAGTTTACTCATTTTTATGTCTGATTTTCAAGTTCGGCTATCATGTTAGTAACTTCAAAGTTGACATGAGTGTATTTTACCCCCTAGACTTGCATAAGTATTCGTCATCTGTTGGTTCATGATTCTGTGATCTGAAGCTGTTACATGACGATTGGTTCATGAACTTTGTGATTTGAATGAGGTGCCATTTGCCGATTCTGGGTTTCCGAACTCAACAAGATCCATTGTCAAAGAGACGGAACCACCTTTCTCAAATAACTTCCGTATCATATGCACATTTTTACATTATTAATTCTTCATAATTTGCAATATCGAGTTCTGTTTGAATTGATGAACATATATATGATCGTTCTGGCATCAACAGTAAGGACAAAAATTGGAATAATCTAATGTAATCTCAAATTTAATATTTCAGGTCTTCCATTTTGATTAAAACATGTCTAGATGTATTAGAAATCCACCTTATGTTCATCTCTTCAATTTGAGATTCAGTTAATTTATATTTCACTTCAATCTATTACTCATACTTTTCATCCAACTGTCAGTCTCCGCGAGCCCGGATTGCTTCGAAAACTCTAATACAACACAACTACTGTTTCCGACCAAGTAAATAATCATCCAATGCAAACAGATCCGAGACTAACATATCAACCTATCTAGTAATAGTCTCAAATACTCCATTGCTTCTGCAACTAATGCGCTAAGCAAATGATCTTATTCATTGACTTTGACATTCAAGTGTTTCCATGAGGTTCATGTCAATGCAGATGAACCTCGAAAGCACATGTAAGCAGGCGAGTTCTTGGGACAAATCCTACAAGCACTATATGAAAACTAGCAAGATGTTGAAATTAAGATTGGAATATTTTCACAAGTCCAAAGGAAGAAGTAGATTTTAGAAAGTTGAAAAAGGAAGTGCATGCATTATGGAGAGTTGATGTGAACTCGCAGCTGTTAACAAACCAATTTCAATGTAGTTTTCCGGGTCCCTACCAATTAAGTGAGCCACCAAACACAATCTAATCCAATTAATTATCAAGTGATTCATCCATTAATTGTGAGAAGAAATAGAGAATATATATGAATTAATGAGATAATAAGAACATTCTATGTTTTGCTGGTCTTTTGTATTTCGGCCCACGTGCAAATCACGTGTCTCATTATCCATATAGTTCTCAACTTCTCATGGCTTAATACTTCCATGTAGTCATTCATCTTTTGCTTTAAAGTGTTTGAGGTTAGAGTCTCAATTTCATCAAAGTTTAGCTTTTATTTGGAAATGGTTAGCTCTAAAAAAGCATTGGATTGATCCACAAAGCCGACGGATGCATATAATGCACTCAATCTTAATAATTTAGACCAACTCTCCTTTGGCTTCTTGTTACCGATCTAGATGGTAACTACAATGATATGGTAAGAGAAGCGGGGCGACGACAATGAGAGAAGAAGAGAAAGTGACATGTGTTGTCTTGTGGGTGTTTTATTGTTCTTATCTCTTTATCTTTGTTTATTTACATATAGTGTAAGCTGTTAGAGTTATTCTTGTCATTTCATTATAAAGAATAAACTTAACCCTAGTCCATAACCAAATTAGGGGTAACCCAACCCGTCCATTAATTCCTACAAAAGTTAATCAGTAATACCACGGTAAACCCATCATATGTTTGTGATTTACTCTAACCTTGAGAGTGGGTAGACCTATTCTTACATAAAGTTTATCTTTTCCAAAAGATACATGTATTTGTTCCTTCTTTTCATAACTAATTTTTGCTTCCAGTCTAATAAACAGTTAATTTGATGTTTGTTTAGAAACTAGAAAAAGCTGCTTGTTGTTTAGGTAAGAAGAAACTGCTTTTTCAAGAACCAGTAACATACTTTTTTTTTTTTACAAAAAAAGCTCTAGTAATGTTATTTTCCTTTATTGGTGATGTGTGTCGAATCCACAAAAATAAATTCTAACTTTCTCTGCAACAAAATAAATTGCAAACAGAGTAAATAAGGGTCGAACCAAAGAGATTAGTTTTGATTTAATTAAACTGATAACCAGGTATCAACGGTAAAAGTAAAAAGGGGGGTTTGAATGATTGATTGACTAAATTGACAATAATAGTAAATACAAAAAGCAAACAAAACAAGGGATAAACAATAGATGAAGAATTTCAGCTAATGGAGTCTCAGGTAGGTAATTCACTCGGTATTGATCATTGAAAGAAAATATAATTCTTTATACATATCGGACCAGTTTGGTGTATTCTTCATTATTAATGAATTAGGAAAGTAAGACTATGACTAACTCCTAATCAACAAATAACTTCGCCTTAGCGGTTTGGAGATTTAACTTGTTGACAACTTTATGATTTAGAAGAACCTGATCTAAACCAACTAATTCTTAACGATATTGATTTAAAACATAAAGACCCGAGTTACAATATCAATTGCTACTTGATTGATTCGATTATGCAATGACTAGTCGACTACCTAATTTATCAAATCGGCTATATGTTATTTTAATCCTAAATTTGATCATAGAGCATTCTTTTTGAAATACTATAGTATTATTTTGGAATATTAGAGTATTCTTGTTAGAATATTAGAGTATTCTTTTTGGAAGATTAGAGTATTATTTTAGAATATTAGAGTAATATCAAAGTATTCTTTTGAAAGAATAGAGTATACTTTTGGAAGAACAAAATATACTTTTGGAATATTAGAGTATTCTTTTGGAGAGCGTTTTTCGGTGAATTTCAAAAATTGCCAAAAAAATTCTGGAAAAGTTTTAGGAGATGAATACCGTAATTCTAAGAAACTTTAACTCTTGGTTCAAAGTCAAATGTCACACAGTTTAGTTCCAATAAATTATAAAAGTGGTTAAATGGATAAAGATTAAAAAAATTTAAAAATTGCCTCGAAAATTCTGGAAAAATTCCAGGAGATGTATGTTGTAATTCTAAGAAACTTTAATTCTTGGGCAAAAGTCAATTCCGCACAGTTTAATCCCAATAAATTATTGAAGCGGTTAAATGGATAAAAATTAAAGAAATTTGAAAAATTATTTTTATTTAACAACAATGGATCTCTAAATGATCGTTTAATTAACAAGAGTCTAACGGTATAGTTTTTTTTGAAAAATGAGTTCGGAAACATCAAGAAAATGTATTTTAATGAAAAGAACTAAAACTTTTTTTTCTCTCATGCGATGACATCAACGTTGACATCTCTCTCCTCCTTTCGTTGTTTTCACGTGACATGTTTTTTTATTTATTTACAAATTTTCCACATTCTCCTGTTGAATTACTAAATTGTCCTCCATTGTCACACCATAAAAGTTGTCGCATTGAAACACCTTGTCACACTCGATCCATCTCCTAATGTTATAAATGATTTATATAAATTAAAAGGGTAAATAATTTTAAAATCTCCAAGTTTTAATTTTGAAAAACACATTCTGTTGAGTGTTTTTATTTTGAAAAACACATTTAGATGCTTTCCTTTTTTCATAATTAACATTTTGGTCTTTTTGTATATTTCTTTTAGAGTTGTAATATTCATAAAAAAAATTGATTTTGGAAGGAATAAAGAGAATATTTTTTATGGAGAATAATGGATAAATGGATAATAGAGATGGATAATCACTATTTGCATTGAAGATGCCCTTAACTCTCATTCGTTATAGCGGAACTGAACTAAATTAATTGAGTTGAATTGACTGATTTTTTGACTGAATGCTTAAAGAATTTTGCTGAATTTGATCGAACTGAATTCGGTTGAATTGAATTGAACTAAATTTTGTGAAAAATTAGCCAAAAAGAACATGACCCTTATTCTGAGGTAAAAAATGAAACTCTCCCAGCAAAAAAACTATCTTTTATTTTCGAGTTTATTCCGTGTGGCAGCAAATCAAAGCAAATCAAAGTTTCGCTTTCAGAATTTTCCAATCAATATTTATATGATGAAACTATTTAACATAGTTCATCAATTTAGTTTTATGCGATTTGTTTAATCTATGTTAATACTTGTTTGGTTGATCGAATGCAATGCAATTTCAAAAATAAAAATAATAAGTATTCTCTCTAACTGTTATGAAATTTTAAATTGTAAGAGAAATATTATTTTTTTTTGATAAAGTAAGAGAAATAATTTAGTTCTTCAATTCAGTATATATATTGTCATAAGTAGAATTAAAAATTAAGATACATGTGACTTGTGATGATACTTTTTTTTTGTGATTTGATAATTTTATTACGTGTGATAAATCTTATACTTTGGTACAACAACCAACGATACAACTTTTTTTGTTCTGTTGACCAAGTTAATAAGGCCCATTTGATTAGAGAAATGTAAAATTTAAGTAATAACGTATATAATTGGAATATTTTTCAATGAATATTATTCAAGGATTTTTCTATGGTAATTTTGTAAAAAATAAAGTAACAATTACTTTGCCCATTATCATCATTGGATTAGTGGTATGAGATGTAATCTAATAGTGATAAAAATAAAGTAGTGGTTACTTCAAAGTAACCATAGAAAGCACCATTATCCAAATATGATTGCTTTAAAAAATAATGTTAATTAATTATTATAAATTTAAAAAACTTAAAATGGTAATTAATGAACATATTTAAGAGTGCACAATTAAATTAATTCAATAATTGTAATTGTAGTACTCATGGATGGTTAATACCCATTAAGAGTAAATCCATATATAATTATATATTAAACTAGATCCTAGAGCGTGCAAAACCATATTTATGAAATAAGTATTTTAGTATGGTGATCAAATTATAGATTTAATATACAAATGATGTGGTACCTTAATTCTAAATTTTTTCTAAGTAAAGAATTATATATGTGAAATTATTTTAAATGTTTGATGAGAAATTGCATATTGTTACCGACTAAAAAATTAAGGACTAACAACACATTAGTAATAATAATATCGATGAAAAAATGTTGTGAATGGTTGGGGTACTGTTGATTTTACTGGCTCGGTTATTTTTGAAGATCTCAAGCTTTGGGTCACGAACTTTCAGACGTGTCATGTGTCTCATATCGGGAGAGCGGCTAGCTAATATGTCACAAACTTTCAGACCGGTCATGTGTCTCGTATCTAGAGAGTGGTTAATACATCATAAGATAAAGCTAATGCATGAGCCACCTTATTGGTGGTAATAGAAACATTAGAGCAATGAGCAAGGGTACGAGTATAGGTGGAAATCACTACAACAAATTTTGAATATTAGGCATAAGAGAAGCTATAAGGCATGGACAACCTCGGCCACATCCATTTGGAGAACAATTTCAACCTGTTGAAGCTCATGTTGAAGCCCAATAGCCTCTGACAATCTCTAAACTGAAGAACCCTTTTGCAGAAGCACATAAAGAAGGCCTTGAATGAGTCTCCAACCACACTATCAAAGCCTATATTCCTTGAATTCAACCCCACATCCATTATCAATATAAAGCTTCAGACATCCCGGAATCACAACCAATAAGCAAGTGAATAAAATGCGACAAACTACTGTAAGAAACTACAACAAAGATTGGTTGTGATAGAGGCAAAACAAAGGAGTTATCCTAATAACAAGTGTTACCATGATGCTAGATTTCTTACAAACCTATAGAGTAAATACCATTCTTATTAGGTATAGTTGGAGGCAAATTGGAAAACCAATTCACTAAGTATGTAACGGGGATATGATGATCGAACCCTATAGCTTACTATTCACATATATAATCATAATCTAAGAACTAATGCACTAAACGTTCACTCATATTTGACGCAATCCACATATGTTATGGGTCACAAGACTTTGAAAGCCTAAACATCCTTCGACGAGAGGAAAAATTTACTGAAACACAAAACAAAAAGCTTAACCCTAGGAGGAACATTGTCCGACAAAATTTTAAAGCATTTAGCAACAGAAGGCTAGTTTGAAATCCTTTGATGTTCCTCCCATACCCACGATACTAATACTTGACCTAATTGATGCCCTTTGTATCGAAATGCAAAATAAGGGGACCATTATAGTCCAATGCCCCATAATGCATGTAAATGATTGACTAGCACTACAAGAAAATAACAGTGTACCAACAACACTGTGCCAACGACATGCATGTCGTTGTTATTAGCAACAAAATACCAAGTATTTACATATAAAATTATTAAGTCAACATTTCAAAAATTAATTGTGAATACGAATAACATGAGGTAAGTCGCCTTAACCTGGAAATAGAAAGCGTCTCAAAGCTGATAAGTACTTTTGAAATAGGCAAGAAGTTTGGGGTCTCAAATAATTAGGGATCATGCCAAACATAAATTTTCACTGATTCTCAACCCACCACCTTTAGGGATTTTCCAAATAGAAATGAAAATTGATGGAACAATTGATAAGTATGAGGCCTGATTGGTTATAAGAGGTTATAACCAAAAGGAAGGCATTGATTACTTTGATACATGCTCTCTTATCCATGATAACTTCCATTAGAATGATACTTGCAATCGCCGCGGCGCCTTGCGCAATCTTGAAGTACATCAAATAGATGTTAAGACATCTTTCTTGAATGGAGATCTATATGGAACAACCCAAAGGTTGTATAGCTCCGGGTCAGGAGAAGAAAGTTTGTAAGGGTGAAGTCTTTATACGGTTTAAAGCAAGCACCGAACAATTTTACAAGAAATTTGATGATGTCATGATGACAAACAATTTTAGAATAAACGATTGTAAGAAATGTATTTATGTGAAAACCACAAACGATGGATATGTCATTTTGTGCTTATATGTTGATGAGATTTTATTTATGGGCAGTAATGACGAAATGGTGAAAAGTACCAAGGACATGTTGAACACAAAGTTTGACACGAAAGATATGGGACTTCCAGCCGCGATTTTCAGTATCCAAGTCAATGTAGACGTGATTTTGGGTATCCAAGCCAAATGTTCATCTAATGGTTTCATTTGGACTCAATCACACTACGTGGACAAAATACTTGGCAAGTTCAGTAAGGATGATACTGTTTTAGCTAGAACTCCTATTGACACGAGCCAACACATGTTTAAAAATAAAGGTGAAAGTGTTGACCAAGTGGAATATGCACAAATCATGGCAGTCTAATGTACCTCATGAGTTGTACAAGACATGCTATTTTTTTTACTAATAGCAATTTAAGTAGATACACTAGTAATCCAGGTGAAGCACATTAGAAGGCTACTGTAAGAATACCAAGGCATTTATGGTACACTCGTGCTTATGGATTTCACTTTTCAAGAGAACCTACTGTGTTAGAAGGTTTCTCTCATGCAAGTTGGATATATGATATTCCTAATTCTAGAGGCAAAACTAGATATGTTTTTACTCTAAGAAGATGAACAATATCTTATAAATCCTCAAGAAAAACGATTATAACTAGATCGATGATGGATGTTGAGTTTGTAGCTTTAGATAAAGTTAGAGAAGAAGTCGAGTGGCTACGAAACTTCTTGGAGGATATTCCTGAATGTGATGTATAACAGAAAAAATTGGCATATGCATCGTTGACACAACTTCGCGCTAGACAACCGATCTCAACAAGTGTTATATCTGTTGATTTTGTACACTTTGTACTTTTTTAAGAAAAATTAAATTTACATATTGATAAAACATATCATTTAATGGAATTTTCCGCTCTCAAATTGATATCATAAATCATATTATGACGTTTTACGTTCTTTTATAATTTGACGATTTACGGACTCAATTGATGTATAAGACCATCTTACAAATCTGCAATTCGATTTGGAGGATTAATATTTTGCCAATATAAGGATAAAAGTTGCTTAAAAGCAATGTTTTAAAAACCGGATCGGACGTTGAACCGGCGTGACAAAAGGTTCAAAGGTTTAATAGGTTCAACCGGTGGTTCAACCGGTTTACATATATAATATATAAAAAATTTAAAATACATATATATATATATATATATAATAAAATCTTATTTCAATTAAACATAAAATTAAAATTCATATATCAAACAACACATAGTAAAAATATATATAATTCTTTTTTAAGTTTTTAATTTGATTTTTTATGAAAAACCGGAGTCAAACCGGTTTGGTTTAACCCGGTTTACTGGTCGAACCGACCGGTTTACTGGTTCAGTCCGGTTTTTTGTGAACAAACCGTTTAGTATGTAACCAGACCGAACACCTAATCGGTTTGCGGTTCGACCGGTCGGTCCGGTCCGGTTTTCATACACTGCTTAAAAGACAAAAATATCATAAAAACTCAATAATGTGTTTTCAGATACTTTGTTTTGTAAAATTATTCATACAACATATCTCTATTTGCAAAAATAAAATAAAATAAACCACATACTTTTATTTGCAAATCGTTAAGCCACAAACCCCTATTTAAAAATTGAATAAATTACAAGCATTATGTTTGAACTTTTTTCTCGTATAAATTCTCAAGTAATACATTTAGCTAATAACACATTTCTATATAATTTAAGAAGCTAACATTAAGTTAATGCTATACATTAGGGCTGGGCACGGATCCTGGAGAAACCGAACCGGACCGAATATTCGAAGAAAAACCTCCGAAACCGAATTGAACCGTTGACCTTTTTCAAAGAATTGAACCGAACTGAACCGTAAATTTTATTTTATAGATCCGAACTGAACTGGACCGAATTTTATCCAGGACCGAACTGAACTCCGAACTGAACCGAACTGAACCAAAAGAGCCGAAAAGAACCGAAACTTTTTACATATACTGAGAAAAATATATATGAAAAATATATGAATAATTTTAAAGATGTTATATCTTATATTTAAATTGTAAGTGATAGAACTTTATACTGAAATTGGAATATAACTTTTTGTTTGAGATTTTATTTGAACAATGGTTTTATTATTTTATACTGAAATTGGAATATAACTTCAGTTTTTTCATATTATATAATTCATATGTTTACATGTGTGTATTTGTAGTTTTTAAGTTTTAATTTACATAATAAAAATTATATATAAATCTCCGAGTATTCATTATTGAATTAGAACCGAAATCTCTGAACCTCCGAACTGAACCGAACTGAATTAGTAGTATAATTCAAGTCTGGAGATTTATCTATTCAATTCCATACTGGAGATTCATATTCAACAATCTCCGAATTACAATTCAATTCTGGAGAAATTCAAATCTCCGAACTGGACCGAACCGTGCCCAGCCCTACTATACATAACCAAGCCTTTCTGAAGTATAATAGATGAATGGGGCAGATTATGATTTTTTTTTTTTTTGATGTACTTGTTAATTTGTATTTTATCCTTTTTATTATTAGATGTATGGGCAAATTTGGAGAATTTCTTTTTTTTTTATTTCATTGATTTATAAATGAGGGATTGTGATTTATTCTTTTTATTTTTTTCAAAATCAGGTTTGTTGCTTACAACTGAAATATCAGTGCAAGTGTAGTGAAATATATAATTCAAAAGGCAATTAGTCATGAAAAGATTATTTAGAGCCAAAAAATAGGAATGGAGGGAAGGGCATATAAAGAAGTACATGTGTGCAAAGATTGTGAGCAGAAGAAGAGGAAATAATAATAGAAATGAAGGGTCCTAATCATATGATGTATTCATAAAAAATAAGGGTCTCTTTCTTTGTTTATATATTGAAATGTTGAGTTGGGGCACGAGACAAGGACGTGCTCTCCACCTGCCCACGCGCACGCTACCCCACGAAACCCTAATTTCAATGTCCTCTAAAAGAAGAGCTTACAATATGCTCTATATTGTATATTTACTTTTTTATGAGAAGAAATTTTTGTAAAATTGGAACTTGAGTCTCTAGTGCAAATTACGTACAAACTTACAAATTTTACGCAGTCATTTTGAAAAGCTAAATTTTACAAATTTAAATTCTAAATATTTTAAGTAAAAAATGAATTACTTGCCAAATATCTTTTGAGTTTTGATTTTTTAATACGATGAATTTAATTTTTTTTATTTGAACACAATAAATTTTGACATGACATTTAATTCAACTATCTTTTCAAAAGAAATTACTTTTAAATATAAAATTTATTTAATAGAGCGTTATTCATTTTGCATTAAATTTTTAATATATGTATATGATGTAATACAAAACTAATTGAACTAAGGGTATATATTGATCATTAATGTCCAATAAAATTATTTATATTGATAGTTAGAATCTAATAAAAACATGCACAATAGCTTTACGCTTGAAGTATGTTTAACACATGTCTTTATTATTATAAGTTGAAAATTTACAATTAATAAACTTATCAAGATTTAAATCACATACCACTTGGTTTAAGAGGCACGATGGTCAAGAAATTAATATCATGATGACAAAGTTTACGATAGTTAACGTTGCTTTTATGTGAATCTTTAACATCACATAACCACACAAAAATGCTAAAATATAGTTTTATACTAGGTAAAATTAATACTACTCTTTTATTTAAATTTTATATTTATTTCTATTTTTGTAAGTATAAATTAAATATGATAAAAGATAAATAACTTAAAATTTGCCACTTTAAAAAGTTGTTGTAAAATAAAGGTCGTTTGGTCATCTAGGTCCCACTTGGATGGACCGTTTAGACCTATTTAAACGCTCAAAATTTGATTTGTATTTTACTAATTTTTCGATTACTCCTCAAAAGTTCGTAAGTTTTTGAATAGCACTTAGCGGTTTTACTACACTAATTCAAAATAAAAAATTATATTCATTGGATGCTTTTTATCCATATAAATACAAGACTAATTATTTGTTTCTTAAATAAGCCATAATAAAAGAAGAAAAAACATAAAACACAAAACATATGGCAAAATTCAACCAAACAAAGTTAGACATCAACAAATCAAGCATCCATGTCTTTATAGAGAGGGGGAGGAAATGTTAATAATTAGGTCTTCTATTTCTTCTTTTTTATATACTTACAAAACTTTCCATCATCTCACTAATCTTCTATATTCTCTCTTCTTACTTAATTGATTCTACTTCTTGTGGGTCGTTCATCTTTTCTTGTGATTAAACTTCACTAACCCAAACTCACTCCTATCCAATATCCAATCTCCCTTTTCTTTAATTTCTCTTCAATTTTCTTGATTCCATTACCAATTTGCATCTAATTCGATCTTTCTTAGTTAATTAAAACCTTCTTCTCAAGTAATTAGCTAGTGTATAATTAATCTACACAATAAGAACCCTATTTGGCCGGCTACCTTTCAATTTTTCTTTCTTTCTTCCTATTCTTCACTTTGACTTTTTTTCCTTAATTGATCTAAACAAGAAATCCCTAATTTCATATCCATTACAAGAACCTCAATCTTCTCTCTTCTGTCTCCCTTTTTTTTTCTTCTCTTCCTCACAATTCGCAGCTCTGGCTAATCCATGGTGGGCGGGTCAAATTGGCCTACCGGGCCTCGACCCGAATTCCTCATCCCTCAACAAATCACACTCCCTTAATGAAAACCGGAGCCCCGACGAAGACGACGATGACCGGGACCCCAGTGATGAACCAAGAGAAGGAGCAGTCGAAACAGGCACCCGGAGACCCAGAGGCCGCCCTCCGGGTTCAAAAAACAAACCCAAACCTCCAATCTTCGTGACCCGGGACAGCCCTAACGCTCTCCGGAGCCACGTCATGGAAGTTGTCGGCGGCGCCGACATAGCCGAGAGTGTAGCACAATTCGCACGCCGACGCCAACGTGGCGTCTGTGTGCTCAGCGGAAGCGGCTCCGTCGCTAACGTAACCCTAAGACAACCAGCAGCTCCGGGAGCTGTCGTTGCTCTTCACGGTAGGTTTGAAATTTTGTCACTCACTGGTGCTTTTCTCCCCGGACCTGCGCCTCCGGGATCAACCGGACTTACAGTTTATCTCGCCGGAGGACAAGGTCAGGTCGTCGGAGGAAGTGTCGTGGGGTCGTTAGTCGCGGCGGGTCCCGTTATGGTTATAGCAGCGACATTTGCTAATGCTACTTATGAACGTTTGCCTTTAGAGGAGGATGAGGAAGACGGCGGTGGAGGAGGTCAGGAAGCGATCCATGGCGGCTCGAATAACTCCCCGCCACCAATTGGGAGTGGCGGAGAATCATCCGGTTTGCCGGATCCGGTTTTTAATCTGCCGCCGAATTTAATACCTAATGGAAGTCAATTAGGGCATGATGCGTACGGATGGTCTCATGCTAATGTTCGGCCTCCACCGTATTAGGGATCGGGATCGAGATTATAGTAGAATTTCTCGTGTTTTTTTGAAAGGTAGGATTTACTATTGCAAACGAAATTATTAGAAGATAGGGCTGTGAGGTGAATATAGAACACTGTATATTATTAATTAGTTAAAACTTTGTATTTTGTTAATTTCCTTTCTGTTTGCAATAAAATGGGATGATTTCGGTGTTTTTTAATTGACTGTGTCTCGATTTCCTACAGTTTCCACGTTTGAATTTGATTAATTTTGATTGGCTTATTGATGTTTCTTCTGTGTTTTTTTTTCATATATGATATAGTTTATCTGATATGATGGATTAGACTTTCAAGATATTAGAAAATTAGATTATTATTATTATAGTTGGTACAGAGAAGACAAATCTGTAAAGTTTGATGTTTTTGGGTACCATTTATTAATCTTAGTTTGAAGCTTTTAAAGGTTGATTCTCACTTTACTCTAACAGCAACTAACATGGGTCTTGATTTTCATTTTAAGATTCAATTTACACATTTTTGCACCTAATTAAACGGGTGACAGCTATGAAATTTCAAGTTTTCTCATACAAATTAATAGAAAAACGAAGTTAAATCTTTCAAAAAAATAAAATAAAGTTAATTAAGTTGTTAGTGTAATATAGGTAAAAATGAGTAAGTAAGCCGTCGGATCGTTCTGTTCAAGTCAGATAAGATAGTCAGCAACTATTAAATAAAATGACTTGCATAAAGACTTCCTATTACATTATTGGAATTTAAAGTAAAACAAAAAAAAAATACTTTTTTAGTTTAATATTAACATCTCCTTTTTCTTTGCTCTTATCACGATTAACAAAGGATTCATATGATGATGTTCTTGGCCTGTAAAAATAAATAAATATTATTTGATTTTGGATATAGTTTTATAATTTTATTGGTAAAGTATGTTATACCTTTGCTTTATTCTATTTTATTTTTTGTTTCAAGTTCTAACAGATTGCGTAGCAATTCAATTTAAATATAGTACTTTGTTGATACTATAGAGTAAAAACATGTAAATAAAATATTGAGCAAACATAAATAAAATTTTAAAATCAAGAATCTGTGTGTTGTTTCTCTTTCCTACACTACATATAAAATTAGGTATTTTCGTCTCGCAAAAACAGAATCCAAATATTTATATTTGACGAGAAATTGACATTAATATTGCTGAATGGCACAGGAATCATATAGTACAATGGTGTTGATTGAGGATAAACAGTGCATCTTTCAGGAGAAATTATATCAGATATGATCCTGCATTTTTTTTTAATGAGTCTTTTTTTCAGAAATACAATTTTGTTGGGCATACAACTAATTAAATATCAGAACTCAGTCGGCATCAACAGGATCAGGAAATGAACATTGAAAAAAAAGAATAACTAATAAACTATACTATAATTCTAATGAAGAATGGATATTAAAAGATTGAGAGTAATACAATTGTGGAAAATATAATAGTGGATAGTGGTGGAAGAGAATTTATGTCGCCGACACGATTTGAGATTCACAGTGTGCTTTATAATGGTTCATGTTAGGCTACCTTCATTCATTTCGGAACTAATGTTTTGTTATTGTAATTCTAACTAAGAATGAATATTAAATAATTTGATAAATAAAACATTTGCTTTAAATTCTGTTTCACGGAGAATCTCTTACCTTAGTGGTGGGGTAAATTACACATGTTGTCTACCAACTTTTGTTTGTCAATCTAAAAATATCATCTTTCTACGATCTTACAATAAAGTATATACGCACTAAAAATCATTGATACTTGACGTCAATTTTAAAAGAAAAAAAGAAAAAGGGTGGCGTAGTAACCACATTTTGTAAGGAAAATAGAGAAAATGATTGATGTAGCACTTTGACCAATTTTAACCGGTAATTTTTAATACTTGTATACTTTATTGTAAGATTATAGAAAAGTGTTACATATTAAAGTTACAAATAAACAGTGTTACACCATGCTATAAATTAGTCTACAATGTGTGTAATTTACCTTCTTATCTCGTAGTAGTATATGTATAATAGCCCCCACATGTATGCAGAAGAGAAAACAGATAGGAAAAAAGGAAGCATGGCTCTTCTCTCAATTAGGCCATTCAACCCACGTGTAATGGTTTGTATAAAAATTGCAGAATGGGAGAATCATGTGTCCATAATGTATGAAATATTTTCAAGGCATTCAAACTCTTGCCTCGAGATTTATTATACTTTTTCTTTAGCCTTGGGAATTCACATTATACTCCATAAATATGCTGCTACGTACATACATACATGCACGTATTCTTTTTTTCAAAGAAGGTAGATTTCATTAGAGATTGCAATAGTACGCTAACAAGATAGATGAAGAACACTCATTCTAGTCGGATCTTAACAAAGGCGAACCGTTCACTAACCAGCTCGAATAAAGATATTTATAAGTATATGAATAAGCTAATTAAGACAGATCTGTAAACATATACTACAAAGTATTCAACATAAAAGTTGCCATACGAAACAAATAATAAAAAAAAATTGAATACCATTGCAAAGCAGAATTGGTCATTGCCAGATCCTTGAACCAATGAAAAAGACGCTTTTTAAATTCCAAAATGTCGGCAATACGTACATCTGGGAAAATTTAATGAGACCAGGAGGATAACATCCCAATTGTTGTCAACCCGAAAATCCCACCAAAAGGATGGAGCCAACCATATGTACAGAAGACCCGATGAAGCCGAAAGTTAAGAAAGCATTCAAGTAAAAACCCAAGTAATTTAAAACAAAAGCATAAACTTTCCATTTCCCCCTTATCAGGATTGAGTTGAGTTTGATCTAATTAGGAGATTACAAATTTTCAGTATTGAATTGAATATCCGAGTTTTATTTTTTGGCTTTCTATCCGGTTTCAGAACCCACACTGGACCAATTAATCCAGATTCGGAGTGGGTATAAGGATTATGATATTTAAACCCCTCCCAATCGTCGTTGTAGAGTTTGATCCGCAGACCTTTCTACCAAGCACAGTTCCATGTTACCACTACACCAACTAACGACACCACTAGACCAACTAACAATTGGTAATATTGAGTTTTATAATAGTAATAAATTTTCAGAACTAGATTGTCCTAACATTTCAGTTCTAACAAATATGAAAATTAATATATGATCTGTGAATCAATATTTAGAAAACAAGATCTCAAAAGGACAATGTTAAGAAGATTGACGTTCCAATTAAAATTTAAAGGTCATATGGATTTACCTATGAGTTCTAAATATAAAATTCGATTAATGATGTGTTCTTAATTAATTTTCTTTCAACTATTCAAAATCATTTTGTTTTATATAAGTGAGTATTTGACTGTTTGAAACCTTTTAACATTCTTAATCTATAAGTAGGGATCGATTTATTATGTCCAAACAAAATACTACATACTCATTCCATCAAATCTAAGGTAAAAAGTTACATCCCTTATTTTATTATGTTCTTTCTCACTTATATTCAACACATTTCTGTGCACTTCAGTTCAACAAATTCAGCAAAATTCATTAGCCATCAGCCAATAATTTAGTTCAGTTCTGCTTGTTTCGGTTCTTTTCAATTCAGCTTTTTTCAGCCAAAACTTATAAGGCCTTACTCATCCTGTTTAACACTATTAACAAAAATTTCAAACTTTTGTTTTACTAAAGGTCGGTGCTACAAACGACGAGACATTGCAAATAAGCGTAAACCATATAATTTATATAATCTCACATTTGTTTATGAAATAATCACAAATAAGAAAGTGTAACTTTTTGTTTTGTTTTGTTATTGAACTAAATTGAATTTTGCTGAAAATAAGTTAGAAAAAAAAACCCAGTGCCTAAGTAGGTATATTATAATAGAGAAATACTCGAGTGTGACGATGTGCTTATTGTGAGACAATAAGCCTATGGTGTGACAAGAAAAGGAGGATGTGACATTTTTGTAATTAAATAGGCAAAGATGACAAACTTGGAAATTGATGGAAAATAGCCACACACACACAAAGAGATAAAAGGAAGAGAATGGTGATGTCAATGATAATGTCATCACTAGAAAGAGAAAAAATTTAAATTCTTTTCTTTAAAATACATTTCTCTAATCTTCTCAAACTCATTTTTCGAAAAAAAAATTATACCACTGAATTCGTATCAATTAGGCAATCACTTTGAGATCTATTGTTGTTATTTAAAAATGATTTTTAATTTTTAATTTTTTTACTACAGTTATATAATGAAAAAAAAAATAATAATTAATAAAAACAATTATCACAAATGGTTAACGCATGTGTTTTGACCCATATAAATGTTATTTTTGTGTATTTAAAATCGAAATTCATTTTATGTGTTAGTATTCTGTTGGATCAAAATGAGTATTCGGTTGGAACAAAATCGGTATTCTGTTTAAATAAATATAATGTTTTATTAGAACAACACGTAATAATTTAATATTTTGGATTGAACATTTATGTGCTACAAATCTTAATAAGTTGCAATTATCCTAATATTTTGACTTATGTTTATATGCATATAGATAATAAATTTTACTTAATACCATTAAATTTCTTAACTTTTATCCATTCAACCACTTTCATAATTTATTGGGACCAAACTGTACAGAATTAGCTTTCAACCCAAAAATTAAAATTTCTTATAATTACTATATACATTTTATGAAACTTTTTCAGAATTTTCTAAACGATTTTGGAACAATTAATACACTGATTTGTTATGTTGGAACAACACAATATTCTATTTGAAAAACATTTTATAACTGTTGTACTGATATTCATAATCAAATTTGTTCCAACTGAGAAATTAACGTGCCTAAACTTCATGTTCCAACTGAATTCCTTCGTTATTTCAACATATTTCTTTTTTAAAGATTTATATTTTTTGTTTTTTTTGATAGAAAAAGATTTCTATTAGAAACAGTACATAGCTAAATGATAGAATTCCTTAGGAGGAAAAGCTAAATGATAGATTTTAAAAGGCTTAACCCTTCATGGAACCTTTAAAGTTGGCAATTATTTTCACTTAGACCCATGAAGTTTGTGATTTTTCATATAACCCATTCAACTCTATAAAAATGATAGATTTTAAAAGGCTTAACCCTTCTTGGAACCTTTAAAGTTGGCAATTATTTTCACTTAGACCCATGAAGTTTGTGGTTTTTCATATAACCAATTCACCTCTATAAAAGCATGTCACTTAGCCACAAAAATCCTATGTGGCGTTGATGTGGAAAATATATATTAAAATAAGAGAGTGAGAGAGATAAAGTGGAGACAAAAAGAATTTGGAAAATTTCAAAACCATCCCTTAATTTTTCTTCTTTTTTTTTTTTTAAATATCATTTCTCTAAAAAAAATTTTCAAAACTCTGGAAAAAAAATTTCAGAAATTTTTGATTTTTTTTTTTCGGAAATTTGGAAAAAAATTGCAAATTTGAAATTTTTCCGGACTGCTCGTGGTTTTCTAAAATTTCGGATTTTTTCAAGTTTAGATTTTCGAAAAAAATTTAAAAATCTAGAAAATTCAAGATTGGGAGAAAAGAAAAGTGAGTAAAAGAGAAGAAGAAAAAAATAGAAATAAAAGAAATTTGGAGGGACCAAAAGAATAATTTTTTGAAAGAGTGTACTACACTCTCTAAGTGAGAATGGTCTTTAATGAAAATATGGCCAAGTGGTATGTTTTTATAGAGTTGAATGGCTTATGTGAAAAACCACATACTTTATGGGTAAGTGAAAATAAGTGCCAACTTTAAGGGTCTCAAAAGGAGTTAACCCATTTTAAAAGGATAAGATTGTGAATATAGACTTTGTGACCTGAGTTTTCTCTTGGTCCACTGCACCACAGCCATTGTGTAAATTAAATTAAATTACGAATGCTATTAAAGTTGAATTGAAGCTTAAATATAAGGAACGATGGCAACACACAATCAATTTGAAGGGTTGATTAATATATGCAATTTGCCCCCGTATTTTGACCAAGAAACAACTTCAAATAAATTTCCAATTTCATCTTCTGTAGATGTAAGAATAGAAAAAATAAAAATCGGCGGGATTTAATATTGTGTGATTAAAATAATATTTCTCTTGTCTTGTGTGATCAATTATAAGTTACTTAGAACCGATCGTTGGTTGTTGCAGTGGTATCACGGGGTTGTGGTTGAAAGGGAGGTGCGGATCAATTCCTCACAACGTCGATTCGAAGGGGTTTAAATACAATAATTCTTGGACCCGCCCCGAATCCGGATTAGTTGGTCCAATGTAGTTCGGAAACCGGATGGAAAACTAAAAAAAAAATTATAAGTTACTCCCTCAATTCTAAAATAAATGTCTTTTTAGACAAAAAAAAAATCTGAAATAAGAGAGGCTTAAAAGTACTATTATATCCTTATTAATTACTCATTTCATATGTAATGTACCTATTATTCTTTCCATTATTACTAATTACAAAAATATATTTAACATATCTCAAGATTCTCAATTCCTTAATTGGAAAATGAAGAAAAAATAGGCACGACACCATTTAATTGAGCTAAAGTTAAAATTGAGAAAAAAGAGGAAAAATAGCCAAAACGACTTTTAATTCAGAATTTCTTTCATTGTTTAAAAATACTTTTATTTCAAAATGGAAGGTGTATAACTTAACATCTCATAAAAAAACAACTAGTTAGCTCAACCATTAATTTTCCTTCCTTTTATAAGACAATTATCAAGATACACTTTTTCTTACGTCCCATTTTTTATGACTGAAATTTATTAAGTTGAATTGAATGCTATTGTACTGTAAATTAAAGTATCTTTATTGAAGTGAAATCACTAAACTAACGGAATATTACTGAACTAAGGTGAACTAAACTGAAAATCAATTACTTATAAAGCATAAGAGCATCTTGAAGAGGCTCCTTATATAGAATCTTAAGATAAAATTTGAGGAGTTTGGATAAAAAATTCAACTTCACTAAGAGTCATATTCTCTCTCCTCTAATATAAGAGTTTCTCTTTTCATTCTAACATATTTTTTAGTAATATTATATGATAGTGTAACCTCGATTTCTCCTCCTATTGGTAAACAAAATAATTGGAAATAAACTTAATTGCAAAAAATAAATAAAGAACTGGAATTAAAAGTATTGTTGGAGAAAGCATAATTTAGTGTCTCTCTAAATGACTAATCGTCAATATTTTATATTATTTGTAGGGAAGGTACTAAGAGGCTCTTAGAGATACTCCAAGAATATTTCCAATAGATGCACAAAAATTAAGCCCATCAACATTATTTGATGGACTAATTTTTGAACTTCCTATACCATCCATTGTCGGAGAAATTCATTAAATAGTGTTGTGGACTCCCTGTGTTATAAACCATTTGTTAAATAACCAAAATTCATATATTGTTTATACAATCACAGCCATTGATGTAATTTCAATGGCTTAAATTGAAATTAACCAAACTAATTACCCATTTAGTTTAAAGTTAAACTAAATAACAGTAACAACACTGTCTTTGTACTGAGACTGCCCTTTTTTTTCTCATCTATCTTCTTCGTCTCAATCTCTTCATCTCTCTGTCTCTCCATCTCACTCTCTGAAATTTCTGTTCTTGATTTCAAAAAATTAGAGAAAACTATTGGTTATTGATTTATGGCTACTGTTACTTTTTTCTTCCTCATTTAAGAATGGACTACAACAACAAAAGTTAGGCGTGATTTCAAGAAAGCATTTAATTCCTTTTTGAATTTCTAATAATTTGAGTTTAAATTCAGATGAATGTTATTTAAAAATCTTGGGCAAGTTACAGGGTCAAGTTTGATCAACCTAATTGGAATTCAATCGTGCTTTAATTCACTTGAAATGTATGACCAATCATGATTTTGATATTGAACTCTTCTTCAACATTTCTCTCTCATTTTCCATATTCCATTTCAGTTATTGCCAAAAGCACCAGGTTTGAAGATTAGTAGTTGTCGGCGGCTGTTTCTTCAAATCGGAAAACAAACCCTAATTTTTTTCATCAATGACAGAGGGAAACGAAGAGAGATGGATAAAGACAATCTTAAGAGTAAAAAGATTAACTTTGCAGTGATTTTTTTATTTTAACCTTAAACAAAAAATCTAATCATTTACTTAATTTAATCTGAGACTTTTAACGGGCGTTTGTTTAGAATTGGAGATGAGATGAGATTAAATTTGGGGTTGAGATGAGTGAGTTGAGATGAAATTGGAAAAAATGGGTTTAGGGAGGGGGATAAGAGTTAATGAAATGGAAATGACTAAGTAACCCTGAGTTTTAAAAAATAATAAAAGAAAGAGTGGGCCAAGGAGGGGGCAACTTAGTCATTTCCATCCCTCCCTTCCCCATCTCATCTCCCAAATCTTTTACACCCCATGTTCTTAATTTTGGGGGATGAGATGGAATTTTTTCTCCATCCCTGCTACTCTTCATCCCCCAAACAAACATACTCTTCCTTCTTTTTCTCATCTCATTCCTAAAAATCTCATCCTATCCCTCTAAACAAACACCCCGTTAATTCTATTGATGATACATGTCGGTGATAAATATAAAATATATCTATCAGTTTAAATTTTTAGTTCAATCGGTCCCTTAATTTTGTATCAGAGCGTTTACGACCTAAAGGTCTTGAGTTTGAGTATTGGCAAACCTTATTTATTAGTTAATGTGTCGGAGATTAATTTGGAAGATGTCATTACAACCGCAGTTTGAGTTCGAGACTTGACAACCTCATTTGTTAATGAATGCGTTAAAGATTAATATAAAACATGTTATTAAATCTTGGGTAAACAATTATAAAATCTCTATGTTTTTACATATTTCATTATAAAGTCTTTCATACAACTACAAAGTCCTTAAGTTTTGTTAAACTCAATTGTTTAGTCTTTTCCTACATAAAAGTACAATAATACCCTAGTTTTATAAATATATAATTTTATACACTTTTCAAAGTTAGTAAAAAAAATTTTAATTAATTTACCAAGTGTTTAATATATTAATATTTTTAAAACAAACAATAAATATTATTGGTAAGCCACTTCATCTTCTGCTTGAAATATTTGGGGTTCGAGTCTCCACTTCTTCAAAATTTAGCTCGTATTAGTAGTCAATCTGTAAACTCCACTCTAAACCCTTATCAAGGTCTGTAGTTTGTCTTGACTTTGCGAATGAGTAGACCTACTTTCTTTTTTTTGACAAAATGAGTAGACCTACCTTAAATAAACTTTTTGTAAAAGAAAAAAAAAATATATATATATATATATTAATATTTCTAAAACAAACAATAATATTATAATAACTTCTAATAAAAAAATTATAAAATTATTTTCTTTATTATTTTGAACCATAATATTTATAAAATAAATAAATTTCAAACTTTTATGGTTTCAGGAATACTTTATCTTATCAAGAATTTTTTTAATAACTACGTTATAGGCTCTACTAGATAAAACTATATTGATTTTTCCTTACAAAACTTACAAAAAAAGAAAATTATATATTTATATAAAATCAATTACTTTTTCTAAAAAAAGCAATTACTTAATAATATAAAAAATATATTTATGTGAGAAAAAGGAAATATAAAAAATAAATATCTTTTAATTAAAATAAAAATTAAAACTAGTTTTTCTATCAAAAATTTATATAGACTAGTTTAAGCATTGATTAAATCACATGAACTAAATATAGGTGTTACTAAACTCAAACATAAATTTTTAGAAAAGACATAGTAAAAGACTATTTTGCCCTTTTAAATTTTTGTTTTTTGAAAAAAAAAGAGGCAGAACTCGCAGGATATGAGCCTCCCCTCACGGCGGGGCTCATGAACATTGAGCCCCGCCGTGAGGTGAGGCGCATGATCCATGAGCTCCGCCGTCTGGTGGAGCGCATGAACTTTGCGCTCCTCCAGACGGAGGGGCTCATGGATCATGCACCCCGCTGTGAGGCAGGGTGCAATGTTCCCGCGAGTTTCGTCGTTCTTCACCGGTGATTCAGTCCAATCGTCGGAGTTTTAAAAAACAATGGCCCAAATCAACTGAAAATTGGGAGCTCGCAGCATTTGAGTCTCCCCCCCCCCCCCCCCCCACGGCGGGGCTCATGAACATTGAGCTTCACTGTCCGGTGGAGCATGAACTTTTCGTTCCTCGAGACGGTGAAGCTCAATGTTCATGAGCCCCGCCGTGTGGTATGGCTCATATCGCGCGAGCTCCGCCGTTCTTCTACAGTAATCTGGTCCCGTCGCCGTATTTTTCACAAATAATGTTCCACATCAACTGAAAATTAGCTCCTGAGGCGCCTTTCCTCGATCTTGATATTTTTTGTTGCATCGTCTTCCCGACATGATCAATCGCCGGTAAAATATTCTCGCCGAAAATTGTGGTGGCATCGGAGAGTGGTGGCACCAAAGTGGAATAAGCAGGCGATGGTGTGGGTGGGTTTGGGAATGTGAAGGGGCTGGGTGGTTTGAGTTGGTTAAAGAGTTTTTTGTTAGCTTTTTAGTGTGGAGGTAGAAGGGTCTTTTACTATGTCTTTTATAGTAAAACCATGTCTGGAATTGGCTTGACACTAGATAGAACAACGAAGGATTATATAATTACTTCTAAAAACATAGCGACTTACTATGTTATGCAATAATTTAAAATTTTTATAATTGTTTACCGTGTTTTTTATATAAACTTTATGGATCAAAAAGGTAAAAAAAAATGTTTTTGTAATTTTTTATTAAAATTATAATAATATTTAGTGTTTGTGTTAAAATATCACATTAAATACTAACGAAAGATGAAAGTAAAACAATTTTAATTATATATATACAATATATAAACGTATAAGAATTTTAAATATATATATATATATATATATATATAGACTAGATAAATATCATTAGAATTGAAATTTATATAAGATAAATATCATATATTTTTATAAGTAGAGGTATTATTGTACTTTTATACACAAAATGACTAAATAATTGAATTAAACAAAACATATAAAATGACTAAATAATTGAATTAAACAAAACATAATAACTTTGTAGTAACATGAGGGACTTTATAATAAAATATGTAAAAATATAAAAACTTTATAATTGTTTACTTCAATTTAAGCTTTTTATTCGATCGATTTAAAATGCGTTTTTTTTGAGATTTTTCATTGCGTTTTCCATCATAAAGAATTTAATCGAACAAAGTTCACAATTTTGTCGGGATTTTTGGCTTTGTCATTGCTCATCCACAAGATTTGATTTAAGCTGAAGAAGGAAAATAGGAAAGGAAATAGTCGAGATATTTAGAAGAAAAAATCAAACAATTATCAATAACATGTCAAAGTAGTTGTCATTTAGTATTTATTTTTTAGTTAAAATCCATGTCACTGAAGATTGTGAAACATCCTTCGAACATTGTTTGACATGGATCACAAAATAGGAATGTTTAAGTTATAAAACAAATAGAAGATTTGGTGAAGATAAAGAATGACATATCAGAGTCATTGAAACCATTCATATTCGTTATAGGTTAAGTTTTTTATATCTTATTAGTAATTTATTTTAGTTTAATAGTAGTTAGTCCAATAGTAGTTGGTTCAGTAATTTCTCTTTACTGTTCGATTTAGTTTAGTCATAAGAAACAGAGTCATAGTTTCAGACTTTATGAATTTTAAAAAAAATTTAAAAGATTAATATATAAATGCTAAATTCCCTCTTTAGACCCTCGAAGTTTACACTTTTTTATTCATATAGACACATAAAGTATGTGGTTTTTCACTTAACCCCTCAACTTGGATTTTCACATACATTTGCTGCATTTTGTACCCAAACACAGTTTCACTAGGGAGATGCACCGCTCGAAAAAAATTACATTTTTTATCCCACATTTTCTGTTTTTTTTTTTTTCGATTCTTCTTCTTCCCTATTCTTATTTCTAATTCTAGAGTTTTTGAAATCTAAACTGAAATTCCCGAATATCGTACAAATTCCATCACATCAGGAATTCCATATTTCAAATGTGGAATTCCAAATTTTATAATCTAGAATCTGGAATTCCAAAATGTTATGATCTAGAATTCGGGAATCCGAACTGAAATTCCAAAATTTCTTTCGGATTCCAAAAATTCTCAAATTTCATATTATAAAATTTAGAATTCCAGATATTGTATTAGAAAAAAAGAGATAAAGAAAAAGAGGGGAGAAGAATGAGAAGAAAGAAAGAAAATTGAATAAAATAAAATTAGTTAGGTGTATTTTTTTAATTTACCATTGTGTGTTGTTAGGTGTTTTCCACAAGTGTATGGTGTCACTCAAGTAGTAAGAAAAGATAGAACCCATATATAGAAAACGATAAAGGTACAACCTTGATATATCTTTAGATATATCTTTATTAATACTTTGTTCGTTTTCTCTTGAAATGTAGTAAATGCGAATATTGTGAGTTTGATTATTATCTACGTAACTTTAAACATAAACTAAACTAATTCAAATCTTAATCCAACACTTTTAACCAACATTCTTTATCCATGCAAAGTCAACAATTCATTTAAGTGCGATGAATGTATTAACAATTTACTCATACAAATTCAATCAATTCTAGAACACAATTAAACACGATCTCTCGGTACTTATATTTAATTGTCCTTAAGCGATTTAACTTAATAAGTTTATTGGATCTATCGTAGACAACTTTATTAGATTAATGAATATCACGTAAGTTAGATTGATTACGACTTATCAACAACTAGACCTATCCTAGACTAATAAAGGGTAAGTGATGAGCATTCTATTAATTTTACTTGATACAAACATAGTAAATTTACCAAGGAATAAACATGTAACATTCAAACACATAAACATATATGAAGATTACTTATATTATAAGTTTTCCAATTGCCAAACATGCGTAGAAATTACAACGGAAATTCAGATAAATAAAAGAACTATAATAATAAAGGGAAAGAGGGTTGTCTATCTTTTTTACTCTTGATCGTGAGGTGTGTCAAGCTTTCGGGCGTTTTTGCTCGTTTTCTCCTCGATGAATCGATGAAATAGTATATCTCAAGATCAGAACTTCAATGCAATGGAAATAGGAACGAAGGATGTAAAATATTGATGTAGAACTTTGAACTTTTCGACTAACTTAATGTGATTTATTGTCAGAGATAATCTGTCTATTTTTTCACTAGAGAATGACGTATTTATAGACAATATCTCAAAGATTACATCGTTTGTTGAATAGACGAAGCTCTTCAGTGATCCGAGAGTGTTCGTCACGTCAGAAACAGCTTGTCACGCCAGAAACACTCAAGAAACATGTAATTACAGCAACATCGTCCTTGTTTCTAGCGCAACCAAGCTTAGGGATTCCCTTCTAAGCCTCGTCTTGTCCGAGACGACTTGATCTCGTGAGCGACGATTCTTCCTCGACGCATCTTGGCATCTTTTAGCCCGAATTGGACTTATCAATGGCGTCGCATAGTGGTTTGTTTTTATATAGTTTAATGAGTTATGTGAAAAACCTCAAACTTTATATGTCTAAGTGAAAAAGTGCCAACTTTAAGTATCCAAGGAAGTTATAAGCCATATATAAATTTAATTGGACCTTAATTTTGATATAAAAGATATGGTTTCGTTTAGTGGTGTTTGATGTAAGTAGTTAGATTAGTGGATGTTTTCATAAATTATCAACGTTTAGTTACAACTGGAAATTATCCAACGGTAACTACAAGAAACTGTTACGACCTGTTAACCTATATAAACATGTGTTTGGTGGCAAACGGTTCTTCTTCTTCTTCTTCTTCTTCTTCTTCTTCTTCTTCTTCTTCTTCTTCTTCTTCTTCTTCTTCTTCTTCTTCTTCTTCTTCAGTTGTAGTCCTTCTCTTCCCCATTAATGCATTGTCTTCTTTTGCTTTCTTTTATTAATGTCTTTGGTCTCATTCTCAACCATTCGATAGTCGTTATATTAAAATTGTTCATCATAACAACATTGATCATGTATACACTTACCACACCAATTTTATAGCCTGGGAATGACTTCGAGCTATCGAACAGATAAGATGTCCTTAAGCTCATACAAGATAGAAACAATTAAGATGTCTAAGTTAGTAAAAAAAATTAGAAAAAAATTAGGAAAGAAAGCTATAATGATTTTGAAATAAATTGTACCTTCTTAGAAATGTGATAAGGAACGGAGTCGGTTACCGCGTCTGATTAGGATTCTACTATTATGGCAAAAAGAGACTAACTAAGAGTTCTCTTATTCTGGAATCCGAGCAGCTAAGGAAAGCTACATGAAAGCACGTAATTGTTTGTGGTTCAATGTACCGAATCCATATTCCTTTTCAGAGATAGATTGTGTTTAGGAATGTTCTGGTTGTCTAAGTACCTCATGAAGAGCGTGACAGAGCTGAGACTGCGCTTTTTGATGATGACACGTGTCATAGTTTATATATTACGCCATACATCACCAACAAATACTTGATTTAGAATGTAATGACCCGGTCTGGAGTGGGTGACGTTAGGGTAGGAAGCCTATACAAGGAGCGGTTCTAAATAATGGCGATGGAACGTGAATGAATTGAATCTCACATCATAAATAGAGAGAGATAATTGGAGTTATAAGTGATATATGAACCCATGGTGCATGATTTATTTTAAAGTCGTGCGGTCCAATGATGATGGATTGAATAGAAATTACAATATTTGCATAGTATTAGATTTATATCTTACATAGGATGTCAAAATGCGAAAGATATATATCGAGAGTAAATTTATATATCAAATATAAAATTTAAGTTAATTGGTGTACTATTTGTAAAATAGTATTTTTATGGGCACTAATCAATATCAATTAAAAATGATAAAATCAATAGAATAACTGAGTTGAGCGTAAGGGGAACAATGATTTAACAAACAATGGCGGAAGATTTGTAATGCTACACAAAAGTTAAACAAAAGTTTATCTATTTAAATAAATCTTTATAATTTCAATCCATTAACTTGTTCAATGTAATGATTTTCTACTTCTTATCACACTAGCTTAAAGGATTCATATGAGATAAACTAACAACATAGAGGCCCCTCTTCACATGCATTCACGTGTCATGGTTAATATATTAATTATATCTTGATTAAGGATTAATTAGCTTAATACATTATTATTTTTTGTTTATTTTTTTGGTGAAATATATACATTATTATTCATTGAGCTTGATAAAAAAACGAAAACACAAAACCCAAAATTGGTCCCTCAAGTTAGAGTATATATAGTTATAATTGCATGAACTTGCTTTAAGTGTATAAACTAGAAGGATAGAATATGAAGCTTACAATAAGTTTGAAGGACCGTCTAAGATATTTGCCAAAATAATGTTGAGTGAGCTTTAAGTTGTTAGTTTTGACGGGAAAGACAATTGTTTCACTGCTCTTTTACGTTTCTTATTTTCTTGTTTTTAGTATAAGTACAATTTGTTGTATTTTTTTGTTAGGAGAGAATGAATAATATCGTCTTTTCTAATTGTAATATCCGTTGTACAAAAGTGACATGATTAATCGGTTAAACATACTTAAAAAAAACAAAAATTAATTTGAATAAATTAACTTCCTATAAATCTAAATGATTAATTGGGTCCTTTTAAATAAATTTATTCAGCTAGTAAAACGCTACATAAATTCAGAGATTTAGTATATTTTTTCCCATAAATTAGAAGTATCTAATAATATAGATTAAAACTTTAATTATATTAGCAACTTGGCAGGAAACATTCAAGGCTAAAGTTGAAAAACTGAAGTACCCCACAATTGATTCAATAATGATATTATTATTTGTCACACTATACTATTATAATAAAAACAAATATATATTCTCAATTTATTTTGTTCTCAAATTTGGCCCTTTGAAAAGCTACCTAGTGCTGCCCTCTCCACTACTTGAAATACACAGCAATATTATATACAGTAAAGCTGAGGTATGATTAGTTTGAAAGGGAATCCTCATTAATAAAACACAGTCCACTGTTAATTAAAGTTTTCAAAAAATAATTAAAAATTTAATACTCAAACAGTAACATAAGAAGACATGTTATGTGGTGGGGGCTAATTGGTTTGAAATTCAGGAATATGATTGCTTTTTTGTTTTTCAAGTTGATGCTCAAATTCAATTTTAATGTCATTGTCGTGGAGTACACGTCATTTCCGACGTACCCTAATGTAACCTAATTATTTACATGAGAAAATAATTTAATAGCCTTATAATTTTTCATAATTTATTGTTTAATTCTTGTATTTTAAGAAACTCACTACTTCATGCTTATATTTGTTTTTAAGTACGATCTAGTTCCTCACATTTTACAAAATCTATTTTGATTAACGGAATTTTCATTTTTTAGACAAACGAATACAAAAGTGAGAGACTAAATTGTTAACGAAAACAAAAAAAAAATGATTACGTTATAAGTTTTCTAGAATATGAGGACTAAAGTGTGAGCTTTAGCAAAACATACAAACTATTAAATTATTTACCTTAAATTACATGATATTTTTTTTTTGCTACCGGTTAATTTATTTAAAATTACGCTTTTTCTAAAATAAATAAATAATGGTTTGTTGATTATTATTTGTGATGTTTTTGTAGGGAGATTATAGTTAGACTCGTTACTTGCTTATTTAATAGTTAGACTTGTTACTTGCTTGTTCAATATTTGTGACGTTTTTGTAGTGAGATGATAGTTAGACTCGTCACTTGCTTATTCAATAATTCTTATGTGCACTCGTTGGAAAATTTAACGCCGTCAATCATTCAATTCTCATTATTTTGTAACAAAATTAGAAAAATATTGGCATCGAATTTGAAATATGATAATTTCTATTGAACTTAAAAATTTTCACTTAACTTTGAGTGATATATAGTGTATATGAAATTTATTGAAACTCTATAAATATTAAGTTAACTGCAAAAATTTTACTCTCACAACATGAACTAAATTATTAACAAAAACAAAAGTGAGAGACTAAATAGTAAATTTTTTAAAATACGAGAACCAAAAAGTGAGTTTTAATAAAATATATAAACTATTAAACCATTTTCCATATTTTCATTAATCTTATTTTATATGATTTTATGGATCTTGAGCCTATCACCATTATTAGTTCGTGCGATCTCCTACCTAATCCAAATTTTCCATCAATATATCCAAAATAAGTCGTTGCATTTTCATCGCTTCATTTATTGCTGATTTCCAAATATTTTACCGACTGTTTGGATTTCCGCCATTAGTTTAAGAGTTTTGATATACCGCCGAGCCATTTTTTATTAACATAATGACACCGAGCCCTTATTGCAGCCCGCGCTACTGAATTCGCTGCTTTATTTTTGGTACCAACAATTAAGAATTGTTTTCTCTTACTTGCTGCATCGAAAACTAAATCACAAGTTTCTGATAAAAAACGAGCAGTTCTAGTAAGATTTGTAATATGAATACCTTTACGTTTTTGCCCAAGGCGAGTTCGCCACCAACCACACCCAAGTTCCATAGCTTTTGGTCCGTTATCCCGATCATGATTTTCTTACCTCCAGAAGGAAAGGTCCTTCCCTTTTTGGCCGGTTGTGGGCGAGGAGGGATTCGAACCCCCGACACCGTGGTTTGTAGCCACGTGCTCTAATCCTCTGAGCTACAGGCCCCACCCCGTCTCCACTGGATCTGTTCCCGGGAGTACCCTAAAAAAGAACCTTTCCTCTCCCCAGCCATTTCATTTCGGGTTAAGAAGATGCGAAAGCGCCTCTCTCTCTATAAGAACGGTGCGTTCCGAGGTGTGAAGTGGGAGAAAAGGGATTTCATAATTAGGGTTTTGAATAAGACGACCTTTTCATTTGTTAAATTTTACTAAAATAGTTTCATTAGCACCTGAGGTCTTATAAGATAAAAAATTAGAAGATATAAGATCGCAAATTTGAGATTAAGAAGAGACCATGATACAGTTATAGTATTTAGTATTCTAGTTATAGTATTTGAATTAATTGAATAAAAACAAAAAAAATATTTGTGCATTAAATACAAGTGAAAATTGTATTGTATTTAACGCTTTGATATTTAATATTTAATTTAGTTTGATTTTATTTATGTAAACAAAATATACATACCATTTTAAGAGTAATATATGGATAAATGAAAGATTATGTAAATTAGTTTCTTTATTCTAAAACTAATTTACAATGTATTGAAAATATGATACTCTTTGAAAATACATGTGCAACGGGTTCATGTTAGGACTATTTAGGGTATAATAAAAATACAAATTCCAATACTAATTTAGAATACACTGAAGATATGGTACTCTTTAAAAATACATGTGCAACGGGTTCATGCTAGGACTATTTAGGGTATAATAAAAATATAAATCCCTATTTATAATTAATTTAGTATATACCCTATGAATTGTAATTAAATTTTTACTAATTCTATTATACAAATGTTGAAAAATTATCCTAAATTTTTTTTATGTACAACGTATTAGCGGTAACATAAAAAATATTTAGTGGAACATAATAGAATATATTTCTTATTTTGGTAAGTTATAACTTACTTGTTTTATTGGACTTTGATTTATTTTGTTAACATATATAATTTTAAACTAAATTAACTAATAAATATAGAAGTATTATATACAAGGAAATTTTTACTTCTATTTAATGCTTATATGCAGCCCTTAGGGCTGCATATATCGGAACCGTTAATTTAAAGATTGTTTCAAAAATCCTTATATTAGTGTAATTTTCCTACCACTAATTTCGTTATTTTCACGGGTGGCAATAGATTAATTGAACTGCTATTAATCAAATTTAGTGTACAAATTCATGAATTAATTGAGTATGTTTAAGTTGAAAGGTTATCGAGATAACATTGAAGCTAATCAAACTTTTTCAACAAATTCACGGATCAATTGACTATTGTTAGAATTCGAACTCAAAACTTTTCGATCGCATAGCGTCTGATACCATGTTACTTAACCGATTGAATTAAAAAATCGAACTTTTAGTCAAACAGTTAAGTAACAACTATATATTTTAAATAAATTTAATAGATTATTATGACATCGTGAAAATTCAGGACGACAATTAAATTTTTTGGACAAATGCATAGGCAGATGATGCACTAAGCCTAAAATTATATGTTCCTTTTATCAAAAGTATTGTTCTAATCTTGCGGCGGGGTATTCTTTTTGGTTTATTTTCAACTTAATTCAGTTCAATCAAATTCCGCAAATTTTTTAGTCATTCAGCCAAATTCAGTTTGTTTAATTAGTTCAGTTTCGTATAAGTTCAATTCAGTTATAAAGAACGCTGCCTAAGTTGTGACGATCAAATTGTTTTTACAAAAGGTGTTTGATGGTGGTAAAATAAAGGGGTGAAAAGTATTCACACTAAAGTAGAGGTTATTTGAAACTGTTACTTAATTAATTGAACCAAAAGCTCGAGCTGATAGTTAAGGCTCAGTTATGGTTTTATATATTAATCTCTCACACACCTTTTGACATGAATATTCCTTAGGTTTGAAGCGTGCATAAAATTGTTTCATCCATCATGTGTTTTGGTTCACCAATAAATAGGGTTGCCACGACTCGAACTCAAGACCTTTCAATCACAAAAGCTCTGATACCATCTTACTTAACCGATTGACCAAAAGCTACAGCTGATAGTTAAGGCTCATTTATGATTTTATAAATTAATCTTTGACACACCTTTGCACGCGAATGCCCCTTGGGCTTGAAGCGTGCAAAACACTGGTCCATCCATCATGTGTTTTGGTTCACTAATAAATGGGATTGCCACAACACGAACTCAAGACTTTTCAATCACAAAGACTCTAATACCACGTTACTTAACCGACTGACCAAAAAGTAGAGCTGATAGTTAGGGCTATAATTCCACATTAATAAATTAATTCATTATTAAACACATTGTGATACTTTAGTTCACCTATAACTTGTAATTAATTAATTAGAAATGTGGAATAAATTTACGAGAAGTAGTCACAGAATACTAGAGGTGTTAGTCGGAGTTGAAGCCTTTCGACTAACAATTAGAATTTAGTTAATCGGCATTTATTTTCAAGGACAAAGTGTTGTTGAATTTTTATTTTTTATAAATTGAAGTAATTCATTCATTCATTCATTACTTATTATTGTTGTTGACGTTGTAGGAATATATTTATGTTTCCATTATTATAGACAAAATAAAGTAATGGTTACTTTGTGAAAAACAAAGTGACCATAGAATATCCCCAAGCTTAATTCTATTTCTTTCTTTTTTTAGAGTAGCTTAATTCTATTTCTAATATCATATTTGTTCTTATTTTTTTCAATGTTGCTTAGTATTTTCATTTTATTTTTTACCTTTAAGGAAAAAGTTTAAAAATAATGTTCGTAGTTTAAAAATATGTTACTCATAGTACTTCAAATAAGAGTAATCGCAATATTTTATTTAGAAGTATGTTATTTTATTTTTGTTTGAACTTCGTGTTAGTTGACATGATAGTTTCAAAATGATAAAAAAAGAAGTAATGTTTACTAATGTGTTTAACAATGAATAAATTTGTAATAGATTTTTGTACAATAATGATAATGGACAAAATAATAATTACTTAGTAAAATATATAATATAATATAAGTATTGAAAAACCTTTCATAAAAATCTAAAATGTAAAAAGACATTACTGTAGGACTGGATGGGCCAAGAGGCCCAAGAAAAGGCCTACATGGTACATATAAACACCTTCTGAAATTATAATCGAATGTGAGATAATGGGAGAGGCCTAATAAAAATTTTGTAATCTCAAAGCCCAAGCGAATAATGCCTTCATTCTATTTTACATTTACCGAAAACTCTTTAAAAATAAAATAAAATAACAGATTTACCGAAAACTCATTTTATAAATTGGATTTTCTCTGAGCGTCGTTTTCATTCGAACTCCCAAGAAAAACAAGAAATATGTACTGATTCCTCTAAAAAAATAAAATAAAAATGAGGTACTAAGTTGAGATTTTTATAAGTTAATTGATATCATCAATTACCATTCATAATATATAGTTTCACAACCGAAACCAGTTTATACAATGTATCTCAGGATAAGTTAATTGGAAGCTCGTGTAAATATAGAAATTTTATACTGAAAATATCATATCTCCCTGCTCGAATCAATAATTTAATGACACATGATAAATGTTATTATGCAGGGTTTATAATTCCGAGTCTAGAATCTATTTTCTAGTGTTAGCGATATTTTCGGAATATTACTAATTTCAACCTTGTCACGTGTGGTTTGGGTGCGGGCGTGCCAGAGAATTTAATTTTCAATTAAATTTAACGGTTATTAATTATAAAAGCGCGCGAAAACTTGATTTCTAAACGAAACGATTGGCGAGAGACGCAAGGATTGAAAAAGTCCCTCTTGGGTACTTAGATCCGCTTTAAAAGCTTAGCTAAATATGATTTAAAGCTACCAATAGTAAAATAAATAAATGTAAATGCGAAAATTGACACCAAGATTTTTTGAGAAAGTCAATTTTATTAGATGTGGGAGAGGATTACAAATGTTTAATGAGAAAATTACAACCAAAGCTAATTCTATTCATAAATAGATAACCCAATTGCAAAAACGATTATATTTAAAATTGAAGAAAAGACAATTTAAATTAGAAAATGACAATTGAAATGCGATATGAACAAAAATGAAAAACAAACTCAAGCCAAATAAATGGCTATTATGACGATGCTTGAGGTGATGTTGACTTCACTTCACGAGCACGTAAGCCGCTTGAACGAACAATTAGATGGTGTAGAGAATTTTGGGAATTTTGAGTAATGAAAAGACTAGAATTAGGACTTTGAAAGGACAAATTTAAGAAATGAAATTGGAAGAGGGTTGCTAATAGAACTTTTAGAACTAAGAAGAGCAAAAAGAAATGCTAGAAAACTTGAGAGAAAGACTTGAGAGTTTAATTTGTAGTGTGTTGTTGTTGTTTTTGTTGTGTTGGTTGTGTCTTGAATGAGATGAAAAAGACCTTTATTTATAGGTGCTTAAGGACAACAAACCCCTCCTAAAATTACCCTCCCACTAATCCACTAACCCCACTAACCCTTAAAAGTAGTTGGTAGTTAAGTTAGTTAGGTTAGTTAGGATAACAATTTATCCTTTTAACTTATCTCTACACCATGGCAAATTTCAATAAGCCACGAATATTTCCATACTTTTTCGATTTTGACTCGTAAGTAATCCATGGATTCTTTGTCGTGTCTAGTTTCGAAAATGTCCGGCCTTGCGTTGTGACTCTTCCGTTTGATGCTCCAAAAATGTCGCCAAAGCTAACCAGTGGAGCTTTGAAAAAAATAAAACTTAACTTTCTCTTTTTTTTTTATATTTGTTTTTTTTTATATATGGACCTATCATTATTTTATTTCTCATCAAACCTTACAATAAAAAATAATCTATACTTAAAAATGAAATTTTATTTCATGGACCAACATCTAGGGTGTAAATTTTTTTAGGGTAATTTTCTAAAAAAAACCCTTGTGTTTATCAATTTTGTCAAAATGGTGTATGTGTTTATTTTTTTGACAAAATAAGGATTGTGTTTAAGTCTGTTACCCAAAGAGTGGAAAAATCACTAACGGTGTTAAATGTGATGATGTGGCAATGTGTTTTTGTCTAAATTTATTTGTAAATTCTTAAAAAAAATCTTGTGTTTACAACTCTAAAGTGTAAAAATGAGTTTTTTACATCATAAATAATAAATTAGGACTCAAATTACCCCGTGCCCACGTCATCAAACTTAACACCGTTAGTGATTTTTCCACTTTTTGGATAATGGCGCTAAACACAATCATTGTTTTGTCAAAAAAATAAACACAAACACCATTTTGTCAAAGTTGATAAACACACGGTTTTTTTTTAGGAAATCACCCATTTTTTTTATTGATTGGAATGATACATAATAACCATTTATTAGTTCGAACATACGAAGTTATTTATACACCTTGGAATATACTAAAATTTCTAATAATGTACAATTTAATTTTTAGTTTTAGTCATGTTAATTCACTAGATTTTATCATTACTTTATATTTTACACTAATGAATTGACCTTTATAAATCATCTAATGGTATATATATAGAAATATAATTTTTCCTTTATAACAAACATAGCTAGCATAAATGTGATTTGGAATGATTAATGGGATAAAATTAAATATGAAAGTATTTTTATTATTATTTGTTAAGCTTCAAACTTTGGAAAATAAAGACAATAAAACAAGGGTGAAATATAAAGAAGGATTTTGTGTTTTTAACCATTTGCAAATAGAGTCACGTAGCTTAAAATTGTACAAATAAAGATATGTAGTTTGTATTATTTATAAACAAAATTCCAAAATTTTAACATTTTTAAAAAAAATTGAATTAAATAAACATTTTTTTACCTTTTATTTGATAAAATGAGACTCTAATGTTTTTATTTGAACTTAACAATTCTCTGCTTACCAATTAAAAATTTAAAAAATTCATCTGCAATTACGTTGAAATACAAAAACTACTTTCCAACACATCCATGAGCTCTCCACTAGACATGCTTTATGTTTAGACATAACAAATAAAAAAATGAATCTTCTAACCCTTTAGCTTTGCACCGTCATCTATTTTCATATTGTTAACATTTTGGAAGATTGTTGTGCAAAATACACACCCTTGTTTAATGTAAGCGTAATTGTGAAAATTATTATTTAATTACATACCATCTTTTGTATAAGTTTAAACCACCTTACCCAAATAGCAAATAACACAAGCTGCAAGGTGTTTTTAATGGGCCTCCAAATCATCCTAGCTAAAACTTTGAGATAGTCTTATGCGGCCGATTCATGGGCCGGACTAGATTCAAGTCTTAAAGTGAGAAAAAAAGTAGAAATTCCCAAACCTCAGTCAACCAAATAACACAATTACTTTTAAATCGGATTCATTTAGATATCATTTCTAGTACTGATTGATTCCATTTTGCGGAACTATTTTTGTTTTTCAATTCCAAACAAAAGGTAAAAAAAAATAAATTGAAAAATGAGATTTTTTATGGTTACTTTGTTTTTAACAAATTAATCCACTACTTTGTCCATTATGATCATTAGATGAGTGAGAAAATTGATTAAATGGTGGAAGCGACAAAGTAACTAAAAATTCAGGTAATCATAACCTTCACCGTAAGATAAGATATAAAATTAACTACGGTTAATGGAAACCAAACTGATATCTATTTTCTATCTATAATAATTAACAATAAAAACAACTTATAGCAAATAATGATAGTTAAACCAGAAGGTCCGTCAATTGTATTCGTACCATGCTATAATTGAACTCTATTTGATCAACCATAAAAAGACTAGATATACCAAAAAAAAGAAAGTATAACTAGCACTAACAAAATGAACAATTATAATAGGAATATGATCAACCCAAGCATTTTCATGTTGATAATACCTCAACAATGCTCATAAAGAAGAAAATGCAGTACCTACCATAATTAAGAACCTTTAATTATGGCCAATTGATAGCAACTTTTTTTCGCTCTTTTGAATTACATTTTAATTTCATGAAAAGCTGAATGATAGCTTTTCATGTGATGGTGAATGAATTATTGGATTTTGCTGAATCTAATTATTATTTTTATATTTGACAATAATAATAATAATAATAATAACAATAATAATAATAATTTTAAAAAGGGACTTTAATTAGATCATAATTTATTTATTTGTTTTTCACTACATAGTGAATTGGGTAGGAGAATGGATGTTTCAGAAGCATGAATTGACCGAAAAGTTGGATGATGAAGATACTATAATACCATGCCTTCCTTGTGGGCTTACATATCGAATTATTAGATATGATTTTCAAAGGATTTTATACATTGCATTTGGATCAACTTGCTTCCCAAATTATAATTATAATCTACCAAATAAGCCCATACCCTTATCAAATTAATTGTATCCATTCCAAATGCCTAACCTATATTCACAAGCAAAGAATGATTACGAGAGATTTCATCATACGTTTGTAGGGTTAATTTACTTATAGTCATCCAACTATAAGAAATGGAAGAATAAAGCCATCAAATTTTAAAGCAAAAACTATCCAATTATAGAGATAATTGCACCCATCATCCTCGTGACCGGATTCTGGCAGCCAAAGTTACCGGAGGTGCCACATGCAGTCGTGTCATAAAAAAATTAGTACGTGGTAACACCTAAGCTTAGTCACAACAACATCTATGCTTAGTCGCCATGTCACATTATTCTTGAATTGACAAAATCCAAACCACAAGGTTTTATTAAAAAAAAATATGTAACCGTAAAGGTTGTTTTCGAAATTTACCCTTTTAATTTTATTTTTTTATGGAAGTACTATAATTTTAAAATTACTTGGGAGAAAAACAAGGAAAGTGAAAGCAAACACAAATTGATGACTCTAATCCTTATCTTTGTACATTTTTCATTGCAATCAAAACCCAAAATATAACTAAGAGTTAATACACAAATACTCCTCTTAACTTTGCTCAATGTTGCTACTGACTCCCTCAACTTTCGATTGTGACAGATACCCCCCTCAACTCTCAAAATCGTAACAAATACCCTCTATTGATGACATGGGAATGAGGATGCTAAACGCGTGAAATCTATTACACAGTGCGCGAGTGAACAAAGCTTTGCTGTTTTGGAAAATATTTTTTTATTCCTTAAATTCCTAAATTCAGTTCAACGGTAAAAAAAACTCCATAAATTATTCTTTCTTGTTTGCGCCCATCTATCAATCTCAGCATTAATACTTATCTTCTTTTCAATAGGTCTACAATGGCTTCTTCGAATCCACTTCTACTTAATTCTTCTTCTTATTCTTATGATTTGAAACTCATCTCCTCTTCACATTCTTCTAATTTAGCAAGTTTTGAAAGATTTCATGGCGATTAAAAGGTGTTTTGTGGAGAATGAATGAGAGGGAGGGATTATATTAGGGCTCCGGAGAATGATTCGTTGATGAGAGGGAGGGATTAGATTAGATTAGGGTGCTGGAAAAGAAGATAGTAAAGTAAAAGGTCAAAAAAGGTAAATTGAAGTAAAAAAAATAAAAAAATATATTAATTATTTAATAATCCACGTGTAATATTGACTTTTCAAAGTGTGCACACGTGGCAGCGTGTGTACATCACATTATTTTTTAATAAAGAACGCAACGCAATATGGGATTAATAGTTACAATTGGGAGAGCTGAAGGAGATATTTATTAGGATTTAAAGAGTTAAGAAGAGTATTTGTCACAAACGAAAGTTGAAGAGTCAGTAACAATTTGCATATCCAGCCAATAAGTAATTAAAATGCATAGACAACAAAATCCAAAATTCTCAAAAAACACCCAACCTTAAATTTCTTCAAAATCATAGAAATGCCCCCAAAGTCTTAAAATATTTAGACCGTATCGAAGCTAGAGCTTCTTTCCACTTTCATGTGCTTGCATACTTCAATCACATGCATGACCTGGATTTGATTTTCCACTTTCAGATTTAATTTAAATTTACTTTTATATTACCAATTCATTTTTTTTACTCTAATTAGTAAATATGTATGTTTCTAAATAATTCCAAGTAGCTTAATTAATTCCTAATCATTTACCATCCTTCGTTGGAATCCCATGTGGGTATAAAAAAAATACAAGCAATCTAGCGTTACTAATTTTGAAATAAATAATACATCAATGTCCCAATCACAGAATATATTTATTTGCAAGTTGGTGTATATAGTATTAAATTAAGTTTCCTCCAAAATAAAAAGGCAATAAAGACAAACTCAAAAATAGTATTATAATTGAGATACAACCCCCTTAGTCCTAAAACTTTTTCTACAATAACAAAGCATGATTATTATTCTTGAAATTAAACAATTGTTGCACAAGTGGGTATTTTTCTTTTCATATAATTTAGTGGATCATATATTTAATTGACTGTATAAACAATATAACTTGATGATCATATGATACTATAATATTATATTGTGTTGGTGACCATGAAACACCACTCATCACGCTCCAATCAGTATTAATTTGGTTATTCGAAACTCAAAATTTATCTGATAAAAGCATGAAGCACATACTAAAGTAAACATACCGAAATGTTACTATGTTAGTCCCTTATTGTTCAAGTTTTGTATTCAGACATTAATCCTTGCATGACTATATAAAAAGAATGAAGTAGAGTTGAAAAAAATTACATGATCAATATTGATAACATTTTTAAACTTATGAAAATTTAAGTGAATGTGTTTGTGTATTACTTAAACTAATAACAATACTATGACTAGATAAGAGTTCAAGTTGTAGTTGAGAACACATCGATAAACGAAAACGAAGTTGAGTAAACCGTGTATTCAACAAACGCTTGGTAAGAATATAGCTACTTGAACCTCAGTTGAGATGAAAGGAATTTGTAGAAAATCATTGGTAACTTTTTCACGAAAAATATAAATGATAGTTCAATTCAATATGTTTTGTCCAAGCATGAAATGCAGGATTAGTGGTGAGATATATGGACCTCACGTTATCATAACTTGACAATGAATGGTACGTAATGGATAACCAATGTCATTGAGAAGAGAACGAATCTACAAAAGTCCTGCAATAGCATTGGTCGCTGCTTTGTATTCACTCTTCAGTTTATGACTGAGCAATTATAGGTTGTTTGCGAGTCTGCAAAATCCAAGTTGATACCACCAAAATAGATGCAATAATTAAGCACATGTCAATCGTCTATCACCCGAACAACCACCCTAGTCACTATCAGAGTAACAGAGAATAGCACGGTTTGGAGTGACAAAGAGAAATGCTAAAACTAGTGATCCCTTGAATATATCGAAGGATTTGATTGACACTCTTCCAAACACAACATGAAAAATCAACATGTTATTTAAGTGTTTGAGTTTATCATATTAATGTATCATTTTTTAATTGACACGAAATCGATAAAGATTATAATTAACATATTAAAATGACGTAACACGATCACGCACACAAATAATTCCCATGTCTAGATTAATGGCTTCATAAATATTGAATTGAAAATGAAGAAGGGTTTAATATATCAAAACTCCAATTCATTATAGGGCCTAACGATGGTTTTTGGCGAAATAGAAATGATGATGAGAAGCATATATAACTAAACTCGTCCAATTTAGCTAATAATTGAAAATTTATTTTTTACCTTTTTTCGAAAGGACTAGTAATTCAATGTTAATAACAATAACCCACCACCTAATACCACTTCCCAAGGAAAAATAAAATGAAGTGAAAATCAATGGGCTAAAAGTGGGAAAATAACAAGAATCTTTCCCATTTCATCTATAAAATATTGAAATGAGTCAACATTTCCAAATAGAGGATCTAACGTCTAATCTAATCCTCCAAATCAAGTTAAAACAAATGCAGATAAGCCAAATTTTTAGGCATTGATACCTAAAAATATTTCATTATTATTAGCCATATTTGAAAATATTTCTCAGTTCTAATTACTTTAAGTAGATAATAATATATGCAATGCATCTTACATATTGCTTGGATTTAATCACTCCTTTTCATGGAAGATTACATCAAGTGGGGTTTGCGTGGTTGAATGCGAATTGTTTTATTTTATTTCTTATAACAAAATATATACTCCATAATTTAAATAAATAAATAAATGACAATTGGGTCCAGTATTCCACTTGTTGTGATTAATTTTTTAAAGTCTCTACGTACTTGTTGAGATTCATGCATGGTTTTCCTGCATAATTTCGTTAAACGATGACGTTTTCATATCATTCTGCGGCTTGTTCATTGTTCTGAATTTCATAGTGTACTGGCAAATCACATATCCTCCTGGAGGAAGAAATATGCATTGCACGTGACCGTTTTAGTTCAGATGGCATTAAATGATACATTAATGTTTGGCTTTTAATTTAATAAAATATAATATATCAATTTGTGGTATTCTCTTTTTCGTTTAATGTTATGGGTTCTCAAAACAATTTTGAATGTTATTATCTTACTTTTGTTCTATTTAATTTTGACCGATGACTCCCGCCATCAATATTTGAGTGGAGAGTGTAGAGTTTGAATTTTATTCACAGATTTATCTAAAGAAAAAAAATTCTATTAACTTTGTTTAACTTCCGTTAAAAAGTATAATAATTAAGCTACATACTAAAAATTTGGTAATAATAGGAGAAAAAAGAAAAAAGAGAGCGTATTTTCTTCCATCAAGTTCAAAATGGATAAAGTTAAATAATAGTTCGAGTGCCAAATCAAAAAGTTTCGATACTTGTTGTTGCATTTTGTAATTATTATTTCACAATTATATCTTTATACCTTTACACTTTTGGAACCTCGTACATAAAGTAAGAGTTTTCTTTTATAAAAGCAACTAAGGGGTGCTAACACTCGTAAGGACATTAAGAATAACCGATATTTTAAATACTAATGAAAATTTCCTTAATACTCTTTATATACTCCATACTGTCAGATCAAAAAATTATGAAAAAAGAAAAGTAAATAGTTTATGGCATCTCCCAAAATGAACTCGATCCATATATTGTTGCACTAAGGAAACAAACATGGTGGTACTAATTGCAGAGGACTGTTACCATTCCCCTAAACTAATATATACTCATCTGATTAATCAAATGAGAGATGCTTACAACTTCATTGACATAATTTATGTTAATAAAGTAATTTACACAAATGACGTCAATCCGGGAATATTGTGGAATTTCTCGGTAACTTCATCAGCATCTAAGACGACTTAAATTGCCACATTTTAGAGCTACATATAGTGCAACCAAACTAATACTACAATTAGATGAATTGATCGTTATAAGACTAGGAAGAAAAGTGTATTGAAGTTATGGAAACTTGGAATAGAAGGGAGCTAAATTTTGTATACCATTGACTGTAAAAGGTTGTATATGTAAACATTTCTATGCTAAGATCTTGCTGACAATTTTTTAGGGGGTTCCACATATATTTAAATTCTATCAGGACCCCAAGAACATTTTAGAGGCATTAATTCTAGCGTGAATCGTGTAAACTTACAGAATGTCTCAACCTAAAACCACCTTGTTTGCCTGCAGAAGCACTCTCCGAAGCTCATTCGCAATTCCTTGGAGCATAACGGGTTTCTGAATGACACCATTTATCCCAGTTTGCATACACTTTTCCCACACATCTTCATCTGCACTTGCTGTGAGGGCAACTATTAGTGGCCAACTCCGGCTTCTGAACTTGCGAATTCTCGATGCCACTTCATACCCGTCCAGTTCAGGCATTTGAAGATCGAGGAGAACTATTTGGAAAGAAGAAGTAGCCGGGCCAATAGCGCTCAGGCATTCATATCCAGATGACACGTTAGCAACGGTGCAACCGAGCTTTTCAAGCTGCTTACGGGTCACAGCTCTGTTCACGTCATCTGCATCAGCTAACAGCACTTGCAAACCTCTCAACAGGGAGTTTGAATGTGGATGCTCCGAAGATTCTCCTGATTCAGAAATCGCTATGGAAATTGATGGCCGAAGTTGGAACCGTAAAAGCAGCCCCATACTTTGAGGAGAGCCTTGAGAATCTGGAATTACCCAGATCTTACCGTGCATCAACTGTCACCACACAAACATTATTAGAGTCAACATATATAGTCGGGCAGGTTGATGCAAAGATAAGTTGTGAAAAGCAAAACTGCTTCCATATATTCATTTAAGTTTGTTGAACATTTGTGGGATATACAAAGATCCATATTCACTAACCTAGCAATGTTTTTACTCAATTCAGTCTTAAAATCCAAACCTTTAGCAAGTTAGTCGTGTTTAATAGAAAAACCTTGAAATCCACAGCCTCAAACCAAAAGGACTTTGGCAACAATATGTTAGTGCAAAGAGAGAAACTGCTATGCTTGATTGGAGATCAATATTGTACTTAGTGTTAACTCGTCAAACATGATCTTCAAATCATCAATATAAAAGCAAATTTCAGAAGAAAGAACGAGAATCAGCAAGCATATGCCGTTGATTATGCATTGATGTAATATGCTATATAAATATATTTTTACCTGGACTAGCTTTTTGCAAACGCTGAAGCTCAAGCCCTCATCAATTCCATCACTGAAATACCTCCTACCACCAGCAGAACTTGAACCCTCAGATGCGGGCTCATCATGGTTCATCGTGATGTCAAATCTAATATATACATCGCCATCAGACGAGTTGTTTCTCCAGGCTGCCCATCTGTGATCATTCCTTTCCTGGCTTCCATTCTCAACAAAAACCCTAAGTAACAAATGCCCTCTTCTGTTATTGCCATCTAGCAAACTACCAAACATATGCAAAATCACTTGAAATACCCTCCTCTCATCACCCAAAACAAGATCAGGTAAGCACTTGTCAACCTCAATTGCAAACCCAAAGCCCCTATACACACATAAACACTTGGCAAGACAGGCTGCTTCTTTGATCGTGGAATGTAATCGAAACGATCTCAACTCCAGAGGGAACCTTCCACTATCCTTTGATGGCATCTCCATCACGTCATTGATTAGTGTTGACAGAACATTGCTAGTTTTCATCATTGCATCCACAATAATTTGTTGCTCGCTTCCGAGACTTCCATCCTGCATCATTGAAATCAAGCCCAAAACTGAGTGCATAGGTCGCTTCATACCGTCACTCATTACCTTCTGAAAAGCAGCTCTTGCTTGGCTAGCCATCATCGCGTTCTTTTTTGCTTGTTGCAAAGCTCGGTTTTGCTCCTCTAATTTCTCCCTCATGAGTTGGGACTCCTCAAGAACAGCAGCATGGGATAAAGCCACGGCCACCTGGTCAGCTACCACCTTAATTATCTCCAATTCTTGGTTTGTCCAAGATCTAGGCTGTCCACCGGGAAGAACAAGTACCAATATTGCATAACAAGCCTGAATTATCTCAGGAGTTCCTCCTTTGAAGTCACAAACACGAAGCATTGGCATTCGAATTGCAGCAACAGGCCCCGGTTCGTCAGGGTCCCTACTGCTTCCCGTAGCTAGCGCTGAATCCACCCGAAGAATGTTTACCCCATCAGTCCCTTTAATCCTAACAACATCAGGATCAGTAATCGGTATCGAACAATTATCATTATTCGAGTAGCCACCCCCATTCAACTCATGAGTCAAATTCATCTCAGTCCTCGTCTCATTAGGCATCCACACAGCACAATTCTGCAACCCCAATGTCTTCGATAACTCAACAAGTGTAGTGTACAGAATCGTATGCCTATCAAGCGACTTTCTAATCTCTTGAGTCAGCATACGAACATGTAACCCGGCTTCTTTCTGCTTCATAATAAGCCCAACTTCACGACCAAGATCCCACGCCTTTTTCTTCAACATGAGTTCTCTTACCTTCACTTTGAGAAGTAAGGGAATGAGAGTGAAGAGTGTGATAGCAGTAGCACACGAAACCAGAGCAGTCAAAATCTTGAACACAGTGAGAGCAACCATGAGCTGAAACGGGTGAGGCCCGTAAGTCCAGCCATTGAGCAAATGGGTCAATCCACAAAGGACAATGAAGGCAATAAACTGAAAAAGCACCCATTTGAATGGAAAATTCGAGCAGCTAACGAAATACAACAGCTCAATCGGGATCGAAAAGTAGGCTACAGCAATCAAGAAATCACTGACTTTTTGACATTCAAGAATGCTCTCAATGCTCCACCATGTCTCCTCATCATCACAATTACACCGCGAAAAACCATTGTCATTTCCAGAAACTGAGATCACAAGTAAAGAGCACAACAGCAGCCCAGAAACTAAAGGTTTTAACATTTCGGCACGGGCTGCTTCTTCAAATTCAATCCATTTCTGGAGTAACTAGTTCTAAACCCCCTAATCAAATCCACAATCTCATCTACTCAAACACCCCCCAATCCATCATCTTCCATTTCATTTCTGTAATCAAAAAGATTGAAACTTTTTAAAACCCAATTAAACCCTATGGAAGAAATTAATCATACATAACTAATTTATGGATCTATAACCCAATTAAACACAATCTTTTTTTCTCAAGTTCCCACCTTTTCATTTCTTGGCTATGAATATAATATTAATAAATTGAAACTACACAGTAACTCATAAGACGACATTTTTCCACACGCCAAAATCAAAATAAAACCCCCCCAAATAATAGAAAAGTAAAAAAAAAAAAGACCGTTTCTCTAATTAAAAGGGGGAGAAAAAAAAAAGAAATTAGTCAAAAATACAATCTTTAGCTACAAAAATGGAGAGAAAAATTCATACCTGCAAAACAAGAGTTCATCTAGTACAATATAAACCTCTGCGTTTACGCATTTCCTAAATAAAAAAAACGAACCCCGAGATCTAAACCAAAAAAAAAATCCAAAAGGAAAAAAGGACAGAATGACAGGTAATACAAGAAGCAAAACCGCCACCTGGTATTTGAAGAAACGGAAGGAGTTAGTAAGAAACTGAGATAGAAGAGTTATAATAAGAGTGTGCAATTATGAGTTTTCGGGAGCTCGGGATGTCAATTTAGTTGAGATGTCGAGCGAAAAATATAGAAAAAGGGAGAAAAATTGATGTCCGGGCCGTTGCTTTTTAGAAGGGAGAAATTTAGAGGGAGGGGAAAGTGGGACCCCGAGGAAAAGGGGATGACACATGAAGAGAACTTAGACGCCCTTGTGAATATTTATTTATTTATTTAGTAGTAATGTATTGTTTTTTTAATGTTGGGTTTTTTTTTTTTATTTAATGTAAGAAAAACGTACAGCCAAACCGGCCTCTGTTTTGTATTTTGAAGCCGGTAAACCACGTGGCTTTTTTTAATGTTTTTGTTTCTGTCTTTGTTTGGTGTACTTTCACTGGTGGCGCGTGTTTCCTTTTCTCAAATCGCTATATTTTAAGGTCTAATTACACTTGTGTCCCTAACTCTCTGCTACAAGGTGCTCAATATGTTGTTGTTTGTTCATCTCCAACCTTCAACCGTCTAATCCACTTGAATACCAATAATAAACAAAATAAATAAATTTAATTAAATATAAACAAATAGTATCATATTTTTGTGTAAATTTACAAATTACGATCTTTAACTTGTTCGGTTTTCCTGATTTTTGAGTCGGTTTATAAAATATTATAGACAAACAATTAGGTGTGAGTATCGGTTCGGTTTGGTTACTAACCAAATTTAATTGTTGGTTAATCAAACTAAAAACACTCATATTTTTAGAACCAAATCGAACTAAATTGGGATGAAAATTGAAATATATCAAACTGAAATTTTTATGTTTGGTTCAATTAACCGACTAAATAACCGAATAATTCAATTTTTAAAAATACATAGAATATTGGATGTTTAAGGGAGTGTAAGACATAAAAAGTAAAACAAACACACGATTAAAAAAAATATCAATATCATGATAACAAAATGCATTCATGTTTAGTGGGTTAAACATTTAAGTATTTGTTTTATATTTCTACACAAAATATCTTTTTTATATATATATAAATTTGGTTTGGTTATTGGTGTAACTGAATTTTTTTAAAATTAACCGAACCGATAATCGATTACCAAATAGTCTCAAAATCAAAACCAAACCAAACTACTATAAAAACCGAACCAAACAACGATTTCAATTCGGTTTTTGGTTATTGGATATTATGCTCACCTCTACCGACAAATAACTTGGATTTAATTCGGAAAAGATGGGTTTTATTAAAAATATAAAATTAATTATTAGTTATTTAATATTTACAATGTTGTTAGGATCAGACTAGTCAAACTAGGAATTGGATTGAAAACCAGTTTGAACTACCTTTGGTTTTCAAATCAGGGACGAACCCAGGATTTGAAGATCGGGGGGGGCTAATTTTGGCTCTAGCGTAAAAAATATTTTATGTATGCGTGTATACAAAAATGAAGTAGAGTTGATAAAATTAGGAGAAGCAAATTAATGATCTAATAAAAAATTGTTGATAAAATTATAAAAAACAAAAAGAAATGAAAAACAAAAAAAGTAGAGCTTTCGATCAAAATAGCATTAAAAAAATTAAAAATTGATAAAAAGCATTAATAATGGTAGGGGAAAAAACATTGAAAAAACATTAATAATGTTAGGGGAAAATTTTTGTTGAAAAACATTAAGAGGTCGTTTGGTATAAATGGAAATTTAATTCCCCTGGGAAGTTCAAATTCATAGGAAATTATTTCCTTAGGCCCTGTTCTTTTTGATTTAATTTCAACATATTTCAATTCAATTCAATTCAATTCAGTTCAATTCAATATCGTTCAATTCAATTCAGTTCAATTCAATACTGTTCAATTCAATTCAGTTCAATTCAGTTCAATTCAATTCAATTCAACATTTTTCAATAATTCAATTCAGTTCAGTAAATTTCATAAATATATTTTTTTAACCATTCTCTTCAATATCTTCATCATCTGATTGCTCTTCATTTTCCGCTAGCCGTCGTGATTGCCAAATTTGTTGCGTTATACCATTCCGTACTACTAACATGGCATTTTTTCGGTTTGTACTAAATATATCTGAATCTACTCTTCCATTGACATTTGGACCATATTGTGTAATTGGTATTCCAAGTGTGCACAATCTTATAATGTCGAACATTACCTTAAAATAAGGCCAATAGCGTGAGTTGTTCGCTACTTCTGGAGGGATCTCTGACAAACCACGATGTGGCTTGATAATATCGAACGACAATATAACCAAAGCATCCAACGCCTTTTTAAAATACTTGCTTATTGTAGATATAGAATGCTTAAATTTATCGCCTGCACCGCGATAAGAATCTCCTTTGGCTAATATGTATAAACATATGCCAACTTGCTCTGCCACAGTTATATATTTACTATCCGCTAACAAATTTCTTTCAACCATTAAATTTACTAATCGCATAAACATATCTTTATCAAGTCGTAGTTGCTCTTTACACCCCATAGGAGTTTCATTCAACAATCTATGTGATTGAAAATAATGCATTCAAGGGAGTTGGGAGTTAATATGGGTTGTTAATATTAGTTAATTAACTCTTAGCTTAGGATTAGTTAAAACTTTATTAGGTGTTACAAATATTAAATTATAAATTTTTTGACTCTGCCAGCACAAAAATTATTCCGTCTCATATATAATACAATATTAAATTATAAATTTTTAATTCAGTCCAGTAAATTCAGTCCAGTAAATTCAGTTCAATAAATTCAGTTCAATTCAATTCAATTCAATAGCATTCAGTTCAATTCAATATCATTCAGTTCAATTCAATTCAGTTCAGTTCAATTCAATTCAATAAAAAAGAACAGGGCATTAGTGTAATTCCCATGAAATAGCCAAAATATGTTTGGTTGACATTAAGGAATTTGAAATTTCCATGAATTTTGAATGACCAAGGGGAAGCTAGGTGATTAATTTCCCATATTATGTGAGAATTTGAAATTCCCATGAATTTTGAGTGCCTCCATTTTCTCAATTTCATGTCAACCAAACAACTACTCAAATTAGAAAATCAGATGGTGGGATTTGAACCCTATTCTTCACATCTAAACACATCATTCTTACAAACTCTCCCACTCTTTCACTTTGTCCATTTTATCATCTTTATTATTAATATACATTATTTTGAAAGGGGCTAGTCGGAACATACCGCTATTCCTCTAAGGATTGCGCCGGAACTGAGGGGGGCTCGAGCCCACCCGAACCACCCCTGGGTCCACCCCTGTTTCAAATCCACAACAGAACGGATAAAATGGGATGCTACCCTTGAATTGACAGTTGGACCGAGAGCTCGACTAAACCGTGTTTTTTGATTATCTTTTAAAATTAAAATCCAATTAAATAAAATATAAAAATCTAACCTATTCTATTCTATTCCTATTATTTTCTACCCAACAAACATAAAATATCGACTAAGTTTTGTAAGTTTAATTTTAATACGTAATATTTATGTCATTCCATTTGAGTTAGATATATATTTGATAAATTTATGTTTATTTTGTTAAAATGTACTTATATTTATAATGTTTTTTTTTAGTTTTTGATAAATTTATGTTTATTTTGTTAAAATGTATTTATATTTATAATGTTTTAAGCATACTTAAAAATTATCGAAATTTTTTTATAAAAAGAAAAGGGATTAGAAAAGGGATTATTGAAATTTTGTATATATAAAAACTATTTGTTACATTATTAGGTCCGACCACTCCGATCCATGTGGTTGAATCATGTGACCCTAAATCTCTTAAAGTTTCGGTTCGTTGGCCGGTCCTGCCTTGACCACGTTGATATTTTAAACTAAAAACTTAACACAGTTTTCAATTCTCCTCTTCCCCTGAAAACTTAAGATTGGAGGCGGTGAAGTTTTGTGCGACAGAGATGAAGATGAAATTTGCCATGCGGGTTGAGAGGGAGGCTGCAGAAGATGAGATGATGAAGGAGATAGGTAGATTTTTTTTTGTTTTTATTTTTAATTATATTTTTAAATTTTTTCTGAAATAGTTCTAGCGCTTTTTATACAAATTGTCTAATTTTAACAATTTAAAGGGATTATTTGTTTAAATTTTGGTAAGGAAGTTGTATAATTTGATTTAAGTTTAGAAAGCTTGGCACATATTAATTAGAGGTAGGTTGCAAAGGATAGAGAATCACCGTTTCTTTAAGGGATTCACGCAACTGGTATGAGAAATTTCATTTATTTATTTTTTCATGGGGCGTGAATGGAGGAAAAAAGATTCCCATAAACAACGATGAGACGGGAATCTCTATCTCCACCTTCTGATAATCTCCATCCTTGTCCCCATTGTTTCTCCACGGAAATTTTTGAAATAATTTACTAATTACATATATCAAAATTAGTTTTATTTAAATAAAATATATATAATATTTTTTTTGTTACAAAAAGTTTAGCTAATGGTATGTCTTATAACATTTAAATTATTTCTATATTTAGTAAATTAATATGCTTGTTTACAGTGGACAAATGTAATTTAAATTTTTAATTGATTAAGATTTATAATTGAATCATTTTAATTTTTTATATTTGATAAATTAATATTACTCCGTGCTTTGGAGTTTTGATTTGCATAATTTATTATAAGAAAAAAACTTATCAAAGAATATTATTTAAAATGCAAAAATTGGAGATTCTGGATTCCACAAAAATCCTAACCCTTATGAGAATTGGGAATGAGATAATATTTTCTCCATTTTATAAAAGGGTATAGAATTTCTCATGTAGACCGGGATGAGGATGCTAAATGCAGTCCTCATCTCATTCCTACCCCATTTCCAATCCTAATTAGACTTTATTATTATTGACTAACTAGATTAGGTTTGAATTTACCGTTTTAGATATAATTCATTTAGGGCAGTCCAACCTCATCTATGAACTATTTTTTTTTTTTCAAAGAGATGAACTAATTAATTTATAAATTATCTTTCTTTAATTTAAAAATTGGTATTAGTTGAATATATTTATATATAAATTTGTAGTTTGTAGCGAATAATGTAAGCAAATATCGAGTAAATGCACAACCATGAAGCTGATTGGTGAAAGAGAGTAAAAACGATTCTGACGAGTTTGAGTTTTAAATTAAAAATTAATTTCTTAATTATACAAACACAAACATATCTCAAACTATTGTGGACAAACTCGACTAGAGTTACACACAATTGCATGCGCCTTCTATTGGAGGGTGGAGGACATTTTCACGAGTTACTATTTGATGTATGCCAACTATTGTAGAGTTTATTGTATCGATGTTCAGATCTTTCAACTTTATATCCTTATTGCTGACATGTTAATGCATGTTAATTTTTTCCTTTGCGAATTCAAAGAATTTTAGTAGCTAACGTTCTCATTTATAGAAGTGCAAAATCATTTACGAGAAGAAATAGTCATTGTTATCAGCGATAGATATCCTTGAAAAAAGAACTCCTCTTATTCTTTTTTCCTTTAAGGAAGAAAATACCCATAGGCCCAGTAGTATTTTCTGATTTATTGATCAAACGGTAGTTTTTGAATTTAATATATGATAATATTACCGGATGTTACATACTCACGTCTGGTTCAACTTATGAATCTATATTGAACTTTTAAATCTCGATCAAGTAAATTGCTTAAATTCCAATATTCCATAAAAGTTTAAATTATGTTTCATTCAACATACACTATACCATATTGTTATATTGTTTAAAAATACTTTTATAAGAGTGTTTCATCTTGGAGACTATTTTGTAACCGTGTATAATAGTGAAGTGACAAATGTGAGCGTACCCAATCATTATGGATGTTTTTATGATCTATGAGTTTTTTGAACTTGATGTATAGCTCATATATGAGTAATCTTGAATATATAAATGTCTAACTGCCTTCAAGGTGTAAAATACGATTCCACTATCTTATTACCTTCAAACTATCTAAGTAACAGTGTGCGTGCTAATTCTTTAGCAAAGTAATAGATTTTAGCATTAGAGTTTCTACATAAGCAATCGATACTCTATTTATTTTATACGTAAAATCTCGTCCATACACATTTTGACAGAGAAATTCAATGTATCATCACACATCGATATATTTGATTTATTGGCGGAGTGAAGAATACAATCAAATATATATGAAGTTCGTAGAGTGAGATTTTTTTATAATGAAAGGTTATATCATAAATTCTTATGGTATTTCATTTTATCTTGGGTGATATGAATTTTTGTATGAAGTTATGAGTTTTTAGAAAAATTCATTGTAATTAACATCAAAATTTGGAAAATTATGGAATTCTTTATTATTATGTTTAAAAGAAAAAAAAAAAGACAATTATTATGAAATGTATAGAGCAATGAATTCTATCTTCATTTTTTTATGTACATTGTTTGTGGTAGTTCAATGAATGATTACGAAAGGAAAAAGGTGGTCATATTAGGTGGAAATATTGAGAGAGGGACGTTTTCTTTTTGATCATTTTTATAATTGGTATTTTGTAATTAATACTGAAAATGAAAGGAAAAAGAAACACACACACATTTCTCAAATGGGACCGTACATGCATGCACATATATAAAATTTTCATAAAATAAAAAGGATTTTTTTTCATCGTCACATAATTATAAGTAGGACAAAACAGTATTATTGATAACACTATTGAAATACGTATGATATACCATCAATTTCAATTCCTTTTAGTGGAGGAAATTATTGTTTGAAAGTGAAACTTTTTAATTCAACTAACTTTTTTCATTTTCCATATGTTTTATTTGTTGCCTCCATCCATCTAACTACATAAATTTCATTATTAATTACTTTCTTCTTGTATACATACTTCTATGCATACACGTACCTTTCCAATTTGGAGTTTATACTTCATTATTCTCACTAGTATATAGGCCGATATTTCATAGAAGGTTTTTAATAAAAGAAAATTATACTTACAAATTTAAAATATAAATTTAGACTCATTTTAGACCCGAAATATTAGATTATCTAAATCATTTTTTGGCATGGGCGAATATTATAACTAGGTTTTGTGATAAAAACAAATTAAGTAAGAGAAATTTAGACCCAAATCTTTATTTGTTCAATCAATTTAATTTTTAAATAATTGATAACTGCCTTGGAGACAAGTTCGTCTCTAATTTTTCAAGCCCATGTGCTACAAAATATTTTGAGTTATCGACAGTTAATACAATTTTTCAAAACTTAGCATTTAGCTATTTGAGTTTTCAATTAGGTGCTCCAAACTTTTATTGAGTAAAACTCTGTTGAAGCTTAATTAGTTTTTATATAGGAATACTTGTATTATATTATAATGTATTCTAGTTTTAGTAGGAAATGTTTTCCTAATTTGTATAGGAATCTTTGTAAATTATATATACGTACATTGTGAATGAGAATGGTGAGGCGAATTTACCGCATAAATTTAACATAGTATCAGAACAAGGTTTAAGATCCTAAATACCTAGCTTTTGCTAATTTAATGTCGGCCTCCCAAATGAAGAAGAACAAGAAGAAAAATCTTTTCTTAGTTGTTTGTTGCGAACCCGAAAACCCAATTCTCTTCCCTTTGTTTTTTAGATGTATTTCTTTTTGAAACCTCCATAAATTTTTTATGTGAGACCATATGGAACCAAGAACCTTCGTGAGTGTTCATGAGGGCGAGATTGAACTAAACACCTTTACAAGTTTGTGAGGTGAGTTTAGTTGGAAAAAGCCTTTTTACAAGTGTATGTGAAGGGCTATTGGACTGGAAACCTTCGTGAGTGTTCATGAGGGTGGAATTGAACTGAACACCTTTACAAGAATTGTGAGGTGCGATTACTTGGAAAGACCCTTTTACAAGAGTTTGTGAATGGGCAATTGAACCGGAAACCTTTACAATAGTTTTGTGAAGGATGAACAGATTGTGTCGAGATCATAATGAAGAAGAAGTACTTTTTTTTATATGATCGACAACATGGTTTGTTGAAATTTGAAATTTTATTTCGTAGCGTCCAAGTCGGACGTTCCGGATCCTCACCTCCGACTTGAGGGAGGATATTGAGATATTGATGATATTATGTGAATGATATCATGTGGTGCTAGGAGTCTAGCATTGTGAGACACAAATATGGAACAAAAAAGATTCAAGACAGTTTACCGAGAAGAAAGAAGCAAAGGAAGTATACTGAAGATAAGTATTATTTTTCGAGAAAATACAATTTGAATTTTTGAAGCGCAAGTTGGACATTTGTGATTTGCATGCTCCAACTTGAGGGAGAGTGTTGAAGCCTAATTAGTTTATACATATAGAAATAGTTGTATTGTATTATAATGTATTCTAGTTTTGGTAGGAAATGTTTTCCTAGTTTGTGTAGAACTATTTGTAAACTATATATACGTACATTGTGAATGAGAATGGTGAGGCGAGTTTACCGCATAAATTTAACAAAATCACATGCAAAATCACATCATTCATTTGTTTAAAATATTTAATTGAACACTAAGCATTTAAGTTTATGTTACACCAAAAAGCTTCAAGACCTTATCTAAGAGGGCGTTTTGCACCCCTCATCTGCGGCCCTGCTTGGAGATGATGATGATGATGATGATATTAATAGCAAAATATATACGATTTAAAAATTTGTAAATAAAGATATAGGAAATGAATTGTTTTTATGAGGTAGAATAAATTCTAATCATAATGAAGAGCACTTTTATTTATTAATACTGTATATACATTTCAACAAAACACAAGTCTTTTGGATCGATTTATAGCAGTGTATAATTACTTAAAAGTTCCTTTAGCTCATAAATTCTCAAATTAGTAAAAAATATAAAACATCCGATAATTTATGGTCTCAATTTATGGATGACATTGTTTTGGTAGATTATGTTGAAATATAAATGTATTTTTTTTCAAAATATAACTTATGTGTAAATCATCTTATAGGGGGAGGATCAAGTGAGACAAGGTCCTTAGGTGTGACAACTTTTATTGTGTGACAACTAATATTTAAAATACATTTTCCCAATGATTCCGAACTCGGTTTTCGAAAATTTTTATACCCTTGGATTCGTATTAATTAGCCGGTCATTTTGAGATCCATTGTGTTCAAATAAAAACGATTTTTTTTCAAATTTCTTGATATTCCAAAAGTCATTACCAAATCTTCCAAAAGTCATTACCAAATATTCCAAAATGAAAAAGTCGTTTTTATTTGACCACAATGGATCTCAAAATGACCGGCTAATTAATACGAGTCCAACGGTATAAAAATTTTCGAAAACCGAGTTCGGGATCATCGGGAAAATGTATTTTAAAGAAAAGAAATAAAAGACTTTTCTCTCTCCTGCGATGACATCAACGCTGACATCATCACCCCCTTCCCTTCCTTACACGTGTATGCCCTTTAAAATATGCCATCCTTTTTCATTTAATTACACAATTGCCACTCCTTGTCACACAATAAAAATCTGTCTCACAATAACATAAGTGTCACACATGATCCTTTCTCTCATCTTATATTTGTAAATTGAGCAATTTACAAGTTTTTTTTTTCTTAATAAAAGTTTATTATTTGTCATTAAGTGTCATCTCAATTTTGATGGTCAACTCAAACTTTTGCACATGATATATATATCAAAATCTCTCGAACCATGTAACAGATAACTCCTGGTAATCCCAATATTTTTAAGCCGACTTTTACTCAAACAAATTAAATATATTAACGCCACGGGTAGGTGCATGTAATAAACTCGAATCAATAAAATATAAACAAGTTAAGTGTTATCTCGGGAAGCGTAGATCCATTATTGTGCATCTAGATGATTGCTACATTGAATGAGGAATCACAGTTTGTCCACAAGTTATAAGAACATACATCGAGAGGGAGTGCAAGGGGGCGGTTGACGAAGTGGAAGAGAGAATTGATTGCTTAAGTTTAGAACAACCAACAAGTTATTGATTACTTGATTTAGGTCCCTTAGGTTAACTTCCTTATGTATTTATAATAATGCTAGAAACCTTAACTGTCACGACCCATCCCGGGATCGTGACCGGCGCTAGGGAACGGGTAAGCATAAGCCACCGGAACCCGTAGCAAGCCTAAACAAACAAACATAACTACGAAAGAAATAAGGTCTCATAACCAATTTATCATAGGAGTCTACAACACAATTATTACAACACAAACATATTTGATACAACACAAACTGGTATTGCGGTCTAGAGTTTAGGATAACATAAAACAACATAACCGTACATAAAAGGATAGATGTGCCGCCCGGAGGAAGAACTTGGGCCGCAATAGACTCTTAATCACCTGAAAAATAGTGGGGGTTAAACCTCCCGTAGTGAATTAACTATATGCAATGCAAGTGTAATTTAGCATTCATAATAGCACACAATAATATAAATATATATGTATATATATTCACATGCATCACACGAATGAACTTCTGAAAAACCATTTATTAATAAACATATAGGTGGTTTAGTACGTGATGGACCCTAAACCTCAATACCCAACCTGTAAATCCTCTAAATATAGCCACAAGGCTCTCTTTAATCCAATGACTGGCGGACCGAGAATAACTCAACCGATCTCACGCCCAGTCGGCTGGAGCACCGAGAATAACTCAACCGATTACTTACCCAGCCTCACTTATATCCAAAACACATCACATAGCCCGAGAATAACTCAACCGAGCTCACCATCAATCACAATATCATATCATCATAATATCATCAATGCCGATAACCCCAATAATACCTGTGCGCACAAGGTCCTGATGCCGCTCACCAGGAAGCATGTCCATATCACGTATTTAAGCCACGTATAAAATATTTATCATATGTAATACATAATATGCTTTTATCATATAAAATAGTATTTACTTATATAAATGGAATATGTGAATGCAATGCTAAATTAAAAATGCAAAACATATAATTAACTCACGGATTGTTCCTAGCTGACAATCCTAGCTTTCTGGCGCCGCTCCTCCTACTGGATGAGTATCTATAGAATGATAAAAATAGTATTTAGAATCTACAAGGTTCGGAGAATTATAAGAATTAAACTAGTTATGATTCACAAGATTTCTGCCGAAAATTCGGCAGAGTCTCCTTTGTAAAACGGACAACCCCCCTAGTATAACTAGAGTCAATCCTGAATAAACACACATTTAATATTCCACTTATACTCATTTCCAGCCATGTATACTATTTTCTTCCATAATTAAGGACCCGACCTATATTAAAACTCAATTTGGATTAATAACATTAAACTTTAACCTCCTAACACATTTTAACGATTTATTGGGACCAAACCGTAAGGAATCTCACTTCGGTCCAAGAATTAAAGTTTCTTAAAATGACGTTTTGAGTCCACTGGAATTTTCGCAGAATTTTCTGGGTAGTTTTCCGAAATTCGCCGGAAAACGTCCACCCGATCACCGATTCCGTTCACCGGAAATTCGAGGTAACTGGTTTTACAATGCAGTTATACCAAAATAATCCTTACAATCTCAGGGGTCTGAATATACCTTCAGAATCGTTAAGAGTCGCCGGAAAACCGAGATTTTAGTTAACTTTGCACGTTCCCCGATTAAACTCCGGTAACCACTTAAAATCGCTTGCATGCACCCGGATTCAGTTCACCCCTAGGTAAAACAGCCCCCTGAGTCTATTTCCGGTGTTAGAATAGCGAAATAATGAACCGAATGTACCGAAATTGAAAAGGCAGCCATGAGGACGATTTTTATACCTCAATTTTGACCTCCAAAACTGCACAATCTTAAGCTGCAACTTATGTAGACTTGTAGTAGACGTCGAGAGCTTCGTTTTGGTATAAATAACGTGAAAAATGGTTGAGAAATGAATGAGTTATTGACATCAGAAGATTGAAGAGTTTTGTTAAGGAAATGGAAGAAGGAGGAGAGGAAAAGTGGGGAGAAGATGATTCTGGAGAAAAGTAGTTGGGTTTGAATATTAATGTGGCTAAAGTTCCCTTAAGTCCCTTAATGATATAAAATTTCCAAATTTATCACAGAAGAATTTTTAATTCGAAATTAGCTCCTTCTAATTAATACTCAACTCAATTAATTTGCTTAAATTTATAGTTAAATAATTTGGGGTGTTATATTAACCCACATGGTTATGGTGTTACATGAGGATTTAAGTGGATCGGTTTAAAGTCTTGGCGCACTCATCTATTATTTTAACATCTAACACTTTCACATAAAAGAAACATACTCCATTACCTCACACATAACATATGCATACCCATTATCTCCATCTTGTTCATACTCAAAAATACTTTGTGGGATCGACATAGAAACTCAAATGCTGTACACTCATTGGAGATGTACAACCTCTCGAATTACATGTGTAATTGAAAGAATGGTATTCTTTATATCAGACTTCATATCACATCCATTATATTCCTCTTGATCTCAACATGAGTTATCTATTTTCGGAAGCATGCACGAAGCATCACTATCCGAATATGCAAAACACAGAACTTCAAGATGTGAACTTAATGCAACCATTTTTCTCTTACTAAGTTTTTTCCATTATAATTCAATTTACTTGCTTAGTCAATTACTTTTTAAGTTGAATTATCACCCAGCTCTCAAGAGACCCTTTTAAGGTAGCCAAAATGAATTACACTTCTTCAACTAGTTAAGTTAAGGATAACATTTCTAGAAACACGATTTCAGGAAATGAATCCCACACTATGAAAAAGGTGATATAGTCTCTTTTCCATCTAATGGTTGTTAATAACGCATGGTATTGAATACATGTGTTATGATATTCAAATTCTTCCATCTTAAGAAAGTACATGTCTATGCTCAAAGCTAACACCATAAGAAGGTGTCATTTCAAATGTAATATAAACGTCCAACCTTAGCCTCTTACAATATAGGACTACCATCGGATATCAAGATAGAAAATTTCCTTAACCGAACTTTGAATGGATAATCTTTTGTATAAATACTTATCCACCTATATGTATATCTTTTTTCTCGCAATCGAATGAACCAGATTTATGGTTAAACCACGGCCTCATATATAGTTTACTAAAAATTAGGTTCATCCTTATCTTAGTCAACATTGATTAACAATATAAAGATAAACACTTATGAGAGTGAGCTACTTCTCTATTAGACATGCTCCAATGTAAACATCCATTAGTATAATAAATTCAAAGATACTTTACTAAATTGTAAAACATGTTTCTTAAAATACATGTAATTGAAGTATAATTCGATCCTTATCAATCTTTAGGATCTAAAATGTTTCACAAAAACATCTCTCTTAACAAGTTTTGTTAGAAACATATACTTCCTTGCGTGCAATTAAATCTTTAAAGAAGTTATGTCTAATCTCAATGTTCTTTGATTTTCTATGAATCATTTGATCCTTAGGCAAAGTAATAGCAGACTAATTATGACTCCTAATTGTTACAGGAGAAATCAAGGCACAAGGTGAAGGTGATCTAAAAATATATTCAACCAAATAGACGAAGATAAAAAGAATTTTTTGGGGTTATGCGGATGTCGGGGTGTATATTTAAGGCAATGTGTTTAGAGGGGTGGTAATGTCGAGGCAACTCAGGATCTGGAAACCAAGTTTCTTCGGGATAAGAAAGGGCTAGAATTTCAGATGGAAGTTAGAGAGGGGGAACAACTGAATGGTTGTTGTATTTTTCTGTAAAAGTCGGGTTTGTGGAAATTTCTTAGACGACCGATCGACATCCCAACTAGGTTGGTACCCTGAACAAAGTCCCCTCAAAAACCCCTAACCCAAATATTATTAAAATGAAAGAAAAGAGTACAAAGTCAAACAAAGTAAACAAGGAATAAATGTTGTAAATGAGGGGTTTCGGCCTTCTTTTATAGGAATAAAAAAGACTCGTACGCGTCATGTATAGACCCATACGACACTAATATAGACTCGTACGAGTCTTGTTCTTTCATGGGTCAAATCCAATCTGGACCGGGCTTTAAATGTTTCTTCCTAACAAGACTCGTACGGGTGTTGTGTGGCCTTGTACGAGTAAACAAGAGCCGTATGAGCCTTATCCATAGAGTTATTTTCATTGGATTTTAGCAATGAGTCAACATCCACAATTCTGAGAGGATAAGACCCGTACGGGCCTTGTTTTTTGTCCATCGATAACCCAAGAAGACTCGTACGAGCCTATACAAGTGTCGTACGTGTCTTGTTTGACCCGTATGGGTTTTGGTGCTTTAGGTTGGATTTTCTAAAAGAACTCTTTGACACTAGGCTGAAGATGCCAACCACGTGCCCTCGAAATGCATGATGATATACTTATGACTTTTGAAAGTCATTCCATTCTTCTCGAATATTAGTGCTTTGCTTTAGAATGGCGCTTCGAAGAGCTTGAAAATGCTTACATCATAAGGTATGAAAATTAATACTTAAATTAGAGAAAAGCTAAAATTGTTTGATAACTATTTTACACCTATCTCAAAAATCAACATATAAAAATCATTTATATTTGTTAATTTATTTTGAAAATTAGAGCTATTTTAATAAAAAAATAAGAAAGTTATCCATATGGAATTTCAACTTCTTTAAAAAGCTACAAAATGTAGTTTTCTCTGAAAACAGGTTTTCCAACATTTGATTTGTTGAGTGTTAAAGAAAGATATGTCAAAATGGGCCTAACTCAACAAACAAAATTAAGCTACTCCTTGTACTTATACTTTTGGACAATTAAATGGGAAAAATTCTTTTTATTTGATCTCTCTACTTTCAAATGTACATGGCAAGATGAATATTTGGATAAGTATATACAAAACCATTATGAATTGTCTAATCGATTAATACATTCCAGAGAAGACAGGCAACTCTTACAGTCTCGAAATTCATGAATATACTCTACCTTCACACTTTGTTTCTTCATTTTGCATCACTAATTTGTTCTATTCATCTATTCTTGGAAATTATTATTTTATATTATTCTTGGAAATTATTACCTACTAGAATAATGTTAGGCCAGGATAATTGAAATTAGGATTAAGATTAGGACAAGACAAAATTTTTTTGAGAGAGACAAGTTATTTTAGGCTTAAATCAAATATATGTCTTTAAAAATTGTTTAAAGAAGTCACTAAAAGTTCCTCAACTTTGAGGACGATTTATTAGGTCCTTTAACTATTAAAATGTGGACCTATTGAGTCCTGATTCGATGACATGACACAGAGTTGATATTAAAATTAATATTCTTCACATTTGCTAACTCAGTTCCACGTCATCAAATAAGAACTTAGGTCCACATTTTGATAGTTGAGGGACTTAATATGTCACATTTTGATAACTGAGAGACCTAATAGGCCGTCCTCAAAGTTAAGAGGCTAAAATAACTTTTTTAAACAACTTTGAGAACTTACATATAATTTAGACTTTTTTTTATTCAGGCTATGTATATAAGATTTGAATTATTGATGCATTTCTGGATTTTCTAATTTTAAAAAGCAAAAAGACCTCATCTAACCTCTTAATTATAGATTGAGAATTTATTATTTTAAATCACATCAATGACATTTAGGCACTATTCTTTTTTACTTATATTTGGTACATTTCAGTTCAGTTCAGCAAATTCAGCAAAATTTATTAGACATTCAGCCAATAATTCAGTTCAGTTCAACTTATTTCAATTCAACTCAGCTTATTTCAGCTAAAAAGAACATAATCTTATTAGATGGAATTTTATATATTGTAACAAAACAAATTGACCTATATATGTTTTGTATGCAAAAGTACTCGGCCATTTGCAGCGTATAGAAAGTAAGGGTAATTCTGTGGTTTAATATATATAAGTCATTTTAGATTTTTTCTGTTTTAGCGGTTTTTTAAACCTAGAATTAAGTACACATTTTTAACACAAATAAAGTTAAACCTAGTGCCAAGAATCCAAAAGCTTCAATTGACCTTTTGAACTTTTAAACATCACAAATAACTCTTCTATATTGTCCAACGTAACAAATAATTTAGTTATTTTTGTTCAACTATTACAAATAGTTCATTCTTTTCTTAAAGTTACAAATGACCCTTTATTATGTCTGCTTATTATTTATAACCCTCTTATTCAAAAATTTACCGTATAAAAGTATCATTTACAAAATTTCCAACTTCACATATCACAAGTTTAATTTGCACTTATAATAGGCACCATTTAAAATTTACACATCTTGATACATTTATTTTGAAACTGAAGTGTTATTTGTTACTTTTAAACAAGTGCATGAGTTATATGTATACATAACTTCACGACTATATTACTATTGAGCCACAAGATTTTTATGTATATATAAATCATAACTTTATATAAAATTAACTATTACTAGAAAAGAAAAATATATATTGATGCTTATTTAGGCAAAACTAGGTTAATTAATCTATCTTCATAGAATTAATCATAGAAAAATATGGATACTGAATCATTACAATTGGTTAATGTGGGTGGGGGTGGAGAGTGGACAGTTTTCATTACTTATTAGATATGATTTCAGTAAAATTGATTATAATAATATAGATTTAAAGAAATAAAGTGTCACAAATTGTCGTTTTTCTCTAAAAAACCATCTATGGATTCAAAAAATCTTGCCATTGTTTTTGACTATATATTATTGAAGCCATCATGGTGTACTTTGTGTGGGAGAGAATTCCAATTTTTAGGTGACTTTGTTCATCTTTTACATACTAAATTACAAATTAAGGACATTAATTAACAATTATAAAACAGTATTTTTGGTTAAACTTTATTTAATTATTTAAATAAGACCCACTGTCCCCATTTTCTATGGCATTAACATTGACGGGTTGACCTATGTCCTAGATTAGTAAGTAAGTATACAAGAATTGATATAATGTTTTCCAATTAACATATAATAAATAATTGTATAACTTAATTAAATAGACTTGGTAATTGACAAGCAAAAAATAAATAAAGAAAAGCCTACACGATGTAGGACCAGAACTGGGTCAAAAAAAATTTAAAATTTATTTTGGATTAGAGTCTTGCTTAATTAAGGCCAGCAATGGTATACATTTAAATAAAATAAAATTGTTATTAATGTTATTTTTCCAAATTGAGGTAGATATTTAATTTGACATGATTAGGCAAGCACCTGGTTGGATAGGAGAGGCTCAATTTGTCATAAAATTAGTGGGTTTGAAGAGGTTAATCACCCTTTATAATTTTGGCATAAAAAGTTGCGCTTCTTAACAATATATATACTTAAGTTAAATAAATTATAAATTGACTAGCTGAGTTTATGTCAAATCATTTCAGCTAAATTGAATTGTCAGTATTCAGTTAATAATAAGTGTATGGGAAATTCTATGCTTACTTTGTAGACAAAGTAACCATTACTTTGTTTTATCCACCATTATATCATGGTATAAAAACCAATCTAATGGTAAATAGAACAAAGTGAAAACAAAGTAAACAAAAAAGAAAGTCACCATAGCCTACACCATAAGTGTAATCTTTGGAGAGAAAAAATCGAGAGTGCTCAATACAGGTTAATGATTATAATATTTTCACTCGGTATGCCGATATCTGAGTGAGATAGTATTGATTTTTTCATATACACAATATAAACCTCATTTTTAAAAATTTATTAGGAAAAAAAAGTATAAAAAGAATACAAAAATGTAAAAAAAAGGCTTGCTCCGATTTTAATTATTTTTAAGAAATTGACGGGCTGGATTAGAACCTCTACTTCCCACTTCTGGAGTTAGAAGGATACCTAAGTTTAAGGTAATCACATGAACCCAATTAAGGCATGGTAGTGGTGCGTTGTTTGCTGAGTACAAAATATAAATCCATTATATAAAGTTAGGTCCGTCTAATAATAATAATAATAATAGTAGTAGAGAAATTTTATGGTTATTTTATTATTTACAAGATAATTATTATTTAATTTTAAATACTGTTAAATGATTAAAAGAGGAATTAATTTGATAATTAATTCATCAATTGTGAAAATAAAGTAAAAATGAAGTAAATTAAAAATAAAGTGAAACCCTTCATAGTAATAATAATTACAATAATAATAAGGTATTATTATTTTTAAATAGAATTTTTTTTTGAATGGATGAAAAAAGTACTAAGAATTAGAAAACAGTTGAAAAGATATTTAAATTAGAGGTCTTAAAATAATAATTATATAAGTGTAGGAAGGGAAGGTTCATGAATGAACATAAAATCTTAGGAAACAAATTACGTATTATACAAATGTTAAGTTGAAGTCCACGTACGATGTACAATTGGAAAAAAGTTGAATCACACTAACTTCTTTTCATCCTTTTCAATTACATCTTTCTTAATCAATTTCTATGGGCTTACATATTTTCGGACCTTAATATTTTCTAGTTTTTTTAGAGTTTTACATAGTTAATTGTGGGTTCGAATCAATGATTTCACTAAATGATTTTTTGATGGATTTAATTTTTTTATTTTTTTTTTTTTTAATATTCACTTTTTACGATCATGAGATTTGAGTCCATATTCTCATATTCCTTTACGAAATGTAATAACTACTAAAGCATTGTTTGATGTCATTTCTACTTTTACCAATAGGTTATTTCTTTAAAGTACATATTTTTCGAAAATTAATTATATAGTTTAGGGTTTTTTTAAGGTTATTTTGTTTTTGGTAAATTAATCCACTACTTTGTCCAGTACACCATTGAATAAGTGGAATACAAATTGATTCAATAATAGAAGAGATATTTTTTAAAAAATAATAACAAAGTAACAATTGCTTTCATATATGAGTCAAGTTTTGTATATATTATTAAGGCTTAATCCCTCTATATACCTCTAAAGTTGATCTTGTTTTTTTAATCTCTCATCTTCTTCGCTTTTTATTTTAACTCATTAACTCGAAAAAACATGTCAAATTAACCCCTCAATCCTATGAGGCGCCTACATAGTAAAAACGGGAGAGTGGATGTAGCAAATTTGTAAGCTTCCCATTTTTTCAAATTGCAAAAAAAGAAAAACCTTAATTATTCTTCTTCTTCTTCTTCTTCTTCTTCTTCTTCTTCTTCTTCTTCTTCTTCTTAGTTTGTTCTCCTTCCTACTTTTTTCCTTCTTTATTTTCTTCTTCTTTTTCTTCTTCTTTCTTCTTTTTCCTGAAATTTCAATTTTCGAAAATCCAGAACTGGAAATTTTTCAGAATTTGTGGAGTTCTGGAACTGGAAAAATTTCTGAATTAATTGGAATTTCAGCAATCAGAAGTCTAGAAACTTGGAAATTCCAAAAAAAAAAGAAAGGACGAATAAAGAAGGGTTGTAAAAAAGTAATTTTTTAAGGACCAAAAATGAAAATTTTCAGACGAGTGTATTACACTCTCCGAGGTGCAATTGGTCATTTGCTCAAAAGGGTCAAAGTGACATGTTTCTTTGAGTTTACATGTTAAAGTGGAACATATGAACATGAGGGGTTAAAGTGAAAAAAGTGCTAACTTTAAGGATCAGTAAAAAAGTTAAGCCTATTTTGAAATTAAATTCATTAGTATAAAGAGTGGGTTTAGTTTTTACTTTTGTTAAATGTTCCTATATTTGGAAAGTATTTATTTTAATTACTTTTGAGATGTAAAATTTCGATTTGAATTTGGTAATAGTAATTATGTTTTTTTTTTTTAGTTAAGTTACTCTACGGTAAATCATGATAAACAAACGTTATGTTTCGGTAATGACATGTGTGAAAGTATGTGCAAAAAAAGAGTTTAAGGATAGTGATATGGGTGAAAATTGAATCTAATATTGAAATGAAGAGAATATGATTAAGGCTTACTAGTAAAGTGATTGAATATGTAACAATACGAATGCATTTACAATCATAACACCTGAAGTAGTTGAATTTGAGCAAAAATAGACAATAGTTTACGGGTTAGTTTGGTATTATGTGCCAAAAATCAACTGTTGCGAGAAAAAATGATAATGTTTAATAAATACATGATAAAAAATTTAAAAATAAAAAAATAGCAAATTTATATATATATATATATTAAAGGAGTAACAATTAGGATGAGGTGTCAAGCTCTCCTTTTTTTACTCCTTTAATTTCCACATGTCAATTTCTCACAATTTTAATTTTTTTTATTATTTCTTTATCATACCATTTATATTTAGATACACTTTACTAATTGAAAAATAGTATTATTTCCAAATTCGGATTCTATATATTAATAATACTAATTCGGATTAATGTATATGGCAATTTCTTAATTTCTTAATTTTTTTAAAAAAATACATAATATGGTAATATTTTGAATTATTTAGATTGCAATTCAAATTTAATACTTTTATAATTTTATTTTTAATTTTGAATTCTACATATTAGTAACATTTTTTTTTTGTTTTTTGCTTCAAATTAGCTCATAATAATAGTTAATAGATGAATCTATATATCTTCGAGAAAAAAAAAATAGATGAATCTGTATATATTAAAGGTGTAACAATTAGGATGAGGTGTCAAACTCTTTTTTTTTTTACTCCTTTAATTTCCACATGTCAATTTTTCACAATTATAATTTTTTTTATCATTTCCTTATCATACCATTTATATTTACTAATTGAAAAATAGTATTATTTTGTAATACGGATTCTATATATTAATAATACTAATTCGAATTGGTATATATGGTAATTACTTAATTTAAAAATAAAATAAAATATGGTAATATTTTTAATTATTTAGATTGCAATTCAAATTTAATACTTTCATAATTTTATTTCAAATTTTGAATTGTACATATTACTAACTTTTTTTTTTGTTACTTGCTTCAAATTAGCTCATAATGATAATTAATAGATGAATATGAGGATCTAATATTGATTGAGCCAAAGTATTTATTGTGTCTATTTGATGAATATGGTTTTGTTATTTGATGTTTTAGCATTAGATTTTGAATGGATTGACTCAAATGTTTTTATTTTCTAAATTCTCTCTCTAATCAGCTTCATTTTTAAAAAAAGTTATAAAAACTTCAATTTTTTTATTGCTCATGTCATGTCTAATATGCATTTTCATATAAGATTTTCTTATAATCAAATTGTTTTACCTTAGTATATTTTTCTATTTATTATATCCACATAAACTTGCTTACTTAAATTGAAATACCGCTGAATTTTGCAGTATTGAGAGGTTCTCATAGATTTCAAAAATCCGGGTTAAAGTTGTTTATAATAATATAATGTCAAATTGCGACTGTATTTTCCCATAACTCTAAATAGGAGCTAAAAAATTTATATTTTTATTATTTATATATATTGCTTTTGATTTTTTTTTCAAGTACTCATTATTTTTGCTGTGTTAATATAGTTTTTTTTTTTTTGAAAGCTAATAATAATAATACAGTTACTTACGAACTCTTTTTAGCATTCGAACAGTTTAATTAAAAAATTTGAATCTAATCCTAGGATAACAAATTTTAATAAGGAAATAAGTTTTATTTATAAAAAAAAAATAAGAAAAGAATTTTAAGGGTAATTTTAGTTAACTAACTTATAAAAAATAGTTCAATAAGAAATGCAATATTAAAATTCAATTCACAAATAGTTAATTTCAAAAGTAGTTAATTGAACTTTCTTACTTTAAAAGTTACAGGACAACCTAATTCTCAGTTTAATAATATGGTTTTGTCAAAAAAAAAAAGGTTCAATAATATGAGTAGTATTTATGTATTGTGCATTTTGAATTTATTTTATATTGTCCATAGTATGGTATTTAAGTAATAAATTTGCTTTCTGTAAAAAAAAAAGTAATAAATTTGAATTTTTTTTTACCATTTGTGAGATGCAATATATCCGAGCATATGAAATTAGAGAAATATGTCATCCATTGAAAAATGATTAGTGTAAAGAAAAAAATGTATACAAGTGATACATGTTTATTGCTCGGGTCCCTGGAATTATAATAAAATTTCTCATAAAGTTAATACAATAATTCAAAAAATATGCTCTCACAATCCGTGCATAGCACTGGCCAAAGACTAGTAAAAACATAAATTAGGTTATATGAAGTGTTATAGGGTTATGTTTAATAATAATAATAATAATAATAATAATAAATCATAGGATAAGAAGCATTAATATTATGTCTTTGCAAAATTCTATGGCTACTTTGTTTTCCACCAATAAAAAAAAAAAGGAAAAAGAAAATAACCATTACTTTGTTTTGTCCACCATTAGATCATGGGTTAAAACATAATCTAATGGTAAATAGGACAAAGTAAAGGAAAAACAAAGTAACCATAGCCACCTCATGTCTTTTAGTGTTTGTTTAGAAATATAAACTTCAATAAATACATTTTTTTAAACACTATTAATTATTTTGTCTTAATTAGTTAGATTCTTAAAATTTGAATTATCTTTATTTAATATTTTTCCAAAACCCAACCTCAAACCTTGATCCTAACCCAAACTATAAATCATAAACATGAACTCTAACCCTAAACTCTAATAGTAACTAAATCCTAGACCAAGAGATTTTAGCGCTCCCGAAATACGATACTCATTTAGTTATAAATAGAGTTTCATATTTTTTATTATACCCTAACAACCTCCGTATCAATCAGTTGTCTTTTACTTCATAAATCGAGAGATTTTATCACTCCCGAATTACAATACTCATTTTGTTATAAATAGATCTATTAGAGAAAAAGCTATTTAAGTCGGTTCTTTTTGCCTTTCTGAGTTTCATATTTTTTTTTGTTATACCCTAACAGTCCTCGTATTAATCCCTCGTCTTTTATATTTTCAAGCACTATCGTACTTCAAAATTGGTCTAGATTTTCTAAATACATTATAAATTTAAAATCAAATTCATATGCCTTATAAGTTATTGTTTCGGCTCTTTTTAGTGGGGTGTGCGGGCGTGCCAAAGAATTATAGTTTTCTCGAACTAGGGTTGAAATTGCGCTACTAACTTCTGAATCAAACGACTGTGCGGAATAAAAGAGACCTAAAATTCCAAAGGTTCTGTAATCAAAACGATACCACCTTAAGAAAAAGATTAATGAACAAATAAAATAAATGCAGACTGGAATTGAAAGGAATGAAATCTAAAAACTGATGCTGTCTAAAATGGAAATTGCTTAAGTCTAAAGGAAATTTGCTAGAGTTTTGCTCTGGTTTGATTAGCGATTTGGTTGGGCTTTTTCCATCGTGATTTATTGTATTTATAGGCGCTTGAAGTAACGGCTTCCTCCACTTGATCCACCTTCTCCATGATTTCCTCTAGAGTAACTGCTCCCCACTATCACGATCTTTTATAACTGACTGAGTCGTATCTTTGATTTTCCTGTGCATCAACTGGCTCACCAGAAAACACACGTCAAATAATAAACGGTCTCTTGGTTTACCCTTGGGTGCACCACATGTCACTCTAAGTTTCCACCAGGAATGAGATTCCTTATTCAAGAGAGATTTTCCCTTAGTGAAAAATAGACGTCAATGAAACCATTTAATTAAAATAATAAAAATAAATGTGGTGTAAACAGTTATATATCGGCAAATTTAATAAAACTGATATTTAAAATCATGCTTGCATTTAATGATGCATTTGTTAATTTTTCGTAAAACACTATTTAACACCTTAATTATTTCAGGGACAATTGGGTCCTTTCAAATTTAAACATTGCCTTAAGGGCACATATTAGCTTTTCCGTAAGCAACTTTCTCACATGAAGTTTGTATTTACTAAAAGAAAAAGCTGCTTTGAATAAATACCAAAGCAAAGTCAAACGTGGCCGACTTATTATTTGGCCATGGTGTTTTAGTAGAATCTGACACATGTAAAAATCTTCATTCACATTCTAATACGTAACGGTTATGCGGATGCAATGTTCTTTTGACTGAAATTTTGCTGAACTAAACTAAATTAAATTTGCTGAACTAATTACAATAAAGTGAATTACAGAAATAAATTTGTTGAACTGAACTGAAATTAAATTTGTTGAAACTCAATTTCGAATTTAAGTAAAAAAGATTAGGCCTAATTTAATTAAAAATACAAATCATATATGAACAATGTAGGCCGAAATTCGTTTTGACTTCAAATCTACTCTACATGCATTAAATTTAAAATATGAACTTAGTAAATTAGGCATTGTTCTTTAAACTAAACTGAATTGAACGAAATTATTGACAGAATGTCTAAAAAATTTTGCTGAATTTGTTGAACTGAACTAAGTTGAATTTCGCTGAAATATTTAAATAAAAAAGAATAAAGTTTTATGCTGTTTGTTTTTGTTAATTGAATATATATCATATAGATTTTTGAGTCGGGCCGTGTGTATATACGAGTAAGAACATTCAAGTCTCGTTTTATTACTGAACGAAACAAAATATATCTTGACTTGAATAAATTAGATTTTTAAATTTTCACTATTATGTTATAATACATCAAAAGTTCTCAAACAAGACCGAATATCCTAATTAAGAGATGCATGACCAAGATGGATTTTTTCTTTTGTTTCTATTGATCTGATTTGCACCTTTTCTTTTATTAAGTATAATAATTCTAATGATTTCATATTAGACAAACCCCATCTCAACAGTACTTATTGCTAATTGACTAGTTATTGTTTTTTTTTTTTCTCCGACGAGATTATTGTTGCTGATAACTAATAAAAATTAATTGAGTTTCTTTGAAATAACAACAATATATATTAATTTGTTACTTTAAAGTAAAATGGGCTTGAGTGTATCGTTGAGTGTTTGGAGTACTAATCTAGTCAAGATATTCGGCCTCTCCCTCTTCTGCTCTTTGTTCTCTTTTCTTTATTATTTGTTAATTAATCCTGAAAAAAGGGAAAAAAAAGAGAAAGAAGCACCATTGTATCATATCCTTGTTAATTGATCGCTATCAACATACTTGGCATATGGTACTAGGAAGCTTCAATTTGAGGGGTAAGGGAATGAATTGAAGAAAGGGTAAGTTGTTTGATTTGAAAAGCCATGTGGGTGTAATCTAAGGGCACATGGTTAGAAAATATATATGGTGGAGTGGAGGGGTCCCTAACACTTCCCTTGCCTGCCCAAAATGCACATGCTTCGCCCCCCTTGTTTTACTCCAACCCAAAATGCACTTCATATCATGTCCTTCCTCTTTAGGGTAACTTTTCCTACTTCCTCTTTTCTCTTCCATCTTACTATAGCAAGGTTGACCTTCTCCATCCTCTAATTCTAATTTCTTGCCCTTTGCTCTCTTGTCCCCTCATTTATTTGGTCTTCAATGTCTCTAATTTCATTCAATAAAGTAAACTAAATTCTAGGCTAAGTTTATGCTTTTTATTAGGTGATGTTTTCAAACATAATAATGCACTTTCTAATAGTCGCAACAAACTCGTTCTTGAGGATGACACCATAGTAGAAAGATGAGCTGAAAAATGATCCTAAAGATAGTAATAAAATGTGAATAAATTGAATCTCACATTTGAAAGAAATAATTTTTTTTCAAATATATCAATAAGCCTTAAAAAGTGTGTCGCTACATCCAATTTCTGTGCTAGTGTTACCCATTCAACTATTGGTTGAATACTATGCCATCTTTTTACAAATTAATATGGTTTTTAAAGTTAATAGATTATTAATCAATGACTCCATGTGTAAGCGTTAGTTTCAGATAAGTACCTTGTGGTTTCGTGGTTTTGCAAATAAAAGACTATGGCTTGCCTTTGAGCAATAAAGGCTTGTGGTTTGTATTGTTTGCAGAACTAAGGAAATTGTCGATTTTGTTAACGTAAACGATGAATTTTTTTGCACGAAATGTTTTTCTGACCTTTGACGAGTCAATTAGAGTTAAACTCAAAAGTCAGAAAAACATTTCAGGAAAAACATGTCATTGTTTACATCAACAAAATTGATCATTTTCATAATTCTACAACCAATTCAAACCACGTAAATTTTTTTGCTCAAAGGCAAACTACAGTCCTTATTTACAAAATCACGAAACCACAAGACACTTATTTGAAATTAACCCAAATTAAAATTAAGGCTAAATGAGTTGAATTCAAAATTAGAATTCTAATTTGTAGAAACAAAAAAGATGGAGGATGTGATCAGAATGGTTATTTTGTCCGATATGATTTACATGTGTGTTTTTTCATGTTTGTTGATATCACCATTTTGCAGCCCATTGCTTGAGATTGGGCCCTTTACATGTTTCTCTGGCCCAACTACAGTAATATGCTATTTTTAGAACAAACTACAGTAATATGCCCTGGGCATGTTTCATAGGGTTAATATCCATGACCCATAAACATTTCATCTATTATTATTATTATTATTATTATTATTATTATTATTATTATTATTATTATTATTATGGCTCCCAACTTCAGTATATATATTATAACTCATAAAATTTACATTTTACTAATATAAGGACTTCTTTTACCATCGACTAAAATAAACAATTTTTATGTAACCTTTCACTATAAAGACGCTGAAAATAATAATGTTAGAAAATTTTAGTTCTTAACTTTTTGATTTTGAATCAATTAGATGTTCTTTTGATTAAGAGAGAATGTTCAAAAACTCTGATAGAAAATGCCGCTTTAAATTACTTTAATCATTGATTTTTGTCTAAGATAATCGTTAGTCATTTTCAGTTGGTCAACAAATAAAAGGCCATTTATTAGCAAAATGCAAAGTTTCATGGATCATAATATCCAATTTCAAAATTTAGGGCTCTCATTGAAAGTAGGTGCAGATTCATGTGCCATGAGTATAATTGTAAAATTATATAGGGTAAAGTTCATCCTTTTGCGAACAGGGCCCTGTAGTTTGAAATTGTACAAATAAACGTACTATGGTTTACACCATTTGCAAACAAGGTCTCAAACTGTTAACATGTTAAAAAAGATTGTATTGCAGTTAAAGCAAAAGAGTCATAAAACACATTTTAACTGTAATTTATTTTTAAACATAGAACATGAAACTTCTTCAAAAATTCACATTTCTAAATGTTCAAAAGTTGTTTTTATATTTATGATGTCAATGTAGATGATTTTTTAAGATTTTTAATTTGTAACTTCGAATAAAAAACTAGCAATTCTATTCATCAAATGAAATGTCAAAAATACACATTTAACTCGTATTTTTTTTAACATTATTAACAGTTTGGGACCTTATTTGCAAATGATGTAAACTACAATACTCTTACCCTTATTTGTATAATTTGAAACCACATGATCTTTATTTGCGAATGGCTAAAACTACAGGGCCTTTTTGTACTTTACCCAATTATATATAATATTTGTTTTTCTGTGTAATTTCATCTTGATATATACCACCACTTTGCAGCCCATCTAGGTTCCTTTGAGGTTGGGCCCATTACGTGCTGGTCTGGCCCAACTACAGTGCATGAACTATCTGTCAATTCATTCTAATAATCATCTGTAACCAATTTTGATTTAATCAAAATAAGTTCATGTGGAATGCAACAAATTATTTTGTTAAGGCATTTTTTGTTGGTTTTTTTTCCCCTAACTGAAATCTAGGGCGACTATTAGAATTCAAACTCAAAGTATGCATGGATGAGTGCAAATTTTTTAGCTCCATGGTTGCTGAAAATAACACGATGTAATATGAGATAAGTAGAGCGTGGAGAAATGGAGAGTTCTTTTCTAAACTGACCAAGTTATCTCTAGCATCACACTTGACCACCTAAATACGATCCCTGAAGCATTCTGCCTCAACCCGAGCTACATTAGATAAAACAACTCCATGCGTAACTCCATCGCCCAGACACCTTGATGATGCAACTCCAACAAGACAGTATGCCCGGGCTAAACATGTAGTTCAAGTGACGTAGAGCACGCCGAAAATCACTACCGCTGGCCCCAAAGTAATATCAAGAAATAATCTTCACAATATTGAATAAAGAAAAACTAACTTAAATTTCAATCATAGTAAGAGTCTCAAGAATAATAGGAGTATGATGGCTTTTGAAGTGCCCATACCACCGGCATTTAGTACATGCAACATTTGTACACTATTTGCAATACACATCATCCTCATCCCAAAATTGGGTTATGGGAGGGAAAGATTGATTTCAATACAAACTCGAGCAAAACGATATCTATATTCTTTATTCTCTTAAACAATAATAAAAGCATGCTAAGAAATGAAGGTAGGAAATGAAAAAAAATTAGTCACACTTTAATTACTGAATTGAATTAAATTGAAATGCATTTACTAAATTGAAAATTATTGATTGATAAGTCCAAAAAAACAACGCCTAAGTATTAAATATATTTCTTAAAATTACTTGCTTGTTTCATTGAAATTATGCAATGCAACACACTAAATTTTTAGTTTACTTGTTCATTATTCAATTTTATAATTTGTGTTTTTATTGTTTAAATGGGTAAGGTCAACATGAATTGTGTGGGAAAAGATTAAGAAATGAGATTGTCAAAATTCGAACTCATGGCCTTTTAATCATAAAGGTTCTGATACTATGACAAGAAACGGATTGAACTAATAACACATTTTGCCATTTTTAATCGCAAAGGTTCTAATACTAGGTAATAGTTAAGACCCAACAATAGCTTTTATACAATTACATAGTTACATTTTGCCATCCTTTGTTCGTGTAGTCTCATTATGATCAATTTTCTCAGTTGGATCCGAACCTACCAAATACACATGAAATCCATACCCATTTCCTTCTCTACAAACATGTTATAGGAACAACTATAGAGATAAAATGTGTATTTGTTGATCCTTTTTACCTCTATATATATATGTATAAAAAACAAACGAACGAGCTAATTGGACTGTTTTTTTATTGTTGTATCCGACATTCCTGTTATAAATTATATTTAAAAAATGTTTGAGGTACTAACATATATAATCATACAAAATACAAAGTGTTCAAAATGTTTATCGTTTTACAAACATAACTAAAAAAACCTACTAACATATGCACGAAACCGTTCCAATTTATGGACAAAAACTTGCTTAGAATGTATGGAATAACATCCAAACAATTCTCAAACGATTGAGCTCTCTAAATTTTCCGTAAAATAGTGGTACAATATTAATCCTGCTTAGAAATTAGAAAGGTAAATTTGTATCATTTATGTATTAATTACCAGGTACAGTTTATTTGTGTATTTCAACCTATGTATACAATGAAGTTAACATATTCAATGTTTTGATATATACAAGCTATGCTGATACTTCAGTAGACATTTATAACACAGAGAACACATATATAGGCAGTTTGTTCTAAATTAATGCTTCTTTAAATAGCAATTGCAAAAGCTTCACATGTATATCTTACCAACTTTGTACTCGCATGATTTTACAGTAATATGAACAAAAAATTTCGTATTAAAGATTTGAGATCACTGATCCCATTATCTGCCAGAAAAAAAGATATATCTCTACTGGAGAACTTCTTGCTTAATTAATAACAATAATAAGAAATTGTTTTAGTATTTACGTTATTCATTAGTTCGAGATTGGTTAAACACCTTTCAAAATTTATGGTCAAGGCCAATTGAACTACCAACTTAATCTCTAACGTATCACACCCGCAGTGGCCTTTTGGTGTGTAGTATGAAGAAATATGTTAAACATTATACAATGCATATATAAAAGAAAAATTAAGAAGAGAAACTGAAACACAAAGCCAAATTAAAGCACAAATTAAGATATATATGCACAATACTCATTAATAGCAATAATGTTATTCGAAAATATTAAAATTTATGAACAAGAATCAAAATGAAATGAGAGTAACATATTGTTAATTCCCTGTAAACTGTACTTAATTAAACATAAATATATATATATATATATATATATATATATATATATTATATATACTCACCTCAAGATCAAGAAATTGGAATGTTGAACCCAAAAATCAGTCTTCTTCTTCCTCCATATACTTGCTTGATCAAAATGTGCAGCACCAAAATCATATAATCACCAATAGAAGAATTTTTACTATGTTCCGAAACTTACATATAAACTTTAATGTGACATTTTCAACGATCATGAGACAATATCAGTACGATATTCATGTCACGAACAATGTGCTAATTCCGATCATGACCAAGTCGAAGCTCCAAATCCAATTCCTCTTCTTTCAAAACTTCCCCACTATTATCCTTATCTTCAAAATTATGATCAGACCCAACTCTCAAAGTCAAAATCTCCCCATCATTTGCAGTGTTCAAATTAGACTGCGGAACCAGCTGATTTTGGCTTCTAGGGCAAGGAAAATACACTGCATAATTCCTCGGATTCTCGAAAACCGGATAGTGATTAACCGGTTCACCCGAATAATTGAAATTAGGGTTCATAATTCTGTTGATTTCGGAGTTAGGTTTGGATGAAATTGAAGATGAACCTGAATTGACTTGCTTAGCTTTAGCTCGATCTTTGCGATGAATATTCATATGGCCGCCTAAGGCTTGAGCGTTTGTAAACCCTCTCTTACAAAAAGTACACTCATAGGACCTTTTAGTCGCGGTGGTTGTCGTGGCGGTTGTCGTGGCGGTGGCTGTATCTTCTTTGACTTGGTCTTGCCGATCACTTTCATCACTTGAATTAGTCTTCTCTGGGCTGAATTCTTGTTTCCCTGATGAATATCCCATCAAAAACTGAAGATTGTAATCAACAAATTGAGAAATCGGGATTAATTCGGGTCGATTTGGAGGGTTTGATTATGATCAGAAGTAGAGGTGGAGAGGGAAATTTAGGTCAAGTAAGAGTAAGTAAAAGAGGAGACAAGTAGAAGACAGACATTGTTCATTGTAAGTTATGTGTATTTGTACTTGTAATTTGACGTTTCCTATGAGATTTTTCTTTTTTGGTCGGCTTTTGATAGATCCATATTTGTTGTATATATATTTTTATTTTTGATATATATATCTCTCTCACATAATTTACCCTTACCCTTGAGTTGTTTGTTTCTGAACTCTCATGTTGCTTTCATGAATTAAATTCAGCCCTTTTTTTGTTTTTAACGCGTTATTTCAATTTCCTTAACTATTTATTATTTGGATAAGGTATGAATTTAGTCTTATGATTATTGAGGGAGAATGAATTTTTAGTTTCGATGGAAAAACAACACAATTTTGATGTAAATGCATGGTTACGGTTCAAACCCAATCGACGAAAGATGAATCTTTTTTTCTTTAATGTGAAATGTTCATATTTTGGGTCTTATAGTTATTAAGAAAGAGTGAATTTAGTTTTGACGTACGGAGCAATATTAATCTTTATCATATGGTACAATTTCAAATGATACTATTGAAAGATGAGTTTCTTTTCGTGTCCAAATCTATGTTCTATCCCTTATTGCCACGACGAACAATGAATCTAGTCACCAACGTACAAAACAATACAATATTAAACCTAATGTTTACCAGCATGTACAATTTCACTCAATTAACGAAACAAAAGTCTTTTTTCACAAGCAAATTTATTTGAAAAAGAGTGGCTGGCGTATAAAATGACAGTCTTAAACCTAACAGTTACCATGATACCATTTCAACATTCATAAAAAATAATTCGTTTTGATATGCAAAACTACCTTATTATCTATGGTCACCAATAATATACATGAAATTGCACATGTTAAATTCATGAACAAAAACATCTTCCAGTAGGGAACCTTAAAATTATATTTATCAGATGTTACATTTTCAAACATATTCCAAATTTGATCCTTGATTTTAATAGTTAATTTAATATACCTTAACCATCTATATATTAATCTAATGTGCACATTTAGCTAATTGACTCATAAAGCTAAATTTAGGTCATACCCTAATCCTATGCAAATGTCATTTTCGCATGCCTTATTCTCATGTAGCTCCAATTTACCCCTAAAGCTATAATCTAAAAATAATGAAGAGCAGTTCAAAAGGGAATAAATTGATGTAACTTATTCTTTAATTTTTATTCCAGACTTTCCAACATACCAAATGTAATTTAGTGCAATTAATTAGCTGTTTTCTACCTCCTTTTGGACTCAGAAAGACGGCCATTTATACTCACTTACAACCGCGTTTACAGTTTACTAAGTATATATTTCCATTTGACCATGTCTTTAAATATATTACTCCCTAGTATATTCTTTATTTAATTTTTCATGTTTTCATAATTAATTAATCTAAGGTTAATCAACATAATCTTGATTATAAACAGACACAATTTTGGACAAATGGACGATTTAAGGGCGTCAATGACAACAACGTCAGTGCTGTTACAAGTGCTCGATTAGTGCCAGTTCATTAATCTTTGACTTGATGTTTTTCTGTTCTTGAAATTTACATTATTTCCATTTGGAAATTAAGAAAAAAATGTAACTTTGAAAAAACAGAAAATAAAAAGTTTAATTAGGAATTTTATTAGTGGTACTATATAGATATAGCTGGAATTAGGAAGGAATGATCACAGCTGTACAAAGCACAATTCATGTATTTAATTATATATATCCACTAATTTATTGATAATAATCTGAATATTACATGGGCTTCTCTTTCTAGAATCCATTTCAACATGTTTGGAGGATATTCATATTTGATTGCGATCTTACATTTAGCTCCTACGTTATTTCCATGCATTGTTGGATAAAGCCAATATAATTTATAGGTGTTCTATTCACATGTAGTTTGAATAAAAAATGTACAACACTCTTCAAATACGCTGCTCCTTAAAATATAAAGGTGCAAAATGAGTTGATAAGAATATATGGAGCTTTATTTATAACGAAGTGAGTACATCCTCCAAGAACTGGGAACAAATATATAACTTACTAACATGGGGATGTTTTAATTTTGATACTAAATGTGTATGTTTTTGGTGTTTTTACATATACCACTAAAGTTTTCTGCGCACTGTTTCTATAAATTTTTCAGCATTCTTCCACGGATTGTGGGTGTTGAAGCCTTCACTAGCTTTTCCTATATCCGTCTTTGCCAAGAGCGCGCTCTAGAATCTCTTTAGTAAGTGATGTTGAATATAAGAAAATAGAATTTTAATATATTTTTAATGATGTTAGAGAAATTCCAATTTAGGCCATGTTTTTTATGTCTTATCAGTAATTTATTTTGGTTCAGTAATTTTCATTTCGTAAATGCACTTTAATTCAGTTTAGTTAATCCAGTAGTATTCAGTTCAATTCAATTCAGTTCAGTCATAAGCCTATACTATTTAACATTTTAACGGTCATTTTATTTTTGACTTATAGATTTTATAAATTCTAAAGAAAAACTATGTTGATATAATAGTGCTTACAATAAATAATTAAAGAAAAATCTTCATCGTAAACTCTAAACTTCATATGATGCTAATTCATAACTAGTGATTAAAAGAGCATTTAACCACTATATATAATAATTAAGCTTGGTGTAATTATATATCACCTCCACACTTCGGATATTATGAATAATTGGTGCAATAGACTAAAAACGTTATATAATAGACATTAACAGAACAAAAGTGTCACGTTATAGGAATTATAAGGTAAAGTTTGATCAGAAAATAAAAAATACAAGGAATTATTTTGGCAAGTTGCTGATGTAATCATCAGTAAGTCTGTATTAATTATTAACTATATATGTGACTGTCACTTTGCTTCTTGTCCTCATTCACAACTGACTTTTTCAACCATTTTATTGCATGACACGGTGACGTTTTATTATGCAAATCCAGGTTTCCAGATTTTAATTAAATCTGCATATTTTGGGAAAAGAAAATAAAAAAAAAATACATTTTTGACATGGAGTAAGGGTACATGTGATTTTGGGACTTCCAAACAATAGAAATTAAAACATATCCACTGGGCTAGACTCCTACCAAGGATCAACCAAAGCAAACTGAAATATGGGCTTTTTGTAGGGTGTTTGTTTGATGCAATTTTTTTAAAAGATTTAACTAATTCATTAATTGTGATGGTAATTTTCTCAATTAGAATTTTATACCAGTTTGTTTGTTGAAAATTTTGTGCAAGAAAATAAAATGTAAAAAAATATATTTTCATGAGTTTGGCTCGACCATAAAACGTATTTTGATTGTTTTAATCAGATACATAATTTGATTAAATGAATGTTAAACATAATTTGTCTACAAATTGGGATGGGGATGGATTAAAATTACAAAGATTCCTTTCATAATTTCTTGGGTTTTACCTTGCCCACAGTACAATAGTCAAGAAATCATTGGGCCGTGGGGCACCAGGTTTATTTTAGCAACCAAATTTAAAGTTGATAATTTGCTAAAAAAATCTCCTCTTTGATGCATCGAAAATCCAATGAAATAAGTAATGAAAATCAATTAGACAAAATGAATAGCATTTACAAAGAATAGAAGCAGAAGTTTCTAGTTAAACTCTCTCTCTCTCTCTCAAAACTCGGAGAACTCTGAAAATGGCAAGAGACTTTTCAAAGAAAGTAAGGACTACTTATATAAATAATGGTTCACATATTGAAAATTCAAAACAAGTTGGTTGATGGGGGTAACAAGATAAATTACAACACCGTGTAATCAAGGTCACATCACATTTAAAGTAGCTTAGGGAAACAAAAATGTCTCTTTAGTTGGGAGCACACTCTCTTATGTATGATGAAAGAAAGCACATTAATGCCAGTCACTTGTTAGCTTTAATCAACATCTTCAATTTTCATTTAATATATTCAAAATATCAAAAGGGGATGTTGAATGATTTTGAAATGTGTTTATCTCGACACCTTACATTTTCGAACACCATGAAACAATGCCATGCTTGAAGGGAGATATGATATCATGAGAAATATCAGTTCACACGTGGTAAAACCCTATAGAATGAAGCAATTTAAAAAGGACATGTGTCACTCTCCATATCACTCATGTTAAAAATGCTAACTACCTAAATTCGAGGTTCAACTAGGAGAAAGAAAGTGTGTATGACATATGGATCAAAGCTTTCATGCAATTATCCATAGTCACCACAATCCACCCATATCCACTGATCATCATAACACATGTTTAGAGTAAACATATGATTACACTATATTGAGTTAACTAATTAACCATTCACAATCCATTGATATCTTCGGCTCATTTTTCTAAGCCACTACTAATCTAACCGTTGAAGTGAATTCGTTGATTACCGAACCTACCTAGATCACTATTTGTTGATCTTTCACATGCCTTGAATATTCAAGCCATCATCGACAACTTCACCCAATATCAATAATAAGAGACACTTGTTATGCTCCTATTATTATAATAAAACAATTTATAAAGTATATTTAAATTTTTCCTTGTTTTACCATTTTAATTTTAATCACAATATTTTTTCGAAAAATAAAATAAAAAAATTTAATCACAATATGTGAAGGGTCTTATTTAGGTCATGTTCTTTATGCCTTATCATTAATTTATTTCAGTTGATCAGTAGTAGTCAGTTTAGTTTAGTTTAGTTTATTTCAGTAATTTTCAGTTCTATTCAATAGTATTCAGTTTAAATTAGTTTAATTCATTTCAGTAATTTTCAGTTCAGTTTAGTTCAGTTCAGTAATTTTCAGTAAATTTCAGTAAATTAAATAAATTAATTTAAATAACTAATCATTATTTATATATACTAAATTGAATTATAAACTAAAAGGTTTAATCTATTAAAAATAATTAATTTATCAATAAAACAAAATATCATATGATGAGAAACTTTTACACTTTAATAATTTATATACTCCATGATGAACGATTGATAGTCTTAATTAAATAAAAAAAATGTCTCACATATATTTGCAATATCATATCTTTATAATTTCTAACTTTAGAAATTTATGAACGTTTGATAGTCTTAATTAATTAAGTAAAAAATATGTCTCACAATATATTAGCAATATCATATTTTTATAATTTCAACTTTAGATATTTAGTATTACTAATTTTATCTTTCAAAAAAAAGTATTACTAAGTTTAGATATTTAGTATTACTAATTAAATAAAAAGTATATCTCACATATAGTAGAATTGTGTCGTACATCATGTTTTTTTTATCAAAAGTTGAAGTTATTATTAATATTTTTTATTTGAATTCTTTTTTATTTCAATAAAAATTATTAATGTATGACGTATATTGTATTTCATAGGTCTTATATTATAGTATTTTCAGATTCTCAACTTCACCGTACCTTAAATTGTTGTAATGTTGAGTTATTTTAGATTTAATAAAATTTATTTAAAAAATTGCATTAGTATTGTTTAACCTTATTTATTTTAATGATTGCGGTTTACAAGTTTAATATTAACATTCTTGTTAAGTTTAGTTTAATTCAGTTCAGTTTATTAATTCAATTCAGTTTACTTCAGTAATTTATTCAGTTTAGTAGCATTCAGTTCAATTCAAATCAGTTCAATAGTAGTTCAGTTCAATCATATAACTTAATTTTAGCAAAATTCAGTTAGTTCAGTTTCATTCAGTCCAGTTCAATTCAATAGAATTCAGTTTAGTTCAATCATATAACTTAATTTTAGCAAAATTCAGTTAGTTCAGTTTCATTCGTTCAGTTCCACCAAATTCAGTCAAATTCCTTCTTCATTTAGTCAAGTTCAGCCAATTCAGTTCAGTAAAATCAATTCAATTCAATTTCATTCAATTAATTCAATTTCATTAAGCTCAATTCAGTTCAGTTTAGAACAACGGAGTTTAACTAACAAATACACCAAATACTTTATCAAAATTATTAAACTAAAAACTTAGTGTAATGGATATGCATGGCATGGGACCATTATTGATGAGTAGGAATTTTGGGAAGTAATGATAATACATGTGGTTTTACTAATAGTGATGATTAATCTGAACTCTTGTCTTATGGTACACTTTGTAAATTACTACAATAATTAATTCTCTTTTCACCAATAAAATCATCCCATCATACCATCTTATAAAGCCTTGTTTGTCATTTAGGGTTTAATTATTACCTAATTTTCCTCTTTCGGATTTCTCAGGAGTATCATATCAGATGTTCAAATTATATTTATATTATTATTTATTCATATGATAAAAATTAAACATTTTAACTGAATTCATTTTTTAAAATTCTGTAACCTATTTTCTCACACTATCAATAAGCTCCTAGAGATGTATGTAATACAACCCAACTTTGTTAAAATTCTGTGTTCACTTATCGTTTTAATATTTTATTTATTAGCTTGATTCTTAACAAATACTTTACGCTAGTACTTTCTTCTCTCAAACAAATATCTTACAGTAGTAACATCCAACTTCTAAGTTTAATGATAATAAAAATAAAAATATCTCAATTATATATTTTGAAATATGTGCTACTCTTTAAAAAGAAACGTATAGTCTTGCATTCAAAGCATAACTAATAAATAATAATAATAATAATAATACCAATTAGTTGTAGTTCAATTGATACACTCGTCAATGTATGAGCAGAGAATTTATAATTTTAAATTCTATTTCTTTTATTTTAATCAAATAAATAAATAATAATAATAACTCTGATTTAGAATTGATATTGAGAAATTCACTTTTATTTATTGTGGACTAGTTATACTTTTTAGTATTTAATTTGATAAAAATATATTATATTATAATATTATTTTTTTCGCACAGCTGAGGTAGCTGAGTGATTGTATACTTAAATATATTACAAGCTCAATCGTATTGATTTAATTTTATATTTCTTTGTTAATCTTTAAGGATGGATAATATTCAGCTTGGGAATATAACTAAAGAACCGTTTGCTAAATTTTTGGTAGTCAAAATCAAAATGCTAAGCAGATTAGTATATTTTGTAGTATGTTCCAAGCTCTAGTATATCGATCATGAAGCCAATCAAGTTGCTCATACTTTGGCAAGAGGCACTAGGTCATCTTATGTTGGTCACTCTTTTTGGTCTGTGGACCCTTATTTTGTTAGCTCTCGGGTTCTTAATGATGTAATACAGAGTTAAATAATGAAATTTTCCTTTAATGAAATTGTCATCCTTCTTCTTCCGAATCAAGATTTCAAAGTCCATTTTGTTCATAGGCTAGCAAATGGAGCGGCTTATGCAATTGCAAAAAACGCTTTATCTTACTTTAGCTGTTTTAATTGTTTTGTTGTGCCTATTTGACTTGACACTATTTTAGATAAGAATTCTTACCTCTTATCTTAATAAAGTGTCGTCTTTTTCGTAAAAAAAAAAAAAACACAATGCGAAATTAAAATCATGCATTCCCCATGAATATAATAGTGAATATTGTTCAAACCGAGCATTCTATTTTATTAAAAATTGTGTATAAGAAATTTTATATTGTGAATGGATTTGTGCTGAAAATAATTGGATTCTTGTAATGAAAATACATAAAAATGAGTGTAGATGAAAGCAATGTGCTAGGGAAATAGCAAACCAAGATGGATAGTGACTGAGTTAAGCTTTACGCCATGCCTTTTCTACACTTCATTTTCATTTTACTTAACTTTTTATCCAATATTTACAACTTTTCTGCTATTTTTATTAAGATAGTATCAAATACAAATTAAACTTTGTTTAATGGCTCCAAAACTGTTAAAAGTATCAATCATGTACTAATTGTCACATCAAACTATTTTATTTTTTTAGAATTTCACTTTTGTTGATCTTGGGTTTCGAACCTAAAACCCTACACTTCATGTGAAAACATAGTAACCACCAAGACATTGCTTAGTGGGTATCAAACTATCTATTATTACTTACTCTAATTTTTATTTTCATTTTGTGCTTCAGAAAAAATTGAAGTTTTTGATAAAGGATTTTGGCAAAACATTGCTTGTTTTGAGTGTTTTAGGTATGTCAACGTCCATGATCCGAGTCAAAGGTTTGAGTATATGTATTGATCAATAAGTTATCCATGATCCAAATGCTCAATCGTTTAGACAGAGAAAGACTTTTGGCTTTGGAGTGGATTTCTTTTTAAAGAAATTTGATTCTCCTTGGTATATTCATTGATGTAACCTGTACTATATATACAAGTTTAACCTTAGCACACTAATAATAATTACATCAATATCGCACACAAATTTATTATTCTATCACCCTTCCACAATTTGAGCCGGAATAACACAAAGGCTCAAATTGGAATAGAGCATTCGAAACTGGTCTTTACATAAGGGTTTGGTCAAAATATCTGCAACCTACGCCAAAGTTGGTATATATTGAACACGAAGAAGACGTTTGGCAATACAATCACAGACAAAATATGAATCAACTTCGATGTGCTTACTATTCGTTGATGAAAAACTGGATTTACTGTAAGATAAGCATCATAGAGATTGTCGCGTAATAACATGGGAGGCTGAGGCATAGATAACTGCAACTTATATAAGAGAATTTGCATCCATCCAATTTTAGAGGTGCTCGAAGCAAGCAAGATAATCAGCTTCCTTGGAGGACCTAGTATAAAGGAAGTAATGGTAAATAGGAATTATAGACTATATAAGATTGATATTAATGTCTTAATAGTATTCCTAATTGAGTTGTATTTACTATTTATATTATTCCGGGTTACTATAGTGTTCCTGGTTACCTACAAGTACGTAGGCTATATATATGTTTGTAATGGTTCATTATTATCTTAACTATTTAGTTCAAACTTTTGGTTCAATCGGTTAAGTAACATGGTATCAGAGCTTCTGTGATTGAAAGGTTTTGAGTTCGATACCTGGCAGTCTCAATATTTGTTGAATTAAAAACACATGTTGAGTTAGCTTGTGTCGTGCACGTTCAAACTCAATGAACATTCACGTGAAGAGGCATGTGAAATTAATATAAAAGATGTATTAATATTAGTCTTAACTATCAGCTTGAGTTTTTAGTACAATGTAACATGCCTCATCAAGTCTATCCAAAATCTTTAAATTTGGATATGTTGTATTTTTGAATTAATGATATTTTACTCTATCTAAATGGAGATTAAAAAAACAAAATTTTATTGTGAAGTCTAATTGTCCGAATATCAAAATAAAGTTGGTGACAAATAAGAAAATTTTAAACAGTGGATGTGGCCAAATGATACAATTTCCAATTTTTTATGGTAATAAAAACTTTAGTTAAAGATGTTTAAGCACTCAGCAATTTATGATCTCTGATTTTTGAAACACATTTTAAAGATTGATTTGACTTCGTAACCGTACAGTTATTTGCAATTTCATTTTGCCATTTTGATGTTTAGTTGAATTGATTTGAGAAATTCCAAAAAGTCAAGAATAACAAAGCACTTAGTATTTTGTACAAGTAATAATGATTAAAAAGAAAGAAGTGGAGTGGGGTCGTTTTCCTCCTTGTTATCTTGAAACATTTTCTTGATCACATTTCAGTACTGTCTCTGACTTAACTCAGGTATAACACTGTTCATTCATTTTGCATCTTCCAAATGACGTTTCATGTTTTAGTACAATCACCTCTCTCAAACATTCAATCCACTCCCCTCTTTCATTTCACTTACTAATCCTCCCCCCTATAGTAAGCACAAAGTGTAGCTTTTTCCGAAAACAGTTTTACATGTTTTCTCTGTATTTAGTTGAAAAAGACGTTTTTTGAGCCTGAGAAAGCAATGCAAAAATTAAGTCTTAGCCCAGTTCTTCTTTTAATTCGGAAAAATTCAGTTTAGTTCAACTCATTCAGTTCATTTTAGCAAATTCATCAAAAATAAATAAATGGACATTCGGTCACTATTTGAATAAAAATGCAACTTTAGTTTTTTTTAGTTAGATTCAATTTTTTTAAGTAAAAAAGAACAAAACTTTAGTTATTGATATTAAGCAGGGAGTCAGATGTAGGAAGCTTGATCATGACGATTACGCATGTATAACTGATGTTTACTGATCAGAATACAAGTTCTGGGTTTGGAGATGTTTTTTTTGTTGGGTTCATTCAACTTTGGTAGTAGGAACTAATTGAACTTCATAAATTATAAAGAAGGACATGGGAGATAGTTGTTTGGAAGTAAATATAAGTGACTATATAAGTATCATATTTGGAAAGAGTTTAGATGTCTGAAATGCTTTTAAAAGACCAAAACATCACATTCAGTTTAAGGTAAAGCCATCATGCCATTTGCCAACCAGACCTTGTCGGGAGCAAGCAATCCCATCAATTTTTGGGAAACAGCATCCAAAGACTTGTAATAAATCCCCAAAAACAAAAACAAAAATGCTCACCAATCAATCACTTAGTAATACATTACTTGCATCATGTCATGGCATAGCATCCATGCATCTAAATGAATCTTATCAAAATAATCTATTGAACTATACACAATTAAATTTATAATTAAGGTTTAAAGATGTATTCTTTATATAAATCTTTCACACATACTCTCAGTAAACTTCTACTAATTATGCAATTTTAGATCAATTAAATCTCTCTTTTTAAACTTTCCAATCTTATTGTAAGATACACTCCCTCCATTCCGAAATAAAAATCATTTTAAACAATGAAAGAAATTCTGAACTAAAAGTCGTTTTAGCTATTTTTCTTCTTTTTTCTCCATTTTAACTTTGGATGAATTAAATGATGTCTTACCTATTAACTCTTCATTTTTCAATTAAGGAATTGATAATTTTGAGATATGGTAAATATATTTTTGTAATTAGTAATAATGGAAAGAATAATAAGTATATTAAATATGAAATGCGTAATTAATAAGGGCATAATGATACTTCTAAGCCTCTTTTATTTCCATGGTTATTAAACCCGATCCGGCCCGACCGGTCGAACCGGTTTGACTCGGACCCGGAAGGTAAATCGGGCCAGAAGTAGGGAAAATTAACTCTCTTTGAAACCCGCTAAAAACCCGATGACTCGGACGGTTGAACCAGTGACTCGAAAACCCGGCCACGGGTTAGCGGGTTTCAAAGGCTCATCTTTCCTAATTTTTTAAAATTTTACTTTAATGGAAATACATTTAATATGTGATTAGGAAAGAAATTAATGTGTTGTGGTAAGTGGAAAGAATTTAATTAATGCTTTTAATTGTTGTAAAAGAAAATTAATCCTTTGAATTTGAAAATACTTCCTATTTATAGAGTTTTAATGTTAGAATATTAAATTATTTATTATTTTTATTCAATTTTCTTTTCAATTTTTTAGTTGTCAAATAAAATGCTAATTTGATACCTCTTAATTAATATATTAAATATAAAAAAACAAATGAAATGCTAATTTGGCACCTATATGTCAAATATAATTCAAATTAATAGCAGTTTACTATAGTTATCGACCCTCGGTTCAACCCCGGGTCAACCTCGATTGAACCTTAAACTCTTGACCCTCTAGCTCTTCCGGGTCTTTGACCGGGCGGGGTTTGACAACCATATTTATTTCAGATTTTTTTATCTAGAAAGACTTTTATTTCAAAATGGAGGGAGAATATTTTTGTGCCGTTTTCCCTAAGTTTTCGACACTTTTCTTGGGTCAACATGGGACAAGGGAAAAAGAGAGGAAATGATGGATGATGAGGTTTTTTTAAAGTTTTATTAATTTTATTTCCCTTTAAAGTGCAAAAAGCCGGGATTAAGGTTGATATCAATACAATTCAACGAGTTAATACGATTCAGTGATTGTCTCAAGTTCTTCGTAGATTAATGATAACGAATCTTAATATATAAAACCGGACCGGCTACACTGAAGGGTCGCGATCGAACTCAGTCCGACCCTCCGGTCGGTTCGTTTTTAAAACATGGAATAATGTCCTCCAAAGGTTGGGCAGTTACTGTTTAGTTGAGTAAATATTATGATTATTTTTATTTTGAAAAGAAAAGGCATGATGGCTTATTACACAGTTTACCCTTTAAATAGTGTGTTGGAACTTGAATTGAATAATGATAAATATGCCAATGCCATCATCATTCAAATAATGCATCTCTCCATCTTAACATTAGCTCAACTATGGAAAATGACTTTCCACTATCTTATGCAAGTCAATTTCCTTCATCTATGTTGCAAGTTTCAGTGACTAACAAACAACAAACATAAGCATATGTGCTTTATCAATTAATTTATTTTGAACGTGATTTCACATTTTATTGTACACAAATACTTTTTTCCTAATTCACTATTTTTTATAAGCTTAACCTCTTTACAGACTATGAACTTGGAACATTTTTTTCAGTTTAATCCATTATGTTTAACGTTTCTCATTTTAACTTCTAATCTTAGAAAAATATGCCATTTTGACCCCTTAATTCTATATGACACTTACGTGGAAAAATCAGAAAAGTAGAGGAAAAAATTTAAAAAAATTTCATTTTTGCAATTTGCAAAATGACTCCCAATTTATTATTTTTCTTTCTTTTTCATCCTCTTTTTTTTTCTTCTCCTCCTCCTCCTCCTTCTTCTTCTTCTTCTTCTTCTTCTTCTTCTTTTTCTTCTTCTTCCTTCTTTCTCATTTTTCCAGAAATCCAAAAATTACAGACATTTAGAAATTTTCAGAAAAAATCTGGAAATTTCCAGATTATCGAAAAATTCGAGAAATCGTAAATTTTTGGAAAATTCAAGATTCTAGATTTCAAAATTCTGGAAATTTCCAGATCTTTAGAATATTTCTGAAAATTTCTAGATTTGTCCTGAAAAATTTCAGATTTCTGGACTTTTTCTAGAAATCTAAAAATTTCCAAATTTTTCCTGGAATTTTCCAGATATTTGAAAAAAAATTCAAGATCTTTCTAGAATTTTACAATTCTGAAAATTTCTAAATTTTTCCCTGATCTGGAATTTTAAGATTTCTGGAGTTTTCTAGAATTCTAAAAATTTCCGAATTTCTGGAAGTTTCGAGAAATCCGAACATTACATAAATATGAAAATTTCCAAAAGATTTCAGGGAATTTCTGAAATTCCAGAATATTTCTGGAATTTTCCAGAAATATGGAAATTTCAGAAATCTAGTGGAATTTCAAGGAAATAAATGAAAGAAGAATGAAAGAAAAAAGAAAGAAAATAAAAAATGGAAACAATAAAATAAAATAAGAATCAAAATTGATATTTACCGGCAAGGGTATTACATTCACCTTAGGTGAGACGTGTCATCACCTGAAAATGGTTAAACTGACTCGTTTTTTCGAGTTAAGTGGTTAAAATAGAAAGCGTTGAACATGAAGGGTTAAACTGAAAAAAGTGTCAATTTTAGGAGTCAGTAGGGGTTAAGTCTTTTGCATAGCACAAAACGTTCTTGTGGAGATATGCTCTATTCTTCATGCATATTAGTAATTTATTTCAGTTCAATTCAGTAGTTTTCAGTTCAATAATTTTCCTTTAGTAAATATACTTATATCCAATTCAGTTAAATTTATTTTAGGATTAAACATCTATTTGCCTCTTGTGGTATTCAAAATTGTAGCTTTTGCCTCATGTGGTATGATTTGGTAACATTTGCCCCTTATGGTATCCAATTTTGTCATTTTTGCCCCATGATGGATGAAAATTAGATAACTTCTATTACATAATACCATTTCAAATTGTAAATTTAGCAAATTTGATGGCATGAATCTATGAAAATATGATAATTGAACTGATCGAGAAACTAAATTTTTCCATTTTTCAATCATCAGGGGGCAAATGCCACCAAATTGAATACCGCAAGGGACAAATGCCACCAAATCATACCACAAGGAGCAAAAAACAAAATTTCGAATACCACAAGGGTCATTTAAGTGTTTAATCCTTCATTTTAGTGATATCCAGTTTAGTTTAATTCTGTTTAATTAATTAAGCACTATCCAATTTAGTTTTGTTAGTAGCTGCAAGATTTTGCAACAACGCAATTTGTGATGGTAATATGATCTATTATAAAAATGCAATTAGTCACCAAGAAACATGCAACCTTTATCACTTCAATTTTATCCATCGGTCTCTCGAATATTTTATTTTTTTTGAAGAAGTCTCTCGAATATTTTATTCTGTCTTTGCCGCTAACATTTCCTAGAATTATTTATTTTATCCACTGTTTCTATAAAATTAATTACAGATCAAATATTTTAGTTCTTCTATAACTAGTGATTGATTAATCCTTAATTATATGCCGAAGTTAAAATAATTGAATGTGTTGATCATTAATATAGACAACTTAAATAAACCGCTTTTTAGAATCTCAGTATAGCTGTGAAGTCACTTTCATTTTCCTTAATGAGATAACGTGAATGCTTAATTTAACAGTTAATTAAATGTCTTCAATTCTGTCCAAAAAAACAAAAATGACTTCAACTAATTATTAATAATATGAAAAAATTGACAATTTTGTAGTTACATATGAATCAATCTAATTATGGTACGTAGTATTAATGGTTATCTTATATATTGTTGTACCTCATTGTAAACAAAGGTTGTCTGGTTGCTCAAGTCCAGCGAACAAAATTAAGAATTTAAGTTGGTCTAATCAGACCACGCTTATATTACTAAACCGATTGAATCAAAAGCTAATAGTTAAAACTAACAACATTTTTTATATTGTTCTCTAGCACATCTCCTTACGTGAATGTCTTTTGAGTTTGAAGCGTGCATAACACCGCTAACCTATCATGTGTTTATAATTCAACAAATATTGAGGTTGTCAGGCGAGACGTTTCGATTAAATAGACTCTGATACCATGTTACTTAATCGATTGAACCAAAAATTCGAGCTGATAATGAAAACTAACAACATCTTTTGTCTCGGTGCTCAAAATTCGACTTATAGCCGACTAGTTCAACTACCCGACCTATGCCCTTTACTACACTGTTATTACATAATATAATTTTTATTTTCAAAACATAATATATATATATATATATATATATATATATATATATATATAGTGTACACTATATTGGTAAACTAGTAATTGCTACATGTCATTTTGATTACGAATTAGTCTGCTTGATATGCTTGGCTAACTAGTCTTCTGTGCTGATTAATACTTGCAACATCAAACATAAGTCTTATGTTTTTTTTATTTTGTTTGTTTTAAACTAAATTATCTTCTTGTCTCCTTTTATAATTTTTTAATTGATATTTGCCTTTTCATCATATTTTTAATTTAACCGATTAGTGTTTTATGTTGTTAAGTTACAGTTAACCTAACAGCAGGACTTGGGTACATACTTACAATAGCAAAATTAACCCAAATAAGTACATGCATGCAAATAGTAAAACGAAACAAATAATTAATAAGAAGAAAGAAACATGTTAATAAAATATAATAAAAAAGTTAACTTTCTTTTGCTGATGAAAGCATATATGTGCCCCTCAAGGTTCCCGAAATGACTATAATAGTACATGACAAAAACACAGAAAATATTTACAAGCATGTTTTAAAAAATATGTTAAATAATATTTCTTAAGTAACATATGCTTATGAAGTGTATATGTTTAAGTTATTACTGTCAGCCAACAATTTAGTTTTTAAACTTTTAGTTCAATTCATTAAGTAATATGGTATTAAAGTGATTATCAATTCAAATCTTGACGATCTTAATATTTATTAATATAAAATATGTTTTTTTTTGTTTTCCATCCAATTTCCGAACCACATTGGGCAGACTAATCTGGATTCGAGGCAGGTCCAAGGATTATGATATTTAAACCCCTTTCAGTCGCTCTAGTAGGAGATTGATCCGCAGACCTCCCTACCAAGCGCAACCCCATGCTACCAATGCGCCAACCAACGATTGGTAATATAAAATATTTTTGTTACTCTTAATTATTAGTTTGAGTTTTTGGTTCAATCGGGTAAGTAATATGTCATTAGAGCCTCTATGACCCAAAGGTCCCGAGTTCGAATTCTGGCAACCCTATTTATTGGTGAATTAAAAACACATGATGAGATGGGCTTGTGTTACACATGTTTCAAGCTCACGGGCATTCGCGTAAGGGGTGTGTCAGAAATTAATATAAATGATGTTGTTAGCCTTAACTTATCAGCTCGAGCTTTTAGTTCAATCGGTTAAGAACAATTAAGAAGATTTACACTGCACTTATATAAAACTACTCTTGTGATATTCTCGATTGGATTTTGATTAGTTTTTATTATTATTATTATCTCTGACACGCACGTAGAGACCTATACACGAACTGAGTCGTCAGGATTTGATAACTTAATCACTTGATCTAAGAGATTCTAAGAGATTTTAGCACATTAGCAAGTGTGAGATTATAATATAAAAGATGTCGGTGGACTTTAAATATTAAGTTAAGTTTTTGATTTAATCTGTTCCTTAACATGATATCAGAGTCTCTGCAATGCAAATGTCTTGTAATGTATATATTTTTTTTGAAAGACTTTCAAATAAATTTGTAACACTAACATTCGATATAACCTGTCAAAAAATAAATTCATGGATACTTTAATTTAGTTCCATGGAAAAATTAATCAGCTGATGGACCTTTATTAATACGTTAATTGTGTTGTATTCATTTCAAAAATTGAATTCTTTATTCTAATTACTAAAATATGGCCCAAAATATTTCGTACAATAGTTCTTGAGGTGTTTAAGTTTTCCAAAAGTAGAAACTCAATAAAAGCAAAGTTTGAATGCTTCATTGATAGCCATTATATATCATCATGTTTGAGATAGATAAAGATAACAGAGGAAACTCAAAATTACAAGTATGGTAGTATAAAAAGACAAAGATTTTACATTTATCAAATCCCAATCTTTTACTGCTCACCAAATCCAAGACACTGACAACAAATCTATGCTACACAAACAAGTACTTGATCATATTCATATATTTAAATATTAATTAAACCCTCAACAAACTAATCATATTAAAAAAAATAAACTATAATTAACAACACAACTTAAATAACTTGCATGCTATAAGATTGAAGACGATGTACAAACATTTTTTCTATGTTTTCATCTTCAAGCTTTTAACATGTATACACTTATAATACTAACATTAACAAACATATAAGCATCCTAGCAAAAAGTGTTAATAATAATAAAAATTAATCTTGGATAGTTAAGGTCCGAGATTAGCTTTTTATTATCATCTCTAACACAAAGAAAATGGAAGTACTTAGTCTAATTAATTAAGAGCAACCCAATCTAAGCTCCAAATCCAAATTATCTTCATTCGGGCGATTCGAAGGACCAATCTCCAAATCTAACTTTACAATCTCAGCTTTCTTCAAGAACTTGTGTCCATCTTCAAATGCATCATCATCTTCTTCAAAAAACGATTTTCGGGTCTTGTTTTTCGGGATAAAATCAAAGTTAGTCTTGGTGGTAGAAGAAGAGGCAAAATGTGTAGTTGAACTACACAATGCAGAAAGAGAAGGAGTTGATAAAGGAGGTGAAGAATGACTGAAAGTGCGAGTGAAAGTAGGTGAAAGTGATGCGATAGAGTTCGCGTTCAGGTTAGGGTTAGGGTTAACGTTAAGATTAAGATGATGAAAATGAGTAGTGTCTCTTGGAGGAGATTGAACTCTCAATCTAGCTCTGTCTCTTCTGTGAACATTCATGTGTCCTCCGAGTGCTTGTGCAGATCTGAATTCTCTTTTGCAGAAGCTACAAGTGTATGATCTTGGAGGCCATGAAAAGCCTCCGAGATAGTCTTCTGATCCATAGCTTTGATTTCCATAGTTCCATGAATATTTGAACTTGTTCGCGGTGTTGTTGTTGTTGTCGTTGTTGTTGTTGATGATGATGTTGTTGTTTGGAGTTCTACTGCCTATAGAATGACCTTTCAAGGTGTTACTCAAGTTATTTCTTTCCATATTGTAAGGTTTAGAGAGAGAGAGAGAGAAAGAAGAAGAGAAGAGAGAGATTAATATAAGAATAAGAGAAGGGTGGTAGGATGATATAGAGTTCTGGTTTTAGAAGTTAAAAGAAATGGATAAATAGTAATTCCAGGTAGTGAAAAAATATTGCAAAGCCTATTAAATAGATAATTAGAAAAATTATCTTATCAGCTTGAGTTTTACAGCTGAATCCGCTGGATATCATTATTTTTTAGATCAAAATTTTATAAATTGTAAAATGCACCAATGGTTAGTTTTAAGCATTATGTGTAAGCATAAACATTTGAGTCATTCTTTTTTACGGTTGTTAAATATGTTGTTGCTTCAACCACTTTGAGAGTTTCCGGTTTTGGTACTTAGATGTAGAGAAATTATAACATATTTCTTATATGCGCAACATTATATTTGATGTCACGTAGTATATTTTAAAATTCAGTTTGTGTTCTTACAATTTTACATAAATAATTAGATAAAAAAATGTAATATTAATCATATATTGTCAATATTTTATTGGTTAAGTTAGAACAAGTGTAGTAAAAGACTAGATACTATTCGGGTTGCCAAGGTTCTTCAGGGGCTGGTTGGATGTAGTTGAGGGATTGTTCTGAAAAAATTTGAATTTTGAACGCCAAGACGGTGAAGTCAATTTAGTTGAAGTTTAGGAAGAGTATGTGCAATGAAGACGGCATTCGTTTACAACACTAAATATAACGTGACATCAAATTGATGACTCGGTACACAAATGACATGATCTGCTAGATGCATATATAAGAAAATTTCAATGTAGGTCCATGAATTTCTGGAAAGTAAGCATGAAAATCTTAATGCTGGAAAAGCCATGGAGAAGGAACCATCAACCATGTATGTTTAAGTCACAACTTTCTAAAAATAGAAGCTAGGCCTGCCAACAAATACCTTTTTGCCAAATCTAGCTGACTCTTTCTTTTTCTCCATATATTTTCACTTCCTTTTATTTATATATATTTAAATTGTTTTCAAATTTGTACTATCATGTTTTTGTTCTTGTAACTTTTGTAAACAAAACTCAACTCATCATGACTTCTGCATCCCCACACTTCAATCATCTTTATGACTTGTCCCATTTCTATTTGTTTACAATGTTTTGTGACTTCATTTTCAACTAATCTCATCTTCCCATTCAATTTTAGACTTACATAAGTGCAATTCAGGTGATTAATTTAGGCAATTATATAGTCTTAGTTATCAAATTAAGGTTTTCTATATGTGTCAATTTCTCAAGGAGGTTTAATTTAATTCCATCAAAGACTAATTAATTATGTGATTTAAATTTGTTAGATCATTCTCTTCACCTAGCTAGTAGACGACTGAAGTAATCAATATCTGCATAAGAGGGTTAATTGCACGTTAATCACTACATTTTTTTTTATTGATGTTTTAAAATGTTTACTCAACTTTATTTTGTATTAATAAAGTCGCATAATTTTAAATTTTGTCTCAATTAAGTCACTCTAACGACTTAAAAACATCGAAAAAATGATTTGATTGGCACATTAGTAAAAGTCAACTTTTTACTATTAACTTTGACCGTTATGTTGCATCCCACGTAGATATCACGTGTCACCAAAAAAAAAATTAGAAAAATATTAAACAATTGATTGCACATGGTGTCTACGTGATTGTCGCGTGTTAGTCAAAACAACAGTTAAAGTTGAGTTTTACTAGTAGTCATGTCATTTCTCCAAAGTCTAAATTCACGTACCAGAATGACTTAATTAAGACAAATACAGTGTTGAGTGATTTATTAGATAATTTGAAAATAAATGACCATTTTGAGATAATCATCCAAGTGAAATGACCAACTATGCATTTAATGTACAATAAATTACAAAAAAAAAAAAAAACCCGATAGTTGCATTGTTTCTCTAAATAGTAATTGTGAATTATTATTTTTAGAATTGCATCTTGTGCTTACAGAAATTCTCAAATAGTGCGACAACCAAAATTGGTAATTAATTGTCCCGTTAGTTGATAAATGTCTAATTAACATTACTAATTATGAGTCTGGATTAATATAACTCAAACGTACATCCATACAAGTAAATGATGTTAGATTGGCCTAATTTGTGATTAGAATTAATTGAATGTATAATTGCATTGAATTCAGGTGGTATGGAGCCCAAGCAATGTGGTAAGTAGTTCGGGGCCCCTTGTTTTTTGCTCGAATGCACAACACAACTACTTAATTACGAAACATGAGAAGTGGAAGACACAAAAACAAACAATATCATCCCTTGTTTACTCAACCTCATTAACATTCCAGATGTTTTTTCCTAATTCTGTTCAAACAATCCCCAAGTGGCAATTTTGGTAATCTCATCGTACAATACTTCACCATACTTTGATCATCAACAATTTTGTGGTCCCTTAATTTCAAAATATCAGCATTGAAGAGATCATTTTTATATTCGTTTGCAAAATCATTTTAAGTTTATTATTTAATGAAAAAGTTTTGTAATATTTTTTTTTGTTAGAACAATAGGAAATTTCTTGTTGATTGAGTAGCTGATATTTGATATTGTATAATTTTTTCCTTATAGTAACTCGATGGATGATGATAGTCCATTGCTAAATTGAGGAGCCATATAACTCTTTAAATAAACTAAACAGTTTTAACTCTTAAAGTTAAATGTATCTTTTGAGATTAGTTAGTTTCAGCTGACACGGTATTAATATTGTGGTTCAATATTGTCTCCCGCTAATATTACCGTTGCGAACTAGATGGATTGGGCGTGAAAATGTGTGTGAAATATATCACATGTTAAATTAAAACGCTATATAACTCATTAAATATATATCAGAAAATGTTCACTAAATATAAGCTTAATATATTTTTCACTCCCTGTACTTGGCCCGATTTACCAGTTGATCCTCTAAACTTTAAAGTTGTTCTCTGCACCCCTTATACTTGGGTCAAGCTATATATCTAACCCCATGTACTTGGTCCGTTTTGCCAGTGGCCCTCTGAACTTTAAAATGCTTCACGACACCCCTATACTTGAGCTAAGCTATATAATTTAACCCCAAAAAAGAAGACGTGGAACCTACATGACATTTCACGTGAAATTTAACAACATTAGAGCGTGTGAAGCTCTTAGAAAAATGTCTCCTTGGGTTCCGTACTCTAGGAAGTTTTCAGTATAATAGGTTCACCACACAAGCACCTGCTAACCATGCTATCTCTTATTGCCTTTCGCTTCCTCGATTCTGCAATGGGAAAACTTATAATTAGAAATTTTCAGTTTTCAATTTAAGGAATTGAATGAAGAAAGAAACAATTTGCAATGATATATTTTTAGGGATTTCAATATTACTGTTGTAACTGAGATGGAATTTGAGGATTTTTTTTGTTTATTTTGAATTGGGGTTTCAGAGAGCTTCATATGCGCTCTAATATTGCTATGTTTTGCGCAAAATGCCATGTAGGTTTCACGTTATCTTTTTGGAGTTAGTTATATAACTTACTCCAAGTATAAAGGGTGCAGAAAACAATTTTAAAGTTCAAGGGGTAAACTGGCAAAACAAACTAAGAGAAGTATAAGCTGATAGTTAAGGTCCGACAACATCTTCTATATTAATCTCTAACATCAAACAATGTCATCCTAACTTCTATTCTAGATATGTTTGATAAATTTTACTATTTTTAGTTGAGCATAGTTTACTATGCTATAATGCAAAATCTCCAACACCAAGAAAAAAAAGATATTCTGAATACGTGAATCCGAGTGGAGCAGAATTACATAACAAATTAAAGAGGAAACCCAAATTTACAAGAGATCTTCCTGTAATTAATATTTCTATCTTAAATTTTGTGAAATACTAGAAGCTAAACATGCTACATTTGGTTATGATTTTAAAAGGCTACATAACCCCAAATTGCAGTATACTCACATTTGCAGACTCAGAGGGGATATACATCATAGATTTTTGAACCCAGCAATTGGCATGGAAGAAAGTGGCTCTATTGTTTACACTAACATAGATGACAGGGTTACTTGAGTAGCTCTATGAAGGCTATTTTGAAGATCAAAACCTTAAAAATATGAACTAGTTTCAATGATTAATTGCTATGTTTATGAGGTAGAAAAAGTTACATAGAAAAAGAGTCATCATCATTGACCAACTTAATCTTGATTTTCCAACTTGATAAGTTGTTCATTCTAGTCAAATCAATCAGAGAGTAGACAACAAGGTTGCACAACTTTTCTTTTTTTCTTTTTTTTTGGTGAAGAAGGTTGCACAACTTTAGTCTCATATAACACCAGCCATCTAAGGGCTCTAGTTCTAAGCCCATTTGATAAAGTATGTTGTTCTTGTTTTAGGCAGGCCTTAGGCAGTGATAGATGGGCTTTTTAATATTTAATTGGAAGAGAACTTACAATTTGGGTTGGACTCTTATGACAAAATATAAGAGAAGAACCCAATTTGCAGGTAACGTTTTGGAAAATCATGAAACAAAACCCCATTTTTATCAGTAATTTTCACGTGGTCCATGACTGACCATATTAATTTGATCAGTCACTTTAATTACTGTTAGATCTAACATCATTATACAGATCTAACGGTGACTGACCGCATTAACATGGTCAGTCATGGACCATGTTAAAATTACTGCCATTTTTATTGTCATACCGTAACTCACGGACAGTGTGAAGATGATACTGGTTGAGTTTGACATTCGGCATGAGATTATGGTTAAGGTTAAGTACATGCTATTTAGTTGGCGTCTCACTTTAAATCGTCCTTGTAAGAGTGTGACTATGCTAGAAAGGCTTCCACTAGAACTAAATTGGTTATGGAACTTATCTTGCTCCCTTAATAAGTCCATGAGAGGTTGAAAACCACTAAGTATCGAAAACGGATAAACCTAACCTAGACTTTTCATAAGACTTTGTGCCCACGACATTATTTATGGGGTGTTTATGCATTTTTTAAAGCCCAACCCACTATAATGTCATCGAACCGGATAAGAAAACTAAACGAATCAGGCTTCTGTATTGCAGTCCAAATAGTTAAAGGCGACTCCAATATATTAGCCTAAAATTGTAACTCAAATATACTATACTTTAATATGATTTGGAACTTGCCCTTATTTATAGTCAACTATTCTAAATGAAATAGCCGAAATTTGTGGTACCTAATGATCATTTTTCAACTATACATTGCTAGAATTTTGTGTTCTCAAAAGAGTAAACATTTTTCCATTATCTATATTCTATACCATTATTAAATCATAACTAATAAAACTACCACTCAACAATTATCAGAACCAGAAATCAAAACCTTAAGAAAGTCAAGTTCCATCTCCAACTCAATATTCTTATGCTTCTCATTCTCCACTTCCATCTTAAGCTTTTCAATCTCTTCCACCAAATCCATCTCCATTTTTGAAGCTTCACCTCCCAACATCCCTATCAAATTCACTACCTCTTGTCTTTGCTCATCCAAACTCTTTTTCAACACCATTAATCCCCCTACCATCATCTCATTATCAATCACTTTCTCCCCAATTTCACCTACTTTCACCTCACTTTCACCTCCATCCGGTGACTCAATCGAATCATCTCTCAACTCAGTTGGAAAAACCGGGTCGAGTTTAAACCCTTCCTCATTGAAATTCCACCCACTAATCCTCCTAATCTTCACAATTTCATCCCCTGAATGACCACCCTCTTCTTCTTTTTCTTCCTCGAAATTCGAAGTTTTGCTTTGTCTGAATCTATCTTCAACACAAGGCAACCCCTGTAACACATTCTTCACCAGCATATCTACAGTTTTACAGTTCTTGAAGAAAGGGTGTTTTAGCAATTTCTCGGCAGATGGTCTCTTGGATGGATCTTGATCCAAACAAGAAGCCACCATATCTTTAAAAGCTTTAGAAAACTTTTTCCCCTTTTCTTTCTTGTGTTTTTCGTAATCTGAAAATCGAAATCGCTTAGTGATCTTCATGACTAACGATTTCGACAAAGGAAGGTGCGATAAAGGCGGACATCCATGGGCTAATTCCAAAGCAGTAATACCAAAAGACCAAATATCCGCCTTAAAACTATACCCGGTATGCGAATGAATCACCTCAGGGGCCATCCAATACGGGGTCCCCGCAACATCCGTGAGCATCAGCCGCGACGAGCCAGCAGACAACGTCGAACCCCGACCAGTATTCGACTCGTAAATAGACGCTGAAACCCCGAAATCCGCGAGTTTAACCCGCCCGTATGAGTCCATCAAAATATTTCCCGCCTTAATATCCCTATGTAAATGTCCTTGCTGATGAAGATACGACAATGCGTTTAGCGTTTCCTTGAGAACTACGGCAATACAAGGCTCTGATAAACCCTCAGGAAAAGAAGACGAGATAATAGACTGGAAAGAACCGGCGGACATGAAGGGCATAACCACCCAGAGACGTCGTCCGACAGTGAAAGAACAATGTGCTTTGAGGATATTCGGGTGCGAAAGAAGTGACATTGTCTTGATTTCCCATCGGATGGTATCAAAATCAGCCCGGGATTGATCTAAGTCGATGGATTTAATGGCGACCACGGTTGACTTGAGGGGAATACAGAGAGCTTTGTAGACGATAGCGCTTACCCCGACGCCTATTTCGTTGAGGATTTTGTATGAGTTTGAGTCTAGTGGGAAATGGGGACTTCTGGGTTGATGATCATGATCATTAGCCATGGAGTTTGAGTTTCTTGAGTGTGATTTTTGGGGTTTGATGATAAGAGGGTTTTGATTATAAGAGGTGGGAAAAGGGTAGGGTTAGGTTTTTACAAGGGGATTTCTTGTGAGGATCAAAAGAGAAAAGAGTAATGGCGGTGAAAGGAAGAAGATGATGATGCTTGTGAATTTTTTGAATTGCTTTTGTAAAGATGATGATGAAAATGAAAAGCGATATGAAATGACGCCGTTTCGTTTCATTTGCATATTTATAACCATCACTCTACTACTACTATGTGAGTCATTAAATTGGGTGGGAGAAGACCTGCCAAATCTATAATTTAATGACACCTTTAGGATTTTGAGTTCATAATTTAGAGATAAATCTAAAATTTTATATTAATAATTAATTAAAAAATTAGTTATTAATTAATTTTACAATGTTAAATTGTTATTGATTAAAGTAAAACTATGAACTTGGCATGCCATGTTATCTATATGTTAGGTATTTAGTAAAATCTCTCTATCGAACTAGCACCATACTCAATTTCAATGGTGATATAGCACTATTTATGCTCACATATCAATTAGTGATTTAATGCTAAGTATGTGTTTTGGGTTTGTAATTAATATACATAGAATTATAGAATTGAACTATTTGCAACCATACCCGAACTTGCTACACAAATTCCACCACTAATTAAGTATTGTGATCTCACAGAATTCTACAAAATTTTTACTAAGAAAAATTTGCATGATATAAAATTAAAATTTCATCCATTTTATTTTATTTATAAAATACGAAATTGAATTTGTTCATCTACTACCATAAAAGCAAGAGATCCTATATACATGAAAATCATGGTAAGCAGTAGAGAAAATAGGCTCACACGCAATGGAATACATCCTTCATCCTTCCTCACAAATATACCTTCAACAACTGGAAAGTTCAACACTACTATGTAAAACGAAAGAAAAATTTGTGCAAACATTTCATCCCAACTCCTGTCCGCCGCAATGTAGATTCTAGCAATGCCTCCGATGAGAGAAACTATGTTCAAAACGACCAAAAATACTATAGGAGTAAGTAGCATTGGGGACATTCGGAAATCAAATTTACCCTTTTGGTACAATGTGATTTTTCCATCATCAGGAACTTTATTTGTTGGCACAAAACTAGCTTCTCTTAGTCTTGCCAATTTCAATACAGCATCTAAAGTTCCATATGTGTAGGCTGTTACAGACTTTATCATCCAAATACGTTGATCGTTCCACAACGTTTGCACATTGCCTCCCGATGAGAGTACCTCATGTAAATGTTTCAACAAGGATGCTAAGAATATGAATGACAATAATAAAAACGAAGAACTTGAAACCTGGTTAAGAACAAAACGAGGAGAAAGAAAGTTACAAAAAAACAATGTAGATGTACCCATCAGAACAGGCAAATTAGGTGTGTTTAGTTAGCTACCTTGGGGTATATGGAGCTGCCATTCAAGAGATAAAGTTGAGGCAGAGTAGCAAAATACCACAAGGAAAAAGAATAGAGTGGCTGAAGACCCAAGAAGCCGTAGCACATTGTTTGAAGCAAAGGCATTCTGGACAGGCCGTATATCATCGGGCAGAACCTTACCTCCATCAGCCCGCAAAACCATCTTGTGTTTTGAACTAATATGTCATTCAAATTTGTTGTACCACTGCCCAAAAAAGCCGGTCTTGGAGGATCGCAAAGGACGGATGTCCAGCCTTTACAGTGCAACATGAACCCCGTAAAGTAATCTTCTACCACAGACTCGTAAAGAAACCCGACCTGCTTTCAAGTAATTACAGCATAGCGTGTTACTTAGCTCGCTAAAACGAAGTTTAGCATTTTTTATAAACTGTACTTGCCTTATCTCCCCAAAGAGTGTGCTCCTCATAGGCACATGTAGATAACAAATGAGCCTCTTGCAAAGATTCGCTTAAAGAGCCTCTATACTCTCGAATATCATATTGGTTGCTGAGTTTAACAGACATTAAATACTCATTTGATTGACCAAAACTTTGTTTCAGCTCCTCTAAATCTGCGGAAACGTTACCGTATAATGCTTTTCTCTTCATGTAAAAGCCAGTACCGGACAATACAGGCCCCAGAAGCCCCTCCATACCTGGCAATCTTACCTAAAGTAGAACACGAACAATCCTGTGAACTGGAACTAACTGAAATGAACTGAACTAAACCGAATTTGATTTACTTACCAAAAATGATGTTCTGAGTTGACTATCGTAGATGTCACTGTTGCTAATGTTATGGTATTTCTGAGGGAATTGAACAAAAGCAAGTGAAGGTGAGACTTTAGGATCAAGATGGAAGCACATTGCTTGCTTAGCTGACGATGAGTCAGCACAGTACATGTCACAATCTGGTACGAGTATGTAAGGCGAGTTTGTCATAATTCCCGATACTCTAAGCTGCCATAAAAAATCAGTAATATCTGCTTAATATACCTCTAATTTAAGAAATCTTGATCAAATACAAAGAAAGACATACAAGAACATTGAGAGCTCCAGCTTTGAAATGATGAGGATAGTGAGAGCTTTTCTCACGAGAAACGTAGACAAGACGAGGCATATCTTCTTGATTTATATCAGATTCTCCCTGTATAATCTGTATAACAAATTAAATATTGTCTAATTAGATTGGAATTATAGTTCAGGATTCTGAATTGCAAGTTCATAATTATGAACTAAAAATGCTCGAATTATTGTCTAATGATTCATTTTTTTGGATCAAGAATTAAAAAGCTTGCAAAAATATAAGTTTGTAGTTGGATTAACACATACCTCTATAGTTGGATAATGATCAGGATTCCTAGTAGTACTTGATTCTTTCCTCTCTGCTCTCTCCATGTTCACTTTGAACTTGTCATATTTGCTCTGCATCATAATTATATGTAATTGGAAAAAATATATATTTAAGTAATTAAATCGAGGGTTAATTTCAAATAAGTGTGCCGTGGTTTCGCGTTTTTGCAAATAAATGACCGTGGTTTGTCTTTGAGCAAATAAAAGACTGTGGTTGTATTGTTTGTAGAATTAAGGAAATGATCATTTTTGTTGACATGAACGAAGACCCTTTTTGTCCAGAAAAGTTTTCCGACTTTTGACCTTAACTCTTACATAATCGACCAAAGATTTGAAAAAATATTTAGGCAAAAAATGTTCTCGTTTACATCAACAAAATTGATCATTTCTTTAATTCTTGCAAGCAATGCAAATTACAATCCTTTATTTGTTTAAAATCAAATCACAATCTTTTATTTACCAAACTGCGAAACCACATTGCACTTATTTAAAATTAACACTTATATCAATTGACTAAGATTAAATAAATAAATTTCTATGGCTTATTTAAAATTAACGCTTATTTAAAAACTTCCTCACAAAATCTGTCTTAATTTCTTTAGGAATTCTTCCTATTTTAGCATATTTATGCATCTCATCCTTCGTAGTTTACATACAATCTAAATTTTCAATTACAATCTTCAAATTCTCGGAAGACGAACATACTTTATAGTATTTGTCGTTGTCTGACTTTAATTGGTGATTAATCATTTTTAAGCATTCTAATTTGATTTATTAATGATAAATTGACATTTGTTGCTTCTATTTACATAAAATCGGCATGCTTCTATTTGTATTCATTAATAATGGTAAGCATTCCAAAATCTTTTTGTGACGAGCTTCAAAGGATGATAAATTCGTATTGGTGGGGATCGAAAGCTAATGGCAAGAAGGGTATGCATTGGTGTTCTTTTAACAAATTGTGTGATCGTAAGGATAAGGGTGGCTTGGGCTTTAGGGATTTACATAACTTCAATTTATCTCTTTTAGCCAAGCAAGGGTGGAAGTTTATTAATTCTCCAAACATTTTGGTAAACAAAATCTTTAAAGCTAAATATTTCCCGAATGGAGCTTTCCTTTCTTCCGGATTGGGTAATTTACCAAGTTTTATTTGGAGGAGTGTTTGGAGTGCACGAGATGTTTTGTCTAGAGGAATAAGGTGGTGTGTGGGAGATGGTGCTAGTATTCGGGTTTGGTCGGATCCTTGGATTCTCCATAACTTCGATGTGCGTACCGGGAACGAAGGATGCGGTGGTGAGAGATCTTTTTATCCCGGGGACTCGAGTGTGGGATTTAGACAAAATTAAGGACTGGTTTAGCGAAGAGGAGGCTGTTTTGGTGAGTAAAATGGTAGTCCCTGATAGAGTAGTAATATGTAATTCTCTATATGACATTATTGTAATTATTCTAGATACTTGGTTAGGATTGTACAAGGGTATAAATACCCCTTTCTCATAGTGAATACATGGGTTGCACATTCTTTATGGTAATCAGAGCTTGGTTGTATCCAAAACCCTAAATTTTTAATTTAGCCGCCCTCTCCACCATCATGGAATCGACTGCCCCCGCCACCACCACCTCCACTGTTGCCGCCACCACCTCCGACGTATCCGCCACCACCACCACTGTAACCTCCAGTGTTACCACTATTGAGACTCCCTTTATCGCCACCACCCACATCGATCCATTGAACCCCTTCACCTCGAGTTACACTTCTCTGCCTCTCCATTCATCTGCTCCCCTTTATACCTACAGTCGATCTCATCCGCACTCCTCCAGGTATTCATCACCACTGCCCCCTCCACCGCATCAGGCGAGTCCCAATCTCCTAAGCCAAGTCACTGTTAAGCTTACCCCAAACAATTTCTTAATATGGCGTGCACAGATTATGTCCGTTCTTCAGGGAAGTGCTTTGTCCTCTCATGTGGATGATCGATTGCCTCCTCCTCTTCCTCATGATCCGTTGTTTCCATCGTGGGATCAAAAAGATCAACAGGTGTTGAGCCTCATTCTCGGATCGGTCTCCGAACCACTCCTCCCTCAGATTGCCGCCGCTACCACTGCAATTGAGGCTTGGTCTCGCCTCACTCGTGCGTATGCCGCGGGTTCTCCATCTCAAATCCGTCACTTACGGACCGAACTACACACTCTCTCCAAGGGCAGCGACGATGCACACACGTACTTGATTCGTGCCAAATCCATTTTTGATCAGCTTGCCTCATTCAATTATGTTATTCGGGAGGATGAACTAACTGATGCAATCCTTCGTGGCCTTGGTCAGGCATACAAGGCTTTTGTCTTGTCGATTCGCAATGGTCGAGCTAGTACAATCTCTTATGATGAGTTATATGGTCTTCTTTTAAGCGAGGAACGTGAATTAGCTCGTGATCAAGCCTCCACCGAGCCCCTTGCTCCCACAGCCCTTGTCTTGGCCTCTCATGGGCAGCGGACACATTCTGGTTCGTCTCCCCACCGTGGTCGTGGTAGGGGTCGTAACGGGCGCGGTGGTCAGCACACTTACACTCCTCGGCCTCCCTATAATTTTTCTTCTCCGGGAAATTTTGGCAGCCCCAACCCCACCTCATACACACCCAACCAATACACTCCATATACCTACACCAATCCCTCTCCACTCATTTGTCATAATTGCCACGGTGTCGGTCACATAGCCCGAACCTGCTCCTCACCAAAACAGCCCCGTGATATTCACCAACCCCAATCCCATGTTGCCACCTCCACCATGACACAACAACCTTGGGTCCTTTACTCCAGAGCGACTCACCACCTTACCTCGGATCTCGGAAACATGCAACTTCACTCCGAATACACTGGACCTGATGAGGTTCAAATCGGTAATGGATCTAACCTTAATATCTCTCATGTTGGTAATTCCACTTTGTGTCTTGGTTCATCTAATTTAAAGTTGCAAAATATGTTGTTAGTGCCTCAAGCGTCTCATAATCTCTTATCTATTTATGCACTAACGAACACTAATCCAGTTTCTGTGGAATTTTTTGCTGATTGTTTCTATATTAAGGACTTGGCAACGGGGAAGGTTCGTTACAAAGGCCAGAGTGATCGGGGTCTCTACTCGTTGTGTCTCTCCGCATCGTCACCAAAATTTGCTGCTAATCTTGCTAGTTTAGATAGATGGCATAGTAGATTGGGCCACCCTTCTTTTCCTATTGTTAAACGAGTACTTAATTCTAATAAAATTGCTTTTACCAATGATAATAAGGCTTCTTTGTGTTCTGATTGTTGTGTTAGCAAAAGTCATAAATTGCCATTTCCTGTTTCTGATCATATTTCTACTGCCCCTCTTGAAATGATTTGTTCTGATGTTTGGGGTCCGGCTCCTGTCACGTCTAAAGATGGTTTTCGCTATTACGTGCGGTTTATGGATCATTACACTAAATACTGTTGGGTCTATTTTCTAAAGAATAAATCTGATGTTTATGAGACTTTTCTTCAGTTTAAAGTCTTAGTTGAAAAGTTTTTCAATCGACCCATTAGAATTTTTCAATCCGATGGGGGTGGGGAATTTGTCAAACTTACTCGTTTTTTAGGGTCTCACGGTATTTCTCACCGCATTTCCTGTCCTTATACACCTGAACAAAATGGAAGTGCGGAGAGAAAGCATCGACATATCGTAGAGCATGGTCTTGCTTTACTCAATCAAGCCAAATTACCTCTCACATATTGGACTTATGCTTTAGACACTGCTATTTACCTCATTAATCGCACTCCCACATCTGCACTCAATTTCTCTAACCCTTTTCAAAAGCTATTTGGAGATATTCCTGATTATAATTCTTTTCGTGTCTTTGGTTGCCTCTGCTTTCCATGGCTTCGACCTTATGCGTCCTCTAAGCTTGATAATCGATCCAAACCCTGTATATTCCTTGGGTATAGTAAGCAACACAAGGGATATAAGTGTTTAGATCCAATTTCTGCTAAACTTTACATCTCACGCCATGTTTTGTTTGACGAGCAGGTGTTTCCGGGATCCTAAGCTTTTGGTGAGTCGACTCCAACTTCTCCTCCGACAGCCTCTCCTCCCGTTCCTATTGTCTTTCGGTCACCACCATTACCTTCTACAGAACCCTTACCAGCAGTCCCTTCCGCATCTGTCCCTATGCCTATCACTACCCAAGCAGCCCCACCTTCACCAACATCTCCCACCGTGACAGCCCCTGTCATCACCTCCACTTTCGAACCAAACAGCCCCACTTCAGCCTCTCCTACTGTGCCCAGCAGCCCCATCCTTGACCCCTCTCCAAACTCCCTTCCCACCTCTCAACCCGTCACAACAGCCCCTATTTCCCAACCCCACCCCACCAATACACATCAAATGATCACCCGTTCTAAAACGGACTCCCTTAAACCCAAACAACCCCTTTCTTTATTTCACCAAATACCACCGACCCCAAATTCCTTTAAGGTTGCCTCAAAATTTCCCGAATGGAGGAAAGCTATGTCCGATGAGTATTCTGCTCTTATGAAAAACAACACATGGGTTCTTGTACCCCTAGACGAAGCCGAGAATGAAATTGAGTGTAGATGGCTTTACCGTACCAAACAGAATCCCGATGGGAGTGTTGAACGTCATAAAGCTCGGCTTGTAGCTAAAGGGTTCACTCAGCGCCCTGGGTGGATTATTTTGAGACCTATAGCCCAGTCATCAAACCTGGTACAGTAAGGCTCTTGGTTGCTCTAGCGGTATCTCTGAACTGGTCTATTATTCAATTAGATATTTCCAATGCATTTCTCCATGGAGATCTCGAGGAAACTATTTACATGAAACAACCTCCGGGTTTTGTAGATCCTGAAAGGCCTAATTATGTGTGTGAACTGCAGAAGTCTTTGTATGGACTAAAACAGGCTCCCCAAATGTGGCATAAGAAACTTACTGATTGTCTCCGTCGACTCAATTTTCAAGGTTCCAAGTCCGACACATCTTTGTTCTTTTACCGTCGTGCTAATGTGGTTATTTTTTGTCTCATCTATGTTGATGACATCCTTCTCATGAGCTCCAATACCACAGCTCTCACCACCCTTGTTTCGAAATTGAAGGCTGAATTTGCTCTTCGGGATCTTAGTAAACTCCGCTATTTTTTGGGGGTTGAAGCTCATTGGTCCGACAAAGGTCTTCTTCTCAATCAGTCCAAGTACATCTCCGAACTTCTGCAGAAAGCTAATATGTCCAATTGCAAAGGTATATCTACTCCTATGTGCACCAAGGAAAAGTTTAAACTTGAACTTGGTGACATTTTTCATGACCCCACACTTTATCGGAGTCTTGTTGGCGGATTACAGTATCTTTCCTTTACTCGACCGGATATAGCCTTTGCAGTTAATAGATTAGCTCAGTTTATGCATGCTCCTACAACTATTCATTGGCAGGGGGTCAAACGTGTTCTTCGGTATCTTCAGCATTCTAAGGATCATGGCCTATTTTTTCATCGTAATTCACCTCTATGGCTTCACGGGTACACCGATGCAGATTGGGCAGGTAATTTAGATGACCGTTCTAGCACCACGGGTTATGTGATCTACTTGGGTCGGTCTCTTGTTTCCTGGAGTTCTAAGAAACAAACTTCCGTTGCTCGTTCCTCCACAAAAGCTGAATACCGAGCTTTAGCCACCGGTGCCTCGGAAATTGGGTGGCTCCAAATTGTTCTTCACGAACTGGGTCTTCTCATGCCACGGCCTCCGCGACTTTTATGTGACAACCTATCAGCCACGTATCTCACCTTGAATCCGGTGTTTCATCAAAGGAGTAAACATATTGAAGTCGATTTCTTTTTTGTGCGCGATAGAGTCCGAAAGAAACTTCTTCAAGTGCAACACATTTCCACGGTTGATCAAGTGGCTGACGCCCTAACCAAACCTCTTAGCAAGGACCGTTTCAAGTTTTTATGTAACAAATTGAGTCTTTGTTCCTCGACGACTCAAATTGTGGGAGGGTGATAGAGTAGTAATATGTAATTCTCTATATGACATTATTGTAATTATTCTAGATACTTGGTTAGGATTGTACAAGGGTATAAATACCCCTTTCTCATAGTGAATACATGGGTTGCACATTCTTTAGTCCCGACCCGAGAGTGTAAGGATTCTTTGATTTGGAATTTTACCAAGACAGGAGCTTATTCATCCAAGTCAGGTTATCTAGTTCTTGAGGAAGAGAGGCATGCTAGTATGGCTCTGGAGGGTTGGAAAAAGTTATGGAATCTTAATTTACCCCCAAAAATTAAGATGTTCTTATGGAAAATTTGCTCTAACTTTTTACCGACAAGGTGGAGGCTAAGCGGAAGACACATCCCAATCCCGTATCAATGTCTCCATTGCCCGGGGGATATCGAGCATGACTGTCACCTTTTTTTCTCTTGCCCGTTAACGAAGGAGTGTTGGGAGGCGGCGGGGTTAGCGGTTCCGGATTGTGGGCTTGAAGAGGTCGGGGAATGGCTGCTCAATCGGTGCGCGCACGGGGATGTGAATGTGCAGCTGTACGGGACTGTTTTCTGGTGTATTTGGCTTCGGCGAAATAAGCTGCTGTGGGAAGGAATTTCCAGCGATGCTGTGGGTCTTGTTTCTTGGGCAAAGGGGTGGATTTTGGAGTGGCAGGCTGCGAATAGAGCTGATGCCCCGCTGGTTTCTAGGTCTGCTGTTAGGCGTACGGTTCAGTGGCAATGACCAGTTGCGGGTCGCTGGAAATGCAACGTTGATGGCGCGGTTTTTGAGGCAGCAGCGAAGTGTGGAGTTGGGGCAGTGATTCGGAGGGATGATGTCTCTTTCTTCGCGATGTTAAGCTGTTTTTACGAGGGTGCGCATAGTGTGAAAGTGGTGGAGGCTTTGGCTCTTAGATGAAGTATTCAATGGGTGTTGTCAATGCAATTTACAAATGTTGATTTTGAGACGGATGCTAAGAACATTGCGGAGGAAGTGCATTCAACGGTGAATAACATCTCGGAGTATGGAAGTATCTTGAAGGATTGTCAATTCTTGTTACATGATAGACCAGATTTTACTGTGTCTTTTGTTCCTAGATCCGCGAACGAGGTTGCACATTTTGTAGCGCGTAATTCTCTTTCTCGCTCTAGTCAGTTTATTTCTTTTATACTTTCTAATTTCCTTTCTCGAGCTTTATGTAACGATCTTATGATTTAATAAAGTTTCGATCTTTTCTTGTAAAAAAAAATAATATTTATAATTTTTTTTGTATATATTATATGGATACTTTGCCCTAACGGGTTAAGAATCCTGCATTCATTCTTGCACTCATGTACGAGGTTTTTTTAAGCCATGCAAGTTTAATATATCTATTTGCATGTGCTTATTCAAAAAAGGTTAATTAGAACAAATTTTGACATTATAAATAAATCAATTAATAAATAAAGAAAAAATAATTAATGACCTTCATTTTATGCTTTTCGTCTTGATATTCCAAAGAATGAGCATGAACATCATCATCATTTCCCAAGCTTGAAAAGTAAAGCTTAGGGGCACCTATTTGAAACCCCAAACCTTGTGCAAAAAGGAACCCAACTTCTTCCAAAGTCATAAGCCAGCCTCATTCCGGTCAGCATCAAAGAAGACCCCGCATCATCAGAAACATACACAACGAGTTTCTCTGGTGGATAATCTAATGCCATGGCAGAAAATACAGTGTTCATCACCTCAAACGGGGGCTCCTTTTTATGGTCAGCTGTGCAAATGAACACATCAATTGCCGGAAGTTTTGAATTCTCCGGCAACCTCTCCGGGAAAACTTCCCGAGAAACAGGCCTCCACATAAAAGCTTGAGTACAGAGTCAAATAAGAGCGAGTAAAAGCTCAGATGAAAAGAGTAGAAAATTAGGGAGATAATGTTTTGATTGTGAATAAAAAAAACAGGAGAGTCTGTAGTTTAGAAAGGCTAGTAAGGCTATAAAGTAGATTAAAGCATATGAACGGTTAATTATGATGGAAAGTGTCTTAGTTTTGCATATATTGAGACCGGAAGACGAAGAGGAAGACGAAGGCCAAAACTCCATAGCTAACAATATTAGTGTTGCCAAAATTGATTTTGTTGTAGTGATTTTTGTACTAAATAGCCTTATTATCTATATGTATATACAAAACTCAAGTGGATGAACACTGAAAATTGAAACAAGCACTTTGCCAAATCTTATTGTACCTATAGTATAAAAATGAATGGGCACTACTACAGTATTTTCTAATTGATTTCAAACATTTACCAAATTGCTACAATTTTATGTATATTCTTTGATTATATGAAACTCTTTTACCTCTTTAATATTTTAATAGCAAAAAACACTATTTAGCACCTATTCAAAATTTGTGCATTTGATCAATGACGTTTTATTTAGTCACATTTGACCACTGACCTATTGTAATTTGATTATATTTAATCATTGATTTATCAAAAGTCAAATATGTTTAGGAGATTAATATTAAGAGGGAATCAAATGATTCTCATAGTTGGGGAAATGAGATTCTCATTCCAAAACTATTTTTAGTTAATCAAACTCTAACAAAGCGAATAATGCACACATAGACCACATTATTCACTCAACTACACTTAAAAAATACGAGGATTTGTGTTCGAAATGGAAAAAAGTGAATTTTTCAGAAAAAAATTATTAACTCATTGATACTTTAACTTTTTGTGAAGTCATTTTCTCTCATGCCACCAAATGTTTGAACAAGGATAAAACTTATTAATTTAAATTAAAAATTAATAATAACTCTTAATTTAATGATACGCTCATCATTGCACAGAGGAAAGTTCATAACATATCTTTCTCCTTTACAAAAAAATTATTTTAAACAAATATTATACAAACCCATCGTAGCAATCTTCATATCTTTTTATCACGTTTCAATTATTTTTTTGTCACCTATCAAGATAATTGGAGTGGCTTTTTTTTCCCCTTTTCTTGGTTACAGATCATTGAATGTGGCTTTGCTCATGCATATAATGCATAACTTTTATAATAATGCAAATAATGTCAACTAATTTTACTTTTAAGGTTTTTCGATTTTTACTTTCTTATTTACAAAGTAATCATTATTTTGCCTACTATCACCATTAGATGAAGGTAGTGGATTTTGATCCAGTGATAATGAAGGCAAAATAATGGTTATTTCAAAGTAATTATAGTCTACACCTTACTTTTTATTTTACTTTTCGTAACTTATCTATCCTTTCACACGTTTCATAAAGTTTATTGATTTTAACATGTCTGTTGATAAATAAACTGTTCAATTAAGATATTAAAGCAAAAAATGACATATAATTTGTTAACGAAATTCGACCAATAATGCCTACATCTCCATGAGTAATGAGTGATTTTATTATAAATCAAGTGAGTAATTCACTACACCATTATCTCAAATTGAATTTCAATTTGGCTTTTCTCCAATTTAGTCCTTCAGTTTTTCTAATTTTGCTTCATCAACCCTTAATGACAACGACATTGTCAGCTAAGTCGGTCAGATGGATGGTGTTTACCTCTTCCCACTCGATTCTCTTAATGTTCTTCATCTCTCTTCTGCCGTGCCGGTGACGGTGCCGGTGCCGTAATCTAAGTCTCATGCATTCAAGCATCTAAATTAATTAGTAATTCCTCTAATATTTGATCTCATTCCGCACATGCTTCTTCGTCATTTCCGATATGCTTCCTCACAACACTATGTTTAATTCATGTCGAATCCTCTTTTGCATTCTATTTTTGTTTTGGGTTTCAATCTTTTCTTCTATGTTTTGTCTTTTTTGCTTTGACATGTTGCTGCTTAAGCTTTAACGCACAGAATTGCTGGCTACTGTGGGAGTGAATGAAGAGTTTGAGTGAATATTACTTATATTATTTATTGATAACCACTCCCTTTTTGTCTGTAGAAGCAGGTTTTGATATTGTTGTGATTAGTAGCCATGTCGAATGCAATTTGGTAATATCGCAAATTAAGTTTATTTTTGTAGAAATATATGTATCTATGGTCGTGTCTATTCTATTTTGCATGATTCCAGGGCTGCACAATGGAAATTTTAGTGAAGTTTAGGCTTCAATCCAACCCAACCCTTTAAAACAAGCAATCCAGGGTTGGTTGTGAAAAACTAACCTACTCCTCAATGCATAAGAAAAAGAACAAAAATTCTCGATTAGAATTAGCTTCATTTATTTTAAATTCAAGTATTATTAATTATGGTTCAATATTTGGCTATGTCTGATTTGAGGAGCTTCACTTCTCTATAAAGTTCAAAATTGCAGTCCACAAGCATGTGGAGGAATAGTTTTTCATGCTTCTTCTATGAATTGAAATGCATAAGCTTTGATACGATGGTATTTTTATCTGATAATATGAATAATATAAAAGAATACTTATGTTACTGTACAGGCGAATAGTTTTGCAATTTTTACATGGTCTTTTCATTTGATGTCATAGTTTTCTTTGTCTCTAACTTGCTTCTTGGGGTTACTGACTTATAGATAGCAGTATTTATTCATGATAAGGAAGGGGATTTTTTCTTTTATTCTCTTATGTTGATTATGATTATTTTGTTGTCTGCTTTGTTTATTAATTGAAGTTTCCGTGTTATTTATGCCTTTATTCTTATTTGAGTTGAAGTTTTATTAGTTCAAGTTTTTTGCTCGAGTAACATCCAAGTCCGAATGAGTCTGTTAGAGTTGTATAGGTCATGTTCCCGACGCGACTATATGCCAAATTCGCTTTATCAATTTTTGTTTTTCTTGAAGAAAATGCAGTGTTTTCTCAATGTCCTGTTATCAATGTTTTTACCTTTAGTGGTTGTTTGGTATACATGTATTTATGTAGGCAATAGAAATTTCCATGATTTTTTAATTTGGCTAGTTGTTTGGTTGACATGAAATTGAGAAAATGGAGGCACTCAAAATTCATGGGAATTTCAAATTCCCACATAATGTGGGAAATTAATCACCTAGCCCCCCCTTGGTCATTCAAAATTCATGGGAATTTCAAATTCCTTAATGTCAACCAAACACATTTTAGTTATTTCATGGGAATTACACTAAGGAAATAATTTCCTATGAATTTAAACTTCCCACGGAAATTAAATTCCCATGTATACCAAACGATCTCTTAGTCCAATATAGTTAACTTTTCTTTTTACACTTGCTTATTTTCGCTTTTTGACTGTCGCATAATTTGCGTTGTGAGATATTCATTTTTAATTTATTTGCCAATATGACCAAAAGAGCTTGAAGCATACACATACAGTTATTGAATCATCTTATCACCTCTGCTTTATTTTGGTTTATGGTTAATCTCTTCTTTGTTCATTCACCGGCACCGGCACCGGCACCGGCATGGCAATAAAGCGGTGCCTAGGTTGCTCTTGAGAGAGAAGAGGAGAAGAGAGATGAAGAACATTAAGAGAATCAAGTGGGAAGAGGTAAACACCATTCATCTGACCGACTTAGCCGACGATGTCGTTTTCATTAAGGGTTGATAAGCAAAATTAGAAAACCTGAAGGACCAAATTGTAGAAAAGCCAAATTGAAATTCAATTTGAGCGCCTTTTATATAATAGATAGATTGTATTGCTATTTTTGTCTTTCTTAACACTAACCATCTCAAGTGATAATAATATAGATGAATTTGGTGGGAATATAGGTTCTGGACAAGCTGACTTCGTGGGCTTTTACCTAATTTCTGATGGTATAGTATTTAACTTGCAATTTCATGAATTTAGTCATATATGGCCTCAAATCGTTTCTCCAAGTTCTGATGTTGGTGAGTACTTGGATAAAATAGCTGCCTTGGTTTTCAAGCATAAATTTCCCAGTTGAATGCTCAAAATGGTTAGCTTTATTGAAGCATAATGTTTTCAAGAGGAATATGTCAAACGTACCGAGGAACATATGGGGAGCAAATGTCAAACAATCTGATTAGTGGTTTGCTAATGTAAGTATCTTTTGAATGTTTTTATTTGCTAAGCCCGAGAATCTTACTCCTGATTTATGTTTAAGTTGTTCTTGACACGTGCAATATGGATGTGTTATATATTGAGTTTTAATAGCCTTATAAGTTTTTATTTTTTATATTGAACTTTGTCCTAATGATAAAAAGTTTCTCCGTCTAAAATAAATTTAGAAATTTATGTTAATCGTTCAAATTATATAGTTAGATTTGTTAAATTTTAATTTATATCTACCGTATTTAAATGCTTGATTTTCCTTCGAAGCACCGCGAAGGATCCTTGTAGTACATAAATATAAACTGACCATTTAATAAATATAGGCTCATGGTTTATTTACTTTATGGCTTCAATTGTTTGCAAGGGGGTAAATTGCACCGCTGGTACCTAAACTATACCCTTTTTCTCAAATTGGTACCTAAAAACTAGTTTTCCTCATCCAAGTACTCCAACTATCGATGACCGTCTAAATTGGTACCTAGTAACCTCCTATAACCTGTTTCCCCCAAGTCAACGCTGGTTCGCCCAACTTTGACCTGGTTCGCCCAAAATCAAAAAAAACCCAGAAATGGAAAATACCATTTTACCCTCAAATTTTTCCCTCCCACATCCAACTTCCAGCACGCCCCAACTGACACAACTCTCAATATACAACGCTTCTCTCTCCTCCCTCAGCTCTCTCTCTCTCTCTCATCTCCTATTCTCTCTCATTATTTTTTGAAATTTTAGATTGTAAAAAAACCACAAATGAAAAACGAGAAACAGTCTTAAACCTTTGAGGATCCCTAACCGTTAAAATTGAGTAGGAGGAAAGAACACAGATCGTAAGAAAACATTGTTGAAATTCCAGTCGACTAAGAAAGAACCACAAACCGTAAGAAAACGAAGAAGAAAATCCAAGAATCGAAGAAGAAAATGGTGAGATTCAGTTTTTCTGTCTCTCTCTCTCTCGTAAAATTCCCAACTTTTTTTGATTTCCTTTGTACACATTTACCCACTTTATATACCGTACTGAGAAAGAATTTTTTGGGTTTAGGGCTGCAAGTGGACCACTGAAGTGTCCAATCTTACTTTCAAAGATTCTCTGGACCACACTGTTTGGAAGTTTCGAAAATGGCCAATATTCAATATGTGATGGTGTCAGGTGAGTTTGTTTACTATTTTATAAAGCATGTAAGAAATTTATGGTGTTTAGTGTCTTTATAATAATGGTGGGGGTTTAGTGGGTTGGTGCATGTTGTTATGGGGGAAGTAAATGTCCATGAAAAAAGGGGTTATTGTCTGATTTTTGTGTTAAAATAATAGTAGTTTAGGGTGTTAAATGTGTTAAATGTGTTATATAGTTTAAAATGTGTTAAATGTGTTCTTTTGTGGTGACATTGTCTGCCTTTTGTGACTTATAATAGAATATAATATGCATTTGTTTTATATCTTGTAGCCAAAAGTGAGTTCAACTCATTCTGCCTTTCCATACGTTACGGGGGAAAAATGAAGGAGAACATGGATGCTGGTGGCAGATGTCACTTATGGAAAAAATGTCACTATGACACCATATCACTGATATGTATTGATAAGAGGTTAAAGTCTATAGGGCAAAAAGGTACATTGCAGTACTGGTGGAAGAGTTACAAGAGAGGGTACATTAAGAAAGACTTGCAATTACTAAGCAGAATTCTTAAAATGGCTAGAGTTGGAAGTGAGTCCACTGAAATACTATTGTATGTGAAAAGAGTTTCAGTCCTACAAGTTCAAAGACTCATTAAAGAGATGGAAGAAATGGAAAATCGTCGTGGTTGTGTAATGGAAGAACTTGGTGATGATGGAAATGTGGTGGGTGAGGCTGTTAGTGAAGAGCCTATGATGATGGGGAATATGGTACTTTCTGAGGATGAAGAAGATGAAGAGGATGCTGACTTTTTTGGTGGAGCAGGTATTGGGTATTACTTTTCAAGTGATGTTGATATGCCAGAGCATGAAGGGAATGAGGGTGAAGAAGAACCAGTGAATGAGGGGAAAGAAGAACAAGTGAATGAGGGGGAAGATATGATAGATTTTGGCACAGATAATGCTAATGGGAATGAGAATATAAGGGTGGATGAAGAAGAAGCAGATGGGACAGATAATGCAAATGTAGGGGAGGATGATGAGATACATGATGGGCCACAAGGAGATGACCACACCATGAATTTTCAGTTGGATGACAACTCATCAGAGTATGAGGACTCTGATGCTCTCAAAACAGACTCAGAAAGTGAAGCTGATGTTCAAACAGGAAAAAGTGGCAAAAGAAGAAGTTTATTCTGCCTATATTGGGATGACAGCTGCTGCTTCAGATTTTTAGATATGATTCTAAATCTGTTGTTTCTTTATTTAAATTCCTTTCTTTCTTTTTTTCCGAAAGCCTTTCTCTTTTTATTTAATAGCTTGAGCTTGGTTATATTCTTTTTTTTCATGAGTTTTGTACTTTAAATTAGGATGCGTATAATGTTTATTTTAATGTGAAAAATAATTATGAAATTAAAAATTATTTAGTTATTTAAAATTTAAAATTACACATAAAAATAACAATTATGTACTTTTCGAAGCAACGCGAGAGTTGCGCTCTAATAACTACAAGGCAAATATGTTTAGGAGATTAGTATTAAGAGGGAATCAATGATTCTCATAGTTGAGGAAATGAGATTCTCATTCCAAAACTATTTTTAGTTAACCAAATTCTAACAAAGTGAATAATGCACACATAGACCACATTATGCACTCAACTACACTTAAAAAATACAAGGATTTGTGTTCGAAATCGAAAAAAAGTGAATTTTTCAGAAAAAAAAATTCATTAACTCATTGATACTCTAACTTTTTATGAAGTCATTTTCTCTCAAGCCACCAAATGTTCGAACAAGGACGAGACTTATTAATTTAAACTAGTCGATTACCCGCACTTTGTGCGGATCTACAAGTACATTTAATTATTTTTAGGACTAATAGTTTTAAAGTAATGTATATTGTAATTTTTATATTATTATTATTATTATTTTGCTAATTCTTGTGAATTGTATATTTTGACTTTATATTATTATGAAATTTTCGTATCTTATCCAAAATAAATTCATTCAATACTAATTTTTTTTCTATAAAAGTAAAATAAATTATTTTAAACTATCTACTCATTAATATAGCAAACGAACTACGATGTAAGATAATTGAAATCATCTGACAATATATGTAACAATACGAACAAAATCATCATACAATATATGTATCATTGAATACGTATAATTTCTTGTTGTTCTTGAACGTATAAAAGACTAAATTTTACTAAGCTAAATAAAAGAATGACCTAACTATATTTTAACTGTTCTTAATATCAATCACATTTGAAACCAAAGAAAAATGTAAAATGAGGTTAGAAATGTTATTAGACTATACCATATTTTGTTTATTTTTCATGGACCATTTATTTTCAGATTGATGATTGATCAGTATGACTTTTTTTTCATCGTCAAACCTTCACCTACAAAGCATAAATCACATTTTCGGAAAAAAAAAGAATCAATTTTGTTAGTAGTTAGAAAGTGTACATGTAAAAGTAACTAATTCGGGTTTAGATACAATATACCTTAATTTTGACGCATATTCAACTTTCTAAGAAATAATATCCTTTTTGGTTTAGGATGAACTCCAAAGACATTTCTCTTCATTTTTTTTCATCATTTTGTGGCAATTGAGAGTTTTGAAGTCAAAAACATTTCTTTTATAGGAACACCTATTGTTTATGCATTTAACTCTTATTTAAAGATTATTAATCCTAATTAGTTGTAACAACTATATAAATAATAGTAAAAGAAGATGTTAGAGAAGTCTAAAAGACTATAGAGAATCATCAATAGCAATTAAGAGAGGTTAAACTTTTATTTTTATATATATAAATTTGTGAAAAATTGTGGTGTTGACACCTCATTTTTCGATGAGGTGGCATATTGTGGAAGCTTGGTTTTAGCTCCACTTTTATATATCTATATAGATTAAAAGTCAATAATAACTCTTAACTTAATTTAATGATACACAATGCATATGTGGATAGTCCAGGTAACACATCTTTTTCCTTTACAAAAAATTCTTTTAACCAAAAATTATACAAACCCATTGTAACAATCTCATTATTTTTGTGGTCTTCTATCAAGATCATTGGAGTGGCTTTTTTATTTTTGTTACAGATCATTGGAGTGGCTTTGCTCATGCATATAATGCATATTCTTTATAATAATACAAATAATGTCAACTAATTTTATTCTTTATTTTACCTTACGTAACTTATTTATCCTTCACACGATTCATAAAGTTTATTGATATTTTTTTAATATATCTATTGATAAATAAACTAATTCAATCAAAATATTAAAGCAAAAAATGACATATAATTTGTTAACGAAGTTCGACCAATAATGTCTAAATCTCCATGAGCAATGAGTGACTTTATTATAAATCAAGTGAATAATTTAGTTACACAATATATGTATATATAGAGAAACAAAACCGTCATTGGTAAGGAAAACTGAAAATATTCATGTACAAGAAAAACCCTGTTTATGAGCCAATACAACAAGTGCTGCTTAAATTAAGCTATCAACTGACTGAACACATCGTAATTTACTGGCTTCGTAAAAATATCGACAATTTGATCTTGAATCTTCACATACTTCAACTTCACTTGTTTTTGTTTAATGCACTTCACTAGATCTTTTGCTAGTGCCAATGCAGATTTATTGTTGATGAAAAACTTAGTTGGATCATTTCGAGTCATCTAGAGTTCTTTTAGCAATTTTCAAAGCCAACTGCATGTATACACATGATGTCGTAATCGCCTAATTATTCGAACTCATACAAAACATATAACAAATAAAATTATATATAGAGGAAAAGTAAAGTTTGAATCGTGAAATATAAATTGAGCTAATGTCCAATTATTTCTAATTGTTTAGATCGAATCCAATTCGATTATCAGTTCGATTCTAGATAAATTTCAGTTCAAGTAGTTCTAGTTTTTTAAATAAAAAGTCAATGGTCTATTTCAACCCAGCAATAGAAGTGTCAATAGGTTCGGTCTAAATTCATATCTTTTTCTTCAGATATTCTCATGATCTCAAATGAGCACAGTCTCAATCTTCTCTTTTTTTCTTTTTCTCACAGAGTCTCAATGTAGTTAATGAATATTTAGACAGTAAAAATTACATAAACATAAACTGACCATTTATAAATATAGGCTCACATGGTTTATATACTTTATGGCTTCAATTGTTTGCAAGGTCGGTTAGATAAAAGAATTTTCGCCGACATGATATATAGAAAATCTCATATGTCTTTTAGAGGTATTTTTTACAAAAGAAAATCAATTTTTCTTTTCAGTTAAAATCGATAATTTTACTCTTCAATTCTCTTTCCATGTGAATCCAAAATCTCTTCCATTTGTTAAATCTCAATTTAGTTTTCACAATCAATTTAAAGTTGATAATTTTATTAAACCTCGTTTATTTGCAGAAATAAAATTTGCACGAAAATATTTTTCTGATTTTCTGATGTTTGTTTGCTTCGAAAAATTAACCAACAAAAAATGTTATTTAAGTCAACTAAAAAATCTATTAAGTATTTGGGGAAGATGTTTTACTCTTTTTGAGTAGTGTAATCTCGGATAACTGCAAAGGTTCTAAAAGAATATTGGCATACAATAAAATTAAAATTCAATTAACTTAATACATATATAGCCCTTTAAACTTGTCTCAAAATTTTCGACTCCATTTATCATAATCTTGCATCTATAATATGTAGCACCTAAAAATTGTACATTTTGATACGGTGAAGAATTAACTATTAATTAAAAATTAATTATTAAATAAATAATAATAATAAAAGGAAAAAAAGAAGAAGAAAAGAAAGTCACAAATGAATGACAAAACCACCAACCTCTCATCAATGTATTTCTTCTATGTCTTTGGGATGTCAACTTGATGCTTCTTGTTCACATCCAAATTAGTTGTATTCAAAATACTATAAATCCGTAGAGAAATAGATATAGAAAAATAGAGAGAGTAGAGAAAATATTGGCTCAAAATAAATCTCTTAAATAAAGGAGATTGAGATATTGGCTCAAAATAAATCTCTTAAAATAAATCTCTTAAATCGATGGTTGCCGCAGTGGTAGCATGTGGTTGCGCTTGGTAGGGAAGTCTGCGGATCGATTCCCCACAACCGCGACTGGGAGGGGTTTAAATACCATAATCCTTGGACCCGCCCCGAATCCGGATTAGTCGGCCCAATGTGGTTCGGAAACCGGATGGAAAACCAAAAAGATAGAAGATTATTGAGAGTAAAAGAGAGGAACAATATTCTTGAGCGTTTTGGGAAACACTTGGGTATAGAAATTCTTAGGAATATATTCGGGTTGAGATTCCATAAATTCGCCTGCAATTGTTCTTTGTTACTCCAATAATAAAATTATCTACTCTCTCGTGGATTAGGCAAAATTAGCCGAACCACGTAAACATTGTGTTTTGAGTTTGTTAGAAATTTCTATTCCGCAAATCAAACTTAAATAATCAATATCCGACTCGATCCTCAGTTTCCTTACAGTGGTATCAAAGCTCGAGACGTCGGTCTTGATTATTTCCGAAAAAAAAATAAAAAAAAAATTACATGGTTTCATCAATGAAGTTTGATATTGAGAAATTTGATAGATCAACAAATTTTGGTTTATGGCAACTCAAAATGTGAGCTATTCTCATTCAAAATGGATGGGAAAAGGCGTTGTAGAGAAAAAGTAAAAACCCACTACCATGACGGAAGAGCAGTGGGAAGAAAATGATGAAAATGCGCTTTCAACTATGTTTCTCTGTCTGTCAAACAAAGTGCTGAGGGAAGTTGCAAAGGAAACTATTGCTTCCGGTGTTTGGCTCAAGTTAGATTCGCTCTATATGACTAAATCAGTCACAAATAGACTATTGTTAAAGAGTAGACTCAAGGAGCTCCGCTTGGAGGAAGGTAAATCTGTTAAACCTCATCTCGATGAATTCCTTAGAATCACTATGGATTTACAGAATATTGATGTTGTGATGGATGATGAGGATTTAAATGTAACTTTGCTTTGTTCCTTACCAAGTTCATACAGAAATTTTTGTGAGACTATGTTGTATGGACGTGAGGAGATAACTCTAGAGGACGTTAAAAATTCTTTGCTGCAAAGAGAACTGATTAATGATCAGTTAGCCAACGCATAGGAGCCAACTGTAGTAGGCTTGGTAGTCCACAACAATAAAGGAAATGTTAAGTCCCGATATCAAGCTCGAATGAAACTTTCTTGCACCTTTTGTAACAAAAAGGGTCATGTAAAGGCTGAGTGTTGGCACTGGAAAAATAAAGAAGAAGCAGAAAGTTCAGAACAAGGAGAAAAGTTAGAGAAAGCGCATGCCACATGTGTTGATGGTGATGATGAAGCTGATGCATGCACAATTACCACAGGAAAAGAAGAGACAAAGAGTTTAGACTGGATACTTGACTCTGCTTGCTCCTTCCACATGTGTTCCAAAAAAGAGATGTTTTCAAGCTTAAACCTCGATAGAGGAGGAGCTGTGTTTATGGGTTAACGGTGATCCATGTAATATCTCAGGATTAGGAACATTGAAAATCGGGATTTTTGACGGAGTGGTATGAACACTGAAAAATGTTCGGTATGTACCAAGTCTGAAGAAAAATTTGATCTCTTTAAGCACTCTTACATAAAAGCGGTGCAGTTTTGTAGGTCGAGAAAAAGACGTGAAGGTGATGCGAGATTCTTCCACGATGATGATAGCCAGAAAAATTGGTGTGTTGTTTATTTTGCAGGGGCAAATGACTCTTGTTAAATCAACCGATCATTAGACGTGAAAAAAAGAAGAACAAAGTTTTTAATAAATAGTTAAAGAGGAGATTGTGAAGAATTAACTATTAATTAAAAACGAATAATAAATAATAATAAAAAGAATAAAAGAATAAAAGAAGAAGAAAAGAAAGTAACAAATGAATGACAAACCACCAACCTCTCATCAATGTATTTTGTTTATGTCTTTCGGATGTCAACTCGATGCTTCTTGTTTACATCCAAATTAGTTGTATTCAAAATACTATAAATCCATTTGAGAGGTAAAGAAATAAATACAACCAATAGAGACAGTAAAGAAAATATTGGCTCAAAATAAATCTCTTAAATAGAGGAGATCAGGATAGAAGATTATTGAGAGTAAAAGAGAGGAACAATATTCTTGAGCGTTTTGAGAAATACTTGGGTATAAAAATTCTTAGGAATATACTTGGGTTTAAGATTCCATAAATTCGCCTTTAAAGGTTCTTTGTTATTGCGAAAATAAAATTATCTACTCTCTCGTGGATTAGGCAAAATTAACCGAACCACGTAAATATTGTGTTTAGAGTTTGTCAATGATTTTTATTCCGCATATCAAACTTGAATAATCAATATCCGACTCGATCCCCAATTTCTTTACAGATACATCAATTTTGAACTTATTCATCTACTAGTAAAAAGCCAAAGATCCTATATACATGAAAATCATGGTAAGTAGTAGAGATAATAAGCCCACGGACAATGAAATGCATCCTTCATCCTTCCTAAATAACATGCCTTCAATAACTGGGAAATTCGTCACCACTATGTAAAAAGAAAGAAAAATTTGTGCAAACATTTCATCCCAACTCCTATCCGCTGCAATGTAGATTCTAGCAACGCCTCCGATGAGAGAAACTACGTTCAAAATGACCAAAAACGCTATTGGAGTAAGTAACATTGGAGATGTTCGGAAATCGAATTTACCCTTTTGGTACAATGTGATTTTTCCATCATCGGGAACTTTATTTGTCGGCACAAAACTAGCTTTTCTTAGTCCTGCCAATTTTAATACAGCATCTAAAGTTCCAAATGTGTATGCTGATACGGACTTTATCATCCAAATACGTTGCTCGTTCCACCACGTTTGAACGTTGCCTCCGGATGAGAGCACCTCTTGTAAATGTTTCAACAAGGATGCTAAGAATAAGAATGACAAGACCGAAAATGAAGAACTCGAAACCTATTTAAGGAAAAAATGATTGTTTTCATGCTCAAAACCATAACGAAAGTTTCGAAATAATGTAAAACGAATTCTAAGTAAGAATGTTTAGTTACCTTGGGGTATATGGAGATGCCATTCAAGAGATAAAGTTGAGGCAGAGTAGCAAAACACCATAAGGGTAAGGAATAGAGTGGCTGAAGAACAAAGTAGCCATAACACATGGTTTGAATCAAAGGCATTCTGGATAGACCGTATATCAACGGGCAGAACCTTGAGAGCATAACCTCCATCAGCCCGCAATTCCATCTTGTGTTTTGAATTAATGTATCATTCAAATTTGTTGTACCACTGCCCAGAAAGGCCGGTCTTGGAGGATCACAAAGGATGGATGTCCACTCTTTGCAGTGTAACATAAACCCCGTAAAGTAATCTTCTACTACAGATTCGTAGAGAAACCCAACCTGCTTTGAAGTAAACAATGTAGCGTGTCAATTTACTCAGTAAAACGAACCCAAATTTTTTCGTAAAGTTTAATTTTCTTGCCTGTTCGCCCCAGAGAGTGTGTTCCTCGTATGCACAAGTCACTAACAAATGACCCTCTTGCACAGATTTTCTTAAAGAGCCTCTACTCTCGTGGATATCATTTTCAATGCTGACACGAACGGACATCAAATACTGGTTTGAATGCCCAAAAGTTCGTTTCAGCTCTTCCAAATCTCGTAAAATATGACCATATAATGCTTTTCTCTTCATGTAAAAGCCAGTACCGGACAGTATAGGCCCCTGGAGCCCATCTGTACCTGGCCATCTTACCTAAAACAGAACACGAACAATCAGCAGAACTTGGAAACCACATGAACTGAACTGAAACTGAAATTTATTTACTTACAACAAATAGCGTTCTAAGTTGGCTGTCATAGATGTCACTGTTGCTAATGTTGTGAAATTTCTGAGGGAATTGAACAAAAGCAAGAGAAGGTGAGGCTTTAGGATCAAGAAGGAAACACATTGCTTGCTTAGCAGACGACGAATCGGCACAGTACATGTCACAATCTAGAACGAGTATGTAAGGCGAGTTTGTCATGATTCCTGATACTCTAAGCTGCCATAAAAATCAGTTGTATATATAATATGCTTAGTATAACTCAAGTTAAATCTGTTACTTATATGTCTCTAGCTTATGTAATTTTCATACAAGAACATTGAGAGCTCCAGCTTTGAAATGGTGAGGATAGTAAGAGCTTTTCTCACGAGAAACATAGACAAGACGAGGCATATCTTCGTGATTTATATCAGATTTTCCCTCTATAATCTGCATAAAAAATTAAGATTGTCTGAATATACTGGAATAGTTCATGATTCTGAATTGCAACTGGTCATAATCATGCACAAAAATGCTTGAAATATTTGTCGTATGTTTGATTTTTGTGGATCAAGAATAAAAAGTTTGCAACAAATTGAAGTTTGCAGTTGGACTAATTAATACATACCTCTATTGTTGCATAACATTTTTTATTCCTAGTAGTTGTCATTTCTTCCCTCTCTGCTCTTTCCATTTTCTCTTTGAACTTCTCATATTTGCTCTGCATCGTAATTATATGTAATTGGGAAAAAATATATATACTCAGGTAATTAAATCAATGAGATAATAATAATAATAATAATAATAATAATAATAATAATAATAATAATAATAATAATAATAATAGATGAAGAGGAAAAATAAGTAAATGACCTTGATTTTGTGCTTTTCCTCCTGATATTCCACAGAATCATCATGAGCATGAACAACATCATCATCTTCCAAGCTTGAAAAGTAAAGCTTAGGGCACCTATTTGAAACCCTAAACCTTGTGCAAAAAGGAAGCCAACTTCTCCCAAAGTCATAAGCCAGCCTCATTCCGGTCAACGTCAAAGAAGACCCCGCGTCATCGGAAACATAAACAGCGAGTTTCTCTGGCGGATAATCCAGTGCCATAGCAGATAACACAGTGTTCATCACCTCAAATGGTGGCTCTTTTTTAGGGTCAGCAGTGCAAATGAACACATCAATCGCGGGAAGTTTTGCATTATCCGGTAACCTTTCCGGGAAAACAGTCCTACGGACCGGTCTCCATAGATAAGCTTGAGTACAAAGCCAAATAAGAGAGAGTAAAAGCTCAGATGAAAAGAGTAAAAAGTTAGGGAGAAAATGTTTTGAATGTGAATGAAAGAAACAGGAGAGTCTGTAGTTTAGGAAGGCTAGTAAGGCTATGAAGTGGATTAAAGCATATGAACGGTTAATTATGACGGAATATGTCCGAGTTCTACATAGATTGAGACTGGAAGACGATGGCGAAGACTCCATAGCTAATAATATTAGCTTTGTTGCCAAAATCTATTCTGTAGTAGAAGATGAGAAATTCAAAACAGTGAATTTGGTTGTCATAGAAGACTTTTCTAATATATGTATAGAGGAATTTCCTAATATATATAAGGGTCTAGTTAGTTTATGCATATAGAAAATTTGGGTGTGATAATATATGCATAGAGATAGTATGACATTGCTCTTCTTGTTATTGTCCGAATATTTTCGGTGAAAAGAAGGAAGAAGAGACTTCATCAAAGTTATAGTATACGGCCGCCGCATGATGCTTCTATTAGTTGCTAAAAATCAATTTGTAGCAATTTTTTTGAAATTTTTTATCATATAGTTTCGGTTCAGAACTCGATCAATAGACGTGACACTTGTACAGTTTCTTTTACATCAATTATCTCTTAATGTGGTAGTATTTCTCTAATTTCATTAGTCATGTCCATTGCACTCGGTTCATAAAGTTTTCGATTTTTTGTGGTACTTAATTAGTAACTAAAGTCTACCAAAAAATATTAGTAATTGAAGTTAGCTTGTTAACCACATAATAAAGATAAAAAGTAGAAGATGAAGAATTTAAGAAGAATAAGAAATCAAAAATTTTGTTATATATGTATAGACATTTGCTTCTTGAGTTCTTGTGCTTGTTCTGATATTTGTTGCAGGAGAGAACATGACGTCATAAATAGTTTAGTAACTGTAATCTATTTTTTGGTAGAAAAAAAGTTTAGCTAAGGGTAGGTCTATTCACTCGCAAGGTCAGGGCAAATCACAGACCTCGATGAGGGTTTATAGTGGAATTTACAGATTGTCTACCAATAAGAGCTAAATTTTGACGAAGCGGGGACTCGAACCTCAAACTTTTCAAATAGAAGATGAAGTAACTATAATCTAATGAGAAGTTTTTGAGAAATTCACGATTTCTAAACAACATACAATCTCATTTATTTATTTTCTAAACATACAATCTCATTTGTTTTTTAAGATTTGATATGCTATCCCTTAAAAAAAGATTTTATATGCTATCAAACAAATAGTAGTCTACCAAATCTTATCATAGCTCCAAAATTAAACATGTTTGGGAAAATTAATATTAAGATAGTTTGGTCTTTTTGCAAAACTTTTTGCATAGCAAATGTGAATATCAAGGTAGACACTACTCTAGCATTTTAAAAGATCTAAGCGGACAACTAATCAACTAGTAGTTATATTGTTATTTGATGAAATTCAAGATTATTTACAAATATTGAATTATATATGAATGGAAAAAAGAACTATAAAGTATACCCTAAAACTTCTACAACAATTGAAAGATTATTTTTACATAGTATATATAAAGATTTTAATGTCTTATTCATTTAACCCCAAATTTACGACAAAACTCTCACATAATGAATTATTTCATACACTTATCCTAATTATTTATTATTTTGAATAATGTAACTAATTTAAATTAGGTTGACCCATCAATCGTCACAACCTCAATATCTTTTTATCAAGTTTCAATTTTTGGTCTTCTATCAAGATCATTGTCTTGCCACTCCTTCGTACATCTAATTCACATTTTTTATAATAATGTAAATATGTGAACTGATATATTTTTTTATTATACCCTACTATATTTACAAAAATTTTGGATATTAAGGTGGGGAGTTCAAATTTATTCATAATATAATTGTAATAAAATTGAGAAATGCTCCTAATTCTGATAAATTATAGTTTGAATATAATTCCATCGATATTCGTCAAAATATGATAAAATGGAGTTAAAGCACTATTTGAATTGAGTTTCATATTTTAAACAACTCTCAAAATTATTTAAAATATTAAGTTTATTTTATTAAATGGATAAAAATTTAGAGCATAAAAATTATAAAAAGTTGTTTTTCGGGGTAGACAAAAATGGGTATCAACACCTCTTACAAGTCTTGATACCGATATTATACGCTAATCCGGAGGAGTAGAAATAGCATCAATCATCGTAAATAAACCTGCAAAATACATAAAAACGAAATAAATGCTTTAATTCTTATTTCTTTACAAAAAGATTAAAAAAAACCAATCAAATTTGGAGAGAACCTTACCTTGTTTATCTTTTTTGGGTTAATAGTGTTTGCATGTAGTATCAGCAATAGGGAACAAAAAGTAAGGATTGGCGCAGATCCTAAATCTGTTCATTTTGACCAAATATTTAAGAAAAATACATGACCTACAAGTATCTAAAGGATAAGTAGTCAGGCTTAACAAGATGAAAAATTTATGTAACTGAAATGGGGAAAAGGAGGAGAAGACAACCACGAACGAATAACTTTGAACCCTCAGTTTTGGATTCTGCTTTTGAACTCTAAAGCCTTATAGTTTTGAAGAATTCCGATTTTGAATTTACCCAAATTAAAAATTTTGAATTCGGAAATAAGGAATTGTACAACCTGCTTTTCAATTTCTATGCAAAATGTTATAGTTATAGTTTAGGAATAAACAACTTATGACAGTGAACGAAATGTGGGATAAACTCAATAGACACCAACGGGAGCAGGAGCATTTCCGGTAGTAGCATCACCATCTCTAGAATCATCATCACTTCCCCTGCATCATTCGCATCATCTGCATCATCCGCATCATCTGCATCAGCCCCTGCCTTCTTCTCCGACTCCTTTTGCTTCTCGAGATCCAAGTACATTTGGACATCAGTTACTTCGAAATCCACATCCACGTTCCGGATTTCGTTCCCAATACAGTGCCCGTAAAATCTTTCAGCGGAAACTCCTACCACATATTCATTAATTCACATTAAATAGAGTTTAATGTTAAGTAATTAATGCTTCTTGGAAAGAGGAAATTGCATTACTAATAATGTTGTAACACAAAATTTTGATCTTGCCACACTAGGTATAGATACTCAATATATGCTAGAATATTTTAAGAAGATGCAAGCTGAAAATCATGGGTTTTTTTAGGTTGATGCAAGATCTAAGACAGCTTATTCTCACTTTGGACATGAATTATAGATATAATCACTACAGAGTGTTATTTGCTCCATTTACGGCAGTCAACCATCACGGCCAACCAATGTTATTTGGATGCCCCATATTGTTAGATGATTCTGAGATATCTTTTGTTTGGCTGCTTTTTTAACTCTAATGAATGATCGTTAGTATGCATGTGTCTATAGTCACCGATCAAGTCTCTCTAGTTTTTTTAGAAATCATCCACTATATGGGAATTTGCTCACTATTATACTCGTCACCGATCAAGATAGAGCTATTCAGAAAGAAGTCTCTCTGATTGTAGCGCCACTTGTTAAATTCACAAAATTATTTGGGGTCGGCTTGTTCACGATGATAGCTTCTTGAGGGGCCATCTGCACATGATATTCCTCTAGAATCTCCGCAACCATTGTTCTTATGGAGCCGCCTGCTTGGTGTTGCCCTCGTTGTCTATATGCACCCCTTATTCTTGCTCCTTGATGGACTCATCTTCTATCTATGTTTCCATAACCACGGTCGCCTTAGTATGAATGGTTGCAATGGCCATGAACGTCGGTATACCAAAACCACTAGCAGCTCTGGCTCACCATCCTTCTTTCTCATTTCGAAAAATAGTTGTCAAGCATTGTTTCAAGTCAGATATTTTTTACATGCAAACAAATAAAAATAAGTCACTAAGTCAAAACACAAAAATCAAAGCTTGTTTTCAACTTCAACAAGATCCGCTCGATTGACCCATGTGCAACATCCTCTTCATTAAAAAACTAATCGCTTTCATGCCACCATCCTCTCCACAATTAGGGACATTTAAAATCACCCTGGAAATTCTTCATAACCACCACCATCTCATTCTCTTCGGGCATCAGCTCTTGAGCGTCCCTCCTCGAGTCTGAGTTTGTGAGAGTCATATTCCATGTCTTGGGGAAGTCATGTTCTCCTTGATAAGCCTTCACATGCTCGGCTCCATCCACCTTCGTAAAAAGAACCAATAATTTTTAAAGGTTTTCAAAGATCTGGCTTTCGTTTGAGGAAGCTGGGTCGTTGATTCACCGTATAGCTCAACCAAATGCAATCTTATATCCTCCCGAATGAAGGCACCCAGCAGTTCCTGAATACCGAGTCCGTAAGAGTACGACCGAGGTTCTCACAGACGGTTTCAAAAGAGAGCAACGCGTACCACGTGTTCAGAAATAATTGGGCAGGGAGTTGAACTCATTCAACATGTCAACAAGGCAGGCATCCATGGGAAAACCAACGAGATGTTGGATCTGCTTCTCATACATCATGAACCAACCTTGGGGGTGGCTTTTTCGGTCAACCAACACCGAGGGAACACAACCGAAGGCCCTAAGAAAGAGGAAACTATTTTTTAAGGACTGTAATCGAACAACCCTCATCTTTGATGGAATATCAAACGCCTTCATGGGCACATGCGCAACCCTCACCTTCATGGTTCCTTATTTTCACGGCTTAGAAGATTAAGGTTTCAGTGACATTATGGATGAACTCTTATGAAGTCGATGAATTCGTCATCGAATTTGGTGGTGAGAAAGAAGAAGCAAACAGGGGAATCACCAAAGTTATCAACCTCCTCCGCTTAATCGGAGGCTCACAATTGAAGGCATCAGACGACAACATAGAAAGAATCTCTAGGACTTTAAGAAGACGATCTATTCTCTAATGGTGATTCATCCATAAATAGATAACAACAACAAAAGGACAAGGGAAAATCATAAACAAAGAGAAGGAATCAAAAGCAAGAACTTACGAAGAAGACGAGATTAAATTTGTAAAAATCGCAAACGTTTCTTTCTCTCCCTAAAAATCACAGGCAAACAAGAAGAATGATGGTATAAAAGGAGAATTAATGATAGGCTCCCCAACAATTAATACAAAAATTGAAAAGGCACTAATTAAATAAGGGATGTGCATTCATCATGTCATTGCACACTCGACTTCTCTAGTTGACACTTGTCGAAATTGGCATCATTGGGTAATGCAACCATCATTTCAGGGCTGAGGTAATTGCAAGGGATGACATCACAAGCGTCTATTCACATCACTATTGACAACTTGTCAATCATCGACCCTAACCACCCCTTATCAAAAGACTTCAAAATTCAAATATTACAGCCTTGCCGCAGCAGCTTGCAGGCCAATAACCCAATCAACCACTTCAGCCATCCTTGAAGAATGACACCTCCAGGGGGAGGAAGGGACATCCGATATCAATGTAACTAGTGACCGAGGTTGTGGGCCAAACACGTGACCGAGCCTCTCTCTCTATTCCGTACGTGGCATCATCACAATGATTACATCTTTAACGGCCTCAACAAAGGACACGAGTCACCATCGCCTAGGAGAACGTGCCCAACACGTAAATCCTTGCTTATAGAAGCCTGGCAACTCTTCTTAAACAAATCTGTGTTTGAAACGTGTCTAGGGTAATCAAAATCTACTATATAAGACAAGTTAGCCTCTCCTAAATTGGTATGTTTTTCATTTGATTCTCTATTTCATTCAATAGTCGTCTTTCCTTATATTCCCTTACCTGATTTGATCATTCAGGGAGGTTCCCGGCCTTCCCATCTCTCATCGTTCTATGTTGATCTTATAATTACTTGTGAATGATATATTTATTTATTTTTCTGGGAGAAGAATATGTATAATTTACCTACAACTCCACTTCCTTTTGAAACCTAAACTATATTATTACTAGTAATTAAGAATATATATAATTTTCCTTTCAAAATAGATAGATATAATTTAAATAAGCTAAAAAAAAAACACTATATATACATTGAAAAATTTATTTATATTTTGTAATTTTCATACACGAAAAGAAAATATAATATTAATTAACTTATTTTTACCCCTGAAAAGAAAAGAAAGATCTAAAAAGAGGGGTGATAGATGAAGAAGAAAGGCAAGGATTGAAGTGAATATTGGTTGCAATCTCTGAGAAGAAGATCATCAAAGCTGAATTATGGGAGCGGAAGAAACCCTAACCCTAGTTGCCACAGAACCTGTCAGGTCTGTCGCCGCTCCTATCATCTTTCTCCTTATCTCCGCCTTCCAATTCATTACCTGGGCCACTCAACGCTACAAAAAGGTACCTTTTTTCACATCACTCTTCAATTTCCGTCATTGGGTATCAAATTGATTCACTTTTCCATTTCTAAATCCTCCTAATTTCAACATATGTTATTTTTCTCATTGATTTCTTGTTTTTATGTCGAATTTCGGTTGCTTTTGTTGTTAAAATGATCCGTTGTTAATCGATCTTATATCTCGTGGTTCATTCTTGAGTACAGTTGCATTAGGCTTTTTTCATCTTGTTGTAATATTAAGCAAATTTGTTTCTCTTTTAGTTGCATTATGAAGAGATGGATCGAGTTTCCAAGAATACGAACAATGACACAGAGGCAGATAATTTACGTCTTAGAATGATGTTGATTGTCGAGTATGGATGTTCTTACTTTGACAAGTAGAGGTTTAATTGAATTGATGAACCAGAAATTGATTTATGTCTAAGATATTTTTGTTCCGATATCTGAAATGCTAACTAGTTGGACTGATAAAGTTTGCTGCTTGAAGAAAATTCTTTGTTAATAGCTTTGTTCGTAACTTTCTGTGAGAGATATGTATATGCTGAAGAAAAATGTGTTTCTTTTCAGAGTGCATCCGTAAATGCTAAAGCCATTCAGTTACGTACAGAAATAAAGCAACTGCTGAAAGAGGCCAGCACCTTACAACAGTGAGTCACACTTTTGACTATGCTTTCTCCTGTCAATGAATGATGTGCATTGTTTGGTAGTTTGGCTATTGATAACGGATCCTGTTATGTTATTATCTAATGGTGTCAAATTTCTTCTAGCATCAAATAGGAATTCGTTTGTTTTTTTTTTTTTTTTGTTTTTTTTTTTTTTGCATTAAATGCTATATATTTTCTATTGGATACTTAATAATCACCTCAAGCATCATCCATGGGCTTGAGGCGATGTAAAGTTGGGTTCCAGATAGTCAGAAACCACATAGATATAATTCTATTATTGAACAAGTTCAGTTATCTTATTGTTGAAATTAGTTCAGTAATTTTAGTAGGAAAAAGCGCTGTGTGTGATTTCTGCTCTATTGGTCTCAGGCCAGCAACATTTGCTCAAGCGGCAAAGCTTAGGAGGCAGGCAGCTGCAAAAGAGAAGGAACTTACAAATTGTAAGGCTATCTTCTTTGCTTAATTAATGTTCCAATAAGACATGTCTCGATGTTTATAATTGACAAAATGATCATAAGTTTGGAAGCCATCTACGCTTCTGTGCTGTGTAAACATGTGGATCAGTTGTTGCTCAAAAATTGATTAGAAATTGTATTTTTTATTTTTAAATTTCAGTGATGGCAGGTGTGTACATCTATTGGTAGGTTTTATCATGCATATAGATCCTTACCATTATTTTTTAAGCTTCTCTATTTCTCTAAATGCACACATGAACACACATCGAATAGTTTTTGTGATTCTCGTGGTAACTATCTATTTTATGAGTAAGTTGTCTTGTATCCTGAAGTTCTCCTAATTTTATTCATGGCCTTGAATTTTCTCGCAACCATTCGCCAGAGATATTCTCAATTTGCCGTGTCCTATCATTTTATGGATTTAGGTTTCATCAATTCATATAATAATTATGTCGAGAGAGAGAGCCATGCTCTAAAACGTATATTTTCCATCCAGGTCAAGAAGCGCATTCCAAGGAGCTGCAGGCATCTTTTGAATATTATCTTCAAATAATATTTGTCTTAAAGGTAATAGCTCGTGATGTACTGAATTATTTATGCAAAATCCATACTTGTTTTCCAACTGGGTCTAAATGATATTGTTTTCTGTCCAGATTGTGACATACTTTCTACTTGTGTGCTGGTTTTGGAGGACCCCTGTTGCTGCAATATCTCGGCAACTGGTGCATCCATTTGGTAATACATTACGATTCATTAATCAATCTATAACATTATTTCAACATTATGCATTTGCTCATTTTGTTGATCTCAGTCATGGGATTTGTGGTTAAATCTGGTTATTATTAATTAATTGATTAAACTATGTGGAGATGCATGGGGTAACAAAACCAATAACAGCGAACAGCAATAGTCATAAGAACAATAACTATAGTTCACAGCATAAATAAGATGATAGCAATAACAAAATACCCTGTCTAAGCTATGAGAACAGAGCCACTGTAAAACGGAGAAAATGACGTATATAGTTCTCTTCCAACACAATATGCAAAACAAATACTAGAACCAGAGCTACTTGTTCATGACCATGATTATCTTCTATTGCTGTGAGCATACAGAATAAGCAGTGGGCAACAGGACTGGGAGGCTCATGACTTATGTTTATAAATGTTTGACTTGTTAGATTTGACTTTTTGCAGGAAGGCTCCTATCCTGGGGTGCGGGAAGCCATTCAAATGACAATGTATTGGTAATGATTTTGAATTCCTGTATTTTGTTTTACTGTTCCAACTCCTTTTGAGGGACTCCTGTTCTTAGAGGGGATCTCTTTCTCTTTCACAAACACACACAATAACACGCATACGGCACTTGGCAATCTAAAAAAAATTTTGGTATCATATTGCAATTTCTGATGTGGGTGCAGATTGGAATTATACCGTGGTTGGTATTATCTACGAGGGTCAGCAAATTTGTGAGTGCTTACTTCCATTGGTAATAGAGACTGCAAATGATGTGTATGCATATTTTTGACCTAATGCCTCTAGTTATTTGCAAATAGAGAAGTCAAGAGCTAGGTTGGCTCTATTTTTTATCTACAATCTAAGGACATCTCTTTGGTCTGTATAAAATTCAATTTCTTTTTGCAAGTTTGTAATTGTATTATATTCTACTCGAACCAGCGAATTGAATTAAATTTATTAATATATAATATTGTCCCTTTTTAAGTATACCCAATATCTTCTTCATGCTTGATTTCTTGCACTTTTAATTGCTACAGTCAATAATAATCTCAAATCCAATAAAGTTAATAAATATGTAACACATCATTATTGGGACGCACAATGTACTGGATCAACATCGTCATCCTTTTAGGGAAGCTACTTATATAACAGGACCCTTTGTTACAGGACCCTTTGTTACAGGGCCATTTGGCCATCAGCTTTAATTGTTTATATGAAATCTTGAATAGGGATGTGAAAGGGCAAAGACCGGAATCACACCCCCATTACAAGTTTGTGGCGTGCATTAACCATAGGGAATATGTAAGCTTTAGCTTCTCAGTTCCTATATTGTAACTCTTGTTCTTGTAGCAGCCAATGGATACACTTACTGAGCATTGCGCAAAAAATTCAACTACACCACCCGCATCTGTATGTGATTGATGCACAAATACATTTTCAGTGAATCATGCTCGTGTCAGTCAAGCCCTAGTCAGCACATCTTCAATCATCCAAACAGCATAAGACAGGGAGTAAACAGTTCAAACCTTAGAGATCAATGTGATATAGTAAGTATTTTACAAAAGATTACACCTCAATTTGCATAGGACATCATCTTTTTTGCGTCCTGCTCCTAACTTAATTGACAGGCCATAAGTTCTTGAGTTTGTTTGAGCCGCATAGCTTATAGCAACAATGTCAAAAGATCCAAATCTGTGGTCTGCAATTTTCTAGCAGTACTTTCGTAGTTGAATGCATATGCTAAGAACAGTAAATAATAATCATGCAGCAACAGAAATGAATACTTTACTGTCCAAAAATGAATTCTAATATGGAGCTTAAGATTGACTGGCAAAAGTTTCCAATTTTCTTAGTAAAGACAAGAACAAGTTGCTAGATTTTCTCTAGCAAGCCTAATTACTAGAGCCATAATCACAAAAATGAAACTCTATACTTTCATGTCTTTAGACTCTATGGTCATATCACATAAAACCAAAAAAACGTATTCCTAATACTGCAATATCTGAAATGTGCATCAAAGAACACAAGAACTCAATATGCATGTTATTTCTTGGACAATGAGCACCATGCCACCAGGCCTATTACTTGATTACCTAGTTTGACAAAACGAGCACACAAATTACTATCATTTCTTCCCTATAACCAGGACATCATGAAAAGCAAATTAGTTCGACACAAGTCACAAGCAATGAGGCAATCGTACTGAGTCATCTCATTGTTCGAGAAAACACATGCATACTGAATTGAAGGGACAGGATATTCATAAGAACATGCACCAGAATAGAAAATGAACCATAATGTCAATCACCAGAAATATTGAAATTAGTGCTAAAAGTATGATGAGGTGGAAAACTGAAATGAACATCTCTAGCTTCAAATCACAACAGTACAGAACTATGATTGGTGGTCAATCATCTCCTAAACAGTAAAAAATGGCGAAGGAACTCTTAACTAAATAAAGACAACATCAGATGTTCAAACTCCAATATGTAGCAACTCATTGAAAAATTGTTCATCACTAATAAGAACATAATGCTGCTGGGGTTCTGTAAGCAACCGTGACAGCATCACGCCACTAAACTTGAATAATAGTTAAGAAAAAAGGAAGGGCAAACAATGAGCTGTTCCAACCCCAAAAGAAAATAAATCATCTGTTGTGCAAGGCATAACATTCATCAATTCATAAAATAATTACCATAATGTGATCAGAATATTGAAAATGAGCAAAGATCAAAATGAATTACAATTATACGGGTTTAGGGGATTCACCACAGGTTGAAACAATGTCCAGCCATGCTCTGGAGACCAATCCAAAGGAGGCCGCAAGTCTCTGCTAGATACTTCATTTGACCACTTTCACCATGAGGGGATGGAAAGAAATCCATCTGCGAAAATAAACAAAATAGGAGTGCAAAGTAAACAAAACACTTCATGAATAAATAACCTTCAACCTAATATTATCTAGAGCCAACTGTGTTTCACCTTCACCTAGTGTAAGTCAACCGAAACCGGAGTTGAACCAAGAAGTTACGAAGGGCCTAAGTCACCTGACCAACTATCAGTAAGTTAGGACTAAAGAACTATCACCTACCGCCCATCAAATACAAGTGAGATTATACATAAATAAGTGTTGCTAAGTTTCGAATTCCAGAACCATAATCACGAGGTCCAGTCACCAAAGTTTTCAAAAGAACAGACAAGTCAATTAGACATAATCACAAGTAAAATGAGAGACTACACATCTAAACTTCAGACAATACTGTTACCTGACAAAAGGCTTCTTTCAGTTCATTAAAGCATCATTCTGAAATTATCAAAATGGGAGTTATTTTAATATGCCAAATCAAAAACAGAATCAAATACTAGAGAGGATGAAAAGACAACTCTCGTGTTACAGCTTGGTGCAGAAGAACTCCTTTACAAGTGCTCAAAACAATACTAAATAAAAACATCATTGTACATCATATTCATATGTCTGGCTTAGTTGTGTCTACCAAATGGTTCCATACATTCAAATTAAACATCTGCTCGGGCAATCAAGCCTAACCTTCTTAATTCATCATTGCATATGCTCATCTTTTTTTCCAGTGATAAATAGTATAGATAGATAGATAGATTCAACCTGACAAATTTCCTGGAGCATAAACCACAGATGCAAAAATTACTAAAAGCTAGAAAGAATTTGACGATACTTCCGGCCATACTACTCCCAAATGACTACGAAATGGATAGACCCTGATATTGTCTACACATATTTGGCCTTCGTACATCTCAGTAGGTATATTACTCTACATTTTCCCAAATGCCTCGAGCTGTCCCATCTCTTTTCGTGGATGACCTTGCATCTTAGATGAAATAAGTGGACTAGAATCCAACAAAATCAACTCAATAAGCAAATTATAAAAGAAAGGAACTGAGCTGTAATATTAAATACAATGAGAATTTTGTAACGGCAATTCGATGTTACTAACAACTTTACCAACATAGGAGGAATAAGTACATGCAATGGAGATGACCTGCATCCATAAATCCCAAAACCCTGGAAGTTGAAATATGATCTATTAAATAACATTCTAGCATAAAACATTCCCCCATTCCAACCATCAGTTAAGAAAACCTTTCAACTTGTAAGACATATACAATCAAAAAGAGTAATTAGTAAGATACTCCCGGTTGGAAACTTGTAGTTTAGCTTTAGCGAGCTCGTTCTCTAGTTCTCTTTAAGCAAAGCTGATTTAGCTTTCTTTTGCTCTATGACATACTCTGCAACTCGTTCTGCTTTTTTCCTCATTTCCTCTATCATCGCCTCCGAAGCCTGAGTTATCCGCTTTGGCATATAGACTTCCATAAAATCAAGCCACTGCCCCATTGTCATCTTCTCCAAATCACATGTTTCCTGCCCTAATCCCGCATTCTCATTCTCATTTACATGTTCCTTCCCTAATCCCACATTCTCCTTCTCATTATCATTTACTTGTACCTTATCCCCACTCTCTTTCAGACCCTCATCCATCACATTCTGATCTCCAGTAACTTCAACTTCATTCGCCTTTTCTCGCTCCCCTTCATTTACCGGTTCATCCACCCCAACACGAACATTTTCCTGCTGTACATCCTTTCTTCTCCCCCTGCCCAACCGCTTAACCACCCCGCCATCCCCGCCCAAATTCTCCGAAACCAAAGGCTTCACATTTCTCCTGCTTCGAGTAACCCTAACATTAGCACTCTCCATCTCCGGTATAACCACCACAGAGTCCCTAACTTCCAACTCCTTATCAACAATCACGCAACTATCATCCTCCCCGCTCTCATTAACCTCTGGTTTCGGTAGCTCAACCTCAGGAACCGTATCCAAAACCTTGCATTTCCGAGGCCGTCCTCTTCTAGGTATCTCCACCACAGGAGCACTTACTTCCTCCAATACTCCAACATTCTCTTCAATTTTACCCCGGCCCTTCGACCCCGAGGCAGCATTGTTGTTCCGCCTAGGGTTACGTCTAACCTGAGAGGGCATATCATGGAAGTGAACAACAATAGAAGTAACTTCCCCAAGCTTAACAATGTCGCCGTCGCGGAGATCGAAGGGCGTGAAAGGAGGGAGAGGAGCGGAATTGAGAGCGGTGCCGTTGGAAGAATCTAGGTCTTGGACGGTCCATTTGCCTGATTCGGATCCGATAAGGAGGTGTTTGGAGGAGATGCCGGAATCTTTTATGGTGATGTTGTTGCCTCGGATGACACGGCCGATGCGGATGGTGGATCTGGGTTCGAAATCTAGGGTTTCGCCTTTTCTAGGGCCGGAGATTATCACTAGTTTCAGAGCTCTAGCTTCCATTTTCGAGAGGGAAAAGTGGTGGATGCATATTTTTGAATTTAAACTTCAAATCCTAATTTATACCAATAAATATTTTCAAACAATTTATACTACTAATAAAAACCTTGACCATAAATATATTTTAAAAGAAAAATAACTTGACTATTTAAACCTAACTAAATTATATTTTTGTATTTTGTTAGATTGTTTTGAAAACTTATATTTTGCTGTAATTTGTTAGATTAATCGTCTCCTAATGAGTTCATTTTATATATTTGAGAGAAATTATAAAAAAAAGTAAAAATTATCGAGGTAAAGTGATTTGTGTAGTGAAGTTTTTATTTGATCAATCAAAAATAAAATTCATACCAATTTATAATGAGAAATGTCAAAAAAAATAGATGTCACCCACATTATCTATATTGTCGTTGATGTATTTAGAGGTACTTTGAAATGATATTGGGTAAAGAAAAAAAATGTAGGATTAAATTATATGTAGGTTCTGAAAGTTGTTCAAAAAAATCAATTTAATCTTCAACTTTGGAAACGATCTATTGGGTTCTTCAACTATGAAAATGTGGATCTACTGAGTCCTTATTCAATGACGCGCTATTGGGTTGGCATTAAAATTATCATTCTTCACGTTTGTCAACTCAGTGTCAACGTCATCGAATAATGACTCAATTGATCTGCATTTTGATAGTTGAGAGACTCAATAGGTCATATTTTGATGGTTGAATGACTCAATAAGTCGTTCCTAAAGTTAAAAGACTAAATTGACTTTTTTGAACAACTTTAGAAACTTACATATATGGTTTAGAACTAAAACGTATTTATTTCTCTTTAATAACATTAATTTCTATTTTGGTTATGTTTAACAGTGCACTCTTTTATATTACTTGTATAAATTGTAATCATTACTTGCCATGTATTTTGTATGCAAAAAGATGTTTTCAGTATGTGTTACCATTTTTTATTTTATTTTTCTGCATGTATTCTCAATTGCTTTCTAAGAAAAGTAAGACAATGATATCATAATAGAGTTTAGAAACAAACATTCAAGGGTAAAACATAGTATCAGTGTTAAAGCAAAACAGGGTTTAGAAACCAAATCTCATGAAATCAAAGTTCAAATGCCAAAACTTCAAATTTCATCAAATCTTAACTGAAAATCCAAATCACAAAATTGAGGATACCTATAAACGTTGATACAAGAATCAGGAAACTGTTAAATTAGTTTGATCAAAGTCATCAATGATGAGATCACCAAGAAATGGCTATTGTTTCAAACATTATAACAGAAAAAATGATCAAACATGCATCTTTATCATTCATGTAATAGGGAAGTGCTAGAAGATGAGATCCCAGCACCTTTTTTTAATTTAAAAGAAGAATTTCAACAAAATCGGACAGATTAAAAGAATTCGATATTCACTGATTTTTGAACCAAAACGTTCCTGCGCAACAACCCAAATGACAAATTGCAGGATCCATGTGTATGAATCCAATGAATATTAATAGGGTCAGATCCGCAAAATTTCAGTGCTGCTGTTTACAATTCCAAAACACATCAGCTCTCACCCATGCTTAAAAAGCAACAAAAAGCAACCTTCTGGAAAATTCCCAAGAAAAATTGTAAGTTTGAGCTTTACATGTTTGTGAGATGCATTAATCATATGGAATTTGTAAACTTCCGCTTCTTGGTTCCTACTACAGCTCTTGTTCTTGTTAGCAACCGACGGATGACAGACACACCTACTTAGCATGGTGCAAAAATTTCAAAAGCTCAACCACACGGATCCAGATGTGATTGATGCACAAAAGATGAAAAATGTATGGGTTCTCAAGAAACATTCCAATGCATATACACTTCCAGCGAAACAAAACCCTAGTCAGCAGCACATCTTCAATCTTGCGAACAAGAGAAAACAGTTTAAAGATTATACATGAATATGATAATACTATGTTGCCGACGAATGTGATAAAAAAGAAATAAAAAAGTAGGGAGAAAACAGCTTACATATTCAGTATCAGCTGCCCATCATCCTACTGATCCCATCTAACAAGTGTCTCAAAAAGAAAAGAATATTGAAGATCAATATATACATCATCCCCTGCTGCAGCAACAATCTAGAATCATCACTAGGCACCAAACATAAACAACAGAATATAGCTATTTATGAACAAGAAAATAGTTAGCATTTGCATCTTCAATAGCAAAAAAGAACTGAAGATGGCCTTTAGCCCCTTGCAATGCATTTAAGAGAGAGGGCAAGTTGAAAAGGGTATTTTGCTTATGCTCATCAAACCAGCTATATCAGAAAGTTCAATTATTTTTGGAAGTCTGATAAACTTTAGTAACTTAAGGAATTTTAAGAAATTTAAAGGTCCTCTTGGCAAGTCCAACAATCTTTTAGGTTTTCATAACTCATTGCAATTAAACTTGTTAAAGCAACAGTCAATGTTATTAGAGGAGCAGATTTACAGCACCTCCCAAATCAAAACTGGAAAAGAAAACTAGAAAAATAACGCTCTCTCAAAATTCATATCTAACTCTTCATCAGTGGTCCCCAAAGTCATGAATTACTAAGAGAATGACAAGAATTCTAACTAAAAAAAATGGCTTTGTTTTCTATTAATTCAAAACCTCTAGGCTTTCTTTTTGTTTTTCAAACATGCTATTGAACAACTCTAAACCTGCTGTGTTTTTTCTTCAACTTAATCTCTAATTACATTTTATTTAGCATCTCTCGACATTAATATTTTTCCTTCAACTTAATCTCTGATAATATGTTATTTGACATTTTGACTTGCTTACTTGTGTATGAGATAGAATTATTCAAATTCTAATACTAATAATTAGTATTTAACACAAGATTGCACCTCGATTGACTCAGGACCTCAACTTTTTCGTGCCCTGCACCATACGCGGTAGAAGGATGCATCTTCTTAGTTGAGCTAGTGCTTTAACTACACCAGCAGACCAAAAGTTCTTGAGTTTGTTTGAGCCATACAGTTATTGGAAAAAATTAGGGAAAACATATGGAGTCGCCTAAGAGTGAAAAAGGGGGGAAAATTATGCCCACAGAACTTTTAAGTTTATGACCATGAGTCTTGGTTATAGCAACTATGTGAAACGTTCCAAATCTGTGGTCCATGATTCTCTAGCAGTATTTTGGTAGTTGAATGCATCTAAGGACAGTAAATGATAATCATGCAGCAAAGAAACCAAGAATGAAACTCTATTTACTAACATGGAGCTTAAGATTACTTGGAGAAAATGTCCAATTTGCCTAGAAAAAACAAGAACAAGTTAACCAAAATTTCACTAGCAAAACTCCAGTCTAATTACTGAAGCTAAAGAAACACTTCCAAACTTTCATATCTTGAGACTTCACAGAGGGAATATTGCTAAAAGTACATGTGTGAGTAATCTTACCACTCCATACACTGTAATAACTTTATTACGGGTCATAATAACATGAACTAACCTTTTCAAAACGCAATTTATTTTCGCGAGGAGGGTGGTTGTTGTTCCACAAACTTCCAAGAAGGCTGTTTTGAATTTGACAAAGGCATCCCAAACTGTAAGATACCCTTGATCCATTTAACTCGATTTGTCAGTTCCTCCAAATCCAATATCGCCGCTTCAATTACATTAGAAGACATTGTATTTGTATAGATACTTAGATCAGTTTTCATCTTCTTTGATGGATCATTATCGTGATGAGCATCATTTTCATCTCTATTTTCTGCAACTTCAACCGAGGCATTTTCAACTTGTAAACTAGAATTATCATCAGAGCAGTTAGTATTATTAATGTCTCTCTGTGTTGCATTATGAGTCTGATGCTTATCTATTTCCAACGTTTCTTCCTCCACGAATGAAGAACAACTCAGAGGTCTCTTTGCTTTTTTTCCTGGTATATGTGAAGGCGGTGAACAACTAGATGAAGTATTAGACACAGCTGAAGCACCAAGGTCTTTGCTATCTTCATCAACAGATCGTAAAGTCAAGTTCATTACAAGCCCTGCAAACACACAGATTCCTTATTAAAAATAAGTCATGTTCGAATTAAATTGCTAAGGCAAAGGATGAGAAGGATTCACAATAAAATCGCCAAAGGAAGAGCTATCTTAGAAAGCAAGCATATAGCTAATGCACCAGCTTCTGATAAAGAAAATGCATATGTCCAGTATCAGAAGGTCGTAATCATAGTACCACCAAAACCTGGTAAAACTTTCACTGTAGGTTTACTAGTCTCCAATGCATTGGCTAAAAATTTCATCAAACAATTGTCTACATCTTAATTTCACAGCATGTGCGCTAACAGAAATCAGATCAAGATTCAATATTTTTGTCAAATAGCGTAGTATCCAATAACCAACATGTTAAGAATAAAAACTTGTCTATAACTAATAAGGATAGAATTCAATTTCCATGCCATAACTAGAAAAGAAACTCAGATGTTTTTGTCACTTCTTCATAAATCCAACTTCTACTCCAACATCATACATCTTAAAGCCACTTAATAAATAAACAATAAATAGAGGATTAGAAAAGAAGGTAATATGTTTGAATGGCCATAATTTGTTCAAGACTAAAGAACCAAAGTTAGGGAGGTATAACTTCAAAAATGACATTAGTGCTTAATGACAATAAGTTCTACAGTCTTCCAGGGTTCAACATGTATGCAATATTGTAGACTACATGGACATGTCACGCAAAACCACTGCAATATCTGACATGTGCATCAAGAAATGCAAGAAATTCAATATGCATGTGTTTTCTCAAACAATAAACTGGTATTGCCAACAGGCCTCTTACCTTGATTACCAAGATTGACCAAACGAGCACATGAGCTAAGATCATTTCTCCCCTGTAACCACAACAGCATAAAAAAAAACAAATAGTTCAACACGAGGAATGAGACAAGTACACACAGATATGAGACAGCTCATTGTCCGAGAGAAAAAAAACACGTGCATATGAATTAAAGAGACAGGATATTCACAAGAATATGCACTAGAATAGAAAATGAAGCATAATGTAAATCACCACAAAATATTGAAATTAGTGCTATGAAATGAATCTGGCACCAGAGCTAAATAATGAAAAGAAAATAAAAGATGACAAATAAATGAGCATATTTTAGTAAGTAGGCATTTGTTAGAATCCATTCTAGAACAAGTTTAAGAGCTTCAAATGTAAATGGAGAAATTAATTGTAAGAATCCTTTGAATAATATGGTTCATGAAACATTTCTAGCTTCAAATCACAACAGTACAAAACTGTAATAGCACTGTCATGATATCAGATAGAAATATAGAGGGGGTAATTAGGTGCTTAATAGCTTTATGGTTTTAATAGTGTTTCATGGGTTTAGAAGTTTGTTACAGAAGCTGTACTATTTACAGCCGTAGGGGCTGCCACATCAGCAGTACCTTTTCATATATTAGGGCTCATGCCTTTGTAAGGATGTTATGAATGAAATTTAATGAAAAACCTTCTCTCTTTGTTCTTCCTCTCTCCCTATTTCTCTACTCTCTCTTCTTCTTCTCTTATTCTCTACTTCTTTCTTCTTTCTACCCTAAACTTCTACTGTCAGAATCTCTAATCCTGACAGGCACATTGACGCTCGTTATCTCCTACATAGTAAAAATTGCAAAGAAACTCTAACCTAAATAAAGACAACATCAGATGTTCAACCTCCTATCTGTAGCAACTCATTGTGTAATTGCTCATAATTAATAACGACATAATACTCATTTCTATAAGCTACTCTGACACCATCATACCACTAAACTCAAATAATAATTTAGAAAAGATAAAAAAAAAGAACTATGGAACTATATGGGTTTATGGGATTCACCGCTGGTTTAGGCAATGTCCAGCCATGCTCCGGAGACCAATCCAGAGAAGGTCGCAAGTCTTTGCCGAATACATCATATGAACGCCCTTCACCATGAGGGGGCGGAAACAAATCCATCTACAAGAGCAAACATAATAGGAGAGCAAAGTAAGCAAAACATTTTACAAATAATTAACCAATTGAGTCAAGGAACTTCATCTTAGTTGACAATATAAGAATCTCTTGTCCGTTGTCAGAATAACAATCCTCTTCTATATGATATTATGAAATAATCAGTTGATCCTTACCCTTGTAGCACTATTAGATTTAATCATTTTCATATTGAAAGATGAGTTAACTAAATAGGAAAGAATTGTTATCGGGCATGGTAAACTGATGGTGGCTGAAACCAGCATTTATCAGAATCCATTCGAATTGCCATCACATTCTTCAAATATCCTCATTTCATAAGAAATTAGAAAACCAAGAAAAGAAAACATGCCCAGAAGAAGCCTTCAAACAGCTTGTTAACAGAGAAAAAATTTGGATTTGGCCAAATAAATAAAGATTAAAGAAACACAATCCTTCAAAGTTCACACCAACAAAAGACTGTGAAATTGAGTAAAACGGCAAGGCCAGTGCACAAGGCTCCCACTATATGGGGTATGGTGAGGGTTAGGCGAAACTGTGCACAACTTAAGCCCCAAAAGAATTGAAGGAGGAAAATGCCAGCAGCAAACTTAGACGTCCAGGTACCCGAGAAAAAACAAAGTGAAAAAGAAAATAAAATGAAAAGAATATTCTGCTGAGCCTGAAAAGCAAAGACATGAAAAAGAAAATTTGCATGAAATCCTCACAACCTCTGTCAGCCTTTGCAGTTAGAACACCCTAAACTACAATTATGGTTCTCAGCCCTTTTGGAGTAGCTTCTATGAGCCTATAACATCTATATTTTGGTTTGGTATTATTTCATTACCATTAATAAGTTCATGAGCCATAGCAGAGATGAAACTTCTATGATAAACCTCCACATAATTAACAGTTATATACATATACATATACATATATATATATAAGAGTTGACGAGTGTAATAACACCATATACTTCAAAAGTTTTCAAAGAACAACCTCCATAATTATAGATTCAACCACAATGAAAAATGCAACAACTTCAAATCTTAATTAATGGAAAGGTAGTTAGAGAATACCAAAGGAATAAACTGTAACAAGAAAAAAAAAATGGACAGAATCACTTTTGCAGGTTTGCAATTATCATGTTTTCCAGATAGATTGGAGACAGTCATATTTGAGGTTCCTTCATTACAAGCAGTTGATATTACAATTCACGGAACTAGCATCTTACCTTAAACTTATCATTCCCCAACACTTTGGTCAGCTTTCCAGACCAATAGCAACTATCTTCAAGCCAATCCACTAAGTCTCCCTCGCGCCAGGCATTATTCACAATAACTGCCACTTCTGAGATGCTACTAATATCTGGCACTTCACCTTCATTGTAAAGGGCAGGATACTGAGGGCGCATCATCAATTCCAATTCCGCATCCTTCTTTCTAGAAGGCTTTTGATAAAGTTTAAATGGTCGCAATTCTGTAAACAAGATGGCATTAATTGAAAATACAGCAATACCATGGACACCCCAAGTTTCACACAATACAATACATTATAACGCAGATGCACGTATTACTTTTGATAGGGGTGGCAATTCGTATTCATAAGTCGTGGCACTTCATGGGTTATTGTTAAGACACAGAATAGAACGCAACTCGATCAAAAGCCAGATAATATACTTAGTGCATTAACAACAAGACACAAACTGCTTGACTCATTAACGGATTATGTTGAGTTGATATGCAGCGACTGAACTAACAATGTGAGTCATATAGTCCATTTATGACACGGCTTAAACCATTGAAACAATTGAAGGTGGTCAAAATGTCATCAATAACCTTGCAAGGATATAATAAATAGAAGGGGCACAGTAATAATATTACTTTTGTAGCATTAACCATGTTAACAGTGGAGAAAAAACGGTTCATTTTATTCAACATGAAGACGATGCAAAAAAACATCATGTTGTCATTAGATCACACAACACAATTAAACAACATTCAAATCTTTATAATTAATATTGTGATTCATGTTGTATTTGTAAGTTGTATAATTTTGCTGCCTCTAACTTCTGACAGCAACCAACCACTACTAATCACTAAGAAAGTACCTTGATACATAAACCAAGGAACAAAGAGACAACTCTTAATGCGTAACAAAAGCTTGAACTAAGTAGCACAGAGAGATAACTTACTTTCTTTAGTAAAGTCATAGTAATCGAGCGAAAGCAAGACGGAATTAATCTTCTTAATCTGATGGGAAGCATCAAACACAAATTCATTAAAGTGCAAACAAAAATAGATGAAAACTGAAGAACTAATAACCCTAAACAAAATCTCTCATTCAAAATACACAAGCCACTGCGGAAAAAATATATAACAAAAGATATATGCAAAAAACTTATAAACTACAATATAAAACGTTGCCCCAACTGCACAGATATCCTCCATTCAAATTGAAAGGCTAACAATCCAGTTTAGGTAATACATGCTTAAAGTAATGCAAGAGCAGAACTAAAAGCATGGAAGTACCAGATCCTCTTGCCGACAACCTTGGCTTACAAGCAACTTTTGGAATAACATTGTTCCCTAACGATGACTACAGCACAATAATATGCTGAAGGAGTATTCAGTTGACTAATTGTATAAAATCTGCCTCGGAACAAGGATGGGAAAAGATTATAAAGCACAAGGGGGATTGTATTGCATACATCACCTCTTCAAGATAGGTGAAGAATTCTCTATATATTCTTGACATGAGCATGTAAAACCCTCATTAAAACAAGAAAAGAAACAGAAAAATTACTTACAAAACTGTGCTTAAAGAGTTTTTAGAAAAGGTCATTCTAAATTAACTAAGAGAAAAGGAAAGAAGAATTAATTAACCAAAATATTAAACAGTTGGCTAATACTTCTTGATTAGTCCTAGAATTTACAATTTGATAAGCTTAATTATTCCCGATAAGAAGAACCCAGACTCAACAAAACAAACAGTAACCATCTAATCAATGTCAAATACAAGCATGGACTCTAAGCTAGCAAGTAACTGGAAGTAACATTTCCTTTTCCATCCTCTGATTCTGATATGAAGTAGTAGCCTATTGCACGATGGAATAGGGTTCTAGAGAGTTCATTAAGTTGGAACATTGTTACATGAACACAGGGGAAATGTGTAAATGATAAAAGTACAAGGGTATATCTATAAACTGTTAATTATAAGGATGTATGATTAATTTTTCATATACAACAAAAAAAATGACATACAAGTCACTTGGTAAAGGAAAGAAAAAAAATACATTTTTCATTCTGAAAGATTACAGAAGATGTATCAGGGATTTACTAAACCTGTGATTGGCAGAAAGCTACTTCTGAGAACACATTATATTCTAGGAAACGAGTTCCCAACTTTTGAAAATGACCGAAACAGGAACCAAAATGTTATGCAGAAGATTCCCAGAGTTCCAATTTCCAATACCATTATCGAAATGTGAAATGCTTTAAAATCAAAGTTTCCATGAACACAATTAGATATTAACTGCATAAAGTATTAGCATTTAGCTGTGATTGAGTTTTCACAACTTGCTTTTCATGAAAATTGGCTCCACTCAGAAACCTGTCAGAAAAACACTCACTCTGAATTCAATTCAAACCATTTGCAAGAAAATGTGGTCCTGAGGCTTTTCCATACGTCATTTTATCGCCGCTTAACTTTCATTTAGTTTTAGTTTAGTGAGATCCTTACAAGAACTCCCTCCCTAGCTCATTAAAAACAAAAACTCCTCTTTCACACACTAGGAAAAATATTGAAGTAGGGCAAAACCAAAATACTTAACAAAATAATTAGGATCACGGCAGCCACATTCTCTCACTCCAATGAAAAACCTGTCTAAATTCAAGCTATTTTTACAAAAATTAGGAACATTAGTAAATACCTTGCAACGAAACCAAGCACCACGAAAACCAATAGTGAAAGATCGCGTCTCTGCAAGTCGACCTACTTTGATAAAGAGGTCTTCCTTATCCTTATCCATAATGCTCCATCAACTAATACACCTGCAGCAGGACGAGTCGAATTTACACAATTACCGAATCATAATTTCAAAACCGATCACAATCGAAACTCGAGGAAAACAAAGCTATCAATAGTTACAGAATTTCGAATAACATATAATAAAAAAAAGAACATCACTGTGAGAAATCGCTTACGTCATTCGATATGCGATAAATCGTTCGCGTTCTGGAACGATGGAGATAAAATCTCCAACCCTAATCCGATGCTCTATAATGGAAAGAAAAAGTGAGAAGTGATAACGCAAGAGATCACCTTTTGAATATTATGAACAAATTTGCAGAGAGAGGGGGGATTTTAAACATTGTTTTTTAGGGTTAATACATGCTTCCACGCTTTAACTTTGTTACATAACTTAAAATTACCCATGTAGTTTCAAATATTACAAATAAATCCTTTGTTGTTTTACAAAAGTTAGAAATTACATATATGTCAAACTACAACTATACTGATTCAATTGGTTTTAGAAGCCTCTCATTTTGAAATTATGAGATTATTGAGAATAATTGGATAGAAGTTATTTATAACTTTTAACCAAAAATATGAGGTAATTTATGGAATTTTTTACCTAATAGATTGTGCACTCATTTGAATTTGATCAACGGTTGAGAACGTCTTATGTAAGCTCTAAGAATGGAAATTGTTATACTTTGGCCTCTAATCAACGACCCCTCTTTTATGCTTAAGTAAATAACTTCGATATGAAGAATAAGCAATGACAAATATAATGTATAGTTGTACCTATAAAGATGTATGATTCTTTGTTTATATTAATTGCAAATTTTAAGCTTCTATGTCCATTTAGCTTTCACACAATCCTTTTAAAAGTTGGATTTTATAATTTTTGGGTTTTTCTACAAAATCTCTAGCACGCTTGTTTCATGAAAAAAAAGGGTGAAACAGCTTTTGGCATGCTCAATCGGAGAATACGCTAATGCAAAGAAAGATAAAGATGTTGTTGAGTCTGAGAATGCAGAGAATACGCTAATGCAGGACAAGTTATTCAGACGGATGGAGAACATTCCAGGAGGAGGATTTGTTTCCACTATGCAACTCGAAGAGAGATGGACCTCAAGTCCTCCCTGGAGAGAGAGATTCAATACCCAACTTTGAGGTGTGTAGTCAAAGTCATTGGAGAAATGATAGATAAATTGGATATCATCCATGAAAGTTCTAAGGAAGACCATGTCGGTTCTAGTACTGCGAACTCAATGTTGGTCCATAAGGATCTTGTTGTGGACAATGGTAGGAATTGACCATTTGATGAAAAATACGAGATTTCACCTTTGAGGGAAGAGAATGTTCTTAAAAGCCTTTTTAATTCAGGTCGTGTACCAACTGGTGTTAGGCCGAATCATAATGTTGTTCTAGAAGTCCTTATTATTTAAAATACCAATATGCATAATTGTCCACACATTGCAGTTGGAATGGTTTGGGGGTTCCGAACAGCTACAATGACAAAGAATCTAAATAAAAAAAATAAGTGAAGGTAAGAGAAAAAAAAAGAATAAGAAAAGACGAGAGAATTGAACAACCGTGGTCAGAGCACCGCCCTGTCAAGGCGGAAGCTGCGGGTTCGAGCCCCGTCAGTCTCGCTTTCGCAAGTCAAGACACTTCGAATATTTGTTCTATTTACTCTCTATATGTCTATCTGTCAGAAAAGAAGAAAGAGAGTGAATTTTCCTATACACTTCTTGATAATGGAATCCGCGGACAAATATTCAAATTATTAATTTATTTAATTAATTTCTTGAAATAGTTTAAATAAAAATGAGTTACGAAAACTTCTGGATAGGTATCATCTTTTCTATGGAATTCGAAACGGAACTCTATTTATCATTCATTATTTCTATTTCAGGGCCCTTTTTTTTCAGCATATTGATTTCCGCTTCCTTCCTTTCTCCAAACGGAAAGAACAGAGATAGAATCAGACCGATTCCCTAAATGCCTTTCTGGATATTCCTCAATGTCCCGACTATTCAGGGAAGGTGAAAAATGGATACAAATTTTTGACTGTAGTGATTTATAATTTAATGAATGACTGAAAAATAGTTATTCAACGAAAGTTTTTTTCAATGAAGTTTTACAAGACATTTTTCTTATTAGTTTGAAGTAAATTATTTTATTACTTTGACTTTTTAACTTATCAATACACAAATGTATAACTCTCCAGGAATTTCAATTGTGCTTATATTCATCACTGTAGGAATTGGATGATTTTACCGATCTAAATAAAATAAAGCAGGTTTCACATGAAAAAGATTTGGCTTAATTTCATTCTATTCCTTATTTTCTTTAGTACTATTAACTGTATCAATGGAATCTCATCATCCATACATAACGAATTGATGTGGTATATTCATATCATTTCAATATGAACGATCTCGTAGATCAAAACAAATCATTTCAGAATAAAATAGAAAGAATTCTTATTTGGACATCTTGTTTGGGCTACTGGATTTATGTTTTTAATTTCTTGGCGTGTACTCTCTAAAAAATCAAAATAATCCCTATTCAGATATTCACGACTAAGAAAATACTGAATTCTCTTTCGGTTTTCGCACTTGTATGGTCTGGAGAGGCTTACTTATCTTATAGTTTAGCCGCTTTATCCGTTTTTGGTTTCAGAGATTTCTAATATGAAAAAATAGAAAATTAGTCTGTCTATAGTTTATAAGAAAATCAAATTATTTTTTGGTGTTCTATTTCTTTCATCGAATATTCCCTACGACAGATCTGTTTGGAAAGTAATTAAGACGCCCCTTTGACATCTCTTCATCTACAAAGAATTCTCGGGAGCGATTCATCCTTCCCGAACGCAGCATACAATTCCTTGAATCGATATTATTCCATTCCAATTCCTTCCCGACACCTCCCAAGGAAAATCCCGAATTGGATCAGGTATCTAACATATTCATACCTAATGATTTTCCACAAAGTGGCGTTGCTATTAAAGCCTATATGCGATGTGTAGACTCCTGTTGCATATCGAAGCATTTAACCTTCCATAGAAGCTTCTTCTAAACTTCAATTTTCCACGTGATATGCAACATTATACTATATTATAAAACTGAAAGCCTTGAATAGTAAAATTGAACAATATTTTCTTAATTTCCCAATTAAGCCCTCCTGCCCCTTCTCATATGCTCACTTCAATATACTTTGTGGTCTTTTTGCATTCCGTGTCAGCACAACCCCATCTTTAATGGAACATTATACATTATTTTTCATTTTCAATCATACGACTCAATTTAATTTCCATGTTCTACTCCCAACATGAAAACGTAGTCACTTTTATGGGGTTATTTTTGTGTACTGGCCCTTTGCTACAACTTTTTGTATGTTATTTGGCAATCTTGCATAAGTTGGTGGCTAAATATAACCAAATTAAATAGATTAATGACTAAAGGTGATGAAATAATAACTGATTGACTACAATCACAAAATTTCAAATAAATAAGCGGCCAAATTGTGTTGTTTGCCAAAATATTAATCGAATGATTTGGATTCTATCTAGCTAAAGCAAAGACATCAAAAGAATCCATAATGATTAGGATCTATTAAAATGTTCTGGTAATTTTCTCTGAAGTGAAACAATGAAAACTTTCTAGTTATGTATAAAATAATTTCCCCTTAATTTTCAGGAAACAAGAAATAAAATGATCATAATTTCAATAAAACCACAAAAGAAGAGGTTGTGTTGGTGAATATCAATCAAATTAACTAAAGCCATATTCTAAAGCTCTGTTCTTTTAAAGTATATAAAAAAGAAGCCCAAAAGCATAATTTTGTCACTATTTTTTCAACCCTATAGATAGCCACCAAAACAAAGACAAACCCTAAACAAAATTAACATATAACAAACATACACTACTCTCAAATAATAAGTCATAAATATAAATAATAATAAAAGTGGCCCCATGTTTGTATATAGCCAATGAGAGCAAAGAAAAAGCTGACTGGACAAAGCCACCTCATCCCTTTTACTATATTCTCTTGTTTTGCTACTCATTATATCTACACTACACTGATCTTTACGTGTGATGCATAACACCATAACCTTCCCTTTATTTCCTAATTATCTTTTCCATTTTAATACAATTTGCCTTTTATATTAATTATATTTCCTTTTCCGATATATGTTTTCAATATTTTTATTTATTTATTTAAGGAAGCTTGAGCCAACCCTAACTTCCTCTAAATATTTCAATAGTAGCGTCTTCCTATCCTATATTTTTACTATTTTATAGAGAGATTTTCTTATAATTATTTTGTTATTCGCTAATTTGTTTGTTATCACCATTGTTAAATGAGATGTAAGTCGATTCAATAATAAAAAAGACAAAATAATTAAAATTTATTAAGCCGTAATTTTTACCATGAATCAAATGTAGTAAATTGAATAATTACACATTTTTATAAAGTGTTATGCATTTCATTTTTAATAAGTCGAGTTCATTGCACTCGGTTAACAGTAAAACAATTTGTTCTTCTCCTCGAGCTCTATCTACTGACATAAAAACAAGATTTTTATTTATTCACATAAAAAAGACAAATTAGAATTTAATTGAAAAATTAAAATCTTAATTAATAATAAGATAAAAAATACAATTTTTTTCTTTTTCGGGCTCCGCCTTCGGTCCCTTCTTTCTTTCTTTTCTTTCTTCTGCTGCTCGTTGGACCTCTTTCTCTCTCGTCTCTTTCTCTCTCTAGAATCTCAAAGCTTCGCCATAACCCATTTAACAAAGCTCAGGTTTGTATCCATCTTCATTCGATCTATACGCCGTCGTTTTCGATTCCCCTTCTCGTAATTCCCTTCCTATCTTATTTTCTTCTTTAGGGTTTCATTTTTGATCGGGGGTTTTTCACTTGTGTTCTTGGTCAATTCGATCTTAATTTTTTCTTCCTGGATTGCCCTAGTTTTTTCTTATCGTCTATCTTATATATTAGATGGGTTTGTTTTTGATATCTCTTATGGGTCTCTAATCTATCTGATGTTTTTCAGCTTCACTTTTAATTCAAGATTAGGGTTTATTGCTGTTTAGTTATTCGGTAACGGGTTTTCGAATTCGGGGATTGCGTTCTTGATAACTATAGAGCTGAAATGAATATGGTTAGAGTTATTTAGCGCATGGGAATTCAAAATTTTGTGCAAGATTGTTATTTAAAATTTGGGTAATCCGAGGTTTTGGTTTAAATGACTTCCCAATTGATTTCACATATTTTTCGGCGATGTTCTAAGTTCTTGTGATACGCCACTGAGGCACGGGGTTAATTTTTTTTATTATTTTTCTAGGTCTTTTTGTTTTACAGTGAGTGGAGTTGAAGGATTTTGGGGAAGGAGTTTTGGAGTGGGAAATGGCTGGGGTTGCGAGTGAGGAAGCTGGCGTTGGAAGGTCCACAGAGGGCATTTCAAGTGGACAGCGCTGTCAATCGGGTGAAGCATTAGCAGAATGGCGGTCTTCTGAACAGGTGGAAAATGGAACCCCATCAACTTCACCACCATACTGGGATACTGATGATGATGATGATGGAGGTATGCGATTGTAGTTACTAGTATCTCTTATCTCTTATGTCTTGGATATTAGTTGGTGTAGACCTCTCTGGTTGAACACGTTAATCTGCTATTGAGACACCCGGTTGATAATATCATACCATCTCAAACGTGCCTTGCGTCGCCAGGGCGATAAAAATATACCCCAATTTTTTTTTTAATTTGTCTAAAGAGTTTGTTGTTATTTTATTTTCAAAACGACCATCTGAAAACCAAACAAAATAAATTTTTTCACTTGCAAGGCAAACCTGGGGAGGCTTCATCTGTCCCAGATTTTGTTGAAATTGGCTGCAGACAATGTTTTCCCTTTTTTTTCTTTTTGTGGAATTTAGGTGGGGAATGAGTTATATTTTCAGTTGTATGTGAATGTTCCACATGTGGATGTTGGAATATGAGTGCGGTTGGACAGTTGGAGAGTTCCTCTGTTGAAGTCAGGGTTCACATTAATGGCTAGTTTATTGAGATTATTATTTTGGAGAATATAAGTTTTAATGGCTTTCTTTCCATTACTTAAGAGGTGCATCATGGAACATCCCAACATGTGTTGTACTGGTTAGACTTAGAGTTTTATTGCGACATCATTTCTTTTCTTACATTCGTGTGCTTTGTTATTGAGAATCTAAAGGAGATTTTGCTGGAAGTTGAATTTATTTATTTAGTTTTATATTGGAAAGGAGATGGAAACTAATTGGTGGAACAAAAGAACTTTCAATTACAATTTTACAAGTTGGGTGTTGTGCTCTGAGGATATATTATTAGACTTGTATTGATTTATTATGCTTATTCTTCTGGATCTTAGAATAAGTTCAGCTTGAGTTGTTTCAAGTGGAACCAATACCAGAGTTGGTTTTATCCGTTTACAATCTGTTTTATTTGTATTAATTACTTCATTCAAACTTAGGATTGAGTCTTAAATTTTGTTATTCAAACCTACTGGCTCACATCTGAGGTTAGCTTGCCCTCAGGTGTGTGCTTACTTATTGTTTTTTTTTTTTGCTTTTATCTAATATGCAGTTGAATTTGTCATCTAGGTTTGTGATTGCTTCCTCTTATATAGATATACCAAGCTCGTATGTGATTAATTTTCCAAACTTTTAATTCTTGTAGGGCCAAAACCTTCTGAGTTGTTTGGCAAATATACATGGAAGATAGAGAAATTTTCACAGATTACCAAGCGAGAACTCCGCAGTAATGCTTTTGAAGTTGGTGGCTATAAATGGTATGGAATTTGCATTTGATTGTTCTTTACATGCTTTCTGTTATATTCTTTTTATAGCTGATCTAATTGTTCTCAAATGCAATCTTTTGTCTTTTTATTTAAAAAATAAATGATGATTCATGTGGACAGAAGTGCCTGTTTGCTTTGACAGGCACATATTGAGGTCTGCCAATGTCTCTTGTTCTGCTTGCATACATGCATTGTTAGCAAATCATTTTGGAAAAAAGTATCTTGATCTTTTCAGATAGTTTATTTGAAAAACAAAATTTGACAGTCATATGGTAGCCAAGAGAGCTGAACCAAATTTTTTATTTACTTTATTATCATTTGCCAAACAATGGGATAACACAACATTTTGTCTCGCTTCATGGAGAATAGAGTGGATCTACGAGTTTGCCTCTATATAAATGTTCAGTGTTATATTTGCACCTTATGTTTGTTTTATGTTATTTGGTGGATGTTAACATCTTACGTTGTTTGCTTGTGGCTGTTGAATCAAATGGGAAGTTCCTCTGTTAGTTTGATCTGATCTTTTCCATTTTGGGTGACAGGTACATATTAATCTATCCACAAGGTTGTGATGTTTGCAATCATCTTTCATTGTTTCTTTGTGTTGCCAACCATGACAAGCTCCTACCAGGTTTGATGTTAATATTGTTTTTGGAAATTCTATTTTATTCCATGATGTCTGTTCCTTGTTCTTTTTGGTCATACATAATCTTTTGTGTTTTGCAATAGGTTGGAGTCATTTTGCGCAATTTACAATAGCTGTGGTGAATAAAGATCCAAAAAAGTCTAAGTACTCGGGTTAGTTGGTTAGATGATGGCATTCCTTCATAATGAATACAATAGAGGCTTTGCTCTATCTTGTGAGGCTAATTGCAATTTTTACAGATACATTGCACCGTTTCTGGAAGAAAGAGCATGACTGGGGCTGGAAAAAATTTATGGAGTTATCAAAGGTGTCAGATGGATTTTTAGACCCTGCTGACACACTAATTATAAAGGCCCAAGTGCAAGTCATCAGGTAAATTTGATGACTGATATATTTTTATCTTATCCTGTCTATTTTGCCATACTTTGCAAAGTTTCCAGCTGCTGTATTCTATGTAGTGCCTATTGCTGCTTGATCCTTCTGATTGCTAATTATTTTGAGGAGAATTTTTTATTTGTATTATCATTTGATTACTACTTTCCTTGGGAATATAAAATTTACAGCTGCACCATTCAGAACTCAGTAATCCAACAAGCATTATAATTACGAAAAAAAAAACTGCGCATGGGATTAATGTAATTATGTCATAGTGACAGGTTTTGAAATGAAGTTTTCAATAGAATTGAAATGTTGGTTCATTTGGTAGTCTGTTTTTGATTAGTGGACTATGTGATTAGCATATCTGGTGTTCTATCATCTTAACATGCTGCAAGTGGTTATGATTTTGGCACATTTTTTTATATTTTTTTTGAAATTTATTATTTTTCTCTAGGGAGAAAGCAGATCGGCCTTTTCGTTGCCTTGATTGTCAGTATAGGAGGGAACTCGTTAGGGTTTATCTGACAAATGTGGAACAGATTTGTCGCCGTTTTGTGGAAGAGAGACGAAGCAAGCTTGGGAGATTATTAGAAGACAAAAGTAGATGGAAAAGGTTTGTGCATTTGAACTTTGAGTTAGTTCATCTCTGAAAACATTATTATTCCAACTCTTAGAAATGGAGATTTGACAATAGCCCTACTGCATCATTGATTATCATACGAGATTATCTCTTTTTTGTGACCATGGTATGGAGACTTGCGCGTAGCTAGAGCACATTGTTTTTTTTTTTTTTTTAAATTCTGCACATGTTTAATTAATTTGTAACTTGATAAATGGTTTTCTTCTCTCTTCAGTTCATTTTGATGCTATAATATGTGCATTCCACTATCCTTTTCTTAGTAGTTTATATATTTAGCTAGTGACACTGAATGTAACTTGGCAGCTTTAATGATTTCTGGAAAGGAATGGATCCAAATTCCCGACGACGCATGTCTAGGGAGAAAACAGATGTGATTCTGAAAGTAGTTGTGAAACATTTCTTTATAGAGAAGGAAGTCACATCTACTTTGGTAATGGATTCCTTGTATAGTGGATTAAAGGCACTTGAAGGTCAAAATATAAGCATCAAGGAGAGGATGAAATTGTCAGATACTGAACAAATACCTGATCCAATTGTTTGCATCGAGAAAGATGCATTTGTATTGGTGGATGATGTGTTAAAGCTACTTGAAAGGGCTGCGTTGGAACCATTGCCTCCAAAAGATGAAAAGGGTCCACAGAATCGTACAAAGGTGGGTACTCCAAACTGCCTTATTGTGCTGTACTTTTGTAACGCTATTCGGGCTAAATTTCAGTTTTGAATTTGTCAGCAATGAATACAAGTGTCCTGAGATTTCAACATCTTTTTATATTCACTGGAAAGGAGACTTCAAGACTAGTAACACATTCACAATTTTTTTTTTTGGGGTGATTGGGGTGGTCTAATGTATTTTTTGAACTTTCTTCTCCCATTAAAGAAAGAAACACTGTTTGATAGGTTTAGGGAGAAAAAAAGTGGCGAAATCATTTTTGTCAAATTAATAAATTCTTAGTCTCCACGTGCGCGGTGCAATATATCGTATTCTAAGGGATATTGTATTATTATTATGTTGCTTCTATGAAAATGAAAATATGGCCGTTTTTTAGAGACGGATTGAAGTTTGAGGAATTTATATGCAAGTGATATGTTTGGAATGACCTGTAAAAATAACCCTTACTGTGATATTGATTATTTTATTGTTGAAGTGTCTGATGCAGTTCAATCATTATCATATAGTAAGTCCACATGTTTGCTTTGCTTGTAACCTTGATCATAAAAAGAGTCTTGGCTATTTTACAGTCACACTGCGCAGCTTATGTCAGCTGGTATCCCACCCGAAATAAATCATACTTTTCTCGTTGTGTTTGGGCAGTAATTTTATTACACGGAACGGAAAATACATCCATAGAAATGTCAAAGTCCATTTTCTTGATTCTAGAACTAGATGGTTGCTATGATGAAATTGAATAGTATTTGGAACTTTATGTATACAAAAGTACAATACACTATTTCTATGTGTTGTTTGGGTATGTGTTTTTATTCTAGTATTACACTGGACATAGGTCTAAAAATGCCTGCTCGTATGTTATGGCTATCTTAAATATTCAAGCAATCTCTGTTTTTGTGAATGTTGCACCTGAAATATTAAAAAATGTTGATGTGTATGTGCAGGATGGAAATTCTGGTGAGGACTTTAACAAGGATTCAATTGAGCGTGATGAAAGGCGCCTTACAGAATTGGGGCGTAGGACTGTGGAAATATTTGTGCTTGCTCATATTTTCAAGTAATGCCTCTCTGATATATTCTATTTTCTCAAATTTTTATTTTCCCACGCTTTTGGAATTATTTCTTCAGAATCCAACTGTTAGTGGCACCGCCTTCAAATTATCCTTGCTATTTTTGTGATATTTTGCAGTTATTATCCTACGTAGTCCCACACTTATCTTGAATTATTAAGAACCTGCAATATGTAAGAGGATTTTGAATGGGATTGAAGTGCAACTTTTGTTTCTTGTGAATAAACCAATCCTAAAGACCAGGCCATCTACAATTTTTTTTATTCATTTTTATTGATGTTTTCATGGTGATAGGCTTTTGGAGAATTCCTTCCTACTGTGGATATTAAAATCAGTTTTCAACTTTAAAGATTTGTATTCTCTCATCTTACTAAGTTTGAGTAAACATTTTAGTTTTGATTATCTGCTCATTGTATGATTAGTGAAGTGTACCAATATTATTTATTGTTTGAATATGCCAGTATTATATGACCATAAAGAAGTATATGTTTTATGTGTTGTTGCTTTGATAATTAATCGCTTGATCATTAAATTTATCTCTTTTATTTGTAGCCACAAGATTGAAGTTGCTTACCAGGAAGCTGTTGCTTTAAAGAGGCAAGAAGAGCTAATTCGTGAAGAAGAGGCACAGTGGCTGGCTGAAAGTGAGCAGAAGGCTAGACGGGCAACGGCTGAGAAGGAAAAGAAAGCCAAGAAAAAGCAGGCATGCCGAGTCCTTTATTTTCCATGATAATTTAATTTTAAAGCTCTTCTTGACTCCTAGAGTCGATTACTGATTAAGAAAGAACGGGAAATAAGAATTTATTCTTAAAAGTACAATTTCTGAATTCATACACTTGGGTGGGGAATATGGTTGCTTCTAATCATCTCTCAGGTTTCCTCCGGATGCTACATGTATCTAGAGTCTAGACACAGTATTTTGGCACATTATCAATTAAATTACAATATAAGCAGTTACTAACTGGAGCACTTGATGGTTCATATAAACAACAGGCGAAACAAAAGCGGAATAATCGCAAAGGTAAGGAAAAGGGGAGAGATGAAAGGACAATACTGGACAAGTACCAAGATGAAGTTCCAAGTAGCGATAAAAAAGATTCAGAAATGGTAGAAGAACAGCCTGTTGAAGAGAAGCCTGATGCTTTGGAAGATGTGTCTGATGTGTCTGATTCAATGGATGGTGTTACAGACATACTCCAACCTGACTCAGAAGACAGAGATGCAAGCCCTGTCAACTGGGATACTGATGCTTCAGAAGCTCATCCTCCAACAGAAGCTAGTAGCAGTGGAATTAGCGGGTTGTCATCTATAGCGAACGGGATTTCTGAAAAGAGGAGCACTTCCGCAATGGATGATAGTTCCTCAACTTGCTCCACGGACTCCGTCCCATCAGTTATAACCAATGGATCCTACAAAGGGAGCTCTCATTCAAACTACCAGTATGTAAAATCTCCTAGCAGGTAAAGTGGTAAAACATATTACTTGTTGCTGCTCACTACTTGGATGGATAATGTAATTTTTTCTGTGCTTATTGTATGTAGAGGGAAGCACTCACGAGGTAAGGCTAGTGATACGAGTTGGTCGGGTGAAATGGATAATCAATTTTCCGGGTCTGCAGCAGATGTTGGAGATCTAAATGATGTTTCTGGAGGTAGTAAGGCTGTCGACTGTGATACTGAGGACGTTTTAAGTGCCTCACAAGATAGGAATACTTGGTCTGAGCAGCCACCAGTTAAGAAGGTGATTTTTCCATATCCTTTTAGCTACAGTATAGCTTTTGATAGTCTAGATCTCAATATTTTTTTTCTGGTAAAGTTTACAGTGTTTTCAACTTCTAATTTCTTTCTTTACATGTCATATAAGTAATTATCTTGATAAAATTTTATTATCAACATGATAGGTTGTGGAAGAAGTTTCACCACAGAAAAAACCAAGCACCAAAGTCTTGGTTGATGTGGAAAGTCCGTCGAAAGAAAGGACGACTCTTCCATCCTCTTCTAGAAGCCCTCCTACTAGTCCTCCGAAACATACTCATTCCGCTGTTCAATTGAAGTTAGAGATCAAGGGTTCACCAACCATTGAACTTGGCCAAAGTAGAAAAACGCCCTCAAATGGCACACAACGAGCTGATAAGCCAGGCCCTTCAGTGTTATCCCCGCAAAATACAGTTACATCCAAACCAGAGGCCCAGAATGTGTCCACTTTGAAGTTGACAGAGAAACCGGCTCTACAGCAAATCCCTGTGATGTCTAGGCCCTCCAGTGCACCTCTAATTCCTGCCCTGAGACCAACTGCTCCTGTGGTTTCCATGGTTCAAACCTCAACTTCACTTGCTCGGTCAGTTAGTGCAACCGGTCGGCTTGGTCCTGACCCCTCACCTGCAAATCAAAGTTATGGTCCTTTGTCCTATCGAAATGCCATTGTCGGGAATCCCGTTACCTCTGGTTTCACTCATGCCAACTCTCCTAGTATGGGAATTAACCTGTCATCTCCACCTACTCAGCCACCTAATCTGGCATCCGGGTCTATGTTCTTACCACAAAGCTCTGATCGGCTAGATTCGAACTCAGCCCAACCTGGATTTGCTTTTGGGATGATAAACCGGGATAACTTACAAAATGGACCCCATCGGATGGAGAACAACTCCCAAGGAGTGACAGATGAGTTCCCCCATATAGATATAATCAATGATTTGCTTGATGATGAACAAGGAGGAAGGGCAGATGAGTCAAGTGGGGGTTTCCAGTCTCTTACCAATGGACAGCAGCAACACTTTTTAAACAGGCAATGCTCATTTCCCGGTGATGTGGGGGTTTCTGACCTAGGAGGTTCCGGAAACGGCTCGTGCAGATTCGAACGGACTAGGAGTTATCACGATGTTGGGTTCCAACGGAGTTATAGCTCTTTTGGGACCCACTTTGATACACCAAGGGAATATATTCCTCAAGCTAGTCATATTCCGTATGCAAACGGCCACATGGATGGTCTGATGTCTAACCAGTGGCAGATGTCTGCCTCAGATTTATCGTTAGTCGGGATGAGGAATGCAGAGACTGATGGTTCTTCTCCCTATTACAGTCCAGACTACTCAAATTTAGGCAATGGGTACACTGTATATAGGCCTTCAAGTGGGCACTGAAGGAAGGAGGAGGAGCTTGGATAAGGAAGTAGCCTGCGAATTAGCGGGTGATTGTGCATTGTAATAATGTATTTGGGGAAAATTGTTGGTCTTAGAATTGGAGTGAGGTTGTAATCTTTTCATAAGCTAACATTTTGTAGAGTGTTTCTTTTCTTCTTTCTTCTTCTACCTTCCTTTGCCGTGCCGCAGCTTTTTTAGGTTGTGATAACGAGGCTTTTTTTTTTTTCTTTTATGGATGATATCATGGCCTGCCTTGGTTAAATGATTAAAAGGGGCCACTTTATAATATTCAACCTTCACTACATATATCATGAATTGCAAAATTCAAGCAATGGATTAATTCTTATGTAAATATCCAACCTTGGATCTTATATGCATATGCTTCAGTAATGGAACTGTTTGTGTTCAAACTCCTGTCTCGTCTTTTCACAGGCTTATAAATAATGTTTCTCACCTGTCTTTGCCTCCTTAGCTTTGATACCTGTAGAAGAAACAAGCACAAGTAGGAAAATGCGAGTGAATTTTACTGTGGTTTACTCTTAATGTTGAAGTAAATCCACGAATCAATTGTTAGATAATCGTTAGGTTTAAGATTGCAACGTTTTAGAACAAACAAATGAAGAGAAATTTTAGAATATCTACGATCATCTTTAACCGTTTATTTCATTTTATTTACTCTAACTTTATTTTCTTCTACTACATCTTTAAGTACAAGTTCTTACAGTAAAACTTCTCCAATCATCTACTCTATTCAATTCTAAGAAGAATATACCTTATTTATATTCTTTTTTATTACTAATTATAATAAATCCAAAAATTCATATTTATCCTATTTAATAAAAAAATTGAGATCTTATATAATAAACACGTATTTCTGGTGACAGTAATGTTCAAGTGGTCCTTGAATGTCCAAATTGAATTTGGACATTGACCATTAGATCCAACAATTTCGATTATATTCACATTAAAAACTAAACCCTAGACATTAAAAACTAAACCCTAGACCCTAAATCATCGACCCTAGATACTAACATGTGACGTGTCATCGAATTATTAGTCCGGAGTATCACATCATCTAGGGTCGATGATTTAGGGTCTAGGGTTTAGTTTTAGTGTCTAGGGTCGATGATTTAGGGTCTAGGGTTTAGTTTTTAGTGTCTAGGGTTTAGTTTTTAATGTGAATATAATCGACATTGTTAAATTTAGGGTCAATGTCCAAATTCAATTTGGACATTCAAGAACCACTTGAACATTACTGTTTCTGGTGAATGCAGAAGTTCTCGTGAAATAAGTTTGTTATTATAAATTTACAGGTTCTCATGTTTCAACATGTTAAGAAGGTGTAGACTATGGTCACTTTGTTTTTTCCTTACTTTGTCTATACTTTGTCTTTTTCACCATTGAATTAGTTTTTAACCCATGATCCAATGGTTGACAAAACAAAGTAATGGTTACTTTGTGAAAAACAAAGTGACCATAGAATATCCCTGTTAAGAAACAAAAAGTGAAGGACTTTCATTTTTGTTAATCTTTATATATCGTTTTATATTACCAACATATAATTGGTAATTTTTTCTCAAATTTGCTATTATTTGTATGGCAAGAGATAGCTTTCGTTTAGTGCAATTAATCTTTGCATTTGTATAGGAAATACAGGATCGGGAGATAAAGTATAAAGAGAAACTATTCATTTGATTATAGTCCAATATATTTGTATATAAAAGAAAACGGATTTAGTATCTATCTTCCACGAGGAATTTGTTGAGGGATTCCAATGAGCTACAGCTTTGGACACATTAAGATTTTTAGATTTGTAATTTTTTCAAGACAACCGAAATCTAATAATGTTCTGGTTTATTCAATTTGTAAATAAAAGTTTGTGGTTTAACAGTTTGCAAATAATGGTATGTGATATGAAGTTTTTTGCAAAATAAGGTATCGAAAATTATACTATAACGTTTTAATGACAACGAAGTACATTTCGTATTTTTTAAGAAAATTACATTTACACATCAATAAAACATAACCTTTCAATGACATTTACCCTCAAACCGAAATCATAAACCATATTATGAATGATTTACGATTTTTAAAATTTGACAATTTACGAACTAAATTGAAGTTAAGTTCATTTTACAAATCTGTAATTCGATTCGGGTGATTAATATTTTGTTAGTATATAGATATAGGTTGTTAAAAATTAAAAAATATCAGAATAACTCAATAATGTGATTCAGATACTCTATTTTGTAAAAGTATTCATACTACATACCCTATTTGCAAAAATATTCATTCCACATTCTTGTTTGCAAATTGTACCCACAGACCTTTTTTTTGAAAATTGAGTAAACCACCAGCATTATTTTTGAACTTTTCTCAATATCTTATGTGTTTGATGGATATCATGGTAGAATTTGTTTAGACTTATTTTGATGGGTTTCTTTTTCATCTTTTTGTACTTGTTCTTTTGCTGATAATTTCAGCGTACGTTTCTTGAATCGGTTCTCTTAACTTTCTTTAATTTTATTCTCTTTCTCTTTAATAATATTTAGATCGGCTTTGGTCTTTGGTTCTTTGGAGATACCAACCTAATTAGATTATTCGTGCTCCAAATTTCTTGGCCATTATCATGCTTTTCATTGAATATCAGGCAATCATCGGTTGTATCGCATATCATGCAAACATCGGTGGTATTCTATTTGAAGATATCTATAAATCTTGCCACAACCATATTATCTGGCTCCAAATGTCTTTTCTTTTTTGGCTAGAAAAACATAAATGGCAATAAAAGATAGTATTTTATAAGTAAACGAAAACAAAATCATTTAATTTAACTAAGATTGCCTTTAATGTATTTAACTAAATTTATATATTTCAGCAATGAACAAGAAATTTCCTATCACATAGATAATCTCATCTCCAGTAAAACCTGAAGAATTAATCAATCAACACTCCTTTTATTCTTCAAAGACTGTTTTATTTATTTATGTATAATACTTGGGATTCAAGTTCAATTCAAATTAAACTCCTTCATTTCTTGCTTGTTTTTGTGACCCATTCAATCTCCATTTTTTATTTTTAAAATTTTTGTAGTCAAAAGTCAAAAAATCTTCCCATTCAAACTACAAAAAACGCGACTAAAAATCTTGTATAAATATTGCTCTTTTCATGTCCAACAACTTCATAATTCACATTAAAATTCTTTTTTGATATTTCAAGAAAATGATGAAGCTTGTTCAAGTTATATTTGCAGCATTCTTGCTACTTTCTTTACAAGTCCATGCTAGCAGGGTACTTTACGACATTAACCTTGGAAACATGCAGTCTTTACAGAGGGGGACCGTCCCCGGGAGTGGTTCATCCGGGTGTACTCACATTCCTGGGACCGACGGCCCTCCCTGTCCTGCTAATGTTAATTCTATGAACGTCGCCGGAAAGGCTCTGTCTCACGGCGGTGGTGCTTATCCACGTCTCGTCGTTGACTTTGGTGTTGCTGTTGACCGGAGGTCAAGTTGATTAATTGAAGATGAAGACTCAAAATGAGATTCTTATTAAAATTAATTAGCAGATTAGAAGATTTAATGTTTATACTTATAGGGACCAAATTACAGGTTGTTATACAAAACATTCATACAATTTTTTTATACGTTTTCTTTTTTTCTGTAATTTAATTTATAGTTGAAAATTGTACATTAATTATTTGATTATTTACCTGTAAAATTTCTTGAATTGTATATGGTATAATTACCGTTTGAATAATATTTATGGCTTTAATTATCAATCTGTACTTTGAATATGGTGTTTCTTTTAATTAATTCGTTTGGCTACCATTGAAATAGAAGAAATTTGTTCTGTTCCAATACGATTACGGATGGCTTAAAATACAATTACATACTTAAAATGGCTTAATTCATTCATTATCCTGATCTTTGTAAAAAACGATTACCTCTCTGAACTTATTAAGCGTCGGTAATTTCTTGAAAGTGACTTGATTACTTGAATTTCTTGAGAATAATTTACTGGACTCTTTTTTGCTTATTATAATTTATTGGACTCCGAACAAACACAATTACAAAAAAAGAACGAAGAGAAAACAAAACTATCAAGAAACGAACCTAGACATCGAACGTACTTAAAGTGATATATGTTTAAATTTGTCCAATTTTTTTGTATCGTTTTATAATGTGAACTTAACGTGGTTATAAATTATGTCATTTTAATCAAATTCAAAATGTTAACAAAACATAAGTTTAGAAGTCAATTTGTTTATAGAGCCAAGTTAATGTATATTTCATTTCATCGGCTTTTTTTTAAATGTTTGAATACACACTTGGATTTAACATATATCTGAATTTATCAATTTTGAACTTCCGCATACTTAAATGCTGATTCGATAAACTTTAATGTTAACATGCCATCACAAGTCAAACTTTCACCAACCATATGTGCAAACACAATGTCAAAAGTTTATATTGACAAATTTAAATGTGTAACCGGTTGAAATATAAGTTTAGAGTGTCAAGAGCGACGGTTTTGATATCTAATTAATTAGTTAATTAATTATGTATTAAGCCCTACTGATTGTGCTTTCCGGCCAGACAAAAAGGCTGTTAAGCTTAAAAATAAAATAATTAAAGTTCAAATTGGGATTAAGATTAAAATTGGAAAAATTAAGGGAAGTAAGCTTCAAATTCAACATTATCAAAGCAGGTGGCTATGTCTTTGACTATTGCGGAGTCAAAATCAAATAGAATATATAATTTTATTGGAGTATTGTCAACTCCATGCAGAAATTTTCACTCAATTAATCAATATTTATCCTATATGATCACATAATAAAATCAAAAGTAAGCTCTCATATTTCAAAGAGAAATTGCTAATTAATGGATGGTAGTGGCTTGATTTAATTAAGATTACTTGCTCAAATAGGAATTTGCTGTTTCAGTGGAGAGTGACTAATTAAGATTATGCCCATAACAATCATCGTAAATTTGTAAATTAATAAAAAGAATATTCCTAAATATTAAGTGGATTAGGTAAATATCTTAATATCAAGGCACTAATTATACGGATTCTTTTATCTTGATAGGCTTACAACTAAGGCTCTTTTTCACGTCTATTTGAGTTCAATTCAATTCAATAATTTTCAGTTAAAAAAATAATATAAGCTTAATTTGGGATTGCTGTTGAAAACTGCTGTAGCTGTGGGGAAAAGTGCGGTTTGAAAAAACGCTGTTGGAAAAAGCAGAAGACTATTTGGTAAAATGAAAAGTAAAAATATGTGGTTGAAGTAAAATCAGTTTTGAAATATGTCAATTAGTGGTTTAAGACATAATAGAACATAAATTTTGTAATAAAATTTCTAACATTAATTTTCTTTTCAATGTTTAAAGGTTTTTTTTATCAATTTTTGAAAATAGAGGGACTTACTAGTGATTAATTTACAAATATAGGGACTAAATTTTTTTCCAAGTCTTTTATGGGGGAGTATTGGTTGTAATATGTATTAAGACTCTTGAATATTTTTGTCCAAATTTTAAAATTAATTGTTATATGCAAAAGTTGAGAAATCAGCTTTTTCCAAAAGCATGAGGTCTCTGCTTTTAGTAAAAGCAGCTTTTAACCAAAAAACACTGTCAGAAAAAAGCTGCTTTTGATCTTTACCAAACACTATAAAAGTTGCTGTAGCTTTCTGCAACAGCAATACCAAACGCAACCATAGTCTAAGATAAATAATTTAATGTAGGCTTGCAACTAAAGCAACAATTCTCTCTATTGAAATTCGACCCGATAATTAAGGATGAAAAATTCCCATTCTATACTCATGAAGTGGGAATGGAAAGTAAAAAATTCTAAAAGGTGCAGATGAGGCGAGAACAATGATGCTCGATCGAAAGAGAGAAAAGGTCTTATATATTATTGAATTGATTGAGTTGGAATTACACTTGAGCTGTGTATATATAACTCAGAGAAGAAAACAGAGAAGGGAAGCAATTATACATGCATTTCCCGTCAAAAGAAAAAATAACAGATTGCTGACTCAGTTTAACAGTAAAATATCTAAATCAGTCCTTATATTCTTTAGAAGCTTCATATTGTAGTCCATTAAGTTCAATACGCCCCCGCCAAGCTGAAGCTTCTGTCAACCTAATGATTCCCATTCTAACAAGTGAAGGCAACATAACATCATGGCTTAAAGACTTAGTAAAGATGTTTGCTAGCTGAACTTCAGAGTACACATGAACAGTTTGAATGAAGCCATTTGAGATGTGGTCTCTAACCACATGGCAATCAATCTCTACGTGCTTGACTTTATCATGAAACATAAGATTTTTGGCTATTGCTATTGCAGCTAAGTTGTCACAATATACAAGTTGATTGGCTGATCAAATGAGACTTGAAAGTCCTGAAGCAAGTAATTGGTCCACTTCAATTCACAACTTGTTTGTGCCATACTCCTATACGCAGATTCTGCAGATGACCTACTACCCACTGCTTGTTTCTTTGTCTTCTAAGAGATTAAAGATGAGCCAAACAAAAATACAAAACCCTTTCAAAGATCTTCTAGTCTGTCTACATGCTCCCCAGTTTGCATCACAGAAGCCAGTAAGCTTCATTTTATCACCATCTTCAGATTGAGTTGGATAAGATGCTTCACAAAATCCAGTGATTTGCATTTGATCAACATCATCAATGGTTTGTTTTGGATAGAACAAACCATAATTGAAAGTGCCTTTAAGATATCTTAGCACATGTATAACTGTCTGATAGTGATGAACTTCTGGTTTATGCATGAATTGAGAAAGTAGTTATGTCATATAGGCAATGTCAGGCCCAGTGAAATTCAGATAAAGCAACCTCCCAACTATTCTCCTATACAGACCATCATCTTCATAGGTAGTACTTGACCCAGACAGAATAATCCCAGAAGCCACATAACTTGAAGCAGCTTTGGCATCTTTTAACTTTACATCCTTCAAAATATCCTTTATATACTTCATTTGAGATAAGGCATTGCCATCTTCTGTTCTTATAATTTCAATGCCTAGGAAGCATTTCACAGTGCCTAGATCCTTGATAGTAAATAAGTCATGAAGATAACTTTTTATAGCTTGAATTTGAGTAGGAACATGACTTGTTATGAGCATATCATCAATATAAATAACAACATAAGTTGAGATCCCATATGTATTTCTGCTGATGAAAAGGCAACGATCATTGCTGGACTTCTTAAACCCAAAATCATTAAATTTGGAAGAAATCTCTTTATGCCATTGTCTGCCAGCCTGCTTGAGGCCATAAAAAGACTTGATGAGGTGACATACTTGACCTTGAGGACATTTGGTGTAACCAGAAGGAGGTTCTAAGTAAATATCTTCCTCCAAATAGCCATGTAAATAAGCATTGTTAACATCAATCTAGTGAATTTTTCAGTTTTTTTTGGTGCTGAAATGGCTAGCAGAAGTCTAAATGTGACACTTTTAGCCACTGGACTGAATGATTCATGAAAATCCACACCCTGAAATTTGCTATATCCCTTAGCAACCAATCTGGCTTTAAATCTATCAACCTCTCCATTTGCAAGATACTTGATTATGAAAACCCACATACATTTGATAATTCTTTTACCAGAAGGTAAACTGCAGAACTCCCAAGTATTATTTGCCTCAAGTGCCTCAAACTCATTATCCATGGCTTTCATCCACCTTGGATCTTGGCTATTGCTGGATAGTTCTTTGGTTCAGTTTCTGATGTTATGTTTGCAACAAACTCTGCAAACCTCTTGAGGGATATAAATGCAATCTAAGCCATTGTCACTAGCATTATAGTGAAATAGTCTTTCATCCAAGATGGATTTTGTTTGGTTCTGGTTGGTTTGGTGTTTGTGTTGGAAATTTGAGGAGTGGGAGGTGGTATGAGGATGGGTGAATCTGTTGGAGTAGGGATAGGTAATGGTGATTAAGTAGAATGGTCAGTTGGTAAGGGAAGGGATGAGTTTTGGAATGGAAAGATGGTCTCCATGAATTTCACACCCCTGGAGACTATGAACTTATTAGATTGCATATCGAACAGTTTGAAGCTTTTTTGGCCTGGTGAGAAACCAATAAACACATCGCCATTTGATCTGGCATCAAACTTTGTTTTGTGAGGCGTGACATTGGTATAATAACACAAACTTCCAAAAATATGAAAGATGTTGTAGTCCGGTTTTTGGTCAAAGAATGTTTCATGAGGTGATCTCCATTTCAAGAGTTTGGTGAGTAAGGCATTGGTTATGGTAGTAGCTAGGAGTATGGCTTCTCCCTAGTACTTGATTGGCATTGATGACTGAAAGAGCAAAGCCCTGGCTATGTTTGGAAGCTGTCTATGCTTTCTCTCCATTACTCCTTTCCGTCGAGGAGTGTAGGGACAAGATCTTTGATGTGTAATGCCTTTGGATTGAAACAAAGAAGTGCATTGTTTATTCACAAACTCAGTGCCATTGTCACTTTTGATGACTTGAACTTTGGCATTGTATTGAGTCTCAATTCCAGCAAGAAAACTTTCTATAGCTTTATAAACTTGTAGCTTATTTTGAGTCAATACAACCCAAGTAAATCTGGTAAAATCATCCACTATATATAGTAACAAAATAATTTGCACAAGAACAAGATGATATTTCATAAGGACCCAAAGATCCAAATGTAATAACTGCAATCTACAAGTAGTTGAAATCGCACTTAAGCCAAAAGAAAATATGTGTTGTTTTGCCTTTGGACAAATAATACATAGCTTAGAATTGTAGTTTTTTGGAAATTCTGCAATGTGAGATAAAGGTGTTGTAGATGCATGTCCCATCTTCATATGCCACATATCAGCTGAAGAAAAATCTGCATGTGAGTAGTTGACTCTGGGAGGATCGTTTGAGCTTGTGAGTTGAGGTTGTATCTGTGTGGAAGACTTGAGTTGAAAGATTCATCAGAGAGGTTGTAGAGTCCTCTTATAAACCTGCGAACAACAATGCATTCATATGAGTGTTGGTCCTGCAAATAACATTTATCTGAGTGGAAAACAACCTCAATGCTGGAATGTTTTAGCAATTGACCAACATACAACAGATTGTATTTAAAAGATGGTATGTGCAACCAAGTTAGAGAAGGAGATAACTTCACATTCCCCATATGCATTACAGCTTTTGAGCTTCCATTAAGCATTAACACAAGTTTTCTCTTAGAAACCAAGTAAAAACTTGTAAAAATGGATAAATGTGGAGTCATATAACTAGTGGCTCAATTATCAATTATCCAGAACACACCATGATTAGCACTGAGACAACTTTGAATCACATTATTAGAGAAACCAGAGAATCCTGTGAAAGCTGAGAGATCATTATGTTGATGTTGTTGCTCTCCCTTCATCATTTTGTACATTTCCTGGATGACATAGCTCATGTTTTCAAGATTCTTTCCATTATAGGTTCCTCATCATCATCCACATGAGATCTTTTCACTTCTTGAACCGCATTTGCTCTGGTTAGCATTGCTAGAACTAGCCTTCCCTTTGTAGTTTCTGCCTCTAAACCACTCATGATACCCCACAATCTTGAAGCATTCAGCTTTATCATGTCCAAACTTGTGACTATGATCACATTTCTTATCAGCATTAAACATTCAGCTTTAACATGTCCAAACTTGTGACTATGATCACATTTCTTATCAGCATTATTGTTGAAGATTCTATTTCCCCTCTCAGAATTGAACTTTTTCTGAGGATTAGGAGAAGCATAATTGGAAAATTCTTAGCCATGATCCATAGGGTTCTCTCATTGTTGCTCAATTTTAAGCACCATAGAGAAAGCAATATTAAGATTTGGGAGAGGTTCAGTTATCAAAATCTGACTAGTAACATGTTTAAAGCCCTCGTTCAATCCACTTAAGAACTGCATTAACCTATCCGCTTCTTCTATTTCTTTTATGCGTTTGAATGCATTACATACACAGTCTTTGGATACACCATACTTGCAATCTGGCATTGGTTTCAATATGCACAGTTCATTCCATAACTTCTTCAAATTGGTGAAATTAAGTGCAAATAGAGTGATTACCTTGTGTAGTTTGACATAGTTGCCTCTTGATTTTGAAGAGCATTGGTGAGTTCTTGTTGCCAAATCTCGGTGGTAAATTCAATCCAGAGATCTCCTGATGAATCAGCTAACATGAAAGATTCTGAAAAACCTTTGTGAATTCAGTTGAGAATCCAGACGGTTACTAAGTAGTCTCCCTCCTTCCATGTTTGATAGCATGGAGATCCTCTTGTAGGTGGAACATCATCATGAACTTGTGCAATAAACGTCAACTTCTTCTTGATAGTCAAAGCTCAAATCATCGCATGCTTCCAGGTGAAATAGTTCATGTTAGTAAGCATAATGCTAATTATCATTGCACCAGGGTTATCATTTCCGCCATTGTTGCTCTCCATAGCTTCTGTGTTTGTTTCTTCTGAATTTTCAGTTGATTCAGGAAGATGATCGATGAAAAATTCACCTCTCAGTACTTCTATGCTTCGATTTGAAGTTTCAGTAGTAGTTGAGATAAGATTTCTCTCTTATTCCTCAGGATCGAATTCAATTTCTTCTTCTCTATCGGAGATATCCTCTAGTGTCAGATCTATTATTCTAGATCTTTGATGCCTTTCACGATATCTATTCCGCCGTTTCGCCACAACTGATACCATGATCGATTGGAAGAGAGAAAAGCTTTCATTATTGAATTGATTGAGTTAGAATTACACTACTTGAGATGTGTATATATAGCTCGAAGAAGAAAACAAAGAAGGGAAGCAATTATACCTGCATTTCCCGCCAAAATAAAACATAAAGAATTACAGATTGCTGACTCAGCAATAACATGTTTTAACAGTAAAATATCTAAACCAATCCTTATACTCTTTAGAAGCTTCAAATTGTAGTCCATTAACTTCAATAAAGGACCTCACCCCACATCCAAATGGAGATCTCCATCCTCCTATGTTTCCAAAAGAATTTTGCTTAAATATTTTAAAAATATGTTTTACAGTTTGTAGTAAAAGTCTTAAGGTTAGTTTGACATCGTTGTGAAAAAATGTGTTGTCAAAGAAAAGTGATGTGGGGAAAGCAGACAAAACCGAAAAGTGTCTGATAAATACATTCAAAAAGTCATTAAGCTCAATAAATAAAAAGAAAAATATGTATTTATTCAGACATATTGAAAGTTAAGGTTATTTTAAAATTTTTGGTGAAATCAATTATTTCGCTTTATATTAACTATGAGCTCAAGCCTTAAATAACCAAAATATTTTTTTTTGTGATAACCAAAGAATTCATTCAAGAAACTAGCTCGGAGCTACATCAGAAGATAACAATGAGTGAACACAACTCGGGGATTCATCTACTCTTACCTCCAATTCTGTGAGCTTTACCCCCATTTAGCCAACTCGTGGGCTACTTTATTACATTGTCGCTTGGTATGGACAAATTTAACTCGAGATAAATGTGAAGCACACTCCATTACATCCTCGAGTAAGAGCAAGGTATATGCGGAAGTAGGGATTGTGCCGTTGAGTGCCGTAACAATATTGTTGACATCGAGTTTTATTATCAAATTCTGAAAACCTGCATTTTTTATCACCAACATACAATCTCTTAGAGTTGTAGCTTCAGCCACCTCGGGTGAAATGTAATGCCCGATCGAACCATCAATTGATAACTGCACATCTCCTTTTCCATCTGCCTTAAATAACCAAAATATTAAAAAGTGTAGTATTCGGAGAAAAAAAGAGATATATATAGAACAAATATTACCAAATCGTGGATATATATTTTCAAATAGGATGTTACGTATGCAAAAATCTATTGAAAAATACGTAAAATTATATTCAACTAAAAATGAACACGTCTCAAATATTAGTATTAATGCAACGAAAATGTGAGAGTTTGAATAAGCTAATACTATTGACCAGAATGGAATAAAATAGTCTCATGCATCTCATGTTAACTAAACTAAACTAAGCTATATAACCTGTTAAGTATAACTTCACCAAAACGATGCCGCGTCAAACCACCAGCTGACTTATTAATAATTTAATATATCCATCATCATGTCTTCTTGTGCTTGCTCCTCAAGCACCGGCATTCATTCTTAATGTTTTCACAACTATATTTTTTCTTTTTTCTTCAAAAAAATTAGTTTAAAATTCTATACATGCCAACTAATTAATATGTCAATCTTTTCAATCACTTTGATAAAGTAATTAATATAAAAAGTTATTCAACCCATGCTGTCCATAGGATCAATTTAGGCGTACGTGGACACCGTGGAGCTGGGTCTGGATCTTCGGAACTACATCTATCAGGAGTGATTTTGGTCTTCTCATATTATCTCCATAATGAGTGTTTTCGCCCCCTTTCGGCTTTAGAAATTTACTAAAAAAAGATGATTTCTCATAATAAATTCGTCGAAAATTTGTAAAATAATGTCAATATAGGTAATTTATTTTATTGGAAATTTGAAATATTCCGTCGAAGATCTACAGTTTTCGTTAAAACATATTGTATTTTTTTTCCTCCTTTTGACAATATGTATGAGCTACAATAGAAAATTCTTTTATAAGAAAAAGTTATTGTGAATTCTTTTTATATACCTAATGTAAAACTGTTTCACTCCTTAATATTCTAGATTCGCTACTGCATTAAGATGATCAAGTTATTATTGGAAATGTAATAAGGAAAAATTCCAACTCTCAAGAAAACAAAAAGCTTATTCTCAAACTTTTCCTTAAAAATTCTAAGAGAATTGTATTACGACAACTATAATTTTTCAACTACAATTTTTCAACTCTTTTATTTTGAAGTTATTTAAGTATTAACTAAAAATAATGATTTGCAAAACAAAAAACGTTGTTCAATTGTTAATGTGGTTCAACATAACTTTACTATTTTTTTATTTTGTTTTAAGAAATAACTTTATTATTTTCACTATTTCATAAATGAGGCAGTCACCATCCATTTTGAGGCTTTATATTAAAGTGTAAGGATCATAATATCATAAATTAAATTTGAAAACTTTCATGCAGAATTCGGAAGTAAAGCCCAATGGCTTACATGTCCGATATTCTTCAAGGCAATCACCCTGCTATTCCAAATACGTACTAAATGTCCAATTCGTGTTATAGACACTAAGCATAGGACCACCCAATATCATGAACCAATGGTTATGAGACGTCATCAAAGAATCTTGTAGGACCCACAAGATCAGTGATCACCTCCAAGAGGAAATTATTAGTTCGTAATACACTTGTTACACATTCAATTGCGGATCCTTAACTAAAGTTAGAAGTCCTGAACCCCTAATAATTTCTCTACAAAAATGGAACAAATGCAGTAACTTAAGTGTTGGAGGGTAACCAAGAAACATCCCTATGTACTAACATATAGTATGTAGATATGATTGCTGAAGCTTCTACACCACTCGATTCAGGCAACCCAGGAATCCAAAATCCGTGTTCACATTTAACTTTTATCCTACATTTTTTAAAATTTAGCCATCGGTGAATAATGAATAAAGTTTAATAGCTATAGGTGTAATTTCTCCGCCATTTCATAATAAGAATTTTATGCCATTTATGAGCTCTGATATTAGTGAGGCAAATACATACCATCTGTTCTAATTTCTACAAGCACAAATACCACCTTTAATGACTATTCTTTTTCTTTGAAGAATTTAGTGACTATTTTTTATTGGAACGAAACAATTTCATGAATAAATTTTAATTGCAATTTGCAGTTGCATGATTGTAATATACATTTCATATTTTTGTTCAAATGGAACAATACACAAAAATATAGAAACAAAAAAATGAAAATAAAATAAAAAAATAAAGGGGACATTTATGATTTGAGTCTGATCAAACCATCAAGTATAAAAGAAATCGTATATTTTCAGAATGACAAAAAAATATTGGGTGCCGTATTCATGATGAGAAAGCGGTGGTGTCTTGGAGCGGTGGTGGCAGAGGCGGTGCCCGGGCAGCAAAGTTCATGGTGGTCAAGGCAGGGCAGTGGCCGGAACCACCGGGAACATGAGAACATGGAGAACTTGAGGAGGGTGGAACTGGACCTTTTTGAAGCACATGACTTAACAAATGTTGCTTCACCCATTTCTCTCCATTACAAGGTCTAATGCTTTCTCCAAGTTGTAATAGTGTGCTCATAGTCAAAATAATTGTAACTAATTTCATCACATTTTTGGTGCTATGATTGAAACCCATTTGAGATATTGGAGAAATATGATCAATTTTGTTGAAGGTATAATTAAACGTGATGTGTATTGAAAATGAAATTAGAGGAAGGTGGTTACATATATATATAGATAAATTGAAAACGTGCATACTAGGTAATGCAATATGTAATAAATTCATTCTAATTGGGTTCATGTTTTTTCATAGCTAGTTTTCAACACAACACATAGACTAAGATTTTTCGTTTGACCATGTAAATTAGAGTTGGTTGACTAGACCAGAATCTAATTTTTCAAGTTTTACAAGTTACATTTGACATAGTCTATAAAGGGTTGAGTTAAGTTTTTGATGAATTCTTTGTTTTTTTTTTTATTATTATTTTACATCAATTTTGACATATTTATGTATGGGTAGTATGGTTATTTTCGACCCTTTAAAAAGATGATATGGCAGTAACTAACTAATGTTTACAATTAGACGATTTAGATTCGAATCTAGAGAGGGTAGAGGAAAAAGATAATATTAAAATTTTAGTCCACCTTCATACCTTTAAAAAAATATATAGTTATTTTCATTTTTTTTCTATTTAAAATTAATCTTATTTATCTACATATTTATGCCTTGTTCTTTTGGTTTGTTCACTTCAGCAAACTTTTAATCATGACCTAAGTTTATATGTTGAAATCTTCAAATAATTTATTAAATATACATTTCGTCTATCCAAAACTGAACTATGTAAAAAATAATTAATAAGTTTGGTTAACTTTCAATGAAAAATGACGCAAATATGACATGCATATTTCAATGCCACAAATGTTACCAAATCCCACAAGACAAATAACACTTTAGCCCTTTATCTTTTTATATTTAATATGGTATAATGCTCTTCAATTGTAAGTCAAGAGTAACTTTTATTACATTAAACTGGATCAATTCTAAATATTACTAAGAAACGTATACTTATTTATTCTCGAATTACCAATTGATTTAATTTTATCAAAAAATAAAAATTTGATTAAATAAAAGAAAAAAAAAATAAAAATAAAAATAAAATAAAAGGTTTTCGAATTTATAGTAAAAAATTCAGTAATTTTAAGTAATCGGAAGAGAAAATCAAATGTTAAAATTCATTGCCAATTTAGCCACGCTATCAATATGGAAAGTAGATGGATATATCTCAAAGTATGTTTTGATTCTGACTATTCCTACCTATTGAATTACATCATGATAATCAAATAAGACTTTAAAATTAACAACATATATATTTGAGAATGTCATTTTTGAATTTGTACACCCTTGGATGCTGCTTAAAAATATTCTTCCATTTAAATTTCTAAAATACAGAATTATTTTTATTCATATTCTAACATATAATTCAGGTTGAATTCAAACTTAAATTTGGTTAATGTAGATGGTCGGGTCAGGGGTGTGCCCTGACTTATGGAGTAGGGGAAAGAAGAGGGAGCATGTTTGAAACGGGGGTGTTAGACTTCTCCTGCTGAAATATTGGTCAAAACATGCACTTTTGAGATCGATATACGATGCATGCTAAGCAACGTTAGATAACATGATAGAACATTTAAGTGATACTAAGTAACATTTACACGATAAAGTATTTATTCTTAAATTCAACCTCGTTCGTCCCTAAACGAAGATTGTCTCACACTTATAATTAATTTATTACTATTATAATTATCCAATATTAAGTAGTTTTATTACTATTACAATTATCCAATATGAGATGCTTAAAAACCTTTCATACTCAGAATTGGACGTCTGAAACATATAGTTTACATGACTAGACATTTATGGTGGTGCCAACCAACTATGGACTAATGAGCTCTATACAATCATTTCATTATCATTAAGCCAGGGATTGCTTTAGGACCCCGGGGCCATGTCTCTTGAAGATGAGGAGTAAGGCATTCAAATCTTTTAAAAATCGTGAATTTTTTTTATTCACCACTAGTTATAGCTAATTAACGTGAAATACTTAATAGTTATATATCAATTCGATTTGTCAACGTATCAACATATCTAATCTATGAAAAAAATCTAGACTACACATGGTGAATTAATCGATATCAAATTAACTGAACTCTTTTATATTTCGGAAACTAGCTATACAAAAACTATTAAATATTTATTTTAGAACAAAAAATAAGTCATGAAAATAAAGAATAAAAGTACAGCATTCCTTTACCACGATTGATGTTCCAGCTAATGATCTCGTTAACTAAAGACTAAATATGCAAATTATATTTAAATATGTGCCCAAGAAGCACATGTTAAGCTTTATTATTAAATATGGCCCGTAACGTTATTTAAAATGTACATATCATATTGAAATTGCTTAACCTCTTGCATGCCTTGACATAAAATAGAATACAATTTGGTGGACGATCCATATAACTAACCAATCTGTGGCACCTCAGTCACACTCTGAGATTCATCAATGAATACCCGAACCCTGTCGCATCGGAAGTCACCAGATACCATCGACCCCTCTTTCACGGTAAGGGCATTCACCTTTGGGTTCTGTATCATGATAATAACACTTGCTGCATCCCCATTCATCCCAACTAGCTCTGGCCATGAATCCTTTCCTAACATAAGGTAATTATCATAGTTACCACCAACAATCTTAATATATAAAACTGAAGCTACAATGCAACATAGTTCCTCAGTATTTGGAGATGTCTAATTAGTCTCCTAAAATTGTTCAAAGTGCGTGAGAAAACCACGTGGAGATCTGGACAAGTATGAATGCAACATCACTTTAAGCAAGTTTTCAAGAGGGTAATAGGTCACTCTAAGTAAACTCCCAATAGATCATTTCGAACAAATTCAAGTGGCTAATATGTCAGCTTATGCAAGTTCATCGATGTATTTAAACCTAAAATATAACTACCAGTATTCTCGTAAAAAAGATTTACTTACCTTCACAAGTAGTAGGCATATCCAACCTAAAAACTTGGTTGCCTGTTTTTGTATTTCCCTCTCTAGGTGACTGAGTAGGCTTAAGAATTAGGAGTATATAAGGGACTTATTGTGGAAGACAGAGAGAGAGAGAGAGAGTCCTATTTAGGCCCAAGAATCTTCTCTACTATGAGCCAGTCCATAGTAGAAGCTTCCATGAACAAGAAAACAATCATTTATAAATCTATACTAATATATACATACATAGAGAAAGGTTCTGTTTTGCCATATATGTACACGGAAGAGAAAACGAAGACCAGTTCAAACTATAATCCAAACAGATACTATTGTATAGCATTTTCATGGTGTCATGCTTGAGCCTTTCTTTTTTCTCAGTGATCTGTAATAAGCTTATATCTAGTCTACCTTGGGGCAAGTATAACAGTTCAAGCAGGAATATTGAGTTTCAGTTTTTTTAAACTGGCTCAAGTTATGCTATTTAATTATAAATTTAGTAATTTTAGAAGGCATAAAGTATTAGATGGTCCTCATCTATCAAAAATATGTGCTTGCCCCCTGACCTATTATTTTGTGTCATTGACCCCTAAAGTATAACAATCAATCACATTGTCCTCATATATAAAAATCAATTACACTTGGTTCAATTTAGACGGGAATTAGCGCATATGTAAGAAGCCCTATTACATGCCATGTTAGATGATTGCTAATCGGGTGGAGAAGAACCAATGTTCTTCAAGGCTGTAGAAGCAAAGAATAAGTGGTTTTTGGGTGTGAATTCAGGTAAATAAGCAGATTGCTGAAATAATGTAACAGTTGTATTGTGATTAGCAATCATCAAATACAAACATTTCACGGGTCTCCTTAATACACACGACTTTCTGTCTAAATGGGACTGTATGTAATTCAATGTCATACATCTGGGGTACTGTCACAACTAATGGGTCAGGGGCAAACACGAATATATTTACAAGTCAGGAGGTAAATGTCATAATATGTTAGGGTATAAACACAAATATTTTTGAGAGGCCAGGGACTAAATTGTGCTTTAGGCCACCTCAGAAATATGTAGTGGTGCTGCAAATAAGAGAGAAGAAACTTACCGATTTTATTGTTTGTCTTCACCTTTTGGCCAGTTTCTGCTGCCTTCACTTGAAGTTGTTGCTCTGTGAAATGCCACACATTCTTGTGCGTTTTCACTTGGAGCTATTGCTCTGTTGCTACTGGTTAAGTAGTATCAACTAAATTTTCTCCGGGATTTTAGATCAGCTGTAACTCCTACATATACGTTCTGGTTTCCAATCTATGTCATGTATGATCAATGTAAAAATAATCAAAGCAAGGTCCAATACTAAAATTAAAACTTCAGTTTCTTCCATTCTTTATAGTAATGCATTTCAACAGTTTCTAAGACAATAAAACCTAAAATTGTCAAATGAAACGCTACTTTTTTTAAGTCTTCTTTCTACCGCGGCCCCTACTTGATGGTGCACCCTTTGAAGTGCCTGTACGTTTTGCTGGTGGTTCTTCCTCACTCTTCTCTTCACCACTAAATTCATCGTAGCTCTCGGTTTTGTCTGTGGACTCATCTTCCTCTTCTTGTGGCAATTTTCCTAAGCTTTCCTTTTTAGAGAGCTGATCTCGAAGTTCTCTAAGTTTTCGTTTCTTTGAATTCAAGACCCCAAGAAACTAGAAGCATAAAAAGGCTATGTTAGTCTTGAGAAAACTTAATGAAATGCAAAATGACTCCATTAGCTCCGGTATACATATAGAACAATATATCAAATATTACTCGTAAGAAGTTAATAAAAATCAGGACAGGACTGAAAACAAGATAAACCACCGCATCAACAATACTGATACTCTGAAATTCAGCTTCTCTATGTACAAGGTGCCTCATTTCGAATCCTTCATACCATTTGAACTTTGAAGTAGAAAAGAAAAAATCCTAAACATGATTCCTTGCCCTAATTTGCTTAGTAAAACTAAACTAGCATCTCTTTCTGGAATAAACAAACTAGAATTAATACCTTAATATTCTGTCATCTGAGAGGTAATGCAGTATAAAACAAATAATAATGCAATGGAAATGTGATTTTTCACATGAGTTACATGACATCTTGAGTCAAAGTAATTCTCGTCCTAAACTGCACTACTCAAGCATGGATTTATTAATAAATTTTGAAAGTTCTCAAACTTATTTGAAGAAACGTTTTCCCACCAAACAATGTTTCCTTTGATTAAACAGAATTGCTAATTTAGCCTTAACAACTCAACAACATGAAACAATCTTACCCAAGAGTTAACAAGCAAAAAAGAAGCAGACTACTGATATCAGCTCTTGAGACACACACCTTAGCATATACAGCAGATTCAAATTCAGCCTTCTCGGTGCTAAACCTCTCACTTTGTGCCAAACATTTCTCAGCTTCTTCCTTGAGGCGCTCCGACGATCGAGTCTTTCTAACAAACTCTTCCTGCATACACACATTATAAGTGGAGCAATAGATATATCAGATTGGGCTTTCAACTACATAACTAAGGAATACAGTTGAACATGTACCTACAGAAGAGACACCAACAACAGAAAGTGAAAGCATAAACTTACACTTAGCTTTATATTAGCGTCCATAAGGAAATCCAAGATTTCTGCAGTTGTCTTTTTAGAATCAGGTGACGGCTGGCATTTCCAACGCCATTCTAGCTTAGTTCCTTCTCTTTCAAAAGTCCATGACAACTGCCAGGAAAAGCATAAAGTTTTTAGAAAGCAAAAAGCATCCCGGGGCCTATAATCATTATGATTTAGTGGATTGAGGCGTGATGTTTATCATTTCAACACATTAAGTCCCCCAATTTTATTTAATTTGATCACATTAAGGCCCCTGAGAATAAAAAAACATTATTCATATAACAAGTCAAAAGGCGAAAGAATTCGTAATTATGAAATGAGAGAGAGTAGGGTTTTGGTAACTCGTTTGTGGGCATCCCCGGCGTCGGTGAAGAGATAGAGAGAACCAGGGTGTTGAAAGCCCAAGTAATCCTCAGCAAGTTGGATGTATTCGGACACGGGCTGATCCCACTGAGAAGCTCTCTGTATAACATCCTCTTCCGTGGCTGTGGATTTTGAAATTGAAACAACAAATATATGAAATTAGAATACTAAAATACACAACAGGTGGAGATAGTAGGATACCGTTGCAGAGCCAAGCGTTGAGGCCATCGGTGATGGAGAGATTGAAGTGGGAATCGAACCATGTGCCTTTCACGAATATCGCTTCGCTTCCGATTTCGAGCTTGAGACACGTGTGTTTGGCCGCTTCTGATGCCTCCATTTTCAGTTTCGAAGCTCAAATCTGCGAAGAGCGTCAACTCAAATTTGTTTTGACCTTTGGTTCTTCCCGCCCTCTATGCTACGTCTCACTTTGTTCCTAGTTCTTATAAATTTTTCTCTTTAAAACAATCGATTTTCTAGTTTTTAATATATAAAAATTAACATCCTTTTGAGTATCATTCTGGTTATCAGAGTTATTATGCTGATAAAATTGACGGATTATGATGGAGCATCATGCGTCAATTATGTCTCACAATTCACCTAACACTAACAAAAAATCAATGTTAAAGTGTTCTTGTCCTTTGCAATAATCGTTAAACTAATTTGAGGTAGTTTTTCAACAACTATTGATATATTTTACTTGTCACTATTTGTTAACTTCTTTTAATAGAGTTTGGGTTGAATTTATTTACATATATGATTTTTTTACAATCTCTCTTACTTTAAGGATTAACGATCTCATTTATCAACTTCAAGTTATTTGAAGAGAGTACAATTATAAATTTGTACTCCTTTAAGATTATATTAAAAATGATCAATATATACATATAACGTCATGCGTAATTTCTAATATGGATTTAACTAAATTTTTCTATTTTTGGAATTAACATTTTATTGAAGAAAAACTTGAATGACCTCCTTAAAAGATAATTAATTTTGTGGAGCAGAAGGTACATTTAGCAAAACAATTTAGAGGAAAATTTTAAGTATAGTTTCGGTTTGAAACACCTAGTGTTACCAATTTGCAAACTTTATGATGATGCTTTTTTCAATGATGGGATAAATAAAATAGAAAGAAAATGTCTTTCGAAAAAAAATTATAAAAAAATAGAAAGAAAATAGTGAGAAAAACAAACGTCAGATTTGCACTAAAAAAAACCGCAGCCACCCACTCCCACTGTAATATTCAGAGTTTGATGATCCAAAAAGCTTCAATCTTTGAACTACCATGTCTCTAATTTCATCTCTTAATCTCCTCTTAACTTGCTTAATCTCTGCAATTATAGCCCATCCTAATGGGGACCCAACTATCAAAACCATGGAGGATTTCTCTGGTTATCCCATTCATGAACCGTCTCACTCATTTGGGTCACCTTTTTCACTTTCACTAGATGCTCAAACTCTGCAAAGTCAGGTGCTTTTTATGTCATCTTTATGTAGACATAGCTATTTAAGTGTAAGTTTATGCTTGTTGATGATATTTGTTTGTTTGTAGATTGATGAGCTATCCGGGTTTTCGGATACGCCTGCCCCCTCGGTTACTAGGGTTTTGTACACCGAGAAGGATGTATTGGCTCGCAGGTAATGTTTTTAAGGTTTAATTATGTTTGTGGATTGTAATCTAATTGAATGAATTTTGTTATAGTTTTCATTTGAGTACTTCTATTTATTAATGTGGTTGAAGACTTAAATAACAAGTATAGGAATGCAAATATTCCTGTTTTTTCTCCTTTGTTCTTTCTGTTATAGTATTTGTGTATTCTTTATCCAGAGCATTCGCCTTTTTTTTCTAAGAACAACATTTCAGTGCAAAACTTGGTTTATGGATGGCATATTAATGTTTTTTGGGAAGTGCATATATATCATCACTTACATAAGAAATGATAAATTTTTGTACCCTTCTTCTGTTGGGATGCAATCACCATCCTGCAGATGATGATGGAAGGGTGGGCATAAGGGGTGGTTTTTTATCGCCTGGGTGTTAGAGTGAACTAGTACCCCTGTGCCTCCTATGTTCGCCTCTAGAACTAGGCAAGTGTCCTGTTTAATGGGTTCTGTTGATTCAGTTTAAAATTTTTTCCTAGTTGGAAATGTAAAACATCAAAATTTTACTATTTATCACGTCAAGGGTATATATCGGCTTCCCAAAAATGTGGAAAATTTGAACTTTGTCCCAAGAACAAACAGTACCATTGAAGCAGAGGAATGCATAGATTCCTGTTTTTCTATTCTGTTCTCTCTGTTTTAGAATTTGTGTGATCTTTAACAAAGCATTCACCTTTTTTCATAAGAAGAATGTTTCAGTTTATACTTTTGTATATAGTTACCATATTGCTCAACTGAAGGTTGAGAAAGGATCCTATATTTCAAATTTGCTTTCTTCCAGCTGTGCTTCCTTTTCTGCATAAGTGCCTCTCGGGTATATATCACTTAATATCATCTTGATATTTGTAATGTTTGCATCATGGTGACAAAGCAAAATACAGTATGCAACTTTTTGTTCTCTGAAAATCTGTAATCTGCACGTTATTTTCCGTTCTTCTCATTCTGTTAATGAAGCTGCTATTACCAATTGCAAATATTTCTAGTACAGGTATGTCAAAAACTTGATGGGACTTTCTGGATTATCTGTTAGAGAAGATGCAGTTGGGAATATATATGGTCGATGGTGAGTTTTTCAATACCATATTTTCATCGTCGTTCACAATTTTAAATATAGTATAAAATGCCCCTTTTAGAAAATAGTATACTCCCGATCAAACCTTAATCATGTTTGCTTGACTGTTATGCACAAAGTACACTATTTTTAGCCGTGATTTCTTTTTGCAGGGATGGCTCTGAGCCAGAGCTTGCTGCAGTTGCGACCGGTTCTCACATTGATGCCATTCCGTATTCTGGGAAATATGATGGAGTTGTTGGTGTTTTGGGTGCAATTGAAGCCATAAATGTACTGAAAAGGTTTTTGTTGTTCAAATTATTTAAACTTGATTATATGTTGTCGCCTATCATACTGATCTTGCAATATTCTAGCTGTATAAATAGTCTGTTTTTAGACATGTTAAATGTTGATTTTCTTAGTCCTTTTCAGTAAGATATTGTAAGATTATTCTTTTTGAGCTAAACTATTGTGTTAAACATGCGACAATAAGATTAGGTTAGAAGACATCTTAAAAACCCTTAATTTCAACCTACTCCCAAATTGATTACAGCACAATCACTTAAGTCCAAATAGTTAGAATATGATTAAAAACTGGAGTTCCCCTTAATGAAACATTGGTTGGTCCCTCTTCCGGTTGGTCCAATTTATGACGTGCCTTCATTTATTTCTGAAATAATTTTATAGTCTTAATTTTCTTTTATGTTTTTGCTTTGTCTGCTTTCATTTTTTTTTATTTTTTCTAATGAGGAGGAAACGGTGAGGGAAGAGAGTGATTGCGAGTGATATGAGTTTATTAGGAGTTGAGGAAAATATGGTGGTAGATAGGACGGAGTGGCGGGAGAGAATTTATGTCGCCGGCGCGACTTGAGCCTTTTGGTTCTTTACGATGGTTCATGTTAGCCAACCCCAAATCATTTCGGGACTAAGGCTTTGTTGTTGTTGTTGTTGTAGGCAAAAACTGTTTGTCTTGTCAGTGTGGATACTGAAAGTTCTTGGCTTAAACAAATGGCGATTCTTATGATAGTACTCATGATTTAAAAATTGTTCCCTTCCTCTCAAAGCTCTGCTCCATAATTTGCTGATCGGGTCAATGACAGGTCTGGGTTTAAACCAAAAAGGTCACTAGAGGTCATCTTGTTCACTTCCGAAGAGCCAACTCGTTTTGGCATCAGCTGCTTGGGAAGGTTGGTATCAGCACAGTTCATTGTTTTAGTTATATCAATCAGTTAATGCACTCACAGTTAAATTTCTGTTTCAGTGTTCAATTTTTCTGTGCAAATCTTCTGCTGTTGCTATGAAGTGCTCATTTAACCGGATTCTTACTTTTGTGTTGTGCCCAATTTGCAGCCGCCTATTGGCAGGGAGTGAGGCACTTTCAGAAGCTTTGAAGACGACATTTGATGGTCAAAATGTATCCTTCCTAGAGGCTGCTCAATCTGCTGGGTATGCAAAAAATGGAGACGATTTGTCAAGTGTTTTCTTAAAGAAAGGAACATATTCTGCTTTTTTGGAGCTGCATATAGAACAAGGGCCAATTCTAGAGGCAGAAGGTAAGCTGCTTTAGATTGCATTGCAAGTCAATCCATTAACATACCTTTGTTGTATGCATTTGTTAATCATTTTTAACTTGAAAACAGGTATATCAATCGGAATAGTAACTGCAATTGCAGCCCCTGCAAGCATTAAAGTAGATTTTGAGGGCAATGGGGGCCATGCAGGTGCTGTCTTGATGCCTAATAGGTGAACCTCAGCCTTATGTTTTTATTCGAAGCTAACCTTTATCGACTTGTGAACTTTTGTTTTGTTGCTGATCTCGTGGATAATTATTTTCTGTTTGCAGAAGATAGCATTCTATATGAATTATATCATTTTCGCTTTCGTACATTTGTCCATTTTCATGCGTGCATGCACTTGAGGGCTTGATTTTTTGTTGAATTCTTTAGTTGCTATTTTTCTGCATTTTTCTTATACGTGGCCTTTGTTTTACTATTGATTTGTTTCAGTATTTAGTTTCCCTTTTGTAAAATGCATATCCTGGTAAACATAAATTAACTTAAATTTGTTAGTAACTCGAAGATATGATAATGGCAAACCACAAGCTACTCCTTTTGTCATTCCATTACCCATTTTCTACTATTTATTCGGAGCTGTGATATTTACAGTATTTTTCTACATAATTAAGATGCAATTTTTAGCTTTTTATATGGAACATTTGAATCAGAAATGATGCTGGACTGGCAGCCGCAGAGTTGGCTCTAGCAGTTGAGAAACATGTATTAGACTCTGGTTCAGTTGATACTGTTGGCACCGTTGGTATGTCATGTTCCCTTCGTTTCCTTGCCTAAAATTTTGGTCTTCTATTGCATTAAATATCCATTTACATTGTTGAAAAATGTCTGTTTATTTTTAGACTACCTTACTTTTTGTTAAATCTATTTTTGAAAGCCAACACTTTGTGATTTTCAAGGTATTCTGGAGTTGCATCCTGGAGCAATTAACAGTATCCCTAGCAAATCACACCTAGAAATCGGTAATTCTTTATATTATGGCTAAGATTTCTAATAAGCATTTTTGTCCCCTCATATGTGTAATAAGTTTGTCAAATAACTTCCAGATACAGTGAGGAAGTTGATGTTTCTTTCTTTTATTATTATTACTGAAGCTATTTTAGGGACTTATACTTCATTTATGTTTGATGGTGTTGCAGACACACGAGATATTGATGAAAAACGAAGAAATAAGGTCATTAAGAAGATAGAGCAATCAGCATCTACAATAGCCAAAACTCGCAAGGTCAAGCTATTAGAATTCAAGATCGTAAATCAGGACCCTCCGGCTCTCTCTGATAAATCAGTGATTGAAGCAATGGAAGCTGCATCAAAGGAGTTAAACTTGACTCATAAATTGATGATTAGCAGAGCTTACCACGATTCACTGTTCATGGCTAGGTGAGACAAATATCCATGAATGTCATAGAGAACTAGATAGTGAATTTCCCTTACGAAAATGATACTCATGCAAATGCTGCCATTGCTCTTTTCCTGAACCTGATCACGAGCATATTGTAATTCATCGGATTATTTCTAGAAATTCTGCATGAACTTCAACGCAGTTTAAAGTTTTTCGAGAAAACTAAGCCAATGCTCTTTTTGTATTTCAAATATTTTCAAGAAAACTAAGCCAATGCTCGTTTTGTTAATGTACATATTTCGGTTACCAGGAATGCAACTGATGAACCTACATAACATTTTTGCAGGATATCACCAATGGGCATGTTGTTCATTCCATGTTACAAAGGTTTGAAAATTCCCCTGCTTTGTTGAAATTTTTACTCCTCGGTTAATTGGCTATAGTTGAATTTTGTTGTTTTACACGTTGTGTCTTGAATTTTATTTTTTTGTTACACATGTTGGTCCCTTATAGATGTATAAACTTGTGCATTGCACATTTGGCCCTTAATCAAAGGGCAGAGTTAAGACTTTTTAAGTATTTAGATGTAGGTTTTGTAAATGATAAGGTCCATAAAGTATTAGAGGTTCGATATAATACGTTATACATGATCAAGTGCTCAAATGTGTAAAAAAAGATCAAAGACTCATGCATGACAACAACAAAATTTCAAATTTCAGAATACTTGATTCCTAATGATTTTGAAGTAATAATGAGGACATGATTATGCAGGATATAGCCATAAACCAGAAGAATATGCCTCAAGAGAGGATATGGCAAATGGGGTGAAAGTATTGGCACTGACCCTCGCGAAGTTGTCCTCTTAATCTCATGTAATCATCTTAACTTAGCACCTCTTCTTGCTTAGTTACTACATGCACTTCTTTGGTGAAACAAACAGTCCAGATAGTTAAGCTTTGTCATACCAGTATGTAATCGCACCTGATTTCAAATGGTTCGGAATGGCAATGGGATGAGTATCTATTCTTGTTGATCCTAGTTAGACAATCTAATCCCTTCATAATAGGGTTTGGGACGAGATTAAAACTTAAAAGTTACCCGGGTGGATGGGTCGGTTATGCGGAACCCTCTTAGTTGCTGTTGTAGAATAAATCAATGTAATAAATTTAAGCACGGGTAGGCTGCTAAAATCTATTGTGACAAGCTAGACTGCTATGTTTGCTTACTTGTTGGAGTAACTCAGGGAGAACCTTGTGTAAATGTGTATTCATCTTAATAATATTATGTAGTCTCTTAGGTTACATGGTTTTCCAACTTTATGGTATCCTACAAGTACTTTTTACATGAATTATACGGTTGTGTAGCATAGGATTTTCAAGTTTTGTACTAAAGGATTTAAGTTTTACTTATGATTATAATATGCTTGTTAAATTGTTGTCTTTGGATTTGGAAAGTTGTGCATTATTTGTATGTACATTTAAATAGGATTTGGATAACTAATTTGTTAGTCCTATATTTTTATATATAATACGAATTCTTTTACGAATTATACTAATTAGTCCATCTTTAAAAAAAAAAAAAATACTAATTAGTCCATACATATATTTTAAGGTCTCCAAATCTTGTCATAGTTAAGTCTTTGGATTTCTTTTTCTAAATCATTTTTAGGAAGGAAAAGGGGTTTCCTTAACAACTTCAGTTTATGCAGAGGTTTTCTTTGTGATTTTTTTTCTTTATCAAGTAAAAAAAGTTTCATTTATAAGAAAAAAAGGGATATCTTAATGAAAGTAAGTAAAAGAACTATAACAGGTACAACAACTGTATTTAATTTAATTATACATTGTAATAGAGAAACCCCAGGTATTACGTGGTGATAGACAAACATCTTCTGTATTTTTATGAAAGAAAACTTGATAACGCTATGTACCCCAAATAGAGGAGAAATTATCAAATCTTATAAATATAATAACTAGAAGTTTTATTCGATTAAAGAGAAGGTAAACAAAAAAAAGAAAGAAATTAGGGGTTTATCTTTCCACTAAAAGCCGAAAGAAAACCTCTAACTTGGATAATGAAATTTAAAACCACTTGACGACCGAGGTTTTTTTGTTCAGTCATTTATGGAGAGGTTGACATATACTTTGTTTTGGAGTGTGATTCTAATTGTGCAATAAAAAACTGCACATAAAAAAATGGCTTTGAAATTACATTGACAAGTAGGCATTAAGCTTAAAAGTACATTGTTTTGTGCGTAGATGCTAACTTAATTCTATCTTACTCTAATGTGATTAAGGAAACCAGTATTTAGAGTCAGCTCCAGGGGGAGGCGACACAGGCGGTCAATTAGGGCCACTGGTGTAAAGGAGCTTCTTATTCAAGTCTTCCATATGGATGAAACTAGAGGTTAAATGACGAAAATTAGTGGACAACCAAACAACTTTATTTGTATGTTTTAAGTTACGAGATTGTATTTTCTACAAATTATCAAAAACATTTAGTTGATGTTTTTTGTTCATCGCCTAGGGACTACAAATGCTGGAGCGAGCTCTCCCACTACTCCAAGAGTTCCATAAATTTTTTTGCTTCACAATGCTATTTCGTGTTTAGGGTATCAATTAGTCGGGTATTCCTCCATAGGGTATCTGGACCATTAGGGACAGGTAACCCCGCGGTTAGGAGATTTCAAGAGTACAATAAAAGTTTCGGCTTCAGAATGCTATTTATTTCGTCCTTTTAAACGGATGAACTTACTTTATTAACTGCAAATTGGCCTTGCATTTAAAGATATTAATCCAGCATAAATTTGTTGTTACTGAGTAATGAACTTGATTTGAGCCCAATTATTTAGATATGGGTTTAGGTGAGGCCCACATAATAATATAGGGGTGAAACTGAATTGGGCCCCCTTATGGCCCATAATAAATGTGTTCTCTTTTCTAACAGAATCATAGGACTAGTAAGCAATAATTCAATGCAACGCAGACAGATTACCAATCGTGCAAATGTGGTCCACGTGTTGTTTTCATATCACAATCACATCGTTGACTCATCATCATTTTGCTTTAAATACCATATTATACGACTCATTTTCTACTTGTCACATTACCCATCAACCTATCATCCTTCCTCCCACTCAATCATTGCCGATAATTACTCCTAGAGATTGCACTGGGCAAGGTATGGTTAGAGCTGTAAATGAGTTGATCCGCTCATGAGCAGTTTGATGATCGACTTGATAAAAACTTAGCTCAACTCAACTTGATTTGTTTTAGAATACTATTATACTAGTAACACTCATTTGTTAATTAAATATTTTGTGTATGGTATATGTCCAATCTCGATCTTTATGGATTGCAATTTGGTGATTTAATGCTATGTTTCCTGATGAGCTTGCTGGACTGCTCTGAAAGCCTTTGTTATAGCCCGTGTGAAGTGGAAAGCCCGCGTTGGTGGAGTTACGGAGGCTAGCTTTTCCAGGGTATAAGCCTACTAAATCTCGAAGGGAGAAGGGGTTTAGTAGAGTTTTTTGTCATAAAAAAAAAATTAATATAAAAAATGTTAAAGCTTTAATTGTCAACCTAAAATTCATTTCAATAAATGTACGAAGCTTATAGCATGTAAGATTCAGCCATTCAAAGGGTAAAGAAAAAATGTCGAGAGTAGGGACCTAAATCAGTAAATCTTGTATAATCTTGGTACTAAATATTAGTGGAGGTGATTTGCGAAGGGTCCAAAATTGAGATTAATGGTGTATGATTTTATAGCCAATGGTAATAAATATTGCAGCACACTCTCTCAACCTACAAATGCATAATTAAGCTCATGGCTGGAGTGACAATCTCTACAAGTAGATGATGCATTAGCGTAGATTATTGTATTAGTATGAAATTGTGAGAGAATAATATACAAGCCTTACAATATATGACTCAACTTTAACTATTATCTTAAATTTTAGTTTAATTATTGTTGAATTAGAAATATATGGGTATGAGTTATCAGTAAAAAAATAAATAAACATATGATAGGATTAGCTAGTTGTTGTGCACACTTTTTAAATTTAAGAGATGTATTCACATAAAGAGGATACCAGTTTAAACTTTTAATTCAATCAATTATTTGATAAAAATGAGTCAATCTCAATTCAATCAACAAATTACGTAATACTATATAAAAGTCTTTTTAAAGAGATAACCCAAAAGTTGGATTTGAAATATATTTAATAATTTGTTTTAATTGTAACGAGGAGGGGTTATAAGCCCCGAAAAACAAGAAAAGAAAAAGAACAGAAAGACAAAACAACCAAACTACGACAAACAGATTCAGCGAGAGAAGCATGAGCCATAAATATCAACTAGAAGGAGATCTTGGAGGCCTACAGGCGGCACAACACACTCGTGATGATGAAGGAAGTTCTTGCAAAGTTCGCCGTCCAATCAACAATTCTATTTGATAACAGGAAAAGCCCTTCCGTCTTCAACGAGATAAAACATAAAACTACCCATAAAGGGATACAAACGACAATGCTCCATGAAAGGAGACAAACCATAACGACCCATATAGAGAGAAATATCTCTCATATAGGGAAACAAGCAAACAAACACCAAATAAAAAGAAAACTAATAACTCTAACATGATTTTTATTGAAAGCGATAAAAAGAAAAAGCAGCGACGCAAAGCAAAGAAAGGGCTTCTCAAAAAAACCCCAAAACCTGAATGATAATCGGATACTTCTCCAACGACTAAGGTTTTTCTTTCCCCTATTTGTAATTTTATTAATTTTTAAGTGATGTGCAAATAAAAATGCAATAATAATCTTATTTTTTTTATAGAAAAAATGTAATAATAATTTTAAATGTACAGATAACAAACTTCTGTATAGAAATAACTTTTCAATTGTTATACAAATAGTGAGGTCCAAATTGCTTTGTTATAGAGAAATTTTAAAATAATATTGTCTCAAATGTATTACGATATATAAATCCAAAAATATACAATTAGTTGTGTTTCCATACTATGTTTTTATGGCTGAACTGAACTGAGTTTGCTGAATTGGTTGAATTGTTGATTTTCTAACGAATTTTACTAAATTGAATTTTGTTAAATTTAAGCAAAACAAGAAGAAAAAGGGTCATACACTCTTTGCCGATAAGTCTCTTTGCCGAACTTATTGAACATATACATTACGAATATGTATCTACCTTTTTTTGTTTAAGAAAAAAATAATCAAAACCTGTGAAGTTTAAAGAACCAAAAAAAAAACTAATATTTACAGCCAGAAATGCTTAAAGATTGAAAGATTTTAGGATTAAACACTTAATTGCCCCTTGTGGTATTCAAAATTTTGTTTTTTGCCCCTTGTGGTATGATTTTGGTGACATTTGCCCCTTGTGGTATCGAATTTAGTGGCATTTGCCCCCTGATGGATGGAAAATGGAAAAATTTAGGCTGTGTTTGGTATTGCTTTTGCAGAAAGCTACAACAGCTTTTAACCAAAAAGCAGGTATTATAGTGTTTGGTAAATATCAAAAGCAGCTTTTTCTAACAGTGCTTTTTGTTTAAAAGCTGCTTTCACTAAAAGCAGGCACCCCCATGCTTTTGGAAAAAGCTGATTTCTCAGCTTTTGCAGATAACAATTAATTTTAAAATTTGGAGAGAAATATTCAAAAGTCTTAATACATATTACAACCAAAACTCCCTATGCAAGACTTGGAAAAAAAATTTAGTCCCTCTATTTGTATATGAATCACTCGTATGTTCCTTTATTTTCAAAAATTGATAAAAATAAACCCTTAAAAATTGAAAAAAAATTAATGTTAAAAATTTCGTTAAAATTTGTATGTTCTATTATGTCTTAAACCACCAATTGACATATTCGAAAACATTATTTACTAATTACTTATCAAACCGATTTTACTCCAACCACATATTTTTACTTTTCATTTTACCAAACAGTCTTCTGCTTTTTCCAACAGTGCTATTTCAAACAGCACTTTTCCCCACAGCTACATCACTTTTCAACAGCAATCCCAAACTAAGCCTTAGTTTCTCGATCAGTTCAATTATAATATTTTCATAGATTCATGCCATCAAATTTGCTAAATTTACAATTTGAAATGACATTATGTAATAGAAATTATCTAATTCACATCCATCATGGGGCAAAACTGACAAAATTGGATACCATAGGGGGCAAATGTTACCAAATCATACCACATGGGGCAAAAGCTAAAATTTTGGATACCACAGGGAGCAAATAGATGTTTAATCCAAGATTTTATTATATGTTGTTAATGAAGTGTTGTAGGTTGTTAACGAGCAAAGATTAAGAATCACAAACACCTAGTATTTTAAAACACAAATCTTATTCAAATATGGCAACTCACTTTCAACACATAAATTAATTAAACTCCCAACCAACTCCTACTCCAAGCCCCATCGAACCAATTCATGCGTGCAACCAATACAATTTTTGGTAAGATTTGGCAAGTTCATGTAGTCATTCCTCCTCTTTCTTTTTATAATTAATCATCAATTCCCCGTCCCTTTTAATACATAGAAAAATTGAAATAAAATTAAGGACTACATTTAAGGACATTTATTGAATTGAATTAGTGATTCCAATAAGTTGAACTAAACTATTAATAAAACATAAAGAACAAGACTTACAGTATATATGTAACGATTATTTTACAAAATGTTACAAAAATAAAAAGTTACTTTGACAAGTCCAAAAATATTGTCAAGATAAATCTATATTTCTTTGATGACAATTTAGTAATTTAAATTTATAGTCTAAATTGGAATTTTGGGAGATACCTAGAGGGCAATGAAACACTAGCCTACTGTACGTCATGAACATCAGCGCTTCCACCAGTTCTGCGGCACCAGTTGCAGCCTCCATCATTAACCTAAAGTTGCATCTTCATGTTAATCTCTCAACTAAAAACCCTATAGTTCTCTTGACAACCCTAATTTGGATATTGGCAACATTGCCCATTTGTTCAACCGATCATCCTTTGCCCTACCCATCAAAATTGGAGCTTTTACGAAGGCAGTTCACAACCCCATGATTGATAAACCTTGACTTCTTGTTCGCAAAAGAGCTCTAACAGCCTGCCCTATTTCATACACCGATATTATCTCAGGTAATACGAATTCTGATACATTTGACAATCCAAAAGAACATGCTAATTGATTTGGACTTGGAGGAGATTGACATAGAGAAAATTAAACAGTCGTGGCGTTCAAATAGAAATATTCGTATTGGAGAACAAAGTGGCCTATCAGAGGAGTTACATGAGACACATTTTGATCCTGAGGGGTGGTATATTGTGGAAAGGCAAAAGAAAAAATATAGTCCATCGAGTCAGATGGAGCCAAATGTGCATTTCTCTTCAAAAGAAACTCGTTCTTACTTCCAAGTTGGTGCTCGTTCAAAAAGACAAGTACGACTTGTTGTTTAACCGATTGAACCAAAAGCTCGAGCTGATAGTTAAGGGTAACAACATCGTTTATATTGATATATGACACACCCCTCACGTGAATATCTCTTGGGCTTCGAGCATAACCCACAATGTGTTTTAAATCAATAAACATTGTGGTTGTCATGAATAGAACTCAAGACCATTCGATCATATAGGGTCTGGTACCATGTTACTTAACTGATTAAACCAAAAGCGCGGCTTGAAGCGTGCACAACACATGTTAACCTACCATGTGTTTTTAATTTAACAAATATTGAGGTTGTCAGAAGTCGAACTCATGATCTTTCGATCACATAGGCTCTGATACCATGTTATTTAACCGATTGAACTAAAAGTTAGAGCTTTTTTTTTGGTAACAAGGAGGGGTTATGAGCCCTGGAAAACAAGAAAAGAAAAAGAATAGAAAGACAAAACAACCAAACTACGACAAACCGATTCAGCGAGAGAAGCTTGAGCCACAAATATCAGGTAGAAGGAGATTTTGGAGGCCTACAGGCGGCACAACACACTCATGATGACCAAGGAAGTTCCTGCGAAGTTCGCCGTCCAATCAACAATTCTATTTGATAATAGCAAAAGCCTTTCCATCTTCAACGAGATAAGACATAAAACTACCCATAAAGGGATACAAACGATAACGCTCCATGCAAGGAGGCAAACCATAACGACCCATATAGAGAGAAATATCTCTCGTATAGGGAAAACAAGCAAACAAACACCAAATAGAAAGAAAACTAATAACCCTAACATGATTTTTATTGAAAGCGATAAAAAGAAAAGGCGGCGATGCAAAGCAAAGAAGGGGCTTCTCTTCCGGCTTTTAGCCGGAAGAAAACCCAAAACCTGAATGATGATCGGAGACTTCTCCAACAACTAGGGTTTTCTTTTTCCCTCTGCGGATAAAAATAATATTTACTAAAAGTTAGAGCTGATAGTTAAAATTAACAGTATCTTTTATATTAATATATGACACGGCTTTCCAAGTGTTTTTGTTTTCTTTGTATGTATTCTTTTGTTTAAATATTTTTAGATTTGGTCTTTTGAGGTTTATGTGTAAGTTATCGACGTTTTTGGGATCATCCACCTTTCTCCTCTCGATCCCCCATTTTTAATTGAAATAAAAAAAAAATCTACACTCTAAAACTATGTTTTTCTCATAAGGTAAAGCTCTCCCACAAAATAATGTAATCCTAGTTTGCGCTTAACCTGGCAGTGCCAAACTTATATGTTTTACTAGTAAGTTGTGTTAATTGAATGGGAAGTAATCCTTCCTCGTTGTCAAATTTGGAGTCCATAAGATCATATCACCTAACTTGTTTCTTGGTAAGGACACCATAATCTCATACGAATTAGAAAATAGGCAAAACTTGGGTACATTGAGATAAATATTTACATTAATTAAAAGGTGGCAATAACTTATAAGATTAATTAATAAAAAATAATTAGAGGGTGTTAAGGGTTTGTCAAAAGGGTTAAGAAGATATAATCAAATATGGGTCCTATTAGCAAATAATAATAACTTGGATGTATGGATGGAACGTCTTCTTCTCTTCTTATTCATTGCTTTTTAGTTAAGATAGGAAAATCACATTCTTGCTTACTTTCTGACTTTCATAATTTTCTGTTTTATTAATTAATGTTTAAACATCCCAACTAATTTTCCTCATTACGTTAAAATTATGTATTAATGAGAATGATTTTTGTATTATCAAATATACCTACTTTCATGAACACACACCTACTTTATAAATCCACTTCTAATTCTTGTCCTCATTTTCCTTCTGTATGTCGAGTTTACCAATTTGAGAGAAAAAAACTACAAACCTCAAGGTTTTCATATATTCCTCTGTCAAATTTTGTGATAGACAATAACGCTGTTCGTTTTGACTTAATTTCAGTAAAATTTAGTTCAGTTCAGATTAGTTCAGCAAATTTTAGCAAAATTCCTTCTTCATTCAACAAATTCAGTAAATTCAGTTCAGTAAAAAAGAACGGAGCCAATATATTGTACAAATAATATATGTATTTTTTATGTTAAAATACATATTTTAAACTATTTAACTCTTAAACTACCAAAATATCTATACCAATACAAACAAACATATTACCTACCAAAATTAAACGGTTGGAGTTATTATTGTTAGACCCTGCTCTTTTTTACTTATATTTAGCACATTTCAGTAATTTCAGTTCAGTTCAGCAATTTCAGTTCATTTCAGCTAAAAAGAACAGAGCCGCTTAATATATAATAGCCTATTGAATTTGGTCAAAAGTTTGATTTGCATCCTTATTAAACTTATTAAAATGTATATTAACTATCTAAATTTATTTAACGTGGTCCATTTTCTCTATGATTTGGTTGACATATTGTCCTTTTGAACTTGCTTACAGTATCTTATAGGCCATTGGCTGAATTGAACTGAATTGAATAGAACTAAACACTGAAATTGTTGAATAGAACTGAAATTGATGAACTAAACTGAAATTGCTGAATTGACTGAAGTTGCTAAATTGAACTGAAATTTCTGAACTTGACTGAAATTGCTGAACTGAATTGAAATTGTTGAAATGTGCTGAATATAAGTAAAAAAGAACAAGATGTAAACATAATTACAACAGTTAGTTGTCCCGCAAACTTACTCAAAGTGATACAACTGGTTTATAAGAAGGTTAATTATATCAGTTTGAACAAGCTTTAAAAGCCAATAACGAGACGCTATATGAATGCAGGGGTCCAATCTACAGTTAAACCTCTTTAAAGTAATACTCTTGGGACCGGAAAAAAATATTACTTTATCGAATTTATTACTTTATCGATAATGAACACTGATGAAGAGACTAGTCCTAAACCGGACAATAACAATAGAATCACCTACGGATGAACAAATTTTTGAGTCGGTAATGAACATTGGTGAAAGACTATCTTGAACTAGACGATAACAATGTCATCCCAAGCTTGTCATCAGAGAAAGCAGTTCAAGCAATCAACACTTTGAACAATTACTTGTTACAACACGAGCAAAACATACCAAGAGTTATTTATGCTTTACGTAAAATCAATGATAATGTTAATTTTAGCTTTGGTAGAAAGAATAAACAAGATATTATATATTCATATTTTAAAAATATTGAATTTTGTAACTCATACATATTATATATACGTATAATTCTGGAATTATTATTTTACATATTACTTGGGTCCTTCAAAACTTTCAAATTTTTTATTATCTTATGCTTTTAGCGAGAATATTACTTTACGACATTAGCCCAAGTTGGGACCGACAAAATTTATTACTTAAGCGAAGTTATTACTTTATCGAATATTACTTCATCGAGGTTTAACTGTATTTCTTAATCCAAGTTTAGGAGGCTTTTTAGATCTTAAGAGTTTATTATATACACTCTCTTATTGAATTTCACTAGAAAAATAAAATTCCAACAACATGCTTATAGTGCCCTAGAAAATCTATTTGAGTTAAACTCATTATGTCTTAGAGTCAATTTAACATTGTTCTGACTAATAAAATTTATTTAGCGAAAAATTGTGGCACCAGAAGGAGTTGATGAGTGTTCAATAATATATGCTTAAAAGTTAATAGGAGTCGGTCCAAGTGCTAAAAAAAAATATTTATCTTCTGTTCGAAATGTTTGAGGTTCGAGTTTCTGATTCGTCATATTTAGTTTTTATTAATAAGCAATATGTAAATTACACTGTAAACGCTCATCAAAGTTTGTAATTTTCCTGACCTTGGAAACGGGTAGGTCCCTTACTTAAACTTTTTACTGATTAAAAAGTAATACATGTTAAAAAAAATTAAAGAGTAAAAGATTTATAAAAAAATAAATTATATATGATAAATTATATTAAACATAATGACTATTATTTTCCAAAATAATAATAATAGCAAGAAAATATTACTCCCTCCATTCTTTTTTATATGTCCTTTTAGAGTTTTCACATATATTAAGAAACACAATTAATACATCTCAAACTAATAAATTTGCATCGGTTAACTTAAAAAGAAACTTTCGCTCATACTATGGTTGGTCAATAAACATTGAAATATTAAAAAACACATGAATCAAGATAAATATTCAATATTTGGACCAAAAAACTAAATTAAACATTCTTGAAAAGCAAAAACGTCATATATAAAAGAATATTTCAATTTTCTAAAACGTCATATATTTAAGAATGGAGGAAGTACTAGTTTTCTAAATTAACAGTAAAATTTATATTTTCAAAAGCTGTAATATCATCCCTATACATTACTTAAAATCAGTTTGCATTTATCAAACATTAAACTTAGCTAAACCAAATACTTTTAAGTCATAGAAAAAATAATGTCAAACGAGTCTTTAATCGTTACCAAAAAAAACGAGTCTTTAATCAGTTTTATTAAACTTTGCAACATTTTGGACTGTTAAATTTTAACATTTTAATATTTATGCTTATGTTATTTTAAATTTTATAAGTAAGTAAGTTCTTGTTATTTTTTACTTGATTTCAATAAAATTCAATTTAATAAGTTTAACAAAATTTATTAGGCACTTCGTCAATAATTCAGTTCATTCATTTTTTTTATTTTAGCTTATTTCAATTAGATTTAGTCTATCCAATTTATTTATTTTTGCATTTAATCAAATTCAGTCAATTCAATTCAATTTACTCGTAAAGAAAACGGAAACTATAACTTTTATTTTGTAGTATTTGAAAAAATGGTCAAACAACTGGTTTAAAGGGGGAACAATATTCTTTGGGGTCTACAGTTTAAAAAGAATATATAATGCAATGTGTGGGAATTCTGGTATGCTCATAATTAACATAAAAGAAACTCCGTATAGAAGATTAGAGAAATAAATGGAATGAAGATTATTAAAATTAAAGAAAAGGATTAAGAAAATAATTGTAGGTTGCCCAAATTAAAATAAAGAAGAGAAGACAAAGCAAATCTGGCTGGCAAATTTTTGTCCATAGTTGTCGTTGCAACCAAAATTTCAGTGGTTTGGTTACCATTCTTATGTTATGCCAACTTATATTTGATTCCCCATTATCACATTATATTAATAACAACAACTTTATTCATAAACATAATGCATAATTAATATACTAATACGCTTCATTTAAATTTATGAAACTATTTAATTAATTTAATGTAGGTTAATTCAATTAAATTAACATAAATGAATTTGTTGAAGCTATATATGCATACATAAAAGTTTTGTCTGGTTTGTGCTGTTAATTAGGTTGCCTGAATTATATGTTTGGAGTTTGTTAAAGTTGTTTTTATCTTATAAAAAAAATATTGAAGGCATTACAACCAACAAATGATTTATTCATAAAGTTTGTGATAATATTGTATATCTTGCTCTTGTAGGTGCTACTTTTGGCTTTATTCCAATTTTATGGTTGGTCTAACTAGCGGTTTAGTTTAGTTTTATTCTTTCTTTTGAATCTTATATGTCTTAGTAACTCAAACGACTCTTCCCAAAAAAAAAAGTAACTCAAACGACTTGCATGTTAAATTACACTTGAGGAGAGAATCTTAGATTGATGGATGATATATTAGGAGTAAGACTCATTAATATCCTAAGATTTTGAGTTATATAGTGACTCAAACCATTTAGCTACCATTATTAAGACTTATAATTTCTCCAAAAGCAATATTATTCTTTAAAAACATTCGATTTCTCTTTTTTATTTTTTGGTAAAAAACATTATTTAGCCATTTACCAATTCAAAATTTGTGCATTTGGTCACTAACTTTTATTTAGTCACATTTGGCCACTGACCTTTTGTAATTTGGTCATATTTGGCTATTGATCCATAAATTTAGTGGCATTTCACCATTTTTTGATCAAAATTAAAAGGAGATTATAAAGATAAATATTAAAATTACTCTATTTCAAATAAGGAATTGAAAATAAAATCAAAAATTTACTAAATAATACAAATATAGGAATGTCAATAAACATAATAAGAGTGAGAGTTTACCAAATTACAAAGGTCGGTGGCCAAAAGTAACTAAATAAAATGTCAGTGGCCAAATACACAAATTTTGGATACGACAGTGGCCAAATAATATTTTTTGTCTTTTTTTTTTTATTAAACAACACTGAGAGCTCGTTCTTCATAGCAGCTATTGAACAACTTATCAAAGTTAAATTGAATTGATATTTTGCCAAAAATAAACAAACAAGAACAGAGCATTAGAATACCTTGCATGCTTTAACTTTTAGCATTAATTTTGACCAACTTGAAAATGCACATCTACTTAAGCTCATTTCCAAAATTTCAATTAATAAGGCTTTTTGTAAAAAAAAACAAAATTAAAAGGGAAGAATGTGAAGGGAATTTTATTTTTTTAATAAGGTTGCAATTACATTGTTTATCAAATATTTAGCATAACCTCAATTAACATTATCAGTATTGGTAGTTTGAGGCTTTGAACTTCGAATTGCTAATTTTTGGACTAGTCATAGGCTCGAAACAACCATTAAGTGGTTCTTTTTACGGGTTTTATGAGTTATGATTAGTTAAGAGTTTCACTTTAATTTTATGAACAAATTAGTAACTAAATTTTTTTACATGGATAGTAATTTGTTTTGAATATTTACTACTTGAGTGACAACTATGATTATTTTGAGTGTTTTAATTTTTTTTGGTAACTTTTAAATGTTTTAATTACTTTATCTTTTTACCATTACATTAACTTTTATTTCTTCCATCCAATCATAAAAATAGCAAAACAAAGTAATTATTAAAAAATTCGCCACATCAGCAGTAAACAAAATATTGGTAGTAGCATTTTACATGCTAACCCTTGCAAAAATGAAACTGTCTGAATTAAAAAATAGAAAGTAAAAAGAAAACGGTCAAATAAAAAAGTTGTCAGATTTTTGAAAAGAAAATGGGAGGAAAACATTAAACAGTGAAGCACAAACATTAAAAAAAAGGCAAAAGCAGCTTCAAAATTTGAAATATATACAAAACAAACAGCGTGAAATAACGACGTGAACACCGACGGAGGTTAAATAAGAAGATAGTATAAATGAAAGCAACAGAAACAAACACACAACACAACAACTCCTCACGCTCTTCATTTCATTTAATTTAATTTCCCAATAAAAACATTCTCACCGCCACCCTCATCACATCCGACTTTAATATTTGTAAGTCTTCTTCCCTCGATCTTCAATTGCATGTAATGTACTTTCCGTTTCTTACTTATGTGTCGGAATAGGAATAGAGATAACCTCTTAATTGTTATACAAATAGTTCGGCCGAGTAAGTACCTACCAACCTCTGTTTATTGTTATACAAATAGTCTGGTCTCGAATGTATTATTATTATTATATGGATTATGATCATTGATTTTATGTTTTATCTTTCAGTTTCTGCAATTTCTCCTTTATTGAAGCTTCTTGTTTTGAAAATGCAGGATATTTTTTATTCTTTTTCTGTATTTGGGGAGTTTTGTTGTTGAGGAAAATGCACAAGGAATTAAACTTAGTTGCTCTTAATTTAACTACTCTTTTCTTACTGTTTTGTGGCCTATTAAAATCAATGGAGGTCTATGATTTTAGAAATGTAGAGAACTAATAAGAGCAGAACCACAGTCGTTTGCAAAAATATGATGATGATCATCCTTTTCATTTTCAGCGAATCAAATAAAATATTTATGAAATATACACCTTTGAGCTGTTGAAAATTCGAAATTTATTGTCAAGATTAATTGGCTTATTCGAATTTTCAAATCGTTATGACTGTTCGACTAGGCTTTACTCGTTAATTTGTATAGCTTTTTTGGTTAATATTCTTTTTCTCTAAAAAGAAATCTTTCTCATTTGGCTGCCTTTGTCTCCCCTTGCAATCAATGAATACTGTTTGCTGCATCTTTTATTCTTGTCATGTAATCAGCATGATTTTCAAGGAAGCTTTATTGTTGTTGTGTTTTTCCTCTGTTTTTTCTTCCTCATTGCTCTCTTACTGTTACAGCATTGATCATGTACATTTTTTGAACGCGAATAATTATGTTTAGGTGTTCTTTTTGGTTGGCGGTTTTACTAATTTTCCGTAAAAAAATTTGTTGGTAAGGGAATATACCTTTTATTTGTAAATACAGATGTTTTTTCATCTGCTTCAACAAACATTGTAATCTTATACTTTGCATTTTGATAAATCTCCATGCATGGCTATCTAAGTTCTCTATGAGCAATCAAATTATTTTGCCTTGTCAATTGTCAGTTCAAATTTTACGCCAAAATAGTCATTGGAGGAATGCAAATATATTTTGTTGGTTTTAAATCTCACTGTCTTTTATTTATTTTCCTTTCCCCCTTTGATATTTTGATGTTCTTACTTATTGTCTCAATGGGTTTGGTTATGGAGTCCAGAACTTGTCATCTTCAGTTGTTGTGCCTCAATAGGATTGTTATTCTCCTAAACCTTGGTCGTCTACTACTATGGTTTAAATTATACTCATGAACTTACATTTTTTTATTTAGAAAGAAATCTTTCATGTATATGTATTTATTTAGTATAGGACTGCTTTTAAGAATGAATGTATCTCCTTTTCTTATTTCTAAGTTTTGCCTCATCGCTACGTACTGAAGTGTTTGCTTTAGCTGATAGAAAAGGAAATGAAATTCCTCTGTAGGACCTCAAGTACTTTGTATAAAGTATTGGGCTGTGTACCTAGGATGTACAATCCGTTAAAAACTAGAGAAGAGGATTAAGATTTTGCTATAGAAATTTCAAAAGGATGGGATAAAATTCATTTGAAGTTTATAGAGAGGTGAAATTGGCTACTGCCAGGTGGTTTTGGGCCATTAACATATATTTTAAAAGGATGACCTTGAGACAGCGATAGGAAGTCTTACTCATGATGCAAGCAGAAAGCTGCATGCAATGAGCACCCCGGTAAAGCTTATGATGCTGAAACTCCGATATGCTAAGAAACTTACTCTCACATTAAATTAATGAAAAGTTCAAGAGGAAAGAAATCTAATCATAGTAGAAATGGTTTTTAGCATATTTATAGAAAGGGACATTGTACTTGATGTGATTTTGATGTCTGTGTTCCTTCTTGCAGTGCAATGGGAGTAGAAGTTCTAGATATATGCATGGACAAGGAGCCAGATTGTGTAATTGTTTATTCAAATGGTGTTTCTGATGATCCAAATCTTGAAAGTGATGCCAGTCACCCTGATGGTGTAGAACCCTACGAACATATCGATGGGGTTTCTGAGCTTCAGAGTTCGGAGCAGAGCTCTGAAACAAAGGAGTATGAAGTGAAGGAATGTACAACTGAAATGTCAGTTGAGACTAATGAAGTTCCCTGTACTGAAAAAAGCAAGCAGGACCAGACTATATCAAGGTCAGATTTTGAGGCCGGGTTGCCAGAGAAGGCCAAAGCAGGAAATCAGAAAATACAGGATCATACTAAAGCTCGACATACAAAGCATGCATCAAAAGCTGCTCCTGCTTCTGGAGTTCGCACAAAACACACTGTTCCTCAGCCATTTTCCCTAGCAACTGCAAAGCGTGCTTCATCAGGAACTCGCCCTGCTGGATCGGACCTTGGTATCAAGAAATCAGCTAATGCTAACAATGTACTACAACCAAACACCACAAAACAGAATCAGGTAATCGAGCGTGGAATTTATTTAATATTTATATTTGTCCAAATCCTAAAGGACGTGAATGATTACAGAATCAATACGATGAATCACTAATTTGGTGTAGATATCAATCCGGAATTCAGAAGACTTAATTGAATCACAACCCCATTTTCCAGTATTTGAAAAGTTTTGATGTTTATTATGCAGCCACATGGATTAAGAAAGCCACTGCAACCAAATAACAAGAAGCATCCTGATGAGGAGGATAACTGTTCTGTCACTTCCATGTATCCTCAAGATGTTTGCAACTTATAGTTGGCTTAGTTTCCTTCTTTGTTACATTTGTACTTCATATCCTGCTTCTCTGGCTCATTTTTATGTGATGAAGTTGATTCATACCTTGACTATGCTTTAGTACTTCAGCATCTGCTCGGACTAATAAATCCAGGAAAAGTGTTGCTCCAATTCCTGTGTTCAGATGCACTGAGCGTGCAGAAAAACGAAGAGAGGTACTTCTTTTGTTATCCTGTCTCATGTACAAGTAAATTTGCTTTAAAGCAAGATGCAATGTCTTTACAATGCTATTATCTTTTTTAGTTTTATTCGAAGTTAGAGGAGAAACATCAAGCACTTGAGGCTGAGAAAACCCAAAGTGAAGCAAGGATCAAGGTGAGCTATTCAAAATATCTCATCATAAGGGCAGTTAACTTTGTAATCCGTCTTTCTGTTCTGTCTCCTCCTCACCCTATCTCTTAGTTGATAAATGAGTCTAACATATTCTCCTTCCAACTTAATATTGATCTGGTATTCAAGGAAGAAAAAGAGGCAGCTATCAAGCAACTGAGGAAGAGTTTGACGTTTAAGGCTAGCCCGATGCCGAGTTTCTACCATGAGGGGCCACCACCTAAGACTGAACTGAAAAAGGTACTTCTTTTGGATTCAAGCATATGTGCTTTTATGCAAATGTTAGCAAAAATTCACAGCGATTGGATGTGAGTTATTAGACACTGGTATACAATTTGATCATTTTCTCTACTTATCTGTCTCAATGCCAGATTCCAACAACTCGTGCAAAATCACCCAAGTTCAGCAAAAAGAAGAACTCCAGCGATGCAGAAAAGGATTGTGCTCAAGGAAATGGTCAGCATGACACCCTTAATGACCATGCAATTTTCAAACTTTCACAAGAGCACGAGCAACCAGAAGAGCTATACGACTCAAATCAATTTAAGGTAAACGAACTGAGCAATGCAAGCATTGGGGTTGAGTCCTAAGTTTGTTTTAAAATTATTAATTTATAAGAGGCAAATCTTATTTCCTTTTGCTTTTTCTTCTGTGAGACTGTGACTTATTATGAGGAATGTTCATCTTGTTTCCTTTAACTTATAAGGACTCGGTGCCAGGTTTGTCCAATGTATGTTGTAAATCTTGTGTAATTTATCAAATGTATACAAAATCTCTCCTTTTTTCCAGTATGATTGTGTGATACATAAAGAGAGTGAAAGTGATGTCCCAAACTAAGAGAAAGGACTTAAAGTTAAGGACAGGGGTCCTGATTTGGTGAGCTTTATTAGGGTGAAGATTTGTGGTGTAGTTTGTAATTATGGCAAGTGTCATCATGAAAAGGTCCTAAAGTAAAAGAAAATAAAGATGCTTATAATGGGTAAAGCAGAGGGGCTATAGAAGAAATTAATGTTTTTGATTTTTCAAACAGCAAAAGATGTCTTTTTAATCACTATTTGCCCCATTTGTGAGAGAGGTTTTGGTTACTCCAAAGGAATGAATTGCTTCAAAATTCAAAATTGGGTCTACTTTGATATCTTGAAAAAAAAACCCAAGTCATTTTGTTTACATAATTCTACATGCTACTCCTTGAAGCCCAAAACCTCTTTTGCTTCAAGAACCAATTTTTTTCTTTTGAATTCTAGGGATGTCAATTTATGATAAGAAACAACACGACTTACTAAGAGAAAACTCATTAAACATGACCTACGGACCTGTTAGATACAACACGATAGGATTATCATGTGTCATATATATCATATATAATATGAAATACATAATCCGATTGTGATTGGATAACCCATCTTGACATTTCTATCCTGTGTGATATTGTTTGTTTTAGTCAAAGTCTTAAAATTTGTCTATTTGTACCGGAAACATATTAGTTTCAACCGATCTCTTTATTTTCAAGGTGAGATTAAGTTCCTTACTTCTCTAATAGCCACCCTTATGTCATTCTTTACTTGTACATTTTGTCCCATCGCTATGCCTTCATTATTGGGTCATCACATTACGTACGACTCATGGAATCATGTTCCGAACAGAATTAGTAAAGACTTATCATTATAAATACAAATGTGTGAAACATATACCCTAGAGAACATTTACCATTTCAAGCTTCATTGCTTTCATTTCAAATTGTATGTAACAATGCTTTTATGTGAAACTATATGTTTACAAGTAGTGATTTAATAGCTTTCACAGTGAATCAGTCAGTGTTTTGTTTGTCCTCCTTTAAGGGTCATACAGCCCTATGCTATGGCCACCTAAATCTTCTTTATTATTCCTTCCTGGCTCTGAACAAAGTCTTGGCAGGCCAACCTGTATTTCTTTCCATTTAAGTTTGGAATCATACTGTTTATATCCACAATCTTCTTCCTAGCTTTCCTTTCCTTTCTCAAGTGTGTAAATCAAGAGAGATACCCCTTAATTACAATCCATTTTTTATACCATCATCATATACTATACCTATGTGGCAGTCCGGCCAATAGTACGCGGACACGTGCTACAAGGAGGTTTGATATACACGGGATTCTTACGGGGTGATATTTGTGAGTATTGCTTTAGTTTTTGCTATATTCTCGCGTGTAAGATTTGGCGAAACGTCTATAGAGAAAAATGACAATCACATTGATTCGTTGGCCGATAACTTGAATAAGTCTAGACGCCATACATGAATTTTATGCTAATAATTAATTTATACATAATGTGTTCTAGTTATTATAAGTTGGAAATTTAATTGCCAAGGTTCTGTTGAGTTGGATCGAAAAAGCCAATTAGTCTTCTGAATTGATAGAGTGTCCCGTTAGCCCCTTGAACTTGCTTAAGATAACATGTTATTCACCTAAATTGTTTAAGGACTTATTAGACTCTTGAATTTATATGTGATTATCTACTAGCCTTCTAAACTTATTTAAAAGATACATTGCAACATTTTCAAATCTTCTTTTATTATGTCATGTGCATTTAGAGGATTCATCATATCATTTCATGAAACTATAATAAGACATTTTGTAAACAAAATTCAATCGTTTTTTTACCACAATCCATGAGGCTCCTAGTATATTAAGCCCAAAATTAAATTTTGCGTGATTAGAATATTAATGTTTCAATAGTTGTTCAAATGATCTAGATAAGCTTTAATAATGGGGAAAAACAAGTAAACATCATGAAACAAACACATCATAAGGCACTAATTTTCTAAGCAAATGATGGCATTTTAGCCCAAGTTTGAACAAAATTGCCATGTGTTAGCATTGACATATATATAAATGAGAGAAAAAGAGGGCAAATTAAAGAGGATTCAATAGTCTTAACTTATTAATTGCAATTAATATAACATCCCAAAAAAAGGGGCATTACTTTGGACCTATTTATTATCTACGACAAGTGGCCTTGCCTTAATTTCCTCCACCAAACTCCCAAGTCTACATCAGTTTCAATCCTTAATGCACCTCATAATCCATGCTTACATAAATTACTAAATTAAGGACTTGGTTAGGTGATAACTAATAAAATTGATACATAATCTTGAAAGTTTGTGTGAATGTTTTAATTTGATCATATTTGCAACTACTAAAGTGAAAAAGTGAGAAAGCAAAGTTTAACAAAGTTGTTTCATGTGAATCACATAATGCTCTCCTTTTTTATATACATTTGGAGATAATTCTATTCCAGGTTTTGTGAATGTATTTACTAATTAGGATTGAATTTGATATTTGTTTCCCTTAAGTGTCAAGAATCACTGATAATTTTGTTAAGTAAGATATATGTGTAGTGTCGTGCTTATATAATTTTATGTTTAATACTCGAATAACATAAAATAAATAGACGTATTCCATGAATTTAACAAACAAATTCAAAACTCAACACAAAAACTTCTAAATAATTCACATTATTGAGATAGTACATTAAAATAAATTGTACAACTTAATATTCTTCGGCATACATGACATGTCACGATTATCTTAAGAGGGTTCCCTAAACCATCATGGTACTTTTTCTAAAATCGATTTCCACTTCGAAATTTTTTATACAAGGTTCGGATGATTTTATTTATCAAATATCCGTGAAACATGAGCGTAACCAGGGAGGCCCTATCCGCCAGATCACTCCCACCAGAGTGGTTACGGTTACCATTATCAATTAATGATTGGAGGTTTAGGCTTTAATCTCTTAAAGATTGTGAATTTTTTTATTATATAAAAGCATGTGTAAAATCGGCTCCCACGATGTTGGATTTCTGTATTCGCCACTGCCACGAACCCGTACCCGTTACCAAGGAGTGATTAGCAAGCAAGAAGGCAAAGCTTGGTGTTGAAAGCAGTGTAAAAAGTGAGACTCCATATCAACATGACCCACAAAAACATACTCATAGTAGCTCACGTATATAATGGCCCATGAAATAGGAATGCATGGCCACATCAAAATATCAAGCACTCTTTCACTTTCTCTCTCTATCTCTTTCTCTCTCTATGGTTTCTATGAACTCAGTTGAGGGGAATGCTGTCTGGTTCGAGACCCTTCAATTCATTCTTGAATTAATAGTAATACTCAGTGATCTCGGAATGATCTCGGACCAGGCTTCATTCCCCCTAACTCATCAACATCCACAACCTCAACCTTTTTTATTTCAACTTTCAGTATATTATGGCTAACTAGATTCTTGATCATTTATATATATAATTCTGTTAATTTTTTGTTCTTACTTTTTTTTCTCTCTCTATTTGCAGCAACAAGAGATGCATGATTGATGAAATCAAGAGTACAAATGCATACTGTGATCATAAATATATTCCAAGGTATTTTCATATACAAGTAAAATTACAATTACCTTTTCTTGTTATGGCAATACAATTGGGATAGAGAATGTGATTTTGTTTTTTTCATTTTCCTATATTGATCAATGTGCATCTTCCTTGGAAATGACAACTAGATATATAGCTGGTAATTGAAAACAATCCATTTAACTTTGAAAAAGATGTAGCTACATGTCATGAGTAGATCAAGATCAGTAGTGGCGCTCGGGTAGAATGTATGAGCAAGGAGCAGATCATGGATAGCGAAAGGGTTGAATTTCACATCGGAGATGTAGTCACTTGGATAAGATATGTGTCCAATACATGAAGACATGTTCTAAACTTGTGGGGTTCAATACAATGAATTTCGATCAAAGCAAACATTATATATATGATATGGTATATTGATCAGATTGTTGCATTATATTTGTACATAATTGTAAAGTAATTTCCCAAGTGTTGCTAAAGCTTGTTAAAAAGAAAGAATTTGGTTGAGGAATTTGTTTGTATATACTTTTTTTTTATTGGAAAATGGAGGCAAGACATGAAAAAAAGATTAATTTTTTCTTAGATTTTGGTATCAAATACCAAAGTTTCTATCGCATTTCTTAATTGTTTGAAGAAAACAGAAGTGGGGTTATAGGAGTTTAGTGTGAAAATCTGATTGGAAAGAGAAAACAAAAAGAAAAATAAAGTTGTGTTTCATCTTTTTGCAATTCAATTTTCTATTAGGCTTTGCTTGCAAATAGTTGCAAAGAATATATTACTGTTAACTCCTAAATGTACTATATATTTAAAAACAAAATGGAGTTCTTTTCAGATTAAATCATAGACTTAGTCTTAATTAGGCTTTAGACTTAGGCCCATTCTCTTGCTTTCAATGTGATGTGGGTCAGTGAATTATTAAGAATAATAAGTATCCAAATTACTATACCCATGTGGGAATATTCATGTTCCTAGCCCATGCATTCATACACAATAACTTTACCATTTTGTGGCTTATCCCATGTGGATTTCACTTTCATCTGCATGCATGCATGCTTTAGAAGATCAATAGCATCATCATGTGCATCAATTTATTTATGGCTTTACATACATACAAAAAAAAAAAAAAATAGAAAATTGAATTTTTGCATTGTGTGTAAAACCATATCTTTTACATGATCATACTAGATTTAGTCAAATCTGGATATGCTTTGCTTCCTTATGTAGCTAAAGCCAAGAGGATCATATCATTAATTGTTCTCTTGTTGGGTATATATACCAATTTGATGATCTTCATTTAGGCTTTTCATAAATATAGAATTATTTAGGGAAAACACATCACTAACCATGTAGAAATATAAGTTTCTTGTATTATTGAGTATAACATCGAGGTATATTTACACAACACATGAAAATCCTAAATCATATTTACATATTCAGTTCCACGTAGCATAGAAAAAAAATCTATCGAACAACGACCACTAAACTTCTAATTTCTTTCTTGTCAGAGTGGCCACAAGCTTCTCTTTGAACATTTAATATCAAATCTTTATTTGAAATCAAAATAAAAAGATAAATTATTTTTTTTGAGAAATCACATTTAATTGAACATGGAATTTGAACTCAAAGCACTTCCTTTTGGAGTGTAGTAGATAGTTTCAACTATTCAAAATGCAAATGAATGAAATGTTATGAACGCTATTTAGCAGTTCGGGTGTCAAATTTTTTTGTCACTCTGACATTGTTTTTACCATAATAACCTTCCAATTTTGAAACTTACACTCACAAAGTTTAGGACATTTTGATAAAAGGAAGGCCGAGAGTTATGCTCAAGTAATAACTAATAACTCAATATCCCTTTTGACATAGAATTTTGAAAACATAAATCGTGGTTTATGATATCATATATATGTATATGTAGTGAAAGCATGAGGTCATTTTGTTGAAAAGAAAATGATACAGAGAAAATTGGATGAAATAGATTGATTGATTGTATGAGAATTGTGTCCAATCTCCATGGGAGGAGTCAAAAGAGAAGAGGGACAACTTGAGTATGTATGGCAATGAAAGTTGATATCCCTATGCTCGATAAAGCCATCTTCAATTATTTTATTTTATTTTTCTTTCCCATGGATTGGGTTCTTTATATACTTTTGAGTGCTTTTTGTGACTTGACGATGTGGAAATTTGTATAATTTTAAAAGTATTCAAACAGAAAATTTTAGAAATTTATGTTGGAAATAAAAGACCCATTTAAAAAGGTGAGAGACATAAAGGATGAATTTGTTGGGCATCGCAATCACTTGTAGATATATTCATTTTCAAGAAAAAATAGCTTCATAATCAATTGCAAACTGGTTTAAAGCAATTAAGGTGTTATGGCCTGCTAAAATTATTTATACATTTCAATCTGTTTGGATTATCTCATAAATGTTTAGAGAATTTATCGTTCTATAAAAAATAAAAAATAAAAATTGTGTAATCTAAAAATATTTACTTTTGTACACTTCTTAATGGCAACAATTTGGCGCCATGACATGATTAGAGCACTTAGTGTCAAAAAGAAGCTTAGATTCATAGAATCAAATGATGATCCATTTACTAAAAACACAGAAGAATATGATGTCTGAAAAGAAAACGATTGCTTAGTAACTGTTGGGATACTCAATTCAATTCATAAAGATCATGTTGAATGCTTTACTTATGCAACAACTTCTAGAAGATTATGGATTGAGCTTGAACAACAATATGGAGATAACAATGCACCTATGATATTTAGATTTAAGAGGCAGTTAAATTCCACAGTACAAGGAAATTTATCAGTTTGTACTTACGTAACTTCTTTAAAGAAACTTTGGGATGAAATTAGTCTACTTAGACCTATGCCCGTATGCTATTGTTGTTCTTCAAAAGCCTGTGATTGCAATGCCTTTAAAAGAATGCAAGATATGATAGAAGAAGATAGGCTCATGCAACTCCTGAATTGATTAAATGAAGGTTATGAGCATGTGATCAATCAAATACTGTTGAAAGAATCTACTCCTTCTGTCAATAATGTTTTCTCTATGGTACTTAAAATAGAGAAACAGAAAGAGTTAGGCTTGTCTCGCTCCAATTATACTCTTGTGACTAGTACTAGAAACAATTCATCTAATGGTGCTGAATATGAAAGAAAAGAGGATAAGTATTGCAACTACTGCAGAAGATCAGGTCACGTCCGAGTAGAATGTTTCAAGATTATTGGTTACCCTGATTGGTTCAAAGATCCAAAGAGAAAGGCAAATCTAGAACATCACACAGTAACAACTATGGTGGACAGACTAGCAATAATCATGGTGGAGGTAGATCTTCACAACAAACTCCAAATAGAGCTTACACTTCAACTGAAAAATCAACTCCTTTTGATGAAGAAGGAGAACCTACTGAAGAAGATAATGCAGTTGACAGCAAGAGCATGAACCTGATGCTCCAAGAGGTTTACAAAATGCTCAAAGGCAAAACAAGCTTGAACAACAACTTAAACAACATTTGCTCTCTGCTCTCTGACAAAGTCCTAGCTCACATTCCCTCCATATCACTGATCATGACAAACAAGCTAACCTCTGCCTTTCTACCACTGATCATGACAAACAAGCTAACCTTTGGCATGATAGATTGGGACATGCTTCTGACAAAGTCCTAGCTCAAATTCACTCCATATCACATCCAAAATGTACATACAAGTGTGACATATGCCTTGCAGCTAAACAAAGTAGAGCTCCTTTTCCTACTAGTCTATCCAGATCAACCTCCATATTGCATCTTCATTCAAAAACAGCTTTAGAATAGCTCAAAGTGCTTCCTTTTTCCAGATTAACTCTTGAAGAGGTAAAATATAACAAAACAAGTAAAATGCTCCTAAAATAGTTAAGTTAACTATGATTTAAAGCACGAAAGAAGCATATATACATGTCATTTTAAGCACTCATCAAAATACCTCACACTTACCAAATGTTTGTTCCTAAGTATGTCAAAGTTTAACACTATTTGCTTTTTCTTCCCACAATTTTCTCCTACCGTTGCTAAGTCCACTAGCGTTATGAATTCTATCGCTTTTTAGCAATTATCAATAATAAAAGATTTTCGCAACATCAAGCATACTATCATATTATAATCATAAACCAATCAATTTTTCTAGAAAAAGAATAAGTTGAAGCCTACAACACCCTTATAAATTTCGCTCAAATCACAGAACTGTTTAGGCTTAAGATGCATTTGGTAGTCACTCAAGTCACAACAATGAAATAGAATTACCATGAGATGGACTTTAATAAAGCTAGGGGATTTAGGAACGGTAGGAGAAAATTGTTGGAAGAAAAAGCGATGGTTAACTTAAGTATTTTTGGTAGCCACTCAAGTCACAACCATGAAATAGAACTATTACTTTCTTTTTTACTTGAAGTGTTTTGTTTGTTCTCCCTATACAAGATGGGTGGTTGTAGTTTGTCTCTCTATATGATCAGGAGTTGTCGTTGTCTCCCTTTATGTGTGTTTTTGTGTTTTATCTCGTGGAAAGAGGAAGGATTTTTAGTTCTATAAAATAAAACTGTTGATTGGAAAACAAATTTTGCAGAAACTTACTTAGGTCATCACTAGTGTGTTGTGCCACTTACATCCAAGATCTCTTTCTAACTGATACATGCAGTTCAAACTTCTCTCGTCGAATCCGTATGTCGTAGTTTTATTGAATTATTTTCTTGTTTTTTTTTTCCAGTTTTTTGAAGTGCATAACTCCTCCTTGTATTAAAAAAGATAAAAATATAGAATTTAAAAAAACCATAATAGCAAAACTAAGGACCTATCTCTACTATTGTAATCCCCTTTTAATTGGGCTGTATGGGCCGGGCTTTAGACCCAGCTGATTTCAAAATTAACGAATCATCACAGATAAATATATTCCACGTGGCAAAAAGTAAAGGAAGGGGTTGGGACCACCTATTATATTCCAACAGCCAGTTGTTTTAAAGCTCTTTTGAGAATCAGAGACAGAATATCTCCCACACCGGAAGCATCTTCCAAATTAACCTTATCCTAAACTTTATTATTTCTTCCTCTCCTAATTTATTACTACACCCTCGTTATTTTTTTCTCTCTAAAAAAAGTTGGTTCAATAATAGCTACACTTATTGAAGGAAAGTTAAGAAAAAAAAAAGCAATTTATGTACAATTATTTTCTTATTATAAAAACTTTAAATTATGACGCAAAACGTATATATATATCCTTAAAGTCAACTTTAAGTTATTTAATTTTTTTAATTTTTGAAATGACCTATTATGTTCCTCTAACTACTAAAAAGTAGACTTATTTAAGTTCTTTCGCGTTAACCTAATACGAACTTATTTGATATATGGCTGATGATTGTACAAAATACTGCCATGTCACATATATTTTGTGCAAAATGATCAAAATACATTAACAGTAGAGATAGAGGTAGATAAATGGAGGTATTTTTAGGCCCATTTGGTGCAGTTGTTCCTGTTTGCTGTTTGTTGCTCCTGATTGCTTTTTGTTGTTCCTGGTTGCAGTTTGTTGTTTTGTTTGTTGTTTGCGTTTTGCTGTTCGATTAATAATGTTTTGTGAAATTATAATTAATTGTTATTGTTAGGATATAAAATGACTAATTTGGACGTATTGAATTTTTTTATTGATGTAAAACATAAAGGATAAGAAAGTAAAATAATATCTACAGTATTTTATTTTATTTTATTTTTTTTAGAAAAACTGTATTTTGCTGCTTCTTGAAGCATCAGTCAATTTTTACCTAAAAAGCAAAAAACAACTTTTACTAATTCCTAACCAAATACCAAAACAACTGCTTTTTGAAGTGAAAAAAACAAAAGACAACATTGCAACAGAGAAAGAAACACTCCTTTAATTATTTGCACTAAAAAAATGTGACGTAACAATATTATGTACCATCATCGAACAACTATATATGAGCTTTTGAAATAAAATTCGAAAGTGGTAATTAAGAAAAAATGAAGGATGAATGTTTTTGTAGAAAAGTAGAAATAAGATAAGGATGAAGTGATTAACAGAAAACAGATATATCCCACAAAATTAGGGTGAAAGTAAATAAAACGAAACCAATTCGCCTCATCCAAACTCCCAACTGTAATAAACAACTTCTTCTTCTTCTGCTTCTTCTCCAGTTACATACATAATAATAATAATAATAATAGTAGTGCTTACGTCATCACATCGTAATCTTCCGCCACCCACCCCGCGTTATTTGTCTCGATCTGAGTGTATCCATGTAGAGAATCCGAAATGGAGGAGACGTTGTTCGATCTGATTGACTTCTGGAACAAGCCTTCCATCACCGAAACATTCGTCGACATTTTGCTATGCGCAGTGCCTATATGGCTTGCCGTCATGATCGGACTCATCATCGGATGGTCCTGGCGCCCCAGGTGGACCGGATTGGTTTTTCTTGGCTTCAGGAGTAAGCTCAGGTTTTTATGGACTGCTCCTCCTGGATTTGGTGCTCGTCGCCTTTGGTTGGCTTTTACCGCCCTTTCCGCTTTCTCTCTTTGCCGTACCGTTTGGTCTAATTTTAAGGGCAAGAATCTTAAATCTGCTACGGCGGGGGCTTCTCCGCCTTCTACCCCCACCGTCTCGCCGGAGGAGGACGCCGATTCCATTACGTGAGTTTGAAATTAGCCCTTGATTTGCAGTATCTGAGATTCTTGAAACTAGTTCTTCTAATTATTTGGATTAGGGAAACAATATATTTCTTTATATTGCGGCTTGCCGACTAGGTCACGTCCATTCCCTCAAAATCAAGAATCCGATTTGGACCAATTTCACTGCTTAGGTCCTTCTAGTCAATCAAAATCCGATTTGTCCCCTACTAGTTTCCCGACTAGGCCTCGAAGGTCCCTGGCCTCCCTAACTGTGTCAGGAAGTCTAGTTTAGTTATTAGTTATGGTTATTTTAGCTTTCTTGTACACATTTGAAGCGGTGTGCTTGCTTTAGCTTAGTGGCAATTACATATATATTCAAAGAGTGATCAACTTTTTCTTCTACGGCAACAGTTTCCTGGTGCAACGAGTTTTTTTGCACCATTTTGTTTGTAATGGCTTAGAAGTGTAGCCTGTAGGGGTTATTTGCCCAAATTCCGGTAACAATACCCTCATGGAGGAGAGCCTTATATAAGTCTACTTTAAACTTCCCTCTTGTATATGGAAACTACAAGTTTTTTGGCAAAGGATTAAGCATGAAAAGCAGCTAAGTAGTCCTTTTGTTCTCCATATTAAACTTCTTAAGTCTTTCACTTTTTCATCCTTTGAGGTGCTGATGTGTTCATTTTGGATTAACATATAAAATTTGACTCTTTTTCCCACTCATTTTTATTCAATTCTTTGATTAGGCTCTTGTTTTCTTGGAAGTTGTACTTGTATTATTATTATGTATTATTGTTATTGTTGGATTAGTGTGGACAAGTTGGTTTATGATACCCACTATTATGCAGCTCTGGTGAAATACAGGAGGGGGAAGGCTCTGTCACAGAAAATGATTTGGAACATCTACTGCATCTTCTTGAAGGCAAAGATGGACATATGGAATGGCAATTTATGATGGAAAGAACCACCTCAAATATGGGATACCAAGCTTGGCGGCATGATCCTCAGGTAGATTCTCAACCTTGGCTGTGGAATGTTCTTCCCCAGTCTGTTAGCTAGAATCTAACTATACCCTTTCCTTTACTCACTCATAGAGATAGATGCATACATATAGAGAGAGATTCTTTCCTCCTTTCTAATCTATATTTCTATTTTATTGCTGACCATATATGGTAATCCTTTTAACATGTCACCTTTTGTTCTATTTCATGGCAAATTTCTAAGTTAATAGTATATGCGTTTTTGAAATTGTTATTATGAGCTGGAATTGCGTGTTCCAGCAACTGTAAATTTTGTAACTCCTTGTCATTTTTCTGGGTATGGTAAAAACTTGGATTTCTGTGTTATTCGGTTGGTTTCTCATGACACTTGCTGTTAAGCTTTCAGGTGCCTGATTACTAATGTAGTATGACCACTTCTTACCCTTCTTTTCTTAACTCACTAATGCAGTATGTTGTATGACCACTTTTTACCATTCTTTTCTTAACTCACTAATGCAGTATGTTACTTTTACCAATGACTAGTTACCTTGTTCCTGTTGTAAATTTCACATGTGTAAACAGAGAGACGTTTCGAGAAAATATAAACTCTATATTCCATATCGTTCAGCATTCTATTACAACCTATATATACACAAATAAGAAAGCTCTACAGGAATCAATCAACATAAATGTTGATATCAGGAATTATGCTAAGACAACCGGCAATACTAGAATGTTCTAGTATATTCTATAACAACATGTAATGGCTATTTCTGTAATCTGAGGTGGTGTTAGTGATACAATTGGTATTTGTTGGTGATCTTTTCTTATCAGACACTTCCCACAATACTCCGTAGTAGAACTGTCTTTGAGGATGCTACCCCTGAACTGGTTAGAGATTTTTTCTGGGATGATGAATTTCGGATGAAATGGGATCCAATGCTTGCGCACTTGAAAATATTAGAGGAATCTCCTCATACAGGAAGCTCAATTGTTCATTGGATAAAAAAGGTTAGTGGAAAATGGAAATGTAATGATTTCATCATACATGTAATGCTTCATCGTTTCTTAATACTCTCTTTCTTGTTCTATGGCATTTATTATCAAATGACAAAAAGTTTGTTCCTCCATTTTGCAGTTCCCATTTTTTTGCAGCGACCGAGAATATATCATTGGTCGTAGGATATGGGAGGCTGGGAAGGCTTATTATTGTGTGACAAAGGTATTGGTTCATTCCAATATTAATGTTTCACTGTCTGATCCTTTTCGTCTCTTTTGGTCGAAGCAAAGAACATCCAACCCTTAGATAACCTTGTTTATAATCGATGAATTTGTTGGGTTTGAGTTCAGCTGCTAATTATAAGAGGAGACTTATAAATATGAAATGATTTTGTATTTACTTTGTTTAATTTAGTCATTTATGTTACAGGACTACAGTTTTGTTTTATGAGCTTTAGGATTTCCTTCAATCCCTGTGAATCATTTTTTTTGTTAATATTGGAATCAAATTTCAAACTATTATATAATATATCTAGAACATACAAAACATTTCAGATCTTTTGCGTAATGATTAGAGCTAATTCGCAACATTGTAACATTTCAGACGGTGCCATATCCAGGACTTCCCAAGCGTGACAAGCCAAGGCGTGTAGACCTCTATTTCTCAAGTTGGCTTATCCGGCCTGGTAAGCATTGTTAAGCATCAAATTGCATAACCTATGACGCATCTTTATGGCACCTTTTTCCATTGACAATGCAAATTTGTTTCCTTGATCTGATTTCATCAATGAATGTGCAGTGGAATCTCGCAGAGGAGATGGACAGATGTCTGCATGTGAAGTTACCCTTTTACACTACGAAGATATGGGAATCCCCAAAGATGTGGCTAAATTGGGTGTACGTCACGGTATGTGGGGAACAGTCAAGAAACTGCATTCAGGGCTGAGAGCATATCAGAATGCCTATTCAGAGTCTTCACTGTCTAGAAACGCACTTTTGGCAAGAAAAACAACAAAAATTTCATTCGATGAAAGTGCCGAGTTTTCAGAGTCAGAACCAGTTAGTGAGGTAGAAGATAGAGAACAAGTGGTAGATATCGAAAGGCACAAGGATCTTGGAGTTGACTGGAAATGGATAATAATAGGTGGATCGGTAGCTATTCTGTGTGGTCTTCATTCCAGCACAATTGGGAAGGGTTTGTTACTCGGAGCAGGGCAAAGAATTGCACGGAGATGAGTGTTCTCCGCCGGATTTTGAGGAAATTAAAGACTAGGAAAATACTATAATCTTGTTAAGGTATCATTTGTGTAGTCAATTGGTTTCACTTAGTTTTTCAATACCGGTGATGGCCCTAGTTGAGTATACTTTTACTATATGTTGTGCAATCCCACGCTTCATACTTCTGGTTCTCGGAGACTCGGGCTTGGGTTCTTCGTCGAGTTTCCGATACAATATGCAGAACATGGTTGCTCAGTAAGGACTATATCTCATTTTTTTAAAATTTTTTCCATGTGCTATAGTGCATTGCCTTCAATCAATTATTGAATTGAATGCATTGAAGGGGTCCTAGTCTTCTGAGATTTTTCGGATTCTGCAGTTCAGGCAAAGGACATAAAGTAACATTTTCTGTTTAATTTCTTGGTTGCCTGGAAAGGATGAAGATGAGTTTTTACTATCTTCATTTCTCCTTTCTGGAATTACCCCTTCAAAAACTCATTAGACTCGGTGTGAATATAATGTATCTATTGTTTAAGGTTTCTCAATTTGTTTATTTTTATATTATGCTTTTTGTATACTTTTTTTTTTCTTGATAAACTTTTGCAAATTTCTTTCTGAGTTTTTCATTTGTTTTATGGTAAGGGAGAAATTTAGGATTAATGCAAACAATCATCATTATATGTTATAAGAAGAGAGATTTTTTGGATGCAAAGGAGATAAATATTAAGGATACATTAGTTGTTTTAATGGTTCAATTAATAATTCATGGAGGATCATCCAATTTGTTGCAGCCGAGTTACTGCACCCACCACCAGGGTTCGAATGGTTTTCTTTGAAACGAGGGTTCAAATGTTGTTTCTTACTAAATTTATTAAAAATATTGGGTTACTAAATTTATTAAAATATATATATGTATTTGATGGAGAAAATGTTTAGAATTATAATAATTTTGTTCAGGGATTTTGTTCAGGTGCAACTTAGTTACTTTGTTTTCACCTTCTACCATGCTTTTACTAAAAACAAAAGAAGCTTGGCTAAATGGCAAATTTAGGGTAAATTTATAACAAAATTACTAGAATATGCATAAATTCAACAAAATTTGAATTTTATACTTTTTTTTTGCATACGGATGTAAGCTCAGCCGACTGTGCTTTTCCTGTTTCAGATATCAGGGGATTTATTGTTGGAGTTACTCGACACCGAGGGTCCTTATATCCATATCTTGATCATTCAGGATATGGAGATTTTAGAAGAAAAAGCCCCTTCTCCTTTTCCTTGGTACTTCCCCAAATCACATTTGCAGAACATTGTGTGCATACTGGACGAAGCATTCAGTCGTCTAGCTGCTTTTTTCTCATTTTGTTGACTTACGTTTCCAAATCAGATTACATTCTCATAAACTATTACAAACAATAGGACCTTTGAATTATATGAATACGGTCTCTATAATTGAAAGAAGAAAATAATTGAAAAGGAAAGAACATGGATCATGCTGTTAAATGTGAAATCAAGCAATAATCAACCAGGGAAAAAAAGGAAAACAATAAGAGCACATTACATTAAACCCTATAGTGCAAAGCAAATCATGTAGCTATTGTGCAAGGCAATAGGTAACACTCTTCATTATACATCATGTAAAAGAAAAATTATTGAACCCAACAAACTAAGAAATGAACAGAAAATTGAATCTAAAGAAAGGAAAAACAAAGAACATATGATCTAAGCAATTTATCAAAAAAAAAAAAAGATATGATCTAAGCAAATAACAGAAATACACAGGTAAACCAAGAACTGAAAAACAATTTTTAGCTTGAACATATAACAAAATTCAACATCCAAATAAAATAGAATTTGTATTCTTTTTGGATTAGAGAATTGGTTCAGAAGTACATAAAGAAATCTCCATAATCCTAATAATCCTAGAAAAAAACAACTATCTTCTCAACAAATTATTAAAATCTGCAGCAAACTTTTGCTTTTGTTGGCTATTCACATCCAAGAAAAGAAGCACAAGAAACCCTTATATAAGATGAAATAAATACTTGTGGAATAAGAATTCACAACATATAACATGAAATTGTCCCTTTCCCATTGTATATAGTTCCCTATAAAGATAAGTATCCAAATGAAATATGAATACAGATTAGGACCGATAAATAGACGTGCAATTACTTATACGGTTTCAAACAACTCATAATTGATTCTTTGTCCTAAGTTATGAAGGAGAATTTGAAATCAGAAAACACTTACATTTAAAATGGGATATGAGAGATGTCAGAGATCACTTTGCTCAACTATACCAAATTTTAAGAAAGCACTGTTCTAATGATGATCTTAAGTTAAGCCATACAACACAAAGAATTTTGGCAAACTTTTTCCTTCAGATATGCGTATAGAGCTAAGCTTCCTCATCGGAGATGATGGATAGGACTGTGAATGTCCCCAGTAAAAAGCAAAAACAAAACCATTAGAACCAGAAACCATTTTTGAAAGTTTCTAAACAGAACATACAGGAACAAATTCGATCAATATGAATTCAAATTAGGGCCTATAAACATAAATGCAATTGAATTGAGTTGTGATTTATAATGTCAAGAGTACTTGTGCCTTCCTCGGGGATCAAATGTCTAAAATCGAAGTGAGCTCTCCGTTTTCATCTGATGTTATCAACATTTTATTTGTTTCAATTATATTCAAATTATTATTATCTTATCTTCTACGGATGCTATACTCGTGTTTAATTACACCATTGAAATCACAATGTTGAGACTTTGGATTTTTTTTTTTTGTTTGTTTTGTTGTTTACATAGGAATGTTTCTGAAGTGAAGTGATTCTGTCTATGCTTTCATCATGAATTAATGCTTATACCATAACTTTGTGCGTGCGTGTGTGTGTGTTGCTGAGTATGTATGTATGTGGTAATTTTCAGCGCATGGAACCTCTTGTTCACGGTAGAGGAAGAAATCCAGATTCTCTCGATGACATGTATATGAGTGTCCATGAAGAGCTTCTTTATGCTCGTAAAACTAAGCCTGTAGAAGGTGTGCTTTTCTGTTAAGAAGCATTCTCTCATCTGTTGCATTTCTTATACACCTTCATTGAGTTTTTAAAATGATGAAACATTATACTTTTTGGATCTTCAAAGTTCCCATATTTGATGGCATCCTAAATTATGTCTTGGCGCACGATTTTCCTCTTACTTTTGAAGCTATCACTATAAGCATACAAGAAAATTTATGAATTTCTAAGGGAAGTTATGCAACACAGCTTTAACTTAATAGATTAATGTTACCTCCTTTTATGACAGGAGCTCAATGGATCAGGATAGTGACAACAATTGCAATTGAGATGCTGAAAGCTGGTTTTGTTGAAGCTGTTGTATGTGTACAAAGGTGGGGCGAACAAAGTAGGAGAAATGAACCACTGATTACATCAGTTTGTTGGCACTTCCATTGATCTTTAAAATGTGAAGTTTCTTTATGGTTTTTTTACTATTCTTTTTCATTTTGCTCGTTTTTGCAAAACGATACTACATTCTGGTAATTGGTTTCAGAAAAAATAAATCTCTTTGATCCTAAATTCAATGTCACTTTAAAAGCTCAGTGAGGCATGTCGAATTTTTTTACCTACTACAGGCTGCAGGTGTCAAGCGTCTTCTTTTTTGTCGTGTTGGTTGCCAAGTGCAAGTACAGTTTGACAAGTCTTTTGGAAATTTGTAGCTTTGTTATTTACTTTCTTGTACTATATATGGTAATGCAGATTGAATTCTTGAACTGCAGCATTAAGATCTGTGGAGCACCATTCAAATTTGGACAAGCTATACGTTATGGGCAGCAATTGTGGTAATCAAAGGTTTTAGATTTTATATTTTTTTACTTGTAACTGCAGCCGAAAATTTAGACTACACTATCAAATGAGTTGAAACATTGTTAACTACCAGTCACTGAAACAGGTTCCTTATTTCAGTCTACCAGTAAATGAGTTAGTTGATGTTGTTATTGCTCATTCTTGTTATAGGTAATTGCTTATTGTTTACGTGCAGTAATATTCGTGCAAATTGAGTAGACTAATATCTTTCACGACTGGAGACCCACCCAACATTGTACATGAATGAAACTAGGAACTATTTTATTAACCATTGTTAATCAGAATTTCAAAAATTGTCCACCGACTGATAACTTGCCAAAAGCCAGAAAACTTGTTTGTTGCTTGTAAAATGAATCTGAAAGTTAATGAACAATAAAACTATTTTCATGTTCTAATTATATGTTTTTTTTTCTCTGTATTGTGTTTTGACTACACAAATACTTTAGCGGTGTGCTTCTGTAAACTTGAACAAATATTCCATGTTCTCTGATTTTACAACTGTACCTCTGTAGTTAACCGGCTTATTCCAGTATCCTTAACTCACTTCTACTTTGCCTTCTATTTGCCTGTCTTTCTCCGTTTTAGTCCATTTTGCCTCGTAGCCTTCTCAAAATTATAAATAGATTTACTCGATATCAGCATTGTTTTAAAACGAAGATACTTGAGCTGCCATCTATTCGACCTACAATTGATTATGACCTTACTTGGTGCTGTCTGGCTATATGGATGTGCCAAAATATCCTGGAGTCAGCATGACACAACATCCACAATATGTCAGAGTAAGGTCAGTTATTCTAGTACGTTTTATATCTATTGTTTGCATATGTTACAACAACTGATTGTTTCCCTTTCTTTTCGTTTGTTCAAATTGCAGGAACAAACAAAGGGAGGGAAATGCTGAGCTTGGTAAAAGACCTTCTGGAGATCACTCCTAAGATGCTGGCCCCTATTCTTCTAAAGAGAGTTACTGATGATTGAGTGTTCAACACCATAATATATTATTAAGAATGAAGTCGGTAGCGAAGTCTTTTAGTGACGTTGTAGGTATCCAACCAATAGTAGAGTGTTATGCTATTAGTTCTTGAATGCTCCCCCAATCAAAAATTAAGAATGAAGTCCGTAGGGGAAATGCGCTAGTCTTTTTTAGTGATGTTGATTATATATTATGAATTTACTATTACATTATAAGGTTTTTCTATGTTTACTTTGTTAAAAACAAAGCAACCCATATTTTATCTATTATCACCATTGGATGGATGTGATGAAAGTTGATTCAATGGTGGAGGAGACAAAGTAGTAAAAAAACAATGTAAAAAAAGTCACATTCTTATATTTCTCTTTCTATTTGAAATATAAGAAAAGTCACATGTTTTTTTGTGAGGATTGGCCTTTTGCATAAGTCTAGTAAGTATACTCTATCTTCTGTTTATCATGCACTTATGCTTAAAAAGCTTCTATCATTTCATGGCATTAGAAGATATGAGAGTATTAGTTTATTCATATGTGTTATGGCTAGCTATGCATGATGTGTTTGCTGTGAAATGACTGATATCCAGATTTTGGGTAGTGATGGATGATCGATGTGTTTCATGTGGCTATGAAAGTTTGGTATGGTTGGTAAGTTGTATGCCTCATGTCTATAATTTTTGAGTTGGTGGTGGCTAGTGAGTTGGGCGAGTAATAAGCTTTGTTTTCAGCAACTTACTTTTCATGCTAATTAACCTTCGTATTAATCTTTCATGCTTTATTTTGAATTTTTAATTTACAATAGGGACCGGGTGTTACATTTGAGCAAGGATTCGTTTGAATTTCCTTTTTATTTTTTTAAATAAGAGCTGTTAAATATATATTATTCTTTTCTTTTTAATTTCATTTTTTCTTTTCATCTTTTTCCTTTTTTTTTTATTTTTTGAGTTTAAGTTCTTCCGCATCTCTTACTTTTAATTAAAAAATTATATTATTTTTTTGGTAACAAAATTATATTATTGACAACTAATATTTTAAATAAAGGTCGTCTAACTGCTTAAATCTTTCAAAATATATAAACTTGAGAATACTATTTGGATCGATTAGTCTAGATCTCAAAGTAATCTCATGATTAATTCTCCAATTTCCTAAGTATGTAACCTCCGAGGGAACAAGTTTCCCAGTTACTGTTTAGCCCTTGTATTACACTGCTGATAAGTTGTGACTTTGCAGACTAAGAATGGATGATTCTTTTTTTGGTTTTTCCATCCGATTTTCGAACTCACAGTGGGCGGACTAATCCGAATTCAGGACGGGTTCAGAGATTATGATATTTAAATCCTTTCCAATTGCCATTGTGAGGATCGATCCGCAGACCTTCCTATCAAACATGGGTGTAGCTAGCCCAGGACTTGGGTAGGCTAGAGCCCCCGGCGCCGGAGTAGCCTTTGACGGAGTAGGAGTGGCCGGAAATAAGCCCCTCATTGTTGGTAGCTATTGTACATGGAAGCCCCTCATTGTTGGTAGCTATTGTACGTGGAAGACCTCCATTATTAGCTTAGCCCCAAATTTAAATTTCTGGCTACGCCACTGCTATCAAACGCAGTCTCATACTACTACTGCGCCAATCAACGATTGATTAAGAACGGGTGATTCTAGCAGCAACAGTAGTCTATAGCAAATTGGATAATCATCTAAAATGTTATTATTATCAATATGAAAGCATCCTTAATTCAGCAGCTAATCAGCCTTAATTGAATTGGTGTCATATTTTGTTGGTGTGGGTTCATTAATATGTTTCATCTGTCTCACCCAATGAATAAATAACACAATATATCTAATAACTCTAAACAATATAATAAGAAAAATCTGTTATTTGACTTTAGCATACCTGAAAATAAGTTCTTATTTTAATTTGAGGATACAAAAATAACTCTAAACTAAATTTCAGAAACTAAATTGTTTAGTTAAATACATATTTCCTCCTAATAGTTGCTCCTTGTGTAATGATTTTGTGTCATGCTTCAATAGTATTTTGAGAACTAATAATCAGGAGAAGCATGTTATCTGAAACACATGAGAATATACGAAGATCGGTCATTTCATAGTTCTGAAACTCAAAACTATCAATTGTAGGGGCATTAATGTCGTTGTGCCTCATCAATCGGTTTGCACGTAAAACGAGAGTAATCTGAGCTCTACAAATAACATAATTGGTTGGTGTAAGTTTAGTCAAGATCGCAAACGAAACTGAACCTTGATTAGTCGGTAGAGGGGATGGTCGACATCAGAGATAGACAAGGAACTGATCGAAAAAAATCAACGAAGGAGGAGTATGAACAGAAAGAGATTAACAATTATAGGAGAAATAAGACAGAAAAAGAGAGGAAGAAATTGAAGTAGTTTGGTTAATTGAAAATGCTTATAGCTCAAATACCATGTAAGTTTGGTCAAGTGACTTGAATATTATTGAACCATAAGAGACATATTTATACTTAAGCAAGTCTATCTACTATATAAATTTTATACACGTGAAACACAAGTACTACATTCTAGAACCTTAAGTTCGGCCGACTATTTTGTCCAATGATAATAATCGAAATTAAAATATATATTAACAACAAAAATGAAATTAACCGAAGTGATATGTCTTCAAATTGAATCGCAACGTTGAAACAAGTGCTCGATGAACTGAAACTTCACGTGTCGATAGCAAGTTGAGTTCATAAATGATGTGTTTGTTAACCGATTGAGTAGGTGAATAAGAGTGCAAATATGTTATGAAAAATATGGGAAAGGACACCAATATTTCGGCTCAATGTGCAATGGTAATGGCCTGTAAAAATTGGTGTCGGGGCTGCTGAAAATTTAGGGAAATCAATGATAAAGTTTGGAACCCACAAGGAACTCAAACATTTAAATTTATGTCATGTTATTATCCCTCCTACCCAAAATAGTGGACCCGAAAAAAAATAAAAGTAGAGTGCCAAAAGATAACAAGATACAAAAGAAGAAAGTGTACCGTTTGTGCAAATTTTCAATTGATAAAAATGGCATATTTGTTTGACCGTCTACCGCCTGCACAAGTTTCCAATGATTTGTATTTTCCCAACGCGACAATACAAGTGAAAAAATCACTTTCTATAATAACATGATTAATATTTTAATCAAGTCATTATTTTAATCTTATTGCCATATTTAGACTTGCAAATGAATTCCTTATCCAAATGTGGAAACGTTAATATTATTTAAGTAAAATGTATATATTAATATGAGAAAGTAGAATAAAGAAATAATAAAATAATTCTATTTTAGAAAAGAGTAAATAAAATAATAATAAAAACTTGGTTTGAGTTGAGTTTGCCACAAAGTTGACATGAATGATGAATCTGATTAAAAATAGTAATAAATGATGGCAGGTCTGAAAACTGATACTATTGGACTGCAATGTTCTAGCTTACGTGGCATATCCAGGTCCATATATTCCTCAGAATCTCTATTCTTTCTTTTTTTTCTTTCTTGTTCCTGTCACTGTATTGCAGAAGCCACTTTCTTTTAATTTCTACTTCAGAATCTCTTTCTCTCTCTATCTTCATCCTGTTCTAAAAACATCTTCATATATGCTTTCTGGTTTTTTTCTTATGTTCTTCAAAAGGGTTTTAAGCTGAATAAAGGTATCATCTTTTTATTTGGTTACCTTCTTAATTACTTAATTAATCATTTTTATTTTACTCTTCTTTAGTTTTTTGTGATTTGAATTTTCAGGTGTGTGTTTGGATAATTCAGTAGAGTAGATTAAGTATTATTGATTAGATACTGTTTTTTGTTGTTTTGAATTATATGGCTTATATTGTTCTGATAAGAATTTTCTGAATCAATGATAAAGTTGTTGTTTTTATTCTTCTCTTGTTTTCAAATTTTTTTCCCAAGCGGTGGAAGACGGTTTGTCTTATTAGGGTTGTAACCACAATTTCCCATACTGTTTGTTGTAATTAAGTGATTTAATTTAAAGTTCGAGATGATAGTTAAGTCTTATAGACATGTTTTATATGGACTTGAACTCAGATGCTTTGATATTATGTTAACTAATATTATGTTAATTAGCTAATTGAACTAAAAGGTTGAGCTGGTCGTTAAAGCTAATGACATCTTTTGTATTAATATTTGATAGTTCAGTTTTGTAACTGTAATTTGTCAAGAAACCGATTAAAAGTTAAACTTGATATTTCAGGTTGAATAGCATATTTATGCTAATCTGTTTGAATACCTGCACGTAAAAGGTAGAGTTAGATAATTATAATAGTTGTGAATTCGTTGAAGGAATGATTCGTGTAAAGAAATATATTTTCCTAGCTGATTGGTTGGGTATAATTCCAGAAGTATGGTAGAATTTTCCGGGATAGTGTGGGTGCCTTCTAGCTTAAGCAACAAAGCAACGGATGGCATGTTGTAGTCCATATATTCAACTTTCTGTAGATAAATATGTGAAATTGCAATCTTTGTGGGCGTAAATTTCAACACAAAGCTAATGCTGCACAGCTCCAGGCGAAAGCAAAGTGAAAAGTGTTTGTTGGGAAAACATTTCTTATTTCAACTTTTATGAACTCATAAGCAGACACGTAGCCTAGCGTTTTTAGAACACATAAGTTCTTCTTACTAAAATAGTTTTAGTTAGTCCCTCTCTACATTTCCATTTGTGAGATTTATCCATTTTTTCAATATGCTGGATTCAGTTCATTTCTATCCCATTGTTATTCTTTGAGAATTGAGACCTTCTGTGCTCAAGCTTTTCATCTTAGCACCACTCTCTGAGGACTGGGTCATTACATGTCAAGAGGTTCTGTTTGGTTCGTCTCTAAACTAATACATTGTAGTAACAGTTTGGTCCAACCCACACTGTGTAGAATCTTGTAGATTGTCCTTGTCCCTAGTTTCACATCTTGGGCCTCACCTCACTGCTTTAAAATTACATGATATCCAATCAGAGTTTTACACTTTCATTTCCTGCATTCTAGGAAAAAATGATTTACCTATAAATCCTGACTCTTTTGGGGTGTTGGATGATATTGCACTGGTATGATTTATCCATGTCATACATAGTGCATTTGTGATGCAGAATCACTAATCATTGGATGCATGAATCTACTCCCGTTAGCCGTAAACTGGTGCAAATAAATGGTTTGTCTACGTATAGATAATTTTGATTACATTGAAGTATGTAGTTGTCGGCATTTGGTGTTTGCTTAAGCTCTATGAGCTTCTTGAAACTTGTACTCGTAAGGAATTATTCTGATGGTCAACTCCTTAATTAGAAGGATTGTGCAATTTAGAGTGGAAAACTAGATTCTCAAAAGTCAGTTTGCTTGGATATTTGTTGTATCCACCAACAATCTGATATGCTTATGAAACGAATGGTTGCTGAGTCTTTTTAAATTATGGTGTATGTGTGTGCTCTGTTGATGACCTTTTTTCGGTGCCTTCGCGTTATATGTACATGCAATTCAATCAGAACCGTGATTTTGTATAACCTTGGTGCTTCCACTAATTTCTTCAGAAAGTTTTATTCGATGCCTTGGAGTTGAAGTTTTGCCTTCAAATAATGTATATTAATTCAAATGTTTTCTGTAGACAGATTTATCGTGTTTAGCACCATGGAGAAGTTTGACTTTGACCTGCACCTCATTGGCATTTCAGGATTGCCACTTGGAGAGTTCATATATCAAAGATGAATGCGGATGAAAAATATATTCTTCCATCGACTGATCTAAGCCTTTCTCTCGGTTATTCCAATCAGTGTATTCAGAGACTATTAAATGAAGATCCAGGTACAGGTGCAAATGCAGCTTCAACGTTAGACATGACTTTTGTGGCCACCAACACCCTGGCTGAACTGGTTTGGTCTCCTAAAAGAGGTTTGTGTCTTCAATGTGCCGATCGTAGCTTCACCAACCAAGAGCCCTCTCTTTTATATGGTCTAGAAACTATTAATATGGCAAGCGAATCCAGTTCTGATAAATCTCTCTCAATTGCTAGAAAACCTATCAACAAAGAAATATGTATGGCTTCTTTAGCTGCTTGTAAATTGGGGAGTGAAGTTGCTCAAGAAGATAACTCCAGTATGCTTCCTTCAAGCAATGCAAACATCATCCCGTTAGGCGGAACAGGTAATGACCTGAAGACAGGTGTTCATGAATTATCGTAACATCCTTTCATTAGTGTTAATGTTACTCTGTTCTTGCAATTGAAATGAAGCGTAATTGAATCTATATATTTTATAGTGTATCTGAAATGCCTATTTTCAATTAGCTAATATACCGTATTTGGCAGCAACCCTTAACCAGCCGAAGGAAGTGGAAAATGTAGTAGACATGAATTCTTTACCGAAAGAAGATCCGAGACGTGATAAAGGAGAAGGTACGTATAATTGAAACTGTTTTCTCTTTGATCTAAAGAAGAAATCAAGATTCATTTTTCTATGTGCATCGGTATTTTGAAAGACAATGCAGTTTTATCTTTTCATTTGCATGTCACTCCAAAATAGCACTGATTTTTTTTTTTCAATTGAAACAGATGAATTCAAACCCGATATGGCACAAAACTACCCAGCTGCTGAGGAACCGTTGGCTAAATTTAAAGACATCTGTGAGGGCACTCATGCATTAAGAATGGAAATTGTCGTGGCCCCTGTAATACATGCTACGAGAGAATGTGAAGCTCACTATGCAGCATCTTCTGGAAGAAGCCGTGAGAAAATGCCTTCACTTTTAGACCAAAATAAGAAAGGTAAAATGGGCACTAGGGATCTACTGGAACATATGGAGGCAACTGCCGAGAATGATTTAGAAAATTGGTTTGGTGAAAATGCTTTTTGTGTGGCTACTGAGGCCGTAGCACTGAAATCTGCTGATAAATGTGACAGCAACATTCCACAGGATGATGGTTTACTTCATGCTGACAAGACAGTTGCATTGAAAGAGTATTCCAGTAACAGCAAATTTCAAAAGGATTGTATAAACGGAAAGAGTATTGTTTTAGCTGATCAAGATGGAGATAGAATGATGTTGAATGAGGAGGACAGGGATGGTAGCAACGATACTGTTGAAAGTTGTAATAGCACTGGGCAAATATCAACAGGAAAACGGACATGGAACTTTGAGCAAACACTGATTGTTCAGAACAAAAGGGTTAAAAGACAGGTTCATGAAAGTCCCAGTTCGTCATCAAGACCGGATAGTTCATTCATGAACTGGATCGCAAACATGACAAAAGGGTTCTCGAGATTACCTGAAGGCGAGGCTCCTCTTTGTGCTTCCCTTTCTAATCCTGCTCAAGGGCATGAGAATGCTGACCAGGACAATAAAAACAAAGAACTGAAGTCCACAAATGTAGGATTTCAATCTATTTTCCGCTCTCTTTATAGTCGAAACGGAAAGCGCCAAGAAGCTGTCACTTTCAATTCTGATCATGAAATGAAAGTTTCTAAAGAACTTGGGCAGGAAAATAAAATTTATGACATGAATGCTACTCCAATAGCTTGTTGTATGGGGACTGGTACTGTTTACAATCAATTTCTGCTGACGGGTGAGAGGTTCAATGAGTCGACATCTGGCAATCAAGTGGGTCCGTCAGTCCATTCTAAGAATATACCGATGGATCTTGCTGTCATACGAGAAAGCAATACTAACTCTACAGAGAACATAAATTCAAACAACTTGGCAACTAGTAAGGAGAAAGATGGAACAAGCTCCAATTTTTCTCACGGAAAATACAATGCAAATAGCGTTGAGAAGGTTGATTCTGAAATTCCATTTGAACGGAAGACAGTCCTTGATTCGTGTTTCAGAGGTGACCCATTAGAAAGCTCGTGGGTAGCTCGATATACTTCCAGACGTTCTGGTGCCTTTCGAAATCAGGATCCCTCGAAAAAACCCACCGGTGAACCTCCAAACCCTCAGTTACAGAATACTGATTCTTCTTCAAATGTGCATGGAAATGATGAGGTTGCGCAAAAATGTAGTGAAGAAGTGTCACGTGTGCAAAACTGCGATACTGCTGCTGAAGCTTCTTCTGGTTTCTATAAAATCAAGGGACAACACAATGATAAGTCTGATTATAAATTGAATAGGATCCAACCTTCTTCAAGATGTAATAGCCCCGAGGCAATGGCTTCTGTTTTTGCAAGGAGATTGGATGCCCTTAAACACATCGTGCCATCAGATGATCCGGATAGAGAAGATTATGCAACCATGACTTGCTACTTTTGTGGTATAAAGGGTCATCATTTGCGAGAATGTCCAGAGATAGTAAGTAGTGAGCTCGAAGATCTTCTACGGAATTTCAGTTTATATGATGTGAAAAAACTGTCTTGTGTGTGTATTAGATGTTTTCAGTCCAATCATTGGGCTGTATCCTGTCCTAGTGTGTGTAAAAGATTGAGAAATGAACCGGAACGTGATACTTCTCTTCCCAACCAGTGCCGTCCTAGCAAAATGTCGCTTGATGTGAGAAATGATATTGATATGAAGCAAGAAGATACGGCCCCTGATGCACTCAAAGCTTGTTATTACAATAGTTCTGGAATGGAAAAAGATATTGCCTTCAATTTGAAATCCAATGAAGCTTCTACTTCCCGAAAAATGCCATTGGATGCAAAGAAGGAAATCGCTTCAAGTTCAGAGGACAAGAGGTTGAACCAAATGGCCCCTTTATATAGTGCTATCAATGACCAGATTTCTGATTTGCCTTATGGAGTATTTGATGCCATAAGAAGTCTTCGTTTGACTCGAACAGATGTTCTCAAGTAAGCAAAGTTACTAGTTCTTGCACCAATTTAGTTCTGATCCGATCTTCTTTTGCTTGCATGAGTTGAGATCTATGAACAAACATTTGAAAAATCAACTACATAGTAAATGTAAATTTTGTAGTGCATTGTTATTTATGATTGGGACCATGAAATTCGAGTTTCTAGCGTTGTCTTGTATGAAAATGTGTATAGCTTTCTAAGATTCATTATTGATTTGGTTTCTAATAATGCTGTATTTTTCTATGCTTTGTATTGATATCAGATGGCTCAACTCTGGTTTACCAGTTTCACATCTTGATGGATTTTTCTTGCGGTTACGACTTGGAAAGTGGGAAGAGGGACTAGGAGGAACTGGATACTATGCAGCTTACATAAGTGGTACGAAAAGAAAAAACAAGTGTCACACTCTTTAACTCATCGGAGTTGAATTCATTTTCCGATTGATGGTATAATTGATTTTCTGTTATCTTTCTTTGTTATTATTCCACAGGAGAACAAATGGAGAGTTCACTGGACAAGTCCAAAACATCAATTGCAGTAAACGTTGGTGGAATGAAATGTTCAGTTAAAAGTCAATATGTCTCCAACCAAGACTTTCTTGAGGTAATTCCCTCTGTAGATTTTTTTTTTACTTTCATGCTATTTTACGAAGGTTAAGTTTTAAAACAACGTTTTTTATGTTCGTATCCGTGTCCGTGCAACGTAGTTTGTGGATAATGCAGGGGGCGTATCTAATGATTTGAGGTTTGTTTGTTTGTATGATGCAGGATGAACTTAGGGCATGGTGGTCTGCTACTTTAAGGGGTGGTGATAAGATACCCTCAGAAGAAGAGTTAAGAATGAAAGTTAAGGAGAAGAAAATGTTAGGATTTTGAAGACAGAATGAGTCTCTGGTGTTTCCCTCAAGTGTAAATTTTGTCTTACTTTCATTATTTATTAAACTTTTTTTTTTTTTTTTTTTTGCTGAACACTATTTATTAAACTTTTATTAACTCACAAAGTTTGCTTTCTTTCAACTGTCTACAGTTTTTTTTGTATACAAAACATTTATGCAATACAAGTATAAAATAAATTTTGGCTTAATATATTGCCTCCCAAAAGCTGCAAAAGGAATTGTTTATCCTTATTACAATCAAAAGTTGCAATTCAGACTTTATATTTTTGGTCAAAAATTGCTAAATTTTCTTCATATTTGTTCAAAAGTTGCAGATAATTTTGTATTTTACATCAAGGTTGAAAACATCCGAAAAAAGGGTTTTGGTAGAATAAGGACGCAAAGACACCACCCTTATGTGCAAGCATTGATGTTCAACCATTGAGCTGCTATTCCATTATAAGCCAAGAATGGAACACTGTATTATCTTTTAGAGATTAAATATTCGTTTGTCTTTAGTTATTGATATTTTTTGTTTCTTATTTCATCTTTCAACTAATATTATATGATATTTTCAAGGAAAAAAACATTATATAAGATTATTCTAATTTTTTTATATTAATAAATTTGAATGAGTTTTGAAACTTTAAAAATCAATAAATGGAACTTAGAAGTGCACCACTGCATAATTTAAACTTGACTACAACTTAATACACCCTATTATTTTATTTATCATATATACATTGTTAATATTATATTAATTATCTGTGTCAAGTATTTTTTATATGTATATTTTTTTGTTTCATGGTTTATGTTTTTACTATATTATAACATTAAATATGAACGAAAATATTGTTTTCATAGGATTTTTGGATACTTGTTGAATCTCAATCGAACCTCTAACTCTTGACCTTTTACATTCTTCGAATTTTTAACTGGTCTGATTTTGAACCTCAATTTTGATATTTGAATATTTGAGTTAAAAGGTTATTGAGAGCATACAATGATAAAAAAGTCGGTCAAAGTTTTGAGCCAACTGAATGCTAATCTTCTTTTTTTAACTTTAAAAGAGTCAAAAGCAAAAGACAGATAATTAGACAAGAATTCTCTCTTTGCTTTTGGCCTAAAAATAAAAACAAAAGAAGAAATATTTATTGTCTTTTACTAATATTTATACAAACTTGGGCTCGGTTTATTTTGTGTGTTCTTTAAAGTGCCAACTTAATTGGAATTTTAGGACTCACTCTCATCCCCGACCTCCGAGCTTTATTCCAAAAAAAAAAATACAAACTAAAATATAGGTTTTTCCTATTTGTGCTAAGAATGGACTTCATGGTCCCCAAACAGCCCACATGCATAATAGCAACTAGGCTTGATTGTGGAGTTTTGTTTGGAGGCTCAAATTTGTATTGGACTGGAACAGAAAAATAATCTGTTGTATTTATTATTGTGGTTCCTGTTCGTGCTACTTTCACATAAAATCAGTTTATCTATGAGTGGGATAAGAAAGACTCGCATAATATATTAATCTTAATAATTAAAACCGATTTCATGTGAGAAAGAGAGACACCATAATAGAGACAACAAACTTTTTTCTCGTTTTATAAAATGTTTAAGGTGTTAAAAAGAGGAATTGGAAAGATCTTTTAACATTATTTTATTTGATAGAATGAATTTTTAAACTTTTATTTAAGCACAACAAACATTTGTTTATTAATTAAAAATCTTTTATTGTTACGAAAATAAAAGGGAAAAGTTCAAAAATAATGATCGTGGTTTACTCATTTTTTAAATAGGGGTTTGTAGTTTATCAGTTTGCGAATAAAAGTATGTGGTATGATTTTTACAAATAGAGGTATGTGATATGAATATTTGTACAAAACATAGTATCGAAATCACAATATTGAGTTCTGATGATATTGTTATCTTTTAAACGATTTTTACCTATATTATATTAGCAATATATGGATCCCTTAGACCGAATTGCAGAATTTTAAAATGAAGTTAAACATCAATTTCGCCCATAATCTGTCAAATTATAAAAGAACGTAAAATGTCAATTATATGATTTATTATTTCAATTTGAGTGTCGGCAATGTCATTAAATGATATGTTTTATCGATATGTAAATGTAATTTTTCTTAAAAGATACGAAATGTACTTCGTTATCATTAAAACGTAAAGTTGTAATTTTAGATAACTTATTTTGCAAAAAGTAAAAAATCATACCACATACTTTTATTTGCAAACTGTTAAACCATAGACCTTTATTTGCAAATTAAGTAAACCACGAGCATTACTTTTGAACTTATCCCAAAATAAAATACACAAAAATGGTTTCATGTGTTTGGCTCAAAAATGAAAAATAATTATTATTTTATTTAATTTAGAATAAACTTTGATAACAACAAGAATTGTACATGAGCCTTAAACGACCTTTTAACTCTCAAGCTCATGAGCAAGCATAAAGAGAACTCATCTTATTATGATTTTATATCCTTGTGGTTTACTATAGGAACTAAAGATGAATAAAAGTACTATTAGAGCACAAATTCCTCTACCCCTATATATACTTAACAATGATCAATGTATGAGGTGCATTCACAAAAACATTCTATTTACTTGTATTCTAAGTCATTCTCTTATTGAATCCATCGCCAGTGCTTTCTTGTAGGTTCGAGGTCCACTTGAAGAGAAGATTTTGGAGCCAAGTTATCGGGTTTAATTACAAATTGGACCCTTGCGGTTACATTAATTTGCAGATTATTGTTTTTAATTTCTTTTTTTACTACTCAGTAACTTGTGTTTCAGACAGTTACTAGATTAGTCAAAACTGAAGATGATGTTAACATTAATAACATTGACACGGGTAAATTTGTATTAAACTTTTGAGAGACCTATAAAAGGCTCGTTTTTTGAGATATATTCAAATTATATTTTTGGAACTCGTGAAATTGGAAGTTCTTGTCAAGGCAAACTGTGAATTGGAGGAGATGCTAAACTGTAGATCAAGATAAAAGTCTTTTCACCCAAAAATTTGAGACAAATTTTACCCTTAGTCACTTCATCAAAATTAAGCATATTCAAAAAAATTTGTTATTATAGTAATTATCAGAAACACAAATCACTGAATTATAAAAAAAAAACAAAACAAAAAAAAGAACGAGAGATACTAATTTACAAATTAATGTAACCACATGGTAATTAACCCTTTAAAATATACAATATTATATATTGATATTCTCGTGTTTGAAATCTATCCTTGAATGCCAAAAGATCTGCAAAACAATGCTGGATATGAGATCTCCGGGTAAATCTCCGACGATCAAGTCAAATCAGTATTTGGATAAGAGAATAAGATAGTTCGAATAATTTGTATGTCTAACCTCATTTACTTCTCTTTCTTCTCCTTTCATACGTGCTTCCCTCTCCATAACTGTCGATTAACCGTTATTTAGTAGAGATTATGAGAGCCCTTTAGCTTGTAGTGGTTTGTAATGTTTTTGTACAGTTATTCGAGCCGGTTTCTTTTAGTTGTTTGGACTTTACTTAACAGGCATATCGGGCCTTCATTCGCAATTGTAACCAAGCCCAACTTGATAACTTTTTGAGAGTTATCATATATAAATAAAAATATATTAGAATTTTAGTCATTGAAGATCAACGGAGTCCACTCAATGTGACTGATACTTACTAACTGGAATGGTGATTATGATGATGGAGAATGTGGTGATATGTTTAAGAAATTCCACAATAGTTTACCATTCCCAAAATAGAGTAAAACATTTTCTCGGATCTCTTTACAAATTTTCAATTAAATGTAAAGTGTTTTCTTATGAGGTATATTTCTAAACCGAAACAAACGTTGTAAAATCATAAAATTTTACACAATATTTTTAGTAAACAAACAGGGCTAAAATTGGCAAAATTTTCTAAACCTTAAACAAGAACTCTAACAATTTCTTATGTATATATTTCTTTTGTTCGTCCAGAGTTCTTTTTTCAAGATTTGAAATTGTTTTTATATTCTCTTTAAAAATTTATGCATTTTCTTAAGCGTGCTTTGTTTACTCATGCATGCTCTATTTCTTATCAAAATAAAAACCACTTAGATTATGTTTTAAGCAATCTAAAATAGTTGTTCCGTTAATATGATTCTGGGAGACCAGAATTTTTCACAAATTCAAAAATTATTGAATTACATTTACGTTAAAAGAATTATTTGGGCAATATGAAAATTGTAAAACACGTTCCAACATACAACTATATTACATCATTATTTCCGAATCTCATAGCAATTTGGTTGTCTTTTCTTTAATCATTTAATATTTAATATTATTGCCGGCTTTCTCTATCAAACCAGTAGAATCCAATTTTACGATCCGCAATGTGTTTCTCGTGAAGAAAGAAGAAAATTTCCGCAACAAAGTCAATGGTCACATTCATATTCAACAAACATTTTAATCTTAATTATAGCCTAAAATATATTTACACCCTCGTTAATTTATTATTTCTCTGTGTTATTCTTTTGTCATCAATATTTGTAAACCTTGTTGTATAACAGAAAATTAGTGGATTCAATAATTTGTAAATAGATGAATATAATATTTTTTATTTTTTGGAATTAGAAGTATGTGTTTTGTACAATTAGTAAAACAAAGAGATTGACTATGTTTTTTAATTTTGTCAAGTCAACATATTATACAATAAAAAAAAATTAATTTTTATAATTATGTAATGTTGGTAAATTCAACAAATATTTGAGTTAATTTAAAAAGTTAGCAAAAACTAACATGTTAGTCATTTCATTTCTTTTATTTTTTCTACAAACTATAAAATGAAAATATTTTTTAAGAGAAAAATATAAAATGCATATATTTTTTAGAAATCGATGAAATAAAAAAAAATTTAATTTTTACTATGTTCTAAAAACTACATAATAAAATAATCAAAAAATAATTTTCTACAAGTTAATCATTTTATACCAACACTAATGTATCAGATTTTATCAGAACTTTGAAATTAAACATGTATAAATAGGAGTAGTACTGATATATGCAACCTCTTGAGAAGTCTTTATGTTGCGCCCCCAAACAATTCCATCCTAAATGAAGAAAAAAAAAAGAATTTTGAAAAGTTTTATTAATTTTTTAAAAAAAAATTCATTTTTATTAATTATAAGATTTGAACTCATAAAAAAATGTCGTTCTCTCAAATATGTGAATTATTATTTGGTAAATATATTCATTAAATCTTATATTATCAGTGAAACTTAATTTATTGAAATATTCATTTGAATTGGTGAAATGTTTAGTAGCATTAAACAAAACGTTTACACTTAAGTATCGTAATATAAATATTAGATATTGATTGACCAAAAGAACGCACTAAACTTGCATTAATAGTCTCTTCCATTTCTCCACTTACAACCCCCGACAGCAGAGCATTGTGGCATCAACATCATCATCATCATCATCTTCTCCATCTTCCATTGAAGAAGTAAAATAAAATCAAAATCAATCTTCATTTCAAATCCGTCCTTTCAACATGAACCGTGGTACTTCATCCTCCTATCCTCCTCTTTTCTGCATCTGTAAGTTCATATCTCAAATGCTAATTTTCATACTCTAATTATCTTCAGATGATGAAAAACTCAACCTCACAAGGATGCTCGCCGCCTCCTTAATCGGCTTCGCCACCGCTAACTATCACCGGAAAAAGAAACAAACGGAGACAGTCGACGAGAGTATAATTCCACGGCTGTATAGATCAGAATCTGGCCGACTCGGAAATCTCGAGAGATTTTCTCACTACGTTGGTGATTATTTATTTATTTATTTATTACACAAATTCGATACTTGATTTTTCTGTTTGGTTGACTAATCTAGTATGTGATTTTAATTTTCTGTACAGCGAGGCAGCTCGGATTTTCAGATCCGAATGAGTGTCCACAGCTCTGCAAATTAGCTTATGACTATTTGAGGAAAAGTAAAGATTGTGAAAACAACATCTATGAATTTTTTGCTAATGAACCTCAAGCTGAATCGTTGTATGTCACGCTTATTGAAGAGTTCGATAAGTGTATTATGAGTTACTTTGCGTTTCATTGGACTCAAGTTTCTCAGATGATTACTCAGGTTAGTTTTACTGTAGTCGGTCGTGAATATCCTTACGAACTAAAAAGTACAAGACCAAACATTAATCATTTGACGCGTAATTGATTGATTGATTGATTAGTTAGAATTTTACATCTAATTTGGAGGTTAATTTTGACTTGACAATTGGCAGGTGATCAATGATGAATCGGAGAAAAAGCCAAAGCTTAAAGACTTAGTAATGGCGGCAACTAGGTAATTTATAAAGTCTTGCTTCGTCTTATTCTTCAATTATTTCTAATTTGATTTCATATGAAAATTATTGTCAACGAATCATAAATATTCCAACAATTGTTGTTTAAGTTTTAATTAACTCAACTTACAAAAGAAAATAAAAATAAATGCTGAAATCAACTGTTTCAACGGTCAGACTTTACGTTCAGTTTTCTTAGATGGAAATCACCCAGTCATGTTCGTATTTGTATATTAATGGAAAACAAAATCCAATTATTGCAATTGGCAACTTGCAATATTTTCAAGTAATATTAAGAATTCTATCAAAAAAAGTAATATTAAGAATTTGTTTAATATATTGTATTGTATGTCCACTTCATATCTACGTGGCGGCATTAAATGTTTTTTTTCTTCCAAATCTATCAAAGTATTAAGTGAGGAGAGACACCTTTTGAATGTGTGCTATGGACATGATTTATTCTAGTTTTAGACTATTGTGAGTTTGGATAAACTCTCCACGAATATTGTTTTTGAGTTAGAAATGTTTGTGTAGCAAAATGAATTTGGACCAGGTAAATGTAATCTAGATGATTAGAAATGGTGCTAATCATTCCGTACAAAATATGAGTAACAATAATAGGAGAAATTTTAGAATATTCCTGGAGTACGGGTGACGTGGTACTCCGGACTTATAATTCGATGACACGTCATATCAGTTAGTATCTAGGGTTCATCATTTAGAGTCTACGGTTTATTTTTTGGGTCTAAGGTTTTTATTTTTGGATCTAGAATTTTATATAAATAATTAACTAAGAATTACGTTTTAAATAATTACACATTGTCAAAATCTTATTGGTTAATGAGACACGTGTCGTACTATTTAATGGCTTGGAGTACCACGTCATCGTACTCCAGTAGTATACTAAACTCTCAAAAAAAAATTAAATAATAGATGAGTTGTAGCATGTCATATTCTAATCTTAACCATTCCGTACAAAATATAAAATGTTGAGTATCTTTTCGCTTGTACATTACTAATATACAGTAAATTGTATCTATATTTATATCACTGGACAGAAAACAAAGATTTGAAAGGATAACCAAGAGCTTAAAGATGACAAGAGTGTTCTCTACGCTGGTGGAGGAATTGAAAGCAATCGGCAAAAGCGAATCACGATCCTCAGATATAATGGTTCCTGTGGCTTTATGTAACAGAAGTCCAGTGCTGCTACTTATGGGTGGTGGTATGGGGGCTGGCAAGAGCACTGTCATCAATGACATTCTCAAAGAGTAAACCTTTTATTCCCTCCTTTTCATTTTTGTTGTTTTCACTATGATCGATAAATGAGGTTTTAGTTAGACGAAGCTTTAGGATAAAACTGAATGTTAAATCTTGTTCACAATGAAAATGCATTACCTAGTACAGAGAGGAAGCTAACTCAAGCAATCTATAAAATTGGCAGGTCATTCTGGTCAGGATCGGCGCCTCTAATAGTAGAAGCAGATGCGTTCAAAGAATCGGATGTCATCTACAGAGCCATAAGCGCAATGGGGCATCATGATGACTTGCTTCAAACTGCTGAACTGGTTAATATTCTCTTCAATTAGTCCTATATAACATGACATTAACTGAACCCCTATCTATGATGAGATAGAAATTTGATTTGTTATGCATATAAATCTATTCGTAGGTGCACCAATCATCAACTGATGCTGCATCTTCACTTCTAGTAACTGCGTTGAACGAAGGCCGGGATGTGATCTTGGATGGCACCTTGTCATGGGAGCCCTATGTCGAGCAGACAATAGCAATGGCACGAAATGTCCATAAGTACCGATACAGAATGGGGCCAGGATACATACAAGATCAGGAGGGAAACGTAACTGAGAACTACTGGGAGAGAGAGGAGGTTAAAAATCAAGAGTTGGGTGAGAATGGAGAAGTTAAACAAAGAAAGCCTTATAGAATAGAGATGGTTGGAGTTGTTTGTGATGCTTATCTTGCAGTTGTTAGAGGCATCAGGTTAGTATAACTAATTACAAGTGTTTAGAATGGTTGTTGATTGTGGATGAAATTACAATTTCACTAATACGATACGATTGATATTTTTATATTTTTAACACGATAACCCGAATTATAACCTGAGCTATGATGTTGTTTGTAACAGGAGAGCTATAATGACTAGAAGGGCAGTGAGGGTGGGTTCACAGTTGAAATCCCATCAGAGATTTGCAAATGCTTTTACAAGATATTGCGAAATTGTTGACAGTGCCAGACTCTATTGCACCAATGCTGTTGGGGGACCCCACAGGGTGAGACTTGTCAACTTTTTAATGACTAACATGAATTTCTCTGCGTCAACGCTCATCTAAATAATGTTGGAGCTTTTTAGTTTTACATAGTATTTATTAGAATCTAGTCATCCATGTGTCAAATTTCAGTAATTGCTTTCATTTTAGGCTAAACAACACAAGTTCCACAGTGAAATAGAAGTCTAGAACCAAAAACATGGGTAAAACCATCTTACCCCCTCATAATTTCTGTTATGGATTGAACTCCTGATTTTTATTTTCATTTAGACATAAAGTACCAAAACATGTCTAATGTTTTTGAGAACTATGAATTTAGACCTAACATATAAAATGGCATAACGTTATAAAAACCAATTTGGGCTCGACAATGGAGTTTGACTCTTTAACTTGCACCATCACTTATATTACCTCCACTAAATGGTTATTGTGCATAAACAAGCAAATCGTCAATTTTACATAAAATTTAAAGTCTAGTTTGATACTTTATCTCTTTCTCGTAATGCTATTAGCTTAGCCCCGACAAATATTTAGATAGATATACAAGTTCATAGCAAGCCCATGAATTCTCTGTTTTTACACCCTACTTATTTTTCAATTTGATCTTTTTGTGGTAGCAGTTGATAGCATGGAAAGATGGAGAAAGCAGGCTGCTAATTGATACAGAGGAATTCAAATGCTTGACAAATGTGGCCAGATTAAATTCAGATGCAGAATCCATCTATGAGCTATACACCGACCCAAGCCCAATCTACGATTCAGGCTCTGTTTGGAAGGACATTGTCATGTGCCCTACTAGATCTTCCACACAATCAAATCTCAAAACCTCAATCCAACTAATTGAAACCCTTTGAAATTGAAGTTATTGTTAATTATTTTGTCAATATCTATGTTAATCTTGAGATAAATCTTTGAATAATAAAACCAGGCATGAAATTAGCTAAAAATTCTTGTTTCATAGATGCAGAAACTTGAACAAATAACACTAAAACGACAACGCATTGAAAATCTAGATAGAAACTATCTACATTAAACCCTAAACAAACATTGCCAAACCAAACCCTAGATTTACAAACGCCACTGTGAAAACCGCCATCAATCTCTACTTATTCGCCCTAGTAGCTCGCGTTTTCTTCACCGGAGACTTAATACTCTTCGGCTTCTTCGCTACCTTCACAGGGGTCTTCTTCTTAGCAACAGCCGCTTTCTTAACAGGTGCTTTCACCACCTTCTTAGCAGGCGACTTCGCCACTGCAGTTTTCACTGCCTTCTTAGGCGCAGCCTTCTTCGGAGCAACCTCCTTCTTAGCCTTTGGCTTGGCTACCGGAGCCGCCGCAACAGGAGCGGACTTGGAGGGAAGCTTGAATGAGTTCTTGACCTTCACAAGCTTTCCATTAGCGACAAGCTTTTTCAGTTGAACGAACAATAGCTTTTTGAAATTAGCAGGCAGATTCGCCTTTTGCTTCTCTTCGATGAACTTCGCAATCGCTATCTGGCTCGATCCAGTCCTCTCTTTCAAAGATACTATCGCCTCGTTTATCATCTGCACAACAAATTTCAACAATCAGTTATAAAATACATGAACAAATGTGATAATCATAATCAAAATTAGGGTTAGGGTTTGGCTTACTTCACTGTAAGGAGGATAAGATCGGACTTTCTTGGGGGCGGCAGCGGCAGCTTTCTTTGATTTGGTCTCCTTGGCGACTTTGGCCTTGGATTTGGCCGGAGTTCCGGTGACGGCAGGCGACATTGATGATGAAATGGAAGAAAGTAATGAGGTAGAAAACAAAGGGATTTTGAAAATGGAGTTGGAGGGAGAAGATGAAAATTTAATTTGGGGGTGAAAAATGAAATGTAAAAACCTATAATTTATAAATAAACTGAAAATGGGAAAGGCGTGCTGTGATTGGTGGAAATGGGTTTCACTCGGATAGCAATCCGTGTGAGAAATACTTTCAACTTGAACCGTTAGATGGGAAGGTATCGACGGTGTATGTGAAATATTGTGGGTTTTAATGGTAACATTGACATAAGGGAATGATTGGTGGAAATTGATGTGCGACGAGGGAGGATATGAATGAGGAACAAAAATTATGAATTAATTTTGAGAAATATATTTTCAGTTTTTATTTTATTTTATGGAAAACATATTTTCCAATTTTGAATTGATTGAAGCTATTTTCGGTTACACGACGTGCTAGTTACAATTAACAGAATTCTAATTTTATTTAGCAAAACCAAAAATATGTACTTTCACTAATTTTCACAACAACCTTGGTTGTAGAATTTTAAGAAAATAAGATTTTGTTTCCATTAATACTTCAATAATCACTATTAACGATTTAAAATTAGAAGATTGAGAAGGAGAGAGCGAAAAACCGGACATCCCAACTAGGTCGGCATTCTTGAACAAACCAATTCAAACCCTTGCACCCTAATAATTTATTAAAATAAGAATCAAAGGTTACAAACAAGTAAAAATAAGTTAAGAGGACCAGTACAGAACTCGGCCACTGAAGTTATCAAAAAAACCAGTAAGTACAAGTATATGGAAAAGAATCTCACCCCTCAATACCCGTAATGTTGCAATAAGGGTGAGCAAACCGACCTGAAATTCGGAAAAATCGAATCGAACCAATTCGAACCGATCCGAATTGAAGATATGAATCTATAGACTATTTAAATCAACAGCAAGGGTAAGAAAAAATTGATATAAAAAGATAAAAGGGGAAAGTACAAAAATAAACCTCGTGGTTTCGGCAATTTGCGATAATCTATGTGGTTTGAAAATTTGCAAACAGGTACTATGAGGTTTGAACCGTTAGCAAAGCCAATCTAATTTCCAAAACAATGTTAAAATTTGTCGTCGTGGCCAAAAGAGTGATATTTCATGAGGGTATTTTTGTCCGTTGAAAAAAATAACTCATAAAACGTTACATATTCTCTCTTATCACTCTATAATCTCAAAGATCGTTCAAAGTTAGACTTTTTTGTGAATCAAAAATACAAAATTTGATACTTCAACAAATTTCTGAACAATTTCATATGAAATTTTCGAATAAAAAAAGAAAATCACATAGAATGGACAAAAATACTCCTCTAAGAAATATTAATCTTTTTGTCACATCGACAAATTTTAACACCGTTTGGAAATTAGACTACTTTGCTAATAATTCAAAGCTCATGGTACTTGTTTGCAAATTTTCAAACCAAATAGATTATGTTTGAAAATCACTTAAAGCACGAGGTTTATTTTTGTACTTTCTCCAAGATAAAGATTGCTTACCAAGAGTAATTGAGACATCCCATATTCCATCACATCTACACAAGGGAAGAAAGCTATCATAACTACTAAAGTAACAACTCGTGATTAAAGGGAAAATCTTCAACGGTAGGGAAAAATTTTAGAAAAATAAAGAAGCAAGAGGCTCACTGGAAGCCAAAAGGACAATCCAAATGACATAGGTGGAAGGAAATCGAGGGGAGAAGAGAGGAGAAGGACGCGTGGAATGAGAGAATCAATGAAACATAAAACAAACGGCACCGTTAGATGTTTGGTTGATGGACAAAACATGGAACGGACAAAAAGGGCATAAAATGAAAGAATTTTGAAGGATAAAATGGGAACAATTTGGACAAAAATTTGAATTAGTACTGTTCACATGCTTCACTTCTTAAAATCTATAAAAGCTAAGAAATGTGTTAGGCTTAGTTTGGGATTGCTGTTGAAAACTGTTGTAGCTGTGGAGAAAAGTGTTGTTTAAAAAAGCGTTGTTGGAAAAAGCAGAAGACTGTTTGGTAAAACTAAAAGTAAAAATATGTGGTTGAGATAAAAACAGTTTGATAAGTACTTAGTAAATAATATTTTGAAATCTGTCAATTAGTGATTTAAGACATAATAGAACATAAAAATTTTAATGAAATTTCTCACATTAATTTGTTTTAATTTTTAGGGGTTTTTTTTTCATCAATTTTTGAAAATAGAGGAACTTACTAGTGATTAATATACAAATATAGGGACTAAATTTTTTTCAAGTCTTTTATACTGAGTTTTGGTTGTAATATGTATTAAGACTATTGGATATTTTTGTCTAAATTTTAAAATTAACTGTTATCTGCAAAAACTGAGAAATCAGCTTTTTTCAAAAGCATGGGTCCTTGCTTTTAGTAAAAGCAGTTTTAACCAAAAAGCACGGTCAGAAAAAGCTGTTTTTGATCTTTGTCAAACACTGTAATACCTGCTTTTGGACTAAAAGTTGTTGTAGCTTTCTGCAACAGCAATGCCAAACACAACCTTAGTCTAAAAGTTTGTCAACTCGACAAATATTCTTAGGTGTCACTATGTGAAAGATAGAATATATTTTTTTGTTATATGATTTAATTAGGGACATGATTTTTGTAGAAAGTTTGGATGACTTGGGTTGGGCTTGGGATTTAAAATTTTGAAAAGCCAGTCCCAAAATCGTACTTTAAAAGTCGTGAGTTTATTGGACCTGTATAAGGATGTTATTCTTAGGCTCGACTAAGCCTGATCCGAGCCCAACCCAACCCAACAGGTGAACATGTCTAATTATCTGTATTTGCAATTTACTCCTTTGTTAAGTTTTGCTTTAGTTATTGACTACATGAGCATCATTGCTTATACATAATTATTAATATTTGGCTCATGCGGCAAATAATTTCATTTAGAAATTTTAAAAGATTAGAATCTCTAATTGCATTCTTAAAATATGTTGATTGTCAATTAGATCCCTCAAGTAATTGGAAATAAAATGTCTTCCAAGTATTAAAAATAAAACCCCTAAGAACCAATATTATTATATTGATATATTTGTTAACAGAAACAAATAAATTAGGGAAAAAAGAAGAGAGCAATCACCATTATCGAGAAGAAGGTCATTATCAACATTCTCAAGATTCTGAAGAAAGTCAAGATATCATCTTCTCCGTTGGATCCATCATCATATTAATCATGATCATACCAACTAATTCATTGCATCTTGATCTGACATAAATTCTTTAAACTCTAGGTTTCTATACAATCTTGAAATTTATAAATTGTAATTGGAACCTGTAGCAAACAAGAAATGACAAAATTAACTCAAAAATATCTTAATATTTGTCGCAATCGATACATTAAATCTGACTAGGGGTTTACCCCTTTTGAATCACATGGAGTTGAAAGGTTAATTAAAGTGAAAGTTATATGTTAGTCTTGTTTGAGATTTTAATTAGAATGTTAACTGTGTTTTAGATGGGAGGAACGACTCAAAAAGAAGTGCTTAAGGAAAGAGGGTTCCTCAAGCTCGACTAAGGCATGGAAAAATGAGTGGTTTTAGTGCCTTTTGTTTTCTTATATTGAAATATATACATGACCAAAGTATCATTTGCTAGTTTTTTAATATGTGACCATGTAAGTTGGTCTATTAGCTGCTCTCTCCGTCGCTAATAATGATTTGCTGAAGTCAGAGAGAGAAAGCTCGTGAAAGAGCTCAGGCTCGCACCGGCAGCAAGACAAGAATAAGGACGACGACTTGACCCTTGAGCAGTGTCGCGAAAGGGACGGTAAAGCTCTACAAGAGAAGACATTGAAGAAGGATGTCTATGCTTAAGTGGCGGGGGATTCTGGTTGAGGTAAAGGGAAAACCGATAAGAAATAGAGCGTTGTTAGATGTATTGCTTGTTTTTTAACCTTAGATTGTAGCCCTTAAGGATTTATTATCTTTGTTCCGATGATCTAGTACTTGCGAGTTATTATTCTTGTTGTTTGAAATTCAATACATTTTTGTGTTATTTGATCATATACCACCTTGCTAATATGCATTTGATATTAAGGTTTAGTAGAAAGTTATAGGCTTTTGTGAGTCTGCTGATAAACTCTGAATAACTTTTATCGAGAATTGAGAACTTTTCACTATACATGCAATGGTATCTACTAAACTTTCGAGCTACAACCATTAAATTTTTTCCGAACAAAGATGTGGGGGAAGAAAGGAAGTGAGATAGTGTAATCAAATTTTATTCATTTATTTAGAGGGGAATGTACTTTCCATTACTAAATTAAATTTAATTAAACAAACACTAACACAAGGAATCGAGCATTTCCATTTCCCTTCCCATTGCAAAGTATTTTTTTTCTCATTCCAAAACTCCCTTAATGGTAAAATAACTTATTCAACTTCTAATTAGAAATAAGTTATTTGTTTTATCTACCGTAGGTGGTAGTAGTTGATAAGTCAAGGCAAAAGGAGAGTTGCTTTTAGAGGCCTCTTTTTGTGGCAGGGTAAAACCATTACGCGCAAGAAGAGCCAGCAGCCTTCGATCTTCCGCTGCATCAGGAGTTTCCGTGGTTTCCAGCTCAGGAAGCCGCTCAGAATGCGGGGGGCTTCGAAATGTGCAGGGATAAGAACTTGGGGGCGAATATGCTGCCCTGTAAAAGGATCAAATCGCCACGGATGCGGGCCTTGCGAGGATGATGTTCTCGCAGCGCTAACAAGCGGCTCAGTCGTAGTAAACTGAGGGCGCATCGCGTGCGGGAAGAAGCTGTTGGCCATGGCCAGCATATACATCTGTTCAGGAGTTAGCGAAAAATATAGAAATGAGGAGAAATTATTCATGCTTGCAGAAACAGCAGGTCGGAATTCGCTTGAGCCTGGGAATCAAACGCGAGGTCGAAATCCACCGGAGAGAGAGTGGATGGGGCCTGCGAGAGCGGAAGCATGACGGGGTTAACAGCGGAAACAACCGTGGTAGTATTAGGGATCACCAATGCACGAGGCTGGTTTGCCAGCCGCGTGAGTAGAGAGATCAATCTTTGCGACGAGGCGAAACCTATGACATTGGCTACCGTTTGGTCGACCTCCCTAAAGAACTCCGCGTCAGGCGCATCCTCAATGGAGTCCATGCTAACAATTTCAAAAATAGGACCAGAGGATCTGGGGTTAGTGGATGGCACACACATATAAGTCGTTGGATCCGAAGCAGGAACTGATTTTGGAATAGATAATGGAAGAGACACTGAAGGAGCCGTAGAAACCTCCACGCCGGAGGCGGGTGGAGGGTCAGTGATCATTGCTTCACAAAGCAACCTCTAGCTCGTGGTAGAACAAAGGATGAACTTGCTCCAGAGGGAAGAGACCATTGTTCACCGCACCAATGATATTCTCGTCGTTGAAATCCTTTCTTGAATCACTGGGAACCTATGAAAAAGTTGGCGTTGGGACGCCCGGTTCACCTCCGATGATCAAGTTAGATAGTGAGAATAAAGAAATAACTTTGTGAATGAAGTATGTATGAAAAAGATACCTTTTAGTCATGACCTAAGGGATATTTATACCCCTTTTTGGGGTGATGCCCTAATGGGGATCCTTCCTCATAATGCCCTCGGGATTGGTGCCCAAGCAATAACGGAATTTGACAATATCCGTCCTTTTTTGACATGTGGACCCACGGAATCAAATATTGTCCCCTTGCTTTTGGGACCACTGGTTTTGAGGTATTTCCCGCAAGTAGTTATAGGCGGGAGCGGGTCCTGCCTCCCGCGTCTTCTAAACTTGTTGGGCTTTCTAACGAATGACAACCCACTGGGTCTGCCTACGCCCAATTACATTTTGGGCTGTCATCACTTATTCACCTTCTAATTAGAAATAAGTTATTTGTTTTATCTACCGTCTGTAGTAGTAGTTGATAAATATTGAGCTTTTTTTTTATAAAATCTCTAGCAAACCCTTAATTAGTAAATAAGATTTTTCATTTATGAAATTTAGTATTTATAAAAAATTTCATCATTATATCCAACTTTTTCATAATATTCCTTGAACTATTACTTCATGTTTGCTACAAATATATAAGTTATGGATGCTCATAAATTCAAGCAATACTAAATATAGGATAGTTTTTATCCTATTTTATAACAATTTTGTTTAATTTTGATGATTTTCACATTTTATTTTACAAGATATATTATTATAATTTTGAGAGTCTATTTTTATTGTTATTATTAGTATTAAACTTACTTCAAATCGAGCTTGAACTGCCTCCTAACGTTGGATGTTAGCACGGGCCAGTGATGCCGCTGCGGCTAGTCGCGCAACCTTTGTTGCCTAAAACAATTTCAGGAAAAAAATTAAAATTAAAATTTTAAAAACTTGGAAGATCTGATTTGAATTTAATTAGAACATTCCCCTCAATGTCATGTCATTGAATAAGGACTCAATAGGTCCACTATTTGATAGTTGAGGGACTCAATAGGTCACATTTTGATAGTTGAGAGACTTAATAGTGATAAGGGATGACCAATTCTTCCTATTCTATACAAGACTTGGTATTCTTAGTTATCTATTGTATTTCATTTAAATAGGATTCTGTAACAAACTAGATTTTGTAGATATTAATTAGTTTGTACACAGCCTATTTAAAGGCTTACAATATCAATATACAATCAAGTATTCTCAGTCTTTTCAAATAGGTCGTCCTTAAAGTTAGGGGACTAAAATAACCTTCTTTTTTTTACCTCAGGGTTTAGGGATTGTACCTGATGTTGTTTCGTATAACACTTTGATTAAAGGGTATTGTGAAATAGGGAGGAAAGATTGTGCATTTGGGGTGATAGATGAGAAGGAAAGGAAGGGGGTTGAGCCGGATTTGATTACGTTTAATACCCTTTTGAACGGGTTTTATGGGGGTGGTGATTTCGATGGAGGGGAGAAAGTTTGGGGTTTGATAGAGAGCAAGGGTGTTGTGCCGAATGTGAGGAGTTATAATTCGATATTAAGAGGGTTGGTGTCGAAGAAAAGAATGGAAGAAGCTGTTGAGGTGCTTAGTGAAATAGAGGGGAATGGAGTGAAACCGGATGTCATTAGTTTCAATGCGGTGATTACGGGGTTTTGTGAGGCTGAGGATTTGGAGAATGCGAAGCATTGGTATTTGAAACTTAGAGGGTGTGGTTATATGCCGGATAGGGTGACTTATGTGACGCTTATACCCTTTTTTGTCGGATGGAGGATTTTAGTATGGCTCATGAGTTGTGTATTGAGATTATTAATCAAGGTTTGTTGGTGAGGGCATAATTGTTTCAACTTGTGGTGGATGGTTTAGTTAAGAAGTTGAAGGTTGAAGAAGCGTGGAATTGGGGAAATCAAATAACCATATCTCTCATAAATTAACTATGCCTTCGGATATTTAATGTAGTGTTTTGCTTCCTGCATGCTTACTTATGCGCACGACCTTCAATAAGAGATAATGGGAGAAATTTGTCGGAGGCTTGACAATGGTAGGGACAAACTTTGTAACCATCATTATTTGTCTTCTTGCTACATATCGACATTGTCGATCAAGATGAAATGAGTTTGGATTTCTTTATTTTTCTTAAAGAAAAACTCAAACTTTTAAAACTCACTATTACATTCTATTAAGTAATGTGAGAGGTCATGGGTTCAAATCCTATGACTGTATGGGTTCGAATGACACTAGAGATGCAGAAGTTTTTCTTTGTTATTTAATGTAAGTGCAATTGCACAATTTTTTTAAAATAAATTATTATTATTATTATTATTATTATTATTATTATTATTATTATTATTATTATTATCTAACAAGTTTTAAATTTGTCTAATTTTAATTTGGATTCTAAGATTTGAACTAAGAAGTGGTGCTCACTAGTCGATAACTGACCAAATACAATTTAGTCAATCACCATTAGATTAAAATGTAAGGGCGGAGATTAAACACTAATGAAATCACATATTTACTTTAATTATAAATAGTATTTTTTGTTTTTTTATTATACCCTACATAGTTCTGTATCAACTCGTCATTTTTTTCTTAGTTTAATGAATTTTGTAGATGTATGTCTTTTCGGAACTTCTTTTCTAATGAGTTATTTTTACAAATTTGAATTGTTGATTTTGAATCTCTCAATAAATAATCCAAAATCATCTTATTGACCGAAAATAATATAAATAAGTATTGTGTTAAAATGGTATAAAAAACTTTCTATATGTTCATGAAACAAAAAGCAAATAATGATTTAGTTATAAATTCATTTGAAGAGCAATTTAAACATATATATTACGAGAACATGAAAATATCTTGATTTTTATTATAACTTTATAGACAATGCAATATAAGCTCAAAACTTCGAGATTAACGGCCAATTTGGCATAAATAAAACAAACGCTTAAACCATATGTTGGTCTCTAAAGTTGTCCAAAAAGGTCATTTTAGTCTATCGACTTTGAAGACGACCTATTGAGTCCCTCAATTATCAAAATGTGGCATATTGAGTCTCTCAACTATCAAATAGTGGACCTATCATTATTCCATGACATGACACTGAGTTGGCAAATGTAAAAAATAGTAATTTTAATGCCAACTCAGTGCCACGTCATCGAATAAGGACTCAATAGGTTCGCATTTTGATGGTTGAAGGACTCAATAGATCGTCTCCAAAGTTGAGGGTTTAAAATGACATTTTTGAACAATAAGGACTTGAATATAATTTAAACCTAAAAAAAATAAAGAGTAATCGAATTTTGAATCTATAATGTTTTAATTTTGATTCCAAAGTTTGATTGCAATTTCAACTTCGGTCCAAAACTTAATTAGATTAAGACTAGCCGATGATGTTTGATGCGCCTCGAGCTAGTGCTACAAAAAGGCAACAATTAGAGGACAAGTGTACCCTATCGTTATCAAGTAATAAAATCCGGCGTTTAAGTCCCCCGAGTATCGAATCCACAGGATTTACACTAATAAGTATCAAAATACTCGGTTTCGGTTTGTTATCTAAGCGAATAATTCTATAGAGTTTTGAGTTGATTAATTAACTACTCATATACTACAACACACAAATACTTTCCATATTCATAGTATGAGAATGGTGATGGTAAGTTTTATACAACAATAGTTATAAAATAGTCAAAGATTAAATCAAATAGTCATAGCTAGCATTTTATGATATTTATAAACATGTATGAACTTGTAAACACACACTTATTCACTCATATGATTTCAAGGTTAAATGTCTCCAATAGATTTAGAAATTAGGGCCCTTTAAGTTCCGTGATGTTGTCAACATCTACGATTTCCGGCTTGTCACTTCCGATTTGGGCAACAACTACATCCTATAGAAATGTCAAGTTCATCTCAAATATTAAAGAAGCATATGATGATGATAAGTCAAACATACTAATTTATACAAAACTATTGTATAAACTATGTAAAGAAATAAGATGAAATTACCGAGTCTAGCACATAGACGGGTCACAACTAGTTTAACAAAATAAAGAGGTTATCTACTCCCTTTTACCGTGCTACACCAGACACTCGATCGTCGCTTATGTTCTCGGAGAGGGAACTCTTTGCCAATTTGAAGATTGAATAGAATAGATGAAAATGGAGGAAAGAACAAGTAACTTTGTATTAATGATAATGGAAATGGATTACAAGCTTGCAGAAGAGGAGAAATGGAACATGGATTTAGTATTTGGATCACCTCTTTAAACAACTAAATGGAGAAATAAAAATTACAACTAAATGGAAGTTTAACACAAGTAAAGAATGATGATTTTCTGGCTAGAGAACACCCCTATTTATACAGAAAAGTTGGGTTTGTGAAATGTGAATCCTCAAAAAACACATGCTTGAAAAACTCATTGAAAAGTTGAAAATAGCTTGACACGCGGGGGTGACATGCCGTGTCAAGGCAAAAAATGCTTCAAATGGAGCTGTAACAGCCTAGGCGTGTCCCTTGACACGGGGACGTGTCGCATTAAATTCTCGACAAGTTGGATTTTTGCTAATTAAAATGCCGCGCAGACTAATTGTCTCTGATTTGACACGGGGTCGTGTCATTCAATATAAGGGTGAACACCATTTAACACGCCCCAATTTTGCACTGTGTGGACCTAGATGGCTTGACATGGATCGTGTGGGTCAGGGACACAAATTCGTGTCAAAAAGAATTTTTGGACAAATTGGCTTTTTCCTTGAATTATTTGTAAAACTCCTTGTCTTCTAACTCTTTATTAGCATTTAAACACCTCTAATCATGTCTACAAGTTGTGTTTCACCATGGATAAAAATTCATCTTTGGAGTAAGAACCTACAAACAAAATAAACATGAATTACTTTAAAAATTCTAAGTGAAAATAGTGCTTTTATGGAGATAAATTTTTACTAAGTGAGTGAAAATTAATTTGTTCACGAAGTATACTAAAAAAACTTAAAACTAAGCTATAAATAATAAATAATAATTAATTACACCGTAAATAAGCAAAAAATATAGGATATTTCATCCTATCAATGTTAGGCATGAAGGCCCAAAATCAACTAGACTCAAACAAAATAAACAAAAGCACAGGCAGGCCTTTAGGTCTTTTCTCATTTTAGGGTTTCACGCTATCATATATATAATTACAACTCATCTTACACTTCCCGTTTCCTCGCCCTAAAACCCTAGCAGCACCAGATCCTCGAAGCTTCATCCTCCGGCTAGGGTTTATCCGATTCCGATCTGTTCATCAACCATGGTAATTCATCCTCCGTCATTTCCTTCCTCTTTTTTCTCTGTATGTTACTGTAATTAAGCATCGTGTGTGTTTTTTTGTAGGCGGATGTGGAGGTAGATGTTGCCGCGGGGCAGCCAAAGAAGAGAACGTTCAAGAAGTTCAGCTACAGAGGAGTTGATTTGGATTCTCTTCTTGATATGTCTACTGATGAGCTTGTCAAGCTCTTCTCTTCTCGTATTCGCAGAAGGTATTTTTTTATCTCTCCTCGATGAATTCCCGGGTTGTTCAAGTCTGTCTTTAATGTGTTTGGATACTGTTTTTTTGTAGGTTCCAGAGAGGTTTGAAAAGGAAGCCAATGGCGTTGATCAAGAAGCTGCGCAAAGCGGTAACTTTTTCGTAGTAATTTGTTTTTTGTTTATGTTTGGTTCTTGCAGATGTTTGTTTGATTTTTGTTATGCTTGGCATGTGTTTTGTTGTTAATTTTGTCAATTTTATACTGCTTTTTGTTAGTCTGATTCGGTTTGAGTGTGGTGTTTTAGTTTGATCTCGTGAAAACGGAAGTGTGTGCTGTCGAACTTATTTCTGAATGTAGAAAATGAAAATGTAGGGGAAATGTGTGAACAGTAAAATTACAGGGGCCATATTTACAAATATTAAGTGTATAATAATAAGAATTGGTATTTATCTTATACACATGATTACAATAATGGGAGGAAACTTAAATAATTAGAAGTTGTAGGATTAGAGTTGTAGTTAATTAGAAAGTATAAGTAAAACAGTAAGTTTCAATCACCCAATGTCATGGATGGAAATGAAATGGATTGAGTTTACTAGTGGAAACTCTTTCTCTAAACCAGAGACAAGTTTCCTATTTTCAGTATTTACGGAAACATCCCTGTTAACATATCATACACGATTCTGAGAGTTTCGGTTTCCGAAATGGATATGAAAAGCTGAAATGCTGCCAGATAGTAGTTTCTGAGCAACATTGATATGGTCAATTATGTGGTTTTCTTTAGATTATATTACGTTGCATTTTCTTGGATTTTTCAGAAGAATGTTGTTAATTTTCCGTGAGTGTTACTTTGTTATGATCTGAAACTAGTTGTCTGGTTCAATGTTGCATGGAAACTTTTCTTAGTAGTTTCTGTTTCAGTTTTATTTACTTCTCCTGGCTATTTTTCAAAAGTGTCATTTCACAGTGTTATCTGCCTTGTCTGTTTTAGTTTCCATTTCTGTTCAGCATAGTTCTGATTGCATTTGGCTTATTATTCATTTTATGAGTAAAATCCTATTCCCCCATTAGATAAAATATGTTTGCCGATGAATGCCATAATTGTTATAGTTTGGTTGTTATTTCAGTTTGTATAGGCCTTCAGAGGAGTGATGAGCTGATGGGTTGAGCATGTACTGTTGCTTGCTTTTATGTACTATTGAAGTTCTGAAAATAGATAATACCATACCATGTTCTGATAAACATTAGCAAACATGTCATCACTTTCATGTAGTCATGTGCTTTGGTCATTTAATATTTTAGTGTAGTATGAGAAATTAGATATTTTTGTTGAATTTGGAAATATCACAATTTTACGAAGTAAATAACAAGCAATCATGTTGAATTTTACATGAAGAAATATTATTTAATGTTCATGAAAACATCTTGAGGTTGTTTGTAATATAATCTACGGTGTTTCTTTATCTTCTATAACTTCGTTATTGTTAATCTATTTCAATACTAATATAGTATTAGTACTTGATATTCTGGAGCAGAAATTGGAAGCCCAACAAGGCGAGAAGCCAGAAGCAGTCCGGACCCATCTTCGTAATATGATCATTGTACCTGAAATGATCGGAAGCGTTATGGGAATCTACAATGGCAAGACTTTCAATCAGGTAGAGATCAAGCCTGAAATGATTGGGCACTATACTGCCGAGTTCTCAATTTCATACAAGCCTGTCAAGCACGGTAGACCTGGTGTTGGTGCCACCCACTCATCTAGGTTCATCCCTCTCAAGTGAAATGTTGTGCTTGGTCTCGGATTCTCGAGTGATATTTTGTTCTATGAGTGGTAAACAAATTTTTGTAGGTCTCAAACATTTACTCTAGAGATTGGTTTTCACATGTTTTTTTTAACAGCTGAATATTTTTTATGGTATTCAAAGTATGTTAATGAATTTATGAGCAGTTTATTTAATTTGGAATTGAGTTGTTAAAATTTGTGATTGTTTGTCGATCTCACTTTTTTTGGGCCGTGTTGTATGGTGTTGTATGGTTAAGTTGCATCGATTATACTGTAGGTCTGTTATGGTATACAGTGGTAGAAACATACCTCAGCAACTGCTTCCTGCTTATTGATAAAACGTTGGGTTTCATTGATACAAATGTACTGATAATTTGCATCTTTGGATAACGTGGAGTGTGAATTCAACCCTTGATCGGAGTTTGATTTAAAAAGAGACATTTTCAAGGATTGTTTGCTGGGAAAGATCATGTTGGATTAGGTTTGCCATTTGAATCTCTATCCAATTGTGTTTTGATCTATGATACTCGGACTTGTCATTTTTGCTGCCATATCTGTGTCGACGTGATGCGGATCTGGGTACAAAGTCCCGGATACTGCAGATTTGCTAAGAGAGAAATAAAGACGGGGGATATTTTTTCTGGCAAATGGGTTACCCGTGTTTCTTCTTGTTTGAGCTAAGTACCCGTTTCAGCGAAGAGGAAAGTTGTGCAGCCCTAAATTGGGCTGTACACAATCTTCCTACTATTTGTGCCCAGATGGCCCCAATTGTTTTTTTCAAATAATTTTATACAGGTGTGTGCAGAATTACTAAAAAGATATTAGTGGTTTTTTTTTTTCTGAAAACAAATGAAATTAGTGGTTTAAGTGGCTTGGATAGACTTTTTACTCTCCATTGATGAGGATGTATTTCTGCCTTATCATACCTGCTCGTTGCTTTTTCATTTTTAAAAACACTGCTTTTCTCTATTAGTAAAGTTACTGTTTTGTTCTCTATAAAAGCATTATTGATTTTATTTTCTTTTATTGTCTCCATTTTTCATTAATAAAAAAAGTTTTATTATGTATATTAATAATTTTACATGCTAGTAACAACAATTTATTATAATTTTACCAAACACTAAAATCAAACAAAATGATAAATTGGAACAATAAAAACAAATACCAATAGCTGTATCAAACGGGCTATAAATCTCTTTAGTTTCTAATTTTATTCAAGTTATTGTTGCAGGTTTTGTAGTTTAAATATTATAGATTTAATTTTTTTAACCTTTTTCTTAATTATCATAAATAAAAGTTGCTCAACCTCAAGATGGTTAAATATCATGTAGCCCTTTACTGTAAATTTGGTTAAAATGGTATGTTAATAATTTCAGTTGGTGAATTTTAGTATTGGACATTTAGATTTGTTTGTTAGCAATGTGAAAATAGACGTCTAAATAAATGAAACTTTGCAAATGGTGACTTAAAATTGGAAAGAGAAAGTGCATACGAAATGTGGTTTTAAATATTAGAGACAAAATTCTAAAATTCTGAAACCGGTAAAAACTGACTATGAATCTAAATTTGCTCCTGTTAGAGACAAAATTTAACCATTTCTTATGTTATAGTGGTTATCTACACTCTATAATTATTTGGAGCAAATGTAACCTTACCCTTTATTACACTTGAAAGTTATCAATGTTTCAAAAACAATGGCAGAAGGGATTTGCAGAGGATGACATTAATTTACATTTACAAATTACAATTTCTTACATCAAGGCCTCCGATGTAACAAAGATTATAACAAGTGAATACACAAATTCACAATGACTACTCGTGCATGGTAATAAAACACAGCAGATGCAAATCCACATATGTTTGGCTCAATTGTTCAGAGATCATTGGTTGCTTCGCTCCTGCCATTTTATCTCTTTCAAGTTTCGACATTGTTCTTCGTAGACCAGCACAGCTCATAATCTTCTTCCACTGTCACTGCTAAGTCACATCATCAACAAGGCCACTGCTATTGTGACATAATCTTTGAGAACCTCACATTCTTTCTCTGACAGCTCGTTCATACGGCAAATTTGTACGGAAATTCTTACTTTCAACATCATCATCTTCACTTTCAAGTGCCTCTACATATGCTGAATATCTTTCATCCTGTTCAAGTGTATAAATAAAATGGTGTCATGCCAAATTGCCAATAGATTTAATAGATCACAAAAATGACCAAGCACTGCTCACGAATGTCTTTCACCAACCTTAAGTTCTCCCCCAGACACTTTATTCTGCACTCTGTACGGAAAGTTTTTTGCGGGATTAGAATTATCACTTTCGACATCTTCATCACTCTCAACATCTTCGTAGTCATCAAATTCGCCGTCAGATGTTGCTGGATACTGTTCAAGGATAAACAGGTCATGCTATTAGACCAGTCTATGTAACACAAGCACGCACAATTGAGTGCGTGGAAGACTAAGGCTTGCATTTGCATACCTCAGTTTCCGTATCAGAATCTTGATTCTGCAGGTTTGTTTCGAGATGGATATTGCGAACAAAGTCACCACTTTCATCATCAACATCATTTTCACTGTTGAGCGCCCCAACATATGCTTCATCTACTTCCTCCTATTAAGGAAGACACAAATGGGACTTAAATGTTTATATAGCATATAAGAGAATGCCAAGTAGATCATAAATAAACGGACCTCATCAGAATCATCATTGTCTGTAGGATAAGCAGCATCTAGCTTGTCATACAACTCATTATCCCCTTGGTCTTCAATACTCGCCATTTGTTCCTACAAAAATCAACATGAAACAGAATCATATAACATTTGACTGACCATGAAAGGAAGAAAAGCAGCAACTAATATGGACACAAAGCCTTACAATTTCACATCTAAACTTGTCCACTTTTGTCCGCAGAGCTGAGACATGTTTTAGCAGAGCCTGTTTGACAAGAAAAGTTAGCCACTTTCATATTAAGTCATGGAATTTAACATTTGTCTCATCAGCAAGTATAGTGAAAGAAAAAGCAAATAAACAACAACGTAGAGATTTTAATACGCACCTCACTTCTTTGCATCTCTATTGAACGGGCCAAAGCTTTCCTCTTTGTCAAGAGATTCTTTGGCCTCAACGTAGAAGGTCGATGGTAGTCCTTTCCGCGATACACAATTATAGCATATCCTTTCGAGACTTTGTCCACAGAAACCAAAATACCCCCACTTTCAGCTTCAAGAGCTACTGCAATTTTTCTTACCTTCTCAAAAGTTTTGGCTTTCAAAACAACCTTAACCAATTCTCGATACTTCCAGTGCAAGTGCATGTTCTCCACTGTGCCATCAAAAACTCCACGCCTACCTGAAGCAAGAGATGCCCTGTCATAAAGTATTCTTAGAAAAAATCTCCATAAATTCATTATACAGGAAGCCTTATTATACCAATAAGTAAGAAAGCTTTCATCCTCAAACCAAGCTTGCGGAACATATATCTTTCCTCCTGAGTTATGCTATCCGGGTCAGCCTGTCCATCTGTTGGTTTTAGAAATGACTCCACCTTAGACAATGCTACTTCAGCTTTCATTAGCCTTCGTTCAGCCTAATGGCACCAAAAGGGTTACACATATTAGAAATTCATATTATAGAATCTAGCTAGGGTACTTTAGTAAGTTAAGTCACTGGAGGGCACACCAAGTCTATAGAAACTTACATAAGCAAGCTTATTTTCAAGTTTTCTAATAAGGCTAGCATGCCTTGCTATTTCAGCTTCTCTCATCATTTTTTCTCGGTGATTTGTGCTCAAGCTTTTCCCCCACTTTGCATCTGCATCTAAAGTTTCAAGAAGAGTACCAGCAGTTCCTGACTGCTCCGTTGGTTCAGGACTCTGTACAATCAATGCTGATGCTCTTAACCGTGCTTGCTCCTCATCATCCTGTAATGACTTTGCCAATCTCTCCCTTTCTATCAATGTTTCTGCGACTTCTGGTGACAAAAAATTCTTTCCTCTGTAGAAGACCAAAAAGTCTTTGTTCCGAGAAAGCAGCATGCCCCCAGTCAATTTCTGCAGCCACAACAAATAAAAAAAAAAGAAGAAATTAGCTACTTGTTCCTCTCACATCTCTGAATACCACTATTAAAATTGAAGTGAGAAGTAAAGTAGTCATATCATTTCCGTAGTATATGAAACAGAATTTTTACTACTTATGTGACAGTCTAGCTTTAATCTAATTGGTTTCATTTTTCTTATTTCTCGTTATTCTAAGTAAAGAAATAAAATACAGTAAGGATATCAGTTACCATCTGTGTGAAATAAATTCACGAGGGCAGTGCAACTGCAGAATATTAGGATAACCAGGTCCCGGTTGGAAATTTTCGCAGTTCAATGGTTTGGCCAAACATAGGCAATCATGTGCGAGCAGAAAACAAAGGACCAAACCCAGTAGTATACCAAACAAAAGGTTTGTTAGTTACCTAGAGCAGGTAGTTTATCAAATAGATTGGAACAGGAACTTTGGAAAACTCAACATCATCATTCAAAAAGCTTCTTCTTTAGTCTATTAAAGAGTAAGAGAATCTAAAACAACCATAAACCATTGTTCAGGATTCTAATTCTATAGCTTATCGTACACTTTCAGAAGCAAAACAACAAATCCAGTCACACACCAACGTCATGCACAAAAAAATCACTGCATTTTCACCCAGGAAGCTATTAGATATGTATCCCATTCAGGCATTTGCTGGATGCTTTATTACCTTGATATCTTCAGCCATTCTTTCACTAGTAGTCAGCTGTACACCTCGCTTAAGTGCAATCTTTGCAATTGAACTCTTCTCCCACAGTTTTATCATGGCAACCGCCAAGCCTTGTAGCTGTCTGCTTCTACCTGGAAATTTGACAAGTGCATAAGAAACTATGAATGACACAGCGAAATTTACACAGTGCTAGCAATGGAGAAGTGGCATACCTAGCGCAAAGTGCGGAGGAAGAACCCTGGCAAGCCTTCGTAAGGATGTTGCCTCCTTTTGCCCAATAGAAGATCTCACTCCATATGGAAGTATTCTATATGGAGGCTGGTATCCAGGAACTATTCCAGGAAGCATATCTGCATCCACTGGTAATGGGTCCAATCCTGACCAATCTGTATATCTAGGACCCAAGCCTTCCAAGAGCTTGTTTACCTCGTCTTCATACTTCATTTCTGTCTGCAGTTCTATCTCAGTTCCCTCCTTATTGTGAACTGTTCCATTTATTTCTCTTTGCAATTCTGTTTCACTGTTCCCTTTAACTTCAGCTGTAAGGTCTGGCATCACTTGTGGCATAGGCAAGTTATTAGAAGAAGCATGTCTAGAAGGATGTCTAATAACTTCACCAGTTTTTGTTCTTGATGAACCAGTACGGATTTCATTTATCTTCGACATTCGATTTTTCTCATACACCGATGGGACCTCATAACTCACTCCTCTATATATAGAAACAGAAGTGCCAGACCTCCAAATAACCAAACCGCCAGTTTTTTTCTGAAAGCTCCATTCATGTAAAACATCAGTATATGCTAAGAAGTTCAAAAACAAAAGCTATTACATTGTATTAATCAATGCACCGAAAAAGAATGCAACTTGCAGTTTAACTTATACAAGTGAAGGAAAAAAAAAATGCACACAAAAGAACACGTAGAACAAGCTCAATAAGCATCTGATGAATCGACCAAGCCCGGAATGCTTTTAGTTACTGTTTCTGTGATGGAAGAACTATTTCAATTGAACATCATGCAGTGTCAATTTTTAAGTGCAAGCACACTGATATATATCTATAGCTTATCTGATGGTTCTTCATAACAAAAATGGTTGTAAGATGGTCAGTTTTTCTGTGTAACTTAATGAAAACTACATTTCTAAGGGCAATCATATTACACATTATCTCTATTCTCTTTCGGAATTTGATCAGTTTTTGTTCTCAAATCAAGAAAAACAGCTTCTCACGTGCAAAATATTTACCATGAAAATCAAGATAAGCCTATACATGCATAATGAGAATCAAAATTGAATAACACGCATACCTCCAATATCTCATGCGTCCTCCTCATATTAAGAGCAGGAGCTCCCTCAACTTTAACACGAACAATCTCCGAAGTCGTCCACCTCTCATGAATAGTATCCACCACTTCCTGAGTAACACCGGACCCTTTAACCCGCACCTTACTCTTCGTTTGAAGTGTCAAGTTCTTCAACCTCCTCAACTCAGATACGGGCAACGTCAGCTCAGCCAACGCAGTCCTACTCTTACTCCTGGCAGTCCACTTATTCACATCCTCAACTTCCTCCTTCCTAGGCTTCTCCCAAGGAAACCTAATCTCCCCATCACCATTCCTAAACACATCCTCAATACCCAAAGGCGTCTCCTTTGAGAACCCGCCTCGCGGGTTAGGCAACAAACCCTCTTCAACATAGAAAATATCCTCAACACTACCTTTCTCAATCACCCTCTTCCCCAAAGTCTCTTCCTTTTCATCATTCTCTACGTACCCGCGTTTCTTCAATTTCGACATAATTTTATCCATTGTACTATCGCCATTGTTGCTATTTCGATAATCTAACACGGCTTTCGGGGGTTTTGGGTGGTTCTGAGTTCTGGGTTTGTCCCATTTAGTGAACCAATTGGATGAGGATGAAGTTAATGTAATGGGGTTGTGTTGGGAAGATGGTTTATCAAGAAAGGAAGCTCTTTTCCAATTCTTGGAGTAAAAAAGAAGAGGGTTTGAGGAATTGTACCTGAAGAACTGAAGAGGGGTGACGTGGAATTTGGAGAAGGAGGTTTGGAATGAATCTAAGTGTAGATGACGAGTAGGTGCCAGAGCCATTATAGCATGACAGGGATGGACTTCATAGAAATTGAACTTCAAGGTTGCTTCTTCTCAGAATCACTGCTTGTGTTATCTATGACTATGGCGGGGAAATAATATCTCAGAGCCGCCTGTTTGGTTCAACCAGAATTAACATTCCAAACCCGTGTGAATGTCCAGACCAGTTTAAAGACTTGCATATCCATATGGATATATTATTTTTTTATTTTTTTTTCACGAGGAACTCTACTAAACCCCCTTCGGGATTTAGTAGGTTTATACCTCGAGAAAGCTAGCCTCCGTAACCCACCAATGCGGGCTTTTCACTTCACACGGGCTATAACAGAGGCTTCCAGAGCAGTTCAGCAGGCCCATCAAGGAACATGACATTAAATCACCAAATTGCAATCCTGAGGATCGAACTTGAGACCTGTTGTGTGTCTTTCCCATCTTCTCTGCTCCTTTGACCATCTGAACTACCCATGGTGGATTCCATATGGATATATTACTCCATCCGTTCTCAAAGAAATATCACACCCACTACAAAATTCAATATTTATGTATTTAAATTGATAAATTTCCATTAATAAACTAAAAAAGATAATATATCTCGTTTGATGACTGGAGAATAAATCTTGAATTGTTCAAAAATCCATAAATCAAGACTAACTTTAAATATTTGAAACAAAAAATTATATTTTTTTTTAAAACCGAAAACGACACTGATAAAAACACAAAAAGAACTCTCTAAAAAGACATATAAAAGGAAATGGATGGAGTACTTCACAATTCCATACTATTTGTCGTTAGCAACTCTTGTCTAAAAAATATTACTTCATTTGCCACATATTATTTGTAGTCGGAAGTTTCTATATAATATGAAATTCATTAATTAATATTAAAATGCTTTAACATTACTATATTATTCTCTTACAATTAATACTTAAATTTCTCTACAAATATCTTTTTTTTTTTTTTTGACAGGAAACAAAAACTTTATTAATGAACTAAATCGTTACATAAAGCATTTGACAAAAAATTAGGAAGCAGGAAAGAAAACATTTAATACTTATTAAAAATGTAAAACGTCAAATATCTAGTCATTCATCAAAAGGGTAAAGTTGAAAAAAAACATTTAATACTTATTAAAAATGTAAAACGTCAAATAATTTGAGATAAAATTAACTTCTCAAAACGACAAATATTATGAGACAGAGAGATGAACGATTACTAAAAAATAACCATAAAAAACACTTTTATGTTTTATATTTAAGGGCTAATTTTAGGGGTGCCAACAATATAGGGAAGAGACGAGTATGCAATTCTCACTCCGTCCCTGATGATTGTGGGTATGAATCCAAAGTGATAGGAAGCCGAATTAGTCAAAGATTTATTACTTGGTGTATAAGTTGTATTGTTATGGAATCTTCACATGTTTGATTCCTAAGTAGTATAGGTCTCTATGTATATATACAAGATTCTATGTATCAATAATATTCAAGTGGGTTTTCCATTACTTACATGTACCAGAGCCACAAGTGTTTTAAAGAACCACTCGACTTCAATTTTCTCTTCTCAAACCTCCCTAATTCCAGATCTCTCTCTTTTTTCTATTTTCCTACAAACCCTAACCGAACATCATGAGTACTAGCAGCAATACCGATTCTGGTACCGAGGGGTCGACTGTCTTATCCTCTTCACAGTCGACTACCTCAGCTCATTCATCCGATGGAACCAGATTGTTCAACACTCATTCACAAGATGAGTCTATATCCAGTGGCTATATGTTCAGTTCTCATCATAATCCCTTAGGTGGCTCATCCAACTCGATATCTTTGAGTCACAATATTGCCACAAAATTAACATTAACTAATTTCATGATTTGGAAAGCTCAGGTTGAGCTGGACGTTCTCCGATCCGGGTGTGTCCTCAGTCATGTTGATGGGTTTGCTGCCCCCGACCCTACCAGTCCTGAATTTCAGGAGTATGAAATTGTTGATCTTCACATTCTTTCATGGCTTTTCCCGTGTGTTTCAAACACCTTACTTCCTCAATTAGTTGGTTCTCGAACCGCACTTAAAGCATGACAACATCTACATAGTTCATTTGCTCATGGCTCTCGCCCTTAGGTTCGTAATCTTGTGCACCAATTGCGTAATATGAAGTTGAATTATAATTCTATTACAACTTATGCTCAAAAGGCCAAAGCTTTATTTGAGCAGTTAGCTATGTTAGGCTCTCCTACGAGTAATGATGATTTATGTGATTGGATTAAAGCTGGTTTGAATGCATACTATGATTTGATTATAACCGTTTTTTGAATTCGACATTCGGTACAGTTTCGTTTGATCAATTATGTGGAATTATGTTGAATGAGGAATTACAGATACAACAAAAGAAGGGAATTTCTATTGTTAATCCTTCTGTTCAGTATGCCAATCGCAATAATGTTGGATCTCGAGGTAGAGGTCAGAGTCGAGGAAGGGCACTCAATATCTTCTCGAATGGGTCCCGAAGCTATTCGCCTCAGCATGACTGGGGGCGTTCCAATTTGACTCAATCAAGTGATGCATTGAATATTCTTTGTTACAACTGTAAAGGTCGCAACCATTATGCAAATAAATGTTCCTTGCCCAAGTTTGCTCGTGAACCACAAAATCCAAATCGACCAATGAACTACTTTGCTTCCCCTTCTCAAGCACAACCCTGGTTCATGGATACAAGAGCTACGAACCATCTTACCTCTGATTTTGATAATCTCCAACTTCACTTGGAATATCACGGTCCCGAACAATTAGGTCACTCTAGGTAATGGATCTCAAATTCCAATTCGTTCTGTTGGGTCGTTCAATTGTCATGTTAATGGTCGTAATATTCAATTTCGTGATGTTTTATTTGTTCCTTTAGCATCACAAAATCCACAATTTAGGCTGTGCCCATTATTTTCTCGGCCTTGAACTCGTGTGGGATCCATCGGGTCTCTTTGTAAATTGGAATAAGTATTTCCAATCTGTTCTCGCCAAGGCCCATATGCATGAATCTCGTCCTGCTTTGAATCCCACGTGCCCCTCACAAAAATTAAAGCCTGGTGATAATCTTTCCTTTTCCGATCCTTTGTTACATTGTAGTATTGTTGGGAGCTTACAATACTTGACGTTTACTCGTTCTGACATTGCTTTTGTAGTTAATAAAGTGTCTCAGTTTATACATGCTCTCAGGGATCTTCATTGAGGGGCGGTTAAGCATATGCTTTGTTATTTAAATGGCAGTTCGTCGTATAGTTTGAAGTACAAGAAGTGTTCCTTTCAACGTTTACATTATTATTCCGATGCAGATTGGGGTGGTGATAGGAGTGGCCGGAAGTCGACTAGTGGTTATGCTATATTTTTTTGGGGGGGGGGGGGGGGGGGGGATTCCTTGATTTCCTGGTCATCTAGGAAGCAACACACAGTGTCCCGCTCGTCCATCGATGCTGAGTACTGGTCCATTGTGAGGGCCACTTCCAAGGTGTTGTGGTTGCGTATTCTAATGCGGGAGATTTCCGCCCCAGCAATCCTTTGGTGTGATAATTTGAGTGCAGTCTATCTTACTGCTAATCATGTGTTTCATAATGCTAGTAAACATTTGGAGATTGATTTCTATTTTGTTCGAGATCACGTTCGGTTGAAGGAGCTTGTTGTTCGTTATAGTAGTGTTGATCAGACATCCAATGTGTTTACTAAACCGCTGGTTCGCATACGGTTTCAACTACTTCGTGATAAGCTGACTATGTATTCACCCCCTACTCAGCTTGCCCAGGGGGGGGGGGGGGTGATAGGAAGTCGAATTAGTCTAGAATATATTACTTAGTGTACAAGTTGTAGTGTTCTGGAATCTTCACATATTTGATTCTTAAGGAGTATAGGTCTCTATGTGTGTGTGTGTGTGTGTATATATATATAAGACTATTTGTATCAATTAATATTCAAGTTTGCTTTCCATTACTTACACAGAGAATCCCCATTTAATATTTCGGGAATTCTACCGTTATTATTAGTTAATATATTATAACATAATTGTTAATATAAATATAATATTAAAATATTTTATTAATTGGAGATTCCCCGGGTATTTTTCGGGGATTCCCTCAAGGATTTAAACGGTGACGAGGCGGGTATAACAATCTTCATCCCTATCCTCATTTGTACTTCATTGATAAAATGTCCCCCGTCCCCATCCCCATCCCCATCGGTTTGGATTCCAGCGGTTTTCGCATAATCTCCCGCCTATTGCTGGCCCTAGCTAATTTGCATTTCTCTTTTGCTCCAACATTTTTTTTTGTTTGATAACTTGTGGGGAAATATTAAAAGTAAGGAAATCAATTATTACCCTTTGCTAATCAGTTTTTTTAGCAACATCATAAATATATCGCCAAACTTTTAGAAAGTTCTCATGTTGCACTTCAAATTTTTAAAGTCTTGGATTCAAAGCCTCACTATCATAGTAATACTTAGGTGCCAAACTAACTAGTTAGGATGTCTATTCTTAAAGAATCAGATTATCTCAACTCTTAATTAAAAAAAAGAAGAAATATATCACTCAATATGGTATTATGATTGTTCAAGATATAGTTTCATTCAAAAATTCTAGCCCATAGTTGAAATCAATAGATTCATTCTAGTAAGGATTCAAAATATCACACATTGATTATTTTCAAAGAAAAATTGAACAACTAAACATAGATTTATACTTTGAAATTAATTTGTCTTGTTAAAAAGGAAAAACTTACTTTAATTAACTTATTTGATATTCACAAGTCCGTCTCTGAGTTTTAAAGGCCCAGTGTATATTTTACTTTAATATAATTTTTCAAAACAATTAAATATTATAAGTTCCAATCAATGTTTTAAAAATCGAACCGAACGTCGAACTGGATTTGTATTTGAGTAACGGATCACTTGGTTCAACCATATGATCCGGATTAGTCGAACCGGATGAGTAATAATTAAATAAGCATATATTACTTTAAAATTATTTTTAACAAACTTGTCTTCTAAAAAATGTAAATAAGAGTTAATTCAATAATTGTTTTCTTTTAGCTCCTCCATTTTTTAATGTTTGTTATAAATATATTCTTATATGTGTATAGTTTGGTCTTTATTTATCTCATAATTAAGTACATTAGTTAGAAAAGAAAAGCTAGAGTTGAAAGATAAATTACTGTAAAAAAAACTTGCATCAAAAGACACAGAGATTAGGGAGAAAAAGAAGTAGTAGTTTTAGTAAGTAAGGCAATTCCCACATTGAATTGGAGAAGAGCAGGATGCTAAAACAATTAATATAAATAAAAGCTGTATTCATTAATTAGATTATAGATCTTATGGGGCCACTACTGTTAAGTGAGGCTCAAGCCTAACATTCCATTTGATGTGATGGGCGCAGTATTTTTTTTTAACTATGTTTTTTCCCAGCAAAACTGTAAAACCAGAGTCATTCCGGTTACCGGTTCAACTGCCAGTTTTCGGTTCGACTCCGGTTCTTCTCAGGCTGTTGAAAGTATAAAAACTCGGCTATTTCAAACCGGATATCAATTCGGTTCTCGATCGGACTGGTTCGACCGGCTGGTCCAATTCAGGTTTTAAAACATTGGTTTCAATTAAATCCTCCGAAATTTTATATTGAATCAAAAATTCAAATTAATACTATTTTCAAGGCATTGCGCCTTGCCCTCCCTCATCTACAAGAAAGCATGCATAGCAAGAGAGAATTTAGAATACTAAACTCTTTAGTTATAAAAAATAGAACGGGTTTGCCACTAAAGCCACAACAGACTTCCCATTAAATTATATCGAATGCATAAATAAAATACACTATATTCATGATAATTCAAGAAAAGACTTTAAAATTTAAATAAAAAAGGTTGGATAAAGTTAAAATAAGCTATTTAAAGTAACATTGGACTCTTCTACGCAGGACCGACTCCAACATTTTGAAAGCTCTACGCACAAAAAAGAAAGCCAAATAAAATACTCAATTTTTTAAACAATTCAAAATTGATGAACTTATTTATAGTTATATATTTGTTAGGGTAAATTAGAAAAATACCATATGATAGTATCTTTTAAAAAACGTACCTAGTTTTAACACTTTACATACTTAGACATTCCATTAAAATTTACTAAGGTTTCTATTTTTATAAAAGGGCTCAATTTGGAAATCTTATTAATAATATTTATTATTTAAGATTTATAATTGAGAAAAAAAAAGAAAAATACTAATAAAATTCTAAAAAGGATTGGACTAAAAACATTTTCATAATATTTTCTTAATTGATGTTACTATAAGTAAAAAATTATTCAAAAAATTATGTGTTATAATAGTTTGATTATAAGTAAAAAATTATTCAAAAAATTATGTTCTATAATAGTTTGAATTTATAATGAAGATGCCTATTATGATTCTATATTATCTTTGTGATTTCAGTTAAAAAGGAATATTTAAATCCTATCCTACACAATGTTATTCTTTTTTTTTCTTTTCTAAAAAGATTTATATTGAGCCATTTCCTTAAGGTCAACATTGAGCCTAATTTTCTTGCATGAGGTCCCATTCATTCTTTAAAATTCTTTTATCTATTATTTAATATTATATTAAAAGCGATCAAAGTGCACGGTTTCACTAACATTCAAAATATAGCACACATTTTTCTCATCTTCTACTACGTAATTAAACCTAATTTTTAATAGACCTCCATTGGCGCCGCAGCCACAACATAATCGAGAGCCCCTCTAAACCCGAGGTCTTAGGCGGTTCCCTATTGGCGAACCTGCTTCTCCAGTATATGAATGTTCTCCAATGTCTCCAAATCTCCATCCAAGTACTCGACTAATCGCAGCCACATGCTTACAAACACAATGGAAAAAAAAAAAAAGATTTGAGCAATGAACTCTTGATTTTTTTATATTAATTCAAATAGAAGCCTAATTTGCTTCGAAAAGAGAGTAAGAATATATACTCACAAAGATGTTGAGGAGCAGACCGTAAGACTCGGAAAATAGATTGCATTATAGATAAGCCGCGGTGTTCAACTCTCTCACGTTTGACGAAATCGACAATAAGTCTAATGGTGGCATAAGCAGCATGAAGAAAGAAAGTTAATCCAATGACACAGATGACGATGGCAAGCCCCTTTGAAGGAGGTGCTAAAACAGCATAAGTTCCTGTAACAAATGCAACTACCATTGCTCCCATTGCTACCACTATGAACCAAAACGCCGATCTTATCAACCAATAGTATCTACGTTTATACCCTAACATTACTAATAGGAAATGTATGAACACCGACGAAGTAGACAACACCATGGCTATTGCATCTGTTACAACAAAAGCTTTAAAAGCTGCATTTCTGCTTAAGATAGGCGTGCCCTTCAAATTTGGATTGTTTTCGTCACTTATGTAACCACCTGGTAAGGTAAATGCAGCGGCAAATGTAACTGTTGCTACAAGTGCTGCAGCTACCAAATGTGATTCTTTCGCTTTCTCCAATTCAGGGATTATCTTTTCTTCTCTCTCAATCTGCACTTCTTTCCAATCTTTTGTGACTTTTTTAAGTTCAAATGTATTCCCTAATGGACCTCCACCAAGGTCTTTCATCCATTCTAGAACATTTTCCTGCAATACGTTTGAAGTATGTATATGCTATTTCAGAGATAAATTAAAATGGTGGAAAATTACAAGAAAATGTGAAACAAAAGAAAAGGAGAAATCATTCTGAAACTTTTCAAATTTAAATGGGAGATGTAAATAAGTTTTTTAAGAAGGCTGATAGAGATTGTCAAGTTATATTACTGGAGCTCCATCCAAAAGCTTAAGCAAGGATAGATTTATTATCTATAATTAAGAAAAGCTGAACATACGTTCTCCCTGTCTCGATCAATGTCTGACAAAGTGGTATTGACCAATCTAGTTCTCTGAAAGTTCCTACGTAGAATCCAAGATAAAAGGGATGAGCTGTAGTCAGATGCCAGAAGTAGATTGAGGGGTGTATACCCTTTGATATCTGGCTCTTTTAAAAGGTACATCAATGAAGCATTTTTTAAAATTGCCTTTACAGCTTCTTCAGATTTTCCGAGCACCGCATAGTGAAGAACATTCCAGCCTCTAACATCCGTAATTTCACAGCATTCTGGACATTTATCAATTATTTCTTCCATTGTGTCTACACTGCCTCTACAAGATGCAATGTGAAGTGCTGTTCGAAGCTTGTCTTTTTCGGTAGCATAAGCTGAACTTTTATCTCTACCTAATATACGTGTTGCTACTTGGGAACTATCTAAATATGCAGCATAATGAAGAGGAGTCCAGCCACTTTCATCAGATTGGTTGACAAAATTACCCAATTTGCTCAACAAGAGATCTAACAGATCTACAGATAATCCACAAATGCACAAAAAATATTATAATTAAATGGCTTCTTAATGAGGGAAAAAAAATGCAGTTGCAGCAGATAACATTTCTTACCATCATCAACAAAATAGTGGCAGGCTGCAGCAGCATGGAAAGCTGTTCTACCATTAGGACCACCACAATCTGGTGATTCAAAGTTCTTTAAAATATCAGTGGCAGCCCCATCATTCGAACAAATGGCTAGGTAAAGTGGAGTTTCTCCAGATACATTGGCAGTGTATTTAAAATGAGGATCTTCATGTTTCAATATTTCTTGAACAGCGTCAAAGCAACCGTTTCTAATTGCAAGATGCAAAGCTGTTTCTTTCTGTTTATTTGCTTTCCTCAGCATCCGCTTTATTGAATCTGCTGCTTCCTCTCTAGTCTCCAAATCTCTATGGATTGGCTTTTTTGCTTCCTCAATAAACACTTGTACTATGTCCAGATGGCCATATGTTGCTGCAATGTGCAGCGGAATAGCGCCATCATTGTTAGTCTTCCATAGTAACCGAGGACACTGGCCAAGCACCTTTTCGACGAACTCTTTTGATCTTTCGCCTAGAGATTTAAGGTGAACATGAAGAATGGTATTTTTGTTTTGGGAAAGTAGATGATCAAGAGGTTGTATATAATTCTTGAACATTTCGAAGTCACCATTTGTCGCAGCTTTGTACAATTTAGAATCTATGTACAAATCAGCATCATCGCTCCCAGCAATAGTAGAACTAGAAGCATTGGTCATTTTGTACAAAGTGGGAGAATTGGGGTTCAAGATTCAAGATGTATGGGCACAAATGACTCTGTCTACCGCTATATTATCATCATTTTATATTTTGATTAAGAGTAGAATTCATGTTACAATTTTTGTGTTTTGGGTGAATTTTATTTACATCAATGTCATTGTTCTGTATATGGATAAATTGCAATTAAACCTCAAAGTTCACAAGTTGCTCAATCTTAGACACTAGCTAGTTGCTCGATTTTACACACTACTAACGAAATCAAATCAAGAGAGATTACTCAAGTCGTATAGGAATATGAGTATGCCGTGGTACCATGATAATAGAAAATCTTAAGTTGTGTTTGGTACACTGAAATACAATGTATTGCCAATATTGTAATTTGATTTCATTAAATTATAGAGATTTTTAAATACTCATATAATGTAATTACCGTCACAAGACATATATTTGTTGAGTTAAATATCACAATAAAAGCAAGAAAACGTAAAAGACGAGAAAAAATGAGAACAACGTTTTGATCTTTTCGCACTTTTACCATTTTTTACATTTCCCTATTCTTTTGATGGTTTTCGTGTCTTTCGGGTGTTTTTCACCTTTAAGTCTAGTCAAACACAACAAATTGCACTTCTACTCCTTCAAATAACAATATCAAACCTTCCTATATATCTCAAATTTTCATTATAACCAACCATAACTTATATCCTTTGTCATTTTTATCGTCATATGACAAAATTTCTCAAAAACGGAATTTTTTTTCTTATGCAATATCAGTTATCGCAGAATAAAAAACTATTCAGAATCTTAAACTAACCAACTGCTATTCTCTAACTTAACCACGAGTATAGATAACCAGGGTTAACTCAGCTTTTCTTGATAACTAACTAAACTAATCTTATATTTGAAGACAATTTAATAGAATTAGGTTTTAAATATCTAGCCATGTTAATTTTCCGTCTTCTTGCCGTACAGACATGAATGGCTGTAAATTCAAAGTGAGAAAGGACATGACGAGCTTGTAATCACTGTACCCATTTTCGTTTTTACTTAGGAAGTATGTGTAACAAATACAAAGTTGATAATGTGATTATGGAGAAAGTTAATAAATATAAAAAACACATTTAGAGTACAATGGTAAGCTACGTGGATAAAGTAATAATATAGCTGAAAGAAAATTTACCTACTATTGTTAATGGTCTGTCAAGTTCGAACCCCACAACATGTAAACCGAAAACTCTGTTGTACGTCATTATCTGTAACTTGGGTTCCAGTCCTCCATGTCATGTGGAGAACCCGAATACAAATGGATATATATGTGTATTGCGATCCACAAATAATGGGGTTTCTTATGATATAAATGGAATTTCTTAAGATATATTTAGGCTCCTAACATAAATGTCCAAAAATATGTATTGGAGTCGTCCATGTGATATGGAAAACCGGAACCCCTAATAATTTTCCGATGAGTAGACATGTGATGGAGTGAACAAATTAGGCAGGAAGAAAGCTTAATATCCAAAACATTTGAAAAACACAAACGATATTTCGAAAAATGTCTTATTGATCCCTGTGTACTGAGTTAAAATGAAAAATCATAGTCATATTGATAATGATTTTGGTAAGGGACAAAATTGATAAATAGAAAGGCATCCGAAAGACAATGGAAGGTGTATAAAGTAATAAGATTGTCCGAATCATTACCTATTATATTATTAACGACTTTTGGACTTTGGACCCACAACCATTACGGATAGATCATAGATGATTTTAATCTCTATACAAATATTTCTAAAACCATAACTAATAACTCTTTTGCCAAATTACGAGTTAATCATGTTAAAACATCAACTACTCACTTGAAATTTTAAAAATTAGAGATAAAGTTCAAAAATTAAACTTATAGATTACTTTATTTGTAAATAAGAGTGGTGCTCACCTAGTCGATAATTGATTCAATAAAATTTGATCAATCGCCATTAGATTAGAATTTAAGGACGGAGATTAAAACCTAATGAAATCATATATAGTCCATTATCAACCTGTCATCTTTAATTGATTTTATTATGTTTTAATCTCCACTTTTAGATTCTAATCTAATGGTGATTAACCAAATTGTATTTGGTCAGTTATTGACTAGGTGAACATAACTGTTCTAAATTATAACTTTACGTTTTAATGATAACAAAGTATATTTCGTACTTTTTAAGAAAAAATACATTTACATATCGATAAAACATAGACTTTATTGGCGTTGTCCACCCTCAAATTGAAATCTTAAACCATATTATGAACGTTTTATGCTTTTTTAAAATTTGACGACTTACGAACTAAATGAACGTTTAGTTTATCTTACAAATCCACAATTCAATTTGGGAGATCATTATTTTGTCAATATATAGATATATGTTTTTTAAAATATAAAAATATCACCAAAACTCAAAAATGTGTGATTTCGGATATTCTGTTTTAAAAAAAATAATTTCTACCACATATTTCTATTTGCAAAACAATCCATACCACATTTGCAAATTTCGAACTTTCCTTTAAAATTATAAATGACTTTATATCTCAATAGTTTGGTAATTGCAAAATTAATGGTCTGCAGATTACTAATCACATTTTTGTCATATAAAGATTTCTGACTTTGACCCTAAACCCTAATCTTATCGATCAATCTTTGGACAAAATCTTCTTCATCCAGGTCAACAAAGTTGAGTATCCTTAATTCTACAAATAATGCATTTTACATACCTCTTTTTGCTCAAAAACAAATCGCAAAGACTCATCTGCAACAAAAGTGAAACCACAAAACACTAATATAGAATTAACCCTTTTAACATATAACTGCAATTTCAGACTACTGCTATCAATGCCTTGAGAATCACGGGCTGTATTGCAGAGAAAGGGAGAAGGAAACGGGGATGGAAACATGTGCCTTTTGGGGTTAGTTAGACTTTGCTAAGATGGTATCAAAGTCATGGTTGAGCAATGCGGGATCACTTGCTAAATTTGGGTTAGTTACAGTTAAACCTCTTTAAAGTAATACTCTTAGGACCGGAACAAAATATTACTTTATCGAATTTATTACTTTATCGATAATAAACACTGATGAAGAGACTAGTCCTAAACCGGACAATAGCAATAGAATCACCTACAGATGAACAAATTTTTAAGTCGGTAATGAACATTGGTGAAAGACTGATCTTGAACCAGACGATAGCAATGTCATCCCGAGCTTGTCATCAAAGAAAGCAGAAAGCAATCAACACTTTGAATAATTACTTGTTACAACACGAGCAAAACATACCAAGAGTTATTTATGCTTTACGTAAAGTCAATGATGATGTTACTTTTAGCTTTGGTGGAAAGAAGAAACAAGATATTATATATTCATATTTAAAAAAAATTGAATTTTGTAACTCATACATATTATATATACGTATAATTCTGAAATTATTACTTTACATATTACTTGGGTCCTTCAGGACTTTCAAATTTTTTATTATCTTATGCTTTTAGCGAGAATATTACTTTACGACATTAGCCCAAGTTGGGACCGACGAAATTTATTACTTAAGCGAGGTTATTACTTTATCGAATATTACTTCATCGAGGTTTAACTGTAGTTAGTTAACGAGAGCAGGTAGATTATCTCTTACCATCAAACAGATTGGAAAATAATTTTGGAAAACACATCATCATCACTCATAAAGGTTCTCCTTTAGTCTATTAAAGAGTAAGAAAATCTAACTCCATAGCTTATGTTCACTTTAAGGATAAAATGGAACCTCAATATTTCAATGACGGACATTTCTCAAGGCATTGCACTGAGCTGAGCCATAAAACTCCTCGATCAAGTAGTTCTATTGCAAGAAAAAGAACTCCATACTCTTTGTAAACAGAGCCATTATTTCCTATACCAATCAAGATATCAGAAGTGAAACCATTAGTTGTCTTAAGAATCATCTTGTATGAAAGCTTCTGCAATGAATTTAGCAGCAACAAATAAGGGATTTCTTCATTTTCTTACAAAATAAAATGGCTGACACGATATGCTTACACCAAATACACTTGATATCATTGTAGCTATTTCTGCATTATCTCAAGTGCTTCTCCTTGAATAGAGCATGTTATTTTATTCAGTATCCGGGAAAGCACTGTTTTAGCAACCTTACCCTTAACCGTTGAAACAAAAAATCAAGTATTCCAATGCAAATATTTTGTGATACTCTGAATTAAAAGATTGAAACCTTTTAAGAACAAAATGGAAGCAAAACAACAAATTGATCACACACCAAAGTGTTAGCAATGAAGTGGCATACCTAACGCAAAGTGCGAAGGAAGAACCCTGGCAAGCCTTCATAAGGATGTTGCCTCCTTATGCTGGATAGAAGATGACTAAAATACTAATCCCAACTAGGTTGGCACGACAAGAGTGGAAAACCAACAACAAAGAACCAAGTTTCATAGAATATGAAAGCAAAAATCAAAGCTTCAAAAGCATATATAAAAATAAGATAGTCATTTAATAGATTAACAATCAGGAATTGAATCTCCTCTATTAAACTTTAGAAATGTACATTAATAAGATTGTTTAACCATTGTTAGAAAAAAATGTTAGAAAGGGAAAACAATCGACAAAACAATATAAATATAAAACAGCAAAAGTTCCGGTAACAAATGCAACTACCATTGCTCCCATTGCCAGCACCACGAACCAAAATGCTGACCTTTTATCAACCAGTACTATCTCTGCTTATACCCTAAAATTACCATTATGAAATGAATAAGAACGGACAAAGTAGACAACACCATGGCTATTGCATCTGTTACAACAAATGCTTTAAAAGCTTCATTTCTGCTTAAGATAGGTGTGTCCTTCAGGTTTGGATCCTTTTCGTCGCTAATGTAACCTCCGGGTAAGGTAAAAGGTGCTGCAAATGTTACTGTTGCTACAAGTGCAGCAGCCACCAAATGGGAATCTTTGGCTTTCTCCAATTCAGGAATTATCTTTTCTTCTCTCTCATTTTGCAATTCTTTCCGACGTTTCTCAACTAAAGTTTTTCTCCCAAATGGACCTGTGCCAAGATCTTTCGTCCACGCCAGAAATTCCTGCAGTATATTTGGAGTATATGCTAGTTTTTCAGAGGATAAAATATAAAACAAAATTAGTTTTTTTTTTAAAAAACAAAATCTATAAGGAGAGCTGACTTACTCTGTTGCTGTCTTTGTCGACTCATTTGAAATGTTAAGTTCTTCAACCTCCTCAACTCTAATCCCGGCAATGTCAACTCAGCCATCGCAGCCAACGCAGCTCAACTCTCATCCTCAATTATTAGTCGTTGTGATGTTTGTGTCCATTATACTTATTTGCATATTCTTATTTCTCCTTTACCCCTTTACAATTTATTTTTTGAACTTTGATGAAATATTCTTCTTTTCCCCAGTGATCGTTAATTATTAAATTTACATTTAAAATACAAATTCTATACAACATTCAAAATATCTGTTTGAAGATAGCCAAAATGCAGTCAAATACTCAATATTATTAAGGCACCGAAAATGCAGTCAAATATTGAATATGATATTATTATGATTCCAGAAACTCTATTTTCATTTGAGGAAGAAATATCGCCAATTGATAAAATCTTATGATTGATCTTGAAATTGATTCGAATTATAATGCATTGATCATTCAAAAGAAGACACAACAAATAAAAGAAAGATTTAACAATTAAAGTTTACATAACATTCTTTTGATGCGTGCTACAAATCCACTCAGATGTCTCCGACACCGCGACACCAAAATCTTCATCCAAAGTCTCCAATATGACCAGTTGCAGCAACATGCTTAAACACACACACACAAGTAACAGAAATGAAAAATTTATGTTATTAATTGAAACAAAAGCCTAATTTCCTCTTATTTTCTTCAGTGTATATGATACTTGTGTTTGAAATATATCAGATGTAGCTTCCTATCCACTGTATTAGGAGTATTCCTCATCAGTATATGGTAATCCTTACTTTTATTTTATTCTTCTTGTTTAAGGTTATGCTGGTTACCTTTATTTCTCATACCCGATCATTTATGATGCTTTTGACTTATTTTAGTGTAAGATTCACATCTATCAGATTGAAGTCAATTTGAAATAAGCTTTGCCAATATCAAATCTGTCATTTTGAGAGTCACAGTTTTGAAATGCGTAATGCATGTATTAAAACTATATGTTACTAATAATCTTCAATTTAGATGATAATATCTAAAATTTTCCGAAGCAATGCGAGGGATACATACTAATATAAAATAAAAAGAGAAAGGATTTATATTCACAAAGATATTGGGGAGCAGACCGTAAGAGCCGTCTAATAGATTCAGTTGTAGACGAGGCACAGTTTCGACGAAGTTTTTCTTTTATGAAGAAAGAAAGTTAAACCAATGACACAAGTGGCAGTAGCAAGCCCCTTTGAAGGTGGTGCTAAAACAACGTAAGTTCCCGTAACAAATGCTACTACCATTGCTCTGTTACATATGCTAGGAAAAGGAAGTCTAAGGACTGAATTTGTTATTTCACTACATGCTAAAGCATTCTGTTATTTGTAATTTTGTCATTTCTGTAAGTTGCCAGCTGGCAAATCTTTTGTAACGATCATGATCTCAGCTTGGAAAGCTGTATATTAGATCATGCTTTCTTCATGAAAGATCATCAATGAAGTTTATAAATCTCATTTTCTCTCTTTAATTTCTACTTCTCTTCCCAATTCTCTCTATCTCTTCTTCCCAAACTTCTATCAATTATCATAAAATCTCTAGTTGTAACACTGGTATCAGAGCCAGCGGTCCTCCGGCCGCACTTTTATGGTACAAAAACAACCCAAATTCACTCGTGCTACTACGAAACTCATGGATTCTTTAGAAAATCGTCTCAAGGAGCTCACTGAATTGATTTATGCTCGTGGTGAAAGGACTGCTGAGAAGTTGGAGCAAATCGATGCTAAACAAGATGAGCAACAGAAGATCATAACCCAGCTCTTAACAGAGCAAGCGCAGATCCGGCGAGATCAAGGTGATTCTCAGCGAGCGATGGAGGACAAACTACATAACACCATATCGACCTTAGTGAAGCTTATCCAACCCGGTCCGTCACCGGAAAACACCCTCTCGCCGTCCGGCTCTGTTCCTATGGCTTACAGTCAACATTCTGGCAAAGGAATTCTCGGTAGCGGTCCTGTTTTGTTGACCGGTGAAAATTCTAACCAAGAGAGGCCTTATGTCCTCAACAAACTTCTTCCTCGATGTGATTTGCCGGCATTCGACGGAAGTGAAGTTGACCTCTGGTTAAGCAAGTGCCTCAAATATTTTGAGATTTTTGAAGTTGCAGACGAAATGAAGGTCATGTTAGCTGGATTGTATTTCCAAGGGCGCGCAGAGAAATGGTATAGGAATTGGATTCCATCCAATCCTAGAGTAACCTGGACGGAATTCATGTTGCAGGTTGAGGAACGATTCCAGCAAACTGAGATTGAGGATGTAGTTCAGCTGTTTTCGCAATTGAAGCAGGAATCAACAGTGCTACTGTATCAAGAGAAATTTGAGGCCGCTAAGCTCAAAATGGAGAAGGTACATCCTAATCATACCGAGTCTTACTATGTATCTAGTTTCTTAACTGGATTGAAACCTGAAATTCGCTCAGCTGTCAGACCTTATGAACCTACTACCCTGTATTCAGCCATTAAACTTGCTAAGTACCAAGAGACACATCTTAACGATGTGATGGAGGTTGTTAAATCAAAATCCACTCCCAAATATTCAAATCCTTCTAAAAGCTGGACAAATTCAAATTCATCCAACACCAAACCTTATACCAACCCTTTCCAAACACCTAAACCTACTGAAACCCGATCAAACCCACCATATAATAACCAATCAACCATTAAACGAACTCCTGGATTATGTTGGAAGTGTGGAGATAAATATTTTCCAGGTCACCAATGCACTAATAAGAAGCTCAATGCTATCAACGGTGAGGAGGAAGAGGATATACGGGAAATGGAACCAACTGAAGATCATGGTGATGAAATTCACGGGGAGGAAATGGCAGAGGAAGGGCAACAGATCACTGTGTCTATTAATGCATTGGATGGGGGAATGACCAGCGGTACCTTAAAACTCAAGGGCACATTACAAAAGAAGCAAATCATGATATTGATTGATAGTGGCAGCACCCACAGTTTTGTGGATGCAAAGGTGGCTCGGGAGCTGAAATTACCATTGATGAAAGTGAAACCTGTAGCTGTTACAGTTGCAGATGGCAGGCAACTGACAGTTAACTCTAAATGTCAAGATTGCTGCTGGACTATGAGCCACAACAGGTTTATGTTTAACTTTCGTATCCTTGAGTTAGGAGACTATGATATAATACTTGGTTCAGACTGGATGCGTAGACACACACCAGTCACTTTTGATTTTGATAACAATCGGTTGCTAGTTCACCAAGGTCAGAAAGAGATTGAGCTGAAAGGGCTAAAGGAGGAAGCATCTCTTAAGCTGATGTCCCTGAAGTCTATGAATAAGATGATTACTAAGGGTTGGAAAGGCATTTCTTCCACCCTGTTTCTCATTAACTTGAATGCTATTACCCCTGAATCAGAAAACTCAAACACAAAACACCTACCTAAAGCCCCAACCGACTACTTACCATTACTTAACCAATACCAACAGTTGTTCCATCCCCCTACTACTCTCCCTCCTGTCAGAACTCATGACCATCACATACCCCTTAAACCACAAACTGAGCCCATCAATGTACGACCCTTTCGATATTCTTATCACCAAAAAAATGAGATTGAGAAGCAAATTGCAGAAATGTTAAACAGTGGTGTTATTCAACCCAGCCAAAGCCCTTATGCTTCTCCAGTTCTTTTAGTCAAAAAGAAAGATGGCACTTGGAGGTTCTGCATTGATTATAGAGAACTCAATAAAGCTACAGTGAAGGATAAGTTTCCAATCCCCATTATACAGGAACTGATAGATGAGTTAAAGGGTGCAAAGGTGTTTTCTAAGTTGGATCTTAGGTCTGGATATCATCAGATACGAATGAGGCTTGAAGATGTCCACAAAACTGCATTCAAAACTCACTCTGGGCATTATGAGTTCCTAGTAATGCCATTTGGGTTAACAAATGCGCCAGCTACATTTCAGTCTCTTATGAACACTATATTTTAGCCTTATTTGAGGAAGTTCGAACTTGTGTTTTTTGATGATATACTAATCTACAGCCCTAGTGAGGAAGCTCACCAAGACCACTTAGCTCAGATTTTTCAACTTCTAGCGAATCATCAACTCTATGCTAAGGGGTCCAAATGTGAAATTGCGGTACCCTCTGTCTCTTATTTGGGTCACATAATCTCAGCAGAAGGCGTTGCTACTGACCCAACTAAGATCTCAGCTATGATTGATTGGCCACTGCCTACTACTCTCAAAGGACTTCGAGGATTTCTAGGGTTAACAGGCTATTATAGAAGGTTCGTCAAAGGGTATGGACAAATCTGTAAACCTCTCACTGACTTACTCAAAAAGGATCAATTTAATTGGAATGACTCAGCTACAGAGGCTTTTCAAGCATTGAAGAAATTGATGACCGAGGCTCCTGTTTTGGCTCTACCAGATTTCCATCAGTCATTTGTTCTCGAGTGTGATGCGAGTGGAACTGGAATAGGAGCAGTGCTAATGCAACATGGTAAGCCCATATGTTTCCTTTCTAAAAGTCTTAGCCCTCGAAATCAAGCCTTGTCCGCTTATGAGAGGGAATTATTAGCAATTCTTCATGCCTGCTCCACCTGGAGGCATTATTTAGAGAATTCCCCATTTGTTATAAAAACAGATCATGAGAGTATCAAGCATTTGCTTGAGCAAAAACTTCATACCTATTTACAACAGAAAGGCATCTCTAAGTTGTTGGGCTTAGCGTACACAATTCAATACAAAAAGGGAATTGAAAATAGAGTTGCAGATGCTCTATCCAGGCAGATGGAGGATACTACCTCTCTTTTTGCTATTTCAGTAGTTATACCTACTTGGTTGGAGGAAATTCAGGCTTCTTATACAGGTGACAATGCAGCAACCAAACTGTTACAAGAGCTTATCATTCAACCTACACAAGATCCTAACTATATTCTGCAACAAGGTGTAATCCGGTATAAGCAGCGAATTTACATTGGCAGTAGTACTAACCTCAGGAGCAGGGTACTACAAACTTGTCACAACTCTTCGATAGGGGGCCATTCAGGGGTAAAGGCCACCTTGACTCGCTTACAATATACTTTCTATTGGCCAAAGATGTCTGTAGATGTCACTAAATGGGTCTCTGCTTGTGAAGTTTGTCTTAGATGCAAGGCCGATCGCTCTGCTTATCCTGGCCTACTTCAGCCCCTTCCTATTCCTGAAGGAGCTTGGCAAGACATAGCCCTCGATTTCATTGAAAAATTGCCCAAGTCCAATGGGTTTGACACTATACTAGTGGTGGTAGACCGGTTCACTAAGGTGGGTCATTTCATTCCCTTGTCTCATCCTTTTAATGCAGCAGTTGTGGCTAAGAGTTTCCTGGATAATGTGTTCAAGCATCATGGCATGCCGCGCACTATTACTTCAGACAGAGACAAGATATTCACTGGGGCATTTTGGAAGGAGCTCATGAAGCTATTAGGCACCAAACTGCAGTTTAGCAGTGCTTATCATCCCCAGACAGATGGCCAAACTGAGAGGCTTAATCAGTGCCTCGAAAATTACTTGCGAAGTATGTGTTTTATAACTCCTAAGAAGTGGTGTGAATGGTTATGTTTAGCTGAGTATTGGTACAATACTAGTTATCACAGTGCCCTTAAGATGAGTCCACATCAAGCTCTCTATGGAATTCCCCCTCAATTACCTGTTGTACCTCTTATTGCTACTTCAGTAGCTGCAGTGGCAGACTTCTTAAGTCAACGCGAGCACATGAGTTCTTATCTCCGCAATTGTCTGGCCTCTTCCCAGAACCGCATGAAACAAGTAGCTGACAGTAAAAGGTCTGACAGAACCTTTCTGGTGGGAGATATGGTTTATCTAAAGTTGCAGCCCTACCGGCAAACTACCGTGGCTCTTCGTGCCTCTCTCAAACTCTCAGCCAAATACTATGGCCCTTTCCTTGTAGAGGAACGCATTGGTCAGGTTGCTTATAAGCTGCAGCTTCCTTCCAATTGCAAAATACACCCTGTTTTTCATGTCTCTCTACTCAAGAAACACATCTCCCCTGCTATTCCTACTCTTACTACCCTACCACCCATCATTGATGCTGAGTGGGTTATACTTCCTAAAAAGGTACTTAACACCCGCACTGCCCTTATTGGTGATACTGCTGTTAAACAACTACTTATTCTTTGGACTGGTTATTCGGCTGTGGATGCGACTTGGGAGGATGAGGTCACTATCAGTCAGCAGTTTCCAGACTTTTATGATTCTTGGGGACAAGAATGTTCTCAAGGGGGAGGTATTGTTACATATGCTAGGAAAAGGAAGTCTAAGGACTGAATTTGTTATTTCACTACATGCTAAAGCATTCTGTTATTTGTAATTTTGTCATTTCTGTAAGTTGCCAGCTGGCAAATCTTTTGTAACGATCATGATCTCAGCTTGGAAAGCTGTATATTAGATCATGCTTTCTTCATGAAAGATCATCAATGAAGTTTATCAATCTCATTTTCTCTCTTTAATTTCTACTTCTCTTCCCAATTCTCTCTATCTCTTCTTCCCAAACTTCTATCAATTATCATAAAATCTCTAGTTGTAACATGCTCCCATAGCTAGCACCACAAACCAAAATGCTGACCTTATCAACCAGAGTATCTCTGCTTATACCCTAACATAACCATTATGAAATGTATAAGCACGGACAAAGTGGAAAGCACCATGGCTATTGCATCTGTTAAAACAGATGCTTTAAAAGCTATATTTCTGCTTAAGATAGGTGTGCCCATCAAGTTTGGATTCGTCGCTTATGTAACCTCCGGGTAAGGTAAATGCTGCTGCAAATGTTACTGTTGCTACAAGTGCAGCAGCCACCAAATGGGAGTCTTTGGCTTTCTCCAATTCAGGAATTACTCTTTCTTCTAACTCATTTTGCACTTCTTTCCGTTGTTTCTCTCTACTTCAATTTTCTGTACCAAGATCTTTCGTCCTTTCTCGTTCTATCTGCAATATATTTGGAGAATATGCTATTTTTTCAGACAAGCTTTAGGAGAAACCTTTTTGAAATTTTGCAAATTTAAACTGGAAAAGATAATAGCAATACTAAATCCTAACATTGAAATCATGTAAACTTCAATAAGAAGTTTGTAGGCTGTCAGAGATGATCTAATTATAAGAAAAGCTGAACTTACTCTGTTGCTGTCCATGTCGACTAGAAAATCTTCATTTCTAAAGATGGAGCTAAATTCATCTGACAAAAATTTAGAAGGTACAGCTGATACGTCACGAATCCATGAATGAAGGGATGTACTATAGCTAGATACCAGAAGAAGATGCAAAGGTGTATAGCCTTTGATATCTCGTTCGTTGATAAGGTACACCAATGACGGATCATGCATAGTTTCTCTTATTGCTTCTTCAAATCTCCTGACCACTGCATAGTGAGGAAAATTCCAGGCTCTGACACCCCTAATTCCACAGCATTCGGGGAATGTATAAATTATATGTATAGTTATGAGTAAATGGCCTCTGCAAGCTGGAATGTGATCAAGTGCTGTCCGGTTCCTGTCTTTGTCAGTAGCATAAGCTGAGCGTTGATCTTTATCTAATATTTTTCTTACTACCTGGAAGTTACCAAAATACGCGGAGTAATGAAGAGGAACCCACCCACTTTCATCTGCTTGGTTGACAGAGTTACCCAGTTTGCTCAACATTAAATCCAACAAACCTACAGTTAATCCAAAGAGCATAGGATTCGAATGAGGTTAAGAACGAACGGATGAGGTTTAAATGTAATAGTAATTTATTTCAATTGATATGAAGCAGAAGGTGATATCAAAATTACACAAACTTATACAAGAACTACACCCAAAAAATAAATAAAAAATCAAGCAGTCACAGCATCCATAAACTCGGAATCATTTCCCATATCAGGAAGAAGGCATATTTCAATATAAATGCTTCCTTGTTCCAATCCTGGAAATACTGTTATATCACCATCAAACTTGTTTCCACTTCATGCTGCTTTTGGCTTTTTCCATCCATAATCATTCCTCTATATCGTGCTTTGTATTACCAATTAATTGCTTTCAAAACATGAATTATAATTAAGTTATTAATGGATCAACTATTCACATTCCGTTCATCCGTTTCCTTTTTGGACATAGAATAAATTCTTTATTTCATCGTGCTTTTTTACACTTTTTGAAGTTCATTTTCGGGTTAAATTAACGTCTCTCCTCGACCAGTTTCAACCTACAGATAAGGTTTTATTTTTCAACTTGAAGGGTTTTGTGGGACCGGATGATAGTCAATTTGAAGGTAAGCATTACGACTTTGTCAATTTTTGTTTTGGATACATAAATGTTCAATTGAAATTGAAAGCTTCAACAACAAGTATGCTAAATAAATGTTCTTATTTCGAATTTCTCTCTTTTTTAACATAATTTTGAATCTTTACAAAGGCTAAATTCATACATGTGGTAGGTGATCTATCTTTTTTTTACAGGTTGATAAAAAAAACAGCAGTTATTATGCTTCAACTTTTCACTATGATCATTTATGACTGGGCATACTCTTTACAAATTGTTATTTTGATTTATTTGTATATTTTGTGTTTTTTTTAATTAATTTATTCTAGAGTTAAATCAGGTTTAACATATTTGCTTCAATTTTGAAACATAGATTACTATATAAGTTTTTAAAATTCTATTTTTTATACATCATTAACAAATACGCTTTACATTCTCAATCAAAAAATAAATAAAAAATAAAAAGACTTGAATAACGCAAACATATAAATTGAGGAAAATATAAAAGGTGTTTGTATTAGTCTTTTGGAACCGTGTTTAGCTTTTCACTTTAAAATATATGAAAAATAGTGTTTGGTTAAACTTATACAACTACGGCGTTTTCTTATAAAAAAACATCATTTATTCAAAATTGACGAAATTAGAATTATTTTTCTAATTTTTATAAAATATTTATACTCTTTAATTTTATTGGTGTTAAAAAAGACGTTAGTCTCAACTTTCTATTTAAATGGTACTAGATTGTCACCCGTGCAAAAGCACGATTTGTATATAACCTGTCGTCAAAAATAAATCACAGACTAATTTATCAACTTAAATATTCAATGTATCATATAGTTATTGATTAAAGATTAAGTTCACGTTATTTAATTAAAAAAATTTATTCATATTTCATTAAAAAAATGTAAGGATCTCGTAGGGGTGGGTTTATATATATACTCTCTAGACATATTACTTCAGGTCTACGGAAAAGTTAAAAGCCAAAGAAAGTATGTGAATCCAACGGCTGCGATGCATCTATATTTTAAAGCTGAGTTACACCGACCTACACTCTATAAAAATAGATAGCTCCAACGTTAGGGTCACAGAATTCAAAATTCTGCATCTGTCCGTGGGAGAATTCAAAATTCTAGGGTTTCAAAATTCAATTTTGTAAAACCCAAAGTAATGATGCGATTTAGGGTTACGGAATTCAATTTTTCTGTAAAGATGGAATGAAGAGTACTCAATCGGAGATGAATCTAGGGTTACAGAATTCAATATTCTGCATCTGTAATCTGTGGGTGAATTCAAAATTCAATTTTTCTGCAAGTAAAACCCAAATCAATGATGCGATTTAGGGTTACGGATTCAATTTTTCTGTACAGATGCGATGAAGATTACTAAATCTCTTGTTATGGTGCGTATTTACTAAGCATCTTGTCTCTTATATTGTTTCTTTTATCCCTCTTTAGGGTTTTGATAAATTATTGCATCTTGTCTGCCTCTAAATATCTGTTTCATGTTGAACTATCCCGTGACTCTTATTTACTTACTTCCAATTGAAACTTGAAAAGAGTCCCTCCCATATCGAAAAGATTGTTGTCTTTTGAAGTATACTGTGATTTTAATTTTCTTTATGAAAGATATGAGGATAACTTCAATTCAAACTTGAAAAGAGTTCCCTCCCTTGGTCCCTTGGCTTATGATATATATACTGTTGCATTGGCGTTTGAAAAATCTGAACAATTTACGATTTGAGGGATCTTTCTGAACAATTTACGATTTGAGGGATATTTCTGAACAGTTTACAATTCGACGCATATTTCTGAACAATTTACGATTTCACGGATATTTCCGAACAATTTGCGATTTGACAGATATTTCTAAAGAATTTACAATTTGACGCATATTTCTGAACAATGTACGATTCGACGCATATTTCTTAACAATTTTTGATTTGGCGGATATTTCTGAACAATTTACGATTTGATGGGTGTTTCTGAACAATTTACGATTTGACGGGTGTTTCTGAACAATTTACGATTTGACGGGTATTTCTGAACAATTTACGATTTGACGGGTATTTCTGAACAATTTACGGTTCGACGCTTATTTCTGAACAATTTTCGATTTGATGGATATTTCTGAACAATTTACGATTTGACGGATATTTCTGAACAATTTACAGTTTGACGAATATTTCTGAACAATTTACGATTTGACGGATATTTCCGAAATTCGACGGATATTTCTGAACAATTTACGCTTTGACGGATATTTCTGAACAATTTACGATTTGACGGATATTTCCGAAATTTGACGGATATTTCTGAATAATTTACGATTTGGCGGATATTTCTGAACAATTTACGATTTGATGGATATTTCTGAACAATTTAGTGCTGCCCCTGTAAACTTTAAAACAGAAACTTACATGGCTCACTAGACAAAAGCCATGATTGTTTTGGAGCTTGCTTCAATGTCACAGTTATGATATTTCTGTGATTACTCCAACTCTGTCGGAATGTTCAAATTGCCCTGGAATAATCTGCAGCTTGCTTCAATGTCACAGTTATGATATTTCTGTGATTACTCCAACTCTGTCGGAATGTTCAAATTGCCCTGGAATAATCTGCAGCTTGCTTCGGATTCGGAGGCAACAATTTCATTAATGGGAGCTGGATGGATTTTATGGATATTTGTGCTTGCTTCAATGTCCTATTTAAGGTGCGTGTTGGTTTCCATTAAATATTCTATAGCACCTCTTTCCATGTTTATATATATGAATTCTTGTCTCTGTTTTAGGTACTTTATGTCTGTTTGTTTCTTTTTACAGCTCATTTTGTTGCTTAATCTAAACAGTAAGATTGAGGAATAACCTTTGGTAGTTATTTTGGAAAGAAAATCAACTAATATTAGGCATTGACGTTGTAGCCAATTCTTGCACTTGGATGCATAAACCTCTATCTCTGGTTGGTCTATCCCTCCCCAAGCATTATTGGGTTTCGGCTGTGGACCCTTATCATTACTTTTCCAAACCGGATCGTGCTGGCCTTCAGCCGTAACGGTAGAGCGGGAATCATAATAGACTAGGGGATTGTCATAGCCCGATTCTTAAACCCGTATAATGCTAGGTGGCGGTACCATAGACCTCACTTGAGGCATTTGGTTCAAATTTAAAATAATTAGTGATGGTTATGTTGAAAAAAAAAATCAACTTCTATCTATCTGCTAAAGGCAACAGCAAGCAAGAATAGCCGAACAAAATTTGCCCTAGAAGTCAAAATCAACTAATATTTTGATTTCTATTGTTGTGTTGCAACAGTTACGATTTGGTATTACTCCCTACCTTATATTTAAATTTTTAAATTTTAAGCTTCTACAAATATTTAGAACAACTGAAAGAAATACTGTCAATATTGACTGATATAATATTTCGGTTTCCAAAATGCCTCTTTGTTCAGTTCGGTTTATGAACTAAAGTGGTGCATGCTCACTTGTAGCTAAAGTTTCTATCTTGGGGGTAAAACTAGACTGTTTTGTTTCATGAGGGTGAGTAAAACTGAACTTCCATGATAACCTTGGAGGCAAATTCGATATTTATCCCTTGAAGTTTCTATAGCTCTTTTAGGAAGAATGCCACTTCAACTCACCACTCATGACATTGTTGTATGCTTAGCTTCAGCTTAGGATCTGCGCTCTATGGACTGCTTCTTCGGTTTCCAATTCTCCAAGATGTTGCCTAAGATAGTGCATTGACTTGTCTGTTATAGACCCATCTGAATCGTTGTGAGCTTATTCTCTGAAATTTGTTGTGAATCAGTGTTGGTCCATTCAAATACCAGCTTAACTGTTGAGTCACATAGCTAATATTGGTAATTATAGTGTCTGAAAATCACTCGCCACTTCATTCCTGAGGAGCTAAATCTTGTTATCCTGGATTTTACTTGATTTCTTCCTGTTGTCCTAGGGCTTAAGTTTGTTCTTTACTCTTTGAGTCTTTTGTGGGTTGCAGACTATTAAGTAGGCTCGTGATTTCTCTTATGTTACCTGCAGATTTGTTTCTCTCTATATTCTGATACCTACATGGTCAATCAACTACATAGTAGAACATTTAGATAGTGAGTTTCTGGAACTTGGGATTTTCATTTTCATTTCGGAAAACATGTTTAGTCCTCATGATGCTTTCTATTGTTGTGTTGCCATGAAATGAGTTGGTAATTGTTATTACTCCATACCTGTTATATAATCCTCAATCGGCTTCTAAAGATATTGGGAACAACCGAAAGAAATACTCAGAACTATTCTATGAGTTTCTAAAATGCATTTCAATTTTGGATTCCTCTAGTAGTACTTCTAATACCTGAGGAAATCACTAGCTGCTTAGTTCATAAGGGATTAATTGTGGGTGTCTCGAGTTTACATGATTTATTTGGGTTGGTTTTCACTCTTTTGTGGATTGTCAAGAATCTTTCGTTTGACCATCACGAATCTAGAATGGTTCATCCCTCAAATGCATTCAAGATATTCTGTTTGTTCTTGTCAGGTTATAATTAACCTTGAAATCTGATGCTAAATGCAGAAAGGTTATGTAACACACCTCTTTCCATATATCTATTAGATATTAGAACTGCCATGTCTCTGTTTTACGTACTCTAAAAGTCTCTCTTACTTACCATGTTGTTTTTGCTCGATTTTGTTCTAAGATAAGGATGTTTTTGCGGAAATTGCAAACACATCCCTAATGTGAGAAATAATAAACTTTGTCTTTAACGTTTTTGACTTGTAGTAATTTCGGTCCAGATAATGCTATAAGGCGAGACTCTATCTGGGCCTAAAGGCTGAGATAGAGATATAAGGGTGCTTGTGTATGCCTAGCCATTAGCTCATAGAGTACAGGTCTTTGAACTTATAGAGTCCCTCGCTAGCTCCATGAATTTGCTTAAAGTGGCATAATTGAGTTTTTAAGTTCACGTGGTAGAACAATAGTGGATTTTGACTTAATAGTAGATTGCACGACTTCACAAGTTGAAGGGATGAATTTATCCGTGTATGTTTGGGTGGTCGGTTGATAATCTCAAACAAATTGATATAAACTTTAAGTAAGTTTAAAAAGCTAACTTGCTCAATAAGTTCAAACGACCAATCTTGTTTTTGGACCATGTTCAGGGCTGGTAATGTATCGAGCCTTTAATGTATAATGATTGGTGCGGAACTCTGAATATCAGTTGAATAGTTCTGATGAAAGTTTGCAAATTTTGATCTTTTTTTTATAAGTGTGTAGTATCACTTTAAGCAAATTCAACAAGCGAATTGCTTGTTGTAAGTAAGTTTATCGGGTTAATAGGTCAAAAAATGAAGAGAACTAGTTGGTCAACTTAAACAAGTTTAGATGGACAAACATGAATATTTCAAAATATAAAGGATTGAGTTTTTTGAATATAGGTCGAAGTTGGAAGGAATGGAAGCCCCGGGCATCTCAATTAGGCTAACATCCTGAGATGCACACCAAGCGAAAATATTTGCTATAGGTTGTTTGACATCGATCATTTATTTTTTATCACATTAGTTCTTCCAAACATCAATTATATTTAAAATGTTTATATCATTTTGAACTTTTTTTCTAATTATCACATAATGAATTGCAGTAAGAGGAAGCTCAACTATGATCATAATAATGGTGGAGGTTACAACATTTCTTTCATTTTCCCGTGTCTGTTTCTATTCATAAAATTAATTGCACTGCAGATGTCGAAGTGACATTTAAATAAATAACAATTAGTTAGTTTTTTCAAGCATTTTCAAAAATGTGGGGTCCCTCTTGTTGATTTGATGATGATCCGTTATTAGTTGTTTTGTAAGGTGGCTCAGTGTTCAATTACATTTACTATTTTATAACAGAAATCTCTAGCTCCACTACTTGTGCGAATTCTTGTTCTCGCATGCCGCAACTTGATTCTGCTTTATACTTCTTAGATCTCCCTTCAAGCCATTAAGAAACCAACTTTTTGCCATAACAAACTTAAGTTGCGGTTTTGATAAACCTTTTGTTAGAAAATCTGCACATTGATCTGCAGTACGAACATAAGGAGTCTCAATGAACCCTTCCACATAACAATCCATAATCACATGACAATCAATGTCAATGTACTCATGAGTTTGCTAGTGAAAGCTTGATCCTCTCTAATATAAACTGCTATACGTAGAGCCACTTTGATAAACTGCTATAGGTTGAGCAACATTGATAAAGTGGTATAGGTTGAGCAACTTTGATCTTGAACTCTCGCATCAAATAGCTCTACATTTCAACTCACACAGAGTAGTAGCCATTGCTCGATATTCTGCTTTGGCAAAAGAGCAGCTTTATGGATTTGAAAGCTCAAACGATTATTGCTTGACCCAGAATATATAACTTTATGTATTAGAGATCTTTGAATTTGATATGAGAAAACTTGTCCAGTCGTCTGTGTTCATTTTTGTGTCGGCATGACAGGTTTTGTCTACCTTTCTTGCTTATGTTAATTTATGGATGAAATGTTGGACATAAGCTCACTTCAACACTGAATTTAAATTGTTCACTCATGAAAATTGTTAAAATATTAGCTAAGGTACGAGATTAGGTTACTTCCACGATATTGTTGAAAATACAAGATCGTTATGGTATTTGCAATTGGAAGCACATAAGCTTACAATCATAGACAAGCTAAACAGTGCAAAGATTGAAGACTATTGATTTCTCTAGTTGCAAACATGAGCATGTGCATGAGTTGTTTGTAACCTTCGTTGTATTCAGGCTCTATTGGTGAGACTTTTTTCTTTCATTTCCTGCGGAATTCATATGCCTTAATCAATATCTCTATGTTAGTCATGTATGTTCCAAAGATGACGAAGTGGATTTCAAGGCTGCGTGTTTATCTCAGAAAATGAGATGAGTTGTTGGTTACCACTGTTGTTGAAACTCTCTTGCTTTTCTTGTTTTATTGTTTTACTCCAAAGAAGAAGAATTGAGAAATAACTACTGATGATTTGAACGGACAATCAGCTAATATTTAGCGGCTAAAAGCGAACCAAATAAATCATAAGGGCCAGATCTTATATCTCTTTATTTGAATGACTATTACAATTTGGGTATTATGGATGCAGTCCTCACTAAATCTGGTATGGAGTGGAGACAAATTGCCTTCTTTCACTTGCTTTGTTTTATGGGTTAAGTTCCAAATTTGTGCCTGACATTTCTAAGGATTAGTATTAATTAGCGTTCCCAGTTCAGTGAGGGGATAGAATCCCTATAATATCATGATTTAACTACACGGAATGCGTTGCAACAACAACTTCCATTGAGTCTCTGCACCTATTCAGGGAAGGTGAGAAGGAGATGAATAATTATCCACGAGCTTTCGCAATGGTGTTTATTGATACCTCTGATGCATCCATAAAGTTGTGTTGGCAAATGGGATTTTAGCTGCTTTGTTTTACGGGTTCAAGCTTTATTCACAAAGCTTTTCTTCCACTTCCATATAAAGGAATTTATAATGTCTAATTATGCCTATAATCTTTTACTCCATCTATGAAAAGAATTGGTTTTGTCCAAGCGATTTCGTGCTTTCTCGTTGGTTCTTGGAGTCTCTAGAATCACAGTCTAGGAAACAGCTAGCTAGATCGCATAAATGGTTGTTTAATTAAGCTGAAGCTTTTGTATGGTAGAGAAACCAATGAAACAAGTATTAATTGACCTCTTAAAGTTAGAGGTTTTACTGTAATTCATTAATACTATGATTTTTTAACATATTTACCTTCAAAAGAGGAAAGAATTATACTCACAAAGATATCGAGGAGCAGACCGTAAGAGCCAACGTAAAGATTGAATTGCTGATGAGGCATAGATTCCAATTCTGTCGCGTACGATGAAGTTGTTTCCAATTCTGTCGCGTTCGACGAAGTCGGAAATAAGCCTAGTGACGGCGTAAGTCACATGAAGAAAGAAAGTTAATCCAATGCAAGTGGCAATGGCAATGGCAAGGCCCTTTGAAGGTGGTGCTGAAACAGCAAAAGTTCCGGTAACAAATGCAACTACCATTGCTCCCATTGCCAGCACCACCCGAACCAAAATGCTTACCTTATCAACCAGTAGTGTTTCTGCTTATACCCGAGCAATACCATTAGGAAATGTATAACACAAATGAAGTAGAAAGCACCATAGCTATTGCCTCTGTTACAACAATTGCTTTAAAAGCTGCATTTCTGCTTAAGATAGGTGTGCCCTTCAGGTCTGTTACACCAAATGCCTTAAAAGCACCATGGTCATATCAATTTCACAGTAAACGCAACAGAATCTTTACTTATCGTGTGAAACTCTAGCTTCAATCTAATTGGTTGATTTTTCTTATTTATCGGTTATAAGTATAGGAAAAATACAGTAGGGATATCAGTTACCACCTCTATTAAGGAAATTCAAGAGGGAACTGCAGCTGCAGAATCTTAGGATAGCCAGAGCCTGATTGAAAAAATTCCACAGCTTAATTTTCCATAATTAGATCAGGTAGCTTATCTCCTACTACACAATTTTCGAGGAGCAATAGTACCATCAAACATATTGGAAAAGAATTTTGGAAATATGATCATCATCATCATCATCATCATTCATCATTCCAAAAGGTTCTCCTACATAGAGTAAGAAAGTCTAAAACAACCATAAATGGTCACCCCAGATTTCAACTTTAGCTTATCATTCCCCTTGAGAGCATAGTGGAAGCAAAACAAAAAATCCATCACACACGAAAGCCATGCAAAATTACTGCATTTAATTATACATAGGGCTGTAAACGAACCAAGCCCTTAGCGAGAAGCTCGGTGTTCGGCTCGATAAGAGCTCGGCTCGGCTCGATCTGTAAACGAGCCGTTCGTGAACAAAATTTTGAAGCTCGGTCCGTAAACGAGCAGAGCCTGAGCAAGTCAAAGCTCGGCTCAAAAGCTCGCGAGTAAGCTCGATTACAAGTTCATAAATTAGTTCGTGAAATAGCTGTGGTTACAGTTTTTAATATTTAGAATTTAAAATTTAGTACTACTAAAAAAACAAATTAAAAGTTAGTATGATTTATATTTAATCTAATTTAGTGCCCATGACCCATTTGCATTGTGGCTCAATTCTTTTAACAATAAGACTAAACATTACAGCCCCTATGAAAATAATACGCGACATACATATAGGTTTATAGGTTGTTTATTTGGATATTTTTATCTATTAATTATGTCATTGATCAAATGTTGTTGTTTTTTTATATAAATGACCATATGTAGGTTTAAGTATTTAAAGTATTGTTTTAAGTAGTCAAGTTTATATTATTTTGTTTGTGAACGAAATAAACAAGTCATTCGCGATCAAGCTCGAGAAAAGCTCGCGAACAGCTCGTGAACAAACGAGCACTAAACGAACCAAGCCTGAACAACTTTTTAAGGCTCGAAGTAAAGCTCGAGCTCGGCTCGAGCTCGATATAATTTTAACGAACCAAGCCTGAACATGTCAAGGCTCGACTCGGCTCGGCTCGGCTCGTTTACAGCCCTAATTATACATCCCTTCCATTCAGGAATGTGCTGGATGCTTCATTACCTTTAAATGTGTGCTACAAATACCCTCTCAAATCTCTCTAACATATCAGCATCAAAATGACAATCCTTGAAATGGCTTTATTCCATGTTTCGTATTATTACTCGGAATAGACATGATTTGTAATCCAGAATCAACAACTGTCGTTCTTGATACTGTTCCATTTCCAGAATAACCAATCGAAGCATGCTGAAAACATTTATTAAAAATAAAAGAGGAAGGTAAGTGAAATATATCCGATTCAAAGTTCCTATTCATTGTATACATTGAGAATATTATATGACAAGTCTTAACATCTTACGCACATACATATATATAAAGAAAAGAGAGAGAACTTATACTCACAAATATACTGAACGGTATCTAAGAGCCGAAGAACTGATTCACTTGTAGATGAGTCATCGTTTTCAACTTTGTCATGTTTGATGAAATCGACAATAAGCCTACTGGTGGCGTAAGCGGCATGAAGAAAGAAAGTTAAACCAATGAAACTGGTGGCAATGGCAAGCCCCTTTGAAGGCGGTGCTAAAACAGCATAGGTTCCCGTAACAAATGCAATTACCATTGCTCCCATTGCTAGAACTAGGAACCAAAATGCTGATCTAATCAACCAGTAGTATCTCCGTTTATACCCTAACATCACCATTATGAAATGTATGAACACAGATGAAGTAGACAGCACCATGGCTATTGCATCTGTTATAACAAACACATTAAAAGCTGCATTTCTGCTCAAGATAGGTGTACCCTTCAAGTTTGTATTGTTTTCGTCACTTATGTAACCTCCTGGTAAGGTAAATGCAGCTGCAAATGTTACTGTTGCTACAAGTGCTGCAACTACCAGATGTGAGTCTTTGGCTTTCTCCAATTCAGGAATTATCTTTTCTTCTCTCTCCTTTTGCACTTGTTTCAAATCTTTCTCTACTTCAAGTTTCCTCCCAAATGGATCTCTACCAAGGTCTTTCGTCCATTCTAGAAGTTCCTGGGATATTTTTGGAGTATATGCTATTGTTTCAGCAGATAAAATATAAAATAAAATTACTAGAAAGTTTGAGAGAAAAAAAAGCAGCGAAACCTTTTTGGAATTTTGCAAATTTGAACTGGAAATTGTAATAGCAATTCTATATGGTAGCATTCAACTCGTGTAAATTACAATAAGAAGTTTGAAGAGTGTCAGAGATGATCACTATTACTGGATACTATCCAAAAGCTTAAGCCGATGGATGGGCTCCAAAAATAGTTTTAATTTTTTTTGAATAAAAGGCAAGGTAACGACCAAAAGCTAAGGAACACGGACATCCCAACCAGGTTGGCACCTCTGACGAACCAAAGCCAAAAGCCAACCCAAAATTTATTAGAAAAAAGGAAAAGGAGTAATTAATCATCTATAAGAAAAGCTAACGTACTTTGTCTTCGTCTTTGTTGAGTACAAAATCTTGATTTCTACGGATGGAGCATAGTTCATCGGCCCAAAGTTCACCAGGTACAGCTGATTCGTTACGGATCCAAAGAGAAAGGGATGAAAAAGGGTGAGATACCAGAAACAGATGGAAGGGTGTATACCCTTTGGCATCTTTCTCACTGATAAGGTACACCAATGGTGAATCTTGCAAAGTTACTCTTATTGCTTCTTCAGATTTGCTGATCATTTCATAGTGAAGAACGTTCCAGCCTCTAGCATCTCTAATTTCACAGCATTCAGGGCATTTCTCAATTATTTTTTCCATTACGCCTACATTGCCTCTACAAGATGCAGTGTGAAGAGCTGTTCGATTCCTTTCTTTGTCGGTAGCATAAGCAGAATGTATATCTTTGCCTAATATTTGGCTTACCATCTCGGAGTCATTTAAATATGCAGCATAATGAAGAGGGGTCCAGCCACTTTCATCAGCTTGGTTGACAAAACTACCCACTTTGCTGAAGAATATATCTAAAGAACCTATAGATAATCCACAAATGCACAAAAACATTGTAATTAGATGGCTTGAATGAGGGAAAATAAAAGGCAGTTTCCGTAAATAAAAACTTACCCCAACCTGCACTAGGATCATACCTCCAGGCTGCAGCAGCAGCATGGAAAGCTGTTCTACCATTAGGACCACCACAATCTGGTGATTCAAACTTATCTAAAATTTCATTAGCAATGACAAGACGTTCCTTTTCGGTGGCTATGTAGAGTGGAGTTTCTCCAGAAATATTTGCAGTGTAGGTAAAATTAGGATCTTCGTGTTTCAATATTTCTTGCACAACATCAAGGTATCTGCCTCTAACTGCCAGATGCAAGGCTGTATCTTTCTGTTTAGTTGTTAATCTCAGCATCCGCCTGACTAGTTCTTCCTTCCCGGTCTCTAAATCTCTATGAATTGGCTTTTTGCTTCCTCAATAAACAGTTTTACTATGTCCAGGTGGCCATATTTTGCTGCAATGTGCAAAGGAATAGTGTCTTCATTGTTGGTCTTCCATAATATCTGTGGACATTGGCCAAGCACATTTCCTACAAATTCTTTAGATCTTTCATCTCGAGAGTTAAGCTGGACATGAAGAATTGTGTTTTTGTTTATGCCAAGTAGACGGTCGAGAGGTTGTGCATAATTCTTGAACATTTCAAATTCACCATTTGTAGCTGCATTGTATAAATCAGCGGCTATGTGTGTGCGGCCATTGTCACTACAACTAGAAGCATTCATTTAGTTCAAATTGGGGGTATAGGCACAAATGGTACTAACCCCGTTTGTGCTGAATTATATATACAGGCGTGTATCAATGCAAATTTTTCTCCCTTATTATTAATTTATGTACCACTTGACCATAAACTTATTCTTATCTCATGAATATTAACTATAAAATATAAAATATTCCCATTGCTATCATAAGGATTAGTTATATGATATTCAAACTCTACTTGATTATATTATATCTATTTTACTATTAGAAAAATGACCAACCTTACATGGATCAAGAAATTCAATTTGAGATGCCAATTTGGGAGCCTCCATTGATGCTGAAAAAAGGATCTGCAACTCTTCCTTTATTGCTTCCTTCATATCTTCTTCCTCTTTGATGGATACTATAATTTTCAGTTGCTCTTCATATTACTCTCAGATTCTTCACACCAATTTCAGTTTTGTCTTATTCTAACTGTTCAGTTGAAAAACCGACAAACATATCAAGATTAACTATAATTAAACAATTGTTATTATAATAAAATAATAAAACAAGAAAATAAAGAAAAAGAAAAAGAAAGAAGAGTCAACTATAATTTTTTTTAGTTACGGAGTCAACTATAATCTTTTTTTTTTTTTGAGGAAGCAGAGTCAACTATAATTAATTAATCATACAATAAAGAGAACGTGTTGTGTTTTCTAGATAAGGGACAAATTGCCAATTTGCACCTGCAAAACTAAATGGTTGTGAATTAGTTGATTTTTTTTTTGTTCTATATTTTTTTGGGTTATAAGAGGTCTCCTTGAGCATAGAAAAATTGAGGGTGAGAGAGCAGAAGAGAAATGGGTGAGAGAGAATAATCTCTAGGAGAATAATGAAAGAAAATGTGGGGAACAATGTAAAGCGTTTTGTTAATACACTCGCAGGTGTAGAAATTCTTTATTAATTAATACTGTTTCAAGTAAAAGACGGGCTTTGAAAGCAAAAGTCAACTAAACTATCTGAAAATGATTTGTCCTACAGTTCTGAAAGAAAGCAGAGTACATTTCTGAAAAAGAACGACACCAATATTAGAATATTCATCCCGAAAAAGCAGAGCAGAATCCGGAAATACACCTCTTTCTTTTGAAAGAAAGTTTAGAACATTTCTCTCAGTTACAAAGGAAAAAAAACAACAATAAACAAAACAGAACTAACTATTTTAATGCTAAAGCCACATCAACCTTCACATTAAATATCTTGAGTATTGATACACCATAATATGATAACCCAAGGAAAGACTTCAAAAATTAAATAAAAAAAAGAAAAGTTGTGTAGAGTTAAAGAAGCCAAGTAAAGTTTACATCTCATTATTCAAATGCAAGCTAGGAATCCCCTCAAGTGCCTCCAACATTGCAGCACCAAGCCTCTAAACATGGTGCAATCCAGAACCAAATTATGTACTAACTCCAATATCGATTGGTGCCACATACTGAAAAACATAGACGAAATGAGAGAAAGAGCCATGAAAGTTTTTATGGTACTAATTCATTAATATTATGATGACTTTTGACATCGCTATATTTTAAAAGAAATTATACTCACAAAGATATTCAGGAGCAGATTGCAAGACCCAGCAAAGAGATTCAGTTGTAGATAACTCGGGGTTTTCAATTCTGTCACGCTTGACGAACCCAACAATAAGCCTAACAGTGGTGTAAGCTACACGAAGAAACAAAGTTGATCCAATGACACAAGTGGCAATGGCAAGCCCTTTTGCAGGAGGTGCTAAAACAGCGTAAGTTCCTGTAACAAATGCAACTACCATTGCTCCCATTGCTAGCACTATGGACCAAAACGCTGATCTCATCAACCAGTAGTATCTCTTTTTATACCCTAACATCACCATTAGGAAATGTATAAATACCGAAGATGTAGAAAGCACCATGGCTATTGCATCTGTTACAAAAAGCTGTAAAAGCTGCATTTCTGCTTAAGAAAGGTGTGCCCTTCAGGTTTGGATCCTTTCCGTCGCTTATGTAACCACCTGGCAACGTAAATGCAGCTGCAAATGTTACTGTTGCTACGAGTGCTGCAGCCACCAAATGTGATTCTTTGGCTTTCTCCAATTCAGGAATTACCTTTTCTTTAATCTCATCTTCTTTTTCTTCCCAACGTTTCCCTACAATTTTTCTGCCTAATGGATCCATGCCGAGGTCTTCCATCCATTCTAGAATTTCTTCCTGCAATATATTTGGAGTATATGCAATTTTTTCAGAGATCAAAATATAATAACGTCAAGAATGGTGCAAAATTAGAAGCAATCTTGAACAAAAGGACAAGCTTAAGGAGAAACCTTCTTGAGAAATTTTGCAAAATTTGAATATGAAATGATAATAGCAAATACCAAATCCAAACATTGAACTCATGTAAATTGCAATAATAAGTAAGACGGCTGTGAGAGATGATAAAACTATTATTGGAGAACATATCCAAAAGCTTAAGTGGATGGATGGCCAGAGGCTCCAAGAGTAGATTTATCATCTTTAAGAAATGCCGAACTTACTCTGTCTTTGTCTTCGTCGTCTAGAAAATACATATAGGTGGAGTATAGTTCATTTTCAAAATATTTTGGAGGTACTGGTGATTTTTCATAAATCCAAGATAAAAGAGATGATCTCTGGCGAGATGCCTGAAGTAGAAGCAGCGGTGTATAGCCTTTGGTATCTCGCTCATTTATAAGGTGCATCAATGATGAATCTTTCATAATTGCTCTTACTGCTGCTTCAACTTGGCTGATCACTGCATAGTGAAGAACGTTCCAGCCTCTAACATCCTTAATTTCACAGCATTCAGGGCACTTATCAATTATTTGTTCCATTATGCTTACACTGCCTCTACAAGATGCAATGTGAAGGGCTGTTCGGTTCCTGTATTTGTCGGTAGCATAAGCAGAGCCTTTATCTTCGCCTAATATTCGTTTTACTATATCGGAATTATTTGAATATGCGGCATAATGAAGAGGAGTCCAACCACTTTCGTCGGCTTGGTTGACAAAACTACCGAGTTTGCTAAACAACAAATTCGACAATCCTACAGCTATCCACAAAACATTGTAATTAGACATAAACTCAATAAGCCTAAAAGATGAAATCAAAACTTTTTATTGCTAAAAAGAAAAACCAGTTGCAATAGATAAGAACTTACTAATACTAGAATAGCTGTAGAAGACAACAGCATGAAAAACTGTTCTACCATTAGGACCGCCACAATCTGGTGATTCAAACTTATTTAAAATTTCAATGGCTATGTCTGCATATTCCCTATTGACGGCTAGGAAGAGTGGAGTTTCTCTGTATATGTTGGCAGTGTAGGTAAAATGAGGATCTTCGTGTTTCAATATTTCTTGCACAACACTGAGGCAGTTACCTATAATTGCCAGATGCAAGGCTGTATCTTTATGTTTATTTGTTAGCCTCAGCATCCGCCTGGTTGCTTCTTCCTCTCCGGTCTCCAAATCTCTATGGATTGGCTTTTTTGCTTCCTCAATAAACAATTTTACTATGTCCAGATGGTCATATTTTGCTGCAACATGCAACCGAGTAGCGCCATCATTGTTGGGCTGCAATAATACCTGTGGACACTGGCGAAGCACCTCTTTTACAAAGTCTTTTGATCTTTCAAATGGGGAATTAAGGTAGACATGAAGAATTGTGTTTCTGTTTTGGCCAAGTAGATGATCAAGAGGTTGTGCATAATTCTTAAACATTTCAAAGCTTCCCTTTTTCGCAGCCTTGTACAAATCAGCATCGATGTGTTTCATGACATGGTCCCTAGAACTAGAAGCATACATTTGGTTTGAAGTGGGAGTATAAGGAAGTTTCTCTTTGGATAATGGCATAATATTATATCCTGTTTCTCTAATAAGGATAGTTCAGCACGAGACAGAAATATATACATGTGAGACAATTATGCTCAGAGATCAGATATACTTTCATATAAAAGAAATAGAAATTGCCAATTAGTGTTGGCTTGAGCACTGACCGTCCCGACTGTCAAGTCCTTCAAGTGGGTCTTTAGTTCAATTCCTAGTATACACATAAAATCTTAAAAGAAGAGGAGCCACCAAAAGGCTACCGGATCAACCTCGAATAGACTAATCGGATCCACAAACCAAAAGAAAATGGAAATTACCAGTTTCAAAATTTGGAAGCTAGCAATATAAAATTATTATATTAAAGAAAAGGAAGAAGCTTAAAATGAAAGGAAAGAATATATGCTGGAGAAAGTATGGTATTAAATTAGGATCAAAACACATAACTTAGAAAAGCAAAGTGGAGGGCCATTTAGGCTTATCTCCAGATCTAAGATAGAATTAAGTATACATTTATACTACCAAAGACAAATGGCAACATCTTTTGCTGCTATTATTTTTCTTAATCAAATAAAAGTGGCAACTAGAAAATGCAATAAAACAAGCAACATGATCTTTAACAATGAGAATATAATAAGAAGGATCAGAAAATCTATCCAACACTGCAGGGAATAGCAGAGCCGATCCATGTCAAACACAACATTATCAAACCTCTAGGGTAATTGTCTGATTAAAAAGAGATAAGCTGAAATTGGGTAAGAAAATGAATGTTTTAAGAGGAATTAAGAAATTATACCTGATAAACTCAAGATAAGCATGCTCGAAACTGGAGAAGGAGGTTTGGTTCGAACCCAAGTAGTACAGTTGTCTCATTTTATTTATAACTTACCCAAAAACTAAGTACTCTTGTTCCTACAATCACTAATCAAATAACATGCTTATGACCTAATGAAAGTGTTCCAGAATTTGAAAAAAAGAAAAGAAAAGAAGAAGATAGAGTTAAATAAGCTAATTAATGTTTACATATCTCAATCTTCAAATACCCGAACTACAAATATCGTGGCACCAAAATCTCCATCCTTAACAAGGCCTTGTCGTACACATCTGAATCCAACAATTGATGATTTGATTGAACTTGATGCCATCCAAAATTAAATCCCGTACCAACTCGCCTAGTACCTTAGACTGTCCCATGCTAAAAAACATTTGCAAGAAGAGGAAGAAAAAAAAGAAAGTAAGAGCCATGAAAAATTTATGTTACTAATTCAAAGAACAACCTAATGTATATATGAAGTTTGTGTTTCTTAAAAAGAGGAAGATAAGGTTAAAACATATCAGATTTCAAGCTTCCTTATCTTCATTAATATATGTTCAATTTTCGTAAAAAGGAAGAGTTCATACTCACAAAGATATAAAGAAGAAAACTGTAAGCGTCGGCGAAGAGTATCTTTAGCTCTAAAGCGTTTGACGTAGCTAAAAAAAAGTCCAATGATGGCGTAGGGCGCAAGAAGAAAGTAAGTTAAACCAATGAGACAAGTGGCAATGGCAAGCCCCATTGAAGATGGTGCTAAAACAGCATAAGTGCCTGTAACAAATGCAACTACCATTGCTCCCATTGCTATCATTATGAACCAAAACGCTGAATCTATCAACCAGTAGAACTTTGGTTTATACCCTGCCAATACGATTATGAAATGTATAAACATGGACGAAGTGGAAAATACCATGGCTATTGCATCTGTTACAACAAATGCTTTAAAAGCTGCACTTTTGCTTAAGATTGGTGTGCCCTTCAGGTGGTCCTTTTCGTTGCTTATGTAACCACCTGGTAACGTAAATGCAGCTGCAAATGTTACTGTCGCTACAAGTGCTGCGACTACAAGGTGCGACGCTGTGACTTTCTCTAATCCATGAATTACCTTTTTTTCATAATTATTGCTATCTGTAACTTCTTCCCAAAGTCTCCCTACAATTTTAGTCCCAAATGGATCTTTGCCAAGTTCTCCCATCCATTCTAGAATCTCTTCCTGCAATACATTTGGAGTGTATGCTATTTTCTCAAAGATCAAAATGAAATAAAAATAAAACATGCGCAAGATAAAATACAAGTTTTAGGAGAAACCTTTTTGAAAATTTCAAATCAAAACTGGAAATGTAAATTGCAATAGCTCGTAACAAGGCTCTTAGAGACGGCCAAATTTGAAGACTCTATCGGAAAGCTTAAGCAAGAATAGCTTTGTTATCTATAAGGAAAGATGAACTTACTTCAGATCTGGATACGCCATGTCTAAAAACTTCTTTTGTATCGGCGTATACTTCATTATACAAAAAGTCAGAAGGTACATCTGATTTGTCACCAATCCATTTTCTAAGGGATGATTTGCCTTTAAATACAAAAAGTAGACGCAAAGGTGTATACCCTTTGATATCTCGCTCATTTACAAGATACACCAAGGATGGATCTCTCATAATTGTTTTTACTGCTTCGTCAGATTTTCTGATCACTGCATAGTGAAGAATGTTCCAGCCTCTAACATCTGTAATTTCACAGCATTCTGGGCATTTCCCTATCATTTCTTTTATTATGCCTACATTGCCTACACAAGATGCCATGTGAAGTGCTGTTCGATGCCTGTATTTGTCCGTAGCATAGGCTGAGTGTTTGTCTTTCTCTAATATTTTTGTAACTAGCTTCAAGTTATTTGAATATGCAGCAGAATGCAGAGGAGTCCAGCCAGTTTCATCTGCTTGGTTGACAAAACTAACCAGTTTGCTCAACAATAAATCTAAGAAACCTACAGTTAATCAACAAAACATTGCATTACTCATAAACTCAGTGAGCCTGAAACATGTGTAAAGCAAGTGATACCAATTATCAACAAATCAAATGACTTCTTAATGAGGGTGGAAAAAACAGCAGTTGCAGTAGATAAGAACTTACTCTCATCAAAATATATGTAAGTGGCAACAGCATGGATAGCCGTTCTACCATTAGGACCACCACAATCCGGTGATTCAAACTTCTTTAAAATCTCAGTGGCAATGCCTTCATCATTGTACTTATAAACGGCTAGGTACAGTGGGGATTCTCCAGATATATTGGCAGTGTAGGTAAAATAAGGATCTTCATGTTTCAATATTTCTTTCACAACTTTGGGGTAGTTACCTCTAATTGCCAGATGCAATGCTGTTTCTTTATGTTTATTAGCTAACCTCAGCATCCTCCTCGCTGCTTCGTCCTCTCCAGTCTCTAAATCTCTATGTATTGGCTTTTTTGCTTCCTCAATAAACAATTTTACTATGTCTAGATGGCCATATTTTGCTGCAATGTGCAACGGAATAGCACCAGCATTGTTGGTCAGCCATAATAACTGAGGACACTGGCCAAGCACCTTTTCTACAAACTCTTTTGATCTTTTAAATGGGGAAGTAAGGTAGATGTGAAGAATTGTGTTATTGTTTTGGCCAAGTAGAAGATTGAGAGGTTGTGCGTAATTCTTGAACTTTTCAAAGGCGCCATTTGTCGCAGCCTTGTACAAATCAGCATCTATGTGTGTGCTGCTGCCATGGTCAATAGAGCTAGAAGCATACATTTTGTATAAAGTGGGAGAATAGGGAAGTGTCTCTTTGGTTAATGACATTTTAAGCTACTTATATAATATACTCTTTATCTAAGTAAGTACAGTTGAACACAAGGAAGGTATAATCATATGCTTGTGAGACTACAATGTTCAATGATTCAAATATAGTTTAGGTAAACAATTTAGTATTATTTATGTTTTTAGCTAATGTACTGTTTGGTACCTATGTTTTCAGAACAAATTGTTTATTCCTTTCATTTTGAATAAATTCAACACTTTAGTCCTTTTATGGACTTTATACGGAGTACTACAGCGTGTGCCATATAAACATACGAAGGGACAAAACTCTTGAATAGAATAACGTTAGAGACTGTATCATGGGTTTTCGGAATTATAAAGGCTAAACCGTGAGTTTTGGTATAGTGTAAGGACTAATCAATTAATCATCCTATAATTTAATAGAACAAAAACGGAAATTAGCAATTAATGTTGGCTTGAGTGATAACAGTCTCAACTCATTGTAAGTGGGTCTTGAGTTCAGTTTAGAAATAAAACCTTAATGGTTGACGGGGCACCTCAAGGCTACCGGAACAACATCGAATAGATTAATTGGATCGAACATCCAAAAGAAAATGGAAAAGAACGCTTTTGCGAACTAGCATTACATTAATTAATGCAAACGAAGAAACTTAAAAGGAAAGGAAAGAATATCTGAATATATGGTGTAGAAAGTATAAGAGAGATAAAAACGTGCTCTTTTAAAAAAATTATGGTATTAAATTAGGCATGAAAACCCAGATCATAGAAAAGCAAAGTGGAGGGGCATTTAGGCTATATCCAAGATCTAAGATAGAATTAATTATAGATTTATACTACTAATTAAGGCAAAAGAAACATCTTTTGCAGGTTTATTATTTAACCAAATAAAAATGGCAACTAGAAAATACAAGACAGCAAGCAACATGATCTTCAAGAACCAGAACAAAATAAGAAGGATCAGAAATTTTACCCAGCAAATGCATGTTTTAAAGAGGAATTAAGGAACTATACCTTATGAACTCAAGATAAGCATGTTCCAAATTGGAGAAGGAGCTTTGAATCCATTAAAAGCAATGATTTTAATTAATTAATAACTCCAAATGGAGAATTACGTAAGATGGTATGAAGATTTTGCAAGGCTTTCAGAGCATGCATGCATGTATGTATGTATGTATGTATGTATGAACTACAAATTGAAACACCCATTCTAACTAATCCATGGCGGGAAATAATGTCTACGGTCTGTTTGGTTCCAAGATATTTAATATTCCTATTTGGAGCGGAAATGGAATGCTTATCCATATTACTTATAGGTTTAATGCATCCGTAGCCCTCGAACTTTATTATTTTGCCACTTTATAATGGTTCTATTTGCTTCCGATTCAATTTAAAGTGGAACTCTTTACCTTTTTATACCATCATAATAAAAATTGAACTTAATGGCACTAAACTCATCAATCATAGTGCAACCCGTAATTTCTCACCCAAATCAAGCTTTAGTGACACTATTTATGTTGAATTTGCGTCGCCTTGAATATGTCTCGTGTGTTCACAAAACGCGAAAAAGCGCGACAAAATGCTATAAAACACGGCAAAATACGACATATATGATGCAGAGAAATTGAAGATACAGAAAAGCCGCCCTCAAATCATGCCTGTTGAACAAATTAGACACAAACTTCCCTCACTCCACGAATGTTGAATAAATTACAGAAAAAGAGAGAGGATTGAAAACGAAGGAGGGCGAAATCGCGAGCAAGAGAGAGGGAAAGAGTAAATACGAAGCCAAATACATTTAACACGACCATGAACAATTGAAGCTAGCTTGTAGATTAATTTGAAAGTAAATTGAGTTTAACACCGAATCAATTCAATGTCAAACAATCAAGATGGAGTTCTTTTTCAAGTCATAAAAAATCATGAAAAACAAGAAATGTGGACAGGGAAAGAAAGGTTAAACAACAACAGAAGAAAGTTAAGAAATTGCTCTGTTACGAATCCTCGGAAATGCCTCCAACACTGCGGCAACAAAATCTCCATCCTTGAAAGGCCTTATCACACGCTTCTAAATCCAACAATTGGCGATTATTTGCAGCAAACTTGAAGCGATCTTTAGAATCAAAATATGTACCAACGCCAGTAGTAGTACCAATTGCAGCCACAAACTTGAACACATTTAGAAAAAGAGAGTAATAAGAGCCATGAAAAGTTTGTTACTATTCAACCAGTTCATTAATATATAATGCCTCTTGACATTTTTCATTTGAAAAAAAAAAAGAAGAAAGAATTTATACTCACAAATATATTTTGGAGCATCCAGTATGAGTCGGTCAACAGATTCAGACATAGATGAGGTACGGTATTCAGCTTTTTTTGCGAAGTTGAAAGTAAGCCTAATGATGGCATAAGCCATATAAAGAAAGAAAGTTAATCCAATGACACAAGTGGCAATGGCAAGCCCCTTTGAAGGAGGTGCTAGAACGGCATAAGTTCCGCTAACAAATGCAACTACCATTGCTCCCATTGCTATCACTATGAACCAAAATGCTGATCTTATCAACCAGTAATATCTATTTCTATACCCTAAAATTACCATTAAGAAATGTATAAGCACGGACAAAGTAGACATCACCAAAGCTATTGCATCTGTTACCAGAAATGTTTTGAAAGCAACGTTTCTGCTTAAGATAGGTGTGCCCTTCAGAATTGAATCCCTTTCATCGCTTATGTAACCACCTGGCAACGTAAATGCAGCTGCAAATGTTACTGTCGCTACAAGTGATGCAGCCACGACGTGTGCTTCTCTCGCTTTCTCAAATCCAGGAATTACCTTTTCTTTGAACTGATTCTCTTTTTCTTCACCAAGGTTCCCTACAATTTTTTCCCCTAATGGGCCTCTGCCAAGGTCTGTCATCCATTCTAGAGTTTCTTTCTGCAATGTATTAGCAGTGATTCTGAGATTAAAATATATGAAAATTAAAACAAGCTTTAGGAAAAACCTTTTCAAATTTTGCAAATTTAAACAAATACAAAGGCTGTTTGGTCTGAGCAAATTATTATTATTGGAGGCCAGGGTGTAATATGTGGTTTGAGTAATCATCCAGGTCAATTTAATTTATTAAAGTGAAACACTTGGCGGGTGATGAATGTCTTACCTTAGTAATTAAGATTTTTTTTGTAATATGAACCACACTTGAGGGAGAATTTGTCATTATTATTAAGGGAAATGATATATACAACCCTAATATATAAGCATTAACTCTTTTATATTTTCAATAAAAAAGAGAAACATAATTAAAGATAGACATTAATTTGTATTGGGATTAATGATTTTATTTATTTTCATAAGAAAATATATAAATCAATTATTTTTATCGAAACTAAATTTGTGACTAACGATCTATTTATATACATGTGCAACGGGTTCATGCTTGTACTATTTAGGGTATAGTAAAAAAATAAATATTGATTTCATATATTTGAGCGAGTATTGTATACATGTGCAACGGGTTCATGCTTGTGCTATTTAGGGTATAGTAAAAAAATAAATATTGATTTCATATATTTATTAATGTTTTTTTTTAAGGGAAAATTATTTTCTAAAATTATTTATTAATGTTTTTAATTAAAAGTGAATTGTTTATTAATTTAATGAAATAGTGAAAAGAAAAGAAGACAAGTGACCTTGGAAACTTAAATACATTGATTTTTGATGAAATTAATTAACTAGTGGGTCCTATATGTGGTTCTTATTTACGGCCCTTAGGGCTGTAAATATCAGGACCCTATTATTAATTGTAAGCACAATAATAATACTATGTTTTTATGACTTTCACAATCAAACTTACTTTTAACCCTTTTAGATAAATTAAGGTAAATAATGTAAATTTACCTACAATGTTTTAAATGAGGATCAATTTTACTCATATATTATCAAATATTTAATAGATTGGTTTGATTGTTATTCCAAGAAACAATTATATCTAATGCTAACATATATGATTTGTTATCAAATTTTTACTTTGTGTACGGATGACGTAGTACACCAAGTGTATTCTAAAAAATTTCTTAAGATATTTATGGTGTCACTAACATATAGTATCAAAAGTCATGCTAAAATACCAATACTAGGGGTGTCAAATTGAAGTAATTAATCACAATAAAACTCCCAAAATGGTTAAAATGTGCATTGCGTTTATAATACATTTGTAAAAAAACAAGTCAAATTGTTTTATTTTGTCGAGAAAGATACATGAAAGGTTCGATAAGACACTAAAAATAACTGGCAATTTTGTCATTTAGAATTTTCTTCAACTTAAAGCTTGATCTTGATTTGAAAATATTACCGAGTAAATTTACAATTCAATTATCTTCAAACAAGTTCTAAAATCTGGGTGCATTAAAGCAAACATGCTTTTCAAGATGATTTCGTGCTCTAAGCTTTTCATGCTATATTGTTTTTTACTTCTTCTTTTTTTGGTATTATTTTAATGGTTTTCATGTTTTTTGATTCTTTATTTCAGGTTTTTATTTCTTGTTAGTTATGTTTTTTGCATTTTGTGTAGTTTCTTCCGGTTTCCAGCGGGGTTTTTTTTATTATTATTATTTTCTTTTTTAGAGTTTTCTACCTTGTTTGTGATAAAATCGTTTGTGAATTGAAAATGAAAGAAGGAAAAAGATACATATAGATGATGATGTGTGAATTAAAAATCCAATCCAATCCAATGCAATTCAACTCCATCCAATCAAACCCAATGAATTTGTTATTTATAAGGGTTGGGTTTTAACCAATCCATGAATTAAAATTAATCAACGGGAAATCAATGGGTTGGGTTGATTTGGATAAATATTCAATGGATTGGTTATCTTGTATAAGAAAAGCTCAACTTACTTCGTATATCTTTTTGTCTGGTAGAAAATCCGTAATATCATACATGGACTCATATCCATCTTCTATAAATTCAGGGGATTTGTCATAAATCCATGATAAAAGAGGTGAGCTAGCGCGAGATACCACAAGTAGATGCAACGGTGTATAGCCTTTGGAATCTCGCTCGTTAATAAGGTGCACCAATGAAGGATTTTTCATAATTGCTCGTACTGCTGCTTCAACTTTGCTGATCACAGCATAGTGAAGAACGTTCCAGCCTCTAACATCCGTAATTTCACAGCATGCTGGGCATTTCGCAATTATTTCTTTCATTATGTCTACATGGCCTTCACAAGATGCTATGTGAAGTGCTGTTCGAGACCTTTCTTTGTCGGTAGCATAAGCTGAGTGTTTGTCTTTGCGTAATATATGCCTTACTAGCTCGAAATTATTAACGTGCGCAGCATAATGAAGAGGAGTCCAGCCATTTTCATCCGCTTGGTTGACAAAACTACCCAGTTTGCTGAACAATAAATCTAGAAAAACTGCAGTTAATCCACACATACAAATTCAGCAAAATCGAACTTATTATCACTAAAACGAAAAGACAGTTGCAGGAGATTAACACTTACTATCAGTAAAATAGCTGCATGCAGCAGCATGAAAAACTGTCCTACCATTAGGACCACCACAATATGGTGATTCAAACTTATTCAAAATCTCATTGGCTACGGTGTGATGAATAGAACTCTTATAAAAGGCTAGGTAGAGTGGGGTTTCTCCAGATTCATTGGCCGTGTAGGTATAGTGAGGGTCTTCGTGTTTCAATATTTCTTTCACAACATACACGTACTTACCTGAGTTACCTCTAGTTGCGAGATGCAATGCTGTTTCTTTTTGTTTATTTGTTAATCTTAGCATCCACCTTATCGAATCCGCTTCTTCCTCTCCGGTCTCCAAATCTCTATGATTTTGCCTTTTTGCTTCCTCAATAAACAATTTTACTATATCCACATGGCCATATTTTGCTGCAACATGCAACGGAGTAGCACCATCATTGTTGGTCTGCAATAATGACCCTGGACACTGGCCAAGCACATTTGCTACAAAGTCTTCAGATCTTTTAAATGGGGAATTAAGATACAAGTGAAGAATTGTGTTTTTGTTATGGAAAATTAGATGATCAAGAGGTTGTGAGTAACTCTTCAACTTTTCAAAGTCGCCATCTGTCACAGCCTTGTACAAATCAGCATCTATGTGTTTGGTGCCATGGTCACTAGAACTGGAAGCATCCATTTTGTTGGAAGTAAGAGTTTAGGGGATTATTAGTTTGATAATGACATTTAAGCTAACTATATAATATAATATAATATAATGTAATATCCTCTCCCTCTAAGGACAATTCAGCACAAGGAAGGTATAATCATATGTTGTGAGACAACTATGCTAAAAAGATACCATATAATTTAAAGGGAAAAGTACAAAAATAAACCACGTGGTTTCAGTCATTTTCAAACATAATCCTCGTGGTTTAAAGTTTTGCAAACAAGTACCTTGTGGTTTTCAATGTTAGCAATTAGAGACTAATCAGACAACGATGTTAATTTCTGCTCACAAATAATAGTCTCTTTTAATCACATGAGCTCATTTTAAATCTAATATGCTCATGTCGTCAAAACCTTTGACAGAGTTGCAGTAATAATGTTGACAGTTATGGTTGATTGATGTTTTGCTGCATTATTCTACTCTGTGTTAAAAGTTATTTTGTAGTTATTAAATAATATACATCACTTAAATGACAATTTGGTTTAAAATTGGTGAAAATAATGACTTTTTACTCCCAAAAGCTTAATATATGCTAGCAAAAATTGGCATTGTTATCCAACTAGTCTCTAATTGTTAGCATTCAAAACCACGTGGTACTTGTTTGCAAAAGTTTAAACCACGAGGATTATGTTTGAAAATGGTCGAAACCACGTGGTTTATTTTTGTACTTTTCTCTAATTTAAAATAGCACAATGGAAATTAGCAATGGCTTGAGCAGTAACAGTTTCAACTTGTACGTAAGTGGGTCTTGAGTTCGGTTCTTAGTATACAAATAAAACCTTAATAGGAGACGAGCCACCTCAAGGCTACCTGATCAACCTTGAATAGATTAATCGGATCCAAAAAAAAAAGAAAAATGGGAATTAACACTTTAGCATTACATTAATTAATACAAAGGAAGAAGCTTAGAAAGAAAGGAAAGAATATATGCTCCAAAAGAACTATACAAAGAGAGAAAAACATGCTCTTTTATTTAAAAATAAATGGTAGTATTTAATTAGGCATTAAAACCCAAAACTTATAGTAAAGCAAAGTGGAGGGTGGAGGGTGCATTTAGCATATCTCCAAGATCTAAGATATAATTAATTATATTATAAAAGGGAAGATGGAATTAATTATATATTTATATTAAGGGTAACATATTTTGCAGATAATATTTATTTAAGCAAATAAAAGTAGCAACTATAGAAAATACAGTAGAACAGCCAACATAAATATAATCCTCAACAAGCACACAAAAGTAAGAATGGATCAGAAATTTTACCCAGCAGCAGCATTGTGGGGAAGAGCAGAGCCAAATCCATGTCAAACACAACATTATCAAAACTCTAGGGATTAATTTATCAAAAAAAAAAAACTCTAGGGATTAAGCCTGATACAGATGGTAAAGTTTAGTTACCCTAACATTGTCTGATTAAAAAGGGATAAGATCAAATTGAGAGAAAACTGAATGTTTTAAAGAGGAATTAAGGAATTATACATGATGAACTCAAGATAAGCATACTCAAAACTGGAGTAGGATAGTTGGCGAGTAGGTGTCTAAAAGCAATGGATCATTTGATAATTCAAATTATACTTCTTAACAAAATGGCTCGAGAATAGATAACGAATTCGTAACATCGATCGTGCAAGGGTATTCATATTCAGGAGTTATTGAACCGTCGATTCAAATCCATGGCGGGGGAAAAATGTCCCACCTCTGTTTGGTTTCGCAAAAGTTTATATTCCTATCCAGGTACATGATGCTTAGGCCAATGGAAAAAGTTGCACATCAAGGGCGTATCTAGAGGGGAGGGGGCTTGTGGGTCGAAACCAGCCCCAATGGTTTCGTCTCCCCCCCCTATTAAAACTATCCTTACAGTGAGTGGTTCCAGTTTTTCTTTTCTGCTTTGAGAAATTTACTAGTAGAAAAAATCGTAGAAAATCTGTAAAAAGACATCAGAAATATGTGAAATTTCGTCAAATATTTGAAATTTTTTGTTGGAAATCTACAATTATCATTATTCAAAAAACATTAATCAATATTGTTTGACATATTAATTTTGTTTTTTTATTTGCTACTAACTATATGAAATTGTGACTATTTAATTACTCACTTGCATGAACATATTCTTGTCGAATTCAAAATATTTCGATTTTTTAAGAAAAAATGAAAGCTTATGTAATTATTTTTCTATTTCTATATTATCACCAATCTGTTGGATTATTTTATGCTCATGTGTTCTAATTATTACTATATAGAGGTATAGTTTCTTAAGGTCTGTTGGATTATTTTATGCTCATATGTTCTAATTATTACTATATAGAGGTTATTCTCATATATAAAGTATTTCTACGTGGAGGTTTTACTATATTCTTTTTTTTTTTTATGGAACTATATTTCTTTTTCAAATAAACATGATCTACATTTTTCTGAGTTAATTTTTCAAAACAAGAGCTTGGATTGTAATTTTTTATTTAATTGAAGTTGAATTTTGAATGAATTAATTGAATCTGTTACGGTTTGGTTAAAAATATCAATTAACTATTATTTTTAGTTAACCTTAAGAGAAAACAGTTAAAACTACTAACCATAAAAATTAACTGAATTTATGGGTTAATTATTTCCACGGTTAATCGATAGGGTGTAGGCTATGGTCACTTTGTTTTTCCCTTACTTTGTCTATACTTTGTCTTTTTTACCATTGGATTAATTTTTAACTCATGATCCAATGGTTGACAAAACAAAGTAATGGTTACTTTGTGAAAAACAAAGTGACCATAGAATATCCCTAATCGATAGTAATGGATTGGATACTTTTTCGGAGATGGAAAACCGATAGTTATGAATTATTAGCAAAAATTGTGTAATTGTCTAGTAAACCGATCCAAGCCCATCCCTATCTTCATGGCTGCCATGACCTTCTCTTTTTTTTTAACAAAAAGTTTAGCTGAGGGTAGGCCTACTCACTTGCAAGACAAGCGCTAACCAGAAATCTCGATGAGGTTTACAGTAGAGTTTACAGATTGTCTGTCAATAAAAAATAAATTTTGACGAAATGAAAACTCGAATCACTTGGACCAATTGGTTGGCTGCAGTGACTTTAAAACACAATGGTATTGTATTTCTTACACTATATTTATATTTTGTTTCCTATTTTGTATATATATAAAACTGAAATGTTGGACATAATTTTTATATGTTTTTCGGCATTTAGTAGGTATTCAAGTTTCCATTAGTCCCCTTTAAATTTGTTCTTCCATGGTTGGTTGGCGTGTCTTTTACAAACGCTTTATAAGTGGAAATGAACACACATTTACTTGACTCTCGAGATAGAAGCCGAATCAGCGAGATTGAATTCAATTAGAACTGAGTGTGGATCTCGGAGATTCTTGAATCGAACCGAATCTAGCCGATAAAAAAGTTTTAGAATTGGATTTAATCGTTGACTTTTTGAACGGACCCGTATTGAACCGAACTGTTAGCTTTGTTTCAGTGCAATTTTGAAGATTTAATAATACCCGCATTGAAAACCCGAAAAGACTAACGGCCCGTTTGGTGCAGCTGTTCCTTTTTGATGTTTGCTGCTCCTAGTTGATGTTTGTTGTTTATGTTTGCAATTTGTTGTTTGATTATTAGTGTTTGGTAAAATTATAATTAATTGTTGCTGTTAGAATATAAAATGACTAATTTAGACATATTAACTTTTTTATTAATCTAAAACACAAAGGATAACATAGTAAAATAAGATCGGTAGTATTTATTTTTGTAGAAAAGTAGTATTATGTTGCTTCTTGAAAAAATAGTTGCTTTTTACCTAAAAAAGCAAAAAACAGCGTTTACTAATCCTAACCAAACACCGAAGCAATTGTTTTATGGGTAAAAAAGCAAATGGCAACATCGAAACGGAGAAACAAACGCGCCCTAAACCAATAAATGGTACTCTAAACCAATAAGTGGTTGACATATATGTTACATCAACCAATAAAATTTAAACAACCTGTAATTAATTAAAATTTATTTTTTAATTAATAATTTATATAAAATTCCTCTCGATAAATTTAATACACCATCCGGAGAATCTCTGGTGGAGTTTATAGGTCGGACACTATGCATTGGCCGACATGAATCACACATAAATGTAATAGTACTCCACTTTCATTACTTTACAAATCGAATTTCATAAATATTGTGAATCAGAAGGCCCCATCTAACAAATTTCACACCATACATCTGGTTTCTCTCACCATCATCATCATCAACAACAAATCACTGTACACACCACACCATTTATTAACCCAACCTCGTATCTTCCTCCGCCATTAAAATGCCAACTTCCACCGCCGACGGCCGTCACATGGACACTATTTTCTACAAAGCCGCCATAACCGGCAACTTCCTACCCTTCAAAACCTCACCGCACCTCCTCCGCCGTCCTATAATGAGCAGACTCCTCCATATCCACCTCAACTCTCCGAGCAAAAGATCATTACCCTTCGTACAACAAGCTCTTTTACACTGCCCAGATTTACTCTGGCAGCTCGATAGCGCCGGTAACATTCCGCTTCACATTGCAGCAAAGTACGGACACTTGGAGATTGTTTTGTTGCTTGTTAAGGAAGCTAAGAAGGCGGTTCATAGAGATCTGGAGGCCGGCGATGAGGAGGATGGAGGAGGTGCGGTGAGGAGGATGTTGAGGAAGGAGAATAAACAGAAGGAAACGGCGTTACATTTGGCGGTTAGAGGTGGTTGTTTGGATGTTGTGGTGGAGATATTGAGATGTGAGGATTCTGATTTTAGGTATGGTGAGAATTTGTGTGGTGAAACTCCGCTTTATTTGGCGGCGAGGTTGCCAAGGTTGAAGATTACTGTTGAGGTTTTGAACAAGTTCCGGCCGCCGTTGCATGGTGGTCCTAGAGGGAAAACGCCTCTCCATGCTGCTTCTGTTGTCTATTTTTTAAATGACGGTATGTGTTTGGATGGATTACTTTATTTTGTAAAGTTTCTGATAATGAATATTATATTATAGCTTTTCTATGCTTACATATAATATAATATAAGTATGCATTAAGCAGGTGTAACATAACATAAATTAAGTTACGAAGATAACAGCACTTGGATAAAATGTAGACAACCAGGTTGCAGATGCCCTTGCTAATTTTGATCGTTTTTCCTTGATTTAGTTTGGTGACATAATTTCTCTTCCTTTTATACTAGTTCTTTTGCTGATAATTTGAGCGGACGTGTCTTATATCGGTTTACTTGATCTTTTGTATTCTTTCTTCTATTAATATATTTTGAGTTTCGGTGTGCGGCTTTGTGCTTTGGGGTGCCAACCTTGTTGCGATTCCTTGCCTTAGTTAGTCCCCAATCCTCAGCCTTTATTTAGAAAAAGCAAGTTCAACGACTACTACATCATTGCAAGTAAGTTTAATTATTCAATGGGATAACATAAATAAATTCAAGTGATCAAGAAGTCCTTTTAAAACAATTTGGAGTTTAACCAGATATTCTTCAGGTTTAAGACACCAATCAGTAGATGAAATGGACTAAATTATATAGTATTCTTTTAAATTAGAAAACAGAGGAGATACTTGTTAGTTAAAAGAAAAATGGAAAATGAAGTATAGAGAAATACAGATGAGGAATACCGTAAAAAAATGGAGAATTAAGTATAGGGAAACAGAAATGGGGAATGCTGTTGGCATTGAAGACACACTTGGGAACTCACAATCCAATCCAATATCATATATTATAGAATCTTGTAGATACTGTGTGTTTTGACATAAATTTAGAACATGTCTTGTGTTACCAAAAGAAAAAAACGTCTTGTATTTGGAAATATTTTTTACAAATATATCTGAGTAACTTCCTAGTGGTATATAATTCAGTTCATTTTTGTTCTTATGACGAATCTATAGGAGCACAGTTGCTCATGCCTTCTAGTCCAGTGCCACCCCCTTAGAACCAAGAACTGGGTGGGTGTTAGAACCCATTTAAGCCATTCTTTTTGTTAAATCGAAAATAAATGAGAGATTATTTGTTGTGCTTGGAGATCTCCTTCCTTGTCCCTATTCAATTTATAACATGTAGCCTGTAGCACATGCACATTAGTCATACTTTAACTATAATTAACCAAAAATTGATCATAGTTTATAGTTTATAACATTGAAGTGTGATAAATGTGCCACATGTTGAATAGGCGCATGAAAAGAGACACCACAAACTGGGACAACCGACTTTTATTCGAGAATAATATATCCCTTATAACAGCTAGTATAGCCATGTGTACAAGGGATAATATGTCTATATTATTCATTAGTAATATAACAACTAGTATGAATTTTCTCTAATATGTTCTTCATCTTCTTGTCATTCAAGTCATTCGCAACTGTAATGTTCAGACAGATTGCCTGCAGGTTTGTATGATTTACTGCTGAGCAAAATGGGAGGTTTTGTGAACCCAATAGATGAAGGGGGATGGACTCCACTTCATTGCGCAGCCTACGTAGACAATGTCCTGGCAGCAAGAAAAATACTGGAAAAAGACGAACACTCAGCTTACTCAACAGACAAAGACAGAAAGAGAACAGCACTTCACATTGCATCAGGCAGAGGCCAAGTAGGTGTAATGAAAGAGATAATTAGCAGATGTCCAGGATGCTGTGAAATCAGTGATGTTCGAGGCTGGAATGTTCTTCATTATGCAGTTATAAGCAAATCTGAAGAAGCAGTAAAAGCAATTTTAAAACATCCTTCATTGATGTACCTTATAATTGGGCAAGATATTAGAGGGTTCACACCTTTGCATTTGCTTATGGTGTCTCGGAGGAATTCACCCCTTCTGTCTTGGATTTATAGTGAGAAATCAGGTTTGCCTTCTCAAGTGTTTGATCAAATTAGCTCCATGCGTTCACCACAGGAGACCTACAGAGACAAGGTCAGCGTTTATAACTAAAACTACATTGCTGCTTTTTTTCTTTGGGGTATGGTAAAAAAATAGTCTCAAATTGGTCTAGGGAAGATGAAAAATAGACTCACCTATTAAATAACACAATTTTAGTCTCAACTGTTGTCAAATGGCATAAGTAAGGCCTCCACGGTCAGAAATTGACATATCAGGTGACGGGAAAATTACTAAAGTAGAAGTTATTTACAGCAATGATCTATAGTAGATATTTCTTCAATAAAATTACTAAAGTACCATATGTTCGTCCGTAAAGTCAATGCGGTTGAATTTGGCGACTTGTTTGAGTCTAAAGCTGACATTCGCGATACGCCGATACCCCATTCACACACCATAAACATGAATGGAGGAACATCCATGTGGCATCCGCGTGACTGACAAGGGTTGGTTAGTTTGATAGTTTCTCTCCATTTTTGGACACTTGGCAGCCATATGAGCGCTACTCTATTCTTGTTTATGACGAATCGATAAGGTGTCATTCATGTCAGTATTCCGATGGAGCAAGTTGTCTGATCCGATCATTGTAACTTTATTGACACTGATGTGTTACTTTAGTGACTTTACTGACGAAGAATGTACTTTAGTGACAATTAGTGCAAATTAACAATGTTTGTTAATTTGTAATGCTGAAAGATGAAAATGATACTGAAACTGAAATATGTAGCGCCTAGGAGGGGTTAATACAAAGTCATCTAGTGGCACCATTTGACAAAACATTGGGAGTAAAGTTATGTTCCTTGTACGCGAGGACTAACTTGATTCTCCCCAAAAAACTCCCTATCCTTTTGTCAATTCCTAACAGAATAGCATGTTTTTAATAAATTGCAGAAACAAATCCTAGAATGGATGAAAGAACTTGGTAGAGGTCCACTCGGGGAAAAAATTGAAATAGGAAAACACTGGAAAGAAGTGCAAAAGGAAAGAGAAGAAACGGTAATTCCTAAATTGGAAAATGCCAAAGACTCGCATATATTAGTTGCAGCACTTGTAGCAACAGTAACATTTGCAGCTGCATTCACCTTACCAGGAGGTTACATAAGTGATGAAAACCATTCGAAGCTTCAAGGCACTCCTATCTTAATCAGAAATCTAGCTTTCAAAGCTTTTGTTGTAACAGATGCAGTAGCCATGGTGCTGTCTACTTCGTCCGTGTTTATACATTTCCTAATGGTAATGTTAGGGTATAAAGAGCGGTACTACTGGCTAATAAGATCGGCGTTTTGGTGTGTAGTGCTCGCAATGGGCGCAATGGTGTTTGCATTTGTTACAGGCACTTACGCGGTATTGTCACATTCACAAGGGCTTGCCATTGCCACTTGTATCATTGGATTAACTTTCTTTGTTCATGTGTCTTACGTGATCATTAGGCTTATTTTCGACTTCATCAAACGCGATAGAATTGAATACCGCAGCTCATCTATAACTGAATCTCTTGGCCGACTCTTAGATTGTGCTCCCCAATATCTCTGTGAGTATAAAAATTAAAAGATTTATCACTAATTTAGTTCATTACTAACAATTGATATCTTTCGGCTTAACTTTTTTGTTTACTATTATTTCAATACATAAAACTGGGTTTTCTTAATTTCCTTTCAAGCTTGTGGCTGCCATTGCTGGAGGTCGAAAAAAAAGCTTCGGTGATGTTGATGGTGTATAGGTGGACTTATAAAACGTTGAATTTGTAACACTAACTGTGCTCTGAACAGTGAGATGTGAACTTCAGCTTACTTTTGGTTTCATTTCGTGATTGAAGCCAAATATTTCATCATATAATGTATATATCCCTGTAAATATATGAATGCTGATAGAGGAGCATTTTGAGTTCTGAAAATTTGGGGCAGCATAGTAGTTGATGAGAGAATACATGTGCAATTCTCCTTTGGCGGGGATGTAGTGTTTGTGAACTACAACTATTTACTGCCAAACGAGAATTGCCGTGTTCTTCAGTTGCACAATTGGCTTTCAGTGATGGATCCAGGATTCGATGACAGGAGGTGCTATGGATGCTCAGTTGATATTCTTTGGATATTTTTGCAGAAAAAAGTGCAAGCTTTGGACAATGGAGTTTTCCAGCATTTCTTCATGATGAGTAGGTGTTCAAGCCCGCCTTCGGCTCCCTTGAATCCGCCAATGTTGACATCGGATCTTCCTGGATTTTAAATCAGCCAGCAAACTGCCCGAGTTCATCTATCATCCTTGATGATTTAGGAAACCATTAGTCTTTTTTACTTGATTACAATTGGCATTTAAGATTAATTGTACCAGTTAGATGGGAATCAAAATGTGCAGCCGCTTTTTAACTAGCCATTCAGACGTACTTGTGGACACAGTGAAATCAGTGTCATACTGCTTTGTTTCCCATCATACTCGGTTACAAACTCCCTTGATCAATCTCGATTTTCATGGCATACTTTCACGTTCTGAACCAGTTGGCCATTGTTTGTCGGCGTCCTTGAGCTCTAGTAGTTCTTAGTGTCTGTTGGCAACAAGTTGTTGCTATGCATTATTCGGTCTCTCACGTCTATTATGAAGGTAACCGATTTTGGGATGCCTTGAGAAAATTTGCTGTGACAGATGAGGGTTAGTAAGGATTTTAATCATATAGAGAAGTTTAGATTAGTTTAATTGTTTCTGTTTGGAATGTATAGTCTTTGTGGCTTTAGTTAATTTCCGCTTTCATTTAGAAAATGGAAGTTCTAATCCATGTTAGCTAACTTGTAAAAATACAATAAATGAATGGGTAAAGATCTTGTAAAATTTCTTATGTTTGACAAATGCACTAAATAGCTAATGTTGATGACTTGTGTGTTCCATCCATCCATTGTATGCATGTATGTATGTGAAAGATTAAATACAAAATGTGATTTATAGTGGGTTTCATACGATGAAGTGATTGTTAGGGATAGTAATGGGTACCTACGGGTACCTGATATTACGAATCTTAATGATACTATATGAATTCATTTTAAAATGATACAAGACGAGTATGAAATGAGAAATAGACCCGTAATGGGAATGGGACTACCTCTATAATGAGTGATTCAGCCCCCCCGACTTGAAAAATTTGTTAAAAGAAGATGATTTTCAACCATTAAGTCATTGGTATCTATACAATGGTGTTGAAATACATTAAACTTTCTTGGAAATTTGAAAATATTCCTCCAAAATTTGCCTTTTCCGTCTAAAAAAATCTCTTTTTTTTTTTTACGAAATGTATGAGCTACAATGAAAATTTGCACTTAGAAAAACAAAAATTCCTGCCAATTTCTTTTATATGCTTAGATATAAAACCGACCCTCCAACATTCCTACTCTGGATTCAGACACTGTATAGAGATAAAGAGATTTCGATTCTTATTTGTACACCAGTGTCATGACATCAATTTGAACTTTAGTATAATACTTTGAATAAGTACAAAAATGCATTCTTCAAAAAGAAAAAAAAGTATAGAGATGCAGAGAACTATTTTTATAGTTGAAGGGTCTAACTGGCAAATAGGGAGAAATATATGGGTGGAATATGCATTAAGCCTTTATTTTTAAGAAGAAAATGGCGTATTTATAGAGAGAATTTTTTGAAAAACACAGAAGTCGCGGATTTCGGAAAGAAAAACCATTTTGAAGCTCCATTGATTCAAGGTATAATGGCAGAGATTCAAGAATATAAAGATGCATTGCAAGGTTTTGATTTTGGGATCACGAATTGGAGCGGAGCTCTTTGGTTTCTTCCTGTAAGTTTTCTCAATTTCATTGCCATTTTTGTGCACTTTTTCTCTCTTTTAATTCTTTCATTTTTGACAAATCTGTTCCGTTGATGGGATATGTCGATGAATAATAGTAGCTAATTTTGTAGATTAACCTTGATTGCGATACAAATAACTATGACTATTCTATAAATAAAAAACCAACCATCTCTAGGAATAGGAATAAACAAGAAATAACTATTCTATTCCGTGAACCAAACGAGTTACGAAATTAGAAGAAAAGGAATGGCCCCTAACTGATCTTTTGTTTTTGGAACTCTGAACATTCTTCATGGAAGTCTCGGTGGTTTCTTGAACAAACATCTTCATTTCTCTGAAATTCATCTTCTTGGTTGCTTTTATATTCTAATGTTTTTGTTCATAATGTGTATGAGGCCGTTTGTTATCCGATTCGTAGAACTAGTATAAGTATGCGAATGGCTGGCTATCTTTTGCCTTTCTTGTTGGGTTGTGAATTTGCAGACATTCTTTTCATATGTTCTGTTGTTTTCTAAATCAAATTATTTAATGAATAAGTTTCTCAAATTGCAAGGTTGGTAAGAATGATCAATTGACGCGATGTGTCACAAAGAATGAGCTCAGACTCGGCCCAAGACTCTAGCAATGCAAAATCTACTGTTGATGACCTTTTGTTGAACAGCAGCTCTGCCCCAACTTCTGAGGTATGTACGTTATTTTTATGTTTTCATTTCTAGTATCCTGTTTTCTTAAGATATTTACCTGTATTGGTAGATATCTTGAGTATGTGCAAGTTAGCTAACACGGACTTTGACGTGATTAGATTAGTAGAAATTAGAAAACAAGGTTGATTAGGGGAGAATACGTAGGAAGAAAGCAGTACGACACTGATTTCATTGTGTGTGAACAAATCCCTCCGAATGGCTGATTAATAAGCGATTGAGCTTTTTTGATTCCCATTGAACTAATAAAACTAACCTTGATTACTAATTGTAAATTTAGTAAAACGGTAACCAATGAAATGAACTTGAGCAATTTTCTTGCTGATAGAATGTCAAGTATGATCCAATGTCAACAGTGACGGATTCAAAGGGGGCGGAGGGGCTTGATCACCTACTCGTTGTTGGAAAACCCCATAAAAGCTGTGTGCAAAGGTTTTATTTTTCTGCAAAAGCATCCAAAAAATATCATTCGAGAACGCATATATCACTAGAGAGCCCCCCAAGCACCCCGTCTGTTACCGAATCCATGATCCGCCATTGAATTTCAATTGTGAAGCTATCAATAGTACAGTTGAAGAACGAGGCAATTATCGTTTGGCAGTAAACTGTTGGAGTTCACAAACACTACATCTCTGCCAAAGGAGAACTGCACAAGTATTCTCTTCACTGCTCCACATTTCAGAACTTGAAATGCTCCTTTTTATGCATTCGTGCATTAAAAATGGATTATAGGATATACAGTAAATAGTGAAATGATTTACATGCATCACGAAATGAAGCCAAAAGTTGAAATTCACATCTCATTGGCCATTAGTATTACAAAACTTGACGTTTTATGCATCCAGCTAAATGCCACCAATGTCACCTTAGCTTTCTTTTCAACCTCCGCCAATTGCAGCCACAAGCTTGCAAGGAAAAAAAAAAGATTTATGCATTGAAGTCATAGTAAAAGAAAAGGTTAAGCTGAAAGATGTTAGATGTCCGTAGTTCACTACTTTTCTAAAAAGACGAATCTTCTAAATTTGTATTCTTTACTAAGAGAATTTTATACTCACAAAGATATTGGGGAGCAGACTCTAAGAGCCGACCAATAGATTCAGTTGCAGATGAACCATGATATTCAATTCTATCGCGTTTGATGAAGTCGAAAATAAGCCTAATAGTGGTGTAAGTCACATGAACAAAGAAAGCTAATCCAATAACACAAGTAGTAATGGCAAGCCCCTTTGAAGGTAGTGCTAAAACAGCATAAGTTCCTGTGACAAATGCAAATACCATTGCTCCCATTGCGAGCACTACAAACCAAAATGCTGATCTTATTAACCAGTAGTATCTCTGTTTATACCCTAACATTACCATTAGGAAATGTATAAACACGGATGAAGTAGACAGCACCATGGCTATTGCATCTGTTACAACAAAAGCTTTAAAAGCTAAATTATGGGTTAATATAGGAGTGCCCTCCATTTCTGAATTGTTTTCATCGCTTTTGTAACCACCTGGTAAGGTAAATGCAGCTGCAAATGTTACTGTCGCTACAAGTGCTGCAACTACCAGATGCGAGTCTTTGGCATTTTCCAATTTAGGAATTACTTTTTCTTCTCTCTCAATTTGCAGTTCTTTCCAGTGCTTTCCTACTGCCATTGTTTCCCCCAATGGACCTTTACCAAGTTCTTTCATCCATTCTAGGATTCGTGCCTGCAATTTAGTGAAATACATGCTATTCTGTTTAGGGATTGAAAAAAATAGAACTCCAAGTTTAGTTTTAGTTTTGTTAAGAAATGCTGACCTTGTCTCTATAGGTCTCTTGTGGTGAACGCATGGAGCTTATTTGATAAAAAATTTGAGGAGGAAAACCTGAGCTGTCACCATAAATCCAAGACAAAAGGGGCGAGTTCCGGCGAGATACCATAAGTAGATGCAATGGTGTGAACCCTCTAATATCTTGCCCAATTAAAAGGTACTTCAGTGCTGGATGTTTTAGAATTGATTTTACTGCTTCTTCAGATTTGCTTATCACAGCATAATGAAGAACGTTCCAGCCTCTAACATCAATGATTTCACAGCATTCTGGGCATCTATCAATTATTTCTTTCATTACGCCTACTTGGCCTCGACCAGATGCAATGTGGAGTGCTGTTCGCTTCCTATCATTGTCGGTAGCATAAGCAGAGTGTTCATCTTTTTCTAGTATTTTTCTCGCAGCGAGTACATTATCTACATATGCAGCACAATGAAGTGGAGTCCACCCACCTTCATCCGCTGTGTTGACAAATCCACCCAGTTTGCTCAACATTAAATCAAACAAACCTACAGGTAATCCCCAAACATAACACTTGTAAATGCCTTAACGTTGGATATTCGAAAACCAAAAATAAACGAGGCAAAAAACTTAAAAAGTCTATTTGGTTTGATATATTGTTCATAGCTGATAGTAGTTAGTTAATTTTCTTTCAGACAATTGTTTCTCGTATTTATAGAACAGATAATGAAAAGAGAAAATGAGCTGCAATGAAACTGGCACTTACTATCATTCAAATAATACACAACGACAGCAGCATGGAGAGCCGTTTTACCCCTCGGGCCACCATGTGACGGCGGTTGGAACCTTTTCAAAATAGCAATTGTAATCTTCCCACTGGGAAGACGGGCAGCTAGGTAGAGTGGAGTTTCTCCAGATATATTAGCACCATAAGCAAAATTAGGATCTTCATGTCTCAAGATTTCTTGCACAACATCCAAACAACCACCTCTAACTGCCAGATGCAAAGCAGTTTCTTTCTGTCTATTAGTTTTCCTCAGCATCCGCCTTGTCGAATCCGCCTCCTCCTCCCCAGTCTCTAGATCTCTATGAACTGATTTTTTGGCCTCCTTTATCAGCAACAATACTATCTCCAAATGGCCATACTTGGCTGCAATATGCAACGGTGTATCGCCTCCATTATCGACCTGCCAGAGTAGCTCCGGGCACTGTCTGAGAGACTCTTGGACAAAGTTTGTTGACCTTTTACTTGGAGAATTGAGATGGATATGAAGAATTCTGCTGATTCTTGAACGGCCAAGAAGGTGAGGTAAGTTCTTGAAGACATCAAAGTTGCCATTGGCTGCAGCCTTGTAAAAACTGGTGTCCATGTGTCTGCCATCGTCACGATTAGCAAACATTATTTTCTTAGAAAGTGGAAGCAAGAGGGGCTTGAATAAAAGCAAAGTTAACTAAAGATGATGATGTCTACAGTTTTTAATGTCTTTTTTTGACAACTTTAAACTAATTATTTAACTTTAACATGTTCATTTTATAGTAGTGTTATGTAGTTTTATTTTTCTACAGATAAGTCTTTGTACTTTGTGTTTGAGCTAACATCGGGAAGTGTATAGTTTGTAGATTTAAGTAAGTGGCCAATTCTGAATCTGATAACTTGGAAGAAGGATCAAAAGCAGATCTTTTTGGATAAAAATACACTCGTTTATGCCAACAAAATTGATCATTTTCGTTTATGCCAACAAAATTGATCATTTTCATAATTCTGCAAGCTTGTATTTTTTCTTCACTCAAAACAATTGCAAATGCTAATTTGAAAAAAGCAAAACTAAAGAAACTAATACGAAATTAACCTTCAATTCTATCCAATCCCTGTCAGGACAAAGAGACCACACACGGTCCGGACACTTTTTAGTGGGGCCTGATTGACGATATTTATGAATTTCTTATTTTTTAATTGGGTCTTAAAATATAGTAAATCATACTCATTAGGTACGGAATTTGAAGATTGTTCCACAAAGTGACAAAACTTTATAAGTCACTTAAATTTATTTTTGTGGATTCCATAAAATTGATTTGGTCCAATTTAGAGATAGAACACCTTTATAAAAAAAAAAAAAAAAAAAGAGATAGAACATGGTTATGGGTAATCATATGATAATCGTGTTGGGAGATTGATTTTTACGAGTGATATCTGATGGAAGTTGGTCATGCGATGGTTTGTGAAGTCGTACAGATGTAGTTTTTGAAACAGCGTCGTTTTAAGTTTGTGTCGTTTAAATAAAAGATTGTTTAAGACTTTATTATTATGTGTTAGCTTTAACGGAAAAATTTATTAGAGAGTGTTTCGACGTTTTTTGTTTTGCTTTGCTTATTCGTATTGCAGCTGCATTAATTTTCAAATTAGACAGAAATTTCTCCCAAAATTATTATTATGTTAGATATGTGTCTGTGAACAAAAGTATATTAAAATTATCATGTATAAACTTCATTCATGTTCAATGTGCTCGTGCATCACTAGTTCCACAAATTTTTATTTCTTTTACAGCACTAATTCCATAGTTTTTAATTCTTTTAAATTGGTTAAATGATTTTATCGAAAGTAAATGAATTTCTGTAATCTTTGAACGATGACATTAGGACAATTTAGTTTACCTTACAAAAAATAACAAATGACAAGTTACACATTTTAATATTAAATATCCAACTCACTAAGTAATGTCTTGGTGGTTATTACAATCCACTAGGGAGTGTGAGGTCATGGGTTCAAATCTCATAATTGTAGAAAGTGAACTATAAAAAAAAAATATTAAATATCCAAGTGGGCGATGCATTGATTAATATATGAAAAAAGTACGAGTAATTATTGAATTCAATAATTCTTGCAGTGGAACCTACATATAGTTACTCTCTTGTAATTGGCTGAATATAGTAGGGTCTTCTGTATTTTGTTTTAAAAGTTGATTTAACGCATAAGATAAGATCTTTAGCATCTTTAGTGGCAAAAAATTTGTTGTTCCTTTACTATTTGAGTACGGCGAAAGCTCTCCAACAGTTAGAATTTTGATTTTCTTTTAATTCACGTTTTTAGAATTAAGTACATAGAAAAAAGAAGTGAAAGATAATATATTTCAATATTTTATTTATAAATCGGAGTTAAGGTTATTAAAAGGAATTTTATATTAATAATTTTTATTATTTTTTATTTTTTATTAAAACCACTTTCAAATTTTGAGAACATTCCATTTTTTTAAAGGAGAGGAATTTGATAAAGTGTTAGGAGATGAAATTGTTTCGGCTCTTTTTAGTGGGGTGTGCGGGCGTACCAGAGAATTATAGTTTTCTTGAACTAGGGTTGAAATTGCGCTACTAACTTCTAAATCAAACGACTGTGCGGAATAAAAGAGACCTAAAATTTCAAAGGTTCTGTAATCAAAACGATACCACCTTAAAAAAAAGATTGATGAACAAATAAAATAAATGTAGACTGAAATTGAAAGGAATTTGTGAATCTATATTGAAATTGAATGAAAGTGGTTACAACTAAGAGAACTGAACGTCGAAATCTAAAGTATAAAATCTAAAAACTGATGATGTCTAAAATGGAAATTGCTTAAGTCTAAATGAAATTTGCTAGAGTTTTGCTCTGGTTTGATTGGCGATTTGGTTGGGCTTTTTCTCATCGATCTTTCTTGTGTTTATAGACGTTGGAGGAAACTTCTTGCATCCACTAAGTCACTTATCAACTCACGTTCAGAACTGCTCTCCACTGCTTGGTGGATCTCAACTTCTCATGATCTCCTGATTTGACTCTGCATCTTTGATAACGGACCCACTTTATTTTCTCCTCTTTAACTGGCTCACAAGAATCACGTGCCGAATAAAATAAACGGTCTCCTAAATCTCCCAAGTGAACCTCATTTCTAGATCTAAAACTGATTCCCCCATGGTTCCCCCCAGAGAACCTCATTTCTAGATCTAAAAGTGATTCCCCCATGGTTCCCCTCAGAAAACCTCATTTCTAGATCTAAAATTGATTCCCACTGATTCCCACTGGTCACCTCATGGTTCCCCCCAGAGTACCTCATTTCTAGATCTAAAATGATTCTCACTGGTCACCTCATGGTTCCCCCAAGAGTACCTCATTTCTAGATCTAAAAGTGATTCCTCCTAGTGCACCTCATTTCTAGATCTACAAATGATTTCCTCCAAACGCACCACATTCTAGATCTAATGGTGATTTTTCCTAGGTGGACTTCATGGTTCTCTCCTTTAAGTAAAAAGGTGCATCAGACGAGAAAAAAGGTGTATCAGAAAACCATATCAAGAAAGTTTCCAAATATGAACTTTTGAGAAAAAAGTTTCCTAAATAAACTCTCTTCAAAGAAAAGTTTCCTAAAATGGTTTTTCAAATGAACGTTTCCTTTAAACATTGTTTCCTCCATAGTTTTCCTTGTGAATAAAAACACAATGGGAGAAAACTTCCAAGCAACACGCTAATTTGAGCAGAAATTTATTTTTGGTGGAAACATAAATATTTTCACCATTGAACTTGCTCTTAAATTTGTCAAGGTTTTTTTTTTTTTTTCCGAGAGAACGTAGATAGATTAATGAGAATTAAATACAAAGCTTGACAAATGAGATCAGGAGAAGTGATAGTCACTCCATATATCCGACATAGAATAAACAATTCAATTTAACAAGTGGGGCTATATTACCTACAGAATGAAAAATAAATGAGATGCTAACATTGTTAAAAGAAGAAATAAAACTCTTAAAATTATCCAAAATCAAATCATAACCATATCTAAATGACATCTGAAATAAATGGTCCCCCATGTAATATCTGAATTCAGGTTTGATTTTGGTTAAATTCTCAATATTGAAACAATAAGAAATTAGTATGTCAGCAAGCACGTTTTTTCTAAAAAAATAATAAATCTGAAAGAAGTAAAAAATCTATGAAAGTCCGCTTGTTTGATGTTTTTATAGCTAGTGTTTGCTTTTTTTAACCCAGACAGTAGTTTGTTAGCAAGCTGCTTGGTCCTTCTGAAAAACCAGTGAAATATAGCTATGTCGTAAGGTTGCATTCACGTAAGACTTTACATAAGGATGAATTTTATTTTGTCTTGGTAAATTATTTAACACCAATTTCTAAATGCACACTATTTTTAAGTACGAAAAATTAAAATACTTTAATTTTTACAATCAAAATATTGGTTGTAATAATCTCAATTTAGTGAATTGAGGTTCTTAATTTCAGTTTTTTTGAATATTGAAACTAATTTAAACTTATGTGTTATCGAACTATTTGCATTAATTTCAGCATATTAGAATAAAAATACTATATGCTCCTACAAAACGTAATATGCTCCCACGAAACATTTTACCAAAAGGCCCCAAGTATGGACAATTGTCGCACGATTCTTACGATATGGACATTTTTACCAAGTTTCTCACTCATTTCTTTTAGAGCATTTTTAAGAGATTCTTAGGCTCCTAAATTAAAATTTAAGGAGTTCAGATAAAAATTCAATTCCATAGCGTGTTAATCCCTCCTTAAATCATAGAGAGTGACACTCTCACTCCTCAAATTTAAGAGTCTCTCTCCTTCTAATTTATTTTTTATTAATAGTTTCACTATTGGCTAATCTCTCTTTTTTTTTTCATTGGTAAATATAACAATAGATAACTAATTTAATAATATACAATAAATAAGGAGTTAAATGAAAAGTATCGTTCGAGCTACCTTGACCTTTGTTTTTTTTAGGCTTAAACACCTATTTGCCCCTTGTGGTATCTAAAATGTTGACATTTGCCCCATGTGGTATTATTTCGTTACATTTGCTCCTTGTGGTATCCTAATTCGTCACATTTAGCCATTGAATGGATGAAAAGATAAAATATTTGCTATCTATTGCCACATGTCACTGTTTGACATGTGGACATACCACGTAACAACTCAATTTGATTTATTTTTTTGATAATTTGCAATCGATCTTAAACAAATAGAGATGTCAATTGAAAATACACTTAGACTTTTGTTAGAATTAAATAGGTCAAGTGACATGTTCATATGTCAAAATAGGGGCACATGACAATACGTGTCAGAATTGCTATATTTTCATTTGATGAATGACCAAAAATGACGAATTAGAATACCACATGGGGGAAATATTATGAATTGAGATACCACAGGGGGCAAATGTGACAAAATAATACTACAGGGGGCAAATGGCAACATGTTGGATACCATAGGGGGCAAAAAGGTGTTTAATCTTTTTTTTTATGTCTTATCAGTAATTTATTTCAATTCAGTTCAATCCAGTCATATTTAGTTTAGTTCCGTTCAATAATTTTTGGGAAAAGTACAAAAATAAACCTCGTGATTTCGGCGATTTGCAAACATAATCTATGTGGTTTGAAAATTTGCAAACAAGTACCATGAGATTTGAACCGTTAACAAAGTCAGTCTAATTTTCAAAACAATGTTAAAATTTGTCTTCGTGGCAAAAAGAGTGATATTTCATGGAGGGTATTTTTGTCCGTTGAAAAAATTAGCTCATAAAACGTTACATATTCTCTCTTCGCATCTCTCAAAGATCATTCAAGGTTAGACATTTTTTTTAATCAAAAATACAAAATTCGGTACGTCAATAAGTTTATGAACAATTTTATATGAAATTTTCGAATAAAAAAAGAAAATCATATAGAATGGACAAAAATACTCATCTTAGAAATATTAATCTTTTTGCCACGTCGACAAATTTTAACACCGTTTGAAAATTAGACTAACTTTGCTAACAGTTTAAAGCTCATGGTACCTATTTGCAAATTTTCAAATCACTAAATTATGTTTGAAAATCACTTAAAGCACAAGGTTTATTTTTGTACTTTTCCCATAAGTTTTTGTATGTATTATTTTGTTTCTTTTTCGGTGATTTAGTGACTCATGTACAACATCAGTTAGATGGAATTAAGTGAGGTGCATATATGATGTTCATGACTAGAAAATAGGTATAATTTTCATATTCTGAAGTTATTAGATTGTGAAAAGTGTCATGAAATATAAACTCATATGCTAAAATGCAAATTATTAAATAACTGAAATTAAAAAAATAATAAATCAGTTTGTAAGAAATGGCAACGTTGTCATGGAGTAAAGTTGCAATGCTTCTCTGTTAAACATATTGAGTTATAGTATTTTCCATTCAAAATCATTGTCAATGTTTCCTTTGGAATTTTTATGAAGGTTCTGCTCAAAAGTTATTAGATTGGATTGTAATTTCTATCTTATCAGTTAATTCCTACACCAAAAATATTCAACCGATTCAATTTTATGTAAATTTGTTTTTTCTGTTTTCATTTAACTATGTAATCTAATCTATATTATAATTTGGTGTAGGCTATGGTCACTTTGTTTTTTTCCTTACTTTGTCTATACTTTGTCTTTTTCACCATTTGATTAGTTTTTAACCTATAATCCAATGGTTGACAAAACAAAGTAATGGTTACTTTGTGAAAAACAAAGTGACCATAGAACATCCCTTATAATTTTCATATTTAAAAAAAGTATTTATAGAATCTTATTCCATTTGGGAATAAGAAAAGACACTTCATTTCATTTGAAATTTTTTTCTTTTTTGGTAAGCATTTGAAAGTATTATTTACTCACAGGTTCTTATTCCATTTTGTTAGAACATAGGTAAAAAATATCAAATGCTGCTTTCATATATATATATCAAAAACTTATTATGTGTATATATAGAATCCGTGCGCACTGGTGTTTGTCTAGTAGGGATAATATTTAAGATATATAACTTTCACATTTGTTAGGGCCTCAAGTCAATCGAATTCAATTAAAAGCAATTAATTCAAGCAGAATTGACTTGGGCTCTCATGTGAAAAAGTAAACTTCTAAATTATAGTAATTAACATTCACATGATGAAAGAATCTTTATGGGAAGATTACCTGAATATGGCCACTTTATATTAGCAGGCAGGCCTAGAATACAACTCTAGAACAAGTAAGCACAGGCTTTTTCAACTTAAAGCTCCATGAAATCACATGCCACAAATTTAGGTCATAGTATTATTTCATATTTTAAGGTTACCCAAGTGCACTTTCATTCCGTTTCTGTCTTATTTCCTCTTTCATAAGGAACCTACCTAAGACAAGCTTTTTGGACATTAATTTCCAGATTCACGGATGTCATCTCTACCTCATTTCTACATTAAACCAACCATTATTAACTTCATTTTTTTTGCTATAACATATCCTTCAAATGGACCTAATTGTACATCAGACATTTATTTCTTACTCATAATAGAAAAAGTCAAAAGTTCTATCGGCTAAATAGTGTATTTCCATATTACACAAAATGTAAGCATGACAATTTTATCCATATAAAGTAAGGATAGATACAATAAGAAAAAACCTCTATCAGGAGTAATTTTACATTTGATTTTATAAATGACACAATTCAACCACTAACCATATAAGCTCCACAAATTTTACAAACAATAATATTGTAGTTTTCTACACCAATCGTATATCAATTCATATGCAAAATAACATCTTTACCTTTTGTAGATTTTAAAACAAACTTTTAGAAATAAAATGTCTTTCAGCTAAACCAAATATTTGGATTTTAATTTTCTTTTTCAATGGGTAGGGTACTCGTGGATAGTGTCATTACCACTCATCAATTTTGGTATTTCCCGTACCCGTCCTATTACTCTAACGGGTAGACCTTTGCAATTCCATACGCTTACCCGTGAAAAGTAAATAGCAGCTACCTTTACCCGTTTATACATAATATACCTTAACAAATTACAACTTACGTGGGTCGTTATTATAAACATAACTTACATTATTAAATATTAGAAATAAACCCTACCATGAATGAACGAAAATAATATGTTTATTTGTAATGCATTTCACCATATAATGGGCACTAATATAAACATAGTTTACATTATATGTATTTTTTAAATGAAACAGGACGGGTACGGGTACTCATTATCCTCAAATATATAACGGGTACTGTATTACGATACCCTAGGGGGTAATCTCATACCCTCCACGGAGAGTGTTTTAAATTTCATCTATCTCCCGTACCATTTTAAACCGAATATGAGTAGACCCATCAGAGACAGATAGTGTCAGGTATCTGCTAGTAAGGTATACATTGCCATTCCTGCAAAAGTAAATGGCAGTAGGTTTTATATTAGTTTATGCTTAAAATTAACTTCAAAAATTTCAGTTTCACCTTAAAAATTCAGTTTTACCTTAAAATAAAAGAATCCAGCTTCAAAAATTCAGTATCTATCCAATAATTTCCGCTTTAAATGCAATGAATGATATATATACTTTTCACCTATCTGTACATTTACTAGAAGATTTGAAAGATGGGTCCTCAATCATCATCAATCTTGTTGGTATTTTTCACTAATTTCAAAAGTACTCTGAATTTCGCTGATGCAATAATATTTATCAAGAAGCAATCCTCCTGCTTTGTCACACTCTTACCATTTCCTAACATTACCCCATCTTAACAGAAATTATATGCTACTGCTGCTGGTGGACATGCACCTGACCAATGATAATTGAACACGTGGAAATACGTTGCTTACGTGTTCATTTCTGATTGGATTGACTGCATATTGTCTTGTACTAATTGGATTATGTGGCACTATCAAAATGCCCGTAGCCCGAATGTGATAGGTTCATAGGCTGTCTAAATTGACGTATTGTAAGAAAAGATTTAGCACGGCTCATCACAATATCTATCTATAGAAGCTCTTAAATATGTCGGGTTGACCTGGGCTTGAGGCTGGGCCCAGTGGGTTTTAATTAAGACTAATCAGTCTAAATCTAGGCCCTGACCCTGTTGTTATTTTTAAGTTCTTAGGTTTAAAAAATTAAAGCTCAACTCCCACCAATTAAATCTACTTACAATATGTAAAATTTTTTTTGATAAATTTGTAAGGAGCAGAGTTCGAACTCTGAACTCATCGCTCACACATTGATGAGTGTACCAATTATGCTAAAACTATTAGACTCTTCACTCACGCATTGGTGAGTGTATCAATTGGACTACAATTAGTATTTTTTTAATAATAATGATTAGATTTGTGTCTATGTATATATATAAATGAATAGGATGAGTTTAACTTGGATAGATCTACATTGTTTATGTAAACCCCAGATTCATCTCACATATTGGTTAACCTAACCCATAAACATATATATTTAGAGCTAAAAATAGCAACATCATACTTTTTCCGTACCATTACCGTAATGGGTACAATCCTAATTTCATATGTTTTGATAAATCTATCACATTTCATTATCCTAATGAGTATGTTATCCTTTCATTCTTATTCTATATATTCAATTGGTATTCACAAGTATAAGTCTTGTTCACATGATCATACTCATGAAAATTTTGTCACGGTTAGATCTAAACTTATTAAAATACCACCTAGGATGCTTTTAATCCCCATCATAAGATTTTAATAAGTTTGTATCTATCGTGACACTTGTAAATTTTTCATAGTTAATCACTGACTATGTGAGTGAGTCAGACTAAGTACAATTATCCGTATAACATATAAATAAATTAAATGAAATAAAGAACAACAAAATTAACAAAAAATTTCACTGCTTAAAGTTCTAAATAACATGATATACAATTCGTTAAGAATTCTTCATTTCTTTCCTTCATTTTCTATATGTAAATATATCATCAATCACCAACGTCTTAAATACAAATTGATAAATACATGACAAATAATGAATATTGGGCACCCGGCAATTATTCCCATTCTCATTCGAGGTAATGTTTTACACTGTTACATTAGGCCCATCGGAGTAGGATAGTACCGGTTACTATCTCTCACTAGAGTCTCTTAATGTGACAAAAGAGGTTTTGATAACCTTAAAGTAGCAGCTAATTTAGAGATTCTCAAAGCAGCTTCAAAGTAAGCCTTTTGAAGATGTTTTCTATACAACCTTTTCAACATATAAAACACATAGATAAAGAAGCTCAACCCTATAAAACAAGTAGTAACAGCAAGCCCCAAAGACGGTGATAACACCGCATAAGTACCTGTAGCAAATGCAATCACCATAGCTCCCATTGCAAACATGATGAACAAGAGTGCGGACCGGATTAGCCACCAGTACTTTTCTTGGTATCCAAGTAACATCACAATGAAATGTATGAACACGGAAGCAGTGGAAAGAACCATAGCTATGGAATCTGATATAACAAATACATCAAAAGCTGCATTTTTGGTTAGTATTGCAGTCCCGGCTTGTTGTTCTGTATTTTTTTCATCAGTTCTGTAACCTCCTGGTAATGTAAAGGCTGCTGCAAAAGTTACTGTTGCTACGAGTCCTGATACTACTAAAAATGAGTCTTTTGATTTCTCAAATTCTGCAACTACTTTTGCTTCTTTTGGTCCTTTTCTTAGATCTTGTACTTCCCAACTTCCTTTTTTGTTGATGCAAATTTGGCCCATTGGTCCTTTTCCTAGATCTTCCATCCACTGCAAAACTTTTTCCTGCAAAATGCAGTTTCAGAATGAGGGAGGCCAAATTCTTGGATAAGATACACCCATGGTTCTCAACTTAGTACTTAGTTTCTTTATGTTCCATCACTTTTGGATCCGGACATAAAAGTTTCTCAACTTTGCACTTTACTAGCGTAAAGTTTCATATGAAAGGAAACGAACTCAAGTCCGTTGACGATCTCAAAACAGAAAAAGACCAACAACTTTAAATTGTTTAAAAACACATATCTATAGAGTCACATTTTCGATTTTCCAATCACATTTTTTGATGTTTTCTCTCTATCAAACCGTTTCTCTCTCCTAACCAAACAACACCAAATGGACCATAAAACCAAAAAGTTTAAAAGTTAAAGTGACTTAATATATCAAGTGTCCCCATAGATGTTAAGACTAGTTGATGGACTGCTGAACTTTGACCATGTCTCATGAAGCCTTTCAGTTCATTCAAAATGTATCATTAGCTCTCAATGAGAGATTTGGACAAGTTAAAACAAGTATCACTTCAATCAAGTTCGGTGCAGTTAGAAATCATTATAACCACTTGATGGAGCCAATAGGTAAAATGTAAACACTTTCAGTGGATCAAACGGTCGTTGGAAGCAAGTATATGACGCTAATGAGACATCTCCAAAACTCAAGGGTCAATCGAATAATCTAGACAAGTACATAGATCCCTAATGTAAAAATTCAACTAAAGTTGCTTAAAATATCATTTCCATGAACTCTACAACGTTGTATTATATACCTGCTATTCAAATGGTTAAAAGTGAAAGGGGTTTTTATGCCAGTAAAGAAAAGTTTTAGGACTTTTATATCCGGTTTTGAAGGGGTAGAACCATAGACAAGAGTGTATTTTTCCCCAAATACTTTGATGAACTACATGCAACAAACAGAGGGGCAAACAAACCTTTGACTGGAGAAGATCAGCCATCAAATGATCTCTAGAGCTGATATTCTGCTTATAAAAGGCATTCAAATCATCTTCTCCATCACATGAAAAAAGAGGCATATAAGGCCGAGAAACAGCAAGCAAATGAAGAGGAGTATTCCCATTCACATCTTTCTCACTTATCAGATCAATCAAGGATGGATTTCTCAGAAGCAGTTGTAAAGCTTCATCACTTTTACTAATCACAGCATAATGAAGAACATTCCAGCCTCTACTATCAGTAAGTTCACAACAATCAGGACACTTTGAAATTATCGCTCTCATTATACGAACATTTCCTTGACAAGCTGCCATATGAAGAGCTGTTCTTTTCCTCTCAATGTCAACAGTGTAAGCAGCAGATCTATCATGTTCTAAAAGGCGTTGCACAATCACACAAGTGCCGAAAAACTTACCATGTCCGTATGCTGCATAATGGAGTGGTGTCCATCCGTTTTTGTCTGCTTCTACTGCTAATTGCTTTTTCTTTTGTAGGATTTCTAATACGATTCCTGCGGAAAATAGAAGGATTTTGTTATAGATGATGGCTAATGGAAACACATTGATACTTAACTGAATGTTGTCTACAGGAATCTACTTTCTTCGTCTCTTTAACTTCAAAACCGGATATATAAGTGTTTGAGCTTTGTCATTTACTAACATACTAAAATTCTTTTAACCTTTGATTACTTCTACATTAGATAACCATCCAATGTAGAGTTTATGAATAAGAGATTCTAAGTAACTTTAGTTCTCGAGCTTTCTGATTGGAGGTCATTAAGATGTTGTCTAATTAAGAGATATAGAGCTGACATTTAGAGAGAGAAATCTGGTGGTTTCAGAAATAGACAATGTGGGTTTCATGGGAAATATATATATATATTCGATTTTTAGACTTTTCTATTTTACGGTTGTCAATGGCCCTTATGAGGTAATTTACTTTCTTAAGGAACTTTTATTTTAGTAACTGACATAGTTCAGAAACTTCTAAATACGGTTTTAGATGTTTAGATTTTAAGGCAAAAATGAAGGGACGTACTATAATTTACCTTAATTTTGAATATATATTGTTGGCTTGATACATAGAGACCCTATATTTATCCGATCATCCTATCGCTTAATTTTGGAAATGTCATTAGCTGTTTGAACTTGATTAAAATGTCTCATTAACTCCTTAAGTCTACATGACAGAACAATGAGATATTTGAACAAGTTAAAAATATGTGCTACTTTAAGCAATTTAGAAGGCTAATAGCTCATTATAATCACTTTAGAAGGCCAATAGGCCACTTTGAGCAAGTTTATGAGTTCAATATATCACCATAAACAACCTCAATGAACTAAAAAGACAGCTTCAAAGTTCAGAAATTTAATAAGATCAATCAGATAATTTGGACTACACTGTGACAGTAGTACTAAGCCATTATTTTTGGTCCAAGATAAACATACCTCGATTGCCACTCATAACCGCAGCATGTAAAGCTGTTCTACCACCGGGGCCACCATAAGCCACGGATGAGCAAGTATGCAACAGTTCAATCACCACATACAAATACCCTTTTGCAGCAGCCAAGTAAAGTGGAGTCTCGTCACTCTCATTTCCCAAATATGCAAAATGAGGGTCTTGGTGAGTCAACAATTTCACTACTTTCAAATGATTATTTCTTGCTGCTTCATGTAAAGCTGTGTCTTTCCTTGTATTTCTCATCCTCAGCATCTGCTTTGTTGCTCCTCCTCCTCCACTCTCTAAATCTTTACTATCTTGTACCTTGGCCTCTTCAATAAGTATTTTCACGACATCGGAATGTCCATACCTTGCTGCAATATGCAATGGTGTGTCACCATTGATATTGGTCTGCAATAGAAGCCCTGAATACATAGCAAGAACTTCTTTTACAAAAGCGAGTGATCGTTTACTTGGAGAGATCAAATGGATGTGAAGGACTGTGTTCTTTTTGGGAGTCATCGGTAGCTCTGAAGTTTGTGTGTATCTTTTGAAGGTGTTTATGTTGCCTTCAACTGCAGCCTTATACATTTCAGCATCCACATAAGCCATGAGTGTTGAGGCAGCTGGGTCGTCAGGCCAAATATCCGGAAATTCCGGGACGGAATAGGTATCTACAAGTACCTCACAGTAACTAACTGCAGCTTATGTTACAATCCATTTACACTCGTGAAGCTGCTTTTGTGAGATTCTGAACTCAGTTTTCCTATTTGGCCAGGGAAACAGAATGATGCAATCACAAAATAACAGCCAGGAATATCTGAGAGGACGCTAGAGGGGCTTCATCACCCACTCTTCATCAGCAAACGTTATAAAACTTAATGAAAGCCGTGCATAAAGCTTAACTTTTTCTGTAAAAAGCACCCAACAAAATATCGATTGAGCGCCTATAGATCAGAAAATGTACCCTAGGCACACTTGTCAGTCAATCTTGGATCGTCCTTCATAACAGCAACTTTAGTCTTCCGAGCCAGTAGGCTTGAATAAACTTACATACACACAAATATGAATCTCGAATGACATATGTTTAAGTTTATACCTGAAAGAAATTTGAATCATTTATGTTCTCACTTAAGAAGCTTGAAATATCTATTCCCAATTTCTGCATAAGCGATGACCATTCGCAATAATACATTAAATATAATACAGGCTTAAAGAATTATTTGGTCCCAAAACAGTCAATAACATTGGTGTTTGCACTCTGAACAACGATTTGGTCATATTTACTCCGTCATTCAATAAAATGTGAATCAATTTGGACAAAACTATCACGTATAAATGTCAAGTGAGAACCAAAAGTTGCAAAAAGAAGTGGAAAAACAGTTGCATTCATGTGTAAATTACTTGGACTCTTTTACCCCATATTTTGTAATTATTACACATTTGGATCTGGTGTGTGACTTGTTTGTAATTTCGGTTCACAATCAAAAGCTAGATTTTGTCACTCTCGGATAATTCTGTCCAAAACTGCTTCACATTTTTATTGATTTAGATAGGCCATGGACTATGTTGCATAGACACGAACACGGACACGAGAAATGTTATTTCTAAAAAATATCATCCATATGTAGCCTTCAAATGAAAAAGGACATAGACACGGATATGAAACGCTTCTAACCAGAAGTATTCTTGCAACATAGGTCATGGGTGAATGTTATGCACTTCCAGTTGTTTGCCCAAAAATAAATCAAAATCCTCAAATTGAAGACTCTAATAAAGAAAGATGATAAAAATTAAAAATTGCACAAAAGCAACATATAGAACAAGCAGTAGCCATGACAAAAAACAGAACCAAAATGAAGTTAAGCTTTATCTATCTGAAAAGACAAGAAAAACATAAGATAGAGAAATGTAAAAGCAAAAACTTACAATTGATGAGAGTTTGAGAAAGCATTTCCAAGAGAAGAGAGAGTAAAATTAAGTGAAGATTAAAAAAAGAAAAGAGTAAGTAGTGGCGGGGAAGGAACGATGCCCAATAAAATTCCAAAGTCAATGGAAGAAGACAGGGACAAAAAGTTAACCACACTTGTTGACTTGCGCCCTCATGCTCATACCTTTGCTTTTTACTACACATTCAGTTTTTTTTTTTTACCTTAAACACTTGGATTTATCTGATAATTAATCAATAATATTTTTCCTTTTCTTTTTTCATATTTATTTTCATTTTTGTTAGGTTAATTTCATATTAAGAAAAAATAACTTGTTTCCAGAATTAAAAAAATAATCTATAAGGTTGAATTGGATGATGATATTTTTGTTCAAATTTTTACCGACTTTTGACCCTTTTAAGTTAGAGTGTAAGATCAAAGTCAAAAACTATTTTCTAAGCAAAAATACTTTTGTACGCGTTATCTGAATTCACTTTAATTACGTTAACAATGTATTTCACATCTTGCAAAAAACAAAACACAAGAATTTATCTATAAGGAAAAATGAACCACAAAACACTAATATAAATGGTTATGTCTTGCTGCCTCATGTAAACCTGTTTCCTGGTGTATATTTTGCATCCTCAGCTGCTCCTATCTCAATGTCTTCGTGTTGAACTTTTGCCGAAGCAATGAGAAATATCACAACAGCAGCAGCATGACCATGCCTTGCTGCCATATGCAGAGGAGTTTCACCTTTGTTATTGGCCTGGAGTAATAGCGATGGACACGTGGCGAGAATTTGGTCCAGAAAGGGAACTGAAGGAATTTGGTGAGTGATGTGAATATGCAGAATGGTGTTTTTTATTGGTGCAAGTAAAAGATCGAGCGGCTCTGTACAAGCGTTGAATGAATCGATTTGGCCTTTCGCTGCAGCCTTGTACAATAGAGAATCTGTGAAAGTAGTGATAATTTTCGTCTGTTCGGATGAATCGTTCTTCTCCTGCTGCTCCACTTCATCAAAAGTTGAAGAATCCATTCTGAATACCTCCAGATTTTCAGAATGCCTTTGCTTTATTTAAAATGACAAGAAAAGGAAAGTACATAACATCTTATACAAAGAAAACAAAATCAAAGTGAATGAAACATAAATAAATGCCTTTGAAATGTACATAACATCTTATACAAACAAAACAAAATTAAAGTGAATGAAACATAAATAAATGCCTTTGCTTTATTTCAAATGATAAAAAAAAAGAAAGTAAATATAAATAAATTTATAGGGGCCCTCTGATCAGACTTCCATCAAATTATGAATTGTAAGACTCAAGACTTAGCAGTCTTGTAAACAGTTTTGGTAATCTTTGTTAATCGTATATACTTCACTCTCTAAATATTTAACTTGTATATTTGTATGTTCAATTAGTATTTTCGGGGCATCGAAATGAGCACACTTTTCTCGTTATGTACCGGAGTGTCACCGTTGATATTCATATGGAATAGCAGATTTGGAAACATAGGAAGAATGCCCGTCAAGAACGTGATTGATTGTTTACTCAAAAAACGTGACTAATGTGCGAGATTGTGTTCTTTTTTAAGTTTCTGCATATCTTTACAAGGTGTTTCTACATAGGAAGAACGTCTGTCACACATTAGTCTTTTAAGAACTTAATTATTAAACCAATCCTAGGTAAAACTATGCATATCAAACTCGGAAGTCACACTGATTATTTGGTCCAAACCATACATTTTCAACCAGACATTAATTAATTAATTAATTCTAAAACAAGTACATAAATACCAAATTAAAAATCTAATTAATGTTTAAAATCAATGGGTGAAACTTCAGGTATATGAGCAGGAAAATCATCAATCTCATCAATCCAAGGATTCTTCTCTTCAGCCGGAATAATACTCTTCATCGCACGCCAAACAGCACTGTTACACTTAAAACCCGACCCAAACCCGATTTGCCAGACTCTATCTCCTTTCTTAATCCGACCTTTAGCTTCTGAATAAGCCAACGCATACCATAAGGAACTGCTCGAAGTATTTCCATACCTATACAATGTCATTCTCGACGGCTCCATATGCCATGGACTCAATGCAAGGTGTTTCTCAAGCTCGTCCAAAACACCTCGCCCGCCAGCATGAATACAAAAATGTTCAAAAGCTAGTTTGAAATCGGGAATGTACGGCTTTATTTTCATCTTCAACAGCTTTTTCCCGACCAATGTAGCTAAAAAGAGAAGCTGTTCGGAGATTGGGAGGACTAGTGGGCCCAATGTTGTGATATTTGCTTTCAGAGCTTCGCTGGCCACTGCCATGAGGTCTTTTGAGAGTGAAACTCCAACGACTTTTTCCTGATCTTCTTGTTGGGTTACACAGTTATAGCACTTGTCGTCCGCTCCTTTGTTAGTCCTTACAGTGCGGATGAGCCGGTACTTTGATTGGTGGCGATCGGAGGAGCGGTTGGAGAGGAGAATAGCGGCAGCTCCGACACGGAATAGGCAATTCGTGAGGAGCATTGGACGTTCATTGCCTGTATACCAATTGCAAGTGATGTTTTCTGTGCTAACAACTAAGGCATACGTGTTTCGGGTTCCCTGTCACGTATTAGAATACACATAATTAATTAGGAATAATTACTATGTAAAATCACACATGATCGTACTAAATAATGGATATGAAGTACTTGATGAGTTAGTTGTTCTTGTTGGCGTTTTTCTGCCTGAATTTAACGGGTTTTTTTTAAAAAAAAAAAAACTATGTAATTCACTGATTTACATATTGTCATGACTTTTTATTTTTATTTTTTTGGAATGAGAATTGAGCTTTCTGGCTTTAAACAAAACTAAAACATTTTGGAGTACACGGTTAAAATTATTGTTACGACTCTAAAATGATTATTTTCAAAAATTAAAGTTGTTTAATATAGTATTGACGGTTTGATTGAACAAACCTGTAAGAGATCTTTAGCGAGATCAATAGAAATAAGGCCAGCACTGCAACCCATACCACCAAGATTATAACTCCTAACGTTACTTCTAAGCTTATATCGATTCACAACCATAGCTGACAAAGACGGCACCGGATTAAACAAACTACTATTCACCACTAATATTCCTATTTCTCTTGGTTTGACCCCAGTTTTTTCAAAAACTTCATCAACAGCTCCATACATTACCATCTCCGTCTCCTTTCTCGCCTCCGGCAACGACATATTAATTGGAATATTCATCAATCCGTGAGGTCCATAAGTCATATCACCAAACCCAGATTTCTCCAAAATTCTCTTTTTGAACCCCAAACTTTCCTCTGTGTAAAACCCACCTTCCTTACAAAGCTTCATGTAATGTTCTTTAGATACTTTATGGACCGGGTCGGGTTTGAAGCATGAGAAGTCAAGCAAGTAGACTTTTCTGGGTAAGCTCATTGTGTAGACAGTGAGAATGATAACTAGGAGAGGTGTGCATATGATGATTGTTAAGGTGTTGAATTTGAGTTGAAGGTAGAGAGTGGAGAGATGTTGAGGGGTCAATGTTGAAAAATGGGCGAAAATGTGGGCTAAAAGTGGAATAAAAAGAAGGTATATGAGAGTTGAGGTTAAGTAATGGTAACCAAGTTTGACATGTTTGAGATTGATTGAGTCCAAGAAGCTTGGGAGTTTTGTTTTCTGATGATGATTAGATTGAACAACTACTCTTTCTTTTTCTTGTTTTTGTTTACGTGATGATGATGATTCCATGTTTTTTTATGATCTCTCTCCTAATTTGTGAGGTGTTGTTTCTTTAATTTATAGGAGAGATTGATCCCAACCACCTGAAGTATAAACTTATATGTACAGGGTTATTGTTAGTTACTGAATTTTAGTAGTTGTGTTAAATGTTTAATTTAACCTCAAATTTCAATAAAATCACTTAGAATTTCAATTTTGTCTCAATAAAGTCATTCTAGCACCTCAAAAGAAATTTGAAATCAGAAAATATGTGACCGACACATCAATAGAAAGGTTAATTTTAAGAACTGACTTGACTAACACGCGATATTAATCAGACACCATATGACACCGATGTTTAAATTTCTAATGATGTGATAATGACGTCACTTTTTAAGTGTTCAATTTAACTAAAGTGGCTACATTGAGACAAAATCTAAATTTCTGCAATTTTATTAATACAAATTAAAGTTAAGTGATCATTTTAAAATAATCATTAAAAAGTTTAGGAAGTAATTATACATTTAACTCCACATCTATTATATGTATTAGATAGTACACAAGTTGTATTTGGAAAGGTGGCTAGAACATCATGTTAATCATTTAATCTAAAAATGCATTAGTGATTTTAATAGTTAGTGAGTGAAAAATCTTTGTTTCTCAACGTATAGATTTCAATGCCAGTGGTGCCAATTTGCAGTGCAATCACTCCTTTTTGTACATCGAGATAATTAAGGTGCTAACAAGTCTGGATAGTTCTCAAACAATTTGAGATCGACTTGGTTAAAATTCAATCAGAACTGGACACTATAAGGTGCAGTTTGAGTTTAGGATGGACTCAAAATTAACAAGCCACCTTTCTTATAGGTTTGGCTTAAACCTTGTAAAATTTTCGAAGAGGGAAAGCTCAACCGAGACTCAATGGGGCGTTTGTTTAAAATTGAGGATGAGATGAAAATAAATTTGAGGTTGAGATGAAAATAAAAATTGGAGGGGTAAATGATTTATTAGTCCCTGAGTTTTGTCAAAAATCACTGTTTAGTCCCTATGTTTTGAAAAACTCACTACAAGATCCGTATATTTTGTCATAATTGACTCTTTAGTCATTTTTGTCAATTTTTTAATTTTAAACATAATATATTTTAATTGTCAAGATATTCATACTGCAATACAAAATGACCTTGTGATTTTGTTATGTCCTGTCTGTCTGACTACGCCAAAATATAAAAGTCACAGATAAAAAAAATGGCAAAATGACCAAAATGTTAATTATAACAAAATATGAGAATCTTGTAGCGAGTTTTTCAAAATATAAGGACCAAACAGTGAGTTTTGATAAAAGTTAGGGACCAATAAATTATATGTCCAAAATTAGAGTTGAGATGAAATTGGGAAAAAAAAGGTTGATAAGCTCTTAGTTTGTTTGGTGAGAGGATGAAAGTCAATGAAATAGAAATGACTAAGTAGCCTCCTAAGTTATAAAATTAAAATAAAAGAAAGAGTGGGCAAAGAGGGGGTAACTTAGTCATTTCCATCACCTCCCCCTCCCATCTCATCCCTCTCCTCCAAGAACATCCCTCCATGTTCTTAATTTTGGGGGATGAGATGAAAATTATTTTTCATCCATCTTCTCCATCCCTCAAACAAACAAGAGCTTCTCCAAGAAAACAATCTCGTCCATAAAAATCTATTCTCATCCCCTCAAACAAACATCCCGTAACAAACCAAAACCAAACTAACCTAGGTTTGATATCGGTTCGGTTTGTTGGCACACCCTGATATTGAGACATGATGGCTAAACCATTCCTCTTAAGGGTGGTTCCAGTAAGCCGGAGCATCCTTAGAACTCTCATTGCTTCTATTCTTTTCTAAAAAAAGATTTACCTAGTTCGAACTCAAATTGGTTGTAAATATCGGTTAATATGAGAGTGGATGGTTAAACAAAAGGGTTTATTATAAATTTGCTCATTTTGAAAGGTCGTTTACATTGGTGTAGTTTCTACACTTCTTTCTAATCTAGAATATTTCACTTCATTTGGACAAAAATAACATACAACTTTTATTAGAAGAAGAAGACAACGAGGAAGAGGAAGAGGAAAAGGAAAGTAATAATAATAATAGTATATAATAATATTTAGAAAAATATACTCATGTGGTTTCACTTTTTTTTACATATAGAATTGTTGTTTACTTTTTTTTATCAAAATATTGTAGTTTCACACTTTATTTGAAAAAATAAAACCACGAAGTTTTTTTTTATTTAGAATTTAAATAATAATAATAATATTTTTGTTCAGGTGATTAATAAAATAAATTATAAATACTACAACAATGGTGATAAATGCAACATAATAATGACAAATATGATAATAATGGGCGGCAAAGGCCATAACATTGGCAACAACTGCGCCAATAGTGGTGACGAAAGACGGAAAATACTTCAAGCACGTCAAAGCAAACGCGACCACAAAAATGTTACAAACGGACAAGCGTGATGTTATGCTAAATATTTTCTGTTAATTATTTAAATTGTAAAGAATGTATAAATTTGAATTTTACCGAGTTTGGTGTAAATTGTGTATCAATTAAAAGTTAAATATATAAAATAGGAGTGAGCATAGTTCTGTTCGGATAAAAGATCGAACCAAATCGAAATAATCCGAACCAAATAAAAGAGTTTTTGATGATCCGAGCCAAACCAAATAATAATTTGGTTCAAATCTGAAATAATTTGGATTAGTTTGGATCAAAACCAAATTGTATTTTGTTGGAACTTTTTTATATTTCTTTGAACTATACAAAACTTTAATACTAAAAATGGTGTAAAATAACGATAAATCAATAATAATTTTAGTGATCTCACAATAAAATTCTGATTTAAATTTTATAATAATCAATAAATTCGAATGATGGTTTAGTAAAAAAAAAAACTATGGGTAAACAATTATAAGGTGCTTATGTTTTTACCTAATCCATTATAAAGTTTTTCATACAATTATAAAGTTTTTAAGTTTTGTTAAATAAATTGTTTAGTCTTTTTGTACATAAAAATACAATAAAACCCCTAGTTATGAAAATATATAATCTTATATACTTTTCAAAGAAGAAAATTGTTATTGTTTAGTCCTTCATAATTATATCGTTTTTTCCTTAAAAAACTTACAAAATAATAAATTATATAATTATATAAATCACAAGAACTAAACAATTGAATAAAACAACGAAAGATTATATAATTACTTCTAAAACCATAACGACTTACTATGTTATGCAAGAACTTATAACTTTTATAATTTTTTACCGCGTTTCCATAAACTTTATGGATAAAAAAGGTAAACAAAAAATGATTTTGCAACTTTTTTATTCAAATTATAATATTTAGTGTTTTCTTTAAAAATATAACATTAAATACTAACGAAAGATGAAAGTAAAAAGTTTTTAATTATATATATTTAATATATAAAAGTATAAGAATTTTTAAATATATATACGCTTAGAAATATTTATTATTAACTTTGAAATTCATATAGAATTAATAGTATATATTTTTATAAATAAGGACATTATTGTATTTTTATGCACAAAAGGATTAAACAATTGAATTAAACAAAATTTGAAGACCTTACGTAGTAGTATAAGAAACCTTATAATGGAATATGTAAAAGCATAAGGACATTATTATTGTTTATCCAAAAAACTATACAATTAGGATTTTAGAGTCAAGTTCAAATGAGACAAGGGTTTAAAATGAGACTAATTTTTATGGTGAGATAAGAGAGGGTGACAAACTTGTAATTAAAAGAAACCTCCTCATGCGTGAATTGAAGGGAAGGAAAAGGAGCTGATGTCAGCGTTGATGTCACTGCTGATGTCACCTCTGGAGAGAGAAATAATTTTTATTATTTTATTTAAAATGCATTTTCTCGCTCTTTCCGAACTCATTTTTCGAAAAAAATTATACTAGTGTACTCGTATTAATTAGGCGGTCATTTTGAGATCCATTTTTGTTATTTATAGACGATTTTTTTTTTTTATGGTTGTTCCAACAAAATACTAAATTTGTTCCACCGGACTACTACATTTGTTCCACCAGAATACTACATTTTTTTACACTCTCAGAGTGCATTTTAAAAAAAATAATGAAAATATTCTGTTGGAACAAATGTAGTAGTCTGGTGGAACAAATGTACTATTCTGCTGGAACAATCGAGTATCCAATTTGGAACAATCATAAAAAAAAATAAAAATCGTCTATAAATAACAACAATGGATCTCAAAATGACCGCCTAGTTAATACGAGTTCAGTGGTATAATTTTTTTTGAAAAATGAGTTCGGAAAGAGCGGGAAAATGCATTTTAAATAAAATAATAAAACATTTTTCTCTCTCCAGATGTGACATCAGCGCTGACATCACTTCATCTTCCTTTCAATAATGCCCCTTCATGTTTTTAAAATTTCAAAATTGACACCACTTTTTAATTGTCTCACACTACAAAAAAGTCTCACCATAATGACCTTGTCTCACCTAATCTTATCTTTAGGATTTTATAAGCTAATTAAAAATTTAAGTGTAGTTTATGTTTTAGGAAAGAATTAATAGACTAAAATATCAAATCAATATAAACTAATCTGATTTGGTTTTCAGATTTGATCGGATTTTTATCCGAACCAAAGATCGAACTACTTGAAAAACAAGATCCGAACTAAACCGAATAATGGTTAGAGTCAGTCTTTTTGGTTCCAAATTTCAATTCGAATTTACACTGTCACTACAAGAAATCACATTGTTTGTGACAATATTTATCGTCACTGAAACATGAAAAGTTGTCACATTAAATTTTATGTGACAACAAATATTTGTCACCAAGGTTGTCACGTATAACTCTGTAACTAATACTTTTTGGCTACTGTGACAACGTAATATTGTAACAAAAGAGTATTGTTAGTGTGACAATAAATTTATTGTCACTCAATATTTAATCGCTACAACTTTTATTGTAACCGAAAAATAAAATATTGTCACAATTATAGCTTGTTGTCACAAACTAACATTTAATTTAAACTGAAATCATGTGACGACCTTTTGTCAGTTGTCACTAGAAAAACTATTTGTTACAATTATTGTTGTCACATTTGTAAATTTATAATAAGCTCTATGAAATCACCAAAATAACAAAATTAATTAGAAACACCAATATATTGTACAGAATTTTCCGTCCCAGTATTTTTCTAATTTCTTCAATTCTTTTGTATGCAATATTATTTTTTATATTAAACTTAAAATAGTTAATAATCTTAATTTGATAAAAGTAACCATATGCACTAAAATACAAACAAGTAAAACATTAACTTGTGTTTTTATTACGGGATACATAAATTATTTACAATATCAAGTGTCAAAATAAATACAAAAATCAATAACATTAGGCTTTGTTTCTCAAACAAAAATTGGACATTTCCATATAACCAAACTTCTCCTGATGCACTCTTATCATCTTCAACTCCATAAATTTGTTTTGGCAATACCAAATTCCATATAAGCAAACAGAGTTCAACCCAATTTTAGAATCTGTGAGACGATAAAGCAGAAACAGTCAGCATAATATTATTATACGTACTAACATAAATTATGTACAAAATATCTAAGCACTAGAGTGAAAGAAATACATCATGGACATTAAAATGTTAAAATGGTTGAAGGAATTAATAGCAAAATAACAATACCATACCAATTGATCTTAAGTAGCAAACTGAATCAAATCCTTAATCCTCAAGTCACTAGCGGCTGAGAATAATAGCTAATGGAGTGCTGCGATAGGGAATCACATGGAAAAAATGAGGCTATTCTGTGATTCTGTTGCTTGTTACCTGCTCTGTTGGAGAAAACACGAATTGTCCAAGGATTAAACTACCATCTGTTGTATTGGTTTTTCCTCTGGAGATTACACAGAGATGAACGAAGATAAGCACTACAGCAAAGAAAGATGAAGGTCGTAGAGTTCTAGCAGATGGTAAATACGAGATAGAAGAAAAAATAAACTGAAGACAGTTGTTAAGGAGAAATATTAGGGATTCTATACATTTTAGTAATACCTATGTGTTGATGTATAGTAACATAACACTTTTAGTATCAAACAAAATCTAATCCTTAACAAAAAAACATCATCTAACTATTGTGACATAAAACAAGTATAAACTATTCTCATGTATTTTAAGTTTTTAGTTACGAGTATTGGTTGTAACAAATCTTTTGGAGCTTCAAGTATAAATTATTATCACAAAAATTAAAAGATAACCTATGACAATTACATCAGATTGTCACATAATCATATTTTATGACAATCATAATTTATTGTCACGTATTTTCATATTTTCAGTTACAAAGTTTCATTGTAACTGAAACATTTTAGTTACAGATAAAAAATACTGTCACAAAACAATTAAATAATCAATGACAATTTATTCTATCTTGTCACAAAATTAGTATTTGTCACAGCCATAAATATATTGTAACATATTTTATATTTATCGTTACAATATTGGTTGTCACATAAGATTTTCAGTTTCAAATGAAAAATGTTGTTACAAAAACAATTACCTGTTTGTGATAACTTAAAATAAGTTGTCACAAAACTATTTATTGTGATAATTAAAAAAATATTGTTACAAATAATAGAGCTTTTGTTACAACAATTTATGTGACACATAAATTGTTGTCACATATACTAGGATTTCTTGTAGTGTGTATAATTTCCATACTTTTTTTTATATAAAGTTATAGTTAATCAATAATTAATTAACTAATGTGTGTCAGACCGAAATATTAGAACTTGAATGCGAAATTTTAAATAAAGTTCTTCTTCCAATAGACCAACCTACCAAATTTTTCCTCTTTTTTGTTTCATTAGACTAACCCCTAAAAGCTACCTACATATACAGATTAATGATTTGTATTCATTATTGATGCATGATAGAGGATATATTAATAATATATACAAATACTAAATCCTAACCCTAAACCATAAATATAATTTGTCCCCGTGATAGTGAAAACTCATAGGTACGGTTACATAAATGTGACCCTTTTATTAGAATAAAATTGTGAAATTTCACAAGTATAAATAAATTCGAAACTATAGTTCCTCACGCAAGGATTGGACTAAAGAGGATCATATTATTAAATTGGCAGGCGAAATGGATCATTTTTTTTCAGCTGAAGCCATAAAAGCATTTATCGAAAACATACATGAAAGTGAAATGAATTATGTTTCAAAGTTGGCTTCTAAAATTAGGACAATATTTTTATTTATTTAAATTCAGACGTATTCTACAAATTTCAGTTCAATTCAGTAATTTCAAATTTCAGTTCAATTCAGTAATTTCAGCTCTAGAATTTCACTTCAATTTAACAATTTCATTTCTAAATTAAGTTAAGCCAAAAAGAGAAGAGTTTCGGGATATGATCATATTAGTAATATTGTAAACTTAACCATTAATTTTGATTCTTTTTTTATTACACAAGCTTGAGAAGTTAATGCAACAATTATAAAAATTTAAGGAGCTAATCTATATTTCTAGCCAAATAAATTTAAGTAGTAGTGAATGTGTTGAACTTTATTAATTTCTCGAAATGGAAGTAGGGCCGTAAACGAGCCGAGCCTTGGAATGTTCAAGCTTGGTTCGTTAAAAATATATCGAGCTCGAAGCCTTAAAAAGCTGTTCAAATTTGGTTCGTTTAGTGCTCGTTTGTTCACGAGCTGTTCGCGAGCCTTGCTCGTTTATAGTATTCACGAGCTTGATCGCGGACCACTTGTTTATTTTTCATTTATTTGTTCGCGAACACCTTATTCAATTTGTTAGTGCGTTTTGCTTATGAACAAAGCTTGCTTATTTTAAACAGGAATGAAATAATATAAAATTGGCTACTTTTTTTTTATAAATATAAAATTGACTACTTCAAACAACATTATAGACTATATTTTTGTGTCATTAACTTAAAAGATGTATGTATCGTTTCATATGACCGTAATGTTATTGTTAAGAGAGCTGAAAATGGGCGTAGTCCATCATATTGGGATATGTAGAGTTAGAAATGGGTCATGGGCATTGAATTAGATGTGAATTTTAATTAGATTATAATATGAGTCATATGACTTATATCTATAGACTATATTTTTGTGTTACTAACTTTTAAATTTTTTTTTGATAATACTAAATTTTAAATTCTAAATATTAAAAAATTGCGAGCTATTTCTCAAGCTTTTACCGAACCAATTCATGAACTTGTAAACGAGCTTGCTCGCGAGCTTTCGAGTCGAGTTTTAGCTTGCTCGGGCTTTGCTCGTTTATAATTCGCGTTTCAAAATTTTGTTCACGAACAACTCGTTTATGAATTGAGCCGAACCGAGCTATTATCAAGTCAAACACTAAGCTTCTCGCTAAGAGCTCGGTTCGACAGCCCTAAATGGAAGGAAGTTCTTTCAATAGAAAAAGAATGGAAGGAAGTGTGATATGACTACTTTGGCCAGTTCAAACTTCAAACCCTTAAGCACGCACTTGACTCATTGAAATGACAAGTAGAAGAATCTAACGATAGAAGGACATATAAAATGAGCCAAGTCAATAATAATAATAATAATAATAACAACAGAAAATTCCAAAAACGATGTAATTATATTGTTTTGGTACGCATATTTATTAAAAAAAAAGAAATTGTACGCGTGGAATACTTTTTTTCATAATCTCAATCTATGGCTTAATAATTTACAAAAATAGAAAATTTTAAGATGTAAAAGTTTAAATAACTTTTATTTTCCTCTAATTTTTTTTTTAGGTCATTTACATGTTGTTTTGAAAAAAATAAATAAATGTATATAGAGTTAAAGTTTCAATTGTTATTTCGTGATAATATGTGTACTTTGAAAAATGTATTTTGAACTGGTTAACGATTATTATTTCATAAGGTCGACTTTTCAAAAGTACAGTTTGAGAATTTTGGTAACTATGGTGTGCAATTTTAAATAAGAAAACACAGGCAACATTTCAAGAAACCGTGTGATGACATGTTTTTCTTTTAGAATTTACACAAATCATAATAATAAGGGTAAAGTTAAAAAAATTCCTACGGTTTCACTTATTTTCAAAAAAAAAATTGCGGAAATATATTTTTGCAAACACAGGATTGTGCTTTTACACTTTAGTAAAACGAGAATTTATTTTATTGACGCTCTTAAAATCACTGTTGACGACTTAAAAAATGATATATTCCAAAATAAATTGATATGTTAAGAAACTTTAAGTCTTCAAGGTTTTTATTATGTAATCATTTAGATGGTGTTTGATGAGAAAAGAGAATGTCAACATTTAGAGAGAGAAAAATTAAAAAAGAATGATTTTCGAAAAATTGAAAATGTGGTTCCATGATAAAGATGATATTAAACAACTTAATTAATTCTTGCAATGTTTCAATTTAACGTCGTTAATAATGGGTTTTAGGACGTCAAACTACAATCTCATTTTTTAGAAAAAAATGTAAAAGCACAATCTCGTGTTTGCAAAACAAATTCCACAGATTCTAAAAAAGTGAAACCACAGTAATGTTTTTAGACTTTGCCATAATAATAATAAAAAACTGAGTCAAGTCTCAATTCACACGTTGTGGTCTATGGAGCTATGAAAATGTTGCGAATTAGGCATGGCCAATCTCAATAAATTAACAAGGAAGGAATAGAAAGAAATAAAGAAATTGAGAATGTAGAAATTTATGTTGTGTTATTCCCTTATTATTTTATTTTTAATTCTTTGCCCAAACCATGGATGTCTAGCTGCAAGAGAATTAGGGGGTTTGTTTTACTACTTTTTAACTGTTTTTTGCCTTTTGCTCCTAAACAGGAGATATTTAAGTGTTTGGTTAAGTATAAAAAACATCTCATTTTTCTGGTTGACAAGGAAACAACTGCTTTTTCTAAAAAGAGTATTTTACTGTTTTTCCTACTTTCTCTCTAAGTTTATTTATTTGTTCTCTTAAATACCCCTAAATGTTCACCTTAAATTTATTTAGTGGTTTAAAACATGTACATTTTAGTCATTTACGTACTAACAGCAAAAAGCAATTACAAAATTACCAAACACTTATCTTGAAACAAGAAACAGGAAACCGGAACAGGAAACAGAAAACATGAAACCGGAACAGGAAACAGGTGCACCAAACGGACCCTTACTCGTTGCCCGCAGTGAGTTCACCTCCCTGCCTGCCAAAAATATATTAGTAAATTAAATTATTAATCGAATTTTTGTTGGGTTAATTATTGAAACTGTGATATTGGCATATACAGCGGGCAACAGAGACAGCCAAAGAGGAGTGCATGGAAGCCAACCAAGCCCTGATGGTTCGGCAAAAGGCAACGGTCCACCTACATCAACTACATTTTTATTTTATTTTATTTTTTGTTACTTTCCTTTTGTAAATTGTAAGAAGCATAATCTGAGTCTTAGATTCTTCACTCAAACATTTGTACTAATTGAGATATATAGTTGTGTAAGCTTTTATTGTCATGTGCTAATTTCATTTCTGCATGTGCCCTGCCTACCTAGCAAGCAGGAACAAACCTATAGTTTTGAATACTCTAGTTTGAAATTTTGGAGATTTGGCCCTATTGATCTTGGTCGGCCGCCATGGATATGCAGTGTTGTTTCGCTGATGACAGGTTGAAGAAAGGATTAGTTTTTAGGTTTTTGTTACTTTTTGTTTTTGTTTGAAAGAAACTTCGTAGTTCTAGACTTTTAGTTTATATTTTGCAGTCATTTTCTTAATGAAATTAAATAGTATAAAAATAAAATATGCTCAATAATTGATGCTTCACCTTAGTGAACATTCGAATTCACCAAGCTAATCTCCACCTTTAAATTCTGATTTAATGGTAATTGACCAAATTACATGTGGTCAATTATTGACTATGTGAGTATCACTCTATAAATAATAAATATTTATTAATAATAACAGAATTGAATATTGCACGAATAAAAATATCACTCTTAGGCTATTAGTTTATAAAACTCAGTTACACTCTAGAGATTGAATTTTGAAGGCTAGAGATTGAATTTTGAAGGTCTTTATTACACCAACTTTATTTTTTTGAAAGATTTATTACACCAACTCAAACTAAATATTGAATTTTAGTGGAGTCTATATAACAAAACAAAGGAAGCCAAAAGAAGAGTTATACATCGAGATTCAGAAAACAATTTCTAATTGTCATTGACGCCATGATTGACATCAAAATAAAGACAAAACTACACTTTACGTAGAAATTATCTCTTATTTGAAATCCTAAAATATATTAATGAATAACTTACATATTAATCTGTTCATATATTGCATTTATATACAAATTATTCTTTTCATGTTCACCAGCTTGTGTCATAAACTTAAAAACAATTAGATTTCAATATTTTAAAGTATCAAAGAAAATATATTATATTGGTAAGAAAACAATATACTTAAAATTAACAAAAAGAGAAGACAAATCTCAGTCAATAAAACACATTCTTTCATATTATTGTTGACTGAACTGGAAGAACAATTATATCCTACAAACTTCCACCTAAAGAATATATAAGAAAACCAAAAGAAAAGTATAACATTATGAGCATAAAGAGTAGAAAAACAGAAGTACAATAATGCAAGGACAAAGATTAAAATCTTTAGCAAGTAATATATCTTCAAATTATAAAGAGCCAAAGAATATAATATCTGGTGCAGATTAAAACATAGAAGAAGACTTTGTTTCACGATTTGCTTCTCAAATTCACGCTAGTTTCATAATTCGATTTGGAGTTCTCAAGAATCAGATTAATTAATCAACAAATTCCAGGCTCCTCGTTTTCTAGATTTTTAGGTTATGGTTGTCCAGGGATTTGTATATCTTGGGAATTTCAGGCTTCGGGATTATTAGGCTACGATTCTCTAGGAATGTAACTTTCACGATTTCCTAGCTTCACAAAAAGTTCTATCGAGTTCTGAGATTACACTAATGAACAATTTTTAGGTTACCAATAATGTGATAACACATGATATATGTTAGGATATAGGTTTCATGATTTAAGCATAAAGTTTAATTTTTATAATTTAGGATTTTTAATTTTGGATCTAAAATTTTATATAAATAATTAACAGAAAAATGTATTATTAAATAATTACATAGTGTTGAATTGTTATTTGTTGAACTAGCACGTGTTATCAAATAATAAGCTCCACGTATCACGTTATACTTATCTGTATGTGAGACATATTGTAATCTCTTTGATCTATTACTTATATTAAAATCAAGAGAAAAAACAATGATGTGTCATTCTAAGAACTTTTCTAAATATTTCACAAGTTTGAGTTGTTTAAAGTTCATTCAAACCCTAAAGCACGCCTAAATTCTTTTGTGACTCATTCAAGTAACAAATAACAAGTAGACCGATACCGATTAGCAATTAATAGATGGACATAAATTGAGTCAACTCCAAGTCTTTGTAAATAATAATAATAATAATAATGATGAGTGAAGGTCTCAACTCAATACACACGTTGTGGTCCATGGATATGAATGTGGTCACCTAGCCATATATGGCCATCTGAATATATAAATTAACAAGGATCAATTTATAAAGAAGAAATTGAGAATGGAGAAATTTATGTTGTGTTATTCCCTTATTATTTTATGCTTGATACTTTATCCAAACCTTGGATGCCTGGCTGCAAGAGAATTACTCGATGGCCGCTGTGAGTTCACTTCACAGCCAAAAATATATATAATAAATTGAACTTTTTTTTTTTTTTTTTTCCGTTTAATTACTGAAACTGTGATGTGGGCATATACACAGCGGGCAAGGGAGAAAACCAAAGTAGAGTCCATGGAAGCGAACCGAGCCCCGATGGTTCTGCGAAAGGCCAAACTACACCTAGATCAAGTACGGATTTTTTTTTTTTTAACACTATGACATTTCAACTCGGAATTAAACTACTTAGAGATGCAATCGTTCAAAATTGGAGGTTCCACGATTTCATCAATATATTTTTCTCCTAAATCTAATTTCAATTGTGTTCAGGCACCAGTGGAAATCCATTCGGTTCTCAAGCTAGAACGTGCAGTCAATATAACCGATGTCGCAATGGCAGTGGAACTACTACTCGCACTGATGCTCCTAAGTACGACTATAATACAGTACATGGAAAGCCCAAGGACCGTTATAAATATCACATCCCACCACGCGATACTAATAATTAATTGAGAGTCACTCCTATGTTCCTCTTGATGTACAAGATTTGGATGAATGTACAATAAAATCTCTCGCAAATGTAATTAATATGTAAGCTTTTGTTTCTTTTAATGCAACTTCATTTTTTTTTCTGTCGATTTTTTAGATTTTGATGATATATATTTTTCTTTTTTCAAAGTTTGTTCTTATTTGGAGATTCAAAGATATTTTAGAATGTGAAAGATGTATTAAGTTCATTATTTAACATCAATTTGAATTAAATTTATGGATTCAGCAATTTTGAGAATTTTGCAGTCTAATTAGTACATAACACTCATTAATGTGTGACTTGAGTTGAGAGTGCATATTGTTCGATCATTCTCCTTACAATTTATATTTAGTCTTTCCAAATAAAAGGTAGCAAACTAGCAGTTACAAGACAAAAGGAAATACTAATGAAATTGGTTCTCTAGAACACATAACGCATAATCGAAACATAGTGAAATATATGTATTATACGGTTCAATATAATAATCGTGTAAACTGATTTAATAAAATAAAACATGTATATTTTATATTCTTGAGTTCCAAATGTTCACCAAAACATCGTTGAGAAAGAGACGGATTTGGTGTGCCTTGTGGTACCTTCAACACCAAAGTCGGTCATCTTTCTAAAGAGATGAAAAATGGAAAGAAAATGAGACATGCCAATAGAGTATCTTGAGATTGGAGGGGTGGGGGGGAAGGGGAGAATAACATTTTTAAAGACCTTTTGGTACAAAAATACGTTGATATGACTTTTCTATGCTGACATCCTTATCTTTTAGTGGAACGAATCACCTACGGTGCTCATTAACCATTTGGGGCGTATCATAATAGAAATTGTATATCATTCACCCCATAACAGACATGACATATCGTGCACCCTTCCTGTCAATTAGGCCATTCTCCTTGGGCTCTAGATACACGGGCTGGCCTTGGTGGGCCAGGAAATGGGTTCTCACCTTTTTAGAGGTGGATGACATCTAGGTGGATCTGCATGTTATCATAATCATACGTCAAAGTTCTTTAGGGCTTTTTGCTTTTAAGGATACGCTTACTTTACGAGATACTTCTCGCCTGTCGAAAATACGAATCGTGACCTGACCCAACTGTAATGCATGGTCTCCCAAACCACTAAGAGGAGGACACATGTCCGGCATCGATGCGGTTCTCGAAGCAACAAGACTCTTCATATACCCTATTTAATAACCCAACTACTATATAAGGGATTGTTGGGTCTTTAACAAACCTATGCTTGCTTGCTTCCTTTCTCGATGCATGCCTTAGTATTTTCAAATCTTTTAATATCTTTCCATTAAAATGTTGTTTAGGCTCCACTCAAGCTACGCTCAGATAATTGCATGTAAGTACATCTTTTCCGTTCTCTTTTTCTCAATTTTTGTTTTGCGGACCTTTCTTTCCTTGTTCTACTATGAGTTTAAAAATTAACGACGAAAGGGAAATTTTCACTGAATATTTTGACATCCTCGACTCCCAAGACGTCAATTTTTAGAGTTCTAATCATCGTAGTGATAACCTAAATTCCGGTGACCATGACTCCATAGACTAGACCCAACCATACCCATTACTCAGTCACTCACATTCTGCCTAACAAGCACATTAGGTGAGTAATCCTCCAAAAAAGGTTAAGAACATCTTAGTGAAGAAAGCGAAGGGATGCACTAAGGACAAGTCATTTGCAAATACGAGCATTAAGGCTCTAAAAAGTGTGTATCTGAGGGAGGACTCCAATTGCATTGCTCTTACAAGTGCTCATCGCCCGTACGAGCCGCCTAAGGGGAATTTTTGTATTTATGTTCGTAAAGTTAAGCAGGATTTTACATACCATTTCATTTCAAAATGGGAAGCATATCGGAGTCATTTGAGATCACCATTAGACAACTACACCATAATGGGTTGTATGACCTCATTTGCACTTATTGGGTATGTCATAGTTTCGGCATCTACCTTGTGTTGATTCTCTTTTGCTACTAGTTTAACCTTGCTTGGTAGCCCAACAAGGACCACTAGACTTTCGCTAAGAGAGCTTTATCCCCTTATTCGCTATTTAAAAAAGCAAGGTGTCTAACCTGCATTCTTACGCATAATGGTAAAGGAGGAGGAAAAACATGCCTTGAAATTTCTTAGGGTTTGGAAACTTAGCCTCAACAATAAGTAATTATGTTAGCTGTGAGGCCTTAGAGCATCTCCAAAAGACTCCTAGCTCACTCTCTAAAAATAATATAAAGTATTGACTCTTAGTCATTTAAAGAGCATCTAAATTTTACCATCTCCAACGATACTTTTTAACATAACTCCTTCTTTATTTTTTATTACTAAATTTATTATCTATTGTTATATTTACCAATAGGAAAAAAGGAGAGAGATAACCAATAGTGAAAATATTAATAAAAATTAAATTAGGAGGATGAAAGAGACTCTTAAAAGTGAGGAGAGAGAATATGCCTCTTAGTGATTTGATGAGTGGCTAGGAGGCTCTTGGAGTTGATTTTTTAGCCAAACTCCTCAAATTTTAACTTAGGAGTCTAAATAGAGAGTCTCTTGGAGATGCTCTTAGCCTTTGGAAAAAAGAGCAATTTGGCATGTCTCCGTGAAGTCAGTATGTTAAATTTCACTATAAATTCTCCTTCACAATGTATGTAATATATAATTTACAAATACTCCTACACAAACTAGTAAAACCTTTCCTACCAAAACTAGAATACATGCCTAAATAAGCCAGGTATAAAACAATACAAATATTCCTATAGAGACTAAATTTAATATTCTCTTGTAGACTAACCCTCAAATTGGAGCGTGCAAATTACAAATGTCCAACTTACGTTTCAAAAACTCAAATTATATTTTCCTGAATAATAATATATTGTTCTCGAGTAACCTGCCTCTTCTTCTTCTTTTTCTTGAGCTCGAAAATTCGTCTCAACTCTTTTTTTTTTCATAATCATAATCATAATACTAGACTCCTAACATCACATGATATTATTATCATAGTATTATAAATATCTCAATATTTCACTATAAACAGCTAGTGATGACACATTTAGCCCATTATAGTTGATTTTTTTTAGGAAAGGGTGAGAATTTTTTTATAGTTGATTAATATCTCCATGTAAACCTTTTCAAGAATAAATGAACTTTTTTTCTGTAAGAAGATTAGCCTGAAGTAAAGCTTCAATGGGTCCAGATCCTCTAGAGTTCCAAGGAACTCCATGTGTGGAGTTCCTAAGATCTCAGCCACACAATAAGATCATAGGGCCCTCATTAATTAAACAAAACACCTTTTTCTCTCTCTACCTTTAAATGATGGCCCTAGGATCTTATTGTGTGGCTGAGATCTTAGGAACTCCCTTGAAACTCTAGAGGATCTCTAGCCAGCTTCAATGCTATTGTGGCTGTTATAACTAAAAAAGGGAAATATTGTGGCTGTTATTAATTTCTGAAAATGGAAAGGAGGTGTGATATGACTACTTTGACTAGCTCAAACCCTAAAGCACGCACGAACAATATTTGACTCATTCAAATGACAAGTAGAAGGATACGCATAGATTAGATGGACATAAATTCAGCCAAGTCAAAGTCTGTATAAAAATAAAAATAAAAATAAAAATAATAATAATAATAATAATAATAATTCCCTTCAAAATAATAATAGTAAAAATAAATTTTAAATAAAATTCTTATTCTTTCATTTTTTTTCAAACACGGATTGTGGTTTCACACTTTTTTTTTAAAACATTAAACCAAAATATTCTCGACCTTACAATAGAAATTTCGAAAATAAAAGTTGTTTAATATCATATCTATCATCAACCCATACTTTTAATTTTTGAAAATCATAATTTTTAGATCTTTCTCTTTATAAACATTGATTTTTTTTCCCTTCTCACCAGACATCATCTAAATGATATCAAAATAAAAAAATTCGAAAAATTGAAAGATTCTTAAAATATCAGTATTTATTGAAATATTTTATTTTTGAGATTGTTAATGATAATTTTATTAATAGTGTCAATCAAAAAAGTCATCATTTTATTAAAGTGTGAAACCTTAATTCTTGTTTTGAGAAAAAGTAAACATTAATCATTTATTTAGAAAAAGTAAAACCACATAAATTTGATTTAAATTTACCCTAATAATAGTAATAAATAATATAATAATATTGAGGCTAAGTTCAAAAAAAACACATTGTGGTCCATGGAGCTATGAAAATGTGGTCACTTAGCCATATATATATGACCATCTCAATATGTAAATTAACAAGGATCAATACAAAAGAAGAAAACAGAATGGAGAAATTTAAGTTGTGTTATTCCCTTGTCATATTATTTTTGATTCTTTATCCAAACATTGGATGCCTCGCTGCCAGAGAATTACTCAACGGGCGCTGTGAGTTCACTGCCTCAATCATTATATAAATTTGGTTTGCAATATCTAATAAATTTAATTAGTATTTAAATTGAATTGAATGTGATTTTTTTTTTGTTATTTAATTATTAAAACTATGATGCGGGAATATACAGTAGGCATGGGAGAAAGCAAAAGCAGGGCCTTTGGAAGTGTATCAAGACATAATCATAGTTGGGAGTGGCGCCGCCCTCCACCTACACCAAGTAAGTGCTTCTTTTGACATTCAAGTCTGAAATTGAAATTTAACTTAAATTAACAAAAGTGAGACTTTCCAAAAAAACTTACACGATTTGAGGTGAATATTTGTGTTTCTCAATTATGTTGATCAGGTACCAGCAGCAGACCAATGGGGATATACGGAACAACAGTGAAACCTCCATCTAATTGTCATTTGTACCGTTGTCGCACCAATGACAGTGGAACTATTCACATTGAAGCTCATAAGTACCATAATAATACAATTCATAGAAACCCTAAGGACTAATATTATACATATCACATCCCACCCTACAGCCTCCTTCTATCTTGGAGACATACAAAGTTAAGATTGGCATACAATAAAATCTCTCATATACGCAATTAAGATGAAACCTTTTGTTTTGATCTACTAATGTTTGTATCTGCCTCAATCTAGCATAGCAGCTCCCTGTCTACCTAAGAAGCAAGTATTCTCTTTGTAACTTTTATGTACCGCTATTTCAAGTAAATTCCAAATTCAATTTTTGTGTCAGCCACACGATATAACATTTTCACGTGAAGAGTGTTTTTCAATATGCAGTTGAACTATGAAAGTAAAGAGTAGATGAATATGTTGATAAATAAATGAATATTTGGATTAAAAAAAAAAGATTCTAGAGCATTATTTTTTTTACGGTGGAAAAATTATGTGATTTGGCTATCTGTTGTAAATTGAAGTCACCAAAAAATCAATTATGAGATGAGTCGCGGACCACATCGCTTCTTTAAGACGATTTCGCAACTGCCTTAACGTGCAAGTAGTTGTGTACTCCGGTCACCTATAGGATTCCAAATTTCTGTAATTTTTCAGAATTCTAGAAATTTTCAAAAATCTAGAATCCAGAATTTTCCAAAAACAAAAATTTCAAAAAATATGGAAGATTTTCCATATTTCTAGAATTTTCGAATTTCTGGTAAAAAAATGAGTAAGAAGAAGAAGAAAAAGAAGAAAGAAAGAAAAATAATAATTTGGGGATCATTTTGTAAGTTTTCAAATTTTTCCTCCACTCTTTCGATTTTGCTACGTAGGAGTGATGCGCCTCGAGCCAATGCTACAAAAAGGCAACAATTAGAGGAGAAGTGTACCATATTAATAATCCGGAGTTTAAGTTCGAGTATCGAATTCACGGGATTTATACCAATAAGTATCAAACTACTTGGATTCGGGTTATTATCTGAGCAAATAATACTTTAGAGTTTTGGTTGATTAATTATCTATTCCTACACTACAACACACAAACACTTTCCATATTTCTTGCATGAAAATGGTGATTGTAAGTTAATACAACAATAGAGTATAAAATTATCTTAAGATAAATCAAACTACCATAGCTAACATTTTATGTAACTTATGAACATGTATGAACTTGTAAACACACACTTTATTACTCCTATATTCTCAATGTAAAGTGTCTCTAATAGACTTAGAAGTTAGAGCCCTTTAAGTTTATGTGGTGTTGTTAATACCTACGGTTTCTAGTTTGTCACTTCCGATGGGCAACACCTATATAAATCTTTGTAAAAATATCAAACTCATTTCAAAATATTCATAACATAACATAAAAGAAACATATGATGATGATGAATCAAATATCCTAATTTATACAAGACTATTGTATAACCTATGTAAAAAGGGAAAATGATACTACCGAGTCTAGCACATAGACGGGTCACAACTAGTTTAACAAGATAAATAGGTTAGCTACTCCCTTCTACCGTGCTAGACCGGACTCTCGATCATTGCTTAAGTACTCGGAGAAGGATCTCTTTGTCAAGCTTGAAGATGGAATGAAATGGAAGAAATAACAAGTAACTTTGTATTAATGAAAATGGAAATAGGTTACAAGCTTTGCAAGAAAGGGGAAATGATACATGGATTTAGTGTTTGGATGATCACATCTTTTCACAACTAAATGGATAAATTAAAAATACAACTATATGGAAATTTAACACAAAGAGGGATGCATTCTACGATGAGCTACATCCCTATTTATACACAAAACCGGACCATGGGCGAAACATGAAACATTTGAAAGTTTGGAGTGTGCAAGAAGCTTTACCATACCTGAAACTGGGTTGACTCGCCGAGTCCATATGTTGAATTGTCGAGTGGAACTCGACACGCTGAGTGGCAGACCATGACTCGGCGAGTGGAGAGGCAAGAATTTTCTTGCTTTTTCTGAGCAGATGCACTCACACGTTGAGTCAAAGGGTGGACTAGACGAGTGGTATAGTTGACTTGCCGAGTCAACTTACTTTGGCTTCTTCCTCAATAATTTTACTCGCGTTAACGGGTTGGTTGTCTGATTGACTCAGCGAGTGGGTAAGTTAACTCGATGAGTGGGCGTGTGAATAATGTGAAACCGAACTTGCACGAGGTTGACCTATTGAGTGAGTGATTTGACTTGGCGAGTCGGTTAACTTTCCAAACTTGACGACCTTTAGTAATCAGCTTAATAGTGAAATACCCTCTTGAACTTGGCCCAAATTGACAAGTTGACGCCCTATACTTTTAATTGTAACAGAAATTTTCCTGAACTTGCAAAATCGTAGGAACTGACCCCAAATTGCTGACATAACAGAGAAAGTGAGATTCAACCTTTAAGGGTGCGTGAAGGAGTTAAAAAAGAAAAAAAAATCAATTAAAAAAATTAAAAACATAAACTAAATAAAAATAAAATTTAAAAATTCAATTTTTTTTTCTTCTTCCTTTGTTTTCTTTCTTCTCTCTCTTCTTTCATCTTTATCATTTTTCAATTCTTTCTGCCCTTTTCTTCTCCTCGAATTTCCAAAATCGATATAATAAGGAAAATTATTGAAAGAGAGTAGTGTGAGTATTATATTATGTAGTATATAGATTATTGAAAGCTCCAGAAGAACAATTTAAAAGCTCCAAAAGAGCAAATATATTATTGCCTGTATATAATATCAATGGTGCTCACATGGTCAATGATTGACCAAATATAATTTGGTCAATCACCATTAGATCATAATCTAACGGTGGAGATTAGTTACTAGTGAAATCACCAAATTAATCTCCACCGTTAGATTCTGATCTAATGGTGATTGACCAAATTATATTTGGTCAAACATTGACCATGTGAGCACAACTGAATATAAGAATGAAATATGAAATCATTGATGATACTCTCTCAAGTCTCAGGATAATTTATTGAATTTTAAAGATATTATAATGTTGAGACTAAATGGAAATATAGAATATCTTCAAAATATGAGTATTCCTGAGGCACTATACATATTTTGGGAAGTTACATGCATTCTCCACTCATTTGTACTACACTTAAATCAGCACAATTAAATCATATGCTATAGTAAACCAGAAGTTTACTCATTATTCGTATGTTATAATAAACCAGTCGATTCTGCTGGTAACGTGTTGTGAATAAACGAGGAAGAGATAGAGAACGAATATTAATGTGTGTCTTATCTCATATAAAAATGTTCTGTATATAGGATACAAAAATTAGGGTTTGCTTGGAGAATAAGACATCTAGAATATTACGAGGTGTATAATAGTCATCCACTTAATTAATTCATAACAGAATTAATTTTGAGTTAATTTAGAAATTATTAAGGCAACTAGTATTTGACATGTTTAGAACTGTGAACTCTGACCAGATTTCCGAGTTAGTGATTCAATGGGCTAGTTCACCAGATTTTTAGCAGGTTTGAAGTTGAATGATTTTAACATTATGAATTGAAGTTGTGTTGTTAGGTTTATGATAATTGGAGGACAAAAGGCGTAATTAGGTTGGGTGCGGAATAAGAAAAAAGAGTGTGAAATGAAACCTTGACTCATGAGAGTGTTATAATATATATGCAAAAATGGGTTCAGCTGTCTGTTTGCAAAGAATAGGACGTCGTTTGCCGATAGTGGGGGCGTTTTGCATGTTAAGCCTCGGCCTCTCCAATCTCTCTTCTTCTTGGCTCAATCAATCTCGGTAATTCATTTCGTTGTTGTAGTTTTAGTAATAAAAGAATACAAATTAAATGAAATTAGAGGTTTAATTTATGCAAATTGTTTGTTTAATTAGATCGAATCGCACCATCATCAGAATGGAAACTGTACCCAGCATTGTTGTCTACGTTACTGTTCCTAATAGAGATGCAGGTTTCTTTTCCTTCATTTCTCCCTTTTTTATTAGCTTTCTTGTTTCGTTTCTATCGGTTTATTTTTTTAAAAATAAAAACCAACACAATTTAGTATCTCAACTTATGACTGGAAATTACTCCGAGTGCATTTACTGTAGTGAAATTACCCAAAATTACTGAACTGAACTAACGATTACATACATAAGTGAGTGCTGATAAGTTATAAAGAACAAGACTTAGTTTCTTGGTGAAACTGACTGAGTAGACTTTATCTAATTATGAATACATACATTAGTGAGTGAGGGACAAAGAGTGCGGGCAACCTTTCTTTCGTCCCTCATTGGATCGCTGACTACTATAACAGAATCATTGTCAGTAACGGTTTCTAGGAAGGAGATATAATCCTAAATGGGAAAGGATATTTCCACTATGATTTACCCGGATATCACTAGTTAGTAAGTGTAGTTAGAAATCAGATGTCGTTTGTCTATAATATGGTTCAGCTGAATTGTTATTATTGATGGTGGCATTGGTTTTACTAGATTGATCTTTAACCTCTGTTCTGTGTTCATGGTAGATAACAAGAAGTAAATGAGTCATGTCATAACATGCTTAACATTCCAATGGATAGAAGTTATGGAACACAACCTACTTCTGTTTCATATATTTCTTTTACTAACTCATAAAACATTAGTATAATTTTGTTTAAACAACCGTATCTCAGTTCTAAATTTAATATTACTTACAACTTAAATCTTTACTTGCTCTTTTTAGCTGAAATTTTAATTCTAGCTTGCTTCATTGTTCAGCTTTTTTAATTCCTTCTTTTACTTATCGACTTCTGTGAAGCTCTTTAAGTTTGGGTTTTGCATTTCTATCAGGTTAGGGAATCAGTCATATGAAGTTATATCTGTTTATTTTAACTCAAAGACAGCACGCTATTTTTGTATTGTTACTATTATTTTGTAATTATCATTATACTTGCAGGAAAGAAGTTGGCTCAAAGCATAGTCAAGGAAAAACTAGCAGCTTGCGTGAACATTGTGCCAGGCACAAATCAGCTACCCAACTTTGTCATTGCTCTTATTTAGAAAAGAGAAGATTTTGCATATTCATGACTGTTGAATTTTTATGTTTCAGTTGATGTTTCTTTTACAAGTTTAAACAGCATCTTTAGGGACACTGTTCTGCTCTCAGATTCTGCATATACATTGTTCATTCATGATTGATGTGCCAATTATAGGATGCAAAAATTGTTTATATTCCAGTTTATTGTTGCTATGAAGGAAGACATCGCTGCAGTTGTTCATATGGCAAATTTATTCTTCTATTGCTTTTCATAATTATGCTCCTTACATTTGAAGTTGGAGATTTCCATGCTGTTAATGGTGTTACATTTTTTAAAAGTATTATAGACCTTGCATTTGGTCACGACTCATGATATCAATATAAATATGTTTTGAATTCAGGTGTTGAATCAGTGTATGAGTGGCAGGGAGAGGTATGAATAATTTCTTTGATTATTGAAAGCTTATTTCCAAAATGTATATATGAACTTTAAATTAACTTGATGCAGATCCAGACTGATTCTGAGGAATTACTGATAATCAAGACTAGACAGTCTTTGCTGGAGGCACTCACAGAGCATGTAAAGGAAAACCATGAATATGAGTATGTATATAGCTTCCGAAATTTATACCTTGGTGTTGTAACAATTCCTTAAGAAGATTTGATAAATTCATAGGACTGAATTGGTCACGATTCACATTACCTGCAATTAAACGATTTTGGGGTTGAACTCAATTGGTTTGGGTCAGAAACGGGGTGATACGGTCAATTCATATAGTAAATGTGTAGGATCGTAGGTTAATCGTGTGGATTCGTGTAACCCATTTAAATATAAAATGTATTGTAAATAATACGTCTTTTGATGGATATAATAGAGTCAACTGTAGTTAATCCAGATATATTGTAAATCTTTTATGGTATAGAAGTAGAATAAGTGACTTGAAAATAATATAGTGAGGAGGATTGATTAACCAATTGTTCCAAAATTGTTATAGAAGTAGAATAAGTGACTTGAAAATAATATAATGATGGAAACAAATGAAACAATGCTTCTCTTACTGAATTCTTGACTCGCTTTTAATGTTATGTTGTTCAGAGTACCAGAAGTAATATCCTTGCCCATAACTGGTGGCAGTGATCCCTATCTGCAGTGGCTCAAGAAAAGCACCAGGGACTGACTTACTGAGTTTTCAGGAAGGAATATTGCCAAATATTTGAGCACATAAGTGAGCATTATGCTTAAATGATGCGCCGCCATTAATGGTTGTTTGTAGGCCTTATGTTATGCCCTGTGGGAAATATAGATACTCCGTTTACTTATTTTAGTTTTGAAACATGTTGCTTGGTTTCTTCTAGTGCTATGTTTTGCTTTTACTTCATCTAGATATCTCTTTTCTTCTTTCATAATGTTGTGGTTTGTGCCCTGCTCGTTGTGCTGTTTTGTTCTTCAAGTAGACCCATTATGAGTTATTATTTGAACGTGAATCAAAAGATGTTGTGACTAGTTGGGATAGCAATAGGTAGGGGTTTTCCCCTAGCTGTTCCATTTTTCAGTTTCATACATCATACTAAGATTCAAATATTCACAACACCAGCGCCTCTGGTGAATTTATCTATATCTTTAGACATGATTTCGTCTATGGTTCAAATTCTTGCCCTTCTAGAGGCTATCTCTATTTCCCCACAGTTCGAATCTAAAAATCAAAGTAACAGTTTTGCATCATCTACCAAAATTCTTCTAGCAGGCAAAAGTAGGGGTGTTAACACCTGAACTGCATCCAAACCTAGTTAAGGCTTGGTATAGGCTTGTGAATATCTGAGTCGAGTCGTAACTGAGCTGAACTTTTACCGATCTTCTACATGCTCCTAAAAGTTTTATTATACATCCATAGAACAAGTAGCATGCATGTAAGAGACAACCAACAAAATTCATTAAATACTTGGGTTAATCTCAAATAAGTAGTATACTATAATGTCTCGAGCCAAGTGGAATGAGCCGGTTTTTTATTGAGCGTTGATTGAGTCTAAATGGGCTTTAAATACCCTTTTTTTTTTTTTTATTCTTACTTTATATTGCTTATAAAGTAAGAATTTTCATAAACAAAAATATAAGGCTTAATACACAAAAAAGCCCTTAAACTTGGTCAAATGTTGCAACTGTCCCCCCAAACTTTCAATTGTAACAAATTACCCCCTAAATTTGGGAAATCGTAACAAATTACCCCCTGAACTTGGCAAATTGTAACAAATTACCCTCAATGATGCATAAATTTTTAAACACCTTATAAGATCATTCCATGTGGCATTTTGACTTTTCAAACACCCTATAGAATCATGACACGTGGCACTTTGACTTTTCAAATATCAAATAAGGGCATGACACGTGGCATTTGACTTTTCAAACTCAAAATATGGGGTTATTTGTTACAATTTGCCAAGTTTGAGGGGTAATTTGTTACAATTAAAAGTTCGGGGGGACAGTTGCAACATTTGACCAAGTTTAGGGGTTTTTTTGTGTATTAAGCCAAAATATAAAAATCCTCTAGTCAAGTAAATTTGACTCGTCCATATAGTTGAAAACAAAACGAAAACCCATTGAAAACCAAACCAAAAAACTTCAGCCTTCATCATAATCATCATCTTCCTCTCCATTAAAAAAAATGTCAAACAACACTCCAGAATTCATCTCTCAAATCACCCAAACAACCCGAACCCTAAAGTCAACCCTCCGTCCATGGTCTTCCTTCCTAGATCTCTCCTCCCTCAACTTCCCCTCTTCTCTCCCTGACGCCACAACTCGCATCTCCCAAAACCTAACCCATTTCCGCTCTAATTACACCTTAATCATCTTAATCATACTCTTCTTCAGCCTAATTTTCCACCCTCTTTCCCTAATCGCGTTTCTCATAGTGGCCGTTGGTTGGATCTTTCTTTATTTCTCTCGTGATGAGCCGCTCTTGATTCTTGGGTATGAGGTTAGTGATTTGGTGGTTCTTGTTTCGCTTTTTGCTGTGACGGTTGTGGTGTTGGTGTGGAGTGGGGTTTGGGTTAATGTTGTTGTTGCGATTGCTGTCTGTGCGGGTTTGGTTGGGTTGCATGCGGGGTTGAGGGGTACGGATGATCTTGTCGCGGATGATCTTGAAACGTCGCCGTATTCTAATTTGCTTTCGGATGATGATAGCCCGACCGGGGGTTTGTTGTAAAGGTATTTGTTTCTTCTACATTGTTGTAGTTCTTTTGAATTGGATTCAACTGAAGGATTTTTGTAATTCTCCTGTGGTTTTGAACATAAATATGAAATATTGTTGGGGTTTTTTTGTCATTTTTGTGTACGTTTTTCCGGAGAAAATTATCAACTTGGTTAAATTTTGTGACATTTTTGGAGAAAGTGAATGAAATTAGTTAAATTTTTGACATTTTTGGTAGTGATTTGAGCTGTGGCAAAGTCTTTTTTTGTAAAAATGGTTACATTACTAGGTTTTTTCATCATCAAACATTGTAAATGTCGCTACTAAATTTTTGGGCGTTCTGTTCTATGCAAGGCATGACATGTGACAATATCAGCTGAATTTTGCTTTTGGCTATGTGAATTGTGTGCTTGTTTGGATGTTGATTGATGATTCTATGTGCATTAATCAATTCAAATTTTGTATTGCCAGTTATCCTTTGTCAGTTAATGATTATCAAATTATTTTGGGTACGTAATTTTGCACAACATTAAAGCTCTGCCTTAGGTGCAATTTGCTTACTTAGTTCTTGTTACTGTGTGCCTTGTGCTCTGCTGACTCTTTTAGTTGATAATTGTTTTTATATATATCAGCAGATGAAGTTGTTATATTTATCTGAACATGTCATTCTTATTAGTTTAACTGATACGGTGCGGGTGATATGAGATACGAGTACGGTGGGGATCCTTGTAATGAAAAATGTAGAAAACACATAAAATATATGTACCAACCATAACAACAATTCACATATGGTTAATAATAAACCACAAATCGCATTCTTAAGTAATTATAAAACCCACTTTTCTGAAGTTAGTTTAAAAAAATACCCTAAAGTTTATCTATTTGAACTTTAAATGTATCCCCAGAATATCTCTAACGTATCCCTGCCATATCCTCATATTGAAAAAGAAAAAAGATACTTAATCAGGCATATCCCCACCGTATCCCAGTGTATCCCTGCTGTATCCGTATCCGTATCCCCGGAGTATCCAATACGCATCTATAGAAGTATCAGTGCTTACAGGTTTAACTTGTTAAGCTAGAAGCACATAGTCCTGTATGTTTTCACTTTTTCCTAGCTAGCTAATAGAGTATAGTTTCCATCATACCACTGCAAACTTTGATAGCAGTGTCAAAATGGGTTGACGAGTTATGTAATCCGTATACCATGACCCGTTTGGTTATGTAAGTAATATATTTTAGTTCATTATATATGAATGAATGCAATAAAAATGGTAATTTTGTCGAACAGGTCATGTTATACGGATTGTTTTTGTAAATTGTATTGCCGTGTCAGAAATTGACAGCCTAACTTTGACTTGAGTGCGTGCCTGTAACTCTTTTTGTGTACATGAGTTGGAATTTCTATGGCACAATGTGTATTAACTGTATGAACTTTATTTAGTAGTTTATTTTCTAGTTGAAGCATTCTTCTTCTCCTTGCTGCTTTCATAACTATCAGAAGCTGACAATGATTTGAAATTTTCAGGTGATAAAATCCATTCGGAATCTCAGCAAAGAATATTAGCTCGTGAAGGGCACTTGTCTTGAATCAGTTGAGTTTTTTTCTAACAGAAAGCATAGACAATTGAAACAAAGGGTAGCCAGTTTAGAGTACTGATGGGATTTTATAGAAGATTTGCAGTATATATTTTGATGCATTTTTCATTATAGAGAAATTTAGAATTGCAACTGCAAGTGCTTCTTTTATACCATTGATCTCCCTTTAAATTATTAAAGTTCAAATTATTAGCAAGTCGTAATTTTTTTTCATTCAATTGTTTTTCATGTACAGAATATTCTTTCTTTCATCTTTCGGTCTTGTTATCGCTGTATTGTCATTCCACTATTTACTCTGTCTCGTATTATTCCTCCAGTAAGTCAAACATTGGCCTGACTCCTATTCAACTACCTTCTATGTAATTCTACCCTTCATTTGCTCATGCGTAATAAGTTTAATCATTGACTGGGGAAAATGGGTTAAAACAAGTAGAAAACTATGAATCATGTACATGGCAAGCAAGTCTAATCCTTGAAAAATAAGTGAAACCTCAACGTATGAAAGAATTGAAGTTCTCTATTTCATATCTGAATCTGAGGAGATCTGATGAAAAAAGAGAGGCTGTAGTAGTTTGACTCATTTGCTGAGTTCTTCCTTTTCTGCTTCTGCACCACTGCTAAGTGATCTATTCTCTGATTCTTTTGCAAAACTATCGGGTGTATGCAAAACAGATGCTCAAAATTTGGAGTCCACATGCAGGGGAAAAAATCCACGAAGTGACTGGATCCTTAAAAGCATACCAGTTGAGATTATGGAGATTGAATTTTTCGTGTGTACGACAAAGCCATAACAAAATCTTTAGCAGAGCTCCCAACTCTTGCCTGTATTCTTTCAGATGTGGGCACCATCTCCAGCCACAAGTGTACCAATTCGTATAGTTGTAGCGTAGAATCCAGTGGCTGGCCTAGTAGCCAGATCTCTACCTGAATTTCAAGTAGTGAAATAATTCGTGAATTTTTCGGTAGAAACAGGGTTGACTTTTACTGATGAGAATAGAAGAACCTACCTCAGCCTCGTTACTAAGACCTAACCTTTTCGCCAGATACTTTTTGATAGTTGAAACAGATAACATGCCATCCCTGTGGCAATTATATTTATCAGTAGTAGAATAACAAAAAGGAAAAGTCCCTTCCAGAAAATATTAAACAGGACCCCGAAAAAGATTAAATAAAAAAAATAGCAGATAGGACCTTCAACAACATTATTAAAATTTTATATAAATATTATTTATTAATATTGATAGATATAAATTCTTTCCTAGGTGGACTTTCTTTTGGCATTTCATTTTTTAATTCCATCCCAAAGTAACAACGGGCTAAATTGGTTTTCAGCTCAACATTTTCAGGTGAGAGCCCGATGAGCCCGGCCCGAGCGGGACTAGTCCAACTCAAGAACAGGTATAGTAACAACTGTCAATGAATTCAATAAGAAATGACAACGGAAATCCGATTAGCATGAAAAAGTTTTATAGTGGACATTGATTAACGAAGAAACTAAACAGAAAAAAAAACACTCACTTAACCCTTAGGTAGTATGAAGAAATTTGCGGCAAGGGCGGTCCTTCGTCCCTGAAATCATTACTCCAAATGTCATAATTCAATCATTCTCAATTATTCAACTGTTTAATAATGACCGAACAAACCAAAACTTACGGATCATCAGATGCAATTAACGAGAACCAAATTGGATTAAACTTTCCATCATATTCACTGCTTGAATCAACAATTGCTTGTGCAGTAAAATTCAACCCCTCCGATACACCTGCTCTCTTCCGCGGCAACTTTCTAATTTTAATCGAACTTGATGAACACGTAGGAAAGTTATTATTCTCACCACCATTAACTTCAGGTTTGTTAACCTGCTCCTCAATGCTAGATTTAATCACTTCAGCTTCCTTCTTAGCAGGATCAGGCAGCCGCATTGTCTCAACAACAGGAATTTCCTCTGTATTATTCGGTTTCTTAAGCTCTGATCCGATTCCAACATCAACTAATGGTTTCCACAAATCACCCCTCCCTTCATCACATGGTCCATCTGAATCTTTATTTGTCTCTTGCCGTTTGGATGTGTCAGGAACGGAATTCTGAACCTTGATAAATGATTACACATCATTTTAGACGACTCAATCATTAGTATAAAGGTAAAAAAATGTATATCTAGAAGCTGAAAAGTTTCCCTCTTTCTTATTTACCTGTGTTTTAGCTTGTGGTGAGCTTAAGCTCTCATGAAAATCATCAATTTTCTTCACAGGGTGTTCATCAATTGAGATAGTTGCTCTCAAAGCTGGACTTTTTCTTGCAATGGCTTTCAATCTTTTACTGGGTCTTGGAACATATTTTGGAGAAGCTGGTGGTGTTAACACCTTAGGTGGGGGATCATTAGCAACTAAAGAAGAAAGAGAGATCTCTTTTCTTCTCACTGGTAATGACACTGAACATGGCAGAGGTTTTGCTGGTACTACTATTGACTTGACCTTTTTTTCTCTTTTGGAAGAGAAGATTTTGGTTTTCAAATCTTCTAAACTGTGGTCTGCCCTGTAGATTAACACAGTGAAGCATGTTGGAACAGTGGAGATACATATGGTGATCACATCTCAATCTTGTTTGTCTTTCAATCAAAATGCATGAGGTTTCAATGTTGTGAATAGTGACCAACTTTCATGAAATCATTGTAATTTATGTATGCAAATAGTTAAGTGGTACTGTAAGGGATTAGCTATAATCATCTCATAATGAAGGGTGTGAAATCAAGTTATTGTGCAAGTTATCGTGTCGGACATGTGTTATGTTATCCGGGAGCGGAACTAGAGAGGATAGGAAGGGTCCACCAACCCTCGGGCCCACCCGAGAACCCCTCGAGGAGTGGTCCCGGTGGGCTTCCCCCTGCTCTTACCATGTCTGGGACTTTATTAGTGATGCCTTCTGAAAATATTTTCTAATTCCGCCCTTAATATTACCTATCCTTCCTTTCTTCTTCTTTTTTTTGAAAGAACCTATGCGTTTCATAATATGATTATATATGGTATTAATGCAAGAAAAGTAATATCTGTGTCAATTATGTCAGGTTGGTCGTAAAATAGCGATGCTTACCAAATATGCGAAGCAAATCAAGTACCTGAGTTTTTCGAGTGGAGTACATCCTAAATTGATATTACACACCGGACATCTATCGAACTCCTCGTCATTTATCTTCTTGTATATGCACTTTTTGCAAACTGTAATCAAGTTAAAGAGACAAAATGTCAGATACTTTACATGTTTTTAATCTATATATTGCACAAAGGATTACTGACATTTTGATCAAACTAGTCCAAATATGACCCTACAAGCCCAAATTAACCCTATATTGCACAATGTATAATTAATACAATAATTACAGACACGAAAACATTATTTCCAAAACATAACCTTCCTAAACGAAAATATCACATAGAATGATGGAGCTACTAATCACAAGATTAACATAATTAAATCAAACGAAAACAAAACGAACCTCGATTACGCTAATCACGAAACCAAATCAAATCAAAACAAGAAGAACAATAAAACCGATGATCCGGAACATAAAATCTTAAAAAAAACTCACAAGAATGAAGGCATTCAGAGATGGTAGTAGCGTTTCTGAGAAGCTTATAACAGAGAGGACAAGTAATGCAGGAAGCAATCTTCTCTCTTCTGACTTTCACCATCATCATCTTCTTCTTTTCCTAAAACGACACCGCTTTACTCCACCTCACGTACATAACATTTATGTTCCTCATCCTGCATGTACGCAACCAATCTTTTGCCGTTTTTACACACAATTCAACATTTTCCCAATCTGTTTGGCTGCCGAGAAAATTAAACAGAGAAAGGAAAATTTTGATTTTTTTTTTTTTTTGTTCTTTCGATTGAGACAATGGCGAGGAGGAGTCCTTGATATGATCTAACTTGGAGATTTTGATAAACGTATCAAAAATAACATAATAATATTATTTATTATTATTGTTATTATTAAAACAACATTACTGTTGTGGTATTTTTTTCGGCGGAGGTATGGAGGTAGAATGCGCTGGTAGTGTGTAGGATAATGATTAACCTGCGCACTTTATGGGTTTAGTTTAGCATAGCGGTTTTTTTGTGGTGTTGTGAAGAAATTTAAGGGGAGGAAATACTTGTTAGGCGCAAGTTAGTGTAGTCCACGTGGATTTCACGTGAATGTCGTGATGAAGAGTGAAAGTCAAAGAGACGTAGAATGGGTTAACTGTTTAGTGTTTACGGCTTATATAGAATTTGAACTTATTAGGAATTATATTTTTTTTTTCCTATATAAATTTTGTATTTCTTTTATTTGATTGGCGGAATCAAATTAATTTAATAACTTTAAATGCAAAATAGCTACATTGTTTACAAAATTCATTTTGCGCCAATAATTATTATTATCCGATAAGACATTATTTTTATGAGGAAAAAATTTGAATTTTTAGTTTGTGTGAATTTGTAGATGCGGCTTGGAAAAACCTTAGTTGCAGCTTGGATGCCTACTAGTTCTAATATGCCGCCGGATGGCAGGAAAGCGACGGAAACTACTAACACCTTGTCATACAGTGATGTTGTGGAGAGGAAAGCGGTAATGTAGGAGGTTATGGAAACCATTGACTTAGAGGTGGAAGGTTTGGTTGTTGTTTCTCGTAAAAATTCTTTGGAAGATTAGAGAAGTATTTTGGTCAATGTTTTCACATCGGGATCATGAGTGATTACTTGGAGCTCAAAGAAGTAAGTCACAACAGCTTTATCGTCTTCAAAAGTCGAATATGTTGCAACAACCTAAGCAACTTATCAAGCCAGTTGATTGAGGAGAATGCTAGCTGAACTTCAGCAGGAAGAAGAGGGAGTAACCACAATATTTTGTGACAACAAAGCTACAATTGTCATGATTAAGAATCCAACATTCCATATCAGAACTCAGCACATAGATACTTGTTTGTATTTCATTCGTGAACTGTTTGCGAAGGAAGTGTCTCTTTATCTCAAGAAAAGTTTTTCTAGTTTGGAGTTTACTTGGAGTTACTAACTTTGAATTAGGGGAGAATGTTAAAAGCTAATTCAAAGTTGACTTGTTAGTTGCTATTTAGCTAATATTTCTGATGCATTTGCAAATATCGAGTCGACTTGTTATTCTGTTACTAAATAGTAGCTAATAAGTTTGAAAATAGTACAAATTTGTACAAAGTTAAATTTTTTGTAAGCTATAAAAGGCACATTTTCTCTCTGAATAATGTATGCAAAACGATCTACTTGAATGCTGTTTTTTTTTTCTTAATTTTACAATTTCAAGTCTCTTGTTTTATGTTTTTTTGTATGAATAATTTTAACAATAAGGGGATCAAAATAGTTATTGCATGTGAATTGAATTTATATTATATATTTAAAAAATAGATTGAAATAAATGAAAATTGTACATTTTTATTCTTTACAATATTAATATTACATGTCGTTTTTCATAGTATTCATTCATAATTTATTTATTTTGAAAAAAAGGCCTCCAAAATATAAGAGGCCCAGGCCAACTTCCCAAGAACTGCCCATTCTTATAATTCCATGTCCATTCTTGCAAATAGAACTTGGTGACTGAATGGGTTTGACCGAAGGATAGGTTCCCATTTTTTACCTTTTTTGTGTTTAAAAAAAAGAAGATATAGGCCTACTTGAGAAAATCACTAATAGGCTTATTTTTTGTTGGGTAATTAACACCGACGCTTATAAAATATTCGTAAATCTCTCCAAAATGTTACTAAATATTCAGTGTCTCTAAAAAAATCATTTAAAATCGCTCTGATTGTTTTCTGATCAAATTCATATTCAAAATGCTTATATCATACCCACTATAAAACCTTTGTAGTATGAGTGAATGGGTTTGGTACAACCGGAAGACTTGCAAAACTCATAAATGGTATCTAATAAAAGTCAAATACACAATTCATCTCGATTCTAAAGAAAAAAAATAGTTCAATTTAGTCTTGAATCTTCTATTTGTAAGACTCAAGAATCTCCAATATTCATTTTTTTCCATTCAAAAATAAAAATAAAATACCTTCGAATACAACAAAGTTGTGGATTTCATTATTTTACTCATATTAAGACCCATTCAAGAATCTCCATGTTTTGTACTCAATTCTACTTATCCATGTATAGTTACAAGGGGTATGATCCATACTCAATCCTACTATGTGTAATTGCGAGGGAAGTCGATGGCAACTCGCAGAACAGGTGTGTTCTGGAATGACAGAGAGGGCACACGATGGTGGTAATCGAAATTATTCAATTAGAGTCCTGAATTGCATGATGAACAATATTTATTGTCACCATCCCCATCATTGGATTTGGTATATTAGGTCTGTTTAGACTTGCAGAGAGAGTAACAAACCCGACGACTGGACATTATCTTTTTCCTCTAGACCATTACAAGTGTGAAATGAATCCTGCAAGAATACATGGTAGATTTTGTTTAGCGATAAACTGGATCTACACTGAGCCGTGTTCTGGGGTGATGTTTTTTTCGATTTTCCTTTTTTGAGCTTTGGGCGGAAAAAATAATGGCAACAATCCACATCGTTTGTAAGATTATAACTGGGACACTAGTGTCATCCATATTTACTCTTTTACAATTATAATCTGCCTACGAGAATATCAGGAAAACCTCATAAGTATATGTCTCGGTGAATCATTTTACAATTAGTGTGTTCAAATCGGGGCCATTGGTTATATGAATTTCCGGCTACAACTATTAGAACAAAGCTAACTACTGAGCACAAACTTTGTCTGTGCAGAGATATGACTCAAATTTAGGCAGCCTCAGAAACACATGATATAAAAGATGTATGAAAAGGGTTATTGTTTGTACCTTCACTATATCAACCCATTAATTCACTATCCAATAAGACCTTTCTTGCGAGCGAAAGACATAATTACAATGAACACGACTGCACAGAGTACTGCTGTAAAAATAACCACCTAGCAACAATGATAAAACAACATAATTCAGTATATATCAGCTTTAGAAACCAAGTAAAACAGTAAGGTAAAAAGTATTCACTCACCCGGGAGAACATGTAACTATGGTTTTTATTCCATGTGTATGGGATGTTCATACCAAATATTCCAGCAATCAACGAATAGATGGATAAACATACAGTTCCCGAAGTTAGAAACAGCTCCAACTGTAGGAAAAGGTAAAAGAGGAGACAAATGTACAGCAATCAATAAACGTATTCCACAAAAAGCACCAATCAGAATATCAATTTAGAGAAGGGGGAGCATGAAAAAGTGGTAATGGGTTAGGCACCTGAATAAGTTGATTTCGGTGATTGTCCAGCTGAAGGAAAAAAAAAGGTAACATGAAACAACTGAAAAGACCACCAAATAATATTAAGCGCCAAGACGTTAACTCATTCCGAACCTGAATATTGATGTAGTCTTCTGTATCATCAATATACTCGCGCAGCTGCAGTTTTCAAATCAAACATGTAAATATAAAATCCGAAAATCGCATCATAATCCTTTCCATACATGGGCCAACATTGTCAAAAAGAGGTGGGAGAGCAGGAAGGGACTTACAGTGGTTAATTTGTTCAATGTGCTATCGATTTGCATAAAGTAAGCCTGCAACAATATTTTACCACCCGTTTCAGACATCTTTGTCTCCCACTTTAAGTAAGCAAAATATATGCAAGTAGTGATATAACCTCCAGTAGCATTTCAAGATCCTCAACATCATTCTCATCTCCACGAACAGTCAGCACACTTGCTCTACTTGCCCTAGAAATTTTTGAACCTATAGTAGGGGAAGCAGAGAACCAATTAGCAGCACCTGATCCACTAACTGGTGAAGCACCAGCCAACTTCCTTGACAAGTAAAGATCAGCCATATCATCATCATCATCCAGTAGTTGCTCAAGTTCATCCCTTACCTATAGCAAAAGAACGAGAAAAATTATTCCCTGACTCTTTTGTGTTCTTTGTTCTTCTACTCCGAGTTTGTCTAAAGAGAGCATGATACATAAACAACATGTGCAACAACATCATTTTCTATCTTTGTAGAATTAAATACCTCACAAGTGGGATTTTGATTATAATTATTTAAAGATCATGAACCACCTTTTTAATATACAAGACAGTTGTACTTGAATTTGTAACAAAATGCTTTTTGCATAAGATAATATATGGACAATTGGACACGGAAAACACACAAATAAATCATTGGGTCACATCTACTGAACTGCCATAGTCATATCCTTCAGAGAATATCCTCTGACCAAAAACACAATCAAGAGGAAAAATTCCTCTGGTTTCCTCAGCACAGCTATGTAAAACAAACAAAAAGCATGATGGGTTTTATCCTTTTTCCTAAGGAACACAAAATCCCATGTCAGTTGCTGAAACTGAGAAGGCCAAAACATAAGATCACCAATAGATGAATTTGATGCAGAATGATAAGAAAGTCTTTACTGAGGTATCTTTTAGCAATGCAGTCAGAACCTATACCTTCTGAACTCGAGCAGTCAATCTTGTCATTGCACTCTTCAGTTTGCGAACTCTGTCCAAATTACGGCTACTAATCTGTATGATTCAAAGGTGAGAAAATCAAAATGTAAAACAACATTAGACAAATAAGTTTTGCGAAGCTTGAAAAAAGTGCACAGCTTGGAAGGGATTTGACCTCATAAAGAAATTGTAAACATCATACATAAATAAAAAGTCTTTTACATCCTAAAGCTAGATGTTGGACGCAAAAGAATATAAAGCCAAACTGATACATATAGACGATAAGCGCAAAGAGGGAATAAAAAGAACATACCAAACTTTCCAAAAACCCTCCTTCCAAGTATCTAAAACAATGAGTTGAATGAATGGGTAAGCCCTCAGCATTTGTAACCAAACAGAAAACGACACTAATGGTTTTGATGTTACTACTAGGGAAACAGTAAGGTAACATTTAATCCTAGTTAAGAAATGATGCGCCATAGTTTGGAATCTTTATGATCCACAAAATCTTATTTGGGACTTGTTGTTAAGTGCAGATAAGCCTGAAATTTGTCTGCTTAAATCCATATTTGTGTTTTAATGATTAGATGAAAAAATGGACAAACTCAAAGTAAAGATTTAGAAAACAAATTACAATTATGCAAGACACACAGTTGAAGTTAATATCTTTTCCTTATCACTTGGAAGAAGTACTTACTTTGGAGGTAAGCTCGTCCAAAGCAGGATAAGCTGCAGTCTCCAGTTCTGTTGTACGTGCAGCTAGATGACTACATATCGCTTCCAAAGCGACCTCTAGTGCTCGAAACTCAAAGGGGGACTCTGCATTGAACAAACAGAACAAGTTATTATATCAGATACTGATGCAAACTATAAACAATCAACAATCCATGTTAATCAGAATATATAGAGTCGCACCATCTTCTTCACCAGCTTCAACCTCATTGTGGCCTGTGGGATACTCTCTATAGAGATTTGAAGGAGGTAAACGCCTTTGAAGCTCTTGCACGACAGGGATGACGTGTTCATCCGATGGATCCCGAAGCAATACCTAAACCATACCAAATGTTGACAACATTCTTCACACAATCAATTTCTGGAAAAATTGTATTCTTAAAGGGGAGAAATGTCGATAACCACATGTCAAATCAGAAAACAATGAGCAAATTGAGCCTCAAACTACACGAAAATCACTCTATTAATCAACATTCACGCGATCAAATCAAGAATGACTTCAAAATCGAAATTAAAATCACTATCAGAAATCAAAATATATATCGAAAGAGAAATGCACCGACCTCCTCAGGAGTAATTATTGCTTTGATGTGCTGCAAAACAAAACTTCTAAAATCAGCAAACAATAATAAGCTTTCGAAAAAACAAGAACCGAAAGAAATTCAGATTCGAAACACAAACGAACCTCCAAATTCAAAACAATGGCGCCTTCTCGACCAAGAATGGTTGAAGGATAGGACAACAAGGGGTCCAAAATACGGAGATCGCGCGCGTGAATCTGCACGCGGTGCATAATAGCGTGCTTGTCGACATCAAGAATGGTGCCTTGACCAGAAGCGTCGACGAGAATCCAACTGCGGGAGGTTTGAGTTTTCTTCTTGACGGCGGCGGCGGCAGTTGCAGCGGCGACCTGAGGGTCGGCTGGGACCACATACGCGTCCCTCCTCGCCATATCGTACAATCACATCTCCGATGGAAATGATGTTAATAAATAAAGCCCTAAAAAAGAAGAACAAGGTTGTGTTTATGTGCCTACGTGGAGGGTTTTGCAGAAAGTGAAGAAGAAGAAGAAGAAGAAGAATCAAAATCTGAATCGGAAATGCAATTGCCTTGTACGTACACTTGTTCTTGCGTCGTTCGTATTCTTTATGTATTTATAGGTTTTCATTTTCAGCCAACATTTTAATTCTCCAAATAACGGGAAACTATTAGCTGGCATTCTTTTTATTTTTTTATAATTTTAAATGCACATGCTGTCGAAAAAAACAAAAAAAATACACATATTCTTATCTGAGATTTTTATTAAACAATGTATTTAATTATAGACGGATAGAGGTTTTTCCGGGTTTTTGTGTGTCTTTTTTAAAGTTCTTGGGTTAAGTAAAAGTATTGGGGAAAGATATGAGTAGTACCACACTTAAACGCGTAAGAGCGTAGAAAAGTCAATATTTGCACTTTATTTGTCATTGTTATCATTCTTAATTATGTCAAGTAACATAACCCGATCTCTTAATGAGATTATATTGTTGGGCTAGTGATCCATTGATGAGAAAGGGGTCGTGATGTTTGGTCATTTGTATGTGAAAAGTTGTAGACATTTTTAAGACATTTCGGTTAATTTGTTATACATTTGCTATTAGGATCATATATATAAAAATAAAGGCTTTTTGGTAAAAGCTTACCGCAAAAGAAAAAAATTTATCAAAGCAAGAAATGAATTGAAAATTATTGTCATTGTCAGATTTACAAGTAACTTCCCGAAAAAGAGAAAAAGATGATGATTAGCTCACGAATCAGAAAAGCCCAGCTCAATTGATGTTGTTGCCTGTTGTAACAATTTGGATTTTTTTTTGTTGAAAAAATGGTCAAACGTTCGTCATGAAACGCTTTCTCAATGTCTTAAAATTGGAATTGTGTTATTTTTTAAAAAATAATAATAAGTTTGGATTTTTGCCCAATATTGTTAAGTATGAGAGATATTGTACATGCAAAAGTGATCCTTGATAACTAATAAAACAAAAATACTGATAATCTGAAATTGGCAGTGTTATTTTGGATTGTCTTGCATTGTCAAGGATGATTCCGAGACTATAGTCTCCGTTAATAAGGTTGCGAACATGTTAGCTAAAGTGGCTCTTTCTTGTCCTAGCACTTCTATAGAATTCGGCTACCATTTTTTCAATTAAAAATTTATTCCCCTAAATGGAAATTTTAGGTGATTTAGTAGTGCTTGGGTAGGTGTTCAAAATTTAACAATCACCTAAAATCAATGAACTTGTGTGAATTAAATTAAAACATTGTATAACAAAACAAAAACCTCAAGAAAATCATGTACTATGAAAAGGAGAGAGTAATATAATCGGACAAACTGTATTATATTCTCTTGAAAAAAAAATTTCTTATAATTTAATCCGTAACAATTTTCACCCATTTTTCTCTTGGAAAATAAAAATCACAGATGTATAAAACACTAATGCTAACATACAACCTCAAGAACTAAATATATTTCACAATGTCATTTTACAACAAGTATTTTTGAATCCGGCCCATTGTTATATGAACTTCAGGCTGGAACTATTAGAACAAATCCTACTGTTAGACCACAAATTTTGTGCATGCAGAGAGACTATTAGCCTCCTCGGAAACACATGATGTAAAAGATGTATGAAAAGGGTTATTGTTTTTATCTTGACTATATCAACTAATTAGTTCATGATCCAACTAGCCCTTTGTGGCGAGCATAAGACATAATTACAACGAACAAAACTGCACAAAGTGCTCCTGTAAAATAAACCACCTGACAAAAAAACAACATAATTCAGTAAGCAAATTACTCTCGTATATGGTAAGGTTAACTCACCAAGTTAAAAAGTATGGCAAAAAAACATCTCGAGGCCCCTTATCATTCCAAATCCATGTGGATGGAGCTCCTGGTCTTTTACATTTCAACACACATCGGAACCCCGTGATCATCAGACCCGTGACAAAAAAAATAATAAGTTTAGGCCCGATCCATCCCGGACCCGCTTACTCCAGCATATACCTAGGGTGGGATTGGGTTTCATACAGAAAACACAGGACAGCCCGCACTATCAATATTGGAGTAGGCCTGGGACTAAGCTTTTTTTCTTGGACTGGGAATGGGATTTGATTTTAAGCCTGAGCCCCAGCCCACCCCAAAATATCAGTTCATTGGACTAGGCTAAACTTTTTTTATTTTTGGCGAAAACACATAGCGCCTGGCCCATGAAAACGTCTAGCTGTGAATATCGACTTCAGTTTGGGAAGTGTTGCACAATTCATATTACTTTGATATTATAACTTTACAGTTCAAAATATGGTTTTTACACCACTGTCGAACTGTTAAAAATGCAAATGAAAGGGATAATGCTCTATTAGGGGAGTTTTATGTTCAAAGCTGGATTTTTTGGTCAGTAGGGGTTCACGTGACCAAAACTAAAACAATCAAGGGTAAAGATCAAGGTTTTAATTCATCAAAATCGCAACGATAAGGGCCCTAAGGATGCTTTTAGTCAAAACGTATGCACTCACCCGTGAGAACATGTAACCATAGTTGTCATTCCATGTAAATGGGATATTCATGCCAAATATTCCAGCAACCAAGGAATAGATGGATAAACATACAGTTCCTGAAGTTAGAAAGAGCTCCAACTGTAGGAAAAGGTAAAAGAGGAAACAAATTTAAAACAATCAGTTAAAATATACCACAAAAAACATCAATCTGATTATCAATTTAGAGAAGGGGGAAGCATGAAAAAATGGTTATAGAGAAAGCACCTGAATAAGTTGATTTCGATGATTGTCCAGCTGCAGGAAAAAAAAAAATCAAAGTGAATCTCAACTGAAAAGACCTTCAAATTTTGCAGTGTTAATTCATCATTCATTACCTGAATATTGATGTAGTCTTCTGTATCATCAATATATTCACGCAACTGCAGTTTTAAAATCAAACAATTATGTAAACATAAAATCGCATCATCATCCTCTCCATAAATGCGTCTAATTTTTCATAAAAGAGGAGAGAGTGCAGGAAGGCACTTACAGTGGTTAATTTGTTCAATGTGCTATCAATTTGCATAAAGTAAGACTGCAATAATAGTTTAGCAACCATTTCAGACATTGTTGTGTTTCACTCCATTAGAATAGTCTAGTTAATTATCTATAGAATGCCAATAGGTATACAAGCGAAATATATGCAAGTAGTGATATAACCTCCAGTAGCATTTCAAGCTCCTCAACATCATTTTCATCTCCACGAACAGTCGCCATACTTGCTCTACTTGCCCTAGAAATTTTGGAACCAATAGTAGGGGAAGCAGAAAACCAATTAGCAGCACCTGATCCACTAACTGGTGAAGCACCAGCTAACTTCCTTGACAAGTAAAGATCAGCCATATCGTCGTCATCATCCAGTAGTTGCTCAAGTTCATCCCTTACCTATAGCAAAAGGACAACCAAAATTATTCCTTTCTGCTCTTTTTTGACGAGTTTTGTTAGAAAAGAGCATGATTTACAAACAACCAGTGGAAACAACATCTTTATATCTTTTACATGCAATTGCAGAATTAGATACCTCACAAGTGGATTTGATTATTATCGTCTGAAACAACACCTTTCATATACAAGATAGTTGTAATTTACTTCGTTACAGTTGGCCACAAAAACAACCAGATAAATCATTGCTCGTTTCTGCTGAACTGTCATAATCAAATTCTTTTGAGAGAGGATATTCTCTATCCAAAAGAAAATCAAGACAAAAATATTGCTCCAGTTTCCTCAGTACTGCTACGCGAAACAAATAAAAGTATGATGGATTTTATTCTTTTCCTTGCAAGGAACAAAATCCCATTCCCATCAATTGCAAAAACAGAAAAAGCCCATCACATTGGATTTTTCACATTAGGTTAGCAATAGATGAATTTGATCAGGTAGAATGATAAGAAAGAAGTTTCTTTAATGATGTATATTTCAGCAAAGTCTGTATCTGTACCTTCTGAACTCGGGCAGTCAATCTTGTCATTGCACTCTTCAGTTTGCGAACTCTGTCCAAATTACGGCTACTGATCTGTATGATTTAAAGGTAAGGAAATCAAAATGTATAGCAATATAAGGCCAAAATGAGCTTAATAAAGCCTGACAAAGGTAAACCAAAGGATTTCATCTTGTGAAAGAAAATACACATACATCATGGGGGGAAAGAATCTACATCCTAAGCAAGATGTTGGATGCAAAAGAATAAAGCCAAACTGAATCATACAAAAGATAAGCTAAATGACAAATGCTAAAGGGGGAAGAAAGAGAAGAACATACGAAGCTGAAAAAACCCCTCCTTTCAATTATCTAAAAACATTGAATCCATAGAAGGGGCAAGCCCCAAAAATTTAAAAACAAACGAAAAAAATGATCCTAATGGTTTTCATGTTACTATTAGGAAATCCGTAAAGCGACGTTTAATCCTAGTTAAGAAATGATGGACTATCTTTTGAAATCTTTATCCATAAGATCTCATTTGGAGCTTGTCAATCTTGCCCTCGTTGGGCTTATATAAGCTTAACATATGTCTGCTTATATCCAGAATATTTGTATTTACTAATTGTTGATAAGAAAACAGATAAACTCAAAAAACGGATAACACAGTTGAAGACAACATCTTTTCCCCATTACTTGGAAGAAGTACTCACTTTAGAGGTAAGCTCGTCTAAAGCAGGATAAGCTGCGGTCTCCAGTTCAGTTGTACGTGCACCTAGATGACTACATATAGCCTCCAAAGCTACCTCCAGTGCTCGGAATTCAAAGGGAGACTCTGCATTGAACATACAAAACACTTAAGAAAGAAAGACACAAGTTCTGAATCATATCAATAATCTACGTTCTTATTTAATAAAATGTAAGCTCGCAAAGAAAGGAAATATATAGAATCATACCATCTCCTTCACCAGCTTCAATAAGATCTGAAGGAGGTAAACGCCTTCGAAGCTCCTCAACAACAGGAATAACATTTTCATCGGACGGGTCCCGAAGCAACACCTGCAGCATATCAAAATGTTCCCAAACATTCAGAATGGAAATAATTGAACTATTAAAGGAGGAAAATGCTGATAAGCAGACAAAACAAAAATATCAAATCACAAAACAATAAGCAAACTGAGCTTCAAACGACATAAAAATTACTCTACTAAGAAACAATCAGTCGATCAAATCAAGAATGATTATAAATCTCCTACAGTTGCATACAAATTCAAATAAAATTCTTAATTTGTCGGGATCCTCAGCCGCAACTACAAAATACTATCATCAGACGACATTTATACAACAAATATTGTTACTTAACTGATTGAATCAAAAGCTCGATCTAATAGTTAGAGCTAACAACCTTTTTTATATTAATCTCTTATAGAAAGAGAAAGATACTAACCTCCTCAGAAGTAATTATTGCTTTGATGTGCTGCAAAAAAATAAAATTAAAAAGAACATTTAGCAAACAATAATCGCGTGTCAATATATCAGAGTATTAAAAGTGATAGGCCGTATTATTAATCGGATTTTGATCACATAGACGGTCTGATGTTTAAAAGAGTGATTAATATTAAAATATTGATTAGAAATGGCAACGAACCTCTAAGTTCAAAACGATAGCGCCTTCGCGTCCGAGAATGGCAGAAGGATAGGACAACAAGGGGTCCAAAATACGGAGATCGCGCGCGTGAATCTGCACGCGGTGCATAATCGCGTGCTTGTCGACATCAAGGATAGTGCCTTGACCAGAAGCATCGACGACTATCCAACTCCTGGCGGCTTGAGTCTTCTTCTTGACGGCGGCCACCTGAGGGTCGGCCGGCACTACATATGCGTCCCGAGCCATGACGTACAACCATATCAGAATCACATCTCCGCCGTTACTAATCTATAAGAAGAAGAAGAAGGATATTTTGGTCCTTTTTGAAGGTAGTGAATGAATGGAGAAGGTGTAGAATCAGATACGGAAGGAAAAGTGCAGCTTCCTTCTGGTAGAGATGATACTTTATTAGGATTGAGTAATATATTTTTTAGATTCTAAATATTTATATGTTTTTCTTACAAAGGTCATATCTAGTCTAACATGTAAATATTGTTCAGTGCGCTCCGCTTCTTTGTATGCACTTCCCCACCAATTGGAAACTTGTTGAGGGATACATAAAAGTATTTAATTGCGACGTTTTTGTGTGAATTGCGACAAATTTCAACTCAAATAAACTGAATTGAGTAAATTAAAATTAAAAAGAACAACACCTAAGTTATATCTGAAGCCCTTAATCGTCTGCTTAGAATCCTTAAATTATTGTTTAGATAATATAAGTACCCGTTGCGTGTCTCATTATATTCATAGTTGTAATGTTTCTCGCGAAATTATTTATATAAGCAAAAAAAAGTTTGAAGTTAATGAATGAATTGTGTTTTACCCCAATATGAAAAAAAAAATTTCAATATATTTACTGTTAGGCCTGTTATTTTGAACTGAAAAAAGCTGAACTATTTTGAACTTAACTAAATGATGCTAAACTGAACTAAACTTAATTTTGTTGAACTGAATGATGATGAACTGAACTTAATTTTGCTGAACTGAACTGAATTGAAAAATAAATACTGAAACTAAGTTTAACAATTAATAATAATGTTGCTTATAAATAATAACTATAATACAAAATTAAAAAAAAAATAATAAGAAAAAATTCACGGCATCTAATAAGCCGCTCTAAATATTTTTGGATATTTGTCTCCAATTAGAAAACATGAAATTAGATATTACATGTGCAAGAGTTTAGGTGTGAAAAACTTAAGGGAATGAAAAAACATTACAGCGATTTACATTCATAATTGAAAATGAAAGTATAAATGATGTTTGAATAGTTAGAAAATGATGGAAAGTGTTAGTGTTCTACAATATGCCTCAAATGTCACAAAAGTATCAAATTTCGATTATTGTTTCTACTTGCATGCTTTATACACACTTAGAATATCAATTATACAATATGGTTAAATGTTAATAGAAAAATAGAGTCAGATATGTTTAATACAAATCATTAAACCGCCACGTTTGCAACGGAATGCTATAGCACAATAAATTTGAGAACTACAATGTGTAAAAGATGATGATGATGAGATCATGTATCATATGGAAGAAAATGATTAAAAAGTAAAATGTAGTAGAACTATTAAGTTAGTAGAACATTATATTTAGCAAATTTTGTAACCAAATAGGAACAAATAGTTATATTTATAATAAATATTAATAGATTATGTATAAATAATAAATATTTATTGAAAAAAATAATAGCAATAATAACAATAAATTAAAACTAAACTAAATTTTATATTGCTGAAAATAAGTGTTGATAATTTATTTTTTAAAAAGGCAGAAAACTTACCGTATTTTTTTTTATCGGTAAAAGAAAATTTATTGCTTCAAATACTGGAAAACACAACAAACAACAAGAGCTGTTCTAAGATAGCAAAAAAAACAACCCTAATTAGGCCCAAGCATCCCAATTACACAGGTGGGTGTTCTTAAATTGATAACCTCTCAATCTAACAGCAAACAAAATATTCCTAGTTATTTTAGCACTATCAAAAACCTCCTACTGCAAATAGAATCGATTCCGAGCAGTCCATATGTGGTAGATTGTAGCAGAAAATGCCAATCGCCGAATTTGAGAAAGTAGGGACTGTCCAGTAGCTTTCCTGCACAACCAACTTACCGTATTTTTATGAGCTTCAATATGCACTGGATTACAATTTACAAGTGAAGCCAGCCAAGTACCCAAATTTAATTGATAGATCTATAGCTAATTTGTTGGTGAGTGCTACTGGTACCAAAGTTACATATTTCAAAACGACAACGTACACCAACTGCTACGTAATTCATATAATCTAATTAATTGAATAATAAAATTGATGTGCTCGGCATTCTCTATTATTTGGCCGGTGGATAAGTTTGATTTATTTATTTTTTTCATTCGGTTTCCAAATTTATATTGGATCGGCTAATTCAGATTCAGGCAGATTCAAAGATTATTGTATTTAAACTCTTTCCAATCGTTGTTGTGTGAATCGATCCGCAGACCTTTCTACCAAACACAACCTCATATTACTATTGCGTCAACCAACGATTAGTTGATTAGTTTGAAATTTGAACTACCTTCTTCTTGCTATACTTAAATGTTTATTACTCTCTCCGTTTCATAATATTTGACGTTTTGGAGAAATTTATTTTCCCAAAATATTTGACGTTTTACACTTTCCAAGAATCATTAAATGAATTTTTTCAATTTTACCCTCATGATGATTGATTAGGAATTTGTAAAGTCATTTTGAGTATTAACTATTGGAGGGTAGTGAGGTAATATCAAACTCTTTTTAATGTTAATTAATGAGTTTCTTTATATGTGTGTAGAAACTTTAAACGACAAACATTATGAAACAGATGAAGTATAAAATAATGTATTAACAATGCATTAAGTCAATAAATATTTCACTTCCATAATATTTTGTCCAATCTTTTTCATATATCTTTTAAAGTTGTTCACCAAAATCAATAAATCATTAATTAGAGTAATAAAATGACTACTTTGTGAGAAAATCGTCCCATAGCCTTTATCCTAGGGTCTGTCTCCCTCTAATCTGCGACAAGTGTTCAATTTAATCCTAGTCATACATAACGTTGTTCACCAAAATCAATAAATCATTAATTAGAGTAATAGAATGTTTTGTTATACTTTCGCCTACTACTTTGGTTGGTGCTGCTGCTTCGTCTCCACCTCGCTCATCTTTCTTGAAGAAGAAAATCCGATGGAAGAAGATGAAGAGAAAGGATGATGATAATCCACCCAGTAAACACGTTAATCAGAGTTTAAAATGTTATGTATGACTAGGATTAAAGTAAACACTTGTCGGTAAATTAGAGGGAGACAGGCCCTGGGATAGAGGCTATGGGACAGACGATTTTCTCCCGACTACTTTACCCTTTCTAAATCACTATTGTCTATGCAAAAAATTTCTCTCTCTTTGATGTTTAAGTCTTATTTGCATTAACTATTTAACATCTCTCTTATCAATAGGTAAGGGCACTTTTGAAAAATTAGTGACAAAAATGCATTGGTAATGCAAAACTTTATATAAAAAAAACAAATTGAAAACCCAAAACGTCATATAAAAAAGAATGGAGAGAGTGTTGACAAACAAGCTAAATCACACGGAATATAAAACAAGAAAACGGCACAAAGATTTGTTAACGAAGTTTGGCAATTTGCCTATGCATCCGGGAGCGATTAAGCGATTTTTATTTATGAATCAAGTGAGAACAAAAAATACAGATTACGGAGGCGTTTGGTTCGCGTAAGGGAAACGGAAAGGAATCCAGAAAGGGAAATGAAAGGAAAGGAAAAGAATTAACCTATATTCACCTATGTGTTTGGATGTCTTTTAGAAACGGAATACAATTCCAATTGATTACCTTTTGATTGTTTGGTTGAAATGAGAAAATCAACCATTTATTTTTATAATTATTTTCTGTTCTAAACCATTTGATTACTTTTCTGTCTAATATTACCAATTAACCAGCATATTTTAAACAAATTATTGGCAATATAAATTCCAATTACAGCAATCTAACATGTTTATACGTCATGAACATCCTGAAATCAGCACATCAAAAAAAAAAAAAGAAAACCACTCGGTTCTCGGAGAAGAAAAGAAAAACACGTGAAAAGATGGATGGAACTAGAACATCTGCTTTCTCTGGTTCAGTTTTTTAATGGATTGTTTTATTCCTTAAACTTCCACTTCCTCCATGAAAATCAATCCTTCATAAATAAAACCCACAAAAAATTTTCATTCTTCACACGTCACCCTACCAGCTCGAATTAAATCAAAAGTATTGGAGATTTCTTGGGTTTGTGGAATTAGCAATTTGGATTAGAGAAACTCAATGAGGGAAAAGAGAAGAGAGGAAGAAATTAATTGAAGAAAATTGAACAGAGAAGAACGGCGCCAGAGAGGGGTGGGTAGAGCAGAAGAGTGGTGCTAGAGATGGGATGGGCAAAGTCGAAGAAGGAGGATTGGTCCGTGTTGTTTTGAGAAAGAGAAAGAAAGGGAACACAAAACCTTCACTACTATTCAATTGAATGGGACTGACAAAACCTTAGGATGGTTGGGGTAATGAAGATTAGAGGATTATGGGTAATCTCAAAACTTAAAATAAGGTAATAGAATTTATTATTTTGATGAAACAAACACCAACAAAGGAAATTTTAACATTTCATTCTCTTTCCCTTTCTTTAAACCCTCCAAACAAACGCTCCCTACATGTATTTATAATAGGGAATCCGAAACCCTAACTGACTAGGAAAACCTAATTTCTGTCAGATTAGAATTCTTCCTAATTTGCCTACGCTCCTCTCCGCCTTCGGCTCCTACCACTCCGCTCCGTCAAAGGTTCTCTTAGATAATAATCATGTACATTATGAGCCATATACAATAGAGAGTAACATATTATGTAATTATAACCCAACACAATTCTTATGTGACTTTTACTGTCCAAAAGAAAACGTTGAATTTTATATTTGAATTTCAAAATCGACAAAAGTGAAATTCTAAAGAAAAGCGTATGATATAATCATACGAAAATGTCCAACATACATATTTAGTCTAGTATCTAGAATTGGTAGATAATAAACATACTGGTTCCCTAAATTTCACGATTATCTCTCTATCTTCACAAACTTGTTTATACATTATAAAATTATAAAAATGTTTAGAATGCATCTACACATAGCAATGTGAAATTTACAGGTGATGATAGGGAAAATGGCTCTCACAAAAAGTAAGATGTCGTGTGGAAATTTTAAATAAAATTCAAAGAGAAAATAAGTAAAATGTACATAATTTGAAATTGCGATATAAAATTATATGGGATAAGTTTAAAAATAATGTCCGTGGTTTACTCAATTTTCAAATAGGAGTCTGTGGTTTAACAGTTTGCAAACAGAGGTACGTGGTATGATTTGTTTTGCAAATAGAGGTATGTGGTACGAATATTTTTACAAAACAGAGTATCCGAAATCACATTATCAAGTTTTGATGATATTTTTATCTTTTAAACGACTTATATCTCTACATTAACAAAATATTGATCCTTCAAATCGAACTGCAAGTTGTAAAATGAACTTAAACGTCAAAATAGTCTGTAAATCGTCAAATTATAAAAGAAGGTAAAACGTCCATAATATGATTTATGATTTCGATTTGAGAGTTGGAAATGTCATTAAATGATATATTTTGTCGATAAGTAAATGTACATTTTCCTAAAAAATACAAAATATACTTCAATCGAATTGAAATGTAAAGTTGTAATTTATGATACCTTATTTTGCAAAAAATTGCATACCACATACCTTTATATGCAAACTGTTAAACTACATACCTCTTATTGCAAATTCACGAAACCACGAACATTATTTTTAAACTTATTCCAAAATATATCTACTTATTTGTTATTTTGCTGGTTACGTGAGCGCTTCTCAAACTTATATTGCACATACTACTATTTTATGTTCATTAATTAGTATCACATTTATTATGTAATTACATTTTTACTTTTCAAAATCATCATTCTTAGAGTATAGGCTATGGTTAGTTTATACTTTGTTCTATTTATATTAGATTAGTTTTTAACTTATGATCTAATGGTGGACAAAACAAAATAATAGTAACCCTAACCTTAATAGTTACTTTGTGAATAACCATAAAATTTTCTTTTACTTTAAAAGAAAAATACTAAGAAAACAGAATTATTTTATTATTTGTTATGAGAAAAAGATATTATGCCCTGTCTTTTACTAGTATATTTTGTAATGAATATTGCACTATATATATATATTCTTTGAGGATATAGAAACATCTTAATTTGATTATATTGATAGTTTCGAGATGAAATTTTCTGTTCACTTCTTTATCCCTCTCACATAAATATTACTTTTTTAATAAATGAGTTAATATGGCTCCCATAATATATTATTTTTAGTAAATATAATTCAATTTATGTGAAGAGATATGGAAGGGGATAGAGAATTTGGGATAGAAGATTTCAATTCGATAGTTTTCTCACTTTTTTTTTTTGTTTTCCATCTGGTTTCCGAATCACATTGGGCCGACTAATCCGGATTCGGGACGGGTCCAAAGATTATGGTATTTACACCCCTCCTAATCGCAGTTGTGGGGGATCGATCCGCAGACCTCCCTACCAAGCGCAGCTCCATGCTACCACTGCGTCAACTCTCGATTGGTAGTTTCCTCACTTTCTTTAAGATATGAACTAACTATAAATGATGTTATAAAAAAAAAAAAACTAACTATAAATGATAGTGATGTTGTGGATTTTCTTTAATGAGAGTGTTCAATCCATACGGAATTCTTTTTTCTCTTTATGATAAATAATAATTTGATCGTGATGCTCAATTTATGAAGCCTAATGATAGAAAGTGCAACTTTCAAACTCCCTCCCACATGGGTATATCTAGGGGTGTTTTTTTTGGTTTTACAGTTTTTTTTTCCCTTTTCAGAAAAATTGAAAAGTGAAATCATGAAGTACTAATATGAAATTAACCCTTTTTGTAAATAATCTAATTGATTTTATGGTAGAGTACGTATAAAGAAAGAATTTGTTGTATTTACGTGTTTTTATAAATTGGTATCTATGTCTCGATTGAGATTGCACCAATTTTACAAAATAACCATTAATGATATAAAATTGGAGCATTTCAAGTAATATTATATTCAAGCAATATTAAATCTTCAACTTATTAATTTTGAGGTTATTTAAGCGATTCTAAATGAAAAAAGAGAAAATAAACGTTTAAAGAGAAAAGTAAACATTCAGTGAGAAAAATGCACTAAGAATGAGTTTGTTTTTCCAATAAAACAAAAATAGACTAATAAAAATATAAAGGAATAAAATCTATATAAAGGAATAAAATCACATAAACCTAGACTATAGACCATAGCTAATATAAATAATAACTAATCTACAAAATCTATAAGAAAATAATTGTGACGGAAAGATAATATGTTTAGAATAATTTCGTTAGTTTGCCTGTTGTATCTTTTTCTTCTTTTAATAATTTTCCGATCTGATTTTCGGTCGGCTTTGTGAAGATGTCAATTTAGTTAGAATGTATGCACTTTGACCTTAGCTTGTAACCGTGTCTTTGTTTTAAAAAAACATTTTCAATGTTTCCTTTGAGTGTTGCTATTACTGTCTCCCTGGCTCTTCTTGAAGTTCTATAGATATTTTCACTGATTTTCCTTCCCCCAACCAAACCATCTCAATGGGATCGACAAGTTCTGTGCGCTCTTTCACATGCTCGAGGATGTCTTCATTTCGAGGAGTAATCCTAAGAGATGTCACATAGGTATACCGTGTTGCCTCTTGATTCCTATAGAGATGGTCATTCCCCGAGGTGTGAGAATCATTCATGGTAGGTACCACATTGATAGTGCTCCTCGAGGCTCTGATAACAAAGGACATATGTATGCTTATCTGGTGTCAACTACTAGGAAGTCTCCCTCGGTTCCCCACTTTGGAGAAGTCCTTCTGATCTGAATTTTCAGCCTAGTTTCGCCTATCAATGGAACGGAATTACTGCTGATGCCAACCAATGGAGAAGTTGAAGGTTTTAAACAGCTCGGGTCTAGAGCAAGCGGCTCATATGTGCATCGAGTAATAATGTTTACAGAAATGCCCATGTCTAACAAGACTCTTCTCACAACGTAGCTTTCTTTCTATCTCTATCTCGATGACTAAAGCATCTTCATGAGGTTTTTTTGGTCTTTTCTTCAGCATGCCGAAATCGAAGGTTTTCGCAATTTCCTCGATTTGTTCTCAATTTTCATAAACATGTTTTCTCTTGGTTCTACTATCAGTACTTGATCCTCATGCTATCATGTTGATATGTTGGACCCGAACGACCATGACTAGGGAGAGCTCAGAAATTTGTTCGACAGTTATTTGACTATAAAATCAAACATTTGAAACATATTCTTGATAAACTGAACCAATTTTGTACAGTTTGATTTTTTTTCGTAACTGTACTAATCGCACAAAAAAAGAAAAAATTAGCCACTTTGATGAAATTCTTTTGTGATTAATTTATATGTGACATAGTTGTTAGTGTTTCGTTTTTTTTTTATGTTAGTTACACTATAACTAACATATAAAAATGGCAACACACAATGGGGTTAGAGCCATTTTACCGCTCAGTTGGAGCTTGTTGAGACAACTCTCTTAAAATTAAGCTCAGGTACAAAAAAAAAGCATCATGGTTTGTTAGGTTTGCAATCTTGTGATTTAAAAACTTGCAAACAAAAATATATTTGACCTATGTAGTTTGCAGTTAAAATTTTTATAACACGACAAATAAAAGATACATGCATAGATATCTCTTCCATAACACAAACAGCAAAGCCTTTCAATCACTGCAAGGTCCATAACAAGTTCTAATAAAATGAGCAATTTGGTACTCCTAATAAGATCAAAAAAGTATCAACTAGACCAATAACTTAACACCCTTTAATGCTGCCTATACCCACCCAATCAAAATCAACGAGTCAAAGAATACAAACAATGCATTTGCGATGCAACCTATGTTGCACGGACACTCTCTTTAATCGCCTTTCTACCTTCATGTCCATGTTCGCATCCGTCTCAGTTGCAGTTTCCATTTGAAGGCTATTGTTAGAAGTATCATTTCCTGGCGTCCATTTCCATTTTGTGTCCGTGTCCGTGCAACATAGGGTCAAATGGCAATACTCAAATCTTGAAAAACATATATACACAGAACCCTCTTTCTCGAAAAGGAAATCCTGAGAAAAAAGAAGGGAAAAAAACTATAAGAATAGAAACACTATACAGAGCTCCACTATTTATGCCTTCACTGCAAGGGATTGCAAGTGATCTAGAAAATCTTGCAAGCTCAAATCATCAGTGAGTATGATTTCTGATCCTTCAGTGTATGTAGAGTTTTGAGTAACAGATGGGTTTAACTTGGCAAGAAGAAACCGAGCTTGACTGCCGTTTTGGTCACATTTTATGAGTTTCGGAGCTGGAACTCGTTCTGCTAGGAGTTGTTCAGCATCAAGTTCAGGAGCTTCCAACAGCTTTCTCAGGTTCTCATGATTTGGGTCTCTGTGATAACCAAGTTTCCTCCACTGAGCAATCTTAGACCCGTAATGAATCACTACATGGAAGTAAGAATCAAAGAGTAAAATAACATCCGACTCGATTGATCGAACATCTAGGAGGACTGGAATCGGAGGGCCATCAAATGAGTACTGGAAAAGCGTTGGCTGTACCATAATTAAGGAGCCTACAACTCCTTCGCGGTTTAACATCACGTGGAAGAATGCAGTTTCATCAGGTGTACAATTGAAAACATCTATAAATTGGGACCTCCTCAGATAATACATGAATTGTGGATAGAGCGAGAAGTTTGTAGACAGCCGGAACGTAGACGGATCTTCTGGGACATAGTCTCCAAATTTGGAGGCAAAATGAATAAGGTTGTCATCCAGCCATCTGATAATGTCTCGAGCATAAGATGTCTCTGATCGGTGAATTGCAAGCCTCGCCATAACAGCAGCAGCCGCTTCCTGATCAAAACCAGTGGTTATTTCTGCTGACTTCTTCCCCACCCATCTTCTTGCAGCTGTGGTTACTCTTTTTCGGACTCCCGTGTTTCCATGTCTGTAACGTGTTATGAACTGTATAAAAAATGCGGACCCGGGATGCGCCTTTTGTTCATCGCCTATTTCAAAGAAGAAAGCTATGCATGTTTTTTTAGTCAGTGTACCCAACTTCCACATGTAGGTACCCCCTTCCCCGGTCTCGTGATCACTCACCAAATCATTCTTCTTCTTAAGCGAAACACAAGGTCCAAGAGCTCCACATATTTTTATATCTTTTGTAGTCACAACCTCAATAGTTGCATCAAAATACATCTTCATATTCCCCTCATCATCACGGCTAAAAACATGCCGCAAGCACTTCCGAAACTGATCAGACTCGAATAACTCTCCTAACAACATGACTCCACCCGACTTCTCAACAGGGGCTTTTAGCTCTGCTGCTCCCACTTGATCAAGAGAGCAAGCAAATAAATCAAGAACTACGGATGCATCAGTTAATCTCTGAGATAACCGTTTATAAAACGCAGGAGATTTCTCATAATGTGGTGCTCGACCATTAATAAGGTCTCTATGAGTTCTTATTGCATTACTTAGATCCGAATCCACAACAATCCCTGGGCCCAAAGTCGCAGGACCAGAAATGAAGACCATTATTCGGGAGCCATTATGCACCGAACATCCTTCAAGAAGTCCAAGCGCAACAGATATAGCAGCTCCAGTACACCTTTCCGGCCGATGACCCGGCTTCACTACTCCTAAACAAGAAATTTCCTCTATTGCTGTAACTACATTGAACTCACAATCAGATACAGGCAGCAAAAATCCTTGATTCTGGATATTTGGTGCCTTCCCGAACTGTGAATGCTTCATACGATGTATTCCTAGAAATTGTTGTGTCTGTGAGTTCAAAACAACAGATAACAGTGATTTAAATGCAAATTCGTTTCCGTTACAATCAAAAGCTTGTAAACAGAACAATCAAAACACTATTCGATGACCAAAACGTCTCCTTTTGGAATCAAATTGAAACATCCAATATCACATAAAGCAATAAATTACAGTGAATTGAATTGACAAGGTACCTGTTCAACAGAAACCTCCCGCTCGCCATGAAACACAACGACCCTCGAGCAATCAGAGAACCCCAAATCATAAACCCTAACCATAGAATCAAAAGCAACCAAACCAACCAATGCATTTTCCGGCAATTGCTCAACAATCAGCAACAACTCATTCTTCACAGCCCTAATCTCCTCCTCCACCATACAAGCATCCACCACAAACACAAACGCCGGTCCAAACACCCTCACCTCCGCCACACCACCACCACCACTCCTCGGGGTCCCAACCGAAGCCATCGAAGACAACGAGCCAGAAGACGACAACGACCCATTACCCCAATTATACCCTAAATTGGAATTAGTACTAAATCTGGGATCAACCCTATCAATCTTATACTCAATTGTACTATACGTCGGAAAAAGCTCAGCCGGAAGATTAGTTTCCCCTATCCCGGAATAAGATAAAGGGAAAGTATTCCTCTGATAACAAAAGGGGCATCCCCAAATTCTAGACTGGTAATCAACACGGGCATAAGGGTTTAAGATAGCAGAACAGCGAGTGCAGGTAAGGGGTTCGTAGGGTAAGATTGGAAGCTCTGAAGATTGCATCAATGGCGTGGACATGATACTGAGTGGAACTATGAGGGATGTCACTTCTTTTTTGGTCGTGGGCCATGCGTTCCAGGACCATCGGAGACCCTCGATCGCTTCTAGCTCCACGAAATCCATCGATCTGAAATGGGTTTTTCAGAAAGATTCCATTTTTGGAAATTTAATTTGGAGATGGTGATGGAATATCTGAGTTGTAATTAAGAACAAGTAAGCCGAGGAGTATGTTTGGTTGCTGATAAAGTGAAGATTCTTGTTTGTTTTTTTATTTTTTAATATATCATAACAATGTAACATGAACGACATGTCAAACGTTAGCAGAGCTGCGAATACGATATGTCGTATAGGGGGTGTCTGGTATGTAATCCAACGGTTAGATATGGGGAGGTGAGTTGGCAGGATTTAAATCAACGATTAACTTATGCATGATATCGTCATAAGTCCCAGCATTTTGTTATTATTTCATTTAAGATTATTGTGTCGAATGTTTGTAGAAATTCCCCAAATCGATAATTAATGATACTAGAACTAGAAAGCGAACAAAGGGGTAAAATTTAGATGGCATGCTTTGTTTATATTTATTTTGATAAATAGCTTCCAATAGTACCGATAGAATTTGAATTTAAAGTGTTAAATAGTTTGAATTTGATCGTCGATAATATTCAATTGGTACTATTGCAACTCTCATTAAAAGATGTCATATCATGATGTTCATGTTGTTAAATCCTACCAATTTAACACCTTTAATTGACTGTCAAATAAATTTTGTTTAGTCTCGTATTCAGATAGAGCTTTTATTAGAGAATTTCTCATTCCTTGAAAAACATGACATGAAATTACAAGTTAACATGATTACTAAACCAATTAAGTCAGATCTACAAGGATCAGTAGACACTTATACATTCAATCAAGTCATATAACAATTATACTGTGTAAAACCACATGGATTCAAAGACATTATTACCGCAAACGATATCGCTCGAAGTATAAAAAGAGACCAATTACTGTAAATGTAATTATATCAATGTCACATAGTCATTGCTCTCATCAAGTTTGAAGTGTCACATGTATTATTATGATGGAGCAAAACTTCAAATAGGATCATATTGAATTTATTGACATATATGTATATTTTCTTTTAACTTTATTACTGAATAATCTACTTTAGAGATTGTGAATTTTTCACCCGAAGAATGAGGGTTGCGCCCTAACTTTACCCTCCAAGTTAAACGCGACTATGATTACTTTGTTTGGTTTATGAAGAAGAGCAACTATAGTTACTAAAGTATTTATGCAAATATAAACTCTAAAGTACATTATTCATTAATAAAATTAATAAAGTAACAAGTAAAATCACTATAATTGTATTTCGCCATCAATTTCACCGGAATAGTTGATTGAAAATTGTTTAGACCTACCATAAAAATGTCAACCCTATAAATTTGACAGTAAATATTTTACATTTAAGGTTAATGTTTTTAGTATGTGGCATCAACATGAATGACTCATGGTTGTAATATGTCTACTATCCTAAACCTGTATTTTGATATAGAGCTTGGTAGTAAGAGTCGAACTGTGGTCATATCTCTAGCTCAACCTATCATGTATATATCGACTAAGCTACCAATCATTTATACATAAAGAAATTCTACTTTTGAACAAAATACAAGTCAGGTATTTTTTATACAGAGCCGACTAATAGGCCAATGGGCCAATCAACCTAGGCTGTTGCCTAGGCCCCCAAAAGATAAGGGTCCCAATTTCTAATTTATACTCGTATATAAATATAGCTTATACGGACTGTAGTCATTCTTTTAATCCATTCAGTATGAATTAATATTTTAAAATTCATCTAACCAAAACCTATAAGCAAGCAATGGAGGGAACATCCTTATTTCCCTTATTTCTTTTTCTCAAAATTGTATTAATATTCTCTTCTTTTCTTCTCATCAAAATATATTTTTTTCAATATTGAATTTAATAAACACTTAACTAAACCCTAATTGCTCCATAAAAAAAAAAACTAAACCTTAATTTGCAAAGTTTCGTCATAAAATTCATAAACCAATAAGTGTTCACGATTGTAATTCATCTTTGTTTATGGTGAAAAATTTAATCACTATCAAATTCCATTACAAATTTACTTCGTATTTAATTTGTTTATTAGTTTTAGGTTATGCTTAAAGAATGTTGTGGTTAAAGTTACATCACATGGTAATTTTTATTTTTTTAAGATCAATATAAAATTTCTAATTACTATGTAGAGTTTATTATTTATGAACTAAAAATTGCCTAGCGCCTCCAAAATGTTGGATCCTCCCATGCTTTTATATATAGATATATCAGTTCCACTCACCTACACCTTAATGACCAAACTATATTTTGGTCATTAAGCCGAGAGATCAATGAATTGGAATCCTAATGCATATAGATACAAATGGTCTAATGACATTAAATAGAAATTTATGTTTTTTATTATACCCTAAATAGTCCCCCGTATGAACCCGTTGTCCTGTATATTTTCAAAAAGTAACATAATTAGAATACATTCTAGATTTCTTTTCTTCATTATAAAATTGTAGGATGAATACTAATGGCTAATGAGCAAATATAATTTGGTGATTGATTAAGGTGTAGACTGATACATGTATATAAAGAATTTGTTTTCAGGTACGATTATGACTTATGAGGGTAGAAGCCCAAATGAAGCAGATCTTGTGGTTCCAAACTGTAAAAATGTTGGAGAAATGGGTCAACTACATATATTTCTTGTATCGCCCCAAATACATTATAGAAACAGCCCATTATTCCAGAAAATATTAGACATATGAATCCAATTGGGCCAAAAAAATCCTATATATATCATCATAGTTTCAGAGTAACATAAATTGGCTCTCCAGCCCACTTTTTATTTTCTTATATAACAGCCCTTTCTTTTTTCTAATAAATATTTCTGTCTTTTTAACTCAATAATTTTGTGTTTTTGAAACTTCTTCCGGTTTTCGGAGTTTTGATTCGTTTGTCACTATTATTTTTTGATTTTCTGGTTCATAATCATGAAATGTCTATTTCTTTTTTTAGAGAATATGAAATTTTGGTTTAAGGAGTTAAATATATTGGAAAAGCAAAATTGTCAAAAATGGAATCTATTTAGCTTGCCACTTTTTAGAAAGTAATAAATCAAATATGAAGACATGTACCCTTCCCATTACACATAACACTAAATGGGATTGGTGGCGACACCATATAACCTCTCTACACCATATAACCTCTCTGACACGTGGACAAATCACACGTTCGAGCCATGTATAATACGTGCAAGGAAACTTCAAGGATATTTTCGTAAGCACCACACTTGAAACAAGCCAAATATAGATAGACATCCGTCTAGACAACACTTGTAACGACTACATAAAAGAAGTGGAGTCGCTTGTCAATGAGTCATCCTTAGTTCATCTTTGCATGCTTACTCCGATTCTCACCATTATCTTTTCACTCATATAATTATGTAAAAAGAAGTATAAACTAGAAAATAATATATGTTTTATTAATTTAAAGATAGAATGAAAAAAAAATCGTATATTAAATTTTACTATTAACTCTAATGTGCATTGAATCAAACGTAACCAATAAAGAATTTACGGATAATGAAAATTCAAAAACTACATAATTCCTTCGAAATGCAAGTCGTTGATCTTGTTAGCTATTTAATATTCATAACTTGAATGGGGTGAATTGAATTGACCTTCAACATTATAAAGCCAGGATTCATGGGTGAGAAAAAAAGTAGGCCACCTTTGCATGTTTAAGAATGTTTAATTTCAGGAGGCATTAATTTATATTCCTTATTATATAATTAGGGGTATTTTAATCAATTATCACCATTTCAAATGAGATGAAAATTAATCTAATAATCAAAGGAAATAAAGTATAACTAAAAAACTAAATAGCGGTGCAATTTCAAAAATTTTAACACAATATGTCATTTTTATTAGCATAATTATTTTTTTATACAACTCTACACTTTTGAGACTCACAAACATTTTTTTATAAAAGCAAAGTCAAAGTCTTATACTTAACGGTAATTTAAAATAACCTTATAATTAATATAAATCCATAAACAAATTAAACCATCCACCTATCCACCAACATGTGCTTCAGTATATTTATCATGTTAATTATATATATTCATCAAATCAATCAAGATATTAATCATCAAAACATATGCTTAACAAATCTATATGCATCTTCAAATATTTAGTATTAATTAATCGTTACATAGTATAACCATATGTATTTCAAAAACAGCTCAAGTTGTTCCAATTTTGATTGATTCCAATTCATCGAATAATAATGTTCTCCATGAAATACTCTGTCAAATTTTTAATTTGTTTTATATAATAGTATTATATGGAAAGTCTTTTAAATAAATAATACCCTAAAGTAAAGGGTAAGATATATATCCTATGAATCAACCAACCTACAGAAAGCTAGATTTAAGCATTCACATTAATATGAATATTATCAATTAATATTTTTTGGTTCCTTCTGCAGCTAATTTAGCAGCATAATTTCAGAACAGAACATGTAAAAAATTTATATGTATTGAACAAAATAAAGATAAAACAAGAACAAAGGAATAATATTATTTTTTTCTTTTTCTCCAGATCCAAGAATTGCCTAAAATGTGTTCTAGTTGTAGCAAGAAAGAAAAAGAAATGAATAATTCATGTATGTGCATTGATTGACGTAAATTAAATTTAAAGGTTAGCGATCCAATAAAATTTAAAAAATAATAAAAATAATATCATGTCAAAGAGAGATTAATTAATCAAGTTAAATCACTGTTTTACTTATAATTTTTTTTTGTCATGTAAAGGTTTTGATGTATTTAAAATTTTGTATATTGATCTCATATTTTAGATCATTTGAGTTATTATCTATCATAATTAGTGAAATTTGTGATGAAAACTTGACAGAACCATTACTTTCCACTTTATACGTATTATTTTTTTGATTTGATCATCGACATGTTTAAAAGTTTATTTAGTATTCTTAGGTGGAAAATAAACTATTAGACTAATAAAATAAAAATAAATCAATAAATTATTAAAATCTTTCAATTTTGATTTGACAATTATCATTATGCATGAGTGAGATAACTTTTTATGTCAAATTCACATTCATATCGGATGAAATTTCACCAATTAGAACATATTAGTAACCAAATAAATTTTTCTGAATAGTTCAGGATCCAACATTGAGCAAATGACAAATATGAACTAAAACTCAGAACTTAGAGCAAATCAGAGGGCTAAATAAATGTTATAATCTCATTATTTTAAACTAAAGCCGTTTGAAAGTTTAGACCTTATTCTTTTTTATTTAAATTTAATAAAATAAATTTCAATTCAATTTATTATTTATTAATTCAGTAAAGAATATGAGACATTCAATAAATTTGGTTCAGTTAAGTAAAAAAAAAAACAATGCTTTGGTCACTCAAAATTCAGTATCCGATTTAAACCGCCTATATCCGTCTAGACGCTCAAAGTCCGACTTGTTTATGAATAGCTCCCTTATTAGTCCTTAACTACTCTTCGAAAATCCTCAGCCACCCTAATAGCACCCTAACATTTTATTACGTTTAAACCTAATTATTTATGTATACAAATACAATACAACCATATATAATATAGAAAGACAGCCACATTCACTTTGCAGGTAGATGCAGCTACACTACATATTCACCAATCAATAATATAAGCAAGTTTATCATAGAAAGTATTTAAATAATTTGGTTATTATCTGAATCTTACAAAACATATAAGAAATAAATTTATAAATTCATTATGCCATAAATAAATGTCCATTATTGAGAGGCCCATCAAGTCGCACATGGCTTTGTTCCCCTCTCTAAGTTGGGTCCTGAATTTAATAACAAAAAATGATCGATCCCTCTCATAATAATTCTACAAAATTGCATAATTCTAGCAATTAATTATGAATCAACAAGAATAATCAATTCATCAATGAAAAAAGGAATATATTTAAGAATCTTTCTGATTGAAAACAAATTTGTAATCAATAAAAATTGAAGGAATAAAACACTGAACAAACTATGACAATTAGGACAAGAACAAACAATTACTTAATAATTAAACAAAATAATTAAAGGGTAATTAAACAAGGCAGACAATATATAGGGTTAAGTAGTTTATTACTTTTGTCCATTACAATTGTCTAGATGTTTTTGCTTATCTATATACCATCAAAACAAAAATAAAAATACAGACACTTTCAAAACCAAACCAAAATAAAATCAAACACACATTTGTTGGTCTTGCATTGCATACACTGTATATATGCTTCAGCTTCTGCTCTTGCATTTCTCCATAGCTCTTGGTGCTGAAATTTTATAATTCATAAATTTGTGTCATTCATCCTACTATAATATTTTGTTAAACATAAAAATAACATTGCAATATAATTGTAATTTAGGTCCATACCAAGTCCAATAGCTTCAGAGCCCTTCATAATTCGCAAGCGCTTGCACGAATCAACAAACATCCTGAAATTTTAAGAAATCTAATTAGTTTTGCAATTTCAGCTGATAGATAAAGTTCAAAAGTAATATCGACATATACAAGTATAGTATAACTATACTTGAAAATAAAAATAAAAATACATACATCATTCTATCACATATTTGAATTTTAGTAATTACATATCAGAATGCACCTAAAGTTGATATATTGGTTAGTTTAGTCTAATAAATTGAATGTTATGTACCAAACAGTCCTAGAATTCACAAGGCTTAGACAAATTAGTCCAAGTTTTAACCTTTTATTATTAAAAATAATTGCAAACTTAATTGAAGGATGAAATAATATGGCCCATTCTTTTTGGTTGAACTGGACTGAAATTGAATGAAATTGAAGTGAACTGAATTGGCTGAATTTTGCTGAATAAAACTGATTTGAACTGAATTTTGATGAAATTAAGTTAAAAAGAACTTGGTCTATATGTAAGATCTAATTCGGACTAAATTGATACCGGCCGTCTAAGTTTGAGGATAATTTTTACCCTGAAATTCTATTATTCTTGTAATTACTCCGCTTGCTCGTTTTGAGGTTGTTTAGACCCTATTAAAATAGTTTCTCTCTCAATTAAAATATTATGTATAAGCGAGGAATCGACCTGAAACCTTAGTTTAAACAACTGCCACTTTAGCCAATGTTAATTGGTACCTTCAATTCCTGTTTAATTTATCTAAAGAAAACCTAAAAGATTAAATTGATAAATAAACTTGGATAATACTAATAATTTGTTATGTCTGCACTGATAAATTCCATTTGTTTGAGTTGTAAAAGAATGTTAAATTTATGGTTGATTTGATTGGATTAGGATGCAATTAATTAAGAGAAGAGATAGAGATTAAAAAGAAAAAAGAACATACTCCCAAGGAACATCACCGACGAGCATCCAGTCACCGTCCTTGTCTTCGTAGGTTGGCACATATTCTGAGCTGTTCAGAAGATCCATTAATTTTCCTTCTTTCATAAAGTCTATCATTCCTTCGCTTCCATAATTACCTGATTTAATTAATCACACCAAATCTTTTAGCATAAAGCATAATCTTTTTAATTATATACAATTATCCATTCTAATTATAATCATCATCCTCCCCACGAGCTAGATCTCAACAACTATTAATTCATTAATTTAATTAACTCCACTTGATCTCTCATTATGCTTTCATGCTTCCTCAGCTCTTTTTTTCTTTCTACTTTCTTGAGCAAGCAAGAACATAACAAGTATAAGTTCTTGTCTGTCATTTCGAAAAGCTTCAAGCTATTTAAGTTAGATCTCGGGTTCGAATCTCAGTATATTGAGAAAATTTAATTGGAAGTTTAGTATATATAATTCTAGCTAATAAAGAAAGAAATAATTCATCTCAGAATGTTGCTGAGCATGGGATCGGATGGTTCGAAAGACCTTAATAATAATAATAATAATAATAATAATAATAATAATAATAATAATAATAATAATAATAATAATAATAATAATAGTAATTCAAGTTTCAAGAATTTTAACTAAATGGTTGAAGTTTCAATTAATTCTGACAATTCTATTGTCAATGAAATTTTAAAACATGGTATGATTCGACTAAACATTTCAAGCCCAAGAAATATTTGCATGATTAAAACATCGGCTATGTCGAATTCGAGAGGGGAGATAGTAACTTACCCATGGTGAAGGAGCTGAACATTTTGGCTAAGGAGTCAGAGAGTTGCTGGTAGCTTTGGTACATCTTGAGGTCAACCTTACGAAGATAAGGTGCACCATCCATGCACACCTTAACGTATGCTGCACCTGCACTTGCTTCCTCGCTGCTGCTGTTCTTCTGCGCCATTATCACATTCTTCCTGTATGATCTCACTGGTGGCCATCCCACTACCTGTGCCCTGAAATAAAAATAAAAATTACAAAAACATTCTAGAATATATTTTCATTTTCTTAAAACCCTATACTTGTACTTTTTCCCCAAACGGTTTCTTTAAAGATTATAATAAATCTCAACTTTGTGGTGGGTGGTTTGAATCCTGATAAGCAGTTATAAAAACTGTTGGAGATTCATATAAAAGATATTGTTGCGTTGATCTTAACTATCAGCTTAAACTTTTACTTTAATCGGTTTTCGAAGGAGAAAACGTTTGTACACTAGCTAGCCTATATGGCATGGAAACATAATCTCAAACACAAACCAGGGACGGATCTAGGAAGATTACGAGAGGGTTCTAACACTCATTAGTTGACAGAAAAAAAAGTATGAAAGCTTTATTTTTTTTTGAAGTAGAAACTCGCAAATCGCTTCATTTTCAGCACTAATAACCATTTGAGCAACCCTGTCACTGAATCATGAATCTGTTACTAAAGCAAATGATTGAATCTCTTGATGACGAAAACTGTTGTTGGCAAAAGTTTTTTAAAACTATACTCTTCAAAACATAGCCAAAAAATCGAAACACAAACTAAACGGACACGGAGAAGTAATTACTTGGCGGGTGGCTTGGAAGGGTCCTTGATGGAAGCAGCAGACTTGTCCTTAGAAGAAGGACTAGTATTGATGACATTTTCATTCATCAGATCTTTGGACTGAAGATTGAGCTTCAAATCAACAGTTTCAGAAAACCCTCTTTTCCCACTAGCCTTAGGCGTCTCCACCGCCGGAACATCATTCTTTCCACCACCACCGCCGCCGGGTAATCCCAGACACAGCTCAGTCTCCTTCAAATTCAAATCTCGGCCACCGGTTATCACGCTTGCCATTTCTGAACTCCACAAGTTCCCAAATTTGTTTTTTCTTACTCCGAGAGCCCTCTAGAATTTCTTCTTCTTAAATTCTTCCTTTTTCTTAGGTTGTTTTTGTAGATTGGTATGTTGAGTTTTCTTTTCAAGATTTGGAATGCAAGGTATAGCCAAATGAGAGAGAGAGCTCAACTCAATAATATAAGTGTGTTGGGGATTTGTATGTATGCCTGCATGTGTATGTCTTATCAAGTGCTTCTTCCTTGTCTTCTTGACACGTGGTCTGTTTTTGCTCGTCCATTTACCTAAATCAAGTACTCTTGCTCTCACTATTTATGTTGTAATCTATTCGTCGGGTAAATTACATATGTGTACTATTTTTAGGTTAACTCACATTATGATGTGCAATTTTTCATTTGTCATTTTAATATGTAACATTACAACAAAATATATGAGCACTAAAACTCATTGGTTACTTGACCTCGTAAAACCTCATTTTTAAGGGACGTATTTTTTAAGGGCAATAGAGAAAAGAGATGATGCGGCACTTTGATCAATTTTAATCGGTAATTTTAGTGTTTGTATACTTTATCATGACATCATAAAAAGGTGGTATATATTAAGATGACAAATGAAAGATAGTATATTAAAGATAGTATATTATAGTATGAATTTATCCAGAAGTGATGCAATGTATAATTTACCTTCCATTTGTCCATAGTAAAAGCAAATGGTTTTCATTTTACACATAATTTAATAATATCTAGATGCAGTTTCAATCTTTTTAATGGTTTTAAATTTCATAATTTCATAGTTGTTTTCCCTTTTGTTTTCAAAAAATCACATATATTTTGTTGATTTTAGAATTGCAACTCAAGTAGTCAATAAACTATTAGTTGGTGATTTGTTATTAATCTTTTTTCATTTAATGACTTTTACAATGAGTATTATAATTTTATTTTTTTAGTTGGTAACAATCTGATCACTCGATTTGGATTATTTAAGTATTTTTAGATGGTTTTTCTTCCAATTAAAATTTTCCATGTACTGTAAGACTCGAACACGAAACCTTAGTTTCAGCAACTAGAGTCCTTCTACTTAAACTAACCTCTTAATTAGTTATTATTATTACTACTATGTTCTTTTTGACTAAACTGAACTAATGACTAATGACTGAATGTTTAATAAATTTTTCTGAATTTAATGAACCGAACTAAAGTTTACTGAAATTAAGTCAAAGAGCAGCCTTGTTAATAATATATGTAGTTTGGAATTGTTAAAAGAATAATCCTATGATTTTGGAAAAAAAAACCAACAAGAACGATTATTTCCTTTACAATGAGTTCTTTTTTTTCTAAAACATAAATCATAATGAATCATCTGCAAGCCCCGACCACTGGCACCACCCATAATGACTCAGTTGATCCTTTGTTTTGTCGTTTTATTTTTTCTATTTTCTATCTCTTTTTAAAAAAATTATAATCCATTTTCTCTTCCAACATTCTTAATTCTTCAATAACTTTCACTATTTGTAAAAAAAATAAAATTCTCCTCTAATTAATATTTCAACTATTTTCTTTTCCTTTTATAAAAAACTGAAAAAAAAGAAAAAAAAAAATGTTCAATCTTTACAGGATATTTTTAAAAAGTTCTTTCAAAAATTCGTCGGGATTAAGAATTTAACTCTCCAAATCTAATAGGTTTTTCTATGAAAAAATTAAAATTTTATATAGTTTGCATTTAATATTGTGTTTTACGTAAATGGATAAAAAAAAATGATATGAAAGGCTAAAATTAGCTCTCTAATCAACTTCAAATTCTGGTTCCACCATAACACTAATTCAACTTTGATAGAAAATAGATGAAATGTTACACGCAAAAAGCACTATTTGGCCAATGAACTAACCTAAATTTGTGAATTTGGCCACCAATCTTTTGTTTGGTCACATTTGTCCACTCACCTTTGTAATTTTGTCATATTTGATCATTGAATTACCAATTTAGTGAAATTTCACCACTTTTGATCAAAATTGAAAGGAATAATTCTGTTAAACATTAAATTTCATCCATGTCAAATAAGAAAATTATTTTTGAAATTAAAACTTGCAAAATAATACAAATGTAGGAATGTCATTTAATACTAAGGGTAAGATTTCACCAAATTACGAAAATGAGTGACCAAATGTGACCAAATAAAAGGTCAGTGGTCAAATACACAAATTTAGGATAGGTCGGTGGCCAAATGGTGTTTTTTGCCAATGTTAAATAATGGTTTGATTAATAAAGAATTACAAATCAATGACTTAATTTCCAAAAAATAAATGATTACTAATTTAAGGTATGTTATTTTTATTGAACTAAACTGAATGCAACTTGTTGCGTTATTTCTGCAAGTGCATAGTATTGCATATAGCTTCAAAAGATCGAACTCATTGAGATAGAATAATATGTCAACCTTTTCTTACAACTATTCGTTTTCTTTACACTTATAGTTAAAACGATAATCTTTGATAATTTGGTTGATTAAGAACACAACTTATTGTACTATGCCACACTTTACTTATACTTTTATTCACAGATTCACAAAGTTAAGGATTTACATACTAATCTTAGGTAAAGACATTTATTCATTTAAGCACATAAATTACTATAACAAGTCAATCTTTATATAACCAATCTAATTTTACCAACTTATTTCGAACTTTTGATTCGTGCAAATAAGTTAATCGTATATGAACATCAATTATAAAGACTAAATGGAACTATATCATTATTAATATCTTTTAATCAAATTTTATTACATAAGTAAAAATAGATTACCATCTAAGCAACTAAACATATTTAAGATCATTTAGATTGTAAGTAAATGATTTCTACACGTAAAATATACTTAGAAATCAATTTGGTATAAATTTCATACTAAATATGCAAACGAATAAAACTTCAAGAACATAATCATATGAAGAATATTAATCTCTTAATAAACTTTTTATCTAATTCATACAAGATATAAACAGAGAATCAAAGTTAAATAGAACATAAATGATAAGGGAAAATTGGAGCGTCAATCCTTTTTACTGTTCTCGGAAGACGTTTCAAGCCCCGGGCGTTCTTGCTTGTCTTCTCTTCGATGAACAGATGAAAGAAGTGAATCTCTCGATCTAAACTACAATACCTCAGAAATAGAATGAAATCTTACTGGAATTCTGGAATGAATTTCGACTAGAACTTGTGTAACTCGGGCGAATTTCGGGTATAAGGTAAATGGGAAATGTAAGTAAGTATTTTTGTATTCTTTTGATCTCTAATGAATCAACAACTAACCAACCCCAAAATTTGTAGAGGACTGGGGCATATTATAGGCATTTGAGAGGTGTATATGAATGGTTATAACTTTTATGGTCAGGCACGAACCCTACGAATGTGTACGACCCTTGGGAAAAGTAGTTTCGATAAGAACGATCGAGAAAATCCAATTCTGCTCGAATGTACAGTTTCTCGCGCCTGATATGCAATGTGGTGCGCTTGAGATAGGAGGGAATTAACCCTTGGCGCGCTTGAGATGGCTAATGTCGCACCTGAGGCAAGGGTTAATATGCCCTTCTCGCGCCTAAGATGCATTCCGTCTCTGGCGCGACGAGCTGTAACTCTACTTCTTTGACTTATTTTCTCCATTCAAACTTTGACTTCGAACGATATAACTTGTATTTGATGATACTTTGCTCGTTCGCGGCTCGAACTAACACCAAATCAGCATGATTGCACTAGTTTAAGCGCTGTATATCAAAACAAAGACATAGAAGTAAAATTGCCCCTAACCTAGATGTTTCTAAGCTAAATGAGATAATTTGCTATGAAATGTTATGAAAATTAATGTGAAATACATAGCTAAATTAAGTACCTTTTGGACTTAACTAAAACTAAACTAAACTAAACTGAAGTGCATTTACAGAACGGAAATTGTTGAACTGAACCGAACTAAATGTTGCTGAACTAAACTGAACCAAAATCAATTACTGATAAGTCATAAAGGACTAGGTTGGAACCCCCGGACATTTAACCGCACACTCGAACCCAAAATATATTAAAGGAAAGAAACCATAAAGAAATAAAGCAAATTAGCAAAGTCAAGTGAATCGATACATGTAAGGCTTGGGTTCCAATTGAATATGAGAATGCACCAGATGTGTGTGATACATGTAAGGCCATTGGTCATAGTTCTAACAAGTGTCGTAAAAGTCTTAGTGCAGTACCAAATATGAATGGTGTGGACAAAGGGAAATTGACCCAAGAAGCTGCAAAATTGAAAAGTGATCGAACAGAGAAACATGTGACTCGGAGGAAGAAAGTTACACTGACTCCTTTACAGGTTAATCAAGTTCAATCCGTAGAACATGTAGAAAATAGATTTGATGAATTGGAAAATTTGGATGACAACAATGACATCGTCTTTAGCCATAAGAAAATTATGGTACATCCTAACGCTTCAATTTTGCATAGGTCACGAATTCAATATGATTCTCATGTTCTGCAACAACTTATTAGTAGGCCAACATGGAAAGCACAATGCACTTGTTGGGTAGATTGATTCGGATCTGATTTGAAAGTGGAGGAGATTGATATTGAGAAAATTGAACAGTTGCGACGTTCAAATAAAAAGCAAACTAGCATGTCCGCGAAGCTTCGTGATGCACATTCTAACCCTGATGGGTGATATACTGTCAAAAGGAGAAAGGATAAATAGACTTCAATAAGTCAGATAGAGCCACCCATAGCTCAGAGTACTCGTATGTACTTTGGGGTTGGTTTGAAAAGACAAGTCTGGATTCCTAAACGCTTCTTACCTTGACTTCATTTTCTTTTCTTTTTTGCTTCTTTTTATTTTTTTTTGTTTCTTATTTTCTTTTGTACTTTTTGGGGTTGGGTTCATCTCCATCCCCCCGTTTGTTATTAAGAAAAACAAGTGAATCGATACAAGTCTCTTAGCCACTAAAATTGTCGGCAAAATAACTAACACAAAACTGAGGAACATGATCCCATCAAACTAAATTATTCTAGTGCGACCAAAATTAGCCAAAGCATTTGTTACTTGATTCCCTTCGTGAAAAATATAAGACCTTAACCTACATTTGTTCCAACTAATGCAGACAAATAGACCACTTCATCCGAATAGACTAAGATACCTTCTTACACTGTCTATTAATAAGCTGAACAACATAGATAGAATCGCTTTCTAGCCAAAAGTAATTCAAACCTTGCGTTTGACGTTAATTAATAGCATAATGAACATGTAATTCCGCTAGAAACAGAAAACCAGTCTCCATTGGGTAAGAAAAACTATCCAAAGATAAACCATTAGAATCTCAAAAAATACCACCACATCCTATAATTTGTTAAAAAAATTATACGCCTGAATGACGTGGTATGTTGAGCTTATAATTTGATGACATGTAGCACTTCAACTAATAATAGTTAATTAATACTTGTACTTTTTAGTTAATTATTTATATAACTAAAATATAAACCCTAGATTATATCATTAACTTTAAATGCTAACATATATAACGTGTCATCAAATTATTAGGTTGACGTGCGGATGAGGTGGTATACCAAACATTTTTTAAAATTTCTCCTATTTTATATCCTTAATTTTTTCAAATCAACATAAATCGGTAATATTTGTAACTCAATAATTATAATTAGAGTAATTTGTCTACAGAAAAAGCTAATAAAATAATTTGTCATTCTCATTACACCTTTTTAAACGCTTCATTATTAGCTAAAGTTAGGTTTCATTTTTATATTTGAATTAAATTGAACTGATTTAAATTGGCTGAATAAGGAAGAAATTTTGATTAATTCGGCTAAACTGAACTGAACTGATCAGAATTTTGGTGAAAGTAAGTAAAAAATAACCAACCTTACAACCAATAAAGTTAACAATATTTAAAATATGATTTTATTTATTTGTTTTATTTTCTTCAATTTAAATGAGCAAAATTGATATTTTTTTTAGAAAATAAACAAAATGTCAACGAGAGTAAATAAATAAATTAAAACCCAATATTCATAATTAGTAATGATTGCTTTTCTTTATTTTAGTATGAGGGGAGTAAAATAAATTATTGGTTATGGTACAATAATGAAACTATAATTTGGGTGAGATGAACATAATTTTATTACATAACCAATGGTATTTAAAAGGACATCAAATGTTATTGTATTGTCCTTAATTTTGAAAGGATAAAGGAGCTACTATATAGATTATTAGTATTTTTCAGTGAGAATCTTTCATATATGTCAAATGATACTCTAATTTTTATTTTTAGAATGAAATTTTTATTGTATACTCCTATCAATTTCAACAAAAATTAATTATTTTCTCATCTTTTTCTAAAGTCCTTTTCGAATTCAATTCTCTCATCTTCCCCCTAAAGATAGGCGTGTTAGCATGATGACCACCAAAATATAACAGAAAAGAATGGCTTACTATAAAAAAAATATTATTATGATTTCGGTCCAATAAATCAAATTAAATAAGCTTCATTTTTTCTGAAAAATCGATTAACATTCTAACGTTAAATAATATCATGTTTATTCTTCAATCATGTTTAAAACGTGGCATCTTTAACTCAAACTATAGAAAAGTTGTAAAAGTGTAACGGAACCGATTCAAGAGATCACTGACATGAAAGTAGGAGAATGCATGATCTAACTCATCTAAAGGAGAACAAGATTAACTAATCTCACATAAACTATAGAGAGAGAATGACTCTGACATATTTTAAGTTTTGGGTTTAACATATAAATGAGGCGGTTTAAAGCCATGAGTCCAATGTGTTATATTATAGCGGACAATACTTCGTACTAATTGTCGCGAATTAATATATCAACTCGAGCTTTTAGTTCAATGGTTATGTGACATGGTATCAGAGTTTCTACGATGAAAAAGTCCTGAGTTTGAGTCCTGGTAACTCTATTTATTGATAAATTAAAAACACACGGAGGGTTGACATGTGTTGTGCACGCTTTAAGTCAAAGGGCATTTTCATGAGTGTGTCTGTGAAAAATTAAGATAAAATATGCCGTTGCCTTAACTATCAGCTTGAAGTTTTAAGTCAATATGTTAAGTAACACTAATATACTTTTTGTAGTAGTTTTTGTACCTGATCAATGATTTTCTTGTAGTGTGACATGCGCGTTATAATTGGTACTAGAACTGGTTCTCTATGTATGATGTGTGATTTGAGGGCAAATTATGTTGAAGTTACGACATGGGCAATGAGTGACCTTAAAAGATGATCGCGAGGGTCAAGGATGAAATATATCTCATATCGAAATAGAGAGAATGTGAGCTTTGGATGCAACCATGAGTTGGATTTGGGTCACCGATGACAACATTTTTATGTTACCAAGACTGAGTGTCATAGATTAAATTTTGATTTTAGATTTATTTTTTTAAGATAAATTAAAATATATATTATTTTAATGAAGTTAAATTGACTAGAAGTTTATTCATACAGCCAACGAAATTCAAGATAAATTAAGAGAGTCGGTCTATTTCTAATTATTGAGTGACCTTAAAAGATGATTACGAGTGCCAAAGAAATGAGAGGATTGATTCGTATATTAAAACAAAAAAGAAGAAATTAGTTTATGCTATAACCGCAGTATTCGGTTAAGGTTTAAGTACCAAAAAAAGAATATGATGAAATCTGAAATCATATGCAAGAAATATATTTTTTTTGTTATTTTATTATGAGAAAAGTATAAATAAAATTCTAGTAATTTCATAGATCTGCAAATAGAGAAATGTGGTTTCATTTTTTTGTGAAAAGATGCATGTGGTTACAATGTTGACAAGTGAAAAATGTTGACTAATATGATGACATGTCATATAAACTTTGTCGATGTGACATGTTAAGTTGTTGACTTTGATGACATGGTACAATAAAATATTAATTATTTTGATGACGTGGAGTACTGTAAACTTGATGATGTGATAAATAGTGTTAGTCAAATTCATTTATTTATCAATTTTGTAAACCATATGTCTCATTTTACAAAAACACTCATTTTTTATTTATAAAATTTTGAAACTACAATAGTTTTATTTATATTTTTCCATTTTATTATTATTGGCACAATGATGGTAATAGTGTGAGATTCTTCTCGGAACCTTCTATAATGCATCCACTCACATGAATCAAATAATTTATGCTAATTTCTTCTTTATGCTAATATTAATATTAGCACTACCCTCCTTAATCTTTCCTATCAAAGAAAATGAAAATTATTTGAGGTCTTCTTTCCTATAAATAAATAAATAGATGCAGCTTGCTTTATCAAAAAAATAAAATAAATAGATGCAGCTTTAATTTTTTCTTAAAAAAAGAACCTACTAATTTATTGCTATAATTATTGGAGGACAACATATTTAGACTCCACATATAAATAAATAGGCCACTTTATCTTTTGTATTTTTCTATTTTCAGTTCGTTATCAAAGACCGAATAAAAATAAGTGCAAAATTTATGTACCATAATATTAAGTTTTGAGGTTTATGTACCAAAATTAAAGCAAGTGCATACCTCAGGCGCCATCGATGCAATTTACCTGTATATATCGTGAAAACCTAAGATTTTTTACGTATGAATGTGATGTTTGACATAATAAACTATGACAATGTGGCTTGATCTTAGCCCTTTTGTAATGTCACATCACGGTTTGGATCCCTCTCCTTTATCACAAAACAATCCTAATTGAATTATGACTCTACTTAGGTAAGTAGACCATGAAGATACGCTATGCATCCTCAAACTAATATTGTGCCTCGTATAGTTTTTCTTCAAAGGATAATTAGTTAGTCTATTCTTCTTGCAGAGCCTTTTTAAGGCATGATAATCACCATATTTTGTTATATAAACAAATGGTCTAGCATCTTCGAAGGTACTTAATTTAATACATACTCTTTCTATTACATATTCTCTAGAGCCAGTTGACTGACTTAGGCATCAGTGAGGAGCCGATGATCAATTCACAAAATATCAAATTGGTGCGAGGAGTGTGGATTAGAAGTACTAGCAATCTCATAACAATAGAACCAAATGTTAATAGCGCAACCATAAGTCAACATTGAGAAAGAATAAGATGTGTCTGATCAGATGACGTCTAAAACGAAGAGCAAGCATGAAATGTAAATTCCTATAGGAAATTAGAGGTTCCCAGGCATGCCAACGATCACAATGTATCATCCCCATGAGGTAGAAGACTATGTGGGTTCTCTAGAGCTAGAGATGTGTTATCACCCAATATTTTACGTGTCACGTGGACCAATAGACATTACCATTAAAGCCGCGTAGGCCAAAGATGACTACGTTGAATAGTCATAGTTGCCACATAGACGTGCGTTGAATAGTCAGAGCTAGGAGATTCTCTCTCCTACGTGGACTCTATTTCCTACTTAGTCTCCTGCTACAATTAGGAAATGAGCGACTAAACATGAGTAAGATCACCGACCTTGATGAGCGTGTTTCTTGATCAATCCTAAACTGACTAGGATTAGGTATCCGATATCTTTGTTATAAATACAAGGGATTTATAGAATCTAAGGTACATTATTCTCAACTCAAGCTCTGATTCATTACTTTTCCGATCACAAAGCTTTACTGACTTTAGCATTGGAGAGAGGTCGCCGGTCAACGGCCCCTTTTAGGCTAACGTTCGCTATTTTACAGGAAGCTCAAGCTTTACGTGGATTGAAGTTACAATTTCTCAGTAACAAGATGAAAAGATTTCTCAACTTATTAATCATTATGAAACTATGAAGAGCAACTGGAACAATTGCAGATAGATATGGAATATATCAAAAGTGGAATAATTCTATGCTTGGAAAGTTCCAAGATAAGAAATGTTGATTGAGATTGATGCCCTAATGATAAGGAGCGCCAAAGAAAATATCCAAACAAGCAAGGTGATGATGAGCAAGAAAATTTAGCAATGAGAAGTGGAGGAAAATATCCGAGCTAGTGAGATGATAATGAGCAAGAAAAATCTATTGCCAAAGCTGAGGAAGATCTCTAAGCAAGTGAACATGAGATGACAAACTATAGAATAATGGAAGAAGGGAGGCTCGATCAAGAGAAAGCAATAGAAGCCAAGCCCCAAAAAGGAAGAAGAAAGGGGTATAACAAGAGAAAAAAAGTTACAAGAGGAGGTGAGCCGAAAAAGAGAAGGAATATGAGAGTAGTGTAGGTCTCGAATAAACTGTGAAATACTCTAAAGGGTGAGGGGGGGAATAGACTATTGTGGCCAATTAAAAATTCTTTCCTAATGTCTAGTTGTCTTAGTAAAAGAAACTCAGTGGGAGTGCTTTCGATCGATACTCAGTATCGGTATTAATTTGATTGCTAAACAGTTTGGATCAAATCAAACGTATGCTAACTCAACACATGATGACTAGACTGGATACTGACTAAACTCTATTTAACACAGAGTATATTATAAAGTATAGATAAACAGTTTAGCAGTCAGTACTCAGCATGCACACATATATAACTCAGTAAGCAATAAACAAGATACATGTAAAGTGCTGAAGGATAGAAATACTCTGTGATTTATCCAAGTTCGATCACTATCCTTGTGCCTACTCATGTCCTCAAGGTACATTCCCTTGAGATTTGTGAATCGACTAAATATTTTTTGCAAGGCAGCAAAACCACAGCCTTTTACAATAGCTCAATACATCAATTTAGATGTAACTCTAAAATATTTTTCTCTCTTTCTAACTCAGTACACTGATGAATACATTAAGTGTGTATAATTTTGCTTAAGGGCTTTTTAGAACAATTCTAAGGATGAGAGATTTAAAGAATATGTTATTGCTTGTGAGGTATTAATGAGTGGTGTATCTTCATTTTTTCAGATTCGGCTCCTTTATATAGAGGTTATTCAAACTAGCCATTTAGGTTTGAATCTTGAATTTGAATCCTCAGTCTTCTAGTTAGACTTGGCAGGTTATTGTTGCATCTATACAAAGCAATAGGATTGATCTTGGGAAGAGTTTCGAACGTTGAACTTTCCTCATCAGTTATTACAGTAGAAAGAACTTTGTAGCATAACAAAAATTGTCATTTCGTAATAAGTCAGGAAATGATTTCTGGATAGCAGTGTTGGCTGCTTAAGGATTAGCCATTTTGGGAGATTTCTTGGAATCTTCAATATAGATATTTTTTTCAAAATTTTGAATGATCGACTGTGTTCAGATCTTCGAAGGTACCAATGTCTTGACTTTATCCATCAACTACTTGAGCTTTGATACTGAGTTGATTCTTCAAAGATACTTAGCACTTATGTGTAGGGTTTCAGTCTTCAAGTTACTATCTGACTGGATTTATTGAATATATATGATATCTTTTAATATCAAGTATTTAAAAAATTAGGCTAAATACCATGAACATTTCGAAACTTGATAAAAAACGATAAGTGCACACTTGAATTTTTAGACAGTATTTAACATTTGCACCCTGAAGTACAATGAGTAACTGGGACACTTTCAAGTTGATGAAGTAAATCAATTTTTCTGACTAAAATATGAAGCCAACAAAAATTGAATAATTAATTGTATAACAATTAACAAACTAAACACTTAACTAATACATGATGATAAGTAAAATTGAGTTTGAATTATCAAAATCATGACAAAATGTGAAGGGTTTGTAGAAGTAAGGACATGGTGGTGACTTAGGGACAAGTCACATCTTTTAGGAGATGGAAACAGCCCTAACCCAAGGTGTGCCCTTCAATTGCCCCATCAACATCTCCCCCCTACCCCATTCTTTCTTTCTAACCCCTCTATTATTGTTATTATTATTTTTTATTTTTTTGAGAGATTATTGTTATTATTATTATTTTTTATTATTATTATCCCATCATCATCTCTTTCCATTCCCATCCACATTTTCTTCTACACCAATATTCACCAAGTAATCAAATTTCATTTCAAAATAATAGAAAAAGAATACGAAATATAGTTTTTTTTTTTCTTGTGCAATCAACATTACAGTTAACACAACTAACAACGAAAAAAATTATATTTGCCAAATCACCAAAATTAATAAATTTTAGAAACAACTTTGCAAATACAAATATATTAAAATTTTAAAACACTCCTGATGTTCTTAACAATAAAAGAGTTAAATGGATTTTTATGTAAGGTTTTATAAATATATATAATACTTTTTTTTCGAAGAGATATATAATACTTTTATAACTGAAAAAACATATATTCTTGGTATGTATTGTAGAAACTCTCGCAAGTACACGAGATGAGTACAACTATGAATTGAATTTTTACTTTTTTGGTTCAAGGTGGAAAAAAAAAACACAAAATATTCTATAATAAGGGCTTGTTTTAATGGTTGAACTAAATAAAATATAATAATTAGGTGTAGACTATGGTCACTTTTTTTTCCCTTACTTTGTTTATACTTTGTCTTTTTCACCATTTGATTAGTTTTTAACCCATGATCCAATGGTTGACAAAACAAAGTAATGGTTACTTTGTGAAAAACAAAGTGACCATAGAATATCCCTAATAATTAAACTAAACTGAACTGATTTGAAGTGAATTTGTTTAACTAAACTGAATTTAAGTTAACAGTAACAGAACCCATGAATCATCAGATTGACGCATTCTTATTTTCAATTGGAATGTGAAACAGCAGAAAATTATTAATTTTTTACTTCCAAAAAGAACATCAATTTCAGTGTGATCATATTGAGGATGGAGTCAAGATCACATATATATATAAGAACACAACTCGTTCTCAATATATTTTTCAAAGACTCAAACAATTCCTTGTTTGGTTATAAGAAAGTGACTTCAATTTATGGAATAATTATGCAAAATCCATTTTACAGATTCAGTCAGCTAATAAGGATTCCAGATAGAACTTTTATAATTTATTTTTTTTAGTTTGGCAAATTGAAAATAAATAAATTCTTAACGTTCTATACTATCTAGAAAGTAATTTGCCAATATATCTTCTGCAAACTATATTCTATCTTACTCTTCAAAACGTAATTAAACTCTCTTATTACTCCTAACCTTTTTAAAATTAACTTATTTACCTAAGCCAAAAAAAAAAAATTTACTTATCCACCTCTTGAATTTTTTTAACAATCAATTATTCAGATAATTTTTTTTATTAAAAATGATAGTTTATAAATATATGACATTATTGTAAATGAGTCAAGTTCAAATGAGACAAGTGTTTAAGATGAGACTAGTTTTTATGGTGACACAAGGGGTATTTTTGTAATTCAATAGGGGAAGGTGGCAAACTTGTAATTGAAGGAACACCCCTCATGCGTGAATTGAAGGGAAAGAAGAGGAGGTGATGTCGGCGCTGATGTTAGCGCTGATGTCACCTCTGGAGAGAGAAAGAGTTTTAATTATTTTCTATAAAATGCATTTTCCCGCTCTTTCCGAACTCATTTTTCAAAAAAAATTATACCAGTGAACTCGTATTAATTAGGCGGTCATTTTGAGATCCATTTTTGTTATTTATAGACGATTTTTTATTTATTTATTTTTTTTATGGTTGTTCCAGCAGAATACTATATTTGTTCCATCGGACTACTCCAATTGTTCCACCAGAATACTACATTTTTTTACACTCCCAGAGTGCATTTAAAAAAAAATAATGAAAATATTCTGCTGAAACAAATGTAGAAGTCTGGTGGAACAAATGTAATATTCTGCTGGAACAACCAAGTATCCAATTTGAAACAAAAATAAAAAAAAATAAAAATCATCTATAAATAACAACAATGGATCTCAAAATGACCGCCTAATTAATACGAGTTTAGTGGTATAATTTTTTTTGAAAAATGAGTTCGGAAAGAGCGGGAAAATGCATTTTAAATAAAATAATAAAAACTTTTTCTCTCTCCAGATGTGACATCAGCGCTGACATCACCTCATCTTCCCTTCAATAATATCCCTCCATGTTTTTAAAATTTCAAAAATGCCACCACTTTTTAATTGTCTCACACTAAAAAAAGTTTCTCCATAATGACATTGTCTCACCTGATCTTATCTCTATTGTAAATATGTTGACATATGTAAATTGTTTCTAGCTAAATATGGAATCTCACATATAATCTATATATCTATACTATTATTAAAAGCGGCTCGAAAATGACACTCGGTGCAATATTAGACAATTCGTCACATGTCATTTTATTAGTTATTTAGAATTTTTAAAACATTTTTATTTAATTATTATTATTATATCAAGATAATATATTTGAAAATTATTGGATAAGAGTTAGGGAGTGAAAATGTAATAAACTAATAGTAATTATTATGGATTCATATACAATTTCTCATTTCCTTATCATGTATTTGAATTTTACATTTTAGATTAATATTTCATCCACAATTTAAAAAATTATAATAATAATTATATTTGTTATATATGTCGATAATTTCATTGAAAAGATATTTAAGAAAATATAGATTGATAAATGGTAAATTTGGTACATAAATTGTATGTCTAATGTATAATATGTTAACTATTCAGTAACACTATCTAACATGTATTTAGTTTATTATAAATAGAAAACTGCCCGAAAAATCGATTTTTAATTAAAAAATGAATAGAGTATACAAATTTTTCAAAAATATAATTTTAATTTCAAAATAATTGATGAAATATTTTTTACAACCCGTGCGATGCACGACTACAAAGCTAGTATATATAAAAGGAGAACCAAATCCCTTTCACCACAGTAAGTCACCTCATCAAAGTATGAGGTGTCAAATTTATAAAGTTTTCCCATTTTTTATATTTTTTTAACACAATTTAATTCTTGAAAAGTAACTCTTCTAATTCCCTTAAATTTGTATGTTACAAATTACAAAAAACTCTTCCAATTCCCTCAATTAGTAAATCATCTTATCTTAATTACAAATTGATGTTACAAACAACAATAATAACAATCATAATAACCTACCTATCCTTCTAACTATAAATCTATATCTAGCTAAGACAAAATGAAGGTGTTCTAAGATGATTTAAGCTGAGTTTACGATAAAAAGAAAATGAGTATTGAATTTCCTTTATTCTTTTTTATAACAATTGTAATAATTAACTTCTTCTCATTCTCTTTATTTCTTTGATAAATTTGTGAATTTATTGAGCCATTTTTTTTAAATGTTATTATTTAATTTTGAATTATAAATTAGTAGAAAATATGAAAAATTCATCGAAAATCTTAATTTTTTGTCAAAATTTTCAATGTGTGTATGGATATTTTTAACTAGGCATATGTAAAGTCACCTCTTGACATTCCAATCCTAAATTCACCACTATATTTTACCGCAACAACTTATATAAATAATTGTAATTATAATCAAAGTTTGAGCAGATGTATGATGTTTTCAGAGATAATTGATTTTTCACCAAAATCATACAAAAAGATTAATTAAATTTGGCCAATAATAATAAACAATATGACCTACTAAATAATGACTTGGTGGTTATTATATTTTTACGGATGAGCTTCAGGTCATAGGTTCAAATTTCATAATGGTACCAAAACTAAAATAAAAATAATAATAATAAACAGTATCATGTCTGTCCAACGTTAAAGGGTGGTACTATGGTTATTTTTTAGCCCACCCCCAACCCACAGATATTAATACTGTACTTGAATAATGTGAGAAAGAGGTATCTTTTTGTTTTTTTTTTTTTTTCATAAAAGTTGGTATTTATTTCTGTATCTTCATGCCTTTATCTACTAGGTAATAAACCTTAATTTCCATATCAAAAATTTCCTTATTTTCTTCTTCTTGTGGGCCTTATCTCCATCTTCACATGCTTCAACTTTAGGTCACCACAGCTAGCAGTATTGTTTTCTTGCAACATATATGTCACTTGAAATTAAATTTGTTTATTGATGTAATATCAAGTTAAGAATTTAAATCATAGCAACATCTATTAATTGGGGGAAATGATAGGTAAATGATATTCAGGACGAGATTTGTCACATATTAATATAAAAATTATAATTGACCTAAATTATCAATTAAATATTTTAATTTAATTAGTTTCTTGTGTTTTAGGTTAAGCGGCTTAGAGTTCGAATCATAGCAACCAAATTTGTTGGTTAAATTTCAATACATGACATTTTGGATTTGTGTTCACAATTTAAGCTCAAACAACATTCAAGTATATGAGTATGTCATATATTAATATAAAAAATGTCATGAGATAACAACCAAAAATGAAATTAAGCTTTGGGTAGTCTCTTACTTTTAAAGTCCATAACTAAGACCCAAGTCGTTCTCGCTCCTTATCATAAATTCACCCATGGCCCTAACCGATGGCATTGTATATGCCTTTAAAGACAGAATTTGACTAATGTCACTCTTATAATTGGAAAGTAAGATTACGATCTGTAGATTCCGTAACCAAAAGAACCGTCATGCTATTATGATTTTATTACCTTATAAAATTTGATAACCACCGAATACGAATAAGAGTCCTATTATGGCATTAATTCATCCTCAGAGAGATTATATATACTTATATACTATGAAACTTAAAAGGTACACATTCACAAACATTCTAAATTACTTGTGTCTTAAGTCATTCTCTTACTGACTTTGGCGTTGAGAAGTTTTCCGACGATCACATTGCTGATTCTGTCTTGCAGGATTCTCGACGTGCTAATGAGAAGATTTTTTTCTTCAAGTTATCATTGGTGTGGTGAGCATGGAGCTTTAATAAAATGAAAGAGATTTTAAACAAAAGTAAAGTTTAAGGCATCCCATAAATGTTGTGGCAAATAAACAAAGGGTTAGATGTAGAGGTGATCCCAATATGATAAACTTTGAAAAAGAAAAGGTAGGACAAGTCAAATTATTAGTACTAATTAAGCATAAAAAAATAGTTAATTAGGATGATTAATTAAGGGTGGGTGGGTCCTAAAAGATGAAATATATAAGAATCTTCATTTACGATAATTATATTCCAAATGTTGGCAGAAGCTGAGACATAAGATACCTTTGTGGGGGCTGACCTTTGCAATCTTTTCTTTAGAATGTTTGCTTCTCAATTTGCTTAATTTTCTTAATTTAATTTCCCCCCTAACTAATTACGCGTTTTTGACTTAATTTAATTAATTAATTTTTTCTTACCAAAACAAAGTAATTAATTTTTTGGTTTGATCCTTAATTAATATGTTAAACCAAGGTTGTGAAAATTGGACCGGCTGATTCGACCAGATTCAATCGGAACCGGACCCAATTCCGGTCTGGAAGTAGCCGGTTTTTAAGGTCTTTGAAACTCAGTCAGAACCGAAAGAATCAAACAGTTAAACTGGAAACAGAGCGGACCGGTTAGGTTCTTTGCATCTTTCAATTTTAAAAGGGAAAAAGTACATTTTTTTATTACAAGGGGATTGGAACCTAGATCTTTCTATTGCATGCCTTTAGTCTTAATCACCATACTACCTCTTAATTGTGATGTAAAACTCTAATAATTATTTATATGTAAACCATCATTTATGTTAACTTTTATATTTTAATATTTCAATTTATATATATAATATAGTATAAAATTTAGTCCTTCTCCACGTGGCGATCCAATTCATAAAAAGAATCTCGATATATTCATGTATATTTATCAAACTTTTTTGAGTTTTTCGTTTTCGTAACATTTTCTCCCCCAACTAGGATCTCCAATACAATAAACAAATTACTTCCTATTTATCACAATGTAAACATTAAATGCACTTAATTAACTGTTTTAAAGTACTTTAAACAAACAAAAAGGATATACCGAATCCACATATAGTGGCTGACAATAGGATGAAGGTTGCTTTTCAGATAAAGGAAATCAAATTCTTGGTTTCATTACCTAATTTGATCCAATCTAATAGCTCCTATTCTTTCTTGATTTCATCGTATCTTCTAATTCTCTCTTTCATTTATGGGGTTTGAAATAAATAAATACAAAAACTAGGAGAAAGTAGCAATAATATGCATGTAGTATTATTTTGTAAAAAAGAAAAAAAAATACTATGGTTTTAATCTTTTTTTTTGATAAGTATGGGTTTTAATCTTGGGTAAAGTCCAAAAAAATGCTTATGGTTTCACATTTTTCAAAAAAAAAATAATTGTGATTTACCATTACTGAAAATGAGGATTGTGATTTCATACTTTTTTTCAAAATTGTAAAATCCTATGTTAACGACTTGAAAATGAAAATTTTCAAGAGTTAAAGTTGTTTAATATCATGGTTACTACAGAATCACATTTATGGTTTTCAAAAATCATCATTTTTTAACTTTTCTCTCTCTAAACATCGACTTTCTTTCTCCTCGTCAAACTCCATTTAAATGATCCCAAAATAAAAAGGTTGAAGAATTAAAGTTTCTTAAAACATCGTTCTTTATTTGAACATGTAATTTTTGAAGTTATTGGTGCTGATTTTAAAAAAGTACGAAATTACAATCCTCTTTTTTAGTAGTAATAAACTACAGTCTTTTTTTGAAAAAAAAGTGAAATCATATTGTATTCTTTTTTACTTTACCCTTCGATCTTTTAGAGAAATAGGATGTGCATTTTTATCTCCATCTTCGAGAACAAGAATTCTATCACCTGTAATAATAGTACGGTGCAATCTAATTTGTTTCTTAATAATAGAAAGAAGTGTTCAATCACCAGTTTCACTCTTATAAATGCAAGTCATCTACAACAATTAAAGGAAAATATTAGATCAATTTGAGGATTTATAATTTGCTAATGGAGTTCCACATAAGCATCTTATTTAGTGCTATTATCTACGAAAATACTTTTATTAATTGAGTCATGATAATATGTTTAAATGATTTTACGTGGATGCATTTTAGTGTATAAAAGCACCAAGTAGGATGCTTACCTGAAATTCTATTAACACAATAAAATTTGTCCGATCTGGTTGGTAAAAGAGTACTTGCATTTCAGTTAATTTGAATTGTCATACTTACTAATCTCTAGGCATCTTTTATATTAAACTTTGACACCCGGAACTAATCGATGGTTGGCGCAGTGGTAGCATGGGACTGCGCTTGGTAGGGAGGTCTGCGGATCGATCCCCCACAACCGCGACTGGGAGGGGTTTAAATACCATAATCCTTGGACCCGCCCCGAATCCGGATTAGTCGGTCCAATGTGGTTCGGAAACCGGATGGAAAACAAAAAAAAAAAAACTTTGACACCCGCTTATGCACATGGTCCTTAGGTTTGAACAGTACACAATACGAACTCATCTTACTATATGTTTTTAAATAAAAAAATATTAAAATTTGTCAGGGCCTAAACTTGGAACCTTATCGTTGCAAAAAAAATTAATTCTACACCAATTTAACTGACTGAACTAAAAGCTTAAGTTTACAGTTAACTAATCATTCTTTTTGATATTGAACTCTACAAATGTTTAAGCTGAAATTTTAAGCTAAACATATGAGACAACCTTCGCATTTATTCCAACCAAATGATTAAAGCTGACTCAAATCTAATAACAATTGTATCCTCATTATTTTTAATTGTCAAATAATAATTTGGACCTTATTTGTTTTTCTATTTCGATAGTATTCTAATTAATGTATTTTCTGAAAGAAATTCTTGAAGTTATTGAACTAAATTTATTAACTGAAAATACTTATAAAATATAAAGAAGAAGCTATTTTTGCTATTTTTATTGAGGTTTTGATGGAGGATATATATAAAATTTATTATTAAAGAGACCTACTATCTATCTATACAGGGAAATAAATAAGGTGGTACAGTATAAAAGATGTCAACTTTACAAAGCCATTCGGCGCCGTCTCAAATATTGAGAATTGCACTAACTGGTCCATGCATGTACTATAATGATAGTGAAAGCCTCTCAAAATATGCTTAGATATGGATAACCTTTTGTTTAATTACAAAAACTATAGGGGTGAATGGATAAATGTAAATTAAGGTGCCAAATCTCAAGCTCCCCCCAAAACTTATTCCTTTTTATTTAAATTTAGCATATTTTAGTTGGACTCAACTTTTTTTAGTTGAGCGATTTTCAACAAAATTCATTAGATATTTAACAAATAATTAATTCGTTTTAGTTTAATTCAGTTGGCTTTTTTCCAGTTCATATATAAGAGAACTTATATCGCTTCATTCTGAAAACTCTAGCATCGAAAATACAAATTGAATAAAAAATGGAGAGTTTTTTTTGTATATATAAAGAAGAACAAATCAAATTGAAAACCTAAATTGATATGTTTTAATTCATCAATAAATAAGGTTGGAATTACTCGAATTCCAAACCTTTCAGTTACAAAGACTCGCATATACCATGTTAGTTAACCGATTGAACCAAAAGTTCAAGTTTATGCTTAAGGCTAATGATATTTTTTATATTAATCTCTGACAATCATCTATAAGATTATCTTCTTGCTCTTTTATCTAATATTACTTTATAAACACATAGTTTCTTGATGTATAAGTTGAAAAATGTACAACAAATAACATTTTAGAAGTTATTCTTACTTATACTATTGCTATATAGATGTTAATCTGTATTGGAGAATTTGTTTGACTGTTTTCCAATGCTCAAAAGAGAGATGCATATATCTGAATTCGGTATATGTCATCTAAAAGATGTACATTTATAAGCAATTCCTAATTTGTGATAAATTGTCATGCTTTCTAGGTTGTAAGATGGTCATCCTTGTATGAAAGTATCTTTATTGTTTCCCTTAGCTAATCTTATTTTTCTTTAAAATACAATTAATAATAAATAAAAATCTCGCCATTTTGAATATGGTTCAAACGTGTGAGCTCTCAAGAAAAAGAGTCTTAACCACGAGAAATATAAAGTGATCTTGGTCCAGTATTTAGCAATTTATCAAGAAAAGTATGTTTTAACACACTTTACCTCTTTACTGAATAAGTTATTTCGTTTTATAAACTCAATCAAAGTGTGTCAAAATATAATTGGTTTGGGCCATTGATGAGGCCCATCAATGAAATATGCATATTTACACCTTGAAACTGTCATTGTTTGATATGTAAAATTTGCATATTTACACCAGGAGTGAATAGACTTCTTTCAATTCGGATATTTAAAAGTCTTACAAGATTATATTGATAAAAGTCAATGATACAATTCGGTCCGATTTTAAGAGAAAAGTCAACGGTTCAATCCGATTCTGAATCTTTTTATTCTGGTATTTTGTCCGGTTCTATAATCTTCATTCCATTTACTCAATAATATTAGACATTTGCAAATCTCCAGAACCGTATTGAAAAAAGTCAATGGTACAATTTGGTCCGTTCTAAAGTAAAAGTCAACAGTTCGAAACAACATTGGATCTTTTTTTCGGATATTCGGTTCAATTCAAGAAACTCCGTGATCCATGCTCAGCCCTACTTTACACATAAATGTAAAACTGTCATTGTTTCAGATTTGAAACTAATTCAAATTCGAATCTGATTGATCTAAAGGTGAGTACGGGTCTTTCAATTCGGGTACTTGAAAATCTCCGAAATTATATTGATAAAAGTCAACGGTATACGGTTCGATTCTTAGAAAAAAATCAATGGTTCAGTCTTGTTCTGGATCTTCTTATTCGGATATTCGGTCCGGTTCTAGAATCTCTGTCACATTTACACAATAAGTTTAGATAATTGAAAATCTCCAGAACTGTATCCATAAAAGTCAACGGTACAATTCGGTCCTGTCCAAAAGTAAATATCAACGGTTCAATACAACTCTGGATTATTTTTTTCAGATATTCAATTTGGTTCAAAAATTTCTCAGATTCACGCTCGGCTCTAGATCGATCACATAGCATATATATAAAGCCATCTTCAATGCACCCCAAACTTAGCTTAAAATCTCTATTTATTCTTCCTTTTTTGTTTCTCAATGCACCTTATACTTAATTTCTATCTTGAGAGATGTGAATGGTAATGCGCGAAACTTTAACAAATTTAGGCTATACTATTCATTCTCTACATTGCATAAATCATTATTTTAGTACACAATGAATTAATTTTTGTTTATAAAAATATGGATTTAGATATTTATTTATTTAGAGAAAAAACAGTTTATTAAATAATAGTTATCGAATAAATGAATCAATATATAAAGCGCCATAAATATAAAGACGGAATAGAAAAGGAATAAAATATGTTATCATTCGAACAAGTATTATGTGTCAATTCATGAACAACACCATTAACCAAACACGCGACAAAAGTCACTAAAAAGTTTTATATTTTCATAGACATATGAAATAACTAAGAGTATCTATGAATAATAATAATAAAAATTGTATTTTAACCTCCATTATGAGTTTAAGCTTTTAGTTCGATTAGTACTTTTACACAATTAATATCATATCTTCTTAGAACAAGCATTCGAGAGTTTGTATCCTGGCAGTTTCATTTTTTGATGAAATTTAAAAAATATGATACAAAATGAATTTTTGGTATACGTTTTAAGTATTCGAGTGCGTAGGGATGAATTAATGAATAATAATATTTCTTTTGGACTTTAACTAACATTAAGCATTTAATTCGATTCATTATTTTAAACTAAAGACGGCTTGATTGCATAGACTTTCAAAATGAAGACTCCAATTGGACTTGTCAAACTGCCTTGGTACTCAAAATTCGATTAGTCCTCAACTAATTTCCGAATATTACCCGACTAGGCTCTAAAAATTTGTACCTGCCCTACTAGCATCTAACACTTTTTAATAATCTAATCCTTTCAATATCTTGAGAGATAATTTTAATCGGTTAATATAGGCTAATACCTAACTAATCGTTTTGTTAACCAAAAATTATGGCAGGAAGTATTGTTTCCTTCAATTTATGTCCCTATCAATTCGTAATGTTGCAATTCAGTACGGATCTAGAATTCAGACTAACAAGTGTTTTTTATGTTAAATTTGTTTACTTTTTCGTGTTTTTCATATAAATTAAAGTTTTGTATATAATTCTCATAAACTTTTTAGCATTTTACAACGAACAATGAGTATTTAAGTCCTCACTATCTCTCCCTAAATCTGCCCCTATTGCAATTAAACAAATGATAAAAATAATCTAATGTTGCATATATATATATTGGTATTTAACAACCACATAAATTAATTTCCAACTCCCTACTTATCTATCTATTCATTATGGACATTTAAATGCTGCTTCTCACGGTAGTTAGAAGTCACTACTCCCTAAATTGCTTGACATTTGGAATTTTTCTCATAGAAGTATATTCGAATGTTAGTCAAATTTCATTATTCCACAATTCTAACTCAGAAATTTTAAAATTTGAAAGAGCCATTTAAGATATTTGATTAGTAGTTAGCAATTACCATTATATGTACCAATAGAATATGTTTGATTTCATAAGTGCAATTGAGATTTTGAAAGCTCACACGGACCAAGTACAAAATAAGGGAACTATATATGGGCATTTAGTCCATTTTACCTAGTTGTATAATTCTAGCATGGTGTCAAAAGTGTCTAATAATTTATTTTGATGAAGGTCAAAAGTGTCTAATAATAATATAGGTAATTTATATCTCATTTTTTATAAACTGTCCTAAAAATTTAATTTTTGTTCATGTTGCTCTTATACAGTGTCTAGGGCTTCTAAAATGTTGGAGCCAGTTTTGATACCCGGGTAACATATATTACTTTTACTTTTTTTTAAGAAACATGTACTAAACATATTATTCTAGTGTCCTATTTAATTAGAAAATATATATTTAAGAAAAATGAAGAATAATATTTATTTATTTTAAACTGGACCATCAATCTTGTAGTGCAGAAATGGTCCTAGCTAGAGATAAACATATGAATAAACAAGAGAGGGAATTAATGCAGAGAAATTAGGGTACCCTACATTTGATTTTATGACATCCTTATGTATTTTGTCCTAATTAAATTACTTGTTATGAGTTGGATTTGCTTCCTTTTTATCTGTTGCCTCGCGTTTTTGGGACCACTTACCTAACTTGTCTATGTTCATATACATATATGCTTCTCCAACCATATTTCATCTTCTAACTATTCCTGATTAATTAAAATCCCTAGATCTTCTCTTCTTGTTACTCATTCTTTGGCAATTATATAATTTTATTGATTTGCTAATTAATCTTCCTCCCATTTGATAATATTTTGTTTAACATGGAATGTGTCACGATACCAAATGAGTGGTGCCGAGGTAAAACAAAAACCACCAACAAGTTAGGAAATATAAATGCTCCTAAAGTATAGTGATATAGGATTAGACTGAATTGCATCACACATAAGAATGGAGACGGATAGGTATAGAGATATATATTAGTAAAGTGTATTTTCAATATCTATTAGTTTTGAGAGGATATTTGTTTATTTATTTGTAGAAAAATTAGTCTTAATTTTTGGATGAGAAAATCTATTTGGTATCGGATTGGATTGTTATAACAGTGACGGGACATTTGACTCATACATTCACTAGAGTAGGTATTACCACATTGAACAATTAAGAGTAATACGAGCACTAACACCGGTTAAGATTGATTTGATTTGATTGACTTAAACTAATCTTGAGTTTAAGTCCTCTTATAGACATAAAAAATAATTAAATGATTTATCCAAAATACAAACAATTCCGTATCAAGTCGATAAATCGTATATTTGGAAAAAAGAAAGGACAAATGATATAGTAGTTAATGACTTTTGTCAAAACTCACTGTTTGGTACTCATATTTTGAAAAATTCACTACAAAATCCTCATATTTCGTTATAATTAACTCTTTGGTCCTTCTGACCATTTTTTTAAATCTGTAACTTTTATATTTCTACATAAACATACAGACAGAACATAACATAATCACAAAGTCATTTTGTATTGCAGTATGGAAGTCTTGAAAGTTAAAATATATTATGTTTAAAATCTAAAAAATGGACAAAAGGGATTAAATAGTTAATTATGATAAAGGATGGAGACCTTGTAGTGAGTTTTTCAAAACATGTGGACCAAACGGTGAGTTTTGACAGTTGCCCAAAAAGAAAAAAGAACACCGACTAGCTTTAAAGAAGGGCAATTAAGCCCAAAACAATATAAAAAGAAATCCAGTCCAGCCCATGCCCTTCTGGAGAAGGGGTCTTCATGTCTGTCTTATTGACATCACAAAGGCTGTAACCAATATCAATACCACATTTATGTCTTGTTCCTGCTTCTTCCCTATTTCTTTAGGGTACTTTGTTACATTTTCAATTGGTACTTAATATTTTATATACTTTTGTGTCTCAGAAAAAACAAAGAAGAGAATGAAGAGGAAGGATGTAAATTTTGATTTTTGAATTATTAATTACGTGATAAATACATAGATTTTATTCATTGAAAGATAATAATAGGGAAAAATGATGAAATTGATTTTGGATAGAAGTGTGTTTTTCGTCAGTTGTGTCAAAAATAATTTCAAACATTATCTACGATTTTAGAGATGTGGAGTCAAGCTATCTAATTTTCTTTTGGATTGCAATGTTTAAATTACTCGATGCTCTATTAATTTTATGAAAGATATATTTTATAGGTTTAAGGATTTTGGTAGCTATGACTTCAGAATTTTATTGGCTACAAATCCTATTTTATCACATTGGTTTTCTGTTGCTCTATAATATCCGGTGCTTAGGGTACAAGTTTTTACATAATACATATTGTCTAGCCTTGAAAAACACATTATAACGTCTCTATCTTTAGTCATAACTAACTCTTTGATTTTTTTGTATTTTTTTAAAGTTGTAACCGTTATATTTCGGCATTAACATGCAGACAAGACATAACATATCACAGAATCAAATCATTTTGTATGTCAATATAAATGTCTAGAAAGTTAAAATATGTTATATTAAAAATCTCAAAATAGAGAGATAAAAATGACTAAAAAATTAATGATGGCAAAAGATAGGACCTCGTAACGTATTTTTCAAAATAAAAAGACTAAACAATGTGTTATCTAAAAACTTCGAGACTTTAAAATTACTTACTCTGTATTTACTGTGTTTGCAATTAATTTTATTAACTTGACTACCAATCAAGTTTTCTATAATTTATTGAAATCCATTTTCATTTTATAACAACCCGCCTAGAATGGATATATCAAGGTAGAAAGGTGAAAACAAGAAATAACCCTAAGAAATGAGGGTAAGAATAAATTGAATCCTATATCAAAATTAGAAATTGGAGGACTGGAGCTTATAATTAATTAAGATGTGGACTCAATACATGTATAACACATTTAATTTAAAGCTGTGAGGTCCAAAATTGTTATTTGTGCCGTGGTTGACAATGTATGCATGATTGTAGTAAAAGATAATGAGCTTGTAATGAGTGCCGCAAGGGAATGACCTGAGTCCAGTAGGATGACGATGGGGTACAATTGAACTAAATCTTACTTGAGAATTAGAGGGTGTTTGACTCACACTTATATGAAAGATGTAGACACCTTTTAAAACATAAGGTCCAAGGTGTGGATTTGATGCAGAGCAGATAGACACATCCATTGTCGAAATTTTTTATTGTCCATGAAAATCGGTCCAAAAGTGAATTTTGGATCCATCACTCAATGCACTTATTGTGTACATGCATAAAATCTAATATTAGAATTAGAAAAACTAGAAAAAGAAGTATACCTCCAGGCCACCAGCATTGAATAGGAAGGTGGATTGGGTTGGAATGAAGCACATAATATTGGATGATGAATGAGACTGTTCATGGGTGCACCACCACTGCCCAAATTAAGGGTCCATATCAAAAGCTTGCCTAGCATTTACTTGGTCAAAGCTAGCCATTCCAATATGTATCCATTCCATTGATGAGTCTTATCATCACTTTCACCTCCAGCCAACTCATCTTTTAATTTCATTTGGCTCCTTATCTGACTCATTGTGTCTCATAGTGCACCTTTAATTTGTCAATTATCTCAAATTCGTATATGTTTAGATTTAGCAGTTAATGCAAGCGAACAAACAGCTTTTATATGCACCCATGATACATAATTTATGTGGTCATTTCATCTTTATATGACATAGAATTCAGCTCAGCTCTAGTGTAACACACGGATAAATATTATGTATATATTGTCCGTTCTGGTTCAAATTTGTTCCTATTGAACTGTGCGGTTTTAAAACATGTCATGCATGTATTGGATCCACGTATTACTTAAGAGCTCTAGAGATTCCTCCTCTAATTCCAATGTAGGATCGGTTTATTCTTTGCCTCTGTCGTCATCTTTTAAAACCGCTCCTTGTGCAAACCTTCGAATCCCGGCGCCAGCCTCTCGATACCAGATAGCTACATCTAGCTTTGGAGATTTCTTCTTGTTGCTTTCATATGAGTAGTATAATCTAGCTGATGAAGCAACAATAAGACAATGTACATTCCACTGCAATAGCACAATCCATATAGCATAACAGTTCAATTCATGCTATTAATAAATTCAAAATTCTTATTAAATATTGTTTTTTTGCTTATAGATCAAACTGTTTTTGGTGTTATTGAGTTCTTGTTAGGAGATGTCAGATGTCAGGATTCCAAACCAATGAATAACTTAACTTTCTACTTGATTACAAGGCCTAAACTCCATATCTAAGATATGGTCAATCAAATGGAAACTCCATATCTAAGATATGGTCAATCAAATGGAAATTGTTTTGAGATTGGTTATAATGTAAAATATTAAAGCATATCAACAAAACAAGATTCGATCAATGTGGTTTCAATCCTAAAGGATAACTCAAAATTGTCATTCAATTGAGTTAAAATATCCTACAATGTGCACACATAATCTAGGAGATATATAGTACTCTTATAATAGCTGTCTTTTTTAGAAAGGAAGATATAACATTAAACAGAAGGCTAGAAGCATCCTAACAAGGTGAAAACATCGTTCATTTTTACTTATATTCAACACATTTCAGTTCAGTTCATCAAAAGTTATTAGACATTTAGCCAATAATTCAATTCAATTCAGTTCAACTTATTTCAATTCAATTAAGTTCAGTTCAGCTAATTTCAGCCATAAAAAACAGAAACTTAGTCCAACTAGCAATAGCATGAGCAAACATATTACCTTTTCTATACACAAATTGAATACAACAAAAGTGAAAAGATCTAGCAAGGCTTAACACATTACATTAAATACAAAGAATCAAGACATGAATATGGTAAAAAGCTACAAGGTGTCAATAACTACTTTAGCATCTGGTTCCACCGACTATTGTAAACCGAATCCCGAGCAAACTTGATACGTTCCAGTACTGCATGCAGCTTTGGTTGAAGAATAAGGATGAAGAGGAATGCAAGCTGAAGCAAGAACTCAAGCATTAAAATCTTGAGCCTCAAGTCTAATATTATCATTATCATTATCATTAGCATTCAGTTCAGTAAATTGAGTTCAATTCAGTTCAATAATTTCAATTTGGTTTAGTTCAATTCAGTTCACTAAAAAACAAGCCTAATTGGAAATCTTTAACCTAAATGGAAGAAAGCTCAAACTCGTAATGTAGACTTCTCCATTATTCAAAGGTCCAAACTCTGTCATGTGTCAAGGTTCATTTAGTCACACATCAACACGTCATCTAGTCAATACGACGCATCATTAAGCCAATATGCCATGTAAACAAAAGTTAACATATCACATCCTCGAGTTGATATTCTCTAAAGTTCACGTCTCCTTTTTTTAATAGGATAAAGTTCACATCTCTTAAAGTTGATAAAATAATCTCGACCATTAATTGAAACAATAATGAATAAAATTTGGTAGATAAATTTTAGATTTTAATTAGTTATTTACTAAAAAAATCAAATTTCAACCATTAATTTTGTAACTAATAATCGAGATGCATATAACTTTATCATATGAAAAATAACTTTAAAGATCTTATTCAAATTTATTTAATCTTTGTCGAATGCTTACATCAAATATCCTTTTTTCTTAAATAAATTAATCGCATTTCTCCATCTACAAGATCAATGATACCAAATAATTTCATTTATCGATTTTTTAATGTACATTTATTTATTAATAATTTTTTATATATAATGTATTTATAATTTTCCTTAAAATATATAGTATTGAAGTATTGTTAAATTTTGGGGTCCATCGATTAATTACATGGGACCCTGATGTACTTAGGTAACTAGAAAGAAAGGCAAGTTTGAGAGGCCGCACGAATGGAAGAAGATGTGGGAGCCTGGCATTGATGTTGAATGTTGATGATGTGTGAGATGGAAGAATGGGTATCCTATGCTCATTTTCTACACCATGGTCCCATCCCTAATCAATCATATCTTCCAAACTTTATGTTAATTTCCTCCTAATATTTCAACCTTAATCTTTTGAAGGATTAAACCTAATTAAAGTTATGTGGTCTTTAACTTATTTGCATTTGCTAATATTTAGCTTATGTGGTATTATAGTTTGTGAATCCGAAATTTCATAAATTAGAATACTATAAAATTCAAAATGTTATCATAAAGGTAAAGGCTCAAGCCAAACTTAAAATTTTTTATGGAACTGCATTATACAATACGTGATTTAATTTAACTCGACATAGAATGATTGATAAGATATAGATATAATAAAGAGTTTGTTAGGTGATTATTGAGGTTGAAGTTGTGCTTTGTTGTGCTATTTGGGGTTATCGCAATGAGGTTATCCGGAATGGTAAAGTTTCTTTAGCATCTTTTTTGTACCAAATAGTGTGTTTTTTTAAGAATTTTTGGTGTAAGGCCCAAGGGCGTTGTGTTAGATCGGAACCTGCAGTTTCTTGGGTTAGTTGCTAGTTGGAGACCCCGGCTCCTGGTTCGTTGAAACTTAATGTGGATGCAGCTCTTGATCCACAAGGTCGTACGGTGAGGTTCAATTGTATTTTGAGAGGTCCGACGGGTGAGTTTTTTGCGGCTTGTATATGTTTCATACAGTGCAGGTCCCTCCTTAGTCGAGGCGATGTCAATTTGGGAGGCGTTAAGCTGGGTTAAAGATCGTGGTTGGTCTAACGTCCTTGTTGAATATGACTCCATGAATGTAAGTTAATCGATGGCTCAACCATTAGAGCCAGAGCTCTTCTCCTTATAATATCATGGTCAAAAATTGTGTTTCTTTACTCAACAAATTTTTCAATAGCTCTATTTTTTCTTCTTCTGTAAACGGCAAATAATGTTGCACATTTGTTAGCTAAAATGATTTACTGTCTTTTACTTGGGGTGTTATTAGTGTCCTCCAACTGTGTTCAGCTTTCATGCCTTCTTCTTAATATAATTCTGTAGTTGTTAAAATAAATTATAATTTACATGTATACGTTCATCTGTGCTTAGATTTTTGTTTATTTTACAATTGAACCCAAAATATTAAATGATCCGAAATTATTATTTTCTCCCAAAACAGCTAATACATTATTTTTGACCATTATCTCAATTTAAAAATTTTACATACCTGAAACTCAAACATGAAATCTAACTTAAACGAATAGTTATTACCACTAAATCAATCTTAATTAGTTTGAGGGCCTCTTTTTTGTTACTTGTCACAAAGAAAATTATAAACTTACTTTTACATTATGAATATACATTTTATTCTCATTATTAAAAATTTGAAATGAATAGAAGTTAAATGAGAAGGGGAAGAAGTCAAGGTGTGACCATACAATACATAGGTAATATGTACACACACATGTTACCCACATGTGGCATACCCCACCTAACAATTCCTCCTCAAAGTCACTCCCACCCTATTCCAGTCCCCACATGGCCATGCTATACCCATAACCAAACACCCATATGGACCCCACTCTCCCACATGATTATGTTTCCCTTATCTAACGATCCTCATTTCTCTCCTCCAACCTCCATTAACTCATCTCAACCCTCCATTCCTCACACAAAAAAGTCATCCATATGGGCGGCTGTGCTTGTCCCAGCCTTGTCCCCTCATTTTCCCGACAAGTTGCATCAATGCTGCTGCTTTTGCTACCGACAACTTTACCTTGTCTTTGTCCTTAATTCATGCATTCCCACCTTCTTTTATATTTACTCCTTCCTCCTCCTCCTACAATTCATTCCCATTTTCAATCTCTAAATCATACTTCTCTCAACATAAATATTCAATCTTCTCTCTTCAATTTTCATTTGGGAAAATGGCAAGTGGTTTGAATCTTCAGGCGACGGAGCTCCGGCTAGGATTACCCGGCTCCGACAGACTTGATGAAGAACAAGCTGTCTCTTCTGCTAGAAACAACAAGAGGCCATTGGCCTTATCTGCTGAGACCAAAGATGAGTTGAAGGCCAAATTTGACTCTCTTGATCAAGAAATATCTGCTCCTGCACCAAAGTAAGTTATCTTAGAATTTTGAGACGGAATCATGTGATTAGCGACGAAATCATTCCTGAATCCGTCGCTAAACATCTGACTCATGCACAATATTTCGTCGCTGATAAGCAGATTTTTAGTACTATTAATGTTCTGTTTCAAAAACAAGAAATGGGTTATTGATGATTTATGTGTTCAAATTATGCAGAGCTCAGATAGTAGGATGGCCGCCGGTGAGATCTTACCGGAAGAACACCTTGATGCCAAAGAAGGCGGAGACAGAGTCTTCATCAGCTATGTATGTGAAAGTGAGCATGGATGGGGCACCCTACCTTAGAAAAATTGACCTTAAAGTTTACAAGGGGTACCCAGACCTTCTCATGGCCCTGGAACATATGTTCAAATTCACAATAGGACAATACTCTGAAAGAGAAGGGTATAAAGGGTCTGAATTTGTGCCTACTTATGAAGATAAAGATGGTGACTGGATGCTTGTTGGAGATGTCCCTTGGAAGTAAGTTAATTAATTTATCTAATTACTTTGATTAATTAATAATTAGTACATGTTCAAGATTAATTATTGTCTTGTTTAATTAGTGTTCTAAACAAGGTTTGTTTAATATTTTTGCAGTATGTTTATGTCTACATGTAAGAGATTGAGAATCATGAAAGGATCAGAAGCAAAAGGTTTGGGTTGTGGAGTATGATCATAAACTCTACAAAACGGCAGCGTTTTGCTCATGCTCCAATTGTGAAGGACTTTTCAGCGTGTCGGAGCCACTTGGATGATGTGTTATCTTCCGAGTGGCGGAACATAATTGGTTTCGGATCTCAGTAGAATTTCGAACAACATAACGTTTCGCTACTGGCCCGAGTTTCGGATGAAGAAACTTGATGAAAAAAAAAGAATCAGGAGGTGATTTTTTTGATGGTTTGGGCATGTAGTTAGTGTTATTTTGATTGATTGATGTTTAGAATCTCATCAAATTAAATCAGAATTTGTAAGGTTGAAGAACATGTTAGTTGAATTGCAAATGTGTAAATGGTATAAGAAAAGGGACACTAAATATACGTAGGAAGGCTCATCCAATTTAGTTTCTGTTTTAATTAAATTAAATTTCTTTGTATTATTTTCTGTACAACATACTTATATACTATTAAGTTAATAGTACGTTTTGTGGTTAATGTTTTTATCAGATTATATGTTCCAAATTAGAATTCTATAGAATGTCCTCTTGATTTTCTTTTAAGATCCAGAAACCGGTATTTGAAATACTAATTTCATTTCGTTATGGGTAAATTACAATCATGACTGTTTTGAACTTTATCTCTATTATGTTATGAAACTTGATCAAAATCTGATAATTGTTAGCAACGTTTTCTTGAAACAAAATCAGCTCACTCGTCTTGATATTGGCTTACTCATGTTAGGGGGTGATGTCTCCATATGTCATGAACTCGTAACGAACCAAGGAGCCTGGAATTTTATCGGAAGAACCAAGAGGAACATAGATCTCAAATTAGGCATAATTTGACATGTTCTTCATGAAACACTTTGTACAATTGCCACCAATGAAAGTTATTTAGAATTGAATTAAAAACGGGAAGCTAGCAACAAGGAAAGTGTCTGGACATCCCAATGAGGTTGGCATCCCCAGAACACGAACTCAAAACTAGGTCCAAATCTTTTAAGAAAAAAGAGAAAAGAACAAAAAAGTATCCAAGTTATACAAAGTGATATTGCTCAATCAAACTATAATCCTCAAGAAATCAGGGATAGAGGACCACCATCTCGAACCTGAAATTTGACAACCATAACGAGCTAGCGAATCCGCAGCTTTGTTACCTTCTCTAATAGATGTGCGATACCAAAAAATGCATATTTTCTACACAACGAAGACAAACGAACCAATCTTGATGCACTTCCCAAGGAATGTGAACACTGCGCTCTTTAAATAAGTTAACCACGTAAATAGAATCACATTCGAGCCAAAGTTTATGGCAACCTCGATTCCAAGGCTCTCTAATTGCAAAAATAGCAACACAAAGTTCAGACAGATAAGCGTGAGAAATACCCGTTGAGAACGCAAAAGCTCCCCAAGGAAAGCCACGAGCAGTCCTATAAATACCGCCCACCCCCGACTGACCTGGGGCTCCTAAGGCCGATCCATCAGTATTGACCTTTAGCCAACCCGGAGCTGGGGGTTGCCAAGTGACCGGAATAATGGAAGGCGCCCTCGAGGCCCTAGCTTGAAGCTGAAGCTGCCGGAGAATGTAGAACTCTTGAAGAGTATTACGAGCAACACCAGAATTGCATTTGCCTTAAAACCATGTTCTAAATTTCTCCATTCTCGTGATAAAGAATATCTAAATTACATTATTTTGAGATCTACGTTCCTCTTGGTAATCTGGTTCTTCGGATAAAATTACAGGCTCCTTGGTTTGTTACGAGTTCATGAAGAGTTATCTTTTATTAGAAGGCTTAATACACAAAAAACTCCCTAAACTTGGTCAAATGTTGCAACTGTCCCCCCGAACTTTTAATTGTAACAAATTACCCCTCAAACTTGGCAAATTGTAACAAATAACCCCATATTTTGAGTTTGAAAAGTCAAACGCCACGTGTCATGCCCTTATTCGATATTTGAAAAGTCAAAGTGCCACGTGTCATGATTCTATAGGGTGTTTGAAAAGTCAAAATGCCACATGGAATGATCTTATAGGGTGTTTAAAAATTTATGCATCATTGAGGGTAATTTGTTACAATTTGCCAAGTTCAGGGGGTAATTTGTTACGATTTGCCAAGTTCATGGGGTAATTTGTTACAATTGAAAGTTCGGGGGGACAGTTGCAACATTTGACCAAGTTTAAGGGGTTTTTTGTGTATTAAGCCTTTATTAGAATGATGAAGATTGAAGGACTCTTATATTAAAAAGTATAAAACTAAATGACTTTTATTTGGTTTTCGAGGTTTGATAAATGTATGTTACTTAGAGGTGATCTCAATTGCCAATTTTAAATGTGTAATGAACGAGTGATATTTACCGGGTGTGAATATCATATAACAAATTTGATATTTGATCATGGTAATAGTTCTTAAATTTGATACTCGATATTTAAACGGAACTTTGTAAATTTCGATTATATTATCTTTTTTATTTTAAAAGTGATGTTTTAAACATCAATCTCATGTCTTATGCTGTCAAAAATAACATTATAATCGGAAAAAAATAAATTCAATATTTAGTATCTTATTTCTTTTTCATCTTTACAAGAAGTCGCCGCTTACTCCTAACTCATTACCGTCGTTTGTCCGTTCTTGTCCTAGGTGGAGGAAGAAGGAAACTCTCACTCATAGGTTTGTTTTCTTTCTCCTTTTACTTTTTTAGTTTTCGTGAGTCTTGTTTATATATATTTGAATTCATAGATTTCATTGTGGTCGGATCTACATTTATTTGCAATCTTTCCTTCATTTCTTTTGATTTGGGCGCAAGCAGAAAAGTATTCAACATCAAAAAGGACTTGGATCCTATTTTTCGAATGTTTATATGCAAATCGCACTTCCAAAAGATATATGTTTATTATTTTATTCTTATTTGATGTATCTTTTATGGGTTCTTTTGTTCATTGAGCTTTCATAGTTCTCTTTCCAGTCTTTTTACGGGCCTTAACCTGTATTTAGGGATGACTTAACTCCTCTTTTATCTACTTGTATCTACTATTCTATTACTAAATCTGATTAATACAAATTTTTCTGTTTACTCAAAAAAGAACTATTATTGATTGATACATTTTTGGAAGAAAACATTATTTGAAGGAAAATCTAATTATAGTCTACCTGTTTACATTCGTTGTTAATTATGCTCCATTCAAACGCTTAACATATATCTCTTTCAATAGTCACCCAAATTTTAATTTTTCCTATAGAAAGAAATTAAAATTTGGTGACTACTATTGAAAGAGATAGACATGTTAAAAGTTAGAATGGAGCATATGTGGCCAGATTGAAGTGAACACACACACGAGTAAAATGTCATATTTTTCAGTGAGATTTTCATGTCTTTTAAATAGATAGCAATATCTTGTGGACTTGTCAGCTCAATTATTCCTTGTCTCAATTTGATAAATACTTTGATTTAATGTTAAATTATATGTGTACATCTTAAATAATTATATGGCTCTTATTCATTTTATCTTCATCCCCAATTAAATTCTTTTCCCCACAAATAAAATAAAAATAAGAGTTAATTATATACATTAACTGTTAAATAGAGATTTACATAACTACGGGATTGTGTTGAAATGGTAAAGACTCTTCCTCACTTAACTAAATGTTCAAGATTCGATTCTCAACTTTGCAAGTTTAATGAAAAGAATATTTGTAGTTAGCAGTTCCACCCATAGAGATGCAAATCATCTGCAAAAGGAAATAATCACTGTTGTCGATCGGAGATGAGTTACTGACCAAAATATATTTTAAATAGCGATTCAATTCTCAAAATTAAATTTTTAGTAAAAGTATGAATGTCTTAACTCTTAAACCAAGATTGTTTCATCACTCAATTTGAATATATAAAAAATCCTACCAATTATTTTCCATATTATACTTTATTTTCACAACAAATAAAGGAAAATTGAATTCAATTAGAGAGATTTTACGATACATCGAAAAAAATACGCTCCCTTAATTCCACAAATGGTTTATAACATTTTATTTTATCTCAAAAACTCATGGCATAACTCATTAAATAATATAACGAGAATGATATATTGAGAGTATTTTATAATTTCTCATTAATTTTCTTACTTTTACTCTCTTTTTTCAATCTTCCTTTCTTAATTTTATTTTTTTGCGAAATTGCGCTTTCATTAAATATTAAAGAAAAAGCTTCTACCATTCGAATACATAACCTCTGATCGTAGGTATAGTCTTTAACTAGTAAGCTAAAGAAGTATGTAATATCAAAGGGGCAAAAAAATCCTTCGAATATGTAAAAAGTTAAAAAAAAGAATTATGCTTTTAATTTTAAAGAGAAAAAAAAGAGAAAAAAAGAAGTATGTTATTTTCACCTTTGCAAGTTGAAATTGTAAAGTGTTATTCTATGAAAAGAAAATGTAATATCGTCAGACAATAGTCCACGTAATTCTCCACCTAATTTAAAAATATGAAAATGAATTGTTAAAAATAATTTAAGTTAAATTACGAAAAAATTCATACGTTTACACTATTTATTTTGTAGGTGTAGGCTATGGTCACTTTGTTTTTGAGTTACTTTGTTTGTACTTTGCTTTATTCACCATTAGATCACTTTTCACCCCATGATCTAATAGTGGACAAAACAAAGTAATGGTTACTTTGTCAAAAACAAAGTGACCATAGAATTTCCCTATTTTGTAAGTATCATTGTGTAATAAAACGGCATAAATAGGGGGTATGTGATACCACCCTTTAATAAATAAGGTAAAAAAAAGGGTGAATAGTGTTACAAAAAGTTTGCAGTTAAAGAGATAGAGCATTTTTACAAAACTCGATTAAATAGTGTGTTTTAATCAACTTCATTTGTATTCAAATTTTGCGATTTTAATTATTCAAGAGCAGTTCTTGTATGTATGATCAGTTTTTGTAAAGATAGAGCATTTTTACAAAACTCGATTAAATAGTGTGTTTTAATCAGCTTCATTTGTATTCAAATTTTGCGATTTTAATTATTCAAGAGCAGTTCTTGTATGTATGATCAGTTTTTGTAAATGTATGATGTGAATATATATGAAATTTTATAATCCATGATTGGTAAGCATAATTTAATAATGCTAAAAATAATTCATTATTTTAAAGATAAAAAAAATGATTTTATATTTCTTATAAAAAATTTTTGTGGTTTATTTTTCGCAAAAAAATATTGTTACTTATAAATTTTAACAAAAAAAAGTCCGAGATTTCACAAATTGAAAAATTAACCGTTAAAAATCTAAAAGTTGGAATCTTTTGAAGAAATAAGTATAATTTAAGCAACTTATAAGTGAGAGAAACTAATGTTAGAGAAAGAAAAAAGTTAAAAAAGATGATTTTAAAAAATAAAAAATATAATTAAATGTGATACTAAACAGTTTTAATATTTTAAATTTTTCTTTTGAAAGCCGCTAAATGTTTATTTTGAGCATTTTAAAATGGTAATTTTCAGAAAATATTGAAAACATGTGAGTTTTTTTTATTTTTTATTTCACTTCATTTTTTTTTTCCAAATCCATCTATGAGGTTATAATTTTAGAATAGAGTGTTAATTTGCTTTCCAATAAATAAATAAAAAGTCAGTAACTTAAGCAGTACTCCTCCAAGTACAGAACTTTTAGCAGATAAAAACTTTTTTACAGGGTTTGATCAAATGTGGGTGGGAACAGAGAGGTAAGAAAGGGCATGATCTGGTTTTCTCAGAAAAGGAAAAGTGAAAGCTGTTTTTATGTTTTTATTTCCTCTTCTTTCACCAAACATAAATATCAATTCTTCTTTTTTACCAATTTCCTTTTTGTTTTCTACTTGATAGCTAATTACCCTTGGCCTTTACTTAAACTTTTCTTTTTATAAGAGTCTTTACAGATCTGACCCATTTGAGAGGTTCATTAACATATTTGACATGTTTTTATTTTTTTACATAACTAATGATGTATAACTTTTTTGGACAAATATCCCCTTATCTTCTACATTACACCATAACTTCACTTTTTCATTTTTTGTTTCAAAATAGAAAACGTGAAATCGTTCGACTTTCTTAGTTATTTGGGTGCAAGTTTGGAGAGGATTTTTGTCTGATTACAAGTTCCGGCAACGAACTACAACTCTTAGGATTAAAGTTATGGTTAGGATTATTATACACCATTGGTGAATTATCATTAATCCAATAGTGACTCTCCAAATTAAATTTGAAAAGCTACTCACCAAGAGAATTTGGACTGACCGATTGAATCCCAAAAATCATACTCCCTCCATTCTGAAATAAAAGTCTTTCAAGACAATGAAAGAAATTCTGAATTAAAAGTCGTTTTGGCTATTTATCCTATTTTTCCTCTATTTTAACCTTGGCTGAATTAAATAGTGTTTTGCTTATTTTCTCTTCATTTTCCAATTATAAGGAATTGAGAATATTGAGATATGGTAAATATGTTTTTATAATTATTAATAATAGAAAGAATATTAAGTACATTAAATAAAAGAAAAGAGTAATTAATAATAGCGTAATTGTACTTTTAAGCTTTTCTTATTTCAAATTTTTTTGTCCAACAAGACATTAATTTCAGAATGGATGGAGTAATGATCAATCACCTTTTGGATGTTTTTCCCCAAAATAATATTGTGCAAAAATACCCACCATGGGTAGCTCAGATGGTCAAAGGAGCAGAGAAGGTGGGAAAGGCACCCAACAGGTCTCAAGTTCGATCTTCAGAGATCGCAATTTGGTGATTTAATGTCTTGTTCCCTAATGGGCTTGTTGGACTGCTCTGGAAGCCTCTATTATAGCCCGTGTGAAGTGGAAAGCCCGCGTTGGTGGGGTTACGGAGGCTAGTTTCCTCGGGGTATAAGCCTTGCATTGGTGAGGTTACGGAGGCTAGCTTCCCCAGGGTATAAGCCTACTAACCTCGAAGGGGTTTAGTAGAGTTCTTCGTCGTAAAAAACAAATATTGTGCAAAAATATTTTACTTCTATATTTTATTTTATTTTATTAAAAGGTACTTCTATACTTTTTAGTTTCTCCTATTATAAATTGAGTATAGAAAAACCTTTTTTAATTTAAAAATATACTAGTTTTGAGCATAAATAACATGAATGAAAGATTCAGATGCCACCATGATCAAATTCCTTGTGGGTGGTCAATGGTCAGCAGTAATTCATTAGCAACAAATGGAGGCTGCTAATTATCATTAATTAATTTGAGATGCATAATTCACCACTAATTCAGATTCATTAATTCCTCTACTAGATGAAATGTATCAATGTTGTTGTAATTAAGTTCCATTAATTCCAAGTCAAAGAAATGTTGGTGATCTATGAGAAATTCTCATTTATGAATTAATTTGGTTAAAATTCAAAGCTTATGTAAAATAATTCACAAAAATAAAATAAAATTTAATACAGTTTTCTGGTATTGTTGTATTTTGGGTAGTTTGGCATATTAACAACTTAGAACTGAACTAATACCTAACATATAAATTAACTAATTATAAATTTGACAACTTCAGGAATTATTTTCATCTTCATACAAGAAATTTAATTGTCGCTTGTAACCCGAGCTAATTATTTGGAACTATTTTAGGAAATGACATAAAAATAATAATACTACTCCATCCGTTCTATAATATAAGGCTTTTTTGCTATTTAGAGTAAGAATAAGAATGCCAATGCAAATACTAATTTACCCCTAATTAATGTGCTGAAAATATCTTCATCATTCTCTCTAATAATATATTATTCCTTAAATGAAAAGGGTAGTGATGGAAACTCCTCCAATAATTATTCCTTTTATGGCCAAAAGGCTTTATATTTTGAAAAAAGTAGAAAAATCAAAAGGCCTTATAATATGGAACGGATGGAGTAGTATATATGTCTTCGACATAAGATTGTATTACAGTATATTAATTGAAAAACATACGGTTAATGTAACACCACGTTCTAGATATTATATATGTAATTATTTTCCGCTTTGATCTAAATCTAATATGTTGGCCCTAACAATTTTAAATATTTCAACATGTATTGGATACGTATTTTACTATAATTTAAATTCTATTATTCATAATTCTATTTTGAACGTAAATTTCAGTTCATTTACGTGTACTTGTTATCATTTTTTAGAATCGCTCTTTATTCAGACATTTCTATTCGGCACCACTCACTATATACTGGGCCGCATTTTAAGTCAAATCTTCCAGCATTATTGAGGTTTTATTAATTGTCCTTTCCTAATGGAGTTGGTCTACAATTAGGATATGTATACCTAAATATCTATCCTAACTCCCAACTAAACATGGTAGCTATAATTAAACTTATATGGTGTTACATTTAATTGAAAACACATTGATTAGACATATCTTATCGAGCAAAGAGAAGATTTTTCGGGTTTAATAAACATTGTTTTGTCCTAAAACCAAAAGGGTCCTCAATTGGGAACCACATGCTCTACGAAAAAGCAAATGCATCTTTTACTTTTCTCCAACTTATGAAATTAAAATCATGTATATGCTCTCTTTTTTCATGTGTCAATGCAGTGTATTTAGCCTTTTTATACATTTAAAAAAAGAAATTGCTTCAATTGTTTTGTTTATTGCATCTTATTATTCTATGCATATTCATTGAACTACATCAATTGATAAAATAGTATTGCTGTTGGTTTTCAACTGCTGAAGCAGTACCGTTTGTTGCTGGTTTAGGCAACAAATTTAAATTATTATATTTTATTAGTATATTATTGAATGTCATAATTCCCAAGGGGTTTTCTAAAGTAAAATACAAAAATAACAAAACCTGACATCTTTCCAGGCTTCATTCTAGTAACTTGATATGCTTGTTGTCTCTATAGAGAAGCCCAAAAACAGTTAAAAGGTTGAGGGAGAAAACATCCAGTGATATATTAACCTCTAGTGTATCTCTTATGCGAATACTATCTGTATTTAAAACGTGCATAACACATGACATCCTCCTTACATTATGTTTAATATATATAACAAATTGGGAGTTGCTGGGTTCGAACCTTGAACTTGTTTGTCATAGAAGACTCCGTCACCATATCAATGAACCAAATTTGAAAATTTGAACTGAAAAATTAATTCGATAGCTAAAATCAAATTATATATTTTATATTAATCATTAATAAAAGATTTACATCCAAATCCAATATAACTTGAGATTGCAAGTAGTTTTATTTAGTTTCAAGTTACTAGAGAAGAAAGCAAATAAAATCCAATGGCAGCAGGTAGCATCAAAATTTGATTCTGCCTGGTGCAGTTATAGACCACAAGGCAAGTCACATGACATGTTTTATAAAGTCAACATTAAAAAAAAAAAAAAAACCCGCTGCATTTCATCATTACCACTACTCATCAATACTCTAATTAAAGGTTGTGGACTTACTTAAACTTAATATTAGATCATCAATTGATTCACTAATTCACTTAATTAATCAAATTCAGAAAAATATTTCCACTTCCTAGGGGAAAAAACCCGTCTAAAACAGTTTAGTTGTGTCATTACATTAAGGCTTAATAAGGATTTCCTAATTTCCTATCAGAGGTTCCCATTCTTATGAAACTCTATGAATTTTCCCTTAATAAGGCTTAATAATCTCCTAGATGACTCAGGCATAAGTTAGTCCATTGACAGCTACCAACATATTAGTCAAATTTTCCCGCAAAATAAACATCTTTTCTTAGTAAAGTTATAGAGATTTTATTATGCATATGATTTACGAATAATGTGGTATGTCAAAACTATAATTTAATGACACATAACAGCACTTCAATCAATAATAATTTAACATGGTCTAATTAATTAATAATGTAATTTATAGTTTATTATTTATATAAAATTTTATATAAATTTTAAAGTTTAAGCAGTTTCTTTTTATATTTAAGAAGCCAATATACTTTCAAGTTAGCAATGTGAGACATTCAGTACGCCTCTCACGCCCAACCATATGGTGCCAATATAATGGAGCTCTCACATTGCTCAACCATGACTCTGATATCATCTCAGCAAAGCCGAACTAATCCCAAAACAGAAATATTTAAGAAGCCAATATAGCTTCCAAGTTAGTAATGCGGAATATTCAACGCAGTGCAACGTTCAAAAGCCATAGATATATTTTACATTTTAATATTTTATGGTGAACTACTTAATTGCTCAAGCTAGTTCTACCTTAGAAAAAAAGTTAGTTGTTAGGAATAACAAGTAGAAGCAACTATTTGTCAAATTCAACTAAATACCTAATGATAAGTGAAGATCTTTGTCACCATGAATCTAATCAAATACCTCAATGTTATAGTTGAATATCCTAGCAAACAATATACATACTCTTCTTTTTCATGCGGTTTTCTTTTCGATTCCCTCCAAACAATAGAATAAAAACGTATTCCTATCTGCTATCAACAACATCAAACAATTAAACAGCAAAAGCAATAATAGGCGATAAAAATGGACACGACTTCAACGAATTGAGGATGTAGCATATAACTAATCTGGGTTATCAGATACAATCAACTTTTGAATTTTGGTGCAATTAAGTATAATTTACATTATGTTGTAAGTTACACCCACCTAAAGCAGTTTAGCTATTTAGCAGAATGATGCTCAGTAAAAACGAACATCGCCTTGCTTCTATTTCTATCCTCAACCTCCAAACTCTGTATTGAAAATGGTCAAATACCAGCATTCCTTGAGATCCCTTTTAACTTGCAAAACATTGCCTGCCATTGTTCGTCTCTTATCCGGATCCTTAAGCGTTGGCTAGGGCATAAAGAATGATATGTCATGATTTATTTGGATGCAACTGCAACCAAATATTTCATCGATCAGAACCGTACAGGACTTCCTTGTACTGAGACAGATTGGTGTCATCCTCTATCACCGGTTTCCTGAATTTTGTCACCGTGATTCTTGTTACTAGACGAAGATTCATCAGCACTCTGATCAGAAACAACTATCACTGTATGAGTCTGAACTGAATTCTCTTTTTGGTGTGTTCGGTCATCCTCCTTAGTTTTTTCAGTTAATTGCAAATATGATATGCCATATTTTTGTCCGTGAGTTAATCCAGAGCAAATCCCCTACAACATACACCGAGAAGTTAAAATTCTGAACAAGATTAGACCTTCTAACAATTCATGATAAATTAGATTGACTATTCCATTTCATTCAAAGGTTAATTGTAAAAATGTCAACAGATTTCAAAATGATATGAATTCTTCTCCTGATTATCAAGTTCTAGAGATATTGATAGGCAAAAAGCATCTTGCGACCCCGATCTTTCATTTCAAGACATTAAATCCCTCAAAACTTCTACTTTTTGTCACATTAAGCCTCTAATGACAAGAAAAACCAGTTCAACTGTGTTCGAATTGGCATATTTTACAGTTTGAAAGCAGTTTCTTTTTATATGTGGATTATGAGATGACTATAGGAAAACTGCAAAACCTTATTTCAACTGTAAAAAATGCCATTTTCGACACACGAAATGAGTGATGCCCTTTTAAGATGTTTAGAACTAACTAATTGGCAAGAAGGGGCTTCATGTGATTAGAAATAAATAATCAGGGGTCTGATTTTGTTAAAAGGAAAGGTCAAGGGATCAATCCACCAAAACCAGAATGATTAGAGACCCGAAGATACTTTTTGCCAAATTTATAAAACAAAATTTATATCAGTAAGGGATGGAGATTGAGAATTTTTTTAATCACACAGGATTGCCGTTACTTCAACGTCAGCAAAACATACAAAAGTGAAGGGATGAGTTGTAACGTGTATGCACAAAAGGTTGATAGTGAATGCCAACCTTCATCACTCCTGAAGTAGAAGTAGACTCAAAAGAATAGGAATCTAACGAATATCCGGTCTGAACTTGACCTCCGTAGAATGTAGTAGCATTAGTTTCTTGAGGCTTAGAAGATTCCTGTTCAGATTTCTCACTTTTACAGTAAGCACCGAAATACGAACAATGTTCCCCTGCAAGAGATATTTGGGGCGTTGCAGGCAATAAGTGTCCCTCAGTACTGAAGACATACCTGTTAATGAATATAGACATGAGCAAAAACAAGAAACAGTGCGGGAAGTAGATTGATGCACAATTAGAACTTACAAGGACAAGGTTCTTACTTGTATGGACCATTTTCTACAAGGTTATCTGGTCCGGAACCCAAGTCGAAAAGAAGCCACAGATACTTTACCTAAAAAGTATGGTAGCTGATTTAATAAAACGCAACAATAAGAATAGAAGATTGTGAAGCACATGTAACTTAGAAGAAAAATGTGTCACATCTAAATAGCATACATTGGGAAAAGGGAAACAGGAAAACAACTAGAAGAATTTTATCAACATGATCATGCAACCCAATCCACAAAAGCAACAATCTATATTTGAATTGATAACAATAGCTAAGATTAAAAGAAAATGAGTGGAGCATCTAAAGTAAACCCTTACTGTTTCGGCAAGGAAAAAACTCTCCATATGATCTTCTTTCTTGTGCAATTCTACATCTGTTATGTGACAATATCCACAAGGACAACGTGCTCCATACTGCAAGCTAGTAACCATATCCCTCCCAGCATCAAGATATCTAGAAAGAACAACTTCACAAGTTGATTACAAATGCAGAAATTAACAACTAATTTTGACATTAACTTAAGCCACAAAAGCTGGCCTAAGAACTTGGTTACTCGGAAAGAAAAGCTCTGAATACATAAACATTTTCAGAAGTGTCAAGTAACCAGAGATTTTCTCAATCATCTGTGAAATTTTCTAAATCAACTTATTCTAATGTAACAGGAGTTCATACAGAATCCAGCAATCAATACTCCATGGCATTCTAAGTTCAAAAGTTATTTCGAATCGAAAAACTTGACATTATAAACTATTATGCATTCTGGCTTGAAGATTTTTCATTTAGAACAAATCACCTGCCCAGACCATCCATTAGGCATTCACAGTTTCACAATTCAAAGATACGATCCGTTCCAAATCGATGTTTCTGGACGTGTTGTCTTTTCATTACTTCTCTTTTTTTCCCCGAAAACAGCTCTCTAATATGTATAAGCTTAATAAACTATAAAAAATAGTAATAGCACTTTGATTTTCCTAGACATAAACTGCTAGATAAACCCTATATAAAATGCATAAGGAAGTATGAGGTAAAAGTTTTGCGCAAACCTGGGATCTCTGGTCGCTTTGTAAAGCCAATATGTGCTTTCTATCAACTCTGGACGGAGTGGGTAACTGTTCTGCCCATGCTGTAAATGAAATGTAGAAAAGCCAGTTAATAGAACTATAAGACAGCTAAATGAAAGGAATAAGATGTCCAGTTTTACATATTTATTTACTGACGGATTTTGTCTGCAAATTTAACACTAACAAACATGCCTCAATTCTAATTCTTTAACTAAGCCAATATTACACATATTAAGATAGTTTATAGATAACCTTTTGTTGTGGAAAAATTATGAAAAGAGTACCTGCACACTTAGTGTAGCGAGATTAAATCCTTCGGGTGTAAACCCATATCTTCTCCAAACACTAAAGAAGGCAGCATGTGTTCGAATGGCAGGATCGATATCTCCTGCTAAAACCTTGCAAGAAATAGATTAGTTTTGTTAATTTTGTGTCCCAATCAACATAAATATTAACGTCACTTAGGCATGGTTAATAAGCAAGAATAGAGGAAAAGCAAAAACCTGAAGGCCTGGCCAGAATGCCTGCAAACTGTTGAATAATGGCCAAACTATAGCAGCAGAATCCATATTTACCTCAACATACCTAAAAAAAGTTGTAATATTGACATTAGATTTCTAACATTCAGTATCTCGAGAAGGAAAAAGACAGAAGAAAGGACTGAGGTCAGCCATAAAATAAAAAGTTACAAAAAATGTAAAATTGTTTAGACAGGCATGGTCCACAAGCTTTTACCAAGGATCATTAAACAGATAATGCATAGCAGCTGCATACGCCTCTTGGAAAATGAACAAATATTCCTCATCTCCGAATAGCAAATATGCCTGAAAATTTCAGGAACGTCTCATCAACGAACTTCTTAAAGATGAAAACGCAGAATACCTCGCCAATTATAAGGCATATCAGAAAAAATGTCAGTTCATCGACTATTTTAACACAAAAAATTTCGGATGTCAAGAATGGCATCGCATACCTTTAAGAGGTATTCGTAGAAAGAATCAATACTTGTTCCTATTCCAGCATCCTGCCAAGCAATGAAATCTAGATTAAGTTGCTTAACGAAATAAATCTCATCCTAAAAGTATGAATTATGACATATCAAGAATGAGTGAAGTATATCCAAAAGCAGCTTCATTAATACGTAAAAATGAAATCACATGGTCTGAAAAAGAAATTCAGATGGGGAAAAGGAAAAAGGAGACAAAGAACAACATAAACATCTCTAAACGCCATGTAGTAAACTTGGAAAAACTATAACCTCCAAGTGAAAGCAGAGAGAGAGAGAGAGAGGAGAGAGTTATCAGTCTTCATGTAAGAGTTTGAACAGCGTAAGACCTTTTACATTCCAGGCTGAGTCTAACCCAGACAAATAACCTAAATGTAATATGCACAAACAAAATAAATTCCTAGAAAGATATCTGCATGAGATGAGCATTTTTTAACTTCTTTTCTTTCCTTTTCAAATCATAATATTCTACAGAGACTCTTGTGCTATTCTTTTTCTTTTTTGCCCTGTTCTACAGTATGGCAATTATTGAAAGAGACCATAAGGGCAAATCCAAATTTGCAGGGCATAAAATTAGCTCTCAATTATCTACTAATGAAAGGAAATGTCATATTAGGTGCAGATAATATAAGCAATAAAGATCCATATATAATTTTTAAAATGCTACCTTTTGTGTCCATTCACCAGTAAATACATTTATATGAGCACCAACTAAATTTAGTCTTGAGCGACGAGCCCATAATCCACGCACCGCATTCTTGGTAACTTGCTCAAAAACTGTATTTTCAAAGACAAAAGGCAAAACAAAAAGTATAGAATGCTGTGTTTCAATAAATCAAGTTTGTACAACAGGAAATCTTAGTAACAGATCAAGCTACTTAACGGACTGTGAAATAAAAATTAAAAGGTTCAGAAAAAAACATTTGTAGGGCTTTGTATTTCAGCATCTTCACAACAACTTGGTGATCAGACCACTTGCCATATATTTGCTAGCATTTTTCAGCATACAACTATTGCACTTCCTGGTAACTTCTTATATTTTACCAGCCTTCTTTAGCCTGTAGTTTGCTATATAACAACCCTTTTTTCACATTTCATATTGAGTGCTTCTGATGGTGAGGTTGAATCTACAACCATCCAACTCCAATTACAAAGACAAGGAGTGATAGATAATGGGTAGGAATAAGGACATTTAAGGGATAAGACATTAGTAGTAGTATTTAGGGCATTAGTATTAATATATAAAGGGGAGTTTATGGAGAGAAGAGGCTAGTCTTGGGTTAATTTTAGGTCTGCAGTTGCAGAGGCTCTACCTCAGTGTAGAGAGGGAGATTACTCCTGTGGGGATTTGAGGGATTGTCTCAACATCCATTGTTATCTTTAGTTTGTTGTTCATCTCTATAGTTCTTATCTATCAATATAATCTATATTTTTACATATTCTATTGTCATTGAGATTCTAGTTTCTAACAAGGAGACTTCAAATGTGTTCTACATTCAGTAGCAATCTTTCCAACAATTGAAATTTTTCTCTCTCAGACAGAACTCAAAACCAGTTGGGTAATCAATACAGAATAATAATTTTAAAGCCATAAAAACATGGAATTAAATCAATTAGTACTTACTAGGGTTATTCGTCAAGCGGCTAAGCACCCCAAATTCCAAAGTTAAAGTCCCGCCACCAGCAGTGGATGTAATCTACATGGGTCAAACTTGGAATGATAAAAGCTATCAAAATGTTAACACAACACAGTTAAATGATAAAATTATAACAGAATTGACTACTTGACCAAAAAATACAGCAATTGATCTGACATTATGTTTCAAATTTCCAGTTCTCAGAACAAAAGAAAGAATAAAATTTGAATACCTTGCTTTCATGTGCATCGACCCCGTGCAACAGATTGACAGACCCAAATGGAATTCCTGCAATCCGTCATCACTTAAATTGGAGAAGCAGGAACATTATAACTTGTAAGGCCAAAATTTGAACTGATATAACATTTCATCAACTAAGAACTAGAGGTAATAGTACACACACACACACACACAAAACAACACAAAGCAAGGAGAAAACTGCAAAATGATTCCTAGAAGTAAGCTTTAAAAGTTATACCACCCAAGAGTTCTTCCCCCGAGGTATTTAACAACTAAGTTAGAATATGATAAAGCTTCCTGCAAGAGCACTTTTAATCGAATCCCAAACTCATTCCTTCTACTGAAAGCATGGTCATTATTACAAGTGTATTGCATGGCAGTAAGTAATACCTGTTGGAGTATCAAATGCAGGCAATATTCTTTGAGCCAGGTCCTCAGCCAAGATAAGTAATTGGTTTTCGTATGATGGAATTCTCATCCCCTGCCAGCAAAAGATGAGAATCAAAATTGTGAAATCGAATTATGATTGGGCAGAGAAGTGTGAACCTTGTATATGCTACTGGGATGTACACTAGCAGATACAAGTTTAGAAATTAAGTAATATAACTTACACGCTGTAAAATATTACCATGCATATAAAATAATTACGGTACTAATAATGAGAGTGCACTCGTGCATGCTTATTGCTTGCAAATGTAATGTAACAAAAGTACAAGTATCTTTCATAGAGATTATGAAAGCAAACATCAAAGTAATACCGTAGCATAATCACTTGCAAGTAGATGAGCTGAGAGCAAACCTCCAAGGACTCTGATGGTAGTCTCAAAGATAGACACTGTTTTATTCTGCAGACATGATACAAGAAACTTCATCACTTAGATCGAATGTCAACTCTAGAAGAAAAAAGTACCAAACTTCCAATCACTATTCTGTTGCATAATCCGATAGATGCAATTCATTCAGATGAAAATAAGACAAGAAAAAAGAACAAGATCTAATGTTTTACAATAAGCAAAGTAAGCCTTAGAATAGTAAAACACATTTAATCCTAGTAGTCATGTCTTAATACTATATTAGTTCTTAATTCCCTACATGTTCTTCCTGAAACAATTTTGCAAACGAACCAATTGTAGACTGAACCAGATACAAAACTTGATTAAAAACTACCAACGGTAATAATGACTAAAATTTCTTCCGAGTTCAAGATATGACTGCATGCCTTAGTTTAACCATATGTGAATAAGATCATCAGAATCCATGAGGCAACCAAGGGACTGTCTAAGAATGAACCATTTTAAGCCTCCAAAATGTTTATAAGAGTTTAAATAGTGATGCTTGATACTTCATATCAGAATGTGGCAATAATTTCTTCTAATACACTGCAAGATAATACTAGAAAACAGGGCATACTCACGATATCAAAACGTAGATGTTTACCAATCCATTCAACAGAGGAAGTAAAGCGATCATGGTCACCAAGTAGAGCCAATGTATCTAAGGAGTCAATCTGTAACAGAGTCAAGATTATCATATTCGACAAAGTTCAACACCTGTAATGATAAATTCAGAAAAAGGAACAATCGTCCAACCAACCAGAGTCAAGGCATAGCCACCAAGTGAATCTTCTCCCTCGCATGACATAGGCCTCAATTCATCAAGTGGAAAAGCATGGTTCATATATCCGTCAAAAGCATGATAGAACATTTCACGAACCTACAACATTAAAATTACAATATTACATATTGAAATGCCCAAGCCGAATTCCAGAGTCAGAAAGTTCAAAACTGTCTTGGCATCACTGCACGACGAGTCCTAAAATTCGAGAGTAGTTTCCAGCAATCAACGGTAAGCAAATTTGCTATTTTTCTTGTTCTCACAATAAAATGAAGATACTTTTGTTGGAAAATTGACGAATCGAAATAGCTATAATAAGGAACTCTATTTTGTATAACTAATAACTAATTGTGCCGGATGAAAGGAAAGTCTGACGTCCAAGATCGTATCCCAATGTTTATCTTGCTAAAAAAACCTAAATTTGAACATTGGGAGACGATCGGATAGAAAGTGAAGCCACTTTTGCAAGTTTTTATTTCAAAGTTTGAATCTTTATATGAATGATGATGGAGTAAAATAGAATTGGGGAAATTGAAAATGAAAAAGGATTTGACCTCGTCGCGGAGAAGTTTGGCTTCGAGAGGAGTGACGCCATCAGCGAGAGTTGTACGGAACAAGACAAGAGAGGTTAGTAACAACAGAACCCATGCTTTCGGAGATTTTCTCATCTAGCTTCCCACAATAATCTTCTTCTTGTTTTTGATCCTTTTAAGATTAAGGTTGTTACTGGAGTTAGAGTTAAGCAGGACATGCTTTCAGTTGCCATAAAAAGTTAAAGGTGAATCAACCTTGCTTTTTACAGCTTACATTTACACTTCTGCTTCAATACCATGTCCCTCTAAATTACCATAATCCACTCTAATTTCTATTTTAGATCAATCAAGTGACACACAAAATCGACATGTTTTTTCGTGTTAATGTTGAGCGTAGTGACATGAAATGAAAATGATTCACCAATTTTCGGGTCAAATTGTTGAAACCCATAATACACGAAACTAATTAAAAGAATTGTATTTATAAATTTGTTCTACTAATTATTGGTTGTTGTAGTGGTAGCATGGACATGCATTCGGCATGAACTCTGCGAATTGATCCTCCATAATAGCGTCTGAAAGACGTTTAAATACCATAATTATTGGACCCATCCCAAATTCGAACTAATCAGCTTAGTGTCGATTCGAAATCGAATAAAAAGAAAACAAAATTGTCCTTAATTTATATAGGTTTTGTATTGGAATATTTAAACAAATAAAATACATCCGCTCACATTCTATCATTCACGGCATCAAACCACCAATTTTTTCCCAAATCGTAGTTTCTCTCAAAATGATTTTCTATGGTCGTTTCCTCTAAAATAAACCAAATTATAAGTAATAGATGTTCTAAAATTTGAAAATAACATATCCTTATATGACTCCAAAAATTACTTTTATATATGTAAGGGTAAAATATAAAAATAGTTGTGTGGTTTGAGTCATTTGTAAACAGGGTCATGTTGTTTTAAAATGTTTAAGACATGTCTTTTGACTTTAAGTGCAACACAAATTTTTTTTAGCACGTCAACCGTTTGGAACATTGTTTGCAAATAGTTGAAACCACAAGAGTCTTATTTGTACAATTCGAAACTGCAAGATCCTGTTTGCAAATTACTCAAACCACATAACTCTTTATTGTACGTTGCCCATAAAATCTATATATAATATAAAGGAGTAACACTAACGATGAGGTGTCATCATCTCCTTTTTTCACTCAAAAAATACTACGTGTCAAATTCTCAATTTTTTGATTTATTTTTTCCATTAATTTAGATTTAAATCAAATATTAATATTGTCATGATTTTCTTTCTTATTATACAGTTTTATATTTCAATTATGTGACTTACTTTCCTATTTTCCGATTTTATATTTCAATTAGTATCAAAAAATGATATAGTTTACATATTAATAATTAATAATTTGAAATAAGGCAATATATAAATAATAATAAATGACTCATACATTAATAGAAATTTTAATTGCCTTTTAAAATTATTAGATATTTAATTTTCAGTTAATATGATTTTACTTACCATCATTAATTATTCAATCAATTATTTTTGCCTTAACTTAAATTAAGAACAATTAAATTTCAATAAAAAAAATTCGGAACAAATTAGGTATTTATTTTCGCAATTAATAACTATATATTCTAAAAGAACATATTTTGTTTACTTATTAATTTAATTTTCGTTTGTTTTGAAATTATAAAGTACTTAATTTCCAATTAAGATTAATATATTTCTAATATGTTTTTTTTGTCACCGTGATTTGATTTTTCATTTTTAATATTATTTATAAAAGTTATATTTATGAATTTTAGGAAACATGGATTGAGTAAACATGTGGTGCTTATTGAAACACTTTTAGTCGATTATATTATTTTTGTAAACTCATTTCTAAAACAATAAGTCAAAATTGAAGAAAACAATAAAAATAAAAAATGTGCAAAAAATCTCAAGTGATTCATTTCCCTTGCCTAAATTATACTCTATAATTTCTCGAAAACTATATATATAGTTATTAAATTAAAGGAGTAACAATGACGATGAGTTGTCGAGCTTTCATTTTTTTTTGGTTTATTTTCTTACGTGTCAATTTTTCCTTATTTTGAGGGATTATTAGTTTTTTTAATAAAATTTCATTTCCTTATTTCTAAAATCTCTTTGCATGAGAAATTTTAGTGTGATTTAGTTTAATATAGGGTACTCGCGACTAATGTCATTTTCATACCGGTACCCATCAATTTTGGCACTTTCCGTACCCGTATAATTACCCTAATGAACTTTTACAATCTCATACCCTTATCCGTGTAAATAGCGGGTACCCGCGGATAACCATACCCGTTTATACATTATATACACTAACAAATTACAACTTAAACAAAAAAACATAATTTTTTTGAAAAAAGTGTCCAAAAACATCCATACATAAATGAACTATAATACTGTGTTTATTTGTAATGAGCTTCACCAAATAATGAGACATTATTATAAACATATCTTACATTATTTAGTAATATTTTAATGTGTATTTTTGTCAAAACAAATTTTATTGAGTGTATGAATTATGTATTATTTTTTAACGAGACGGGACGGGTGCATGTACGGGTACCCATTACTCTCGAATATATCACGGCTACCGAGTACCCTAGAGGGTAATCTCATGCCCGTCGCGGGTAGTGTTTTAAATCTCATCCCCGTTCCGTACCCTTTTAGACCAGGTATGGGTATACCAATTAGAAGCGGATAGTATTAGATACCTGTGAGTAGGGTAACCATTGACATCCCTCCCTAGACAATACACCTTAACATTAATTATGCTGATAATAAATACAATTAAAACCGTTTTTAAAAGAAAAATGGAAATTAAAGCATTTTCATTTCCTATTTACAACCCTTTATGAAAATTTCCTTTTTGTGATTATAAAATAAAATTAATGCAAACAATTGAAATATGTGTTATGCATTTTGTTTTATATTGTCATTCGTATGGTATTTACTATTTAGGTAATGAATCTGGAGAAATTCTCTTATGAACCGGGTGCAATGAATCCGAGCAAATGAAATTAGAGAAATATACCTTCTCATTAGAAGATGATTGGTGTAAAGAAAAATTGTATCTAATTGACACATGTCTATTTGCCGGGTCCCTTAAATCGAAACTGTAATAAAATTTGACATAAAGTTAACATAATATTTCAAAAAAATATACGTTCTCACAATCTGTGCATAGCACGGGCCAAAAACTAGTAACATATAAACTTAAAACACGATAAGAAAACAAAACAAACCTGAATAATAACACGATTATGCACAAACGCTTTTAAGTCGGTTAAGAATGAGAAATTTTAACACGAACTCAAAATTGACACGAAACGCAACTCAGAAATTAACAACAATGCACAAAACATCTTATTCCACGCATCCAATCCAAACAACAAAACCTAACACTACTAAAGATTGGCGTGTTTAGGATGAGAAGAGGCGGCAACTCGATAACTTTGGCTAGGGTTTAAGAGTTGATTTTGGATTTATCAAAATTGAGAAAAACCCTAACCTTGAACGCCTTAAACCCTAAATCTGCTCCCAATCAATTATGGAGCTTCAATTAGTTTGTAGCAAATTCACCGCTCCCAAACTTGGATTATCATCCCAAAATCATCTCCTCAATCCACACAGTGTAAGTGAATTTCCCCCAAAAATAAAAATCACAGCTTTGAATTTATGTTTAGTTCTCTGTAGAGTTTGTTCCGCTAGTGATAATGCTGATTGTTTCCGCTTCATTTCTGCTTTCAGTTTCACAAATTTCAGGTTCCTGCCAAGTTAACAAGCCCCTCCATTTGTAAGTTTTCTTCTTTACTTATCGATCACACTTCTCTGTTTCGTGTCCGTGTCCGTTTTCATTTTAAAGCTATTTTGTGAATATTATGTTTTAGAAATGAGGTTTTCCGTGTCCGGGCACCGTAATTTTACATAAATGTTCCGTTTTTCTTACATAACATTAACTGGTTAAGTTGTATAAGCTGCTTTAATGTTCTAATTAGTGGCTCCTTCTTTCCCCAGCATATTTGTCACGGTTGAAGGGAGTTCCTTTAGGTGTATCTAGTTCAAATTCTATAGGAATTACGGGTTTGAAGATTTCGGGTAGATATCAGTCTCCTATAGCTGCTGTTGGTTTTCATGGACCCGAGCCATTTAGAGGTAAAGCGGGTTCTGTTTCCTTTTATGGATTGACTCATCAATCAATTGAAGAAGCGCAATTAGTGTCGGCTCCTTATAGTGAAGATAAAGGATCGTTTCTTTGGGTTTTGGGACCGGTTGCTTTGATTTCCTCGTTAATCTTTCCCCAGTTCTTCTTTGCAAATGCAATTGAGGCATTTCTTAAGGATCCCATTCTTGTAGGTACTTAACAACTTCCCCTTAGCCCTTTTGTTATTTTTATGATTTATAAAAGAAGCCCTTAGAAACGTATTTGTGTTCATTGTTGTACAGAAATTGTTGCATCGTTGTCTTTTGAGGCAATGTTTTACATTGGTCTCGCCATGTTCCTGAGTATAGCTGATCGTGTTCAGAGACCTTATCTGCAATTTAGTCCAAAAAGATGGGGACTTGTCACGGGATTTAAAGGATACTTGACCTCTGCTTTCTTTGTCATGGGTTTTAAGGTTATGGTGCCTCTTCTTGTGGCATATGTAAGCTGGCCAGTTCTTCGTTTACCCGCATTGGTTGCTGTTTTTCCATTCTTACTTGGTTGTGTTCTTCAACGAGTTTTCGAGATTAGATTAGATCAACGTGGATCATCTTGTTGGCCTCTAGTTCCTATAATTTTCGAGGTATGTATAAATATAGTATTTTTCAACTGCTTATTCAATGTAATGTTGTCAGTTAAACTCAGAATTCGGAGTTGGATTTGCAGGTGTATAGGATATATCAGTTAACCAAGGCTGCACATTTTGTTGAGAAGTTGATGTTTTCGATGAGGGGGCTTCCCGAATCTGCACAATTATTGGAAAGAAATAACGCCTTAATTGTTATGTTAGTAACCTTCCAATTCCTTGGTGTGGTTTGTCTCTGGTCATTTTTAACCTTTTTGTTGAGGCTTTTTCCTTCTAGACCTGTAGCTGAGAATTATTGAATTTTGCAGAAAGTCTATGAAATTTGTAATAGTTTTTGTACATCTTATATGGATTTTTTCTCCCATTTCAATTCGGCACAAGTTAACTTGAAGTTCGCAGTAACGAGTTTAGGTTGTGTCAAGGGAAGGAAAGAGACACGAGAGGCAATATCTATCCGAACATTCTGCTTCAACATTTATAGCACCTTGAGTCCAAATTTTTGGGTGATGTCAATGATTAATCATGTTTCATTATAATGAAATAGAATTTCAAATTTCAGAATTCAATTTTCTCAATTCAACCATGACGATCCTTTCACTACGAAGAAGGCCACCACCGAATCATAAGCTTCAGTCATTAGAGGAGAAGCCTGCATCGTCGAAGGAGAAGACCTAGAAACCCATGAGACTACTATAGCATTCCAATTTCTTACGAGTGAAGAAGATTAATTATCAAATGCAAAATCTCACAAATTTCAGCAGTAATTATCTTACCAACGACGAGCGAAGATCATTTAGAGAAGATCCATCTAATTGCCTCGTGAGAAAATCATTAATTATCTTGACAACAACATGCATTACTCAATACATGAGAAATCATCCAAGGAAAAAGCGTAGCAACAAGATTTTGGCAATATGAGTTTCTGCAATTGAAATTGAATTTCTGAAAAAATCGCAAAATCAGGGATATCCAGAAATTCATATTTGAGAATTTTAGGACGACTAGAAAGAAGATCGAGAAGAAGAAAAACGAAAGAAGAGAGAGGGAGAAAAAAAACCTTTTTTTATTATTATGAAGTCAAACGAGGTTTTGGAAAAAATTGGATACAAGTACCCTTTGACGTGTCATCAATTAAACATAGTCGACATTTTTCTGCAATTTCGCTAATGGCACAAACCTCACTCTGCTATTTATTCGGAAAAAACCATAAAGAGCATAGTTAATATTGGATAAAATGACCAACTGAAGCTTCAGTTGGTTCATTTGCTAAACGAGATAAACCAAGGGGAAAAAGAAAGTAGTGGGTTTTTTAAGGTACAAATGAGGAACATAGTCAAGCCTAAATCAAAGCTTCTTAAATTACAGAAGCGCCATCGTAATATTCACTGTTGGATAAGTGTTTTGACTTGCTATTCAATAATTTCACTATTAATCTCACTCCAATTAAACAGTTCAGTAATTTTCAGTGTCTAAAATTGTGTAAAAGATAACTCTTTAAAACAACATATAAATGAGATAGAGAGAGTATACAACTAAAGGAAAGGAGTTAACTTGTTGTACATAGACAAGTAATTTAAATTTCTCCAAATTAATGAAAAAAGCTTTTAAAATAACGCCGAAACACCCTATTCATATTTCCGTTTTGAACAGTAAAAGTTTAGCAACTAATTGACGACCCTCTATCCTTATAATACAACCTTGGCTTCTTCATGGATCCAATTTTGACATAAAAAGGCTCATCAACATTTCACCAGGAAACACTATAAAAACATTTAATGTTAAAAAAGAAATAAATAAATAAAAAAAAAACATATCGAAAAACTATAAAGAATCAACAATCAAACACTTGGCGCTGGTGAATTTACCGTTCTTGTGATATGTGATACATAATATCATGAATGAATAGTAACAACAAACTTCATAGCAAAAACTGCTGAAAAGTATTCTCAAATGAATGCTAGCAGCTTCAAGCGATTAGTTGGGCTGTTCCTTCCAGAATGCAATCTAACTATTCTACTTCACTTCGAAAAATGACGAATATCTGATGGTTAAGGCTTCCATGACAGCTTTACATTACTGTCTTACCATGGTAGTATACTTCCATTGTTGTTGGTAAAGTTACATCAAGACTCAGGTTTATCTGATTATACCTACAAGTGGAGTAAATTTCACAATAATGAAAACTGAAAATAAAATATTGAAGGGACACATTTAATCATAAATGATAAGTTCTACCTGTTGTTTTTTCTTCTTTGGCCTCCTCTTCCTCCGAGGTTTGTGAGCATCGGAATTCGAACTCAGATTACTACTGCCTGTCTTTGCATTTGAAGACCCTCCTCCTCCTGGTTTGAAGGAAGATGATCCACTTCTGCTACTTGACGTATTGCTAGATGAAGAAATTTCAGACTTACGAGTCCATGAACTTTTGCTGGATGAAGAAATTTCAGCCTTCTGAGACCATGAACTTTTGCTTGATGAAGCTCCAAACCTTGATCGAGTATCTGATTTTAATTTAGAGTTCTTTGAAGGCCCGGGAGGAGGCATTAGAGCTCTAGCAGACATCTGTCTCTACACGAGAATTATAAAAAAGATTATCCAGATTGTAGAAACTATTAAACGCTGATGATAAAAAAAAAAGGTTCAGATTAGATAGATGACCTGGTTCCTTTCATCACTGGACATGCCTGATGCTGCTTTTCCAGATGTACTAGAAGCCTGTTCCCTGAAAAGCATGATAGAAAATTGAATAAGCACCTTCAATGGCCTAAGACAATCAGTGCACGGATTGACAAAGATAATAAAATAACTGGAAAATGCAACTGTATTATCAATTTATCACAGGTTAAAGCAAGTAATTACAGCTGAATGGGATTCCATCAATAAGAGGGAAAGAAAATATCTAATTCTTGAAAATTGGTTCCATACTGTGCTCAAATTTACTAGAAATACCTTGTGCTTTTATCAGTCCATTCATCATCTGCATTTGCTTCATCACTTGATGATCCAGCTAAGAAGAAATCATCTTCGCTCAAATCTAAAAGCCCATCATCCTCACTTCCGGTCTCTGTGAAATAAAATCCAAAAGAAGACGCCAATATCATTTACGGGAAATAACATTTAAGAACATATATGAAGCTAGGCTCACTAGAAACAAATGAACATAGTAACATTTGGAGTTCCTATAGAAATGAAAATTTCTACTTTGTCGGAAATATTATACATGGATGTAAATTTAGTCTAACGAAACATTTACATTCTTTTTGAACACCGCTTAACACAAACAGCATGCAATAAGAGCCATGTGATAAAGATTAGAAAAAAAGCCTTTGTAACACAGAAAAAGAGGCACCATTAAAAAAACACATGATATCATTGAACTAACAAAAAATAAAATAACATATAAAAATTTGTTTGTTCAGTAGGTTTTAATAATAAAATTAGGGCTCAATATAAGAAAAATAAAACTGGGCCGCAACAAAACAGATGCATTAAGGTTAAGGGTTAACAGAAAAAGGTGAAATTGAGGGGCTTAATAGCAAACATGTAAAGATCAGGGCCTTAAAATCGTGTTTTGCCTACAATAAAGTATGAACTAACTGAGAACAGAATGGTGTGGATATGATTAGAAACAAATGACACCAACTATCATCAACTTAATCCCAAATTCCCTAGAAAATACATCCTGCCAGTCTACTTTTATATACTGTCCATTGCTAAGGCACTGAGCAATTTCTACAAGACTACAACTAGACATTACATACCAATTTAGCATACACCGTGCATTCTAAAGTCAAGTTAAAAGGCCTACATATACATTTTGACCACAAAACAACTTCAAATGAAACCCAGTGTACAGTCCATCAAGTTTAATGCGGTTCCAAGATATTCTTCATAATTATCTTTGTAAATTACTTATAGAATGCAGTTGCCTGTCTAGCAGTTGGGCCAAACATCAGTTTTATTTGGAATGAAGATTGATTCTGAAAGCATATTGCAGCTCAAACTTCATATCAGCGCAAAGCCATGCACTAGCAGAACAAATAAACTTTTGTGAAAAAGAACCAGAACTTATAGGAAAAAGGACACATAAGATACCTTCCAAATCCTTTCCACTGGCAGCAGCAGCTACTAAATTGGCTTTAATCTCTTTCCGCAAACTATTTCTCCTATCAACAGTGTCGGCATCATCACCTCCAGTAAACAAAGACACATATTTTTCAGTCTTGGGGAAAAACTGCAAGGGTAAAACAAACATAGTTAACAGACATAGTTAGCTTGATACTAATTATCGGGGTATACATTTTATTTCTGATTAGCAAGCCAAGGGCATGCAGGAAAAATCTCTACTTTGATTCCATAAGAGACGGAGCACAAGTACAAGAAAGTTTTGAAAAATATTTGATATCAATACAGTTTAGCACAAAACTGCAGAATGACGGTGTTTGAAGCACAGTCCATCTAAGGACTGCTAATCCATATACCACGATAAATCTACAGCCCCAACAAAAAAGAACAAGTTAAAGACAAACAGAGAACAGTGTACCATAACTACCCACCTTAACATATTCAAGATCTTCTTTCAACTTAGAAAGTTGTTCAGCAATGTCCGCATCTTGTGGCTGTCCAGATGAACCACGCTGCAGCTTCTCCAAGCGCCTTAATCTTCTTTCTATCTTCCTTCTCTCTAAAACATGGAAGAGTTAGAACTTGTGCCCAACAGAAATGAAGCGGTAAGGATACAACAAAATATCCAGATGAGTTGATAACAGAGGGGGATAAACTTACCAAAAAACTTGACCTTCCTATTTCGCAAGAATATCTTGCGTTCCAAAGCTAATCGAGTATGAATCTCCTGTTGATTCTTAAGTTCATCTAACTTGGATTGTTGAGCTTGTCTCATTTCAGGAGGAAGTTCCTGTGACAGTCAATAATCACATTTTAGCATCCCCATCCCCATCCAACAACAACAACAACAACAATAAAGTATGAAAACTAAGTAGTCGTGGTCGACGCATATGCAAATTCAAAAAATCCTTCCAATTGCAAGAATAAATGGATTAAATCTCGAAACAGAACAAGAATTGAATAACAGAAGTAACTAAAAGAACAAACCCTAGTTGATTCAATGATTGTACCTTGCGGAGCATGCGTTCGAGGGAGCGAATCTGGTTCTTAAGAGAGACAGACTTGGGTTTATTAGACTTCTTATCAACGGATAAAGACTTGGAGCGCCGGCCGACAGGAGGCTTCCGGTCGACGACCCGCCGCTTACCGTAGCCACCATGGGCCATACTTGGGAGTTTGATAAGTTAGGTTATCTGAGAAAGAGGGACAATAAAGTTTATAGACAAGGGCAGTGTCGTATGGTTATGGTTATGGTTATGGTTTGAGCTATATGCTCCACAACGATGCCTTCCTACATTTTTTTCATACTGTTCTATTTTCTTCTGTCTCCCGTTTCATGTAGGCGGCGCTTGCATTCTAAATGTATCCATATTGCAAAATTATTATTTTTCAAATACCACCCTAAAATTTTGTAAAAAAAAAATACCACAAATTAATGGAATATGTAACCTTGAGATAGGATTAGGTGAGATAAGGTCATTATGGAGAGACTTTTTTTAGTGCGAGACAATTAAAAAGTGGTGGCACTTTTGAAAATTTAAAAACATGGAAGGGCATTATTGAAGGGAAGAGGAGGTGATGTCAGCGCTGATGTCACATCTGGAGAGAGAAAAAGTTTTTATTATTTTCTTTAAAATGCATTTTTCCGCTCTTTCCGAACTCATTTTTCAAAAAAAATTATACTACCGAACTCGTATTAATTAGGCGGTCATTTTGAGATCCATTGTTGTTATTTATAGACGATTTTTATTTTTGTTATTTTTGTTCCAGCAGAATACTATATTTGTTCCACCGGACTACTCCAATTGTTCCACCAGACAACTACATTTGTTCCAGCAGAATATTTTCATTATTTTTTTTTTAAATGCACTCTGGGAGTGTAAAAAAATGTACTATTCTGGTGGAACAATTGGAGTAGTCCGGTGGAACAAAAATAAAAAAAAAATAAAAATCGTCCATAAATAACAACAATGGATCTCAAAATGACCGCCTAATTAATACGAGTTCAGTGGTATAATTTTTTTTGAAAAATGAGTTCGGAAAGAGCGGGAAAACGCATTTTAAAGAAAATAATTAAAACTCTTTCTCTCTCCAGAGGTGACATCAACGTTGACATCACCTCCTCTTCCTTCGCTTCAATTCACGCATGATGGGTGTTCCTTTAATTACAACTTTGCCACCTTCCCCTATTGAATTACAACAATACCCCTAGTCTCACCATAAAAACTAGTCTCATCTTAAACTCTTTATTAACTTCAAAATTTTAACTTTCAAATCGAGATTAATGAAAATAACGTAAACATTTAATTAATTTATATTCATTAATTTTTTATTTCATCAACTCTCATATAAGATCAATATTTAACTTTGATTTTCATCACTTTCCTTTCTGTTCTGTTACCTTCATTAACATTTTCTAACTCTCACCTCCATTAACTTCTCAACTTCCAAACAAAGGCTTAAAGATGACAGATTTATTTCCAAATTGAGGATTAACTAATTAAAATAATATTAATAGTTGTTTTGGTAAAATGAACATTGAATAGATAATGAAATGAAAAGGTGGTTTTAGATTTATAACCATACATAAAAAAAATCAAAGTAAAAACACCGTGTTTGTTTATATAGTTAAAAGTATACATTTGTGCTCACCTAGTCAATAAGTGACCAAATACAATTTGGTCGATCACCATTAAAATTATGATGGAGATTAAAACCTAATGAAATCACCTAAAGACGACGGGATTGATACATAATTGTATAGGGTATAATATAAAAAATAAAAAACACTATTTATAATTAAAGTAAAATAGGTGAATTTATTATGTTTTATTCTCGACCCTTAGATTTAATCTAATGGTGATTGGTCCAATTGTATTCAAAGTAATTAAAACTAAGGGTTTTTCTATGGTCACTTTGTTAAACAAAGTGACTATTACTTTGTCCATTATCACCATTGAATTAGCGGTATGAAATGTGATCCAATGGTGATAAAAACAAAGCAGTGATTACCTTCAAAGTGACCATAAAAAGCACCTAAAACTAATGTGTTACCAGCAAAATTAAAAGAAATGTTATTATATCGTCATTTGCTTTGTCCATTATCACCATTGAATTAGCGGTATGAGATGTGATCCAATGGTGATAAAAACAAAGTAGTGATTACTTTCAAAGTAACCATAAAAAACACCTAAAACTAATGTGTTACCAGCAAAATTAAAAGAAATGTTATTATATCTTCATTTGCTTAGTACTCATCATATATTATACCTTTTCCTTTTCGCATCGAACAACACCCAACATCCAAACATATTTTTCGTGAAGTATAATGTTGAATGGAATTTCACTTTAAACATGACAACAAATAATATTTTTTTTCACAATTATAAGTAACGGATAATTATAAATAAAAAAAAATTTCAGGTTATTTTTCTGGAATTTTTTTTTATTACCGTATTTGAGACCAACAATACAGAAAATATTCGTTTGATAGTTTCCACCAAAAAAATAAATATTCGTTTGATAGTTTCCAAACCCATCCGTCCAAGTACACATTGATGCTTAATAGATACTTAAATGGTTCCAAGCAATCTATATCTCGGAGACAAAAAGCACTATGTACTACAAATAATAAACAAACGATGCTGAAAAATGTATCATATACTAGACCCAAGCTTTCTATTAGTCAAATGAGTGCAACCCGTTTCTTTCCTATGGCTAGAAATTTCAGGCATGCCAAGAAGCTCTTCGGTATCAGATAAAATATGCTTACGTTTTTATGATACTTGGCCGGAAAATTACCTAAAAAATTTGCATGAATGTACAATTACAAAGCCCCTGCACCAAAACAAAAAACCCGAAACAGGGAGCAAAAACAGATGACCAGAGTTCAGACATCATAAATGATGGGTTGTTCCCCTTCAAGTTCAGATATAACAATCAATGAGTCTGTTAATCCGAGAATTAAGGGTTCTGACTTGGAAACCGGATTAATAACCTGCAAAAATAAGGAATAGATGAGATGTCCGCAGCTAATCTCTGTAGAATAAATCAAATCCGGATGCTATATATTCTTACTCCCCATACCTGTTTGTTATCTTTGACATAGCCTATAGCTACCTCCCGCCGCAAATATGCCCTTTCTGAGAGTTCACCAAATGATGGATTCTCCCCCTCTTTCATGTAGAGGCTCATATCCTGCCATTGATATGCATGCAAGAAAATTCCGTTAAGATAAGTATGGCTCACTAAAAGATTATTAATATGTTCAGTTTAGTTATATGCTTCATTCTATTGTTCTAAACAATGGATGGTAAAGGACATGAATTACTAGCTACACAAGTTTTTTCTAAAAAAGCCAATGGTATTCACTTTACGTAACGAATTGATCATATATCTAACAAACAGTAACAATCTATGCTTCATTTCATTTGTTTCCACACTAAAGCTATGCCACCAAAGGAAAGAATCGGTAAACCTAGAAAGTTCAATTCTATAAAATTATAGAGCAAGCAACTCTCTGATATCAGTAGTCCTTCAAGGATGTGCCTACAGTTAATCAATCCTTGCCACCTAAAAATCCTGAAGTTGAAGAATAAACTGGACTTCTCAATAAATTAAGATGTGATACAATGCACTGTGACATTGCGGATGAGCCACAACATGAAAATTGAGAATTTTCGTTAAGGAATTTTAGAGCTAAATGAAGAATCCATAACTCTTCACAAAAGGTACATTCTTTTTTCTGTCTTTTGGACGTTTGTGTAAGCAAGAAATTACCCTTAGAAAGAAAACTTTACCTTAACATAAATCTCATCACCCTCAGCGTTCAGGATGTCTTTCCACACTTCATTAAGTTCACTGTTTTCCGCCACTGCCATAAAAAAATATATTAACTCTAAAATTAACAAAGTAACAATAGAAACTCTATCATAGAGGACAGTAGCTCAAGACCTTGAGCTGTAACAAGGCTCATCACTTCCTCTGTAGCTATATAAGTCAGGGACGGCTTGATTCTTGTTATCTGAAGAAATTGCATGATTAATTTTAGATACAAAATTATGATAATAGTCGAATAAAACAAATGATCAAATCTGTTGAAGAATATTTTACTTGTTTCCCTAATTTTGAGTCAACGATTTCTGCAACTAGATTTTGCACCTGAAAAAGCACTCCACTTCTTGATTCTCATTTCATCCAGACAATGTAAAAGGAAACTTAATGCAAACACTATTGAAATAGCAGATCTTGAGAGCTTATCTTAACAACTTATGAGAATGATATTCACCTTAACTCCAAGTTTATTGCAGATATTTTCCGCAAGAAGAAGAGAAAATACAGATCGCTTATCTGCCCTTGATGGATCTAAAAATAGAATAGTAATAAGTACAATGTTGCATTTAATCCAATTAAAAATTTCATGATGTTACCTCCAATAAGCCAATCTCTATCTGATATTACAGCTATTGACAAAGGAATATCTTCACCCTTGTAGGAATTTTGCATATTGATAATAGTTTCTTTTAAGGTATCATAGTCCACTGGATTTCCTATCTGCACCATTGAAAGAAAATATAAAGAATTAGAACGCCTTCCAAGATGAAGAAAAATAAAGAAAATAAACTAAGAGGTCTATTCTAAATTCTCTAATAGGCTAACTAAAACAGTACCCTATGCGAAACTCTGATGTGTTTGAGTTGTCCTTGACTAGCATAATCACTTGCCCTTTTTCTGTCATCTAATGGCACATCTGATAAAATTTCCTGCATATACATAGACATGATGATTAATAAACTATGTAATCTTATATTTCATCTAGAAAGACAAATCACACAATACATTTACACAAAGCTGGTCTCCATCAAGAAATTAATATGTTATTTTTGAAGTTGAGATAAGTCAAGTCAAATTCCTATGTTCTCCTGACCTGAATTGTCTTTCAACAAATTGCATAAATAGGAAAAAAAAAACGAAATTGAAGGATAGAAAATGGGCAAATGTTCCCAATCAATTGAGAAGCAACTATAACAGCAAAAAGGAGATGTTTTCGATAAAAAATTTGAGGAATAAGTTACAGATGAACTAAGAAATACAAAGCCTTCAATTATTATAATGCATACCAGTATACTTCCAGGCCCGAGATAATTGTCATATTCTTCAATCATTTCTACAACATCTGGGCGCCATCCAAGTAAGAGTATACATTCTTTTGGTCCTGGAGATGAGTCTGAGGCCTGCATTGAGAAGCCAAATAATAATACAAGTTAGCATTTGATTCTAACTATGTCATTTGAGCAATTATTTCTCTGAAAAGATACCTTTGACCCTGATCTCCGGGGACGTTTTACAATATTTCCAAGTCGGGTTTTCTTCAATTCTATTGCATTATTTACTTCTTCATTATCTTTTTCATAATTCAGATTTTGCAAAGAATACTTTTCTTCTTTAACAATGCTAGAATATTCAATATCTGGTCTGCTTCTCCCATGAACAGGTCCGATGAACAAAATCTAATCAAGGAAATTAAACAATTTAGAGCATAACATAAGATGAAGAGGAATTTTAATCAACTCAAACAACAATATAGAAGCATTCTTTCAACAATTGGATACATAAGAAACCATCTGTTTCTTCTCATAAGTAGCATCTACGATATCAAAAAGACAAATGATGTACAAAAAAATATCTCGAAACAATACACAGCATAAATTTGTGAACAACAAGACATGAACGATGTTACGTCTAATTTGGATTGACTTCATTCGTAGTGCTGACATTTTGACACAAACCCAATAACCTCATTCTTTTGGAAGAAAACAAATGATAACCATATAGTTTTAAGCCAGGCCAGGCCAGACATCAGCTATGGAAATGACTATATTGGTTAACCACCCGCTCAGCAATTGCTCAAATATTTCTTGCTGTTTATGAGAAATTGCATCTTAGGAACTAAACCTCATTATGTCTCATATCACACTCCTATGCACGTTTTGTAAAATCCATAATATACACATACTTGGTCAGTTTGCTGAAGAATTTCGTCGTCCTTTGGGTGGAAATAAATCTTGCCATTCCGAAAAAGACCACAAACAACCACCTGAAAATGTATCAACAAGGAAGAAGGATTTTTATACGACTTACATGGAAGTAATCTTCCAACATTAACTCCAGTATAGGACATTACCCCCTGGAACCCACATCTGACTTGTCTATACTTAGTTCCTACTAGATTCGGGAAACTGCATAGATTGAATACGTTTTCTGCAATCAGAGAAAATACTATATTATTAGTCTGTCGGACTCAGTAATACATTATCATTTTGGCTACAGAAAATAATCTCGTTCTAGAATAACAGTTAATTGATGAAGGAGAACTAGTAAACTCATCCTTTGCTATTACTAAAAAATAATACAAAAAGTAGAGCTAACTACCCAATACAGATTTAATTCCTGAGTGTGCTAACGCAGAAAGTGTTTTTCAGGATAAAAATTTACATAAATTTACAAACAAACATCATATTTTATACAACAGATGCAAATGACGTGGGAGGTTGGTTTTGTATGGAACTAGGATAAGCATGATAAAGTGTAATGCAAAACAAATAATTCAAAAAGGAAATTCATACTGTACTTCGATAATTTAGCAAATGTCTGTATATTTTTATGAGCCCCTTTTGCCGAGAGCACTGAACAAATAATTTGGACGAAACATTTTCCACTGGCGCTATTTTCAGTGCAGATATCGACTTTAAGAGGTCACACGTGTTAGAGTTTGACACCTGCATTTGAAGCCATGTAGGTTTGAATTTTACATCATGATAATAAACCTCGTTAGATAGTGACCCAAAAGTTCATCAATGGTTTATATACCTCAACAATGGTGGGCACAGATTCCATGTTTGTTATAGGTTGAAGAGCTAGCACAGATAGAAAGGCATTGCTATCAACTTCATACCTAATCAATTTAAGATTTAAAGCCAATATCCCTTTAGCCAAGATACAGATCAAACAGACAAACATATATTCAATAACCTATATTACTATACAGAGGAAGAATATTTATTTTGATGATTCTTATGGATCAGAGACCATTCCAGTACAATCAAGTCAAATGAAAAACAAGACTGTCAATCAGACTGGGTCTGACAATACTAAACAGTTCATTAAAGCCTAAATATATGCATGTAAAAGTTATATCATTACCAGCATAATTAATTACTGGAGCATACATGAGTTGATCCAACAAGCTAAGAATTAGTAACTATCTAATCCAAAAGTATGAACACTGAAGTTGATCTGTGAAATTTTAAAAGTTACCAATTTCTGCCAAACACAGTTGATGTAAAAAATTATGCTGAGCTATTGATCACTTAGCTACCCAGTTCATGAAGACAATGGTGAAACATGTTGAAGGTGTCTAATATACTGAAAAAGTAAATTGATATGCCATTCATAAAGTATATGATGTTTAAGGCTCCACCACAAGAATTAAGAAACCATTTATATAGTATTGGAATGACAAACTTGCCTTTAGTTCTCTCTTTTTTCAAAATAAAAAAAAAATATAGCATCAAAATATTAAGAAACACTGAATGTGGCCAATTAATTCTACTTAATTTTTAAGCGTACAGTTGATCAAAAAAAGCTAAAGAACCAAAAGTCATATATTTGTGAATGATTTTACAATCGCAAAACTTCTTATATATAAGAATGGAAACAGTAATTTTGTACAATATTACACATCTCTCCAAATTATAACTCCAAAAGATTGAATGACACCACACCACTCATTCACAAAAACCTTTTTCACTAAAGATAGTTAAGATCTCACACCTCACCAGTACTATTTTTCTGAGTAATGTGAGAATCAAATGCACAAATCACAATAATACCCCAAAACCAAGTATACAGTGTGAAATCCATTAGTATCTCTATCCAATTCATAAAGCAATTTTTGCATTGATGCAATCATAACAAGATGATGATTTTTACAAATGACATGAATATGTTGGACTATGTAGATAATAGAACTAAAAATATGATTTATATAGTTTTCTCCCTTACCGATCCCCTTTTGTTGTTGGCAATATAATTACAGCACGTGCCTTATTGGCGGCAGCTCTTTCAAATGACTTTGTTAGGTTAAGGCTGCAACTGAAGAAAGGAAGCATGGAATGTAAGAGGCGGACGCAAACTCAGAGTAAAATATCAAATTTCATGTACAACTTTCATGGAAAACAATTTTGATAGGTGATCGTCGAAACAATATAAGCAATATATTGATAGAGAATGATTACAAACAATAGAAAATCCTCAAATTGAGAAAAAACAAAATGATCAAACATTATTGAAGCAGTCAAACATTTTATGTGTCCAATAAAATTCTTGTTCAGCTGATAGATATGAGAAAAATCTTACAAGCATCAATTTAGGTAGTAACAAATCTGAATTTTGGAAATACAGATTCAGTCATTTGATCCCATTTTTTACTGAAAGTGGAAAAAAAAAATATAGAGCATGAAAACCAACCTAAGAACCCTGAACACCCATATCAAATCACTTAATTGTAGGAACTACTATCAAAATGGCAGACCCAACTTAGGAGGTGTGAAATCCTCAAAGTAGAAGGAAAGCATCTCTTAATCAGTGAAATTCAGCCAAACAAAAGGCAAAGCTATTCTAGTATTGCAAAGGCAAAGTTCACCAAACCCAAGGACAGTTGACCAATGATGAAGAAGCTATAAGTGAAGTCTAGGGAAACAAAAGGTAAGTCCAATTACAATGAAATTAATATAAGTATATAACTAATGCACATACCTCTTAGTAAGAACATCAATATGGTTGAGATCTCTGGTAAGATTGTCAACCAGCTTCTCTATCTGCTTCCTTGGAAGATCAGACATAAGAAGAATTCTCTGCCTCCTATAAAGACAAACACAAGATCAATAACCAAATCAAGTCCTCAAAATAACAGAAAACTTCTGTTGGCCATATGAGAACCAATTACCTAGCTGTAGCAGTACCTAAGCGGACAGCAAAATCATGATATTTATTCAGCTGCTTTAGAATGAAGTTCAGTTTACTGTTTACTCCACAAATTATTATATGATCTGCCTCAAGTACTTGCATTTGTGCACCTTCCCTAAGCCTTTGCATGTTATTCTGTCCAAGTAATAACCTCAAGGATGTCATTTGTATAAAATAAGTTTCAGTAAGCATTTCAGGTTCCAAAATTTTACCCTGAACTGCTCTGTCATTGTACTCAATAGCCTAGAGTAGAATAGGATTCCCCATATGGCAAGAACAAAGCCAATAACACGTTCGACGCGCGTTCTTTGCTGCAGTTCCACATGCAATATGTTTCTTTAGCCACAACAACCATAAATTAGCAATTACTAAACAGCGAGCAAAATTTCAAATCAACAATAATTATAAGGCACATCATACCCTTAGATGAGTAGATGATGAACACAAACAAGCCCAAGCTTCCCACAAGCAGTCCTCCAGCGATTGTGTACTATCTCTGTTATTTCAGTTAAGTTAGATTAGCATGCAAAAAGATAATTACAGCGAATCTCATCAAGAGTAGAACCAAGAAACTGTATGTAAAGATTAAGAATCAGAAACAATGCTAGTAATAGGATCTTCTTAGCAGAGAATATATACATGGAACAGTTTCAAGTTTGTAGAGTGATGGTTTTTATGCCCACGATCGAGGGTCTACCTTATTGTGCTTCTGCATTTAAAAACCAGACTAAAGCTAGAGACATCCTTTTAACATCCTCTACAAACAGCAGTTATGGCACATTGCAAATTTAGGATGACAGCATGTATTGACAGAAATATCTGTGCTATATTTATGCATTTACCTTAACCTCAGACCTTACTAATTGATCATGTTAATGGAGCATAGAAGAAAGTTTTAAATACTGTGAAAACAAGCTGTTTATGTGAGTCATCATTAGTGTACAATCTTTACATGTATAACCTATTATCTTATATCAAGATCAAAGATAAGCTGCCTACAGAAATCTATTAATCCTCTAAGTTTAACATCTTAACGGACATCTCCATCGTAATATTGCCATGAATTGCTCACTTGATTGAGGATGTCTGCTACCTAAGTCCCTACTGAATAAAAGCCACAACATCATAGAAAGTAACCAGTGATTTCAAAAGGTTAATCAAGAGACAGTACTAACAAAAACATTACTGCTGCATCAGCATTACATACAAATAGTAATGCAAAACGACATGACATTACCCCTATAGTAGTTAAATTACTGCTACATCACTGTACTTTGCAGTAAGGATAATAAGTACTTTACCTAAACTTGAAAAACAGCAAACCACCAATGACGACAAATGAGAAGCAAGCTGCAAGGAGCACTATGAAGAACCTATAATACATTTGTAACCAATCAATCATTTAAAAACAGAAGATTTCATGCATGTATTCATTAAAATAAATGAATAAATAATAATCAGCATGAGGATGTCATACATCTTTTCCCCTGTATTCTTATTAAGAAAGAAAACAGAAGTAAATATGAGAATTCAACTCAAGCATCTTATGAACCAAAGAAGAAAAATGTAAACTCATGGATCAGAAAGAACAAATGCATTACACTTACGTCGCCACGTTCCTTTCAAGTTGGATATTGAACAAATAAAGTAAGCGGGCAAAACTCCATCTAAGATCCTGAATCGAAGGGAAGGATACGTCCAAGCCAAGAGCCTTTGGTTTACCGATGGTATTAGATATGCAAGCAAAAGGTGAGCTTGTAGATCCAAAAGCCAAAACCAAAGATGACAATGATTCTTGAACCACTTTTATCAATGTAGCCACAAAATTTAACTGCATTAATCTGAATGTGCAATATGATGAAATACATCCAATTGTGGGTTTAGCTTCATAATCCTGTACACAAAGTGAATGTATAAATATATTTACTCGCAACTGAAGTACGTCAATTAAAACCAATTTAATATCTGCAAGTTCAATATATGACTATGAATTCTTATTGCTTTTCTTCAAAGCATTCCAAAGTTACACCAAGGGAAACAATGAACAGAAGTAGACCAGTTTTGAGAGATTCTTGAAGAAGCATCATGATGCAAAATAGCCAAATCCTTTTCAATAATATGTTTTGGATCCTTCTGGAAAAGGAAAGATGCCTTAAACCCCACTTGGTAAAAGACTAATTGTGAAAACTATGCAATCTGAAGAAACAGCCAGTGAACCTTTTTCGAAAACAGGTTTTATCTCTCAATTCTCACCTGAGAACTACTGTTTTGCCTCATTTTTAAGACTTTGTGATTTGAACCATCTGAGACGTTCATGAATGACGTACAAATCAACTTGTTCCACAACCTCCGAGAATTTCCTTGCCATTTCCCTGGAAAAACATCATTAGAAAGTAGTTAAAAAAATTGGTGAGCTACAGGGAAGCACCAATTCACACCAAATATGAGAGAAAAGAAAAGATCGAATAGCATATCCAATGTATAGGATGCATGATAAATGAAAACGAACAAGCATGACTATTTCTCAGTGGAATAACCATTTGCGAACTTTGAATCAGGACCTAGTAGTCGTTAGGGATCAAATGCCTATTTCATTTCCTTGACCCTTTTAATGCTTTGTTTGCCATTTTCCATAAAATGCACTTTATCCTTTTTAAGAAAACTAGCCATCTAATTAAGTCTGGCTAAATACAAGTTTCAATTATCTAACAGAAAACAAAAGAGAATGATATCTCCATCTAACAATTTTTATCCATTCACTCTGACCCACAATAATTTTTCACAAAACCAGCCAACCTAATAGGATAGAATAGTTAAGTGCATAAGGCATAAGAAAAAGTAGCCTGAATTAATATGTTCATTATAAATACAAACAATAATAAAAATAGACTGCTTTTGACTCACCACCGCAGTGCATTCTGAAGTTTCGTGCATGCATAGTTGAGGGCTCAATCCACCAAACATGGTTCGATTTTGATCTCCTGTTGAACTACAATGTCAGCATGGGAATTAACAGCTTTAGTAATTATAGCAGCTAACTCTTTAGAAACTGAACGTACATTACTTGTTTACTTTTCTTTTATTATACGTCAGATCTTATATGTAAACACAGAAAAACAATAAAAAAAAAATCTCCAATCGTAATCTTGAACTGACAAACCTCAAGCAACATACAAGGATTTATCCAATATGAAAAAACGGAATGAATTTTATGGTTAGTAAATTTCATTATTTCTGGTAAAAACAGGACGAAGAAGAATACCCAAAAGAAAACTAGAAGTCCATACATGATGTTACTCCATATCACCATGAAACTGCGAACCAACTTATTCCACAAATTCAAGCAATTCTTGCAGGAGAATACATTCTAATTCTTTGGGAAGGTTATGGTTGATTCTAAGAATAAGAAAACTCAACTAACGATACCTTATAAAAAGTTTAAGGCTTTGTTTGGTGTTGAGAGGTTAATAGAGATGAGAGTTAAAAGTTCAGCATACGGAGTTTATAGAAATGAAGGTTAAAAGTTGAGGTTAGGGAGCTCATAGAAATGAAGGGAATGAGTTAAAAAGTTTCCATCAGTCCCATTGACCTCATTAAACTTCATTTACTCTCGACAAAAACTGCGAAACAGAGTTAATTCAATAATTGACATTCCATTATCCCTATTAACCTCCTATAGCCTCTCCTCCGGAGAACGGCTAAAGAAGCTGCAGGGATGATAACTGGAATTGAAAACAGCCGCTATTCATTAGAACAGTAAACTAAACCCCGATTAGGCAAGTTTAAAATGAGCTCAAGAAAACCGCCATTGCTTAAAGAGAAGCAGGAGTAGATTACTATCCAAACAAAAAGAAACCTCCTAAAGAAGCAGTTTAAAAGAAATGAAATGGGTCAATGATTTCATTGTATAAGCTATCTGGAGGCAATGCGAGCATCAAAAATTAGAAAAAAGAAAAAGTAATGAGCTACCTGTTAAAGCAATGAGGAGGAGGGATATGATTTCGAGAAATCCATGGCGGACAAGTTTGCAACTGACACACAACCATATCTCAATGTGTATGAATTGATGAATGAATCTGAACGGTGAATGGAGCTTCTTCAATTGATATTTTTTTTATCTTTCGAGAAATGTTGAATTGATATTTTCTGGTTGGCGAAAAGAAAACAAGGAGAGCTGGATTTTATTTGATGATTAAGAAGATGATGATGATGATGATTTTGGGACCACCTCCGCAATAACGAAAAGGCACTAACAAGTAGGGTAGTTATTATTACTGTTTAATCTGTTTATCGTACAATACTCGAAATTCTTCATCTTCTTTCTTTCATTTATTATTATTATGTACCAATTTTTTTATTTACTGTTGTTGGCTCATCTATTTCTTGCCGGATCACACATCTCATCTAAAACCGTATTTGGTAATTAAATCAAAACTCATACCTCCTTTTTAATAAAATATCAAACCACGAGTTGTTATTTGCAAAAAAATCAAACCACAAATAATGTTTTTACTTTTTTTTTTTTATTAATGACGAAATTACCCTTTGGTCAAAGTGTCACATCACCAAAAATAAACGGTGTTAGTGACCATACCTTTATTTGTTAACGGAATGAAACCTCGTACCTTTATTTACAAACACTGAAACCACAGACCTTCATTTGCAAAAGTTGAAAACCACGAGCATTTTTTTTTAACTTTTTTCAATCTTTTATTTACTTCATGCTTGGTTTTATCTATGTGATAACATACAAAAAAAACACCCATTCTAGTAGGCCCATGAGTCCCCGCAGTTATTCGCATTGGATTTGAATCTACCCGAATGGAGAAATCTGTCTGAAGCATATGATCAGCGTAAGGCGCATCTTGTTTAGGAATTGGTTATTAAGTCGGTCATTTAGACTATTAATTCAATAATTGTATTCCTTGTAGAATATCTTGTTGATTAAGGTAATTGATTTCCTACCTAAACTAAATGTATATCTTTTCTACCCGGCTTTATAGGAAATTTGAATCCTACTTTGATACAGACTACATAATTCCTGTAAATATTCGATAAGAGGTAAACTCTAAAGTACATTCACAAATTAGTAATTTTTACATACTAAAGTCTTTCGTTTATTGACTTGAGTGAGCTTACCGGCGATCACCTCGTCGGCTCTATTTTGTAGGTTTCCCGCAGCTCGTGGAAGAGGATTTTTGCGCAAGTTGTCAATATTTTGTAAAATATTTGATGCCATAAATCGAATTGCAAATTTGTAAAATGAAGTTAAACATTAATTTAGGTCGTAAATCGTCAAACTAAAGAAAACATAAAACGTTTATTATATGATTTATTATTTCGATTTGAGTATAAGCAATGCTATAAAGGGTTACGTTTTATCAAATGTAAATATAATTTTTTTTAAAAAAAAAATATGAAATATATTTCGTTGTCATTAAAACGTGAAGGTATAATTTAGATACATTATTTTACAAAGAAAACTTCATATCACATATTGTATTTACAAATTGTTAAACCACTGGTTTGTAACTAAAATTTATTTAATTAAAAGTAATCCACAGTACACTCTCTAATGGAGATGCACATTTATGAAGACATGATGAAACAGCATTATGAATACGAGAAAGATAAATAATAGAAATCTTGAAGATAATAAACCGTGATGTGATGGGTAAATGATCTTTAAATATGGATAGAAAAGAGGTGTCTATGTTGGTCTTTTGTGCTATGTTGGTCTTTTGTGGTGTACATGATCCATGTGTGTGGTTCTCAAATTCTTCCATTGGAAAATTAAGAAACAAAATAGATTTTTTATTTTTTAATAAATTCAGTCTCTAATTTTCTTTTATTTAACATAATAAATTTTAATATTTTACTTTCTAAAGTTATGCTAATTAGAACAGTATTTTTGGATATAAAATCCAATTGATAACATTTATTTATGTTTGAAATTTATTATTTTTAAAAATCTAAATGCAATTTTATTACATATAATGTAGGAGAAATTTTAGAATACTCCTGGAGTACGGGTGACGTGGTACTCCGGACCTATAATTCGATGACACGTCATATCGGTTGGTATCTAGGGTTCATCATTTAGGGTCTAGGGTTTATTTTTTAGGGTCTAGGGTTTTTATTTTTGGATCTAGAATTTTATATAAATAATTAACTAAGAATTACATTTTAATTAATTACACATTGTCAAAATCTTATTGGTAAATGAAACACATGTCTACCATTTATTGGCTTGGAGTACCACGTCATCGTGCTCCAGGAGTATACTAAAATCTCTCATAATGTAGATAACTTAACTCTAAAAGACTTGTATATGAAAATAAGTATCATCTTTGATGTAGGCTATGATTACTTTATTTTAGAATTTTTAGAACCGGTGTCGCCGGAATCATGGAATTTTCATATTCCAATCGTCGGTTTTGGACATTCCAGAAATAGGAGGAAAAAGGGAGAAGTAGGACGAAAGAAGAAAGAAGAAGAACAGAAAAAAGAAAAAACAAGATTAGAGTTTGGTTATGAAGATTAGAGAGAGAAATAAGAGAGATAGAAAAAAAATGATAGAGATAAAATAAACATTACAAATTCTTGATATTTTTGAAAATAAGTTTGACTGCCAAACATGAGCTATTGTTTGGACTTTAATGGAAAGTGATTAATAGTTTAAAAACTTAAATGAAAAAAATTATTGTTTTTAATAAATTATAAGGAGCAGGATTCGAAATATAGTCTCTCCACTTATATATCGGTGAGCATACCAATTAAACTACAATCAATTCATAAAATATGCAAATCTTGCCACTAATTTAATGCATGTATTTTTTTTCTTCCTTCACTTGCATCACGTGGCGGCTATACAAGCAAGCATGGTAACTAAAAGAGAAAGGTCAAAACAATTGAGATTTTTTTGACATTGGATGTAGTGTTATTTTCGTTGTAACCACCAAGATATAAAATTCACTAGATTTTACTTTTATACTAACAATTTTTTAATAGAAGTTAGCAACCCAAAATTATTTATAACCATATTTCTTCTGAAGCCAGATCTCAATTTACAAAAACCATTTTCAAAGTTTTTACTTACTAAAAAATCAATTGGTTGTAGTTCAATTGATACACTCAGTAAGTGAAAAATTCAGAATTTGAATCCTACTTCTTACCATTTATTCAAAAAAAGTAAAAATTCTTTACTCTAAACAATTAGCATAAGAGACTTACATTTAGTATAAGTAAAGAATACAAATATTTATGTCCGTTTTTGAAGTTCACCAATCCTAAAATATACAATCACTAACTTTACCAAAAAGTGATAACTATCTAAACGTCACCTATCATCAATTGTTATTAATTTTTTAAATAATAGTTGGCTATACACGACGTCTGAGCGAATATTACATATCGATCAAGTTAATAATTACAAATTGATTTTTGATGATGTGGTGGCTATTAGGGCCGTCCCCAGCATTTTGAGGGCCCTAGGCAAAATTATAATAGCGAATTATGTAATAATAACAATAATAATAATAATAATAATAAGTATAGCCCCAGCTCTCTTTTTAAAGAAGATGGAGATGGAAAATTTAAAGGCTTTCTTGATATTTTTTTAATTTTTTTCACCTTTCCACTCTCTCTTTAATTTTAATATTTTTACCACATTATTGCCACATAGGACATGAGAGACTAAATGCATCATTTCATACAAATTGAGGGGCTAACAGGGTGTTTGTTTGAAGGGATGAGATTGAATTTTTTAGGAATGCAATGAGATTTTGAGAAAAACTCTTGTTTGTTTAGGGAGATGGAAAGAAATCTCATCTCATCCCCCAAAACTAAGAACATGGGGGGTTACAGGAACATGGGGATGAGGGGGGATGAAAATGACTAAGTTACCCCCTCCATCGCTTGCTCTTTCTTTTATTTATTTTTTAAAGCCTAAGGCTACTTAGTCATTTTTATCTCATTAACTCTCACCCCCTTCTTAAACAAACAAGAGCTTATCAACCCATTTTTCCCAATTTCATCTCAACCCCAAATTTAATCTCATCTCATCCCCAATTCTAAACATACGCCCCGTAAGTGTATCACTTTTCACAAATTGAGGGGCTAATAGGACGTCCCAGAAGTTGAGAGGGTAAAGTGACTTTTTGACCAAGTTTAGGGGCTGCATATGGTTTAAGCCTTTATTTATAATATTTAACTCAATGAAACACTATCCAAAACTCATCGTTTCACTTTCTTCCAAAATAATAATAATAAAAATAAATAGTTCATCTTCTTCCCTTCTCTGTAACCTAAGCCCTTGTTTGGTAGGAGGTTAATGGAGGTTAACGAGAGTAATAGAATGTAAACTTTTTAATTAACCTTGTTTGGGAGCTTTTTAAAGTTTAAATGAAGGTTAATGAGAGTTAACATTTTACTTCAATTAACCTCGAAACCTTAACCTCCAAATCGGGGGTTAATGGAAGTAACGTAAACATTTTAACTAATTTACATCTATTAACCTCCTATTTAATTCCACCGACTCTCAAACAAGGTTAACATTTAACTTTTATTTCCGTCACTTCCCTTTCCGTTCCTTTACTCCCTTTAACCTCTTCTAACTCTCACCTCCATTAACCTCTCTACTCCCAAACAAAGGCTAATTGTTTAACCCTTTCCAGTTTGCATGGTATTTATGCCCGATGATTATTGCAGCTAGCTTGAAAATTTGGGACCCCTGAAATTCGGGGACCCTAGGCGACGGAATAGGGGAACTCTCCTTAAAGCCATCCTTGGTGGCTAGGTCATCAATATTATCGAAGTGCTCTTTTCGAGACAAAATTTAAAATTAAGGTTAATTTCAAATAAGTGATTTTGTAAATAAATGACTGCGGTTTGTTTTTTAGCAAAAAAAAAAAATTGTGGTTTGTATTGTTTGCAAAACTAATGAAATGATCGATTTTGTTAATGTAAACGAGGACATTTTTGACCCGAAATGTTTTTCTGACTTTTGAACAATCAAATTAGAGTTAAACTCAAAAGTCAGAAAAACATTTCGGACCAAAACAGTCATCTTTTATGTCAACAAAATTGAAAATTTCTTTAATTCTACAAACGATACCAACCACAATCCTTTATTTATAAAACCGCAAAACTTATTTAAAGTTAACTCTTAAAATTAAATAATGTTATTAGGACGAGCTAAATTTAAATAACTATTTTAGTGTAATTAACCGATATAATTTACGGTATAAATTTGAATACCTTTTCTCATTGGAACAAGACTATGCTTCACAAATTTATCAGTCTAATCGATGTTGCTTTCATATGGACCACATTAACATTGTCTTCCACGAACTTTCCAATTTAAGCACTTGAATTGTCAAATTTTGTCACATCCTCATTACTAGTTACAGCAAAATTTGTGTGCTCTAAATTTTCCCACCACTTTACACGTGCTATCTGCTTTGAAAGTAATGTTTTGGAATTTTCACATCCTTTTTATCGTCACGTGACCAAACAAACATGGCACGAATGTAGGGGTGTTAATTGGATAGGGGCGAAGCGGAGATCGCGATAACCATCACGTTTTATGAACAATTAGGAATTTTCATCTCCGCTCTGTGAACTAAATGGAGATGAAATTCAAACCATCTCCATTCTTGTGGGGAATTTGGATCCCTGTGGAAATTTCCATCCCCGCATAAATTATATAAATTTTAATTTTTTTTAATGAAATGTAGTAAGAGAATTGATAATAATTAAATTATATAGTAAAAGTGAAGAAAAGAAGAAATTTTATATATTTAAGCTTTAATTACATATTATATTAATTTTAGTCATAATTATTAATTATATATAAAATATTTTAATGGAAATTGAGGCGGGGATTTGGCGAGGACGGAGGTTCGCAGGATGGGGAAACACATAACCATCCCCGCCCCATCTCGACTATCAAGAGAACAAAAAAACCATCCTCATCCCGCGGCGATGTTAATCGAGGAATCTTCGTCTCCACCGGGACGGATCCCGGCCGAATACGGAAAATTCCCGCCCCACTGACACCCCTCCACCAATGCCCTTCGCTAATGGAGTCCATTTATATTTGGGCTTTTCTGGCCCTTAATGAGTTGTGAGAAGGGATACTTACATAAAAATTAGGGTGACTATCTTCAAATACATGAGTATAGCTATTTCGCATGCACAACATTGCCCAATCAATATATGTTTTTAATTCAACAAATATTGAAGTTATCAGGAATTGATTTAAATTCAACAAATATTGAGATTACCAAGAATCTAACTCAGAATTTTTCGATCACAAAGACTCTGATACTAGTTTCTTAACAGATTGAATTATAAACTTGAACTAATGGTTAAGATTCAATAATGATTTATATATTAATATTTTCTTACTTTAACTTTTGTTACAAAACTGCTCGAATAGTAATATGAATTACTTTTTCCTTGAATTCCAACAAACTAAACTTCATGCCTTTCAAATGCTATCACTAAACATAACCATGTTTTGGAATTATTCCTATATACAAAACAATGAATTCAGGCCCTCCTTTCTTAGATCTTCTCGAAGAAAACAAGTTGAATATAAGTTATGTGAAGAACTTCCGCAAAAACATAATAAAAAAAAGAAGTTGAAAACGGCAAGGAGGAGATAGTGGAAGCTATAATTTAGAAGTAGTTGGTATTTATATTAGTTCAAATTTAAAAAACAATCCTTGTAATTTTCTTTTTCAAATAAAACCTTGTGGTTTGTTTTTTGTTAATTCAAGAACTATGATTTGTCAATTTTAGCAAAATGAGCAAAACGGTTAAAATGATAGTTAACGGCCCTAATTTAGAAAATTTCAAGAATTAAAGTTGTTCAACTATGTAATCACACTTTCGATTTTCTAAAATGACAATTTTTGGAACTTTCTCTCTTTAAATATTTACTTTCTCTCACATAGCTAAACAACTCTAGAGTGACATTAAAACTAAAAAGTTGAAGATTTAAATTTTTTAAAAATATTATTAATTCTTAACATTAATTTTCGGATGTAATTAACGTCATTTTGATAGTTTGAATCAAAATTTCATATGTTTGCAAAAAAAATAGAAACTATACTCCTTGAATTGACAAAGTCCAAACCACAAAATTTTTATTTAAAAAAAATATAACCACATGAATTGTTTTTAGAATTTGCACTTTATATTATCCCTATCTAAATTATGTGAAATAAAAAAAAATTAATAGAAAAAGAATCCTAATAAAAATAACTTAGACTTAACCGTACAAACTGACAAAACAAAAACAAAAAATTCACAAATTTTTTTTTGGAGGGAGAAAAAAGAGTTCACAATTGATTATGTAATTAAACAAAAATTAAAAAATTTGTAAAAAAAATATAACAATGTGATAGGAAAATTCCCCAATGTTCATTGGGCTTTTATAAGTGAGCATATTGGGGTTCTCATCATGAGAATCGAAGCCCAAAAGCTATGAAATGTTTTTAAAATTAGAATCTGATGAACAAATGGTATAGGAAGGTTTGATTTAACTCTGGCTTGTTCTTCAAGCTCAAGAACAAGGTACTCTACGATTTCTCTTTACTTTTAATTTAAGTTTTAACATTCAACTGATTGATTTTGATTTTCAATTTAGGGTTTTTAATTTTCACTTTGTTTATGTGTGAGTTCCTTGCTGTTGAATTCCCGATTCTTAGATGAGTGAATGATATTTAGTATTAACTCAGTACCTTAGGGGCAGTGACGGATCCAGACCTCCCTCGCAACGGGTTCTTTTATGCTAAATTTATATTTTTTCATATGAAAGTAAAGTTATGTATGTAGTTTCCATAGGCATTTCAACATTTTGCAACGACCAGTGAGTGCTCAACCCCACGCTAGCTCCGTCTTGCCTAGGGGTTTTGGATTACATGTGCTGTCAAGCCCAATACTATATCACTTTTAACCCAACTACCAAAATGCTCCTCGAAACTCCCTAAAAATTACATGACAACATGAACATCCCACTTCAGTCATTAGTTCTTTTGCATATCATTCCATGCTAAAAATCCATAGTTGAAGTTGTTTTTTACGCTTTGTGTTCTCGATAGATTTCTTTTTCGTCAATGTGCAGGCTTCCTATTCATATATGTTCTGGTGCTCTTATTCTATGCTAGCTTTACGTAGTGATTTTAGATGTTCTCTGTGGTTTATGAGTACTTGTCTCTTGCTCAACCCTATGGATACGCTATGCTTCTTTGCCATTTTCTGTCCAATATTTTCTGAACTTGCTTCTTTGAACTGGTTATCCCTTGTTCTAAATTTGTTTAACTCAGGACTTTATTACTTGATGTTCAAACTTTTTACCATGCAAATATCAAATTTTGCATAATATTGAGGTTTTCATTTGTAAATTCCATGTTGTAATGATTTTTGAGCCTAGGATTTCCATGTTGGAATGTCCAGTTTTTATGTTTTTTCCATAGATGTTCTAGCAGTCAGAGAACTGAAAGTGGTTTTTTTATACAGTGATTTATATTTAGATGATTTTTTGCTTTTCTCACGTTGAGTGATCTGTGAATCTTATCCTGCAGGACTTGAATTCACCGAGTTTTAGCCATGTCGTCTTCATACCTTCCTGCAAAGACAGACTCTATTGCTCTGGCTTTGGAAGCTAGAGACCCATCTGAGGCTATTTCCATTCTATACCGTATACTTGAAAATCCTTCTTCTTCTCCAGAGGCACTGCGGACAAAAGAACAGGCGATCGCCAACCTCTCTGACCTTCTTAGGCAAGAAAATAGGGCTGAGGATCTTCATGGGCTTCTTACTCAGTTGAGACCATTCTTTGCATTGATTCCCAAGGCTAAAACTGCCAAAATTGTCAGGGGAATAATTGATGCTGTTGCCAAAATACCTGGAACATCTGATCTCCAAATAACGCTGTGCAAGGAAATGGTACAATGGACTCGTGAAGAAAAACGTACGTTCCTTAGGCAGCGAGTCGAGGCACGCCTTGCAGCCCTTTTAATGGAAAATAAAGAGTACTCAGAAGCGCTGCACCTTCTTTCAAGCTTGGTGAAAGAGGTGAGGAGGTTGGATGACAAGCTTCTGCTTGTTGACATCGACTTGCTGGAAAGTAAGCTGCATTTTTCGCTGAGGAACCTTCCAAAGGCCAAAGCTGCTCTCACAGCTGCAAGAACAGCAGCAAATGCAATATACGTACCCCCAGCTCAACAAGGCACAATCGATTTGCAGAGCGGGATTCTTCATGCTGAAGAGAAGGATTATAAGACTGCTTATAGCTATTTCTTCGAAGCATTCGAGTCGTTCAATGCGCTTGAAGACCCTAGAGCTGTTTTCAGTCTTAAATACATGCTGTTATGCAAGATCATGGTGAGCCAAGCTGATGATGTGGCTGGGATAATTTCTTCAAAGGCAGGCCTCCAGTATTTAGGGGCAGAATTGGATGCAATGAAGGCCGTTGCCGATGCCCATTCCAAGCGATCCTTAATGTCATTCGAGAAGGCCTTGAAGGTTTACAAAGCCCAGCTGGAAGAAGATCCGATTGTTCATAGGCACCTCTCGTCTCTTTATGACACACTTTTGGAGCAGAACTTGTGCAGACTGATTGAACCATTCTCAACAGTTGAGATTGCCCATATTGCTGAATTGATTGAATTGCCTATGGATCATGTGGAGAAGAAGCTGTCACAGATGATTCTGGACAAGAAGTTTGCTGGAACATTGGATCAGGGCGCAGGGTGGCTCGTCATATTTGATGATAAGAAGACAGATGCGATCTATGCTGCAACATTAGACACCATTTCAAACATGGGAAAGGTTGTCGATAGCCTCTTTGTGAGATCTGCAAAGGTAATGGCTTGAAGTTTATGTTGTTTCTTGGACTTGTTTTGCCCTCTAATGCCATGTTCTTTTGTTTACCTCTACTCTATGAATTTAAAATTGATCAACTTGTGAAGGGAATGGCATATTGGGGATACGGTTGACAATTGAAAAACATCAATTTGGTTCATATAGTGAAGGATATTTTCTAATTAGTTTTTATGGTGAAAAATATTAATTGTTACCTTAGTATATCATTTGTACATTAATTCTTTTTGTCAGTTAATTTGCCATTTGGGATCAAATTAATCTAAAATGATGAGATATTAAACGGTCTTCGTCCACTGGCCTTACTCGGTGAAAATGTGACGATCGCACAATTCTAATTCCTTTCATATACGTGTACCATTTTGTATGTTGGAGCTTCACAAAATGTTGGGATCATTCTGATACCTTGTCCCTGAATATAATGGAAACTAGCAGCACATAGCAATGCAAGTTTACAATGAGACACCCAAAAATACAAAAGCTTTTATCTGTTTTAAATTATCTTTTGTGGCTATTGATAAATTAATCATAAATTCATAATCTATATTGATCATAAATTAATCATAAATTTAAAAACTAAATCCAAAAGTAATCTAGTAAAGTGTAAGAACTATACAAGTACAAAATTGAGGTATATTGAATCAACAATTTTCACATAAAACCTCACACTACCAGGAAAAAAAAAAGAACTTTATCTTGGCACTAGAAGTGGATCCGATAATCCATCTGCAGAAATATCAAAAAAGTCGTGATTTTTACACAAAGCATAAACAATGTCCACCATACTAGGTCTCTTTAAAGGGTCTCTATTCAAACAAGCCATTGCAACTCCCATCACATTCATTACATTCTCCATTGAACATGACTCTTCCAAAAGACAATCATCCATCCATGACTTCAATCTCTTCTCTTTCTTTTCCTCACTCCCGTCCCAAACTCCGGCAGCTTTCGCCCACAAAAGCTTACCTTCTTCGTCTACAACTTCCTTGCCCGACACAAGCTCAAGCAGAACCACACCGAATGAGAAAACATCCATCTTTGTTGACACCACCCCGTCAGTGAGATATTCAGGTGCAATGTAGCCTTGAGTGCCGACTATATGCATAGTTATGGCATTGCAACCGGATTTTGCTAGTCCGAAATTGGCGATTTTGGCTCTCATGGTTGAGTCTAAAAGAATGTTGCTACTTTTGATACCTTTGTGCACAACTCTTGGCCTTGTATGCTCATGGATGTATTGGAGACCATTGGCTATATCAGTGGCTATGCCGAGTCTTGTTTTCCAGTTCGGTTTTTCGTTTGTGTCGCTGTGTAGCAATGAGTGGAGTGACCCATTTTCTATGTACTCGTAGATTAGGTAGCAACTCGCATCTTCAGGGTCTATGCAGAAGCCTTCTAGCTTCACTAAATTTCCATGGTTAACCTTCAATAACAATAAGACAAGGTTCAATCACAACATATTTGTAGTTGAGTTCAAGAATTAATACTCAAACTTGTAGCTAAGCACCTAACTAGTCATGGCTTTATATTATATTTAGTGAAAGCAAACAAATAAAAATTTGGAAAAGAAAATAGCTACTTCATAAAACTTTATATGGTTTTAAATTTCATCTCGCTTGTAATGAAGCCGATTCATTCCTTAATTTCTAGAGGCGGATCTACATTGATTGAAGGTGCACCAATTTGTAGGTGTGCTTAATTCGAATACTTTTGGATGCCATGTCCTAAAATGTTAAGCTCCATAGACATGTCTAATGGAGTTTTCCCGCGATCAGTGGACACTCAAACTCTCTTGCAACCCCCCTAGATCCATCCCTTTCTATTCCTAGAATGATTCGGTACTCCCAAAAAACCACAAGATTGCTAGTTTCCTTATCAACGGATAGCTCCGGGGCGCTCAACTAAATGATAAAAAAGTAACTGCAACACCTACAGAGCAAACCACTGGCTGAGTCAAAGTGGAACTCCGGCTGCCCGAGGTACCCCGGATCCACAGTAGACACTGATATTCAATTAAGTATAATTGGGTCGTGTTAACCCGTTTACTAAATGAATTGGATCGTGTCAACCCGTTTATCCATTTTGACAACCTAGACCCACTTAAAGTGTCTGGTTTCAACCACTATCTTTGCTCATTGTGTTACAATTAGCAAGGGAATAATATGACCAGTTGATTGTTGTTTTATATTGGTAATAGTGACAACACAAAATACTACATTCCAAAGGAACAGGCCTAGCTGAATGTGCTGATGACATAATCTATATGATCATTTTCTCTAAATTATTTGAATCCTCAGCTCTATTGATAACTTATTTAAAACTTTCCCACCATATAATCATAATACTATATAGTGCTTATTAAAACTTTAAAAACCCACTAAACACTAAATAGACAGGTCACTTAAAACCTAACCCACATTTTTTTAAAGTTGGAACATTAGATAATTGCATATTTTAATAGAAGTCAAAGTCATACACTTGTGTCCTTGTCTACAAAGTTTCTATTTTTAACTTTTCATCCTTATATTCTTTGTGTACTTCTAATTATAATTCTAATGTAATTTGTAACAACTACTTATCAGTTATGCAGCACGGAAACTCTTGTTCAGTAAGAGTTCTGCGTATTATGTCCGTTTTCGTGTCCATTTCTGTAATCTGACTATGTCTTCAATACTATGTTTTAGAAATTACATTACCATGTGTCCGTTCTTTACCGTTTTAAGTTCCGTGCAACATAGGTTATCGGCTATATAACTCACTAAGCATTAAAATATACAGTAGATGGAAATTGGAATTTACCTTCTGTAAGATCTTAAGCTCTTCATAGGCATTCCAATTCATCTTCTTAATAGCAAAGTCCTCACCGTTAATGGAACCTTTAAAAACCGAACCTTGAATCAAGAACTTGTCACTAAATCCACCAGTAGCTTCTCTCAACTCATCAATCTTAAAAACCCTATACTTATCCAAACAATCTGAAACATCTGCCATCAAATTTGCCTCCATATCCTTCAAACCTTTATCTCTCTTACAAATTTGCATCCTCTTCTTCTCCTCAATTCCCTCATATCTTCTCCTCAACATCCCCTCTCTATAAACCCAAATTCCACAAATCAAAATCAACAAACCCCCTGAAATTCCAAGTCCTACCGCCAATCCTGTAACCAAACCTCCCCTCTCTTCTCTCCCCTTCACATTAGACACAGACTCACCCCGAACAGGCTGCGAAAATCGCGGTAATCGACTAACCGGAACAAAAAGAGTATCAAAAGGCTGTATATTATCCCCATTAACATCTACAATAGCCTGTCTTTCAACTCCGAAACGGGAAGCAACAAGTGATAAATTATCAGAAGGTTGAAAAACATAAGATATCATAAAACTAACATTGTTTCCCAACTGGGTTTCATTAGGACACCTACAAAAAACCGGAAAGATCACATCTTGGCCTATGTCTAGCAAAGTAGGAACTAAACTAGGGTTAGCAACCTGAACAGCTTGATAAGTAGTGAGATTCTGAAAATGAGTAGAAGAAACAAAGTAAAAGGTGTCACCTTTCTTGATAGTATAGGATATATTTGCAAAAGAGTAAGAGGTACCTGAGGTGACATTAACAGTTTTACAAGAACATGATAAGGGGATAAGGAGAGATTGGTCAGGTAAAAGAGGTGAAGATGGAGATGAAATGTTGCTTGGATTTGAAATCATGAGTCTGCTAACTGAAAAAAGGTCACCTATGGAAGCTAGATCAAGGAAGTTTGGAGACATGGCTCTGTAGAAAGTGTAGGCTTGGCATGGATAGGTGGTCTGGTTTGGGGAGCATGTGAAACCTTCTATGTTTGGTTGGGCAAGAAGGTGTTTAAGGAAGTGAGTGAAAGAAAGAATGAAGATGAAAGAAGAGATTATCTGGGTTTTGGTGCCCATTTTTTTCAGGTAGTTCTGAATTTGTCCCAGCTGCAAGACTCTGCCCTTTTCAAGAGATATGTTGATATAAATGGGTCAACTTCGTGGGGGATCCCACATTCAACATTATCTTTAAAAACTCATATTTTAGAGTCCTTTGTTATTTACCAAAAAAGAGTCCTATTTGTTAAAAGACCATATTTTAGACTTCTTCTGCAAGTGTAAGGGATTAAAAAGAGTTAGGAGTTAAGCAAGGCAATAGAGGACTTTTGGAGCCTAATCACGGAATACTTGGAGATTATTTAGTAACCAATCGGACTTTGAGCACCTAAGCGTCTGATTGGACCAGTTAGAATCTCCATTTTAAGAGTTCAGACTTTTGTCAAGGCATCCTTTATTTAATAGTACTTCTATTGGAAATAAATGGGTCTTCTTGGAGATAACATTGTATTGTCATTCATAAATGGTTAATGTTGGAAAAATAACGGAAGAGAGTTTCAAAAGGTTTATGTTTTACTTCATTCAGAAGAATATAACGTTATGTTTTACTCACTTTTTTCATGCATTTTCTTGATTTATGAGTTTCCGTTGACTATTTTTTTTTAAGCAAACAAACACAAACAAATCAGAAAATTAACTTTCCACAAATAAACAGGGATACAAGATCCTAAAATGGAACTGGGACATGATCATATGATCAATTAAGTCTTCGGAAGTGAGAGTGAACGTGATCGGACAAGACTTTTAACTTTTTTTTATTTTGGTTGCAAAAGTTGACTTGAATTCTTAGGATGACTCTTTGCTAGAATGTTGAATATTAAGCGTATGATGTATGCGAAAATGCACAACTAATGGAACTAAAGTCTGGAAGAGTGGAGGAGAAAGTGGTGCCATGGGAACAAAAAAATGCTCAAATGTTGACCATTGTCATAGTATTTTCAAGTTTCAATTTAGCCAACTATAATAAATGTCTAGGGGAGGGTCGCTAGTCGGTTCTCAAGGGTAGCACATGCTTGAAAGTCTTGCAAAATATGACAATTGCATAAGAATTGACTAACTTACATATCGAAAATGAAAGAGAGTGACTTGAGTTATATTAATAAAACGTGTTTTTGATAGTTTTTTTTTTTAAAACGATAAAGCCAAAGAATAAAATCTAGGCTAAGCCGACAATATTGATATCGAAATGGACTAGACTTTCAATTGAAACAATTAGACATACTTTGCATTAGTTTGGACAACATGATATTGGGTAGGTTGTTACAATTAGCATTAGAGTCGTCTCTCCACATATGATGTATTAGTTTAAGGATGGACTATATATGTTGAAACTGGAACGCTTATCTTAATTTAATCTTAAGAGGATTATGACGCTAATACTAAATTGAATCTCACATTCGAATTGAAGAGAGTGATGCACAATATATGTTAAAATAAAATAAAATGTAAGAAATATTTCTAATAGTGGATCCGTTTTAAAACCGTGAGGTCCGGACATAAGCTAATGGGTTGATCTAGTTTTTTGAAGGGATGGCCCCAGGGTATAAGGTTGAGAAAGTGAATAAGCTATAGTGATGTATATGACTAATACATGTAGACACGATTTAAGACTGTGACCCAAAGAATGAGATTTGGATCAAGCCGGACAATATTATCGGGTAGTTGTTACAGCCTCTTCTCTCATAGCTTCTGGTGGTACAATGTATGCAGCTAAAAGGAGGCCAAACAGTTGAATCTAAACAGTTTTTTCTCCTTAGATTCTCATAAATACTGTACTACTTGCAATCATAATTTATGAACACGATAATAAGCATATGATTAGGGGATTTGCATTTCCAAATTAAGAGTATATCAACACCATTGACATTTGTTAAGCTTCTAATTTGTAATTACAATCATATTACATACACGGACATCGTATTTCTGATGTTATCGAATAAGTAACCGAAACAAAGCATCAGTAAGAGACTAGGAACCGAAGAAGATGAAACCGAGGAAATAAATATAGACAAGTATGGAAAATATAAGCTTATATTCAGCATGAAACCTGTAAAAATTAGCTTTTAAGAATCAAATCTCTTGGTTATGTCATCTTGCTTGACGGTGAAGTCCCAGAGGTCACCATATTTCTCATTGAAGTCCCAAATGCTCATAGAATTGTAATCGCTTATTAACTTGTCACGAGCTCCTCTCTCCATTAAATATATCTGAGGCTCAAAGTTGTGTGGCTGGTCTGGTTTATCCATCTCTATAATGCAAAATACTAACGCGAACAATCCTGCTCCTATGAACATGTACTCCCCCTGAAATAACACATGCCATAGCGGATACAAAATGAGTTCAAAGATTGAATCTTGCATTGTATTAGAGAAGTTCCATATGAATTGTAGATTTACCGGGGCATTGAAATACATAGCAGCTGCGATTGCTGGAAGGAAGAGCCACGAAATTAACCCTGCAAGTAACGATCAAATCAAAACGAATCAGACATGGCATTCGATCTCAATATGTGCACAAGTTTAACTGGTTTTTGGTAGCCAATTATACCTTGAAAACCTGATGGAGGATCTACTCCTTGAAATTCTCTTGCAAATATTTCCCCCATTGTTCCTGAATTGAAAATGGGTAAAAAAAGCAACTACTATGAGAAAAATAATTGCCATTGAGATACTGCCAATTAACTGGAACTGGTTCTAATCGCACAAAATGCTGTAAAAAACGCTGGATGCCAATCCGATGGATAAGCCCCCAATACTTAATCGGAATTGCATTTTTATATTTTTAGAACATTGGTTGCACATATCAATTTTCCAATGTGTATAAATTTTGAACCTAAGCAATGCTAGGAAAGTTTTTGACTACTTAGGGTGCCAAGAAAATAAAATTCCAGTACGTACAAGCTAGGTTTAAGCTTAAATTATTTTAAGCTCTAATCATGACAAAACTATACTGTTTTAGCCTGAACTAGGGTGAAAATAAAGATAGACATTCCGTTTAACAGGCTGCATATGAAGATGGAGGGGTGAATAAAGACTAAAATCACTCATCCACTCTCACAAGGTGTGGTTTTCCATTGCCAAGGTTGGCATCTCATACAGGGTTGGAAAAGCGGGACGCTAATTCTGAACTCGGAAATCAGGTTTTAGCATAAATTTCTAAAATCAAGGGGCTGGAACCATTCCTTATAAGGGTGGTTCGAGTGCATTGGGGAAACGGATGAAACTACCCCTAATAGGGATTGTTCCAAGGCAGAGGCCCCCTAGATATGCCCCTGCCATTGTATCTTAAGTTCCCTTCATTATCATCTCCTATATACCTAAGATAGAATTGACAAGTTAGTACCTTTTTCATCGGATTCCCCTTCGAAATAGGTATGATGATCATCCCACTTTCCATATTCAAAATCTTCCTGAACTCAACAAAATTAATCAATCATATTAACAAACAATGCAATCGCGCACATTATGAAAAGTAAAAACATACAGCATCGACACCGGGAGTTCTCCAACGATCAATAGGATCTTCGTTGAGATCGGGTTCTATGTCCGTGAATCCAGCTGCTTTCAATCTTGTTGAACTACATGATCTGCTGCCCAATCTGTTCAAACCATTTACACTTTTCTTGTTCACAATCCGAGCGCTGGTTTTAAGATGGGAGGAGCTCAGTTTAGGCACTGGACTTGCTACTAGAACTGAACTTACCGCCATTTTCATTTCTTTGCGACTTATCTTCTTTCAAAGATTGCTTCAGCTTTTAAATATCACCCACTCTTTATTTTACTTTGCTTTCTAGTTTTATCAACCGTTAGATTCAAATAAACTTGGACCAATCCTAAAATATCTAACGTCACTCTTCCGTCTTTTACATTATTCCACTCCTCAACGTTAAAATAACATTCCATAACTCATTTGCTCTCCAATTGTGCACCACAACAATTCAATCGCTTCGAACCAAATCCGAATTGTTTTCATATAATGTGCTTTTGAATTACCAAAGACTTGTTGGATATTAGGGAATTTATATGAAACTCTGAAAGCTTATATTTATTGGTAAACTGTGCTAAATTGCAACGTTAGAATGTACTATAACATTTTTAGGAGGACTTCAAATAACAGATTCATCTACTATGATTCTCTCTTCACAATCATCATCTGATTCATTCGCAGTTTCAACCTGAAATAAATTATCAAATTTTTTTTGAAGCTTAATATCATCATGAGCTATGTTACTAGTAGCGTTATGAGTTTTTCTACCAAATTAAGTGCTACACTAACATGATTATGAACAAGATGTTCATAGTTTTGTTAGATATTTTGTAAGTGAATCCTCATATAATTAAAAAAAAAAAAATATGTACATCTGACTCGAATATGAAAATCTGACTTAAACAACTTAAGAATTTTATAAAATATATAAAATAATAATTACTTTATCAAAAAAACGAAAATTACCTAAAACAAAATCTAAATTGAAATGAAGTTTATGTTAGGCCGTGTTCTTTTTTATTTCATTTCAACATATTTCAATTCAATTCAGATCAATTCAATACCGTTCAATTCAATTCAGTTCAGTTCAATTCAATTCAATTCAACCGTTTTCAATAATTTGATTCAGTTCAGTAAATTCCATAAATATATTCAATTTAGTAACATTCAATAAATTCAGTTTAATTTAGTAAATTTATCATATATATGAAATACATTAAAATATTTTACAATTTAAGTGGCTTAAATACATTATAATTTTTTAACCATCATCTTCAACATTTTCATCATCCGATTGCTTTTCATTTTCCGCTAGCCGTCGTGATTGTCAAATTTGTTGCGCTATACCATTTCATACTACTAACATGACATTTTTTCGGTTTGTACTAAATATATCCGAATCTACTATTCTATTGACATTTGGACTATATTATGTAATTGGTATCCCAAGTGTGCACAATCTTATAAAATTATGAAGCGTAAATGTAGAAACAATGATCGACATTTGATACTTTGTTGATATTTGAGGCATATTGTAGAGCACCTTCCACATTTTCTTCAATTGTCTAAATGCCATTTCTACTCTCATTCTCAATGACGAATGTAAATAATTGTAATGTTCTTCCATTCCTCTAGGTCTTCCACACCTAAATTCCGGCATATGATATCTAGTTCTCGCATATCTAATTGGAGACAAATATCTAAGAGTATTTGGATATCCCGAATCTACTAAATTCAGTCCAGTAAGTTCAGTTCAGTAAATTAAGTTCAATTCAATTTAGTTTAGTTCAATTCAATTCAATTCAATAGCAGTCAGTTCAGTTCAGTAAATTAAGTTCAATTCAATTTAGTTTAGTTCAATTCAATTCAATTCAATAGCAGTCAGTTCAATTCAATTCAGTTCAGTTCAATAGCAGTCAGTTCAATTCAATTCAGAACAGGATGTTAGTTTTGAAATTAAGAGCCTATTTGTTTTAACTGCGGGTTGCTGTTTGCTGGTTACTGTTACGGTTTGTTGTTTGCTGTTTCTAATTCTTGGTTGTTGTTTGTTGTTTGATTATTAGTGTTTGGTAAAATTATGATTAACTATTACTGTTACGATGTAAAATGACATATATGGACATGTTTATAAAATCAATTGAAAAATAATATTAAAATAATGAAATTTTGAAGGGCATACAAGAGATAACACATCCAAACCATAAAAAATGTTTGAAAAATAGGAATTCTCTACTTTTTCTAAAAGTACTTTTTGGATATCAAAAAGTAAAAAGTGGATACTGACCAAACACTTGAAACTCTGTAGTATGGAAAAGCAAAAAGTAGTTTGAAAAGTAGGAAACAAAAACTCTCAGGGCATGATAGGTAGTAAGAAGAAAGTTGAGTGGGTATAGATGTAATTTATAATTTAAAAACAATAATATGTTGTTTGGCAAAGGGGAATCTTGAAATGGGAAGACTCCGTCCTGTGGTGACCCATTTCTTCTCCGCGAATTATCTTGTTCCTTTTTTATTCCCTCCATTTTTAATCCATCATCATCATCACTCTCCCAATCCCACTCTCCATCTCCGATCTTCCATTTCTTCCCCCTCCAAGTAAGCTCTCTCTCCTTCCATTCCTTTCTAACTCATTATCAATCACTTTTCCGTTGTCTTTTCTGTGTTTTTCCTGTATTTTTTCCGATGAAATTACGCTGATTTTAGATATTCATCTTTCAGGTTGTTACAATTTTGAATAATTTACTACCACTATCTAATTAATTATCTATTCACTTATTGAAATTCTAGTGTTCGTTGATTTTGTTGTGATGTAGTAAGAGATTTTTTGCAATTCGAGTAATGGATGCTTCAAAAGATACCTCCGAATTGCCCTTGGGGATAGATGCTGATACTGTGCAAGACTATGCTTCTCAATCTCAATTGCTTCAAGACTTCACTAGCATCTCCACTATTGACACAGCGTGGACTTTTAAGTCCAACTCCGGTATGGATTGGCTTTCGATGCTCTCGATTCGTGTTTTCCTCGCGGTTTTGATTAATGATTACTTGTTTTTGATGCAGGAGCTGGTTCACTGGCTATGTTCTCGGTTAGTCAGGCGAATCTTTTGGCTAATAAAAGGAGGAAATATGTTCTGTCTGCTTCCATTTTTAAGGAAAGTAGTACTTCTGTGAACTTTCAGTGGAGTCCGTTTCCCATTGAGATGACTGGTGTGGCTACTGTGGTTCCGTCGCCTTCAGGATCGAAGCTTCTTGTGGTCAGGAATCCTGAAAATGAATCTCCCACACGTTTTGAAATCTGGAGCCAGGGTCAGCTTGAAAAGGAATTCTCCGTCCCTCAATCTGTTCATGGTTCTGTTTACGTTGATGGATGGTCAGTAGATTTCTGTTGTAGACATGACATAATTTTTTGTTGTCAAAGTGATTTGATTTCATTATATGTTCATGTATACGTTTTTGCATAGCAGCTTTGAAAATGTTCAATGGATTTTTCATTACAGGTTTGAAGGAATATCTTGGAATTCAGATGAAACTCTCATTGCTTATGTTGCTGAAGAACCATCTCCCTCTAAACCTATGTTCAACAGTTTAGGCTATAAAAAAAGCAGTGCTTCCGCAGATAAGGACTCTAGTAGCTGGAAAGGTCAAGGACAATGGGAGGAGGATTGGGGAGAGACCTATGCAGGGAAAAGGCAACCTGCACTCTTTGTTATCAGCACTAGTAGGTATTGTATTTCTACCCTAGTATTGTGACAAGGCAATTGTTAGTTTTCCTTTGCATGTTTAATTCTTAATTTGCTTGGCTTGTATAATGAAAGTGGACAGGTACAACCTATTAAAGGAGTTGCAAAGTCCTTGAGCATTGGCCAAGTTGTGTGGGCTCCATCAGATCAGTTTTTAGTTTTTGTTGGCTGGTCATCTGACCCAAGAAAGCTTGGTATCAAATACTGCTACAATAGGCCATGTGCATTGTATGCAGTTAGCGCACCGGTTTATAAATCAGAGACCCACGAATTTGTACTCAAGTGGGTTACTCAACTCTTTTTTTGCTTGTCAGCTTATTTTCTTGCAATAAGTTGAGTATTCTAATTATGATATTAAGTTATATTAATTTTGGATTTCATGTATCTTCCAGGAATAGTGCTAATCAAGATTCACCTGTCATCAACCTAATTCAAAGCATAAGTAGTGCCTTCTTTCCATTGTTCAGGTATGTAACACAACTACGTGATTAGAAGGTTACCATGTCCCATATGTCTGTTCCATCTGAACTTAATCAATGTGTCAGGCTTGTGAAGTGCATTTTTCCAAATGTGAGAATTTTTTTGTTTTAGTATGGAGTTGCTTTCTTAGTAAAGTGGAATTTCTAGGATGTCATTCCCCCTCATCATTCTGGGATATGATACGATCTTCTTTAAGTATAAAGAAATCTGGATTTTAATTTTGATGTTTAGTTGCTATCATCCAGTTTGTTTCACTCTGAAAATGTAATTTGCATACGAAACATGTTCCTCTCTCTCTTGCATCCCTCTTCCTCTATCAAGCTGTATGAAGCAATGAATTTGCATGATCCCTGTCCTGTTTTATAGTTTTCATCTTCATCTTATAGAATCTCTTTTAACTGAGAAGCATATGTTCTTTTTCAGGTATAGTTGTAGCACAACGGGTTTTTGCACACACCACAATTATTCTCTTAAGAATTGACCACCTTTAGATTTTTGTTGACCTTTTCTCACATAATCATCTAACAACCATGCAATTAACTGGGAAGCTCATATGATGCAATTTAAACAGCAGCCATTTAGTTCATTACATTTTTGGTGTGCATGTGTATTTTTCATGATTAACACCTTATGTTTCGTCTGCATTAAGGTTCAATTATCTATGGATATTTCCTTCCAGCTGATTTTATATTTATTATACTCAGTCCAGATGGAAAGTTTCTTGTATTTGCATCAGCAGAGAGTTCGGTAGATTCTGGAGCTCATTCAGCAACAAATTCACTTTACAAAATTCTTTGGCCTGTTGATGGAGATTTCAATTCACCTTTAAATATTGTGGATGTGGTGAGTTCTTCATTTGTTATCTTCTTAAATAAATTTTGTGAATCTCTTGGAAGGCGTAGACTTATTTGAAATATAACTGCTTGTCTCCCTATGCATTTGTGAGAAAGTTATGGAGCTTAATTTCCTTTGGAGCATCTATAAGCACTTGTGTTTAGGACGGGCATCTTTCCTGAGCTTACATGATAAAGTAATGAAAAAAGAAAATTCCATTTGGTCTGTATTTCTTTTATTTGTTGGAAAATGGTTTTTGTTTTTGGGATGAACTGACTAACTGTAGCTACAATTTGCATATGATGATCATTGATATGTTTGTTGAGTAGTGGTCATGTTACCTTCTTTTCTTGGGAAGTGGCTATCTGCAGTAAAACGGAAAAGATAATTCCTAGTTTTTCACCATCTGGAAACTCATTGGTTGCCCTATTCTTTAAAGGAATAGATATTTCCCTGTTTTTCTTAGTATGGAACTCACCATTTCCTAGCACCCTCAAATAAATAAAGGGAAGTGGAAGTAACCACATCTCCACCACTTCTCTATTACTTTCATCTTTGAACATTAGGTGGGGAGACTTAGACTACTTTTGTAATGTAGAAAGAAAGATCTCATTTTCATACTTGAGCAATAAGTTTATAGTCAAGCAAGATACTTTCCAGGGTTTTTCTTATAGAATCCTGTGCACTGGTGCAGTGTCGTTCACAGTTAGAGATTGAACAAATATACTAAGAGCTTTGTCCTATAATCCTTGCAGATTCCTGTTGTGCAGTTCGCAGAGGATGGTTGTTTCCCTGGACTGTATTGTTCAGGGTTTCTTAGAAGTCCATGGCTCTCTGATGGATGTAGTATGATTATATCTTCAGCATGGGGCAGCAGTCAAGTTTTACTTTCTGTGAACATTTTAAGGTAAATTTCCAAGAGTCATTTTCTTCACTTTTGGATGGTCTTTCTATAATCTTGTGCCATACTAAACAACCTGATACTGTCATAAAACTGCAGTGGGGAAGTAAAACGCATTAGTCCTGTTGACTCAAAATTTTCATGGAATATTCTTGGTCTTGATGGGGACAACATTATTGCTGGTAAAACAAATTATGATATTTATTAGTGATCTGCTCAACTAAAATGAACAGAACTGAAATAAACAGATTCCATTTTCATTTTGGTGCCAGTGTCTAGCAGTCCGGTAGACGTGCCTCAGATAAGGTATGGTTATCTGGATGAGCAAGAAACTGGAAAGGCCACATGGAGTTGGCTCGACATATCAAGCCCAGTGTTCAAGCACTCTGAGAAGGTATGTACTACTGGCTTCCACATGAAATAGTATCCACTTAAAAGTCTGTTCGTTGTTATTCTTTTAGTGATAGAACTCCTTGATGCAGGTTAAATCCCTTCTCTCCTCTCGTCAATTTGATATATTGAAGATTCCAGTCAAGGATGTTTCCACTTGCCTGACAAAAGGTACTGTATGCTTTGTGAGTTTACATATCAACTAATTCAACATAAGATAGATAGATAGATAGATAGATATGATACTCCTTCTAGCTGCTTCCTACAGCCTATATGTTCCAATAATGCTGATAAGAATCTGGTATGCCTGTGCTTCCTGGTAATTGGTACAGTTTTTAGGGAAATTTTATTTTATTGTTTTTGAATTTGATTATGTTGCATGTGAAGTGGGGGTTTCGGGGAGTTATTTTTCTGAAAGCCGGGGAGAGAGTACCGTAATTTTGTTACTTCCAGTTTGTTACAATGAGTGTAGTTTTTTTTCCATGACTAATTAAGTGAAGTTTTGCTCAAATTATGAACTCAGAACTGTGTAATGAAAAAATGTTTTTGCAGTTCTATTCATGTATACTAAAGATAAATGGATATTTCCCTTCTCCTTATGAATTAAAAAAATTATCTCTTAGAACATCGGCTTTTAAGATGCTAAAATTTTCCTTGAGGCTGACAGAAAATATGTTCAACACGTTTTGGTAAACTAAAGTGAATTATTTACTAAATGTCTCGTGTATAATCTACAGCATTGATAAAAAAAATTTGAAGGCCTGTCCTATAATGTATATATTTCAACAGGTGCTAGCAAACCTTTTGAAGCTATACTTGTCTCTTCCAAGTCCAACAAAGTTTCTTCCGATCCGTTGATAGTCATGCTGCATGGAGGCCCACATACTGTTGCACTCTCAAGCTTCTCAAAGTCTTTGGCATTTCTCTCTTCATTAGGTTTTAGCTTGTTGATAGTAAATTACAGGTCAGTGAAAGCTTTGAACGTCTAGCTTTCAAGTTGAATTTAGTTTCACGCTAATTCTGCTGAACCACACTTTATCGAGAAGCTGGCTAAAGAAGTAGATATCTTGTAATTCAGTTGAGTCTAAAGAGCTAAGGGTGTATGTGTGTGAGAAGCAATACCAGAATTAGCTAGCTGACAAGTTAGCTACATTTAGGGGTATATTGAGGGAAAGAGTTATATTTTAGGTGATCTGGACGATACAGAAGGGGCTGTTTCATACATTTGATATGGTTAGGAACCTGTTAAGGTTGAATATGTTCATTTTGGTATTTTCTCTGCAAGTCACTGCAGGGCTCTGTTTGGATAGAGGAGGAGTTTCTCTCCATGAGGAGATTGAGATTATTTCCATTTAATTTTCCTATATCATTTGATATGATAAAAGCCTATTTTTTTGTCTTACTCTGTTCTTGTTAAAATTTGCTATGTCTCTGTTTTGTTTGGATCACATATTCATGATGAGCATATACTGTAAAATTCATTTTGTCACTTTCTGAAGTTCACAAAACTATGGGTTTTGGATATTGGTCACATCTCTACGTGCTACCAGCATTTTCTGACACTTTGATTTGTCTCAGAGGTTCATTAGGATTTGGTGAGGAAGCATTGCAATCTCTTCCAGGGAAAGTTGGATCCCAGGTCTTATCTTTCTCCTCTTCCTCTTCATCTCTTTGCAATTTATTTCTTCATCATTTTTTATTAATCTTCTAGGTCTCGGTTGTATTAAAAGATATAAACCCATTTCCTGTGACTCACTCCTTTCGTTTTTCTAAATCTGGAATCCTTAGTTAACATGTTCAAATGATACTAACTAAATTTATTGTTCAGGTTGTCATATAGTGATTAATCTTCAGCTTATTATCCACAGGATGTCACCGATGTACTTACAGCTATAGATCATATAATTGACAAGGGTCTTGCTAGCCCCTCGAGCATAGCTGTGCTTGGTGGTTCCCACGGTGGGTTTCTTACAACACACTTAATTGGCCAGGTAAAGTAGTTACTAGCAGAATCATTCCGATGTGTCCTGTTGATAGCAAGTTCCGTTTAATAGAACAGATAAAGTATCACTATGACAGAGATGTCTTTGTAAGTTATATATCTTTGCTCTCTGTAGGCACCCGAAAGGTTTTCTGCAGCAGCTGCGAGAAATCCTGTTTGCAACCTGGAATCAATGGTTGGTACAACAGATATTCCTGATTGGTGCTATTTCGAAACCTATGGGATTGAGGGGAAAAATAAATATACAGAAGCACCTTCAGTAGAGGACTTGACCATCTTTCATAGCAAGTCACCGATTTCACACATCGCAAAGGTACTCTAGCATAATTCCCCATGCCCTTTCCTTCTCTCCCTTATGTCTAGCTTTCACAAAGCCCCTAACCACAACCCGAATGATTATCATCATATTGTTTATCATTCATAGTACAAATTCAAATTATGAAAAACATGGTTTGCAATTCTAGCTGCGTAGGCTGCAAATTCAATGTGTCATTTTAAGGCAATTGAATGAAAAAGATATCTGTTGCTAAACCTTGTTATCTTCACAACGATTACAGGTGAAAACACCAACAATATTTCTTATTGGTGCTAAGGATCTTCGTGTGCCGATGTCTAATGGCTTGCAAGTAATATTCATAACCCTCTCAAGTTGAAATCCATTCATATATCATGATTAACAAATTATTTTGTAGACGTAATAGTGTCCTATTATGATGAGAAAAATGGTTTTTGTTTTTGAACTGTGCAGTATGCACGGGCATTGAAAGAGAAAGGCGTAGAGGTTAAAACTTTAATTTTTCCTGACGATGTTCATGGAATTGAGAGGTAAATATAATCTGTTGAATACTTCTAAATCTCGGGCACAGTACCATTTTTCCTGATGAGGTTTTGAATTTGGCTGATGGTGCATGTTTGTGTTGTGCAGGCCACAATCTGACTTTGAAAGCTTCCTTAATATTGGTGTATGGTTCAAGAAATACTGCAAATGAAGGACTTGTCAGTTGTCTCTGAATTTGCTGTGCACAATGTGATTGTTATGTGTTAGTGTGAATACATTTTTTTTTATAGAAATTTTTCTGATTTTTCGGTTCGAGGCATGTGAGACACCTTTTAAATGAATCCTCTTCCGATTAGAGTTTTTTACATGCACCATGATTCAAACTTGAAAGCAAACTTGGGCGACTCGAGACTCATAACCACTAAAGCCACCCAAGTTATTAAAAGACTAAGATTGCACTTCATAAATTGTTTAATTACATAGAAAAAATAATTAGTATTGGCCAATAATATTATTTTCCAATTATGTCCAATTAGAGTATTTTATTTAAGATTTGTTTATTCAATTTGTAGATGACTTGCCTTTCAATTAAAATTTATTGAGTATGATGAGATTTGAACTCAAGCGGGATCTTTTAATTCAAATAATTGTAGACTTATTATTTGAGTTGACATTAACTAACGGACTATTTAATTTAATTACAAATAAATTTGGTACAGATGTCTTGAAATGAATGAAATAAAAAGATTTTTTTTTTTGATGGAAAATAAAATTCATTCAAAGGAAACCATCTTTACAAAGGTCAGGAATACAAGATGGTGGGACACTCTCCATACAAATAATAAAATTATCCAGAGATGAAGCAAAATGAGCTAGAGAGTGGGCCAATCCATTTGCATCTCTGCTTACATGATTAAAAGTAATACAAGAAAAGCAAGCAGTAAGACATCTAATGTCTTCACAAATTAAACCCAGCTCATTACGATATGGAGACACATCTTGAAGAGCATGAACAACACTGCTGGAATCTGTTTCCACTTCTAGTTGATAAAGGGAACAATCGAGGGCAAGCTTAATTCCATAAAGAACTGCCAATGCCTCCGCTTCTGCAACATTATTGCACCTCACATTAGGAAAGCAAGCAGACACCATAGGCTGACCTGATGCATTTCTGATAACCATTCCCAGACTGCATATAAATTTATCAGCAATTATAGCAGCGTCACAATTAAGCTTGTAAGACTCACCTATAGGAGGAGACCATGAACGTTTAGAGAAAGATTCAGAATTAACGGCCAACACCTGAGGTGCTTGCTCTAGGCTGCAATTATAATCATCAATCAACTCCCTCACTTTATTCAACAAATCAGAAGCAGTAAAGGGAGGAACACCATGAACAAGCCGGTTTCGATTGAACCATAACATCCAGATAGTCAACATGAAGGAATTAAATGTTTGAGCATCGACTATTGAAAAAACCTCCAAAAGCCAGGTTTCAATGGACCCTGTATATAATTTATCAATACGGATATTTGGATTAAAGAGCTTCCAAATCTCCTTAGCTCTAAAGCAAGAGCAAAGGATATGGCTTAGGGTCTCTCCTACAGAGCCACAAAAACAACAATAGTCCTCCACATTGATTCCTCTTTTAAATAGCTCATTTAGAGTAGGAAGAGCATTATGGACAGCTTTCCAACTGAAAAGTTTCACTTTCGGTGGGACTTTTGATTGCCAAATAATCCTCCAGATTTTTGATTGTGTCCTCAAAGTAGAGCTGCTTCCTTCATTGCTTCTACGGATAGATTCAGCTTGTTGGTATCCCGACTTGACTGAATAAACTCCATTTTTAGAGCAAGACCAGAACATAATATCCTCAGGCAGCCGATAGCTAATTGGAATACTTAAGATAGCAGCTACCTCAGAGGGAAGAAAAGCCGCCTGCACAGCCTCTCGGTTCCAACATCGATGATCTGGATCAATTAAGCATTGAACTAAATTAGATGGAAGAACATTTGATCTAACTAGAGGCTTCTTATAGCTTTGAGTCGAAATCCAATTATCTTCCCATATGTTGATCGATTGACCATTACCCACACGCCAGCAGAGGCCTTTCTCAAGGATAGGTCTACCCTTTAAGATGCTTCGCCAAGTATAGCTCGGATTTATACCAATAGATGCTCGAAGGAAAGTGGAGTTTGGATAGTACTTTGCTTTCAATATACGAGCACATAAAGAATCAGGTTGAGTCAATAATCTCCACCCCTGCTTCGCTAGAAACGCTAGGTTAAAGGATTCAAGCCATCTGAATCCCAAACCACCTTGACATTTTGGTAAACAAAGTTTATTCCACTGAATCCAGCTCCTCCCTTTGCTTCCTTCCTCCTTTCCCCACCAAAATTTTCTAATCATTTGTTACAATTCCAAACAAAAAGTAATTGGTAAGGCAAAAGAGCTCATGATATACTGGGGAATCGATTGGGCTACTGCTTTGATGAGCACTTCTTTACCTGCTTGGGATAAATTCCTCTCCTTCCAACCGTTAAGCTTTTTAGCGATTCTATCCCGGATAAATGAGAAAATTTGCTTTTTGGATCTCCCGATCAGAGAAGGCATCCCCAGGTACCTCTGGAAACTATCCACCTCTTTTACCTCCAAAAAATTTCTGATGTTAGCCCGCATTTCGGAGGAGACATTCTTGCTGAAAATGATCTCTGTTTTATCAAAATTTATTCTTTGCCCAGAAGCATTCTCATAACAACTCAAAATTTGTTTGATACTGTGACATTCATCCATTGCAGCTCGTGCAAAAAATAGAGAGTCATCCGCAAAAAGTAAGTGTGAGACTGACGGACCATATCTACTAGCTTTCACCCCATGAATTTCCTTTCTCATTTCCGAACGTCTGGTCAAGGCTGACAGTGCTTCAGCACAGAGTACAAACAAGTACGGGGATAAAGGATCTCCTTGGCGAAGCCCCCTGCTCGGAATCATATACCCTGCAGCTTTGCCATTAATTAAAAAAGAAAAAGACACAGAGGACAAACAAGACATAATCAGCTTGATAAAGCTATGAGGAAAGCGCATTTGTTTCATTACTCTTTCGAGAAAGCTCCATTCCACTCTATCATAAGCTTTGCTCATATCGAGTTTGAGTGCAAAATTTCCCCTGGAACTCAAAATGCGATGCTTCATAGTGTGAAATAATTCAAATGCAATTAAGGCATTATCAGTGATCAGCCTACCAGAAACAAAAGCACTCTGCGCCGAATCAATGACATCAGACAACACCCGCTTTAGCCTATTAGCTAGCACCTTAGAAATCAATTTGTAAAGCACATTGCATAAGCTAATAGGCCTTAAATCTTTCATACTGGTAGGTTTGCTCTTTTTTGGAATCAAACAGACAAGGGTGTGATTCAAACTATCAGGCATTATACCAGAATTGAAAAATTCCAAAATAAAAGATTGCACATCAGCTCCAATTAAATTCCAGTAAGACTGATAGAAAAGAGCTGGCATACCATCAGGTCCAGGGGCTTTGTCCGGGTGCATTTGCTTTAACGCCTGAGTTATCTCTTGGGGAAGAAAATGGCTCTCTAGTTCCAGGATTTGCTCGTCTGACAGATGTCGATCGATCACATTAAATGGGAACTCATTTAGCTTAGGATTGGAAGTCGAGAACAAGTCATTATAATATTGGAGGACAATATTTTCGATGGCCTTTGCTCCTTTTTGTACGCAGCCATTACTGTCTTGAAGCTCAGAAATCATGTTTATCTTTCTACGGGTCGTCGCTTTGTTATGAAAATATTTAGTATTCTTGTCTCCATCTTTAAGCCACATCACACGACTTCTCTGCCTCCACATTATTTCTTGACGATATAGTAATTCATTGAGTTCATCTTTTGCAATTTTAATTTGTCCCGACAAACCAGCAACTGATTCTGAGTTGTGGAGCTCTTCCAACCGCACCGACACCTGTTTAATTCTCTTTCCCACATACCCGAAGCAATCACGGTTCCACCTACAAAGTTGTATCGAGCATGATTTGATCTTGTCTAAAACAGATACTTTCTCGCCACAAGGTTCCGATTGCCAAGCCCTTTCAACGATCTTCCCGCAGTTAGGGTCTCGTTGCCACATCTTTTCAAAGCGAAAATGATGTCTTTTACTCTTATCTACCATACCTCCACCCTGACTGTCAATGAGTAATGGAACATGATCTGAGACAGAGCTAGATAGGTGTTTGACAAGGCACGCTGGAAAAAGGGTGACCCATTCTTCAGAGGCTAGTGCTCGATCTAAGCGCTCCATTATGCATTCATTCCCCTGTCGACCGTTATTCCATGTAAAAGGGCATCCAGAATAGCCAAGGTCTTCCAAGTGGCAAGAATTAACACAATTCCGGAAGGCATCCATATGAGCTTGCACTTTCGGTCTTCCTCCAACTTTCTCATAAGAAAACATAACTTCGTTGAAGTCACCAAAAGCTAACAGGGGCAAATTGCTCTTTTCAGATATTCCTTTGAGGAGCTCCCAAGTTAAGTGCTTTTGATTAGCTGTAGGCCACCCGTAGATACCAACCCCCCTCCATCTACCCCGGTCATCAGTCTCGGACATTTCAAAATAAACGCAATGATCAGTGAAGCCCATAATACACACGTTAATCTCTTTTTTCCAAGCTAGAACAAGCCCACCTGATCTTCCTTTGGCATCAACAAAAAACAAATTAAAGTCTAGTAAATGTTGCTTCATCCTACTAGTATCTCTCTTACCCAATCTCGTCTCCATCAAGAACACTATATCAGGGCCATGAACCTTCAGAAGATGACTGAAGGCACGGAATGTCCAAGGGTTGCCCATCCCCTGGACATTCCAGCTTAGGATCCTCATTGCTGTCGGCGGGCTTGCTGAGCAAGCTCCGCCGATAACATATTAAGATTGTCCAGCTCTGTATCATTTCGAAGACGCTTGAGCATGTTCTGATCATCTATCTCCATACCTTCAATCATTTCCTCATCTCGATGTCTCTTAATTGTATTTTCCTCCCCTCTCCCTACATCACTCCTGTTAACTTCACAATCATTTGAATTCTTAGCACGAGCAAGTCTCTTGAATTTCTTGCAAGCAGAGCCATCGATTTTCTTCACAATAGTTGTATTATTTGCATCCTCATTTGACACCTGCTGAAAAACTTCCCCCACAGTCACCATCCTTGAATTCCCTTGCAAGAAATCTGTTGTCTCTTTGTCACTTATATTCTTAATGGCATCCGCATCTGCACTAGATTCCTTCATCTCGGCTTTGTTAGGATTCGAAACTATAGGAGAGTTACATTGTACCAGGTCTGATGTCCCCTTGTCGATGGGGACCAACTGTAGTTTCCGTCTCACATTGTTAGGTTCATTACTTGTGACTGATCTACTGAGCATACTTTCATTCCCTGTTCCAGACTTGCCTTGGTCCTTCCATGATCCGTAGGATTTGCGTTTAAAAGGTGAGGCTCTAAGAGAAGGAGGAAAGGGCCAGTTCTCACCCACATCTTCTTGATCGTTGGTCACACAATCATCCATCACATGTCCAATGAACCCACACAGGTAGCAGAAATTAGGAAGCTTTTCGTATCTAAAATAGACCCAACAAACCTTTTTTGCACTGTTTCGGATATATGTACCCCTGACCAGTTGCTTATTAATGTCAACCTCAACGCGTACCCGAACACTACTGCCCAGAGTACCAATGTCCTCTTCCTGAATTGCACACACTCAATGAAATAAAAAGATTTGATAGGCAAAAAAAGAATGTTAGCTCAACAACATAAAAAATGCAGTTCTCCTTAAATTAGATAGTTGAAAACATGAAACGAAATTGAGGAAGCCAAAAAAGTTGTATGCTGATAATGCAATAGCAATAAAAGTCAAACACGTTAACAATAACTGAAACTAAATAATTGAAATTGTTAAAGCACTTATATTGACACAAAAAATCTTCGTCATTGTTTTTATGGAAAAACAATTGTTACTTATTTAAGTATCAATTTAAGTGAATTTAACTTTTCTTTTTTCTTTTCTTTGATAAAAGAATTTGACTTTCCTTAAAAAGAGTTAATTTGGACTAAAAAAAAGTTTCAAGTTACCTAAATTAGTGATTTGAAGTCTTAATTTTAGTGTATGAAATGATAAAGTAGTGAAACCCAATTAGTCGAATCTAATGACCATGGAATGACTTTGCATTCCATTAAAGAGTGTGTGGTCATATGTTTGAATTCCCCAAAGTAAATGAATGAAAAAAAAAATATATTTTTACGAATAATAGATATAATAAAATAGAAGAAGTTTCTTTTTGAAACAAAATGGAAGAAGTTTCTAATATTACCAATTATTTTCTTAGAAAAATAATAATTTAGTATCTATTACCTTTTACCTAGCCAAGAGTTCAAACAGATCTAGATTTGAGTTGAGAATGTACATCCTAGAAAGTAAAACTCTCCCACCAATCATTAATATATTCTCATCTTCGTACTTAATCTTTGATTTCATAGTTAAATTGATTCTCACCTTTAACTACCTAAACTAATAAGTACTTAATGGTAAAATGATTAATTTAAAATTTGTAACTATCCTCTGAGATTTTTAATTTTTGTTACTTGTGATTTAACATAGTATTAATACTAAGCTTCTCGCTTATCATTTATAACTCTAATATGAATCATGACATGATAACACAATTTGCATAAGATAAAAATTAAAAAAATTAGGGTTGAGGTTAAATGGATTCGGGTAATGAAATCCGTAAATTAAATGGGTCGTATTGCAAGCTGACTAGCAAATTCATTACAATTCGTATAATTTTAAGAACAAGTTCATGGATCGTGTCAACTAATCACAAACTCATATACACATATAACTCATCTAACTCATATATTATGTAAATATTTAAATAATCTTATGAGTTTATACGTTGTGTTAGTTTTGAATTCACATTCAATTCATTCAGAAAACCTATGTCGACTCACAAATCGTATCGTGTCGACCCAATGAATTATGTCAGAATTGGCTAAACGGATCATCAAGATAGATCGACATGACCCCGTATTGTAAAAATAAGAAATTTAAAACCTAGCAAAAGAAAACGGAACAAGTAACTGGTTTTCTAAATATCTAAAGACAGAGACCACGACAAGAGACATGAGAAGAAAGCCGCCAAATTACAGTAAGCTATTTGGTTTGAACATTTAGTTTGTAGACACACTCAAAAAAACAGCACAAAGCTCCAAAACTCCATCACTTCACTTCCATGAAACCCTAATCAAAACCCTCATTTCAGAGTTTTAAACCCTCAATTTCTGAAACAAGAATAACAAGAATGTTCATGAAGTTCCAATTAGATACCAATTGCATCCTCATATTCAACTCCACAAGAACTTCCCAAAAATCTGGAGTTTCAGTTTCCACAAATTCAGTTTCTCCTCTCGAAAATGTGGAACCCATTAACAAAATCAAGCACCAAAACCTCCTCCAGACATCCAACGGAGCTGTTAAGAAGCTAAACACAATTCACAAACAGATTGGGGACAATAAAGTTGCTTCCTTTGATCATAAACCCGGGTCCGAAAAACCACATTTTCACAAGAACCCAGATAGAGAACGGAGAAAATACAGAAGGGGTGATGCTAAAAGTGATGATAAGAAGGTTTTTGAGGCTGGGGTTAATGGAAATGGTGCTGCTGAGAAAGTGCAGACCAAGTGTTCGATGAAATACGCGAATTATGGCGGTTGTATTCCCTCGATTTTGAATGCGTTGGATACGACTGGAGACTTGGATGAGGCAATGAAGCCGTGGGAAGATACGTTGAGTAACAAAGAAAGGAGTATAATTTTGAAGGAGCAGAGTAGTTGGGAACGGGCTATGGAAATTTTTGAGTGGTTCAAGAGGAAAGGTTGTTATGAATTGAATGTGATTCATTATAACATTATGATCCGGATTCTTGGGAAAGCGAAACAATGGGGTTATCTTGAGTGTTTGTGTAATGAAATGTGTGTTAGAAAGATTTCTCTTATCAATTCGACTTATGGTACTTTGATTGATGTTTATAGCAAGGGTGGGCTTAAGGAAGAGGCACTTCATTGGCTTGAGAAGATGACTGATAGAGGGATGGAACCAGATGAGGTGACGATGGGGATTGTTATGCAAATGTATAAGAAAGCTGGGGACTTTAAGAAGGCCGAAGGGTATTTCAAGAAGTGGTCTATAAGCGAGTCGTTGAAATGTAAAGGGTCTGGTAAAGGGAGGGATAAAAAATTGAATGATGCGAAAGGGAATATTCCGTTGAGTTCATACACTTATAATACATTGATAGACACGTACGGGAAAGGTGGGAAACTTAAAGAGGCATCAGAGGCGTTTTCCGAGATGATTAGTAAAGGAATAGTGCCTACAACGGTGACTTTCAATACAATGATTCATATTTGTGGTAATCATGGCGAGCTTAAAGACGTAGCAGGACTAATGCAGAAGATGGAAGAGCTTCGATGTGCACCCGATACACGGACATATAACATTCTCATTTCAGTTCATGCTAAACACGATGATATAAACACGGCAGTTCGGTACTTTAAAACAATGAAAGGGCAAAAATTGCAACCGGACCTTGTGAGTTACCGCACTCTGCTGTATGCCTTATCGATAAGGCATATGGTCGATGATGCGGAAGCTCTAGTGTTGGAGATGGATGAGAAGGGGTTGGAGATTGATGAATATACGCAATCAGCTTTGACTAGAATGTACATAGAAGCTGGGATGCTAGAAAAGTCATGGTTATGGTTCAAAAGGTTTCATCTTGCAGGAAATATGACGTCCGACTGTTATTCTGCCAACATTGATGCATTTGGGGTGCGTGGACATATCTTGGAAGCCGCTAAAGTTTTCACTTGCTGCCTCGAGAAGAATAGACTTACTGTCCTTGAGTTCAATGTGATGGTTAAAGCATATGGTTTGGCAAAGAAATACGATGAAGCTTGTGAGTTGTTTGATAGCATGGAAACTCACAGGGTAGTTCCCGATAAATGTAGCTATAGTTCTCTTATACAAATTTTATCAAGCGCTGATTTACCCGAAAAAGCAAATCACTATCTCAGGAATATGCAAGAGGCCGGACTGGTTAGTGATTGCATCCTCTATTGTGCTGTGATCTCAAGCTTTGTGAAACTCGGTAAACTAGAAATGGCAGAGGACCTTTATAAGGAGATGATTAGATTCGATGTGAAGCCGGATGTTATAGTCTACGGGGTCTTGATAAACGCTTTTGCCGACAGCGGAAGTGTTAAAGAAGCTACAAGTTACGTTGAAGCAATGAAAAGATCCGGGTTACCCGGAAATGCAGTCATATACAACTCCTTGATCAAGCTCTACACTAAAGTAGGCTACTTGAGGGAAGCATTAGAAACATACAAACTACTTCAATCATTGGACACGGGTCCTGACGTGTATTCTTCAAATTGTATGATTGATCTCTACAGCGAGCAGTCTATGGTGAAACAAGCAGAAGAGGTATTTGAGGGCATGAAGAGAAAACGAAACGCGAACGAGTTTACTTATGCAATGATGCTGTGTATGTACAAAAGACTTGGGAGGTTTGAAGAAGCTACTCAAATTGCAAAACAGATGAGAGATTTGGGACTTTTGAATGACTTGTTGAGCTATAATAATGTGCTTGGGCTGTATGCAATGGATGGAAGATTCAAAGATGCTTTAGGAACTTTCAAGGAAATGATAAAAGCTGCTATAGAACCTGATGATTCTACTTTTAAGTCACTTGCAATTGTTTTAATTAAATGTGGAATTTCAAAGCAGGCTATTGGCAAGTTGGAAGCAACAAGGAAGAAGGATCCTTGCAATGGCTTACTGGCATGGCTAACAACTCTTTCTACTGTAGTTGAGGTAGAAGACGATGATAGTTATGGTCGGTACTGACCATGGGTGCTTAAAGTTAAAGCTTCGCAGGAAAGTTCGATGAAGTTTTCGGGTGATCAATGACGGATATAAGATTCACTGGCAAAGGGTGCTTAACGTTAAAGCTTTATACGAAGGTCCAATGGAGTTTTCCGGTGATCAACGGATCCGGGATTTACTGACAAAGTGTGCTTAAAGTTAAAGTTTCTTACGAAGGGTTCAATAGAGTTTTCCGGTGATCAGTGGGTGCTAAGCCCTTTCTGGACCTCCGTAGATCCGTATGTGCTTACGTTGCCTAAGCAACATCTGATCACAACTCTATTGTTAGGTGGGGAAAAAAAGTGTAGTTTGTAGATTGTATACTCTGTTATTGTCCTTGTACCTGATGTGCATTTTAGTAGATGTGCTACTAATGTATTAAAGTGCAAAAGGGTCTGTATAATTTTGTATTATTAGTGCTTTAATCAAACTAGTGCATTGCTCTTATGATAGGATATGATAATTACATCCATAATCTTTCATCCTTCGTTTATTTCTTTTGTGTAACCTAACTTCAAAAACGGACATACAAATATTGTCATTTACAAATATATGAGTCTATTTTAAAAGTAAATGACCCCAAAATAAAAAGGTGCTAGAATGAAAGTTGTTTAGAATCACGTTATTTATTTTTCAAACTCGACTATTCTTAGAGTGTTTCTCTTTTAAACAACTAATTCTTCTCTCAATTATGATCAATGATAGATTCATGTTTACTGGCTCCAAAATCACAATACTACCTTTAGGTGGGAAAAGAAGTTGAGATTGTAGATTGTATACTCTGTTCTTGTCCTTGAATCTGATGTGCATTTCTGTAGATGTACTAATGTATCAAAGTGTGAATGGGTCTATAGAATTTTGAATTATTATTATTGCTTTAACCATACTGGTGCATTGCTGTAATGATAGGATAAATTACATCATGTTATTTCAACTTTAGTTCACTTCTTTGTTATTTCAAAAACAGACATACAAATTTCTGAACTTTGTTATTTACAAACATACAAGTCTATTAGAATCACATTCTTTTAATTTTAAAATCATTATTTTCAGACTTTTCTCCCTCTAAACAAATATCTTCTAACTACTAACCACGACTATTTTCTCTATTTTAAAAGTTCAATTATTGAAATGGTTCCAAAGATTTTTATATTAGTAAGAAAACAGAAGAGACAGTAGATGCAATTTACCTGCAATAATAAGATCTCCATATCAAATTATGAATGGCATGTTTTTTTCTGCTGTAACTTTATGCTGTGCAAGTTTGGCGTTTTGGACCCTCCCTTTACCAAGTTGCTTTAGCTGACTACAATCAAGGACCCCTCAGTTAGTTGCTGTAGCTGACTACACCCCCTTTCTGTTTTATGCTCCTACAATAATACATATCACACCACTAACTAAAACCACTTCCAAACCTGTTCAAGTTTGAACCGAAATGGTTTCTAGTCGTCCATGCTAATGATCAAACCCGGATGAGTTTAAAACTTGTTTAGTTGTTCATATTCATTATTTACTTGCCATTGGTAGTTCATTTTCCTTGTGTAGGACAAATATGTGATGTTATTACGATGAAGACTGAAGAACCGAATTACTCAGTTTCCGTTGTCTATTCCATGTACCATCCCTGTTTTTATGGGCATGCCAGTTTCCGTGCAACATAGAACATCTCTGGTTTCATGCTCATGTCCGTTTCCGTGCAACATAGTACACGAGATAGATATGAACTTCAAATGCGTAGTTGGATGTAAAACAAAAAACATGAGAGCCAGCCTTGAACACTAAGACTGATAGAATTCAAACCCAAACAAAAGACGGATCAGCAGGAATCAAATCTCAATTCAGCGTAACTAATGTTATTAGGAAGAGTAAGACTGAAGAACTGAACCAGTAACTGCATGTTTACTCGGTTTCTGGTGTCCGTTCCATGCTTTCCACGTCCATGTTCATGTCCATTTTCGTGCAACATAGAACACGAGATGGACATGAACTTGAAATGCGGTGGTTGGCACAATAACGGATGCAAAACAAAGATGATAACCAAGAATCAAATCTCAATTGAACTAAATTTTATCAGAGACTAAATATACAAACATGAAAAAAACAGAAACAAATCCGATAACAACTAATTAATAAGATCATCCATCTACAATTCTAAACTTGATTTTTTCTTTATCCATGTACAAAGATCAGCCTGTATCTCATCATTCATCTTGTTAAATCAAATCCGCCATATCAGTTTTCATCGTCATCTTCTTCATCTTCGTCGCCTTTATTTCACACCTTAGTATCATTATGCCATTGAAGCACAATATCTTCAAGTCCATCTTTCAATTCCACCCATTGAACCTCCTCGAATTCCAATCCGCCGCCTTCAACCACCTTAACCTCCACCACCAACAGCTTCTCCGTAATCTCTAACAACTCGAACACCAAAATCAATCTTCCTTTCCCTAATCCAATAGCTCCTCCTTTCCCTTCCTCAACTCTATAACCTAATTTGCCCCCAATTTCCCTAACCCTCTCCGTTGTCCCCGCCATTGTTTCCTTCGACGTAAATCTCTTATCCTTTGGCCGCGTAATCTCAAAAAGCCCGGACAGATCTAATCCAGAGGACAACGAGATTATGTCGAAAGCATTAATGCTCGATAGATCGAATTTGAAAGACTTAACCCGCTCTAAATCGAACAAACTACTCTGAATCGGGGACTGGTAATTCTTCAAGAACCACGAATGATTCATGAGCTGTTCTATGCTCATTCGGGTACTCGGATTCGGATCCAGAAGCTGATTTATAATCGATTTCGCCGATTTCGTAATCGGCGACGGCATCTGATACTCTCGTCGCTGAATCTTCTTATACATCGCCGTCATATTACTATCATCAAACGGCAAATTCGCCGTTAAAAGAAAAAACAAAATGACCCCACAAGACCACGCGTCAGCTTTACCTCCGTCGTATCCACGACGCGCCATAACCTCCGGCGCCGTAAAAGCCGGGGTCCCACACGCCGTTTGTAGCACGCTCCAGTTATGCGCTTCGGCTAAAGCCGAGAGACCAAAATCGGAAACTTTAAGGTTTCCATCTCCGTCGAGGAGGAGATTCTGCGGCTTGACGTCACGGTGAGCGACGCCGTTTTGGTGACAGAATTGTAACGCGGAACACAGCTGTTGAAAGTAACGGCGCGCCTTGGATTCCGTTAACTTCCCCCGTTGAAGAACCTTGGAGAAAAGTTCCCCCCCTAAAGCGAGCTCCATGACGAGATAGATCTTGGTTTTCGTGGCCATAACTTCGTAGATTTTAAGAACATTAGGGTGGTGTTGAAGGCGGCGCATGGCGGAGATTTCACAGATGATTCTGGGCTCCATAACGGAACCCATCCGTAACTTATCGATGATTTTAATGGCGACGAGTTTATTATCGGCGAGGGTCCGGGCAGCGTATACTTTAGCGAAGCTGCCGCGGCCCAACATCCGGCCCAATTCGTAACGGTTAAGGAGGTTGGAAGGGAGGGTGGAGGAGGTTGTTCGGGAGAGCGGTGGTTGAGGAGGCGGCGGCTGGACCTTTGGTGGGGGTTCCATGGCCGGAAGTGGTGGTGGCGGAGAAGGGGAGGGTGTTTTGGGCAGATGAAAAATGTAAGTTCACGAGGCAGAGAATGAGGAAGTAAGGAAAGTGGGTGGGTTTTATAATGGTTGAATTAGTCGGTAGGGCAGATTTACAACAAGTGTGCTGACGTGGGGGGGGTTTTGTTTTTTGGATTCCGGAATTGCCCTTATTGTTATTAACTATGAGAGTGAATGTTATACTATAATTAATTATTAATTACCGCGTTATTGTGTTTGGGAATAACTGTTGTTTAAACAGCTGTTGGTTTCTTTGTCATAGTTATTGATTCGGAGATAAAAATTGTGTTTGGAGTAGGAATGGTTATTTGTGTATAAAGTAGGATTGCACTCCAAGTTTAATTGGATAAATATTACTAACTATCTTTTTTTCTTTTTTTTTTTTTAGCAAAATGTCTAGCTAAAGGTAAATCTATCCACTTTCAAAATCAAAACAAATTACAAATTTCGATGAGATTTACAATGGTATTTACATATTATCTACCAATAATAGCTAAGTTTTAAAGTAATGAAGACTCGAACCTCAAACCTTTGAAAATGAGTGTCGTACCACCAAGAGCAACTCTTATTGACATATTTTTTTCTTTTCATTATATTCTTTTCTTCGCTATCTATCTACATTATACTATTAGTAAAGGAAATAGTTTAACGTGATCCTGTGTTTTCTAAAGGTAATATTTTTTTAGCTACAATAATGAAAATATCTTTCCAATTATTCAATTTAATATAAATAATAGTGCATTTTTATTTTCAACTATATAGGTTATATAAATTGGAAATCGATGATCAATGAATTGGTGCCAATTGAAAAATCAACAATAATCACCAACTCAAAGTCCGACTACATAACATAGAAGACAGTAGATTTCTGCAATCGACCACGAAAATCAGCGACTAACTATGTTATTTGTTGATGAGTGGTCATCGTGAAGGATGTAGGCCACAAGCGACTTACTGGTGGTGACAAATGGTAATTTGGGAGGATGTTGGTTGGTTTAAGAAGCTTTTGGAAATGTTTTACCATTTTCACAATGGTAAACTATATTTCCTGCTATTTTAAAAAAAATTCAGTTATTTTTTTCAAAAATAAAAATAAAGATGTGGGTTACTATTTTTTCTTCTAAATTCTCTCTAACTCTCTTTTTCGCCAAATTAACAAACACGAGAAAATAGAGAAAAATTTGAGATCCGAATTCAAAGACACCAAAAAGTACCACATTCAATCGAAAAAAAGTCACGAAATCACCTAATTAACTCTTGAATTTATATAAAATAATTTATTTTTTTAAAATATTTAAGAACAGTTGAAAGAAAGAAAAAAAAAATAAATTTAAAGGCGCAAACGGTGTCCTTGGCCATTTGTCCCTATGGACAAACGCCCATGGAGGCCGTTTAGGCCTATAATTTTATTTTTATTTTTTTTCTAAAATTTTCTTTTTAATAAAATTAATTTTTTTATTAGTTATATGTAATTTCAAAATTAAGATGTATGTATAATACTAAATGTTCAAACAATGACTTAATTAGTTATGTGTAATTAGTTTACGAATCACTTGACGTGAAATTAATACTAAATGTTCAAACAATGATTTAATTAGTTACATGTAATTCTTGTTTTTTTAATACGTTAGCTTAAATTTTGGTTGGGAGAATAAGAAAATTTTAGTTTAACATTAGGAGAAATGAAATGGCAAAAATGTCTAAAGTGAGTTGTAATTCTGAAAAACTGGGCTGTAAATAGTGATACTCATTACTATAAAACGTTTTCCATTTAACTTATATTTTATATACAATCATTAACTTATTATTCTAATCAAAACAAACACACAATAAACTCATGAAAATATTTTCATACACGAATTTTTTCAAATAGAGCCTTAATTAATGTAATAATAATTACAAATAAAGTTTATATTTCGTAATACCAATATATACATTAACAAATCAAAATGACAAGTTAGATATCGATCACTTTTTTCCTTTGAAGAAAAGATATTGATCACTTTTGACATGCATAATTCATGATTCCTCTTTTCTTATATTTATAAAAAAAAAGTTATATTAATAATAAAAATAATAATAATAATAATAATGTATCACAATTATTATTCTTTAAATAAGATAAACAAAAAATATAAATAATAAAAATAGAAAAAAAGACATTATGACAGCTTCGATTTTCCAATTGTTATGCATCGAGCTATTGTATTATAATATGGCAATACAATTATTATTATTTTATTTTTTTGATTTTAATCCCGTTTTCAAACTCATATTGGGTCGACTAATTTGAATTCGGAAAATTCTTGTATTTAAATTTTAGTCTCAGTTGTGGAGATCGATCCACAAACCTTCCTACCAAATGCAACTCCATGCTTCCATTGTACCAATTAGAATTGGCTTACATTATATAGGACAATGAAACACTTTTTCTTTTAAATGAAATTTTCACAGGGATATTTTTATACTTTTTCTTTATAATTATGATAAATACTATAACCATATTTTTTGTAATTGTAAAAAGTATGATTTCAGACGGAAATAAAGTAAATTATGTATTATCAACTTGAATTTGATATTTAGGCATAAAAAATTATGTTTTACATTAAAGTGAAATTTTCTTATTTGTAACCAATTTAACTAAAAATATAAGCTAGTAATTAAAACTCAAAGATATTCTTTATGTTAACTTTTGACACATCATTTCGTGCGAATGCTCGCCTTGTGACTTTAATTCATCACTACATATGTTAAAGGACTTGAACTCATGATTGTTTTGTTGCAGAGATTCTGATAACATGTCAAGAAACCAATCAAACTAAAAGTTTAAGTTGATAGTTAACGTCCAACGACATTTTTTATATTAATTCCTAACACATTCTTGATCACGTGAATTTCCTTTAGCCTTGAAATGTGCACACAATAAGCATTTCCCACCATGTGTACAACATCAGTCTATCCCATGGATCTCATGCCACGTCAACATAATGTTTAAACTTAAAGTTTAAATTGATAGTTAAGCGGGTGAATTCTGTTTGAATGTGTTTAGTTTTCTATCTAAAATGAAATGAATCAAAAAATGTGGTTAATGAATTACGAGCGGGTGGTACTTAATGAATTTAATACTTTGAAAAATAAGATTTATATTTCATGCGAGTCTTTGTTCAACTAAATAGTAAGGTTTTGTTAATTTTTATTTCAACTCAGTAAAAAAATTAGTAAATCTCAATAAATTTAACAAAATTCATTAGACATTTAATTAATAATTTAGTTCAGTTCAATTCAATTTAAATCTTTTCGATAAAAAGAATACGCCTAAAAGTTAAAATCAATGATTCGCGTTCAAAGCTCAACATGATTGAGGCCCCGTTTGGTAAAGCGTTTCGTGGGAGCATATAACGTTTCGTAGGAGCATTTCAAATTTTTGAAATCATCATTTATCAGTTGGTTAAGTCAAAAAGTACAAATATATAATTTATTTTTGAATAAGTATCATGAAATCTTTTTATTTTTCAATTTTACTCTCTTATATAAATTTATATCATCAACTTATTTTTTGGTATTGCATTGAGTTCTCAAATTTACTTAGAAAGGTGCATATTTTGTATGTTATTAGTTATTATTATTTGGTTCATTCCCTCTTGTAACCAAAAAACAAAACTTGAAACACAAAAATATGAAGATACGTATAATTAATAATTTTTCGTCATATGTGAGACATGAGATTAGAGATTTATATATAAATGTTATCTTAATTATCTTTATAGTGAGAGATAACATTTATAAATCAAAATGTGTATACCTCCAACTTTTAATATTTCAAATTGTATGGAAAAATATAAATCGATCATCGGGAAATTTAAGGCTTTTGATTCAAACATTTTAAAAAATTAAATATATATGAGACATGCCTTTGGATTATATGCAAAAATGATCTCTCTATTTCATCTACATGCATGAGATAACATTTATAAATCGCAAGGTCTTATCTTAAACAGTATTATTATCTCAACCAATAATATATGCTACAATAATCAACTAATCCTCGAATATGTATTCTCAGATGTTGTAATATGAACATTAACATACTACTGAGTGATACATTCCACTTTCTTGATCTAAAAACGAACTTTAAGCGAACATCAAAATTAACTATCTTAAGTACTTCAACTTTTATTTTAATTGTTCTATGATATAATATTGGCAACTTTATTTATTGATAAATTGAAAACACATGAATAATTTTTATATGTTCTACAATCTTGAACTTTAAGTTTATAAATCATTTGTGTGTGGGGCGTCTCATGATGTAAGTGTTGTAGATTGTATGGGATGAAGATACAAGAGGGTAGCGATCCGTGACAATATGTGAACGCCTTTAATCAGACAATCTCATATCTAGCGCAATTTGAAGTAGCAATTGAAGATGAGGACAAAGTGATGATTTTGCTGTGTTCGTTACCCCCTTCTTACGAACACATGGTAACTACCCTGATGTATGGGAAAGAGACTATCAAGACTGAAGAAATCACTGCAGTATTGTTAGCTCATAACCAGCGGAAGCAGAATTCGGGAGAGACATCCTCTCATGGCGATAATTTGTTCATTAAGGGCGGCCAGGATCGTGGAAGAATGAAGAAAAGAGAAAACCGTGCGGGCTTGGCCAAAGCGTACAACATCATACTAATGAGACGCGGTAGTGGGGGATATGGTCTTAACAATTGGTATCAGAGTCAGGTTAGACGACAATGGACTGTGTATGCAATCTGCGCAGAAAGCCCATTCGGTGTGACCTCGATCGCGATGGAGATCTATGGTTCCTTGTGTCGAAAGTCTTTCTGACAACAACACTTAGGCGGCAGGTCCCGTTGAGTAATAACGGCGATACAAGATGAGCAGATTATCGTTGGAAGGGAGGATATATGTGCCCTTGTGTTTGAGGGTAGGATTGTTGGAGGCAAATCCAAATTCCAACATTGCTAAAGCAACGAAGTCTTATAAGATTTACAAGTAGTATCCACAATTCTAATTAGTATGAGCGCTTTTGGAAAGATGGATATTCAAAGAGAAAAATCGTACGAATTTGATTCAAAGCGGACAATATCATAATAATAAAATGTAATTGTGGAAGACACAGTCTTAACAGTAATCTTATGAGTACCTTTTGAATTATGCATTATTAACAAATTTCTCCCATAATTATCTCATTCCACAGCCAATAGATGTTTGAAAACCAACAATATAAAAGAACAATTAATGAAAGACAAACAAAGATATTTTGTTAGCATTATTAGTTTATATTTTCTTCTTGATATGTTAACTAATGCTTGATATGAAGGCAATAACCAATCAAAATAGGAGAGTGAGTGATAAGGAATATTATATATAACATTAATAATTAACTATATAATTTTTGTTAATTGTCAATTCCATCTTTTTTTCTCTCATAATCTGAAGATATTAACGTTTGGAAAGATACATCCACTTTCCATTCAATGGTGCATAATGAATATAACGACAATTACACTATATGTTTCAATTTAAACAATTATATAAAAGTTCCCACTTGTGCATATAAAAATATCTAAAAAATCAGAGTGCTTCAGCACCGTACGTTCACTTTGTCAAATTTTGATAGCACTTTTCAATTAAATACTACTCTTATTTTACTTGGCCAATTGTGTTTTGGCTAATCAGAAATATTCAATTTGATGATTAGTAAAAGAAATATGCAATTGGAATCATCAAGAAGTCTGACTGGCTATCACTAACTATTTTGATGTGCCCAATCACAATTTTTATAGATTTTTATGATGAGGGAGAGGAGTTGCAGATTTTTGTTGGAAAACTAGGACGACTATTTCACTTTTGTCTACTTATAGCAGATGTTTAAATTTAAGTGGATAAAAGGATTATGATGAGGGTTTGAGGTCCAAATCCAGAACTATGATATTTCAATATCAAACCATGAAATTATAGCCTAAAGTTACATCTATTGATGTTCAACTTGGTGTTATTATTAACATCGGGATGAGTTAACTTTAAATTCAGATATAAAAATCATATAATTGTTTTAAATTAATCTTGAAAGGTCATTTTATAAAAAGTACGATTCCGAAATGAAAAAAGCATTAGAGCGTTTTTATAGTACAATCACTTTCGCAAAGATAAATGAATAAAAGTGTTAATACTGTGGTTGTTTAGAGTCTGTTTGGTATTCTGATTCATGTTTATTTTTGTCGTTTCAGTTTGATATTTACTTTTTCGAATTGATGTTTACTGTTGATGTTTGTTTTATCTTTGTAGTTTTATTATTAATGTTTGATAACTTTATGATTAACTATTGGTGTTTAATATATTAAATGAGTAATATTTACATGTTTTAAAGAAAAAATTAAATAATCTGTTGACGTTACACGTAAGTCATCAAACATACATTTGCCAAGAAAATATTCAACTTCGTTTTAATGGATAGAATAAGTTTAATAGATGAATGACTATTCATCTATTACGAATTGTCATTATGCAAAATATTTAGCAGCTAAAACACAAGTCATATCTAAACTATAAATCTTTAATAAAAGAATATATGAAAACTAAACAATCATAAACTTAACTTAAGTGGGAAAGATTTATGAAAATCAAAGCTTTAGTTGAGAGATTGACATCCATGGCCAAAAATGAGCCAGAAATTAAGAGCCAGTAAGATGTACTATTAAAATCCTATTTTGTTTTTCAAACACCAGCTGATTTATATGTTAACTAACATTATTTTTCAATTTTAACTAAATACTTTAAAATGCTTTGTTCAGGCTTTTAAAATATCCTCATAAAAAATATAAATTCTAATTATAACTAAGATTTCTTTTTGGCTGAACTGAAAAAATCTGAACTGAACTGAGATTGCTGAATTGAACAAAAATTGTTGAACTGAACTAAAATTGCTAAATCGAACTAAAATTGCTGAAATGTGTTGAGTATAAGTAAAAAAGAGCAGAGCCTAAGTGAGTATGTACTTCAAAAGTAATCTGTAATTTTTTTAATAAAATTGTTTAGAATTACTTTTCGTATAAATTCACTTAATGATTTTTAAAAGTCAATATTTTTGAAATTTCGCAAAATAGTTTTTTTTTTGTTTTGATAAAAGTTTTTCAAAATACTCCAAAATATACTCAAACCTTATAAACTAAAAAATTCAAAAATCAAAATTATTTCAGATATTTTTGCATTGTTTTTACAATTTAGCACTATATGCTATTTCAGTCATTAGGTTAATGAACTTTTATGTCAATTTAAAATAGATTGAATGATTTCTATTACTTTTAAGTTAAATAACTACCATAGAATGTTTCATAATGAAAAATAAATGATTAGAAATGTATTTTACCCTAAAATCATAGTACTTGTAATTTACAACTTAAAAGCAACACTCAAAATTAAAATCTATGTAATAATACAATCTCTAGGCCAATGGTGTCCTAGTGATACAAAATTAATATTTATGTTTGTTAAGCTTAAAATCAAATTCATCACTCCATTATAAGAACCGTATAAAATTCGAATCAACCTTTTATGACTTATAATTAAAATTTATCAAACATTTAATTCGTGATTGATCAACAAATTTAGTTCATTGTATAAATTAAATTTGTTTAGAATTTGAAGGTGGATATTAAAATTATCCTCACACTTAAGCAAATACTAAAATGATATTAATTGTGGTGGAGGGTGTTTATGTAACAAAATAAATGAGGAGTATTTAATTCCCACCACAAATGGATCATTGAATTTGAAATTATTATTCCTTAAAGAATTTAAGATGTTATTAAGGTTGAAAATCATATTATAAGGTCAAATATGGCAGTGAAGGCGTGACGGTTACCCGTATCTTCTACTTGCATTTACTTACCCATGTTTTAGTTTTGACTAATTAAAACGACACGTTTTGACTGGAGGGTATTTAAGTAATTGCCAAGTAGAAAGCTTGTTTGACGGCGGAATAGCTGCCGTGCCGGTGTACAGACAGAAGGCAAGCAGGGATCCGAGAAATTCGCTTGGGTGGCGTGAGCTCCGATGTCACGTTCATTGTCCTTTAATCTGGTCCCACCTGTCTGACTTGGACGGCTGCAGTTTAGACACGTCATCATGTGAGTGGCCCATTTTTTCTTCTGCTATGGCTTCTTTAGGACCCACCTTTCAAGGGAGTCCGCATGCCATGTATTTTTAAAGTCTTCTAAGTTTCAACGTTACCATAGTTGAAAACAATTGAAGGAATTATTTGGATTTTTTGTTAGTCACGTTATGTTTTTATTCATAAACTCTTTCAATTTGTTTTATTTGTATCGAACTATTTGGTTTCAGATTGTTATTTAAGCTAATAATACTTTGAGATTTTGCTGATTAACAATCTATTTCTAAGCTAAAAACACAAACATTAGTTTCCATATTCTTGTATGAAAGTGGTGATGGTAAGTTAACACAACAATTATGATAAATTAAACCCAAGATAAACCAAACTATTAAAGTTGACAAATATGTATTCTAAAAATATGTTAGAACTCGTAAGCACACGGTTCGTTTCTCCTAGTCATTAAAGGCCGCCTCCAACAAGACTTGTGTACTAGGGCCTATAAGTTCTGTGGTATCATCAATATCTACGGTTTCTGGCTCGTCACTTCAATAAGGCAATCACTTAGATAAGTTTGTATTAGAAAAGTTAAGTTCTTAACATAGAAGTAAAACGCATAAAGTAAGCATATGGTGATGATAAATCAAAGATTCTAATTTGTACAAAACTATTGTATAAACTATGTAAAGAAATAATAATACTACAAAGTCTAGCACATAGACGGGTCACAACTAGTTTAGCAAGATACATCGGTGATTGAATGGATCATAATACAGAGAATACTCCCTTTTACCGTACTACACCGGACTCTCAATTGTCGCTTATGTCCTCAAAGAGGAATCTCTTTCCTAAGCTTGAAGATGGAATGAAATGAATGAAAATGGAAGCATGAACATGTAACTATGTATTAATAGAAGTGGAATTGGATTACAAGCTTTGTAAAAAGGGGAAATAAACCATGAAAATTTGGTGTTTGGATCACATCTTCTTACAAACTAAATGAAAAATTGAAAGAACAACTATATGAAATTAAACACAAGTGAAGATGGATGTTTTCTAAGGCACAAGACAACCTTATTTATACAAATTTTCGGATACCAATCATCAATGGGAACAAATGGGAAAGCTGGTTCACATGAGAATTTTCAAAAAGGTAATTCACACACTGACACGATGTGTGGGGAAGTTGACATGACATGTTGGCTTCCTAACATGCCGTGTTAGTTCAATACCCTGCTAGAAAGTGAAAAACATCGATTTTGGAACTCATGTGACATGACATGTGGAATGAGTGACACGTCGTGTCGAGGGCTTGACATGGCGTGTGGACCTGAAGAATCGACAACTTGTCTTTTGTATATTATTTCGCTGCGTTGGAAGTGTTGACAGTTGGGGTGACAGGGCATGTCAAGAGTGTGACAAGGAGGGTCACGTCCCTTTTGAATGTGAAAGTGTGTGAAACGACATGGCATGTGGCTGACTCATGGGGACACGTCGTGTGGGATTGATGACACGACGTATCAGGCTGAAATCCCTGAGATAATTGCTCAAAACCTCATTTTCTTGCAACTAAATGTCTCTTGTGTTGTCCCTTTGCTCTTAATCAACCCCAATACACTTTAATTGATGTGTTTGAATAGATTTTAACTTAGGTAGTGCATCCATCCAAAAGGTGGTGAACCTACACAATTAAAAAGAGTCATATTTATACGTTTTCAAGCACGAAACGCCAATAAAATACGTTAAGTTCAATTTGTAGCCGAAAGATGATAAATGTCCTTAAAATGAGAAAATATCAACTAACTAAAAAATAGAAACTAAAATGCATTGTAAATAATCCGAAAAGATAGAAATATTTCATCCATAACAAAGACCCAGAAAACATATATACGTAAATTTAAGACTAACTCAATGCGTCATACTCAATTAGTTTCCCGAATAAAAGTTTTATTATTTCAAGAGAAAGATATTAATAAAGGCAAGTCTGATCTATTATTTTCGGTAAAGAGATCACACCTTCAAACAAGGTCATCGGTCCATTTCTAAGCCACAAACAATGCCACAGCAGCTTTGTGCTTTCGCCATTTAAAATCAGACACTTTCTAAAATCACATAGTTATATTTCGAATTTTTCAAATAAAAAAATATATTTTAAACATTGTTATTTCAAAAATAATAATATTGAATATTTAGAAATATCAGTAAAAAAAATAAATAATCAAATAAATACAAAAAAAATTTAATGAAAAACTTCAAAATAGAGCATTTCGTGAAAAACTTCAAAATGTTGTTGTTGCATAAAAAATGTTAAATGATGATGTGTTATAAATATAATTAAACACTATTTTGCCTGTATTTTGGAGTGAAATGGTAAAAAATCCTATGAAATGTTATATTAAACACCCCCTTAGTTTTTCTTATAAAAAGCTGAAGAACAAACCGATCGAAAAATAAAATGCCAACTAGATTGACTCCCTAAAAAACAGACAACCAGAGACCTGAACTAAAATATATTAAGAAAAGAAACAAAATACAAACATCAAAATAAGGTCTAACTAAATTGATACAAATTATGGCCATTGAAATATCTATAAAATGAAAAGTACAAAACGTCAAATAAAAATTCCACTATTCTAAAGCTAAAACCTGACTACCATAATTAGCCGTAATCTTATTTCCTTCGAAATAAATATGTGAAACAACAATTTGCATTACCTTGCATTTGATAACGATCGTATTCCAACAAGATATGCCAAGGAACTTCCTTTTTGTGAGATTTGAACAGATAAACTAAAATCACTTTCTAACCAAATCAGACTCAAACTTCTCTCTCTCAAGCATGAGAAAGATTTGGATAAAAATTCAATTCTAAGAAACTCTTAGTAACTCTTAAATCACTAGGAGCAACACAATCTCTCCTAAAATTTAATAGTCTCCTCTCTCCTAACTTTATTTTCTATTAATATTTTTATGTGACTTATCTCCTCTCCCTGTTGGCGAACATAATTATAGAGAGTAAATTTTATTATAGAAAATAAATAAGGAATTAGAGTAAAAAATATTGTTGGAGATGAAATTATTCAGAGTCTCTAAATAACTAAGTGTGAATATTTTATAAATTTGTAGGGAGTGAACTAAGAAGCTCTTGGAGATACTTAAATTGTTTACAATATTTATTAAATTTGTGTATGAATTAGTTATCAATGTTTTTTTAAAATAATGTGTATTATTTAATTTGTATTTTGTTAGGATACATTATTTACAAACGATCCATTATTTAAGCAGGTTAGGATATGAAATTTTAAAGATATTACTGATAGTTTTCAAATAAACAGGTAAAGTACGAAAATAACAAAAATATTCCCGGGTAATCGACCCATTACCATTTCTAATCTGCAGAATGTGAAACTTTGAAATTTTGTAGATATTAATTAATATTACTCATTAGCTAAATTACAGTGGATATGCATTAACAGGGACCCATTTAAAGATAATATGGTAAAATAGGGAAACAAAAAACCTTTGTTTTCTTCCTATTTAATGCATGTCAATTAAAAGTTTCAAAAATAATTAATTAAAACAATGACAAATTTGGATGTAGATTTGCTGAAAATAAAATGAATTCTTATCAAGAAAGAAGGATAAGGAAGAAGAATTAAAAATATCGCTGGAGTACAATAGATATTGGTAGAGTTGATAATTTTGAATTGTGGGTGCTGATTCATGAACTAATTATCCATTTTATTTCCTAGAAACTTCATGGTGGCTGCCTGGGCTGCACTCACCAAAAATTAAACGTGTGAAAATTAAACTTAATGGTAGCTTATATAATTTCATTGGCATTGCTAATATTAATCAACCATAATGGTATACTACGCAAATATACAGCTATAGAAGTGGCTGCAAATCAACTTAACTTTGTTGATTTATGAAGTATATATATACACACACACAAACAAAACTTAGTCATATACTAGAACTTCTAAATGGGGTAGAATTGGCAAAAAGCATCTTGACATCTCATAATCTTTCAATTTTTCGGTGCATAACGCTATTAATCTTTCATTAGGATAGATCAAGCGTTTGATCTTTTATTTTTGGTTCTATCAAGTCACCATCTAACAAAATTGGATGATTTGTTAACTTTGATAAAATATATAATTAGACCATGAAATATTGCCACACCTAATTAATTACAATTAATTGAATATTCAATAAGTTACAAATCTAACCTGTTTAGGATAGTTGATTAATATATATGATTCACTCTGTTCTTTTTACATATTTAAACAACATAATGTTTTTTTTTAATAAAAATACCCTATGGACTTTATTAGCATCAATGCTCCAAAGGGCATCTTTGATCTCAATAGGAGCACATATAGGACAACATCCTCTTCTTACAAGAGGTCCTTGTCCTAAAATCTCAAGACTGATATGAGTCGTAAACTAATAATTATGTTCTTGGCATTCCTTGTTTTAATTTGCTTATGAAAATATATATACAGTTTATTATATATAAGGGTCATCCATTGACCATTGTAGAGTTTTTTTCCTTAAAGAGCTGTTCCTAATTCTAAAGAAGTTGATAGAAGACTTTAACCATAGCCCGATCTTTAGATCCTTTTGGATATCTTGATGCAACTGCTTAGGTTTTGCTTAACTCGAGCTAATAGTTAAGACCCAATTATGCTTTATATATTATTACTCTTTGATAAACTATCATGACTTGTCTACCAGTTTTCACCTAATTAATCTTGAAACCACACATCATAAATGGAGAATCAACTCTAATACTAACTATTTTCACCATTCCTAATTCATATTTCTTTCAAGCGATTTGACATTGTTTTGATAACCACTACAACAAGGGATATTCTATGGTCACTTTGTTTTTCACAAAGTAACCATTACTTTGTTTTGTCAACCATTGGATCATGGGTTAAAAGCTAATCCAATGGTAAAAAAGACAAAGTGTAGACAAAGTAATGGAAAAACAAAGTGACCATAGCCTACACCCTACAACAAACTCAACAATACAAATTATAGAGGGTTAATTTTAAATAAGTGCTATGTCGTTTTGCATTTTTGCAAATAAGAAAATGTGGTTTGTCTTTAAGTAAATAAAAGATTGTGGCTTGTTTTGTTTGCATAATTAAAGAAATAATGGATTTTGTTGACGTAAGCAAGGAATTTTTTTGTCCAAATATTTTCTCAAGCTTTTGACCGGTCATATAAGAGTTAAGCTCGAAGATGAGAAAATTGTTTTGGATAAAAAATGTCTTCCAATACGTCAACAAAATTAATTAGAAACTTTTTTGGACAAAAAATATCTTTCACTATATCAACAAAATCAGTCATTTTCTAAATTTTGCAAACAATGCAAGTCTTTTATTTGAAAAACGTAAAATTACAATGCAGTTAAATACCCGATTATAAATTCATAAGAAAATAATAAAATAATTATAAAGTGATTGATAAAAAAAAGTGTGTGAGCGTACTAATCACTTTAATTATTATTAAATTAAATGTTTTGAATAATTATACTCGTGCTCAAATTAGTAGCAGGTGTACCAATTATATAATTGAAAATAATTTATAATTTCAAATCAAATGATTAATGGAGGAAAAGAGAGAAAATGGAAATTAAAATAAGATGCGGATAAAAAAAAATACTAAAAATGGTTACTATATGACATACTTTATTGTATTGTTGCATAATAATGAAAGGTTCATTGACTCTTCTTTCAGACATACATTCTTGTGCGGTGGGCCCATTTTCTCTATTTATAGTCACTCATAGGTTGACAATAGGGCCCAATTCAATTTGTCTAATTAATTGATTTTTCTCTTGTAATTTTATATGCCACAACACTCCTAATGAAGATTTTTTTATTTGGCAAATATGACCACTAATCTACTAAAAATTTATTGTGTTTGGACATTAATATATTTCTCGCTAGCAATAATTATTTAATTTGATTACTGATTTATCAATTTGTTAAAATTTTATCATTTTTTACGCAAAATTAAGAAGGAAAACGTGAAACATAAAGAATTTATGTATTTCAGTTAAGAAATGTATTTTAAAGGAAAAAAGGATTGTTAATTACAAGAATACAAATTAACAAAAAGAAGAGTGATATTTTATCAAATTGGATAATTTGGTCAAATATAACCAAATAACCTATTAATAGCTAAACGCAATAATTTTGGAAAAAAAAAAGCACGAGAAAAATCTTAGTCACCAACAAAGTTACAATTCTTCAATAGGTATTGTAGAGTTTTTTCGAGCTTTAACCGAAATAGAGTGTTCTCTTTAATTTGCTTTGTTTTTCATTTTGTTATGGACTAAATTAAAATTAAGTTAAAGTTATTAATTTCTTTTTATTTTAATTTTTTTTCCTTTCTTCCTACTCGAAAGTTATTTTTCTATATGTGTAGTCGTTTGTTATTTTATATGAAGAGTTGTCATTTGTCCATTTATAAAAGGAGTTGTCATCTATCTCCCTTTATGAATGTTATTGTTTTATTTCAAAAGAGTTTTTTCTCTTATTACATAGATTTGATTCATTGAAAGTTTATGAAGTTATTATAGAATAAAAAGAATATAAATTTGATTATAGGTAGAGTGTGTTTTTCGCTATTGTACCAAAAATAATTACAAAAAATAATTTCAAACAACGTTTACTATTCATATTGTGGTATAATTTTGATATGCACTTTCTAAGATGTATTTCTTAACTGTAATTTTATATTTGTTTGTAAGATGTATTGTTTTTTCTTTTGATAAAATGAATATTATATGAACACGAGACTTAATTTAAAATGGGTTTTCCTATGCTAATTATTTTTGTTGAGTCCATGGAAATAGCTGTTTTTTTTTTTTGTTTTTGGCCTAATGTTATTGCAAGGCTCTAAACTTGTTTCTTTTGGTTATGTTAATTATACAATAAAGTTGGAGAAGTAAATTAACATTACTGGAATCTAACAATGAACTGCATAGTTCTAGTTAATTATACATAATTTATTTTTTTGGTAACTTATATACATAATTTATTTAATATTACTGGAATCTAACAAAACGGTATCTATAGGTGAACAATAAAAGAATATGCCAATTCGTACCAACTATAAGAATTAGCATTTTGGCTATTGACTCTGATTTGGTTAATTTAAAATCATTACTAACAAATGATTATCTTAATAAACAAATCCATGTTGCATTACTGCCCACTGAATATATAATGGTTAGTTAAAACCATAATTAGTAGATGGAAACCAACATTTTTTATTTTTATTTTTGATGATCTATGGAAACCAACATTTTAATATCTTATACGAGCATGCTTATATATCTCATTGCATTAGCTATCCATAATAAGAAATAAAAACAATTCGCAATAAAATCTGTTAGGAAAAGTTACAAACAAAATAACGAATCACACAGTAAATAACATATAATTAAGTTACATTTCTTTTGAATCTAGATCTACAGAAAAATTGTTAATTACAATCCAAATTTTCTTATTAAAAGTGTTTTAGACAAACAAATCTTTACTTTGTAAGTGAAAATCATCAGTATCTTATTGAAATAATTATATTAGAGACACTTAATTAATTAAGATTTATAAATTAACATACATATAGATATATTTAATATCGAACTTGAAATGTTTTCAGATAAACTTTGTATGTTGTGTTGCTAATTATTCAGTTACAACTATTAGATCAAAACAAATTTACAATGATTCTACTGCAATCATGTAAATCCAATAATTTATGATTTAATGATAAATATCAAAAGATACATGCATAGATCCCACGAAGAGAATCGACCTTAGAGATACTTGTCATGCTTTGTGCCACTCTAAAAGGAATAACCGTCTAGACACATAAACCAATTGGAGCAGACGAGATGTTTGTCATATGGATTGAAGCTTCTTAGCAATTACCCATAATCGTCGCAATTTGTTCGGCTACTAAGATAATGACATAATCACACCATAAAAAGCAATGAATACTCTTCTAGTGTAGTAACTTTACTATTCATTTTTTCTTTTAATATCTTCAGCCGCCTTTTCTAACCTATATTATCGACTTGATCGTCAGAGAAATATCCAATCACCGATCCCGACTTAGATTATTGCTTGTTCATCTATTACAAAATTTACAAGTATTAAAAACTTATGCTATCATTAGCGATTTCGCTTAACATCAATCTACATAGCTTTCAACACGAATAGTCTACCTAAAAGCGAGACGCTACATTGTTTTAAAAAATGAAATAAGAGAGGAGAGCTTATGATAAATAAAAGCCAAATATTAATTTCTTTCATCTTTGTTTCTAATAGGGGTAGGTTAAAGTTAATTAACGATGGAAACCAATAGTTAAGTGACAAATATATAATTGTATTGATGAAAAAAATATCTGAACTACTAGACCACTAAAATAATTATGCATGGAAATTGACAATTAATATATACATAAAATGTTAATTAATTAATCTTATTAACCGTAGCAATTTGTCCTTCATGGATTTGATGCCGTATCTACATGGACCAATGACAAGACACGAATAGATATTACCTGCCTTGTTGGACGTTTTCAAAAATAGTAATTGATTTTCCATGTCATTATCACCATCATTATATAAATCTACTTAAGCAACAACATAACACTATTATTTTAACTTTTTTTGTTTTTTTATACACAAAACTTTCAAAAAATAAATAGATACCACGGCTATGACCCAAAATTGATGTTAATTGATAAGATATAAATGTCCACACAAAAATTATACAAATTGTTTTTAACTTATATATACTTGTTTTTTTTTAATGAAAAGAAAAATTTACGTCGAAATTTCTACATTTCTTGAATTAGGAATACCATTTTTAACCTTGATACTTATACTATTATAGTATTTTTTTTGAAAAAAAAAAACTAACATAGAGGAAATTAGTAAATTTGTATTTGTTATATTTTTTTTACTGACAGTACAAATTTGTTTTGTTTAAAATAAATATACGTCTAATTATGTTTTCAGTATATACACATAAATGCTTGTAGAATAAAAGCTAGCTTCTATAGCACTCCATTAAAATCTATTTTCTTCGTAAAAAAAATTGTAACTTCTTCGGAGATTAATTAGCTAGTAGTTGTATATAATGATAATTTCACATTCGGGTTACACGAATATCAAATTCACTCTTGATACTTTATATTTTGTTCATGTTTAATTCTAGTATAAAGTATATATAAAAGAAGGTTTTTTGCGCCATTTATAAACAAGTTTTGTAATTAGCTTAAACACTTATTTGTTCCTTGTGGTATCCAAAATGTTGGTATTTGCTCCCTGTGGTATTATTTCGTTACATTTGCGCCATGTGGTATCCTAATTCGTCACATTTAGCCCTTGAATGGATGGAAAGATAAAATATTTGATATCTATTGCTACATGTCACTGTTTGACATGTGGACATACCACGTAATAACTCAATTTGATTTATTTTTTTTGATAATTTGCAATGGATCTTAAACAAATAGAGCTGTCAATAGAAAATACACTTAGACTTTTGTTAGAATTAAACAGGTCAAGTGACATATTCATATGTCAAAATACGTGACAATAAGTGTCAGTATTGCTATATTTTCATTTGATGAATGACCAAAACTGTCGAATTAGAATACCACAGGGGGCAAATATTAGGAATTGAGAACCATAAGGGGTAAATGTGACAAAATAATATCACAGGGAGCAAATGACAACATTTTGGATACCACAGGGAGCAAAAAGGTGTTTAGTCCTTTGTAATTTAAAGCTTTATAAATGAAAGTCTGTGAAACTAACCTCTAATAAACAAGGTACAAAATATTAATAGTGTTAAAAAATAACAATGCAATCAAATTCTAAGGGTTGGGAGTATTTTTCATATGTTATTTTTGAACATAAAGTTGGAATACAAGAGAGCTTTTAAATCAATTTTATATGTATTCAAATTCACAATCTTAACTATTCAAAATTAGTTTTTGAATTTGTAACGTGAATGTAAATGAAATTTTAAGATCCTTAATTTATAAATAAATGTTTTGCGATCTTGTTTGCTAATGCCTAGACCACGGGCATACCGTCTTAAACCAATGGACATTTCTTGCAAATGACTTAATTCGGTACAATTTTATACTTTACCCCTATTTTACTCTTTTCAAGCTAGAATACCTAGAGACAAATTTCAGTAATTTTCGTAAGTTATACTTAATTCGGTACACTATGACTTGGTACAAATTACTCAAACGGTCCTTCGAATTTTTTATCTATACATAAATTGATCCAATGACTACTCTCTATAAGCTATGCTTGTATGTCTTTATTTTTTCTATCAACAAGATATAAACCTCATTAATCTACTCATGCTTCAAAATTAAAAAGCGATGAATACGTGGTGAATTAATTTGATGAGTACCTTAAAGTAATTCCATGATATTTATACATGCAAAATAGAATAGAGTTTCTTTATTTATTCAGAAGCTAATATGCACATTCAGAAGCTTTATTATTTATTCAGAAGCTAGTATGCATATTTAGAGCGGACAAAATCTGAATAGTATTGAGCCAGAGTGTTACATATTATGGTATCAGAGTGTCAACCGTTTATGTCCATGCGTGATTCGAAGACGAATTAGGCGAAAAGCTTGTGGGTTTGTGAGGACATGGTCGGGAGTGTGGGTGACGTCGGAGTAAGAAGACATATATAAGAAGTGACCTAAGAGATGAAGATGGTGCAGGAATGAAATGAATCTCATCACATCTGAAATGAAGAGAAGAAACTGAGGCTTATATAAGTGAGTGTGTCCAATACATTTATGACGTGTTTTAAAAACGTGCAGCTCAATGATATGAATTTGGACAAGAACAGACAATATCTACATGATATTGGTCCTAAGTTTTAAACTCTTGTTCACTTTAAACTCTCAAAACTTGATTTTCAAGTCCCACACTAAGCCATATTTATTTTCCTTTGATCGATTACAATTTCGGTCACTTTTCCAAACATTTCCACCGTCTAAATCGGTCCACATTGAGGTATGTAGGTTTTGCATTGTTCTTGAAATTTCTTACAAGTTAATTGCACACTCAAATCACCCCACTCAATCGATCCACAATCATTGCTTGTCTTCTCCAATTGTTTGTTAAAAGTCTCAAACTAAAAGGTCTATGCATTTACAAAATTAAACTATATATTATAAAAGAGAAAGGATCAGGTGTGACACTTATGTTATTGTGAGACTGATTTTTATTGTGTGACAAGAGGTGGCAATTGTGTAATTAAATGAAAAATGAATGCATATTTTGAGGGGAGGACACGTGTATGGTGAGGGAAGAGGTTGATGATGTCAGTGTTGATGTCATCGTAGGAGAGAGAAAAGTCTTTTATTTCTTTTTTTTAAAATACATTTTCCCGATGATCCCGAACTCGGTTTTCGAAAATTTTTATACCGTTGGACTCGTATTAATTAGCCGGTCATTTTGAGATCCATTGTGGTCAAATAAAAACGATTTTTTCATTTTGGAATATTTGGTAATGACTTTTGGAAGATTTGGTAATGACTTTTGGAATATCAAGAAATTTGAAAAAAAATCGTTTTTATTTGAACACAATGGATCTCAAAATGACCGACTAATTAATACGAATCCAACGGTATAAAAATTTTCGAAAACCGAGTTCAGAATCATCGAAAAATTGTATTTTAAATATAAGTTGTCACACCATAAAAGTTGTCACACCTAAGGACCTTGTTTCACTTGATCATCTCCCTAGTATAAAACGTATATTGAGAACATAATTCTCTAACACCTCAACATTTACACACATACCCTTAAAACGAAATATTTTTTGCATAATATTTGTAACTTTGACAAATTTTTTAACACGTGTTGAATTGGTTTCTACAATATAGTTAATAATTGTTGTGTATAAATATCTTTTGGTTTCTATTATAATGTATATTGTTATCACATTGGCTAAAGTTGATCTTATCTTTCTTTTTATTTATTTTTTTGGATTAAAGTTGATATTATCTCCTGGTTACTCGCTGATTTGTTTTTAACAATGAATTAGTTTTCATTAATAAGAAAATAATTGGTTTTTGATAAAGTAAAGTTTTTGAAAAGTTTAAAGATAATATTTGTGATTTATTAAAATTTCGAATAAAAGTTTGTGGTTTAACAATTTGCAAATAAAGGTATGTGCTATGATTTTTTTGCAAATAGAGGTAAACGGTATTAATATTTTTACAAAATACAGTATTTGAAATCACATTATTAAGTTATGGTGATATTTTTATATTTTAAATAACTTATATCTATATATTGATATAATATTGAGCCCTCGAATCAAATTGCGGATTTGTAAAATTACTTAAACATCAAATTAGTTCGTAAACTTTTAAATTTGAAAAAACGTAAAAGCCTCCATAATATAGTTTATGAGTTCGTTTGAGGGTGTGCGATGCTATTGAAGAATGTGTTTCATCGATATGTAAATGTAATCTTTCTAAAAAACTACGTACGAAATGTAATTTCTAGCCATTAAAACGTAAAATTGTAATTTATGATACCTTATTTTGTAAAGAAAATTATACCCGTACCTCTATTTGTAAACTATGAAACTACGAACCTTTATTTGCAAATTAAATAAATCACGAATATTATTTTTAAACTTATACCTATAAAATATATGAGTCATTTACAAATAACATTTTAAGGTTTAAAATCATAATAATAAAAGTTTATCCATATGCCATTAATAATAGAATGGCAAACTAATTTCCATCGTAATTAATAAAATTCTATTTAGTCGATCATTAATTAAGAGAGTAACACTATTTCAACCAATTTAACTTTGTTTATAATTGACAGTAACTACTTTTCTTTCTACTTTATCCTTCACCTTTACTTTCCACAAATTTAATCATTATTATTAGGTCGGCAGTCCAACCCTTAAATAAAAATAATTAAACTAATAGAACCATTTATTTTTTTAATAAAAATATAAGCATTTATTGGATACAGTTCTCAATAAACTAGAGTGATCACCAGAAATTTAATAAACAATGTAATACTTTTTGTTAAATTTTTCGATTAATGTAATAAACATAAAGCAAACAGAACATTTGGATGGAGAAGCTGCAAGTGGCTCTCGCTGTATATGAAAGGACAGAGACACCCCTGGCCCTGCGTTCTGTTTGGGAGGCACACCACACTATTTTCTGATTTTTGGGTTGCTCTTTCTTTTTTTTTGGTTACAACACTATATTCCGATTTAGATAAACTATTTCTGAAAGTACTTAAAATTGTTTTAAAAAATATTATTTTAAGCTCTCAATTATGAGGACGGTTTATTGAATTCTTCAACTATTAAAGTGCGATCTATTGAATTCATCAAATATGAAATGTGGAACTTATTGAATTTTTATTCGGTGAGATGGTTGAGGTGACAAATGTGAACAATCGTAATTTTAATGCTAACTCAGTGTCATGTCATCGAATAAGGACTCAATAACTCTATATTTTGATAGTTAAAAGACTCAATAATGTATTCCCAATTTGAGAGACCAAAATAATTTTAATAACCTACATATAGTTTTAAATTATTTCCTTTAAGAAATTTATAATTATATTATTACTTGATCGAAAAATAAAGGTTATTTTACATAACCGTCGAAAGGTTAATACTTTGAATTTGCTTTTATAAAAAAATCCTTGCTAGTTCTAAAAGTGCAGAAGTATAAAACATGACTGCATAATAATTTCAAAAATGTCACCAGAGTGTTAGTACATCCACTTAAAATTCACTTACCCACATTTTTCAATTGTATTTCAAGGAAATAATAGTTATTTTACTAACTACTGTTTGTTTTATTTTTCAACTCACACAAGTTTAGGAAATTTTTTTTAACTTAAGTTTATTACAATACTCTCAGAATTATTTGTCAGGTTAAGACAACTTGGTTGACCCCTTTGAAATTTCATAAATTACAAGTTTTGTTTGTTTAAATAACTTCTATATAAAAATTTCATGTGTGAGATTTTCATTTCGCACTACTCCAAGTTATGGTGAGTCATTTTCCTTATTTTATATAGTCGAAATTGAAACACAGTTACGTATCAAACAATGACTTTGGAGTTTACTTTTATACAATTTCATAAAACAAAAAGAAAAAACTTAATAGCACTCATAAAATGAAATAAATTACACATTCTTATATGGAGAAAATAAAATAAACTTCACAGTTCAAATAAAAGAAAAATGATCAACCCCCTTTCGAGAAAAAGAAAAAAGAAAAATGATTAACCCTAACATAAATCATATCGAGCTAAAATACCATCCAATAAAAAAGAACAGTAAAGAAAAAAGGGTTTAACTTTTGACTAAAATCGGATCAAAAAAATAAAATCGAGATGGGTGAAAGACCCAAATAATTTAGCAAAAAGCCCATCTCAGTTCAAATTAAAAGAATATGGCATGAAAATAATAAATTTCAACATATGTGCATGATATATGTCCACAGTAGCGATAGCAAAAGAAATACATCCCATCTAAATCCAATTCTAGTAAAAAAACATGAATCTACATAAACAAAGTTAGATTTAAACACAGGCATAACACCATATGTAATAAACTTGATTAAGATTATCTCATAAATATTTTCAATAGTTTACTGTATTAAATTTGCCTTTTTACCATGTTATTTTTAAATTTAAATGAAATTGTGCCACTATAATTTTGACTAAGAAATGTACCATCTCTTTATCTTTAGCACTACATTGTGGAGTCTACCTTTGATATATTTGACATATCTAATCCCTCGAGTGCCTTTTGGTGAAAATAGTTCAAGGTACAATATATATGTTTTAAATATATATCAAACTAAATTCTAAAAGTTTCAAAATAGTGAAAGTAGATGTCAATTTTCTTTTACATAAAGTGATAATCAAAGTGAAGCAGAAAGGAAGAAAGTCGGAGAGCCTATAAATATAAGAAAAACATAAAAACAAACAAAAATAAAATAAAATAAAATTTATGCAATTTGTAACATATAATGATGGGCTAAGGCCCAAAATTTAGGTGGGCCTTGTGCAGTTTAGACAAAATGATCCACCGCAGTTTAGAGACGGGATAGCTACAAAGTTTATTTTATATACTGCAGGAGGTTCGGTTTCTTTTATTAGCGGGAGGACGTCCCTTCATTGATTCCTCCTAAATTGCACAAATTTATCCTAAAGATTTCATTTCAATTGGACTCGTTGAATGTCGTTCTTGTTAGTGATAATGTAAACGATAATTAACAAGAGACAAGAACAAATTTATATATATTAATTTGTAAACAATTACAGATATATAAATCAACTTGAATAAACAGTAGAAACATAAATACCAATTTGCCGAAGAGATACTCGAGGCCTTTTCAGTTTCCTTAAGACAAATTCACCATGTATTAGCGTAGTCTCCCAGAATACAACAAGTCGTAGACGAACTCTAAACCGCGTACGATATATTATCACCGGAAGCAAGAAGGACGGAAAGAGCGGAAACACAGAATTTCGAGTGTGTTTAGTTGAATGAACGAATTCAACTCTTATTCAAATGGGGTTGTAACCGATTGTCATTAACTCGTGATTAATATAAATATCCGCACGGGCCTCAAATCGAAACGACATTCATTCGCGTCGTCTACGTCGTGCGGTGCGCCCCCAACCCCACCCCTCCTCCCCCTTCGCGTAGACATTGGAGCATAACATGGTTGAATAGTTTGAAGGCTTATGAAACTTTCTACTATATAAACCTTAGTTATACCACCTTTGAAGGTGATGTGGGATGGAGTGTTTTACTCTCTTTAAACTTATTCCATGTGCTCTACTTTGAGCTTGAATATCTCATTCATCACAAGTTAATTTTAAGCATATAATATACCGATGGAAAGTTTACGTCTCATAGAATATGTTAACATAATAACATCATTATAATGACCACTTTACCCCTTGTATATATTGCCTTAAACATGACATAAAATAATGCACAAAATTCATTATTTTCCAACAATCCTCTGCCCATGCTCCTTTTTAGTAGCACCATAGGAAAAGCTAGATATAAAAAGAGGACACTTTACAATTCACTTGTGTTTCATAGCGTTACTGGATTATTCGAAATTTGAAAACGTCGTTAACATTGATGACATGGACAAGAGTATATTTGTCTCAATTTTTCTTGAAGATCTATAAAAAGTTTTTTTCTCGAGATATTTGCAGATTATATTTCATGGAACTCATGAAATTGAGTTATTGTTTAAGGAGACGCGATATGTGTTTTAAAATTTTAAAGAAAAGGAAATCAATCAAATTGGGGGAGAAGATAAATTGTAGACCTGTCAATGCAAAAGTCTTTTATAAGTCACTCGAAAATCTGAGAAACTTTTACTTTTTTTGTTTTTGTTTTTTTTCATCCGGTTTTCAAACCATATTGGGTCGACTAATCCAGATTCGGGGCGGTACAAGGATTATGGTATTTAAATCCCTCCCAGTCGCCGTTGTGGGGGATCCACAGACCTTCCTACTAAGCGCAACTCCATGCTACCACTGTGCCAACTAACGATTGGTGAAAGAGTTTTACCTTTAATCTCATCATCAAAGTACATCATTTTCAATTTTTTAATAATACGGTAAGTGTGGAAACTATAAGTAACTAAATTTATAAAAAAGAAAAGAAAGAAAAAATGAACTGCATATCACTTAGTTCTAAAAATTAAACCAAAATCTAATCTACAATGTCCAATTTGTAAATTTATTCTATATTTTAATTAGTTCCACTCATGTACATGTTAATGAATCAAAATTGATTTTGGTTATTAAGCATTAAATAAAAATTTATGTTTTTCATTATACTCTAAATAGTCCATGTATGAGCCCGTCGTGCTTCATATTTTCTTACCATATTCTAGAATTTTTCTGACTTAATTGTAAGGTTGTAGGATGAAATCTAATGGTTAATGATCAAATATAATTTTTTTTAGAACAGATTGATGGGCCGAAAAAATGGGCTAAGGCCCAAAGGTATTGAGAAACATTATTGAAAGGCCCGACTTTCTGTCTAGAAGTTCCGGCAGGTAATAGCAATCCTTTGGTTTTGGTTGAATTGTGATCTGGTGCGGTAAGTATCATCGCCGGAAAGATGTCGTCGGTGGGAACATCAAAGGGTATTTTGGAGATCGCGAAATTTGGAATATATGTTTCCGTTCCGATATTTCTGATGTACACATACGCCAACAATACAGAGAATCTGAAGAAATTCATGGGAAATGTACTCTTTCTTTACCTTTTCCTACTCTTATCTATCTCCGTTTTCTAGGGTTTGCTTCTGGAAGTTCTCCGTATGTTTAATTCAGTTTCTGTTGTACTATTTTCTTATCTGATTCATATTGATTGTTTCTGTCTTCAAATGTCTAGACTATTCTGCGCTTGAGCTCACGGTTTAAATTCCGACAGCTTAGCAAACTTGGAAGAGAGTGATATGATTTTATTAGGGATTGAGGAAAATATGGTGGTAGATAGAATGGAGTGGCGAGAGAGAATTTATGTTGTCAATGCCACTTGAGCTTTACGGTTCTTTATGATGGTTCATGTTAGCCGACCCTGAATCATTTCGGGACTAAGGCTTTGCTGTTTTTTTTTTTTTTGTCTTTGCTTGTTATGTTCTAGCCTAGAAAGCGGAGCTACATCTTAATTTCAAAGAACAGGTATCTCGTTGGTTTAAGAACTCCTCTGCTACTCGCTAACAATTCTATTCTCTCTCTCTCTAGAGCTCCAAAAAAACAGTGTCATAGGTTCTTGTTAGCAGTGCTGATATAATGAGCATAGTTTGGAGAAAGATATTTATTTGTATGTCAATCACTTAGCCCTGCAATGGAGCATTTGATGACTTGTTACAAGAGCAATTCTTCGCATAGTTGGCTTCCATGTAGAGTATATTTTTTCAGGTAGCTATGTTAGAGATGGTTATTGGACTATTTATGACTAGACCCTTATCAAACTCTAGGTGTTATTTTTCAGGCGAATGATGCAAAATGTAGAAATTATTTATGGAAAAAGAAGAGTCTGGCTAATGCTGGTGCTTTGGTTGCTTGGAGGGATGTTTGTTATCCTAAGGCTGAAGTGGGTATTGCCATTAAGGACATTGGTGTTTGGAATAAGGAAGCTGTTGGAAAACATATATGAGATTTAGTTTCTATGAAACCTGATATTCGGCTTACCTGGATTACTCAAAAGAAGCTAAAGCAGTTGAGCTTTTGGGAAATTATCAGATCATTTGACTAAAGTTCGAATTCGAGGTGGATCCACAAATATGGAATGAGTTTTAGCCTTTGTTTAGCACCTTGTTTGCTTTCTGATTTGATCCTTGGATCAATCGAAAACGCTTGGATTATTCCGTATCTTGATTTGTATAAAGAGGACATTCGCAAGTGTACTAGAGTCGCAGATATCTGAACGAATGCAAATTGGAATTTACCTGATCCTTGTTCAGATGTCATGGATAGAGCTTCGGGGGGATGTTCAGTCTCTTAGGTTGATTGCTGATATGGAATATAAGGTTTTTGTAACAGAAATTGAGTCTGCAAAGTTTTATATAGCTAGTGCTTTAGCACGATGCTTCAAGAGCAAAGAAATCAAAATGATCTTGGTAGAAGATTTTATGGGTTTTTCTTGCCCCATTCCAAGACAGATCTTCATAGTTTCGTTAGCTCTCAAAGGACAATTAGCTGTTAAAGATCAAATTAAGAAATGGAATTTGTTTGTGGATGTGTATTGTGTTTACTGTAAATATTGAAAAAGTGGAGTAATTATTTTTAGCCTTTCTAACTTGGATTCTTTGGAAGAAATTCATCAAAGATGCGGCAATTCCAATTTCTGTCCTTGTTGGAGGGTGACTAGCTGGCTTAGCAAAAAAGTTGCTGGGAAGAGCCTGATGGCTACTATCAGGAGTTTGCTTTAATGCGTTTATTTGGTTATGGATTGGACAGAGCACGTGTGCTTTATTTATTAAGGACGATGGTGTTTTCAGAGTATTCTTTGTAGAATTTAAGACTGTGAAAAGTCAAATGGTGTATAAAAATTTAGATAGCAGTAGGGATAGCTATACTCGGAGTATTTGGTCTTAACTTGACCTGTGTTGTTTGTTGTTGTTCTGGTGTGGTGCTCGTTTTAATAAAAGTAACTTTCAGAAAAAGAAGCTAAATGCCTATAACTGAGCTCTTCTCCACTTGAGTGGTTTCGGGGAACTTGATTTCCAGAGGTCAAATTATTGCCTTTTGTCATTAGTATCTCAGTACAAACTTTCTTGTCAGTTAAATGAGTGTCAAACGTGTTGTAGATGTAAGAGCAGTATGTTCTGGGCCAGTTGCTCCCTGCTGCTATCTCATGCAGTATATCATGAATTCAACTTGTTTAGTTATTTCTCACGAAATGTATGTGGAACGTTTTTGAAGTGATATTCATATTCTCGCATTCTGTGATTTTGATACAATCCACAACTGTCTCTTAAGTTTCTAATTACAACTGTTATATTTCTGTTTCTCTAAAGTTTGTCTTTGGGTACTCTGTTAGTTTGGTCTGGTCTGGTGTCTCTCAACTAATGAGTTCTTGTTTTTTTTTGGCATGCAGCGGTCGTATGTAGTATATCCTCCAGAAGGACCAAGGCCTCAATCACCAGAGGAACTAAGGGAAATGGCACGAGAATTAGCTCGGGAGAGGAAGGCACGTTGACTACGGCTGTAAGTTCCTATGGACCAAGTATATGTAATATACAAACTGTGTAGATTTTGTTTCACTAATAAAAAATGTTGTCTTGCTTTGGCTGTTTGAGAGATGCACACTCTATGTGGATTACTGTAGTTAAAGCTTGGTATCTTTTCAAAATCTATATCTTTATAGGGATGGGCCACATTTTGATAATACAGATTCCTACAATACTTTGGACCTCATAATGTGTGCTCTTGGAATGTGATTGGGTATAAATCTAGATTGAAGTATTCCAGTGTGAAGCCATATGATGTTTGGATTCTTGTTGGTCTTCCTCAAGTCGGTGATTGAGGATTTTCCTTCTTGACAGCAGCCACGCACACACACGCACCCACGAGTAGTATTCTATATTTGAAGTATTAATTGCATCTTTTAATCTACTGGGGACCTCTAGGAATTTATGTGGTAATCTGTACAGTACCAGGTTCTGGTTATAAAGTAGCTTGTTGTACCTCTGAATTTAGGACCTTAAGTTGATGGACAATTGTTACTGTCACTTTGAATGCTTGGACCAAAGGTTGTCTCAGGCCTGTCTGAAGTAGTCACATTATTCCTTAATACTAACAAATTCTCAACTGTGCCAACTTGAATAATCTAGTTATGAGGTGTGATGTCAAGATGGAAGGCTTGAACAGTGAGCGACTTTAAAGGATGAATTGTGAGAGGAGTAGGAATGGACTGAATCTCACTGAAATGAAGAGGGAGTAACTTAGTTATATTTGTAAGGTGTGTTTTCAATACATGTAATTGTAGACACAATTTAATGTCAATAAGGTCCAACTAATCATTCTTTCAAGCATTAATTGCATCTTTTGATCTACTGGGGACCTTTAGGAGATTTCTGTGGTGATATAGAGAATACCAGGTTGTGGTTAGATAATATGAAGTACCCTACCAGGCTGGTGGCTATAGAGTATCAAGCACCCTTTAAATTTAGGACCCAACTTTGATGAAGAATGTTACCGTCACTTTGAATGCTTGGACGAGAGCTGTCTGAGGCCTGTGTGTTGTACTCATGTTATTCCTCAATACTATCAAATTCTCTGTCGGGCCAACTGTAATGACCTGGTTTGGAGAGAGTGGCCAAGGTGGCAAGTTTGAGCTACGAGCGTTCGTTTGAAGGGTGACGATGAGGACATGAATACATTAAAACCCACATCTGAAATGATTTGGAGTGACTGGGCTGTATTGGTAAGGTGCGTCTTCATCTTTTCAATGTGCATCGACGTGTTTTATTGTCTGAGGTGGTCGGTGTTAGAGATGAGGGTGCTAATACTTTGTGCAGGGAGGGAGAAATTAGTAGAATGTGGTGGTGAAAAGTTGCAGTTTTTAAAGGGGATGTTGTGTTTCCTCGAATGAGATTTACTTAGTTGAAATAAAAGAGGCATGAGTTGTCAAATTAGGAATAAAAAAAAGCATTGATTGAAGCTCCTAACAGAACTTGTGGGCATAGGACATCTCTCTTTCTGTTGGTTGTATGATGCAAGTCAAGAGTCAAGTACCTAGAAATGATCAATAAATATGTGTTGGTAGTGGTGGTCTCGGCAGTTGGTTGTTGGTTCTGAATGGCTTTTAATTTTGCTACAAAATTGGTGCAGTTTAGCCATACCCACTTGATCAGTTGATTTGATGTCTTAGACTCAGTCTCACTCATTACAGAAACTCCAATCCCTGTCTGTCTTCCTACTTGGTTATTTCAGCATTCTGTTTTGACTTTTCGAAGTTTAGGGCTTCCGTCGGCAAAGGAAGTAGTAGCTGTGAAAAAAATGGAGTAAGGTCTAAATTCGCTTTCGTTTAACTCTACCTATTGGAATATCGTTTTCAAGTAAGACTAATGATATCTTGCTTTGAAGGAGAATTCGAACAAGGTGGTTTCAATAGATCTTTAATTTATTTTATAAATGTTGAACTTAGATTGGTGCCATTTCATAGGTTGAATCTAAATTGATATTTTTAAAAACTTAAGGTTTATATTAATACTTGATGCTCAGAATTAAGTGTAAACCTTGTACCGAATAAAATAAAACACCAAACCTTAAAGCCCAGAAGAAATTATTAAACCTCAAAGTCTTATCTACCGTTGGATTGAATGCAGTTTGTTGTTCATTTGCTATGCATGGCCCCATAAGAAGATGAGTTAATTTCATGTGCCACAGTTACATTATTATATGAAAGTGCTATTTAGTTTAGTTGGTTTGTCAGGCACAGGCTGTTTTTATGCCGATACTTAATTTCTCATCTTCCAAACGGCCTGTTATGTTTTATTCCAAATAATTAATAGGATTTGCAAAACCATAATACTTGGTAGGCTTAATGCATCATTCTTAATGCGTCATCTTGCTTGATTGTCTCTACAGCACCCTCTTGGTAGTCAATTATCTCAAGCTTGTACAAAAAAGGGTGATTGACTCCATGAATTTTTATGTCGTACCATCAATTTACTTAAAATACAATATACTTAACATGTTTAAAACGTAGTCAATTGTCGAAAAAGGGCGATTGACCCCATAAACTTTGATGTTGTACCATCAATTTACTTAAAATTTAGTCGTTGATCCCATGTTTGTTGTATGTTACTAGGTTCATTCTCTAAAAAGAACAATTGTTTTTTCTGATTTGGTTGTTGTCGTTTGCCTATTATGTATTGCACCCATTGATGTTGCACCATATCGAAGGATGAATGGACTATATTTTAAACAAGTCGGAATTAACAAGTTTGAGGGTTCAATCAAGTTTTTTTTGGGGCAAGTTGAGAGAACTATCGCCATAGTATTATGGCTCGTTTGGTTTGTGGAATAGGCAAGAATTAGATAGTTATTCCTAGCTTTGTTCGTTTTCTCTTTACGGAATAAGTATACTTATTCTTATTAAGGATACAAAATTAACTATTATTCATCACCGTATCTCATCAACGAAACACATGAATAGATATTCTTAAGGAATAAGTATTTTATTTTATTCTATTACGCAAACTAAACAACATAATAAAATTTAGGGGATAGTCAAGTCGGGCAATCAAGCTTTTTACAATATTAGTGAAGTATGGAGGCATATATTGATGGTTGGTCGCCTCGGGCTTATGCTGATTAAGCCCGTGTTCTTTTTGACTTAATTTCAACAAAATTTAGTTTAGTTCAGTTTTATTCAGTTCAATAAATTTCAGTAAAATTCCTTCTTCGTTCAGCAAATTCAGTTCAGCAAAAAAGAATGTAACCTGACATCTTAAACCATATTTTACTTTGAACTCCTAGCGATCAAACTACTATGAAGGAAAAAAAATCATTCAACCCCGTAATTCTAGGGGAGGAAAGAAAATAAAAATATATTATATATATTTTTGAGCAATAAGTGTGCATAACATGAAAAACCATTTGGCTATCACCTAACAGCTTCCCGATAAGGACTTCTAATTAATTTAGGGAACATTGTCCCATAATAAGTAGGGGAGTCAATGACTCGTTGAACTTGAAGAAAAATTAATTTTCTGAACTTTTAAAGTGTTTGGTTAACTTTCTATATTTGTTTCAAGTCACACAATAAGCTCCTTATAAGTCCACGTAACATAATTAGAGTGAATGTTGAGAATTGTAAAATATATCACTTAAACCAAGTGTGAGGAGCAAATACATCAATTTAAACAAGTTTGAGTCATCGATAGATCACTTTAATTAAAGTGAGAAATGAATCATTTTAAACAAGTTCAGGACGCTAACGAGACATCTTGTAAATTCAAGAAGCTAAATTTTACCAAGTTTAAGGAGCTTGATGTATTGAGCTAATTTCTTTTTTTTTTTTTTTTTCTAAAAAGGCTTTCCTTCAAAATGATTTTTCAAAATTTATATGTAGGAAATTCTATTTGTATTTATCCCAATAATATAAAATGCAATTGAAATATGTTTACATTTTTTTTTCAATTATTAAACTCAACTAATAATTAAAGTTAGCCATTTACACACTTTTGAAGGTTACTCAAATTGTACATGTCAATGTGATCATAATTTATTGTGATAAACTCAATGGTGATGTATTAAAAATAGGTTTTCAAAATATCTAAAATAACTCTCAATCAAGATCAAGACATGATTACATACAGAGAAGATTACAAAAAGAAAGCTCTACAAATTGTGTCATTTGGAAATAAGATTTCATAGTATTAAAATGGTATAAATTAAGATATGTTATACCGGTTGTTAGAAAATAACGTCTCAAATAGTTGATGAAATTTAAAAAAAATAAGTTAGAGGGGTATTTTTACTTTTCATTTGATGAAATTAGCTTTGCACTTTTTAAAAAACACAAACTTACTCTCAACAGATTAAGGATCTTAAAAATTTATCGTCTCACATAAAAAAAAGCCATCTTTTGAACATTTAAAATTGCAAACTTTAAAGTCACAAACCTTATTTACAAATATCATAAACTATAATATATATACCTTATAAATGTAACAAGAAAGAGAGATTTCTTGTGTGGAAGATTTCGTGTGTACCATTTAAAATTGAAAAAATGATTATCAAAGTGGCCCAAAATGCATAGCTAGGATCCACCATATAGATGGCTGAAATTCAGAAAATTGATGTAATGTGAAGTTGCAAATTGGCAATTAAATTAAGGGGTATAAATGCTAGGAAGGGATCAATTTATTTGGTGGGTATTATTTGGTTAGAAGTTTGAGCATTTAAGAAGGAGGGAGATGTAAGGTGTGGTATGGTTAGGTTTGTTAAATGAAGTTCCTCAAAAATTGAACACGCAATTTGAATATTCGTATAAACTATTGCTAGGTCAAACCCAGCCTATTTTGTAATTTTTTTATGTTCACAACAGCCCTTCTAATCTCCTCTTTATTACGCTCATATCTCTTAGTTACGTTTACTAGGAAAAACTCCGAATTTAACTATGTACTTAATAAATTTGGGGAAAATAATTTGTAAATTTTCTCATTTATAATCACACATATTTATACAAGAGATACAAATCAATTCTAATCCTACTAAAAACCCTATTCGGTCAATACATAAAATATGAATAAACAAAACGATTCCTAACTTAATACTTTGTCAATCACTTAAATCGAATGTCGAATCTTTTCAGTCTTTGAAATTCTTAAAATTGTCAATTCATCATATTGTTATCCAATTATTTCCATTTCTCCTCAAATTCTCTTCATTATGCAAATGACTGTTGCATCTGTTGAAAGAAGTTTTCCGAAATTAAAATTGTTGAAAACTTATTTGCGATAACTAATGTCAGGAGAAAGACTGAATGATTTGGCCACATTATGTATTAAGAGAAATACGTTAGAACATATTGATATACACCATTCTTAGAGATTTTCATCAAAAACTGCTTGTAGACATTGTTTTGTATGATAGTTCATTAGTTAAATGTATATCTTTTTTCATGTGAAATATTTTTATTAGTTCATTTCTCAAGTGTAATGAATTTGTTTCGAGTCGTAATGTTTTTTAAGTAACCAAACAATCGATATCAACATCGAGTGCACTGCACCCCAATGTTCAAGCTTCTCCTCATTCATCGGTTAAGTAATTGTCCCCTCTACAAAACCAAATTTACGTTTGGCCTTCACTGATATCTGAATAGCTCTCGCCCAATCATCATAATTTTCTCCACGTAACTAAACCAGGGTAATCAAATTATCCGAATTATCATTCAATCCAAGATGGTAGATATCCATCTTATTGGTTCCACCCACCTTTGAGTTCTCTTCGTCACCCATGTCTTCAAACAGTAAACGCAAAATTTTGACGTTTGAACAGTAACCTCAAAATCACGAAACCAAACTCTCGACTCCTAGCACGTAAGAAAACTTGCATTTTTCTTCTCTAGAAAAGCTCTGATGCCATGATAAATTTGGGCAAAATAATTCGTGACCTTTCTCATTCACAATCACACATATTTATACAAGAGATACAAAACAACCCTAATCCTACTAAGAACCGCACTCGGCCAATACGTAGGAATAAACAAAACAATTTCTAATTAAACACTAATACCTTAAAATCGTAACAGTATTATTGTGTGCTAGAGATTAATTATTCATATAAAAGATATTGTTGGGCGATAACTATCAGATTAATAATTTGATTCAGATTATACGAAAAGCTAATCCCTAAATCATAAAGCTGTATAATCTCTAACCAAACTGTAACATTTTTGTAAAATGAGCCTTAAAATGCAAGTGGGTCTATTAATTGGGCTAATTTTTAATTAATCCGTCAAATTATACCTTAGTTGAGGTTCTATTCAGTAAATAAAGACTTAGAAACCACTTAAATAAGAAAGGTGTAGGCTATGATCACTTTCTTTTTTGTTTACTTTGTTTTCACTTTGTTTTATTTACCATTAAATTGGTTTTTACCCCATGATCTAATGGTGAATAAAACAAAGTAATGGTTACTTTGTAAAAAACAAAGTAACCATAGAATTTCCCAATAAGAAATATCAAATCTGAGATCAAATGTGTGTGTATATATATAAAAAAAAAACTTTAATTGAAAGATAATATTCCATCTAAAAAATGTCTTGCAAATCCCCAAACCGTATATAATCATACAAGTCAAATTAGAGTCAAATTGATGCTTAATTTTTTTTCAAGAAGAATACATAATTTCCATTTTGATGCAATTGAGTTTACTATTTCTTGGCTAACATCTTCCAAACTAAAGGGAAAAAAGACTTTGCATAAAGATGATATCCTTATGGTGATATGGATGCGTCATTAATTTGAAGATACATACATGTAGAAAAGTAATACTAAACAATAAAAATGGTTGAACAATGAAATTGTAAAAAGTGTTCAATTAATAAGATAACTTCTAGCTACGTTTAGGAATCAGAATGGACCATTCATGTCATGTCAGTTAATTTAATGAGAGCAAGGTCTTGTTCAAGCTAGAGAATCATTTAATTTTTATTTTTTTCATTTGTCTTATTACCATATTTCAGTAGAAATGTAAAATGTATGTACATATCAAAGAAAGTTTATTCATCACTTTACTTGTTGAAGGAACATATATTTGTAGTATATATTTTCTTTTACTTTACTCTTTTTTCCTTTGTTTTTTATGTGTTAATAGCATATGTAACTAACCTAATCACTACTAACCTTGAGGCAAATTACGTATACTATGCTAATTATATCAATTGATCATGTAAGTTTTGAAAATAATATAAATATTTATAAAGTTGTTATTTATAGACAACATCAATATAGGATTTTGATCACCTGTTACACCAGCTATCCTAACCAAAAAAACACAACTCACATATCCTAACTCATGGAATTAAGAACATTTTCCTAAGTACAAGTTGGATTTACCTAAGAAATATAAATCGTCCGGTTGGAATATTTTTAGCATAATATTCGATAGAAAAACATGATGTTTATGACATCTATAAGTAGGATGAAGGAAGTTCTTATCAAATTTTTTATTTCTCCATTAGAAGAGATTGAGGCTCCCAAATAAATTGACTCACAAAAATATCTACGAACAACAATGTATTGAACTGCTTCAAACAAGTCTATATATAAAATATCCAACATCTGATGTTCCTCCAACATTATCAATAAGTCCTTTTTACTAAGTAGACTGACTTAGCATATAGGCCATTTCGTATGTCCATAAATATTTACCTACCTTATTGAAGTAAAGATCAAATTAGGGTAACCCATGACTCTTCCCTCTTTCATTTATCTAATAAAAAAATCCAACAAGAAACCAATGAAAGTCAAACTCCAAGAAGCTAGCAAATGAACACCTATCAAATTTCAAAACTTTAAATTCTTTTCTATCTAATTTCTTGAACAATCCATACTATCCAAACGTCATGAGTTTACACATCTAGTTTACCCAACATGTGATAAATAGTGATGCTATAAACAAATTACACGTGGCACGTGCCATATCTGACATCAAGTATGAACATAGCATAAGTGGCAAAGTAGATATTAGTTGAGCAACTGTTGGGTCAAACTTGGAAACAAAATGATGTATTGAAATACTCCAATTAATTGTCTAAAAGGTCCCTAAACTTGGCAGTCACAATCAATTTAACCCAAAGTGAAGTTTATCAATTCAGTCTCATAGTTAATATTTGATAAATCAATAAATTTAATTAAAACTTTTATATTAGGAATCAAATGTATGACTTAAAATTTTGTATGAAGACCTAATTTAATCTTTAGTAGAATTTCAGTAATAAAGTTAATCAAATAATTAGATATTTTCAACACAAATTCATTTATGACTCTTTCATGCGCGTCACGTCATGCTTCCACAATGATTCACAATTTAGGTAGAGTTTACAAAATAATTATTTAATATGTCAATTTATATGACTGATATTTTTAGTTGCACCAGTTAACAGATTTTTAGATTGAATTTGTACTATTTTATGCGCAGAAGGTGAATTAGCTTTTGGCTGAAAACCTCAAGACTATTTTAGCAGTTTATCTCGATTAAAATTGATAATATTTAAACTAATTTATATATATATATATATATAATACTATTATTGTTACTAAAAGTTTAGGTACGAAATGACACTATCATTATAAATATCATGACAAGTTATAAAGCTCGATAGCAATTTAAACTAAAATTTACAAATATATTTTATGTTTTTAACTTGATAGATTTTTCGTGCTACAAGCATGTCATAGTAATAGGCAGAAGTTCAACTCCTTAGCACTTGAAACAAGTATCATTTAATTCTCGGAAAATAGACAAGTTTAGGATTGAACTAAAGATCCAAATTTTAATTTGTAGTAAATTACAAATTTAGCCCTAAGTTACAGATAATCCCGCTCATTTTGGGGTTGGCAAATTGAATGCCATAGAGGGTTAAGAATTAAAGGTTCGTTGGGGTAGTTGTATCCTCCCCCATCCCTTTCCCTCCCTTTAAAACCCCCTCTTTTTTTCAATCTTCTTCCTCAATTCACTTCACACCATTTTCATCCCTCACCTCAATCTCATCTCATCTGGGTTGTCCTTATTTTTGTCAACAATCTCAGATTCCAATAAAAAAACAATGTCAACAACATCCTCTGTTCGTGTCGAAACGAACCAGGAAAATCACAGAAAACACAAACTTCCCAACTTCCTCTTATCAGTTAAACTCAAATATGTCAAACTTGGTTACCATTACTTAATCTCCAACGCCATGTTCCTCCTCTTAATCCCGCTTTTCGGGATCGCTTCTGCTCATGTTTCAACACTCAGTACACAGGACATCATTGATCTATGGACACAACTTCAGTTCAACCTCGTATCGGTTACTATATGTTCCGGTCTAGTCGTGTTCTTATCGACTCTCTACTTCATGAGTCGTCCCCGAAAAGTGTACCTAGTCGACTTTTCATGTTACAAACCCGAAGATGCTCGCATTTGCACGAGAGAGACGTTCATGGAGAGGTCAGAGATGGCTGGGAGTTTTACACAGGAGAACTTGGCTTTTCAACAAAAGATTCTAGAACGGTCCGGGTTAGGACAGAAGACGTATTTGCCGGAGGCGGTAATGAGGGTCCCGCCTAACCCGAACATGGCGGAGGCGAGGAAGGAGGCGGAGATGGTGATGTTTAGTGCAATTGATGAACTCTTGGGGAAAACAGGAGTGAAAGCTAAAGATATTGGAATACTTGTAGTGAATTGTAGTTTGTTCAATCCGACGCCGTCTTTGTCTGCTATGATTATTAATCATTATAAGTTAAGAGGCAATATTTTGAGCTTTAATCTTGGTGGTATGGGCTGCAGTGCTGGCCTTATCTCTATTGATCTTGCTAAACAGCTCTTACAGGTAACTCATTTTAATTATTTCCTACTTTTTGTTTAATTTTTTATATGATTTATGAGTTGAGACTGGTCGGACAATCTTTAGATGCAAAGAAAACTATTATATAGAATAAAGATATGAAGAAAATCTTGTCGAAAATAAAAAAAGATGCGAAGAAAATTATATAGGAATTATCTTATATCTCGATAATAATTATGTCATGTGTCATGAAGTAGATAAATGGATGATATAAAAGAAGACCGAGATAAGAACAACAAATTTTCTTCCATTCTATTGAAGTGTCTTTTAAATAAAGACTATTGTTTACACTAAAATTCAAATTTCAAATCTGTAATTCAAGCAATTTTGGATTATTAAAACACGTATATTATGGTAGTAATTATTAATTGATCGAAAGTAAATATATATACTCTTAAATGCTTTGGTATCACTATGTAAGTTATGATGATGACAGATGTAAGTTTAATATATGGTATAAATGTAGAGTTGATTTTAATTACAATATGGCCTAGAATCATAATGTGGTATATTATTCATTGATTTTTGGGCCATCTATATTGTTGTGAAAGTGCAGGCCTATTTATTTGTTTCATGTATGGCAAAAATTTGTAACTAAATTTAAGTAGAAAAAGGTAGGTGAATATATATTTGAACTTCTTTTATTTTCTAAAATGACAAATATCTTTGAAACAGAAGTATTTTCATTTACAATAATATCCAAAAAAAAACAAGGGGAAGTACCACTTTACAACTACCCTCATTTATGATATTTAATTTTAGGAAGACAATGCCAGTTTTGAATTTATAGGGTTGATATAGCCAATGTGACTATATCATATTTTGACTAAAAATAAGAAGTATTTTAATTTTAACTTTAAGTTTTGATGAAGTATTACTATTTTTTTTTTATTCACATCATTTGTATTATATATAATTAGTTTATTTTCATTTTTAACGATTTGTTCGTTTTATTTAACAGGTGCACCCCAACTCGTATGCCTTGGTTGTAAGCATGGAAAACATTACACTAAACTGGTACTTCGGAAATGACCGATCAATGTTGGTCTCTAACTGCCTCTTCCGAATGGGCGGAGCTGCAATCCTCCTCTCCAACAAATCTAGGGACCGCCGCCGATCAAAGTACCAACTCATCCACACAGTCCGCACCCACAAAGGCGCTGACGACAAATGCTACAACTGTGTCTTCCAAAAAGAAGATGAATCCGACAAGAGAACAGTCGGAGTCTCCCTCTCAAAAGACCTAATGGCCGTCGCTGGGGAAGCCTTAAAAACAAACATCACAACATTAGGACCTCTAGTCCTCCCAATGTCTGAACAACTTCTATTTTTCGCTACATTGGTCGCAAGAAAAGTTTTCCAATTCAAAATTAAACCATATATTCCTGATTTCAAATTAGCGTTCGAGCATTTCTGCATCCATGCTGGAGGAAGAGCTGTTTTGGATGAACTAGAGAAGAATCTGGAACTTAGTGATTGGCACATGGAACCTTCTAGAATGACACTTAATAGATTTGGGAACACTTCTAGTAGCTCTTTGTGGTATGAACTTGCTTATTCTGAAGCTAAAGGAAGGATGAGAAAAGGGGATAGAACATGGCAAATTGCTTTTGGTTCAGGATTTAAATGTAATAGTGCTGTTTGGAAAGCATTGAGGACTATCAATCCTGCTAAAGAGAAGAGTCCTTGGATTGATGAGATTCATGAGTTTCCTGTTCATGTTCCGAAAGTCGAATCTGTTCGTTCTTCTTCTTGAATTTAACGGTTTTCAGTTAACGAGATGTCTGTAGAGAAATTTTAATGTGATTTGGGATCGACTGGTTCTTGATCATTCAGGAGATGACACGTCAGAAGTGAATAGAAGATTCGTGTTTTTTCTTTTTCTTTTTTGTTTTGAATGATATTTTGAATTGATCGAACCTCGTGTGATTTAACTAGAGGAGAATTACATTGTCAATGAAATCAGATTTGTTAAATAAAATATAGTTCCTGCATATATCTCTCTTTTATGCTCCATTATATTATGCTTAACTAATTAATTAGAATATTAGGGAATATTATAAGGCGATGGTTAAACTGTCATCAATGCTAAAAATTGCAATTAGCAAAAGTTGTCTCCCTTTCCTTCAATTTCTTGCAACACTCGTATATGTTTAGAAAATTGTTTTAATAAAGTTTTTCACTTCTGACAATAAAGAACACATCTTTTACCGGATGAAACTCCCATTCGAAAGCAGATTTCTTATTTACGATTTCGAATCAAGCTGCATCATGATCAACCCTTTTTCAAAGAGCAAGCAAGACAGCTCAACTTAAGTTCGAAATGAGAAGTGAATTCGGGTTAAGCGGAATTCTTTTCAAACCCCACATTGAGCGTTTTCCAGTCACATGCATATGCAAATGCTTACTCAGATCATTTATATTTCAAGTAAAAGTATCATATAAATTCACTTAAACTAGGTGTCCTATAATGTTTTTTCCTTCACTTCTTTCGCCATGAGAAAACATATGATAGTCAAATTAGCTTTTAGGCTTAAATAGTGTCCGCGTTCAATGTGACTTCAGCAATGTTTACACTCTTATTAGAACATTTTCCAAACAAATACTAGAATTCTGAATTTAATTCGTAAAGTATCTAATAAATTTTATTTGAAAATGAAGCTGTTGGACAGATTACTAAAATTAAATAAAAAAACGAAAAGAGATATTAAAAGAAGAATGCCATAACAACCACCTACATTAGTAATAATAATTAATATTTATATTATTGAACAAGTTTAGGCCATCACAATTTGACAAATCGGCCTGAGCTCATCCACAAAAAAGTTGGTTATAAGTTAAATGATAATTCTACCAATAAATATATGGTTACACAAATTGGACCAAATTAATAATAACATGACATGGTACCATGCCGTTTTGTTTAATACAATTATTTGCATGTAAATATATTTTTCTATATAAATATATAATGTTTTTCTATATAAATATTGTGAGTTCCTGATTTGTTTTTCTTCTCAAATTGCAATAATGATAATTGGACATTCCTGAAATGTCGTGAAGCTTTTAGTTGGATTAAAAGTTTGGAGTTTCATATTGATCGATTGGAATTGAATTCACAGTTTTTCATTACTGTTACGATTCATTAGTTAATTGGTTTCCCTTTTGATATTCTTGCTGATGATTGTAAAGCTTTTATTCAAAAGTCAAGTGGTCTAATGTGGCGCTTTTTTTATAAAAAGGTCTGTGTGCTTGCACATGCAACTAATTTTTGTGTCTAGTTAGAATTTTTGGCTTTTGAAGCTTTTTCTTGTAATGTATTGATTTATGATGTTCATTAATAATACTTCTCTTGTTTTTTTCTAAAAAGAAAAATTATAATCCAACCAAATTAATAAAAACATGATACAAACATTATATGGGGGTTTAATACAATTATTTGGGGTAATTAGATGTTCATATAATTATATTTTCCATTAAAAAGATTGCAATTACTAATTACTATAGTATTATAATAGTTGGATTCAAATTGATAGAAATATTATAGTACCATTATATAGTTGTTTAATACAATATTTGAAAGTGAATTATTAGAAAAAGTAATGATTTGTTACATAAAAAAAGTAATGATATATAAAAATTATTATCTAAATATGATTTATTGTCTAGATAGAAGTTTCTATGTATCATTACTGTTTCCGTTTTTTCCTACTTCTCAAAATGCAATAAAGATGGTCAATTTAATGAAGATGCATGGATCTAAGGGGTTCAGAAAAATTAAGATAATTGGAATACAAATGTACTACTTAAAAAGTGAAAAAATTTGGTGGAGTGAAACCAATGAAGAATTTTTATTTTTATTTTTGAAAAAGTGAAGAACTTAATTAAATATTTAAGACCATGTGCATAATGTCAATTAAGCCTCATTAAGTCAAGTAATATTTGCTTAATTAGAGCAAGTAAAGAATTGTGAAATAAGTAAGAGGTAGGGTGCAAGAAGAGACCAACAAGAGGGCCCAAAACGCACTTAAATAAGCGTTTGATGTTCTTTGTCCCTCACATATATACTTTGTTTTTTTTCTTAATTTGTTATAACTTGTTAACGTTACTAATTTCCCGCGACTTGTTCATAATGCTTAAAAATAATTATGATACTGATTTTCTCGTTGACTACAATATATTAGAAAGATAAAAGTAAATTTGAAGAAAAAATAGTTATATTTATGATCTCTCTCAGTAATAATATTGATATCATGTTTTGAAATAATTGGAATAAAAGATATTAAATATCTTGTTGTATATATAATGGGTTTTGATTCCACAACCTATTAATAAAAGATACTAGGTGATAGTTTACCGATGTTTTTGAAAAATAATCAGATATTAACCACCCAACCATCAAAAAAATATATCGGAAATATTTGTCTACAGTGGATACTCAATTTTGAGCGCATAGGAGAGAACAAACGACCTTCGTTTACAATATTGATCACGGGGGACCAATCAATTATAATAACCAAGTCATTTCATTTTATTAGTTAAAATAACATGTTTACATATATAGATTGTTAACATTGAATTAATTTATGTTTTGTAGATTCTGTAATTTACTGACTTTACACGTTAATTATTAGCAGAAAAGAGTACTCACAGTACCCGCCACAATTTAAAAAGATAACCAATGAAATATATTCTCTTCAAGGTAATATGATGGATACATAAATAGCACTATTTAATGATACTCAATTTGTTATCATCCCTAAACAACATGTGGTAAAAGGATGACTAGGAATGAAATGCAAGTGATAGACCGACGAGTTATTGACAAAGAGTATATGATTCTATAGATATCAAATTAAAATGTTTTACGTATTTTAATCTTCATAAGTTTTGGTAACAAAAAGTTTAGCTAAGGGCAGGCCTACCCACTCGCAAAGCCAGGGCAAACCACAAACCTCAATGAGGGTTTACAGTGAAACTACATAAATACATTGTATCGAACTTTTAAGCAACTAGTGGATGCTCAAAGCCTTTCTAACTCCTCCAAAATGTGTTCGGGTGGGTGGTTTAATATCTTATCGGCTTTGGGCTTTAGATTAAACTCCAGATATAGATTGTCAAATTTCTAAATTTCTTGTCCAACCTTGCTATGGTCCTAAAAGAAAGTTGGGCTTTCTAATCAAATCGAACTTTCAGCCTTTTATTTTGCTTTCATTTAACTCCAATCTGCGAATATAAGTTATGTTCAGTGCTTGTTGGACTAGGCCTAGCTAGTCCAATTTAATCTTATTTGGGCCCTAAACTTGAAGTTTAGTTGTTTAAGTTTAACTCTAAAATGGTCTTAGGCCAAGTTATTCAAAATCAATTCTAACATAATACAAACATTAGGCATACCACGATATCTATACACCGAATAAATAATATAATCATGCCTAATATACTTTAACATTTAGCATACTTTAACATTTAGGGTTTGTGATTTAGCATTAATTTTTTTTCTGTGTGTGTGTGTGTTTAGGGGTTTATTTATGATTTTGAATTTTGTACAATTAATTGACAAAATATATTATTAATAAATTATACATTGTTAAACTTTTAATTGATTGACATATAAGATAACATTAAACTATTGATTTAACGTTCCTCATCATCCATAGACCGGACATATACCACCCTAATATGAATAGGGTCATCTTGATGGGTTCAAAGACGACTAAACCCTATAAAAGGGCCTTTAAAGGATCGAATTCTAATGGGGGAAGGAGAGAGTAGAGAATGGGGCTATTGATAAGGAAGTGTGAGGATGATTTTAATTTGAAAAAAGTTAAAAAAAACAATAATTGTGGTTTATTCAATTTGTAAATAAAGGTATGTGATTAAACATTTTGCAAATAAAAGTATGTGGTATGAAGCTTTTTGCAAAATAAGATATCCTAAATTATAAATTTATGTTTTCATAACAACGAAGCACATTTCGAACTTTTTAAGAAAAGTTACTTTTATTGCTAAAACATATTCATTAGTGACATTTCTCATCGTCAAATCAAAATCATAATCCGTATTATGGACGTTTTACTACGGACTAAATTGATGTTTAAATCAATTTTACAAATATGCAATTAGTCTCGGGAATCAATATTTTGTCAATATGTAAATATAAGTTAGTTTAAAAGATACAAATATTATCAGAATTCAATAATGTGATTTGAGATACTTTGTTTTGTAAAAGTATTCATACCACATACCCCTCTATTTGCAAACTGTTAAACCACAAACCTCTGTTTGAAAACTGAGTAAACCACGAGCATTATTTTTGAACTTTTCCCATTTAATTTCATCATAAAATTCTAATAAAATTATATTTGATGATTTTAAATACTTCATCTTTTAAACTTCTTTTTTTGTTACTTTGTAAAAAACAAAATAACCATAGAATTTTTCTCTTTTTATTTTATAATATTTTCATTTTACTTTAATTAATGAATAAATTAAAGGCTTAATACACAAAAAACCCCCTAAACTTGGTCAAATGTTGCAACTGTCCCCCCGAACTTTTAATTGTAACAAATTACCCCTCAAACTTGGCAAATTGTAACAAATAACCCCATATTTTGAGTTTGAAAAGTCAAATGCCACGTGTCATGCCCTTATTCGATATTTGAAAAGTCAAAGTGCCACGTGTCATGATTCTATAGGGTGTTTGAAAAGTCAAAATGCCACATGGAATGATCTTATAGGGTGTTTAAAAATTTATGCATCATTGGGGGTAATTTGTTACAATTTGCCAAGTTTAGGGGGTAATTTGTTACGATTTGCCAAGTTCAGGGGGTAATTTGTTACAATTGAAAGTTCGGGGAGACAGTTGCAACATTTGACCAAGTTTAAGGGGCTTTTTGTGTATTAAGCCTAAATTAAAATTCATTAAATATGTCGATAACATCTAAATCTGTCTTAGAATTATGTGATAAAGCTTACGCAGTGGATCGGGACTCTCAGATATTCCAATGATCCGACATACATGTCCGATGGGGAAAGCGAACCAAAATGAGAGATCCACCACAAAAGAGAGGTCCACATATGAATAAGAATGCCAACAATGAAGTACGCAATGACATGTTCCTTCGTACGAACGAGCGTAGCCACTAAGCTAATAGTTATTTCCTTACCACTTAAGATAAAGACATTAAGCAAATAGAAAGGCATTAGGGCAACCCTCTCATCTACTATAAATATGTTGCAACGTCATACATCGAGGTATTCTTTATTCCTACATTTCTCTTTTTACATTCCCATTTGCTATTATCCATATAAATTTACTAATTTTGTTATAGGAGGTCCAACGGGCGATCACAACGTCGAACATTCTACAAGAACTTTGATTCAAGCTGGTAAACCCATTTTATGAGGCTCATTATCAATATCTTTACATGGGTGGGTTATTAATTGTTCTTATTTCCAATGACTTCAACAAATAAAGGTAACAAAGTCTTTTGATTCTATATTTATTGATGACGTAAGTTGAGAAGCAGAAGCTCATTATGAGTCACTCATATATGTTCAATGATGCAAACTTCACGCTTCAGTTGTTTAATCCTGAGCGTGAAGTGTATATGTATTAAAATTGTCCATATTGATTAGCTATAAAAATAATAATAATAATAATTATTATTATTATTATTATGAAACAATTTTCTCCCTTTAAAGGATCACTTAAACTATAAGTGTAAGCGGGTATAGTTAAGCCAATAAATTTCGTTTTACTAATCTCTAACACTCTCTCGCATGCTAATGACCTCTAAACTTGAAATGCGTAGATACATATCCACTTATCGCGTGTTAGATTAAATCAACTAATGGAGATTACTAAAATATATGTAGAAGGCTTCTTAAAGGGAGATAATTGTCCTACTTTTATAAATGTTTCATTGCTCTTATAGTTGTCTGATGTGGAATACTTAACTACACATAAAATAAAGAGGAAAATACAAAAATAAACCTCGTGCTTTAAGTGATTTTCAAACATAATCTATATGGTTTGAAAATTTGCAAACATGTACCATGAGCTTTGAATTGTTAGCAAAGTTAGTCTAATTTCCAAACGCTGTTAAAATTTGTCGAAGTGGCAAAAGATTAATATTTCTTAAAGAAGTATTTTTGTCCATTCTATGTGATTTTCTTTTTTTATTCAAAAATTTCATAAGAAATTGTTCAGAAACTTGTTGACGTACCGAATTTTGTATTTTTGATTCACAAAAAATGTCTAACTTTGAACGACCTTTGAGAGAATAGAGGGATGCGAAGAGAGAATATGTAACATTTTATGAGTTATTTTTTTCAACGGACAAAAATACCCTCCATGAAATATCACTCTTTTTGCCACGACGACAAATTTTAACATTGTTTTGAAAATTAAACTAACTTTGCTAACGGTGCATACCTCATGGTACCTGTTTGCAAATTTTTAACCACATAGATCTATGTTTGCAAATCGCCGAAACTACGAAGTTTATTTTTGTAAATTACCCTAAAACAAATGAAGTAATTATGTAATATTATTATTATTATAAATTAAGTTTTAAACCGTTTATGCCGGAAGCCACCAAGCAATGTCTTGGTGATTATTACATTCCACTAGAGAGTGTGTGGTTCAAATCCCATGATTGTACAAAGTGAACTCTAAAAAAAAAACCGTTTATGCCGGTTGTCCTGACACAGATGAGTTGTTTGACATTTGTTAGACATGCCGGCTTTGAAGTACTTTGTTAGGAATGGACATAATTATGTTCAAATTCATGTATTTACTCAATAAATGCTTTTATTTATGGCTTCAACAGATAAAATTGGATCTATACATTTCACTTATCTTACTTACACCTAACAATTTAATATTATATGACCCCATAGTCCATTCGTGGCGTGAGAAACTGCACAGTTTTGAAGTTATTTATACTTGTCAATATAAATTCATATTGTTATTCTACACCTACGTGTTTTTATTATCATGGGACTATTCAAATTTTCTTTACGAGCATAATGAATACTCCCAAAAAAATTCTAACGTTTTAAATGTAAATAATATGAGTAATTTACTTTAAACTGAGTTTATACACAAAGAAATTTAGCAAAAGAATTAGAAGCTAAGTTATGAAAACAATAGGGAGAGAAAGAGTTGTAAGATGTGGATCCAATACATGCACGACGTAAATTTAAAGTTGTGCGTTCTAATAGTGACAATATGGGCCAGAGCAGCCTGAGTGTTACAATTAGTGTCAGAACCAACTTTTTATGTACGATAACTGGTTTGGGGACGAACCAAACAAAAGTTGGTGCGACTGTAACGACTCAATTTAAAGAGGGTGTGGCGTTGGGGTAGAAAGGTTTGTACAAGGAGCGGCCTTAAGCAATTACAATAGGGACAAAAATGAACTGAATCTCACATCGGAAATAAAGAAGAGAGAGAGTTGATGCTTTATATGTAAGATATGGATCTGATACATGCATGACGTGTATGGTGACAAATTTATGGTAAAGTGGACACTATCTGCATGGTATTAGGCCTGAGTGTTACAGATGGCCTGGTGATTCAGTTCGCGTTGGGCTATCAAGTTCAGTGGCATCGACCGTCTCGGGAATTTCTGAAATGTAGAGTTGATGATGACTTCTTTAGGAATTCGGGTCAGGTCGGTCTTGGTGTGCTGCTAATTGGGATGTTCAAGGACAGTCTATAGGTGTAAGAACTCAGTGTTGCAAGGTTTATTGAATTTCCCGAAAGGTGAAGCATTAAGTCTTGTTCAAGCGATCGAATGGGTACGTAGTTCAGGTCATGCAAGAGTAATTTTTGAATGTGATTCGATATTGGTTGTGGATGCTATTCATTTGAAGACAGAAGATTTTTCTGAATTTGTGGATGTGATTTCTAGGTGTCCGGATCTTCTTAAAGATCATGGACTTTATCCAATCCATCTTCGAAAACAAATTAACGAGGTAGCTCATGCTTTTGCACAGTTAACTCGATCTTATTCTCTATATTGATTTACCGAGATTTGTAACTTCCGCTCTATTTTTTATTTGCTCCTTAAAAGTACATTAATATAACTTTCATATTAAATAAGGTAAGATATTTAATACCAAACAATTTGTAACTTTGTAAGTATAAAATATTTTTGCAGTAACTATGAAGATTATATTCAATATGTAGACATCAGAAATAGAAACAAAATATTAAATAATGGTAAAACCCATTTTCATAGAGATATGAACTTTGTGGGCAACTTTTCACGACAAAGGAGAAATGGGTGTGTTTAGAAGAAAATCAATTATATAAAACAAGAAAACAAAATAGTTGCGGTGGAGGATTGAGTGATTACCTGCCCCTTTTGCCTCTATTTTCTGTCAATTTGCTGTCATTTTTCTTTTTATAGTCATCTCATTAATCATATCTTTTGCCAAATTAAGTAAAAATATTTAAAAATCAATAACACTTTTTAAAAAGATAGTGTATTCTTAATATACGACGTCGGGATTTACTTTTCATATCTTCGATTGAATTGATTTTATCATTGTATTCCAAAGATGTGAATATACTGGTTTGATTATATTAAACATTTTAAATAAATTTCTCAATATGCATATACTGTTACATTTATGTTGTTATAGTAACACAATAAATATTTTAGTCACTTTGATAATTTTTTGTATAATTATTTCATATTTACTTATTGGTGTAGGCTATGGTCACTTTGTTTTTTCTCTACTTTGTTTGTACTTTGTCCTATCCACCATTAGATTAGGTTTTAACCCATGATCTAATGGTGGATAAAACAAAGTAATGGTTACTTTGTGAAAAACAAAGTGACCCTAGAATTTCCCTTACTTATTGATAATTTAACATGATTTTTTCTTTTGGACTTATTCTTTTTTGAGATGTTTAAATATGTGATAGTGAAGTGCTAAATTTTGCTAATCAAGTTTTCGATTAAGAAATAAATAAAATTGGTTTTCAGTAAAAACATAAAATAAACTAGTTAAATCTGAATGTTGGGACAAAGTTGGCCTTTATTCAGAAAGAAAATACTAATATTCCTATAGGAGTGCATTATAAAAATGCTGTTTCCAGTGCATTTACACTGTACTTATACCATAAAGTACACTGCTCAAAATCTCAAAAATCAATTAAAATTTTAATTAGTTTAATAACATTATAAGTTAATTAATTAAATCAATTATATTGATGTTGAATCACAAATTTAACTTTATTGAGGGGTCTCGCATGTGAATTCCTGAAAGTATATAATAATATGCTTTGGATATATGAATAATTTCACCTTTGTTAGTTGCTTCAAAATTTGAGCAATAAACTACTATATTTTTTTCCCTTGAAAAGGGGTGTTTAGAAGCAATATTTGAAAAAGTCAAAAAATGGATAAATATTTTTAAAAATTGATAGTTGCTGTAAGCACGTAATATTTTTGCTTTTATTCATTTGTCTTTGAGAAAATTAAAATAGTTTTCATTGAACATAAGAAATATCCGCATGAACCTTACAAATAAATAGCAAACATCTGCATGAATTACAACTCAATCTACAACTTAAATAATGAATATAAATTCAACAAATTTAAATTCAAATTGAAAAATCAACTTAATTGATCTCTTTCATGTAAATTATACGATTAATTATTTGTGCTTAGCCAACTAATATTTCGAATAAATTGTTAATTAACTAAAGATGATTTAGGCATAAATGTTGGAAAAAAAAACCTTTATGTAATGGATTTGGATCCTATCCACTCAATTTGGTATTCATATATGTTAAATATATCTCTAACTATTAATCAAAAAATCTAACAATTAAATATTAATAATTTGTTAGATTATTATTTTTCTTATAGTGAAGATTTAATCACATAAAAATCGAATATGAAATAGGGTCATCTCTTGTAGCGTGAAACATGTTGACTTGATTTGCAGTGGAAGAACATCAACTGTACAACGAAAGATCGAATCACACCACGATCTCGTATCACCGGTCACGAATCAACTACACAAATTCGGGAGCTGATAACGATAGTTCTCAAACTAAGAGCGTGAAGAACAAGAGAAAGAGAGGAGGTGGCGGCTTGGCAGAGGAGGCACAACTCCTCTCTTATGCGTGTAGCAACATTCTCATCATCATTAGATTAGAGTTAGACTATGTATTTATAACAATTAATTGAATCCTAACGTTGATTATTCATTAACTTATATTTAGCCCATTTTACTTATGGACAGATAATATTTGACTCATCAACTATTAATTTCAAAGAATGTATAAATATATGTCATGTTCAATTTTATACATAGTATAGTATTCCTTAGCCTCTGAAAATGTATTTAGTAGAAATTGAATCACTTTGAAATTGTCAAGTAAACTTAATTATGTTGCTAACTTATCAGCTACAGCTCGTACATATAGGGTCACATGCAATGCAACTATTTTTCTTTCCCCAACCATCTAACATCCTATACCGACATTAGAATTAACCTTAGATTTGAGCCAAGTATCTCTTTCAGAACACAAGTCTTGCACTAGTATTTTAATTTACACAGTCCTATTTAATTAGTGAGTGACTCTCCAATTGGAGAGTCACTCACCAATTGAATGAGACTGTTTAATTACATTTGTATTTTCATCTCCAAAATCTGAACTCAAAAGGGCCCAATTTAGTATAAATGTTCAATTGCTCTAATTATTTTCTCAAAAGGTACCTTTCACGGGGTTTTCAACTCTCTAACTTTCTAAAGAAATCAACTTTGCACTTATCAAATGTTATATTTAGGTGGAAAAATTGACTTGAGCTAGGTCTGGGAAAACAATATCAAATCGGCCCTTAAATAGTTAAACTTATTTGGTAAAGAAAAGTTCAAAAATAAGACTCGTAGTTTACTCAATTCTTTCAAATAAGGGTATATGGTTTCATATGTAAAATTATAAATTCTCTAGTCAAACTATCTAGTATCCTCGACGAGTAACGAAAGACTAATTTGAGCTACAAATGAAAGCATCTATCTCAACGAGTGAAACCCGTTCACTTTTATTTTTATCACAACTGCATTCTCATTTAAAAAAATCCGAACTCAAATCGTTTAAATAATTCAGTACCTGAATGAACTCCGGAACCACGTGCTATACTAAGTGGTTTCATACAAAGACTATTTAATACATGTGAGATTATACCAAAGGTGGTTGAAACAATCTCTTCTATAAAAGGCATCAACTATCTCACAAACCTCATAACACCCTCCATTAAAAAAAAAAAAAACAGACTCCATCAAAACTCAAAAACATGGATTCATCACCATCACCATCACCATCATCACATAAACCAAAACCAGAAAAAGACCAAACAGTAGTAGTTGAATCTGATCATCATCAAAAAACCAAACTCCCAAACTTCTTCAATTCAATCAATCTCAAACATGTCAAACTTGGTTACCATTACTTAATCTCAAACCTCATGTACCTTCTTTTTATCCCAATTTTAGCCCTCATATTTGCCCATTTTTCAACATTGACCCCTCAAGATCTCCAAACACTCTACCTCCAACTCAAATTCAACATCCTAACAATAATCATATGCACAGCTTTCCTAGTTGTCATCCTCACTGTCTACATTATGAGCTTACCCAGAAAAGTGTACCTTCTTGACTTCTCATGCTTCAAACCCGACCCGGTCCACAAAGTAACGAAAGAACGTTACATGGAGCTATGTAAGGAAAGTGGGTTCTTTAGTGAAGAAAGTTTGGGGTTCAAAAAGAGAATATTGGAGAAATCAGGGTTTAGTGATATGACACATGGGCCACATGGATTGATGAATATTCCGATAAATATGTCGTTGCCGGAGGCAAGAAAGGAGACAGAGATGGTGATGTATGGGGCAATAGATGAAGTTTTGGAAAAGACAGGGGTCAAACCGAGAGAAATAGGAATATTAGTGGTAAATAGTAGTTTGTTCAATCCGGTGCCGTCTTTGTCAGCTATGATTGTCAATCGATATAAGCTTAGAGGTAATATTTTGAGCTATAATCTTGGTGGTATGGGTTGCAGTGCTGGCCTCATTTCTATTGATCTTGCTAAAGATCTTTTACAGGTTTGCAATTTTTATTTTCTAATTTTTTTTATTTAATTTTCTAATTTTTTGGGTGGGTTATGATTTTTTGAATTTGGGCATCATTAGATCTTGAATGGATTAAAATAATGAAAGAAGGACAAAAGTGTGCTAAGCATTTTCAAACTTTGTTCAATTTTTTATGCAACTTGGAGTTGTACACATCGTGTCAATAGTAACGGTCCAGGAGGAATCATTTGACTAAATAATTAGCTTTTTAGTAATTTTATTTATTTATATATAGAGTCGGTAGAGAAACAACTTCAAGTTTTAACTTCATGGATAAAATCGAAAAAAAATAATGTTATTATTGTATTTGAAAGTATTATCGTTATTATTTTTTATTAAAATAGCTGGATTTTGAATATTGATTTAGATCTAGAATTGTATAAAAGAAAATGAGATACTTTACAATTGTTTTAGTAATTTTACAGCTTTCAGGTTCTAGAATATATATTTTTAAGCATATATAGTACATTATTTACTGAATTTAACATATTTTAGAATGAGCTGTTAATTTTAGGTCCACATTTAATTAGCTAGTTCTTCCACAGATTCAATGATCCCATTTTCCAGAATGAGTTATTAATTCTAGGTCCGTTTGCGATGAATGGATCGGTGTTATAGTGATAAAGTTGTTATGCCTCAAACCAAAAGTTTATCCCTAGAAAAAACTACCGACTCCAAATGTAAAACTATAATTAATAAAAAATAAATTTAATACGCAAAAGCGTAAATATAGAATAAGAATTGAGATTTACAAGAAAAAAAAAAAAAAAAGATACAAAGGAGATGTTGTACAATATTCCATTAATTATATGAAGAAAGTTACCAGAAAAAAGAAAATTAATTATGTGAAGAAAAGCACCAACAACCATCCCATAAAAGTACTTTAATTGTCCATTATTTAATGTAATCTTTCTTAAAAGCCCAAAAATTCATGATAGTGATTATGTCTGATTTTGCCTATAATTAATGCTTAATTAATTCCGGTCAATACTCATAGTTTTGATAATAATCATTTAATGTGTTACAGGGAACCCCAAACACTTATGCCTTGGTTGTTAGCACAGAAAACATCACTCGCAATTGGTACACAGGCAATGAACGTCCAATGCTCGTCACCAATTGTCTATTCCGCATTGGAGCCGCGGCTGTTCTCCTAACCAATCGCTCTTCTGATCGCCGACGATCAAAGTATAATCTCATCCACACTGTACGGACCAACAAAGGAGCGGACGACAAATGTTACAACTGTGTCATCCAACAAGAAGACCAAAAACAAGTCCTCGGTGTCTCACTCTCAAAAGACCTCATGGCAGTCGCGGGCGAAGCCCTAAAAGCAAACATCACAACATTGGGCCCATTAGTCCTCCCGATCTCCGAACAGCTCCTGTTTTTAGCGACATTGATCGGGAAAAAGGTGTTGAAGATGAAAATTAAGCCGTACATTCCCGATTTCAAACTAGCTTTTGAGCATTTTTGTATTCACGCCGGCGGGAGAGGGGTTTTGGATGAGATTGAGAAACACCTTGAATTGAGTCCATGGAATATGGAGCCATCGAGGATGACATTGTATAGATATGGAAATACTTCGAGTAGTTCATTGTGGTATGAATTGGCTTATTCGGAGGCGAAAGGTCGGATTAAGAAAGGAGATAGAGTTTGGCAGATTGGGTTCGGGTCGGGTTTTAAGTGTAACAGTGCTGTTTGGCATGCGATGAGGAGTATTATTCCGGCGGAAGAGAAGAATCCTTGGATGGATGAGATTGACGATTTTCCGGCTCATATACCTGCAGTTTCGCCCATTAATTTTACACCTTAAATTAATGTTAATTTAATTTGACATTATGTATTTTGTTCTAGAATTAATTAATGTCTCCTTCGGATATGATCTATGGGTTTAGACCAAAAAGTTAGTTTACAAAATTAAATTTGATGAAGGATTGATCTTCAAAATAAAGACTAATAGGCATTATTCATCGTAAATTAACTTTTGAAAATAATTGAGCTTTGAAAAGATTACTTTTTGTTATAAATAAATACTCCACATCAAATTATTATTTTTTGATAGAAGAGATATCATATCATTGAATAATATAGAAAAATTACAGCACGATGATAATCAAAATATAGAAAAATTACAGCACGATGATAATCAAAGAAAAAATAGGAATTAAACCTCACAATCAAAATATAGAAAAATTACAGCACGATGATAATCAAAGAAAAAATAGGAATTAAACCTCACAAAGATACAAGCAAAAGTCAGTATAAACCGCATATATAGAGCAAAAAAACGCTACAAAGAGCCTACGACACCATAAAGGTACTAAAAAGGACATAATACATCATATATAAATAAATACTTTACATCAAATTATTAGTTTAAAAATGACATGATGTTTTCTCAAGAAAAATAAAAATGACATGATTTCGATGGAGAAATACAGACTCAAGCTATAAATAAAAGGGATAGTAGCATGGAACACATGTGTGTAATAACTATTTATGATTACTCTCTCAAAAGAAATAAATATTTATAATTACACAAAAGGCTTTAACATTTAATGAAGGTAAATTTCAAAAAAACTCCAATAGTTTTATTTTATTTTTTTGAGATATAAGATTGTGATTTATTTTTTTATTTTTTTTCAAAACAATGTTTGAGATTTTAACTTTCAAATAACTACTAAATTAGACTTCTTGTTATAACGCGTTTACGTTTTTAGATTAGTCTGACCAATGTTTACTAAATTAGATAATTTCAAGGTTTTGGGACAAAAATACATCTCATTTGAAAATAAGACATATATAACTCTTCCCACAACCCCTCGACTTCCTTTTTATTTCCTTCCTTCTTTTCTTATCACTCTCATCAAGGAAATTTTTGTCTCAAAACTTTGAAAGTGTCTAGTTTGGTAAACGTTAGTCAAACTAATCTAGAAATGTAAACGCACTATAACAAGTAGTCTAATTTAGTAATTGTCCCTTTAAACTTTTTTCAAAATTGTATTACTCCATAAAAAAATCAAAAGTTAAAGTTGTTTAATACCATATAGCTTGAACTTTATCTAAAGAGAGCAAATCTAGCCTTCTCTTCTCTACGTCCAACAACATTTCGTTTTTTTATCTCATCAACCACCTTAAAGGACTGAATAAAAATCCGCCTTTTTGTTCTACTGCTTTAGAAAGGAATATGCTCAAACGACAGACCATTACAAATTGCAAGAAAGAACTAGGAATGACAATGGGTACTCTACATGTGGATATCCGACACTATTCATTCCTAATGAGACTATCCATATTCGGTCTAAAAGGGTACGGAACGTGTATGAGATTAGAAATGCCACCCGTGACGGGTACAGGACGGGTATGAGATTACCCCTTAGGGTATCTAATACCTGTTACCTGCGATATATTTGACGGGTAACGGGTAGGGTACCTATTAACCATCCTCTCTCATTCAAACATATATACATTGTAGATTTATAACACTAGCTCAATAGTTATTTTTTTTAGTTTGATCCAATATAGGTTGTTTAGAATATTTGTCAAATTTGTGTATGAATTATTTAAGTGTGCTTTTTTTTTTCAAATTAAATGTCTCGTTCAATTTGTAATTTATTAGAATATGTTATTTATAACTAGGTACGGGTACCCAAGCGGGTAAAAGTATGGGATTTCAAGGTGTTATCAGTTAACGTATGGAACGGTACGAGTAGTTCCAAAACAAACGGGTAAGAGTATAAAAAGGGCACTACCTGCTAGTATCTGACACGTTGTCATCCTTGAAAAGAACTGAAATGAAAAAGGCTTTAATTTACATGTTGAAGCAAAAATTGCTTAAACATTTTTCTTTCTGCTCAAAGGAGACGAAAGGCTCCTCGATATCAATGAAGACCCGCATGGATATATACTAGTGTCATACATGTCTTGTTTGATCCGTATGGATTTTTGATGCTCTAAGTTAGATATTTTAAAAGCGCTCTTTAACACGAGGTTGAAAGTATCAACTCTGTGCTCGGGATGTGGAATGAGTAACTTATGATTTCTAAAATTCATTTTGTTGTTCTTCATAAGTATTGACGCTTACTTTAGACTCACAGATCAAGGATCCTAAAAATTCTTACAACGTTGTTGCTTACACTTATTCTCATATTTTAAATGCTAAGTTCAAATATTTTATATAGCTTTATTTTTCGTGAAAGGTATTTTATATAGTTCTTAATTAATAACGTGTCGTATGTATTCTATTAAACAAAGTCGTCTGACTAATTATAATATCCCACAAAAGTATTTGTTTATTAATTTTGTTGAAGTGTACTTATCAATCTTGTAAGCTGAAATTGGAAAAAAGAACAAACATTCCATATTTATAAATATAGCATTAAGCATGAGGACTTATTGGCTGCAACTTTTTCTATTTATAGTATCTACCAAGATTAATTTAGATTTGTAATTTGCTAACCATTGAAGGTCGCTTTTATGGTCCCCAAGTATATCATAATGACAAAGATTAATATTTTTTAAAAAAAATATAAATTTAGTTCTATAGACGTTTTGCACTATACATTAGAGTATAATAAAATGTTTCGTATTTAATCGGTTTTATGAGCTTTGAGGATTTAAAATGTTAGAATCCTAATTACAGTTGATGTACAATTCAACGCAATTTTAAAGTAAACTTAAAAAGGACACTATTTTAAAGTAAAGCCAATTCTTTAATACCACTTATATATTTTCATTTAGATATCCGTGAAAAAGAAAAGATTATTTACTTGAGGCTTAATATATGTACGGCTTGTTGATTTTGTTTATTAATATTTTTTATTGGCGCTCTCAAATGGTCAAATGTAACACATTTTGTTACTTGATGTTGAGGTAGCATAATTTAACACAACAAACAAATTGTATCACATTTGTCGAGTTAAAAAAGCTACATGACAAAAGTGAATAAGTTCAAATGATATTGTTGGGGGTAAATGTAATTTTTACATTTATTCACGTGTAAACTATAGCTTATTCTTATAGCCTATAGTCTTTATTTGTTATGGAAAATATGAGAGAAGAAAGTAAGATTTGAGGGAAAAAGAAATTGACAAAAGAGAGAATATTAGGAGAAGATTTGAGCTTTTGACTTAGTCTTTGTCAATTATGTAGGTGGGTTAGTGGAGATAATGGGTTGATTAAATGGAAATTCATTTTTTCCTTTTTAATTCATCTTTTTTATATACTAACTTGTCACATGAAGCGTCTTTTTGATTAAATTCATTGACGGGTCAAATCTCGAAGACACGTGATGAAATTTATATATTCGGAAACTAGACTTTCCCATCTTTTCAACGGTATTCACGGATTTCTCACGGGCGGAGCGAGCATCGATGAATGAATTTTTGAAGTCGTTTGAAGAAGCACGAAAAGGACAAATGCAGGAATTTTCTACATCAAGTTGAGGCCTACATTTGAGCAAGCACATTCACATTTTCCTTCAACAAAGTGGTGCATGAAGTTAGTGGGTAAATGTGTGGCTAGTGGGTGGAAATATGAGTGCCCTCCAAGTCAATTTTGCCTATAAATACCCCCTCCCATCTCTCATTTTAAGGCCAAACAAATCAAACAATCAAATCAATACAAAACATATCAAAATCAATCTTAATTTTTCTTTCTAAAGCTCTCTAAACTTCGGTCCTTAGTTCTTCAATTCCAACTCCGTTCTTGTCAATTTACAATCCCAATTTGTCTCTTACTCGACCCTTTTAAACCCGACAATCATTTCCAGCCATCCAACACCATTGTCAATCGAAGCAAGAAGTTAAGGCTCACCAATTCGGTTCAATTTCACATTTTTGTTATTTCCAATTTTTAGTTATTTGTTATCTTTTGTTAATTAACATTGATCACATTAATACTTTTGTTGGATTTTTTGGTTTGTAATCATCTCTTTCATTTGTAACTTGACTTTATATTAATCAATAAAATTAAATTTTCTAAAGTTTGGTTTTGTTTATTGATTTCTTATTTTAAAGTTTACAAAGCATTTAATTGGTCCATTTTCTAGTCAAAGTTGTGCTGACCCCGACTAGGAACCCAAGGGAAACGTTTTCTCAATCCTTGTTTTTCCCGTCCAATCGTTTAGTTATTAGTTAAGTATCCATTAGGAATAGGCGCAACCCTTCACATTTTAAACCGCTTCCTAGAGCGTAGGTTGAGAACCAAATTCTCTGGCACGCCCGCATTTATTTTCACACGAGCCAAGGTTGAACGGAAATATTTTTGTTTCTCAAAAATATCGCTAACAATTTCTGGCACGCCCAGTGGGACCGAAAAAACCAAAAACAAAAAATACTTTTGTTTTTAAACATTAGCTTTCTTAAGCACTTTTTTTCTTTTGGCTTTGCCAACTTTAGAATTCAGCCAGGATTATCAAATAAAATTGATACATATTTTGGGTGGATTATTTTGTGCATATACAAAAATTATTTTATTTGAAAATCCTAAACAAAAATTTTATTTCACTCCGTTGACATTTTTGCTTTTCATTTATTTTCACAAACCTTTTTTGTTTTAACATTACTTGTCTAAAACGTGTTTCAATTTTTACTAAAAACTATTTAAATATTCAAAATCATTTTTCGCTAAGTTTATACCCGTAGGATGCCTCCAAAAGGAACAGGTAGGAAGACTGCGGATAACAACGATGATCATGGACAAGAAACCCACGATGAGATACCGCAAACTGGACGAGTAGCTGAAACGGTGAACCAATTTGAGGCTCACGGTGGGGGGTCGAACTCTTTAGAAAATGCAGGACTTCAGGCATTGCTTGAGAGATTAATATCTCACCAAATTGAGTCAGAAAGAAGGATTCGACAACAACAAGAGGAATCCGACAAGAGATGGACAAACATGTTTGCTCAATTTATGCAGGTCTTGAAACCCACAACTGAAACAACAAAAGAAGCAGGGAAAACCCCAGTTGTCCAGGAGAACATCAATATTGTTGATCTAACATCTGAGATCAACAAAATTCCAGAAAAATGTGCAGAGGCTATGATAAAAGCCAGTAGCAGTACGATGCAAAAGGAGAAGGAAAAATCGCATGTCAGTGATAGGTACAAACCACCTTCAACCCGAGAGGATAACACGAAGTTCAATGAACGAGGTGATCAGATTAGTCCGGATCGTGTTTATGCCTCTGTACCGACAATCGCTGCCCATTACAAGGCTCACATAGGGATCGGGAATCATAATAATTATTATGATGAATATCCTACCCGTAATCCGGGGGGTAAGACCCGTGATTTTTGCCAAAATAGAACTATACCTTTACAGGTTGATCCGATCAACGAAATGGACGACAGACAACGAATCAGGGATGTGGTGCGAGAGATATACGGGCCTAACATGAGAGAAATTTATCGTCCAGAGTCACTTAAACCGTACCCTAGGCGGTTTGACATGCAGTACCCATTTCCCTATTACTTTAGAATTCCTGATTTTACACTGTTTTCAGGTGAAGAGGGTCAGTCCACAGTTGAGCATATTGCACGATTCACATTTCAATGTAGCGGACTTAGTTCGGAGCCTAATTTTGATATGTTCCGATTGCGTTTATTTGCTGGCTCACTTACGGGCGTAGCATTTTCGTGGTATGCTGGGTTACCTGCAGAGTCGATTGATAGTTGGAGACGTATGGAAGATGCATTCCATGCCCACTTTTATAGAACTGAGCCAGAAGTCAGTATTGCTGAATTAGCACGTATGGTTCAACGGCAGGGCGAATCTGTTGAGACCTACATTAACAAGTTCAAAAGAATGAGGCACAAATGTCGTGTCAACCTACCAGAAGTTGAATTTGTCAGGCTGGCTCAACGAGGTCTTAATTTTGAAAGTCGTAAGAAATTCCAAGGCATAGAATTTCGTGATTTCTATGACCTTATAGCAAAGGTAACTGAGTACGAAGAATTGATGCGTGAAGAGTACCGCCAGAAAAAGAGCACAGTTAGTAGTTATCATCAGGAGGCCGAGTCATATGAAACTGCAGCGGCTGAAGTGGTGGCTACGGGTTCTAGAGTTTGCCCAGTTCTAACCAAGAATTTGCAGGTACCAGAGGTGATAAAGAGGAACGAGAACATGCGGTATACATTCGACACCTCTAAAACAGAGGAGATTTTTGATTATCTCCTCAAGGAGGAATTCATTACTTTGCCATTCGGACACGTCCTTCCGAAGAAAGAGGAAATTCGGGGAAGAGCCTACTGCAAATACCATGACGCTTGGAGTCATAACACCTCATCTTGTTTTAGTTTTAAAAATGCTGTGCAGGATAGAATCAATCGAGGAATTTTTCAGTTCCCAGAGAAGAAAGAAAGCATGTTGATTGACGACGATCCATTTCCAGCCGTAGCCATGGTCAACGCCACCTCTTGGGAACTTAAGTCCAACAAGCAGAATACTATGAGTACCAGTCGCCATAAGTCTATTACGGCTCCAAAGACACGACAGGTTTGGATTCCAAAAGGGTCCCTACCACCAAGACAGATACAAGAAAAATCATGGAGGACTTGGGGGGGTAAGAATAAAAAGAAAATTGAAATACCCCAACATCCACCTAGATTTGTAGTACCACCAGCTACGGGGCCGAACGGTCAGTGGCGGGTGAACCAACATCAAAAATTTCTAAGGCCTCTCTCAAATAATCAGAAAAGAAAAATGAGAAAAAGAGAGGCCGGAAAAAGAAACAAAGATCAAATTGGACAGTTACATCCTAGCTTAACGCTAGGGGGGTAATTGTACGGCGGTGTTTTCGTGAATTGAAATAAGAAGAAGCGTTGGAATTGTGAGCTCGGAGGACACATCATATGGTTCTTTTCACTACTCTCAATTTATTCAACTTATTTTAGTTCACGATGTGTATTAGTAATTAGCATTTTAAAGTGTTTTAATTACATTATTCTCCTTTCTTGCTAAAAAAAAAAAAATAAAAAAAAAACACAAAAGACTTGAGAAAATAGCTACTTTAAAAAAAAAAAATTAAAAAAACGAGATCATTAACCGTAGCTAAAAAAAAAAAATATATAAAAAAGAAAATAGAAGAAAGATTCAAATTAGTTTTGGTCAAGATTGTTTATTTGTCATCGTTTATCGATTGTAATTAATTAAATCAAGTACTAACATTAATCCTAGTATTTATTTGCTTTCGTTTTTCATCATGTTATTTTTTCTTATACTTACTTGTAAATATTTTTTGTTTTATTGTACCAGTGAGTTCACCATGTTTATTGTAAATAAATAAACGCTAGAAAATACATAAAAAAAATATAAATCCATGCATTCTTGAGCTTATACTTTACATTACCCGAAAGAAATAACAATAAAAAGAAAGCAATCGAGTCCGGGAATGTACCATCAAGAAATAAGCAAGGCTAAATGGTCCAGGATCGAGTCAATATATTCCATAGTGTATCGAAGACAATCAACCATGTCATCTTTTCGGGCCGAGACACTGCAAATTTTGATGCAATGGCGATTCGTCAACCGAAGTGAGCAGCCTAGCATATGGACAGTCTTGAGTAGCAGTCAGATTCGATCATAGACATAAAGAATTGTGGTTAAAAGAAGTCAACATAATTCAATTAACTTTCAAATGGAAATTGATCGGATGTAACTGCAACAAAGTGCAACTTTAACCGACCACAGAGTGATGCTAAGTCAAAGGAGAATGACTCGAGTATCCTTCCATTCCAGACTTAACGAGGTCAACCCGAAGGCTAAAGCTCAGGTACGCGTGTTTTAACTTAAAATAAAAAAAATATAAAAATGAAAGTCTGAATCTGCCCACGAAAAGAATTAAAAAAAAAAAATACATTTAGAGGCAGGAAAAAAGATTTTCAGCAAAAGTAAAAAAAAAATATAAAAAAAAGTGCAGTGATATTCTTCTTGGTTTTTGTGTCACTTTTCTTTCTTACTAATCAAGAGACGTCAATCGCGGTTTTCAATTCATTTGCTTCATCCTATTCTTCAATTTCTACATTCAGTTCTTTAACCCTAGTGATATTCTTCTCAAACCAAACATCAAATTCCTTTTGTTTAATAATAGTGAACATTACCCAATCTTCAATTTAAGCTAATTCTCTCCATAACATTATTTACAATTGTTGTTCACTTATTTTCAAACATCCTCAGGTCCCCAAATTTCTATTTATAGAGAGATTTTCATCAGTTTTACAAGCATTAGTATCCAATCTTAAACAATCAAAACGTCGGAACCAAGCTTTTGGTTTTTATTTGATTTTTATCAAATCAAACCATCAAACAACTGTTCCTGACCAATCAATTTTACGATCTTACCACAACCTTTAGAAGCCTCTTTCGACAAAAATAAATATTCTATTGGGTTGGGTGCATAGGTAATTAAATTTTTTCTTTTTAGTTATAGTTGAAATTTGAGTGTGGATTTCATAGGTTTTTGTTTTTAATGATCTCAAATGGACTTTAAGGGTATTCATTGTGTTTTTGAGAGATTCAATATTTGAGTTCACGGTTGAGTCAGGGAATTGATCAGTCGGTTAAGATCTAATTCATTAGATTTTACGAGAGCGGTGAGAGATAGGATTAGAGTGAGCCGGGGGATATTCCAAAAAACATATTCTCTTATTACGCAATTTCATTACATAAAAGAGAAGGGGGGTAATTGTTGGGGGTAAATGTAATTTTTACATTTATTCACGTGTAAACTATAGCTTATTCTTATAGCCTATAGTCTTTATTTGTTATGGAAAATATGAGAGAAGAAAGTAAGATTTGAGGGAAAAAGAAATTGACAAAAGAGAGAATATTAGGAGAAGATTTGAGCTTTTGACTTAGTCTTTGTCAATTATGTAGGTGGGTTAGTGGAGATAATGGGTTGATTAAATGGAAATTCATTTTTTCCTTTTTAATTCATCTTTTTTATATACTAACTTGTCACATGAAGCGTCTTTTTGATTAAATTCATTGACGGGTCAAATCTCGAAGACACGTGATGAAATTTATATATTCGGAAACTAGACTTTCCCATCTTTTCAACGGTATTCACGGATTTCTCACGGGCGGAGCGAGCATCGATGAATGAATTTTTGAAGTCGTTTGAAGAAGCACGAAAAGGACAAATGCAGGAATTTTCTACATCAAGTTGAGGCCTACATTTGAGCAAGCACATTCACATTTTCCTTCAACAAAGTGGTGCATGAAGTTAGTGGGTAAATGTGTGGCTAGTGGGTGGAAATATGAGTGCCCTCCAAGTCAATTTTGCCTATAAATACCCCCTCCCATCTCTCATTTTAAGGCCAAACAAATCAAACAATCAAATCAATACAAAACATATCAAAATCAATCTTAATTTTTCTTTCTAAAGCTCTCTAAACTTCGGTCCTTAGTTCTTCAATTCCAACTCCGTTCTTGTCAATTTACAATCCCAATTTGTCTCTTACTCGACCCTTTTAAACCCGACAATCATTTCCAGCCATCCAACACCATTGTCAATCGAAGCAAGAAGTTAAGGCTCACCAATTCGGTTCAATTTCACATTTTTGTTATTTCCAATTTTTAGTTATTTGTTATCTTTTGTTAATTAACATTGATCACATTAATACTTTTGTTGGATTTTTTGGTTTGTAATCATCTCTTTCATTTGTAACTTGACTTTATATTAATCAATAAAATTAAATTTTCTAAAGTTTGGTTTTGTTTATTGATTTCTTATTTTAAAGTTTACAAAGCATTTAATTGGTCCATTTTCTAGTCAAAGTTGTGCTGACCCCGACTAGGAACCCAAGGGAAACGTTTTCTCAATCCTTGTTTTTCCCGTCCAATCGTTTAGTTATTAGTTAAGTATCCATTAGGAATAGGCGCAACCCTTCACATTTTAAACCGCTTCCTAGAGCGTAGGTTGAGAACCAAATTCTCTGGCACGCCCGCATTTATTTCCACACGAGCCAAGGTTGAACGGAAATATTTTTGTTTCTCAAAAATATCGCTAACAGATATTAATAAATTATCTCTTAAATTGCGATGACTAAGTGTAAAATACATACAAATTTAGAGTACGTACAACCAATGAATTATACATAATTATGTGGATTTAAAAATAGAATCACACATGATTTAAGTGAATAATTCGAAGTTTTTTTCTCTTTGCTTATGCAATTGGTTTCTTTTATTGGAATTTAACCCACCTTATAACCCCCTCGGAATTAAGATTAAAATCTAATATTCAACCCAATTCACCAATATGATACTCCCTAGTAAAAAAAATAAATGTAAACTAAACATATGTCACATGTGGCATCATAATGGCTCTTTGGCCGACATTACTTTTGTCAAAGTTATTGTAGTAAGAAAAATTTATTGCTTGGTACAATTTATAGTTGTCTTATTTTTGGTTCGACTTATCATATGTATATGAATGTGATTTTTGATATTTATTAGAGGATCATTAATTGATGAGTTGTCACTCTATCAAATTGAAGAATGTCAGCTGATTCTGCTATGTTCGTTGAAGTTGCTCAGAAAATTGAAGAATTGAAGGATTGAAGGATTGACGAGGTGGCATCACTCGTGAAAGAAAATTCATGAAGCGCTATTAGATACAATTAATAATGTTCAATGGTAGTCGTTTAAACTATATATCTCTATTTCAAGTTCTAATATATGTATAAAATTTTAACTAAAAGATTATCTACTTAAAAGATACTTTACCTCAATTGTTCTTCTACAAATATGTTTTTCATTGATCATAATATCATGACGAATTGGCCATACTCGTATTAGGAATCCTTAGCAAGCATAGAGTCCTAAATCCGTAAATTTCTATAACTAAGGAATTTTAATATGTAGAATATATAGTCAGTTTATTCATCTTTTGAATATGACTATACTCCTGTACAAGAAGTTTTTACTCTCTTAAAAGTAGATCCCTTCCAAGCATTTTATCATTTGCCTAGTATTGCTCTTTGTTTCTTTATCTTTCTTAAGATTATAATAACTAATTTAAACATTGAAGAGTAATTCATTAAGCAATCTTTGTCTTGCAGAAACACTAGAGGGAGTGTAAAACTAGATGTTTCAAGTTGATATTTTTCACCAGAATTATATATTTATCATCACTTTTTAGCTGGTACAATTCGGATTTTTTTATTAGAAGTAAGTATTTTAAAATTCATCTTCTTATTGATATTGTTTGTGTTGATTATGAAGGAAGTTTAGTTTTTGGATTATACAAGTAAACTAAAATAACATCTGATCATATAGTTATTTATTTAAATGAACATTTGATCATATTGTAATCGAAAAAGCAAACCATTTTGAATCAGAAACCATTGATAACAAAGTAGGTTCATCAATTAATAAGTATTTCCTATCATCTGTTGTAGAAATTAAATCTAGGTCCATTATGATTGGTCAAAATAAAAGCTGAAATTGTTGATCATCACAACTTGTTGTAATTAATTGGTTATTAATTACTTGAAGCTATATATTGTCTTGTCTGTGGGTGAAACCAATACCTCACATGGTTTTTACTAGTAACACTATGGACCATTACCCCAATACCTTCGTAATTAATTATGTAATGCAAGTGAATCAACAAACGATATTATGAGGGTAAAATGAACGGTAAAGAAATGATTCTTGTGGACCTTCTATCAGATTCCATTTCAGTTGTCATTGTTAAAATCTCTATACGTGAAGAAATTATTATTTAAGCGCCTTTTTAAGTTTCTATGTACCTTCTTTCAAAAATAAATAAATTTACATGTACGCTTAAAATGTTTTCTGGCGATACCTCTCCTTCCTCTAAACTTTTTTTCTAAAAGAACGAAATACTAATTCTAACATCTTTATATTATTCGCGTTGTGCACATTCAATACCCAACTGATAGCCCTAGCATGTACAATTAGATAAACAATACATCAGTATATTCTGTCGACAAGAATTTAATTTTATACCCAAAATTATCATTTATTCAAAATTATGATTTTTTCACTTGTGTTTGCATTAGTAAAGAGTCCCGACCCTTCGGCTTAAGCATGAGTTTTTATTTATCCTTTTAAACTCTTCACTTCTAAAACTTCCATCCAATCAAAACCTTAAATCAATTTTCATTCATGACCAGGTTATTACATGCCCAAAGCGTCACATATAGGTCAAAATGTATAATTTATGGGAAATTCTATGGTCACTTTGTTTTTTACAAAGTAACCATTACTTTGTTTTGTCCACCATTAGATCATGGGGTGAAAAGTGATCTAATGGTGAATAAACCAAAGTACAAACAAAGTAACTCAAAAACAAAGTCACCATAGCCTACACCTTAATTTATATATAGTATTGAACTAGGCTAGCTATTACGTTGTATATAATTGATTAATGAATTAGAAAAGTTAATTATGATTAAGATTAACTAAAATATATTTTTCCTCTGAATTGTCAAATAAGTAAAGATGAAGTGCAAGTTTTAACACAAATGTTGTCCACATGCATTAGTGGATACATAATTATCAGTATCCGATTTTATATTCTTTCTTGTGGGTTAAAATTTAATCAAATATCCTTTTTGATATGACATAAGTCAAAAGTCGCTAGCAAATCCATTTTTATGCAAAAATACTTCATACAAGTCCACTAAAATAAGTATACTTTATGCTTAATAATATATCACTTGACATCGTTTTCAGATGATTAAGTTGTATTTGGTCATTATTCATCAAATTTGTTATTTTAAAAATTTGATGGATAAGAATTTAGTTAGAAAAAATACAACTTAATTTATTTTACTTTATAACCTCATAAATCCAATTAAATCTCTTAAATTAAGAAACCATCATCATAATAGATTTAGAAAAAGTTACATTCAATTCTTCATCATCCTTCTCTTAATCTCTTCTTGATATGGTTCTTTGAGGTTTATTTTAAAAAAAAAACTATTTTGATGATACCAAGCAGTTAGTTCAAAAATAGTTAATTGAGTTGTCTGACACTATCAGTTAATGTGTATGTGTACACATTATGTAATTTTTGAGTATGGTTCGGACAATTTATTGTGTTTAAACTCTGACTTGTCTGTATATGCTCCATATTTCATGGTATGGTTATTAATTATTTGTCAAATTTGACTGCATATTACCTGTTCAGCCAGCCAGGTATGTAGAATATATCAGTTTCTCCAAATCTGTGTATAATTTAAAATATCTACTTTGTTTTCTTTTTTTTTTGGCTTTTTTTCTTTTTTATAACAATTAGGTTGCAAATATTATGCAGTGACGGTTTTAAAACATGTTATGTTATGTAGGTATTAAATCCAAGTTTTAATATAAACTCCAACCACATTCTCTATATTTTTTATGTGAAATTTCAAATAATTCATGCACTTATAGTTATCTCTTAAGATCACTTTTTATACATGTGTCATCTGCTTCGAATTATATCGGTACAAACCCATCCACTTTCATCTGGTTCATTACTTAACACATGTTGTACACAAAAGTCAGTTTTGTTACTAATTGTATTATCCGAGTGCAATACCATGAAAATATTGTCATTTCTACCCAAATCCAAACATTTGACTACACGGTATAAATTGACCCATTTGTTATTTAAAATTTGCTTTAATTGATATATTTGCCTCTAAAACTTGTATAAGATAGTATACTTTGCATTTCACAAAATCTACTATTGAACTGATATATGAACTTCAACAGTTAATCATTTTAAACAAGTTTAAAAAAATAACGAAACACTCTATTAATTAAAGAAATCGATCTACTTTTCTTTAGTAAAATTCAAGTATTAAGTTTTTTAAAAATGGTTGTATGGGCAAATACAAATTATTACACAGATAAAAAGCGGTTATTAAATAAGATAGACTAGTGTACAGCATAGCTTATATACGGATGATACCATCTCCCACGTGATTTCGTCCTTGGAACTTCATATTTTCCGTCAAACCAATCAACTCCTTTTGACTTTGACTCTTGTCATGTTTTTCAAGTCCCAGATTCGACAAATACAATGAAGCTGCTGCTTGCTGCATACTAAATATCGATATCTTCAAATAAAGTTTGAGGACCTTCTATCGAATTTCGACATATGTAATAAATGATCCATCAATTTAATATGCTATTCTTCATATGTCGAAAATTTAATGGAGCAATTCTCAACTAAAGTTAAAGGACCAAAACTTTCTAATAATTTGCCGTTAATATCTTCTCTATTCAGGCCCCACCCCTATTTTTACCCTATTCCAATAGTATGATATACTTCATAAACGTACACTACAAACTTTTTTATTCAACTAAATAATTAGATTTTAGGGAGAAAATAAAATAAAGATTTTACGGAGAAAAAACATTCCTTCCTCTATGTCGAGCATTCAGCCTCCAATCATTTTAAATACCAACTATTTAATTAATTAAACGGGTTGAATTTGAATAAACACGTAAAATTCAGATCTAAAATTAAATTTTACAAATTTATCAACACATCAAAAAACAATCTAAAATTCAGAAGAAATAGATAACACAATTTGACCCCATCTTACTTTCAAAAGTGAAGCTACAAAAAAAAAAAAAAAACAAAAAAAAACTGAATATGTAAGAATTGAACACTGGTGACCAAACTTGAGATGTTTTTGTTTTTTTTTTAAATTTACAACACAATGGGTTAGCTAGGGTCAAGGGCTATCATGTATAAACTTGCACGTAGATATGCTAATTAATTACAATAAACTACATGATAACAAAGAAGCTGAGAAAGAAAAGCCATTCTTACAACAATTTGATGAATTGCATACTGACCGATAAATAGAAAACTGAAGTTACAACTAATCTAAACCACTGGATGTTTTGTTGGCATTTACAAAACTTAAGCATCAACCAAATTACAATACAACACCCTAGCAAATAGGAGCTAGATGTACTACTGATGATAACTTATAATTACGGTGCGAACCTGTTTTGACACCCTAATTTACATGCCCCAAACACCACGAGCTGCTGTATACTTATTATTTGGTCTAGATGTCAACTCATATAGGATCCTCGCAAACATATCGGAATATCTGCTCTCCGAGAAGAGAATCTCTGCAAATGTGTTCTCATAAGATAGAAGCAATACCTTGTTTTGTGGCTCTGCCACCAGGCTTTCAATAATCATAGCTGCTTTTCTACAAACTTCTGGTACTGGATGTGGTGTCCTAATCACTTTCAGTAGCCGATCCACAGCCCTGAATTTTACGCATTAACACAACCATGTCAAACTATTTTACCAACAAAAAATATGTAACCTTGCAGTTTTGGCATCTGTAAAGATGTCCCCGTGCTTTAAAAGTTTGCAGACATAGGTCTGACATTTCCTCCATTTACAAAGACGGACTTTATAACTGAAATCGTTAAAATTGCCTATATGACAAACAATCTGAGCAAGCCAGTGGTTTAGTATATGGCAGAAAAATGATAAACCAACTAAAGTTTGCAAATGGAGAAAACCTCAAACCCCATATTTGCAAACTTTTAAACCGTGGGAACATCTTTGCAAATGTGAAAAACCAAAATTTATTTTTGTACTTGTCCCTAAGTATTACTTGAATTTCTTTCATTAATATATAAAAATATGAAAAAGAGAAGAAAAAGGATCACCATCGTTCACTAGCAAGCTTCAATCTGCAATCCATATTAACTTCTGCGAGGTTATAAAGTGCTCCCACAGCTGCTGCTTGTGCATCTAAAGCCTGTATGCTCAAAAGATCTACCAAACGCTTATGTATCTGCAGTATAAGTTGCGTGTTATTCACAATCTCACAGTAAGATTAAAAAAAAAGGATGTTAGTCGAGTAAAGTAACCTGTGGAACAAAGGGAAGCAGGAATGGTTCGTTGTCAGGATTGATTATCATGCGCCCTAGCAATTCTGCAGCAGCACAATGCCAAGCTTTAACTCCTGATCCTACCATCCCCATGATTGCTTCGACTGCACGTTTCTCTCTGTTCAGCAAAAACATAAGCAAACCAATCAACAACATGTTGCAATCAGCAAAATATGTCCAAAAGCAGAAGTTATATTTCTCACGTCATTTTGATGTATGATGGCTTTGAGGAGCTGAAAATTCGGAGATCAAGCAATGGAGCCAAGTTCACTATTGTCTCAAGGGAATTTGTAACAAGTTCCTCGTCCTCTGTCAATATGAAGATAAACAACTCATGCCCAGCATATATAAAAACACGCACAACCACTATTCTGAACGGTTTGAGAAGGACAGGAGGGAGAGGTAGGTTATTAAGTAAATGAAAACTGTTTTCTAATTGTTCAGTATGCAGTAAGGCAAAAAAATGGCAAGTTTTTTTCCAAAAAATAAAGTAACAAATTGACCTTTGTTTAAAGCAAATTGTTAGATGGAAACATGAACCGACTAATCTATGGTGTGGTTATGAGCCCTAAACTAGTTGACAACTTGACAAGACCAGTATTCTCATTTTCCCTCTTCTGCCCGATAGAGCAGAGGTGTGAATTTTCTACCTTTCTACCAACAAAATTAGTTGACAAGACCAGTATTTTAAGAACAGGGTTCGAGTCTCTGCTTCGTTGAATCAAACATTATCTAATTATACTCGTTCATAAGATCATCAGACGCCATCTTTTTCTATACTGAAATTCACATCATACCACATTGCATCATCTAAGTCCAATGCCATTTTACTATCATCACATGCAATTACTGTGAATAGTTTTCCACAATCAGGGAGATTGATAGTTTGCTCTTGAAACCGTTGAAGCTGATACGCATTAGTCATTCATTCTACAGGCCAAACGTTTGCCCCAAAGTCACTTACAGATCATAACTATCTTTCTGGAAGCTAAAGAAAAAGTAGAATTTCAAAAGAAATCCTTGCTTATTCACGAAGCATTATGATGAAACACCCATTTCCTCTTCTAGTTTGGCACCGAAAAGTGTAGATAAATGGAAATAACAGGCAAAAGATATTGAGCAAAAACCAAGGGAAAACCAGTTTCTAACATAAGGCAGCACCCTTAGCAAAAGATTACAAGTTTATTGAACCACCTCAGATGTTTCACTTTCCACCAATCTGCTAAATATCAAGTTTGTGGAGCTAAAACCATAGTCTAATGCAGTCCAGACTCATGAAAAAAACATGTTTTTCATTCCTATATCTACTAATATCAAGGATTCCTAATTAAATCCAACATGCAACAGCCAAACCTGCTAAATATCAAGTATTGTATTCTATCAGGGCATTTGCAAAATCATAAGCACAGGCACAGCTGCACCTCCCCAAAATCCTAGGAAATTCAAGATGGAATTATAGAGACCCAACAGATCCCCATAATTAAAAAAGTACCAAGTCCAAACACACAAGGCACTACAGTAAAGAAGAATGGAATTTTTTTTTTTCCTTGAGTCACTTAAATGTGCAAAAACAAGATATTTTAGTTTTTCCTTCAGGCAAAATCACAGGCATCTAACATTGCAGCACATATTGAAGAAAATATGAAAGTTGGATACATAAAATGTTCAAGAAGAGGAAAATTTTAAGCAGCTACAACAAATGTCTAAATGCTGAATTTCATGACAATAACCATCTAAATGTGATCTTGGATACAAATGAAAACTAAGACCTTTTCGAATTTTCATAAGAATTCTCCTTCGTATGATAAGAATTTATAATAGCTTAACATTAAACATGGAATTCAATTGATTGGGATAGAAAATACAAAAATTAATTGCATTTCCATAAGAAACTCATCTTATCTAACAAATTACTTCAATGAAGAAAATCCATACTAGAATATCATTAAAGACTGAAAGAGACCAGACAGACAGAAAGCCTCAATGCCTTAGCAGTTCTTTTTATAGAATTTTCCCACGAACAAACACAGACACACCCAAAAACAACAACTTTGTGCAAGGGGTAATAATAGCTGTTGTTTTGTGTCTCCATCCATATCAAATTCAGTGAAAAACTTGTCATGTTCATAAGTCCACATATGATAGCAACTCAAAGCTCAAGCTCTATTCATTATATTGTACTTAAAATTGCTAGTAACTCAAGGGCTAAGCTGTATGCACTAAATTATACTTAAAATTGCTTCAAAATGTTAACATGTGAAATAACTATACCCAGCTCTCTAACTACATCTATCGTCAGGCATATACAATTCAAGAACCAGATAAGAAGGGTTGACTTCATTGAAGACTAACATAGATAAAGCCTCCAGGGAAAAGAATTCCAAAAGAAGATATTCATAGACAAGGCTGAATAGTCTCAACTAGTTTGGAATGACAGATAACTGAACTTAACATGGATTAGCAACATGAAAAACCACAATCAGATCCCATTTAATAAAATTCATTATTTAACTATTATTGCTATCTGCCAACTCTCTTACCAGTACTGTGATCTTCTATACATTGGAATACAGTTTCCAAGCAATGCCGATGTTGCGCCATAACGACTTCATTTTCCGGCATGAAAGAGAAATTGCGTATGATGTTTGAAGCACCAACAGCACATTGCTGCTTTTCTGCCCGCCCCTCCTCGTCTAAATTGAAAAGGCCATCCTCATCAAACCACCACTGTTTTTGACGAACTTTTGCTGCATTCCTCTGACCTGGAGTATCAGGTACAGAACCTGATCCTAATCTGCAACATAGCATAATCGCACAATCCAACTCCATTAATGCCAAGCTAATCTTGGATATTTTTAAGCAACAACAAGCATTCATACTTACCCAGGATGTGTTGGGATGTTGTTTGAGCCTAATGCATCATATCCATTACCAAATCCGGAAACTACAGAATTTGCACCTAATGTTCGACTTCTCGGCTTATTGCTATCTTTAGGGACAGCGATATCTCGCCAGTCATCAATCTGTTTCATTTAAAAAGATAATAATATTTCACCAACTCATATGCAACAAAGACATATCTCCTCAAACAAATATATAGAACACTCTGCACTTCATGTGCATAATTTTCATGACATCGAGCGCAATACATATAACGCCCCCTGAACTTGTTCCCAAAACTTCAAACACCCCTCTGAATTTCCAAACATCACAATTCACAAATGAGCCCTTATTCTTATCCAAAAGTTACAAATTACCCCTCATTCTTGTCCAATAGTTACAAATGACCTCTAATTCTATCTAGTCCAATTTCTCTCAACCCCTAATTTCAAAATTGATAGTATCAAAAGGTGCAAAGTATAAACAGTATCAATTTTTAAGATTTCTGATTTCCGGTATCATAAGTTCACACCTAGTTTGCATATATTGATGCCATTGATTTTGAAAACGGGAGCTATTGCGAAAGCAGTTGAAATTTCGGACCAACTTTAGGGGGCAACTTATAGCCATAATGCAATTTCAACTCATAAAATGCAAAACTTATTGTCTATATAGCAGCAAAAACTCAAAAGCTGATATCCTACAACTTTCTTATGTACTTAACGCAATTGAACAATGTTGCAGTAGAATAATTTGCAGTCTTAACATATTCAACATGTTCTATAAAAGGATAACATCACAATATCTACATTGGCCAAAACCATAAGACTTGTATTAAACCCAATTTCTTTGCTAATTGATATCAATATAAGTTATGACCGAAGTCACGAGCCAGCCACCTGACTGAAGTCACACGCCTGGCACATGACAAAGGTTTCCCCTCTCTCCTCGCAGCACGTGGAATCATCACTAACCGCCTCACCTAGGGAAGCGTGTCACCATCACCTAAGAAAACGCCCCTGAACACATGCGCTCGTGCTTCCAGGAAGCTTCTCCCCAACAATTTTATTCCCTCTTCACTAATCCAATGATGACACGTGTCTAGGGCAACCTAAATTCACTCTAAAAGACAGGATAAACTCTCCTAATTGGGTATGTTCACTATTTTATCCTTATTTTCCTTGAGCCTCCTTTCCTATATTTTTCCTATATTTGATCCATCTGACTTGATCCTGGGAGCGGGTCCTCAGCCCTGTCTCTAACGGTTTTCTACTGATCTCAGGCTTATCTCCGGTGGCTCAAGGTCTCAAGATCAAGACCAACACTACTAAGTAAGTAAAAAGTGAAATTTAAGAGAGTTACATACAACTTGGAGAAGAGCATCGAGCAAGCCGGGGATTTTAGTCAATGAATCTTTCCTCATGTCCTCCTTCTCTTTGAAAGAGAGCATAGTGAGAGCATTGAGCGCCCATGTCAACTCCCCCTTCAACCCGCTCTGAAGAGCCAAAACTATTCTCTTACTGTTGTGATCTGGTGAACATAACAAAACATCACAAAAATCAGTAACTCAAAATCTATGTTGCACGGACACGGACACGGGAAACATTATCTTTAAAATATAACCTTCATAAAGCAGCCTACAAAAAGAAACAAAATAAAATGGACACGGACACAGACATGGATACGCGAGCGACTAAATAGGTTAGTTAGGTCTTGAAAATTGAGAAGACAGACCGATAAAAGAAGTATGAAGTTGAAGAGAGGGGCCAAAGAGATTAGGCGGAGCCATGGAATCACCGGCGGCGGCAGCAGCAGCTGCTGCAGCTGCGATGTTATTGCTTGTGCTACCGAATGGGCGGCCTCTTTTCGGAGGAGTAGGAGCGGGGCTGCTACCGCCTGCGCCGGCGGCCTTGCTCTGGTCTCGCTTCTGCATCGCCGTCGCCGATCTGGTTTCGAGCTTAGGAATTGTGTGAAGGCGGTTTCCAATTCAATTTCAGCCCAACATTTGGGTTTGTGTAATTGGATATTGGCGCAGTATTAGTCTTGGGCTTTTTTTGATGGTTTTGTTTAAGAGTGGTTCAATTAATTTACATTTAATAATTATATAACTTCCAGATCCTACCGATTTTGTGGGACTGATTTGAAGTTTAAATTATGATTTTATAACTCTTATTTAACCTTCATTTAACCTTACTAAAATTGCAAACTTCTATTCAAACAAAATTAGACATATAACCTCCCTTTAATGACCCTCTAAAAATCATGATCCAAGTAAACTCTAAATGGATCTCACAATTAAAGTTTTATGTGATATCAAAACAAATTTAGGACTGTTAATATGGGTCATGACATAATAACAAAATTAGCAAAATTCGTAAATTAAACGGATCGACACGATTAACCCATAATATAAATGGGTTGAGTAAGAGTTGAGTTATCAACTCTTAACATATTTTATGGTACTTGCTTAAAATTTAATTTGTTAATTTAAATTCTAATTTATTTAGTTAATTGTTTTCTAAAAACGACATGAATTAAATGTTACAATAATTTTACTTTCTTTACTTTCTTTAGTTTGTTTGATATTTTGTTTTTTAAATTTCGAATTTTTTAACTTAGACAAGTATATTACAAATGTTAACAAATGAATGATGACAATGAATCTCCCTTCCTTCTCGAATATATATCGTATAAGTTAAAAAGTGAAAAATTAAGATTTTTGTGTAAAACACTAATGTACCTTTGTTATTTCAATAAATATGTTTCTTTTTCTCTTCATATACTCCTAAATTTTAAATTTTATTTCCGAAAAACTAATAAATGATGTCATATATATGATAAGTGTATTATTTTTATTTTTATTTTGGGTAATCAAAAAAGACAATATAGAGAACACAAAATTAAACTAGAAAATAAATGACAAAATAACATACATTTTTTAATTTTTCAATTTGCTTAAACGATTACATCCGAGAATGGATGGAATATAATATTTTTTAGTTAATTTTATTACATAAAATATATTAAATTAATTAAACGGATTTATTTATATATATATATATATATATATATATATATATATTTATCTTTTAGGTTGGGTTGTGTCCACCATTTAATAAAAATGCTGGATTACGGTTGAGCTAAATAAGTAAAACGATACAACTCGTTTAAAATCTGCCAACCTATTATGACACTTCCAGGCAAATCCAAGACCTAATTAAAAATGTACTCCATTTAACAACTCAAACCAATCTTAATTAATCTTGACTTTGTTTTTAATTGATTTAAAAGAAAAAATTGATTTAGTTTCTCTTTTATATTATCTTATAAGCTTTTACATATTAAAACGTATATCTCATGAGTTCAATTACAGCAAAAAAATTCAATCCCATCTTATTTTCCATGAGTTTATTGATGTTGAGAAAACTGACCGATAAAAGAGGTATGAAGTTGAAGAGAGGGGCCGAAGAGATTAGACGGAGCCATGGAATCACCGGCGGCGGCGGCGGCAGCATTGGCAGCTGCGATGTTATTGCTTGTGCTACCGACTGGGCGGCCTCTCTTCGGAGGAGTAGGAGCGGGACTGCTACCGCCTGCCTTGCTCTGCTCTCGCTTCTGCATCACGTCCGTCTATCTGGTTTGGATTGCTCTGCTCTCACTTTCGAATTCTATTTCAGCCCAAAAGTTGGGTAATTGTTTAGTCTTGGGCTTTTATTTATATACATATACCAGGCTCGGTCTGGGCCTAACTAAATCATAAGCCCAATCCAACCCGTCCAACTAATATCGCTAATAGCCATAAACCATATACAAGTTCAAACTTGTCTATAAAAGTTACTTGAGTTCTTTCGAGGCAACTTAATGAGTCTCTCAACTATTAAAAAGTAAATTTATTGAGTCTCTCCATGCTGACTTGGCAGAAAATTGTGACACATGGTTCGCTAACTTGTACAAAGTACTGCCACATCACTTTTTTTGTGTGCAAATGACCAAAATACCCAAATTCACCTGTCTCCATCTCCTCCATTAATTGGGGTATTTTGGTCTTTTTACAAAAAAAATATGTGACGTGGCATTATTTTGTACAAGTCATAAACCATGTGTCAAACGTGTTTGTGCGAAGTCAAAGCGGAGGGACTCAATAAGTCTATTCCTTAATAGTTGAGGAATTCAATAGATCGTTCCAAAAGTTGAGAGACTCAACTAATTTTTTTTGAACAAATTTGAGTACCGATGTATGATTTATGCTTTGTTTATAATTTTATTTTATTTTGAAATATACTTATTCTTATTGTTAATTAACCAATTCTTAGCCAAGGAAAAATGTAGTTTTCCTATAATCTTATTCCTATTTATTATTTTCTTTGTTTAATTTGCTTTCCTTGGTTTCACTCTTGAATTGTAATTTTACTTTTTGTATTTTTAATTACATTATGGTTAAACTATTTTGGGTTACAAAGACATACGGATATTATATAGAAAGTTAACTAACAAATTTTTTTTAATACGGAAGTCTGGAAACAAATTTCTTAACACTTTATTGAGCAAGATTCACTTTTATATCTTCAAATTTTATAATTTCAATTATTAATTTGGGTTGTAACTTGTAAGCAAAAAAAGTTATCTCAACTAAGCATGGTGAGCCAAACGAAGTTTTCAAGGCAAGTCCTAAACTCAATCAATTATACTTGCGGGCTTGTGTGGTTAAGGCCAGAGATACCCCTAAACTAAACGGGCTTAGATGGGTTGGGTCGGTCAACCAGCTCTTAGAACATTTCTATTTATATTTGAGAAGACTGATAGGTGGTAAATAATAAATGAAGCTACAATGGAAAGGTTTTATTCTTTAAAAACAAGAAAAGAAGAGAAAAAATTGCTAAAATTATATTTAATTTTGGTCAAGCCTAGTCCAAGAATTTCAGCCAAAAGAGGCAAGAACATTGTGGGATTTGAAGTATCAGGCCCAAGTTAAAATCATTTAAAGACAATGAGCCCCTCAACTTGGGTTACTCAAAAAAATGAAGATAATTCCATAACTTAATATCTTCATTTTTTTGAGTTACCCAATTCCATAACTTAATACATCCCTTAGCACCAATCGTCGGTTGGCATAGTGATAGCATGTAGATGTACTTGATAGGGAGGTTTGCGGATCGATCCTCCATAACAGAGACTGAGAGAGGTTTAAATACCATAATCCTTAGATTGACCCCTAATCCGAATTAGTTGGTCCCTTGTGAGTTCGGAAACCAGATAGAAAACCACAAAAAAAAAAAAAAATTCTCTTAGCTTGGAAAAAAACAAATTGAACTTTGAATCTACAAAATTCTAAGTTACATAAAATTATTTAAAGCAACATAATTAACACATTAACAAAATAAAAGAGGAGTTGAACTTATTAAAATGTAAATCTTTTAAAAGAAGTTTAGAGAGAAAATTTTGGTAGATTACTTTAAGCTAGATAACATGATACTATATAAATTCGGGGGGTTTTTACAAAACTATCCCACTTTCAATATGCTCATTACATTAGTAATCACTTTTATGTTTCACATACTAAACTAACCACTTTCACCTTTTCTGGACAAAAATACCCCCAACTAACCACTCTCCCTCATTTATGATTTCTTCTTTCCCTTTAGCATTAGCAGCTCTCTATTAAATCACATCAAAATTTCCTCCGTCCAGATTTCCTTCGTTTTTCAATTTATTTGCTCTCAAATCCATAACAAGAGTACCGTCGTTGTCAATTTCTTCGCTCTTTTCCAGTTTCCGGCGTCGACAACAAGTAGCGGTGACCAAGAACTTGGCAGCTATCTCTCGATTCTTTCCTCCATCGTTTTTGCTTTCTTCTTTACCGTTCTTCCCATTGGCAGCTATCTCTCGATTCTTCCCTCCATCGTTTTTGCTTTCTTCTTTCCCGTTCTTCCCATTGGCAGCTATCTCTCGATTCCGTCGTTTTCCATTCATTTATTCGCTCTTTTCCATTTTCTGGAATCCACAGCAAGAAAATGGCAAGAGTGTCGTGCTGTCGTGCTAGTTGATGTCGTGCTGTTGTTTTTTCACGTACATAGTGCATATTTCTCATTGTCGTGCTGTCGTGCTGTAGTGCTCAGCACGACAATAAGAAATATGCACTCACGTATATAGTGTATATTTCTCACTCGCAGCACGACAGTGAGAAATATGCACTATGTACGTGAAAAAACAACAGCACGACAACACGACATCAACTAGCACGACAACACGACAACACTACGTGAGTGCATATTTCTCACTGTCGTGCTGTAGTGCTAGTTTATGTCGTGCATTTTCTCATTAAACTATAGATATAACAGCACGACATAAGGACAACAAATAACGAAACGACTTAAACCTACAAATATCACTTGATCAGCAAACAACCTACATACCTAATTCATAAAGAAAATAACATGCAATCAAATTTTACAAACAAAATACATAATACAACGCATGCATATGAAGCTGAGGTTGAAAGATGAATGGAAAACGTCGGAATCGAAGTTGTTGCTTAGTGAGGTCACCGCTACTTGCTGAGGATTCCAGAAAATGGAAAGGAGCGAAGAAATGAATTGAATCGAGATAGCTGCTAACGGGAAAGAAGAAAGAAAAAACGAGGGAGAAGTTAATGGCCAGACATGGAACGGTTTCAATTGTTGTCAACGTTAGTTGCCGTTTTCTTGCCCTGGAATTCAGAAAATGGAAAAAGAGCGAACAAATGATTGGAAACCGAAGGAATCAAGCGATAGTCGCTAACAGGGAAAGAAGAAAGCAAAACGAGGGAGGGGATAGAAGGAAAGAAGAAAGCAACGGTTATATCTTAAAAGAGAAAGAAGAAAGCATAAATGAGGGAGAGTGGTTAGTTGGGGGTATTTTTGTGAAGAAAAATTGAGAGTGATTAGTTTAGTATGTGAAACATAAAAGTGGTTACTAATGTAATGGGCCTATTGAAAAGTGGGCTAGTCTTGTAAAAAACCCAAATTCGGGTTTACAATAGGTTTTATTGAACCAAATTTAGGAGTTCTTATATATTAAAGTCTTGTTTGGTATTTCTTTCTCAATCCATAAAGCAATGTTTGATTATGGGAAAACCATTTAGCTATGGAGAAACTAGCTTTCAAAATTTATCCAAAATATACTTTTAACACATAATAACTTCCCGTATAATTATTATTTCTTGGCTTTTAGACCTTTGAATTTACAAAATATACCATTGGATAAGAGATTTAAATTTTATGCAATAGTGATAGACACGTAACCTTTAAAGACATTATACAACCTTAGTAGTTAATACGACCTCGGTGATATGGCCTAAATTTGGTTATTGTCTAATTGAGAGTCTTTTATTATTTAGTCTTATTTATATTATAAGAATATAATTAAATTTTGTTTCATTGCTTTAGTAGTAATAGATCTATAATTCTTAGTAATAGATCTATAATTCTTATTTACCTATTCTTGTTCTTTTGGTAGAAATAGTTTTTCCTTATTGGATTAGTTATAGATTTTTTGATTATTTATTTAAAGTCTTTTGGATTATGTAATTAAATCAATTGAAAAGTTTAATAATATTCAGTTTGAGCTGATTAGAAAAATAATTGATGATCTAGGTCGTTTCCACCCAAAACAATTTCATTGGTCGATTTTTAAGTAGAGTCACATCAATTAGTGTTACAATGAAAGCATTGTAACCCTACATCTAAAACTTTTATTAAGAATTTATTAAGCACTTATCAATTTTGTTTATTTTGTTTATTGTGCAACACTTTTCTCCACATAATTGTCCTATTGTTGTAAACGAATGTCGTCTATACACTTAGGTCATTTCTTAGCGCTCAAAATCGAAAACTCGATTTCGACTGGTTAGGCCGCATAGACTTGCTTAATTGCTCAAAATCCAACTAATACCCGATTAGTGCTTAGAGGTTGTTGACTGCCCGACTAACGCCTAACGTATTTTACTACACTAGTGCATACGAGCACATACATCATACATGAAGCAATGCAAACATGCAATGAAAGGAAGGCAAAGCATGAGCACAAGTTGAAAAAGAAGATGGATTGGACAGCCATTGTATTTGTCTCTCTCATTTTGGGTTCCTTTCTTTCTAAAGTAAAGTGAAAACTTGATGAGTTCCTTTCTAAAGTAAAGTGAAAACTTGCTTGGAGTTTGGCTCTTATTTATTTTCAAAATATCACTCTCCTCAACTCAAACCTCAAAAATAGTTTTGAGGTTGTTTCTAGCTAGGCCTGCATGCTTTTTCATCCTTATACAATAATAATTTCTGACAGCCCACTCACTCCCTTCAAATTTCATACTTAGTAATAATCCTGTTCAATTTCTTTTTTCTTTTTCATCAATTGGATTAATTCCTAATTTAATGTTTGCTTCTTCTTTTTTTCCTACAGATTTACTATTAATTATCCACTCATATGATCAGTCATAGGTCAGTACCAAGTTCGTGTAATAAGTTTTACTTACCTTTTCAGCAAAAAGCTAATCAATCTATTAATGTCCCCCCATTAAAATCATGATTAATTTAATTTAATGCTCTGCTCAATTAGTAAACTCCTTTTGCTGTTTTTTATTTTGGGCAAAGAAAAATTGATATTAGTCTTACCTCGGCCCATATTTTCTAAAACCCATCTTGAAAGGGTTTGGGAAATTGGGATTTATAAAAGTATCTTCTGGTCCGGATTAAACCATCCTACTAACATCAACTATTAAATTTTCATCAAAAAAAAGAAACATCAATTATTAAATTTATACGAATATTTATAAATATAAATTTTCTTTTTATTAGAAATTAATTTTTTTGGTGGGCTTAGCCCGTTTACTTGGGCCTTTTGTATATTTTGTTGTTTTTCTTCGTTACATAAATGTCGTTTTCATGTACAAGTCATTAGAAGTCTTATTTTGGATTCTCTAGACCCAAATCATATTGAGGTTCTAAAGTCAGGGGTCCTATTTTAAGTTGTTTAATGTCATAATAACTTTTAAATTAGTTTATGATAAATTTCACTATGTTTTATATCCGGCTTTAAAAGTTAGAAGCCATAGAAAAAAAGTAAAACCAATAATTAGATTGATTATAAAATTGTATGATAATTGTTACATTTATGACAATGATATGCAATGAAAGTTATCAGAAACACTCCTGTTTTTTGAACTCAATACATTAAAATTAAATTACAATATGGAAATCCCCTTATACATGTTTGATGTCATATACTTAACAAACCGTAATGGTGCTTTCGCAAGAGTCAGTCACTATCTTAGTATCGTTGATCTTCTCATGTGATTTGTGAAAAGTGGGATAAGCCTAACAACACTCCAACGCAAAGTTAGTATATGTTTAAAATAAAGAGAAAAAAGTTGTGAATATACCATATATTTATGGGTGAGGACATACAAGACAGTCATGATGGTAGACGTCTTTGAATACATTGATTCGAGCTTAGTGCCCGACTCCACGGTCATGTACGTAGTAGCAAATCGTCCAAGATGATGTCATTCCTCGACGGTCTATCTTCAGAAGATGAGGTGCTCAAATATTGCGATCACCTGATAGGCTTGACTGAAAGTGAGAATAAGAGACGGGCTTAATTAATGGATTTGAGCCTTGGAATTTTCATCCTCCTTAAAACCTAACTTAAAAAAAGATATATTGAGGTGATGTTTTTTTAAATTGGATTAACATAAGCAAGTTAAAAGTCCATAGGGAAATAAATTTCATACATAATAATACATGATGAGTCCAGGCCATGGCTATGCATTATTAGAAATGTAATGTAGCATTTTTCAAATTCTTGCATATGCATTAGACGCTGTCAGAGAATTTCTTGAAATTTTCAAACCGAATTACTTTAATTTAATTACCTACTTCTTTTCTCTATATATGACGATATTGACTGTATATAAATGAAGACAATTTTTTTCACAACAAATTAAAGTTTTCAATCTTAATTCTGATAATTACTCATCATACATACTGCCTTATACTAGATTATTAAACCAATATTGAACCCAAGCATACTTGGCTCGGTTCGAGAATTGTAGAGGTTGGACTCTGCTTGAGCTCAAAGCTCATCAAACTTGAGATTTTTAAGTGCTTGAGCTCAAAGCTTCAAGCTCATCGAACCTAAAAAAAAATTTCTTGATTTGAGCTCGACTTGAGAAAAAATTGCTTTAATTTAAGCTTTTAGTTTTAACATTTTATGATGTAATATCACAAATTAATTTAAGTTAAATTAAACAAATTTATAAAATTAGAGAAATTTACTTCTAGAAAATTTTTCAAATTTAACATAAAATCCACAAATAATTTTAATTAGTTTAAAATAAGTAACACACAATTACAAAATTAATAAAAAAAAAGGTATATATAACTAAAATAATTGTGCTTGCTCACAAGCTTTCTAGCCTTACACAAGGAAGCGGATCTTGATCTCGAGCTAACCCCTATCAAATCGAGTTTTAATAGAACTTTGCCGAACCGAGCTCTAGTAACCCTAGCTCATTGTCACCTCCGCCCCTTGTCAATATTATGTTCTTAAAATGATGTTAGTTGCGTGAGATGGTGAATTAGGTATGCATATTTCTGGACTTTTAATTACACCAACTTTGTGTTTGTTATAATTAATTCTAATGCTTGTTGTCTAATTAAAAAAATTAGCAGCTAATCATTGACTGTACATTTAATTATACCTGATAGTATGTATTGTTATTTCCCAGCCATCGTTCTCCGATTTGTACGTATTTCATTGAACGGTAGGTTAGTGGAGCTAGAATGATAATTATTGTTTTAATTATTCTATCGTGTACATTAAATATATATTTAATAAATCTAATTTTGATTCCTCCGAATTTTATTTTATTTTTAAAGATTCCTCCAAATTTAAGAAAAAAATAATTCACCAACATAAAAATTTTGTTTTTATTTTTTCTACTTGTGATTATTGGTTGGCGGTTAGAGCTAACCAATATTGCACACAAGTATAATGTATTAATAAAGATCGCAGCTATTAATTTGTCAATATACTCTTTGTACTAATTTGTTTCTATAATTGTTATAATATGATTGGTTTTAATTCATATTACGAACACTTTGTATTATTATTAATTTTGCATTGGTAACACTGTAATCATTTGGTTTGAGGTTGTTCAAATTTTTTTATACGTGATCTTTCTTTTAATTAAGTTTTTCTACACGCTAAAAATTAAACACGAGACTTTAACTTAAGCGATTTGAAATCTTTAATGCTAAAGTCAACTTCAATTAATTTGTATTATTACTGATGTATATCTTTTGAGTGAATTCAGGATCAAATATTGTTTGTACCACTCCTTTTATTTTATTTTATTTTACTATATTTTTTTCCACATAGTTAATTTCTAACATAGGATACATCAGTAGTTTTGAACTTGAAATATGACCAATAGTAGTTCGAATGTATTCTTTTCTATATTTCTTACTATTAGACAGGTTCAAAATAATGAATTATTCTATAAATTAATTTAAAGTTAGGAAAATTTTATGGTTACTTTTTTTTTTACAGAGTAACTATTACTTGATTTTGCATACCATTGGATAATTGTGGAGAAATAAATCTAACGGTTGTAAAAACAAAGTAGAAACAAAGTAAAATAAAAACAAAGTAATCATAGCATTCACCTTAAAGTTATCTATTAATTATTGATTTTTTTTAAAAAAATGTTTGCTAAAAGCTAGAAGCGAAAAATTTAAAAATAATGTTTGTGGTTTGCAACTTTTGTAAATAAATTTATGTGGCTTCAACGTTTGTAATTAAAGGTATGAGGTTTCGTTCCGTTAGAAAAAAATGTATTTCCACTAACACCATTTATTATTACTGACGTGACATTTTGACCACAATTTGACCAAAGTACAATTTTATCTTTAAAAAAATAAAAAAAATAAAAAAAAATTTGTAATTTGCTTTTTTTTTTTTTTTAAATACAAATATGTGGTTTAATATTTTATTGAAAAATAGATATGAAATTTGATTTAATTACCAAATCTAAAATAGCACTAAAAACCCTAAACATATATCTGATTAATTAAAAATGAAATTACTTCACAATACAAACTCTGTGTGCAAAAGGGAGTGAATTTCAATATCTTGGTGACGTGTTAAATAAAGATAAGATTTTGAAAGAAGATAACAACATAGAAAAGAAAAATGAATATTATTTGGTTAATTTCCTGCATTTACAAACCATCAAATTCGCCTCAGGTATTTTTTTTCTTTTTTTCAGTACAAGGTTTCTTCATATCCTATTCTACCATTGATAATTATAATTTATATACTATATCTAATATATAAAGATAAGATTTAAAATAAATATATAAAACAACGGATATGAAATTAAATTCAAACATTTGGATTAAGACATTAATGCTATCGTAACAGAAGTGAATTTCACTATATGTTGATCCAATAAAAGATTTAAAAATTATTTAATAGTTAACAATTTGATTTGAGGATACTAAGTTATCTCAATATCTTGTAAATAATATATAAAACAGAAGGGATTTGTTGTTTCCCACTTAAAATAAAAGAAAAAACCAGAACTTTTTGATATTATATATTTCTTCAGGTTAGTACAAGTACAATCAACCAATAGAGTGTTCTTTTCAATAATCAAGAAAATGATTTAAGTCTAGTTTATCATTTTGTTGAACCACAAAGCAAGCTAGGTTGTTCTTGCATACATTTACTATATTAATTATATACTGACAGGTTACTTGCATTTGATCAGAGCAAACTTGATTAAGTAACTGCACAATCAATTATGATATGCTTAAATTAAATTAATTCCAGATATGATTCTTCCTGAAAGGATTTAAAAAATTGGTAATCTTCTTTATTCATTAAATAAAATAAATCAGCTCTAATTTGTTGCTAGCTAACTTTTGGAATTGGCAGAAGAACTAGAGTAATATAATCACCAAGCACGTGGTTCATGTTAAGATACTAAATACATAATTAACCATTCAATCAATGATGAATATAAGAGATAACGAAAAATATACACAGTACTAGGAATCAAAATACTTGATGGGAGAATTTTACCTCCCAAAATGAACCTAATGACTCGAATCCATCTTACTCTGAGTGTTTGTTGAGAATACTAGATGAATAGACTTAAAAAAGAGAGTAGGGAAGTGTTTGATAATAAAAAAATCGAAAAAGCATTTAGCGTTTTATATAAAACACGAAAAATATATTGTTTAGCTAGAAATGTCAACAATAACATTTAGCATTTTTTTTACAAACAATAAGGAAAAGAAAATTAGGGATATCAACTCAGATTGTACTAATTGAGTTGATTCAATCTTTTTTTATAACATAAAGTTTAGATAAGAGTCTCGGCCTCTCACTCCCAAGATGAGCACAAACCACAGACTTGACGAAGGTTTTTGTTGAATTTCCCACTTCACTTACTTGGATATTATATTGGCTTCTTAAATATAGCAAGTAATCTTATCTCATTAAGGTACCTTTTGAAATTAATTAGACTTTTCTATGAGATTTTATGAAATTTTTTATTGTAATTGTCATCCTATTTAATTATATGTTTCTATACTATTATTTATTATTATTATTATTATAAAAGTAAATAAATAAATAACAAAAATGAAAAGTGTTTCTTCTTTAACATTACTTATTATGCTTTGGCATATTCCAGTAGCGAAATGCATATTCTTTAATTTATCTCCTTGAAACTGCCTTATCGTTAGCCCCATTCAATATGAATACATTAACAATACATTTTTTCTTTATGACATTGGAGGTTTACCTTTAAGAAATTATAGATGTAGAATTTTACTCTCATTGTTAATATTTTTTATTATATCTTAAATAGTAATGTATTAATCTGTCATCATTTATAATTTTAAAGAGTCCGTACTCTAGAAGCACTCTAGCTCTTTTCTTTTTTTTAAAAATGTGAATTAATTACGTTTATTTATTGAGTGATATAGCTTTTTAATTTAATATATCATTTGTTAATTATTTATTGTTTATTACTGCTAATAATAATATTCAGTTTGCTTAATTGAACTGAATATTATTAAAATCAAGCTAAAAATGATCTAATTATGAAAAAAAAATAAATCTATAATTGCACCCAAAATGTAGTATTATATAAAAAAATTGTGATAATACATATTTAATTATTACTAAAAAGATCTTAAAACATATCGATGTTACATGCAAATTGTGCTTATCCAGATAATTAAATAAAGGATGTATATCAATTCACGTGATATATGTTTGATGTTACAAAGGATGTATGTAAGGGTGGCGCCGGCCTCCAGGCGCCGGGTTGTCTCTGCCCCAATTAGAGCATGAATTCACATAAAAGAGAATTTAACATGAGATTTATAAACAAAGAAGACACGAGATTTTAAATGTATTATTACTGAAATTATATAGTAATAAGAATTGACTCAATTAAGTAAATTCATGTGCGTATACATATGATGTCGAATGTTATATTCTAGATGTTTAATTTTAAATGACTCAACTGCATCAATCTCAATAAAAAGCCCACCTAATGCCTTAACTCACAGTACATAGAGACAAACTGATCACTAACTATTTTCCAAAGAGTTTTAATACTATTCTTTTAACAAAAGCCAAATACTAGTGTGGAAAAAAAAGGAGCACAGTGCAGTAAACAAATGAAAAAGAACGAATAAAATAATTTAATATTTCCGACGTTACGTCAACATACTATAATTATTGAGAAATTTTAGCATATTTCGTAAGTACGATGATGTGATAGTCTAAACTAATAAATGGTTGACATATGTTATATGAATCAATAAAATTTTAATAATATGTAATTAATTAAAAATTTATGTTGAGTTAATAATTTATATAAAATTCTACACCGTAAAATAAAAACTCTAAACTCTTAAAATTAAGCCTAGACCCTAAATTATCGATCTTAAATACTAAGATATGTGACGTATCATCGAATTATTAATCTGAAATAGTCATCGAATTATTAATCCGAAATACCACGTCATCCATACACCAAGATAAAATATTTCTCATAATTACTCTAATTTTTTTTTTGAGAGAAATTATTACTCTAGTTTTAGTGATGCAATAAAAGGTCATTTGAAAAGTTATTGAGGCTCAATCGTAGTGCAGCTACGCTGCTTGGCTGATATAAATTTTTTTTTTTTTAAGTAAATTATTTTTGATGTTTTCTAAATTAAATCTTGAAATTCCTGAGTTTTTCATAATTATTTTCTCTCTAAGAAATATGATTTTAAAAAGTCAAAACTGTAAAACTTAAAAGTATATTTATATCATCAGAATAATAGTCTTAAATGAAAACATAAATTTTAGAAATCAAATTGTAAACATATAAAACTTCATGTGCCAAAAATATAGTTTGCACTTAATATTTAAAGAGTAAGTCACACAATATATTTTGGCATAACATAAAATATTAAATTATCTAGTCGAGAAAAACGGATAAAACCACGAAATTCATCGTATGGTTATTAGACCGTAACAGATTTTGTATTCATGGGCTAAAAAAATTGGTCCAAGTAGAACATAAGTTGATTATCACTTGCGTCCATTTCGAGATATGATTTTAGGGTAAATTTAAAAAAATTCCTACAGCTTCACTCATTTCAAATGACAGACTGCAGTTAACATTTGTCAAAATAAAGACTCAAGTTTCACATATTTTTAAGAAGTATCGACTTGTTATATAACTCACTGTTCAAGACTTGAGATAAAAAAAAATAAAAATTTATCAAATCAAAAAATGCATTAGATGCAAAACTGCAACTTTACACACATATGAAATGGCCCTATGAAAACAAAGAAACTATTACAAAAGAATTATCCCCAAATATCTATGAGAGAAGAAGGAAGGAAATGAAAAGCAGAGAGGTTAAGCCTAACCAGAAAAGAAATGGTGCTAATGACATAATCACAATCAAAGTTATGTTGCTGGAAATAGAACCTGTTTCTAGCTAACCAGACTTGGTAAACTGTGACAAAAAAAGCAATTCTACGAATGGCAGCCAACTGAGAGCGGCCAGACGCTTTCCTCCCAACCCAACTAACCGACAATGCGATGCCATGGCATAAGAATGGCAGGTTTCATACATTTCCTGGCAATTACTCTCCAAACTTTGTTGGTAATAGCACAATTGAAAAACAAATGGTCGATATCTTCTTTACCCTGATTGCATAATTCACAGCTATCATTAGGAACAAGACCAAATTTCAACAGCCTGGTCCTAACTCCAACTTTCCTATTCATCATTAGCCAAAGGATGAAACTACATCGAGGAATATAGTGTTTTCCCCAAACCACGCGAAACCAGCTGACCCTCGCCTGTTTAGGCCTCAAACAATTCCAAGCAGAAGCGATAGCGAACTTCCCAGATTGAGAGAGGGGCCAAGAAATCCTATCCTCTTGATCAAGGAAGAGAGGAATCTGACTAATCTCTTGCCAAGCCTGAGCAGTAACTTCGTTGGAAGAGTCAGGGAGAACCTAAGCATCATTCTTAATAACATCAGTCACCAAATCATTTTTAGGAACATCAGTATCCAAAAAAGTAAGAGAGGGATAAGATCTTTTAACAGAGGTTCCATTTAACCATGGATTAAACCAAAAGGAAAAGCTCTTGCCATCCCCTAAAAGATACTGAAACTTGTCTTTCTAGACTTCCCTTAGCTGGACCAATTTCCACCAACTCCAGCTAGCTTCAGTTGGAATTTTAATTCCCCAAAAACTGCTTCCTTTAAGCTTGTTAGCAGCCATCCATTGAACCTACAAGGTACTTTTATGAGTAATGAGGCTCCAAATGAGTTTACCCATTGCTGCAACATTCCAAGATTTGACATATTTAATACCCAAGCCCCCTTCACTTTTTGGCCTACACACAATAGACCAAGCCACACCAGCACCCTTACCTGAGTAAGTACCTTTCTAAAGAAAGCTTGGACACCGTTGATCCATCAATTTGATGACAGAAGCAGGTAAAATGAACATAAAGGCCCAAAATATATGTAAGCTTCGAAGTTCAGAGTTAATGAGTTGTAATCTACCGGCATAAGATAAGTGTTTCACACCCCATGAGTCAATCTTTGAAGTAATCCTATCCACCAAAGTATTGCAATCATGCTTAGTCAATATTGTAGAGGTAAGAGGAACCCCGAGATATCTAATAGGAAAGTGACCCTCTTGGAAGCCAAAAGTGAGAATGATAGCAGCTTTCAGAGGGGAAGGGACTCCATAACTCAGAAAAATATTACTTCTATTAGCATTGACTTGGATTCCTAAGACCTTACCAAAATGTTGTAAACTATCCATTAGTTCCTTAATAGAAGCCACATCTCCATGACAAAAGAAAAACATGTCATCAGTAAAACAGAGATGGTTCAATTGCATTCCTTTGCACCCTTTATGATACTGAAAGTGAGGAGAAATTTTATGAGAGAGGAATCAAGAAAGATGTTCCACGCATAAGACAAACATAGAGGGGACATGGGGTCTCCCTGCCTCAAACCCCTTCCACCAACAAAATACCCCTCCAGGCTCCCGTTGATGACTAAAGAGTAAGTAGAACTCCTAATACATGACATAACCCATTTTATAAAAATGCTAGAGAAACCCAACCCCACAAAGACTTCCTCAATGAAATCCAAATCAATGGTGTCATAAGCCTTCCGAAGATCGATCTTCATTGCACATTGAAGACCACTCCCTTCCCTGGTAATTTCGGATTAGTTCATGAACAAGAAGCACATTGTCAGAGATGTTTCTACCAAGAATAAAAGCTGATTGATTGGCACTCACGAGCTTGTTAATAACCAGATTAAACCTTGTAGTAAGGATTTTGGTGATGATTTTGTAAAGCACTGTACAACAAGCAATTGGCCTATAATCAGACAAGCCCTTTAGAGCAGTTACTTTAGGGATGATGACCAGTGCAGTAGAGTTAATTTGCTTTAAAAGTTTTCCATTAGCAAAGAAATCCTTGACACCCTTGCACACATCATTCCCTACTATTGACAATCTATTCTTGAAGAACAAACTACTAAAACCATCCACCTCAGGGGCATTGTCAACATTGATACTCCATAAGGCATTCTTAATATCAGCATTGGAAACAAGCTGACATAGTAGATCACAATCTTCAAAAGTTAAACCAGACCCAACAGAGATGACTGCAGGATCAATACTATCTCTACTCCCTCGAGCAGTACCGATAAGATTCTTATAGAATAAGAGCATTTCTTGAATGATAGTAGCTTCATCAGTAACCTTAGAACCATCATCCCTTTCCAGAGAAGAGATTTTTTTATGAGCCTTCCGGATATGAGGTAAATCTAATTGTACAAGGTTCTCATGATATTTTGGAGAAATGTCGGCTTTTTTTCTTATTTAACTTCCCGGATATGGTGGTGATCGGTTTGGAAGAATATCATTGATCAAGATCACATGTTGTTATCGTATAAATCAGTACAAGTTAGGTCAAAACGGTTAATTCTTCCTCGTTATTCCAATTGCAACATATCATTTATTCACTTATCGTATTTAGTCATTTATCTACTACCAATCGCAGAGGCTAAATTTGTCGATCATGAATATCTCTATAAATTCACGACGAATATCTCTATACATTGCACAATTTTAAATCTGGATTTGTAATCTGTTTTCCGTAATAATTAAAGGGTTTTATAATGTACCTTGATATCCAATTAAAAATAAGATAAAATAAAAGCAGATACAGAGTGACTTAAATGATCCAGGAATGAATTGCTGCATTTACAAGCCTTGTAATTCAGCTACGTAATAGCTGAAGCAATTGCAGAATATACTAATTAATATTGCACTGCCTACATAAATGAATTCTGCAATATTAATTTAATTCAAGTACCAAACCCCCTAATCTCCCCATAATTAAAACAAGAAGCAAAAACGGATTTATGAAAAAAAAATATAAGAGAAAATAATATTAAAAATTGCATGTAATTATTTAATTCTTTTTCTTTTTTTTGGTTACAAATTATTTAATTCTTTTAGTATTTATATATTGGTTATTATAACTTTATATCATGAAATAACATTTCAACTCAAATTCGATGAACCTAAAAAGCATGAAAACAAAAGAAAAATGGAAATCATGAAAGCAAAAACATGTTGAAATCCTTTATCATTTTGATTTTATACATTGCTAATATCTTATTCAAACATATTAGGTATCTGTTTATGTATTTTTGCTTCAATAAAATTCTTGTGGATCTTTTCAGGGTGTCATTCTAGTCTTCCTTTTATTTATAATATTAATTTTGACATATATTTTTTTTATCAAAAATAAGGATTGAAGTGTTAATTTTAAAAATGATAAATTGTTAGGTGGAAAAGCTCAAAATGACTCTTTAAAGACCACAAAATGAAAAAGTTTTTTTATTATTTAAATCACACATTCTCTCGCTAAACATTTACTTTCTCTCTTCCAAACATCAACAAAATAACCTTTAAATTAAAACATTGGAGAATTTTAAAAGATAAATTAAAATTTCATTAGTTCTTGAAATGTTTCATTTTTTACCTGATTAATGGTCATTTTGAGATTTCTCACCTAATAACTTATCATTTTGAGAAGTCTTATGACTCTTTAGTCCTCATTTTTTAAAGAAAAAAGCTCCAGGTAATTATTTGAAAAATATGTAACTACATATTTTTTGTTTATACTTTACCTTTTAATGCTCTAATAACCGAGTTTTATGGTTAAGGTTGAATTTCTTAACCACATACGAGAAGCTTAAAGTGACCTTATGGTTTTAAAGTGTGCATCTTGCTTGTAATGAATCCATGTCTTACTAATAAACTTCAGTTATCTCCTCTCTAGTTGAGATGTTCGTTCATGTCTGCATCGCCACTTCTCATTATCTCTCCTTACTCAAGTCTTCCTACCCACATCATCCACTTGGGACTGGGTCATTATAAGCTCATCAACTTTCATATGATATATCCTCAAACGACACTTCGTAGATGTAACACTCATGTCCAATACCACGTAGATATTGTCTGTTTTAGTTCAAATTCTTTATCTTAGGCTCATGAATTTTGAACACGCTATGTATGTATTGGATTCACATCTTACTAATAAGCTCTAGTGCTCTCCTCTATATTTATAATCTTCATTCATGTCTTCACCATCATTTCTTAGAGTTGCTGCTCTTTGATTAAACCTTCCTATCTCGATGCTACCCACTTTGCATCGAGTCGCTACAAGAGGTCTCCTTAATTTGGAATAGAAAGAAGATTGACTTTTAACATATAGATTTTCTCATTGGTCTTCTAAACTTGTTTAAAGTGAGACAATAACACTCCTGAATTTGTTTAAAGCGAGACAATAACAAAACAATAACACTCTTGAATTTGTTTAAAGCGAGACAATAACACTCCTAAATTTGTTTACAATGACATTTTGATCTTTATACATTTGCTTACAATAGTCTATTGGTCTCCTTAGTCAATTAAAATGTTATTCCTTTTAATTTGTCTAAATCATCTCTTTATTATATTGTGTGGATATAGAGATTATTCATTTCACTTTATACAAATTCATATCACTAATGAATTGTTTTCTAAATTTATAAACATAAACATTTTTTTTAACAAAGTTGAGAGACCATAAACCTATTGTCCGCCTGGCCGTCTAAGTCCCTAAATTTAAAAATATAATTGAAACTGATTAGAATGACTAGATGTGACTAAAATCCGACTAATTCTCTGACTACTCCAAACACTTTTATTAAACTGATTAAACATATTTCTAACTATGCAAAATTATGAATTATGGTGGTATAATGTGATGATGGAGCATCTAAATTATAGTTTGAGAATTAGTGCATTCAAGAAAATAGAGGAAAAAGGAGATAAGAAAAAGGAAGAGTGGGCCAAAAAATGGACCACATAAAACATAAAAATGGGTCCATAATGTCATAAAATCATAATGGATAAATGCTTTGAATAAAGAAGGAAAAAAATGTTAGTACTATAGGCAAGACATGTTAAATCATGATTGGTTTTTTGGATTTTTGTACACTACATCCTTCACTATTTTTGCTTATATTAAACCACTTATCTTGTCCCTTAAAATCAATTTTTACTTTTTTCAGAAAGTTCGTACACTTAATTATAATCAATCTTAGCCCTGTGTGTTAATTTAGAATCAAAACTAGAAGATGATGAATGGTGTGAGTAAATCATATTAGATATTTTACACCTAAGAAGCAATCTTCTGTGCATTAGCATATCTCTATCACTAAGGGAAGAGTAGGTAGTGGGTTCCTTTCCCTTGAGTATCTACATTATTAGTTTAAGTAATATAAGTGGCTAAATACATTTGAACTCCCCGAATTTGGTTCGAAAAACGGATTGACACACTAAATCTTAAATATGTCTCATTAGTATCCTAAACTTACATAAAATCATATATTGACAACATAAACTTACTTACAATCACTTAGTTCCCGATTTCTTTTATAAATATTATATATATTGTCTTCGTGAACATGATTAAAGCAATATGTTCAATTTATTAAAAAAAATTCAATTGACAGATTAAGAAAATTCAAAAGAGTTATAGCAAATTTTAAAATTTAAAAGTCAATCAATTTGTGAACAAAGTTTGGAGGACTCTAAAAAAAGTTTCAAAAGTCTTAGTATATGAAAATTAATATGTTATTTCAACACATCAAACCATTTATTAAAAATTGCTAGTCAAATTACACTTTTACTTGCTTAAATAGTTAGATGAGATGAGAATTCACTTAAAACCATTACTTTATTTTAATATCTTTTTTCTTCTAAAACTGCATTTTCTATAGTTAAAAGTATTTATATCGTGATATCATATATAAAGAAAAATTGTTTTTGAACTGTTAAAAATGTGAAATTTGAATACATATATAGAATGATTATATTACTATTAAGGTCCGACAAAACGAAACGTACATATGACATTCATCTAGACATTCACGTTAAAGCTGTTCAATTGTCTCATCACTGTGGTCTCATTTCTTATTTAGAATTGTGCTTCCTAATTAGTACTAATAACAAATAAAGAATCCGTCCAAAATGAAGATTTTACTATTGTCGGTAGACCAACCAATAGTAGCTACATCATTCGGCTTATACTTTAAGAGTTCCCGATTAGTTGTGTCCTAATAGAACAAATTTACATTGGATCCTTCTACCCACACTTTAAAGATACATTTATATATACATTTTACTTCATATTCGTATTGCTAATTTTTAGTTGAATTATTTACTAAATTAGACAAGGAGATGGATCATTACATGGATCAACCGTTAAAAAGATTGGATCGTCAATTCATCAAAAATCTGAATTTTTAGAGCCTCAAATTGATATTTGCCATGATTTTATTTAACTTTTTGTTAAATTTCCTTTTATTTTTTTTTGTAGGGCAAAAAGACCCCACCCATCAAATCCTTTCACTCAAAATATAAGAAAATTAGACCCCACAACCCTTCATTAGTTTTGAGAACCGACCCTACCCACTTCATCAATCCATATCATATATTTTATTTTCAATTCAATTGCTTCAAATACCCTACCACAATTATTGTGCTCAAATAATTCCCTAAACAAAGAAAAAAAATTTCTCTATTTTAAAGTTTAATAACTAAACTATTGATAAAAAGTAGCTTTATGTGCTAGGCCCTTCCCTTGAAACATTTCTTTTCAAATATGTATAGTATCAAGAAATGAAATTATTATCATTAATAGCAAGAAATTGGGATGTTTGAGGTTCAATATCTAGTTATTTAATCACATTAGTAAATTAGTATTAGATATCCTAATCTCACATGGCCATTAATTAATTTGAATTTTTTTTATAAAATTTGTATCCATTTGTTTTTCATTTTAAAGAAGTTTGAATTTGTATAACAAAATTTATTAATACATCTTAATCTGAACTAACCAGATATTCGATTGTCGATTCATTTTGGATTGATTCGTTTCTGAAAGAAGACTAGAATGAATGTCTAGAAGAGATTGTTAACCACAGCTGCACTCCATCAATCAAGTTTAGTTGAGCATACTAATTTGTCTTGCAATATATAAATTAATTTATTGCAAGACAAACTAGAATGCTCAACTAGTCTTCGACCACTTGTAATCTTTGCATTGGGTAGACATCCCGATTCTATGAGATAGAGTAGTGCGTTGAGCATGTTTTGATGTGCTTCACTTAACGCATTTGTTTTTAAGTAGATCACATGAAAATCATTGGAGCCCTATAATTGTTTCAAGATAGAGTTTGTTTATAGTTATACGTGTCAATTCCTCTCTCATTAGTATATAGTCAGATGGTGCATATTACTACACATGTTGCGGTAATATTTTCTCCGATATGACATCACGACTGTTGATTAAAAAATTAACTCTTAAAATTTAATCTATTGTTTTCTTTCTATTTCAAAAAGTATATAAAATAAAAGTCCTAGTTAAAGATATATACATAGCTACTCATAAGCTACTGTAAAAGAAAACTCTAAACAACATCAAACAACAAATAATATAAGTAAAACTGAAACCAATAAAACTTTTATTTCTCTTAAAATTTTATTCAATTATTTTTTTGGAGTCAAAAAAGAAATGAGGAAAAATATTTGCAGTAACTATTTTTACCATAAAAAAGTCAAGAATCAGAAATAATTTTAAGAAAACTGACGAGACTATTTTTAAGGTGAAAGGCCCATAAGGAATAGGGTCAAAAGTCAATTCTCCTCTTTAATTTTTAGTTTGAATCAATGCTAATCTAATTCCTAAAGCATCTTAACTAGTTTATACTTTATACCTTATACTCTCCCTATTCCCCAGTCAATATCACACCATTTTTAACATTACCCATACAAATTAACTTATTAAAAAGAAAAAAAAAAAGTAAAAATAATGCCCACTATATTGAATGAATTCACGAGGCAAAAAAGTTGAGGTAAAAGAGGCATTTGTCATCCATTTCAAAACAAAACACAGTAAATATAACACTTGTAAAATTTGTACCAAAAGACTTTACAAAAAACGTAAAAAGAGAAAGGGGAAAAGAGAATATCACACTTTTCTAATGAAACGTTTTTCTTCACGCCCTTCAATACATGACTGCCCCTACCGTCATTTTCGTACATACGATAATTTATACATTAATATGACTAATTCGAGGCAAGTATAAGGAGTGGTTTGAGGAGGACTCGACCCCCTCATTTATCAAACCCATCCTTGGTAGAGCTAGTTTCGGCACATGTAGCTCTGGAAGATGAAAGTTTAGAGGTGTCTCCCCTCTTTGAACTGCTTCAAAGAAATTTAACCGAATAATAAAATCGGCCTTTCAAACAAATATTCATTGCTGATTTTAAGTAAACGTTTCGATTCCAAATGCAGCTATATCAAATATATACTTTAACTGAAAGTGAAGTCACCTAAAAACATTACTTATATTTTTAAATATTACCAAAGAGAGTTGCACACTTTATATCCATTTGAAACAAAAATTTATTTAAACGTTTGAATTATTTCTCTCAAAAACATCTAAGAAGATATGAATCGATCAAACATAAATTGAGATACAGGATCCTAAAACAATCCTATCAGTAAACTCTGTATTCATCATTGCCCAAAAAGGTGTTTGAACTGCTTGAAATGTATTTGAGCATCTCAAACGGATAAATCAAATCAAGACCTAATTACTAAAAGTAGTACTAATTGTCTATTAAAAATTCAGATAAAAATCTCTATAAATCAGAGATTATAGTATTAGAGATTTGAGCCCTACCAAGAAAGTAAATGCCCTAAAAAGATGAGAAAAATAATAAATATAATGTTCTATCCTCCTTTGTTCCCCTCTAGAGAAACAATCCCTTATCAAAAAAAAATTAAAAATTAAAAATTCATCATATCAAATAAAAAAAATAAAGAAATTTACTCTGGAACCCAGAAGTCTCTGAAGTACTCTACAAGCTTCTGATTTTGAACAATTTTTTTGGAAAATCTTTATTCTCTTCCTTTTTCTTTCTATTCATATTATTAAGAACCACATAAGTTTATTTATTACATTTATTATGGAGTCTTAATCTCTTCTCCTACTTTTGCTAATTACAGTCTTACAGAAGACGAATCCCATTATACCAAATCCATAATAGAATTTCTCCTAATTAATCTCTTACATACATGTCCTTGCAAATTCCAAAAAAATTAAAAAAAAAAGAAGAAAAACAAGGAAAAAAAGAAGTCATAATATCATTATCCGGTTTATATTTGCTCATATAATATCATTTATATTTTTATACTCGAATTTCAAAATGTAAAAATGAAAAAGAAAAAAACATCAAAATTGTTTATGACTTCTCTCTGAGGAGAGAAGCTAATCCGGTGACCATATTCGCTCTTCTATCTACACTCTTCGATTTCAAAGCTGGCGGCTGCCACGTCGCCAATTCCAATTTTACTTTCTCCTCCTCGCCGGAAAATTTCACCGGCGACAACAAATTAGTTTCCGATTTCGGCGTTTTGTCGCCAAAAATCAGCTCCAATTCTCCAAAATCATCACTCTCCGTTTCAATTACACACTCATCTTCATCTCTAAAGCATTCCGTTTTCGCGATCGAAACGTTGTCGTTTTGGCGAGTATAAGCAGAGAGCCATTTAGCTCTCATATACTCTGCTCTTCTCCATGGAGGAAAGTGCATCCCTTTCTTCTTCAAGCTTTGTTTTGCTGCCTCCGATATGACGGACACGATTTGACCTAGCCGGTCTGATTTTCCGACGAAGATGTACGGTAGGGATTGCAGGATTGATTTGTATACTCCGGTTGATCGAGCGATTTGAAACTCCGATCGGAAATCAACATCGATAAGAATTCTCTCGCCTTCTATGATCACATCTACATATTCATATTCACCTGATTGATTGAAATAATATCAGAATTTTGCTTTTAAAATCTCAATAACTTAAAAGCTCGAGTTGATATATCGATTGATTAACGTACCGGCGGGATGAGAAGCCGATTTCTCCCATTTAGACTTGCAAATAGATGAATCGTAGCCGAGAGATGATAATCCAACGGCTACGATCTTTCTCAAGCCGTCCTTTTGCTTTTGATTTTTGTTCTTCTCTATAATCATCGAAGTATCAGCTAAGAGATTTCTCTCGGCAACACTAGCGCAGGGAATCAAACTCTGTAATTAACAAACAAAAGTTCATTTAGCTGCTTTCAAAATTGAGAATCAAAGATTGAAATTAGCACTAATCAGATCAATTAAGTACCTTAAGAACATCAGAAGGATCACCGGATGATCCATAAGCGATCGAATCCCCAAAACCACCGCCGAACACATCAAATTCATCATCAGAGCTATCAATGTTATTTCCGTTAAAGCAATTGCATCGATTCAGGCCGCGAAGCGTCTTCTCGTTGCTCTCTTCAATGTAACTCAGCACCATTTTATCTAAACACACTGAGCTAGGCTCGAACTCAGCACCTCCGTAATGAACTTCGCCGACGGCGATCGCCTTTTCAACGGATGAAACTCTGAATTGCCGTTCGAAAAGCCTCTTCAGACGAGATTTCAACACCGGCTTCACCGGAACCGCCGTGGTGAATTCAACATCTATCGGTTGGATCTTCATTTTAGAGCCAAGGATAAAATAGGAAATTCAAAAAAAAGGATGGATTAACTGCTCTGTTTATATCTCTGTCAAGTATCAAAGACTCGGATTGCACAGACTCTGAGAGTAATCAATTACTACTTTGTCCTCCTGATATTATTTTTCCTCAGTACATTACACAAAAATCAATGCGCAATCAAACTCTCAATTTTCTACACCTTAATTTGACTAACAAAATTCAAAAAAAATGCGAAAGAAAAGGTAAATTAAAATAAAAATGAAAAAGAAACGGTTAAACTAAGAAGAAAGAATGAGTAGACGGTTAGAAGAATTGCGTTTGTTCGTGGAAAACGTGACGGGGATGGTGATCGGAAGCACGGACATTGCGTGAGAAGAGAGAAAAAGAAGTGGCCGGAATATTCATTCCGGTGAGGATAGGGATAGGGATAAAAGGGGGATTAGTTAAAGGTGTGAGGAGTGTTTGTTTGGTGGTAATTGGGTTGGAGAGTGGAGAGCGTTGGGGAGAAAATGGATGGGGTTGAAGGGGGTTTTTATAAGACGGAACAAAATGGACCACTTTTTTTTTACATTACAATCAAAATCCTCTTTATGTTATTGTTTATGGATGATGGATGGTATGGATATTATATATGGTTCAATAAACATGGAATTCAATTTCTGAAAGTGTTTAAAGCTTTTCTTTTTCCTATTTTGTTCTTTTACGTATAAATTTTGATTTTTTGATTTGAGACTTGTTCGATACGCTATAGGTGGATTTTCTATGACTTTTTGCGTACACTATGACTTGAATTCTAGAATCGATTTATGCAGTTTAAGACTCTTAAACACTCGAGTTAACCTGATTCTTATTTGTTTTTGCTTAACCACATTATGTTAATTTAACTTATAATATGCTTTGAATTTTAAATTAATTTCATTGTATGTTGTTGTCCTTTTTTTTTCAATTAATTAGCATAAATGAACTCCTCTAAATATTAATTCTTTTAACATAAATTTGAAATTAATGAACTCTAAACATAAAATTTAGGATTTTTTTAAAGAAATTTAAGGAGGTTTTTTTAAGTAAACACAATCAAAAATAAAAATAGATTTTCAATGTTTAAAACTACTAACTACAGCTTCATTGGCACACATACTTGTCTGAAACTTATCAGACTCTACTATCACATCTTCACACCCCGACAAGAGATATTAGTACGAAGGACAACTACTCGACTGTTAGATGCCCAATCTCGAGTCACTAAAGCCCATTATGGCTACAGAACTGGTATACACCTAATGTCTATAAAAACTCAAAACGTAATATATAAATGATAATACAATTACTTTTTACCCTATCTCTCTACTTTTACTTACTTTGAACTTTCTCGCTTTATAATTTTACTAACTTGATCGTCGGAGTGTATTTAGTGACTGAAGCCAACTCATAAGAGGAGCTCGACGACTCAAGATCTACTTATCAGAACTATTCGATTGACTCATATGTATCCTTATCATTATTTGGTGCAGTGAACGTGGATTACAAGCCATTCATTCGACCAAATCTTGTCTGAATCTTAGAAAAAAACCCAAAATCCAAACCATACTTCAAAAACAACCTAAGATTTACCTTTTCCTATGCCCTCTTCGGCCATAACCCCATGTGCCATATTCATGAACCTCATAAACATCTACTCTAAAGATGATAATATCGGTGCAAGGTCTTTCTCACGACCCTAATTAGGTAGCTCAAGAGTGGTACCCAGGGCTGAAGCCTGAATCCTTCAACTCTTTTGAACACTTAAAGACACAATTTATAGCACGATTTGTAGTCAAGGCGGGCCATATTAATTATAATCTAAACGCCCTCAAATAGAGATCAACAAAAGCCCTTCGAATTAACTAAACTATTATCAACAAATGGCATCACAAGTTAAGGATCTCAACCTGGAGGTGGCCATAAATGCAGTGTCCATTAGCACAACCTCTGAAAACATTAAGCTGAAACTCATGAGGAAACAACCACAGACTTTTGAAGAGCTAATGGCCATTGCTCATAGTCATGTCCGTCTGGACGACATCCACAGAGCCACTAATTATGAAGAGTCGGAAATTGATAAAACGGGAAAAACCACCCAAAGGAAGACAAGCCGAAATCACTTCCAATACAAAGATAACTTGTCCTTCGCAGGGAAGAAGCACATATCACATACATGCCTCGAATAGACGAACATGACCGTCGGCTTTAACGACAAGCGAAAGTACATTATTACAACCGACCTTACTAACCCGCCAATGACTCTATAAAAAAACCATCTTCACATACATAGGAACTCTGATTCACATTCTTAGAGGACCACAAAAATATGATAAAATACTGCAAGTATCACAACAAGAAAGGTCGTTCGACTTATTATTGCATTAGCTTAAGGGCCAAAATGGAGAAAGTAATATAGAAACGAGCATCGCCCTAACCTAGCGAACAAGACCTAAAAAGTGAAGCTTTGAGTAATGTCAAAATTCAACTATATATGAAAATGGTAACTCCTAATCATGAGTTGTTTATGATAATCTTTCATGAAGTTATTGATTGTATATTGTGTCCTAAGCTATTAGTCAATGCAACTTCACCTTTTGATCTAGAGTTCATTCAGCACTCAGTAGCTAGAAAGATACTGACTTATAGTCTGAAGCCTAACAATGAGTATTGACCATCTTTGAAGAATTAACTCAGTAGCCTATTAAAGCTCAAGTAGTTTGATGAAATAAATCGAGATAATGGTACATTCGAAGATCTGAACGCAATAGATCATTCAAACTTGTGTAAAGAAGTCTAAATTGAAGATTTCAAGATATTTCACCAAATGAATAAGTCTTAAAGCAGTCAACATTGCAGGCGGAAATCATCTTCTGACTTTACACCAAAATGACAATTTTTCGTTCTGCTTCAAAGTTCTCTCTTATGTAATCACTAATAAGGAGGGTTCAACGTTCGAATCACTTTCCAAGACAAAGTTTATTGCTCTGTAGAAGCAACGACAACTTGTTAAGTCTAACGGGAAGATTGCAAATTAAAATTTAAGATTCAAGCTCAAACGGCTAGTTTCAAGAACATATTCCTTAATGCTCTCAATCTTAGAATGGTTCTAAAAAGCTCTTAACAAAAATTGTACACTCTCATTGTATTCATTATTTTATTGAGTCAAAAAAAGAGAAAAAAAATTTAGAGTTACATCTAAGTCTTCACTGACATGAAGAAAAACTACTTGGTGTAAGTAGTTGTGACAAAATAACGAGAGTAGATTAAGGAGGGTACTCAATTGTTGTATTGAGCTATTGTAAAAGGCTGATTTTTCTGCATTCAAAGATATACTTAGTGGATTCAAAAATCTCAACGGAAGGTACCTTGAGGACATGAGTAGGCACAAGGACGGTGGCTGGACCTGAATAAATCATTGAGTATTTTTTTTATCTTTTAGCACTTACATATCTTTCTTATTGCTTATGAGTTATATTGTGTGCTTGTTGAGTACTAAGTACCAAACTGCTTACTTATTTATACTTTGATATATTATGTCGGAGCAGTGTTGAACTTTTAGAAGTTAAGATCCACAATTTCTACAACTAGAGTTGAGAATGCACATGTAACTGATTTGGTTCCTCAGGCAACTGAAGAAACTGAACTGGTTACACAAGAACCTACAAGGTCATGTATGACTCGTCTTCAACATGGGAGGTATGGATATGTGGTCACTGAAGATAATAAGCTCATGGATGTTGATCAAGAATAGACCACATCTTATCAAGTGGCTACTGAAAGCCCACAATTAGCTGAATGGTGCAAAGCCATTGAGGCTGAACGCAATCCATGTACAATAACTAAGTATGAAATCTAGTGGATCCACCTCTAGAGGTTAAAGTAGTGGAATGCAAGTGGATTTTCAAGCTTAAGTTTGACAAAACCTTCAAGGGACGACTAGTTGTAAAAGGGTTCAAACAAGTCAAGGGCATTGACTATGATGAGACTTTCTCCCCAACTGTTATACTCAAATCGATTAGGATATTGCTAGCCATAGTTGTATGGTATGACTATAAGATATGGTAAATGGATGTCAAGACCGATTTCCTAAACTAAAGGTTACAGGAGGATGTCTATATGACACATGATGAAGGTTTATTCGATCCAAATTATCTGAACCAGGTATGTATGCTTCAGAGATCCATTTATGGGTTGAAGCAACCATCCAGGTCTTGGCATCAAAGATTCAACAAAGCCTTAAAGGAATATGGTTATGAGAAAAATCTTGATGAGCCTTGTGTGTACGTGAGATTCAGTGGGAGCATAAACACCTTCCTAATGTTGTATGTTTATGACATACTACTGGTTGGAGGCAATGTTGTAGAACTGCAAAGAACAAACCAAATGCTTTATAATGAAGGAATTACATAATGTTTAGACGATCCTCATGATCAAGATCTATAGAAATAGATCTAGACGTCTCACTGGGCTGAGTCAGATATAATACATAGATAAAGTCCTTATACATTTCAACATGGAAAAATGGAAGAAGGTTTCCACCCCCTTTTTTCCATGGTACAAAATTAAGTATAATGACTTTCCTCAAAATAAGAGGGACCGACAGGACATGAAGCAGAAGCCTTATTCTTCAACTATAGGTTTGATTATGTATGACATGTTATGTACTAGGCATGTCGTGGCATTTGCACTAAGCATGACTAGCCATTAGTAATATGATCCTTGTGAGAAGCATTTGTTGGTCGTCAAGCTCATTCTTAAGTACTTGAATCGTACTAAGAATACTTTTCTTGTGTATGGAGGTCAAGATGAAATGGTAATGTCAGGTTACACTGATTTTATAGTTTTGAGACTAATGAGGATAAGAATGAATCTTATTCCGAGTAACTTTTTGCTTAATGGTGGCGACGTTAGCTGGAGGTCTTCGAACTAGTCCACAATTGTTGATTCATCTACATAAACTGAGTACACTGTAGCATGTGAGGCTACAAAGGAAGATGTCTGAATCAAGAAGTTTGTCACCAACTAAGAGTAGTACCCACTATCCTAGATTAGGTAGAGTTGTTCTGTGATAACAAAGGGGATCTTGTACAAGATCACGGGAAGGAACTAACACATACTGAGAAAGCTTCATCTAATACAAGAGATTGTTTCTAGGGGTGATGTAAAATTGCAAAGGGTGGATACAGAAGACAATGTCACACATCCACTTTCCAAAGGACTTGCCCAAGCAAATTATGATGTTTATACATGATCTATAAAACTAAGGGTAATGCCTACTTGAAACTAGTTCAAGTGGGAGATTGTTGGTGTGTCATAGTTCAAAGGCATGTGTCTAGATATGGTTTGTATTGAACCTTGAGTTTCGGTTGATTATATCGTATGTATTGTTATTTCTTAAAGGCATTAATCTATTAATACTACATAATTAGAGTATCCTATGATTGTTAATCATGAATGTCCCAGGTATGTCTTAATCATGGGAAAGATTAGTTCAATACACTTATGTATTTTGACAATTTTATGGTAGTATTAATATAGTACTAGGTTGGTCAACTATAAATGCAGGTACTTGTGGTACACACGAGACTGCATCGATTCGCTACAACAAAGTCAAATGGTTTATATGTGATTGTTACTCTTTTTTCCTTGAGTAGCAATCCAATGTCGTCTGATCTGAACGAATTATCATGCTAATATGGAATCTAATTCACTTTGACATTCACCTAACTTGTCTATTAAAGGATGTTAAATACGAGTATGTTGGATGGATCAGTTAATATGTTGATATAAATAATGGAGTAATGGATTTACCATTCATTTATGATGAGATGATATCACCGACAACTTGATCAATAAAGCTGAAAGCACATGGCCATATGTCCGGATAAGTTTTATACAACTTGATTCGTTTGATAAATTTATTTTAGATAAAAGAATATATAAACTACAGAGAGGGTGATAATCATCATGCTTCTAGTTTATATTCTAGATATAAATTGGTAAAAGACACATAGACACATACCTTAATTTCTGCAAGGAATCAACATATTTTAACTGATAGCATGGGAGATTTTCTGATCTCCAATAGTTGGCAAAATCTGTCGCCTCTGCCTGATGATATTAATAACGAATTAATGAAGTTTGAAGATGCAACGATCAGACAGATGTTTGTGTTTGGAAACCGACGAGTAATGAGAAGTTCTAATTCCACTTATGACAACGCCTTCCTCCTCCTCCTCTTAAACATCCTGGTTTTGATTTCCTTTGGCACATGTCGGATCCTCTATCTCATTCGATGGTTACTTGGCACACTTTTTTTGGGTTTTCTCCCGACCCATGAAGCTCTTTGTCACCGTGTCATTTTTTTATTTTCTCGTTGTAGTCCGTGTTGCTTGGAAGAGGAGTCTCTTCATCACTTGCTTGTTCACTGTTTTTTTTCAAATACTCTTCAGTGAAGTCTTGAGGCTTTATTCGGCCGAACACTTGATCTTGGTTTTTTAAGGATTTATTTATGTCGGTCAGAGTTCGACAGTTGAGCTCTCATTTCTTGGTTCTTAGGAAAAGCATTGTGGTTCTACAGTTTGTCTCATTTGGAAATCTCTCAATGCCTGCATTTTTTATGATACGCATCTGAACATTATGAATAGCTTGCGTTAGTTATGAGTTTTTATTTTGTGAAGAAGATGTGTCTAAATGTGGTAATATCTGCAATTCAAATGTTAAGATTGGATTATTCCATACTTTACACCTTTCTCCTCATTTGAATCGAGCTTCGAGGATTATTTTTGTTTGTTGGATTTTAACTCTGTCAGGGTGGTTGAAGGTTAACATTGCACGTTTGTTTTAGGGGCTCCTGGACCAGCGGGTCACGGGGGAGTTCTCCTCATCGATCAATGAGATCTTTTTCTTTTCCGTTGGCATCTTCTTTTGCTTTTCTCGTCGAGCTTCATGCTGCGAGTTTTGCAATTCAAGTAGCCTCAAATCGTGGTTGGTCGATCATAGTTGGTTGGAAAGTGACTCTACATATATTATTCATCTCATTCGTTCTCACTCTCGTGACGTCCTTTGAAGTATAAAGACTAATTGGCTTTGATGGTTGTCCACGTCTATTGCAAAGGAAATCAAGTTACTAACACCTTAGCTAATTATAGTCGTACGAGTTTTATTCTAGAATGGTGGAATAAATCCCTCTTTTTATTCGATTTTCTTTTCAAATAACTATAGTGGCTGGGGTATGTTTCAATTTAGCTGCTCTTCTTTTTCCTTGTTTTAATTGTCATCTTTTTGTAAATTTTTTCAATTTTTATAGATTTAGATTTTTTGCTATTTGTCGGGAGTGCAAACCTAATTAAAATGTTCAGCTTTTAACTTCGTCAATTTCAACTTTTATTGAAACCTTTATTTATATTCTTATTTGTGAAAAAATATATGTTAGTTTATCAAAAGAAATTACTAGAAAAATAAGTATGCATGTATGGTAAAACAAGAAATAGTGGAAAGGATTAACAATATAGAAATAGAACATATGATAGTATAATATAATGCAATATAAGTGGTTATCAGTAGAGCAAGAAACAATTATTTTTCAGGTTGGTGGGGTTATATATATTAATTACAAGGCTCCACACTTTCAATTATCATACTGACTTTTTAATTTATAAATACTATTATATTTAAGTAATTTATTATTTTACATGCAAACATTTTTTATAAAGGTATTAAAATTAAGATTGATCTTAGTTTATACAAAAGAAAAAAAGAAGAGTATTCACTTAAACAATACCCAACTAGCCTTGAAATAAAAATGGCGATTATTTTTTAAATAAAAACATACATCCATGTATAAGACAAAAATCCAACTGCAATTATCACTGTTATTTATTTAAATTATTACTATCATTGTTTATTTGAATTTATATTATCATTAAAGGTGTCTTCTGTAGTGTGCAATATTTATTTTTATGAGTCTTAATTTTCTGGTTGATAATAGATCAATTTTTAGTTGGTCAGTTACCGCTTGATCTTAATCAGAGAATCCATTAATTGAATGAATCTTGAACCTTTTGATTAAGATCAAACGGTAGTTGATCAGTCTCTAACTAAGGCATTGGAACTCCTATTTTTATACCTTCTTTTCTCTGTTTATTTAATCAATTGCTAAAGAGTGTAGACCAAAAAGGCATTTATGGTCCTTCATCATTTCTATTTTGATGAATATAGCCTCAGAATTCTTTTTTTTATTTCAATTACAACATTAATTATATGCTTTGGTATTTTAAGCTCTTCGATTAGACATTAATGTAAAAACTAATATTGATCATTGTTAGAAAATTAAATTTCGAAACTCGAATGCAAGTAGAATGAATAACGTGCTGTTGATAACTCAAATTTTCAAAGCTGAATTTTTTCTAATTGTTAATGTGATAAAAAAAAGAGTAAGTAGAGGTTGTTAAATAAAAATTGATAAGATACAGTTTTTTATATGATCATTGGAAAATTGTAAAGATATATAGTGGTTTCATTATTAAGCACAGTAGGCTGACTTGTAGAGTAGTAGTTTATTACTCATTCTTTTCTCGAATGTATGTATTTTTTAAGTTAAAAAGTGAAAAATTAAGAATCTTGTCGTAAAATACTAATATATACTTGAGATCTCAATAAATGTGTTTCCTTTTTCTACATAACTCTTAACTATTTGGTTTTATTTTCTAAAAACTAGCAAATGATGTCTTATATATATGGTAATTGTATTACTTTTTTTTTTAAGCGTAATCAAATGGGGACAATATAAACAACAAAAAATTAAAATAGGAAATAAATGACAAAACGACATACATTTGTAAATCTTTCAACTTGTTTAAACGACATACATTTTTGGTTTTATTTTTGAAAAACTAGCAAATGATGTCTTATATACGATAATTGTATATTTTTTTTCTAACGTAATCATATCTTATATAATTTTATTTGCCAAATTGAAATATTCTTTGCTTTCTATATGATAATTATTTGCTATACAGAAACAGTCCAGTGAAGGCACCTGAAATGGCATTATTTGATTTGGAGTGTAGTATGAAATTCGAATACAGGCTTTGGTCACTTGACAATTGACCCTTCAATTGAAAACATTAATTTTTAATATTAATTTCTCAAATGGATTTCATTTCAAAGGAAATATGATTTGTTAGTGAAAATATATTAAGTTTTGGACGGATCAGTTGAGAGACTTGGTCATGTGTATATAATTCTGTCTAGAATTTATTGAATTTCTTTGATTTTCATTCGTATTTTATTTTTATTTTATTTTTTTAATGCAATTTGATGTTGATTCAATTCATTTCTAAAATAACTAATCGTTGGTTGTCACAGTGGTGGTATGTGAATGCGTTTGGTAGAGAAGTTTGCAGATTGATCATCCACAATGACGACTGAAAGAGGTTTAAGTACCATAATTCTTAGACTCGCTCCAAATTTAAATTAGTCGGTCCAGTGGGTTCAGAAACCGAATGAAAAACCAAAAATTGATTTCTAAAATCAGTCTCTGTCCTGATCACTGAAATTTTTTTTGATCAAAAAATAAACACCTTATTTTCAAGATAACAAAGGTGCACCACAAAAACCTAAAGCTGAAAAAAAATGAATTTATTACTAATGTAGTCCCTTTTTCAAGAGACATTTACATATCTGACTTACTTTGGACAAAAGCTTGCAGGAAAAGCACGAAGACCATTACGAGCACTAAGATCCTATTCTTTTGAATTAAAAGAAACAGAACTATTCTGAACTGAACTGAATGATGCTGAACTGGACTGAACTTGATTTTGCTGAACTGAACTGAACTTAATTTTGTTGAACTGAACTGAACTTAATTTTGCTGAACTGAACTGAACTTAAAAATAAATACTAAAACTAAATTTAACAAATAATAATAATAATCTTGCATCATAAATAATAACTATAATAAAAAAATATAAATTAAGATAATAGTAATAATATTAATAAAAATTACGGCATGCAAAAGCCGCTTCGAATACTCTTGGATATTTGTCACAAAATAGAGAACGTTGAATTAGATGTCATATGCTAGAGTTTAGGCATGAAAAACTTAAGAGAATGGACGAACATTACAATGATTTACATTCATCATTGAGAATGAAAGTAGAAATGACTTTTGAAATAATAATATTTATTTATATCTTTATAAATGTTGAAAACAAATTGGACCAAATAATTATAATTATAATAAATATTAATAGATTATATATAAATAATGTAAATAATAAATATTTATTAATAATTTATTGATAAGAATAATAACAATTATAATAATAAATTAAAACTGAACTGAATTTAATGTTGTTGAATTGAATTGAACTGAATACGGTTGACTGAACTGAAATGAATATTGTTGAACTGTACTAAACTTAATGTTGCTGAATTGAACTGAACTTAATATTGCTGAAAATAAGTGCTAATAAGTTCAAAAGAATGGGATCTAATAGCACTATAAGCAATATAAGGGTATCTTTGTCCAAAATAATTGAAAATGTCTAGTTTTGAATATTGAGCAAAGTAGATCAAATATCTAAATGAGCCTTAAGAAATGAGCAAAACATGCAATTAACCCAAAAAAAAAAAAAAAAACCAAAACTGCAGAAATTAAATAAAGATGCTACATAATAGTAAGGAACACTTTAACGGATTATGCACTTAAAAAATGTCATTTTGACACATAAATCATAATAAAATGTTTGGTTTAAGATATACACGAAACTAATGCTTTGACTGGTTAAAGGATTGTTGACTTCGGTGATACAAAAATCGAGGAACCATTTTCGGTTTTTGAATAACCGAAGATTGATTTTTATGAATTAAAAAATACAAAAGGTGAGCCAAGGTAACCATTTTCGGTTTTTGAATAACCGAAGATTGATTTTTATGAATTAAAAAATACAAAAGGTGAGCTAAGGTAACCATTTTCGGTTTTTGAATAACCGAAGATTGATTTTTATGAATTAAAAAATACAAAAGGTGAGCCAAAGTAACCATTTTCGGTTTTTGAATAACCGAACCTCGATTTTTATGAATTAAAAAATACAAAAGGTGAGCCAAGGTTGTCTGATGAGAGTAGCTGTATGGTTAAAGTGTATTATATTCCATGATTTGCAGACATCTCGAATTACATCAATAACACCAATATCTCCTTCCCGGAAGTGGTTGTCAATGAAGAATTCGTGTCCAATCTGCAAAGGTTGTGCTGTGCCGGACAGTATGAAAGAATAATAAGAAGTTGATTTTAACTTGTAAGATAAAAACCATTTATGAAATTATTTTGAAAAGGGAACTATATAGGATTCTTGTATATAGTACCTTTGCCGAAAAGGAAGAAGAAAGAACAGTGAAACTGATCTATCTATATCTCACTTCGGGGAATTTGTAAATGAATGTTGCTAAAATGATTAAACCATTTGTTGTTTGTCTCCCTTCTCATATTTGAGGAGCCTTACTCTCATCAGACAACCTTGGCTCACCTTTTGTATTTTTCAATTCATAAAAACCAATTTTCGGTTATTCAAAAACCGAAAATGGTTACCTTGACCCACCTTTTGTATTTTTTAATTTATAGAAATCAATCTTTGGTTATTCAAAAACCGAAAATGGTTCCTCGTTTTTGTATCACCGAAGTCAACAATTCTTTAACTAGTCAAAGCATTAGTTTCGTTTATATCTTAAACCAAACATTTTATTACGATTTATGTGCCAAAATGGCATTTTTTAAGTGCATAATTCCACTTTAACATAGTGGTTAAATACACTTTCTATAACTAAAAAAGTCATGATCAAAATGAAAAAGTTTTTTTTTTTATTAACTGTAATTGTAATTGCATCGAAATTTTTTAATTGCCTACACTAAGCTGCAATTGTCGACAAAATTATGTTGAAGTTGAGATTTCCCGTTCAATTATTTAACTTTTTGACCAACAATATATATTTGAAAAAATAAAAGTGAAAATATAGTAATTACTTTGATTACCTAAATAAAGTTTTCTTAATATATGATCAGTCACCAGTACAGCAGCACTTTAACACAATTGGACCGTTTGGCACTAAAACAATTGATTGAGATTATAGACAAATTAAATGGGATGAGCACTACCTTTTAATCTTATTTTTAATTAATTTTATATCCCGGTAAAAGAAAAGAGGTCAAAATCAAAGATTAAATTTATGAATCTTCATTTGTAAGCATGTCTGGTAATTGTCCACGGTTGCACAATGAATCTTCATTATTACATCTTTTTTCATTTAATCTTGGTCAAAATCATATTACTTAATCTAATGCGTGATTCAGCAAAAATATTTGAAGGTTTAATGAATTGTGATTAGCAATTAATGTGAATTTGTTAGCGAGATCACTGGTACTAAGATCAATGGTAAAATAAAATAAAGACTCAGTGTATAAATATTTATATGGTTAGTGTAAATGATGTTGTAAGCTTGTAAGGCCCTGTTTTTTTTATTTAATTTCAACATATTTCAATTCAATTCAGTTCAATTCAATATCGTTCAATTCAATTCAGTTCAATTCAATACTGTTCAATTCAATTCAATTCAATTCAATTCAGTTCAATTCAATTCAATTCAACACTTTTCAATAATTCAATTCAGTTTAGTAAATTTCATAAATATATTTTTTTAACCATTCTCTTCAATATCTTCATCATCTGATTGCTCTTCATTTTCCGCTAGCCGTCGTGATTGCCAAATTTGTTGTGCTATACCATTCCGTACTACTAACATGGCATTTTTTCGGTTTGTACTAAATATATCTGAATCTACTCTTCCATTGACATTTGGACCATATTGTGTAATTGGTATTCCAAGTGTGCACAATCTTATAAAGTTATGAAGCGTAAATGTAGAAACAATGATCGACATTTGAAGCATATTGCAGAGCACCTTCCACCTTTTCTTCAATTGTCCAAATGACATTTCAACTTTCATTCTCAATGACGAATGTAAATAATTGTAATGTTCTTCCATTCCTCTAGGTCTTCCACACCTAAATTCCAACATATGATATCTAGTTTCCGCATCTCTAATTGGAAATAAATATCCAAGAGTATTTGAAAATTCTATCAATAAATGTGAAAATTTTATCAAATGAGCAACATGCCAACACATTCCAACTTTTGTTTCCATGGCGATCTCGAAATGGCACACCTTCCTCATCGCGTATATTTGCTTGGATATGGGTTCCATCTAAAGCCCCAATAATAAAAATAAAATTAAAAGTTACATGAGGTTTAAAATGAGAAAGTATACATGTTATGACTTATAATGTCCAAATATAATGTCGAACATTACCTTAAAATAAGGCCAATAACGTGAGTTGTTCGCTACTTCCGGAGGGATCTCTGACAAACCACGATGTGGCCTGATAATATTATTTAAAACTTTATTAGGTGTTAATATTATTTAATTAATTCTTAGCTCAGAATCAGTTAAAACTTTATTAGGTGTTACAAATATTAAATTATAAAATTTTTGACTCTCCTAGCACAAAAATTATTCAGTCTCATATATAATACAATATTAAATTATAAATTTTTAACTCAGTCCAGTAAATTTAGTCCAGTAAATTCAGTTCAATAAATTCAGTTCAATTCAATTTATTTCAGTTCAATTCAATTCAATTCAATTCAATTCAATTCAATTCAATAGCATTCAGTTCAATTCAATTCAATTCAGTTCAGTTCAATTCAATTCAATTCAATCAAAAAGAACAGAGCCTAATATCCTATACATATATGTGATCAATGTTGTTAATGAAGACTGCATTGGCCATCTATAATATTCCATATAATATCAAATTTTAGAGAATAAACACAAATATACATTGAGTCAAAAAGAGTTTAGTTACCATTAGAAGATGAAAAGAGTTCAGTTGCAGGTTTGTTGTCACAGTAAATTGTGACTGCCTTTTGATGTTGAACTCCAAGGTAGTCAAACATATATAAAAACCATTGCGCTTCATATGTATAGTTAGGGCCAAAGCTCTAATACTAATACTCTCCAAGTTGCTCTTCTAGGGCATAATTATCGCCCTCTTTTATTTGAGTAATTTCCAAATTCTGTGAGAGCCATGGCGAGCTTATTGAGCCTTTACGGACTATTTTACTAATTGATAAACTTTAATGGTCTATATAAATTAATTGGGTTTAGTGAAATTGAATGTAAAATTGTTATTGTCATGCATTTTATAATGTCGTGTTACTAACCTTGCAACTAAGTGTAATTAGATTTTAATGAACTTTTATTTCGAAGAATTGTTTGTAAATATTTTGTTATTTTAATATTTTTAATAGTATATGCTTTTATTTTTAAGATAACTGAAGCCCATGTAATGGAGATCCAGATAAAAAGAAACTCATAACTGAAGCCCCGTACGACAACGAAGAAGATTTATTTTTGGGGAAAGTACAAATAAAATCTCTGTGGTTTTAAGATTTTGTAAATAAAGCAATATGGATTCATTTTTTTGCAAAAGGATGCATGTGGTTTACATATTTGACAAATAATCAAGTCAACCATCCACGTCATGAAGTCAACATGACATGTCATCAAAAAAATTAATATTTTATTATACTATGTCATCAAAGTCAACAAGTCAACATGACGCATCATCAAAGTCAATATCACATGTCATCAAACACTAACACCTTAAGTGAAATTTCTTTTATTGTCAATTTTGTAAACCACATGCCTCATTTTGCAAAAACTGAAACCACATTTCTTTATTTGAAAAAAATTAAAACCACAAGAATTTTATTTATATTTTTTCCTTTATTTTTATTAGATCTGTAGGTTATAATCATAAAATCTATAAGATATCTATTTTATTTTATGCAAATTATAAATATATATTTCAATTTTTAAATAGTAATATTAAGTTTAAATTAATGTCACATGATTAAAGTGGTAATTAGTGGTGTGGTGTCCTTTCGAAAAGTGTTCAAATTCTAATTAAAAAAAGAAAATCAAATTGTTGGAAATTTTTAACTTTAATTAGCAGGAAAAGAAATCGATTTTTTTTTATGAACAAAAGAAATCGATTTCTACTACAAAAGAAGAAAGGAAAAGAAAAAAGACTTAGGACAGAATTTAAACAATTAAGTTCAATATCAGTTTAATCGTTATTATACTTTAAAATGGAGTAGTTTCTTTTTCTTATGTCAAGAAAAAAATTATCTTTTCTATGAAATTATTTTTGTAATTTGTATTTATTTTTTTAACAAAAAATTTTGCAATTGTTATAAATGAGTGACTTTTCACAAATAACGTTCTAGAAAAACAGAATTGGCCTTGTTTAGGGTAAAATGGGTTACGTAAATCAAAGTGAGAATTCCTTTTCTCCACTTTATCTTATCCTTCAAGATCGCTTAGCTAGAAATTAAGCCCCCTATATTCTTGACTTAAATAAAATCAATTCTTTTAAAAAATAATAATTAATTAAAAAAAAATTCCTGTATTGTTGAGCAAGTAAAGAGATAGAAAACAAAGTTGTAAATACCTGCAAAAACCCCAATGTCTCCTTTCTACAAACACTATATGGGGCCTATTAGCAATAATAAATTGTTTTCCATTCCAAATAATTAATTAGTGTAATAAAAGATAACGTACGATAATCAGGTAGTCAAAAATCCTCGATGACTGATTAAAAATTAATCGAAAAATTATTTAAGAATAAGTCAGATTTTGAGCTCCTTAGTTGACCTAAATGATCAATTCAGTGCAAATTGGATACTTGATATTGAACACCTAAACGACTTTTGTTTACAACACTGTTAATTATGAGTACCTACTTTTTGTTAAATTAATATTTTCATTAATTAAAGCCAAAATCTTGCAATTAATTCGTGAAAATCAAAATTACATCAATGGATTAGTTACGGTGTTACTTATCCGTTGGGTTAATTTGCTTTTTCTTTTCTTGTTACAACTTTATTGTGGCAATATTATTGATGTTACTTTAGTGGACTTCTTTTGATGATGTGTATTGAAATAATTAAATCTCTTTTATTTATCTATTTTGAAAAAATATGTATCTCATGATTTTCTCTCTTTATTTAAGAACTTTATTTTTGTAACATGGGCTTGTAATTAGGTTGAATTCCTTTGGATTTATAATGTTATTACTTTTCTTATGACTTGAGGAAAAGTTGACGACTTTAATGAGAAATGTTTTCTGTTTGCTTAAAGCTTTAATGGTTGCATTAGGAAGAGGTCCCACTTTCATAATTGGGAATGAACATTTTAGTGCCTTTAAACCCTAATCTTTTCTTTTTATTGTACTTGTTTGATTTTCCAAGAAACCTATCCTAAGGTTCTTATATTTCTTTCCTTAATCAACCGAAATCATAAAAATTTTAATGTATCCTAATTAGGAATAAGGAGATCCAAGAAAAGCATAATGCAACCTAATAATGGAGAATTATTGTCATTGAAAAACCTGTATCTGATTAAGCTTCTTTGGATTTCATTATGATATAGAATGAAACTGATATCACCATTAATCTTAAGCTTCTGGATTGTTTAGCTCAACCTTGAAAAGTTTCTAAGTATTTGTGGTTATATTTGCTAAAATTAAAATTTGAAGTTTTTGATATATTGGTACATTTGAAACAATTATGGAGAAATTCTTTAGTCTCCGAATTATAAAATTTCAACATGATTGGGGCAAAAAATATAGAGCCCTTTCCAAATATCTTGCAATTAATGGTATAGTTTATCACTCATAGCTAGTGTCCATATACTTGAAAAAAAAAATTGACGTGATGAACAAAAATGCCGTCACATTGTTGAAACTTGATTGATATTATTTAATCGTGCTTGATTGCCTGCTATATTTTGGTCATATGTATTTGAAATTACTGTTTACCTTATCAAATATTGATTACAGAGTTTAGTTCTCAATTTTGGCATCCTCTTTCAGAAATTTTCGGATAATTTTTAGTTAGTGTTTTTTTTTTTTTTTGGTAAATATGACATTTTTGGTTGAGTTCGTACTCCCTTTAAAAGTTGGCATCTAATTCTACTAAATGTTTAGTTTTGGTTATAGTAAATTGCATAAAGGTTATTGATGTTATGAACTCGCTTAGAGGAAATTTTATTATTTTGTTCTTTTTTTATGAATAGGAGTTTTCATTTGAAACAGTGGTGTTAAAGCTAGCAACCAATTAACTATCCATAACTCACAGTGTGTTCACTTTCGACTTCTAAGGTTACTTTTCCCTTTCTGAATTTCTCACAACATGCAACTTGTGACTATTGATTTTGCCTCCCTATCATCTTGGGCAGCTCATGCCTCATATATATAACCAACGCCACTCCCCACAGTCCTCCCTTATCATCGACTCTTGGAAAGACTACTATATAGGATTAGTTGTGGTACCGTAACTTGAGATGTTGTCTACATGGTGATTTACATGAGGATGCATTACTGGTTCAGGCTCCTGGGTTTGTCGATTCCATTCATTTGAAACATTTATGTAAATTTCAAAAGTCTTTTTATGATTTGAGATAGTCTCCTCATATGTAGTGTTGCACCGAATAAGCTATAAATTACTTTAGAGGAGAGGGGTGAATAGAGTAATATGACCAATTAAAAATTCTTCCAAACTTTCTTACTGTCCTACTATTTTACACAGAAAATTGAACTCAGTAGGTGTGCTTTGATACTTCGTATCAATGAGTTAGCATGAGTGTCTTTAGCAGAAATTCAAACAACTCAATAACTACATATTCGATTATTTTACAGACAGATTAAATCACGCTAAAACCAACTCATCATATGATAACCAGACAAAGTACTGACGTAACTAACTCAACACAACATATGTATCAAAATACATAATAATAAGCAGTTTAATACTCATTGCCGTCATAGCAATATAAGCAATTATGATTAATGTCAAAGTGTACTTGTTGGTTCCTACTTCCCTTACATATTTTGGACAACAACAAAAGCTTAATTAATGCTCGCAAGTGTAATCAACATATATCACTTTATTAAAGTGGTGTGATTTATTAATTCATCAAAAGTATAAATATGTTTTTCTTTGATAAATTAGGGTTTAAAAGATTTTATCTTGAATTATTAGCAAATAATCATAGTACATATAATTAGATTTTATCCTAATTTTAGTTGGTTAAAATGGAATTTAAAAACTTGATAAAAGAAACCAGGAAAACAATACAATCATAGATCCTATGTGAGAGAAGTGAATTCGACATTAGATCAATGCAAACGAAATTTCGAACGAGTTCAATACATCATAGTAGTGATGAACTAAAATAAGATCGAATTTGTTTAAATTATATATTTATAATTTTACTTTTAGTTGTGAGAAACATAAAGTAGTTTAATCGAACAAAAAGGATTGATATTGAAAAAAAAAGGGTGGTCCTATTTACTTGCGGGCTAGCTTTTACATATATTTGATGAATTGGTGTGAGATAAGCATGTGCAGTCGACCCCATAATTTTAACTACTTTTTCAATTTTGCCCCACTACTTTTTCTTTCTTTTCATCATTTTGGAAAACCTAGTATCACCCTGCTTCTCTTCTTCATTATTATTTTTTTTACTTTTATGTCAAAATCTTCAAATAATAAGCTTTACTCTAACTCTTTTTCTTTCTTTTGTTGAAAAAACTGCAATGAAGTTTATATAGAAATGTTAATATGATTAACCGGTTGGATGACAATTATACACTTTCTATAGATTTTTTTTTCATTGTGGTTTAACTTTTAAACATACTTTAAAAAATGAATTCAAAACTCAATTTAAGTGACTAATGTTAAGGATTTGTTTGAACTAAAAGCTCAAACTGATTGTTAATATTTATTACATTAAGCTTTGACGCACCCCTTTACGTAAATGGCTCTTAAACTTAAAACGTGCACAATACAAACTTAACCTATTATGTATTTTTAATTCACGAGTAAATAATTAAACTTGATTAATTGCATAAGGTTTGTACTAGAAATCATTACAAAGACAATTTTATTTTATTTGTATGCAAGTATTCATTCTCTTAATTATGGGCTATTTTGTAATAAAAAGATTGTTGGTGAGATGTCTTGTAAGGATGTAGCAAGAAGAATAGTGGTTTAGAATGATTGAAAATGTCATAATTAATTTGAATTTTAGAGTACTATTTTTGTCTTGCGGTATTCAGCTGCTTCTTCTATAAGCCTGTTATTTTATTTTATGAGAAGAAAAATATGTTTGTCAATTAAAAAAATCAGTATGGTTATTCATAGCATCTTTATGTGGTTGGAAAACTCTTGGACATCATTTTCTTTTGTTCCAATCTTTATCCATTATTATGGAGAAACTTATTACATTTCATCTGAAAAATATATTTTAACTTTTTGTAGTATTTTAATTTTTTTTTTCAAGCATTGAATATGTATTTGTCTTAAATTTTTGTACTACATTATAATTATTAATTTCCAAAATAGTACAATCTCATTTGTTTAATCTTTATCCACAACTTTGTACAATTTCACTGTTTTACAGCATTTTATATTTTTGTTCAATTATTGTCTCATATTGTCCTAATTACTAATACAAACTTAGAGTCATCTCATTTATCGAATCTTAACGGTAAATAATTGTAAAAAAATTTACATAATACACTATTTAATTTCCTTTTGAAAAAAACTCTATAAGATCTTCATCTGTTAACATAATTAATATTTTACTCAATTTTTATTATTTTTAAATTTTTAATATTACATATTTTAACTTTCAAATCATTTAGACTGTTATACGAAAGAATTTTGTGATTTTGTTATGTCATATATGTAGGTTCATGCTGAAATACAACGATTATAAAATATAAAAAACAAACAAGTCTAAAAATTTAATTATGACAAAAAAAAATAGGAACTATATAATGTGTTTTTCAAAACAAAGAAACTAAATAATGTATTATGCAAAATTTTGAGGACCCTATAATTAAAAGCAATAACCAATTTGATGAAGAAAAAATGAATATGACCTAAAAACCCAACCAAACTTATTATACAAGATTAAATCATATGGAACTCCCTATATTTGGCTAAAAATCTCACTTTACCCTCCTAACTCCTGAGACGTCCTATTAGCCCCCTCAACTTGTGAAAAATGATACATTTAGACTCATTTTCATCTATAATCAGTTTCATTTGGAATAAGAGATGATTAAAGGATACATTTTGTAATTTTGTAAGGATTAATTCCAAAATTAATCCTTACAAAATTACAAAATGGATCCTTTAATCATCTCTTATTTCTTTTTTTCTTCATTTTCTTTATCTTCTTCCATCTGAAATTCTAGAATCCGGCCGTAGGAATTTCGAAATCCAGCTGCCGGAATTGAGAATTCTAAAATTTGGCGATCGGACTTTGGTGTCCGAAATTTGGAATTCCAGAATCAGGCAGCTGGATTCTGGAATTTCCAGCGACTGGCATCTGAAACTTCAGAATCCGGCCATCGGAATGCTCTTTAATTTTACTTTTTTTTAGAAAAGAAAGAAAAAGAGAAAAAAGATGAAGATGTAAAATTAAAAAAAATAAAATTTAAGAATTTTTTTCACTTTATATTTTTTTCATCATCTACTCTCTCTTTATTTTAATATTTTAATACAATTATAGGTGCGCGAGATGGTCGAGCAGAAATACCAAGTTGTCGAAGCACATGTAAGTTTGTTCTACGCCCGTGAATCTTATAATTTATCGAAGGAAAGCCAAAATCTATTCAGGAAATTGAAGAAAACCGGGGAAATATCCTCAAACAAAGCAAAGGTTTCTATAACGCCAAATTAACAATAAAGCATTAAGAATAGCAGCCATCCTAAAAATCTGAACCTGTTTGCTAAACTTTTGCTTCAATGCATCATCAATAAGCAAAGTAATAGAGCCCGTAACATTATTAATTCTTTTGCCAAAGAGACTTGAAATTGATTTAATAGAAGATTTATAACTTAAATAAAATAAAAATATACCTAAAACTAAAAGCAAAAAAGAAAAAAAATTAGAAAAGCAAACTAAAGCAATAACATCATAGCAAAAAATCAAAAGAATGAACTTTTTTCTCCAAAAGTGAAAAATCGTCAGATTATTCCATCAAACAAATAACTAAAACACTTAAGAACAAGTGTATAGATTCTTCTTCTTCATCACATTTTTATTTAAAATTTTCCTATGTCCTTCCAACCAAGCAAAGTATCATTCTCCTTGTGTCATAACATTTCAACTTGATCTTGATTTTCATTTCAACTTCAATGGCTCTACTAGTGTTATTCATAGTTTTCACAATATTTTCAATTCATTCCTCAGCTAACAACGCTCAATCGAACCCGTGCCGATCATATTGCGGAAATATCACAATCGATTACCCCTTCGCACTCCGGTACGGCTGCGGCCATCCCGGTTTTAGAGACCTCTTATTTTGCATCAATGATCTCCTAATGTTTCACATTACTTCGGGAACTTACCGTGTTTTAGAAATCGATTACACATACAAAACGCTTACTCTTCACGAGCCTCACTTATCCACATGCGATACAATAACACTCGGGGGCAAGGGAAATGGATTCGTCGTGGAGTCATGGCGGTCCCCGTACTTCAGTCCGGTGCCGGACAATGTGTTTATGCTAATAGGTTGCTCTGCTCAATCGCCATTGTTCCAAGGATTCCCAGCGAAACACTTACCGTGCAGGAATGTTTCGGGAATGGGATGCGAGGAGTACTACGGGTGCCCCGCGTGGAATATGGTGGGGAATCGGAGGGCGGCGGGGTTCAATTTTGGATCGGGGCCACCAGAGTGTTGTGCAGTGGCGTTTGAGGCAATTAAGGCGATAAATTTGAGTAAGCTTGAATGCGAAGGGTATAGTAGTGCTTACACGCTAGCGCCGTTGAGGAATAACGGGGCTAGTGAATGGGCGTACGGTATCCGGGTTAGATATTCCGTTCAAGGAAATGAAGATTTGTGTCGGGCTTGTGAGGCCACCGGAGGCACTTGTGGGTATGGAAGTGATGGAGTTAGGCAACTTTGTATGTGTGCACATTTCAATTCAACCTCAAATTGCGATTCGGGTAAACATTCATTTTTTTTACTCTTTCGATTTGCAAACCTAACAAGATGGTAGAATAACATGCATTTTTTTAACAACCTTGGCAAAATAAGTTTAACACGATAACAATAGATCATTTTTAAGTAATTCACTATAACTAACTTTAAAGAACTAACAAAACATCTAAAAAATATAGCGCCTTCAATTGATTTTGTACTCCAAATATAATCTCTAATATATTAAGTCACAAACTATAACAGTAAATCCAATTTCTAAACTTCAATTGACATATATAGATTGATTGAAAATGGAGATTTATCCATAAATGCATATACTCGTTCTTTACGGTTTGAGTTTGAACATACATATCTAACCATCGACTGACTTTCGGATCCGCTCACACTGATACATAAATTGGATTGAGTTTGGTATTTTTAACAAATACCAAGAAAAAAAAATCGATTGACAATTTGGAAAAACATCGGTTGACAATCTTAAAATAAGTTACTTGATCATATTCTAATATAAGTTACATGTGTAGGCTATGGTTACTTTGTTTATACTTTGTGTTAATAACCATTAGATTAGTTTCCTTACAATTCCTGCAATAACCTAAACTATATACATGGTAGTGTGTGTTTTTTTTTATAAAGAAAAACATGAAACATGGTTGGTTGATGTTATATATTATATATATCTTACTGAATGTTTAATAAGTTGCAGTTAGTTCAGAAATATCAAAATCAAACTGCAGAACATGTAACAGAATGGGTTTACTAGCAGGTACTCCCTGGTTGTCTTTGTAGATTCTTTTATGTTAAAACTTTATCAACTTCTTGTCATATATTTATAATCCGTTAACTTTACTGTTAATTTTCTTTAATGATTGCAGGATCGTTGGTGGGGATATTAGCATGGATGGCTGTGAATCCATGAGCGCTAAAACTTGGGACTGCTCTTTAATTCATTCCAACGTTAGACAATGATATATACCTATCTGGATAAGGAGATTTTATTATATGTCTGACATATAAATGACGTTTATGCCAAGCGTATTAATTTTCTCATAAGGAGAGCTCTTCCAACGCGAGTGTGGCATCCTGAATTTTTGTAACTAATTCATTTTTTTAAAAATTGCTCCAATTTATTTATTATAACTTACTGATCTCACTATATATCTGAAATATAATCTTTCACAGATTATGTCTATCGGTCAAACTACAAGGTTTACTTTTGTATTTTTTCTTTATAAAATTCAATTGAAATAAATCATGTTGTTTCTTATACAATTTTGATAATATGTAATTCATTTTTCTTAAATATTTATGATGCTATTTTATATTTGCTTTTTCAATTAAATTTTTTTTCGAAAAGAAAACAACTATATATATGAAGAGATAATTAAGAAAATTTAGAATAAAAATGAGGCGGTCAAAGTACTTAAAGCTGAAAATTGCTTAAGGAAAGAACACTTGTGCTACTAAAATAATAACCTTCGTTAAGATTTAAGGAATTCGCAAATCTTTGGTGATATAATGAAGTGTGTTGTGAGTTAGAAATTAGAAAGAGTTAAACTATTGTCGCTTTGTTTCTTACTAATATTAATAATATATGATATGAATGATTGTAAAAAATTCCATCAGTGTAAAATTTCGGAGCAGATTAAGGAGCAGCCAATGGGAGACGAGTAACCGACTTAGTTTGAGCTAGGGTTCATTCTTCATAAAAGAAGCATCCTAAATAGTCATCACATGTGATTTGTTCCCGAATTGAATAAAAATGTTGAGCAAAAGCGTGAAACGGATCACCAAGTCTCTGGTTGAACTATTGATTAGATACGGCTTTGACACAAAGTAAATAAGAAGATATGTGATTTGTACCTTGAGCCAGATTGCTAAGTTTAGCACAAATAGTTCGAATATGAGAGTGAGAAGGGGTTAATAAAATTGAAAGGATCAACCGAATTCTTCAGGGAAGAAAAGGAGGAGGATCGATGTGGCGTGTGAAGCAACCTTGAAGAGCCAAGAAAAGCAGTTGAATTAGCTAAAAGAAAATTAGGATTTTTGTATCGGACTTTAGTACCATGTAAGTTTAAAAGGTAACCAGCATATTGTATTTCATAGTATAAGGCATGTATATACACAAGCCCTAGATAAACATAGTTAAAATTATAACATTGAATTATACTCTATTAATGTTTAATGATATGGGTCTGACGTGGCAAGCCATTTTTTGTGTCTTTTACTAACGTTAGTTTAGAGTATTTTTGTATAACGTTTAGAAATATAAGACATGTTAAGGCATTAATTAATATAGTGATAAATTCGTATTACTGAAGAACAATTTTGTATATTAATAATAAAAAATTTGTTTTATGGCGTTTATTAAATTTTGTCATGCACTTTTTGTTGCATCCACTTTTTTTCTTTTATAATTCTAAATATATTCTTTTTTCACTAAAGTTGTACGATAAAAATTATTTATAAATTTTTAGTTTTTTAGTTATAAATTTTATATTTTTAACAAAAAATCATGCAACTTTCATATTCAAATTAAGAATTTAATATTTTATTTCTAATTGAAGCGTAGAAGAATTATAACTTAAATAAAATAAAAAAGAGACCTAAAACTAAAAGCAAAAAAGAAAGAAAAATAGAAATTATCCAAATATAAGATCACCCTACCTCAAGCTTAGCCTTTTGAGTAGTAGTCTTGACCAATTGAATAAAAATTAATTTTGATGATTTTAATAAGTATACAACCGAATAAAATCCAAAACGTAGGTCACCATCCTAAAATTAAAGTTAATTAAGAAGCTATATAAATCTACCTAGCTAGCTAATAATAACTTTAAATTAAATTAATATTGTTAGACGTCACAATTGCCGCCTTCCTCAGAAAAAAAGGACCCCATTTGTTGGCCTACCAAACAAACCCTTAATTTCACACATTAACCTAGTCAAATCTATCTCTATCTTTAATTAATTACTTCTAATTTTATTCCACAATTTTTAATGGTTAATTATAAATCTTGCCCAATAGACAGACATATTTATTTTTTTAGACTTTTTGTACACATGTTGTTAAATCTTTTCCAATGTTGATTGCAATTACCATTGACAAAATTAGAAATTGTGAGATATATTTACTTTTAGAAAGGAAAATAACCTTCATAAAAAGCTAATTTGAAAAATAGAAATTTCTCTACAAAGAGCTATAAGGTTTTGTAAAGAAAAATTCTCGTAGATATATAATTTGAAAAACAAATTGAAGTTTTTAATAAGACGACACTACTCTATGAAAGCCACAAAACATCAAATTTAGTTTCGTCGATTGCCTTAGTACACAGTGGTCTGCGAAGTTTTCTCTTTCTCTTCATTCGTTTTTCAAATAAGATTATAACGAAAAACAACAATAAAAAGAGCTACTTAATAACTTTTAAGTAAATGGATCTAAAATATAAATAGGGCTCTTAAATGAATCAAATTTGTAACTAACCTATTTTTAATCAAATGTAACATTATTTTTCCTAATTTGAGATTCCATTCATTGGGACCCACTTTGAAATTCTAATTAATGAATAATATGTCTTGTTAAACTTGGCATAGATATGCTTTTCTTTGCCTTGTTAATGCCCATATACTTTAGCTCTTCGATAAGGTCTCAAAAGATAGATAATTTTTTTTAATAATGATTACAATTTTTTTATATATAAAAGTTAAAAGGTGTAAACTCCTATTGTTTTCTTGGTTGTGAATTTACCACTGACCTATTAAATGATAAAATTTTAATGCCATGGTTTTAAAGTAATACAAAAATATAAATTTGAGTTAATTTTAAATAAGTGTTACGTGGTTTCTCATTTTTTTTCAAATAGAGAATTGTGGTTTGTTTTTGAGCAAATAAAAATTGTAATTTTTTTTTGTTTGCATAATTAAGGAAATGATCAATTTGTTGATATAAACGAGAACTTTTTGCCAAATATTTTTTTAACTTTTAACCGGTTATATAAGAGTTAAACTTAAAGGTCAGGAAAAAAATTGGACAAAAAATATCTTCATTCACATCATCAAAATCAACCATATTCTTAATTTTACAAACAATGCAAATCACAGTTTTTTATTTGCAAAAACGCGAAACCACATAACATTTATTTGAAATCAATCCCATAATGGTCCGTACAAAATTGGAACAACTCTGCTTTCTTATTCTTTGATCGATTATTTAATTATCACATTGAACATTTTAACCACAAATAATTTTTAAATGTGCACAATGTTATTATTACAGTTGTAAAAAATTCGCATCAAAATGCTAATATTTATTAAGATGTTATCATAGTTATAAACTTTTTGAATCACTGTTTTAAACGAAGGTTGCTTTGTCGCTAAAGTTTCGCCTAGTCACTCAAAATCGAGAATCCGATTTAGATTGATTTAACTGTTTAGATATGTCTAGTCCTTCAAAAACTGATTTGTCCCCGTTAGTTTCCGACTAGTCCCTAACTAGGTCTCGAAGTTTCCTGACCGCCCTTATAGCGCCTGACGATACATACCTTCCAAAAATACAAAAAGAAGAAAAAACTTCTATTTACCATATATTTATTTGAAACTTTTCGTTCAAATTTTGTGTAATTTACCTCCAAAATTAAAGATAAATTGATATATCTCCATAAACAACAAATAAGTATAAAAACATTTACTTATGGTTGTTGCTTCGTAAGGTAAGCAGTTGAGTTGGAGTGAATGAAATTCCAACCTATATCGTTGATACAATTAAGTTCAACACATCACACATCACATTAATAAACATTCTTAATTCAACCAAATATTTTAGTTAGACTTGTGAAGTGGAACATATAATTTCGTTTTGTATTAGAAATTGATTTTCTGATATTAGTGGATTGAAATCTCAGTCTATTTTAATTTAAACATAACTTTTATCATTATTTGTATTATATAATTCCATGCTTGTTAAACTAGTTATGTGTGATTATTTATTTTAATAAAAAAAATTAGCCCGTTTAATATGTGTTCTGATTATATTACAATTTAAAATAAGATTTTTATGATTTATTTATTGTCTACGTGTGTTCAAAAACTAATTTTGAATGGTTGAAACTATAAATTTTGAATGTAGATAACCAAATAAAAAAAAAAAACTATCTCGTATACGCAAAAATTCACTTCTTATTAACAATAAGTTTAAAGCAATATTAGAACATTATCTATTAGTTATTTGATAACATTTCTTTTTCCAATCTATTTAAGATGTTGCTTTTGTGTTCTAATATCAAAATTAATAAAATCTTAACCAGTGGTTATGATAATTTATTTATTGAAATATCATCAAATTTAATAAGTTATGAGGTAAATGATATCAAATAATAGATGGTAAAATATTAGACACTAAATGTAGATATGTAATGGTCTAAATATTACTTTAATTCGAACCAAACATTGAATATTTAATACATATGAGCACAATACAAAATAATTGGCCTTAGATATGTCGTCCATTAAGAAAAAATTCTTGTTAAATAAAGATTACCTATTTGTTTTATCATTTACAACAAAATTGGTTTCTCACTAATTTAATATTTTTCTATGCAAATAATAATAGTAGTTATAATAATAGAGATAATGACTGATGAGGACACAAAGGTGTTTGATAATGAAAGCTAAATATGAAATGATGGGGCATGGCAAGTCATTTTCCCTTGAACACCAAAACCCACTTATTTTTTGATTTTTTATAGTTGGATTCTTATTTTAGGTTTTCTTTTTTATTTTATTTTTATAGGAAAACTCCAAACTAGGCATCAATCTTACATCGATCTTCCCTTTTATTTCTACTATTCTGGAGGATTAGATCATTTAATTAAATGTATAATTGATTAAGTTCAACTGTTTCATTATTATTGTTAAAAAAAAAAAAAAAACTGTTTCATTATTATTATTATTATTGGTGTAGGCTATGGTCACTTTGTTTTTTCCTTACTTTGTCTATACTTTGTCTTTTTCACCATTGGATTAGTTTTTAACCCATGATCCAATGGTTGACAAAACAAAATAATGGTTACTTTGTGAAAAACAAAGTGACCATAGAATATCCCTTATTATTATTATTATTATTATTATTATTATTATTATTATACACTTAAATACATTAGGTTTCTAAATTCCTAAAATAATTGATTAACTCATTGAACATATAAAGTTTTTCATTATTATCTAATTTTTTTTAAAGTAACATTATAAACTCCTTGAATTTATGTAATAAAACAAAAGAGGTTTTGATTGAAGTATGTTATTTTAAATAACTGAGGAGGTGAATAGATCTAAGAAATACAGAGAGTTAAAATAATTGATTATTTTTCTTTTTTGTGTTACCAAAAGAAAATTGATTATGTAACAAAATATTATGGTCTACACATCTCTTTAAGCAAGTCAAAGATTAATAAAATTTGTAAACGGCCAATTTTTTGGAAAACTGCAAAAAATCTTGATTCGAACATCTCACATATTTACTTCAATAACAAATAAAAATTCTTACCCAACATGATTCGAACTTATAAACACCGAAATCAAAAATATAGTTTGAGCTAGTCCACTAGACTAAAAAATCTTTATTATTATTATTATTATTATTATTATTATTATTATTATTATTATTCACTTAATTGGATTGGATGAGATACATATGTTGGGCCACTTGTGGGGCATTGGGCTTAATGATATGGTTGGACCTATTCTTTATAAAGATATATAGGTATGACCTACCCAAAAATATAGTATTACTGAGGCAATTTGTACTATTATTAAAATTAAAATTGTTGATGCCATTCATGAACTAAATTATTACAATAACGATTTAAACTAAGTTACTTTTTCATATTTATTTATTTTTCTCTATGTATGAAGCTCATGATCTAGTCAGAAAAAAAAAAGAAAAAAAAATATGAAGCTCGTGAACGGTTAAATGGTCAATTTGATGATGAGGTAGAAGATTATTGTTATTATTATTTTCAAAAATAACATCTATCTTGTTATTTTAGGATTATCCATCATCAATATTTTGAGAAGTCTTCGATGGAGTTATAGCTTTTTGATTCAGTTTCATATTAATTTTCTGGAAATAATATTTTTCTATCTAGTTATTTTGCGATTATTTTAAGTAGTAGTTATATTTTTCAAACCTTATGAAAATCGTGAAACATTATTTTATATTTGAGCTATTATTTATTTACATTTAACAAATAATAAATCAAATCATATTTGAAATACTATATTGGGTTTGAATGTCTATTTAGGGATGGATTTAGGGAGTAGCTAGTGGAGTTTTTTTTCTTTATAGAAGCCAAGGGCTTGAGCATCCACTCATTGTTAAAAAATGCTGAAAAATTTATGAAGATTGTTATATGAAACTTTAAATTTATATGCAAAATCACCCAAAAATATATATATTCAACATTAAAAACACTCGGTGAACTTTAAATATGTCGTTGTGTATCCGCTTGTATAAGAAAAGAATCATAAATGATTTTCCGATGTCTTTTTAAATGAAGCAATTATCCTTATTCTCAAAAAGTACCTTTTATATCAAGAAGTTTAAAAAACAAAAAAACATAGAAGTAATTATCAAATTGAACTTCAATTTTGAATTGTAGTTTCATCTTTAGATTTATGGTAGCATGTGATAAATGCTGTCAAATATGTGGTCTCACAATTCTAAACAAAGAACATTGACTAAAATGGAGGTCGTCTCTGTATTCAAAACCTTATTAGACATATAACTTCCTTGGTTTCCCAATATTAAAACCCCAAATTATTCAAAGTACATTACATTTATTGACTTAATACTATAGCTTTGCTTTATTTAATGGAAACAATAGTTAAACAAAAACATCAAAGAATAATACACAATTCACCAAAAACCATATGACAATATTCGCAAGTGACTTATAGTAAAACAAAGGAAATAATAAAACTTTTTTGTTCTCATTGTTGTCGATGCGTTCCCACGCATCTTCTAAACATTCTAGGCAGCCAAAACACAGTCAAGGAGCTAGTCTAGGCAAGAAATCGAAACAGAATAGTAAGTGATTAAATAAAATTTAAGTGGCCATCTTTTACAGTACCACATCTTATTACAATTTTAGACCAAACAAGTTAAAGTTATGTTTAGTCAATAGTGGTGAATAATGATTGTTTCATTCAATCATCAATTGGTGCAGTGAGCATAAAACTTCACGATAAATCATTCAATCATTTTCTAGTGCCATGTTGAAACTTGGGCCTGATCCACCCAGGTATCTTTTATTGGGCGAAAGTTCTTGGGCCTCGAAAGAAAAGAAATATTATTGCCTTAAATATAAAAGTTATCAAATAAATTTATGAATAAACTATCAACTGTTTCATTCTGCATTCAAGAACCCTAATTTAACAAATTATACAAATCACACTTTACCACAACTTGAGCAGTAAAAAAACTGGCTTACTTCTACTTCTGAAAATTGCTAGTGAAAATTATATTGAGAAGAGAAAAAAAAAAAACAATCATCCTCGAAGCCAAAAACGAACAATAATATTAATAATACAAAATGATGAAAATAGATAGTGATGGAAAATGTAATTAGCTTAAACAATCTGCTAATATTTATTAATTTTGGAAAACTAAAAGCATTAGTTGGACTGAAGTCAAAGCAGCTAAACATCATAAGAGTACATCGGTTCATTGTTCATAATTACAGCTCTATCTTCATCGGTACACATGGTAAAATACAACACTCTCAACCTAAACAAAACAAAGTTACCGGTAAAATTGTAATCTTGATGGGACCTTGCTGCTGAATACATGGCTCCCTCTGAGCCAACAAGCATCATACAAGATGAAATTCAAGTTACTCGCTTTCTCCGTCGTAGCAATTTGTAGAACCAGTAATCATGGACGTAGCAAGTAACAGATAACACAGTCCACAATGGTTGAAACTTGAAATGGCATAATTCAATTTAAGGAACATTCATGACTTGGATGGACTGTAACATGTCTGAAACAGCTATAACAAGGTCACCTGATTTGATCATTCCTCTAGCCTTGAGCAGCGAGAACGTCTTGTTAAGGTTGCTGTCCATATCATCAGCAAAGCTCAGACGGAAAGGTATCAGCCCCCACTGTAGGTTCAGACGCCTCCTTACAGATGTGGTGGTTGTAAACGCAAAGATTGGGCAGTCAGGCCGGCAGCGAGACAAGAGAGATGCCATGTGACCATCTTTCGTATAAACAAAAATGGCATCTACCTCCAAATTGTTAGCTGCAAAATAGAAAGCACAGCAAACATTAAACTTTTAACCAATACAGGTACACTCATAGAGGAATGCTAGTTTTTTGGTCTGTCTTCTGACTATTAGAATCTTTGCGTTACACTCTCATTAACATAGCATATCAGATTTACATACATGAGCACTTGACTACTGAAACATTATCTTTAAATAATTTTATGATCTGAAGTGCTCTTCTAAAGATCCATATCCTTGACCCCATGTAACAAGATATATAAATTTCTGTACCAAGTAGCAGGCTTAAAAAGTATCCAACTCTTTAATAGAATGAAAAAGAAGGCAATCAAATCTGAAATGTCATATTTTCGGTGCGAGCTCCACTTGGGCCAGAAGTACAAGTCTTGGGACAGCAACCGCAAGTACAGGTCTGATTGCTGAGATGTTCTTACTTCATATCCCTCTAATGAGACAGATGCATTCTCTTGCACAAAACTAAATCAAACCATAAATGCAAACAGCCCAAGGAAATACGCAAGCCAGCCAAATCAGTCATAGCCTTACTTGGTTTTGTATGTTATATATTCACAATTCTATCAAAGCCCATGCTTGTGCTTGAGCTTTAGCATGGGCGGGAGGGCCTCAAGTTTCCTATTTCTACATAAATTTGTTCTAGTCAATCAAATTGGTGATAGTTTTGAAAAAAAAATTTTATCTTTTACTTGAACCCCTTAATTTTTCGAGCCTCAGTGTGCATATAAAATTGTAATGGAAAAGGGGGCCTTTTACAGGATGCATGAATAACCTATCAATTAATTAGATTAATAATCAAAACATAACCGATATTCCTACATAGATCTCAAGTTTGATTCTTAGTATGCGTATAAAATTCTAATGGAAAAGGAGCCACTTAAAGGATGCATGAAAAACCTATCAATTAATTAAATTAATGATCAAAATATAACTGATATTCCTACATTATTGTTTTACTTGTACTTATATATTAGGACCCTTGTTTGCTATTTCAGGATCGGCCTTGTCCAAGCTGGACCACACAAGATCACAGAAATAGAATAAGGATGTATTAGATTCATTTGGCGAAAATCTAGACTTCATCAAAGAATGCTTACCCATCTTTGCAGCAGAACTGCAGATCTCTTCTGAAATACAGTCAGAAAATGATGCTCCCACTGGTGGGAGCTCCATAGCTTCATGGCGTTTTTCCTCTCTCCACCACTTCTCAATTCTCACACTTACACTTCTGAGAACAGTCAATGCCTTGTCTGGGAACTGTCCCATAGCTGACTCACCAGAGAGCATCAAAGCATCAGACCGTTGCCTGACAGCTTCAGAAACGTCCGCTACTTCTGCTCTGGTGGGTGTAGGGTATTCAATCATAGATTCAAGTAGTTGAGAAGCAACAATCACAGGCTTATTTAGCTGCCTGCATAGCTGAACAATATTTTGTTGTGCTGCTGGGACCTGCTCCAATGGTATCTGAGCACCCAGATCGGCTCTAGCCACCATAGCTCCATCTGATGCTTGAATGATCTCTTCCAGGTTCTTCAAAGAATCAATGCTCTCAATTTTCGCAACGACAGCAATGTCACTGTATCAGAAAACCAAACGCATAAGTTCAAAGAAATTGCCACAACTGTAAATATCATTTCTTTTGTGGAGGCAGTTAACACTATAATAAATAAGACCTGGGAAAAACATGAATTCGTCACACGTTTTTGAGTTTTTCGCAGACATTATCCAAGACTAACTGATATTCTAGAGAGCTTGCAGTAGCACGTAAAAGCAAATAAACTAGGACACGCTAAAGTTCCAAAGTATACAGGTCTGCATGCATGACAAAATATTCAAATAGAACTAGACTTCAAACTATAAACCAACTGGTAAAAAACAATCTATTCTTCATCAATCCAAGAACAAAATATACATACTGCTTAAATGTGCTTACCTATCGCGAGACCTTGCAGCAATGTAGCTTTTAAGATGCTTAATCACTTCAGCAGACTTGACAAATGATATAGCAATAAAATCAACACCCTCGGCAATACCAAAATCAATGTCCAACCAATCCTGGAAATATTAAGACTTGAGCATGAGATGAGATAAAAATGTGGAAAACAATCTAGAGCACATAACGCAGCAAAAACAGGTGATTTGGCAAACATATATATCAAATTCACAGGAACGTTTTATTTTAGAAAAAGATCCGATAGCTCATCTCCCACACATTATATTTTCTTAATCTTCTCTGCTCTAAAATACTTCAATGACATTGATTTTTCTCAATAAAAATATAGGGATAAGGTGCAAATATGCCCCTAAAGTTGGTAAACATATATATCGAATTTGCATGAACTTTTTATTTAAAAATATCAGATAGCTCATTTCCCACACATTATATTTTCTTAATCTTGTCTGTTCTAAAATAATTGAATGACATTGATAGTTATTACTAGAAAACTATAGTGATAAAGTGCAAAAATTCCCCTAACGTTGTCAATGAAAAACAATATTACCCCTAACTCAAAGTTGGTACAATTAAGGGTCAAAGATTGACAACTAGGTCGAATTTTAGGCATCACTAACAAATTCAATTTTTGGTCCCATTAACAGATTGCTGACTCTGTTAGAGTTTGGTTTCTCTAAAACCCAGTTCCCTCCATTACTTCTACTGCTATAATTGCACCAACTACTCATCGAGACACAAACCCCCATTTTTTTGTTCAAACTTTGATTCAAGAAGAAGACATCAAATTGGACAAAGCTTTTTTCTATCTCATCAAAGAAGAACCCAAGGAAGCATGAAAGTTGTGAGAGTCAAACAAGAAAATGACAATCTGAACATTGGACCAATAAATACCCATGAATCCTTCATATCATCTAGACTTGTGTCCTTCTTAACCTAATTCCCCAAAGTCATAGAAAAATGCAGTAGCCTTGAAGATAAAGACTCTTCTTCCACTGTCTTTAGTTATCAATAATGGATCAAATAATTTCAGTTTCTATATTATTAATTATATACATTTATAGAGAAAACAATTTCAAATATTGTTCAAGCACATGAAAAATCACAAGATCCACTGCTCCTGTGGTCGAAATATATTATTCATATGAGAGGACTGATTCATGATGGCAGCCACAGGCTTTAGGGAAACAAGTTATTGAACATTGTTAGTAGAGGCTTTATAATTGGGCTTAGTTGTCAACTTAGGTCCTTAATTGTAGCATGTATTCTTTTAGGTTAGGGGTAATATTGCTTTTTTTTAGTGGCAACATGATAGGTATGTTTGCACCTTACCCTAAAATATATCAGTAGCATGTAGTACTAGCAGTACCAGGGTGATGGAGTAACTTAACTACCAAAGAAACCAATGATGACGGCTTACATCACATACCAAAAAAAAATTAAAATAACAATCCACTGCAAGTATTTACATCATGCATGGTCAGCAAAAAATGTTAATTTTTACTTTTCAAAGAGGAAAGTTGGGAGAAGAGACACAAACCTTAGAGGAAATTGTTGGGAGCATGGCATTGCGTTCTCTGACGAGACTCCCATCCCTCCAGAAAGTCAAATTAGCACGCGGTAGCAACAGTCCAGGATCAGTACATAGACACTTGACATCTGGACCAATTTTCTCAATCACTTCAAACCGTACCATTCCACCATCCACAAGGAGTTCATCCCCAACGTTGACATCTGTATCACATGAAGTACCAGTTTAATAACCAATATGCATCACAGTATCAATAGCACACACAATCAGGAATACCATAGAAGCAATGATAATACTATGTCAAATTACCCTCAGCAAAACCCTCATAGTTGACATTGATGGTGCGTTCCGGGAGAGGTGACTCGAAGGCTCTAACACTAAAAGTCCATATTTCACCATCCTGCACATAAAGATAAATCCTTTAAAGCCCTAGATTAAATAGAATTTGATCTCAAGTTGAGATTGTGATAGCTGCAATCAGCACGGCACGGGCTTCTATAACAATGAAGTTGACAACATAAATGCATTACCCTTAACCGCATAAATCAATCAGTACATCGTCAGCAAAATCGGAGAAATACCCAACAAAGAAATACGCAAAACCAAACAAAAATACCTCAGCTTTAGCAGAAGAAGCACCACCAAGATCACCCATATGAATCTCACTCCCTTCAGTATCCATCATAATAGCAACAGCAAAACCCTTATCCTCATTCAACTTGCGAACACGCTGAATAACATTCTTATGCCAATCACGAGTACCATGGCACATATTAATCCGAGCCACATTCATACCACCAACAGCAAGCGCCTCGAGCTGCTCGAATCCACAAGTGGCAGGACCAATAGTACAAATGAGTTTAGTCCTGCGGGTACTCCGGAAGCCATTCTCCTTCAATTCAGCCTCGGTGACGGCATCCACCTCGATGGAGTAGTTGGGGGATAGTATGGGGGCAGTGCCGTTGTCGGAGACGAGGAGGGCGGAGTTGGGGTCTGAGGAGGTGGATGAGGAGGAGGCTCTGAGGGATAGGGATTTAGATGGGGATGGGGATGGGAAGCGGGAAAGGGAAGGGGGGAGGTGGAGTTTGTTAGGGAAGGGGGATGTGAAAGGGAGGGTTGGGGATGGGGTGGAGGGAGTGAAGAGGCGGAGGGATTGTGACATGGCGGTGGTCGGAGGAGAAATGTGGGGAGGAGGGATGGAAATGGGAGGGGGGATTTAGAGAGGAAAGGGGCGGATAGAACGATGATGAAGAAGAAGAAGAAGTTGAAATTTTAGTCAGCTTTGGAAGTGTCGCCACCCAAGGTTGATAATATGCGCAGGGAGGGGATACTACTCTGCTCCATGCCAAACACGCCCTTTCATATCCGGAAATCTAGTTAACAACACCTAAATTGAGTTACTCAAATTAATGGAGTTGTGCATGTACCCACCAAATGCTATTGAATTGAATTGGACTGAAGTGTTAGGATCTAAATAGATAATTAGTTAATGAATTACTTGATATTTTTACTCGGTTTTCTCGATTTTATGCTAGATTTTCTATTATTGATGTTTTTATTTGATATTGATGGAGCTAATTTTCGTTTCATTTTTTTATAAACGTTTCTGGTAGTTTTGGTCCAACAAAATCAAAGATGTAAATTGTATTGAGTTGAATTTATTTAAAATTTGTGGAGCTAATTTTTGTTTTCTCTGTTGGTTGAGCTAATAGTTTTGGATTTTTTTGTAAGTGGTAATGAAGCATATTCTTTGGCACGGCTCATTGTGCTCTCAAAGAGTGCAATGTTGAATTTCTTGTTAGACTTTTCATTTCATATAGCTTCGTAATCAAATTCATTTATATTCTTTTCAAAAAAAATGACAAACTTAATTCTTTAAAGATATTCATACATTTAAACGAGATTTTATGGTGAAAGTTTTAGTCTAATAATTGAGACTCTTTTTATCACTGGAAAGTCTTAAATTCAAATTACATTCAAGATGAGAGAAACTTTTTGTTATCATTATAAACATACATAAATGGTACAAAAAAAAGAATTTTTTTTTTTAAATCCGAGTAATAATATTCAAGTAAAAAACTATTACAAGCATACCTTGTTAGACCATACAAAGAATATTAGTTATAATCTGGTTAATCATTAAGTTCGAAAAAGATTTCATATCTACCAACACTATTATTATCATTTTGACCATTTTTGTATTTTTCAATCAAATCAACATTAAAAAAAAAATTCACAAAAAATACTGAAAATCTACAAATGAAAATGGATTGAAAGTTACAGGCCTTAATATGCATAAAGCCCATCAACTTACGTACCAATGAAACAGAAGGAAGCCCCCAGCCAGATGACGTGGATTTCCACCCGTTATCACTGTGTACACATTGGCATCTAATTGCCAGCGTGTCACTGACAGCAATACTCCGAACCGACCCATCCCCACCCAACCCGCTTCCGTTAAACCGAACCCACTCCTGAATTATAATTTCATATTTATTTATTATTTTCTCTTTATTATTCCATGCTTGTTCCACAATCAGATCGCACAATCTCTATCTAATTTTGTCCAGATTAAGCTAATAAACCTTTATTTTCAACTTGGTCATCTTCTTTTCTTCAATCCATAATCAAAGGTTCGATCTTGGTTCTTTTTTTACCCATATGGGATTAAGATTTGTACTTTTGGTCCGGATCCTTGTTGGGTTTCTTTTTAATTTTGTTGGGTATTTTTCTGATTATGTTTATTGATTGATTCTTGTTTTTTAGGTACTTTTGGAGGTAGGAAATGGGGGGTTTTATGTCAAAGTTTTGGTTCATGTTATTTCCTGCAAAAGAGTACAAGATTGTGGTTGTTGGGTTAGATAATGCTGGAAAGACTACCACTCTTTATAAATTGCATCTTGGAGAGGTTGTTACTACTCATCCTACTGTTGGTAGCAACGTTGAAGAGCTTGTTTACAAGAACATTCGATTCGAGGTAACATTTCTCTAACTTCTCCCGGGTTTGGTTTTGCATTTTCTTGATTGTTTAGGATATTGAATTAAATGTGTGAACTGCTTGGATGATTCAGATCATTATGTTGTTGGAATGTGAGTCTTGAAAGGATGATTGATAGAGGAACCATTTGTTTAATGAATTAAAGTTATCAGTGTTATTGTAGGTGAATGATGATGAGAATTTATAATCTGAAATTATACCTTTATTTGATCAGTTAGGTTACATCAGTGCCTTTGTGTGTTAGGTTAGATCAGCGGCATATATTTGATCGGTTGATCAGATGAATGATGATTCTTATAGTACAGAAATTTGGCCAAAATATTAAAGAGAAGCATCATTGGATGTCTTGACAACTATGGAAGTGTTGAGCCTAAGAAATTTGTGTTTTCTTGCCTCTAAAGTAGGTTGCTACGGCATAGGGAGTGCTTACCTTTAAGAAAAAGAATAAGTCATTTTTTACTAGAGAACATTTCCATATCTTGCCATTACACCATTCACTGCTATTGTTTTTTGTTCTTGGTAAAAAATTCTTTTTGGTAAGTGGTGTTCTTGTTGTCTCTGAATAACGTTAGGAAGTAATAGGGTAGGACAAAAGGGTGGCTTCATCATACCGAAATGTCCATTTGTGAGTGACTAGAATCAGTGATCATCATACCTTTTGTACTAGGATACAGAAAGCAGTCAAATTTCTTTCGTCTTTCATCAACCTGGCGTCTGCTTTACCCAACCACTTCATTAGATTTCACTGATAGCTTTTTTGCCATGTCAATGTGGTGGTGATATATATCATTTCCATCTAGAAGGAAGTGATTTGAGTGATTTTGGGGAAATGGGAAGGGAATTTCAGGGTTTGAGATAGTTGAGTCACTTCTAATTATGAATGTCTCCTTGAATTCCAATTCTTGGTTCATTTATATCTTTTCAAGTTAGGATTCCTTTTCATATTATGTTCTCATGCCCCTGGTTAGTGGACTTCATTGTGTTATTCTGTATGTGTATAATAGTTATGCAACTGACTAAGAGTTAATTAATTTCAAACTGTATCATACTTGCCTCTAATTACATTCTGCTTTTAACTCGGGACGTGTTGAATCACCCTGGCTTTAAGGAATTTTTGTTTTTTTATCTCTAAAACTAGGTTGGTGACATAAATAGCTCTTACCTTGAAGTATATATGGTTGTTTTTGTCGAGAACATGGCTATGTCAACTGCTCATGACAAACGGTGCTTTCAGTTATATCTAAATTTTCATTTGGCTGTTGAGTATGGAATTAAGGATCATCCTTTTGTGTACTAGGATACGTACTTGCATCTTACATCAACCTGACCCAACCACTTCATTAGATTTCACCGGTAGGAGTTCTGCCATGCCTGTGTGATATGAATGATTCCTGGAAATGAGATGAGGAACTTGCAGTGTTTATAATCAGCAAGTCCTTTGATAACTATATATTGCTGCTTTCCTGTGCTGTCCTTAAATCTAAATTCTGGCTCAAGTCAATTCATATCAATTCAACGTAGGATTTTTTTTCATATTATGTTCTAATGCCCTTGGCTACTCTACCTTGTTGTGTCAGCGGCTGACATAAAATCTTAGCTTCATTACTCATAGTGCAGTTACAACTGACAACAGCTATTAGGCAGATTAAGTATGTTCATGTGTTCGTGCTACTATCATTATTCCAATAGATTGTCTATACCTTTAGATGCATTTCAAAACCATGAGGCTCAATAGTTGAGTTCAGCCGTAGTAGAAAATTTTAAATGCTATTTGACCAAGCTGTACAATTGGCATCAGAACCAACTCTCCCATGTACAATGTGTTGGAGTAGGGGACTAACTGAACAAAATCTAGTGGACTTGTAAGGTAATGACTTGGTCCTGAACAAAGAGTGGCTTTAAAGGATAGTGATGGGGTAGAGGTAAATTGAATCCCACGTCAGGAAGGAAGAGAGTGAATCAACTATATTAATAAAGAATGTTTCCAAGATAAGTAGGCGTGACTATTAAAACATTGCTTTCTAAATGTGCTGAACCATCACAAAAATGGTAGTTTATGACTTTGTATACTATCTTTTAATCTGTTAACCAACTCGGAACCAGCTTTTGTATAAAGTCGAAATTTCGCAGTATAGAAGTGTTCTCTTAAACTGTACAGTACTTGTTAATGCTTTAACGACATTAAAGTTTGCCTTTTGATGCATAGTGTGTTAATGTTATGATAATGTTGTTTTCACTTTTCACATTCTCTGAAACATTGAACTAAACCTTCTCCTGCTAACTAGGTGTGGGATCTTGGTGGTCAAGAAAGACTCCGGTCATCATGGGCAACATATTATCGCGGTACTCATGCTGTCATAGCAGTGATCGACAGTACAGACAGAGCCCGAATTTCCATCATGAAGGATGAACTGTTCCGGTTACTAGGTCACGAGGACTTGCAGCATTCAGTTATACTTGTTTTTGCCAATAAACAAGACCTGAAGGATGCCATGACCCCAGCAGAAATAACCGATATGCTATCCCTTCACAGTATCAAGAATCATGATTGGCACATCCAAGCCTGTTGTGCTGTTACCGGTGAAGGCCTTTACGATGGTCTAGGGTGGGTTGCACAACATGTTACGGGCAAGGCACCGGGTTGATGATCAAAATTAGCAAAACAATAAGGTTCTTATTTCAGACATTGATGCTTAAAACAGATATCTTATTGTAAGAAATCTCATTTTGTACTATCTAACAATCCCAAGATCAATTATTTATATCTTTTTTTCTTTCTTACATTTGAATTGAGCTGAAGAATTTGTGGTGTTTTGCACAATTGAAGCATTTTTCATTATAGATTCCGAAATGGAAAAATGTAGCTATATATTGTTATTTTCTGCACAATGAAGAGAGTTACATCAAACATTTCGTCAAGACTGAAAGTTGAAGTTGAGAATGAATATCATCAAAGCATCCAGCATCTGCAACCTTGAGACTCTTGTGCACTCTCAAACCATCGATCCCATAACGGATTTACAGGGCCATTTGTTCTGTTAAAACGACAATAAAGAGAAGTTTGTCACGCTAAAGAACTCATTATGGGTAAATTTTAAGAAATGATGTAGGGAATAGATCATGACAAGGAAGTTACATTGATAGGAGTGGGTCTGGTCTAATTTCCACAACACCAAGCATTCTGTTGCATACGAAAACAACACATTCAGTAAATTAATGAAGTTTGAAATCAAATGAAAACTTCATCACTGGGTCTTACGTACAACGTTTAAATTCGATAAAAAGGTCTAAATTTTCCCCAAGCAATTTTAGGAAAGGGTGGATAGTATCCCTAACCCAAGAAATGATAAAATTTTGTTCTTCACATGGACCAATTCTGGATCAAGGTAGTAGCAGAGCCAACCCTTAAATTCTAGGTGCGGAAAAGACAAGGGTGGTTCAACTGAAATTCCTTTTGTCTCTACCTAGTCCGAAATGACATCATTTTGCGCTACGCTGGTAAGAAAAAGGTACAATGCATGATCCATCTATTGGTGTCCAAAATTGATCCAGGTTGGAAACGTAGAAGAAAAAATTTTACAATTTCTTATGTTCGAGGTGTATTTGCACTTCTCCTCGATAAATTTAGACCTTTATCCCCGTAAAACTTACTCCTTGCAGGCAGCTGAGGCCATTTCCATCTTATCAAGCTCCTCCAGTTCTTCCTGTGAAAGAAAAAGATCATTTGCTTAGCAAATTAGGGAGATAAAATTCTGATATTATACTGATGATAAAGTACAAAACTGACACAAAACGAAGGATGTCCACAACTCTTGGAAATCATTTACTATATCCTGCTGTAGTTAGTAAAATATATTTCATTCTTGTCATCCTAACTCCAGATGTGAAAACAGCGATAATTTCAAAATGATTTCCTATTAGCAGCCATCACAGGTACCTTCACTCAATGAAGAAGCAGAGCTATATATATAACCTTCTGACACAGCACGGGAAAGACTTGTGGTTAAGGTGAAGCTATGTAGCAATCGTGCTAAGGTTCAAATTTTACCAGCTTTTAATTTCTCTTCCTCAACGCTCAAAGAATAGAAACACCTAGTAACAAATATCAAATTTTACCAGCATTTAATTTCTCTTCCTCTAAGTTGTTTAGCAGTATGCCTATCAAAGCACATGAAGTTGATCCATGTGGGTAGACATACTTGTAGCTCGCAGGTAAAAAACTTATTGTTTTTTGCAGTTTTCTGATAACATTATAGAAAAAAGAAAACATCAAGTCAAGCGACTGTAATATGACAGCACAAATTAAGCGATTCCCGCAACATGAACTCTTGTTCCATCACCATCTTGAACGTAAAATGATCTCTTTCAGGAAACATTTTCGGCTTACACCTAAGGCTGTTAGGCATAACTTATTAACATGGCAACCACTTTGAGTCTCCTGTCCAAGGATTGGCTTTATCATACATATGATGAGAATCGTGGAATGGAAAGTTACTATCTTCTACAGTGTTGTAGCCTAGCCCGTCACTTTTGGTCATTTAGCCTCAGTAATGAATTAATCAAAATGAGAGCTCATGACTCTGCATAAACTATAGGAATCTTGAAATAAAGAATGTTTCTGGTCTAGGTTGAAGAATAAAAATCTATTCATATGCCAAAACAAAGTACTAAAAGAATGTCCAACTAGCTTTAAATTGTGCCATGTTTACTCTGTTTAACAACAAATTATACTAACTGCATAACGACTAGGATTAATTCACTGATGACAAATTTTCGTGACATTATCTCAGAAAGATCACTGTTTATGTTGGCAATGCCAATACATTCAATTTGAAGTTTTTCTACGTAGCAACTAAAAGTTCTGGTACAAGTCCAAATAAAGTGAAACTAAAAGGACAAAAATCTGGTGGAACCTCCTTTCTAGTTTGTGTAGAACAGCATAACATGATGCAAGAGACAACTCACAATATGTTACATACCAGGAAAAGTTATATTTTGCCTGATTTATTGATTTATCTGAACTGAGGAAAGGGAAGAGAGAACACGCAATCTTGTTTCTTCCTGTTTCCCGGATGCATAATGAACAGATTAAGAGATAGTGAAAAACCTATTGCAAAAAGGTTTAACTTCAGAACTTGAAAAATTGAAGACAAAAAGTTTCAATTTTTAGTTTCTATTTAGTAATGACAGTGCCTCGTATGATGAGATTAAAAGAAGCTTCATCTGAGCTTTTGATGCATACTATGCATAGTCATATATACACATACACACAGATGACAGAGACAAGAACTCAATCCACTAATAGATGGAAGGAACTTATAGGAAATGATTTGACACCTTCAATTCAGTCTACAACCTACTTATAAAGTTCATCTAGAACATTATAAGCATTCCCAAACAGAACAAGCAAGAAATTATAAGCAAACCTGACCATAACACTGTAATAACTAGGCCTAAATCACTTTATAACCCAATTAAAAAAAAATCACAATATAACCCCTGAGCTATAAGGAATGTATGTATTTGTCCTTCATTGTGACATTAACCTCTGACCCAATCAATAATGCATATGGTTGCTTCCTGAGGTATTATTTTAAGCATTGACCCCCAACATGTAACAATCGATCATATTTGGGTCCAATTCAAACAAAAATTGACACTAGATAAAGAGATCCATTATATGGATTTGATGATCGCTAATTCTAACGCAACTGTTATAATATTTTACCATTTCTTTTAGTTGCCTCAATTTTCACATAATATTTTCCACTTGAGAACCACTTGTTTCTCCGGTTCTACAACGTTGGAAAACATCATCGGATTAACTATGATCTCATGCAGCAGTTGAACGGGTCTCCTTGCATACAGGCAGTTTTTTGTTTAAATTTGACCAAATGCGATTGATTCATTGATTGTAAGTGGGGTTAATGTCAAAAAATAACAGGTCAAAAGTTCAAATACAAACATTTTTTTTTCATAAGTCCTAAATAATAAGCCTAATTAACTAGACCAGGATATAAAAATCTTGACCACTGAAGTTCACTTGTAGTTCCACACTATGAAATATCATCAACAACATCATTAATGTATAGGCACAAAACTGAAATTCTCACACCCATTAGCAGTATACCTATGTTGCACAAACACGGAAAATGGACACCAACACGGATTCGGGAAGGTTACCTCTAAAATATAAAATACAACCTTCATAAGAAAAAGCCTACAAATTTGAAAATAATGAAACGGATACCAACACGGATACAGAGAGTGATCGCACAACATATACCAGTAATAAACTAACAATAACTGAACTAAGCAGCAATGCAATTTCTGAAACATCAGTTGAGTAAAATATCAGAGTACTGCTAAGCTAAAACAAGCTGTTTAATCTTCACTTATGTATCAGTTTTCAAGACAAATACCAACTAAGACCTTGTTCTTTATGACTGAAATGAACTGAATTGAATACTACTCAACTGAATGAACTGAATTGAATACTACTCAACTGAATTGAATTAAAGTGCTTCTATTGAAGTGAAATTACTGAACTAAAGTAAATTAAACTAAACTGAACTGAACTACTGATAATGCATAAACGACATGGCCTAAAATATAAAAATGAATAAGAACAAACCTGTAAAAATCTAGTTTCTTGGTCAAGTCGTTTGAGCTCAGCTTGAATCCTATGTTTGCCTCTAGTATCACTATTATCAGATTGTAAAGAATTGACACGTTGAGCAATCGGACCAGACGAATCAGACCTATCCGATTGCATCTTTTAAACTTGAAAAGACCCTAACTTTGGTCTACCCTTTTGAGAAAATTGAAAGTTGCATCACAAGAAATATGCTGCTGCTTCTTCTATAATAAGGGTGACCCAGATATCAAAATGGACCCCAACCAACCAACCCAATTGCCTAAATTTTAAAACTATTATCTTCTTCCATTAAAGCATAAACAAAAAAGAGATCTGTTCAACAACCCCAAAAGGGTCTTTGTTGTTCTTCTTTGGCTTTTAGTGAAAAGCATGATGATGGTTAAGTGAAATAACTCTAAAAGGAAGAGACTTTATTCTTGTTTTTGTCAAGTGTTGTGTGGAATGAAAGGAAAGCTGAAACTCTTTTCAATTTTATATTCTTTTTTATCAATTTCTGAGTCTGTTTTGTCTTGTTTCGGAGTCTCTCAGTCAGATTATTAATGATGTTTCTCTCTTTATTTTTCATTATGTAGTTTCCTAGTTGTTTTGTCCATGCGATGTTGGGTTAATTACGCTCTTAGTTGTCAAACAATCTTCAATTAGTAGTTTCAAAGTTGTTTTTTCTATTTTGACAAACTCGAGAATTTGAAAATGTCGTTTACAACCATTTTTAATGCTTTTTTAACCCTATTAAGTTACATTTTTTGATTATTTTTTACGTCTTCAAAATAGGGGACAATTTATTTACTTCTTAAAGTAACAATATTGCTTCCCATATTTTTTTTATTGGACTGACGTGGTATTAATTTCTATTATGTTGAGGGTACAATAATTTTAGAGCGTTGAGAAAAAAGATTAGAGCATCTTTAGTGGTGGTAATGGAGGACTATTTAGCAAATAAATAAAGTATAAAATTGCTAGATAGCCTACCACATTGCTCAAATATGGACAATGCTCAAACTTTTCACATGTATTAATTGAAGTGCGCATTACAAGAATGAGCTGGACTGTGCAGGGTTCGGGTCGGACTATGTCGGGTTTGTGAATAAAAACTTTTGTCCATGCACAACCCAACCTGTACTAAATATTCTTCGGGTTCGGGCCGGGTTGGGCTTGGGTAGAAATTATGAAGGCCAGCCCATTTTTTTTATTTTAATTTCTATTTTTTTATCTTATTGAATTGAAAAAATAAGAATGAAATGAAAAAAATAAAGAAAAGAGGAAAGGTGGATTTGGAGATGATGGGAGTGGCCAGAAAAAAAAAAGGAATAATAAGTTAGGAAGACATAAATTATGGTTTAATACATCTCCAGTCCCTTCAAGCTGTCTAAAAAATGCAATTGACCCCTCAACTTCAAAATGTTACAACTAACTTTCTATACTTGTCACATCGTAAAATAAACCTCTAGTTTCAAAATTAATGTATCAAAACATACAATTTTTAGGTGATACGTACTATAGGTGCAAAATTATGATAAATGGAGTCGGAAATTTTGTAAATGATATTACCGATCGGTTCCACATTTTGATACGAACAATTTTGAATTAAGGTGTTATTGAAAGCAATTAGACAAGACCGAGGGCCATTTGTAACCGTTGACAAAAATAAGAGATTATTTGTAATATTTGAACAAGAATAGAAAATTATTTACTACGTTTAAACAAGTATAGGAAATCATTTGTAACATGCGAAAATTTAAGAGAACAGTTGAAATTTTTAGACAAATTTAAAATGTCATATATATCAAGCCTAGTTTTTAATAATTACAAATTTTAACTTTATTTATTGAAAAACATTATAAATATTAATCTACTACATAATGATTTATAAATAATATATATATTGTTCATACAAAATAAATAAATAATATATATTAATAAATCACAGGTGCATGACAGGTCAACATGAATTTTTATACTGAATTTCAATCACAATCCATCAATTAACGGGTATTTTTGAGTTTATGCCGGACTATACCACCAATATGAATAACGACTCATAATATCAGTTGTGCTCAATGGTCAATCACCGTTAGATTAAAATCTAACGGTGAAGATTAGTTTGGTGATTTCATTAGTAACTAATCTCCACCGTTAGATTCTAATCTAACGGTGATTGACCAAATTATATTTAGTCAATCATTGACCATGTGAACACCACTCATCATAATATACAACAACGTAAAATTAACAGCAATCTCAAATAGATCATTAGTATTGCTGCTTTTTCATTAAAAACACCTCCAACTTGCCAATATAATTTGATAAATTAACATTTTCATCTTTTATTGTAACTGTTATAATATTTATTAATACTTTTCAATATTTTCTACTTTTCCGTTCCCGAACATCAGTAAAGGTGCTCGCTCAAGGCTCAAATGAGGGAGATTTTAAAAATTTCCAATATTTTACAAAAATTGTTCAAGTTAAATGACACTATTGCCAAAACACCTCTTTTCGTGGAGAAATTATTAAAAAATTCTGAATAGTAAGTCAAAAAATCCTCGATGTGTAATGTGTAGTAGAGAGATCCAATATTTATATTTTTGTATTTATAGATCTCTAATACACATCTTACTAAAACAAATTCTAGACCTCCTAATAATTTCTCCTGTTCATAAAGAGTTGGTGATTTTCTGTTACTACCGTTAAATTGTGCTTCTAACTTATGAATCAAACAGTTCCAAGGAATGATAAAGAACTAAAATGCTTAAAAGGTTCTTGTTATGAAGATATCAAAAAAATGGTTGATTGGTTTATGAACAAATAAAATAAATTCAACCACAATTGACTTGCTTTCATTGAAAATGATACAACAAAGAAATCTTAAAGAACATAGGAACATTAAATTATGAAATTACTGATAAGTTAATAAAATTTCTACGTCGAGTCTGCTTCGAAATTACTGTCACTCGGGATCGATTCTCGAGTTCTTTGATTGACTGCTACTTAATTGATTCGCATGCATATAATAAGCTATACATTTAAAAGCTTCAAAACATTAATGAAGAATATACATCCGGGCGGTGTTACACAAGGTTTGGCAGCGGAGGAGGGGGATTGATATCCGGCAGAGGAGGATTGATATCCGGGTTAGGCAATGGAGGGAAGCTATCAGGAGGTGGTTTGATATCCGGGTTTGGCATCGGAATATCAGGACCCGGTGGAGATGGTAGCGGCGGACGGGGAAAATCTGGCCCAGGATTCGGGCCTGGGCTTCCCGGAGGAGGGTCAACAATATCTCCAGGATTCTCTTGAATCTTTGTGTAATTTAGTAGAGAAAGGATAGGTAAGAGTGGTGATTTGGTTGCTCTTTTACTTGAATTTCTCACAAAACAGACCAAATTTGGTAGTACAACATTTGCCATTTCAACTGATCAGCAAAGCTGTGTTCTTTTTGTTTTGGTAACAAAAACAAAAGTGTTTCTTGTCTAATTGTTGTGAAATTAAAGCGATGGGATTTATTGGGAGAGAGGGAGGGTGGACACGTGTCGATCGATGCTACTGCATCATGACACGTGTGGCTGTATCATCTAGTAGTTCTATAGATTACTGTATACGTGTGTACTTGACATATGTTTGAAGGTGAAAATTTAACAATAAAACTGGAGCCTTGATATCTAGAAAACATGTTATAATTGTCTAGAATTGTAATTAACTCCCTAATACGCGACTCTAAAATTGGTTTAGTCTGGTTTATATAGAAAATCCTAGAAATTTACACCCTTTAAAAGGAACCATACATATATGTAAGTGAGTGACAAGCTTGTGCATGGAATACAAGTGTCCTTGATACATAAGCATTATCCAGATCTCTTTATGATGTTGCTACTTAATTAGTTGTACTTCTTTCTTAATACAAGTATCAAAATAAGCTACACCCCAAATAATCAAATTACCAATTCATGTGATCATGATGTTAAAAATCTCAATCTCTATGAGTGCAATATCAACTCATCTCATGAAGAACACAATCCCATTTCACTCCTCCAACTTAATCACAACTCTCAATTTTAACCCCTCAAAATTTCCATCCCTCACACTTCCAGTCCCTAAAAAATCAAATCTTGCATCTTTTGCAGCTATCCCACCTGAAATTCCAGGCAAAACCCCATCGGAATTTCCTAATACACCGGAATATACTCCGCCTTCAGTTCCACTTGAGGTTCCAGAACTACCTCAGGCGCCGGAGTTTGATCCTTCTCCGCCAGATGAAGTCAATACGCAACCTCCGAATGTCCCGGAAATTCCCACACCCGGACCGGACTACCCCGTGCCACCACCGTTAACTCCTCCTCCCGATGTTCCACCACCGGGATACCTGCCGCCTAATCCGATTCCCGATGTTGATCCTGATGTTTTACCGCCTTCACATCATCCACCGCCTGATGTGGAACCAACGCCGGAAATACCGCCGGAGATTAGACCACCGCCTGGGCCATTTGTGTCTTTTATCTTTTGAGGAAAATACAGGTGTTGAACCATCCGAATAGCACGTGTCGGGACTTTTTTTTTTTGATAGAGCACGAGTCGGGACTTAAACTAGTTCGTCAATGAGGTCTTCCTTCTTTTTATTTTTTTAAAGTGGTTATGTATAAAATATATATTCTGATAAAATAAATATACAATTCAGGGTTTCAATAACTTTGTTCCCAAAAAGTAGAGAATTATAAATAATTCCATTCTGATATCATTATCAGGGAGAAGCCAAAACAAAATTGCAGGACCCTCAATCATTTTCCTCGTTCCATTATATGTATAAAAGTACAAAAAATTTCATAAAATTCAAGGGGACTTGTACTAAATCGAGTCAAAGTATTTAAGTACGTACCCAAATGATTATAAAAAAGAAAAACCTCAAATTCACCACTGATATTTTTTATTTTTTTTAAATGTGGTTTGATTGTGGAGAAAGAAACAACTAGTTGATACAAAAGTTATTTAAGTAAGGTCTCAAAAGATTATAAAAAAGAAAAAGCTCAAATTCACCATTGACTTTTTTTTTTCAAATGTAGTTCGATTGTAAAGAAAATTTAGAAACGGTGGATTGATACTAAAGTTATTTAAATATAATACAAAGTTGAGATTTTGGGGTTTGACCGAGTAGTGTGTACTTTCATTAGTGGGAGTAAGGATATTGAGATAAAGTAGTTAGAGAGTTGTAGAGAGGTCCTTACCTTAACCTTTGCAGGAGTATTTTATAAGATGATTGTGGTGGTATTTTTAGTGGATTTCATGGGTCTTAATGCGTTTAGACTGAGGTCCCCTTTAATAGAGGGTCCTTTGAACATTTACGTAAGGTTATGAAAATAAAATTGCATAAGAAAATAAAATTGCCTCTTAACACAACTTTCAAGTGTATTTTTGTCATTAGGGATAATTTGTAAATGTGATTGCGTTGGTGATCGTAATATTAAGATACAAATGATGAGTTTTCTGACTTAGTTGATTATTTTTAATATATAACAAAAGATAAAAAAAAAAAATGATCAAAGAGGCGTTAAAGATTTTATTATGATGTTAAAATTATCGTTGCGTTATTATACAATAAAATAAATAGAATTGTTAAAAACATTGATTCGAAGCACGATGATTTGTAAATTAATAAAAACATATTTAAAACGTTTAATGATGTATCATATTATTATTATTTATGATAAATTGTGTGGAGCTGAATTCATATTCTGGACTCTCTAAATGTATCGATTAGGCTATAATCAATGATGCATAATTACTTTAAAAATCTTTAACATTTAACAAGAATTTTTGAAAACTAAATACTCCTTCTATTTTTTAATATATGTCGTTTAAAAGTTTTCACAAAGATTAAGAAACACAATTAATACATCTCAAACTAATAAATTTATAAATTTGTACCCCCTCCGTTCCATTTTAATAGGCATTATTTTGGTTGCACGGAGATTAAGAAATTTAGTTAAAACACTATATGATTACCAAAATATCCTCAATAATTAAAGAATGAAAATAAAATTATGGAGTAAATAAAGTTTAAATACCTTGATTATTGAAATGCAGTACTGCCAACTAATGATTCTCATTTTCAAATTACTAAGATTTTTCAACCTAGCTATTAATTTGAAAGGTGATTAATTTTCTTAGCAAAATTGGATCCAAAATTGGTATAAGGTGTTTGAATGCAATAAATAATCATTTGGGATTAAAAGAATTTATCTTAGTAACTACAGAGGAGATGACCAAATTAATTAAATTGATGTACTTGATTATTAATAAGGGCATTTTAAACTTTTTAAACATTTAATTAATGTTTAAAAATAGAAAAATGATTATATTTTGGAACGCTCAAAATAGAATTAATGCCTCAAAATGGGACGAAAGGAGTATTAGTAAACTTAAAGAAAAAAAATTTCTCTTATACAATAATTGATCAATAAATATTAAAATATTAAAAAACACATAAATTAAGATAAATATTCGACAGCTAAATTAGTAAGTAAAACAGGAAATCAAAATTCTAATCAGAAAAAATCAATACTAAATCCTAATTCACCTTGAGTTTTTGATATTTTAGCTGCCTTCCTCTTCCGCAGCATTGCCACGTGGGCAGAAGAAACAGTTAAATGCCGTTAAAGCAAAGGAGATTAAAAGACGCAAAGAATCGCCGCTTTACTCTAACCACACGAAAATTTAAAAGCATCACATGAATATCTAATCTTAACTAACACAAATGTACTCTTCACTTCACTCCATCCACCGCCGTTAACTTCGATTTCCGCATTCACCGCCACTCTCCACCATGGCCTCCCATCTCCCCACTCTCTCACGCCCCACCCCACGCGCCTCTCCCACCACCGCCAAGCCCCTCCTCTTCCCGCTCGAACATTCGTTCTCATTCACTACTACTACAACAACCAGAGCTCGGCTGATCAGAGGATTCCGTATCAGATCATCATCTAACGATGCAGGAAGCTCGTACTTGGACATGTGGAAGAACGCTGTTGATCGCCAGCAGAAGACTCTTGAGTTTCAAAACATCGCCGGACGTCTCACCGGAGACGATGACGTCGAGGAGAATGTTGATGTTGAGAAGAAAAATGAGGAGTTCGAGAAGATTCTCGAAGTTTCTACTGAGGAGAGGGATCGGATTCAACGAATGCAGGTCATTGATCGTGCTAGCGCTGCGATCGCAGCGGCACGTGCGCTTCTCAAGGAGAAGAAGCCGTTGGATGATGACGAAAACGACGTCGAAAGCAAACTAGAAGGTAGAATCTCATGGTTTTACATTTTAATTTGTACGTGCGATTTCGTTTGTTAGAGATTAATATAAAAGATGTTATTAGTGTTAACTATCAGTTCGAGCTTTTAGTTTAATAACATTCTTTACAATATCTATTTTCGTAGTCTTATTTTGTTGGGAACATAGCAATATAGGTGTTTAAACGAAAGATCAGAGGCTCAATCTATCGAAATCGGGATTGCTAGGGCCCAAGATGCTTTTGCATTTGTTAATTAACACTGTAAAAGATCTGTTTTAGTCCGGTTAGTTTTGTTTAAAACAATTTGAAAACTCTGTTATGATGCAGGTAACAAGAGTGGGGATAGCATTGTGTCCTCAACCGAGTCTTCTAGGAGCGTAGTGCCTGGTCCGGATTTTTGGTCATGGACACCTCCTACCAATACCGACACTCCAAAGTCGTCAAATGATGCTGGTTTGCTCGAGCCGAAGAAGTCATTGGCAAAACCTGTTGCCGAAATTCCTGTGGCAGTGAAAGAGCAAAGTCTGGATGTTCTCTCAATTCCATTTGAGAGTAAACTTTCACAGAGCGGCTCGAAACCTCGTCTTCCTCCTTTGCAGTCACTGATGGAGGTTAAAAAGGAAGAGGTATCTATTTCGAGCGGAGATACAGCTTCTCTAAAGGAAGAAGAAGATGAACTTGATCTCGTGTTTTCTGAGCATTCTGTGGAAATAGCGCATGTTCTTGATACGGTTCAGGATGAAAAAGCTACAAGTGGAGTTGATCCGGATGGATCAAGGTGGTGGAAGGAGAAGGGAGTTGAGCGAAGAGCTGATGGTGTACTATGCAGGTGGACGATGATTAGGGGTGTCAAAGCTGACCAAGAGCAAGATGTTGAATGGCAAGAGAAGTTTTGGGAAGCTTCTGACGAGTTTGGTTATAAGGAACTTGGTTCAGAGAAATCAGGAAGAGATGCAACTGGAAATGTTTGGCGCGAGTATTGGACAGAATCCATGTGGCAGGTTTGTACATTGTTTTGTTGAATTGCTTTTGTTCTTTCCGCAGTGCGTTTTAGGCTGGTGTATCTATAAGTGCTCGCTGTAAACTGGACAGCAACTTGGTTTTCATATCTTTTTGTTGGTTCTGTTAGCATGGTTGGATTTAGGAACATATGTAGTCATTGTGAATCTTGATAATAGCCTGCATCATGCTTTGTGACTCTTTCTGTAAGGCCTAATTTGTAGTTTATGTGTGTTTTCGAAAGGCCTGGTCTTTTTGCTTACACATTTGAAGTACTTTGTGTATATGATAGGAAAAAGTTCAGATTCCCATAGAGATTATTTAACGAGAAAGTTCAATGACGGGGAAACTTGTTGGAAATTCATTCTAGAGAGTATTTTCTTAATATTTCAAATTTAGCACTATTGGCTTGTATTGCATAAACTAAAACTGTATATCTACTTCCAGGATGCTGGACTTGTGCATCTTGAGAAGACTGCAGACAAGTGGGGGAAGAATGGATATGGTGACGAGTGGCAAGAACAATGGTGGGAACATTATGATGCCTCTAACAAAGCTGAAAAATGGGCACATAAGTGGTGTACCATTGACCCAACTACTCAGCTTGATGCTGGCCATGCTCATGTTTGGCATGAAAGGTATTCACAATTTCTAATTGAACTCGATGAAACTTTATTTCTAATTTTGTCCGCAGAACGTGCTAAATTGGCAACTGAAATGTCATTTTGACTCGAATCAAATTGCACGCTGAAATTCAGATATTAACCTTGAATGTGTTGATTGTTATTCTATGAACTTGTTATGGGGTGAACAAGTTAATATTCAAGTTCAAGCGATTGATTATACTTCTTCGAAGATGGGTTTAGTTTGTGCTCTTGCATTTTAGTTTCAGAGGATCTTATTTTATGTATTGTGTGCACTTTGTAGGTGGGGTGAGACATATGACGGACACGGTGGGAGTGTGAAATACACTGATAAATGGGCAGAGCGATGCGAGGGCGATGGTTGGACAAAGTGGGGGGACAAATGGGATGAAAATTTCGATGCAAATGGTCATGGTGTGAAGCAAGGTGAGACATGGTGGGAAGGTAAGCAGTATTGTGAAAGGTGGAACCGCACTTGGGGAGAGCGCCATAATGCTTCCGGATGGGTCCACAAGTATGGGAAGAGCAGCTGTGGGGAGCACTGGGACACCCATGAACAGCAAGAAACATGGTACGAGAGATTCCCACACTATGGTTTCTATCACTGTTTTGAGAACTCACCCCAACTCCAGCAAGTTCAGAATCCGTCCGAGATACAAGAACCATAATATTTATCTTTTCGGTATGTTTTGGTAACTTATTTCTTTGCTACTGTAACTAGTTTATAGTTTCTCGCGTAGTAAATAAATTAAATCACCAGCAACATGTCTGCTCGTTCTGAAACTTCTAATTTTATCAATATCCAATTGTAAGTTAAAATTGAGTATTAGAAGGATGAATAAATGATTTGATTAGTTAAACCCATCTGTCGAAAACGGGTTCTTCTATTCCTTTCACACTAAACATGTAGCAGCAGGTATCGAAACTAATATTTTTCGGTTGAATTTAGATATTGGTTTGCACATATTTCACACGCAACATAAGTGTGAAATATAGTTCAATACTTGAGAGATTAAGAAACAAACATTATACTAATATTTAAGTAGGAAAGTGTTCCATCTGGAACTCTATCCAATTTGTTGGAGAATATCACACATACTAAGTGACAACAACAATATTTTAGCTTCAGAGAAACAATTGGGGGTTTAAATTGAGATAAAAGATTAAGATTTTACAACCAAAAAAGGAAAGAAAACATGAGAGCTTTAAGGAGCTATTTGCTACTATTTATGGCATTGGCAGTAGCCATGGCAGACAGTAGTCTGTGTACTCCGTTAACAAGATATCATGTGCACATTATCAATAACTTAGAGGGAAATGAGGTTCTACGCGTAAGCTGCAAATCGAAACAAGATTATCTCGGTCTTCATAAGTTGAAGGCGAACAAACAATTCAGTTTTAGTTTCAAGGAGAACTTTTGGCGAACGACTCTTTACTGGTGCAACTTCAACTGGACAGACAAAAATGGGAATCATCATCATACAAATAAAAAAATATGGTGGGACGAAATGAATGAGGGTGGAATCCCTTTGATTTCTAGAAGTGGTAAGAATTGCATTTGGTCTGCAAGACATGATGGCCTATACTTGTTGGATAATCGTGAGAATCAATATGGAAAAGTTTATCTTTGGGAACACCTTTAAATATTACTTCCTAAATACATATATGGGTATGGTATGGAAACGGTCTCAAAGTGTCAATTTGACCACCATGTATAAAATAGTAGTATTGATTTAATCCTCTATTTTCCTATTCTAACTTTATTTTTGTCTACTTTATTTTCAAATATGCACTACACTTCTCCAATCACCTACTTCATTTATAAGTTCAATTATAAAAGTTTTTTTCTAACAACTAATATTTTATTATTAGATCACAAAACATAGCACAAAAGACAAAAAATTAAATAGAAAAAATGATGTGAAGAAATAATAAACTAATGGGAAATTCAATGGTCACTTTGTTTTTGACAAAGTAACCATTACTTTGTTTTTTCCACCATTAGATCATGGGGTGAAAAGTGATCTAATGGTGAATAAAGCAAAGTACAAACAAAGTAACTCAAAAACAAAGTCACCATAGCCTACACCTAAACTAATGATGTTGAAGGATGCATAGGCTTAGATTACTTCAAATTTGAAGTGTGCAAGAGTTTCCTGTATTTTTCCACCATGCCTTTGCAGTACCATTGGAGTAAGTAGTTAATCTTTATAATTGAAGAAGCATTGGAGATCCTCCTATCATCTTGTGGCTATTTGGATATCCTATAAAATTTAACATTGGAAAGCTTGTAAGATATCAGTTTCTTTAAGATATATTTTATTGATATCAACGGTTATCTTTTAAGATACGGTTAAAAGAAATAATATTTCACAATAAATTATGGACTCTTTAAAAATAAATGAAAAAGGAGATATTAATACAATTCTTTCTTGCTTGAGTCAATACAAATAAGAACAAAGTCCATCTAATGGACATAAAATATCTCCATTAATACGATTAGTGATATTTGAAAAAACAAAAATATTTTCTTTACAACCTTATTCTCAACTTATGTATTTATGAAACGGTTTTAAAAATGTATGCTTATTGCCTATGGATACTTGACTAATAACGAAAGGATTAGACGAAAAAGACAATGATTGTGAACACAACTTTAACTAGAAAAAATGGACAAAAAATGTTTGTTAAAAATGATGAAACTATAAACTTTAGAGAAATTAATTGTTGAAATTGATGAAAATATCACAAGAATCCAATTAAATGAAGCTATTACAACCACAAAAATACCAATGTCAACAATGAATGTTAATAATAACAATAATATTGATGGAATTGAAGATTAATAGGAAAATAATTAAATACTTTGAATCACCGTTTCGAGTGAGAAGTGATGTAAGAGCGATTGTGTGACGTGTCAAGTGGATGGATGAGAGTGGTTTGAGAATTCAAGATCGGTTCACTAGAATTGGTTAAGTGTCGAGATTTGTCGAATTTGATGTCGAAAATGGATAATTATAATCAAAGGGTAATGTAATGTGGACCTTGGATGTATGAAACTTGGCTTTTAGAGATGAAAATGGGTAAAAAGGGGGATTTTTTTAGATGATGAGAATTGAAGTGCAATGGACGCTTAACTTTGAGTAACTTAGAGTGAAAATTTGAGCAATCGGGTAAAAACTTAATGATCGATAATGTAAACTAAGGCTTAGAAATACGATTAGAGATCAAAATTGAGTGTTAGAAAGATGAAATAGAAACCGAAATGATGAATGAAGTATAATTGTTTTTTGTGTTGAGTTGTGTGTTAAAATATATATAGGGATGGGTATTTATGACAAAAAATGCTTGATTAGCACTCAAATCCACCCACCACTTCTCCCGCTTCCTCTTTTCATGCCATGTTTCAAATTTTGAGGGTGAATGTGATCATGGATGCACCAAAATTGACATGTCTTCATGTCTTGAAAAATTCAAGCAATAGTGTGATTTTCTTGCCAACTTCAAAAATTTGTCGCTCGAGAATTTCGTGTATTTTATTAGAAACTATTTTCGAATATGTAAATTTCTTCACGTGCTTTTATGGTTTGCTTAGTCGAAACAACTAATGAAAAGTACTCGTCACATAACTATCTACATGGAAAAAAAATAAATTTAATGAATTTAATATTTTTCACATGGATTTTAACTCATTAACCGGATCGACCAAGTCAAGCTCCACTACACTCTATCTTAACTTATTTTTTCTTTTGTCACTTTCTAATTTTCTCTCTTTTTCTCCTTACTTTTTTCTCCATAATTTCCAAATAAAAGAAATTACAGAGTAAAATTATAATCTATAATTTTCATGGGAATAAATATAACAATTATATTTACTACCAACAAATACAAAGAAAAAAAGGAAAATATCTTTCATTAATCCATATTATATAACATTATAATGTGACTCTACCCACCAAGCAATGTCTTGGTGGTTATTACATTCCATTAGAGAGTGTGAGGTCATGAGTTCAAATCTCATGATTGTAGAAAATGAACTCTAAAAAAAAACATTATAATGTAACTTAACATAAATGACAAAAAAATGTTAACAATTGATTCACACACGAATCTTTATCAATAACCTTTAAAGAGAACTTTGGAAACTAAAATTACATTAATTAAACGATACTAAACCAAATTAGAGGAAATAAAACAAAAATTACAAAAACAATCTAAAAGTAGGAAATTGGGAACGTTATTTGGCCGAAAACCAACATAAAACATTAGCAAACTCGTAGTTTCTTTTTGTTATTTTGTTATCTAATTTGTTTCGTTTTCAATTAAAATAAGGTCTGATTTTCTATGATGTCACGATCTTATTCTTAGACCGCATCATCCAATTTTACATAAATTTTTTTGAATATAAATAATATTGAAAAGAACAAAATATTTTAGTAAAAACTGCAGTGATATTCGAGGGAAAAATTGAAGTCCTAGTTTGAGTTGAAGTGGGAGTTATTTGGTAAACCAAGTATAATTATATTATGTAAGAATGTATGTATTATAAATAGATGGTAGTATTGACTGAATTTCAAACTGTACGTAAGCTCTAATTTCTCAAAACACCATGACAGGTGATAATCCTGAAGAATGCATAACCCAAGAAGATCCAACTTTGAAACCTCCCAATTCAATGGCTACTACTCGAACTCAATTATGTATTTTGTTCGGAGTTCCTTTTATTACAATTATGTTTGTTTTTTTTGTTTTCAATCGCTATTTTATACTCGCATCGTCCAGATTTTCCTGAACCCATATGCCATATTAATTCAGCTTTGTCTATCCTCTCAACATCTCTTCTTCATCGTTTAATCATTCTCGCTTAACATCTTCGTGGAATTTTTCAATCTCAATCGGAATAGGATACAGTCGTACCTCTTTGATTTGCCAAAATGTGCATGCTTTTGTTTTGTTGAATAATTTTGTAGTTTCTTCTACTTCGGTCCCTGATTTTTCTCATGGAGGAGGGGTTTCGGAAGAAACGAAAATTCGGGTGAATCTTGCTTCGTCTCATGTTCCCATTAATCAAAATGTCGTGGAAACTCTGAATCGTGAAAGGGTTAAAGACAGAGCTCTCACTTTCACTTTCATCTTCAAGTATATTGGAACTATAGATCGTGGTCTCTTTAGAGCTGATTCAGAAAGCATCAAACATGTAACTGTGTTTTGTGAGAATATGAAGCTTTTTTTTGCTTCTGATTCACCAACTTCACCTGCTTTTTACATGGACGATTTTCTTTGTACCAAGGTCGCCATTAGTGTTGATTGATTAGATGGAGACATTATGTTTTTGCTTTTTTTTTTTAGATTTAAATTTTCTTCAACTAGATTCTCATTACATCCACTATTGAATTTGCATTATTTTCTATGTCGTAACAGTTATTTAATATATAATTTGATATTATCATATCACCAATTTTTGTTGAATGAAACAAAGAACATGAACCTCAATTTTAACTAAAATATTGAAACAGTTTACTCATCTCAGAGTTATGGTTCACTTAATCAAAGATCCTCACTTTTTGCATGTTTAATATGAGTCATTATATAAAAAAAAAATGTAATATTTTTCTTACCACAAGACACATGATCATCAGATCTCTTAATTTGCAAAAAGATTTTAATATGAGATTTTATTTTAAAACCAAACTCAAGATTTGATAGGAACAGTCTGATATTCATGTTCATCTGGAGGCTTATATCCTTCTGGATATGTCCTAAAAATGCTCCAATCTCCCCAGCTGACACGATCCTTGTTGGATAAATGACAACTACTGCCACAAAGGGCTCTTGAAATTGCTGGTTGAACATTTGATCATATTGTTTTCGAGGTTCTTAATTTTGGTTGTGCCTGCATGATATCAACATTTCATAAAAGGTAAAGTAGCAGGATATGCTAATGTTTTCGGGAATGAACTGCGCTAAAATGAAAACATGGAAGAAAAATTTTCCGATTAGACAAGATTCAATAACCTCGGGACAAAAGTATCCACGTGATGATGCTGATAATACAAGTCGATGTAATGAACACCGAGTCACATTAGACTATAGCTTCGCAGCATTTCCGAACATATTCAGCTGTCCACATATTCTGAAATTGCAAATCATCTGAAATAATAAGTTCAAATTTTGTTGCTACTTGAACATTTTACAATATTAGCATTAGCCATGGTTGAATCTACTCTATGTGTTGCTTTCCAAAAATACCGTGTGCACATGATCAATAACTTGGAGGTAAATGAGCTAGCTTCTACGTATACGTTGAAGGCGAAAAAGAAATTTAATCGGATAATTAAAGTTAAACTCTTCATATATAGTAGTATTTTACTTCACCATTTGTCACTAGTTATAATTGTATTAGACATTATGAGAGATTTTAGTGTACCCCTGGATCACGATGACGTATGGTACTCTAAACCAATAAATGGTTGGCATATGTTACATCAACTAATAAGATTTTGACAACGTGTAATTAATTAAAAATTTATATTTTAGTTAATAATTTATATAAAATTCTAAACCCTAAAATAAAAACCCTAGACTCTAAAAACTAAACCCGATACCCTAAATCATCGACCCTAGATACTAACATTTGTGACGTGTCAACGAATTATTAGTCCGGAGTACTACGTCATCCGTACTCCAAAAGTATTTTGAAATTTGTCTAGACATTATACTATCGAATTTGTGTTTTTTAATTGGATGAAAGTGAAAAGCTACAACAAATATATGAAATAAATCAACTAAAGCCTCACACGTTGAACGAAATATGTCATAACGTAGTATTTGGTATTATGAATTTGAAGAAATTGAGTAATTTAGATGGATCTACTATTTGGATCACAACGAGAATGACATCGAATATTCAATTGATTTAAAACCTTTTACATTAGGTTACAAAACATAACTTATCATATAGCAAAATTTTATAATGGGGCTAGGTTGTATTAATAATTTTTCAAGAAATGTGGAGTATAACTATTCATAGGATGGGCCAGGCCATATTTGGACTGATATATATGGGCTTCACACACTTAGTCTATAATTTCAGAACTAACTTCAACTAATACATTTATATTGAACAAATATATCAATATTAGGGATATTCTATGGTCACTTTGTTTTTCACAAAGTAACCATTACTTTCTTTTGTTAACCATTGGATCATGGGTTAAAAATTAATCCAATGGTGAAAAAGACAAAGTATAGACAAAGTAAGAGAAAAACTAAGTGACCATAGCCGACACCTCAATATTAATTATGATTATGAAATATAATAGACTATAATTTAGTGAATTAAAAAAATTATTTCGTGCTAATTAGTCATAACAAAAAAATCTCAATGAATATCAATAAATTAGTTAGACATACACTAAAAAGACCAACATGAAATTGTTTCCCACAAGCCAAACAGAGATTGTGATAGCGCAATTTCATGACGAAAACACATCCAAGTTGTCTTCCACAAACATTTTGGGTATAAATATTATGTAGAGATGACTTAATTAGAAACATAAAAAATGGGAAATATCAAAAGGTTATATTTGATATTTATAATCACAATATCGTTGAGTACAAAAATAGGCGAGACAAGTTTTATTACAGAGAGATATCATGTGATAATAATCAATGATCTGAATAAAGATGGATTGAACCTTCACTGTAAATCAAAAAATCGTTATCAATATTTGGGAATACATGGAATGTACAAATTCATTTTCCAAGTGAATCTAGGAGGAACCACCTTATTTTGGTGCAACTTCAGATGGGCTAATCATGGAGGTGCATATGATATATTTTGGTATGAAGAACCATTGCTACATAGATGTGGTCATAAAAGAAGACTTTGTATTTGGTCGGTCAGAAATGATGGTATATATATTAGAAATATTCATCATCATAAACAGTTTGAAAGATATTATAATTGGACTTCATAATATCATATTTCAACTCGAGACAATATGTGACTATATATAGTTTCTTGCTTGGTTTATGTATAGCAAATGCTGTTTTTTTTTTATATAAAATGGTGGATTGTCAAGGTGAAGTATTTGAACTTTTCTAATTAAGATTAGTGAATAAATAAAATTGTAAAATATTGATTGTATAAACATGGTTCTTAAAGTTTATGACTATACAATTCCAGACAAGACTCTTTATATGAGCCTTGGCCCATTCAGTATGTCTAAGCTCAATTTTTATGCTATAATGATGGGTATAGTTGCATTATTTTTGACAAACCTATCATTGATTTAGGTACCTTTATTTTATTTTAATTCAATAGTACTGAATCATACGTTACAAAGAAAGAAGGTAACCCCTCTTCAAATTATTAAAATTAACACTTTTCTTCGCTTAGACACATGAAGTTTGAAGGGTTTTATGATCAATGTTCAATATGAAAAAATAAATAATCAAAGACTTTAAGAAAGTTCAGAAGTTCAAATATGTATTATTATGCTAATATACTGGAAGCTCATAATTTCCAACACAAAATTGTCATGGCCATGTTACGAGTTAATAATAATTTAAGGCTTAAATTATATGTAGGTTTTTAAAATTGTCCAAAAATATTATTTTAGTCCAAAACTTTAAGAAAAGTTTTTCAACTATTAAAATATGGACCTATTGCATACTTATTCGATACATTAATACTCAATTGTCATATGTGAAAAATAGTAATTTGAATTCCAATTGAGTGTCATGTCACTCAATAAATTCACATCCACATTTTGACGAGAGAAAATCTGTTGTCCCAACTTCCTGTCCCAAAATGCTCTCTGCTGTCCCAACTTCCTGTCCCAAAATCCTCTGTACAGGATTTTGGGACAGGAAGTTGGGACAGCAGATTTTCTCTCCATTTTGATAGTCGAGAAACTCAATAGGTCACATTTTTATAGTTGAATGAATTAATCAATAGATTTTTACTAAAGTTGAGAGACTAAAATGAAATTTTTAGACGAATTTAATACTTGCATATAACGATGATCTCACAAGGATTTCCTGATAAATGAGTGGTGTGGTGGCGCTTCTACATTCCACGAGCATCTCCGAAGAATTTCATCACTCATTTCACTAAATTTGTAAGCTTTTTCCCCAATTTTACTTGCAATGGCTACTTCATTGATCAATGGAGCTGACAATCTCAAATTCATCACCTCCACCATCATAACCCCCAAAAAACTAGGGTTCAAACGGTCAAATTTCGTATCTTTTCACAGTAATCCTCAAATTAGGGTTAGGGTTTCATGCCCTAAATTCAGATGCAATGCATCATCAACATCAAGGCCTGCTTCACAGCCGAGATTCATACAGCATAAGAAAGAGGCATTTTGGTTTTATAGGTTTCTTTCTATTGTTTATGATCATGTAATAAACCCTGGTCATTGGACTGAGGATATGAGAGATGATGCACTCGAGCCAGCGGATCTTAACGATAGGAATTTGACTGTAGTTGATGTTGGTGGTGGTACTGGGTTTACTACTTTGGGTATTGTTAAGCATGTTGATGCTAAGAATGTTACTATTCTCGATCAGTCGCCTCATCAGCTTGCGAAAGCTAAGGAGAAGGAGCCTTTGAAGGAATGTAGGATTATTGAAGGTGATGCTGAAGATCTTCCTTTTAGTACTGATTTTGCTGATAGATATGTTTCTGCTGGGAGGTAACACTTCTCTAACGTGTTTACGTTGATTTTGCTCGGTAATTTGTATTAACGTGATGTTTTTTTACCAATGTATGTCTATTGTCTAGCTAGCAATAATGGTTGATTGATTGAGAAATTGGGGTTTAGCAGTTTTGTGTTTTGGGTTTGTATTTTCTTTGATAGAATTGCCCATTAAAATGATTTTGGATGAATGACAACCAGTCTAGTTTTACATCGATATGATACCCCGTGGCCGCTCAACTTTGGCTTACTTTCTTTATGGTTTCAAAACTTCAAAACTGGGTATAGAAGTCCTTGAACTTTGCTCTTTACTAACATAAAAGTCTCTTAATCATTGACCAGTCCAATAGGGGGTTATTCTACATGTAAAGTTAATGGAAATGATATTCTAAAAAACTTTGATTCTTGAAGTTTTTTATTTCGAGGTCGGTGTTGTTCGATCATGTGAGAGAAAATGGGTATTTAGAGGTCCTCAATGTGGGTACTATCTGTAATATGGTTCTAAACAACTTTAAAACTGTGAACTTTTCCAGTTGGAAGTCGCATAGTCATTTTGAGTTTGTTTACTGTAACGGTTGTTTATGTGTAATTACTGACAAAGTTTAGGGAATTTTATGTCTGATTTTTAAGTACATAGGCCATAAGAAAAAGTAAGGCGAAGGTGGAGGGACCGTAGGTGTAATTTAACCTTAGTTGTAGTGGTTGTTATTATTAGAATTCAGAAGTATAATGTATTAGGGCCACATATATCATACTGAGGAGCTACCAACATTGATCATGATATTGTCATGTTTTGATACTGTAGATTTCTGAAATTCCATAGGAAATGAAAGTTCTCAATTTAATATGTGGTGGTTCTGTTCCGTGATTTATGTTCCTCAGCATTGAGTACTGGCCAGATCCACAGCGTGGCATCAAGGAAGCATACAGAGTACTGAAAATAGGAGGGAAAGCTTGTCTAATAGGTCCTGTGTACCCAACATTTTGGTTGTCTCGGTTTTTTGCGGATGTGTGGATGCTTTTTCCTAAGGAGGAAGAGTACATTGAGTGGTTTGAAAAGGCTGGGTTTAAGGATGTCAAGTTGAAAAGAATTGGTCCCAAATGGTATCGTGGAGTTCGTCGGCATGGTTTGATTATGGGTTGCTCTGTCACTGGAGTTAAGAAATTTTCTGGAGATTCACCCTTAGAGGTAAGTTCCTTCATTTCTTTATATTTGTGCATCTTTTCTATAAGTTTTCTATGGGAGAAATTGTTCGTTTATTGTCTGTTTCTTCTGCTATTCACTTATTTTTCCTTATTGTTAAAGTTTTCCATGATATTAGGGCTTAATTACCAAAACTTTGCCAAACTTTCACATTTTAATTTATAGCAGATTGCACTATGCTTTCAGGCAAACGAAAATTTCAACAGCAACATAATGTTATTGCAAATATCAATCTACTCTCAAATATACTTCAATTTTTGCAGGGGCAATTTTTCATTTCAATTTAGCATATGATTCTCTTCCAAAATACCATATTATGTTTGTCATCTTTTAAGTTTTTCCAATGAAATGGCATAGTTTCTTGTGTTGCTATGTTTTCCCCCTGAATGTTGATAAATTCATATTCTTTTTGTTTATATTAGTTTTAAACTAAAATTTTGTTGACAAAATGTTTAAATTTCTGCTGAAATGGAAGTAATCTAAAATTGTGATAAAATACTTTGTCATAGACTCTTTATTGCATTCTGGTGCTTTGCTCAGCAACTTATACAAGTATTCATATAGTTAGTATTGATACGGAAACCTCAATTTTATAGAGTTTCCACATAAACTGGAACTTTTAAGAGTTGGGTTAGGTTTCTGCAACTAAAGAAAATTAAAAATTCGTGTCTTAAATTTGAAAATCTGTTACAATGTGTTTTAGAAGGAAATGGGCAATATCAAATCTCTTAAATATTGTTATATCCACAACTTTTTGTAGATCGTCTCTTTTAAGCTTTAAACAAAAACTCATATTTTTTCCAATTATGCAACTTACGTGTAAGTTTTCTTATTTTAGATATCTATAAAGATACAAATTCATCCTTAATATTTCTTAAGATTTTACAAATAGCTTATTTTTGTTATTGTTTACATGTTTTCTAGCTGTCTTTGCCTATAGTGTTTCCTGGTTTTCGTTTCCTTTCTCTGTTCAACCTGGGTTAGATTCTATTAGGTACTCGATTTTTCCTGCCAAATGGTTGATGTGATTAGGCAGGATTGTTCATGGAGATATTTTTCTTTTAGGAGATTGAACTTGCTGGTTAGAGTTTTTGTTTCATAACCCCATTGGTCTTGCTTCAAGATTTTCTCGGTTGATTTATTTTAGGTTTCTAGGAATAACCGCCTAAAATTTCTTGTAATAGATTTGAATCTGATGGTCTAAGAGCAAAGTTTGTCCGAAGGGGTACCTGCACAGAAAAGTCAACTGCATTTTATTTTCTTGTAGCACGATTAGCACACTGCACACAGACATTTTGAAATCATTGAAGGGTTGTGATAATGTCTCAAACCATTTAATGAAAAATTAAACTAATAGTTTAATAATACTTTGAGGATTGAGAAATCAAAACGCGAGGATGCTAATTTGGTCTGCCTTTCATGTTTTCTGGTGATATATAGAAAATTTGAGCTCAAATTTGCACGACTCATTTCTTAATTTTCTTGATTCAGCTTGGTCCGAAAGCAGAGGATGTGAATAAGCCTGTAAATCCAATAGTATTCCTGATGCGGTTCCTTCTCGGTATGATGGCAGCCACTTACTATGTGTTGGTTCCTATCTACATGTGGATCAAGGATCAAATTGTTCCCAAAGGCATGCCTATTTGACTTTCTGTAAAGCTGTTATGTAAGCATTTGTCTAAGCCATATGAGGAATTTAAACATGTACATTGATAAACACTCTTCCAGCATTTGTTCTATGTTTATACTCAGCAGCTTTTACATTTAATTTCTCCTACTTCCCTTTCCATTCGGTCCTGGCTTGATATTCATAGGCAAATCTATCAAAAGGGTTAAAACTTTACAGGCTGCATAATTTTGACAATGATAACTTAACACTTTGTTTGGGAATATGGTTGAGAAATGTAAGATTAAACCATGTTATGAAAGGTTCGTAAGTGAGGGTTAATAAGCTTTTATGGGAGGTTATTATTAGCAAGTCCTCATTTATTGTCGGAAATCAATGATTAGGAAACTGAATGTGGTAAGAACTAAATCTGTCATTGAAAATTTAGTTTGATGTCTAAAGAAATAAATTGTGAATGCATCAACCGAGTTGAAGTAGTTTTCCTCGAAATGTATAGGTGAAATCAGTGACTGTGTATACACATGGAGGTTGAGATAAATTAGTCCTTATCTGTGAATTCTCGTGATCAGACATCATGCCTTGTATATTAGATCTTACAAATCCAGATTCACCTTTTGATTGGTATACTACTTCTCCAAGTGTAGAATTCCCAGCAGTGTTCGATTTTCCAGAAATCTAGTCAATTATATAATTCTGATAATCGAGCTGAAATAAGTCCTTGTGTGCCATTCGTTGTAATACTTGGTTCCTTTTCTATCATTTTACAAAACGAGTAGCAGAAATAGAAAAGGGAACACCTACACAACGAGGTGCATGCTCCCTTAAATATTCAGAAGCAAATTACCTGACCTGAAATTGTCTTTAAACTTCTCATGTACCTAAAATCGTTTTCCCCAACTTAACGCTGAAATTCCGCCTCCCAACCAGTAAATTTGGGACATGAAATGCAAAAAGAAATTCATTGTAACAATACTTTGAAGTGATACAGCCTTCTTTTTCAGTTTCTTTGACAAATGTCAAACTGGTATCATAGGTACTCTGCAGTAGCTTATACAGGAAAAATCTACAAAACTCGCAATGAGAAAAGTACAATCACTGAATGTTAAAACCTTGATGATCTTAAAACAATGAACCAGAAGAACATTCAACTGGAACCATATCAATTTCATTGCCGATAGCTAAACTTGGAGTGAATGAGCAAAATTCCAATGAAGATATCGGTGATGGCTAATAAACTCATTACTAAATGTGTGACAGTAGATGATAAATTAAAAACCTATTTCAGTACAAACAGCTATGGATGACAATTCGTGTTGTTTTACTTCTCCGGTGAAACCGTTGACAAGATCTGAACACGACATAGTTATAATAATAAATCATGGGTTCCATGATTAGACATTATATGAACAACCTGCCAATAATCGTGCAACAGAACGTGACGATCTCCCTTTCAAACAATGACTGATGACACATTTGACACTGAATATACAGTTTACGTGGTAAGTTAAGAGGGACAACTATGGAACCAAATATGCAGAAACGGGTATCCGTACAATGTTGATTCAATTTAAATGTGGTTATCAGAGAACTGAACGAAAAAAAATAGAGGTGCGCCGAGGTCCATCTCCTTGGTTCAAACGAAAATTGTCATGACGGTTGATGAACACGTTTCTAACAGTTAAGATAGAGCACAATGCAAAAAGCATAACATTAAATATCAAAGTGCAGCTAAGCATGTTTAAAAAGTGAGGAAATCACAAAATTAGTAGCAATGCTCAACCATGATCACTTCTTTCTAAATTAAACAAGACAACAACATTCTGTTTACTTGAGGAAGAAAATAAATAAATCGTGAATGCATCAATCAAGTTGTTGCAGTAGTTTTCCTTTGTTTTCTTGGTCTTCTTTTGGATGGTGGGTGCAGACCATCGAAACATCTGGGTGATACCAGAGACTCTGTGAATACAAATGGAGGTCGAGATAAAATAGTCCTTATCTGCGACTTGTCATGATCAGACATCGTGCCTTGTATATCGAATTTTACAAATCCAGATCCACCTTTTGAATGGTATACTACTTCTCCAAGTGTAGAAATCCCTGATCGGTATTGGTTTTTCCACGAATGTACTCTATGTAACCCAAGAATTAGGGTCACCATAATTCTTCATCACCCAAATAGACTTGCCATCTGACATACATAACAAGCCTTGCTAGTACTCCATTAAGGTAACAGGTGCAGGACGGTACCGGTACTTGATCACTTTCAATTCATCCGGAAGCTCAATGTAGGAAAATATCTCTTTTGCTAAATCAAAAGCAGCCATTTCTTCAAGAAGACACCAATGGAGAGCTCCATTGAAAAAGAAAGCCAGATCTCTCATACGGAAAGGAGATTCAAATCTCTTCCATGAATTTGTTTTCAATGAAAAAATTAGAAAGTGTCCACCCCAGTCTGCAGCAATTTTATAATCATCCGAGCATGAATCGTAGCCAAACCCAGATAACGTTGGTTCAAAAACACGTCTCTTTTTATATTCACCAGTAAATGGATTCCATATAAAACAACTCATAGATCGATCCATTAGCTGACCCTATGAGTCGAATCCCTATTCGAAGCGGAATTTTAACAGGAAATTTGAATTTGCATGATGCATTAGTATCGATATTAAAAGATTGAAATACATTATCAAAGTTATTGACCAACACGACACGATGGTTCTTATTCGATTTATACGCATGAGAAGTAGCAAATTGATGATCTTGAGAAAGTAGATAGTAACATTTTTTAGAAGCTGAAAAGTGATTTCAACTGCAGTCTTGAAAATATGTGCTCTATCCATCAACATTATCACCTTCTGCCATTCTCTCTTGTCTTCCAAGCAAACTTTTTTGTGCTAGAGAGGAAGACATGGTGTATTTAATACATAACTCCAAATTTTTGTAGGTTAGGCTTGGTCGGTTTATCCAGTTAGCTTAATATTTTAGTGTATACTATCATGAAAATAATATACCATAATGGAATTAAATATAATTGGAAATTTGGAATAAGGACTATTTTGATCTGTGGAATTTTCACTTGCCATCTTGAAGTTTCAATTTTCCAGGTTGTTTCAATCCATATTGTCAACTTCATATTAATTATTAGGTTTCTTGGTCATTGCTTTGTATGTTTCAATTATGCCTCCTAAAAGAAAATGCCCATCTGGATATGAAATACGCATGAAAAGAAAAAAGGTTCAAGTATTAATTGGGTCTCAAAGAGGCGCTCGGGGTTTCTACACTTGGACGGACAAGTCAAATGGTGGATCCGATATACAAGGCACGATGTCTGATCATGACAGGTCACAGATAAAGATGAATTTATCTCGACCTCCATTTGTATTCAAAGAGTCTTTGATATCACCCAAATGTTTCGATGGTTTGCACCCACCGTCCAAAAGAAGACCAAGAAAACAAAGGAAAACTGCTAATGCAACTACTTGAATGATGCATTCCCGATTTATTTATTATCTTCCTCGAGACAGAATGTTGATGTCTTGTTTAGTTTAGAAACGAGTGATCATGGTTGAGCCTTTATTTTTATATAATAATAGATTTCTACTACTTTTAAAAACCAGCTTAGCTGCATACTGTTATGGAATTTTATGCTTTTTGCAATGTGCTCTATCTTAATTGTTCGAAACGTGTTCCTCACTTTTGTGCTCTATGTTCTGTCTTAGTTGTGCGGTTACACGATTATTGGCAAGTTGTATTCATATAATATCCAATCATGGAATCCATTTATTATGTCTGTGTTCAGATCTTCTCAACCGTTTCACCGGACAAGACAGAACAGCACGTATTGTCATCTGTAGCTTGTTGTACTGAAATTGATTTTTATCATCTACTGCCACACATTTAGTAATGTTGTTTATTTGCCATCTATATTATTTTTTATATGGGAAAGTTCAGGTGTTACATGCACAAAGAACTATGAATTGGCCTTTGACTGGTGAAATTCCATACGACCCTCATGATGCAGAAAATTATCAGGTCGATATGTAGCAGGTTACCAAGATGGATCTATTAGAATATGGGATGCTACATGTCCGACCTTTTCACTTGTAAATTATCTGTGATTCCATTTTCTGATAGCTCAACAATTTCTACCGCTTTGAATGACATTAACCGAGTTCTTTTCTGCTTTTTAATAAATATGTTAAAGGTATTGATATTGTTGATGCAGGTGAACCGATATCTTCATTGGAATTTTGCTCATTCACTTAAAGTTTAAAGACAATTCAGGTCAGATGGTTTGCTTCTAAATATTTAAGGGAGCATGCACCTCATTGCCTAGGTGTTCCCTTTTCTATTTCTGCTACTCGTTTTATAAAATAATACAAAGTAAACCAAGCAAGAACGAATGACTCTGTCGATTCAAGCCCTCTCACATTGAGCAAGGCAACTCTAGAAACAAACCACACAAGCACTCATGTGAATTCCTTTTCTGCGCTAAAGAGATGCAGCGACTATCATAAAGCCGATGCAAAACTGCCCTCCCTCATGTACTTTAACCTGCTATATGCTAGACTATCTAGGCATGTTGACCATGGGACGTTGGAAATATGCTTGCACCTCATTGTCCTTTCTTTATCTGTGGTATGCAGAAGTTGTTTATTACTCAATATCTCGAGACTATGTTGACAAAGCAGTTGTAAGTGTCTGCTGGGGTTGTTTTGAACAACAGCTAATGGCTGGTTCTGGACATCTACAAATATTTCAGTTATCATGTTCTTCTTTCAAATGCTTTGGCATGGGTGTGTAGATAATGTAGCACTTTCACCCTTCAATTTAAGGGCATTATATGTATCAAATTGGTTTCTCAGGTGTACAGAGTCATTGTTGCACTTCATATTTTTCTATATTAAACGAAAAGTTGGAGCTTGTTCATATGTGGATGATCCTGTAGAGCCGGTCACTTCTATCACGTGCAATGCACGAGGAAGTTATGCTTTGTTATACCACTAGTTTCCCTTTATCTGTGCCGCCTTCTCTATTATTTGTAGTGTGTGTTATTATTAGAATTCAGAAGTATTGTGTATTAGGGCCACATATATCATACTGAAGAGCTACCAACATTGATCAATGATATATCATACTGAAGAGCTCCCAACATTTTGATTGTCTAGGTTTTTTGCACATGTGTGGGTGCTTTTCCCCAAGGAGGAAGAGTACATTGAGTGGTTTGAAAAGGCTGGGTTTAAGGATGTCAAGTTGAAAAGAATTGGCCCCAAATGGTATCGCGGTGTTCGTCAGCATGGTTTGATTATGGGTTGCTTTGCAGGTAAGTTGCTTCACTTCTTTATATCTGTGCATCTTTTAAGTAGTAATATTTTTTCTGTTCATTTATTGTCTGATTCCTCTGTTATCAAACGGCATGACCCTAATAAAGGTAGACCAAGAGGGATTTTGCTGGCACAAAATGTGCAAAAAAGCCTTAGAGTCAAGAAAGCTAAAACTAGCTCGAACTTCCCCCACTCGGAGGTTGTCAAGTCTGCTATTTTAGAGTCTTTAGAGAGCGAAATTAATGTTCCTCTAGCTTAGAAAGGTGTTCATTTTTGCCTTTGTTCTTTGATTTGTTAGACACCTAAGTGGTTTTTTTGCTTTTTGTTTCTGTTTGCCCTTTTGGGTTTGTTTGTGGCTTTCTTGCTGCATTTTTTCGATAAAAAAAAAAAGACTCTGTATTGCACTCAGGTGCTCTGCTCAGCAACTTATACAAGTAACCATATAGTTAGTATTGATACGGAAACCTTGATTTTATAGAGTTTCCACATAAACTGGAACTTTTAAGGTTTGGTTTAGGTTTCTGCAACTTAAGAAAATTAAAACTGTCTTAAAATTTGAAATTCTGTTTCTTAAAATACAATGTGTTTTAGAAGGAAATGAGCATTATCAATCTCTTACACATTGTTATATCCACAACTTTTTATAGATTGTCTCTTTTAAGCTTTAAACTAAAACTCGTATTTTTTCCAGTTATGCAACTTACGTGTAAGTTAATTTTCTTATTTTATGTCTATAAAGATACAAATTCATCCATAAATATTTTACAAATAGCTTATATTTGTTATTGTTTACACGTTTTCTAGCTGTCTTTGCCTATATTGTTTCCTGGTTTTCGCTTCCTTTCTCGGTTCAACGCGGGTTAGATTCTATTAGGTACTCGATCGTTCCTGCCAAATGGTTGATGTGGTTAGGCAGGATTGTTCATGGAGATCTTTATCTTTTAGGAGATTGAACTTGCTGGTTAGCGTTTTTGTTTCGTAACCCATTTGTAGGTTCCTTGCTCTTGCTTCAAGATTTTCTTGGTTGGCTTTATATTAGGTTTCTAGGAATAACTGCCTAAAGTTTCTTGTAACAGATTTGAATCTGATGGTCTAAGAGCAAAGTTTATCCAAAGGGGTACCTGCACAGAAAATTCAACTGCATTATATTTTCTTGTAGCAAGATTAGCACACTGCATACAGAAGTCTTGAAATCCATGAAGGGTCGTGATAATATCTCAAACCATGTAATGAAAACCCGATTAGTTTGGTTATCAGGAACAAGTACTTTGAGGTTTGAGAAACCAAAATACGAGAATTAATACATCCATAAATTAAACAAGTTATCATTAACGATCTAAAAGTAGACTTTTTCAAGAATTAAAATTATTCAACTTCACATTTTACTAAAAAAAAAACGTCTTCGAATTTTCAAATTGTAATTTCGAAATCTTAACTCCCTAAACATCCCTTCCATGTTTTCTCAGCCTCTTATTTGATAATATTAATAAAAAATTAGTGAAATTTCAACTAGGTGAATGAATGAGATTTTATGAACTTTGAATAGGCTAGAAAGAAAAATTGGTACTAGATATAGATCTCAGATTGATCCCAAGGTCATGCCTATTTGAGCAAGTTTACTGCTTGTTAAGTTGTAATTTAACCATTTGTGTAAGCTAGAATATTGAAAAATATTCTTCCCACTTTTGTTCTATGTTAATGCTCATCAGATTTAACATTTTATCTCTAATAAACAATTATAACTTAATTTGAAATTAATCTTGAAGAGAATCCAAAATTGCTCCGGCTACAAATGAAAAGATTCAGTTGATGTGATTCACAAAACTACATTTTTGGAGTGCTTTCCAAAGGGTTCTTAACACAAAATAGAAAAATTATATGATAAAGAAAATATAATTAGCAGGTAATTAAGGATTAATTTATGCTAATAATAACAAAATTAAACTAATAATCCATTCCACAATAATGCCTTTACAACTCCGCCGTGTGCTTAATTAATTAATTAGTATCTTAACTAATGCATCTCACTTTCTAAGATTCATTCAACATTTTTTAAATTAAACTACAAAACCTATCCTATAATAACAACTTCCAATTTATTCATATTTTTTCTTTTTGATGAATACAACTTCCAATTTAATAATGTTACTTGTGAGCACCATACAAGGGTAAGTTTGGAGTTATTTTATTTTTAAAGGGAAACAAAACAGAGTTTTCTGCAGGTAACAGTAGATGTTGGGGGAAGTTATTTACTATTATTTTGTAGATAAAAATGTCCCCCAAATTTCAATTGAAAGCTTATTTTAGCTATGAGAATTTAAATGAATTAAAGAATTTAGTAGACATATAGTAGTATGAATTTTGAATTTGATTTGAAGGGAGGTCTTAAAAGTCCAAAATATGGACCGACCTGGCTGGCATTGGCATTTTGGCAGCACATGTGGAGAAGAATTAATCTGAATTGTTTCTTTCTGGACCTTTTTAACAAGTCAAGAGACAAATATTAGAGGCATGTTTTAAAAGTTTAAGGGCTAAAAAGCTGAGATTAAATCATAATAATGAAGTAATAATAATTAGACCCTTTTGGGAATGGAATGGCAGTAGAGTATACTATAGAGAGTCTTTGATTTGAATTTTAATTTGAAACCGCGTCTGACAGAATGCAATTCTTATAAATTAATTTATCAAATCTCTCCTTTTCTTCATTTATGACTCATCGTTGGCATTTCATTCAATGCTTCCTCTTTTTACTTTTCTCTAATCCTTTGCTTTCTTTTCCTTGCTCTTCCTAATTTGTACACCTAATTCTAATGCTGCGGTTTGATTCACCAATACAATCAAATATACTAGTAGTTATTCCATAAAATGGAATATGAAGAGACATTTTTAGAATATTTGTTTACGTGTTTGATTGATGAAATATGATAATGAATTATAGTTGTTACCTGAATAAAAAAAAAACATACACGTGGTACAATAGGATTCACCTAATGCATACTTTCAGCATGTAAGACTCAGTTAATAATCAAAAATATTTTAACGAAGTTTGGCAAATATTGCCTACGTCTCTAGGAGTAATGAGAGCGACTGTTTTTATTATGAATCAAGTGGGAAAATCGGTAACACAATACATGTATATATAGAGTAACTTGAAACGCTAATAGGTAGATAAAAATGATCTGCAATTTGCTCATCTGTGCTCGTTCCGTTCCACTCCATGATAAAGCCCCTATGATAATATGGGCTATATCTAACATCTACGTATCCATTGTTATTAGAGGTGGCAATTTCGTGTTTTGTGTTCGTGTCAAAACTCCAAACACAAACACGACACAGAAAATATTTCGCGTCGGAATTTCAAATCCTAACACGACTTGCTCTTAACAAGGAAACACGAAAAATACGAATGTGTCAACACGACTCGATCCGACATATAAAAATGCAATTTTTATGTACAAAATACCACTCATTCTTCACAAAATTTATTAAATTACAAAAATATAACATAAAAATTCATCACGTCAACATAAAACATTAAAATTAAACTGCAAATAAATTTCATATTGTGGTGTGTTTGTCGGAAAAACACAAATACGACACGAAAATTAACATGTCATTTGTGTTGATTCGAAAATGATAAGCTACCTATTATATTCAACAGAAACACGAAAAATTTTGTATCGTGTTTTATGTCGTGTCGCGGCCTCTAATTATTATAGCCCCATATTCAAAACACATGCTCCACCTCAATGTGAAGTGAATTGGATTATAAAAAAACGCGTGGATAAATAGAAGTGAGAAAAAAGGACACATCAGAAAACAAAACTCTAATATCTCGTGCAAGAAATGCAGCGTGGTGTTTGGGTTTTAGACATGAAAATACCCCAAGAAAATATTTCATTTTCAATGCTTTTTGTCTCCTTCATTTCCTACCCTCACAGCTGTCTCTTTTAATTTTCTCACAAACAAACACCCTTTTGATTCTTTCTTTATTTTTAATTTACTCCATTTTAATGTAAAGTTAAGATATAGTAGCGGCAATATCAAATCTAGTCATAAGTAATAGGTTTGACTCCTCATATTAGTAATTGAAAGTTATAAAAATGAAAAATGAAATTAATTAGTTTACTACCACCTCATTGGAATCCTACATAAACCCAGCTAAGCTTCACCTATACTCGACACATACATACTTCTTCTTTCTTCTCTCTCTCTCTAACCCTTAAACAAATTCTCCCATTCTCTCTCTAGAAAAAAAATAAAACAATGGCAGAAGTACTCACTGAAGAACAAATTGTGGAGTTTAAGGAAGCTTTTTGTTTGTTTGATAAAGATGGAGATGGTCAGTAATCTTTAATCATTTTGGTTCTTTTTCTTAATCTCTTATTTTGATTCTCTATTAGTATTTATTAAGCAGTACTTAACGAACCAAACTGCATGCAGGTTGCATAACTGTAGAGGAATTGGCAACAGTTATAAGGTCGTTGGATCAAAATCCTACAGAAGAAGAACTTCAGGATATGATTAGTGAAGTTGATGCTGATGGTAATGGTACCATCGAATTTGCTGAATTCTTGAATTTGATGGCCAAAAAAATGAAGGTACGTTACTATTAATTCATGTTGATATTATTATTTTGTAATTTTAGTACTAATCTCAAACTATATTTACTTAAATCAGGAGACTGATGCAGAGGAAGAACTTAAAGAGGCTTTTAAAGTCTTTGATAAAGATCAGAATGGCTATATTTCAGCACATGAGGTAATTTAATTTCATTTTATAAAAATATTTTTTGATTAATTTCCCTCTTTTCTCCCTTTAACATTAAGTTTTTGGTTCTTATTACATAACTTTATGTGTTCATCCAAAATTGAAAGTCTTACTGCTAACACGATAATACAGTTATTATTTTTGTTACAATAACGATAATTATATAGTAACTATTTAGATATTTTATCCGTTTTAATACCCAAAAATTGATTATTTGCTACTCATTCCATTTGATCAAGTCACAAAGAAATATTATACTGATTTCAAATTTTTTTTTATTTGTTGTAAGACTATTTAGGAACAAGAGCTTGACAAGTATATTAATGAGTGATGCATACAATTCGTTGTAAATATCAACTATTCTCTATTTGAGATAAGAACGTTATATTTAATTCAAGAAATAAATTTAATGTATTATTTTTTTCTAAATGTGTAAGAACTGGAAAATTTCGAAAAAAATACGTACATTAATGGGGTGACAACTGTTTTGTTTTTCTCGAGGGGTAGGCGTTGACAAATTTAAATTTAAATCTCTCCTTTCTTTAAAAAAAAAAATCTCTTACTTGAATAGTACTTGTGTACTGAGTAGGACGACGACCACGATGTTGACAAATTAACTCAATTTTTTTCTTTTCCTATAACAGACTAATTTAATTACAAATAATGCATATACTAATAATTTCTTTGTATTATTTTGTTGGTTGTCCTCTTAAAATATATAAATAAACGCCCTTGTTCATATATTATCTTTATTTCATAATTAGCCTGCTGCTGCATACAGATAGTATTCCTGGAGTAATACAAATAAAATGAACAAATAAATCTATTAAATCTCCACTTATTAAATTATTAAGTAATTTTGCATAATAATCCGTACAACAATAACCTGGCTGTACGAATCAGGATACGGTGAACATTAACTATGTGATGAAGCAATGCATTTATAGTTCACAGTTTAGCATTAATTTCATATTATTTAATTATTACTATTGTCTAGAGAAATTAAGAGTACTGAGATAATAATATTAATTAAGGTGTAGGTTATGGTCACTTTGTTTTTTCCTTACTTTGTCTATACTTTGTCTTTTTCATCATTGGATTAGTTTTTAACCCATGATCCAATGGTTGACAAAACAAAGTAATAATTACTTTGTGAAAAATAAAGTGACCATAGAATATTCCATTAATTAAATATTATTTTTGGTTGGTGTAGTTGAGGCATGTGATGATCAATTTAGGGGAGAAGCTTACAGATGAAGAGGTGGAACAGATGATTAAGGAAGCTGATTTGGATGGAGATGGTCAAGTTAACTACGATGAATTTGTTAAAATGATGATGACTGTCGGATAATTATTTAATTAATTGTAATTCTTTCATTTTCTAAGTTATGTCAAGAAAATAAGTGTTGTAATATTAAATCAATAATTTGTTGTATTATTGCCTTGATTAGTTAATTTAGGTAGCCAATGACTAGTCCGTGAGATAGAACGACTTGAAAAGTCACAATTTCATTTGTTCAATTATGATTTGTATTCTTTCATTTCTATAATATTAATTAAGTTCTTATTTTATTATTTTTAAAAAAACATGTGTACTGTTTTATGAAATGGACATAGCATTTTTCAAACGACTACAATTAAACTTTGATTCCCTAACAGAAATCTCAAGAATTTAAGTTACTCCAAGAAATTTTGATTCCCTAACTTAACTATTTTGAAGCCATTTATATGTTTATGAGAGTACAATTGAATGTTTAGAGAAAAAACTTCTAAAACGATGATTTTCGAGATGATTCATCGATAGTATGGTTGGAAATGGATAATGCATCCGAATAATATACTTAATTTGAAGCATTATTTCACATTGATTCTCCGCTTAGAAATAAAACTACCGATAGAGCTCAATTAGCTAGTGAAAATAAGATCATATTGTCTAATTTTTAAATTATATAAAAAAGTCATAAAAAGATTATCCAAATTCTTTGCGCGTGAATGACACAAACACTAAAATTTGATAAAGTTATAAGAAAATCGGATAGAGGTTATTTAGTTTTATAATTGTAAAAAAAGTTAGGACAAAGATTACGTGACATCGTTACATATTGGTATCCCAATTTAGTGCTTTGGGTCATAAGAAGCTACATAATCTTTTTCCAGACTTCTTTATAATTATAAAATCATCCAGTTTTTATCCGATTTTGCACTGTTTAGCGACACAATATCACGATTATAATCTTTAACTATCTAATCAATGTGACATAATACTTCAATTATTGAGAAATGTCAATTAATCGGTTAAAATAAAAGTTTGAGCTGATAGTTAAAGTTTATCGACATTTTTTATATTAATAAATTCGATACACCCTTCACGTGAATGCCTCTTGGACCTGAAACATGTACAACACAAGTCCATTCCACCATCTTTTTTCAATTCACCAATATATGAGGGCCTAACACGAATGTCTTTTGGGCTTGAACCGTCCTCAACATAAGCTCATCTCATGTATGTTTTCAATTTACTAATAAATGGAGTTGCTAGCCCTCAAATTCAGGACCTTTTAATCATAGAGACTCTAGTATTATGTCAATTTGATTATTTAACCAAAAGTTCGAGCTTGTAGTGAAGGGCCGAAAATATCTCTTATATTAATATTAATATTTAATAGTAAAAAAGAGTTTGTAATTGATGGTGGGGTAGCTAAATGAATTAGTTTTTTGAACTTGGTATATTGTTGAGCAAAGAATGTGAAATTTCTCCTAACATTTTGGTTATACTAATAATAAAGTTTGACTAAGGGGACATTGCAAAGGTCGGTATCGTACTTTCTTAAAAGTTTGTCCAGCTTCATTGAAAGTAATTGAAAGGTACTTAGCTAAGGTTGTTGTCCGTTTCTCATTTTACATTGACCTACGACTTTGCTATTTCATTCAAACATTTCTAGCAATTTCACTATTTACTAATTCTATCTTGTTTTTCTTCATTTTAGTATATTATCTATTTATTACCAAAAGTCCACTATAAGACCCTACTTTGCCTTTTTGCTTGTTTGAATTTGACACCAAAATTTGGGTTCAATTCTTCATTTTTTAGTATATATTAGAAGTTCAAAAACTTGTTGTTATAATGTTAATAACAATATAAAGTAGTTGCCATGGATGAATGTTACAAACAAAAATACGTTATATTAATATCATTTTTCTCGCCACAATTGAAAAAATAACATGTTTGGTTCAATTGTATGTTGATGAATAGTGTTGTTTTTATCAGTTTTTTATTGTTATTGGTAGTTGTTTGTATTTGAAAAAAATCTAATAAATTGTTATTTTTTTTTTATGAAAATGATGAATTGTTATTGTTATTATATAAAATAATACATTTTCGAAAAATAATCTTTGTGTAGAAAATATAGAATTAAAAATAATTAAATAATCTTAAAATGAAATAAATTTAAACGAATAACTTTGAAAAGACTAATCTTTTTATCAAAAAGGAAGATCAAAGTTTCTTAATTTATAAATTTAGTCGGATTTTTTTACTAGTTAAAGAAAGACTATAAGGAAACAAGGACAATACTTGACCAGCAAAACAGATTTCAATTCATATTGATGTTACTTAGGAGACGGGGTTGGTTGGTATCAGAGAGTGCAATCTAGTTGAGATGTCCAGCTTTCCCTCCATCTGTTCTTTATCTTTAATTATTTTTTTAAAAAATAAATCTTTGTATAGAAGATATGACTTATTCCTCAAAAGCAAAGAGTTTTTCTTTTTACGGTGAATTATTTAAGAATATCTACAATCTTGATACATGACACAATGCATCACACAAGTAGAACCATAATGCTTGGTTAATATATAATTACATATCTAAATAACTCTGTACCATTTAGCACCTTAAGTTTGTATTTTATTTTTCATATTTATACCTAAACTTGTCGATTTTGGATTTTCAGCTATCCATGTGTAAGGTGTTTAGTTGAAATTATCGATTTTGATGTCTGTCAAATCAACAAATAAGGAATCAGTGGTTCATAACTGACAATTTTAAGTATACAATAGGTCCAAGTATAAGTTTAAGGTGTCAAATGATAAAATGTAATATGTTTGAGTGTGTTGCTACATATTAAGCCAAGAAAAGTTTGTTTTGTTAATCAAGGCCTCATTTTTCAAATTGGTACACTGAAACTTTGATCAGTAACACAGAAGAAATAAACTATGTGTTTTTAACCAAGTTCATATTGGACTGAGAAATTTCAGACCTTTTCGATTGGTATCTGCTGCTGCATTCGGATAGCTGAAAATCTGCCTTGTTATTTCATGAGAATGTTTGCTTTCAAGTGTTCGAATGAACTGATTCTTGTGCTTTCCCCTCAGTTTCAGTTTCATGGATTCTGTTATCTATCCTCTTCTGCATTAGATAAAGAAAAACTAATGTCTACTTGTTTAATGATCATAAAAACTAAACTGAAGTAGAAAAACAACATATAACTGATAGAACACAGTTGACAAGATTATTACAACATGATATCTCGAAATTTCCACCTCTAACAAGGCAACATCGAAACTCAGATGTGTTATTGTTGCCCGTCTCAGTTCCCATACCTTCATAATCCACGGAATCCATATTGAGTATGTCCTTGCACAGATTGCTCCAGAACTGCGTTATATATATATATATATATATGCCTTGCATCTGTATAAAGTTATGATGAAAGAGTCTCGTTTAGGTCTTAAATTATTGACACGGTGCCAGTTTAAGAGCAAGAATACCATTTCGCTGTCCGAAATCCCACACTGGAAAGAAAGCTCCATGAGAGCCAAGCAGTGATTTATAAAAGCAGAAGCTGAAGCTTGAAAGACATATACATATCTCGAGCTTTTGGCTAAGAATTGGCCTGATTGATTTCTTTAATTTCAGTATTTAGCTTTTTTGAATCGTATTAATCCAAACAGGTTTTCACACCTAAAAGCCCTGTCTCTGCTCACATACCTACTCCTACCGAATCAAGTTATTTTCAAGAGAAGCATACACCACAACTGCCTAACCCATTCACAAATCAAATACTGAAACACTCGGGAAATATTACGAGTTCATTACAATTCAGCGAAAACTCATCGAAACAAAACAAATCAAGGATATTACCCAATTTGCCAACCAACCAAAACAAGATGTGGAAAAACCAATCACATTACTACTTCTCCAATACATGTATGTGTAGACATAATCTTTTTCCAAACAACATTCTCTTTAACTTCTAGACCAACTCTGGATGCAAATTCAATTTTAAATTTCCAAATCACAAACTTGAATCAACAACCTAAATTTGTGTGATTCAAAGATCCAGCCTTACATAATCGGACACATAATCCTTCATCAAAATAATTCAGAATCAGTTCAAAACAATGTCAATTCAACCAAATCTTACACCTTTATGCAACAAGTTATTGCCTATCACTCCATATATATTCTTGTAAAAACATTAATATAATTGACTATTATCATTTCCTCACTCAACACTTGCCCAGTTTGACTTGTGATTCCTCAAAGAAGATGAAAATTTCAAACTAAGAAAAACTAAACTTATTTGAATCAAAAAGCGGTTTAGTCTTTCCGAATTTAAACTCATTACTAAAACCCCGTAAATCGGAACAAAACCACTACCGAAGACAAAGTCTACAATGTGATAACACGGGAATTGGATGGTCATGCCTAAATCTAGTAGCAAGTTACACACAGGTGACGGCTTACTTTACATGGAAACAGTTGGCAGTTTCCAAGTTCAAGAGAAGGAAGCCATTCCGGTTGAGGTTCATATACTCTTGGGGATAATCCTGTAAACTTTCAATCTGTGTGGCAAGTTCAGTTCACTGCCTTTGTACATTCTTGGGGACAAGAATGTTGTGAACGGGAGGGTATTGTCACGACTGAGGATGAATTAAAACGGTATTGATTAGAGATTATTTAGAGGTTATGTAGTTGGTTCTTTGCCTTGTTTTATCACATTATTAGCTGTTATTTCCTTTTAAGAATTTTGTTACTACAGCTGTAAATAGTACAACTATAGGGATTGTCACTGCCGATGTTGCAGCAATAGTTTTCCTATTTAGAGTGCCTTTTCTAAGGTAACAGGTATCAGAAATATATTGAAGAATGTGTATCGGAAATATATTGCAGAGTTATTAAAAAATCTAGGAAGAATTGCAAGTGATAGTTTTAGATACCTCGTCCGATTCTTTGGGAACAGCAAATGCAACAGCGGAACTAAAGACGATGAGAATTGCTTGGGTTTGATTTTCTCCATGGCCAGCCACAAGATCACAGATGGAGTTGGGACTCCATACCACTGAAGACACCATGAAAGCAATACAGAATTCTTCTTTCCGTTGGCTATCTTGCTATATTTGAATCATTTTTCAAACTCTCGGAAGACGATAGCAGCTCTTCCACGTTCTTCCCAAGAGACCCAAGAAACTCAGATTGAACCACATCACCTCTTGTCGTGGTCAATCTTCCAATGAGAAGTAAGATAACAAAAAAAGGGAGTACTATTGCTTAGTTAAATTTATCAGCCAATGCTACAGCAATTGAATCTACTGCTAAGTGCTAACTTGACATTGTATTCTTCTTCTTCATTACCTTCTTCCTCAAAATTACTATTATAGATATATCAGTGACCTACTGCCGGAGCTAGTTTCAGTTGGATAAATAATATAACTCAAAATGTTGTCATTATCAAATTATGTGAGAAATGCTGAGAGTTTTTATCGGAAAAGCAAAGAGCGGAGAAAAGACAAGTTACCTTCAAACCACAAAAATGGAGCGAGTCTTCAAAATCCAAATTACTGTTTCCGGCCTGGTCAGCCAATGATATATACACCTGCAAAATACTTATAATGTCTAGATAAATATAATAAGAAACGGTGTCAACCTTAGCAGAAATGCAACTACTACAAATAGCTAAAAGGAATTATATTTCATGTTATACACCTTGGATATTGTATCACAATGATAGACAGCAAGGTCATTTTAGTAGAAGAATCGCATAGACTTGTGTAATTACCAGTACAAAAGCTGGTTCGTCTTTCCTAATGCAGTTTTATAGTACTTGCAAGCAGAATTCCTGGAAATCCTTATCATATCTGCAAATAAAACTGACAAATAGTAATTTACAGCAGTTATGCAGATAAACAGAACTAAATCAACATTCTCGGGAGGAAGCACAACTATGAGAATAGAAAATTCAGGCATGCAAGTAGAACCAGCTAAGTCTACCAACTCTAGAATTTCCAAAACATAAGCATGAGAATAGTTCTAAAAGTTAGCAATGACTTCTCAAAATTGATTATATTCTAAAGCCTGCTACCGCCCTTAGAGATAATCAATATAAGGAGGCAAAACCGTCTTACCACGTCAATCAACATAGTAAAATCAAGACACTGCTAAAACAAATCAACCTTTGGTTGGCCAAAAGGATGAACAAGAAAAGAACATGATAACTGAAATGTTTGTAGATGTCCAGAACCAGCCATTAGCTGTTGTTCAAAACAACCCCAGCAGACACTTACAAGTGCTTTTGCCAACATAGTATCGAGATATTGAGTAATAAACAACTTCAGCATGCCAGAGACAAGGAGAGACAGTGAGGTTCAAGCATATTACCAAAGTTCCAAGGTCAACATACCTAGATAGTCGAGCATATGGCAGGTTAGTTAGTACATGAAGGAGGGTAGTTTTCAATCGGCTTTATGATAGTCGCTGCATCTCTTTAGCGCAGAAAAGGAATTCACATAAGTCCTTGTGTTGTGTGGTTTGTTTGTAGAGTTTCCTTGCTCACTCTGAGCGGGTTTAAATCAACAGCGGCGTTCGTTCTTGTAATACTTGGTTTCTTTTCTAAGAGTAGCAGAAAATATAAAAGAGAACACCTACACAGGTGCATGCTCCCTTAAATACCCAGAAGCAAACCACATAACCTGGATTGTCTTTAAACTTCTCAAGCATCTAAAATTGTTTGACAGCTGAAATTCCAACTCTCAACTAGTAAATTTGGGAGCAGAGATCCACATAAAATGCAAAGAAATTCATTGTAACAATATACAGTTTCCATGGCAATGCTGAAAAGGGTATCCATACAATGTTGATTCAATTGTTTCCTACTTTGCCACACTGAAATCCAAGGTCCATCTCCTTGGTGCAAAGATGTTTCTAACAGTTAAGATAGAGCACATTGCAAAAAGCATAAAATTCAATAACAAAGTGCAGCCAAGCTGGTTTTTAAAAATGAGGAAATCCCAAAAATAGTAGCAATTACATAAAAACAAAAGCTCAACCATGATCACTTCTTTCAAAATTAAACAAGCCGCAATATTCTGTTTACTTGAGGAAGAAAATAAATAAATCGCAAATGCATCAATCAAGTTGTTGCAGTAGTTTTGCTTTGTTTTCTTGGTCTTTTTATGGTCTTTTAGGAATTGAAACATTTGGGTGAAATCAGAGACTCTGTGTATACAAATGGAGGTTCAGAGAACTTAGGCCTTATCTGTGACTCGTCCTGATCAGATACCGTGCCTTGTATATCCAACTTTAGAAATCCAGATACACCTCTTGTCTGGTACACTACTTCTCCAAGTGTAGAAATCCCGACCAGTATTGGTTTTACCGCTGATGTAGTCAATTTAACCCAAGACTTAGGGTCACCGTAATTCTTCATGACCCAAAGAGACTTGCATTCTGTCATACATAACAAGCCCTGGTAGTACTCCATTAAGATAGCAGGTGCAGGACGGTAAGGCGCAAACCAGTAGTTGAGGATCTTCATTTCATCTGGGTGCTCAATGTAGGAAAATACCTCTTTTGCTAAATCAAAAGCAGCTATTTTTTCAACGAGACACCAATGGAGAGCTCCATTGAAATAGAAAGCCCGCTCTCTCATATGGAAAGAATAATATCTTTCAAGGAAATGTATCTTTTGTTTATCAGCAATCCCACATTGAGAACAAGCTTCATGAGGGCCAAGAAGTGAAATATAAATTTAGAAGCCAAACAGAATTAAAAGCATACCTTTCTCGGCCTTTTGGCTAAGATCAAGTGTAGTATCTGTTCTTATCAGTTTAATATCTGATATGTAGCCCATCGGGCTACACGATATTAATCTTATTTTTCTTGGGGGAAGATCCATCACAATGGCTTGCCATTGGGGCCTTCACGAGTCGCTTATGCGTTGCACTATTGCATTTGCCTGGCTCACCCCTCCAATCCTAGTTATAATATTTGTTCTCACTGAATAAGTCAAACTATGTACTCAGAAGCTAGAGCATGAGCCTCCACTATAAGGAATGATGTTCTTGACTTCTCTGAGTTGCTTCTTTTGGTTGTAATCACTTTCTCTTCTGCGTTGATCGTTGTGCAATTGTTGATGATATTCAACCGGTAGGAGTGAGGTTTGAAGACTTGCATCATCTTGATTTGTGTTCATAATCTGATTAAGCAGTGGAGTCTGATCTGATTCTTCACTTCTACCTTCTATCATAATTCAGGAATCAGATAGTTGGAACTACATGCATCTCCATGTGCCTCACTATCATCTCTACTTTCAGATATTGAAGATTTGAACTCTTGATGTTGCTCAATGCAATGATTTTCAGAAGCTGAATAGTTTCTGTCAGCATCTCAGCAATTTCTGTGGCATGGATTAAAACTGCATCTACTTCCGGTTCCTCGTATCTGTCAATTGGGAGCTCAACTTCAGGAACAAACGTCTCAACAAAGGTATTTGTTGCATCGAAAGGCGAAGGAAGCTACTGACTTGAGCAACTCACTGCTGCTCTTATGTTTCACTTCTGATGTTGACCCTTCACACACTTGAGCATACTCACATTCCAAATTAGTTTTCAGTTGTTTATCTTCTGCATACCGGTGTTTCTTGCTTCTAGCTCACAAGTTCACTCTTTTTCAGGTTGGATTTGTAATCTTCTATTCCTCTTTACCAGAAGTGTAATCATGATGGATAACCCTGCGTCAGATTAACAAGTCCTGGAACTAATGCAGTGTCCTTTACTTGATACAGGTCTGAAATTGCCTTTTTTTGTTCCATTTGCAACTGGATGGCTTGGCTGCCAAACTTTCCTGCCAACCAACCATCATAATTTCTGTCTCTGTTTTCTGATTCAGTTAGAACGATGCATTTTTCTACCGGCAGAGTCATTCTGAATCTGATGCTTTTTCATTATTGATGCACTGTCCATGAAAATCTCGCAGTTTTCCGAAGGAGGTGCTGTTTGAATTTTACTATTAGAATGAGCTGCTGTGTTTAGATTATCAGATGCCAAATCTGTCTCGATTTCATGATAATCTTTGATTTCAAGTGCCGGAACAGAAACATTTTATCTTGTGTTAGATCATTACAGTGACCTGGTTCTTGTGCTTTCCCTCGGTTTCAAGGCTTCTTTTATGCTCTCTGCATCAGATAAAGCAAAACTAGTGTATACTTGTTTGAATGATTAGAAATTAAGCTGAAGTAGAAACACGATAACATTATTTATAGATAAAATACGATTGGCACCACACCACTGACACGACTATCAGAACACGATAATTTGAAATTGCCACCTCTAACAAGGCATACCTATAACCTACGTGATAACTGGGCAGCTTCCTATGAAAGTAGACAGTGTTATTGCCCAATTAAAATGCCCTCTTAATTATAATTTATTACTTAAATGTGAAGGTTTCAGCTTGGATCACTTCAGTTAATCTACATTGCTGTTCTTTATATTGGTATTCTCTTTTCTCTTTGATGATGAATAATGGAGACATTGCAAATAGGAATCTTGTTGTTTTGGTGGAGGTAGAACTCGTGTTCCCTATTAGCAACCTTTTCACTTTTTTCGTAGTACTCTTCTGCGGAGCCTGAAGATGATGATTTAGCTTCAATGATAGTGTTTCCATGACGCCTTTAGCGCATTTCGCAGTCGAACTTTCAGGAATTAGTCCATTGCTGGCTTTACTTACATCTTCCTGTGCCTTATTTCCATCCTTACTTCCAGAGATAGATGATATGAAATCTTGATTTCTCATCTGAACGATTTCCAGAAGTTAAAGAATTAGTTTCAGTCAGAATCTCCAGGATTTCTGGGGCATGGAGTAAAACTTGTTTTGCTTCCTCATGTTTCTTAGTTGGGAGCTCAACAGCAGGAACAATGTCTCAGTGGACGTGTTTGTTGCATCGAAAGGTGAAACTACTTCCCTGAGCAACTCACTTCTGCTCTCAATTTTCATGTCTGATGTTGAATCTCCACGACCTTGAGCATCCTCATATTATGTTGCAGTTTTCTGTTGTTGATCTTCAGCTAATATTGGATTTTCTGTTTTCGCTTCTATCTCAAAATTGTGCTCTTTTTCATCACGTTCCTCTTCCTTGGATTCATTATCTTCTGAGTGTGATGGGAACACTTCCGCAGAAGATTACGCTATCAAAACACAGCTCCGAAGTACTGAATATGTCTCACCAAGTAATAATAGATGATGATTGTATTCCTTTATAAAGAGCTTTCATTGCTCGAGGTAGGACGCAACCAAAAAAGTCTCTCTAACTTGATACTTCGATATTCTAGCTTTTAAATATTTCTTAACCATCGAGTATGACACACAGCCCTTGCTGGTTAGTGCAAAAAGACTGGAGCTGGCAGAAAATCGCTGAAGCGACCCTTTTATAACGATATCAATTAATATGGCCACTCAAATACACTCTATTGCTTAAAGAATTTAAGGTTTCAGCTTGGGTCATTTCAGCTAATTTATATTGTTGTCCGCTTTCCCCTTTGCTGATGAATGTCATAATATATTCAATGGAGACATCGCAAATAGGAATGACAAAATGAGTTCTCGTGTCATAATCGCGTTATATTATCTGTATCTTGCACATGATTATATGTTGATAATACAATGATTCTGTCAAACTTGTGGTGTCAAGCGAGTTAATCACAAACTAATTAAGATTGATGTCAGCAACTCAAAGTATAAAGATTGTCTACCCTGTAACCAGCCTGCCTTCACGATTTCACTCCTTATAACTCTTATTGACATGCTTGTTATTTTGTAGTGAAGGAATATAGTCATCTTGATATGTTAAATGATTATAGTAAGAGGATCAGAGGGAAAGCTAGTTACTGCTTCTGTATGAATGGGAATCTAGGGACCCTATGAGAAGGTTTATTTCTGGTGTTATGGTTTCTTTTATGACAGCTCTTTTTGACGGTGATTACTGTGATTTAGTTTCCGTTAGAGGGATGGAGAGGCCGGACCAGCCGAGCTTCAAGTTTCTGAATTTTATGCCCAAAAATGCTGGTTTTAGGATACATCTGCGCATATATTTCATTATATTGGAAACTAAATTTTCCTAGGTGTTTTCTTGTTTGGACTTGAACATTTGCACAGATTCCTTGGGAACTATGTTACCTTGAATCGATACTGATGATGGAAATACTACTTTGCCAGTCTATTATTCAGAAGAAGCATTGTTTGTTTATCCGCAATCCCACATTGGACACGAAACTCCATGAGGGCTAAGAAGTGCAATATAAAAACAGAAGCCAAACATAGAGATAAGCATACCTTTCTCGGCCTTTTGGCTAAGATCAAGTGTAGTATCTGTTCTTATCAGTTTAATATCTGATATGTGGCCCATCGGGTCACACGATATTAATCTTATTTTTCTAGGGTGATGGTCCATCACAATGGCTTGCCATTGGGGCTTTCGCGAGTCGCCTATGCGTTGCACTATTGCATTGGCCTGGCTCAACCCACCAATTCTAGTTTATAATTTATTGTCGACTATAATTGGAAATCTCTGCACTATAAAAATTGAACAGAATGTATATGCTAGCCGATAGAAAAATCAGAGGCTTGAAACTGTCATACAACGATTGCTGTTAGTGAAGAGGGAAGCCCTGTACTCGACCTTTATCTTTACTTTTCGATGCTATTGGTGTTGCTTTTGAAGAAGATGGCGAGTTCTTCGATTCTTCACATCCTTTTCATTAGAATCTTCTTGTTCAAGAAATATGTTCTTGACTTCTCTGACTCTTCTTTCAATTTATTACACTTTCTCCTCTGGCAGCACTGGTTGGTCCATGACCAATTTGTGATTTTATTCAACTGGTTTGAAGACTTACACCGTCTTTGTTTGTGTTCATATTATTATAAATCTGTGGAATCTGATCTGATTCTTCACTCCTGCCTTGTATCCGGAGATCAATACCGAACTTGGAGAATTCCTCATCTCTGCACATGCATTATAGCCATCAGGAATCGATTCTATGCTGAACCTTCTCACACTTTCTTGTTCCTCAACCCTTTCAGAGAAACATGTATCAACCTTTTCACTTCCTTAGTTCAGTTGATCTGATGTATAGCTTCTGTCATTGCTTTCATGACTCGTTTCGCACATTGAGGAACTTGTGTTTTCTCAATTGTGCGAACTTTCAGGAATCAGTTCACTGCTTACATCTTCCCGTGCCTCAATGCCATCTCTACTTTTAGAGATTGATGATTTGTAATCCTTATGTTGCTTTCTGGAATGATCTTCAGAAGCTGAAGAATTAGGTTCTGTCAGCATCTCCGCCATTTCTAGGGCATGGCGTAAAACTGCTTCCGCTTCTTCATATTCTCAACTCAATTGGGAGCTCAACTTCAGGAATCAGTGTCTCCATGGAATTTTCTGTGGCATCGAAATATGAGGCTACTTCCTCGAGCATCTCACTTCTGCTCTCAAGCTTCACTTCTGATGTTGACTCGACGCGAACTTGAGCATCCTCACATACCATCACTGTTTTCTGTTGTTGATCTTCAGCTAACAGTTGTGCTTTAGTTTTCGCTTCTATCTCAAAAGTTTGTCCTTTTTCAGATTCCTCTTTACTGTAAGAGCCATAGATGATGGATGACTTTGGTGTCGGATTAACAAGTTCCGCAGCCAATGCCATCTTTCCTTCACTTGATTCTGGTTCATAATTATTGCTTCAGATTCCCTGCAGAGGTCTTCAGTAGTCATTCCTTCAACTTGGAGGTCCCAGTTTCTGGAACCATCATATGCAGCGACAGTAACATCTTCTTTCTCATCATTCTTGCAATTAGGCTCCTTTAAAGATTTTGTGGCTTCGTCAACCTCAGAATCTGACTTATTAGCATCAATCTCGCTGTCTCCATTTTTTTGATTTGTTTGCTATTAATTTAGTCTCTTCAGTTAGAATCGTGAATTTATCTACAGGCATGCATACACCCTCATTTGAGCATAGCGAGTCATCCATATTCTTCTGCTTGTGGCTCGAACAAATTCCATTTCTATCCATCTCTCCATCATTTTTCTCTTCGACTTTCCTAACATCCTTATTTCCAACTTGATTTGGTTGTTCTTTGCTGAGCGTCATTTTCTATTCAATTCCGTTTCATTCGCCAATCAACCGATGCTTTCTCCATGATCTAGAATAATACTAGGAAGAAACACTTGCATCTGAGACCAGACCGATTGAGCTTCAAGCTTCTGAATTTTAATCCAAAAATGCTGGTTTTAGGACTACGTCTGCACACAATGATTGCATCGAAATAAATTTGGTTGTGATTTACATATGTTGGAATGGAATTTTTAGCTGCAGATTTCATGTAGTATTTGTAATACTATATTACACGAGCAATATATTGTATACTTTATATCAGAAGCTAATTTTTTCCTAGGTGTTCTCTTGTTTGGACTTGATCAATTTGCGCAGATAGAACTATGTTACACGTTGAATAAAGTGATTGATGATTTTTCAGCAATAATTGGTAATAGATCCAGTTGATGGTATGGACATGCAAACAAACACCTCCACCAGTACTTACATATGGCTGCAGTGGTTATTCGATCGGTTTTATGTGAAGCGAAGCGGAACCTTTGTTTGGACTTGAACATTTGCACAGATAGCATGAGTGCTATCTCCTGTCTTGAATCCAATGATCTTCAACAGTTATGATATGATGGAAATTGTTGATAGGTGTTAGAAATTGAGGAAGTGTATCTTTTGTTTACCAGTAATCCCACATTGCGACAAAGCTCCATGAGGGCCAAGAAGTGCAGTTTAAAAACAGAAGCTAAAGACTTGTAAAAGCATACCTTTCTCGGCCTTTTGGCTAAGATCAAGTGTAGTATCTGTTCTTATCAGTTTAATATCTGATATGTAGCCCATCGGGCTACACGATATTAATCTTATTTTTCTCGGGGGAAGGGCCATCACAATGGCTTGCCATTGGGGTCTTCACGAGTCGCTTATGCGTTGCACTATTGCATTTGCCTGGCTCACCCCTCCAATTCCAGTTTTAAATTAATCTTCTCTCAATGCAGATGGAATAAACATGTAAAAATATTAGAAGGAAGCTATTTTATTTTCTTTGACAACATTTAAAATTCTCTCCAGTGCGGCAAACAATTAGGTGAAATATTACATCAAAAGTTACAAGTAACATCTTGTGTAAAAATGAAATGCAGCTGTGCAAACTGAGAACAAATTAGTATACAAATACAACCAATAATAAATATGTTTACTCGAAAATACATATGCTAAACCAATCAACAGTCACCCCAATTTATCAAAACTCCGCAATTCAAAACTCGAATTTGAAACCAAAGCCAAACCAAAACAGATTGAAAATAAGAAACTGTCAATTCTTGAGGGATTTAATTCATTACTGTCGTACAACACATGCAGTTGGTGAAGAGGGACGCCCTTCGTTTGTGCTTATCTTTACTCTTCGATACTATTGGTTTTGTTTTCGAAGAAGACGGTGAATTCGTCAGATTCTTAGCAGAATCTTGTTGCTCAAGGAATGGTGTTCTTGACTTCTCTGACTCGCTTCTATCAAGTGTAATCACTTTCTCTTCCGGGGGCACGGGTTGATCCTTGAGAATTTCTTGATTATATTCAACTGGTAGAAGTGAAGTTTGGAGACGTAAATCATCTTCATCTGTATTCATATTTTGATGAATCAGTGGAGTCTGATCTGATTCTTCAATCCTAGCTTCTATCCGGAGATCAATACCAAAACTTGGAGATTTCCTCATCTCTGAACGCACATTGTAGCTATCAGGAAACGATTCGATGCTGAACCTTCCGACTCTTTCTTGTTCCTCATTAACAACCCTTTCAGTGATAAATGTTTCAACCTTTTCGCTTTGTTCGTTGGACTGTTCCGCTGAGCCTGAATCTGATGATATAGCCTCTATCAGTGGCTCCATGACTCCTTTCATGTATTGTGGAGTTTGTGTTTTCTCAGTTGTGGTCGAAATTTCAGGAATTAGTCCATTGCTGGCACTAGCTACATCTTCCTGTGCCTTAATTCCATCCCTACTTTCAGATATAGATGATTTGGACTCTTCATGTTGCTGACTGGGATCGTTTTCAGAAACTGAATAATTAGTTTCTGTCAGGATCTCCGTGATTTCTGAGGCATGGAGTAAATCTGCTTCTGATTCCTCATGTTTCTCAATTGGGAACTCAACTTCAGGAATCATTGTCTCCTCGGAAGTGTTTGTGGCATGGAAAGGCGAAACTACTGCCCCGAGCAACTCATTGCTTCTCTCAAGCTTCACTTCTGATGTTGGCTCTTCACGAACATGAGCATCCTCCCAATCCGCCACAGTTATCTGTTGTTGATCTTCAGCTAATACCAGTGCTTCTGTCAATGTCTCACTGGAATTATTTGTGTCATGGAAAGGCGAAGCTTCTACCGCGAGCAACTCACTGCTGCTCTCAAGCTTCACTACTGATGTTGACTCTTCACAAACTTGGGAACCCTCGCATTCCTCTGCAGTTTTCTCTTGTCCATCTTCAGCTGATACTGCTGCTTTGGTTTTCCCTTCTATCTCAAATGTTTGCTCTTTTTCAGGTTCGTTGTCTTCCTTGGACTCCAAATCTTGTGATTCCTCTATACTGCAAGTTCCATTAGTGATGGATAGTTTTGGTGTAACATCAACAAGTTCCGGAATCAATTTGATCCTTCCTTCACTAGATACAGTTTCGCAATCGCCTTTTCCATTTATATTTGGCTTGGCTGCCAAACTTTCCTGCCAATGAACCATCATAACTTTTGCTTCAGACTCTCTGCAGTGTTCTTCAGAAGCCTTATTTTTGTAACAGGATTCTTCTCCAACCTTCATCCCTTCAACTTGGCGGATACCGTTGCTCGAAGCATCATGTCCGGTCACCATATCATATCCTTTCTCATCATTTTTGCAATTAGGCTCCACTGAAAAATTTGTGAAATTTTCAACCTCAGAATCCGACTCACTAGCATTATTCTTGCTGTCTCCATTTTCTGATGCCTTTGCTATTAGTTTGGTCTCTTCAGTTAGAATCATACACTTATCCACAGGCATGGAGACATCCACATCCGAGCATAATGGTTCATCCGTATCAACATCTGCTTGTGACTCGATCGAATTAGCCCCATTACTATCCATTTCACCGTCATTTTTCATTTCTATTTTAGCTTTCACATCCTCATTTCCAACTCGAAGTAATTGCTCATCGCTGAGCCTCGTCTTGTCCTCAGATTCTGCTTGTAACTCCAAGGAATCAGTCCCATCACTACCTGTCTCTCCGTCATTTTTCTTCTCGGTTTTATCTTCTGCATCCTCCTTTTCACCGTCATTTTTCATTTCGATTTTAGCTTTTGCATCCTCATTTCCAACTCGAAGTAATTGCTCATCGCTGAGCCTCGTCTCGTCCTCAGATTCTGCTTGTGACTCCGATGAATCAGTCCCATTACTATCCATCTCTGCATCATTTGTCTTTTCTGTTTTATCTTCTGCGTCCTCATTTCCAACTTGAAGTAATTGCTCATCACTGAGCCCCCTATCCTCCTGAGATTCAGCTTCATTCGCCAAGCAATCGATCCTTTTTCCTGTATCTATATTAGTACTAGGAATAACACTATTTTCTGAGCTGTCAAGTATGTAATTATCTGGCTCACGACTCTTCTCATTGGTATGGACATCAATATTTGATTCCGAGGTATCTGGTAGGCCGCTAATCTCTTCAACTTGTTCTCCAGAATCTTCACATTCTGGATTATGTGCAAGGGCTATTGCCACTTCCAAAGTTGTGTTTATCACACTGTCTTTATCTATACAAAACAAACCAACAGAACAGAATCTCAAAATTGGTCTATTGTTTATATCAAAATGAAGTTAGCTTGTTAGACTATGATTTCAACCTTTCTCGAAGGCAGACTCATTCTCAGTCTGATGTTCGCTCGTTACTGATACACTGTTCTTGAAATTCTCAGCGTCTTCTAATAGCTCTGTCAAAGGAACTGTTGTTTGAAATTCACTATCTGTGCCGTTTTGTTCGGTTAATTTCTGAACAACTTCATTCTCCTCTTGTTCTACAAAAGCAGAAGGCCTGAGTTATCTACATAGATTAAGTTCATTTGCTAACAAGAAAACATAGATCAGACTGTGCACTTTTGACCAAGTTCGATATCTGTTATAATTGATTAAGTGTTCAATGTGTCAAATTGAAGAATTATGATCTGAGATGCTTTGTTTAAAAAAACGTTTCGCATATACACTGTCCGTTTGGTTCTCTTTTTTGTAACTCATTCTGGTTGTAATCGATTGAGAAAAAACTACTTATAACTATTTCGAGCAAAAATTCAACTGATTTCTGGTATCGACTAGCAACATCAAACAACAATAACAAACAATAAAAAGCAATAGCTGAATCAAACAGGGTATAGGAAATTACGAACCTTTTCCTTCGGTATCTGCTGCTGGCTCTATATCATCAGAGGCTAATTCTGTATCTTTTTCATGATAATCTTTGTTTTCAGGAGTTGGAACAGGAACATGATTTTCTAGTTTTAGATCATTAGAATGAACTGGTTCTTGTGTTTTCCCCTCAGTTTCATTGCTTCTGTTATCTTCTTCTGCATCAGTATAGAGTATCAAAATGGCTTGTCTGTCATAATCGTGTTAAGAGATCCATATATTCTAACTAATAATATAAGATATAAGTGCAACAAAAACGATAATCGTGTTAAACAAAACATCTTGGTCAGATTTGACATAAAATGATTAATATATGATATAAACACAACAAAAATGATACTCGTGTCAAACAGTTCGACAAGTACAAAGAAAGCGTACCTCGAAACTCAGAAGTGTTATTGTTGCCCATCTCATTTCCCATAACTATAACTCACTGAATTCTACAATATAAATTAAACAAAAAAACAAGATATATCACAAACAAAGCCCCAAAATGCAATAGTTATAGCCCCCAAATTCAATTCTTTTAAGAGTCTGAAAATGCATACCATAATGGTGAGGTGATGATTATTTTCACATGCCAGAAGCCATAGATAAATCAAATAAGGACAGGACAGGTTTGATGGATTTAGATTCCTAAGAAAGTAGAGAGAGTAGACAGAGTGTTATTGCTCAATTAATTAAGATGGCCACTTAATTATACTCTATTTGCTTAAAGATTAAGGGTCACTAGTCAGCTAAATTAAGCAATATTGGTGTCTACTTTTCCTTAGATTATGAATATTGTTTAGTGTTGAATGGGGACATTGCTAACTCATTAGGATCAATGTCGGCAACTCAAACTATAATTGTCTACGCCCCATCACTGGTCTCCCTCCATCATTACAACTCCATAAATTCCCTCTCATTATTATCTTATTTGCTTAACACTCCTAATAACTTTAACATAAAATAAACATTGTTAGTGTGCACATCTGTAAAGATATATAATTGAATTTTTGCAGAACTGAATTAAACTGAATTAAATTGAATGTTTTTGATCTGAATTGAATGATACTAAACTTAATTTTTTAACTAATTACATAGTATTAGTCCCTATATTATTCTAAAACACATTGTTTAGTCTTAGTATTTTGATAATACATCATAAGGTCTAAAAAAATTTTATTCAATAGTTCAGGGCCGTCTCAAACTTTTTTGAGGCCCCGTTCAAAATATAAAAATTGGCCCTAATTCATAAAAAAAAATTAATAACTTTTTTACCTTTTTTAACATTATTTTTTTAAAAACAATAAATATATACAGCTGGCTTGACTTTTAATTTTTGGTCAATAGAAGAGTTATCATATTATTGAATAATATAGAAAAATTACAGCACAATATAACACAATATAATCAAAGAAAAAATGAGGAATTAAACCTCACAAAAATACAGGCAAAAGCCAGTATAAACCGCATATAGAGCAAAGAAATAATAACAATTGAACATTTTTTTTCAAAAACTGTACTTAATTGAACTTTGTTTTAGGTTGTTTGTGTTAATTTCTAAATTTATTGGACTTATTTTTAGTGAGCTGCTTATGACTACAATATATAACAATTAAAAAAAAAAAAGAATTGGGTTCCAAAAATTTTGGGTCCCTGTTTTACGGGCCTCCAATAGTTTAGTCTATTAATTCATTTAAATTATTCGTGTTAGGTTAAAATTACATTTTTAGTATATGAACTTTTACATGTTTACATTTTGATTCCTAAAAAATTATATTTTCACTTAAAACTATTATTTTAAATATTAAAATATACTCTTTTTTTTTTTTTGGTTACAGGGAGAAAGTTTAGCTAAGGGTAGGTCTACCCACTCGCAAGGCCAGGGCAAACCACAGACCTCGATGAAGGTTTACAGTAGAGTTTACAGATTGCCTACCAATAAGAGCTAAATTTATGAATTACATATTATGATCAAATTGTAAACATGTTAAAGTTCAAGTACCAAAAATTACGGTAATAGAGAATTTTGCAAATTTTCCTGGGAAGTGTTACATCGGCGTTTTTGGGGGGTAAATTACACCATTAATTCACAAACTATAGGTTGTTTCTTAAACTGCTACCTAAAAAGAATTTTTACCCATCCAGATATTCTAACTATCGATGGTTTCCCAAACTAGTACCTAAACTATCAATAACTTCCGAAACTAGTACCTAATTACCTGCTATAACCAGTCACCACCAAGTCAATGCTCGATCAACGCAAATTTTTGTTGTCTGTTGACTTCTTTATGTGAAAAGACCAAACTACCCTTTTTTTCTTCTTTAATCTTTCTTCTTCTGCTTCATATCTCTCTTCCACCATTATCACTTTCTTCTCCTCATTTTTTTCCCTCTCTCTCCCGCCATAACATTCATCTCACCTCATCTTTTATTTTTATTTTTCTTCTTCTTCTTCTTCTTCTTCTTCTTCTTCCTTCTTCTTTTTAAAAAAAAACTTAAACTCCAAATTTCGATCGATCGATCCTTGACGGAATCTGGAATTCCAGATTTCGGAGGTGACCGGTCGAATTTTGGAAATTTCAGATTTCGAAAAGGACCTGGCCGGATCTGGAAATTCCACAAAAGACAACACAACTTTAAACTTTCAAGATTGTAGTTTTATTTATTTAACATTGGATTATTCCCTCACCCTTGGATCTAATCTAACGGTGGAATTTTTTCATCCACCCATGGATTGAAGCCATTGAAAACTCAACCTTATTACATTAGTATCTCTTTATCAATGAACAACGAAATGTGCCGACAATATATTATTAAAATAATATAAAAATAAATTGTTGAATATTTGAAAGAAAAAAAAAGTAACTATTTGGAATTGTCTAAAACCATTTGGCATGCCAAAAGTTGGTTTCCCGATTATTCTGCCCGACTTGAGAAATTCAAAACCGTGTTATAAAAATTCCCTTAGGTGCATTTTGGATCGAGTTTTACAACACTGCTAGTGGTGCATCTAACATGATATTTGACCAACTTGTTACAGTTAAATTGAAATTGCATGAACATTTGAGCTAAATTATCAAATTCGAGTGAACACTAGTGCATTTAACTTGATATTTGATCAAAGTATTAGGCCATATTTTTTTGAGCTTATCAGTATTTATTTTCAGTTTTATTCAGTTTAGTTTAGTAGCATTCAGTTTAGTTTAGCATAGTTCAGTTCACTTCAATTCACTTCAGTTCAGTTCAACAACATTTAATAAATAATTTAATAGTGCCTATATTATATCAAAATAACATGTTTAGTCTTCATATTTTTAACAATACATTATAAGTCCATAACTTTTGTTATATTCAACATTTTAGTACCTCAATCAATTTAAAAATCAATATTAATCTCTTGAGTTCGATCCTTGCTTACCCTGTTTGCAGTTTATTTTGTTGCAGAGAAAGTTAGGTTTATTTTTTTATGAATTCGACACACATTACTTATAAACTATGAATTTGGTTAATAAAATTAATTTAACTGAAATCTCATCTCCTTAATCCGATGATTATTTCCTAAATCTTAACCTTTATAATTTGAATGGAATGTCATATCCTCCATTCTTTCCTTGCTAATTTAGATTGTTTCAACAATGAAGGAGATAATATCTTACTCTTCTCATTTTATTACCATTCATTTCTTATTAATGAGACTGTTTTTAGAGTTGGATAGTAAAAGAACATGTAGAAACATGGTCAAACTCTAGCATTCGAATAATACAGGATTCGTTCAAATCTACACCGCTTATGAAAATTTATTCTAACATTATGTGAAAGTTTGATACAATAAATAAACTGTATTTTATATTTAATATTTATATGTTATTATATGCATATTATACTTTCTAAACTTCCATCATATTTTCATACAAAATCATATAAATTATATTTCAAATTTTTACTTTTTAATAAATGGATAGAAGTTTCAAAGCAGCAGGTTCCAAATTTTCAGCATAGGGACAAAACTATCTGCCACAACAACAACAATATAAGACGCGCATACGTTTCATTTTTAAAAATCGGATTCCCAACCCAGAAAAGAGCACATGGAACTTATTCCCATCAAAACGCGTGGCACATCCGCGTATAATCTAACCTATAAAACCCCAACAATCCTCTGATATTAACCTCATCTCTTTCTTTTCTATTCACTCCATAATTAAAAACCAAACAATGCACATTTTTCATACAACCGTTGACTACTTGCTTCACATGGAATTTCTAATTTTTTATTATCTTATGCTTTTAATGAGAATATTACTTTACAACATTGGCCCAAGTTAGGACCGGCAAAATTTATTACTTAAACGCGAGGTTATTATTTATCAAATAATACTTAATCGAGATTTAAGTGTAACTACAATCATAATATCTCCACTACTAATATAAACCTTTTATGCACATTTTCAGTTTTAGTCTGATAAAATATGATATATTTTGATTCCCGAAGCGGAGCAAGGGCATCTTCTAGTTTAAGTTTAAATCTATAAATGATCAATAATTTTGAAGCTAATTTAACTTACAATACATTCAATTTGCACATAAATGGACAATGTTTGGAGAAACATTAATTTGATGTGAATTACTTTTGAATGATGTTAAATTTCACAAACATTGATCATTTATGCTCAAATTAAATATTTTGTAAGTTAAAGCAACTTCAAAATTATTGATCATTTATAAATTAAAAATAAATTTATTTTTAACTCGCGAAAAACGTCATTAGTATCATTTTATTTGTTGGGGGATATTGTGGACCTTTATTATTTGTTGGGGTTATTGTAGATCTTTATTTTAAATTTTTAATTATTAACGTGACATTGAGTTGATAATCGTTCTGAATGAATATATTGATGAGAAATTTTTCTTAAAAATATTAAAGTTCTTTTAATACCATTTTGTACATTAATCAATTTATTATTTGTGAGAAACGTTGAAGTCATTTTATATATAAAAGGAAGAAAGAAAAGATAAATACATAGAAGTTTCACCGGAGGTTCCCACTTTTTATTCTATAGTGACAAATATATCTGGCGCAACAATAAAAGACGCGCCTACGTTTCAGTTTTAAAAATCAGAGAAAAGAGCAGGAAATCACCTAAAGCCGTGCTCACATGGAACTTATCCCCATCAAACACGTGGCACATTCGCGTACAATCTAACCTATATAACCCCAACAATCCTCTTTCTTTTCTATTCATTCCAAAATCAATAACCAAAGACCAAACGATGTCTAACATTTTTCATACAACCGTTGACTACTTACTTCACGATGTCCCCCCTATCCAACCAATCAGAAGATGGCACCTGGCTTTTGCCACCATTTATTGTTCCCGCGCTATTCAATCCTTAATCCCCACAAAAAAATCACATTCTAAAAAACCATTCCTAGCAATCAATGTCAATCCAGAAAACACCAACTTCAATACCCATCAAACCACTCTAACTCAAATTGTAAGAGATCAAAACCACAAAAAGCTTCGATCTTTAGGGGGCATTTCTGGAATTGCAGCTGCAACTGAAACTAATTTACAGAACGGCATCAATGGTGACGCCGGTGACATTGTTCTCCGCCAACAAGCTTTTGGTTCCAACACTTATAAGAAACCTCCGACAAAGGGTTTCTTTTACTTCGTTGCGGAAGCCTTTAAGGATCTTACCATTGCCATTCTGTTAGGATGTGCAGCGCTTTCTCTTGGATTTGGAATTAAAGAACATGGTTTGAAAGAAGGATGGTATGACGGCGGGAGTATTTTCGTCGCTGTTTTTCTCGTCGTGGCGGTGTCTGCTGTCAGTAATTTCAGACAGAATAGACAGTTTGATAAGTTGTCTAAAGTTAGTAACAATATTCAGATTGATGTTGTCAGGAGTGGGAGGAGGCAACAGGTTTCGATTTTCGAACTTGTTGTTGGAGATATTGTGTGTTTGAAGATCGGTGATCAGGTTCCGGCGGATGGACTTTTGGTATCCGGGTATGGGTTGCAAATAGATGAATCGAGTATGACAGGGGAGAGTGATCATGTGGAGATTAATCCAGGAAATCCTTTCTTGATCTCGGGGACAAAAGTGGCGGATGGATACGGGACAATGCTCGTTACATCGGTGGGGATGAACACGATGTGGGGTGAGATGATGAGTCATGTAAGCCGTGACAATAATGAAGAGACACCGTTGCAATCGAGGCTTAATAAGCTTACTTCCGCCATTGGGAAAGTCGGGTTAGGTGTTGCTTTTCTTGTTCTTGTTGTTCTTTTGATTCGGTATTTTACGGGGAATACTAAAGATGAGATCACAAATATGCCGGAGTTCAATGGTAGCAAGACAAAAAGTGATGATATAGTGAATTCTGTGGTTGGAATTGTGGCTGCTGCTGTTACAATTGTTGTTGTGGCGATTCCTGAAGGTTTGCCTTTGGCTGTTACGCTTACTTTAGCGTATTCGATGAAAAGAATGATGGCGGATCAAGCTATGGTGAGGAAGCTTTCCGCGTGTGAGACTATGGGTTCGGCTACTACTATATGTACTGATAAAACAGGTACTCTTACTATGAATCTGATGAAGGTAACCAAGTTTTGGTTAGGCGGTAATTGGACCGACAATTCTTCGTTGATTTCTCCGAGTGTTGTTGAATTGGTGAGAGATGGAGTGGCACTCAATACAACGGGGAGTGTTTACAGGGAGAATTTGCAATCACAGTTCGAATTCTCTGGTAGTCCAACAGAAAAAGCTATCCTTTCTTGGGCGATTTCGGACTTGGGGATGGATATGGAGATAGAGAAGGCGAATTTCGTGATTCTTAATGTTGAAGCATTCAATTCAAAGAAGAAAAGGAGCGGAGTTTTGATTAAGAAGAAGCTTGAGAACACGGTCCATTTGCACTGGAATGGGGCTGCTGAGATGATTCTTTCAATGTGCTCAAGTTACTACGATGCTTCGGGGATAATTAAAGATATGGATGTTCATCAGAGAACTGTTTTCGAGCAGGTTATTCAAGGAATGGCTGCTGAGAGCCTGCGCTGCATCGCGTTTGCGCATTCACAAGAGTGTTCAGATGGAACAAAAGATAAGAAGATCAAAGACAGCAATTTGACCCTGTTAGGATTCGTGGGTATCAAAGACCCTTGTCGACCAGGGGTGAAAACAGCGGTCGAAGATTGTCAACATGCTGGAGTAAGCATTAAGATGATCACGGGCGACAATGTTTACACAGCAAAAGCCATAGCCATAGAGTGCGGGATACTCAAACTGGGTGACGATATGAATGAAGCTGTGGTAGAAGGAGAAGTTTTCCGAAACTACACGCCTGAAGAACGAATGGAGAAAGTTGAAAAGATACGCGTCATGGCTAGATCATCGCCTTTCGACAAACTTTTAATGGTGCAATGCCTTAAACAGAAAGGCCAAGTGGTAGCTGTCACTGGCAACGGAACTAATGATGCTCCAGCATTGAAAGAAGCTGATATAGGACTCTCTATGGGAATCCAAGGCACTGAAGTTGCTAAAGAAAGCTCCGATATCGTCATTCTTGATGATAATTTTGCTTCCGTTGCCACAGTTCTAAAATGGGGTAGATGTGTTTACAACAACATACAGAAGTTCATCCAATTCCAGCTCACCGTCAATGTTGCTGCATTGGTGATCAATTTTGTAGCAGCGGTTTCGGCAGGCGAGGTACCGTTAACAGCAGTTCAGCTATTGTGGGTGAATCTAATAATGGACACTCTCGGTGCTCTAGCTCTTGCTACAGAGCAACCAACCAATGATCTCATGGATAAAAAACCGGTAGGCCGAACGGAGCCATTAATCACCAACATTATGTGGAGGAACCTGTTATCTCAAGCTTTTTATCAGATAATTGTTCTGTTGACACTTCAATTCAAGGGTGAATCGATCTTCGGTGTGAGCAAAGAGGTAAATGATACTTTGATCTTTAATATATTTGTTCTGTGCCAAGTGTTCAACGAGTTCAACGCGAGAAAGATGGAAAAGAAGAATGTCTTCAAGGGGATACATAAGAACAAGCTGTTCATTGGGATTATTGCTGTAACCATTCTACTTCAGGTATTGATGGTGGAGTTTCTGAAGAAATTTGCAGACACTGAGAGGTTAAATTGGGGTCAATGGGGAATTTGCATCGGTTTTGCAGCTCTTACGTGGCCGATTGGGTTTGCAGTGAAGTTCATTCCTGTTCCTGAGAAACCATTTCTCAGCTATCTTAAGTTGAAGAAGTAGATCGAAGAGTAGCTTAATTTTTTCATTCATTGTGTAGATATGTTGATATTAATTATTAATTTAAGGGTTTTTTTAATTGAAGTAAAAGAAATTAAATGGATCAAAACTAAAATTGTCCAAATTTGTAGACAATGGTTCGGCTACATTATTTGAAGATTAAGTTCATGGTCCCTAGCAATTTAATGTAGCTTGAAATTAGTCAACTTGGAAGACTAATTGGGTGCCAATTATTTATGGTAGCTGTTTATTTGGGTCCATTTCCATTTATGAAGTTTGTAAGCAAGTAATAAAATAATGTGTTGCATTATTAGTTTCTAGCTTATAAAGGGTACATGGAGATATGAGTTTTCGGCAGCAGAAAAGAATAGCAAATGTTGCAGAGTTCAAGTCAGTGTATTTGAGAGTAATTGTGAGATTGGGTAAACACCGGGTTATAGAATTAGGACTATTATTGGGTCTGTGTGTTACATAAATCTCTTGTACTCTGTTCTGATTTGCTTCAATAAATAATACTCCTCCTCTCCCGTGGTTTTTCCCGTTTTGGGTTTTCCACGTAAATTCTGTGTTGTTTATTTTTCCACAACTATTTCAATTGTTCGAGTTAATTCACATAAATCGACCTTAATATCCTAACAAGATAGAACAGATTTCCAGTTGTACATCGTACTTATTGATATTTTCAGTATTCAATTCATTAATCATTTGATTCAATAAATGCATCTTATTACCGAAAATTAAACGAATGACATTGTCCTTTATATAAGCATACAGTATAATACAAGGCACTTTAGGCAAATTGACACAATTCACAAACCTAGTTGCAGACTGAGGCTAGTTTCGAGTGATCTGTACCAGTGCCTCATGATTTTATTGGACATCTGGACAGATCCTATTTACAAATGTTACTCCTAATCGAATGCCAACATTACATTATAATGACACAGAAAGCGACAACTCCATTTACGCCGGAACAGCTACAGGAAGTTTCCCATTGTTCGCTAGAGTCAGCTTCAAATATTTGATTAATTGACTCATGACTCTTTCTCTTTGGCACTGAAATCAATATTTGATTCTGAGATATCTAATAAGCTTCCAATCTCTCCATCTGTAGGAATACAATGAATTAATGACGATTGTATTCATACATAACGAGCATTCGTTGTTCGAGATAGGACTTACCAAAAACTCTCTCTACTTCAATATTCTTTCACTCAATCATCGGATCAGTTTTCAGAGTTCAGGCATTTCTTAGATTGATATCAATATCAAATTAAAAAGAAGTTTAGCCAAGTAGATGATCGTGCTAACTTTTCTTGAAGGCAAACTCTTCCTCAAGTGGATGTTTGCTCATTACTGATACACTTTCCTTGAAATAATCACGATTCTGTCAAATTTGTGGTGTCAAGCGACTTAATCACAGACTAATGCTATTTTGGATGATGATACTAAAAGTAAAAGGATCAAAGGGAAAGTTAGTTACTTTCTTGTGTATGAACGGGAAACTAGGGACCCTATGACGAGGTTTATTGCTGGTGTTATGGTATGGTAACTTTTATGAGATCTTATTTAGGTGGTGATTATAGTGATTCATTTGGTATTAGAGATGGAGAGACCGGACTGGTCGAGCTTCAAGCTTCCGAAATTTATGTCTGAAATGTTGGATTTAGGACTGTATAGCCACGTGATGATTGTATAGAAATAAGTTTGGTGAAGTAGCTAGTCTAGTTAGAATGGAGCACTGAGCAGTAGCTTTCATGTAAGTAAATGTAATTATCATATAACAATATATCATATTGCTCCACAACTGTGTTCCATGAGTCTTGCTTTAGGTCTGTATATTCTAAGTGGCTGAAATTGTTGATAAGGCGCCAGTTTAAGAGCAAGAATATCTATTGCTTATCCAAGATCCCACATTGGATAGAAAGCTGATTGAGGAGTGGGAAGTGGGCTATAAAAAGAGAAGCAGTAGACGGAAAGAAGCATACCTTTCTCGGCCTTTTGGCTAAGATCAAGTGTAGTATCTGTTCTTATCAGTTTAATATCTGATATGTAGCCCATCGGGCTACACGATATTAATCTTATTTTTCTCGGGGGAAGGTCCATCACAATGGCTTGCCATTGGGGCCTTCACGAGTCGCTTATGCGTTGCACTATTGCATTTGCCTGGCTCACCCCTCCAATTCTAGTTCAATTTTTATACTTTGCTTTCTTGGTATACAAAAATAAATATAAACTTAATCTAAATTAGCTGCTATTGTTCGGATTTCACATATATTATCAATCCATTTAGAGATTCTATCACTGTTTCCATGACTCCTTTTCTGAATTGTGTTTTCTTAATAGTAGTCGAACTTTCAGGAACTGATTCATTGCTTGCACTACTTCCTGTACCTCAATATCCAGAAATATATGATTGAACTCTTGATGTTTACTCGTTTGAATTCATTTTTAGAAGCTGTAGTACTAGTTTCTGTCAGCAACTGTGCAATTTCTGGGATATGGAGTAAACTGGCTTCTGCTTCTGCTCTGGCATCCACGTCTGCTTCCTCATGTTTCTGAATTTTGAGCTCAACTGAAGGAATCAATGTCTCCATGGAAGTGTTTGTGGCATCAAAAGGCGAAACTACCATTTTTATGTTCCTCAGTGACAGGATTCTTCTGGCTCCTTCATCCCTTCAACTTGAAGGATCCTGTTGCTGGAAGCATTATATGCAGCGACATTAACATCTTCTTTCTCATGATTATTGCAATCAGGCCCCATCGAAGAATTTGTGGCAATGTCAACATCCTGAGATTCTACTGGTGACTCTGTTGAATTAGTCACATTACTATCCATCTCTCATTTTTCTTCTCAATTTGGCTTTAGCATCCTCATTTCCAACTTGAAAAAGTGTCATGGCTGAGCCTCGTATCTCCCTGAGGTTCTGTTTCATTCACCAAGCAACATATGTTTTTCCTAGTATCTTGTAGGCTGCTAATATTTTCTTTAACTTGTTTTGGAGAACTAGTGTTTTCTTCCTCAGATTGGCCAACTACACGTGTTTTGATTGATGTTCTGCAGAATCTTAACATTCTCAATCATGTATGAGGGCTATTGCAACACAAGTTGTATTTACTATGTGACATTGGAGGTCAGCACAAAGGGACTGGAGTTGGCAGGAAATTGCCAGTGGGTGTTCCTCTAGAAGTGTTCTTAACATCTCGCCATAGTTGGCTAGAGCATAAATCAAGCAAATCTTACAAAGTATAAAACAAGCATTTATGTGCCTGTAATTCATGAATTCCTTAACCTGATGCAGCCAACTGTCAAAGAACAAGATTTGTAAGAACACAAATGATACTTCAAGGGTGAATCGATTTTCAGTGTGAGCAAAGAGGTAAATGATACTTTGATCTTTAATATATTTGTTCTGTGCCAAGTGTTGAACGAGTTCAACGCGAGAAAGATGTAAAAGAATGTCTTCAAGAAGAAACATAAGAACAAGTTTATTGGGATTATTGCTGTGACCATTCTACTTCAGGTTTTAATGGTGGAGTTTCTGAAGAAATTTGCAGACATTGAAGTTAAATTGGGGTCAATGGGGAATTTGTGTCAGTTTTGCAGCTCTTTCATGGCTGATCGGGTTTGCTGTGAAGTCCATTCCTGTTCCTGAGAAACCATTCAGCTATTTTAAGTTGAAGAAGTAGATCAAAGAGTGTTATTTTTTCTCATTCATTGTGTATATAGAACAGATTTCCAGTTGTACATCGTACTTATCAATATTTAATTATTTTTCATTTGATTAAATAAACGCATATTATTACCGAAATTTAAACGAATGGAAAAAAGTGAAAAAAATGAATACACCGCACAATCTATGTCCTTTATATAAGCACACAGTATATAATACAAGGCACTTAAGGCGAATTGACACAATTCGCAAACCTAATTGCAGACTGAGGCTAGTTTCAAGTTATCTGTACCAGTGCCTCGTGATTTTATTGGAGATCTGGACAGATCATATTTACAAATTCTTCACCACAACGTGGAGATAAATAAGTTGTAAATGTTTCTCCCAATCGAATGCCAACATTACATTATAATGATACAAAAAGCAACTCCATTTAGGCTGGAACAGCTTCAGGGAGTTTCCCATTGTTCGCTGGAGTCAAGCTTTCGTAGTATTCAACCAACACTTCCCATCCACCGGGGCACATGAAACCATTAGGAGGGTTCTCCTTGTTCTTCGCAAGTGTGCGCATCTGTAACACAAGCAAAAAAGGTTATACTTCGTCTTGTTATTCAGTTTCTTTTTCAGAAATGTTAAAAGTTTGGTGCATACCTTGGTGCCAGATATGAAGATGAAGTCTTGAGCCCTTGAAGGATCGAAGAACGCCATTTTCCCCTGAGTCTTATCATAGGCAGCAACCTGAATTTTTAAATATGGTTAGGAATTCTGTACTTTTCGTGTCAATCAAGTGAAATTAACATAAGGTGTAGAAAAGGTTAATGTACCTTGAAAGGAAGAATGTTTAGCCGCTCGAGTCCAGGAGCCATACTCAGCACCTTCTTTCCATGGTCAGCATCATATAAATCCCTTTTCTCAACTGGATGGCCCATCCCAGCGGGATCCCTACCAACAATGTAGAAGTTGGCTCCAGCATTAATCCGAGCTTTTGCATGCCACTGCACCTCAGTGGGACCAGCGTAATGCATTGGAGATGGGAAAATGGAAACTACTGTTGTCGCGGGATCAAGTACACCATCTTCAAGAACCTGAAAACACATTTACATTGACAAACTCATAAGAAGTCCAAACTAATTCATAACAAGAATAATTGATAAGATTAAATTTCTAAACAAACCAACCTTCTCATGTTGCTTCATCCTCCAACTAAGTGGAACATCATCCGCCTTTGTGAAGCCTCCTAATGGGTGAAGCAGAAGGACCGGATTCTTATAGCCCATATCAAGAAGCCGCTTGCGAGTATCTGTCATTAGTAAAGCATGGCCATTGTGAACAGGGTTTCTGAGCTGAAAAGCAAAGACAGCATCTGCATTGCGCTTTGTGAATTCATCACGGAGTTGCGCAGGGGATAGTCGAAATCGATCCAAACCATCATTGTACTTGATTGGTTGTATAACCTCCAAATCTCCTCCAATCAGCCAGTTTCCAGATGGTGTAATAGCTTCTTCAACATATGGAAGGCCCGGGGCAGTAGTCCCCCAAGTTCTTGCAATCCGTTCTTCTTTATGGTGCTTGTATATCTCAATGCTGATATAAGCAACAAAAGAATATTAGCCATTATTAACATTGCTGATGAACAAGAGGTAGTGAAATTCGCAGAGGCAAACTAGCATTGTCAAAATGTAAGTATTAAGAAGGCACCATGAGCATAAGGCTGCAGATCTATTTCTACAGGTCCCGCAAAGTTTGACTTGTCATCATAAATAAAAAACGACAACAGTAAACCGCGGAGATTTAAGTAAATACCAGAATACCAAAATTTTATTGGATATATCTAAATTGGCAACTAAAAAATTATGGTCTAACTGTATTGTACTTAAAATAGATGATATGCTGCAATTTCTTAATTGACCACAGTTCTCAAGTGTTCATGTATTCAAGTTCTAAACTCTGATAGCAATGTCAAAACGTTTACTTTACAGCAGAATTTCACTTGCAGTCAATATGAGTATAATCCTCTATTTTGTCAAGGATAAATCAAATAACAGAACCAAAAAAAAAAATGAACATAACTTTCAATTCAAACTGCATTCCATGAATCAATTCAATTAGCTGGCTCTAATAACATTAAAAGATAATCAATAAACATCAACATAATACATCAGGTATCTGAACTTGGCAAAAAAACTTATTATCCTAAAATTACAAATGTCTCCTTAACCACTTGGACTTTAACAAGTGACCTATTTGGTCATCTGAATATTTTGAAGTGGCCTATTAGTCACCTGAACTTCCTTATAGTGACCTATAGACCCACTACTGGAAATGATATATATTCCTCTTTAGTTTTGACACAGACTTAAGGGGGCTTAATCATGAGCAAGTTCAATGAGGCAGTTCCTATGTTTAGGGTCCAATCCACTTTTTTGCCAATTTTAGGGGCTACTGATGCATTTAGCAAAAACATATTTCCAATAAAATGGGGATTTGTAGGTCAGCTGATGGCCACCATTGGAAGTTTGGACCACCATCATAATTCATGTCCATTAATTTTATTCATAGTCTCCAATAATGACTGAATCTAATTGCTTGTAACAGTGAAAGATTCAATCTTTTCCGATGAAAATATAAATTTCTAATTCTAAAAAACCATAATCACAAACCCCAATTTCAGTATCAAAATATGATCATTCAACCTCAAACATTTCTCACAAAAAGGGGGAAATATCAAATGTCAACTTACTCGCTCAAAACCGCGATCGTGTTATCCTGGGAGTCAACGAGAGCAACTTTCTTCGAATCACCAATCCGCTGCTTCTGCAAATCATCAATAGCAAGCACAATGGGGACAGACATGTTAACAACGGACCCATCATCGAGACGGATAGCGTTGAAATGAAGTGTTTGGAGGAACTCAGATTCTCTCATGAACCCTTTTAGCGGACTAGCCCAACCTTCGCTCAATACATGAACCCATTGAAGGTCAATCGTCGTCAATTTCACCTTTGGCAACAAAACCGCCTCTTTCTCTTTCAAATCTCTCTCAGACTTTTCAACAAACAGTTGGACCAATTTGCCCCCATCAGGTTCAATCAGAGCAGCTCGAAGTCGAATTGCCCTTTTGGAATTGGGGATTGAGAGCTTCAATGGAGGGGCAAAATGGGTATTGAATGATTTGGGGAGAGATTGAGAAGGATATGATGTTTTCGCGAAAAGGGTTGATAGGGAAGCCATTGATGAAGAGAACCCAGAAAGGAAAATGGCAAAAGAAAAAAAAACTTGAAGATGGTTGAATTGAATTATTGGGGGTTTAATAATGGAGGGAAGGGTAATTTGGGGATTAAAAAAATATGAAATGGTAGTGGGGAGATGAAAGATTAGTATTAAAATGAAAGAATGAAGAGGATGAAGACAAAGGTGTTATGTTTTGGAGCACTAAAATACAGAGTGAATATTGGATTTTGAATATGAAGATTGAAAGCTGAGGATTTTATATTTATATAGAGACAGGGAAATAGGTAGGTATAAAAAGCTGATTTTTATGGGGGGATGAATCTAGACACTTTTTTTCAAACAAAAAAACGGTCAATTTCGTCTTCTCTTTTTAATTTTTTTTCTTTAAAAAATTGTTGTATTTCTTTGATAGTTTTTTTTTTCTTTTGCAATGTATTTCTTTGATAGTTTAGTACTAGATATATAGGGTTTATATTTATGATATAGATTATCTTTTGTTTTAAATGAAATTTATGTTATAGATTAACGATAAAGTGAATACACAATGAGTTTTTAATGCATCAAAGATGAAAATTGGGGTTTAGTTAGGAAGTCCTTCTCATGAGAAAATAAATGCTCGAGTCCTATGGATATTTCGACGATCAAGTCATTATGGGTCTTACGAGGATAGAGAGAAACAATAAAAGTTTAGAGAAAGTAAATGCATCTGGTATTGTAGAGAAACTATTTATAAAGGATTTGATGTTAGATCCGCAAGTAGATTTTGCTACTATAATTTGTTAGTGCCGACATGGTACTCGACATAGTTAGATGATACATGTCCCTTAGATTAGGACTGTTGGTGTTAATTGGGAGTGATCAATGATGTTGCTCAAGTATGATGACTTAGTCAATTGCCCTAGATCTTGTGAGCTCGTTCTTGCGTTTTATTGTCTTTAATGGGTCTTCCAGCGTGTGAGCACGATTCTCATTTTCCTCGTCATTGATTACTTTTTTCTTTTGCTTAAGTTAGCTTTAAACAAGAAAGAAAATATAATAAATAATTGGACGATTATGATCATTACAAAAAATCAAGATGCATCAAATAGTTAGATTAATATAGAACTTGGATGCTTTTGTAATACAATGAATTACCAAGTTCGCTTGTCTATAAGTGAAACAAACTCTACAAGCGTTTAAGTTTAAAGAAAAAAACACGACATTGAACAACAATCAAAATAAACTCCGACCAATTTGCATAGTTCGAATTCACAGCTTGAACAACAATCTACTAATTAGATTCAATGATCACATTATTATAATAGAAAATTTTAAATAACGAAAGCACTTCTTTAATGCCCAAGTCTCCGCCTTTCGAACTGAGAAACAACCAGCCATGAACCACTGAAAACACCCTTCAATAAATTAGTGACTAGGTTGTTCTTCTGAAGATGTTTAGCTGAAATTTTAATAATGATATGAAAATAGGTAACCTTTAATTCTTCTTGTAAAGTTTTTTCTTTTCATAAACATATATCTTATTTATGTTGAAAATATTTAAAAGCTTCAATTTTATTTGGTTGAATTTTTAAATTCAGTTGAATGATAGTAGGTAAATTCAGTTGAGATTAGTTTGGTGGTTTCATTAGTATCTAATCTCCACTCTTAGATTTTGATCTAACGGTAATTGACCAAATTGTATTTGGTCAATCATTGACCATATGAGCACCACTCATCTATCAAAATCGTTTAATTTAAAATGAGTAATTATAGATTAGAAAAATTCATAGAATCATTGATTATAATGATTAATTAGTGGAAATGTGCCTAACCAATTGAATAAGAATCAATTGAAAGCATAATAAATTAATAGAATTTGACATTATCTCAACTTGAGAAGATCCAAATCCTAATTCGTATATACTTTTTTTTTTTTGACACAAAACGAAATATATTAGACTTGAAAGATCGGTACATCAATAGCAAGAAGAGGACTTAAATAAGCCGGTTCCTCAAGCCAAAAAAGAGGCGTAACCAAATTCAAGCATCACGAGCTAACGAGTGAGCAACTTGGTTGGTTGACTTATGATTAAAACAAATAGAAACATCATTACATTGAGCAAACAAATCCCTACACGACTCCATGACCATGCCAAACTCTGAATCATCACCGGATGGCGAGTGAAAAGCACGAACCACAATCTCCGCATCAAGCTCTATATACTTCAAATCGTAAATGAAAATTACATTAAATAAAACCCAATTAAATATTTAGGTAATAAGTACTATTGTTTATCAAATTATATTTTTAAAGGAATTATCAAATTAGTTAAGAATTATATTTTCTAAGTTTATTTCAGAAGTTCCCATCTTTTTGGATAATTTTTTAGGAAAACAATCAAACAAGTTCTCATAATTGATTAGATTTCCAATTTTTTTATCTTTAAAAAAAAAGAAGATGAAACTGTATTTCCAAATCTAAAATAAACAACCTAGTTGACCTTTGGATCAGCCATAGCAACACCTTACTTACTTAGGCCCTATTTGTTTTGATAATTGTGGTCCATGGGATGTCCCAAGAATCTTCCTTTATTTGAATTCAAAGATGCACCAAAATTTTAAATTAAATACTTAGAACATTGAAAAAGAAAAGACATTTTATTATGTCATTTTCCAATCTCTATTCTTTATTTTAATCCCAACTTGAACCATCACACATTTCCTGCCCACATTCCAAACCTTGTTTTGTGTTTGCTCTTCCCTTCTGCCTTTTCCTAAACTTACTGTGAATATTGCTATAAAAAAAGTGTTATTATTTTTGGGGAATTTTAAACTCAAAAAAATGTAAACTTGTTTATGAAAATAAAAATATAAAGGTGTAGCCTACGGTTACTTTAAAGTAATTATTACTTTATTTTCATCATCATTGAATCAAAATTCACCTTCCTCATCTAATGGTGATAGTGAATAAAGTATTGGTTACTTTGTTAACAAAGTAACCATAGAAAAACTATATAGATATAAGTTCGAAAATTCCCAAAAAAAGAAAAAAAAATATAAGTTATCTTTTTAATAAAAGAAAGATATAAGTTCAAAAATAGAATTTCACGACAAACATTATTATAGTCAAGGTACTTTTTAAAAAAATGCATTTTTGGTATACCTTTTTATCAAATTCTTAAGATTTAATCAATTATAAATCTAATTCAATTTTATGTTTGAGTAATTGAAACTAAGATTTGAATTATATATGTATATGTGTTCATTGAATTATGGATGTGAAAGAAATAATTACTGTAACGAAGTTGAATAAAGTTTGATATTTCGAATTTTCATATTATTATCGTGATTTTCATGTTATTATCATGTTTAGTAAGTGTCTTTTCATTGAGTATTCGAATGTTTTTGTTTATTAATTTTAGTCAAAGTTTGGCCAACATTATTGCTCACCTCTCCTAACTAGTGAACTCTTCTCATTATCTAGTCTAATTTTTTACGCGCACTTTAATCTCCCGATATACTATTCCGTTACTTATAATTTTGCGCTAAAATGAACTATATTTAACTATTACATATTTTTTTGGATATGATAGTGAATTAATTTCAACGTCCTCAATCAAACTCCGGTCTCCACAAGTTTAGGAACTGTGACTTGACCCTCCTACTTTTCAAGTTCATACAATTTAAATGCATAAAAAAAACCAAATTCAAGCCTTATATTTTGACCATTTATCTCCCCAATTTGTCATTCAATTTCAGGGTGCAGAGCAGCAGGGATATATTTGGAATTTCCAAAGTGACCAATTAATCAAGTCTACGTGGAATTGTTCATTCGTTAGTGTGACTATTTTTTTATTTAATTAACTACGAAATATTTTATTTTGATTAATTAGTTAGGATTTCACATTCAGATTTATTTATTCAGTGTGCTGTAATATGTAAGTTTTAATTGATTGGTTAGGATTTCATATTCACCAAGCATTCTGATGTTATGAATTACTATAATTAGAAGTTTATAATTTCAAGAATAACTATGTAAATTACCAATTGATGGTTGGCACAGTGATAGTATGGGGCTGTGCATGGTAGGGAGGTTTGCGGATCGATCTTCCATAACCGCGACTGAGAGAGGTTTAAATATCATAATTCTTGAACTCATCCCGAATTCGAATTAGTCGGTCCAATGTAATTCGAAAATCGGATGGAAAGCCAAAAATAACTATGTAAATTGTTTTACAAATTACAATCACAAAAGAAAAATAGAAATTTGACAGTCAATTTTGACCAAGTGAACATCACCAAGTCAAACTACCAAGTCTGATAATAAATTGCAATTTTCATATTAAATTGACTTACCGTATTATATAATTGTGTTATGTCATAGTTAATTTAATTATATCCTAACTTTGCCATTTATTTGTGGTGAAGGCATTGCCTATAATAATCGAGACCCTATCTACAAATGAAAATATAGGGATCTAATGATATGGAGTAATTTTTTAAGTTGCAACTAAGTAAATTTGAAAAGTTCAAAAATAAATAAATAAAATTGATGTTGAACTTTAGATTATGCAAAGGATGAAAAAGTGTACCAATTGATTTTAGCCCATTTGATACATTAGTGAGTGGAGAATCTAATGTTCGAGTGTTGCTTTTTACAAATTTTATAAAAAAAAAAGAAATGAAAAAGTGTAGTCTTTGCTAGGTTCCAGTTCTTTACTTTATTTTTAAAAAAAAAAGGATGAAAAAATGTAAGAAAGATGACGTATTGAGATTAATAAAAAAATTTGTTAAGTTTTATTTTTAAAAAAGAAAAACCGTTTTGTTACTATTAAAGTTTAAATTGGTCTTACTAGCCACTAGAAAAACGTTGCAGAACTGAGTATATTTTAATGTGGCAGTTAGAAACTGAAAAAATGTAAACTATCTGATATTATTTTATTGAAAATCCTGGAAACAGGAGGAGGATTGAAGATTTGAGATGCCAAGTTGGAAAGGAAAAAATTACATTTGATGTATTATTATTATTATGCCAATAAAGGTTGGCCAGAGCAGTAAAAAGTTTTAAGTTTGCTTGTGATTTGATATTGCACTCTATCAACATTTATCTTTTAAAATTTGCAGCACATTTGAACAGAACCTCAAATATACCCAAGATATTTGGAAAAAAAATAAAAAATAAAAAATCCACGTGATTTTCCCATTGCTACACCAAATTTGATAATGCTAGAAAATAATAAGTTTAACCTTATTTTCAACAAATCTTTTTCTTTTTTGATAGACATATTTTCCACACTTTGATGCACCTGTTCCTGTTTCATGTTTCCTCTTTGTTGTTTCGTGTTTCAAGATAAGTGTTTGGCAATTTTGTAATTGCTTTTTGATGTTAGTATGTAAAAGGACTAAAATGTACATATTTTAAACCACTAAATAAATTTAATTTTAAAGTGTAGATAAATTGAAAAATAATGAAAAAAAATTGCAAAACGTAGGTATTTTAAATTGAAATTTAAATTGCAAAATAAGGTTATGTAAAAAAATATTGCTTAATAAGGGTGATATTAAGAGAAAAAACGCCAAAGCTTAGAGAGCAACAGAAAAAACGCCAAAGCTTAGAAAAAAGATTTTTTTTTAACGTGAAGTGTCTAGGAGTATTTAAGAGAAAAAATAAATAAACGTAGAGAGAGTAGGAAAAGCAGTAAAATACTGCTTTTCAGAAAAAGCACATGTTTCTTTGTCAAACAAGAAAAGGAGATGTTTTTTATTCCTAACCAAACACTTAAATATCTCCTGTTTAGAAGCAAAAGGCAAAAAACAGTTGAAAAATAGTAAAACAAACGCACCCTTAACATGCAAGCAATATAACAGTGATCATACGAACTGTATTTATTTTTTCCCATCCCTAGTATAGATGTGTTGCTATCTAAAATAAAACATGTGAAATCATCTTATGTATCCAATCATGATACTAAAAAGTTATGCGAATATAAAATATTATTTGACGAATTATTTGTACAAATATAATTATTGAAAAGCCATCCAAAGAACTAGCACGACAAACATGGAGGGGCTAGCTAAAAACTCATGGAAAAACACTAAGCGCAAACTTGCGAAACCTAACAGACAAACATGGACGGGGCTAGCTAGAGACTCAAGCGGCTATAACCTCCCCGGTGGATGGCACCACATCTGAAAGAGAGGTGGCGCCACCTCCTAACAGCCCCTCAATCTCTGGTGGGAGTGTCACTTCCAATAGAAAAAATGTGGCCAGCTAATAGAGCTAGACAATTATCTTTTTTAGCCTGCCACACGCTGCCATTTTGGCGTACAATAGGCCAAATATGTTTTCCCCGGGTCTTCGAGGTTATACCTTAAAAATTTGCCCTCTAAACTCGTAGGACCGGCTCCACCACTGCTGGCAAGTATTCTGACCATTCGTTCGAAATGAATCGAGTAATTACAACTAGAAACCAACATACAATCCTAAGCTCTCTTCTTAATCACAACATATTACCAAAAATCAAGACAAGAACAAGCTCCATCCTTGAAATGATGAAACCTATTTCTATCCCTTACTATTATCAATCTCCCATATACTCTCGATATAAGCTTAATACTTACATGACAATCAGTACATATACGAAGATTCTTTATAATTCTAATAGGGGCATTAGAATCACTCACCATGAGAGCATATGCAATGGCCAGCTTTTCACTATGGTATGACAAGGCATCTTCTTTCTCTTCCTCTTCTATGTCAAATAACACTTCTTTTGTTCTTGGTACATGACCATATTCTTGTATCCTTCTATTGATCTCATCAAGCTTCATATATATCTCTTTCGAATGCGGATGTGTCTTGTCTCCCATTATGAACTCGTGCATTGCACCTCCAACATCCACTAAACTACTGCCTGGAGTTTTGATGATTCCGTTGTCTTTCATCAGTTTTCTAACTTTCTTCACATCTTCCCACTTATTATTGCTCGCATATATGTTTGATAAAAGAACGTAATTTCCACTTGTTTCGGGTTCCAGATCCTTCAGTTGCTTGAGTGCGAGCTCTCCAATCTCTATGTCTCCGTGGATTCTTGCAGCTCCTAATAAAGACCTCCATAATATTGCATTTGGCTTCATAGGCATGCTCATGATCTTTTCTTCAGCTTCTTTAATTCGCCCAGCTCGGCTAAGAAGATCGACTATGCACCCATAGTGTTCAAGTGTTGGCTCAATACCATAAACCTCTCTAATAGACTCAAAAATCTTACAACCATCCTCTACTAAACCCACATGAGAACAGGCGGACATTGTGACAGTAAACGTCAGAGTGTCCAGAGTTAGACCTTCATGTTTCATATTCCTGTAAATTTCCAAGGCTCTATGCCCTTCACCGTTTATTGCTAACCCTCCAATCATTGAAGTGTAACACAACGTGTCCTTATGACGCAATTTATCAAACACCTGATATGCTAAATCTACACACCCACATTTCGAGTACATTTCAACTAAAGCAGTACCTACATGGCAATTTAACCTCACATTGTTCTTCAGCATATATACATGTGCCCACACACCTTGACTAAAAGCACCCAAATTAGCACACGCGTTAACTAGAGCTACGAAAGTAATTTCATTAGGCGTAACTAACGACATTTGCATCTCAACGAACAAATATAACGCCTCTATTGATAAACTACAAACACCTCCACTATCAGTACGAGCGTAAGCCCTTATAACAGAATTCCAAGTAGGCAAATCTGGTTTACTTATTTCATCAAACAAGTATCTAGCAACACCCAATTTGCCTGAATTGGCATAGTAATTAAGCAATGCAGTCCCAACAAAGTGACCATAGTCGGGTGCAAGGAATTTCAAGATATGGGTATGAAGCATTAAGCCATATGGAACCCATGGGTGCAAACCACAAGCTTTGAGTAGAGAAGGGTAAGTGTAAGAGTTGGGTTTAACATTGGTGTGAAACAGAATGTTCTTATAAAGAGAGAAAGCGACATGGGAATGGTTTTTGTGGTTGATGAGGGAGGAAATGAGAATGTTGAAGAGGAAAATAGTAGGGTTTGGGATTTGATTAAATATAGAAAGAGTGTAGGTAATGTTTAAAGTGGAACACATAAGGAGGAGTCTACTTAGAGGGTAAGTGTGGAGGGTAAGACCAGTTCCTATCATTTGAGCATGAACTTGTTTCAATGTGGATATGGTTTTGCATTTTTGTAAGAGATTTAAGATTGGGTGAGTAAATAAAGGGTGTGGAGATTTCATAGACTTGAAGGATCTTCAAGAAAGCTGTAAGTTTGCACTTGTATACTAGTGTCTCAAGATTGCACACCTAATAAAAGGGAAGTGATTATTAAAAGAAAAGGAGGGAAACATATTATCATGTCTTAAACTATATGTATGTCCTTAAAATCATCCAAAAAGGTCATTTGACGATCTATTGGATCCTTTAACTGTCAAAATGTATTGAGTCCTTATCTGATGACATGACAGAGAGTTGACAAATATGAAGAATAGTAATTTTAATGTCAGCTCGGTGTCACGTCATCAAATAAAGACTCAATAGGTCTATAATTTGATAGTTGAGGAACTCAATAGATCACATTTTAATAGTTGATGGATTTAATAAGTTGTCCCCAAACTTGATGAATTAAAGTTACATTTTTTAACAACTCTAAAGGCTTGCATATGGAAGCCTATTATCATCTTTTATATAAAAATACAAATATGCAGGAAACCATATCGAGGAAAAAATTAAGCAAGTAAGAATAGTAGCATAGTTTAGCATAAAGAACATTAAAGATATTAGACGTGAGTAAAACTCAATAACCTATTAAAGAATTAAGTATATCATACCTCAGATTCTCTTTTATCAAACTTTAGCAAATCTCTCTCTAGTAGAATTGAGAATTTTCCCTCAAAAGGTTGTGCTTCTAAAGTTTCATATCAACCAAAGCATTCACGTAATTCTGCAAAGTACACTCGCTTAATTCAATAGTCAAGCTTTTTCAAATCCAGAACATGTGAAGGCAATCAGATGAAGTGTTCATTAGCACTCATGTTGATTAATATTAATTTAAATGGTCCATGCATAACTAAAGCAACAATTTCACTAATTGCACACAAAGAAAGGTAAATTAAATTAATAGAAGAACAAATTCATGGATAGGGAAACAGAACAATAGTACACACTCAAAACAACATGTAAGGGCTGTAAATGAGCCGAGCTAGGCAAACCCTTGGCATCTTTTGGCTTGGTTCGTTAAAAATATATCGAATATATCCAACTCGACTCGAGCCTTAAAGTTGTTCATGCTTGGTTCGTTTAGTGCTCATTTCACGAGCTGTTCGGGAAGCGTTGCTCATTTATAGTATTCACGAAATTGTTCGCAAATTACTAACTTTTAATTTCTTTTTTATGAAATTTTAAATTTTAAATATTGAAAATCTGTAACCAAGCTCTTTTGAGCCGGTTCATTAACTTGTCAGATAGTGCTGACACCAAGTTTCTACTCTGACAAATATTTACTTACAGATTTAGACGTATACATCAAAATCTTGCCGAAACATGAAAATAAAGTGTCCCATATTTGCCTGAAATTCCAGTTTCTACTCGGTCAGTTAGTTACATTCTAAATTCCTCATATTACAGTTCCTTTGAAAATGCAATCTACCCTTCATTCCTTCTTTCCAGCTGCAATTTGCATTAAGAAACGGTATATATTGTATTTCAGACCAAAAAAAGTTTAAACTATACAAGTTCCATATTGCGGGAGTTTCAAAATTAGTCAGTTTGGCACTAACATTAATTCCAGAACTTAAATATCTGCAATTTTCTCCAACACCAACTTCTCTCCCCTGGCACCGGTACTAGTTCATCTGGGTCTTTAAAATTCGCCTTCTCACTTAATTCTTCGAAAGCATCCACAAGATTCTGAAGCCTCGCAACAAATTCAATCAAAAGCGAGGTAAACGTAGCTAGACTCAATGCACTTGCACTTTCATATGTTTTTGATTCTTCCAACGGCTGTGGTATTGCCTCACTAAATGAAAGGCGGGCAGGAAACGAGGTTTGTTTCCTGGTTATCTTGGGTGTCGTACCAGTGGGAACTGCCGGAGGCAACACGGGCTTTATGTCCTTGGTATTAGTACGGCTTTCCCAAGTATTTGGCATTGTCAGTGATCTGAGATCCAGCACAGCTTCACTATAGGATTTGTGTTGCAGGACTCTACTTTGATCCTCATAATTCAGAGATTCTTGGCCCTCTCCTGTATCATTTGTCGAATGTCCAATTTCCCAACTCTCGGAATCAACAAGAAGGTAAGATTTCTTGTCCACCTTGCTTTGCAAATTTTCTGCTGCCTCATGCACCTCATAAAGAATATCAACTGAGCCTAGTTTTTCCATTCTTTTCACTTTGCTCCCTAATGCACGCAGCAGTTTAGCCCCTTCAGCTCCCACCTTTTGCAGCTCACGGCGGAAAACTTGTCGTCGCTCAGGAGGAGCCTACACATTCAAAGATTTGATAAATAAAACTTGAGATGAAAAAATCCAAAAGATTATACTAAAAAGGAACATTTACGCAGGTTATCGCGAGGAAAAAACTTCAGAAGTTTCAATCTTTCTGACATTTTCAAATTCTTTTTGCATTCAAAGTTGGCTGTGAGTTTTTCTCGCCTTTCTTTCAATTTACTCAAAATACAAATCCAAGGCAGACTCAATTAGATTAGTTGTACCAGATACTCAATTGAGGCTTTCTAGATTCCAAGTCCACCTATGAGAGGAGTTCCCATAAAATGATGAAAACAAGCACAAGTTTTCACAATCTAGAAGGCCTTCTGTTAAAGGAAATAATTAACCAAAAAGGATAGCTTTTATATCATGCTGAATTTATGTATATCATCAACGGAATAACAAAAAACATATTATCTTAATATCTTCGTTATGGTTGAAAGAGGTTACGTAGAAATAATATCATTTCAGAAACAATATTTGAATGATATACTATTGATGAATTTAAAAGTCAACTTAACAATTTGTAAATGAAGAGGATCCCTTTCTACTTCTTTACTGAAAGTAGTACTTTCCTCTACTTAGTACAAATAGCAAACAATGCAAATAATATCACAGAACTTCAACACCCGGCTTCATAAGAAAATAGAGGCAGAGATCCTATAGGCGTGTTGGAACAGGTCTAAAGCAGTCTCAGAGCATATGGATTATATATAATAAAATACTCCTCGTACCAACAAAGCTCATGATAGAAAAAAGTTGCTTACCTGTATCTCTGAAAGTATACACCCATGCATTGCCATGACCATGAATGCACAATGCCGAAGTGCCCCACTTACTTTGACATAATTCTTCCAAGGGTAACAAAATGATTTATAAGGACCATGAGGTGGCTCCCAAATAGCAAAACTTAACTACAACAAAAAAAATAAAAATAGTAAGATAGCAAATTGGAGACAGTCAACGCCTATGCATTGAGTTTGCCTTGCAATAAAAAAAATACCAGTGCATCCTCTTGACTTGTAGATTCTACAGCTGCTCTGTACCCACTATAAAGTGGGTCATCCGAGGCTTGGTATGTGAGGATTTTTGAAGGGATCCTTACATATTCAACACAATTCAGGTACCCGTTAACACAACCTGAACATAACCTCAACCAAATTAGCGAAGCCCTAAAACAGAGCTCAAAGGTCGGACCTTTCAAGTAAGCTTCCGAATGGTCAAACCAATTATATAACGAAGTGGAAGAATTTAGAACAAATTAACCTTCCAACGAAGTTGCCACACTCATGAAATTTTTTGCAACCAAATTGTGCAAATCTTCGCCAGCCCAAATGGGGTAAATGCATATATTTACAAGAAAACCAACAGCAGCACCCAACGCAATAAGCACAAATCTTGAAACAGCTGTATGAATAAATTCCCGGGTCCTATAGCCAGACACCATAACCATACTGTATGTCAACAAGTATACTCGAAATCCATATTCGTAAGGCTTCATAGTTGGATACAATTTTGCATAAGATGCAGCAAAACCTGGGAACCAAAGAGCTTATCAGAAAAGGAAAAACTTGTAACAATTAGGGCCGGTTTGATATGAAGGATATACGTAGACATAATCTATCCTTCATATTAAACCCAGCCTTGATCTTGTACATATAGCATTTATAATGATGATTTTGAAAACACACCCATGATGAAAATGCTAATTACAATAACAATTTCTTCCCAGTCTCCGGATACTTTAGACAGCTCTGCCACACCCAAAGCAAGGCCTCCAGCTGACAATGTTCCGAGAGCGCGATTAAATCCTTTGCTAAGTGTTGCTCCTGAAAATTAGGACATCAAGAACGTGTGATCTACGAAATCGTAAAATAGTTTACTTATGTACTGTAATGAATTGTAGCTTAAATGCATCATACTAGAGTCCAATATACAACAAAATCTACATAAACTCTAAGAAAGCAACATAAATGAAACAATGCATATGTATCATTTGCTTATAAGAAACATCAACAATCCTTTTAAAAAATTGCATCATCAACTGTGATGTTATTTCATCCAATTAACAATAAGAACATCACAGTTTCAATTACAATGACGGCATGTAGATTCTTAGAATCTTCTAATCTTCTACTGTTATACCAACCAATAAAAAGACATCAATTCTCTCAAAAGGCATATATCATCCTGAGCATAAGTGCATATCAAAAGGACAAATTAAGCAAAACCCAATTGCTAAAAACACCAACTTGAAACAGAAACAAAATGTATTTTACCCAAATTACAGTTCAAGTCCATTTCAGACAAGTTCAATCTCGATATATAAGTAAAAATCAGAGAAACCCAGTTAAATTTATATACCTATACTGAATTCAAAGACGACGACGACAGTAAGAACAGCCCAAACAGAGTTACGACTGAGGTCTTTAACAGGTTCTTTCCAGTAAATGAGGAGAGAAATAAGCATCAAAGACAAACCCATCTTAGCAGCAAAGACAATCTTTCTAGGATCATTCCTACCCATCATATAAGCCTTAACTGCAACATCTTGAACGCTTCTCAAGAACCCAACAATCTTATCACAACAACATCTATAGCTACAGCAAGAATTAGTCTGTGCATAATCATCATCAATCATACTGGGAAAACCTCCAATTTCTGAATACCCTTTGTACCTTTCTCTTCTCTCCAATAAACTGCTTCTAAAAGATCCCATTTTTGCAGCCATTGTTGGAAATTTCTTGTTTCTTGATTATGGGTTTCTTGATTCTTGATTCTGGGTTTGTTACAGTGATGAAGAAGATGGAGATGGGGGGTATAATGGGGCTGAAAATGATGAAGATTCTATGAAATGATCAAATCTGAATCTGGGAAATTAACTGAAAAGGAAGAAAATGGAGGGGAAAAATGGAGTCCATGGTGGAGTTTGGGCAAAACGACGTCGTTTGGGAGAAAAACGAGGTGAGAGTGACAAAGAAGAGAAATCTTTATCTAATGGTGGAGAAGATGACACGTGGAAAGGACGGGGAGGTTGAAGATGATGATATTTTTAAGAGATCTGATTCGGAAAGTAAACAAGTTGTTTCATGGTGGGCAACTAAGGCATTTTTGCTTTGTTTATTTAGATTAAAGAAAACATAAAATAAATTAAATTCAACTCTTTTTTTTAACAAAAAGTTCAGGAAATCTAACTTTTTTCTTTTTAAAGGAAAGGAAATCTAAACTATTATTTGACTGATTAGAAAATAAGATCATACAACTTTTAATTAGATAGCATAAAAAACACCTCTTATTTAACCATAAAAAATATTGAACTTATGGATGATCTATTATTTAAGCATATTGTTTCACTATTTTTATTTTACGTTGAAGTGAAGTTTAAGTAAGGATAGATTCAGATTACAGATTTAAAAAAAAAAAGTAAATTGAGGATATACGAATCAATCCTCAAAAATGATAAGTAGAGATTCAATGTATTCAAATTTGGATTAACCTTGGTAGATATATTTTGTTTAGTTTTTAAATCATTTGCTTCTAATTTTAGTAAATTTTTATTTTTTAACTATACATCATAATCAGTAAGGATTTAATTTCTTAAAAATGTATATTTTTTGAATAATTTGAACATCAAAGCTACTTCTAATAAAATTTGACACATCCAAATAAAAGTGAAGAGCGTGTTATCCCATATTTTTTTTTTTTTTTTTTGAAAGGAGTTATCTCATATTATTAATATAACAAATGCTAAAAAATTTTTTTTTGCATATTATTAAATATCTATTTTCAGCAATTATGAAATATGTTTTTATTTTATAACTAAAAAATTTGAAAATTTTCATAATAAAATTGAACAAAAGAGCAAAAATATCACAAGTTTTTTGTTAGAGGTTATAAAGTTGTTGGGCTTTGCGTCATAAAGCAGAGAAGAAATGTTGGTTCAAAGTTGATGGGCTGATGAAATTGTGCAGCCTTTTCCTAATTATTCCAAAAAAGACGTTTATTGTCAATAACAAGATTATTCATTTATCTCCTAAAATAAATTATTTGATTCATACTAAAATCCAACCAAGCTGATTACAAGCTTAATGAAATGAACAAATTTTTACTTTAGTCTCAATAAAATACTGTTTCTTTAATTTACACTGTAGTTCCGATAATGAATAATGGTCTCTTTTTCATTTACCCAAAAAAGTTAAGAAAATAATACTTTTAAGAAATAATATTGAATGAGAAAAGTAAATCCATGCTTTCAAAAAAGGGTAAATTGCACCAATAGTACCCAAACTTATATACCATTCACATATTGGTACCCCAATTAAACTAAACTTGACAATTGAGTGCTTTTATCCGGTTAATGACCGGTCAACAGAGGGTTGACCGACTTTTATAAAAAAATACAATTAAACCCTTGTGCTAAAAGACCATATTACCCTCTCTCATCTCATGCAATGGAAAAAAAATACATAAACCCTAGGTGTCGATTCAACTAACGATATTGAAATCCCAAAATCTGAGCCACCATCAATTACTCCGAGTAAAAACAAAACCCTAACTCAGTAGGAAGAAGAAGGTGAAATAACAAGAAGCATAAAAGAGGAAGAACAAAGAAGGTTCATAAACAAATCTTTATCTTTCTTCTGTATCATCGCTTTTTTCTTTTTGCGATTCTCACTCTTTATATATAAGAACACTGAAATTAGTTGAAAATACAGTGATTTTGTGGTGGAGTTTGGGAGCTTATCTGCACCACCGTGGTAAAGGCATGGATGAATCATGTAAGTTAAAACTTTAATTTATTGTTATATGGGTTCTGGTAGTGGGAAACTAGAGTTTTTGCTAAAAAAATATTAATATATGCAAGTAGTTGTTTGTCTTTGTTCGTATGCTAGTGGTTTATATGTGATTATAATTATTTGGATATAGTTATTCAACAAGAGCTCGCAACTCTTTTATTTCTTTTATGAGATAATTTATGCTTAGAATGATTTAGAATGTGGGTCCTTTAATCAAATTTGTTTTGTTTGCATCAGGTATGTTGATATCCTTGTCTTTATATAATTGTTTATTGATGGTGGAATCAAAGTTGAAATTAAATATTGTTTCTAGTTTCATCTGCACTTTTATCTTAGCCATGTGTATATTATTTCATCATGGGATTTAATGTTATAAACAGTGTCCTTTATTTTTTTATTGCACTCTGGTATTTTATAGTTTGTATTGCAGGTAGATTTTATTTAATTATCTTATGAGTCTCATACTTGTTTGCAGATCCAGTGGGTGGTGAGTTTGGTGAGGATGGTGAAGCTAGTCATTTGAAAGAAGGTTCTAGCAAATTTCATGCATTTATTGAGAATGCTAGTGAGTCTAGACATGAAATTTCATTTGATGAGAACCCATTTGAAGGTGAACTGGGAGGTGATCAAAATAATGAAAACATTGAGGCGGGGAATGAACCTGAGTTAGTGGATCCTGATTACATGTTGGAAGACGGTGATGAGGATTTGGCTGAGGGGGTTGAGAATGCTAAGATAGGGAGGCCTGAAGCGAAGAGTAGGCTTAATAGTAACAATTTTGATGAGGGCAGCAACAAAATTAATCCTATGATGGCTTTCGAGTTAGATGACAATTCATCTGAATATGAAGATTCAGATGAATTGCACTCTAATTCAGACTCTAATTCGGACAACGAAGGTAGGCCAAGGTTCCCTGAATTTAATGCTCAAAGGAATATGAATGACCCCCAATTTCAAATTGGAATGTTGTTTGATCATCCAGACCAATTCAGGCGTGCATGTAAGAATCATGGTATATATAATCGGTATAAGGTGAGGTTCAAGAAAAACACAAAGAAAAAGATAGATGCAATTTGTAGAGGAGTAGTTGGTGGAAAAGCTATATGTCCATGGCGTGCATATGCATCAAAATTAGATTTCAAGGATTCAGAAAACCCAACAATGCAAATAAAAGCTGGATGCTTTAAGCATGAGTGCTCTAAGGTTCATAGACACTACCATTTGTCATCAAAGTGGCTTGCAAGGAAATACTTGGAAGATTTCAGGAGTGACCAAGATTGGAAGGTTCAAGCCCTGATAGAACGTGTACAGAGAGAAATGAAGTTGTCAATTGGTAGGATGACTGGATATAGAGCAAAGAATCGTGCTCTTGAAATAATCAATGGAGATGAGAGGAGCCAATATGACAACGCTTACAGGTAATTTCTTGTATACTTTAACTATTATTATATTGAATTGTTATATCACTGGTATAATTGAACTATTTTATGAATATTATGAAGTAATCACTTGGTCGAAATCTTTTATGGTTAATGCCTTTAACTGTTTTCGCAGCAATTGACGTTATTGAGTTTTTTTATTCATCTTTCTTACATGTTAACGATTTACACTTATTGTTATACTTGTCTAACTTATCTGTTTATTACTTGAACATAATTATTACTTATAGATATATGGCTGAGATTCAAAGATCAAACCCAGGCAGTACAATCAAAGGGAGGTGGAAGGAAGGAAGATTCTTAGGGATGTATGTTTGTCTAAATGCCCTAAAGTCGGCATTTAAAGCAGGATGTAGAAAGTTCATCTCTCTAGATGGTTGTTGGTTAAAGGGGCTATATGGAGGTCAGTTGCTATCAGCTGTTGGTATAGACCCCAATGATTGCATTTTTCCAATTGCATATGCAATGGTGGAAAATGAGAGCACAGAGACATGGTTATGGTTTTTACAACTTGTAGCAGATGATCTAGATATAAAAGATGGCAGAGAGTGGACATTTATGTCAGATAGACAAAAGGTTAAATACTTATTTTTTTTCTATCTTGTCTTATTTTATTTTTTTTACTTGAAATAATAGGCTGCGTTTTATAGGGTCTGATTAGAGCTGTGGACTCTTTATTTCCGGAAGCTGAACACAGAATGTGTGTGAGACACATGTACACAAACTTTAGAACAAAGTTCAAAGGTAAGGAGTTGAAGGATCTTTTATGGAATGCAGCTAGAGCACCTTATGAGGCAAAGTTAGAAGAGTGGCTAAAGATAATTGAAGAAAAGTGTCCTGAAGCTAGAGAATGGTTGAGAGATAGACCCACAAAACAATGGTCGAAAGCCTGCTTTACAAAAAGAAGTAAATGTGACATGCTACTTAACAATTTGTGTGAGTGCTTTAACAGGTACATATTGGATGCTAGAGACAAAGGGTTGATCACAATGTTTGAAATGATCAAGTTAAGACTGATGAGAAGATTAAAGTCAAAATCAGATTTAATGAAGAAGTATAACAAGTTATGGTGTCCTAAAATACTTAAGAAACTAGAGAGCAACAAGGATTTTGCCAAGCATTTTCAAGCTATATTTTCTGGGGGGCCAAGGTAAAATTCTCCTTTTATTTATATTTGTTCTTATTTATTCTTTTACTTGGAATAATAGTGGGCTTTTATAGAGTTCAAGTGAAAGGGCTAGGAGAACAATATGTTGTCAATATGGATGATCATGAGTGTTCATGTAGAAGATGGCAATTAAATGGCATCCCATGTTGTCATGCTATTGCAGCCATTATTGGTCAAAATCAAGATGCAGAAACTTTCCTTGATCCATGTTATTCCGTTGAGACTTATATAAAGGTATATAATTGGTTAACATACTTGTTTCTTTAAACTTCTATTTTATTTAAATACATTTGTAGTTGGCATGATTGTTTAAATTATTGGTTCCTACTTTGTGGTTCAATGAAGGTATATAGTTTCTTCATAGAACCTACCAATGGCATGGATCAGTGGCCAAATGTTGAATGTTCTGTGGAGATCATACCTCCCTCTCCAGTTAGAACTAAAAGAGGTAGGAAAAAGAAGGCTAGAAGAAAGGAGCCTGGAGAATTGGAAGAGGCGGCGGCAAGGGGAAAATTACGGAGGACGGGAGCGGTTAAAATGAGGTGTAGCAATTGTGGTGGCACATCTCACAATAAGAGAACATGTAAAAGTCAGCCATCAAAGTCATCTGCTCCACAGGTAAATTTAAGTAATTAGTTTCTTTTATGAACTTGATTCAATTAAATTCACTCTCTTGAACTCTATATTTATTTTAATTTCATTCATATAAAGCCAAAAAGAGGGAGAAGTACAACTGTAGAGGGTTCAAACTCCACAACAACAAATTGTGCTCCACAAACAGTTCGTTGGATGATGGATGTAAGGATAAATTTTAAACAGCTATGTTGATTTTATTGTATATAAATTATGATTTTCTTTTTCATGTAGGGTTCAAGCCAAACAACTTCTACTACTGTTATTGGACAATCTAGCCAACCTAGTCAGAGTAATAGAGTCCCTCCCAATGCAGCAAGAAGACTGATAAATGAAAATCTTGCGGCAAATAAACCGAGACAACCTTGGAGATGAACTGTGGGCAAGAAAATATATGACTTCAATTGTTTTTTGGGATATGTAATTTTGTGTTATTTACACATTCAGTTTGGTACATTAGGACTAATGGTATATTGATTTTGGTACATCAAGACTATTTGTTTTGTTGCTTTTAGGTATGGAATGTAAAATCATAACGTTAATTTCAAGATTTGCAATTTTACGAAATAATGATTATCTTTTTGTTCATGACTTGTATTAAGAAGTATAGATGCATTATGTATCATGTAATTTATTGTCGTAAAAATGCAATTTTGTATAGAATAGTTTGTATAAGTTTTGCATGTTGTGTATATAATAATATATTGCAATTTTATGCATATAAAACGTATATTTTGTGTGAAAAAATAGAAACAGAAAGAAGAAAAGAAGTTGAAGAAGAGAACCTGTTCAAATATGCAAGGAGAGAGAGAAAAAGGAGGGAAAAATCAATGTTAATTTATTAAATGGGAGAATGACTCATAAGGGTAGTAATGTCTTTTTCTGCATATGATATTAGTGGGTTCCAATGCTTTTTAGACTAAATTCGGTCAAAGGGTTGTTGACCGGTCATTAACTGGATAAAAGCACTTAATTGTCAAGTTTAGTTTAGTTGGGGTACTTAATTGTGCAAAAATGAAGTTGGAGTACCAATATGTGAATGGTGTATAAGTTCGGGTACTATTGGTGCAATTTACCCTTTCAAAAAAGCTTTACCCATATTCAAGTTCCTAAAATCGTTCAAAAAGATCATTTTAGTTTCTTAATTTTGGAGACGATTTATTGTGTCTTTCAATTATCAAAATGGAACCTATTGAATCTTTCAACTATCAAAATATGGATCTATTGAGTTCTTACTCGATGACATGACACTGTCAAATGTAAAAGATAGTAATTATAATGCAAACTCAGTGTCGTGTCATCAAATAAAGACTCAATGGATTCACATTTTGATAGTTGAATGACTCAATAGGTCGTTCTCAAAGTTAAGGAACTAAAATGACATTTTTAAACAATTTTAAAGACTTGTATATAATTTAAGCTAAAAAAAATCAACATTTTCACAAATAAAAATAGCATGTGATGACAAGAAAAAGGAAATACGGTGTTATTTATTTAACCGACTAAATTAAAGTTTGAGCTAATAGTTAGAGCTAACAACATATTTTATATTAATTTCTGATACATTTGCTCATGTGAATGCAGGTTGAAACGTGTTTTTAATTCAATAATATTGAAGTTGTCAAGAATTAAACTTATGATCTTTCGATCGCGGAGGCTTTAATGTCATAAGAGCGTTTGAACTATTGAGGAATATAATTTGATTTGAGTAAAGTACATATGTATAAAGTACATATGTATAAAGTACAATATCAATGCCTAGAATATCTTACAAAATTAATGAATAGTATCTTTTCAAAATAACACAAAATTTACATATCTAACAACTCCCGTAGTCGAAATAAAAGGATGGCGAACGTTAAGACTAAACCGAAAATCATCAAAGAGGTGTAGTGGAAGACCTTCAGTTGATATCGTGATGGAACATGTAAAACTCGAACCGTTAACTTTCTTACTTTCTTCTTCTTTGTTTTCTTTTTTGGCTACCGAATAAAATTGTAATTGACTTTTATAGATCCACTTTTGGAGATTTTTTCACATATCTAATTTTACAGAGTAAATATGTTAGAAATTCTAAAAATAGACTTCATTGCCCGAATAAGAAAAAACAAAAACCACAATAATCGAATCGAATTAAGACCATTAATTTTTATAGACATCGATTCTAGAGATTTTATATACTCGGATTGGAGTGGCACATACACACCCCTAGATACAAACAACTTGTAGTCAAGTACCGAAGCAGAATACAAAACAACAACATTAATATACATGTTTGACACATATAATTAAGGATCTTCAGTATCCATTAAATTACTCAATATATAAGCATCCATTAAATTACCCAATATACAAGTATACTGGGCAATCAATTAGAGAATGTCTCACACAAAGATGTTAAGATGTAATGTGAGAGGACTTAGATCAAGTTGTTGACATATGTAGCTATGAAAGGACTTAATGGTCCAAAATTTGAAGATTTTAGAAAATAATCCGGTACATGATGAAGTGTTTTTTTTTTAAAACAAAATAAAACTTTAAGATCGGAATCAGAAGCAATATAAAGAAAGTTGGGAGGGACATAAAACCAATCACCCCTACAATCTAAATCTACTACTCTTTTAGCTAACATATGAGCAACACTAATTAGCATATCTTCCAATAAAAAAACAATTGTTACAAATTAGCTCTTTAAATAAATTGACTCAATCCTTAGCTATGACACTAAAGGAGACAAATCCTCTTATGTGTGTGTGTCAAGGACTCAACAACAATCATGGAGTCGAATTCAGTTTGGAAATTTTATCAGCCTTTTACTCTAATTGAGCTCAAAGCTTCTCTTGTGGAGATAGAGCTTCCTCCAAACCAGGATTCCCATACCACTCAATCACCTCGTCCTTTGCTGCCAAAAACGGACCCCTGTCATCTCATAGCACACAAAAGTGACTAGGAAGATTCTCCGAAATAAAAAGGACATCATGAACATTCAAAAATTAGTGTTGTGGAAAGTATAGGAAAACAAACTGTGAGGTTTTTTTTTTCGCAAAATAGAATAGAATAGAATAAAATAGTTATTTCATGGAATAGAATTATGAAGGAACATCGTTAAGAATATTTATTCATATGTTTAATTGATGAATTATACTAATAAATAATAGCTAATTATGTAGATTAACTGAAGCTAAGAATATGAATAGAGAAAGAACAACTATTCTATTTCATACGAATCTGCAAACCAAACAAGCTCTAACAATTAGATTCGGTTGTATTATTTTCATATGGGATGTAGAGAAAATATTGTTTTGGCTTGGGCTAAATTCCTAGTGTGGTCCTAAAAATGAGTGAACAAGTTTTCATTGTAGCCAAATTATGTAGCCCGCTAAAGACATGATGGGCCTAATTCATTCAACGAAGAGAAGGATAAAAAAGATAAAATAATGAAGCCCACCCTTCTTCTTCTTTTTTTTGATAAAAGACCATCACCCTTTACATGACAAAATTAAAGGAGCCATGTGATCTTGAAAATTATTATGGTCCCGTTTGGATTGTCACACAAAGCTATGTTTATCGTAGTCTGTTTGCAATGGGTCCTTTCAAAGCCCTCGGCCCTGATGGGTTTCAGGCAGTTTTTTATCAGAAGTTGTGGAGTAAGCTTGGTCCACAGGTTACTGATAGTGTTCTTAACATGCTTTGCTCTGGTGTTTTTTTCTCGGGAATCAATGATACGCTTATTACTGTGATACCAAAAGTTCCTAATCCCGAATCTTTAAGTCAATTTCGTCCTATCAGCCTTTGTAATGTGCATTATAAAATTGTTACGAAATGCATTGTCAATCGTTTGAAAGGATTCCTTCCTGATGTGATTAGCCCAGCTCAGAGTAGTTTTGTGCCAGGCCGACATATTACGGATAACGTCATTCTTGTTCAGGAGGTGGTCAATACTATGCGTTTTCGTACAGCGAGGCCTGGTGAAATGGTTTTGAAGCTTGATCTTGAAAAAGCTTATGACAGAATTAGCTGGCAGTTTTTGCGGGATACTCTTGTGCTCCTCGGGCTTTCCGAACACTGGGTTAATCTGATTATGAATTGTGTGGCTAGCTCAGAGATGCGTGTTCTCTGGAATGGTAGCAAATTGAATGGTTTTACTCCCTCTCGTGGCCTCCGTCAGGGAGACCCCCTTTCTCCTTACCTGTTTGTCCTTTGTATTGAAAGGTTAGGACATATGATTGAAGATGTTGTTATTTGTGATAACTGGAAGCCTATTGTGATTTCTAAAGGGGGTGTGTCGATCTCGCACGTGTTTTTTGCTGATGATATCATTCTAATGGTTGAGGCAAGTGTGTCTCAAGCTATAGTTGTTAACAATATTATGAAACAATTTTGTGATGTCTCGGGGCAGCGGGTGAATACTAGTAAGTCCAAGGTTTTCTTCTCTCCTCATATCTCAGATGTCACTAGCCGGGGAATCTGCGATATTTTGGGTATTGAAAGAACAATGGATTTGGGAATTTATTTGGGTATGCCAATTATCCATGATCGAATTAAGGGTGACACGTTCAACTATGTGATTAATAAAGTTGCTATGCGTATGGCGGGGTGGAAAGCTAAGTGTCTCTCATTTGCGGGTAGGCTAACACTTATTAAGTCAGTCACGTCTGCTATTCCATCTTACTCTATGCAAACGAACCTTTTCCCGGTCTCTACTTGTAATAAGCTTGATGCTTACAATAGGAATTTTCTTTGGGGTTCTGTTCCGGGGGCTCGGAAAGTGCATCTTGTGAATTGGGCTACCGTCTGTAGGTCGAAGAGTGCTGGTGGTTTGGGGGTTCGGTGTGCTCGGGATGTTAATTTAGCTTTTCTAGCTAAATTAGGTTGGAAAATTTTGGTTGATGATGGAAGCTTATGGGTCAGAGCTCTTAAACATAAATATTGCCGCAGTCAGGAGGGCACCCAAATGTTTCGAAACAAGGTGAACCAATCCCCGGTCTGGAAGGGTATTGTTGCGGGTTTTGCTGTGTTAAAAAGGGGTGTGGGTCGTATTTGTCAGGATGGAGTCTCCACTTCCTTTTGGATGGACAAATGGTGCGGTTCTTCCCCGCTGGCTCTTCGCTGTATCAACCCAATTCCGGCCAATTGGAGGAATTTGCACGTCGCCGATTTCTGGGTGGAGGGGCGCGGTTGGAATTGGGAAAGTCTTAATTCTCTTCTTCCTACTGCTGTGCTTTTTGAGATGGCTTCAATTGTTCTTTTTCCTTCCGACGGTAATACTGATATGTGGCACTGGCCGGCGGCGAAATTAGGGAGCTATACTGTCGCGTCGGGGTATGTGATAAGTCGGGGTGAGGCTGCTGAGGTTCGGAGTCACGCTACTTGGCCTCTTATTTGGCGTTTGCAGGTGCCGGAAAGAATTAGATGCTTCCTTTGGTCTGTCCGTCACAATGCTATTCTTTGTCATGTCAATCGACATCGGAGGAATTTAACTACAATTTTTGCTTGTGATGTCTGTGGTGAAGCTGAGTCTGTGTTACATGTTCTTCGGGACTGCTCTAATGCTAAGCAGCTCTGGAATGCCTTAATCCCCCCTGGTATGACTTCTTTTTTCTATTCTTGCTCGCTCGATGTCTGGGTTCTTGAGAATCTTCGAGTAAATTACTGCTGGAATGATATCAATTGGAATGACATTTTTGGTTTCGGTATTTGGTGGCTGTGGAAGTATCGGAACGATAGGATTTTTACTGGCGCTGAAAATAATATTATTTCAGTGGATTTTGTGGTGTCTAAAGCTCGGGAATGTGTTCGTGCCTCTACTACCCTTTCCCGAGTCCAAGCTTCGATTCGAGAACAAAGATCAATCAGATGGTTCCCTCATGCTGCTGGTTGGGTGAAAGTTAATACGGATGGTGCTAGTAAAGGTAATCCGGGCTTAGCGATGGCTGGGGGAGTGATATGAGATTCTCACGGTGATTGGTTAGGTGGTTTTGCAGCTAATCTCGGTATTTGTTCTGCGTTTCTTGCGGAATTATGGGGGTTGTATTTTGGCCTCTCCATAGCCTGGACGAAGGGGTACAGACGAGTGGTCATGGAGATGGATTCTCAAGCTGTTTTATTGCTGGTCCAAGGTCATATTGGTGTCCATCATCCTCATAGATGGATCGTCAGACAGTGTCGGGAGATTATTATGAGGAATTGGGACATTCGTTTTCTTCATGTTTACCGTGAAGGAAATCGTGTTGCTGACTGGATGGCGAATTTTGCAGGCTCTCTTGCCTTGGGTCATCACGAGTGTGGTGTGCCTCCTGCAGGCCTCCAGGAGTTTCTTGACGATGATCATGAGGGTCGTTCGATAGAAAGATTTATTTCTGTTTAGCTTGTTTTTGTTTTCTTTCTTGCCCGGGCCTTGTGCCCTCCTTTCGCCCAAAAAAAAACTTTAACATTTAACATTGTTATAGTAAAATGTGGATGTTGTGAGGAAAGAGTTACCGGAAAAAGTATTTTAAAAAAATGTAATAAGTGTTTGCTTAATATACGATAAAATAATTTAAAGTCATTAAAACAAATGAAAATATATTATGTTATAGAAAAATTCTATAGTTACTTTATTTTTTATAAAATAACTATTACTTTTGTTTTGTATACCATTGGATGATTGTAAAGAAACTAATCCAACGGTTGCTAAAACAAAGTAAAAATAAATTAAATACAAAGTGACCATAGCCTTCACCATATGTTATATAAAGTGATATATGGCTATTTTTGCCTCCCGAAAATTTGATATCATTTTTTAGAACAACTTATTTTGCAAAAAATTAAAAATTGTACTTTTTTTTTCTTCTAAAATATAAGTTTTGTAGTTTTCTCATCAATTTTTAAGGAACGATATTTTAACTTTTTAAATGAAACTTTTAGGATCTCAAAAAGTAATGGTAAATGAGGTTTTACTTTTCTAATTATTTAGTGTTTTAAAGATAACAAATATTTTATCTTTTTTTTTAAATAACAATTTTCTGTTTTGGAAAAATATTTTTGTTTTTAAAAACTGGAAAAACAATAAAAAAGAACTTATATCTCACTCCATGTTTAGTACAGTATTATAATACATGCCTCCATATACGTTAGTCCTTGAATATTAAGTATTGTATATTTATGCTCCTAATATGTATTGTAACATTCATGTGCGAGAGTATACCAAAAGATTATAATAAAAATGGGATTAATGGGAGAAAGTAAGATGAAAATTGGGAAACAATATGTGTGGGAGGCAATTAAGGACATGGAACATCAACTTTATAAAAAAGAAATGTAAGAGATAATGTGCAAACATATACATGTGTGCACTTGTTTAAATAAAACCAAAAAACTTAATACAAATGTAGGGTTTAATATGCTTGTATTATTGGTCAAAAATGTACGTAAGCTTCAAAAAAAAAGAGAGCTAAAAGCAGGGGCGGACTCAGGGGGTGGCTCGGGTGGGCTCGAGCCCCCCTCGGTTCCGACACAACCCTTAGAGGAATATCGGTATATTTCGGCTAGCCCTCCTCAAAATAATGTATATTAATAGTAAAGATGATAAAATTGACAAAGTGAAAGAGTGGGAGAGTTGGTAAGGAGGGTGTGTTTTGATGTGAAGATGAGGGTTCAAATTCCACCATCTACAATTTTTTTTCTCCCAACATTATTAATGCTTTTCATCAGTTTTAAAATTTTTAATTTTATTTGATCGAAAACTCTACTTTTTTATTTTTCATTTCTTTTGTTTTTATAATTTTATCAACAACTTTTTATTAGATCATTAATTTGTTTCTCCTAATTTTATCAACTCTACTTCACTTTTGTATACACGCATACATAAAAAAAAATTTATGCTAGAGCCAAAATTAGCCCCCCGATCTTCAAATTCTGGATCCGTCCCTGGCTAAAAGCTAATGTTTTAAACACATCAAATCTAACTTTGTTCTTTTTTTCTTCTCCATACTAATCAATTAGCCTGCTTTTTGTCACCTCCAATAATTTATTTTGGACCAATCATAAAAGTGCAAGTGAAAATCAGCTTTCAATTATCTAATAGTTATACGAAAATTGGATAAGATAGGAGATTTACCCTAACTTAATGTTGGTAAAATTTATTCATCATTGACAATAACAAATAATTAAAAACTGAAAGTTCTGTTTGGCTCATCATGTATCCAAAATTTCGGTATTTTGCCATTGATGTATTATTCGTTGTTCATATGTATTTGGTCTATCTCAATTGATAGTTAGATAATTTGGATTGAGAATTTGTATAAAAATTATCCTCCGTGTAGCTTTGTGTCAGAGATTAATATAAAAGATGTTAGTCTTAACTATTATCTCGAGTTTTTAGTTCAATCGGTTAAATAACATAATATTAGAGTCTTTGCGATCAACAGGCCCTGATTTGGGACTGTATGTGCACACTTCAAGCTCACGGGGCATTCGTATGAAAGGGTATGACGGAGATTAATATAAAAAATATTGTTAATCTTAACTAGTTCAAACTTTTAGTCAATTGATTGGTAATACTTTGACATCTAATAAGTTTTATTTTTATTTTTCTGAAAGTTTTATATTACATTTTATTTTTCTTATGCAATGCAAGTAATTATTTAGAATAATAAAGTAAAAATGTAAATAATAAGTCTCTGAACTAAAAGTCTAAGCGTAAAATATCACCTTGTTAAGGAGATGATGTTGATGCTAAGTTTCTATCCAAATTGAGTAAAATATCACTAATCAGTGATCAAATAATATATCATAGCCTAACATAAAATTTTAGATATAAAATTTTAGATAGATCAAAGACTAAACAGTGTTTTAAATTGTATAAAAAAATATATACATGTGGGATCATGTGAATTTCTTTTCGTACATATTCTTAAATATACGTCAGACAAACCTTTTTTTCTAAGTCTATTTTTTTAAAAAAATTGCTTCATTCTTATTTTAAAATAGTTAAAAGACATATAGCTTTATGGTTTATGAATCAATAGCATGTAGAGAGTTCAAATTCATAAATAAAATCCTAAGTTAGCTTGTCAAAATGGTTTTCATTATTATTATTATTATTATTATTATTTTGAATTTTCATTATTATTATTATTATTATTATTATTATTATTATTATTATTATTATGGGAAGGGGAATATAGGTTGAATCTTATGACTTACAAATGTGTAATGTTCATAAACTAGGTTGAAGAGAAAATATTCTTTCAATTTATTATTCGAATTCTTTTCAAATTGGTCACTCTAATAAATTCTGAAAGTTGAGGGGCCAAATCAATAGGTTAGGAACTTTGATACTGTAGAGGGATAGGGGCCAAAAGGTTGATTCACAGGAATAAAAAATTTGTTTTGTTCTTGGCTTCCCTAATAAGGGTTAAAATGTTAATATATGATTAAAAAGATATGCAAGGAAAGAACGTTGGCTTAATTCATTCATATCCCTTTTATACTTGTTACCAAACTTAAATTGACTCCATCAACTCTTAAAAGTTACAAATAATTGCATGTTTTATCAAACGGCTCTCATAATCCTCTAGTTTTAAAATAGATGATATCTAAAATTGAAACAATTTATAATATTAACCACAAAATTTTTAATTTTTAGCGTCAAAAATTTGCATATATAGTTTGTATTGTGTATAATTTATACGTTTATGATACAATGAATTTTCAAATAAAAGGATTGTTGTGAACACTCACACGAGAATACGAAATTCTTAGTAGTTTTTGTACAAAAATAAGTTATAATAATTTGTTAATTTTAAAACTCTGAAAATCAGTTGAAATTTTGAGACAAATTTATCGAAAATGCATTATATGTTGATGTGAACACAAAACATGGGTCAAAATTCAAACGAATATAAAGCAGGTAAATACCAAACCTTGAAAAAGGTATTAAAAAAAACAAAGTATAATACTGTACGGACTCATTGGATTGTATGGGCCCCTACAAGAATCCATTATTAGCCCATGGACTTCAAGATTTCCTGTGGGCCCCTTTTTTTTAATCATAAAGAAACGTTTCTTCCCTTTCTCATAATTATTTTATATGGACAAAACTACCCTCCATCCTCAAAACACAACACAAGCTATGGTGATGATTAAAGTAGTTGTAGAGTACTGCCAATTCTGCTTTTGGTTTAATGATAAAAGCTTGTTTTTGTGCCTTTTTATGTCATTTTTCTTTATTTTCTTTAATTTTGGTGTGTAATAATTGTGATATTAATCTCTTATTTCATGTGGCAATTATAACTTACTCATTTTAGGGGTTGTTGTTTTTTTTAAACTGAGATGGAGAAATGATTTTGAGAGATTTTAGTTTCATCATGTTTGGATTCGTGGCATCATTATAACTTGTTTGGTTCTTTGTGAAGTAAGTGAGTGGAAAAAAAAAGTATAGTGATATATATTGGGGCAATCATTTTTTCCTTTTTGGACGCAATTGAAAATGGCTTTTACTCTTTTCTTTTCTTTTCTTTTGAGAGTAAATGGCTTTTACATTTCAAAGTTATGGTTTTGAAATATTGCATATTGCATTGGAGTAAAATTTGAATGTATTGATCCAAATTTATTCATGTAATTTAATAGAGAAAAAGGAGGAGGTATAGTTAAAGATAAATTAAAGTAATTGTCTATTTATCATCACAAGATGGGCCTCTTCATCTAGCCCAATATTTATCTATTGAGCCTTTGGAGCTTCAGTATTGCCCTGAACTAATAGATGTATCGTTCATGATTTTTATTGTTCTTTATTGTTTTTCTTTTATGATTTAGTATTTATCTTATATTGAGCTTGTGTGCTGTATGATTTTATACTAGTTGTTTTTAATAATTTTTTCATCTGTTGCATGTTAATTAGATGGATTTTCATACACATAATAATAATAATAGTAATAATAATAATAATAATAATAATAATAATAATAATAATCAAGGTATATGAATCTATTGGGAAAATATTTAAATAAATAGTTAAGCCAAATATAGCTTTTTCAAAAGTTAAAGTCCCTAAAGTTCTTGGTGAAGTTATAAGTTTATCAAGGTTATACTATCAAGAATTACTTGTCTCTGCACTTTTACTATAATTTCAAATGTTAGTCAATTGAATACCAAATTGATCAGCTTTTTAAAGATATTTCCCCATTATATTTATTAAATAAATAAAAAAACACAATTAATCCCCTTTTTTGTAGAGAAAAAACATTTTTCATACCTATCTACTGACCAAAATAAAGTGAAAAAAAAAAGTTACTGCAAGAATCAAAAAAATTTAACCATTGATGTGAATAGAGTTAGTGGAAGTCTTTACTATCTACTTTTGACATTACTTTGCTCCTAACCCACTTTTTATGAAATAGAAAAAAAATATGGGGCTGTCTCAAATTGCTAAAAAAAAATAGTGCAGAAATGATGCCCTGTCCATATATGGCAGCAGTTGCAGCAGCTTTCACTATATATAAATTACTTTGGGTGTTGGTGGTGGGTATGGCCTTTTTTTTTTTCATACCCTGCTTTTATCTTACCAAATTAATGTCACCATAAGTAGTGGTGGATTTTTGATTGCACACTTATAGCAACACATTTTTTTTTGGTGGAATTATAGCAACACATTTAGGGTTAGGGCAGGGCACCCATAACGGCTATATACTCACAATTGAACTATAATGGACAGTCGCGAACGCCAAAATTTGAAATTAAGAAGGATAATATACATTCCGCATTTGTTAAAAAAACAAAAACAAATTTCCACCATTTTTAAAAGATGCAGAAAATCACATCCCTAACCCTAGACAAAACTAGCTAAATGTATATATAATTTGATCAAACCTTATAAATTATAGTTTAGAAAAGAAAGAAATAATGTTTGGATCATATATACTCTCTTCCTCTTTGTTGCTTTTTGCATGCCATTTATAAATTTTACTATAAAAGTAGGTGATAGTATGATAGTATATTGCAACTTTGCACGATGGTATAATGTATAGGATATTTTAGATACTTAATATATGAGAAATACTTAAGTAGAGGAAAGTTTATGTGTTTTTTTGAGACTCTTTGCTTTTGGTGCGTATGGTAACCATGACACTATGCTATCAAACTCATATATCACTACTATTTACTTATAAAATTGCATATTGCTTCTCATTGATTGTATTTTTGATCCCATTGAGCAAAAGCGGGATTTGGAGTATGGTTAGACAACATTTTTGGAGGAATTATAGTTGTCGGATTCAAGTGGTGAGCGAGACCGCTCGCACGAACCACTGATTGAAGTTGTGCCTACTATAAAATAAAATTGGTGGAATATTTAAGTTTAACGGTAAGGTTTTTCTGGAGGTTAGGGTTGGGGTTTAAAGAATAGGAGGAAAAGGTGAATTACAGAGTTGTATTTGAGGGATTGGTGTTGGTGGAAGAGTTGGAGAAAGGGTTGATAAATTGATAGGTGCCATCAGAAGATGGATTGTGGGTGGCGGAAGTGGTGGAGCTCTAGTGTCATAGGCCATATGTAGCAAGCCGGAAATTTTAGAGTTTAGGAAGAAACGGCTCGAGTACCATGTAGAAGTATCACAAACGTAAGATTATATTTTCAGTAGCGTGTATATATATACAAATACAAGAAGGAAACTGTAGCTAGATAAATTCATAAAAGGTCCCTATACAGTGATAAAAGTTAATATCTCTATCAAAACTAACCCTTAATGTGTTGGCTTGTAGACATTTTGAAAAGTGATTCTAGTTTAAACTGTTAAAGAGCTACATGCTTAAAACAAGATTTGAATCCGATGATTAATTAAGAATGGACGACTCTACCGCTCAACTACACCACTTAAGTCGTTGTATAGTTACTAGTATAATACATATTTAACCGAGTGATAGATTAAAGATTATATGCATGGCAAGATTGAACAAATTTATACCTTTGTACGAATAATACAATAAGGAATAATTTAATAGTTACTGTATGGGGATGTTTGACTAAAGTCAATTATTATGGTGGTGTGTGATGCATGTGCAGAAAATTATAAAGAGTGTGTATTCTATACGAAATTCGAGAGTGTGGTAAGCAATAGTGAGGAGTTTGAGTGGAAGCATATAAAGAAGGTATGTATGGCACTTTTAACAACGTAAATTTAAAAAACAAATAAACCAAGACAAATCTTATAGTTTTGCCATACTTTACCTTTTTATTTTAATAGTGTCTTATAATTTTTAAAAAATAGTGTCTTATAAAATATCCATTTTGTATAATATATATTTAAATAAAGTTGACTAATTGAGTGGTTAAGAGTCTCAAGTCGTTTAAGTCAAAGTTTCGAATTTGTCTTAGTGTATGCACAAAAACTCTTATCACAATATAGACTGAACTTGCTATATATTCACGTAAACTTGAGGTTTCATGCTAAGTAGAAAATTCAAGATAAGGAGAGGTCGTTGATTGTAACCTCACTTTGATGCTTAAGTCACAATGTTAAAAAATTGAAAGAAGCTACAATTTTATGGACATACAAGAAAATTTACGCATGCGCTCGCACACTTCCAAGAAGATAAAATAATTATTTATTCAACATAAAAACAAAATTTTAAAGAATATGATTAAATTTGTATTAATTAACTAATTATTTAATTATTTCTATGAATCAATCGTTGACTGGAGGAGTAGTAGTATGAGGATGCGCTTGGTAAAAAGGTCTACGAATCGATCTCTTACAACAGCAATTGGAAGGAGTTTTAATATCATAATTCTTGAATCCGTCTTGTATCCGAATTAGTCGGTCCAATGAATTTGGAAACCGAATGAAAAACCAAAAGAGTAATAATTATTCCTATGATTTTTTATTTTTTTTGGAGGAACATTATCCCTATGATCTTAATTTGTTTCGTGATGGGGAGAATTGCACCACATTTTTATTCTATCCCTTTTTAACCCTGTCATATAATGACTACCACTAACTCCTACTTTACTAATTTAGTACATACTTGTCACTTGAAGTTTCAGAATTCTAATTGTTTTTTAAATATCTAAAGTTTACTAATGCCATTTATGCTTGGTCTATGGCCCCTAATTTTTAAAGTAATTGTGTCAAAAAGCTCAGTGCAAACTATTTATAATAATTTATGTTGCTCGAAAGTATAAATTTTTATAGGCTTAATATATGACAAGCCCTTTAAACTTGATAAACTTGTGTAACTAGCGTCTCGAACTTTCAAATGTAACAAATTACCTTCTAATATAGTCTAATTGCAATACATAACCCCAAATTTTAAAATGTTATGATCTGAAAGAGTAGGTCAAATGCACTTGCAGACACGTGGCGTTTTGTTGAAAAAAATTAATTACTCTTCTATCCTCTTCTTCTCTAAATCGAAATAATTGGTTCTACAATTCATGAATGAAGTGATGAATCAAAATCGAAATAGAAAAGAAATTGGATATCTGAAGAAGTGGATCGACAACTTTCAATGATGTTAATGTAAATATTGTATCTCAGACTCAACATGTATCGTAATTAGCCTACTTTATGGGGTTATGCGTTGCAATAAGTCTAGTTTATGGGGTAATTTGTTACATTTTAAAGTTGAGGGAGCTAGTTGCACAAGTTTGTCAAATTTAGAGGGTTTGGCACCAATTAAGCCACTTTTATATGGATACAGCCTACTGTTTAAATTTTTTATACCACGGTAATTTTGAAATAAGAAAATATTGAGACCATGGATAAAAAATAAAATTTTATTTATAACATTTTTGAAAAGGAATATGAAATCATTTATAAATTTTGTCGTTTAAGGTTTCTATACACAAAATAAGAAAGTCATTAGTTAGCATTAAAAAGAGTTAGCTATTACTATGATACCCTCTATTAATTAATGTTCAAAAAGACTCTACAAATTTCTAGCCAATCATCATAATGGCAAAGTTGAAAAAAATTCATTTTATACTTCTTGGAAAATGTAAAACGTCAAATATTTTGAAAATTTTTGTTTTCCAAAATGTTAAATATTATGAAACGAATGGAGTACTATTTAGACAAAAGTAAACATTATTAATAACTTTTGAGAGTTTAAAAAGATTTTTGAAAATTGCAAAAAGCTAGAAGGATTATTGTAAAAGGTTTTAGTCGGACGATTAGAAGCTAATTTTGAACGTCTAAAACAATCTAACTGGTTTTAATCGTACACGCTTAATTCGGTATTGGTTTAAAAGAAAGAGTAAAAAATTGTGGTGTCTATTATTGATGATGATGGGATCTCAAAGTGTCTGCAAGGACTAGCTTCTACTTCATACTAATTACTGTACATGCATCACATGACATTATATATAACATGTTTGGAACAACAATTATTAAATGATTGGCTCCTACATCAAAACCCACTTCAATTCTACATATCAACCATACACATGATTCCCCTTTTTAAAGAAATGTGTATAAAATTTTCTGTTAATTATAATAAAATTAAAAATAATATAACTAATTTTAAAAATAAATAAGACTAAACAATGAATTAAATAATAAATGAACTCTACTAAATCATTTAACCAACAAATAAAATCCACCCTTCTAAGACTAACAAATAGAGTCAAATTTATATCTTATTGCAAGTAAAAATGTGTTACCAAAACGAAAAAAGAGAAAAAAAAGGGGTCCACCACACGGACTCTCTTTTTTCTTATTCCTTCGAAAGAAGAAGACATTTGCTTAGGAAACACAAACCTCCCCATAATGAATGCATCCACTTTGTCTATTTTATTGAACGTATTTGTATTTATTTAGGGACTAAACTAAACTAAACTAATCCCAATTTCACTACACAACAAACACTGCCCATCTATATCCATCTAATTTAATACTATTAACTGCATTCCATTTCATCATGCAATTCAATTACTAGTAATTACCTTCATGCCCACATAAAACATTTCCATTCCATGTTCCTCAAAAAAAAAAAAAAAAAAAAAATTTCCATTTCATGTATGCCTTCAATTGTGAGCCAAATTCATGGTATATATTTTATTTTTTTTGAGGGAAATTCATGGTATATTTTGAACAAAGTTTATTTGTCACTTTTAACTTTTTTTTACTTTTAACTTTTTTTTTTTATTTTGGAAAACACATGATAGAAATTTTATTTTTGTCGTAATTAACCTTTTTTCTCTTTATCTTTTTTGTGTATATTTTAAATTTTTAAAATGATATATTTTCACTTTCAAAACATCTATATTACTACACGAAATGTTTTGTGATTTTATTATGTTTTATTTGTCATTTCATGTCGAAAATACAACGATTATAAATCTAAAAATGTCGGGATCTTATAATGTATTTTTTAAAGTAAATAGACTAACATTGTATTATGTAAAAACTTAGTACTCATAATTATTTATCCTTTATTTATCAGTGAAGTATACATTTAACGACGATAAAAAAAATTTCTCGCGAAGTAGGAGAGTCTGCAACAACCCATTGTCTTATTTTAAAGGTTAATTTCATATTTTGTTTTTTTAATAAAAAACAATATTGTGAATGCATTTTTTTGAGTAACAAATACTTTCACAACGGTCACATAAAACCCCAATTTCAGCCTTTCACAAATTCCTAATTTTCAGCCTTTCTACTTGCCTATTGAAACGATTGCGTTTTAACGCTTCTATTGCTTGCTCTAAAATGCAGTGTTTACCCTTTCTTCTAGAAACCTTCCTTTCCAATCCAACTACTTAATCACTTTTTCCTCATCATTATCTGCTACATAATACCAAATTCTGACTAAACTAATGAATATAAAAGACAAAAAAAGCGAGAAAAAAAATTGGTTCGATGAACAATGGAAAAAGTCAATTCAAGATAGGAGTTTCCTTGATTAATTTTATGCTCAATTCAGTAAACATCTGGTTTATTTTCATGTTGTATGATAACGTTATTCATTCTTCTTAATTCTACAAGTATGGCTAGTACCTATATATTCTATTGTAATCATTCAGTTAATAGCTTGGTTAGACGATATAACCTAGGTCATGGAAAGCTTTAGTGTTTGTGATGAATACGCCCCTGACTTCAATATTTCTAAACTAAATGAGCTAAACTATATGAAATGTTAGAAAATATATATGAAATACATAGTTAAATTAAATACATTTTGGACATAACATGTACAAATTAGTCATTTTATATTCTAACAACAACAATTAATTATAATTTTATCAGACATTAATAATCAAAAAACAAACTACAAACAGCAAAATGAAATAACAAACTACAAATAAAAAATTACCTTAAAATTACTATAAAATTAATTTACTATTAAATAAAGAAGTTTACAGATAATATTTTGCCGAAAATTATTCATTAGCAATTAATCTCTCTCGAATATCGATCCGTATGTGGTGGGAGTAATGATTTAGTGCATTAATGTTACGTGTCCAGGCCACCTAATCAAAACGAATGGTAACATTTTTATTTACGTTTTTAGTATGGACCATATGCTACTCTGATTAATTACTTCAATCTATTCTATACACAGCACAGCACAGTTTGTAATTTATATTATACGTCCAACCAAAGTGGTCCAGACATATTATGCTTATTATTCGACCCTATGCACAACATTTTTGTGTCTTGTTTATTAGTTACATCATATGTCTTCTTTGTTGTGTGCATTTTGATGCAATGTTTTTTAGGATAAATTTTCAATAAGAAAAACCTCATATTTGCAGAACTTTATCAAATAATTATGTTTTTTAAAGCAAAATTGCATTTTTCACAAACGAATACTTTTACATACTTTTACACTATCAATCTGATAAAATTCAGATTGTCTTGGATGTTATCTTTCTTAATAGATGGATCAATTATTTTTGACTTAATTGATTGGTTCATGTAAGCAGGCATATAACTCAATGATGTACAATACGCTTGGTGCATGACAAAAATATTACAGTAAAACACATGAGGATGTCTAACCGGTCGGTTTCTTCACGGTTTTGTCAACAACTCAGAACCGTTCGTGAACCGATGAACCGGCCAGTCGAACCATTGAACCGGTGAATCCGGTTCCGGGCAGTTCAAATTTTTGAACTAAAAAAAAATAAAAAATTTAACTTTAAGCTAAAATTAACTTAGCTCCATAAAGTTTAGCCCAAGTCATTTAAAGATTTTAAATGCTCATTTGTTACTTGGCTAGCTTATATCATTCAATTCAAACTTTTAAAACCTTTTATAGACCAAAAATTGTCTTCTCATGTTTCTTTTTTTCAATGTGGGATAAAGAACTCTCTTATTTTCATTAGGTATTTTATTTATATCTATAATATTTTATCTTATTCTTTTTATTTATATTATATATATACATTATACATAATATTTTTTAAAATTGTTAATTTTAATAGTGTTATGTAAAATTTTATTATGTATGAAACTTTAAAATATTATAAAATTATAAAATTCTATATATTTTAGTTAATTGATTGAACCCGGTTCGATACCGGTTGAATCCCGATCAGACCCCGGTTCATTGAACCGACACCTTTACCGGTTTAATAACCGGTCCGGTTTTGAAAACCATGAACCTCTATATAGGAATACGTTTGGGACCGGACTAATTGTATAACAATTAGAAGGTTAGTCCTATATAGAGTTCGTACCAAAAAAAAATCAACACTTGAAGTTTATAAATGATGAATATTATTAGTTCCAAATGACATAGTGATTTAGTTTCCAACATATGGAAAGAATGATAAATATTTATTGTTATAAGTTGGACTTTGTGTTCCAACTCATACATAATTTCAAAAAAAATTTAAAATATCTTATAAGTTTTGTTTAAAATTTTAATATATATAAATTATGCATATAATTATTCATATATAGAGGTATAGTTTCTAAATGTGAGACTTGAATAATAATGTATAACAATTAACATTTGGGAGGTTATTTCTCATTTACAACCGGTCCAAGTTGGTACTGAAATTTTTTATAACAAATAGATGTTGTTTCTATATACAATATTCATATATAAAGGTTCTACTGTAATATAAAATGCAATGTGGCAAAGCCACGTCATTGTTGTAACTTCGTATAAAGAAAACTGTTATTTTCTAGCCTTTAAGAAAATGACATAAAGAGAAAAGGATCTCATTAGAGCAAACATTATACTTTAGCACGATGTATACTTAAATAATGTCATTTTAAAGTTACATTTTAAGTATTCTATTTATCTCCCTCATTTATAAATTCCTTTTTGTGATTTTCTACTATAAAACTTATTACTTTTTTGTCGAAGGATCCAACATACGAGCCCAACAATAGTCCTTCTATAAGTTCTCGTATCATAATCCGACGAGCAATATATTTTAGAGGCAAGACATCAGTTGATGTGGCACAAAGATTTATGTCAAAGAAAATATTTTATCTACTTTAATCAAAACATTACGAAAATACGAAACTAGAGTAGCACAAAATTATTTAAAATTCCAAAGTTACCATAATTATTTGTTACTTAGCTTATTGAACCAAAAGTTTGAGCTAATAGTTAAGGTTATATTGAGGTTGTCATAAATCAAACTCATAATCTTTCTGTTCTAAAGTTACCATATTACTTAATCGATTGAACCAAAAATTCGAAATGATAATCAAACTTAGAACATTTTTTATATTAATTTCATTTCTAACAATGACTTAATACACAAAAAACCCCTTAAACTTGGTCAAATGTTGCAATTGTCCCCTCGAACTTTCAACTGTAACAAATTACCCTCTGAACTTGGCAAATCGTAACAAATTACCCCCAATAATGCATAAATTTTTAAACACCCTATAAGATCATTCCATGTGGCATTTTGACTTTTCAAACACCCTATAGAATCATGACACGTGGCACTTTGACTTTTCAAATATCGAATAAGAGCATGACACGTGGCATTTGACTTTTCAAACTCTAAATATGAGGTTATTTGTTACAATTTGCCAAGTTTGAGGGGTAATTTGTTACAATTAAAAGTTTGGGGGGACAATTGCAACATTTGACCAAGTTTAGGGGTTTTTTTGTGTATTAAGCCTCTAACAATTGATTGTTGGTAAAGAAGAGATAAGAGGGGACATAAATTATCCTTCTGTCACAATTGGTAAAAAAATCATTAGCATACAATTAAGCGAAAAAAAATGTGATTAGGATATTTTATTTAATTTATATATATTAATAATAATTTTGACTTTTCTTTTGTGTAGTCAAAAGAAGCATGCAATTTATAGAATCACGAATATTTTTATTTTTTTTTCAAATGAATGTAGCAAATTGCTTCGCCAAATAAAACGTTCAACCCACGATTCATGTAAAATTTTAAAAAAATAAACATCTAGAAAATCCAAAATTCTCAATAATTACTTCATATCTATGCCTATACTTTATGTACTTAACCATTGTTCCTAGGAATGGGACTAGTAACAGTCTAACAGACAAAATTTCCGCAAATACTTCAATCATAAGAAAGCGTGAGACTCTCAAATAACCACAATGCTAGCTTCTTATATTTATTTTTGAACACTTGTGTAGAAATCTCATGCAAATTAAATCCACATTACCGTATTTGAAGTTTAATAAACTGAACTGAAGTGCTTATTGAAGGAAAATTACTAAACTGAACTAAATTGAATGTTACTAAATTCAAAACTGAAATCAATTATGAGCTAAGCTTCTCGGACTTCATCAATAAATCAAATAAGAAAAATCGAAAAATAGATTGAAATAGTACATACGAATCAAGAATAACTGTGAAGGTATCATTGATGATGTGTCACGTTGACTTTGATGACGTGGCATAATAAAATATTATTTTTTTGATGACATTTCATGTTAACATGATGACGTAGAGGATTGACTTGATGATGTGGCAAATGTTGTTAGTTAATATTCTTTATTTATCAAGTATGTAAACCACATGACTCCTTCTAAAAAAAATAAACTACATTTTTTCTATCTGCAAAACATTAAAACTGGAAAGATTTTAATATATTCTTAAAAAATAGTTAAGGTAACGATTTTCTTTTTCCAATCTAAAAGATTAATGGAGTTGTGGGTTAGAAAAATTAAAATTCGACAACACATGCACACTAGAAGTGTAGGATCAAGGAAGCAATGATTCCGACTTTGACCACAAATCAAAACCGTACAAAAAACCCAAGGAGTGAGCTGGCACTGATCAAGCGGTGATTAGCGTCCAAACCACATAATGCAGTGGGACCATAACCTCAATCTCAGACGTCCAAGATATGATGATGATGATGATGATGATGAACAATCGCTGCTTCCCTTCCCTCCATCTCTACTCTTGTCCTTATTTAGCACTCAAAATCAAAGGCTACAATCGAGTACTTGCTAACCCAATTAACCACCCTAGGGATCATCTTTTACTCTACCTACTTTCTTTCTTTTTTTCCTCATTAGCCATCTTCTATGCCTCTACTATTTCAATACCCAACAAATTAACAATTGATTAATTGTTTATAATGACATTGACAACACATAATTGCTCCATAATATAAAGGGATCATGTAATAAAAAGGGTTTTTCTATCGTGTGTCCATTGAGCACATGATAAAGATTATATTTGTATACATTAAGTATTAAATGGGCTCCTTATTCTCAATGTACATACTTAATTAGTTTTTTTTTTCTTAAATAATTACTCTCACCGTCCCATAACTATGTGCACAAATGAATTTGCATACTAAATAAAAAAACATTAAATACTATTGTTGTTTTACTTATATGCCCTCAATTAATGTAGTGTTTTAATGAAAAAACATTTAATGCATTCTATATTTAGTAACTTAAACCATAATAAATAGGGGTATATTAGTAAAGAGATGGTTAGTTGGTAGTTATGTACATATTTTATGGAACAAAAGAATTAGTTATGTTGCACATAGTTTTGGGACTGAGGGAGTAATTATTTGTCCACATTCTCTCTCATCTTTTTTCCTCATTCTCTTCTAAAAAAAACGTTGCTCATAAATCTCATTTTGTAAGATTTTTTTTAATATAAATTGAAATTTGTATTTTTTATAATACCCTAAATAGCACAATGATGAACTCATTGCACATGTCTTTTAATTTTTCTCCCGATGTAAAATAGAAATTTAAAAAAAAAATACCGGAAGTATGGTGCTCTATGAAATTTTTTAAAAAAATACCGGAAGTATGCATATGTATTTTTCATAGAGAACCATACTTTCGGTATTTTTTTTTAAAAAAATTCGGTTTTACATCGGGAGAGGGAGAAAAATTAAAAGACATGTGCAACGGGTTCATCCTAGTACTATTTAGGGTATCATAAAAAAAATACAAATTTCAATTTATATTAAAAAAACTTCTTACAAAATGAGATTTATGAACAACGTTTTTTTTAGAAGAGAATGAGGAAAAGAGATTAGAGAGAATGTGAACAAATAATTAATTAATTAAGTATATACATTAGGAATAAAGAGTCCATTTAATGCTTAACGTATGGGAATAAGGAACCCATTTAATGATTAATGTATGCAAACATAACTCTTATCATGTGCCCATTGGGCATATGATAGAAAAACCCAACAAAAAATAGGTTTATGTTTTTGTGGGAGGTAGCGTAACTATTAATCTTCAATGTTTATAAAATGATTGAATTGTGTTACTACCTCTAGTACGACTAAAGTAATTGTGTGAAAAAGACAAATAATCTCTATCAGCTTAAATATAACGTGTCAAATTATGTTATTCTAACCTTTAATTGTTTCTATTTTGTAACTGAGGAGTTTAAATTGGTGTTATATTGATACCATTTTATACATTAAGTTTAAACTGAAACTTTTTTTAAAAAAACTTTAGACTAGTTCGATTTAATATGAATTTGAAAACAATTGAAATTCATATTAAATTTAAGAAAAAAATGGTGGCGACTAAATAAATGTATGACCAAACCTCACCTTGAACCCTTGAAGTTGACACTTATTTTCATTTAGACACATGAATTTTGAGGTTTTTTACTTAACCCCTCCAACTTGGCTTTTCACATACGTTTGGCCCTTATACACCCAACCAATCTCAGTTTCACCAGAGAGAGTGTAATACACTCATTTGAAAAATAACATTTTTAGTCCCTAATTTTCTCTTTCTTCTTCTTCTTCTTATACTACAAAATTTGGAATTTCAGATTATAAAATCTAAAATTTTCAGATTTAAAAATCTAGATTTAGAAATTCCAAATTTAAAATTAAAAAATTTCGGATAATAAAATCTGGAATTTCCAGACTTCAAATATGGAATGATCTGGAAATTCCAGATTTAAAATTTGGAAAATTCCAAATTTCTTCCAGATTTGAAATAAAGAATTTCTAAATCATAAAATTTGGACTTTTCAGATTCTAGAATTCCAGATTATAAAATTTGGAATTTTCCAGAATTTATGTTCTGAAAAATCTAGTGAAATCTGGAAATTTCAGATTTTATAATGTGGAATTACAGTTCAGATTTTATTATCTGGAAATTCCAAATTTTTGGAATCCAAAAGCAATTCTTCTAGATTTCAGTTTGGATTGCAGAAGTTCTGGAATTCGAGATTAGAATTAGAACAAGAAAAAGAAGAAGAAGAGAGGAAGAAGGAAAATAAATGAAAATGGAATAAGATGAAATTAATTAGGTGCATTATTGTAATTTACCGCAAGTTTTTTTACTATTTGAGTCCTTTTCACTATCTTTATTATGTTTGTCTTACCAACATGGTGCCACATACGCAAAATGTGTGCAAGTGGTGTTCTATAGAATTTAAGTGTTTTAAGTGTTTATGTGAAAAACTCTAAAGTTCATGTGTCTAAGTGAAAAAAAGTGCCAACTTTAAGGGTCCCAAATGAGATTAAGCCTAAATTTATAGTTTAATTTAATATTGATAACAACAAGAACGGTAAACAAGCCCATGATAATCCATAATAAAGGCTTAAGTGTACCCAATGGTATCTACTAAAGACCATATATGTTAGTCCCGAATAAGCTATGAACTGCTTTAGAGAAGGGGAGGGGGGGGGGTGAATAGAGTAATATGACGTATTTTGAAATTCTTTCTAATATCCTTATTGTCCTACTAACATACACAACATCTGGAACTCAGTATATGTGCTTTGATACTCAGTATCAGTGTGAGTTAACAGAACTCAAATAACTCAGTAGGTATTGATTTGATTGATGCTCAGCCGGATCAAATCATGCTAGAACTAACTCAGCACATGATGACCAAACACAGTACTAACTCAACATGGTGAATATATCAAGGTACATAACCGTAAGCAGTTTAATACTCAACATGCTCACATGTATAAACCTAGTAAACAATAAACAAGATATGTAAAGTGCTAAGCGATAGAAATACTCATCGACTTATCTAGGTTCGGCCACTGTCCTTGTGTGTACTCCGATCCTCAAGGTACATTCCCTTGAGATTTGTGAGTCCACTAAATATCTCTTTCAATGCCGATAAACCAACCTTTTACAGTAGCTCAATACAACAATTGAGTACCATCCTCAATCTACTCTCGCTATCTTTCCACAACTAGTTACACCAAGTTGTTGTTATTTTATATTAGAAAAGATGAGATATAAATCTAATATGCTCACTCTCTCTTTCTGACTCAATACACAGATTGATACAATGAGTGTGTACAATTTCGATTAAGAGCTTTTGAACAGTTCTAAAAATGAAAGCTTGAACATATTGTTCTTGTTTGTGCGATTATGGTGTATCTTCATTCGAAAAACTGAGCTTCTTTATATAGAGATTTTTCAAATTAGCCGTTTGTACTTAATTCTTGAATTCAAATCTTCAATCTTCCCTTGGACTTAGCAGGTTGTCGTTACTTCTATGCATGGTAATAATCTTCATCTAGGAAAAAATTGTGAATGTTGAACCTTCTATTTTGATGATTATAGAAGAGGGGTTTTGCAGTAAACTTCCATTTTCATGGAAAGTCAGGAAACGATTTTCGGACAGCAGGGTTGACTGCTTTAACACTTAACCAAATTAGGAAATATCTTGGAATCTTCAATATAGACTTCTTTCCACAATTTTGAATGATCTTCTGGGTTCAAATCTTCGAAGACACATATGTTATACTTGGTTGATCAAATTCTTGAGCTTTGCTAACCTGCTGAGTTGATTCTTCAAAGACGGTCAACAAACGATTGAGGCTTGGATGATATTTAGCCTTTGAGTCAGTATATGGCTGATAATGAGTGTTGAATGAACTCTTGGTCATCGACTGAACTTGTACTGACTACTAGCTTTAGACATAATAAACGATTAGTAACTTCAAGAACAATTAAAATAAACAATTATGGATATGGAGTTACCATTGTCCATAGGTGAATTTTGACATTACTCTAAACAACTTGATTGTGTTTTCAACACTACCTGTCTATATGGCAGGATCCGCCTTAACGCGTAACCCGTTTGAAGGCGTGAACATCCTGGGAGCATATCATGCCTAGGAAATATCTGTTGATAAGGTTGGTTATTCCAACATTAAATGAATCATTATCCTTATAAGGATTACTTCCCATTCAAGGGATCTGATTTCCTTCTTAAACTAGACGTCTTGCTTCTAGCCTAAATAGGAATTTGAATCCTACTAGGACTCGGTCTACAAGTTCCTATAAATATCTTGCAAAGGTGAACCCTAAAGGTACATTCACAAATCTATTGTTTTCTTATGTTTCTAGTCTTTTGCATACTGACTTGAGCATTGATACAAGTCCAATTGCCCAAGTTGTAGATGGTGGAGCTTTCTTATCTGGCAATCTTCACTTTGGAGGAGTTAATCCAACATGGAGAAAAAATCTCATGTCAAATATCACATTTTTATTCTAAATAATAGAGTGATTTGTCAGCTGTGGGAACAAGCAGTTGATGCTAGAAAAAGTGATGTTGGTAAAAGCAGACAAATTTAAATTTGAGAAGTGTTATGTAAATACATTTCAAAAGTCTTACAAAAGTTAATCCTAGTACAAATCAAATTTTGGGCGACTATGCAGACTTAATGCAGTAAAATCGATTAGGCTGGTTAATTTGCCAAACGACCTCGTTTAAAATAGTCTTAGCGGTTGAGAAAGCAATACCGAACTTGGCCTAAAAGTAAATAGAATTATATTCACCCCAAAATTACAACTTTAATCGTTCCAAAATTATAAATTTAGTTTCTCTACTTTTTCTTATTTATTATTTCTCTATTTTCTATCTTCTACTTCCTTCCTTCTCTCTTACTTCTACTTTAATTTTTTTAAAATTAAATAATTCCAGCTGAAATCCGAAATTTTTTTTTCAGAATTTGGAAAATTCCAGATTTTGGCAAACATATGTTCCAGATTTTAGCCAAAATCTAGAAATTTTCTGGTTTCAACTAAAATTTTAGAGTTCTTCAGATTCCAGCTATCGAATTCTGAATTTTTCCAAATTCCGACAAATATTTGGAATTTCTAGATTCCGGCCATCGGATTCTCAAATTTTCTATATTCCGGCAAAAATTTAAAACTTTCAAATTCTAGCCAAAATCTGGAAAATTCAAAATTTCTGCTTGAATTCTGAAATTTTCCAGAAGTCGGCCAACAGATTTCAAAATTTTCGAGATGCTGACAATAATCTGGAAAATCTCACTTTTTGGCTGGAATTCTGAAATTTAGCCAAATTTAAGCAGATTTTGGAAAATTTGATAATTAAGATGAAACTTGCTTTTAATTAAAAAGAAGAAAAAGAGGAAAGAGAATGAAGAAGATTGAAATTGAGATAGAGATGGTGATGAAGAAGATGAAAATGGAAGAGGTTGAAGAGAAACGGAAATTGAAGAAGAAAAAAACTTAGAGGGTGTTTGTTTACTACTTTTTAAACTACTTTTTGCTTTTCCATACTAAAAAGGAGAGTTTCAAGTGTTTGGTTAGTATCCATTTTTTGCTTTTTGATATCCAAAAAGTACTTTTAGAAAAAGTAGAGAATTCCTACTTTTCAAACATCTTTTACGGTTTAAATGTGTTATCTCTTATATGCCCTTTAAAATTTCATTATTTTAATATTATTTTTAAAATTGATTTTATAAACATGTCCATATATGTCATTTTACATCGTAACAGTAATAGTTAATCATAATTTTACCAAACACTAATAATCAAACAGCAAACAGCAACCAGGAATTAGAAACAGCAAACAGCAAACCGTAACAGCAACAGCAACCCGCAGTTAAAACAAACAGGCCCTTAAGGATATTTATAAAAAATTTGTTATGTTTTTTCATCTCCCTTTTCTCTTCCTCTCTCTTTATTTCATTTTTTTTTTTGCCACATTAGTGCCACGTGAAACACAAAAGGTAATATGTAACATTTGATATTTAAAAAGGATAGAGAGGTTGTTCCATGAATTGAGGTGATTAAATGCAAAAATGAGCATAATTTAGGAGCCGTAATAGGTATTATGGCTTGATTTTATGTACCTTTATTCAATTTATTAATTAATAGTATATATTTCTAGAGTCTCATTCTCTTGGTGAGTACTCTCCAAATTTAATTTAAAGAATCACCATTGGATTAATGATAAATTCAGTCCAATGGTGTATAACAATCCTAACTCTAACCCTAATCCTAAACCCGAACCCAAACCCCAACTCTAAACCCTAACCCCAATCCTAAACCCTGACCCTAACCCTAAATCCTAAAATTAGAATTATTATACATTATTGGATTAAATTTATCATTAATCCAATGGTGACTCTCGAAATTAAATTTGGAAAGTACTCACCAAGAGAATAGGAGTGTATATTTCTATTCAAATTTTGTTTTTGTCAATTTTCAGACAATTTTCAAACAATCATTATGTTATGGGGTTTTGACTAGAATGTACTGTAACTTACAACTATAAATTATGCCATATTCCATTGTTAAATAATAACAAAAGGAAATATTTTAAAAATTGAGTTAGCAAATTGTAATTAATTTAGCAAGTGCCAACTTAATTAAAAAAATAATTTAGAACTCACTTCGGAATTAGGATTGTGATTGACCGATGATAAAAAAAAAGAAAAAGAAAAGGAACCCACAGATTCGTGATCAATTTTATCATTTTATCACTCCATTAATACAAAAAGCCAACTTAAGGAACCCCACTCCTGGCCCATGGATTCAACCTATATCACCGTTAGAGCCCTTTAGCCCCCATGGTGGCTCACACGGCGGCGGCACCAACTCTGGTGGCCTGACGGTGATGGGTTACATTTACAATATTACTTCCCAAACAGATTCAAGGCTTAATCCTTATCGAGCCTATTTGTCCACTTTTTTCACTTAGCCAACTTAGTTTAGAGAGCAATTTCGTAACCCTCTCAATTTGTAATCTTTTTTCATTTGGCTCATTCAATTTGTCAAATATGACCTATTTTACCAATTTGCATTGACATGACATAATATAAGTAGTAATAAAAAAATCATCTCGCTTCATTATAAAAGAAGTAAAATGAGTTAAATTTCACAAGTTGAGAGGGACAAGTGAAAAGTAATTACAAGTTGAGAGAACTAAATGGAAAAACATTACAAGTGGTGATGGCCAATAAATTGTCCCTTAAGTTCAAATGCTTAATATTGATGTAGAGTTAGAGATTGTTTTTTATGTTAAAAAAAAAGAGATTTTTTTGTATTTTACTGAATATAAATATATTTTATTTTTTAAGACCTTATTTATTACGGAACTATATTTGCGAGATATGTCTTCCTCAAAATATTCGATTTCTCTTTTTTCATAAAAGAAAAAAAAAAGAAAAAACATTTAAATTATTTTAAGAGTAAAAAGTTCAAGAATTAATTGTTGAGATATTTATCATTTTTTTTATATATCTTGAAATCATCTATGAGAGTGTTTTTTTTTTTCAAAAATTAATTAACTCTTAAAATGGCTTTTATGGTTCTAAATTAGTTCTCTAAAGTTGTATAAATTGATTACTGGAATTTTTTAAATTATTTACTAAATTCTCTATATTTACTTATAGTGATAGGTTTAGTCATCAATTAAAATTTTATGCATGTCACCTTGTTTCCAGTAATTAATCCAATTTGTAAAAAAATGAACTCGCATGACAAGTATAATATGAAATTAATTTTAACAAATATAGGACTTTACTTATAACTGAGTCATGTATTCCAAGCTGCTCATTCATACGTTTTAGATAAATCAAAGAGCAAATGTTAGTGTATATTTTGAATAGAGACTTTTAACTTATGTTAGAACTCAACTCATGATTTAACACAAAACTTCATGTTAAAAAAATTCACATGTACTTGAAAGTGACTGAAGTTACATTCTTTTATAACCGAACCGAACTGAATATTTTTACGAGCCGAACGAAATTTTATTGAAAGTATGACAAAAAGAACATAGTTGGAGTAGATTGAAACTGATAAATAACATAAATATAAAAAATAAAATAAAGAAGGAAAAAATGATGTATAAAGCCCAGAAAAATGGGACAAAAAAACGTATTGATAGATAGATAGATACACATGGAGAAGACTGCAGGCAGGAGGAGAGAGAAGTGAAGTAAGTAGTTCTTTTTATTCTTCTTCTATGTATGAATATGATTGCCTTTATAAATACTGAGTATATAGTTTTGGACTATTGTATTATTATTCACCATTGTTCTTCCTTCCATAGTACATCCATCCCCGAGGACGAAGCTGCGCAGGCAGACAGGCAAAACAAGCTTTAAAAAAAGCAGTGAAGAAGATAGATAGATATATAAAAAAGAGGAGAGAGAAAGAAGATGAGAGAGAAAGAGGGTCCTCATAAAACCTTTTACACGTGATAAAGAAAGCACTTAAAGCACTTGCATGCGTGTATAAAGATTCATTACCATCATCATCATCTTCTTCTTCTCTATAAAACTTGTGTAGGTTCTCTCAAACCCCTTTTTTTAATGCTTGAAACTGAAGAATTTTTTTTATTTTTTTTGTCTCTTTTTCAAAAAGAACCCAACTTTATCTCCCACTTTTCCTTCTTTTTAATCCAATCACGTTCTTTGCCACCCATCTTCATAACCCATCTCTTGTTTTTGTTTTTGACTGGCTCTTCTTCTTTATCTCTCTCTTTCAAGTTCTTCAGTTTTCAACTTTGCTATAGCTACATTTTGGTACTCATTTTTTTCAGATTCTGATTTGATTTCATATCATATCCCCATTTCAAGGTTTGTAATTTATTTTGTTTTCTTGTGTGTTGTTGTTATGTTTTATGGTTTCAAAAATCCCTACAAAATGAACTTTCTTTCACTTATTTTATTCTTCTTCTTGTGTTTTTATCTTCTTGACTCTATTCATCTTCTTTCTTGAATCTTTTTCTCAGTTTTTGGGTAGGGACAGATTTTGAGAATAACATTTCTTTGTTTTCAATTTTTTTGTTTGTTTTTGTTGTGGATATTTGAGATAATAGAACCATCTAAAGAAAATAATTCCTTGGATTTTGGATGAGGTTTTTTTTTTCTTTTCTCGAGTTGCAGAGCTGATTGTCTTGTTCAAGATTTCGTGTTCTTGAGATTTTCAGCTTTATAAAAATACTAATTAGTCACATCATATTCAATGTTGTAGCCTTACCTATTCAATATTCTAGCAGTTAGGTGGAAAAACCATGATGTTCTTTTTCAATTTGTTTTTACATTTTAACCAAAACAGAGGAAACAAATACTTTGGTTTTACTGATTTTTTTTTTCAAATGGGATAACTTTTTTTTTTTACTAGTCATTTTAATCCTAATTGTTTACAGTTACCTATAATACTAATTATGACTAAACCTGACATGCATTTGAATTTTCTGAATTGTAGGGTGTTTTCCAGCAGAAAAAAAGAGTCCAAATTTTGCAGAAGATAGAAGAGAAAGAACGTTTTTTTGTGCCATTTGGTGAATTTTGTACTGCAAAAAAGCAGCAATGCCTACAAGGCAAATGAAAGATGGGTCTGAGCAGCACTTGGTGATAAAAACCCACTTGCAGAACACCATGAACCAGCCTCAGAAGCACCTCAAAACTAGCCAAAATGGTAAGGGACCACCATCACCATCTCAAGCTGAAGCTCAGACACAAACCTCACCTTCAACAACAAAGAATAGAGGAAGAAGAAGAGGGAGAGGTGGGAGAAAATCTGATCAAGGTGAGGCCTTTATGAGACCCAGTTCAAGACCATGTGTGAATCAAAATCCAAGTTCACCTTGTGATGTGTTGGTGAAATCTCCAAATGGGTGTGGCGGAAATGTAAGTGAGATGCAGATGGGTTTAGGATTCCCTAATTCTAGCAAGTCTTTGAGTTATGCTCACAGACCTGGTTATGGTCAACTTGGGACAAAGTGTATTGTTAAAGCCAACCACTTCTTTGCTGAGTTACCAGACAAGGACTTGAATCACTATGATGTAAGATGCTGCTTTCTTTTAGTTTTGATGCTTTCTTTTAATGGGTTTTTTTAGTTTTGCATTATAAGTAATTTTAATGCAGCAAAACCCTTGTTTTCTTTTGAATTTCTTTCCTCTATTGATCATTTCTCTTGCTGAATGTTGAATATTATTTTGGGGTTTTGCATTTTTGGGTCTTTTTTTTTTTTTTTAGTTTTTCCATGTCCTTCCAAATATGTGGCCCTTGATCTGACAATGGCCATGTTCATGCTTTTGCAGAAGGAATTGAATAGGATTCTGGTTTTTACTACTCTTTTACATTGGCATTAATGAGGGGTGAATCAGAGTATTAAATTTGTTCTTATTGTTTATTGTCTGTCACTTTCTGTTGTTTCTTACAGGTTACCATAACTCCAGAAGTGGCATCAAGAGCTATCAACAGAGCTATAATTGCAGAACTTGTGAGGCTCCATAAAGAATCCGATTTAGGAATGAGACTTCCTGCTTATGATGGCAGAAAAAGCCTGTACACTGCTGGGGAGCTTCCCTTTGCTTTCAAGGAGTTCACAATTCAACTTGTTGATGAAGATGATGGCACCAATGCTCCCAAGTAAGTCTTTTGATTTAAAGATTTCGAAGTAGTTACGAAAACATTATTAAGATTTAGAGCGAAAGGGGGTTAATTTTTATTATCATGTATGTGAAGCTTGGTTCAAGTAGTAAGTAATTTGAATGGACTTCTTTTCTTAGGAGGGTGAAAGAGTATAAGGTGGTAATCAAGTTTGTTGCAAGGGCCAATTTGCATCATTTGGGACAATTTTTAGCCGGCAAACGTGCCGATGCTCCACAAGAAGCTCTGCAAATTCTTGATATTGTACTTAGAGAACTCTCAAATAAGAGGTACCACTTCATAAATATCTGATGGTGTTAATTTTTACAGATTCTCGAAGTTCAAACAGTAACTTATTTCGAAAAATATCATGTGCGCTGCAGGTACTGCTCCATTGGGAGATCTTTCTTTTCACCAGATATTAGAAGGCCGCAACGACTTGGCGAGGGTTTGGAGTCATGGTGCGGATTTTACCAGAGTATCAGGCCTACACAGATGGGCCTGTCCTTGAATATTGGTAAATAGGAGTTGAAAAATCAGTTTTTTCAAATTTTTTTGTTCAAATATCCATGTTTGATATTAGCTTGGAATCATGTATGTAATGTGTTCGTGCGTTTGTTCTGTTGTGATGTAGACATGGCTTCAGCTGCATTCATTGAGCCTCTTCCAGTTATTGAGTTTGTTGCCCAGCTTTTAGGCAAAGACGTGTTGTCAAGGCCATTGTCTGATGCCGATAGAATCAAGGTACTTCAATTTATTCTCAATACCATTTCATTGTTACCTATTGGTTGTGGCTCAGTTGGTACCACAAACTGAATATGGGTGTAGAGCTTCGGGTTCGATCCCAACTAGAAACAAAGCCAAAGAGGATACTTGTGCTTCAAACTCAAAAAATGCATAATCTTTGTTCTTAATCTACTTAATATAACATAGTGTTGACCTTTTATCAGATTAAAAAGGGTCTTAGAGGTGTAAAAGTTGAAGTAACTCACAGAGGAAATGTAAGGAGAAAGTATCGTGTCTCTGGATTGACATCTCAGCCTACGAGGGAACTCGTGTAAGTTTTAGTACTGACTTGTATCTTTGTTCCAAATTGTTCAACAATTGAACTATGCATATTTGAAATGTGAATAACTCCGCATGGAAGTTAATTGTCAAATGCGAAAACATGAAACACCGCATGCAAGTGAATTGTATTTTCTCTTTCTTTGTCCTCTAAGTAAAAACTTTTCTTGTTCAGATTCCCGATTGATGATAATTCAACTATGAAGTCGGTGGTGGAGTACTTCCAAGAGATATATGGTTTCACCATTGTACATACTCATCTTCCCTGCCTTCAAGTAGGAAACCAGAAGAAGGCAAATTATCTACCTATGGAGGTACGCTAATGAGTTAAAGCCATTGCCCTTTAAAGTCGTGAGTTCAGTTTTTTGTTTCTGTTTCTTTTGTTTTTTAAACACGATGGGCTTTTTTTTTTGGTTTTCCAGGCTTGCAAGATTGTAGAGGGACAAAGATATACTAAAAGGCTGAATGAGAGACAAATCACTGCTTTGTTGAAAGTAACATGCCAAAGACCTAGGGATAGGGAGAATGACATTTTGAAGGTACTTGTACTCTGATCTTATATCTTTATGTAAATGATTCGACAAAAGAGTTCTAATTTATTTGTATTGTTACTGTGTGCAATGCTCTCTTTTATTGATGTTTATATGTGCATTTTTAACATGACCAGACAGTTCAACATAATTCTTATGACCAAGACCCTTATGCTAAGGAGTTTGGGATCAAAATCAGTGAAAAGCTAGCTTCTGTTGAGGCTCGAATTCTGCCTGCCCCATGGGTACGGAATTTTTATTATACAAGTTCTATGTTATAGTTAAAAATTGAGTATTATAGTTCTTATTGAATCATCTCTTTACATTCTTACGCAGCTAAAATATCATGAAACTGGAAAGGAGAAGGATTGTTTACCTCAGGTTGGCCAATGGAATATGATGAATAAGGTATAGAACCCAAAAAATAATTTTTGTTTACGTTATTTATATGATACAGGTCGTCCTGATATTGAAATCTTGGTCCCGTGTTTTGTGCGTGCAGAAAATGATTAATGGAATGACTGTAAGCCGGTGGGCATGTATTAATTTCTCAAGGAATGTTCAAGAGAGTGTTGTCCGTGGGTTCTGCAACGAACTTGGTCAGATGTGTCAAGTATCTGGCATGGTATGATATTTTTTTTCTATCAGCTGCAAATCCAAATGCTTGTGTTTATCAACTGTTCTCTACGACATATCCGCCTCAAATTTGGAGTAGATTCAGCTTTTTTTAATGTGCGGATCTTTAATTGGATTTTTTGATGGTTTGGCTCTTCAATAGGAATTCAATCCGGAGCCTGTCATTCCTATATACAATGCTAGGCCTGACCAAGTGGAGAAAGCTTTGAAACATGTTTATCATGCTTCCGCAAACAAAACCAAAGGAAAAGAACTTGAGCTTCTGTTAGCAATTCTCCCTGACAACAATGGAACCTTATATGGTATGCAGTATATCACTAGGCACCAAGTGGCTGCTAAAATTTTCATATGATTAAGATCAAAAGTGCTAGTTTAATATGATTCTTTCTTTCCAGGCGATCTCAAGCGGATATGTGAAACTGACCTTGGATTGATATCGCAATGCTGCCTCACAAAACATGTCATCAAGATTAGCAAGCAGTATTTGGCTAACGTGTCCCTAAAGATCAATGTCAAGGTTAGATGAGTAAAGATCATTTAGAATAAGAAGCCATGGTTTACAATATACGGATGTCTATATGATTCACCTTTTTGTCATATTAGTTCTGGAATTATTTGTTTCTGGAGGTATGTTTGCACTAGAATCGCAATGCAGTTAACTTTTTCTGTAATTTAATGCAGATGGGTGGTAGAAATACTGTTCTTTTGGATGCCATCAGCTGCAGAATACCGTTAGTAAGCGATATACCGACCATTATATTTGGAGCAGATGTAACTCATCCGGAAAATGGGGAAGACTCGAGCCCCTCAATTGCAGCTGTAAGATCTTCTACCAATTTGCTGTTTCCCGCTAGCATGGAATCTTGTTGCTGAAAGGGTTCTTCGTATTGCAGGTAGTAGCTTCTCAAGATTGGCCTGAAGTGACAAAGTATGCTGGACTGGTTTGTGCTCAAGCGCACCGGCAAGAACTTATACAGGACTTGTACAAAACCTGGCAAGATCCTGTTCGTGGCTCTGTTAGTGGCGGTATGATCAGGTAGAGGAATTTAAGTTACTCAAAACAAGATTCTGGACATCATGACGTCTCTTTCTGTTCCATTGTTTTATTTTTGGCATCCCTATCTGATTAACGGCTATTTTATTTTTTCAGAGATCTTCTGGTTTCCTTTAGAAAAGCAACAGGACAAAAGCCGTTAAGAATAATATTTTACAGGTTAATATTCTTCATGTCTTTGGAGTCGTATACTTGGGACTAATAATATTTGGAGTAGACCTTATGATGATATTGATACCTTTAAATTTTTGCAGAGATGGTGTAAGCGAAGGGCAATTTTATCAAGTTCTGCTTTACGAACTAGACGCAATCCGAAAGGTAGCACTGCAGTTTCATGTTACGTGATTTCTCAAATTAATGTGGAATTTAGTTGAATGAATTTGTTTCTAACAAGTCAATATTTCTTTCTTTAAGGCTTGTGCTTCTTTAGAACCAAACTATCAGCCGCCTGTTACTTTCATCATTGTACAAAAAAGACACCATACTCGATTATTTGCAAACAACCATAAGGATAGGAGCAGCACTGACAAGAGTGGAAACATATTACCTGGTAAATTTTCGATCTTTCATTTCCTTGTAGCCTCTACATATGTAAAAGAAATTTTTTGCGTTATAAAATTTAGCTTGATATCGTTTTTCTTTAATTTCACAGGCACTGTGGTTGATACAAAGATCTGCCATCCAACGGAATTTGATTTTTATCTTTGTAGCCATGCCGGTATTCAGGTAGGAACCTCTTTCATTGAAATGCAGGGCTTGGCTTTTGTGCTCAATGATTAAACTTGATTCAATTTCTTTCTGATTTGGCAGGGGACGAGTCGGCCTGCTCATTACCATGTTCTCTGGGATGAGAACAACTTCACTGCCGATGGAATCCAATCTTTGACAAACAACCTCTGCTATACTTATGCAAGATGCACTCGGTCCGTTTCCGTTGGTACGTGTTTTTGTGCTTGAACTTGATTGATTACCGAGCTTTCTTCTTGAGCTTCTTTCCATGATTCAAGTAACTAAAATATTGGTTTCCATGCAGTTCCTCCAGCGTATTATGCGCACTTAGCAGCGTTTCGGGCACGATTTTACATGGAACCCGAACTGCAAGAAAATGGATCATCAGGAGGAAGTGGAAATCATGGTATGAAAGTAACAAGATCAGGAGAAAGCGGAGTGAGGCCATTGCCGGCCTTGAAGGAGAATGTGAAAAGAGTAATGTTTTATTGTTAGAGCGTGGAAGGAGAAGGGTAGTGGTAGTAAAGTAGCAGGAGAAAGATGGGAGCAGTTAAAAATTTCCATTGTAAATGTAAGCTGATAGATTGCAGATGTTCCAAGCAGCCAAGATAAGTTATAGATAGTTTTAGTCCTTGTTTAAGTAACAATTCATCTTGGAAGTATGTCGAAAGTAGTCCTTGTAAAGAAATGTTATATTTTATCATCAATCTATATATGTAGGAAATTTTCTCCCCGTTTTAACTCATATTGTTCTAGATTCCTGTGGATCCGATGAGTGAAAAATGGACATGTATGCGTGTATTATTTAGGTGTCTGTTTTTCATTAGTTGTAGGGGTCGAAAAGTCTCTTATTAGAGTAGATGGATCAATTGGGTGAGTCGTGCAACAATTGTCGGAGTGGAGCTAGGATAGCGTGAGGCTAGAGCGATATGACTTTAGAAAAAAACTTACTTGGATGAGTGAGTAGGCTTGAGTAAGCAAGAGTATAATTGGGTGTGCTAGGTGTCGGAGCAAATCCTAGGCAGTTTTTAGGTCTTCTTTTCTCCTTCAGTTCTATTCGGTTTTGTATTTCTAGTTTTGGTTCTATTTATGCCAAAAAATCGGTTTGTATTCGGTTCTATTGTTAAAAAAGGTGCCAACTCCATGGAGTGACGCGGGGGATTAGACAAAATTTTAGCACAATTTTGTAATAATGGTGCATGAAAATTAGTACTCTATATTCGGTATACTTTATAAACAACTAATCAAATTGAATTATATAAGCTTGTTAAAGAAGAAAATTGTTATTAGGAGTTGAAATTTGAAGCTTGAGTGTCCCCTTGACTTTAAGAATATCCCATACAATCTTGAAATGAATTGAATGAATATAGATGACAAGTATGAAAAAATTTTGAGCGTTATTTTCTCGACAAAATAGATGGAAAAGAAAAAAAAAACCCTAAAATTTTCTATGAAATTGATTTCAAAAGAGGTGATAATAAATGTCATATGTCGTTGTGGGGATCCAAAAAACCTAAAACATCGAAAGACAAAACACCAGAAAAGGACAAAAATGAAAAGGTAAAGCAAAGTGACAAAGTAACTAACACAATTTGTTAAAAAAAAACATTTACAGTTTGTTAAAGTGATTTGTTCCTTTGAACTTCAATTTTGTACTGTTACAACAAGTAAGAATTTGTCTTACTCATCTGACGAAATTTTGTTATAGTCTGTTAGCTTCAAGTTGAGTTAATTATGTTCTTAATTATAGTTTGCATTATCAAATGAACTAAAGAAGGGATAAAAAGAATATTCCATCAAATGAAATAACTATTTTTATTCCATGGCGATCAGATAATTCGGAATGAGAAAAGAAAAATAAAATTGAGAATACACGAAAAAATAAGATAAAATGAAGAAAAACGAGAAGAAAAGGACAACGATAAGAAGAAGAAAATAAGAATATATTATAGTAAAAAAACCACAAAAACAAATAAAATGTAAAAATAAAATAAAAGATCCAGAAAAGTTCAAACAAACACCTTTTATATTTAATGAATTATGCATTTAGTTATGTTTTAATGGTTCAATTGTAGCATAATATGAACGATTGACCAACTTTTTTTCAATTTTTTTATAAAGTTGGTTGATTGTTTAGTGCTCTTTTTTTCAGTTGTTCAATAGATTTTCATTTTTGTTTCTACAAAATTAAAGTTCTATATATAAGTGTGCGCTCAATTCTCCTCTCAGTTCTCAAGTAAAAAAAAAAGATATAGAAAGTTTGGAAGAAGCTTAATTTAAAACACCAGTAACCTAATAATGAATCTTGAATCTGTCACAACTCAGTTGAGTTTGGTCTATGGTCCTTGTGCCATTGTTGCACATTACTCGTTTTTATTTTCTAGCTAGACAACAAAAACCTCAATCTATCAAGAATAATTTCTCAAGGATATCTTAGTTTTTTTTTATCATTTATTTATCCATCCATATAATAACGGGACATGGAAGAAAACAAAAGCTAATGATAACTGCCATAAACTTTACCTGAAAAAAACAAAATTGTAAGTAATGTTCTGTAACGTCGAGTTTCAGTATTTGATGTAAAAGAGTTCAAAAACTTGAAAATTTTGGCTTGTTCGGCTGTTGAAAATAATGAAAAATAATAAAAAAAGATCTCCGGAGAACATCGAAATGGAAATTAGTATTTAGCTGTCTAATTTTCCAACAACACATTTTAAAGTCTTAAAATAATAATTTAAATAAAAAATATAATTTCAAAATAAATTATGTATTAACAACTTTAGAATTTTTTTACTCCAAGGTCCATATATGATTGTGAATAATCTCAATTATCTTGTGGTCATAAAACAAACTACAATCACTTATTTGACAACAGTTACAACGTAAACTAAACTTAACTTTCACGTAAGCTTGAGTTTCTTATAAAATAGGAAACGTAATCTAAGGACGGACCGTTAAATGACAACCTCACTCCGATGCGAACTCAACAATGAACAATGATCGGAGGAAGAATAATTCGAGAGCTCGAATATATGGATAACGTACCTTGAGATATGAATGTGCTCGGCTATATCTAGAAATAGTTAGAATTCTAGCTCTAATTGATTTAGGACTTGATTAAGAGTTCTAAAGTAGGCCGATTCATGTTTAACTGAAACATTCCTAATATGAGAAGGATTGTTAAGTAGGAAGTATAACCCAAATAGGAGAGATTCTCCGAATTCTTGACTATCCAAACTTAAGTTATGTGGCATGCATGATCTTTTTAACCGAGCCATGTATGCTAACGAGGCAAGAAAGGAAGCTTCCAACTAGTCCATTCGGGCAAGAACAATTACTGAAACTATATGTATATTTATGCAACTTACCCTTGATTTAATTGAGCCCTGTTACCCAAATAAAAAGAAAGAAATCGAAATGAAATTTTTTTTTGTGTTGCTCTTCAAATGGACTGAGTTGAATTGAAGAAAATAAAAGTAACTAGATTCAATAAAAGTATAAGGGTTACAAAGTGCATTTTGACTCCAGGAAAACTTTGCATAGAAGAAAGAGAAATTACACCATACATCAGCTTTTAATTAAATTTTACAAATAACTATAGCATAATTTAATTTTATCCATTTTCATCGTATTTTCAAATTTTTATCCTGCTTTTGTCAAGTGGCGGTTGGCATATTAAAAACTGAAAAAAGCAAGTGGGTAGTTTACATATTATTTTAATTATTAAATTAATATTAGATAATTATTACTCCATAACTTGATTTCTATTAATTTACTAGATATTGATAAATTCTTGCTTCAACGTTGTCATTCTCTTCTTTCTCTTGTCTAATTCATTTTCTGCAAATTAGATTTGGACCTCACTTTTACTTATTTATATTTAAAGGAAAACTTTCCAAAAACCATGTTTCCCCTCCAAAGTGATCTTCATCTCTTTACTTGAATTTATCCAAAGCAATATTTCCGATTTTCCATTTGTTTTGAAATAAGATAAAGCTACAAGATGTTTCACAATTTCAGTTTCTTCACAATCTTGTAAACGTTGCACGGACTACATAACAAAGCCATGGATGATATTCAATTATTGTTGTCTGATGCAAAATTCATATGAATTAATTTTTTCTTAGAATGAAATTCATATGAATTCATTCTCTTCATCGCCGTCATTCTTTTTTTTTTCCCTTCTGTTCATCATTGCTCTGATTACCTTTCTCATGTTTGATACTATTTTTCATCATCTCATGATTTTTTAACTTTGCTCCCAAAATCAATACCATCTTCAGTTTTTTTTTTTTTTTCTTCTCATCTCTCCCTTTTGTGAATTTAGTTATTTAAAGTGATTTTTGTGACCAATGTTTTCAAATTTCACAGTCACCTCTCGGTTATGGTGATCTTCGAACTTTTCAATATGATATTCATAACATCAAAAGGACGCAAAACTAGTAAATTACAGAATATAAATTTATCCAATTACAAACTATGAATTTATGCAAAAAAAATTTAACTACGCTAGAAAAAGGGTCTAAAATTTTATTTTCTATTACAATTCTCCTTTGCATTAAGAAACTCTTCAAAAAAAAAGTTAGGAATTCGTAACATAAATAACCAACAAAACTAATGAATTTCATAGTTTTATAATCATATCAGTAAATTCATAAGTGTTTTGTTTCTACTTGTTTTCATTTTTTATTGAAAAATGAAAGAGCAAATTCATAAAAACAAAGAAAAAAGGAAAAACAAAAAAAAATCATTCCCGTACCCTATGAATTAGGAACCCATTAACCCACTAAAATCAGTTTTTTTTCTCTTACCTGACATTTGTAGAATAGTTTTTTATTCTTTTGATACATTAATAATAGAATTATCAACCATGACTAAATAATAATTATTACTCCTATTTATGATGTTTATGTAAGGGGTTATTATATGGAACTCACAAATACTCTAAATAAATACAAGTTAATAGCATGGTGTAGGCTATGATCACTTTGTTTTTTCCTTACTTTGTATATACTTTGTCTTTTTCACCATTGAATTAGTTTTTAACCCATAATCCAATGGTTGACAAAACAAAGTAAGGGTTACTTTATGAAAAACAAAGTGACCATAGAATATCCCTAATAGCATTAGGAAATTCCATCCACAACATATTAAAGAGGTATATCTATAGTGAAAATGTCATTTGAAAAACTGAACCCTTGTCTTTAGGACCACTATGTCTTAGCAGTTTTCAAATGCAAATACTTAACAAATTCGTTTGTTTCTTCCTAAAAAAAACAAATTTGTTTCATACCTTTCATTCTTCTTGTGTTTCTTTCCTGACGATTTCAATTTTAACAACCTTCTCCCTTTGTTCATCAGGATATTATTTTTTTTTTCTTCGAATTTTGGTATTTCTCCAGAACTAATTTATTTCAAAAAATCAATACAAAGTCATGTAAAATTGCGGTGGTATTAGTACAAATTCATATAGTATATATAAATGTTAAATATTTATAGTGGTTTTTCAAAAATATTTACCCATTAGTGGGCCATTGTTCTCTAGTTTTCCATTTTAATCAGAAAAGCCTATATATATATATATATATATATATATATATATAGGGAGAGGCTCTTGTGAGAACCCCTATGCTTATGCGAGAACTGTTCTTAAGGTGAGAACCCCCCTAAACTACGTAGTTTCATTAAGGACTAAAGGGCATTTATCCCTTTTATTTTAATTAAAAATCCAGGAGAGAGAAAAGAGGATAGTGATGAGTTATCATTTGTTTATTCTTTATTAAAAAATGTTTTCCCGCTTATTCCGAACTCCGATTTCGAATATTTTTATATGGATGAACTCGTATTGACAAGACTCTCATTTTAAGATCCATGAAGCCCGGGTAAAAACGACGTTTTCAATTTTAGAACATACAGCTTTAATTTTAGAACATGCGGTCTGGTTTCGTCTTTTTTAATTCCGTTGTTTTAAATAATGTTATAAACCTTCTAAACCTTGTATATTGTATTCTAAGAGTTCAACATAATGTTCTAAAAGATATTAGTTGATATCTGTAACATTTTTGCATTGTTATTTTATGATATATCGAATTTGCGACTCATAATTTAAAGCTAATGTACATGTTTACTAAATAACGTTACATGTGTTCGAAATTTTATAGCTCGTGTTCTATATAATATTACATGTGTTCGAAAACTAATAGTCTCTGTTTTGAAAAGTGAAGTACAATGCTCTTGAAATAGTTAAGCGCAATGTTCTAAACGATGTTTGTTATGTTCTAAAATGTCGTATATCTAAAAACTAAGTCATACAATCTAAAACGTAAGTCATATGTTCTACAATTAATTTCCTGTATTTTAAAAAAATAGTATTATCTAAAGCTAATGAACATGTTTTTGATAATAATAACAATAATAATGAAAATTTAATAAAGAATATGAGTCGCAAATTCGATATATTATAAAATAAGAATGCAAATATGTTGCTCATATCAACCAATATTGTTTAAAACATTATGTTGCACTTTTAGAATACAGAATATAAGGTTTAGAAGGTTTATAGCATTATAAAACAATGTATTATAAAAAAAAGATGAAATCAGACCGCATGTTCCAAAATTGAAACTGTATGTTCTAAATCTAAAAACGTCGTTTTTACCTGGGCATCATGGATCTTAAAATGAACGCCTTGTAAATACGAGTCCATCCATATAAAAATATTCGAAATCGAAGTTCAGAATAGCCGGGAAAACATTTTTTAAGAAAATGGCAACAAACATTGTAGCTTGGTGGCAGAAAGTAATGAAGGTTTATATAGGAGTGCGTTGCACTTATATCAATTAAAGTTGTTGGCCTAGCGGTAAGCATCAATGCTTGGGAGTGGAGAGGTGTGGGTTCGAACCCTGCTGCCCTCATTTCGTTTTTTTTTAATTAAACACACTAACTAACTATCAAAACTACGTAGTTTTGATAGGGTTCTCACCATAAGATTGGTTCTCGCATAGGGAAGGGTTCTCACTTGATCCCTCCCCTATATATATATATATATATATATATATATATATATATATATATATATATATTTGGGAGAAAACCAATTACTAAGATCCAATCTGGATATTAAATTTTTGCACAGGGAATCTTTAATTAGAAATATTGATATGAAATGGAAAGTAAAAATGATATGAATATAATGTATCCGGATTGATAAAAGAAAAGGTGTAGGTTATGGTTATTTTGTTTTTCCTTTACTTTGTTTATACTTTGTTTTATTCATCATTAGATTAGTTTTTAATTCATGATCTAATGGTGAACAAAACAAAATAATGGTTAATTTGTGAAAAATAAAGTAACTATAGAATTTCCAAAAAAAAAAAATAGAAAAAACGAGAAGGAAAGTGAAGAATCAAAGGAGAAGTGGAACCGTGAACATAGGGAGTTCTAACTACAGTTAAACCTCTTTAAAGTAATACTCTTGGGACCGGGAAAAAATATTACTTTATCGATAATAAACACTGATGAAGAGACTAGTCCTAAACCGGACAATATCAATAGAATCACCTACGGATGAACAAATTTTTGAGTCGGTTTTGAACATTGGTGAAAGACAGATCTTGAACCAGACGATAGCAATGTCATCTCAAGCTTGTCATCAAAGAAAGCAGTTCAAGCAATCAACACTTTGAACAATTACTTGTTACAACACGAGCAAAACATACCAAGAGTTATTTATGCTTTACGTAAAGTCAATGATAATGTTAATTTTAGTTTTGGTGGAAAGAAGAAACAAGATATTATATATTCATATTTAAAAAAAATTGAATTTTGTGACTCATACATATTATATATACGTATAATTCTGGAATTATTACTTTACATATTACTTGGGTCCTTCAGGACTTTCAAATTTTTTATTATCTTATGCTTTTAGCGAGAATATTACTTTACGACATTAGCCCAAGTTGGGACCGACGAAATTTATTACTTAAGCGATGTTATTACTTTATCGAATATTACTTCATCGAGGTTTAACTGTATATAACATGACAAAAGTAAGATTGGATATTAGTTCCTGATAAATTAATAACAAAAACTTCGTAAATTGATAAAACTCAAAAAAGTGTATAAATTAATTGTAAAATAAAATTGAGACCTGATATTTGGTGTAATTTTCTTCCATTTGTTTTCTAAAATAAAATATTAAGCTTAGATATTGTTTTAGAAATGTTAATTGCAAAATACGTTTTATAATTGATCTGACTACGGGTTTGGGACTTGCCAGATCTCCTTGAGGTGGATGCTCCCATAATTGAAGCTAAAGGTAACATCTTATTACTCTTCTCGTCTTTTTTTTGTAAAATCTTTAATTAAATCTTCAGTTTGTTAACATTTCTTTCAGAAAGACATTTTGTTCTAGCTACGTCGAGAAATGAACACCCTCACATAAATAAAGTCATTTAATTTCTTGCGAGTATAATGGAGAATTTGACTCCTATATTGAAATCAAATTCGACAAATTGATCCAAGAAATAGACAACTAAAATTTGATTTGGTAAAACTCAAAATTTGAGGCACTCGTCTTGAAAACTTCACTCAAATTTTAGGTTAATATAGTTTGAATAATTTCATACTACTGTAAGGATTTTCAAAATTAGAAGGGATTCAAGCTATTCGACGGTTGAGAAAATATTTGAACGCTTGTAAAACAAATAGACAATCAGGCACGAGGCTGCGCTGCGAGAACCCATCACCAATGCCTACAGTGAGTAATAAATTCGAAAGAAAGAGGAATTTAAATTAAAATAGTTAAATTTGAGTATGAGAAAGTGTGATGTCTTAACGCCTTATGAACTTCCCTATATATAAGAGATGTAATTCGTTAACTTGAATAGGTAGAATTGGACTCTATTAGCAATTAGAGACTAAATATGAGTCTTCAAGATATATAATCCGAGCTAAATAAGGAAAGCTACACGGATATGCGGTATTTAGCTTCTTTAGGAGAACCAAATCCGAGCAAGATTCTATTTCTTTTACATAGGAGAACTCTAATATGCAAGGTATGTGGTAAAATCAATGAAAGTCAAACGATCCATTGTGGAAGAGCTTAGCGCTAGGATGACGCCATGAGGCACGAATTATTTCATTGGACATCATATGTTCCCCCCTAGCGTAAGTCACATGAGACGCATAATACCCTTTGCCTTAATGAGACCCCATCAGCTCCTAAGGTACCAAAACGACAATGCATTCGAGGAGTTTTTATCAAAACGATACCACATCGAAAGAGCTTACTCTAGAAGTCTAACCGTTCAACTTTCAAAGCTGGGAGAATGAAACTACGGCAACCAAGGGTCAAATTGCAAATCCCCTAAAGGATCCAACGCCTCGGCGCAGAAACGCATCCAAAAACCTTAAGAAAGGAAATGATTGCACAAATTCAACCGTTTAGCAGAACCAACTCTTCACCTACCAAGCACTTCATGTAAAAGGACCCAAACATGCATTAAAAAAATTTCCGCAGGTCCTTTTGATTCCAAACCTCCCAACACTTTTGTGAATCCTGCAAATTTCTCCCAATCATGGCAAAAATGGACATGTAGGATCCAACCGTCAATTTCTCGCAAAAGGATGTGCTAAAAGCCATCCGCACTAGCGAGCCACTGATTCAGAGGCAAGAAGATGAGACCTTGGTATAGAGAGAAATATCGGCTAATGGCTACTGAGTGGCTCGCAAAGGGCATCACCTGCTGATCTATGATAAGACATCATCCTGAAAGGACTGGAAGGATAAATTGTTCTGGATGGGCAGAAAGAAAGATACCAACGAAGGTTCGTACAAGATGGGCCTCCCCTTCGCCACCCACAGGAATGAAGATCCTAATAAGGAAGGGACATCGGAGCTCGAGCGCCCCTTGACCGAAGAAGAGAAGTCAAATCGAGCTACTAGCTCAGGTGAACGCGCAAAAGGATATGCTAAAAGCCATCTGCACAGACGAGTCGATGGTTCGGAGGCAAGAAGATGGGACCTTGGTATATAGAGATGGCTCAATGGCACCATCATGCATAATTTTGTGTAAATGACCATACAATTCATCATATGTTATGGGTTCAATTTGATATCAAATTGACAATGTGAATAATTTGAAAAAATAATTCAAGACCAATGGGAATTGCATCGACAAGATTCTTTTCATGAATGAAATAATTGAAATGATGCTAATTGTTCATATATGCGTTTGACACGGATTAGAGACAAGTGTGAATATGATCCTTACCGTTATAGAGTGTATGGAGTTGATTACGCTAATTAAAGATTTGGGACCCGAAACCAACAACATTGGCCCTTGTGAGATGTGAACAAACCTGTAAGCCTATTTTGGATGTTATAATTGATGACAATAGGGATTTAGAAACTGGTAACATAATAAGTCTTATGACATTGATCCCATCTTAAAACATTGGATTTGTGCTCATTGGCAGTGGCATAGACTTATTGACGTGATCTGCTAGGGCATTACTCCTTTAACATCAAGACAACTCGTGCTTTCCATAAGGAAAATGATTTGGTGTCAGTTTCATCGTGACTTGGTTGAGGAGGTAATTGGGTAGAAGTGATATGATGTCGTTCGTGATGTGAGTGGGGGTGATGGTGGTGATGTTCGATGTGGTTGAAGAGTGGTAGGTGGGGTAGTTAAAAATAATTCCAGTGTTGTATTCGACATGGTGGAACACATTTGGATGGTGTTGATCGAAAGTGAAAACGAAAATGGAAATACGGCGATTGTTAGTTCGATGGACATTATTACGTCGGAGGTTGGTAGATTAGTGAACACAATGGAGGGATTGACATTGGGGACCTGATGAGGTGGCTAGGACTTGTTCAATTGTCGAGCTTTGATAACATCTAGAATATTTGCAACCTCGTATTATTATTAATAATAATAATAATAAGATAGGTATTTATACATATGTACAACCCTAATCTTGTATGAATGATATTTGCATATATAGCACACTCCTAAATTATTTTCTATCCTTTGTAGTTGGTTTAGTCGAATTTTCGATTTTAAGTGCCTAGATGTCGTCTAGCTAGCCCATGACTTTCATTCCAACACTGACTCAACTTATAAGATAGAAGTTGAAGAACCCATAACAAAAAATCACACTTGCAAGCCAAAAAAATAGCCTTTAAGGAAATGTTAAATTTGAATATAGTTTATGAACTACTTGATGCTTATTTTTGGATGATTTCATTAAAATTTGAATCTGCAATAACGCCTATATACAATTTGATATAATATTCAAAACCAAATATTCATTTTAGTGCTCAGAAACTTAACATTAATTGTTTAGGTCATGGTCCGAATAACTAATATTTGTAAGGATAATAATAACACTTGAACAAGAAGATAGAAAAAAATGAATATTTGGAAGAGATATTGAAGTACATATACACAAACTGATCTATGGTACCAAAGTACATAGATTTGTTTCTCCAAGAAAAAGATTCCTTTTATCTCTAAATGAAGCCCTTTCACTATCTTCTCTTACAATATCACAAGTCACTTAAAAAACACCATCATTAATTTCCCTGAAATCTCACTTTCAAGCATGTAAACTCCAGACATTTTCGGGTCCCCTCTTCAATACTACAAAACAAATTAATAATTACATAATTAATCGGATATGAAATAAATTGATATAAGTAGCAAAATTGGGTTTCCCCAAAGATGATCCAAAAATAGAAACTAAATAAGAGCTTGTCAATGGATTCTCAGGCCACCTTATTATATATCTTTCATTTAGTGATATAACTGACAAATTTTGCAAAACCTGGAAATACTTGAGAGAATCAAAGTGATGACGTTTTTGCCTATTTGGGTACTATATGATAAGGAAAGTCTTATGGAATCTTGTCCATTTAAAGCTTGTTAGTAGACCAGCAGATGGGCCAAGTTTCAACCACCATTGCAACACTTTTAATCATACATGATGATATCTGCAATTTTGATGTCACTGTTTTGGAGAAAGATGAAGTACTATCTACACTTGAAACAACTACAACAACCTTTTGATTTAGTGCACGTATGATAGATAAATTGTATTGTGTGATTAACTCATATACGACCACTCTCGAGGGAATTACGTGTCATATCAACGTGTCACTACTTGAATGGTCATAAATTATTGTACATATCTTGATGTATATTTTCTCCAAATTAAGTTCATTAATCAATGGTTGAATACAAATAGTATCATGTATTTGTCCACATTATCCAAGTGGCGCCGTGTTTAAATTTCTTGTTCGAAGTTCACGTTCCAAAACAAGGAGAGGTGAAAACATGGATCACTCTTAGCAAGTATGGGAAGGCCAATAGGTAACTTTATTTGCTAAGTTTAGAAGGACAACGAGTCATTGTAAGTTTAGATGGCTAATCAGTCATATCGGAGATTGACCAGAAAAATATGAACAAATACATCGAGATAGTGTTGTATTAAGCTTGAATTAACTCTTTCATTTAAATATTCTTTCCACAAATTAAGATCATGCCATGTGAATTTTCAGAAGAGTTACCTTTTTTTACTTTTAGTTGAATCTCTTATTAAATTTGTGAGGTTTTAGTTATGACATTACCATCATTTTCCTAACAATAGCTTGATAACAATGCCAAGAGAATTGTCCTTTCTCCCAAATGAGCAATATGATTCCAAACAATCACCACAAACAATTCGACAAAATTAAAGATGGAAGGTTAAAATATCTCTGTCTTAGTCTTTATCATATAAATAAATATATATTTGTTTTATTTTTTATTTGTGTAATTTTTCATCTTCTTAATTTCCTCAAATGTGGAAAGAGCAGGAAAAGTGGACCATGAAAAAGGGGTTCAAGAAAGATTGAGATATGCATGTCCATATTTTCACATCATGATAATTCTGAAATCTCAAGATTAAGGCCCAAAAGAAAACATATTCCCAAGAAATTATTGAATAACACCCTTAATTAAAGGGCCCTAAATGGCCAGGAAAAAGTTTTTACTGTTCCATTGACTATCTTCTACAATTAATCTTATGCAGTTAACTCTATCTAGTGTTCTCAACTATCCATTTTCTAGTAACTTTATACGTATACACAATTAACATAAGTTTTACATATTTACATCGGGATGCTACTTCCAACACGATAACCAGATTAGTAGAGACAATTCTTGACATGATCACACGGTTTAGAGTGACAACACGTTTGGCACAACCTTTCAATATGTTTATATAAATAACAAAAAATATTATATACACAGCCCTACAATTTCTGTGGATGTGCACCTTGTAATATCTGTGTGGTAGAGATTTAACAAGATCCAATTAAGTAATAAATGCAATCCCTTCCACAAAATGTTGAAAGCTTAACAAAAATACAAGCCTCAAACCCCAAAAGGTTCTTGGGAGAGGCAAAATTAGAAAGCAAAGACCTCATCAGAAGCTAAATTTAGGTGGAAATTAATGGTGTATTAGGTTCTAATCTATGAATTTAATTCTTCATACCAGAATATGTGAAAACACAGATGCCAACTTAGACCATGCTAACGAAATCTGCAACTCTTGGAAAAAAAAATCAATCAAGGACTTGACTGAAGATCACTAGAATTTAAGAACCATCTCACCTCTCAAACCCTTTCGTCATTCCTACTTCCAAATGGGAAGCCAGCCTTCAACTAGATAAACCCTAAGCCGAAAATTGCTTGTAAATGAGGGGTTTCCTGCACCAAAAAGAAGGCCTATTTCAAATTTGAAATTTTGCAATATGTAAAAACTAAAACCCTAACACTAGAAATCAGAATCAAGCAGAAAAATAGGAAAATAAATGAATACACCCAAGTTTTTTCTTTAGTAAACGATAGAATAGAACATTGGACGGAAAAATTGAGGACATTCCAACTAGGCTGACACACCGAACCAAAAGCAAGTTATTAACGAAGGAAGAATGAGAAAACTTATATGGCTCAATCAGCAACGAATCTAAGGAGTTGAAAAGGACTGTGAGCACCCATTAGCAGTCCGAGAATTCCATTTACCCGTGTATAGAACTTTAATTTTTAGTGTAAAATAGACATCTGAAAAAATTTCATTTTTTTTAAGTAAAAGCGGGTTACACGATGAAGACGGAGCGACCTAATCCCAACTAAACATCAGAACAACCCTATCTGTAAATTTTGGATACATGACACAATCACCTAGGTCTGGACAAGTAGGACCCTGAAATCATTGAACTGAACCAAGACAATCAGATCCTGTCTCTGAAAACCCTAACAAGAACCAGAGATTTATAAAAGTTTTGTGCTTTCTAATCAAAAAGACAAATTCTAAGAAACCCAATTAAGATAAGCCTAAATCAAATGCAATTAAGAACATGACAGACATACATACCTCTTTTAGCTGATTGATTGATCAGAGAAAACCCTAGCTCAAAGTACAAAAACAAGATTTGCTTTTTTGGGGTGGAAGAGAAAATTAGGGTTTCAAATTTCAATCCGTGACACCGATAACAGGTGAAACTGCCACATGATCTTCGTCTTCTTTTCCGAGGAAAAGAGGTTAAGATCATGCTGGCAGCTTCAACTGTGACTGATGCACGATCACAAGATCCAAAATGCTGCCGTAAAAGAGAAAGTTGCAGTTCTTCTTGTGTTGCATAGAGCAGTGAAAGATAAAGGAGTTTAAATAGAAGAAATGAGAGGAAGGAGAAGAAGAATATTATCCATTTTATTAATTTAAGAAAAATATTGAGATTGAATTTTAAGATGAAAAGTGGTCCCTGTTGATTGGAAAATGAATTAATATTATCACGCCAAGAAATTGCAATTTTTCAAATTCATGCAATAAGTTTAATTTGGGTTGCAGATTTCTAAATATTGTAAGGGCTGGCATTAATTAACTTTAAGGTTGGACCCCTAAGTGTGGGGGACCCTTAAGTCACCTATTTCTCTCTATGTGACTCTTATTATTGGTAGAAAGCATCTAACCATAAGCTAAAAGTGTTTAAAACCCTATTAGCTACTAATTAATTATGAGGGGACCAATTTGCATTATAAGTATATATTTCAAAAGTTGTGACATGAAACATTAACAAAGGGAGGAAAGAGGTTTTGATTTATTAGTGTTTAAACCCCAATTAGCTAGTAATTTCTAGGAACCATTTGAACTATTTTACATTGGAATTCAACAAATAAATATTGAGTTTATTAGTATTCAAATTGTTCATTATCTAAAGATGAAGTTTTGATATAAGATATTTTTCTAGATATATGTTCTTTTTACATATCATTTCAATTTAATTGATACATATTAATTGACTTTTAACGAATATTTCAATATCTAAAGTGTTTTTCTTATCTTGAAAAGTGATATAAAGTAATTAAGGTTAGGGTAACAAATTCATAGGCCATGTTTTTTATGACTTATTAGTAATTTATTTCAGTTGTGTTCAGTGTATTCAGTTAACTTCAGTTCAGTTCAACAATTTTCCATTGGTAAATGCACTTCAATTCAGTTCAGATCAATTCAGTATAATTTAGTAGTATTCAGTTCAGTTTAGTTCAATCATAAAAAACAGGGGCTTAATCTGTATTTTATTATCAGAGATTAATATAAAACATATTGTTTAACCTTAACCAAGAGTTAGAGCTTATAGAGTATTTAACATTTTTAGTTAAGAGGAATTTTACTCTGATAATATTGTAAATTGTACAGTTCTTGGTCTAATATTGGTAAGATGAACCAATTTAGGAAATGTAATAATCATAAAAAATTTATTCTCGTATTCTGGATCGGTGGTCATCATGTTTTTTTCCGATTTCAAAATAGTTTGAAGATGCAATTTCTTAATACTTGAATTTCGTTTGTAGTACGTGTAATTGCAATTTATATAGTTTTACACGTTATTTGGGTAATGATGAGTGATAATATGATGCATATATAGATTAGATACACCTATTCATGATATGAGAATGATTCATTTATGATGTTACTCTCATAGAAAAAAAGGCTGAAACACCTCTTATCTAAAATGTAAGCATTTGTTCTATGTGGTACAATTTTATCAAATTTACCCTTTATGATGTCTTAATTTGTTACATTTAATTTTTGAATGGATGGAAACATAAAAAATTTGTAATCTCTTGCCAAATGTCACAGTTTAACATGTCAACGTACCACGTAACAACTCAATTTGAAAAAGAATTCAATATTTTGCAATGAATTTTAAACAAATTGAGATGTCAATTGATCATACACTAAGTTTTTTTTTATTAAAATTACACAATCATGTTTCATATGGATATATCGAAATAGTGATATGTAACAATATGTGTCAAAATTGCTATATTTTCATCTAGTGAAGGACAAAATGTGACAAATTAGAATACCACAGGGGCCAAATATGACGAACTGAAATAGCACAAGGGGCAAATGTGACAAAATAATATCACATGAGATAAATACTAACATTTTAGATACCACAAGAAGAAAAAGGTGTTTAATCCTTAAAAAAAATATATTGTCCAATTTTTTCCATCCTCTTACATGTATTTTATTCAATACTTGATATAGTTATAATTAACCAACATTTTAATTAATTTTGTAACAAAAAAAGTTAGGTAAGAGTAGAATTTCTCACTTTCAACACCAGTGCAAACTACATATATTGACGATGAGGGTTTAGAGTAAAGTTTGATATTGCAAATTATCAATCAAATAAAAGTTAAATTTTGACAAAATAGAGACGCAAACCTCAAGCCTTTTGAGCAAAATATAAGTGTCTTACCACTTAGACCAACTCTTATTGATAACTAAAGTTAATAAGATTAATTAAACTACGATAACTACACCACATGTTAGAAATTGAACGAAAAATACCAACAAGACAAGAAAATGGGGATAACATAGTTCTCTTGCTCAAATTAGAAGTAATTTATTTTAGAGTAATTTTCGAGAAAAACCCCTGTGTTTACCAATTTTGTTAAAATGGTGTTTGTGTTTATTTTTTTTGACAAACTGAGGATTGTGTTTATCTCCGTTGGCGAAAAAGCAAAAGATCATTAACGGTGTTAAATGTGATGATCTGGCGAGGGGTATTTTGGTCTTAATTTATGGGTTATGATATAAAAAAAACTAATTTTCCACGGTTTAAAGTTGTAAACACATGGATGTTTAAGAAATTTATCAATAAATAAAGACCAAAAACTCATTGCCACATCATCACATTTAACACCGTTAATGATTTTTCCGCTTTTTGGGTAGCGGATATAAACACAATCCTCATTTTGTTAAAATAATAAACACATACACCATATTGACAAAATCTGTAAACATATGAATTTTTTTTTAAAATTGCAATTTTTTTATTAATTTATCTGAATTTCTCTCTTTTTTTATTTTATTTTGGGTGTGCAATTAATCCAATTCCATATAAGCATCTTTGCTTTGGGCACAGAAGATAGCTTTTTCTTTGCAAAATTTCCGTTTTTTAGTTACTTGACAATTCTCTCTCCCATTGCTGCCAGCTGCATTAGTATCACTTCAGTAGCTTATTATTAACAACTGATGCTGACAATTAATCAAATTATTAAATAGCTACTTCTGTTATTTAGCTGGATTCTAGTTTGTTTAATTATATGAATTATCTTTCTTATTGTCTGTTTTATAGTCATTTCTGTCCTCTTACATTGTATCTGAATTATGGAATCCTTAAATGCAATTAGTCTTTTCTCTACAATAATTAACATCAATCATCTGATCCAATTTATGAATTTCAATAACATTACCTTTTTCTTTAATCACTTTGGTGCCTGCAGACTACCAGTTCAATGGAAATGCTAATTATTAATAATTATAAGTGATAAGATATCAAAACAAACTTAATTTATATTTTTATAAATGTATCAATTTAGGCACAACGTATAAATTAGTAGTATCAAATTAAGCTAAACGTTTATAAAAATGTGAAAAAAGAAATGCATCTTAAATGGTACCAATTTAGGTCTAATTCAAAAGTATCAACTGGTTATACATCTTCAACATTCAATAGGAAAACAGAAAGCTAGAAATATAAAAGGGTTCATTTAGTAATAAGAAATTTAAAATAATTTGGCATTTTACATTTGTAATTTAGTGTTTTTGAAGATTGTTCGAAAAAGGAAATGCAATTTTCTTTGCTTTTGTGGTTGTAATTTGGTTCATGAATTGGGTTGGTTAGGTTCTTGGCTCACGAGCATAAAACAAAAAAATGCGGTTCAAACCTAGCTTTTATCCATTATCAATTTGACATTGTTTGGATCAAACTGACTTGAGCTTGAAATCAAAACATGTCCACGTCAAAATAAAAATTAATTATTGTAAGGAAATTAAAATTTGTGCATAGATATTATAAAGGGTTAAGGAGTTGGAGTTGCTATTGAGATATAATAAAAAAAGGTAAAGTTAAAAAAAATTGTGGTTTTACACAAAAGATTTTGATTTACTTTTTGTCAAAATAAGAATTGAGATTTCAGATTTTTGCAAAATGAAGACTTTTTTTATTGGCGCTATTAAAATTATCGTTTAAAATACGACTTCAAAAATGATGTATTCTAATAAACATTGATAGTCTAAGAAGCTTTAATTCTTCGAGTTTTTTATTTGGTGATCAAATATCATTTAGATGGTGTTTAGTGAAAAGAGATAAAATCAACGTTTAGAGAGAGAAAGTTTAAAAACGATGATTTTCAAAAACTTAAAATATGGTTCCATGAAATTATAGTATTAAACAACTTTAATTTTTGAAATTTTTCAGTTGTCGTTAATCGTGAGTTTTACAAGGTCAAACTAAAATGTCCCTATGTTAAAAAAATGTGAAACCTCAGTCCTTATTTTGACAAAAAGTAAACCACCGACATTTTTCTGCAAATAAGTAAAACCACAATTTCTTTTAAACTTTATCCTAAAAAAAATACAAATTGAATTTATAATTAGGAGAGTACATATTCTCGACATAGTAAAATCTCTTTACAGCTCTATTAATTTATAATATAAGTAAATCAAAAACCAAATGCTGTTTAGTTTCAAGAAATTGTTTTATCTTGTTTAAACTATTTTCATATATAAATTTGGGGGTATTTTGCCAATTTCTTAATTTTGAAAGATTATATCAAACGACACTTGGTATAATGTTTCAAGTTGAAGCGAACTCACTTTCATGTTACTATTCAATCGATCACTTATACATTTAAGGTTTTCTCACATTTTGTTGTCATAGTTAAAAATTATCAAAATACTTATTAGTTTATATTAAAGGATGACATGTTATTGCCAAATCAATGTTTTATGATGTGTTTTTTTTTTTTACAGACAATGTTTTATAATGTTTTCAAAACCTTTTCTTAACATGTTTGGCTTACTGTAAAAAAAAAAAAAAAATAGTAATTCTTGACACAACTACGAATTACATTTAATTATTAAAATACCTTTATATTATCCTTTTCTTTTTATGCTAAAACGAAAAGTAATGCTAAAGCCAAAGGATATGTAATTTGAAATTAAGCGTATAGTCATCCGACTAATAACAGATTTGCCTAACATTTTGAGATATTATATTTTGATTTCAAATTCCAAATGGAATACTTTTTTTGTTTTTGCTGTTACGATTACACTTATTATTTAATTTATTTTTTGGAAGAACTGTACTGTTGTTATTAATCAAATAATATAATTGATAATCTCAACTTTAATAAATTTTTTGAGGAATATATATTCTTTCAGTTATTGTTATATTCCTCCTCACAATACATATATAGCCCTGCTCTACTATCATTGGGAAGTTTTCTTCCTGTGGAATGACGTGGACCAATAAAAACTCAACAGTATAATTCTGCTGCAGTGGACCAATAAAAATTATACCCTTGCGCAGACCTAGCTAACCTTATTCTAATCTAAGGTTCTGCTAGGGTTTATAGCTAACATTCTCAGCATATATGATACACCTACTTAATTATGCTACTTAATTATTATATGAACAATGCAACAAATAAAGGGTATAATGACATCAATTTATTAGGCATAGTTAACCTTTATAAAATAGGTCTTTACAACGAAATTCGATACTTTGCCTTGCATTATCAACTTTACTTTTGTCAGAGATGATTGCTGAATGAAAACATGTATATCATCTGATCATGAGACTTTTTAGAATACATTTAGTGTGCCACGTCATCCGTACACCGGTTCAATAATTTAATGACATGTCATAACTGTTAAGGTTTAAGGTTTTTAATTTAGGGTCTTGGATCCAATTTCTAAGCTTTAAGATTTTTATTTTGTCATATAGAATTTTATATAAATAATTAACTACAAAATATACTATTTAATTATTTACACGGTGTAAAAAATTGATTGGTTAAATATGTGTCAATCATTTATTTGCTTGGTGTACCACGTTACCGTACACCAAGTGTATTCTAAAATCTCTCCGAGTAATAATATTCAGAAGTCACAAGTTAATGTATTTTGCGTTGAAAATAAAACCGAGAACCTAGAATGACCGCCGACCAACTTTTTGCCCAAACGCAGTCGGTGCCGATCCAGCAACCGCCGCCGTGGAAACCGCCGGACGGGATTGGTCTCCAGAATAATGATATTACTATGTCTCCTCGCTCTTTTGCTCATGTTGTGGGAGGTAGCTCTAAAAATCCCGAAAACTCTACTGTGGTTGATCTCCGGGAGGAGGGTCTGGCCTCAATTGATTTTTCTAATCCACTGGTGCCTGAGATTAACATAGATAGTAGCTTGATTGACGAATGGTCTGAAAGTTGGAAAGATGGACTAGTTATAAAAATCCTTGGGAAGAATGTTGGCTTTATTGCACTACAAAAGAAAGTTATGGATATTTGGAACCCTAAGGGTGAGGCGAAGTTGATGGACCTTGGATTTGGCTTTCATGTAGTTCGTTTTTCCCTTGAGTCTAATCGAGAGAAAGTTATGTACGATGGTCCGTGGATTGTTCAGGGCCATTATCTTACGATTCGTACTTGGTCTATGGATTTTGTTCCTGCTGAAGCTACTATAGATTCTACAATGGTGTGGGCTCGTTGTCCTCACTTGCCTCTCCAATTGTATGCGGAATCTTGTTTGATGTTGATAGGTAATTCTTTGGGTAAAGCTGTAAGAGTTGATAAGAATACGAAACAGGCCACCCGAGGACGGTTTGCTCGTGTTTGTGTGGAGATTGACTTGCATAAACCTTTAATTGCCAATTTTCGTTTGAATGGGATTGAATATCCAGTTGAGTACGAGGGATTACATATGGCTTGTACTAACTGTGGGCGATATGGGCATGTTAGTAATGGTTGCACTTTCCCGAGTGCTTTGGAACCAGTGTTGGTATCTATCCCAACTTCTGGGGATGGTGATGTGACTATGCGAACGACCGAGAGTGCTTCAACCACTATTGAAAATAATGATCCTCCTATTGTTAACCCGGTTTTGAAAGCACCATCTTATGGGTTAAATATGATTGTACCTCGGCGTCAGTATAAGCCTCGTACTAAACCTGTTGAGTCAGTTGGGGTGGCCCCGATTGTAACTACGGAGACGGTAGTGAAACCTAATTTGGCTGTTGAAAAGACTCAGGGGAGTGAGAAGAATAAAGGGAAGGTTTATGGACCGGTGTTTTCCTCTGTTGATAAAGGTTTTCGTTTCCAAGGAAGCTCGAGTTCCTCCAGAGGCAGAGGTAGCTTCAGATACACGCAACGTGGTGGCCGGGGGTCTGGTCCGAGAAGGGATTATGAGATTCCACTGCATAATGGTTTCAGTAGTTTAGCTGGATCAGATTCTTTTTGTGATAAAGAGAATGATAACTCGAATTTGGATGGGCAGCCGACTTTGAAACTAGGATCAAGAAGTAAACGAAGTCGCCTAGATATCTTGACTAATGGTGCTTCTAACCTAAATGACGAAGGTGTTTTGTTAAATATTGATACTAATGTTGGTGCCATGGACACAGGAGAGGCTACTATGGCCTCTAATGTTGTTTAATTGGTCTTTTGTCCTTTTGGACTCTTTCTCCTTCTCTATTTTTTATTGATGAGTAAAATCATTGTTTGGAATTGTTTTGGCGCTGGTGGTCGTTGTTTTCAATGGTTGTTGGGTTTTATGGTTAGAACTTATAAACCGAGCATTCTGGTGTTGCTTGAGACGCGTATCCCGAGTTCACGAGCTCTGGCTTTACGTAATAAGCTTGGTTTTCCTTGTATGGAGATCATTGAGGCGGATGGCTTTCGAGGTGGGATTTGGATGTTTTGGGATGATTCGGTGATTACTGTAACCCCGACGACTCGAAATAATCAGTTTCTTCACTCTCAAGTTACCATGATTGGTGGGTTATTAAATGGTATCTCGTTTGATCTTTGTGTGGTGTATGTTCGTCCGCAATTTATTAACAAAAATCGTTTTATGTCTGATATGCGGATGCTTAAGAACTCTATTCCGGGTCCTTGTCTTATTGCGGGAGATTTTAATATGATTAAGGCTGCTAACGAGAAGTCGGGTGGCTCTCGTTGCACAATCAGCAGATGTGGTCCGTTTTTGGCTTGGATTGATGACTTGAATCTGGTGGATTTAGATTTTGTGGGTCCTCCGTTTACCTGGTTCAGAGGGCAGACTCCCCGCACGAAAGTTGCTTGTCGTTTGGATAGAGCCTTGGGTTGTCTCTTGTGGCGACATCTTTTTCCTGAGGCTATTGTTAGACATCTCCCTCGAGTCAATTCTGATCATGTCCCTATTATGATTGACTTAAAGTGTTCAGTGAATGTGGGTAGTACTGCTGCTCCTTTTCGGTTTCAGGCGGCGTGGTTACATCATCCGAATTTCATTAATTTCTTTCAAAATGCGTGGAGTAGGAATGAGAGTATGGTGGAGGGACTGCAAGAGACAGCGGAAAATCTTCAACTGTGGAATAAAGATGTTTTTGGTAACATTTTGTACCGGAAAAGGAACCTTCTGGCTCGTCTAGGTGGTGTGCAGAAGCTGTTAGCGCAACATGGAGGTGGTGGCTTATTTAAGCTTGAGAGGAAACTTATTAATGAGCTGAATGCAGTTTTGTTACAAGAAGAAATCCTCTGGTACCAAAAATCGAGAGTCAATTGGATTTTATTTGGTGACAAGAATACTAAATTTTTTCATTCTTCAACTCTCATTCGCCGGAGACGAAATAAAATTGAAGGCCTTCAAGGGGATGATGGTGTGTGGGTTTGGGATTCGATGCAACTTATGGAGATGGCTCATAATTTCTATATTAATCTTTTCTCTGCGGATGGTGGTATTCAGCAGCGTCTTCATACTGGTTGTTCCTTCCCGTCGTGGCAGCCTGGTGCGTTAGATTCCATTGGTTCGCCGTTTACGGATGTGGAAGTGAAAAAGGCTATTTTCTCGATGGCTCCCCTCAAGGCCCCTGGACCGGATGGTTTTCAGGCGATTGTTTATTAGAAGATGTGGTCAGTTATGGGTCAGGATACGATTAATTATGTTCTACGAGCTCTCAATGATGGTTTTCTGGAGGAAGGTTTGAATGATATCCTGATCACCCTTATTCCTAAGGTGCAAAATCCGGTTGATTTTTCTCAATTTCGCCCTATTAGTCTTTGCAATGTAGTCTATAAGGCTGTGACGAAGTGCTTAGTGGCCGGCTGAAGCCTCACCTTCGTTATATGATTAGTCCCACGCAGAGCAGTTTTGTTCCGGGTAGGCAGATTACTGATAATATTATTTTGATGCAAGAAGTTATTTTTTCCATGCGAACTAACTCTAGATGCCCGAATGCTATGGTTCTTAAGTTGGACTTGGAAAAGGCTTATGATCGTATCAGTTGGTCGTTCTTGAAGGAGTCTTTGGAATTAATGGGGCTGCCGACGGCTATGATATCTCTGATCGTGCTCTGTGTTTCTTCTCCGAGGATGTCAGTCTTATGGAATGGTGAGAAAACTCGAGGCTTTCGACCTTCTCGGGGTCTTCGTCAAGGAGATCCACTTTCTCCTTACCTTTTTGTTATCTGTATTGAGAGACTCAATCATTTAATTCAGGATGCTACGCGTTCCAATCAGTGGAAACCGATTCGTGTTGTTAGGGGTGGTCCTATGCTCTCGCATTTATTTTTTGCAGATGACATTATCCTCATGGCTGAGGCCTCTGATAATCAGGCGCGGGTTGTTAAAAATGTTCTGGATAGATTCTGTGAGTGCTCTGGTCAGCGAGTCAGTTTGCCGAAATCCCGAGTCTTTTTCTCGAAAGATGTGCAGAGTAGGATTCGTGACTCAGTCTGCCGGAATCTTGGTATTTCTAGTACTACCAATTTGGGGAAGTATCTTGGTATGCCTATTTTCCATGATCGGGTTAATAAAGATACTTTTCAATTTGTTGTTGATAGAGTCAATGCGCAGATGAATGGTTGGAAGGCGAATTGCCTCTCCCTAGCGGGTAGGGCTACTCTAGTTCGTTCGGTGTCTTCTACAATTGCCACTTATGTTATGCAAACTGCTCTTCTCCCAATTTCGGTTTGTAATAAACTTGATTCTTCGCATAGACATTTTCTTTGGGGTGGGTCTGAGGAAACTCGGAAGGTTCATCTTCTTAATTGGGATCAGGTTTGTCAACCGCGCATTCGGGGTGGCCTCGGAATTCGTAAGACGTCTGATTTTAATGTTGCTCTTGTTACCAAACTTAGCTGGCGGCTTCTTACTGATCCTGCTATGCTTTGGGTTCGTGTGCTTCGTCATGTTTATGCGCGGGCTTGTAATGGGTTGAGTATTTTTCGAGCTCATCCTCCTCATAGCCATATTTGGGGGTGCATCTTGAAGGGAGCGGCAGGTGTTCACATTGGGGCTGCTCGAGTTGTAGGTAATGGAGAATCCACGAAATTCTGGACGGATATCTGGGTTGGGACAAGGCCTTTGTTGGATCAAAGGATTTCTGATGTTCCTGAAGAGAAACTTGGGGATCGAGTGTTAGATTATTGGAGAGCGGATGGTGGTTGGTCTTGGCCGGCAGTGGAGGGCCTGTTGTCGCTGAGTTGTATTCTGCAGATGGCGTCGGTCTTGCTCCTCTCGGACCCGGAAGCCCACGAATTTTGGCATTGGCGGCTTTCAAGCTCGGGTAATTTTTTTGTTACTTCCATTTATCATCATTATCAGGTTAGAAAGGGTTATCGTCTTGAGGTTTCTGCTGTGTGGGAGTCTTTTTGGGATCTTGTTGTTCCAGAAAGGGTGAAATATTTTTTATGGCTTGTGGTGGATGATAAGATTCTTACTAATGTTAATCGGGTTAGGCGCCATCTTAGTCAGTCGAATAGTTGTGAAAATTGTTTCCTCCCCGAGTCTTCTTTGCATGTGATTCGGGATTGTCATCGGGCGAGGGAGGTGTGGGATCGTTTAGTCCCGACGGATTTGCAGCATGGGTTTTATAGTTTGGATCTTCCTCATTGGATTCAGATTAATTTAAAAAGTAAGGCGTGCCGTCAGGGGTTTAAGTGGAACATTATCTTCGCAACGGTGGCTTGGTGGTTGTGGAAATGGAGATGTTGTCGTGTTTTTCATAAAGAGGAGGATATCCCGGTTAACAGGTTGATTTTTCTGGAGCAGCAGGTTCGGGGTTTCAAGGAGGCCGTGCGTGGGAGCAGGATGATTGAGCTTAGAGGTCGCCATGATATTCTGATTTCTTGGATCCCGCCTCGGGATGATTGGATGATGATCAACTATGATGGGGCTTGCAAGGGGAACCCTGGCTATGCTTCAGCTGGAGGGTTAGCTCGTGGTAGTGATGGTGCTTGGTTAGGAGGCTATGGTATTAACCTAGGGGTGTGTAATTCGGTTCTAGCAGAAATCTGGGGTCTGTATCTAGGCTTGGAGATTGCTAGGAAGAAGGGATTCGATAAGGTGATCATTGCTATGGATTCTCAGATTGTTGTTCGGATGATAAATGATGATACTTTTAGCCAACATTGTTTTGCTTGGTTATTAAGAAAGTGTCAAGAGCTGATTCGTGGGGTTTGGGAGGTCAGGATTGTGCATGTCTACCGTGAGGGTAATAGAGCGGCGGACTGGTTGGCTAACTTCGCAGGACTTTTGTCTTTGGGTCATCATGAGTTTGATGTGCCTCCTGCAGGCATCCAGGATATTCTCGTTGCCGATTGTAGTGGTGTTTCTTTTACTCGAAACATCAGAGACTAGTTTTTTAGCTTCTTTTGTTTTTCTTCTTCTGCTCTCTTCCCGGGGTTTGTAACCCCTCTTCCTTACCAAAAAAAAAAAAAAAAAATCTCCTCATCTCAATCAACTTCATATATATGTCATGATAAATTTCTCTATTAGATCGTTAATCATATTGTTTCAAAAATATTAATAAATTGAACCCAAAATAATATTTCTCCAAAAACCTTAGACATGCTATGATACTTTATCCTTAAACAAATGTACGTATATACATTCTGTAGATCTTATCCTTAAACAAGTCGAGTTTATCATATCCTATATATTATTGTTTCATGTTTTGAGAGCCTCAATGGTTAAAATTGAAAAATCATCGAGTCACCCTAATACCTCCTCTTCAACTATTTCTTTGACCGTGTCTACTACTAATTTCTCATCTTTTTCGTCTAATGGCTCTGAGACTCTGTTCTATTTGGCTGAACTGAATTGAAATTGTTGAATAGAACTGAAAGTGTTGAACTGAACTAAAATTGCTGAATAGAACTGAAATTGATGAACTGAAGTGAAATTTTTGAATTGAAATTGCTAAATAGAACCGAAATTGTTGAAATGTGTTGGATACAAGTCCAAAAGAACAGAGCCTAAATCTCTCTAACAGTTTATTTGTCAAACTTACCTCAACCAACCCAACCCTCTATCAGACTCGCAAATTATGTTCCTAAATGTTTTGGGAAGTCAATATACGAAAATTTTACATGATATTAATTGTGTTTATGGATCTACAACTAGAACACAAGTGTAGGTGCTAAGCAATCTATTGTTAGTGAGGGCATGAATGAAAGCCTATTGAGACCGGAGGGATCACTCTCTCTTGTTTCCCAATTCTCTATATGTTGTGTTTGTTTCTCAATCGGTTTATGACGCGGCATATTTTATTCGTAATAACTTTAGATAAAACGAGTTAAAAGTTACGTGTTAGAAAGATAACTTATAACTGAATGTGAAACAAGTAAAAGAATATAAGCTTTCAGACAATATCCAACTTAGGTGCTTCTAAAATTTTGATTTTGGCTCTATCTATGGCGATCAATTAGTCATTTTAGGGTATTTCATACATATAAATAAATACATTAATTATATAGTAAAATTGCTAAATTAACCTTTGAATACATTATTGAATGTATTGAATACTAAAATTTATCATAATTATTAGGCTTATTTTAAAAATTATTAAAAGGGAAATAATGAAAAAAATGTCCGAAGCATTGTTGAAAATCTAAAAAGACTTATATTTTGGAACAAAATTATCACTCACTTATAAAAAGGAAAATGAATAACTAATTAATGAGATTCCCAAAAATAAGTTTGATGAGATTCCAAACTATAATATATGCTACGACTTTAGCAACATTCTTAGTTTCGAAATCGGTTTCCAATAAGTTAGTTAACATTCTTATTCCATAATTTGGTAACATAATTTTAATTAGCACTATATTAATTTTTTAATGCCAATTTGATTACACATTAACAATTCAAAACCAATTATTAGGCATCCTATTCCTAAAAACAAACACAGGTTTAGTATTGTGTACGAAGCATTAGTTGATGCAATATTATGCTGAATCCATAGGAAATTAAACATACAGAAAATGGAACTATATAGATATAAATATTAAAAAATATAACAACATATTTATAAATATCAAAAATATAATAATATGTTGAAAACCTTAATTTAATATTATATTTAACACAAAATAAATAAATAAATATCATTTTCCCTTATTATAAATGTCTAACTATGTTATCAAAAAAAATAAAAATAAAATATCTAACTATAATAACAGAAAGAATATATAATATAATTATAAATCTTTGGTGTAGGCTATGGTCACTTTGTTTTTCCCTTACTTTGTCTATACTTTGTCTTTTTCACCATTGGATTAGTTTTTAACCCATGATCCAATGGTTGACAAAACAAAGTAATGGTTACTTTGTGAAAAACAAAGTGACCATAGAATATCCCTAAATCTTGATGATCCGGGGAAGTGATAATTTGACTCTAACTTATATAATAGCATCACTTTACAACCTCTAATGTTTATGAAATAGTATAATTATGGCTTCAAAATTATTGCATAAGATGACCTTGACAACGAATAATGATTTAAACGGAGAAGATTACATTTAAAAATAAAATATTAGGTACTCAATAAGAAACCACACCACATCAAAGTTTCAAACCTTTTATAATTGAAAATTTAGCGTAGGGAATGATTATAAACAAAATAGTATTATGCATCTTCTTCGAGTTATGAGTTCTTTTTCGGCTTCGTTTGACCTTGTTTTCTAAGAGTCTAAGAACAGTTTTCCTAGCTAAAAGCAGTGTGTGAAACTATTTTTTGAAAAACTTAGGAAAGTTGATTTCAGAAAAAGCTACAAATATTGCTAGGAAAAGCTGATAACAACTTTAAAATTCGGAAGTAATTTGTAAGCAATTGAATAAAAATGAAATGATGATGTAATTTTTTAAGATAAAAGTATAATAGCATGTATGAAATTCATGGTTACCATGAAAGTTTACATTTTATACACCTCATTTCATCTATTTATAATCGTACTTTAAAAGTTTGAAATTAAATATATATTTTTGATGCGTGACTACAAAGAAAGTTGTAAAATCTGCGATTCAAAATTTGTATTCGTTCAAATTTATGTTTGTTCAGTCACGCAACCATGTGAAGGTAATTCGATATTTTAAACAAGTTAACTAAATTATGAGATATCTTTAAAATTAGGATGCCAAACCGAATTAGGTGGGAAAATATTAAAAAAACTGTGATATATTTAACCCCAAAACAAAAAAAACAGCACAAATTGTGGTAATGTGATACAAATAAATCTAACCATACCCGTGAAAGTTGAAGCACATAATGCCACCACATATGCCAAAGATCTAAACAATACTTCTTGATTTCCTTCTCCTGAGGCCTATGCAGAGAGCTAAGCTTTTTCTGTTTCATTTTGTCTTTGTTTTTTCACTCTTTCATAGATGGAGGTGTTTGGTTATTATGTTACCTAAAAAACTCCATAACATAGCCTAGGTTGCTTTTTTTCTAAAAAGAAAAATATTAAAACACTGGACTATGATGTTTTGGCCCTTTATTGAGAAGGAAAAAAAAACCTATTGAAAGAAGGGGGACTATGCTAGAATGGTCCTTTTTTGGGCCATTCATTGAACAAGATAGCTCTGAGTTGTGACTCAACTATAGAGGAAACTTTTTGCTTTTTGTATAGGCTAGTAGCAGATCTTCACATGAGTTTGTTCATCTCATCAGCCAGCATAGGCATGCAAATTTAAAGAAAAAAATATTGAGAAAAAAGGTAAAAAGTTTTTTTAAGGATAGGAGGGTTCATTATCATTACACAAGCCTGGAATGCTGATGTTATATCTTATAGCTGAAAGATTTCAATGGAACATAATTTTTCTTTCTCTCTTTTCCCTCTGTTATATATTTATTTAAAATTTGATACTGGTATGTTATATATTAGGGCACCTTGTATTTGTATCTATCACACACCTAAACTTGTTAAACGCTTTGTACCCTGAACTAAGCAATTTTGGGCCTTGGAGTTGGAGACCCTTATTTGTCAATTTAGCTAACTTAGATTACATCCAATCATTTTGAGGTGTACTAAATAAATAATTATGGCATAGACCAAATATTGAAGCATTTAGGATGAAACTGCCAAAACATGCATGTAATTCAAGTACAAATACAAATTGTCCTGTGAGAGAAATTGCATGTTTCAGTATGAAATTGCGGATTAACCCTAAATTGTTTCTTAAACGATCATCATCAGAAAGAATCAGATTAAGGATAACTGGAATAAATTTTGTTGTCCCCATAATGGTGTCCCTTATTGTGTCCGTGGGCCCTCCATATCCCACTCACAAAAAAACTGAATTTATGTGAGTGGGACACAATAAGAGACACCATTATGGGGACAGCAGAATTTTTTCCAGGATAACTTATATTACAGTTGGGCCAACCATTGCATAACAGAAATGTTGGCTCTGACGAATATCAATAGTTTTGTTACCTGTGGACTGATAATATCCACAATACCTTTGGATGTTAAATCATTGTCGCGACTGTTTTGTACTTCATATTCGTCCAATGGAAGCCCTAAGCGCCATGTCCTTGAAATAAGTGGTTTTCTAAGGTAACAACTAACAAGTAAAGAAAGCTAACACAAGCATAGACTTTGTTAGGTTAAAACCTTTAATGGGAACACCAAAATTAACCAATTGAACCATTGAACCCGGTAAAGCAGTCCATCACAAAATTACAGATAAGTATTATCATAATTGTGGAATAAGAAAGTGTATCACTGCCTCCGAAACACAAGTGCTCAAATGAACCATAATGTATAGCTGCATAAATAAAATTTTGTAGCTAGAAAAAATTAGATAATCTACTTACAATGCAAAATATACCTTCATGTCAAAGCACCACACAGTCCGAAACACAACCTACCTAGACTATACATGTGATCTAAAAGCCGACAATAGAGTCAAGGACTCGAGAAATGCCAAATTTGTAACTAACTCATTAAACAAATGCTAATTCTTACAATAAGTTTACATAAAATACAACTACAGACATGGTATGACTTCAAGAGAAGGGACTCTTAAGAGAAACAAAAACATTTGACCCAGGAGAAATAAATATGAAATAAATTAGACACATTTCTAATGCTACAAAAAAATTTGGATTTGGAGGTGAGATATTACCTAAAGGTTAATCCAACAACTGTTCCTAGCTACTTGAACTGGAGAGAGTACTGGTATGTGAAAGCAACAATTCGTAAATTTCTGCTGCTTTAGGGCGGTTAGTTGGATTGCCCTTGGTGCATCGGTGAAACAAATCAACAAGAAACTTCACAGATTCTACCTCATCCTCGGGTCTTCCCACATCTGAGACAGACTTGGCAGCTCCAGGCTCATTCGTTGATATCAATGTCTCAAGCTCATCAGGTAAAGGTGGTCGTTTGCTCATCTGTACAGTTACAGAGTAGATAGCATTTAAGTGAATATGTTAAATACTAGCCCATTAAAACAGAAAGCGGAGTGAAAGTTCTAGAAGGAACTATATCCACATCATTTTCATATAGAAAGTTTCTAAGAGGCACCTGAAGAAGTTCGTTGATGTGGAATTCAGAGAGGCCATAATATGGAACTTGCAAAGTCAATAATTCCAAAAGTAGGCATCCATATGACCAGATGTCCACTTCCTACAACCAAAATAATTTACCACTTAATTAGCACGTAGAAAGCACTGTTAAACTAAGGATATAGATAGTGTTAGTAATCCTGTTCATATACACCAAGCAAATCTACTAGAATTTATTATGCATCTCAAAACAGAACCTATGATGATCTGCCAAGACAATTTAGGCAGATCGCATAGAATACTAGCCAATTCAAGAAATCAAAGGAAGATCGTGTAGCAAATAGTCTACATTGTTTCCAGAAAATATGATGGTGATTTACTTATGGCACACATCGGTAAATAAACAAAATATTTTGATCCATTCTCTTTCAGTCTAGGGACAACAGTCAAATTCTCCTCATAACATATACTTAAAATCATGGTTCTCAGTGTCAAATTCGAGGGTCATAAGCTCATTTAATATATAAAATTCCAAAATTTCAAGCCTGCATGACTCTAGTTTTACTTTTACTTAAAAAAATTTGTAACGCAAACTATTAGAAACTCGTCGAATTAAGCATGAAAAGAATTATAAAGTGATAAACTATGAAAAAATTACATCTCTACAAAGAAATCAAAAGCATCATACCAGACCATAGCGATTCCTTTCATGCATAGCATGAAAAACTTCTGGAGCCATCCAACGAGGTGTTCCAACACAAATATCAGGAGGTGGAATTCCTTTATGACCAATGCAACACGTGTGCAAGGATGACCTAAGAGGCACAGCTCTGTCAAAGTCACTGAGCTTCACAACAGGGATTCCATCGTCCAAATCAATCAATATGTTTTCACTTTTCACATCTCGATGAATTATATGCCTTGAGTGCAGCTCTGCCAATGCACATGCTACATCCCGAGCAATACATAGTGCCAAATCCACCGGTATATTCTTCTCGCCATTTTCCGACATCTTTTCTATATATTTCTGCAGCATGAAGCAAACAATAACCAACACTGAGTATGTTAAAAGAAAGAGGTCAAAAGCCACTTGACAATTTCAAATGAACTAAATAGAAAGAAAGAAGTACCTTTAAAGAGCCCCCTTTAACATGCTCCATTATTATAGCAGACTGCAACACCTGTTGCTTTGGTTTTCCATCTTCAGAAAGAATCCACTTTGAAGATATCTGGTGCCCATACATTTCAACTATGCACGAATGTCTTAAAGCACCCAAAATTCTAACTTCACCAATGCAACTGTACTCAAAGTTCCTTATCTCTTCTACTGAAGTCCCACATGTCTCTAACTTGCGCACCTTCACAATGGAAAAAAAATCAACAGTTAGCAGGCATAGATAGTTGTGATGAAAAACAAAATGTAAGATTATTATGGGAAGTAACTGTGAACGGGAAAAGATTTAATCAGCAACAAGTACAACAAGAAAATAACTGGAATAGACTAATTTAGGAACACAACTTCTGGAACAGACTAATAAATAAAGCATGCCTTTGCTACAGCTTCAAGAGATCCAAGTTTGCATTGAATGACAGTACTAGAAGCTGTCTTTTCTAATTCTTCACAAGGGATGAAAGACGTTGCGGATAACCCAGGGCCAGGGAAGCTCTCAGTTGAAAGAGGGACTGTAGTTCGGCTAAGTGGGATATACCTGAAGCAAAAGGAAAATCTATCAGTCTAAATCAATCAATATGTTTTCACTTTTCACATCACAGTTAATTATGTGCCTTGATACAGCTCTGCAAATAAATACGCAACACCCCGAGCATTCTGAAACTACTAATACTAAGACTTCTATAGCATAGATAACTGTAGACTTGCAAGTTGCAACAAAATTGGTTTTGCCTAATGCTATATAGAAAGCCTTATTAAACTGTCACATAGTACCTAACCTTCTTCCCAACCAACATACAAAAAAATCTTGTACTCTTCTAAGGCATTGATCCATAATATTCATTTTGAAAGAACCAATCGATATTCAGTGTTTAGTATACTAGACAAGTAAATAGATGAATGGAACTCAACAAAAATCCACCTTGAAGCATAATCAACCACATAGGAGGTTACATTGAACACTTGTACATGACAGAACTAACCTGGAAGAATACTCCGCATCAGTCTCTTCTCTTATATCAAGAGGACGGCATGCATCAACCAACATGCGAACCCCTGTATCACCTTTCTTGATTAAAATGGAGTTCCAGGCATGTGGTGTGAAGTCCAAATAACCCCTCACAAGTTCACATGGTATTGGGGGCTCCATCCGATCACATAGATACTGGAGAAAAACCAGTTCTTTTAAATATTATAAACGAAAAGATTATCCAAATAACATAAACTTTACCTAGTGAATTCAAAAAAAAATTTAAAAAAACATTACCTTCAACAGTAAGGCTCTATGCCTACACACGCCAAATTGCAAATTCCCTAGAGGAACAACAATGGAATTCCTTCTTGCTTTAACAGAATGTAAAGCTTTCTCACAAAGATCGGAGAGGATATTCTGTTCTGTGATGCCCGAAACTTGTTTTTCAGTCAAGCCGTCATTGTTACCCGTTGAACATGTGCACACAAATGGCTTATCATAGTTTGAACCAGAAACAGCTTTCCTCGCCCTTTGAACAGTAAAACTTTTATCGCTACCACCAAAATGATCAGACACAAAAAGTGCAAGCAGTGATACAATATGTAAGTTATCAACAGAAACCATGCTCCCTTGCTTGACAATAACATTTAATCTCTTCAGCCGGGAGACCAAGGCCTGAGCAGATAGAACAGTTGCATCTAATTTTTCATCCTTACCTCTGAACAAAACAACAAGCAATTAGCTAGAGCAGAGAAAGGAATTGACATTATAATTATACTGAAACGGAAATCAATAAATAAAATTACCTATCCAAAAGGATGACCTCCCTTGAATCAAGGGGCAACATTTGTTCGTAGATGTTCAATGGCAAGAAAGGCCTATCACGTCCTGCATCGTAAAATCCATCTGCAAGCCGATCCTCAATGCCACAAAAGGACATGTCTCTATACTTGCGAGACAAAGTTGAGCAATCTCCGGTTGGTTTATGATACTTGCAAGGTTTTGGATTATCAAGATCCCTATCAGAGTGTCTTTTTGACTTATAAACAATTTTGGATTTCTCTGAAGATGATGGTCCCTTGTCTTCATTACTACTTTCCTTACTTGCTGATACTAAATCTTTGTCATGCATGCAACTTTCTTCCTCCTCGTCTTTATTTATAGATTCAAGCTCACACGAGCAATTTTCCATGTGAACCCCATCTTTGTAACCGATTTGCTCATCCTCACCTCTAATTAGTGGATTTTCAGCTTCACTAGAAAATACTTCTTTTTCATTCTCCTCATCCAGAACTATGATGTCTGATGCACTTTCTTCACAAGTTTCAGAACTCAAATCGGGTTTTTCTGATTTACAATTTTCACTTCCCTTTTGTGCCAACAAATCAATCCGTCCTTCACCCTTCCACTTCCTGCTATTGTTCAAACGTTCTTGGCGAGCTCTTTGTTGCATATAATAGCGCCTTTTCCACCGCTTACTTGATCTTCGTGCTGCATAACATCTGCTGTTTGATGAAGACACATTTATCAAGCATGATGTAGCATTATTTGGCCCTGCAATAATGAAGATTAAGAAGTTGGTGTGGAAAAAAGACGATAATAGGGAAGTGTTTCTCCCACACAAATACATAAAAGGACCTAAAAGCACAAACCACTAGAAGAAGCTTCTTTTTGGTCAGACTGAATAGAAGTTTCATATACATCCATTTCAACCGAGGAACTGTTCAGATCATCATTTGACATGTTCTTCTCATTGCCTTCCAGATTGCAACATATCCATGGAGGTATTTGAGAGCAATCGAGGAGCTTGTTGTACTTCAAAAATACAAACGAAAAACATTGATAAATCAATTAAAATTTTGAAAGCAAAAATAAATATGCAAATATATTGCAGAAGTTCTCAAATACTTAAAGAAATAAACATTCATCTGCTGAGGGCAAACAAAAGATTCAAAATTATCATCAATTCAAAGACCCAATGCCAATAATAGAACGCACATCATCAGCATCCCGAGCATTTAAGTGGTAGAGTGACCTGACATAATTTCATTTCCCACATATCCAGGAGACAAAAAAAAAATGAACATATGAAGACATCATCCAACAACAAGTTCAAACAAAATTAAGAAAAAAAAGAGCACGAATTTTAAGTACTTAAAATTTTCTAAATGAAGGTCCATAACATAGTATCAAACAGAAACTTACACAGAAGCGGGAAAGGGATAATACAAACAAACAAAAAAGCTTCCCTGCAACTAATTAGAGATCTGGAGCTAACAGGGAATCAATAAAATTGCTGAGGTTGGTCAATATAAGATTCGTGTTAGCGTTAAAACGATCAGAATCAATCATGTTTTATTTAAGTAAAATTATTTAGAAAAATACCAGCAATTTATGCAAACATAGAGTTCCATGGTATAACAAAAGATGATGCTGAAAAGTGAAAGCCCATTACGCTTCCCAAAACTTTATGGCAAACAGAAACTCATTCTTTTGACATAGAACAGTACCTGAAGATGTAAGTACTGAAGGTTATTCATTGAGCAAAGTTGAAGAGACCCCAATGATGTCAACCTATTATTTGAGAGGTCCAAGTTCTCTAATCTTTGCAACGACGACAAACTCGAAGGCAGTTCCACTAATTTATTATTAGCAACTTTTAATGATATCAAGACACTTAAATTACTTATTTCGATGGGCAAATTTTTTATCTTGTTGAATGAAAGGTCCAGGTACTCCAAGTTACATAAGCAGCCAATTTCTGGGGGCAGATATCTGCAGGAGGAACAACATAACCAAACTTTGGTTAAAAACGCTTGAAAGAAAAGATCATAGTATGAAAAAGAGGCCTATAAAAACACCATAGTTTAGATAGCTAAGGAAGGCAGTTACTAGGAAAAAAACTGGCAACCTAAACCAATGGAGCAACATAGTCGCAATTAATATTAGCTTGAAATAAAAACTAAAGTTTCATTGACGATGTGGTTGTTATTCTTTTGATAATTCGGATTCATGTTCAAGGGTTTGCGAGCTAGTGGCTTGATCTTGGTGAAGAACAAAATTTGGTATGCAGGCAATACAAATGAAATGAATTTTATGTAATTGATCACTCATATTATCATTTCAAGATAACAATATTCCACATGCATTTCATTCATTCCTTTACATATTACCATACTTGACTGATAGCTTTTGGCAGGATGGTTGGATCACATGAAGCCCTGATCAATCACCTTAGAATTACACTATCTGATTTTGTAGACTATATGAGTCTTTTTAAATATCTACCATACGTTCACTTTTGACGAATATTATCAAATACTAGAAAACAGAAACACTAGTGCTTTTGTTTACAATATGCAAGTTTAAAGAAATCAAAATAATAACCCAGGCTCCTAGAACATGTTAAAACCATTTGATTGAACAATTCAGTTGCTTTTTAGCCATTCTTAGACAATATACAAGAAACTTGCAATCCTCCTCTCCCATCACACGAACAAATAAAAAAGATATAGTTACACAAGTAGCTCAACTGCTCAAGGCCCAAGATTAGTGCATCAATATTCAATATATACAATCTAGACACCCATCGTCAATACATTGCTACAGTTTAAAAGACACGGTACCAACCCCAGAAAGAAAGAACAACAATGACTACTTGTTCCACCGAGATTTAGTTTTGAAAGAGCATAGTAATGTAGAGTAAATAAATATGGCAACTTTCACCACTATAACCCTATGGAGCATCAATGGATGTTTCTAAGTGCTATCACAGTGCGAATACATTAACCAGCTAACGAAAAACAGCGTACAGCAGATAAAAATCAAGCATTTGAAGTTCACTTTCTTACAATACTAATTAATTCAAAAAAAGAACTTACCTTATAGAGAAGTGACAAACAGAGAGCCTAGTCAAGCACTTCAATCCAGCAATCTCACTCAAAATGGTGATCACAGACGGCCTCGGGGGAGCTTTGGACAGTTCAAGCTCCCTGAGCCCCTTCAATTTATTAAACCCCAATCCATCCAAACCCGGAGACGAAACTTTCACTTGCAACCTTTCCAAATCCACCAAATTCCCAAACTCCGCCGGAAACAAATTCAATTCATTCCCAAAGAACTTCAAGGTCCTCAATTTCCTCAGCAATCCAACGGAACTCGGAAACAAACTAAACGCATTCTTATATAAATACAACCCTTCCACAGAATCATCAACTTTCTCTAACACATCAAACTCCAACCTTTTACCCGTAACATCAACCGCCAATTCATCCTCCCCGTAACCATCTCTCGCATCGCCTTCCTCGACATTTTCCACCCCCGCGGAGGACTCAACTTCAGATACCGGGTTTTCACGGGTATCGAGATCGATCTCACCAGAATTAGAGGGCTGCATTGATAATCAATAACCCTAATTCCTAGAGAAAGCCCTAATTTTGGAGGGAAAAAAGGGGGTTAGGGTTTGTCGTAGCGGCGAAGAAAGGAGATGATCCGAAATCAAAAGGGTTGCGACGGAAAAGGAAGATTGAGTGATGTCAGCAAGAGAAAGACATGAAAAAGAATCGGGAGGAGCGGTGGAATTGCAGACAGCAGAGAAAAACCGCTCCTTTTCTTTCCTGTGTTTGAAGAGGAAACCCTAGATTTTTGTACAGTGGCATTTATTATTTGAGGAGGGAAGGGGCAAAATAGAAATTGACCACCTGTCCGCACATAACCAGTCGCGGCGTTTTGTCGTGTGTGTGAAAAAAGGCCGTATAAAAAACGCTATGCGTGTACAAGAGTATGACGCGCAGGGCGCGTGTAATGTTATTTGGGTAGGTTGATAGGCTCGGATTTGGATGTGAGACTAATTGCGTAATATGAATGTGATCGTTAAACTGTTGTTACAAGAGATAGGTTAGGTGGCAATATCCATAATTAAGTTCGAATTTCGGGTTTTTTTTCTATACAAATGATGTCACATTGAATAAATTAATAACGGATTTTTATGTTTTGTTTTGGAAAACTGATAACGGATTAATAAAGCAAAGACATGTAAATTTTTTAAAAACAATTAATAAAAATTTTAATTAGTCAAATATTATTAGTTGGATTTTATTAAGGAATTTGTCCGATAACTTACTACTTTGTTCATTATCATCATTGGATGGAAGTTGGTGCAATGATATAGAAGACAAAGTAACAAAAAAATCAAAAAACTATAGTTTTCATCCTTATTAAGATAAGGTAACTAACTGTGAGTATCGGGTTTTGAACATTATCACGAAAGCTATTTGTCTCGAACTGTCAACCGAAACAAACGTCATTATTCGTTAAATAATAGAACGGCTCCCCCGAGTTATAACTCATTGCCCCCGCTAACTGGAAACGTGTCATTGACACCATCAATTACATGTCAAATATTTTTTCAAGTCTTTACAAACAAAGATTCCTGCAACTTTGTTGAAAATAAAACTATGTCGCATAGGAATCAGCACATAGTTCCACTTGGAAGCCAATTTTAGACCCTTTTAGATCCGAATTTGAAAACGGGACTCCACTTGGCTAAGTCTGGAACCATGGAGTCTTCATCCACAAGCCAACACCATACGATCTCCATGAATGAACCGTACGGTCCTCCTACGTGTCCATACGGTCCTTATCCTTATCCTCCACGTGTCAAAAAAACCCAAACAACTTATAATGTTCGTACAGGCATTGTGAGGACCGTACGATCTCTATACAATGACTATACGGTCCTCACTTAGGCCTATAAATATAGCCAGATTCCTCGTTTCAAAGGGCACCAAATCGGATTCCTCTCCTCCCCCTAAGGTTCCTAGCTCTGAGTTCTCGGTTTTCAAAGTCCTAAAATGTCCCGAATAAGTTCCTAATTTGTCCCGAAGGAAAACCGAGCTTTGAGTTCTAGAAAACCAAGCCCAAATACATTCCTTCCAAAGCCCTCACGACATAAACATCGTTCTAAACATCCCAACGCGAATATCCTCGATTTTCTAGTTGTACCTTCTCACTAAAGTCCTCACGACACAAATCTCTCGACGTCTCGGCTATTGCCTAAGTCATCCCAACATTTTCATCCTCCTCGATGATAAGTGCATTCAAGTCATCCAAGTCAAGGTTCCCCCGGAACCACAAAGTCCAAAGTCTCGCTCGTTAAGAATATGTCCCCGACGTCTCTCTGACCTCGAAGTTCTGTCCGACCGGCTTTGTTCTCAATGAGTACTAGCTTGCAAGAATTCTACTGGCACGCTATGAAGGTAAGCTTCTGAGAGTTTTTACCGTGCCACTCTACGATTTACTGTACAAGTATTTCATTATTTACTGTTTTGTGTGATGGCTAAATAAATATATGATAATAATGAGCTAGGTTGCATTAAAGATCTCTAGGGCCTAGAATGTGAGAACTAATAAGTTGTATCCATGAACGTATATGAAATCTTGAGTTTTCAAAGGCAATCGGTCCCTAAGCAGGTTCACACATTTTTCAGATCGTCCGGGTGGCGACTCTAGTCAAAGAATGTTAAGCTGCTATGAACGCCCGTTTTTGCTCACAATAACTCATCTATTTCTTTTCTTTTTTTAACTTTAAATCAACCATATGTACTTCCTATAAATAATATATATTCATATAGCTACTTAATTATTCAATGTTGCATATTCTATATAATTTATAGATCTTCATTAATCTTTCACATCCGAGTTATCAAGCATTGGAGATGGTCACCGATCAATGACTTTGAGCCTATTCAGTGTTTCCTACAACACGCCTACAAAAAAATAAAAATTTAGTTCTAAAAAGTGGCATCAAAATTATCACTATAAGCAACTAAATTTGACCTTTACAAAATCACAAATCCTATGAATAACACTATTTATTTCAAACTTCTCATTTATAAAACATTGTTTGTTCTTGCTAGGGTTGTTCTACGAAACCATGGTCATATTATATTTTCCTTTTGCCTTTCTGCATAAAAAGGTTAATAATTTTGTGCCAATGAAGGCCACCAACAAGTTTTATACATCGATTAGTAATGTTGTGCCAAACCATTTCAGATTCAAGACATTTAAAGAATGAGTGTTTAATGGTTTCAACAACAACATCAGTAAAAACACCATTTGGACTATGGACCATGACAATCCTGAATAACTTTGATCTTGTAATTAGTCTACCTCTCAAAGCTAGCCATAGAATGAAACTACAACGAGTAATGTTTCCTTTTACCCAGGGAAGAATTCCGCAAGGTACTCTCATCTCAGTATAACTAATAACTATGTCCACTATAAAAGATATGATTCCTCAATTTAAGAGCTAATGTCAGGTCATCAAATTCATAATTAGACTTGATTGAACTAGCTTGATTAGGATGCAGAAAATCTAAAAACTTTATCCACATATCATATATGACTAAAACTATTCAGTGAGTTTTACTCATAAAACAAAGCACAATATTTTTTTGATGGTCCTAGTAACAAAATAGTTATATCAGCAACATCATATTATTAAGGCTTAATAGGGTATTAACCCCCCAAACTTGTCTCCAATTAACAAGTGACACCCCGAACTTTGAAACGTTACAAAAATCCCCTCTAACTTGCTTAATTGTATGAACTAACCCCGTAAAAACTCTCAATTGTAACAATTAACCCCCATATCCGGCAAGGTCCAATTGCACTTAGAGAGTGGACTACACTCGCGACACGTGGCAGCATATCATTGGTTGTCAAATGCCACATGTATAAAAGAAAAAAAATTAAAAAAAAAATAAACAAAAATTAAAATTTCTTCTTCTTCTTCCTCTTCATATGTTCTTGTTCTTGTTCTTCATTTTCATTTTTTTTTTCTTCATTTTGATTCTTTCTTTTTCTTTTGTTTTTCTTCTTCTTCTTCTTGTTCTTCTTCTTCTTGTTCTTTCCTTTTTTTTTTATTCGGTAATCTGGAAACATTCCAGATTTGAAAATCTGGAAAGTTTCCAGATTTCCGACGGAATCTGGAAAATTCCAGATTTCCGTTGGAAATTCCGTCAGAAATCTGGAATTTCTGGGATTTTCCAGATTTCCGACGGAATTTCGGACGGAAATCTGGAAATTCCCAGAAATTCCAGATTCCGTCGGAAATCTGGAAATTTTCCAGATTTTCCAGATTTCCGAATCTGGAAACAAAGAAAAAGGAAAAGAAAAGAAGAAGAAGAAGAAGAAGAAGAAGAAGAAGAAGAAGAAGAAGAAGAAGAAGAAGAAGAAGAAGAAGAAGGAAGAAGAAGAAGGAGGAGGAGGAGGAAAAGAAAAAGAAAAAGAAGGAAATGAAGAAGAAAAAGAAAAAGAAAAAGAAAGAATCAAGATGAAGAATGAAGAACATGAGAGAGAAATGAAGAATTAATTGTTTTTTTATTTTTTTATGTTTTTTTAATTTTTTTAATTGTATTTTTTTCGGATTTTAACCTTTTCACGCGCCCCTAGGTGTTTGAGTCTCACTCTCCCTGCCACGTCAGCAATTTGGGGTTAGTTCATACAATTAAGCAAGTTTAGGGGGATTTTTGTAACGTTTCAAAGTTCGGGGTGTCACTTGTTAATTGGAGACAAGTTTGGGGGGGTAATACCCTATTAAGCCTTTTTTTAATTAGCATTTTTTATTGATAGGAAAAAGATATATTTTTAGTTATCTCAACGATTTTCTCTAGAGCATGTTATTTGGGTAGAGAAATAAGCTTTCATCTTAGGATGACAAAGAGGTTCTCTTGAAAGCTATAGCCCAGGCTATTCCCTCGCACTGTAGTATTTTCAAGCTTTTTTTTTCTCTTTCTGAAGAGCTATAATAGATGATGAACTCGTTTTTAGTGGGGTTCGAAAACTGATAAAAAGTGTATCCACGAATTTTCTTGGAACAAATTATGTGTTAGGAAGGATTGTGGTGGTATGAGATTTCGGCATATAGAGTCTGTTAATCTAACATTTCTATGTACACGGGCCTGAAATTTTGTCTCGAATCACAATACTCTTGCTAATCAACCATCAAAGCCAAATATTTTAATTATAGGGTTTTATGGTCGACTGAGTTGGGTAGTAACTAGAACCTCGTTTGGATGAATATTCCGAAAGCTAGACCAATTGTAGAGGATGGTTATTAAAGGTGGGTAGGTAATGGGACTAAAACTAATGTGTGGACCTCGCCTTGGATTCCTTAGGGTGTCAACTTCAAATTGAGTATCGCTCCCAAGTTTGGTATGCAAGACTTGTGTGTTTTTGATGGAGGAGGGTGGCTCGAAGTAGAATGTTGTGGTGTTGGAAAATCTATTTGATGTGCCTGATGTTGATCATATTCTTGTTATTCTGTTGGGTTATGGAGTGGAAGAGGATGAAGTGATTTGACACTTTGAAAAGAAAGGGATGCATTCGATTCATTACTTATCGTATTACTTTCATACATGAATTTGGAGATGATGTGGAAGAAAAGGAGGGTAAGTGGACCAATTTGTGGTGTTTTAATATGCCCTCGAAAATTGATCAATTCGTGTGGAAAGCTTGCAGTAGCATTTTACCGTCTCGGGGACATCTTTGTTAAAAGGGAATTCCTTTGGAGAACAAATGTGTTTTTTTGCGACCAAACAGGGGAACATAATACACATATTTTCATGGACTGCTAATATGTTACTTTGTTCTACTTGAAGGCATGAGTAATCTGAATGAGGCTGCACATTAATATCTTTAAGGATTGGGTGTCAAAGGTGTTTAATTCGTTGGGGAAGCAACAAGAGCGAGTTCATTTTTGCACTATCATCTAGAAAATATGGTCTCGACGAAATAACAAGGCTTGAAATGTGCACCTAATTCTCTCAGAAATTTGTGTGTTGTAGTCCCAAAATTTTGTGGATGATTATCAACTTGCCCATTACCCATTTTTTGAAACTTTCAGTTGCTGGAAGTGTCAGTTTGTTGTTGTATAGAGAACGCCAAACTTATGCACCCTAAAACTCAATATTAATGTTGCATTTTCAAGCTAATACAATGGAAAAGGAGTCTAGCTTTATTTGTTGAAATTCTCAAGATGATGTTATGAACTATTTGGTTCAAAAATTTGTGGTGTGTTGGGTTGTGGTGGTAGCAGAAGCCATTTGTTTACAAGAAGCTTTAAGCTGGGATTTTTGATCAGACTTCTATGAAGTTCAAATGGAGCGTGATGCTAAGGGTGTGGTGGATGATGTCTATACTAATGCTTCAAATGTGTCACAATTGGGTGGAATCTTGAATCCACGCCAAAATATTGCCAACTCATTCTCGAGTATCAAAAGTCTCTTATGTCAAGCGACAAGTAAATAGTTCAGCGAATTTTCTACCATAACACTTTTTGTTGACCTACTTCTAATTCTGGGAATTCAACTCCTCAATGTGTGAGATTCCGAAGGTTCTTTTCCGTGTTGTTTTCCGTTAAAAAGATTATACATTAAAATTTCAATTTAAATTGAAGTATTTATGGGCCAATGTGCGGGGCTGGCCCAAACCGTCTCAACCCGCCTAATGACTATTCTGTTAAAAATATCTTCTTCTCCTAAACGAGAAATTGTAAAGTGGACCCCACAATTTAACCAATCACGCTATCGAATCACTTGGCGAACAGATGACGTGGCAAAATCAGAGCCCTCATCTTCAATCACATCACTTGATTTAACCGTATAGTAAAGAAACGATGATCATGATCATCCTCCATCACGGAATTTGAAATTTCGCGCCAATATTATAAATACACTGCCCAGAAACAAACTTCATCACACCTCATTTTTGAATTCAAATCTCTCTCTACTTTTCTCACTCTCAGATCAAAACCATACAGAGAAAATACGGACTAAGAAATTTCCATCTCCGAATCGAAGATGATCGCGACTCTCAAGTAAGCTAAATTCATAATTTCTCATCATCTCCATCAATTTCTGAATACAGTAATAATGATCTGAACTAACTCGATTTTCATATCTGTATTTGCGACATTTTTTCAGAGCCGAAGATCACGGTCAGCTACAGCTTGTGGAACGAGAAGATATCGATGACGAAGAGGACTTGTTTGAAGCTATTGACAAGCGTAAGTTACTTAATCAACGATGTTTATGCTTTTTTGGTGTTTCGGTTTTAAGATCTGGTGATTTTGCAGTCATTTCTCAAGGAATCAATGCTGGAGACGTGAAAAAACTTCAAGATGCAGGGATCTATACCTGTAATGGCTTGATGATGCATACTAAGAAGGTTTGATGATTTTCAAATTGTTTGAAATTGAAATTCTGTAAGTTTTGATGTAATTTCTGATCGCTTCTACTTGATCATCAGAATTTGACCGGAATCAAAGGATTATCGGAGGCTAAAGTTGATAAGATCTGTGAAGCTGCTGAAAAACTTGTGGTTAGTGCTCTAATCGCTGATTATAAGTAGATCTAGATTTATGCGATGATTAAACTAATCTTCCATGGCTAGAACTTATAGATTATCTTCCGTTATAGATTTTCTCTAACTGCTATCTATGTCTTCTCAGAATTATGGTTATATAACAGGAAGTGATGCTCTAATCAAAGTAAGTTGTACGATCTCTCTGTTTTTCTTAATTCATTGAGATATAAGATTTTATATGATGATTTTAAAGTTCTTATGTGTAATAAGAGAACTAATGCGATTGTTTAAACCTGTAAATTCAAGCTAAATGAGATTTGATATAACGATTTTGAAGTTCTTATGCGTAATAAGAGAAGTAATGCGATTGTTTAAACCTGTAAATCAAGCTAATGAGATTTGATATACCGATTTAAGTTCTTATGCGTAACAAGAGAACTAAAACTAGTTTCTAAACCTGTAGAATCAAGCTAATGAGATTTGATGTAACGATTTTTAAGTTCTTAAGCGTAATAAGAGAACTAATGCTAACCTGTAAAATCAAGCTAGTGAGATTTGATGTAACGATTTTTAAGTTCTTATGCGTAATAAGAGAACTAATGCTAGTTTTTAAACCTGTAAAATCAAGCTAATTAGATTTGATATAATGATTTTAAAGTTCTTATGCGTAATAATAAGAGAACTAATGCTAGTTTTTAAACCTGTAAAATCAAGCTAATGAGATTTGATATAATGATTCTTGTTTATCCTGATAGAGGAAGTCGGTGATTCGTATCACAACTGGAAGCCAAGCTCTGGATGAGCTCTTGGGAGGTAATGCTGTACTAGTAGATGCTCCTGAACGTTAATTCTTTTGCAAATTTATTGTATGCGGTTGATCTTACTTTTGTTTTTAATTTAACGAAGGCGGAGTTGAGACGATGTGTATAACGGAAGCATTTGGTGAATTCCGGTAAGGAAAATGATATTTCTGAATATAATTGTACGCACATATTTGTTTATTAAGTACAGCATGATTTATTTTCTGACAATCTGATTATTTATCACTCCAGATCTGGGAAAACGCAGCTTGCTCATACTCTCTGTGTCTCTACACAGGTTTCACTCTTAGATTGCTCTTCGATTTTAAAAAATTTCCAGTCTATTGTTTGGGACATAGAGTTATTTGAAAAATTTGTCGTCCTCGTGACGGTTTCTCACTGATTTGTTGAGATTTTTACCAAGCAGTGGCTGCTCCTGTCTATTTCATTTGCAGTTCCTTTTGTGGATAAATTTGTTCTATCGTAGGATGACTAGTGTAAAATTCACACAGTTGATTAGAATTTTGGTTCTGTGCATGATCATTCATAGGAAAAACATTAATGAACAGTTTATTGTGTTTGCAGCTTCCTACTAATATGAAAGGTGGGAATGGAAAGGTTGCCTACATCGATACCGAGGGAACTTTGTATCCTGAACTTTGTCTTCTTTGTGATAAGAGGAGTGGGATTGTATAATAGTTCTTTTTAACCTTGAAAAATTGAGATTAGTTGTTTTCAAACGATCTCTATTTGGCTACTTCCTGTTTTCTACTTAACTAGATGGACTTGCAGCCGGCCTGATAGGATTGTTCCAATTGCCGAAAGATTTGGTATGGATGCAGGAGCAGTACTTGATAATGTAAGAACTAAGAACCAAATTTAGTAAAATATTACCAATTGAATTATCCTTAGCATCTGGCCTGATGTTTCTTTGTCTTCCAATGTGAATGTGGAAGATCATTTATGCTCGTGCATACACGTATGAGCATCAGTACAACCTGCTTCTTGGTTTGGCTGCAAAGATGTCTGAGGAGCCTTTCAGACTTCTGGTTTGTTTCTTAACCCATAAACTGTCTTACTAGGATCAGGGGCTTAGTGCTTGGCAAGTGATGATTTTTGTTTATTGAAATCCAGATTGTGGATTCAGTGATCGCTCTGTTTCGAGTGGATTTTACTGGAAGAGGAGAACTGGCAGAGCGCCAGGTAAACTTAATTAGACTCTGATAGCATTTATTCCAACTTGAATGTTTATGTCTAAGTTGACATGAGAGAATTGCTTGTTACAGCAAAAATTAGCACAAATGCTTTCCCGATTGACAAAGATTGCCGAGGAGTTCAATGTTGCAGTCTATATGACTAACCAAGGTACTCTTGACCTAAGACATTCTTCATGGAGAAACCTAGAGTCCTACTTTAAAATAGCTTAGACTCAATTCTGCTAGTGATTTATTCTAAGTGTGATTAAATATTTGTTCTCATACCTATGCTACTTATTATGTTTTCTGTAGCTATAATTTGTTGGTGTATTAGCACTAGATTTGCCTCTGGAGTATTTGTATAGCTTGAAATCATTCTTTGAAACGACATTGGTCATATGTATTGTTCGAACATTGGTTGCAGTTATAGCTGATCCAGGAGGAGGAGTTTTCATATCAGATCCAAAAAAGCCAGCAGGAGGGCATGTGCTTGCCCATGCAGCTACAATCAGGTTGATGTTCAGGAAAGGCAAAGGGGAGCAGCGTGTCTGCAAAGTGTTTGATGCCCCAAATCTGCCAGAGGCCGAAGCAATATCCTTTGTTCTATTTCTTACTTTACTTCTAGCTAGTTTAATTATTAATAAACTAAAGTTACTAATCATAATAAGATTGTTGGATACATCAATTGCATATAGTTTGGTTGATGTAAAATCTGAAATCCGTATAGAATTTACTAGGTTCTTATTATCCTAACCTGACTGGTGAATTAAATAGAAAATTTCTGAATCTCAGACAGGTTATTCTTGACGAAAGTACGTGTTTCAGATAACAGGAGGGGGCATTGCAGATGCAAAGGACTAGTGAGATCATCGCTTAGAAGCCAGGGGAACAAAGGAAGTTGTAGCAGTTTTTTTTCCCTGTCATCTAATGGCAAACTTATATTACATCGTCTTTGCTAGCAATTATCCCTACTTCTTTAGTAGATAGTTTATGATCAGCAGTTATCTTAACTTCTTTCATAGATTGCAGGTAGCATGTCTTATCTCTTTAAGTATGAAATGAACCACAACAGGAAAATATTATTTTCCTCGTAATAAGTAGAAAGACCAATCCGTGTAATTCTTATAGTAATTTCCACTTAATTGATTCAGAGTTTGAAGTGTTCCACTATTGTATACTGGCAAGTGAGAATTTCATGGCACTCTGTTCTCGAAGAACATTCGTTTCCTAAAAAGCAACTATTTTCCTTCTATGACCCGAAAAAAGGGCTCATTGATAAAAATTGAATCAATATATGGTTAAAATGATTGACATATGCTGTTAAAGGAATGGGAAAGGAAAGGACTGTATTGTCTTCTCCTTAGAATTGTAGAATAAGGTTTCCGAGAAAACCAATTATGTTGCTTTAAGATTCTGTTAAAACATTAGAGGTTCGTTGTTGTAAACATCTTTCCTACATGCAAAAACATGTCATCTACCAAAGTGAAAAACAATAGGCTATTCAAGAACCTACAATTCGAGAGACGGATGATTAGATGTGCAACAAACATACACATCATGAATCAGAGAAACAATATGCACTGTAAATCTTATTTTATGTTACACCCAGTTAAGTCAGGGTTTAGTTTGATACAAGGAAAGAAAAAAATATAACATTCAAATTACTACTGGCTTGTTTTGAGATGAGTTAATAACAATATAAAGTTTGGGATGTATTTTCTGCAGCAAAACCATAAATGATGAACACTGGCAGAAGATCAAAGAAAACCCAAGAACCACCTGCCAAGAACTAAAAGAGCTCCTTAGTACTGTTTGGACCAATCATAAGCACTCCCGACTCGTGGCATGCCACCTTCCTTCTTAGTCTCTGAATCCACCTTGAAATTTGCACCACACATCTGACCTGAACTATCCACTCTTGGAACCGGCTTCAACTCATTTAGCGGGTGCTCGTAGCTCCTCAATCCACCAGAAGTTGTAAAGAAGCATCCTGTGACATCACAGAAATACTAATAAGTTACGCAATCAAATAAATGTATCCTAGATAATTTACATGACCAAATTTTGACTTTCGGTTGTTGAACTTAGATTGGTGAAATTTAGCGGCTAAGCTTCGATTTTGGGTTAAGATGTACCCCTAAATGGACGGTATCTTCAGAATTAAATGCCATACTTGAACTTTGCTTTGAGCTCATAAACTTGAACCTTAGTTTCATGATGCATGGTGTCCTAACATGATGGTACTGTCCATTAAGGGATCCATGATAACATAAGTCAAAGTGCAGGGATCAAAGTTCACCAATTTGAACTACAAGGACCAAAAGTGCACTTTGCAAAGAGATAAGAAGAAACAAATCAAACTTATCCATGTGAAAAAAAATGCAGCTACAACATTCAGCCACTAGAATTGCAAAAGAGCCGAATATGACATTCATGAACAAACCGACCGACATAACAGTAGATAAGATATTTTGCTGAAATCTTTCATCCAGCTAAATGTTCCACAATGTGTTTTTTTTTTTCGAAACCATGTTCCACAATGTTAATTAAGTTATTTTCGCAGTAATACCTTACCCGCTTAAAGTATATTTTCAACGGCACTTATATTTTCCCTCATTTTTCATATGTATTGGTATGACAACACATTTCCCATGAAAAGCAACAAGAGATACATATTTTGATCATATTCATCAACAGGGATAGATATTCTGATCATATTTGCATGAAGGCCGTCTTTGAAATAAACTTTTAAAAACTATTTTGTACAGACCACATTTTCATGGTGCGTGCTTCTACTTAGGATTCACCTTTAGGGAATGGAGCAAATGATTTCCCACAGGCCTGCTTCAGAATCTCATCATCATCTGAAACAACAAGATGGCTTTCGGAATCAGATCCCCAGTAGAATGGCACACTTCCATCAACATCCTGCATTACACGGCACAATATTAAGCTTAAAATAGTCAGGTGATCATACGTTAAAAACAAAGAACAAGAGAAAGTGTCACGATGAGTATCCCTGACAAAAGAAGACAGAAAGGCTTACTTACAGCAGCAATAAATGCAGCCTTTGCTGTACTGTCATACAGAACGAAAGAGTATTTCCCTTCAAAATCTCTGACAACCTGATCAATAGGGTAAGGTCCCCGATCTCGGAGAGTTCTGAAAGCTTCAATAACAATGATCACCTCATTTGCAGTTTTGTTTAAGCCATATTGCTGCTTAAGGACGGCAACATTCTGAATATGGCCTTGGAACAAGCAGAAAATGTCATCCACAACCGCAAATAATCTAGCAATGAACAACAAAATGTTTAGTATACATACAAGTGAAACATAAGCCCAAGACTTTTGATGACCTCTAAAAATAGTTGACAAACAAAACTAGAAAGGGTATACAAGATAGGGGTTAGCTTCGTGCAGAAGAACTTGCACTCTTTTCATGATTGCAATCACAAAAAGGCAAGTTCTCGTTCATTAATGGGAGAGCAAACAAAAAGTTGCACAGTCTAAGTTAATATCATTCAAGTAGTTGCTCCGGTGGAACCAAAACTGGAAAATATGCACTCATGTTCCTTACATATGTAGTTTCACTAGGAAAAATGAGCAATTAATTATTAGCTCCAAATTTAGGATAAAATTAAGGGCAAAATTAAATTTCATTGTAAGTCGAAGCCTCTATTTGTGAGTTCAGAGCTTAATGTGGGAGTCCTAGAAGGTAATTGAAGGGAAAGGAAGGGGAAGCCGTGGAAAGGAAGGTTAAAAATTTAAACTTGATCATAAATTTATAGAATGCAAATGAGAGTTAACAGTTCATATGAGGAAAATTATGTTACAGAATTATAAAGAAGTTCTCATTGGTTCTTCCATTAACCCCCTTTTGGTTAAAGTTTAGAGGGTCACGGAAGTAAAATATTAACTTCCATTTCACTAACATAATTACATTACTCCGAAACAAACAAGGTTAATCTACTAGTTTATATTCCATTAATCCCATCAACCTCCTCCAAAACAAGGTCTAAAAGTGACAGATAAAATTGAATATCCATTTTGCTCAAAAATGACACATAAAAAGGAACATAACGCATATAAGACAGTTAGAACCCAAAACAGAAAAATGACAAAGATTTGTCCAAAATAGCACAGTACAAAACTATATAATTGTTTGTTTGTCTTTATCAGAAGCTCTAAACACAACATATAGAAATTGGAATAAAAGATGAAATAAAATCTCTAGACTTGGATCATATGCCACAGTACAGCCAAATCACCAAAAAGAAGACCACATATTTGAGGAATTATGCCATCGTTCCGCCGATATTTGTAGATCATTTTTCTTTACACTAATCATCTGGTATGAATTTCAATGGTCGGGTCTATTGCAGCCGGTTCAGTTACATTAATGTTTTATTATTTATGTTAAAAAGCATAAAAAAAACAACATGAAATCTAAGTTGGAAACATGTTTGAACAAAAATAGAAACTCAAATTCATGTAATATGATTTTCACAAAAACCAAAGAAAATAAAAAAAGTCAAGGATCCAAGATGAAATTAAAAATGAAATCTGATAATGTAATCTAAAAAATCAATGAGACATTTCCGTAATCCGAAATAGAAATAGAAATAGAAAAAAATACCTAGGAAGAAGAGGGTTTTGTTTGTGAGGAGAGTAGGATAAAAGACCAGAAGACCCAAAATTAACAGTGACAGAACCAGGATGGATTGACCCAAAATGGTTAGCCAAACATCCATCTTTCAACGCCGATGAAGCCCCACCCGAATGCGGACTCTGCAACGCCTCTGGGCATTTTGCTACCGATTTCTCAAACACTGCTAACATTTTTTTCAATTTCTCAAACAACTTTTTCTAAATTGCTCGGAGAAGAAAGATGGATCAGATGTTATGTTTGATGTATTTATATATGATTTTCTACTTTTTTTTCTCTCTATATTGCCCCTTAGATACTTTTATTTTATTTTGTTTTATGTTCCGTAAAACTGGATTCTTTTCACCTAATTTATCTTTCTTTTTTTCTCTTTTTGAGGCACCCAATTTATCTTCTTACCTATCTTTATCTTATCATATAATTCTAATTCTTAACCTTTAATAATCCAAGTTTGATAGAATTAAGAAATGATGAAATACTTTCTAAAAAAAAAGAAAAAGAAATGATGAAATACTTGTTGTAAATTGAATAGAAAATCAATAAAAAGACATGAGAGTATAAATTGAAAAGAAAATCAATAAAAACATAAATATAAACATTTGGAGCAAGATGAATGTTACAATCACTTTATTTTTTTTATTTATAATCACTTTATTTTTTTTATTTATTTTGTTTGTTTATAAATGTTACATTTATCATTAGATTAATTTTTTAAAAAATAAAATAATAATTATTTTGTAAAAAATAAAATAATCATAAAATTTTCTTTGGACAAAACATTTACGTGATTTATTACCTTGCTTTCTATCCATTCTTGCAGCAAAATTTATTTAAAGTTAAAATCAAAACAAGATTATATTATTGTATATTATATTAAATATGGCTTTTTTATGATTACTTTGTTATTTACAAAGTAACCATTACTTTGCCCACTATCACCATTAGATGAGGGTAGTAGGTTTTGATCCGATAGTGATGAAAGTAATGGTTATTTCAAAATAACCATAGCCTACACCTATTAATTATATACAGGCTATGGTCTATATAAATATTTATATTATCAGAATAATCAATATAAGGTGTAGGCTATGGTCACTTTGTTTTTCCCTTACTTTGTTTATACTTTGTCTTTTTTACCATTGGATTAATTTTTAACCCATGATCCAATGGTTGACAAAACAAAGTAATGGTTACTTTGTGAAAAACAAAGTGACCATAGAATATCCCTCAATTATAATGGTAACTTTTTATTAGAGAGTATTATATTTGAAATTGACGATTTTAGAACAAGTAAAAAATGTATAAAAAAAGATAGATATAACAATACATATTCCTCTCCTTAAATTTGTATTCTTACTAATATACTTTTTTTTTTCTATTTAATAACTTTTCAATTAGATATCTTCATTTCTCGAGATAATGTATCAAGGATTGTCCATATATCTTAATTTTTTATATTTATTAAACAATTATTTTTCGAAAAACTCATTCAATTTATATCTAAAGTTAATTAAATTAATGCAAAATGGAATACACTGGAATCACAAAAGATTCGTTCTATTAACCCATGCTTCTTTTAATTGGAAAAAAGAGAATCACGAATATCCCTCATATTGCAAAGTCAAATACAGAAGGGTTTGTAATTTATTTGAAGTGATTGCAACTTTTCTATATGAAAAAAAATAGTTAGTAAACATGATGGTCAAATAGGTTTGGGAGGTGATGGTAAATACCAACTCCATAAGACTCAATGTCATCTACATCTTTTTTATCAAAATAAAATAAAATTAATGAGGCAGGATTTTTGTTTTTTGACAGCAAATGAGGCATGATTTGAAAGCAATTAATTGATGAATTAAATTCTAGAATAATTTTGCTGTTACTAAAATAATTGCAAAAAGCTATCAAAAAATAGAATAGAAAATAAAGATAAAATAATTGCAAAAAATATTTGAGTCATTCCAATTGAAATAGGAAATAAAATAACAGGGGTATTGTAGTAAATGAGTCAAAATTCGGTCTTATCCAGAAAAATGGATGTCGTGGCAGTCGGTGGATTTAAAATGTCTTCTCCAGTTCCAGAAAGTCAATCATATCATATTGAAAAAAACATTTCTGACAGGTTTGCCTTAAAGTATTAAAATGTAAATATTTAGCTACTTTGTTAATTTTTTCGCCTCATAAATTTAGAATTTTATAAGCAAAAAAGCAAAAGTTTCCGATGCCGGGAATCGAACCCGGGTCCCCTGGGTGAAAGCCAGATATCCTAACCGCTGGACGACATCGGAATTATAATATCACTTATAGAACTTAATAAATATTACTTTTAAAATATAGTTCAATTGACAAATTTCGTCACTTTTTCCTTGTTTTGTCTTTGCTTGAAATCCTCTTCAAATTGCATTTATTTTCAAGAATAGACTGGGGGAGAGAAATTTGGATGATCGAACGTAAATTTCCTAATTTTAACACCACCTTGGAGTATTGATCAGCTGTTGAGGTATGCTTGGCGAGAAATTATGTGATTAGTATGAAAAATAATTATTTTGTACTTAATGATGATAGAGAGAATAGTTGTGAAATGTGATACATAGCAAAGAAATTGAAGATGGTTGTTCATCTAAGTTACTTCAGCGATTTCAAAGTTTTCGGATTTCATCCACAACAAAGGTAAATACACAACGATAAAAATAAAAAATTGCAAAACTGAGGCTTGTTGCTGCACATAACAGTAGCCAGTGAACGGATCTAGGATTTACTCGTAGAAATGCTCCAATGGCTCGTGACTAGTGGGTATCCAATGTACATAGGTTCGTTCCACAGGGTTTGGCGGCAATTAATGGATGCTCAATCGCTCTCCCCAGTGCCCTAGATCCTTTCCTGACTATATGCTTATGCTACTATCTAAATAACATGTCAAGGTATTTATCAAAATAAAATAACATGTCAAGTTTTAATCAATCGGACAATAACATGTTTCCAGATGCAGCAATTCCAGGGATGAAAAAAAAAAAAAAAGCATTAGCTGATAATAGAGCAACACGATCACATATTTCAACTAGACAAGGTTAATTTGTAAAACGAGATAAATCAGGGACCAGGAAATTGTTACTTTATAATCTATGTTCTAAGTTAATCACAGTTTAATGAAAGTAAAATAAAATTAAACAGTATGAACCAGCACATACATTTTATAAATACGAATATGTATTTCTCAAAATTTGTCCAGTAAATCAGCAACATCACTGAAAACACGATGCTCAGACCCGGTTGTACGCCACTGACTTGCTGAAAAGGCGACGAATATATACTACTTGAAGTGAGCTTACAATAGCCAACAAAAGGTATTCTCCAACTGTGTATCCTACAACACGCTTCCGTGTACTTTCATTGGCTGTCAAGCAAACAAATAATCTCAGAGACAGAAATATTCTACTTAGAATCAGAAAGAATGTATAAAACTTCATACTGTTTGTAACAATGGTTGATGAACCCAGGTGCAAACTTTTTTAAAAGAGCCAATCACAGCATAACCTAAATCTTTTGGAATTGCAAAAGCTTTTCGGAGAAAATACGAATTTGTAGTTTGAAAACAATCCTCAATCCATCCACCACCAAGAAGAAAAGAGAGTCGAAGAATCACCATAAAGTAATATAATTTAATGCACGAACAAAAGAAACTTACTACGGCGATGTCGCACATCACGTGCTTTCAAATACTTCTGCTCTGCTATAACAGACTCCAATGCCTCCCTCAGCTCAGCAATCTTAACATTAATTGGATTCAGATGCTCTGCAAGAATAAACCATGCAAGCATCAAGACTCAAAATTACAGGAAAACAAAAATTCAAATGCCATTAGCTCAAAATAAGGTTATTAAACCAATAGATTATGAAATCAATTGCAATGTCACTAAAATTATAGTCCAGTAGAAAGCATATAGAGGCTAAAATATTCAATGAAAAAAAGTGAACAAACCATCTTTAGCAAGATCATGCTCGTTGGGAATATGGCCGACATGAATATAAAAAGAGACAGTCTCTGGTGTTGAGTAAGGATTGTGAAAACAGAATTTGTACATTCCACTTCTTGGGGCCTTGAACTCAAACTTGTCCCCAGATGTCCCCTTGATAGTGTGCACTAAATTATTTGAAGGAGAAGTCACCTGCCAGCCCAAAATCAAAATAATCAAAACATAGAAACATAGAAACAAATGCTAACTTATCATAGGAATCCCAAAATCTAGCATGTGTTTGTGACAATTCACCACCACTATTTTTTTTGTCTACTATTGAGAAGGCGGACAACAAATGGATCACAAAACAATATATAAGGCTTTCTCAAGCATTGTAATCTCAACATTCATAGCAAATTTATAGTTCTTCTTTTCCTCCTGTAATGAGAAAAAGGAAAACCAGACAAGACAGAAACTGAAATCAGTTCATATACTATCCAATCGCGCATATGATAGCCAATGCCATAGACAAGTATCATTTCCTAGTATATATAATCTCTTCAACACAACAGTTTTCTGCTGCAACTTATAAAGTCTTTCATGTAAGAAGCAATGGTTATCACTATTGTTTTAAATGTTTCTCATGGATGTTACGCCCGGTAATTCTCACAAGTTTATAATTCTACATGTAGCACTATGACCAATTAGTGTTTTCCAAATTACCATCAAGATATTGTTACAGTTCATCAAGAGGGAGCACATACAATAAAGTCCATTACAAGCTTAATTTCACACGAAAAACAAGGAAACATCAATCAAGTTCATATATAGCTATACCGTACATAAACAAGACCAAAACTTGTGCTCTCCACATCCAACAACAAGAACAACAGAGCCTTCATCCCAAAATGATACGGGATCAACTAACACGAACAATCATAAAGAACCTTAAACTCAAGTCACATCGGCAACATAAATTCTCTCCCGCCAGTCCATCCTATCCACCACCATATTTTCCCCAATCCCTAATAAACTCATATCACTCTCGATCATTACCTTCCAAGTTTCCCCTACCCCACCGTTTCCTCCACTTTTCAACCCTCCTAACCGGCGCAACACTCGCCCCTTCTTTCCATAAAATCCCTAGAATTTTACAAAATTCCCAATTTTACCCAAAAAGCTAAAAAAAAATCTTCCTTTCCGACAATTTCCCTAAACACCAATCAATTCCTACAAACCCACAAAAACCCAGATGAAACAATCCATAAAAGTCAACAAATAAAGCAAAACCAAACCCGCAGATCTAAATGCATTCGAGAAAAACGAATTTAGAATGAATCATATAAAAAAAGGAGATATGGGTTACGCTGAAATCGATGCCAGGGTGATCGGAGCTCCAGAAAATATCGTGATCAACCACCACGAAGTTTCCGGAAACAGAGTCGCCTTCATAGAGGACGTATTCATACACGCATTCAATGTCGTTAACGGTGACGGAAATAGCAGATATACGCCCTATTAGCGACAGTAAAAGAAAAACCGCCGTTAAATTGATCTGCCGTCTCTGCATCTCCGATGATTCAAAATTATTTTGTCCTCTGATGATTTTCAGAAGATCGATTCAAAGGCACGACACGGAAACTAGAGCGATGTTTCTGGTATGTCTAGAGGTTTGATATTCTGTTTATCTACGTCAAACGTTGTCGTTTTTAATGCCCTGCTCAATGAGTTTTTTCTTTTGGGGTGGATTGCTAAATGTAGCCCTTGGATTACCATGTATACCACCTAATTTCACATTTTTTATTTTTTTTTCAAAACAACTTTTTCAATTAAAAGCAATCAGTTTTGGTAAATGCAAAACTGAAAATAGGGGAAAATATTTTCAACAAAAGCTAGAATTTATGACTTTTGAGGAAACCATTTGTTATAACTTATACACAAAGCTCGTATTAATATTTTCTTTTTACTAAAATAAGCTTAACTTTCAATATATTTTAATATATACATATTTTTTCTGACTTTTAAAACTTTTGAAATATATTTACCAAACATTTAATAGCTTTTATCTGCTTTCCTCGACAATGCCTTCCACTGCACTTTCTCTAACATCAAATACTTCTCCTCGCATCAATTCCAAATTAGTCCTAAGTGGCTTAGTCGTTACCAAAAACTTAAACTCCAAATAAATAATCATATTTCATTGTTGATACATGAGTTTTCTTTCCTTTTTCTTGTTTTATGGGTTTCATAACCCCTCATTATTAAGGAAAAAGAATGTAAAGTGATTAAGTGAAAAATATGTGAAGTTTAAGTTTAAGAAGGTGAAGAAGGATTAAATTAAACCAAGTGAGTTTGAGAATTACAGGAAAAGGCTTAGTCAAATGAAAAATGACGAGGCCCAACTAGTACAAGGATCCACGAAGTCATCTACCGAGCTAGCAAGAGTTATAATACGGATCTTTGCATGAAGCCCTAAATTAGGTATAAATAAATATATGATAATCCAAGTTTACATAAAAAAAATTGAATAACGTATATTTTTTGAGAATATTGAATAACGTATATTAGTAGATAATTTTTAAAAGAATAGAACTTTTTTAGTAAAAACTGCAGTGAGATATTTGAGGGAAATATTGAACTCCTAGTTTGAAGTTGAAGTGAGAGTTATTTCCTTTTTGACAGCAAGTGAGAGTTATTTCCTAAACCAAATATAATTATATTATGTAAGAATGTATATAAATAGATGGTATTCTTGACTGAATTTCAAATTGTTCTTCAGCTCTAAAGAGTTTAACGAACTCAAAACTAAAGTGCTAGATAATCATTTCAAAAAATCGAGGGACTAAACAATTCAATAAGTAAAACCAGATAGCCTAAATAAAAAAGAAATAGATTCACAGCCTTCAAAGAAGTAGATGAACATCTGATTTACATTCTCAGTTAGGCGGGATAGTGCGAGCCATCTTGCATTTGGTATACTACCGGGAATAGCTATGAAACATTCGATCGCTCTAGCTACAACCGGCTTAACTGCTTGGGAGAAAAGAATAGGTAATTCTTCCATTTCATTTGGAGCTTTCGATCTTGTAGAAGTAACCGGTGTTTTAGCCATAACCCCTGTTACATAAGATAAGAGAATACCACACCATGTTCGAGTTCTTTCCATATCTATTTTTGAAACAGAAAAAGAAGCTTGGTTAAGCGGCACTCTATGCTCTAAATTCTATGCTCTAAATGATTCACAGTAGCATTTGTTCGGCTCGTTCAGGCATAGATAAAACTATGGATTCAATTCCTGATTTCCTTACTGCAACAATAGATCTCCTGGCCCATGCTTGCCTTACCTGATCTGTTTCATTCCTATCCCGCACACAACGAGAGAATAGAACTTGAACCAAAACCCTCGCTATATATAATTTATCTCTTCCGCTCGATTGTTCTCAAAATAAGTACGTACCCGCCATTTTCCACTAACCTCGGGGAGGCTCATTTCAACCTACCTTTTCGTTGTCAACTACTAAAACCTTGTTTTTTTTGCTGTATTATTAATTTATTTCAGTTCAGTTCAGTAATAATCACCAAAATTCAGTATTTTCTTTCACGAAACATACTTCAAATAGTAGTGTTCAATTCAGTTGAAGTCAATTAAGTTAAAGTCATATTTGTCAAAAAAATTAAGTTAAGTCATAAAAAAACATGACATAAGTGACGACCTAAATTTTTGGTAGCATCCAAGCCAAAGTTTGTATGCTCATCGTGGTTGCTCTAATAACACTTCTAAAACAGTCTTTTAGTAAATTAGTACCTACAAATTGATATAAAACATTCTGCAGAGCTATTTGTATACATCGAATTTAAAGACCTTTGATTCTCCTCGAAACTCCTAAACAAATAATATCCCAAAATAAATAATTACTCCGGCCTGCTGGAAAAACAATGTATTGCACAGTAACTTTTTTTACGTTGACGTGTCAAATTAATGTGGTAAAATCGTGGCTGATTTGAGACTGAGTATCTAGAAAGCTCTACAAGAACCTAGAACAATGCTAACCACAAGTTGCACTCATGACAATAACACTATCCACGTCACCCAGTTTCCCTTTTTGTGTGTTTTAATAGGCCCACGTATTCCCACTCAATACTTTTTCATCGACGTGGACCAGTAAATATCCTCTCCTCACCACCCTATATATAGCCCCTCACCTAATAGCATTCACTATCCCAAATTGGAAATTCTAAGCTCTAAACTTACTTTACATTCTTGATTTCTCCGACATTTTTGAGTTTCGTTAAACTTCGATTTAATAAAATGGCTACTACAACTATTTTGAGCAGCCCAGTGATGCGCACCGTTTCGAGCAGATCTAGTGTTAGTCAGTTTCTAGCAGCTCCTTGCAGACATAGGTCTGTTAGATTTTCTACTGCTGTTCGATGCATGGCTGAGGTACTTTAATTTTATGAGCTTTATCATGTTTAAATATGATGATTAATTATGTTTTACTAGTGGTTAATGGTTTTAAGCAAGATTAATTAGGGTTGATGTTTTTGTTATGGATATGCAGGGAGACCCAATGAAGAGTGAAAATGACATTACACAGAAGCCATTGGAATCTGTAGCTGCACCTCCCACCCCCACCCCTACTCCTGCACCCAAGCCCAAGCCAAAGGTAATTCAGCAATTATTAAGCATTTATTTCTCAATTTAGTTTTGGAGGAAAACTTTATCAATTTTTTATTTATAATGATGACATTATAAAATCTATTGCTAAAATATAATTAATGGAGTTAATTGCAAACAATGGTATATTCAGGGGCTAGTATGGTAGGGAATATATGAAGCCAAAGTACCTTTAAAATTTTCAGTACTTATTTTAATTTTTTAGAGCGAAAAATAAATAAAGTGCCTTACATTTTATAGATTTTGAATAAATTTGTCTGTCACTAATCAGTTATTTTTACAAACTTATAGGGCAAAATATAGGGTATGTTATAACCATATTCGTACGTATTTTTGGATCGGTTCCAAAAGACGGATTGACCTGATTTTCTTTTACGTTTCTTCTTTTCTTTATAATTTTTTAGTTGTTTTTTCTTTTCTTTTGTATTATTTGGATTTGAGCTTCTCACATCCCTGCTTTTAATTAAAAAAATATTACACCGAAACTAATTAAGTTTGATAATATGCAGATGAGCACAAAATTCTCAGACATATTGGCATTCAGTGGGCCAGCTCCTGAAAGAATCAACGGTAGATTGGCAATGATAGGATTTGTAGGAGCAATGGCAGTAGAACTATCCAAGGGTCAGGATTTATTTAGTCAGGTATCAGACGGTGGAGTTGGATGGTTCATAGGATCAAGTGTGTTGCTGACAGTTGCATCGTTGATTCCGTTGTTTAACGGAGTTAGTGTAGAGTCAAAGTCAGATGGGTTCATGACTTCTGATGCTGAGCTTTGGAATGGAAGAATTGCTATGTTGGGTCTTGTTGCTTTGGCATTTACAGAATATGTTAAGGGTGGAGCTTTCATTTAATTTTATCTTTGTAAATATACTAGTGTAGTCTCTCTTATTTTTATTTATTTTCCTCATGTCCAATTTGTAAACACTGTCCTGAAATTAATATGAAGGGCCGAAATTTTTTGCATCCGAAATTTGATATTGGTAGTTCACCGTTTAGCAATAGATAGGCATACAGGAAATATTGAATGCAGGGTTCGGAATTCTGGCCCTGAGATTACATATTTGCGTGATTGGTATTTACTTATAATTCGTAGCTGTAGTTATCCTAGTAATGAACAAGCAGAATTCAGTCGTATAACAATAAATAATTTGCTTAATAATATTTATGAAATGTCTTGTATTCTCTTAAATCGTTTACAATAACTTGGATTTTTGGAAAGAATTTAGAATAAATAATTGATTGTCAACATGAAATTTTACTACAGTTGTTTAAAGTTAACTAATAAAAATTGAATCAGTAAAGTATTTGTATAACAAAATTTTCTTAAGAAACTATGTTAATTGACATAAAAAAATAAGAAATTTTTGTGCATCTCATATGAAGTGAATTTATGTCCTTTCCAATCATAGAAAAAAAATTCTAAACTTCTGGGTTATGCCCTTCGCTACAAATTGTGCATCTAAAATAAATATGTACTTGAATATATAACTACATGTTCGAAAATTTTACTTCTTTAATCCTCATTTTCCCAAGTAGATCTTTTAATAACTACTTAACTTCAAATCAAATATAAAAATGCACTATCTTATCAGTTTTAATATAAAAAATATCTAACTGCTTTGGTAATTATACTTTTAACTTTAAAATTCTGAACTCATTTAGGGCACTTCGACATTTCTTTCTTTGACCCTAAGAGCAGCTTTCCACGTAAAAACATTATTTGGTAATTTGAAGTTGTTTTTCTTAGTTGATTTGAAAGAAAAAAAATAAAAAATAGTGTTTGGTGTGAGGTGCCTCTAAATTGTGAAAGTGGTAAAAATTAATTTAAAACTTTTTAAGACGTAGTATTTTCAATTTATAAGTTACGTACAACTTTTGACAACAACAATGTCAAATTGGCTCTTGAAATTTGAACTCATTTAGAGTTTTATCGGAGGGGCATGGAAGATAGATGCTTGAAAGGGTTTAAAAAAAATTGCAATATTGAAAAAGTTATTGTTACAAAAAGAAAAAAAATTTATTTAAGTGTCGTATAGTAAATATTCAAGAGATTTAAGTATTGAACTCACGACTTCATAGATTCACTCATGAAAATTTTCTTATCAAGCTACATCGAAGTCTCTTAGGTGTTGTGGTTAGTAGAAAGTAGTTATTTGTGGAAAGAAGTGTGTTTCCGTGTAACGAATTCGAATTTTTGATACAAGTGAGAATTTTCAATTAATGTTGCGTGACCGAATTACTATTTCTATTATGGATATACTACTCACTAGTTAATGATTTTAAAAGAAACATGATCAAAGTTGTGAGAGCTAAGTTATATTTTATCCATACATGTAATGACCGATCCAAGTACTACTTAACCTAAAACCTATTCAAAATATTCCGAACTTTATATAATAATTTTTTTCTCCAAAATCAATGAAATCTCAACCAATTAATTGAAATTTCATTAGTTTTTGATAAATCATGGAACAATATTCTTAAATATATAAGATTGATAAAAAAAGTTAAATTAATTCAGAATTATTGTAATCTAGATGAAATTTTGTATATGAAAGAAACCACAGACACCTCCATAAAACTTTTGGTAACCACATTTTTCTTTTTTTTCAATTTATTTACTCTTGTGAAAGAAATCTATGATGAAAAAGACAAAAATGAAAATGGGTACACACCTAACATATAAGAAAACGACAACCATAACTACAAATAAGGGATACAAGTGGGCTACTAAAGGATCCAGCCATGGCAAGTGAAGGATCCACGTCAACAACTTCCCCATATGTGTGGACAATTTGGCCCACGTCTTCCCATTCCCAAAAACTTTTCACTAACATTTCATCCACGTCACTTATTAAAAAAGAAAAGGGTAACCTAAAAAGAAAAAAACATTTTTCATCGACGTGGACCATAAAAAATCCCATGCTCACCACCCTATAAATTCTCCCTCACCTCTTCACAATTAGTATCTCAAAATCAGTACTACTTGCTAAGCCTTCAGTTCACTTCACGTTCTTAATCCCTTCTACATTTTTGAATTTCATTTCATTCAAAAGATTATATTAAATGGCCGGAGCAACTACAACTATTATGTCCAGTCAAGTTATGCGTACAATTTCTAACCGAACCAATGTTAGCCAATTTCGTGTAACTCCGAGCACACAGAGAACCGTTAGATTTTCCACCACTCCTGTTAGATGCATGTCTGAGGTAATCTTTGAGCTATATAACTGTTAAATTTGATTATCAAGTGATTTTGATTTTTCGTCTTACATTTGTGTTAGATTATGCTAATATTTATCTCGATGCAGGACGGCCAAACAGGGAAGCCTACACCTTTAGAATCTGTTGCTCCTCCACCCAAGCCCAAGGTAATATAACAAAATTAATTCTCTTGATCAAATATATTTTCCTGGATTATTTTTTTCTAATTTTTATGTTAGGATCTGACTAATTAAGTTTGACGATGCACAGATGAGCACAAGGTTCTCAGACATATTAGCATTCAGCGGGCCGGCTCCTGAAAGGATTAACGGGAGATTGGCAATGATAGGATTTGTAGCTGCAGTGGCGGTCGAACTATCTAACGGCCATGATTTGTTTAGTCAAGTATCGGATGGTGGAATCACATGGTTCGTAGGATCAAGTGTGTTGCTCTCTCTTGCATCTTTGATTCCATTGTTGAAAGGAGTGAGTGTCGAGTCAAAATCGGATGGGTTCATGACTTCTGATGCTGAACTTTGGAACGGGAGGTTTGCCATGTTAGGACTTGTTTCTTTGGCAATTACAGAATTAGTCAAGGGTGGAGCTTTTATCTGATTTCATTGCTGTAAATATATAGCCAAGTCTTTGGTTTTTGTCTGTATCAAATCAGATGTAATAGTCGGTAAAATGTAAACACTGCTCTGAAATTTATGAGAAATGACAAAAATATGATTGTACAATTATTACAATTCAGTATCAATTCAAAAATACAAGCACTAAATTTATGCAAGAAATGCAGTACATATGCCAAGATTAATTGTGAATTCACCAATCCACACTCGCCCATACTATCACGTAAAACACCCCAGCTGCTGCAAACCCCGGGTTACCCTTATTAGCTCCGTCAGTATTAACCTTCACCCAACCAAAACTGGGAGGTTGCCACATGATCTATCTAGCTTCTTTGCTTTGCACTCTAGCGCCTAAAATAGAATATAAAGCCAGTGTAACATTCTCGGGCTCTAAACATAACCATATCTGCACTAATATCGACTCCAACTCCCCTATTAAAAACTCTATCATTTCGAGCCTTCCATAAAGCATTCCATACCTGTCTCACCTTTCTGCTGTCTAGAAAAATGTGAAGCGTTGTTTCCTCCATACCACAAAACATACAATTCGGATCAGCTGCAATGTGACGTTGAAATCTATTTGCATTACACAAAATAGCTTGGTGTGTGTGTAACAAGTCACAAGAAGCACCTAATCCTTTCCGTCGTTTTTTGATGCCAAACCTCAGCTCAGACCACCTATGAACACCGGATTGTCGCACCCTCCCCATTCTCAGACGATAACCCGACGTCACTGAGTAGCAGCCTTCGTCCCCGATCAATTCCAAGAATCCTTCGTGTCAGAATTTTTGAAGAAATAGACGCCATTTTGAAAGTTTGCCTTTCTTTTGATCGAACAAATTTGTTTTTGGAGCATGTGTTTTTTAATTGAACAAGTGTATTTACATCAAAAGCATAAAAAAAAGTTCATCTCTTACCTTGTGACTTGAATCCATGAGTTCTGAAGTCACGGAAAGAATTTTAACTACTAGACTAAGTTTTTCGCCAAAAGTTATGCATCTAAGATAAATATTTAGTTGAATATATTATCGATATCCTAAATTTGATTTTTGTATTGACTTCAAACCAAATGTAAAAATCCACCATCTTATCATTTTTTAATATAAAGAAAATAAACTACTTCCAAGTAAATAAGTAATTTTCGTTATCTTGAAATACTTTAAGACCAATTTGACATTGCTTTCCAACACTCAAAAAGCAATTTTCTCATTTTTTTCACCTAAAATCAAAGTTTGGTAATGCAAAATTATTTTTCTTAGAAGCTCTAAAAAGTTGAAAAAGCTGTAGAAGCTACAATTTGTAACTTTTTGAGAAACCGATTTCCCAACTTATAAGTTTAGTCAGAAGTTTTTGCAACAATAATATCAAACTTGTCTTTAGAGTTGGAACTCATTTAGAGTTTTATTAGATGAAAAGAATTGCAAGGGTTAGTAATTTCTTTTGCAATATTGAGAAAATCAATTAAGTGTTTTATAATAAATATTTATGATGTTAAGTATTGACTCAAGACCTCACACCTCCACTCATAAAGATGTACTAATAGAAATGCATCAATTGGTAAGGTCTTTTTAAGTGTTGTTGTTAAAAGAACGTAGTTATTTATAGAAACAATTATGTCTTCACGAAACAAATTTGAATAAAAGTAAGAACTTTCAGTTAATACTACATAATATTCACCATTCTAGAGATTTTAAATGAAACATAATCAAAATTACGAAGACTGATGTAAGCACTATTTCACATATAACCTACCTAAAATATTCAATTTATATAATAACATTTGTCTCAATGTCTATCCAAAATTGACGAACTCTCAACAACATAATTTTCACCCATTTTAAACAGATATGCAATTGTCAAAAGAAATCACAATGCTTTTTTTCCAAAAAAAATTACCCAAATATGAATAAGATGAAAATGGTTGCACACCTACTTATAGGAAAACGACAACCACAACTACAATACAAGTGGTCTACGGATCTAGCCATGGCAAGTGAAGGATCCACGTCAACAACTTCCCCATATTTGTGGACAATTTGGCCCACGTCTTCTCACTCAAAAACTTTTCACTAACATTTCATCGACTATGCTTTTTTTTTTTTTTTTTTAAAAAAACCATTTGATCGACGTGGACCATAAAATATCCTCTTCTCTCACCACCCTATAAATACTCACTCACCTCATTCACAATTAGTATCTCAAAATCAGTACTACTTGCTAAGCTTTTAGTTCACTTCACATTCTTAATCCCCTAGACATTTTTGAATTTCAAAAGGCTATATTATAAAATGGCCGGAGCAACTACAACTATTATGTCCAGTCAAGTTATGCGTACACTATCTAACAGAACCAATCTTAGCCAATTCCTTGTAACCCCGAGCACCGGACAGAGAACCATTCGATCTTCTACCGTTTTGGTTAGATGCATGTCTGAGGTAAACTTTGAGCTCTATGACCTTTTGAATTTGACATCACTTAGTTATTCTTACATTTAGATGATATCATTTAAATATTTGTTTTGATATGCAGGGAGGCCAGATGGAGAATAAGACGCCGTTAGATTCCGTTGCTCCTCCATCCAAGCCCAAGGTAATATAGCAAAATGAGTACATGTTTTTGTCACTTTATTATGCTGTAATAATTGTGTTTAATGTTAGGCACTAACCAATTAAGTTTGACGATACGCAGATGAGCACAAGGTTTTCCGACATTTTGGCGTTTAGTGGACCAGCTCCGGAGAGGATTAACGGGAGATTGGCAATGATAGGAATCGTAGCTGCAGTGGCAGTTGAATTATCCAGTGGCCATGATTTGTTCAGTCAAGTATCGGATGGTGGAATCACATGGTTTGTAGGATCGAGTGTGTTGCTCTCTCTTGCATCTTTGATTCCCTTGCTGAAAGGAGTTAGTGTTGAATCTAAATCGGACGGGTTCATGACTTCTGATGCTGAGCTTTGGAACGGGAGGTTTGCCATGTTAGGACTTGTTTCTTTGGCAATTACTGAACTTGTCAAGGGTGGAGCTTTTATCTGATTCCAGTTTTGTAATAGTATATCCAAGACCTTTGGCAATTACTGGATAGATCAGATGTAAAAGTCGATAAAATGTAAACACTGCTCTTAAATTTATGAGAAATATGACAGTACAATTATTACAAACAATCCAATATCAAACAAATTTTGAATTGTAGTCAAATAATAATCGTTTATTCTAGTTTCATATTGAAATACAACTTCTGTAATCAATAACGAAACTAAAATTTAAAATCTTAATCTACTAAAATCAGAATATAAGTAAGTTGTTACGTCATACAAGTTTACTTCTAAGTAGATAAAAATTCACTGCAAAAGTTCATCGAAAAGAAAAGAACAGAAAGAGTATAGTATAAACAGCTCTAGCCAACACAAATAAATTTAAGCTGTCTTTTATTACTCTCACAACTATACAACAAAAACTGGCATTGTGATTTTTTCTTATTGCTTATTACATTATGTTGTACTCGATTATCAAGCAGTCACGCGTATGAACATGAAAGAATGGGGACAAATACACCCTTTTCTACTACATATATATACAAAATGGTTAACTATAAACATCTACACTGAACCCATTATGAACTCACTACACATCAGGCCGCACATGCTTGTTATTCAACTCGCCATCGTGATGCTTTTCCACACCTTCATGGTCATTTAGTTTCTGCAGCAAATGACATTTACACTTCAGAATTAACATGGCATGCTAAGATTGAGAGAAATAGGAAAACTGATGATCGTTATCCATAGCTCGGAACAGTTGCAGACTGTTGGCTTTTATACAACCGTAAAGCAAAGAACAAAATTCGAAATAGGAAGCAAGTACGACGGGTAAAACAGTGAATGACTAATATCCAGTTAACTGTATTGTTCTTCACAACTCTCCCCTCAAGATGTAGCAGGTGAAAGTTGAGCAAGACATGCAGTGAGTGAAATAAATGAGAACGGAATTGATTAATATGAGTCAAGAAGTAATTCAAATACCAGTCATAAGGTTAAAATGAGAGAGACTAATCTCAGGAAATCCCATAAATAAGAGAAACAAATGAGTTGCACAATGAAAATTGGCTTTAAGCAAAATAGATGTCGAAGCAAATAGCAATCAACAAACTACCCCTAGGCTTTTCAAGGGGGAAATTGCATTCATGGCCCCTGAAATATAATGCTACTAATGTTATAACCCTTAAATTTTATTTTGTGGCATAAGCCAATACACTATACATAATAGTAACATTAAAGTCCAAATCAAAGTAAATCTGTTAAGAATCCAACAAAACGATTAACTGAAAATGAGTATTTGACCATAATCAGTGGCGGCGATAAAAAAAAGACCTTCAAAGATTTAGTTTCTCCAGGTCATTATTTCGGTAATTTTTTACACAAGTTTTTTTGATTCGGACTTTAATGTTACAATACTGTAAATTTCAAGGACTTTTAGGACACGAAATCAAGTTTATGAGTCAGAAGGTTTAGTAAAAGTGTAATTCAGGGCCATGGATGTTTGAGTGGCCCATACTAACTAGGGATACTTGAGCGAACCTAAATTCAGAACAAGTAGCTAGACCGAGCAACATGGCTTATATATATAACATCCATTTTATGGAAGCAGTTTAGCTAAATCCCAATACTGGTAGTAGGTATGCAGGGATTTGCAATAAATCTAATAAAGTGCTACTTCTTGTTTGGCTATATGTCATTTAAAGGTTTTTAATCAGGATTAATGAAGTACTTATTAGATTTTTAAAATGATTGAGATGCTCTCCTAAAACTCTACTTCCCATGCGAAAATTATCTTTCTTATTTATCATGGCTTAGTAATAGGATTATTTCAATTAATAAAGACCTCTTTCTTATTATAGATAAGCGAGAATTTGAGAAAACGTTAGTAAAATCCATAGATTATATAGACATCAATAGAAGATGAACAAACTAACAAGTTATAAATTAAAAAACATAGTAGTTTGTACCAAACCCTAAAAGCAGATCTAGAGACTTACTTCAGCTGACTGATCAATAGGAACCGGGAGATCAAGAGGAAACAAATTTATGGCGCCAGGGTTAAAGCTGAATCCACTGTTTGAGAATGTAACAATATCGTCCATTAGTGATGTATAAGATGACATATGACAGCCATTACAACGAACAATCAGAAAAGGAAATAGGCGGCAGAGCAAAGTCGACACATTGTTTTCTTTAGCAGTGGGAAAAATTAAGGGTTGAAAGAGAGATCAAAGACAAAGAAAATGCAGGAAAAATTACCAGTTGGTCAAAGCCAATCTCCAAATGTATGGAGTGAAGAACTCTTCGGGATGACTCTCTTGTTCATATGAGAAATGTAACTGAGTGAACATCTGTGAAAATAAAATGACATGAATTCCAAAATAATAATCTGCTACACTACGAAATCCAAACTCCAAATTCATGAAGTCAGATGATTCAAGAAATGATTAAATTTTTACCTTCATCCCTTCACCTCGCCATGATCTACAATTAAGAATTATGAGTTGAAGGACTTTCTCCACTGACCATTCTCCATCTTGTGTTTGGGCATCCATGCGGCTGTTGAAAAAATCCAAGACCTGTAAATGCCACAAGTGATACGTAACTCAGAATTAGAAACAAGAAGAAAACCCAATATATATATACGAAAACAAGAAATTCATTTTGCTTTTTTCTCAACAGAGAAAAGCATAGACAAACCATGTAAATGTTTTCAATCAGCTCATTGAACCGTGGATGGTTCTTAAATGGTTGAAAAACTTCCTGCCTGTGCATTATAGCATAAACAACCTGCCATTAAAAAAAACACAATAAGAAATGAGGAACAACACTGAATGTTTTGGAATTATGCAGATAACAGAGGTGCATTACACCAAAACAACAAATTAAACAATACCTCAGGATTGCGTGGCAAAGCATAAGTCAAAATTGCATTTAATATTTCAAGGACGATTCTCAGGAAGTCAGTGTAAATATGCAACTCAGCCGACTGCATTAAGAAAATAACTCAATTATGTGAGGCATAAGCATACACGCATATCTTTAAAAAAAAAAATACCATACACAAACACCAAAATGGTTACCAGATCTTCAGCAAGGCTGCCTTGTTCAATTAATCCACTCTTTCCTATCTTATCATCTATCCGCTCTGCAAGTTTATTGTACCTAAAAAAAGCAGTATTGCATCTTAAGTAACAGCACAAAGATAGTCAAAGAACACTGTAAACTAAAAGCATCCAACTGAGATAAAATCAAGATACTATAGCAAAAAACTCAGAAATAAAGAGCCAAACATGAGGTACATACTTGCGAGAAAGCATGTAGAAGAGGCTAACTAATCTTTGTGAAGCATATGCACTCAAACGGTGGACATGAGGAGCCATGTTTGCTAAAGTTGCTAGACAAGTTGTATGGAGATAGAGATCCTGTAGGAAAAATATAGTTTTGAATAACAAATAACACAATTGTCTAAAATGTGTGTTCTAAAGACTTCCCCGAAAGTTAAACTTGCCAACTCAGAAAATCATAATTAAATGGAAAATGGGAAGTTAGCATTAAATTATCACCAAAGTTACCAGTTAGTGCAATTTATTTAACTTTGGAGATATTATATATAGTGCAATAGGACATTAGTTATAGCTTTTTCCAATTTCACAAGATATTAGATGTGAAAAGAGTAACAGATGCCACCTCATTCATCAACATAGAACATAAACTGCCAATAAATTATATTTACTCTAATTGATTTTTGACCCTACTCACTGTTATCTTTATAATGGCATGTAACTTAAAAAATTCATATGCATCAACTGAAGACATTAAGCTGAGACCCTGATATTGCTCTTTAATATGACAACTTCAAGAATCAACTCAAGACATCATCACATTTTGCAAACTAAGAATTCGTCCAAGGCATACCCTTAGCTTAGAGAGGTTATATTTCACAGTCCTTATTAGAATTATGACCATTAAGGATCCAAGAGATGTCTGATGAAGAAGATGCTCCTGGTACCATGGGACATTAGCCAATATCTGCGAGAATTGACAAACAAAAGGGTCAAAAGATATTATATTCTTACTTCAAGATACAAACTGCACAGCTTATTTGCTCCTTACCATCTTGTGAATGCTTGCATTGAAAGAAGAATCTTGACTCAGGATAAGAAGAATAATCAACAAGATGTAAATGTGATTTGATGTCCTCTTCGAAGTATTGTATAATGTCTCCAGCATGGGCATCAACTGTTTTCATTCCAAACAACAGATCATTATAACGCTGCATCTTGCCAATCCCATTACAAAAGTACATAGGAAAAACCAACTCATAATTGACAAGACAAGAATTCATTTTTAGTAACATTAGCAAATAAAATCACTTTTCAGTACAGAACCCCCTACAGATAAGCATGTCTCTGTTTAACTAAGATTCTCCTAACATGTAAAAATTAAATAATCAACCTTTTTTCAACATTCCCACCCCCTACTCCAAAACAGAAACACCCCCCTTTCGTTTTCTGAAAAGCAGATTTGTATGCTTCATATAATGTAAACCCAGATCACAATAGACATCTGCTATAAGATAAACACCATTCTTCATCCACTTCACGGGTTCATTGAAGATGAAGCATGCCTCTATTTAGCAAAAACTCTCTCGGTGAAAAATACTAAACAATCATTCATTTTCTCACTTCTACATTCGCACATCCTACCCTCTACTCAAAACCAAGAGATCATCTGGCATAGATCAAAGACCAGCATTCTTGTAAACAAAAGAAACTTCGCATGGTAATCGAAATGTAAAATTTTGGTGAAGAAAGAGAATACATCAGTTGGTTGTTAAAAAGATCTTTTACCAATGTATCCACATCAGTTCGCACTAAAACATACTCCAAAAAGTCAGAGTTTCCATGCACCAACGTATAAAGCAACAAGGCAGCAGTTTCATCACCCAAGCACCTGCAAGGAAAAGCTTTTAAGCAACACTCTAGGAGAAATAGATATTTAACATGTCCATTTGAATGCGTTAATTTAAGAAACATTTTGAGACAAAGTCTCATTTATTATGTTCATTGGATAATTTTAGTTCAACAGAGAATTTAAAATGGTTATACAGAAAGCAACAAGCTAGAAACACCCAGGCTTAGCTAGTAAGAAATTAAAAGCCTGAGATGAGGAAGCAGAACTTACATGCCAAGAGTATCAAACAGAGATGCAAACGGTAATCTCACATGTGGCCCACTCTGTGCATTCCCTTCCAGATCTACCCGATCAACTGCAAAAAAGGTACTTTAACAAAATGCGGAAAGGCACCAAATTAAGAGAGATGAAAAGTATCTTACGTTCAATATCCCTTGTATTTCCCAATGCTTTGCAATAAGGATTGTCCGAGAAATACACATCTGCTTTAGTAAGTGAATTAGAAGTGGCACTGTCATTGCTTCGTTCTGTTATTTGCTCATCGACCACAACACATTTATGATAATAATTAAGTATAAGCAAGATATGAAGACTGCAGTCTGCCAATGAATTTCTTATGCTGTCACCGTTTGAACTGACCAAATAATTGAACGGAAGTAAGACAAAAGTAGCTGCAAGTCAAAAATTCATTGTCAATAGAACTTATTTCTGAAAGCAGCTTTTGGTTATAGAAGGTGCAAGCTATGGAAATATGGTGTCACAGAAATATACATGATCAACTTTCATTTGAAGGAATGATATATACCACATTGAACATACATATATCAAGCAAGACAAAAAAAATACACATTTTTTTATTTATTTATTTTGGTACAAAAAAGTTTAGCTAAGGTAGGTTTACCCACTCGCAAGGCCAGGGCAAACCACACCACAGACCTCAATGAGGCTTAACAGTGGAATTTACATATTGACTGCCAACAAGAGCTAAGTTTTGACGAAGTGGGGACGTGAACAAATAAATACACATTTTTAGCAGTACTTTGGATGCATTCAAATTAAATTCCATCATTCAACAAATATAATGGGCTTAATATATAAACAGCCCCCTGAACTTGTCCATTTAGCCCCCTCAACTTAAAGGACAACCTATTAGCCACCTGAACTTATAAATTTTTTTCCATTTGGCGCCCTCAACTCCCGTTTTGCCCCTTTGTGCTGACATGGCATAATATAATTGGTAATAGAAAATTAATGCCACATCAGCATAAAAGGGGCAAAGTGAGACACATTTACAAGTTGAGGGAGCCAATTGGAAAAAAATTACAAGTTCAGGGGCCAAGTGGAAAAAAGTTATAAGTTCAAGTGGCTAATAGGCTGTCCCTTAATTTGAGGGGGCTAAGTGAAAAAAAATGAACAAGTTTAGGGGGCTACAAATGTATTAAGCCAATATAATGAGAAATCCAAAAACATTTGGAAATTTCATATGCAAAGCACTATCAAGCGCAATCCCAAGGTTTTCTCCATACATAAACTGACTAGTTGATAAACTGAGCTAAAAATTTCAACAATGATTCAGCATACCAGCTGCAGAACCAGCTCTTTGCAAGACCCCAGGCTGGCTATCGTCAGAAAATAAAGGATAAGATGCACTATTAATTGGGAAATGAGGTCGCACAATATAATTGAGTAGAAGTCTGCGTACAACCAAGCAAACCAAAGTATTATCCTGCAAATCATGAAGGAACTTAGCAAGAAGGTAAAAGCACTTCAAAAAATTTAGAAAATGCCAAAGTCTATCAGCATACCTGATTCATTGCTGCATCAATAAAGGGATTCATGTCCGCCAGTCCTGGAGATGGACCATAAAGAAGTTGCGTTGACATTGCTACGAGCATGAAATTAAGCAACTCTTGATGTAGCATGTATGTCTTCGAACTTGTAACAAAAATAAAACAATTTAGGATGATAAGTAATCCTAACATCATGAAAGTAGAAAAGGTTCATAGTGTACCTCACATCTACGGAGCCAATAAACCTAAGCACGCTATCAATAACAAGATTCTCAATGTTTTGAACTGCAAAAATAAAACCCAAAACTTCATATCTATGATGGTTATGTGCTGGAAAACGTGGCTATCAAAGATATTGACAATTAAACAAAGATAGATAAATAAGAAAAAAAGAATATTAATCAACAGGCTAAATAGGCGTGGCTACATCAAATGAAAAAGCGTTGACTGCAATATTGTAATCGATATTATAGCAAATAAGAAAAAAACATTCAAGCTCTTCAACCTCCAAGCATATTGCCTGAGAAGCCAGAGGGTAGGCCCTGTTCAAGAGAAGTGAGGCTTTTTGTGAGCCTCACACATTCTTGAAGGTGTGCCCTGGTGCAACTTAAAAGGCGAGACAGTTCTTTTTACAGTTCCAATTTAAAAAGTGGCTTTTCAATCTCAACCCTTCTCTATCCATATTATCTACAGTTGAAGAAAGTGATTATCATACTTGAATAAGAAAAAAATATCATGAATACATCTACTTCAAGTGCTAGGTCTAGGATAAAGGAGAAGGCTAAATCACCATCTACTAGTGTTCGAGAAAAACTCTTAAAGTTCATACAGATGGTGAGGAAGAGGAATTAAACTGAGTAGATTAGTATCTTAAAGATGAAAAGGATGAGTTTGAGAAACTTGAAGATAAGTTTGATGCCGGAGATGATGATAGTGGTGATGGTAACAAGTCATTAGACTATTAGTTAATTAACTTGGGATTCCGTTGGACTTCAGTCTTCATACATAGAATCTATTATCATAAATTATGATTATGCAAGAGTTAATAGTTAATTTGGAATTTATTGAATGTTAGAAGTTATGAAAGTTATGGATTATTGATATGATTTAGTGTTCGACTATTTGTTGCATTTTAGAAATGATAAATGTTGTTTATGATTTTGGGATTTTATACATTATTTTTCTTCAATGCACCTTGCACTATTTAACAACTATGCATATCACCAACCACAGGATCCTCCAGTTTAGTAGGAATGGCTATAGATTACAACTTACACTTCCTGACTAAAGATATAGAGATGCACACAACACAAATGAAGGATGGGAAACAAAGTATGTGATTCATGAAAATACCTGTTATGAAATCCTTTGGTATTGGTTCATTTTCATCCAAAGACAAATACAAGTCTTCATTGTTGTAGCTTTGAGCATTCTCAATTAAGTACTTCAAGAAAACAGATGAAATATATGCTGCATTAACGGCCTTCACGTAAGCTAAGGATGTCGGACCAGAAGTTGAAGTGGACTCTTGCACGCATTTAGCTAGGTGTATCAAAAGCTTTGCAAGATGCCTAGTGTGACAGTTATTTTTTACTGCAAGCAAATTATTTAAAGTGGCAAAGGAACTCTTAAAATTTATTTAAAAAAAAATACAGATTGAAAAAAATCCAATTAACTAAAGTATGTCATAATCAACCGCTAAATAAACACATCATACTTACATTGTGATTACAAAGAAGATCCAACAGAGTATAGATTGGGACAACATAACATCATCTGAACCACTTTTAATTGAACAAAAGATAACTATCAACAATGCACTTTCTTTTAGATATACATTATACAAAGTCTATTAAGTAGACAAATACCCTTCTCAAACTGTTTCTTTTTAGGAACCAAAAAGATTTGGGCAGTAGGATCAGAGAATGCGAGCTCACTCCACTATAATCTAAAGTTGAGGCACAAGACTCAGCGGAGTGCTTCTTGGATATGAAGCAAGAAGCAGAGTGCTAATGAAAACTATTTTAGTAAAATTTAACCGTGAAAAAAATTCCATATTCATATGGCAGATTATCCTCGGAGCTTACAGTTTATGCTGTGATTGAGCAATTCAACCAATGCAGCTAAGCTCAAATACAATGGCTTAATAACTATTACACAAAGTATAAAAATGACGTGGATAGCTAAATCAATCACAATAGAAGAAATAGCCATCCACTACGGAAGACTCTGCAAAAGCTCCTAGATAACAGGGACAATAATATAGAATAAATTGGGAAACAACAATGTAGCTATACATACAAGATACAGCTATGATACACGGACACTTCTCTTTGCTACCGTACCCGTATCCATGTCCCATACCGTGTCTGTTTTTCATTTTAAGGCTACTATTATATGAAGGACATGTTTTAGAAATAACATTAATGGTGTTCATATCCATGTCAAGGTAACGTAGTACATTCTCAAAATTCAGCTGAAATCGGAATATCCTAGAGAATTTCAGTTTATCCTAAACCTAATCAATTAATTCACCGGCACAACATTCATATCAGAGCATTCAAAAAACTCTTAAAAAAAAGCAATCACCACCAATCGATCACACTAGATTTCAATATATAATGACGATAATAACCTCATAGCACATCGAGGATACGAAAACTAACCGAAGAGTTTGCAGGCTTCCTGAACACGGTGATCGGGCCAGCGAAGATTGAGAGGAAGCTCGAGAAGTTTCTGCCAGAAATCAGAGCCAATAGGAAACGATTTCTCACCAACAAATGTCCCAATTAGATACTCTGCCGTATCCTGAGGGCGATGCGGCGTAGAAGTGACTGCTCCCATCGCAATTTGTGTCGGTGATTCACTGGACTTTATCTTCAGGCGATCTGAATTGGCATTACGAAGGAAGATTGGAAAAAGGACTTGCAATTTTGGATCTATTTGGAAAGAAAGTGAAGATTGGGGATTCAAATTGTAATTTGTTGGGTTCGTTTTGAGGAAATGAGAGAAGAAAAATGGAGAAGTAGGAGCTTCAGGACCAAGGTTTGTTCAAGTGAAAGATAAATAAGAGAGAGGAGAGGAGGGTCTTTATTATGTTATTAATTTGACTAAACTCTCCTTCTCATTTCGTCATATTTGCCGACATATCGCTACTTATAATTTTATTTTTTTTTTTTTTCCAGCCGGATATATGCAGGCGTAAGAATTAGATATAAGCATTAAATATAAGTGCATTTATATTTGCATTTTGTTGTTTTTCATTTATAAAATTATTATTCCCAAATGTGTTTATGGTAAGAATATAATAAAAATACTAGTCGAAGACCCGCGCGATACGCGGGATTATTTGAACATTTTTATTTTCTTTACTTATGTGAAATCTTCAATATTTACAAAGCATATACTTTTACCTCATTCCTATCTGGAATTTGTTTAGATAAATGACATATAAAACTCAAATATCATTTACTGCTTATAAGACAAAAGAGTCACTACAACAAACTTAAATCATATAACACAATGGATACTACTAATTTAGCAGGCAAGATCTCCATAGACTACCATGAGCGTACAATTGTTACTAATCATAACGACGACAACAATTAACCAATCATAATTCATTCTGCAAATTTCATATGTTGCATATAAAAACTTAGAATCTTACTATTGAATTTAAACCAAACTCAACTTGACATCAGTAATTTGCAAATAAACCTTTTTAGACTTCAAATAAGCTTGAGACCATTGATAATTTTTTCATTCCCGTTGCTGCAAGTCCTACATATAAAACAACATTGAAGACCCTAAGATTAAGTTAATATAAAACAAAACCCCAATTATCCAAAAAACTAAGGATGATAGTTAAAGATTAAAGATTAAAGAAACCGAAAAATGAAAAGCAAGAAAATTCAACGGTATCCATATGGTTTCATTTGTTACTTTTTTGTCCTTGAAACTCATGTTAAATCTTAGTCAAATTCAAACTTACATGAAACTCCTTGAGTTCAATCATTAAGGAAAGGAAATCAGTAACGTTATTAAATAAGAAATCTAAATATGACAGAAATAAACATATAAATATAAGTAGCCGATGAATTGTTCCAAGAAATATGCATAAAAAATAAAAGTAGTAAAAGGTTGTAGAGTTAAACTAAAAGGGAAAACAAACCTCTTAACTATTTCAAAACGCGTTGGAACTGGAGGCAAATCTTGAAGGTAGTCGAAGTGGGAAAGAGAAACTTTGTTGGTATAATAAAATATGATGATAATATGATCAAGTAAAGTAGTCAAACTAAAACAACATCCAATAAAAAAAAGTTTCTTCCCCCCAATTCGTTTTTTTTTTCTTACAACATGAAAACCCAATTTGGTTTTTCAAATTTTTTTTGTCCATTTTGTCTTAGCTAGATATAGATTTACAGTTAGAAGGATGGGTAGGTTATTATGATTGTTATTATTATTGTTTGTAACATCAATTTGTAATTAGGAGATGATGATTTACTAATTGAGGGAATTTGAAGAGTTTTTTGTAATTTGTAACATAAAAATTTAAAGGAATTAGAAGAGTTACTTTTCAAGAATTAAATTGTGTTAAAAAATAAAAAATTGTGAAAACTCTATAAATTTGACACCTCATATTTTGATGAGGTGGCTTATTGTGGTGAAGGGAATTTGGTTCCCCTTTTATATATATATATAGATGATATATATAAATTGCCAAAACAAAAAATAAAAGTATCAATTATTTTAGAGTTAGACCGTAATTTTTAAATTATAGATCCTAAATCATGGACCCTATACCGGAAACCTACAAACTCTAAACCCTAAACCCGAAATTGGTGAACCCGAAACATTAATGAACTGAAATTCTAATTATTAAACCTAAACTACAAACTATAAAACCCTAACCCGAAATTGGTGAACTCGAGACCCTAATTATTGAACTTAAACTACATACACTAAACCCTACACCCTAAGGGCTGCATATATCAAAACTCTTTTTTTTCCCTCCCCTCTCCTCTTCTGTTTCATAATTTTTATTGCTTTCGTCATCCGATCTGTTATTTTTTATTACATTTTACTATTAAGCACGTCAATCAAGTTTTATGAGTTATTTTTTGTTGAGTAAGAATGTCTCTCGTATAAGGGGTTAGGTTTACTGTTTCTTAAGCCATTTATACCATGTTCGATCGGTTTCTTTGTGTGATTCAATTGATGTGTTTGTTGGTGTTGATTTGATTCTTTGCTACTGTTTTGATGGGAGCAACAAATGATATTTTATAACCAGTGTTCACCCTCTGCTTCCCCCTCTGTGCGTGTGTGTTTCGTTCAGACCCGAATTTGATTGAAGCGGTTTCCGTCCGGGAAGCCCTTAGCTGGATAAAAAACTGTAATCGGAAGGAGTCAACAAGTTTTTCTGTTCAAGAAGCTCTTGGTTGGATCAAGTATAATATTTGGAGTAATGTTGCAGTCGACTCAAGTTTCTTGATAGTTGTGCAATTGATGGCCCGCTCGTTAGAGGTTTCTTTACCTTTTAACGACGTAGTCAAAGATTGTAGGTTGTTGCTTAACGAGCTTTCTAATTGCTCTATTGCGTTTATTAAACGCTCGACTAATATTGTCGCTTATTTATTTGCAAGTAGTTTTCTTATTCCTAATTATCGGAATGAGTGGTTATCTGTACCTCCCGACTTTAATTATTTGTTGCTTTTGCATTTTTCATTTTAATGAAGCTTTATTGGTTGTCTACAATTTAATGTTTATTTATTTTTATAGAATTTTAAAACTTAATGTTTTTACCATATTTTGTTTAAAATAGATTTTTGCAAAATAATAATAGAGATAAATTCTATTGTTGGAGAGATTTTAGTATACTCCTGGAGCACGATGACGTGGTACTCCAAGCCAATGAATAGTAAACATGTGTCTCGTTAACCAATAAGATTTTGACAATGTGTAATTAATTAAAATGTAATTCTTAATTAATTATTTATATAAAATTCTAGATCTAAAAATAAAAACTCTAGACCCTAAATGATGAACTCTAAATACTAACCGATATGACGTGTCATCGAATTATAGGTCCGAAGTACCACGTCACCCGTACTCCAGAAGTATTCTAAAAATTTTGCTATTGTTGTTACTATCTTTTACGGGGTAAGTATTACTATTATTGGATGAATTGTGTAAAGTCATATTCTTAAAATTTCGCCACCGTTTTTTGTGATTAATACTTAAATTTTTCTATAGACTTTTAATTTTTCATTATGATGACAATATTGAAAAATATGCATTTAATATTTGTTGATTAATGTAAAATATTAAATAATTTGGAAAAAAGTTAGTTAAATGAAACAACAAATTATTAGAAGTATTTTCTTAAAACAATGGTAATTTAGCCTACCTTATTCAAAAAAATTTATAAAACTAAGACCATTTAATTACTTCCGATTTACGGACACTATAGAAAATTTTTATTGTATTATTGAATGAATTGAGTTTACTATTAGAATCTTAAAAGGACACTCACTTCATGTTGAATGCATAAGGAACTCAATGGATGTTTATATCTAAAATTGTTAAATTTAGTCATTAGACTTATTATTTTATCATATTTTATAATTGAAGTAAATTGAAATCACTGCTTATATACTTGGTATTGGCCATACCCCATGTTGCGGTTCCCTCCGGTCCGTTCCCGGGTTGGGGAGATTCATTCATGTTATTTCATTTGCAAGGATGATAAAGATCTAGAAAAGGGAGCATTGGGGGAGGATGGAACTCTACTTTGCAATTCGTTCAAACCCCATTCCTTCCTAATGGTTTCAAAGCCACTGAATTCAGGAGTCCATTGATGAGAAGGGGCTGGGAAAAGCTTGAACTCAATTTTTACAGTGATGAATATAAGCAACGATTTGGACACGACGAACCACGCGGAATAAAGGAAAGTGATTTTTCACTCATTTTACAAACAGAAAGTTAACAACCATGTAATTCTATTTGCCATGTAGCAATTTTTAAATATATAGATGAGTTATATAGGGACTTTTTTAACTTAAATATCACATCAAATGTCTTGTTATAAGATTATTTCACGTGATAAATATATTTATAAGAACTTTACGACTCTTTATCTGATTAAATTATACTAAATTAGATAAATTATATATTTTGTTTGATACTTTATTTTAATATTAAATATTTTTTAAGATATCTAATAAAACAATTATGGAAAAACTCTTAAAGTTCTTATTATTCTAAAAGGTAATCTAGAATTTTACTATAGCCTAAACTTGTATTTGTAAGGTAAAAAGTTGAAAGTAATATTAGGATATGATTATATTTCTCATTATTTTTTTAATTGCTTAATGATGGATCTTATTCTTAGGAAGTGGTGGAAAACTTTGATCCGGTACGAGACGTGCCACCCAATCGACATGGACCATGAAATTTCTGCCTTTGACTTTTTTGATTATTAATTTTAAGGAAATTACTCTCCTCTGATTGATCTCCATCTGCTTAGCTAGGTCGTTGAATTATAAGAAATGAAGAAATCCATCTTTATTTATTTATCTATTTTTCGAATAAAATCCATCTTTATTTTATTGTATGTTTAGACATCCTAGTTACAATTTGATTAGTTTTTTCAAGTAGACGTGTTCTTGTGTTTTGCCGGCCTGGGTTTGGGTTTTGGAACCCCAACCCATTCATTTTATGTGCGGGCTTATATAAGTTTGGGCTGAGCCAGGTCTAAATATAATTATGTCCAAGCTCAAGCCATGAAATACCAATTTAGACGCTTGGGTGGGCCAACAAGTACTTGAACAAGTCTACTTTAAAGCTATGTTTGGATGAAGTGTACGATGGGTTAATAAAGGGAGGTTAAGAAAATGTTTTCACGATTTTGTATCCAACCCTTCCTAACTCTCCAATTTGGAGGGTTGAGATTTAGAATAAAAAAACCTCTCGTAAAACCTTATTAACCCATACCCTCTCAAAAACATTTCTTTCCAAACATGAGTTAGTCTTTCAAATTTACTTTATTAACACTCCTCGACCATCCTCCCAAACAAAGCTTATAGTTTTTATGGGGCCTACATGCCGCTAGAAGAGCATTTTAAGTGCGAAAAAAATGTATATGGATTGAGAGTGAACGTTCCTCAAATCTGGAAAGGAGTTTTAGTAATAACCCCTCTCATCTTTGTGGACGTTGACATAATCGACAAAGAAATTATTTTTATTCTTTCTTAGAGTTACATTTGTTAACTCTGAGATTTGAACTCAGAACTCCATGGTTCTTTTTGGTAAGTAAAAGTAGTAATTATTTCTATTTTAATATATAAATAATGTGTAAATAATAAGTCATACTAGCTTAATACATGCATCCCTAGTCCCAGAAATTGTATGAAAAGATTATTGGATAGTGCACATAATCATCCAAATTATTAGTAAAAAGATGAGATGGATTATTTCCAAAAACCAAGATTTTTAAATTTGAGATGGACATAATCAACAATTTCCTTTTTGAACTCGTTAAATGATGGTATTTTGAAAATTCGTGTAATAGTAATCAGAAACCTGTAATAGTAATCAGAAAGTTTTATTTTTATAACTATACCCAAATCTAAACCATGTCCCTCTTTCCCTTATTAATTTATAAACTAAAACATAGAACACTCGGCCAAGGTGGAGAGAAAGTAACTCTCTTTTCTGAATTAACCTATTAAAGCTTGTCTCTGATGTAAGTTGGCTTTATCATTCCCAATTTTTCAGTCTCCATTTCATTTGAAAACTAAATTACACTTCGAAGTTGGCTCTAATTTTCTCCGCTAGCTTAACAGTATCGTTTTGTTTCTGCGATTTCAGTTATGATATAGGCTGTAGTTTTCTTATTATAGTTTAGTATATTTAACCGAATTCGGTGCTAATTGTGGATGATTTACTGAAAACCTTAACACTTTTACACAATTATGCATATCTAATTGTAATTCATCTATATATATAGTTGTCAAATCGAGATTTTCGAAGCATGATTATATTACCAATTATGTTAGTAGTGTTGTTAAAGTTTTTGATGAATGATATTGTGAAGGTAATTTGGTTCCGATCAACTTTTAATTTACTAAGCAAGCTCATGGTGCGGAAAGCATCTAAAGACGACTTATGTCTTTGGAAGATTCCCAAGAATTACATTGTGTTCTAACTTTCAGGTGTTTATCAAATGGAAGAAACTAACATTTTCTATATAGGAATAACAATACTATTTGATCCAGATTTTGTAGTAGTACATTCCCAAGTCTTGCTCAGTGGTTAGCTTATGTTTTATCCACAAAATATGCAATTACAAATTAAATGCTAATTTATATTTTTCATTTCCTCATCTAATTTTATATTCCATGATTTTGCAGCTTCTTTACAAATGGAAAAGTTATCGAAATTAAAATTTTAAGGACAAAATATTCATTTAGAAATGAATATGGCTCAATCGAGCCATCTTTATGATTTCTTAACCCTTCTTTTCCACCTTAATTATTTCTTGTTGTCTCCTTTAATTTCTATTCCATGGATTTTATATGATGTTTGATCATTTATCATCCTTACAAAATGAAAAAAAATAGGTGATTAGTAAGTTAATTAGGTGTATTGGGAGTAAAATTTTCAAAGTATTAGGCAAACATGAAGGCCTTGATGAGTTGACAGAAAATGATAAGTAGGACTCATTCATGAACAACATGTGCAAACCCTATCCTATCCTGTAAAATTCAGACAAATGTTAATGTTAAATGTGATCCAACTCAATTTTGGTGGTGGTGTTCCACCATTCCAATTCCCTAACTTAGGGGAACTTCTTCATCTTGCTTTTTATCAGTTAGTTGCTGCCCATAAAAAGAAACAGAAAAAGTGCCTCCATGTATACATGTCCTTTTAATATTTCTATCTTCTTAGGATGTAAAGAGGACTGGGAAAATTTCCATCCCCATTGGAGACCCGCACTAACAGGGAGGGAAAATCCTCGACAAGAGTTCCCAATTAACAAGGATGGAGATGATTTTGCTTCTCGTCGTGAATCCCATACTTCTTTAATCCTCCGTAGGAATTTCTGATTGTTCCATATTAATTAATCTATTAATTTTCAGGAATAAGATAACAAAATAGGTTTAAATAAGGTTAACATTTCAAAAATATAGAACAATTCAGGGTCTAACAAAAAATTTGACATTTTGGCACACTATTACATACCTCTCAGATGGTTTGTTCACAAAAAAATAGGCAAATACATGTCAAATTAGGTTGTAGGCTTCTTTAACTATGCTATGTATAAATGAGAGCCTAGTTTAGTGTATCTTTTGTTTCTTGAGCCTATATTGATATTTCCACAATAAAAATCAAGAAGAGACATGTCCAAAAATCTTATATCCTACCAAAAAAAAATAGACACCGGTATATTTTTCTTAAGGAAATTTCGATATGTCCAAAAATGACGCTAAAAAAAGTACCGTAAATAGACACATTTAGATTAAGATTTAAGGGTTTAAAAGAAATTCAATTTTTGAACCTACTTTCTTTTGAACCTCAAATTAAGATTTAACAAGTTGATAAGTAACCCTTATATCAAGGTTTAAGAGTCCAAACGAAATGTAATTAATAAATTCAATTTCTTTTGAACCTTTAAATTAAGATCTACCGATGACCGGTATATTGATGAAGGGAATGAAACTCATGTTTGTAACATTACTTTTACAAAAAAAAAAATTATGATTTATTCAAACAGAAGTAATTTAGAATGGCAGAACTGAGATGTAGGAGTCAACACGGCCGCTAGTGAGGTCACCTTCCTATATTGTTTGTAAACCCTAGCAGTATATGGAGAGAGACAGGAGGTAGATTTGATGTTTTTATTTATTAGTGTTTGCAGGAACATGTTTATGGCATTATCTTTTAATTGGAAAAGACAGAAAGATAAAGACACATCAACTTAAAGAATTTTTTTACCTACACTTGCCGTTCTTGGAACTCCTTTCAGTGGTAGAATGTGCTAGACATAATCAATAATTATAATAGAAATAAAGAAATATTATTTTATCAAAGAAAGTTCAGGAAAAAAATAATATATTATCAATTCAACCAATACAGATCCCATCTGAACTATTCTGAATACAATTAAATTACTTCAAGAAGATTGTAAAAAAGACACTAGCTTTTAATCATTTTGCTCACAGTACCATGGGAACCCCACCTCACTTGTTCATGGCATCAAATTATTTTTTACTAGAACCATGTAGAGGCAGACAATACAATTAATTTGAACTTTACTTTTGATAAATATTTGAGGACATTAAATATTCATACAGTGAAAACTGCAGCTTAGGGTTTCAAGAGAATATGCATATGGTCTCAATTCAGAATTATCCTTTAATTACGCCTAGTTACCAGCTAACAATTGGGATCAAAATAGTCAGAGATCAAGAAATAATGGTTTAGCTCTATACATAGATATAAGTTAACAGTTAATATGCATAGGATAGAAAAAAAGACTTTAACCCTGTTTTTTTTTTTTTATTTGGCTTATTTTAAGAAAAAATTCAATTTAGTTTTCATCTGAATAGCAAAATTCCTTAAGCTCTATTCTTTTTAACTTAAATTCGATTTCAATTCAATTTAGTAAATTTAGTAAAAAATTTAGAGATTTAGTCAATAAATCAATTAAATTCATTCTAGTTAAGTAAAAAAAACAAGACCTTAGTCATTCAGCCAATTCAATTTAGTTCTATCATAAAAAAAAGGAACACCTTAATTATTTTTCAATTTCAACTCTAACACATAGATAAGAAGATTTTCATACTTAATAGTAAGGAACTAAAAATTGCTAATTAGCTTGAATATAAATTAGATAGAGTGAAACATTGAGTGCCTAGACGGAAACTAGGTGCAAACTGTCTTCATTTACAACAATGATCGGATATAGTTATGAAATTAGTACACATTCATTATCCAAGTTTTGCATATAGAACATGCTTAAAGGTGAAGAATTAAGTGAATATTAATAAGAACACTATATATACTAGCATAATTATGTGAGATGCCAATGCATATTATTCAATATCCATTCAAATCCAAAATCAATTAGGAAAACCAGATATGTGCTGATATCAGTGCATATCCAGCATAGAGTAAAAGTCCATATTTACCAATTAATTATAGCTCAATTGCTACATAATAATAAATCATGACTGGATTTCAAATAATATCTTCAGAAAAATCAATGATACAAAATAAAATAAGTCATATTTTGTGCTGCTTTTTCAGTATTATTGACAAATTGTCCATCCAGCTGCTGCAACTTGTTAGTAACAACATATCTTCTTTAACAAGTTCAAATTTTCCAATTATAAACTATTGCAGAAAATATCTAATGGCAGTATCTAGTAATATAAAAACCAAAACATCTATAGCTACTCACCCTTCAAATTTGTAACGGATCTAGAATTCACTGACACTAGCTAGCACTCTAGTGTTTAGAGGTGCTTAATTAAAATTTTGGATACTTCTATCCTATAAAATTATAAAACAAACACAGATATAATTAAGTTTTTGAGTGACTAGTGAATGTTCAAACCCCTCCCGACCCGTCTAAATCCGACCCTGCTTAAATGTAACCAAATCAAATGTAAAATAAAAAATCAAAGAAGCATCACAACTTGAGTTTTCTAGTTAGTACTAGAACCCAAGTAACCAAGTTGCTCTACAAGCATATCTACATCTTCAATATTTTCAACTTCATCACCAAAAATCCCAATATCTTCCCCAAAATCATCATTCATTAGTAAATCATCCCAAAATCTCTCATCAAGCTGCCCTTTCCCTAATTTTTCAGTATATTCTAACTCCAAATTCTGCTCCCCTCCACTACTCATCATCATCCCTTCAATACTCATCCCCATTCTATCCAATTCCGGGACCCGAAATTCCGAAAAATCACCAAATTCTTGAGGCTCATTCTTCACAAAACTTTCAATCTGTTGCACATTGTTATTTAGCCCTTGATCGATAGGTCTTCTTCTCTTCTTACTAATTGCATCTTCAATTTCCTTCCTCTTATCCTTTTGTAGTGCTAATTGCTGCATAAAGTTAGGATTATTCATAGCTCTAGCCAAAAAGTTCATCATGTGTTGCTGTTTTGTCTCGGTCTTTTTAAGTCTATGTTCCATTTTTTGAAGACAAGACTTAGTAGTTTGTTGTTGTTGACGAAGTTTGACCAGCTCTAACATTAGTATTTGTTTGTCTCGTCTTAATTGGTCGAGTTCTTCGTCTATTCCAAATCTTCCGAGTTCAACACAAGGGTCAAAAGATTGTTGAGAAGAAGCATTTGAAGCTTGAATTTGTTGAGTTCTTCTTCTTCTAATGTTCTTGAGTAGATGTTTTTGGCCTCTAAGAAAACCTTCATTTGCAAATTCCCATTTATCTGGATCAACTTTTTTAAAACCCTACATTAACCAAAATTTTCCTTATGTTCTAAGTTCCAATTGTAAATGATAGTTTGTTCATCTTTGAATCTAAACTTTGTATGAATTCGAGTAGAGCTACATGTAGTAGAAAAAAGATTCATAAATATCGATCATCAATTACTGAGAGATTAATACATGTCTAAAACATGTGGATATACATTAGCAATAATAGAAATCCAAGTATATTTATCACTGCTAACTCTATGTGTCTTTAGAAAAATTATTGGCCAAAAGAAAACTATACACAAGTAACATGTGTTAGGAATTGGATAGTTGATTATAACAAGTTTGATATGAGGACTAGAAAATTAGATATTATTCAATCACAAGAATAAGAGATCTAAGTTTAAACATAATTCATTAATAATTATCAGCAAGTGGGTACAACACTAATTAAATCTTGTTCTTTATTCAGTCCCTAACTCTCAAATCATTTTAGATCCTCTTACATTCGTAACTCTCTAGGCCACAGCCCTCAGCACCAAAGAGTGACTTACAAAATAATTTACATATTATTGCGCTTTTGGCACTCGAACAACGACAGCAGAAATCGAACTTAGTGTCACCTTATTATTGTTAGCTCGCCATCATTGAAAAACAACTCTTACTTGTATATATATAGTTTAACTCAAATCTTATTCTAATTAGACAAATCAAACTAGATATGATTAATTCTAGACATAGCTTCACAAAATGGACCAAGATATATATTCTGAAAATAATACAAGATCCTCTTTCTTTGAAGTTAAAGTATATGAAAAATAATACATTCTATCACCCATCTTTTAGTATTTTTAAATATGTTTACCAGATTCGACCCAGGAAATTGACCCTCGAATGGACCGGATCTCTTCTAAGAACTCCAACCGACAACATGATGGTTACATTTTATCTCCTCTCATGAACATTATTGGTGTATTCAAATTGGAAAACCCCAAGTGAGATTACACTAATACCATAAAAAGAGAGATTTATTTACTCACAAATTCTTGATTGTGTTCTAGCTGCATGTAATTAGTAAAATTATAACAAAAATTGAGGATAGGTCAATCATATTAAAGAAAGAAAGAAAAGAAAAGAGAACTTACATATGTGTTGAGCTGTCTAACAAAGCTTGAAAAATTATTGTGCTTGAAATATCTAGGAAGAAGACTCATGGAGAAGGTTTGGGGATCCCAAACAACAAAACTATTGTTACCTCTACTCCAAGAAACTATGTTGTTTGTGCTCAAATCCTCAACTATCTCATAAGTTTTTGTAAGAAAAGGGGGAGGTCCACAATCATGAAGCCCTTCCATTGGCTGAGGAATAATAACAGATGAACTACCTCCACCATACTCTTCTTCCTTCACTCTCCCAAATTGAATATTCATTGTATAAAATTGAATACCCAGATGAAAGAAATTTGAGATTTGATGTGGGTTTGGGTTATTTTTGTGTTAGGAGTAGAAAAGATTTGAACTTGGGAGTTGGAGATAGATATGAATGAAGTACAAATTAATGTGGGTTCAGATTATGATTTGTGAAAGTAAAAGTACAAGGATGTAATGAGGTTTTTTGTGATTTTGAGTGAGTTAGAAAGATGGACTGAAGATCTAAAAAAAAGAACAAGAGACCAATTTTTGAGGAAGGAGTTCTGACTAAAGATTCTTTGAGGAGGTGATTGGTTTTATGCTAAAAGAAGACCAACAACAATAAATTTTAAAAAAATGAAGAGCAAAAGTGGAAAGGGACACGGGCTACATACATGATCTGTTGATAAATAGATCTTCATTTTCTATTTCATTCTTTTTATAAACCGCAAACAGCAGGATTTGAAGACTAAATTTCCACTCGCATATTGATGAATGTCAAAATCGTGTTGTATTCTCATTTTTTTATTAGGCCTACTACCTGTAGCCTCAAAAAATCAATTTTAAACCCATATAAGCTAGTTAACCTTGTTAATTTCGTTAGACTTATTTATCAAACAATTAAATTTGTTTAAAGTGATTTTGATTCGTTTACAATTATGTATATGTTTCAATTTTAAATTGTCCATATATACCCTCCCATTAATTAGTTGATAGCGAAACTTTTTAATAATTTAGGACCCAACCCAATTACCTTTTTTTTCTTTGCTTAATGAGATAGAATCATTATAATACTAATGAAGTTGATTGGTGGAAAATACCAAATGAAGTTGCAAATTTATAGATTTAAAAGGGAGGCGGTATGACTTGCACACCCACTAATTGTTAAAAAGTGTTAAAAAAAACATGTAAATATTGCATACAAAAATTTGGTTTATATATATCTGCCAATGGCCTCTCAATAATTTTCTTTATATTTGAGACTCCACATTTATTAACCATGATTACTAATGTTATTAACTTATTATTATGATTGAAGTGGAGGGGATTGGTTGATGACGATGCAACAGTTAGCCACAAAATGGCAATTGAGAAATATTCTGTTTCTCTAATTCCTATTGGTTTCTTTCTCCTTTGGGAAAGATACTGCCCTACCGACCTCACTTTTTTTATACTATTATTATATATGCAGTGATGATCTACAAGAATACAACCCCACAACTACCCTTCAAAAGAGAAAGAATTCTAATATTAAATCTAAGCAGCTGAAAATATCTTCAAGTATGAAAAATATCTTAGGGAGGGAGCTAAACGTATTTAAAATTCAGCTTTAACCAAGATGGAAAGGAATATGCTTTCATGATCAGATGTTCCTAGTTAAGGAAAATTAAACCTTCCCAACTGCTGTTTTTTTTTTTTTTTTTTAAGCAAACCCAACTGCTGTTTTTAAATAAATATAAAAAATGTATTTATAAGTAATAACATAAAAATTCCTTTCATAAAAAATTAATAAATAAAGGCCTATTTATAGTGTGGTCCGTTTGAAATCCGTAACCTTTTTAATTATTACAAAAGGTTTCTAACAATTAGACTAATATCTTCGCTACACAATTGCTAGTTGTTAGTTAATCGGTAAAAGATAGCTAATGAAGATATTCCATAATTGTATCCACGTTTCATCAAATAAAACAAAAGTAGAATTAAATAGAGAGTGATTCTCATTTCTATTCACTTTACCCAGACACTAATTTTAAAATTTTACTAAATATCTCCCTTTGGTTGACTATTATGTCAATTGTGTCTTCACATGCTGAAGCAACGGGTTTATTATAAAAACTTTTGATATAATGTAACATATCACCAAGAAACAAGATATGTGAGAGTTTGAAAAGTGATATAAATACTAGAACACATGGAGTAGTGATAATCACATTGATGAATTAATCATAAACGTACCGACAGCTTAATCATGTCGATCAATCAAAAGGAAAACACTATAGTGAACACATCAAAAGACGTGCATGGTTTTATTGTGTCTCATTGAATAAGTAAATTAGATGTCACATTTGTTATAACTATTTTGACACTCAACCGAGTATAATCATGACACGCGTCTAGGACACAAAAACTCATTCAACTATATATAAATTAGTACTCCAATTTTTGTATCTTAAATATATAGATTACACAAAAACACGTGTAATGAGTTATCGTTCAAATATATTTTTTTGGACTCTTCATTTTTGTATCTTAAATATATCAATCCCAATCTTTTTCTTTTTTGGATAATCAGATATCAATTCCAATCTCAATCAAGAAAAGAGATCACATTTTCGTCCACATCAGCTTTCAATGTGTTTTACTTAGATTAACTTTTTAACAAATGGATAGAATTTTACAACATTAAAAACGAATCTGCCCTTTGGGCTATGATTTAACAATTTTTTCTACCTTGAAATAGTAATATGTCCTAAAAATTTGTTTTTTTTAGTAGAAGAAAGAAAGTTATGTCCTTTTTTTTTTTTTATCAGTGACAGTATGTCCTTTTTTTCTTAGAGAAAAAGTTATGTCCTTAATTTATTTGAGGAGCAATAAACAAATAATAATTGTAAACAATTATATAAACTAATGAATTGTTGAAAACGCTGTCCAATAGCCACTCGACAGTTATGGGGGTAGACTGGCTTTTGGAATCATAATCAAACAAGACAATAATCATACATTAGAAAATATTTGTCTATAAAACTAATCGACAGGTGTCTCATTCTGCAGGTTCCCACGTTGCATGTCTACACGTGTCAAATCTTCTTTTGATAAAAGTTGCCAAATAATATAATTGTGATAATTATATAATTATAATTATCAAACTGAAAGCTTGAAGATGAGTGTGGCACAAAACAAACCCGACAATGGAAAATCTACTACAAGATTTGTATACCATAAAAAAAAGGAACGACACATGGGGAAACATTATTGGCCCAAGAGTTGAACCTTTTGAAATTTGTATATATACTGGAAATTTGATAATGTTCTTTTTTTAAAAGGGAGGAGGTGTTAGAGCATCCTCAATAGGGTTACCAAAAAAGAGCATCCTCAATAGAAGTACTTAGTTTTGTGCTTCAAACACTATTTCAAGCACTCATTTGTAGTCCTTTAAATTTTGACTATTGTAGAATAAGTCCTTCAACAAAAAGTATGGACCCCACATGTCATAACCTTTTAATTATTCAAATACCCAAAACTATTAAATAAATCTTACAAATTTATATAATAATTACTTTAAACAATTAAATAACTATTAATTCAATATATTTATTTATAAAAATATTTAATTATTTTTTTTAGAGTATTAAAAATTAGAGTCTCGAATTGTAATACATATCTTTTTGAGAATTAAAAATCAGAGTCTCGAATTATTTCGTTTTGAAAAATTGTGGTCGTTGGAAATTCGGAGACATTTGAGAATTTACTTGGTTTTCATTAAGATTCTGAGAATTTTAAGAGTTTTGGTAAAAATATTGATAATTTTGGTTACCCGAATATTGACTATTCGGGTACCCAGAATCGTAAGAACCTTGAACACATACGTATCAATAGAAAAGGACATGACAAATAGAAAAAAAAGAAGCAATATTTAACATTTATAATAAAAGGACCTTTTGAACATTTGTCTTTTGAACATTTGTTTTTTAAGGGACCATTTGAACATTTTAAAACAAGATAAATGAAAGAAAAACAGTTTAACCCATTAAATTTCTATACAAAAGAAAGACCGTTTAATATTTAATATATTATTAATTTAAATTTTATTTTTTTTATATTAGGGAGAGGAGAGGTGGCACAAGTGGGACCATTTTTCTTTGTGCTTCAAATGAAGCACTTCAATATTGAAGCACCAACCAACCACATAAGCCACAATGGCAAAAGATTAAAATTCAATTTTTCAAGCACTTGTGAAGCACCCCATTGAGGATGCTCTTAAAACATAAAGAAAAGAAAAACGAATAGAAAAGACTAGCAACTAATAATTCATATGAATTTTATGCCCTTCAAGTCTGGAAAAATAATATTCTTAATATTTGCAATTAGCGTACTACATCCGTGATGAATGACTACAAAATTTATCATCCAATCACACCTCTTTTTACTAGATACTAGTTATTAAGTACTGAAGTACATCAATCATTTAAAATATCGAATTCTAGAGATAAATATGCAGCTATGATCAAAATATTTGGTGGTTCCAAAAAGACCTATCAATTTATCCAACTCGAAATTTAATTAATCTGAACCTTGGGCACTATAATATTTTTAATACTTCGAACTTGTTCAAACACAACCCATTAAAATTTATAGATATAAAAATTAAGTTGAACACGTGTCACCTAGGGTATCTGCCTGTGTTTGTTTAAGTGAAAAGTTTAGGTGGTATTATACACCTGTAGTTACTTGAACTTGGATGCTTTTACTTAAAAAAATCAAAACTAATTTGAGAATTTTAATAGGAGAATACATATGATATTTTAAAAAAATTATTCTGACTTCGTAATCAAACTAAACATCCTTTGGACTTGAATCTATGCCATATTTCATTCTCAGAAACCCATTTCAATAGCATCCCATATTTTCCTATCATTCTTACAATTTTTAGGCCCCATTTCTTATTTTATTTCTTGAGAGAAAGGCCCTATTTAGTAGTACTGTAACTAGCTTTGTAACAGATTCACTGTCCATTGCAACTGAAGTTGATTAATGTTTTGTTACTCTTATTTTTTCTATGCTAATAGAATTGCTAAGGTTCAAGTTTGATAATATAACACTATACAATTCTATCACATTGGAATATTATTTAGATTACAACTATGATTATGTTACATTCCATTATAATGCTATGTTTGATTAGGGTGTTATGGAAGTAAGGTAAGGTAAAATAAGCAAACTGAAATATGCTAAAGTACTCTGAAAACCTTGTTATGTTTAGGACCAAGTAAAATAAAGTAAACTCCAAAAAAGTAAAGTAAAAATCCAAATATGTTGTATATGATTTGAAGATAAATATTTATATCCTTACAAAATGAGTTATATTCAAGTCATTGAAGCTATTTTTTGTAAGATAAAATTATTTAGTCAAGGATTACCATGGAAACAATTTGGAAAGTTAGAAAAACCACCCTTTTTTACCATTAATTTGATTTACCATAAAACATCATAACAAACATTAAGTCGATAACTCTATAGTACATGGCAAATATTGCCATGTACTGCAAACCTCTTCTTACATAACCTTTTCTTACAATAAGTAGTTATTACCATATTAATTTTAATAAAAACTTTTTAGACAAAAATTTAAATAATATAGTATATAAATAAAATGAATAATACACATATTAGAATTCTTTTCTCTTTCAAAATTCTAAATTCCTAATTATGAACAAACTTGATTGGATTTGGGTTGTATTTTATTTTCTTTTTTCCTTCCTACCCCTGCCAGCCTCTTGCTCTCATGTTTTTCTCTGTATTTGTTTTTCCTAATCGGTAATTAATATTTTAGATAATAATTTATATAAAATTCTAGACCCTAAATAAAAACTCTAGACCTAAAAAAAACTAAACTTTAGACCTTAAATTACGAATGCTAGGTACTAACATATATGGCGTATCATCGAATTATAGGGTTGCATACGGGATGACGTGGTATGCTTGGCATATACTAAATTTTTTCATTATATACTTAATTACTATAAAATCATCGTAAAATATGAATTCGCAATTTAAACAAATACAAAACTTTCAATAACATAAAATATATTTTGAAAACATTTAATAACATACACAAATTTAATGTTGAAACAACAAAAGTTTATCTCATGATCAATCATTGTAACTTGCTTTGTGGGACCTAAGTTCAAATCCACGTCTTGATTCTGTTTATCTATGTCTTGAACCCGTTTAATTAAAGACTCACCAAACCCATCAAACGATCCATTTGCAATTATAATGTTTATTATAATATAATGTTTCTGATTTTACGAATTATAAAGTATTATATTGTTTTTAAAAAGGGTATCACTATTTACAACTCAGTTTTTCCGAACTACAGCCCACTTTGGACATTTTTACCCTTTCATTTCTCCTAATCTTAAACTAAAATTTTCTTATTCTCCCAACCAAAATTTAAGCTAACGTATTAAAAAAAACAACAATTACATGTAACTAATCATTGTTTGAACATTTAGTATTAATTTCACGTCAATTGATTTTTTTCGGAAAGTAAAGCAATTACACATAACTAATTAAGTCATTGTTCGAACATTTAGTAGTAAACATACGTCTAAAATTTAAAATTACACATAACTAATAAAAAATTAAATTTTATTAAAAAGAAAGTTATAGAAAGATTAATTTGTATTTTTTTTTTAATATAGGCGCAAACGGTCACCTTGGCCATTTGTCCATAAGGACAATGTCCTTATGGACAAATGGCCTCCTTAGGCGTTTGTCCATAGGGACAAACGACCAAGGAGGCCGTTTCCGCCTTTAACTTTTTTTTTTTTTTCAACTGATCTTAGACATTTTAAAAAAAGTAAAAAATTATTTTATATAAATTCAAGAGTTAATTAGGTAATTTTTGTGACTTTTTTTTCGATTGAATGTGGTACTTTTTCGTGTCTTTATTTTCGAATCTAAAATTTTTCTCTATTTTTCCGTGTTTGTTAATTTGGCGAGAAAGAGGATTAAGAGAATTTAGAAAAAAATAGTTTAAGAGAAAGTATAAATGACAAGGGCAAAACTGAAAAAGTGTGTTGTAATTCGAAAAAACTTGGCTGTAAATAGTAAGTCACTCTTAAAAATCACTCATTAAAAAATATTAAAAAAAAGAGGCGTGGGTGGATAGAGTTAATTGAGACCTATTACAACAAAAATCTATTACAAAACTTTATTACCTATTACAATAAAAATCTATTACGAAGCTTTTCTAAATTAAATAATTATTTTAAATTATATTCTCCTATACATTGCAGTACCCAGCGGGTACTGCAGAATTTTCGTTAACCCTCAAAACAAACAAAAGCTTTTAGTTAAATTTAATTACCTTACCTTACTAAACCCTAAAACAAACATGGTGTTAGAAGTAGGATTATTAGTTAGTAGTAGTATCATCAGTATAATCTAGGAAAGCATAACTACTCTCTTAAAATTGGAGACAAAACAAAATAAAGACTACTAGCCATGAAAGACTGTGTATATAAAATATTATTTAGTTTTTTTTCTACAGAGCCCCGAGTATTGTCTTAGAATAATTACGTTGTTGTCAAAGTACATGAGCTATACCAGGATAAGCTCACCACTTCACATAGACAACTACGCAAGCATGCAACTTAACAAGCCATAACTTAATAGTCAAACTACAGCCATGAGCAACATACAGGTAAATGTACCCCCACATATATGGGGTAGTGTTCTTATTAAAGTCTTACATGACTCTCAATGCGACATTACAAAAGCAGTCTGTCTGAATTTCATGCAGCAGCATTAACAGCACGACCGCCCACTTCTTTCTGCACGAAAGCTTTCACATACTCTTTCCTGCAAGACAATCACACCTTGTAAGAGATTATGAGGTGTAGTAGGTCCCGCAAGCACAATCTAAACGTTATAGACGAATACATAAGAGCTCTCTAAACTTGACCTGGAAAAGTCATTACAACCAAGTTCAAACCAATAGGTCACAGTGAGCAAATTCAAGGGGCCAATAGCCCATATAAGTCATTTTGAGCAAGTTCAAGTGACCAATAGATCACTTTTAAGTTTGACATAATAAGACATCCCAAAATTCTGGAAACCATTAAGTCTTTCGAGCCAAGTTCAAGGGAGCCAGATATATTTAGTCTGAAGATATCTATCATAAAAAATCATGAGATGAGACAGTTATGCATACCTTTCTGGTAGATGATCATGTGGACGGTTGAAAGGAGTCCAAATCGGATCACCCACAAAAAGTCTCATTGCCTGCATCACTTTTTATTGTCAAAACTGGAACTGTATATTGAGGGAAAAATAGAACATGACATAAGCAAAAGGACCAACAGCTTGCAAGATGAGTCCAAAAGGCTCATACACCTTCATCTGAATATCAGACGCAACCAACCAATTTCTAACTGAAAAATTTACACATACCAACTTTGAAATATTTAAGTAGTCACTTTTTTCATGTAGATCATGGGAATTTTAATTACTTATTAAACGAATCCCGTATCAACAACCCATAAAGAGAACATTACTTAAAGCAGTTGGCAGAAGCATCCTACAGCCCTCGATCATTCTCATTTTGGTAGATGGAGCCATTCATCTTTCAATTTAACCCATTAAACCTCTGATCTTTTATTCACATTAAGCCCCTAGTGACCAGAGAAGTGAGCTTTGAACATAAAGTAACATAACATTATCCAATTAATATGCCTTCAGTGATCAGGGGGATTCAAGATGCTTTTTGCCAAATAAGTTAGGTGACTTAATATTTAGGATCAAAACTAATGCTCGACGACGATGGTGATGGTGATGGTGATGATGATAATAATAATGGTGATAATAATAATGATAATAATAATAATAATAATAATAATAATAATAATTACAAAACTGGCCAAATTGAGATATGTCCATTTACATTTTTGGACCCATTTTCATACATGTAACCAAACAGGCCACTCGCATGGAAAAAAAGCCAAAACTACCCTTCGCAGAATGGCGTTCTGCGAAGCAGAATTAGCTTTTGCAAAGCTAAAAACGAGCTTCGCACTGCGAAGCTCCTGCAAAGCATTTTTAGCTTTGCAGATCCCCTTCTGCGAATGATATTTTTGGCAATCCGCCACAAAAGAGCCTCTTTTGTAACATGTGTAGAAGTGGGGTTAAAAACGTAGACGGGCCTCTCAAATGGGGTCATTCTGGTAATTAACTGTAATAATAATAACAATGATATCTGCAACTCAGCCAAAACACTTGATTCAAAATCCTCAACATTATCATTTTAGATAAGCATATCCATGTTTTACTGGAGCCCACATATAATGTCATATCCTGTAAATAAGTCAAGATTATAGATGCCTCTCAATATAGAGGGAGCTCGACTCTTTCACCACTCTGTTCGAAATAACTCTCAAATATATCAACCTATATTAGCACCATAATCTCAAGTTGATATATCATGAATGGATGATATGACAACATGGTGTCACCAAAACATCAAAAAAGAGATGATAGATAGGGTACATTGGTGATGATGCATTTGCAGCATTAGAAAAATGGTCATGCATATCAAATATAGCAATATATCTTCTTTTAAGAGATATAGATGACACATGGTATTCAGATACATCCATTGAGATTACTGGTAAATATAAATTTTTAATTATTAAAGTCTAACGGTGCTGCTGGTAATAGCAGTGGCACTGCCATGTGCCAATGGGATATAGTCTCCAGCATGACCAATACCAACAGCATTATCATGACAAAATGGGTGGAGAATAGGAATGAGTTTAATCACTTCTCAAATTTCCCCTTTCGACGAATAAACAACACAAACAACTGACTCTATACCTTGATGTAGTTGTCTGAATCTAGAGTGAAGCGATGATAGATTCCAGCTGGTAAGACAATCATTCCACCTTTCTTCACCCACACTCGAATCCAGCGCTCATCATGATCCCTGACATCAAAATAACCTACACAGACCCAAGATTATTCAGACTCGAACAGACTAGATAACAACAAATTGGAGAAGGAGAAATCTTTACCACTTCCAGCCACACAGTAACGGATCTCCTCATCCGTGTGAAGATGTTCTTCGAAAAAGTTCTTAATCTTCTCTTCATAATTCGGAAGCTTCTCAGGGCAAACTTCGCAGAAGTCCTGGAAAAAGGTAATGTTTAGTAAACACCGAATACTTGTCAAACTGAAAAAAGAAACTGACCATTAACGCCGGAAAAAATCAAGAACAAGCACATAACTTATGTGTTGAACATTATTCAGAAATGCCTGAGAAACCTCCAATTAACTCAATCTATTATATGCATTACCCATCTAAATCAAGTGACTTGAGAGAAAGACGCATAATGAAACTAACTTATATCATAACAATGAAAACTATACTCACATTGCCAGTCTCATAGCACATTAACAACAACAACAACAACAAAATCTGGGGCAATTCTATAACAACCAACAACCAATCCTCACCAAGGAATAAATAGAATAATAACAGGATTACAAATTTAACAGCGCAAAGTAAAACAATGCAACAAACCATGTAAGAATATCCACGTTCTTCTCGAATCTTCTTCAACTCTTCATCTGTTTCATAATTGTCAGCATCCAGTCTCCAACTGAGTACCCCAAGCTCTACAAGGCAAGATTTTATAAATAAAGGTAAGTTAAACATAAGATTTTGATGATCTCATAAAATCAAGTGTTTGCAACGATGTGTACCAGCAAGTTTGTCTAACGACACAAATTCCTTAGGCTCCCTGTGATGAGGCAGTCTCTGGTCCTCCTCACTATCATCCATGTACCATGCTTGAAGAACCTCTTCTCTTAGATCCTGTAAAAAAAAAAGAAACACATAAAAATAAGAAAACTACCACAGCCTACCTACAAATTCAGTTTTTCAGCATGTTTTCTTACAAATTCATCTGAGAAAAAAACCAAAGTTACAGCAACGTAATGCTAACACTACAAAGGTCTTTAGAAACAATGGCAATGTAATGTTAATGCTGGAAAGGCACTACATTACAATCAACTATAAGTAGAGACAATTGATTATGGAGCTCTTGTAAATACACAACCAAATATGATCAGAAGTCCCCTGGGTATCAATTGTCTCAGTTTCCTTCTACATTCTTCAGACCCAAACCCATCTCTAAGTTTGCCAAAGATTGACAATACCAGCACAACTTTCACAATTTACTTTCTCCTACATGCACTATACCACAGACCAAGAGCCAGAGTAACACTAGAAACCATAACCAGCTTTTGAGATCATATCTCTAGATAACATACAGCTTAGCTCTCCAACCACACTCAAAAAAATAACAAGTATAAAAGGAAAGAAGAAAGCCACAAATGGAAATTAAAAATAACTGAATTTCATTTTCGTATATATTAACATCACTGCATTGCAATCTGAAGTGAAGGAACCACGTCAGAATAAAGTATTCCGTCATCCACATAGTTTTACTTGAAACCAACTCTTTTAAACTTTAAGAATAATGCATTATGATGAACATCATTACTTCATCTTATCAACCGTTTCTCGCAATTAAACTAAATTTTTAGAGGATTTAAAAACAAGACAACAGAGTTTCTTTTGTACAACGATAGGCAACAGATACCACAGTAATTTGCGGTACCCTGAATGAGTTCTGAATGCACCTCAGGAGCAAAATGAGACAGATACGGACAGTGCACCTGCTACATGCTGCAGTAAATGGTTTTGGAGCAGCTTCTAACTCTAGCATTTTCAAAACCATTGTCCCCCAACCCTTAGTGGTTGCAAAGTGCAAAAGCAGTTTGAACCAACTACCGCAACAAATTGAACTTTTTTAGAGTAGTTATCCTGTATATTTGGCTAATCCACAGCCAAGGACCCCGCCCCCCCCCCCCCCCCCCCCTCCCGCGCGGAAATCAATACCGCTCCTACTTGGGGTGGTTTCGGTCCACCCATGCGTTGGAACCACCTCTATAGTGATTGGTTTCGGCCCCCCCGGTTTGAGAATTTCTTAATAAAAGTTGACTTCCGATGATAATTTGTCGGAAATCTACAAGATATTGTCAAAAATATGTTAAATTGTGTAGGAAATCTGAAGAATTTTGCCGAAAATTGTTGGGAATCTATAAAATTTTGTTGAAAATATGTTAAATTCTCTAGGAAATCTAAATTTTTTTGTCGAAAATCCGCAATTTTAGTCAAAAAAAAATAAAATTCGATTTCCCCTCTTTTTGAGAGAAGGCACAAGCTAAAATGAAATTCTTTGCTGTAGGAAAAAAAAAATTTGCAGAATTTGATGGGTGTTAACCTGGATTGGGCACTGTCCCCAGCATAAGCATACATACATGCAAAATATGAGTATTCCTATTCGTTCTGGGATGGATCCGCTAGAACGTATGTTGCACGGATACAGAAACGGACACAGTGAAAACCGGAAACATTATATCTAAAACATAACCCTTGACAAAATATAGCTTTGACAGGGATAGAGAACATCCTTATTTATGATTTGACATGCAATATAATCAGTCGTCCGTTTAAACTCCAAATTAAACTCCTACAAGCAAAAGTGAAGGAGCAAAGAGAAGTTGAGCTAAGCAATTGAAGTTGTCAAAATAGAAAGTCGAATTCCGATTTGAAATTTGATAATTGAAATCAGCAGCTAGGGTTTCAGATAATACGATTTCAATGTAATCGCTAAACGGATATAGAAAGAATGATCAGTCGTCTGCATCAAATAGCTCAAGCAGATATATCTAAGAAATTAATACCTTGTTCGGCGCAACCATCTTTCAATCTGCTCTTCTAATTTGGTTTCTTTGTTTCTTTGTTTTTCGTGCTTTGGCTCAACGCAATATCAAGATGTTGAAAATTCCAATTTTAAAATTACCACTTACTTGTGGACCTGAAATGCCCTTCTGTATGTTTTGAATGTGTAACGCAAATATGACATGTCTAGATTAATTGAATCATTAAATCAATAAGTGGCAGCTCAACGGTAGATGGTGAATAGCTCAACAGTATATGGTGGATTGAGTTAGAAAAATGAACATTATTTGAGTTCCACTATCATTATTGGAAGGGACCTTGATTTGTTATTCACCAAACTGTTCTCTCCAAATTGAATTAGTCGACATCTATGTGTTATTCGAAAACCAATTAAATTACTAAATGAAAAATCATTAATACTATAATGATATTATTGTCTTTTCACAATTACGAGTGTTGTCCACAATTTTAATGTTGGGGTGAAAAATTTCATTAGATTTTTAAGTTATAATCTAATGATAATTGACCAAATTAAATTTAGCCAGTTATTAAATGAGTGAACACCACTTTCAATCTTTAGCTTTTTAAATATGCATATAATGTTTATGATTCATGCCGTTCTGGAAATTAAGTTTCAAATTTCAGTCCTCCCATTTAAAAATAGAAAATAGAATTTATGTAACCAGATAGCATTAAACAGTAAAACATGATAAGGACGAACAACGATATAATAGAGCAAAACCATAGGCTAAAACCATGAGCCCACATATTAGCCTGTCATGTAACAAAATGGAAATAAATGATAAAATAAATTGTTTTTATCATGCTTTTTAAAACCAGATTTTTATAGATATAGAAATTTAAAGTTGATGGTATTCTCTATTCTATTAATTGGAAGGAATTTGGATTATAAAATCTCAAACTAGAAAAAGTTATTATTATTATATATCTCCTAATAGAAACCCAAATAAAATGTATTAGTGGACAACCACAAGCCATATATTCATATGCTGTAAAAAAAAGCCGTAAATTCATATGAAGCAAATGGAAAAAGAAGAGAAGAAAATAGCGAAAAAGTAGGAAAAGAAAGAGACTTGGTAATCATGGCTTGACAAAACAAATATGAGTTTAACAGTTAATGATATAATTACTATCAATTTTAATTAATTGATATAATCACAAATGCAACCAAACAAAAATCAAATTAGTTTTTAATAGGTAAGTTTTGGTATAATTTCCTCTAGTAATTTCTCCATTTCTATAGTGGGCCTGGTCCACAACTCAAATGGGCTTCTGTTTGGAGATAATGGTCATAAGAGCATCATGTAATGGGCCTGTTACAAAACTATACAGTCTCTTATTTTTTTATGGACTTCACCTCAAACTTTTTGTGTAACAAAAGATAGTTTGAATTGTTAACTCTCGGGTCTGTTTAGTACATGATGTAATATAATAACATAGTGGAATCATAATTTACATTTCGGGGTAACAGCTTTTTAGCTTTTATGGAATAGAATCCCCAAAACTTCATCAATGTTTTTGATTAAATTCGATATCTTTTTTTTAAAAAAAAAAAACTCTAAAAATTAATAACGAAAAGAAATCGCTTAATTCCTAAATGTGGTTCGAATCCATAAATTTTTCATTTATATGAAACCTCCTAACCACTATGCTAAGACTTTCACTACATAAATTTAATATAATTACATATAAATCCGAACTTATTACACCTCTAATATGAGAAGTTATACTATACATTGGTTGTGATATAGACAATTAAAAAATATATAGATATATATCAATTTATTTGAAAATAGTTGATATTAAAAAATAAATTTATAAAAGTTTTATTATTGTTAGAGAATATTGATATATAACCTAGTTGTGGTTATATATCAATATTCTCTAACAATTATATCTAATTTGTTCGAGTAATATTATATAGAAAGTATATTAGGTTAATGTCAATTATTTCATAAACATATACATATTGTAACTTTTACATTTCAAAACAAAAACTCTCTAAGTTTGTTTATAATTTCATCAACTTTTTATGGGTTTTTTTCTTTTTAATCTGTAAAAATTCAATCATTTAATTTGAAGTTGTTCATGTACCTTTAGGTGGTTTCTCTCCAAATTAAAATTTTTTCGTCTATTAAAAATCGAACACGAGACTTTAGCTTAAGCAACTAGAGGTTCTTACTACTCGAATCAACCATAATTTGTACTTTTTATAGTTTTTAAAAGTATATTTTAAAAGCATTGTTTTGAAGTATACATTTTCTATCGAATTTGACTTTCTTATTTCTAGAAAATAAAATATATATGTTATTTAATCCATAATTCATATACTTGTACGTGAAAAAAGTGAAGTTGGAAGACTCAGAATGTTTTTTTCTTTTCTATTAGATAAGAGGGGGGAACACAAACTAAACCCAAAAGTCCATGATTTTAAATAGTTGTTCATGTGTTTTAGCCGTACTTTCTTGGAATTTAAACCATACATTATAATACATATTTTACATTGGATTATAATATTTTAATCTATGTTTTTGTATAATGTACATAATAATATTTAAGAAAGATAAGATTTGAAAAATAATTTGTGGTACGAGATGAAAATAAAAAGAAATAAAAAAGTCCATGGTCCTATACCACCTAGTCCACCGGCAGTGCCAACAAGACAATCAAATCAAATCAAATCAATCAAACAAAAGGATCACTTCAAATAATATTTTATTATTTTATCTTGAATGTAATAAATGAAATGGCCAAACAGGTCCTAAAGTTATGGGCTCACTGAATGACACTCTCACATTTTTCTATACTTAAAATTTTTCAGTTTTGGACTCACCACCTCCCCCTAAACCCTAAACCCTACCCCTAACCTAACCCCTAAATCCAACCCATTCTCACTGTCTCACCTAACCCAGCAAAATGATTGTACAATTCCACACTATCATTTCACTCCCACAACAAAATCATTTCTAATTTTTCAACTCCAAGATAATATATAATAATAATAATTATATCACAATACCAAAACTTGGTTTTTGCTTAGCCTTTTAACTCCATTGTTCCGAATGAAAGTCGACTAAGTTCTATTTAAAAATTAAAATCGAGCATTTGATTTAAATTTATAGTTCAAACTTGTTTAAGTGTTTAAAATTCGATTTATCTTTGAGTAATTCTTCAACTAATCATTGATTTATTAGAAAGTGACTTTGGCCTCGAAATTAGTGAAGTTGTCAGGGATCGAACTCAAAATCTTTCTATCACAAAAGCTTTGACACCATATTATTTAACCGACTTAACTATAACTGCGAGCTAATAGTTAAAGCTAACAACTTCTTTTATATTAATTCCTGACAAAAACTATAAATAATCTTGATAAAGAAAGATTGAATTAGTTCTTGAATTGGAGAAGTTACAATTATGGAAGAAGAAGTGGTTACAGTGGAAAACCTAATTCCTTTTTATGAAGACTATATAGAAAGACGATGGAGGGTTACAACTCATACCTATTTACAAACTTAACGGTGGTGAGTTAAAACTCATAACTATTTATAAGCTTAAACTCTTACTAACTAACTAATTTACAAATGGAACCTGTACAATAATTATTTAATTACAAATAGAACTTATATAATTATCAAATACTCCGTAATACATTAAAGTAAAGTAGCTTAATAAATTGTACACAAGATAAACATAAAGATTTATTACTAATATTTAAATCGTTATGTCCGCTCAGATATTTAGTTTGCCTTTGAAAAAGAACCACATCAAAAAATAGCAAAATCTTTTTATTAAGCTAATTGTGGTTGAAGATGCCTTTTAGCTCTATCCAAAAATTATCAGTCACTGCATTTAGTGGGAAATGTCATTACAAACAAAGAAAAATAGTTTACGACATTTTAGGCATGTTTATGAATTTAATGAATTGGAGTTGGATGGAAAAAAAAAAGAATTTAAACCGTACTCATTCTATTAATATTGATTATCAAATGTATATAATATATTTCTCATTAAATAAATACTTTTTTAAGTTGGAATTTTCAATTTCCCTTTCTATAACTATCAAATATGTATTGTGTGCTATGCTCAAAAGAATAAATAAATATGTATTGTGTGCTTATTTGGATTGGCCTTGGAGATTTTCCTTTTGATTCCAAGTCCATCTAGGCCCAAGTACGCTTGAAATAAGGATTGACAAGAGTGGGCCAATGCCAAGACTTTTTCTTGTATTTGTAGGATTTATTCCATTGAGCTATCAAGATTAATGAAATCTCAGTTTATATGAATAGTAATTACTATTTGATATTTCTATCAACTTTTTGATATATCGGAGGAAGTGAGGCTCGAACTCAAGAATATTAGTATATCAAAGGGTAAATGTTAACCAAAATAGTTTTCAAATAAAAGATGAGAAGGCATAAATAGATAAGAGAGCAAATAATGGTTTAATGTATGAGATTCAAAATGGCTTATGTATTGGTTAATTATAAAAAAAAAAAAGTACAAATGTAGGACTGATTTGTTGCAGATTACTTAATTGTATACGTTTTGGTATTTTTGTTATCAATATTATAAAAAATTAATATAAGTATTTGAAACTCGAGTTATATGACAATCTGGTTCCACTATAGTGTCTAGTGACATTTTTTTTTTACTACAAAGATCTACAAACCACATTGTTTAACCAATATAGACCCTTGCCTTGGCTATAGTAAATCTCATGGCATGTTTTTTTTTCCTACGTGACTGATATTCTCGAACCAATCTAAAATAAACTTTAACTAAATTTCAATGATGCCTATTGGTTTCATATGGGTCATATGGACCGTATGCTAATGAATTCTAAAAAGGAAAAATATGGCCTGCTCCAAATGAAGTTCGAGCGGATTAAAGAAAAGTCTTAATTACTTGCTCTGTATTATTCTATACTTACTATTATTTACAATCTTGTCAAGTTCTTGCTATTCTTCTCAATATTATTTATATAAATACTATTTCATAATTTGCACATATTCAACTATTCCAAAATTCCAACGTACTCCTACCAAAAAAAATTATTCCAATTTACTCAAATTGGAATTATAAGCTAGAAGCATCATCCGGGCTATTTCAAGCTCAATAACAAAAGGACAAACTTTAAAAAAAAAATAAATCACATGTAATATTTAATTAAATTATGTACAAATTAAAATGTTAGAACTCGTGATGAAGATCATGATATATAGGGTGGGATTCCATGCCTATTAGGCACAAAATAATATCGACCCTCTGATTGATTTGATTGATTGATGTAAAGGGAGAGAGCAAGGTATCAGTAATGGTGGGGGCCATTAATTTTTAAAGCTATAGTATTTATTTTATGACTTTTATTTTTTACACTAAATTTTTTGAATTTTTGTTTTTTTATTTTTTATTTTTACCTGATTTAATGTGGACAATAGTGTCATAGGCACAAAAAGAAAAAAGAAGAACAAAAAAATTACTGCTTCAAAAATTGTATGTATGCTGCAGAAACCCCTCGTGTGCATTGACTATTAATCCTTCCATTCTTTATGATAATCCTTTATGAATATGAATGAAACCTTCTGGTAATTAAAGTTTCTATGAAATTTTTACTGTGCTCTTTTGTTCTTTTTTACTTTTGATGACAAGTTAATTAACTTGATTATTGGGTAGATAATTTTTTGCAACATTTAAGAACCAATTGATATGGACCCAACTTTGATTTATGAAACTGTAATTTTACGTAATTAACTGCGATTATAACAAATGATTTGAGAATGTCTCAAATGGTCATAATGTTCAACTTTTTTTCAAGAAGAGGTGGCATAACTTGAGACACCTTATTAACGACAAAACAATGTCAAGACGTGTAATATTGAAGGCTACCAACATATTTCGATAAAGTGTCACATCATGAAATGGTTCGTGTCACCAGTTTCTTCGAGAGATTCGTCAAATTCGTGGCGGGTCAAGAATCTTGCATTTTGGCCTTGGAAATAACCGAGAGACAACACTTAGTTTCATGAAGAAACATTCTCGAAGAAGTCCAGTCAACTTTTTTACCAAGGATATAATGCACATGGCCCAAGTTACAAATAGGAAAATTTCTCTCAAGAAAAGCCACCAACTTTTATATCAAATCCTGGAAACTTCCGGTCACGAGCAAATCATCAACATATATACGCAATAGCTTTTACTGTGCCTTGGACAAGAAAGTAAAGAGAACATATTGGTTTTGGAGTCTTGAAACCCGAACTGAAGAAGCTTAGAAGTCAATTTCTCATGCCACGTGCGAGGAAATTGCTTCAAACCAATGCTCCTATAATCAATGCACTAAATCCGGAGCACATCAGCATTTTTCGGTGAAAAACTACAACATATGCGTCAAAATAAGATATGCATTTAAGCTTTACTACAATTTATGCTTTTGGTTCAATAAACCAATCGAATTAAAAGCGTGAGTTTATAATCAAAGCCTAATATTTACAATAAAATTATTAAATTACGCCTAACTATATTTTTTATGTTAATTTTTAGGGAAATTCTATGGTCACTTTGTTTTTGACAAAGTAACTATTACTTTGTTTTGTCCACCATTAGATCATGGGGTGAAAAGTGATCTAGTGGTGAATAAAGAAAAGGTACAAACAAAGTAACTCAAAAACAAAGTCACCATAGCCTACACCTAAATTTTAATGATGGCAACAGGTCTGCTTTAGAATTGCTCTCCTATAGTTTATAAAAGGCAGTGAATAGGAACATTTTTCACACCTGTGGTACAGATTTTTCGAATTTCAATATCTGGAAATGATTTTCATTCAAGTGAACAATATTAATGCATGATGAAAAGGAAGTATAAAGTACCTTATAATATTCTTTTGTATCGAACAAACGACAAGTGGATGCTAATATTTCGCTACATTTATAATGCAGATTAAACGTCAAGAACCAACCCAGCAGTTTGTGGGTTTTTATTAATTTTAACTGTTGGGTGAGAAAGCCATATTTGTCTCCCAGTCAATCAACACTTCCACATGCTATTCAAACTTACAATTTCAACAGTGAAATTCAATTATTTTATTAGTTTATGTGTTTTCATATCGAGATTTATAGTTGCATTTAATTAGAAGAAGAAAGGATTATGACAATGCACTTGCACATTAAACTACTGTTACAACAATTTTGTGATCAAACTCTCATTTTTGATTGACATGTCATGGGATGGGATTTCAGATCCTTACATTTTGTACATCAGTACATGTATACTATCAAAATAGTTTATTTTTTAAAAAAAAAATAGCATAAAAAAGAAAATAATTTCCTAAAAAAAAACTATTACTCCCTCCATTCCATTCTGAATTAAATGTATTTTTAGACAAAAAAATCTTAAATAATCGAGGTTTAAATGTATTATTGTACCCTTATTAATTACTTATTTAATATTTAATATATTTATTATTTTTTCAATTATTATTAATTACAAAATTATATTTATCATATCTCACAATTCTCAATTCCTTAATTAAAAAATGAAGAGAAAATAAGCAATACTCCAATTAATTTAGCTAAAGTTAAAATGAGAAAGAAAGAAAAAAAAAATAGTTAAAACGACTTTTAATTCAAAATGAAAGGAGTAGTATATTTTAAAAGAATTTATATTTTTTACAATAGTTTTACGAGGTTAAAATATTCATTTATTTGTTATAAAAGCTAATTAAAATTGTGAATGATTGCCGGCTATAACAAATGAAAATCTGAGTTATTACGAGTATGATTTGGATAGTTCATCAATGTTACCATTAAAACCGGCAATAATTGTGCTAAATTCCTCAATGCCAACAGCAGCATTCTTCAATCTGACATCCCTTATCCCAATGTGCAAGGATTTCCACGATTTTAATCAAGGGTAGTTTTGACATAATAAACCATGAACAAAAGAAAAAAAAATAAAAATATCAGGCCATGCCGGGTGGGAGAATTCTTAGTATTGTTAATAATAATAAAAATTGTGGCTATAAGATTTTACGTTTACGTATTCATAACTCTGATAATTTTTCATGAAAAATAATATATTTGAGGTTACATAATTTCTCAAAATGGTAATTTGTTAACTTAAAAACACTCAAAATTATCATTATAACAATTTCAAAATAGAAAAATTAAAGTGAAACTAGGTTTTTTCATTTTTCTTAAAATCATCATATTAAATTTCGGTTTCCAAATATTTATTTTCTCTTCTTTCTTTTATAATTCTTTAGGATTCGAATTATTTTCTCTTATTTTATTTTTTCTAAAAGAAAAGGCGGATTTCATTAACACAATAAGCACATATATATCAATACAAGTGATAAACTACTAGAGCCAAGACGAGATCCGAACATGCAACAAAGGCGAGCCAGTTGGCTAACTAAACAAAACCCAGATACTTGCAAGTATCGGAAAAAAGCTATATCAGATCAGCAAACAAAATACAATGATCTATTCTCTCCTTATTAAATATCAACTAATTAATTTACTTCAAAATTAAAAACAAACTGAAGAACTAAAGTTAAGTATCCTTATTGCTTTAGAATTTTAATTTTTTAGATCATTAACGATTATTTTTTGAATTTGTGAAACCTCATACCTTGTGTGTGAAATTATATAGCCTCAAACATTTGCATTAAACATTTTTTTTTTAAAAAGAACATTGGATAATGAATATAATGATGACATTTTCCAAGGTCCGTATTGAAATATTTTACGGGACAAATGACAAAATTTAGATACTTTGGCTATTTAAGACAAGAAAAGTCTAAAGAAAATAAGACTTACGAGGAGATTTACATATGTATTAATCTATAGGAAATCTATAGAAACTTCAACGTCAGTTTTTAAATTCAAATTGATGGTCCAAAATGATCGATCCTTTACACTTGATCTTATAAATATAAAAAATTTTATTGAACTTTAAGTGGATATATTGTGAGAGAATTTCACGATATGGATAATATGGTAGTTTAAAGTACTCTAAAATTTATCGATGTATTTTTACATGAATAATTTAAGTCGTATAATTGAAAAAAAAAAGTGATAAATAGAAAGAGTGAAGAAACAAGGAAAGAAACAAAGAAGGGCGTCCCCATATTTCTTGTTTGATGCTTCCTTCGTCTCTCCCATTTTATTATGCCAGTTTCTCTGCGCTCTTATACTATTATGGAAACCCATGTTTTGGCTCACATGCCCCTTTTATTTTTATTACATTCATAAAAACATACCATCTTATTTCTCATATTCCTGCAAAACTCCCCACTTCTTTCCACAGTTGGCTAATAAGCTACAGTTTTCTCACTTTCTTTTCCCCGTGGTCATTCTTTATAGATACAGAAAGAAATATGACAATGCAATAAACTTGTGCCCACATATTGCAACTTAAGAAATGTTACACCTGTACAAATATTGATTATGACATTATTATTGCCCGTAATCTTTTGCTTATATAGATATGTTGCCCATCTAGTTGTTGTTAACTTAATTTGGAAAATAAGATCCAAAATTAGTCTTATGATTATTTTTGACACGTATATTTCAATTGGTCAAAGCATCAATGATTTTCATACCCAAAACTGTTTTCCAATTTAAAACCAATCTATATTATTATTCTAACATATATAAAAAAATTCAAGTAAATCAAACAAATCAAATAAAAGTAACCAAATTTTCTTTTTATTTATTTTAACTACATTAAGCTTAAATGACTAAAGTCCTTGAAAGAAAAACTTAAAAAATTGGATAAAATCTAAAATGCTCAAGAAACATAGTGATCCTTAGCAATATAGAGATTAAGGGGTGGATATTAAGACTCTTTAAAATATAGTAAAAAATATAAAGATCAACATGCTTACAATAATTAAGGAACTATGTAACCCGATAGCACTCTAAAAAACTCATACACAACTGTTTCGGTTTGAAAATTTGGTTTGTCACTCGGTTTTGTGCAACACTCCTCCATTAAACCATATTTAGAAAAATCAATGAAAATAAAAATTTAAACTGATAAATAATTTCCTTATTATATATATGTGACGTTTCCAAACAAAAATTTAAGAATGGTTATGTATTCAATTTTCATGGATGAACACACTAAAAAAACACAAGAAGAAAGAAGATTGAACTCTTGAAAAGAAGCATGCAGCTTCTGGTTTTATGTTGGGAATAATTACAAGATATTTCTGCTTTTTGAATCTTGTTTCACAATAAACAATGTAATTAAGAAGAGAAGAAATCATAAACAAGAGAGAAAAAGAAAGCAAAAAATAATTAAAAATATAAAATCTCTCTTGGTAATCTCACCTCTCTTAAAACTTACATTCCCAAAGCTCCTTTCTCCCTTGCCAAAAAAATAATCACCATCATCATCATATCATATCATATCAACACCTCCATTTCCCACCAATAGTTACCATAACAGTAACACTTACCATGATCTTAATTTTCCCATCAGATCACCCCCCATCCTCTGATTTGTCTGTCACATTTCAATTTCTTCACCACCTGTAATCATATCTTCTCCTTTCATCTTCCTTATTTTACTCCTTGTTTCACGGCATAAATAGTTTATTTCCACACTTGCATCTCCACGCCTCTGGATAATATTCCAGCGGCATGCTAAACCCGGGTTGAATCGGTACATGAACCGGTTTACACGGCGAACATCGCCCACATTTGGATCTACACGTCGGCGGCGAAGAACCCGGGCCGCCGAGTCTTTTTTGACTGAGATATTTAAATCTGTCGAACGCCGTTAATCTGTTACCTTCCGACTTTGTTAATTCACTTCCTGCTTATAAATGCAGAAAAATTTTAGAGCGCTATCGTAGTACGGTACTTACTTAGATATATAAAGCACGACAGCTTGATAAATAACATTTTAGGTTTTTGTGTAAAGTAAGTAATGCTTACCGAGTAATTGGGAGAAAACGGAAGAGAAGAAGAGGAGAAAAGTGAAGGCGGTGACGGCGGATAAGTGGTGGCGGAGGCGTATGACGGCCATCGCCGGCGGAGATGGGAGGAGATCAGCAAGATGGGAGAGAAGTGAAGTGAAGTGAGGAAAGAATGGGGGATGTGGATTTTTATTTTTGGAGGAAGGGAAGGGCAAATTTGAAAATATATGGAGATGGAGGAAGGGAAAAGTCTCAAGTCAAAGAGGAAGAGAGATGGCAAAAAAGATTAGGAAAAGAAAAGTAAGAAAGAAGTGAAGGAGTTTGTTTTTTTGTTTGGCCAAAGGGGAGGGTGTTGTGTTGTAGGCCTCATTGATTGTGACTTAGCTATAGTAATATACCCCTTCCCTCGCCACCAAGTAGCGGCCTCAAGGGATGACGATGGAAACAGAAATAAACTGATTCCACATCGGAAATAAAGAAAATAGAACTTGAGCTTATACGTGATATGTGTATCCAATACATACATGATGCATTTTAAAGCGGTGCAGCCCAATGATGACAAATTTGAGTCAAAAGAGCGAAAAATATCTACATAGTAGTATGCTCGGGGGTTACATTTATTGCTTGGTTGAAGAGCGAAAGATAGTGTAGTAGGCTTGTTGATTGCGACTTTGATAATAGTAATATGACCCTTACCTTACTATTAGTTTACCTTTTTACAATATGGTACAAGATTTTAGACATTATTAAGATGGTGTAGACTTTTGAAGACTAGTAGGAAAGTAATGAGAGATTTTAGTAAGATGAAGTCTGATTCCAAAACGCCTATAAGATTTAGGCGGTATGGTTCGTAGAGTTGGATGCTCAATTTTACTGCTTAGCTAGAGGGGAGAGTTGGTGTGTAGTAGGCCTAATTGATTGTGACTTTGCTAATAGTAATATGCCCTTACCTTACTATTTAATAGTTTACTGGTTTCAGTATATGATTGGTGATGCATCATAAATAGGATTGATTAGTATTCATTGATTAATACATTAATTGATATTAGTGGTGGAAGCCATATGGCATTTGTTTGGTTCGCTTTTGTTTGTTGTAAGGTTTTTACATCTAAAACACAGTATGATTTTCGTAATCCATAACCTATATTCCATTGTTTTGAAAAATAAAAATTAAAAACATAAAAGATTAGTTGAATTTTAACTATCAATGTAATCTAATATTAATCTTAGATAAAAAGAACAATTAAGCATATGCTAACTTACAAAATTAGATAAGTTTTAACTCATCTTACATAAATAATTAAGTCATATTCTTTTTAGCCTCTCCCAACGTAAATTAAGCCCCCTTAGTAAAAATGAACTAAGAAAATTATAAATTATCTTAAGATCAAGGTTTTGGATTGTGGTAATATGTAATGTTAGTAGAGTGACATATATCAACAATTATGAAATATATCGTCCAAAAACACAATATGAAGTTTTCATTGAGTACTTGCCGTTTGAGGGGATTTGATCATCTTGTGTTGTGGACTTTAAATTTGTTTATTCCTTTTACTTCCGATATAAGGATCAATTAAGTTAATTATCACGTACTATTTCACTGGAATGAACGATCAAATTAAATGACTCTTGAAGTTAACGCGCCAATGATAAGTTGCATCCTAAAACGTTCACTTCAATTGGATCAAACCGAAAAGACGCTGGAATTACACGTTGGTCCTCTGATGCCAAAATTAGTAAGCAAATAAAAATGAAGAGAAAATTGATATGTAAAAAAAGTAAAGTTAAGAATATTCTAAAAAAAGATACCTCGACGATATTGCATGACAATGTAGTAGTATTTATAGTGTAAAATGATGTTTGTTCTAATATGCCGTTATTTCCTTTGTTCCCATATCTAATGGGTAGGGAAATAGCTGTTAGCTTGATCCTAACGCTAGTTTGTACAAATGTACAGTGATTTAACGGGTTTTTTTTATTGTCATCTTCAACCTTCAAGGTAACTTCACCTAATAAGATCTGTTTGCCTATTTAGACCGTGCCACTAGACCTCTATTGATTTTATAATCCAAGGAGCATTTAAGTTCTCTTTCTATACGGATCTTTTTGAACTCATTCTTTGTCATAGATAGATCGATAATCTCTTAAGCAGATCTAGATATTATCAATACGCAACCAATTTTAAATCTCCGTGCCAAATTTTGTATTATGAGTTTTATATTGGATGGAGATAATTACATTAGTCTTGGTAAAGTCCAAAAGGGAAATTTAGTCAAACGGTAAAACAGTAAAAGAAATAGAAAGAAGATGTGGAAAAAATTGATGTTAGCTTGAAAATGAAATAATAGATAGTTTGTTTGTTTATGATTTGAAGAAAAAAGAGCATAATAGAGGTGGGTGGAGGGGGTACAGGTTGCAAAGGAAATTGATATATAAAAATCAGGTCTAACATGACAGTGCAGAGGTTGAGAAAAGATGTAAAATAAGGGTAAGAATACGAGAAAAATGGTAAAGAGCAGGGTAAAAGTTAATTTTACCAAAAGTGGGTTGATTGCTACAACACCACACGTGTGGCTCCATACGTGTGCGATACTTTGCTGTCTCGTACGTACGGGACCAACAACATCTAACGTAATCAAATCTAATTTTCAATATCTTATTAAAAGTAAAATCATGGTTTAAGTAATTACCTAATATAAAAATAAACCTAGTTTTGTTTAAGTACTAGGTGTGGGACCCAGAAAGGGACAGTGTGTGGAGGGGCCCACACATCAATCAAACGAGAGAGACCATAGGCTTTGGTGTTGCTTGTTTCTTTGACAAATTTGGTCGTTGCCTTGGTGGTAAGGTAAAAGAAAAACAAAATGAAAATAAAAAAACAGATGAAAAAAATCTACTACTCCATTATTAATAATTAATTAATTACCATCAAAATCAACAGCGATTCAGGTGGTTATAATAGTGAATTGATTTAACAATTCAATCATATTTCGACCTAAACTTAAAAGTATATCCAATAAATACTTAAAAATTAAGTGCATCAATACTATTTAGTCGATTTAATTTTTGAACTTTATTATAGGAGAAATCCATCAAATAGTACTGTGAATTTCATATGTCATAGCTCTTTAAATTAAATAACTAAAATTATTATAAATTCTTATAAATAATTATATAAAACAATTAAATAAGTGTTATAATACTCCCTCCGTTCTCAAATAGATGTCGTTTTAGAGTGTTTCACACAAATTAAGAAACTCAATAAATGTGCACTTAAATTGATAAATTTACATGGATAAACTAAAAAGATAACCTCTCTCCTTTGATGATTGGTAAATAAACCTTGATTTGCTCAAAAACACATAAATCAAGACTAACTTTAAATATTTGGAACAAAAAACTATATAAATTTTTTTTGAAAAACGAAAACGACAAATATAAAAGAATAAAAACAATTCTCTAAAACGACATCTATTTGAGAACAGATGGAGTAAGAAAGAGAGATAAATTCTTCTAATGTATTATAATAAGAAAATGACGAGAGATTGGAGTGCATTAAATGGTGAATTTTTTTTTAAAGCACTCCTCACGCACTTGCTTCACAATGGTTGATGCATTTCAAAGCACCACTATTGTTGAGCAGTTACGTCGATAATTATCCAAGGCGTCGGCCGACAGCCATATAATTTCCTTCTTTGTAAATATGCGTAACTTGGATATTCTAGAGACTTATAAGACAATTCAACCAATCAACTTGGACACACTAAAGAACATTTGTACTTTAAAGCGAAAAAGGTGAATCACATAAGCAAAATTTGTACAACGTAAATAGTAGGTCAGATCTCTGCAAAGAATGCAAAATTACCGTCCACTGAAAAGGCAAACGAACCCGCAAAATGTTCACATGATTCCTAAACACGACTCCACAACCAACCATGTCTGTATGATCTAGTGTCGATCAATCCATATTCACTTTCCACCAACCAGTCGACGGTAAAAGCTAGCGAACCCGATGAATTCTAGGAGTTGTTGCACAACGAGGAGAAATCAAAAAATTGTTCAAAATGTCGAGCTCCACAACCGAGTTCCAAGCCGATCCCTTACACACTAAATCTGCACCCCTAACGAACGGCCAAAGTTTTTGGAAATTGTAAAGATCGAAATATGAACATTGTAAAATATGCAGCAATTTCGAGATTCAAATTAACAAAATAACATTAATAATCACACTCCTTTAAATTTTTTTGGATTTGAAAACTGTATCGGTGTCTAGCCATGATTAATCACAAATTTGATTAGTAGTTAAAACTATTTGCCTACTTACAATAGGCTATGGATCAAATCTCACTGCTTATATAATACTCCATTGATTCTATAATACTTGTCACTTATTTTTTTTTCTATTAAAATTAAGGAGTTGAGTTTGGATTCACTTCCGTTAGCTCTAAAAACATGAGAGGTCCTGTTGGGAGCATCTCAGCCCTTTTAATTAACCTTAAATTTAACAAAAAGAAAAATTGACCCATTTTAACTAACTTATTTTTGTTTCAGAATAACAATTGTGAGCACCAATTTTTCGATCTCAATAATAAATGTGCTAACTTGTCATGGAAGATCTAGATAAGTTATCTTAGCCTTGGTATATTTTAATATTTCTTTTAAAAAAATTGATAACTATTTTTTTGGTTTTCCATCCGATTTTCGAACCACATTGGGCCGACTAATTCGGATTCGGGGTGGGTCCAAGAATTATGGGATTTAAACTTCTCCCAGTCGCGGTTATGGGGAATCGATCCGCAAACCTCCCTACCAAGCGCAACCCCATGCTACCACTGCGCCAACCATCGATTGGTAAAAAAAAATAAAATTTGATAACTATTAACCTTGAAAAATAATATTGAATTGTACAACATGCGAATGAAATTTTAATTTTACTTAAAAGTGCCAGATAATATTTGATTGGAGAGAATAATATTTTATATAACTTAGCGATGGTATAAGATGAGTATCGAATATCAAAGACTCTCAGATATCCTTGAAGATAATCTAATACATGTTATGTACCTTAACATGGTGTATTAAAGATTTATCGACAATAATAAGGCGAGAGAAGACCTTTGAAACAAAGTCGGAATATACTCAAAAATTAGTCGAATTTTATACACTTAATAGATCAAAATGGTCTACTTAAAATTTTCATTGAATGCCTAAACGTGTTCTAAACGGTGAAAACGTCCATTGTTTAAACATTGCCCTTTTAACAATAAATGTACACTTAGTAGTCAAGAACATACATATATTTTAACCTTATCCAAAAACATAATAAATGCATCATAAATGAAGAGCAAATCCATCCTACCGTCCATGATCTTTCTGTGAGTGCGGGCCTAGAATTCAACCAGTAGCGTAAACTGTTAAAAAGAAGGTTTCAATCGTCACTGCTCTGTTATATTTTGGGTTGGGTTGGCTTGGCTTGACTGCCATTTAATTTTTCTTAGTTCTTACACATGGCTGCCTTAATAAGTCAGGTTTCGGTTTGGGTCTTATAAGGTAAACCATCCATGTTACCGTTTACCATTTTCTCAACCTCCCTCTGTCAAATTTTATGCCCAAAATCCATCATTTTGGAAGTTCATTTATTAGTTTGGGGGGAGGAGTAAAATCACATTAAATTTTGAATCTTTGATTCTGACCCATCAATTTCATTTTATCTTACGGGATAGACCAACAGAAGGGAAGCTAAGACGCTAAGTCTCCAACCGTTGATATCACCACGTCTATTGAGGATAGGCATGTTTGACTCTCTAAACATTTACTTGTTATTGAAAACAATTTAGCTCGTTTCAAACCAACTTCCTCGTGGGAGTTACATTTTCTCTAGTGATTATGCTCCATACTTGGAAATGGAAATGGGCAAGTCGTATGTAACATTGTTTTGATCACGTGTATGGCTAACAGTGTAATTATAAGTTATGAACATTATAGTTAATTCTGAAACTTCAGCTTTAATATGCTAAGTTTTAAAAAAAATCTAGAGCTAAATGTGTAAAAATTGCAAAGTTAAAGGGCTGGATCAACATGCTCTATTCCTGATGAGTCCCTATCAATTTATGTCATTCTTATGAATGCAACGCATATGTAAGTTATTGTGCATTCTTTATGCAAAGATTCCAGGTTTCACTTGAGAGATTACAGGGTTCATTTTAATTTATGAATGCTTGTATCATTTACACTTTTTAAAAATTAAAATTTAATGCTAAAAAGTTTAAAGTAATGCGCATAATTTGATTGAACTTCTGAGTATTTTTTTAATAGACAATGGTGTTTAGGCGTCAGACTAACCTCTCTTTTTGGTACATAAAAGTTTAGCTAATGGTATGTCTATCTGTACGCTATGAGAGATCAACATAAAAATGTCGTTGACTTTAACTATTAACTTGAATTTTTAATTCCATCAGTTAATTGACATGGTATCAAAGTCTCTGTGAATGTCATGAGTTCTAATTTGGACAAATTCACTTATTAATGAAATAAATACACCTGATAAGGTGAAATTGTTTTGTACAAGAAACATTTGTATGAAGAAGTATGTTGAGATTAATATTAAAAATGTCATTATCTTTAACTATCAGTTCAAAATTTTAATTCAATCGGCTTATTAACATTAAAAAATTCAAGGCAAATCATAGATTCAATGAGAATGTACAAGAAACAAGATTTCACTAATTTTGATGAATATTACTAACAATTTAACTTGCCGTGACATTGATTGAAATTTCACGAATTTTGACAGTAGGCTGTATGCTAGGAAATGCAAGTGAGCAAAGATCCAAATTTTAGATATGTGAATGATTCAATAGTGATTTCAAACCATATCCAAAGAGAATGGACTAATGAAAAATTGGCACATATAGGTAGGTATATTTGGATCTAGATCTCTAAAAAGAAAGAAAAGATGGAGTAGGGCTAAGTGGGCCTGACACTAAAACTGTAGAATCCAACAAAGAAATAGGGCCTTATTTAATGAAACTGTGTATCAAAATAAGAAAAGGGTCAGTTTAGTTGGTGATGATGAACAGTGGACCTACCACATGTATGTATACATTGCTACTTCTTAATTTAATTTGACAATGCTAATAAGAGTTGTTACATGTGTCAAAGACCCATCTTCAAAAGTTTGAATTTCGAGTTTCCATTTTATCATAATTTACCTCTTACTTATAGATAATCTAAAAATTTCACTGCAACCTCTTATTGAGATTTATAATTTGTAGTAACTTAAGAATTAATAGACCTAAACTTATCTAAATTATAACTCGGACAAAAAATAATGATTTAATTTGATAATACCAACAAGCAACAATTATATAGCCTATTGTTTCAAATTTGACTCATTGGGTATACAAATTCTGAAAATGACACTTCATATACATACATATATATATATATATATATATATAAACTTATATATTATTTATATTATGTTACAAATTAAATTTTAGTTGGTTTTCATGTATTGTGCATATCCTTTTTTGCCTGAAATTTCAAACATGACAAGTATTCTTTGTTTTATTTTTTTCCCAATGTGATTTCGTTTTCACCTGTGACGGAACGGGGTAGATAGTGGCCACTTGACAACAACTACCCAACTCAACCCATTCATTTTTTTATGAAATAAAACCAATATGTAATTTCAATTTTTTTGCAACTAGCTAGACTAGTCAATTTTTACATGTTTCGATTCCTATTGTTTTTTCGTTTTCACTTTGTATTCTAGGGGGGTTCTATTCTAAATCCATAGTTTCAGAACAAATTCTGTGATGGATTCTCAAGCGATAATTACTCTTACATTTTTCATTTTACTTCATTTTGTCGAATTTTTCTAACCCACTATTTACTAAGAAATAGATGAATAACTAATATGTTAATTTATGATCCTAACTTATTGTAAAAGCAATATATTGAATATATAAGTTGCTCCGAAAAGTATCTTGAAATAGAAAGAACGCCGAACTCCTTACTTGCGTAGACTTTAGAATTGCATTTATATGTGATGGATGGAGATAACTTGACCCGTATGCATATGGGTGGATATGAACTCCCCTCGTGCCATGCTTGTGTGAGGCGAGGGGTTTGGGCCACAAAGTTATTCGTGGCTTCCATGTGATTGAACCATTCATTGTTTTTTTTTCTTAATTTATTTGACTTGATGTGTTTGATACATATTACTACATCAATTATTCCGATGGAATAGCTCATTTAATGAAAGAACATATTGTGTTTAGGTGAAGTTACTTTTGAATTAAAGGAGTGTGTTTTATAAAACTTTTGGAAGGAATATTCAGCAAACACTAATAATTAAAACAACTAAAAACAAATAACTAATAATAACCATAACAATAACATTCAACAACAAGCGCAACAGCTACACCACACGAACTCTAAATTTACAATCTTGTCAAAGTCCCGATAGTACATTTATTGTTACAATCTTGTCAAAGTCCCGGTAGTACATTTATTGTTAGTGAATTGGTTTCCATTTTCATCTAATCAACAAGTTAATATAGTTGATGTTTATAAGGTCAACTGTACTCATTGATATAATGATTTTGAATCTGATGTCACTATTTCGGTCCTAATGGATGTCTGTTTATGGTCAGGCTCATTGGGTCTAATTGGATCGGTCTATAAAAGCCCAACCCAAGCCCATTCAAGATTAGTTCACTCAAATATTTCTTCATACAATCATTTTCCATTTTTTTTTTTTTTTTAAATATATACAATCATTTCCTTTTGGTTTCAAAATATGATTTCTATTGTCCACACTGGACAATAATTGAAGACTTTTCGTAGTTTAGAATTGTATTTGTTTTACATATACATATAAAAACGTTAATTATTTTATTAAAATAAACAAATCAGAAAATAGAAGACAAAACCTCATATTGAATTTATAAAGTTAATCAGATGGTCACAAAAAAAAAAGTTTGGTATCATCAAGTAACAATAGAAAATACCTTGAATTTAGGCTGGAAAGAAACAACACAAAAGGCAATAAAATCCATGAATATAAATCTAAAAAATAATAATCGAATGAAATTCTAAAATTTGTGTAAAAATAAGAAATTCTAATGTTGTCAAAAATAATTTTTTTTTACAAGAAGTCCTTAAACGAGGACTAATAGAAATCGGTGATCAACTTCATATTAGTTCAAATCATCATCTTTGCAAAAATTGCATTCTAAATGTTGAAAGTGACTTATTAATACAATTAGATTTTTTAAATTGACTGTATGATGAATTTTGTGCTCTTTTAAGACCTATCCAAATATTTTCATGAACAAAAAAAAATATCTAAAGACAAAACGTTTGTTTTGTGTTTAACATTTATTTTTGTAAGACAAATCTTCTATTTTATTCACTTTAATAGAAGCAAGACGTTAGAAATTAATGACGATTTGTCGTCGATGGTTAATAAACACATGCTCCTCAATGATCTTCTTTTAGCTTACTAGTCACCTTGGGGTTGATTTCTTTGTCAATTCATTTCATTGCCTTGTTCGCTTTCAGATAGAAATTATATTTTTCAACAATAACTTACCGATAATCTACATCTATTATTTATAAAAAGCACTTACACAAATGGATAGTTAAATCAACATTTAAGAACCCACGACATTTTAAATCATAAAAACAGTCTCCACTACTAAATTAAAACCTTTACCATATATAATACGAAAACACATTTTCTTCAAGACATAATTTAAGTGTATAATCCTGAAATTAAAATAGTATTTACATGTTCTAGTAGTCAATAATCAACAACTAGTCCCTCCCAAGATATTTCCCAACACAACGGCAGTCATAATTTAGTGGCAAAACCCCAAGATTTAGGACCTTTAAAACCACTACTAATCCACAATTAACCGATTCTCCTGTACACGTGGCAGCCTAGGGAGCAGCCCCCAGCTCCAAAAGCCTCCCCCTTCTCAAAAACATAAAATAAAAATAAAAATAAAATAAAATACCAGAAACCATCACTCGCTCACTCGCTCATTTCACTTTCCCTTTCCCCTCCCACGCTCCGAATTCCACCGTCCAATCGCACCTCCGGCCGCCGGAATCTCACTCATGGACGCCGCCGCAGCCAACTCCGGCGGCGTTACCTCCGCTAGGTCTATACTCGACAAACCCCTAACTCAGCTCACTGAAGAAGACATTTCTCAGCTGACCCGCGAAGATTGCCGCAAATATCTCAAAGAAAAAGGTCCTTTTCTTTCTTTCTTTCTTTTCCGTTTTTGTCCTCATATTTTCCGGCGCCACTAGCTGACACGTGTCTCAATTATTTTCCTCCGATATTGTGAGAATGTCCGTACAGGAATGCGCAGGCCGTCGTGGAACAAATCGCAGGCTATCCAGCAAGTGATTTCTCTCAAGGCGTTGCTAGAAACTAGTGAAGATTCAGGCGCCGGCGCGCTCCGGAAAATTCTTGTTTCGAAGCCTCTGGTGAGTCGATTTAATGATTCTGACAGCTTTTTCGTCGGTGTTTTTGAAGTTTAGTTTGTGATTTAGTGTTGATTGATGTGTAGGTGACTTCGAATTCTGTCGATTCAGCTAAGGAATTGAGTGATACGAATAACCTAGCTTCGGTTTCGGTAGATGATGTTACTCCGTGCAGGTTAAATGATTCGGCTAAATCTGGTCCTCCTAGGCCGTTGGATTGCCGACTTGAAGAGGCGGATAATACAGCCAGTGCTTGCAGGTTATGTTATGATTTCGAGATTTGTCGAATGATGTTTCGTTTCCTGTGATTGCTATTTGATTGTTGAGTAGATAGTAAACTGAGGCATTGTAGCCATATCCTGTAGAGTTACTATAATGCAAATGAGTGAGATTGTTGACACTAGTTTTGCAAAACTCGTATCTACGTGCTAATGATCGTTTGCCACAATGCGGCACAAATTGATCAGTTGAATTGGCATATTTTCGAGAGAATGCTAAGTTTTAGGCTTAATACATTAAAAACTCCTCAAACTTGGTCGAAAAAGTATTTTGGCTGCCTGACGTTATAGAACATCTCGCTAGTTCCCTGAACTTGTTTAGAGTGGTATAATTAGCTCCTTAAGTCTATATGGCTGAACAATAATGGATTTCGAGAAAATTTCTTGAAGAGGGCTAGACGAGTGGAATTAGGGAGAGATCGGCTCGATCGACAAAAAAGGATTACAAAGAATATCACTTTATACAAGTTCAAGAAGTGAATATATCAATATAAACATGTTTAGGAGGCAAACAGATCATTTTAAGCAACTCAATACACCTTTTTGAGTCAAGTTCAAGGAATTTTTGATGTATGAAGTCTAAGTTTTATTATTTTAACTTGGAGTAGTGATTGTGAAAAAGTATATAGCTGTGAAACTAATGAGATGCCAATAAATGCATTAACCTTTCCAGTGAGTATGATTGAGACTAAGTTACACTTGCTAGTTGTCCTTATCTGCCGCTCAACTCTGTTGACATGAGGTTTTTAAAATGTGGCTTCAGAAATCCAAAATCAACAGATGGCTTGATTGGGCAAATGACAATTTTCTATAGCGGAAAGGTGAATGTGTATGATGGAGTCCCACCTGATAAGGTAATGAAGCTTCTTCTTTGAATGGATACCTGGAGATAACTCTGATAGCTTGCTGGCCTTCCAATGCGTCCACCCTATGGATTTGCAGGCCCAGACAATCATGCATCTTGCAGCAAGTCCTCTTCCGTCACCTATGGAAGATCGAATTCGTAGACCTGCATTTGCGTTTCCATATCATTTACAGACCCAAAGTGACAAACTTTCCTTTAACTCTTCTAGTGCTGCAATCTCTCACCCAACTCAGACAGGTATGCTGTTAGAATAGAAGTATCTACCTGTTGCTCTTCGAACCTTTTAATTTTAGGACTTAGATTCTGTTTCTAAGAATCGCTTGAGGTACTGTTGATGCTGCTGGTGCTGAAGATGTATGTAGGAAATGGAAGCATGCATGTCCTTATCTTTAGCATTAGAAAGAATGGAAAAGATACCTTTGAAATATGATAGACTACTATATAGATCTCCGTTTTCAAGTTTGCAATAAAACATATTATTGAAATTGACTTTAACTCAATGAAATTTTCAAATATATGAATCATTTCGGCTATAGTGAATAAAAATGAATTAATTTGGTCTGTAGTGTCAATGTACCTTAAAATTGAATTGCTTAAAGCTTTCCAGAACTAGAAAGAAAAGAAAAAAGAAAGACAGACTACTATCTAGATCTCTGTTCTTAAGTCTGCAACAAAACTTTATGTTAATTGATTTCAGCTCAGTGAAATCTTCAAATAGTGAACCAATCAGGCTAGAGTGAATAAAATTGAATTAAAATTGATTAATGTTAGAATTGCTTTAAAACTTACTTTACACTCTGAAGCTACGTGGCTTATTGATGCTGCTTCACTTAAGTAAATTTACAAATTGACTTTGCAGAGAAGATGGTAGAATATTCTCAGCAGTGTAAAGAGAAAGGGAATTTAACTCATGACCAAGGTAATGACTGTTCTAGCTGCTTATTCTATAAAAATTTTCACAGATTTGTCCTGGTTTTCTTTGATGAATGTTTAAAAAGAGAAAAACATTTATTCTTGCACATTCATTAAAAAGGAGGTGGAAGTACTCATTTCAGTACTATACATGCTAAGGAATTGTGGTACCTCATGATTGTAAGAACCTTCATTGTATATTTATTTAGGTTACTCGGTTGGGTTTCTCTCTGGAAATAGACAGATATTCTTCAAAGTTGGTTTCTTACAAGGTTGAGAGGTTATGGGGACTTATTTTGTTGAGAACTGTATCTTTCCTGATTGTGGAAATTATTAGTACCAAGCCCATAATTTAAAAAAGGTATTTACATGGAAACTGATGATTCTAGTCTTATATCATGATATTAACTTTTTACTATTTGCCACTTCAACAAATCATATACCACTGCTCCCATCAATAGTGCACCCAGGTTATAACCTGTGATTGCCTCAATACATGTGTCCTCGCGAGCAAAATGATAATGCTAGGTTCAGACATTACCCTCGTATGTGCATGCTTGATTGACTTCCTATTCCTTGCATGCATAGATTGTATTATCTCCATTGGCATCTGATAGGAACTATCTGAGATTCAAGTAAAACTATATTCAAGAGCATTGATGGGATTAGCATGATCTCCACGGCTCACTTCTCTCCTGCTTTTCTTTTTCAAAGTTGTTTTTCCATGCTTTTGCTGTGCTGGAATCTGCTCCGTTTGAGCAGTGTATAGATTTTTAGTGCATGTGTTAAGTAAATAATTCCTTTCATATTATGCAGAGTACCCTCATCATTATCTTTCCATTGACATCGCAAGTAGAAAATGCTTTATGTGGTCAACTGTTTGCTCACCCTTTTTGACACTGTTTTCTCTTTTTAAGATGTAGAGAATCAGATGAACCGCAGAATGTCGTTGCAGAGATATCTAGAGAAGAAAAAAGACAGGTATTATTAGTGGCTAAATTGATCATGGTTGAACCCAATATCTTTGGTTGTCTGTGTTATTGCAATACTATTAATCTGACACCATTTTCTTTTTCTATGCGTTTCATATACTAATATTAGGGGCAGACTTAAGGTCAGGAAAAATGTAGGGCCAACTTCTCCGAGTTTGGATGTGTATTTCAACCATCATGCAAGAACACATACCTCAAATGAACAACCAACTAGAAGCAGCACGAGCTCTCCACAGCATCCTGTAGCACCACATACCTCATCCACATCAGCTGATGATCAGATGAAGATTAGTTTTTCAGTTGATCTAAATGAAGGTAGGCACAAATTTTCATTTACGTAGTGTATGTTTTGTGTGGTTTACCCTGCCTTCAACTTTAGTGCTTATTAGTGAACTTCTGATTTCAAAATATTTTATGTATAGGCTTATAAAATCTTTTTGTTCAAAACGGTATCATGAAGAATGAGAAAAAAAAAAATCAAATTTTGCAAAAGACCGTAGACATTTTGTTTCAGGCTTTTAAATTACCTAAAATCTAACTAAACCATGTTTGTTAGTGACTATACAACTTATTGGTTTTCTTACTTCTTTGCAAGAAATGCATGGCATTCCTTAGTAGTTGAAAATGGGTACATTCCAGATAAATTACACTATGCCACTCAACTTTATCCTTTGACTATGACCCCTGAACTTTAAAACCAAACATTATAGGCCCTGGTCTTCGCATTTTATTAACATAATGACTTCTTTTACTGATGACCAAGTCAAAATCATGACTATGATCTCAAAATGGAAGTGTTGGAGAATAAAAGTTGCTTATAACCACATTTCTCATTGCACTACCTTTTTCAGTTTTACTCACCATTTTCGAATTTCTCCCTTGTAGTAAAACGACACCTGAATGATCTCAAAGTTAAAAAATTATTTAATATTTCATTTCCATCAACTCTAAAATGGAGAGTTACCCACTATTGTAGTCGTCATCATCAACGTTAATAGGGGTTATTATGCTAGTGAAGTACCAAGTTCTGGGGTCATAACGAATGCAAGGCCAACTTTGATGAACAATGGGCGTACTTTACCTGGTTAATTCCAGTTTGTTATCTACGTGATCTGTAATTCTAATACATTTTCCACCAAGTTTTGGTGATCTTACATTATTATGTCTTGTAGTTTGGGATTCTATAGCGAATGCATGTGAAAGTGGTTCATACAAGTATTATTGGTGTTCTGCAGATATCCAAGAACTTTGACATGCTCTATGCGATGATATACTCACGGTTATCTGAACTTCCAAGAGTACCACCTTCAGACAGTCAACATTGTCGAAGAAGAAACCATTCTAACAATCTTCAACAAGTCTTCATCTTACACGACTCGACTGTCCCTTGATAGTGAAGGCTGTATTATTATCTTGTTTCTTAATTTTTTACCCCCGCTATAGGATACCCCCTATTTCTAGAGATCCCTAGGAGAGAATTACTTCTTGACAAGGGAATGGGATTGCACCCGGCAGTTGATCAATTTTGTACAAGAACCGTATTCCTAGGCATTTCTTGTTTCTATGTATTATATCACCGGGTTTAGATATGCAAAGCCACGAGTAGTTATTCTATCACATAATGTAAATTTAAGCCTATCTATTCTATATAATCGATCTGCATTATGTTGCTCATATGATTCTTTGCCCGACTGGCAGTTGTCTTGCACATAAAATCTTTAGAATGATTGATCAAAGTCCAGTTCCTACATGCAAATGCAAAGTTATTATATATGCTATCTAGTAATTCCTCTGCTGCTCTTCTTCGAGCTCCCCGACGCAGACTTCTCGCTCTCTATAAGGGTTTACAATTGATTGGGTATCCATTTCTTACCATTCAAAAAATAAATCAATAAAAAAAGGAGTTCATACGCACTGAAAATGCACACAACTGAGATAATGTGGGAAACTGGAAAGTGCCAAAAATGATATTATTTGGAGTAGAAATGCTTACACCACAAAGTAAGAAGAGGAAATAAAATCCTACACGTGTCTGGAGGCAAGTGAAAACGACCAAAAAAAAGGCTGAAAAATCAAGAATCCGTATAAATAAGGATGCCTCTCCTCCTCTAAAGCAACTATTTTTTTTGTTTTGCGATTCTGAATTTTCTGAGTGATGACTATGGAGGTGAGTTCTTTCCACTTTGCTTTGATATTATCTACTCTTGCCCTGAATTTCATAACTGATGATGATTCTTCTTGCAGGCATGGTTCATGGATGAAAGCAGTGAAGATCAGAGGCTCCCACATCGCCGGAGGCCGGAAGAGATTGTTTCATTGGATCATTTGGCTGGTCTAATCTCTTTTCTGGCTTCTCTTTTCATTTTTATTTTTCTCTCTTAATATTACTTTATTATTTACATAAGTATATAGATGCTGTGTGTATTAATTATGAGTAATTGGGCATTTGTATAACTATGTATGCAGAATTAGGAGTCCTATATTGGCATTTGAATCCTGATGACTACGAGAATGATGAAGAATTGAAGAGCATCCGGGAAGCTAGAGGATACAATTACATGGTATCTCTTTCTGCTTGCTTCTTTTCTTATTTTTTATTTTATTTAATTGTCATTTTTATTGTATCAACATGCTTTTAGCGTTTGTATTGGGTACCGTTCTAGAAATATGTTGATTGCCAGTTCAGTATTTCCTTTATTACAAGTGAAGATGAAAGGGTTTTGCATGTTTGATGGGTGTGTGTCTTGATTTAGTTTTCACTTGAAGAAGACTACATATATAGGTTTCATTATCCTCTTTGTTGAGAAAAGAATGAGTTGGAACCTGCATCCTTCAAGATCAATTTGGTCCAAAGAAACATCTTAAGCTGGTTTAGTGACCAATGACGTTCAATTTTTAAGTGTTTGCACCAAAAATTAAATTCTCTTTTTTTTAGGCTTTTTTTTCTATGATTTCAATTTACTAAATGTAACCAATGTATATATAGCCCTTTTTCCCGAAGAGAACAATTTCCATGGAGAACTTTTTATTGGGGAGAGTTGCACTGATGTACTGCTTCTCCTGATATACTTTGTTGGAGATCATAGATCACTAGAAAGAGAAAAATATGATGGTAGAGACGTGTTTTAGTGAGAAACATCTCGAAGTTGCCACTACCAACATTTATAAATGGGAGAATCGCTGAATGAGAAATCTTTACAAATGACACTTCAAAGCAAATCTCGTTTCAATTTCAGAATTCAGCAGATTCAGCAATTTCTTAATTTCCAGTACAAGGCATTTCCCCTTTGAATTTCTCTTTAGATCCGTAGACAGTCATTTCAATGTGTTCTTCCAATTGTAATACAAATACTTCAAGCATTTCTCTTTAGAATACTATAATTTTTAGGCTCGCTGGCATTTTCATAGTAAGAGCCAAACAGTAAGTTCTCATACAGTCATACTTATTTTTCCACCTTGATATGTTGAGTGGGCTCTAGTTCAAACTTCAAACACTCTTTGGCTAGGAGCGTCTATCATATTCCTTGCTGTTTCCACCTTAGAATACTCACTCTTTACTTCAAGTGGATGTTCTTTAACGGATGTGTGCATCAGGTAATAGAATTCATATAAATGGTTATCCTTGTAGGATTTGCTTGACTTGTGCCCGGAGAAAGTTGCTAACTACGACGAGAAGTTAAAGAACTTCTACACGGAGCACATACATGCAGATGAGGAGATACGATACTGTCTAAAAGGAAGTGGATATTTTGATGTTCGAGACAAGGATGATCGTTGGATTCGAATCTGGATCAAGGCAGGTGACCTTATTGTTCTCCCAGCAGGGATCTACCATCGTTTCACCCTCGACACAAATAACTATGTTAAGGTAATAATCAACTATCTTACGTGATTTGGAATATATTGGAGTTTATTGAACATATGATTAGCATTGATATATTCCTAGGAAACAAGCAGATTCCAAGAAACATGATTTTAGTTTTCGTAACTGATGAAACTCCGACTCAAAAAGTTCCCTACGAGTTTTTGAGAGTAGCTAGGATGTTTCTGAAAATGTGGAAATGCTTTAAAATCGAAGTTTTTGTACAACGTAGATAATCAAGATTATTGAACTGTCAATTAGAGTTATGGATTGATAAAATAATTGGATGTGCAGTTAATGAGGTTATTTGTGGGAGAACCAGTGTGGGCAGCATTCAATCGTCCTCAAGAAAACCATCCGGCGAGAAAGGAGTACATCAAAAGTGTTACCGAAGAGGTTGGCTTTGCAGTTCAGGCTCATTAAGGTTTCAAGAACTTCTTGCTTGCTATTTGGTACTATACATGTTGTCTAATGTAACGTGTAGTTTAGCTGAACATTTTATACTCAGAAATCAATTTATATGTGAATGCTAATAAAATAGCACTGCAAGAACTCGAATGAATGTCGTAACATTTAATTTGATAATCCACTTGATGTCTTGACATCATCAGGCTTACATAATCTGGGTAACCTTTGTTATAAAAACAATATTAATATTGTCAGAGAATATCAGTTAGTGGAGATTTAATTGAGTGTAATTAAAAAGTTATGAACTAGAGATTGGAGGGGTGAGCCAGGCCTATGCAATAGTGCAACGCAAAGGCGACTCGTGAAGACCCCAATGGCAAGCCATTGTGATGGGCCTTCCCCCTTAAAAAATAAGATTAATATCGTGTGGCCCGATGGGCCACATATCAGATATTAAACTGATAAGAACAGATACTACACTTGATCTTAGCCAAAAGGCCGAGAAAGGTATGCTTCAGACTATACTTGGCTTCGGTTTTTATATTGCACTTCTTAGCCCTCATGGAGCTTCGAGTCCAATGTGGGATTGCGGATAAACAAACTTATCTCTATACCATCATCATCAGAATATACAGTCCTAAATCCAACATTTCAGACATAAAGTTCGGAAGTGTGAAGCTCGACCAGTCCGGTCTCTCCATCTATAATACCAAATGAATCACTACAATCATCACCCAAATAAGATCTCATAAAATCTACCATACCATAACACCAGCAATTCTCATAGGGTCCCTAGTTTCCCATTCATACACAAGAAGGTAACTAGTTTCCCTCTGATCCTTTTAGTATCATCATCCAACATATCAATAGTTTGACAGAATCATGATATTATCGATATATAATCATGTGGACTATATAGATAATATAACCCAATTATGACATGATAACTCATTTCGACATTCCTATTTGCAATGTCTCCTTTGAATATTCATCACCAAAGGGAAAAGAGAATAGCAATGTAAATTAGCTGAAGGGACCAAAGCTAAAACCTTCATTTTGATTTGAACTCCCTTTTCTACTTCATGTTTCATAGACTGATAGCAACTGCATCTGGGGTTGGTTAGTGGGAAATATTTCTGTTTAATTTACATTGCAGGCTTCAATTAATTAAAGATATGAGAATGAGATGGGAAATCATAACACATCTGAGTTTCTAGGAATGCCTCGTTAGAGGTGCCAATTTCGAATTATCGGGTTATGATAATCATGTCAACGTGTTGTGCCAGTCATATTGTAGCTATAAATCATGTTGTCATGTTTCTACTTCAGAATAATTTCTAGTTATTCAAACAAATCTGCATTATTTTTGCTTTATATGATGCAGAAGAACATAACAGAAGCCCTGAAACTGAGGGGAAACTAGTTATTTTTAATGATCTAAAATTAGAAAATCATGTTGCTGTCCAAACACCTGAAAGCAAAGATTCTCATAAAAAAAAGAGAAAGAATTAGCATCTGATGATCCAAAGGCAGCAACATATACCAATTGAAAAGTTTGCAGCCGAGGCAAAAAATTCTAGTAAAAAAGCATATAGGGACATAAATTTTCAGTTTTAAACATTCAATCTTCTACAAGATATGTATCCTGGCTTCTTTCCATGTCTTTGATCCAGTTGTAAAACTCTTCCCTTTGAGGATTAAATCACTTTTTCTGTGTATATAAAGTAATTGTTTTGCTTTTTATTCAATGAACTTCATGTATGTAGATAACTCAGGCCTTGCGCTTTTGTAGAACAAGAGGAGACTCAAGTTATTCTGAATAACGGAACAAAATGGCACGTCTACTTGGCTAAACTTCTTTTTAATTTGAGATATCAATCTAAGGAATGCCTGAACTCCGAAACTGATCCGATGATTGAGTGAAAGAATATTGAAGTATTAAATTAGAGAGAGTTTTTGGTGTGTCCTACCTCGAAGAACGAATGCTCGTTATGTAAGAACACAATCGTCATTACTTCATTGTATTCCTACAGATGGAGAGATTGGCAGCCTATTAGATATCTCAGAATCAAAATATTGATTTCAGTGCCGAAGAGAAGAGTCATGAGTCATTTAATCACATATTTGAAGCTGACTCTGGCGAACAATGGCAAACTCCCTGAAGCTGTTCCGGCGTAAATGGAATTGTCGCTTTCTGTATCATAATAATGTAGTGTTGGCATTCGGTTAGGAGTAACATTTGTAAATATGATCTGTCCAGATCTCCAATAAAATCACTGAGGCACTGGTACAGATAACTTGAAACTAGCCTCAGTCTGCAATTAGGTTCGCGAATTGTGTCAATTCGCCTGAAGTGCCTTGTATTATACTGTGTGTTTATGTAAAGGACATAGATTGTGCGGTGTATTCATTTTGTCCACTTTTTTCCATTCGTTTAAATTTCGGTAATAATATGCATTTTATTGAATCAAATGAATAATAAATTAAATATGGATAAGTACAATATGTACTGAGTGCTACTGGAAATCTGTTTTAATTACATTATGAATGAAAAAATAAGCTATAATTTGATCTACTTCTTCAACTTAAGATAGCTGAGAAATGGTTTCTCAGGAACAGGAATGAACTTCACAGCAAACCCAATCGGCCATGTAAGAGCTGCAAAACCGACACAAATTCCCCATTGACCCCAATTTAACCTCTCAGTGTCTGCAAATTTCTTCAGAAACTCCACCATCAATACCTGAAGTAGAATGGTTACAGCAATAATCCCAATGAACAGCTTGTTCTTATGTATCCCCTTGAAGACATTCTTCTTTTCCATCTTTCTCGCGTTGAACTCGTTGAACACTTGGCACAGGACAAATATATTAAAGATCAAAGTATCATTTACCTCTTTGCTCACACCGAAGATCGATTCACCCTTGAATTGAAGTGTCAACAGAACAATTATCTGATAAAAAGCTTGAGATAACAGGTTCCTCCACATAATGTTGGTGATCAATGGCTCGGTTCGGCCTACCGGTTTTTTATCCATGAGATCATTGGTTGGTTGCTCTGTAGCAAGAGCTAGAGCACCGAGTGTGTCCATTATCAGATTCACCCACAATAGCTGAACTGCTGTTAATGGTACCTCGCCTGCCGAAACCGCTGCTACAAAATTGATCACCAATGCAGCAACATTGACGGTGAGCTGGAATTGGATGAACTTCTGTATGTTGTTGTAAACACATCTACCCCATTTTAGAACTGTGGCAACGGAAGCAAAATTATCATCAAGAATGACGATATCGGAGCTTTCTTTAGCAACTTCAGTTCCTTGGATTCCCATAGAGAGTCCTATATCAGCTTCTTTCAATGCTGGAGCATCATTAGTTCCGTCGCCAGTGACAGCTACCACTTGGCCTTTCTGTTTAAGGCATTGCACCATTAAAAGTTTGTCAAAAGGCGATGATCTAGCCATGACGCGTATCTTTTCAACTTTCTCCATTCGTTCTTCAGGGGTGTAGTTTCGGAAAACTTCTCCTTCTACCACAGCTTCATCTGTGTCCTCACCCGGTTTGAGTATCCCACACTCTATGGCTATGGCTTTTGCTGTGTAAATATTGTCACCTGTTATCATCTTAATGCTTACTCCTGCATGTTGACAATCTTCGACCGCCTTTTTCACCCCTGGTCGACAAGGGTCTTTGATACCCACGAATCCTAACAGGGTCAAGTTGCTGTCTTTGATCTTCTTATCTTCTGTTCCATCTAAACACTCTTGTGAATGCGCGAACGCGATGCAGCGCAGGCTCTCAGCAGCCATTCCTTGAATAACCTGCTCGAAAACAGTTCTCTGATGAACATCCATATCTTTAATCATCCCCGAAGCATCGTAGTAACTTGAGCACATTGCAAGAATCATCTCAGCAGCCCCTTTCCAGTGCAAATGGACCGTGTTGTCAAGCTTCTTCTTAATCAAAACTCCGCTTCTTTTCTTCTTTGAATTGAATGCTTCAACATTAAGAATCACGAAATTCGCCTTCTCTATCTCCATATTCATCCCCAAGTCCGAAATCGCCCAAGAAAGGATAGCTTTTTCTGTTGGACTACCAGAGAACTCGAACTGTGATTGCAAATTCGCCCTGTAAACATTCCCCGTTGTATTGAGTGCCACTCCATCTCTCACCAATTCAACAACACTCGGAGAAATCGATGAAGAATTATCGATCCATTTACCGCCTAACCAAAACTTGGTTACCTTCATCAGATTCATAGTAAGAGTACCTGTTTTATCAGTACATATAGTAGTAGCCGAACCCATAGTCTCACACGCGGAAAGCTTCCTCACCATAGCTTGATCCGCCATCATTCTTTTCATCGAATACGCTAAAGTAAGCGTAACAGCCAAAGGCAAACCTTCAGGAATCGCCACAACAACAATTGTAACAGCAGCAGCCACAATTCCAACCACAGAATTCACTATATCATCACTTTTTGTCTTGCTACCATTGAACTCCGGCATATTTGTGATCTCATCTTTAGTATTCCCCGTAAAATACCGAATCAAAAGAACAACAAGAACAAGAAAAGCAACACCTAACCCGACTTTCCCAATGGCGGAAGTAAGCTTATTAAGCCTCGATTGCAACGGTGTCTCTTCATTATTGTCACGGCTTACATGACTCATCATCTCACCCCACATCGTGTTCATCCCCACCGATGTAACGAGCATTGTCCCGTATCCGTCCGCCACTTTTGTCCCCGAGATCAAGAAAGGATTTCCTGGATTAATCTCCACATGATCACTCTCCCCTGTCATACTCGATTCATCTATTTGCAACCCATACCCGGATACCAAAAGTCCATCCGCCGGAACCTGATCACCGATCTTCAAACACACAATATCTCCAACAACAAGTTCGAAAATCGAAACCTGTTGCCTCCTCCCACTCCTGACAACATCAATCTGAATATTGTTACTAACTTTAGACAACTTATCAAACTGTCTATTCTGTCTGAAATTACTGACAGCAGACACCGCCACGACGAGAAAAACAGCGACGAAAATACTCCCGCCGTCATACCATCCTTCTTTCAAACCATGTTCTTTAATTCCAAATCCAAGAGAAAGCGCTGCACATCCTAACAGAATGGCAATGGTAAGATCCTTAAAGGCTTCCGCAACGAAGTAAAAGAAACCCTTTGTCGGAGGTTTCTTATAAGTGTTGGAACCAAAAGCTTGTTGGCGGAGAACAATGTCACCGGCGTCACCATTGATGCCGTTCTGTAAATTAGTTTCAGTTGCAGCTGCAATTCCAGAAATGCCCCCTAAAGATCGAAGCTTTTTGTGGTTTTGATCTCTTACAATTTGAGTTAGAGTGGTTTGATGGGTATTGAAGTTGGTGTTTTCTGGATTGACATTGATTGCTAGGAATGGTTTTTTAGAATGTGATTTTTTTGTGGGGATTAAGGATTGAATAGCGCGGGAACAATAAATGGTGGCAAAAGCCAGGTGCCATCTTCTGATTGGTTGGTTAGGGGGGACATCGTGAAGTAAGTAGTCAACGGTTGTATGAAAAATGTTAGACATCGTTTGGTCTTTGGTTATTGATTTTGGAATGAATAGAAAAGAAAGAGGATTGTTGGGGTTATATAGGTTAGATTGTACGCGAATGTGCCACGTGTTTGATGGGGATAAGTTCCATGTGAGCACGGCTTTAGGTGATTTCCTGCTCTTTTCTCTGATTTTTAAAACTGAAACGTAGGCGCGTCTTTTATTGTTGCGCCAGATATATTTGTCACTATAGAATAAAAAGTGGGAACCTCCGGTGAAACTTCTATGTATTTATCTTTTCTTTCTTCCTTTTATATATAAAATGACTTCAACGTTTCTCACAAATAATAAATTGATTAATGTACAAAATGGTATTAAAAGAACTTTAATATTTTTAAGAAAAATTTCTCATCAATATATTCATTCAGAACGATTATCAACTCAATGTCACGTTAACAATTAAAAATTTAAAATAAGGATCTACAATAACCCCAACAAATAATAAAGGTCCACAATATCTCCCAACAAATAAAATGATATTAATAGATGACGTTTTTCGCGAATTAAAAATAAATTTATTTTTAATTTATAAATGATAAATAATTTTGAAGTTGCTTTAACTTACAAAATATTTAATTTGAGTATAAATGATCAATGTTTGTGAAATTTAACATCATTCAAAAGTAATTCACATCAAATTAATGTTTCTCCAAACATTGTCCATTTATGTGCAAATTGAATGTATTGTAAGTTAAATTAGCTTCAAAATTATTGATCATTTATAGATTTAAACTTAAACTAGAAGATGCCCTTACTCCGCTTCGGGAATCAAAATATACCATATTTTATCAGACTAAAACTGAAAATGTGCATAAAAGGTTTATATTAGTAGTGGAGATATTATGATTGTAGTTACACTTAAATCTCGATTAAGTATTATTTGATAAATAATAACCTCGCGTTTAAGTAATAAATTTTGCCGGTCCTAACTTGGGCCAATGTTGTAAAGTAATATTCTCATTAAAAGCATAAGATAATAAAAAATTAGAAATTCCTTAAGGGTCCAAGTAATATGTAAAGTAATAATTCCAAAATTATAATTGATATTGTATGTGTTTGTAGTGTATTATTTTATTGTTTACTATATATAGTTAATCACAAAGTTATTATCATTTACTTTTATTGTATGTTCATGAATTTATATTTTAGAATTACAATAAACTTTAGACGATTGAGTTTTTATATGATGCACACAATACATTTTACATGTATATTGTATCTAGTGCAATTTTTCATATGCATGAATCTAGTTTTAAGATATAATTAAGGCTTAATGCACATGTAACCCCCTAAAGTTACGTCTTTTGGTCATTTTACTCTCTCACCTTAAGGTACATCATTTTTACCTCGTTAACTCTTAAAAAGTGGTACTATGTAACCCCTAAACTTGCATCTTTTAGTCATTTTACTCTCTCACCTTAAGGGACATCCCTTTTACCTCGTTAACTCTTAAAAAGTGGTACTATGTAACCCTTAAACTTGCATATTTTGATCATTTTACCCTATCACCTTAAGGGACTTCTCTTTTACCCCCTCAATTCTCCAAAAGTGGTACTATGTGCTTTACATTTCTCAACTGAACGGAAAAAAAGGAGACTGTACAACACGCGCTACAGTAGTTGAATTTTCGTAGGACAGATTGCAATAATTTGGACATGTCAGCATTTGTAATTAAATGGACAAAAGCACATTTGATTAACTTAAAAACATCTTAAATTTGGACATGTCAGCATTTGTAATTAAAAGGAAAAAATATAAACATAATATTACAATATATTATTGTAAACCATTACATATGCTCCTTATTGCATTTTTATAAATCATATAACTCATACCATAGTCCCAAGTATAAATTAAAATCTATCTTGAGATATTATTTAAGCAGTTTGGATACGAAGGAAAAATTGAGATAAACGTTTCATACTTATTCAAGTAACGAACACAATCTTAAGAAAATTCGTATCGACCTCAAATAAACATACGGTGACAAAATAAAAAATTAAGGAGCTCGTCAAAAACACAGTTTAAAATATATCTCTAAAGCAGAAGCTCTAAAATTACGTTTGAGATATATACGATATTCTGTTGCTCTTAATAATCATGTATATGTTCGTGATTGTTTTTGATGAGCTCACTGTATAAAAATGAGAAATTAAGGAGTTTGTCGAATGAACAGTTATTTTGATGCAGGTACCAAAAAGAAAAATAGTCATTCATAATTTTCATATAAGACAAAAGCAATTTGTGGAATCATGCGCTATGGAAATGACAAAGAAGGGTAAGTGATTCATTATCAAAAAAAAAAGAAGGGTAAGTGATGAGAAAGCATGACTGTGAAATTCAAGGATATAGAAGGAAAAATAAGAATGGGAGGGATTTAATTGGAAACAATAAGTACCATTATCCAATTCAAAACCACTTTTAAAGTCTTATATAGATTTTATTTATACTATTTATCGATCTTCGATTTAGTTTATATGACTATTGTTTTCTAAGTTTCGATCGTCTGAGTTTATATGACTAGTGTTATGTGTTAGAAATTAACTATTAATTTAAAACAATAAAATAAATAAATAAAATAGAAAAGATATGAATATTTAGATGAATCTCTAGAATTATCTAGAAATATAATGTTCTAGGACTAGTGTATGTAGAAGTTACTAGAAAATAGTAGAATAATTTAGAGTATCTAGAATTTGCTTGATAGAGGCATAAGTCAAGTATAAATAGAGATTATGATTGTGATTGTTGGTGTGCAAAAAAAGAAAAATGTAGCAAATATGGAGAGTTGTGGGTGTGCACGAGTTGTGGTGAGGTTTGTAAGAATTGTAATCGATTAATAAAAGTTTGTTTTTATTCAAGTTCTTCCATAGTCTACACTGAGTCCGATCCTCGATTTCCTAACATTATGCATATGTTACCCTTACTCCTTTCCATGGGTTTAATCCATCAGAAAAACTCATCCATTTGAGTAAATCATATTTTCTGTGTACACATAATAAAGCAGTTGTTTTTTTTTTGAATGAAGCAGTTGTTTTCTTGTCTGCAAATGAACTTTATCTATATAGTTAATGGAAGAAAATGACAATAAAGTGAATTTCTTACAAGAAAAAAAAATGTTGATGATATTAGCAGCCTACTATGTATCTTACAATCAAATATTCATGTCAATACTAAAGAGAAGAGTCATGAGTCAAATAATCACATGTTTGACAACTCAGATGGAAGTGTTCTTCTAGTACTGTTCTAGATACTCGGAAAAGCATCGATTGCTTGGTGAAGAAAGTGGAATCTCAGGGAAGATATGAAACCCAGCAACGAGCAATTACTTCAAGTTCGAAATGAGGATGAGAAAGGGAAAATCGAAAAGAAAAATTATGGGAAGATGTATAGTAATTGGACAGATTCCTTGGAGTCACAAGCAGAAGTCAGCATAGATGAATCATTGTGCTTGAATGTGGATTCTAACTGAATCAGAAAACGGAGACAGCAAGCATGATGGAATGAGTGCCAAGGTTGAACACGATGCTTCCAGCAACGGGGTCCTCCAAGTTGAAGGGATGAACATAACTGAATAATCATGTAACCAAAATAAGCTTTCTGAAGAACTCTGCATGAGTCTGAAACAAAACAAAAAAAAAAAGACGATGGTCCATTGGCATGAAAGTTTGGAAGCCAGGCCATCCAATTGCAAATGGTACAAAAAAAGACGATTTCGAACCTGTTTCAAGTGAAGGAAGGACACTGCATTAGTACCGGAACTTGTCAATCTTCCACCAAAGTTATCTCTCATCAATGACACCTACAATAAAGAGGAATCAGAAAATGGCAGATCCAAGGAAAATGAACCTGAAAAAGAGAAAACTTCTGAGATAGAAGTGAAAGCAGAAGCGCTGGTATTAGCTAAAGATTAACAACTGAAAACTACAATGGAATGTGAGGATGCTGAAGTATGTGAAGAGTCAATGTCAAAGTGAAACTTGAGAGCAGCAAAGCCAGTGAGTTGCTCACGGAAGTTGCTTCGACTTTCGATGCCACAAACACTTCCACTGAAACATTTATTCCTGTAGTTGAGCTCTCAATTGCGAAGTATGAGGAACCGGAAGCAGAAGCAGTTTTACTCCATGCCCCAGAAATCCTGAGATGCTGATAGAAACTAGTTCTTCAGCTTCTAAAACAATTCCTTTGAGAAATATCAAGTGTTCAAATGTATTTGAAGTAGAGATGGTACTGAGGCCTGAAGTGTTTTCAGCATCTCGCCATTGTTCATGTGTTCATGGGTTGGCTGCATCATACTTTGTAAGATTTTCTTGATTTATGCTGAGATAGTAGCGAACTATGGCGAGATGCTAAAGACACTTCTACAGGAACATCCCCCTGAAAATTTTCTGCCAACTCAAGTCCCGTTGTGCTGACTTCCAATTTAGTATAATGAAAATAAGGTAGGAAAGGAGCGTCAATCAGCACATGTACTCCGATGATTAAGTTAATAAATTTTATGACAGAAAGAATATAACATAAGTACTGAACTAGTGTTTTTGTTGTGTCCTACCTCGAACAATGTATGAAGCTTCTTTATATAGGAATTCAATCATCATTACTTGGTGAGTCTCAATTCCACATGTTCAGTGGCCCGTAATTCATATCCGTGGAAGTGTACCCAGCACACTTCTTAGACTTTATAGGGCATCATGCCAGGCTACTTGGTTAAGTGTAGTAGATTATTGGTGACTTGTATCTAAATTGAGGACGCGAAAGCCAAAATTGAGAAGAAAAATGAGATATGGATTTTAATGTGACTAATTCAACAGTCACCGACAGAATCTCAGGAGGTTAACATTGCCACAAATTCTTCAATGGGGCCTGGTTGCAAGAATCATGAGAAAGAAGATGTTAACGTTGCTGCATATAATGCTTCCAGCAACAGGATCCTCCAAGTTGAAGGGATGAAGGTACCAGAAGAATTCTGAACCAAAATAAGGGTTCTGAGGAACAGAAAAATGATAGTTTCGCCTTTCGATGCACAAAACTTCCATGGAGACATTGATTCCTTCAGTTGAGCTCCCAATTCAGAAACATGAAGAAGCAGACGCAGATGCTGGAGCAGAAGCAGAAGCCGATTTACTGCATATCCCAGAAATGGCATAGATGCTGACAGAAACTAGTCCTTCAGGTTCTCAAAATTATACAAACGAGAAACATCAAGAGTTCAATCATATATCTCCGAAACACTGGAAAATTTTGAGGTACAGGAAGACTCAAGTAGTGATCGGTTCCTGAAAGTTCGACAATGAATTAAGACAACACAAGTACTACAATTCAGGAAAGGAGTTATGGAAACAGTGATAGAATCTAAATTATCATATCGGTCAAATAAAGAAAGCAAAAAGGTTAAACATCCATCTCTGAAAGGATTGTATATGATATCTAAACGATGGCAGATGATTCATTGTGTGGTTTTACTGAACTTATACCAAGATAGCAAAATATAAAAATTAAACTGGAATTGGAGGGGTGAGCCAGGCAAATGCAATAGTGCAACGCATAAGCGACTCATGAAGGCCCCAATGGCAAGCCATTGTGATGGACCTTCCCCCGAGAAAAATAAGATTAATATCGTGTAACCCGATGGGCTACATATCAGATATTAAACTGATAAGAACAGATACTACACTTGATCTTAGCCAAAAGGCCGAGAAAGGTATGCTTCTTTCCGTCTACTGCTTCTCTTTTTATACTTAACTCTTTGGTCTTCATGGAGATTTCTTTCCAGTGTGGGATTGTGGACAAGCAACTTCTTGGTCCTCTCAAACTGGGCGCCTTTGTGAAGAGAGCAAAAGAATATTGTTGCCAGTCAACAAATTTAGAACGTATAACATAATTCTGGAGCAATCTGTGTAAGGATATACTCGATCCGCCCACGTTTTTGTTCAGGATAGCACTTCACAGAATATTTCAGTGAACCAACTTTGAATAATCATCGTCAATCATTATGGTATGCATTTTGAGGCTTTTAGGCATTGAATTTCAACTCCTTTTTTCATGCTTCATAGACATATATTTATTGCATTTGGGGGATTCTGATATATCTAGCAGTTTAATTTACATTGCAGGATTAACTATATTAACTGTTTCGAGGTATGCCATATGTTAGGAAATAGAGGATCAGACTCAGTGTAGATTATTGAAGAACTCGACTAAAAACACAAACTAACTTTTATTGATCAAATATAATTTTGTTTACAACACTCAAACATACACTTAACTCTCTATATTTGCTACATTTAGTAGCACTACAACACTCAATTTTCTTCTCACATTTTTTCTACTCTCTAATTTTGGTGCATACATCAACTAAGCCATCCCTACTCCTATTTATACTAATTGTGTTGGTGGTGGAAACATTCTAGCACAATCTACATACTTTAGTTCTAGATTCTTCTCTTTTCATCTTATAATCTAATTTTTCTCAAACTTGCTAGATTTTTCTTTAATTTTCTAGACACAACATTCTAGAGATTATTAATTTATTTTGCTTAAAGGTTTTAAATTAATAGTTAATTCTCAACACCTTCTTAGAGGTGGAAATTTCAGGTTATGATAATCGTCGTGTTTAGTCAATCTTCAAATCGTGTTATGTAATCAGAACCGTGTTTCTAGTTCCACCTAATTTCTAGTTGTTCAAACAAGTATGCATTATTTTTGCTCTATCTGATGCAGATGAAGATAACAGAAGCCGGAAACCGGATGGGAAAGCACAAGAACCAGTTTATTCTAATGATCTAAAGATAAATTCCTGGTTCTGTTCCAACACCTGAAAGCAAAGATTATCTTGAAATAGATACACAATCAGCACCTGATGATCCAAAGGCAGCAGCTAGCACATATATTTTAACAGTCAATGCAAATTGTTTTTAAGAAAAAAAGCATTTTGGCATAATTTTTCAATTTGACACATTTAGCTCTTCATCAACTAAATATTGGTTAAAACTGCACGGTTTATTTCTTATTTGTCTTCTAGAAATCTTAGTACGTCGAGCCGAAAAATGAGGCATTAATAAATAGAACAATGTTATTCCCTATCCTTCAAGAGCTGATCTACTAACTCCACTTTTGAATCACCAGGATAATAAGGAATATGGATAGGCGGTAAAGTTCCATAAACTGCTTCATAAGGAGTCATTTGTATTGCAGTATGGTAGCTCGTACTGTACCACCATTCAGCAAGAGAGAGTCATTGCAACCACTGTTTAGGATTGGCATGAGTCATGCAACGGAGATAAGTCTCCAAACACCTGTTAACTACCTCTGTCTGGCCATCTGTCTGCGGGTGATAAGCAGTAGATTTGTGAAGCTCAACTCCCTGCAATTTGAACAGTTCAGTCCAAAAGTGACTGATGAAAACAGGGTCTAAAAGGTTTACAATTTATAGTAATAACACAATTTTTGTAAAGAAAAGCATTCTCATCCGTAATCTCATTTGAACCCATCATTACTACCTAACTGAAAATCAATAGTGTAGGTAAAACCAACCAGTTTATAATTCTATTCCCATGCTCTTCAAAGACTTTATAATAAAGAAAAAAAAAACCTCCTACTTACGACTAACTCAAAGTGACTTATTAGCTCCTCGAAGTGCACGTTACATACAAACATAGTAAGGGAAGTTTTTTGGCAAGTTAAAATGCATATAGATTTAAGTTAAGCTCAGGAAGTGAGTGGAGCAATGTAAGTTTAAAGGACCAATAGATCACTTCAAGAAAATTCAAGGAGTGAATAGGTAACTCTAAATTTGTTCAAATCAATGAAAGAGGTATTTAGATGATAAGTCCGGAGGTTCGCAGCAGGGTGATGATGCTGGAAAATCTGTTCGCGGCGGAATACTTTTCTTCTTCTTCTTTATGAACTTGTGTATTTTTGATTCTTGCAAGGAAGGATGTTGATCGTGGAATCCAATGTTGAGCTTGTTTATAAGTTGCTAGAGTTTCGTGGTTGAGTTTTCTTTTGTTGATGGTAACTGGTGCGGGAATACTCCTTTACTACGACAAGGACAAGAAAAGGCATATTTTGAAGGTAGAGTTCTAACGGTGAGTTGGACTTCTGTAGGAAGTTGTTTATATGTCATATGCCTAATCAATACGGAAATTGGAATTATTCTAAATGATAAGTGTAAAAAATCACCTTAAGCCGAGATGAGAAAAAGGCAGTCGTTTTTTGCACATGATGCAACAATCAGAAAGTTCAGAAAACACAAAATAGCAGACAATAAATGCCTCGAATCCTCATCAAGATCAATATCATCAAATCTTCCACTTTTTCATCCTTAGAATTAGTGTGGAGGAGAGGTTGAAAGCAGAGAGATTGATGTGAGAGACTTAAAATGCCTGAACTTCAAGTGCAAGTCAAAAGGCGACCGCCCAAGGAAGGTGGTGGCAGCTTAGCCTGGGCTGCCTCTCGCCTGAGGCAAACTGGTTTTAAGCGTATATCTTATGAATTGCCTTAATCATTTTGCAATTCAGCTCAACAGTCTTTGATGGTTGATTTAAACATCATGATAACTGGGGTTGTTTGCAGAAAATCAAATTAACTGCCTCTTTAGGTGCTTGTACTATGTACCATGAATACGTTTTAATGCAATTTCTGTTAGGAAATCGAGGATCGGACACAGTGTAGACTATTGAAGAACTCGACTAAAACACGAACTAACTTTTATTGATCAAACATAATTTTTACAAAGCTCACACAACACTCATACATAGACATAACTCTCTATATTTGCTACATTTAGTAGCACTACAACACTCAATTTTATTCTCACATTTTTTCTACTCTCACCCTTGCTCTCAATTTTTGTGATGATCCAAATGCCTCCTACTCATGGCTATTTATAGCCTTCATACCAAGTTCATGAAAAGTCTAGATGTTTATGTTTTTGGCTTTTTCTAGAATTTTCTTTTCACTTATTAATCTAATCTTTGCTAGATTATTCTAGATACTTAAGTCTAGATTATTCTACAACATCACTAAACATTTATTTTATCTAATTGTTTTAAATTAATAGTTGATTCCCAACAATTTCATTGAATAGATAAGAGTCACGGAACAAAGTCTCTATTTAAAATTGCTATCTGCATATCACAATATTCTTTTGATCTTTTTTCATGTCTTGATTAACTCATATTGCCACAGAAATAAACAAAGCTTCTGAGGCTATAAAAGGACCTGCTATTGGGAAAGTGCTATTGGGAAAGCAGCTATTGGTGGTCCATTTAATCTTATCAGCCATGAAGGGAAGAATGTGACCGAGAAAGATTTTTTGGGACACTGATATATTTTGGTTTCACTCACTGCCCAGACATTTGTCCAGATGAATTGATGAAGCTAGCTGCAGCAATTGACAAGATTAGTGATCTTTTTATGTATATAAATGATGCCATGAGTAGTGAGTTTTTTTTTTATGTTCATAAATGATGCCTCATGGCAATGTTATTTATAGTATATAATTACCAAATGAAATGACAGAAGTAGAAAAAAAGCATGATTCCATGGCCAAGACTAATGATTTATGCTTTAGCCTTCTGGTTCTATAAGAGCTGAAACTGATGGCAGTAGCAGTGAATTCACTTTTATTTATTATGTCTAGAGGTCCTTCCTATTAGAAAAGAGTGCTTTATCAGTTACTAAAGTGAAAAATATGTACATGAGTTATGGCATACGCCCAGATGAACACTTGTTGGTATAATAGAAAATGGCGCCGTGGAATGAGCTTGGTGCGCCATGCGCCATTGGCACACCATTAATAACTATGGCTCTTGTCGTAAAGAGTAGGTCTTGGTCCTTGTATCAACCTAAAAGAAAGATATGAGAAAGGCAACCTTCTCCGAATTTGGCAACACTACCCAAGGTCTATCTTTATAGTAAGGCTGGATCAAAAAGGATAGTATTCCTGCCGGTTAGAGCGGCTAGACCGAGACCGGGGGATATAGCTCCAAGCCCACCCTGCTACGGTTGGAGTTGACGGTCCCAATCTTTTCGTTTGCATAGAAGTTCTTCCTCCATCAAATGCACTGAGAGGAGCTGTGGCATCTCTATCAATACCTCAGTTGGTTAGTTAGTGTCATTGGCCTTCTGCTTCCGACTTTCGGACTAGTTGCTAAGTAGCTTTTGGGGGAACAGAAATAGGCACAAGGGATAGCTGCTTTTGCATCTTAACATGGTCTATAACAATTTCATTTGGCAGATTGAATCAAATGGAAACATGAGCATTTTATGGTTGCAAAAAACTATATTTTCTTGCTTGTAGAGGATAAAGCAGGGCTTGAGATGGTGCCTATATTCATCTCTGTTGATCCTGAGAGAGATACTGTGGATCAACTGCCTGAATATATCGAAGGTTCTTCTAGCATATCTCTTCCTTTGCACTTGTAATATTTCTATGCTCTGCTTGTAATCCAGTTGGTAACCTAACATTTTGTTTATCATATCTTCTATTTTGAGCATCCAAAGTTGGTCGGGTTAACTAGCAACCCAAAAGAAGTTAAGAAAGCTGCTCAACAGAGAAGGATTCAGATTATCTGGTTGATCACTGCAAAGTCATGTATGTATCTATTACTGTTGGTATTAATATAATTTCTTTTTTTTTTCCTTGAGAATGTAGGAGGTGATAATCGCAACGACAATACGACAATCTTATTTACCTTCTCCCCATGGAAATCTATAATTTTCATTTATCTACTTCCTCATCAACACCACCTTCCATGTGTAGTCTCTGGCTATTACCACTACATTTACCAGCCGCATCTGCCGGACTTGTCAAGTGACGAGCCGCATCTGCTGGACTTGCCAAGTGAAGAGCACATTTAATAAGTCTAACACCATGAAATCGAATGCTATCACATCCAAATTGATGTCCACCCTCTGCATCTCATTATTACTATCATTATCAGTGTCATGTCGAAGGAATAAATCTGTCTACTTATGATACAAGTAACATAGAGAAAACTCAAGCAAATTACTAATGATTGCTCAAAACAACGGCAAAAATAGAGCTATAGGTACCGACTTTCTTGTGTATGCTCTTAGTCTTAGTTTCTAGGACAGGCAAAAAAGAGTTTTGCTAATGTAGGATCATATTAGAAGTTCCCGATAATGCTTGTCCTTCATAGGCTGCAGCGTTGATTTGCATGCTTACTTATCGTGAAAATAGTAATTCCATATGTTGTGAACTGACAACGATTGTTATATGGTGGAATAGGTACCTCATGGTTCCAAACATGAATTTTCTGAAATTCTTCGAGAAGAGCAATGACGTTGATTCACTTACAGTAGGTATTATTAAAGAGATAAAAGCAGTACAAGTCTAAAAAGTAAACTTACATGCTCTTTCCTTCAGTTAGCCTTCTTTTATACTCAGAAACTCCAGGCAGAGTGTCTCTTGATGCTGAAAACACCATTTACTTCAATTTTGATTTGAAGTTTTCAAAATCTACACTTGGTCACTGATTATCAAACTACTTGTTATTATTGCTTTATTGGTCTGATCTTGCAATAATGAAAATAATATGCTCGGGAATTCAGGCTGGAAAGTTTCTGACATTAACTTAAATGCTGTTCAGTTTGATTGTCGTGTTTGCACGTCTTGTTATAATTCTCCGGGTTCATAGCATTGAAACACATGTTCAAAGCCTAGTCCATTGTTGAAACTTTTGCCAAGCAGAGAGTCTGAAACTCTAATTACATGGCCTTCCGGCATCCGTAATCATTTGAAGTCAAAGAGCCGAGTATTTAAATGGTTAGAACCCTTCAAACTTCAAGGGTACCATACTCCAATTTAACCCTTTGTAGTTCTTACCATCTAGAAAAGAATGCCCAAACTAAAGTGATATTTAACCTTGAGCTTTGCCTGCAATCTTGAACTTATGATCAGCCCGAATTCGAGATATAATGGCTTCTATTGTTGGAATTCTAGTTCAATACATTCTTCCGTGATGATATATATCAGTGCTAACACTACCCACTTTGAAGCCGTTATGGAAAAAAGCCTTCCACTAGCATGAGATTCAGCTTAAAGTTATGGTTCATGTCTTACCCGACAACACCACAATAATTTATCCAAACCTTAAATAGAGACAAGAAACAATATAAGAGAAAAAGATGCTCAGTGTATACGCACCATAACAAGAGATTCATCCACGATTCATCTATGGCGAGTAATTATGATCTTCATTGCATCTTTACTTGAATTCACCCTTCGCTATGACACATCCTAGGACTTGGGAGCAGTACATTTAGAAAGTTCAGACGAGATAACGCGGTTTTATCTCAGCTTCAGCTCTCAATTAACACACAAAAACTGATCATGAATCGCCCACTATTTGTCGGTTCCACAAGAAGGAACAGAATGTCTGAGATTGGAGAAAACTGTCAACAAAAGGGTCAAATCAGGAGCAAATTTTCTGGTACAGAGAAGGCAAAAACAATTGCCTTTGTACTTGTCAACTTTAGACCCGAATTATGAAAAAATGAAGAGGATTTTCGTGATTACCATGTATGATGATGCTTTCCATAAGTGGTACATATTGACAAGAATCAGAGTTCTGGATGCTAAATCTCACCAAATCCAAGTTCAGAAGGCAAAAATCAAAATTTGGCGAAGTACGGGGAGGGTTCAAACTTGCCAAAAAGAAAGAAATGCATGTAATTCCCTTGCAGCCTATGCATCGACATAGAAAGTATGTTATCACATTCACTAGGAGCAAACTTTCAATGTAACTAACCAAAGGACTAAGTCCAGCGATATATACTTGTTCTAGAAGATTCAACCGATGATGGCACAAAGTTCTGATATTTCCAGCTGCAATAACTCTAAGTATGTGGTGCAAATCAGTGAAGAAAGTTGTTGCATTAGCGACGAGAAAGAGTTCTTCCTTAGCTGTAGAAGATAGAACAGTACAAATAGCAAAATTTAAATAATATCCCCAGCAAATAACCGACAAAGAAGGTTTTTAGATACTGTAACTTACGATCTTTGTTTGGATAAACATGAATAACCCCATCTTGCATCTCGAAGTAATGCTGTACGAAAGGTTTGAAAACTTACAAAAAGGTACGAGAAGTACAAGTTTCTAACACGATCAGGGTATCTTAAAACCCGATCATACATCAATGAAAGATTTTGGCCCCACTGCAAAAAGAGGGAAGGCAAGAAATTGAGAATAAAATCAATTGTAAAAAGAAACATGTGGGTCAACTCGCTGCAAATACAAATAAATAAAATCCAAGTTAATGTAAGCTCTTCCGAATGCATAGTCCATTACAGAATTCTAAGAGGGATAATTGAGCACAAACAAAATGTCGTCTACTACAAGTTAATTTGATGAATGAAGTTTGCAAGCATCCACATAGAACAGACTTCAACTTCATTAAGGGTCTATTGTATCACCAACTTCGGAGGTACATGACTCTTGAATAGGGGAATTCGGACACTGTCTCACATAAAATCCTCCATAGTTCTCCCGTCGTGCCCCAGGCAAATATAATGACCTACTATTACCTCAAATCCCTGAGCTCCATCTTAGCAGAAATTTCTTAACAACGGCTTTCTTCGGCCTATATTTCATAACTAAGCAAGTTTAGAAAAGGTGAATTGATTTGATAAAAAGTAAAGAGGACACCTCATACATGATTTAAGACCGTATGAGCACAAACAGACCATTTGATTACCCTAAAGAAATGTAATACAGAAATCATAATTCTGTAAATGAACTTACCATCATAATTTCCTCAACCTCATCCCAAAGAGAGGCCCAAATGCAACTTCAACTAGTGACAAATAGGTAAATGTGTCCGGGACACTGCTGCTCAGCCATGTGCTCATAGACTTGCAAAGAAACTTTCGGCTTTCTCCCAACCTCACAAGCACCAATAACAACGTTGTAAGATGTGGCAGATACTGTGAGTTCAGAGGCTTCTAACTGCCATAAAAGTTGAACTGCTTTATCCCATGAACCAAGCTTCTGGCATGACATTAAAGCAGTGTCGTGAGAACTATGTTCTTTTCTTATGTTCTCAAACAGCTGAACCTGTAATTGCCTTGCTAAGATATAGGCCAGGTTTTCCTTTATCGCACGCTTCAAGCCTCTAATAGTTGCATGTCAAATACTTCTGGCAATAAATATGATCGTAAATGTATCATCGTTAAACTTAGCTCATAAAAGCAATCAAACATCACCTTTGTCGTAAAGAACCCTCTTCCCACCTTCAGAGAGAACTAACACCAAAGTCAGAGTTAAAGAATGTAAAATGACAAGATTAAACAAGCATAAAAAGTAAGCATGTGTTATAACTCTAAGTTGTTCCCATTGATAATGTTCGGAAGTATAATTAATTATAAATTGTCATTGATCATCCCATTTTAACACCATCCCTTTTCATTCCCAATGAATACAAAATATTCAGAACATTTAGCTTTGTTCATAGGTAGCTCGAAATATTGAGAACAAAAAAGATCACCTCTAGCCGTTATATTTCTTCAGATCACTGTTCTACATTTCTGTTGTATTATGCTGTCCGCAAAACTATAACTAAGCTTCTACTCTTTTTGGAAATATGTGCAACTTCTACTAGTTATCAGCTGCTGCAATAAAAAAACGCCAACTAGCGAGTACACATGTGTACATAAGAAAAGAAGAAGCCAGCAGGTGAATATTTGTGTGATAAAAATGCTAAAAATCAATATGTTACCTACGATTTGAATAATGATGCGCCCACTCTTTGCCATAGGCTGCTTGGGCCAGTGGGCGATTCATTCATGATCATCTCAACAGCGGGTAACGGACTCTGATAATCAATTTAAGCAGATTTATGAGAGCAGTAACCTCATTCCTTTGCAGCTGCAACTGACAACCAGAACAATATGCTTCAGGTAAATAAAACTACAGGGATCATAATCTTGCATTAGCAAGAAGAAACATACTGAATTTGATTCTCAGTTAGAAACAACGCCAAAGCAGGTATCCATTACCATAGCCACAACTTAATACTTACAGTCTGAACCAGGTGTTTTGGGCCATTGTCGGAAAATAGGATTTTCAGTGCGGTACGAAGACCAAGAACTTGAAGTTTCCCCCAAAGTCTACACTTCTCACATCCTACGTAATCCATCAATACACTACAATTGCCAATGAATCAAGTCACATGACCGCCAAAGTAAAACCAGACAATATCTTATACATGTAGGAAAATAGGTACAAGAGAGACAGCATTATGGTTTAAATGATTTCTACAAATGAGAGATTAAAATTATGATTTATATATGTAGTCAGAAATCTTGTCTTTTTATCATGTTTGAGGCTAAAGCATAAACGGGACAATTATCCGTCAAATCATAAATTGATCATATATTTCCAGGCAACCAACGCGAAGTATAAACGGGACCATTATCCGTCAAATCATAAATTGATCATATTCTAGGCAACCAACACAGTATAAATGGGACAATTATCCGTCAAATTGTAAATTGATCATATATTTTCAGGCAACCAAAGCGACTGTACAAAGGGACAATTATCCGTCAAATCATAGATTATACATTTCCAGGCAACCAATGCTACAGTATAAACGGGACAATTATCCGTCAAATCGCGACAGTATAAAGGGACAATAATCCGTCAAATCATAGATCATATATTCCAAGGCAACCAACGCAACAATATAAACAGGACAATTATCCGTCAAATCGTAAATCGATAATATAGTTCCAGGCAACCAACGCGACAGTATTTATACTGACAATTATCCGTCATATATTTCAGGCAACCAACGGGACAATTACCCGTCAAATCGTAAATTGATCATATATTTCCAGGCATCCAACGCAACAGTATAAACGGGACAATTATTCGTCAAATCATAAATTGATCATATATTTTCAGGCAACCAATGCGACAGTATAAACGGGACAATTATCCGTCAAATCGTAAATTGATTATATATTTCCAGGCAACCAACACCACAGTATAAACGGGAAAATTAATCGTCAAATCATAAATTGATCATATATTTCCAGGCAACCAACGCGACAGTATAAACGGAACAATTATCTGTCAAATCGTAAATTGATCGTATATTTCTAAGCAACCAACGCGACAGTATAATCGGGACAATTATCAGTCAATCTGTAAATTGATCATAGGATAAAGTCAAATCGTAAATTGATCATAGGATAAAGCAGGGACGTAAGGGACATAGGATAAAGCAGGGACGTAAGGGACATAGGATAAAGCAGGGACGTAAGGGACCAATGTCACAGTATATATAATAACGAGCAACATAGAATCAAGCTCAGAACATGTAATAATCAGTTTGCTCGATAGTCAGGAGCCACACACAAAACCCCGTGAAGGACATTCCATCAATAAATTGAACAGACTTGCAAATCAATACTATATACTAAGTTAGGGACATACTGTGCATATAAAGTTACGATATGTTCATGTATGGGCCATATATGTATTATACAAGTGTTAGTGAATTGCCACAATCAAAGTTATCCTTAATAAGAATCACGGGATACTTCAAAAAGAAACGAATCTTAGATCAGATTTAAGTACAGAATAGTTCCCATTACCAGCAAAGACACCTTAACACATAGCAAGTATCGATGAGTCACTAGGAAAGGAAGTAATGTAATGTAACAGTTCCAGCAACTATAATACATTGGATTCAAAGTATGACAAGGCACATACCTCTTTTGCACTTTTTACATTCAGAGACAGGACTGCTTTCCCACAAAGTAAATTAGAATCACGGGATCGTTCAAAATAAAACAAATCGGCAACTTTAAAATTATAGGGACCCAGGATATAGCAAACTAGAATAATTTCGCAAGGTAAATATCGCAAACCTTAGAATAATCTGTAACAGACATAAGAGTCAATAATTTTCTCGAAACCCTAAACAGAGATAAGAAACAACATAAGAAGAGTAAATATGGTTGCATATCTCGAATTCATCCATAAAATCAGAGGCAACATTTTAAATTTCGCAACCCTAAATCGCACCATCTGAAATTCACCCACAAAATAAAAGAAGCGAATTCTGTAACCCTCAACAGCATAAGAGAAGTAAATACGCACCACAAAATCAATCAGTTGCAAGATTTTTGATCTTCGTAACCCTAAATCGCACAATCTGGAATTCACCCGCAAAATAAAAGACGCGATATTGTAACCCATCTCGAATGTAACCCTCAAATAAACAAGCGTCGGAATGGAGCCAGTCTATCTACTATTTATAGAGGCTCCTATATGTCGCTTAAATACAAATATAACTTTAATGAAATTTTTATTTTATTTTACTTTTTAGAGGATCAAACTTTTATTTCTTAAAATTAATCAAATTCAGTTTTTTAAAAAAAGTTAATCAAATTCAACTTTTAATTAAATCAAAATAGCAATATAAATTCATAAGTTTTTTTTTTTTTTTTTTATAAGAGCACAACCATTAAACTCAACTGGACAAACCACGATCGCGAATAATAAGTTCTTGTTATTTGTTATTTGGTTCAATTTTTATTAGACGTACATTTATAGAGAGATAAGTTCAAGTGAGACAAGGAGACTATAGTGAGACAAAATATTATGGTGAGACATTGACCATTTTGGTAAGAAAAAGGGGGAAGATGGCAAACTTGTAAATAAATACACAAATGGTCAACGTGAGGAAGAAGGAAAAGAGGGGGAGGGTGATGTCACATCTGGAGAGAGAAAAAGTTTTTATTATTTTATTTAAAATGCATTTTCCCGCTCTTTCCGAACTCAATTTTCAAAAAAAATTATACCATTGAACTCGTATTAATTAGGCGGTCATTTTGAGATCCATTGTTGTTATTTATAGACGATTTTTATTTTTTTTATTTTTGTTCCAAGTCGGATACTTGGTTGTTCCAACAGAATACTATATTTGTTCCACCAGACTACTCCAATTGTTCCAGCAAAATATTTTCATTATTTTTTTTAAATGCACTCTGGGAGTGTAAAAAAATGTAATATTCTGTTGGAACAATTAGAGTAGTCCTGTGGAACAATTAGAGTAGTCCGGTGGAACAATTATAAAAAAATAAAAAAAAAATAAAAATCGTCTATAAATAGCAAAATGGATCTCAAAATGACCACATAATTAATACGAGTTCGCTGGTATAATTTTTTTTGAAAAATGAGTTCGGAAAGAGCGGGAAAATACAATTTAAATCAAATAATTAAAACTCTTTCTCTCTCCAGAGGTGACATCAACGATGACATCACCCCCCTCTCCCTTCCCTTCAATTCACGCATGAGGGGTGCTCATTTAATTACAATTTTGCCACCTTCCCCTGTTGAATTACAAAAATACCCCATGTCTCATCATAAAAACTAGTCTCATCCTAAACCATTGTCTCATTTGAACTTGACTCTATTTATAGATAACAAGATTGAGTATTAGTTGTGATTAGATTCAATTGTTTAATGAGAATATATATAGTTTAAAGTATTTAAAAAAATAAGACAACAAATATATAATGTACACTATAAATAAAATAAAAATGTGTATACTTTATACAATACCATAATTAATAAATATAAGTTTATTTAGTATATTATAATTATTGAAATGAAATTAAAAGTGAGAAATGAGATTATCTTTTTTTACTTTAGCTATTGATTTCGCTTTAGACTAGTTTTTTATTAAATTGTATCAAGATCTTTATTTAAATTATGTATGGTGATTTTATAATATTATACTTTTAATAGTTTGAAAATTATTTGTATGTTTTATATTTTATTTTATTTGGAAAAAGTGTATATTTCATATTGTTGGGATTAATTAAGATATGGATCTAATTAATCCGACCCGTCCGAAATGGAACGGGTCAAGCCCATCTAAGAGGAATAAGTGATTAGGAAGCCCATTAGGTTAGATGGAGAAATTAGGGTTTCTCCACCTATAAATAGGCTTAACCCTAATCACAATATGTGACAAGTAAGAAAGAGAGACGTCGGAGCTCTGCCTCTATACGACCGAGCCTCCCTTACCCATCTCTCTCGTTCTTCGCTCTTAGTCTGTGGATCAACAAGACTTCTCCGGTTAACACCGTGTGGTCGTCTTTATCCGGTGATACAAGATCGTGGTGCTAAGATCCGCTTCCGCTACTCTGAGAGACTTGCTGGTTCTGCTATATAAGGTACGCCCGAACCCGTTATCTCATATGGATTAGTATGCCGGGCTAATCCCTTCATTGGTATCAGAGCCACAGATCTTGTATTCTGTGATTTCTGTATCCATAGATGAAGAAATCGTGGGATCATTCGAAAGAATGATCGATTGCTGCTGTGCTTATATGATCTTGATTGTGTTCTTGATATTTCTGATATAAACATGGTACTTTGATAAGGTTTTAATCAGATCTGATAAAAGGCTTTTTAATCTGATAGAAAGTCTTTAATCTGACAAATGGTTTTTAACCTGATTCAAAAGTTTTATCAAAAAGTGTGTTTTTGATTCTCTGAAAGCGATTGAAACTCGATTGAATCCATTTTCTTATTGTTTTTCGGTATGGTACAGATCTGATCTGTGTTTTTTGACGATTAGGGTTTACTAAAATTGTATTCTGAATCGTCAAAATTCTTTAATTCGCCGAAAACGCTGCTGTAACTGTCTGCAAAACGTTTTCGACATGTTTTTTATGAAAACCGACTCCACCATCGTGCTCCGAGACCCCAAAAACCCTAGGTTTGATATATTTTAATAGGCGAACGGAGGTCTGGAAGTTGGAGCGTGTCTCTCACTCTCCTCTCTTCTTCCAGCGACTCCCCGAACCGCCCAGGGCGCGTGGGGGCGCGTGAAGAGGCTTCCAGAGCCCGTTTTCGGCTCAATTTTTGGCAGATCACTTTAAAACATTATTTTGGATTTTCTGGAAATTTTTGGGAATTTTGGGACAGACGGTTTTACAACCTCTTCTTTGTCTCTTATCCCGAACTAGTCCAAAACTGCGAAAATTTGTTTTCTACTTTTCCAAAATTGAGAAAAATGAGTTTTTCACTATAACTTTTTCGTGATATGGATGCCCTTATCGATCAAAATGAGTTTGATTGTTGGAATTAGTTTGTGTATGAGTACGCTGACTTTTTTCCCTCTTTGTTGTATAAGACAGCAATGGCGGGCACCATTTTCGTGCCAATTATACCTAGGACCCCAACCCAGAAAGCTGTCAGGAAAAGATTCCGCGACAAGTTAAATCGTTGCAGGATGGCTCCCACATCCAGATGGGATGATGTTGATGCTATTGTGCGTCACTTGGTTAGAGTCCAAAACCTGATGCAGTGCTGTATAAGCTACAACGGACTCAAAGATAAAGTTCTCCGCTTTGGAGCGGTGGAAAGATCTTTGATCAAAGTCCCGAGGCTTAAAGAGTTGTACGTAGAATGTTATTGTAAGTCTGAAATGGACTACAAGAGATCCATTCGACTCTTTATGGATGACCTCGATGAGCTGGGCGTTTCCTACCCATTAGGGCGTAAGGGAATAGTCTTGAGATCTGGAAATGCGATCCAGACTCCTCACTATGGGAGAGGGCGTGAGCACTTGCATAGAACCTTCACAAAACAAATGCGTTACGACGTGTTTTGTTCTTTCCCAAAGAGGGTTCGTCGAGATGGTTTTAACCCGAAGAATTATGAGTAGTTCTCTTCTGGTTTTATGGAGTTGTGTTTTGCAGCTAGTTTTTGTTTTTAGGATTCCAGAGTTTCATATGATAACTTTTGAGTTATATTTTGTTTCATTGCTTTCAGAACAAGTAGCTCGTTTTTGGTTTGTGGATTCAATTTTTGATTGAATGACAATTTTGGTTATTTTCATTAAATGGTTTTTGATTAGTTGGGTTCAACGAGCTGCTTAATTGGATTTATGTTTTCAATTACCGATGTTTGCTTTTCTATATCTTGCTGAACCTAGTAGTAGGACTAGCCTGAAAAGAAAACACTATGAACTCAAAGTCATCAAAATTCCATAATAACCACCTTTTGTAAAAAGTTACAATATTTTGTTACGCGAGGTAACATAAAATTCTCTAAGCATAAATATCTACCTAATAAGCTAACCATTAAAGTGTAAAGGGTAATTTGAGCCATTCCTATATGGTCTCATTTTCGATTTGAAATTTAATATTAACCTTTTTAGATAGATATAGGTTGCTAAGAGAATTCATTGCGTGTATTGAACCTTTTAGACTTCTTAATAAGACGTGCAATTCCATTGTAGATTTGTCAACAATGGCTACAGCTAGAAAGTCGATCGTAGCTGAACTTAACAAAGACCTAAAACTGAACGGGGACAACTATGATGTATGGGGAATTAAGATTAAGTATGTGCTGGAAGAACAAGAGGTTCTAGACACCTTGGAAACAGTCATGGCTGTGCCCGAGGAAGGCGTTACTGCTCAGCATCGAAGAGATAGAGAAGCTTATACGGCATGGAAGAAGAGAGATTCTACTGCCCGTATCATTCTCTTAAGTTCGATGCATGATGACTTCACTCGACAGTTCTGTAAGTTAGAGAATGCAAAAGCCCTGTGGGACTCCTTGCAGGAGAAGTTCGGAGGTGTGTCTCTGACTAGGCTCCGCTCTCTTACTATCAAATTTGATACTTACAAGAAGAGACATGATCATACAATGAAAAAGCATTTGAGAGAAATGCAGAACATGATCAGTGAACTCAGTGAAGCAGGTCATGTATTGACCGAGGAGCAGAAAGTTCAAGCTGTTATCCGTTCTTTACCGAACAGTTGGGAGCATATGAAGATGCACCTGACACACACCGAAGGTGTTACCACCTTCGATGCTGTTGTTCGCCACCTCGAACTCGAGGAGGATCGCCTCGCATCGATCAAGGTCAATGCTGAAGCTCACTATGTTGGTTCCAACTCCAGTGGGAGGCGTCCAAAGGCTCAAGGCCAGAAGCGTAAGCGCTCAAATGGCAGGGGTAAAGAACTGGTGAAAGAGCAAAGGAAAGCAGAAAGACCCAAAGAGAAAAAGCACAAGAACAGAAGGAAGACAAACGTTTCTCGCGTGAAATGTTTCAATTGTCAACTCAAGGGGCATTATGCAAACGAGTGCACTGCTCCCAAGGTACGTTCAAACTCATGTGTGAGTGAACTTTACGTATCTAGTACTGTTCTTATGACTGAGCATGATCCTTTGTGGGTCGTTGATTCAGGTGCAACAGACCACGTGACGAAAGATAGAGATGCTTTTGTCGAGTTCCGACGGATTCCAGTCGGATCAAGGTGGATCTATGTAGGCGACAACTCAAGAGTTGAAGTCCTAGGAATCGGCACATGTGAATTACGATTGCGTGAAGGCCAAACCCTAGTCCTACATGATGTTCTCTTTGCTCCCAAGATTCGAAGGAATTTGGTTTCTGTAACTTCTTTATTAAGGATTGGTTTCAATTTCCTTTTTGCTCATAACAGTTTAAGAATTTGTTTGGATGACCAATTTTATGGTCAAGGATATGTGCTGAATGGTTTGACAATTTTGGATATTGATCATCGCAATAAATCTTTTTCCTATTCTACTACTTCTTCTTCTTCTTATGTGAATGATAAAGATGTTAGTTTATGGCATGCTAGGTTAAATCACATCGGTCAAGACCGAATGAAACGTCTAACTAAAGAAGGATTACTAGGCGGTATACGAAGTGTCGAATTACCACCTTGTGAACCTTGCCTAAAAGGAAAGATGCATAGAAAACCATTTGGTAAAGGTACTAGGGCAAACTTCCATTACAATTAATACATTCTGATGTATGTGGTCCAATGAACGTGAGGGCAAGGCATGGAGCCTACTACTTCATCACTTTCATAGATGACTGTACTAGGTATGGTCAAATCTACTTGATGGCTCACAAGTCTGAGGCACTAGGTTGCTTTAGAAAGTTTATGAACCTTGTTGAGAACCAACTAGACAGAAAGATCAAAGTTCTGAGAACCGACAGAGGTCGGGAATACCTCTCTGAGGAATTCAAAACTTTGTGCGATGAAAGGGGAATTGAACATCAGTTGTCCATTCCATATACTCCGCAGCAAAACGGTGTTGCCGAGAGGAGAAACAGAACTCTTCTCGATATGGTCAGGTCTATGATGGCTCAAGCAAGTTTGCCCATTTCCTATTGGGGAGATGCCTTGCTAACAGCCACATATGTACTTAACCGAGTACCCTCCAAGACTGTCACTTCCACTCCATATGAGTTGTGGACCGGCCGCAAACCTGACTTAAGTGTGCTTAGGCCATGGGGTTGCACTGTTTTCGCTCATGATACTTCAAGCAAATTTGGGAAATTAGGCCCAAGAGGCAAGAAGTGTGTCTTTATAAGATACCCTGAAGTATCCAAAGGATATGTCCTAGTGGGAGAAAATGCAGAAGGTCGAGTGACTGAAATCGAATCCTGAGATGTAGTGTTCTTGGAAAACGAATTTCCTGCCATTGGACAAGTGGACAGAGATCAAACCTTGTTTGAGGAACTTGATTCGAACGGACCTCCCCATTCGAGTGGGAGGAATACTGAGGAAAATGCAACTGATCCTGACAATGGTCTAGATCAAGATCCTATTCTTAATTATGATAGAGAAATGGATCATATCCCTCAGAACGTTTCGAATGTGACAGATCCTAATGCAAGTGGGAGCGAGTTTCCTGACTCAAATGAGAATACGGAACTTAGCATAAGAGAAAGAATTCCGGGTTATGATGAATATATGAGACATGTTTATCAAGACCGAGAGGAATCGCGTCAAACAAGACGACAAAGGGTCAAGCGCCGTCGATTTGGTATCGAAGGCGAAGCTCTCCTTATCACCCCAAGTGATGAAGCTGAGCCTAAAAATGTTAGTGACGCACTCTCTTGTCCTGAAAAAGATAAATGGAAGAAAGCAATGGAAGAAGAAATGGATTCCATGAAAGTCAACCAAGTTTGGGAACTGGTTGATCTGCCCGAGGGAAGAAAAGCTGTTAAGAGCAAGTGGGTTCTTAAAGTAAAGCGAAGGGCTGACAACAGTATCGAAAGATACAAAGCTCGCCTGGTCGCTAAGGGCTTCACACAATAGGAAGGGATAGACTATGAGGAGACCTTCTCACCTGTTGTGAGGTTTACATCTATCAGGCTAATACTGGCAATTGTTGCAAGTTTAGACCTAGAGCTACATCAAATGGATGTTAAGACTGCTTTTCTCAATGGAGAATTGAACGAAGAAATCTACATGGAACAACCTGTAGGTTTTGTCGTACCAGGATGCGAACAAAAGGTTTGCAAGTTGAATAAGTCAATCTATGGCCTGAAACAGTCTTCGAGGCAATGGTATATTCGATTTCATAATCAGATGATCTCGAACGACTTCAAGATACTTGAAGAGGACCATTGCGTATATATAAAACGCTCAGGTAGAAAATTTGTCATTCTGTCTCTATATGTAGATGACATCCTCATAGCAGGAAATGACATTGCTTTTGTAAACCAAATCAAATCTTGGTTAAGCTCAAGTTTTGAGATGAAAGATATGGGCGAAGCCGCATACATTCTTGGAGTTAAGATTACAAGAAATCGTTCAAAGAAACTGTTGGCATTGTCTCAAGAGACTTATATCAACAAAGTAATTGAACGCTTTGGTATGGCAGGCTGCAAACCCGTAGACAGCCCAATGACTAAAGATGTCACCCTAAGTACTGAAATGTGTCCCCAAACACGAAAGGAAAAGGAACGAATGAAAACAGTTCCTTATGCAAGCGCCATAGGTAGTCTCATGTATGCAATGTTGTGTACTAGACCCGATATCTGTCACGCCGTTGGGATGGTGAGCAGATACCAGTCCAATCCTGGACAAGCACATTGGACCGCAGTTAAAAGGATATTGAGATATCTTAGAGGTACTGCGGATTATTCTCTATGCTATCAAGGCATAGACCTGAATCTCAGAGGATACACGGATGCTGATTGGGCAGGTGACTTGGATGAGAGGAAATCCACATCTGGCTACGTGTTCTTGCTTGGCAACGGTGCCATCTCATGGAGTAGCAAGAAACAGACATGTGTAGCACTGTCCACAATGGAGGCTGAGTACGTTTCGTACTCGTCAGCAGTTCAAGAGGCGGTGTGGTTAAATAGGTTCTTAAACCACATTGGTGTGACCAAATCCGCCGCTCCAGTCATAGTTAATAGTGATAGTCAATCTGCTATTGCTTTCGCTAAGGATCAAAGGTTCCATAGCAAGGCCAAGCATATAGAGATAAGGTATCACTTTGTCAGGGACTTAATTGCACGCAAAGAAGTCAGTGTGAAGTACATTTCCACTCATGACATGGTTGCTGATCCCCTTACCAAACCTGTCAAGAGAGATGTTTATGTCAAACATATTAGATCCCAGGGTTTGAGAAGGATCTAAATTGTACTTCTATTTTTCAATGTTAAATGAACTTGAATTATCAATAAAGGTTTTAAGAATTTGTTTCCAATACACGAGTGCGAATGTTTTATTTGTTTAACATTTGCTGTTATTGAAAAATGCATGTTAGACAGAGAAGTAGCTCACTCACACGAGTGTTTACCCTTGTTCTGTCATATGAGACAGATAGAAGGATGAGGCCGCTTTTGAACATACGAGAGCATGTTCCAATAGCAGTAGAGGCCGTCTTGTAGAGAGGATGAAAGCAATTTCATCATGGTACAAGATAACCACATATACCTCGAGTATATGTAATAGATTAAGATGTAATCTGAAAGGCAAGTTTGTGATGACTTAATGCCTTCTTCTGTCTTTACAGCCAGGAGCGATCATTACAAGTAATGAACTAAAGTCAGATGTTTTGGCACATCTGGACCTATGCTTCTGTATGGTGTTAGAATTGAGGTACATGCTCTTCCATAAGTGGAATTGAACACCATGGCACGTGTATATGACACTGTGTGCTTAGCGACCACAAGATGGAAAAGCGCAGATCTCGCCTTTTCCTAGTGTGAGACTTACATCTCGGAATTATGATTTCTTGAGAATAATTATCCTTATGACTTTCGGTTTATTCCAAGAAGTATATTCTGATGTAGCTACCTTGGAAAGGGTAATCCCGAGGTTGATGTGATAATTCCAACCAAAAGGAGCCAAACTGGATAAGCGAATCAGACTATGATGGAAGGAATAAAACCAGGAGGAAAGATATCCATGGAGTTCACATCTTGAGATATTCTGACTTTCACCGTCCGGACACTTGTGCTTATGAGCATATTTGTGAAATCAGATGAGCTGTTGAGATCAAAGTTATGACAGTGGATGTGAAAAGGAATCTGGGATAATGCATACACCATAGACGATCCATGTTCAAGTCTAAAGGCTACATATCTCCAACGAGTATATAGTCCCAAGCTTGAAACATGCACATCGAGCAGTTATATATCTCCAACGAGTATATAGCACTTGAGCTCTCGATAGTATGCCGGTCGCACAGACTATTTGCAATACAAGATCTGAGATTGAGAAAAGATACTTTGGAATTGGTTCCATTGCGTACGAGTGGGAGATGTTGGGATTAATTAAGATATGGATCTAATTAATCCGACCCGTCCGAAATGGAACGGGTCAAGCCCATCTAAGAGGAATAAGTGATTAGGAAGCCCATTAGGTTAGATGGAGAAATTAGGGTTTCTCCACCTATAAATAGGCTTAACCCTAATCACAATATGTGACAAGTAAGAAAGAGAGACGTCGGAGCTCTGCCTCTATACGACCGAGCCTCCCTTACCCATCTCTCTCGTTCTTCGCTCTTAGTCTGTGGATCAACAAGACTTCTCCGGTTAACACCGTGTGGTCGTCTTTATCCGGTGATACAAGATCGTGGTGCTAAGATCCGCTTCCGCTACTCTGAGAGACTTGCTGGTTCTGCTATATAAGGTACGCCCGAACCCGTTATCTCATATGGATTAGTATGCCGGGCTAATCCCTTCACATATATTAGAAAACTATAGAAAAGGTTTTTATTAATAAATGAAATTTCAAATGTAAATATACAATGAATAATAAATTATGTTATAAGTGACTATACAACTATAATATACTAGGGATATGATGAAAAATTGATAGTAATAGAAAAATGAAATAAATGCTTTACAAAAACATTTTAAATATAACTTTTGTCTTTTTATATGTACATTGACTGATTAAACCTTGAGATTCAACAGACTGAATGTATGGTAACACGAACTTATTGCAACGACGACTTGGTTTTCCAAACGCGCAACTTCCTCGGACGAAGCTTGTCTTTAAAAAGCTTGAAGTCGAAGGAGATAGAGATACTAAAGCTACAGATGTAGAAAATAAAGCAGTTTTCTAGACTTTCAATTATGATGTGGTTTCAATCCTTTATCGAACGCTTCAAGCCTCTAATAATTGCATCTCAAATACTTCCGGCAATAAATATGATCATAAATGTATCGTTGAACTTAGCTTATAAAAGCAATCAAACATCACCTTTGCCATTAAAAATCCTCTTTCCACCTTTAGAGAGAACTAACACCAAAGTTAAAGAATGTGAAATGACAAAATTAAACAAACATAAAAAGTAAGTATGTGTTGAATATATAACTCTCAGTTGTTCGCAATGATAATGTTCGGAAGTATAGCTAATTATAAATTGTCATTGATCATCCCATTTTAACACCATCCCTTCTCATTCCCAATGAAAACAAAATATTCAGAACATTTAGCTTTGTTCATAGGTAGCTCGAAATATTGGGAAAAAAAAACAAAAAAGATCACTTCTAACCGGTATATTTCTTCACATTAATGTTCTACATCTCTGTTGTATTATGTTGTCCGCAAAACTATGATAAAGCTTCTAGTCTGTTTTTGGAAATATGTGCAACTTCTACAAGTTATCAAAATTTCATAAAAGAACCAAAGTGAAATTGAGAAAAACCTAATGTTTCTGAATTGTCCTTGAATTTTCTGTTTCAGTTCAGGTCCACGTTGACCTTTCCACAACTTAGCTTCATCGCGGACATGCTGCTTGTAGTTTTTGATTGTAGAGCAGTTGTCTCATCAAGGAATGTGTCTTGAGGTCCTCATTAGAGTTACCAGTATCATATTCAGCTTGCTCCAGATACTCTGTAGCCTAAATGCATTACAAATATACACTAGCAAATTACAACACCTACAGGAAAATAAAGAACAAATATAATCGATTTAAGTCATGTAGATATGGCAAGCTTCCAATCTAATGGCCCTTACCCTCAATATCACAGCTTGTAGAACAAAAAGGTACGAGAAGTACAAGTTTCTAACACGATCAGGGTATCTTAAAACCCGATCATACATCAATGCAAGATTTTGGCCCCACTGCAAAAGGAGTAAAGGCAAGAAATTGAGAATAGAACCATTAAAGTAAAGCACTGAGTGTGTATACTCCTTCCATAGACAATAATAACTTACTTGATCGACAAAAATTGTTTATTTTTCAACTGCTCACCACCATAACATCAATTGGATACTCGTGCAAAGAAGGCATAGGCAATTCATTTAAAATCTAAGACTTATAGGTCTTGGCAAGCGCATTTTCATGCTCAGTCACTGAACTACAGTGACTTAGTAATTTAAAATTTTGAAATATGAAATGGCTACATGTCCTAAGTTCATACATGACAAATGGTATGCATACCAAATTTGCAGACTCGTCAAGTAGATAATCATCAGCTATATGGATCGAAATTGAAGAGTGAATACCAGATATCAATTTGTACAATATCCTTTCCTCTTCACACAGCTCTCCAGATGGGTCTGTACATAACATTGGTAGTCCAAATTATATTGCAGTTACATAAAAATAATTAGGTCCCTAAACCATGACAAGAAGAAATAAATAACTCGGAGCTCTACCAACAGCAGTATCAGGAGTACAACTACTAAAGGACATTGATGTAGTCATCAAAATGAAGAAACCGATGGTTGTTTGAACGCCAATACATCATTTGGCCATAGCAATGAAAGCACGAAATGCAAGGGTTATACTGCCCATATTTTTTATTTAAGCCAAATGAGAGTGGAAGTTACATTGAGTATGAAGTAGAAACAGATAAATTACTACACACCATGATAGCAAAAAGTATTGAAATCACACCTTTACTAACAGTAATATCAGGATTACAACATCTAAAGGCTATCAATGAAGTCATCAAAAAAAATAAAATCAATGGTTCTTCGAGCACAAATTATAGCATTTTATCCATGAGGAAATATAAAGGATTATACTATATGTTATCTTTTAAGACAAACAACAGTGGAAGTTACATCGATGTATGAAGAAGTAGAAATAGAATTACTAGAAGCAAGGGCATTTTGATTTGTCACAAAAGTAATGCTAGAATCTGTTTCTTGATATCATGTTTGTTAATGTGTATTACTATGTCTTTTGTCTGATCTTTACGTAAGGACGAGATACACAAAACATAAATATCTAGAAAATACAAAACTTACATTTGGAGCAGTTCCCGGAGTACACTGCATCCCATATCCTTCAAGCTGATGGCCCAGTGTAGCGTTCAGGGTTCAATTGAAGATTCACATATGCCATCATCAGGCCAGAATGGGCAGTCACACGATAATTTCACCTGCCAAATATCCCGACCAAACAGCTTTAAACTAACACCGCTTCCATTAAGCCAGAGTAAGCAATATATTGTCTATATATAAATAAGATGATAGGAGGATATAATATCAGGATAAGATCACAAGGGCCACCTTCAAGTAATCAAGTTTTTCTTTTAAACAATATTGATGTCAAAAGTTATCTGCTTGTGGCCAAATTGAAGGGCCAAGGCGAATAAACCTGAATTCAATTTCCATTCAAGGACATGAACATCAAGAATCCAGCGTAAAACAAAAAGTTAGCAAATTTATTGATACTAACATAGCATATCAGGTAACTGATATACAACAGAATAAGAAGCACTTGGAATCTAAACAAAAATGTGGTTGTAGATGCAAAAGAAGTATCCGACACATACAAGATTACAATTGCAACATGTCAGAGAAAACTTAAATACTTCACTAACTATGCAACAACATCTTCAGCCCACAAGAAGTACGACATTTTTCAAATCAGATTAACGAGCTCATACACATCATTTGAAACTTTCTGCCAGTTCCTACAAATCATGAGCTAAGAGTTTTGCTAAATACACGAAATTATGAAACGAAGTTGAAGTTGTTCAAGCTTTAACAAAACCCGACTGAGATGTCATAGCAGTAATTAACTAATCTAAGTACAAAGCAGATCCAAGTTAACATAGATGTTAAAATCAACATATAAATAAAAGTCATAAAATCTACTAAAGAAAACCAAAATGACATCAGACATTCTTTTCTAATTTGCCAAAGACATCGAAACAAACCTTAAAATATCGAAAAAACGAGGTTTTAACAAGCTCTTGGAGAGAGGGATGCAAGACTTGTTGATTGAGACAATCAACAGTCTCGTAGTCACAGCAACAATCCTCGACCATACCGCTAAACTTCTGCACAATAGATTGATGAAATTAAAACTCGAAATCATATAAAATAAAAAATAAGTAAAAGCGACACTAACCTGAGGACAGGTACATGAGTCTGTGGAAGGTCGAAAGAGAGAGATGTTTGACGTAGTAGTAATAGAAGCAGTGATTATAGACAAAATCAGAACAATGACAGCAGCAATTGCAACGGAACTGCAGCGGTTCCGTTGAAGATGAACATCTGCTTTCATCTTGCTGTCGGATTCCACCATTGAAGCAGAAGCCGGCGGGAATAGTGGTTTAAGAGCAAGGGTATTTTTCTCGTTTGGTTTTTGGGGATATCATCTATGATCAAGGAAGGAAGGATCCGGTTTTAAGAAAATGATTTACTGGGAAAAGCATCAATTGCTCCGACGAACAAAATGAAATCTCAGGAGGATACAAGCCTCAACAATTAATTCAAGTTGGACTTGAGGATGCATACCACAACATTGACAAGAAACATCATGGAGAGATGGATAGTAATGGGACTAAGTCGTTCGAGTCAAAAGCAGAAGTTGATACGGATGAATCGCAATATGCTCGATTGTGACTCCATGCCTGCAGAAAAATGTATTATTCTAATTGAATCAGAAATGGAGACTGAAAGCATGATGCTAATGAGACAGATTTGGAGGTTGACAAAGCCGCAAATTCTTCCACAGGGCCAAAAAGCAATAATGGTGAGAAAGAATATCCTTGTAGCATCGCATATGATGCTTCCAGCAATGGGAACTTCCAAGTTGAAGAGATGAAAGTAACTTAAGAACCCTGTAACCAAAATAAGGCTTCTGAGGAACTTCGCAGAAAATTGAAGCAAAATTTATGGTTCATTGGAATGAAATTTGGCAGCCAAGTCAAATCAAAACGAAAAAGGCAACTGTGCACCTTCATCAAGTGAAGGAAGCATTGCATTGGCTCCGGAACTTCTTAATCTTGCACCAAAACTATCTATCATCAGTGTTACTTATTATAAAAGAGGAATTAGACGATTTGGAATCCAAGGAAGATGAACCTGAAAAAGAGAAAACTTTGGAGATAGAAGCGAAAACAGAAGGACACTACATTAGTTCCAGAACTTGTTAATCTTACACCAAATTTATCCATCATCAATAACACTTCCGGTAAAGATTGCAAATCCAAGGAAAATGAACTTGACAAAGAGCAAACTTCTGAGATAGAAATGAAAATACAAGGACCGGTATTAGCTAAAGATCAACAACCGAAAACTACAATGAAATGTGAGGAAACATCAGATAGTGAAGGGCACAATAGAAGGACCAGTATTAGCTCTTCGGAAACTAATGGACAGTGAATTTCGAGCAACAGCTACTATATACATCTATTGGAAACTCCGAGAGTTTCAAGGGGAGTGTATCAGTAATGAGCGTAAATACAACTTCTGTATAGCCCTTACACATGATTTATAATGTGAAAATTCTGCAGAAAATTAATCAATGAAAACAAGTTGTAGCCGGCCAATCTGAGGAAGGAAATACTAATTCTGTAAAACAAGATGAAGAAGTTAGCAGCCTACAAGATTGATTTCAGTACCAAAGAGAGGATTCATGAGTCAAATAACGACTCAGAAGGAAGTGTTGTTCCTAGTACTATCCTAAATACTAGGAGAAACATATGTTGCTTGGTGAACGAAGCAGAATCTTAGGATGATACAAGGCTAAGCAATGAGCCATTTTCTAAAGTTGGAAATGAGGATGCAGAAGCCAAAATTGAAAAGAAAAAATAATGGAGAGATGGATAGTATCGGGATTATCAGCTTCAGGCTCAGCAGAACAGTCCAACAAACTAAGCAATGATGTTGAAACAAATGTCTCTGAAAGGGTTGTTAATGAAGAAAAAGTAAGGAAGAAGGTTCAGCATTGAATCAGCTCCTGGTAGTATAATGCATATGCAGAGATGAGGAAATCTCCAAGCCAGTATTGATCTCCGGATACAAGCTAGGAGTGAAGAATCAGATCAGACTCCACTGCTTTATCAAAATATGAGCACGAATGAAGATGGTTCAAGTCTTTCAAGAATTGACAGTTTCTGATTTCCGTGGAATTCGAGTTTACAAGAGAGCCTCTGATCCCCTTACTGGTGATCATCTAGTATATTGAATGACTTTGTAATATCATGTACTTGAACAGACATAAATCTAAAGCATTCATCATTGATTTTATTATAAGGTTAAACATTTTAAAAAATTGTACTGGAATTGATGGGTTGAGCCAGGCCAATGCAATAGTGCAACGCAAAGGCGACTCCTGAAAGCCCCAATGGCAAGCCATTGTGATGGGCCTTCACCCGAAAAAAATAAGATTAATATCGTGTGACCCAATGGGCCACATATCAGATATTAAACTGATAAGAACAGATACTACACTTGATCTTAGCCAAAAGGCCGAGAAAGGTATGCTTCTTTCTGTCTACAGCTTCTCTTTTTATACCCCACTTCCCACTCCTCAATCAGCTTTCTATCCAATGTGGGATCTTGGAAGAACTAAAGCACTTCATTCCTCACTGTTATGCCTGGTAAACTATTTCAGCCTCTAAATACCAGACTCATTGCAGAGTCTTTGCATCGTAATTCCCAAGCAAACTAAGTAATTGTTCAAGTCCAAATAAGAAAGCACTTATGAAAAGATTATATCACTAATGAAGTTAAGTATATGAAACATTGCTATATAATATATTATTACATATACTACATAGTGTGCAGATCCAGTCCTAAAACCAGCATTTCAGACATAAAATTCAGAAGCTTGAAGCTCGACCGGACCGGTCTCCCCATCTCTAATACCAAATAACTCATTATAATCACCATCCAAATAAGCCTTCATAAAAGCAACCATAACACCTCCAATAAACCTCCTCATAGGCTCCCTAGATTTCCCATTCATACACAAGCAATAACTAGCTTTCCCTCTAATCCCTTTAGTATCATCATCAAGCATATCGAGATGACCATAATCCTTCACTACAAAATAACAAGCAGGCTTCTTACATTCATCAAAGAAATGTTCATGGCTAACACCCTTTGGAGCACAAGCAGGGAACAACGGGTTTCTCTTCACTTCGCCTAAACCCGAACCAATGACCATCGCGGGCATATTTAAATCGAATGAATGAGGAACATATGTGAGTACATGTGGAGGTGTTTGTTTGCCTTTGTCTGTGCCGTCAACTGGGTCTATACCGATTACTGCTGAAAATTTTAATGTCGATGCTTTTTCTAGAGCTAATGCAAAAGCTGTCTTTCCACCCCGGCTATGGCCTGAAAGGACTAGTTTGGTTAAGTTTGGTTGAACATGGGGAGGGAGGAAGTTAAATAAGCCTTTGGAGAGCCAATTTGTTAATGTAGCTGCTGATTTTATTTCTTCAGTTGAATCTGGACCTGCCACTGTGTACAACTGCATTCATGTGTCACAATTTTGTTAACTATTCTTAAGCAAAAAGATCAGCCATTAAATAAATGCTAATCTGATAGATTTCTATGGTTTTGTTAAGAGAATATGCAATAGTTTGGGGTGGATTTATATTAAACGAAATGAGATTATTACATAAAAAGTTCACAAATTATTCCTAATAGAAGATTGGCAAATAAGATTGAGGGAAAAAACAACACCAAAAAGCTTTGTAGTGCTTGTTGTTGTTTCTTATGGACTAGTCTTTTAATTTGACATATTAAGTCAATGATAAATTGTAATCATATACATTATGTAAGGTCTTAATAAGTTAAGTAAAAGATGAATATCAAATTTGAATAAAAGCACGTGATCTATTATGTAATGCACAAATCAAACACATATAAAGATATTCGGGATGCACCTTGGTGATTTATTAGTAATCAATTGATATTTTATAATAAAAAAATTTAAAGAAAATTATAATAATTAAAGCTTTATGCGAAATTCTATAAAGTTCATCAAATTTTTCAACAACAAGTAGTACCTATCCCCCCTCTTAATCTATCCTTGCTTTTAATAAGTTTCATATATTTTGTATCTCTGACCAATAGCTCCATGTATATAATTAATTACAAGTGGATCACTCAATATGCCAAAGTAAAGGATTAGGGTAATTAGCAAAAGATTGATGATGTTCCTACTAAGCATAATATAGGAGAGCTCAACTAGCATATTTTGGTCCAATGGGCTTTACAAAAGCAGATGAGCCAATTCAGATTTTTCAGACGAAAAAATAAAGATTACAAAATATGTAGCACATTCTGACTCATCTTGGGAAAGAATGTCTTAATTACATTTCTCCTATGGGAACACAACTTCACATCTTCTCTTTTTTGCCTTTCCCACTAAGCTACTTCCTCACTATTCTTACATAAAACGACGTAGCAGCTATACAAAAACAAAACAATCCGATATGATTTAATTTCTTATCATGGCCTTCTTGACCATACAAAATATTATTCATATAAAAATATAAATAAAGTCACTGTTCTAAATGAATGCTTCTTTAGTGCCTAAACTCAGCTATTCTTGTCTAGATGCTCAAAATTAGATTTATGCCTACTAGTTCCGAGATAATCACCGGTGGTCACGAAAAAGTCCCCAACTGACCGAGTATCGTCTAGCGTATTTTACTGCACCGATTAAAACATAAAAAAGGCATACATAGAGTTAAAGTTTAAGTAACTAACCTGAGGAGCAATGACAATAAAGCCATGAGAAGCAAGATGTTGAATGAGCATAGAGTAAAAGTGATTATATAGAAGATAACCATGGAGCAATATCACAACTGGGTATTCTCCTGCTTCCACTGGCATAGCAATCAATAAAGGTTTTTGAGGCAGCTCCGACGAAGAATAAGATGATTTATTGATGGTACATGATGTTGCTGATTCCAGTTTTTTAATCTCTGTTGTGTATTTTCCCATCTCAAACACATTTGAAGCACAAGAGGATGACATTTTTATTGAGATGAGACTTCTCAAGGTGTGAACTCAAAAGTACTAGTATATATGTTTTGGTTGAAGATTAAAGTGAATGAAGGATAAGTAGTGTATTTATGTGGCCTTTTCATAGCCTCATTATAAAGCTTGTTGGGCCAACACCCACATGGGCCTTTTCTACAGATTTTGTCCATACCTCCAATTAACAGAAATATGCTAACCGTTACTATTTTTAGTAGTAGTGAAATCTTGTTTTTCAACACAAAATAGCAGAAGTTTGGTTTCTTTATTGGGTAAATTTTAAAAGAAGAAAAAAATTAAAAATTATATGCTTATAAAAATGCTCAAAAAATAAAAATCACTGGAATTTGCTTTGTGATAAAAGAAAAGTGATTGTGGATTTTATTTCTTACCTAAAAGAATGATATTTTATTTACATACAATAAAATGATCTCTGACGATCATAAAATAGATTGTTGAAAGAATTAAAATTGTTGAGTACATCACTTATATAAAACAATATTTTTTTATTTTTCAGAATCAACGTTTTCGGAAGTCTTTTTTTTTTTTTTTTTGAGGAACACAGCAAAATTAAAATCCAGGAACAGCAATATCCCTAGCTAAAAAATTCTGCAGAAAAGGAGGAACTACATTTGAGAAGAACACAGCATGTGAAAGATCTTTTCCCCATGCCGCAATCTCGTGAGCCACTGAGTTTGCAATTCGACGGATATAACAAATTAACCATTCTCGAAAGTCTCTTTTTAAACGTTCAATTTCTCTCTACACTGAACGCCGCCTAAATAATCTTAAAATTAAAAACTGGAAGAATCAAAGTTATCTGAAACATTGTCAATTCTTGAAAAATTTATGTTTAAGATATTTATGGGTAATTTTTATGGTATCTAAATAGAAAGAAAAATCATTCTTTTAGCAAAATATAAGGCAACTAAAATCAGTTTTTAACAATTTTCTTTTTTTTAATTACCCTTCACTATTTTAAATGTTTGGTGGGAGATTTATGAGCATTTAAAAGGGCTGTTAATGCAAGAATTTTCAACATAAGAGCATCTCTAAAGCTTCTCCCTATCATACTTTCTAAAATACTATTAAAATAATAACTTCTCAAATTTAACTTTTTCAAATTTTGTACATGCTCCAACCATACTTCCTAAAATACTATTAAAATAATAACTTCTGCTCTATTTCATTATTTTATTAATAAAAGGTTATAAAATTAATATAAACTAAGGTGATATGAAGAAAAGGGAAGAGAGAAGAAATAAATACAGTTAAACCTCGATGAAGTAATATTCGATAAAGTAATAACCTCGCTTAAGTAATAAATTTCGTCGGTCCCAACTTGGGCTAATGTCGTAAAGTAATATTCTCGCTAAAAGCATAAGATAATAAAAAATTTGAAAGTCCTGAAGGACCCAAGTAATATGTAAAGTAATAATTCCAGAATTATACGTATATATAATATGTATGAGTTTCAAAATTCAATTTTTTTTAAATATGAATATATAATATCTTGTTTCTTCTTTCCACCAAAGCTAAAATTAACATCATCATTGACTTTACGTAAAGCATAAATAACTCTTGGTATGTTTTGCTCATGTTGTAACAAGTAATTGTTCAAAGTGTTGATTGTTTGAACTACTTTCTTTGATGACAAGCTTGGGATGACATTACTATCGTCTGGTTCAAGATCAGTCTTTCACTAATGTTCATTACCGACTCAAAAATTTGTTTATCCGTAGGTGATTCTATTGCTATTGTCCGGTTTAGGACTAGTCTCTTCATCAGTGTTCATTATCGATAAAGTAATAAATTCGATAAAATATTTTTTTCCGGTCCCAAGAGTATTACTTTAAAGAGGTTTAACTGTAACATTAAAAAAGTGATAGGCTATTTCCAGCCATACTTTTACCATACTTGACATAGTAAAAGTCTATAATACCCCTACCCATATTTATCAAACCCAAACTAAACCAAACCATCTTCCACCCAAAGTTTGTTTAACCCAACCATAACACACTATTCGGCGAGCAAGAGTCTCCGGCGCAACACCATATATTCCGGCGACCACCAACAATTCCGGTAGAAAACATTTTCCGGCGAGTACATTTACGGAGCTCAAATCATGTCGGGAAGAAACTCATAAATATTGAGTTTCACCAAATGGAGGGACTCATGAATATTGAGTCCGACCACATGGTAGGACTCAATAATCATGAGTCCGACCACATGGTGAGACTCAATATTCATGAGTCCGACCACATGGTGAGCCACATGGTGGGACTCAATAATCATGAGTCCCTCCATTTATTTTCTGTGTAATTTCTAGTTTCACGTTCGGGGTACTATTTAATTAATTTGCTAATTTGATTTCAATTTCGTTATGTAATATTCATTGTTAATGTATGGTTTAATCTAATTTGATTTAATTTTAATGTTAAAAGGTTAGGATTAGGATTAGGGTTAAGATTAGGACTAGAGTTTTTTTTTTTTATTGTGGAAACTCACACGGTTTCCGTCCCGCCGTGTGGTGGGGCGTGAACCATGTGAGTTTCGGTTTTTTTTTTTCGAAATTTTTTTTAAAAGGGTATAACCGTCTTTTACTACGTCAATATTAGTAATCCATGGCTGGAAATAGTAACCCCTTTAAAAAATTAGATAAGGAGCCTCTCATCCTCTTTAAATTTGAAGAGCCAAAATTCACTCACTAAAAATTTAGGGAGCCACCTCACATGGTTGGAGAAGCATTCTCCCTATCATGCTCTCTATTTTAACTAAATGTTAATTTAGGAAGTTTCATTGGAAATGCTCTAAGCACTGATCTCGCTAGTAGGCAAGTATATTACAAGAGATCGTGACTAACTACGAGTATATATATTTCCTAAAAAGAAAAATACTACGAGTACGTACATATAATAAAATTTTAGAGACATTTACCATTTGATATAAAGAGTTTATTTTATTTGTAAAATAAATAAAGTGGGTTGGGCGGAAGTAAATTTAAGGATTAATTTTAAAGTTAGATTTAGCATATTTTTTATTAATTTTTTTTAGGAAGATATAGCATATTTATTAAGTGGGCTAAATCTGAGCTAGGCTCTGTTTTTTAATGACCGAATTGAATTGAATTGAATTGAACTGAATTAAACTGAATACTAGTAAATTGAACTGAATTAAAGTGCATTTGTTAAGGAAATTACTGAACTGAACTGAATATCACTGAACTGAACTGAAATAAATTAATGATAAGGTATAAAGAACAGGTGCCTATAAGGACTTTAAGAAGTTGAATTGAACCATCTATTTCCTTGCCCGTAAATGCATAAGAGCATCTGCAATGGTTGTTCTTTTCATGTTCTCCAACAGTAAAAGATCAACCAAAACCATTGGCGATTGTTGTTTTTAGGAGTTTTTAAAGTCAAAGTTCTCTATACGAAAAACATATTGTAGCTAATGTTATAGGATTAGAAAAATTGGGAAATTGGGGACACATAACTCACAAACAGGTCAGATTTTCCCAATCTGGCGGGTGTGATCTATGCGGCAGATAATGTCTACCCGTCGAGATAGAGGAAGTCCCGCTATTTATTAATAAATCTAAACCTTTTCGTTCTCATCTTTTTCAATTATTTATTTAAGTGGAATTCATTATTTCTGATTGCAAATTTTAAAGAATATTAGTTTTTCTTTTACCACTGCAGATGCTCTAAATACACATATATATAGCAATTTCTTGTATTAAAATTATAAACGAAAACCAATTATCTCTCATCTAGATTTGGAGAAATCTACAAAAACTGTATCAATTAACTAATTTTATTAGTATTTCTCTAAAAATGAATCGTGTATACTTATATAACGGAGTAGTTCTGCAACACAAGAGAAGTCAACACTTACATTTTGATGTTGAGTTAATAGAAATTTACAGAAATGCAATAGCAGCCTAAAGAAGCCTTATATAGAATTTGGGACTTCATTATTATTAATTAACATGGATTATTACGGTTGGTTAAAGATATCCCTTGACAGTGCACAACTACAAATTTAAAGCGTGTTTGGTGAAATGATAAGATCTAGTTAAATATGTGGCCTCTAGAGACGAAAAGTCACTGGTTCTTAAATTGTGATTTTTGGCTTAATGTGTTTTTAAATGTTTTTGTTTACTCAGAAATTACAAAGATGTAATTTAATGCATTTCTAATTTGATTTTAATATATTTGAATATACACTATCAAATCCTAAAGTATTGTACATCAATGTAGAAAGAACAAGAGATTATTGATTCTTTCGAAAACTAATTACCAACTAACAAAATTTTCATGCAAATTTTGCAAATCCTTGACAAACAAAAACTACTTATATAAACTCTAAATTTAGTTTGTAAATTTGCATCACTAATTATACTTTTTTTTTCATCTTTCTCGAAATTAAGATCAACGTCAACTTGATATCTCTTCTTTCCATCTCCACCCTTATTCACTCCAATCAAAAAGGGCAATTCTTTTTCTAAAAATCTATAAACAGAAGAGTGTACTTGTGTGAATGCCGATTTACATTTACATCAAAAGAAATCCTTTGAAAATAACTTTAGTATGAATTAAATATGAAAAAAAAGGAGGGGATCAACACAAAATAATTGGATAAAGTAGAAGATAACAAATCTGAAAAATGATAGCTTCATGGCTCCACCAAACACAAAGTACCTTAAAGCAAAGCAAGACCCTAATAATATAATTGAATTAGAGACAAAACCCAGGTCCACCTATGCATATAAACAAATAAAAATTCTCAGTTTCAAATTTTTTAATTCCATCACCATATTTCATTTTTATTCTTTTCTGACCATTTCAGTCCATTTTTAGTCCAAGATACTTCTTCTTTCAGAGAAAGAAACAAGGACTTGTATTTCACATGGGTTTTTGCTTTTCTTTCCTCTTTTGTGATTATTTTCAACTTTTACTTTTTCATTTCATTAGCAAAATCACAAAAAATATAAAGTATTAAAAACCTTGTTAAGCCCAAGTGATCTTCAAAATATAAACATTTGGCCCATTTACTATAATTTAGTACTTCCTCCATTTCATTTACTTCATGACAACTTTATAAATTTTCTTTAATGTTTTTTTTTCCAAGATTTAAGGTATTGAAATTTTATAAGATGCATTAAATTCAATCTTCAAAACCAAACTTAAATTTATGTATTGTTTTTCTAAATAAAAATACCAATTTCTTATTCCTCAGTCCTAGTGAAGAAAGAAAGAGTAATGGAGTACTAATTTGTGACATAATACTTGGAATGCTAGAAAAGTAACAAAATGTCATAAATTAAAATACCATATTATATTAAGACTGAAATTATTAAAGATCAAATGCCACAAATTATGATATCAGATGGGCTGCCGGATATTATTAAACCATATCACCTTGTCAACGTTTTAGATGTTATATAGAGCTAAATGGGTCTTTTTTTTTCTTTTTTAAGGTTGGGGTGCCCGGAAAACAAACTAAAAACTGAAGGCGATTAGTGTGACAAACACCGATTCCTACGATCTCCGCTGAGAGATCCTGGAGGCATGCAAGCAGGTCATTAAATGGATCTTTAATCTCAAACAGAAATGAACAAATAAATCATATTCCCACATGAAAATATAACAATAATAAAAGAGAAAGATCAATATATAACTAATCTCTTCATATTTCCCCCACTCCTTTACAAATTATAGGAACACCACAGAACATTAGAAAAATAAAAAAGAAAAGTCAAGTAGCCCAAGCAAATCTTACTTAACATCACCACCCTAAGTATTTATATAATATGTCCTATAATAATCCCATTTTCTCCCCCAATTCCCCTTTGCTAGGCTGTGCTTTGTACCCCATTTTGTGTATCATCAAAGTTATTTAAATTCTATGCCTAGTACTGCCGTTCTTTTCTTCTGCTATAGCAAGAAGCCTTGAAACACCCTGTGTCCATAAATCATACTCTCTCTGGCTCAGGCACTCGAACTCGATAACCCCTCTTAACGTCGTCTTCAACGCAAAGTACCTCCGGTTTTCACCTCCTTCCAGCAAGTGCCGACCTGGCCAAGCCGGAATATCTTTGATCACACCCACTACAACATCTGTAAAATCCAAAAGGGTTTATGATAAAGATGATAGCTTTTGATCTTTTAGACTTTAGTGCCCAATTTCAATTCAACTTTCTCAAATCCCCAAATTGGAAGAAACCCCATTTCACATTAAAGATAAAGATTTATATTTTACTATACTCACTCTTTTTCTTTTTTGTTATGGTCCCAGCAACATGTCTGCTCTTCATCTTCAACATAACCTGCACAAAAACAAGTTTGAAAAAGTTAAAGTTAGTTTGAATGAATGAAAAAAATTTGATCCACCATTTATTTCATCATCATGATTTGAACTTTAGCTTTTTGTCTTTATACTTTTATAGGCTTTTGTATTTCATTTAGAGCCATCATGTACAAATTATTGATTCTTCTTCTTATTAACTTGTTCATCCTTATGATTAAAGTAAGTAAAGTACCTGATTCGTTCTGTTTATGTAAACAGAGACTACTTTCCAGTGTAAATCGCCTGCATTAATCAACAGTTACATATATAAGAAATCGGCAAAAAACTGATTTAACTAACTCGATAACACCTTAAAATGGTATTAAAGTTTTGAGCGATGGATTACCTTTTCGGGTGCGTTTGAGGAGCTCACAACCTCTGGCGAGTAATTCCCTACTGCAGATGCCGAGGAAATTCTCTTCTGGGACAAGTTCGCCGCTGAAACTCCCATTAGAACTACTATGGCTCCCATTTCCATTGCCACCACCGCCACCTACGCTTAATCCTTTGTCCACAGGAATAACTGCTGCTATATTCCACACCTCTTTCAATGCTCTGGCCTTCAATGTTGCTGCTCCGCGTAATGCTGCAAAGATCAAATCTTCAATTAACTCAAATTCTATAACCACAAACTTATTTCAAGCAACAAGGTACAAATTTGTTTCTTAGGAAAGTCATTTACACCCAAGTACGAAATACTCACCATTCCAAAACAATATAAATTCTATGTTACTGTTAATTGAGTTATCATCTAAGGTATACCCTCTACAAACTAGCCTAAATACAAAAGATTTAGCAACTAAAATTAGGCCGAATTTGCCAAATGTTGGCTTCTTAAGGTTTGAGTTGACACCTAAAATCTAATTTGGGACTAAATTGATCATGGCTGCCAAATTTAGACGACATTTTGACCTTAATTCCATTCTGTAAGTGTCCCATTTCGAGCTTCCAAATATAATTACTTCTAAAATGTTAACAGTTTTACTAACACAATATAACTTCTCAAAACACCAATAACCGAGTCTTTCCATGTATAAGTTAATCACAAAAACGCGCCTAAAATGTTTCCTATATCATTGACAAACAACCTCTCAAAATGCTTCAGGATTCAAAACTTGTTTTCGGATGTCTGATATAACAATCAAATATCGGTCAAAACATCTCATCCAGATCTTCAATCAGCCACGAACAAAATTAACCTTGCTTAGAAATCTCGGGTTAAAAATTTACCATTTCAAACATGTAAATCTAAAATTTTACCATTTCAAGAAATTTACCTGTTGCAGCACCAGCAGTCAATGTCATAATATCCCCAGCAGACCTCACATTTACAGCCGAATTAACAACAGCCGCAAGATGATCACGCTCAGCACCCATAGCCTCGGCCGCCTCCACGCACTGCGCGGCGACCAACGTAGCCGCAGACGCCACCGCCATATCCGTCTTCGATATCTGCTCATCCTTCCCGTTCCCAGAAGACGCGGCGGTGGCAGCCGCAATGGCGGCTACAGCAGCAGCAACTCCGGCCACCGAAATGGCAGCATGAAGCTGCGCATTATGAGCCCTGGCCTCTTCCTTCTTCTTCTCCCTCCTATCCTTCAACCACCTCCCAACAGTCTTCCCTCCGCCCCCAGCCGCCACAGAACCTCCCGGAGTGGCGGAGGGCGTCCGGAACTGGTGGGTGGCGATTGAGTTATTCGGCCGGCAATACTGCATTGCAATAAAATTAGGGATTTAAATTTCAAATTTGGTGGAATTGTAATGAAATTAATGAAAATGCATACCTTAACCATTTAATTAAACAGGGATTAAGATTGATTAATCAATTAGGTTTAATGATGGAAGAGACCATTAAACCATCCCAGTCGTGGCCATGGGACTCACCGCGTACCCGCGTTTGGACGGAATTAATGCTACCAAAACTTCTGGTCCTCCATGTTTTTTCTTACTATGGCTAATTAAGGAAGACGAGGGCATTTTCGTAATTTACTCCACTCGTGTTTTTTACAAAAACTAATAACATCCTCAAATTTTATTATTAGCTTTCAGTTTTCTTCCCTTTAATTTTTGGGTTTTTAAACACTGTTTTTCAATGAAAGTCGCCTTAATCGCTTAGGACTTGAGTTTAAAATAAAAATTCTAATTGGACCAATCAAATTATAGATGTATTTAAAATAGTAGATCGATCAAACCGTTTAGATGCTCAAAGTTATCTTTAATTAATTTTTGTATCCGCTCTAAGCCGAAAGTCCACAAAAATTCTACTACCGCTTTTTAATACACTTGTTTTAAATAAGTATAAGAAAATAATTGAAAAATGGTCCGACTCCGAGATATATGTTTTGCTATCTACTGATATGAATAGGACAGTATAGCTCAGCAATAGTGTTTGTGTAGCGAGAAAAGAGTAAAAACTAACCCATACGGCCCATTACAAGACTTATTGATGTTCCAAAATTAATCAAATTTCAAAATCAAAACCAAACAATATTTTCAGACATACCGATTTCTTAATTGAAAGAAATATTATTATACCTTAACGTCGTCGTTCTCGGAGGGGGAAACCGGAGGACTGTCAGTTAATGAACCGTTGAGCGGGCCGCTACTGTGTGATAATCTACCGGAAGTGCGTGGAGACACCTCCTGCTGCATTATGAGCTACAAATTTTAAGTTGCACAGAATTGAATTTCAGGATTTTGATTGTGAAAGTAGAAAGTGAAAGTGAGTGAAAATATGTGAAAGTGGACGAAATAACATGTAACACCCAACTTTTTACTATAAAAGAGAAAACCTGCAAAAGTGAAAATCAGCCTTTGTTTTTTTGTTTTACTAAAATAACCAAACGATTTATTGACGAAATGCTTAATGAATTTTGCAGAATTTACCGAACTGAACCCGAACCAAAATTCACCGAGTTAAGTAAAAAAGATACTAGTAACTATCAAACCCATATGTGGCTTTAATCCATTGATTAATGAAATACTCGTTTTGGCTTCAAGTTTCAAAAACCAGCTTTGATTCATCCGAAAAAAACCATTAAATTTATGTCTTGTTCAAGAAAAACACAGAGAAAATAAAGCATAGTATTACAAAACTCCAAAACATCCACTGTAACATCAAAACCGAATTATCATAAAGAGTACAAAAAACCAAACCCAGTCAACAAAAAACAAAAACAAATCACAAAAAACCAAACTCAAATTTCAGTTTCAGAAAATAAACTCACCGACTGTGACATAATTCTCTCCATGACCATTTGAGAAGTTTCAGAAGACGCGAAAGAAAAAGGGTTGCGGGAAACAGTAGCACCGTCGTCTAACTCTCCGGCGATATCCTCCTGAATAACGCCGCCGCTCACGGCTTTGCACAAGATCATTTGCGGCGGCGGAGGAGGGGGAGTGAGAGCTTTAGAGACTTCAAAAGCAGAGACACTCCATGAACGAGAGAGGAATTCCATGGGCTCCCGGGGAGTTTCCGGTGGCCGGAAAAGTGGAAAGTCCGGCCGCCATGGGTCTGTCATAGGTTTGTCCATTTTGATGAGAGAGAAGTGAGGAGAGAGAGTGGAAGAGAGTAAGGTTGGATAGCAGCTTTATAGAGGAAGGTGAAACGAGAGATGAGACAAAGTTGCAAATATTTGTCAGTTTTTATTAATTTATTTCTTTTTTAGGATTGGATCAAAGATAATGTAAAAAGATATATTTATTATGCCCTATGTTCCAACATCCATATTTACTCCTTTGCAAAAGTTTTTTTTCTCTTTATAAATGGATGATGGTATTTTTCATTTAATTGAGGTTATAGTATGATTTAATTTAGTTTCACATCTTAAAAATAGAGTGATGTTAACCTACATTTTAATGATTAACAATATTTTAGTTATTAAATACTATTAAATAAAAGTTTATGCTCTTTAGTATACTCCTAAATAGTCTTCGTATGAACATGTCGGTCTTTATATATATATTCAAAAATATTATAATTCGAAAGTATTTTAGATTTTTAAGGCCCTAAAAGGAAGTGAAATTTAATAATTTAATCATTAATGTATATATGAACATGATTGCTTGAGGATAATACATTATCTTTTTTAGCAAATAATACATTGATATTTTTAAAAATCAAATTTGTTCATAAAGTTTGAGGTTTGGTTTCATCAATTTTAGGGGCACAAGTCACGAATTTGCTCCATTGTTCTACTAGAGTTTTACCTTCAATCTTTCCAAGCAAATTGCTACCCTCCGGAAACAAGTTTGTGAAGGAAATAAATGAATCTCATGCTTAGTCCACTCTCCTAGCAATTTTTTAGAAAAATCAATTTCATGCATTTTGAGAAATTATTTATGTTTGTGTCAATAAAACATTATATAATTTTAATACGTTTGTGTTTATAAATTAAAAAATTGATAAGAATGTTGGACATAAGTGTATAAAGAATATGATGAAGTTAACTTATAAAAAATACAAGATTAAACATCTTTTTGCCCTTTGTGGTATTCAAAATGTTGTCATTTGCCGCTGTGGTATTATTTTATCATATTTGCCCTCTATGGTATCTCAATTCGTAATATTTGCCCCTTTTGGTATTCTAATTTGTCACTTTTGGTCCTTCATCAAATGAAAATATGGCAATTTTGACACGTATTGTCACGGGTCACTATTTTGACATATGAACATGCCAATTAACCTGTTTAATTCTAACAAAAGTTTAACTGTATCTTCAATTGACATCTCTATTTGTTGAAGATCCATTGCAAATTATCATAAAACAATCAAATTGAGTTGTTATGTGGTATGTCCAAATGTCAAACAGTGACGTGTGGCAATAGATAACACATTTTTTTTATCTTTTCATCCATTCATGGGCTAAATGTGACGAATTAGGATACCACAGGGGGCAAATGTAACGAAATAATACCACAGGGGGCAAATACCAACATTTTGGATATCATAAGGGGCAAATAGGTATTTAAGCCAAAGGTATATTCAATTTTATATTCGATATAATTATAGACGGGATTTAGGTGTATAGAATTTTCCAGTAATTTAGTTTGAAACTACAAGAATAATTTTTACTTATACGTTATAGATAAATTTGTGTTTTTTTTTTTAGAAAATATAGGGAGGAATTTAGACAATATTCCAAATTTAAAATTTGTTAATTAAATATGGTAAAAAAATGCAATAAACGACAATTTTAATTTTATTCCTTCAAAAAAAACAACTTTAATTTTATTAGTTTATTACCAAACACCACCTTATTTATTAATAAATACAAAAAAACTAAGCAACGTTCCACAAATGAAAATTAAAGACCCTAAAAAAGCTACTAGAATGAGTTAAAATTAATAGAACAGTTACTTAAATGAAGAAATGTGATTTGATGAAGTTGATTTTGACTTGCAATGCAACACACTTCATACTTGCAACCTGAGTTTTTTGCATTGTGTAATTGCACTCAAACATTCTCACTCCTTTTGTTCAGTTTAGAGTACCAATACCCAGCCACATGTCAGAACATCATTGGCTTTGGGCTTTGTTTCTCTGCTTAGGATGTTGCTTAATTATGTCCCACAGTACACATTGACTTTTTTGACCATCCCTTTGGCATTGCAAGAAGGTTAAGATAAGAAAAGTGTATGTGACATGAGAGAGTATATCTAAATGAATCGTACTTTTTTAATTCTCTGATTTCTTAGAAAAATAATATTCCAGGACAAAACTCCCAATGTATTAGTCCGTACCACTAACACCAAAACAACAACCCTGTAAACATATTCCAGTGTAATTTTATCGGGTGATAAAAATAAAATAAAATTTCAGTAGGACTATTTACAAGTATGCCATAACTATTTCAAATTGGTTTGAATGCTAATGAATATCTCAAATCCGAGTCCTAATTATGATTTTAATCAGAAAACGTTCATGAGATTGTGTCTGACTAAGTGTAAATTTAATAGTTTGATGTATTATAAAGGGTAAATATATAAAAAAGAGTTATGGGTTGGGGAGAGCAGTAATTTTCACATGGTCCATGACTGACCAAGTTAATTTGGTCAGTCACTGTAATAACCGTTAGATTTAACATCATTGTACAAATCTAACGGTGACTGGCTAAATTAACTTGGTCAGTCATGGACCATGTGAAAATTACTGTGGGGAGATAGGATCAGGTGAGACAATGTCATTATGAAAATACTCTTTTTAGTGTGAGACAATTAAAAAGTGGTGGCATTTTTAAAATTTTAAAAACATGGAGGGGCATTATTGGAGGGAAGAGGAGGTGATGTCAGCGCTGATGTCCATTTGGAGAGAGAAAAAGTTTTTATTATTTTATTTAAAATGTATTTTCCCGCTTTCCAAACTCATTTTTCAAAAAAAATTATACCACCATACTCGTATTAATTAAGCGGTCATTTTGAGATCCATTGTTGTTATTTATAGACAATTTTTATTTATTTTATTTTTGTTCCAAATTGAATACTCGATTGTTCCAGCAGAATACTACATTTGTTCCACCAGACTACTACATTTGTTCTAGCAGAATATTTTCATTATTTTTTTTAAATGCACTCTGGGAGTGTAAAAAAATATAGTATTCTGGTGGAACAATTGGAGTAGTCCGGTGGAACAAATATAGTATTCTGCTGGAACAATCATAAAAAAATAAATAAAAAAAATCGTCTGTAATAACAAAAATGGATTTCAAAATGACCGCCTAATTAATACAAGTTCACTGGTATAATTTTTTTTGAAAAATGAGTTCGGAAAGAGCGGAAAAATGCATTTTAAAGAAAATAATTAAAACTCTTTCTCTCTCCAGATGTGACATCAGCGCTGACATCATCTCCTCTTCTTTCCCTTCAATTCACGCATGAGGGGTGTTCATTTAATTACAAGTTTGCCACCTTTCCCTAATGAATTACAAAAATACCCATTGTCTCACCATAAAAACTAATCTCATCCTAAATCCTTGTCTCATTTGAACTTGACTCATGGGTTGGGTTTCTTATAATTAAGGCATTGTTCAAAATAAAACAAATGAGTAGTGGCACATGTGCTAAACAAGGCCTTAAAGTTTAATGATGTTAAAAGGACGAGTTAAATATATATATTTTATATTTCATTTAGTGGAATGAGTCATTAGAGTTTTATTCGAAGATAACAAACTTTTCTTTATAAATTGAGCATAATAAATAATTTTTCTGTAATCACATCTTAAATACAAAATTTGGTTTTGAACCATTAAAATCGTGAGTTTTAACTACATATGATTGATTTAAGAGTTTTCTGCTGATCGAATTTTAGATTTAAAAGTAACAGTTAAAATGTCCTATCTCACTATTTAACTTTTATTGCAACGCCATTATTTTTTTAACACGTTAATCATTTTGTATATTGTTTGCTAAAATTCGTATCACATGACCTTAAGTATCAGTGATACAAATCACAGAATCTTATTCTATATTACCGAAAAGAAATTAGAATAAACATCAAGAAGGTGAAAGTGATAGTTTCAAGTTAACCATTAATTTGGTCTTTCAACTTGTTTATCTTAAAATAATTTTTTTGTCTTAATTTAGTCATTCATTATTCCTTCAAAAATTTACTTATTCATTAAATAAAATATGCATTAATTCAATTAATTTGGTAAATTAATACCAAAATAACATCGTGCAAACATAAATAAAATGATAGTGTATTTATATTAAAATCCAATAAGGTGAAGGCTATGGTTATTTTGTTTTTTTGTCATTTTGTTTTTCTCGCCATTGGATCATGTTTTATCTCACTCATCCAATGATAATAATGGACACAAAGTAATCATAAAAGAACCCAAAAAATGAATGTGAATGTTTTATTTCAAGTCACATTTAACTTCCTCTTTAAAAAAATAAAAATAAAATCATTTAACTTCACACCTAGTCTATAGAAAGAAGTTTAACTGGATGCTTGTTTTTCATACCATGACTGAATTAGTTAATGACACGCAATTAAGGTTATTAATTAAATTAATTTAATAAGTAATTTGTGAATTTTACTATGAATATCGAGGTCCCATAATTCATCTTGACTCACAAGAAACTAACTCTTTTTAGTTGAAGGTGCGAATTTTTGAAGCGGATCGCATCAAGCAAAACCTTCATCTTTCCTTCTTAATTGCACCCCAACAATGTTATCTTCGACTAGAGGGTTGAACACCCTGCATACCTTCCCTTAATCTAATCTTAATTATTGAAAATGGGAAAATCTAGCATTAGCTAAATTTTTGGTGTACCATTAATAAGTAAACCACAATGCATTTTGAAATTGAATTGAGTTTACCAATTCTTTTAATATCACAAATCAAAACCAATACCCATAAGTTTGTAGGATTCAAGTTCAGTCTGATTTTGTTCTCATTTCCAAATTACAATGATGAGAGTTTCTATTATACATATACTCGTGCGTAATTATCCGACCCATTAAAAATCGGGTTGATATAATGAGAAATGGATGTCCTTAAATGGAGTGCCGAAGTGTATGTGAAATAGTATATAATTTTGATTATGAACTCCCAAATTGAATTTACCAAAAGAATAGTTTCAAATTGAGAGGTAAGCAAATTGTAACAATAATGTATAGGAGATTTGAGGGTACAACTGAAAAATATATACATAGGACCACAATATCTTTTCATTTATTGTACATGTCTACTTGGTTCTTGCAGGTACAAATGTATGTATCAGTTTTTCTCCCCGAAAATAAAAACAAATAAATAGAATGCGGTGTTATTACAGTATAGAAAACTAAATGAATATATATTATGCAGTTTTTTTTTTGTTTTTTTTTTTTTATAACAAACAAGTTAAAAGCCGAGACTCCCCCCTTCCCCTCTTCCCCTCTAGTTTTTTAGTTGCGAGAATTAGGGTTTTATTTTCGTTGAGCTAGGGTTTTATTCCCTTTTTTCTTTGTGCGCTTCAGATCGATCTATTGGCTGGTTCCGTCTTAGCCTATTATTTATGTGTTACTGCTCTTGTGCCGGTGGTATCCTCGCTGTTTGTTGGGCTCTTGCTGCAGATATCCATAGATTATTTCACTGGATTTCTGTCACTTTATCGTGATTTTCTGTTAGTGGTTCTTGTTCTAGACCTATTATGGCTGTAGACTCTTTCTTGGAAGATATTAATGAGGTGTGTGTGTGTTTGGAACGATTATTGATCGTGATGCTCTGGTGGTTGCCCCGATCCAACGATGGAGTTTGTTTGATGCCAATAATGTTTTAGTTGTTTTTTATGCTTATCCATCGCTGGAAGACGCTTTGTCTTTCAGAGAAGCTTTGAGTTGGATCAAAAATACTTTTTCTGCAGATCTGATGCTAGAGGAAGGTTTGTCGTTCTGAGAAGCTTTGAGATGGCTTAAAGATCATCGGTGGCAAACGGTTCAAGTTGTTTCAATTTTATTAGTTGTGGTTCAATCAATGGCCCGCCCGTTAGAGGTTCTTTCGCCTTGTAACGACATAGTCAAATATTGTTGATTATTTGTTAACGAGCTTGTTATTTGCTCTATAGCGTTTGTTAAACGCTCTGCTATTGGAGTAGCCTCTTATTTAGTTAAATGTTTTATTTTACTTGAGATGAGTGATTTGTATTTTCTCAATTTTTATGTTCTCGATTTTTAATTAATATATTTCTTTTTGGTTGTCAAAAAAAAATAAAAATTAAAAGCCGATAGATTTTATCATATGCATGACTACATATAATGTCTTTGTTTTTCTTTTTCTTTTTGAGGAACACGTCAACTACATATAATGTTATAATGTGGGATGTTTAGTTTATAAAGTGATGATTTGTAGCACTTTAATAATAACAATTTAAAATTATGTAATTAATTGATAAAATATTTTTTAATTAGTTGTTTGTATAAAATTTGAGATTTTAAAATAAAACTTTTTACAACCTAAAAATAAATTTTAGATTTTAAATCATGAATTCTAAATGCTAAACTATATGAGGTGTCATGAAATTATTGATTTCGCGAACGGATGACATGATATATTAGACGTATTCTAAAAATTTTCAAAGAATATGAAACTTCATATTTCTTAGATTTTTATTACCATGAACATATAGGTAAAACTTCAATTTTATTACTTAACCAATTAAACCAAAAGTTTGAGGTGATAATTAAGAATAACAACATTATTTATATTAATCTCTGACACCTCCCTCACGTGAATGCTCATTGGAGTTTGTTACTTAATCGATTGAACCAAAAATACGAGCTGATAGTTAAGGGTAACAACATCTGTTATATTAATTTTTGACACCTCTTCACACAAATGCTCCTGGACTTTGAAGTGTGCACAACATAAGACGACTCACCATGTATTTTTAATTAACAAAATATTGATTTTGCAGGGATCGAACTCGCGGCCTTTCAATGACAAATGCTTTGATATCATGCTACTTAACTGATTAAACTAAAGTTCGATCTAATAATTAAGACTAACAACAACTTTTATATTAGGTTGAATACACAAATAACCCCCTGAACGTGGCTCAATGTTGCTACTGACCCCTTAACTTTCAAATATAACAGATACCCCCTCCAACTTGTTAATGTTAACAAATAACCCCCTGAACTTGGCTCATTATTGTTACTGACCCCCTCAACTTTTAATTGTAACAAATACCCCCTTCAACTTTTTTAATGCTAACAAATAACCCTGAATTACTGAAATGATAGCAAATGTATGACTCAAACTCTCAAAGTTGCGTAAATGACTTCAAAAAGAAGAAAAATCAATTAAGACAAATATAGTGTATTCTTAAATGGGGAATTTGATTCTTGAAGTAATTAAAAAAGTAGTACTTTTCAATTATTTGGAATTTAAGCGTTTACAGAATTTCAATTTCATTTTTTCAATTTCAATTGTTAGCATTTAAAAAGTTGGAGGAGGAAAAAATTGAAATTTTGTATTTTATTTAGGTTATTTTTTATGCTTTAATTTTTTTTTAATTGATTTTTCTTATTTTTAAAACCATTTACGCAACTATGAGAGTTTGAGTCATACATTTGCTATCATTTCAGTAATTTGGGGTTATTTGTTAGCATTAAAAAAGTTGGAAGAGGTATTTGTTACAATTGAAAGTTAAGGGGGTCAGTAGCAACAATGAGCCAAGTTCAGGGGGTTATTTGTTAGCATTAACAAGTTGGATGGGTATTTGTCACAATCGAAAGTTGAGGAGGTCAGTAACAACATTGAGCCAAGTTTAGGGGGTTATTTGTGTATTTGGCCTTTATATTAATCCATGAAATTTAATTACAAACCATTCAAATAATACTTCAAGATTTTCTACTTATATAATTATGAGTAAATAATTTATTAGTCCCAAACGTATATCAAAATAAATTGTTTAGTACTTCTATTTTGAAGAATACACTATATTTGTCTAGTTAGCTTGATCTGAGTCATGTTAGCTTGACGTCTAGCTGGTGTGGAGCATGTGAATCGTTTTCCCTTGAACCACTCTGGATAACCTTTGAGTCTGAAACAATCAGATCTATCATGTCCTCCTCTTTTACAATAGTTACAATATTTGCCTTCTTTGCCTCTATAACTGAAATTGTTGTTACTTGAACCACCTCTATTTCCTCCATTAATGTTAGAACTACTCATCATTCTAACATTATTTTGATTATATGATCCACCAACATATCTATTTCCATTACCTTCAGGTTGCCTTCGAGTGCGATCGATCCTATTGCCTTGAGTTTTGTTATTCACAAATAAGTGAGCAAATTCACCTCCTTGAACAACCTCTGAAACATTCCTTTGTTGATCAATAGTCATCATCATAGCAAACGCCTTATTAACTTGAGGCAAAGGATCTGAGAGCAGGATTGAATCACGAACATGATCGAACTCCGGATTGAGTCCGGATAAAAACTGCATCAACTGCTCTTCCTGACCTGGATCTTGAGCAATTTTACGAGACTCTCCACATATACAACTCTCAACAGGCTTAAGAACAGCATACTCATCCCACATACGTTTCAATTTGTTGAAAAATTCAATCAACGACATACCTCCCTACTTCATGCCACAAATTTCCTTTCGAACTTGAAAAATTAGAGGTCCATTACTAACACCGTATCGTTCAGCAACTTCCTCCCAAATCGCCTTTGATGTAGGTGCATACATCAATGTCTCTGCGATTTCTGGTGAAAGCGAGTTGAGGATCCATGAAAATACTAGATCGTCCGTCTCCTTCCATCTTACAAACTCATCTGAGTTTTTATCTGTCGGAGCTGTATCCTTCAGTATGCAAATCGACTTCCTCTTAGCATTAATTGCTAAAAATATGGATTGACGCCGTATTAGGAAGTTTTTACCAGTAAGGACTGCACTGACTAGTACCAATCTAGGATTATCCATCTGATGATTCGTATTCAAATTCATCTCTACGATCTCGATCTCCTCTTCTAATTCTCTTCTATATTATTAGCGTCGTTCCTCTGAATTCCGTCTAAACCTTCAAAGAACACCTCATCATCTTCCTCTTCGATGAAATTATCAATTACAACTGTTGCATATGACCTCTTCCTTCTCGCCATTGCAGTTCATCTCGCCGATCATAAAAGGATCTCAACCGCTACGCTCTGATACCATGATCACCGGTGAGAGGAGAGTTTAGAGATAGAAAGTAAAGTAAGAGAGAGAAATGAATCAATTACTATTATTGAGAACAACGAATGGTTTGAATACAAATAGAATAAGCACAAGCACGTGCTTCTCACATGATAAAACTAATAACAGAAAATGGTTCTTAAACAAAGGGAAAACAAACAATTAATTACAAGTAATTTCTACAATTTATAATGAGTTTAATGAGCCCCTACAGGCCTTCATGACAAACTTCTTGCGGATCAAAATGAGATTAACACCTATCGTTCGGTTCGTGATTAGTTGTTTGTGTTTCTTTTCTTTCTTTTGCTATTTTTGTTCCTGTCTTTTTCTTCTGCTCTATGGGCTTTCTTCTAAAAAAATAGAGGTGACGTGACAAAAGGAATTAGAACAAAAATGTTATTGAATAAATGGACGTGACTTGAGTTGTGATTATCAATTTAAATTGCATTAAATTAGGATTTCAAAACTAAAGCCAAAATATGTTTTAGCAGATTAAAGATATAAAAACATGTGGAACCATACCCTACATTCGTGCACCAGTCATTTTTATCAATTAATTAATTTGACAATTTAACGAACTATTAAATTTTATATTTATTCATGAATTGCCCTACCCATTATTTCTTTAACTACTTCATTAATTTATATGTGGTTCTTGTTCCTTTTGTCCATGCCTTGTTAAATCTTTTTAAGATAATTAATCGATTTTGGTATGAGTATTTTCGTAAAGCTGTATACAACATCACTATTTTTATATTTTGACGAGTCTCTAAACTTCCTTAAACTGAACTGTTAATTATTTATTTTTTATCTTCCAATTTGAACCAACTAAAAAAGAGAAAGAAACATAATGGACTAAAATAGATTTTATTCACAAAACGTTCTCTTTCCCTAATGCATATATAAATTCCAAATTCATTTCTTCCAAATGACAAAATCTATGAGCATCCAAAGTCACCCAATAAAACCATATAATTAATTCTTTAATTCCTTGCATGGAAGCAAGAATTTCACAATCCAATTTCACTTAAGTTATATGCATCGACTTTCTTTATGTTTTGGTCCCTTATGATACTATCTTTCATTTTGTTTAAATTGGATGAAGATGTTAAGAAATGGATTGAATAATTAGAAATTTAATGATGAAAACACTTAGTGTGAAAAAACAAATAAAACCTAATCCTTAAAACCAAGAAAGTTCAAGATTTGAAATATGAGTTATGCTTAAAAAAATGGATACATATGCACACGTATTCATAAATCGACATATTATGATGAGTGTTTGCTCATTCATGTCCCCTGATAGTTCCGTTAAGAGTGCGTAAATTAGTGAGAATTTGAAATGAAAAGTTGAAGTCGGAAAACTTGTTCAATTTTAAAATACGGTATCAGTGTTATATATATAACATTCAACTCCAATACCATGCAAATATTGTCTGAGATCATGAGCTTCCGACTTTAAAACTCGTAATTCATGTAATGTATCCACATCTTAATAAACCTTAATATTTCGTTCATATTTCTAATGTTAAATAATTTTTGGCAACTCAAATGTTGCATATTCAATTTATACATATCTATATCATTAACCTTTAGCATTGCTTATTACTCAAAATAATTTATCATAGCTCACTTTGAATCTGAGTCGTTATGTGTCATCAAGCACGAAATCCATCCGTGGTCACAAAATACACGGATGCGGGGATTATAATGGAAAAAAAGAAGAGTATGATTGTCTTCCTAAACGAGGCATATTGTTCTTTTTCAAAGGCATAGAATTTAAAACACTGACACAAGATCATATGCATCTCTGTTTCTATTATCATTATGTTTTCAGTTTCAGCGCATTTATATATTGATGCCATTGCTGCTTCTGGCTTCTGCTAATTTGCGCGTGTTTGCAATGGCATGCCTGCCTGCTTACGTCATCCATTGTCTCTCTTTTTTTCTTTTTCTTTTTTTCCCTTTTTTGTGTGGTGGTTTTTGCATTTTTGGATTACAAGAAAATTAAGGATCAATCTGAGTCACTTATATATGTGGATGACCAAAAGAATAACATATCAAAAGCTGTTTATCTATAGTTTTGTGATAATTACATCTCATTAAATCATATAAGTCAAATACAAATCACATTCACAAAATTTAATAGGCCTTTTTCTATCCATCCTTTTGGTATTTTTTTTTTTTTTGAGAGAATCCATCCTTTTGGTTTTCATATAGTTATATATTGATTTTTCCATATGACCTATGTATGAGTCGGGTTGGGCTAGCTAAGTTCGGGTCAAATTCAAGGGAATTTTCTCTGAAATTGCTTAGCTCAAGTCATTACAAGCTCGACTCATCGTTAGTTTAACCGGATTGGGAATAGATCAAGTTCGGGGGATTAAAAAACACAACCAAGGGTAATTTCTTAAAAAAAAATCTCACTATGTTTATCAATTTTGACAAATTAGTGTCTGTGTTTTTATTTTATTTTTTGACAAAATAAGGATTATGTTTAGCTCCATTACCCAGAATCAAAAAAATCATTAACGGTGTTAAGTTTGATGATGTGATACGGGTATTTTGGTTTTAATGTATTATTTGTGATATAAAAAAACTCATTTTCCACACTTTAAAGTTGTGAACACATAATTTTTTTAGGAATTCAATAAATTTAGACCAAAGACATTTTGCCACATCGTCACATTTAACATCGTTAGTGATTTTTCCGTTTTTTTTGCGCAACGGAGCTAAACACAATCCTTTGTCAAAAAGATAAACACATACACCATTTTGACAAAATTGATAAATACAAGGTTTTCTTTTAGAAAATTACCAAAAAACAATATCTAACTTTAACTGATAAAAATAAATATTTTGTTTAAGTTTTTTTACATATAATGTAAATTTTTTATAAATTCAGTGTTTAAAAGTAAAGTGTGGACAGTTTAACCAATAATAAGTAAAACACATAACACCAATTGTATTACAAACCTATTTTATTTTCTTTTTGTTGTGATGATATTATAAACCTAATTAAGTATAAGTTAAATAGAATTATGATGTTATGACCTGTATCAATATTAAAAGGACAATTGATCACATGACATAGGTGAATTAAACACATAGACATCAATTTAAGATTAATTTTGGAAAGAGCAAGTGTAGGAATTTAGCAAAATAAATATGAAACCTACTACAATTGGTGTTATTTTAATGTAGACAAAACACAGAAAAATGCCATACAAAAAATGGTCAAATAAGTGAGGCAGTTAATTGCATAGCCAGAGAATGTTTGTTCTTTATTTGATCCAAATTCCAACATTTTGCTGCTTGCCATACATTATTATAATGAACACATAATTCGAATATTTTGTTCATACTCTAACAAAAGTTTATAGATGTTTGTGTCAAACTATATCTTATGTTTATATACTCACTGCAGTACTTTGGTACATTATGTATTAATTTATAATTATTATCTCACTGTAATGTGTTATTGAGTAAACTTATTTTGATTCTACATAAATTTAAGTTTTCTGTAAAATGTTAAACGTAAGTTAAGGATGAATCGTTAATCGGCGACTCCACTTTGATGTCTAAATTAACAATGATTAAGAACGAAGTTGAAAAATAGTTTAAGAGCTTGAATGTTATGATCGTACCTTGTGTAGTATGATTATATTAGACTATGATAGGAGATAGAATCCTATACCCCTAGTAGAACTGAGACTTGATTAGGAATTCTGAACAAGGTCTGTAGAGAAGGTTCATGTTTAGTTGGAGCTTTCCTAATCCGAGAAAGATGTTGAGTAGAAAGTAGAATTCACGTGTAAAAGAAGTTCTTCGAAGCTTTGACTATTCAAACTCAAATGATGTGACATTCATGTATTACTTGTTGATCTAGTCATGTCTATATGGTGAAGAAGCAATGTGAAAGTTTCTCATTGGTCCATGTAGACATCATTATCCTACATGTATGCGGTGTGACATAGTTTACAATGTGGAGGAGTATACAAGTAATTATACTATATTAGGGTTTGTACTATTTGTATGTATATACACAATATTATGAATGATAATTTGGCTCTTTATGGTATTACTATTAGAGCCACAAAATTTTCTTAAGAGAACCTAATTAATCTAATTATAGGCAGCTAGCCTCCACGGCCACTGCTCCAAATGCTTCAGGGCGGCACAACTCCTAAATCTAATAACTTTATAAGAAATTAGTAACATAACCAACTTTTTGATGATTGTTTCATTTCCAAAATGTTTTAGCTATTGGTTTTTTTCTAAATCTAGAAAAATTCATGTGATGCACTTGATTTTTTGTTGTGCTATGATAATAGCGAGAGAATTGTCGTATACACTCCGATGTCAATGTGTTATGATTCATGCAGTTACAAAATTAATCATTTGTTAGGCTTTTTATACTAAAGGTTTAATAATAATGTTTTATGAGAGATTTAATTAATTACTTTCACACATTCACTTATATCAATGAATTTAGAAATACGGCACTTTCAAGAAAACAAAAAAGGAAAATTGAATTAAAAATATGGCAAAAGGACAAAGTTCACTTTAACGGGCTGTTTTTTTTAAGGAAAAAAAGAAAATAAAAAAAATTACCCTATTTAACAATCATTGTTGGTTGGCGTAATGGTAAGATGAGGTTGTACTTGGTAGGGAAGTCTATAGATAGATTCTCTACAACGACAATTAGAAGAGATTTAAATACCATAATCCTTGGATCCACCCTGAATTCGGATTAGTCATCCCAGTTTAGGTGTACCGGATGAAAACCAAAAATTTTATATAAGTTTTGTGATTTCATGTTTTATAAATAAAGGATTGTAGTTTGTTTTTGAACAAGTAAAAGACGGTGATTTGCATTATTTGCAGAATTAAGAAAATAGTTGATTTTATTGATGTAAATAGGGATCTTTTTTGTCCAAATATTTTTTCAATTTTTTGACCAATTAAGTTAGAATTACGCTCAAAGGTCGGAAACTTTTTTAGGACAAAAAATATCCTAGTTTACGTCAATAAAATCTACCATTTCTTTAATTTTGCAGACAATGTAAATCATAGTCTTTTATTTACATAAAAAATTTTTACAATCTTTTATTTGTAAAAACATAAAATTACATAGCAGATTAATATGAAATAATCCTTTTTACTTTTAAAAGCTAATGACTTTGGACTGAACCAATTATATATTTCATAAAAATAATTTTAATATATATATTTATTTATTTATTTTAATATTTAAAGATCTAAATTTTGATAAAAAATTAAGATTAATTGTGAATGGTTGATAATCATAAACCAAAAAAGGCCTGATTGTCAATCATTCATATAGCTAACCAATATCGGGCCAGTTTGGCGTTGCTGTAGGAATAAATAGTTATTGTCGGGAAAAACAGTCAAAAACTGTGAAGTATTTGGTAAATACATTTCAAAAGTCATAAGGTCAAAAAAATAAATAGAAAAATATGTATTTATTGAAAGTTGGAGTTCGGGTGCGTTGCTAGGTGTTTAGGGGTGCCAACCTAGTTGGGATATCTGACCTTAGTTGCTCCCTGTCCTCTGCTTTTTATTGAAAAAAAACCTATTTTAGTAAAAAAAAAATATCAATATTGTTATGAATTAATTATGTGGATGACCATTATACCCCCGGAATATTCTAGATGTCTTATTCCCATACAAACTGTAACTCTTGTATTCTATATAAAGGACCTCTCTATATGGAATAAGACACACATCAATATTCTCTCTCTACATCTTTCTAGTTTATTCACAACACGTTATCAGCACGAAGCCCTAGCCGCTTGAGCAAAACGAAAGACCACGAATCTCTAGCCGAGAAAAAAATAAAAATAAAACTAGCCATGATTGAGGTAAGTGTCTCGGTACACTCTTTTATCTTGCGTCTTCCTATTTTCAATTCGGATTTTCCAAGTCTGCCAAAATAATTTCTCACTAGGAAGACAAATTCTCGATACAGGAATAATATTTTTGTTGAATACATGATTCATGAGAACCATAAGAATTTATGATCTTTAATTGTTCAATTTTGATAAAGAAACAATATTCGAAATTCATGATTCCATCACATAAGATGTTTTTGCTTTGTTGCTTTTCAAGTTTGCCAAATTGTAATTTGCTTCTGTGTATATATGCTTCTTTCATTAGCCATATATTTATTTATCTGCAAACAATTTTGTATCATATAATTGTTGTCTTCACATGACATATCTCTCTTTTATGTGCTTGAGTGGATCTAAAGCGTTCATCTTGTTTTCGAAGCAGCAATGGTTTTATTATTTGCTTAATTAAATAATCGTGATCTTGGTTTGCGTTATATAAAGTACAAGTTTAAGAAAGAAATAATAAACCTAGTTAAATAGAAAATAGTGCAGAATTACCAAATTCCAGAGTAAAAGTTTTATTTTGGTTTAGAAATTTAAACAAATCTTGATTGATCAGTATGCATATAAAAGAAAATAAAATAATCAGGGTTTATGATATTGTCAAGTTATAAATCTTATGCTCAGCATACATAACTTTTGGTTAGGCTAACATATTAGTTTTTGTTGTTACTGTTGAAGTTTACATTGTCTAGATCATGGATTAAATTTAACCTCATGAGACTTATTAATCTGTTTTTTTTTTCGGTGTCCCAAAATTGTAGGGTTCTATATATGTGATTGTTATTTTCTTATTCTTATGTTTTTGGAACCCTTGGTTATATATCAAACACAGTATTTGAGATTTTTATTTATGCAAAGTTACTACCAAGTGATTACAAGAGTATTCATTATTATAATTGAGGCATATAGTTATTTTGAAAATTTGAGTTCAAATTCATTTGGAGTTATTATATTTAATAGATATTCGAAAAACTTGATCCGTGCAAGAGATTTAGTAAGTCTTCAATAATGTTATTAGCATTTAGAGCTAATTTGACGAGATCTTGATTATATTTATGTGGTTCTTGTATTTGATGGTTGAACTTATAATTATTATTTCAGTTGATTGATGTGTTACACTCGAGAAAATGAAACATATGTGTGTGCCCTTGTTAACTGTGGTCAAATTTGTGATGATTGAAACTACGTGATTATTATAGCTTACTTGAGGAATTCGACCAAAGACATATGTATCGGTGTAATATTAATTCGATGCAATATTGATTGTTATGAAATACAAATATATTTCTGTTGTAAGCATAATACATGCTCTTATTTTCAGATTGAGTTAAGTATTTATATGTTAAACCTTTGACGAGAGCTTGTTTATAAAGTTTAACATTCCATAGTTTGTGAGAATTTATAATATTTGAAATTTGATATTATCATGACTTCAGTTTGTCCATAGTGAATATGGAGTTATTTCTAAGAGTTTGTTTTGATAAAAGTCATGATTGTTTTAAAAGTTCATGTGTTGCTCAAAGTTTTGTTATATTAAATGATTAACAAACAGCTACTTTGAGGTTGACATTGTTATTTTGTGAAATTATTATTCTTCATGTGTTTATATCAGTAAGAAGAATGGTACAAGTTTGATATGACTTTGGACATTAAGTTGATATAATAGGTCACAAAAGAAACAATCATACTTTGAGTTTGAGATGAATCCTTAGATTTGCATATATGTGTTTGTCATGCGTACTTTACAACTTGTGTAGTATGAATGTTAGAAAAAATATACAAAATTATTGAAGGCTCTGGAAGAGCATTGGACAATGAATATTTATGTATAGCAGGTAGTTCAACTACTCATAACGTACTGAAAAGTAGCATATATTTCTATCATTTAAGAATGAAAGAGGGTAGTGTGAGTATTATATCATGTAGTAAAAAAAATTTGAAAGCTCCAGAAGAGCAATTTGAAAGCTCCAAAAGAGTAAATATATTGTTGCCTATATATGGGAACGAAATTTGAAATCATTAATGCATTATATTATTCAAAGTCTCAAGGAAATTTTATGAGTTTTAAAGAAATTCTCCATAGAGAAAAAATGTCGAGACAATTAGTGAAGGAAATATAGAATACCTTCAAAATACGAGTATTCCCGAGGCACTATACATGTTTTGGAGAAATTATATGCATTTTCCACTCATTTGTACTCCACTAAAATCAGCACAACTGAATTATATGCTATAGTAGTAAACCAAAAGTTTACTCATTATTCATATGTTATTATAAACCAGAAGTTTATATGCTATAGTAAACCAGAAGTTTACTTATAATTTTATTGTTTGGCATGACCGGGTAGGCCATCCTGGATCTATAATGATGCGGAAAAATAATCGAAAATTTGTGTGGACATTCATTAAAGAACCAGAAGATTCTTCCTAATGATTTATCATGTGTTGCTTGCTCATGAATAGAGTTAATTGCTAGACCATTGCTTATAAAGTCTAAACTCCCAATATTTGTTTGAAGACATGTTATATTACATGCAACAACACTAATTCGCATCAAGCCAACAAGCAATTAACAATTCTCCCCATCACAATTGGTTCTTGGTCAGAAACCAAATATTTCCCATTTGAGAGTTTTTAGATGTGCGGTATATGTTCTAATTGCTCCACCACAATGCACTAAGATGGGTCCTCAAAGGAGGAAGGGAATGTATGTTGGATTTGAATCCCATCAATCATTAAGTATCTAGAGCAAAATGTTGAAACTCTATTTAAGGCTCGATTTGCTTATCACTTTTATGAGTTAGTTTTTCCAACATTAGGGGGATAAAAAGAAAAGAAACAGCTGGAAAAAGAAATTAGTTGGAATGGATTATCCCTGTCTCATTTTGATCCTCTTATAAAAGAATATGAACCAGAAGTTCAAAAGATAATTCATTTAGAAAACTTAGCGAATCAATTGCCAGACGCATTTTCTGACCCAAAAAGAGTAACTAAGTCACATATTTCAGTTGTAAATGCTCCAAATATAATTGAAGTCCCTGAAGGACAACCTCAAACTGCTAATGATTCTCACAGACGCATGAAGCGTTGTAGACCTATCGATTCCAAAGATAAGAATCCTCGAAAATGGAAAGGAGCATAAATTGACAATGGCTTTTCCGAGGAACAAAACACAATGAAGTATCTCCTGAAGAGACCATAAACATGACAAAGAAAGAAATTCAGGTACCTGAGAATAATGAAGAGATCTCTATTAATTATGTCATGTCTGAAATAAAATGGAATCGAAATAAAATCGACGTCGATAAAATTTATGCATGCAATATAGCAGTTGATGTTATGGATAAAGAATGAGGATCTTGAACTAAAAATCCATTGAATTGTGTACACAAAGTAATAATTGGCCAAAATGTAAATAAGCAATTGAGACAGAATTGAATCTCTTACGAAGAGATGAGTATTTGGACCAGTAGTCCGTACACCTAAAGGTGTAAAACCAGTGAGACATAAATGAGTCTTTGTGAGAAAGAATGAAAATGGTGAAATTGTGAGATATAAAGCACGTTTGGTTGCACAAGAATTTTCACTAAGACTTAGAATTGATTATGAAGAAACATACTCTCCTGTGGTGGATGTAACTACTTTTAGGTTTCGCATAAGTCTGGCAATAAGAGAATGACCACTGGTTAATGATATTTATATGAAAGTCCCGGAAGGACTTAAACTGCTAGAAGCAGCTAGTTCTCGAGAACATTAATGCATAAAGTTAAATAGATCTATTTATGAATTGAAACAATCATGACATATGTGAAATAATCGCCTTAGTGAATATTTGATAGAAGGAGGTTATAAGAATGACTCAATCGATAGTTACATGCATTTTTATTAAGAAATTTGAGTCTGAATTTGTCATAATTACAGTGTATGTTGACTCCTGAAGAGATTTCACATACAGAGAAATATTTGAAGAAAGAATTTGAGATCAAAGATCTTGGAAAGACAAAATTTTGCTTGAGATTGCAAATTGAACATCTTAAAGATGAAATACTTGGGCATCACAGAACATACACATAAAAGGTGTTGAAATGTTCTATTTGTATCAAGCACAACCATTGAGTAGCCCAATTATTGTAGGATCCCTTGATGTGGATAAAGATCCCTTCAGTCCTCGGGAAAGCAATGAAAAAATTCTTGGTCTAGAAGTACCTTACTTGATTACAGTTGGGGCATTGATGTACATTGCTAGTCATACAAGACTCGACATATTATTTTTGTGAATTTGCAGCAAGGTTTAGCTCATGTCCAACCCGAGGCATTGGAATGAAATTAAACATGGTACTCTGTTACCTCTAAGGTACAAAATATATGGACTTATTCTTTTCTAACCAGTCCCAAGAGGACTTTATTGGTTAGAGTGATGGATGATATTTGTGTAATCCCCGTACTGCTCGATCACAAACGGCATAAGTGTTTACATGTGGTGGTGTTGCGATTTCTTAGCGTTCTATGAAGCAACCCATGACAGCTACTTCTTCTAATCATCCAGAAATTTTAGCGATTCATGAAGCTAGTCGTGAATGTGTATAGTTACGATATGTGACTCAACATATTCGAGAAGATTGTGGTTTATCCACTGGAAAAGAGGCTCCAAGAGTTTTATATGAAGATAATGTTGCATGTATTGCACAATTGGAGGAAGGATACATTAAAGGAGATAGAACGAAGCACATCTCACCAAAATTCTTCTTCACCCATGATCTACAAAAGAATGGTGATGTACAAGTTCAACAGATTCGTTCAAGTGACAATTTGGCGGATTTATTTACCAAGACGCTTCCAACTGCTACTTTCAAGAAGTTAGTGTATCAGATTAGATTGCGTTGTTGTAAATATTTTTACTTATGTATTTATGCGGGGGAGTAAATGCGTGCTGCACTCTTTTCCTTAACCATGGTTTTTTCCCACTGGGTTTTCCTGGTAAGGTTTTTAATGAGGCAGCATCCCCAAGCGCATTTACTTATTTTTGTATAATGGACATCCAAGGGGGAGTGTTATGAATTAATTATGTGGATGACCATTATACCCCCGGAATATTCTAGATGTCTTATTTCCATACAAACTGTAACTCTTGTATCCTATATAAAGGACCTCTCTATATGGAATAAGACACACATCAATATTCTCTCTCTACATCTTTCTAGTTTATTCACAACAAATATCAGCTTTTAGCACAACTTCTAATAACTGCTTTTTCCAAAAGCTACAAATTCCAGCTTTTGCTGAAAGCAGTTTACCCTGCTATTCGAGAAAGAAGTTTTGCATTTACCAAACACTGCTTTTAGCTGGGGAAAGTTGGAAAACTAAGGAAAGCAGTTGGGAAAGCAATGCCAAACTGGGCCATCATTGGTTATATTTCAATTTTGAAAGTTCAAAACGATCGGTTAGGTTTCTATTTTTCCTCGGCAGTCTGGTTAATCGAATGGTGTTCTACATTATAAGATTATGCATAAAATTTATAATAATAAATTATCAGTCCCGATATATGCAGTCCTAAAGGAATGCATATAAGCATTTAATGGAACTGAATATGGTATTGTATTTAAAACACACACATTTATTAGTCAAAATAATTTGAAAACCATATATGTTAACAAAATAATCAAAATCCAAAAAACCTAATAGAATATAACTTACCTAAATAAATGATTCTACATTGGATACGAAATTAAAGATTAGTATAAATAAACCATTTCCTTGACCCTAACCCTGACCCTATCATTGAACCCTGACCCTAACAATGAACCCTACACGTTGAACCCTAATCCTAACCCTGATATTGAAACCCTTGAACCATAACCCTAACATTGACCTAACCCTTGAATCAACCTTAAACGAAACTGTAATTTCAATATTGAATGGCTAGAAAATATCAAATTAATTTCACAATAGGAAAGTGATTTTACAATGTCTTTCAATTATATAATTTTATATTTAAAATGGTATTTAGCCTGTATTTAGGCTTAATGCACATGTGACCCCCTAAATTTGTATCTTTTGGTCATTTTACCCCTCACCTTAAGGGACATCCCTTTTACCCCCTCAACTCTTCAAAAGTGGTACTATGTAACCCCTAAACTTGCATCTTTTGGTCATTTTACCCCCTCACCTTAAGGAACTTCCCTTTTACCTCATCAACTCTTCAAAAGTGCTAATATTGTGCCCTACATTTCTCAACTCAACCGAAAAATATGGAGATTGTACAACACGCGCTACAGTAGTTGAATTTTCGTAGAACACGTGACAATGAATTTGGACATGTTAGCATTTGTAATTAAATGGATAAAAACAACTTTGATTAACTTAAATGGATAAAAACACTTTTGATTAACTTAAAAACACCTTAAATTTGTAAAAGGACAAAACATAAACATAATATTACAATAGATTATTGTAAATCATTACATATGCTTCTTATTACATTTCTCTAAATCATAGAACTTCTACCATAGTACCATTTTTGAAGAGTTGAGAGGGTAAAAAGGAAATTACTTAAGATGAGAGGGTAAAATGACCAAAAGATGCAAGTTTAGAGGTTATATAGTACCACTTTTAAAGAATTGAGGGGGTAAAAGGGATGTCCCTTAAGGTGAGGGGGTAAAATGACCAAAAGGTTCAAGTTTAGAGGGTTACATGTACATTAAGCCATGTATTTAATTTATTAATATATATTAACATATATAACACTCAATCAAATTGATTAATAAATATAAAAATATTTAAGATAATAAAATATGTAAACATTAGATGCTTGTTGCATATATCAAAACGCATAAACTAGTACATAATTACAATTTATCTGAAAATTGATTTGTTGAAGTTTCCCTACGGAAATTTCAAAGAAAGAAAGATAGTTGTTGCATTTTTTTTTTCAAAATTTTCTATTTTGTAATAGCTTTATTGTGCACATGATTTTAGAATAGCAATTTTCACTAAATATGAGCTTCACAATTTAACTGAACAGCTAAATTCCAACTCAATATTATTTAAAGAGAGTTAAAATGTCCATACAAATTAGATTTGAAATATTTTTCTACATATTTTGTACCTTGTGTCCTATAGTGATAAACTTGACCGTTAATCTAATGATTTAATGCTTACAAAAATTAACTTTTGTAGGTGTGGTTTTTTTTTTTTTTTGAGTAATTGTAGGTGTGGTTTAATGTGTGTACACATAGCTTAGGTTATAGCTAGCATATGTGAGCAAAAGGAAATAAAGAGGAATAATTAATTTTGAGTGCAATAATGTAATTAATAAGTGATCATCTATATAAATGTAAAATCCTTTCAAAAAAAATAAATAAATATAAATGTAAAAGAAAGGGCTAAGGAATATTAACTTTCATAATCATAAGCCCAATTAGGACAACCATTAGCTATAATCAATCATTCATTTGTCCTAATTCTCCTGTTAGGTCCCTTTACGGCCCCCAAACTTTAATACAGAAAGAGTTTTATTTCGGTGTAGAATATAAAAATTGGAACTGAATCATGATATTTTTGATTAATTATATGATTGGGACACCATCCATTACAAAATTTAGCCCCTAAAATAATTAATCTTGGAAAAATATTCGGCCCTTTTCTCCCCATAGAGGACTTCTTCTTACATTAATTAAAAAATAAACAATCTCAGAGTTATATTTTATAACATTTAACCAATTCAACAATATAAGTTCAACAAATTTAATTAGTTCAATTCAGTATATTAAGTTCAGTTCAATTCTTTTAATAAAAAAAAAATCAGAAGGTTTAAAGAGTTTTTGACAAATCTTAAGAACGAACAGATAAATTATGTATAATACAAAATCGCAACTATTTTGAAAATCGATTCATTTAAAAAAAATATATAAAATATTCGTAACATTCCATATCACATAACAAAGGTTTAAGCATTAAAGCAATACATAAATACCAAACTTAAGATTTGGAGATTTTTAAACAAGTATGAATAACTGAATAAAAATATCAAAAATTAGATTGTATTCTTGTTTTTTCTTTCGACAAAATCTAATTTTATTGTTGACTTTCGAAAATAAGTACAACTCTAAAGGTTTCCTAAAAATAAGAATGCATCTTAAAAATTCTTAAACTATATTAAACAAAAGTTACGAACGAATTCATAACTGATTCTTTTTCACCATTCAATTTCATTTTTTTTAATTAGAAACTTTACCATCCAATTTCATTAAATGTGGAGATTTTCGAATTGATCTTTCAGGTATGAAGCCAAATATCTAACTAACTAGGACCCCAAGTTAAGATTGGAGTCAATTGTCATCATTATTTTTTTAATAACCATGACCCCAACAAAATGACAGTTGATAGTGAAATTTTTGCAGTCATTAAAACGTTTTGAAGGCCTTAATCAGACTTTTATCTTATTCTTTTTCACTAAAAAAATGAATTGAAGTAAAGTGAAATTACTTAAATTACTAAATATTTAACAAATTTTGCTAAATTTATTATATTTTACCGAACTAAATTTACAAAATTTAACAAAAAATAATAGGATGTCGAGGATTGATATATGAAAATAATCAATATTTCTTTAAAGAGATAATCAATTAATATAATTAATGATGACACTTTTGATTTTTATAAGATTATTCCAATTCAATTCAAGTTGTCATTCTAACACTCGTGCACACATATTATGAGTAAAAAAGAAGGACTAGATTAGGTCTTATTTGTAGAAACTCAGCTGGCTGCTATAGAGAACAAAAAATATAAATAATCAATGAAGACATGATTAACATTTTGGCACTGGGCTATAAGAAATTTGGAGAAAAGTAAAAGAAGCAACTAAATACAACTTCAAAGTGGGACGGATCAAGGGAAGGGAACTAATTTGATACCAGCCACTAAGATTGCCATACCCACCAACAAAAAATACAATATATAAAGAATAACACCTAAATTTTGGTGTAGTAAAAGATGCTAGATGCTAATCGGATGACAAAAGTCTTTTGAGGATTAATTAGAAGTTAGTTCGTATAAGTTGGATTTTGAATGTCTAGACAGTCAAATTACAGTCCAAATCGAATATTGTCTTTTGAGCGCTTAGGGGAGGACTAAACAGACATGTGGCCTTCGATTATAACAATGTTAAATTTATAGAATATACTTCTTATAACAATCTGATTCGATATTATGTGGATATCATTTTTTAATCAAATTCAACACTTTCTTCACAATTTTGAAATGCGTCTATATGTATCAGAAATCAACATTACTTATAAACCTCATCTCTTCATTTATTATAGAATTCACTTCATTGATGCTTCATTCTCTTAAGTTTGCTCCTTTTTGTCAAAGCTTCTTACCCTGCTTCACTTACTCCGGGCCGAGTTGTTACACTTCTATTGTATCTTAACTAATGAAGAAGTAATTTCCTCGACACTTTTAGCCTTGAACAATTTTAGGTTCAAATAACAGTTCAGAGAGAAGTTTTGAATTCATGGTAACAAAATTTGTAAATGTGAGACTCCAACTTAAAGTTGATTTGAGGGAAACATGCGCAAGGTGTCGACAAAAGCAGGAAGGCATGTCATGTTGATGCACCTACAACTATCAGGACCACCCAATACCATCTCTTATATGAAGGCCTAATTAGCAAATTGAAAGAGAGTGATATGAATCTATTAGGATTGAGAAAAATATATTTATGGTGATGGATATAGAGGATATAGTGGCGGGAGAGAATTTATGTCGCCGAGGCGACTTGGATTTCACAATTCTTTATGATGGTTTTTATATTAGTTGATCTTGAATCCTTTCGGAACTAAAACTTTATTTTTGTTGTAACTTATTTTTAAATATGATCTCGTCTAAAATAACATTTAATTAGGACTGCACATTTTAAGACGAAAGTCTGATGAACTAGACCCGAATCCAAACAAAAGAGATCCATAAACAAGTTTATATTAAAAGTATGAGGAATAAATTTAGAACTTATGGCATTTTATTGGTTGATTACATTGAATTGATCCTAATAGAATTTTTCTATTCTTCATGTAGATACATTTTTACTTTAAATTAGGAGAGAAATGTGTGGAGGACTGGGGTCCCCTACTATTTAAAGATGATAGAAATGAAATGAAAGAATTAGCCAATTCTAATAAAACCATAGTTAGCCCGGATCCACCTCCACTTGAAAAATAAAGGTAATTATGTCACTATATAATCTTCTCATTATTGAGATTCAAATTTGAAATCAGTGGAATCTTTGATTATCAACACTCAACTCTATATATCTAATTGCTTATATAATGGCATTTGTCAAAGCCACAATTTATCAATCTTCTTCGATATGATTACTAAATTTCATAAAAAAAGAACAAAGTTTATTACGGCTCTCAGGGTTTTAGTGATGACTTTAGAACTCACTAACAATACTTATAATGCAGTATGTGTTTCTTTTTGTGTGTATTTTTGTATATAAAATTAAATTTTTTTTCCCCATTTTCATAAATATTTTTACATTTTTTGATGACCCGTGGGTGCTCAAGCACTCTGTTTTTGCATGTCAACACCACAGAAACTCAGCTTTAAACACCATTTTATAATATTAAAGTAAACAGTCAGGTCTCAAGTGTTGAGAACCCTCGTGTAGTACCAATTTTTATTTAGTAATAATTTCTCAATTCATTTGGCGAGTGATTTGCCATTTCAATGAGCGCTCCCAACAATGATCAAACATGATTTTGATACCATGTTAGCAAAGTCTAACTAATTCAAAAAGCAACTTAAGGTGATAAAATTGTTTTGTATATTTCAGGAGACATATAACTTCTCAAGTTAGTATATATATAAGAGATATACATTAATTAATTTTTATCCTCACCATTATCAAGTATTATCAACTATCTTATCCATTCTTCATGAATTTTCCTTTGCAAATTCATGCGTTTATATGTATTTAGGAATTTTTTTATTTTTGTTTGGCTTCTGATTATTAACATGATCATGAGTTCGTTCTTAGCATAGATAAGTATAAATTACTAATATACCGTAATGATGAAATGTTTATAAGTGTGCGGTAATCTTCTAACTTAGATGAATCATATTTATAATTAGTTTATATCTGAAGTTCAATCAAGTGGGTATTAATTAATTTGGTCCTCACAAGCTACCAAGTATTATCAACTATCTTACCCATTCTTCATGAATTTTTTTCCTATTGCAAATTCATGCGTCTCTATTAAGATTATTATTATTATTATTATTATTATTATTATTATTTTATTTTTGCCTTCTGGTTATGAACATGATCATGAGATTGTTTCATGGCATAGATAAGTATAGCTATTAATACACTACAATACTTGTGTAGTAGTCTTGAGTGAAAAAAATTAAATTTTTATTTAAATATTCAATGATCAAGTAAACACCGTGTTTCATGTTACATTAGTTCAAATTTGACGCATCTACATGTAACGAAATTAATTTATGATGAAAAAAACAAACAAAGAAAAGATGAATTTGGTATTTGAGGTTGGCTAGTTATATGATATATGGTCTTTCAACTTTACATCTAGAGAGCTACATCTATATATATGATTATTAATAGTTGTCTAACGTGTGCTATTTTGTACTAATAATACATCTATTGCAACGTATAAAAGCATTTTAAAAAGAAAAGGTAATAATAGAATGATGAAATTCTTATTGTCTTATATATTATATATTAAAAAGAAAAAGTTAATCTTAATTTCGATCTTTTGTAAATGTGCAAAATTACAAGATTATCCGTATATGTATCTTACAAGTTTAATTTGAATTTGGAATGCATATTGTTATTCTTAAAACGGCCAAGCCCTTAAACCCCACTTCCAGAAACCATGCAAAAAGAATTCCTTTTTGAGATAATTTAAGTCTATCCTCTTAGGTATTGCTAATGATGATTATAGTTAATTTAAGATACAAAAGAAAGAAATAATGGGGAAAAAATGTTTCTATGTAATCATGAATCTATCACTCATATAGTACACCTCTCGTTTTTAAATTTTAGTCCCTTTTATAAATATATGAAAAATTAAGATATCATTAATTATAAAATACAAAATACTAATTTATCATTCTTTTAATTTTCCTTGTTACTTGATTTTCTAAAACTCTATAAGCATAAGGGTATAATTGACAAAACACTGACTCTTATTATCATAAATGACAAAAACGACCAACATTGATATAAAAATTCACTTCCAAAAAACGATGAATATTTAAAAATGGAGGGAGTATTAATTATTAAGATAGATGGTTAGGCTACAATTAACTAGAGATAATATTTGATAACTGAATGAGATTTTATTTTTTGTTCTTATTTTTACTATTTTTTAAGCAAAAAATTAAATGGAGCATCAATGTCAGAGTTTCAACTATCAGCTCGCGACTTTTAGTTCAATCGAATAATTAACATGATATGAAAGCATTTTCAATCAAAAAGTTATGAGTTTGAGTGCACGCTTCAAGCTTAAAAAGCATTTCTGTGAAAGATGTGTCAAAATTTAGTTTATAAATAATGATAATTAAACTTTAATCATCGAGCTGAATGTTCAGCTTCATGGATTATCTGACAGAAAAAAAAAATGGCCTTCAATGGTGGAGGGTTGTAGTTGATTTTGCACAACCAAAAGCAAAGTTTGATATTCTTGGAAGTCGCTACAAGCTTCTATAAAAAAAATAATTGAATCAACAATTATGTTTACAATGTTTATTTTGGTAGAACATAAAATGATGTGGATAAAATAAAATAGTTAATAAATAATATATAACAGAACAGATATTATAAGAAAATTCAAAAGATTTATTTGTAGTGTTTAAATAAATTTAGGTGGTTAATAAAAAAGAAAGTTAATTCATCAAATGAGATCTTGATAGTTATTATATTCCACTAAGAAATGTGAGATCATGGATTTAAATTTCATAATTTTGGAAAGTGATCAATAAAAAATAAAATAAGAAAGAAAGTTCATACAAGACAGGCTAACGAGACGCGTATTATTAAGTTTAAGAATAGACGGTTTTTGGGCCTAATTGGATGAAACCCTATTATGTTAAGCCCAACAAGAAAAGCAATTAACTAATGGGACTATTGAATATTTTGCAGAAAGAGTAGTCATGAATTGGGCAGTAAGTAAGTAAGCTTACAATGTATATTGTAGTTTGGTGACAAAAATTAAAAACAGCATCTATCAGAAAAATTGACTTCACTCATTGAGTGTCACTTGAATGAATTAATGAGTTTTAACATCTATCTATCTTTTTCTGTAGTTTCAATTTCCAAAGGCTAGTTGGATCAGGACATTAATGTATTCAATTAATAGAGTTTCAATATGGAAAGACTAATTGGTTTCTTATTTCTAGTAAAATTTACATGAGAGATTTTACTGTAAATCCGGTATATTAATGGTGTAATATAGTGAGTCAATAAATAATTGTTATGTAGCAATTTAAGAATAAATTTTTAACACCGTGCAATATAGTTTAGTTAATTATTTGTGTAGAATTTTACATATTGAAATAAAAACTTTTATCTAAATGATAAAATTTAATCAAAATCTTTAATTATAAACCTTAGATGCTACTAATATATGTGACATATTGTTAAATTATTAGTCCAACGTGTATAGATAACGTAGTGCATCGGTTGTATTCTAAAATTTCTCTAAAACCAAAAAATATTTGAAATATAATTGCAACAAAAACGAGCTACACCAAATAGGAACCACACGGGCATTAAATTTGTTGCAGTGGTTATTTTGGTAGTTTTAATTGGTTAGAGTAGAGATTAGAATGTCTATAATATTGATTAATCCTTGTTTCTTAAAGAGTAATGAAATATGTATTAAAATAATCAAGAGACAAATAAAGTTTCATCGATATGTATGATGTAAAAGAAAAGTAAAAAGACAATGCTGGGCGCTGATTTGTGATTTATATATCTAAAGGGTTTCAGGGAAATAAAAAAGAAAAAGTCGAAAAATTTCATGAAAAGAACAAAGAAAATGCAAAAAAGAAAATAGAAAACAAGGAAGCAAAGGCTTATTTTATGAAAATAGCAACAATAATTCATACACAAAAACCAAGGATTACAAGAAGGGAAAGACACAGCAGAAAGACAGTGACGGTTAACCAGAGAAAGTGAATATTTTTTCGGTTAATTTCATATTAGTGCACTTCTAACACGATGCTCATTTTAGCCGAACTGAACTGAATTTGCTGAAATTTTGCTGAACTATGAAATTTTGCTGAAATTTGCTAAATTGTACAAAATTTTGCTGAAATTACGGATGTATTTAATATTGTTAAGCTGAATTGAATTTTACCAAAAAAGTTTCTGCTTTTTGCAATAACGGTTTTTTAAACATAACTTTTTTCCTCAACTACAACAGTTTTCAATAGCAATCTCATACTAAGCCTAAGTAAAAAAGAAAAAAGTTTTATCTCTTTATAAAAAAAGTTTAAAGTTTTTTTTTAAACAAATAAAGGACAAAAAATTTCCTTGTTTACATGATCAAGAAGTTGGTCTTGAACAATAGGAGTCCGAGATAAGTTTTCACTCATATCGCCAACAAAACATTACAAGTTCATAATGGCAATTAATTAAACAAGTTTAAGGGCTAATAACAAACCTTATAATTGGCAATGAACGAAAAAAAAAGTAAAAAGCTATACAAATAAATATAGGAAATAAATATAATGGCCAAAATGGTGAGTAGTACGCCGTCGAGAAGAGGCGCCGAAACAAAAATGACTATTGTAGTAATATTTTTATGGCAGTAAATTTATAAGATGGGACATTTTAGGGCATTAGGTAAAAGGGTTCTTACAATTTTGGGGGTTTTTTGAGATTTTGATTGAAAGGACTCTTTTGCAGGGAGTGTAATAATTATTTTTAGACACATATAAGATATTATTTTACTGTGAATTAATTATCCATCAGTCTATTTTAAAATCTTTAGTACAAAAGGCTTCTTTTCAGGTAATCTGTAGGGCTCTAATCTATCAATCTATGGGCTTCATATCATAATAATTCATAATGGTGTACACATTTTACGGTGCTTTATTTTAGTTACCTACACTCTATTCTACTCTACTCTACTCTACACTCGCTGTTATTTATTTCTACCATGTTACTATAATAATAGTATTTGCATAAATTCAACCCATTAAATAGGAGTAGAAAATAACAATTGTCAAATGCTAAGTTATGGAGCAAGTCCACATCACAAGTTTTGCTGAACAGCTTTTTTCCAATCCAAGCAAAATTATAAATGCTGATAACATCTTCAATGGTTAGTTTTATTGGTGGAATAATGAAATTACTGGAGAAACTTACTTATTGCTCTTTAAATTCAATATTCTCTATCTCGAGAACACATAGTGAACTTAGGAGAGTGAGATATTAAAAAAAAAGTGAGAGTTGAATTCATAACAGAAAGACGATCAGGATTCACCTCATTTGGCGCGAGCGCATCTAACTCTTCCAAAGTTGTGGTAGTCGTGGATCTCATTGCCCACGCGAATTTGTTACCTTTTGATTTAAAAAAAACACACAAAAAAAAAAACTCCCTCTCTACTATTTAAATGGTAATATTATGTAATGTTTTTTAAATTTATTTTTATAAACGAGGATCCATTATTTGTGTTTATGGTTTAGAGAACAAGTTTTATGTTTTACTAAAATTGATGCTCAGAAGGGTAATCATCCATTTCTAGCAAGTCCCTTTGCTCATCACTGTTTTTGACAATAAAGTTCCAAAATTCTACGCGTGAGTCCTCCTAATCGACGGTGAACATATAACTCGAATATTGGAGAAACCGATTTTACAGTTAAACTTCTCTTGAACGTAGGGCCGAGAACCCAATTTTCACGAGGCAAAGTTGGTCAATTATAGGAATAGTTCCAGCGACGGGGAGATCGGGGCCCTTTAGGCCTTAGTCTCCGTTCCAACTCATAGAAGAATAATGTATAAGAAGGAAGCTCTGTAGGGGCATTCTTTAGGATACAAAATGGATGGGCTTAACAACCAAAAGGGTTGAAGAAAATGGCAGAGTCACAATTGGGTCTGGCCCAAACCCATTTGTAATTTCATTTTGATTTGGGAGACCAAACTAGACTTTTTCATGAAGTTGCTGCCCCAAACTCTGTCTATCAAACTTAAATATCCTTATTTGATATTTGGTCCAATCCGTCAAGTTTCTGTTGAATTAATTAAAATTTTGTTGTATTTATAATAGTTCACAATTTGTTATTTTATCATTTCAATGAAGATTAAACGAGGAATAACGCGACAGAATTGCAAATTTTTCAGCAGCTTAAGAATTGTTTAACACTGATGGGTCAACGGTTGGTTGCCTGAGCACGCTTTGGTGCCTCATCGAATGATTTAATGCGGTGGCATACGACACTCAATTTTTGTGATTCGTTTATATTTGATCATTTCTGTAGTTTAGAGCACTTTTGTTTCATTTAAATTCATCTCTTTGTAATTTTTCTTTTCTTAATAATAGAACTTAGCATGTTTTTCGTTGTTGGGAGGGCCGGCCTAGTCAAGATGTCTTCTTTTAGTTATTTGCTATCTTCCTACAGTTATTGAAAAGAAAAGTTAGGCAATACAATTACGGCTGTGAATGACCCGAGCTGCTCATGAAAAACTCGACAGTAGATTCATTAAAAGCTTGGTTCGAGTTGTAAATGAGCTGCTCATGAACATTGTTTTTAGGGAACGATTAATAAACGAGTTACTAAAGGTCATTATCAAGCTCGATACGATGTTGATGTAAATTTATGCAATTATGTTAGTAGTATTATTTATATAAATATATTGAGTAATAAAAATTACACTATTTTATATTACTTAATGTAGTTATATTCTCACATTCACTGGTATTTGAGCTTGAGCTTTTCTTGAGCTGGCCCTTTTTTGAGTTAATAATGAATCCAAATCATTCAGCGCTTTGAGCTCAAGTCAAATTTTGCTATCCTTTTTAGGCTTCATTAGCAAGGCTCGATAAGCAGCTGAAAATGTACAAATGAGCTGGCTCATGAGCGTCTCATGAGCTTACTAGCTTTTAATCAAGCTGAGCTCAAACATGAATTGTAGCTCGATAATATTTGACCGAGCCAAGCCTGAGCAGATCAAAGCTCAGTTCGACTCATTCACAACACTAAATAAATACAATAGGACCAAGTTTGCATGGTCTGGTCTAGCCTAATCTAATATGAACCGGATGCATTGGGCTGGAATAAACAAGATACTCGCCTGTCAAAACCGAATTAGACCCGGTACAAGTCCATGAATACATCTAAAGCAAGCTAATACCATTTCTCACTTGGCTCTACTTAGATTTGGACAAACAAAACACTGCTTCAAAGGCATCCAATTTTCCAGTCATTTAAACTTAAAATGTAATTTTACTAACATCTATTAATATCCCATAATAAGAAGCTACAATATAATGTTGTTCACATCTCACCTACATTATACAAACTACATTATTCCTTGAATCCCTGCAGTAACATTCTGCATCTATAAATCATTAACATAACACCAAAATTTATGAACAAAACAAATGCAGTAAAATCTAAAAAGATAGGGCAGATCAAATGGGAGCATAATTAAACTAGTAGTGAATAAATAAATATCTTCTGGGGCGCGACACTTCAAATCTGCTTGAACTGAATCATACAAACGGAAATTACCAAAATGATTAACCAATTGACACTTCGACGTAGATTTGAACTACCTGCATATTTAAGAATCAGTTCAGATTTAGTCAAATGTTTTATGAAGATGTACACAATTGAAATGTCAAAACTTGCACTTGGTTCTTACCGTTATCATTTAGTACAGGTGGTGCTGGTGAGGCTGTATTATTTGACAATGAAATCCCAAGATTAGCACAATCCAGGCCAATTGCACCTATTAAATCAAGCATCAAACTTATGTGTTATTAGTCGATCTTCTCATGAAACCGAAAACACAAACCAATTTCAATCTGGAATAGCGTATGCCTACATTCTTTGAAGCATGGAAAGGCAGACACATTGAGAAGGTTGTAGTAACCTTGTGAACATTCACAACTATAAGTGAACGGAGATGTTTTGTTGCAAGAACCGCCTCCGCAACTTGTCCAGAAGCAGGCTACATGAAACCAGCAAGAATAAAAACTTAAACCATGTGAAGATTTGTATCAAATGGTTACACTAAAAAGGCTTACGGTCAAAGATTGACGATGCATTGGCTTTGCTTATTTTATCTTGAACCGGGGCAGGGGCAGCACCACACGACAAATCCATGCTACCTATAATAAGATTAGAAAACACAAAATCAGGAATAGGGAAGAACAGTGTTGATTGCTAAGCAAATAGCAACACATTGGTTAAGTTTTGGAAATATTTAAATGAAGTGTGACTGGATATGTTGACTTGATGTAGGTAAAATATCACCATCATATCTTACCAAATATTTCATTTTTCTCTCATAGCAAAGTTCAACACGGAAAAGGGTTTTTGATTAGACCGTGATTAATATGCATTACCAACTTTAATATATAAAACATTTCAACCACAAATAAAGTCAGCTGAGTTTGAACTTATAGCCGAAAATCCGATTGGCCTTCTGACTTTAAGGATGTCTTTTTAGGACTTGTTTAATGTGATATGATCAAGCCCTTATGAGGCCATGCCAGAGAAATTTAGGCAAGTTGTAACGAGTAGTACTATAACCAACAAATAAAGGTGGGATATATTACGGCGTCTACATTTAGCCAAAAAAACCGATTGGCTAGCTAAATTTTAAGAATGTCTAGTTAGCCCGTGGACTTGCTTAATAAACATGATTAAGCATGTACGTCGTAACGTGGCAATGTAAGGGGAAGTATTGGGAAAGTTGAAACAAGTAACACTTTAATTCAGTTCAAGAGACCAATAGATCAGTTTAAGAACTCATGGAGCTAACGAGACATCTTGAAAGTTCAGAGGTGAATCGGTTTCAAATTCTAGTTTAGGGGAGACTGATGTATTAATCAACCACAAATATATGATAATACATGTTCATGTTCTGCTATCTCATATAACCTTTGTATATTCAACTCTGCTCTAAACTTGCTTACAATGACTCATTGACCTTCTAAACTTGCTTAAAATATACGGATTGTAACTTGTCCGAAACTTCTCCTTGGTCTACCACATGGATTTCAGGAAGTCAATAAGCTACTTTAAGCAAATTCGAAAGTACAGATCGGTTGACTTTTCTAGACAAATACATCGGGTTAGAATGCGTTAGGCCTAGTAACCCTTTCAATTATCTCATCTCATGCAACTGTTGTAAACGAAGGCTGCCTAAGCCCCACCTATGCTCAAAATAGAGTATCCCATTTGAACTCACTGGACCGCTTAGGCACACCTATGCGTCCAGAATCTGACTTATCTCTAATAGCACTCCAACTAATCACCGATAAGCCGGCCACCCGACTAAAATACTTGATCATTATGATAATCAAATGAGAGCAAATAGAACTCACAATTTGGTAATATGCAAGGAAGAAACTTCAAATCATCATCATCATCATCAATCCGGGTCTGCTTCCAACCAGGATCACATTGACATTCATATGAAAAACTACCATTTGATGGCTTACAACTTCCTTTCCCACATTCCACTTTCTTGCACACATCATCTACACACGTTTTTCAATTCATACAGTGTCAATAACATGCAATATCAATCACAAATTTCAAAATAAACGAAAACCCAGTTAGAATTTCAAAAGAACAGGGACCAAAATGCAAAGAAAAAAAAGTTGATCAAGGATTAAAAGATAGACATACCGAAGATTGGAGAAAAAATTGGAGACAGCAAATCAGAGTTTGCAATCATGGGGTGCAAAACAAAAAGAATGAAGAGACAGGCAAAAATAGTAGTAGGAGGAGAAGCCATGATATGAAAGAAAGAGAGGAAGAGGATGAAATTGGAAGATTATAGAGGAGTTGAGGTGGAGTTTGAAAGAATGAAGTAATAACGTGGCTGAATCGAAAAAGTGACATTGATCTAGAGTAATGAGATGGGTGAGAGTTTGGTTTTGTTTGACTCCTCTGTTTCCTATGCATTAATTAATCACTCTTTAAGTCATCTTTCTCAATGTGAAATCTATTAGTAATTTATTCTAAAGTCTACATTTGTCACATGTGTTTTTCTATAAGATATGGAGTATATTTAAATTTAACTTAAGATATAAAATCCTTTATAAAAAAAGAATAGATAAGACTAGATTCATTATTGATTAATTTAAAAAGCTCATACTGTATCACTTTATTGGTATCCAACATTTATTTTTTACGAAATGTTTGTTTAGAATGGTGGATGAGATTAGATAAACTTACGAAAGATTAGTGATAAGGTGAGTTAATTGCTTCAGAGGTCATAAAAGTTTGTCTATTTCTCATGAATGGTCATAAAACTTTAATTTGTCCTACTAAAATCATAAAACTTTAATTTTGTTCTAATAAAATCACATTGGCCGTTTTCCGGCCAACAACTCGCCGAAGATGATGATGTGGCATCAATTTTAATTTTTTAATGACACGTCAGCAACATGTGGCAAATTTAAAAAATATTTTTTCATTAATTTTTTTTTAAACCAATCCAATCGAACTCAACCTAATGTTATATAACTAATTAGTTTCAGATGTCACACAAGTTTTAAATATTTCTCTAAATAGTCACAAAAGTTTCGAATAATTTCCTAAATGGTCACAATAATTTTGAATATTTTCTCAAATAGTCAGAAATTTATATCTAATTACTTTTAAAGGTTAGAGGAGTTTCAAACATGTCTAAATATAGTCATAAAGAAATAGTTACATAAACTCAACATAAGACATCCATAAAAACATTCATATATTGAGTTTATGGATGTCTTATGTTGAGTTTATGTAACTATTGTGACTATTTAGGAAATTATTCGAAACTTTTGTGACCATTTAGAGAAATATTCAAAACTTTTGTGACCTCTAAAACTAATTAGCTATATAACATTGGGTTGAGTTGGATTGAATTGATTTATTTAAATTTTTTTTATTAAATTTTTAAAATTTTTTGCCACGTGGCGATGACATGTCATTAAAAAATTAAAATTAATGTCACATCATCATCTCCGGTGAGTGGTTGGCCGGAAAATGGCCAATGTGATTTTATTGGGACAAAATTAAAGTTTTATGATTTTAGTGGGACAAATTAAAATTTTATGACCATTCATGGAAAATAGACAAACTTTTATGACCTCTGAAACAATTAACTCGTGATAAGGTTCCATGAATCCACGTTGAGAAACCCTATTGTTGTCTCTTTTAGCACTACTGAATCAAGTAGACTGTTCTCTTTTTGCACTACTCTATCCCCAAAATTTCCTTTTCTATCCGTTTGTCTAGTTCGGTTAATAATACCGACCCAGTTAATCTCTTAATTTTATTCTTTCCTCTTTCAGTTGAGGTGCTGTTTTTAGAATTGTTTGGATCATCCTGTACTATATAGATTTTAATCACATGTTTAGTATTGGTATGTCTTTTTCACTTGGTTATTTCTTCATATGAAGATTGCAAAATGGTGGTGATGCCTCCCATGGACAGATAAGTGAAGTCTCGGAGACTCATCAAGTCAAGCAAATTAGTTTCTAACTGAAAAATTAATTGCTCTACTAATTGTTATAGTTTGGATTTTGAGGTGTATGTCAGTGTGTTTGTAAGTTAATGAAGTAGTTTATCTTTTATATTTGGTGATAAGTTGATAATGTTAGTCGATGATCCTGTGAGAGGTTCCTGCAAAAGGCTTTTACGGTATCATGTTGAGGAGACCTTGGCCTTGTTGTTGAGAATTTTTGCATGTAGGCTTTTGATGTTCCAAAATTTTTTATGATTAGTTTTGATGTTTTTTTTTTTTTTTTCTTTTAATGTAAAACTAAAGTTGCATGTCCAAAATTTTTTTACGTAGAAAATGTGTCCTCTCCCTTATTTCAAATCCTGGATTCACCACCATTTACGGATAATCTATAGATTTAGGATATTTTGTTTTTTTTTAACATAGATTTAGGATAGTTAGTGATGCAAATTTAAGCAGGTTTCAGGAGAAAACGAGAGATTGTGTAAATTTCAGCAATCTATATATTATTTTCGATTAAGGTCATGTTCTTTACGACTCAAAAGTAATAAATTGAAGTGCATTTATTAAAATGAAAAAACTGATAATGCGTAAAGAAGAAAGCATAGTTAAAGTTATAGACATATATTATAAGCTGAACAAATATTGTAATGTATATATTTCCTTAAAAATACACTTCCAACAATGTTTATTGTTAGTTTTCAAAAGCAATAATGTTGTTGAGACAAGGCTCCTTTTTCCGAACTGAATTGAAATTTGCTGAATTAAATTGAACTAAACTGAATAGAAACAATGTTTATCGAAAATAAGTCAAAAAGAACAGGGACCAACTTAATTAAAGAGGTAAATAAATGATAAATAAAGTGAGAAATTTTAAAATACGCCAGATATACCACGTCATCCGTACGTCGGATCAATAATTTGAAAACACGTCTTATATCTTAGCATCTAAGATTTATATTATAGGATCTAGGGTTTATTTTTTAGGGTGCAAAGCTTTTATTTTAATACCTAATATTTTACATAATTTATTTTCTAAAAAATATATTTTTAATTAAGTACACTTTGTTAAAATTTTATTGATTGGACTGATAAGTAGTATCTGTCTATTGGTTTGACAAACTACTTACGTATATCAGACATACAGTAAATTATTCAAATAAAGAAATATGATTTGTCATTTTGTTCATAAATACTTCAAACAATTTTCCTAAACTTGTAATTACATTAAAAAAAAGGGATAAGTTTAAAAATAATGCTCGTGGTTTCATGAATTTGCAATTAGAGGTCTGTGGTTTTACAGTTTGCATATAAAGGTATGTGGTATGAAGTGTTTTGCAAAATAAGGTATCATAAATTACAACTTTACGTTTCAATTCGATTGAAGTATATTTCGTATTTTTTAAGAAAATATACATTTACATATCGTTAAAACATATCATTTAATGACATTTTCTACTCTCAAATTGAAATCATAAATCATGTTACGGACGTTTTACGTTCTTTTATAATTTGATGATTTACAGACTATTTTGACGTTTAAGTCCATTTTACAACTTGCAGTTTGATTTGAAGGATCAATATTTTGTCAATGTAGAGATATAAGTCGTTTAAAAGATAAAAATATTATCAAAACTTAATAATATGATTTCGGATACTCTGTTTTGTAAAAAATTCATACCACATACCTCTATTTGCAAAATAAATCATACCACGTACCTCTGTTTGCAAACTGTTAAACCACAGACCCCTATTTGAAAATTGAGTAAACCACGAGCATTATTTTTAAAATCCCTAAAAAAAACTCAAAGATTTAGAAGTGTCTTAGGATTTTCTTCGCATCCTCATAAGTACCAAGTATCACAACCAAAAAAACTACAACAATAATCCCCTCAATTATTACAGATTCAAATGTAAATCTCTTGTACATTCCAGAAATTTTACAGTAACATAAACATGGAACTATAATTGAACCTGTCAGACTGAAGAATGCTCCAACTAAGGACATTAGGTCACCGAAAAAAGGAAGACTCAGAGCTACAATAGCCGAACTAATTAACAATGTTGTACTAGCTAACATGCTCAATGGCTTCTTGTATTGAAATTTAGTCTTCGCAGCATCCAATATTGGTTTAACCATCAGTGCATATTTGGCTATTGGACTGATGAGAGTTGTGTAAATTGCTATTTTTGAACTTATTTTTGAGGTTGGAAGGTCTAAAGTTATTTGGGATTGAACATTTGGTCCGAACATTAAGTAGCCTAGGATGGCTGTTGATGCGTAACTGAAGCTGCATAAGATGAAAGATATCACCAAAACCTGCAGTAACCATACCAAAACAAAATTAAATTCGATCACTTCAACCAAACGAACCCGAAACAAAGATTTTTAAAAAGGAAAGTTACATAAGAGAATTGATGCTTCTTTTTCATAGAAGTATAGATCGTAGGGAACACAGGATGGGCACAGTAACAAAAACTATATAAACTTATTGCAGTTGACATTCCACCCCAGTTTACCAATTTGCCATTTTCTTGAAACCCAACCCCATCAAATGCTCCAGCCCAAAATATACATCCGGGAATCACAAAAGAAGCCAAAACACCAGTTCCGGATATGTAAGAAAGAACACTCAAATCATCCAACCAGACAGTTGGTAAGATTATTAGTGCTGAGATTATAATAAAGGTTTTTGTTCCACTCAAACTTAATCCACCGACTTCAATGTTCACGTTTGGGAATAAGTTATGTAAATTGTCTCCTTCGACAATTAAGAAACCTGTTGCTACTAAATAGAGCTCGAAACACATGATTATGTTGATACATATTATGCCTTTGTTTCCAAAAGCACGACTGGCGATGTCTGAGAAAGATAGAATAGTTTGATCTTTTTCCATAATTCTCTTTATTAGTACACCTGAGTAGTAGCCTACTATGGCTATGATGGCGAAGAAGATTAAACTTAACCATCCTCCTGACGCTAAGGCGTATGGCGTTGAAAGTATCCCAACTCCTGAAAAAAATTAACTTTATTATGAGATATTAGGAATGTATTATATACGTTGGATGGACACTGACACAGACACTTGCACGTACATCGTTAAACGTTATTTCACAAATATATGTTTGTTAGGAATGTAACCGAGTCAAAACAGGCTCGTAAGCAAACTCGTTTGTTTTCTAGCGAGGACAAAGCTTAGTTCGACTCGGTATATCCCTAACCTTAGAATGACAACATACACAATATACACAAAAACACTACAATCATTCACATAAATGCCGAAAATAAAGAACGGTAGAGAATAATGTAAAACCTGATAAAGCATTGAAGCCATTGAGAATGGTTTTGAAAGAATTGGCAGTGCCTTTACTAGATTCTGAAACTTGAAGTTGGTGTTCTTGCCGGACCGGAGTACTCAATGAACTAAATTTCCGCGATGATTCCATTAATTAATGAGCTCCACAACTTTCAAAGAGAGTTTGAATATTGAAGAACAGGTTTAAGTATACATATATAATCTTTTGCAATTGTGAGTTTTATCTATAAAAGGAAATAATGACATGAGTTTTATTTGTACTTGTTAAATTAAAAATATATTCATTGTCTGAGAGGATATCCGCCTCCAACTATAAAGCTGATGGTCATCGAAATTATTTCTGTTTTCAAAAGTTATCTTTGGAACACAAAAAGTGAAAAAGTGTTTATTATTATTATTATTATTAGTTTGATAAATTATTATTATTATTATTATTAAGAAAGTGAAGAAGTTCTTTCAAAAAAAAAGAAAGTGAAGAAGTGGTCGACATAATATAAAAACAATAAAATAAATATAATCTGTAGGTTGTATGGTCTATATACACTACAAGAAATTAACAGTTTACCAACGGCATAATGTCGTCGGTAAACTTCCTATTTCCGTCTATTTCTATTTACCGACGACATACCGACTTAAATAACGTTCATGGCAATTCGTCTGTCGGTAAAAAATTTACCCACGCCATATCAGTTGTCATGGGTAATACCGACGCCACAGGCGTGGGTAATTTGTAAGTAAAAAAATCTCAACAAATGATAGTTGACGTTATTAGTCTTGACAGAAGTAATCGGTAAGTCGTTGGTAACGCGTGGCGTCGGTATGTCATTGGTAAGTGTAAACGAAATGTGGAAATTTGGGAGACGGTATGTCGTCGGTAATATTTTAACGCGAAATTATCGCCATTGGTGTGTCGTTGGTAAGTTCTGCTATATGTTGGGGGCTAGTCATTGGTAATGTCATCAGTGATTAATTTGAATATCAAGATTAATATTATTATTATTATTATTATTATTATTATTATTATATATTTAATTAATGTCGTAACTAAAAATACCTAAATGCAAAGCATATTTGAATAAGTTCAAAATATAAAAGTTTTTAATAACCTAAAAACCTTATCTAAAATAACAGTAGAATCACATAAGTGAACCTAGATAATAGAAGTGAATGTAGATAATAGAGTATCTAAACAAAACACATATAAGTTGAACAAGTTGTAAAAGATAAAAGATAACAAGACACAACAAGTTAATCTGCACGGGATAGAAGTTGATTGATATCTTGATTAGGAAACATTTGTTTGAGCACTTCTCTAAGTCGATTTTCAACTTTTTCGTCTACGACTTGCTCTACCCTTTGATCTACCAATTGTTGAACTTGCTGCTCTATTGGAATAGAAGTAGAAGTAGATGAAGATGTACTAGTAGAAGTAGAACAACCGTTATTGCGATATAATTTTCCGACAGATCCGATTCCATAGATCCGATCGCTCCGTTTTCCTTGAACAGCCTCCACATAAATTTGGCTCTCATCAATCACCTCCAGGTCCTCTTGTTGCTCCAATCGTTGTTCATGTAATTTAGTCACGCGTTCCTGAAAACAATGAGATATCAATTTTCATAAAAAGATACAAACCATTCACTATGATATAAAATCTTGTCTGTCTTCTTCATCATAAATTAATAAAATGATTAACTTGTCAATACTCAACAAGTCAGTACAGTATAAAACAAAGCTCATCATTTTTAATCTCTAACTCTCAAATCACACGAACCAAATTGCAACCAAAAGCTCACACGTATGCATATTATAAAAGTACAAACTACAAACTCTAAATTCATAAGCACATATAAACAAGCAAACAACCCATTATAGAGGCCAAGTTCGTAAGCTCATATAAATAATCCTAAGCACATATAAACATTAACACTTATATGCATGTATATTGTATTACTTACATTAACTTCACGTGCTTTATCATCCACAAAAGTTACTCCGTCCTGCTTCCGAGTGTGCAGCTGTCTGAAAAGTTCCGGAAAGGTACGTAGGATCCCGACCTAACTTTTTTGCCTATCATAACAAAAACATATACATTCAATTGCAGTTGTACTTGAGAGGAAGGACTAAAATAATTAAGAGAGGAAGGACTGAAATTTATGGTGTCTACCAACAGGAACCGAATGGATGGAAGCACAAGAGTAAAATAGATGGGAAAATGCTAATCGTCAACCAGCTTGTACAAAAAAACATAGATCCATCCATCACTCCTAGAAGTTTAACAAGCTGCTGATGTTGGAGCTAAGTACTCGTTTATCTTCTACGTTAACAAACAAATTTCACACACAAAGAGACAACAAAAGCATAACAAATAGATCAATAAAAAAAGGGATGTCCTAACAAGCAGAAAATCATTGAGAAAACAAAACAATTAGCCAACTTTAAGAAGCAAAAACAAAAAAAATAGTTCATTTAAGATACTCACAAGTCTCTTAGCATGTTCTACATGAGGAATGGATCCTCCAACATGGCATGAAGGTCCAGCCCCGTCATTTGCTTTTTTTCTATTTTGTGAGTTCCTTTTTGAAATGCGAAGAAACTCCTCACTAGTGAAATACTTTTGCCATTCATCCCAAATGTTTTGTGGTACGAAGTCAAGCCTTTTCTTTTTCTGGTTAGCATCAGTAACCATTTCATTATATCGTGTCCTTGATTTTGCTTCCCATGCACTCCTAACCAGAGCCTCCATGGACACATCCCAATAGACACGTTTCTGAAAATTAAACAATAAAAAAATTTAATAAACTAACTAGTGCATTGGTTTGAATTAAATATAAATTCCATACTCTATATTCCTCAAAGTAGAAATCCTTTGTTTCTGGAGATATGTACTTCCAAGCACACCCTTTTATATCAACTTTCAGAGGAAATATTGATCGCATTGTTCGAGCACAACTAGGCCATATTCTGCAAAAACATATTTATAAAGCATCATTTTGATACAATTTTGTATGCATAAAAAGGAAATACATCCATCATTTATCATAGAACATGGGTACACAGCATGATAAAACTACTTAGTTCAGTTAAAAACTACTTAGTTCAGTTAGTATTTAACAACTTTATAGAAGATTTCGATTCTCGCATTTTTTACAAGGGCATTTGATGTTGCATCCGTCCATGAAAGTAGGTTGACTAAGAGCAAAAGATATGAAAGTTTCGAGTTGATCAAGAAATTCATTGCTAACGTAGCCATGCTCATCCAGCCTTCGATACATCCACTCTCTACCATTATCCATGTCTTTGAAAAATACAGAATGAATATAATTGATGTTCTCCTATTTCGAAAGTAACAATTAAATAGATATTGAGAATCTAAATAAAATATAACTCATATATTCTAAAACTAAGGAGCTATCATGTATCATAGAAAAGTGTACAAGTTGAATGTCCAATACATTTAATAGACTTCATAAAGATTATCATAGAATTGTCAACAATAGAAAGAATAGCTCAAAAATTAACACAGTAAAGAAGATGCATACCTTTCACAATTAGGTCTTTAACAGTAAATAAGTGATCGCCACGAAAAGATAGTCTATAATTCAATTTAGGAACACCTTTCTTTGCCACGACTAGCACATCTCCATCCAAACAGAGTATTACTCACTTATATCCACCAGCAATAAACTGAAAAACTTCAACAGCCAAGAGACAACATTTCAGCAAAGTTAGTCCTGAAAATACCAATCCTATGCTTGCAGCAAAAACATTCCATACTTGCAATTCCAGATCAGAATACTATTTAAGGTTACAACTAAGATCTGATTACATTAAGAAATTTGGGGATAAATAATGTATGTTCTCGGAACAAGATAAAATGGAATACATTGATTATACAATTTGTAAAGTTTTAGCACATGGTTATACATAGCCACATTATTTACAATGCATTTAACATGGTCAGGATAAATCAAATACCTACAAGAAACTCATGCACCAACATATAAATCAAATCAAAATCAGAATCCATCTATAAGAAGTGAAGTATAAACTTTAAGCAAGCATAGTCATTTGCATTTATAAGTTTGAAACATTCTGACTTTCATATTAGTACCCATATCTTTTCGCCATAAAAATGTTCATTTTGGAAGGGGAAATAACATACAAGATGAAAAGAACGTGAATGGAAAAAGAGGGATAGAGACAAATAAATCAGCAGTGTCATTCAAGTTTATCTTTATCGGTCAAAAATCTTAATCTGCAGATATTTGAGAATTTCAGGAACAACATCCCTTATGCAATGCCAACTGTCGTTGACATAAAGAGAATGATAAGGTACAGAGTACTACCAAATATAAGGAGATTGAGATGTCTTGAGCTCATTCAGTTTAGAAACAAATGAGGAGTTAAGTTTTGAATCCTACAGAAGAAAAGAATAGTAAGGAATCACGAAATATCATGCATAGAAGAGAGAATTAAAACATTGAAAACAATTCATTGATAGTTAACAAGAAAAGAAAACAAAGCTATTTTCACATTTCTCAGTCCCTTGCCCAAAACGTTTCATGGAAGATTCCTTCATTTCTCTCAATTTGTAAATTTGCAATATTTTTCTTTTACTTGATTAGAAGACAGTTATGAACTGCAAGCACCAAGTAAATATCTCAAAACCATGACCAAACTCTATTTTACAACTCATAAGCTCAAACAAACAAACAAACAACATTCCCACAACATATACAAATATACAATATACAAACAAACATTAAGAATTTCATCTAATTCTCATGTATTAGATTCTCATGAACCTGAAACAGCATATGAGCTTCCAAATCCACTCCCAAGTTACATTAGAAGCAAAAAATAAAGGGGAACGCATAGAAAGAATATAAAGAAAGAATATAAATTACAGATTGAGAAAGAACAACAACTTGAAGAGAGCCAGGAATAGAGCAAATGAGAAAAAAACCCATAGAAATTGGTTTGTAAGCAAAAGCCACACTAAATAACGCATTAAGGCAAGCCGATTGCGGTAAATATACAAGCATAATTAACCAAAACAACCATAATTTCTACTCCATACTCACTAAACAAACCCACAAGCATTTCACATGACATTATACCTTACACAAATATATAATTTCTACTCCAAACTATTATTAAGAGCTAAGTAAAATTTGAAACTATTACTAATAGAGAGAGAATAACTATTGATTAGTGAAATTCATATCCGATTTTCAATGAACCAAAGAATAACTATTACTTTGACCTAGGGTTTTGCAGAACATGGACTGATAGAGAGAGAGAGAGAGAGAGAGAGAGAGAGAGAGAGAGAGAGAGACCTGTTCACTAGAGAGAGAGATCGATATGGAGAACCAGAATAAATGTGAAGAGATGAGGTGAGGAACGCCGATGATAATCGATGGAGAAGAGATGAGGTGAGGAACGCCGATGATGATCGTTGGAGAATAAATGTGAAGAGATGATAATAATTTTGAGAGAGGAAAAGAAGAGGTCGGAGCTCAATCTGAGCTCAATTTTGAGAGGAGATGAAATTAGGTCATCAGAAAAGGGGGAAAAGATAGATAGGAAGTTATTGCTAAATTTTATATAATTTTAGGAGAAAAAATATATATTATAGGTAAGTTGTTGGTATGTCGTCTCTAATACCCACGACATTGCATCGACACATAATGTCATCACAATTGCCATTGACTTCCGGTGTCGGTAAACTTTGTCGTTGGTATGTCATTGGCATTTTCTGGGTATATTTAATCACCATGAAACTTGAATAATTTTATTGGTAAATGGTAGGTATGTCGTCGCTACTAACAACGACATATGCGTCGTTGGTAAAATGTCGTGGGTAAACTGTCATTTTCTTGTAGTGTATATTAAAAGAAATATTTGTGATTAGTAGGGTTCAGATTTAGTAGAACCCATATCCGATCCACTAGATAATTAGAGGAAAAAAATCTGCTGTCCCGGACTTCCTATCTCATTTTTCTTTCCCCCTTTTAATTTTTGACATGTGTAAAAAAGATTCCACGACGGGTTAATTCGGGGACAATTTAGGGTATAATAAAAAACCATTAGAATCTTTTTTACACATGTCAAAAATTGAGAGGGGGACAGGAAAATGAGATAGGAAGTCCGGGACAGCAGATTTTCTTCCGTATTAGGTTACAGTAGAACATGTATTTACAATTAAAATTGAGGAGAGTTTTACTTTGACCTAAATTAGAGAATATAGCAAATGCAGTTACAGAAGATACAGATATTGAGAGATAGAATCAGTTTAAATTCAAATCGAAAGAATCCCAAACACATACGGAGATAATTAAGTTCAATTATCTCTAACATCCCCCCGCAAGTGGATGGCGTTGAAACACATGAAGTCGATCACGTAAGGTTTGAAACCTTAATGAGTCAGTAACGGATTGGTTAACATGTCGGCTGCTTGATCGTCAGTTGAGATGAGCCGGATAAGAAAACCATTACTGACTTGCTCGCGAATAAAACCATAATTCAATTGGATGTGTATAGTTCTCGCATGAAAAACCAGATTAACTGTAAGATATATTGCACCGACATTATCATACCACATGTGACATAACGCAGTACCAGAGCTTGGATAGTTATTTAGGGAGGGCAAAAACAAAATCACGCTTTTTGACTCTTTATTTTTTTTTTTAAAACACATCAATAGTTTTAGGTTTGATCATAATTGCTAATGAATCTATCTAACAAACAATAATAAAAACATTTCACTAATTACAATCGGCGCACCAATCGAGACTGGGAATATTATTACTGCTTTTGAAAAAAAGAAAAAAAGAAGGAATGTTATTACTTGAAGGCTCTTGGATCCAAATATTTCACAAAAACACCCTATAGAGCCACACTTTTGCATCAGCTATTAGATTACACAATTGCTAGAGAAATTTATCCTTTCTCTATTCTAAGTTTCTAACATTAGATCCAAAACAGCTATTCTTATATCTTGTAAGTATCGCTTCATTCATTATCCGTCACAACCTTAAGAGACAATTCTTGAAATAAATTAAGCATACCATCAATTTGAACATAAAAGGGAATGTAATACTGATTGTAGAAATATCGTAATGCGCACAAGATAAAAGGGAATGTAATACAGTTTCTTTGAAGTTTTACAAACACTGGAGTTAATAGTTATAAGCACTTCATTCTATTGGCGTAAATATCCGCATTCTAAAAAAAGCGAATGCATAAATTGCAGACAAGAATAATACTCATTAACTTCAGAATGAAGAGACTAAAAATATCGAGTTCTAATTTCTAGCTCAGAACCGGTTAGATTAGTCAGAAACACTGAGTGAATGACATATCACACCCGCTAAAGTACTCGATGATATGAATAAGGAGTTGAACCAGGAGGCGTATACATATTGCATGAGAGATCACCAGTAAGATATCCATCAGAAGGATGAAGAAAAAAAGGATCCGGTGGACAAAATTCGCATCCGTAGGTTAATCCTGTATAAGTGCATTGGTAATGTTACAACTTCAAAACTCCAGCAATTCATCATCAAATCAACAACTATAATGTGACAAAAACTTTAAGGTGGATTATAGAATTTCTAAAAAATAAAAAAATTAACACCAATTTGCATTAATTGGTAACCTCTCCAAATCATAGAATTTAACACATGTATTAACTTAAAGGATAATATACAGATTACCAGGAACAGTAGGATCGAAAATTGAACAGTGACTGACCCTATGTTTCCTTGAAACATGATCAAGCACCACCAGTTCACCAAAGAACTGTTTTGGAGAGTCATTGCTGCAGTTGGGTTTCGGAGTTTAGTACTGAACCTGACATGACACCATTCTCTAACACCGTCATACCCAGGGACAACTAAACATGCACAAATGGAGAACAAGACTTCTTCAAATTCAAACTTGGCCTCCTAACAAGCAACAGTAAGTTGTTTATATAACAGAGATGAAAGAAAACAAATGGGTGCATTTGAGGTGCAAACCTAGCTATTGCTCTTTTCATAAAATTCTAAAGCCATCTTCGCAAACCTGAGATCCATTATTTTTGTATTTGTTCTTTTCCAGTCATATGCTAAAAGTTATTATTATAGTCATAGAAACAGCAAAATGTGCAAACAACAGCTAAAAAAACATTTAGAACATAGAAAATTAGAAGTTTTCCAGAATAGAGATTGGAATTGAGGATATATCAACACTAAAATTCGTCCTTTAGAAACCACTTGTGCATAAAAAACCACACATTAATTAACCAGATGAATGTTTGCTGATTTTGATGAAATTGATTCTCATGGTTCTTTTGTATTGATGAAATATGTGGCACTGTTGGTATGAGAAGCATGCTTATTAAAACTTGTACCATTATAATTTGAATAATGCCCGGCTCCATTAAAAGCTCCTATCTAGATAATTTGAAGAATATTGTTATAGGACATCCGAGAGGGGTTATCCCTAGCTCTTCATGGGCCGCCTGAAATTGCGATGAGCCTCTTGAAGACACCAGCGCTATTGGGGGAATAGTGGCAGTAGCAGTCGTTTCTTTACAACCAAGCACACACCCTTCATTTAAGAGCAACATGTTAACCCATGTTCATAGCTAAAAAAAAAAGAATTGAACTAAATGTTGCTGAAATGATCTGAACTTTGCTGAACTGAATGTTGCTGAACTTATTTTTGAACTAATATGAGAAGTGTGGCCGACATAATAAAATTTCAGCTATATTTTCTTTTCATCTTTTTCATACTTTTATTTTCAAAACACCAACAAATCCGTCTATAACTTTGAAAGCTCATGTAATATAAAAAATTCATGTCATTCCCTAATTAATATAAAACTTTTAAACTAAGTATTAACTAGAAAGTCACATGCGCATAAGCACGGTTTGCATATAACGTCGATATAGTGTAGACCTTTACTAGTATGTGAAAAATAGAATTTCAAATAACGGGTACCCTAGTGATCCCATACTCATTTTGTACCCATAACGGGTAGTACTTTTGATCTCATACTCGTCTCATGTCATTTTAAACCGGTTTGGATAGTATCATTAGGATCGGATAATGTCGAGTACCCGTTACCATTCCTATAATCTCCTCCATGAAACAACCACCCGTCTCTCGTTTCCATCAAACAACTACCCCTAACACCACCACCACTATGTCGGTATAGTGAAACTAAGAGTTTAAAAATAATTAGAATTGACAATGAATAGAGAAAATTGTTGGAACGGTTTGGTATATAGAAATATGACCCGTTCTTTATGACTTAATAGAACTGAATGAAACTGAATTTAGCTGAATGAAACAATAATTTTGTTGAATCTAATTGTTGAAATTGCTTGAACTAAATTGAACGGAATTTTCTAAAATTAAATAAAAAAAAACAATTTCTTAGAAAATATCCAAAATATAAGATAATACATAGGATGCGCGGTAATTTGAGTTGGTATTATATCAGATATAGAATTACAAATTAAGAAATTAGAATAAAATTCTCTTTATGTTTAATTAAAATACAAACTCAATTTTTTAAGCTTTTATTAGTTGAATTAAATTGAATCAATTATTGCAAAAATTCTAAAAAATAGGCAAATTAACACATCGATCATTAATTTATCTCCAGATTTTAATATAGATAATAGAAATAGATTATTGGAGTTTCTGGGTTTTTCAGTTTTGAACTGAAACTGGAGTAAAAGAAAAGTTTTTGATAATTGGAGTTTCAGTTAGGAGCGTCAAAATTTTATTTTTATTGAGCTAAAGACCACATACAAATTTAACACCTATACTCTATATACCTTAAAAAACCATTATTTTCAGTTTACAAAAAATAAAAGAATTCAATTTAATACTAAGTAATTAAATTTTAGAGGCCCTCAAAATTTTCGGACTCTCTGCAAGAAGGTGCCCTGCGACCATCGTATACGGCCTTGACAACAACACTTAAATGACATAATTGATAAATTACTTTTTTTTATGTTAATTTATTATTTACTGTTATTACTAGACACATACAGAATGTTTTTGAAGGGATATAGACCTTTTTCACATGCATGAATATTAATTAACAGTCAGTGATCAGGACAAAAAACATATAAATCTCTAGTGGACCAACCAAATTAAAGAGATTTTCAATTTATCACTGTCAATTCTCTCTCATTCATCAAATTCTTGGCATTTTCTGGAGAAATTTAATCTGAAAGTATACTAAACTATGCATTAAACAAGTGTAAATAATTATTGACATTAATTATATAAGATTCTAATTTTATTAAGATCGTTGAACTGTGTGTATTATTCTCAGTTAGAGCATAATTGAGGACATGGGTTTTTTCCACGAACATGACTGCCAACATGAAATTAATAAATGTTAATAATGTACATCAAATTAATTAAATAGATTAGGGATTAGAGCATGTCAAACAAATAAGGAAATTATTTGGACATTGTATTTTTGTTTCCCTGCACCGAACACCTAGTCAGAGATGGAAGCATGAAAACATGCCATGTGATTGCCAACCAATTTTATAAAACCCCTAAATTAATTACTTACCATATAATGGGCCAAGCTTCGATTAATTAATTCAATGTTCATAACTTCATACAATGTATACTTCTGTTGAGAAAAATAAAATTATGAGGAAAATATAAACCCAATTGTGTAGGTATTTGATTGCAGAATGAGAGTTCTGGCCAATATGAATTGCATGTAATTAAATGTTTCTTATAATTTTGAAAAAATGTGTCTAACAGTTTAATCTTGAAAACATCCGTATCCACGAGGGGTTGGTCACTCTCATAGGCCAAAGGTTTGGGTCTCATTCCTTGGCTCACCTAAGTTGGTCTTGTGCCTAGGACACTAGGAAAAGGCCAAATGCCAATGAAGGCTTAGAAGTTAGAATACACCTCATGCACTTTGATGTGCTTGAAGGTGAGGAAGGCATACGATGTTTTATGATGTGTCCAGATGCATCAGTCCACGAGAAGACAACATGACAAAAGTCACATCAATGTATTTTTATACAAAGAACTTTCAAAACTGTTATTCTCTTGTTCTCTAAGATAGGTAAAAAGGGAAAAGAAATCTCATTAAGGAAAACATCCTTGAAACGTTATATAAACACTAATTTCAAATAGTGTCTATCTTTTTATTACATTTTCTATTTGTTTACTCGATTCCCTTTTTATTTTCATTAATATTATTGACTTTATCATTAGAAGTAGAACATATGACCGAACACTGTCAAATTCTGGCGAGCATTTGGAAGAGAAATGTAACATTCGAGCCCGATAATATGCAGATATTTTCTCCTAGTCCAAATATGTCATCATTGGTCGCACAGTTTTAAAACGTGTTATACATGTATTGAATCCAACTCTTGCATAAGCCCTACTCTCCCTCCTTTCTATTTTCGATGTGAAATTCAGTTCATTCTGCCATCACATTTTTTATGATAAGTTCTCAAACTCCCTTTCGATTCTTCTAGACCCGTATCATCATCTAAGAACAAAGAGGAACTATAATTCGTTAAAAAAAATAAATACAATTCTAAACAGAAAAAGAAATAGGGTAATTTTCGAAAAAAACCTCTGTCTGTGTTTACCGATTTTGTCAAAAAGATGTCTGTGTTTACTTTTTTGACAAAATGAGGATTGTGTTTATAACCGTTATTCAAGAGGCAGAAAAATCATTAACGGTGTTAAATGTGATGATGTGATAATGAGTTTTTTTATCTTTATTTATCGATAAATTTTTTAAACATTCATGTGTTTACAACTCTAAAGTGTGAGAAATGAGTTTTTCATATCATAATCCATAAATTAAGACTAAAATATCTTTTGCCACGCCATCAAATTTAACACCGTTAATAATTTTTCTGCTTTTTGAGATAAACACAATCATCATTTTGTCAAGATAATAAACACATATACCTTTTTAATAGAACACACCGGTTTTTTTAGAAATTACCCAAAGAAATAATATAAAAATTGTAAGATGTGCAAGTTGTGCTCCTCGGAGAAAAAAAAAAAAAAGGAAATAAACATGAATATTAATTTGGAGATTAGTGAAACAGTAACTATCATAATTAACTAACTAGAAAAGAGTGAATGGACCCCTACACCCCTAAACTAAAGAAAAAAAAGAGAGAGATGAGAGCTGGAAAAAGAAGGTGACTTGAATCAGGGTGTTTGGAATCAAATCTATCTCTATCTTATCCATGAATTAACTTACTTCACTCTGAAGACAGACTCTGAGATTTAAGATTGAAGGAGGAGTTCTACCAGCAGGTTAAGCACGTGCCTACTTTAATCCAAGGGCCCCACTTCCACCTAGCTAACCTCATTTTTAATTTAATATTGGCTTAATACATTTTGTAGTCTCCAAAATTTGTTCAAAAATTGCAATTGTATGTTACAAATAACTTCATGTTCTTGTTTAAATATTACAAATAACTCCTCATTCTTGTCAACAGTTACAAATGACCCCTTGATCTTGTACAATCGCTTTCAGTAATATCCTTATTCAAAATTAATCGTATCAAAACGTAAAAATGAGCGATAATACTATTTACAAAATCTCCAAATTCTTGAATCATAAGTTTTAATCTATAGTATGTGACACCTAAAAATTGTACGTTTGATATATCAATTCTGAAATTAGAAGGCTATGTGTATTGTGCTAAATACATAAAATCATTTGTAACTTTTAAAAGTTTAAGAGAATAATTATAATTTCAAGACAAATTCTCGTATAAAGCCTTTAATATTCTATCATTTGTATGTATGTATGTATGTATATTGGGGACAACTAATTTTAGCATCATCCCCAGCCTTTTAAAACAAAATTTTGAGTACTTCCCACGGATTTTGCCCATGTTCTTCCATCCTTTTCCACATGCTTTCTGAGCTCTCCCCCATATCATATCTAGCTCCGTTTAATTTCCTTTATACCCTTCATATGCACCTTGCCAAATACTATCAGGGGCAAAGTTGGCCTAACACACTAATTTAATATCATACTTGTGTTATTCGATCACTTCTCCTTATTTAGTGTGTGTTTATTTTCGTTTTAATGCTATTTTATGAAAGTCATATTAAAAGTAACTTCATCTAACACCATATTCGTGTTAGACACTATGTGCGGGCAACATAGTAAATAGATATTCACGTAAGAATAATAACTTGGATTTTTGAAGTAAGATGTAATAGATATTGTTTGTTTCATCCAAATTTAATGTACTCTTTTTAATTTAAATTCACATATGAACATATTTTTCTAGTAACTTTCTCTATTTCTAATGATAAACAAAACAATTTTAGGCCAAACATATATTAAATAGAACGATCTGAGGCACAATGTGCATTAGAATCTAATTGCAATTACAATGAGCTCAATATTATGTAGAGATTGTCCGCCTTGGTTTAAATGCAGCACATTTAGCCTCATCAGCTTTAAAAACACGTTTACATGTAGTATTAAAAACTTAGCTTTTAAAACACGTTTACATTTATAAGCTCCAATCACTCACGTTTCACCCCTGTTACGAGATTTTGTTCATTTTTAAATTTCCAACGACCGCAATCTTTTAAGCTTTCTCATTGCTCATATCTTTTAGACTAATATCACCCCTCTTGACCTGATCGATAGAGCAAATATATGTCTAGTGTTGTCGTTCGTTTTAGTCTAAATCAAATATCATTAAAAATATTTGTATTACAATAATAACTTATTAATATTAATAACTTTTTTTTTACCACGAGACTTGAAATGTCTTAAAGTAATTTTCGTTGAAAGTTTCTATTATCGGATCAAAGTGAGTGACGCTCAATTTAAAAAGTGTGAGCTCTTATCAATAAAGTGAATTCTAATACATGTAAACTCATTTTAAAACCGTGATATTCAAAGTGTTTAACGAACAATATCTATATTACATTGGTCCAGCATATTAATATACACATTTTAAAGCCGCAAGACTACAACTTCTTCCTCGGTACCACCCTTTCCGAACCGGGTCCATGACATAAAGAATCAGAACACAGTGGCTGTCAAATTCTTTACTTTTCATTCAGTACTTAATCCGTATAAGACAGAGACTGATCAAGTGGTGTAGTTACTTAGCAGTTACTACACAGAATTGAATCAATAATAGAACTGTAAATTACAGGTTACACAAAATAATTATATAATCATACAGTCCTACATCTTCCATTCTTTTTGTATCTTTCTTCACACATTCTTCCTCCAAAAGACAAGATTGACATGAATTTACATTAGATTAGACATGGGGAAGACAACCAAATGGCTCAAAAATTTCTTAAGTCCTACCAAGAAAGACAAAGACAAAGACAAGGAGATCAAAGAACAATCTAGTCACAACTCAACAAATGTTGTAGTAATTGATCAGAATCCTCCAGCCACTCCAACATCGAATCGGCCTACAACTCCCAATAAGGAGAAGAGGAGATGGAGTTTTCGCAGATCTTCAGCTTCAGCAGCACATTGCAGAGAAATGAATGGTCAAGTTGTTGAGCAAAATGCACATTTGCAGCCATCGGATTCGGAAAATGAGCAGAAGAAACACGCAATGGCCGTGGCAGCGGCTGCTGTTGCCGCGGCTCAGGCTGTGATCCATCTCACTAATGCTGTCAATGGGAGAACTAATGCAATTGAAGAGGCTGCCGCGGTCAAAATCCAGTCTGTTTTTCGTTCTTACTTGGTATGATCCATAGTCTGTTTTTATATGCTTAATTCATAATTAATTAATTAATTAGTTAGCTCTTCATGTCTAATCTAAAATCAAATTTTGTTAAAAGAACGTTACTCATTTCATTTTGTTGGAAGTGTCTTTTTCACGGTTTAAAATAATTTTTATGGAGGTTCTTTTTAGCCATTCACATCTAAAAAATTTCAAAACTGTTAAAATTGTGAAATCAAGCACAGATCAGATAAATAAAAAAAACCAATGACTCAATCCATCAAAATTACAATGATTTGAGGCTTAGAATGCTTTTTGACATGTTTTTTTTAAGGCCTAAAGGACTATTTGTCACTTAATGAGTCCAGAAACATTGGCTTTTAATTGGTAATATTTTCTTTCTAAAACTATCAAAATTGATAAATCACAATCAATGTCTATACAAAATGCTTTTTTTATTTTTTGGCTGATCTCTTGGTTATAAGATGGTAATTGGAGTTTATGATTTGGTTGGCAGGCAAGAAAAGCATTGTGTGCATTGAAAGGATTGGTGAAGCTGCAGGCATTGGTGAGGGGTCATCTTGTGAGGAAACAAGCCACTGCAACATTAAGGTGTATGCAGGCATTGGTTACGGTACAGGCTCGCGCTCGGGCTCACCGGATCCGAATGTCTGCTGAAGATGTTCATCATCACACTGCCCCCCCTAGGCATTCCAATTCTTCTAGAAAATCTACTCAAGAAAACAGATATAGGCATTCTAATTATGTAAGTTTTTATTCTTTCCTTTACTTACTGAGTTGCACTTATCATTCTGATTTTTATTATCTTTTAATTTGTCATATTAAATCATTTATCAATATAATGATAGATATTTGGGTGATGATTAATGTGTAATTACACTAATGGTCCCTCACCTTTGTACCTATTTCTTTATAGCCTTTAAACTTCAAAATTAGGCATGTAAAAAGCCTATGGTCCTTTCATTTTCTTTATGGCTCTTCTTACCATTTACCAAAACCCAGATTTAAAGACCATTGGCCACGATGTTTTAAAAAACTTAGATTTTTTGTTTCTTCAATTTTAAGGTTATTTAGGCGTTATTTGGTTCGGAAAAAAGAATGATCGTTTAGAAACGGAAAATTCTTAGAAAATTGAAACGGTAATTCCAAAATGTGATTTTTAACATTTCAGTATCTTTGAATTTTTCATCTAAAGTTATATATCAGTCATTTACTTTTGTTATGAGGTTTTTCCCATAAAAGATCAAATTTTAGAAAGTCTTCAATCAAATTTTAAAAGTAAGAGGCTGTAAACAAAATAATCTAAACTGAATAAAAAATATTAAAATGTGATTCTAAAATTTTTTAATTTTTAGTTTTTTTATTGTTTTGAGATGTTATTAGGCTTTTTGAGATCACTAATAATTTTAAAAATACCTACCAAACAATGATTTAGAGGTTATTACATTTCAAAATGAAGCATGAGTTCCAATCCTAAGATTGAGAAATGTAAAAAAATATTTAAAAAATAAAAATAAAAAAGGCTATAAAGAAAGCAAATGACAGAGTTTAGATAAAAATTTATTTTTGAATCGTAAAGCCCTGCTATTAAAATGAATTACTGAACTAAACTGAAAAGAATTTATTGAAAAATTAGTGAATTTTACTGAATATTCAGAAATTAATGAATACCGAACCAAACTAAAATTAAATTAAATTTACTGCATTTTAGTAAAAAAATAAGGGTAATTTTCTAAAAAAGACCCTGTATTTTTCCGATTTTGTCAAAATGGTGTCTGTGTTTATCTTTTTGACAAAAAGAGAATTGTGTTTATCACCATTATCCTAAAAGCGGAAAATCCATTAACGGTGTTAAATGTGATGATGTGGCAAGGGATTTTCGGTCTTAATTTATTGGTAAATTCCTAAAATGTTTACGTGTTTACAACTTTAAACCATAGAAAAGATGAGTTTTCTATAACATAATCAATAAATTAAGACCAAAATACCCATTGACACGTCATCACATTTAACACCGTTAATGAGTTTTCCGCTTTTCGGGTAACGGAGATAAACACAATCCTTGTTTTGTCAAAAAAATAAACACAGACATTATTTTGACAAAACTCGTAAACACAGTGATTTTTTTAGGAAATTACCCAAAAAAGATAAAACTAAGAATGCAATTCCGGAAGCATGTGAATGCCCTGCATTTTACACTTTTTGGTGTTCACAGTTAGCTATCCTATTATTAACCAAGGACTCAAACTGAAAGATTTCGTAATTTAACTTGTATGTATATGATGAATGTAGGATATGGATAGAGGAATGGATGAGAACATCAAGATTGTTGAAATGGATCTTGGTGACCCCAAACTAAAAACCAGAAACAGCTACTCAAACTCTAACCCAACCCAACCAGAAGGACCAGACCAACATTTCTCAACCCAATACTACCCATACTCCAAACCAGAAACTTACCAAATCTCCCCATCCCCATCAGCACTAACCGAAATAAGCCCAAGAGGCTGCACAAGCAGCCACTTTGAGGACTACTCTTTCAACACAGCACAAAGCAGCCCTCAATGCCACTACTCCAAACCCGAATACGCCGAGTCAATGTCATATGACCACCCGTTGTACCCCAGTTACATGGCGAATACCGAGTCATCTAGAGCTAAGGCCCGGTCCCAGAGCGCTCCTAAGCAAAGGCCGGCTCATGAGTGTAATGTTGAGAGGCAGCCGAGCCGGAGGAGAGCTTCTATTGAAGGGAGGAACGTCCCAAGGGCTATGAGAATGCAGAGATCTTCATCACATGTTGGGGCTGCTGCTCAGAATTATCAGTATCCTTGGTCTATTAAACTTGATAGATCTAATGTTTCTTTGAAAGATAGTGAGTGTGGTTCTACTAGTACTATGCTCACTAATACTACTTACTGCAGGACTCTTGTTGGTTTTGAAGTAAGTTTTCTTTAATCATGTTGTTAATTATTAACGCATTGCTCATTTTTTCGGTTTTGTTTATCAAGTTTCTAGTATTTCAGTTTGATATATTAAATTCTTGATCGATCTTAGTTACGCATTAGATCATGGTTACTAGAAAAGTTAGTTGTGAACATCAAATTTGGTTTCATGTGAAAAATTCTAATAGTTTGAAACCATCTTTATCTTTATGATATGATATAGTGGAAATTAGGAATGACTAGAACTAGAAGCTTTAACCCGACAGTCTCGTTACACAAACACCTCTCTTTACTCATGTTTCTGTTTTTTTTTCACCTTTTGTGTTTATACAGACTTAATTTAACAGTCGCTTAATTGATTCAATCTCGCAGGTTAATGGAAATAGGTATTAATGGTGCATTTCTTCTTGCCAATGCAAAAATTTGGTCTGTCAAAACAAAGGATGCAATGCAGGACCTTAATTGACTGTTATATAATCTGTTTATAGATATTCATTTGTATTTTTATATAACTTTTTTCCATTTGTACTTGTTTTTAGTTGTTTATTTAGTAAGATAATGATACATATAGCAAAAGCAATGGGGAACCTTTATGCTTCATTAATTATAGTAAAACCTTTATTATAACTATTTATATAACAATTGAGATGTTATTACTAAATAGAGGTTGTTACAACAAAGATTCTCAACACTTGGGACTGAACTAACTATTGTACAACAATTGAGAGGTTATTTTTATACAGAGGTTTCATGTAGTAAGATAAGCGTCGCTAATTTTCCACACATCACCAATCAAACAAAATCCAGCACTTGACATCCATCTGCAAAAGCAAGGATCCAGCTTTTTATATCTTCACATTGGAATGCTAATACTTTTTATAAAAACAGAGGCAACCCAGCTTAGCAGTGCAAAAAGGAGCCTTTGAACTGATGGAACTGTAGAATCACGTATGCAAGCAACTAAAATGACTTTCAGGAAGGCACTAAGGGGTCTTGGAGCCCAGCTCAAGGGCTCAGGCGCACACAAGCAAGACAAACCCACATAAAAACATAATATGAACCGTCAAAACGTCAAGTTACATGATATTAAACGTCAAGACATCAATTTAAGTGTTGAACAACAAAGACTACGATACTAGAACTGTAGCAGACATCTGCTGGTTTCTTTGTCACATTGAAGAAGGAGCTCCTCTCCTTTATGTCTCTTATCTTCTTCCCTCCATTCTATTTTACATCTTTTCTTTTTCTTTTTCACTTAGATCAATGGTTTGGATTTAAGTTTACTATATAGGATAAGTGGTTGAGATTAACCATATTTTTTTCTGGGTCTCTAATTCTTCTTCACAGGACCTTGAGCATCGCCCGATGTGTTCCTTTAAGAACTATGCTATTAGTCATCAATTTGAGACTTCAAAGACTATAGAGATGGCATTCTCGGTTAAACTAAATCTTTGGCAACAACTATATGCTTCACAATATTATAAGCTGTATGACATACCTCACCTGTGAAAAATACTGGGCATCCTTCTTTTGCAGCAATGATTGCATCAGACTTACCATTGTTTTCAGGCATGATTCCGTTAGCAGACCACCGTGATGAAGCACCCTTTGAAACAAACCAAATAAGACAATAAAAAATTAGAAGATTTAAAAGACGAGGAAAATTACATATGCAAGAGAAGAAATGTACCTGACAGTATATGGACTCTGCATGAGAGGGTAGAGTGGGTTTGAATCAAAATCCAACCAACGTTCAAACTGCATAATATGAAAGAGCTCAAGTTTGGTGTTGGAGAAGCCTATCATCATCAGTCATCAGCCGAAAAACATCGATACTAGTCTTACAGCTTTTAAGAAGTAGTAGTTAATTCGCTTTTGTGATCCTGGAAGAATAACTGGATTCCACACCCTCTCAAGGCTACTTAGACAGAAGAAGTAAGAGAAAAGATGAGAAGATAAAAGAGTCAATCAGAAGAGCATAAGGCTGGGAAAGAAAGCCGTATTTGATGCCTTACAGATAATGAAGACGCTCAAAACCTGCACTGGCTCCCAAACCAGAAAGACCAAGAAGTCGCAGTCCTCTTGGTGTTAACTTTAAGAGTCCCCGAGATGGAAGAAGTGCCTGTAAAGAAAGGAAGAGAAAAAACAGTTGGGTGGAGATATAATCAGATAAAACATAAGTGCATAAGTAAGATGCTAACTCCGCCTCCTTCAGAACTTACTAGATGGTTGACTACTTCACGAACAATTTCAACAAGGAAACCTTTTGTAGTACATCTCATTCAGGCGAATAACCTGTTCACAGCAAGCTCTGCATCCGTTGCCTATTGGAGGGGTTCCTCCGGTTAAAAGCACTTGTTCCAAACCTTTTGGAGCAAAGCTCAAATAGGTTACAGCACAGAAGCCACCATAGCTCTAAAAACGGTAAAGAGAGACAACCATCAATGGTATTAATCTTGTTAACTTCCCTGAACATTGCAAGTAAACTGAATGGGGAAAATTTTGCACCAAAGACAACAAAATGAAAAAGCCGGTGTCGGGACTTAACAACATGCACAGAAGAAAGTTAAGGACCAAAATAACAATCTTAATACCTGACCCAAAACTGTCCATGGTCCAGCATCAGGAACAAGAATAACTCGGATAAACTCAGCATCATTCACAATATTATCAACACAACAGTGTTTCGACTAATCAGCCACCTCTTCTGCAGAATTCAATTGTGACAAGGATGATGTTTCGAAGGAGTTGACAAACCTGTTCCTTGCTGCAAGAATATACATTAGCAGGAGCAAAAGTGTCTATGAATACAACAAAAATTCTCATAACAGGAGCACTCAGAATTTGTGCCTGGTCCATTAAAACAACTCGGAATTCTTCACATGCTTTATTTATCCATCCGCTGGCTTCAGTTGGTCTTGGGCAGTCAAAGCCAGGTCCACCTTGTAAATATAGTAAGGCAGTGTTTGTTCTTCTTTCCCAATTGCAACACACATTTTTATTGAGTAACGGATTGCGAAAACATAACTATAGAATTTAACATTCCTCTGAGGGTAAAAATAAAAAGAAGCGAACAATTTCTATTGTCAAAGCACTGATTGAAATAAAAATTTCACCTAATAGTTAAGTCATAAGAATCATTTTTATTCTTATCTCCAACAAATCGCCTCATGGACATGCCCCACAGACTTGAAGTGTGCACAACACGATCCATCCTACCATATATTGAAAATTTATTAATAAATTCGATAGTCAGCATTCGATCCCTCGACCGTTTGATCTAAAAGACTATGTATGACACCATGTCTAGGAACCAGTTCAACTAAAAACTTAAGCTGATAATTGATGCCTAGGAATAGTGTTCATTCTTATATCTAACACACCGCATTGCAAAAAATCATGCACCACACATGTGTATCGTAACATGTGTTGAAAAATATAAACTAAAGTCCATCAATGGATATAGTTATAATGTAGTCAAAGAAACAATTCAACATATAGGCAGGCTGTTCAAGGCATTAGATTTTCAAACAAGATAATCAAACAACAAAAGGGCATATTCTCAATCTTAACAGACAGATAGAGGAGAGTAAGGCACACCATACAGAGAGTTGAGGAAGAAGGAAAGCAAGAATGGCATGTCTACACTCTTTTTCGTATAACAAGTCTCTGGAATGATATGGCAAACGAGCAGTATAATTACAAAACTTACATATAATTACAAAACTAATACTTATTTATATACCATGATATTAAGAGGAGCCACAAAGACATACAGAGAAGAGATCCGACGACATGCATCCTCGAATCTCCGTGTAAGAACCGGTTTGTCAGTGCTTCAATCAATAGATATCTGCTAGTGTTGAAAAGCTCTCAGAGTTTGAAGGTATAAATCTGCATGTACACATATCACAATTAAGATATCAATACAGATTAGACATGATCTAATGGACATATGGACGGTGAATACACACACGTACCGTGGAGGTTGTGATGGATGCACAAGGTAGATGAGGGGGTAAATACGTTGCTTGGTTTAGTATATAGAATATAAATATTAATGATGATTTGTAAGATTCCAAAATCAGTACTTGACATTTTCAGATCCCACTAAAAAAAACACATTAAGAAACTGTAAGCGAACGGTACGAGACATTCTCCAAACTCATTAACAAAAGTAGTATAGCTATTACTAATTGGCCTAACTTGTATCTCTACAAACATCTAGCAGGAATAGGACAAACTCTGCAAGGCACACTCATGATCTATCATTTGCCTTTGAACTCGCTCCACTAGGTGGTTCGGCTTTGTTCATTTTCTCAGCTGCTGTTGCTGCCGATGATGCTGCATTGTCCAAACCTAACTTCTGCAGTTCCTTTAAGAAACCATTAACTTCGGCTGCACCCATTTTATATGGAGTGTGGGAAGGACCTGGGAATGCACCAGTCGTGACTTCTTCCTTGTACTCAAGGAGAGCTTTGTTTATCACCTCTCCAACGCCTGCATACTGCTTGCAGAATTTTGGAGTAACCTATAGAATGCAAAGCAATCCCTCTTTTTAGTCAGTCAAGATACACCAAAGACATAACAGGATACGTAAACCACAAGGGAAATTCACCTTGGCGTGGTGTGGGTGTTGCATCATTCCTAGAAGATCATGGTAAACTAACACCTGCATAGGCACGAAATAGAAATAAGTAAACTTGGTTACTCGGAAAGAAAGATGGCAGATGCAGCAGTCTAGAATGCCAATGGATCACTTTGTCGAGCTAAAGTTTGAGTTGAATATGAACAATCTGGGAAGCACATTTTATGGCCAAGATAAATAATGAAAATGGAACTAGAAATGAAAACAACATTTAAGTCCGGGGGCCAGGATCAAGAAACTATTGCCAGTCATGCTAAAATTTAGTAGCAAATCAAGTTGCCTTTCTATGCCTCACTTGAACTTCAAAGCCTGACATACAAAATTTTTGTTTCTTTTAATGATTATTTTGTATTGTGGATAGTTATGTCGGTCGTTAAGCTAGAAATTTTTTAATAGACTATGGATATTAATAATCAAGCTAAATCGTTAATCCTATAGAAAATCTCCTTGTTAATTGTTAGAACCATGGTTTTGAAAAACCACCATGCATACTTAATACAAATCACAACATAGATGATAATATTCAAATTTCTCTTAGAACGATCAAAATGCCAGGAGGATCAGTCAACCTCCTAGACCTCTCTAATTGTTTAAATAAGTTCTTCACACATTCAATCGATCATGACAACCTCCCATTACTTATTTATTTTTCTCATAAATTCGAATAAACTGAGCCACATAATGAAAAGGCAAACATAGAGACGATTACATTGATTTAGTATCATGTCATAATTACAAAAGTAGCTAATATCTATTGATTCATAATCAAACGAATGTCCTGCGATCTAAATGTCAATAAATAAGATTTTTAATGCATAAACATAAGAGGCAAAAAGTCGATATGAACCTGGCCGCTGCAAAAAGGTCCGGCTCCAATGCCAATGGTTGGAATTCGAAGAGCAGAAGTCACGGCAGCAGCTACAGGCGCAGGTACACACTCCAACACAACAGAGAAACAACCTGCTTCCTGCAATGCCAATGCAGTCTCCACAACCTGCAACCGCCAAACCAATTCAATTAAATCATTCTTTCAGAACACATTCAACACAACTAAAAAAAAAAAAACACAGACCGTAAGAGCGCTGGCAACGCTCTTTCCTTGAGGCCTAAATCCCCCAAGGACACTGATGGCTTGAGGAGTGAGGCCTACATGTCCCATAACAGCAATTCCAGCTTCAACTATAGCTTTGGCAGCAGCAATTCGAGAGAGCGATCCTCCTTCCAATTTAATCGCATCCATTCCACCTTCCTTGAGTACTCGAACCGCCGTACCAACTGCCTGCTCATAATCCATCCAGACTCAGCCATTCTATTATTGAAACAAAACACAAAAATAACATTGCCTCAAAGTGTTATTTCGCCCTAACTCCTAACACATAACAATCATTCACATGTCGTATCTACTATCTAGTATACAACAAGCTACATTGCACGGACACTTCATTTAGTAGCTCACTCATCCTTGTCCATTTCATTTAGTAGGCTATTTTATGAAGGTTATATTTTAAAGAGAACGTTTCTTGTATCGATGTCCGTGCAACATAGCAGCAAGCAATCACATTTAAACAAATTCAGATAGAGAATAGCGCGTAGTCTGCAATGTACCTCCTTAGTGGAGGACTCATAGGTACCGAAGGGCAAGTCACCAACGAGAAGGGGGCGGGTGGCGCCACGAGCAACAGAGCGACAATGGACAAGCATCTCGTCGAGGGTTATAGGGAGAGTGGTGTCGTGACCGTGAACAACCATGGCAGCGGAATCACCGACTAAACAAACATCAATGCCAGCAGTGTCCAGGTGGACGGCGGACGGATAATCATAAGCAGTCACCACGCTGATTGGCTCGCCTTTCTTGTGCTTTTGCCTCAGACTGGTTAGAGTCACTCTATGGTTAGGGTTTTGGGGCTTAGGTCCGCCGTACACGGTGTTTTCCGGGATATTGCTCATGTGGCGGCGGCGGATATAATGAGCCATGGATGAGCGGGGTAGTTTAGTAAATATCGACATTTAGATATCAAATTACAATGTCGGTGCTGTAGTTTTTCCGGCTGTTGATGGTGGTGATCGGCGCCGGAGTGAACAGACGATTCAGACGGAGTACGAGGTAAGTATTTGAGTTTGGACAAAATAATTCGTGTCTTTCTCATTCTCAAAAGTACATATTTATATCAGAAAATTTAAATCAAACCAAATCCACTTAGGATATATAGGTCCCGTTTGTCAATTAGCCGTTAGCTGTTAGCAAATCTGATTTAATTAGCTGATTCGATTAGCTGTTTGTAAAAACCTATTTAGTAAAACTTAGCTCATTATAAATAGTTGTTTGTGCAAAATGACAAATAAGGACATTCATTATTTATAAATATTATTTTCATTTTTAATCATTCATATTCTTAATCTCATCTTAAAAAACAAAATACATTAAAATAAAAATATATCTAATTACAAAAAAAAAAAAAGTTAAAAGTAAAAACGAGAAACATATGCCTATCCATATAACTAAAATCAATGTTTTAAGGTGCACGTTGACGTCGTCTGCTACTCATCAAACTAGTAGTAATTTCATTACGGACTCTAGTAATTTCATTTGTATTCATACGTTGAACTTCTTGTGGGGAACCATAGTCGACATTCGAAAATACTTCTGGAGGAATAAAATTGGGATCTTCATCTATGATCCTAAATGCCGGAGTAAGTTTTAATAAAAAGAACGTTGCGAGAGTATCAGATGGGTAACGTGGAGTTTTAATTAGGGTTAAAAAAGTCCATCAAATTAAATATTACAAAAGGCTAATTCAAAAAGCTCATAAAACCAACTTTTTCTAAAATAGTTTTTTCATCCCAAAAAGCTATTTTAAACCTCTCCTTACCAAACACTTGAAATAGCTTTTTCATTGGTCAAACCTCTAAAAGAGGTCAAAACCTCTAATTAGTCTTCAAAAAGCTGTTTACCAAACAAGGCCAGCCTCATATACAATTAGTATAGAAAAATACAACCTAGTACAATTAGAATAAGAATCTTAACACCCTTAAGTTGGAGGATGTAAATCACAAATGCCCAACTTGTTTATTAAAATGTGATTTACCCAACACCTTTATAAAAGTATCCGCAAGCTGGACCAGTGTAGGAACATAAAAAGGCAAAATTACTCCATCTTGAATAGCATCACGAACAAAATGACAGTCGACCTCAATAGGCTTTGTACGCTCATGGAAGACGGAATTTTCGCTATATATAAAGCTGATTGACGATCACACAAAAGCTGCATTCCTTGAGGATGCACAACCTCTAACTCCTTCAATAACTGACGTAACCATTTCACTTCACAAGTTATGGTTCCCATTGACCGATATTCTGCTTCAGCGAAAGAACGTGAGACCGTATACTGCTTCTTCGTTTTCCACGACACAAGTGAGTAACCCAGTAATACTAACCAACATGTCAATGAACGTTTGGTAATTGGACAACTTGCCCAATCAGAATCACACCATCCAATCAACTGCAACTTACTATCAGAACGAAGCAAAATGCATTGTCCAGGTCGTTTCTTTATATACCGCACAACACGAAGTGCGGTCTGCCAATGCTCCACACGAAGTCCTTCGGTTGTTTTAGTTGTATTTAAAAGATCAAGAAGTTGAGTCCATTGCTCGGGTGTTAAAAAGAAAATTTTATAAAGAAAAAAAAAGAAAAATAGACCCAAACGGCCTCCTGGGCCGTTGGTCCTTATGGGCAAACGGCCAAGAAGGCCATTTGGCCATATGGCCAAACGCCTTAGGACAAACAGCCCAGGAGGCTGTTTGGGCCTTTTTTATAAAGAAAAAAAGAAAAATTAACTTTAGGAATTTAAAAAAAAAAATAAATTATTCTATGTACATTCAAGAGTTAATTAGGTGATTTCGTGCCTTTTTCGACTAAATGTGGTACTTTTTCGTGTCTTTGTTTTTGAATCTCAAATTTTTCTCTATTTTTTCGTGTTTGTTAATTGAGTGAGAAAGAGGATTAAGAGAATTTAGAAAAAAAAATGGATTTTAGAGAAAATATAAGTGACAAGGGCAAAATTGGAAAAGTGAACTGTGATCCGAAAAAACTTGGCTGTAAATAGCAAGCCACTTTTTAAAACCTTAAAATAATATTAAAAATATATATATTTTTGAGAAGTCTTATTGTTTGCATCAAAAATAATTTTATGCTCAAATGAACGTGATGTTTGGAAAAATTCTCCCATGGTGCTTTTATTCATGAGGGAGACTATGGAGGAAATAATGTTTAAAGGAAATTTTCCTTTGAAAAACCATTTTAGGAAACTTTCCTTGAAAAGAATCTTTAAGGAAACTTTTTTCTCAAAAGTTCATATTTGGAAACTTTCTTGATATGGTTTTCTGATACACTATTTTTCTCGTCTGATGCACCATTTTACTTAAAGGAGAGAACCATGAAGTGCACCTAGGGAAAATCACCATCAAATCTAGAATGTGGTGCGCTTGGAGGAAATCATTTGTAGATCTAGAAATGATGTGCTCTAGGAGGAATCACTTTTAGATCTAGAAATGAAGTTCTCTAGGGGGAACCATGAAGGGGATCACTTTTAGATCTAGAAATAAGGTACTCCGAGGGGAACCATGAGGTGACCGGTGGGAATCATTTCAGATCTAGAAATGAGGTACTCTGGGGGGGAACCATGAGGTGACCAGTGTGAATCAATTTTAGATCTAGAAATGAGGTTTTCTGAGGGGAACCATGGGGTAATCAGTTTTAGATCTAGAAATGAGGTTCACTTGGGGAGATTCAGGAGACCGTTTATTTTATTCGACATGTGATTTTTGTGAGCCAGTTAAAGAGGAGAAAATAAAGTGGGTCCGTGATCAAAGATGCAAAGTCAAATCAGGAGATCATGGGAAGTTGAGATCCACCAAGTAGTGGAGAGCAGTTGTGAACGTGAGTTGATAAGTGACTTAGTGGATGCAAGAAGTTTCCTCCAACGTCTATAAATACAAGAAAGATCGATGAGAAAAGCTCAACCAAATCGCCAATCAAACCAGAGCAATACTCTAGCAAATTTTCTTTAGACTTCAGTAATTCAGTTTCCTTTTTAGACTTTAGCAAAATTTCAATCGCTTTAGTAGATCAGAATCCTTGTTTTCAACTTCAATTTCCTTAGCTGTAATCATTTTCATTCAATTTCAATAGAAGTACTTCATTTTCTCTTGAATCCCAGTTAATTTTATTTGATAGTTTTTCATCAACTTTCTTTGGATCGGTATCGTTTTGATTACCAGAACCCATAGGAATTTTAGGTCTCTTTATTCCTTACAATCGTTTGATTTTAGAAGTTAAATTAGCGTAATTCAGTTTTTAGTTTGAGATTACTATAAATCTCTGACACGCCCGCACACCCTACTAAAAAGAGCCGAAACACTTATACTATGGAGACTAAATTTGGAAAAAGAAAAAACCTCGAGATATTATTTTCAAAATTTGGTAAGCAGAAGGTTTGTTTTATAGTTTACTGAAATTTAAACAAACATAAACTACTAGATTTGCAAGTTTCGAACTTTAATCCTTAGGGCCGGACAACATATAAATAATAAGAAGGTTGGGCAATTCAGGTTTGGGCCATAAAATGTGGCCAACATCACTCTAATCTCATCCCTTCAAAGCTATAAACAAATTTCCAAACATAATGCTCAAAAAAACCTACTCTAAATAGAGCTTTGGTTTCATTTAAATGGAATCTAAAAAATATAGAGTAAGCAAATTTTTTGGCTTAAATTTCAACTTATTTTGCCGATATTTTTTAATGGAAGGTATAAGTAGAAGGTAGAGCTCGTAAGTACCTTTTATGTTTATAAGTATGTAAAAATTACAAGCATTACTATTTGATATCGGTGAATATTGCACGAGGCCATGTGGAGAGATTAGGATAGTCATAAAAAATCTTCTACACGATTTCACTATGTGGTACGATCATAGTAACACACTAGATTGCATACGATCAAGTTATTATTATCAATATATCACCATCGACCATATTATCAATGCAAGATCATGCGTTTAATATGTTGTTGATTCATATCTTGAGAGCAAAACATGACCAATCCTAAAATACCATAATTCGAGTCAAGTCACCTCCACATATTATAAATAAAATGAGCTAAACATAAAATACATATTCAATCACTAACTTATTTTTCATCGCTCTTTAATTTACTATTGTGCTTATTTTTCTTTATTCAAAAACTTACTCAGACATCGAAGTGGGATGACTAGTTAACAATTCTTCTTTAACTCTGTCTATTTTCTTTATTCGAAAGCCTATTGCGGAGGTCATAAAATTCAACCACATCACTTTTGTAGTTTTTACTAATATTCAATAATTCCTTTATAAGTGGTGGTTTTTTTTTGGGTAAACTGCACCATTTATACCATAACTTTCACAATCCAAACTAGTACACCAAACAAAATTTGGTCCCATGAATGTTCCCAACTTCTCATTATCGGAAAAATCAAGTCCAAAATATTGGTTGGTGACGGTGGTAAATGTGTATTTGACCAAGTTTGACCAAAATTTCACTTACCCTCTCATACCAAATTTCCTTCTTATTTAGCATAATACAAAAAAATTTAGAATATATTCAAAGTACCACATTATCCGTAATATCGTGACAATAATTTAATGACTCATCATCATATAACAGGTCTATGAATTTTTATTTTAATATCTAAAATCTTATATAAATAACTAACTAGAAATATCATGTTATTAATTAATCATTTATATTTGGGTTAATTTCAAATAAGTGCTCTATAGTTTCGTGATTTTGCAAATAAAGGACTGTGGTTTACCTTTGAGCAAAAAAAGGACTGTAATTTGTATTGTTTACAGAATTAAGGAAATAGTTGATTTTGTTGGCGTAAACGAGGACATTTTTGTCCGGAATGTTTTTCTGACCTTTGGCGAGTCAAGTTCGAGTTAGCTTAAATGTCAGAAAAACATTTCGAACCAAAAATGTCTTCATTTACATCAACAAAATCGACAATTTCCTTAATTTTGGAAACAATGTAAACCACGGTCTTTTATTTGCTCAAAGGCAAACCGCAACCCTTTATAAACCACAAAATAGATTATTTGAAGTTAACCCTTTATGGTTTTACCTGTTGAAATGCTATGTTAATTACTATTTATTTTTCAACATGCCACTTGGGTCAACTTCCCACTAATATTCACTTTTCATAGAAAAGCACTATTGTTAACTTATAACCAGTTGCTAATCAAATGAAGCGACCATGAAATTTAAGCGTATTAAAACCTGGATTTGGGACAATTATAATATGCATCATACAATTCGAATTAAAAGAGAAAAATACTAAACATTTTAGATAATTACCTAATTTATTTTAGCACCTAATATTTTAAGTTAAGATGCTATTCTAATATTGATGGGACCGAAAAATAAGATTCCTAGCTAGCTAGCTGCTGCCTAACCTTTAAGTCTAAATGTTTATAATGTCATTTTCTAATTTGTGTCCAAAAAGGAACGAAATTATGGGCACTTTGAAAGTTTAAGGTCAGAAGACAGAAGCCAATATTACTAATTATTTTCTAATCCCACTTTCATTTTTCTCTTCAATTATTTGAATAAGTCAACTGCACAGTCGCCATTCTTCTCTCAATCATTCTTTTCTTTTTCATTTTATTTCTATGCACAAAATCAGTATATAGCTTTTTCATCCACAATAATTTGAAATTGTTTTTATTAATTAATAATTGATTGAATTTTAATTTTCACCTAGACAAATTTTTAAGAATTTATGTATAAATTATTTTATACTTTAATTTATTTTTTAATAAATGAATATTTTGTTTTGGTTTTCCATTCAATATCCGAACGCATACTGGGCCGACTAATCCGGATTCGAGGCGGAATCCAAGGATTATGGTATTTATATCCTTCTCAATCGCCGTTGCGGAGGATCGATCCGCAAAATGTCCTACCAAGCACAACCTCATTCTACCACCGCGCCAACCAACGATTGGTTAATAAATAAATATTCAGACGTGGAAAAAATATATATAAATACTAAAATAACATAAAAGATAATTAATTAACAATAACAATGTTCGTCTAGTTAAAGGACTGACTGATATCTTTATATTAAACTTTTACATTTCTTACATGAATCCTCCTAAGCTAATTTTACCAATCAATAGAGTGCGGCAGGATTCGAACTCTAAGACTGCTTAATTACAAAAGTTTTGATACATATAAGAAACTTATTAAATTGAAAGCTTATATATTTTTATAAACTTATATTAACATTCATTATGCAGCTATTAAAATTTAATAAATAATAATTTCTTTATTTTCTCCCTAAGTTGATGTGAATTTCATGCGTCACAAAATGCCACAAATATTAATCATTATATATATGTGGCTGTCGGGAATAATCCATAAATTACCCTGATGATCAGGATATATTTTAAGGGCTGCATATTGTATATCTTAGGCCACATATATATATTGTTTGATCAGTTGGATTTGATGAGCTCCTTTTAACTTTAGTTTGGACCACAATATATATATATATATATATATATATTGTTTCCAAAATGCAAAGGAAAGGTCTAGCATGAAACATATATGACACACAAAAAGAAATTATGAAAAATAATATTTCAGTGAAAATTTTCTGAGTGGATGGTCGGCTATATTGAATATGATATCAGAAAAGTAAATAAAATAAACATATGTGATTTTGCAATTCTATTGTGAATATCTTAATTTCCACTTCCCTTTGTCTTCCCTTTACCAAGTAATTTCACTTTCTTACTCTTCTACACTTATTTGGAATATTTATTTTGGTCTTAACATTGAGTACAATCCTAGCTAGTTCAATAATCTATATTAATCTAGAATTGAATAGGATGATAAATCATTTTTGGAGGCACAACTCACCGACTAAGAGATTGTTTGGTATTGAAGTTAGGTTTAGTATTATTTAAAAATAAATATGTGTTTTATTAATAAGTTGTAATAACTACTAATTGATTGTAATCAATTTATACACTCATCAATGCATAAGTGGAGAGATCAGGATTCAAATTATATTTCTTACAATTTATCAAAAGAACCTCTCTTCTTCCCTCACTTGTATAAATACTTTCTATTAAGATTGTTTGATTCATATGGTATCAGAGTTATGGTTGATGATACGACCCTATCTTGGGAATCGATCAAGAGGGATCGTTTTGGGGTGGAAACGACCTAAAACACCACTCGCTTTTCTAGTTAGCGCAAACTGAAATATTATTAACTTCTTAATTGACTGATTGATTACATAGCTTGTAAGCCTTTAAATAGCAAACCAATAAACCTAATTCTACTAATAAAGAAATACTAACTAAATAGAATATTAGAGACCTAATACTTCTAAAACAATAAATCTACTCCTACAATATTAATAATAAAAAGACTCCTAATTAGATAACAACTAAGGCGCGACCGAAGTATCGAGGTTGTATCATTCGTCACCCCTTCAAAACCACCTTGTCCTCAAGGTGGTAGTTTGAAAAATAAATATAACAATAAGAAAGTCAAAACCCAAAGTGAACTTGAATGTTTGATGATGATGTCGAGTCGGTCCGGTGGGTCGGGATCAAGTAACTCGTTGTCATCTCCAAATAACACAAGGAATCTGTTACATACTCCAAATTTATGCAATAAAAAACATCTAGCTTCACTTCCATCAAATTCGGCAGATGTATGAGGAAGGAATTGATCAAATGCAAAAACAATTTTCTTGACATTAAGAACCATAATGGATGATTCTAGTGTAGGGAAAGATGAAGACTTTTCGGTCAACTCCTTTTGAGGATGTATGTCTTGTGGTAAAGTATTTGAGGTTGAATCGTGGATAAAATCAACTTGTTTGTCTTTTTGACCTGCTCTTCTAATCCCATAAATAGCACTGTGTGTCTCAGAATGTATAAATTCCACCTCTAATGACTTAACTTGAATGCTAGCATCTAACATGTAACTATCCTGAGAAGGCCAAAATTGTTCCTTAAATTTCTCCAAAAAATCATTCCAATCGCGAAACATACTATTAGCTTGCATCTGACGAAACCACAAATAGACATCACCTTCTAGATGTAAAATGACAATTTTCAAACGATCTTCGGATGCTGTATTATGAAAATCAAAATATTTTTCAATTTTAAAGCACCAACCCTGAGGATCTTTGCCTGTAAACTGAGGTGGTTGTTGTAAGAATCGAAACAAAAACGTTTCATCATTATGATTGTTGGAGTTGTCGACCGTTGAGTGTTGTGGTTGTATTTGAGCGCGCAACTGTTTAACACAAGCATCAAGGGATTGTTTAATAGATAACTGAAGGGCCTCTTGATGGTTAGCAAACTCAACACGGAGTGCATTGATCATGGTGGAAGAAACTCAATGAAATATGGAGGTTGAAAAAGACAATGAAAGATGGAGGGATAAAGCTCTCAATGAAAGCACCAGTTGATACGACCCTATCTTGGGAATCGATCAAGAGGGATCGTTTTGGGGTGGAAACGACCTAAAACACCACTCGCTTTTCTAGTTAGCGCAAACTGAAATATTATTAACTTCTTAATTGACTGATTGATTACATAGCTTGTAAGCCTTTAAATAGCAAACCAATAAACCTAATTCTACTAATAAAGAAATACTAACTAAATAGAATATTAGAGACCTAATACTTCTAAAACAATAAATCTACTCCTACAATATTAATAATAAAAAGACTCCTAATTAGATAACAACTAAGGCGCGACCGAAGTATCGAGGTTGTATCAGTTGAGCTATGTGGGAGCCCTACTATATTGGCGTCACGTACCATGTATGATTTGGGGGGGGGGGGGGGGGGGGGGTATGTTGAATGTTTCACATTGCTAACTTGAAAGCTTTATTCACTTCTTAAATATAGCAAACAATCTTATTCTCTTACGATGTCTTTTGGGCTTAGTTAGACTTTTCATCTATCAAAAATATATATATATATATGTAGCTGGGAAAAGCTCTTTTCATCAGGTTCAGAAATACTAAAACATGGCTAAGTATTACCATATTTCTATCTTCAAGAGTTGAAATCCAATGAATATGGTTAAACCGATTAATTATCTTATTAACCACCAAAACAAAACCAAGGGGATAGGTTGGTACTTATTACTTGGAACATTAATTTCTTTGTTTCATGACTAACTTCCATCTTTTGTATTTATAATATGCCAATATTATTGCACATTTGAAGGCAGAATCAGTATAATTTAAATTCAGTATAATTGAGGGTATTTATATTGTATGCATTGTTATAAACTAAGGAAGCTTGACTGATCACCTAGGTCTCGCTTAAACGCTCAAAATTGAGAATTTGATTTGAACTCATTGACGCCTTGATCCGTCTAAGCGCTCAAATGTAATTTATGTCCAACTGGTTCTCTGACTAAACCTGATTAGTCCTTGAAGATTCCTGACTGCTCGACTAGCGCATAGTAACTGATTATATAGGTTTTGTACCCTTTTTTAGGTTAGCAATGGAATGAAGAAAATACCAAAGAAGGAGCACTACTTGAATATAGAGTCAAAAATCTTTCCATACATTTATAACATTCTATACTATCATCATATATATGATCACTGACAGATTTATAAATGTACACATCTGATCTGGGACCAAATGAGCACCTAAATGACTCTCATGGCTCTCTTTGATTTGGGTTAATACATCAACATAACTAAAAGAAAAACATGAGGATCATATTGAAAAGAGCTTTGACTCAGACAGATTGAATTTGACATCTTCATTTTGTCAAGGAACCAATTGAGTTAAAAGTTCAAGTTGATAATTCTGCGCAACAAATGGTCATCTCACCATATGTTTTTATGTCAGGGCTAAAACTCGCGACTTTTTTGATGCTCTGATACTATGTTAAAGAACCGATAGAACTAAAAACTTAATTTATAGTTAAAGTTCAAAATAAGTATTTATATTAATCTTTCTGACAATGTATGTTATCGATTAATAATTATGTTAATGTTTGCTGCTGAAATAATATGCTTAGTTGCAACAGTTCTTCCCACATATATATTTATTAATGCAGCAGTATACCTAACAGTATTCATCAATAATATTTGCTTATTAATTATTTCAGTCTCTGTGTGTCTCTAGAATTAGCTAGTCTTCAACTTATGATTATTTGCTTACGTTATATATGGAGGATCCACTAATTCAACATGTGCTCTCAATATATATTCTAATTAAATTCCTTAACTTAATCAAATAATTCATTATGAGCTCATCATTCTCTCGTGATCAGGGCAGAGCCAGGAATCCAGATTAAGGAGACTAATTTAGTACAACTGCTAGCCAGGACCCAAGACTTGGAAGGCTAATTTAGTCCAATGGCTGGTGGCGGATCTAACTTATGGAGTTGGGGGGAACAAATTCCTAACGTTCTGCATGTTAGGAGAAATTTTAAACCGTTTTCGAAATACATATTTTCTTATAGTTATTTGTAATTTAAAATTTTTTAATCTCAAAATTGATTTTAGAAAAAAGAATGAATAAAAAAGGATAAAGAAAATAAAGAAAGAATTGATTTGAAGTATTAGAAATAAAGTTCAGACTAATAAAAGTTCTACAAAATTAAGATGATTCTGACTTTGCTTATGATACAACATAGTATGGTTCGATAAAATCGTTAAATAAAAAGAGCAAAATACATAAACTATATCTATATATTTATACTGAAGCGAGAGGTTCTTTGGAAAGTAGGAATTGTAGTTCGGCCACATCTAGATACCATGACTTATAGTTAGACTAATGTTCCGCACGGATTGTCACGATGTCTAGTGTGAGGTCGATATAAAAGATTTTATTAAACCTCAAATATTAACTAGCTTAGTCAGTCTTTTGACATCTGGCACTAATCCCATAGCTCATCACTTTATAAAAGTGCTCTATTAAAGTAGTAGCTAGGTTGAGGATGAGAGGAAGAAGAGAGGATCCAGTCAAATCGGCTATTGCTATTACAAATCTAGTTGCAAAGTAAATGTTCTTTTCTTTTCTCAGTCTATCAATTCAACTTTCTACCTATAACTTAAATTATATTTTTAATAGAGAACATTAAAAATGCTAATTAAAATTGGATCCAGCTTGCCAATTTATTATATTGAGAGAATCCATACTCTAATTGGGCTGCATGCACTTGAGGAAAAAAGTATTCTGCTTGTGACAAAAACGATATTAATTATGTGAATAAAGAACAAAAATAACTAACCATAATATTTAAGCACTAGCTAGTATATCACAAGCTATAATTAGGTTCTGAAATTACTGTTAATTTATTATTAAATAAATCAAATTTAACCATGTTTCGATTAATTGTCTAATTGAAAAGTTAGTTTGGAGGCAATTTCTTGACAAGACTCTTAATTCTCTAGTCATTGAATCCAATTATAAGATGTGACAAGAGATCAGTGTTCAATTTTGACTCCTAACCTCTATCACTATGCACATAAAAGGCTTAATTAATTTTTTCAAACATTTTATAATCATTGTTGAAGCCACATACTCAAATAGTTGGCGTTGGAGGGGTTAATTGACAAAAATTTATTAAAAATTAACTGAAGATTTGAATAACTGACATAACTTGTGAAATTAATAATATTTAAGTTTATTTAGATGCCTTCAATTTATTAGATGAACCCGACTTGATGGGTCAAAGGGAGATCACCTTTGCATGCTATGGTTAATTTTTGGTTTTTCATCCGGTTTCCGAATCACATTGGGCCGATTAATCCAGATTCGGGGCGGGTTTAAGGATTATGGTATTTAAACCCCTCCCAGTCGCAGTTGTAGGGGATCGATCCGCAGACCTCCCTACCCAGCGCAGCCCCATGCTACCACTGCGCCAACCATCAATTACTGCATGCTATAGTTAATGATATCTTAATTCCTCATACTTTTACAAAGCGACTAACATTTAAAATCGGTGGAAATATAATATTTTGTGGCTTTTTTACAATTTGACTCAATCAATTAAATACATTTTTAACCTGGAAATTCACTAATTAAATATCGGCAAATTATAGGTTCATTAATTAGTTAACTATTTCTTATATAATTAAATAAGAGTAAATGAATTGTTAAATAATATTTTATACCTATTTCTGTTATAGTACTATTATCTTATCCAAATAACATTATTGCCTTCACCAAAAAAAATAACATTATTGCCTGAAAGAAAGAATTCAGAGGTAGTTGGATATAACTATTAACTAAATCAGCAACCAAAGAAGAAGGTTTTATCTGGTGAAATTCTTATCTAATTTGATTAATAAAACATCCATGATTAACTTCAATTAAAACAATCTCCAATTCTTAATTAAGAAAATTGGTTCTTTTCCATTCTAATATCATACTGTTCATTTCTGATTGAATTCAGCAATATCATTATTATTTCCACCAAAAACACAATATAAGATACTCTGCATCTAATTAGTTTTCTCTATTAATTAACATTATAAGTACCTGTAATTTTGTAAATCATGTCATGAATCTCATGATCATGTATTCAATAATTATGATTTGCTGACATACAGTTAATTAAGTATACATAATTTTGTCATCATTAAGTAATCCATGCTGTTTTAATTTTTCTGTGGTGGAGTAAAGTTTAGGTAAGGGTAAACTTATACGCTCAAAAGCATGCAAACCATCGAACTTGATGAGAATTTACAGATTGTCTATTAATAAAAACTAAATTTTATTGAAGCTCAAATTTCAAAATTTTCAAACATAAGATGAGTGTCTTATTATTTGGACCAACTATTATCATTATTTTCTTAATTATTAGCATAATTGTAGAATTATTATATATGTAATTAAAATGTACTTTTAATTTAGTTGAACGCAAATTGAAACGAGTAACATTTTGTTAACAGTCTTATTTTAAAATTTGACATCTATCATTGTATATCATGGATTTTCTTATCAAAGTCTAACTAACTTCAAAAGGCACTTTGAGAGAGGATAAAATTGTTTTCTATATTTAAGGAGGTATTTTTGCTACAAAGTTAGCAATGTGGGACAATGTAACAATTTTTGGTAGCGTGATGCCAATTTAACAAAGGCTACCCACATTGCTTAACCATGGTTCTGTTGCCATTTTAGCAAAGCCTAATTAAATCTAAAAGATACCTTGAGGGAATAACATTACTTTTTATATTTAAGGTGCTATTTTTGCTTCCAAGTTAGCAATTTGGAACAATTTAACATATTTAATTAATAAAAAAACAAAAGATTAGTGGCTAAGGGCCTTATGATACTTTGTATCCTTTCTATGTTGTCAAATAGTATGTTGACTACTTATTTTTTTCACAGTATTTGAAGGATCAAATAACTGGAATTGCCATGTGTAAACCATAATGATCTGGTGTTCATCAAGTATTAATCAATTATACTTTTTAAATCATATAAGAAACGACTCTTACAAAAAAAAAAAATAAGAAAAATTCCATTTGTAAGTTGTAATATTCTTTCAAAAGATAAGTACCCTTTAATATTTTGGATATGTATCAGCAGCAAAGTTATTAGATTCACACATGATTCCCACAGATTTCTCTATCTTTTTCCACATAATTATTATGATTTGATTAAAATCTAATTTATTGCCATTTTGTATCATATAAACAATATTCAACAAGCCTCAGTTGTTGCTCTAAATTAAAGAAAATCTTCAAAAAAATTAAAGCAAAATCCTTTGCAAGATCTTCTGTAGTGTGTTAATTAAAATAATAATCCTGTTGGTACTTTGATTGAGTTGGTGAAAATTTTTATTTGTGTTCTTTCTGTTTTTTAGTTTTCTGAGTGCCATACTTGTGGTTTCACACTTTTGCAAATAAAGGAATGTGGTTTCTTTTTTTCAAATAGAGGAACGTGGTTACAAACGTTAACAAAATCGCGGAATTCCTTAACACCGTTAAATAATGATGACGTGACAAGGGTACCATCGTCTTTTTACTTAAAAAAATAATAAAAAAACTATATGGTTTCATTTTTGTAAATAAAGGAATGTGGTTTGTTTTTTTACAAATCTAGGAATGTGCTTTTAGAATATTTACAAATAAAGGAATGTGATTTCAAATATTATTTTGCAAATTAAATAATGAATTAAAAGGTTTCAAACAAAAAATAATAATGGTTATTTTGAGTGTTTCGAGTGTTTTGAGTTGTTAAAGGTTGTTATCATTCACCTATGACTTTATTTTGAATATTTTATATTCATTTGACTTGTAAATGGTTATTAACCTGCAACTACAATATTATTATTTTTGAGTCTATTGAAACTATTTGTCTCTAGATTTCATTATTTATGAGAAAATCATTAATATTAACTTTCAATGTAAGAAATTTAAATGATTATTAACCACCCGCTACAATATTATTATTTTTTTGTCTATTGAAACCTTTTATCTAAAACTTCTTCAATTCATTATTTAATTTGCAAACATTTGAAATCACATTCCTTTACTTGTAAAAATTCTAAAACCACATTTTTAGATTTGTAAAGAAAAACAAACCACATTCCTTTATTTGCAAACATTGAAACCACATAGATTTTTTATTATTTTTTAAGTAAAAAGACGATGGTACCCTTGCCACGACATCATTATTTAACGGTGTTAAGGAATTTTTCGATTTTGTTAACGTTTGTAACCACGTTCCTCTATTTGCAAAAAAAGAAACCAGATCCCTCTATTTACAAAAGTGTGAAACTGCAAGGGTTTTATTTGTACTTTTCCCTTTAATTAAGTTTATCAAGTTGTGGTAACAGATAATAGTACTTAAGGGTTTGGGATCAAAAAGATATACCTGAAAAAGACATCAAAAGGGATATAATCTGCACTTAATTATAATTTGGGTTTAATTGTTCAAATAATTTAAATAGGCTTATTATTTATTTTGTTTTATATGTAATGCAAATGGATTTAGTCTCTAGGTTTTACATTGCTAACAAACATGACCTACAATTTCATGGTATATAGGAAACATTGAAGGCTAGATTTATCTCAGCTTTTCAATTTCATTGCTTAATTAATTAAGAGAAGAAAAATTGTATTGTAGATACTTACATAGAAAATATCATAAATAAACCAATACTATATTATGGAATAGAAACCTTAAAATGTAGACTCTGGTATCATGTAACTAGAAAAACTTAGAGGGAAAATATAAACTCTATATCCTGAATCCATAGATGTTACATATTTATATATACAATGAGATTGTTATATTTATAATGAAACACAATAACTCCTAATTACTACCGAGATCATGTTCTTATGATTGAAAATTATCATACAGAACTGAACTGGTCTGAAGTGCATTTACTGAAAAGAAATGACTGATTTGAGTTTAACTGAACTGATATGAAATTACTGACAAGGCATAAAGAACATAAATTCATTTCTATGATTATGCCTATGACTATGCTAACAGTTGTACATATTCTATAATATTGATAACTTGGTCTTCAAGTCCGGCTGACTCTTCTCGGAATATTCGGCTAACCGTCATCGGCGATCCACCGCCTGCACACACTCCGATGCTTAAGTCAGAATTTGTTTAATGAATGCGTCAGAACAATAAGAAAAGTAGTAAGATTGTCAGAGCATATTTTGTGAATAGTAAAAGTGTCTTTTCAACTTTCTCTTTAAGGTTTATATAGGGGTTTATTTGGAAACCCTAGTTGTGGTGAAACTCCTAAAATACCCCTCTCATGTCGAACAATGATATGGGAATCCTTTGGTAGACGACGTAAGCCCTTTCATTCCTTCACGACACATGGGCCTTATGATGGTCTAATCGCCATTCATGACGTAGGAGCCTCTTAATCGGGCTGAACGTGCCCTTTGGACTTACATACTTCTTAATGGGCTGATCGTGCCATTCAGACTTATAGATCGCTTAATGGGCTGATCGTGCCATTTGGACTTACAGATCTCTTAATGGGCTGAACGAGCGTCATAAGCCTTTTAGATAACCCTTCATACAGATTCGGGTGTTATCAAATATGAATCAAACACAAGAAAATAAATTAACCTCAAAAGTAACAAATTATCCCTAATGTTGAAAGCAAACTAAATGTTAGAAAGACTTTGTGCAAAAATCACAAGATTTCAACACTTGAATCTCAAGATATCGGCCAAATATGTGAGGCTATTCAGAGTAAACAAGACCGATTTTTCTCTCTTTCTTTTTTGATGGCCAAATTTCTCTTTACATAAGCTCTATAAGAGTATGATGAGACTCTCTATTTGAGCTCTTAAGTTAAAATTTGAAGAGTTTAGATAGAAATCTCACTCCAAGAGCCTCATAGTTACTCCTAAATCACTAAGAGTCACACTCTCTCTCATCACTTTTAAGAGTCTCTTTCCACATCCTAACTCTCTTTTTTTATTAATATTTTATGGTTATGTAACCTCTCTCCTCTACCTATTGGTAAATATAATAATAAAAAATAAATTTAGTTATAAAGAAAAACTTTAGGAGTTAAAATTAAGAGTATTGTTGGAGATGATACAATTTAGAGACGGCTAAGGATCCTCTAGAGTTCCAAGGAACTCCATGTGTGGAGTTCCTAAGATCTCAGCCACACAATTGATCCTAGAGCCCTCATTAATTAAACAAAACACTTTTTTCTCTCTCTACCTTTAAATGAGGGCCCTAGGATTTTATTGTGTGGCTGAGATCTTAGGAACTCCACACATGGAGTTCCTTTGGAACTCTAAAGGATCCGGACCCAATTTAGACACTCTCTAAATGACTAAGAGTAAATAATTTATATTATTTTTAGGAGTAGAACTGGGATGCTCTAAAAATTAGCTTAAATACCCTTAAAGTTTCTTGGGTTTAATCTATAGCCTCCTCATGAGTTAGAACTTGCAACAGGAATATCTATCCAAACCATTAACTCATCTCATTATTTACTATTGAGCTAATTGTCATTGGTAAAACTTCTTTGGATCTAGTTTCTTTAGTTCAAATAGATAGTTTTTCTTTTCTTTTTTTAAGAAATAAAGCCCTATTTTTTGTGATTAGATTGAATTTAACTGAAACATTAGAGAGGAATAAAAAGTTATTTAATTAAACTAATAAATAACACATCGAACCTGCAATGGATCTTCTTCTAAAGTGGGCTTATCATCATCTTCCCTTTTATAGGGGAGAAAGTAAAAAAAGAAAGAAATATGCTAAAATTAAATACGTCAAAATAAAGCAATTCATATCCTCGCAATAAAAAAGAAAACCCTTATGAAATGAAAAAAATCCAATTGAGGCCAAAAATTTGGAAGATGCTACCGAAATTTTGAGTTGCCGCCATTGTATTTTGGGCATCAACTTCACAATCGCACACGTCTCTTTGTCTTTCATCTTTATTAACAATTAAATATCATTTTCCAAACCGATATTTCAGAAGCTAAAAGGTGATAGAATTTTATGGATGCAGCATAATCCCATATTTCCACCGAACTTAGATATTATTCTGCTTCATTTTCTATCTTAACTTCCCATTTTATTAATATTTCAATGTGGGGGCACATTCAAAAAATCATTCTCCTTAAATGAGAAGATAGAAAAAATGAATTACGGGGTGGTTATCTCTCGTTTCGCCGTTAGTTTGGGCATCAATTAACTAACGCCTATCAGAAATTGATGTCATAAAATTGCAATTTTTAACGAAATAATTCAACTTTAAATACGTTGCTTTCATAGTAATTTTGACCGGAATCCAGTAAATGAATTCATCGGAAATTGCACGTAATAGCCAAATCACATAAATATTTCACATGGTAGGAAAGTGTAGTTTACTCTTCTGTATGAGACTGATATGAGTGAAAAAGGGTTTAAGTGTATCATTTTTTACAAGTTGAGAGAGCTAATATGACGTCTTAGGAGTTAGGGAGGCGAAAAGAATTTTTTGCCCAAACTTAAAAGGATGTATAGGGTTTTAATCCATTTATATACAATGTGAAAATAAGTAAAGAAAAGAACAAAAATTTAAACATATAAGGTTGGATTAATAAAAATTATAATTGTAACCAAAAAAGAGATTATAAACAATTTTTAAAAAAAATTATATAACTGACATTTATTTCAGTCAGTTAAATTAATTTAACATTGTTCGGTTAAGTTCGATCTTTCCGAATTTCAATTATTTCGATTTGAGTTTAGATTGAACTGATCGGTGAAACTCCTTATACATAATAATGATGAGTTAAGCCATTCTAAATAGTTACTTTACTCGTGGATCAATATTTTGAGCTTATAAATCTGAAATTTTCCAACAAAAACCCATGCCATTTCCATTCCTATAAAGTGGTGCACCACAAATGATAAGAGTTGAACTTTGGGTGAGGATCGTTGAATGATAACAATAAAAGAAGAAAAAGAAACAAAAGCACATGGAATTAGTGAATTATATATAATTTACCAACCATTACCAATCACCTTTTTCTTACTTTATTTTCTCCTTGTTCTCTTTCAGAGAAACAGCATCCACTAATGAGCTTTGTTGTTGTGTTACTTAGTTTAGTCATTATATTTTACTAATTAATCATTAACTAATTATTTTACATGTAATAATATCATCATTAGTCATTAACTAATTATTTTACATGTATAATATCATCATTAGCAGGTATAATCGGGCAGGATTCAAATATATATTATTATAATTAATTAATTAAATTGTTATTTTAAATGGTCGTCTGAGTATCAATATTCCGAAATTGCTTTTACCATAATACTCTTTAAATTTGTAGGCTCTAAAAGTGCAGCGGTATAAAAATAAAATTAGATAAAATAATTACAAAAATGTTGCTAAAGTGTCAAAGCTTTTTGATACTAGATGAACATTTGCCATGAACATTTGCATAATATGAAAGTAGTATTTCCTCTTGTTATGTGAAATTGGACCATATGATGGATTTTGATTATAATTTATAAAATACCAAATTAAGTATATAACACCATATGATTAAGTGTTAATTACAAGATTTTGCATATCTTCCTGAAATTCCTAGAATTCATTGGACCTGTTCAGAATTAACCAACCACCACGTGTATAGTGTCAGTGTGCTGAGCCAACTGGAGACGGCCACGTAGTTTAGAATTCCATGTTGGCTCTGAAGCAACTAATTCATATCTTTGATTTAGTTAGGTAAGATATTAGCTTGGGGTAAATTAAATTAAAGCTTGAAAAAATAAATTTTGTAAAAAATCATCGAAATACCTACCCATTTGTTGGATTTGAAAATTAATAAATATTTTACCAACTTACGGCTGATATTTGTAGAAGCTAGAGTGCTTTTTTTAAGAAAAAAATACATCATGAAAATAAGGAATGAAACTCCACATAAATTTAGGTTTAGAGTTAGTATAATACTACGAAATGAAAAAAAGTTGTACAAAGAGCAATAATAACAATAAAAAAATTAAAACTATAACATTAAAAACTAAACATTATATACTCCTTGTAAATTCAAATCCACAACTAAGCAGTTTCAATTCCACTTTCATTATTTACAACCTTTCAGATAATAGGATGTGAGTCCTTTCTATTTGCAACCACGTAGATTTAGTAGTTTACCAATAAAAAAAAACGATTTTGCACTTGTTAAAGTCACTAAAATATAAATGACATAATTAATGTAAATGATAGAAGCAAATCGTACGAAACACAAAACCGGGCATGTATACGAACTTCGACAAAAAAATCATAAATAAAGAAGAGAACGTAAAAGTTGTAGGATAGGTAAAATAGATGGGAGAATGAAGAAGGAAAATAACTTCATTCTTCCTCCTCAAACAAGGAGTGTCTAGAGTTTGTTTTAGTAAGGAGCAACTAGGGTTTTCAAGGAACAGAGAAGTTTGCACCATATCTTCATTTTTATATTTCTTTCTAAAATATATAGAATTTGTTTTATCTAGTTTTTTTTTTTTTTAATTATACTCTTGTTTGATAGATTTTCATACTCTTTTTTTGGTAACAAAAAGTTTAGCTAAGGGTAGACCTATTCACTCGCAAGGACATGCAAACCACAGACCTCGATGAGGGTTCACAGTGGAGTTTACAGATTGCCTACCAATAAGAGCTAAATTTTGACGAAGCGGGGACTCAAACCTCAAACCTTTCAAGTAGAAGATGGAGTGCCTTACCACTTGGACCAACTCTTATCGGTTAGATTTTCATACTCTGAGTTAAATATATTAATTTTTTTTGATGTGAATATAGATGATAAATTAATTAAATTATGTTTTATTAAAAGTTGAGGTTAAAGGAAGTGTAAGAGATTAAAAATCTCAACTAGCCAGACTGACACCTCCAAAAGTCATAAACAAAAACCTCTAAAGCTCGAATTTATTAATAAAAAAAATCAATAACTCATATATTTTTCTGATAATTTGAAATATAGAAATTACAAAAATTAGAACTAGAATGTTACTATTAAAAAAATCACAATTTACTAGCCAAAACAAGAGCTAAAATGTTAATCACTCTGTCACCTTTGATAGGAGTGAGAAAATGAAAAACCCATTAAGGAAAATCCTAAGTATGATTAGGAAAAAGACTAGAGAAGCCGAATCCAATTCAAGCCACACTTAATTTTGGTTGGGGAACAACCAAAATTTCACCTTGCAGCTCAACCAAATACACAAAAGTAATGTCTGAAAGTGGAACCAAAAGCGCCATGAGGAAAACCCATGTAACTCCTGAAGATGCATAACCTAGATACTTTAGTAAAATGATATTCGAATGACATGTTTTACACCCCATATTGACAAGTTTCTCAATTTATTTTCTGCGAATAAGTTGTCAAAATGAAGATCTTGTTTATTAATATTAATTAATGAAGTAGTAGGAATATTTTTCTGATAATTAAACTGAAATAGTGGCTAAATTATGAAAGTGATTTGAGTGTGTTTATCAAAATAAAAAGGTAATCACTTGTAAAATCAACATTAGAGTAGAGCAACATATTCAATAATTGTTTGTTTGTTATATACAAATGAAGTCATCCAAATCTATTAGACCCTATCTTTATAGTATTAATAAGGTAATTTTGGTCTTGTAAAACTACCAACATGCATAATTTTTCAAATGCTTATATTTGGTTCAATAATTTCAAAGTGGTTATATTTATATTGGATGATAATGTGTCAGTTAACAGAAAATTACTAAATTAGTGCTATTTTTTTTTTAAATGGAAAAGAGCAACTTCATTAAATGAGAGAAAAAACACTAAAGTATGATAATTAAAGAAACACAAAAAGAATGAATATTTTGAATGAAAATTTTGGTAGATATGAGATTTGTAGCATAATTTGCAAGCTCGTGTGCACTAACCAATTATCCGTTTGCTTCTCATGGCTTTTTCTTTTTAATAAGTAACTACGTATAAGTTCAATAAAATCTCTCATTCAATAATAAAAATGAGTTGCTCAATTTTAGTGCATTTTACTGATCTTCATGTGACCATATGGGTGACTCTACAGTTTTAACACACGTGATGTACATAGAAATCTTACATATAATTCTCAATCTGCTTCCATCTATTTTTCTAATGTGCCGGTATCATGATCTCTTAATCCGCTAATTGCTCAAATTTTTCTACTTAAACGCCACCCATTTCAAACTCGGTCGCTATAACTGCCCCTTACAATGACGGTTATATATGCTCACCCTAATTCTTGAAGATTGGAGAATTTGACGCTCAAACTCATATAAATTTAACCCATGTATAAATTCGATCTCCGAAAATTGAAGTTCTCGCGGGATTAATTGCTCCAAAAGAGGTTTTGAGGTGAGGTAATGTTAAACTTCCCCATAGGTGTCATGGTGTGGGTCCCAAAAAACTTAGTGGAGAGGACCTTCAATTTGCTTTCCTTCCCTCCCTCCTCTCCCCCACCATACCTCACCAATTGCCTCCTTATATAAACCAAGTAGCTAGCAACTCACAATTCTCACAACTCCTTCCTTAATATATATACTTCCAACTTTCTACCTCTTTATCCAATGGGTGGTAACACGGATTACCATTGCCCACACCGCGTTGCGATTCCTCCCGCTAAACCATTTCTCAAGTCGCTGAAATCGGGTCTCAAAGAGACGCTTTTTCCTGATGATCCTTTTAGACAGTTTAAGAATCAGCCCGTGTCACGAAAAGTCGCTTTAGGATTGCAGTATTTTGTGCCTATTCTTGAATGGGCTCCTCGTTACACCTTTAATTTCTTCAAAGCCGATGTTATTGCTGGAATTACTATTGCTAGTCTTGCTGTTCCTCAAGGGATTAGTTATGCTAAGCTTGCTAACTTGCCTCCCATTATGGGACTTTGTAAGTTCTTCTTTTCACTACAATAATTTGGTGCATCCGTTGCTAAAATTTCTTCAATCATATGTGGGTTAAGTTAAAAGAAAAAAAGAAGCTTAAACAACAATCATTTTATCCTGAGCTTGTAAAAAAGAAAAACGTTTACATAAATTCATAGATTATTTTAGTGAAAGAATTTTTCTTTATTTTAAATAATGAAGACCTAATGCCCATATATAAAAACTTTTCAACTACATACGACTTCACCAATTAGAGAAATTATAACTTTGACAATTAAAAACATAATTGATGTAAGTGCTTTTGTTACAAGTTATGCATATTCTTTACGACTTAAATTCAGAATAATTTAGTTTCATTCAACAAAATTCATTAAGCATTCAATACAATTTAACCAATTCAGTTCAGTTTAGACATAAAAAAAAAAAAAAAACTTTAATCTGATTATTGTCACAAACACCATATATGATTTTTTATTTGTTTTGTTAACGAAAAATGTCATTGATTATGCAGATTCAAGTTTCGTGCCGCCATTAGTATATGCAATGTTAGGGAGCTCAAAAGATTTGGCGGTGGGAACAGTTGCAGTGGCTTCACTTCTAATTGGTTCCATGCTAAGCAAAGAAGTTAACCCTAGTGAAAACCCAAAACTCTATGTTCAATTAGCTTTAACTGCCACTTTCTTTGCTGGAGTTTTCCAAGCTACTCTTGGTTTTTTAAGGTTAGTATTTAATTCATTTGACCAATCTAACAATACTCTTTTGTCTTAGTCTTAAATATGGGTATTTGTGATTTGTCCTAAATCAAAATTACTTGGTATGTTGTTACATATGGGACAAATATTGTCCCAATTTCCCTACTATCTTACCATAGTAAGACTTTGTTTGACATTGTTATTAAAGCTTTCTCAGTTTCTTTAAGCCAATCTAATTATAAAATGTCTACTTCCTTTTTTATAATTTTCTTTTTTCAAAATAAAGTACCTATTAAAGGTTAAATTTTGTGAGATTTTTTAATTGATAAACTGATTGAACTAAAATATGAGCTACTAGTTACAATTCAGTTATATCTTTTATATTAATTTTTGAATGCTCTCTCAAGCAAATAGGCTTAAAGCATGCACAATGCATATCCATCTCACCATGTGTTTTTAAATAAACAATATCAAAGTTTAGGTCTCGAACTCATGATCTATTTTATAAGTCACAAAAATTGTAATATAATGTCGATTAACTAATAGAACTAAAAAATTCGAGTTGATAGTTAAAGTCCAACAACATCTAATCTCCGACATATAGTTATGACTGTGAATAAAAGTTAATAACTTACCTTTTTATTTCTTAACTTTTTTGTAACTTTTATTACGTATTAATAAAAAGAAAAAATCAACTTTTTATCTTTTTTTTCTCCGCAACAATCTTCTTTACATTACTTTCATTCGCATCAACTATTTCTTCTTAAAGTGATGTTAAACTGACCCTAAATTATACTTGTTGCTATTAATTTTTAACACGTGTCATATTTATTCTACTTTTCAAATTATTTTCCACGTATTATATATTGAATATGTAAAAAAACGGGGGAAAGTATAGTTATAATTATATAGAACATGTGGAGGTGCACATTTATGTTGATTTTGATTAATTGTATTTCAATCATGTGGATTAATTGATTAATGATGATTGCTAATCAAAATTACAAAATTATGTAGACTTGGGTTTATTGTAGACTTCTTGTCACATGCAACAATAGTGGGATTCATGGGTGGAGCTGCCACTGTTGTTTGTCTTCAACAGCTTAAGGGTATTCTTGGCCTTGTTCATTTTACTCATGGCACTGATCTTGTTGCCGTTATGCGCTCCGTTTTTACCCAAACACATCAGGTAATTTATCTTCATTATGTTAAACGAGAGGCTCGGACATTCCAACCAGGTTGAATTAACATTATTTACTATTTTGGTTGCAGTGGAGATGGGAAAGTGTAGTGCTGGGATGCTGCTTTCTTTTCTTTCTACTACTCACTAGATATTTTGTAAGTAAAATTCCTAGTCCTTTTTATTTCTAATGCAAGATTAAGAAAATGTAATAAATTATACGGAATTACTAATTTACCCTCTTCAAAATTTTATTGACCTTCAGCAGGGATTCTTTAGAAACAAACAAGTGCTTTCAATATTACCAAATTCAATATTCAGGGTAACTGATTAGTTATTAATTGGGAGTTGCTACACGTGTCATGTACACGTGCAAAGAAAAATAAATCAGTCAAAACATCAAGCATTGAAATTGATATTTGACCTTCGATTTGACTATCTATCTGAGAAGTTTTTTTTCCAACTTTAGAATTTTAAATAAGTCGATTAAATTTGATTTTAATGGTTGATGACTTCGAGTCGCTTAAGTGATTTCGAGTTCTAATTGTTGATGACTTCTAATTGTATATACGTTTAAAAGAAATTAATTGAAAAAAAATTCATTTAAAAAGCGTCTGACATATCTTGAACTGTAAAATTTGCAAAATTTACAAAAGAAACCAAAACCAATTTCTTCAACCTAAATGTAGTTCAAACTCGTGAACTCCACGATCATAAAATGAATCACTGAGCTATGAACTTTACCATTATGTATAATTTTGGGTTAATTTTAAATAAGCATTTTGTGGTTTTACAATTTTACAAATAAAAGATTGTAGTTTGCCTTTGAGCAGAAAAAAGACTATGGTTAGAATTGTTTGCAGAATTAAGGAAATAATCAATTTTGTTGACGTAAATGAGGATATTTTTTGCCCGAAATATTTTTCTGACCTTTGATGAGTCAAATTAGAGTTAAGCTCAAAGGCTAGAAAAACATTTCGGACAAAAAAATGTTTTCGTTTACATCAACAAAATCGACAATTTCCTTAATTCTGCAAACAATACGAACCACAGTCTTTTATTTGCTCAAAAGGAAACCACAATCATTTATTCACAAAACTGCAAAACCACTCTAATTTTTCAACAACTGTAGACATATTTAAGATACGAGTTTACACAGTTAAAGTTTTGACTTTTGTGTATACACAGAATTTGCGTCAATTGATAGTAGATTGAACAGTCACTAAACCTTAAACAGGAATTCTGAATCAGAATATTTTATGGCTAAAACAACAATAATGAATTTGAAAATATTCGATTTGTTTATGGTGTTAAATCAAACTTTTGATATTTATGAAATGATGATGGAAAAACAGAGCAAAAGAAAGGGATGCTTCTTTTGGATAAATGCAATGGCACCATTGACGTCTGTTATCTTAGGAAGTGTCCTTGTCTACCTCACCCACGCTGAGAAACATGGCGTCCAAGTGGTAATCTCCCTTTCTTTTATTTCTAATCCTAATTACTCTTCTCTAATCTCGGATCTAATTCTATTTTAACTAACTTAATTTATACCTGATATTCTGTTTCATCTATTTACAAAAAGAATCTCACTATTACACCAATTTTAGCAAGACCATATCAATAAGATAAACCATTTTTGTGGGATATATTTTTGTCAATTAATTTTAGGCAGGATGTGAAGATTTCACCTACCGAATATAATTATGATAATATATTATTAGCAAGAATACTCATAGTTAATCTAATTAGACTTAACAAGGTAGTGAAATTTGACAATCCATTGTTAACATTTAGTTAAAAGTGGTAAGAATAACTGAAACTTAACTATGACCTTAATCTTTTAGACTTTTAGTTGAATTGCATGGTATCAAACTCTGCCACGTGATTGAGGGTTTGTGTCCTCGCAACCTCAACACATGATAAAGTGACTGGGGTTAGACATGTTTCAAGTGCAATAGACATTCGTATAAGTTTAATGTGTTTGTGTAAATGCAGATTGGACACTTAAAAAAAGGGTTGAACCCAACATCCGTAACGGAGTTGGATTTTAGTTCACCATATTTGATGACAGCTCTCAAGACTGGAATCATAACGGGTGTTATTGCACTTGCTGTAAGTAGTCTTCACATGTTATGTTATGTTATGTTCCTCATTTCATTAATAATACTTCCAAAACCGTTTCCTTAAAATTCTGCTGACATCTACTACTTCACTTCCCTCATGTTTTCTGTTACTTTCTCACTATACTCTTCCATTCAACTACCCACAATTATTTGGATTCCATCTGAATTTTGTTGATGAAATTCCTTGAAAGGGGTAAAAATGAATGATGTTCAAAATGTTTGGAAGAAAAATTTAAAAATATTAAGGAGTATATTTATCCCATCATAAATATTTTGGGCCTCGTGGCCCATTCAGGCCCATATTTGATAGCTTGAATTGAATTTGAACATATGATACCTTTCGGTTCAAGTTACAAGTCCGCATATAAAATGGATTGGTTTTGAGTTTTAAGCTTGGTCCAGTACTTTTACATACTTTCTTTCTTTTTCTCATCTAGATTTGATTTTTTTTTATTATTTTGTTGAATACTTTCGATTCAAAATTATATTTTTATTTTATTTTACTTTATTGGGTTGCTTAAAAAATTTTGAGTTTGTTGATTTTTATTTTATAATTACAGTTTAATTTCAATCTTATTTTTGTTAATATACACATATATTAGTTAGACGGGTTGGTTAAACTTGAGAATTAGTTCTAGTATTTTGGTGCGGCCTGTCCGGGCTTTATGTGAACGTACTACGGGCTAAGCTAGGCTTGATGAAAGTAGCCAATTGTCAGCATGGTTTGGTCCAGCCTAAAGAAAAGATCTAGCTCCAAAAATTATATAAGATCAATATTCTAATTAATCGGAATCATTTCAGGACTAGACTTTGTTGTTGTTGTTTTGTACAGGAAGGAGTAGCAGTAGGAAGAAGTTTTGCTATGTTCAAGAACTATCACATTGATGGAAACAAAGAGATGATAGCTTTTGGGCTCATGAATATTGCTGGTTCTTGCACTTCTTGCTATCTAACTACAGGACCATTTTCAAGAACAGCAGTGAACTTCAATGCAGGATGCAAGAGTGCATTGTCAAACGTAGTAATGGCGACAGCGGTGATGATCACATTGCTATTTCTAACACCATTGTTTCATTACACTCCCCTCGTCGTGCTTTCCTCCATTATCATCGCTGCAATGCTCGGATTAATTGACTATGAAGCTGCTATTCACCTTTGGAAAGTCGACAAGTTTGATTTCGTTGTTTGCATCTCTGCCTACATTGGTGTTGTCTTTGGCAGTGTCGAAATCGGCCTCGTTATTGCTGTAAGTCTAACTTATACATCACAAATTTACAACAGTCACGAAGTGAGAAACAAATACTCACTTAATTACAGAAATTTATTAAAAGCTAGTCCAAAAAGATAAAAATAAATAAATTTAAGAGACAAATTCACTATTTATCCAAACATTATGTTTCTATTAAGTTGAAAAATGTAACTGATATGAACATAACTTACAGGTGGCAATTTCATTCCTAAGGATGCTCCTATTTTTAGCAAGGCCAAAAACCTTAGTCCTTGGGAACATTTCAAACACAATGATTTACAGAAGCATGGATCAATATCCAACTACCGATAATGTCCCTGGAGTTCTCATTCTTCAGATTGATGCTCCTGTCTACTTTGCCAATGCTAACTACTTAAGAGAAAGGTACATACGTAATTCGATTTATATTCGGATAGATTAAGAGAAAAATTAATTTGATTAATTTTGCTTAATCACATTGGTTATATTTAATTTGTTTTTAGGATTTCAAGATGGATTATTGAAGAAGAAGATAGGATCAAATCCACTGGAGGAGCCAGTTTACAATATGTTATACTGGATATGAGTGGTAATATATGTGGTTCAATCATTCTCAAAAATCTAATTTTGCTAAATATTGTGGTGTTTAGTAATCATAACCGTAGTTGTCAAGTCGTGTTTCGACTAGTGATATCAGAGTCATCTAGTCAAACGTTAGACCATTTACATGGTTCTGCAAATTTTGAGCTTCAAATGACCCACTGATCTAGACGTGAAAGCGTGTGTTAATATCCCACATCGGGTGCAATTATCCTCAAGTTATAACAAATTCAACCCTTGACAGGCATTGGAAGCATTGATACAAGTGGGATCAGCATGTTAGAAGAAGTTAAGAAACAAACAGACAGAAAAGGTCTAAAGGTACTACATATTTGTTTATAACATCATTTGATTCAAAACATTTACACAACTACTTATTGTCAAGATTAATAACACAAATATGCCGTTGCATATGAACTATCACCTTTTAGTTTAGTCACTTCTTTGACACTTATTTTGTTTATTATGAGTGTAGCTAGTACTGTCAAATCCAAGAAGTGAAGTGATTAAGAAGTTGGAGCTATCAAAGTTTATCGAAACAATCGGTCAAGAATGGATTTATTTGACAGTAGGAGAAGCAGTAGCAGCTTGCAACTTCATGTTACATACTTGCAAATCTACTCAAGTTTCTGATGCCCAGAATAATGTTTAGTGTTTGGGGTTCAAAAATGGAAACAGAAGATGATTTTTTGGATTGTAATTTCTCTGAAATCAGCTTTTGTAATTTCTTTCATCAAATTTAATATAATCCACCTCTCCATCATTTTAATTAGCATAAAAGAGTGCAATCCTATATGCATCCTAATTACAATTCATTACAAGCAAATCAATGATTCTAAAGATTACTTGTACTTTAATATACTCCCATCATGTTACAAAAAAAAAAAAAAATATACTCCTCATCATCAAAAGGAAAAAAGATGTTAAACTATAAATATTTGATTACTATCAGAACTACCATCTTCTCCTCATGTATTGCCTCTAAACATATGAGCCAAAAGTATAATTAAAGGTACACTTGCCTACAAACAATTATGTAGAGATAAATTTCACAAATAAACTTCTCCTTAGCAATTGAATCCTAAAATTTTAGGTAATTAAATTTGTCTTTAGCAATTGGATTCTAAAAGATAAATTTCTCCAGTAAATTTCATCAATCCCGAATATTGAAAGCATCATATGACATGTTCAAATGATAGAGTTCAAATTCAAAATAGAATCTCACCATTGAAAATACTTATTGTTAGCTTCAAATCACCTGCCTGCAACAAACTATGGTTGAAATATGTAAATTCAAACTTCCTATTGACCCAAAGGTCATACCAAAAGTTATTTGAGATACGGTGTCTGACACGGATATAGACACGGAAAACGTCATTATATTCCTAAAATAGCCTAAAAATAGTGTCTGACACGGTGTCCGATACGTGTTCGGTAGACTAGTAAGGAGAAGTGTCCGAGTATCATAGGTCATCAGCAGATCTTGTCTTCCCTCCCTTGAAGAAATAAAAGTACAACTAGTTTATATATATGACTTTACAAGGCATACATGATAAAATATAAGCAACTTGTGCTGCACCATTATTTCTAATTTTACACTTGTTGGGCAGGGTGCTCAGTTTGAAATTGTACAAGTCTTCTATTCAGCACGGTCAACTTTATTTCACCCTGAATCCGGGTGTAGCGAAGAATGCGTCCACGTTAGCGTCACTGCTAAACACTCTAGTGATCCCTCTCCTATATACGAGCAATTCTCTTGGGCTCCGGGTGTTTCAAACACCCTCCATTAGGATTGTGCCATGTGGCACAACAATCCTAAGGAGCGGTGTTTGAAAACACCCGGATCCCCTTAGAAAATCCCCCTATATACTTATTTGGCGAATTGTTTGAAGACTATCGTACAAGTTTATGTTCTTTGTGGCTTGCATATCCTATCCTTCTTTAAGCCCAATGCTTAAGCACTTAATTTTATCTTAATATATCTTTGAGATCTTATAGTGGGCTCAAATAACTTGCTACTTTGAACTTATAAAGTGTGTTCTTAGTCCTTAAACTTGCTTATAGTGACACTACATAACATTTGAGAATTTGGATTAATGCACATCATTATAGGTAAGCTCGTGGAATTAATAAATTATTGCAAACAATTTTAGGTGGCAAAAAGTTACTCAAGAGATCTTCGTTAATATATTATTAAGCTTTTGACATTTCTGTCTTTTGTGTGTATATATGTATGCCCACACAAAAATGTTGTATTTGATGAATAACACAACACGAATTCAATTGGCATTGGTAAATGCAGATTTTATGGATAACAAGTCATTTTGTGATGACACGGAAAGTAACACCCAAATTTGTAAGTTTAAAATTGTCTTGCTAACTTGAGACGTAAAATTTAAAATAATGGTATTCTATATACTTACGTTATCACGTGTACATCATCTTAAGAGAGCTAATAAATTTGCAAATACAACTCAAAACTCAAATTTTTGTATATCATTTGCAAAAAAATAGATTGTATTTGGATTGTCTTACTAACTCGAAGGTAACATAAATTTAAAAATATTATTATAATATACTCTTATGTCATCACATGCATGTCATCTTAGGAGGCTTAAAAGATTTAAATAGGATCGCAAAACTCTGAACTTTACATATCATCTATAGTTATTCATAAAAAAGTAATTTTTACCTTATTTATTTTCACCATTGAATTAGTAATATGAAATATTGTGTTAGTATGAAATCTGATCTGTAGTATACGATATGGAAATGCAATAGCATAAGAGAAAAGTTACAGGGGCAAAAAGAAAATATAAGAAGGGAGAAGATGTTACAAGAACAAAAAAGCCAAAACAAAAGATGCTAATATTTATAACAAACATCGACAACGAAAGTAGACAGAAGCTTTTTGAAGCCAATGTCTTAAAGTTAATTTCCTAGCACTTGCAACAGAAACAACATTTTATACTCTTGTACGTAAAAAACATTCTGATTTCAATATGGACCAAACCCGCCTTGCAATACAACACAGGACAACCAATTCGCGTAAAATAAGCTATCCAGAAATCAATAACTTGACAAACCCAAGTCAACAAAATTAAGACATACACAAGGTGGCTATCAAAAAAAGTGCCTTCTTGACACTGCTTGCAACGCCTAATCAAGAGCTCGAAAAAATTCACCTGATTCTGCTGTTTTCTGTAGGCGTTTTCAAAAGCAGCAATTCCGCACAAGTACATCTCTGCTTACTTCCATACCCGAAAAAATAGAGCAAATCCACTAAGAATTGCTCAGCTTCTCTTTGAACACGCGAGGAATCAGTTCATGTGCACCAACATCTATAGCTTCTGGATCTCTGTATTGATAATAGTAGGAAATAGAAGTTGAGTATATGGAAAATGAATGCAAGAACCAACGTGCTCTCATTTTTTTAAAGCTCAGAATTGGAAACATAAAAAATTTAGTCTGAACAAGAAAATGTCTGCAATCCACAACCAATTGAATACTGCAGATAGAGTTAAGGTATATCCTATCACCTTTACGTTGTTTTGCCATCAATATTTTATACTCTAAATTGTTGTTCCAATAGATAAGAAACATGCATACTATGGTTTATTGGGTGGTCGCAGGATGGAAGAAATAGATGTATTTTCAATGGGCTAAAGCATCCAGAGGCCCCTAAACTTTAATATATTAACGCATTGAGCTTATGAACTTAAACATTGAGCTCATGATCATTTACAGCTTTACAAGTCTACACATTGAGCCCTTCTAAAAAAAGACTCAACAGGGATTCTTTTTCTAGATTTATAAATGATCAAGGCCCCAATTTGAAAATAAAAGTCCAAATTTAATATATAAGTTTATAGATATCAAAAGAAAATATTAGGGGGGCCAATGTGTCAAATTGCATAAATCAAGGGTCTCAAAGTACTTCCGTTTAGCAAAATGTAAAAGTACTTCCGTTTAGCAAAATGTAAATCGTGATGCACATAGAGTGGAAGAGAAATTTACAATAGTCTTAGAATTAGATTGGAGATAGGAGTATAGAGATATCATATTTAGAGTTCAGTCCGGTTCTTCTTGAAGACTTAAAGACCAGGAAAAAAAGATACGATAATATAATGCATGTGTACACGAAAGCCGGGATGATTTTGAAGAGGAATGCTGCATTAGAGTAAATCAGACAATACCTGCACAAAGTTTGCCCCTTTTCATTAACACTAGGTACAAACCACAATTTTCGCAGGATAGGTGACTCAAATTGAATAAAGAACCCATCATGTTGCCCCGATTTCCACTTTCTTGATCCCTGACCTTTCCAAACCTACAAAAGAAAATCATTGATTATGCTATATGCCTATATGGATATCACAAGTGAACTAAGCAATTGAACACCTGAAGTTTTTTCTCAACACGTATTGAAGCGGCAGTACATTTTGAACCGTTTCCAAAATGGAAATTCATAGGAGATGTTTCAGGTAGCATTTCTGTAATTTAAAAAACTGGAAACTAATGTCTTAAAATAAAATATGTTTCCAGAAACAAATCTGCATGTTAACTGATCTCTTGGGAATGATGCATTGATCACTTTGCATAGACCCCAAAATAATACCCTTATATTTTATCATGTACACATTTCTGTTTCTGTTATTTTGAACAAATACAGTTTTTGTTTTCATGCAACCCAGTCTAAAAACACTAGCCAGAGATATCAAGCAATAACAATTGAGATCAAACAGGCATCCTAGGTACTTGAATCTTATGGTCCATCATCACCTTCTTATGGCTTTTTATCACTGCATGGTCAAATCCAAACATTTTAAAACAAAAGAAAATTCTCACCTTCATTGTTATTCTATTGTACATGTAATTTAGATGAATATATTTTTTAATTCAAATATTAAATAATGTTTTGTGCTTAATTAAACTTGCTATTCGATTTAATGATCTATTCTATCTAATTAATAGTAAAGAATATATAGGGGGAGGTATGCAACTTAATTCACTAATATAGCAGGCAGCAGCTGTCACAAAGCTATCATATTATTTATAGTGTTAAGAATTTGATAGTTTTTAGAGATTTGTAGGCTGACAAACTATAAACCAAGTCTTTGGGTTTATGTATTCTACAATCGGAAATGAATGGATAAATAAAATTAATACAGAAAAAATAACATCAGAACTATCTTTTCTCAAGAAGACCAGTATCAGCAAATTGAAATCTTACCTGTGGGTAAGATATGATACTTTTTGGCACCACTAAGCAAGCTGCTTTAGAGAAAGACTCCACAGCATATTGCCTGAGAAATGTGAAACAACTGCTGTGTGTTTCGGGAGATTCAAAGGCCTATAAGAGTAAACAGAAACATAATCACCAAACACCACCAAGAACTTCTTTCATAAAAGGCCAATGGCACATAGCAAAACATTATGCATTTGAAAATCAATACCCTAATACCTTGTCAATATTGACAACTGGAGCGTATTTATCTGTTAGCGTTTTTTCCTTATCAAGAAGAAAGTAAACCCTAGGATCAACTTTAGAAGTTTCATGCCAACATTTTATTGCTGTCTCCATTGTCATAACAAGGAAAGAAAAAATTTCTTTCCAGCATTCTTCGGATACATTCTTCTCAGACTGCAAGAAAAACACTAAATTAGTCTCCTTACCTCCTAAGTGCGTGCATTATTTCATGGTTCTTTGTAACCACACTTACAATTTCAGATTTCAACGTATCCAGGTACTTAGCCATGTCTATATTAGATTTCATACTCTCGACTTGTAGAGCTCGTTTTTTCTCCTTTGCCAATTGGGATATCCTCTTAATCTTCCTTGATACCTCAGTGCTCTGAGGGTTGTACTGCAAAGCTGTTTGGAAAGCAGCCATGGCCTATAATTATTTGCAAAGAGAAGTATGAGAAGAACTGTATCCAGCATCTACAGAAACCAAATAGTTTATAGGATAAAAACAAGAGAGGCAATCATACATCATCATACTGTTCCATTGCCTCTAACACACAGCCCTTCCTGAAATATCCCTGTGGCAATCAAAGTGAAACCATGTTTAGGAATGCAAGCGTAATTGATGAGTAATATAGAGACGTTTGCGCTTACCTTTTCCCATTTGGGGTTCAAGGTGATTGTTGTCTCTGCATCAGCAAGGGCTTTACTAAGCTTAACCAATTGAAGGAATGCTGCAGCACGATTGCTGGCAAGTGATTAAGCATCATGCAATGAAAGAAATGTTAGAAAAATGTTGATTACTTGAATCAACCAAAAGCAACATGTCATGAAAAAAGAACCACTAAGAAGACAAATAGAGGTAGGACTTGAAATGATGATACAGGGACATTTGAGTCAAGTGTTAAAGTCATTTGTGAGGCATAAAGCTAAAGAAATGAAGAAAAAGCTTCAACAATGTCTATAAACTCCAAGGTCAGGATTTCAAACCTGTAAAGAGTATGATTGGAAGGATCGAGTTTAATAGCCTGAGTGTAAAGAGCAGCAGCTTTCAGATAGTTCCCTGCTTTGAATAATTCATTTCCCTTATCCTTCAGCGATACCGAATCACCTCTATCTGATCCCGCCATTGATATTCTCCCTCTAGGGTTTAACTCAACTTTCTAAAATTCAATTCCTTCGCGGCTCTTCACTTCTTCCTCCATCCTCACCGTCTTTAATTTTGGATATCACTAATTGAGTCATTTCATGTGAAACTATCGACTAGTTACATGATAACGTGTTAAGTTCACATTTAACAACTATGTGTCACATTATTATTGAACAAAAACTTAATTAAAAAGATAAAATGAATTTATTAAACTACTTTAAAAAATTTGCATATAATTTAAACCAATATATATTCGTGTAAATTAAATTATGTGGAATCAACCTATGGACTGGATTGTAGAGGATATAATTGGATTTGGAACTAGATTATTCAAGCCCATTAATTATTCAAGGTTGGAGGAAAGTGGGTTTTAGCCCGGTATCATCCAAGGTACCGTCGGAGTTTGACGGAACTAGAATTCCTATTCAGCCGGGACTTAAAAATTTAGTAACAAAATATTTCATTGCATCTGTTAAAAATATAATTGTATCAAAATTACACTTTTTCGCAAAGCAAACCACATTTACGTTTGTTTGAGTCAAGCTTGTTTTTTCAACAACAAGAATAATTATTCGTACCAATATCTTTTTGAATTAAGAAAAATAATATACTATATCTTAAAATAATAATAAAAACCCACGCAACATTATTCATTAGTATCATTAGTGGCATAAACGAAGGCTTCTAGATTGCTTACACATTTAGAATCGAAAATCCGACTTGAAGTTTGAACTTATTAAATTGTCTAGATCACGCTTAGATATCCAATGGTCACAAATGTTTGGTAGTTGCGCCCGTAAGATTACAAAGGTTCATTTGGTCTCAATAAACTAACTTATCTCTGACTAATCAACGTAATTAGCATCAGTAGTCACAAAAGTTTGATAAATGTTCCTGAAAGATCACAAAAATTTCATTTTGTTTCAATGAAATCACTTAAGTTTACTTTTGTTCCAATAAAGTCACTTTAGACGTTTTCCGTCTATTTTATCACCGGAACTAATGTCATATCAACAAATCGTTCAATTTTTGTTCCTCATGTGAAATTTATTCTTTTATCTATTTACCCACAATTCTTTCCATCTTCTTCTTCTTCCAAACTTCCAATTGTTTATTAGATATTTTTTTCTTCTTTCTTCTTCAACTCATCCATTCTTAGATCATTCCAAATCATATAGAAAAATCTCTAATTTTAAAATCAGAAATCATAATTCGTGAAGTTTATTCTCTAAATTGTGTAATTACTTTCATTTTTGCAAAATTCTTCTGTAATTTGTAGCGAGTTTGGTTGATACATCGTCATATCCCGTGAGAAAATTATTGGTAATCACCCAATTTCTCCATTAGTCTTTGAAGGTCCTCTCAACTATCCGAACTGGCCTCTAATACTTTTTACTGCATGCATTGACTACTACTAACTAACTAACTGGATCCTAGTTAAAACACACAAACCAATAGCATATCGTAACACACATTTTATTTTATAATATAATTCACAAACATCTTTCTTGAATTGCTAATTCCCAACCACTCTTCCATCATATTAAATATTAGTATATGACAGCAAACATACAAAACAATAGAAAACAAAATGACCTTTGAATTGCAGCAGTAACGCGTTCTCTTTTGAACAATCAAAATCAACTAAATCAAATTTTCTTTCATTAAATCTTTTGACAAGTTCTTCCATTTTGTCCCAATTTTTGCAATTTGGATTATGATACTTCTAACCATAGATCATCATCTCTTTTTTAAATTGAAAATGATAGAAGTTTATTTAAAAAAAAGCAATATTGATTAGGAAAGAGACAATGATAAGAATAATAATTAAAGTTTGTGTAGTTTCATGCATTTATAAAGTAATGAAGAAACATGGTGATGATATATCATGCCTAACAATTCGAAGTGATATATCTACAGAGTTAACAAATAAACATAATGTATTTATCAAAACAACACACTATGACATTTTTTATGTTGGTCATGGTTAGGGTTGAGTGAAATTTGATTTATACCATGAGAGATAGAGGAGAAAGAAAACGAAAAAGAAAAAGAGAAAATTAGTTAGGGTTACAATTCAATGTGTGTGAAATTTAAAATACTAAGATTAATCTCCGATCAATAAAATATCATGATAACTTAATTTTAAAATCTGTGAAAATGTAGAAACTTTTTTGAAGAGCTGTGAAAATTCAGAAACTTAATTTCAAAATATAAACTTCAGTTAAATATTTAAAGTTCCAAAACTTTAAAAGTCTAATTATGCATAATGATGACAATTATATGTGTATAGCCTATGAATTGGTCTAAAATGTTTGGTACATTGACTCTGATTAAAGGTGAACTCCCAATATATGTAAAAATTTCTACTTGCAAGTTGATGGATTTAAATAAAAACCCAAAGTTTTCAGTACATACACACATAATAGTATCTCGAAGAAAATAACTTAATCTTTATTTAATCCTAACTAAAACTGACCACTCCAACTATGCAAATCTTTATTTAATCATAATAGTGTCTCGAAGAAAATAAGCTTATTGTCTTATATAAAAGCCCACCACTTGACTTTTTTTCTAACCCCATATTATTACAATCATGGACTCAGTCCTTTTATTTTTTTTACCAATTCCTCTCCTTATTACATTTTGCACAATTATATAATTTTACTATACTCTTTAGTACTATAACAAGTTAACGAATTATTTCATAGAGTTTATTAGAGTATAACAAAATACATAGACTAGTTTTATTTTTTTTGATGAGGACATAGACTAGTTTTATAATTAAGGAAGCACCTCACATACAAATAACATCCTTTAAAGTTTTAACAAATTGGTTTTATATACAACTGAAGCAATTTTATATATTTTGGCTAGCCTATAGCTGTATTAATAATCTAGTAAAAATTTTAGATATTTCGAATGAATCTAATTTATATGTCGTAAACTTAGTTATTAGTAATTATTTTAAGTTTAAACTTCTAGTTCGGTCAGCTTCTTAGCACAAATTTATCAAAATTAAAATAAAGTTTATACTTGTATTAGTAATAATTGAAATATTTTAGATATGATAGAGTTAGAATAGGGTAGTTAAATGGTCAAAACATCACATTCAAATTTTTTGATCGTGCAAGGATAAAATTAGGGGTAAATAATTTTAAAGTTTTTAAATTTTTAGATAACACATGTTTAATCTCTTCATTTTAAAAAACACATTTATAAGTCTGTATCTTTTCTTATAATTGACTCTTTGATCATTTTATTTAGAGTTGTAACTGTTTTGACATGAACAAACAGACATGACATAATAGAATCACATAATCATTTTGTATGACAATATCAATATCTAGAAAGTTAAAATATTTTATGCTAAATATCTAAAAAATAGATAAAAAAAAAGACTGAAAAAATAATTATAGCAAAAAGTATGAACCTAAAATTGTGCTTTTCAAAATAGAAAGGCTAAAAAGTATGTTATGTATAACTTTGGACTTTAAAATTATATACTCTAAAGTCAATTATGTTTGGAAATGTTATGCGTGAATTTACACAATTTCACATGTTAACATTAAGGTCATGTTCTTTATATATATGATTGAACTTAACTAAATACTACTGAACTGAATTGAAGTGCATTTATTGAAGGAAAATTATTGAACTAAATACTACTAAACTGAAATAAATTACTGATAAGCCATAAAGAACAGGGCCTAAGACTAAATTTCTAGAAAATATATGGACAAATTTAGACTTTATTCATAATGTTTTTATACCAACATGTAATTTGTATAATTTTACTAAATTAAGATGTGTTTCCTGACATCAATCATTAATTTGACAACAACTTATATCTTAGTGAAGTTAATTTTATTATTCAAACATGTAATTAAGTTGATATTATTAAATTGGTATAAAAAAGCTTATCTACAATGTATATGTATGTAGTGTTAGATATTAATGTAAAAGATGTTATTTTTAACCATTTAATTGACATGGGTATTACAGCGTCTACGGTCAAAAGATTATGAATTCGAGTCTTGACAAACTCATTCATTGTTGAATTGAATACATGATTCGAAGAATAAAGTACATTAATATTTTCATATATTTATATATCTTAGCTTGAAAAGAAACATACAATTTAAATTAGAATAATGCAATATGGTGTTAATTAATTACTTTTTAATATTTTTGCTGTTATGACTTTCATCTTCTGAATAATTAAGTATTCATTGCTCAAAAAATAAAAATAAAAATCTTCTCTAAGACTTATGGATAACCAAACATTAACTAAATGGTTGTCCTGCTAGCTGTTCTCTACTAAAATCATACATGAAAATCAATTAGCTATATACATATACAAGTATTTTTAATTAGGTTAGGAAATTACGTACATTGGCTCCATATTATTAAGAAATTATTAATTACCTTCCCAGTGGAGAATTTTATGGAAAATAAAATTTATATAGGTGAAAAAAAATTCTTTAGTCCAACTTCAAATTTTTCACACATTGAACCTCTAATTATTACTTTACTGGACATTCATTTTATTCGTGAATCTCCATTTGCACTAGTCATATATATGTACAGATTTATTTTTATTTTATTTTTATTTTTTATTTATTTATTTATTTATGTGAAGTGCTGTTATAAGCTACGATTCTTTATATTGCTGTAAATGTAAATTTACTTGTTTAGTGCCTAGGTTTTATGCCTAAACAGCAGTGACTATAATCTGCATATATGTTCTTCGGCAATTCATGCATGGAATGAGTCCGGAACAAATATATATTCTTATAACATCATCGATCTTCTATATAAATTGTTGACACATTCCTTTACGCAAATAGTTTTAAGATTTAAGTATGCAAAACACATTCTTTTTACCATATGTTTTTAGCTCTACTGAATAATAAGGTTGTCAAAATTCGAACTCATAACCACTTTGTCCACCGTTCTAAACGAAAGTTACCTACAAATTCAAAATCGAATGTTCAATTTGAACCGACTTGACCACTTAAGACCGCCTAGATACTCAAATGTGACTTATTCCTATATACTTTCTCGATTTCCTCCAAAAACTTTGACCACTTGACTAGCACATAACATGCTTTTACTACGTTGACTTTGTGACAAAAGCTATAATATATACCCTTATCAACAACTAAACTTACCATTAATATATACAAATTGAAATGATAGTTTTTTCCATTAAATTATACTAATTCAAGATTGATAGTCCCATCTAACCTTTTCTTAAACAAATCCACACATATAAATAACATATTTCTCTTACTCAGAAACACAAGCTACAATGTTCTAATTAGCTTTTTCTTACTTTCTTGAGCAACAAAAATGAAGATAATCTCTTTAATTACATTAACCCTTTTTAGTACCTTAATCCTCCTCTCTAAACCTACTTATCAAGCTTCTAATTACTCATCTCCTCCTCTAATCTCAAACCCTAGGCTCCAAAACGCTTACCTTGCCCTCCAAGCTTTAAAACATTCTATATCTTCCGACCCCGATAATTTCACAGCCAATTGGTACGGTCCACATGTATGCAACTACACTGGAGTTTACTGTGCACCCGCGCCCGATGATCATCACACGATCACAGTCGCGGGTCTAGATTTAAACCATGGAAATATCACAGGCTATTTACCAGAAGATCTCGGCCTTCTCACCGATCTAGCTCTCTTCCACCTCAATTCTAACCACTTCTCCGGTAAAATCCCCGACGGTTTTCGCCATCTCCACCGTCTCTTCGAGCTTGACATCAGCAACAATAAATTCTCCGGCGAGTTTCCATCCGTTGTTCTTTGTCTTCCCTCACTCAAATTTCTCGATATTCGATTCAATCAATTCCACGGAAAAATTCCTTCAAAACTATTTGATTTAAACCTCGATGCGATTTTTGTCAACAATAATAAATTCAGCTCATCCTTGCCAGAAAACTTTGGGGATTCTCCGGTTTCAGTGATTGTATTGGCGAACAATAATATAAGCAGCTGTGTTCCGAAAAGTTTGACTAAAATGGGGAAAACCCTAAATGAAATAATTCTTATGAACTTGGGGTTGAAAGGCTGTTTGCCCTCAGATATCGGAAAGTTGAAGGAGGTTACAGTGTTTGACGTGAGTTTTAACGAGATCGCTGGTGAATTGCCGGAATCTATAGGAGAAATGAAGAAATTGAAGCAGCTAAATGTGGCACATAATTTGTTATATGGAGAAATTCCGGTGAGTATATGTTCATTGCCGGAATTGGAGAATTTTACGTTCGCTGATAATTATTTCTCCGGTGAGCCGAAGTCTTGCCTGAAGTTAAAAGAGAAAAATGATAAGATAAATTGCATACCTCATAGGCCTATGCAGCGGCCGGCGGATAAATGTAAGTCATTTTATGCCTATCCTGTGACTTGTTTTTCGTCTGGCTGCTCGCCGCCTCCTCCTCCTCCTCCTCCTCCTCCACCGCCGCCTCCACCACTCTCACCGCCGCCGCCAGTGTATCATCATTATTATAAGTATCCTTGAGTGTTAATTAATTATTTAGATTAGGGATTTAATTTATGTAATAAACTGAGTTGTTTGATTATTATTTCTTGATTTCTCTCGTCTCTTTCACTGAAAAAATAATATTTCTTACAATTGAGATATTGTTAAGCAAAAAATATGATAGTTTTAGCCACCGATAATATGGCTTAGTAGTTACCATATTTTAAAAGGAGGGTGACAATGTGATTTCAAATTCTACAATGTATAAGAAAATTATATCTCATGTTTTTCTTTTGAAAGAATGGTGCTCACCTAATCAATCATAGTGAGCAAAACTGGTTTTGAAAAAGTTTCTAAATAATATTATACGGATGACTCAAATTAGTAAACTTTTTTAGAGAGATTTTAGTATACTTTTGGAGCACAATGACGTGGTACTTCAAACCAATAAATGGTTGGCATGTGTCACATTAACCAATAAAATTTTGACAAGGTGTAATTAATTAAAATGTATTCTTTAGTTAATTATTTATATAAAATTCTAGATCCCAAAATAAAAACTCTAGATACTAACTGATATGACGTGTCATCGAATTATTTGTCCGGAGTACCACGTCACCTGTACTCTATGAGTATTCTAAAATTTCACTAACTTTCTAATGATTGTATTTTTTTATGCACATAAACATTTCTTAGTTTGAATTGCATAATAAGAACTTATAATAAAATATATCCTCTCAAACAAAATATAATAAAATATTATTATTATTATAATGGTAAAAGTTGAGTTAAATTTTAAGAAAAGAGTTTGTACATTCCAACTATGTTGGCATCTCCATAAAACCAATCAACAACCAGAACTAAAATATATAGTTTTTTCTTACAGTTACCTTGTTTTTAACAAAATAGCACACTATTTTGTCCTTTATCACTATTAGATGAGTGTGATGAAAGTTGATTCAATTGCGGAGAAGACAAAGTAAAAGAAATACGAAAATATTGTTTGTGTAAAAGAATTAATACTTTTAAATTTATATTTAATGTGTCAGGTATTTGTTATATTATATTTGATGTGTATGATTTGTTTATGCTCAATTTGTTTTTAACAATGTAACCTATTACTCCGTTCATTATCACTAATGGATGAGTGAGATGAAATTTTATTCTTCAATGATAGAGGAGACGAAGTAACCAAAAAGTCAAGTAACCATCGGGATTGTTTATATATAGTTGTGCATATATTTAAAACCAGTTTTCGTATCTATATTGTTAGTAAATTCTTTAATGGTATATTAAATTTTACAACAATATTTGAATCTTTAGCTTTGTACAATTGCAAAGTTATCCTTCACTTATATTTAGACTTTGGATCCCAGTGAAGCCCATGTCTATTTAAGCAGGCTTGGACACATAATATATCGACTAGGTCCAAGCCCGTATTAACAATGATGTTTTTCTTGTATATGATGGAAATATATTTTTATTTTTTTTAGGATAAACACATTTTTGGCCCTTGTGGTATTCAAAATGTCGTCATTTACCTCATGTGTGCCCTTTGTGTATCTCAATTCGTAATGTTTGCTTCCTGTGGTATTCTAATTCTAATTCGTATTGTCACGTGACACTATTTTGACACATGAACATACCACTTGATTGTTTAATTTTAGGCTTAATATTTATCAGACCCCCTAAAATTGTCCATTTTTTTCACTTTGTCATCCCAACTTAGATGACAACCTATTAGCCACCTGAACTTGTAATTTTCCACTTGGCCTCCTTAACTTATCAAATATGACTCATTTTGCGCATTTGTGTTGACGTGGCATAATATGAGTGGTTATACAAAATTCATGCCACATCAGCATAGAAGAGACAAATATGTCATAATTGACAAGTTGAAGAGACCAAATGGAAAGAAATTACAAGTTGAGGGGGCTAAGTGGAAAAAAATTACAAGTTTAAGTGGCTAATAAGTTATCTCTTAAGTTGAGGGGGTTAAGTGAAAAAAATGGACAAGTTCAGGGGACCATGAACGTATTAAGCCTTAATTTTACCAAAAGTGTAAGTGTATTCAATATATTGGCTTTCCCATTCTAGTCTCTCTTTGTTACATATGGCGACTCAAATACCTTACCGTTGTTCGAGAACAAACAACATCATCATTAGTTGATAGATAACTGTTGGCCCTAACAAGAACAGAATCACCTAGAGGGGGGTGAATAGGTGTCTAAGTTGAAAACTGAAAATTTCTAAGTTTTTTAAAGAAACTTAAATTTCAGAGTCAAACTTTCCAGAGTCAGAAGCAAGTTTATAGAATTTGCTTCTGAGGAAGATTCTGCCTATACACAGTTAGCCTGCTTTCAGCAACAGAAGTTCGGTAAGAGAACTTCTGGACAGTCTTCTGAACAAAGACAATGATACTTACAGAAAATCTGTTTCAGCACTAAATATAAGCAAGTACACAGAAGCAATAATAACAAGTATAAGAGGGAGAAAGAAGTTCAGGAGGTCCTGATTGAACAATTCGATTTATCCAAGTTCGCCACAGAAGTCCTGTGACTACGTCTTGTCCCCTGAGGTCGCAGCCTTCAGAGATTTTATAAATCCACTATTCAGAACTTTTATGGCAAGTTCAGAAGCTCCTTTACATCAACAGAACTTAAGCTAATTTCTCACTTAGTTCTGACTAGTCTAAAAAGAGTTAAAGGATTTTCACCAGAACAAAACAATACTCTGTTTTCTGGATTTCTCACCCAACTCTAATCTCAACTAGATTTCTCTCTTTAAATCTAACTGAAGATCACAACCGATCTCAGTTTACAAGATTCCTATTATGAACTTGTTTTTCTTCACTCTCTCACTTTACTAAGACTATGCTAAGAAAGATTGAGAATGGAAAAGTTGCTCTGTTTTCTTGTTTAAAACAGTGCGTTAAGATTTTGCTCGATGATCATGCATCTATTGATGCATTGGAGCTTGGCTACTATTTATAGTGATTGAAGATGACCGTTGTGGAGTTTGAAACTTCAAAGGAGATGACATCAGTTGTTGTAGCCGTTAATTTGTCAAGTCTTCAAACGGTCTTCAAACACTTTGATTCAGTTATCCTTGTTCTTTAACTAAATCCGGTAAGAGATTTGAAATCAAGGATGAGGATGACAGAATCATTCTTCAATTAGATCAACAAAGGGTAGACAAGGAAATTCCGGTTTCTCTTGAACAGACAAGCGCGCTCCATCAAAACAGCTTTTTGAACTTTTGGCGCCTTGCATTGAATGCAAGTGTCAGAGCATTAAATGCTCAAACAAATCCGTGACTAAGCTTTCAGAAGCTTATTTCCAGTTGTCTAGACTTCTGATCAAATTGGCATAACTTCTGATTGCAAGGAACTTCTGAGGAGAGCTTTAGCAGACTTAGGCTTCAGAGCGGAGGAGTTCCAGCTTCTGAATCGTTGAAACTCTGACTTCAGTAAACAAAACTCCTGAGTCCTTTAGGCAATCCGAAAATGATTCATTCAGCACCTGCTGAGTAACTTACACATAGACTAAAACAAAAATATTAGTCAACAATAATCTATATGTGAGATAGAATTAAGTTTTCATCTTCTGAAACGTTTGGACATAATCAAAACACTTAGGGTTCATCAATAACTCTGTAAAATGTTTCATTTCTTTATGTGGTTTTTCATTCACAAGAGGGTATGTAAAGTTTCATTAGTCTCTCTCTGTTAGCTTCTATTTAGCTATTGCTATCACTATAATACGAATTTTTAACATGATTTTTCTGCAAAACAGAAGGATGAAAGTCATCAACTCTGTGAAGCTTGGATATGCAAAAAAAGCTTTGAAATTTTATGAAAAGAGCCAGCCATTTTCTCTCTTTCGTATATATAGTTTAACCACTTGTGCTGCAACATTTCTAATCTTTGGCTTGTTGGGTAGGGTGCTCGGTTTGAAATTTTAGAAGTCTTCTACTCAGTACGGTCGACTTTATGTCACCCTGAATCTAAGTGTTATAAAGAATGCGTTCACGTCAGCTTCACTGCTAAACCCAAGATTGCTGACTCTAGTGATGCCTCTCCTATATACTTATTTGGCGAGTTGTTTGAGGGCTATCGTACAAGTTATGCCAATTCTTGCTTTACATTCAACCCGACTGATGTTCCCGGTAATAACCATATTAGTCTTTGCAATATTTGTTTTGTTTAATTATTAATTCTGCTCGATTTCAATATTAAAATTTACATTACAGCCTTTCCCCTTTGGCATATTGTTTACAAACTTAGTCTTTTGGTTACATGCAGGATTCAACCACAGTTGTATATTTTGCTAGGCTGATCAGAAATTTCATCCTGCCACTGGATATCATGTAGGCGGATCTAGGGGGGTCCGGGAGGGTCACCGGACCCTCCGAATTTCTGAAAACTATCAGTAGGGATAGTTGAATTTGAGCTTCGCCGGATTTCTTCCATGGCCGGTGACCCCCCTAAATCCATGGCTGAAATATATGAAGGTTGAAGAAGATGAAAACCTAATTTTATTTTAGTTTGGGTTGGAATTAAAACGACGTCGTTTTGGTTCCTTTAATGAAACGACGTCATTTGGATTAGTAGCCCAATTAACCAAATTAATCACCGACCCATTTACAAAATTAGAACTTATCAGCCCAGCCCAAACTTAATTTGTTTTGTTTTTTAATAAAACTCACGTTAACATTTCATTAGAACTTAACAGCCCACATTAATATTTCATTCATTCAAACTAAATTTTGTTCTTTCTTCCTCTCATCTCTCTGTAACTCATGGCTGAATTTTGAGATTTTTTATTTTTGAAGTTCACTTTCAATACCGTGAGAAATTTGTTTCTTAGGCCGATCACAACACGTTTCCAACGACAAGAAATAGGAAAATTAAAGGTTTGTTTGCATTTTGACCTAAATTTCAAATCTCTTATATATTTCAAATTTGAGTTTGTTTATTTTAGATTAGTTAATGAAGTACTCTGATTACTTATTTGGTTGTTAAATTAAGTCAATTAGTTCAATTTTAATTAATTAGGGTTAGTTGTTTGGTTGAATTTGTGATGAATATGAAATTGAGATTACAAATTTACAATATTGATGGTTTAAATTGAAATTGTTCATTTTATTTAGGAATACAATGCACAAATTCTATAAACCGGTTGACAAAGCTCAAATTGCTGGGTCTTCATCAAATGAATCACACCCTAGTGAAAAGAGACGGTGCGTGGAATTATCCGATGATGATGATGATATAATTGGTGATCCGGGAAAAAGAAAACAAATTGGTATGTATCCTATTGCACTTCAAGATGATTTACGGAGGCGGTATTTATTAAAAGGCCCGTGTCAACCAAAAAGTCATGTCTATCCCCAAACCAACTTTTCTGGTAGATATAGAACTTTTCAAGAAAATTGGTTTAGTTTGTATCCGTGGTTGGAGTATAGTGTTTCTAAGGATGCTGCATTTTATTTATACTGTTATTTGTTTGCTAAAGGAAATAGGTCTGGTGATAAAGCTTTTACCGAAATTGGGTTTAGAAATTGGAAAAAAGGGAAAGAAAATTTGAATGACCATGTAGGAGGTTTATCTAGTCCACATCATTATGCGACTGACCGGGTTAATGGATTTCAAAGGGAAAGGCTAAATGTTGATTATATGTTATCGAAATCAAAAGAAACAAATGAGGTTGCTTATCATACTCGAGTAACATCAGTTGTGAAAGGCTTTCGACTTCTTTTAAAGAAAGGTATGCCTTTTCGTGGGCATGATGAATCACCGGATTCAGTAGATCGGGGTAACTTTCTTGAACTTTTGACATTTCTTTGCAATGAAAATGAAGAAGTGAATAAGGTAATGTTCTTAAATGCTCCAAAAAACAGTCAAATGACTTCTCATCACATTCAAAAAGATGTTATCAAAGCATGTGCTTCCGAAACACTCAAAGTTATTTTGAAAGAGGTCGGTGGAAAGTTGTTTTCTTTATTGGTTGATGAGTCTCGTGATTGTTTTGTGAAGGAACAAATGTCTTTAGTTATAAGATTTGTGAATGATCACGGAGAAGTTCTAGAACGATTTGTTGGGATAATACATGTTAAGGACACTTGTGCACGGTCTTTGAAAATGGCGATTGTTAATTTCTTTGCAGCAAATAAATTATCTCTCTCTAGTCTTAGAGGTCAAGGTTATGATGGAGCTGCTAATATGAGAGGCGAGTTTAGTGGGCTAAAAACACTCATTCTAGCTGAGAATAAACATGCACATTATATTCATTGCTTTGCTCATCAACTTCAGTTAGTGGTTGTTAATGTTGCAGAGGCTAATCATATGGTGGGTGATTTTTTTAGCTATCTATCTTTGATTGTGAATACTGCTGGAGCTTCATGTAAAAGAAGAGATAATCTTCGTGAAATTCAACGTGAGAAAATATTGCAGATGTTAGAAAGTGGGGAAATTTCTTCAGGAAAAGGCAAACATCAAGAAACAAGTTTAGCTCGACCAGGAGATACACGATGGGGTTCTCACTGTATTATTGTTTCACGTTTCATCAGTATGTGGAGTTCTGTGAAAGAAGTTCTTACTATTGTAGAAGACAATGCCACTGATAGTAAGGTTAAAAGAAGTGTGTGGAGTTTACTTACTAGAATGTATAGTTATGAAATTGCATTCATTGCCCATTTGATGAAACACCTATTGGGAATGACCAATATTTTATCCAAGTGTCTACAAATGAAGCATAAAAACATTGCAAATGCCTTTCGAATGATTCAATTGACGAATTTTTTTTTGAAAGAATACTTAATGAATGGATGGGATCAGTTATTGGAAGAAGTCGGTGAATTTTGTGCAGCTAATGACATTGAAGTGCCAAATATGGAAGATATCATTACCGAAAAAGCTAGAAGGTTACTTAATGGTGGACCAAAGACTCATTTTCGTCATTTTAACAAAGGGATATTTGTGGAGGTACTTTTCTTTTCTCTTGTTTTCATCATTTAACTTATAATATCAATTAGTTATTAACTTTTTGTATATACTATATGCAAGGTTATTGCTCGTCTTATTATAGAATTTGATAGTCGTTTTTCTGAATCAAACACCGAAATACTTCTATGCATGTTATGCCTTGATCCTACAAATTCATTTGAGAATTTTGATCATCAACGGGTGCTTCGTCTTGCGGAGTTATATTCAGAGGATTTTTCTTATTGTGATCTATCTCTACTCAAGGAGGAACTTAAACTCTTCATTTGTGAAATGAGATCGAATGAAATATTCTCTACTATGGAAGATGTTGCAGTACTTGCAAAGAAGATGGTTCAGCTAAAATATCACTCTCTTTTTCCCTTCACATACCGGCTTATTGAGTTGATTTTGATCTTACCAGTTGCAACAGCTTCCGTTGAAAGATCTTTCTCTGCAATGAAACTTATTAAGACAGATTTGCGCAACAAGATGAGTGATAACTTTCTCAAGGATTGTATGTTGTGTTATGTTGAAAAAAGGATTTTTGTCAATATTGAAACCGAAGCAATTGTGCGTAATTTTCAAGCTATGGCACTTCGAAGGAATAAATTGTCACGCAATTTATGATAGAACTCGTGTTTTTGTATTGTTCATTTTCTTGTATTTATGAATTGTCGCGAAATCTATGATAGAACTTATGTTTTTGTATTGTTAATTTTCTTTAATGTATTTTATTTTGTACAAAAAAATTTAACATACATTTGAGCCCTCCGACTTCTGGGTCCTGGCTCCGCCACTGATCATGTTGGTCGTCTGGTATGTACCAGGAACTACATGGATTTAGTCATTGGTATCCTCACTGAAATTTGAAGGCCGGAACCAGATTCGACACTTACAGGTGAAAAACTATAAAATATGTCTAATTATTAGTATTTAAAGACCAGATCAAGTTGAAACTTGAAAGCTGACCACCTTAACTTACTTATTTATGTCTTTTTTATTGGTTTTACCCAGCAAACGCATTGTGCCATTTGTACTTAATCATACTTAAAACTTAATGTTAACCCAAAATGGTGCATGGTGTTGAGTTTGACATTGGTGGTATCAAGTGATCATGCAACGAGTTTGATATCAACGGGCTTTATGCTTTCAAATGGAGATACAGAGCAGTTCGATAAGGTAGTACTTCAAATAGAGATATAGGGCGATTAAGTTCAACTGTTAAAAGTCATTTGTCACTACTGTACACTTCCCATAAAACTAAAGAAAGCTAGAAATGAACAAAAAGCTTCAACAATGTCTACAAATTCCCAGCTTATATACTGTACACTCCGGGAGTCATTTCCCGCAATATGACGACCGAATATGGCATCTATTCAGCAATCAACACAGGGATAAGAACCAAATATTAAAAATACTTATCATTGATGATACTACACATTCCCATTGTTCTCTATTGTTCATGTTCCAGCAACATATATGCCCTTCCAGCTAATTCATGTTCTCCATTGTTCTAAGTTTATAATCATGTAAACAAAAACAATGAAATACCATAATTTCATGAAGGGATTACATATAACCAGCAGCCAGGCTATGGTGAGGGAGTCCCTCACTCACTATTCTAAGGGAGTTTTAGCTTTAATTTAGTTACCAAACAAAATACACCCACCTAATTAATTTAATGAATTTAAAGTAATAAAATCCTAATTTATTTTGTTTACAACTCTTCTAATTAGTATCCTAATTAAATCAAACTCTATTTTCCTAAATACTAATTAATTCAAGAATTAATTAATTAATCATATTATCACATACGAATTGAATTTATTTCAACATTAATTTATAATTCTAATAGATTATCTGGGTTTCAATATTTTATGTGTAACTTTAACATAAATTATTTTAATATTAGAGTTTAGGGTTTATACAGTTAGGATTTAGGGTTTATGGGTTTAAAGTTGTTAGGGTCTAGGGTTTATAAAGTTGGGACTACGGGTTTATGATTGTTAGGGTTTAGGGTTTATAAAGTTCGGGTCTAGGAGTTTAGAATTATTTGAATTTAGGGTTGTTAGGGTTTATAAAATTAAGGACTACGGGTTTATGATTGTTAGGGTATAGGGTTTATAAAGTTAGGGTTTAGGAGTTTAGAATTATTTGAATTTAGGGTTGTTAGGGTTTAAAAAATTAAGGACTACGGATTTATAATTGTTAGAGTCTAGGGTTTATAAAGTTAAGGTCTAGGAGATTGAGTGAATAAATTAGATAATTAATAATAGATTTTTGTTCTTTTAAATTAGATGGTTATTTTGTTTGGTAACTAGATTTAAACTAAAACTCCCTTAGAATAGTAAGTGAGGGAGTCCCTCACCATAGCCGGACTGTACATATAACATACATCATAGACCTGGATTAAATACTAAATGATGTATGAAAAAAACACGTAAGAACTGAAAATCCTACCAACCAAATAAACGTTTCATACTATTAAAAATAGTATGAAAAATATATACATATTCTATACCATCATATTACAAATAGAAAAAATTTAAAAAAAATTGATGTGGTTACATTTTTTCCAAATAAAACTTTGTGGTTTGTTTTTTGTCAATTCAATGACTATGGTTTTTATTTTTTTCAAATATGTGGGCTTTTGATTCAAACTATCAAAATAACATTATTACATCTGAAAATTAACATATTAAGAATTGATAATATTTTAACCATTTTTAAATCCTTTTTAATTTTAAAGATCTTAGATTAGTTTGTCTATGAGAGAGAAAGTAAATATTTAGAGAGAGAAAGTCCCAAATATTGTCGTTTTTGAAAATTGAAAGTGTGATTACATAGTAAATGTCGTGTTGAACAACTTTAATTCTTGAAAATTTTTAGTTTGAGGTTGTTAACTATCATTTGGCCGTGTTGATTCTATAACTTCTCATTTTATTAAAATTGATAAATCATGTTCTTTGAATTGACAAAAACTAAACCACACAATGATTGTTTTCGGAATTTTCCCATACAAATATACCTATACGCCTTGATGTTGTTAGTTAATCGAGAGATGTTTTGATAAATGTCTCCTGACATTTTTTATATTTTCTTAAGAATGTTGTTCATTTATTTGTTTCGTCTACGAGCTGCATATTCTCTTGTAGATCCCAACACGAATTTATCAAAACATATTTTTAAGTTTCTAATCATTAGAAATTAATCATTAAAATAAGAAAGGGTATAAAATAAGATTACCTAACTCAGTAATATATTTTGTTTTCTTAATTTAGTTTGTTTTGTTTTGCACTTATAAAGGAAAAAGAAAAAGAGACTCGCTAATAAATGAAAAATACTTCATAAAAAAAAAATGAAAAATACAAACAATTTTTTATGAAGCTTAATGCATATGCAATCTCTAATGTTCTCTATTTTGTTTATTTAACCCCATTCACATTACATTCCAGTAACCTCCTAAACTAAAAAAACGGCTACTATTAACCCCTTTTGTCCTAGGTGACACTGACAAAGTCAATGTTGAAAAACCAACTTCCTAAAGAGCCTAAACTCTATAAAATGGCAAAAAAATAAATACTTTTTAGGCTTAATCTCACTTGTAATTTATAAAGTTTACATTTTCACTTAGATACATAAATTTTAGGGATTTCACATCAACACTTAAACTCTATAGAAACATGCCACTTAAACATATTTGCCTACGTGGCACCATGTTGCTAACACCAACATAACGAGGGGAGTGAAAATGACTAAAATGGTAAAAAACACTTATGGTAAATTATAAAAACACACCTAATTACTTTCATCTTATTCCATTTTCATTCTTCTTCCTTTCTTCTCATTCTTTGCTCTTCTACTTTCTCTTTTTTTTTTCTAATTCTAATTTGGACTTCTAGAATTTATGGAACCCAAACTAACATCCAAAAGAATTTCTTTCGGATTCTAGAATATTTGGAATTTCCAGATTATAAAATCTAGACTAGAATTCTAGATATTATCTTGAAATTCCAGATTTCAAATCTGGAATAATTTTGGAATTTCCGATCATAAAATCTGGAATTCTAGATTTCAAATCTGAAAGTTTCCAGATTTCAAATCAGGAATAATTTTGGAATTTTCGATCATAAAATCTGGAATTCTAGATTTGAAATCTGGAATTCCAAATTTTGTACTAGCAAAAAAATAGAGAAAGAAGAAGAAGAAGAATAAGAGAGAAAAGTGGGGGCCGAAAATGTATTTTTCCTAGCGAGTGTATTACACTCTCTCTAGTAAAACTGAGATTTGGTGCAAAAAGAGCCAAACATATATGAAAAGCCAAGTTGAGAGGGCTAAGTGAAAATCCCCAAAGTTCATGTGTCTAAATGAAAAAGGTGTTAACTTTAAGGGTTTGAGGTGGGTTAACCTTTTTTTAATCTAAAAATACTTCATTAAACACTATTTATTTAACTTCCCTAATTCATTAAACACTATTTAATTAATCACATGTTTAAAAACTAAAAGCTTATATTCAAATAAAATGATTCACATGTTCAGAAACTTAAAACTTATATTAAAAAAATAATTCACATCTTCGAAAACTTAAAATTTAAGTCATGGGAGCAATAAAGTATTAAATAGTTCAAAAATATAAAAAACTTATGTTCAAAACTACCTCATGTGTTCAAAAAATTAAAAAATCGTTGTTACTTGAGCACTATGGATCTCAAAATGAACATCAAGTCCACACGAGTCTACAATATAAAAATTATTAAAATGAAAGTTCAGAAAAGCAGAAAAAATGAAAAATAATAATTAAATGATGACTCATCAGCACCACGTACGCTCTCTACATCTCCTTTCAAAAATAATAAGAAATGACAAATTTTCTTTTTGGTCATCTCGAATTATTAAAACAACGTAATTTTGAAGGTGTTTTCACATATAAAAGTGTTATCACATATGAGAATATATTTTAGAAGTATAAAATAGAGTAGTTTAGATGTAAAAAAGATGAGATATATAAGGATTTGTTTTCAATTGGTATTTCCCATCTATGGTACCTCAAATAATGTGTAAATTTATTAATATAGTATTAAATGAAGGTTAATCATAACCATTCAATCTTAATCTAAGGGTTATTATTGTAATACTTATAAATGAGTAATACCCATTAAGAGTGAACCCGATATATAATTTTAGGTAGATATGCACTTAAAAAAACTCTATCACATAAAGCAATTAGCACTAAAAATAATTTTAAATAATAAGTTCATCCGCAACACGCGGGTATGCAACTACAAGAGAGAACAATGTCACATATAATAAGAAAACTAGGAAGCATGTCCGGTAGTAATTAGACTTACTACCGTTTTTTTCATCAATGAAATCCATTTTCAGAATTCTCTCATATATTTTTCTTCTCTCTTCTATATCTTTCTCTCATTCTTTTAATTCCTTGTTAAATCTAGCTCAGGACCAACAAATAACTAAAAGGTTAAATGATTTAAATATGATCTAAACAAGTCGCACATACACCATATATGATCATCTCATGGCTGTTACGAACAAATCAAATAAGATGGTCTTAAGTAGTAAACCGACTAATGAATTAGTTAAAACCATAGTAAATAAGCCAAAATCTTTAAGTGTTATGTTGGCTAGCTTAATACTATAAATAAAGCTTTCGTTTATTGTTGCATAACCAAGATGTTTAGCCAAGAAAAAAAGTTATCCACATTATCACTCTTTTCAAACTCTCGAAATATCTGACCAATATTGGAACTAACTTGCCTAATATTGGAATTAACTTAATGCTTATGTTAAAATGTACAGTCAATTAGAAGATTGAAAGATTAGAATTACTTGTGATTTATTACTAAACTTATATTGCATAAACGGTAGAAGATCTACTTTACAACATATTCTTTAAATTTTTCATCTTCTTCGAGAAATCCTTTAGTATCTTATTCGCTCGATTTTTCATATTTTTTACTGAACCCTGCATCTTCTTCACCTTTGTATTTAAGATTTTCACCATATAAATAAAGATTTTCCAACGTGTAGCGCTCCCATTCCTAGTTAAGAGTCGATACAATCAAATGTTTAGTTCCTCTGTTTATTACCTCATTAAAATCAGATGATAGGAAATTAACTCACGAAACTTATAAGGTACTTGTACTTCTTGTGGATCTTTGAATGCATAACTGATTGTTGTCGTGACCCCTCTCTCATCTTTCGGAAAATGATCTACTCTTTTATCCACATACACGAATTCAGGAATCAAAGCATTACTTGGACATGCGTCGATAAGGTGCTGCACGGAGAGTCTAGGAGTCGACCATCAGTGATTCAGATTCCACCAAAGGAGTCTCAACCGACCCTCCGAGGAGTAGGCGTAGGCATGTTTATAACAAGAGTCACCTGGAAAAAAAGAAATAGACAAAAAAAACCTTCAAATGGATTTCAAGCACCAATGAAATACTGATATATTAAATACATCAGTAGCAATGACGACATGAATAAGCACTATTATCAATAATCATTATTCATTAATCAAAATCAAGTTCACCAGTAACAACATTATTAATATCAGTGTTAGATCAGACATCTGCAAAAACAGTCTTATATGAATTAAGGAATGAGCTGAGTATTTGGTTGTTAAGGTAGTCAAGTATACTTGAAGAACAAGAAAAAGCAATTTATATTGTTACAAAAAAACCCAATTTATATTAATGATCACAGAACATGACAACATTAATGAACGGTTAGAGCATCTCCAATTAGTCAAAGTTTAGCAAATGAAAATAAAATAACCAAATTTCATAAGAAAGAAAGGAAAAAAAATTGGAATCAGTTTAATTACTTGTTCCTTGGTTTTCTGGTTGGTTGAATGAACATGAGTATTGAAACTTCATTATCGACCTTATAATCAATTTATTATTTTGAATTATAATTTTGTAAATGATTTATTTTCATTAACATTAAGATTTTGTATAAATGGATCGATTTTTTTAAGTACTAGTCTTACATTATAAAAAAATTTGTTGTTTTATTATTTACAAGAATATTTATTGATAATTTTTAATTTATAAATTACTCTAAAACCGTATTTGGTAATTAAATAAAACTTCATACCTCTTTTTTAGTAAAATATCAAACCACGGGCTGTTATTTGCAAAAGAAATCGAACCACAGGCATTTTATTTTTACTTTACTTATTTTTATTTTTTTTAATGACACAATTACCCTTTAGACAAATTGTGGTCAAAGTGTCACGTCAGCAAAAATAAACGGTGTTAGTGACCGTACCCTTTTTTGGTAACAGACTGAAACCTCGTACCTTTCTTTGCAAACGTTGAAACCACAAACCTCTATTTGCAAAAGTTGGAAACTACAAGCATTTCTTTTAAACTTTTCCATTTCACAATCGCTTTACAATTTCTTAGTTGCTTTATGGCAATTAATTTGGTTGTATTTTGACAAACATTTTTTTCGATTTGGATAAAAAGTGTTTTAGGTGTCAGTGTTGTGGATTTAATGTTTCTGATGGTGGACGGTACGTTACTGATGTGTGTCGAATCCACCAAAAATAAATCCTAACTTTCTCTGCAACAAAATAAACTGTAAACAGGGTAAGCAGGGTCGAATCCAAGAGATTAGTACTGATTTAATTGAATTGATAAACAGATATAAACACAAAAGTAAAGGAATGGGGGATTTGATTGTGAGATTATCTAATTAACTAAACTAAAGCAGAATTATCTAAACAATATTGAAAAGTATTGAGTCTAGGGAAATCGCAGGGAAGCTTCATTCATCTCAATCATCGACCATAAAATTACCAGTTAAATATCTTACCGGATTGGTTTGGAATATTTTTCCTCACTATTAGATCAGTCAAGCACAACAAATAACTAACCTCTAATCAATAAATAATCCAGCCTCAGCGGTCAAGATTGAACCTATTGACAGCTTTAATGAATAAGAAAAACCCGACCTTAGCGAATTGACACTCAGCGTCGACAACTCAATAACTAAATTATTCATTCATTTAACACAATAATTCTAATTACTTTTACATTAATGTCACATGAAAGATATAAATCATGATGTCAACTCTGAACTACAATCTTCAAACATAAAAGTAACTCAAATTGCATTAGTTAATCGCTACTATGATTAGTTCGTTTAGGTGAAACTCTAAACTTACCAAATCAGCTATATGATCAATCAATTCCTAGAACAACCGGCCGGACTATCCTAAGAACAATAAATCAATTGAGATAAATCTCTAAATTATCATAAATGAATAACCGGTGAAGTAAATAACAAACAATTATAACAATAGCCTCATGAGAATGAACGAAAACCTCCTTTGATTAAATCCCTAAACCGAACATAAAAGTTAGCCAAACATGGCTGGAAAACTAAACCTAAAACTACAGAAAGAGACAATAGAAAACTGTAACTAAAACTTAATGTAAAACGATTCTTCAACTGACTTCAATGATTCCGATTTATAAGGGACTAATTCTTCTTCAACAAGGTTAACAATTCCTTCCTCATTAGGTCTCTAATTTCGTGCTACTTGTTGCTGCATCAAGACTCCTAATTTGTTCGAATCAAAGTAGGAAAAAAATCCTTCTTCAAACAGGAAACTGCAAACCCGAACTGCCTTAGTCTTGCGCAAGGCTAACCCTGACTCAGCCCAAATCTGCCAACTCAACTCCCGAATCACGAACCAACTCCAATTTGATCTAAATTAGGCCCGTTTCAGCTACTTTTACTCGACAAGGGTCTGTATAAGCATAAATACCAAAAACATGCAATAAAATCCGTGATAACAATTAAAGCACAAAAGATCGGATATTTAATGCCAAATTACGCACTTATCAGTTACATGGTGTCAATGTTTGTCAAAATGCACCGCGTGTGTCTCATTTGTTCTTTGCAGACGACTCATTGATTTTTGGTAGAGCAACTTTCGAGGAGGTTTCGGTCATTCAGGATATTCTAGTACAGTACGAACATGCATCTGGACAAATGGTTAACTTTGATAAGTCGGAGATTTTCTTCAGTAAGGGTGTACCAGACCAAAGGAAAGATGATATCACTACATTGTTAGGGGTTAAAGTCACAGGATAGTTTCCGTGATACTTGGGATTACCAACTTTGATTGGTCGGAAGAAGAAAATGGTGTTTGCGGCTCTGAAAGATAGAGTAAAGCGGAGGATTCAAGGTCTAGAAGAGCGTACTCTTTCTGCAGGAGGGAAAGAAGTTATGATTAAAGCAGTTATTCAGGCGATTCCTCAGTACATCATGTCTATTTTCCTTCTTCCCGATTCTTTGTGTCAGGAAATTCAAGGTTTAATCAGTAAGTTTTGGTGGGGTGGAACAGACAAGAAAAGACCGATGTATTGGCTTGCTTGAGAGTTTATTTGTCAATTTAAGATGAATGGGGGTCTCGGTTTCAGATGGCTTCGGTCTTTTAACATAGCTTTGCTTGCTAAACAGTGTTGGAGGATTTTGAAATCACCGGAGTCTTTGTGCAGTCGTATTCTCAAGGCCAAGTACTTTAACGAAACAAATTTTCTTGATGCTCCAAGTTGTTCTTCACCGAGTTTCTTTTGGAAGGGTCTCGAGGAGGTCGTGAATATTTTTCGAGGAGGACTTTATCATCGGGTTGGGACTGAAGAAAACATCAAAATTTGGGAAGATAATTGGATCCCAACTTCAAACAGTAAAAAACCCCTTCTTTGTTTGGCAAATCTGAAACCTCTTGTTGTTGCTGAATTGATTGACCCGTTGATTAAGGATTGGCACCGTCCGACACTTCACCGCTATTTCATGCCCAATGATGTCACCGAGATTCTAAAACTGAAAATCAACTACCGGCTTCCTCCCGACGATACTTACTGGGGAATGACGAGGAGTGGGGTGTTCTCGATGAAGAGTTGTTATTTCCTAACAGAATTTGCTCGTTTTGCAGGTAAGCAGGTTCCCTCATCTTCCGGCGAAGCCTCGGTGGCCTTCAAGCAGATTTGGGAGTTGTCTTTGCCGCCGAAAATCAAGCAATTCTGCTGGAAATTGCTTAGAGGAATTCTGCCGACGACTTCTCTCCTTTTACGGCGTGGGATTGGCTCAAATTCTTGTTGCCGTTACTGTGGAAATCCGGAGGAAAATGATCTTCATACGCTTTGGAAGTTTGGGTTCTCGGCAGGATAAGTTGGTTACTCGGAGTTTGCTCGATTGGAACGAGCTATTATTGTTTTGTGGTGGCTTTGGTTTAGACGGAATAAACTGATTCATGACAACGTTTGGATTGACTCTTCCGTTGTTCTCGAGAAAGTAGAGTTGTTTTTATCAGATCTCAACAACAATTTAGGGTCTCATATTTCCAGTCCCTCGGTTAGTATCCCCAGTACGGATGACCTTGATTCTAAAAAATTTTGGTATCCTCCTCCCACTGGTGTCGTTAAAATTAATTGCGACGCCTCATGGGGGGATAATGACCAGGGTTTGGTTTTAGCTTCTGCAGGTATCCCTATTGATCCTTGCCCCTCGGTAGAAGCAGCAGAACTTCAAGCTATTCTTATTGGGATGAATCTAGCGATTGATTGTTTCTTTCCATCTGTTATTATGGAATCTGATTCAAAACTGATGGTGGACTCAATCAATTCGAACTCCATCCCTCTTTCTTCCATGTTTGATATGTATCAAGACATAGATACTCTTAAGGCGAGATTCATTTCTTGCTCGTTCAATTTTGTCTATACGGACGGGAATAGGGTAGCTCATTGCTTGGCTTCTTGGACAAAAGATTTAACGTCCTCTATCATTCTGATATAAGATTGCCCAGCAGTAGTGTAGCCTTTAGCTTGCAAAGATTTAGCTTCTCTCTAGTTTTCTCTTATATTGGTAAAAAAAAAAAAAATGTTTCTGATGAATTTATTGCGTGCTTTTAATATTATTTTACAATATGTTTTTTTTTTTTTTGAGCTTTACTTTCTACAATCATGAGATTTGAACCCATGACCTCACACTCCTTAATAGAATGTAATAACCACCAAAGCATTGCTTGGTGGGTATTTTGCTATATGTTATTTATTTGTCTTTTCGTGCCATGAATCCCCTTTTGGATTCGGATCCAGTATTGACATTTAAATTGTATATAATTTTGAAACTTTAATGGTTTCTATTTTCAAATGATGTTTTATTCATTGCTCAATTGAATTTTTTGTTTAACGATATGTTTATGTTGTTTTCTTTTTATTTCCTTTATAATTTTGAAAATCTTCTATTTTATTTTTTAAATCAACTAGAAACGTTTTTTATGAAATAAATTGCACAACTCTAATTTTGTGACAACTTTTGTATTTATGTCAATTGAAGAATAGAGAGAGGTCCAGGTGGGACAAGGTCACTATGGCGAGACCGATTTTTAGTATGAGACAATTAAAAAGTGGTGGCAATTTTAAAATTTTAAAAACATGGAGGGCCATTATTGAAGGGAGAAGGAGGGGATGTCAACGCTCATGTCACCTCTGGAGAGAGAAAAAGTTTTCATTATTTTATTTAAAATGCATTTTCTCGCTCTTTCCGAACTCATTTTTCAAAAAAAATTATACCACTGAACTCGTATTAATTAGGTGGTCATTTTGAAATCCATTGTTGTTATTTATAGACGATTTTTTTTTATAGTTGTTCCAAATTGGATACTCGGTTGTTCCAAATTGGATACTCGGTTGTTCCAGCATAATACTACATTTGTTCCACCAGACTACTACATTTGTTCCAGCAGAATATTTTCATTATAAAGGTGAGTGGCCAAATGTGATCAAATAAAAGGTCAGTGGCAAAAAACACAAATTTTGGATATGTCAGTGGGTAACAGTCCGGCTATGGTGAGGGACTCCCTCACTTACTATTCTAAGGGAGTTTTAGTTTTAATCTAGTTACCAAACAAAATAACCATCTAATTTAAAAGAACAAAAATCTATTATTAATTCTCTAATTTATTCACTCAATCTCCTAGATCTTAACTTTATAAACCTTAGACTCTAACAATCATAAACCCGTAGTCCTTAATTTTTTAAACCCTAACAATCCTAAATTCAAATAATTCTAAACTCCTAGACCCTAACAATCATAAACCCGTAGTCCTTAATTTTATAAATCCTAACAACCTTAAATTCAAATAATTCTAAACTCTTAGACCCGAACTTTATAAACCCTAAACCCTAACAATCATAAACTCGTAGTCCCAACTTTATAAACCCTAGACCCTAACAACTTTAAACCCATAAACCCTAAATCCTAACTTTATAAACTCTAAACTCTAACATTACAATAATTTATGTTAAAGATAGTAATAAATTAATGTTGAAATAAATTCAATTTGCTGCAATTCGGATGTGATAATATGATTAATTAATTAATTCCTGAATTAATTAGTATTTAGGAAAATAGAGTTTGATTTAATTAGATACTAATTAGAAGAGTTGTAACAAAATAAATTAGGATTTTATTATTCATTAAATTAATTAGATGTGTGTATTTTGTTTGGTAACTAGATTAAAGGTAAAACTCCCTTAGAATAGTAAGTGAAGGACTCCCTCACCATAGCTTGGGTGCAGTGGGTAATTAGTGTGTTTTGCCTATTTACAAATAGAAGTGGGTATGAGATTTGAGACCCGCCTGGCCCATCCATTCCTAATCCCCTTTGACCGGGCTTGGACATATAAATGTATTGTTAGGTCCGCAACGACTTAAGTCCGTATAAGCCCGCTTAAAATTAAATCACACTTGAGTAGTAGGCATTTTCTAACGGCCTGTTTCGGCTCGATGAATATATAATTTATTATGTTATATAAATATTTCATATATATTAATTTGTATCTTGGTGTTAGATTTTAATGAATTTTTTTTTATTTTAGAACATTTGAAGTTATTAAAAAAAGTAAAAATTACATAACAAATTATTATTAAGTTTGAAAGGACAAGTTTATAATGTTTTATTATAATTATAAAAAAATTCAACAGAAAATTAAATGAACATACAGGCTTGGCAAGCGGGTTAGAATTTCAATTTTACATCCGAGTTCAGCTCGAGCGAAGCTCACCTAAATTTATTATGGGCTGGGTTGGATTTGGGTTGGATTTGGGTTGGTAGGTTTTAATAAAAGCTCGGATCGGCTCGAATCATGTCCACATCTATTTACATTATAAATAGTTTGCATTTTATTGTACTTTTTCACCATATTTTTATAATACCAACAGTCTCCAATACAACGATATCGTCATCTTTTTCATGGATAGGATGTAAGAGATCATCATAATATAAATTCTAAAGCAAGTGACAACAACCTAATCGGTAAAAATGTACTAAAATGTCTAAACTAACGGGCAGTTTTAGATTGATGAGTAAAAGAGAAAAAATTTGTTGTCCCCAACTATGTCCCACTCACATAAATTCAGTTTTTTTATGTGGGAGATAAGTAGGGCTCACATGATTTATTAATTTTAATTATTTTAATTGATTTTGTGTGAGTGGGACATGGTTGGAGACACCAATTTGAGGACAACAGATTTTTTCTCATGAGTAAATGTAATTCATGGAATTGAATTGTGAATTGAATTCAATTCCAAAATGCCAACTCACAACATGCTCACATTTATTTCACTGATCAAACGGAAACTTCTTTTACTCTTTTTAATCAGAGTGGTCCAGACCAGACCAGATCAAACCGAACCCTAATTAATTTAATTGGTACACACAAATACAACACAAGACCTCTTATTTCAAACATAAATTAATTACTTCAAATATCTGTTGAACATGATAAATCTTTTATCTTTATTATGCTCTATAGATGGTAATTAACTTCCAACTACCAGGATTTATTGATCATGTCTTATTTTTGTATATATAAATGGATATTTGGTAATTAAAACCATGCATGTGGGTAACCCAATCCTAGCCTAAATTTTAATTTCATACCCACTCACATGACTGCTCTTATGTTTGCAAACCAATTAGACAGTGACTCAACAAATTATTGTCTAGGATAATGTAATTATATGTAGTAGCGATGAGGTATAAATTTAGTTCCATGATTATTAGGTGAAAAAAGATTAGTAAAAAGAAAGAAAAAATTAGAGTATAATCTTAAACTGAAGTTACTAGACAGTGAAATTTCAAGTAGTATTAATGAAAAAATTTAGTTTTATTTTTCGTGTTGTAATTTTTGTTCTAGTCGCTTTCCAACGTTTTAACCACCAATAATGATTGAAATTGCAAATCCTATGTTCGATGAGAAAAAAATCATCTTCTATTGATTAATAATGCTTAAAAAACGTTACATTTTATTTTATTTTATTTGTGAATGCTAATGTATTCTTCCCTAGAAGCTTGTTGTGAGCTTGATTCTTAATTCGTTGCGCGTCTTGTCAACAAAGAAAATTATAGTAGACATCGTTTTTTTCTTTTTTTTTGGCTTATGGTGAAGTGTCGGGAGTTGATTCGAAGTGATTGGGAGGTGAAAATTGTATATGTTTACCATGAAGGAAATAGAGTGGATGTCAAACTCTGCATATCAATTAACCTTACATTATCATGAATTTGATGTGCTTCCTACATGTATCTAAATTTATTTATTTTTTTTGCCATAGCTCTGATGTTCCTCTCCCTTGAACTACAAGTTGCTATGTTTTTTTTTTCTCTACTCCATTCGGGGCTTGAACCTTCAAGTAGGCAAAAACAAAAAAAATCTTTCCTAGTAACTATATGGTTGAAATTGTAACAAATCTATATATAGTATGTGACTATGATTTTTCACTCTACTTCAAATTTGAATTGGCAAGCATAAATAAACACACATAATTGCCTTAATTGTCTATGCTACAGCTAATGTCTACTCTGTATTGTGGCGTTCACATATTTTGATTTGCCAATCAAATATTTACGTACGCACATTTGTAATTGGGACTTTTTTTTTTTTGGCCAATTCCAAATAGTTATACATATACTCCTTAATTTTATTTTATTTTCTCAATTTTTCTGATAAATTCTGTGTATCAACATTGTAAAACTCGAATGACTATACAATGTTCAAAATTAATTAGATTCGTACTGATGATATAAATGCATGTACTACTTAATATTCTTTTCATTTTCTATATTATTTTTTGGTAACTTCATATTTTATTTTTAAAAGGAGCTTTTATATATAGAGAAAAAAGACTAATCATTCGAGGCCTACATAGATAAACGGAAAATAAATGAGAAATAGATTAACTGGAAAATTCCAGTTGAAAATAAATTAAGGTTGATACTAATTAAGAGATTGAACATCTCAATCCTAACCTGATCATTAGTAAATAAAATAATTAAACAAAGGATCTACTTTCCGTAACTCATCAGTTGTCCCCCCATTCCACAAGACCTAAAACTTGGACGTCGAAACACAGCTCATAATAACAATAACTAAAACTAAAGAATTCGACATTATCCACGTACCGATCAACCATGGTATTCCGAAGAAAATTTCAATTGATTCGGCATACCTTAATTCTCTTGTTAGAGAATAATATAAAACATGTTATTAGCCTTAATTATCAGCTCAAGCTTTTAGTTCAATAGGTTAAGTAACTTGTATCAGAGCCGAAAGGTTCTGGATTTGATTCTTGACAATCTCAATATTTGTTAAATTAAAAACACATAGTGGGTTGGCCTGTGCTACGCATGCTTCAAACCCAAAAGGCATTTGCATGAGAGAGTGTGTGTCAAAGAATAATATAAAACATGTTGTTAGCCTTAACTACAAGTTCGAGCTTTTAGTTCAATCGGTTAATTAATACCACCCCGCCTCAAATTACAATAAAATTGATTTGGGATTTATTGAACAACATTACAATGTTAGTTATCGGCAACCTTATTATTTTTCCCCAAACTCCAAAGTAAAATTGATCCTTACCATTTATTAAAAAAGAAAGTTGATGCTTACCCCCCGTACAAATTATAGAGTAATCATACATCAAATTATTCTCATTATTCATACATTTCCCATAAATACAAAACATGAAAACATGAATTGCAGTAACTACTGAACCTATATAAACCCAGGTCCCATAGCATACACAAAATGTGATCAAAATTAAAACAAAAAACCATATCAACACCAACAAAACCCTGAAAAAAATAAAATTGTTACATCAAAATGTCATCTCCATTTTTTATTCTCCTCACAATCATCCTTCTCATTCCGATTATTTCATCTCAACAAACCACTATCCCCTTCCCTTCCGTCCCGATCCTAAACCCTAGACTCTTTGACGCCTACATTGCCCTCCAATCGTGGAAGCTCGCCATCTCCTCCGATCCCAACCAATTCACCGCCAATTGGTATGGCCACGACGTATGCAACTACTCTGGGGTCTATTGTGCTCCGGCACTAGACCATCCCCACATGTTAACTGTCGCCGGAATAGATCTCAACCACGCAAACATCGCGGGATTTCTCCCCGAAGAACTAGGCCTACTCAAAGATCTGGCTCTCTTCCACCTAAACTCCAATCGCTTCTATGGTACACTCCCCGTGAGTTTCATCAAACTTCACCTTCTTTTCGAGCTTGACATTAGTAATAATCAGTTCAGTGGTAAGTTTCCTTGCGTTGTTCTTTATCTACCGTCGTTGAAGTTCCTCGATATTCGGTTCAATAAATTTTCCGGTGAAGTTCCAGATGAAGTGTTCGATCTGAAACTCGACGCACTTTTTCTTAATGACAACATGTTCACCTCACCTCTCCCGGAGAATCTAGGAAATTCTCCGGTATCAGTCTTAGTTGTGGCGAACAATGCTGCCGGAGGATGTATTCCTCCGAGTATAGCCCGAATGGGGGAGACACTCGAGGAGATTATCATCTCTAACATGGGATTGAGTGGATGCTTACGTCAAGATTTAGGGATGTTGAAGCAGTTGAAAGTTCTTGATGTTAGTTTTAACAAGCTTGCCGGAGGTTTGTCGGAATCTATAGGTCAAATTCAGACACTCGAGCAGCTAAATGTGGCGCATAACAAACTTTCTGGTCAAATTCCGGAGAGCATTTGTTCGTTACCAAACTTGAGAAACTTCACTTACTCTTACAACTATTTCTCCGGGGAGTCGCCTCAATGTCTCCGGCTTCCGGGGAGTGATGATAGGGCAAATTGTATCCCTTTTCGACCGTTGCAAAGGTCCCCGGAGGAATGTAGGTCTTTTTACTCGCATCCGGTTAGTTGTGGGGCTGTTTCATGCTCACGGAAATAAAAGTTGCCGCCGCCGTCACTGCCACCGCTGTTATTAATTCATCCATATTAATTAGGTTAGCTGTCCGAATGAGGAATCAGAAAAAAGGATAGCCAGAATGAATATTGATTTATTATTACTATAAGAATATATATCTCACTTACCTTATCTAATAAACCATTACTCCAGTTTTTATGGATAGTATATGTAATTAATTATATGTTTACATTAAATATTTCAATGTGGGAAAGGTTTAATTTAATTTAAGTTTGAATATAGAACATGCTTAAGTCTTAACACAAAGCTAATAACCTTCCATACAAAAGAAAAATTCATAATAAGTAGTGGTAAAATCAGAACCCAAAAGATTTAAAATACCATTGAAAATTTTTGGAATTACACAACCGAGATTACATGCCAGCACTTGAGCCTTTTGCATAAAGTAAATACAAGTAATAAAAAAATAGATGAACTATATAGTGTGTGTTAATAAGAGAGAGCTGCCTTATACTTGTCCTATGGAAATATACAAAAGGGTGTGAAAATATGGAATTGTTTTCTTACATGGGCTTGGGGGCTTATCTGGTGTAATAGTCATCTAGAATCCCAGACGACATAAAATGTCAGGTATACAAAAGACGAAAAGCTTTGGAAAATATGTAAATCTCATGACAATTTTTTTATAAATTAGTTCACTATGAAAGTGTTAGTTTTCCAGTTATATGCATTAGGTCCTCTATGTAATGTTTGTGGAAAAGATTGACAAAATTCTCACGTTTTCGCAACATACATATTATTTTGATTTGTTTTATGTATACACTTTAAATAAAAATTAAGCTTAACGTTTATGAAATAATATAATTAAAATTTTTGAAAACAGTAGATCATGAAAAATGATTTACTTATTTTCTTCCCGCAACCATATAGCTGACGGAACTAATATCACTGACATATATTGTTTGGTGGTCCATAAAGGCATCTACTATGAATGATATTGTTTATTATTTTCGCAAATGGTTTGTACATCTATGAATAAATTTGGTGGCTACAAAAACTCTTTTAATTCCCAAAAGTTATCAAATTCTGGACCTTTACTTTTTTTTTTTGGAAAATTCTGGACCTTTACTTAAAAGAAAAAGATTATTTACCATTCCGACACAGTCTCGTATTTATCTTAAAACTATATTGATATTTTATCCCTTTAATTTTCTCATACCAAATTATTCTCATAATAAATTATTTAGATTTATGGATACAACCAATGGGCTTGTTCCACTTTCGATTTGGTTAAGACGAATCATAATATCGGCCCAATGAGCTCATCTAAACGCCGTCGTAAGAACTCCTTTAAATAGCAATTTGTACATATAACCAAATTTACCCTTCTGATTCAATTTCAAATGACCAAATTACCCCCACAAAGTACAATATAAATACGAGAAGTCCCAATCCACTGATACCTATAAATTCAACGCTAGGGTTTTGACTTTTCAGTCTCTTGAAGGATTTAGCTAAGCCGTCGTCTCCGCCGCATCGGAATCCTCACCGCCTCCGATCATGGCCGTCGGGTACGCCGCGGTTCTTATCTTCCTATTCTTTCTTTTTTTCCCGCGATTTGTAATCTGATTGTTGTGGTTTAAAATTCAGGAAGAACAAGAGGATTTCTAAGAGTAAGAAGGGAGGCAAGAAGAAGGCGTAAGTTACTTACATTATATTTGATTATACTGTTTTCGATTGATTTTGTGTCGTCGTTTCATCTGATTTTAATTTGATTTTGTTCGATAGGGTGGATCCGTTTGCCAAGAAAGATTGGTATGATATTAAAGCTCCTTCAATTTTCAGTGTCAAACAAGTCGGAAAGACTCTTGTTTCTCGTACTCAGGGTACAAAGGTATGTCGTTTCTCTGCATATCGATTTCTATCCCCGTGAAATGTTATTGTTGAAAATGTATGTTCGTAGGGTATTTATTAGCTTAGCATTTGTATATTCTTATACTTAAACTAGTTATTACCGGTATGTTGGACATTGTAGTAGCTATGTTTTTGGATACGAGATCATGAACGTCTTAGTTTTGTGTTGTTCTTTATGAGCATTTGAACTTTTGGCCTTGTACTTTATGATTGGCTATGCCATGCAACTTTTGACGAGTATCTAGGTATGAACGAAATTGAATAGTAGAAATTCTTAGGAACAGCTTCAATTTTTAACATCAATTTGTAGTTGCTTGCCTTTAGTTATTAAAGGTGCAAGTCTTGAGTAGTTCCTAGAGTCTTGGTGCCAGGCACATGGCTTTGGCCTTCTTGAGCCACGTAAGACGAACTAAAAGAACGAATACATGTAAAACCATATACGATAATATCTAAAATATAAAAAATGATAAATTCTACAGTGCAACAAATATCATACTCTAAAAGGTCAAGAATCCAATTAAATATTGTAAATTGTAAGCTGACTTTTAGCTAGTTCTCATCAAAGTTCATCAATTATCATTGATCACCATCGTTCTCCTCATCTCAAACGTTATCACATTCTTCTTCAAGAAGCCAATTTTCTTCATTGTGTATCTCTGCATCTCTTCAAAGTCTTGCTTTTCTTGTTTATTTTCGACACTAGATGTGTCTAATCTGAAGAACACATGTGGCATATAGGCGCAGCATGATGCGCTTCCAATATCCACTGCTTGACACACAAAGGTATGCCCTGTTGCTTTGGTGACAATGCGTGCCTATGGGGGTGTTAGTGTGCCCTGGAGCCTTTTGTGAAACTGAGGCCCTTTCAACAACTAGGGAACCGGCATTTTTCCTGTTTGCAGTTTTGTCTTGATAAGAAAAGTTGGGGTTTTCAATGGTTGAAGTGGAATTCCATTCTGCATTTGCTTTGTATTACGATTTACATTTCGACTTTCAAATTGTGTTTTTCTTATTTTAAAGAATCATCTTTGTTTTCATATTCACATGCATAATTAAGCACTTTCCTTGCTTGGAAATCTGTCTGTTTGCAATGCTTTTCGTTTTGCTGGAACCTCTGAAACATAACATTTAATTCAGTCTTTTGGTGCATCTAACTCATGATATACATGGCCAATACTTATTTCTTCTGATAGATTGCTTCTGAAGGACTCAAACATCGTGTGTTTGAAGTCTCATTAGCTGAACTCCAAGGAGATGAGGATCATTCTTATAGAAAAATCAAGTTGAGAGCTGAAGATGTTCAGGGTCGAAATGTTTTGACGAACTTCTGGGTATGATATATTGTGAAGTCTTATTTTGAATCAATATCTTTTTCTCTTGTGTTCTTATTTTCCATGCTTGCTGCACCACATAGGGAATGGACTTTACAACAGACAAGATGAGGTCACTGGTGAAAAAATGGCAAACATTGATTGAAGCTCATGTAGACGTGAAGACAACTGATAATTTTACTTTGAGGATGTTCTGCATTGGCTTTACAAAGAGAAGGCCAAACCAAGTGAAAAGGACTTGCTATGCACAATCCAGCCAGATTAGACAGGTATACTAGGAACTTCAATGCTTGGTTTTTTCTCTCTCTTTATATATGTTGTTATGCTTGTGCGTGACAATTTGTTCTTTGATTTACAAAGATCCGTAGGAAGATGATTGAAATTATGACGGCCCAAGCAACATCATGTGATCTCAAGGAGTTGGTCCGCAAGTTCATCCCCGAGATAATTGGCAAAGAAATTGAGAAGGCAACCACAGGCATCTACCCATTACAAAATGTCTTCATTAGGAAGGTCAAGATTTTGAAAGCTCCAAAATTTGATCTCGGTAAACTGATGGAGGTATGTCTTCTACTCTTCTTCCTCTCTTCTCTTTATTTAGTAGTTCTGCTTCAGAAATCAAAGAAATTAAAGGCAATATGTTGTGTATCATGTACTGCATGTAATTAAGTCTAGCAAATGAAATGCAGGTTCATGGTGATTATTCAGAAGATGTTGGCATGAAATTTGAAAGGCCAGCAGAGGAAAATGAAACAATGGCTGAGGCTCCACCTGCCGAAACTGCATGAGCTTGAGTTGAACTTTTTTGTTTGCCCTTAGAATTAATCAGCAGTTGAGGTATCATTTTTTTGAAATACTACAGTTCACAGATTGACCTATTTCTTCTGGTTTTTGAGTTTAGGCTTTGAGAATGGTTCTTAAGAAGAGGACCTGTTTTTGCGGCATAGTAAGATAGTTACCTGTTCTCAAAGAAAACTGAATTTGTTTACTTGTTAACCAATTTGATTAGATGAATCTCAGCATTGCATTATATATCTCCAAATTACTTGCTTTACTTGTCTAATCAAATTCTAGATTCTAATGAAACATTTTAACCCAGGAACCATTTATTTGCATAGCTTTGAACTTCTGTGGAATGGATCTTTTGTTTTATTCAGTACCAACTTATGAATAATATTTACGGACTAGGGACAAATCTCTCTTCAAAAAATTTCAGAGAAGTATGAATATATGCTGATAACAAGAGAATGCTGAAATTTTGCACTCAAACCTAAACCAATGATGGTAGAGTACATGCGGATAATACCTTTCTCATACCCTTCCTGTCTAGGTTTTTTAACACATTAAGAATCCATTTCCGTTATTTGACTTCCAAATTGTTAGATAACCTCAAAATATATGCTGGTTGAGGGTAAGGATGGCAATGGGTAGAGTCCGCTGGTAATGCCTCTTCTGTACTCTTTCCGTTTAAGTTCGGTACTAGGACCACTAACCTAATGGTATGTTTTGCAAATCTCATATCCTTACCCACCCTTTTAGAATATGGGTACCTTTGTCTGTTTATTAATAATATATCATCTAATAAATTTTAAATAATTTAATACAAATGAGGATAAAAAATTCTCTATATATATACGTAGAATGTAAATATTGATCAAAAGAACGCAAGTTGATTTAGTTAACGCTATTGTGCTAGTTAAAGCTATTGTGCCTTTATAATAGGTTTTAAGTTCAAATCTCACTATCTATGTCTTAATGAAACGGGATGGAACGGGACGGATAGCCGGTTATAGATACCCATTATCCATAACCTTCCAAATAGCCGGTTATGGATACCTATGACTCATAATCTAGGAGGTAATCTCATATCCATTTGTCTTGTATCCTTCACGGATAGTATTTTTCATTCCATATACGAGTAGTCTCGTTAGGGTCATGTACCCGTGCGTAAGGTAGCCATTGGCATTCCTAGTTGAAGACATGGAGAATAAAGTTTACTATTTTTGTTATATAAGGGGTATATATGTACAAAAACAAATAGAAATAAACAGGCTCTTAAACATGTGAGTTGTGGACATGTGAGAGGTGAGTTTTGAATGATATAATTAACATATTTAATTATTCTGTGTATGATATGATCTAATTCTGTTTAACGTTGGTTAGCTCAATTATGCCCATTAAAAGGGTAAAGGCCTAAAATTGAAGAAGAGGGCCATGATGGGTTATGAATATGAGAATGTGCAATCTTACAGACCCCATGTGAAAGTGAAAGCAAATAAAGAGAGGTAAATAAAATCTCTAACAAATCAACCAAGAATTTTCCTTTTGCAATTACAATCACAAAATGACAGATAAAGTGGGGCAAAGGGGATGCCCACAATTTTGAGTGCTACCACAAAACCCAACATAAATTTCTTAGAAAAAAACTTTTCAGAATCATTAAAAGCAAACTAATGGGCACCAGTGTCAAGCTTAGCTGGATACTCCACAAGAAGACATAAAGAAAATTTGGATACTACATTATCTTCATTCAACCATTTCAGGGGTCCATTTCCATCTACTACTGCTCCTTGCCTTTCATGGATAACTTGTCCTTCCTCTCAATTAATTGTGGTCCGTGTAAGGTTACGGGTGGACTCAACAGTAAGAATATGACTCTTATGAACTCTTTATTTGAGTTCGATTTCACGGTTATTGTTGGATTCTTTTATAAGTGGAACCATATATAAAACATCTCATAAGTGTTTTTGTGGTTTCAATGCTTTTCACAACCTCCTGAGTTGAAGCTAATCCTCATCCCCTAAACATTTTCTTATAAATCTAATACGGTCCGCGTAAAAATCTGATACATAGTGGGTATCGAAAGTTTGAGAAGATGTAACTTTTACTTTAAAGTGACTTTCTTACTCGGGTTTAAATTTTCTATAGATCAAACGATACACAAGTTTTCAAAAGTACCTTTGAGATTTTAAGGTTTTTCTTAGCCCTCATTCGAATTACTCCTATTCATAACTTTTTCTAACTAAAAGTTATTGGTCCTTGGCGAACGTAACGACTCGGTCCGTAATGGGTGACATCGGGATAAGAAGGCATACACAATGAGTATTGATGAGTTGAATGACCTGAATCACACATAAAAAGTAGAGAGAGAATGATCGAGGCCTATAAATAAGATGTAAATCCAATACATATATGATGCATTTAAGCACCGTATAGTCTTAACATCCCACGGGAATTACTACAAGAGTGGATCAAATGTACTTCAATGGGTGTCTTCTATGCAGTTAGTGGTTTCTCACATTTTTCGGCAAGGAAATAGAGCATCATATATTCTTGCGCGCCATGGTAGTCAGAGTTCGAATTTGATGTGGTGGTTCTCTGCACCGGACTTCTGTAGTAGATTTATTTTTGAGGACTTTACCTTGTTTGAGAAGTATAGATTTGTGTGATTTACTTTCTTTCTTGTTTCTCTTCAATATTATTGAGCCTAGCTTCGGATTCGTGTTCTAGGGTGTCAATCTAGTTGAAAAATCCAGTCGCGATCTTCGCTTTTACCTAGGGGTGAGCAAATCCGAACCGTAAATCGAAATTCGAAAAAACCGATCCGAACCAAACCGAACCAATCCGAACCATATTTTGTTTGGTTAGGTTAGGATTTCATTTTTGGAGTAATTCGGTTTTCGGTTCGGATCGGTTTGGTTCGGATGAAAACCGAACAATCCGAACTACATTATAATATTATTGAGTTTTAGTATTTTATATGATATATTAATTTTTTTTAATATCTTTTATTTGTTTTGTTTTGTGTAATAACCCAACAATGTCTATTAACCATAATTTAATACAAATATTAAATACTATTGACTGAGAATTAACATATTTAGTATTAAACCTTTTATTAGTTGTAAAAAAATAGAAAAAAAAACTAATAAATTTTCAATTTGGTTTTTATCCGAACCTAACTGAACCAATCCGAATTATTTCGGTTCAAATCCGATCCGAACCGAAATAAATTTGGATTGGTTAGGATAATAAAATTTCTCCTTGTTAGGTTAGGATCAATTTGGTTCGGTTAAGTTTTTGATCCGAACCGGTCCATGCTCACCCCTACTTTTACCTTCCCGTCTTTCATTAAAATAAATAATGCATATTTTAAAGCCATCTGCCCAAGGTGACCGATTTGAGTTCCAATAAACAAAATATGACATTGAGTCCGGATTTTACATAGAAACTCAGACAAAACAGTGTTCTTAACCCGTCGTAAATTGGTGAGGCTCTAAATTAATATCAAGATATTATTAAACAATGTTGATATAGTCAACATGAGAGTCTTAATCCTCATCCTCAACCATATTTGCCCTTTTTTTCTGTAGTTAACTTTGACAATAATTCAACAGAGAGGAAGAGGAGAGATCACATCACTTAATAGGGTCGGTTTATTTTTATGTGTAGGTATATAGTGCCTTAAAAGCATAGTAGCTAGCTTTGGTGAGCAGTAAACATCAAACTTTATTCTCATTTTAGTTCCAAAATTCAATCCCAATACAGCCTTCCCTCAATCTTATACTTTCCTTCCCTACGTGCATTACCTTAATGTTTACATTGTCAATAAACGTTGAAGGAAAAATTTAAGCTAATAGTTTACGGCATTATATATATTAAAATTTGACACATCTTGAACTCAAAACCTTTCGATGATACATCATCTGATACCATATTTATAAACAAATTAAACCAACAATTTAAGCTGATAGTTAAGGCACAACGACGTCTTATATATTAATCCTTGACCAAGGGCATAGCCTAGCAGATCCGCCTCCTGCATCTGAAACCATTCCTATCTCTTCAAGATTGATTGAAAATATAATTTATATTTAACTAAAGTTTTGGAAATCATAATTAATTTCTTTTGTTAATTTGATAATTTATTTTTATAAACTTGAGTTTTTTTATTAATTCAAAATAAATAAAATAAAAGAACTTCCATGGAGATTTTTGACTTAGGGGAAGAGATCTTTTTTTCTCCATTTCATACTTCATATAACACATGGATAGAGAAACCTATCACTCTTGCTGTCCCTTATGACCTACATAAAGGAATAAATGATATACACAATTGAATTTCTTTAAACTCTAGTTTTCTAAGTAGGAAAACAAATTCCTTAATTAACCCTAATTTTATATCACCTTACATGTCTTTTACTTAATAATTAATGTGACATATAACATAATTGTCCTTTTAAAATGTAAAATACAAAAGGTTAATAAGAAGATACCCGAGTGTATTAAAGTAGTAGAAGAATAATAATAATAATAATAATACATGTCATAAATTGAATGTGAGACATATTATAAGGAGAAATCTTACAATGCACCGGATATATGTATCCCTTAATAATAAGGATTCACATTTTTTATATTACACCCTAAATATCTATGTATCTAACTTTTTTGTAAATGTATTTTGAAGAGAGGATTGTATTCTAAATTTTCTCAACAAGGTGGTATAGGATTTTGGAAATAGTAAAAAATTTTCTTCAAAAAATCTAATCGACAAATGTCATGATGTTAATTATTTTTATCTCAGACTATCATGTGGAAAGATTATAAGATTTGATTTATTTGCCCGATACAATCTGAGTTTTTCTTTTCTAAAATAATACAAATTATGCAATCTAATCAATTTCTACAATATTTTTTAACATATTTGACAAATGAACTATATATTAATCTCTCTCAAGATTAGCCCGTAATTTTAGAAAACAAAAAGATTTGATTTTTTTTAAATGCAATATAGTGCGATGTTGTGTACTTTTGGACCAAATTATGATGATATATACATAATTAACGTATGGTTTTTATTTGATAAATGTGCACTTGTGTTGGTTCAATAATGATTTTTATAATTTATACAAATTTTATAACAAAAGTTTTACAAACTTTATACAACATTTCATACCAAGAGTTCACTTATTCATTTGTTCAAATATTCCAAATATTGTACCTTTTTTTAAGCATTCCAAATTGTACTTGAGAAATAAAAATGATAGAGAAAAAGAAAAATAAATCACGTGGAAATAGTGAGCATAATAATTAGCAATACCCTTTTTTTCATCTTAAAAGGTGAGCATAAATGATGCCTTTTTCATATTAAGAATAATATATGAATGAATATTTATATGTGTTATGTGTTACGAGTTACTTTGTCATGGGATATTAAATTTAATGTTATAAGATGGACAAATTTATGATTACTAACCTACACTGCAAATTTGTATGTAACAAGATAGTTAAATACAAATATGAAAAGATATGCACCATTTAAAAAAAATAAAATTTTTTAAAAAATGCACCATGTATATTTGAAGACGGATTGCATCTTTTACTATTAAAAAGATGTTTATTTAAACAGTAAAAATTAAAATTTTAAACTAAAGGTTTTTCTACGATTGCTTTGTTAAAAGCAAAGCAATTCATTACTTTTTCCATTATCATCATTAAATGAGTGAGATGACAGTTGATTCCAAGGTATAGAAGACAAAGTAACCAAAAAAACAAGCCTTCATCTCAAATTTAAAAAGACTACAACATTTTTTAAACGAGGTTGGCGTAGTTAAAGGCTCATAATTGTGATATTATTAATTTCGAACTAACTTGAGCAACATATTGAGATTCTCAATCGGATTTGAGCAAATTTTGAACGGATTCGAATCATCAACTAATAGTTGATTAATTTGTACTTTTTTTCACTTTTTCCCAGTTTAAAATCACCCAAATCCGACTTCTATTGATAAAGATGAAGAATTTGTTGAGGAAGATAAAGTTAAAGTATATAATGGAGAAGGTAAATAAATATTTACATGTGATTGAAAATTGGTCCTAAAACGTAAATGTACGTCTCCAAATTATCCGTCGAGTCCATCACTACACCAATTACCAAACAATAAGTCAAACCACCACCCACAATACAATAATTAAATAAAAAAAAAAGAACCATATTAAAACTAAGTAAAATGGATCTTGCTTAAAGATATTAGAAGTAAAATTTATCATTTAATAATATATTATTAGGAATTAATATACACTCCTTAAAAACCATAGAGTTGAATTTAGGTCTTATTGTCATGATTGAGATCAAAACTATTAACATAAACACAAGGATTAGTGGGATATGACGATATCAAATTCATGAACTTTCTATGAAAAGTATCATTATTTTTGTTGATATTTTCTCCTCCTTGTAATGGAATGGACGGTTGAGATAATACAAATTTTATTTTCAAAACTTAGTCTATATATATATATATATATATATATATATATATTATATGTGTATTTAATTAACGAGCTCTCACATACCTCTATTTCCTTCGTTTGTTATGAAGCAAATATTGTTGCTCATTACTAGCTAGAAAAGTTTTAGTTTCTTTTACTCGGGGTGAGTGGTTATATGTACTTTCCGATTTCATTTATTCGGCGCTTTTTCCTTCTTCTTGATTCCTCTTTTTGGTTGTAAAAAAAAAAAGTATTTTATATATTTTCTGAATTACTTTTTAAAAATAATACATAATTAAGTTTCTATTTAAAGAGAGTTTGGGTACATTTAATTGTATTTGAATGTTTGATGTACCCATCTCCTCTGCCAAATGAAACTTTGAAATGAATTAATTTAATTTTTGCCTTTAATTACATTCTTAATTTTTCTAATCAACAGATTCAAATTGAACTCACCACCTTACAAAATGGCCCACTTTGCAGATTAAACATCAGATTACAAACTTAATTACTCTAACAAAGATATGTCTAATTAAGATTAACACAACTTAACTCCAAAAAAGAAAAAAGGTTAACACAACACAACTAACTATTAGTTTACGTAGATTTTAATGATGTTATTAGGATTAATTCCCCTACATAAACCTTGTTTATAATTTGTATTAATTTTAATCTTAAATGACGTCAAACTATTGAGTTTATACTTAAGTCATATTAAACCCTTATTGAACTTAAATTTTTGGGGTTGAGAACTTATTTTAGCAAATAACTATATATTTTATGTAACAATAGTTTTAATTGTGATTTGAAATGGAAATCTTTGGATTCAATACTACTTGAAATAGTATTCAAATGCTTATAATAATATGAAAAATCTGTCAGTTTAATGAATTTATGAAGTAAGAGAGCTTGGTAGATTTTACGTATTTTTTATATGTAATATAACTTGGAAAGAGAAATAAACTGAAGAAAAACCTCCATGTTCCAAAGATCAAATATTAACGAGTGAGTCACTTGATTACAATTTCTCTTGGCAAAAAATAAAAAACGAAAGAAACAACAGACACAATGTTTTTGGAAACTTTTAGATAATTAAATTGTTTTAGCCAATTAAGGACTTCTTTCAATTGAACATTTCAGCTCGCAAAACTTTCGAATTATATCAAAGATAGTCGGATGAACAAAACAGAAAATTCTTATGAAAGTCACGAATCACCATACCATGACCCATAAATCATTGCAATAAAGTTGCACTCTATGATGTTTTTATTGCTCAGATTGTTATTACTGTTAGATTTCAGATTTTTTTTATATGAGATGGAGTTGAGATTGAGCTACGTGAAGTTTCCACTTTAAGTTTAGTATTTTCTTTTTTCATAAAGAAAAAGATCAAATGTTAATACAAAAGTAAATGGAATCACTAATCAGAATCAAATAAATCCTTCAAAACAACATTTTATTATACGAAGTGTAAATGAGAATGTGCTGGAATTGCAGATCCAAATGGGGACTATCTAGTCAATAGTCAACAACATGTCTTTTATATTTTCAGACCACATGCCCTTGTGGAGGTAAGGAGTGAGGTACACAATAATTACAATGTACAACATCTTATTTTATTTCATGTTTACAAAAGGAAGATTATATATTAAGAAGCGATTAACTCGTAGTGCCAACCTAGTTGGGATGAGTAAAGTCGTTGATTTCTCAGGTAACCCGCTTTTACTAGAAAAAGAAGCAATGAACTCGTTACAAAGAAAAGAAGGCGGGCTAGTGAGTCATTCTCTACGATTAGACATAGAGTCAGCTGTCCGAGCTAAAGAGTGAGCAGAACTATTCGCTTACTTACAACACAACTAAATATCAACCAAATAAATGTACAACATCTTCTTTAACACTTCAACCAAATTTATTTAATTATTTTGACATAAAAATCAACGAAATTTAATGCAAATTATCAATGAGAAAACCATTCACTTTGACAAAACTTATCATATGGCCATATATACTTTCTTTCTGTTCATATTACTTTTTTTAAATCTTAAATTTCACATTCAAAAAAGAAATCAATACATAATTACTCAGTGTTGTAAAGATCGGCCAAGTTGAACGATTTGTCGGTGATTAATCGGTAAAATTGAGAATATCGTACCGAGTTCCGTAAATATGTCGGCCGATTTATGACCTATTCAGAAAAAATGAGCCTGATCAAGAAATAATTGGTCCAAATAAAAATAGCCCATATAACTTTAATTAAACGATTAATTTTTAAAAATAACAAAATAAAATAAAAATCCATAAAATACTTTGTAATACACATACATTTTAAGCATTAGCAAATTGAAAAAAAAAAACCTAAATTACTCTCATCCTCAGCAACCCATAAAGATATGAACTATGAGTTTGAGGAAGAAAACGATGAATTACTTGAAGATTATGAATTTGGAGAACAAGACATGGTTGAATAAGAGCATCTAAATATGTTAACGTTAATTTGTTGGTAATTGGTATTTTTTTTAGAATATTAATGTAATAAATCGAAATATTTATGTTTCTCGACATTTTTGTGTATTTATTATTATCATTTTGGGCAAAAATGGTTATTATTTTTAGGTAGTTTGGTCGATATTTTATGTTTTCTAGCATATGTGCATTTCTAGTTTCTTTTTAAATATTTATATAATTTATTTAAAATAATTAAAAAATAAAAAATTACAAAACCGAATAATTTCTCGTTCATCCCCAACTAATGCCCAGTTAATCATTTGGGTCACTGACCGCACCGCGTCTGTATAGCGATTTTTAGAACACTCGTAATTACATGAATAACCTTACAACGATGTACATTTGTTATCTTATATCTACACTTTTTTTTTAATCTATTTTTATTTTATCATTTGACATCATAATTTTGTCAAATTAAAATCATATTATATATTTGATTAAATTTGTTCTTTTTTATACAACTAGGATGTTAAAGAAGTATATGTAAATATTGTACAAAGCTGATCTTCTAACATTCATCTAATAAGCTTAATTGATGTCAAACTCCTTAAATTTAGTAATCTTGTGCAATTAGCCCCTTCTACTTTAAAATGTACCCCCTAAAGTAGATTAATTGCAACACATAACCCAAAATTTCAAAATGTTATGATCTAGAAACCAACGTCATGTATGTGTACTTTCGGCATCACCAATAACAGCCCGTCTTGCTGGGTTCATTTGATTATAACCATCCTTTGCCACAACTACCCAAATTTTTTCTTTACAAATTACTTTAAGAAAACAACCTGTTAGAATTAATTAATTAGTATTTTATGTTCCTGTATAGGATTGTAGTTTTGTTTAGGAATCAGAATTCCTTTTCCTAGTCTGCTGTGTCTATTCAGGATAAATTCTAGGAATCCTAGTTGGGAAGGGTTTTCTTCTTGGTTGTATATATATTTGTACTGATGAAGATTAATGGGATATACAAAATTTTTACAGTGAATTTAACACAACCATAACATAATAAATCTTCTACATCCCTTTTTGCATCTTTCCCTTAAAGCGCTAAAACAAATATAATCATTTCACCACCTCTTTTAGATCATAACATTTTGAAATTTGAGGTTATGTGTTGCAATTAGTCTACTTTAAGAGGTAATTTGTTACATTTTCAAAATTGGGGGGGCTAGTTGCACAAATTTATTAAGTTTAGAAAGTTTGACACCAATTAAGCCTTTTTATTATTTTGAATGCATAATTCATGATTTTTTAAATGTATTAGATCTCTAAATATGAAAAGCATGTCGTTGTTTCTATAGTGTAAAACGGTTAAACTAAATGATTTTGATCATATTTTTCTTTAGAAGGTAAATATTAAAGATTAATATTGCATTTTGTTCGAAAAAGATTATATATGACTCAACAATTGGTGTCAACTAACTTAATTGAACGATAATATTTTCTTTACTATATATGCATGGTAAATAGAGCTTAAATCACACACATAACATATTATTATAAAAGATTTAAAGTGTTAATTTTCTTTTATCTTAAACATTCATTTAAAGGCCAGGACCAAATTAATCAGTGGCTTATATATTAAAATATAAAAATTCATAAACTTAACTTTAGTCAAAAATTGAATCGATAAATGTGTGTTTTTCCTACTATAAAGTATAAAGAAAGAATTGTGTTTTGTTTTGTGACTTTGTGATGTATTTTTTTGTTTTATAGGAAAAATATAGTATACAAAAAGAGGCAACAAGACAGATTTCAGAACCCAAGAAAACAACATTATTGAGAATTTTAGAGGTGAAAGGATGGCAGAAGAGTCATTTGGTCTTGTTTTAATACTTCTACATATCACTTAATTTTACATATTCTAATATTATAACAATTTTAACTAAAATCTTAAAGAAAATATTTTAAAACTTAATAATATACTTATATTTTTTATTTTAAGGTTGTTTAGGCTATATTTTATTTACAGATGAGAATTTGAATGTTAAAGTGGATACAAATGATCATTAGAGCTCGGTTCGGTCACAATTTTGGTGTCGTCGATCTTGAAAGGTGGCGGACTTGGCTCTAAAGACACTCCAACATTTAAGTTAATAAATATATAGAGAGAACAAAATCATCAAAAATATAAAGAATATCATAAATGTATCATTATTTACTGTAGAAAGAGTATTCATAGCAAGAATATAATAAGCTGTCATGTAGTGGATAAGTCGACCACCATGACTGGCCCATAATGCTTTACGACAATTTATCCAGCAAATTTTCGATGTAGTCGGTCACTTGGTGGTTCAAGTTGAAAGTCGGTAAAAAAAAAAGACTTAGCCGAAGTGAATTAAAGATGAGTACGATGGGCGTGGGCTGGATTCCCATAACCCTGATCAAATAATTTTAAACAATTTTGGTTCTATTTTCTTAAAAGATCCTTAAGTTATTTTAAGATATTAATTAAGATTTAAGAACAATAATATTAGTAAATGTAAAATTGAGTGAATTTTATGTTATATTTGAAGTTGAGAAGCCGAATCATGAAATTAATAAAGTTCAATGACCATGCGCGTAATTTAACTCCCTTAAACAAGACAAAGATAACGACAAGATACACCAAAAAAAACTGAAGAAGAAGAAGAAGAAGAATGTTACCGTTAATTTTCAGTATCTTGAACATAAATCAAATCATAATTAATTACACTTAATTACCCCCATTAATCCCTCCCTCCTCCTTAATTAATCCTACAACAATGTCCAAAAATACGTATGCTATATAATCAAATCAATCTTCTCTCTAACTCATATACCGACATTGTCTGCTCATTCTTTGTCAGCTTTTCCTTTTTTTAATATTATTATTTTTACACTCATTCTACTCTCTACCAAATCAATATAATGCATATGCCTTCTTGTGGAGAGAGAAAGATGGACTCTTTGTCTATGTTTTAGAGAGAGAAAATGGGGTGACTTTAGCATTTTCTGCAGCTGGGTGTTCATATTCACAGCTGCTATTCAGTTTCATTTCATTGGTATGTGTTTAATCTGCAATGCCCAGAATGAAAGATTTGATTTTTACTGTTTTTTTGGGTTTATTTTCTTGTTTTTTTTTATGATGGTCAGATCAAAATCCAGTTTTTAACACCTTATGATCAGTTTTTCTTCAAAAAAATTATGATTAGTGTAATGGGTATCAGTTTGTTTGAAGATCATTGTTTGATGTGATTACTAATTTTAGATTGTTTGACCATATTACAGGTTTTTGAAGTGAAGATCTCAGTTTGATTTCATTTGGGAAGAAGAAACAGTGAATTTTGATATTGAAGTGAGCAGCAGAAGGTGAAATCTTGCATAGTAAGTGTTTGTAAATTTGTTTTGAGAGACACTAGCTATGTGAATTTTTTACTGATGCAGTTTTTGATGAACTCATAGTGCAGGTGGAGGAAGTTTAAGAAAGATCTGGGTGGGTGTTTTGGTGGGAAGGAGTTGAAGAATCAGTAGTCTGGCCTGGATCTACTCGTCGGGGTTTTATTCCTGGTGTCAGGAGCAGAGCCTTGCAAAGTCAATACCGGTTGGTTTGGTGTTGTTGGCTGCAATCATGGCTAGTTTATCACATTCGGAATCCCAATCCCGGAGGCTTTATTCTTGGTGGTGGGATAGCCATATTAGTCCTAAGAATTCTAAATGGCTTCAGGAGAATCTTAAGGGTATGTTTTGTTTCTCTTCTCAGATCTTAGTGGGACCCGTTATATGTTCAATCCTTCATTATACTCCGCAAGTTTGAAGATACATGTGGTGTTCATAGAATAGAAACTTTAGTTAACACAAGCATAGTTGGAATAAATGCAGAATTAACACTTGTGTATGTTAAAATCATGAATTACTGCACATGGATGACATTTGGTTGTAATCTTTTGGGTTGGATAGATCACACATAAATTGGAAAAGTTAAAAGCCTTCTATGATATTTTCTCGTCTCTTTTAGTTTTTCTTCTATGATAAAAAAAATTGAAATTTGAGAAAGTAAATAAGTAGTTTCTTTTTACCAAATTGAGCGCATTTAAATTTGCATTCATAGCTTTCTGTTCCATATAACCCGCCATAGGAGCCATAGCATTGAGAAACAGCCATTGAGTACGCTCGGAATAGTAACTTGCAATATGCCGATAATATGCTTCTTTCCAACTTTAGTTTCTTCTTCTTCGTACGTGAAATCTTATTCTTGCATCATAGTGACTGTGTAGCTATGTAGTTGTCCGCGAGGAGATTATATATTTTACCTTATTATTCACTTTTGGAATAATTCACGGTTCATTTATTTGATGAATAATTCTTTTTATGCAGATATGGATTCCAAAGTCAAAGCAATGATCAAACTCATTGAAGAAGATGCAGATTCATTTGCAAGAAGGGCAGAAATGTACTATAAGAAACGCCCAGAGCTGATGAAATTAGTTGAAGAGTTCTACAGGGCATACCGTGCATTGGCAGAGAGGTATGATCATGCAACCGTTGAGCTTCGCCAGGCCCATCGGACAATGGCAGAAGCATTTCCAAACCAAGTACCTTATGTTCTGGCTGATGATTCACCCTCAGGCTCTTCAGGTCCTGACAGTGAGCCTCACACACCAGAAATGCCACATGCTATTCGTGCGTTTCTTGACGCAGATGACTTGCATAAAGATGCTCTTGGACTCTCATCTGCCAATCTGCAAACCATGAAAAGCAATGGAGGATTGTCCGATGGATCTGAATCTGGCACGAGAAAGAGGGGATTAAAGCAGCTTAATGAGATGTTTGGAACTGGATTAGGAGTTTCGAATGTTTCGGAACTTCAAATTGAAGTTCAGAACTTAAAGAAAACTCTTGTGGAGATTCAAGCTGAAAAGGAAGCTGTTCTTCTTCAGCACCAACAGACCTTGCAAAAGTTGTCCAGCATGGAGACAGAACTTAAGGAAGCCGGAGGACTTGATGAACGAGCAAGCAGAGCTGAAATTGAAGTTAAAATCCTGAAGGAAACCCTTCTCAAATTAGAAGCTGAAAGGGAGGCTAGTCTTCTTCAGTACAACAAATGTCTGGAAAAAATATGTAGCATGGAAAATTTGATATCTCAAATGCAAGATGATGTTAAGGGACTTGATGAGAGAGCAACTAAAGCCGAAACCGAAACTCGGACTCTCAAGGAAGACCTTTGCAGGTTGGAGGCTGAAAAGGAAGCTAGGCTTCTTCAGTACAACCAGTGCCTCGAGATAATAGCTGCTCTAGAGAACAAAGTCTCACAAGCAGAGGCAACCTCCAGACTGCTTAGTGAACAAACTGAAAAGGCAGAAAGCGAAGTTGAAGCATTGAAGCGAGCAGTTGCCATATTGAATGAAGAGAAAGAGATTGTTGAACTTCGATACGAGTGGTGTTTGGAGAGAATAGCAAAACTGGAAGGTGAAATGTCTCATGTCCAAGAAGATGTCAAAAGGCTCAACTGTGAAGTTCTTACCGGGAATGCAAAATTGAAAAGTGTAGAAGAACAATATATTGTGCTTGAGAAATCTAATGAATCTCTGAAGATGGAGGCAGACACTCTGGCAGGGAAAATAGCAACAAAGGATCAACAGCTTTTGGAGAAGGAGCATAATTTGGAGAAACTTCAGGATTCACTCCATCACGAGCAGTCACAATTTCTTCAAGTGGAAGCTGCTTTGCAGATTTTGCAGAAGTTGCACTCTCAATCTCAAGAGGAACAGAGGGCTTTGGCGCTAGAGCTTCAGAAAACCGTCCAAATGCTGAAAGATTTGGAGATATGTAACAATGACCTTCAGGAAGATCTCCGGCATGTGAAGGATGAGAACCAGAGCCTCGGCGAATTGAACAGCTCTTCCTGCAATTCACTGATTACTCTACAAGCTGAAATTTCTAGCTTGAAGGAAATGAAAGAAAAACTAGAAGACGACCTTGCCCTGCAAGTCGCTCAGACTGATACCCTACAGCACGAGATTCACCGTTTGAAGGAGGAGATGGAGGTTTTGAACAGCAGATATCAGGCTTTAATGAAGCAAGTGAGCTCAATGGGGCTTGATCCTGAGAGCCTCAGTTCATCATTCAGAGACTTGCAAGATGAGAACCTCAAGCTCAAAGAAGTCTGCAAGAAGGTCGTAGATGAAAAGGAAGATCTATGTCACAAGATGCGGGACATGAGTAAGCTTATGGAGAGCAATGCTTCCATGGAGAGATCTCTGTCAGAATTGAACAGCAAGCTGGACGGTTCCAGAGAGAAGGTGTTGGAATTGCAGGACTCGTGCCAGTTCCTTCAAGGAGAAAAATCAGGTCTTGCTGCTGAAAAAACGATACTGCTAACTCAGTTACAAACTATGACTGATAATATGCAAAAGCTCTTGCAGAAAGATGTAGTGCTTGAGACTTCGCTCTCTCATGCAAACGTTGAACTCGAAAGTTTGAGGGTGAAGTCAAAAAGTCTAGACGAGTATTGTGAGATGCTTAAGAATGACAGATCCAGTCTTCAAAATGAAAGAAGCAGCCTTGTAATTCAGCTCGAAAATGTTGAGAAGAGACTGGGAAATCTAGAGATGAGGTTTACCAGACTGGAAGAGAAGTACAGTGATCTGGAAAGGCAGAAAGAATCAACAATTTGTGAAGTGAAAGAATTGCAGAGTAACCTTGGCATAGAAAAACAAGAGCGTGTGTGGTATGTACAGTCAAGTGAGTCCCGTATGGCAGATCTAGAAAAGCAGGTCGTTAATCTGAAAGAAGAAAGTAAGTCGAGTAAGAAAGAATTTGAAGAAGAACTAGACAAGGCTGCAAATGCCCAGGTGGAGATCTTCATTTTGCAGAAGTTTATACAGGATTTGGAAGAAAAGAACTTATCTCTGTTGTTTGAATGCAAGAAACATGTCGAGGCATCGAAGCTGTCGAATAAACTAATAGCAGAGTTGGAAACTGAGAATCTCGAGCAGCAGGTCGAAGTTGAATTCTTATTGGATGAAATTGAAAAGTTGAGGATGGGAGTACACCAAGTGCTCAAGGCTGTTCAATTTCATTCACTCAATAAACATGAAGACGGGATTGAGGAAGGGCAAATTCCTCTTCATATTTTGGACAATATTGAGGATCTAAAAAGTTTACTGGTCAGGAGCGAGGACGAGAAGCAGCAACTGGTAGTTGAGAACTCAGTGTTCTTAACTTTACTTGGAGAACTAAAATCAGAGGGCAATGAACTTGAGTCGGAGAAGGAAATTCTTGATCGGGAGTTTGAGATGATGACTGCGCAGTGTGCTATACTGCAACAGGATAAGGATGAACTTGTGGAGATGAACAGGCAGCTAAGGATGGAAGTAAGCAACGGAGAGCAGCAAGAGAAAGTACTGAAGGCTAAACTGGAAGCTCAGCATGAGAATCTTGCCAGCTTACGGGGTTCTCAACGGGCACTACAAGAAGATAACTCAAGGGCACTTGCAGAAAACAAAATTTTGCGTAAGCAATTTTCAGATCTCAAAGAGGAAATGCATGTAGTTGAAGAGGAAAACAGTGAGATTCTCCAGGAAGCACTATATCTCGGTAATTTGTCAACAGTTTTTAAGAGTGTCGGGGCAGAGAAAATTGAAGAACTTGTAGCACTTTCCAGTGATCTCAGCTGTCTCCATGTGATCAATGATGAACTAAAAAAGAAGGTTGAGACGTTGGAGCAGAAGCTGGATGTAAAAGAAGCTGAGAGTCTGCATGATAACAACACAATTAAGAAGTTACAGCAGGAACTGCAAGAAGGAAGAGACTTAACAGATCAATTAAACTGTCAAATTTCTATCGGTGGAGATTTTCTCACACAGAAAGCTGCTGAGCTTTCAGATGTGGAACAGAAGCTCATAGACACACGTGAATTAAATGCTGATTTATGCAGAATGATTGAGGAGGTGAAGCGTGAATGTGAAGAATCAAAACTCGCTAGACAGGTCATAGAGAAGCAGATCTTTGAACTTGCTGAAGATAGCACAAGTCAGGCGAGGGAAATCGGTTGTCTCAAAGAAGAAAATGAAAATTTGGTGTTAGAAGTGAGTGCATTGAGCAAGGAACTGGAAGAACAAAGGGCAAGAGAAGAGAATTTAAGTTTGGAGTTACAAGAGAGGACCAATGAATTTGAACTCTGGGATGCTGAGGCTTCATCTTTTTATTTCGATCTTCAACAATCCTCCATACACGAGGTCTTACTTGAGAATAAAGTTCAAGAGCTGACTGCAGTGTGTGAGAGTCTGCAACGTGAAAAAGCCGCCAAGGATGTCAAGATCGAACAGATGAACGAAACTTCTGCATTCTTAGAAACTGAAGTAGGAGAATTGAAAGCTCATTTGTCTGCCTATGCTCCAATCATAACTACTTTAAGAGATAATGTGGAATCTCTTGAGCACAATGCTCATCTTTCCTCAAAAACTTCTGCAGGAAATCGAGCACAAATGGTAAAGTTCTTTCCTTTTCCCCCCTAAAATAAAAAGATTCAGTTTGTCATATATATTAGCAAGCCTCGGGCTGACATAGTTTGACATGCTCCGTGTCCTTCTCCCACTCGTGATAGGCCTTAACATCTAACTACTCGATATTCCTTCTATTAGTAAAATTTGAGATTTTTTTTTTTCGTATGCTAAATGTGAAGAGCTTTGTAGGTTAGGCTTTTAATATGGTTTCTCTTGTATCATCAGGGCGTAAATATGGCCGTTCACCCTCAGGAAAGGAAGCAAGGATTTGGATCCAATGAAAATGCGGCAGGTGGAATTTCAGATTTACTGAAGATTCAAGACAGAATTAAAGCCATTGAGAAGGCAGTGATCAAAGAAACAGTCAACAGTAGTGCTAAGCTAGAATATCCAACAAAAGGGGCCCAGCGGTTGACTGTGAGAGACCTTTCAAACAGAGAAATGGAAGGGACAGAACTTGAGGATGAGCCTGCTATTGATTCCGAGACATATAAGTGCAAGATCTCCGAGGTGAAGAATGGGGCTTTGATGAAAGATATTCAACTTGATCAAGTTTCAGACTTTTCCTTGTACAGGAAGAGCACGTCCGAGGCTGATAGCCAGATGCTCGAATTATGGGAATCAGCTGAGCAAGAGCTTAGCCCTGATCGTATCACTCGAAAACGGGCAGCTGCAAGGTTGGCCAAAAGCAATTCACGCCGTCAGTTGAAAGGCACCACCAACCAGATGAGTCGAGAACCATCTCTAGAGTTTAAGGTGGACAGGGAACTCGGTATTGACAAGCTGGAAGTGTCTAGAAGCATAAAGATTCACGAAAGGAGCAGAGCAAAGATCTTGGAAAGACTTGCCTCAGACGCACAGAAGCTGGTGTCGCTGCAAACGACCGTGACAGATTTGAAAGAACAGATGGCAATGAAGAAAAGGAGCAAAATGCCGAGCAACATTGAATTTGAGAGAGTGAAACGTCAGTTACAAGAAGCTGAGGATGCTGTGGTGGAGCTCGTTAACGCGAATGTTCAGCAAATACAAGGCATGGAAGAAAGCGTTTCATCACCAGAGCGAAACGGTTCACCAGTTGCAGACGAGATAGACAGGAAGAAACTGATAGAACAAGCACGAAAAGCATCAGAGAAGATAGGAAGGCTGCAAATCGAGTTACAAAACATCCACTACATTCTGCTAAAACTGGAGGAAGAAAAGAAGAGCAAAACCCAACTGAAGTTTTCGGGAAGTAGAACGGGAATATTGTTGAGGGATTTCATTGTGAGGAAAAATAGTAGCAGGAGGAGGAAGAAGGGGTGTTTCTGTGGTTGTGGAAGACCTGCAACTCATGAAGATTGAAGTGATTATTTAACTGTTGTTGTGTTTTTAAGACTTAAACTTGGGGATTAGTGTTAGCCTGAAATGTAATGTTGTTTTAGCTTAGGAGAACATTAAAAACTAGCCTGATCTATCTAGCTATAATAAGCTGTTTCCCTGAGCATTTTCATGCTTCTAATTTTATCAAAAAAATTATGAGTTGCCATAAAAAAATTCTACAAGCTTTATTATTTGCTGCTCCTGCTCATTCATGTTGAGCCCTGTGAATACTCAATGTCCAAGTTAGTACAATTTTAGAGAGAGCGCAAGTAGTTGTCATACTATCATTTACTGCAATGGAGTTATTTTTATTAGTCTTTACTAGGCTGTTATGAAGTGGGGGCATGAGCCATGACGAGGTTGACGCAATCGTCGGTCCACTTGATCTACATGGTCGGTAAACCCCTAAAAGGCGCTAAATCTCCGAAAACTATAGGCACTAAATGAAATGAAAAAAATTGAAACATTTCACTTTATAGAAAACCCTATTCTCTCTACTCAAGCGTTTTGCTTCTCTTCTCTGAAATATCAACAAATCGGTTCGCCACTCTTCTCTAAGCTGAACGCGTCTTCCGATTGACTGTCAACCTCTAGAAGGTAAATCCCTAAACTCTATAATTTGTGTTTTTCTATCCACTGATGATTTTATATACTGAAATTGCAGTACATTGTTCTAGGTTGATGGGTTCTATACTGAAATTACGTTATATTTGGTAATTTTTCTTCGTTTAGCTATGATTTTATAACTACGATTCGTTTTGCATCTGCTCACTTTAGAAGTTTCTGATGCTTTATTTTAGTAGATATTGTATATTTGATGCTAAATGAACGCGTAATGCTTGGTTTATTGGGGATATTAGTACTAATTGTGATTTCTAAGTCATATACATCTTAAAATCATTTTGATACTCCAATAGGTCCTAATATATACATTCTGATATGTTTTATCTTTTATGATCTACTGATTTGTCCTAATATAATTTATTTGACATTTTGATCTCAGTATTAATACTTGAAACAAATATCCAGCAATACTTTTTCACACAAACATTCCTAAGTTTATTTTGAAAAACCTTAAATAGATAGTTGATGTTTTCATGTAAATTTAGCTTAGAATATGGAAAGAAACTTGATGGATAATAAGCTATTGATGTCATTTGGTGTTGCGCTGGATGGTATTAATTTGGTCATTTCCTATCATCTTCAGTGTTTTGTTGCTTACTCTTTGTTATTAATAAGCTTAAATTTTATTCGTGCATACACGAACATGTATTGACATTGACGCTGCTACAAGATGTGGAATCAAAGTTGCTAGAATTCCTAGTGAGGACAGGAAATGCAGCTTCTTGTGACATGGCTATATATTTGATGTTAGGCCTCCTTTGAAAGCATGTATAAGACTTAGAGGTTCACTTTTGCTTATTTGGTGGTTGTATCTAGCTAGTTCAATTACAATGAACAAAGAAATCAGATATGCATATTACTTCTTTTCACCATATTGAGATCAACTTCTCAGCATCGAAACCCAGTTTCTCCGTCTGTAGTTTGCTATTTAAGTGTATAGAAAAATATGCGTCCGTGTTTGCTGACACAATGAACATGTTTTCAAGCGTACTTCTGCGGATTCAGTAATTCTTCTAATGAATTATACTGCAGTTAAATTGAGCTGATGCTTAGTTCTGAATATAGATCTGCTAGTGAATCTGATTAATGCATGAACCTTTGCCTTTGTTTTATAACATGAACACAGATATGGTATGGTCTTTAACTCTGTCGTAGATATCGGGCTACTGTATGTGTGCTGACCATGTTTCCTCGTGTCTTTGTCATCATGCTTCCTCACCTCTACATTGTGGTTTCATCAGGATAAGGCAATATCTTGGCAATCTATAATTCCAGACTCCAGTTTTAGATTTTGTGTACTAGAGGTTCAGGTTCAAAATACTATTGTTGTTAATTTTCCATAGTTTCCTTGATTTCTATGACCGACCATTTTTTGTTGCGCTAAGTTATTTTATGGTTACAGAATGAGCTTCAAGTCTCTGTGAAGCAAAAGAAGCTTGGTGAACCGACTTGTGAAACACTAATTGAAAAGACGGTAAGTATGGCTTTCTATAGCTAACTGTTTAGTGCAGAAATTAGTGTAACTGATATTGACAAAGTTCAAAAGTATTTGTCTACCAAAGAGAAAGGAGGTCATATTGTTAATGGGTCTTTTAATGATCATAAAAGCTTAGAGGATGGCGTTAAATTAGTTGATTTTGTTGTTTCTACTGTTTTTTGTTTTCATATTTGAAGTCATGAAATTCTTTTTAATTTTGCTCTTTGATACAAACATATGCTTTTGTCCTTGTTGTAACATAAGCTAACAAGTGACAATGTGTTTACAGCAGGACTATCTAGTTGAAAATATGCATAGATCGGTGGAGAGCTCCAATGGTTTTCTATAGCTGTTACTGCAATGCGGAATGCCGAAATATATATGTAACTAATGACCTTTTTTTTCCATAAGTCAGTGTCATAAGGATCCATGCTTAGTGTCTCAATCTGTGAATTTGCCTCTTCCTAAGTGACTAAAGTTTAAGTTTTGGGTCAGTTTCATTTCCATGCTAGCACTAATAAAATCTAATAAGTACTAAAACATTCATTTTGGGTTTTGAATGTTTGAGGAATATCTACATTTGCTTGTACTTGTGTCAATTTTGTTTATCATATATATAAAATTCTAGTTAATAGAAAAGTTTCCAACGCATTTTATTATATGTTTTTTATGCAATTATTTTATATAAACCATGAGTTTCTTTCAATCCAAAAAAAAAAAGCAAATATGTAAAATTATTAATTCCTAAAATTAACTATGAATATAGATGATACTTCTATCACAGAATCATACTATTTGTGGCATTTCCATAAAACAAAATCTCTTTCTGTGGCGAAATTAGTATTCTCCATAGAATTGCAAATATTTGTGGGGAAGAACTTTGCCACAAAAATCAAAAACTATCGCTGCAAAATCAAGTTTCGACACAAACGGTTTACTTTTGTGGCGAAATGAAAATTCGTTCCAACAACCTTCTGTGTCGCGCCTATAGTGGCAACTTGGTGGCGAAATTTCTTTTCTCCCAAAAAGTCTTTAATGGTGAAATTAAATGTTCAGTGAGGAAATTTTTCTCCACAAAAAGTGTGTTTTTTTGTAGTCTAGAGTTGATGCCATAACGTAACAGAAAATCTTATTTTGAGTCAAAATGCTCGAGAGCGGCAATCACATAGGTGATGGTTGGATCCATGGGGACTGAAGGGCTTCATGGACCTCATGGGTTTGCATAATCCTCATTAATTCTTAACATGCTATAGTAAAAAAATTATTTCTAGCGAAACATAAAATGTGAACATGTAAATTTAATTGATTGTCATAATAGATTTTACAAAAATCACATAGGCTTAAAATGTTTATCGTGTTACTTTGCATACCATCTACCAAAACAACTCAATCGAGCACATGCAAGTGTATCACATAAAAAGTTCAAAAATATTTACTTCCTGATTATAAACAGATTGTCAAAATGCATAAAACTGTTTCAAATTATAGACAAAACTGTTTAGAATATCTAATATTTTTAAAAAATATTATTTGATGTTTAATATACTTGATTTTGCTTCAAAACATCAAAAAAAAAAAAAGAAAAAATCTTTTTTCTTTTAAAGTATGTCATTATCCAAAAACTGTAGGTCAATTTGGACAGGAGGGTTTGACCTAACAATGCAAGGCCTAAGGACCCTTTAAATTATGGTATCATACATGTTAGCTCACAAGGGACAATTGGTGATTAAATGGATAACATGAATTATGGATTCAATTATTATTATTTTAGTCTGGATTTAATTCAATTATCAATGACACAAATATGTTAATATTATTATTGTTAGGGGCCAAAAATACCAACTTTGCAGGTGCCCACTAAATAATTATTTTCTTGTACTTCTGGCCTCCCTTGTGTTTCCTCGGACATCAAATTTCCATATCTAATAGAAGAATTTTTGGTATATATTTTAGAGTATCATGTAAAATTTAGAATTCAGACAGGAAATTTTGGCCAAGATATTACTAGTTATTTAGTTACAGCTCACATGATTTATCTCTAAACAATATATAATACATCAGAGATCTTGACTTCAATTCACAGCTATTTCTTAGCAAGTCTATGGTAAGTCTTTAAATAAATATGCACATTTTGACTGTGATCTAGATCTGTAATTAATTTCTTAATTTTTTTCACTTTTAATTTCATTATCTGTTTATAAAATCTGTACAGATCTCGTTTATAAAGTAAAGATTACGATTTTTAAACTTTATTGGTAATTAATTATGCTTTCTTGACTATAATTAACTTTACTAGATTTCATCCTCATCATGTGTATGCTAACATTTTTTTAAGCTTAAAAATTAAGAAAAGGACACTAGAATAACAAAATTACCATATTATACAATGACTTGAAGAAGTACTTCAACATTATGACATGAAAGGTTGCAGATTATTGTACAGAGGAAAAGCATAAATCTAAGGTTTAACTTAACTACATCTCAACTAAAACAAACAAATAAAAAACTGCATAATAAAAGAATTTCATCCGGTAATTATCGAAAAGATAACATTTCAATGATGGGGAGTGAGAGAAGGAAATGAGGGTATGGATTGTAGTATTAACTTCCGGCCGCTCCTTATAATGCTGTGCGGAGGAGACACCCTTTTCCCGTTAGGAGAAGTTTTAATGCCAGTGCTAGGAGAAGAGTAGTTATCTCTTAGGATTTCCGGCATATCGTCATCTGGGACGGTTTGGGGTTGTTTCTCAAACTTTTGTTCGGGTCTGAGGATATTGGGTTTGCCGTACTTTTGGTTGGTGTATAAACCGGACGATGATCCAATGCCAAGAAATGATCGTGGAGGTTTGCCCTTTGATGAAAATGGCATCTGAAGTAGAGGTCTGGAAACGGATAACGGCGTCATAGGAATTGCATTTGGATTTTGCTCTTCATTGTTCCGGATTTCGATTTTCTGTGAAGCTTTTTCGGGTCCATTATTCTCTTCTCTTTCTGTTTCTTCTTCTGCTTCAGCTTCTGCATCGGGTGGAGCAGAGCCTGAATTTCAAAAGTCATTAACAGTTCAAATAATCCGTAAGCATCACTATCAACTAGATAATAAAGAAATCACGAAAATATCAGCATGAACTCACCATCCTTTCTACCAAATAAGTTCTTGCATCCTTCACATCTGCAGTTAATGGAGCATCCAACACCACCCTTCACAAGAAAACCATGATGAATTAGTCTACTTGAACCATGAAAAAGCATAGAGCACAGCGAACCAGAAAGAAACCTGATAGCATTCGCAATATTTCTTTAGGCAATTCGATTTCTTGCAATTGCATCCTCTTTTATGACGTGCTGAGGCAGGTGTTTTGTTGGAATCATCCTAGTTTACAGAAGAATATAAGTTAAAAAAGAGATATCAAACAGTTTTAATAAGCCAAAAACCAGGATAAAGCCTAAAAATCTAACCCCAATTTCCACTACAGTTTCGGAGCCCCTTATCACTTTTGGAGCAAATGCAAGTGGATTGCGAGACTCTATCTGTTTTCGAGTTGCAAGAACGGTATCTTCATGAATTGGTTTATTGAAGCATTCTTGGCATGAACACGGTTCTATGCAGTAGACTCCAGCAGCAAAGCATTCACAGTAACTGTACGGGGAAACACATTAGTAAGTGCAATAAAACAGACCAAAAAACCAGCAAACTAAAGATAACAACTCACAGTTTCAAACACTTCGATTTTTTACAGTTGCAACGTTTGCACCCTTCGATTTCTCCTTCCACTTTCCGCCTGAAAATACAATTTGAAATCATTTAAGAGAACAAACTAAGAGCTTTAAATGTGCAAAAAAATATGAGAATATCATGCCTCTTCTTTTTGGGGCTGTTGTGATTGAACTCTTCAGTAATTAAACAACCCGATGTCTGTGAAATATCTTCGACAAGTAGAACGCAATTCTCATTTGGATCCATTTCTGGTTCAGAGGCTAAACCCAATGATTCATTGAGTTCGTGGCCAGTAGTAGGGGACTGGAAGGAAGCACCAGGACTATGCAAACTTACTTCAGAAGACAAAGCTTCAATCTTCACATTTTTGCTATCCTTGGAAGTTATTGTCAAAGCATTTAAGTGCAAACCGAATACACGCCTTGAAGAATCACCACCAGGCATCTGCTGCCTATCTTTAGGGGCGATCGTCTCATCCAATTGCACTCCATTAGAAGCACTTGAATTCGACTGATCACTCAAGTTCTTTCTACGAGCTCCTGCCGTCTCAAAATCTAGGCAACGCCTTCGCATGCCACGATGCAAATTAGAAAAAAACTACAAACACAGAGAAGATCAATTTGACAATGATGTTAGCTAGACGCAATAATGATAATTATCAGTGATATCTATGAATGTTAGACAATATAAAACTAGTTGCATTTTTTACCATCTCATGAGACATTTCCATCTCATTCTCCGGTTCCTCGCTTGGATTGCTTGTCATGCCTTTACACGCATTGCTAGTAGTAGCGAAACTCTCCCATGTCCGGTTAATTTCGTTTGGGTCAACAGTTTCTCCAGGTTGAGTTGAAGGATAATCCAACTCACCTTCTGCAGAACCAACAGAATTTATTTGCATTTCATACACCTCATGAGGATCCACCGACCTCTGCATTAGCCCCTGAAATGCCTCGGAATCAATAGGAGAATTAAATATCAACAAGTCAGCAGCATCTGTTATCAAATTCTCCCAGTCAGAATCGGTAGCTTCTTTTTTTTGCTCACATTGGTATATCCCCTGAAGATTTGCTTCACCTTCAGCTACAGACTTTCCACAGATCTCCGACCCAGATATGCCACCCAATTCTGACATAGGACCACAACGAGATGTTTGGTCACTTTCCGGGCTTCCAGAGTCATATTTTAGCTCCTGTGGAAGCTCAGTTGCAAACTGTACATGCTTATTAAGAGGTACCACAGAAGCTTCTCCGACCGACACTCGTGGATCAAAATTTTCCTTTAGTTCGCATGAGTTATCATAAAACTGAGCCATGTCCAAAACAACTTCCTGATCGGTGACTTTCTTCCCATTCCCGGAGGAAAACTCGGGTTTAGACGGATCTGCAATGCTATGCCTGGAAACAGAAGACTAAATCATTTTCCGGATTACAACTTAGGGTTCATATTAAATCCAAAGAAAGACAGCGAACTTACCTTCTAAGGAACCTAGATTCCTTGTGAGAACTAACATGAGGAGAAGTAAAAACGGAAGGAAGAGACGAAAAACTAAGCGATTGAAATGTCTGAGTGATGTGAATAGACTTCACTGGCTTAATAGGAGAGAGACTATTGATATAGTTAAATACAGGGGAATCCTGAAACAAGAACACAAAGATTCTTATCAGATTACAACACCAAAAAAGAAAAATCAAATGAAAGCAAAAGGGTAATCTCAATTCTTAATTGGGTTATCCACCATGGGTTCGAATAGCACAATCGACGTCTCAAAAAAAAAAAATCTCAACTGGGTGAAAATTGAACATAAGTTTGTCACAAATTCATAAAATTCTTCAAATACCCACAACAAAACCCTCATAACCTAAATCAAAAACTACTTAAAACAAGTAAAAAACACTAGAGTAGATAATTCAGCAAACACCATACATGCATCAAAGCTCATAAGGTAAAATTAGCAGTAGAAACACAGATCTACACCATTTTCAACTGTAATTCACACAAAAATCATAAGTTCAAACACCCAATTTAACAAACCCCAAAAACAAAAAAACAAGTGGGTTGTTCATCAATAACCCAAAGAACCCACATGTCAAGCATCAAATTCAGCAGCTACAACAGAAACCCAGTTGACCCAACAGAGAAAATCAGTAAAAAACACAAAAATTAGTATCTAATCACCTCAAATTTAGAAAGAGGGGTAGTGATCTTGGTCTTCTCCGGAGTATCCATGGCCATTTACAGAAGAAGCAACTCAAACATTACCTTCTTAAATTACCCAAAGAGAAACACACAATGTCTCCTTCGAATGTCACTTTCAGAGGGAGATAAAAAAAATGGAGAAGAAGAAGAAGAAGGAGCGGGAAAAGGGTTTAGATTTTAGTGAAGAGGATATTGAAATTGATAACCCCAAAATCGAAAGACCCTACACCAACACCAACACCAACATCACCATTGTTAAATGTTAGCCCCACAATAAAAAACCTCTCCTTCGAACAACTGTTTTATATATGCATATGCCACCATTTCATTTCGGTCTTCCTTTTTAAATATTAAAAATAGCGCTTAAATCCTCTCCAGCTTTTACTTTTTGTTTTTTCAAAAGTAACGTATGTATTATTATTATTATTTTTATTTTTATTTTCCTTTTTTACTTTTTCTTTTTACAGTTTACAGACACTAGTCCACTTCTATTTTGTTTTTTCCTAATCTTCTTCTCTCATTACCTCACCTTTTAACTACCACAAAATCATTTCTGGATATTCTTTTATTCTTTTAAACCTTTACTAGTATGTATTATTGGAATAATGTTGCATTATTTATTATTTCGTGTTTGTGTCGTGTTAACGTTAACATTTTTGTTTCAACCGGTTTGTTCAATGTATATATTAAAGTATTACATGTAATCTTATTACATGTATAATTATAGTATTAATTTAAAAAAATATATGAACCGAGATAGAGAAAAATCTGCTAATAATATCTAGAGTAATTTCTTAAAAAGAAAACTCTTGCGTTTATCAGTTTTGTCAAAATGGTGCTTGTGTTTTTTTTTTCTTTCACAAACAAGAATTGTGTTTAGCGTCGTTATCCAAAAAGCGGAAAAACCATTAACGGTGTTAAATTTGATGATGTGGCAAGGGGTATTATGATCTAAATTTATTAGTTATGATATAAAAAGCTTATTTTCCACACTTTAAAATTGTAAACGCGTTAATTTTTTAGGAATTTACTAAATTAACACTAAAACAATCTTGTCATGTCATCACATTTGACAACGTTAATAACTTTTCCGCCTTTTGGATAATGAAGCTAAACACAATCACTATTTTTATTGACAATATAGAACTTAATAATTTCACATATTTTTATTGACACATCAATAAACTACGTATGTTTGTTTGCAAATTTGGTAACTGTGAGCTTTTTCACTATATCGTCCTAAAATTAAAATAGAATTTCTTCCAACGATAATGCATTTATTGGAGAGTAGTTATTTTTATTTTATTTTTTACAAATTATTGGACAGTATAGTTTATTTGAGAGAATTAGGTGTAAATAATGTGTATTTGTATTCCTGGTAATTCTAATTAATTCCAAATAGGCAATGAATTAATGCGATTAATCGTATATTAAAGGTTTGGTATACTTTTTATTTTTCTGAATTTCGGCTACTAAATCGTCGAAGGTAACGATTTATATGTAATGCGAATTTAATCAAATACTAATGTAAAACATACCTTGTTTGATCTTAGAAAAACAGATGAATCTGAGAACCATAATATTTTAATACATGATATTAATGATTATCAATTCATAAACGTAAATAATTAGTAGCAATTGACTGACAAATCACAAGGTTTTATGGTAAGATATCTTGGATATGTTACTGTCTTAATTATTTATTTGGATTTCATTTATTTTCCTTTTAACAATAATGCCAACCATTTTATTTTTTATTTTTTTTATGAAAGAAATGCCAACCGTTTTATAAAATTACATTATTGGTATTACTAATGATGCCAACCGTTTTATCTGATTAAATTAATTACTTACCAAATCAAATATAGGATGTACATATTTATACAAAATCTCATATATTCTAAATCTAATTCAATTACGTTTTGACTTGTTGATATTCATGTTGTTTTTGTCACAATCATATATGATCTCTCACATAGTCTCCATCTTTACAATATTCTCTTGAATCTTCTCTATTATTTTTCTATCGGTTACTGACTGAGACTTCAGAGTACATAAATCGGTATACTGACGCTCGAATTGAACTCGACACGAATCTTACTTGCATATTTGATCAAGAGAAGCAAAATTTTACATGATGACAAAATTGACTTAATACCTGTAAGTGACATATTTTGGAATTTATAATATTTCAAGTTTATAAACATTAAAAAAAATAAACTCGAATATTTTCTCAAAATTTCGAATTATTTTTTCTCTAGATATTAACAAATCGTAACAAAGCAAAAACTTATTTTTAATCTCAATTAATATGCAATCGATATAAAACATGTTAAAAATCATTGGATGCAATAATGATACATAAAATTAGTTAAACGTGTTGATATTAGATTTTTTGTTGTCCCTAATTATACATAAAATTAACAAATTCAATAAACAACGGAGTGATTACATCAAACTAATTTCGATTACGAAAAAATGATCAAGTAAAAGATAATGTGTAGTGAAAAATACTAGTAGATGAGGGCATTAAATAATTTTGAGGCATGCATGATATATCATGCTATATAATTGAATGTGTCTAACTGCCACGTCAGAAATGAAAAAGAAAAACAAATAGATAGATAGGCATTAAATAAGAACATTGTTGATAACATGAATTGCCCGTGAAATGTCTTGAAGGAATTATTCTTTTGCTTTTTAGCTTTTATTTTTATGCATTTGTTCCAAGGGTATTTCCGACAATTTCATCCATATAGCTTACGTGGCGAAAGCTGCAGGTTATAGTTTTGGCGCTCGAATATTTTCAAAAGGTAGTTTATAAAACACATATAGTAGGTTTGAGTTCCATAAAAGTCAATGGACCTCAACTAATATTTTACATAACCCACGTAAAGTACTATATGGATTATTATGTCACCACTATACTATTATCGTTTTGGTTAAGTACTTTGAATGGTTTTCTAAATTATATTGACCATTTAACTATTAGTTTTATTTTGGTAGAAAGCCATTTAATCTTTTTTAACTTCATATGTTTATCTATTTATTTGCTTTGAATTAGCTAAAAGAAAATAGGAATTTTAATAACCGTCTCTTATGTGAATTTAATCGATTAATCATATTGCTTATAACTTTCGAATTAGTCAAAAGGAAATATAACTTTTAACTACCGACTATTATGTGAATTTAATCGATTAATCATATCAATTTAAACAAATTCGATTAGAAAACTAAAGATATAGTTAGGAAAAGAAAGATTTTGTAGTAGAACAAAAGTTGTCATTTTTGTGCCAAGTCAGGGAATGATTTCCGGACTGAATGTTGACTGCTTTTAATCTTAACGAAATTGGGAAAATTTAAATCGCCTTCTGAGTTGGCTTGATTCCACAACTTTGGATGGTCTTCTGAGTTTAATCTTTGAAGTAGTCGTTGTCCTTGCTCTTTGGCTAACATCGACTCTAAGTTTTGGTGGACTACTGAGTTGATTTTTCAAATTGGGTCAGTAGCTTCTTGCTACTGAGTCTTGACAGCTGTAACGACCCAGTCTGGAGAAGTTCGCGCCAGGATGAGAAGGCATGTACAAGGAGCGGCCCTAAGGGATGACGATGGGAACATGAATGAACTGAATTCCACATCAGAAATAACGAGGAGAGAGCTGGGGCTTATACGTGATATGTGGACCCAATCATGCATGACGCATTCTAAAGCCGTGCGACTCAATGGTGACGGATTTAAGCCAGAGCAGACAATAGTTGTATGGTATTGGGCCTGGGTGTTACAACAGCTCTTTAGATCGTGAGTGAATTTGTACTGACAACTGACTTAATCAAAATAAAAGTTCAATAACTTCAAGAATAATTTTAATAATCAATTCAGAGTTACAGGTTAACATTTTCCACAAATTAAATTTGACATCATTCAAAACAAAATGATTGAGTTTTCAACAATATATAGTCCCAAACTTGAAACATGCACATCAAGCAGTTATATATTTCCAACGAGTATGTAACACTTGATCTCTTGATAGGTCACACAAACTATTTGCAAAATAAGATTAAAGGCCGATATGAGGTTCTTTGAAATTGGTCAATGCATACGAGTGGGAGGTGTTAGGATTAATTGTGTATGGATTTAAATAATCCGACCTGCCCGAAATGGAACATGCCAAGTCCATCTTAGGAGGATTAACCACCTATAAATAGGCTTAAGCTTAATCATAACACATAACGATAAGAGATCAGACGTCGGAGATCTACGCCCTAACTCTCTCCTCTGCGCACATCGCCCTTCTCTCTTTTTCTCTCTGTTCTTCAACTTTAGTCATGGATCAATCAGTCTTCCCCGACAAATGCTGTATGGTTGCTTATAACCGGCGATACAAGATCGTGGTACTTAGATTCGCTTTCGCTACTCTAAGAGATCAATCAATTCAGTTATTCAATCAGGTATGTCTGAACTCGTTTATCTCATATAGATTAGTTGACGTTAATCCGTTTTAATCCGTTCAATATTATTCGATTACAATAAGTCAATATGATACTCTACAATAAAATAATATTCTTGTGCTAGGTCTGCAGTGCATAAATTGTCATCTAAAAGTCTCTTAAATTATTTTAATTTTGTTGTTTACTCTTCATTTTTTTCAAGTTGGGTATCAAGTCTTTGATTAATTATATAAAGACTAGCTAAATATATTAGTTAGATGTGAACAGCACATCAATCTTAAGTTATTTTGTCAAAGCATCATGGAAATATAATTGTATATATCAAATTCGATCAATATACTTTACTCATAATCTACATTTGAATTGTGTTTTTAATAAATAAAATTTAATTTATAATGTATATAGAGTCGTTAAAAGAATCATACAAACATCGAAATTGTAGATACACATTGAGTAATTAATGTAAACAAATGATTAACCAACCCAAAAGTTAAATGGTTATTCATTGATTATTTTACATCTTAATCTAACAATGTAGAATACTTTTTTTGAGAACAAACAATGTAGAATACTTAACATGTACTTATCATGTTTAATTCATCGGTATGTGACACTAATATCAATAGAGGCTCCGAGTCGAATGAAGTTTTAATTAGTGATTATTGTTGCTAAGAGCTTAAAATATCAAATAGAAAAACAATGAATTGAACTAATTAAAAAGCTACGAGGTTGTACTGAAGTGGTAAAAACTCTTCCTCCATTAATTAAAGGTCATGTGTTCTATCCACTCTTTTGATAATAAAAAGAATTATGGTGACCAACAGTCTCATCTCATATGGACAATGACCAATATAGATGTGCAAACCATCTATAAAAAAGAATACTCAAACAGTGAATACTCTTACAACTAAACTTTTTTTTTTATCTAAATACGTTTAAAACTTATGGCAATTTTCTAAATTATTTCAATCCTAAATTAAAAATTTATGAGAGAAGAAAATCACAAATAGTAAGTAAAGAAATAATACAGGTTAGTTGTGCATTCACATCAAAATGTCTTTATCACCTACTACTGTTATATTGTATTCAATGTAATAGTAGTAAATTTGGTAGGACATTAAGAACCTAATTAGTAGTATAGTATAATATTTAGCCTTGTTATTTGTTAATAATGTAAATAAGTGTTTTACTTTTCCAATAATGTAAAAAATGAACCCAAGGACTTTGTTGTTTTAGTAGGGCACATTACTAGTGGTCCCTTGGGCGTGGAGGCCGGCTTGTCACGTGATAGTCCATGTTTGTTTACATCAATTGCTAAGGTAAGTATAAAAACTCCAAGTAAAATTATTATATGTATATTGTTTTATTAGCTTCTCAATTTATTTAACTTATACATATTTTTGAGGAAGGTAGAATTGGTAAATTTTAAAAATATCTCAGAAAGCTTCAAGGCAGGAGATGATCAGTTTATGAGAGAACTTATACATGTATCTTTATTTGTGGGGACTCTAATAACGCAGTGTAAATCGAACACATGTGGAGAGTCCACTAAAGTTGTTTCTTACCATTAAGCATACCTTGCCATATTAAGTCTCAAAATTATAGCTTTCTTTTAATTTATTTAAAGTAATATACGAAGTTAAAGTTGGTACACAATTTATATCTAACAAATAATGATAGAATATTGCTAATTATCGTTTGATGTTATATAAATTGAGAACTATAAATGTATGTCGTTAAAATTTAGGGGCATAAGTCAATATCATATAGATATTGTTTAGTTGTGACTTATACATAATATTTTTAACCTTACGGTTTTAAAATGCGTCATAAATATATGAGATACTCATCTTACTAATAAGCTCATGCTCATCCCCTATGTATTTTTGATATAAAGTTTCAATTCATTTGTCACCATTGCCATCTTTTAACGTATCCCTTTGCTTAAACCTTTCTATGTCGCAATGATTGTAGGATTCTGCCTCCTTGAAGCCTAGGACCGCTACCGAGAATTGTTCTAGCCACCCTTGTTTGTTGATTGGGTGATTTGGTGTCAAATACACATTGTGTACTAGGGTTACCCACTACAAATCAGGTCAAGGAGGTTAAAGAATTAGTTTAGCTGGGAATGGATGATGGAGTAAAACTCCAAAAATGATGGAATGTAAAAAGGGAGTGGTTGAAAATTGAAATGAAGTGGTCCAACAGAAGAGAAGAGAAGAGAAGAGAAGAGAAGAGAAGAGAGGTAAGTAATCTTCTCAAGACCACCGACGTGACTATATTCATAGCAACTGAGATTTTGTCAAATTCCATTTCTCCTTTTTGCTATTTTTCTTACCTTTTACTTCTTTTTTGCTTTTTCTTTTGTGTGTCTATTTTACCAAAGTTGTGTGTGCCATAGCCCCATATGATTTATGAATATGATTTAACAGATCATATTATATGCCAAAATAGAATATGGTGTCTATTGTGTTAAATGCCTACACTCTCTAAAATAATGGAAAATAATAATAATAATAATATATTCTTGATACAATTGTTTTTTCTAATACCCTTAAACCTACAGTATGCATAAAGAATTAAGTACCACAGTGAAATCAAATTTATAAAATACCATATACAAATTGTGCAAGGTTATTTTAATTTTTCGCTAAACTTCATTAGAGTTTGGTAAAATTTGACCAAACTCGTGTTAAAATGGGTGAAATAATAGTATCGTAACCACGTTTCACCTAGACAAAATACATATCGAAAATTGGTGAATATAGAAGTAACCATAGAACTATTTGAAATTTTTGTCAAATATTTATAGAGTTTTATATCGACGTGTCATTAAGGTCTATACTAAAGTTTAGTTTCAGTTTTAGCAATGTTTCATTCGATCTTACAAAAGTATCACTGTAATCTTTATGATCCAACAAAAACATATCACCAGTGAAACTGTTTTAAAAATTTGGTAAAATCTCATCATCTTTCAAATAGTCGTACATGTTTCACTATTTTCATTTAAGTTTAACCTCCGGCTATCAAAAAATTAAAATGTAAATGAAGAGAATAAAGATTTACTTATTTAATCACAAAGCATATTCAATTTGGTTAATTTATATACTACCAATATTCTATACAAAGCATTTAGTGAAAATCTTAGTCTAATAATTAAAACTCTTTTATGACAATAGAGATCATAAATTCAAACTACATTCAAATAAAAGAGAATTTCTTTGTCGTTTTTATAAGTCCAATTGTGAAAAAAAAAAAAATAGTTTAGAAAAAATCTGAGTATTCTAATTGATATTATTGGGCACGAGTATGAAAAATAACGATATTCATTATACAATTAACAAAAAAAAAATTAGCAACAAAAAGCAAAAGCATAAGTAATATTATAAATTTGGTGTTGATATTTCCCAACTCCCCACATTCTCTGGAATGTGAACTTCATGCTTAAATCATAGTGTCTACTGTCAACTTACATGCACATGCCTTAACTTTATAATTCCTCCAAAACATAAAATTTCTCTTGCTTTTACACACAATTTTTAATTAATTAAATAAATAATTTATCTGACAATTGCAAAATCTCCCCTGTTAATTAATTATAATTATGCTACTATGATAAGAAATAATGCACTGTTCATTAAAAATGTAATCTGAGGAGTTTAGCGAATGTCAGTTTGCAGAAGAATTAATAGAATAATAGTACAGATTTAGTTGACTATAAAGGAGTACTTAATAATTAATTTTCTTGTTACCAAAAAATAATAATTAATTTTCAAATTAGAGGATATGCTAATGGAAAACACAAATAACCAGAACAAAAGACATAGTTATGGTAATGATGAGGAGCAGTTGTGTCTTCTTATTTTTAACTTTTATTACATTGTTATGTGAGCTATTTACTATATTTGATTAAGTGATTCACTGATTCATATTTTAAAAAGTAAAAATAATTTCAAGTTGCTATATATCTAATTAGTTTTTGGATTTTTCGTTGACATATTGCTAAAGGGCGTATCCTACATCACAAATATATAGGGCCATATCCTTAATTTATAGTTTTATTAGTATATGTTTATATTTTTACCAAAAAAAAGTATATGTTTATATTTGTTATCTTGCTTTATTGTCCATTGTATTATTAGTAAGTGATAATACTTTGACTTGGTAAATATGATATGATGAGTTTTTTTAAACACTAGAATCGTTGAGATAAAAAGTCAAAAATAAGGCTTGGATAATACCCAATTTGCTGCTACTGATTTTGGAGAAGTGTAGATTTCACTTTAGTGTATGAAATTGTCAACCTTAAATTCAATTGATGGAACTGAAATCGTTCAAAGTAATATGAACAAACTATATGAGAAAATTACATCTTAGCAAAGTAACTAACTCCAAGATGCACCTTAAGAGAATAAGATTGCTTGTTATATTTAAGAACCCAATATAGCTTTCAAATTAGCAATATGAGACATTCAACATTACAATCAAGAAGAAAGAATGATGAACAAATCAGAATATAATCTAATTGATAAAGAAGATATCAAAGCTGTTTACATAACTAACCAACTTCTTATGAAACTGATTTTGTTATCAACTATGATCTGGATGATAATAGATGGTTTGTGATTGTGATTAAGCATGTTTTACAGAAATGACAAAATTAAATTTTAATATTTCAAAGAAGTTTGAATTCATTTATCAAATAAAAAAATTTGAATGAGATGTTTTCATAGTTATTTGAATGTTATGTCACATCTCGAATAAATTTATCAATGAGTTCGAAGCATTTTCTTTAAAAGGTAATAATCATTCATGATCATAAAAAAAATTAATGCATCTCTATATGAATAATTAAAAATTTCCAATCAAGAAATACATCAGAAAAACAACGACGATCAAAGAAGATAAGGTAATCCCCGACTTCAGTCAAAGACAGTCTTGAATCTGCATCTTCAATATCATGGTCCGTGATATGAAGAAATATTAGACAATGGTTGAACGGCTAGAAGCACACTCCCTGGATTGATTTCATAGTACTCTTTGCTTATGGAATAACTTCATCAATATTCAACGAGTAAGGTTTATATGATAGCAAATTAAAATCTTTTGTCTTTCCATGAAATAAAAGATACCACCTATAAAATGGGACAAACAAAACCCTCCCATAAAGAGAGAGAGAAACAACGATCTTAAATATTGTTACTTACAATTGATTGAACCAAAAATTCGAGTTGATAGTTAAAGCTCAGTTATGGTTTATATATTTGTCTGTAACATACCCCTTCACGTGAATGCTTTTTGAATTTGAAGCGTCCATAACACGGCTCATCTCACCAGTTGTTTTAATTCAACTATATATAGGATTTTCAAGACTCGAATTCAGGACCTTTCAATCACAAAGACTTTGATACTATGTTACTTAAGTGACTGAACCAAAAGCTCGAACTTTTGGTTCAGTCAGTTAAATAACAAATAAAATAAATGGAAGGTTGTTGATATTTTGAAAAGCTATTTATGATTGTGTAGTGACATACAAAATGTATTAGATTGAATTAAGTATTATGTGATAATTAAATAATGATAGAACCCTATCTATATATAGTTCAAATTTGCTTTTATATAAAATTAATTTTGCCCTCACTTTACGGAGGATGGGATTTGGTCATCATTTATAATTATGTTACTAACATAATAAACATATTAGACTGTATGGATGAAGACTGGATGGGATAGATTTATTTTGAGAGTTTTACATTTTTTAATTTTAGGCTTCAAACTCAAAATCTTACATTTTCTTTTAGAATGTAATAAGCTTAAGAATAAAATTGATCACCAACATTAGAAATAAATCTGTACCAATTTGTACGTTCTCAACTTCCTCATGGTATAACTTATCTAAAAATAAGAGTAGCAACTACTATATTGACTTATCTAGTTAATTGTTTCAGAACAATAATATACTATATTCATTACCTACCATTGATTCTCTATTCAACCATTTTGCCTTTGGCAAACAGAATAAATTTACACATAAACTGTTAGACTAGATATTTTTCTAATCTTGTATTTATGTCAATATTATAGTAAATATTAAGTGGAGAATTGATCAGTGTGAAAAGTAGCATAATTGATCATGTGAAAATAATAACATTAATTGGTAAGCAACTTATATTATTATCTGGTGATCTACTTCTAAGAAATGGAGATTAACTTAGATAACATGGCATAATTTTATTTTGAAAACTTTTGATTATTAAATTTACAGATAATACTTTAGGTAGTTTGAACGATTTGTAATTAAAGTCATGTGTCTTATTCTGCAAAGGATATGTGCTTGACACAGTTAAAAAAAATTAAAAAATTGACTAACAAATTTTGACACGTCATAAAATGTTTACCTCTATAAAAAAATACTAAGTCAATAGACTAATTTATTGTGTCATGTCAGCACAATCAATAAATAAACGTGACACATCATCTAAGTCAACATATCACTTAATGAAAAACTAACAATAATTATTTATGTTATTATTGAAACTATAATTTTTTTGGATAAAATTATTTGTACCCTTAGTATTTTTATTCTAAAAAAAAAGTACCATTATTATTATTGTTATCATTATTTGAGTATAAGATCTGTAGTATGCACGTTATGTTATGTGGGTAAAGCAAATTATGAGTATATCATGAGATAATCATAATCCGGAAATTGAAATTAGAGTTACTTATTTTGCTAGTTATTATTTTGATAAATTATTTTTGTTGTTGTTGCTGCTTTTGAAAGTATTTTTTGTTGTTATTATGTATATGTTGAGTATAAAATCTGTATAGTGTCCTCCGTATAGTGAAGTAAATAATGAGTATTATCATGAGATAATCATTCCTCAAAATGAATTTAGAGAAATTCACTTAATAGGAATAGGCTGAAAGTCATAACAAGGCCCATTTAGGCAGGCATTTTAAGTTGAGAAGCCCATTAAAAGGCTGTATGGCTTCTTATTGTTTGGTGATTTGAGTTTTTTTCAGGTTGGTGTTTATGTTAAAGAGACAAAAAGAGTGTTGTTTTTAGTAGAAGCAGACAAGGGGACGGTATTGAGGATGGATGTTCCGACTAGGTTGGCATATTAGATTTTGTATACATTCTAATATGGCAACTTCAAACACCTTGCAATGCATGAACCCAAAAATTATGAATGGAGACAATGAGAAAAAATCAAGAAATGTTCAGTTTACATATTGGAATATAATTTCTTAATTTTATCATAAAATTTAGATAAAACATCTATCACAAATTCGTATCACATTAGATATGTTTTGCAAAATTGCAGAGTTATTGAATATTTTGAACTTTCTCATTGTAACAAAATTAGAAGAAAAGACTGTTAAGACATGGGATGGAAAATTATTTATGTCACACGATACAACATCGTTGTCTAAACTGCACGGTGTATGTATAAATGATCATAATGGAGGAGCACGAAAAAACCCAAAAAAAAAAAACTTGAAGAATGCTGAAGAATTTGAATAGAAATTTCTTATATGGATGTAATATGTGTAAGTAGGTGGAAGTGTCCTTACTTAGGGTCGTTCTAGAGTATCTTTTGTCGGGTTGGGCCTCCGTCACGGTGGGTTTGGATCATAAGTTATTGCTTTTCATATGAGGTTGGATCTATTAGGGGCTCAATCTTCCTTATTGGGCCTGATTCCAATAATTTGCTGTATATAAGTATTATTATATTGGTTTAAATCTTAATCTCCTATTTCCAAACTTTTCATACCTTAATATCTTATTTTCCTGAATTGGGGTACTTTTTTGGTATTTGGAGTTGAGTATTTTGACACTCTGGTGATAAAATAGTAAGAGTGGAAAATATATCGACAATGGGTAGAGATTTTATGTCTGAAGACACAACTAGAAAAAAGTCATCTACTTCGGATGAAATTTAGAATACTCCCGGGATATTATATGTAGAGGCGTGTGTAACACTCAACTCTAAGGTGAAGAGTAGCTAAGGAAGGGGTGACAATTTAAGGGATGTGACAAACACTTTTAGAACGGAGATATGAATAAATTTTTTCACAAATAGTTATAGGACACATATTAATAAGGTCTTGTTCTTTTTGACTTATTTTCAGCACAGTTCAGCTTGTTTAAGCAATTTCAATTCGGTTCAATAATTTTCGAATTTCATTTTTTTTCAGCAATTTCAATTTTAATAACATTATTTCTAAATTAGAAATATTGGTAAAATTAATTTAATTTAAAATGAAATTCCTAATTATAAATAAGTAAATATCAATTATAACTTTTAAATTTAAAGTTAGGTGCATCATTTATTATTAACTAAAATTAAGTGATTTGTTTTAACCATTGATTTGAAAATGGAGGGTAATGATAATTCATAGAGCATTTTAAATTTTAATACTAGTATTGATATTTATATGCTATTGACGAACATACCAAGTAAATTTAATTTTGTAAATTAAATATTTTTTTTATTTGACAACAAATATTTATTTATAATCTAGGATTTATTAGTCCATACATTTTAGAAAACTAAAAATAATTGTGAAGTTTAATTAGATATCCAACTATTATACTTTATTGTGTTTAATATTATATAATCAATATGATAACTTATGTTTTCCCACGGAGAATGACAGTCATGATTTTTTTTTACCTGTAATGAAACTTTAATAGTAAAACGATTTAAAAAATTATACCTATTTATATGTTTTTTTAATCATAGTTTTAGTATAAATTTATTTTAGATCGATAAATTAATTTAATTATATTCAATTGAGTAAATTTAATTCAGTTTAGTAATTTCACTTCAATTCAGAAAGTTCAGCTGTTCAGCAATTTTAGTTAAGTTAAGTTTAGCTTTGTTCTGCCAAAAAGAACGGGCCTAAGAAAAAAAAGAATGAGGGGCAAAAGAGTAAAACAAAAGAAAGTACAGGTAAATTAGTTGAGAACAAAAAGCAAGGAAGGATGAATGTTGGATTATTAGTATTTATTATTTATGGGATGTACTTTGGATTTTGTTTTTGTACCTTTGGGATTATCATAAGATAAAGACATTCATTCAGTTCAGTGTTTGATTTCCATCAAAATTCCTTTAATTTATGATATATAAAAATACATAGTTGTTTTGAAACAGTCTTTCAATCAATCTAATCCAACCCAACCACACCTTTATTTTCTCCTGAATCTCCGTTGTCTTCCCAATCCTCATTCATTCTGCTAATTTTCTGATTTGGGTCATCCCAAAATCTCTTAATTGGATGGCGATGACATCAATGAGCCACCCTTGTTCCTTTTCATGTTATTCTCCGTCTTCGTCGTTTTTATAGCCTCCATTCTAAACTCAATTTTATCGTATTGGGGTTAGGGTGCTCATTGTGATTTCAAGGATTCATTTTTATTAAAGTTTCAGTCTTATTTTGTTCATATAGTGGTGCGAATTGGGTCGTTTTCATTAGGGTTTAGTTTTTATTTTTTTAAAAGTAGCTGATGGAATAATAAAAAAATGGGTTGGTGATAGGGGATTTTTGTGGTTTTATATAATTTTCAGGTCAATTTTTCTGAGAAAGTATTTTTGGTTACTCTTTTTTTTTTTTTTGATTGGTGGGCAATCTAGTTTTTAGGTTATAAGGTCAATATTGATTCAGATTTTTTTTTGGTTGGTGAATCTCAAAATTTCATTATAGTTTTCAATTTTTTCTGAAAAAATTTGATTTTTAGGTTAGATTTTTGGGTGAATTTTCATTGTTGATTGCTTCCTTTTGATCATAAGTATGATGATGAAAATTTGATTCAGACAGGCAAACAAATTGGGGATTTTAAGATTCTTTTGTTCTTTTGTTAATCTGTTCTATTGATTTAAGGTTGTGTTATAATGGATTCTTCATCGGATGCTGAGGTTATAAAGGCGGTGGAGAAGGTGCCTGAAGAAGAAAAACCAAAACCAAAACCAGGTGGTGGTGTTGTTGTAAGTTCAAAGATGAGAGGAACAGGAAGTGTTAGTGGTAAGGATATGATATTCCGGGCTGATCAGATTGATCTTAAGAGCTTGGATGTTCAGCTAGAGAAGCATCTTAGCCGGGTTTGGTCGAGGAACATTGATACTCAAAGGCCTAAAGAGGAGTGGGAGATTGATTTGGCTAAATTAGAGATTAGGCATGTTGTTGCCCATGGAACTTATGGTACCGTTTATCGCGGTACTTATGATAATCAAGATGTTGCTGGTAATTTTTATTGCTTTCTCTTTGATTTAAGAGGTGTTTTTTACAATGTTTGTTTTGCGATTTTGATGGTGATAATATTGTGTTTTTGGATGTTGCAGTGAAGCTATTGGATTGGGGTGAGGATGGTATTGCAACTGCTGCTGAAACTACAGCTTTGCGGGCATCGTTCAAGCAAGAGGTTGCTGTTTGGCACAAGCTTGATCATCCTAATGTCACTAAAGTACGTGTCTTTTAAGATTTTTTCACTTTCTTGTTCTTTTGTTATTGCCACTTAACATGGAATTACTAGGCATTTATGTGCTGCTTAGTTTGGAGCCTGATCCACAAAAATGTTTGCATTTGCCTAGCAATCAATCACATTTGGTTCATACCTCATTTGGTCCAATTTAGACAGAAATTAGTGTGTTTAAGGATACATGATTGCAAGTCCGTTGGAGAAGAACCGGTGTATTCTCCAAGGTTGTAGGAGCGTAGTGTGAAATATTATATGAAGATTGAGCCAACTAAGCTGACATTATAAGAGCTGTGTTGCGATTAGCAATATCAAACACAAACGCGTAGACGCCTTTTCTTTAATTTCTGTCTAAATGGGACTAAAAATAATTGATCTGTATACATTAGGGAGTCAATCTCACAGAATAGTAGGTAATGTGGAAAACAAAAAACACTTTCGATAGGTTTGGTTGATCAATGTCACAAAATCATAATAGGCGATGGAGTAAATATTGAGAAATTTGTAGGTCAAGGCTAAATAGTTGTCTGGATGTTTCATGCTATTTGCTTTTTGATCCATTTGTTTTTCTATTTTACTCCTTCAGATTTATATATGCATAGTTGAACAGATCTTATCTGTTAATTTCATAGAATAGGTCCGTGAGTTGTCTGCATTTTGGTTAAAATGGGGACATTACATTGCCTTTCTTCTACTTTTTTTAGAATTTTGCATTCACGTATTGCATGTTTGTTTTAACAGTTCATTGGAGCATCAATGGGGACAACAAACCTGAAGATTTCTCTAAAGAACCCAAATGATAATCCAACTTCACTCCCTGCTAGGGCGTGTTGTGTGGTTGTTGAGTACCTTGCTGGGGGAACACTGAAAAAATACCTGATAAGAAATAGGCGGAAGAAACTCGCGTTTAAAGCTGTTATTGAACTTGCTTTGGATCTCTCTCGAGGGTTAGTACAACATTATTGTCTTTGTTCTCTAGAATACTAATGTAAATATTAAATAAATTAAATTTATTTAGTTTCTCCTTGTACTTTTTTGCAGACTTAGCTACCTGCATTCACAGAAAATTGTGCATCGCGATGTCAAAACAGAGAACATGTTACTGGATACTCGTAGAAATCTTAAAATAGCTGATTTTGGTGTTGCTCGCGTTGAAGCTCAGAACCCAAGGGACATGACTGGTGAAACTGGCACCCTTGGCTACATGGCACCAGAGGTATTCTTGCCTTCCCCGTAACTGATACGTACTCCTGATGCAAATATCATTTATGGTCTTGACTTTTTTCTATGTTATATAAGCTGGTGTCAATTGAATCTGCATTTGACTTTGTAATTGAATAAGTTCTTAACATTTATTTCTTGTAGGTTCTTGATGGCAAACCATACAACAGAAGCTGCGACGTGTACAGTTTTGGCATATGCTTGTGGGAAATTTATTGCTGCGACATGCCTTACCCGGATCTTAGCTTTGCTGATGTATCATCTGCGGTTGTTCGACAGGTAAGTACAAAATGCATTAAATATCTACTATTTTCATTCCTGACCTTTGTTGTTCATATTATTTCTCACTTTTGCTATGATCGACGTATGACGGAGGAATGGGTTCCATTTTTGTTTTGTATAAAATATGTAGTTTGTTTTCGCCAAACTGTATGGCCTATTTCGGATATAGTGAATTTCTTGTTGTGATGAATTTTCATGTTGAAATTGAATAAAGTGGAGAGGTAATGTTCCCATGGTTTTGTTAACAGAACTTGCGTCCGGAGATTCCGAGATGCTGCCCGAGTTCGTTAGCAAATATAATGCGGAAATGCTGGGATGGTCATGTAGAGAAACGCCCGGAAATGGCAGAGGTGGTGAGAATGTTAGAAGCTATTGATACAAGCAAGGGAGGTGGGATGATACCCGATGATGACCAGGCGGCGCGTGGTTGTTTTTGTTTCGCCCCGGTTCGTGGCCCCTGAATACCCTCCTATGTTATGTTTTTTTTTTTCTTTTTTTAACTTATGGTTTCTTTTTGCCCTCATTGTTTTATTGGAAGGCAAATATAAGATTATATTCAACTTAACCCTTGATTAATTACTGCTAGACAGTTTCCTTGGCTATGAAAGCATGGCATGAGGTCGATAAATGTTGTTTATGCATATCATATTATCTTTCAAGGCCATCTTTTTTAATGCTTTTTTTCTTTCTTTGTTTGTGGATTTTGATTAATCTGTTATGCATACTGGAGATGTAAAGCAGTGAACTTGCAGTTTATATATACAAATGCTGCAATTCTGTGCGGCTTTTTGTAAAGTATTGCAACACATTTTGAGGTTTGAGAAAATCTGTTAACATTTTTTGGCGAAGTATATGTTTACCTAAAATGGAGGGGATAAGCTATAAAAAGATGTAAATTTAGTTTATGGATATTAAAAAAAACTGATTTAGCCTCCGTGCATGATAAAAGATGAACAACTTTACGCTCGTTAAGTTGAGAATGTTGAAAGTTAAAGGTCGATCAGAACACGAAATTTCGCGTGGAAAAACATATGTTTTTCTTAACGAGGTTTGAAATTGCAATGTCTGTGTGTGGATTACATTTGCTCTCTACCAATAAAGTAGGGTCAAGTTTCTGCCTTCTCCCTAGTACAAGTGAAAATAAAGATAAATTATATCTATAATATCTCAACTTATGTCTTGTTCTTTGTATCTTTCAAAATTCAAAACTTTATGCTTTAATATAATAAAAATCTCTTATATGAGCGTGAAGTATATAAAAAATGGAAATGGAATAATGAAAGAATTTTAAAGTTGTTTATAACATTATTTATAACATCATTTTCTCATGGAAGGCGAGCACGTTTTAAATACTTTTAGGGCCATGTACTAAATATGAAAAATCGGGTCCTGATTTTGTATAAAATTATAGTGCTTTCATCTAACAATTATACTAAATCTTCCAATTTGGAGGCCAAATACACTCGATCTAGAGCTTTATAAATCACTTTCTGACTATGGTGTAAATTCACCGCTTTAAACAAACACCGTCTAGCCACTTACGTCTCGTCTAGAGGTTAAAAATTTGAGTATCTGATTTGTCCCCAACTAGTTCCTCGTCTAAATCTCGTTTAGTCTTCAAAGGTCCTCATCCGTTAGACCAGTGCCTTACACTACACCGGATATGATTCATTGGTAGCTGAAAATTCGTGGAACACCCTCTCAATCTCTATCAAGCTATGACCAGGAACCTTCTTAACCTTACTCTCCCTCATCATATTTCCAATCATCCTAACATCATTCCATCTTTTACCATCAACACAAGTTGCAGACAGCTGTGCATAAACTCCGCTATCTCCAGGATCCAAATCTATTAGTTTTCCAGCAGCATACTTGGCCATTTCAACATTCCCATACATCCTACAACCATTAAGCAAAGCTCCCCAAACAGCTTTACTCGGCTCCATTGGCATCATTTGTATCATTTCATAAGCTTCATCTACAAGTCCAACTCTACCTAGTAAATCAATCATACAACCATAGTGTTCTCCTTTTGGGATAATCCCGAAAACCCTCTCCATGTCACGAAAATATGCTCGTCCTTCGATGACTAATCCTCCATGGCTGCAAGCTGATAACACACCCACAAAGGTTATAGCATTTGGGTTGAATCCTCCATCTATCATCTTCTCAAACACAACCAAAGCTTGCTTTGCATCTCCATGAGTAGCATAAGCGGAAATCATGGAGTTCCACGAAACAGAATCGCGCTTTGTCATGTTATTGAAGACTTCAACAGCAGAATCTAGTACTCCACATTTTGCATACATGTCTATCAATGCATTTGCTGTGATCACACTAGTTTTAAACCTCATTTTGTTCTCAATTTCATGGAGATGAATCCATTTCCCCAATTCTAAATTTCCCAATTGACCACAAGCAGAAAGCACACAAACCAAAGTATTCTCCACTGGAACCAAACCCGATTTCACCATATTATGATACATTTCTAAAGCTTCCTGTGGTTTATTGTTCTGGGAATATCCAGATATCATAGCAGTCCAAGAAACAACATTTCTCTCAGGCATTTCATTGAAAAGATTTCTAGCTACCCCGAGTTCACCACTTCTCGCATACCCGTTAATCATGGTAGTCCATGAGAAAACATCTTTAAGTCTCATGTTGTTAAAAATCTCTCTAGCAGTAACCACGCAACCACATTTCACATACATATCCAAAACTGCATTAATCAAATTCAAACTAAAATTCAAATTCTTCTTTTTTATAAACTCGTAGATACCCTTCCCCACACTCAAATCCCCATTCTTTGAGCAAGCCGAAAGCACTGAAATCATAGTCACTTCATTCGGCTCAACATCACTCAACACCATCAAATTAAAAAGATCCAAAGCTTGATTATAACAATTACACTTAGAATAACAATCAACCATCGACGTCCACGAAAACACATCCTTCACAGGCATTTCATCAAACACTTTGCGCGCTAAACTCAAACCCCGAAACACAGTATAGAAATGAATCAACCCATTTTGAACCAACAATGACGAATCAAAACCCATTTTCCAAATCACACAATGAACACATTCCCCTTCAAAAACCCTCGAAAACTGCTCGCATACCTTCAATGCAAAAACAAAGGTTCCACAGTTAAATTCAACCCGATTTCGAACCATTCCACAAAAAAAACCAAACCCCCAAATGGGCAATTTGGAATTTGAGTACCCTCTGATCATTGTATTCCAAATGTAGGTATTAGGGTTTTCAAATTGGGAAAATAGCAAATGGGCATACTTTAAATCACCATTTTTCGCCAGGGCGCAGAAGGTTAAGACGCGGCTGAAGGGGAAAGTGTGGGTTATGAGAGAAGTAACAGTCATTTGAGTTTGAATTTGCTTCAATTGAATCATTGAAGTGCAAGATTCCATGATTAGGAGAATTGGGTGAGTGATGATTACATTGGTGGGTGAGTTCCATTTTGTTGATGATGATGAGAAGAAATTGATTGGATGGAAGATGATTTGATGATTGTAATGTGGAGAAGATGAAGATAGTAATGGGATAAGTGAAATTTTTGGAAAGGATGGAAGAAATTTCATGTGAAGATGGGAATGATCATTGAACAAGATGAGATTTTGGTGGCTTCAAGATTTGAATATGTTTTTGGAAGTTGAAAAGAGAGATGAATGAATATAGAAAGAGAATGAGATCTTATGTGGTTTGGGCCAAACCCACATTATCGGCCCAATGAAAAATATTGGAATGTTCTCTAAGTATGGTTCTAAGAAGTTAGATGCTATGGTCGTAAAGTAAAAAAAGGGCCTATACGAGCCTTGTTCAAATCTCGCTGTTATCATATGTAAATTGATGAAACCAATGTCAGTTAGAACGCATCTACTGTGACAAGAATCGCAACAACAATTTTCGACTAAAATATTAAGGAGATTGCCACGAAATATATCATATTCATAAATACTTCAAAGGAGTGTTCTACGACTAAATGAACATTGACACGTGACAATCATCTAACCAATTGTTCTGAATAGAATTATCTACACTATTAGCTTGGATCCTACTTCGTATTTAGAATAAAGTTAATAGTGAATAGGTAATTCTAAGTGAGGAGAAGATATTCATCAAGATCTAATAGACACGTTATACATATTATCGGCTGCCTAGTAAGCAGCCCTCTTGCTACTCAAAAATTCTTAATTATCCTAGTCTTAATTTGACAAAAATTCTTAGATTAGCAATCCTAATTAGACACCGAATTCCCCATATCTCCCATGTATTTGCATACCTCAAAAAGTTAATATATATTTAACACACACTTTAATATGATTCACCTACATTCATTCATAGATCGCATATGTCTATTGATTTTAATTTCTTGCTTACTTAAACATCTGGAAGGGGTCGCCTATTAACAGTCCCTAGCCTAATCTTTTTTTTGTTTTGCAGGTTACGTATACACACCGGCAGACAATACAAAACATGTTGTTGAACCTTAAATATTAGCTCGAGCTTCTGGTTCAATTGGTTAATTGACATAGTATCAGAGCATGTGCTACTGAAAGTTCTGAAGGATAATGAGTTCAAATCCTGACAACCCATTTATCGAGAATTAAAAACACATGGTAGAATGAGCATATGGTATGCACGCTTCAAGCCCAAGAAGCATTTGCATGAAAGGTGTTTCGAAGATTAACATAAACTATGTTGTTCGACTTTAATTACAAGCTATCGAATTTTTAGTTTAATTGACTAATTCACACGCTTCTCCTAAATGTTTGGATTAGATTCATTAATTCTCACACTATTGACAAAAGAATTTTAAAAATTCGTTTTGGGATTGATAACACCATCCAATAACCCACACAAAATGATGATTAATACCAACTATATCCTCTACATAAGCCGGCACAATATGATAGAATCTGACTCCACTGCCATTTTCCTAAACCACTTAACACTATCTCTGAAGATTTGTATCTTTCACATGATTTGGGGTCTTGAAGAGAACAAATAATGAGGTTTTAAATGAAATGTGAGAACATCTACCAAAGAAATGTTGCATTTATAGAGATATTAGTTCTATTCCATGCTGTAGGAGCAATATTATATACATCAAAACTATTAATTACCTGATATATTAGGCTTATATTCAATGAGCCGATCAATGTATGCATTTTTTTCTTTACGCTAATCATTCTTTAATGGAGTGATATGCATGTTTTTTTAATTTCATTGATCAAATTCATTACATTCGGTCATGAATTTCTTTTTGAATTCAATAACAGTTGAGAAATTTGAATGGAGAATCTATTCATGTGATAATACAATATCCCTCCAAATTTCAAAAGATAAGCTTATTGTTTATGCACTTCTTTCTTCTCTATCTTTAAGTGGGTTTCTTGTTGGACCAATTTTATGTCCGTTTTGTTGCATCCCAACTCTTTTTCATTTCACGCCAAAAAAATAAATCATTTTTTTAGTATAATTAATTAGAAAACAGGAAAATTTTGGTATTTCCATAAAATGTGTCAGCTAGTGTTAGTCCTAGAAATAAGAAAAAAACTTCAAATTCTATAACTAGAGGTGACAACTTCGTGTTTCGAACCGTGCAAAAACTCTAAATATAAACATGCCACAAAAAATATTTCGTATCAAAATTTTAAATCTAAACACGGTCTGCTCTTAATACGGAAACCTGAAAAATACGAAAAAATATTACAACGGTGATAATGTGTCAACACGACACGACATGACTTCTATCTGAAGAATGCAATTTATATAAAATATCACTCATTCTTCACAAAATTTATTAAGCTACAAAAAGATATAAAAAAAATCACCACACAAAGTTATTAACATAAGACATTAACGTCAAACTACAAATAAATTTTGTTTCGTATTCGTGTTTGTCGGGTAAACACAAACACTACACGAAAGTTAGCGTGTTATTTCATGTTGACTCAAAAATGACATTAACGTATTATACTTGATACAAATACAGAAAATTTCATATCATCGTGTTATTTCAGTATCATATTGCCGCTTGTATATATAATTATTGCAAATTTATATCTTAATCTCAGTGGACTGACATTATAAATTTTGTCTATAAGAGATAAGGTATTTATTTATTCTCCCACTCCCACCTTAACATATAAAACAAAACACAATTAGTTACTTTCTGGTCAAAATTATAATGTAAATTTTGGAGGTTTTCTAGCAATAATAAAAGAGGGAATATAGACCATTTTACAAGCCAAATTCAATTAGATGTTTCGCTAAAATATTGAGAAGTGATTTTTGAATGAATTTGGACATAAAATAGTCCAAATACATCATTGTACTCTATCGAATTTCGTTCAACAGAAAAACTCAACAGTTAAAGTAATTTGCAAACTGATATTTTAGGTTAAAATTAGTAAAATGATATTTTAGGTTATAACTGAAAAAATATATTCTTATTGGGAATATATATTTCTTAGGGATATTCTATGGTCACTTTGTTTTTCACAAAGTAACCATTACTTTGTTTTGTCAACCATTGGATCATGGGTTAAAAACTAATTCAATGGTAAAAGGGACAAAATATAGACAAAGTAAAGAAAAAACAAAGTGACCATAGCCTACACCTATTTCTTATAGTGCCAAACTCAATTTCTTTAGTCAAACGAAAATGCAAAATGAATTAAGCATTATATAATAAAGTGCGAAAATGCGGAAATTGATGAAATTGGTATTTCCTGCACGGCTTAAATTATGTATGAGCTGGAGGCGATGCTTCCATAAATAAGGGATTATAAATAATTTTATCATAATAATCCTTGTATCTATTACCTGTAGTTTAAATATAACTTTAAATAATAATTAAGAATGTAACCAAAAATAAATAATAATTAACAATAATAATAAGAATGTTTTTTCTTTTGAGCATATAATAATAAGAATGTTGATAAGTACATATAGATATGTTTCATAGAAAAAAAAGTGCATATAAATGTATGCTTACAATTTTGGTCATTTCCGAACGTTTGTTTACAATTTTTGGTCATTTGCGGACGTTTGTTTTAAACTAGAGTTGAGATGAGATAAAAATTAAGATTGAAATGAAATTAGACGAAATAAATTAATATGTTTTTTTTCTAAAGTTCTCGTTTTTTATTACTCACAATCTAAATAATATTTCTTAAAAATTTAAAATATTCCGTTACTGTATTCTTTTTACTTCCAAATACTCAATATTTAATATCTGTTTATTTTTAAAAATAAGTAATTTGAAAAATAGCAGCCCGAAATTTACGAGTTTTATATGTTTCATCCTTGAAGCTTTTAGCTAAACTGTTCTGTTGCACTAAAATTGAGATTATCTTATCCATTTTATATAATGTGACAAGCTAAAACATGTCACTTTCTTATAATGTGGCTAATTCAATGTCTATGTAAGTATATTCCAAATAATAATAATGACAAAAAAAAAAAAAGCAACTAGTAATATTGTTTTAAAAACAGTTTAGCAAAATCCATTTTGATTATGGAAAGATTTTAATTTTGATGAATTGAGTTCATAAATTTTTATTTTTAATGTATACTAAATTCCAATGCTGTAACAAAATCCTTAATTCAAATAAAAAATAGTTTCATAGATACAACTCTCCTTTTCTTTTATAAAAATAAATGTGTTTATGTAGTCAATATATGGTTTGATTCAAAATTTAGGAATTTAGTTCATAATCGGGGGCGATACGGACACTGCATTTTTTGGAGATACCAAGAAATTCGGGCTCGGTTGCATGATTCGGGTGGCAGATTTATTGGAGGCAGGACTACAGTGGTAGACAGTTCTATGATTGTACGTGAATATGAGGTTTTAAGTATGCTTTCCGCTATGGAATGCATTGAAAGTCTTGGATGGCCGGATATCGTATTCTAATCCTGATTAGCTCAAAGATTAGTATTGATGCAATTTTATTTACGAATTTAGTAACCGGATTTTCAGGTGTCTGGATCTCCTCCATAACCAAGAACATTGCTCAGTCCAATTCGTTTGGTGACAAGCTAACAAGGTGCTTTAGGATTGTTCTTATTATTCTCATGTGTTTCATTTTGATTACCATGTTGTATTGCTTAAAATACTTTAATCTTTTTGTGTTATTGAGGTTGGGCAATTTTATATTCTTTAAAAGAAACAGCAGAAGTTAACAAAAAAAAAAAAAAAAACAGGAAAAGGATTAGGAATCTAACACGTAAAGTTTAGTGATGTCAGGTGGTTTTCATTCGTTTATATTTTATTTGCTTGCTTATCATCACATAAAGAAGAATTCTATAATTTTAAATCTCATGGATCATGGCTAATACTATGAAATTGGCATAACTATTATTTTAGTAACTTACAGAAAAACGCCACTTATCATATTTATATTGGAAATAAAAGTAACTTATTAAATATGTAAGGGCAATTAGGTAAGTTCCTATCTCGTCCCCTTGTTCAGGGGCGGACCCAGGGGGGGCTCGGGTGGGCTCGAGCCCCCCTCAGTTCCGGCACAACCCTTAGAAATATGCGATAAATTTCGGCTAGCCCCCCCAAAATAATTTATATTAACAGTAAAGATGATAAAATGGACAAAGTGAAAGGATGGGAGAGTTGGTAAGAAGGATCTTTTTAAATGTGAAGACTAGGGTTCAAATCCCACCATCTACATTTTTTTTTCTTCCAACATTATTAATGTTTTTCATCAACTTTTTCCCCCTATCATATTATTAATGTTTTTCATCAATTTTTAATTTTTTTTCACCCAACATTATTTTTTTTATCAATATTTTTCTCCTAACATTATTAATGTTTTACATCAATTTTTAATATTTTAATGTTATTTTGATCGAAAACTCTACTTTTTTGTTTTTCCTTTCTATTTTTGATAATTTTATCAACAATTTTTTATTAAATCATTAATTTGTTTCTCCTAATTTTATCAACTCTACTTCATTTTTGTATACACGCATATATAAAAAAAAAATTACGCTAGAGCCAAAACTAGCCCCCCCGATCGTCAAATCCTGGGTCCGCCCCTGCCCTTGTTCTATAAAAGCAAATTATAGTTGAAAGAATAAAATCAAAACAAGGCTCTTCCATTTCATAAGTGCTTTCACTTTCAAGTTTCATAGTATCATCGGAAATATGAGTTTCATGTCGGAATTCCTGCAAAAATGCGACGGTTACGCCATCGTAGACGGCGGCTTTGCGACGGAACTGGAGCGGCACGGTGCTGATTTAAACGACCCTCTATGGAGCGCTAAATGCCTTATTACTTCTCCTCATCTCGTTCGTCGGGTAAATTTCTTGGCATCACATTTTTATAAATTAAATGTATTTCTCAATGTTTGGTTATTATTACTAATTAAGGTTCACTTAATCTGCTTAATTTGGATTTATTGATAATAAAAAAAGCAAAATTTACTTTTATAAGTTTGTATTATTCTTAACCTGGAAAATAAGTTATTATAAGTAAAGTAAGTGAGTTTATCTTTCTGACAGTGACGTGGCTATGCTCTATCTTGTCCACCTCATGTGCTTTTTTTCTGCTGTCATGTTCATTTCCTTACACTTGTCTCCTTATCTTTTTTTAGAAAAATATTTCACCAAATTTGGGGGAAAAAACCTTAATTAGCTGAAATACAAATAGCACAAATTTCCAAGGAAAAAAAATAACAAGTCATATATATATATATATATGTGTGTGTATGTACTATATATCTTTGTAAATTTGTAATGATCATAAGAGTTTATGTAAGGATTAAACATCATATGTAGTAATTGATAGCAAAAGTGAGGATTAGAAAATAGAAGAACAAATCATAGTAAAATTATTAAGCTGGTTAAAAGATTGTTGAGGCCAGATGATGAAGAAAGATGTTTCAGCATCTATCTCTGATTTTGTAGGGAATATAATCTTACTGGTAAAGGGGGGAAGTGGTTGGTACCAAAAGCAAAAAGAAAAATAATTAAAAATAATTAGTGCTTGTAAATTTCAGACTAGATAACGAAATTAGAAACAAGACTCAACTGTTACAACCCATTTGACACAATTATCATTTATAATCGCGTGTTATATACATCACATTACGCAATAATATAAGATTATAGCTTTTTTAATAATAACAGATTTCTTAAAACTTTTTTTGTTATTTTCAATAAGACAGGTACACCTAGATTATCTTGATGCTGGGGCAAATATCATTCTAACAGCATCTTATCAGGTAATTTTGGTGCTAGCATTTTCGTATGTGATGACTGATTGATCTTAATTTTTCTCATATGCAGTGACTAATCTAAATCTTTTAAAATATGTGATAGGCCACTATTCAGGGTTTTGTGGCTAAGGGGTACACTAAAGAAGAAGCTGAATCATTACTTAGGAGAAGTGTTGAGATTGCCTGTGAAGCAAGGGAAATTTATTATGATAATTGCACCAAAGTTTCATGGGATTTCATGGAAAATGGAAGAATTGCTAAGCGTCCGGTTCTGGTTGCTGCGTCCGTTGGCAGCTACGGGGCTTATTTAGCCGATGGTTCAGAGTATAGGTAGATTGCAGATCATGTCACTAATTACATGCCTGTTTAACAATCAAATGTCTGATTAAGACCTATTTCTTGCAGTGGCAACTATGGTGATGCGGTTACAGTTGACACATTAAAGGATTTTCACAGGAGAAGAGTGCAGATACTGTCTAAAGCAGGAGCTGATCTAATTGCGCTCGAGACAATTCCGAATAAGATCGAAGCGCAGGTATAAAAGTGATTCGGGATTGGGTATATGGTTTGTCAAATTGAACATGTATGAATGCTTCGAGTATGATTTGAATCAGGTTGGATGTGATTGTTTTTGTGCAGGCATATGCTGAGCTGCTTGAAGAGGAAGGCATAGATATTCCGGCATGGTTTTCTTTCAATTCCAAGGATGGAATCAATGTGGTTAGTGGTGATTCTATTCAGGATTGTGCTTCCATTGCAGATTCTTGCAAGCAAGTTGTTGCTGTTGGAATCAATTGTACTCCTCCTAGATTTATTCATGGACTAATCGATTCTATTCGCAAGGTGCATAATGAATCTGATACCCCATATAACTTCCTCTATATTCTAATTATGGAATCTTACATTTCTTTATCCTGTCAGGTTACAAGTAAGCCAATAGTCATATACCCCAACAGTGGTGAGACCTACGATGCCCAACGCAAGGAGTGGGTGGTAAGTGCTAAACTTTCCGTAAATATCTTTCATTTACATCATATTTTGGGTCTGGAGATGCAAGAGAATATGAAGATTGATTGAAGTTTCATGGTGCAGAAATCAAGTGGAGTATCGGATGAAGACTTTGTTTCGTATATCGGGAAGTGGCAAGAGGCTGGAGCTTTTCTTTTCGGCGGCTGCTGCAGGACTACTCCGAATACTATTAGAGGCATATGCAGGGTTCTCTCCAAAAACAACAAGTGAATTACCACGGCTTAGAACTGAGCTATCCTAGTTTCTAATGTCCTCTAAGCTAGATGAATGTACCGGTATTGTCAATTCAATTTAAATGAAATAAACATATTCGACTTTCTTTTGCTAGAGTTGCAAAATGAAATTTTGAGGTATTACGTAGCGAAGTAATCACAGTTGTCTGCTAGTTCTTTTGTACCAAAAGTTTATTGTAATGTCATCAAGAACAATTTGGCCAGAAAGTAAAATTTCGCATGCAGATTATACGTTCCTAATTGTTCAAAACCATAAGAAAAATGGCTTCAAAATTCAATCTTGATCTAGTTTTATCCGCAGCATTCAACCATATGCAACATAATTTTTATATTAGCTAAAAATGAAACACCAGTTATCTACTTGAACCGATCGATCAGCCTGCAACTTTTCATCTTCAGGGTACAGGAATTTTACTTGAAATCACAAGAAGAAAAGCAAACAAGAAACCACAAGGAATCAAAAACATTACGAAGAAAAGGAAAAGGATCAGTGGATCAGCGAAAAAGGGGAACCTATTCCATTCCAGATACAGATTGTACAGCTCCAAGTTCGTAGTTCATACCTTCACAAACACTGAGATTGTATTAACTTCAGCTAACTGTCATGGAAGTTGCTTCATGGTTGAGGGAAACTGCCGTCGACAAAAATATGGTACATTGGATCCGACATCCAGAGTTTAGCCACATGTTGATGAGATGAAGTGAGCCTGTGAATTTCTTCAACAAGCCAGATTGTGGCTTCTGCTTTACATGGATGAATCATGATATCCAAGGTCTTTTGCTCATCATCATTGTAAAGTCTGAGACGATCCCACCGATTCAGAAGAACATTGGTGAGGTAATGCAATGGTTGCCCATATAATTTCTTTATCGATTTGCCTAATCCGGTCCATGAAGAAAATGGAATTACAGAGCCATGAAGTGCTGGGATGGGGAGCTTACCCATATACTCCTGATACATTTCTGCCCTTTTGATTAATTTATCTGTATTACAGGGCAAAGTAGCAGGCTGTCAATGTATGCTTATAATGTGTAAATGTATTATCGCAATCATCCGACAAGTATGAGATTCAAGGTTAATTATAAGAATGCATTTGAAAAATATAATTCATACAAATTACAATCATCCTGTAATCTATATAATGATGATAGAAGAGTGGATTTGTTCAAAACGCAACCAGAATAAGAAAACAGTGTATCAAACTCCAAATTAAATTATTACCTGCAGGTGTCAATTCTATTGCAGGATGATCAACTGAAATCTTAGGGGAGAAATTCAGCTCATCAACTCCATTTATGTCCATATGACCCGATGAAGAAGATTCATCATCAGACGATATGACATCAATATGCTCATCCCATGGGATTGTCCTCTTCATGGTACACAATCAATACGGCCCTACGAGAAATAGAGATGCAATCAATATGTGGAATAACAGCCAGGAAAATAATTTCGGGGACTAGCTACGAAACAAACACATAGATTCATTAGCAAGACATTCTAAAATCGATACTATCATATATCCATAAAGAATTAGTCAGTGAACGCAAAGACATAGACACTTGAAAACTGTCTTAAGCAAAGACATGCAGACATTTAAAATGTATCTTAAGCAGACATCTAGAAGTGTTTAATAATCTCACTAATTCAGTTCTGGAGTGACGAATCAGTTGAATACAAGTACAAAGCTATGAATAACGCAAATCGAAAACGCGATAATTCATCAGAATGATGTGAAGATACCTCAGTTGATAATGAAATCGGAGAGCACAGCCGGATTTAGGGTTAGGGTTTAGGCAATTCGGAGCTGGAGAAGAGCACTGAGGTGGACAAAATGCGAATACCATTTCTATTTATTTATTCATACAAATTTTATTCATTATACACCTTTTTTCAGTTACTACAAACTTTTTACTACTTCCTTAATTAAATTCTACATTTAATAATTCTACATTTAATAGATTCTTTTAATGGTGTAGGCTATGGTGACTTTGTTTTTGAGTTACTTTGTTTGTACTTTGTTTTATTCACCATTAGATCACTTTTCACCCCATGATCTAATGGTGGACAAAACAAAGTAATGGTTACTTTGTCAAAAACAAAGTGACCATAGAATTTCCCTCTTTTAATACTTGGAGAAGTGAGGAATTCTATAAAAATTTGTGAAAAAAACTTATCATAACTTAAGTATAGCTGATATCCTGTCAAAATTTTTCATTTTTTTTTTCTGATGAGAAGGTTTTTCATTTTTATTAGCTTCTAAAAAATCTAGATTGTAGTTGATTAAATTGTAAAATTAGAAAAAATATAAATCAATGACGGATGTAGGAGAAGTTAGTGGGGACTTGAGCATACCAAATCATTGGAAAATGCTAAAAAGTTATAGGTTTAGTTTATATGAAAAACACCAAAAAGTCTAGACCCGTTTTACTCATTAGGTTATTTCAAGAAACTATAGTCTCAAAATGAATGGTGCCCATCTCTATTTATAAGTGCAAAATATGGGTGCTCACTTATAGCTATCTCACACACATTCAAACTTGAAAAATGCCGCCAAATCAACATACTTTGATGCTCTTTCGACTTGTTACTTACCGGAATTTCTCCGAGACAATCCCTTTGTCCCCCGAGTTACTCAATCTCCCTACTCGTCTCGTCGAAGTAGAAACCCCCGATCTCACCAAACAAAACGACGATGATTTGGTTGTTCCTTCACTTGCCAATTGGATTGAGTCACGCAATCCAATTGACAATCGCCTATTTACTAAGCCAAACACTCTTTATATCGATAAACTCACCCAAACCCTCAAGAAACACCATTCATCAATGGATTCTCAGTTTCATGTACTAAATGAATGCGGTATCAATGCAACTAACGACTCCATTTTGCAGCTTTTGAATAGGTACAATGACGATTGGGTTTTATCGTTTCGGGTATTCACTTGGGCAAAAGATCAAACAGGTTACGTGCATTCCCCTGAGCTGTATAATTTCATGATTGATATCTTAGGGAAGCATAAAAAGTTCAGTTTTATGTGGGATTTAGTTGAGGAGATGATGAGTTTCAAAGGGTATGTTTCAATTGATACTATGAGTACTGTAATGACGCGGCTTGCTGCAGCCGGGAAGTATAAATCCACCATTGAAGCGTTTAGAGGACTGAACAAGTTTGGCTTGAGTAAAGACATAGTGGCATTGAATGCTTTAATGGATGCTTTGGTTAAAGGAGGAAGCGTTGAACAAGCTCGTAACGTTTTTATGGAGTTTAAGGATTGTATGGTTTTGAATCATCAAAGTTTTGATATTTTGATTCGTGGGTATTGCAAAGTTGGGAAATTAGATGATGGTAGGAAGATTATGGCTGAAATGGAGAAACACGGGTTTCAACCTGGTGTTGGTACTTACACTTGTTTCATCGAATTTTACGGTGAATTGAAAGATTTTCGAAGTGTCAATGCAACTTTGAAGGAGATGGAAGAAAACGGTTGTAAGCCTAATTTGATAACGTATACTGTAATGGTTCGTAGTTTGGGAAAAGCAGAGCAAATAGATGATGCTTTGGAGGTGTATGAGAAAATGAAAATGAATGAATTAATCCCGGATGGTGCATTTTACATGTCGTTGATTTCCATCTTGAGCAAATCGGGAAGGATAGACGATGCTTGGGATGTTTTTGAAGATATGGAAGAGCAAGGTGTTGGTAAAGATGTGTTGATATATAATACAATGGTTTCTTGTGCTTGTGCTCATATGCAGGAAGAGAATGCACTGAAGTTGCTGCGACGAATGGAGGAAGGAGAATGTAAACCAAATGTGAAAACATACGCACCTTTGTTGAGGCTTTGCTGCAAGATGAAGAGGATTAAGGTGCTGATGTTTTTGCTGGATCATATGTATAAGAACAATGTCTGCATTGATCTCAGTACATACGCTGTTTTGGTGCGCGGGCTGTGCAGTAGCGGGAAGATTGAACTTGCTTGCTCTTTCTTTGAAGAAGCAATGTCAAAGGGAATGATTCCTTATGATAGCACTTATAAGATTTTGTTGGAGGCACTTCGGAAAAGTAATATGACAGAATCTATGGTAAGAATTCAGAAATTGATGGAACAGATGAACCAGTAAAAACTAGTTGTGTCCTGTCAAAGAGGATGTGTTTAATTGTTGGGTTGAAGTGTTCTTGTTGAAGATGCAATTTTTATCCTTAATGTTTATCAAGCAGTACTATTGCAAGTATCGTTAACCAAATATGAGTTTCTTTTTCTTCATACGAAATTTTGTGTTTTTAGCCACGTCTACCATTCTCGTTATGCTATAAAAGCTGAAAAGTGTACTCAAACAATAAACATCACATTTAAGATTATATTGTTTTGTACGTGAAAACTAAATCCGGTCTTCCCCAATAATCATAGGACTAAATTTGTAGCATGTCCATTTTCTCTTGTGACTATTGGAGCTCATTTTTCTAACTCTTTTATGTTGTTTTATTGCAAATAGGAGATGGTTATTTCTATAGGAAAATCACTTCAACATGTTCAGAAAATAAGTTGTCCCTAAAATCTTATTCCGTTTTAGCTTTTCCAAATAGAAAATGTGTAAACAAATCTACTTTCTAAGCTTGAACTATGGGATTTGAAGTAAGGATTCCATCCCCCATGATGAAATGGAGAAAAAATTGTCCTCATCTCCATTTAGATGGAGAACCTCATCTTCATCGTTGACAATCAGTCCTCGTGAAAATTCCCGTTCCACATTATTCACTTTTTAAAAAACTTCTCTTTAGTTCAACTCAAAATTTTACCACATAATACCATACAAAATATATAATATTACACACTATCCTTTTTTTTCCTTCCAATATTCAAGTTATCTAATTGTAATAATAAATTTAACAATATCAAATGTACATACATATGAAAAAAGTTACAAGATGTATTTTCTAATAGTTTTCTATATGAATCCCATGAGTGAGTGAGAGAGAGGTTTTCATCTCCACCTCATTCCCGCCTTTAGGAAAAAAAATTCCCCATAACGGGTGGAGGATAGTTAAAAAGGAATTCCTGCCCAAGTTGCAACCATACTACTCATCGGTGGTTGTAGAAAAAAAAAAAAGCCTAATCATAAACCTATAGTTATTGTAATTGCATATTTGATTTCATATTCCATATATCAAGTTTATTGTAAGCTTACACCAATCTAATGAAGAAAAAAACTACATTTTATTTCAAAAAAATGTAACTTAACATTGAATCAAGTTATTGCACTAGTATTACATATATAATACGAAATAATTCACATTTGATTTTATAGCTATTATCTTTGGACAAGAAATTTACTTAATTTCTTGCTGATAACTGATCTTGGTGCTCTTGGCTTCTGCCATCCAAATCTTTCTAGAAACTCCTCAATTAATCTGTAGAAATATGCCATCAAAATAAGATTACACAGCTAAAATGAAAGACAAAGGTGATAACAAGCTTTGGTTGAACTCACAGATTGCAGATGCTTTTTTGAGAAGCCGCAAGCTCATGGTCCGGAAACGAATCCTCCAAGCGGAAACTCAACCAGACATAGAGATCGAGTACCTTCAAATGCGAAATAGGGATAAGAAGTCTAAACCAATCTAGAATAAGAATCTGAGAATATGATTAACGAAACAACTAACCTTGTAAATGGATTCAAGCTCTTCCATTGCATTTGGTGTTTTTGGCACCTCGAGCGTCCCGGGGGTAAATATTTCTCTGAGGCGAACAATGCCCTTTTTCGCGTAATTTGTGGCGAACTGGCAGAGACTCGAAACATGACAGTTAATTTACTACAGTTGAAAAAAAGTTAAAAAAAATCAAAATATACATACAATGAAGTTACCTGTGTAAGACCATGAGATGAGATTTCATCATTCATGTCCACGGGGCTGCAAAATATGTGTTCACCAGTAAGCAAATACGTAGATGAATCAAGAAAAACATTCTTGACATACCGCAAAAATGCTGATCTTTTTTTGACTGAGAGATGAAAAAATAGTTACCTTATACAGAAGAGATACTTATCATGCAGTGAAAGTGGCATTTCATCAACAACAGCAGCAACTTTCTGATGTCATATGTCATGATTAAATTAGACTGAAACGTTATTATAAAATCATCGGAAAAACATAGAATATATGACCAAAAGATCGTACCATCATCTCCTCGCAATCAGAGATAAAATAATTTGAAGATAGTTTTGCATTCTCTACAAAATCCTCCAGTATCTGGCACAGGCCGATCTTGGGGTGTACTCTTGAATACATCAGCAGAAGATCGAAAGTAGGAAATAATCCAGCACGCTGCAAAACGGGTGAAGGGGATTCCAATGAATCGTGAAGCAAGACTAGATCTGATCTTTGCATACAAGTCACTTCTCCAACTGGAAATTTTGAACCGTACCTGCCAGCTCGTCCTACAACGCATTGTTGGGAAAGGATAAAACAATAAAAAAACAACACAACACGATAAATTCCGCAAACATCGACAAATTAACTCAATGTACCTGCAATTTGTTTAACCTCGGATACAGTTAAATTTCGCATCTGAACGCCATCGAACTTCTGCATTGTTGAAAATATGATTCTAGAAATGTTGAGGTTAAGCCCCATGCCGATAGCATCACTTGCCACAAGAACATCAAATGCACTGCTATCATCGTTGAACTGTGTTGCCTGCAATTATAGATACTATATTAATTCAGCCGGTTCTTCACAGATAAGTGCAACCTAATTGCATTTCCAAAATGAAAAACTGCAAACAATTTATAGAAAGCAATATAAAAAACTAAAATAAAACTGAAGAACAATTAAGAATAGCCGTAATTCTTAGCAACAAGAAGGAAAATTCACCTGTCTTGTGCGAGTTTCTGGTGGAAGTGATCCGTAGACTATAGAGCAAAGATGTTTCCCTTCACTTTCAATTCTTTTCTGTCAACAGTGACAAAACATGGATATCTTCTTAGAAAAGTTAGGAGGGAAGAGGTCTTTCCAATGGAACTAATGGAGAAAGTCTATCATAGTAATGCACCTGGGACATCACTAACCTTTAACCGATATATGTCACGACGTGAAAATGTTACAATGCAATCTCCTGTTTTGATATTATCGAAGGAGCCAAGAGGTCTTTCCAATGGAACTAATGGAGAAAGTCTATCATAGTAATGCACCTGGGACATCAAAGCAGACAAACAAGATAAAACTTTCGAGGTAAATATTTTAGTTGATATTCAATACAATATTTATATCATTAGCTTGACAAAGCAAATTCAGAAAAAAATTAAAAATAAAAAAACAAGCAAACATATGCGAGTAAGTATGTTACCTGGACTTCGTCATCAGTGAACTTGAGCATTTCTTGAATGAGAGGAACAGAAGCAGGATCTCCACAAAGGTGAAGTTCATCGACCGAAAGCCCCAAAAGTGCTCGTGTAAATGAAAACCCCCTCGTCTTACAACTCAACATCTGAAGCAAAACTAGAAAAGATATCAAATCAGAAAGTACTAACGCTAATTTCTTTATACTGTATATGCCATAATGTTGCATATCCATAAATCATCGCATATAAAATAAACAGTATACCTGAATTTCATCAACAACAGCACAGGCATAATCAGAAGATATATCAGCCATTTCAACTGTCACGGCTTTATGCTTTGCACCTTCAATTTTCTCTCTCTCCTGCCCCGTTATAAGATCACAAGGAACTTTTGCCTTGTTCAACCTTTTTGCAACTTCCCAAGCTAACAAACGCAGAGGACCACAGTATATGCCTAACAAAAGTAGAAAACTAGTACTTAACGCCTCAGTTGCGTACGTACTACTCTCAGCCAATTTGTTTGGATGATTAACTTATAACTGATGAAAACCATCGAAATAATAGTAATGTTTTACCAGAAGAACTTGACTCCAATCTCTTCAAAGCTTGATATGTTTTCCCACTGTTAGTCGGGCCCATATGAAGAATAACTTTACGCTGCTTATTCCGAGCATTGGGGTACCATGAATGAGGACAACTAAACTGACACAACACCTCAATCAATAAGATGATAACCAGGGGATGATTCTTCATTAACATAAATTTGGAAAGATGATCACAAAAAATTAAATCAACAAGTATAAATAGTATGATAAAATTAAATAAAAAGAGTTTCATAAACGTTGTAAAACATTTCTCACGTTAAATCTGTAAAATCAATCTTTGAGGAATTATTAACACTGCTGTATCTTCTCAACAAAATGCAGACACCAGCTAAACTTCCAAGCATTGATTCCTCGTGAAGATGAAAGCGATCTACATTGTCTGGCACACATATAAATGGAGTGAAAAATTAAAGCTAAAGTAGAATCAAGAAAGAAAAAAGAACTTCCAATTGCAAATCCTTGACATAAATCATCAAATAAGACTCGAAGGCCACATTTTTCTCTGGGAAAGTAAGAAATACTCCTAATGTGAGAAATGATAAAAAAAATTTACTCTTAACGTTTCAAAAATGAAGCAGTTGGGCTGGCGGAATCAGCCTTTGACTGCTTAGAATACAAAAGTTAAACTCAACTCATTCAGGGCATATGGTACCATCATTTTGCCCTGGTTAGCAGGAAAGAAGAAAAAGACACATCCCTCAGCACCCTGCATATGAAGATGGAGGGATGTACAGGGGCAAAATCACCACGTATATGGATGGTTCCTGACAATCGAATGCACCTCTAACTCCGCCTATACACTAAAGTAAGAGTCTTGTTTTACGAGTTATGTTAACCGAAACCAAAAATTGCAACAAGTAGAGTTACTTGTGTCAAAAATTTCTCTAAATGACAAACTGTAAACATTTTCTTATATTAGGTGTATCAACAAAACAACATTTATGAACTTCATACCAATGTGTATACCACAACCCAGCATACATGCCATTCAAAGTCCTCCTCCCATTGACTTATTTAACTCAAACTCAAATATTAGAATCCTAACTTTAAAAAAAAAACAAAACGTTGCCTGTTCACAAATTATGCAGCAAAGAAACATAGTTGAGCAAGCAATAAAAACAATCAAATTGAACAAAAACAAAAACCCAACCTTTTAAAAGACCAGAAATTGCCAAAGATGAAACCTTTCTTTGACCAACACGAAGTAGCAAAGCAGCCATAATTCCCTGCTTCAACTTTTTTTTTTTGGATTTAGAACATTGAAAAAGAGAAACTTCAAAGTAAATTCTAAAAAGGGTATGTAGGAATAACGAAATCAAAGGAAAACATGGTGATTTTTTGCGGTGAAACTAAACCCAATTCTCGGAAAATAACATGGCTTTCAAACAAGGCGATTCTTGAATCATTAAGCTATTACAACTTTCGGGTATTTGTAAATTGGCACCCTCTTTTAAAATATGTATTCAGTCATACCCTTTCTTGCCCTCACTTTGATTTCATCTCCCTAAATTTCTATGATGTGATAATCAGATCCACACGCTTGGCCCAATAGCTAACTATGCTAGCCCAATTTCCTTTATTATATATGGTTAGTCGATTCTGTTTATGGACTGTAAATGAGTGGAACCGAGCTTTGACATGTTCAAACCTCGAGCTCAGTTTTAACCGCAGCTTATTCAAAAATTAGTTTGTTCATAAGCTACCTTGTGTATCTCATATAAAGTCGCAAGCAGCTCGTTATGCATGTTTATACAAACTTCTTTATTGAGTTCGTCAACAAAATAATATCAATTGAATCTAATAATAAATATATTTATTATTAAAATAAATGATAAACAATAATAACTTTTACTGAATAAAATTATTATAATTTAAAGAATAAAATCACTATACAAAATTTACACGAAAATTATAAATGGAGCTTGTTGATGAGTTTTTTTTACTTATTTTTTCATAAATATTATAATCGAGCTTGTTCACGAGTTTATGATTGAGCCTGCTAGCCAGCATTGGTTTACACAAGTTTGTCTCATTTATGAATCGAGTGACAAATCAACTGAAATGAGCTTCTATTGAGCCGACTATTTGACCACTCACGAGCGGCTCGCCAACTAATGCTACTTCAACTTTGTTTTCATTCTTTCTACACAAAATTCTGTCATTTTGAAAAAATATATACTCAATGAACTTTCTTTAGGCACTCAAAAGGAACTTATTCATTGATCCAAAGTCCAGAAAAGCCAAAAAATTTGGACAAAACTGTAACACTTTTGTATGTTATGGATGAATCTGCATTTCTCCAAAATCTGGAGCAGCGAATTGGGCTCTATCCCGTAGTGTCATTTATTATTGTTTGAACTTTGAACTGAAATAAAATATGGGCCTTATCTAGGTCCATAAGCCCATTTTAAAAGAGATAGTTAGTATCAGTTTTGGAAAAGAGAATATTTTCTAGGGGAAAGTACAAATAAAACCCATGTGGTTACAATGTTTTGCAAATAGAGGAATGTGGTTTACAAAGTTGACAAATAAAGGAAATTGACTAACATCATTTGCCACATCATCAAGTCAGCCCTCCACGTCATCAAGTCAACATGACGTGTCATCAAAAAATTAATATTTTATTATGTCACGTCATCAAAGTCAACAAGTTAACATGCCACGTCATCAAAGTCAATATGACATGTCATCAAAGACTAACACATTTATTCAAATTCTTGTACTTGTCAATTTTGTAAACCACATGCCTCATTTTGCAAAAAATAAAACCACATTCCTCTATTTGCAAATTCATGAAACCACAAAGGTTTTATTTGTATTTTTTCCTTTTTTCTAATAAATTTTATATTTTTCAATTCACCCTCTGTTGATATTCAATTTTATTCAACCAATGATATTTCGAATATTTATTAAAAAAAAATTAAGCAAGCTTGAATCGTTACAAATAAACAGAGAATAGAAAGAATCTCAAACTCCACAACAATACTTAAAATCGGTCTATGTATTTAAGATAAGAGCTACTTGAATCATTGATTGAAATACATGACTGATTACGACAATATTTTAAAACCTAGGATAAGGCTCCAATACTGAAATTAATAACTCCAAAAAAGGGGACATGTATTGTATTTGTTCTCCTCATGAGAAGAGTTGCAATCTAAAACTAATAACTCGTTCAATCCATAATTGACTTCAAATTTGTGTGGTAAACTAGGTTTGCTTACATTTTGATAGAGAAAAACATCACCACACCCATACAAAAGGACAAAACAACACCAATAAAGATAGACAGAATAATACATTCTAAATAAAAGAACGTTAAAAAAATAACACAACCTTAGAAGAATTAAATTTTTATCTAATACAGAGCAAAAATGGCGTATCAACTAGCTAAAGGCCAGAAGAAAACCCGAACATGAATCAACAGATTGAGAGCTTTCTTTGTAGCCAGGGTAAAGAGGTGTTATTGTATCATAGTCTTTTTAAATTTCAATATTTTGAATAAAGTAATATAATTTTGATCAACATGAGAGCATTGCTTGGGAAAACAACCAACAAACAAAAGAAACAACTACATAACCACATATCAAATTAAAAAACCCTGATGCGGTCAGTAAATAAAATATTTTGAATGCATGAATGAGGTACATCATATTCATTTTTCCTTGAGAAAAAAACTTTATATAGTTCGCCACCTAGTCAGCAACACGATTTATTACTTTCCTTCGTGAAAGGCATACCTTTGATTAACTATAAAAAAAAATTAGTTAGGGCTAAGAACAGAAATTATTATAAAAAAATATTAATAAATTAATTAATTAACAAAAAAAAATCCCATTTTAATTTAGAGACAAGAAAAAAAAAAACATCCATTTCTTATTTAGGCAAATCCAAGGAAAGCCAGGCATTGAAGAAAACAAGTCCGAAATAGCCCATAAGATTGATTAGGGGAAAAAAAGGATTATTGTGGGATTGATATTTTGGATGCATGGCAAGTTGGGTATTGAATTGGATGATTTGTGACCATTGATTGAGTTAATCTCTGTTTTATCAACTTAAGTGCTGATTGATATGATAGGAAAGTGAACCCAAGCCATTCTTAATGAATGAATGAAAGCAACACTATAACTGACAATGCCAATTCCAAAATACATTAATTTGCATTTAATTTCGGGGTTAAGGTGTTTAAGGTTGATGGCCACGAACAATATACTCAATCTATCTATTACTTTATATTAAAATTTAGAGATAAATTGATGATAGTCTCAATTTTTCTAATTTTTAAAAAATTTAAAAATTGTATTTAGTACAACTGATTTAACTTCATTTATAATAATTAAGTGAAATTTGGTAAGTCACTATTAAACTTGTCGATGGGCAGAGTTGGTCCGGATTCGGATCGGGCCTATTGGGCCTTTTTAAATAAATATTTTGCCTAAACCCATTCTAGCTTGCTAGTAAATTAATCGAGTTTGGACTTGGGCTTTAAATCAAATTCCAAGTCGTCCAGAAAAGCTCACTTCCATAAAAAGAAATTACATAATTGTTCTTTTATATTAATTAATTTATTAAAAATTATTTTTAACTAAAATAAAATAAAGAGAACCATCTAAATAAAATTATACATGGTAGATAGTTTTAATAGAGAACTATCTAAATGAGATTATACATGGTAGATAGTTTTAAGAAATAGTTGTATTGTGATATATTTTATATTTATATTAATAATATTTATCATATTTAATTTAAATATATATTACTTCTGGCCACGCCGCACTAAATTCTACAGAACTCAAACCCGCCCATAAAATTGCAGGCTTTCTACGGGCTCGGGTTAGGTTGGGCCTGCCCACCCATTTTGATGCGAGCTTGAGCGGACCGAACGGGTACCAAAGCTCATAGCCATGTCTAGTCACAATTTGATATAGATTCATTAACTAATTGATGAAAGAGAAACTAAATTATCCTAATTTTCGTTTCGGTGAACAAAAAACATAGATCTCATCGTATTTGTTAGCATTCCAAGAATATGAATAAAGATTACGATGAGAAATTCTAGAGTGCTCCCGGGAGCGTATGGTTCCCTTTATGACGACGGGTTGATACGAGGACTATTTAGAGTATAGTAAAAAAAAATATAAAGTTAGATTTATAACTCAATAAGTATGTACTCCAAATGCGTTCTACAATTTCTCAATTATGGTGGTTGTAGAAATAACGAAGTTCATGGCGATTTGGAATCACTTTTATCAATTAATTAAGGGTAAAGTTAAAAAAAAAAACATGTGGTTTCACTTTTTGCAGTAAAAGGATTTTTTTTCTTTTTCCAAATACAGGATTGTGCTTTTACACGTTTTCTAAAAAAAATGATATTTTCTCAAATGAAAAATTTAAGAATTAAAGTTGTTTAACACCATATTTATCATGGAACCACATTTTTAGATTTCGAAAATCATCGTTTTTTAATCTTTCTCTCTTTAAATGTCTACTTTCTTTTTTCTCACCAAATACTATCTAAATGATCATAAATTAAAAAACAGAAGAATTAAAAGTTTCTTAAAATATTTGTTTCTGTTGAAATATATAATTTTTTAAGTCGTCAACAGTGATTTTAAAAGCGTCAATAAAAAAAGTATTCATTTTGCTAAAATGTGAAACCACAATCATGTGTTTAAAAAAAAATAAAAAATTCACAAAATTGTGTTCGGTCCATATCATGTCACATGGTCGAAAAAATAGTTGAAGAATAGTGCCAAAATAAAAACATAAGCAAATTAATTAATAGTTTATATTTCATAATCTAATGGTTGAATCTATCTAAAATACACATAGACAATGTGATTTATGAGGCGTCTCCGACAATCAAGTTTGATAAAAATTAGAGAAAATAGTTAGAGCAACGTTTTAGGGGGCGTTTGTTTCTCCGTTTTGCTGTTGTTTTTTGCCTTTTCACTCCAAAAAGCAGTTGCTTTGGTGTTTGGTTAGAAATTAGGAGAAATTGCTTTTGCTTTTTCAAGAAGCAGCAGAATACTATTGCAGATCTTATTTTCCTTTATTATCCTTGGAACTTTACATCAATAAAAAAAATTCAATATGTCCAAATTAGTCATTTTATATTCTAACAACAACATTTAATTGTAATTATACCAAACACTAGTAATCAAACAGCAAACAGCAAAACGATATAGCAAATCGCAAACAGGAACAACAAACATCAACCAGGAGCAGCAAACAGGAACTAAGTTACCATATGCAGCTAGAGACAATTACTTTTACAATGGACTGAAATGTTCACCTAAACAAGTGACACATTGTCATTCGCCTTTGTGTCATGACCATTATTGTATAACCGATATCCTAACATCATATCCAAACATGCAAGTTACTGGCAAGCGTGTCACGCATGAAAATGTCGTCCTTCCTTCTGTTGTCACTTGATTGGTTCACATGGTGAGGTGGTTTAATCTTTTGTAATTATATCATCAAATGATCATGGCGTTACACCTGTCCTTATTAGATGAGGGTTCACTTAGACGTCTAAAAAAGCGCTAGGCGCTACTAAGGCAGTCGGTGACCTTCGCATGCTAGGAGAAGACTAATCGGTCCAATATGGAAACAAGTCGGATTTTTAGCGCCAAGACAAGTCTTGACATGCAGTCCAATCCATCCGAATAAAATTTTCAATTTTGAGCTTTAATAGGACCTAAACGGCCATCATTTATAACAATACTCTTATATCATTAATTATATATGAAAAGATAAGCTAATTGATTAATTCATTCCTATCTCATAATTTGATGGTTGAATCTATAAAAATTTATGTCCTCGAATAGATAGAAGAGCACTTAAATATGGAAGAATTGCAGTGTTAGAGTTCCCTAGCAAAATGAATAGACATTTTGATTACAATAATTCCACTTATATGAATTAACATTTTTGAAGGGCAAGGTGTAGGGTTTATATTTATTAACCAACGGTCCATTATTTCTTTGCAACATTTTATATCCACAAAAGTTCACATCTGACTTTATTATATCCCAAAATATATATATTTTGAGGGTGGACCATGCAAGTAGGAGGAGAATTTATATTTTGGGGTTTTTATAAATTGTGATCATTTCCTCAAAGAAATCAATCAATCATAACAAAAATTTTTTTAGCATTCTTTCTTCTTTTTCTTCTTTTAATTATTAATTAGTTATGTGTGCAGAAAACAAAAAACTTTCTTTTACTTTGATTTTAAGGAAATGTATAGATTGTAGATATTTTTTTTAATTACTTAATCATTTTGTATTTTAACTAGATTCATTTCTCTACATGTGTATTTCTCACAATCAATATTTGTATTATGTAAATTTTGGACCTGCCTGATTGCCTGATTCCGAATTAGTATTTGGTAATTAAATCCAATTTGATATTTCTTTTAAAAAATGTTAAACTACATATTGGTATTTGTAAACAAAAATTCAAATCACAAACTTTTTTTTCTTATTTTTTCAAAGACAAATTGCATTTTAGTCAAATTATGGTCAAAGTGCCACGTCAGCAATAATAAACGATGTTAGTGGAAATATTTTTTTTTGCTAATGGAACAAAACCTCATACCTTTATTTGCAAACATTGAAATCACAGATCTTTATTTGCAGTTTCAAACCACAATTTTAAACTTTTCCAAAAAATTATAATTGAATACACCTAAATTTTTATGTAGTTTTTAAAATCTAATTAAAATTGCTATTCAATACCTCAAACAGAGTCTTTTGGAGTTAATATTTGTAAAATTTTAAAGACTTGTAAGTGTTTAAGCTGATTAGCTTTTCATCATTTCTTGATTGAATCCAAAAATCTTGGTTCTCCTTTGCTAGTAATTTGCTTCATCAAATTGTCAATGGCAGTAAAAATAAAATGAAAAGAAAAGGGTCATGTCATATATATAGATGGAGGGACAATTCGTTTTTCTCTGATTTTATCTTTAGATACCCAAAATACTATTAGTAGATGTAAATAATATGTGTGGGTGTGTGACCCATTTGGTCACTATTGTTTCTTTATATTATTCATTCATTCATTCTTCAACATTCACTTTTTCACCTTATTGTTTCACTTGACCCACATTCATTTCATCAACCCATAACCCAAAATCTTTTTATTCTTAATATATTTCGTATAACCAATTAGTATTGGCATGAGTAATTAACAACATCAAGTCGTTAAATTATGCACCGTAATAAACATAATATCATGCACCGTAATAAACACAATATCATCGTAATAAATATGTATAGTAAAATTACGTACGATGTAATCAAAGACATGAAATTAAAACAAACTCTACTAAATTGGTTGAGACCGAAATCATAATAGAATTTTTTTCATATTCATGATACGGATTTTACGAAATTTATTAAGTTGAATGAAAGTGGATTAGTATTAACTTATTTGAGACAACAGACACACATAAATACACCATTCTGTTAAAACCTAATTAGTCTACATAAGAATATTACATTTAGTCTCTATAGGAATATTTGTATTGTTTTAGATTTGGCCAATTTAGGTTGGTATCCTAGTTATGGTAGGAAATATTTTCCTAATTTGTATAGGATTATTTGTGAATTATATATACGTACATCGTGAATGAGAATTGAGAGTAGAATTTACCGTGAAATTTAACACATTCACTTAAATAAATTTGTTAAATTGGAAATCACAAATTTCATTTTGATGAATGAATTTTCTTTTGGGGTGATTAGATAACCTTGATTTGATCACAATGCAAGTACACTCATTATTCATCTCTTGAAAATTATCCCCATTTTCTATTTTTGGTTCTGTTGTGCTTCCACTTCATATGCATTTATATAAAACTACCGAATAAACTGTTTTTTTTATTCAAAAAATACTGAATGAACTGATAGTTTAATACGGTGCCGTTTTAAAACTGGGATTGGGGCTAAATTTCTAGACGCGCATGCGTACGATACCGTTTTGAAAATTGGATTGAGGTAAAAATTGTAGAAGCGGATTTGAGATTCTGCAGGTACAAACCAACTCTTGGATAGATAATTTTGTTTAATTGTTATATTTAAATTTACTTTTATCATAACATACTATTTTATTTCTCTAATTTGAAAAATGAATTAAAGGTTTATTCCGTTGTCAACATTTAACATTAGCTATTTACTGCTATAACACCCTTTTAGGAGAAAATGGCATTTGCATATTTCTTTTTTCTTAAAAAACTCTTATTTACATATATTACATTTATTCCTTGAATATTACATGAACAACTAACTATTTATGTAACTTTTTTTTGGAGCATTCACTTTTAAAATATTGTTTCCTAACATTTCTTTTATATTGTTTATTTTATAAAAGATAAAAACTAAATTTGTTATAAACGTTTTCAGAAAAGTGCACGTTTGCATTTAAACATAACAAATAGTGCAAATTTACTCCATATGCTTCCAATCAAATTTACTTTCAACCTTACACTACTGAAAATGTGGTTTCACGGATTTTACTGGAAATGAATTTTTTTATGTTATTTTTAGAGAATGTACTAAGACCCTCTTCTTTTAGCTTATTTTCAGCAAAATTTAGTTCGATTTAGCTAAATTCAGCTAAATTCCTTTAAACATTTCGCCAATTCAACAAATTCAATTTACTTCAGATCAATAGTCTATTGGAAATGCTCTTACCAATAAGTAAAAGTGAGATTACACAATAATTAAAATATTAATAAAAAATAAAATAAGGAACGCTTAGTATCTTAAAACGAGGAGCGATAATGCAACTCTTAATGTGCTATTTTCTACCTTAGGGGTAAATCTATTCTACTAAAAAATGTAATCTAAATTTAAAATTGAGTTGAACTAATATTGGAATAACTAGTCCCTTAATTAAACAAAACCATATTTTCTACCCTAAAATTCAATGGGATGTGATATTAATTTTATAATTTGGAATAGGATAAAGCAAGACCAAGACACCATGTCATGGGACACCTAGATGTGTGCTTTATCCACTAATACAACTTTTTAAGACCTCTAAACAAATCTTTAATTGGGACCAATTTGTAATAATTCCAAGCAAAACCTGCTCTAATTTAGTGATTCAAATCATAATTAGGGATTTGCATTTTGGACTTGCATATTTTTTTTCCCAACCATAATATTCCAACTCCGCCGTCAACATTAACAAATATAATCTTCTAGATTAATTAGTATAAACAATTTGCCCTTTAATCAAATGTGTGAGGCCCAACAATCATGGGATTAGGCAAAGCAAAGAAGTAAAGAACCAAATATAGATAAGAGAAAAAAAAGGAAAAAGAGAAACCCCATTTGGATGCTAAAGGGAAGAATGAGTAATTAATAGAAATTCGTGAAAATTAATGTTTGTTTGATTAAGATTTAAAAGAAATAAAATAATTTAGGAGCCAATATAATTAGAGTTGACCGGCTAAGGAGGAGCTGCTCATAAAGAAGGAAGAGTGGACCGGTGGGCCACATTTGAGTCAAGTTTAGCAAAAATTTTTATTTATTTTTCAATTAATTTAGAAAAGAAAAGATATGATTAGATCTATGATTTTCAGTTTTTTACTACTACTTTTGTTGATTAATTATCCTTTTAAATTTGCAATTTAGATTTTCATTTTTTAAAGAATTAACTTATGATAAAGAAAAGTTGTTCCTATTTCTAATGTGATTCAAATTTATAAACTTAATTTTTTTTTCAAACACTAGACATTTGAAAGTAGTATAGTTTAACATGTTGAAATCACTATATTTTTTATTGTTTTATAATATTTTAAAGTGTGGGATTCGGACCATAAACTTTCCTCCAGCAAAATAATTTCCAATTAATAGTGTGATGTTGATTATTATTTGTTCCAAAATATATAATGCTAAATATAATTTAAATAGTTGTAAAAAAATATAATTTAAATAATTCTTTTAATTATATTTGATAAACAATAGTGACTACTCACCAGTGAATTATAAGAAGACAACAATAGCTGACACGGATATCACAAATCTTGAGGCTCAAACATTTAACAAAAATACAACTTATAGCATTACAAAAATACAACTTATAGCATTGATAAAAAAAATTTGATGAAAAAAATAGTAAACTATTCATCATAGTCAAATTTGACGTTCACATTTAACTTTAGTCATAAGAATTTTTTAAGCAAAAGTATGAAGCTAAAAAATTGGGAAAAGAAAATCACGATCTTAATTAACAAGGTTGGCACCATAGTAATCAAAGCTTAACTTATGTAATTATTGATCAATTAATTATTTAACATGGCATATTGAAAATCAGAAATTTAATATCTCGTACCAACTAGACTTGGTTTGGTTCAATTGATGTATCTATTGTTTTGTGAGCGGAGAGTTTGAGTTTGGATGTTGCATTCTTCTTACAAGTTTATCAATACATACGTTAATGAATTTGAGTCCTAATGCAAAATCGAAAAACTTTGAAAAGTACTAATCATTTTTTCTCAAGCCAGAGGTGTTTGGAGGACTAAAAATAATAGTTGATTTATTTATGTAGACCAAAACAAGAAAATAAAGATTCTCAACCTATATAAAAAATAAAAGTAGACTATTTTTCATAGGCCATGAAGAAGGTCCAAAATTTTAATTCATTCCCCATAAATCACACAAAATTCAGAAAAACAAATAGTAGATTTTAAGGGAGCAAAGCAAAAGATATCAGGGCCTTAAAAATGGGACAGGTGCCTTTGTTTTTAAGGACAAAACTTGGGCTGAGCCAAAAAGAAACCCTCCAAATTGGCTAACAACATTCCCTACATTCTTGCCAAATTAACTCTGATTTATCAATGCCAATCAAATCTTCACAATGCTCCAAAAAGAACATAGGAATGGAAACTAATAAAATATTTTGTTGGTAAGAAAATCAATAAAATATTTCAAACTTCCTAAACTAAAAAATACCATCTTTTGGCATAATGCAGAGACTTACCTTAGTATTTGTTTTCAAAATAATCTGAATGATCCCTAATCTGTGGATTTTTTTTTCAGTAGGCCTCTGAAATTACCCCAGTATATAACATATGTAGGGGTGTAGCCAGGCTGCCGAAACTGCCCCTATTATGACAGGTTTCAGCCATCTGTGCGTCTTAACAATTGGGGATTCAGTCTCTCAATATCTTAAAAACTGTGGAATTTTTTTTCATATATACATACATGTCTAAAATTCGCCACCAAGAGTGTTAGATTTTAGTATTCACCACTGAACATGCGTACTCTTTACAGTTTTTTCTTTTTTTATAATTTCTCTGATTTTTCAATTCAGACTATTTAAAAACCTTTTACATAATATTTTTTTTTCTCAATAATATTTTATACATACATGTTAAGCGACTTGAGACTCTTAATCACTCTAGTCAAGCATAATATATTGATGTTTAAACTTTTGTGAAAATGGCCTATGGATCTATCAGTCTCCAAACTTAGAATTTAGAGGGTTAATCGAATGATAGACAATACTTCAAACATGTTTAAATCGATCTATCAGTCTCCGAACTTGCACACAATAACACACGGAAACTCCAGACACTAATAACACATCTCCAAAATTCCAGGGCCAATTCGGGTCATTCGGCTCCACACATCAACCCCAAAATTTTCCTTTTCTTATCAAATTTCTCCAAAGAAAAAACATTCCTCACTCAAGAAAAGAGAAGAAAAAAAAACAACACAAAATCCCAAAAAAAATAAAAAGAGAAAGAGACACAAGGAAAAACATAAACGAAATAGAGCAGGAGCAGTAGCAGTACTATAAAACACATTCCTTTATCTTTATCTCCCCTTCTTTAACTGCTTTGTTGACCGTTCGGGCAGCTTTTCTCCCTCATTTCCTCTGCCGTTTTATGCCCACTGACACACCAAAACGACCTGCCCGTATTCCTGCCCGGCCCCGGCATGCCTCTTGAGGCATAGTTATAATTGTGAATTGTTTAATTGTTAAATATGTGTGTTGGTGCGCTTTATTCTGTTCAAATTCGATACTTTGGGTGTGCACTGAGAACGAGGAGGCTGTTTGTTTATAAAGCTTTTTTCTTTGTCTAAATTAAAACTTGCTTTTGATTTTTCTCTGCTGCATTGTCTTCTTCTACTTCAACAATCTCTATTCTCACTTCTTCACATTCTGCCCTTTTGTCTCTCTTCTCTTATTTGGGGTTTTTGGAACAATCTCTCATAAGTTTTGGAACATAAAACCAATTGGGTTTTTTATTTTTTGATCATCACTTGAGATTTTGAGTTCAAATTTGGATACCCAATTGAATTTTTTGGGTAGCATTGGTTTTTTTTTTTTTTTTGGGTTTTAAAGAGCTAATCCTGAAATTGGGGAAGTGGGTTTTGAGTTTTTGGTGTTCTAGTGGTTAAAGTTGTGAACTTTTTTGGTTGGGGGAGCTGGGGGGAGTTTAGTAAGAGCTTTATGAAGGTTTGGTGAAAAAATGAGAGATGGGAACTCCAAGAAAAGCAAGGTTTTTTTTTGGAATTCATTCATTCATTCACTTTTGTTGATTTAATTTAGAAATGGTGATGAAATTTACATGATGTTAATTGGGTTTTTTTTTCTTTGGTGAAGCTCTCATGGTCTAAGAAAATGGTCAGAAAGTGGTTCAATATCAAGAGTAAAAATGAGGATTTTCAAGCAGATGATGTCTATGGAGGTTGGCATTTTCTTTCTTTATAATTTGTTTTATACTGTAAGGGGTTTACAGTAAAATTTCTAAAAAGTTCTGTTTGGTTGCTAAGAAAATTGGGGATTGGAAAGGAATATACTTTTTGAACTTGATACTTGAAGGTCTTATGATTCTCAAGTATCAAATCAAAAATTTCCCCTTTTACCAAATTACAACTAACTATTCAAATTAGTTCCAAATTTCTAAATACTCATTGAGTTTCTCCAAATTCATGTTTATTTTTTGAAATCAAAGACAAGATTAGGATTTTTTTTTTTTTCTTCAGGGGGTGAAGTGGAATACAGGACTAGCTTCTCAGAGAGGGAACCATGTACCATCAAGAAAAGTAAAACAGGTGGAACATCAATGAAATTAAACAACTTGTTTTTGAGATTATAGATGTTTATGTTCCTAATCTTTCCCCTGATTTGATGCAGAGACATTTAGCAAGATCCCAGAACAGGTCCGGCGTGCGAGAATGAATCTCGACCACCCGCGGATCATAGATGTGCAGAACCACAGGTGCTTAATTAACCATTCGTTCCCTTTCCGGTTATGTTTTTTGGTGTGCTTGGTCTGACTGTTTGTCTGTTTGCAATTTGGAGCAGCATTTTTGTAGCTACATGGAATGTAGCCGGAAGATCTCCACCGAGCAATTTGAGTCTTGACGATTGGCTTCATGCCTCACCTCCTGCTGATATATACGTGCTCGGGTATGTCTTTAAAGCTGCAATGTTTTTCCCTTTTATTTTGTAACTCTTCAGTTAATAGATGAACATAGATTGATTGAAGCATTTCAATTTGCTTTTTGTTTCAGATTTCAAGAGATTGTTCCTTTAAATGCTGGTAATGTTCTCGGGGCGGAAGACAATGGACCGGCCAAAAAATGGCAGGCTCTTATTCGGAAGACACTAAACAACCTTCCAGGAACTAGTGGCAGCGGTGGTGGTTGTTACACACCGTCTCCAATCCCCGAGCCAATTGTGGAAATGGATGCAGATTTCGAAGGATCATCTAGGCAAAAGAACTCGTCTTTCTTTCATCGAAGATCATTCCAGACACCTTACAGCTGGAGAATGGAAAATGACCCTTCAATTCCTCAACCACGACTTGATCGCCGATTCAGTGTTTGTGATCGGGTTATATTTGGTCACAGGCCAAGTGACTATGACCCCAGTTACAGATGGGGTGCCAGACCGAGTGATTATTCAAGGCCTAGTGACTACTCCAACAGGCCAAGTGATTACTCTAGATGGGGTTCATCAGATGATGATAACGGACCAGGAGATTCACCAAGCACCGTGTTGTACTCACCGATGTCCTATGGTGGTTCTTATAGCGGATCTGCATCGACAGAAGATGGATATAAGAGGCCAGGGTATTCAAGATACTGTTTAGTGGCAAGTAAGCAAATGGTTGGCATTTTCCTAACAGTATGGGTCCGGAGCGAATTGAGAGATCATGTTAGAAACATGAAGGTTTCTTGTATCGGCAGAGGATTGATGGGTTATCTTGGAAATAAGGTAATCTTGAAGCAAATCATGTATTAAGATATTTTGTTTATATAACTTGCCTTTCCAAGTTGTTTATTAGATCCACTAACAAGCATTGTTTTTCGTGGATTTTTCAGGGATCTATTTCGATAAGTATGTCCTTGCATGAAACAACATTTTGCTTCATCTGTAGTCATCTAACCTCGGGGCAAAAAGAAGGCGATGAGCTCCGGAGGAATTCAGATGTCATGGAGATTCTTAAAAAAACAAGGTTTCCTCGGGTTAACAATTCAGGCGATGCCAAGTCCCCAGAAACCATCCTTGAGCATGAGTAAGATTATTGACCATTACATAAACTGTACTCATTTACATCTGTAAGGTCACTAATTTAGTGCTTATTGATGCAGTCGGGTTATTTGGCTTGGAGATTTAAATTATCGCATTGCTCTGTCATACCGATCTGCTAAGGCACTAGTGGAGATGCAAAACTGGAGGGCATTGTTACAGAATGATCAGGCATGTTCATCATGTCCTCTACTATCTTTTGAGAACACTTAACGAGCTTTCATCTAATCTGAAATTCTAAATATGTTTCTCTTGCAGTTACGGCTTGAGCAAAGAAGAGGCCGTGTTTTTGCGGGATGGAATGAAGGAAAGATTTACTTCCCACCTACATATAAATACTCAACTAACTCAGATAGATACGCTGGAGATGATTTGCATCCTAAGGAGAAGCGTCGAACTCCAGCTTGGTAAGTACAAAACCCGAATTTTTATGCAATTACTTAAAAAATAAACCATATTTTATTACTAATCAAATAAATTTTATTAAAGGTGTGACAGAATTTTATGGCACGGAGAAGGCCTCCAGCAATTATCGTATGTTCGTGGGGAGTCTCGGTTCTCGGACCATAGGCCGGTTTACGGGATATTTTGGGCAGAAGTCGAGTCTACCCACGGAAAATTGAAGAAAAGCATGAGTTACTCAAGTACCCGGATTGAAGTAGAGGAGCTCCTGCCATACTCACATGGATATACAGAACTGAACTTTTTTTGATGAATGATGAGATAGCTTTGACCCACATTAGGTACACTCTTTTTTCTTTCTGATACATTTTTCCAGGTGATTGAATTGTGTACTTTGATTGAAAACTTAGGCTTAGAGATGATGTTTTTGCCTATGTCCAATGGTTTTTTACCTGTCAAAGTGCAATTATTGGAGCATATAGTAGCTCTTTTTTTTCCTTGATTAAGTTAGGCATAAGGTTATTTCGATGTTTTATAAAATTCACTGAGTTTTCTGAACATATATCTATTCAATCAATCAAGTGAAACTCCATTGACCTTATAATATTTAAATTAGTTTATCTTTTACCTCTTCCTTTTCATTGTTGATAGCATGCAAGGATGGTCCATCATTTTGGTGGTACTTGAGTAGAACCCCATGTTTGATACCAATTGGATTTCTTAGGAAAATAAAAATTACACCCATGGTCCCTCAAATTTGCTTTACTTTCATTTTGGCCTCCGAAGTTTGCACTATATAGCCTTATATAATGACCTCTTTTCTTTGTTGATTAGGTCAAAAAGGTCGATTACGATTTTAAAAAACTGAAAGTTACTTAGAATATCATTTTCATCAGGTCTACAGTGGAGGGGTTACCTACTATTAGAGTGATCATCTTGATAAACGTTAGAACTTGTCCTTAAGTTAGTACAATGCAAAGTGTCATCGCGAAAATAATAGCAAAGTTGAAGGACCACGAATATAATTTACCGAATTTCTTACTAATTGAATATTGTTGCTTTTTTAGATTACAAGTGAATCTCCATGAAAACCCAACTAAATAAAAGAAGAAGAATTTGGAATCTTATTGAAATAGTTCATTCATAACAGTCCTAACCAACCATATCATCTCTTTCCCTCATTTTTTCTTTGAAAATCTTCTGCTTTGTCCCTATTCTTTTTCTTATGGTCAATTTGGTCCCCCATATTTTGCAGGAAAATTTTCTTTGTAGGCTGATGGGGACATCCCTTTGCCCACTAACCAAAAAAGGTTTGTGTTCTTGTTCTTCTCTCTTTACCTTTAACTTTTATTGGTTTTGATGTTCAATTTATTTTTGTCTCTCTCTCTTAACATTATTCTCACTTTCTTTTTATCAGGTGTAAATTTTTGTAATTTGGTCTTCTGATATCATCATCAACTAACTAACATATACGAAAGTTCACCGGGACAAAGATTAAAATCGTTTTAAGGTGAGATTTCAATAAGTTTAGATCTAACCGTCAAAATCGAGTTTAATACGAGCAAAGTGATGATGAAGATTGCTTTGTGTTTGCAGGCCAATGAGGAAGTGCCAAGTGGGTAGATGAAGATTAATTTATAAAATTCTTTTCTTTTAGTGTAGGGAAACATTTTTGTTCTTTTGTTTCTTTTTCTTTATGACTGAAAGAAAATGAAAGATGATGGTCAATACAATCATATGGTTTTACTTACTTTTGTGTTTTAATGAGAAGCCAAAGTAAAGATTTGATGGATATTCATTACCAATGTGAAGTGAAAGAAAAAATACAAAAAAGAACATATCTAATATTATATTATTTTCATTTTCGAATGCTTCTATAATTTGCTCTATCTATGTTCTTGCTTATGATTCATTAAGTGTAGTAAAAGACTTTAGACATTAACCGAGTGGTCGAGGTTTTTTTATGACCAATTGAAATAAGTCAGAAAACTAATTCGAAAATAAATCAAATTTAGCAGATACTTGATTTTGAACTGCTTAATAGCCTAGGCAGCAAGACTGCATTCATTTACATCAGTTGATTCTACTCAAAATGATGTTTCTCTTGATTATTACTATTAATATTTTCTTTCTTTTTACTATGACATGTTAAAGAAATTTCAGTTTTCACAGCTTTGACAGATTATTGGTAGCTATGATTTGGAGACTCAGATTTGTTTCCTATAATGCCCTTTGGAATATTTTAAAGATTCTCAAAATACAGGTGTTGAAATATTGTGAACAAGATAAGGAAATAAAGGAGGATAGATAATAAAGGGGAAAGTAGGAGTGCCCTATGTGCAATATATTATATGTCCAAAGCTGCCATTTTTGGGGCAGTTGCTTTTAGAAAAGTTAAAACAAGCTAGGATTTTAGTTACTTTGGTAAGGGTAAATGATACAATTCTAATGGTATTTTTACTGCTACAAATAATTGTTTGCAAAAGTAATTAGCTCATAAACAGTGTAATTATTTCATCTGAATCATTAACTTTTAGTTGAACAGTAGCTTTTATTTATTATTAAATAATATTGGAATGCCAGATTTATATTTGTATCATAAGCAATAAATTATAACAATTGATTATGAGTTCTATATATAGTTTATTAGGTGTTGGTATTGATGAAAAAAGGTTTGGCATGAACTGGGTTTCATTATAGCACTAATTAATCAAAGTAAATATTCGTTTGTCATCAGTATAATACTTATGGAACTTTTTAGGGATAAAGATGTAATTTTGCAACTAAAGATTGAGCAAGTCATACAAAGTGGATGGTGTCAGAGTAGGAAAGCTATAGTAAGGAACGACCTTAAAGGATGTCGATGAGGACATGAGAAATGATCATTCACATCAGAAATACGGAAAGGAGAACAAGAGTTTATTAGTACGATGTAAATCCAATACATGCATAACCCATTTTAAAGTTATGCAACTTAAGGTGATGAATTTGTATTAGAGCAGACTTTTTGTGCATATTGTGTATGAGTGGACAATTAGTATTAGAACATCGTCTATATGTACAATATGTGGTTTCAGGAAGAAATAGGCGGAAGCGGATGGTACTATACCTACCGGATCCGCCGTATGTGCTGCTGAAGTAGGAAGGTCAAAATTAGAAGCGAGTTTAAAAGATGACGTTGACATGAATGAACTAATTCCTGCATTAAAAGTAGAAAGGGGAGAAATGGAACACGGAGGAAGGACGATAACTTATTATATAATGTGAATCCAATACTTAGATGACACATTTTAAAGTTATGCGGTTAAATTGATAAATTTAAGCTATACGAAACAATATTTGCATAGTATTGAGTGTACTACTTTTCAACTAATGGAATTGCTAATTTTTGTCGGTACTTAGCAAAATGTAAAACAGAACTAGAACCAGAAGTAGAACCACAGGCAAAATGGATTGTTTTATATGATGAGGATGAACTTTTTTTTTTTCTTTTTCTTTTTGAATAATGAGGATGAACTTAATAATCATTAATTGGACTTCTTCTTTCTTTTCAATCCAATTGAGAAATGGAGATCCATATTCTCAACATAATCTAAAATTTGGGCTCTTTATATCATTACCTATTAATTAGTTGAGCCCAATACTAAAAATTATGACTTCAAGAGTACTAATTAACCATGACCGGTCCTGACATTTTAGGAACTCTAGGCCAAACAAGAGATAAGAGTCCTTAAGAAAATATAAAGAAAAGTACAAGCACACTAGGATCTTAACAAACCAAGTGATATGAGGCCCTCTAACAATTTTATCAAAGCTTGAAGAATAAATGAGCAATGGGGAAAACTAGAAAAGTCCAGATTAATTACGAGTTGCCAACATTTGAAATTTTGGTCCTTTATATTTTTGTGGTGTTTGTCAGTATAATTATGTTATTTTAAACGTTTTTTACTTGAGGATCCGGATTCTCTAATAATTTTCCTTATAATAACTCTTTTCAAGTATAGGTTGCACTCTCCGGTAGGCTCGCGGCCAGACTAGTTGTCATCTCAAATGCCAGAAGAATGGAAGAAGAAGGAAATTAAGAGAATGGAATGAATTAAAATTGAATCTATTAATTAAATTCAGTAATATTCCTTACAGATTTGAGACCTTTTTGTTCTTTAGTTAATACCAAATGGTCCCTTGATTGAAAGTAAAAAATAATGACATGTGCCTATGTGATGTTTCTATCATGAATTATCCAAATGATAAAAGGATGATATTTATATAGCCATCCTTCCACTTCACTTGGCACGTGATATATACAAATTTTTACTCAATACCAAAAATGTAAGTAACAGTTTGGTATGTATCTGATTAAATAACTATATGTATACTCTTATTTAATGGGACAAATCACCAGTTCATTTTATAAATAGAATGCAGTCCTGCAAAAAAAATTCATCAAAAACGAGACTACTCATTGCAACAGTCACACCATGCTCTGTGTATAACATACACACATATATTTGATTCGCTAAATGTATATTCAAATTTTACTACTAAATTGAGAAATTGTCGCATGGACCGGATGCAAAGAGCCTGAATAATGAAAATAGAAAAACATTCACTCATGAGTTGATTGGTGGGAAAAAAATGTGCACAAATGTCACCTCTATTGGCCGGGTATTAATTGGTCAGATCCATTAGACCAGAACCATAATAGAATTTCTCGACTAACTCATTGATATTCTGAAAGAATATACTTATTAAGTCATTGATTGTTTTTTTTAACATATTAAGCTCTTATATAGATCGCTCAGTTATATTTCTGATTTAAACTCTATATATTTATGGGCTATATATCATATATTTCATCTTTAAACAAAAATATGGTTAAACTAATTGATGTTTGGTTGTTTCACTCGAGAGTTAGGCCCTGTTTTTTATACCTTATCAGTAATTTATTACAGTTCAATTCAGTTTAGTAATTTTTTTCAACAAATGCACTCCAATTCAGTTCAGTTCAGTTCAGTCATAAAAAACAGGACCTTAAAATTAATCGAGTTTGAAGATTGATGTAATTAATATGATTATTTGAAGGGTTAAAATAGCATTTTCTTAGAAGAGAAATATCTATTTATGCTGCAATAATTATTTTGTGCCAGATGATGTGTTAAACAATGGCATGGCGCCCATAGTTCCATATTGGCACTGAGATTGACCCAATACTCCACTCCTATCCAAATTCATCTTCATTGCTTTAAAAAGTGTCATGTTTGTACTGGATTCACCTCTTATAATAGTCTCTCAATAACATTCTCTCTAACGTACAATTCAATTCATTCCTGACTCCATCGTTATTCCTTAAGAACGCTTCTTGTACAAATCTTTTTACCTCGACACCACCTATTCTGAACCGTGTAACATGATACATAATTAGACCGTTACGTCCGACATGGACTTAATGTGCTAGCTAAGAAATAATCAATGGAGGACTTAATGTAACCACTAAAAGGTAAGAAACTTGTTTTTATTTGAACTTTTTTTTTCGATTTGGAGCGCAGTGATAAAATATTACTAAAAGCTCAATGTACTCGTATAAAATATCAAGGGTTAGTGAGTAAATATGTGATTAAAAATTGAATTGATTAGTGGCATGATGCAAGCAAGTAAATATGATACTCCACTTTTTACACTTACCTATTTGAATCAGTTAATTATGATGTATATAAATGGAAAACTTAAAACACAACTTTAATTTGATAATTAATGAGCAGCTTTAAACAACAAGCTTTAATAATATATGAATCTCTGGCATGTTCCAAACTGAGTTGCCTTCATTCAACAGTAACCTTTTTCATAGTGGGGAGTGAAAACAACAATGGCTTCAACTAAAGGTAAAAGCATGAATCACTCTTTCTTTTTGTCTTTGCAGAACACACACCATGCTAAAGGATATATGAATCCTTTAATTTTCTCTTTAAATAATGATCAGTAACTCTGTAAAATGCTACAGTTAATAATCAATCAATTCAATTCCTTTTCCCTCCTTTAATCCTCAATTTAAATCATATTTGCAACAGATATATCATTGTGCACATGCAGTAAAAAAAGGCTTTCAATTTCAGTCAGTTTAATTATTGGTCCTGAAAAGATTGTCCTAATAAGTTATCATTATATAATCTGTCACATGATTATATATGATAATAAAATGGTATGGTATGGGATGAGATCTTACATCTTCTTCCTTGTCTAGATGTGAGTCGTAAATTTTGGTAAAATAATTTGTGTCCTTCTTATTACACATATTTATAGGAGTTATAATAGACCGATTCGGCCTAAGATCCCACAAACCCTAATTGGAAAAAACAACCAGTCAAAGAACATCGAGTAAGAGGACAACTCCCCCAATCTGAAATATACAATCCAACTAAACTCAAATTACTATATATCATGACGAAGCAAGATACCATGCCCAAGACGTTTCTTGAGATAACACACAATCGGAAGAGCTTCCCTATGCTCCACTCTTGATGAATGCATAAACAATGACAAGATATGTATCGGATATGCCATGTCTGGCCGTGTAACAGAAAAATAAATCAGTCTTCCCATTAAGCGCCGATATTGTGACACATATGTTAGGATTCTCCATCCTTGAGGTATGCATATACTTGTCTTTGTATAGGGAAGCATATGATCCTAGTCCTAGTCAGTTTAAGACTATTTAGGAATAATAGAGGTTGATCAAGAGGATTCGAGAAGGTATTCTCAATTAGTGAAGCTTGCCTATTCGAGGCAAGTCTCTAAATAGGAAGTAGAATTCGCGTAGGAGAGAGACCCTCCTAGAATCTTTGACTATTCAACTTGAATGATGTGGCATGTACGACTCTTTGACCAAGTCATGTAAGCCGTCGTGGCGTAAGGAACGATTCTTATTGGTCCATGGATCATAGTAAAATATAGAATGGTAACATAAGTCCTCCCCAAAAGTGAATTTGAAGCCTTTTAAGGTTGGGCTTGATCTAGAATGGGCCTCACTGCTTCGAAATTTCATGGGTCTTACGAAGCCTGTCGTTTAACCATTCATCAAAATGACGTCGTTGATTTAAAACACACCTCCTACCAATAACCTATACATGTCTATCAAATTCTGAAATTTAAGGAAGACGAGAAGGTTATTTTCCATTTTCAAATTCGAACATCCCATTTTAAAACCATGCACCTTCTCCTTCTTTCCTCACTTCTTCTGATTGCTTCTTTTGTGAATTCGAGCAATTTCACAGCCTAATAATCGTAACCAATCAATATCAACCGTTTCCAATAAGTTCCTGATTACCTTTGATTTCCATTTGTTCATTTTTCACGCATAGAATAGCATCGAAAAACCCTAAATCCAAATATGCAACCAACCATTCGAAGAAATCAAGTTCTCCAAACCAAAATCAATCAAGGTGTCAATTGACTGTCAATTGGACGGATGACGAAGGAGCTTCATCGAATACATCCAATCCATTCTTTGTCGAATCTTACTCATTCAAGCCTTTACAACAAATAATACCCCTTCCTAGACAAGGCCAATGGAACACAAAACTTCCAGAATATGATTCCATTTTGATGCCCCAACATCTCAGTGATTTGAAGAGCAAATAGCCATAATTGTTAAAAATGGGATGCCGCTTGCCCGAGAATGGGAAGAGGGCATGTACCGGTGCATATGGTATGTACGTGCAATGTATCTAACGATAATGGATAATGGTCTTCAATTTTGAATTCTAGACATGCTTGCCGATGTTTTAAGGGAATTCAATTTGGTTGATGTCGAAATTGGCCCTAACTCATAAATAGAGATGCTTGCCTTTGCCAGAGTGTGTGAAGACCTCCAATCTTTTCAAGTACTTTAAATTCCATTCAAACCTAACAGCAACCCCTGTGTCATTATGGACATCACTGAGCCTCTCCATTCTCTTGTTGGGGGGGGGGGGGGGAACTGTCTTCTCACGATAAATACAAGCAGAAGTGGTCTTGGGTTGGACCACTTAGGTTGGGCAAGAAGATCTGTTATGAAAAAACAAGAAAATTCCACCTTTCCGCCTTGACTTCAATGAATTTCCAACAGACCATATGTCATGGAGAATAGGTCTAAAGAGGTTACTTTGACTGCTGATTAGAAAATTCCCAAGTTACTTCGCTTAAGACTTGGGCCCCTAGTCCATTCGCACAAATTTTTGGAGTTTTACCAAACCACTGTTAGTCCACTAAATATCTCATGTACAACAAGTTCTTAAGCGAATGGACTAGGGGAGCTTGAGAAAATAACAGTGACTTGAGAGAATATGTTCTTGTTGTTGTATGATATACTGGTGTGTCTTCGTTCGTGTCAAAGGCAATATTTTCTTGTTCAAGGATTTTAGTGTATAAGGGGAATTTTCACGTAGAATGGAATATTTTCAACTACAATGGGATATTTCGTGTGGAAGGCAATATCTTCGTATACAAGGGGATATTTTGATGTACATGGGTGTATTCGATTACAAGCGGGGTATTTTAGTGTATAAGGAGAGTTTTCATGTAGAATGGAATATTTTCAATTACAAGGGGATATTTTGTGTTGAAGGCAATATTTTCGTATACTAGGGGATATTTTGATGAACAAGGGGATTTTTCGATTACAAGTGGATATTTTACTGTATAAGGGGAGTTTTCACGTAGAAAAGAAAACTCGAACCTTCTTTTAATGCTTCAAAAATCACCGTTAATGACCTAAAAGTAACAAAAGTCAAGAAGTAAAGTTGTTTAATATATAATTTACCATGGAACCACAATTTTTGTTTTTCAAAGATTATCATTTTTGAATTTTCTATCTCTAAAACTTGACTTTCTTTCTCCTTTCCGTCGCTGTCTATAAAATAAGAAATTGTCTAAAAATTATCTTAATCTTGTAAAAGATTTTATTAACTATTTAGCCTAAGCTACTAAATTTGAGATTGTGAATTGACTAGAATTATGTTACTTGCTTTCTCCTATTAGAGATTCTAGAACATTCACAGAGTACCAACTCCTTTAGGCTCTAGTCTTTATACCTTATCAGTAATTGATTTTAGTTAAATTCAATTCAGTAGCATTCAGTTCAATTTAGTAATTTCCCTTCGATAAATCCACTTTAGTTTCGTTCAATTCAATTCGATTTAGTAGTGTTCAATTCATTTCAGTTCAGTTCAATTCAGTTTTATTTTATTAAATTCAGTTTAGTAAATCTCAATCATAAAGAACACGACCTTAGTTATAAATAAAGCTTCATATTTTTTTTATTATACCCTAAATATCTCCCATATCACCATGTTGTCTTTTATATTTTCAAGGAGTACCTTACCCCATGAGTGCTCTAGATTTTCTTTTCTCCTATCTAGAATAAAATCCTAGCAAATAATTTTTTGGGTAAAGTACAAAAGGTAGTTTGAGCCATTTGCAAACAAGGTCTTGTGGTTTAAAATTGTATACATAATGGTTTATAGTTTGCATCATTTGCAAACAAAGTCCCAAAATGTTAACAGTGTTAAAAAAAAAGTCAGAGTTAAATGAGTATTTGTGACATTTCATTTGATAAAATAAGTTACTAATTTTTTTTATTTGAAGTTAACAAACATATGCTTACGAATTAAAAGTCTTAAAAATTTATCTACAGTCACGTTACAAATACAAAAACTGCTTTTGAATAGTTAAAATTGTGAATTTTAAATACATATAGAATTAATTTAGGATTTCTCCACTAACCAAGTTTTTATATTTAAAAATTGCAGTTATAAAATACTTCTTCTGACTTTTTGGGTTTGACTGCAATATCAGCTTTTTTAACATGTTTATAGTTTGGGACCTTGTTTACAAATGCGTATTGTGATATTAGTTCCATCCCAAAAAAGAGGAGCATGCAAACCACAAACTTCTATTTGCACAATTATAAACCACATAATCCTGTTTGTAAATTTCTTAAATCATAGGGCCTTTTTAGTACTTTACCCTAATTAATTTTGTCAACGTTGAAATTTTTATTACAATAAAGTAAGAATATCCAAACATGATTTTCATTGATTCTTGTCATTAATAAGATTTCAAACTTTCTACTATATAATAAGCTCAAATTCCTTTCAAAAAAAATAAAAGAAAAATAAGCTCAAATTCCAAACCCTTAGTAAAAAAATATGTAACAAAAAAATATTCATTGTGACCTCCAGCGATAACAATGACAATCTACTTTTCCTCTCTCATTCCCATCATCTTCCTTCTGCTCTCAGCCTCAGGTTAGTCATTTTTTCCCATCACTTAGCTATGGAAATTAACCAAATCATGTGATGTGATAATATGAATTCGAAAGGTTTGTGAATTTCTAACTCGAAAATACTGTTTATGAAATAGTAAACATGAAACTATAATCGAAAAATCCATCAAGGATTCCATGATGAAATAACATGAATAGGAATGAGAACCATCACACGTTGTCTTCATTGTCCTCGCAACAAATACAAAATTAGTTTCCTTTGTACATGTTTTATTGAAATTTTTTACTGGGGATTCTCGATATTTAGTTGGGATGGTGCTCGCTGCACATTTGCATTCCTTAGGAAAGTTGAGAACCTTTCTTATAAAGTTTTCCGTAGTTGTGGGCTTTATCGGTCTATAATCGTGTTAGATATGTTTGTATGTAAACATACACAACCAAATACGTGCCAAAATTTATCGAACTTATTCATGATTTTTCTCCACCACCACTTCTGTATGAGAGAATAATATAAAAGATGTTGTTAGCCTTAACTATCAGCTCGAGCTTTTAGTTCAATCGGCTAAGTATATAACATGGTATCAGAGAATATGCAATCGAAATTCATGATTCCGATTCCCGACAACCTGAATAATTATTGAATGAAAAAACATGGTGAGTTGAGTTTGTGTTGTGCACGCTTCAAGTTCAAGGGGCATTCACGTGAGGCGGTGTGTCAGAGAATAATATAAAAGATGTTGTTAGCCTTAACTACATGCTTGAGCTTTCAGTTCAATCGGTTAAATAACATTTCAGACATTGATTTTTTTGTTTGACAAATTCTCTATTAAAATAGAGAAAACTTCTAAACATTTCAGTTTCTTTTTCCTATTTTGTTGTTTTTTTATTTCGAGTACAAAAATTTGTTCGCGTAAGGGTCTGTTAACTTTAGGGAGCATCCAATTTTAGATTGGACATAGTCCCATCGGTATGGTTTTCAAGGAGTTAGTTTCCCCCGCAATGCATGATGTTGTTACGAATAAGTGTTTTGTCAACTAATATGTATATACTACCAACAAACATTTATTGTACAATATATTTTTGTAAACGCTTTTGCCATTATTATTATTTTTATAATTTATATTTATTATTGATGTATGATATATAAATCTCATAACACGAATATCATGGAATAATCTATTTTGAATCTTCAATACAGGCAAAGACGCAAGCCAAGACTGCGACTACCTATCCACCATAGGCGGTGGATGCCCAGACGTAAACGCCTGCCTGGAGACATGTAGGCCGTGCTACAGAGGGATCGGAATAGTCACACCAGGTTGTGCGGGTCCGGATGGGCCCTTCCCGTATTGGGTGTGCCGTTGTTATTTTAGAAACGGAGCTCCTTGTCCACCTCCCGGTCCGCCTAAATGCCCAAAGACATGGCCGTCTTTCTCCAATGTTACTCAAAATCATACTCTTCATTCTTGATTTTAACTCCTATTCACATAAAGGATATATTAACGAATAAAGATGAATAAATTACAATAGTTTTTATAATTTGATACTCTTTAGTTTGATTCAAGTTTATTATAATTAATTAGGGATTTAAATTTCATCGTTTGATGCTTATAATGATATGATAAAAAAAAGTTGTTCTTAATTATTAGAATAAGTGTATGTGTATACATTTCTTATATGGTACCAGAGCCTAAACACTCCTACGTTTCTCTCTTCCGCTCTTTGATTTTCTTCCCTCTCCTCCCTTAGCCAAAATATGCTTCCTCTCCTCATCATGGATGACGATCAAACCTCCACGAAACAAGACTCCAAATCTTCCTTCCGTCCGACTCTTCTTACTGCCTCTCCTAAATCGGAGGGTGGTTCTCCTCCTATTTCTGACATTTTACCTCATGCATCAGGGGCGGCTCCAGCATTTTGGGGGCCCTAGGCAACTGCTTAGTTAAAAAAATAAAATTCTACATATTATATAAATACAAAAACTGCAATTCATAATCATAATTAAGGTTTAATGTAACAAACAAAGATAAATAATAAACATATAATTAAGAAGCTATTATTCTTCTCATATTTTTAAGCGCAAAATCTCTAATTAAATCACTATAATCTGAGGTGGCTAAAACCTTCTTCTCAATCGACAACATTGTCAATTCATTCAATCTATCTTGTGACATAGTTGATCGAAGATAATTCTTTATCAACTTCATCTTGGAGAAACTCCTCTCAGCAATAGCTATAGTAACTGGTATAGTCAATATAATCCTGTAACAAATCTAAGTATTAGGAAAAGCAAGATGCAAATTCTTGATGTACTCCAACACTTCAACTGGTTTGGACAAATTATGTGGTAAAGATTTTCTCAACAACTGTAACTCCGAAAATAATTCAAGTCCATCAATATCTAAATCATCTCCATCTTTCAAAAAATTCTCAAGTGTTGCACACGCATGTTTCATGCTCTCATCATCTAGAGCTTTCAACTTGTTCAAGTTAAATAAGAAGCTAAAAATATCTTTATAAATCGTAAATTGCTCAAATCGTGTTTCGAGTGAAGGAATAGCAGTATCCATTGTCTTTAAAAAGTACTGGACTCGAAAAGATTTGTCAGCCTCTTTGATTGATTCATCCCTAGTCTTCTCATCAAAAAACTTCTTTTTGCTACGAACACGAGTTTCACGAAAAGTGGGTTCGATCTTCATTTCTAAAGCAATCTTTTTAGCTTCACTTATTGCAATCTCAAGACCATTCTCTCCATACTCTTTGAAAAATTGAACGAGACCTTGTAACAAATTAATACATGCCTCAATATCCATGTTCTTACGTTGGAGATGAGATGAGATGAAGAAAATTGGTTGGAATTTTGAGATAAATAAGAAAGAAGATGAAGAATCAACAAGGGAGATGTATTTTGGTTTGCTCTTTGACAGTAAGTTGTAATTTGAGTTCGTGGATTGGAGAAGAAGCTGCTCAAATTCCAAAGTTTAGTTTTTTTTTTCCATTAACAAAATTGGGCCTTTTATTAAAATGAAAATCTGTCCAAAATTTAAATATACTTGGACCTAATATTTGAGCTTTTTATTTACTCATTTTATGAGATGAGTTGTAAACTTTTTATACAAATAAAACTTCAATTAATTTTTTATATCAATTTCAAATTTTAAAATAGAGTGTATATATATGGGTATAATTAAAAATTAGGGGCCCTTATTTTTTAGGGGTCCTAGGCAGCCGCCTATCCAAACTAGGCCAAGAGCCGCCCCTGTCATGCATGTGGTCGATAAACTTCTAGGCGACAGAACCACCGTCAAAGCGGCGACCGATCACCATGGCGCGATAATAGCATTGACAATAGGTCTGGTGCGTACGACCCTTCCTGGTCGACACCTTCTTTTCCTTTGCAGTAAGCCCAACAAGCGCAGTGGCAATGGGCATCTCGTTGTGCCCCCAAGCCCCTATCCAACCCTTTTTTTTTCAAGGCCCCACACTCCAAGGAATTCTTCACAGCAACAATGCGTTCTGGGCTCAAGACCTCAAAATCACACCTATACTGCATATTCTGAAGTTCCAACCAACATTGAATCGATAATGCATAATTTGTAAATCACCCCTCCTTCCCCTGATGAATTAGATTATAGACCCTAGGTGCATGTCTGAATATGTGTCCTAAAAATAATCCGTTGTGGGACATTTTGATATTTGAAAGACACTATTCTTTTATCGAAAGGTAAAAAGGTCTTCAGATTATTTGCATTACAATCAAGTATTCATATAAGATGAACTGAGACAAAACTTGAATGTTATAATATGTTAAGTAATCTTCAATTATCCCAAGTCAATGTATTATATATAATGGACTAGTATAATATTGTTGAGACTTGCATGTAATAATGTTTCTTATTATGAATAAGCAATTGCTCGCGAGTTGTAGATATCTAAATATCTAAATAGTTACATGGATGGTATTAAAATGTTAATACACATAGAAAATTCGATTAACATATTGAGGAGTGAAAACAACAATGGCTTCAACTAAAGGCAAAAGCATGAATCACTTTCTTTTTGTCTTTGCAGAACACACACCATGCTAAAAGATATATGAATCCTTTAATTTTCTCTTTAAATAATGATCAGTAACTCTGTAAAATGCTACAGTTAATAATCAATCAATTCAATTCCTTTTCCCTCCTTTAATCCTCAATTTAAATCATATTTGCAACAGATATATCATTGTGCACATGCAGTAAAAAAAGGCTTTCAATTTCAGTCAGTTTAATTATTGGTCCTGAAAAGATTGTCCTAATAAGTTATCATTATATAATTCTATCACATGATTATATATGATAATAAAATGGCATGGTATGGTATGGGATGAGATCTTAGTTCTTCTTCCTTGTCTAGATGGTGAGTCGTAAATTTTGGTAAAATAATTTGTGTCCTTCTCATTACACATATTTATAGGAGTTATAAGAGACCAATTCGGCCTAGGATCCCACAAACCCCAATTGGAAAAGACAACCAGTCAAAGAATGTCGAGTAAGAAGACAACTCCCCCATATCCAACTAAACTCAAATCACTTCAACTTAAAGTAATACAAATAAGAGAAAATAGGAATTACGAATCCCCTATAGAACATCAATTGTACTTTTAAGCATACAAACAACTACTTCAGATCAGATAACTGAAGGCTTAATACACAAAATACCCTCTAAACTTGGTCAAATGTTGCAATTGTCCCTCCAAACTTTCAATTGTAACAAATTACCCCCTGAATTTGACAAATCGTAACAAATTACCGCCTGAACTTGACAAATTGTAACAAATTACCCCCAATAATGCATGAATTTTTAAACACCCTATAAGATCATGCTATGTGGCATTTTGACTTTTCAAACACCCTATAGAATCATGACACGTGGCACTTTGACTTTTCAAATATCGAATAAGGGCGTGACACGTGGCATTTGACTTTTTAAACTCAAAATATGGGGTTATTTGTTACAATTTGCCAAGTTTGAAGGGTAATTTGTTACAATTATAAGTTCGGGGGGACAACTGCAACATTTGACCAAGTTTAGGGAGTTTTTTGTGTATTAAGCCGATAACTGAATAAACACAATTGAACTATTTATGATGCATTCACTTTAATAAGAGAAATATAAGCACACGTGATCAAGCATAGCAAATCTAATTATCCAGCCACAATCAATGACTTACCGAAATAAAGATACTCAACAGCCCTTTCATGGTTATTAAGGGCAGCACGTAGAGCACGAATGACAGTTTCACGGTCCAACTTCCACCCTCCATGTCAAGTATCTGTGGGCTGGTTACCTCTAAGTTGTTTCCAGCGACAAGATTTGATGCAGCTTGTCCATATACGTCTAATACCAAACTGCTTCAATAACAAGAAATGAGTACAACAAAGTATAAAGAACATTATGTCATTCAAGTGCAATAAACTGCGTACTAGGTGAAGTTCTTAAACAGAAAAATAAAACAAGGGTGGACAACTTAACAGCTATATGTAACTTAGAGAAAACCACAAGGTCCATGAGTCATTGCATATGTATTCATTATTAAGAAGAAACTTTGAAACTAGCAGAGAAACTACTCATGAAACAGGACTAACTACAAGGGTAGATTCAGCTGCAGGTTGTAGTCTCGAAGGTTAAAAGCATAATACAATATGAACATTTGGTACGATTAAATTACATCTGAACTTGAGGAAAGATTTGACGAAGAGCCAGACCACAGAAAAGAAGAGCAAAAAAAAGGGTGCTGCAAAATTTGATATATATTTCATACTTTCCAACTATATGGCCACATATATAACATGTTCATTAATTTTTAATAGTGCAACTTTAACTCAAGTCTGAATATCCCTAAATTATCAAAACAATATATAGTTCCAAGTTTCAATTTTAACAACAAGATCAGTTACAAGGATAACAAATAAATCTTAGAGAAGTTGTTCATCAGTAAGGTATACACCAACAAAAGTACTTCATTGACTCTCTAAGTCTCAATAAAAACTTTTCTTAGGTAGACAAACAAACATCGAAGCAGATGTTCATAGTTAATGCTCAACTGATTAGTGCTTAACTCATAACTATCTAAACATCTGAGACAAGACAAAAACTTCATCGAGGTAAGCCAATCTACAAAACAAGTACCAGTTTTTGCCACTTCCAAGAGGTAACTTGACAAAATGAAAGCAAGAGATATAAGAGGAGTTCTCACTGAAAAAGAGCTAAAGCATATGATTATTCAACAAAACCATAACTTTGCTAGCAAGTTTTTATTGGATAAAGAATACAATTACCTTATTGTTGGCAGACACAAGTTTAAACCTCTAATCATCAACTCTTTCACTAGCAGGTAAAGCAATTGGTTTGGTACTTAAAATTTTACTATAATTACCACTTCCAAGAGGTAAGGGCCTTTCCGCAACGTGACCTGATTAAAATTCAACAGTTTAATGCTCTTCCCATCAAAAAAATCTCTGCAATATCAAACACTAAACTACATAGAACTACTTCATATGATTGAATAAACACCATTGAACTACTGATACTTCAATCTAATAAGATTAATTGGGGAATTTCATTACATACAGAAAAGAGATGTTTGATAACTAAAGAATGTTATCTCATTAAAAGTAACATATACATTCAAAAAGAAAATCCACTATATCCACAATTTCCATCCCTTAGGTTTATCAACAGCCATACAAACTCCTAATTCACCTCTTAAGTAAATAAATACATGAATGCCAACCATACAAACATTTTTCCCAACATGCTAATAAAATATCTTTGGGTGCCACAACCTAGCATCTCTGGCCCATCATACACATCAATAACATGAAAAGGTCGAAGTCTTTTTAAATATGTACTTATTTTTGTACAATTCTGATATATGTTATGAATTATTCAGAGTTTTTTTCCCTTTTACATAGAGATTCTTATCAGTTGTGAGATGGACAACTGTTCATTCACTACTTAGAGCTCCGCCAAGAGAAACCACCGATAAGTGATAAACCAAACTAAATTAAAACAGTATGTAGCAGAAATATAATTATTTCAGCAAGGTTACAAGTTATTCTTGCATATTGAAGTCTAATGGTTACTAAGTTTCTAACCCAAAAATTACAAAACCAAAAAATCAACAATGATCACCAATTATACAATTAGTGCTTCTTTGAAAGCTTCTGTTAAAATGCAAGACGGAGAGAGGGAATTGAAGAGATTATAATAGGGAAGATAGATGATTAGGCATTGGAAAATGAAAGAAGGGTAATAAATCTCTTCTAGTATTCGTCATGCGTGTTCTCTAGGGAAACATGTGTCTTTACTTTTTGTTAATTTTGTTTCGTGCACTCTTATGTCCTTTGATATTATTCATTGTGACCTTTGAACGTTACTAGTTTTATGTTCTAGTGAACACAAGTATTATATGCTTTTGTTGGATGATTACACTAAGTTTTTCTGGATATTTCCGTTGTTTCGAAAATCACAAGTTTAGATATTTTTATCACCTTTCATAAACTTGTTCGCACTCACTTTGAGAGGAATATTAAAAAAAATTTCGATGTGACAACAACATGAAAGAGTTTGATAATAGTCGGTTTCATGTATTTTGTCAACATAATGGTATCTCTTTTCGGTTTTTGTGTTCTTATACGTCATCTCAAAATGATCAAAAAGAGGGTAAAATTTGCACTATTAATAATATTACTCGTATGTTACTTGCTCATGCCTCTGTTCCTCTATCTTTTTTGCATTACGCCATAGAGATGACAACCTATCTTCTAAATATTCTCCCAAATAAGAGTTAGTCTTTCTCTACTACTCTTCAACATTTGTATCACTGTGATCCTTCATACTCTCGTCTTCGAGTATTCGGATGTCTTTGTTATCCATTTTTTTCGTCTACCACAATTCACAACCCCAATCCACCCCTTGTGTGTTCTTGGACTACCGGTCAAATCACCAGGGTTATAAAAGTTACGACATGGCTTCCAATAAAAAATTTATTAGTCGACGTGTGTTATTTAATGAAATGATTTTTCTGTTTTAAACACAAATGCTACATTGCCTACTGCATATGATATTTGATGTCCGACAAAATGAATATTGCCACATGGCGTGATGATGCGACTTAAATTACGCTTTCTATATGGGAATCTTTACAAATCAGGAAGCTGCTTCAGGCTAGGAATTTACCTTATTTGGCTGAACCTGTAGGTCGTAGCTTTGCTTCTCCTCAAGACTTCCTAATCAGCTAAGTTCTAATTAGACAAATTAGACTAGAATTTCTAATGAAAGGTAACCTCCTTTCTGTCCTATAAATACAGATTTTATTATACATTCAAGGTACCATTTACATAAGTTTACTGATTTGTTTTCTTTTCCCTTTCTCTGGGAACCTTTACTGACTTATACGTGATTATTCTAAAAAAGAAATCGCTCACATATTATCGTAATCTTGTAGGTTTTTTTCTTAAAAAAATAATATCGTAATCTTGTAAAATATTTTATTAACTATTTAACCTAAAATTTAAGACTAATTCGGCTAATGTATATTAGAATAAAATCCTAGCAAATAATTCTTTCTAATGCAGAAGTTTTAATTAAATTAAAGTAAGATCAAAACATGATTTTTCATTGATTTTGTCTTTAACAAGATCAAAACTTTTACCATATAAAAAGCTCAAATGACCAAAAACTTACATAAAAAGTATTCATTGTGACCTCCAAAATTAACAATGGCGAACTACTCTATCTTTTTCATCCTCTTCCTTGTGCTCTCAGCCTCAGGTTAGTCTTTTTTTTTTCTTTCACTTAACTATGGAAACTAAACAAGTGCGATGTGATAATATGGGTTGGGTGCATCCTAAAGTGCATAAATTTCTAACACGACAATATTGCATCTGAAATAGCTAAGCATGCATGAAACTTCCGAAAAACCCGTCACAGAATCCCATCATAACTGGAATAGGACCGAGAACCATCACGGGTGTCTTCCTTGTCCTCACAACAAGGGTCAAAATTATCTTTGTCTATATATGTTCTATTAAGATTTTTATTGGAGAATCTCGATCGGTCTTTAACATGGAAGGATTCACCAAATATTTGCATCCCTTACGAAAGTTGAAAACCTTCCTTATAAGGTTTACGTGGTCGGCGTTATCGGTCTATAAATCATGTTAGATAAGTTTGCATGGAAACCACTCCCAAAGATGTGTCCGAATTTTTTAAACTTATTCTCATTTTTCTCCACCATTTGTGATATTCGGGCATTGATTCTTCTGAGACAAAAGTCTCTCTTGAAATAAAAAAAACTTCTAAGCATTTCAATTTTTTCCCTTTTTATTGTTTTCGATTTTGAGTACTCAAATTTGGATATGCGTGTGTTAACTTTAGGGAGCAACCAAATTTTAGATTCGACCACTATCATTTTCAAGGTGTTAGTTTTTCCCACAACACATCATTTTGTTACCAATAAGTGTATTGTTATTTTTCTATCATTTATATCTTATTTATTAATGTATGATATATAGATCTAATAACCCGAGTATCACACAATAACCCATTTTGAAATCTTCAATACAGATAAAGGTGCAAGCAATAGTTGCGACTACCTATCCATCCTAGGCGGCGGATGCCCGAACGTGAATGAGTGCATGGACACATGTAGGCCGTGCTACCGAGGAATCGGAAAGGTCATAGCAGATTGTGCGGCTCCCAGCAGGCCCTTCCGACCATATTGGGAGTGCCGATGTTATTTCACAAAGGGAGCTCCTTGTCCACCTCATGGTCCGCCCAAATGCCCAAAGAAATGGCCATCTTCCTCCTCCGTTAATCAAAATCATACTCTTCATTCTTGATTTTACCTCCCTATTGGCTATATGTCTTTCGCAAGAAGGATATATTAACTAATTTAGATTAATAAATTACAATAATAAATATTTATAATTTGGTACTCTTTAGTTTGTTGGATTTTCAGTTTTGTGATAATTAATTAGGGATTTCGATTTTATCTTTTGATGTTTATATGAGATAATAACAAAATTTTGTTCACCTCAAATTTACGGGTTCCTTGATTATTATTTTTTATTGACATAATATATGAACCTTTTACTTTTAAGGTATTGTATGGTTGCTTGAATGTCAAAAAGTTTGAACCCTTTAGTGGTATTTTTATAAACATTATGTACAATTATACTTTTATATTCTTACACTTTTGAGATCTATAAAAATAATATTTTTTTTTGATAAAACGAAGTCTAAAATGTTGACACTCAAACGACCATTTAAAATAAGTCAGATCTAATGCTCCAAGGTTTCAACTTTACAATCTCATTTATTGAGTCTATATTATAGACATTTCAAGTATAGGGAGGTTCATCTACGGAATATATATGTAAGAAAACAATAACAAAAACTATTTAGTATCTTATTTACAAATTCAAGTTTTACAGCAATTAGTTTCTTGGCATTAATGTCATGGATGATTACTTACTTGGTTGAAGGGCAGATAACTTTTTGGCAATGTTTTCAGAGATTCAAATGGAGTTTCTTTGTTAGGCTTTCTCCCATATTATTCAATGTAATATTCTTATGACATGTTGATGGATGTGTTATTGGAACTTGAAACTGATGCTACTACAGTGATTGAGCATTTGAGATAAGCCTATGTTTCTCTCTTCTCTCACAATCGCATCTTTGAAAAACCTTACTTCATTCTTTTAAATTCGTTTCAATCAGCTTTAAAATCGTCTATGAATAACGTAGCTAACAATCCATTTCATCATAGCAAATAAAGTGTAAGAAAATAAAATATAACTCAAATTCTGGAGGGTGAAATTGAAAGATGGTGTATATATAATTTATAATAAAACCATAGTAAATAATAACATAATAATACAAATTAAGTATTCATCATTTAACTTCAATTTCTTCTAATTAGGAGGGTGCCAATACTAATGATCCGGCCCATTTATAAGTGTTGGCTTTTGCTCAAGTTTCTGGCGTAGTAGCATCAATGTTGTCTGCGTATCACATACATAAAAAAAATTGTATTAGAATTATAATACAGAAATTTTGCAATCATAATCCCAAAATAAAAATAAAAATATTGAATTAAATTAAGTTAAAGAATTAATTTAAATTTTTCGATTATAATTGCGTGATATCATTTTTGGAAAATTTTAAGAATGAATTTCATAGTATTAAATATTTAGAGAGAAATTTTGTGGTTTAAAATTTTATAAACACGATTACGAGGTTTCATCTATTTATAAGGATCAATTTATTTTACTAGTTCAATGGGAGAATAAAATAAAACAAAGTTAAAGAAGTAGTTTTATTTTTTCAATATTTAGTTATGTGATATCATTTTTGGAAAATGTTAACAATGAATTTAATAGTATAATACATTTAGAGGAGATATTTTGTGGTTTAAAATTTTATAAACATGAATATGAGGTTTCATCTATTTGTGAAGATCAAATTTCTTACTAAAATCATTCTTTATATGATAAATATCAAAAACTAAAACGTCGATAATATTCCCATCACATAATATCGTGCATAATATGTGAAAGGAAAAAAAAAGGTTTTGTTTTTTGAAAACTCCATACTGTATAATGCATAAATTTACAAATGACGAATCTAAGATAAAAAATTTAAACGATTGTCATTTTTGTTTTAATTATATATATTATTACTAGTTATAACGCAATACGTAAATAACATAACATGATTATAATACATCCACGAATTTTAACACCAATCATTCATATTTAATACTTACCAGCATCAATAACTATACGCTTCTCATGACATTGAGCATCACAAAACATTTCGCAATAGCTTTGGCCTTTTTCTAGAGAAAGACACTCTTGCAAACACGGACCGTAACATTTGTTAAAACTCTCAGGCTTTTGAACACCTTCATTAGCTTCTGCGATTGTTGCTAATGTCACAACCCACATTATCAACACTACTGCTCTAATCTTCTTTCCCATTTCCATATATTCCCTTAATTAATCACTAATTAAGTAATTTCTATTTGATTAATTAATTAATCCCTTAATGATATATGTTGTTCACCCTAAGTTTTTTGTTTTTGAAAGGATTATCAAGATTTATAGGCAGTAAATTAAGTTGGGGAATTGGTGATTCTCCTTCAAAAGAGATGAATTGTTAATGTGTGTTATTGTTTTATAGTGTTGTTTTGTTATTCATTTCTATTTTTAACTTAATAAAACTAAGGAATTGTAGCTCAGTCAAAATTTACCCTAACTAAATTTACCCACATGATCAAATCTACTCATACGTTTCTATATATGGATGGCTATATCCTGTTAATTTGTTGAATGCATAATCATGTTTTCACAATAATTAAAAAATTTCACTAAGGAAATTCCACAGCTTTTGAACAATTATGCTATTGATTGGATTTGCTTCTCTAAACCCCCCACCCCTAAAAACACTAGCCCAGCCTATTTTAGCCCACTTATTACAGATTCAGCCTTAAATTCTGAGATTAGTCTTCAAGCCCAACTTATTGGAATCCATCCACTTAATTTTGATTTCGAATTTAAGATCCTACACTTCTATTAGGGAAATAGTAACTACTAAACTATTGTTTAGTAATGTACAATTTGATCATTTAGTAAACCACTAAACTTAATATATTAAGTATTTATTAGTTATGTTTTGATGTCTCGTTTCTTGCTAAGAGAAAACTCTGTTGAATTTTTTAGTTCAAAATTTGTGTCATTTTTGTTCATGTGATGGTTTTATACACTCTATTTTAACCTCTTAATTCAACTTGAATTAGTAAGTATTTCTTATTTTTTAACAACTTTAATAGAATTTAATAACAAATAAATAATCGTTCAGTTTACTAGATTTCTTGAACGTTAAGGTTATTCACAGCTTTCGAGAAGAGAATCAAGTGACAAATGGCTTAGCTAATTTTAGTCAGAATTATATTAGGTGTTATTTGGTGACACTCTATCTTTTTTCTGTTTGTGTTAATTTTAAGAGTCGTAACAGGTATCAGTTCACTTAAATTATTTTTCTTTGTATTGTATTCCAAGTCTAAGCCCAAACATGGCCCAAGAACCCAAAAGAAAGCCCAAAAATCCCCAACTTGTTCCACAAGAAGCAAACATGAAAATCAAAGCATCATCTTCCCTAAACCAAAATCAAATTAAAATCAAATCACAGAAGCAGAAGATCGATCCATAAGATCATCATCATCAGCATCAGCATCAGCATCAATGGAGTGCGTTTTCGGATTAGTAGGCAACGGTTTCGCCATAGTGGTGGCCGATACATCAGCCGTTCACAGCATCCTGGTTCACAAATCTAATGAGGACAAGATCATGGTCCTTGATTCTCACAAGCTCGTCGCCGCTAGCGGTGAGCCCGGCGACAGGTACTTATTTTTTTCACCTCCGTTACATTTTTCAGTAGTCGTGATTTGATTTGATTTGAGATATTTTTGGGTGCAGAGTTCAGTTTACTGAGTATATACAGAAGAACGTGGCGTTGTATCAGTTCCGTAATGGGATTGCTTTGACTACTTCTGCTGCTGCTAATTTTACTCGCGGCGAGCTTGCTACTGCTTTGCGAAAGGTACCTTCTTTTCCGGATTTAGGGTTTTTTAATTGGTCGAATGCTATATGATACACGGATAATTCTTGTTACTAGTGTGTCCGTACTCGTGTTGGACCTATTTTATGTAGGTTATGTTTTAGAAATAATGTGTTCTGTGTCCGTGTGCGGGTAACATATTTGGAATGATCTTATTGAGTTTTTTTATTTTGCTAATTAAAGGGCTGGTCTTTAGTAAATTGACTCACTTCTGGATGGGAAGTGTGAATTACTTTGTGCCTGATTTCTCCTTTGTTTGGGAGTGGAGAGGTTATTGAATGTGGAAGTTAGAGGAGGTTAATGGGAGTAACGGAAAGGAAAGGGACGGAAATGAAAGTTAAATGTTAAAAGTTTATGGAATTGAATGAGAGGTGAATGGAGGTAAATTAATTAAAACGTTTACATTACTCTCCTTTACTTCCTTATTTCGAGGTAAAATGTTAACCCCCATTGACTTTCGTTTACTCTATAGAAAAAAAACTCCCTAACGAGGTAAAATGGAAAATTTATATTCCATTACTTTCGTTAACTTTCATTTGGTAAACTGTTTATCTTTTCTCAAGATATGGAGTAATTTTCATTATCATGTTCATTAGAGGCTCAGATTGCAATATGCTCTATGTGGTCAATATATGCTAGCCATCCTTGGTTGTACTCTTTAGGTTCATTTGTGGGAGGAGATATATTTCTTCAGTTTACTTGCTTCCATGTGTTGTCATTTCCGTTAAGTTTGTGATAAGTTGTGAGTTCGTGTTAGGTTTATAAATGCTTAAAGAGCGACTTGAAGAAGTAGAGGCGAGCTATAATGATTTGGTCAAGTGTGCGTGGTACAATGTGGCATTCGGTATGCTACGAGAATATATTTAGAAGCCTATATAATGATTTGGTCAAGTGTGAGTGGTACAATCTGGAAAAAAGATATTGATTCTCCAATTTTAGCCAGTTATGCCTGTTTGAAGAGAAAACTTCCGAGGTGTTATACTGCTGAATCTGGATTTGGAAAATGTTTATCCTAGATAATTTTGTAGTGACTATAATTTGTTGCTTATATTACAGTTATTGTGGTAATTATCTTATGAATTGACAGGGTGGTATCTTAGGTAAATGGGGTCCTCTTTCTTCCTTATCTAGAAGAATTAATTTTTTGTAGACCAATGGATGTATTCTTATCAGATAAAACTAGGTTGCTTTGGCCTCCTTGAAATGATAGATTATACAACTCTGATTATTTTATTATTTTATTATTTTAGTACTTGTGACTGATAATGAAATTTGGCTTGTTTTGGGAACTTTACTTTCGGAAGCAATCCTCTACTTGCCGTTCTTTTTCCTTTAAAGTTGTTTACAGTTCTAGAGAGTTGTATCTATTTTACGAATAATGAGATTATTTGCTGTATCAAGCTTCTTTAGAACCATTAATCATATGTACTAAATCTGAAACATGTACTAGGTTAGATTTGGGTTTTAGTATGTCAAATACCTTCTGGTTTTTCAAAAATTATGTGCACAGACGCCGAAAAGACAGAGAAATAACTTACTACATCATTACATTGCATTTTCTCTTGGCTTCTGATGTTCAAGTATCCTTGTTCATACTGAATAGTGAATATGGTGTTCCATTTTATTCCTTCTGCTGAATGCATTATCTTGTTTTTCAGAACCCGTACTCTGTGAATATCCTTATGGCTGGTTACGACAAAGAGACAGGGCCCTCTCTATACTACATCGACTATATTGCTACCCTTCACAAGGTTGATAAGGGAGCCTTCGGCTACGGGTCCTATTTCTCTCTCGCCATGATGGACAAACACTACCACAGTGGCATGTCAGTAGAAGAAGCAATTGGTTTGGTGGATAAGTGCATAATGGAGATCAGATCTAGGTTGGTTGTGGCGCCTCCAAACTTTGTGATCAAGATTGTGGACAAAGATGGAGCTAGGGAGTACGCATGGCGTGAATCAGTCAAGGACATTGCAACAGTTTGATTTTATTTTTCTTTTATGCATTGGACAATGTCTCTATGTTTTGTGTTTACTTTGAGTGAGTGAATGATAGCAGATGCTCTATTTTAACTGCTCAAAACTAGTTTCTAAACGCATTATGGTTTCAGTTTTAGCAATAATTTTTCTTAACAAGTTATAGTTTAAAGTTTTCATTGCAACTTGAAGTTTTCATCGCAACTTTAAGTCCAAAATAAGAAGCATAAATAACTCAGTAGCTCTAAAATCGGTTCAGGCACTGAGCCTATTATTTTTGACTGCCTTGGTACTTGTCGAGGTATATCTTTCGGTTTTCTTCATTTCGTGTGTATTTGTTTTTGCAATATTCCAATTAAAAAAGAATTGATTGCCTAAGTGAAAAATGTGGTTTAACTATTGTAATAGGCAAATTAAGAAGATGTTAGACTAAAATTTTAATTTGTAGATACTAATTTATGAGGGTGAGAAAATAGAAATCATATGTCAAATATGCATTTTGTAAGAGTTTGTCTGATATTTTTACAAATGTGTTTGTTTCTATTTTATTTTATTTTATTTTGTTTATACTTTAAGCCCTATATTTTAGCCTACTTGGTAGCGTTTCCGCATTTGTGGTTTTTCTGAAGCTTTTTTTCTGTCCGTCATGTCTGGCGATTGAATGATGAGAATGGAAGAGTTTTGTCGTCTAAATCGGTGAACCTGAGATCAACAACGAACACTTTTACCAATACAAAGAAGACAAATAAGGTTTTAAATAATCAAATTCAAGTCGAAAGGTGACAAGGGTAGGGTTTTAGAAGTGGGACCCTGTCATTATGACCAAAATCTTGTGGATTTGGCATAGGTGGAAAATGGTTGATAATCTAGAAGTTGTGGATTTGGACGCTTGTTCAATATGGGTATGTTTGAATTTGATTCCCTTAATTATCACAATAAGCAATTTTTCATGAAATGGGATTGCAAAAGTATATTATTATCCATTAAGATAATGAAACCGGTAAGGAAAATGTCAAAATATGCACTTGGAGAATGAGAATGACACAATCTGTTGCCATCCCTAACTGTTTGGGTGTGAGAGTTGCTCCGAGCGCAATATACGAACGCCCAAACTATCGCTCGATCGGATTCATAGAAACCCTTGCTAATTTTATTTTACTTTTGAATTAGCTAACTTAGTTTTTTTAAGAAAAATAAAAAATGTTGAGTCTTTATTTAGAGAGTTAATTTTGACTCCTCAAATTTGGAGAGGATGAGAAGCTCCCTATTTCATTTAATAATATTATTTACTCTTTCTCTCTCTTCTTTCCTACTATGACTTTTTTGGTTGAAAATTAAATTTACTAATTTTTATTAATAAAATAATGAAATAGGGAGTGAGATAGGGAGCATACATGAAAATTGAGACAATTAAACTTAAAAATTCTATTTATTTTCTGTCAATTTTTTTTTTTTATTTCATAATATTTTAGAGAGTGCAACAGGGAGAAGCCTCGGACATGCTCTTACTCGTAAACTTAATTTAATTCACTAATGAGAAGTTAATTTTGATGATTAAGGGACCTTTAAAGGAGTATCGGAGTGTTAGTTTGTTGGACACTAAAGTGGCTGAAAAGAAGCAGATTCTCAACCATTATAGTCGCACACTCCATAGGCATACATACTCTTTTCACGACTACTACTACTACTACTTATTAGGTTTATTCATAACTCAAAATCCTTCTTCCACATTCAACCCTCACAGAATCTCCATTTCACCGCAGGTAATTCGATCTTTTTCCCCATATTTATGGTACGGCGGTTAGATTTTTCTCCGATGTGTTCATCTTTATAGATCGTCAATGCATTATCCTACTTTGATTTCAAATGGGTATTTGTTTTTTTTTTTAAATTTGGGGGTTTCACTGTTCATTATGTTATGATGGTTCATGTTAGCCGATCCCGATTCGGGACTATGGCTTTGCTGTTTTGTTTTGAAATTTGGGGGGGTTCTTAGAAGAGTTTATGATTTGTGGGTGATAAAATGATTATCTGATTTTTAGTCCCTTAACTTGCTGCATTTGTGATTTTACTTGTGAAATTATAACAATTGAAGTGTACCCTTTTGCTGCATTGGTGATTATATATGATATACACGAGAAAGAGAGAATGCTAATCGTGTTGTGTCGTGTTTTAAGGTTGAAATTGTGTTAGTGTCTTAAATTGCCACCCGATGGCTAATGATATACTGATTTTTAGTCTTCTTCACTTGCTGCGTTTGTGATTTTAGTTGTGAAATTATAAGTGTACCCTTTTGCTAGTTTGACTGTGATTGTGTGATTTCGAGATGATTGTTTGTGGGTTTTTTTGTTTCTTTTGTCGTTAGCAACGGGTGCATTGGGGGTAATGTATCCAAAGGCTTGTTTTTGGATGATGATATTGATATTTGTTTTGAGTTTACATGGAAATGAGGACTTCTTGGGATTTTTTTGCTCGTTTATGGGTGGTTAGAGGTGGTAATTCGGGTTATTGTGTCAAACTTGTGTCATGTTATCTGTATGTGTCATAAGATTATATATGATATACACGCAAAAGAGAAAACGCTAATCGTGTTTTAGGGTTTAAATTGTGTTATTGTGTCTTAAATTGCCACCCTATGTGTAATGAATCATGACATACTGATTTTTAGTCTTCTCACTTGCTGCATTTGTGGTTTTTGTCGTAAAATTATAAGAACTAAACTGCATTCCTTGTACTAGTTTGGCTTTGAGTGTTATTTTTGTAGTGAGAATGATCACTATTTCGGGCGCTGAATAATGTTTATGTATATTTTCGTTGTTTATTTTCTCAGCAATGGGTACAATTAATCGCAAGTCGGATGATGATGAATACTCTGTCATCGGAGACAAAGGGGAAATTGGGTTTATTGATTTTCAGGATGACAAATCTGTCTGTAGCTATAATCCAATGGAAGAGGGTCCGGTCATCATATCGGTTCCATTCCCTTTTATTTCTGGGAAACCCCAATCAGTAGTTTTAGGCGAGACTGCTACGGAGTCGATTACTATTACAAACCCCACCAAGGAAGAGGTTGAATTAAGGGTAAAAATTTATGCATCACAGCCTGTGGATTCTTTCACCCTTTCCTTGATGGAACCTGCTGATTCCACCCGAGATTTCGTCGAGTGGTTTGCATTGGAGGAAAGGATGATTTATCCTGGTGACACTTTGACCATTTGGTTGAATTGTGTGCCTAAGGAAATTGGTATGTACACTACGATTGTCCATTTTGATATAGGCGGTGATATAGTAGAACGAGTGGTTTTTGTCTTGGCTGAAGACAAGATATCCCAGTCCTTGGTTTCAACAAAGCCATATTCGAGAGCTGCCAGAAAGAAGCAATTCACCGTGGAATCTTTTGTTGCCGGTTCACGTCCTGCTGGGAAGGGAGGTCGGTCGTTTAAAAATAGGCTTCCCCGTTATGATATTCCCAAAGAAATACGAGAGTTAATTGGAAGCGAGCATATCCCTGATGTTATTATGGAAGGTGTATCAAAAGCAAACTATGCTAATTTCTTCAAGACATTGTTGGTCATGGAAGAACTACAATTGGAGGTAACGTTTCCTTTTCATTTGGAAGAACACTGATGATAGTGGTGTGAAATTCCTATATATTCTTTTTGAAATTTCTTTCTGTTATTTATTTTGTAATTACTGTATTGTTCAGGAAGACATGAGCGTTTATGGCATGGAGAGCGTTAGGATGAGAAAGAAAGGGAATCTTTTGTCCCTCGTGGTCCCAGGGCTTGCTGAGCGTAGACCTTCGCTTGTGCATGGAGATTCTATCTTTGCCAAGCTTTCAAATGTTTCTGAACCAATGAAACCATATCAGGTTCTTGTTCATTTATTAAGATTACTGCTTGTCTTCATTTTTGCTTACATAGTTTTGATTGGTTAGTTTCGATGGGCTACAAAGAAGTTGTTGCATACTTTTATTTTTATTTTAAAAAGTTTCTTGAAAGTATTGTTTTATAGTTTAGCTTGTGCTTTTTGTTGACAATGGCTGTATGTTCAGGGCTATATTCATCGTGTCGAAGCTGACGAAGTGTATTTGAAGTTCGATGAACAATTGCACGTGCGACATTCGGATGGAGACTTTTATGATGTGCACTTTACCTATAATAGGATCAATATGAGAAGAATGTATCAGGCCTCAGATGCTGCAGAAAATTTGGGGTCAGAATTCCTATTTCCATCTGAATCCTCCGGAAACAGGACTATTGAAACAACTCCTCTGGTCCCCATCACTTGTGGTATTAATGAAGAGCAGATGTGTGCCATAGAGAAAATCCTTGGCTGCGGAGGTGCTCCACCTTATATCATACACGGGCCTCCTGGTACTGGTAAAACCATGACTATCGTGGAAGCAATCCTTCAGCTATATAAGAATAGGCCAAATGCTCGAATTCTTGTGTGTGCCCCATCAAACAGTGCAGCAGATCACTTGCTAGATAAGCTTCTTACTGAGAACTCCATTAATATTCGAGAGAATGAGATTTTTAGGCTTAATGCAACTTCTAGACCCTTTGAAGAAGTTAGCCCAGATATGCATCCCTTTTGTTTCTTCGATGACTGTCTCTTCCAATGTCCCTCACTCAAGGTTCTTATGAAGTTCCGGGTCATTGTATGTACATACGTGAGTGCCTGTTATCTATACGCGGAGGGTATTCCACAAGGTCACTTCTCTCATATTTTCTTGGATGAGGCCGGCCAAGCATCAGAGCCAGAAAGTATGATCCCTATTTCCTTCCTGAGCCGGAAAAATACAGTGGTAATTCTAGCTGGAGATCCCATGCAATTGGGTCCTGTAATATACTCTAGAGAGGCCGAAAGTCATGGACTGGGAAAATCATATTTGGTGAGGCTCTTTGAGTGTGAATATTACTGTAGCGGGGATGAAAATTATGTGACTAGACTAGTTAGGAACTACCGTTGTCACCCTGATATCCTGCGTCTCCCTTCGGACCTGTTTTATGATGGAGAATTGATTGCTAGCAAAGAGTCTACAGAAGACACAAATTCCTTATTGTCTTCGGTAAATCTCATTCCACGCAAAGATTTTCCGGTTCTTTTCTTTGGTATACAAGGGTGTGATGAGAGAGAAGGGAATAATCCATCCTGGTTTAACCGAATCGAAGCAAGCAAGGTGGTTGAGGTTGTGAACAAGCTTATTGCTGAGGGGGATCTGGACGAGGCAGACATTGGGGTTATTACACCTTACAGGCAGCAAGTACTCAAGTTGAAGAAAACGTTCGATGATTTGGATATGCCTGGCATAAAAGTTGGCAGCGTTGAACAATTCCAAGGACAAGAAAAGAGAGTAATTGTGATATCAACAGTCAGATCAACAGTCAAACACAATGACTTTGACAAGGTGCATTGTTTGGGTTTCTTGTCCAATTATAGAAGGTTCAATGTGGCTATCACCCGTGCCATGTCTTTGCTTGTCATTATCGGCAATCCACACATTATCAGCAAGGTACTGTTTCTTATTGGATGCTATTGTTGATTAAATATTGAACTGCTTCTTAACAAAGTGTATTCTGTAAAAATCATATTCATAGATGCTTAAGTTTAGGCATAGATAGGCAGATATGGATTATTAATACCTATGTTTGTGTAATAAGTGTCAAAATGTTGCACGAATAATTAGGGGTTTAGTTGTAGTTTTCAGGAATATGGATTTTCTGATTGCACGAATTATTTACGGGTTTAGTTGTAATTTTCAGGAATATGGATATTCTGAACTAAGATTTAGTTGCTTGCAATCTGCAGGATAAGTACTGGAATAAGCTTTTATGGTATTGCGTAGACAATGAATCCTATCAGGGTTGTGATCTCCCAACAAGGGAGGAGGAAAATGATGATGAATATCACATACATGAAGACTATGACAACAACAACTACGGCGTGCAGAATCCTGGGCCCTACTATGACAATAACAACTATGGCGAGCCAAATCATGTGCCCTACTCTGACAATAACAACTATGGCGAGCCAAATCCTCTGCCCTTGGAATACGGCGGGTTAGAATGGGGTGGACTGCAAATTCCAAAACCTACTAAAGATGAAGATGAGTGGTCTGGGGGGTGGAAGTGAACAGTTAGCGTAGTCTTCAAGTACATAACAAAAAGCATGGGTAAACTTAAATCTATACATTCCTATTTTAGTTGACCTGTAGGTAGGATGTCTCGTCTACTCGGTGGTTGAAATTTTGAGGGCAGGTTATGTATTGTGAATCTGGCTCATGATGCAGGGTTTGGCCACCTCAGGTTGAGGAGTTGTTTAGTGCTGTGAAAATCTAGCTACTTCTTGCAATTTGACTTGCGAAGCTAAATGCTAGAACTGAGGCATTTTTATATGCAATCGGGCATAACTAGAATTGAAATTATCTTTTACATTGTAAAATAAGAAAAATTCGACTCCTGTCAAATCTGGTTTTCGGTGAATGAGTTGTTGATCATCCGTTTCAATGCACTATACTTGCGGGGTTTTATTTTTATTTTTATTTTTATCTTTGGCTAAATATTTAGGACCTCGATTGTAAAAGGTTTTAATGTACTCTAACCAAGTTCATGAGACTTGGAGAAACTCGAGTGATTAATAAATCATTCAAGTAATTTTACACGCCAGTAGGCTACTTTTGTCAAATTCAAGGGATTGAGCCAATCAGTTTGTTTAAGAAGTGCCATGGATGATAAGAAAAATCAACTTTAAATATGACTCAGTTAACATAGCATACATATCGTAAGAAATAAAAATTCAAATACCGATAAAAACGAGTAAAACACTTTAACTTGGAATTGGATTTTCAAGTTAACTAGTTTGGCAAATGATCAAAAGTCTAATATTTTGAATAGAAGATTATGAACTCAATTCATCAAAACTGGATCCATTGCAGTTCTTACAAAAAGTAGCAGCGGAAACACACATATTGGTTCAAGCTGTAACAGTTTAAAACTACTGAACCTTTTCTAAGAGTGTTAATATCATCTCACAATCAATTCTACAGCAAGTCATTTAAAAACTTGCCATTGCAAAGCAAATGGAGAATATAAAGGATAAAAGCTCATGATAATTGTTGCATTTACGCATACACAATCAAATCACATAGTTGAAAAGGTAGATGGCAACTGCAAGTGATGCTCCTGGAAGGAACCAGTTACGAATATGTTTTCCAGTTGATGAAGGAATGGCTGGTGTTAGAGGTGTTGCAGGTACAGAACTCTGATCAAGGGCCAATGTTGGCCTGCTTGCTGAAGGAGATGACCCATTATGTTGATCTGCAGTTTTTAAGTAAAACTCAGCTACTTAGCACATGAAATCAATCCAAAGAAATTAAAATTAAACAAGAATATCTATGTGAATCCGGGAAGATGCAACTGTGAATGAAAAAGGACAAACATAATTGATTTTAACTTTAAGTACCTAGAGCAGGTGGTTTTGCAATCTCAACATCAGCTGCTGAGCCCTGGAGAGGAGGCAATGGAGGTGACTCTGTTGAACATCAAATGAATATGACTATTAGTTCTCGAAGCTAGTCATGTAAGTCTACGAGTACAGAGGGCCTTTCTTGCATGGACACTTCTTTTAGTAGCGCGAGTATCTCTGTCCGTGTCCATGCAACACAGCATAGAGCAAATAATTCAATGTTTTTGTGCTACTACAACTGTAACCAATGCAGTAGTAACTATTTAGCTTACTCTTCCAATCATGCCAGATGTTCATATGCCTTAAATTTTTAGAAGAATTTCATACACTAGAAGATGTTGATCGATCCGAAGCATCTAACTAATTCACGGAAAACAGAGAAATATCTAAGATTCTTCAGATTCTCATAATAAACATGAAATAATTCAATGTTTTAGTGCTACTTCATCTCTAATCAGCTCAATAATAACAATTTACCTTCTACTCTTTCATCCATACCAGACGTTCATATCATATGCCTCGAGTTTTAGAAGAAATTTCATATGCTACAAGATGTTGGTCGAAGCATCTAATTATCTCCACGAAATCATACCACATCTCATCATAAACATAAACAACTCAATGTTTTCGTGCAACTGCATCTCCAATCGATGCAAAGATAACAATTTAGCCTATACTATTCCATTCATAACGGAGACGTTCATACGTCCTAAGTTCTTATAAGAATTTCGTATACTAGAAGATGTCGATTGAAGAAGCATCTATTAAATTCCAGGAAAACAAATAAATATCTAAGATTCCTCACAGTCTTATCATCACAAACATGAAACTAAATCAAATCGAGCAAACGACAAAAGACGATCCAATCTCATCGAGCAAACATACTAATCACATGAAAACTAATAAAAATCTAAGATTCCTCAAGAGTCTCATCACCATAAACATGAAAAAAAATCAAGAAAACGCCAAAGATTCATCAAATCAAGCAACTTAACTGCTAATTACACCAAAACATAGAAATATATCAGAGATCTAATCAAACAAACACATAATTTCAAGAAAACATATCGATCACAAAATTAAACTGAAGTTTGCGTACCAGAACACATCGATCTAATAGATTCTCCGATATCCGTCACGGCGCCACCATTTCCGGAAGCGCAAAGAGTAGGGAGCTTAAGAACACGCGATTCGTTCAAGGGGAATCCAAATATAGAAGGTTGAGTGACGAGATAACAATAACAGTTACCGTCGGGAGAATTGAAAGCTTTGGAGAAGACCTCGCAGCACTGAGTAGTAACCGAGTCGGTGATATTGTTTGGCCCGGCGGCGACGTAACCGAGACACGGAGAAATCGCGACGAGCTCGTCGGCGCAGCCTGGTTTGGATGAGTCAGGTGACGGAGATGGATTTGGGGCGGTGGAGAGGAGGACGGGGGCGATGAACATCAGAGCGATAATGGACGCCATTGTTGTGAGGAAGATGGAGGAATTTTGCAGGTCTGTTTGGCTAGTTAGTTAGTTTTAGTTAGTTACTGAGACGATGGCGGGAAAGATATTTTGTTTGTATATCTAACGGATTTGACGAAGTTGCCCTCGGTTCCATTTTGATTTAAATAGTAATTTTAGTTTCATTTTCAGTTGTTTTTAATTATGTATAATTATTTGCATTCTTTCTATAGGTCGGATCGTGTTTTGTCGTGTTAACATGTCGAGTTACAATAAATTGACATGTTTTTCTAATTACTTTTATAATTTTCGTATTAAGGGCAAGTCATGTTTGAAAATTTCAACACTAAATTTTTTCTTATGTTATATTTGTGTTTAGAGTTTTAACAATAATCCAAATTTTGACACGAACTAATACGAATACGATACAAATACAAAAGTTGCCACCTCTAGGTGGAGTCCAAATATTACCCAATACTAAAGATGTTAGTGGATTGAGTTGGGCCAAATTCAATAAGCTTTTGTCCAGAAATACTCAGTACAAGTCATGTTCAGTCTGCTACATTTAGGAGGGCTCGATTCAAATTCAACACGGATTTAGGCCCCGTTTATTTGGAGGAAAATATTTTGCTCTGAAAAATATTTTTCAGAAAAATAAATAATTTCATGTGTTATTAATAATTTCATTTTGCTCCGGAAATCAAATTGCACATCCTACCAAAATATATCCACATGATTCCAAGTAAACTGAATTCCACTTTGTATTTTGATTTGCTTTCTGCAAATTAATAATTTCGTTTCAAACTTCCACTAAAAAGGATTAAATACACATAGAAAAGAATGCGTTATCATGCTTTTTAATAAGTCGGGTTAATCGGTTCAAGGTTGTTCAAAACACCTTTTAAGCAGTGCTTCTTCCAATCAAAACTTAATGCATACACAATTCGAACTCATGATTTGAAATTACATTTTACTAATATAACCTACTCGTTTCCTTTCCACTTTCAATGTGAGTTCAATATCAACTTAATTACATAAAACTAACCAAAACTATAATAACAAATTGAACATTGAACTTAAATAACCAACAATATCTATATGTGTAATGCATTTTTTCCCTTTGCAAAACAAATTCAAACTTGTCCTCCAATCTTCCCATCTTGCACTTCATCCCCCACAAACCTCTTCCAAAACCAATGACTCTGCCATAGAAGATACACTTCCTCAATAGGCACTTGCTTAGTCTCAGGTAGTAGAAAAAATATGAAGCTGCTCATAATAACAATTAAGCCACCAAAAAGCAAGAAGATCCCGTATTGGAGATGGCACAGCGAAACAAGAAAACATTGTGCTATTAAAGCCGTGAAAAGCATGTTTACACAAACCACCATGCTTTGTCCGGCTGATCGCGTCTCCAATGGGAAAATTTCACTTGGGACTAACCAACCAAGAGGTCCCCAAGATCTTCCATATGCTAACACAAACAAGCAAATGACTACTACTAGGAATATGCCTATTCCTTTTGGGAGTTCTTGTCCTTCTCCAAATTTGAGTGCTAATGTTACTGACACAGCAATCTAAAATCAAGATTCAAATTCAGTTATTCATGTAAAAGATTAGCAGCAAATGAAGAGTTGGAAAAAATATTATACACTCAATCATTTAACAAACTAGTTATCTGTGAATACTTAATTCAGTTAAATGAGCGTAACTCGTTTCATTGGTATCTCACAGTCCGAAATAAGGTTTTTATAGTTTCTCACACATCATATATACATAAAAGAGAAAGTTGTTTTAAACTGTTAAAAAATGCAAAACAAATGACATTGTGTTGGTTGAGTTTTTGTTCAAAGAAGACTTTTCTCCTCACTTGGGACCTAATGTGACTAAAATAAAGGCTAAAGACATCGACAACCCCTTTAACTTGCCATAAAAAAAACCCGATTGTTCTCTGAATTATGTAGGTATCTCATTAGCCTCTCGAGCTTATTTAAAGTGACCCCAAAGTCACTTAAAATGATCTATTGTCCTCCTATACGTTTTTAAGATGACTTATGAATTCCTCGAACTTGGTTAGAGTGATATGTGGTTCAAGTTGCCTAAATCTCCTATTACATTGCCTCGTAGAAACAATGGAGTTCATAATGTCACATTGATTAAGCCAAGTCGGGAAACTAATGAGACGTTTTTAAAGTTCAAGAAGCAAATGGTTTTCCTAGTCGAGTCAAGGCAGCAAAAAATAAAAATCACATGTGTTGAAACTAAATCTCAAAGCCTCAATCCATAAAATTAGAACTATAAGGAGTTTGATTTGTAAGTATTTTTACCATGTAGCAGATCATTTCAGTTCCAGCTTCCAAAAAGAAAGCTCTTCTTCCAAATTTATCGACATAACTCATGGACATGAGAGCTCCAACAACAAGTGCTCCACTCGTAATCACTGATGAGTACAAAGACGCCCCTGAACCGAACCCCAGGCTCTGAAATATCACGGGAGCATAAAAGAGAATGGAGTTCATCCCCGTTAGCTGTTGAAATGCTGGAATCCCCAAGGCTCCAATGATCAACTGTGGACGGTTCTTTCTTTCTAGAAGGTTCTTGAATGGATGTTTTATTGCTCTTGCTGCATTGCTTGCATCTACAAGATCAGCAAATTCTGCATCTACATTTTTAGTACCTCTAACTTTTTCTAACACCCTTCTTCCTTCTTCTAATTTTCCTTGTTCTACTAGACTGTTTGGAGTCTCCGGTAGGAAAATACCACCTACGAATTATAATTTCTGGTTATGGTATCAAAATCAAGTAACGTTATCTTTATATTCAACGATAAATGAAAAAAAAGTAATAATTGCATCAATAGATATGGTGCCAGTCGGGTTGATGTGTAAACCATACTATCGTGTTAGAAATGGAGACTCTTACCTACAAACATAAGTGTTGCAGGAACTGTTGCTAATCCAAGAGATAACCTCCAACCCCATGGATGGATTTTCTCGGTTCCATAGTTTATGAGATTAGCTATGAGAATTCCTAAGCATGTAGTTAGTTGAAACAATTGGTTAACTGCTCCTCTCACTTTCGCCGGAGCCATTTCAGAAAGATACAGGGGAACTGCCTGAATAATTAGAAAATAAAAAACACTTGGATGAGTTATTGAACTGTTGTCTCAATACTTTGTGAAGCATTTGTATCAAAAAAATTCCCCAAAAACATTGGATAAATCAGAATGAAGCTCACAATAATATTAATGTCTCAATAAGATCCTAAGAGTCCATTTTGTCTCAAAAAAGCAACCGATTTCTTATATTGTACCGATAAAATTACATTGAGCGTTTCCAGCCACTCTCACCAGAATTCCTGACATGGAAGTGTCTATGTCAGAAATTCTGGTGAGAATACAGCCTGAAAAATGGCTAATAGCTTAATACATCTTTAAGCAAGTTCAGAGGGTATAATAATATAGGACATTCTCAAAGTATGGCGAGGCAATTGAGTTGTATTAAGCTGCTGAAAAACATTCAGTGTGACTCTATCATACAATACCAAAGTTGTGTTATTTTCTTGAGATAGACGAATTTTATAATCCTATTGAAATATTGTCCAAACATATGCGAACGTCAGTGTGATTTGTTTGAAAGAAATGAAAATATATATAATATACCTGATTTCCAAAGCCTATGCCTATCCCAAGTAGAATTCTTCCAATAATGAGCATTGCAACATTGACAGCAGCAGCATTAATAACTGCTCCAGCAAAGAAGCTCAAGGATCCAACAATGATACTGGCTCTACGGCCTTTGTTTCGGGTAACATGGGAAGCCCCAAATGTGGAAACAAGTGCAGCAAAGTATAACGAAGATGTAAACAATGTCAGAATTTGATTGTCATATTTACAATAATCTGTTTCATTCAGATGTTTTTGCTTCCTTCTATACACTTTTGGAAAGAACTCCTTCAAGAAATCATCCATTGATGTTACTCCACCTGCCATCGTTTCGATAAACATTATGTCAAAAACCATTATATATACTTCATTATATTAATCAGATTCTGTTAGTTATTTGGACTTTGATTGGGACGATTCACCGTAAAAGTAAGTCTAATATCATATAGATATTGTCCATTTTGATCCCATCATTTGTTGGATCATGTGTTGCACGAAAAATTCTAGTTTTTTCGATTGAGGATTTTGTCTGATTCCCTTTCAATTACGTATCCATGTCTATTTACGATTACCTAGCTATATCTTTCCAAAAATTACATTTTAAATTTTGTGTTTCCGTTTAAGTTTACTAACAACATAGCTAAAATCTCATTATTTTAAAATAAATCTATGTTTAGAAACCTCTCTTATCAATACACACAAAATTACACATTCTCTAGAATCGCTCATCGTTCACACTTCTACCCCAGTGCCACCACCTGTCATTACAATGGCGATAAGGGGAAGACTGCACTAAATTACTGAAGCGTGTAGTTTACTTTTTAATAAATGTAAACGCGTTTTAAAGCTATTTGGTTCAACTTGCATAAAAGTGATGAACATAGTATCAACACGAGCAATATTACTGTGGGCCAGAATAATGTGTTAAAACATTATGAACGGATTCATAGCCACATGATGAACCTGGTTCACAATAGAATTTCTTGTATCAACATATAACTAGACAACAATACTTACTTAATTAGCAAATAAATATATTTTATTGAAGCTGAAAAGTTTCTCCGTAACACAAGAAAAGTCTACTCCTTTTATCAGTCAAAATATATTATTGAAGGACCCAAAACTTCACAACTCAATTATATTATCTAATACTATTCTTCACTAAAAATTACAATAAAACCCAAATCCCTCATAGAAAACACCAAACTTTCTGTCATTTTCTCCATCAAATTGTAAGAAAAAGTCAAACTTGAACTTTGTCTTCCTCTTCCATAACAATATAATATACCATTAAACAAACAAATTCCAGCAGTACCCAAGAGTGACATTTATGAAAACATTAAGAGAAAAATGAAATTAAAAGAGAAATACTAACCAGAAACACCAAGATCATAGCCAAAAAGAGATCCACCAAGAGCAGCAACTATACAAGCAAAAACAAAGTAAGCAGTGATCTTGTATTCATATAAGTGAGCTCTTTTCAATGGTCCACCATCAGTAAATCCTCCTCCTGCCATGGTTGTGTTGTGAAGTTGCAGAGAAAAAGATATGGAAAGAGGGAGTTTATAAAAGAAGATGAAGTCTAATAGTCAACCCAATGAGTTTAGAGTTGGACTAAAAAACAATTTGGATAAAGACAAGAGTATCTGCTCCTAAGCTTTTTATAATATGCCAAGTAGAAAAATAGGAAATATTTAATTATATAAGTCAAATTTCCACCTAATCAACAATTGATGGATGAATTACAACTTAGCTTTCCAGTTTTAGACTATTTATTTACAGGGTGTTATTTTCATATACAAAAATTAATCATTATTGATCATTTGCACCCGTTCATAAACTTGGATAAAAAATGTACAAAGTATCAAAATATATTTAAAGTGTCGATGAAAAAAAAAATAGCATTACAACTAATAATAACAAAAATTCTCTCTAACATTGGTGTAGTTCGAACTAGTAACATCTTCTTTCTTTAGAAGATTTTTTTTCTCATTTCTCTTCTATATGGAAAATAAATATATCCTGTTAGACGAATAAATATAAATTTATTTAATAAAACATTTGATTTAATTTTTCGATTTGGTAAGTCATGCTTTATGAGCTTTAACTAGACAGAAGGTAGTTAGCCTGTTTTACACCTTAATTTCCGAGGTACAAATTATATTTTTTATACTAGCATTTCCCTTTGAAATTAAACCAACTATGCCTAACAAAAAAAAAAAAAAACAATTCCTAATTATTTTAATTAAAAATCTTTCATAGCTAGTTGGAACTCCTATTATCATACTTGCAATTGCAAATGTGGCGGAATAAAGATAGAGACTAGTCAATTTATCCGTTCACGTATAGATAGAGATTCTCCATCCTCGTATCCGTTGATAAAATGGAAAAAAGATTATTCTCATCTCCATCGCCTTGGGTGATTGGGTCCGCTATGGAAATTTCTTTTCTTCATTAATCACTTTATAAATAAAAAAATTCAGTGTAATTTTGAAAACTTCCAAAAATTTGAGAAAATATAATAATGTATACATATAAAAAGGCCATAAATTGTATATACATACAAAATGTAATATGTATATTCTTAACAGTTAGCACATAAAATCTCCATGGTGATATAACAAGCGTGGAATGGAAATCTCCGTAGGGTGGTAGAGAGTTTTCCGCTCCCTCTCCATTAATTCCCACATTTGGAGAGTTTTTTCTCCACCTGTCCATTTCCGTGTCATGGAAAAAGTTAATAGAAATTATGTCGTACCTTTGGAGAGGACCCCTATGAGAATAAGAAATTCATGCACACTTGCAACCCTAAATCAAACTTATAAAATAATGTATTCACATAATTAAATAATGCAGAAACTTAAATTTTTGATTATTAAGTCCTCATTTTTACTTTAGTTTTTTTTTCTTTCCTGGTATAGTTATTTTTTATAAAATTACTAATTTAAGAGTTTTTCAATGGTTACTTTGTAATCTATTAATCTATATTCACTATTACTATTGGATAAATGTGATAAAATTTATCCAATAGTAAAGGAAACAAAGTAACAAAAAAACAAATAACTATAGCTTTCACTTTAATTTATGCAGAAAGCATTATTTAGCCACTTATCTATCTAAAATTTGTGCATTTGGCTATTGACATTTTATTTAGTCACATTTGGCCACTGATATTTTGTAAATTGGTCATATTTGGATCAATTTAGTGAAATTTCACCCTTTTTGGATCAAAATTAAAAGGAGATTATGAAATTATACATTAAAATTACTTTATTTCAAATAAGAAATTGAAAATAAAACCAAAAATTTGCTAAATAATACAAATGTATGAATGTCAATAAAGATAATAAGAGTGAGAATTTACCAAATTACAAAAGATCAGTGACTAAGCGTGACTAAATAAAACGCTAGTGACCAAATGCATAAATTTTGAATAGGTCAGTGGCCAAATAGAGCATTTTGCCAATTTAAATTTAATGTGTCAAAACTTAACTTTTTGGCTAAATTTGAAAAGATAAACCATTTCCCTAATTTACTACTACGTACAGTGATATCGCTTAAATTATCCATTTAATTTGCAAAAAAAATAAAAAAAGTTATCCATATAATATTACCAAGTTGTAGTACTTATCTTTATTCATATTTTATACGTTTGATTTGCCAGAATTATAATTTCTTCTTCTGCCATATTTCTTTGAACTTGTCTAGAATTTCCACTAATAGTCTAATTCAACTTGTCCACTTGCATTTGCTAAAGACGCCGTAATTAATATGGAATTTTATTAAAACTTATTAATTTGTCTATATCACTTTCAATTTACAATAGTATACAGTTTTCTAAAAGAATAAAAGATAACCACCAAACAATGTTTTAATGATTATTACATTCCACTATCTAGTGTGAGATTGTGAGTTTAAATTTCATGATCGTTGAAAATGAATGTTAAAAATAAAAATATGAAAAATGCATTTAACCTCAACACACTTTTATGAAAATATAAAATTTCCCTTCACCTAGGAAATTGAATAAATTCATCCACAATATTTCTAATCAAAGATCAATATCAATTTAAGCCCGCATTACTTGAAATTTGAACATGTTCAATTAAAAAATCTATCGAAATACACAATAACATCGTTCCAAAACAATCAACAAAAATATAGAGAAGGTCAAAACTACTATAATTTAATGAACAACTTATTTAGTAGAATTGATATGACTGTCAGGAAACAAGTGTCTTTACATTTTCGGGCTAAGTAAAATTAAATTTATATTGATATAAGGGATAAATTTGCGCCATTTTGAAAATTTGTAATTCTAGAAAAAGATTAGAGGAGCTTCTCAATTCTAATCAAAATTTGTATTTCTAAATTTGCTAAAATCGTTATAGATAGTCTTGGATCCTCGGGTCCTGATATATCCGATTTTAGGTTTGTTATGAAAGATTATAGGAAGCTTCATAATATTCTAGACCCGATTATTATGTGTACTATACTCCAAGGTTAGTGAATGGAGTTGCGCACATTGTTGCTAATCAGAGGAAAATTTAATCCTTATCTTTTTTAAATTAGGTGTAAAATTAAATGTTTGTGTCTTCTATTTTCACGATCTCAAATAAAAGTAGTAGGTACAAATGGTAAAATATTCTAAATGAAGAAGAAACGTGTAGTAAAGGGAATCGAAATGAAGATGCATAAAGATTTGAAAGTTTTAATTTCATATGTTTCAGTTTTATTTGATGAGACATATAAATAAATTAGTGAGATGGGTGAGTATGAACACTTTTAGCTGTGATTGTATTGATTATATTTGCTATTAACAGATCAGACATGACTCATGAGAGACTACGAGGCTTATCTCATCTCATAGGATAAATTGCTATATATGGACATTGAAGTTTGTGATTTGTTTCGCAAAGCTTAGTAAATTTTTTTTTATGTATAATGTCATTAAGCTTTTTTCAAAAAATTTATTGCACCCAATATAAAAAAGATTAAAAAAAAAAAAAACAGTAGTTAGCAATTACCTAAATTATTATTTTTTAAAGTTACAAAAAAAATTTATTTTTTTTGAAATTAATAATCTTTTTATTTACTTGTGTAATTGTCTTATGGTTCGTAGTTTTGAGGGTCAATTACATCCATTGTTGGTCAACTATTAGAAAATGAAAAGTAATACCATAACACTTTAATTCTTAATAGGAAAATCATCAAACTTTGAATAACATTTCATCTACAGTTATTTTAACTGGAATTTGTCAATTAAACTTATCGGAGATGCTACATGATCACAACCATATAATGTAATAATTTCACGTGGTAACCAAATTTTCAACATATTTAACGGTTTTGGAGCATATTTTTAAAATTTTGACATTTTCCGGTGGAAAAAAATGTGATTTAGCTTCCATGTGGAAAAAATATATAATTTGGCTATCAAATGCAATTTCTGGTGAGTTCATTCCAGTATAAAAGGACTATGGATGAAATTTTATACAAAGTTTAAGACTTTTGCATTAAAAATTGAAGTTTTGTTGCATTGTTGTTCTATGTATAATAGTTGGAGGACGATGAATGTAACTAACCCTAGTTTTGATATAGATATAGGTTAGGATATACTAAGTTTGACTTTGTAGATTAAAAATGCCATTATATTTTTGAACTTAGTTATATAATTGACGTCGTTGGTTGAATTCAATCATTTAATTACATTAATGTAACAACTATAGGTACTAACATTTTGTTTATTTGCCTGATAAGGTTTAGAATTATTGGAATGTTATAATTAAGAATGAATTAGAAGAAAATTATTTCTATTGAGTTGATTTCAATATTTCATTAGAATATTGTTTGGCTAAAATTCTTGGAAGGAGTTTGGCGTCAAACTAAGTTTATTTATTGGTTACTGAATTTACTAGTTATTTTCAAATGTTCATCCAACTTCAATTTATCCTTTAATGAAGCTATTTAATTTTGAATTTTTATTTCAATTAAGTCACTTTCGTTAATTGATCACTAAAAAAATGATGCAGCTGTCATCATAAATCAATTTTGACTGTTGATTTTGATTGTTACATGGCAATCACCTAAACACGACATGTCATTATTTTTTGTTCTTATTCTTTTTGACATAAATTGATGACACATACACTTAGATGGTTGTTACATGACGGTCAAAGTGAATAGCCAAAGTTGATTTGTGATGATGTGTAAGTCACGTCACTTTTTCCTTGTTCACTTTCATTTTGAGTTGCCAGAGTGGCTTAATTGAGTCAAAATTAAATCTTGAGTGATTTAATGAGATAAATTGAAGTTTAGTGATCATTTTTAGACAATTAATTAAATTAAGTTATTTCAATAGAATGGAAGGGAAATGAAGTTCAAATAAATTTGATACAGAGTTCCATTTTATCTATAATGATTAATCATAAAACAAGTTAGATGTACTCTAATCTATGACTTTGCACAATTTTTGTATCTAAACTTCAAAGCCATAACAGAAATAAACAAGGCATATAATGATGCAACTTTATTTTGATATTATGACTTCCTTTTGATGTGTCCTTGTCCTTGTCCTTGTCCTTGTTGGAATGACAAGTTGGTTGAGGAGAAGAAGCATTATTATTTTCAGTAGGAGATGTCATTGTTGTTGATGAAGAAGAAATTTGCATGCCCTTTGGAGGAGATACAAAGACATTAGAAGTTCTATTTGGAGGTGGCTGAGTTGCCGGAACGCTGGAACTATTTTCGCTTGTTGAGTTTATCGGAAGTGGGTTCGCGGGCAGCGGAGGAAGAAGAGGTTGATTGACTTCGATTGGAGTATTTGGGGGAAGCACAATTGGCATTGGTGCTAAAACTGCATATTAAAAAATAGACAAGGAAACATCAGATAAACTTGTTGCAATTTATGTACTTAGCATAAGCTGTTGTACAATTGAATGACACAATGAAATAAAATTAAAATTGTAATGTTATATAATAAAATAGTGATACTTACTAATATATATTTTTAGAAACTTTAGAAAATAGATAGAATTCATTATAGTAAAAGAAACAAAGAAGAAATATTAAAAGCCAAAAAAAGCGAAATGATAAACATTGAAAAACAAAAAGCGACAAAACCAACGGTAAAAAATACAAAAAGCTAGAAATAAAAAGAAAAAATATATGTTAAAAACAAGAAAATATTGACGAAGTGATAAAATAGAGAAGAACAGAAAAAATATATTCAGAGAAAGGAAGAATAATCGGTAAATAAATAGATAAGTAACTAGTAAAATGAGAAAATATTGAAATTTTGAATGAAAATGGATGAACATTCATTTGAAAACTGAGAAAAGAATGGAGAAAAAATAGAACAAAAAGAGAAAAATAATAAGAAAATGGTATATCTGAATTTGGTGTGTTAAACACTACATTTGATGAAAACTACATCCAAGTTTTATAGGTAATTAATCATTACATGAATTTTAAAATAGTAAGTGTGAAAGAAAATAAAAAAAATAGATAAGATTGGCTTGAGCGTTAGGAGCCATTAATCACTAAAATTAAGACTTGGTGTTGATTTCTAGCTGAATTAAAGAAATAATCATTTAAATGGAGTATAAACAATCTCAAATTGAGTAATCAAATTTAAAAAAAATACATAGGTTAAGAATGCTATGGACTTGTAAGGTGATGGGAAATCCATAACAAAAGCCTATAACATCGTAAAATATGGGCCTCAAGAAGTTTGAGTATCTATATAAAAGAAAGAAGCTGGGCAAGCAGAAAATATCAAACTCAAAACTCCAAAAGGAGCAAATTAAGAAGGCGATTGTAAAAATAAAGTAAAAATTAATTACCTTTACAAAGTGTCAAAGGAGGTATAGTTATGAAGCAATTAGACAATGGCAATGAAATTGGAGTGCTTAAAAGAGGAAAAGATGAAGCTAACAATAAGCACAAGCAATTAAACCCACTTTGCACAACTTTATTAAGCACTTTACAACATTCTCCATCTATTGAAAATGAAGTGTTTTTTGGGCTCAAACACAGCCCCAAATCAATGCCTTCAATAGAACAACCTTGGATATGATTTTCTATGTTGGATGAAGCTGAAACACATACTAAAACAAGAAGAAATGAGAAAAATATGGACTTCAAAGGGACTAATCTTATTCTTAAATCCATTTTTGTAAAATGCTCATATTTTGTTTACTATTGTTCATACATGTGCTTCCTGTTGTAGAACTCATTTGCATGTTTAACCTACTACTCATATCATTCTTTTTGTACCAAGTATGTGTTCTCTTTTTTCAGCAGTTGAGCATTCTATTAGTTCAGAGTGCCACAGGGTTAAAAATTATAAGGGTGTTATAACTCAAAATACAAGTAGACTTGTGCATGTTCACATTCGGCTAGGTTTGTTTTGGGACCAATAGGCTTTTATCTAAAAACGCTTAGCCTAAGTATAAACACATCGTTAATTTAGGCAAGTACATATGTTAAATTTGTCATTAATTATTATTTGCATCACTTTAATTTAATATGAGATGGAGAATTGAGAAGTCATGGAATTTTAGATAGCAAAAGTCACAACTTTCACTTCATAAGTCATTTCAACTGTATAAAAGATGCATATAAATCATAACACGTAACGTAATCGTCGAGCTCTAAAAGGTCAGGTTAAGGGAAAATTAAGAGAAGCATGGGCCTACCTACCAAATAATGTCTTGATGGTTACTACGTTTCCAAAAGAAGCGTGGGATCTGGATTCGAATCCTACAATCGACAAAAGTAAATTAAAAAAAGAGAAGCATGGGCCCAGTGGCTCTCCTTGTGGCCATGTTATGCGCAAGAAATGTATACGTGTGATAATTGGGCTAGCTTCATGCCTTAACTATGTTTTGTTTTAGCTTGTTGACTGCGTTTGGCATCGTGCTGCTCGCAGTTGGCTAATGTTGCCTAATCACAGCTAGAGTGCCTTTGAATGTGCTAAATGATGGTGGTTCATTCAAAGTCGGAGTTAGTGTAAATGAGATACTTGTAATGTTCAAACTCTGCATGTTATATTGTAGGTACAATGGTGCCTTACAATATCAAATTCAATTTACATTTGGTAGACGGGTAAAAATTGAGCCTATTATGGGCCAATTTATGTGCTGACATTTAAAAGCACATTAATATATAGATGATGATGGTTTCTTTTCCATTAACTGAATATATGTGCAATGTTGAAGGTTAGAAAATAGCAAAAACATAAGATTACATATGAAAAAAAAATTATTCTCTGATGAGCTTGAATTAATTAAACAACCATATGACTAAATTTGTAAAGTTTTTATGTTAATTAATGTATTCTTTTGATTTGGATAGCCATCAATCAATTAACTGTAAGACTCGAACTTTTAAACATAAAACTCTAAAAAAATAATTTGTTTTATTTGCATTTATTTAAGGAACTAAGTTATGGTATGATCATAGAATGTACACGTAGCCACTTTCTACTAATGGAGTTTGATGTTCACAACTAACGTATCCAAATAAGTAGAACTTTAATATATGTGCTTATAATCAAACACTTGATTGTTGGATTATTAATCAATCCTCCAAAGTAACAATATTACCAGCCGTCTTATGATGATCAATCGGAGGAGATTCAATAACGGTATTTCCTTGACAATCGTACTCAATTCTGCCGGAAATATCTAACGGTCGACACTTTTCTCCCATCATAATAGTTTTTCTCCAAATGGCTCCTTCTTCGATTTCTCCATCAAAATTCAATTGATCTCCTTCTTGTGAATTCTTCCTCCACGAAATCATCTTTGTCATTAAATGAGCTCTACTGTTCAACTTTTGAAGCTTTTTCTCACTTAACTCTGATGATGAGTTGTGTATTTCCCTTGATTTTTTACTCTTGTGATGAAAAACACACATAAGTGTTAGAATTGATAACACAAATGCAATTCCCATCGAAATCGTATGTGTTTGGAATAAGAATACAAGGTTTTGGTTCGAATTGATAAACAATTGCCTTGACATTGTGAAAAAAAAAAAAAAGAATGAGAGCTCACTCTAATTACGGATAATATATTTGTATCAAGAATTTAAGAGAGATATTTAGAGATTATGAGAATCTTAACATCCAGATATGTATGTGAGAAATATAAAAACTGCTTAATTATTTGTTTTACTTTGGATTCAATCAACAAGTCATAGATCCACCTTATATGCTTATTATCTCAACTAGAATAATAAGTTTTAAAAAAGTTGAATTATTTAAATAGATTACCCCAATCGAGCGTGAAAAGCAATTAAGAACTAACATATCAACATTGATGGTGCACTTATTTTGTCACATCATCACTCATAGTGTTGTAAAAATAGGTCGCCTTGACCGACTAGGCGCCAAAATTCACTTCACTAAATCGGATTTAACCTATTAAGTAGGTATAATTAGGTTGACTGATTTGTATCTACTCTTTTGACCAATTTGAACCGATTTGGACCGACTTTTGGCCATATAATCTGTCCAAATTGGCCCAAGTCAGTTTATATTAAAAAGTCGGCCCAAATTATTCATGGTAAAAGCTAAAATATGACGCAAGGAAAATGTTTGGACTAGTTATATAATAGAATGGTAAAACATTTATGTTTTTGGTTTCTTCAATCAAACATTTATTATTGTTGTTATTAATTTTTTAGATGGATGACATGACTGATATTACAAGTTAATTTATAATTTTAATTTAATTAATAAACATACGAAAACGAAAAGTCACTAAATAGTCACCGAATAGTCTTTAATTAGTTTAGGAGATCCTAACCGAAGGACTAGCAAATAGTGATTTTTGCGCTATTATGACTTGCTGACTGGCACATTGTATGAATAGAAAGTAAAATAAAAAAGTTGAACCGCTTTTATGTTTCTCACATACATAATATGAATGTTAAGACTTGAATGATCTCAACCTATCTCCTCTCCTTTAAATTCTTGAAGTAAATATAATTATCCATAACAATTAACCTCCACTTTTTTCTTATTCAGGACATCAAATTTTCTCCCGAAAGAGAATAATATTATGCTTACATTTAATTGATTGATGACATGTTTTGGGCATTTTGTTTTCTTTCAAGCTAACAAACAACACGAGAAGCATTAGCTTTTTATATAAATACCCTTGAGTTTTCATGTTCAGGGTGCATAGTGAGCAATTAATTAAAAAAGTGTGTGGTTTTCATATTTTCGGTGGACATTTAGATTCAAGAATATTTACTTATAACTTATGAAACAATCTATGGAGAATAAAGTGCAAATTGTAAGACCCATAAACGAATATCAAGGGTTATCCTAGCACAGAATCATCTCTAACATTTCTAGGAGGATACTAGTTAGAAGTGGAAGCTAGATGGACATAATCTTTGTGAGTTATTTAATTGTGTTTTACTTTTTTAAGGTCATTAGCTTTAATAAATTGTTTCAGAAGATATTATATCAATGAGGGTAATATTGAATTTTTTGTGTGCTTATTTACATATGTGACAGACTGGACAAACAAATTAAAATTAGGTAGAAATTGAAAGTCTGTTAGATTTTGATGAGAAATATCATGAACATCTTGCGAAAGAATTAGAGAATAAAATTTAGATAATAATGTACTCCTTATGGATTGTCGTTCTAGAATTTTTAAGTAAGGTATTCTTGATTTCAAGAGATATCAAAGAATATGGAAACCACAAACTTTTATAATTACTTGCTCACTGTTGCACTCCAAATATGAAGAAAAGAAATAAAATAAAAATTGATGTTGTTTGACAGCTAAAACACATCAAGAGAAGAGCCATAAAAAAAATATCAAAAGAAGAAGGCACAATTTTATTTATTTTTTAAACAACAAGAGACTCAAAAACAACAATAATTTGGAGAGATTCTAGTATACACTTGTGTACGGTGATATGGTACACCAAGTAAATAAATGATTTACATATATAATAATCAATAAAACTTTCACACTTTGTAAATAATTATTAGTGTATATTGTAGATAATTATTTATATAAAATTATTGATGAAAAAACAAAAACCTTAGACTTAGATTATGAATCCGATACTTAAATTATGAACTCTAAATTCTAATAGTTATGACATGTTCTTAAATTATTGATGCGGTTGTAGGGATGATGTGGTAATTAATTGAAAGAGAACAATGTTATTCTTAAATGTCTTAATACATATGTAACCTCTTGAACTTATCCAAAAATTTCAATTGTCCCCCTGAAATTTTGCACGTTAAGAATAACTCTCTGTACTTGTTTAAACATAACAAATAACTCTCTATTCTTGTTCAACTATTACAAATAAGCTCTTATTCTTGTCAACAATTACAAATGACCCCTTGATTTTATCAAATTGCTTTGAATAACACCCTAATTCAAAATTGATCGTATCAAAACGTGGAAACGATCTATAATATCATTTACAAAATTTCTGACTTCTTGTATCATAAGCTTACACCTATAGTATGTGTGCCACCTAAAAATTTTACGTTTTGATACATCGATTCTAAAACTAGGGAACTATTTGTTACATTGTGATAAGTATAAAAGGTCATTTGTAACTTTTAAAAGTTCAGGGAGACAGTTGTAGTTTTAGGACAAATTCAAAAAGCTAGGTATGCATTAAGCCTTCTTAAATCAATGTTTGCAAAATACTCATATTATGTTTACTAATTGTTGATACATGTGCTTCCAGTTTTAGGACTCAATGGCATGCTTATTAACTTACCCAGATCATTCTTATTGAACCGAGTATGTGCTGTCTTATTTGCTTAATACATAATTATATTTGTATTGTTAAACTTGAAATTTATTTCCGTTTTAAGTATTTAATTTTACAGTAATGTTCAAGTGGTCCTTGAATGTTCAAATTGAATTTGGACATTGATTCTAAATTTAACAATTCCGTTCATATGCACATTAAAAACTAAACCTTAGACACTAAAAACTAAACCTTAGACTCTAAATCATCGATCCTAGACACAAAAAATTAAACCCTAGACCCTAAATCATCAACCTTAGATACTAATATGTGACGTGTCATCGAATTATTAGTCTGGAGTATCACATCATCTATAGTCGATGATTTAGGGTCTAGGGTTTAGTTTTTAGTGTCTAGGGTCGATGATTTAGGGTCTAGGGTTTAGTTTTTAGTGTCTAGGGTTTAGTTTTTAATGTGAATATAATCGAAATCGTTAGATCTAATGGTCAATGTCCAAATTCAATTTGGACATTCAAGGACCACTTGAACATTACTGTTAATTTTATTGTACATGAGTCAAGTTCAAATGAGACAAGGGTTTAGGATGAGACTAATTTTTATGGTGAGATAAGGGGTATTTTTGTAATTCAATAGGGGAAGGTGGCAAACTTGTAATTAAAGGAACACCCCTCATGCGTGAATTGAAGAGAAGGGAGAGGAGGTAATGTCAGCGCTGACGTCACCTCTGGAGAGAGAAAGAGTTTTAATTATTTTCTTTAAAATGCATTTTCCCGCTCTTTCCGAACTCATTTTTCAAAAAAAATTATACCAGTGAACTCGTATTAATTAGGCGGTCATTTTGAGATCCATTTTTGTTATTTATAGACGAATTTTTTTTTTATTTTTTTATTTTATGATTGTTCCAGCAGAATACTATATTTGTTCCACCGGACTACTCCAATTGTTCCACCAGAATACTGCATTTTTTTACACTCCCAGAGTGCATTTAAAAAAAAATTAATGAAAATATTCTGCTGGAACAAATGTAGTAGTCTGGTGGAACAAATGTAGTAGTCAGTTGGAACAACCGAGTATCCAATTTGGAACAAAAATAAAAAAAATAAAAAGTCGTCTATAAATAACAACAATGGATCTCAAAATGACTGCATAATTAATACGAGTTCAGTGGTATAATTTTTTTTTGAAAAATGAGTTCGAAAAGAGTGGGAAAATGCATTTTAAATAAAATAATAAAAACTTTTTCTCTCTCCAGATGTGACATCAGTGCTGACATCACCTCCTCTTCCCTTCAATAATGCCCCTCCATGTTTTTAAAATTTCAAAAATGCCACCACTTTTTAATTGTCTCACACTAAAAAAAGTCTCTCCATAATGATCTTGTCTCACCTGATCATATCTCTATTGTACATCTAAGCTTAGCTAAAAATTTCCATTTGACACTCTAAAGTTATCTATTTTGGGCTTTTGAGAGTCTTTTTTTCTGATTTGACAAATTTCAAAATCAAATTTGAAGTGTGTCAAAAATCAACAAATAAGGGCTTTTATACGTCAAAATTAACAAGTTCAAGGTGTCAAACATGAAAAAAATTACAAATTTAAGAGTCTCATAAGCCAGAAATATAAGTAAACATGTCCATGAGTCGGGTTGAGCAAGTTTGGCATAAGACCAAATTTAGGTGGTCTGCGCTGGGCTGGGCTCGATTTTAAAAACAAAAACCCAAGCCCAACCTATCTAAACCCACCACAAAGATATACATTTTTTATTATAAAAATATATTTTATACTTGTATTTTCCTTTCACAATTTTATACTTAAAATACATATTTATTAATATATAAATATTTGGATCTATTAATCAGTATTAGGAAGACAGGTCAAATCAGGTTAACTAGTCCTATTTTTATGTATCTCAAAACAATGATAAATAAAATTCGTTCGAAAGATAGTTAGAATTTAGAGGATCTCGATGAGACTGAACCTAATTTCAATTTTCCTTGTTCAAGCAAGATCCAAAGTTCAAAGACTTGGACGGGTCAATATGATACATAATTCATGAATTGATCTAAATATTGTACAAAATTACAAACAATAAAAGGTTATAAAATTTTAATGGCCTAAATTTTAATAGGATTCTTATACTAATTAAAGTTGACTTGAGTAATTAAGAATCTCAAGTCGCTTTAATCAGGTGTCGGGTTTGGGACTGAGTATACGCAAAAAACTTTAATTGAGAGAAGATCCATGTAAAGGGTGCCCGACAAGCTTCGAACCGAGAAATTGGCAAAGTTTATAAAAAAAATATAATTAAGATTGCTGTCAAATGGTTTGAGAAGTCATGGCAGAAGTCACAACTTTCACTCCATAAGCCATTTCAAGTGCATAAAAGATGCATGAACATGTATGGCAATGAAAAGATGCTCTTCCTATGAAATGTTTGGTAATTAATTAATAATTTCTTACAAATAAACAAATAATTTTACTTAAAAAATAAAATAAATAAATTATATCACAAAGAAGTGTAACAATATTAAATAAATAATCACTCAAATAAGGCCTGTGAATGACAAGCCTAAAGCAATGGTAACAACAAACAAAAGAATAGCTATTGCATAGTATTGATTAATGAATAAAATCTAATAGAACTTGAGGAGAACAAATATTCCTGATGCAAAGAACATAAGAGTGGGCGAAAGGCGGTATGACGGAGCATCAGATGATGGAGGAGTGAGAACAGGGCGGATTCCGCCCCCCGATGTTGGGGCTCCATTATTCGTTGTTGACGGAGGAGTCAAGTCTGGAGTTGTGCTACTTTCCGGTGGAAGAGTAGATGCGGTTGGTTCAGGCACCACAGAAGCTAAAAGAACATAAAGATTTCTTTTATCAATACCCAAAATAGTCGTAAATAATCAATAGTAGAGCCAGAAACAAATATTGGGTGAGTCTATGAACAAAAATTTAATAAGAAAACATATATTTCTCTTATTGGTAGGGAGGTAAGAGTCAACGACATAAATAAACGCAAATTTTATCGTGATGACAAATTTGTTGTATATTTTGAAAATAACGAAATCAATAACAATTTTAAATGTTATTTTTTGTTATTTTTTTCAGCATTGAGTTATTGGCGGACTCTCCATGGCCCAGAAGTCCGCTCCTACTATATAAAACGTAATTCATTAACCATTTACTCACCGAAAATGAATGAAAGTTGAGCGGATGTAATTTTGATCTAACAAAAAGTTTCTAGATACATATGTGACATAAATTCAACTATGTAACAAAAATTGCAGAATTTTGTAAAGCTTATTTATTGAAGTTGGCTTCAAATCGCAACATGGTCATTTATTGATGAAATTTCAACACACAATAATTGTTTACCTTGAGGACTCGCGGAAGGGGACACTCCGGGAGAGGAAGTTGGCACGAGCAAAGCCGGGCCTGCAAATCATTAACCATAGCTAATAAGCATCAACCAGATTTGATTCAACATGAAAAAAAACTTCTTTTGATTTTTTAACTAACCTGGAGCAGGTACAGGCGCCACAGAAGCTTCAAAAGAACACATAATTCAAATCAGTATTATGATTATCAAACTTCACACTTCTAAAACACTAGAAAAACTCATATCCTTAATTCAAAAATATTGTACAAATTATGATTTTTAAACTTGTAAATTTTCTTATTTTAGGGTAGTCAACAAGTTTGTGCGGGTAGTTGAACAAACAACTTACAAAACTATGATCCCATACCAGAATTTTGACTATCCTAAAATCAGAAAAAGTATGTAAAAAAACCACGATTTTGTAAATTGTTATTTCAACCATACTAAATTGATTTTTAACTCGAAAAGATTGTACCTTTGCATTGAAGTGGAACACCGGGCATATTACAAGCACGAGGAAGAGAAATCGCTAAAGTTCTATTAATCGGAAGCTGAAAAGGAACAGCTCCAGTGACAACAAGACACAAACAATCTCTGCCATTGCTAGTCAAATTTTGAAGTGAACCACAACAACCTGAAGTAGGGGTAGAAGTGGCATTTGCAGTACTATTTGTAATGAAATTTATACAAGGTGTGAAGCTTGAGAGAAGTGAAGGTGTACATGGGGTGCTAATTTGGGACTCAGATGGTGGAATTAGGAAAATTAATGCTAGGGCTATAATTGGAAACATGGTGGAAGGAAGGGGTTTAATTTGGGGTATTTGAGAAGTTTAGGGGTGGAAATTGAGAATGATTGAATTGGTGAGGAGGGAGAGAGATTAGTGGAGTTATATAGATGAAGTGGAGTGAAAAATACTAAAGAGGTAGATATCTTTGTTGGTTTTGAAGCTCAACTACTTTTAACTACTTTTGAGTTAGCTTACTTACGTGGCTTATTATGCTTTCATGTTTTGTTGGTTTTTCAAATTTTATTAGTCACCTGCTACCGGGATAGGATCTTGCTACGGCTTCAGTAACCCATTGTTCGTCAAAAATGATGAAGTTTATAAAAATTTGTAGAAAACTGTAATTTATAAGCAAAAACGTTAAAAAGAATTATAAATTTAATATCATAGGCTATCAATGAGTTTTAGAGCCATCACTACTGCTAGAAATCTCATATAATGGCTTGGATTGAATGCAATGGTACAGTTAAGCTCGTTTAAGTAATATTTGATAAAGTAGTAAATTTGTCGGTCCCAATTTGAGTCAAAGTGGTAAAGTAATATTATCGTTAAAAATATAAAATAATAAAAAATTAGAAAGTCATGAACCGCCCAAGTAATATATAAAATAATAATTTCAGAATTATATATATATATATATATATATATATATATATATAATATAAGTTAACAAACTCAATATTTTTAAAATAGGAATCTATAGTAGCTTGTTTCTTCTTTCCACCAAAATCAAAATTAACCTCATCCTTTACTTTATGTAAAGCGTAAAAAACTCATGTTATGTTTTGCTCGTCTTGTAACAAGTAATTGTCAAAGTGTTGATTGCTTGAAATGCTTTTTTTGATGACACGTTTGGGATGACATTGTTATCGTCCGGTTCATGATCAGTTTGTTTGCCAATGTTCATTATCGACTCAATGATTTCTTCATTCGTAGGTGATTCCATTGTTATTGTCCTGTTTAGGATCAGTCCATTCATTAGTATTCATTATTAATAAAGTAATAAATTCTGTAAAATAATATTTTTTTCTGATCCCAAAGTATTACTTCAAAGAGATTTAACTATAATGGTTTGATTATGTGTTTAGTCAAATTAATTGTTATAGATTTTAATTATATTGTGCTGGACTTATAACGGGCCCAACTGACTAAAAGTACACAGCCCAAGTCTAGCCCAGCCCATTTCTAATTTAGGGAAGCTCTGTTGGGTTGGGCGCAGAGTTTAAAGTCATTTTCAAACTTAAATTTTATTCTTAATAATAAAAATGTTAAATATAGTACTTAAAATTAAATATTTAGTAAATAAAAGTATATGGTTTCAGAAAAAAAAAAGGAATATATTTATTCCATGCCGGGCTAGACCAGTCGGTGCTATTTAAAAAAATTGCAATTACATAAAAAATTTGTCGGGAATCTAACGAGTTTGAGATTGAGCTACATCTAGTATTAGAGACATGGATTCAGAGTTTAATATAAACCAAACCTATAGTCAGATTATCATAATATACAAAGTAATTAGAGTTGCAACTAAATGTCTTTTCCATTCTCGAATCAAAAAAAAAAATTAGAGTTGCAACTAAGACGAAAATTCTTTGTCAAAGTTAGAGATCCATCCAATCAAGGACATCGAATCTTTGATAAGAAATCTCACAAAATGGTTTTCCCGACAAACAAGGAGACAGACATGTTAAATGTCGACATTTGACATTTGTCACTAATGTCGGTAAATAATCACCAAATTTTCTATTTCAAAAATAGGTATTTTAAACATAGGTGTTACACACAATTTGACAACCTCAACATGAATGTTAGGCGTAATTCTTTTTTTAATTTGCCCTTGAAATAACATTCTTATTAAAACAAATTCTCTTTTCTTCTAGAATTAATTACACCCAGATCCATAATAATGAGATTAATTTAGAAGTTAGGTGACTAGTGTTGTCCTTTAAAGCCACTAATTTCAGTTGATGATGATCACAATCATTTCAAATTACACTTACCAATATGATGTAATTAGCATGAAATTAGTAACCAAATAAACAAATTAGCATGAAATTAAATTCGTTGTTCAATGAATCAAAATGACACGTTAATTAATTTATTACTAAATCAACAAATCTTACCTCACATACAATGTTCTAGCTCACCAAGCCTTAAAAAATTAAGAAAATTTCACCCTACAAATATGTTCTCTAACTCCACAAAACATTCACCATTACTTAATCTTTAACATAATTATCAGACTTAAATCACACAAAAAAGAAGAAAAAAAGAGTCTAAATTTTTAATTAGCATGGCCTCAAGGGGAATCAAGAGAAGCATGGGCCTTGTGGTTCTCCTTGTGGCCATGTTTTGGGCTAGAGGCATGGCTCAATCGGATTGCAGCAATGTAATCATTGGGCTAGCCTCGTGCCTGAACTATGTCACAGGAAGCTCCTCGACTCCGTCTGCGTCGTGTTGCACGCAATTGGCTAGTGTTGTGCAGTCACAGCCAGAATGCTTGTGCACCGTGCTCAATGGTGGTGGTTCGTCGGTTGGAATTAGTATTAATGAGACGTTGGCTTTAGCACTGCCTGGTGCTTGTAATGTTCAAACTCCGCCTGTTAGTAGGTGCAATGGTAAGACGACTATATCAAATTCTATCTACATTTGGTTGTCGTGATAAAAAATAATTAGAGCTTGAATTATTGATGAATTCATTTATTATTTATTCTAAGTATATATTAAATTCTCCTTGCGAAAAAAAGTATAGATTAAATTCTATTACAAACAATACATGTTATTTACTTATTCGGTTAGAGTTTGTTTTTAATTCCAAGCTTAGGCTGGCCTAGAATATATAAATTAACAACATATGTCTATAAGACTAAGCATTTCTAGGTGAAAGTATGTTAAATCCGATGCATGTCTATCTAATTCATCAACATGTTTAGTTTGATAATTTGGTTTAAATTTTGAAAATTGGTAAGGTACGAATTTAGCTTTATATTATTAGGGAAAAAAATTTTAGCTCTATAAATAAAAGTGTGATTTTGTATATCAAAAAAATAAATTAAATAAAAGTGTGAGTTTAAGTTTAATATTTACGAGACATTTTTTTTTGGTTACTATTTACGACGGTACAATTTAAAAGTCATTAATAAAAGGAGGAATGTTGAAGGTTAGAAGTTAATCATAATATGGAATTGCTATGAAAACATAAACATATTTGCCAAATTAGGTTTAAAATACTCTATATTCTATTCCATATATTGTTTTTCAAATAACAATGACTAAATTTGTATCTTAAAAATTATAGGCACCTCAAACTTTTTACTTTTACTAATTTATTTTCTTTCAACTTGGCACACTATCATTCAATGATAATTGTAAATATTGAACTTTTGAACATCAAAGTCAATTTAAAATGTTTTGTCATAATATCTACATCTGGATTTGCATCTTTTAAACAACTAATATGGAATGATTATAAACGGCTGCAAATAGAATGAGTAACTTTTTATTAGCTAAGTTCGATATTCACAATTAACTTTTCTAAGAAGTAGCAGTTTAATATGTGTGGTCATAATCAATCGAGGGTTCAATGTTTTAAATGTAAATACCATAGATTTGGTATGAAAATTCGAAAAGATGCTGGAGCTAAAGATGGTTAATTAGTTTTACTACTGTAATTTGTCAACAATTTTGAGACTTATAATTGATTTTGTGATTTGTAATTTTGGCAGATGCTAATGGTCCAACAATGGCAGCTGATTCTCCAGGAGGTTTACCAGGTGCTTTCTGAATTCTTCAAATACTCTATTAACTAATTACTCTATCAGCAACAACAATAATCTCTAAATGTTTAAAATTAATATATAATTAAGTCTTGATTATTAGTTAATTAATTAGTTAACAATCTATCTGTTATATGTGATGTGTTGTAGGAGGGTCTAAAACAATCCCAGAGACAGGAGTGAACTCAGCAAATGGGCTTATAAACATGAACAAGACCCTTCACCTCCTCATTGGGTTGGCCATCTTCATCAGCTCTTCATCTTTTGGCAGCACCTTCTGATCAGTTCTATTAATTAATGTTGGAGTCACTATTTAGCTTAGCCGATTCAGAACTATTTCGGGACTAAGGCTTAGTTGTTGTTGTTGGAGTCACTATTGAGCTTCTCTTAATTAATGTAATACATAATATGTTTGAACTTGTGTGGTGTGCTTTGTTTTTTTTCTTTTTTGTTTATTACAATAGTTTGAGTTGTGAGAGATATGATATGAGGCTTGTTTGTGTTGTTATGTGATTAATAATATGAGTTGAATAAAAAGCAAGCCATGTGTTTGTGTAGTGTAACTCGTGTTAGCCATTTGTCTCATTTTTGTTTGCGTTGACTAATATATGTGTTTTTTGGGTCCGGATCCTCTAGAGTTCCAAAGAACTCCATGTGTGGAGTTCCTAAGATCTCAGACACACAATAAGATCCTAGGGCCCTCATTAATTAAACAAAACACCTTTTTCTCTCTCTACCTTTAAATGAGGGCCCTAGGATCTTATTGTGTGGCTGAGATCTTAGGAACTCCACACATGAAGTTCCTTGGAACTCTAGAAGATCTCTAGCCGTGTTTCTTATACAACTATTTCATAAACTCTTTACTTTCCTTCTATCTCCAAACTTTTCAAAACTCCTATATAACTTGCAACATCAGGAAAATGAACTACACCAAAATAGCTCATACGTGTTATCCTAAGATATTCGAAGCATAGATATATTATACACATTTAAAAAGGAACTACACCGGTGCACTACAGGTATGTGCAACCAGAGCTGTTGCCTAGGACCCCAATGGAGAGGTCCAAAATTTTATTTTTTTTACTAATTTGTATACATCTATTTGGTCACTTTTTTGTGCTAATTTATTCCGAGTCTAAATTTCATGGGCTTTCTTTTATAATTCTAAAATGAGGAAATTGTTATGAATAAACAAGATAAATAATAGAGAGAACATTGATGTGTGTTTTATTCCATATGGGGAGGACCGTTATCTAGGGACTAGGATACAAGGATTAGAGTTTGCTTGGAGTGCAAGAAATCTAGAATATTCCGAGGGTATAATGGTCATCCACTTAATTAATTCATAAGACTTTCCATTGGATGTCCATTATACAAAAATAAGTAAATGCGCTTGGGGATGTTGCATCAATAAAAACCTTACCAGGAAAATCCAGTAGAAAAAAACCATGGTCAAGGAAAATAGTGCAGCATGCATTTACTCCCCCTCATAAATGCATAAGTAAAATTATTTACAACGACGCAATCCAATGCGATAAACTAACTTCTTGAAAGTAGTTGTTGGAAGCCCCTTGGTAAATAAATCCGCCAATTTGTTACTTGAACGAATCTGTTGAACTTGTACATCACCATTCTTTTTTAGATCATGGGTGAAGAATTTTTTTTGGTGAGATGTGTTTCGTTCTATCTCTTTTAATGTATCATTCCGTCAACTATGCAAATACATGTAGCATTATCTTCATACCAAATTGTTGGAGCTTTCTTTCCGGTGAATAAACCACAATCTTCTCAAATATATTGAGTCACAGGTCGTAACTATACACATTCACGACTAGTTTCATGAATAGCTAAAATTTTTGCATGATGAGAAGAAGTATCTGTTATGGTTTGCTTCATCGAACACCAAGAAATAGCAACGCCACAACATGTAAACACGTATCCTTGGAGGTAACGGATTACATATTTAATTCCGTTCAAATGCATTCGGGATGTACATGAGCTAAATCTTGCTAACAAATTCACAGAAAACGATATGTCGGATCTTGTATCTAGCAAGGTACATCAATGTCCCAATTGCACTTAAGTATGGTACTTCTGGACCAAGAATTTCTTCATTGCTTTCCCAAGGACGGAAGGGGTCCTTATCCACATCAAGAGACCTTACAATCATTGGGCTACTCAATGGTTGTGCTTGATCAAAATAGAACATTTTCAACACCTTTTCTGTGTATGTTGTTTGATGCACAAGTATTTCATCTTTAAGATGTTCAATTTGCAATCCCAAGCACAATTGTATCTTTTCAAAATCTTTAATCTCAAATTCTTTATTCAAATATTTTACTGTATGTGAAATCTCTTCAGGAGTCAACATACATTGCAATTATGACAAACTCAGACCCAAATTCCCTAATAAAAATGCATGGATTGATAGGGTCATTATTATGGCATTCTCTTAGCAAATATTCACCAAGGCAAATATATCACATACGCTCTGATTATTTCAATCCATGAATAGATCTATTTAACTTTATGCATTAATGTTCTCGAGAACTAACTGCTTCTGGCAGTTTAAGTCCTTTCGGGACTTTCATATAAATGTCAACAACCAGTGGCCCATATAAGTAGGTTGTGATTACGTCCATCAAACGTAAAACAAGTCGTTCTATTATTGCCAGACTTATGAGAAACATAAAAGTAGTTGCATCCACCACATAAGAGTATGTTTCTTCATAATCAATTACATGTCTTTATGAGAATAATTGTGCAAGTAAACATGCTTTATCTCTCACCATTTCACCATTTTCATTCTTTCCCACAAAGATTCATTTATGTCTCACTGGTTTTACATCTTTAGGTGTACAGACTACAGGTCAAATACCTATCTCTTCGTAAGAGATTTCAATTTTGCCTCAACTGTTTCTTCCATTTTGGCCAATCATTACTTTGTGTACACACTTCAATGGATTTTGGTTTATGATGATCATTGTTAGCCATAACATCAATCGCTACATTGCATGCAAAAATTTCATCGACGTCGATTTTATTTCGATTCCATTTTATTCCAGACATGACATAATTAATAGAGACTCTTCATTATTCTCAGATACCTGAATTTCTTTCTTTGTCATGTTTATGATCTCTTCAATCTACATCGCACAATCTAAACAACAGTCCATTCAATTTATCCATCTGGGTTCTAAATCTATATTCTAAGTTCACCATTCAAACCTAATTTCCCCAGTTTCTTTTGCGTTTGTCGCATCTACTGCGATTCTTCTTCAACCAAATTTCCCCAAAAAGACCTTACATTCTCTCTCTCTAGAATTCATGTGTATATCTTTTCTCTTTATTTGCGTTTCATATAGATGATATTGGAGTTTTCTTTGAGATTTTGGAGTTTAATTTTGATCGATTGATATTGGTTGGGTGTTTGTGCCTCTAGTTTATTTAGTTCTTTGAGATAATGAGTTAAAATTTGAAGGTTCCAAATTTTGTGGATTTGATATTTGGCGTTTTCTTTTATTGAACAAACTCATTGAATTGTCAATATGTACTGCAGATTTTTTTTCCTTGGTAAAATTGGATACTAATGGTCTAAACTTTGAACTCTTTATTATCCTTGGTGTTCCTGGTATTGCTGAAATTTCGAAATAATGGAATATGTAGTTGAATTTCAATAAGATTAATTGCATTTGATTATCCTTTCCGTTTTATTCGAGTTGCTAACATAACACCTTAGCATCTTTAAATGAGGTAACTCATATCCATGTGCATTAGCTCAAGCTTCAGGATGTTATACAAACCGATGGATGCTTAAATTTGCCAAATGAGATGTGAATGATCAGAGAGTAAAATAAGAAATAAAGCCAAGTATCTTCAAAATCAAGTTCCAAGTCACAATGCATCAAACACTCATAAAATAACTTTCTAAATTTCTTATTAGAATTGAAACTTCCCAAATGCGATGTTGCATTCTTTGATATGTGCCACAAGCATAACCTATGGCTTGTATGGGGAAAGACTACTTGAATTGCATTAGCCATAGCTTGATCTTCATCTGCAAAAATTGTTTTGGGAGCTTTCCCTCCCATTGACTCTAAAAATGATGTAAATAATCATATGAAAGAGTTAGTCGTCTCATCAAGCAAAAATGCACAACCAAACATTAGATTTTGCCAATGATGATTGACCCCAACAAAAGGAGCACAAATCAAGTTATATCTATTCCTGCGAAATGTAGTATCAAAAATAACAACATCACCAAATGAATCATAATCATGCATACTTCTTCCATCTCGCCAAAACAAGTTGGTCATTCTGCTTTCTTCATCCACCTGAATAATGTAAAAAAACATTGAATCCTCAGTTTGTCTAAGTTTAAAGTGATTAACTAAACTTTGAGCATCTCCGCCTTCAATCATTGTCATCTTTTGCTTGTTTACATAATTATAACAATCATTTTTTGTGAAACCCATCAACTCACTACCCCCAACCTCAGATGACATGTATGAATAAACATCTTTGGTGCTTATACCTGAATTTACCATTGTGTCAATAACTTTTCCTTTGTCGAAAGTCACTTCTCTATTAGATCTTAAAAGATGAGCTTCTGAAGGCGATGCAAGCTCGTGATTATGATTTTCAATGAACTTGGTCACTGTCCATATACCATTCTTGACTGAAAATCGTATCATTGCTTCACACCCAGTCCGAGTATCTACTGTGTTACTAAACCTTGTACTATTGGGATCTGCTCTACTATAACCTTCATTGGAACAACAAAAAGTACGCATTGAAATCTCCGTTGGTCTCCCACGATATATATGTGTATGCTTTCTAATACTAAACTCGTTCCGAATAGCATAACCGTTATATAAATTATAGGCCTTGTTCTCATTTTGTACCGTCATTCCCATCAAATTATTGTTAAACTGAGCATTCCAAATAACATGTAAATTATTCTATTCCTCCATTAACACACAATTCTCATCCATGTGATTGTTCCTGCAGAATATTTGATAATGAAATCAACAACTAATCTCTAAAATCACCAACGACATGAACTGAAAAATAATGAAATCAACAACTAATTCTAACATAACTAATCTCTAAAATCGACAACTAGTTAATTGACAAATAACAAAAGCTTTGTTTGAGAGAAGTAAAATTAAATGAAGAATGAAGCATGTGAGAACGTTAAGCAAAACAAATTGAATATTTGCAAGAGTTAAAATCTCATATAACCTAAAGAATGTATAAAGTATGAACACAACAAGCAATTGGAAGAATAATTGAGTTGAGTTGAAGATGAACTACATAAACGCAGCCAGCAAAAATTCAGGGAAATTAGGTTTGAATGTTGAGAAACGAAGAAGGAATGAGAAGACGCTTATGGAAAAATAATGTGATTCTGGTTTTAGGTTTTGCATTGAAGAACAACGCGCAACATGGAACGAAGAAGATCAGATCGCCTTTTCGATTTCCAATTAATTTTTTTTAAAAAAATTTGTGGGGCCAACTGATGTGGATTAATGAGGACGGTTGGTGTGTGACTATTGGTTGATAGTTCCAACTAACTAGGATGCCTAGTTGGAACTATTAAAGTATACTAGAATTTCTCCAATCATTGGCTCAATGGCCCAATGGACCTAGTGAAGTTGGCTAAAGACCTCTAAATTTTTTTTTGTAATCCCCTTAAAATCTCCTACCGCCACAAGATTTTGGCATTGGTTATAACTTAGCTACAACAAGTAGAGTAATTATGAATTACTGTGGATAAAATTGCAGAAACAAATAATGAGAAACTCACAATACCAACAAAAAAGATCCAGAATACACATTAACTAAAAGTCATTACGAATGCACACTTCTAAGGTGATAGTAGTAAACTTATAGTCTTGAATAAATTGGAACCAATTCAAATAGTAGGTAGCAGACCAAAACCAACATCCGCTTAACCTTTGTTATGACCAGCAGGCTCCGCATTCTCAGCAGGGACTTCACCTTGGTTATGACCAGCAGGCTCCGCGTTCTCAGCAGGGACTTCATCTTGGTTATGACCAATAGCGTTCAGCCTCGTATTCTCAGCTCCGACTGCAGCTTGTTGATTATTATTATTCTTTAACAACTCCTTTTCCACTTTAATTCTTCACCCAACCTGAAGAACATAAAACGTGATTTGTTGCCGCCTTTCACGATAGTACAGAACCAGAGCGCCATACAGCTCAGAGGCCGACACAACTAAAATAGAAAGTTCAATTAGATTTTTGAAGAAGAAAAAAACATAGAAAAATTACAAAAGTGGGTTGGTATACCAATAAAACCTCCGAGAAGAGAAGCAACGAGGCGAAAACGGCTTAGTTTGGGCTCCCCTAAGTAATCCTGCCTGAAAACACGACAACAGGCAGTTAGTTATCATCGTACATTAGTAGAATTAAGATTTAGAATAAGAAAGAGAAGAATAGATTTAGTTATCAGTCATTACACACAAAATCAGTCTATTAAAACAACTCTGATCAACTCGTACATAGGCTCCAAATCAACAAATATCTCATAGCACATTCCTTATAAACTCGTAAATAGGCTCCAGATCAACAAATAACTCGGAGTACAGTCTATTACATTATACACTGCTAAAAAAACACTCAGATATAAACATCATGCTTCTTCACCTAATCGTTACTCAGATCTACACAACATTATTACTTCTTCACCTAATCGTTACTCAGATCTGCACAACATCATACGAGTAAAACGAACAAATCTAAAACAAATGAATACATTAGTATATAAAATGTTACAATTAAATATCAAATTCAAATATGTAATTATTTCGAATTACCAGGAAATTTTCATAAATGCTCCACCAAAGCATTATGAAGTTCAAAATGTGCATTTTTATCTTTTATTTTCTTGTGTCGTTGAAGAAATGTCTGAAAATACATCTCCTCATCATTCACATTTTCAACTGTTAGTATTGAAGTGACAACGGAACCACAATCGGTGCACTCAAATCACTATTGGTAATTATTATTTTTCTAATTTATTTCCGTTTTCTCAATTTGTGTAACGTTTTTTTTTAAGTCGTGCATGTTTATCAATGTTAATTTCATTATATAATTTTATTACCATATATACTAATTTTAATATAATTACAATTGAAGTATAGTATTATTAATAATTTAAAAAGTAATAAAAAAAATAGAAATGAAGAAAAGAATATATAAAAGAACCAAAAGAAAAAGCAATTTCAGAAAATCAAACCAAAGAAAGGTAAGGCCACCTCCAATAATATTATTATTTTAATTGAAAATAAAGTTCATCATCTATCCTATTTTCATTCCAAATTTTTTTTTGGTTTTTATCCGGTTTTCGAACAATGTGGGGCCGACTAATCCGAATTCAGGGCGGATCCAAGAATTATGATATTTAAACTCCTCCCAGTCGCGGTTGTGGGGGATCGATCCGCAGACCTCCATACCAAACACAACCTCATGCTACCACTGTACCAACCATCGATTAGTTCATTCCAAAAACTTTAAATATGAAGTATTGACAATCCTCCTCTATGTTTTCAGATTGTAGCAAGAAATAGTTAAAATACTTTTATATTTAAAGAGCGATGGTCTTAGATCACGAAACATAAACTTAGCTATCCTATTTACTTCTTATGTAAATCTATTAATTTGGCTCTTTATATTGATTTAAATAAAGGCAAATTTAAAAAAATTCAGTAGCTTCATGCTTTTGTAGATACAATTCTGTGATTTTAAACCTTTTTCAATTCAAGGATTAACAGTAAATGACTTCTAATTAGAGGGGTAAAATCGTTCAGAAATTATAACTCACATTTTAAAAGCCCAAAATGTTAGAAAATCAACTAGAGTGTCTTTATCCCCAAAATTTTGCTATTCTCTGGAACCGAATGAATAAATTCATCTAGCTTTTCAACCTTAAACCTCTTAATTAGTAAATTGAGAGAACTTTCTGTACCATTAAATGTGATTCTATCGAAGATTGATTAACTCTATTGTTAATCGTAACCGTAATCACTTCATCTTTTCCTCTTCAATTTCAATGAGTTCGAACTCATCAAGGTCGTAAAATCTCCGGTCGTAAAAGTACTACTCGACTTGAATTGATTTTTGGAGAAAAAGACACACTAGTCGATTTTTTTTATCATTTTAGACTTTTAAAATGTGGGTTATAATTTTTAGACGATTTTACCCTTCTAATTAGAGGGCATCTAGTGTTAATCCTTAAATTAAGAAAAGGGTTAAAAACACAATCCTTAAATAATAGGAAGGGAAATAATAAAATAGCGGAAATATAAAACTCCATCAAATTGGATGAAAATGGTGTGGTCCTATTTAACAGCGGATGAAACTATGACTGCTGCCTTTTGATTAGAACTCCTAGTTAATTCGTTTTTCTTTCATTTCTTTTCACTCTCTCCTTTTCCGTATCCATTCTTTTATTTTATTTTTCAATTATTCTTTTTTTGACAATTTGGCTCTCTTTTTATTAAATGTTGTTTAGCATCTTTAAGCATATGTTTTGATAAACAAGTTAAATGGAACGTACAATATATCTTTTTAAACATCATTATTTAAATTTCTGATTATGTGATTTTTTTTTAATCACACCTTTAATTTCTACTTATTTATTTGTTTTCTCTTTGAAGAATTATAATTTTATTCCTAATTTTTTAATGTAAATTTTTAAACAAAAAAATTTACATACTTTGTTTTCTTTTTATAAATTCGCCAAGTTCAAGAGCTCAAATGAGCCTTTATTCCGAAATAACCTACCTTTATATCTAGCTCCAAAACAATTTCATTATCTGGCAGGAATATATTATTGACAATTTGCTCCATTTGATCCGCGTTTTGATGAAACCGCATAAAATCCAATGACAAGAACCTGTTGCCATACAAACCACGAAAAGACCTACAAAATGCTATTTTCAGTTCCATCAGCAAGAATAATTTCAAAAAATCACTGCCTTAATTAACTAACTATATAAGCGAAACATAGCGAGAAGGTTTTTTAGTATCAAATAGAATTTCATTCTTTTTAATAGTTTCAAGTGATCAGTTTTTTGACAGTTCAGAATCTCAACCGTTAAGTATGGATATCTCAAAATAATTAAAGCATAACTATAATTTGAAGGAGAACTTAATTTTTAGGCATACAAAACAGTAATAAAAGCTTGTATTACAAATAATAGTAACAAAAATGCAATTTGTTGATGATATTTGATGAACGACATGTCGTCATGGATCAGAAAATGGGTTCCTCTTCTTCTTATGGGCTTTTAATTTCGCAGGGCCATTAGCTTCAACAAACAAAAATACACAAAGCTTGTTCCAATTTCCAGAACTGAAACTTCAATTTGGCGCTTCTTCCCCGTCGCCGGAATGGTAGATTTCGATATTATTAACGACGAAGTCTCCGACTCAGTACAAAAAACCAGCGTCTTCTCTAAGCTAAAATCCTACTGCTTGGAGCTACTCTCACTTCTCCAAAACCCTAGAAAAGACTCCTCTTCTATATCTTCACTCCTCCTATTTCTCCGCACCTCTCCCCCCGATGCTCTCCAACCCTTCTTCGAGTAAGTTTACTAATACATGCTAATCAATTTCGCATTCATTGCTTACTATCACGTAGTTTTGAGATGCGAATTTCTGTATAGTATAGAATCATGGAATCTGATATTGCTTTTTGTACTAATGTTGCAGCTATACGTTGTTCCCATTGCTGCTTCTATTGGATACTGCTGTTGATACTCGATCATCCAACAACGATAAACAACCGAAGGACACTGTCTCAGTAGTTCTGCATAAAGTAAGTGATAAAGTTGCGGAAGCCGTTTTGCAATGTTTGGAGGAGCTTCTCAACAAGTGTCATCTCCAATCTGCCGAGCAGGTCGTTAAATTTTATATATGCTATTTTCGTTCAATACTGCAATATATATGTCTGTCTCTCAACATCTTGTCGTTGTTTAAGAATCATCAGTTACCGATCAGTTGATGTATAGAGTTTAAGCACACAACGTTATTGGTTTCAGAACTCCACCATTTTACTGGTCTTAAATAATTATTTTACCACTAGGTTGATGCTTAGAGTTTGAGCTTGCTCATGAATTTGACGTTTTTCTGTCAGTTCCGTTCATCATTGATATTTCTATGCAGAACTTCGTGTTAGCTTAACTGACTTTGGCGGTATACTTGTTGGATTTTTCTGAATGGTTGTTTCACTAGTTAATATATGTTATGATGTTACCTTAAGTTACTTTTTATTGCCTAAGATTCTAAAGGTGACAATTTTCTCAGATGGTCGTACTGATTAAAAAATTAACTCATGCGGCTATGCTGTCTCCCTTGGAGGCTTCAGAAGAGTTTCGAGAAGGAGTAATCAAGTGTTTTAGGGCTCTACTTCTGAGTTTACTTCCATGCTCAGATGATGCTTGTTCATGTCGGCAAAGTCTTGGTTGGCCTCCACTCTTTGAAACTGCTGATATTCAAGCTTTACAATTTCAGCCTTTGTACTGTGACTCAGGACGAGGAGAATGTTTACTTGCATTTCTCCAGTCACAATCTGCTGCAGCTGCTGTTGGACACTGGCTATCTCTTCTTCTCAAGGTATATGATTCTCCTCATTTTTCTTTGGGGGAGAGAGAAAGGTTGAAGCATTGTCTTTCCGAACACTTCATTAAGTATTGTTTTCTCGCTAATTCTTTCATCATGTTACTCTGTGGACCTAATGTGCTTGTTTTTCTTCTTTGGGTTTGTGAAGGCTGCAGATACTGAGGCAGAACGAGGGCATCGAGGCAATTCTAAGCTCAGAGTTGAAGCCTTTATTACCTTGCGTATGCTTGTATCTAAGGTAATTATTAATCTTGGACATGTGGAGTAGAACCTTATCACTTTTAGTTATTCACGCTTTTATCTGAGTGTGCCACTTGACTCTCTTTGAATTGATTGGCATGAGGAACCTCAAAAGTCTTGAAATTGAATATTAATTTGGATTTGATAAGTTTAATTTAGCCAAGATGATAGCTTTTGTTGATATGATTCGGCAGAGTCATGTTATGTTAAGATGCGATGATATTTTACAATATTTCCTTAAATCTTGACAGAGTCAGTTCTCATACAGATTCAGTTTTACTCAGCCATGAACGTTATGATAGAATACATTCTAATGTAAATTGAATTCTTGTCAATCACAACTTTATTGCTGTTTAAAACAATCAGTCTTTTAACTCGTGAATACATTTCAACTATTTGCTTTGTCTTGCATTTGCTACTTTTAACAATGAAATCTTTCATGCAGATTGGCACTGCAAATGCTTTGGCTTTCTTTCTGCCTGGTGTAGTGAGTCAATTTGCCAAAGTTTTGCATGTCTCAAAGTCAATGATGAGTGGTGCAGCTGGAAGCGTGGAGGCTACTAACCAAGCAATTAGAGGCTTGGCTGAGTATCTCATGATCGTGCTTGAGGATGATGCTAATTTATCTAGACTTGGCTTGCCCCTAAATGATACAGGGGGGCTAAATTTGAACAAGAATACATCTGTTCGTTCTCTTCTGGAAGATCTGCGGCATTTGCACGGTAACATTCCAGTTCAGAGTGAAATCCTGGCCGAAGAACCAAAGAAAGAAGCAGCCAATTTAGGTGTTCCTGCATCTGGTTTTGAAATAAATAGCAAGAGAAAATTTGTCAAGGATATTGGATCTCTGCATGTTGATCGTTCAAAAGACTGGATAGAGAAAACTGCAGAGCATGTGGATAAATTATTAGGTTCTACTTTTCCACAAGTATGTTTCTTTGTTCTGCATCTCTTTGAGGCTGTAATATATGTACCAAAGTTCCTTGAATAAATCTAAAAATTTGTTTATCTATCTTCCTTGCTCTTAGTTCTTTCCATTAACTGCTAAATTGTTGAACGTTCTTGTAGATTTGCGTTCATCCAGCTAAGAAGGTCAGACAAGGACTTCTAGCCGCCATACGAGGGCTCTTATCAAAGTGCAGTTACACTCTAAAGCAAAGTAGATTGATGCTTCTGGTAAGATGAAATAGCATACTTCTTCCTGGTTATCTCCTTGATACAAACATCTTTAGAATGCAAATCAATTGATTTTCTTTTGCCCTGTAGTGGTGTCACAACTCAGAATTTCTGAGATTAGATCGTTAAATTTAGAGGAAGTAGAAGGATTAGGATTAGAGAGGGAAGGAGAAAGAAGAGAGAAAAGTAGAGAGATAAGTTGATTAATTCTTTATTGATGTCAAGATAAGGAAAGCATGACCTGCTTATAGTTGTGAGGTCAGAGGCTGTTACAAGACAAAAACAACATTAAGCCCATAACAGGATCACTAGAGTCCAGAATGAGATACACTACTCCCATAACTAGGCTAAAACAATAACAATTAACAGAAGGTAAAACAACAACACGTCATAAGAACAACATGAAATTAAACAACTAAATTCAGAAACAAACCAGTCTACCTTTCACACATATATGTGACAATACCTTCCCCTTCAGAGCATTCTTGACCCCAAGAATGGAAAGCAACAAAATAAAAATAAAAATAAAAATTAGGAGGTACTTGGGCTATATGGTTCAGTAGAAAAAGCTGCTTCGTTAATGGCCATTGCGAAAAGCCTTGAAGATACTCCCTTTCCATCCCTTTGTCATCAAGTGGTTGATAGATTTAAGTCTCATGGCTCTTAACTTAGCCTCTTCGGTCATGCCTTTGAGTTTTATCTCCTTATTGTCTTTGTGGATAAGCAGTCTATTTCTATCAAAATCAAAAGTGACAGGAGAGTGCTTCTTCATCCAGTCCACTCCCAAGATTAAGTCATATTCTCCAAGATCTAAGACCCGTACATCAAAATTAAATTTGATGTTGTGCATTGACCACTTGCAATCGTGGCATTTGGCTGTGACAATTAGTTGTCTTCCATCTGCCACTGAAACTGCTGCTGGTTTAACTTGGAGGAGTGGTAACTTAGCCTCCTTAGCGAGCTTCAAATCCACGAAGCTGTGGGTACTTCCACTGTCGATTAAAATTGTAATCGCCTTTTTATTCACCATACCCTTCAGCCTAAGGGTATAATCAGTAGCCCCTCCATCTAAGGCATTGATAGACAAGGATTTTTGTTCGAACTCTTCCCCATTTTCCTCTTCTGGTAACATGGTTTCTTCTTGCACAATAGCCATCTCCGTTTCGTCCTTAACCTCCATGCTAAGGGCATTCAATTTCTGCGTTATACATTGATGACTCGGAAAATATTTTTCTCCACATTTCCAGCAAGCTCCTGGGGTGCGCTTATAAGATGAAGTCAAGTGAGGCTTAGGGTCTGGGGGTTTAGGAATTAATGCATTTGAAGATGAAGGCATAATGGTAGTTTGAAAGGTATTTGGGACACGAAAATTGGGTTTGGACTTTACAGCTTCAAGTATATCCCTTAGGTGAGATTTTTGAAATTTTGCTTGGCGAATGGCAGTGTATAGATCTTGCGGTTCAAATGACCTTACAGCTAAACGAATTTCTGGTTTCAACCCAGCTATGAAACTAGAAATGAAGTATGATTCAGTGATGGTGGGATGTACCTTTTCCATCCTAAGTTTGATGGATTCAAACTGATCTTGGTAAGAAGTGACAGAAGAATCTTGCCTTAGTTGTTGCATCTCTTGAACCACGTCTTCCACCTCTGTATCACGAAAGCGTTTCTCCACTTCCTCCACGAATCCATTCCAGGAAACCTGTGGATGGCTCGGTAACCAGTTTCTGAACCATTTCTCTGCCTTGCATGAAGATAGAGACCCACCAGTTGGATCTTCCGATCTTCTTCCACTTCAAAAAGTTGGAAGTACTTACTACACTTGCTAACCCACGTCTCTATCTCCGATCCGTCAAAAGAAGGAAGCTCACAACGGGGAAGCATTTTATTGATAGAGATTGTACTCTTACTGTTCGATGATTCTCCCCCAAGAATTGTGGAAGGAGTTGGCCCAAGAATTCCTCCTGATCCGAGAAAAACTAATTTCTCTTTGAAGAGTTGGTGTGGCTGAGAATGGTTCGGTGTTTTAAGATTGGATGTAGAGTTTTCAGGTTGGGATTCGATGAGTCTGCCATGGTTGAAACTGTTTTGTGAACTAATTCTTCCAGGTTTTGGTGAGACGAAAGCAAGGAATGGTGCATTGTAGTTTGCTCTTTCCTGAGCAATTTCTGCTCCGACAACAAGGCTTCGATCCTTTGGTTCTGATCACGTTGATCGTCCGTTAACTGAGCTCGAAATTCGTTCATCTTCAACGCTGTCTGTTCCGTGTGCTCATTCAGCTTCAAACTCAGAGCCTTCACTTGCTCTGCCAAGGATTCCATCTGTAATTTCGCAGTTGAACGAGTCTGTGGTTTTACCATAAACGGCCAGGAGGACCGTTGGCTCTGGTACCAATGTCACAACTCAGAATTTCTGAGATTAGATCGTTAAATTTAGAGGAAGTAGAAGGATTAGGATTAGAGAGGGAAGGAGAAAGAAGAGAGAAAAGTAGAGAGATAAGTTGATTAATTCTTTATTGATGTCAAGATAAGGAAAGCATGACCTGCTTATAGTTGTGAGGTCAGAGGCTGTTACAAGACAAAAACAACATTAAGCCCATAACAGGATCACTAGAGTCCAGAATGAGATACACTACTCCCATAACTAGGCTAAAACAATAACAATTAACAGAAGGTAAAACAACAACACGTCATAAGAACAACATGAAATTAAACAACTAAATTCAGAAACAAACCAGTCTACCTTTCACACATATATGTGACAAGTGGTTGGCAAAATGTACAAAAGAAGCAATATTAACTTATTTGTGTGCATGGAAGCATATTTCTTTATGTCCTTTCCTCGTCCTATGGTTAAAGTCTTTTATTTCTCTGTTAGCCTTGAAACCTGCTTCATCAAAGAAGTGCATGCTCAACTTTTATGCTTAGGTATCTTCAGCTGGCTTTTGATTTTAATGTATCTGTAGTGTCATTTCTATGGCTATATTAGATTCAATGAGGGGGCAGAATCCTATATGTACCAAAGAAAGGTTGTTCATACATGGGAGCAGGATGATAATAATATATGGCTGCATTTAGGATACAGTTAATGTTGGCTAATATCACTTACCTATTTGATTGAGATTACCTAGATGTATTTATCAATTTGAGCCATCACGGTGAAATAAATATGGTGAAGCATATAATATCCCAGTTTGAAATGTATCTATTTGCTTATCTTATCATCATAGGCTTTTCTTTTGCTTTTGCAATTGCAAAGTATTATCACAATGTTGAGGTTCAAAGCTGCCAGATCCTAGTTTTTTTAACTAGAGGAGAAGAAAAAGATGAGGAAAAACATTGATATTGAACTCAATTTACAGAAGCAAGGGCAAAAAACCGTAATAATAGTGGGAGAGATAAAGTTGGGACTTGGAGCGATGCATAATCCATGCTTTCTTTGTATACAATTCTTGCAGATTTTCACAGAATAAGTAGCCGAAAAAATTAACTTAGCTACCATTAGCACATTGTTTATTGGCTACAGCTGTGAGATATTGTAACTCTGATATTAAATGATATTGAACTAGATGAGATGGTACTCCATCAATGAACACCTATATGGAGAAACAAATTTCTTTCCCTCATCATAGTTGGGGTGTAGGGACATCTTCAGTTTTGAGGATAAGATGACTGGATTACTCCAAGAGTTTTAGCTTTACATGTGCCAAATGTGAGTGGTACTTCAATAATGTTGTCTAATCGTAGAGACAGAAATTGAGAAATCAAATAAATTACCATGCAAATGATTTATTCCTGGGAGCACAGGTTCTCATTTATAATGGTTTCATGGAAGTAGTTTGTTTTAAAATTAATTATTGCTGCAACACTTTTTGATGCAATTTTGTTCATTTCTCAGATTTATGTGATACTGTGAAGCATTAGTCTTATGGACCTCTGTTGAAATTATTCAATGTCGATGCATGATTTTAACTGTTCAACGTTTTGGAGTTGGTGTTCATTTTTATTGGTAATTGTTGCAGGAGTGCCTGTTTCTCTTGGTTGTTGATGATTCTGAAGAGGTATCTTCGCATGCCCAGGACTTACTTGAAATTTTATTCTCTTCAAGTGGCAAGCATCAAATACAACATGATATTGCAGAGATATTTACTAGGTATGTGCTGATGTGAATTGGATAATAGTTGATCATGTTGATCTTTTTTACATGGCGATAAATTTCTTGCTTTGACTTTTTTTTTTAATTTTATTTTATGAAGGCTTATTGAGAAGCTTCCAAAAGTGATGCTCTGCAATGAGGAATCGCTTGCACTATCACATGCACAGCAGTTATTAGTCGTCGTCTATTATTCTGGTCCTCAGTTTGTGTTAGACCAACTTCTGTCTCCGGTATGTACTTTATCCATCACTTGATTTTTGTTGCTGTCAACAATAAAAAAAAAAATTTCTTCGTTTTGTAATTTTTTTCATTACTGCATTGGATCAAAAATGTAGATCTATGAGGATAGTAAATTTACTAAAGACTGAATAGAGTGCTCTCTTGCATATTAAATTTGGGCTCCTTTTGAAAAAATGTAGAAATCAAGAATATCTGTGGAGGGCCTGAGTTAGACTCCCTGCGGAAGTATATAATAAGTAGAAATGAATTCTGAAGATATGAACTTTTAATAGACATCTCGTCTGTGAAAACACCTCAATTTTGGTATAATGTTGCTGAATACATATTATGTCATATTATTGAAATGACAAACAAATATGTATGATAATATCTTGGCTTTGCTTAGCATGTGAAGGAAGAAACTTGCTACATTTTCCATCTATATTGAACGGACAAATTAGGGTTATTTCATAGAAAATGGAGAATGATGTTGTCCAATTGAATTTCTCAATTCAAGGGGAGTTCTGATTCTAGAATTGTTTTCTTACTCTTATATGTGAGGAAAATTTCTGAATCTAATATGCTGTTGTATATGCATAGGCATCAGCTGCTAGGTTCTTGGATGTATTTGCTGTCTGTCTCAGTCAGAATTCAGTTTATGCTGGTGCGCTTGACAAGCTTACTTTAGCAAGGCCATCTTCTGTTGGATATCTTCCTTCTATTGCTGAGTTGAAGGCTGGTTCTCAAGTAGCCTCTACTTACCTGACCATCTTGGATATTGTTCCCTCTGATATATCAAAGAACAGTGAGATTCAAACGAAAAGAACTCATTATCCTTTGGAAATTGTGGAAAATTGCCATGAACTTCCCCGCATGCCCCCTTGGTTTATGCATGTTGGCAGCCAGAAATTGTATCAGGCTCTTTCAGGAATTCTTAGACTTGTAGGTTTATCTTTAATGGCAGGTTATTTCAACTCATTTCAATTCAGTATTTTTGTTCATTGAACTTCAATCTCATCTTCTTATACTTAAACCAAAGTATACATTTTGTTGCTTGTTGCTAGACTTTAGAGATGAAGGGCATATGTCAACCGTCATTGACATCCCTCTTGATTACCTTCGCAAACTGATAACTGAAGTCCGATTGAAAGAATACAGTAAAGAGAGCTGGCAGGCTTGGTACAACAGAACTGGCTCAGGACAATTACTGCGGAATGCCAGTACTGCTACATGTATTCTGAATGAGTTGATATTTGGTGTATCGAATCAGTCTGTGAACAGTCTTACAAAAATGTTTCAGAAGTCAGCAATTCAGAAGGAATGGGTTCAAGCATTTGATGCTAGAGTTGCTAGTGGTCAGCCCTGCACAGATGAATGCTCTAAATCTACTCAATCTATGTGGAAGCTTTCACAGGAAAAGGCTTCCATGAGTCACCTCACTGATTCCATTGGCAGGGTCTTACATGAATATCTATCTTCTGAAGTGTGGGATCTTCCAATAGATTACAAACCTTCTTGCGCTGACAATGAGGCTGAACAAATCGCTTTACACTTCTTTCATGATACAGCTATGCTACACCAGGTATGTTTCTTTCCCCAGTGTACTTGAATTACGAATCTTGTGTCTCTTTCTTGTTGTTTTGCATTGGATATTATGAAGCATTGATTTTCATTTTCTCCTGCAGGTTATTATTGATGGAATAGGCACTTTTTCTCTGTGCCTTGGGAAAAGTTTTGCTTCTAGTGGATTTCTTCACTCCTCTCTCTATTTGTTGCTTGAGAGTCTTATATGTTCAAACTCCCATGTTAGAAGTGCGTCGGATGTTGTGTTACATGTTCTAGCTACTACATCTGGTTATTCAACGGTGAGCTTATATTTCCAAACCGCATATGCTAGTAAGTTTTCTCATGCATAACCCTTTCAATATTTATATTCTGTAGGTTGGGCAACTAGTCTTGGCAAATGCAGACTATGTTATTGATTCAATATGCCGACAATTACGTCATTTGGATCTTAATCCTCATGTGCCCAGAGTTCTTGCTTCCATGCTTTCCTATATTGGGGTGGCTCGTGAAATATTGCCTCTATTGGAGGAACCGGTATGGCTTAGTTAATTTTCCTGATACTGATCTATATCTAGTTTTGGTTTATATAATTGAGTTGTAATGTTCCTGACGACTGATGCAAAATTATACAGATGCGCTCTGTTTCTCAAGAACTGGAGATCCTTAGCAGGCATCAGCATCCAGAGTTAACTATTCCCTTTTTAAAGGTCATTACATCACTCTTATCCACAATCAAATATAAAGCAAAGAATTTCATTGTAACATACCCCTGTTCAAAACTAATCTGTTATTGTAAACTGCTGTTCATCTGAAGTCCTTGAAAATGGGAGTTGATGTGAATAGCAGAATCTCATTTACAAAGCGCTCTAAGTCAATTAGAAATAAGTTGAAAGAAATTTCTAGTTCTGAGTTTATTTACTAGGCACTTAAATTATCTGATTGAAGGATTGTGCAATTTTGCAGTCCTTGTCTTGGACTTTTAGTAGCTATCTGCTAGGACAAGGTGATATGCAATTTTTTTCCATTTGCAACCCACTTCAACTAAATTGCATCTGGTTGATAATTAAAGTGTGTAATTGATGATTTTGTTGTTTTCAGGCAGTCGGTGAAATTGTCAATGCATCAAAACGTGAGGCTTCTTCTTTACCCACCAGTGCAGAATCATATCTTAAGACTGTCAAGTCCAATATGGAAAGGGAAGTTAGACTGGACTCCCATGAAGTAACACCACCAGATTTTGACAATCACTCTGATACTCCTCCATTGGAATTAGGTGATTACCTTCCTTCCTTCTTTGTTGCATCTTATTGTATTTATGGTTAAGATTGGAATTTTGAGATTTGATTCTCAGGTTTTTCTGTGCATTGGTTGTTTAGCATTTGCTTGACAAATAGAAAGATACATAGGCAAAGTATTCTTCTTATTTGGAATATTTGGAACATAGCGGTACTGAAAAGTGTTTCCAATCCAAATATTTGCAAAAGAAAAAATGGTATCGTTCCTTTGTGCTTAACTAACATATGTTTGTGGTACCAAAAAAAAAGTATTTGTTACCACAAGGACATTTTTTCCATGTGAGGGACGCAAATATCTTTGAGTTGAGACTTGACTTCATTCTGGATCTTACTTGTTGCTGGAGACTTGTGTTCAACTTGCCCTAATTTGGCTAATTCTTAGACATTTTTCCTGGATGGAATTTCACTTGTTCTGGCCGTTTAGTAGGAGTTTAACTTGTTCTTGCCGATGTGGTTTCAGTTTGAATAGCCACCTTAGAAATCTTCTTAAGTTGATATGACTTTCCCTGACTCCCAAATTTGAGCCTTTGGTATCTTTCTTTACATTTTATGGACAGATTTTTTTCTTGCATCTTGTAATGTTGATGTACTAAATGTAGAGCAATGGGAGCGCATTATTTTCAAGTTGAATGACTCCAGAAGATACAGAAGAACTGTCGGATCTATTGCCGGTTCATGTTTAACAGCAGCAATCCCACTTTTAGCATCAATGAAGCAAGAAACATGCTTGATAGCCTTGGATGTAATTGAGGTATATCTCCATCGATTATCTGATAGTTCTTCAAGTCTTTGTTTATTTGAACTTTTCATGGATGGATATGAAACTTATCTTGTGACCATTCTCACTGTTCTCCTCCAATATTTCGAATGGTATCATCAGATATTTAAAAAAATTCTGGTACTATAGCTCTCCAGAAAAGGTTAATCTTAGCTCTGTTGCGTTTCTATGTTCAATGACTTTTAATAGGATGGTATCAGAGCACTGGATAAAGTGGAAGAAGCTTATAGGCATGAGAAGGAAACTAGAGAGAAAATTGAAGAGATGACTCATTCACTTTCATTGTATCAACTTCAAGACATGCTCGGTGTTGCCGAAGACGGAGCAGATGAAAACAGGTTACTTCCAGCAATGAATAAAATATGGCCCTTCCTCGTCATTTGTGTCCGAAATAAAAACCCTGTGGTACACACCATCTTTTTCCTTGTTACTGCATCAAATCACATTTTCTATTCTTAATTTGAAATAGGCAAAACACACAACTAAACCCTATTTGAAGGATAAAGCGCCTGATTATTCGTTTTTGCAGATTAACCCCATGAACTTTACGATTTTAAGGATGATGCCTCTCTTTCATTTGACTCATTCATTTTTCCATCACAATATTTTTCATTTCACAGGCTGTGAGGAGATGCCTTAACGTGATAAGCAAAGTAGTTCTAATCTGCGGTGGAGATTTCTTTTCTCGTCGGTTTCAAACTGATGGACCTCACTTCTGGAAACTCCTCTCTACCTCCCCATTTCAGAAAAAACGCTTCTCCAAAGAAGAAAAAGTTCCATTACAACTTCCTTACAGAAACATCTCTTCAGAAGAATCCGTGGCTGAAACATCAAACCTGAAAGTCCAGGTTTCAGTGCTGAACATGATAGCCGATTTATCCCGAAACAAAAGGAGCGCTTCATCTCTAGAAGTGGTCCTTAAAAAGGTCAGTGGTCTAGTTGTCGGAATAGCTTGTAGTGGTGTTACCGGTCTTCAAGATGCATCTGTTAACGCATTACAAGGACTTGCATCTATGGACCCTGATCTAATATGGGTGCTTCTTGCTGATGTATATTACACTCTGAAGAAGAAAGACTTGCCTTCACCTCCCAGTCCCAGTTTCCCGGTGCTCTCTCAGATTTTGCCTCCACTGCTTTCGTCTAAAGGGTACCTTCATGTACAGTATGGAGGACAAAGCTATGGTTTTGAGATTGATTTTTCTTCTGTAGTCACTGTTTTTAAGAAACTACATGCCAAGGTCTTTAGTGGTCAAATGTATATATGAACTTTGTAAATTTGATTGCCATAGCTCTCCTTCTCTCAATATTGGCATATCTATTTATGTTTTTATCTAAAACACTAGTAGTAGATCTATCATGTTATCACAAGATCACTTGAAGTTATATGAATTAAAATTTGTCCTCTATTTCCAAATTTAATAAAAAAAATGTTATAATATATACACAAAAAACATCACATATTGGTGTGAGTGGAAAGCCGGGGTTTCTGTGAGTGGAGTATTTATGATTTGAATCATGTTCCTTGTAAAAAAAAAAAAAATAAAAAAAAAAAATAAAAACTCTATTACTTCTTTAAATTTGAAGAAGTGAAATAAATATTATTTGTTATGTAACAATCTCATTTGTTTTGCTATGACGTCCATCGCATAACAACTACATGCACATTGGCTCGTACATTCTTCATGCATCTAAATTGTCAAAAAGCAACTGTAATCTATTCTTCAGCATTTAAGCACCGCAACCCCAAATTTACAAACTTGGATAATTTTTTGCAGTTGCTAAACACAAAATAGATATAAATAACAGAATTGTAGATTATAAATGCCAATAGTCGGAAAAAGAAATACGAAGAAAATACATAAACATAGAAAATGAAGAAACAAATGTAATTAAGTGGCTTCCTCCTCCAGAAGAAAAGATCTAACTGACCAAAATAACAAAGAACGAAAAAGTTGAAAAATATGAGGAAGTTGGTTACCAAGAGAGAAAAGGAGAGAGAAAATTACAACTAATTAATTAATCTTAATTGGTTATCTTTATGAAGTTAGTTACTTATAATAAATGCTACATCAAATGGTTGTACGATTATGTTGTATTATGTTTGCATAATTTCGAGTTTTATTTGATTTCTTTTTTCTAATTTTTCTCAATAAACACTCTTGGTTGAAACTCTTGAAAAATTGGGCAACGCTCGTATAGTTCAGATGTTATTTATTCATGATTTCAAAGATTTTTGGATTGCAATATTTTCAAAATCACATGAGCTTTGAGGGTTAGCAACTTTGATTTGTTGGATCGTGTGTGATTCATTCCGAAGGATTTCATGTGGAATCAATCAATAGCAACAACTCTGATTAACCTTTGTAAGGTCATTGTTTCTATCCCAATTTGTGAGACGCTAAATTGGATAAAGGACATAAGTTGGAGTACTGTGAAAATTGTAAGGTTGTGGTTAAATCAATAGCTCATACATCATAGGTGTCATCGTCAGACATTTCATGGTAGTAGTTCAGTCAACTGCTTACCCACATAGGTTTCATCGAGAATTTCTATTGTAGACTTGGTCCACCTCGTGACACAAGTCCCTAACCAATAAAATTTTGACACATTCTAACTTTATTGTTATTCTATAAGTTGTAATAATAGATGTTAATTGTTAAGACATGATTGGTTAGAAGCGTCATGTGGTGGACCAGATCCACATAGAATTTCACAGTTTTATCCCTTTATAATGACATGATCAAGAGTTGTTTTATTCTAAGGAACTTAGAAATAATTCTACTCCTTTTATTAGACGTGTTGTGAAAACACTGCATGTATTTTAGTAAAAAAAACTAATGAGTGATTTCTATAACTATTAATTTTCGTTATAGTTCAATTATTATAATTTAATTATATATTTTGTTTTTGTAAAAAAAAAGTCACTCGAGCTTAACATAAAAATTCTTCTAACGGAATAAAAAACCTCAGAATGACCACCTTTTCAAATTTATTGTTTTAAACAAAAATGAAAAATAGAAAATTTCTCAAGAAGAATCACATTTTTCACATAGAACAAGTTTTCAATTTTTCCAAATCATATTTTAATCTCTATAAATTACCTATTCTCTCCCTCTTAACCAAATGACTCATAAACATCCTCCAAACCAAACAATACAAGAATCACAATTACACAAAATATCATTTACTTCACAACCCAGCACTATTCTTTTTAGTTAGAAAGATAAAATTACTGAATTAAAAATACTTGAAGTGAATTTGAATTATAGATTGATTATTTATTGAAATTTATTGAATGTAAGTAAAAATGAACGGAACTTTCAAGAAACTTATATGTTAGCAAAACATATAATTGATTAACTTTTATGCTCGGTTTGAAGTTAAAATATTTCATAGCTGCAATATCACCAAATTTTCCGAATTCTAAAAGCAGTTTTTTCCGATACCGAAAAGAACTCACATCAAAAACACTGTATGCTTCTGACTGGGTGCATCAGAATTTCCATAGATCCACCCATTTGAATCCCTAAGAAAGGTCCAAATCATTTGGCAGAAGTTGGTGACCCATAAAACCAACTATTCAAATCTCCAAGTTTGAAGACCTCCAATCCAAGCTCTGCCTTATTTCTTTACTAATACCGTTAAAATATATAGGAAAGGTTGTTCACCAACACAAATTTCTACCTCACTTGCCACCCTTTAATTTAATTCCTATAAAACCCTTTAATTCCATCTCCATGTTCCATCAAACTACTTGAACTCTACCAATCACATCAACAATCTTCACATTTCACAGGCATTTCGATAGATACGAATACGATGGCACACAGAGTGACAGCTATGAGTTTCGCCTTGGTTTTCATGGCTATGTTTTGGGCAAGAGGGATGATGGCTCAATCTGATTGTACAAATACCATAATAAGCATGTCACCGTGCCTCAATTATATTACTGGGAATTCCTCTTCTCCGTCTGCACAATGCTGCACACAGCTCGCTAGCGTTGTCCGGTCATCGCCACAATGTTTGTGTCAGGTTCTAAATGGTGGTGGTTCATCACTTGGGTTAAACATCAACCAGACTCAGGCACTTGCCCTCCCCGGTGCTTGCAGTGTTCAAACTCCACCACTCAGCCGCTGCAACGGTAAGATATCAGTCTTCTGTAAAACGAAATTAAACAGATATGAGATAACTACTTTATATGAATTAAAATAACAAGATAAAAATATTGATATGTATTACCTGAATGTGGACAGCTGCTTCCCCAGCTGCATCTCCGGCCGGAACACCAGAAGTTCCAACTTCAAGTACTCCTTCAGGTACGTAAAACAGTTTTCTAATCATGTGCACTTAAGTCATGGCTACACTATAATTTTCATGATTTTTTTACTCATCCCGCTCGGTTTTTTCTTCTCGGGTGTAGGTCCCGGATCTAAAACCGTACCATCAACCGAAACAGATGGTACATCAGATGGGAACTCCATAAAGTTGTCCATCTCATTGCTAGGAGTGCTTCTCATTGCGGCGTACAGTTCTATTGTCACAGCATGCTGATGTTAGGTTCTCCGGCCCACCTTATATACTTGCAAATTTCGCATATTTTAGGCGTTATTCTTATACGTTAATTTTCCGGTTCATGTATCACTTATTTTTTTGTGACTTCTTGTGAGATTGGTATAGTTTTGTATTACTAAAGAGACTTCTGCTCTCTTCCCTTTCCAATAAAATTTATTATTTGTTTGATCTATACGACTATTGGTTTCAAAATGCTTAAACATATGGAACTAATAAGCTACAGGATAAACAAAAAACAATAGATCAGCAAAGTGGATGGATAAAACCGACCAAAATAAAAAAACACCTTCATAGAAACACAAATTAAAACAAGAAAAAACAGCATTTCTTTTGCACTTACTAATGTTCTTAACCTAGCAAGACACCACCCTACTGTTAACATTGTTCATTAGCTATCTACGTAAGTTACACAGCTCGAAACTATTGCTGAAACGAACCTCATGCTGCAAAAATTCATGGCCAACTGCACTTGTAGAATGGAAATATTCAGCTCTGACAAGTAATCAGCACTCTAAGGCGACCAAAGACATCTTCATGTACAAGGCTTGACCGCCTTTTGACAATGTAAAACCACATTGCATAGCTCGTAATCGTCATAATAAAGTTTAAGTTTCATACCTGCCAAACAGTAAAAACAGTTACAATCATATGATCAAATGTGTGGTATGTGCGTATGATAGGGATTATATGCTCCAATCACAAACATCATCAAATAAAAATTATTAACTACGTGCATTCTATGTAAATTAAAATTCCTGAATTAGCTTCATCAAATTCTGTCCTTGTGATCAGCCGTAATTTGTTTCAAGCATCTACTAACAAAAAAAAATTCAATCCATTGGGGTAATCAGCTGAATCAGTTCCAACAAGGGAACATACCGAGGTAAACACGTCCTCAAATAAAACTTAAAGTTTCTGCCTTCTGCTAAGTCAATATCTAGGACTACGTCCCATATTTGGAAACAGAAAAAGACGGCTATATTCGACCAGTTTTCCTTCAGCAATAAAACAGCAACCTAAACGATTATGGCAGCTTTGAATATTGGCAAACCGTGTAACGACTTTGAGCTAAGGTTCTTGTACTTTAGTTTAAGTACATTAAGTTACCGACAGAACACTTCACAACAAATCAATATAACCTCCACGTCTTCTTCCTCCCAGGGCAGTGGTTCATGCCAGTGCATCAACATAGTAAAAAATCAAGAGGGACTCAATATCAACATGTCACAGCTTATCCCACCAATAAAAGGGTCTATTATAAAATAAATAGAACTTCCAATTCAATATAGCATAAGGTAAAGCTACACGTGAGGGGAGCTATATCAAGTGAACAATTCTACCTCAAAGGTTTACCAATGTTGTCAATCACATCAAAAAAATCATGCTAATGCAAACATCATATGCTTTACATCAAATCAACGAAGTAGTCCAACAAAGATACATAATTTGTTCACTATCTGCCAGAAAAATCTCAAAGAAATGCCACTAATTTATTCCAAATTATAAAAGATGAAAGCTTAGATACGAACTTCAAGAATGTGAACGTGAACGGACAAATTCCTCTAGCCTGTCCCACACCTCCAAAGCTGCAGCTCTGTCCTGGTGTCTCTTGTTTTTGCTAATCTGAATCATTTACACAACATTAATTTTAGTGTTGATGGTTGTTAGTATGCAAAGGCGAAAACTAATCTTTACATCAAAAAGTTCAAAGAATACATAAATACTTACCGAGATGATCTTTACATTCCACTGCTTTACAATCTTAGCTGATTCTACACTGTCATCTTCAAACCTCATGAAAAACCCAATAACTGTACACGAAGTATAATTAGACCCAAAATTGCTATCAACATTAACACAAAACACATATAATCAAATTACCAACACAATAAAAAACAAACTTTACTCACTTTTATTAAATATCTCCACATGATCCTTAAAAGGCCAATCTTTAAACTGCCATTCTTTCCCCAATACGAAAACCGCCACTACTCGATCCCAATCCTCAGGCTTAAGCGCAGACGGTTTATCCCTAACTTCATAAGCAGTCATCACTTTATTCCTATCAGTACTAAACTTCTTCTGCACCGTAACACAATCTGGCCTGGTCCCTTTCATCTGCTTAACCTTAACATCGGTCGGTATATAAATCCCATCCTCCAAAAACTCCTTAACATTATAAATAGTAATCAAAGTCTGAAAAGCACTAGGCACTAAAATAATAGGAACACCCTCACCAAATTTCCCTCCTTTCATATTCAATTTCGCCTTCACCCCCGAATCATACCCCATCATCATATCATCACCACCACCATACCCCCCAACCCCCCTATCATCTCTACTACTCTTAGAAACCAACCCATCTTTCCTCTGTTGAGACTCAACCCTCTGCCTCTCCTCCTCCCGCCGCGTCGATGCAACCAAAACAGTATAAAAATCCCTATTTTTACACTCCAACAAACTCTCCCTATCCTTCAAAGGCCTCTCAAGGGTATAAATCATAGAAATCAAATCACCCTCTTTCACAATATCACTCACCGCGCCATCCCGGACACCAACAGGGTCGTCCCCAATTGAAACCCCAATTTGGGGATTAGGGTTTGGATTGAAATTGGGAAATTGGGGGTTTTGGGGAAAGACGATAGAGTCGGTGGCGGAGGTGTGGCCGGAGAGATAATCCAAAAGGGGTTTCTTATCGACGAAGCTGATGGTGGTTTGACCGGCGGCGCGTGCGCTTTGGAGGTAGTCGGTGTATTTGAGATGGGAAAATTGAATGTAGTAAATTAGGGTTTCGAGAGTGTAGAGATTGCCTTGTTTGGAACGGTAAGCTTTGATGGAAGCGGGGAAAGTGTAATCGGAGCCGAAACGGAACTCGTCGTTGACTCGGATGATCTTATCTACTTCTCCTCGGATGGTGAAATCTCGCAGAGCTGAAAGAGGGTCCATGGATACTTCTCAAGATCCGAGAGACCTATCCAAAGATTTTAATGTTGTCCAAAATAAAGGTTGTAACTTTCAGATTCTGGTAAGGATTCATGTTAACTCAGTAAGCAAGTCGGAAAATCGAGAAAATTATTGTAAAATCTCAAGGGAAATTAAATTACCAAATTTTTTTACCGATACACATTTTATTATATAAAATATATTGTTTGATTTTTTATACTTTGTTTAAATACATTATAAATGTTAAGTACAAAAATAAACGGAATAAAATATTGGCTCGTTGAATTTATAGAGTGATTCCATCATTTTCGTGAAATATAGTAACGAGATAATACATTTGGCTTAAAAAGCATATGACTCTTTAAATTTATAGATTGATTCGTTAGCTTTTGAACTTGGTGAATTTATTTTGACTAATTTGTTAATCACTTTATAATTTTTTTAAGATGTCACTAGCTAAGCTTAAATGTGGGCAGCAAGATCAACATTAAAATTGACGAGCGGGACTACAACGAAGGGATATATATCATACACCAAACTAATTCGGAAGTTGATATCATGTTCTCCTAATGAATCATGAAAGAACGAAAAATAATGAAACCCAAAGGGGAAAAAGGCATCATGGGTGGTGTCTCGCGGGCATTGTCCTCTAGGTGAAAAATATGTGGCCGTGATTAGAAAAAATGCTACCACAAATGAAATAAGCTAAACAATACTGTAATTAATTAAAGAGAAAGTTTGAGCTCACAAAATTGCAAAGAAAACAGAAAATTGGTCTAAAACACAAAATCAGTCAAGAAGATCAGTAGAAAGAAAACTAAACATAACAAAATCTCTACACCTCCCCTTCAAAATATAATGCTTCCTCAGAACACACTCTCTAGTAAACCCAGCCTTTTCCAAAACCCTCTGTGACCCAACATGTTCAACATCAACTAGAGCTTCAAGTCTCTCCAATTCAGGGTACTCTCCAAATATCATCTTACTCACCAATTTCACAGCCCTTGTACCAATCCCTTTCCCCCAATATTTGAAGGCCAAAACATACCCAAGTTCGGCCCGATTTTCAGCACTTTTAGTCACTAAAATGTACCCAATGGGCCTGTTTTTAAGGCATATTGCCTTGCACCAAGGGTGGGTTAGGACTTTGGTGTTTATGTAGTTTAAGGTCTCTTCTTTGGTAGTAAGAGGTTCCCAACTGCAGTATTTTGGGACTCTTTCGTCGGTAGCCCAGACCATGTAATCGTCTGTGTCTGAGATATCGAATGATCTAATAGAGATGTCTGAGTAGTCTTCTTCATTGTTTGGTGGTTCTGAAGAATGTTGATCCATTTTTGGGTGATTGAAAGAGAAGTTTGACAAATGAGATTATGAAATTAACTCCTGGATTGGTACATAAATAGAAGAAGAAATTTTTGGGTCAAACTTTGTCAAAAAGAATTAATACTTTTGGGTCAAACTTGACTGGTCTATTATGATTTACTTGGTGTGGCGGTCAAGTAGTGAATTATATTGTATTATTATAGTCCATTTTTAGAGACGTTTTCTCTAGTGGATGTTTTCACATGCAGGTATTTTTTTCAACTACAATAATTAATACAATTATTGTCATAAAATTAAATTAGAGAACCCATAGATATTCAAATTTGAATTTATGTGCTTGATTTTGTAGGTAAAAGCATTCAAAATATTTCGAGTCAACAGTCATAAACATGAAATATTGTATATAAATGAATCTTAAATTTGCCACTAGTAATTGAGTTATAAGTGTTTTCTTCCGATGAAACTCAGTAGTTGAGTTATATAAAGATTATCATCACTGCTCGCTTAAATTAGACTTTACTGAATTAGAGGAATTTTGAGTGTAAATGCACTAAAATTTTTCGTTAAGAACACTTTTATGGTTATTCAACTACTTTCTATATCGATGAATCATTTATTAATTCATCAGTTGTACTAGAATTATTTAAAACCCTATGTTCAAGTTTCTCGTTTAAATTGGAGATCTTGCATTCCAATTTAAAAATAGGTGACCCACCATAAAATTAAACTTGTAACTAAGAAAAAGATTTATTTGATTTGGCTGTTTTTAACTACATACACAGGTGACTCATGCACGTTATTCTTTATGATAGTCTAAACAAGGTACTACAATAATAAAAAAGAAGATGTCGTCTTTCATTCGACTCTTAAATCGAGTCTCGCACATATGCAAATTAATCTCAATACAAAGTACTTCAAATCTTCAACAAATAAAAATAGGTTACAATTTGCTACTTAAGTTGGTACTAAACATCAAGGACTATAACCCGTAGGAGTTTCATGAGTCACGTGAAACCCTTAAACATTCCGACCACGAGAAAATCTCCAACGGATATCATACATTTACCGAAGGAATTTCCATCCGGAACTTATAAATCAAAGTACAGGATCCGTCGAAAGAAGACTAAAAACGACGCAGTCTTTCGTTACCCCCTTCAAAACCCAATACTTCCTCAAAACACCTTCTCTAAAGAACCCAACTTTCTCCAAGACTTTCTGTGACCCGACATTGTCAACCTCCGTGAAAGCTTCAAGTCTTTCCATCTCCGGGCACTCCTTAAATATACTCCTCGCCACTTCCCTCACCGCCCAAGTTGCAATCCCTTTACCCCAAGACTCTGACCCCAAAACATACCCCAACTCGCCTCTGCACTTGTCGTTGCCCGAATTCTTCGACACCGATATGGCCCCTATAGGCTTGTTGTTCAGACAGATTGCCATGAACCATGGGTGTTGTAGAACGTTGTTTGTTATGTAGTTTATGCCTTGTTCTTTGTTGGTGTACGGTCCGTAGCTGCAGAATTGTGTCACTTTTTCGTCGGAGGCCCACACCATGAAGTCCTCGACGTCGGAGATAGATAGTGGCCGGAGCGAGAGATCCGATAATTGGAATTTCTCGGGTGATGTTTGGTCCATTTTTGGGATAACAATAGGATGGGAAAGCTAAATTGGGATTTGAAAATGTTTGAGTAATCGTTGTAGAAAGAAAATGTTTGAGTAACGTAGACCGAGAAAATGGTCGTTAAATAATTAAATAAAAGGAGATTTCTGAATTATTTAGAATATTTTGGGTGATAATTTTGTAAGAAGAAAACAAAGAAGAATTTAATTGTTTTTGGCCGCCATATTGGAATTGGAACTGGATGAGGAAAGACATTTGACAAGAGGCAAAAACATTTTGGGCCCAGTCCTATTTGGTTGGTTTAAAAAGTGATTTTCTCCTTGAAACAGTTTATAATGCATTAATCGTAGCTAAAATCCGAGTTAATTTAGAGTGATTTTGAGGATGGTTATATAAATAGAGTTTTATATTTGATATTGTATTCTGATGGGGAACAATATATGAGAAATTGGCCAAGGCACAAGCCTAGATGAGCCCACACGATGGATCCACAGAAATCTGTCATTATAGTGATTCCATGAATATTAAGGGTGAGTACGAATCTTTTAATTCGTGTATTTAAAATTTTTATGAATTCTATTGGTAAAGATCAATGATTGATATCGTTCAATTTTCAGAATCTCTCTCACATTTACTCAATAATTTTAGACATTTGAAAATCTCTAGAATTGTATGTACCTATAAAAGTCAATGGTACAATTCGGTTCTTGAAGTAAAAGTCAACTATTCAATACCACTTTGAATCTTTTTTTCGATTATTCGGTTCGGTTCAAAAATCTCTGAGATCCACGCCCGGTCCTAATGTCCATATTGGCCTAAATGACCTACCCGTTGTCATACCAAACCGAGAGGACAATAGACTCTCCTCATATAAAATCATACCAAACCAGCATGTGTACTCATGCTTATAGATACTCAAACTATAATAAATGATGGTATATTTACTTTTTACTTTTTTTTTTCTCTCTACTCTACTTGTTTTGGACTCTCTGTACACTTATATTGACTTAATCATCGGCCTTACTCGACGCCTCAAACACAAGACTTAAAATTTGTTAAGAAGACTTATTTGTATTTATTTTGCTATTATACCCTAACTAATCTATCAACCTTTTCGTGGCAAGAATTCTCCTCGAATCCTTCACTAAAACAAAATAATAAAAAATTCCATATTCATATAGTTATGGTAATCAAAGTTGTTTTAACTTATTGCTTAGTTAATTCCTAGAAATAGGAATAACCATCCTTGGACAAAATCGCCTCTAATTTTTTTTGTTTTCCATCCGATTTCTAAACCACATTAGGCCGACAAAGTCACCTCTAATTTAAATGTTAAATTATTTATTTCATGAAAAAGTCCACACATTAGACGCAATACATTACAATAATAAACAAGCAATTTATATATTTTAGTTATATTAGACCAAAGACACCATATTCTTTAAACTTCAATGGATCCATCAAGAATTTCTCTCCGGCCATTCAAGCTCTCCGATGCCAACGACTTCCTCAAATGGTCTGGCGACGAACAAGTGGCAAGAAGCGTGAGATGGGACGCCGTTAAAACAATAGAAGAAGCTCTCCAACATCTACAAAAAGAGGTGATACCTCATCCATGGAATTACTCCATATGTTTAGATGATCGCTCGATCGGATACGTAGGAGTTTGGAGGGGAACTTCAGAGTATGAACAACATAAAGCAAATGTTGGATATGCCCTCGGTTTTGAGTATTGGGGTCAAGGTATAGTTGTAACTGCCTTGAAGATGGCTTTAAGTAGAGTTTTCGAAGACTTGCCCGGTTTGATAAGGTTGGAAGCTTATATACTTAAAGAGAATGTAAAATCTCAAAGGGTGTTAGAGAAAGTTGGATTTCAAAGAGAGGGGCTCTTGAGGAAAATGTTTTGCACTAGAGGTGAATTTCATGATTTTTGTATCTTTAGTTTCTTGTCAACAGACCAAATCCTTTAATTGCTTTAGATATATCCCTCGCTTAATATATGATTTCATGTCGATATTTCGCCATATATAGAATTTTATATAATTTGATATTACTCAAAATCACTTGAATCTCCGTCATTGAAGTGCTTAGTGCTAAACAATATGTGTTTTATAGTAAATTTTTCTCCATTTCGAGTTTTTTTTTTCCCCTGTCTACCACTACTTATTGAAAATCTAGCTATTATATTGTGCTTGTGACTGTAAATGAACTTTAAAATCTAATTGATATTTTCTTTTCATTTAAAAGTACTAACCATTTTTGTCAATTTCTTTGGTTGACTTATTATTACATGTTAGTACCAAGCATAGAGATAAGATAGAATAACAAACAATTAACATTGTAGTATGATATATAATAGGAGAATCCTCGTGATTTTATTAATTTTTGCAAATAGAAAAATTTTAATTAATTTGCAAATAAAAAAATGTAATTTCATTTCTTTAAAAGAGGTTTATGGTTTACAAAATTGACAAGTAAAGGTATATAATTAAAAAATTTAGTCTTTGATGATAGGTCATATTGACTTTGATGATATGACATGTTAACTTGTTGACTTTGATGATTTGGCATTAATAAAATATTATTGTTTGATGATATGTCATGTTGAATTGATGACGTGTATGGTTGATTTGATGATGTGGCAAATGTTGTTAGTCAATTTCTTCTATTTGTCAATTTTGTAAACCACATACCTCTTTTTGCAAAAAATAAAATCACATTTCCCTATTTGCAAAACGTTGAAACCACAGGGATTTTAATTTTAGGAAAATTGCTTTATAACTTATGATCATGCATATGCAATTATTTACGGGCTAATAATATGAACATGTTTATCCGAATCATATTATATAGGGAAAGGTACAAATAAAACCTACAATCATTAAACTAGCGTTTCGTGAAAAACTCCAAATAAGAGCTTTTCGCAAAACGCTCATTTTTTCTTCTGAAACGCTATATGCTACAGTTTTAAAAATTTAACCAAACATCTATTTAGCAACATATTGAAATCAAATTGTAATATACTCTTGCGAAACGTTAAATGCTCTTGCGAAATGCTTTATCAAACGGACCCTTAATGCTTGTTTGGCGTTGCTATTAGTTTTGCAGTTGTTGCTGTCAACTGTTGCGTTTGCTGTTGTTGTTTGCTGATAGTTGTTGGATAATTAGTGTTTGGAAAACTTACAAAAAAGCAGTAGACGCTGACATACGAAAAGATTAATATGGATATACCATTTATAAATATAAATAAATAATAATAAGTTAGGGTAATTTGGTCAAAGTCTACTTCTGGTTTAAAATACAAACTAGCATCGCGAAACGCTTAGTTTTGCTTCCAAAACGCTAAATGTTGTAGTTTAATTTTTTAACCAAATACCAATGTATTATCATATTGGAATAAAAATGTTATATGCTCCTACGAAACCATAGATACTCTCACAAAACGCTTTATCAAATAGGCCCTAATCACTTGAAATTACAAATAAATCATTTAATTATATTTAGATAAGTAATGATATTATCTAGTTTTGAAAAAAATTTCTTTCAATTTAGAATATTTTTTCGTTAAATTATGTCAATATGAATTAACTCCAAATGCTACATATATTCACTAATATTTTCATTTTGTTATTTTCAACCGAAAAAATTTACGATTATTTCATAAAAATATATTATAAATGTATAATACTCCCTCCGTTTTTAAATGTTGATCACTTTTGTAAAAATATAAAAAATTAAGATATCATTAATTATAGTATGCAAAATACCGATTTGTCCTCTTTTTTATTTCTCTTGTTTTGCTTGTTTCCTTAAAACTATATAAGCACACAGCCATAATTAACAAAACACTAACTCTTGTTACCATAAGTGACAAAAACGATCAACATTTATGAAAAAATGCACTTCCCAAAATGACCAACATTTAAAACCGGAGGATATATAAAATAAAAGCCAAAACTATTCAGTTATATCGAAAACCAAACAGGCCGAATTATTTTGATTTATTAAGTTCAATTTTACAATACTAACAACACTAATCGGTTTGGTTCGGTTCGGTTCGGCGTTCATTTTAGAAGTTATTTCAGTTCGGTTTGATTTTCAAACCGAACCGACTGTTGAACACCTCTAAGATATGTGGTATGGCAGTATGAGAGATTTTTGTATATTCGTAAAGTATGATGACGTGGTACTCCAAATCAATAAATGGTTACATATGTCACATCAATCAATAAGGTTTTGACAACGTGTAATTAATTAAAAAATTGTATTTTAGTTAATTATTTATATAAAATTCTAGACCCTAAAATAAAAACTATAGATACCAAAAACTAAACCACCTAGACCTTAAATCATCAACCCTAAATACTAACATATGTGATCTGTCATTGATTTATTGATTTGGAGTACCATATCATTCGTACTCCAAGAGTATTTTAAAATTTCTCATGACAATATTTTGTACAGTCAGCAACCATATGTCAAACAAATTTATGTCAAATCAACGTATAAAAACTCAATAAATCCAGTTTCGGATAGCGGAGAGTCTCAATAGAGTGTGCCCGAAGTTGAGGAAGTGAAGTTTAACAATCTATATGGTTTATGCCATAAATTAACGTTTAGAAGATTGGAGGGTTGAGATTAAATCTAATTTATCTGTAACCATTGGTAAATACAAGGAGAGCATCCGTGTATAGACTATATACTATAATAGTATACTAGTATCATCATCATCATCATCATCATCATCATCTGGTTGTCCGCCCGAATTCAATCTCTGGAATCTAAAATGGCAATAACACTGAACAGCGGTTTCAAAATGCCGATAGTTGGTCTGGGCGTATGGCGTATGGACTCCAAAGATGTTAGAGATCTCATCCTTAATGCTCTCAAGCTCGGCTATCGCCATTTTGATTGTGCTGGTCATCTTCTTCTTCTTCTTCTTCCTCTTCTTCTTCTAGTGATTATTACTTCTTGATGGGTTTTGATTTTCTGTGTTGGATATAACAGCTGATTACAAGAATGAAGCCGAAGTAGGAGAAGCACTTGCAGAAGCTTTTCAATCTGGTCTTGTTAAGAGGGAGGATCTTTTTATTACCACCAAGGTTCTTTTTTCTACTCATTAAACACTTATTTGCCTACCGTGGTATTCAAAATCTCGACTTTTGCACCTTAGTCATATAATTTGGTCACATTTAGCCTCTGTAGTATCCAATTTGGTCATTTTCGCCCTCTGATTGGATGAAAATTAAATAACTTCTAATATATAATGTCATTTCAGACTACAGTTTTGCTTAATTTGATGGGATATATGGTGATTGGACGGATTGAGAAACTGAATTTATCCAATTTTTAATGTCACCAAATCATAGGATATGGGGGCAAAAGACATAACTTTGAATACCACGGGAGGCAAATAAGTGTTTAATCCTTTTTTCTATTTCATTCCCGTCTTTTTTCCCACTTCCTTGGTTTTACTACTTCCAAAGTTCCAATGACAATCAGTTTTATCTACTGTTGTAGCTTTGGAATTCAGACCATGGACATGTTGTTGAGGCCTGTAAAGATAGCTTGAACAAACTTAAGCTTGATTACCTCGACCTTTACCTTGTTCATTTCCCCGTTGCCACTAAGCATACTGGTACTAATTCTATATTCCTGATGTATACTTCTTTGCTTTTTAATCTCAGTTTTTTTATTGCTGGGCATTTAAGTAAAACGTACGGTATGACCAGTAGTTTCTCAAGGAATATGAGTGTATAATGTACTTGGAAGTGGACTCTGCACATTTTAAGTCAATTTATTGGAGGGGATCTATATGCTTCGGGGGGGTGAGAGTCACCTTCAGGTAGTTGCTTTCGGTCAATCTACTCTTCGCGTCACCCCCAGCAGGGTGGGCAATTTAAGTTCAATGTATATGACCGTTAGTTTTGCAAGGAATATGTGTGTATAATGCACTCAATATCACAAGTGTGATTTGTTTTCCATTGCATAATGCACAGAGATAAATAGGGCGGACTAGCGGGAAAAAATTTATGTTGCCTACACGAATTGAATTTTACGTACAGTTCTTTATGCTGGTTCATGTCAGCCAACTCCGAATCATTTCAGGAATAAGGCTTTGTTGTTGTTGTTGTTGTTGTTTTTGTTTGCATAATGCACAGAGATAGTACCATACTTATGCTAGGTGGGTAGATCCAGAACAGGCTAGTTAGTGACAGTAGAAGATAGACATTTCGAATTTTTATTCGGCAAATTGAGCATCTGCATTTTCTGTCTAGCTTCAGTGACTTCTTTATCTGATTTACAAGATCCTAAAGCTTGAAAATTGGCTCTAGAGTAAAGAACAACAACTTTTTCGTTGCTTGACCTGTTGTTGACTCCAAAGTTCAGCTTCTTGCTCACTTAAATTATGCGTTGTTCATATGGTCTTATAGGAGTGGGTACGACTGGCAGTGCTTTAGATGAGGACGGAGTTCTGGAAATTGATACAACCATAACATTGGAAACAACCTGGCATGATATGGAAAGTTTGGTTTCCATGGGATTGGTTCGTAGCATTGGGATCAGGTACTGAATGAGACACGTTACTATGTTTTGTATGCTTACTGATTGGGTTAGCTAATAAGCTAAATGTAATTAGCATGTCTTGTTTTTGTGATGGTCTGAAAGTTATTTTATTTTTGGCTTAATACATCAGAAGCTCCCTGAACCTACTTAAAGTGGCATTTAGTCTTTTACTTTTGTGCATGAAATCAGTTTTTATATGGCCTTCAAACAAAGTGTTGAGCCAGAAAAGCACATAAAAGATTCATTGAAAATCTAGGAACCTGGAAATTGTGCCATTATAAATTGGAAACAGGGATAATTGACAAGGTAAGAAATGCGGTGCATGTTTCTTTGTAGTTTTCACCTTCGGTTTCATTTTGTTTAGAGGGAAGTGCACAGATCGACAAAAGCAGTATGGTATAGTTAAAATTCTAGAGTTGGATGCATATCCTTTTACTGGTAGGGGTAAATCTCATATCACATGCAAGTACAGAGATCATCGATATTCTTACTTATGACTTTTGAGTATTTTTCACATGTTTTCCTTTCTTCGAATTTGTAATTATGTTCTAATAGGAAGTATTGTTTTGCAGCAACTACGACATTTTCCTGACGAGAGATTGCCTAGCCTGCTCAAAAGTGAAACCAGCTGTGAATCAAATAGAAACACATCCATACTTCCAACGTGATTCTCTTGTGAAATTCTGTCAGAAGCATGGCGTCTGTGTTACAGCTCACACTCCTCTCGGAGGTTCCACGGCAAATACTGAATGGTTTGGGACAGTCTCATGTTTAGATGATCCAGTTCTTAAAGTACGTATGCTGTCATTATCCCGATCCGAGTTATCCTTTTCTTTTTATAATATCTCACATCTTCTTTCCTTATGCAAGGGTTTGGCTGAGAAATACAAAAAAACAGCCGCACAAGTTGTCTTGAAATGGGGCATCCAGCGAAACACAGTCATCATTCCCAAGACATCAAAACTTGAGAGACTGAAGGAAAATTTTGAAGTCTTCGACTTTGAGTTGAGCAAAGAGGACATGGACATAATCAAAAGTTTGGACAGGAACTACCGGACCAACCAACCCGCAAAGTTTTGGGGAGTAGATCTTTATGCTTAAGCATGTTTGCTTGTAGTATAAGTTTCAAATTTGCTTCTTTAAACCGGTGATCTTTCGGTTTGTGCTTGCTTTAAAAATAAATGTTTGCTAACATTGTTGTGCACTTTGAAACCTTTTCCTATTACGCTTTACTGATCAACAACATTATGCCAACTTTTTCTGTTTATTTTATTTTACTATCTGCTTAATTTTTGTATAATGTAGCTCCTCATTATAAACCTTGACATTGTTTATTATGATTTCCTTTTTGATTAATCATATTAAACATGTTGGTTTTGTTTAAGGAAGCTTTTCCCGCTATGGGGGCATAAGATAGGGTAGTTGAATGAGAAAAAAAAACTAAAGTAAATAATTGTTTGATAACATATAGTATTATATTGATGTTGGATCTCCCATAAATCCTATAATATGTAACACATCATAAGTAAGGAGTATCTGATTGATATGGAGTAAGCAAGAGAAAGAAATTAGATGGAAATAACACTGAATAATGGGTTCAAAATGCCGATGATAGGTCTCGGTTTGTGGCGTATGAAAGCCAACGATATTAGAGACCTTATTATTCATGCTATCAAGATTGGTTATCGCCATTTTGATTGTGCCGGTACTGTACTTTCTCTACTCTCTGTTCTTTGACCATACGTTATTATTTATTTGTTGAAAAACTCGTATGTTATTCATGTTTCATAAATACATTATTTTCTTTCTTACCTTCATAACAAGCGGTTTAGTTTTTCTTGAAGTTGTTTGTATAGTACGTAATGGTTAATTCCGATACACTTTTGTGCTTAAATTTGTGTATGGATGGATGGATGGATATAGCTGATTACAAGAATGAAGAACAAGTAGGAGAAGCACTTGCAGAAGCTATTCAAACTGGTATTGTCAAAAGGGAGGACCTTTTCATCATAACTAAGGTTCATTCTATTATAATATGGTTACACTTATTTGTGTTTACGTATTATTTAGCAATTGTGCAGCTGGGAGTGAAATTTCTGTATAAATAAATACTTATTAATTTTGTAGCTCTGGAATTCAGATCACGGGCATGTCATTGAAGCGTGTAAAAGTAGTTTAAAGAAACTTAAGCTTGATTATGTTGATCTCTACCTTGTTCATTTTCCCCTTGCCACTAAGCATATAGGAGTCGGCACGACAGGCAGTGTATTAGATGAGGAGGGAGTGCTCGAGATTGATACAACCATATCTTTGGAAACAACATGGCATCATATGGAGAATTTGGTTTCCATGGGTTTGGTCCGTAGCATTGGGATCAGGTAGCTCCTATACCCTTACGATCGATCTTTTTTACTATCATTATTGGGTATGATCGAGATAAATGTTACAAACATCTATCTCAGCTCAGCTTGGGTTTTAATAAATCAGTTGTATATGACTTTTGAGATTTGGTTCCAATTTAATTTGTATGGAACTGGCAGCAACTATGACATATTCCAAACAAGAGACTGCATAGCCTACGCAAAAGTGAAACCAGCAGTGAATCAAATAGAAACGCATCCATATTTCCAACGTCATTCGCTTGTTCGATTTTGTAAGAAGCATCACATTTGTGTTACTGCTCACACTCCTCTTGGGGGTTCTCTAGCTAATACTCAAAGATATGGCTCTATTTCATGTTTGGAAGATCCCATTCTTATAGTAAGTATATACTCTTACTTATCCTTTTCTATGTTTAATTAATTATTACTACGATATGATTACTGCTCATACACGTTTCCGTGATTGAAGAGTTTGGCAGAGAAATATGAAAAAACCGTCGCGCAACTTGTACTCCGACAGGGCATTCAACGAGACATTGCTGTCATCCCCAAGACATCAAATCTTGATAGACTCTTGGAAAATTTCCAAGTTTTCAACTTTGAGCTGACCAAAGATGACATGGACTTAATCACATCTTTGGACAGAAATTACCGGACTAACCTCCAGTCTCCAACGTTTTGGGGTCTAGATTTGTATTTATAAACATGAGTTTGAGTTTGATTTGCTTGTATTCATTAATACTTCCCGTAAATTGGTAATTGCCATTCTGTTACTTGTAATTGACTTTACCTTGTTAAGGCTTGGTTGGTTTGTCGGGTTTTCAAATAAATTCTATAAATTTCGTGAAATTCATTTAGAATTCCTTAATTTCATTGTTTGGTTTACTATTGGAATTCATTTCTAATTTATGGACAACAATAGACTACTTTTGTCTGTTATTATAGTGATCATTTCGATCAACCTAAAAATGGATCATTAGTTTAGAAACTTTCAAAGTTCACAAGCCATAAATTTACTTTAACAGCAAAATTCAAAGACAATAAATGTAAGTTACCCTGTATTATTTGATCTTACAATAACTTTTCCCTTTTATACTATTTGATCTTACAATAATTTTTCATTTTATATTATTTGGTCTTACAATAATTTATTCTATAAACAAATCAAATCAAAAATAAACACATAGTGATATACGTAGCTTTTTTTTCTTTTTTGAATAAAACTCGTGTCAAACAATGTTTTAAAAACCGATTCAACCATAGATCCGTCATGACAGAAAGGTCAAGAGCCAGTTGGTTCAACCTATTAATCCGCGATGGTTGAGCCGTCTGATATCATTAATAAAAAATATAAACGAGCTTCAACTTCTCACAAAACAAAATCATATGTTTAATCATTGCCTTCTTCGGAATAATATAATTCATGGTTGCAAGGTAATTAAAGTTGAAGAAGCAAGTAGTCTCATCTCTAATTAGAGTTTTGATTACAAGTTAAATAATAAAGAAAAATATAATATGATACTAATTAGTTTCAGCTCAACTAGTATATTCGTTCATTTTTTTTGAAGAGAAAAGTTTAGCTAAGGGTAAGCCTACCCATTCGCAAGGTCAGGGCAAATAACAGATCTCGATTAGGGTTTACAGTGAAGTTTACAGATTGGCTACCAATAAGAGCTAAAATTTGGCGAAGCGGGACTCCAATCTCAAACCTTTCAAGCAGAAGATACAATGCATTACCACTTGAACCAACTTTTATTAGTGCCACTTGGACCAACTCTTATTGGTTAGTATATTCTTTTATACGTGCTTGGAAAGTAGAGAGATAAAATAATAACAAAATAAAAAGTAGCATACTTGTTCAAGAAGAAAAGAAAAAGAAAAGTCTAAGAAGTTTATTATATTTACATGCCAAATTCTTCTTTTTCTTTTCAACTTCAAGTATAGCTGGCTTGAAAACTCAATGGATCCATCAAGAATCAGCCTCCGTCCGTTCAAACTTTCCGACGCCGACGATTTTCTAAAATGGGCTAGCGACGACAGAGTTACAAGATATCTCCGATGGAATTCAATTACCACTAAAGAAGACGCTTTAGAACACCTTGAAAAAGTAGCCATACCTCATCCATGGCGTCGCTCCATATGTTTCGATGATCTATCCATCGGATATATTTCCGTCTGGCAGTATTCTGGGGACGATCGGTGCAGAGCAAACATCGGATACGCGCTGGCTGCTGATTTTTGGGGGCAGGGAATAGCGACGGTGGCTCTGAAGATGGCTGTTACTGTTGTGTTTGATGACATTACTGAATTAGCCCGGCTTGAGGCTCTTGTGGAGACTGATAATTTGAGATCTCAGAGAGTTTTGGAGAAGGTAGGGTTTATGAAAGAAGGTGTTTTGAGGAATTATGGTTATTGTAAAGGTCAAATTCGAGATTTTGTTGTTTACAGTTTCCTATCTACCGATAAGGTTTTGTAGTGAACTCAACCTGAGTTCATTGATTTGGAGCATGATGTATGATATAAATTATAACCGTGTTGTTGTCGTATTAAAAAAAACTTCGTAGCAAATGAAAAGTAATCTATTGCATAACTGAGAAGTTTGAACGATCAAAGAATATGGCTCTTTCGAGATTTTTGTCTTGAGAAATATTAAATATAGTGACTGATAAGAATGTAAATAAATCGTGTTATTTATGAATGACTTGAGTTTGGCTCGATTAGAGATGGACTAGACGTTCTAATTTTATTTATAAACTAAGCCGGCTTGTTCATGGCAAAATTTCATACTCACAAGCAAATTCATTTAGTTGTTTGTTTATGAACAAACTCGAACAGGGTCTCAATCAGGCCCGGTTCAATTACTTTTCTTAATAATGGTATTTATGAATGGAAAAATGTAAACTTTGTGAAGCTACATTATTTTTATTGCAAAATTTGATATTACTCTAGTTGCTATTTGGTCAGCTCGTATACAAACATAATAAAACAAATAATAAAAGAATTGTTATTGAGTATCCATTTTTTCACGAGTAAAGCTTGTGAGCTTACTGATTAACATAATTAATGAATTGTTCGTAAGTAATATTTATCAACATAATTAATGAGCTCATGAGCATAACTCGTGATCAAAATAAACATTGTAAGCAATTCACGAACCGGATTTTGAAAGATGACATTTTCTTGAAATGTCCATGCATCCATTCACTACAACTCTGCCCATTCCATCAACTTTCTATGCTGCATAAAGTTAAGGCTGTGGCGATGATACAATTTACAAAAACAACCCATTTGATACCTTTGATATTTTCTCATCATTTATAACATATATAAATATATAAACAAAAAGTACTATTTAGTCACTAACCTATCTCAAATTTGTGCCTTTGACCACTAACATTTTATTTGGTCACATTTGACCACTCAGCTTTGTAATTTGATAAAATGTCACCCTTATTATGTTAAATGGCATTCCTACATTTATATTATTTTTCAATTTTTAGGTTTAGAATTGATTTATTTATTTAAAATAGAAGAAATATAATGTTTAACATATTTATGTCCTTTCAATTTTGATCTACGAAATGTGAAATTTCACTAAATTGGTAATTCAATGACCCAACATGACCAAATTACAAAAGTTGAGTGGTCAAACGTGACGAAATAAAATGTCGGTGTCAAATGTACAAATTTAGAATAGATCAATGGCTAAATAGTATTTTTTGTCATATATAAATGAACCTTACACGTTTATGACCTGCTAATAATTTTAATATTTATTTTTTGTTTTACTTAAGAAAACTATTTGAAGTGTTAATTGACGTTAGCATCATATTAAAAATTATAATATGAGTGACTTTTATACTACGTTTTGAAATAATGGTTATGAAAGTGAAAATAATTAAAATTTAGTGGCAGTGTAATTTACTAGAGTCTCAGGTGAGTTTCACGAGAGTTTCTGAAGCCTTTTACTGTAGTGTCACTAAAATTTCAAGTTTCACCATAATCCTATAAAGTTACATCAAAATTTTAATAAATAAATTCCATCAAAATTTCACATGAATTGTATAAGAGTACTTTTACCAACGTTAAAAAATGTCTCGCTTGAATCCATTGAGGTTTCACATATGAATTCCACTGTGAATTATTGTATAATTACTAGCTTGATCACTTGTATTCATTTTTATTTCCTTGTGATATTAATTGGTATAAATATCAACCCTACATACTGTGTCATTTAGACATTTCGTCTTATATAGATCTGCTCACATCAGGATAATTTCTCTCCTTCTTTAACTCCACAGTCTAAATAGTCTTTACTACTAACAAGGGAAATAGTTATCGACAATAGTTATGTTATAGTTAGCAAGCCAATCACCAAATGTTCGCGTGAGTCTCTTTATGCTCCAACGATTCCTAATAGTCGTGTCCGAAAAATCACTTAAGGTCTGCTCTTAGTTCTTTGTGTTAGAGAATAGGGTACGGCCTCCTTGCTCTAAAATGTTCTCTGATTGTTCTTCCTTGTTTCCCAAGTTATTGTTATGTATATATTTAGGAATTCTCACGTGTATAGATTCTTATGATAGCTAGACTTCGTTATGTATATATATATATATATATATATATATATATATATATATATATATATATATATATATATATATATATGCAGTGAGGCTATGGTGAGGGACTCCCTCACTCATTATTCTAAGGGAGTTTCAGTGTTGATCTCGTTGCCAAACAAAACAAGTCTTAATTAAATAAAAAAGGTAATATATATCCACAACATATGGATGCGGCAATTAAAATATTCTATTTCTTATTGCTTATTTATAAAAACAACAATTAAAATATTCTTTTTCTTATTTCCTACAAGATATGGATGCGGCAATATTATTTCTACAAAAAGTAATTATGAGTACACCTTAACTACTTAGGATTCATTAATCAATTTTTTTTATATATAAACAAGTAACGTGTCTTCTTCTTCCCTATTACTATCTACAAGTAAATTATTCTTTTTTCCTCCAGAAATCGTCAAATTCTTTTTCTATCATTCGTGAAAGTGGTGAGTTCATAGTTATTTTTATTAATTTTGGTACGTTAAAGTGAAAGTGGTGAGTTCGTGTCATAGTTAATTAAGATTGATGAACTAACCTATAATTATTAAAATTAATACATTGAAATTTTAAATTATGGATATTTAGGTTGGGTGACGTCTTTTTAAGATTGATAAACTTGCTTTCATTAAATTAATTGTTAATTTTGCTTTATTATTATGAACAGTTTTGATCTTATGAATTCTAAATTGAGAATAAGAAGACTAAAAATCTTGAATGAACTGAATCTAATAATTAGAAAATCCCATAGATTCCATGCATAAAATCAAGAATTGAATTTACTCTTATTATTTCAACGGTAATGAATATGATCACAAATTGTATAATAGTAATAAAGTTGAAAAGGATCATGACAACCTTTACAGAAGTATTTTCATTCGAACTCTTATGTTATTACTTTTCTAATAATGTTTTTTTTTCCTTTTATAAAGATGGAGGCCGACGACAATTCCGCGGCTCAAATCGATGACTTGACCAATAATATTGTGAATAGCGAACAATCTGACGGAGAACAAGATTTCGACAATGAAGTTGTAAGTGATCAACTTAAGCCAACAATAGGAAAAGAGTTTGAAACATTAGATGATGTTTTTAAATTCTATAATGCCTATGCAAGAAACGTTGGGTTTAGTGTTCGATTGTATTCGTCAAAGAAGAAAAAGGGCACCCAAGAAATTATTAGGAAAGAATATGTATGTTCAAAGCAAGGAAAATCCAAAAAGTTTAGACAAGCTAATGCCCAAAGGCGTCGGGGTCAATACAGAGCTAGTTGTAATGCTAAATTGGTTGTCGTGAGAAATAAAAACCATATGTTTACAGTGAAAACATTTACTGAGGAGCACAATCACTCGTTACTAACCCCAACAAAAACACCCTTCCTACGGTCTCATCGCCAAGTTTCATCTGTTGCAAAGTCCTTGAGCGAACAAATGTCGACAGTTAATATACCTACACATCAGCAATATAATTTTCTCCAAGTACAAGCAGGGGGGATGGAAAATGTCGGATGTACGCAGAAGGATTTGTATAATCATAAGACAAAGGAGAGATTGAAGTTAAAGGGACATGATGGAGATATGTTTCATGAATATTTTGAATCTGAGGTCACAAAAAACCCTTCTTTTTATTTCAAGATTGATGCGGATGATAATAAAAAAATTACACGTTGTTTTTGGGCTGATGCAACAATGAGACGGAGTTATGGATTTTATAATGATGTTATCATTTTTGATACTACATACAACACCAATCGGTATGGGATGATATTTGCGCCTATTTTAGGGGTCAACAATCACAGACAGACTATTGTTTTTGCTTGTGCCTTATTGAATGGGGAACATTGTGACAATTTTGTGTGGTTATTTAAACAATTTCTCAAAGCTATGCCTAGTGATGCGCCCAAAATGATAATCACTGATCAAGACCCTGCAATGACGCTTGCCATATCTAAAACCTTACCAAATACCTTGCACAGGTATTATAAATTTTCTATTAACTCAATACACTTTACTTGGAGTTATAATTTTTGCCTAATGTCTTTCGGTGGATTTTCTTAAGAGTTGACAAAAAAATTTCTTGTTGCATTATTCACAGGTATTGTATTTGGCACATTGTGTCAAAGTTTTCAGAAAAAATTGGTGCCAAAAAATACGCAACACTTGATGGAAAATTTCATGATTGCATATGGAATTCAGAGAGTCCTGAAGAGTTTGATCTCAAGTGGACAGAACTTGTGACAGAAGGTGGATTAAACAAAAATGAGTGGTTGAAACATATTTATCAAATTCGTTCCAAGTGGATTCCAGCATATGTTAATCATGTTTTCTCAGCAAACATGTCAAGTAGCCAACGAGCGGAGACCAACCATGCATTTTTCAAGAAATATATCAATAAAAGCAACTCTTTATTTGACTTCATGGTGAGGTTTGGTAGGGGACTCGTTAAGCAACGTCACGGAGAGTTGGTTGCAGATATCAAAGATATGAACGAGAAGCCAAAAATAAAAATGAATCATGACTTTTTGGATCATATGGTTGATCTTTATACGAATGAGATTTACTATATATTTGAGGATGAAATGTGGGTCTGTTTGAAGTATAAAATTGAGCTTATTAGCGAAACAGAGAATCAACAGATGTTTACGGTTAAAAGAAATGATGGAGGGGATAGTAGAGGTCGTAAAGTTTTATATAACAAGGAACTAAATTTTGCTTCTTGTAGCTGCAAAAAGTTCGAGAGTTTTGGCATCCCATGTAGGCATATCTTGAGTTATTTAGTAAAATGTCAAGATTTCGTCAAGTTACCAGATCAATACATCCAAAACAGATGGACCAAGGAAGCAAAAGCAGGAGTGGTGATTGATAATGACGGTTTGATTATAAATGATGACGAAAAATTTATCTTGGAACGGAGTCAAATGGTGAAAGGATGTGTAGATTTGATTGACAAAGCTTTCAAGAGTGAAGAAGCAAAAAACATTTTAAAAGATGGGCTTCAAATAATTCGCGAGAAAATTGAAGGAGTGACAACTTTTGAAGAAAAAAATAGCTCTTTATGTAGTCCTGCTACAAGTGAAAACGAATTGAATCACCTTGAACATGTCTTTAATGAACCAGATAAAGTGCGAGCAAAAGGTTGTGGAAAAAGGTTGAAAGGAGGAAAAGAAAAGGCAATGATGAAAGCAAAAAAGAATAAAAAATCTAGAAAGTGCAGTGTGTGCGGTGAAGTTGGTCAAGCTCATGATAAAAGAACTTGTCCATCACTTCAGTAAGAAAATCTATAATTCTTTTTTCACTCTTCAATTATTTTTATGTATTAACATTTAACAGATATGCATATTTTATTTAATGTAGGGATGCAACGATCAAGGAAGAAAAAGAAGAAGATGAAGTTGAGAGCGCATAAAATAGTATTGGCCATTTACTGAGATTAGGTGATATAAATAATCTGATTTAATTTCTTGAGTTATTTTTTTTTCGATAGACTTTGTTGTTATTTTGCTCAATTGAATGACAGTACTTTTTCATATTTTTCTAGACCAGTTGAGTTACTCAACTCAAAAACACATCTAAAAAAAATAATGATATTTATTTGTCAGATGAATAGGCAATGAATTTAAATTAATGAAAATTTTCAAATATAATAATAGTAGTGCGTGGATGTGTCATGTTTCTTTTACTTTTTTAATATAAATGATGTGAGTGTGGATATATATTACCTTTTTTATTTAATAAAGACTTGTTTTGTTTGGCAATGAGATCAACACTGAAACTCCCTTAGAATAATGAGTGAGGGAGTCCCTCACCATAGCCTCACTGTATATATATGTATCATTGTCTCGTTAATAAAGCAAGTCAGTTTAGCAAAACTTACATGATACTAAAGTTTTAAATCAACCAACGACTTCAACCTTCTTTTTTTCTCTACCCCAAAATCCATTGTTTTGTGTTTTCTCTTCTATACCGAAACAGTGCAGTTCTCGGCTTCACTATGAATAAGTTAACTGATGCTAGTTGTTTAGTTATGTATTGTATCTTTAATTTTCACTGTGTTTGTTTTCAACCGAAAAGTATCTCAGGGTTGAGATTATGAAATCTGTATATCCTAATTATCTTGATGGAAAATGGAATTTGGAACTAAGCATCAGAAATAGAACCAATAACAAGTTTATCATGTCATCATATCACAGAACGAATTAATTGAAGTAAAATAGTTAGGCAATTGATATTGAAGATGCCCATTGAAATACTTCAAAAGTAGTTGCTTGCTGAACTAGTTACATTTTTTAATCAGTAGTTTAATTAGTCCACATTTAGAATAAAAATCACTTGCGAGAAGTCAATCTTAATCATTCGGAACAACAGAATATTAATTTGAAACAACATAGTATTAATTTGAAACAACCGAGTATTAATTTGGAACAACATAGTATTCTGTTGAAACATTATAGCATATGGAACAACCCAATATTTCATTCGGAACAACAAAATACTAATTTGAAACAACAGAGTATTAATTTGAAACAACCGAGTATTCAAATTGGAACAACCATAGTAACCATTGTGAATGTATGAGAAGTGATGCATATTTAGTAGAAGAGCTTGATTGTCGAGTACATAATATTGTCCAATCATTTGCATGTTAATTGAGTAAAATTAGATCCCAAGTATTCAAAATGTAATTAAGTATATTCTGTGAAGTACAATATATTAATAAAAGAAGGAAATTTATTATTCCTTTCTCAAATTTCAAAACTACTTATTCAATGGGGTGGTGGAAAAATTGCAATTTAAATCTTTTGGCTTGAAAGTGGTAAAATTGATTCGGTAGTTGCAATATAGAGGGGGAAATGGCTAAATTTTTCATCAAAAGGGTTCTACATGTAATGAAGCAATCATTTTAAAACAATGGGTTAGAATTTTCTTTGAAATGGTGAAGGGTATTTGATGTTTATTGTCATTACTCTTCACATTGATTGTAACGAATGGGGCAGTAAAGACAACATTAGACTCTACTTGAAAGGATCGGTCTATGTTGCAGCTCAGTTTACTGCCTTTCTACATTATTAAGGACAAGAATGCTCTAAAGCAGGAGGTATTGTTACGTAGAGGAGTATGAACTAAGGAATATAATGTTTATGTTGTTATTTGCTAAGTCTGTTATTCGCTTGTTTATCGTCCATTTGTATCAGAAGGTTGAAAGGATCTAACTGCTGATTTAATTTCAGGCTTGAGACCAGAAATGCAATAAGACTCAGTTAGAGCAGGCTGAACCTTTTCCAATTAGAGTTTTATAGATTCAAATTCATCATGGTAGGCTAACATAGTGGTACCATTTGTGAATCCCAGAATTGGGCTCACATCACATCAAGTTTGTAACTGTGGCATCAACTTGTTCGCTGATCTGGACATTCAAATCTTTGATTTGTTGCTCCATCGCATCCATACCAAGTTGCTATTTTCAATCTTCTACAAAATATAAAGGCTGCTAGAATACTTGGATATTTTTAGTTTAAGTAACACTATTTTATATAGCTGCTCATGTATCCAGATATATTCTGGGTACATAAACTTTCATTGTGTTGTATTGCATGATTGTTTCAAGTGATTCAATTTTGTGCTTAAATATTACAGAGCTCCATTCAATCCAAAGTGTTAATTATGAGATAATCATATGATAATAGTTGGAACAACCGAGTATTATTTTGAAACAACAAGTAATAATTTGAAACAACCGAGTCTTAATTTGAAACAACCGAGTATTCTGTTGAAACAATATAGCATATGGAACAACTGAATATTTCATTCGAAACAACAGAATATTATTTTGAAACAACACAGTATTAATTTGAAACAACCGAATATTAATTTGAAACAACCATAGAAAAATTAAAAAAATAAAAAATCGTTTATAAATAACAAAAATGGATCTCAAAATGACGGCATAATTAATACGAGTTCAATGGTATAATTTTTTTTTGAAAAACGAGTTCGAGAAGAGCGGAAAAATGCATTTTAAAGAAAATAATTAAAACTTTTTCTCTCTCCAGGGGTGACATCAGCGCTGACATCACCTCCTCTTCATTCCCTCCATTTTTCACGTTTAAAGATTTTTCATTTAATTACAAGTTTGCCAACTTTCCATGTTCAATTACAAAATTACCCCCAACTCTTTCCCTTGTCACACCATAAGCCCATTGTCACACCTAGCCTTTCTCTACCCATATATTATTTGATCTTACAATAATTTTACCTTTTATATTATTTGGTCTTAAAATAGCAACTCAAAAATAAAACACACAATACACACTCTTTTTTCCTTTTTCCTTTATGAGTAAAACATGTGCCAAATAATGTTTTAAAAAGTGACTCAATCATAGACTCGGCGGAGTTAGTTGGTTCAACCTTAACCGTCGTCATCTATATATCTATATAAAGGGAGCTAAAACAAAGCTCCCACATGATGCCACATCAAATTTTGCTTATGTGTCAATCAATTAAAATTTCTAATTTGAAAATTATTTTAAATGTTATTAATTTATTAAAGCATTTTTTTGTTGTGATTTATTGTCTTTTACACTACCATTTCTAACGTTTCACTATACTTATTGTGCAACCGTTATACAGACTATAAATAGTTATAATTGAAATTAAATGTTAATAAAATATAAAGAAGTGACATAACAAAAAATGTTAGTATAAGAATCGATTACTTCTTGGACTTCATGTTCACCTCCGGTAAGAACTCGATTGGTTGTATTTCTATTTCTCCCATTTTACTATACAAAAGAAAAGAGTGTTCAAAAGAATAGCGACTCTAATCACTATTTGGGGGTAGCAAAAGCTAAGGTCTTGAGGGATCCACACAAAAAATAGCATCGACTACTGCAATCTCTCTCTCGGCTTTCACATGTGATCGAGATGATACGATTGTCTGGTACGCATAACATCTTCATACAAATGAACTTTGGTGGACTTTCGAATCATTATCCTCTCAATCGATTCTATTACAAATTTTAATGTATATTTCATTACTATATTTTAATTATTAAATAATTGTTTGTGATTATGAGCTTTCATCTACCTATATATCTCATTAAAATTGAATTGCTAAACAATTTTTTTACATTAAATCGAATGCGTACTTTTTATTATTATGAATTTAGTGTATTAGTAATATAGACGATGAATATTATGTGTCATTTCAATTTGAATTAATTTTCTTATAAATTCTATAATATTTTATTGTGTTACGTAAGTTTAATAATCTAAATTTAATTTTGTAAACAATTTAGATTTTTTCTCTATATATTTTTGAAGAAAAAAAAGTCTAATTAAACAATTTAATCGAAATCAGTACAAAGCACGGGTATTTGACTAGTTAATAAAAAAAATATAATCAAGCTTCAAGTTCTCATAAAACAAATAACATGTGTCTAATCATTTCCTTCTTCAGAAAAATATAGTAACCTGGTTTCATAGTTGCAAGGTAACTGAAGTTGAAGGAGTAAGTGAGAGTCTTCTCTATTATTCTCTCATGAGAGTTTCAACTAGAAATAGAATAATAAAAAATATCAATGTGACCAGTTAGCTACATTCAATTGGTCTATTCGTTAATGTATGCGCCGAAAGTTAAGAGATAGAATAATAGAGTCAAGTTCAAATGAGATAAGGGTTTAGGATGAGACTAGTTTTTATGGTGAGACAATGGGTATTTTTGTAATTCAATAGGGGGAAGATGACAAACTTGTAATTAAAGGAACACCCCTCATGCGTGAATTGAAGGGAAAGAAGAGGAGGTGATGTCAGCGTTGATGTCACCTCTGGAGAGAGAAAGAGTTTTAATTATTTTCTTTAAAATCCATTTTCCCGCTCTTTCCAAACTCATTTTTCAAAAAACATATACCAGTGAACTCGTATTAATTAAGCGGTCATTTTGAGATCCATTTTTGTTATTTATAGACGATTTTTTTTTTTATGATTGTTCCAGCAGAATACTATATTTGTTCCACCGGACTACTCCAATTGTTCCACTAGAATACTACATTTTTTTACACTTCCAGATGGCATTTAAAAAATAAATAATGAAAATATTCCAGCTGGAACAAATGTAGTATTCTGCTGGAACAACCGAGTATCCAATTTGGAACAAAAATAAAAATAAAATAAAAATCGTCTATAAATAACAACAATGGATCTCAAAATGACCGCCTAATTAATACGAGTTCACTGGTATAATTATTTTGAAAAATGAGTTCGGAAAGAGCGGGAAAATGCATTTTAAATAAAATAATAAAAACTTTTTCTCTCTCAAGATGTGACATCAGCGCTGACATCACCTCCTCTTCCCTTCAATAATGCCCTTCTATGTTTTTAAAATTTCAAAAATGCCACCAATTTTTAATTGTCTCACACTAAAAGAAATCTCTCCATAATGACATTGCCTCACTTATCCTATCTCTAGAATAATAATAATAATAATAACAAAATAAAAAGTCGCATACTTCAAGAAGAAAAGAAAAAGAAAAGTCTAAGAAGTTTATTATATATATTTACATGCCACATTCTTCTTTTTCTTTTCAACTTCAAGTATAGCTGGCCTGAAAACTCAATGGATCCATCAAGAATAAGCCTTCGTCCATTCAAACTTTCCGACGCCGACGACTTTCTAAAATGGGCTAGCGACGACAGAGTTACAAGATATCTCGAATGGAATTCAATTACCACTAAAGAAGACGCTTTAGAACACCTTGAAAAAGTAGCCATACCTCATCCATGGCATCGCTCCATATGTTTCGATGATATATCCATCGGATATATTTCCGTCTGGCAGTATTCTGGGGACGATCGGTGCAGAGCACACATCGGATACGCGCTGGCTGCTGATTTTTGGGGGCAGGGAATAGCGACGGTGGCTATGAAGATGGTTGTTGCTGTTGTGTTTGATGACATTACTGAATTAGCCCGGCTTGAGGCTCTTGTGGAGACTGATAATTTGAGATCTCAGAGAGTTTTGGAGAAGGTAGGGTTTATGAAAGAAGGTGTTTTGAGGAATTATGGTTATTGTAAAGGTCAAATTCGAGATTTTGTTGTTTACAGTTTCCTATCTACCGATAAGGTTTTGTAGTGAACTCAACCTGAGTTCATTGATTTGGAGCATGATATATGATATAAATTATAGTGAACTCAACCTGAGTTCATTGAATTTGGCTTGAATTCGTTATAATATTCTAGTGAGAAAAACATGAGAAAAGCAGAACAAATTATTCGTTGTAATAATTTGGCTCGATTACAAATTTATTTCCAATAAAAAAAACTTTGGGTCTTTGTATCAACTTTTCAAGATGGAGGAAAGCCCGTAGCTTTGAAAGATCACATTATAAGTAACATCAGAAAGCCCAATTCACTACAACTCTGGCCCATTCCATCAACTTTCTATGCGTACACATCTGCATAAAGTTAAGGCCGTCGCGATGATACAATTTACAAAAACAACTGATTTGATACCTTCCATATTTTCTCATCATTTATAACACATATAAATATATAAAAATAAAAAGCACTATTTAGCCACGGATCTATCTCAAATTTGTGCATTTGGCTATTGGCCTTTTATTTGGTCACATTTGGCCACTCAGGTTTGTAATTTGGTGAAATGTCACCCTTATTATGTTAAATGACATTCATAAATTTGTATTATTTTTAAATTTTTAGGTTTAGAATTAATTTTCTTATTTAAAATAGAAGAAATATAATGTTTAACATAATAATGTCCTTTCAATTTTGATCTACGAAAGGTGAAATTTCACTAAATTGGTAATTCAATGACCCAATATGACCAAATTACAAAGTTGAGCGGCCAAACGTGACTAAATAAAATGTCGGTGGCCAAATGCACAAATTTAGGATAGATCAGTGGCTAAATAGTGTCTTTTTGCCATATATTAATGAACATAACACGTTTATGACCCACTAACAATTTTAATTTTTGTTCTTTCAGCTCTGTTTTACTTAAAATAACCAGTTGAAGTGTCAACTGAAGTTTAACGGGCATCATATTAGAAATTATAATATGAGTGACGTTTATACGTTTTGAAATAATGGTTATGACGTGAAAATAATTAAAAATTAGTGATAGTGTAATATACTCAAGTCTCAGGTGAGTTTTACCAGAAATATCATCAAGATTTTTGAAGCCTTTTACTGTGGTGTCACTAAAATTTCAAGTTTCACCATAATCCTATAAAGTTACATCAAAATTTCAATAAACTTATACAGTTTTATATAAATTCCATCAAAATTTCACATGAATTGTATAAGAGTACTTTTACCAACGTTAAAAAATGTCTCGCTTGAATCCATTGAGGTTTCACATATGAATTCCACTGTGAATTATTGTATAATTACTAGCTTGATCACTTGTATTCATTTTTATTTCCTTGTGATATTAATTGGTATAAATATCAACCCTACATACTGTGTCATTTAGACATTTCGTCTTATATAGATCTGCTCACATCAAGATAATTTCTCTCCTTCTTTAACTCCACAGTCTAAATAGTCTTTACTACGTACTAACAAGGAAAATAGTTATCGACAATAATTATGTTTAGTTAGCAAGCCAATCACCAAATGTCGCGGGAGTCTCTTTATGCTCCAACGATTCCTAGTAGTCGTGTCCTAAAAATCACGTAAGGTCTGCTCTTAGTTCTTTGTGTTAGGGAATAGGGTTCGGCCTCCTTGGTCTAAAATTTTCTCTGATTGTTTTTCCTTGTTTCCCAAGTTATTGTTATGTATATATTTAGGAATTCTCACGTGTATAGATTCTATGATAGCTAGACTTCGTTATGTATATATATTTGTATCATTGTCTCGTTAATAAAGCAAGTCATTTTAGCAAAACTTACATGATATCAGAGTTTTAAATCAACCAACGACTTCGACCTTCTTTTTTTCTCTACCTCAAAACCCATTGTTTTGTGTTTTCTCTTCTATACCGAAACAGTGCAGTTCTCGGCTTCTTCCTCTTTTTCGAACCATATTGTGTTCTTTGACCTAACTTATATTCATCATGATCATGTCAACACTTTCGTCAACTACATCAAACACTTCACCCGCTTTGTTCTCATCCACCAAATCAAATGTCAAACTTACACTCTGATTGATTTAAAATATGTATATATTAGTCATTTTGCATAGAAAAAACATTTAAACTTAATTTTACCAAACATTATTAAATTTAACAAAATCAACAAATAGTAAACAACTGATAACAACCGTAAACAACACTAACAAACAAACATTAAACAAGAACAACAAACCAAACAAACCTTATTCGTCGCATTTACGTGAAGCTCAAACCGGGAAAATCGTAATCAATTTACACTATATCAACTTGCAATAAGATAAATAAGTAGTATAGCAATAATTGGTGAAGAAAAAATGCCATAAAAGAAGACATCATAGTATAAAATCGTCCAACCTTACAAATTTGTTTTTATATAATCAGACGTAATTTTCACAATTACTTTACGCATCAAAAAATAAACTCTAATTAATAATATATGCTTATCATATCATATTATCAACATCATGTTATGACATTTCATGCCCAATTAATTAATGTTAATAATAATACTAAATTGACGTTAGAGAAATAGATGGGCCTTCTAGATCGTCACCGTAGACTAGACTAGAGCATCACCATCAGATGGTTGTGATTATTTGATTAGATTGAATTATGGGCCCATCTCATCAACTTTCATTTCGGGCCCACATTAAGTTTATAATCGTCTCTTGAACCAATCATGAAATAGAATAGTATCCATGATTTTAATTTAGGTGAATTTTACTTCTAATTTTCCATTTTAATATGTTAAACATCTATCTTCCTTATTTTTTAGTTATATTACTCCTTATAAATCATATATGGAGAGAAAAACTTATATACATTTGCACAGATAAGGATTATTAAATGTGAGTAGCAATTTTACCTGTACTATATTTTGACCAATCCTCATTCACATTGATATGGTCTAATAAAATATTAAAATGCTAAAAAAAGTGATAATTTCTTACAAGAGTAGTGTTCATATCACGGACATCAAGAAATGATCATAGACCGACCATTCACAGAATTACTTTTGATTTATCTTTTAGTTAGATTAAAAAATGAATAAAAATTGGCTACATTTTTACAAATTTGGATTATATGATAGTTCACAAAGGTAAAAAATTAAAGTTTAAGAATCTTATTCAAATTGGATATGTGTTAAGTAAGTTTAGAATGCAATTTGAGACAAAATAAAAATTTGTGCAGTTAGTCAAGTTTTGAACAAATTTGGAGATAAATAACCCATTATTGAAATAGAAATTGTTTAATTGAAAAACCTCTAAACATTAACTACAAGTACAAAATTTCCTTTGATATTGCATTCTACAAGATTGATTGAATAAATCATAAATACACTTTTCTATTTTGTCATGTAATATTTTTTATTGCACTATTTTTCTTTTCATGATAGCTTCTTCCTATAGTTAATGTAGAATAGGGGTAAGTCGATAAAAAAAACCTTAAATACACTAACTCAACTTTCTCTAATAGTCTAAACAAACATATAAAATAAAAAATATAATATATCGAAAGTAATATATATTTTAAACATTGTTGACATTTAATTGGTACAACATTGTATCATATTGTCTAACACAATAGAGGATTTTTAGTCACGTTGTTATACGCATGTGTTCCTTTCTTATTTGAGTCGGGGGCAATAGGACTAAAATGTTAAAACATAAGGAGAATTAAGAATTTTGTAAATATACATATTGTGTAAAAAATAATATAATTTGTGATAGGGAATAAATAATGCTAGTATTTATTTTCTGTATTAAAATGAAGGGATATTCTATGGTCACTTTGTTTTTCACAAAGTAACCATTACTTTGTTTTGTCAACCATTGGATCATGGGTTAAAAGCTAATCCAATGGTGAAAAACACAAAGTGTAGACAAAGTAAGGGAAAAACAAAGTGACCATAGCCTACACCTAAAATGAATTAATTACTATATATTGACTCAATTTATTTTGATACAAAAAACCCGGAAAACCACAATAATCAAGTATCTTGGGATGCCTTTTACCTAACCTATATAGGCCAATTGATATTTACAAAGATATGGGACCATGTTGTGGTCTATGGATAAGTTTGAATTTAATTAAGCTTTGCAGAAAAAGGTAAAATGGGATTACATATTCACTAATCACTATCTTTCCCTTATCAATTATTTGCAATTAGGGAAGTTAATTGGGCTTGAATAATTAAATAGTTTATTGATAAACAATTAAGGATGAGATTATCTGGTGAAAGTAACTACTACTTCTCCTTAACATGCATGAACAACAATTAAACGACAACCAATACTTCCAATAATTACACTTAATTGCAAACTCAAAAAGGTAATGAGAATTGGTGAAGTTTGCAAAAATTAATATCATAAAAGATTTTTGTAAAATATTATCAACTTAGTTCAAAATTGAATGTGAATTTAAGAAAAAATAACTGATGCCGAGACACCGAATTTGAGTTTTGAATTAATGAGTTGATGTGAATTCTAAACCTAAAATAGATAAGAAAACAATGATATAGAAGGGAGTCGTCGATGGACAATAAATATCCTCCAAAAGTTAAGTTAATAAAAAAATAAGAAATGACGGTTTTGTTTAAGGAATAAAGAAACTGAATAAAAGTTTACCTTTAAAAAAAAGTATTATGTCTCTTACAATAGATTGTCATGTACCCTAAAAATGTAGCAACGTGTCATTTGATCTTAAAGGTTGCGTCAGCTGTAACAATTGCTAGAATTATGCGCTTTTGTGTTGTGCACATGAAACATATTCTCTTATCACGATTATGTTTTAGGTGCTTTTGATGCTAACTTTATTTTCTTTTTACTTTTTTGTATATACAACGAAAGTTCCCGACATAGTTTTCATGAGTTCTTTTAGTATTTTTTGACAATCAGTGAATAATCAAACCTAATTATCTTTGCTCTTGAAATTAACGATCATATGCTCTTGAATGGTGAGTATTATATAATGATGTCACGTGTTAGTGGTGATGTTTTTTATATATCAATATATTGAACTTATTTTAATGTATAAATTTTAATTTAAGGTCCAAAATAATTATCTACCAGACTATAAGTAAGCATTAAATCAAACTACAATAGGTTTACAATTTATAAAAATACAATAGGTTATTATGTAAATTTGGTGAAGTAAATATATATGTATATATATATTAAAAAAAAAAAAAAAACACTTTTGGCGTTATATATCCATCTCGGATTTATTCAGCTATCCAAAACAAAAAAAAACAATACAAGTATAAAATGGCCTTTTTCTAAAACAATGTAGTTCATCTTCAATGTACTTGCCATTTTGTTGCTAAGCAATTTAATTAAAAGTTTAAAGTCATAACAACATTAATTAGAGAAGATTGGTATCTTATCTTAAAAAGGACAAATTAAATGCATCCTCCAACTTCCATGACATTCTTAAGCCAAAAATGTTCACAAGTCTTGCACGGGTCATAAGCCTCATTTTATCTCAATGTGGACAAACTACAAAATTATCTTCTTCCACTTTACCTTTATGAGGTTTTTTTAACATTGAATTCCAATGTAGTTATGGTGATAAGTAAAGTGAGTAATGGTAGGTCTATTTAGAAGGTAAACATGATATATATGATGTAGGTTACAGTTTCTAAGGAAATAATATTTGAATCTCAATTCCAATTATAAATAAAATTCAAAAACAGTTTGAAGCATTTACATTATAGATTTTAAATTTTTTTTATCTAAAAGATCAAGGTATTAGCTAAAGCCTCAAAATACCTTATTTGTATTGTGGATAATATTTGTTAATGATGTTCATTGATGGACAACCATCTTAATAGAATTTGGCACCAAGATTGGTTATTGCTCATCAACCAAACCACTTTCTCTTATGCTAATTACATGTGTACTCTCTGTGAGAAAACTAAGAGTTGATATTAATTTATCATCTAGTTAAAAATCACATTTCTTCTGGTTTCATTCACACCCCGTATGTTCCTTATAAACTATTGTATTGTAATTAGTTTTATTATTTACTGTTATAATATATGATTAGTTGATAATTATTGTTTTAGAATTAGCTAATAAACGTTACAACATATACTTGTAACAAGGATAAAAGGGCCCCATGCATCTTTCTTGTATACATTCAATCATTCACTTCTCTTCTCTATATTATGTAACTCGTTAGATCTTCACTTCAAAAAATTTCATTTATTATGTGAAAAGTTCTCGCGTTCAACTTGATGGTACCAAGTTTCTCAGCCATAAAAAATCATGCTACCAATTCTAATTCACATGGGTCAATATGTTCCATATTGAAGTGGGCGTGTAAAGAATATATATTGTGAATGTTCATTAATCACCTAAAATCCACAGTTATCCACCTGGTCAGCAACTCGAAGAAGTCTTTCCACATTAATAGAATACTTCAACTTGAGGAAGATAATAGAATATAGATAGGACGGTAAAATGCACAATTTGCCTATAGTATGTGTAAATAACGTGTAGGTTTGTTATTAATTCATGTTCTTTATTCTTATCAGTAATTTCTATTCAGTAAATGCACTTCAATTCAGTTCAATTCAATATAGTATTCAGTTCAGTTCAATTCAGTTTTGTCATAAAATACATGGCCATAATTAGAAACTTATAAATAATCAAGGGATGAACTACTTCTCGAATTAGCTATTTCCTCACTATAGCTCTTCTTGGTAATCGTTTCATTCCTTGGCCAAATCGGTGAAGCTTCAATTCAATTCTCCAAATCTAATTGTTATACCAACTTGTAAATTACAAACAATCAAAATCATAAGAGTTAAAATTGATGATAAACAAGTAAGAGAAGAGGAGCATATATAAAAGCCAATTATTAAGAATTGCGAGATGAAAAGATATAGAGTTGCATACTTGAAGAATAAAGTGAAGTGAGGGCATGGCCAACAACATCTCTCATAAAATAAAATTAAGTTGTGAAAGCTTCATGTGAAATGGGTCCCTAGCAGATGGATATGTTCATTATGCATGCGTGGAAAGGACAAATTATTCATACTATGTCACCTACTTTCCCTTTTTCATAATTTGAGTTCGGGTAATCTAATATATGACATGTCAATTTAAATATTAATTATCATGTCTTTATACTTCCTCTGTTTATAAAATGTTTTCTACAATAATTTTTACTTTCACCATACATATAATTTTTATATAATTTATATATATATATATATATATATATTGATTAAACTTTATCAAATATACTTTTATTTTAGGTAGACTTTTTGTCTTACAAATTGGTTAAAAAAATTAATATATGGGTATTAAAGTATTTTGCATCAACATTAACTACACTTCTTAATCATTGTGCATTAGCTATAAAAAAAGATAACATTGTACATTAACTTTGAGCTGACATATACTGTGAAATGAAGGTAGTATTAATTTGCTCTGTTGAGATCCATGGAGTTAAAATAGTATACTATACAAAAAGCTAACTGAGTTAAAAGAAATGTTTTGAAATGGAGTTAACAGGGGCCTGAAACTATTGTCTGAAAAATGTTGATTTCAATATTTCACCGTTTTAACAAGAAGTTTAAACTTGTGCTTCAATAAGAACCATAAGATTCATATATGAATGAGCTTAATGCTCCGGATCAATTTACATAAACATAAAGATCGAAACATATGAATTAAATATTGATATATGAATGAGCTTAATGCCCCGATGTATGAATCAATTTACATAAATAGAAAGATCGAAACATGTGAATTCTTTCGTTTAAGATCCTATTTTTTATGAATGAAATTTATTGAACCGAACAATATTGAATTAAATTGAATTGATTTGATCTAAAAGTTACTAAATTGAAGTGTATTTATTGGATGGAAATTATTGAATTTACTAAACTAAAATTAGTATTACTAATATAATAAGGCATAAAGAACGAAACCTCAATCTCAAAAGTTTAATCTGTCGAAAAGTAATACTAACATTTTACGGCCATATATGCATTGAATCTATTTTCGCTCCTCTAAATAATTATAAGTTCATTTATACCTTATCTCATTTATAGATTATCTTTTCCATTTTCTTCAAAGTAGTTTTTAGTGACAAATTTAAGTATTTTCTCAACATAACATCAAACCCTCTAAATTTTTATGATCTAGCTGTGCGGTATTCATGCTCGTACCAGAAATGCCTCTATAGGTAATATAAGTGTCGGTCAAATTAGTTGCTTCATGGAAGAGCAATGATCGAATCCTATCTCTCTTAAGAGATGAAAGTGTCTAACCACTCACGTCAACCAAACTTAATTAATCTCATAAATTCAATATCGGATCTTTCATAAGATTTTAAACTGGTAAATTTTAAAAGTTTATATAGATAAAGGACCATTTCTCTTAAAATATCTTTTGGAATGAAGTACATCAAACTTCAATAGCTATATTAATTTGTTGGTAAAAATGCAGCAAGTCTATATATTTTCTTTGATGGATCATGGATGGACATTTTTAACAATAATTTTTAACAATAATTTTTTATCACTAAAATATACTCGAATATCTTAATTTGCTTTTTATTAATAGCAATATATTATCTGGCAATAAAGAGGATTAGAGCAAATCTTGTATGGGATTTGTTAGAATGACAATCCATATGATCAATTATTTTAGTTTTTGGCTTAATTAGGTGTGTTCCTACATAATTCATATATAAATGCAAATATCTTTGATGTTTTAGTTAAATTAAAATAATAAAATTATATAATACATAGAATGAATGTATGTTAACAAAAAAAATAAAATGAATGTATATTATGTGTTTTTTGGTAAATTACACCACTGTGTTTTTTGGCATATTACACTATTGATATTCAAACTATATCTTCTTTTCTAAAGTAGTACCAAACACAATTTTCTCTCAAAGTCTACCCAAACTATTAGTGACCTCCCATCTAAGTCCAAATAACCTCATATAACCGGTCAACACTCGATCAATGCCGGTCAATGCAAGTTTGACCGAATTTTTGAGGACCCTATTGACCATCCTATGCAAAGTGACTAAATTGACCTTTTTCTTCCTCTCCCTACTACCTTCTCTCACCTCACTTTCTCTCATCTCTCTTTCACCATAACTTTCTCTCATCTTTCTTCTTCTTTTTCTTCTTCCTCCTCCTCCTCCTCCTCCTCCTTTCTTCTTCTTCTTCTTCTTCTTCTTCTTCTTCTTCTTCTTCTTCTTCTTCTCCTCCTCCTTATTTTTTCCTAGATTCTAGGGAATAGCCACTTACCATATTTTGGCAGGTTCTTTCTCGGAACATAATCTGGAAAATTCCAAATTCAGGGTGACGTCTGGAACTGGCCAAAATTTGGAAAATTCTAGATTTCGGCGGCATTTTGAACTGGCCAAAATCGAACTCAGATTCCGGCCAAGCCTGGTACTTGCCAGATTTGGAAAAATCCAGATTTCGGCCCGTGCCATAACTGGCCGGAATTTTGAACGCTGAAATTCGAATTTATGTGAAAGAAAAAAGAGAAAAAAAAAGAACAAGGAGAAAGAAAAAAGAAAGAATGAGGAGGAGAGAAGAAATGAAGAAAAAGAAGAAGGAGAACGAAAGGAGGAGGAGGAGGAGGAGGAGAGAAAGTTATGGTGGAAGAGAGGTGAAAAAAAGTGAGGAGAGAGAAGGTAGTAGGGATCAGGAGGAAGGAGTGAGGTCAATATGGTCATTTTGCAAATGAGGTCTCTAAAATTTTGGTCAAACTTACGTTGACCGGGAGATGACCGCGTCTTGACTGGTGATAAGGATTTCGATGGGAGGTCACTGATAGTTTGGGTATTGAGACAAAAAGATTATTTGGGTATGACTTTGAAAAGGTGGATATAATTTGGGTATCGCAGATGTAATTTATCATGTGTTCTTGAGTAGGATTATGGAAATCTGAGTCTAAGTCCAGTGGACATATTCTTAACTGTCATCTTAACTAAGCACACCTAGCACCCACAGTAGTCGGGCCCAAAGCTACAGACATGAATGCACCGCTGCTCGTCCCATAATCTCACGGACATCCAAAGAAGACAGAACGCCAGAGTCACGCATGGCGCCACGTCTACATCATGACAGTTTGATGGGTTCTCTCCTAGGAATATCCCGCTTAATTTTATCAAATGTTCAGTTCAATTTCATTCAGTTTAGTTTAGCAAATTTTAACAAAAATCCTTCTTCATTCAGGCAAATTCAGCCAATTCAATTCAGCTCAATTCAACCATATAGAAAGAGGCCTTAGTAACAGTTACGATATCTATATCTTTGCTCATTTACTATCTATGTAATCTTACTAACTTAATTGTCATAGTGTTCTTGGGATCCAGTCCACCTCAAAGAAGGAGATGGTGAACCCTTAGTTTGTATATATTTTTTATCATCAATTCATATGTATAAACAAATATTCATGTTTTAGTTAAATTAAAATAACAAAAATATGTAATATAATAAAACAATGGATATATATATATTCTATTCTATTTTGTGATTTAGGCCCCAATGAGATCACATATAATGATAACTAAGCATTATTAGCATATAGCTTATGGACACTAATTGATGTTAGCTAATAATGTTAGGGCATGATGATTAATTAACCTTTTCTGTTTTTGTTTAATTATTTTTTTTGGTAACTTTTGTTTTTGTTTAATAATATATTAAATAATACAAAAATGTACTAATATAAGACAGCTGGCAAATGTATGATGAAATTGTCTTAATACATCATTAATTATCTTCCTTAATCATCTAGCTTTCTTCCCCATTTTAGCATATTTAATTTGCATAATCCTCTGCTCCCATCCTTAGGGACACTCGACTTTTACAATCTATGTTAACCTTTGTTACTACTATTGGTTCTATCTTATAATTATTTTATTTTATTTTTATAAGGAATAAAATCCAAACTTGTTTTTGTGAAGAAAAAGGTTAAGCCCAAAAAATAAAAACAAAAACAGTACAAAATTAATTAGAAACAAACTTTTTAGATAACTTTATGAAGACCGGTCGGAGGAACACTAAATTCTTAATGATCCAATGTAAAAGTGCCTATAAATTTTTTCATTCAGGTCGATGCGCAGTTCCTTCTCGACACATGAACAAACTTAACTTCTCAATCTCTATTTCAAAATTCCTAACAATGCTTAATTAACTACCCAAAAGAATGTTGTCAAAAGAAAAAAAAAACACTCAAGAGGATAGTCTCTTCCAATCTGACTTTTGCATAATAAGGACCGAGCTCGAGTCCAAATTTTGACTTCAACCCTTTTGGGAAAATGATGATGCATTTCTAATGTAAAGAGTAGCATAGTTAATCTATATTTTTTACTTGAAACGGTTTCATCGTTTACAAATTATAATAGAACTCAAAATTTGTTTTCAAAACACATTATTATCAAGCAAGCTAATACGTACAAAATTTCAATCACTCAAACTAGGGTGCGAAGCTTCTTGTTGCATATACCACGATCTCGTGGTTGCTAAGGAGGGATGCTTCCAAAATGTTATTCTCAAGTTAGATAACATGCCGGCGTCAATGCTTTAAAGAGAGGAGGTGTCTTCTAAGTTCGAGGTTTGTTTTTTGTCGAAAACGAGCTATAGGATTCTGCAGCTTTAAAGTTAAACATCTGAGGCGGAACAAGAACTAATATCATGAGCTTGCTAAATACGTTAATGTTCTTTCATCATGATAGCCTAACAATTTTTTCAAATAAAAATATCACTCTTTTGGTAAAACTAAAAATAACAGTCACTCTTTTGACAATTTTTTTGGAAACCTTTTCCGGAATTATCCAAAAAAAACTCTCTTAAGTCATAGTATTCATAACATATTTTAATAGAGAAATTAGCCAATAAAAAAACAATTTGGTCATCCTCAAACTAATTAATAAAGTTTACAGTAAAACCTCTATAAATTAATAATGTCGGGACCGGGATATTTCATTAATTTAGCGAGATATTATTATATCGATAAATTAATAATTTATTAATTTAAAGATGTTTTGCATATGACTTTTAAATTTTCAAGTCCAATATAATAGTTACAATGTATATTAGTTAGAGATGAAAAATCAAATTACAATATATATTAGTTAGACGAATTTACATTCACAAATTAATTGAATTTGTCAAGTTCATTGTAAGCGACAACAACTCTTCATAACTTTTTGTTGCTATATGACAATACCCCAACTCTTAAGTGCAACGAGGAAATTTAAAGATGAAATCATTATAGATTTGAAGTTCAAAAAAAAAACAAATGAATATTGAATCATTTTTAACTAGACAATCTTAGAATTTTGGAGTGTATCACACATATATATAGAAGTTTATAGTAATTATTAATATATAGTTTCGTTGGGACCAATATATATATACAGTGGGGTTTCAAAAAAATTATTATCTTATTATTTTATCGATTGATGTTGAATTTTACATTGGTCCCAAGTTGAGACTGAACAAATTATTAGTTTTATCGAGTTATTAATTTATCGAGTATTAGTTTATAGAGATTTTATTGTACTTAGAATAAATTATATGCAAAATAAATAAATGAAGTAAATACAAAACTAAATTTGATTTAAAAATAAATATCCAGTTTACAATTAAACTTCGATAAATGAATATTTGATAAATTAATAACTTCAGTTAAATAATACTTTTTTCCAATTGCAACGTGTACCGATGAATAATATAATAAATTCGATAAATACATAAAATAACAATTAAATTGTTTTATTTAAAGCTCACTGAAAGTAAAAAATAATAATACATAAATATGTGTAAAATTTAAAGATATAATTAATAAAATAAAGTTTACCTAGATAATTTTTATTTTCATTCTTAAATATCATTGGGTTGGCTATGAGAGAAATTGGGTTGGCTATTGAAAATGTAAAGATAGAAAACTTGACACCAAAGCGCTCGTGGCCTAATGGATAAGGCGTTTGACTTCTAAACAAGCGATTGTGGGTTCGAGTCCCACCGAGCGTGATCTCTTCTGTTTTGTACCGCTTGAATTTCCCTTATTCCAAATTTCATATATGTTTCAATTTCTTTTTACGTTTCTGCCCTTCACTTTTTATCAAGAAAAAACAAAAATTCACAGATCCCTATATGTTATTTTTTTCACCTAATTAAATATTTCAGTAACTTTTGATGGAAATTTTCAGTTTTTTTTATATGAAACACAGTATTAAACTTCATTAATTAAATATTTCATATTCTTTTCATTTTGATTTTATAAACAAATTTTCAATTTTTTCAAAAGTTTAAAAACTGCATATTAAAGAAAATTTTAACAATCTCTCAATCATGATAACATTTAGACTTCAAGGACCGAGAATAATATTGCTATGTTTTAGTTTGATTTTGCTTTCAGTATGCTCTCTTATCTTCTCTTCTTCGATCATCTTCTATTTATTTAAAATTTGAAGCAGTTGTGAGACGAATGTTATTTGTGCTCGGTTAACTTAGTACGGTCTTCCATTTCATTCTTATCAACTTTTGTAATTAAGCAAAATTATATCCGTTGATTTTGTCCTAAGATCAGTTGATTTGATCCAGCTCATTCCTTTTGTTTAAGTAACACCTCGAATTTGAATTGGTAGTCAAATCTAATGATGTTCAAATTGGCAACTGCAAGTACAATGTTTTCGACGTGTCACACAACCACTTTTACTTTTGACGATTTTCATCAATTATTATGGCCAACCATTGCCCTACTTCACTTAATGCTCTAAGGCAAAACTTTCTATCTCCCGAGGCTTCTCATATGTTGATGTCGCCAATGCTTTTGTCTTCAGCATTAATTTGATCGCTTCAATACTTCAACCTTAACTAGCAGAACTTCACTGTTACTAAACGTATGAATTAACTCTTCAATGGAGCTCTTAAATCAGTGTCCTCTTTGATCAGACAGAGTGATTTAGTGTTCTCTTGATCAACTTTGTTAGATTCTTCTTCAAATGCCCATTGAAGCTCTTCTAACTTCATTCTTCTAATCAAGTCTTTAGCTTCTGAATGATGATCCTTGAAGGTCTTGTTTCTTTTGATCAATTAGTGAAGAGTCTTCGAGTTTATTTTCAGTTGATCAGCATCATGGTTTACTTTGTCTTTTCTTCATTTAGGTTTTCTAGCATTAACTTTTTATCAGTCTCATTGGATCAATTTGCCTTTGACCGATGATCTTCTGAAGAATTTTCTTTAGGAAGCTTTTTGAAATTTGTCTTTGACTTTATACAGGACTTTTTGAGGTCATCTGAAGCTAACCTGAGAAATGTTTAAGAAATATTTTCTCCAACATTAACATTGTCATTCTAAGCACCACTATGTAAGATGTACACATTTGTACTTAGTGGGTTATGACAAAATTGCTAAGTAAAGAAATACGTATTCCAGTTTAATTTAACTCTCGCATAATTAGTGAACTCCTTATGTGACTATTTTATATATGACTCCCCCATAATGAGTGAATTATTGTAAGTAGATTCATAAGAGATATTATATTCACAAGATGATAAACAAGCTTACAATAAATCATGCAATAGAGAATAACGAATTACACCTTTAAACAACTCATATTGCATATTTTGATCTAAGGTTTATTTTCTGAATTAATGGTTTGACATTTTATAAATGTTAAAGTTACTGCAACTGAGTTATTTTGTCATTGTCAAAATCATCATTACCGAGTTAATGATTCTACGTAACCAATATGTGCCCTAACGAACCATTGTTGCCAAGAAAAGGAGATTGATGCCCATGTATCAGTTTGTTTGATCGTGAGTGATTGACAGTGATGCTCGAAATTTGTGAGTAGTATAATCTTTTAGTTGGAACAAAACTGCAATAAGCTTGATCCTGAGGTGGACCATGAACCTATTTATCCATGATCCACATTATTAAGTAATATATAAATAGAAATCACATATTCCACTGTTATAAACAAAGGCCGCCTGACGCTCAAATTTGGACAGATTTGAGCGTTTAAATTCGCCTAAACATTCAAAATTTGACTTATTCCTAAATAATTCCTCGATTAATCCTCATTAGTACTTAAAAATATTGATTGTCCAACTAATATCAAAAATGTCTTACTGTATATTCTCATGGAAATATGTATTGGGGCTCTAAACTTCCAAGATAAAAGGATCACCTAAACTTCTAATCACCGAAAAAATACAATAATGAAAATTATTACTTTCTTTTTCTTGAAACAATAATGCATTACTTTAGTTTAGACATTATGAAATTTTGTGCTAGTGAAAAATAAGAGGAAAAGAGAGTGCAAAAAGCCAAAAAAGAGAGTGAAGGAATGATGTGGAAGTAGTTCTAGTAAACCGTGAACTGAGGAACATCATAACTATTATGTATTTCCCATCATTTCCTAAAGGGCCCCCATTTGATTCCCCCATCCCATTGTCTTCTCGCAATTTCTTAATTGCCCCTTTACTATGCTTCACTCCTAAAGGGTATTTTAGTGTCTTTCAAACATGTGTAATATTTTTATAGAAATGTTCAAATATGAGTAAATGTAAAACTATCCAAATACATCTAAAATTAGGGTGAATACACCAAAATATGCACAATTAAAAGACATATATTAAGCTCAATGTTTATATAATAATTAAAAAATTTTCTTGAAGGGAAATAATTAAATGTTTTTTAACCGAGGTTTGACACTCTCGATTATCACTATCAATCGTATTACATCCACCAAATGATTATCAAAATTCTTTTATCAGAACATTTCATTGTACTATTCAATAAATATAAAATTTAAATTGATATTATTTTATAAACATTGAATTTAAATTAGTATTAATTTGGAAAAGTGTAGATTTACACATGACATATCAAATGAAACAAATTTAATGTATTACTAATATTCTAAACAATCAGTATATATATACAAAACTTATTGAATTGTTGAATAAATTTATTGAATGATATGATATTCAAAACTATTGGCCAAACTAGAGTTTTCGCATTTTTGGGCAAAGTAAATGGGCAATCGATTTTTGATTAAAAATCTTAGGAGTAGAATTTACACTATTTCTGCGTTTGGAGTAAACTTACACTTTCAGGAAAACATTAAAGACTAATTTGATCATTATCCCAACAATTAATGCACAAGCGCTAACAAAATGATATAGTATCACAAAAAACAATGAGTTAATCTAATATTTGAGGCTATAAAATTATACATAAAAATTGTAGCTCATACAATGCGACGAATGCAGTTTCCAAATGGAGAATAACTTTTCGAGTCTTATAGTTCATTAATGGTAACGGACTAATTTCAGTGTTGTTGATAAATGTAATCTTTATTTAGGTTAATCAAATTGTTGTGTTCATAAAACAACCTATTAGGAAAAAAAATAACAAGAACAGAACTTATTTGTAATTTGTTACTCGGATATTAGATATTGACCAACTCAGATAAAACATCCTCTAAAAAAATCAAATAAGGATTGAGCTTGACGAAATAATATAAGGCAATGACGAAAAAGCATGCTAAGTACAGTAGTACAAGAGAAAAACAGACCACAATTTTCCTAAAATTTAACAAACTGAATTTTCATAAAATGGTGGCCAAATAGTTAATTTATTTTTTAAAAAATAAATTCAAAAGAGAAAAACAAGTTCAGCATGACATGAGAGAAGGAAAAGAGGAGAGGAGGACAACACTTTTTGTGAGGATAGGTGCAGTTTGGGTCAACATATATCAGACCTCTTGGCTCATTAAGTTCTATCTAGCAACTTATAATTAAAAATTCCATTTAAATTAATCAGATTGTTTAACCTCATTTAAACTTTCAAAGACCGATTTATCTTTTGATAGTTTCCAACTTATTCTTGAACCTCCTGACCATCTGATTTGCCTTAGTGTAACACCAGCCAAAAATTTAGAAAAATATATAGACAAAAAATATGCTCATTCACAATAAAATCGATTATTTATTTAATTCTAACGTCATTTATTTACAAGATAACAAAACACATTTCTTTATATATAAAAACATAAAATCACAAAACACTTATGAAGTTAACCCGATAAAAATAAGAACATTTTGTTCCAAATTACAAATTTTATTTATATAATGCTTACAGAGATGTGACTTTAGTTAACATTCTAATTGATCAATTAGAGATATCTCTTCTTTAAAACTCAAAAGTAAATTCCAATTCAATCGATTCTGATTCTTATCGCTTTAAACTAATGAATTTAATCACATAATCATAAATTCTAACCACATCAAGTGTAGCTAAGAATTTCTTTAATATTTTAATGTACTTTTCCGATCAGAGACACCCCAATATATGAAATTTTATGATTATTATTATTATTATTATTATTTGGGTAAGGGATGAGTTATTTTATTAATATTAGCAGTACATGTGAAAATATGTGCAGTACAAGCACAAACAATGATCAAAGAGTTAGCCGTTACAGCCGAGCCAGACTAAAGCTAATGAAAGCTACAAATAAATATTCAAAAAGTACGGTTGAGCAGTCTAGTCAGTCTTAAGAGTTTGTGTTGTTTAATATATTCTTTCACCTTAAAATCCTAAATCATGATATCATATACCAGGAAAATTAAATAATTTATTACTATTTCTCATTTTTTTTGCATAATATTCAGCATCTAATTCAATTTGACATTTTGTACTATTTTATTATTCATAATACACTGGTTAATAAAATAATGTAGTAACAGAAACATGCTTACATATATGTATTAAATTTATTCTAAACAGTGAGGAATATAGATAAATTTTTTTGCATTTGAGTAATTAAATTTTAAACTACATTCTGAATTAATTCACTTTAACCTCTCTTTTTCTAAAATTTTATTAAAATACAGAAAGAGTAATAGTATTATCACAAACTAAAAATCAAGCAACAGTTGGACAATCTTCTATCAAAAAGATTAATATAGATACATGCGAGGGAAGAGATGAAACTATGAAAAGTGTGAAATCAATATTATATTCTTAACAATTTACATATTTAAGAGAATGAAAAAGTTTAACACTTTTGTGTTTATTTAACACGTCAAATTCTAATTTTTATTTTCATTTCTCATGTCAATTAATGTTATTTGATGTGGATCGAAAGAAAAATCAACAATCATCTGCCAGTTTTGCAATTTACACTGTATTGACTAAGTTAGATGAGTGGATAAGACAATAACATCTTTATAAGAAAGATTTACTATCTTTGTAATCCGATACTACACCGTTACTTGATACTTTATTAGGAGATCGACTCTGTTACATAAGTTGATTCCTAACTTATGTCTCATATTCATATTATGAGATGATGTTCATGATTGTGGAAAGCTCAATCATCATTTTATGTATTATATAAAATATATTTTTTGCTTTCAAAAAAGTTCATTTTTTTGATTGTGTGATGTAAATTTACAACTTCACACTTCTTTTTGAAACTTAATGCCCAAATTATTACTTGGTGGTTAAAATTTGATCGCACATAACACAAAAACTTTATCAAGATGTCACTCATCTTAATACTATTATAGTTCAAACACATTTAACTCCAGAATTACGGTGAAATTATGTACATTAATGTCTGCATGACTGCATATTAAAATTTGTGTTATTTTATCCAATGTAACATGTAATCTAGTTTTTTCTTCAAAATCAAGAGTATATTCAATTTTTATTTTTAAAAAAGAAGAGTATATTCAATAAACACATACAAATAATCCCCTAAAAAAACAAAAACATAGAAATAATGTAAATAAAAACATACAAGCATACCCAATTAAAAATACAACTACAGTATTACGTAATTAACAAAGTCAAAAAAATCAGAAAAATCGTACATATCAATGTTGAAAACAATAATCTTCCATGTCATCATCCCCACAATCATCATTCAAAAAACTCATATATCTATACACTTTGAGAGCTACTATCTAGCTCACTTGTTCGGCATATCCTTACAAAAATTCCCCAAATAAACTGCCATTTTTCTCGCCAAAAGTGACCTAAGATTTGTTCCATTTTCTCAATTCAAACCCACCAATTAACCCCCTCAATCTCTCCCTCTCTGCAATTTCATGCCTATTTTTCAGCTCTCATGATCATCATCACCAATAGTGGTCTTAAAAGTTTAAAAGCACCTCTAAATTTTAGTTACTGTGCCTCTGATCATTCACTTTTTTTTGGGTTTCTGCAATTTTGTCCTTTTCTTTAAGGCTAGGAATTTGATGAATCTTTTTATTTATTAGTGACCGAATCATTTTAGGAATAAAGTTTTGTTGTTGTAATTGAATTAAGTTAGTAATAAGACATCTTTAAAAAGGGGAGATTTTTGAAAGGGGAAAAAAACAAAATACTAGTTTTTGTTAAGTGGTGTCTGGTTTTATGCCCTATTGATCATGACTTTTGAGTCTCTCTTTGCATGTCTTCTTCTTCTTCCTCATTGATTCCTTCTCAAATTTTAGGGTAAAGACTGTTTTTTTACTCTGTTTTTTTCTTCAAAATGGAAGTTATTCGCTCAGAATCAGAGCTTTATGGATCCAAATTCTTGGTAATTCTTCTTATTCTAGTTAAAATTGATTTGGGTTTTTGTAATTTTGATTTGATTTATGCTCTGTTTTTACTCTGTTTTCACTCTGTTTTTTTTACAGTGACAAGATCAGCAAGCACAAAGCATGCTTTAATGGCGGATATAAGCTCAATTTCATCACTAACACAAAAACCCACTTCATTTCCAAGACTATTCACATTCAAAAACTACTCAGAAACATCTGATTCAATGATGAACAGTCCAACTTCAATTCTTGACACTAAACCTTTCTTCCCTCTTAAAAACCCCTTCTTTTCGGACCCGAATTCGACCCCGAAATCACCCGATACGAACCCGAAACGCACCTGGGATAACAAAGGCATCGGGCTCGCCATACTTGATGCTCTTCAAGATGAGGAGAATATGAACAATCCTTACACTAAACTATCCAAACCCGAATCAAGAACCATGGTTCTGTTCGGGTCACAGTTAAAGATCCAAGTCCCGCCTTATTCCCCGTCGGAATCTCCAAAATCTCCAGCTGATTTTGGGATCAAAACCAGGAATTCTCAACTTGGTTCTTCTTCATCTTCTGTTTTATCCCACTCTCACTCACTTTCACCGGGTAAAAAACCGGGTTGTGGATCACCCTGTTCGGGTATGGATACTCGGGTCGGGTGTCTTTCTGCAATTGAGATGGAGCTTTCTGAGGATTATACTTGTGTGATATCTTATGGCCCGAACCCGAAGACGACCCATATTTTTGATGATTGCGTGATTGAAAGTTGCTGTGGAATTGTTGAATTTTGCGGGTCGAAAACAGAGGATTCTGGTTCCGGGTTTTCGAGTGATGGGTCGGGTTTTTCTTCAGAGAATTTTTTGAGTTGCTGTTTTGGTTGCAAGAAGAATCTTGGGCATGGAAAAGACATCTATATGTACAGGTTTGTTTTAAATAATTTTATATTTAAATTTCTAGTTTTGGTAATTTTTTGTGTTTCTTTTTATGTACAATCCTGCAACTTCATATGTGAAATGGAAGTTTTTGCTGAAACTTTTGTAGCACAAAAAATGAGGGAAAAAAATAATAGGAATTTGTGATTTTTGCTAAGTAAATTAATCTTGTCCTTATGGCTTTAAATTTTAATTAGTTTGATTATGATCAAGTTTGTTTGATAAATTTCGATACGATTACACAATTTATTCTAGTTTTGGTGGAACATCTAATTGTTCTTCAACATATTAGTCCCATATTTGAATTCGGGTTGACGGTGATCTTGGGTTGTCAACCTAATTGGAATGTTGGATTCCTTACTTTCTCTCTTTAGAAAGTGATTATTGTAAAGAAAAACACTATAAACATATAGTATGCATGTGCGTCGGATTTATTAGACATTGACGATAGTAGAATTTCTCCATATTAAGCCCATTATTATTAGATTAGTGAGTTTTAAACATATAACTCAAATTAACGTTCATGTTTTGTCAGTTTTGAACATATAACTCTGTTGTATTATTCTTATAATTCAAATGCATATTTCTTTACAAACAGTAAAAAAAGCAGAAACAACGAAATAAAAAAGCGTTATTCCGAAAGAAATTAGGGTCTCACGATACTCGGTTTATAACCCGAATAATAAATTTGATTATCGTTTTTTGCAGGGGAGAAAAAGCATTCTGCAGCAGGGAATGCAGGTACCAGGAAATGGTGCTAGAAGAGGAAATGAATAAGATGGATACTGATGACATCTATGCAATTTCTTCATCATAATTTTGGGCAGTTCTAATAAAAGATAAACAATAAACACAAAAAAACAAAAACAGAGTTATTAATCATAATCAAATTAAGATAATGGTTCTTGAATTCAATTCTTGAATCTGTTCATATCTTGTAGCTTTAATTTTCCTTGTAGAATTTGAGAGACCGAACGAGGCTGAAGCTCGTCTGTAACCGTGACATGTCAGTACAACTGTTGACGTGTTATTTCTTGAGTAACTTAGAACCCGTTCTTCGTTTCTGTTTCGAGTCGAATTTCTTATGGAGATGTGATTTGGTCTAAATGAAATGATTAATTAGGTGATTATTGCTATGGTTAGGTTAATTTTGTCCATAATTTGTAGTCTCAAAAGTTGGTGTTATGATGATGTACTATTAAAGTTTGGCATTATCTTCTGTTTCTAAATTTTTTATACACTAATTATCTTGTGACAAAAGCACATAGGACCCATATGCTCTCTTTTTAATCTTTTGATTTTGATTGTATTCATTTTATATAATGAATTCAATTATTTTGATTAGCAATTCAATAAGTTGGAATATACCCCTATACCATTATGATGTCGACACTAATTATTCGGGTTTGCTTTTGGCAAAACATATTATTAAATTTTGGCTATTGATTAAAGTTTTAATTTTATATTCTTTTTTGGGATAATTGGATTTACAATTTCTGTGAAAAGAAGAACGCTTATTGCCCTCCAACTTTTAGAAATAGAACAACAACGTCATAAAACTTCAATTTTTTACGTAAACAACTTTGAATAACATTTCATCCATAGTCATTTTGATCGAAATTCGCCAAATAAACTCACAAGAAAATGCATATGGTAGTCAAATCACATCTTTTTTCACGTGGTAGCCAAATCGCATAATTTTTTCACTGTAAAAAAAATAAATTTCAAAAATTTGCCCTGGAACTAGTTTTATAGCTGAAATATTCATCCATATTATTCGGTTTTTCACTTTCATAGTTTACCAACATATGAAAAAAAGCACTTCAAGTGAAAATATTACATCATGTGGTTGTCATATAACATTTTTTGGTGAGTTTATTTGTCGAATTAACATTTTCGATGAGTTTATTTACTGGATTCCGGTCAAAATGACCATGGATGAAATGTTATTGAAAGTTGGATGGTCTTTGGGTTACAAACTAAAGTTTTATGGCATTATTATTCTTTTTCTAATAATTAGAAGACCATGAATGAAATAGACTTGAAAAGACCATGACATACTTAGTAAAGGGTAACCAAATAGTGTGACATGTAACATTCAAATTATATGTTTGACACGGATTAATATATTAAAAAAAAAAGACTTTCTAGAATACACTCGGTAAACTAGGTGATTCATACACCGAATCAATAATTTAACGACGTATCATAAGTATAAGGGTCTAGGGTTTTTATTTTGTCATCTAGAATGTTATATAAATAATTAACTATAACATATACTAATAATTATTTACACGGTGTAAAAATTTGATTGGTTGAAGTCATATGTGTCAATCACTTATTCGTTTGGTGTTCCACGTCACCGTACACCAGGTGTATTCTAGAAACTCTTTGAAAAAGTGGCTTTAACTATAAATTTAACCTTTTAATTTAATCGGTTAATTGATATTGTATCGGAACTTATGCGATCAAATCAAATGGTCTCGAGTTTGACCTTTAAGTTTAACTTTAACTTGACTCATTAAAGGTTATGGCAAAATATTTCTTCATTTACATCAACAAAATCGACCATTTCCTTAATTCTGCAAACAATGTAAACTATAGTCTTTTTCTCGTTCAAAGACAAATCACAGTTCTTTATTTGTAAAATTACAAAACTACGAAACACTTATTTGAAATTAATTCATTATTTTTATATATATATAATTAATTGAATTTGAAGAAAATAGGCTAATATGATCATCAATTGCTATTTTCAAGTAAATTGAAGATTGAACCCAAAAGAGCGACAAACTTGAATGCTTTTTATATCGTCTAATTAAAATACTATTCTCCATTTTGCCCCCAAAAGATTATAGAATTGTTGAAGAAGAAGGTTCATGTCAGTGGTGGATTAAGGAATTAAGGTACGATAGGCTTTATTAATTTTTTTTCCTTTTTGATACTTTGCCTATTTATTCAAAAGTAATTAGGAACTGTAATGTGACTTTCCATGAAAAATTTGAGTTCAAAATGCGGTAGCTTTTTCACACCAGAAACAAAAGTCTCACACAGCATCTTCTATAAAAAGCATAAGATAAATAAAGTGTATAGTTTTGATTCATTAAGTATCTATTTTTTTTTTGTTATCTCAATTACCGATTTAAGATTTAGTTAATTTCTACTTCCATTTTATTGGAAATTGCTTTAGATTTTTCTATTTCGTAACCACACACTCTAGATCAAGTCATTATAAACTTAATAAGTTTTATTTCAGTTCATTGCTTACTATATAGTAATTATTCTATTGGGATATATCGATGCAAAATTGGCAGTACGAATCACACATTGTATGTGGAAAGTCATATATGATACTAGTTATGACTTAATACAATGTAGATATTGTCTGCTTTTCCCTAAATCCAACACCTCAAATCATGATATTGAGTCGCGTCTATATGTATTAAAAATCCAACTTACTTATAATAAGTCCCTTTTATTTCTCTCATTTTCAATACGAAATTCAATTCATTCCAGCTTCATTGGTTAGCTCATAGAGTTGCTTCTTGCTTAGTCTTTCTACCCGAAGTCACCCACCGTGTGGTTACAATACTTATGAGCTACTATACTAGCAATATCTAAAGAGCAAGTTGTAAATGATCATAAGGAGGCCATTGGAAATAATGAAGTTTATATGCAGGTTCTTCATTTTTGGATCTGTGGTTCACATTAGCCTAAATTGATCCAATCTAACACATTAGAGAGTACAAGTTACACGTCCGGATTTTAGGCAAGAAAGACAAATGTATGCACAAGGGAATAGCCTTACAGGTTCAATGGGCAACCTACCCCATCGTGCTCGGTATCATCAGAACCGTTCGATGCTTATCTGAAGGAACTTCTCGGCAAAATATGCCTAAAGTAGCCTATGAGGATTGGCTTGGGGTTGATCATATCCTCCGAAGTATGAATTGCTGAGACGTGTATAGTAAGAACCCCGTGATATAGGTTGACACCATGCAGAGATTTGACGTGTCAAAACTTTTCCTTAACACAATACACTCCACCAATCAATTGGCACCATCAATACAATGTTATTTAACGGTAATTATCTTCTAATAAGGTGATATACGTTATTCATTTGATTTGGTTAAGTTTATTACTCAACAAGTACACCACCAGAATCTCTAGCTTATGTTCTAAGAACTCAAATTCATGTTTTGTTTTCTTTTCAACTTATTAAGAGCTTAAAATTTCCTTCATCTTTCTTAAAATTTACAATAACACAACTGTGGTCCGTGGCATTGGCAAGATGCCCTTAAAACAGAAGACATGGACATGGGAAGAGCCACAAATATGAGTGAAAATGTAGGAATAAAAGGGAGACAAAAGGTCCCTCTGCTGCCTAGCAAAGGACAGTGCCCACTGCTAGTGCAGAATTTAGGACCATTTTTCAGAATTTTCATCCTCTTCGCTTGTTTTATTTACTAATGCTATATAAATTCTCACTCACTTCTCAATTTACCCCAAATTGCTTCTTCCCATCTTTTGATCACTATTGTAAACAGACGCAGCCTCACCGTCTAGGCACTTAAAATCGAGCATCCGATTTAACCGTTTAGGCGCTCCAAATCTGACTTATCTCATAATAATTCTCTGACTAATTCTCGATTAGTCTTCAAAGGACTCCTGCCGCTTGACTAGCGCCTAATGTATTCTACTACGCATTGTTTAACGCCAATGATTAAAAAAAAACAAAACTATTTATTATATATATCAGCATTGTCTTGTTCTAACTTAATTTATTCTTCATTTTCATACCTAAACTCTGATTGTTAAACAAGGTTGGTTGAGAATCATTAAATAACCAAATAATAAAATAAGTTACTACAATTTTAAGAATATAATCTTCCAATGTCTAAACACTATCTTCATCATGGAAAGATCCTCCGGCTTCAACTATGCAAACATTACTATCAATCAGACCCTACCAATTTCCTCTTCTTCATGGTTTTGTCAAATTAAACTTGACTCAGTAACCAAAAAATTAAACTTGACTCCATCACAGTATTAAAAAGGATAAATATTTAACAGTTGGGGATTTATCAAGGTGGGAGTAATAATGAAACTTAGAATGTAAATAAATACTTGGTGCCGAAGAGGAATTTGCTTTCGAAAATTTCTCATACAGCTTGAATTTGGATTAATTTGAATTATCAATATAGGTCACGTCACATAGTGAAACATGCCAAAAGAATAATATGCAACACTTACATCGACGAATTAATTTTTTATTGTTTTTTGAAAGATCGCCTTGAACTATTTCTGATGAGAAATTGACATGAAAATTTTCAAACTAGCTTTACTAGTACAACAATAGACGAGTTATTTTATCCATGTACTTGTAATTTTTGTTGCGAAATTGTTTAAACTTATGTGATCGTGGTTGAAACAGTGTCTTGTGGTTTAACTTTTTTGCAAATGAGTCCTTGTAGACTTTTTTATTAGTAGAAATATAACTGTGAAATGCATTAATTGTTTCCAAAATTAAGAAAACTATTAATTCCGTTGATTTGGCTGTGGAGTTTTAACCATAATCTAAACGGTTAAAGGTATGATTTTTGTTTTCTTTTCATTTACGTCAACAGAATTGACCATTTCCTTAATTTTCAAACAATGTATTTCACAAAAAGTCCATATTTCTAAGGTGGGTTTGAATTCGGTAATTTTTTTTGAAACTTTGTTGGGTCCAGCATGAACCTGTTCAGCCCAACCCATGAACATTTATGAGACGTAGCCTTAGCCCATGGGCTTTCTTTGAACTGGGCCGTAAGTTTTCGCGGGCAATATGTATACACGTGTCAAGAGACGAACATCATAGAAGGAGTTAGGGACATAACGGTCATTTAACATCAAACTAGAAATAGAAATTTTCCAGTTCGAGCCTCGTTGGCGGATAAAAAGCTTAAATAAATTACTATTTTAATGGCTTCGTTAAATTTTACATTAATCCCAATCTTACCCTCCTCCTTCCCATCTTCTCCGTTTCAGATTCACCGGAAACCCTTACATTTCACATCCTGCAGCAGAGCTCGCCGGAGGTCCCGGAGAAAAGTGGCGGAGGAAGCAGACATGGTTATGCCGGTGACGTCTCACCGGCGAGATCGAAGCGAGGAGTCGCCTTTGATTTCCGTCGAAAGTAAGCCGTTTACGTATCGAATTTGTCAATTTAGTTTCAATTTGATCTTAATTAGCATGTTTTTGAATTAATTTGAGGTTTTGGAATGTATTATTGATTAGATTATTTTTGAATTAGGTGCTAGTAAAATTGAAATCTTAACGACTGATGTGGAAGAAGGAACGAAGCGTAAACATAAACATATCGGTAGCAGAATCAAGTGCTTTGGTGTCGAATTGTCGCCGGATAGTTTTGCTGTTGCTATGGTGTATTTTGTTCAAGGTGTTTTAGGGCTTTCGAGACTTGCTGTTAGTTTCTATATGAAGGATGATCTGCATTTAGATCCTGCAGAGGTATAATGCATTTCTTTTTTAGTTAAGTTACGATTAGCATTTGGATGATTGTTTTGGTACTTTTATGAACAATTCATCTATTAGTTTTGTTACTTTCGTTGCATCAATGTCGCTGCAGTTTCGTGAAATTTTGGGGGTTTATGGTGTTTAAGAGTGAAATTTCTGTATTTTGATGAGTGTACTTGTTTTTTATGTATGTTTTACAACTGACAATCTACATGGTTGACTAGACAGCTGTGATAGCTGGTTTTTCTTCATTACCATGGCTTGTCAAACCTCTCTATGGGTTTATTAGGTAGGATTTTGGTTTGCTGCCAGTTTCATTTCTTGCTCAATTTGTAACATAATTTGCTTGTATCTACTTCTTTTTGATTGAATCTTTTGATGTTTCAGTGATTCTATTCCACTTTTTGGTTATCGGAGAAGGTCGTACTTGGTTCTTTCAGGACTTCTTGGTGCAATCTCTTGGACTATGATGGCTACCATTGTTGATAGCAAGTATACTGTTGCTTTCTGTATACTTCTTGGATCACTTTCTGTTGCCTTCTCTGATGTTGTGAGTATATCTTCTTTGCTGAGTATCTTTAAAAATGTTGGGTAGAGTTGTGGGTCTCTTCTGAGGGTTGGTTATTGACTTCATTTGACAGAACTTGTTCACTCTTTTCAGTTAAGTGAATGACATTTGTTTTATTAGAATCTAATGGTGTCTTTCATATTGGCCATTGAATGTTGAACTATTTATGAGGGAATTGGGATTTTATTAGGCATTCAACAATAATGGCATATAGCACACTAGTTCTTGATTAAATTATGACTGTAAAATGCATATGCTCTACCTTCATATTACTTTATATCTACGTGTCATGCTTCTGTGTGCTTGAAAAGATACCCTTTGGAGGTGCTTGATATGCTTAAGAAGAGAAAACATCTGTATGGTTTCGAAATATTTGATTGCCCTTGAAGAGTACAATTACAGACAAATGAGGTTAGTGGACATGGAAAGTATTGTTTGTTCTAGCCCTGAACCTTGTTATGAGACCTGCAGTCCAGAAATCCTCCAAATGACATACAATGGGGAACTAGACTTGCAATTTTCTGTCCCTTACCTATTTTGGTTCCTTGTCATGACAGCTTGTTAAAAATATCTCTGAATTTCTTGCTTGGATGATAAATGACAACGTAGGTTGTGGTCATCTATTTGGTGCTGATGAGAAGATAGCCACTTCTTGCTATTACATTACTTTCAACAACAATGAACATTTACATTTACTTTCAGCTATATGGATTCATCTTTTCAATCTTTTCCAATCAACCCTGTTAGAATAGCAGATCCTTTGAGAGATCCAGAAATTCCAGGCCTTTTTAAATTATTTTTGCCTTCAAATGCTACTAGTGAAAATTATGTTGAACGTTTTTTGGGTATTAGGTGCATTGTTCTGTAAATTCCATTAATGATTAAAAATGCGATTTGCACTTGTCAACTTTTGGGATCAGTTTCTATGGATTCATGGCCACGAAAACAGGTTGCTTGGCACCTCAAATGCCAAATAATTTATGTTATATGTCAGCTACTGACTCAGAGAAACAAGATAGGAATCTGCATAATCTACTACCTTAATTTATTGAGAGTGCGTGATTTAGATTGTGTACAGCTTCTGACATCATTCTTGGCTCCATAGCTTTGAGGAATGCTTGTATACGCCCTTACCAACTATTGGAGACAGGAAGCCTTGTTAACGTGGTTTTTAACTGAAGTGCATTTCGGTCCAAATTGTTATGTTAATTATCCACACAATGTGTTTTCATAACTGTCTATTGATAGAGGTTTTGAAATTCCTTGTCCTTTGGAACCGTTTCCCAAAAAACATGCCCATGCTTTCCGTTTATTTCAATGTAGAGATTTGGCATTGCACATGTCCTCTTTGATAAGAGGTGCTGTGTGAAAACCCATTTTTTGTAAGTACAGCCTACATTGATTGGATGGATGTCCATATATAGGTGGTTGAAAGTAAGAATACAATATATTAGACAAGTTTAATGTATAACATTGAAGCTTCTTGTTTATCACGATGGCCTATACCTTCTCTCTTTGTCTGCATGAGTGTGAACCTTGTTTATGCTATTCTATGTGCATATTGGAATTTATCCTTATTTGGATTAATCCTAATGCCTATTATTGTGAAAAATTGTGTTTGAATAGGTTGTTGATTCCATGGTGGTGGAGAGGGCTCGTGGTGAGTCACAAAGTATGTCAGGATCTCTTCAATCTCTTTGTTGGGGCTCTTCAGCCTTTGGGGGAATTGTGAGCTCCTACTTTAGTGGCTCTCTTGTAGATGCTTATGGTGTAAGGTACTTGTGGCTGCCCATGAATTTACTTTCTTATTTCTGAAGACCTTAGCATCTGAGGTCTAAATTTATTGTCTCAGGTTTGTTTTTGGTGTCACGGCATTGCTACCACTACTAACTTCCGCAGTTGCTATTCTTGTGAAAGAAAATCGAGTGGTAGCTCCAACAGGGCAAAACCTTGCTATAATGGGTCCTGGATTTTTGGAAACCTCGAAGAAACATATTATTGAGTTGTGGGGTGCAGTCAAGCAGCCCCATGTATTTCTTCCCACGTTATTTATTTTCCTCTGGCAGGCAACTCCACATTCAGACTCGGCTATGTTTTATTTCACGTATGTTCAGAGAGTGGCTGACTGTTCATTTCCTTCATTTACCTTCTATGCTTAGTGGAAGCATTTTTTTGATTGCAACATCTATGATGTAAGGAATGCCATGACACAATCTTTGTTTTCAGCACAAATAAACTTGGTTTCACCCCTGAGTTTCTTGGACGTGTAAAGCTTGTCACTTCAGTTGCATCTTTAGCTGGGGTTGGATTGTACAATGGCTTTCTGAAAAAAGTTGCATTGCGGAAGATTTTTGTCTTTACTACCATAACTGGTACAGCGCTTGGAATGACTCAGGTTGGTGTCATCACTTTCCTTTTGTCAAGGCTTATGGTGAATGTCTGAACAATCTATCGTGATGATATATGGTAACGGTTTTTGATCTCAGGTTTTTCTTGTTACTGGGCTAAACCGGGAATTTGGGATAAGTGATGAATGGTTTGCCATTGGGGATTCCTTGATTCTAACAGTTCTTGCTCAGGTAATTTGCTATTTCAAATACGTGTTTACCTGAGTTCTCTTACTCAACCATGTAATATCAATGTGTACTATACGACTTTATGGTTGGTTACACTTCTGTTTCTAAAGAAGTCTCCAACTTATTAGAAGTCTTGTTACAATTATTGCATTTTCTTACGAGCTTTGGTGAACTATGACAATGAGTTGTGTTCATCGTGCTGTCTAGTCAATACTTTATTTATCTGATAATATTTATATGCAATAGCTTGCAGAAATGATTTGTAAATATTTTGCAGGCTTCTTTCATGCCTGTTCTTGTGCTAGCAGCAAAATTATGTCCAGAAGGAATGGAAGCAACACTTTTTGCGACTCTCATGTCCATATCAAATGCAGGAAGTGTTCTTGGAGGGTTAATGGGTGCTGGTCTAACCCAGCTCTTTGGTATCACGAGGGACAGTTTTGACAATTTAGCTACTTTGATCATTCTGTGCAATCTCAGCTCATTGCTTCCTCTGCCACTCTTAGGGCTTCTTCCTTCAGATACATCTGAATCTGATGACATTGAAAAGGACACTGGAGATATTGAAATGAAGTCTAGTTGAACTTAGAATTCTCAATGTCCTAGACACATGTACCACCATTCAACCAGAGTAACTCTCCTCATCCAAAGTAGATTGACATTTTGAATCACATGGAGTTACAATTATAACAGAGGGAGAGAGATTTTTGTAAATAGTAGAGAGTTATATACAGATATGAAAGAGAGATTACAAAGTCCACGGTTGCTTGGTGATCGAGTTCACCCATATGACAATCCAGAATGAACTCTCACCAGTTTCCAACTGATGTAAAATTATTCAGAATTTATTACATATATGATACATATCTTTTGTTCCTATCATTCTTTCAAGTTGCAAACAGCAGGGTGCCTTTGAAGTACAGAAAAGCACTATAACCCAGGACTTCTGGAACTAATTACACAACACCATCTAAAGACTGCCCGAACAAGTAAGCTTTCTTTGTCTGTTAGCGCGTAGTAATTTCCGTTTATTATAAAGTAATGGCGTTTTTGACAGATAAGAAATCTTCATTCTTAATTAAATGTTTTCTTAATTAGTAAGTCCTGCAATCCTAGAATAGAAGTAGATATTTGTAGTGTCACATTCATCAACTTTATTCTATGCACTGAAAATGACAGCAACAAAAAACATTTGGTGTTTGGTTTGTGCATTTAGAGGCTGCAAAGAATGTGAAATCTGGGCCATGCTAAGGGCTAGCCCAGCAGCACATGAGAAGAGACCTACCTCTATGCCTGATATTGCAAAGCTCCCCACATGGGTGGGTCCTAAAATGTTTAACCCTGTGGTATCAGTTTTTGTCTGCACCAGTTTTGGACAACTGAAAATCACAAGTAGCTGACTTGGAAATTGGAACTCTACAAGGTTTGCTACTTTTCTATATTTTGTAGTTTCCATGCCTTATTGTCCCATTCACTTGCTTCTTGGGATGCTCAACTTCTGGCATATGGTCCTTATAATATACACGTGTAGCCTGGACACTATGTGAGTTTTATTGCCCTCATTATTGGTAGTGTTATTGATTGGACTCAGCAGCTCATCAATATTTCAGTTATAGACTTTCATATTGTTGAGATGGATAACTTAGTTTTCTTTGTTGTTTATACCGAGATTATGTTGAATGGACTCGAGCTGATATACTCTAGAGAAGATTTTACCTTTTTTTTTTGGCAACTGGAAATTGATTAATGGTCAATTGGTTAAAATAGATTACCGAAATGGAGATTTGACAGTTAATTATAACAATAGAGAAGATGAAGGATGGAGGCCTGATAAATATGAACTCAATTCTAGTAAAATCAGAAATAGTTGACCGTCAATAATTTGTTTTTCATTCACGCGAATGCCCTTGTTCTTGAAGCGTGTGCAATATGGGCCTATTTCACATGTTTAATGACAACCTCAAGCCCTAGACCACTTGAGGCTATAATACCATGTTACGTACTTAACCGGTTAAACTACATGTTTACTTAATTGGTTGAATTAAAAGTTCGGCTGCTAGTTAAGACTAATAACATCTTTTATATTAATCTCTAACACACCCTTCTAACACACCCTTTACACGAATGCATCTTGGTTAGGGTGGATTAGGGTTAGGCACAACATAGATTTAACTCATCATTTTTATCAAATAAAATTGAGGTTGCCAAACTCGAACTCAAGATCTTTCGATCACAGAATTTACATCGAACTCAAGATTTTTTTATCACAGAATTTACATTTAACATCATCTTTTATATTAATTTATGACAGATAATTGTCTTTTAACTTTTCTTATAAAAAATAAGAAGAATAGGTCGATAACAATTTTCTTGAAATCTCTAAACGACAATAAGAGTCTAAGAATTTCTTGAAATTTTGGTTAATCAATCGAATATTTTGGACAAACTCAAAGGAAAGAATGATGTATATATTAATCATGGCGAAATCAAAACTAAAACTGAATAAAGAAGATGAAAGGATAAAACATAATCAAATTAAAGAGTCAAGAATTTCTAAAACAGATCAAGTACAATAGACCTAATTAAGTAATGTTGTGAGTTAAAGCAAATTGGTTGATCCATTCGCTGTAAACGTCGATAGCTTCGGTTAAATGGGTGTATTTAACTTTATATGAAGCATTGCAAATATAGCAAGTAGCAAGTGCAATTTCTTTAGTCTTATTGATGTAGCACTCAACTGATTGAGGTTTTCACAGAATGCGGGACATTTGAACACTTTGTCTAACTTCACTATCTTCTTCTTCGGGGCTTTAATCTTTCTTCCTTTCCTTGCCATTCAGAATTGCTCGAGACTTGATGAATTTGTGAAGGCAAGTTTGTTTTGATTTTGATTTATATAGACTAGTAAGTATGTAAACTCCTACTAGGACTAGGATTAATTTACTGCCGCCTTTCATAACAATATATCAATTAATTTAGAATGTTCTACTTTTAATTATCGAACATATATTAACTTGGCCACAAGAATTAATCCTGCCCCTTTGAAAAATTATTTATTTTTAAGAGTATACTTTAATTCCATGCCCTTATAAACTAATACTTACAAATCAAAGACACATAATTTGAAGAAAAAAATCATCCATTATCATCTATACACAAGATTAAATAATACTCCAAACAATCTAAAATGTGTAATATTATTGTAAACAATACTTATATTATTACTAAATTCTTTATTACGTACATTTAATGAGACGAAACGGGTGACAAGTGCCCATTGCCATTACTCTCATATATATCACAGGTACCGTGTACCTTAGTGGATAATCTCGCACGCGTCAAATACCCGTTGCGGCTAATGTTTCTAATCCCATACCGGTACCAGACAATGTTCTAAAGAATTAGGAAATAGTCTTTTATAACCAACCAAAAAATAGCATAATGAATAATTTAGAGCTTAATCCCATCATAGCCTCGTACACTTAGCCTCCTCAACACAATGAAACCCATAGCCACATAATACACACATGACATTATGAGGTAAAATATCCATACTCAAAAGTTATTAAATTGATTTTACGAGTTATTAATACTCAGAATTATTAATTTGTTTCATTAGAATTTAATCTCCACCTGTTGATTCTAATCTAATGGTGATTGACCAAATTGTATTCAGTCAATTAATGACTAGGTGAACACAACTCTGTAATCCATATTCATTTTGTTGCTGATTTGATAGACCGGTACTCGATTCTTATTGTGTTTAGATTTCTTAGTTATGATCTGATAAGGAGTTTTAAGGATACAACCTACAAAGACTTCCCAGGGTCTATATAAAGGTTTAAATTGTGTTTTAAAATGCGTTTTAGGTGTGAAAAGGTTGAATGTACACTGGTGCATTATAGAAAGAAAAACTAGAAAGTTAAAAGAGGGTTTCTCTACATTTAATGGTTGTGATGACTGCCGCTCAAACTTGTAATCTCGACTTCCAGAAATATTACTCATTTTCGTAGACTCAATTGTGCTTACAATTAATTATAAAGGAAAATCTCATCCACCCTATATGTAATTCAAATCTATAACCTTTCAAATCAGAAATGTCTCGACGACTAGGCTTGGAATTTCTCCACACTAATATATTTTTTAGCTTGATCATGTTCTTAACGACAATGAGTGGTGGGTGTTAGCAGTTATAGATATTCTTTAGGTTAGGTAACTTAGTATGAAAGAGTAATTGAAACATATACTAGTTTTTAGAACCCCAAATGATTGTAGCAAATTTAATAAATATAAAGCTCAAGTTTCCATCAAAATCTATCATATATTAACAGTACTATGCCCCACATAATACAGACTAAACTGTTAGTTTTCTCCATCTTTGCGATTGCGAACAATTTGATAATGATTCTAATTCCATGAATGCATCTATTATGATACTACTTGATTTATGGCTCCATTACATTATGGATTTTGTTTAATATCTCCGATATAAAAATTCACCAATATAAAAATCACTTATAACAATGAAGGACCTCAAAATGATCTTAATACAAATAAGTTATAAGATTTAAAATTAGTTAGAATTACATTACATGTAGACACATCAATTTCAAAGCCTTATATTATACAAGGTTTACTTTGAAGTAACTATTATTTTGACTTAATCACTATTGGATCAAAATTCAATACCCTCATCTAATAGTAGTATTGGACATAGTAATGACTACTTTGTTAAAAATAAAGTAACTATAGAAAACTCCTTATATAATTCCACTTTCTCTTTCCGGCTAAATATTTTAGGATTTAGATAAATTGATATGTACATCATTTTAGACAATTTCATGCCCCTAATAAATTATTATTAAGTAAATTCAATGCGTCAGTAAGTCACTTTAAATCTAGTAAATTAACTTAAATAAATGCGGGTGATAACATGACGTTTTGTAAGTTCAAGAGGCTTAAACAAGTTTTTCTAGAAAAGTTTAAGGAGCTTTTGATGTATTTGACGTTCTTTTTTCCAAGTTAAATAATACTTAAATTAAGTTCAAAATAAAAAATTTGAAGAAATAAAATTGGGAAGAATATGGTTTCCATTAGTCCTAGATAGATAGTTACATGTTCTTAGACTCTATTTTTTAGAAAAAAAAACTTATTTTCAGCAAAATTCAGTTCGTTATAGTTCACTATAGTTCAATTCAGCCATTTTAGTTTACTACAGTTCAATTCAGCAAATTCAGTTTAGTTTTGATAAGTTCGTGCAACCATAAAGAAGAGGCCGTGGAACATTTAAAGGTTAAAGAGACTTTTTTATGACCATTTTTGAATTACAGAGGGGATAAAGAAAGTAAAACCAAAGTGGAGGGACTGTAAATGTAATTTCATCCATCTATTATTATAGACATGAGACTTTGCATAATTTACTAATTTAGTCCTATCATGCTGCATGTCTTCCATGCTTCGTTAAGTGGTGGTCACTCACCTTACCATAAATTAATGAGTAAATATATATAATAAAAAAAGAAATCCAACTCCAAAGTCAGATATTTTCTCCATCTTTTGTAATTTTACACATTCACTAACGAGAGGTCTTGGGTTATCCGAGAGTTGAGAATGCATGTACTAGTTAATTTTATACATAAATTCAGAATTTATATATAAAACTCATATTTCACTTAATTTATCTTGAAGTGGCTAAGTAGGCTTAAGCTGTTGAGTCGATCCAACTAAATTCTGAATTTGCAGCTTGTGAACAAGACTTAAGCAATGTAGACATCATTGGTTTACATAAGTGAATATATGTGATGCAAAGGCAAAGAAATAATTGGTAGGAAGGGGAGTGGGTGGGGAAAGAGATAAGAAATGTATTGGGTGGGAAAGGAAAGAATTGTTTGATTGAAAATGATAATAAGTGCAAGAAAAGCATGTGGGAGAGCATGTGAAGAGCATTCAATATTTTTAACAAACTCAACTTCCCCACTCAATTTTTGACATAACCTTCCATATGATAATGTGAGGAACATCACAAAATCCCATGTGAGAAATCATTAATTCACTCCTCTCAACATTGGATATATACATAAGACAGAGAGAGTTTGATTAATTTAATGCCTAAAATCCCATTTTGGAATCATTATATACTATGAATGATTGGGAAAACAATTTCAGCTTTAATTAATTCAAACACAAGACAATTCCATATGATCAACTTTACTAGGCAAACAAAAGAGAGAAGAAGATGAATTTGTCTATTATTGTTATTCAATATATCCTATGAATATATGTTCTTTTCTATATAATCTAAGCAACAAATTATTGTAAAACAATTAGCTTTCTTGGCATGATATTAAAAGTTTTATAATTAAGTAGTTTGATTCTTAGTAATTATTAATTACTGAATTAAAAATATATAGTGAGATGATTTACATTATATATGCTTCGAGCTAAAGAGTTATTCACGAGAGAGGTGCGTCTGAAATTAATATAATTTTTTTGTTGGAGCCTTTATTAGTTTAAGCTTTTAGTTTAATGAGTTCCTTAACAGAATTTAAACCCCAACTCTTCATTCATGGTTTGATGTGTGTGTTAATTGACCAAAGTCTAAGATCTCCGTTCTTTCGAGCTGAATTGAACTGAATGATGCTGAATGGTGATGAAATGAGCTGAAATGAATGTTGTTGAACGGAATAAATGCTACTTAACTTATTTTTTGAGTTAATTACGTACTCTCTATGTTATGCCAAAACAAATTGTTTAGTTCTTGTATTTTCAATAAGGCAAAAGCTAACTAGCGCCCCTGAGGCGCTAGACAAGCATATAATGATCATTAACCATTTGATAGAAATAATAAATAAAGTGAACTCATTATGACTTTAAACATTAAATATTTTATAGAATTTAGTAAACATTAATTATTTGATTGTAATAATAAAATAGAGTAATTATAAGCTAATTATCTAATAACTTTTTATGGTAATTATTATGGATATTTGGGGGTTTATGATTGGGTTCGGTAGGGTTTAAATTTGGGTTCATGGGTTAGGTTTGGATATAGGATTTGGGTTTAGTTGGGTTAGGGTTGGATTTGGATTTGGGTTTTGGGTTTGGGTCAGGGTTTAGGGTTGGAGTCAGGGTTAGGGTTAGGGTTTCGTGTCTATATGTTGGTTTGGGTTAATTTTATGGTTTTAGGTCCGAGTTGATGATTTAGGTTCGGGTTTGGATTTGGATTTCGGGTTTATATGTTTATTTGGGTTAATATTTACGGTTTTGGGTTCGAGTTGATGATTTTGGTTCGGGTTTAGAGTCGGGTTTGAGGATAATGTTTTATGTTTAGGTTCGGGTTTAGAGTTTATAGTTTAGAGTCGGGGATTTATTTGAAATTTCATAATTAATGTTTGCACAAACATTTAAGTTTCAATTAACAAGAAAAGTATTATTATTGAAGAATGAGTGTTATTTATTTCATCATTAATGACAATTATAAAATATATTTGTCTTATCTAGCGCCCCGGGGCGCTCGTTAGTATATTACACTCTCGTAATTGTGCTTGGGATTGCATAAAAAAGGACTCAATAGGACGTTTTTTTCATAGTTCAGGGACTCAATGGGACGTCACCAAAGTTCAGGGACTCAACTGACTTTTTTGGACAAGTTCAAGGACCCACGTATGGTTTATGCCAATGCAAAACTACAAGTTTGTTCTCCTATGTCTTAGGTTTCATGAGCAATTTGAGTCCCCCCAATACGAGGTCATTTGAGGAAGTTATGATCGAATTACTGAAGTCGTCAAATTTGGAAGGTTATTTGGACAAATCAAGGATTTTGCCTTGACAAGACATGTCTCTATCTGAAAACACATTTTGAAGATTTTCATGTACAATTAGCTTTCCCAGTTGTTCCCATTTGTTTTATGGCTAGTGTCGTGTATAAATAAGGATGTAAACCTTCATTGTAAGCATCTCTCTTCACTTGTTTTTATTCCCACTTAGTTGTAAGAAGTAGAGGTGATCTAAACACCAATTCCATGTTCCATTTCCTTACACAGCCTGTAATTCAATTCCATCAATACAAAAGTTCATGTTCTTGTTTTCACTTTCATCTATTCCATTTTCAAACTTGGCAAAAAGATTCCCCTCCCATGACATAAGTGACGATTGATAGTCTAGTGTAGTAAAGAAAAGATTTGGAAAAATATTGAAATGAAGAAAAGATTTTAAGTAATAAAACTATTATAGTTATGATTAATAATTCCTAAATTATAAATAAAGTATAACTAATTAATTATATGAACTGAAATTGCTGAGTTAACCTGCGATGTGCTGAATATAAGCAAAAAAATAACTGGATCTTAGTGTTTGTGCATTTATACTTGACTTTCCTTATCTAGTTTTTTGGTAAACAAAGGAAAGCTAAATGCTCGGAAATCGGAAACAACACATAACAACAAAAGAGAAGACGAAAAAAGTTAAAATTACACTTGAACAGTTCGACTCAAAGCTAAACCACTCAAATCATCTAAGAGAATGTTCTGGATGTCTGCAAGAGACACACCACATTCGTGAAAACTCGGAGAAAAAGTTCCTGAAAAGCTTGCCATCCAGTTAGGGGCTCGTTTGTCTTCCCGACAAGAGAGCACAATCCAAACCTCCCAATTCTTAACCTTGAACGCTTTACAATGATCTATAAATGTATAAGGGTGATGCATAATAGTTTCTCTATTCATAAAATTCACTTTATCTATTAGCCAATAGACAATAGCATATGACTCCTGCATTACCAAAAATGGAATGACGAATTGGAAAGTTCAAGGAGTACCCACTAAATTTAATTAGACAACATTAATAGTTAAAATTTAAAAACGTTTATGGTGATATTAAGACAAGAAATAGGAAAGGGAAAATATTGTGGCCACTTGAATTGTTTGTTATCTACCGGACAACATGACTATGACCAAATTTAAAATTTCTTCAAAACTACAAAAACTATAATAGTATTTCAATTGGGTCCCTTTACCCCACATGCATTGTCTATGTTCTACATTCAATAGTCCATTCCACAATGGATTCCCCTTTTGGTATTCATACCACTCGTCCGGCGGGCTACCCTTTGAAAAGGTTAAATTTATGGGAGCTTCCATTAATAAAATCGCTTACATGTCATTTTGATTAGGATTGATTTGTTATTTTTCAGTAATATATACTCTATATAGTGTATGGTTAATTATCAATAAGGCTTTGATCGTTGCGCCATAAATTCAGCAAAACTTAGTCCAGTTCAGTCAAATTCATTAGCCATTCAGCCAATTCAGCAAATTTAGTTTAACAAATATAGTTCAGTTCGGTTCAAATTAATTCAGTTGAGTGCAGACATAAAGTTCAAGACTTAAGTTCGGGTGTAATATTGTAAAAGTTGAAGGTTGTGTAGTAAGGTTAGGTGTAATTAAGTGCAAAGTCGCTATTGCAGGTGAATAATTTACCCTAATTGTATACCATGGCTGAAGAGACCTATTTATAGTAGAGTGTCTATTCCTTATTGAAATCTTAATATGAATTTAGTTTTCGAGCTCTGGAAGCATTTTATCAGATCAACATAAGAGATCCTTAATTAGGCTTTGTTCTATTTTTAGCTGAGAAAAGCTGAATTCAACTAAACTAAACTAAATTATTGACTGAATGTCTAATAAATTTTGCTGAACTTGTTGAAATAAATTGAAATGCGCGGAATTAAACAAAAAATAATATAGTCTTGGAATGTCACCAATAAAAAGCTCAAGATCCTGATCCTATAAAAGAATTTAGTTTCTTTAAGATTTCGCCAAGTTTATTCTTCAAGGCTGCAAGTTGAATTGACATTGGGGCATTACCTACGAAGTGATGAGCATACATACTTTACAAAAATACCCATGCCATGCTCAATGTAATATACGTGTACAAGGAGATCATATGATTTGTAACTGCAGCCAAGGATTAATCCATTGTGTTAAAAACGTATTGATAATCGATATTAGATTGGATCTAACTCATTCTCAAGAGTTAAGAGAGCATTTTAAAAATTATCACACATTTGTAAAATATTTCATTATCCATATAAGTGCGATAATATGAGATACTTAATCATTTTCTCATATTGTAGCATAGTAGAGAGGAAGAATAGATGTCTTGTCTAAAAGCATAATCTGTGTTAAAATTAGGTGGAGATGCATGAATGTATCTCTGCCAATTGTTTAATTAAAAACCAAAGAAAAATTTAGCACTAAAATTAAGAATTGTATGTTTATGCATAAGCATTGTATCATATTTGACAGACAAATTAATATGCTATTTCGCACTTTATAATAAAAATGGGCCAGATTAATTATGTTTAAATTAATGCAAAATATCATTAACAACTTCATTTCCTATATTCTATCGTACAATTCCTTTTGCCTCCTTTAGTGATTGTGGATTGCTATTTACAGTCCACTTTTTCCAAACTACAACCTACTTTTTTCCAAAATACTTTTGCCATAACTTCCTTCTCGAGTTTGAAATTCTAAAACCTCTCAACAAGCTCTTTTTCAAAATTGAACTTTCTAACTTCAAAATCACACTTTTTGCTTTCGATTATGGACAATACACGAATAAAGTACGAAAACAAACTCGAATATAGTTAATTTGATCAAAAATTCCAAAAAGTGGACAATTTTTTGGTCATTGGAGGCCCCTTTTAGGGCAAAACGGCCATGAGGGCCGTTTCTCCATAGGGAAAATATTATTGAAATTTACTGTAGTAAAAAAAATATTGAACTGAACTGTATGAGCTGATAATTACTAAACTTAAGTGTATATTTTTTTAAGGAAAAATATTAAACTGAAATTACCGACACATCCTAAGTACACATCTTAAATATCTAACATGAACCGATTCTTAGAAAAGTGGTGCACTGAGTAGTTTGTGAGGTAGCTAGTTAGGATTATGAAGAGACAATTGCAAAATTGGAGCATATATAAGTTGTTAAAACAGGTAGTGATTTAAGAATGAGAGCGCCCATCATTTCTCTGAATTTGCAAGAAGCACGTGAAGATGGAAACAGGAATTCAAACCAATACAGGAAAATCAACAAACAAAAACTATCAACTTCCAATTCCACTATCTAAGCCAATTGGAATGAACCAAAGAATCTTAAATGATGTCACAAAATCAAGATCAACATATATATAAAAGAAATGTGAAACCAACTTGAAGCATGGCCATAAATGCAGACCAATCTTCTAATAACTAATTATATGTTTGTGTTGTCAATAATTATAAGTGCAAAATAGTGATTTCCTCCATTTGTAAATTTAGATATATGGTTTAACAGTTTGTACTAATAGAGATATGGAGTATATGTATCCTAAATTACACTTTTATATTTGAATGACAATGAAGTATATTTCCTACTTTTTAAGATAAATTATATTTACATATCAATAAAACATAGATTTTAATCTGTTCACCTCAAATCAAAATTATAAACCATATTATAGACATTCTACGGTTTTTTAGTTTTTACGGTTTACGAACTAAATTGATGTTTAAGTTCATTTTAAAAATCTGCATTTCGATATGGTGAGTAATATTTTGTCAATATATAAATATAAGTTGTTAAAAGATAAAAATATGATCAGAACTCAATAATATGATTTCGAATACTCTGTTTTGTAAAAAAATATTCATACCATATACAGGAGCGGACGCAAGATTTTTTTGTCCCTATAGCTAAATTTAAACTTCAATGAAAATTGTCATTACTTTCTATACAATAAAAACATTCGTCCAAAATATTAAACATAAAAGTCTAATCGTAAGTCCACTTTCTTCATAATTTGAAGGAGGAACGTGATTTGCAACATTTAAGTTATTTGTTTTGACGGTGCGGAAAAAAGTATCACTTGTAACTATTGGCACATCGTTACTTGGCTTAAAGAAAGAAGATAAACATGTATTTTTCTTTTGATATTGATCTGATGACATATTAAGCCTGAAAAAAAATAATAAAACAAGATACACAAATAATGAGAATTGAGACATCTAAGTTTAATAAACTTGGATGAATAGTTGAAATTTTACCGAATTCGGTTGATCATTACTTGTCACTTAAATCGCCAAGAAAATATGTCGGAATACAATCATATAACTAAAACTAGGCCTAGAGAAAAGTGTAAGTAAACTTCACTAACTTGAACATTTAATTAATTAAAGAATAATAATAAAATTACATGTAACTTTTTTTATAGGAGCAGACCCGGGTTGGAGCCCACCCCAACCCAACCTTGGATCCGACCTTGATCATATCACTATTTACAAAATCAATCATATCAGATACCTTTATTTGAAAATTGTTAAACTCATACTCTTATTTAAAAACTGAGTAAACCACAAACCTTATTTTTAAAACTTTTTAGCTATCAAGTTTTACAAAATATTTAGTCCTCCTATTTTCAAAAACACATTATAAGGTCTCAATCTTTTGTCATAATTAATCATTCGGTCATTTTATCTATTTTTTGTAGAGTTGTAACCATTACATTTTGATAGGAACGGACAAATATGACATAATAAAAGTATTAAATCATTTTGTATGGAAATACATGTCTTGAAAGTTAAAATATATATATTAGATTAAAAATCTAAAAAAGTTAGATAAAAATGATTAAAAAATTAATTATGACAAAAAATAATGATCTCATAATGTGTTTTTCAAAATAGAAAAACTTGATAGAGAAGCTAAATAGTTAGATATGTAAAAGTTTAAGGACTTTAAAAGTATTTAACTTATAATATATTATATAAGAAAATCATGTTGCTTAGAGATGAGAAAAAAATGATGCATTTGCATATCAGAATATGTAGTGATCAAACAAATCTTATGAACAAAACGGGATGATGTGATTGGATAAAATAAAATAACTTAAAAGCCTTACATATGAAATTTTGACTAAAATATCCAATATGGAGAAAAGGAAGAAAAGATTGTATGATTTAGTTGTAATCATACCAAAAAGTAGTTAGAATTATTGCTATAAGTTGTGGAAAACAAACTCTTTGCTCCTCTTTTCAATTTCCTCATAATAATGCCAAGGTCAACTGTCAATTATGACCATCATAATTCATTTGATTTGCATTATATGTTCCTAGCTATAATTTGATGATTTTCAATTATAAAATTTACGTTTATAACATTCATATATTTGTGTTTCTCTGTTGTTATGTTTAATATAATATTGCAGCATAAGATAGATGGTGTGGTCGCTAAATAATAATAGCAATTATTGAACTTTTTAGTGCACAATTCTGAGAATTTATATTTAGATTTTGAAAACAGTAATTAATTTAATATAATTTCAATGATATTCCTCAATGTATATCATGTGCTTAGTTATAAGAGAATCCTAATAATCCATAGAAGAGAGATTAATGTATAATATATTATTAAACATAGCTTCAAGAATCAATTGCTGTTGAACCACCCCTATAATGATGTTAATCTTAATTAGAAATTACAAATATAAATTATTACTTTTAGTGTGAAGATTTATATTTGTCATTATTAGAGTAAGCTTTTATAAAAAAATTTATTACTTTACTTTAAGCTAATATAATAATAAATTATTCTTTAACCGTTATAGAATTGAATTTTTGATTTTTTCATTAGGACTGAATTGAAAATTATTTTGAGCCACATAATCTTTGTCATTGAAGGAAAACATTTAGCTTTGTAAATGACTAAGAGCATCTCCAATATTTGCTTTATAACATATATTTAGAGTAAATATGCACTCCAACGATATTCTAAAATCTTACTCCATTTTTAAAGTAATGGTGTTGATAATCTATATATGAAGTATGCAAATCATTTACTCCAATTTTAGAGTAAGTTTTTATAAAAAAATTTATTACTTTACTTTAATGTAAGTTAATATAATAATAATAAAAATATTATTGATGCATTATTATAATATTATTTTTAAATTTATACATGGAGAGGGTAGTTGGAGAATTATTGCAGATCGAAGATAGAATACATAAAAATAGAGTTGGAGCAGAGAAAATAGAGTAAAACACTAGATATGGTCTAATGAGCCTAACATCATACTTGCCTCATTTTCTTAAATATTGGATTCTATACAATGTCTAGGGGTGTTAATTAGACGGGAATATACCCATACCCGTAGGGTATTTGATCTGTTAGGGTCACAGATTATCGCAGATCAGGTATGGTTCTTTTATACCCGACAGTCGGGTTCGGATCAAGTACGGTTAGGGATACCCTTGATCCGCTAAAATCCAAACTTGTACACGCATTAATCCGATTATTATACCCAACGGTTACCTGTATATATACTTGTTTAGTTAATATTTTTTATTTAAAAAATTATGAATTGACCTATCCACGTTGCACAAACCCAACCCGGATCAAATATATTTGTTGTTTTTTTATATAAATTTTGCAAAGAGCAAGATTCGAATCATATACTCCTCTCTCATGCATTGATGAGTTTACCAATTGAGTTACAACCAATTAGTAATATATTCGTTTATTTTAATTATTATGTTTGGATATTTGTTTAGAATTATTGATTATTCGATTTTTGTTTATGTTTATATTTTTTTTTATCAAAAAATATAATTTATATTTAGAATTTGTATAAAGAATAAAAAAATTTATAAATCATTCGGGTAATTAAATATATCTGTGGGTATGGTTCAGATTTTGAATCTGTTAATCATCCGAGTTCGAGTATACCCGAATGTCTGGCGAGGCGATTATAGTTTCTGCAAAAAACTCGACCCGATCCTGATTACAACCCTAACAACGTCTCATACTTGTATGTCAACATATTGTTAACCAATAGTATATACAATTTTGAATAATTTCAGATTTTTACTATCATCAAGTAAATATGTTAGAGATTCTTGAACTGGATCAGATATCCGAATTAAATGATTTTTGAACTGGATTGGACATTAACTTTTCTTTAAATTGAACTTGATTGTACCTTTGACCCTACCAATTCCATCTATTAATCAGATCTGCAATTTAGTTCATGATAACACTGAGGGCAAGTTTGACATTCATGCAGGAGAAGCAGTTGCTGTGAGGGAAAACAGTACCAAGAAAAGCATACAAAAGTTTTGAAGTGTTTGTAAACATATTTGAAAAGTTTTAAAAGTAATGAAATAAATAAATAAAAGTGATAAGTTCAAAAATAATGCTCGTGGTTTACTCAATTTGCAAATAAATGTCTGTGGTTTACCATTTTACAAATAAAGGTACGTGGTATGAAGCTTTTTGCAAAATAAGGTATCGTAAAGTATAACTTTACATTTTAATAACAACGAATCACATTTCGCATTATTTTTTTAAGAAAAATTACATTTACAAATTGATAAAACATATCCATTAGTGGCTTTCTCACCCTCAAATCGAAATCATAAACCGTATTATGGACGTTTTTTGCTCTTTTATAATTTTGACGTTTACGGACTAAATTGATGTTTAAATCCATTTTACCAATCTGCAATTCGATATGGGAATCAATATTTTGTCAATATATAGATATAAGTTGTTTAGAAGATAAAAAATATCATAAGAACTCAATAACGTGATTTCAGATACTTTGTTTTGTAAAAATATTCATACCACATGCTTCTATTTGCAAAAGAAATCATAACATACCTTTATTTGCAAATTGTTAAATCACATACCCCTATTTAAAAATTGAGGGTGTAGGCTATGGTCACTTTGTTTTTCCCTTACTTTGTCTATAGTTTGTCTTTTTCACCATTGAATTAGTTTTTAACTCATGATCCAATGGTTGACAAAACAAAGTAATGGTTACTTTGTGAAAAACAAAGTGACCATAGAATATCCCAAAATTAAGTACACCACGGGCATCATATTTTTAAACTTTTCCCTAGAAAAAAATATATCTACTAAAATATATTGAAAGTCAAAACTTATTTTAGTACGAAAATATCAATTTTAGTTTTCTGCAAAAAATTTAACAGCTCTTCTTATAAGTTATAAATTCTAACTTTTACTGAAAGCAGTTTTTCGTGCTTTTCTAGCTTTTCAGAAAGCAGTTTTGTATTTACTAAACATTATTTTTGACTGGAAAAACTGAGAAAGCAATAACAAGGTGACCCTAAATAGAAAAGTCATATGAATTCTAACCAAGTAATTAGATTAAGGACATAATATCAATAGTATTTTCATAAACAAAAATACCTTTTCATTTACAGAAATGTGGTTGACCTTAGTTTTCTGATATTGGAATGTACAATGTAACCCTATCGATTAACTAATTTTATTTTTTTAGATTAAATTTAGTAAAATTCAATTCAATTCGGTTCAATAAAATTCTGTAAAGATTCAAGCAAATTAAGCCAGTTCAATTACACTATAAAAAACGAATGCTAAACGTAAACAAATGAGCAAATGAAATAATAAAGTCAATAGGTGAAACTGTAATTAGCTACAATTTAGAGTTTAATTAAGTTCCTTACCGAAAAGAGTGTAATTAAGCTCAAGTGAAGCCAAAAGGAAAATAGCAACCGAAAGAAACCGTCAATCAAGATAAAGAAAAACTGCCCTAAAAGTAAGAAACTGACCCCCCCAACATCACCATGTTATCCACTCAACTAATTAAATTATTCTAAAAATACATCCCCGAGGTTAATTGTTCTTGTTTTTAATCTTTTTGATCAATCAAGAATTAGCTACTACATGGTGTGTTTCATATCTATGTTTAACTTTTTAACAACTTCAAACAAGAATTTTATAGGTGTATATTTTATGTGTCTGTGGGAAAACAAATAATGAAACTACTGTTGTTGGGACGCCCATTCATAAATGCTTCACATTCCATATTAATGAGTTTTTTTTTTTCATATTAATGAGTTAGATGTGAAGAATGTGTGTTAAATATTCTACATTTGTTGGTGTTTTCTTTTATGTTAGTTATACCACATTTTTTATATCTTATTAGTAATTTATTTCAGTCGAGTTCATAGTATTCAATTCAGTTTAATAACTTTTTTTTTTTAGAAAATGCACTTCAATTCAGTTCAGTAGTATTCAATTCAGTTTAATTCAGTTCAGTTCAGTTATAAAGAACATAGATTTATGCCTTTGTTTAATATTGATCACATACTTCAGTGTCCAATATTGTAAGGTAATTACGGATGCTTGTCCACCCTGACTCTATCTAGAACGATCAAAATTGAGAATTTGATTCGCACTGATAAATCATCTAAACCAGCATGCATACGCACTTAAAAATTTATTTATCCGCAATTAGTTCTCTATCTACTTTTCGATTAGTTCTCCGGACACTCTACTACTACGATATCCACCCATCTAATTAATTTACACAACATCGATTTTAAAAGAAAAAAACTAAATTCCACATAAGAAAACAAGAATAAAAATGGTTAGAAAGAGCCAATTTCATCAAGGCCCCCCTCCGACCATATTTGTCTTATTTTCCACATATCCATGTCCCTCATAACATGGAGTAATTTATGCCTTCTTTCTATCTATCTCTTCTCTCTCCCCCTCAACCATATTAAAAACCCCGAACACAATCACTTATTTTCTCCACCTATGAAAACACAAAAAAAAAACCATCATTCAAAAACCCAATAAAAGGAAATAAAATCACTCTCTTCACTACTATAAATCACGTACCCCTTCTTGCCGATACTCAAGGAGTTGGTGTTTCTCGTAGTGTTTGTTTACAGTTCTTGTTATATATTTCTTTTCGTTCTGCTTTCAGGGTCTTAACCCCTCCGTGTAACCAAAAAAATGGAGATTGAATCGGTGAAATGTGAGTGTTGTGGATTGGAAGAAGATTGTACTCAAGTTTATATAAGTGAAGTCAAAGCTAACTTTGATGGAAAATGGCTTTGTGGGTTATGTTCAGAAGCTGTTAGAGATGAAATTGGAAGAGGCAAGAAGAAATTTGGAGTGGAAGAAGCAGTAAGGGCACATATGTCTTTTTGTGGTAAGTTTAACTCTAATCCTGCCGGCGGTGTTGCTAATGGTATGAGACAGATTCTCCGGCGACGCTCCGGCGACTTGTCTAATTCTTCATCTTCCAATAAGACGTATGGTAGATCTGCTAGTGCTAGGCTTTATTGATAATGATATGGTTTAAAGAAGAAGAGATTGAGAGATAAATTAATTTTCATTAAATAGCACTTAACGGGAACGAAAGCCGGACATCTCAATGAGGTTGAATTACGGGTTAATTAATTGTTTTGTTGGCTAATTATATTTTACGAATCATCTTCTTCTTTATTGTACAGGGAATGCTATTTCAAAGGAAAGAAGCTTTCTTTCTTCTTCTAAATTACTTTTTAATTGTTCTTCAATTTAATTTCTTGACTAATTAGAATTTGGTCTATTTATAGAGAATTTTCTTCTCACACTTTCATATCTATATATATCCACTTCTGAACCTGTCTAGTCTCGGATCATTGTAAAATTTTGTACATAAACATTAATCTCAATCAGTTTGCATTATATAAACAAAAAAGTGTCAGCCTACTTTCACTTGATAAACGATAGTAAAAGTTTCACTTGATAAACGATAGTAAAAGTTAAAGAAAACAGTTTAACTTCTTTTTACATAAAAAATTTTACAATAGTTTCTCGATCAAACTTGATCGAGACCCTTATATGTTGTTAAGGTGGAGGTCATGGAAGTGACTTACACTCTGTTCTTTTTTACTAATATTGATATTTAGCAAAATTCAGTTCAATCATTTCAGTAAAATTTATTAGATGTTTTCAGTCAGTAATTCAATACAAATCAGCAATTTCAGCAAAACTAATTAGATATTTAAAAACAATTCGGTGCATGCCTTACAAATACTATGACTTTTATAGTCAAAATAATATTATGTCACCTTCTTATTATTATTAGTAGTATTATCATTATATTATACTGAATATTAAATGGAACGTAAAAATTAATGTTAATTGGAATTTATTGATCATAAGAAAATATTAATTAAAGTGAAAATATGACTTCCTACAAAGAGATATCATTCCTCCACTCCAATAATTATTTTGGACTGTTTATCTGTATCATTTTTCTTTTAAGTGAATTGAACTGATTTAGGAGTGAATTTAAGTAATAGAAAAAACTTTATAATTAATGGATGAGACTAATTATAAGAGCCTCGATATTTAGACAATATAAAAAGGTTTTTTCTTTTATAAAATGGATAAGTATATTGTATATAGGTGTAGACTATGGTTATTTTGTTTATACTTTATCTTATTCACCATTAGATTAGTTTTTAGCTCATAATCTAATGGTTGACATAACAAAGTAATTGTTATTTTATGAAAAATAAAGAAACCGTAGAATTTCCCTTGTATATAAACAGAAACAACATAAAAATACAATATAATACAATAATGTTTTTTCATTAAACAATTAACAACTCATATTTTTTAAACTGAAGGTTATATACTAAAAGCTATACTTATATTAAGTCATAGTGTCATTATCTTTTCTCTAGGGCTAAAAATGCATTTCTAGAAGTTTTAGTTATGTTTTTCATTTTGTAGAAGTTTGAGCTGATTTTCGGATTGGAATATTATTGTATTTACTGAACACATAAAATTATTATTGTTTGAGAAGGTACAATGAATTGATAATACATGATATTTTTTGATGGGCCTGTTGAATATCGAAAAATCATCAAACTTGAACTTTTCCATATTAAAATACCAGCTGGGTCAACTTCCCACTAATCCTTAAAAATTACTTCTAATTTCAAGATTATGGCATAAGCAATGGTATAGTTATCATTAATTAAGCGAAGTTTTAATTTAACTTGGTAGCAGTATATATATAGTAATTTATAAATCAAATATCTTAAAAAAATTTCAATACCAATATGACTTGTGAGTGTGACCACTAGCTAATTAGGAGGTTTCTATATAAAACAAGCAAAGTATAGGGTCCTAATTTTATTTTTATTATATGGTTTGCAAAGTCAGCTTAAATAATTGATAATTGATCTAGTTGGTAGTTAATTAATTACTACGTACTGGGGATATGTCGTGCATGATCTGCAAAATCGAAGATATGATTTCATTCCAGAACTTGTATAATTAAAACATGCATTAATGTAGAAAAATCATGGATTAGTTAACAATAATGTATACCATGTCTTGCCTAATGTATAACATATAGTTCTGAATCTTACCATATGTTATTATTAGTTCAAGTACCAAATTAATGCAAGATTGCCTTGCCTAATTTTTGTTGACGGAATTTCCTTGCCTAATTAAATCGCCAAAAATAAGTAATCTCTAGCATTTATAGGAAACACAACACTTGCTTAATCTATTTATGATTTGATTTCTAAAGTGATTTCGGAAAACGCAAGTTTAGGGCATTCCCTCAATTTCATCTAAATTATCATATCATGAGAAGTTCTTCTTATCATATCATGGTAGAAGATGAATTATAACTAAACCATAATTTTTAACAATAAAAATGGTAAATTATATCCATAGTCCCAAGATTTTACAAATCTTATTCCCATTATGGTCTTATAATTAACTTCAAAATCATATATAATGTATGGCTTTTGAATTTTACAGTTCACCAATATCTTGATTTTCTTTTAGTTGTTAGTTAGGTTAAAATGACTGGTGAGAAACTGAAAAAAAAAAAAAAAAATTCTAAAAATCAAAACCACATTTCCTCGTTTTTAAGTCTGCTATTTTTTAAGCTTGCTCACTCTTTCTAAACAAACATTTTACTTACTCAGCCTTTAACCAAACGATATTCAAACGATATGAAAGTAAAATTGTTTTGGAACTAAACTTATTTAGAATAACATTATCATCACCTTTGTAATGGATGATTATATGCTACTGAAGGGATAATCTTGTTCAGAATTATCATGTTAGTAAAGTGCAAGTTCTCTAGAATTTTGATTTTGAAGTTCATATATTATAGCTAAACAAAGTAGATGGCTCATGACTATAATCTATCCCAATAAAAATAGCAAAGTTAGTTTATTAATGCAGCAAACTCAACAAACACAATATCATTGTATTATTAACAAAGTTTAAATAAAGGCAGAGTATGAGTTTCTAAGATAAATTTCAGAAGTAGCCCATTTTATGTTTATTTATTTTCTAGTGGGCCAATAAAATGCCCAATTCATGAGTGCTAAGCTGGGTGGGTTTATCAGGCCCATGTAATGATTTTCTTGACAACGGCCCATGTAATGATTAATTTGGTGAACAATATAAAAGTCCCCAACGTTTTACATAACATACTCTTTGCTCTTATTATTTTGAAAAATACATTATAAAGTCATTTTCTTTTATTATAATTAACCATTTGGTCCTTTTGTCTATTTTTGTAGTCATAGCAATTGTATTTCTATATGAATATGCAAATAGAGCATAACAGAATCATAGAATCATTTTGTATAGCAATATACATGTCTTGAAAGTTAAAATGTGTTACGTTAAAATTCTAAAAAGCATAAAAAAAAGAACCAAAAAACTATACGACAAGAGACATGGACATTATATTGTGTTTTTCAAAATAGTGAAATCAAACAGTGTGTCATGTAAAATGTTGAGAACTTTTAAGTTATTCACCCTGATTAATTTAATCACGGTATAAAAATGTTTAAATGTTAATTATAACGAACGTTGTGGACTTAGTAATGTTTTTAAAAAGTAGAGATGACATAAATAATTTATTAGTCCCTATTTTCTGCGAGAACTTGTTTTTTAATCCTTCTACTTTGGAAAACACGTTACAAGGTCTCCATCTTTTGCAATAATTAACTTTTTAGTTATTGTCCATTTTTTAGATTTTAAATAAAACATATTTTCACTTTGTCAAAAAAATAAAAAAAAATAAAATAAAACATATTTTGACTTTCAAAACATCTATACTACCATACAAAATGACCTTGTGATTCCACTATATTGTTATTTGTCTGTTCATGTCGAAGTATAAAATTCACAGATCTAAAAAATTGTGCATAATGACCAAATAGTTAATTATAATGAAAGTTAAGAAACTTGTAATGTGTTTTTTTTAAAGTAGGAGACTAGATAGTAAATTATGACAAAAGGTAGAAGTTATTAAATTATTTACTATTTAGATAAATAAAAAAAATGACGCCACTATCACATTAATAAAAAGGATCTTGAACTCTAATTATGTAATAACATACAAGTTATGTATACCCAAGTTTAATTATAAACCAATTAAATTGCTGACATGTGACGTCTAGTCAGCTGCCATGTGACGATAAAAGTAAATGATTATAGTTGACTTTTACTGATGGGTCAGCCATGTCATTTTTTTAGATACTCAATATTTATTTAAATTATTGAAATGCTTATTTAAGATAAAATATAAAATTGAGGAATATTATTGTGAAAAATCATAATTAACACGAAATTACTATCAAAATTTAGTGATTAGCAACACATTTAACCGAATAAGAATATGTTAACTAATTATTATATTTTTTGACAAAAATATGTTAACCAAATTTATTTTTTTTGATAATCAAAGAGATTAAGTAGAAAAGGATGTAATGTCGTTACAAATTAGAGGCCAAGCAACATTAGGACAATCTTTCATCAAAATAATTGGAGACGAAAAATCATTGGCCCAGGAAGCTAAACAATGAGCTACACTATTCCCTTCTCTATATACAAACTGAAAAGAACATGAAATAAACCTCGACTTAAGATGAAAGACGTTGACATAAAGATTATATAAAGAGGAAAGCGGAAGAGAGCTCGAGGTAATTGCATCAACTATTATTTTCGAATCAGATTCAACGGTAATAGAGTGGAAAGAGCAATCAAGCGCCAAGATCATACCCTTTAGAATAGCTTGAATTTCCGCGGCTTTCACGGAACAACACGGGTCAATAGGTAAACCTGCAAAAGCTAACACCAACCCCTTATCGTCCCGAGCAATGACACCGGCCCTACAAATAAGGCCATTATCCCTATGAGTCAAGTTCAAATGAGACAAGGGTTTATGATGAGACTAGTTTTTATGATGAGACAAGGGGTATTTTTGTAATTCAATAGGGGAAGGTGGCAAACTTGTAATTAAATGAACACCCCTCATGCGTGAATTGAAGGGAATGAATAGGAGGTGATGTCAGCGCTGATGTCACTTCTGGAGAGAGAAATAGTTTTAATTATTTTATTTAAAATGCATTTTCCCGCTCTTTCCAAACTCATTTTTCAAAAAAAATTATACCAGTGAACTCGTATTAATTAGGTGGTCATTTTGAGATCCATTTTTGTTATTTATAGACGATTTTTATTTTTTTTTATTTTTTTATAATTGTTCCACCGGACTACTCTAATTGTTCCACCGGACTACTCTAATTGTTCCAACATAATACTACATTTTTTTACACTCCCAGAGTGCATTTAAAAAAAATAATGAAAATATTTTGCTGGAACAATTGGAGTTGTCTGGTGGAACAAATGTAGTATTCTGTTGGAACAACCAAGTATCCGACTTGGAACAAAAATAAAAAAAATAAAAATCGTCTATAAATAACAACAATGGATCTCAAAATGACCGCCTAATTAATACGAGTTCAGTGGTATAATTTTTTTTGAAAAATGAGTTCGGAAAGAGCGGGAAAATGCATTTTAAATAAAATAATAAAAACTTTTTCTCTCTCCAGATGTGACATCAGCGCTGACATCACCTCAATAATGCCCCTCCATGTTTTTAAAATTTCAAAATTGCCACCACATTTTAATTGTCTCACACTAAAAAAAGTCTCTCCATAATGGCTTTGTCTCACATGAACCTATCTCTTTTCCCTATATGTTAACAAATTTTAAGAAAATAAGGAAGGGAGTATTTCGAAATGAAAACTGCTATTCCACGTCAGACGACCGTTGGAGTTTCAAAATTTAAAATTTACAGATATCCATCCTCACTAAAACACAAACTCAAAGAAAGAACACAAAACGAAAAACCCTAACTCACATCAAATGAAATCAGAAACATCATCATCTTCTTCACCATCTTCCTCCAATTCAACCACGGCAATGGAAGATCGAGACAGTTGTTACTACCCGGGATGCCGAAAAGACGCCAATTGCAACTGTGAAATCTGCATAGCCAGCATCAACGCAACCCTTGATCTCATGCCTCATAGCATCCAAAAATCCTCACTAACAAAACTTTCATCTTCTCGCCCCATCGTAGAACGGACTCCGGTCTCTTTCAGTACTTCGACTATGTCCACACCGGTTTCAAACCCTCGCCCCAAATTAGAATCTCCTGATCTCAAATCGACTGCGAGATTGGAGTTTAGTAAGAAAAAGGAGATGAAGAGAAGGAGAGAGCGGAGATACAGGGGAGATTACATGCGGTTTTTCTTGGGATTGAGCTTGCTTTTCGCGGTGGAAATTGGGTTTTCTTGGGGGGTTTTGGGGGTTTTAAGGCCTGTGTTGTCATCTGATATGGTGAGTGACATTGGGAAGAGATCTCGGGTTTTGGTGGATGTAGGAGGAAAGTTAAGATTTTTGCAGAATGAGATAAAGGGGTTTGTTGCTGATCATGGAAAAGTTTCAAATTGCAGCCATATGGAGTCATTATGGAAGATCAATCAGGTTCTTACTTCTTCAGTTATGTTTTTTAAGGGTGATTGTTCAGGTTATTGTGTCAATTGTGTTATTCGGGTTGTAAAATCGTGTTGTCGTGTAAGGAATTATGACTCCTAAATGTTGATTGGGGTGAATTTTGCAGGATGGTCTGCTCTTGAATTCTCGGTGTGTGCTGTATAAGTCAGCAATGGAGGAGGTGTGCATATGGGGTTGGCCTTTGCAGACTTCTGGAATGCTCAGAACGGGGTTTTCTTCCCGTTCCTTCACCATTTTATCAGGCAGAGCTTCGGAGGTAAGCCCCTAATCCTACTACCATGGAAGTTACTTGATCATTTGGATTTTTGATCGGGTTGTCTATTTCTGAATCGATACAATTGGCATAGACAACCTGCTTAATGAATCCATTAGAAGCAATCTTTCATTTTTATTACTTAACTCAAAAAATTGAGACTTAGATGTCTCGTTAGTCGTTAGCCTTTTAAAGTTACTTATTCATATTGACCCAATTTAACTAAATTGATCTATTGATATTATGATTATAGTTGCTCCTAAAAACTAATTGACTCTTGAACTTGTGATGACTCTCATTAACTTCAAGAACTTGGCTATTGAACTAACCGAGTCAAAAACTTGCTTAAAATGAGACACTTTTTCTACTTGCACAAGTCGTTTTCTACTCTGCCTTCAGGGGACTATAATGATATCCTTGAAGTTGAGGGTATCAATCCGATTTTTTGACCAAGTTGAGGGACTCTTGATATGTTCAGCCATTTTCATTGTGGTTATATCATATATATAATCTTGCAGTATAGATAGACTACATAGCACATTGATAATATGATACATCTTTTTGACACAAAATAACTTTTCTTTCCTTTGATTTTGGGCAAAAGTGGTCGGACGGGATGATTGGATTCACAATCAGAAAAGCCAACAGTTCATGGACTCAGAAGAAATGGAGTTCCTCAGTAGTCCAATTAGATCCAAGCACATTGGTTCTGGAGTACAGGCGAAGCTCGATATCGGACTATTCATGCTTGTCTTCAGCACTAGCAGAGCTTTTCAAGCACTGGATTTCAAGAGTTGTAACAAAGATGAAACACGAAACCTTGTTTTTCTCTTTTCTCGAATCAGGATATAATGAACTTCAAGTCAAACACCATGTCAAGGTCCCAACTTGAAAAACAAAAGTCTATTGAATGGTGTAAAAATTGACTTCTCATTGCTTGTGAGAAGGGCACTTTGATGTTTTGTTCTTTTGTTTGAATGCTAAGCTAGAATTGGAAGTCAGTTGTTTGAAATATAGTTTAGAAATGCCATAGGAGACCCGGCTTTCATAATGCTAATTGTATATTCCGATACATATGATGCTTCTTCTTTACTGGCAAACAGCTCTTTTTTCCCTTCTAGATCTATTTCACAGCAATATATTTTACAGTCTTGCTTGCTTGTCAATATAGTTTCACAATTGTACCATAAAATGTTTCTTTCCTCCATTGCACCCTGTCAAAGTAGAATCTCTCTATACGGATTTTGTATTGGTTGAATCTGACATAACTAGTTTTCAATACTCAATTTGAAAGAATAAATGTGTAATTTTTACTATATTTTCACCCATTGATCCCAGATGTGAAATATATATTCAAAAGAATAAATGTGTAACTTTTATATGTTCACTCGATTATAGGAGCCCACTTGCGGTCCTTGAGCCGAGTTCGGCTCGTTTACAAATTCTGCGCAAAATTTTTAGCTCATAAACACATATCAAACTGAACCGAACCAAATATTTACCGAACCAATCACCAAACTTCTCATAAGTGGGCTAGGCTCATTTGGTTCCCTAAATGCATGAACTGATAATTTAGAATAAGACTATGTCAAAGTCAGTATCTTAGATCATGTACAAGAGTAATTCAGGATCCCAATAAAATCGCTCCATAACTCTATCCCTTAGTTACAAGAAAAAAAAAAACTACAAAATAAAATCACGTAGGCCTTGGATTAGAGCTGCATTTTCTCTAACACAGTAATGTTCAAGTGGTTCTTGAATGTCCAAATTAAATTTGGACATTGACCATTAGATCTAACAATTTCGATTATATTCACATTAAAAACTAAACCTTAGACACTAAAAACTAAACCCTAGACCCTAAATCATCGACCCTAGACTCTAAAAACTAAACCCTAGACCCTAAATCATCAACCCTAGATACTAACATGTGACGTGTCATCGAATTATTAGTCCGGAGTATCACATCATCTAGGGTCGATGATTTAGGGTCTAGGGTTTAGTTTTTAGTGTCTAGGGTCGATAATTTAGGGTCTAAGGTTTAGTTTTTAGTGTTTAGGGTTTACCTTTTAATGTGAATGTAATCGAAATTGTTAAATTTATGGTCAATGTCCAAATTCAATTTGGACATTCAAAGACCACTGTTTCTCAACAAACTTCAGATCAAACCGGCATTTCGGATAAAAAATGTCGAAAGCTGTACGCGATCTCATAGTACTGACCTTCCTATTTTCACGCCCAAAGGTACTTTCTTCTTCTTCTTTGATGTATTACTTCGTTGTAATTAGCACTAACGGTCATGTTAGGATTTTGAAAATCCGTGACTGATTTTATCGAGACAAATTGAAAGTATGTAACCATTTGGAAGCTTATAATCCCAAATTTCGATTAATTGAAAACTGTTGTATTAAGTACTCAATTAACTGTAGTGTTTGTAGCCTAATCTAATTATTGTTTGGCTTCGGATATGAAAAACTGACGCCTGAAGAAACAAATTTATTAATTGTACGGGGACGAAAGGCTATCAATGAACTTGCTTCTGGCATTCTTATTGGCTTTCCTCCTGTATTGCTATGGATGGGTGTGTTAGCATTTTTGTTCTTGTTGGTGTCGTTTCGAGTCCATGTTAATCTCCATTTTGATTTGGAGTTATTTTACGAAGGTCATGCTTTAAAAATAAATAAGAAAACAAAAGAGAACGTAACACTAGTACAAAATTGGCTTCTGCATCGGTTTAAGGTTATGTTTTAGCAAAATTGATATTTTAACACCCTAGTTATAGCCATTAAGCTGAAATAAATATTAAAATCTCTATGCTCATAGTTATACAATACAAGTACTAATAATTTATGGTATTGTGGCAGCACATTCATATTTCAAGAAGCTCAAAATCAATGCCTTGAATAGTAGTGGTAACCTTCACTTAACAACTAGAGCTATCGTTGGTGGAGGTAAATCTCTTATTGTGGAGTTATTATTAGGACCCCAGTACTTTAATGATAACTACCCTCCATACATGAATTGACACTTGTACGGATGCGGGACCCATACACGTGTCAATTGGTGTATCGGGAACCTCCATGTCATTGAGGTTTTGGTTATCCAAGAATTTTCTCTCATTGTCGATTTTGCATCATGGAAATCTCTTATTTTATTTTTTCTTACCGACAATGAACTACTAACTGAACTAAAATGTTACACGAATTTTCTCAATTTTGAACTGAACTAAAAGGTTACACGAATTTTCTCAATTTTGAAGCATGTACAATACAAATCATATGTTTTAAATTCTCTAAATTGATGGAGTTGTCAGAATTTGAACATTCATCTTGGAAGCTCGGATACAATGTCAAACAATTAATTGAATTAAAAGTTTAAACTTATCACTATTAAAGCCGATAACTTTTTATTATTATCCTCTAACACTCCCGACCTCCGTTAACCTTTGTGCTAATGTGTTTTGAACATCCTAACTTTTTCCAGTAGTAATTGGTACATATGGATTATGGAGATTCAACAGGTCTTTAGATTCATGGGTTGATCCTATCCTTGCAATGGATGGATCTCTGTTGCAGAGGAACTTAGCAATCATGTAATTTTTCTTAAAACCTCTTCTTCTTCCAAAATTATTGGTTATAACTATTTTTTATTTTTCCTTCGAAAAAAAACTAATTTTTATTTCCAAAATTCTTGTAAAAATTACTATGTAATTATCCCTTGTTCTTCATTTGTAGCATTGTGCACAGATACAAGCATGATCCATGGCTAATGCAACGTTTCTCTGAACATTTTTATTTAGAGAATGTTTATGATGACAAAACCTCAGATAAGCCTATTGTATTGATGCGTCATCGAAATGTAAGAAATGTTGATCATGGAAAACATGTTCTGGTCTCCCGTGTTGATTCCGATGGTAAAAAGGCACACATCGAAGGCGAAAAAGTTCCGGTACGAGACTGAATGAATGTTTCGTTTGAATTTAATTGACATGGATTTTGAATGTCTTGCAATGTGTACTTGCTCTTGGTTTTTCAGGTGGACAAGGAAGCTGGTGTGACGGAAGATCCCCTAGACAACATTTTTGGAGGGAGTGACCAATTTTTCGACTCTGCCCCGACGGCTAGAGCACGTAACCATGGCCACAAAAGATCTCACCATAGGCGTCGGGTGATGCACCGACATAAAACATACTCAGCTGTCAAAAGTTAGAACTTGATGATTCATCAATAGATAACAAGAAATGAGTGTTAATTTTATTGCGTTACATCGAAATAGAATGTTAAAATTCGGTATCCTAGATGCAAAAATACTTTAGCCTTCTTCTACTAGATCACTAAGACCTGTGACGTAATGTGATTTCTGCAAGAAACATTAATTTATTTTTAAGGGGATTAAGAATCAACGAAAAACATGTCTTTAATACCCTTGCCAATGATAAATTTGTCTAAAAAATTATAGAACTAATGGAATTCGTATGTTTGGCTATAACCTCCGCCCGGTAAATCATATTTCACAACAATAGCATAACTTGAAGATTTTGTTAGTATTAAGTTTTGCAATTGTATAATGTTTCTTTCCGCATGTTATAGCTGGAAACATAAAGTTCAATAATTTTGTCATATGATAAATTGAAGTTGAATTATTATTTTGAAAGAAACATCAAAATCATTGACTACTACATATTTAATCTATGAATAATTGTTTAGCATCAGTAATAATAACGTTACTAACTGTAATTATCTAAACGATCTCGTACAAGTGCAATTTGGGACCGCATCAAATTCAATCCAGAACACCTTCTGATATTCTTGCAAATAAATATCTTTCTTTGAATTGATCCTTAAGTCTCTTTGAATTATAATTAACCTGCAAACAATGCCGGAGATGAGATCTTTGGGTAAAGTTCCGACGATCAAGTCAGTATGGATTCAAGGAAGAAAGGTGTATTTTGTATATTTTTAAGTGTCTAACATTTTATCTTCATTTTTTCCTCCTTTTATAGCTATGATTCTCCCACTATAATTGTCGATTAACTGTTATTTTGTGGAGATCATGAGAAGTAGTTGATAACTGACTTTGAACGGTTATTCCACCTATTTGAGCTGGTTTAACTTAATGAGTTGGATTTGCTTAACAGACTTATTGAGCATTTTGTTGCAATTATATTCAGACTCAGTCTAAATAACTTTTTGATACTGAAACTACCTCCTTTTACGTCCAAAAATACAAAATCAAATCAGCTCAAGCTGCAATTCCAGAACACATTTCAGATCGAATGACGAATGCTGTATTAGATCTCTTTGTATACACACCGAAGGTACTTTCTTCTATTATGTTTTTTATACATCTGAAGGGGTTTTTAGACTTGACGGGTTTTTTTTTTGATTAGTACTAATGTTATTGTTTGGCTTTGAACATAAAAGATGAACAGGTTTTATATTATTTTGTGACTGCGTGTTGTTTTGATTAGTACTAATGTTATTGTTTGGCTTTGAACTCTTAGGAGACATTGAGTTCAAGAAGCAAAGTTCATTAATATTTGGAAAGGAAAGGCTTTCAAGGAATTTGCTTCTGGCTTTTTTATTGCCTTTGTTCCTACAATGGTATGGACAGGTGTGTGTTTCATTAATTGAAGTTAAACTTTACTTATATTATAGTCTCATTATAGCTTCCAAAGCATCACCCTTTGTTTCTGAGTTATAAGATTACTGGAGTTAGGAGTTAAAAGGAAATTATCAAATGAAATTATCAAAATCAAGTGTTTAGATAATTGAAACAAGCAGAAATTAATGTAAATATTTTAATAACTTAAACATTTACATCTTATATGCCTTCAATTAATGATGTGTTTAAAATATAAAACATTTAATATATGCTATATTTAATAACTTAAATCCTGTTAGATTAGTCAAATGACAGTTAGTTGGTAGTTTTGTGCACAATTTATGGGACGAAAAAATTAGTTACTTTGCACATATTTATGGAACGAAGGGAGTAATAAATTATGGTCTTGTGGCAGCAACGACGAAGCTCGTTGAAAAACCCCTGAACACTAGACTTGTACTTTTTTCAGGTAATCTCTAATTATGATCTTACCATCACTTGCATACACATTGTGCTAATGTCTTTGAAACTCCTACCTGTTTTTGCAGTTGTTCCTAGATTGTTACTTGCTTCAGGTAAACCTCTTATTTTGTTCTTGTTAACGAATCAATTGTAACTAAAAGTTTAAGCCGATAGTCAAGGTTCACCAATTTTATGCCTTTTATACCATTGTAGCGAATCAGCAATAATAACTTTTTATTACGATCTCTAACACTCACCACTTACATAACCTTTTGAACTTCCTGTAACTTTTTGCAGTAGCCATCACTTCATGTGGAATATGGAGAGGTAACAGGTCTTTAGCTTCGCGGGTTGATCCTATTCTTGCTATGGATGGAAGTCTACTCCAGAGGAACTTAGCTAATATGTAATTCTTATGACCTCTTTTTCTTCCATTAAATTCTTCTGAAAGTTTTTTATGTAATGATGCCTTGGTTTTTATAGCATTGTCGACAAATACAAGGATGATCCTCGGGTAATGCACCGGGTCTCTAGACGTTTCTATTTAGAGAATGTTTACGATGATTCAACCTCGGATAAGCCTATTGTAAGGTTACGCTATCAATGTCAATTTGGAAAAAATGTTGCTTTGAGTGCTCAAGGTAAACATGAAATGTCTCGCTTGTGAGCTCCCAAAAGGTGCAAATCCGAAGCAACAAAGTCCCGGTAAGTAACAAGATTAAGTGTTTCATTTGACTATTGGCATTGCTTTTGAAAGTCTTAATATATATATATATGCTTATGGTTTTAGCTGGACACCGGTGCTGAAGTGATGGAAGATCCCCGAAATAGCATTTTTGGAGGGAGCTCGGAAGAAATACAACAAGATTTTGGCTCTTCCCTGACAACTACAACACGTAACGGTAAGAAGATCTCACCGTAGGCGTCGGACAAGGCGTCATGTATCTATTGGCATGAAACATGAGAAAAGCTGAGGTTACTTACCAAGTTACCAGAACTCTTACTTTTTAAGATGGGACACCCGGAAAATTTCAGTTAAGCTCAATATTTAAGCGTTCATTTTCTGTCCATCCTGGATCCGTCTTCACAGTGTTGTTTAATATGAGGCAGAAAAGCTGCCATGTAGGCATCACTTTGGCACGAATCGAAAGAAGGAATGAATATATCTTTGGACTAAATATTTATTCTACATATTTTTGGACTTTTTTTATGAAAGAAGGGAAGTACTATAAATCAGCGTGAAGAGTATTACATTAAAACTTAGGCGGATGAGAAAACCAAACCCCTCGATCAGACATAGAGACACTCGCTCTAGCTAACACGTGAACTACGAAATTTCATCGCATGTAATTAAGTTGTTGTTGAAGCAAGGGTGGGATTTCAAGTTCAACCTCTATACTTTGTTCCAACATTTGCAAGACCTTGTTCATTGATGGTCTAAGAAGTGGATCAGGATGAATGCACCATAGACCGACTAAGATCATTCTCTCGAATCGCTTGAAATCACTCAAAATCTCGACATCATCATCCGCTATTACTGTCTCTAGGTTCCCTTCAATTATGCAACTCGCCACCCAGTCGGACAGGACTAGATCATCCTCTTCGCTCTCTTCTTCCACGCGGTTTAATTCTATGTGCCTCCTGCAGCATAAGATTTCGAGTAGTAGTACACCGTAACTATATATGTCTACTTTGTATGTCACCGGTGCATTCCTTAGCCATTCAGGTGCTAGATACCCCACTGTTCCTCTTAAATTTGTGTTTGTTCTTGTCTGGTCCTTGTTCAATAATTTTGACATGCCGAAATCTGAAATCTTTGCATTGTAATTCGCGTCAAGAAGCACGTTTTGAGGCTTAATGTCGCAATGGATTATCTGTGCCTCGCATTCTTCATGCAAGTAAAGTAAGCCTCTAGCAATTTCAATCACTATTTCAGTCCTCAGCCCCCAGTTTGGTTTTTCACCTTTCCCGAACAGAAGATTGGATACTGTGCCGTTAGCCATTAACTCGTAGACTAGAAGTCGCTGATTGTCCTCGATGCAAAAGCCCAAGAGCCGGACTAAGTTCTTGTGGTGTGTCCTTCCTATTATCTTTAACTCTGTCATGAATTCCTCGTTGCTTCGATCGATCTCTCTTGTCAGCCTTTTTACTGCAATATCTATCTGTACATCTTTCAGTCTCAACGTCCCGCTGTAGACATGGCCAGAGGAACCTCTGCCAAGAATTTTGCTGAATTCGTTTGTCGCCTGATTCAGTTCCTGGTATGTGAATTCTCTGAAGTTGATTCCAGTAGCACTAGACGAAAAGTTTGTTCCAAAGAAATTTCGAGTAGCCGGATGATAGTAGGTAGCAGCAGTGCCAAACAGGAGAGCAAACGCAGCACTAACAATAAGGCTAATCTTGAGAAATGTTCGAACATCGAAATGATTTCTGCTGTTGGCATTTTGCCTGTCGGGATCAGGAACGGTAACCTTCATAGGAACCTTGACAAATGCTTTGATCCCTTTTGTAGATGCACTTTTTCTAGCATTCAAAAGAGGCATTCTTTTCTTGTTACACCTAGAATCCACCAAAGAAGCAGCCAGGCTGTAGCAATCATTCCTCAGAGCTTCTTTGCATCCCTCTGTATCAACATTCAACACTCGGTCTAAATCTGCGAAACCCTCAAACGGGAAATCAGCATCATCAATCACTTCAATTGTGAAATTCTTCATTGATGGATCAGCACAGAAGTTCATCACGGTCTCAGTGCGACACCCTTTTGAAACATCGTCCGGATCAAGTGGAACATGACCTGGTATGCAATTACAGGTCACCGTTTCGTTATCCGGAGAAGAACACATGCCATTAACACCACATACAGAGTTAACAAAACAAGGTTCATCTACAGCTTTCCACACACTTTTCCAACCACTTCCATTAGATTTCCTGTAAACCAAGTGTTGGAAATTTCCTCGATCATCGATCCTAGCACGGTGAAAGTAGTCTCCAATCGGGGACGACACATTTATCGCCATAGCATAAACATTATCATTAGTACTATTGACAAGATACATTGAACCATTTGGGTTAAACACCAAACTAACATTGCTTTGAAGAGTTGCAGTATACCAATAGCCAGGATCCGAGAAACGGTACGCGGAGAGCACCAAATTGCCATCAAATTGCATTTGCAACATGAAATTTCCTGTTGAATAACTATCTTTCACACTCGAAAGAAGAGAACTTCCGGGGGTTAAAATTTGACCCGGCAAGATTGTGTCTGTTGGCGAATCAAAACTCTGCCAAAGCATTCTTGAATTAGCATCTTTGAGCACAAAGTTGCCATTGTCTTGCATAAAGCCTAAACTTGCAGCTTCTCCACTGTATACAGCTTGGATGCTTCCATTTGTGTGAGTCAGGAAAAGCTGACCCGAAAAAGTTAGGCGAATTGTCGATCCAGCCTGTGCAGGATCATCACGGTCAGCTGACCATACTAGTGTCTTTTCGGGGATCTTTTCGAGCCAAATTCCTACAAGGTAAAGATTTTGTTCAAGAGGGTAAAAACCGAAAGCGAATTCTCCAGAAACGGACCGCCAAGAATCATTGGATCCGGCAGTTATTCCTGAACCTAAGCTTATATTTGTTGAAATTTGGCAGTGTAGGCAACAGAAATTTAGAACTAGTATCAGAATAGAAAAAGGAAACTTCATTAGAGTGCTTGCTAATTTTTTTAAAACAGCAATAGATTTTATCCGTATCGAAGCAGGCGGATGTAGATGTTATCAATTAGAAAATGAAAAAATTGAGATTAGTGTTTGGAAGCAGCCCAACTTGGAATTAAAAGTAATTAGAAAAGTTTTTTTTTTGGGAGTGGTCAAGAAGTTGTCACAGTTCTGCCCACTTGTTCAATTATTAAAAGCATAGAAAGAGTGCTCATCTAGACAGGTATTTTTAATTTGGATTTGACAATGTTTGCTTATTCAAATATCATACAGGGACATTGAATTGAAAGTCAATGAAATTTGGAGTCAGAGGGAAAAAAAAACCTTATTAAAATCGATAATTTTTAGTTTAACATTCAAAAAATGACATTTAATGGTTTCAAAATGAAACTATCAGAATCAGAGTTGTTTAGTACCAATATTTACTATAAAATCATGTTTTCAATTTTTCAAAATTATGTGTTTCGTAATTTTTTTTCTCTAAAAATTCACTTTTTCAGGAATCGAAGAGGCTGACGAGCTTTTTTAGTAGGTTGTGATGCTAGTTGTAGCCCTCACCTTTTTCTTTTACTCCCCCATTCAAAAGTAGGCAGAATTTCTACCCAATCTTCACCAAGCCAACCAATTTTGATTAAAAGTTTCGATAAATTGCATATTTATAGAGGCTCTTAGAAAAAACTAAGGTTGGTTAGAATGTGATGAATACTTAGAATTTTTCGTTTTTGAGGCCGTCAATGATAATAGTATCAGCGATCACAAGTTACAATTATTAAACAATCTAAAAAATCACAAATTTAAATCAACAAGAATGATCCTAGCTAATACATTTCTGCATAAATAAATGGAGGAAATCCAACTTCCACAATTCCTTCCAACATCTGCATAACCTGCTTCATTAAGGGTCTAAGATTCGGATTAGGACATATGCACCATAATCCAATCATTACCATTCTTTCGAACCGCGCAAAATGTCCAAAAATCTGATCATCCTGCCTCACAATGCCTTGTAAATTATCATCTCTGACACAAGATATAATCCAATCAGTTAGAATCAACTGATTTCCTTCATTTTCACCATTGACCTGATGCAATTCAAAGTGCCGTCTGCAGCAAATAATCTCCAGCAACATCACCCCGAAGCTGTACACGTCGACTTTGGAAGTAATCGGAACATTTTTGAGCCATTCTGGTGCCATATACCCCATTGTTCCCCGAACATTAGTGCTTGTCCGAGTCTGATCTTTCATCAGGAGTTTTGACAGGCCAAAATCGGATATCTTTGCTGTAAAATTCTTGTCAAGAAGTACGTTCTGTGGCTTTATATCGCAATGGATGATCTTGGAGTCGCACTCTTCGTGCAAGTACAACATTCCTCTTGCAATTCCAAGTACAATTTCTTCTCTTTTATCCCAACTTGGTTTTTCATTTTCCCCTTCACCAAACAGGAAATTTGACAAGGTCCCATTTTTCATCAGCTCGTAAACAAGAAGCCTATGATTCCTCTCGTTACAAAACCCGAGCAGCCTTACAAGATTCCTGTGATGAGTTATACCGATGATTTGGACTTCTGTCAGGAATTCTTTCTCGCCTTGTTCAATCATCTTATCTAGCTGTTTCACAGCAACCTCAACCTCTTTATTTTCCAACATTAAAACACCACTGTAAACCGTACCCGACGAACCTTTTCCCAGCTTATCTGTGAGCCCGTTCGTTGCTTCATACAACTCCTGGAACGAAAATGCCCTCAAATTTAACTCTACAGGTTTCAAGATTTGAACCTGTTTACTATGTATGTAAGGCTGAGCTAGAGGGTGATGATAAATGGCAACAAATGCGAATAAAAACGCCATTAGTGTACACAACACGAGTCCTGCTGCCAGAACAATCCTCGGTGGAGACTCGTGTCCGCCTTTTTTCTGATCCGAACCCATGTCATCTCCCTTTGGAACTTTCAGAAATGCGGTGATGTTGTTTGTAGAAGGATTGCTTCTTCTAGCATTCAACAAAGGCATTCTTTTCTTGTAACAAACAGATTCAACCCAAACCGCAGCCACAGCGAAACAATCGTTGATCATTTCGCTTTTACACCTATCCGAATCAACAGGTGAAAGTCTTGCCATGTCTGCAAAAGCCCCATTTGGGAAATCAGCATTTTCAAGCACTTCAATAGTGAAATCAGAAGCCGAAACATCCGGAGCACAAAAATCCATCACCGCGGAAGGGTAGCATCCTTTCGAGGGAACATCAGGATCCCGCGGCAAGTAGCCTGGCAAGCAATCACAGTTAGCAGTTCTGTTTTTCGATGAACTACAGAAGCCATAAACACCACATATGTTAAACACAGTGCAAGGCTCAGCTTTGATGAAATCCGGCTCCCACACGACCATCCATTCGCTACCATTTCGTTTATTATAAGCGAGCTGTTGAAGATTTCCGCGATCATTAATCATCACCAGATGGTAATAATCTTCAATTGGAGTAGGGGCTTTGCTTGTCATTGACAATATAACTGAAGTGCCATTAGAAACATACATAAAAGCACTACTCTGATTGAAAACCAAGCTCACATTTCGGGTTCCGGCTGTTAAAGTGAACCAATAACCAGGATCAGCAATCTTGTAAGCAGACATAACAATGTTTCCATCAAACTGAACCTCCAACATATATCGCCCTTTTGAGTAATCGAACATTCCATTCGCGTTCGAGTAGAGTTTCTGTCCCATAACCAGAACTTGTCCCAGCAGAATGATGTCTGTAGGAAAATCAAAGCTTTGCCAAATGATGTCTGAAGAAGATGTGTTAGATAGCAAGACAAGGTTTCCATTGTCTTGCAACATAGCTGAACTTGATGTGCCATTGTAGATGAAGTGTTCAGTTCGATTCGAGTGTACAAGGACTAATTGACCATTAAGTTTAAGATTAATGGTTGATCCAAGTTTTGCTGGATCGTCACGGTTAGCTGACCAAACAAGTGTTCTTTGTGGGATCTTATTCAACCAGATTCCGACCAGAAATTGACCATTAACAAGAGGGTAGAACCCGAAAGCGAATTCACCGGAAGGTGATTTCCATGAGGAATTTGAGCCAGCAGCTATGGTGCTACCCAGATTCTGAGCAGAAGAACTGAGGATTAGAGTTGTGAAAAATAGCAGAGAAAAAAGAATGGTTATTCTTGGATTCATGTTCATAGGAAGAAGAGAAAAGAAAAAAAAAAGATGATCAACAAGAAAATAAATAAACATGAAGTTCATATATTATAAATATACATAATTGAATGTTTTTAGATGGATATGAATTATATGGCTTTAAAATAAAGTTTGAACGCTTAATAGTTGAATTCAACTTTTCCCAAAACTTAACAGTCTTTCAAAATTCGGAAAGTATAAATGACTCGGTATTTTTGTCCAAAACTTACGAGTAACTGCCTGAAGTGGCGAATGCATTTGATGCTAAGGGTCGATGTTAAACTTATATCTATAAAAAAATCCCACATAACCACCTATTCCTGACTAAAAGGTGAAATGTTCTCTTACTCTTTGGTCGGTTATTTCCCCATAATTTAAAAGTCGAACGAATTAAAAGTTCTAAAATATAGATGGTATCATTTTCGAGATATTTTACTTTATGTGTAATAACTTAGAGTCTACCGTGAATATTTTATTTATAGTTTGCAAATTAAAATGTGATTAATTTTAAAATTACAAAACTATAGAACATAACTGGAAAAATATTTATTTTTAACTTCTAAAAATTCAGTTTTGTAATAAATTAAGAATTCTGAACATATTTATAAGAAATATGCATTAACCCTAAGTTTGAATTTTTCAGAATGGAATAACTATCTGATTAGACCAGAGTGAATTGGATGGATGGTGACAGAATTTGGACATTGAAAAATGGGAAATAATTAGCCATAGATGACTAAACTATTAGTAGAATTTAATTTGGCAAGTGATTTGTATGTAATATCTAAAGCCACCAATAACACAATTCTTAAAAAAGCCATCAATAACAGCTTCTAGTGGTTGACAGGAAGTTAGTCAACGATTATAGAATACAAGACTTTCAATTAACCCAAAAAGAATGCAAGACTTTTTAGGCTAGTTTAATACGTCAGCACATATATCATACGTTGGTGAGTTTATGTGCCATTATTATGAACTTGTTGTCCACGTAATTGCTTATTAGTGTTTGCCATTAGGATTTACAATGGCAACCGGTTTGGCACCTACATGGAACTAGACTTGTCAACGAGCTCGGGTAGAGGCGGCAAAACAACACAAGAAATGAAAATACGACAAAAACATAAGATGAATGTTTGTGTTTGTGAGACCCTAATAAGTAACGTGTTATTTTTCAATAAAACTACGAGTAACCTGAAAATACAACATAAACAGGAAAGTCTTTTAATCAGGTTCGGGTGGAGAGATTTTGACACGAACCAAAAATTGACACCACTTGAATGTGTAAACTTAATTAATTGAATTATTGACTGAAATGCCTAATAAATTCTGCTAAAATTATTAAACTGAACTAAGGAGCGTTTGGTTCGTACAAGGGAAAGTGACAATAACAAGGAGGAGCTAAATTTAATCTTGGGAAAAATACAAAATTAAACCATGTGGTTTTAACCCTTTTCAAGCATAATTCTCGTAGTTTAAATTTTTGCAAATAGGGACCGTGTGATTTCGAATGTTAGCAGTTAGAGATTAATCAGACAGTGTTGTCTATTTCTGCTCACAAATAATAGTTTTTTTTAGTCTCCTAAGTTCATTTTAAATCTAAAATGCTCTTGTTGTCGAAACCGTTGATAGAGTTTCCGTAACAATACTAGTAGTTGTGGTATTAATGTTTTGCTGCATTATTTTTCTCACTGTTAAAAGTTATTTCGTAGTTATTAAACAATATACATCGACAATTCGGTTCAAAGCTGGTGAAAATAGTGACTCTTTAACTTATGCCAACAAAAGTTAACATTTTTAACCAATAGTCTCTAGTTGCTAACAATTGAAACCGCATGATACATGTTTGTAAAAGTTTAAACCACAAAAATTATGTTTGAAAATGACTTAGGCTTAGTTTGGAATTGCTGTTGAAAACTGTTGTAGCGATGGGGAAAAGTGCTGTTTAAAAAAGCGTTGTTGGAAAAAGCAGAAGACTGTTTGGTAAAACTAAAAGTAAAAGTATGTGATTGAAGTAGAAACAATTTCATAAGTACTTAGTAAATAATATTTTGAAATATGTCAATTAGTGATTTAAGACATAATAGAACATAAATTTTTTAATGGAATTTCTAACATAATTTTTTTCAATTTTAAGGGTTTTTTTTTATCAATTTTTGGAAATAGAGGAACTCACTAGTGATTAATATACAAATATAGGGATTAAATTTTTTTCCAAGTCTTTTATACGGAGTTTTGATTGTAATATATATTAAGACTATTGGATATTTTTGTCCAAATTTTAAAATTAATTGTTATCTGAAAAACCTGAGAAATCAGCTTTTTCCAAAAGCATGGGGGTGTCTACTTTTAATAAAAACAGCTTTTAACCAAAAAGCACTGTCAGAATAAGCTGCTTTTGATCTTTGTCAAACACTTTAATACCTGCTTTTGGGCTAAAAGCTGCTGTAGCTTTTTGTAACAACAATACCAAACACAGCCTTAAACTTGTAGTTTGTTTATTTTTTTGTAATGCTATTGCAGCCCTTTGAACTTGTCCATTTGGTCACTTTACGTCACCAACTTTCAAAAAACCAGTTTACCCCCCTGAACTTCAAAAAGTGATATTTCCAGCCATCTAAAATTGTAACGTCCCTTTAGATCACTTTACCCCCTCAACTATAAAAAAAAAATTCTAAAATTTCCCCTAAACTACAAAAACTAGTTTTCTAAAGTACAATATTTCTGTAGATGTCAATTTTTTTACCAAATTGTACACGTGACATTTTAGTGGTCAAAATTAAGGTGCGTGTATGAAATTGGTGAAACATCTCCTCCAACAATTAAAAAAAAAGGTTGACAATACAACCTTTTGGAGTTAAAGGTGTAGTGTTTTTTTAAGTTGAGGGGATAAAATGACCAAATATGGGTTTTTAATATCATTAGGTCTTTTTTATTGTACTTTTACCTTTAATCTTGTCTATGTAAAGTGGATATGAAAGATGAGAATCAAAGTCTGAAGCAGGCCCATATGATGAAGAGATGTGGGCTGAAGGCAGTTTCAAGAAAGTTATAATCTCCTCAGAAAGCTGGAATTGGGTTGTCTGGGAGAAAATGTCTGCAGCCATACTTGAGCTCATAAGATCAGTCAAAACCAAAGAGGTACTTTCTTCTTCACCTTTAGATTGTTATTGCAATACAATTCACACCAATTTGGTTAATTATCCCAAAATTAGTCTTTTGAAAACCTAATTTGTATATCATTATGCACATTTTCTTGAATTAATCCTCTTGTTTGTGGCTTTGAACTCATAATAGGTGAAACTGACACCTCAAGAAGCAAATGTAATTGCAACCTGTGAATCTAAGGCTATTAGGGATTATGCCACTGGCTTTCTTGTTGGCTTCTGTACTTTCCCAGGTCTGTTTCTCATTCAGACTGCATAGTTGTCAAAGCCGACTCGAGGTGATAAGGGTAAAATATTTCCCCGATGCGAGGCAAGAGAAAGGTGGTCGCTTTTTTTACGTGGGGTGACAAACAGGAATTTTGAAAAACATAGAATTTAGCAGACAACAGATGCCTTCAATCCTCATCAAGATCGATATCGTCAGATCTTTCACTTCTTCATCCTTAGAATTAGTGTGGATGAGACGCTGAAAGCAGAGATATCGGTGTGGAAGACTTAAAACGCCTGGACTTCAAGTGGAAGTCAAAAGGCCACCCGCCCATATAGGAAGGCGGTGGTAGCTTTTCCTGGGCCGCCTCTCGCCTGAGGCGAAAGAGGCGACCACCTTTCACAACTATGCCAGAATGAATCTCAATTTGATTGTTGTTATCTTACTTCTGCATGCTTTGAAATGGTTTGCCATTGATCTTTTTTACTCCTATGACCACAATCCATAGTGTAGATTCTCATGGTTTTAATCATTTGCTTTCTTTGTTCTTCTTATTATTATTATTGTTGTTGTTGTTGTTTGTCTTATTGAGTTGCACATTGTTACAGTTATTAAATCATGGATGTTTTCTTTTGATTGGTCATTGTTGTTGCTTTTGATTCCAACGCCTAACTACGTTTTGGAAAAAAATTCAGCCATACTTAAATTTACATGGAAGACGGGTTTATTTAGTACATTCTGCATTTCAGGAGGTAAAACTCATATTCTGGTCTTCTCACCATTCACATATCCTTTGTGTTATTGTCTTTTCAGTGTCCTCCCACTCTGTGTTTTTGCAGGAGCTGGTAGTTTGGTCGGAGACTGGGCTGTTCGTAGATCGCTAGATCCATGGGTTGATCAGATTCTTGACATGGATGGTAGTCAGATGCAGACGGCGTTAGCAAATATGTAATTCTATAATCTCCTTTTCTTCTTCAGTTTATTTTCCCGTTTCCTACAATATGCATAATAGATTGATGTCACTGGTATGTAGTGGACGTTCTAACCTAAGACCTTCTAGTTGGGTGTTCCCTGGGGACTATTAGAGAGTGATTTGATTTCTAGATTAAGTTTACAGCACAATATTTTACTAAATGGAGCTTATCACAATCAGAGAAAACCTAGTGATTCCATTAATCTTGAGAGAGATCCACACATAGATTTCAGCTGCCAATACCATTGATATACTTAATATGTTTATTGGCTTCAATCTCTCTGAAAAAGTCAACTGACTTTAGGTTCACTGTTCACTAATACATACCTCCAATTTACATCTTCTTTTGAACCAATAGCTTTATGTCTTCTTTAATTGAATATGACATGCCCATAAGTGTTTTCTTTCTCCAAATGCATATACGAAATTTATTGTCCAATGATGCATTGTTTTTTCAATGGTAGCATTTTGAACAAACACCGAAACAATCCTTGGATGATGCAACGTCTGTATAAACGTTTCTATTCAGAGAAAGTCTATGATGATACGAACTCAGATAAACCATTACTAAGGTGGCGATTTCGGAATCACTTTGGGGATATTGTTGATCATAGTCAAGGGACTCATGGCGATGACTCACAAGGTTATGCACATGTGAACTCCCACAGTGCTTTTGATGGCAACAAGGCACGCATCAAAATCAACAAAGTTTCAGTAAGTTACTGACTACACATTTAAGAGCAAATATATGTGTGGTCGGTCACTCATAATGGCCATCATAACGAAATTTAGAATGAATGCAGGAAAGGCACTTGCTGCACACACATGCCCCTAATATATGCTGATAAGGAATTTATTATTTAAGCTCATTTTGGTGGGCCGATTTAAGATCTTCCGTTTAACAATTTTCGTATGTGCTAGCTATTGATTCTCCTTATGTGGGCTATCCACTTCGGTAGAGATGTATTGAATGAATACTTTATTGGGAACTATGTCGGAAAGAAAAGAAGCACATATTCAACGAGGTTGGCATAATTTCTGACCTAACCATTTTGAATCATCTGTGTGGTTCCCCCTCTCCACTACATTGCTTTAAAAATCTGTATGATCCCTCCAGACCAAAATTAACAAATAAAGCAGACACTCCCTCCATCCCAAATGGAGGCGACTTTCAGCTTTCATCTTGTTTCAAAAAATTTGGTTTAGACAACTAAAAAACTATGCTTTTCTTGAATGTCTTACTTTTCCCTTAACTTGCTAATATGATGGATGAATGTTAAATAATTACAATCTCAATAAAATTTGTGTTGGCATTGATAGAATATTATACTTTGAGTAATCAATGTTTTGTTGCTTTCTGTACATAATATATAAGGGCCATATTAGGAAGAATAGATGACAGCTGAATTTTATAAATGAAAAATTGTCGATGATTTGGTAGACTAAATAGCGAAGTGGTCTATCGGTTTGGGATTTAGGGAGTATAATTACATTACATGACACAGCTGAATACTTTGTAAGTGGTTTGATTACATTTTTCTGTTCCAAACACTCTTCATTTATTACTGCAAGCTGGTTGGTTGGGTACCCGCGGGTACCTATGGATTATGGATGATAGAAAGGGTAGTCTAAGGTGAGGAAGACGGACCTTGATTCCCAATGTTGCTAAAAACTCTGGTGACTAGTCAGCAGCACTCTAACACAGAAATTTAGGTTGCTGGCATGTTTTGCGTGTATAAGCAGTCTGATCTCATTTGATAGCAGGTGCCTGATGGATGAATCCAGTTTGTTGCTTGTTTGAGTATAAATATCACTAGCTATGGGAACAGATGAGTCTGTAGCAGGATACTCAGAAGCATGCACTCACATCCCACTGGACTGAAAATCTAGACTTTTCAACTACGGCATTTCTCGGACTCTTGTGTTAGAATTGCTATTCATTAATTTCTTACCATGCCTAGGAAAGCCGATATCTGTTGCCATGGTTTAGTTAGTGAGGGATTAGTTGCCATCATATTACTAACTCAGGTTGGTAAGCATGAGGAGCAGCTGCATTTGACAAGCTAATCCAAAACGCGTTCTACTCTGAACGTTTGATATCTGAATACATTGTGATTAGTCAGCTTTCATTGATTCACGGAAAGCATGTAATAGATTAGCATCTCGGAAGTATCCCCTTTAGGGATGGTATCCCATATTTCAAAAGATCGGCCCTTTTCGTTAGGCATTTTTCAATAATGTTATCAGAAGTGCTCTTTGCTTACCTTTCAGTTGTGGAGGCTGCACATATCAATCCTTGAGTGATTAATATTCTGTTCAGCTATAATATGAAATGTTTCATTTTGAATGTCTAATGCATATGTTATTGGTTTTAGATGAACACTACTAGTGCCGATGTGATGGAAGATCCCCTAGATAGCATTTTTGGAGGCAGTGCACCAGAGGAAGAAATCCTCCACCCTGTTGTTAGCTCTACCCCAACTGCTAGAGCACGTAATCACAGCCAGAGAAGATCTCACCGTAGGCGTAGAAGGATGCATCTTGAATCTCTTGCCGAGAAACATGAACAACTGCAGTAAGTTTAAACTCGATTATTACCAAATAATATTTTCCTTTTCTTTCGTAACTATGTAATATGTAATGTAAGTAGTAACTGTTGTGTTCTAATAGTGAATCCAATTAATCGGTTTGAGGTTGGTTAGACATTCTATAGGCGGTTCATTTCTCGATAAAGTTTTCTACATATACCGGGACTTGAGTTCGAGATCTATAAACTTAAGTGATCTGAGTTCCTTTCAACGTAAACCAATCTTAATTGGTAATGTTGTTGTTATAATATGTCTATGAATATCATTTTATACAATAAGGCCTTGTAACAAATAAAGACAGTATTATCTTTTTCATTTTCTCATATTTTTGTCCTTGAGTTTCCTTATATTATGAAGTTTACTTTCATTAATTAAATATGATTGACAGTTAATAAAATAAGCTTTCAACTTTATTATTTATAAAATTGAAACATATATATAGGGATATAATGGATGGAACAGTACCAGGACAACATACGATACGTTTTTTTGCTTGAACTAATGCAACATGTGTCTAGACATTTCTTTTCGGAGAGAGTTTATGATGATACAACCTCAGGTAAGCCTATTGTAGGATTGTGTTATCAAAATTGCTTTGGCGATAACCTTGACCATAGTGATGATCAATGGAAACATGAGAATGACTCACTTGTGATCTCCCTCGACGATTCTGATGATAAAAAGCGCACATTCGAGGCAATGAAGTTTCAGTAAGTGACTCATTAAATGTTGCTTTTGAATGTGTACATGGATTTTGAAAGTTTAATGTATAGATGCTCTTGGTTTTAGGTGGACACTGGTGCTGAAATGATTGAAGGTCCCCTAGATATCATTTTCGGATGGAATGCAATCCTGAAACCTTTCGACTCTACCCCAACAGCTACAACAAATAAGGGTAGCCACAGGTGGTCTCACCGTAGGCATCGGAACGAGTCGACCATATATGTTGTGACAGCTATATCATATATAGTTGACTCGTTTGTCGGCTCTCTATAAACAAAATAAAATGATCGATGTCCTTGTGTGTTAGACATAAAAGATCAGGAGTTAATCTAGAAAAAATTGGAACAATTGTCAGTCCCAAGGTTCATTTTGAGAGAGGATTGAGTATGCAGGTGTAAAACACTGCAATTTTGAGTTAAATGTTTATCATAAACTGCAATTTTGAGCTTTTCTCTAAAAAAATAAGCTATTGTAATGTGCATTTTCATGTCTTAATCACCTTCCTAACTCCAATAAAATTATATACAACTTTGTCAATTTTAGAATTTGAAATCAAGACCTCACGCTTTTTCACTTCTTTTAAGACATAATAACCACTGTAGATTCTAATTTATAGACTTGAAACTACATCACTTAATAAATGTTAAATTTGAAATTATATTTATTTTGTACATAGAAATTAAATCCGATCTTCTCATAGCTAAATGTAATCCCGCCTCAAAATTAAAAAATTATGCAGTTACTAGAATTTTGAAAAAGAAAATATTTTAATTTGTTTTATTCAAATTTAAATTTGACTTCATAAAAATGATCGTTAACGATCTCAAAACGGCTCACATTATCTTTGAAAAACACTTTCAATTTTTTCAAAATTATCATTAAAAATTTTTGTTTCTCTAAACATCAACTTTTCTCTCATCATTGAATAATATCGAAATAACCTCAAAATCAAAACGTTGAAACAATCTCTAAAACAAGATGCTGTCAAATCTCTTCTATTAACAGGCCGGTGTATTAGAAGAGCCCATACCTCAATTGGTTATAACTCAAATGATACACTCGATAGTACATTACTAAAAAGTCCAACGTTCGAATCATGCTCCTCATTTCAGAATCCAATAGCAGAAAATCACATAGCGTGGCTGCAAATTGCCGACGAATCAAATAGCGTGGCTGCAAATTGCCGACGAAAATAGAGATCAAACTGACAATTGGGAGCAAATGTCTGCAGCCATACTGGAGCTCTTAAACTCTGTCAAAAAAAGCCGGCAGGTATTTTCTCCTCCTCCTTTCTTAAACCCTAATTTTGAAGCACATGTTTTCTTTTTAAACCCTAATTTTGCTGCAATTAAACTTGTTCTTTGCTGTGGCTATGAACTCATAATAGGTGAAACTGACACCTCAAGAAGAAAATGTAATTGCAACCTGTGAATCTAAGGTTGTCAGGAATTTTTCTACTGCCTTTCTTGTTAGCTTATGTACTTTTCCAGGTCTGTGTTTCTCATTCCTTGTCTCGTACCGGTTGCTGACATAGTTATTAGAGTAGTAAATGATTGAGTTTTTTGAAACTTTATTTGATTTCGTTTCGACGAAATTATGATTACTAATGGCGTAAATGATGTCTTTTTGTAAAATGTAGTACTATTTTCCTTGTTCTGTAATTCCGGAAGGCAACCGAATACGGGAAAAACGCATAAAACATAGAATACAAGAGATGTTTTTCTTTTCATTAGTCATTATCATTGCTTTTGATTCCAATGCTAACAATGGTTTCAACAATTTTTCAGCTATTGTTAAAGCTACATGGAAGATGGGTTTATTTGGCAGATTCTGCCTTTCAGGAGGTAAATCGCTTATTCTGGTCTTCTCACCATTTACGTAAACTTTGTGTTAATGTCTTTTCCTACTCTCTTTTTTTTTTTTTGCAGGTGCTGCTTGTTTGGTTGGAAACTTGGTTGTTCGTAGATCACTAAATCCATTTGTTGATCGGATTCTTGACATGGATGGAACTCAGTTGCAGACGGCGCTAGCAAATATGTAAGTCTGTAACCTGTTTTTCTTCTTCCTAGCGTCTTTTTCCATTTCCTATAATATTCAGAAGAGATTGATGTCACTGGTATGTAGCAGGCGTTCTTACCTAAGACGTTCTAGTTGGCTGTTCCCTGGGGACCATAAGAGTGTAATGAATAGATTAAGTTTACACCATGATATTAACTTCATGATATATTTCGTTCCGCTCCTGTCGTTATATTATCATCTGGTTCTCCTTTATGTCTCTAATGTTTCTTCTGCCATCCCATAATCTCCAAATGCATATACGAAATTTATTGTCCAATAATGCATTGTTTTTCATTGATAGCATTCTGATCAAACACGGGAATGATCCTTGGTTAATGCAACGTCTGTATAAACGTTTCTATCAAGAGAAAGTTTATGATGATACAGCCTCCGACAAACCATTATTAAGGTGGCGATTTCGGAATCACTATGGGGATGTTGTTGATCATAGTCAAGGGAAACATGCTGATGAATCACAAGTTTATAATAGTCAAGGGAAACATGCCGATGACTCACAAGGTTATACACATGTGAGCTCCCAAAGTGCTTCTGATGGCAACAAGGCACAAATCAAAAGCAACAACGTTTCAGTAAGTGACTGACTACACATTTTAGAGCAAATATATGAGTGGTCACTTATAATGGCCATCATTACGAAATTTAGAACGAATTCTGGAAATTGCGGCACACACATCCCCCTAATATATGCTGATAAGAAATTTATTACTTAAGGTCATTTTGGTTGGTTGATTTAAGATCTTCAATTTAAGAATGTTGTCGTATGTGCTAGCTATATGTATGTTGTCTATCCACTTTGGTAGAGATGTATTGAATGAGAAATTTATTGGTAACTATTTCGAAAAGAAAAAAATGCACTTATTCAACAAGGCTGCCCTGCTGTTTTCTGATCTGGCCATTTTGTCTGTGTGGGTCAATCTATCTACTGCTTCATTGCTTTAAAAATCTGTATGATCTGGACCAAAATTAACCAATAAAACAAGCACTCCCTCCATCCCAAATGGAGGCTACTTTCCGCTTTCACGTATGGTGACTAGTCAGCAGCACGCTAACACAGAGAAATTTAGGCCGCTGGCATGTTCTGTGTATCTAAGCAGTCTGATCTCAGGTGCTTGCAGGTGCCTGATCATTTTGGAAATCGATTTTGTTGTTTGTTTGAACACTAGCTATGGGAACAGACGAGTCTGTAGCAGCATACTCAGAAGCATGCACACCCACTGAACAGAGAATCCAGACTTTTCAATTATGGCATTTCCAGGACTCTTGTGTTAGAATTGCTATTCATTAATTGCTTACCATGCCTAGGAAAGCCGATATCTGTTGCTATGGTTTAGTCATGGAGGGAGTAGTTGCCATCATACCACTGACTCAGGTTGGTAAGAATGAGGAGCAGATGCATATGACAAGCTAATCCAAAATGCGTTTCACTCTCAACAGTTGATATCTGAATACATTGTGATTTGTCAGCTTCCATTTGATTCATGGAAAGCATCTAGTAGATTAGCATCTCCGAAGTATCACCTTTAGGATGGTATCCCATATTTCAAAAGACCGGTCTTTTCTATTAGGCAATTTTCAATAATGTTATCAGAATATCTCTTTGCTTACCAATCCGTGAGTGATTAATATTCTGTTCAGCTATAATATGAAATGTTTCATTTTGAATGTCTAATGCATATGTTATTGGTTTTAGATGAACACTACTGGTGCCAATTTGATGGAAGATCCCCTAGATAGCATTTTTGGAGGCAGTGCACCGCAGGAAGAAGTGCTCCAACCTGTTAGCTCTACCCCAACTGCTAGAGCACGTAATCACAGCCAGAGAAGATCTCACCGTAGGCGTCGAAGGATGCATCTTGAATCTCTTGCCAAGAAACATGCACAGCTGCAGTAGGTTTAAGCTTGAATACTTAACCAACTAGTAATATTTTCCTTTCATCTGGTAACTATGTATTGTAAGTAGGAACTGTTGTGTTCTTTTGGCGAATCCGATTAATCGATTGGTTAGACATTCTAGAGGCAGTTGATTTCTCGATAAAGTTTTCTAAGATCCTTTCAACCTAAACCAATCTTAATTGGTAATTGCCGTGGTTATTAACAATACGTTTATAAATATCATTTCATACTATAAGGCCATATAACAACTAAGGAGAGTATTATCTTTTTGATTCTCATATTTTTCTGTCCTTGAATTTCTATTATGAATTTTACTTTCATTAATTAAATATGATCAACAGTTAATGAAATAAGCTTTCAACATTAGTCCCTCGGTTTCGAAATATTAGACGATTTTTTGTTTTCTATTTTTTTCAAATTATTAGAGCCTTATTGTATTCATTTTTGGAAAGACTTGTTAAAAAATGAAAGATAAATTAGTCATTGTTATATCTATTAAATGACAATTTATTTTCTTAAAAATTAACTAAAGTTGTCAACTGTTTTCACTTTAATCTTGTTTGTTTTTCGCTTTTCACTAAAACCTCAAAAAGTCATTTTAACCTTTTTAAGTAGATGAGTAGTTGCATTATGCATCTATTATGGAACAGTGTAATACGCTATGCGGTAAAATATCATTTTTTCCTTAATATATTTTTTCCTTTTTTTTTCCGTCCTTTTTTTTCTTCTTCTTCCTTTCTCTTTTTTTTTGTTGGAAATCTGGAGTCCGGGTTAATTCTGGGAATTTCCAGATTTCTGGAACTGGATATTTTCCAGAAAATTCTGAATAATTCAAGTTTTGGAAATTTCTGAAAAGATTTCAAATTTTTGAAAGTTTCTAGAAATTTTTGAAGTCATAAACTTGCTTAAAGTATTATAATTTACTCATGAATTTTTCGATTTGACAAAAGAAGAGTGAAATTTTTATATGATAGAATAAGAGTGAATTTGATAGAATTGTAAAGTATATTGTTTTATACACATTTAAGGAGTAAAAGTAATGATTTGAACAAGTTCGTAAGTATCTTATTAGCTTATAAAATTTGTTAGGTTTCAAATAAATTCTAATAGTAATAAGTTCTACTGAACTAATAAGATACTTTGTAAGTTTAAAAAATCAATCTATTTCATGAGACAAGTAGACTTAATTATTAACTGAAATTAATAGAATTGATATATAATTAGCAGTGTAGTTAATTACGATAGGAGTTGTGGGGCAGTCGAGATTCTGTGTGTACTAATTGGAGAATAATCGAAAAACTGTTTAGGGATAAGTCGAATTTTGAATGTCTAAGTGGTTGTTTGGTATACATGTATTTATGTAGGCAATAGAAATTCCCATGATTTTCTAATTTGAGTAGTTGTTTGGTTGACATGAATTTGAGAAAATGGGGGCACTCAAAAATCATAGGAATTTCAAATTCCCACATAATGTGGGAAATTAATCACCTAGCCCCCCCTTGGTCATTCAAAATTCATGGGAATTTCAAATTCCTTCATGTCAACCAAACACATTTTGGCTATTTCATGAGAATTACACTAAGGAAATAATTTCCTATAAATTTGAACTTCCTACGAGAATTAAATTCTCATATATACCAAACGACCTCTAAATAGGCTTGGACGCTTAAGTTGGTACAAATTGGATACTAGAGTTTAAACGTCTAAACGGAGCATAAGCGGCTCTCGTTTAATGAGAGTGATAAACAGAGAGTTTTAATGTACTAACTTGGATACTGGAATGTAAACGTCCAAGCAGAACATAAGCGGCTTTTATTTTAGGAGAGTGATAATGAGAATGCTTTAACGGTGCCATGGTTTTCCAATTGATAATTATAAATCCAATAACCCTTTCATGCACGTGAAGCTTCCTGGAATCTTCATTTATTTGTCTCATTTTCCTGAAAAAAAATGAATACATTCTCATCATGACGCAATAGCATGTATATGGAAAAACCTATAGATTTATCATTTATGGTCGCATGTTTAATTCAAATAGAAAATATATTTATTCTTTACTTGCAAATGAAAATGTAATACTGAATCTAATATTTACTAAATTGACCAATTTTAAGTATCATCGATGAAAAACTATATATTCCATTAATAAGTCTTAAAATTTCATCTGATAAATATTGATTAGGTTTAAAATCGTATTATTTCAATTGTTTTGCATCCGAAGATCAAATATGTTCATAAGGTTAAATTTCAAAAATATCAAAGCATTTTTTATTAATCAGCGTGTTGCTTAATTATTTCATATGGCTAACGAGAAATTTTACTATATGTCAGGCATACGGATGACATGGTATGCCAAACTTATAACTTTTTGACACGTGTCATCTCAACTAATAACAATTTAACATTAGGTAATTAATTGGTAATTAATTTTTTAGTTAATGATTTATATAAAACTTTATACCCTAAAATAAAAACCCTAGACTCGAGCAACTAAACTCTAAACCCTAAATCATGAACCCTAGATACTAATATATATGACGTGTCATCGAATTATAAGGTTGGTATACGAGATGACATGGTATGCCTGGTATATACTAAAAAATTTCGGGTCAATTACATTCATGGTCCTTCAACTATTAGAAATAGAACAACAAAGCCACAAAATTTTAATTCTTAACACAAAACTCATCTAACTTTGAATAACATTTCATCCATAGTCCTTTTGGCCGGAATCCACCGGAAAAGTGTCAAAATGCGGCAAATAACCCACCGGAAACGTTATGTGACATTCAGATCATGTAATATTTTCATGAGGTGTTTTTTGTTTATGCTGATAAACTATAACAGTAAATATAGTCAATAAATATGTTGATATATTGATGAATATTTGAGTTAAAAAAAAACTAGTTCTTGTGTATATTTTTTAAAATTTATCTTTTTATGGTGAAAAAATCATGTGATTTGGCTATCACGTGAACAAATTACGTGATTCGGCTACCACATGCATTTTCCGGCGAGTTTATTTACCAAATTCCGGTCAAAATGACTATGGATGTAATGTTATTCAAAGTTAGATGAGTTTTGTGTTAAGAATTGAAGTTTTGTGGCATTATTGTTCCATTTCTAATAGTTGGAGGACGATGAGCGTAATTAACCCAAAATTTTCATGGCTAACTTAGAAGCTACATTCTCTTCTTAAATATATCAAACAATCTTATTTTTTAAAAGTGCATTTTGCGTTAGTTAGACTTTGTTAAGATGATATCAGAGCTATGGTTGGCCAATATAGGAGACCTCGCTATATTGGCGTCGTGCACCATATGATTTGGGCGTGAGGGAGCATGTTGAATGTTCCACATTGTTAATTTGGAAGCTATATATATCGGTTTCTTAAATGTAGCAAGCAATTCTATCACCTTAAGGTGCATTGTAGAGTTAGTTAGGCTTTACTAAGAACTAACCAATCCGCTTCTTTATTCAATGTCATATACTAATTAACTTATTATTCAAATGGATGCTCTCAAAGTAGTCCAAAGTCTCAACACCCATTCTTGTGATGACCTTTAAGAATTTGGTACAGTTACGGAGATGTCTACTTTCAGAATTTGTTGATCTCGTTTTGAGATCCCATTAATTGATACCTTGAAAAATTTGTTGAAGATGACGAGTTATACTAGTTTTTGGTTTTAGACAGTATTTTTCCACCTTGTGTTGTTTTACTGTGTTTTATTTATTTTGAATCCTTTTTTTTCCTACTTCATTTTTGTATATCATTTTTATCTTTTATTTGATTTTTATAGTGAAGGAAAGTAAAACCATATGCTAAAACTTAGCATATATAGGCTTTTAATGTACATAAAATGTCCTTTACCAAAAAAAAAAATGTGCATAAAATGTAAATTTCATATATAGTCCTCAGCAATAACAAAGAAAATTTTGTCTACCCTAAATAAGGTTCGAAATCATAGCTTCTCGGATCAGCATAAAACAGAGTTTCAATCACCAAATTAAAGCTTTCGCTACTAGCTAAAGCTTATTTTGCATTTTTAAAATTATGTTGTTAATAAACTCGTCTTTTACTAATTTTATTTAGAGATTATTTTGCATTTATATAATTCTTTTTGTTTGTCAACTTTTTTCTGGTCTCTCAAAAAGAAGAAAATATTTTCAAGTAGGGAAAAACATGCTTCACATTCATATTTTCTTTTTTTTCTTATGGACATGCGTCATATTCATAAATTAATATTCATTCATTGATAGCCATGTACGTGTCTTTTTTCATATTAAAAATTACCCAACTTGAAGTTATTATCATTATAATGACAACTAATTGAAGAAAAGAAAGACACGTACATATCAATAGCATACAAAAAAACAAAGAAAATGAATATTTTGTCTTTTCACTAATTACTCGTTTTCTTTTATAAATATAGACATATATTTACACACTTTTTTTATTTTAAGAAAACATTAGGTTTCAGAAAATAAACACAACCCTTTCAAAAAACAATTAAAAAAAGTTAAACACAACTTTTCTTTTGGTATATATATGTGTGTAACTAATCGTTATAATGTATGCGTAATTAATCGGTCTTTCACTGTCCAAGTTCTTTATTAGCCATTGGTGGGACAAAATATAAAATGAAAAGGTTTGGTGTTGTATTGAGCTCGATTTATCTTCTTGCTCATCTTCATGGTTTCAAATTAAGCTACTCTTAATTGTTAATTTAGTTCCACGAAATTAAGTTAAAGGTACAATGCAAATTTCACTTTTGTTTAATTTCTAAATTAATGCTTATTATATCAAAATATATTATTCGGTGAATTGAGATTTCCTTTTTCTCTGAGAGTCAAGATGTAATGTACACAAAATATTTCTTTTACGTAAATGATGTTCAATAGATCTCGAACTAGAAACCGAGAAATGGATAAATTTATCAAAAATAAATAAATAAAATAAAATAATGGATAAACGCAGGTAAAGAGCCTCATGATGCACAAAAACAAAAAGATGGGGGGGCCTCTAGAGATTTGCCTTTATTTTATGCAATTACTTCACCTACACGTGCCGATTCTCTACGGCCCATATTATGCAATGTCTTTTCATTCCCAAAATCCAATTATAAAATCCAATTATTTTATTTTGTTTTGATAAATAATTTTCTTAATGCATGTATACAAGGACCTCTTTATTTTCAGCAACACCTTAAACTTAGCATAAAAGTAAATTTAGTTTTTAAAATTTATAGGATATGTTATTAGCTCACTCAATTTGTTAAAGTAATTTATTCACACTTAAATTTATTTGAAATACTGATTTGTTGTTTTTTCAAACTTGATTACATTGATATATTTTCTTTTTAGAATTGAATTTGCATATAGTGGTACACTTCAAAAGTCGTGAAGAACCACTCTTGTTCTCCCTTGTGAATTTGAAGTGTTAATTGTATCAATTTGGACAAGTTCATAGAATTAATGAGTCATTATATATTTTGAATAAAGTGCAAAGAGTTCTTGATATATTTTACTTAGATCTACTTGTTATGGTCATTAATGCATGAATGATGAGTTTGAAATTCAAACGATGCTCGTTATAAATTTTAAAGAGAATACGAATCTGTTCCCACCATATAAAGTCATGCCAAATTCAATATGATGGTTTTTGTTTTTGTTATAAAATAGTGTTGTAAATACATGAGTTTAGTAATTCAATACTCACTTAAATTACAAAACCAATTGTTGGTTGACGCGGTGGTAGTATGAGAATGCGCTTGGTATGGCGGTATGCGGATCGATCCGCACAACGACAACTGAAAGAGGTTTAAATACCTTAATCCTTAAACACGTCCCGAATCCGAAATAGTTGGGCCCAAAGTGGATTTGAATACTGAATGAAAAAAAAAATACAAATAAAAATATGTGATATATTCTCTTGAAATATATAAAAAGGACAATATAATAAAGTATTTGAAATTGCAATACTAAGTTACGAAGGCAGGCATGTGTAAGCTATAGTTACTTTCTTTTATGTCTACTTTGTTCTGATCACCATTAAATTGAATTTGACTCCATAATTTAATGGTGGACAAAATTTTTCAAGCAACCAATAGTTAAAATATTTTTTATTTACCTATCCATTAACACAAGTCACTCGATCGATTTCTAGCCCTGTAAAATACAGTTAAACATTAATTTAGTTTATAATGTGTTCAATTAATAAAAAAGGTAAAACATGAATCATTATGATTTTGATTTGGAACTGATGATTATTCGAGAGGCTAATGTTTTTATATATAAATGTAATAAGATTGAGATTTAAAATCCATTCTCCACTTACAATTAATAAATGTACTAATTATGTTATTAATTAAAAAGAAAGAAGGAAAATGTAAAATATTTGATTTCAATGTTTTGTAAATAAAGAAATGCGGTTTCAGTTCTGACAAGGAGAGAAATGTGGTTTACAAAATTGATAATTAGATGAATTTGACTTAAGGTGTTAGTGTTTGATGATGTGTCATGTTAACTTGTTGACTTTGCTGACATGACATAATAAAATATTAATTTTTTGATGATATGTCATGTTAACTTGATGATGTGGATGGTTGACTTGATGATATGACAAATATTATAAGTCAATTTCATTTATTTGTCAAATATGTAAACCACATGCATTCTTTTGCAAAAAATGAAACCACATTCCTCTATTTGTAAAACATTGAAACCAAAAGTTTTATTTGTACTTCCCCAAAGAAAAAAACATAAACAGTGAGATTTGAAATCTAATTCGGCACCTACAATTAATAAATGCACTGATTACGTTATTGACCATCTTCTCAACTCTCACTATAATTAAAATATTTTGTTTAATATACAAGTTTTTACCGGAAAATAATCTGTTGTTCCGGACTTCCTATTCCATTTTCCCGTCCCTCTATAACTTTTTGACATGTGTAAAAAAGATTCTACGACGGGTTGATTCGGGGACTATTTAGGGTATAATAAAAAAACATTAGATTCTTTTTTACACATGTCAAAAATATATAAGGGGACAGGAAAATGGAATAGGAAGTCCGGGACATCAAATTTTCTTCCGGTTTTACCATATATCCCTTATTTATAAATTTTCAAAACTGTATCTGTAAATAGATAGATCAAATCACAAAAATAAATTTTTTAAAATATTATATTAATTACGTTATAGATAAAAAAAATCTACAAGAAGTGAGATTTGAAATCTCACTCCCCACTTAGAATTAATAAATATGCTAATTACGTTATTGACAAAAGAAAACATAAGGAGTGAGATTTGAAATCTAATTTTACATCTACGATTAATAAATGCATTTATTACGTTATTGACCATCTTCTCAAATCTCACTATAGTTAAAATATTTTGTTTAGTAGACAAGTGTTTACGATATATTGTTTATTTATAAATTTTCAAAACTATATTTGTAGTTAGATCAAATCACAAAAATATTTTTAAAAAAATTATGTTAATTACGTGATTGATAAAAAAAATCTACAAAAATTAAGATTTGAAATCTAAATTTTCTGTTTGTAGTATGATTAATATATGCACCGATTATGTTATTAACCATCTTTTCAACTCTCAATATAATTAAAATATTTTATTTTGTAGACAAATTTTTACCATATATCCATCCCTTATTTATAAATTTTTGAATCTATGTTCGTAGATAGACAGATCAAATCATAAAAATATTGTTTTGGTTTTTCTTTTTCTTCTTCTTTTCTTTAGCCACAAAGAAGCAAAATCATTCCAAATTTGTAATCTTCTCTTTCCTTGGATAAGAATCGGCAAATTTTTTGAAATTTAATAAGAAAAGGACAATAACAAAATCCAATTTCGTAACTTTTTAATTATTTGTTTTTAGCTTTTAGGGATATTATTTATTTATTTGATTAAAAGCAATATTTCTTTATAAATGTTATTATCTACTGTTTTAGATGGAGGTTCATCACTTACACGTTTAGTTTGTCGATCAAATAATACTTAACCAATCATTTACTTATTTTTCAATATACTTCAGTTATACTTTGAAAATTCTCGATTGCTTTACTAAGATATAGAGCCTTTTAATATACTACTACAGTAAAATTTTTATATTAAATACTCTATATCGAAATAACCTTTCAATTTTTTAATATATTAATTTTTTTTTTGATAAATTTAAGATATCAATTTTTAGTTCAAAATAAAATTTTAATTGTTAGTATAAATAGTTTGATTCCAAATGTTACCATATAGCGATTTACTTTATTATCCCTCCAAACAAAGCATCCTTTTACTCTCCACGCACTCACAAAGGAGGAGATTTCATTTCACAAAACTTTTTATTTATCTATGGGATATATTCTATGGTCACTTTGTTTTTCACAAAGTAACCATTACTTTGTTTTGTCAACCATTGGATCATGGGTTAAAAACTAATCCAATGGTGAAAAAGACAAAGTATAAACAAAGTAAGGGAAAAACAAAGTGACCATAGCCTACACCTTTATCTATTGATATTTATATGCAATTTGTTATTTATTTTTGCCATTGATAACAGAATATTAGTTTATCTTTTTCATAAACTTGTACACACAAAAGCACCATTTTCCATTCACAGAAACAGCATACATGTTTTTGTATCTCAGAATCCCCAATCTCATCTTCAATTTCCTTTTTCATGATTAGGGTTTCATCAGATTTATCAAAATTTGAACCCTTTCTCTCTTTTTTATGATCAAGATTGCTCCTTTCCAATCCCCAAATCACACCCTTCATTCCCATGAAACAAAATCAAATTTAAAACCCATCTTCCTCTTCCTCCTATTGATTTTCCCCCAATTTGATTGTACCCCAAATCACCAAACCCTAGAAATCATGAAGGTTCATCCAATGCCCAAAAGGAGGAACAACATCATAATTGAATACTACTTCAACAATCCCGCCGGAAACACCAATCGGAGGGACCCCAAGAAGCTCCGGAGGCTTCCCCACATCTTCAGCCGGGTGCTCGAGCTTCCTTTCCGGTCCGATGCTGATGTTTCGGTGGAGGAAAACCCCGATTGCTTTCGATTTGTGGCGGAAATGGATAGCATTGGGGAAGTTAGGGCACATACAATTGAAATTCATCCTGGGGTTGTTAAGATTGTGATTAGGCCAAATGGGTATCTGGAATTATCTTCATTGGATGATTTGGAGTTGGATATGTGGAGGTTTAGGTTACCGGAATCCACCCGGCCGGAGCTTGCTAGCGCGATTTTGATGGACGGGGAGCTGATTGTGACAGTCCCGAAAGGCGGTGAGATTGAGGAAGGGGGTAATAATGGGGAGTTTAGAGGAGGTATGGGAAATAATAATAATAACAATAGGCTTGTGCTTGTACAGTGAGATTGTGATAATTACTGCTCTTTCTAGCTTTAATGTTTTGATCTTTGCTACAAAAATGAATGTTGTTGTGGAAGTTAGTTTAATGATGATGATTGCAAATTTGGAAATGGAATGCTGCCTTTGTTATCCAATTTTCATTGATCTTGCATATTGGGTGTATGATTGTAGTTTGAGTTTTGATGCTCCATGTGAGGTTGAGGGGTTTGTGTTATTATCTATGTTTTACAAACACTCTCTTTAGCAGCATCTCGTGTCCATGTTTGTCTTCGGTAGAAGGCTAATCTTTGAAGCGTATGTTATAGAAATAGTGTTTCCCTTGTCTGTTTATGTGTGCGACGGTCTGTGGCTTTGCAACTTAGATTGATATGCATTGTGTGACTTACTCTGTGGAGAAAGAGAGAAGTAGAAACTGGTCCCAATGGAATGAAATTTGAGTTTCTGGAATTATTATTTTGATGTTTAATCCATTGAAAATTTAATGTTGTTTGCTGTTGGTTTCTATAACCTGTGAGGCTCAGGGTATTAATGTGAGAATCGTGTTATATCTATATATATTCCATGTGATTATATATGATCTAAATGATACAGAAATGTTAATCGTGTCAAGTGAATTGTCTCGGTAAATTGTGTTGTCGTGATGTTTAATTCATAGAAACTTTAATGTTGATTGCTATGCGTTTCTATCTTGACATTTCATATGTTTAGATAGGATGCATAAGTGATACAAAAATTATAATCGTGTCAAGTGGATTGTGTTGTTGTGTCAAAAATTGATTGCTCTATGTTCTCCTCAAATATCCGGTTACGTAGTCCGAGAATGTTAGTTGATATTTTTTGTTAATGTCATGAAAAAGATGGCAATTTTTTGAAGGTCTTGCAATCTGTTTCATAGTTTTTGATTGCATATCTGAGTTTTTATGGTAAGCCAAAGCATTCTGAAACTGCTATTGTTTACTCTTTCTTGATTAAGAATATATGTTTTTCATGCTGTAGTTGCATCTTTATAAAGCTGGGCCTCCATTGATTCCCACATTTTATATTCTAGTTTTCACCCTTTAGACATGTCTCTTGCAAGGATTTCAAGTTTTTGCATAATAATTATAGTATCTTTTGATGCCCTTTTCCTCCACTTCATCTTTATTTTACAGAGTCCTTTTCTTTCTAATATTTGCTTACACAAACTTTGTAGTGATCATCAATAAACCTTTTGTAGCTCCTGATTGGAACATGTGATTAACATCATTTGTTGTCTTCATTCTTGTATTCGTTTAGGAGATCTCATTTCAAGTTCAACGTTGCTTTTGTAGTTGTAGACTCGAAATTATCCTCTTTAACATTCTCTACTACATATTTGTAATTTCAGTTGATGATGCACCTCAGACGGTGGTGTTTACTTGGTAAGTCACCGTTAGATCTAGGCTTATTAGAATCCTAGAGGGAAATTCGAATGAGTCTAGATCTAACGGCGCCTGAACAAGTTGTGACCCGGTGAACAAGAGTGGTGATCATGAGAAGTATTTGATGTATCTTGTAAATTGCTTGGTTGAAGTGTCATGAGTCAAGGTCGAACTTGCATTAATTATGCTTAGGGAGACTTATTGTTGGACCCTCCCAACTTCTTTTCATGTCTATCCAAGTAGCGTACGGTTTTCTTGGTAGATGCCATGCCTAGTGTTCAACTGATGTTTCACTATGTTCATCATCATCCATCATGTCTCCTTTTTCATAGAATCTATTGGCTTAATAATTTAGGGGTACTATCCCTTGGTCAAGTAGTTCGATTGATCCCCTGGACTTTGAAGATGTCTTATTAATACGTATAACTTGTTTCAAGTGACATGATTAACATCTTAAGGCTAGTTTGACATTGCTTTTCCTAAGGTTTCAAAGTGGCTTTTCCATTTACAAGCAGCTTTTGGTATATGCAAATTGGTTTTCAAATGTTGTGGACGCCAGAATAATTTAAAAGTAGTGTGTGTCTGTTTGGTAAATAGAAATTTGATTTTCTTAAAAGCTGAAATAGTCCTACAATTTATTTTATTTTTTGGGAAAACTTACAATATGTAGTTCGTGGAGAACAGTTTTTCCAATTTTATATGCAAAGCTAAGCCTTTGTGGTAGAGAAATATAGAGTCGTGACGAGTTGAAACACGCATGAGTTTATACAGTTTCACTTTGAAAAGTAATGGATCATTTTAAACAAGTTCAAAAAACTAATGAGAAATCTCAAAATTTCACAAGGTCAACCATATATCTTTATTCGCTATCCGTATCTTTTAGCCGGGCTCTTAGCAAGTTGAGCAGGACGGAATGTTGCACCATTTGTTGAACATTTTCTTAGAATCACTTTTCCTAAGATAAGAGTTTGAATTTGACATTTTATTCCTTGAAAGGGCACACGATTGAAACATAGTTTTTAGATAGAAATTTTGATGTACCTCTTTTTTTTTCCCCATTTTGCTATGTTAAACATGTGAAGAATTTTTAGAGAAATGAGCATTGAAAATGTAGGGTGTGCCTGTGTGGTCACCCTTAAAGATTCGTGAGCCACTAAAGAAAAAGAAAGGAGTTTACTTTTTCGAATCTCAGATAGCTACAAGTCCTCTTTTTTAGTTCAATCCTCATAAGTCTAGTAAAAGACGCTAGTCGAGTGGTCGAGGTCTTTTAAGAACTAGTCAAGGCTTAGCCAAGGAATTATTCGAAGATAGTCGGATTTTGAACGTCTAACTCACCCTAAATACTTAAGTCGATCCAAATCGAATACTCGACTTTGAGCATGTAGTTGGAGCTTAGACTGCCCGACATTGGGCCTTCTTTTACAATAATGATACTCATAATTCATCATTTCCTGGGAGGAAAAGAAGAAAGCTTTTAAGGATTTGATTGCATGTGGCTGGATCACAAACCTGTTCTGACTTATACAATTTGATCAGAGTACAAGATTCTTGGCTTATTAGTTGGTCTATCATCATCACAATAACACGATTAAAAAGAAAACAATATGGTTTTTATTTTTGTAACATTTATATCCACGACAGATTCTATAGATATTAGAGGCCTGTGGCCGAAATAGAGGCCTTTTTTTATTTATTGATTTAATAGTCATAAAACAAATGAATTGGATTCAACTAAAAATTCAAAAGAATTACTGGTTTAATTGACTAGAACAAAAAAAATCATAAGAATCACTAATTCGATTGACTAGAACAAAAAATTTATGAAAAAACAAATAGAACGAAAAAAGAAAATATAGTTATATGAGAATTAAGCTCGCAAAATTTGGTTATAAGGATTACTGCAAATTAAGATATCTTAATCTCAAGAGACCTTGTTTTGAGCTACACAGGTATAATAAAAGTTCCAAGCTACCTGAATGCATCAACCAACTTTGTCGGTTTCACTTTCTGTGCTGTTATTGAATTGGAGAATCTTTACTACTGTCATGGTTTCACTTTCGAATGCAATTTCCGTCTCGAAAATGAGTTTGGTGACACCCTTGAGTCATGCTCTAAGGAGATTGGAGAATGGGGGAGCCAGTTTGAATTCGAGGTGGATCATGCCTTCTTCTGGAACACAAGCTGTATTGATGTTTTTACCGAGGAAAGGTACGAGCGGCTCAGAGGAAGTTCTTGCAGAGCCACATTTGGGTTCAAAGCGTATCTCGAGGATGAATTTTTGAGGTAACATTGCCTTCTGATGGATCAGAAAGCAAGTTCGAGGTGAAAAGTTGTGGGTTTAATCCAGTTTATGCTAAAGACGAGAAGGAAATGAATTGTTCAACCGATCAAACGAGCTCTTTTTATGATTCAATGGTGTGTTTCTCAAAGGATTTTGGTGAACAGGTGATGGAAAGCAATAGTGGTCAGAAAAGAAGCAGCAATTACAATTCTGATAGAGATGAACCGGACAAGGAAGAGGAACAACCACAGCATAAAAACTGAAATAGTTCGTATCATTATTCAATCTTCTAGCTGTAGTCTATTCATGATCAGACGGCTCTCCTTGCGTTATATTGTGATTGAAGAAAGATTTCATTAAATGACTATGATAGCTTCATACTTCACACATCGACAGAAAAGGCCTTTTAGATATCTAGTGATTCAGAGGGTAAAAAGGCACTTAGTATCGTGAAAAGAATGTTTACTATTCCAAGATTTGCAGGGCGTGATGAGACGTGTTTTGAAGACGTATTGAATTAAGTGCAACTGGAAGGAAGGAAGACGAAGAGCAACTCGAGAAATGACAGAAGAGTATCCTTCTCCTAGTTCATGCAATTCGTGAATGTGAACCTGAATTACTCGTGTGGTGGTTTATGGACTCTGTGAATGCTTTGAGTTGTCATCCATACCAATTATGTTTCCTTTAAGCTTTATCGAAGCATAATTCGGATGGTAAGGGACAGATTTTCGTCTGATGCCTCGAGTTTATAGAAGTTTTTCTCATAGGCATTTAGCTTAATTTGAACTACAATTTGCCTGAGGATTGACATAAAAGAGGATTGCTAAAGTTGATGAGCGAACTAGTTGTATGAAGCCGGATCTTCATGTATCTATTAACCTCGATACTATTGAATTTGATGAGATTATGAAATCTTTTCATGTTTTTATAAACTGTATTATCATATGAGAAATTGACATTTGTAGAGATAAGACTACGGCGAAAACAGTCCATTAGTTCACAGTTTGTTTAGACAAGAAATTGGGTGAAAGTAAGTGAAACTTTAGGCTCGAAACCTTCGAATCCAGTTAATCGTGATTCGAATATTCTAGTCTATGCTATTTCAACAAATATATTACTTGAAATTAGTTCTTATTATATAAACACACTAGAATGATACCCTCGCGTTGCTTCGGGATGAAAATAATGAATTTTTCTTATGTCGCATTACTTCTGTAATTAAAAAATGATAACAAAAGTTGAAATACATTTTTTAAAATATAAATAATTTCAAATATATCATTCTATACAAAAATTGCTAAAATTTAGCTTGCACATGAGTTATCTTATGTATGGGGACATTATGTATATCTTTCAAAGCATATGATATTGTATTTGTTGGGCCTGCCACATGACAAAGGTAAAAAAAAAAAATTGATTCAACCGCATATCCAAAAATGAATTATTTTAGTGCAATACATTATGTATGTAAAACTGGAAAGTAGTAAGTACATCTGCAATTGCATTGTACAAAATATAATAAAATAATCAACATGTCAATAGAAGCTAATTGATAAATTCACAATATAGCAAAAACAAAAATGAAACTTTTGAAGATCAAACTGGCCCACAACAATCCAACAACTTTATAAATCTTCTTGTCGAACACCTTCTAAGCCGGAAGAAAGAGCAAATGAATTCAATGGTTAAATAGAATAAAGATTTAAAAAAAATATCAAACAAACAACAAAGATCTTAAAATATCAAACAAAGCAACAATATGCTTATAGTTACCTTGAAAAGCCTCCTTGTTAGCCTCATATAGTGCCAATCTAGAGAATTCCGAGCATCCTCGCATTTTTCACATTCGAAACCATAAGCCTGATCAAGAGCAGTTTAAAAAACAAAAATAGAAACAAAATACTGGACATGAACATGGATGGAGCAAATTAGAATGCAGTGCAAACAAAAAGATATCAGGGCTTACAGTGAACATAGAAAATCAGATTTTCCTCTAAGATAATCACATCAGAAGCATATACATGCTTAGAATTTGGTACGACTTAGATTAATTTTGTGAGTAAGATGGAAAACAAAAAGAAAAAGAAAAATGAAGCAATAAATACACGGACATTTATATTTGACCCTTAATTAACATAAGAGAATGAGATCGAAATTCAAGGTATTAACTCATGCCTCTATCAAGAGAGATGTGTGATAACTTCTAGAATCATAAAAGTGGAACTTGATAAGATCCTTTGCTTTGGTTTATAACAAAGTCTAGAAATTGCTTTATAGTGAGAAGCATATGCAAGAAAAACTTGCAATAAAATTCTCATGAAAAACATTTCTAAAACACAAACTTGCAAACAACTAATTCTATGTCCAGTCAAGTGTAAATATTATAGATATGAAAGAAACTCAAGGATTGATTACAAATTTCTGGTGACAGTATTGTACGATGAGTTAGGAGAGAAAAAGCTGCGAGAGACTTCTTTAAATATAAGTACTCCTAAAATGACGAAAGCCTCCAGACCAAAAGCTTATTGTTAACAAATGTGATCAAGCACGCTACACCTGAACTATGTCACAAATGAAAAAATGAAAATTTAAAGAATGAGAAGAAAAAAGAGAGTCAAATTTAGCAGTTAACCCTGAGAAAAAATAATAAAATAAAAACAACAAAGACTCATGAATGGAAGGGGAAAAAGAAGCAGGAGAGATAGCTACCTGAAGGAGGAAGAGAGCCATCCAAACAGAAGTATGACGTGAACTACAACCGAAGAAGAAAAATGTTAAATTTAGCAAATAAATCGAAAGGGATGGATAAGAGAAATTAAAAGAAAAAAAAAACAAAGAATCTAACAAATCAATCTATCGAACCAAAACAAATGAGATCTAGAGTTTGTATAGTTCAAATAAATCAATGTAAAAGAGAAAAACTAAATAAAATAAAATTTAGATGTCAGAAAAGGGCAATCTAAATCGACGTTGCGCAAGGCGAGGAGTGTATATCCCCAAGTTCGTGTTGGCCGGAAATGAGGAAAAGAAAATACTGTTACCAGTGAGAGAGAGCAGATGGAGATGAGAAAGATGAGGTGAGAAGGGGATCAAACTATGCAAATTCTATCCTAACACGTGATTGTGTTTTGTTTTGGTATGAAGAATTATTAGCTAGATGTGAATGAAAACAAATGGAATATTGAAAAGATAAAGGTTTTGGGGGGATAAAAAAAAATAAAAGCTAAAGAAAGGTAGGAAAGTGTAAAGGCAGAAATTGACTGGGATACTGTTTTCAATTTCAATTCCAATTTGATACTGTTACACATTTTCTCTTTTATATTATAGTATACAGATATACTGAAGTTCTGTTCTTAATCAAAAGTTACATTAAAACTAAGAAATTGACTAGCAATCCATTTATACACAATCAAATTTGACTAATCAAGTTCAATGTCTACGCCTTTTCGCCATCTGTTTAAGCTTCTCATCTTCTTGCTAAAGCCGAAGCTGTTCATCATCTTCCTTCCTTCCAAGCCTCTCACTTTTTTTCTCCTCCTTCACAATGTCTCCGAAACTCGCCTCCATCACCCTATCAGAATCATCATGCCCCGCGAATCTCCGAGTATTGAACATTCTCCTCACCATACTCAGCGCCTTTTCGCCCTCTAAACAATCATCATCCATTGCCCTTTTCTTCGAACCCCGGTATTCCGGTTGCTTCTGTTCCACTCCTCCCCTGTTTGAAGGCCTTTTCTCCGAATTCCGGGACAATGGCTGCTTAATCTTCTCCACTTCAGCCGGTTTTGCTGGCAGTCTAACCCTGATTTTAAGTTCCTGTTCCGATTTTACCCTCTGCAGCATCTTTGCCTTGCCCTCCACGGTAGTTTTTGAAGGAAACCCTAACCCTTTTGGTTTAGGCATGTTCTGCTTCTTCTTCAAAGTTTCTTGCTTTTTCAAACCTGTGGAAGCAACGGATTTACCGACGGAAACCCTTTTTCCGAAATCTAATTTTTCACCGTAACTAGAAATCAAAACCTTACCATTAACTGGAATTGGCTTCAAGTTCACTTCTTGATTTTCCGACAGCAAGAACGAGTAATCCCTCGACTCCTTAATCCGTTCAATTTTCGACTTTTTCGAATCTGTCTTGTTGGAGAAGAAAAACTTGCTGTTAGAAGGCAAGTTCTGAAGCAAAGAGTTGGTTTCTTTGATCAATCTGGCAGCGAGGATTGTCTCAGAAGGGCCAAAGAATGACCCGAAAGCTCAAATTAATGTCTTTTACAAGTATGCATGCCAAGCAATTCAACATGTGCAGAAATCTACACTCACTTCATAAGACACAAATATATAAAATATATAATCAATTAGTTCCATCTAAAAGATTTCAATGCCATTTTCTACTGAAACAGGAATATAAACCACCTATATTGTCAGGATACGATACAGAAAACATTAGTTCTGAATAATCTTCATAAACTAGCTTTAAAATGGAAACAAACACGAACATAACAAATAAGATTTGTTAGCATTTCTTCATCATAGTACTAAAGGCCCGTGGCTCCCAAAGCATATCTCTTGAGCAGGTATTGTGAACCTACCAAATCAAAAGAAAACTTTATAAACCATTAAAATGAGAAAAAGGGAAGTCAATGGATGAGCAGAGACAAAGGGAACAACTCCAGAAGAGAGGAAGGAATGAAGAGTAAGAAATGGGGAAATATAGAAAAACGCTATAGCCGATGAAACCGATGAAAATGGGTAAAGAAAAACCGATAAAATCGGGAAAAGGACAAATAATAAGGTCCCTAACATCGGGGAGAAATAAAAAGCAATGAAATGAAGAAAAGCGGGACGTAAGGATCAAACTGATAAATAAAAGTGTTCCCATTCCTAATCTTGATTTTCTCTCCGGTTTTAGCAACTCGAACTAGCTCTCGCAGTTTGTTATGAAGACTGTGATAGGCTCTGAAAATATCTAAAACGTTTTGTCCCTCAAGAAAACTGAACAAAAAGTTGATATTGTTCGATGTGATTCCTCTTTTCTTCAAAAAATCTTCGAAATCCACCAAATGTAGTCTACTGAATTCATTATCACGGCGAGGATCAACACTAGCAAAATGGGCAAACAAACAAAAAAGAAAATGAGGCCAGCAATCTTACTATCACCTCCCAGAATAATGCATACATGTTCTGAACTTAAACCATGTAAAAACTGCCCTTTACCTCGTAGTGATTCTGCGGATAACAAACTCAGAAGGGTGACCAAGGACAGCTAGAACGTCAAACTTGAGACGCCTTCCATATATATCCCCGTAAAATATATTGACTTCCATATGAAGACATGAATCGAGATGTCCAATTGTAGGAGGTAACATTACAGCTCTCTTATAATCATAAAATCCATCACCATCATCTGGCATACTTCGATTCCTTTTGCAATAATTGAGTACATTCTGATAAGCTCGAACATCAATTTTAATAAACTCATCTTGGAACTTCCTAGTAAGAGTTAGATTCCTCTTGAAAAGACCATCTTTAATAACAAAAGGAAAAGTACCCTGCAGTCGAGGGATCATTGTAAAACACAAATCATCATCTATGAGTTTCATCTTGAACAATATTCAACACTGAGAATGCAGAAGCATATGATCACTTGTTAGCATAACATTAAATGTTAAGGCATATGAGAGATGGATGGTGGATTTATATAGGGATTCTTGGAGTAAATGCAAGCAAATATAAAGCCTGTGGATTAAATTTATGCTTTAAATGGAAAGAAAATTGTCCTCAGTGATGGATAAAATGTCTTGGTTCTGGAAAACTAAGGTTTCAGACACAAATCCGATGGAGTTTTCAGGCAACGAATAGGTGCTTAAGTCCCCTATCGATCCCCAGATCCGTACTTGGTCTGTTTCTTTCTAAATATACCATTGTATGCTTACCAATTGGAACAAAATGTCAAATGTCTCTTATTCTTAAATTGGAAGGCTAGATAGCTCCTTCAATAAATCAAACAATTCCATTAGTTAATTTTTCAGTGAGGTCCAGTTATCTGTATCCTTATATATTGCTATGGTAGGATATGGTGTAGATATTTGGAGAGCCCGCTAATATTAACGTCACGTACTAAATGAATTGTACGTCAGTCGCGTGTTAAATTGTTAATCCAAAATGATAGAGTACAACCCTGCAAGACATTATAAGAAGGGCCTAAACCATACACAACCCTCTAAACTTGTCCATTTTTGATCAGCTTGCCCCCGAACTCAAGGGACGCCCTATTTACTCCTCAACTATTTAAAAATGTATATATTGACGCCTTGTATTGAGTATAGTGGAAACAATTTTGACCCGTGCCAAAATTTTGACTTCAATTAAGAAGAAGCGTATGGAAAGCATACGGGAAGTTAGTTATAAACCATATGTTTAACTTTTCTTTAATATTGAAAGACATTTTAGTCTTTCATTGTTAAATGCTGACATGATCTTACTGATGAGTCAAATGCTACATGTCATATGCGATGTTAATATTTTGGCCCGTGTCTAACACCATGTCAAAATTGATTCCATTGTACCGAAAACAAAAGGCTAGAAGATACACTTTTATATAGTTGAAGCAGCAAATAGGCCAACCCTTAAGTTCAGGGTCAAAGCGACCAAAATGGACAAGTAAGGTATCCGTATGATTTAAGCCTAGAAAAAGTTAGAAATTTTGACCATGGTATGTAACACAACAAAACAACTGCTTAAAACATCAAATTTTCAGTCACTATAACATAAATTGCTCATTAATATCACGAATAATAACAATAAATGCTAACAGATGTAATTTGTCGATGAAATTTCAAGATATAACAAAGATATAAGGTAACAAAATAGGCCGAAAAAAGAATTAATTTTACTAATTTAGGCTCAACGTTTAGAAAATGACATCAATTTAGGGTCGATATTTGCAAAATGGCATACACCGAGTTAATGGAGATGATTTATCTATTTTCGCACAGTAAGCTTATACCAGAATAGTATGACGGACAGTACAAATCAAAGCGTCGAATTCAAAGTCATAAATTGATATAATTTATAAACCTAAGGCGTAGATTGATGGTTTTGTAGTAACTTTAAGTTTACATTATCTCATATCATAATGGTTAAAAGCGGAGGACCCGCATCGGGATATTCAGCTTCAGAAGCTATATTTGTTGTGTGAGCACAGGCCGTCGACAAGAATCATAAAAATGGAGGAAATTATTCGCCAGTGGTGCTGATACGACTGCGTTTTTCGACATCAAGATGAGAGATTACTCCCTGTTAAAGTCTCCGGGATCCTATTGAGTGGATTGAAAAAGGATTTATGGAAGAAGAAGCTCTGCGGAAAAAGTAATTGAACGGCATTCTCAGAATTTGCAGAAAGAGAACAAGTTTGAAAATTTTGAAAAATGGTGTTTGGCTGAGTGAAGAAGAATTCATGCAACTTGTATGAGCTACGGACTCAAAAAAAGCTTAGCTACCGAAAAAGACCACTCATTTCTTGCATAAAGTGATATAATAAAAATTCAAGTCATGAGTAAATTATGACTAATTTAAATCATATGACTTTATACAAGTTTATAGACCAATTGTATCAACAAAAGCAAGTTGGAAGGCGGAAAAGTCGTTTAAGCAAATTCGGGCCAATATATTGTATTAAGCAAGTTTAGAGCGCTAATGAAACACTTTTAAGTTTATAAAACCAAATTTTTTTTTTTTTTGTCAGTTAAGTACAAAAAGATGTTGATGGATTGAGCCAATTTTGAATTAGGGTTGCAGATATAGCGATATAATGGTAAATACATAAATTTGATGTTTGGTGTTGTGGGCGTAAAATTCTCATAACGCTCGTGCAATATCCTAAGATCGCTGAAGAGTTTGAGGTCAGCCTTATCCTTGTTTGATGCTTTTTCACCCTCTCAAGACTCACTAAAGAGCGCCATCAACTATCAAACTAGTGCCTAGATGCATGCTCCATCATTCTAGTAATTCATGTACAAGGCCTACTCGAGATACCAATTAAATAAAACATACTTAACCATGCTAATTATATGTCCCACTTTGAAGTTTGACTACTGATATATGTGCTCTAACTACGCGCCACGATTTATGAATGTTGATAAGGAGGCCGATTTTTAGGCTTGTCTTGGACATTTTGGAGATTCTGTGCAAAATATCGTAAAAATCAAAAACACTACGTACTGTATCTGAATTGACAATTATATTTCGGTACATGTTCAAACTAATAATACTTTCTATTTAAAAAGTGTTATCCTTTGTCAAAATTTACGAAGTTTGAAATTTTGAAAGCAAAGAATCAAAAATTTGGTGAAAAATTATTGTAAGAAAGCATGATGGAGAGAGTGAAAAAGAATACGTTTGATTTATTGGAGAGAAGAAATTATCATCTTTTTATATAGATGGATATGACTAATTTATTAAACTATCGCAAAAAGAAAAAAATCTAAAATATTGTTACTAATATAATTATTTACAAAAGTTCTGACCAAATTTTGTCGAGACTTACAAGCCAACATGCCGCTCATAAGCAGCTCTTTGTTCGTCTCTATAATAGCTCGGCGCAATTTGTAAATGAATTGTTCATAAATATAGTGTGGCTTGATTCATAAACAAGTCCAGTTTGAGTAGACTAAATCATCCGAAATTTCTCATTCTATCAAAATTACTTTGTATGGGACTGATTATTATAAAACTAAAGCATAACATGTTTCAACAAAAAGTTTTAGAAATTTATTTTTTTGATGTCTACATAAAATTATTCGGATAAGACATATTTGTTTTTGTCTTGTACCAAAATATTATAAAATTAAGTTGTTGTGACATATCCACACATAAAGTTAGGCCTGGAAGTTTTTTTTATGTATTAAGCCAAATATAAATAATCATCCATGAGTTTCATATCAAACAATAACAAACATTTTATTTTCCAGTCATATACATCATGGCATAAAGTGCACAATAATAATAATAATAATAATAATAAATGATAAAATTTTGGATATTTTGATGTAACTAACAAAGAACTACAAATATAAGTCCAAACCAAGATAAGTTATTTCGATATTTTTGTCTCTCAACTCCAAAGCTTGCGGATAAAATTCCGAGGAGCTGGGTGATCAGAGGAAGCAACAAAACCAACCTCGAGACGACTTCTATCTATAACCCCGGGAGAACAATTGACTTCCATACTGACATGTGATTTATCACAAGCCTTCATATCACTCATCTCTAGCATTTTCTGACAATAATATCCAAACTCATCAATATCATTTGCCATACCTTGAGCATCTTTACGATATCGAAAATCAAGAACATTTTGATTAGTTCTAACATCGATTTTAACAGTCTCATTTGGGGTCTCCCTAAAAAGAATCTCGTCTTTGGAAAGAACGATCTTGAAAATTAAAACGAAATTCATCCTGCAAAAACAATTTATGAGGACCAAATATTAGTTGAAACAAAAACTTCCAAAAGGTACTTCTAAATAATTCAAGCTTAATTTCGAAAACATAAAATAAAATTACCAAAGCTTTTTCTTTCCGGAAAAAATAGCTTAATGAAACAAAAACTAAAAGAGCAATGACAACTAACAATTCTATTCGCTCGATGAAATTTCAACACAATAATAATAATAAAAATAATTAATAATAAAGTAATACTAATTTATCGTTCAAACTTTGTAGGGGATTTCTCGGAGGATACCTCTACAGTAGCTTTGTTCGACGAGAATCGGACGAATGTTGGAGTAAATTGCTCCCCAGTGACCCCCTTACGACTGCGATTTTCAACATTAAGAAGAGGGATTACACCTTGGTATGGTCTCTGAGACACCGGAAGAAGCATAACGGAAGAAGAAGCTCGGCGAAGAAACCAATTGAAAGCCATTCTAGTTTTTGCAATAGAGAAGAAGTTAGCACAATTTTGGTTAACATATCATAAGTTTTTAGCAGAGCACGTAATGCATGAGCTACCTACTAAACTAACAGCTTAACTACCACAAAGATCCCTCATTTCTTCAATATTTACCAATCGAGCCTTTGTCTATTAAATTGTAAGTTGGGTTGCAAATGGGGCGGAGATGACCTGTTCCAGAGGGTTTTTTGGCCCTCTTCGTTTTCAGTAGTTTAGAACAAAAAACGGATTCCTGACAGACTCAGAAATCTATGACAGTTCGTCTCGAGTTTGGTTTTGTTTCTTTTTGGTCAATATATCAACTACTACAAATGAACTTTTACTCTAGTAGTATTCGAAATTTATCTGCAGTTCTGTATTTGCCACTGTTCATATTGTGTCCGCCTAGGCCAATGGAAAACTTGATGAATAAATTTGATATGCTGCAATGCAATGGAACATATTAACATTAATGTAATGCAATAGTGGTTCTATTACAAAGTTTAGTTAACAAATTAAAAAGAATGATGAATCATAATAACGATTACATTACCAATGTTTCATTTGTTTAATGTAATCATGAAATTTTATTTATCCAATTAACAAAAAAACTGAAAACATGGATGAAAACGGAAATGGGAGAAAATGATCAAGGGGGGAGGTGGGGAATCAAATAAGAAATGAAAGAAAACAAGTACAACAAGAGATATGAAAGATGAGAAAGAAAAGTGGACGACAATAAAATAGGAAAACCGATCAAGGCCAATCCTGAGATTTTGAATTCTCTATACAATAGGTTCAACAACAAGGTAAAAGGGAAAAACATAAAACCAAGGAAAGGCGGCAAGAAAAACCAGAAAAAGGAAGACAAAAGGGGAAAACGTAAAACCTAGGAAAGATGATAAACACGATACAAACAAGATAAAAGGGAAAGATATAACAGATAGGAAAGACGATAAAAAAGATAGGAAAGACGAGAACCACGAGAAAATTATGATAAACAGGAGAGACAAAAAGATGATAAAGCCCCGTAAAATAGGACGAAACAGAACAGAAAACCCCAGAGCAGTCTGTAAAAGGGGATAGTAGATAAGACATAAAAGACGCGAAAAGAGTCATAAGTGAATGTCACATTAGGATCAGATACAAATTCAGCAGAGTTCTTCCCCCTTCTGATCCTAAAATCAAGTAATTCTTCAGCCATTTGACATTATAAGATATAGTAATTCTTTCTGATATCAAAGATAATAATACAAACTATTCTTACATGACATGCTATCAGGATGAATTCGTCAATTCTTTAAATATCCATTCATATGAGATTTCAACACAAGGTAGAGATAAGACTTGAAGCTCAACAACACTGTTCTCAGTGGAAAATACAGAACTTTAGCATTAGGAAGGCTGATTTTTCACTTGGACAATTTTGCTTTTAAGTTTGGAGGACTAAAGCCCCTGATTTCAGGAGGGATGACAAACACTATCCCTGGCGGGAGTGGTTTTGACGACAGGCTCCCAGGACCTCACTGGTTCCGCCACTGTCTATTCTTAGTATGGTTAAGTGGTTAATTAACTTGATATCAGAATGAATCCGTCAATTATTTCAGTTCTATATTAACAACATTAATTCAAACCCGGACACATACGCGTGCAAGATGCTATTCTTGGTCTTATCTACAAGCTTAAGCTTTCGGTTAAATGTTTGCTTAACAAGTGATGATATTACAATGCTTCACAACAACTAGAGTCCATCCAAATCAAAGCAGCTAAAACAAAGAGTAAACAATTAAAACCAGTAGAAACCAAATCACATCTACATCAAACTATAAGTATAACAATCAACATTAAAGCATGAGAGAGTGGAATCAGACACAAACATTTAGGTGCTAGCCATCCTTGGAGTAAATGCAAGCAAATGTTGAAGGGGAAATAACAAAACCCTAAAACACGCGATTGATAATGACAACACCTGAGGATCTTTTCTCACAAACAATCAACCCACGGGAACTTAGATCCAATATACAAAACAACAATAACAACCACAAGGATGTAAACTAAACCTCAATCAATCAACACTGGATTTAAAAATCACGGGACGTTTAAGGACTCCACTCTATATTTCTCGCAAAGCAAACCCAACAATGTTTTACACAAGATTACAACCCACCAACAACAAAAGATAAGAGAAGAGAAAATACCCACAACAAAGCACGAAAATCAGCAGCAAACAGATCCACTCACGAGACCCCTTCCCGACTTCAGAAACCGATCTCCACCGTACACAAATGAAGAACTTGATGTCTGGAATAAAAAACTATTCAGCAATTGTCAAGTAATAAAGACTAACTGATTTGGTTGTAAAAAAAAAACAGACAACTGATTTTAGTGGGTTAGTGAGTTCCTAATTAATAGGATACGGCAATTATTATTTTTCTTTATTTAATGATTTTGCTCTTTGTTTTTCAATAAAAAAAAAATTTCTGATTTTCAGAATTTCAAATATATAAATTAAATTTTTTGACCTTAGGATCTAATTTGTAAATCCTAATTCCTAATGTATACTTAGAGCTTACTTCTGAAATTCACAATTTACAAAATCTCTTTCCCTTAATTCATAAATTTAGACCCGAATTTATAAAAAATAAATATGAATTTCATAACATGAAGGAATAGTTTCATATTCATATCATGAATTTCATATTATGAATTCAGATTTTAAATTATAAACTCTACACCTTTATACCTTAATTTATTAAACTAAAATGTGAATTTCATTACATCAAGGAAGAATTTGATATTCATATCATGAATTTCGTGTTATGAATATGAATCTACAACAATCACATCATGAAATTCATATATTCCCTACATTTTTCCATTCGAATTTTTTTTTTTTTTTTTGCTCCACTTGACAAAAACAATATAGAATAGGGGTTTTGGTAAAAGATGAAAAATTACATGAGTTAATTGTAAATTAGAATTGAAAGATGATTTTTGGTGTAAAATCCTCTAAAAGAAATGAATTGGATTACTAAAAATTCAAAAGAATTACTGGTTTAAGTGACTAGAAGAAAAAAATTCATAAGAATCACTAATTCGATTGACTAGAGCAAAAATTTTATGAAAAAAGAAAATATAGTTATATGAGAATTCAGATCGCAAAATTTGGTTATAAGGATTACTTTTCACTTACAAGTAAATAATTTTGGATCTTCTTATAAATGCACTGCAAATTAAGATATCTTAATCTCTACCATAAATTACAAAATCAAAATCTAATTATTCAATGATTCCAAAATTTTAATAATCAAACCTCAATCATATTCCATAGCCTGATAAGATTATGAATGACAATTATATTAATACATTAAAGAAATATAAAGAGGATGCAGGTTCGTTTTACTTTTCGTTAACGTAAGTCATTCACGGTGTATTTTGACTTTTCAATAATCGCACATCTCTGATTCTTAATACTAAAAGAAACCGGAAAACAAGGAAATAACTATCACTATAATCTCCAGTGATAAAATTGCAAAAAGTAGTACGTGAATAGCACGATGAAAATGCAACACGTTCCACCGTAAGTTCACCACATCAACCAGCAGTAGCGGCTAATCAGCTCATATTCCTTGTAAAATCAGATCTCATCACTTGGACTGCCAGTCCTTTCTATATTTCTCCTTCCGCTAATGAAACTAGAGCCATGATTTATAAATTGATAAACAAAAACATGAGTTTGACAAATTTTGGGTAAAAAAATGTATCTACAATGTCAACTTCAAATCCAAATATAAATAAATTTATGCCTTTGGCAAAAACTTACAGAGGGCTAGAATGTAGAAATCAAAATAGAAACTAAAAATGACATCTATTAAGTATTACATCAATCACACAAAAGTGCATATTAAATGAGTGAAACTGTGTATAATTTTGAATCTACTCCTTCACTTCCAGACTGAAAAGTTCGTTCAAGATACTTTTAGAGGTCCTTCCAAATCCTTTGGCTACTAGCTGCATATTCTTGAGTTTTTCCATTTCCTTCTTTAGCTGATCCTCCGATTTAGTGACAGCAGCCAATAACGCGTCTCTTTTGGCATCTGATGTTTGGTGTGCCAATTCATATCTCTCTCTTTCAAGTTGCCAAGAAAGATTTTGTATGCAATTCTTTTGAGCATAAAGTCCTTCCTCTGCAAGACTGTATTCAGATGCCTGCGATTTCCTTAGTTCATATAGGGTTTGATCAATCTCGCGCTCAAGTTTTGAAGATTCAGCACCATATTCAGGAGACGGCAAGAAAGTGTCAAGCCCGCTTGCTTTAGTGTCTGAATGATCTTGTTCATCAGTGTCCACAGGAGCATCAGGAAGGTGTTCTGTGCAGGGCAGAATTAATATGTAGAAGAAAACATAAATATGTGATATCTAAGATAATTGCAATACGACAGCAATCGAAACATTTGACCAATAAGAAGAAAATGACAACTATGCATCTTCAGATCAAGAATTTACTAAGTACTCAATGCATAATTATTTAAGGCGCAGCATAAGGTGTGTGCTGGAGCAACAAGAGGGACACGAAAACAAAATAACATATAAAATGATAAAAAAAAACAAGACTTAACTTTGCTAAAATGCCACAAATAGTCAAATTGTAAAAATAAAACCATAAAATGCGTGAGTTAAATTCTAGTTAACTACTAAGATATAATAGCAATCATAATTCCCACTTAAATCTAAAGACCAAAGTTCAACTTCAACTAATTAATAACAATAATAGTCGTTTTGATTCTAGAAAACAACTAATCTTTAACTTCCTTCCTATTCTTCATCATAGCCACCATCATCATCACCATCATTTCCATCATCATATACTTCTTGAATGCGGTTCTAAACCTCATCATTGTTATCACCTTCCTTATCAAGGTATTCATCATCTACAAAGTCAGTTCCATCTTCATCTATAGAAGCTTGTCTTCCGCCCTAAGCTACTGATGAAGGGAGAGCTACTGAATTGTTGATGGATATGGATGGGGAGTTTTGTTTTATTTTCTTTTAATTTCTAAACTAATCTCAGCCATTCATCATATGATAATCGATGGCTGTTTATAAAAGACAAAAAAAAACCCAAAAAAGACCTAATGTAGCTGAGTCGCACAAAGGCGTGCGCCTCGTTCCAGGTGCCCTCCTGGCCGACAGCGCTGGCCTTTGTCAGCCAAAGGCGTTAGGCCTGGAGCCTTGGTCGAGGCGAGTGTTTAACAACTATAACTCAATGTTTCAGCAACGTGAGACATTTCCTCTTGCTTAAACTAGTGTTCCATGAGTGAGAAAACTGATGATCTCAAAACTAATCTAAACACATTAAAATTTAATTTACCTGTTGAAATAGCTGGGATATCCTTTTCAGTGTTCCACAGGTCCTCAAGATTAGCTCCACGTTTAAGCTGATACCAGTACAAAACCATCATCTTGCTAGTTTTAGCATTCCTAAAAGAAATATAGTTAATTGCCACCAAAACTAGAGCACAATAGCTTTACCTTCACGATGGCTGATTCAAATTGGCTCCGGAGTTCTATTGCAGCAGCTTTCTGGGAACCACGCAAAATGCAAATGCCAACATTTAATACTTTCTCTATTTCTTGGCTAGAATGAATAGATTTACACGTTTGCAAAATCCTCCTAACATGTGGAATCAGATCCATTCTGGCGTCACAACGGCGGCAGTAGTACTCCACATCTAGACCAATGCTTCCTCCGACAGTTCCAGCCATGAATGTCCGAAGAGCACAATCCACGTGAGCAACATGGCCACATGTATTACCCTCACAGACCAAAGCCTCACATTTGATGTAACTGAAACCTCCATCCTTTGACTTTATGGTCTTGCAACACAAAATACAACAACAATCACGGCAAAAACGAGGTTCACTACAACAAATATTACAGGCCATTGCACCACCAGATGGATTTCTTGTTTGCACCAAAAGGCTGTTGCATTTCTTGTTTCCAGCCTTGCAAGCCACACCATCAGACTCGCCAGGCTCCGAATTTTCAGCTGTCTCTTCAAAACGTGAAAGAATATTTGTCTCTGGATTACCTGCTATTTGCTAACATTATTGGTAACAGAACTATTTCAAAGAATGCAAATTTCAATTAAAAACAATTATGGACTAGAAAACCATCTCAATTTTGTTCCTTGCTAGATAAAAGCTTGAGTATGACTATGCCATGAATGCGAAGCGCGAGTCCAAATAAAGAAGCATGCTTATGTTAATTATATCAGTTTTAAAGTAGGACACAAGCATGGACATCAAACCCATGTAAAATTATAGTTTCAAATTTTAGAATGAATACCTAGCAGTTGGATGAAATGAAACAGAAAAGAAAAAAAAAAAGAAAAAGATCAGACTGCATAAATATAATTTTATACACGCAATTTTTATCACCATCGTACTGCAGTATGCTTTTCTTATGTTGGTAAACCATTTGAAATCACGTGTTATCTTATTCCGTTTTACCAGGAATTCTAGTCTAATAACTTAATACACACCTTTACCAGCAATATAACAATAATTTTATTGGCAATTGGATTTCGAAAAACTCGGTATTATGGCAGTGAATAATTCGAAGGCAGCGCATGCAAAACTTGGCTTTGTCAAGAGGAACTGTAAATTATGCATTGATAATACCAGTCACCTATTGGGTCCAAAGGTTCCAAAAATGATATTGTTCCCAAAGTTTTCATACTGATTGAGCATGTAGATATTATAGATATAAATATTCAGAACTGACCACATGTTGATGACATCTTTGCAGGTATTCTCCAGCTGAATGAGGCAAAAAATGCTGCAACATCTGCATCTGGGAATGCTGCACGGATGAATCGCTGAGTTGAAAGCATACTTGGAAAGCCACGTTTTCGATGATTTCGTCTCGTTTCCAAATCCAAATGAGCGAGATGGCGTGGTGGATATAAGTACCTATCCACAAAATTACCTTTTGGGGAAATTCTCTTTCCCACCCTCCAACCCCAAACATCACCGGGGTTTGGCCAATCTGAAGGAGCATATGGCAAACCTTCACCAGACTCATCAGGATCTACTGGCCGTAGATCCAATCCATTTTCCTTTTTCCTAGGTGCACTCCCATTAGTTTTCTTATCAACTTCCATTGATTCCATTCTGATTTACCTTGGTTCTGAAAAATCATATATCCAATGCCAAAAAAAATTGTTATAACTAACCTGGGAATATAAACCAAAGTCGGTACAAGATACGAACCATAAGCCAAACATCTTATAAGAAATTGGAAATATATCAGAAATTGAATAACAAAAGTGATTGACCTCACAATTGATTGTGACATAGTACGAATTGTATTACGCCACTGTATGATAAATCATATATTCATTTGGTAAGATACTATAAATTTAAGAGAATAGTTAAAAAAAAAAAAAAAGTACCAGAGTATGTCACGGATATACAAGTCAATTTCTATATAAACTTCCAACTATTACTATATAGTGCTCAACTTCAAATTTTCAATTAATTATTCGGCATTACCATAATGAGGGATTTTAAACTTAACCGGAACTTGTAATGATCTTATAAAAGAAACTTAAAACTACTAAGAATCTTCTATAAAAAAAAATTCCGTTATACTTGTTCAGCACAAATGTCACCCTAGTGCAATTAATGGATCGAACAGTGAAGAGAATTATTATTTTCTACAGACTCGTATATGAATGATCAAGAGAATATTCAAATAACTTGTCGATCCTATCTTAATTGATAGGAACAAAAATAAGAAACTGAAAAATGAAAGCCACAAATTTCTATATAAGTGTTAAACTAAAAACTAAATTCGACATATAAGCAGATTATTGATATCTATTTATATTACTCAAAATTTCTCACTAAATCATGATCCTCAATGAGCAGGAAACCTGAAAACTAACCCTAGTTACTAAAAAGGCATCCAAAACAAAAAATGAAATACATACGAATTACGGATATCTTAGTCATACTATTTTGAATTCTTTACACAGTAACAATCCTAAATGAAGTTGATCACTGAAAACAACTTATTCTAATAAACAGGACACCAAGGGAAACCAAACTAACTACTCCTAATTAATGATGTTAAAAAAGAGCATTAAAGTCGTGCATGAGGACGTTGCACGAATTTAGTGGGGAAGAATGTCAAGCACTGGTTGAGCTCCAAAGTTGGGCGCGATAATAACTAAGAAACAATAAAAAACACGGAACAATATGACTTGCCTGCACTAACTGATGAACTAATCTAGACAATGAACATCAAAATGGTTCCATGTGGCTTCAGTAGTAGAAATATGCAATCAAACATCCCTGAAAACCAGTTAAGTATAAGAATAGATAGCGCATGGACTATTTTCAACAGAAATCTGGCAGAAAAGTTGCAATCTTATATGATACCAGGGTAAATCATAACCGAGGTCACGAGCTAATCACATGACCAAAGTCACATGCCTGGCACATGGTGGAGGTTGCCCCCTTTCCCTAGCCGTACGTGGCGTCATTGTAACCGTTACGTCATTAACAGCCTCACCTAGACACGCGTCACCATCACCTAAAAGGGCTCCCTGAACACATGTTCAGCTGCTTCAGGAAGCTTCCTCCTAACAGCATTACTCCTCCCTGGCTAATCCGGGACTGACGCGTGTCTAGGGCAACCTCAAAACCACTATATATAAGGTAAGGTAACCTCTAAAAAAAATATATTCACTATTCTATCAAAATACTTTCCTTAAGCCGCATTTCCTTCATTACACATCTGACTTGATCGTCGGAGCAGTTTGCCTCACTCCAGCCCCGTCTCTAACGGTTACTATTGATTTCAGGCCTACCGCCGACAGCTTAAGACTTAAAGATCCGGAGGAATATTATTATATATCTAGACGCTCGTTTCTTGATTAACACATCAATTCCAACAAGTTTAACTCAAAACATAAGAAATGCTAAAGACTGATCAAATCGTTCCAGAATTGCAATTTTTATCAGATCGATATTAAGTTAATCGTGTACAACGAAACAAGAAGACGTAAATAAAGCGTTTGAATGATAAGCATGATATGAAATTTCATATATGAATTCAAGAAACTGAATTTGAAGCGATAAAAAGAGAATGCAGAAAGTTCAATTATTTCACCTGAAATCCTCAAGGGGATGAATTAAATTCTGAGAGCGATCAGAATGCAAAACCCTAACTATGAAAACAGTAACAGCACTGTCGGTGAAAATTGAGGAGGGAACCCTAGCTATAAATTTGATTTCTGAACCGTTGTATATCTTCAGTTATATCATTTCCATATCTATATACATAGAGACGTGGGTTTCAAATTGAGTATTTTTCACAGTTTTCCATATCTAAGTTACTTTTGTACTTTTCTGTAATTTCTTATCTTCGTCCCTCCGTTCCTATCTTCTGCAGAGGCTTTTCAATTTGTCTTGTATGAAAATATAACGAGTATTCTCCTCTCTTTTTTGTATTGCATCAAAACAATAATTCTTTCCACAAATTCTTTAATTTCTCATTTTTACACGGTGATGAGTTCATCAAAAATAATCACCGACTATATACATGATTATTGAAAACAATAGAATATGATATATATCTCAAACATAATTTTACAGCTTCTGCTTTAGAGATATATTCTAAACTGTGTTTTTTATAAACTCTTTAAATTTTCCATTTTGTCACAGTGTATTTATTTGAGGTCAATACGAATTTTTTTATGATTGTGTTCATTACTTGAATAAGTATGAAACTTTTATGATTTAGAAAAATGCAATAAGAAGTATATGTAATAGTTTACAATAAACTATTGTAATATTATGTTTATATTTTTTCATTTTAATTACAAATGTTGACATGTTCAAATTTAAGGTGTTTTTAAGTTAATCAAAAGTGTTTTTGTCCATTTAATTACAATTTCTGACATGTCCAAATTCATTGCAATGTGTCCTACGAAAATTCAACTACTGTAGCGCGTGTTGTACACTCTCCTTTTTTTTCCGTTAAGTTGAAAAATGGAGGGCACATAGTACCACTTTTGGAGAGTTGATGAGTAAAAGGAAGTCCCTTAAGGTGATGGGATAAAATGACCAAAAGATGCAATTTTAGGGGTTGCATAGTATCACTTTTTAAGAGTTAAGGGGATAAAAGGAATGTTCCTTAAAGTGAGGGATTAAAATGACCGAAAAACGCAACTTTAAGGGGGTACATGTGCATTAAGCCTTAATTATATCTAAAAACTAGATTCATGCATATGAAAAATTGCACTAGATACAATATATATGTAAGATGTATTGTGTGCATCATATATAAACTCAATCGTCTAAAGTTTATTGTAATTCTAAAATATAAATTCATGAACATACAATAAAATTAAATGATAATATTTTGTGATTAACTATATATAGTAAACGATAAATTAATACACTACAAACACATACAATATCAACTATAATTCTAGAATTAGTACTTTACATATTACTTGGACTCTTAAGAAATTTCTAATTATTTTTTTATCTTATACTTTTAGCGAGAATATTACTTTACAACATTCGCCCAAGTTGAGACCGACGATATTTATTACTTAAACAAAGTTATTATTTATCGAATATTACTTAATCGAGGTTTAAGTGTAACTACAATCATAATATCACAAATACTAATCTAAACCTTTTATTCACATTTTTCAGTTTTAATCTGATAAAATATGATATATTTTTATTTTCGAAGCGAAGATATATTTTTATTTTCGAAGCGAAGCGAGGGTATCTTCTAGTATGATTTGTAATTCAACAATACAGCAAAATCACTAATTCTCACAAATATGCAATAAAACTGCTTACTGTACCTCTAGCCCCCTTAACTTGTTTATTTTGTTCACTTTACCCCTTGAAATAAGATGAGGCGAACAGGATTTTGAGCTCACACCAAGTTAAAAACTCATTCTAACAACCCAAGCATGATCAACTGTGCTTGATTACAGCCCTAGAAACAAGCACCCTTAGATGAAGACATGCACAATTCCGCAGCTAATATCGCACCTTGTTGCTGGCTATTTCTCCATTTTGAAGAACAATCTGATGTATTCATAGCTCTTTCTGGAAAATCAACTAACAAACTAACTAACCCCTACTGTTAAAAACCTTTCACATATGATAGTTACTGAAAAAGAGAAAAGTTTCAGGTCATATTACGGTTCTAGTGATAAATGATGTTCGATCTCAGCTGCAAAATAAAAGGCAAAGCCCTCAAACTAGACTTCAAGAATACATGTCTTGTGGGCGAGCTACTCAGAAACCACCATAACATACCTGACTCCTGCAATTATGACCTCAATCAGATCTAGTTTTTTCTACAACAAAGTTATGTATTGTCTGGAACCTACAACAAAATCTAGGCGGGCTTCTGAAGCATAACACATTAACAATACATAATACTAAAACATAGACATTGCTTAAAGAACAAACCCTTGTATAGGGGCAAATTTCGATAGTATTTCAGCTTCACGCTTCATCGCGTTGGACTTTTTCAGCTCCAGCTCCGGCATTTTAGCATTAGCAAGTTGGATCTGCTGCACAACTTTCGGAATTGCATTAGCCACCATTGTTTGCGCAGTCAACACCTCCTTCTTTGCTGCCTTGTTACCCTTAATTGAACTAGTCAGCTCAGCTCGCCTGGCTTGAAGTTGAGCGATTTGCTCGTCAATTTCTTGCACAGCAGTCGAGCTTAAATCCACCTGGGATTGAAGCTGGTCTGTCTTTTCCTTCAACTCATTGTACTCTCCCTTCAAAGATGCAGCTTTGTTCTTCTTTGACTCGAGGGTGGCAAAGAATTCGTCAACCTGTGCTATTAGTTCCTTGCTCTCGAGAAAAACCTCACTGAATGTGGGGATTTCCTCAATTAACTTTAGTTTAACAAGTTGTTCGGCATTAAGCCTTGGATCACTCCGAAGCTTGGAAGCTAGATGTGCAAGCTCACCAATGTTGGTTGATAAAATCAGTGAAGGAAAATCCATCCCAAGAAGTGAAGAAAGGCGGCTTCTAGCTTCATTAAATTCGTTAAGAGCAATAGAAGAATCAGTTGTCTCAGAGGGTAATTGGGATAGAGATATAGGTTGGCTGAGAATGTCATCCAAGGAGCTCAGGTAGTCATCAAAGTCATCTGGAATTGGCTCAATTACTGGTTCCACTGGGACAACTTCACCATTTTCCTGCTTCGCGTTTGAACGGCCTGATCGGCCAGACTGTCTACCTTTACGGCTGGTTGTTGATGCTGGTGTAGCTTCTTCTTCATCTTCTTTTGCTTCTTCAGTTTGTTTTGTTCGCCTAGGTCTGGATACAGGTGTTGCTTTTTCCGCACTCTGTTTTGCTCGTTTAGCAGGAGGTGGCGATTTAGCTGCTGCAGCCCGTTTTGTTCGCTTAGGTTGGGGAGCTGGTGGTTCAATCTGTTTTGGTGGTGCAAGTGTAACACTTCTCCTCTTCCTTCCACTAGCAGTAAGTTCTTCTGGTTTAATTTCTTCTTGACCAACAACGTTTTCTTCCTGTGGAGGGGCGGGTAATGCTGTAACAAGGATAGAAAAATTGATTACGAATAATAACACTAGTTTAAGAAAACAATAACTCATTAGCTTAAGAATTTTATTTTTGTAAAAGAAAAACAAACATGGAAATTGTCATGGTACATGAAAAAGATGCACAAATTCTATGTCATCTCCATCTAGCACAGAAGAAAAGGATGCACAATTTCTTTTCTTTACCTTGATCAAGACATACACCAATTTCAATGTTACCCTTCAAATTCGCAGCAAAAACAGACCAATAAGTAAGTTTCGGGAAAGCGATCACAGGATGAAGGATCACATTTCATCGCATTAACACTCTGAAACCTCGTAACTTACATGGAACATCAAGAAATATGAGCTAACAAGGTCGTTTCAAAGTCATTTCAAGGTATAATGGTGAACAAATTACGAACAAGAAATTGAAAATTACTCCATTACTTTCAGCAAGAGAAATTGACTGGATAAGAAACTCAAGAATTCAAATCCAGGAGTATGGGCCTTGCAACAGCACATAAATAGACAGAAAATGAGAAGTGAAAAAATGTTGCCATAAGCAAGTATGCTGCTTGGCATATATTTAGAAATATACCATGGTTGTAAAGCAGTTATGTTAGTAATTGGATTAGTATCAATGTTGCTCATTATGTCTACATTTGCAAACCACAATGAGCTACAGAAAACCTCGTGATAATAATAGTAGATGCTCCTTGTTATTCCGAGTTTTAACAAATCTCTACAAAAATGGACTTCCTGCGAGATCATTTACAAAAAACTCTATTCATTGATGAAGAGCTTCTGCATTAATCCAAACAAAAGTTTTTATCCAAGCAAGGCCCAGCAAAAGGGACACTGAAACTCAAGTAGGAGTTCTAACACATTGGTGGTGAAAAAGTGATGTTTGGAAAGAAACTTCACAAACTGGGAAAGAACATATGCATACGTGTAACACACCACATGAAAAATTCATAAGAAATGTTGATCTCCATGTAAAATTATAATAGTCTCCAGATTTGACTAAAGAAGACGACATCTTCAACCGCGTAAAAAGAGGCACAGGATATGTAAAACTTAGGACAATAAATTTGCAATTCTTAGGCGCTCTTAGAAAAATTATAAAATAAGGTTCAAATGCCTTTAACATTTTTTCAGAAGTGCATATACACTCCCTAACATAGAAATAGTAAAATTGTGCCAGACATTAAGCAATTTTGTAGGCGAGTACTGGCAGAAAACAAATCCAGCCTATATCAAAATGGAATATGAAAACTTTTTGCCCCTACCCAATGCCAAACGACGCCGTATTAACCTAGGATGGGGCAAAAAAAAATGCACACCCCTCCCCACAGATAAAAGAAGGTGGGGTGGGTAGAAGCGAAACAACCCCTATAAAGGGTGGTGCCTGACAGCCACACTCCCATACTCCCTCATCTATCTCCTAGTCCAAGAGTCTCATTTGACCTGTGCCCAAAATCGGGCTATGTCCAGTAATCTGAACCCAGAGTTTCTCCAAGTTAGGCACAGGCCAAAACCGCACCATTTCTTACATTAGGGCCTTTAAGAGTATATCTGCACTTCCTGAGAATGCAGGGGGAAATCTGAAGGGATAAGATTAAAAATATAAAATTTAATGAAAAGGGGTGAAGAAACTTGTATGCAAACCTTTAGGTGGAGCTTCAAATTTTACAGGAATCTTCCAAGCAAAGGATGCGAAAAATGCATCCACATCAGCATCTGGAAAGTTTGCTTTGATATAGGTTGCAACAGAAGGCTGGCTAGCAAAACATTGTTTACCAAGGCGTTTCGGGAGATAGAGAAATCGATCCTGGAAGAAGCCAGTAGTCGTAAACCTCCTTCCTACTCTCCAGGTCCAAAAATCACCAGGATATGGCCAATCAATTGGGGCATAAGGCAAGCCTTCACCAGATTCACCAGGTAGAACAGGCCAAAGCAAGTTTTTCTCCTCTGGTTCAGGAATGCTAATGCTACCATTGTTTTCACTACGGACATCATTCTGGTGATGTTGCTCACCATCCTCAAATGTGTCATTGTCCTCAAATTGCTGACTCAACAGCTGAGCAATTGAAGCTGGGCTGCTAAAATCACTGCCATTGCAAAAAAAAAATGCTTTTGTGAGTTGAAGTAATTGACTAATGTGTTACTACAATCATAGTCTTACACTAATTACTCTGTGTAGAGTTCCATCATTTACATCTCAAATGAAAGGGGACAACAAATGTAGAAGACTAATTCCGATAATACACATGTTGATTATCACTCTACTACTGTGACCAATGTAATAAACAACATTACGGCACTAGTCGGCTGCTCGAGGACCTTCCAGAAGTCTTGAGCGCCTAGCGGGATTCGATGGTCTAGTCAACCTAGTCGGATCCTCAATTTTGAACTCCCTGGGTAGTCTGTCCACCTGGACTCCATTTACAAGGAGGCTGACTATGACAGAACATATATCCAAGAGACCAAATTTTTAAACTTAACATGCAAAATTCTTCAATTCAACAGCACCATTGATCTGAAACCCCACACCACATTCAAAAACACAAGTAATAAATTAGAAATGAAAAGGGGTACGAGTGACCGCGTAACATAGATTACTGAGTTCCATCATCTACACTTCAGAATGAGAAGGGGTCAACAAATGTAGAAGACTAATTCCCATAATGCACATATTAATTATCACTCTACCACTATGATCAATGTAGTAAAAAGATGTTAGACACTAGTCAGATGGCCAAGGATCTTTCAAGAATAGTCGGGAAACTACTCTCAAGCACCTAGGCAAGAACTTCGAGGACTAGACAATCTAATAGGACTCTCAATTTTGAACGCCTCAACATGCAAGAGACGAAAGTTTTAAACTTTATTAAGTAAAATACTTTCAATTGAACAAACCCATAAATCAAAAACCCCACACCACATTAAAAACCACAATTCAGCTAAAAAAAATCACAACAAAAACCTAGATACCCTACTAGATCTGAGCAATTCAGCTAAAACAAAGTGACCCTCTTGTGATCTGAAAAGTTTCCATGGAAGCAGAAGAAGAAAAGGGGTCAAAGATCATACCCTTGACCATAATCTTCCACATGATCCGGGGGAAACGGATAAGCATCCGACATGATTACAAACAGATCCCAATCACCCTGTTGGAATTTCAAATCAAGATAAATAAAAGTCAAATTGCAGCGAAAAGAACACTCGAACTGTAATAAAAACACTCCAGAAACCTGGAAATGTGAAGAGATGATGAAGCTACTATAGTACAAAAAAGGAGCTCTTGCTGATAATGGTGATTCCTCAGTCTTCAAAGACCGTATTGCCCTCTGGGTGGACTCGGAATTACGAGGGCAACGCTCAGATTACTGTTGTCTCGACCTCACGTGATGGTACGCGCGTGGGTTTGATGATTGGTTACTACTGGTACTGTATATTGCATATTGCTGCTCTCATGCGTGATCTAGAATTTTCTGATTTCAAACATCAAGGATAGTTAAAATGCTACTTATTAATTACACGTGTGGGTCAAAAGTAAAACACATCCTAGTTTGGTAAAAGTGAGCACTATGATGTCACTTCGGAGAGGATTGAAGAGATTTAGATACCCAATCTGGATTACGAAAAATTAATAGGAAAAGAGGAATGGTGGTGGACATGGTCATTCACTGCTAACAAATCAACTAATTTACTATCAAGCTAAGTTATGAGAGATTGAAATAGATTTGAGATCTTAAAGTACAATAATACATCTAATCAATACTTCGGATAAGTAAGATAATCGAGGATGGGGATGAGATGCGGATTGCTTAAACTATTGAGAGGCAATTGGATAGAACAATCACATTAGACAAACATGGAAATTTAAGTCATAAAAGGGCTCCTTTAACGACAAAAGGCTTATGTAATCATAGGGTCTTAAACTACATCAGTTGCCTGATGCTCTTGAACTAAAAAGTCAAAAGAGCAATAACCAGCTTCAAGAACACCGTCGTCAACATTGTATAGAAGCATATCCATAATTGGCGATTTGCATATTCAATTTTTTTAAAGAAAACTTTTGGCTTATGATACATGACCGTTTGAGTTAACCAATACATATGAATTGACATTTAAAATTTATCTTTATTTGAATAATATTTTTGTTTTGAAAAATGATAAAAACTAATTAATAAAAGAAGAAACATTAACTACATTTCTTAATTGTTGTGCATTTGACTTTAAATGACATGTATTTATAAAATGGATGGTATAATTTATTTATTTTGAATTTTTTTCCTTTTTTTGATGACCTTTATACAACTAGATGATGAAAACAATGGTAAAATAAAGTCAGTGACTATTTTCTTTCAATTAAAATATAAAACTAATCATAGAAAAAAGTTTAAAGGATTTTTTATGATTACTTTAAGCTTCTAATTCAAAAGGCTGCAGCATCCAATACTCAGTCTAATTGTATCTTTGAAAGAATTCTTCTTATATCATTATCAGTCGCTCGGGGCAACCTGCAGTTGCAGTGACTAGTGAGTCATTAGTAGATTAAAGCATCATTTTCACCAGAAATAAACAATAACGTTATACAAAAGTTAGCTTAGACATCAAATGTGAATTATTTTCCAAGGTAATGCACGTAAGAAAGAATCATTTGCTGCAAAATATTCACTTTTTTCTGCCAAAATAAACAGATGTAGAACAATCTTCATAGCTTCCAAGGGCCAGGACATCATTGCAAAATTTCAATATTTTAGTCTATCAAAATTCGTGCGACTGTGTGGATACGAGCATATCCCATTCCTTCGTGTCAACAATTTGTCCATGTTAACCAGGAGAAAGACAAAAAGAACAGAAATTAAGTTGTTGTATTGCAATGGCTGTTGTTTAAAGAAGAATCAAACATCTAAATGACTTCCAATCTCTAACTTTATTAACGTAGAATCGAGACAGTATCCCCAGATTTAAAAGCACGGTTCTTTCAAAGTTTATCATTTTCCATAAGAAAGTAGATCCTTTAACAGATGATTGACATATTCCGAGGAAACACAAATGATTCACAAGTAGCATGCCTTGTCTAGCACAATTCCGAGGAAAGAAAACACATAGAAGATTACAATATGGTCACTGGTACCACAAGACATTATCACTCATACTGGTAATATACAGGACACGAATCGACTATAAATTAAATTACTAAAGTTTTCACACACTTGAAAATCCAAATTGTCAGATTACTAAGCCATGACTAGTTTTCAGAAGATGCACTTTTTCAAGTGAATATAAGAGGAAACAAATTGTGTTAGGCAACATAAATTCTCTCTCAATGGACGGTACCAAAACCATCCCTAGTAGGTGTAGTTCCGAGCAGTGCCCCCTACATACGCCCCTAACCCCGTCCTATCCACTGCTATATTCAGATATATTCAAGGAAAAGAGATTCAGACATGAAGAACAACACCATTAACAAATGTATATATACCTGTTCAATGCTACCATCTTCAATATCCGTATTAAACGAAAGCAACAAGCTTTCATGAAGCAAAATCTCCAAATCTTCAACATAAGACGGCCCTAAAACAAATCATTTCCAATCAAAAACCCAATCCAATCCAACAAAAAAAAACAACAATCCCCCAAATGGGTTTTTCGAATATACCTCTGACTAGCGAAAGACATACAACACATAGAGTTTGAGATTAAATAAATTAGATTTAAAGTTAAAAGGAGCTCAATAGGACAAGCACTCGAAAATAAGAGGTCTAAACTTGTATTTTCCAACTAAATTCATCTCTTAAAAGTTAAAAAAAAAAAACAGCACTTAAACCAAAACAGTTCAAGCAATCCTCATTCACAAGGCATTGGTTTTTGCTGCTTCATTTGCACCATCAACTTCTGAATCTTTAACATAGATTCTGTCATATTCTTTTCCTTAAGTGCCTCCACCAAAACCTTGCACGTGCTATCGAAAGGAATCATTCCCTTTGATGTCGCTTCTTCAAAGAAAGAGCAAGCAAGTTCAACCTTCCCACTTTTGCAGAGCCCCCTCACCAAAAGAGCATATGTACCGAGATCTATGCTGATATTGTTCTTACACATGTGATTCAGCAGAAATTTAAGCACTTTAATCCTCTTCCTCATGCAGCAAAGCTTAAACAAAGGTGCATATGTTTCTAAATTTGGTTTGCACTTTTCTTCCTCCATTCTCTGAAGCAACTTCAATGCCTTCTCTTCCTCCCTATGCTTACAAGCGCAAGTCATCATGGTAGTATATGTCAGTACATCTTTAGCAACTCCTTGCTTTTCCATATCATTGAAAAGGTTCCATGCATCTTTTATCCTTCCGGACTTGCTTAAGATGATAAGCAAAGAGGAGTAAAATGCAGCATCCGGGACTAATCCATTTGTTTTCATTTTCTCGTAGACCTCTAACGCTTCATTTATTTGCTTTGCTTTGCCCAAATTATGCATGATAATGGTATATGTTATCAGACTAGGCTTGCAACCCTTTTCTTTCAACTCCTCTAAAGTTGCTGCGACTTTTCGAAAATCTTTCAATCTACAATACGATTCAATGAAACAAGTGTATGTAACAACATCCGGTTGAAACCCGTGTTTCTCCATTTCAACCATAGTCTTTCCAGCATCATCTAGCTTCTTTGCTTTGCAATACCCATATATCAAAATATTGAAACTATGGTGATTCGGAGGTATGCAATCCTTAAACTCCATAAACACATTACAAGCATGTTCAACACTCCCTCCCTTGGCTAATGCATCCATTAAAGTATTCAATGCCATTATGTCTTTACTTACACCGAACCTTTCGAGTCCTCTAAATGCTTCAATGGCATCTTCAAACTTACCAGCTTGAGCAACCCGCCTCATCACCTTACTCATAGTAACCAGCGAAATATACCCTTGGAAGTTTGTCATCTCTTCAACTAAATCCCACATGGTATCGAACTTCTGACGCTTCCCCAAGATATCAACCATAGTATCATACAACTCCGGTGTATGAACATAACCTGTTTGAGTTTTTGCCCAAGTGAAGACACCAAATGCCGAAACCCAGTCATTACTAAATCTATTCAAAAGCTCCAAAACTAAATTATGTTTTGCATCGATCTCGCATCCATTCAGCGCCTCCATTAGAGAATCTGTTGATGATTGATGTTCCTTTAGGATTTGGGTCAATTTATCAATATCAGTAATAACTGGCTCAAATAATAAGCGATTGGCAACTGGATTGCAATTTCCAGGGTTGGGGTTCTGAATCCAATCGGCAAGCGAAGGAAGGACAAAATCATCATTGTTTTGTTCGGTGCATGAAGGGTTTTCTTTGTCAACGAGCCAACCAGGAAGATTGGGTGACTCAGGAGCAGGGGAAGGAGAAGAGGCAGTAGAAAAGAAAAACTTTAGGGGTTTAGGTGATAGAGAAGTGTTCCGGGAAGGATTCTGACGAGTAAAAACTTGAAAGACCTTCAAAGCTCGTTGATTTATTCTCATTTTTCTTTGTGCAACACAAATGGTGAATAGAGTGAATGTAGTGACGGAACCAGGAAGAAAGTTCAGATGTTCAGGATAGCCATCGAAGCCTGTTGAATATATAAAGAGTATAATCAATCACATTTACATAAAAAAACTACGACTTATATTAATGCAACCGCACCGAATTCTCAACGTTTATCTAAAGTAAAATTCTTCAATTCAACAAACCCATAAATCAAAAAACCCCACACCATATTAAAAACCACAATCGAGCTAAAAAAAATCACAACAAAAACCTAGATACCTACTAGATCTGAGCAATTCAGCTAAAACAAAGTGACCCTCTTGCGATCTGAAAACTTTCCATCGAAGCAAAACAAGAAAAGGGGTCAAAGATCATACCCTTGACCATAATCTTCCACAAGATCCGGGGGAAATGGATAAGCATCCGACATGATTACAAACAGATCCCAATCACCCTGTTGAAATTTCAAATCAGAGACATAAACAAGAGTCAAATTGCAGCAAAAAGAACACTCGAACTGTAATAAAAACACTCCAGTAACCTGGAAATGCGAAGAGATGATGAAGCTACTATAGTACTACAAAAAAGGAGCTCTTGCTGATAATGGTGATTCCTCACTGTTCAAAGACCGTATTGCCCTCTGGGTGGACTCGGAATTACGAGGGCAACGCTCAGATTACTGTTGTCTCGACCTCACGTGATGGTACGCGCGTGGGTTTAGTGATTGGTTACTACTGGTACTGTATATTGCATATTGCTGCTCTAACGTGTGATCTAGAATTTTCTGATTACAAACATCAAGGAGAGTTAAAATGTTACTTATTAATTACACATGTGGGTGAAAAGTAAAACATTTCTAGTTTTGGTAAAAATGACCACTATGACGTCACTTCGGGGAGGACAAGAGATTTAAACGTATTTAGCTGATGGTAAAGAAAATTCAACTTTATTTAAAGCAAATTAAGGGAGAGAATATAAGTTAAGGAAATGGTGGACATGTTCATTTGCTATGGACACATATAAAGAATTTATTGTTTATTCCAGTTAAGTTATGAGCAATAAAATTTGTTGAACGTTCAGGGGCGGACCCAGGGGGGGTTCGGGTGGGCTCGAGCCCCCCTCAGTTCCGGCACAACCCTTAGGAATATACCGATATGTTCGGGCTAGCCCCCCCCAAAAATAATGTGTATTAAAAATAAAGATGATAAAGGAGACAAAGTGAAAGGGTGGAAGAGTTGGTAAGAAGGGGTGTGTTTAGATGTGTTGACTAGGGTTCAAATCCCACCATTTACATTTTTTTTCTTTCCAACATTATTAATGTTTTTCATCAATTTCTTTTCCCTTAACATTATTAATGCTTTTCATCAATTTCTAATTTTTTTCTCCTAACATTAATTGCATCAATATTTTCCCCTAACATTATTAATGTTTTTCATCTATTTTTAGTTTTTTAATGTTATTTTGATCGAAAACTCTACTTTTTTTTGTTTTTCCTTTATATTTTTAATAATTTTATCAACAAGTTTTTATTAGATCATTAATTTGTTTCTCCTAATTTTATCAACTCTACTTCATTTTTGTATACACGCATATATAAAAAAAAATTTACGCTAAAGCCAAAATTAGCCCCCCCGATCTCCAAATCCTGGGTCCGCCCCTGTGAACGTTTAATAGAATAAAATAAAATAGACTTAAGAGTTTTAAATAATTGTACACATTCAACCAACACATTGGATAAATAAGATATTGAGGATTGAGATGCGGATCGCTTGAACTATTGGAAGGCAATCGGATTGAAACATAACATTAAACAAACCGGAAGGTTTAAGTCACATAATAGCTTCTTTAGCAACAAGAGCCTCTGGAAGCATACATTCTCCAACTACATGAGTTGCCCCATAGTAAGCAAACAAACATATTCCTTGATAATTCCAAAACAAAAAGTCAAAAGGACAATAACCAACATCTTTAAAAATATCAGCTTCAATATTGCATAATTTTCGGTTCACAATATATGACAGTTTGACTCAATCAATATACATTAATTAACTTTTACCAATTTACCTCTATTTATATGAAAAAGAAATTTCTGAAAATCAATGAAAATCAATATATAAAAGGATAAACATTAACTACATTTCTTAATAGTTGTGCATTTGACTTTAAACAACATGTATTTATAAAATGGATGAAATATTTTTTACGAGTTTTATCGAAACTTACTTGTGCACGAATGTTCACATAAAATTCAATAAGATTTTCTACAAATATTATATTAAATTGTTTAAAAAAAGTAACGAATAATAAGATATGAATTTCGAGTGAAATATTATGAAATATAGTAGAAATTAGGAGGGAATAGACTTTGCATTCACATAAAAGAGCACCTGATAATCATAAGACTTGATGCTTATCAAACAACATAAATGTACAACTTCAATTATGGAAAACACCTTATATTAATAAAATTTAAAATCGCACCATGAAATATATACTTAAATGCAGATCTGAATCCACTTTATCCCTCTATGACTTGAATAAGTTTGTAACTTACCACTTAACTCAAAATTAATTGATCGGTGAACTTTAATTATATGTCAATATATAATTTTATACAATTCATCTAACGATGAAAACAATGGTGAAAAAAGTTAGTGATTATTTTCTTTCTTACGGAAAAAAAAATCATATAAGAAAGTTAAAGAGGTTTTTTTATAGTTAATCTGTTTTTTACAATGTAATCGTTAATTTGTTCACTATTCATGAATTTTGATCTAATAGCACTAAAGACAAAGAAATACCAAAAGTGAAAGAAAAAGTTACACAAAAATCTGCTCAAGCTGGTTTCAATTGCATTACCACTCCAATAGAAGTGTTTAATAAAGTACTGAGTTCTTACATGAGTTCCTTTATTTTCTTACTCCACGTCAAAGGGGAAACAAGCATAGATATGTACCCAGATAACAAGTGCATATACATGTCTTCAGACATCAAAAGTCGGTCTGTAACGAAAAATATGATAAAAAGAAAACCAATCTGTAACTCTGTACAAACCCGTAACCTACAAACAAGCTGGCTTTGATATTTATGTGGCTGTCTTGGACAAAAGGAAACCTGCAATCAGAATTTGAAAACATTATTAGTTCATAGACACAATGTTTCCCTGCGGTTATATATATGCAGCAAACTTGATCTCTCCAGATAAAAAAAAGTAAAAAATACAAAGTCATAGTAACTTCCTGCTCAATTTTTTGACCATATGGTTAATTTGTTATCCTCATTGATTCGCTCATTCATGCTATCAACATTCGTGATAAGAAAGCATATTAAGTATCCGTCCTTTGATCTTTATTCAAGCTTTTATCCGCATTACAGAATAATACCAGTTACCATTTCCATCGTTAGTTGATATCACAACAGATGGAATCTTTTGGCAGGCCTAATAGTTATAAGAGTATGGATAAAAGCTGTGTACACTTGCTAAGCGTATGTGCGAGAAATCTATTAGATATAGTCTGAAATGTAGCACGCAGAAAATGTATGAGTATGACCAAGAACAACGAGAGATTGTTTCAAAAAAAAGAGAGATTATACACGACAAAATATCATCATATCAGTCCGGAAACAAAATAGTGTGTACTGGTCTTGGTTAAATAAGAAAAGTTCTGAGCAAAAACACGAAGTAAATAAGTAATAGAAAATTCTATGGATCCGAGGCAACATTCGACACCCGAAAACATGCAAGCAAATCATTACACAAGCAGAAAATAATACTTGAAATACGGCAATACCTTCAGTTACCAGTTTGAGTTTAGGATCATTTGTAAGCTTCTAATTCAAAAGGCTGCAGCATCCAATGCTCGGTCTAATTGTATCTTTGAAAGAATTCTTCTTGTACCATTATCAGTCGCTCGGCAACCTGCAGTTGCAGTGAGTCATTTGTAGATTAGAGCATCATTTTCACCAGAAATAAACAATAACGTAATACAAAAGTTAGCTTAGACATCAAATGTGAATTATTTTCCAAGGTAATGCACGTAAGAAATAACCATTTGCTGCAAAATATTCATTTTTTCTGCCAAAATAAACAGATGTAGAACGATCCTCATAGCTTCCAAGGACCAGGACATCATTGCAATTTCAATATTTTAGTCTAGCAAAATTGATGTGACTGTGGATACGAGCATATCCTATTCGTGTCAACAATTTGTCTATGTTAACCAGGAGAAAGACAAAAAGAACAGAAATTAAGTTGTTGTATTGCAATGGCTGTTGTTTAAAGAAGAATCAAACATCTAAATGACTTCCAATCTCTAACTTTATTAACGTAGAATCGAGACAGTATCCCCAAATTTAAAAGCACGGTTCTTTCAAAGTTTATCATTTTCCATAAGAAAGTAGATCCTTTAACAGATGATTGAGATATTCCGAGGAAACACAAATGATTCACAAGTAGCATGCCTCGTCTTGCACAATTCCGAGGAAAGAAAACATAAAGAAGATTACAATATGGTCACTGGTACCACAAGACATTATCACTCATACTGGTAATATACAGGACAAGAATCGACTAAAAACTAAATTACTAAAGTTTTCACACACTTGAAAATCCAAATTGTCAGATTAATAAGCCATGACTAGTTTTCAGAACATGCACTTTTTGAAGTGAATATAAGAGGAAACAAATCGTGTTAGGCGACATAAATTCTCTCTCAATGGACGTTACCAAAACCACCCTTAGTAGGTGTAGTTCCGAGCAGTCCCCCCCTAGATACGCCCCTAACCCCGTCCTATCCACTGCTATATTCAGATATATTCAAGGAAAAGAGATTCAGACAAGAAGAACAACACCATTAACAAATGTATATATACCTGTTCAATGCTACCATCTTCAATATCCGTATTAAACGAAAGCAACAAGCTTTCATGAAGCAAATTCTCCAAATCTTCAACATAAGACGGCCCTAAAACAAATCGTATCCAATCAAAAACCCAATCCAATCCAACAAAAAACAACAATCCCCAAATGGGTTTTTTCTATATACCTCTAGGCTGAAAGAACCAACACAAGATCTCTGTAGCGAGCTGTTGAGATTTCTGGAGAGAATCACGGCCGCCCCACTGGTTTTTAACGGCTAACTGGAGGCCGTGCCATTGAGAAAGAAGCAATGAAATGGTGTCGCGGAGATTGGAGAGAGCGTCTTTGTTAATGGTGGAAAACGCCATTGATATGAGGGTGGAGGAGCTTGGGATATGGGCCTTGTTTGGTACTGCTCCTCCTGAAATCCTCTCTCTCGAGAGAGGGGGCCAATGATTGAAATGGTCTAACTATCTATTTATATGGAACAAAATAAGGGATGGTGTTGATGGAGATGACAATGGAATAGCCGGATTAAAAGCGCGCCAAAAACAAGCACTTTCTTCTTCTTGGGTTAAAACCATAATGGTCACCGTCACAAATTAATATAACATCTACTAATATGAAAAATTTGTTAGCTTTAATTAATTATCAGTTCAATCGGTTAAGTGACAGTTACCGCGATAAATAAAAAAGAAAGAAACAACAATATATTATGAGCTGATGATTGGATTCAGCCGCTGATACCATAGAATTATGTCATTACATTATTAAATTGGCCTTGTAGTTATCACTTGTCACTCGTTTGGCGGCCACTTATCATAAAAATAATTATGAAGATAATTACTCACATAAAAAACACACAACACTCATATGAGTAACATGTAATTAAATTTTTTCATTAATAATATGATGCGATCAGATGACTTTATTGACATGTAAATGACCTTCTTAATATATAAATATAATACTTTATTAATTGAAAAAATATTCTAGTAATCATGATTGCATATTAATTTCTACTTAAGTGACATTAGTGACATTTAGTGTTCATAACTTAAGCCACTCGATATCAACACTTACGTTACTCATTAATTTCATTGCGAGAAATTCGACATTACTTTTATAGTATTTGTCCAATAAAATGATAATACGTGTATACATTTATTTATTGGCACCAATCATCTTTCATAAATTAGTATACAATAATAGGTCGAGTATATTACATCCGAAATTCAATATAACTTTTCATATAGTTGCGCACCAAAGAAAGCAGAACAAAAATGGCAGCTGTTGCGAAAGAAGCATCCCTGAACCACATCTCTCGAGAATCCTCAGATATCAGACGCCTCGCCGACTTCTACATACAGGTTTGTTTTATTTCTATCTTCTTTTCGGTTTCTGGTTTGCTTATTTGATAGCAATTTGTTGTTTCAGATGTTTGGATTCTCGGAGATAGAATCCCCTAATTTTGCGGAATTCAAAGTCATATGGCTCAATTTACCTCAAGCTTTCTCTATGCACCTTATCGAACGAAGCCCCGCCACCAACCTTCCTGAAGGCCCCTACAGCGCCGCTTCACCTGTTCTTGATCCTAGCCATATTGCCAGAGGCCATCATATCTGTTTCTCCGTATCCAATTTCGACTCCTTCGTCCTAACCCTCAAGGTTCGGTTAGGGTTTATTGTATGCTTCCTTATTTGTTTTTTTTAATAATAGAATCATTTACTTAGGCCAAGTTGATCAAAAGTAAGAGCGGGTAGGGAATGTTTACAGTTGTCCTAGTATAACTTAACTTTGAGTTTCCTGTTCGGTCATCTAGGATTGCAGCTCTAAAAAGATCGTAAAACTCGTGTCTTTTCGATGAAACTTGTTGGTTTTCTCATGTCCAATATCTTATGAGCTCATCCTTCAGAGACAATGAGTGTAATAGGAGCGAGGCTGGAAAATAAAGTCCTGAACTACCTGCTGCTTGTCAAGTATGGACTGAAATTAAATTTTTATTCGAAGTGTAGATGACTTGCTTTATTCGTTACTGTTGACTTACTTCCTAACTTTGACCAGATTCGCTTTGTTGTTTGCATCTTGAATTGTGGTTGGATGACGGTCTCTGTCTTAATCCATATCTTCGGGGTCTTATTGTTTCAAAAGAGGTTAATTTACACCTATGCGACTCCCCTTGCTGTTAGATTTTGCCCAACATGAAAGTCTCCTAACCTTTACTACTAATCTCCTTTTCTAATCTAATAGCAAGTAAACCTGTAGAGAAAATGAAAATGATAAATGACTATGTTTTTTTGAACTTTTTGATTTTGAGATCAATCAAGTGTTGTTCCATTATGAGAGCCAAAGTGACCTTTTAGGGGTAAAACTCAAAAAAGAATGATTTGAAAAATAAAAATCATGATTCGGGAGTTCTAATGAACTTTACTCTCGAACTTTTGTGGTTAATCAGAAAAGTATACTATGCTAAGTAGTTTCAAGCAAATTGTCTACTTGGATCTACGTAATAAAGAAAAGGATACATCATTTCACGGGCTCCGCGGTGTTCGCCCTGCAATATAGGTTTAGGAAACAAATATGAAAGACCGGCAAAATGGTGTTTAAAGACTGTTAGTTCCAAGCAGTAAGTAGTCAATCTACTCGGAACTGACATAGCTGGTATAAGCTCTTCAATTTTTAGGGCATTTACTTCTGTCACGGGCCATACTTTTAATGAATGGCAAAAGTCTAATGACTTTTATATCAATTGTTGAAGTTGAGCAGTCATTTTAAGGTCAAAGTTGAGTGACCATGTGCCTAATTCATCCTAAGAGGTGGGTTCAGGTGTTTTGGATTACCATTTTGGGTTGCAACTTTGTACTAGAACTAAACCTGTATGTATCAACAGTTTTGCTTTGGTCTTAGTTAGCATGAGTTCATGTTATTTTTACTGAGAAATCAACTCAAACTGTTCAGGAAAAGGGAATAGAAAACTTCCAAGTATCGGTTCCTGGTAGGCCAATAAGGCAGGTCTTCTTCTTTGATCCAGATGGTAAGCAGCTTTTTCATAATTCAGTCTTCTTTTAAATGTATATACAGTACACATGAATTCAATCATCATTCTGTAACTCTAATACAGGTAATGGATTGGAGGTTGCAAGTCGAGTTGAATAGAATTTCATTGTATAGCTACCGACGGTAAGGTGGAAAATACACACTTGTTTGCTGGAGAGTATCACGCATGAAAATGTTTTCTTGATTTTCCGGCATTTGTTTGCTTAAGAAAATAAGTCAACCGAAAACTTAAGGTAAGTCAATAGGAAAATAGGTGAAGAATTTGATGCAACTTTGGATCCTGTATGGTATGGGCGAGTAGTTATGGTTCTCTCTTATGAGAGTTGATGTGTATATGAACGATGAAGTTTCTAGAAAATAATGCTCTTCTTGTTGCTCTTTATTTTTGCCTTGGTTCAGTTTAACTTGAAACACACTCACTAAAAATGTCTTATGAGCCCAAACAAAATTACTTCAAACAATACTTGTGGTCGAAAAATAAACGGAATATCAGTCCTTTGAGCAGATGGTAATTGGTCGGGTTGATGCTCTAGTGAAAGAAGTTGCTAAAATAGAAGCATAGTCCCTTGCTCGAGAAACTGTTTTGCTGAACTAGGCTTCTGCTATTAAGAATCATTGATGTATATTGAACAGTTAGATAACCATCCATTGATAATGCGGTTTTGAAAAATATGAATTATTTCAATTTATAGGTCAATATTTTTTTATTTAGAGAACAGTTGCATTTGTGGCTCTAAGTATCAGGAATTGAAAAGTGATCTCATCAAATTTAATTTTAATATCAGAATCATCTAACTTTACATTTGATTTCTAAATAATAGTTACCGAAAGAAAGTACATAGATTAAATAAGCCACAATATTGCACACCAAAAAGAATACATGTCACACCTAGTCCAATCTGATTAATTTTATTTATCTATTCCCTTTTAATTTCTCAAATCAACAAAATTTAGCAAAATCTATCTATCTGTATAGTATAGTTTTTATTATTTTTTAGTTAACGCGGTAGTCTACATGTCCTTTTGGTGAGATCTTGATAAAAAGACGATATAAAAAAATTTAATGCAAAATTAGATGATTTTTGCATTAAGAATTTAATTTTACCCTAATTTCAATGAAAAATAAAAATAGTGGAACGCTAAAAGAAAGTTCATGGTTTTACCCCTCCAAATCATAGAGTACCAAAAAAGCAGAAATAAAGGCTCTGAATAATGTCCTTTCAAAAACATTATTTCACATAAGCTGTATGGTGAAAAATAATTCACAACTAATGCTTGATTATTTCCAATATTCCAAGGAGATCGGATAAAGTTTATCTAATTTCACTTTCGAAAATTCTGGGCAAGATTCCTCATATTCAAATGTTGTTCAAGTGCAGTTGATGAGTTTTACAATATTTAGATTACCAGGTGCATGAGAGTGAGGAGTTTGAGCATACTACCATCTTTTTATACTTGCCTACAAAACAGAGACAACTGTGAAAATAAAAGAAATTATTGTGTAATCTATGTTGCGTGGATACGGTTATGAAAAAGGTATCAGAGTGGAACGTTATTTCTAAAACATAACTTTGAAAGCAGTTTTTTTTTTACAGTTTTTCTTTATGCTTCTTCTAGATATATCGTTTTCTTTCTAATAATTGTTTGTTTTCCCTAGTTAATCAAGCACTATGTGAACTAGTGTCTTTAAAGGACATTATTCAGAGCTAAGCCTTCATTTCATCTATTGCAGCGAAGAAATAAAGATGGCCACAACAAAGGAAGCTTACCTCAGCCATATCTCCAAGAGAATTCTCAACTTTTTAGCTCTAATATCAAAAGATTCTCTAAAAAGTTAATTATAACAAAAATGAGGACCTTGCAATAAGTTTTTCAAAAGAGATGGGTTAAACAGTAAGTTTTAACAAAAGTGGAGAACTAATAAATTATTTTCCCTTAAAGTTAAGTAAGACCACTTCAACCAAAACAATTCAAACCATTCCCATTGGCATTTTTTCTGTTTCATTTTTACCAGCACTTCTAATCTTAACATGAATTTATTTTGTTGTAATCGGGCTCCCATAGGTGCAACAATTTCTTGCAAGCCCAGAAAAGCCAATGAATAGAGACGACCAAAGATTTCCTGCATAAAAAAATTGTCATTTGTTTTGTAAGAAAAAGAAATGATTATAGTTTTTCTTTATTTTGTCAAAATGATCATAGTAACTGCTAGCAACCTCAAATAATTATTTAAAGAATAGCTAATGTTTAAAAATAATTTTGAAAATGCTAAAAGAATACGATTCACTTCCACATTATTTCTCCAATGATTCCATCAATGGTCGTAATAGATGCCCGTATCATTTCTTTATCGATTTGCCTAATCCCACCCATGACGAAAATGGAATCACAAAGCAACAATGTGCGGGGTAGTGAGCTTACTCGTATAATCTGGTTACATTTCCGCTCTTCTCATCAATACACGTAAATCACTTAGCTGAGTAACAGACTTTGATGTAGATTATAACAAGGTCGCAAAACAGCCTATCCAAATCCAATATCATACCTGCAAATGTAATTACGTTTGCAGGTTGATCAACTGCAATCTTAAGGAAGAACATTAGTGCTCAATCCATGGCAATGTCCTCTTCTTGGCACCTACAATTAAACCTGAAGCGAAAAAACTACGAGAAAAGAGATCTGACTAGCGAAAGACATACAACACATAGAGTTTGAGATTAAATAAATTAGATTTGAAGTTAATATTTTCCAACTAAATTCATCTCTTAAAAGTTAAAAGAAACAACCCTCCAACCAAAACAGTTCAAACAATCCTCATTCACAAGGCATTGATTTTTGCTGCTTCATTTGCACCATCAACTTCTGAATCTTTAACATAGATTCTGTCATATTCTTTTCCTTAAGTGCCTCCACCAAAACCTTGCACGTGCTATCGAAAGGAATCATTCCCTTTGATGTCGCTTCTTCAAAGAAAGAGCAAGCAAGTTCAACCTTCCCACTTTTGCAGAGCCCCCTCACCAAAAGAGCATATGTACCGAGATCTATGCTGATATTGTTCTTACACATGTGATTCAGCAGAAATTTAAGCACTTTAATCCTCTTCCTCATGCAGCAAAGCTTAAACAAAGGTGCATATGTTTCTAAATTTGGTTTGCACTTTTCTTCCTCCATTCTCTGAAGCAACTTCAATGCCTTCTCTTCCTCCCTATGCTTACAAGCGCAAGTCATCATGGTAGTATATGTCAGTACATCTTTAGCAACTCCTTGCTTTTCCATATCATTGAAAAGGTTCCACGCATCTTTTATCCTTCCGGACTTGCTTAAGATGATAAGCAAAGAGGAGTAAAATGCAGCATCCGGGACTAATCCATTTGTTTTCATTTTCTCGTAGACCTCTAACGCTTCATTTATTTGCTTTGCTTTGCCCAAATTATGCATGATAATGGTATATGTTATCAGACTAGGCTTGCAACCCTTTTCTTTCATCTCCTCTAAAGTTGCTGCGACTTTTCGAAAATCTTTCAATCTACAATACGATTCAATGAAACAAGTGTATGTAACAACATCCGGTTGAAACCCGTGTTTCTCCATTTCAACCATAGTCTTTCCAGCATCATCTAGCTTCTTTGCTTTGCAATACCCATATATCAAAATATTGAAACTATGGTGATTCGGAGGTATGCAATCCTTAAACTCCATAAACACATTACACGCATGTTCAACACTCCCTCCCTTGGCTAATGCATCCATTAAAGTATTCAATGCCATTATGTCTTTACTTACACCGAACCTCTCGAGTCCTCTAAATGCTTCAATGGCATCTTCAAACTTACCAGCTTGAGCAACCCGCCTCATCACCTTACTCATAGTAACCAGTGAAATATACCCTTGGAAGTTTGTCATCTCTTCAACTAAATCCCACATGGTATCGAACTTCTGACGCTTCCCCAAGATATCAACCATAGTATCATACAACTCCGGTGTATGAACATAACCTGTTTGAGTTTTTGCCCAAGTGAAGACACCAAATGCCGAAACCCAGTCATTACTAAATCTATTCAAAAGCTGCAAAACTAAATTATGTTTTGCATCGATCTCGCATCCATTCAGCGCCTCCATTAGAGAATCTGTTGATGATTGATGTTCCTTTAGGATTTGGGTCAATTTATCAATATCAGTAATGAGTGGCTCAAATAATAAGCGATTGGCAACCAGATTGCTATTTCCAGGGTTGGGGTTCTGAATCCAATCGGCAAGCGAAGGAAGGACAAAATCATCATTGTTTTGTTCGGTGCATGAAGGGTTTTCTTTGTCAACGAGCCAACCAGGAAGATTGGGTGACTCAGGAGCAGGGGAAGGAGAAGAGGCAGTAGAAAAGAAAAACTTTAGGGGTTTAGGTGATAGAGAAGTGTTCCGGGAAGGATTCTGACGAGTAAAAACTTGAAAGACCTTCAAAGCTCGTTGATTTATTCTCATTTTTCTTTGTGCAACACAAATGGTGAATAGAGTGAATGTAGTGACGGAACCAGGAAGAAAGTTCAGATGTTCAGGATAGCCATCGAAGCCTGTTGAATATATAAAGAGTATAATCAATCACATTTACCGGACCGAATTCTCATGGTGAATCCAAAGCAAGATGTATTCTTAACAAAAGCCACCTCTAATGGGGAAAGCACAAAAATGAGTGGCGGAACAAGGATCCCGGATGATTGAATATTGAATGAAATATGTGAAATGTGGAATAATAATAATAATAATTCAGAATATCTGGGTAAGCTAAACAACAGCTAAAATAATCAGAATTACATAGCAGCTTCATATGCAACAAAAACAGAGCTTTATGTTAACATAAGAATTTTCATTAAGCAATTAACTAAACTAACCTGAAGGAGGTTGCCGGAGCCGGAGCCGGAGCCGGAGCCGGAGTCCAGGTGGTGGCTGCCGTTGGAATTTAAGTATAGTTCGGTTAATACCAAACTAAAACTGCGGTTTCCTTAATATATTTGGTTTATATATCGATTTGTAAAATAGGTTGTTGGGTATGGGTTTAACTTTTTCTTTTAACGTGACCTAATTCGGTTTGATTTTGATTATTTTCAAAAGAATTTATAAAAATCGTGACTAATCTGAATTATCAAAATACGCAATAAGTTCTATCAAAAAAATAAAAAATAAGTAATAAGTAAAATCAAATCAGTAAGGTTCAATAACCAAACTGAATTTATTATTTGGTTTGGTTTCGATTTGATTTTTGGTTAGTATCGAAGTTTGCTCAGACTTAGAAGTAGTTGTATCGTATTGTTTCGTAATGTCAAATTTTATGATATATGTTATTCAAGTGACTTTCACACGTAAGTTAAAATCCACTTTTGTTAATATGAGAATGACACCACTTATAGTTATTAACTTATTATTCAATTTTTAGTGACTTAACTAAAATAAAATTAAAAATTGATTGCATTATCGAGATAAATTGAAGTTGAGTATATATTATTACCAGTGTTCAAGAAAACGGGTTAGGCGGCCTCCTAGGCGCTAGGCGGTCCTAAACCGTCCCGATTTTGCCCTAATCGGTGACAAAAATCGGAAAGGTTGTTTAGGTGGGTCAGACGAAAGTTAGGTGGGTTAGGCGGAAGTTAGGCGAGCTGGGCGGACTAGGCAGTTTTAATGGGCTTAATTTATTTCTTAAGTTTTTAATTTCTTTTTAATGGGCCTAATCTATATAATATACTAAACCTATACCTCTCAATCTTATGTGTCATTTCTAGAATTTTTCTTCTTAAAATAATAATGTTTTCATTTAATATATTTATTTTAATTTTAGTTTACCATTTTAATTTATAGAAATATCTTTTGTACTTACCATAATATTTTAAATCTCCCATCATTTTGGGGAGGTGTAATTAAGCTAATTGATTTATTTCCTAATCTATTTATGTAATATTGTTAATTTATAAATTTAAGTATGTAAAATTAATTGTTTCTCTAAATGATTATTTTTTTTCGTCTTCACGATTCCATTTTATATAACACTATCCAATTTTTCCGTACTCACTTTTGTTTTTTTACAGTATGTAATGATTTGTTGCAGAACTACAATTTAATGTTTCAACTATTCAATTTTTTATGATATAGTTTGTGATAATTTATATTTTTATTATTTTGCAGATTATTTTTTGTAAATTTTCCTCTTTATCTTTCTTTTTTTCGCTATTCTTGAATTCCTAATTTGGTGTAGACCCTTATATTTTTTAGTAAGTCTAATTTGAACATTGTTGGTGTTCATATAATTAATTTTTTTACTATATCCAACACGAATTAGTATTTTAAGTCTTCGTCACTTTAAATATGCAAAATCTTCTATTTCTCACTCTGTTTTCTTTGCTGAACTTTCGAGGAGCATTTTTCTTTCCGAAAAATAATTTGTAGGAGCATTTTCTTAAATAAAAATTATAACTTTTAGAGATTTCTCCAATTGGACAAAACTGACGAAGTTCTGAAATTTATATTTTAGTACAAATTATGAACAAACTTATATACTATATTAAAATCTTACCCTCACATTCTATGTAACATCTTTAGAACAGTTCTCGTATATATAACAATATGTATTTTTTCTAAAAAGTAATTTATAATAATAATAATGTTGAATTACTTTATAATTTTGGAAATGGTGGATCTTTAATTATGGATCCAATGTATTTACATATGTTAATTTTGTATATTTCCTTGCTTAAACTTTTTTGTAAGTTTACTTAACATTAACAAATTAAATTTAATAACTTTTGGTGAATTTAATAGTTTTTCATATAGTAAAAAAAAAAAAAAAAGTTTTTCATATAGTTTTTAAAAATATAGCTTTTCATATCATCTTCTAATAGAATTTTTTATTTCTTTTGATTGTTTGTGTCGAATATTTTATGGTAAATGTTTTTCTATATAAGTTTGTGTCTTTCTCATGTTTTACTTCTTTCCTTTTTTTCTTTATTTTATGCCATTTGTCTATTTCTTGAATTCTTTCTTCACTGATTTCGTGCATGATTCACTAATAGAAAATAAAATAAAATTAGAGCGTTCTCATAATACGATGCTCATTGATACTATAAAGTTATGTTGATTCAAAAGTTATTTAGAGTATAATAAAAACAATGAAGCTTTTTCTATAAGGTTATATTTGGATGAGGCGTATGATGGGTTAATAAAGGGAGGTTAGAGAAAGGTTTTCAAAGTTTTGTATTCAACCCTTCATAACACTCCAATTTGGAGTGTTGAAATTTAGAACAAAAAACCTCTCATACAAGTTTATTAACCCATACACTCTAAAAAACGTTTCTTCCTAAACATGAATTAGTTTTTAAACCTTTTTTATTAACCCTTCTCGACCCTCCTTCCAAACAAAGCCTAAAAAGTTGACTATATTCTCTAGAAGTGCTCTATTAGATATATTTATTGGAAAGAAACAAAAAGATGAAAAAAACTTTGTTATTTTTTTTTCTCAAGAAACTCTATCATTTCTTACTTAAATTCAGTAAATTAGTTCATTTTACTAAATTTACTTTAGCTTTTTTGTTAAGTAAAAAAGAATTAATAAAACCTAAGTCTTCATATAAACGTTAAAATTTTGTTTTTAATAATACCATTACAAAAATGACCAACAATGATTACTAAAAAAACTAAACATTTAATTAACCTGAATTTCAAATTAGATTTTTTAATATAATAAATTATTAATAAACTAAATTAATTAATTTCAAATTAGGATGAAAACTATAAAATTGATGATATTTTTATTAGGTAATTGATGATAATATTTGATAGAGAGAATAAAGTAATACAGTTATAAATCAAAATTAAAATTGAGATCCACTAATTAAAGCATTAATCAATATTAATACCAAAATTATTGTCAATTTCATAAATTACTCTATCCAAAATATATAAATACCAAAACGAAAATATTAAAAGGAAAACTCTGAAGTAAAATTTTATTTCGATTATGTGAGGATTCAATAAACACTTAACTATATGTTAATAATTATATAGTTTGAGTATCTAATAATTAATTTTAGAAGAATGTTATTTTTTTTTTAACTGATGAGTTTTAGAAGATAAAAAATGGTACTAATTTTTAAAGAATATTTGTGTGACTTAATTGGACTTTTAAATCTTAAATCAAGTTAATATAATAATATTTTGCTTCAAAAAGTTAATATAATAATATTTGAGTAATTTTAAAAAAATATTTTTTAAATAGACATATTTGTGTCGTTAATTTTAATTAGTACATTATAAATAAAATTTGTCTAATATTTATATATATCTGAATTCGAATCCCTGCATTGCACGAGAAAAAGACTAGTTTATTTCTTAAGTCTTTAATGACCTTACTTTATTTGTTTAAGTTTTTAATGGATTTAATTTATTTTGCATTGAATCATTGTTGTGGTAAAAGATAAATGCAATGATTATTTTATTGGAGGAACAAATCTCTTCAAATTATCATATTTTTCAAAAAATAACATAATTAATTATTTCATTAATTTATTTACATATAATTAACTTATTTTAAAAATAAATATTATTTTATTTTAAAACCGTCTAAAATTACACGAATATTTCTTGAACACTGATTATTACACATCACTAAAATTCAGTGAGTAATGATACATTTCACCCTTAATTTACTTTATTCTGTTTTCCAGTTGATCACAATGAGATTCCAGCGCCTCTAAAGTCTAAAGTTAAGAAGAGGGTCACCGGAGCTCCGGCGTATAATCGCAGTTATGGGTACGAATTCATAAGTTTAGTGAATGATGATGTTTTTGTATGAAGCTTTTCCAAATCAAAAGCTTTTCTAGGGTACTGAAATTGAAGAGTACTAGCTAGTTAGCACTCACCTCTGCAAATCATCTATATCAACTTTTTCAACATCTAAATTCAATTATTTCATTGACTTAACACTGCAAAACTTGTAGCTATCAGCTTTTAGACATCTAAATTCAATTATTTCATTGACTAAAGACCTGTCTTTTTACAGCTGAAGGAGACAACCAAAAGAGTGAAAGTTCAGCAGAAAGGCTTACTCATTCATCTATTTAGATGTGGTAAGATTTGTTTAATGTACAGATGTAAGTAGTGCATTTATGCTTCTTAAAAATGATGTTCGTGAAGTTATCTTATTCAACAGTTGCACGTTTTGAAATAAGTTGCTACTTGCTATCTTTTATGATGAACTTCTTAGCTATAGAAACTATATTTTGATGTACTTAGAGACCTACGGGAAGTTAATAGGATAATAAACTTATGGATCCCCTCTCAGATCCTTAATTTACAATGACATTTTTTTTTCTTGAATCCTTAATGTTAACTGTCATTCCTATTCAGCTTGAAATTAGTAGCTTGTGTCAATTAAAGATCAACTGTTACATATATGTATATGTGTGTCTGTTTGTTTGTTTGTTCATGTCTGAGAAGCATAAGACCACTGAATCATGTACTGGCGTTAACTATGACCAAAACATTGTCATTTCTTGACGATTTTTCCATTTTAACTTGCTGCTAAATGCAATTTTTGGTGAGGGGATGTTTTTTATGGAAATGATCTGTTGTCTATTTATATAGGTTCAGATGTTGAAGCAATAAGCATCAAATAGTTGGCATTGATGAAACGAATTAGTTCTTGAACCTCAAACACTTTCTACTTTGGCACCAGTTGAACAAACCATGACTTGCCATGCTTTCCTTGGACCCCAATGCATTTGCATCCCTTCTTGAATCTGCAATCTCAACTCACTCTTCCCTTTTTGGCCGAGCTGTTCATGCTCAGATCATTAAAACCGTCCAATCTCCACTCCCTACCTTTCTTTCCAATTGCCTAATTAACTTGTATTCTAAACTTGGCCTCCCAAACCCCGCTGTCCTTGTTCTTCAACGCACCCCAAATCGTACCGTCGTCACCTGGACTTCCCTTATTTCCGGTGCCGTTCAAAATGGTCATTTTTCATTTGCTCTCCACCATTTTTCCAAGATGTGCCGTGAAAATATCCAACCCAATGATTTCACATTCCCTTGTGTGTTCAAAGCATCTGGCTTTCTCAGGCTACCATTTGTAGGAAAACAAGCTCATGCAGTTGCAGTTAAATTAGGAGAAGCAAATGACGTCTTTGTTGGGTGCAGTGCATTTGATATGTACTCAAAATGTGGGCTTAAACATGAGGCACAGAAATTGTTTGATGAATTGCCTCGGAAAAATGTTGCTACATGGAATGCGTATATTTCTAATGCGGTAATGGATGGGAGACCAAAAAACGCTGTCCATGCTTTCATAGAGTTCCGTCGGGTGGGTGGAGAGCCTGATCCAATAACATTTTGTGCCTTCCTCAATGCTTGTGCTGATCTATTGTATACAGACCTCGGGAGACAGTTGCATGGTTTTGTTGTCCGTAGTGGCTACGAAAAGGATGTGTCTGTTTCGAATGGGCTTATAGATTTTTATGGGAAGAGCAAGGAGACTGGATTGGCTGAAATGGTATTTAGTGGGATGGAAATTAGGAATGCTGTTACATGGTGCTGTATTGTGGCTGCTTGTGAACAGAATGGCGAGGAAGAAAAAGCTTGCATCTTGTTTCTTCGGAGTAGAAAAGAAGGAGTTGAACCAACAGATTATTTGGTTTCTAGTGTTATGAGTGCTTGTGCAGGTTTAGCGGGACTTGAAATGGGACTATCGGTTCATGCACTTGCCGTGAAAGCATGCTTGGTGGGTGATATTTTTGTTGGCAGTGCCCTGGTTGACATGTATGGGAAATGTGGGAGCATCAAGGATTCTGAGAAAGCGTTTTATGAGATGCCCGACAAGAATTTGGTTACATGGAATGCGATGATAAGTGGGTATGCACACCAAGGACATGCTGAGTTAGCCATCCAATTGTTTGAACAAATGACATCTAATGTGGAACCAAACTATGTGACCCTGGTGTGTGTATTATCAGCTTGTAGTAGAGCAGGAGCAGTTGATTTAGGCATGGAGATTTTTGAGTCAATTAAGGAGAGGTACAGGTTTGAACCAGGGTTGGAGCACTATGCTTGTGTTGTAGACTTGTTAGGGCGGGCTGGGATGGTAGAACGTGCATACGATTTTGTACAGAAAATGCCTGTCCGGCCTACAGTTGAGGTTTGGGGGGCTCTTTTAAATGCATGTAGGGTTCACAACAAGCCGGAGTTGGGAAAGATAGCAGCTAATAAGTTATTTGAACTCGATCCAAAAGATTCTGGCAATCATGTTCTGCTTTCGAATATGTTTTCTGCTGCTGGCAGGTAATTTGTTGCTTCTGATCAATCTGTAATTCCCTTTTTCAAAGTTTCAAGAATTTGACGGTGTGCTAAAATTTTGTGTAATAATGTGATCTATCATATTGTGATTTGAAGTTCTTGGAGTTCAACTGACATGCTTACCTGGATGCTAAAGCGTCCACCATCCAAACTTAGATTAGTACCAAAATCAAAATTAAGTATTTAATACAGGAGCAATGTTATATCGTGACCCATTTGAAGTCCAAAGCAACTACCATCTTAAAGTATTTTATTCTAGATTTTATATATTCTCGATCTTGTCAACTGGTACCACCACTCTTAGCATTGCTTTGTATCATTGCTGGGTTGACATGTGAAGTAGGACAGGAGTTAGAGGATGCTTTTCTGTATCAGTATGTACACTTCCTAATGATAACGACAAACTTAAAACTACTGTAAGAGCTTAAGAATCTGAGAATTATGAGTAAATTTTTCCCTGAAGGAGAAATGGTTAAAAACATAATGATCTCAAACCATTTTTCACCCCAAAAAGATGTCTAAAAGTGATGCTTGTTTAAACAATCTGCTTTTCTTCCCCTTGTATTCAGCACCTTATCTTGTCATTTTGTGTTTTTTCCCCATGTAACCAATTATTACGGACCTTAAAGCAGGTGGGAAGAAGCAAACTTGGTGAGAAAAGAAATGATGGATGTCGGGATAAAAAAGGGAGCAGGTTACAGTTGGCTAACAGCCAAAAATAGGGTCCATGTCTTTCAAGCTAAGGATAAGTCACACGCAATGAATTCTGAAATACAGGCAATGCTCGGTAAGCTGAGGATGGAAATGAAAGCAGCCGGATATATACCTGATACAAGTTATGCACTATATGATCTAGAAGAAGAAGAGAAAATTAGTGAAGTTTGGCATCATAGCGAGAAGATTGCCCTTGCCTTTGGCCTCATAGCTATTCCTCCTGGGTTACCTATAAGAATCACGAAAAATCTGAGGATTTGCGGTGATTGTCATACTGCGTTTAAGTTCATTTCAGGGATAATTGGGAGAGAAATTATTGTTAGAGACAATAGTCGATTTCATTGCTTTATCAATAGTCAGTGTTCATGCGGAGATTATTGGTGATTAATTTATACTTCTAACCATCGTCTTGTTTTTTTCTTTTCTCGTTTTCTTTTGGGTATAGAGCATCTTGTCATAGAAGTTCACAATTTGCTTGCAAAATGATACTTTAATCCGTAATACCAAGTAAATGGTTTACAGTTTTCATCTTTTGAGTTTCATTATATGTTCCATAGCCATGTAAGCATTTAAGTAGGTCACTTACATATCTGTTGCGATGCTACACTGCGCAAAACCCAACCAATCTAGGAGTACTTAGTTCAGCTATTGCAGGCGAGAAAAGATTCCAGTAGCAAAAGAAGCTTACCTCAAATATATGTAAAGTATCCTCTGATATCAGGCTCCTCACCAACTTTCCTTTTCCGCTTTGTTCTTTCTTTTCATTTACATATTAATTATTATATGTTGTTTGGTGGCCATAGTTTAAGGAGATTGAGAACCTGAATTTCAGGGAATTCACGGTGATACGGGTGCATTTTGAACTGGCATGAATACAGCATCTAGAGGAAAACTTCCGTCTTGAAAGGTTTTTGTTGGTTTTATACGATAGCCACGATTCCTCTCGATTTTTGCAATCGAATACACAAATCATATGGTTCTGTTAAGCTAGCGATTAATTTTCCTCAAGCTTTATCGCGCCACCTAATCAATAGAAGCAAGAACACGGAGCTTCCTGAACAACCATGTAGTCCCAGTCACCGTGTCCTGATCGTAACCATCTTTCCAAAGGCAAGTGTACGCTTTTCATTTCCATTTGTTCTTTTTTGGTAGTCCTTTTATTAACATGTTGGTTCTAATTAATTCAAAAATGGGAATAGAAAACTTCAAACTGTAGTTGTCAGCAGCTGAAATTCGGTCATAAGAAATTTGTTCCACAAATGAGATTGAATGTCATGTCTGGTTAAGAATTCTGTTCCGTCATTTGGTATATCACAAATCCTAATTTTTTATGGTAGTTATTCTTTTTCTTTTTCTTCGATTGTGAGAAGACAATATTGAGACGGGATCTGGGATCGACATATTGAATTTCACTCCTATTTCCTTGTCCCAGGGAAACTAAATATGGCCTCATTTATCTACAAACCAGCAAACTTTTACCTTTCAAGTTGCGGGAATGAGCGAAGCATTTACTTATGTACTTGCAAGTTGCATATAAACCAGGTGTATTTTGGGTCCGTTGAGGTAGCATTTTAGGCTGTTACTTATGCTTAGGTCACACAAATATCTCCTCACCTCGGTGAGGTCGTCCTCCAAATCACGGCTTCATTACCCTCTTTCTGAAATTGTCTCCAAAGATATGGAGCCCTTGATTGAATTGAAGTTCTGTCCATCCTTAAACAGTTTCTCGGATGTGAATCGGTATCTGTTATGCGTTAGTTTGCATCTCAAACGATTTGATTGCGGATTTTGTCAGTGTGGCTGGCGATGATGTTCATCTGAGTTCCCGGTAAGTCGGTTCATTTAAGCAACCTCTTGAAACCTTTTCTCCATGAAACCTTTTGTCCTTTCATTAGTTATGCTATTAGTAATCAGGTCTGCTTTGTAATATCAAGTCTTTGGCATCATCTCTTTTCTAAAGTTGATTTTTCTTTTTTTCTGTTTCTATTAAAATATCATCTCTCATGCAGAAATGTAAGTGGGATAGCAGTTATTGTTAGTTCATGTGGTAAACAGTTTTTGTTTGTAATAAGAATATGAAAGTGATTCAACTTAGAGAGTTAGCAATAGTAATGTTTTGATTGCGGAGCTATATTTTAGTTAGTTTCACTTTGATGTCAGTTTTAGAATGATTCAAGATGTTTGAACAATATCCAGATATGGATTACAAAGATTTCAAGATCTTTTTCTGGACGGAATATATTGGTATTTGTAGATAGTAGTCATATTTGAGATGTATACATGGTGGGTGCCTGAGTGGGTGATGTACTGAAAAGTAATAAGAGACATTTTAGATATTTAAAGGCTTGATAGAACATAAAAGTATAGGTATATGTTTTTGTTATTTGACATATGCCGACTATGTTCTGCTGGTTGGGGAATGTAGAATATGCTCATTTGGTTTGGAATTTACTGCATTTTCTGGAGCTCAAGTACTAAAAAAATTTAATCGATTTGCAGTGGTGCACTGACACATTAAGTAAAAGCACTTGATATTTCTCAGAAGATTGACACTGAATTGGCTCTTCGAGTAGGAAGGCGCACAAAACGAGCATAACTGTCTTCTCACCTTCCCTTCGATCTCACAGCAACTAAATACTGGTAATCTATCAGTCTTGTGTAGAAGCAATAACAGAAAGATCAGTCTTTTATCTCTGTGGAGTGTTTTTCAACTTAAAGTTCTGGTCTTACGGTTGTTGAAAGAAAATTTGTTAATAGTGTCCATGTCTTTCAAGCTAAGGATACGTCACACGTGATGAATTCTTACATTCCGGGAAAGCCTTGTAAGGTGAGGATGGAAATGATAGCAGCTGGATATATACATGACACAAACTATGCACTCTATGATCTAGACGAAGAAGAAAAAATAAGTGAGGTTTGGCATCACAGCGAGAAGATTGCCCTTGCCTTTGTCCTTATATAGTTATTCCTCCTGGGTTGCCTATAAGAATCACGAAAAATCTGAGGATCTGTGGTGATTGTCATGCTGCGTTGAAGTTCATTTCAGGAATCATTGGGAGAGAAATTATTGTTAGAGACAACACTAGATTTCACGGCTTTAGAAATAGTCAATGTTCATGCGGAGATTATTGGTGATTAATTTATATTTGTAGCTATCTTTTTCTTTCCTTTTCTTTTTGGTTATACAACATCTTGTCTTAGAAGTTCACAGTTTTCTTGCAAAATGATACTTTAATTCATAATATCAAAAGTAAATGGTTCAAAATTCTGACCGTTTGAGTTTATTATGTTCCTAAGCCATGTAAATATTTAAGCAGGTCACCACCAGTGCTTTCCAAAAGTATACATCTACTAATTTCTTTTAATAGACAAACAAGCTTTATTAACAAATAGAGAGATTACACTTAAGCTAAATTAACATTACAGAGACTACGATTTGAAAATGCTAGTTACCCACTTAAATTTGACACTTGAGCTAAATTCTGCATTTTCTTTTACTTCTTTTCTTTTATGAGAATAAGGTTCTTTATAGCTCAAAGCTGTATTTGATTTTTTTTCTCGGTACTTAATTCAATCATGAATGATTTCAAAGTTAATTATTTTTATTTATCAAAAAAGTTAATTATTTCTATCTTCAACTTTATTCATAAAGAATTTCAAGTATTGTAAACTTGGTGAACGGTTAGAACATCGCGACTTTGAAAGAGAGAAAAGAGAGAGGGAAGCAATTGCGAAAGAGTGGTTGACGAAAGAGATGATCAAACGACATATTGCTCTGAAAAAAAGTTAACTACAAAAAATTCTGAAAAATTTGAGGCAATTACACCATAAGAAAATTGTTTATAGCTTTAATTACATTTATAGATTTATTTTATGAGCGTGAGTATTTTATATAGAAATCATTTTTCGGTTAGAGTGATGGTTTGTATTTAATTTTTTAGTTTATAGTAAAAAAGCCCAATAAAATCAACCAGTGAAGGAATGCAAGGCCCAATAAGGGGGCGGCATTTAGGGTTTCGAAATAAGCCCTATTAGCTGCCTCTCCCCACTATAAATATCATTTTTTCTCTGCCTACAAATTTTAAAACAAACCATATTCTCTCTCTATTTCAGATCTAACATGAAAGACCAGAGCTTTGAAGCAAAGCAAATCAGATCTGCCCTATTGGAAGATTCAAGATGAAAGCTTTTGAAGCAAATCTGATCTCTCTCTCTCTCTCTCTCTCTCTCTCTCTCTCTCGTGTAGATAGATCTAATTTGCTTCGAGATCTTTCATCTTTCAAGAAGATGACATTTTTTTAAATATCTTACATAGATTTTGTGCTTTTTAATAATATTATGTGTTGTGTTGTGTTGTGTTATGCAGATATTGTGCAATGTAGCATGTATTAGATATTGTGCATTTTTTTAACCCTGATTATTTAATCGCTCTATTTTTTACTGTTTTGTTTTTTAACTGATAACTTGCCTGAGCCCTCTATGGACTATAAATAGTCTCCTCACTTGAGAAAAATCTTAAACCTCTCATTTTTTCTGGAGGTTTAAGCACCTGCTACATTTTTCTTGAGCTTTAAGCAAGCTCCTGCTGCATTCCTCTGAGGTTAAGAGCGAGGTTAGTTTTTTCGTTCCTTTCTTTCCAGTGTTCCTGTTCATTTGGATTAGATTTGCGCTGAAAATCAACACGAAATATTGAATATACTACTTAAATTTCTCTATTCCGAATGTTTTAGATCTCTGTTTCAGTTATTTACTAAGGTTTTGTTAATTGATGCTAAAATGATGATTTAGGATCTCATTTGAAGTTTTATAGATCGGTAGGTTTAAAATCTCTTTTGATCCTGAATTTGCTTTTCTGAATTATGCAGATCTCTGTTAAATGCTAGATTAATCATATTTAGGTTTTGTTAATAGATGCTATAATGATGGATTTAGGTTTTCATTTGAAGTTTTATAGTTTGTTATATTGAAAATCGCTTTTGATCCTGAATTTGATTTTCTGAATTATGCAGATCTCTGTTGAATGCTAGATTAATTAGATCTAGGTTTTATTAATAGATGCTATGATGATGGATTTAGGTTCTCATTTGAAGTTTTATAGATTGTTATATTGAAAATCTTTTTTGATCCTGAATTTGTTTTTCTGGATTATGCAGATCTCTGTTAAATGCTAGATTAATTAGATCTAGGTTTATTAATAGATTCTACAATGATGGATTTTGGTTTTCACTTGAAGTTTTATAGAGTGTTAGATTGAAAATCTCTTTTGATCCTGAATTTGTTTTTCTGAATTGTGCAGATCTCTGTTAAATGCTAGATTAATCATATTTAGGTTTTGTTAATTGATGATATAATGATGGATTTAGGTTCTCATTTGAAGTTTTATAGATTGTTAGATTGGGAATCTCATTTGATCCTGAATATTTTTTCCGAATTGTGCAATCTCTATTAAATGCTTGATTAATCAGATTTAGGTTCTGATTTGAAGTTTTATAGATTGTTAGATTGAAAATCTCTTTTGATCTTGAATTTGTTTTCTGAATTGTGCAGATCTCTGTTAAATGCTAGATTAATCAGAATTGAATTAGTTTCAGTCAAGTCACTGTTTTAGAGTGTTGCATTTAGTGTTACATTCTCTTATTTTGCTGAAATTTTTTCTGAATTTTCTATGTTAATTGTTAGATTTATTTCTCCTCTGATGTTGAAAATCAAATTTTCCTGTGAATTATCTGTTAATTGAATTTTCTTTCTGTTATGTTCTTTCAAATTACAGATATGGCATTCTACGACGCAACAAAGTTAAATCAATATGTCACTGAGAATGGTGAAGGCACCAAAGTTTGCAACCTTTGTGAAATTCCAATTAAGGGGAGATCTTTCTTTGCTTTGCAATATCATTTTGCGGGTAGGGAAACCAAACACAGCAGTCCAGGTTGTGATAAGGCTCCTCTGGGATTGAAAGAAGTCTGTGAGATTTCTATTAAATCTCTTCTCGCTGGTGATGGTGACGAAGATGTTGCCCCTGAAGTTGAGGATCTTCTTTTGGGTTTTGGGTTTTGATGATACTAGTACGGAGTCCATTGAACAATATGCAAATAGCACTCGAGTTGCTGGAGAACCATCTCTCAAAACCATCATGGCTCGTATCACTGAAGTGGTGGAGAGACTTTCTAATATTGAGAAGTCTATGGGTAAAAACTGTTGCTAGGATTATTTTTTTTATTTCTTTTGACTTACATTTTAGTTCCTAAATTGTTCTTATGATTTATTTTGGCAGGTGAGTTGAAGGAATTACTGCTGACGAAGTGATTGGAATTTTCGAGTTTTGAGATACCCGACTTCTCTGGAGCAGTGATTGGAAATTGGAGGGTTACTAATTTTGTTTTGATGCGACTTGTTGTTTTGATGCTTGTTGTTCTGGTTAACTTTCTTTTAAGTGACTTTGTAGTCATGCAGTCACTATTCTAGTTTTACTAATATTGAACTAGTTCTGATTTTCTGTGTAAAAAGTTTGGTAAAACTTGGTAAAGAATTACGGGTTGGTCTTTTAGTGTGTCACGAATGCTAATTTTGATAGTATTTGGCTTCCTTTTTGAAGGAGATATTGTTGTGAAAGTTACCAAGGAAATTTTGATGGTATTATGTATAAGATGTTAAGATGACAGTTTTTCAGTAGCCTGAGAAATTAAAATCCAGGACAAGGGGATAGAAATGCAGCCTCTAAGTAGATGTACACTGAAGGTGGAGATATAATAACAATAATAACGTGCATTCTGTGTGGACAAATTTCATGAAATTTAATTACTGTGATCTTAACATCTAAAAAGATTGGTTACCTTATGATTTTTATTATTAAAATATTGTTTGTAAGATTAGAAATGAAGTTGATAGTAAGGTGAATTTAGTAGGAATAATGGGATAAATGGTTGGAGGTGGTGGTAATGGGTTAAATTTTTATTTTTTTTTATTTTTTAGATTTTGTAATCTGCTGATTATTGAACTTTAATGATTGTTTGAACGGCACTTAAGATCAATTTAAAATACATCTATGGTGTACAATTTTTTTTTCCACTAACATATAAACCTTTGAATGATCTCTCATTAAAGTGTATAGATGGTCAAGATGACCGGTCAATATTTGGTCAATGAGTCATGTCTTTAATTTTAATAATTTTTTTTAAAAAGAGGGACTTATATTACGTGAAGTCTTCGTCTCTCCTCACTATCTTCTTCTTCCCTCAAAATCACACTGCAAAAACACGAAAGATCAAAAAAAAATTGGAAATTATTTATCTAATATCACTTGGCACGAACAAAGACCTTCAATCCCATAGATTGAGAAATAAAACAAGGCCAAAATAAAACAGGCTCTTCATGGCAACCAAAAACCCTGTCTAATCACTTCTTTCTATTCCTTCCCAATCATCATCATCATCATCATCATCATCATCATCATCATCATCATCATCATCATCACTCTTTATAATCTCAAGTCTTATCCTTCTCCTCCATACCCACTTCATCTTTTTTTTCAAACACAAGTCAATTTCACTCTTCCCCTCGTTTTTCTCAACTTTTGCGCGGAAAAGTTGTTTCCGTATTGTAATCTGCAGAATCCTCTTGAAACTTACGATAATAATGAGATTCGGCCGTCTTCTTTTTAGTAGGTTCGTGAACATGAAGACTCAGTTGTAGCTGCGGAAAGGAACCTTAGCAAACAAAGAAAGAAACAATGAGAGAAGAAGAAGAAGAAGAAGAAGAAGAAGAAGAAAGGGATAAATGAAGATTTAATTTAGGGTTAGTAGAGGGGAAGAATGAAGAAAGGGGAAAAGAGAGGAAGAAGAGGATATAAAGGTTATTTCATAATAGCATGGATTTCAAAAAACTTCAAAATAATTTAAAATTGATGATATGGCGGGTTGACTAAGAGATGACCGGTCACTTTAAGGGCATATACACTTTAGTGTAAGGTCATTTAAAGGTTGTATAAATTAATGGGAAAAAAAATTGTTTATACACCAAAGTGGAAAAGATGGTAAAGGTTGTATAGGTTTTAATAAGTCATTCATTAACTAGTGGAGATTGACGTTAATAAGTGGTGAAAAGACAAGATTATTAAAATTAATTTTGACACGGTATTAATTACTATTTAAGACGTGTCACCGGTTATTTTTATCAACTTAACAAAGTGTGATATTATTTGAGGGATATTCTATGGTCACTTTGTTTTTCACAAAGCAACTATTACTTTGTTTTGTCAACCATTGGATCATGGGTTAAAAATTAATCCAATGGTAAAAAAGACAAAGTATAAACAAAGTACAATAAAACCTCTATAAATTAATAATATTGGGAACATGATATTTCATTAATTTAGCGAGATATTATTATATCAATAAATTAATAATTTATTAATTTAAAGAGATGAAAATAAGGTATATTAGTTATAAGGTATGACCTTTAAATTTTCAAGTCCAATATACTAGTTATAAGGTATATTAGTTAGAGATGAAAATAATATATGTTACGAGATGATTCAAAGTATTAAAGCAATTGTGACGAATATTCAAAATCCAGTCGATGACGAAGTTGAGGATGATTCAATAGCTTTGGAACCGGACACTCGGAAAGAAGCATTGCAAGTGGCAGCAACTCTTCACAACTTTTTGTTCCAATACTAGAAGACAATGTCCTAACTCTTAAGTGCAATGAAGAGATTTAAAGATGAAATCAATATAGATTTGAAGTTCAACAAAAAAAGTAAGTGACTATAGATTCATTTTTTACTAGACAATCTTAAAATTTTGGAGTGTATCACATATATACATAAAATGTTTTAGTAATTATTAATTTATAATTTCATTGGGACCAATATATATACACTGAAATTTTAAAAAAGTTATTATCTTATTATTTTATCGATTGAGGTCCAATTTTGTACTGGTCCCAAGTTGGGACTGGACAAATTATTAATTTTATCGAGATATTAATTTATCGAGTATTAATTTATAGAGGTTTTACTGTAAGGGAAAAACAAAGTGACCATAGCCTACACCTGAAACTAGTTTTATACCCACAATCTATGTTATTTTATTTTTTAAATCTTTTAAAATATAACTGTAAAATTGTTAGGCGAAATCCGCAAGTGTACGGTGTCCGCTTTGTAGTTATAAAAGATTATCGATCCCACAGGGAACAAAACAACATTAACATGCAATATCTCACTTAGTCAAATTATAGATTCGTTTTCTCTTAAGTCTACAGTTAATTCAATTATCAAGTTGGGTTTGAATTCTAATCTAAACTAAACTACATCAAATAGACCAACTAAGTTATCACCTAATGTACCAATAAAGCAACGACTATGAACACAATAATGTATGTTAACATCAAGACATGCAATCAAAGCGTTTCCAATAAGTTAGCAATCAATCTAAAACTAATAGTTACATTCAGAGTTAGAAACTTAAGTTAGTTAACCCTTAAATCAACTAGTCAAGTTAAAGCACGAGTCAAAGTAAGAACCAAGTTTGCTTAAGTCGATTACCAATGTTTATCTAATTCGATTCCCAAATCTCTTTGCGTCAATCGAACTTAGATAAACGCCACAATTGAATACTAAAAGAGTTTTCGTTAGAAACAAACTAAAAGCAAGAATCATGTTAAGTAAAACAGAAATCTTTCATTGATTATCATTCCGAACATTAAACGTATAACACCGAATTCAATCAAGAACGATACAATTGAAATGCAAAGCAAAGAAGGGATCGGGGTTGTGATTTCTTTAACTCTTCTCCGGAGGTTTGTCAATCCTCAAGACGCTATCGCTTGCACCTTTCTCGTCGTTTCTCTACGATAAGTTATCCTTTCGGATCAACTTTGATACAATAAGTAAAAACAAAGATAAATTACTTGAAATAGAATAGATTAATATGTCAAAGTATTCTCATACATTCAACAACATTTAAACGATGATACAAACATCCTATTTATAATTCTCTAAGAGGTATGTTATAGAGAGTTGCAATCTTTGGTGAAGGGATGCTTCTATCCTCTTGAAGTGTTGTCTTTATCCTTAATGAAGAGTTGCTTATATCCATAAGTGAAGAGATACAATGCTTGGGAGAAATTCGGATGACAAGGTGGCGAGGGGTTGCGATAAAAGCACGAAAAGATGCAAAGATTCGCGCAACATATTTTCCCAGGGTCGCGCCCGCTAGTGATGGCAGAACTTCGTTCTTCACTTGATTTGCTTGTTTCCAAGCTCGTTTTCGCTCCAAATCATTCCAAATCGCCAAGGATCAAGTCCTAACACATAAATAAGCAAACGAGAAGTAAAAACATTCAAAAGTAATAATAAAACAAGTAAAACACAAACAATCAACGATAAACAAATATGAAATGCATGCTAGAAACAAGTAAATAATGGACTTATCAAAAATCACTAAATTTGATCTTTTATTTGATTTCTCTTAATTTTATTTTAATAAGAAAAAAAAAAGAATCACATGAATTGTTCAGACTAACCATCAGGATCGGACCCAAAATTTGAAGATTGGAGGGCTGGTGTTAGCTCTAGCATAGATTTTTTATATATATATGCATATACAAAAATAAAGTTGTAAATTATATAAATTTTAATTCTGTTTATACTAATATATTTATTTTATAAACGATAATTTTGAAAGTAATTTTTTTGGAAACACATAAATTATCGGCGATTTGAAATCTATTGATAGGTCTTAAACTGATTTTAAATGATTTTACCTTTAACACTAATAATAATATTATTATCAATCCATATCGAAGTTAATTCTATGAGATAGAAGGGGAAATAAATGAGGTTGAAAAAAAATGTATTAATTTTTTATTAAAAATAATAATTTTTAAAAGATATTATAATTAATGAAAATGTTGAAAATTTTAGTGAATAAAAAATGAAATTTTAAAAAGATATTACTTTTCGTTGATAGAAGAAGATATTATTTTTAGAGCATAATTGAAATGAAATAATATATATGTAATTTGAAAATAGTTAACAAAAACAAAATAATGGAAAAACAATTGAAATAGAATAATATAATAATTTAGAAATTATTAATAAGATTATAAGAAAAATATTAGGAGAAGAAAAAAATATTGATAAAATTATTAAAGTATTTTTTTTAAAAAAGTTCAATTATTGAAAAATTTGAAATTAATGAAAAACAATAATAATATTAGGAAAAAAAAAAAAAGGTAATTTCCTAAAAAAAATCCTTGTGTTTATCAATTTTGTCAAAATGGTGTATGTGTTTATTTTTTTTGTCAAAATAAAGATTGTGTTTAAGTCTGTTACTTAAAGAGTGAAAAAGTCACTAACGGTGTTAAATGTGATGATGTGTCAAAGTGTTTTTGTCTAAATTTATTTGTAAATTCTTAAAAAATCACGTGTTTACAACTTTAAAGTGTGAAAATGAGTTTTTTACATCATAAATAATAAATTAGGACTCAACCCCGTGCCACGTCATCAAACTTAACACCGTTAGTGATTTTTCCACTTTTTGCGTGACGACGCTAAACACAATCTTTGTTTTGTCAAATTACCCATGTTTTTATAGGAAATTACCCAAAAGAAAATTGCACATGGTGATTTGAAACTATCTTCTCATCAAAGCAAACCCTTCATACCAACTCTCCTCCTACTTCACTTAATTTATTGGCTTAACTACCCTGCAGACCCTTAAAGTTCGCAAAATTTTCATTTTAACCTTTAAAGTTATGCACTTTCCTTTAACCTTTTAACTCTAAAAAACAGGTCAACTTAACCTTTAAAATTTTGCACTTCTCGCTTTAGCCCCTTAACTCTAAAAAACAGGTCAACTTAACCTCTCAATATGATGTGGCGCTTACAGATTCGATTTCTAGGTCTGGTTCTTGATTCGTGTAATTCTTCTCATCTTCTTCCGCGAATTTGTAAATGGCGTTGATTTGACATTCTTGGTATTTAAAATTACAGATGTGTTGTTAGATTTCTCCCTTTGATTTCCTATTTTACATGATTTGTGTTCTTCAACTTATCGTTAATCGTTTTGCATCCACAGTTCATGGAATAGCAACCTAGGATGTGTTTTTGCAGTGAATTTGCTCCGGTTAAAGTATGTTGGAAACCTGGAAATTACGGAAGAAGATTTTTTGGATGTCCAAATTATGGGGTGAGTTTAATTCAAGATTCTATGTACCGGGGGTTAAGTTGACATGTTTTTTAGAGTTAAGGGGTTAAAGTAGGAAGTGAAGAACTTTAAAAGTTAAGTTGAAAGAGTTAAAGTGGGAAGTGCAGAACTTTAAAGGTTAAAGCGAAAATTTTTGCTAAGTCTAGGGGTAGGGTAGTTAAAGCCTAATTTATTTGTCATATGTAGTTAATATACGCTATTTTGAGGCGGGCTAGCCAAACATCACCTCTACACCTCTAATGGTTGTGCCGGAAACCGGGGAGGCTCGAGCCCACTCGAGCACCTAGCTGGATCCGCCCCTGCCTCCCAATCACTATTACGTCTTCCTTGAATTGAATATGTGAGTTATCTGATGGTGCTATTGTTTTGATTTTTGGGATTATATGAATGTAGATGTTATTATTATTATTACTTGCAATACACGATTCCCCGTCCTAGTCTAATTAGGATATTTGGATTGTATCTTGAATGCTATATAAGTAGCTTCTTCATAGTAGCAATTACATGTGAGTTTGACAAGTATATCTCCGTTTGCTGATTTTTTTTTAGGGTTTGAAAGATAAAAACATGGAAGCAACAGATAAGTTGAAAACTCCCAGTGGTTTCATGTGCAGAAAACGAGATTCTACATCAACTCATCCAAACAATAAACGCCCTGCTTTCTCAACTATGGGGCTTCGTTTGTTGGCAACTGAAGTTGTGGGTAAACAGTTTGAGAATTACATCAAAGATATCTGGTCTTCTTTGACGGATTCTAATAATGTCTTTCAAATTGGCATTCATGGAACTGGAGGTGTTGGAAAATCTCTCGTTGCTAAGCATATTAATAACAAGCTCCTTCAGTGTCCCAACCACTTTCATCATGTTTTCTGGCTTAATATGTCTCCTCCTCCTTATACACTTCGTGATCTTCAAACTTGTATTTCCATGGCAGTGGGTTTACATCTATCCGATAAAGATGATGAGACCAAAAGAGCAGCAAAACTGTCAAAAGGGTTGGCTGCAAAAGATAAATCCCTTTTGATTTTAGATGACTTATGGGATTTTATTTCTCTCCAAGACGTCGGAGTTCCTGTTGGTGCTGATGGATTTACTGTGTTTTTTACTACACGGTCTTTGGGAGTATGCAGAAAATTAGGCTGCCAAAGGGAAATTGAAGTAAAATGTCTCCCTCCAGATGAAAGCTATGAATTGTTCAGGAAGATGCTCGGGAAGGAAACAACACTTTCAAGAGAGGTTGAAGAGATGTCAAGATTAGTTGCAGACAAGTGTTTAGGTCTTCCCTTTGCTATCACAATCATGGCGAGAGAAATGAAGGGAGTAACTGATAAACACAGATGGAGGAATGCACTGAGAGGGAAAATCCGAAAGAAAGTTGATATGGAGGTATTCCAGAAATTGAAGATTAGTTATGATTACTTGAATGATACCACATTGCAACGTTGTTTTCTATACTGCGCATCTTTAGTTGAAGTAAATAGAAAGAAAAGGAGATTGGCAGAGTACTTAGTCGATGAAGGACTCATAGAAAATATGAATAGTAGGATTGAAGAGTTAGATGAGGCTCTCACAATGTTGGATTTTCTCCGTGATGCGGGCCTTCTGGACATTACTAGTTCCAATTCTGTGAACATGAATAAGCTGATTCAGAGTATGGCCCTTCAAATGATGGAAGAAAACCAACATGGAGCGCTGATTAAAAATAACATGTCACTAACAGACTTGCCAGATGACAAGAGTTGGACTGAAGATCTAGTTAGAGTGACACTAGAAAAAAATGAAATAGAGAACATTCCTTCTAATTTTTCACCAAGCTGCTCTAAGCTTTCAACCCTGGTGCTGACTCGAAATTATAAATTGAGATGCATTGGAGACTCGTTTTTTGAGGGAATGCCTAGGCTTAAGGTTTTAGATCTTTCCCATACAAAAATTGAGAGTTTGCCACAATCTGTATTCAGCCTTGTCAATCTCACTACATTACTACTTGCATGGTGCAGAAAGTTGAAAAAGATTCCCTCAGTGGCAGCACTCAAGGCATTGAAGAAGTTGGATCTCAGTTTTTCTGTAGTGGAAGAAGTGCCCGGAGATATCGAAAGGCTGTCAAAACTCACGTATCTGGATCTGACTTGGACTGAAATTAAGGAATTAAATTCTGAGATATTTGCAAAGCTCTCCAATCTGCAATTCCTTAAACTCCCCTGGTCAGTCACAGTTAACGGAGAAGTATTTGCACGCTTAGGCAGGCTGGAAACATTGACTTGCTGTTTTAATAATGTAGTCGAGCTTAACAATTATCTTATTCCTCTGAAAGGCGGGTTTAACAAAAGGGAACCACCATTACAACTGCATGTTCAAGTAGGAAGAGGATCTAGATGTTGTGCTTATCAGTTACTTTATGATGGTGATGATGGCTTTGCTGAAATTGACGATGATCGGAGTAAGGTTGCTTTGTATATGTCCGATATAAACGAATCAGGTTTGTGGAACTACTTCCAAGACATATTAATTGAGAAATGCAATGGAGCAAGAAGCTTGTGCAATTTTTTCCCAATCAAAGGCGCAACTGAACTCAAGCACTTTTCCGTTCAAAAATGTGACAAATTAGAATTTTTGTGTTCAGGAGGCCAAGGCATGCTCGAAAACATCGAGTATTTGGAGTTGTGTTTCTTGGAAAAGTTGGGTGTCCTTGTCAGGAAAGAAGGAGATTTACCTTATGGCGGCTCGTGTTTTTCAAATCTTACAAGGTTTCTTGTACAAGGTTGTCCAAACATGAAGCTGCTACTCCCCATGCATCTTATGCCGAACCTGAAAAACCTCCAACGATTATATATAATAGATTGTCCTCTAATGGGGGAGATATTTGGAGCAGAAGTGAAAGAAGAACAAAGCAAAATGGTTGAAAAGAAAATATGTTCTCTCCCCAAGTTAAGTCTATTGTGGTTAACAAAGCTACCAATGTTGGAGAGAGTTTGTGGCGGGGGAACAGTTTGTTTGCTTCCCAAACCCTGCTCCATCAAAACACGGTGGTGTCCGAAATTTATGACTGATGCTGTTGGTGTTTATGATATAGCACAAAGCTAGTCCTTTCTAAAGGCCAATGGTGAGCCTTTTAACTTTTTTGTATCGTCAAATCGTTGGTTGTTTAAATTTGTTAAGTAACGGTTTACTTATCGATACACAGGTTTCAAACTTGATTTAGTTCTGGTGATGTATGATTCTATAATATTTATGTGTTCTTTTCCTTTTAAGTTATATTTCTCCTTTCCTGTTACTGCTTATTCTGGGTTGTAATGATTTTATTTATTCTGTGGATTATTGGCTTTTTATTTCTAAAGATGGTTTAAGTTAAAGTGCTATCATCCCATGGGTTGTGTGTGTGATATCCTTTTGTCCGTGATGCCAATTTGCATACTAATTTCATATTCATCTTCGATCTCAAAGATGAGACTTGCCATCACATCTCATTGCCGAAATCCTTGGCAGAATTTCTAGTACACCACACGAGGGCTTTGGGTTTTGGGGGAGGATCATCAATTGCCATTACTCAAAGAGATCCTGAAAGGGTCATTCTGGTTTCTCAATGGGTGATGAGAGACTATGGTGCAGTGGAATCTTGGGAATTATTAAAGAGCTCTGAACTGGAGTAGGAAATTTACTGCTGTCCAATCAAAGAAGTTAAGGCTTCGTTTAAACATGTCGCCAAAGAGTATGTTTCAACAGCTTTGCTTAAATATGTACCCAGCCTTGTATTTCTCGACAAAAAACAATAATGCACGTCATAAGGGACGCCTATTTATTTCTTTCTTTCGTCTTATATATTTTTCAATGCAGGCTAAACATAACTGTGGCGTATTTTCTTTGTAGGCGGTATTAATTTATCTTAAGTATCTACTTTCATAAGTCTGATTTAATCCAATGCTGAAGCTTCCAAGAAAACCACATACAGTACTCAGGCTTGCACAATTTATTTTCAGGCTAGTCTGCACATCATCTTCTCATCAATATCCTATTAGGCTATTGAAAGAATCCGCTGACACTAGAAACCTCAAATATAGTAAGACGATCCATGCTTTTATCATCACTCGAAATCAAGAACACAACACAATTGAAAAGAACTCCTTTGCAAATTTTTACACAAAATGCGATGAACTTAAAATTGCTGGTAAGATATTTGATTATATGCATAGAGAAATGTGGTTTCTTGGAGTGCTCTGATGGCTTGATGTTTACAGTAACAAGAAGACAACACTATTAAGCTTCTGTCTCAGAACTATCTGCTTATGAATGATTAGTGGGATGAGGGATTAGACTTCAAATATCCGATGACAAGGAATTATTAAGCTTATTAGGGGATTATCTTGCTCTTTTGTTTTTTTTTCCATTGCTCTGGTGGATCTTCCTTTTTCAATTTGTGATTGGTCATCTTTTTGTCTTGAGAGGTTTTTTTAAGCGATGAATTGTTTCAACTTATAGATTATGTTCATCCAGCTTATTCTTTCGCAAACCGCACATACTATCAAAAAAACCGCTTACTCTTGAAACCTGAGGCTTATATCCTTTTGATTTAGAAGGATAACCTATCAGCTGTGGTTGATATGTTCTGTTTTTCTTGTAAGCTTCATAGCTTTGATGGAAATTCTCTTAAAACTTTGAAAACTGTTTGCCTCCATCCTTAACTGATTCAATATTTGCTCACGGATAAGCTGAGATAAGGGTAGCAATCTTATTTCCTGTTTGTATATTTATGGCATTTGCTTACTAACTGAGCTTATTTGTTTATTTATGGTCTGTGCATTAAGAGCTTGATAAAATCTTTCTGATTATGTCAAACATTAAATGTCTCATTATGGTTACTAGTTTCTATTCGAGGGAAACAGAGGACTTGCACTTATGGGAGATTAATGGATATCCTTTAGCACAATCTGGCCAAAAGTGGATGCGGTTATTGTTCTTCAATGGTGGTTGTAAGGTAACTACAACTTTTAAGATTGTCTCTCTTGCATTCAGGGTAGATAATCCAGTCTCAAGACCAACTTTTGTTATCGTATGTTTCTATTCTCTTCTAAACATATTTAAATTATTCGACCATTCAAGTTGATATGAAACTTGAAAGTTCATTAATAAATACCTTGTCAACTACAAATATCTGATGTGGCTGAAAATGAAGTTCATAAGCTCGAAAAGAAGTTTAAGGAGGGAAGTAAAGTTCATGTTCGAATTAGTGGTTACATGCACTTGGAAGGGCTTGATACTGGGATTGTGAAGGTTAGTTTTCCTCAAAGAGTACTTCTATTTGCAAACTCTCGTTCTTTATATGCTTCACTTAGTACTTGTTCTGCACATTGAGTGCTACTTGCATGCTCAATCTCGCACTGTTGTACAAACCTGTCGATCTAGTGAATTCTTTAATATTGACAGTGAGTTTTTGCTGAAATTATAGCAAAATCCTAAAACTTGCCGATTTTACAAAATGTTGGTTATTGATGGTGAGTTGCTGCTGCAATTATAGATGTTGCGGGTGTACATTTATCGCATAAAAATGCTGGAATGCTTTCAATAATATTCAATGTTGGTGGCATCTTGGCTGGCGTATGTGATCGAAGGGAGCGGGATAACATCAATGGTCTTCTCAGCACTAGCAATCCCAGCCCTCATCCCTGTACAGAGTTTATGGAAGTTTATCAATGGTCGCCAACATAACTTTGATGTTTCTCTCGTGTTTGCTTGTCGACGGTCCCTACTCACTAATTACAACAGCAGTAGCAGCTCATCTCGATTAAGGGAAATCCCACGCATTAGCTATTGTGAAGGCGATTGTAGATGGAACTACTTCAGTCGAAGCTGACTCTTCTTCCTGTCATATTAATGTTGTTGAAATTAGGTAGAAATACTTGCTTACATCTTAGTTATGATAGACTTTGTAGATGAATATTGCACGAAACCGAAAAAAAAGCAACATGTGTGTATTTATATATGTGCACTTTTGCTTAGAAAGGCATGTTTGTAATTATTTACTTTCGGTATAGTCAGTGTTCATGTGGAGATCACCGGTGATTAAATTTACTTCTTGCTATCTTTTTGTTTTCATATCCTAGAATATTAAGATTAGAATTCGATTGCGCATAAAAATATTGATGGGATCGACATATTTAATTTCACTCCTAGTTCCATTTCCAAGGGGAACTAAAAATAGTCTAATTGATCTACAAACCAGCAAACTTATGCATTTCAAGTTGCGGGAATGAGCGTATCATTTACTTATGTATTTCAGGGCCGTTGAGGTAGCATTTTACGCTGTTATGTTTAGTCATATTGAGACATTCAACTAGCATTAAACTTATATCAAGGAGCAGTAATTTGTGTCCTTTTATAGTTGTTTTTTGTTATAAGCTTTTCATCTTCTATGTTGTGAAGCCATATATAGTAGCCAGTCTGATTGAGCCTAACTGAGAAAAGACCGGATATAACTCAGAAGGTTTCGATTCCCTTGTCCTGAAATTCAATTTCTCTGTTAAGCCAGCTACTACGACTTCACAACAGAGAAGATGAAAAACTTAAACACCAAAAATCTCCATGCCTAAATCAACTGCTCCTGCGCTACTACAAGATCATAAGACACACTAGGGTCACATAGTTTGGTTCCACATTAGGTGTCATTTGTTCAAACAATCTAATTGCCAACTCAGAATGTCCTTGGTGTGCATACCCGCTTATCATTGCATTCCATGTCACCAAATTCTTCTGGGGCATCTCATAAAATGCTTTCTCGGAATCCTAGATACTCCCACAGTTCCCGTACATGTCAACAAGGGCACTGCCAACAAAAATATCACCCACCAAGCATGCTTTCACGGCAAGTGCATGAACCGATAGTCCCATTTCAAGTCCCGCTAAACCTGCACAAGCACTCATAACACTAGAAACCAAATAATCTGTTGGTTCAACTCCTTCTTTCCTACTTCGAAGGAACAAGATGCAAGCTTTTTCTTCCTCGCCATCCTATTAACAAGCAGCCACAATACAGCACCATGTAATAGCATTCCTAATTTCCATCCCACTAAATACCATTTCAGCCAATCCAGTCTCCTTGCTCTTCCCATAAAAATCTATAAGCCCATCCGAAACAGACACATCCTTTTCGTAACCACTACGGACAACAAAACCATGCAACTGTCTCCCGAGGTCCGTATACAATGGATCAGCACAAGCATTGAGAAAGGCAGAAAATGTTATTGGATCAGGGTCTCCACCCACCCGACGGAACTCTACAAAAGCATGGACAGCGTTTTTTGGTCTCCCATCCGTTACTGCATTAGAAATATACGCATTCCATGTAGCAACATTTTTGGTAGGCAATTCATCAAAGAATTTCCGTGCTTCACGTTTAAGCCCACATTTCAAGTACATATCAAATGCACTGCACCCGACAAAGACGTCATTTACTTCTCCTAATTTAACTGCAATTGCATGAGCTTGTTTGCCTACAAATGGTAGCCCGAGAAACCCAGACGCTTTAAACACACAAGGGAATGTGAAATCATTGGGTTGGAGATATAGTTAAGGAGATACAGTTACAAGATAAAGCTGATACCTGAAACGTAGCCGGCCAGCCCCCTTCATCGTCTTCTTCTTCTTTCATTTCCCTTTCCCAAGGATGAGAATTTGGTCCGGTTGCATTAATATAGTCGTAGTTTCATTGATGTAAATGTGATTGATGATGATACTCTTTGCATTCGACAGGCTTTGATCGCTATCTCGAACATCTCAACTTAAGTTCCAGAGTTACCGTCACTGAATTCACTTGATTCGCCATTTGTATTGCATAAAGAAAAATGAGACTAAATCAACAAGTTTTGAAGGTCTTTCACTGGTTACTATGAGTAAGGTGATGAGGCGGGTTGCTCAAGCTGGTAAGCTTGAAGATGCCATTGAAGCGTTTAGAAGACTCGAATTTGGTGTGAGTAAAGACATAGTGGCATTGAATACTTTAATGGATGCATTAGCCAAGGGAGGAGGGAGTGTTGAACATGCTTGTAATGTGTAGTTTAAGGATTGCATACCTCCGAATCACCATAGTTTCAATATTTTGATACATGGGTATTGCAAAGCAAAGAAGCTAGATGATGCTAGAAAGACTATGGTTGAAATGGAGAAACACGGGTTTCAACCCGATGTTGTTACTTCCACTTGTTTCACTGAATCATATTGTAGATTGAAAGATTTTCGAAAAGTCGATGCAACTTTAGAGGAGATGAAGGAAAAGGGTTGCAAGCCTAGTGTGATAACATATACCACTATCATGCATACTTTGGGTAAAGTAAATGAAGCGTTAGAAGTCTATGAGAAAATGAGAAGAAATGGATTAGTCCCGGATGCTGCATTTTACTCCTCTTTGCTTATCATCTTAAGCAAGTCCGGAAGGATAAAAGATGCATGGAATACTTTCAATGATATGGAAAAGCAAGGAGCTGCTAAAGATATACTGACATATAAGACCATGATGACTTGCAGTTGATCAACCTGCAAACAAAATTACATTTGCAGTTATGAATTTGGATTTAGATACGCTGTTATGCAACCTTGTTATAATCTTAAATTAAAGTCTGTTAGTCAGCTATGTGATTCAGGTGTATTGATGAGAAGAGCGGAAATGTAACTGGATTATACAAGTAAGCTCACTACCCCAGATATTGTTGCTCTGTGATTCCATTTTCATCATGGATGGGATTAGGCAAATTGATAAAGAAATGATACGGGCAACCATTACGGCCATTACCTCACCAATGTTCTACAGAATCGATGGAATCACTGGAGAAATAATGTTTAACCACCCATGAGAGGGATGGTTAACCATGTCTCCATAAAAAATATTGTTGAGTATAAATTGAAAGCTCATATACACATTAACTCTCATAAGAGAAAATCAGAACTATCCACTCCACACCACAACACACAAGATTGGAAGTTGTATCAACTTCTTCACACATATTTCAGTTGACTTATTTTTCTAAACAAACAAAAGCCAGCAAATTGGGAATGTAGTTTCTGGCACTTATTTTTCGAGAAACAAACCGTACCCCGATTATTTGGGGTTTTCCTTATTAGTACGTAGGTGCAGGGGTTGGCTGCGGGGAGCATTCAGAACACAATAGCCATAGGAGAAGCACTAGAAGCTGTTGCCCAAAAATGTGATACAAAGGTGGTAGACCAGAGTGATGATGCTGCAACTCAAGCTACTGAGGTTCGTTCAACTGGAAGCAATGTTATTTTCCCGGAACCTTTATGAGACACTTCAAACTCTTAAATGAGAGATGCAAGTTCTGATATTTATGTGCAGAGTCATGGCTTTAATTGCATAACCTTTTGATTTATGTTGTACTTCGGCTATAAAACTTCAATATGATAATTGTACCAAAAAGTAACTTTCACAGGATGCCATATTACTTGATAACTACAAGCACTACTGTCAAAAACCAATCCGTCACAACAAACACGAAACATAAACCAAATCAAAATGACAACCAGAGGAAAGATGTTCTTTTAAGTATCAAGATTCTAGTTGAGCCTAGCAGCAGCAGTGATTGAGGAAGCCACACCACCGGATAAGTTGTCAAATTTGGGTCATTTCTCAGTTCTGCACTTGCAACACCTTGTACATTCGCCCTAGTTACCACTTTACCCGCTACCAGTTCCACACTCGCACCTTGCAACCACCCGTAGAAGCATGTATATAAGAACATTGTTAACGTGCAAAATGTGAAACAAATCTACCTAAAGCCAAAACACCCAGGTTTAATCTTGTCATCATCCCTTGTTGGAAGGGCATTATGAGATGCTGCAGATTTAGGGCCGATCCTGAGATTTTGGAGGCAGCGGTGTGTACGAATATCTTTAGATACAAAGTTACCAATACATTCTCGCATATTTTTCTCGATATTCAGTGACTAAACTATTCAATCTTTTTTGACACTCACAAACTCAATAATGTCCCAACAATTTTAACTTTGAAAAAGTGCAATGTAAATATTTGGAATAACAATATGATGTTTTGACAAAATAAAAAACTTCAACTAAGTCATTTGTCAAAATCATTTGCAATACTTCAATTTTTTAAAAAACATCATTCAAATCAAAACTCGACAATTAAAGTGGTTTGCAATACTTTCATTTTTGAAAAAATATCATTCGCATCAAAACATGAACATTCAAAGTTGTTTGCAATACTTCCATTTTTTAAAAAACATCATTCGAATCAAAAACTGACCATTCAAAGTCGTTTGCAATACTTCCATTTTTGAAAAAAAAAATTCATTCGAAACAAAACCCGAACATTCATTCATTATAATAAAAAGTATGTTCTTTAAAAAAAAACTAAATTGAACTTAATTAACTGAATTAAATTAACAAACTAAATTTACTGAATTGATTGAATGCATGATAAATTTTGCTATTTTCTTAATTTACTGTAACTTTATTGAAGTGAACTGAATTTTTGATGAATTTAAGTAAAATAGAACCAATCCTTACCCGATAATGAATCACATTAGAACTCCTAACATGAGCGATGAAAAATTTAAAAAATTCATAACTATATATGTATAATATACGTATAAATTTGGAGCCCTCAGAATATATAATTAACATTAAGAAAGCTAAAACTAAAAGCTCCATTCACACAAAGCGTTGACACCAACCAATATAAATTTTATAATTTATTGAATACCTCCAGAAGATGTGTCATAGACTAACCATTTTCGGGGCAAAATGTCAAATGCACCAAAATATATCTGCAGGGGCGTCTCCAGCATTTTGAGGGCCCTAGGCAAAATTCTTCCGAAATTTTTTTTATCTTTTTTTTTACATATAAATTTAAAATTAATAATATAATTATCATAATCCATTTTAATAACTAGTAGAAAAAAAAAGTATAATTAATATTCTCCTTAGTACTAGTATATTAACATATGGTGTTTCACATCATTGTTGTCTTTGTTTTCCTCTGTTTTTCTGTTTCGGGGTTTTTACCCCTTCGTGTTACAGAAAAAAACATAACTATTAAAAACGAGAGATTATTCCATATATAGATAAATTCAGATACGTCTAAGAAATTATACAAAATAAAAAATAAGAAACTATTGATGCAAATTATCTATATAAAATATACTTATTTCAATTATTGATAAACTCAACCAACTTATTAAAACATGAGCTCATAAATTCCAACAATCTAAATTACAAGAGAAAAATATTAACAAAAAGAAGTAGATTGTTTAGAAATTATTTTAGGATTGTAGTTCAAGTAAAATATTAAAGTTATTTTAATAAAAAAAGTTAAAAAAAATAATATTTTGTTTTTATTTTTTAACACGATGCGGGAATAAAAAATAAAGGTTACCATAAAAAAGAGCACAAATAAAAACAATGAAAAAACGAAAAACAAAATAGATTTAGTTTAGAGGTGTGGTCGGTGAGTTTCTTGGAATTTTAAATAAATAAAACACACCCAAATAAAATGCTTCGTTTCAATTTCTTTAGAAAATAATAAATTAATAGTTCATCTTCTACCTCTCTAACCTTGCTAACTATTCTAGATGAACACGAGAACTTGAATTTCTTTAGAAAACAATTAGTATTTTTCTGCCGCCGATTAACACAATAAGTATTTTTCTGCCGCCGATGAACACAAGAACTAATCTTTAAATTTGGGCCCCTAGGCGGTTGCCTAAGTCAACTCCCTTCTAGCCGGCCATGTATATCTGTAACTTAAAAAATCTTCAAAAATCTAATTCTTATTATTGAAACTCAAAAGGGATCGAAGTCTTAAATAATAAACAAGTCCTTAAGATCTCCATAGCACCTCACTCATCTCCATCCCTTATCGCAAAAGATAAAGAACTTGTCGTTAAGCTCAGCTGCAACAAAAAACAAAAATCAATCATGATACAAGAAACAAAAAAATTTTGAAAATGTGGACAAAAATAGATAGAAGATATACCCAAACTAGAATCAATCGCCGAAAACATATTGACCATTTCGTTATGTCGCTGAACAAAATTCAATTCAAGTTGGTCCATACGATTGATGACGTCTTGCATGGTTATAAAAACAGCAGGAACAGTTACAGAAACATCAGGAACAATTGCAGAACCAGAACCAGTAGCAATTTCAAGTGAGCGTTTTGGAAGGACATTATGAGATGCTAAGGTTGGGCATGGATCCTGCGATTCAATCTTGGATCAAATATTAAAAGAAAAATATTTACATTTGTGACTGTTTTTGACCGAATTGGACTGAACTCAGTCAAACCAAGTCAATATCATAGTTAAATTTAGAATCATTTTACTTAAATATTTAATCAAAATGAATAAATTTAGTATTCGTGGTCAGCTCTAATAACAATACATGTATCAGAATATATAATTAACATTAAGAAAGCTAAAACTAAAAGGTCCATTCACACAAAGCGCAGCGTTGACACCAATCAATATAAATTTTATAATTTATTGAATACCTCCAGAAAATGTGTCATAGACCAACCATTTTCAGGGCAAAATGTCGAATGCAACTTATATTTCTTTAGAAAACAATAAGTATTTTTCTGCCGCCGATGAACACAAGAACTAATCTTTAAATTTGGAGCCCTAGGCGGTTGGCTAAGGCAACTCCCTTATAGCCGACCATGTATATTTGTAACTTAAAAAATCTTTAAACATCGAATTCTTATTATTGAAACTTAAAAGGATCGAAGTCTTAAATAATAAACAAGTCCTTAAGATCTCCATAGCGCCTCACTCATCTCCATCCCTTATCGCAAAAGATAAGACCTTGTCGTTAAGCTCAGCTGCAACAAAAAACAAAAATCAATCATGATACAAGAAACAAAAAAAAATTGAAAATGTGGACAAAAACAGATAGAACATACCCAAACTAGAATCAATCGCCGAAAACCTATTGACCATTTCGTTATGTCGCTGAACATAATTCAATTCAAGTTGGTCCATATGATTGACGATGTCTTGCATAGTTACAGAATCAGAACCACAAGCAACAATTTGAAGTGCACGTTTTCTACCATGGGACGACTCCGCTACACAGTACTTGTAGACCTCCTCCGGTATTTCCGCTGATTACACTCGGATTCTCGCTTAATGGATAGGCCACAAAATTGCAGGTCTTAGCAGTATAACCAGCAAAATTATAACGTTCAAGAACATCATAATTAGATAAATTAATCTTACCGCTCGAAAATATTAAAATTATTTTAATAAAAAAGTTAAAAAAAAATATTTGTTTTTATTTTTTAACATGATGCGAGAACAAAATACAAACGTTATCATAAAAAAGAGCACAAATAAAACAATGAAAAAACGAAAAACAAAATAGATTTTGTTTGGATGTGGGGTCGCTGAGCTTTTGGAATTGTAAATATATAAAACACTCCCAAATGAAACTCTCCGTCTAAATTTCTTTAGAAAATAATAAATTAATAGTTCATTTTCTATCTCTAACCTAGCTAACTATTCCAGATGAATACAATAACTTGAATTTCTTTAGAAACAATAAGTATTTTTTTGCCGCCGGTGAACACAATAAATATTTTTCTCAATCCCGTAATTGGAAAATGAAGAAAAAATATGCAAGACACTATTTAATTTAGCCAAGGTTAAAATGGAGAAAAAAGATGAAAGATAACCAAAACGACTTTCAATTCAAAATTTCTTTCATTGTCTAAAACGACTTTTATTTCAGAATGGGGAGAGTATATTATATAGATTATATAGATGAAAATATAAACGATTATGTTATGTATTTAATTTGGTCATCCATGATACTAACGATTGTTTCTATAATACATGAATTTGTCACATAAATTTGTCATTATAGATTTTAACCAAAACTGTACACAAATTAATTGGAAGTAGAATTAGGAAATAATTAAAAAATGTAACAAATTAGTATATACCCAATTAAATATATGGATTTGTTACTAAAATTTCACAATTTCCGAAATTTATAAATATTTAATGAAAATGTCAATTAAATAATGTTAATATACATTTAATTAATTAAAAATAGATTTAAAATTTAAAATGCTTCTAAAAATGTCATGTAGGATTGCAAGGGTAGAGATTTAGTATAGTATATAGATATCTGACGTATTGAGTACAACTCCAAAAAAAATGTATAAGAAAACATGTCTTGGACAATTTTTGGGGAAGCCGATGTCAGGATTTTCTGGTCCCGTAGGGCATAGTGTGATTACAAGAGAAGTTGAGAAGAGATAAAATGCTCGGATGCATATGTGGTTTAATATTGGAGGAGCTGACGTGAAATTTGGGGAATGAGCGTTTGGTTTACTGTCCGGTCTCAAGTTTGGTGGTTATGCTGAATGGAAGAAGAAGATAAAGAATCTTGACATGACTCAAAGGTTGAGAAAAAAGTATTTCCTAAAATCTAAGCGAGTTAAGAACAATGAGTTGAAGGATGTTATGGGAACTGTTAAATGAGAAAAGGAAGATGATGATGTAGCAATGACCATGCTCTATTTTGTTTCTTATGTTGTGATTGATAACACCAATAAACGAAACATCAAGGAATGGATAGTTGACCTTGCAGACTGGCCAGAATTACTTACTTCTTTCCCTTAGGGTGTGTTAGGTTTGAGTAGGCTGATAAACTCCATGAAGAAGCCTGTGAAAGAAAGGAAAATAGCCTTTGAAAAGAGTGCATTAGGCGATAGATCTCGGGTAGCCTATCAACTATTAGGATTCCCACTAGCTTTCTAGGTATAATATGGTATGGTGTGATATGTTGTATTTTGTTTTACAATTTAGTTATCGTATAGAGATTGTATATGTTGTATGTCAAGTTTGGATTTGTGAGATCATTGAGGAGGTACGTTAGCATTATGACTATGATGGAGACAAAAATATTATCCCGCGATTTCTAGGGTGGCAACTGAAGGATAATGTAGGGGCTATGAAAGCTGAAGAGATTAGAGGTAAACGAAAACAATTAAAATAATATTATTTAGTGAAGTAATATTAAGTCAAACTGGACTATAAACGTTAAGCCACCATATAAAGTGATCTAGTTTAGTAATTAACGATCGAAAACTATTGCAATTTCAAATTATATTTTTTTTTTGCCTATAAAAGATAACTAATCCTAAACGTTAAGATTGCAAGTTCCATGAATGATGAAACATAACTAATACTCTATATCATTGATCTTTAACATTAGAGGTTGCAACTTGGTTTACTGAAAAATACGAAGACTGGATATTTGAGAAGGTTTATACTCCCTTGTCCTAATTTCAATATCTCAATTTGGCGCCTACTATGGCTTCACAACATAGAAAATGAAAAACTTGTGACAAACAACAACTATAAAATGACAAAAAATATTTTGTTGCAACTTTAATGCTAGTTGAATGTCTGCTAGAATTTGGAGAAATCGGTTTCCCTTGCCGAAATATTATTGATAAAGCCCTATTTATATACACGTACAAAGTATTAGGTTGTATGTAATTACAATTGTATCCTGTATTCTAACACCCCCCCCCCCCCCCTCAAGTTGGAGCATGGAGATCCCGAACGCCCAACTTGCCAAGTAAATAAAGAAATTGTCGTTTGCCTAATGCTTTGGTGAAAATATCTGCGAGTTGCTCATCGGTAGACACATAATAAGTCGAAATGAGGCCCTCCGTAAGAGCATCTCGCACATAATGACAATCCACCTCGATGTGTTTTGTTCGCTCATGAAAAACTGGATTTTGAGCAATGTGAAGTGCAGATTTACTATCACAAAATAAATTCATTGCCCGGGGATGGTCAACCCCGAGACTACCAAGAAGAGCCTTCAACCATTTGAGCTCACATGTAATGGCTGCCATGGAACGGTATTCTGCCTCCGCCGATGATCGAGACACGGTGTGTTGCTTCTTTGTTTTCCATGAGATAGGCGAGCAACCGAGAAAAATAAGCCAACCGGTAAGAGACCGACGTGTGAGAGGGCAACTAGCCCAATCGGAGTCACACCAACCCGTCAAGAGCAAATCACAATCAGATTTTAAAAGAATACCTTGACCGGGACAGCCCTTCAAATAACGAACCACACGAAGGGCTGCTTCCCAATGCTCGTGCCTCGGTTCATGCATGAATTGAGCAAGAATATGAACCGAGTAAGCCAAATCTGGACGAGTAAAAGAAAGATAAATAAGCCGACCAACAAGACGACGATACTGTTCAGGATTATCCAGAGATGTCCCACTAGCAAGAGCTAAAGTATGATTTTGTTCAATTGGAAATGGTGAAGGCTTGGAACCTAGTAAACCAGCTTCAGCAACAATATCAAGTGTATACTTTCGTTGACAAAGGAAAATCCCCTCCGGACCACGAGCCACTTCAATTCCAAGAAAGTACTTCAAAAGACCTAAATCTTTCATATGAAAACATGCACTCAAATACTTCTTGAAATCAGCGATAGCGGAAGAGTGATTACCCGATATTATCAAATCATCGACATAAATTAAAACATTGAGTTGAACCTTGCCTCGACGAAGAGTGAATAACGAATAATCAGAGTAAGATTGAAGAAAACCATACTGTTTCAAAGAGGCCGTTAACTTAGCAAACCAACACCGTGGAGCTTGACGCAACCCATAAAGAGATTTCTTCAAACGACAGACCATGCCCGGCTTGGCTCCCTGAAAACCAGGTGGCAACTTCATATAGACCTCCTCATCGAGATCACCATGAAGAAAGGCGTTGTGTACATCCATCTGATGTAATTCCCAATTTTTAGCAGCTGCTATAGCAAGAAAGGCTCGAACTGTCACCATTTTGGCTACAGGTGCAAAGGTCTCGGTATAATCAATTCCTTCAATTTGATGATTGCCAAAAATGACCAATCGAGCCTTGAGGCGCTCTATTGTGCCATCGGCATGATATTTAATTTTATACACCCACTTACACCCGAGTGCTTTCTTACCCGGCGGTAACTCCTCCATAACCCAGGTCTCATTAGCTTCTAAAGCACCAATTTCTTGCTACATTGCTTCACGCCAACCCGCATCTTTCATTGCTTCATTAAAAGAGCGAGGTTCTATACCAGATAAGACAGCTGCAAGAAAGATACGGTGTTTCACAGAAAACTTGTCACAATTCACAAAATGTGCTATAGGATAGGGATTACCTGAGGAAACAGATGGCGCAGATGAACTCGGAGATGGACTCATTTTCTGCACATTGTTCATAACATAGTCTTTTGCCCAACCTGGAGGACGCTTAACACGGACCACACGGCCTATAGGAGAAGGAGACATGGGCAAAGAACTACCCGCCATTCCCACGGGAGGAGTGGTTACATCAACTACTGCCTCATCAGTAACCAAAGGCACAAGAGGCACCGCAGAAGGAACTTCCATTCCAGTAGCCGAAGAACCCACACCATCATTATCATCATCATGTATAGTCATAATTGGAGGAGAAGAAGACTCACCAACATCTAACTCGGAAGAAGATACATCCTGAAAGGGAAATTCATTCTCATGAAAGTCCACATCCCGAGAGACAAAAAAATCTCCTGTGTCAAGATCATAGAATTTCCAACCTTTCTTGCCATTCGGATAGCCAACAAAAATGCATTTACGGCTTCGAGGAGCCCATTTATTTCTCTTAGATTTTTGATCATGAACAAAACTCAAACAACCAAACACCCTTAGTGTATCATAGTCTGGAGGCTTGTCAAACAAGACTTCATAGGGTGTTTTATTTTGCAAGACCACCGATGGTGTCCGGTTAATTAGATAAACTGCTGCAAGAATACATTCCCCCCAAAATCTAATCGGTAAATTACCTTGAAACATTAACGCTCGCCCTACATTCAAAATATGTTGATGTTTCCGCTCCACACGACCATTTTGTTGTGGAGTACCCACGCAAGAAGTTTGGAACAAAATACCACGTACAGAGAAGTAATCAAGCATACATTTAAATTTTGTACCATTGTCACTACGCACAATCTTAATGGTCGTGTCAAATTGGCGTTCTACCATAGCAAAGAATGAACAAAAGGCCTTATAAACCTCAGTTTTATTTCGCAATAAATAAACCCACACAGCTCGAGAAAAATCATCCACAATGGTTAAAAAATAAACAGCATCACACGAAGAAGGAGTATTATTCGGACCCCACAAGTCACAATGAATAAGTTCAAACTTTCTACTTGCTTTATTTTCACTAAGAGAAAAACAATCACGTTTTTGCTTTGCTTTAGGACAAACTACACAAGCTTTATTGGACTTTTGCATATTACTAGAATCTAAGGCAACCACCAACTTGACTGCTTTATCTGAAGGATGACCAAGACGTCGATGCCACAACTCAAACTCTGTCAAACCCGAAACAGTAACTGCTTGCACAATAGGAACGCTTCGGAAGAAATAGAGTCCATCCAGTCGTTCACCCGCTCCAATCAGATTCCCCGAAATTTGGTCCTGTATAGCACATAAAGAATCAGCGAATTTAACAAAGCAAATAGAATCATCAATCAGTTGGGATACTGAAATTAAATTGCAAGTGAGTCGGGGTACAAATAAAACATTTTGGAGACTTATTCCCCGAGATAACATCACACGCCCTTTCATAGTGGCAACTGTATGTTGACCATTAGGCAAGCCCACAGGACAGTCCGGAATCCTCACAACATCCACCAAGCAAGTTAGATCTCCAGTAACGTGATGAGAGGCACCTGTATCAAGTATCCAAGACAAAGAAGAAATCTCACCAGTCATTCTATCTCCTTGACTTTTACTATCAATCATGTTTAACAGAATTTGCACTTGTGCTTTGTCTAAGTTCAAAGATTGAATATCAATAGAATCAGTAACAGCATTTGCACGAACAGGAGTGTCTCTTCCACGACCGACGGAAGAAACAGTACCCGTGGAGGCAGCCCCACCACGAGTTGAACCTCGGCGATTACCGTCGCGATTGCGATCAACCCACCATTCCGGATAACCATGAAGTTTAAAACAGGTACTAGCATCATGCCGAGTCTGCTTGCAATGAGTACAAGTCAATTTTGATTTGTCATAACGATCCGAGTTACCCTTAGAACGATCAACTTGGAGAGCAAACGCGTGAACATCAGCTGCTGCAGTCACCACCTTCTCCCGTGCAATATCGCGGGAGCGCTCTTCCTGAACAAAAACTTCATATGCCTCCTCCAATGTGGGGGTAGGTTTTTGAGAGAGAAGATTAGTACGAACAGCAGAATAAAGATCGTCATCAACACCAATCAAGAATTGATGAAAGCGCTCCTCCTCCCGATCCGCCTCAAACTTCCCTTGAACACCACAAGTACAGAGACCACATTCACAGGTATGCATCGGTTTCAACCGATTCAGCTCATCCCAAAGAGACACAAGACTGTTATAATACTCCTCAATCGACATACCTTTTGCTTGTTTGCAATTGGTGATGGCAGCTCGCAATTGTTGAAGACGGGGTCCGTTTGCCTTCGCGAAACGCTTCTCCAAATACACCTAGAGGCGACGCGCCTCATCATGAAAAGGGACCGTAGAGGCAACCTTTACATCCATTGTTCGCATAATCCATGACACAATCATGGAATTAACTGTGTCCCAATCCAAAAGCTTTTTCTTGTCGGTGGGTTTGTTAACTTTTCCATCAGGAAAAACAAATTTTCTACGAGATTTCAGTGCCAAAGTAATGGCTCTCGACCAAGTTACATAATTATCTCCTTTGAAAACGACATGGGTAATGATATTACCGGGTTGATCACCGGATCCAAGATAATAAGGAGAAGAAGTATCAATCTTTCCCTCGTCTGTCATAATTTTGCAAAGGAAAATCAATGAACAGAAGAGAAGAAAGGGAAAAAGAACGATTTTAGGGTTTGGTTTGCTAGACGGCTTGCTCTGGTACCATGCTAGAATTTGGAGAAATCGGTTTCCCTTGCCGAAATATTATTGATAAAGCCCTATTTATATACACGTACAAAGTATTAGGTTGTATGTAATTACAATTGTATCATGTATTCTAACAATGTCTTTAAATAATTTTTTTGTCAGCTTCTGCTTTTCAAAAAAACAGTTTTAGAGTTTCATCTAATTATGTGTTCTTTTTCTCAACATGGATGAAGTAACTTCCATCATCTTGATTTCTTTAGATCAAAGCTTAACAATGGAGTTTAATATGTGTTTAATGGCAAGGAAGTTTATAGATTAAAGAGGCGTTAGAGTTGGATAAAGGACAAGGGATGACATCATGTTCAAATTGAATGGGATTCACTCGTTATTTTTCAGTCTATGGCTTGCCCGTTAAAGGTGCTTTTGTCTTTTAACGTCATGGTCAAAGATTGTGTTATTCTTCTTAATGAGCTTTCTTTTTTCTTTATGTCATTCTCGGCTAATTCTATTGCACATTTTATTGTTAGGTAGGTTGTTAATGAGAGTCGGATTGCATGTACCTCACGACTATTTATGTAACGAGTTATCTAGTTCTTCGTAATAATATCGTTTTGTTTGTCAAAAAAAATAAAAAATACTCAATTAATATATTTTTTGAAATATTGTACATTTATTTTGAATTGAACATTTAAAATTTAAATAGATTTTTCCGAGCTCAGATAGCTGGAATTGTCTATTTTGGATTTTACATACTTATCCTTGTCTATTTAGGATTTCCAGAGCTTGGTTGTAGTCGTCTGTAATCAATTTGGGTTTTTTACTGATTCTTTTCTGTAGGGTTTGAAAAATTAAAACATGGAAACAACAGATAAGTTATCTGAATTTGCTGTCCAAACTCCCACTGGTTTCATCTGTAAGTTCTGTTCTAGAGAATTTGATGATCGTAGGAGGATTATATGCCATTTGGCCAAAATCAAATGCAATGAGGTGGATGATTGTCCCCTAGTCCCCGAAGATGTTCACAAGCAACTGCTCCAACAACTTAAACTTAGCAGAAAACGAGATTCTACATCTACTCATCACTCGAAACGCGCTGCTTTCTCAACTAGAGGGCTTCATTTGTTGGCAACTCAAGTTGTAGGTAAACAGTTTGACGATTACATTGGAGATATCTGGTCTTCTTTGATGGATAGTCATGTGTTTCGGATTGGCATTCGTGGAATTGGAGGTGTTGGAAAAACTCTCGTTGCCAAGCATATTAATAACAAGCTCCTTCACTGTCCCAACCACTTTCATCATGTTTTCTGGCTTAATATGTCTCCTCCTCCTTATACACTTCGTGATTTGCAAACTTGTGTTTCCATGGCAGTGGGTGTACATCTACCCGATGAAGATGATGAAACCAAAAGGGCAGCAAAACTGGCAAAACTGTTGGCTGGAAAGGAGAAATCCCTTTTGATTTTAGATGACCTTTGGGATTTTATTTCTCTCCAAGATGTTGGAGTCCCTGTAGGTGCGGATGGATTTACTGTGCTTTTTACTACACGGTCTTTGGGAGTGTGCAGGAAAGTAGGCTGCCAAAGGGAAATTGAACTACACTGTCTCCCTCCAGATGAAAGCTATGAATTGTTCAAGAAAGAACTCGGGAAGGAAACAACTCTTTCCACAGAGGTTGAAGAGATGTCAAGATTAGTTGCAGACAAGTGTTTTGGTCTCCCCTTCGCTATCACAATCATGGCGAGAGAAATGAAGGGCGTAACTGACAAACACAGATGGAGGAATGCACTGAGTGGGCAAATGCGGAAGAAAGCTGATATGGAGATATTCCAGAAATTGAAGATTACTTATGAATACTTGAAAGACCCAACATTGCAACATTGTTTTCTATGCTGTGCATCACTAGTTGACAGACTACTTAGTCGATGAAGGGGTCATAAAGAAGAATATGAATACCAGGATGGAAGAGTTAGACGAGGCTCTCACAATGCTTGATTTTCTCCGTGATGCAGGCCTTCTGGAAATTGGTAGCTCCAATTACGTGAGCATGAATGAGCTGATTCGGAGTATGGCCCTTCAAATGATGGAAGAAAGCCAACATGGAGCGATTATTAAAAATCACATGTCTTTAGCAGAGTTGCCAGATGTCAATAGTTGGACTGAAGATCTAGTGAGAGTGACACTACAAAATAACAAAATAGAGAACATTCCTTCTAATTTTTCACCAAGCTGCACTAAGCTTTCAACCCTGGTGCTGACTCGAAATTTTGAATTGAGATGCATTGGAGACTCGTTTTTTGGGGGAATGCCTAGGCTTAAGCTTTTAGATCTTTCGCATACAAAAATTGAGAGTTTGCCACAATCTGTATTCGGCCTTGTCAATCTCACTATATTACTACTTGTATGCTGTATAAAGTTGAAAAAGATTCCCTCAGTCGCAGGACTCAAGGCGTTGAAGAAGTTGGATCTCACTGATTCTGCAGTGGAAGAAGTGCCCGGAGATATCGAAAGGCTGTCAAAACTCACGTATCTGGATCTGTCTTTGACTGATATTAAGGAATTAAATTTCGAGATATTTGCAAAGCTCTCCAATCTGCAATTCCTTCAACTCCCCTGCTCACTCACAGTTAACAAAGAAGTAATTGGACGCTTAGGCAGGCTGGAAGCATTGTCCTGCAGCTTTTCTAATGTAGTTGAGCTTAACAATTATCTTATGCATCTGGAAGGCGGGTTTAAAAAAAGGGTACCACCATTGCAACTGCATGTTCGAGTCGGAAGAGGATCTAGTATTTATGCTAGTAATTTAATTTGTGATTTTGAGGAGCACTATGCTGAAAAAGACGATGGTTGGAGTGCGGTTGCTTTGCATAACTGTGATATAAACCATTCAGATCTGTGGAAATACTTCCAAGAGATAATAATTGATGAATGCAATGGCACAAGAAGCTTGTGCAAGTTTTTCCCAATCAAAGGCGCAGCTGAACTCGAGCACTTTTCCGTTAAAAATTGTGACAAATTAGAGTTTTTGTGTTCGTTGTCTGCGACAGGCCAAGGTATACTCAAAAACATCAAGCACATGGAGTTGGTCTTCTTAGAAAAGTTGAGTGTCCTTGTCAGGAAAGAAGGAGATTTACCTTATGGCGGCTCGTGTTTTTCAAATTTAACAAGTTTTCTGATAGAAGCTTGTCCAAGCATGAAGCTGCTACTCCCCATCCATCTTATGCCGAACCTGGAAAACCTCCAACGATTATATGTAATAGATTGTCCTTTAATGGGGGAGATATTTGGAGCAGAAGTGAAAGAAGGAGAAAGCAAAATGGTTGAAAAGAAAATATGTTCTCTCCCCAAATTAAGTGTCTTGTGGTTAAGAGATCTACCAGAGTTGAAGAGCTTTTGTGGCGGGGGAACAATTTGTCGGCTTCCCAAATCCTGCTCCATCACAATAAAGGAGTGTCCAAAATTTACGACTGATATGGCACGAAGCTAGTCCTTTCTAAAGGCCAATGGTGAGACATTTAACTTGTTTTGTTTCGTCAAATCGTGGCTTGTTTAAATTTGTCATGTAACAGTTTACTTAACGATACGCAGGTTCCACAATGTTTGCTGCAAGAGTTCAAGTGCTTCTTCAAACTTGATCAAGTTTAGATGCTGCATGATTCTATTATATTTATGTGTTTGTTTCCTTTAAGTTATATTTCTCCTTTGCTGTTACTTTTTTTTTGTTGAAATGGAGGTGCTAAAAACCCCAATCCTTTGCTGTTACTGTTTATTCTGGGTTGTAATGGTTTTTTTGATTCTGCTGTATGGATTCTTTCTTGGCTTTTCATTTCCAAAGATGGTTTTAAGTTAAAGTGCTATCTTCCTATGGGTTGTGTGTATTTGATATCCTTTTGTTAAGCCCATGCTCATTCCTAAAACACACCAGGGCCAATATCTTGCTAGAGTTTCTAATAAAAAGCCGTCATTTAGACCCCGTATTTTGTTTTGGGTGCATCTCAAACACGAGAAATTCTATAATTGTGCCGGTTCAACATGTGTTATTGTTTAATAGTGTTTTAACACATTCTTGAACTTCTAAGTAAATAATTTAATTAATAAAAAAATTAAGATGTGTTAAGACATTATTAAAATCTATTTTTTTTGTGATAGATCAAGTCCAAAATAAAATTTCACCTCAAACATATTAGCACAGAATTCATAATTATAAAAAGAGCAATTAACCCATTGTCTTACTGAGTCAACTATTTATTGTTTCGTTACATCAAATTATTTTGAAATAACTACACCTAAATTTGTTAGGAAAAGAATTAGCTAAAAGTAAATTTAGACATTTATAAGTACAAGATATACCAAATCTTGATGATGAGTGTTTAGTGTTTACAATAAAATTTAACAAAAGCTAAGTCTTAACGAAACAAATACTCAAAGATTTATATTATTGTATTTAGGATTAACTTTAAATAAATGTTTTGTGGTTTTCACGTTTTTGCAAATAAAAATTTGTAGTTTACCGATTGAGTATATAAAGGATTATAGTCCGCTTTGTTTACAGAAATAAGAAAATGATCGATTTTGTTGACGTAAATGATGGACATTTTTTGTCCAAACACCTTTTTAAACTTTTAACTGAGTACGTAAAAGTTAAGCTCAAAGGTTAAAAAATATTTTTAGACAAAAAAATATCATTACTTACATCAACAAAATTGAGCATTTTCTTAATTATGTCACAAACTACAATTCTCTATTTATATATAAGAAAACCTGCAAATTACAATTTTTTATTTGTAGAAAAAAACAAAACTATAAAGCACATACCTTTATATGCGAACTGATAAACCACAAATCTTTAATTGCAAATTCATGAAACCACAAACATTATTTTTAAACTTAACCCTTAAAATTAACCTTATTTAATCCTTCCATCTGCGTAAGCTTCATGGACTGTTCAGACAAACAGAGGAGCCACCACCTAGTCGGCGACCGTCTGTCAACAAACTATCTCTAACTTGACACGTGCACTATCCAAAACAAAAAGCAGACATACATCCATAACGACACACTTGACACGTGTCTTATGAAATGCCACGTTTGATCTCAATCCTTATGACTGGGAAAATTATATATAAACATCTCTTCTAAAATTTCTAATTTCATCTCATCATACAAGAAGAGCTTTAACTATAACATTACCAAATTAAGAACATGAGCCAGCAGGCACAGCCACGGCGGCCGGAGCAAGGCGGAGGTGTACTCGGGCAAGGTCAAGAAGAGCCTATAAAATATGGTGACGTTTTCAATGTCTCCGGGGAGCTTGCAGAGAAACCTATAGCACCGGAGGATGCAAACATGATGCAGAGTGCTGAGACTATGGTGTTCGGGCAGACTCAGAAAGGCGGTCCGGCTGCAACGATGCAGGCGGCTGCTACCCGGAATGAGAGAGCTGGACTTGTTGGTCACTTTGATGCTAGTGATGCTACTACTCAACAAGGTGTTACTGTTACGGAGACTGATGTCCCCGGTGCCCGGATTGTCACCGAGAGTGTCGCCGGCCAGGTTACCTCTTATTTTCATGAATTATTTCAGAACACCCACCATATGGCAATTTGGTGCAAGTTCTTTTTAAGAATAAAATAAAATTATTCATGTAACATCTATTGTAATTAAAAATCACAATTCAGAATTACAGATTTTAGTTTACTCTCCTCATGTTGTGGATCATACATCATATGTCACGTTTGGATCCTCAACTAAAGTTAGAAGACCCGGACCCCATAATAATTTTTCCTCATACTTAGCCTCTTAAGTATGAGGCTGTAAAGGAAAAGGAAAATGGTTATGGTTATTCAGTATTATATATAAAAACTTTAGGAGTACGAGTGTTGCATCACTCCTAAATTATAAGTGGTAGGTACTAATATTTATGAGGTGTGCTCTAGGTTGATACCCGGGGTTATTCGGTTTTATAATAAAAAATTATAAAATCTAGTAGTTATAATGGGAGTACGAGAATCACTTCTATAAGTGAGATATGGTTAAGTTCATTAGATCTGGTTTTGGAATTATAAGAAAATATAACTTTCTATACTACCGGTAACAAAATGTGTTTTTTTTTGTTATCAGTAGATGTTACCACTAATATAATGTCAGGGTACTTTTTCGTACATCAATTACAAATATTTGTGAAATACTTATTATAATATTATCAATGTAATCAGGATTTATTGAAGTAATTTGAGGTGAGTGGCAACATTTGTAGGTTGTGGGGCAGTATGTAGAGGCGACTCCGGTGCAGGGGTTGGCTGCGGGGAGCGTTCAGAACGCACTAACCATAGGAGAAGCACTAGAAGCTGCAGCCCAAACATGCGGTACAAAGTTGGTAGACCAGAGTGATGCTGCTGCGATTCAAGCTGCTGAGGTTCGTGCAACTGGTAGCAATGTTATCGTCCCCGGTGGACTCTCTGCCACTGCTCAATCTGCAGCATCTCATAATGCCCTTCCAACAACGCGGGATGATGACAAGATTAAGCTCGCGGATGTTTTGGCTGTAAGTAGATAACTAGATTTGTTTTGCATTTTTCACATTGTTGTTTTGCATTTTTCACATTGACGATGTTCTTATGTACACGTCTTTGCGGGTGGTTTCAGGGTGCGAGTGTAAAGTTGGGAGCGGATAAAGTGGTAACAAGAGCAGATGCAGAAGGGGTTGTAAGTGCAGAGCTGAGAAATGACCCAAATTTGACAACGCATCCTGGTGGTGTGGCTGCCTCAATCACTGCTGCTGCTAGGCTCAACCAGAATCTTGATACTTGAAGAACATCTTTCCTCTAGTTGTCATTTTGATTTGGTTTGTGTTTGTTTGTTGCGACGGATAGGGTTTTGACAGTAGTGCTTGTAGTTATCAACTAATATATGGCACTCTATGAGAGTTAGTTTTTGTACAATTATCACTACTATTCGTCTTGAGCTTGAAGTTTTGTGGCTGTAATACAACTTGAATCACAAAATTCTGCAAGTAAAGCTATGATCTAGCACATTAGCAGTTCTCGTTTAAAAGTTTGTCAAATTTTATTTCATGGTAAGAGTCCTTGTGAATGGCTTTATTGACCCATTTTCAGATTTCAGTTGTCCGTTGTCCTTTCTCTCCTTTCTCTCTGTTCATACAGATAGTGGGCAGTGATTAACTAACAGTTTTCTTCAAGAAATCTTGGCTGTTCTGAATATGATGGTGGGCAGTGAGTTGAACTTTAAAATTAGTGATTGTTAACTTCAGTTTTCTTTGTAGTAATTAGGTTTTTCGAGACGTAATTTTCATGTGGTGTTTGTGTTTTCTATTTCTAAACTAATCCAAAAATGTTGGATGGTGTAGCACATGATTAAGAATTACCACTTCTAGTGAGGCTATCTGGGATGTTCCTCTTCCTTGTTACCTGACAAAAAATAAAAAGTTTTCTTTAAGCAAAAAGTCCCAACATAATACCGTGATTAGAGACAAAGCTGATAGAATTGATGTATTGTAGGCCCAGTTGATATTTGGGCCTAGATACTGAAATGGGTGGGTTCCAATTATGGGCCTACCATTACTCCAATCTGAAATGATTGACATGATTCTCTTTTCAATTAATGTATTGTGAGTACTTATTAAAGAATGATAAGGTAGATTTTCAAAAGAAGAAATAAAACAAGGGAGTCCAATAGTAATATGTAGTAATTGACGATTAGTGCACATTACAAATCATTTAAAAGAGACGTCGAAGTTTAAGGGTGCGCTTTTTTTAGGTTGGAAGAGGTTAATTGAAGTAAAATTATTTAGCTAACCATGTGTGTAAAGCTTATTACAAGGCTGATTATATAATCAAGTTTGAAAAGTCGGGGTTATTGGGAAGGAGGAAATTTGAAGGTTTTCGAATAAAGGGGAATGTGACATGAATTTTGAAGGTTTTCAAATAAAGGGCAGGTGAAATATGAATAAAGGTTATTTTGAGTTTAAAAACTTTTTTTCGTACCCTAATTCCATTGGATTTGAGGGTTAAATATTTAACCTCATCTCCCTTCCATTCCATTTTCACCTCTCTTTTCTTTCTCTTCAGGTACTAAATCTTCTCTAACTTTCTTCTAAGCAAACTTTAAGGAACTCCGATCAGAGTGGGTTTGTAATTCAATAATCTAAACAAATCTAGAGGTTTAAGGGAGTTTGGTTTAGACCATCTCTAATGCTTTTTAAATTTCTCAAAATCTCTATTTTTTTAACTTTCAATTTCCAATAGTCCTTCAAATAAATCTCTAAATCACGAGATATGAACAGTGAAGCACCACATTTGGACTAACTTTGAGGCGATTAAAATCTACAATCAAGTTGACTTCTCTTGAATTAAGTTAACTTTTATTGATGTGATAATCACGTCATGTTTTCATTAAATTTATGTTTTAGTCACTTGAGTTTTTTTTTCCTTTCTTTTTTTTTTATAAAAATAGAGTTATTGAGAAATTTAATTGAGATAAAATCTGAATTACTTTGAGTGATCTTGTCGAGAAGAATTATAGCTGAGTAAATCTTCTTATAAACCCCTACAAGATTGTATATATGTGAGAACCCTTTAATTTTGTCAAGAAATCAATAATAGGAGCAATAATAAGAAGAGTGGGGTACTTATTAAATTAACCTATTCAAGCATGCATAACAGTTCCATGATTGAAGGAAGTACATCATTGTAATAATTTATTTTCATTTTACATGAATCATCCATAATTTTTATGAAAGAAACTCATAAGTGTTCTGCAGACGAGGAAGGTTAAGGGTTAGGACAATATATACGCCTGAAACGACTCGTGATGACAAGCATAAAGCTTGTTTTGGTGTCTGAAAATTAGGACAATTTATACAACAAACTTTCATATCCGACAATGCTATATATATATGCAAAAAAGTCAAACCCTTAACACATTGCTTGGTTTCTTTCGTAGATATTGCCACACCTGAACTATCTTCCTCTAACTATAAGATTCTTGCTTCTTTTACTTCCCCAATGTTATTCGGCTTCCGCAAGAAGTCCGGTCCAATTACTACAAAACGTTGGGATCAAAATGAAGAAGACTAATAAACGGTTGTCTAGTATCCTAGAACGACACATACATTATAGGAATTCGAATGATATTTGGTACATATGTTCGTTTGTATAAACAAAATCAGAATGGTACACAATTTGGCCGACCCATTGCTTTTCTAAAGAGTTGTTGACGTTAGAGAGTGTCTTGATCGGGTATTCATTTCTCTTTTGTTTTGAAGGAACCATTAAGTGACATTAGGTTGTGATCTCCCAAAATATTAATATGTACGTGTCATCTTTCGTTTTTGAAATAAGAGATGTTGGGTTTTCAATTGTAACTTAAACTTTTGTTTCAAATGGTTCATTTTAAATCAAAGTCTCTCAAATCAAGTGATTCCGTATTCGAACCTTACAACTCCATCAATTGATAAAAAGTTATTATTTTTCAGACAAACAACTTAAGCTTTTGGTTAAATGATTCATTGCAACCTAATTACATCAAAAGATACTTAAAAAAGTTTGACTGGACCTTATAAATACGAACAATAATAAGGAAATGTTGGATATCCAATAGAGGTGAGAGTTTAATATTGCTTAATTGATCTCATTGAAAGATCACAAGCTTAGTCACTAAAATTCTAAAACCTTTTCCCCTTTTTTTTCAAAAAAAAAAAAAAAAAAAAACGTTTTTTCTATTTCCTATTTTATTTTTTACAAAACAAACAAATTCTGATGTCGACTAATGACCCAAATGAGGGATGTTACGAACATAAATTTTATGTAAATAATGTTTTGCAGGAGAAAATAAAAAAGGTGGAAATAATATATGTAAATATGGAATATAGACTATGTATATATACATGAGAAGTAGCTAGCATTACAAGTAGTACTAATGTTGGTCTTATTATGTAGTGGTCTTTGTCTGCTTCTTTAACAGTTTTTGTACCCATATATCCCTTTCATCTTCTTTATGTTATGCATTAAAAAAAAAATGGATATATAGTTACCAAAAGAAAAATATTTGGATACATTATTATTAGTTCATTGAGAATTATGATAATGCAGGCTAAATTAATCAAACTCATTGTTAACTCTTATCATCAGCCAAGTCAGTCCATTAGGTGATCGTAGTGTTCGGGCACCTTAACCCTGTGAAACTAGACCGTTGAGGAATGTCATCGTCTTGGACGATTTGATACCATAAGATTTTAGAGCCGGTCATTGTGCCCGAATCGGTGTGTTTAAAGATATCTACATCATAACAGTCCGACATGTCCTCACCTATAAATATCTTCACTATAATAAATGATGGTACATTTACAACTTCTTTCTCATAACTTATCTACTTTTATTATATTTCTAGAAATTTAATAACTTGAATGTCACATGTTATTAGACCCTCATCCCCCCTATACAAGAGACCGACGATACTAAGACAATAACCGACTCTTACAAAAATCTCACTACATATCCACTTAATCATTAATAACATTAATTAAATAATTTTAACTTCAAATCTTATTTCATTCATTCTATAGCACTTGTCACATTAAATCAAATTAATACATATATGTAAAAAATGATTAAATCATACTATTAAATTTGTATGCTATGAACTAAAAACCATTTATTTGTTTTTTTAGATAATACTCTCTCTCTCTTTTTGTCAAAAAAAAATAATACTCTTTTTTTTCTTAGTATTCATCAAATTATACCACAATTCTTGTGTTGAAAAATAAAAAATAACAAAAAGTAAAAATAAAATTTTAAATTCTCAAAAAGAAAACTAAGTAATGAAGTTGAGTAGAATGAAATGGATTACTGTAAAGTGAAATGAAAAATATACGGTACAAGAAATTTTTACTATCTTCTTCATAACACGGTGAGTAAAAATATTATTTAACAAATTGAACTAAAATCATATTCTTAATCTCTTATCTGTAATTGATTTCAATTCAGTTCGATTGCACTCAGTTAAGTTTTAGTAATTGTCTTCAATTAATACACTTCAAATTCAGTTTACTTTAATTAAATAAATTTCAATATAAATAACGTGACTTATACTTGAGACAGCATTTTTTATATTAATATTTTATTTTTATTTTTTTTGAAAGGAAATTAATTTGTTGTATTAATTTCTGAAATAAATTATTTTTGGCTCAGAATTATAATAAACAAAATATTCCCTCTCTACCCTTACAAACAAATAAATACCCCACCATGCCACCTTTCTTTCCTTTTCATCTTTCACACACTCCCTAAACTTTTCCTACCAAAAACATGTCAATACTCTTCTGGAAAAACCTCCTCAAATGCTTACCTTCCTCCTCCGCCCCACCGCCACCGCATCCCTTCATCTCCGACCACGACCACCGCCGTCTACTCCCGCCACCTCTCACCACCACCACCACCTCTGCCGCCGCTGACACCTCAATTACAACTAAAAACTTCAACTCCATCTACGACCTTTCTTCAGCTTCCACTTCCAAATCCCTCAGCACTCCTTCAACCTACTCCTTCTCCTCCTCCGATTCAGACTCCGACTCCGATTCTCCGGCGCCGGACCTTGCCGCCATTATTGCTTCACAGCGATTCTTCATCTCCTCCCCTGGCCGCTCCAACTCCATCATAGAACCGCCGCCTGAAGAGAATTCTCCGCCGTCACCGCCGTCGGTTGACGGAGGAGTCGCCGTGAAAAAGTACTCGCCGGATCCGTACAGTGATTTTAGAAATTCGATGAAGGAGATGATCGAAGCGAGAAATATAAAAGATGTGAGGAGTAATTGGGATTATTTACACGAATTACTTTCGTGTTATCTTAATTTGAATCCTAAACATACGCATAAGATTATAATTAGTGCGTTTTCGGATTTGATTGTTTGCTTGTTATCGGAATCGGAATTCGACGATGGCGTTAAGAATAGCGGAGACAGCCGGCGGCGGTTGTAGGCGGTGTTCTTTTTTTGTGAGAAATTGAGTAAATTAAGTATGCAACGGTGAAAAGGGTAAAAGTGTAATTTGGTAAATGGGAGGAGAAAAAACAAGAAAAGCGTGGGATGAGTTAATTTATCGATGTTTTGTTGATAAAGAGAGATCAATGAGCCAATGCATTGTGCATGTACGAGTTTTTGTTTATTATTTTTTTTTTTTTGTTACTTTGGATTGGAATGAATCGACTTGTAAAAACCAAAGTTGACAAATCGCTTAGTTTTTGATTAGTTTTCAAAAGAATTGAGTTACTCAATTAGTGTCTAATGTTTTTTGTGTCACTGTTAAATTATTGTCTAATTAGTTTGATAAATTTTACCATTATAGTTAATAATGAAATGTCAATTGATTGATCTAATAATTTTGGTTTATTATGATTTTGTGGCTCCATGTAAGTTGTCATGGGCAGAATCTCACACAAAGGTGATTAATGTTTATGTGGCACCTCCACTTTTTCGAAGAGTTCAAAGTTAGTGCTTAGCGGACGACTTTCTACTTTAATAACGCTAGCTCTTACAAGGCCGACTCAAAACAAGTGTCAATTAAAGAAATGTTAATTTCGGTTCCCAGCTTCAAGCTCAATCAGTGATATTTTTGTTCTATTTGCTAGTCACGATTTTGGGGAATGATAAAGTACATTGACCAATATGGTACCATGATATTCACCCCTGTTAAAATCAAATGAATACTCATATCTTAATCATTTATATTCAATATTTCATCTATTTAGAAATGATAATATCGAGCTTTGTGCATGGCCCAAACAAGGCCTAGGGCGCGGCCCATAACCATTGTACCGAGGCCAAAGAGGGAGAAAGACCGTCATCAAGGATCTGCGTTCGCATAAGGGTCACGATGCAATTGAGTACCATGATTCACGATCTTCATTGGGGCCCTTAAAAAGGGAATAAAGATGTCAAGTTGTCTCACTCACAGGTTAAAGTAAAATATCGTTAGGATTTTGTTTACTTAGCTATTACGCCAAGGGTAAAAGCGAAAAGATCCTCTACTAGGTATCACCTCAAAAGTCTATAAATACATCACCTATTATTATCATAAAAAAGTACATGACAAAATTTCTAAATAAGTTGCCTCTTAAGTTTACTATATGCATTTTACAATAAAAGAAAAGTTTATTATATGTATTTCTTCTTAAGAGCATTATTTATTTGGGTGTTGAAATGTCACTAGACGATTCTAACATCAGACACTTTTCGCAGGTTCAAAAAGCTCACATTAGGAGATTTAGGAGTTGAGATATCAAGCAAATGTTTTTTAGAAGGATAACTAGTAGAAATTTGTAGGAGATGAAGAAAATATAATTTGGATTATTGTATGACTATAATTTGGATTATATTAACTCGAGTAACTTTAAAAGACCTTAAAAATTAGCGAATTTTTAAAAGACCGAGAGCCTATTTGGATAGCAAACAGAAATAGGGTAATTGAGATGTGGAAGATGAATTTTGTTGTTGTTTTCAGGTTAAGACAGGAGACAAAACAAGAGGATCCAAAGAGATACTAACTACTATCGATAACAAAAAGACACAATTATTCTAAATTAATATTATTTCAAAAAGAATGAATACTAATTATAATTCTATATAATTCACCTAGCTAGTTAGTTGGTTTAGGTGAGGCTAACACCAGACCATTTGTCATATCTATGCTAATTCCATTGTTTAAGTTAAATAAAAAATTTCTCAAAAAAAAAGTTAAATAAAAAACAATCAATTTAAGTCTTGACATTTGGTGGAGTGTTAATTTGATAAAAAACAATCAACACAAAATACTAGTTACTTTAAAGTAATTATAAAAGGTATCATAGGCAATTAGTAATTAAGTCCGAATCCAAAAATAATATTCTATCAGTTTCACAATATTTGTCGTTTAAAATTTCTACACATATATCAAGAAACTCATTAATTAATATTAAAAAGAGTTAGATAAATACCATAGTACCCTCTAGTAATTGATGCTCACAATGACTCTACAAATTCCTAACCAATCATCATGGGGGCAAAGTTGGAAAAAATTCATTCAATGCTTGTTGGGAAATGTAAAACGTGAGATACTTTAGAATTTATTTTTTCTCCAAAAACGTCAAATATTAAGAAAAGAATGGAGTAATAGTTAAATCTCACATTGGAAATAGCAAAAACATTATTGGACTTTAAAACCATTAGATCCAATAAATACGACTTTGTCTTTCCAAAATGAACATAATATATCAATATATAATATGGACCAACATGTTACAAAATCGATATGAAAATTGAATCTCTACATAATTAGATGTGATTGGTTTGGTAACAAGTCGGTTGAAAGCTGATAGACTTGTAAGTTGTAACAAGCTAAAATATTATAACCATAAACTCGTATAGAACACACAACCTCAATTGTATTTCATCGCCCTCTCACAAGCAAGAGACACTTCAAAACACGATCTCTTTGAGACGTTTGTGCCACATACAACATGTTTGAGACGACAGAGTGACTTATAAATCTTTATAGACATGACGAGGATGAGTGGGATCAGTGAATTCTAGGGATTACTCCATCAAAACTACATGCAGAAATACATTAGAGATTTCCAATAAAATTATGGACCAGTCTAAGGAGTTTGCAATTGCAATCAGAAGACAACAGTAAGAGATATAATGTCATTTGTATTAAGCAAGCCACATAGGAACATAAAAATGCAACTAGCTACGATGATAGAGTAGCTTGTGCATCTTTAGTTGAAGAAATTTCTATGTCTTTTTTCGAAGCTACATAGAGTTCATAAGAAAGATGGAGGAACACTATGGACATGGGCGAAGCCACATGAAGGAGGAGGGCCATTGCCATTGAGTCTATTTGTGGAAGTGATTTGGTTCATGATGGGACAAAAGTACACTAGAAGCAAACATGACCATTGAGTCTATTTGTGGAAGCTACAAGATGGATCATTTGTTTATTTTTTCCCTTATGTTGATGATATGTTGATTACTTCGAAGATTAAAGGAGAAATTGGGAAATAAAAGGCCCATGCTAAATCAGGAGTTCAAAATGAAAAATTTGGGTGAGGCAAAGAAGATTCTCGGTATGGATAAGCTGAGATAGAAAATTGGGGATAGTACATTTGAATCAAAAGGAACATCTGAGCAAAGTACTACGATATTTTGGCATGGATGAGAAGGCAAAATCAATTAGTACTCCACTTGCTCCTCATTTAAAGCTCGGGGCAACTTTATCTACAGAAAGTGATGAAGAACGAGAATATATGTCAAATACTCCATATGCGAATGTTTTTGGTATCTTGATGTATGTGATGGTATGTACAAGGCCAGACATTTCACAAAGCAGTTGGAGCTGTGATCAGGTATATGTATTGTTATCGCCCAATATTTCCCATGACACGTGGACCAATGGTCACTGTCATAGAAGCCACGTAGGATAAAGAAACTATGTTGAATAGTCTTAGTATCCACATAGGCGTGTGTTGAATAGTCAAAGCTATGAGGAATATCTCTCCTACAAGGGCTATGTTTCTCGTTTAGTCTCCTAGATCGATTAGGAGTTGCAAGCTAATTAGGACTATGATTACCGGCCTAAATGGGCGTAATTCTTGATATGTCCTAATGCGATTAGGATACGGATTCTTGATCAAACTACTATAAATATAGGGGATTTCTACAATCTAAGGTACACAATTTCTTGACTCAAGCTCTGAGTTAATTACTTTTCCGATCACGAATCTTACTGACTTTAGCATCGGAGAGGGGTCGCCGATCAGCGGCCTCCTTTAGGCTAACGTTTGCTATCTTGCAGTGATTATAGCCTACGTGGTCTTCAGGTTACGATTCCGAGGCAACATGTATAATCCTGGAAAAGGACATAGGGAAGCTAGGAAATGAATTTTGCGGTGTATCCAACATTCTGTGGATGTTGCTTTGGTGTTTGAGTGGGATGAGAAAGTCGAAAAATACATAGTTGGAGGTCCACTTTGCAATCAACAATTTCTTTGTTTACAACGGAGGCAGAGTACATGGCAATTATAGAGGCTATGAAGGCAATATATGGTTTTAGTGGTTGCTAAAGGATTTGAGAGTTGGTTAGAAGCATGTCAAAATGTACTATGACATCTACAGTGTGATTTACTTAGCAAAACCAAGTATATCATACAAGGACGAAGCATATCGACATTCGTTATCATTTTATAGGGAAATTTTTTGAAGCGGATCAAATACAACTTCAAAAGGTTCTAACCGATGACAATCATGCAAATGGCAACCACAATGGGAACATCAATCAAGTTTCAAATTTGTTTGGACTTGATTCGAGTCCTATTTATTTGAAGTTGCATTTTTGAGACACTACTGAATACGAGAAAGTATACAAAGTTTTGTTGGGATTTCCTTGGAAGATCCACAAGGTGGAGATTGTAGAATTATTACTCACTTTGGTAACTTTGACAAATCTTACGCTAGAAGTTGTAGAAGCAGTTGTTGTTAGGGAAAATGTAGTGGAGAAAAGTGCTTTCAGAGAAAGTAGACAAAAGTTGTGAAGCGTTTGGTAAACTCTATTCTAGTTTAGAATCATAATAGACAAACTGTGATACGCACGAAAAGGTTTGCATGGTCGATTTCAAAAGTCAAAAAATAAAAATAAAAAATGTATTTATTAAAATATAAAGAAAGTTAACCCTATTTTAGTAAAATAATATCAATATCAGTTTTCTTTATAACTTCTACCAACTGCTTTTTTCAAAAGCAACAAATTCCAGCTTTAGTTGAAAGCATTTTTTCATTCTTTCTCAGCTTTTTCAAAAAGCAGTTTTGCATTTACAAAACACTGTTTTTTTTGCTGGAAAATAAGAGCGAGAAAGCAGTTGGATAATGCTTAACCGACTCTAAAAGTTGTTCCTTTAGGTGAGAGTTGTAAGGCTATGTATATAATGGGCCTTTGGACTTTAAATTAAAACACACCAATAACAAGCCTCTTATAATTCTCAGTTCTTACTTTCATTTTTTTCTCAATTAATGTTTTGATATTAGACTAAATTGCTTGAACTTCATTGTTTTAAATTTTACTTTACTAGATAATAAAGGTAATCAACCAATTAATTATTCTATTTCCATTTTTCATAAATTGCAAAAATTATGATTCGAACCCTGATCACTCCACTCGTGTATTGATGAATGTACCAATTAACATGCAACCAATTATTCAAACTAATTTATTTTTTTTTTCTTTTGACAATAATTGTTCAAACCAATTTAATTATTAAACTAAGGATGGAGTCCGGAATATAGTAATGCAGCGGGGTGTAGGCTATGGTCACTTTGTTTTTTCCTTACTTTGTCTATACTTTGTCTTTTTCATCATTGGATTAGTTTTTAACCCATGATCCAATAGTTGACAAAACAAAGTAATGGTTACTTTGTGAAAAACAAAGTGGCCATAGAATATCCCATACAGAGGTAATTAAAATGGATATCAACCTAGGATAACAAATAACTAGAAAAAAGAAGTATTATGTGATAAGCTTTATTTATGCATGAAAATGGACGAAAAAATTGGCAATGAAAACATCAGAAACAGGTGTAGGCTATTGTCACTTTGTTTTTCCCTTACTTTGTCTATACTTTGTCTTTTTCACCATTGGATTAGTTTTTAACCCATGATCCAATGGTTGACAAAACAAAGTAATGGTTACTTTGTGAAAAACAAAGTGACCATAGAATATCCCTCAGAAACATAAATAGATATGTAATGAAACGTGAAAGAAAATGATTCCAAATGCAGATTCTAAATTTGAAGATTAATAAACAAACTGATAAGAGCCAAAAATATGTATAATGGAAAGAATCTGGACCCAAGAGAATCTTATCTTTTTTTACTTTCCCATAAAAGACACCAACTTTGAACCAAGGGCTACGACATTTTGATCTTATTACATCTATAAAGGACAGGCCTTCCAATATCCATATCATGTCACATTCTTTTTTTTTTGGTTAATTACAAATTGAATCTATATGTTTACATTAACTTGCAGAATAAGTTGCATATTTAACTGTGGTTGGTTTGTTCGTTTTTTTTACAAACACGTACGGGTTTTTTCTTTTTACCATTCAGAGATTTGTAGTTCAAACACTTACCAACTTATTGAAAACTTAACGACATTATTAATGTTGATGACATAATTAAGGATAAAATTGTATCAAATTTTCGGTTGACATATTAAAGGATTTTTGTCTTGAAAAATCTATTGTTTATCTTATCCATAATTTGATTGATTTACTTTTCTTCGAAATCCTAAAATGTACAGATTGTGTCATTTTGACCAGGAACTTTTAATTCTATGAGTTTTAAGAAAGATAATCTGCAAATATCTTAAGAGAATAGTTTTTAATATATTTCCCAAAAACTCTTGATACACATATACTCTTGTTCATGTCATCACTGTGAACGATCTTCAATTGTAAAAAGAAAAATCACACACACAAATTTACAAGTCGATGCAACCACAAAAGTCTAATTTATAATTAATTTTATTTTTTTTATTTTGTTACCAGGGTTTTTAAGATATTTATATCTAATTAAATTCATGAGATTTATGAGCTTTTTATGGAAACAAATTTCATAAAGTTGATTTCTTTTTATTGATGAATAAAGAATGTTACATGCTCCAACGTCAATAAGAAAAAGTGTATAAATGTATTGAAATCAACAATTTCTAGGAAAAGAACCGACAATTTAACAGACCATAAAAGAGTAAAAACTGTGTTGTTATTGTCCAACTCTACTTTGGCTCTTTGCTTTTAGGATAATTCAATTGTTTATACAATATATGATTGATACAATTTGTGAGTAGGGAGAGTATAAAAAAATTGTAATTAACTTTGGGTATAATCACTACAAGAAATCCGACTATATGTGACAACTATTTAAGTGTCACATAAATTGTTGTAACAAAAGCTCTATTATTTGTGATATTATATTTTTAATTGTCACCAAAAATGTTTTTGTGACAGTTTTATAAAAAATGATCACAGATAGGTGAATGATTTTGTGACAATAATATCTACTGTAACTAATAAAGTTATGTGACAACTATAATTGTAACAATAAATATAAAGTATGTTACAACATATTTATAATTGTCATAGATATTATATTCGTGACAGGTTAAATAAATTATCACAATTTTGTTTAAAAAATTATGACAATAAAATTCAACTGTAATAAATATACTTCTGTTACAATTAATAGTTGTAACAAAAATATTAAAAATATATGACAATATAACTAAAGTTGTCATTAATTATATTTGAGTGATAATTATAAATAAATGTCACAAACTATCATTTAATTTTGTGACAACAAATTAAAAGGGTAACTACAGTAAATTTGTTACAATTAATTGTTGTAACAGAATGTTTAAAAGCTGTGACAATTTAGTAATAGTCGTCACAAAATTTAACTATATTAAATATGGATGACAATGGATACTATACTATTTGACTCTAATGGGATTATTGAACCCGATTTTAAAGGGTAGGGAACATGTATGAGATTACCAACTCCTAGGGTACTCTTTATTTGATACTCGTCGTATATTTGATGCTTGACTTGTAATGTGCAACGTTTCATTTCCAACAAAAAAAAATATTGGTATAGAATTAGACCATGATTTTTACGACTGAATTAAACTGAATTGAATTAAAGTTCATTTACTGAAAGGAAATCACTGAACTGAACAAAATTAATTAAATTAAATTGAACTGAACTGAACCACCGATAAAACATAAAGAATATGGTCTTAATGTTAAGATTTAACAGCGAACTAATTCAATTTTTAGTAATTAATATTTGTAGTACAAAAATATAATGGTTAATTTTTATTTGTATCAAACAATTCATTTGGACGTCATTGAAATATATTTTTATGCTAACATAATATAATAATAACAAACAGGTAATGGGTATCAATTGGTACCCGTTAACTAAAAGGGTAAGGGTATGAGATTTCAAGAGTAAAGTCCTTAGGGTATTTGGAATGGATACTTGTGACGAAATCTAATCGGGTAAGGGCAGCGTTTTAGAAGTCGCTAGCTAGGCATCCCTGGGGGTCAGGGACTGGTTAGGTTATAAGGCTCTGTTCTTTGTGCCTTATTAGTAATTTATTTCAGTTCAATTCAACTCAGTAGTATTCAGTTAAGTTCATTCATAAAGAACAAAGCTTAACTAGTCGATGACAAATTGGATTTGAATCGTTTGACCAGACTTAGCCATTCCATAGGTCCAAATTGGATTCTCGATTTTAAACAAATAGACGTACCCTTCACAAGTATAAAAAGACCAACTAATACCGCGTCCCTAATTTTATTTTTTTTGAACGGATCTCATCCCTAATTTTAAATTTAATTATCATTAATAATTAAAACTTGTTTTAAAATAATTAATTATAATTAAATATAACAAATATCTGTAAATAGTTTGCCACTTAAATTAAACAAATAATCAATATAGAAAAGTTAACCTTTTATTTTCTTATATATTTCTCTGATTCACAATATCAAATTCAAATATAGTGCATAGGTTTGGCCAAGCATATCAAATTCAAATATCTCACTCATTGAACCTCCTATTGACACATAATTTTTTACTTATGAAAATTTAAAATAAATATAACATAAATGTTTTATTTTTGTTATTCGTAATAAAAATTACAGCCATTAGAAAAACAAACAACGAAACAGTTTGAAGTTATCAAAGTGTTTTGTTTTCAATTTTCTTTTATCAAATTCTTTTTCGTATCTCTTATCTCATTTTTCAATTTTATTTATTTATTCGTTGAGTAACCACCCACTACCACATCTCTGCATCCTATAGAAAACCTTGTAATTTCAGTTCTTCTTGAGTGCCATATCCCATTCGATTTTGCCACCGGTCTATTCTCAAAATCAACTTGCCATGACGAAGTATGATCTGACAACAATGACCGCACTTTCCTTCTCTTTGTCGGCAATGGCAACCGAACCGCACCAACAGGTGAAATTCCTTGCAAAACTAGGATTTAAGTTACCTAAATTTACTACTATAAATCCTTTTTCTTTTACATCTATCAAGTGTATAATTGTTTTGCTTGGTGATTGTGATAGGTTTTCTACTGGGCAAGGAACAAAAGATCTGTTGCCATGGGTTAGTTGTTTACTGTAGAACGAGATTATGTAAATTCTCATGGACATTTCAATTCAAACCACTGTTTCTCATACATACGGATGAACTTCAATGCGCAAAAAGAGCAAGAACAAGATGCTAATTAGGGAAAACGAGCATGCAGAGAAGGCACAAGTTAATATACCACAATAGGCTCTGTCGTTTTGCTTACAATATTACCGTAAATTCACAATTTCAATGAAATTGCTGTGTGTACTAAGAAATTAATTCATATTAATAAAATACGATTGAATTTTATATATTTCTTTTGTGTTATATATTTAAATTTATTTTCAGATATGGCACTGTTTTTCTAAAATGTGATAGTAATTATTTTATTAATAATTATGAATGGAATTGAATATATTAATTTTGTTATAAAAAGAGGAATATATTAATTTTATATTGTGATCGCATAAAAAAATTGTAACTAATATATAAGGGCTACATATTTTTATATGTGACTGTAATAGTTGTCACAACAAATTTTGTTTTGTGACAACTAACTAAAGTTAGTCATCTAAAATATAAGATAATATGTGACAACATGTCACATTTGTGACAATTTTTAAATTTTTCGTTACAATAAAAGTTGTAACATTTGAAAGTAGTGTGACAACAAATTTCCTATCACAAGAAGTTACAACTTTTGTGACAATATTTATTGTCACATATGCTAAAAAGTATCTGTTACGGAGTTATACGTGACAACCCTTGTGACAAGTGTCTATTGTCACCTAAAATTTTATGTGACAAGTTTTTAAGAGTTTGTGACAATAATCCTTGTCACAAATAGCCTAATTTCTTGTAGTGAATGTAATACTTCCTATAGTTTCTAACAATATTATTGAATCGTTTGATTTTCAATAGTATATTTTTATGAAAAAGTTTACAAAAAATTATTATGATGTTTTTAATGTTTGTTATATTTCAGAAATTCATTTAAATTACTGATTTAACATTTTGTTAACTACTTTGATATCGTATTTATCATAGAGTCACATTTTCAGTTTCGAAAATCATCGGTACTGGTTCTTTCTCTTCCTAAACATTAAATTTCTCTCTTTTTACCAAACACAATCAAAATAATCTCAAAATAAAAAGTTAAAATTTAAAGTCTCTTAGAGTATTAGTATTTATTGGAATATATCGTTTTTTGAAGTGGTCAACGGTAGATCTTAATATTGTCAATAACAAAAATTCACATTTTGTTAAAGTGTGAAACCTCAGTTTTTATCATGACAAAAAATAAATCACAGATCTTTTTAAAAAAAAAGTGAAATTACAAAAGTTTTATTTGGAATTCACCCTACTAATATAAGTGTTACTTAATCAAATGAACAAAAAGTTCGAGTTGATAGTTAAAGCGAACAACATCTTTTATATTGATCTCTGACTGACCCCCTCATATGAATGCTCATTGGGCTTAAAACATGCGTGCACAAACAGACTTAACCATGTATTTTTATTTCAACAAATATTGAGGTTATCACGAATTGAATTCAGGACCGTTCAAATATAGAGGGTCAGATATCATGTTACTTAACTGATTGAATCGAAAACTCGAGTTGATAATTAAAACTAACTAACATCTTTTATAATAATTTGTGATATTTTATTCTAAATTACATTTTGGTACTAGTTTACAATTTAACATCTAAAATTTATTTTTGTACCTAAAATTATTATTTCAAATTAAAAATTAAACATATTAAATATCATAAAACATATATAATTGACTAAAACATAAATATCAGGCAATTTATTTTTATTTTTGTAATAATGTATTAATATGGTTACTCCATTGAATATTAAGTTACTAGGGAAATTCTAGGGTCACTTTGTTTTTCACAAAGTAACCATTACTTTGTTTTGTCCACCATTAGATCATGGGTTAAAACCTAATCTAATGGTGGATAGGACAAAGTACAAACAAAGTAGAGGAAAAACAAAGTGACCATAGCCTACACCTAAGTTACTATTATTCTCAAACATTGTTTTCCCTAATTTCGTCACTAGTATCTGAAATTCTGAAGAGGTATGAAATAATATGATGGAATAAAAGGAGGAAGAAAGCAGGTGAAAACAAAAGAGCAAATGAAAGAGATTGAAGTGGACAAAGGTGAGAAAGACTTGTCATGTTTATAGACTTCACATCACTAAATAGTAAAGTGATTTTCAGGACCTACAGATCTTTACTCTGTGCCCCCAATCATTATTTTTATTTTTCACCATTTCCACCAATTATTTTTACTGGCTTCTTAAGTTTTCCATAGAAGAGGAAAGAATATGGTTTGTTTTTTTCTGGATATATTAATATTCAATGCTCTTACTATTAGGATATCGTGTGTTCATGGGTTTGTTTAAATTTGGATTCTTGGGAATTGCATTAATTTTTAACCTCATAGCTTTAAATTTTAGTTTACTATTCTTGCCAACAAAACTATTGATGGATAGTGACAATAATTCATGCATTTTTACTGTTTTGTGACGTCTAGATATATTGTTTTGGGTTTTGACTATCCTTCACATCACCATTTGAAATTTAGATTTAAAATTTAGAAATCTAACGTTCAAATTTACTTTTAACATATTTAGATATACTAAAAGTAAAACTAACAGGATTGTGTAAAATTTCTTTCTTCTTAAATCAAAGGTTAAGAATTTGATCTTCACTTTTGCAAATGAAAAGAAAAAATAAACCACGATCAACAGTACTGCTCATAGAGATACAGAACAGTCCTATTCATAGAGGTGTAAATCATAGATAATATAATATACATTTTAAATTTTATTTATATAAAATAGAGATAAGGTATTAAAATAGGCTCAACGTTTGCAGAAAGATACCAAAATAGGTCTAACGTTTAGAAAATTGCACCAATTTAGACCCAACATTTACAAAAGGCACCATTTTTCATTCTTCATATGGTTGGAGAAAAATGGATATGTAGAATGGATAAATAGAAAAATTGCACTCAAATAGTAGTTCTCAATCTCTAATATATATTTATCCATTCTTCGTATTCATTTTTCTCCAACCATAACTACTATCTTTTTTTCAATAAAAAATATCCTGTTTTTATTCCTTCTCAAATCAACTTTTTATGATTATTATATTCTTATTTATACCATAATTTTCTTCAAGCACACCTACTATCATTCTCCTACCACAAAATAATGATACTATATTGATAAAGTAAAATGAATAATTTGGATAATGTAAATAGTGATTATCCAAATTTGGTGAATCACTATTCAAATATCCAAAAAACACCAAATTTATGTGGTCGGAAAAATGGGTTATCCAAAAATGAATAATTTAGCACAATTGTAGATAGAGTTGGAGATGCTCTTAGTATTAGCTAAATGATAGAATTTGAGGAGTTTGATTATAAAGTACGCTTGCATACTTTATATTTGAAATATTCAATTGATTTCTTCAGATTTCAAGTAAGCATATATAAAGAGTACTATTGGACATTGAAAAAAATATTGATACTTCACATTTCAAGTGTAATTGGAGATGGCTTAACATTAAAAATAAAATTTTACCAAATCTTACTATATAATCATATTTCTGAAAATATTGGCAGTAAATTTGGACTTCATTCCAATTTCTTTAAGAAAAAAATTATTTTCAAATTTCACTCAAGTCTCAATCACAACTAACATATCACATCAAAATAATATGATAAACCAGCAAAAGTTAATCCTTGAACGTGTAACGCTGCTAAAGTCAATAGATTATATGAGCAAAATTTAGTATATCATGTCAAATAAACTAATTAGTTGAATCTTTTTCCCCCACATGGCATAAATTACAAAAAATAAAAAAATTGCACAAAATTTAAACCTGTTTTGTTCTTTCACCTACAAATGAGCAATTCCTTCCTTAATAATGTAATTTCCTTTTTACAGGTGTTAATTTCGTAATTTCGAAAAGCAATTAATTCTTTTAACAGCAGCTACACCTGGATCTCGTTATCATATTTGGCCCCCCGAAGCCCATTTGAAATTGCTAATAAGCTCATTCAGTTGAAAAGTTCTTAATTTCTTAAACTTACAGAGAAAACAGAATTTGGAGGAGATATTTGTGAATTTTCATTAAGAAGAAGAAACAATACAACTGGTTATATACCAGAAATAACAAACACAAAACAAACAACCAGCCACGCGCCTACAGCTGGCTAAAACCATTATTCAATATGACGCCGTATCAATAACAATTCAAACAACGCCGTATTAATAACTCCCTAAACTACACCGTTTTATTCTAACACGTGTCAACTCTTTAACATAATTTCTTGTCCACAGGAAAACGATCGCCGTTCATTCCCTGAAACTTCTGCTCACTCCCCGACCAGCCTGCAGCATATACTCAAGAATTATCTAAGCCAACTGTTCCGAGTACTCAAGCTACCACTAAACAGTTACTCCTACCCAAACTAGGCCCTGACATGAGCAACTTGATTCACCAACAAGATCGTTTAACAAAGGTGAAACAAACGCTTTCCAAATAGCTCGTCTACATACATTTCACGATCCATGCAACTTGTATCAAAGAATTGATACACAAAAAAAAAAAGATGTATAAAATTTGTTACCGCCTCTTGAATTTTCAAAATTATCTTTAAGCAAATATGCTGTGGGGATTAGAGATCCCCCTAATTGATGTATAGTCTAAGAATCTGATAGAAGGAAACTAATAAAAAGTAGAAGTAGCATAGCTCATCATTAGATTCAACATTTTCCGGTATTTTACACAGAGAAACAAACCAATGCTCTTTCGAGTGAAGTCATTCAACATTTCAGTTAATGGTCTAAATAACTCAACACTAGTCCTGTCCAAACTGAAGTGCAACAAATCCAGCATCTCAAACTCAAATCAGTTTTCCGAATAATCAGTGAATAGCTCAAGGCGTAATTTATGATGTTTTAGCCTCTCCTCTCACTGAATCAACCAGCAAAAAGACATTAAAACACCTATCACCATAGCTTGGAAAAACAGCATCTACATTTTTAGAGATGGCAGGTGCAGCAATATCAATTATAACCGAGAAATCAAACCCATCTGACGAATCATGAAAACTGGAAGGGTGTAGATTACCAAACTTACAATGATCAATTTTCCAGTATTCTGTGGCCTCTTCAGAACAATTGCAGCTTTTCTTGCAGATTGCATGATCAATTTTGAAATGGCGTTCTCTCGTCTCGTCATCATCCTCATCATCATCACCATCTCACCAACATATTCATCATCCCGTGTTCCTCTTTTCCCCCGGAAGTTCACTCACCGGAATTTACAGCAGCAATACAAATACGACACCAATTACTTTTACCAGACACTTGATCACTTCAGCTTCTCTAAGCTCCCTAACTTCCCTCGACGCTACCTCATCAATTCTCATCACTGGCTCGGCACGGACAGCTCCAGTCCCATCTTCTTCTACTGCGGCAATGAAGGCGATATTTTCTGGTTCGCTGAAAACACTGGATTTCTCTGGGAAATCGCTCCTCGTTTCGGGGCCTTGATTGTTTTCCTTGAGGTATTACTTAAGGGGATAATATTGGTTGCTATATTTATAAAGCTAATATAACTTTCAAGTTAGCAATATGGGACATTTGAGAGTATTTACTTTCAATTGAAGTTTTTTTTTTGTTTCTTTATTTGGAATTGCAGCATCGGTATTATGGCGAATCAATGCCTTACGGGAGCAGGGACATTGCGTATAGCAATGCTACTACGCTTGCCTATCTGACTGCGGAGCAAGCACTTGCTGATTTCGCACTGCTGGTTACTGACTTAAAGAGGAATTTATCAGCTGAGGGTTGTCCCGTGGTCTTGTTTGGTGGATCATTCAGTGGAAGTAAAACTACTTGCCAAATTATATCCTTTACTCATTGATTAGTGAATGCTGATTGTGTTCCGTTACAGTGCTTGCGGCATGGATGAGGCTCAAGTATCCTCACGTAGCAATTGGTGCACTTGCTTCTTCGGCCCCAATTCTTCAATTTGAAGATATTATGCCACCTGAAACATTTAATGACATTGTCTCCAGTGATTTCAAGGTTTTTTTCCAAACTTACAATGATCAATTTTCCAGGATTCTCTAGGGGAATCAGATGCCACATAGCAAGTTGGACAGTTGGGGTTCAGCAAGAATGATCGCATTAGCTTTACAGTGAATCCACATGGAACAAAGCAGAACTAAAGCACCAAAGAACAATTTATTTTTTTTAAGCTAAAACCTAGAAATAGTAGTTGTAATTTAGTGCATAAACATGGGTTATGTTTCTTTTTTCAGGATTACTTTCACAATCACCTAGTACTACAACATTAGAAAATACAATCTTCTTACAATGCAAAGCAAGAAGTAGATGCAGTTATGATTAACACACACATCGCTACCATTAAAAAGGTTAGTGATTACAGACAAGCCAGCTGAGAAACGGAAAAATAAAATTTCAGGGTCATCATATCAGTGGTTACCATCTTCATCACGTGTAGTAGAGTCATGTCTATCGGTAGTAAGCCGTCTGATAAGCTGGTGCAAAACCGTTACCATATCCTGCATATGCGGGATAATTCAAAGGAGCACCGGGATATGTTGCGGCCATTGGTGGAGGTGCAGCCTCGGGGGAGTATGCATATGGGGATTGAGGCTCCTGCTGCCGTAAACAGCAGGTGGGGATGCATATGCTGGTACACCGGTTGGGTATTATGTGTGTGAGGGAGATCTGATGAATGCGGGAGGGGCAGGGAAAGATGATACATATGCATTCCTCAATCTACCAGCCTTGGCTGGTGGCATTGGTCCTCCGTTGCTGGCACGTGTCCTCTTGTTGGCAGGGACAGCAGCTGGCCTCTTCTTCTCAGTCTTGGTCTTCTCTAGCTGCTCAAGGCGTTTCTTTAGGTTCTCAGGTGGGAATTGAGCCTCTAGTTTGTATTCTTTAATGCACTTAATAACAGCACGGAGTGCTGACTGTTCCTTTCTAGAAGCAAGTTGCTACAGGATAGAAAAATGTAAACACGTGTGACGAATGAGTGTCTCTCACATAGAAACAAGATGATGTGCAAACATACATCCAAAGCATCTTTCATCCAAGCAAATCAAAACAACAAGAGAACAGTTCAACAGCATTTACAGCATAACTAGTTCATATGGTCCTAGACTTTGCCTTTGCCTTTACATACAATAGGTTTATCTTACAAAAGGAATTATTACATCAGTAACCAATATATTACAGGAGCACCATCGACTAACAACTCTGAAGACACGCAAGGAATGTATTTCATTATTCAGTGAGACCGAACTTTAATACCTTACTAGTATATTACTCTCTACTTCACAATAGCATAGCAGCATACCACAGATAACGTTTGCAAGGCAAATCTATACCAAGTCATATATCTATCATATAAGCAGAAACATGGCATAACATTCCACACATTCAACATGTGAACATATACATCAGATTGAAATACTCATCAACCACAAGAGGTGTTACGAATCGTGATGACTATTTGTGTCATGCACAACACCAATATGAGAGAAGAGAAGAAAATCAGCATCTCCCCTAATCAACAGAACTTTCCAGGAAAATTAGCAACCAAATTGAAAGAGTGGACAAAATAAACATGCATAAAGCAAACAAAAACTACCGCAGCTCGACCAGTATTATCGGGATCCTCCATAATGGAAGCTGCAGCCTTCCTTGCATACTTCAAAAATGCTTTCAGCAATGGTACTGGGGGGAACTTGTCTACAAGACCAACTTCATAGGTGAAATGTACTGCATCAAGCTGTTGTTACCGACTAATTAGCTCCGCAATCATATCTGCATGTGACAAAAGCTCTTAAAATCACCACAATAAGAATATTAAGCTGCAGTACCGCTGCCACAAGTTAATAATATATGCAAATGTTCTGAAGTGACCCAAATGAAACTCTAAATAGACAGCCATGAACTGGAGGATGTTTACAGATAACCAAAACGATTACCTACAGTTACACTAGCTTATCGCTGCCATTACAAGCAATAAGTTTTTCTTTCAAACTATGAAAAAGAAACAGTCTTTGAAAATGTAAACGGATTTCAGAAGAACCGAAAGGATGTACCTATATATTCTATATGACACAGTCAAAAAGTGATAATACAATGGGTTCATGAACTTACAAGTAAACATTGTCTGAAACTCTCCATGATGAGAGTCAATACGCAGCCAAATAGGTAAGCGAGCTCCAGGATCTCATGGAAAACGAGCCTTCTTAGGATTCCTTTGCTTAAGCTTCACTTTCACATTAATGCCATTATCAATAATAGACTGAAGCACAATCTGAAGCTTTCCTTCTATTCTCTCCCCTTTCCTTGGTGTGTAAATTACATCGTGAATATCATCTTCTAACGCTCTTTGAGCTAGAATTGAACCCACTGCAGTACAAGCAGTTGAGTTCCTTGTTGAGGTCAGATCAAATTTTATGTCCTTGGATATCGAATGTGCAACAGCCACCACCTTGCTTGTGACCCGGTGGATAATGCAGGCACGAACAGAGGCCTTTGATATGTAAAGGTCCAAACAAAATGGTTCATGGTAAGGCCCAGTAAGCTGATTGTAAGTTGGTTTTCTAACCTTCTTTTTATCAGCTTCATCGTAACCCTCCATCTTCTGTGGATGAAAAGAATAAACCTTTTCATTTCTCACTATCGGCGGAAGCTTTTCAACTTTGTTTTCCTTCTTTTTGTTTTCTTTACGGTCACCATCCTTCTTTACATTCCTCTTCGATGATTTCCTCCTGTGAAAGTCATAACTGTACTCTTCATATTCTTTGGAGTCTCTGTCAAGCTTATAGAAAAGATTGCCTCGAACTCTCATATTATCAATCTCATCAAAATCAGAGTCACCCTGCGAAGGCGCAACATTATCAACATTCTCGTCAAATGCTTCACGGGCATGCTGTTGTACTTCTTCCTTTCCCCTCTCTAATCCATTCCAAGCATGAACTAAGCCAGTTTTAACCTGCCAAGTCTCGTCATCCACGACCTCTATCTCATAACCATCCAAAACCGGTCTCTGATCGCTATACAATGGAGAGAGATGAATGTTACTAACAGAATTCCCACAATACTTTTGTCTCCCATGACCTGAAGTTTCCACAGTTGTGTTATCAATAATACGAGTGGACGTCTTGGAGCAAAAAGTAACGACTCTTGAGATGAAATGCGGGCTCAGGATCGATGATAAACTAGTGCGTTTCTTCAAGAGAAGTAATGCCATTTGGAATAGGCAAACCAAAATGTAGAGTTGAGAAATCAGTTCTCAGTTGGGTGAAACATGAAACGAACACTTGGAAAAAGCCCCCAAACGAACACAATATCTTCAATTCCTCAAAAACTCTCTGATGCATTTTTTAATTAATAGACAGAAAGCGAACATTAGATACACTCGATAAACCCCAAAAAATCATAGTAGTTTTATGTTCAATAAAAGATTCAGCTTTTCTAGAGTAATATATTATATAAAAAGAAATTAAGGTCCATCAATCCTTCCCTAGCTTAATATGATTACAGTAAAACCTCTATATAGTAATACACTCGGACCGTACTACTTGTATAACAATTGGGAGGTTATTACTAAATAGAGTTCGTCACAACAAAGATTCTCAACACTCGAGACCGGACTATTTGTATAACAATCGGGAGGTTATTCCTATAACAGATAAATTATAAAAATGTGAAAGACAAAGAAAATAGAAAGAAATACCTTGACTGAGGCTGTGAGAGTAGAGGGAAAAAGAAGAATGCAAAGAAGACATAAGAGGGGAGGAGAATGGGCGGCGACGGATATGAAGCGGCGGCGCTATGGCGGAGGAGAATTTTTGGGGAGCAGATGCTGGTATGCTCCACAGTATGTCCAATACCCAAAACGCAGCTGCGTTTTGATCTTTCTTTTTTGAGAAATCGCCTTTCTTTCTTAAACTTTGTCTTTCTTGATTCTATTATAACAAATTTGGTGTTATTGGATGTCCGATTTTAGGTTTAATGCATAAAATAACGCAATCATAATCAGATGTTGCAATTTCAAGCTAATTATCACAACTGAGGTGTTTTCACTCATAGAAGATATTGAGAAATAATGAAATATATAGAGTAGAAATGATAACAAGGCCCCGTTTGGTAAAGCGTTTCGTGGGAGCATATAGCGTTTCGTATGAGCATATTGCATTTTTGTTCCAATATGCTCACAAATAGGTGTTTGGTTATATTTTTGGAACTACAGCATTTAGAGTTTTGGAACCAAAACGGAGCGTTTCGTGAAAAGCTCCAATTTGGAGCTTTTCGTGAAACGCTAGTTTGTATTTTAAACCACAAGTAGACTTTGACAAAACTACCCCAACTTATTTTTTTAATTTATATTATTATTAATTTATATTGGTAAATAGTATACCCGTATAAGTCTTTTCACATGTCAACAGCAACTGTTTTTATAATTCTTCCAAACACTAATTATCCAACAACTATTAGCAAACAGCAACAACAAACAGCAACAGCTAACCGCAACAGCTAACAGCAACAGCTAACCGCAACATCTAACCGCAACAGCTAACAGCAACCGCAACACCAAACGGAGCCTAAGTATGTATTTTACAAGTGGTCACTGGTCACTATTATAGGAATCCTAATAGTATGTGATGGGTATAGGGTTCAAAAGATTAGTTTTTTTTTTGTATTTTCTTCATGACTCGAGTGATTTAAAAAAAACTCACTAAATTTATGACTGATTTATTAAACTTGTGTTTTTTTTTTCTTAGAAATTATTAAACTTGTGTTTTAAGAATGTTTAAATCTTTAATTCTATAATGAAATTATAAAATATGCAAAACAAAAGGAAAATCAAAGCTCATACATAGCAAAATATTGTGTGTTAGAATGATGTTTGAGATTTACTTACTTCATTAATGTTAAAGGTAACACTTCTCCAAACTACAATTATTAGGTACATAACTGCATCCTTTTAAACATTAAAGGTAAAAATGCACAATGTTAGAAGTATTTTTACACTTTATTCCTAACAGTTCCGTTCACCTACACCTTAAAGATAATTTTAATTTTTTTTTCCTTAATTATTTTTTTTCTTAATTATAATGTTGTATATGAAATCTAATGTTTAATGACCAAATATTAAGGTGTATGTGAGCATGAGGGTATTCCTAAATGTAGTGAAACTAAAAAATTTGCTTAAATTACTATTGTTAAGAAAAAAAAAAAGGCCCAATTAGATTATAATAGTCAAGAAACAAAAGAAGGCCCAATAAAAACCTTATCCTATCAAGAACCAAGAACACCTTCCCCTCTTTCATTTCCCTATTGAAAACTAGACAAACCATGGCAATGGCAGCCCTTAATCTCACTCCATCTCCTTCCTTAAATCTCACAAAACAAACCTTCCCCAAAAAACTACTTCCTTTCAAACTGAACTACAACAAAATTACAAAATCAAGATCATTGGTAATCAGATCATACAAAGTGTTGATTGAACATGAAGGTGAAACAACAGAAATGGAAGTTGAAGAAGATGAAGACATTCTATCAAAAGCATTGGATTCAGGGATCTCCGTGCCCCATGATTGCCGGCTGGGGGTGTGCATGACGTGTCCGGCTAAGCTGCTAAGCGGGAAGGTGGATCAAAGTGAAGGAATGCTAAGTGATGATGTGGTGGAGCGTGGATATGCACTGCTGTGTGCAGCTTATCCAAGGTCTGATTGTCATATTAGAACTATTCCTGAAGAAGATTTGCTTGCTTTGCAACTTGCTACTGCTAATGATTGATGTTTTTTCTTTTGTTGGTTTTGTGGAAGTTAATGTTGTGGTTTTTTTTTATCAGTTTTGAATATTTGAGATGTTGGGATGAATGTGGTAGATAGTTTATGTTTTTGCTGCTTTTGTTACCAAAAAACTTGGAAAGTGATGAAACTTGAATAGGCTTCATAAACCCTTATAGTTGCTTGGAAATGAGATCGGTAGGAACAATGTACAAGTGAAAGACGTTAGACGCTACTTGAGTTGTTGAGAAACTTAGAGCACTCATTGGAAAATTAATCCAAAACAGGTCGGATTTTGAACATTTGAACGGGATTAAATAGTCCAACCGAATTCTTGATTTTAAAGTTTAGGTGGAACCTAAGTAGAGTCCTTATTGCCTTTTTTTTATAAGCATTGTTGTGCCTTTTCTGTTTTTTTGTTTATTAACACCTTTTATATAGTTGGATGAATTAAGTCACTCATAATTTATTTGTTGTTGCATTAAGTTCTTGCTCGATGAGTTATTCAGTTCTGAATGTCTAATTCAGTTGGAAAGTCCTTACTCATTTCATGAATTTTTTATGGTTTTTCAGCAATCACGTTACACATAGCAAAACTACAGAAATACAAGTTCACTCTAAGTTGACTTTTCTTTGTTACAAGGGGCTTAATATGATTATAAAAAACAAAACAGAAGTTTATAGACTAGATGAGGCACTTAATGAACTAAAAAAATAATGGCTCATGATGTTTTTGCCAATTAGATGTTATGAATTATCAAGCCCTCAACTTACTTGAGTAGATTCAAGCAAGTCTATACTCTATTAATGAAGCATCAATTTTCCATTAATTTGGTTATGTCGTGTGCACCATTTAAAGTGCAATTGCAGTTTTTTAGTTATTGGAAGAGAACATATAAACTACATGTTTGAAACAATGAAATATATACTAACTTTAGCTACACAATGATGGCAACAACAATTAATCATACATCGAAAATACTTAGAGAATCATTTGAACCAAAAGCTCGAACTGATAGTTAAGACCCAGTTTTAATTTTTATATATTAATATTCTCTAACACACTCCCTCACGCGAGGAATCAAACCCAAAATCTTTCAATCACAGAGGATCTGATACCAGTTATTTAACCGTTTGAACCAAAAACTCGAACTGATAGTTAAGATCCAGTTATAGTTTATATATTAATATTTTCTGACCGAGTGCAACAACCATCGGATGGATTGGGATTGGATAAGAAATCTGAGCAAGTAGCGATTAAGGAAAAATGATGCCTTCTATAAAATGTTTCTCCTACTAATTTGTGCCTTTTCTCTTAAATATACACAAGAACGAACTATTTTAGAGCTAAAATGGCTATTGGGCTTATAAAAGAGACTAGTTAACATCAATTTAAAATGTGAACTTCAAACTATATACATAGCCCATAAACAAGGGCCTTAAATGATACCGAGACTCAAAAACACCCAAGAAAAGTAGGCTAACCATGCTCCGAAATTTCGTCGGAAAACCAATGATATGAGAGCATTCACCAACACACTACTTAAATGCTTTCGGCATTTATCCACTTTGCACTTGACTACTCGGCATTTACTTGATTGCATTTGACTATCAACATTCACTGTGGATAGCATAACTAGTACATCAAAGGTGCGTCCTGCCCGGTCCATCTCGTACTAGAGAAAGATCTTCTCAATGCTTCAACTAACATGTTCTTGTGCTTCTTCCATATCTAATCTTATATTGAGCATGAATTAAACTACTAACTTGACAATCGTGCGATACTTGATCTCTAGTCTTTCAATTCAATATGTCGATCAATTATAATCATGAGATATTATTTACTAAATTATTTAATTATGTATAATAACACACCCAAACCCAAACAAAGCATAGTTAGTTTATTCCCTATTTGAAATTATATTTTATACAAGTTAGAGTATACTTTTACAGTTTACTATAGTCACTTCAGATATCAATCGTTGGTTGGTTCAGTGGTAGCATGAAACTGCATTTGGTAGAGAGGTTTGCTCACAACAGCGATTGAGAAGTGTTTAAATACCATAATTTTTGAATCTGCCTCGAATCTGAATTAGTTGGTCCAACGTGAGTTCGAATATCGAACTAGAAACTAAAAATAGCCCAGGCCCGTAAACCCAAAATAGAATCACGGGCTATAAAGAAAAGCCTAATAGCATGTGCTATAAACCCTGTAATTTGCGTCTATCATCTCTCCCCCCATTGAGCTCATTAGGGTTTAGGTGAGAAAAAATGGCGGACAAAGCAGTGACCATCCGTACGAGGAAGTTCATGACGAACCGCCTACTCTCTAGGAAGCAATTCGTAAGCCCTAATTCTGTATCTAAGCTAATGATATTGTTAATCGATCTAGGAGCTGTAATCAGTTTCAGATCTTTAGTTTATTCGATGTTTTATATTGATTTAAATCGATTCTGTATGGTACAATTCTATTTTCTTATTTTGATTCTCGTTGTATCTCGTCTTCATTAGAGCTTTGAACTTGCTGTTGTATCAATATTATGTTCCTGTTACATTTAAGATAAGACTCTTTAACTGCTCGGCATTGATGGAGGTGAGAGTTAAAGGAGGAAGTGATCCAAATGGTGCCTCGTTTGAAATCGGAAATAAGGTGTATGGTTTCAATTTTAATAGAAGAAAACGTCAACCCCGTTAAATTGTATGTTATATTTCCTTGAATGACTTGCATTTGTTTGCGTGTTGGAAGGCTAATGTAGTTGAGGGTTACAGGAGTTAATTGAAGGAAACTGAGGTTCAATGTTAATTTTGTTCGGGACTTCATGTAAATAAAATGAATGGAAATGGAACTAAATGAGTTTTAAAGTTTACATTACTCTCTCCTTAAATCTGGTTTGGAGGTTGAGGTTTTTTTAATCTTTTATAGGAGTAAATTGTTAACTCCATTAAACTTCATACACCAAAAGACTGTAAAACACTCCCAGTTGAGGTTAAATTACGTCCCATCACCTCCATTAACATTTAACTTCCACACTTCCATCCAAACAAGGGCTTAAACTTGCTGTTATAACTTTATTGTGTTCCTCATAGATTTGAGTTAGGGTGGCTTACTTTAACTGCTAGGCATTGAATTAATGGAACTGCCATCATGGTGTATTTCTAAGATATTGATTCTGATGACAATAGTGTTCTGGTTTCGTATTCAGATCCAATATTGAATTGTTTGTTATAAATGATTATGAGGTTGCTGTTTTCATTGATGCAGATTATCGATGTTCTTCACCCTGGCAGAGCTAATGTTTCCAAGGTATGTATGTCTTGAATCAGCATTCTTTTTAATGTCATTAATAAGGGGCTTTTAATAGTTAGTAATTTCAATATATAATCATCTTTTAATTTGCTAGTGTGCAGTAAAATTATATATCTACTTGTGAGAACACAAAGATTTCCCAAACTTTGCATGCATTTGTCATTGTTCGCCTAGAAATACCTCTATTTTTCGAGGTGTCGTCATTATAGTGCGAATTCATATGTTGTTTCAATTGATTGTGAACTTGGAAATTTTCCTCAGTTAACTTTTATCTGAACTGATTGTTATTATTGATCACTGGTTTTGTTTTGAACTTTTTTTTATCTTGCTATGCAGGCAGAGCTGAAGGAGAAGCTTGCAAGCTTGTACGAGGTGAAGGATACCAATGCCATATTCGTATTCAAGTTCAGGACTCATTTTGGAGGTGGCAAATCTACTGGGTTTGGTTTGATATATGATTCAGTTGACAATGCGAAGAAGTATGAGCCGAAATACAGACTCATCAGGGTTAGTTTTCAACGTCCTTCGGACTGATAAATGTTTAACAGAATTGCTTTAGTTTGAACTCAAAGAGATTAATTTGACACTTCATGCTTCAGCTAAAATTGCTTTTGTTTCTTTTCGTATTATAATATTATAGAGTTATATATATATATATGGATAATTGCCTTCTGAAAATCAGAGTAAAAGATAAGTTGTGTGATTTTTATACTGTTACGATTTGAGATGTATAATGGTTGCTCCTGATCTATTACTGTATTTATGTTTGTTAGTATCGACTATCTGTTTCTATTATCCATGTTTGATTGTTGAAGCGTGATCATCAGTGCTCTGTTTTTTTTATTGTCCAAGTGTATGTGTGCTTGCTAAGTATTGCCTCCGTCTGTGAACAGAACGGTCTTGACACTAAGGTTGAGAAGTCTAGGAAACAGTTGAAGGAGCGAAAGAACAGGGCCAAGAAGATTCGCGGAGTAAAGAAGGTAAATTTGTTTATGTTGCCTTGAAGTATTTTGATGTACTTATATTGTGTATGTGAGAAAGCGCTTACCGAAGTTCTAATTTTTCTGCAGACAAAGGCTGGTGATGCTGCCAAAGCCGGAAAGAAGAAGTGATTTTTCAAAGTATTTAATGATGTTTGTGTACCCATTTTGTTTGTATGGGATTTTCTTCAATAGTTATCTAGCCTAATGGTTAATTCGGAATGAGATTTTCTGTTTTGTGGATCTTAATGTCTGAAAGATTGGAGTTTTGAAAGATTTAGTGATACATTGATAGCTATTCTATTTCAATTGAGCTGTGGTGTTTGTTTTGATTTATTTTTGTACCAAATGTTTTGTTCTATCACACCTCCATTGTCCAAAATTGAAAAACGGTGGTTTGAAACTGATTGATTTTGAGGCTAGCTCTTGTATCTAAATATTGTTTTTGTCCTAAGTTTGAAAATCTTGGCTCTTCTAATGCTGTAGCTTGAAATATTTAATAAAATCATGTTCTATTAACATTGTAGTCTCTTATACTGTTGATTAAGATTACTAACTTGAATAAACTGCCATCCTAGAGCAAATAAAAATGATATTTAAAAGAATTAACTCTTAAACCTTATGTTTTTAACATCATCCAAGTGTCGTCTCATCATGAAAATGAAATTGTGGTTCAAAGAAAGAAATCCAAGGAAGTTTTTAGCAAATAAAAACTGTGATCTTAATAATAAATATAGTTCAAAATGATTTTATTTTTTTCGTACTTCTTACAATTTTAAGTTTTTATTGATCACTTTAACTTTGTATTTTATGCATTTTGAGATTGTTTGCGAGTTATAATTACAAAATTAACGTGTCAAACTAAAATAATGAAATAGAAAATTTAACCACACATTAATAATCGGAAATCATTTTATTATCTTCTCAAAAATTATCCTAAAAGAGAAGAAGATATTCCCAATTTATAGTATAAATACTTGATAAATGTCTAATTGTAGCAAAATTAAAATTTTATTTGTGTACAGTACACAAAATAAATAAAATGGTCAAACTAAAGGACAAAAAAATGTTATAAATAAGCATCAAACTTTTTTCCCTCCTATTTTACATGGAATATAAAAGTGGATCATATCATACCACATGCACCAATAGTATTTGAAAGATAAAATTTGCCTTAGATATGATAAGATTGCATGTCCCTTTCTTGTTTTTTTTAAGCAACTTCAAAATTTTCACTAACTGATTATTTGAATTATGAAGCAAACTGACCCATCAAGTTTGGCATTCCACCACTATTATGCATTTTCCTTGGGAACTTTAAACACACCAAAGTGAAATCGTTGGTTATACATTCATCTAGAAAATGCAAAACAAATTAAAAAAAATCAACCTAAAAGTTGCGGTAGACTGTAACTTTAGCCATAATGGTCCAACCAATGACCTCCGATAGGAAATTCGAGAAAGGAAACATAAAAATTTCCACATCAGAGATAGAGATATGTTTATTCTACATATATAAACACGTTTGCAGTTGTGAAATGCAGTAAGTTGAGAGTTGAAATAAATGTACGAAATGATAGTCAACCCGTAACCACTGGTATCAAACTTAAACAAACAAAAACTAGTAGATCTGTAACAATCGATCTCGTTTTGCGATGCTGAAACAGAAGGCATGAAGATGAAAAGACTCAAGAATAAACTCGATCCCAGATGGCAATGCTGAAACAAAAGACTTGGAGAAAAAAGTCTGAGAATAACACTGGAACAAGATGAACTGACTCGCACATTAGAAAAGGAGTCAAATTTGATACACTAATAAAACAATCCAATGCCAAGATTTGCACCATACTATAGTTATTTTAGGGATGTTTATATTATCTATAGTTATATAGAATATATAGATCTCCCAAGATGTAATTAAAACCGTTTGCCCTTGCTTAAAATAGGATCCTCTAGGGGAATCAGATGCCACATAGCAAGTTGGACAGTTGGGGTTCAGCAAGAATGATGGCATTAGCTTTACAGTGAATCCACATGGAACAAAGCAGAACTAAAGCACCAAAGAACAATTTTTTTTTTTAAGCTAAAACCTAGAAATAGTAGTTGTAATTTAGTGCATAAACATGGGTTATGTTTCTTTTTTCAGGATTACTTTCACAATCACCTAGTACTACAACATTAGAAAATACAAACTTCTTACAATGCAAAGCAAGAAGCAGATGCAGTTATGATTAACACACACATCGCTACCATTAAAAAGGTTAGTGATTACAGACAAGCCAGCTGAGAAACGGAAAAATAAGATTTCAGGGTCATCATATCAGTGGTTACCATCTTCATCACGTGTAGTAGAGTCATGTCTATCGGTAGTAAGCCGTCTGATAAGCTGGTGCAAAACCGTTACCATATCCTGCATATGCGGGATAATTCAAAGGAGCACCAGGATATGTTGCGGCCATTGGTGGAGGTGCAGCCTCGGGGGAGTATGCATATGGGGATTGAGGGCTCCTGCTGCCGTAAACAGCGGGTGGGGATGCATATGCTGGTACACCGGTTGGGTATTGTGTGTGTGAGGGAGATCTGACGAATGCGGGAGGGGCAGGGAAAGATGATACATATGCATTCGTCAATCTACCAGCCTTGGCTGGTGGCATTGGTCCTCCGTTGCTGGCACGTGTCCTCTTGTTGGCAGGGACAGCAGCTGGCCTCTTCTTCTCAGTCTTGGTCTTCTCTAGCTGCTCAAGGCGTTTCTTTAGGTTCTCAGGTGGGAATTGAGCCTCTAGTTTGTATTCTTCAATGCACTTAATAACAGCACGGAGTGCAGACTGTTCCTTTCTAGAAGCAAGTTGCTACAGGATAGAAAAATGTAAACACGTGTAACGAATGAGTGTCTCTCACATAGAAACAAGATGATGTGCAAACATACATCCAAAGCAGCTTTCATCCAAGCAAATCAAAACAACAAGAGAACAGTTCAACAGCATTTACAGCATAACTAGTTCATATGGTCCTAGACTTTGCCTTTGCCTTTACATACAATAGGTTTATCTTACCAAAGGAATTATTACATCAATAACCAATATATTACTGGAGCACCATCGACTAACAACTCTGAAGACACGCAAGGAATGTATTTCATTATTCAGTGAGACCGAACTTTAATACCTTACTAGTATATTACTCTCTACTTCACAATGGCATAGCAGCATACCACAGATAATGTTTGCAAGGCAAATCTATACCAAATCATATATCTATCATATAAGCAGAAACATGGCATAACATTCCACACATTCAACATGTGAACATATACATCAGATTGAAATACTCATCAACCACAAGAGGTGTTACGAATCGTGATGACTATTTGTGTCATGCACAACACCAATATGAGAGAAGAGAAGAAAATCAGCATCTCCCCTAATCAACAGAACTTTCCAGGAAAATTAGCAACCAAATTGAAAGAGTGGAGAAAATAAACATGCATAAGCAAATAAAAACTACCGCAGCTCGACCAGTATTATCGGGATCCTCCATAATGGAAGCAGCAGCCTTCCTTGCATCCTTCAAAAATGCTTTCAGCAATGGAACTGGGGGGAACTTATCTACAAGACCAACTTCATAGGTGAAATGTACTGCATCAAGCTGTTGTCCCCGACTAATTAGCTCCGCAATCATATCTGCATATGACAAAAGCTCTTAAAATCACCACGATAAGAATATTAAGCTGCAGTACCGCTGCCACAAGTTAATAATATGTGCAAATGTTCTGAAGTGACCCAAATGAAACTCTAAATAGACAGCCATGAACTGGAGGATGTTTACGGATAACCAAAACGATTACCTACAGTAACTGCCATTACGAGCAATAAGCTTTTCTTTCAAACTATGAAAAAGAAAAAGTCTTTGAACTTCAAACTAATCTATATCAAGCCTATCCTCACTATACATATTCAACTTTCCCCACATCTACCTGATCAATGCCTACAAACATATGACGAGTTGTTTAAAGACAAGACACTAGCATTGCCGTAAGTTAAGCTAATCAACTGAGCTCACGGTACCCTCTTCCTTTTCTTTGTTTCTAGCAAGCTCCCACTATCAGATGCAAAGTTCAAACTATAAAAAGTATCGTTCTTTCTCATACAACAACTAGCTCCTAAGAAGTAAAATTAGGAAACAAAAATCACGAAACACGAAAAACCATCAACATAAAACATCATACCAGGCATTTTATCACCCAACCCAAGCGAAACGGCAAGCTTAGGCATCTGCTTCCTCCAAGCAGACCCAATAACAAGCTTCCTATACAAATCAACATCCTCCTTCTTGACAATCCCAAAAGTCACCAAATGCTGCAAAAACGTATGAACATCAGGGGTTTTCACATTCTCAATCCCGCCTCGCTCCTCAAAACTCCTCTTCCACGTCTCCGCAATCTCCTTAGCCCTCTCCTTAATCGCAGGCGTAACAAGCAACCTCGACTTCCCAATAACCGGATCCACCACCACCGGAATCAAACTCTCCAACGTGAGAACACACGCCCACCCCAAATCATTCCCTTTCTCACTCCTTTCCCCTCGTTTATCCACCGGGAACACCTCGGATATCGTCTCCAACACAAACCTAGCAGGATCCACACAGTCCGCCAGCGCGGCGGGAATCTGACTCCTAAGCAAATCAAGCTCCTTCTTTTTCGTAATCACAAACTTCCAGAACTCTCTAGACTTCCATTTCAAGCAAAAGGATCTGAGCACCTGCAAAAACCCATCACCATCATCCACCTCGCCGTCCGGGTGATCAAAATCGGGGCTTTCGATCGAATTCAGCGCTGTTTCGGTGTGCTCATCGACTCGGTCCAGCACGATCTCGACACTGCCGTCTATCGTGACCTCACGCTTCTTGAGAGAAGCGAGAGTGGCCTTGGTTTGGTTGTCTAGGGTTTGGAATTTATGCTTCAGAGCTTCGGATTTCTTCTGGATGTTATGCTCGAGAGATGAGAAGTGATCGGAGAGCTCTTTCCAGAGAAGGGTACAGCTGGTCATTAACGATGTTTGACGTTGGAATTCATCGAAGGACGGCGGAGTTAACGCCGTTAACTCGCCGGGATCGGGGATTGACCCCATTGTTGATGGACAATTCAAGTGGTCAAATCAGGAGCTGGAAAAGAGAGAGGAAAATCAAACCCTAGAATTTGGGGAAGAAGACATGAGATGGGAGAGAGATAAAGGATACAGTGCTGACGTGGAAAGAGACTAGGGATGACACGTGTAATGGGTCAAGAGTTAAGGGTCGATTTAGTACCTGGAATTAACTAACGGTATCAATTTAGTCCAAGGTTAAGTGTCAGTAAGTAGTATCAATTTGGGAGTAAGTTGCCATTTAAGACTCAATTAATTTCATTACACTGAAAGTCATACGTGCGAAATAGTAAATTTGAGGGAAATTATATGTATAGTCCTCAAGTTTTATGTGTTTTCATTATATGCTGATAAACTTTAAAATTAGTAATTAGATATTTTTTCAAGTCTCAATTTTACACTTTATTATTGCAATGGCTTTTTTTTTTCATGTCGATCAAGTAGCCACAAAAATTGGAAAAAATATATTCCATAAAATAGTATGTTTTTTACTTTAAATTTGATAGAGATATGTAAACAGATTCTATAGTTTGTGAACTTTTTTTCTTTTTATGTATAGTTTGTGAACATTTGCACCTCTAAAATCATGGAATATTATTTAGTTATAAGATAGAAATTTAATGTTTAAGGAGACAACTATGGTAAATCGTTATCTAGATAATTGGATGCAAAGTTTTATTTTGTGCACTATTTTGATTTTAGCTTATCTGGACAAGCTATGAAGTTTCGGACATATCGTTTTATTTAATATTTCGATTGTTGTCCCCTTCTTGATTAGAGTGTTAGAAGAGATCTTTTTGGCTGTTGACTCGTAGCTCCGTGGTTGGTTAGCTTGAAAACGACTCTTTACTCTTTAATTTTTAATGAATAAACGTGTGATTACTTGAAGTAAACCTTTCTTCTACTAAAATTATCAATTCATTTCAGTTTTTTTAGTTAAAAGAACAATACCTTATTCTAAAATTTTCGGTTAAAATACAACCGAATTGATATCTAAATTTTGTTTTAAGCACTAACAATCAAGTTTAGGGAGTAAATTGAAGTTTTATCAAAACAAAAGGGTGGAGGGAAGAATGTAGAGTGCGCGTAGTATGCGCAGTGATGGAATTAGAGGGTACAGCCGACAAGAAAGACTAGAGTGAGCAGAGGTGCGTAGGATAAGAATGAATGAATGTATGTTGGAGAATTGAAAAAGTGACGTCAGAGAAAAACGAGGGGCATGTTTGGATGGATGGAATTACTTTCCCGGAAATCGAAGTTAGATCGTAAATTAAAATTAAATTAAATTAAACTAAAAAATGAAAAGCAGAAATAGAGAAATTAAAATAGAAAAGTAGAGAGGAGGGAGGAGGTGGTGGTGGTGGAGGAGGTGGTGGACCACCACCACTGACCACCACATGGGTGGCGTCAGATAAAGTAAAGACTGCCGGACTTCCAATACTCAATATAAAATTAACAAAAAATTAACTATATAAATTAATTAAATAATAAAATAAAGATAAACTCTATGTTAATATTTGGAGAAAAAATTAAAATAGACATACCGTGTAATATGTACCAAATTTGACTTAACGTTTAGAAAATGATATCAATTTAAATTTAATGTTTATAAAAATAAAATTTGACACGTTATATATACACAGTTGATGAAGATAATTTGTGTGTTTTCATACAGTAAGTACACACTAGAAGTAATATGATTGATAATGTATTAAATTTTGTTATCAAAGTTCTAAAATTGCTACCATTTTATAAAATGTTAACCCTAATTTGATACCATTTTATGTAGGGTAATTTCCTAAAAAAAATCATGTGTTTATTAATTTTGTCAAAATGATGCTTGTGTTTATTATCAAAAAAACAGAAAAATCATTAACAGTGTTAAATTTAATGATGTGACAAATGGTATTATGCTCTTAATTTATTGGTTAATGATATCAAAAGCTTATTTTTCACACTTTAAAATTGTAAACATGTGAATTTTTTAGGATTTTATCAATAAATTAACACTAAAACAACCTTGCCAAAAAAAATTTCGCCTTTTGGATAACGGAGCTAAACACAATTTTTATTTTGTTAAAAAAATAAACACAAACTCTATTTTGACAAAATCGATAAGTACAAAAGTTTTTTTAGAAAATTACCCTTTTATATATTAGATCTATTTTGATAATTTTCTCAAATGTTAGACCTATTGTGAAATCTTATCTCATAATAATAATCAAAGAGAAAATACTAATAATAACAATAATACAATACAACAGCATATGTACAGAATGCAAGTGAGGCTATGAATGTCAAACAAGCATGCGTATCTTTACCATTTTTATATAGCCAAAACTCAGTATATAGCCCCTGAACATTTACCGTATTAAGGATCAACCTTAAATCATTTATTTTTTCACATTAAGTCGATATTCATTTTGTCAAAATTCAGTTTAATAAGTTCAATTCAATTCAACAAGTTCAATTCAATTCATAAAAAACATAGCTTAAGTCTTTAGTTTTCGAATTCGTTAAATGACCTCTTATTTCTGGTTTAACAGTGACAAATTATTGATAGTTTCGAAATTGATAAAAAAATTTAGGATCATTTGTAATTTTGAGACAATTTTACGGACTGTTTGTAACTTTTAAATCTTTATGGGACAATTGAAATTTCCAAACCAATTCAGAAACAGAATATGTATTTTAAACTTACCATATATCCAAATTATCAATTTTGAAGGTATTAGTCGAGAAATTATTAGAGAGTTCTGGTGAGATATATTACACTTGTCAAAGATCTAATATAAGGTCTTTTTACTTTATTTATGTATCAGGACTCTCCAATAATTCCCCGTATTAGTCATATTGATCCAAGTGGTGAAACATTTTTATATTTGCTTCAAGTTGCTTGAAAGATTTGAGTTTCATATTTTAAATTTGTCACAATTAAGCCGTTATTAGTAACAAAAAAATGAAAAATTAAGGAAGTAGTTGGTTGGAGAATTGGCAGACCATAAGCATCTTTAATTTTTTCTTCCGAAATGGATAACATAAAGGTGGATGAGCATTGAGCAATGAGTGATAGAAATGAGTCCCTCAGATTCCTACTACTGTTTCCTTTTTTCAATCTTATGTTCAATGTCCACAATTGGGTCCCTTCCTTCTTTAATCTCTTCTGTATAAGGTCACAAACGGGACGGAGCGAGATCGCTACAATTTTTCTCGTTTCTCATTTTAGTTCCCGTTCATGTCTTCGTATAGATGCGGAATTCAAATCTCCATTCAATTTAGAGAAAAAAAAGCCATCATCCTTGGGCTCATAAAGTAAATATTTGAAAAAAATAATTATTGTAGTAACTGTATAATTGAAAATTAAGTAGAAGAAAATAACTATGTGAGAACTTAAATTGTTTCTAATAAACGATACATAGCCCCTTATCATTTATAAGACATCACTACTCACTAGAAAAAATAACATTGATCATAATTTGCACGTAACAGTACATCAATCAAATATATGAATTATACAAATATAAAATTAACATCTTAAAACTCATAAACTACATGAAGATGTAATATACGTAAAGGAAAAATGAACACAACCCGCCTTTGGAAATACTTTTATTCTGCATCTACATCTCATGGAAAAAATTCAATGGAGGCTACCCGTCTGTAATGCGACAAATCCTTGTTCGCGATAAATATTTTCCGCTCAATTTGCAATCCTATTTATTTATATTGCTAACTACTATATCTATATTGACTCAAAGGCTTTATTAATAGCCACCTAACTAAACAATGGCTGCTATTGTTGATGCATTGTTTTGGCCCCTACCACAAGTTACAAGATTCAATCCTCTTGACTTTTAAAAGAGATATTATTAAAAATGACTTATTTATGGATATATATTTTTCACCATTGTGGCTCTCATTTTATTTTTGTTTTCATCCTTATACCTTCTTTTCATTTCTTTCTTTTCTTTTTCTTATGCATTTTTTAGATCTTTTCAAGCTAATTTTTTTAGTGTGCGTAGAACTTCTTTTTTTTTTTTTTTTTGTATCTCTACATGTTGTTTCGTTATGTAAAATTGATGATAATAGGTACAGCTCCCATCTAACAACCAAATATTGTTAAATTTCTTCATTTTTACCGACTCAATGAGTGAATAACAATTATCATAAAATAATAAAATCTAGTGATATAAGAAAGAGAACTAGTTTATTAGTTCAAGTACTTATAAGAGCAACTCTAGTTATAGTAAGCTATGTGGGAAGCATGGTGGATCGCAAGAAAGCGCACTCCAATTTAGATAACAACTCTATCAAATATCCATAGTCTTCAATACTTCTATTCATTTATTGACTCCATTAATCTTTGAGTAAAACATTCTACTATTGTTGAATGTATTCGTCTCTCATTTCATTTTTGATTTTGAATGTGTCTTCAATTTGTCATTCATTCAAATGGTCGAAGAACCTATATACATATCTTTTATATACTAACAGACGAAAGAACCGAAATCAAAATAATGAATCAAACCAATATTCACTCTTGAATTAAACCAACTTCCATAAGAAAAAGTCAAAAGTTTTAATCATATTTAACAATCTTTTTCCTTAAATATCCAATTCAATCTAATGTTTTTAGAATATGTGCCCAACCCAAGTGATCAATGACTTATTTTCTTTCTTTATTTGTTTATTTTATAAAAGAGGAAAGCTAATGTTTTGCTCAACAATGGTGATGTACCAATCGTGTGTAACTTTAGCTATGTTCATGTCAAACTTATCTTAAAATATTAAAGTGATTATTATTAAGTTGTCCTATTAGTAGGCTTAATTAAGTGACCTAGCACAAGTCTTTATCAGTTGGTGAAATTTAAATTACTCCTACTACATATATATGCACACATAGAGGTAACGTGTGGCTCCGACATTTTCTTTTGATGTTACATCACATAATACAAGAGACATTGATTAGATTTAAATACAATTACACTAAACATTGTCATCACATCCAAAATTAGATACTAATGTCCCCCTAAGCATTGCAAACTAACCCACTACTAACTACCCTAAACATTTACCTAAAATGGAAAATGGGATTAGATTTCTCCCATAGTGCATTGAATTATCGACAACTGCAAAAGATAGTGGTATACAATAGACAACTATTGACAACCGTTGTTAAGCTATCACATTGGACTTTCCACAAATCAGTTACACCCACAACTTTTACAATGCTGCTGCTAACATAATTTCGGAAAAATACTTAATTACAGACTATTAAGTCTTCTAATTATTTCAATCAATCACAAACTAAAATTTGCCAAAATTGCTAAATTGTTTATTCTGTCACTAACATTTATGAACAACTAGCAGAATATGCAAATCTGCTTCAATTTATCAAAGGAACTTCTTTAAAAATATCCAATTTGACAGTTGAATAATTGTCATATCAACGCATTTACATCAGCGGTAACTTTGCCCACCTCAACGTTAGGGGCAAATACGCACTTCTCTAGAAACATCAAATTTGGCCCTTACCCCATCAAAAAAGGAAGAAGCAGCTAGAACATAATTATGAGTGCAACAATTTGGTAGAACATTATCATGTTTCCCCATATGGAGAAGGAAAACATGTAAATACTCCTGTGGCCTCCCACAATTACAAGTCCCAAGTATGACAATCATCAACCGAAAAATGTGGTTAGACAGCAACTTTCAAGCCAGCAAACCACTACCAACCCCACTGTCCAATTTCTGTCATAGCCAAGTCCCAAAACCACAGGATTCCCAACACGATTTAGAGAGACAACCCAACCAATAACGCGATTAAAACAGCTATTTTCTTGCAATTATATCATATATACTCTTATTGAACGAATGACGTATAAAAACATAAACACTAGATAACACAATTACGCGAGATTGTCACCCTAAACTACCCCCTTCCCACTCAAAATTGAAACAAAAATACCCTTCTTTTAATTCTTAGCTAAACTTAATCAGACAAGGAGAAAAACAATGTGTTGATAGGCTATATAACACTAAAATTTTCTTCGTCCAAGGTTCTACTTCTATATGTCATGTCTCCTTGGCCGCCCTTCACTCATATCTCCATTATTTTGAAAGCATCGACTATCCTACGACCAGTCCAGCTTCTGGAACTTCTCACTTTCAGATTGCTAAGATCTAACTTTTCAGCGACATTTCACATGCATTTTACCTGTAGATGCATCTAATATTTGAGTAAACAGAAACGGAAAAAGGAATGTCAACAGGGACAATCATTGCTTCCTAACGCCAGTTCACAAAAGTATAGGATAGTGACGACTAAATAATTTATCATCCTATACCAAAAAATCTAGATTGCTAACTGAAGCTGCCAATACTGGAAAACCCTGACCAGAACCCCATCAAACTAAGAAATTAGCACCTCTCCCTGTGGTTACTTGTCACTTAATTTTTAAAACAGCATATTATCAAAGCCTGCATGAAGCCGATAATCATTCTGCAGTAGAAGATACATATAAGGAAAAAAACAATGAAACTATCAGACTCAACTAAATAACAATAGAATAGATTACATTTGAACTTGCCATTAGGCAGGTTACTTGGTCGGTTATCACCTAATAGAACAGGATGATGGGATTTCAAACCCCAAAATCTCCGTGCAGTGAATAAATACAAGGTCTATGTTTACCTTCCTTGTACGTCATCAAATATCTACTTGGATGCCCTGACTTCCCTCTGGCTTTCAATAGTGACCTTCTTCTTTGTTTCAAAATCTACCTTGTACAGATCAGCAGCTGTTCCAAGGTAGCCGTATAAAATCCTTTTTTTCTCTCCCCTTTCCAGCTTCACTAAGTTTGGGTTTTTGTCATCATCTTTACCTAATGTTAGGGGCTGTATGCGCCCCCATGCCTTGCGCCCATGATTCTCCTTCTCCAAATGTTCTGATAGACGCTGGGCCTCCTTGAGGCCCACTTGATCAGCACCAAACTTCACAAGAGTTATGCCCAAATGACCTTCTCTTCCGTACAAGGATTTGGACTTGCCACCAGAAAACCCAAGATCTGAAAAGCATACCATGTTTAGAATTAAAAAAACTAACATTTCAAGCAGCCAGAAGAATCCAGACAAATCAGTACCGATGTCCAAATACCCTGAAGAACCTTGTAAGATATCCTATTCTACATGTAACATTATCCTAGAGAGGAATCTGGCAACAGGCCAGTAGCTTCAAACTAGATACAGAAAACTCGCATATACTTTAAGCAGTCAAAATCTATTGCAAGACTAAGAAAGTAAGGGCAACCAAGAGAATGCCGTGTTGCACAGACAGGAAACATTATTTCTAAAATGCAACCTGGAGACCATCCTATAAAACTGGCGGGCCTTGATTCGGAGATACACTTTGGCCACAACCAGCCATAAACTTAATTGGATCAGGTTTATAACACAAAAGCCAAAACCACGTATGAAAATGCAGTCAATAAGGAATAATTTTCTGATAATAAATAAAATTGATCGGTTCAAGGTTGATCAAGCACAATCAAACTCAAGACCTTACCTAAGAGACTGGCTGGCCCTACAATTCCAGCCAATCTGAGGTGGTATACAATTAGATGTTCACGTTATCTACAAAAGTCCTATTCATCTAGATTCATAAACAAATTCAGATTTAGTCAGTTATTTTATTGTTCACAAATTAACTAATCTAATCCTTCTACGTTAAGATTTCACCCATAATCATCAAGCAATCAAAAGTTTTAAGAACTATGATCACAGTTGCAGCCCTTAATACCAGCAAAGACAGAAAAGCCACCAAACGGCCAATATGATTATCAAGTTAAAATGTATATTTGCCCTACTGTAGACATCCAATAGAACATCATGTGAAATTAGACTATCATATCAAGAGCTAGAACTATAATAACAGAACAACTCATTAGGTAGAGGCCATCTACTTCCAATTTTCACTAGTAAAAAACCTATCTGCTTATATTGCAAAGTAACTCATGTATGATTTGTCACCAGCTGCAAAGCATTCGCACCTGGCTCCACAGTCAACACAATATGATACCTACTCTAAATTCCAGCTTGAATGCGTGAATAACCAATTTCATTAAACCACAAACATCAAAGGCTACTCGTATCCTCCTCAAAATAGGAGAAAAAGCTACTAGCTTAAGTAGATGCACACTCAATACTTAACATATCTTTTTTTGACCAACAGAAATGCAGATTGGAGATCACAACTACATTAGTAAACAACCAATTGCAAGAGAAGTGAATAACATAATAAAGTCAAGCTATTAAATCCTCAAATGATGAGGAACTTGTAATAGGATATAAATTTTAGCACATCAACTATATGTTGGTAAAATCATTGTTGCTTTTCTAACAAACAAATTCTACATCTTTGCCAAAATCAACATCAGATTCCAGCAAACCATCTCTTGCATTGAATAAATAGAACTGATTGTCAACCCACATTGGTAAAAAAATATGCCAAATTCAGGAGATATTTGCACAGGAAAATTTAAGTGAAGATAACAAAAAAGTAGAGGAGGCTCATGTCCATCTACTCTACCTGTTGACAAGTGGCCCACTACAAAGACTAACCTTGCATACTCCAATGTAAAGCCACAAAAAATGAGAAAAGAGAACTACAGGTCACCACAAAACAAAAAAAAGTTCAAGCACACAAGATCTAAATCAAGTAGGAAGTGAAGTGTCCCATGGATGAGACAAAAATAACCTACAGAAACCCAAGGCCATATTAAAATTGGTCCCACAAGGGAAGAAAAGCAAAAAAACATCGCATCAACTAGACGCTTAGAAATCATTCACCCCAAAAAAGATATAGAAATCGATGTTGACAAATACAAAGAAAACGAAAAAGAGACAATTATGTAGTTTGTTCAGTCAGGAACCAGTGATATCCCACAATATCATCTATTTTTCTTCTAACCTCACTCCTATCATCTTCTGCCAATTTACAACCCCCCCCTCTCTCTCTCTCATATTACTATTTACATTTTTTGCCTATGTAATGGCAATCCAAAATCTCTTACTATAGTCTATACCAAACTGGGTGATTTAACTAAGGATATTTACGATAACAGGTACCTAAAGCTAACTACTGCAACACGCTAAAGAACAACTTACAAACCAAAATTATTACCTCAAGCACACGCACATAATCATGAGACATCATCAATTACCCAAACAAAGATCAAGAACAAAAAGTTTCACAAAGTCATATAATATAAATATACCTCTAATTCTGATATCCATCACTTTGTTTCCCAAACCCTCCATTCGTCCTTCTTTACTCTTTCCTGTAAGGGTGTTATGAATTAGCACCACTGGAGGCCACAAAACTAAATCGTCCTGGTTAGCTGCCGCTTCATCAGCAGGTAAGAACTGATAGGCTTTTGCATTATCAGGAGGCTTCGAGTAGTTCCACCCCATTAAAACACAGAGAGCTCTGTGTAAGCCCAAGTGATCCACACGCAAATCGGCATTATCTGAGTTGTAGGTGTGCATTAAAAGAGCATGCATGTCTTGGAATTCTTTGGAAGTCCTGTAATTTTGCATGTCAAGGGCATCGAAGAATAATAATTTAGGATTTCTCTCAAATATTGCAGTGAGTCTAAAAGCGCAAACTAAAGGGCAAGGAGAGCAAATTTAGCAGTCTTATAAGGAACTTAAGCACATTCAACTAATCTACACCATATAGAACGAACACACTGGAGGCTTGACACATAAAATGGCATGCGTGAAGGATTTGCATTTCATCAATATACACAGTTCAACTGTAAATTAAAGGGAAATCAACTAAAATTGTAGTTCCAATTCTGTAATCACCATAGTCCTGTGCTCTCCAGCAGAACATTTCAAGCTACCAAGCAAGAATTACTTATAGAGAAATGCAATAATGAAACTTCTTCTAATTCAAAGCACCTAATATGTAGTACATATCCACTATCCATATGATACTCCAAGTGGAGTTAATATGTACTGGACACATCAAATAATACTGTACTAGCATTAAGCAAATACAGCATAGCACTATCCATATGATACTCCAAGTGGAGTTAATATGAGTTATAAAGCCAAAAAAAAAAAAAAATGAACGGTTGAACTAGAACCAAAGGTGCAACATGGAGTTCACTTTTCTTTCTAACAGCATCTAGTAAGACAAAGCGAACAACAATTGACACAACAATATCCCCAGCGTTAAACAAAATTTACAGCTTGCAGACAAGTTGTTGAGGCGGGAAGTCGATTAGCAAGAACAATACATCTACAGAATAGAGCTGGAACAAAATTAATTATAAGCAGAAATGTGCTTAGAAAAACTGGAAAAGATCTCAAGAGGCTATCATAGATAATCAACAACAAGAACCAACTGATCTAGAATCACAACAAATTAAATAAAGTGCAACAAATCACTCTTGCCGCACTCTTTATAGGCACAAACTACAAGCACCATGCTAGTTAAATAGCATAATTCCTCATTATCAATAAATGCCAACATAATACAGATGAAGCAACATGAATTGTGATCATGAATAATAAATAGAAGGTGAGTTCTCCCCAGCATTATGCCTAGAAAGGTATGTTAAAAGTCAATGAAGTAAAAAACACGTGATTGTATAGTGCTTCTTACTAAACACGATTCTAATTCCACCTAGTCATCCTCACTGCAAAAATTTCAGCAAAATGGCTAAACTAATTGGATAACATGCAATTAACAAGAATGATCGTATGAGGTCCTCAGATGCTGCTGTCAGGGTTCAAGTCAAAATCTCTTTGTAACTGCTGCTAATTTTGCCAAATGTTACAACATATATTTTGGCTACATTAGCAATACACTAGTGAACATTTCAAAAAACACAGATAATTTGTATTCACATTCAGGGCAAGAATTGGATCAAATTATTATACACTCATGTTAGCTATAATTACAAGTAAAACGAATAGTTTTTTAACACTACAATGTTCCTAAGAGAAGTACTGCTTTTATTATATAGAAAATGATTCTCTCAAGAGAAATGTCAAACCAGCCCTGAAGTCTCATGAACAGTGGAACCTACACCAATGTATAAGAGACAAGGAGTAAGGTCAGATCTTTAACTTTAGATGAATACATCACTGTCTCACTGTATCGTCAATTAAAGAATGTGTTGACACGTCTAGATTATGCTGATTTGGCAAGAAATCTACGTTAGGCCAACTGCTCGCTAACGAGGAAATAGAGCAAAATATTGAAAATAATTACACTATCAAGCTTAGGGGGTATGCAAGAAAAGGACAGATAGGCTGGGTTATAATTCAGTAATGTAAAGATTGAGCATGGTTACAGTTTTTACTAGTTCCAACATATTTAGTCAAATAAGATAGGAGCTAGGATGAGACCCAGCTCATTATAACACATTTGTATACTGATTAATAACGAATCAACTAAGTTATACCATAGGTTAAAAACAAGCAATGTTGTGACAAGATCACACAAGGATTACGAAGAAGAGAAGAATATAAATCTCTGAGAGAAGCTAACAGGGAAAAGAAGCAGAAAGGAAAACTACAAGCTAACATATGAGACAATGAACTAGATTTTGTCACTGTAAGAAAGCAATTCAGTAGAAAGTATATGGACAATGCACCCACTGCCAAACTTACTTATGACAGCCATAGAGAGTAAAGGGAGACAGAGAATTTAAGCTTATGTGAAATAAACGATTTTCACAAGACTTGCAACTACTAATCAAAACAATACAAGAGACAGGCAGTAAGAAGAAATAAACTAACAATTATTTCGTCATTTGAACTAAACTGATAAGGATAAAGGGCTCTCACAAGCTCATGACCAGGTCCAAGCACACAAAATTATTTGAATATAATTTTCTAAAATTTAAGCTCCTACTCTTCACGCATAGGATTAATGCAACTTAATGCATAACAATACAATAAAAAACTGCCAAAGAATCAACTCCAAGCAGCTACAAAATATTTTATTCCAAAAAATGGGATGAGTGTCACTCGAACTTGATCCAACCCCATATCATGATTCCAAAATTAAGTACTATTGTCACCAAGTCAATCATCTAGAGCCTCAACTTATAGGATACTGCACAAGAGATGGATTGTTTATCTGCTAATCAGAACTACCATCAAATATACTAAACCAAGAAAAAACTACATGGAAGATCACTAAGGAGATAACTGAACTATCAAATAAACGAACGATCAAACTAAAAAGGAAACATAATCATACTTTTGTACTTCTATAATTAATAAGCATAGAACAACAAAGTCAACCAACCAAGAATTATAAATCTAATTAAGCATCAAAGGTCCACACATCCTAAGTACAAACTCATTCATCTTCTTCTTTTCGGAATATGCCATACCCATTGTAATAGAGTTAAAGACGGTTGACGAATATGAATCATGCATAGCCCACGAAAACATAGAAAGAAGTATAAGTGCATAACAATAAGCTACAGCTATTGCTAGTCATCCTAAATCTCTTACGCAGGTAAATAACTAGCATTAAATAACAAAACAAGCGGGAAGGCAAATCTCCCCATCTAGCACAGCTTGATAGCTACCCAACCATGCAGCAGAAACACACAAAAAAACCTTCATTTCTTTACTGTAATTTATCTAGTTTTGAGTAAAGCTCAAATAAAACAGCTCCTTCCAAATAAACAGCAACGTAGTTTCTAATCCTAAACAATCATTTAACATATACAATACTCCTTAAAATTCAAAAAATATCCTTCTTAAACATCTTAGAACTTCAAAAGCTCCAATATTACCAAAAAACATGTTCTATCTTAAGTTATATAACCATTTCCACAACTGCAACACCGACAGTAGCACGTTACAGAAAACCTGAAATAAGCAATACAAGCAATAACATAATACAACCATAAACAGCCTAAATGTAGCAAACCTGCCACAAGCCACACACTGAAGGCGCCCCTGTTTCCCGTCCTCCAAGTACCTCTTTCTCTCCGCCTCAGTCTCATTAATTGTCTTAGAAAACTGTAAAAACGCTTTCTTTACCATATTCTGGTCCACACCATGATGCTTATTGATGAATCCCCCGCCATCACTACCCATTCTCATAAACTTCCCCGCTCGTGATTCATCCCCCAAACCTCTCCTAAACGGACTACTTGTCTCAAACCCACCGCGATGGCCAGGTCCCGGGAAAACCCCATTGGAACTATTCCCAAACCTCAATTCCTCCTCCCCACCACCAAATTTCCTCTTCATAGCCGAACTCTGATTCTGATTGCCCTCCCGAAACCCTAATCCTAACCCTTCAGGGCTCATTGGGGGAAACCGTGGACCGCCAGGGAAGTCATGATTAGGTCCCATTGGAAGAAACCGAGGGGGCGGACGAGGAGGGAAATCCTGGTAATCGGGAGGAAGAGCGAAGTAAGAACGAGCACTACCATCGGCAAGCACAATTGAGCGGCGCTCAAGCATGTGGAAGCCATAAGTGGGAGGGGGAGGGGGGCCGAAGTCCGGGAAAGGGAAAGAGGGTCCCGGGTGGGAATTACCGGGATCTTTGCGAGGGGTGGTGGAATTAGGGTTAGGGGATGGTTTTGAAATGTTAGGTTTAGGGGAAGGATTGGATTTGGAATTGGGGTTAGGGTTAGGGACTTTGGAAGCAGAGGGGTGGTTGTTGCCGGAGAGTTCCCAGCGGGATTTGCGATGGGAAGAAGATGAAGATGAGGCCTTGTCGTGGGAGGATTTTGGGTGGGAGCCACCGGCCATCCTCGGGGGAAATTGGGGAAGAAGAAGAAGCTAGGGTATTTTTGCTATTGCATGGAGAATTTAACGACGGATTTAAAGTCGTCGGGAATTTTTGAAAGTTGTGAGTGGATAGATTGTTAATTATGTTTTATAAACTTGCTTAGAAATACTACATGACATTCGTTCATAGGAAAGTCCACAAACAAATTTTGTGATAAATTCCTTTCAAAAAATAATCAAATTTTGTAAATTACACCGTGTAATTTACCCCAAGTTTTGACTTGCTTAAAACTTAACTCATGTATGAATTGAGCAACAAAATTTCTTATATGGAGTTCTTTTACCAATATTTGGTTTCATAATAGGCTTTTTCTATCATGTACCCAATGGGCACATGATAAGTGTTATATTTGCACACATTAAGCATTAAATGTATACATTAACCATTAAATGGACTCCTTGTTTCCAATATATATATATACTTAATTAGTATTTTCATTTACTTAAATAACCCGTTGCACATGTCTTTTATTTTTTCTCCCGATGTAAAACGGAATTTTTTTAAAAAAACTACCGGAAGTATGTATGAAATTTTTTTAAAAAATACCGGAAATATGCATGTGTATTTTTCATAGAGCACCACCATACTTCATGTACTTTTTAAAAAAAAAAATTTGTTTTACATTGCGAGAAAAATTAAAAGACATGTGCAACAGGTTCATCCTAGTACTATTTAGGGTATCATAAAAAATACAAATTTCATTTTATAATAAAAAAACTTCTTACAAAATGAGATTTATGAGCAACGTTGTTTTTTTACAAGAGCATGAGGAAAAAAGATGAGAGAGAATCAAATAATTAATTAATTAAGTATATATATTAGGAATAATGAGTATTTAATGCTTAATATGTGCATTTAATGCTTAATGTGTGCAAATATAACACTTATCATGTGTCTATTGGGCACATGATAGAAAAACCCATATTAAATATATTCTCGTTCAACTTGAACGCTTCAGACATATATACCAAATTATTAGGTGAAATTGTTAATTATAGTTCAATTAATTAGGATAGGAATCCTTAAGCTTTTGGTGTGTGTCTTAATCAATTAGTTACATGTGTTTTGGTTTTTCTCTACTCAACCTATTCATATCCTCTATTTTTTTTAGAGCTCCTTTGCTTGTAGTGGACACCAAAATCAACTACGTTGGCTACAATATTTTTGAGACAAATAAGCAGAAGATTATATTCGTTTCCTTCAATTTGAACTTTAAATGATTGTGGATATATAAATAATCCCCAAGTTTGGTGCCACTATTCCTTGGACAATGAGGCTTAGGTGTCTGGGCCATGGCTCCTACTCTATTTGGTAACAAGCCAACGAGTTTGACACATGCTCTTGCGCAGACTTAAAAGCTTGGTTTACACTCCCAAAACAAAGAGGACGGCTTTCATTTGCAAGAAAACCCGATGAACTTCATCCGCTTTCATATTAGGAAGAGTAGTACTCCATATAAGCTAATTGGGTCATTGCTGTGTACTTCATTCGACTTCTTCACAATTTCAAAGTCGGATAAACTTAGTTCAGCTTCACACTAGTTTAACCAACACTAAGCAAAAGATCATTTCTAACTGTGCCACTATTTACAGAATTTACTTATTCATAGCTGGTTTGAAAGCAAAATCAATTAACATCTATCTATAAATAACAGCGAAGCCTTGCAGCTTTAACTTATTTACATAAATTATTATTGGACACCTTTTGTGAAATGATAATGTCACTAACATGTGTAACTACTTAATTGAAGGCTACAAAATATTTATTCCATTTCAGACTCAGTTACAATCCTACGAGAACTTTATACAAATGTTACTTACTGAATGTAGAAGCCACAATCTGCACTTTCCCCTGTTTTTCATCCTCAAACTTAACCTCAACCCAGGGCTCTGCACACTTCCGCAGGCAGTAATTCCCGGATAATATGTTCGCTACTCGTGTTTGCTTCCAGCTAGGTGGAAGCACAAACTGGTAAGGCTGTACGTTTCCTGCAATAAACTAGAGTTCAAACATCATTAGAGTATAAATACTAGGAAAACACAGAAAACAAAAATCAGTCCATATTAACTTTATCATGGAAACACAAAATAAAATGTAATCAAACGCCTAACTCGCTCCCAAGAGGCAGCTCACATAATCAGGATTGCATAAGGAGCCGTTTAGCTCTCTCATTACGCAATGTGGGACGTTTAAGACACAAAACGGAAAACTCAATATGTAATTACTTGAGAAACATTAAGTTACAGCAAAAGAAAAGAAAATGGAATTCTGTTAGGAACAGCAGACGTCTTTATATACAAAACACGAAACTAGACATGCAACGACACGAAAATGGTTCGGCTAGTTTAGTGAAGAGTACAAGTAGTTGATACGACAGCAAGGGAATTACATTTCAAAGTACGTAACCTCGTATAGATCCGATTACTACTACACTATGTTCTACGGACACTTCTTGTCAGCAGTGTTTCTGCGTTTCATGTCTGCCTCTATTTTCCGTATCTGTATAATATTGCGCCCAAAAGTTCATATATACAAGCATATACCAATAACACAAGCTCCAAAACCAGATACATAAGCAAACAACCCTTGTCCTATATGCCTAAAAGTATAATTCTTGCTCCCAATTCCTATTCTAAGTAGCCTTCCATAGAATTCTAACTCACTGTTGTAAGCGAATGTCATCTGGCTGTCTAGTTCTCGCTTAGGCGCTCAAAAGTGAGTATTCGATTTAGACCGAGTAAACAGCCTAGGCGCTCAAAATCCAACTTGTACCCGAATAATCCACAATTAGTCTTACAAAGCTCCTCACCCGCCCAACTAACTGGAAGCGTGATGTACTACACTAGATAATATACATATACATGAACAGATTCTATGGTAGTAAATGCATTTAATGCTCAAAACAGAATAAAAAGAATCCCAAACATTAGAGCATACATTGAACAAACAAAATCAACTTCATAACAACATAACCTAAAGAAATTCAAATCCAAAACCTAAAATTGAAGAATAAGAACACTAGAATGAGAAAAAAGAACCTGCGCGGAGAGCACGAATGAGGAAGGAGACAAATAGGATCCAACAGCAACCTCTCTAGCTAAAGAGACAGGAGTTTGTGTTTCTTCGACTTATGCTCTGTTCGTTTTGACTAAACGAGAAGTGAATTCAATAAAATAAATTTATTGATAAGAATCGAATGTTACCGAACTAAACCGAATTTATTAAATTTATATTAAACAAAGAAAAAAGTAAAACCTTACTTTAAATTTAGCTCGCCCGAGTCTTGTTAAATCCTGCTAATGTTTCAGACGGGTTTGAGTTTTGCATTACCTTACTAATATTAATTCATAAATTTATACTCGAGCTCACCTAATTATTTGTGTGGGGCTAGGATTAAGCGACGTTAATCACAATTTTGATGGGCTCGACGAGATCCAAATCTAGCCCAGCTCATGATCATGTTTACTTGCTAATGATTTTCGTTTCTTAAACAAAATTATAAAAGTGGACAGTGAAAAACCTCTAGATAAGAAAAAAGTATAATACATGTTGCCTCAATTTTGTCTCAAAAACTTCAAATTATCCTGCACACTCCTAAAAATTATAAAATACTGTTTTTTCAACTTGCAATTGACCCCGAATATGCAAAATTGATCAGTAACTGAATACATAGGAAAAATTTGTAACTTTGGATGCAATGAATTTAGGATAAATAATAAAGGATTATTTATCAACCATTAAACTAAAAACTTATCCGATCATTAACAAATCTTCTATGACACATTAAAAAGATGAATTCGTGTCAACATGGATGAATATATAATTTTCAATTTTGTAAAGTGGTTGAAAGAAAAAGGAGTGGGTACTTATTGAATACATTAAAATTCGAATATCATTAATTAATTAATTAATTCTTTAGTTGAAGAACGAATGTGCAAGATTAAAGGCATGCAAAGCAGAGATTATTGCCACCGACCAGGCTTTAATTTCCACCACCCAACATTTTATTTTTCTTTGCTTTTCACTTGCAAAATATACTACCTTTTCTAATTTTTATACAAATTGTGTAACTGGCCTGCGAACTTTAAAATAAAACAAATAACTCCTTCATTTTGTCCCTATACACATACTATGTAAATATACTCCTAAATTATTAATTAGAGTTGATTCAAGTAGTTAACTAGGTCTTGTATTCAAATATTAGTATAAAAAAATAATTAAGAGTGAGAATTAATTTAAAGGATATATAAGAGTCTCGAACCGGAAAAGTGAACAAATCACAAAAACAATGCTACTTCCAATCTTGTCCATTTCTCCTCAAAAGTCAACAAGTTGAACTTTGTATTAATCCTAATGACTGATTTACATCATATTTTGTAATTAATTGGTCTAAATCAATTTTCTATCTCAGCAACAATATTACGTTGATAATGCATAATAAATTTTTAGATACCGAACAAAATAGTGTAGGGATTGTTGAAAGAAAACACCACTTCGGCCTCATGTGGAGTATAAAGTAATACCAATCCAACCCAATCTTGTGACTTGTTGCTATAAAATCTCAAGTTATGATATTTAAAAAGTCTTCGAGGTTAATTGGTATAATTTTTTTTTTTACAATGTTAATATTGGTATATTACATCATTTCACAAATATTAGAATTAATCAATACCATGTTATATATTGGTGGTGTATCAATAGCTTTGGAGCCGTTTTTTTTTTTTAGCCGTTTTGATGCTTGTCTCTACATATATTACAATTACTTACTTTACAAAATACAACTTCTGGTCTTAGAGTAGTCAAAGAATATCCTCCTAAGACCATAAATTGTATTTTGTAAGGTAAGTATTTGTATATTTTCCTCTAAGACCAGAAGTTGTATTTTGTAAGGTAATTTGTAATATTTTTGCCTTGCTACCACAAACTAATCTTTAATCCTATATTTTCATTCAATTTTCAAGTTACATGTCCAAAATAACGCATAATAGTCATAACATAATGGGTAACAATTTGGAAACCATAGAAATGGAAAAACAAAAAGTTGTATATTTATATTTCACATTTCTTGAACAATAATAATTAAATCATAATAAACCTAGCAATTAGATTTCAACTACACACCATTGATTAACTCAATCCGTCAATCCTTGACTCACACTAACAAAAACCCGACCCGAAACTGCAACGTCCGACTGAATCACGACTCGATTATCCGACACATTTCGAAGAGCATAACTAGGAAAAGAACCACTATCAAAATTCAACAAAAAAGAATACTGAACATGATTAATCATATCCCGAAACAACAACGATCGACTAAAATCAACGGTCCAAATCGTCCCGTTCCCGTCCACCGAATCACTAGCAACAGTTGATCTACCGTTCATCCCTTGCACAACATTTCTCTCTACAAAAACCTGCTCAATCTGCCTAAAACCACCCTTAGACTCATCCAATTGAACAATGTCAATACCTTTACCCGACCCGGCGAACATATTATCTGCAATCGTGACACCTTTCGCGACGCCATTGATTGATTTCAACACCACAAATCCGTCGCCAAGGAAGAAACTATTCGTAATCGACAGTTGAACAGGATCTTCCGCGACAATCCCGTTATAATCCAAATAACAATTCACGATCCTCGTCTGAGTCAAGCTTGGTAGCTTAACATAAATCCCGGTGCCCCCAAACCCGGTGGCTTTATTATAACAATGTACGCCCGAGAGAGTGTTGCCTTGGCCGGAGATCATGACTCCGATGGCGGCGGAGAAGATGACGACGTCGGTGATGGCATTGTCGTTTCCGGCGAGGTCGATTGCGGTGGCGGAGAAGTTGCGTTCGCCGGGATCGGCGCCGGCGGTGATGTGTTGGCCGAGGAAGGAGTTACGGATGTAGGTTTCGTGGCCAGCTTGGACGAAGATTCCGGTGGTGGTGAAATGTGCGAGGTAGCAGTTGTCGATGTTTGTTCGGAGGGAATTGATGACGGAGATTCCGCCGCCGCGGAAGTTGGAGTCGAGCATTAGATCCCGGAGAGTTATGTATTCGTAGTTGTAGTGGGAGGAGGAGGAGGACCCAGTGGCGGATAAATCGATAAGGTATCCGTCTGCCGGAAAATCATTAGAGGCTCTTAATGTTCCGCCGCTGATCTGTTTTGGGGGAAAGAAAAAGAACATTAGCGCCAAATTTTGAAATGTTCCAAATTTATTTAAACATATATTTGCATATTGTATTAAAAAAAGTATGATATATATGGACTATAAAATAATTGCAAATTCGAAAATTAGAAAGGCCACATTGTATAAAAATTCTCATCGTCTTTAAAAAATTGATGGGCGGAAACTCCAATTTTTAAGAGACGATGAAGATCGAAACCACTATTAATAGGGTGGTTTTAGCAGTCGATGGTACCGAGATGCCTCAAAGTACTCTTGTCTATGACTATAATAATTGATTAAACTATACGTATTAATTTTGAGTACTAAGAGAGAAAATTCATATCAGAAAGTTATCTTGTCTTCAAAATTTGAAACTCATTTAATATATTCATTATATTTTTCTGTATTTCTTTTTAAAAGTATGATTTTCATTTGACATAATTTTCAAATGTAACAAATAACTCTAGACGAAAGATATATTTTTACCATTAGAAAAGTATGATTTGACCCTAAACTTTCCACGACTCACATATTAATGAGTGTATCAATTAATAGTTGTTTGCACTAAAAAGAAGGTCAATCAAAATTAAACTTCTACAATAATTCTAGAAGTAACATTGACTCAATCCCATTGAATTATGAGTATATTTTTCCATTTGGTCTTCAAATTTCCTATATTTTGACATTTAATTCATAAACTTGGAATGGTGAGCTTTAACCTTCTTATTTTGATTAAATTTGAAATTTAGCCCTTATTTAGAATATTTTGAAACATTCGTCACATTCACACGCCCAATTAAAGAGATGTAATATTCATATGTAAAATTACTAAAATGTGCTTAGAAGTTTTAAATATGTATCAATTTATGCGTAACGTATAAAAATTATATTAATTTAAACTCATCTTTTATAAAATAATATTAATTTAGGATTTGATAACAGAATTGACACTCCAACTTACCTTATCACTCTTATTACGTTTAATATATGGTTATTTTGCGAAAATCATCTACTACGTTTATATATAATGTCAAATTTTATTACTGATATTTTTAATTGGCCGTAAATTGATATCAGTTTATGTTAAAGATTAACCATTAATATAAACAAGTAATATTTAGTATTATAATGATTATTATAAAAATGATAAAAAGAAAGAAAAAAAGAAAGAAAACAAAAGTCCAGAAAATCATGTGCCTTGTGATCTCAAGGTTATCTCAATATTATTAGTATGGAAGATGATACAACCCGGATGTATCAGAAGAAAACAAAACTTTGAGTTGTTAAATGGTCATACCACAATAATAGTTTGGTGGCTTGATTAATTTCAAGTAATAGGCTATAAAAGCCTTAGATATGAAAACATTTGGTAAGGAAGAAAAATAGATCTCAGAACATAAATCTCAAAAAGAAGACTGAGGTATAGAATAGATTTTTGAGAGTAAAAGAGAGACACAATATCTTAAGAGCGTTTTGGGAAACAATTGGGTATAAAAAAATTTTAAGAATATATTTCGGGTTTGAGATTCCATAAATTTGTTTGTAATAGTTTTTGGTTGCTCTGATATAAAATTATCTACTCTCTCGTGGATTAGGCAAAATTAGCCGAACCACGTAAATATTGTGTTTTCAATTGTCACTAATTTCTTTTCCGCATATCAAACTTGAATAATCAATATCCGACTCGATCCTCAATTTCCTAACAGTTTATATGTTTAGTCTAAATTGATAACTCAAAATATTTAAACTTATTTTGGCGTATAAAAGAAGAAAGATTGATTGGTTAGGAAAGCGTACGTACAATCAGATTGCCTGCACCAGCAGCAGGTAAATGAAGAGGCTTAGAGATGAGATAAATGCCACCCTCAAGAGTGATATGAGCACCCCCTAAATTGCTAATGCCACTCATCAAAACGTGTCCGTTTTGAGTAGAGTTTTGTTCATCAAAAACAGCAGCAATAGCTTTCAAAAGAGATTGTGTACTGTCTGATTTGCCTGTTGGATCTGCTCCATATGATGTCACTTTGTATACTCTTGGACTACTTCCACCCTGCCATCATAAATCAAAACACAAAAATGTAATACAATCCATGTTTTAAACGAATTTCGTCTAATCGTCTCTACATCGTTATGGTATGGACACTCAAAATCGAGAATACTATTATTATTTATCGGGTCATTTAGACCATCAAAATCTAATCACTTGTATTTGACTAGTTTTACCAATGATAGGTTTTCTCATTAAGAAAAAAGTGTATATATTCGATTGATTAAAACGTCGAAGGTCGAATGATGGTTATAACTTGTAAGATCCCGCGCGAGCGACGGTGGACGAAGCGAAAGCGAAAATGTTCGCTTGGGTAACGCAACATCCGTAAGTTAAAAAAACATGTATTTTCATTAAGATACAAAAATTTCATAAACATTTTAGATGGACGTATAGATCTGCCAAACCAAATGCTGCCACATCAACTATGTGCTGACATGGCAACATTTCGTATTGGTCCAGTTCATTGTAAAAAAATCTTGGCTTAATACATACTTTTCCCTTTGAACTTCATTATTTTCGTCTGGTTACACCCTAAACTATTTATGGGTTCTCTTTGCTCCTTGATGTAATTTAAAGTGATACTATTGGACCCTTCACTCTATAATAACCAGTCGCATTGCAGAGAGTGTATTGCACTCGCCTGCCACATCATAGATTTAGGACTAAAATGAGAAAAAAAAAACTTTAAAGATTTATTTGAAAATAAAAACAAAAAATTAAAGGTTAAAAATAATTAAAAAAGAGAAAAAGAAAAAACCCTCCTCTGTCGATCTCTCCTTCCCCCTATGTTTCTCCGAAAATTCTACGGTACATGGCGTGTACCGCTGAAAAGATTCAATTTAGTCCTTTTTGAAAGATTCATTTTGGTCCTTTTAGTTACAATTTTTTTTATTATTCAAAATTTTCATTTTCTTCTTTTGTCCAATTTCCATTTCTCTAATTATTCAACATTTGGTGAAATTTACCGTAAATATCTCTCCTTTATCATGCCTGCAAAACCCCTTCTTGCTACTCTCTTCCCCCAATTTCATATATATCAATTAATTAGCAATAATTGAGGCCATGTAATGAGATTTGTTCTTGAAATCCAATCAAAAAACAAAATAGTCAAAATTGAACTAATATTGAAAAGAAATTCAACTTAAAACTAAACCCAAAATTAAACTATATAATTAGAAATTACAAAAGATGGAAGAAAATAATGGTCGGTGTCGGAGACGGAGACGGCGGAGTTTTGATGTAGCAACGGTAATGGGTGAAAACATGAGAAAGAAAAAGGAGAAAAGGAAAAAAAAGAATTAATAGGAAGAAAAGAAATGAATAATTCAATTGAAAGAGTTGCAGAAAGAAATTTCACACTCCACCATGTTTGGCTCAATTATCATTTTATACATCTCATATTCAGAGTTATTTATACGTCTGATTAAGGAGTTTGAATTTCTCAGTTAAATCAAATCTTATGGAATAATCTTTCTCTTGATTTATAGTACTATCTTTCTTTAATTTTTTTAGGAACTTAGTTGCACCATTTTGCAACAAAAAAAAAAAGAAAAAAAATGTAACAGAAAAAAAAGAGTGCATTATTGAAAAGATATACATTTTGAAAGGACCTAACATGTAATTTATTACGGTACACAGCAGTACATTGCTGTGTACCGTAGAATCATTGTCTGTTTCTCTATCTCCATTCCCTCTCTCTGGATCTTTTTTTCTTTTCTCCATATTTGTAATTGGATTTTAATTAGGGTTTTGTTCAGTTCTTCTCAATCGTCCGGTGATGTTAATTTGTCAAATCCAGCAAAGTTTTCTTCTCCTTCCTTTGCCCTTTTCTTTCCACCATTATTTGCTTCATGAGATTGTATTTATGGGTTTTGATTGAATGCAATTCTTTTGGCTCTAAGCAGTACCAATTTTATTAATTAGCTTACAATTCGACTTCCAAACACCATGTTACTTTTAATTGCTATTTGATCCATCTTTTTCATTTTATTTGGATTTCAATGTCATTCAGTAGATATAATTGATAGTTTACAATGTTTTATATGGTGCATTTCTCTTCTTGATATGATTTCAACAAGTTTCAGAATTGTCTAGTTTGCAATTTTGGGGAAGATGGTATTTTCGTAAAGAAAAAAAAGTAAAAGGATTGTTCTGAAATTTTTTCAAAGGACTAAATTGAATTTTTTTTGAAGTCACTTGCCTCATTTACTCTCCCCATGCCATCTGCCACGTCATCCAAGAAGGGTAAAAAGTACCACTTTAAATTACATCAAGAGGCAAAGAGAATCCAAAAATAATTTAGGGTGTAACTAGGCGAAAATAATGAAGTTCAGAGGGGAAAGTATGTATTAAGCCAAAAAATCTTCTTATAGTGATATAGTATTACGGATGTGTAACATATAGATTTTTTTTGTGGAAATGAAATGTTTAAAAAGCAAAAAAATACCTCAGGAGATGAAGCAGGAGATGGAGAAGAAGCCAATTCCCGACGAATCCGCGACGACTTAAACGCTTGCATTCTTCTGATTTGATCATGGTAATGTCCGTCAGCGAAACCCGACAATGATGAATGCTTTTCTTCGCCTTGTACGACACAGAATATGAACATCAAACCCAAAATAACAAGGTCTAACTTGGGAATGGATGAATCCATGGTTTAAATAAATTTTTCTCCTCTCTATAGCTCTCTTCTCTCTTTCAAGAAAGTGAGAGCAAGAAAGGGATTTATTACTCCACTAAAACATGTATATATATACAACAATAGAAATCAAGAAAACCAAGAAAAGAAAGCCAAGAAAACCCAAGAAAAGAAAGAAAGAAAGCCAAGAAAACCAAGAAAGAAGGCCAAGAAAATATAAAGAAATAAAGAAGAGAAAGTGAGGGACTAGGACATGGAAAGAGGAGGGCTTAACTAAGAAAATATAAGAAAATGGAGGACTAAAGGAATATAATAATTATAAAGATTCATACATGAAGCACCTCCTTCAATACTTTGCCATTTGGTTTCTTTTTCTTTGTTTTTATTCAAAATCAAGAGTTTTTGTTAAGAGACTCGTAATAAAACAAGACTTTGTGTGATGTTTTTTTTAAAATTTCTTGTCTAACCAACAAAAGTAAGCAACTTACCAACTCATTACTTTATGGACCTTAAATTTATTACTTGGGATTGACATTCTGTTTCTCTTGTGTAAGTACATTTAATTTTCATCTAACTCTATTAATTACCTCTTTAATATTTGGGTTATATTAAGTACTTCTTTCTCTCTCTCTTCTTTTAATTGGTACTTAAATATTTTACACTTATATCACCATAAGAATAAAGTTGAGGAGGAGTAGTCAGAGTGATATCCTCAAAATTGAAAACAGTGTTTTTTTCTATCCTAAATTTGAATTTTAGCATGATATTTTAATTTTAATTAGCTAGTTAGCTTGATTTCCTCTTCTTTTTGGAACGAAAGTTTATTTTTTTTTTAGAAGATGAGTTTAAATTCACTAACTTCTTATCTTTTATTCCAGAGATGTACTAACTTTTTTCTTTTTTTTTAACTAAGATTACATTTCACATTCTGCATTTAATTTTATCATCAGATTGAAGATTATCAAAGTTTTGGCATTACTGATACTACGTTCAAAACCTTTTCATGAGATGCATGGAGAAAATAAAAGAGTTTTTTTTTTATGAAGAAAAAATATCTCCATTTAATAATGACCGATATTAAAAAATAATATCTCCATTTCAAATTTCACCCATAAAAATTTAGGGTAAAAATAATATAAGCCAATGGATCACAAGTATAATTGACCCGATTAACCAGTATTAAATTCTTAATAACTACCTCAATTAATTAGAGCTACTAACTTTTATTACTTTTTAATGACATAATTTTTATTTTCTTTTAGTCTCGATTTACCTTCTTTTTTTTGTTGAATTGTCATTTTGATCATGATTTTAGAGACTTTTTTTTGAAAGGAAATATATATGAGACTTGGTCGTCCGAAATTAAAAAGTTATTTGTAATTCTTTTTTTCTTCTAGAGACTGGAATTAAATCCATATTTGTATTTGGAAACAATTTTTTGGCAAACACTTTCTTTTTCTTCTATATTTTAACCTTTTCAATAACCTTTTAATATTTATTTTTTTATAAATTTGTAAGAAGTAGGATTCGAACTCTGGACTCTCCACTCACACATTGGTGAGTATACCAGTTGGACTAAAGTCAATTAGTATAACCTTTTAATATTTTAAAAAGTGTTTAAAGTTTCTTTTTTAAAGTATAAAAATGTTTAAAGTTTTAAATCAAGTTCGTACTTAAAATATCTAAGTCAAATTAATAGGAATACACCAATAGTATTTTCGATCATTTAATATTTTATCAGTTTTTGATGAATATTTAAAAACTCTCACTGATCTTAAAAACTCTCAAATTAATAGGAGTATTATTTGTTTTTTATTTTGGGCGTGAAAAATGAAAAAAAAAAAATCAAGAGTAAAAAACAAGAATCACTTGCTGTAAAAAAAAAAAGAATCACTTAATTCGTACGCAATTAATAAGATCACACTTAAAGCAAAGGTGTACCAAACCCATAAATTAATGTTCTAATTTAACCCTCTTTGAAGTCTTGACGTTGCTTTCGAATGTCTACTTCTTGTGTTCTTGCATGTCAAGCCTTTAAATTAAAAATAGAATAGCATATTGAAAAGAAATTCAAGTTTAGCATTAGAGAAAAAATTAAGGCTCCAAAGGAATTTACGAAAGCATGCATTTTGTTGTACTTATAACGACCTCAACGGTGATAATAGAAACCGATTCATGTAAAAGTGTCCTTAGAGCATCTCCAACCCAACATCAATTTGATGTTAAAAACGAGATTTAATATTGTTTGGCTCTCCAACCCATCATCACAATGAGATGGTCTTATACCGCTAACTAGTCCACCCTCATGAACCTTGATGGAATGCGCCCCTAAACTTACACAAAATGTCGTTAGATCCTTGGACTTATTTAAATTGACATATGGTTAAATCCTTTTACGGGTCAAACTAGAGATTGGAGTCTAAGAAATTGAAATATGTATACATTTGAGGATCTTGAGTGACGAACAAATTATTGTAATGTCCATTTTAAAAACTTATGTAACTAAATAGTCATTTTAAATAAAATCGAATCGGGAAGCTAATGAGATACTTTTTCAGTTCAACAAAAGTTTAAAATTGATAAATAATTTATTAAATTAAAAGTTTAAGTTGATAGTTAATGTCTAACACCATATTTTATAACAGTCTTTAACATGTCTTTGCACATAGCTATTATGCAAGTCCATCTTACTATGTTATATTTAATAAACAAACGCTAAAATTTTGAACCTGAACCACTTGTTCATTTGAATTAAAAATTCAAAATGATGGTTAAAAAAAATATTTTTTATATTGCTCTCTAAAATTTTTTTAGTGCTCTTCGTATATTAAGATGATTCTATCCATGCAACTTTAGTTTTTTAAATAGGCTGATGAGGGTTTTTTTCTTGTTGCTATTGTGGTATCATAGTTGACCAACCTCATGCAGATATACTGTATATAAAATATTCTAGTCCAGTAGAGTATTAATAAAATCATTAAATTAAATTAATTGAGCTGATAGGTCTGGCTAGATCCAGTTTTAGTAACCTATTTATTGATAAAATTTCAACATATATTGTACAATAAGTGTGCATTATACATATAAATTATTAGCAATTACCGAATACGGAAATCTTATATTGAGAGGGAGATGATTCTACGCCTGAATCTAAAAAAGTTTCATGAATTTTAAGAGATCGTCGGGGAAGATGCAAACCCCCCAAATCTGGGTGGCATATACTAACATTTGAAGGGTCGTGCCGCAAGGCCACCCTTAACTACGCCCCTACATATTATTCTGTTTATTGATGGAATTTAATTTGTAACTATTACATAATTTCAAAAAAAATAAAATTATAGAAAAAATATAAATTAAAAAGAAGCAAAGTAGTTTGCTTTGTTTATTATGGGAAAGACAGAAATTCACGAGATAGGTTTTGGGTTTGGAGAGACAGCAAGCAAAGGTACAAAATTTACGCAATAAACATCTTTTTCATATTCATATCCAACATCATTTATCAACCTAAAAGAGTCAACTTTTTAATACAAAAATATCTATGATCTGTTTATTCATTTTAATTTACTTTAGTCAACTAATTAATAATACTCAACACCAAATCAACCAAATTTACATCACCATTTTCATCTACATTCATACATATAATTAGGTATTTGACTGATGTCCTAACCTTGATTATTTTTCATCATGGGTTTTTCTATCATGTGTCAATATTTGCACACATTAAGCATTAAATGCATATATTAAGCATTAAATGGGCTTTTTGTTCTCGATATATATATACTTAATTAGTCTTTTCTTTTATTTAAATAATTAATTATTTGTCCACATTCTCTCTCATCTCTTTTCCTCATTCTCTACTAAAAAAAACAGTTGGTCATAAATCTCATTTTGTAGAAAGTTTTTTTAATATAAATTGAAATTTGTATTTTTTATGATATTCTAAATAGTACTATGATGAACCCGTTGCACATGTCTTTTATTTTATCTCCCGGTGTAAAACGGAATTTTTTTAAAAAAACTACCGGAAGTATGGTGCTCTATGAAATTTTTAAAAAAAATACCGCAAGTATGCATATGTATTTTTCACAGAGCACCACCATACTTCATGTATTTTTTTTTTAAAAAATTCCGTTTTACATCGGGAGAAAAATTAAAAGACATGTGCAACGGGTTCATCCTAGTACTATTTAGGGTATCATAAAAAAATACAAATTTCAATTTATAATAAAAAAACTTCTTACAAAATGAGATTTATGAGCAACGTTTTTTTTTTTACAAAAGCACGAGGAAAAGAGATGAGAGAGAATCAAATAATTAATTAATTAAGTATATACATTAGAAATAATGAACTCATTTAATGCTTAATGTGTGCAAATATAACACTTATCATGTGTCTATTGGGCACATGATAGAAAAACCATTCATGATAAACCATGTACATTAAATTTTAACTTTTTTCTATGAGTATGCAACTACTTTTTCAAGATTCGAACCTACAACATTCAACTATAAACATTAAATAAAACGTCGAGCCCCTCTCTTAGAAACACATTGGAACCTTAAAATTATTCTAATCTTTAACTCGTTTGGACTAATTGTTTAGAAAGAAAAATTTCGTTTTTCATATCAATTGAAATGTACTTGAAAATAATTTTAGTTTTATAACCTTTTATTTCAGGGTTCGTCCCATTATGTTATTTTATTTAGATATCAAAGCCAGTATATCTTTATAATGTGAGTGGTGTCCACAATTTATGAGCACGCAATACCCAGTTCTGAAAGTTTAGGGACCGTAAGGAAACAAAAATCAAAGATGAGGGTCATAAGTGTAATTTAGACTTATTATATCCTTCCGTAATTGAGGTGGAGATTGAAGAATAGTTTGTGCTGTGTAAAAAGGCATGGATGAAGCTCTGAATGCTCCATAGGTACTTTGTTTTTATTTCATTTCTAATTTATAATTGCCACGACTTTACAGAGATAATCCGTTTGACACGACTCGTTTGATACTAATTTGATGAAGGTAGTTGTTAAGTGCATAAAGTAGCAAAATTTGGTGGTTGAATTTATGGGAAGCAGACGAATTAATCAGCTGTTTTAGGAGCTAAGAACATGGCTGTGATTCTTGCACCAAAGATTATGTCTTTGCCCACTTGCAAACCCAAAAATGAGTGTAAGATCACAACTCTCGTCTTCAATTGCAACATTTACTTCAAAACCTGGATAATGCTACATGAACTCGATACGAATATAGTGGATTAGTGTTTTTGTATTTGAATTGACACGAAAATGGAAGCAAATGTTTATCTTGCGTTAAGATTGACACGCTAACCCGAAAATGACATGAATCTTACAAAGTATTATTATGTTCATTCATTTGTTTAGAGGTCACCTTTGTAGAGCTATGGATGCTATGATTGTGGCTTAGGAACACATTCGACTTACACCTTTCATATTTTTTTATCTCCTTGATCACAATAATGAAGCAACTTGTGACATGTGGATACGTTATACGAACCCAACAACATGATATTGTTAAGTTCGGGTTTATTTGATAGGGTTTGGTGGTCTAACTTTTGCATGGTGTTACTATATCCTCCAATAATTTGATGGCATCATCTGCAGAGATACAAAAATTACACGTGTCTCGTGAATACAACATGAAAATATCATGGATCGTACTGTGTTGACACATTTAGGATTTGGATAAGTTCAGGTTTGTCTAATTTGATACAGGCTTGACACAACACAACACGAACACGATTCACTTATACGAATTGTAACCCCACTCTATAATCATTTACTATGTACACTGCTTGTGGTAAATCATGAGTCCGTGCTCAACTTGATCATCTGCATAAGCAATTGGTGTCTTGTAACGTTTACGATGTTTGACAGTAGAAAACTTAGGGCAGAAATAGAATTAAGAGTAAGGAAGAAAAGAATAGAAGAGAGAAACATAGATTAGGGAAGAAAATAGCAGAGAAGGATAGAAGAGAGAAACACAGAGGAGGAGAGTAAGATAATTGGAATAGTTTTCATTAATTCATTGATAATCATTCAATACAATAAGTCATCCTTTAAATAGAACAGGGATGGCAGAAACAACAGCTATTACAGCTGTATAGCTGTTTAACAAGCTCCTAGAATCCAAAACTAAATTCTTCTGAAGTCACCCTTTCACACCTAAGTGACAAAATCAGTCTACCTTTCACACATATGTGACATGTCTATGTTGCACAAAAACTGACACCAGGAAATGCTATTTCTAAAATATGGTCTTGATAGCGTGGTTAGGAACCGACAATAGAAACGGAATGAAACTGGAGTTTTCGTGCAACATAGATTCTTGTCCTTGATGATGATGTGTTAACTCTGTGATTTCTAATAGATTAACTTCAACATTGCAGATAAACAGCATTCAAGTCAGAGTAATTCTGCTTCTTTGATTCCTCGGCGAGTCCTAGTTTCCAGCACTTCATTTCTTACCATTCTAAATTTGAATTGCATTGTGACACCAAGGCCATTAAGGGCTGAAGATGAGTCAAAAGAGCAGCAGGAAAATGAGGGAATTTTTGGGGCCATTAAAACACTGATTGATCCAAATGAAAAAACAAAATCTGGGAAAGTATTGCCTAAGGCTTACTTGAACACCGCAAGAGAAGTTGTCAAGACACTTCGTGAATCGTTAAATGAAGATCCTAAGGATACAGCCAAATTTAGAAGAACTGCTGATGCTGCTAAGGAGTCCATTAAAGAGTATTTGAACAACTGGAGAGGACAGCAGCAGGTCGTTGGTGAGGTATGATTAAGGATGTTGTTTAAAGATTCGTTGCTTCAACTGTTCATATCTATTGTTTGTTGTTGTTTTTGGTGCATGTAAGATGTGCATGTTTGGTTCCGCTCTGGGAAAACAGATGTGTTTGTTTAGGATTGATACACAACAACTTATAGCTATTTCTGTAGAGTAATTTACACTTATAGTTCCTCAAATTTGACCGATCTTTATTTATTTATGGCCAATGAACTTCAGAGCCGGACATAAAACCTCCAAACTTTGTCATTTACTAGCATTAGTGCACCTTCCACTGTTGATCAATGTGATCACTTTAGCAGTAGGCAATCCTTCGTTAAAGAGCTTATGGAATAATATTCTATACAATTTTAGTTCTCAAAACCCAGTTTGAACAACTAAATCACACGTCTTAAAATCACTTTGAGTACGTTCGGTTTTGATTTACATGCAACGTTGTGATTCTTGGCAGGGATCATATGTGGAGCTAGAAAAGGTAATAAGAACCTTGGCCAGTTTCTACTCCAAGGCTGGTCCATCGGCACAACTCTCCGATGAGGTCAAGACTGAGCTATTGAATGATTTAAACAAGGCTGAAGAATTTTTGTAGCAGAGTTAACAGATGTTTAATCCATCATTTTGAATGACAATCTAGAGTATGTATATTTCACATGAAAATAACATCAATTTCACATGAAAATAACATCATAATTAGAAAATGTAACAGTTCAATTTATTCAAGTATTTGATATGATAGGAATCTTCAAAATCCATGCTTAACTCCAATGCTCCATAAAAAGAAATATTTCCGGAATTATACTATAATCCACAAATCTCCGAAATCCATGCTCTGCTTTAATGCTGCAGTAAATAAAAATCTCCAGTATAGTATCCGATCCAGTTTAAAAGACCTCAATTTAATGAGGTAAAAGGAAACTAGTAGCAAGCACATTGTCAAGCGATCAACTTCAGTACATGATATATTCCTATGCAAAAGTACAAGAGCCCCAAAATTGCCAATGAGCACCATTTGTTATGGCAAAAAATGGAATTAAATATTCTAAATACAACATTATTCGATGTCTTTAACACGACACAAACTAGTCACTGAAGCAGCTCCCATGTGCTATGGCCAAGTCAAACCTTTGTATTGCTCTTTTACCATATAGATGATGGGCTAAATTACCAGCTCAAACTGCAACCAGTCACCAAAATGTACTTTCCTGGATTTAATATTCGTGCATGAATCTACACTCATATATTGCCATCTAAAAGGCCAGGCAAAAACGTCCGTTTGCGTGAAGACCCATCAAGATCGTGAAAGAACCCCCTTTGAGCTGCAAAATCATATTACAAAATTAGGTACTTGACACATAAGCCTTTGTGATTTATGAGTGAATGGTTTGAATTGCCTACTTGAAGCATATTCTATGCAAAAATCATAAGGAAAACTCATGAATGCTAACTATCAAGTCAACAAAGTGGGCATGCTAAAAACCGCTATGTCTGACTCAGAAAAATGAATATAGAAATCCCCCAATGCAGTGCTTGTAGGTGTTCATGTCTTCATGAACTATCGAAAGAGATGAAAACGTTTTGAGATATACTGACAATAAAAGAAAATCTCCATATCATGGTTCATGACTCAGCGTACAATCATTCTCATGAATTGACAAACAGTAGGAATTTTTTCCTTAGGGAAGTGTATCAGAATATAGCAAACCTTGGCACAGTGCCAAGACGACGTGGGTCATATTCTGTTGCTTGTCGAAGAGCCCTAGCGAATGCTTTGAAGGTTGCCTCAATAATATGATGAGAATTTCTTCCAGCAAGCTGTTCCCATAAAATATTTGGAACATTAGAAACAAACTTGGTCACAACTCATAATTAAGAGGAAAATCTAGAAAAATTTGAAATGAAGATAAAATTAAGATCACAAGAAAACATTGCAAGCAAAAGTTGTCTAATAATAAAGGGGTATAAAGGTCGTTCGTTAATTGATTGATTATGATAAACTTAATGCACAATTAGAAACATTAGGATGATTTTTAGGTTGAATTTGAAGATTCGGAAACCTCTTGCAAATTTTACCTGCCGGATGTGAAGTGTCATGCCAGAAGTATTCACCAAAGACTGGAAGAAGTGCTCCACCAACTACAAAATTGGTACAATAAATTTAGTCACTAAAATTTAGTATTAGTTTCAACTTTAGCAAACAGTGAAATTTCAAAAATATGTATATAAAAAAAAAAAAAAGAAAAAAAAAAGGAGGAAGGTCTTAAGAATGTAAGAATTTCTGAGGGCTAAAATCTATTACATCTAATTGTCCCTAGTACAGATCAACCAACATCTAAGATCCAGGTGACGAACAACAAACTCAAAATTCTTCTCATGGAAGTAAAGTCAAAGATGCACCTGAGTGTCATATGTTCCAACTCTCTCGGTGGGGATTTGCAAATCGTAACCCAAATATGGGCGCCCAGATAAATCCTGAAACAGAATAAGTTTTATCTTAACACATTACAAATAGCAGAATAGAAATGACATGGTTTACAGGAATCGGATCACTCTTACTCAAGTAAATACAGCGCTACAGACTAGATGTCTAATTTCGCTTTCCGTAAAACATCTCAGGCTTCAGTTTAATGAAGCCTCAGGGGCTCCCTACTGTTTTAATTTAATGCACTCACTTGAGTATTATCAAAGCAAATTTTGGATTAATATGCTTTCTCGTTTCGAACATTGCATTAGTATATACATAAGTGGAAAATTGTTCAAAATGTTCCTTAAACTCTCATATTCAATAATAATGCAGTATTAGCTGACAAGTAGGAGTCATCACAGCATACTAAACCCAGCACTATATCTAAAGGAACATATAGGAATTCAGGTAATTCTGAAGCCTGGAGCTCTAGAAGTTTCGATTAACCACTTTAAATGTTTCCAAGTTAAGTAGTAGAGAGTCAAATCTACCAAATCAATCGGCCACCGCACATTAGCATAACCTTACATGATTACGTCTACTTGTTCCTACTAGAGTTAAAACAATAGTTTCAATACTTTCTTAACACTCGGTCGTTAATCAACATACCAATGAAACGTGTATCAAAGCCTCATCAAGAGGAGCGGAGAAATCACCAAACCGATTAATTCCTTTCCTATCACCAAGTGCTTGCAGCAACGCCTGTAAAAGAAGGAATACTTCACAAGCCATAAATGCCAAAAAAATACATAATCAACTTGCTTATGCAAGGCAAGGATGACACAATTAATACAAAAAAGAGAGCAAATCGTGGAATTACAGTTCCAATAGCAAGCGCAACATCTTCATTAGTGTGATGATCATCAATATGATAGTCACCAGTAGCCTTCACATGCACATCAAACAGCCCATGCGAAGCAATTTGCTAAAATAAAGTTAAAACAACACCAAAAGAGAATCAGTATAAAAAAAAAAAGGCAAATCATACAATAATACAGCGAAAGGCTACTTCAACGAGCACTTACATCCAACATGTGATCGAGAAATGGAATTCCGGTACTAGAATCAGCAGTGCCAGTACCATCCAAATTTATCTTGACCGACACATTAGTCTCCTTGGTAACTCTCTTAACTTCCCCAACTCGAACTTCCTTTCCATCTAACAACAAAACCACAAATTAGCAACAAAACAAAGATAACCAGAACATAAGAAACAATTCTCGGGTTAGAAAAGGCGATATACCGGACTCAATGGGAGAAGTGGAGAGAGTAGAGCCGTTGTCTTGGGTTGAAGTGGAGCGAGGAGTGAACCGTGAGTCCATTGAAAGACGAGGCGAAGATAAAACCGGATATGAAATACACGTAGGGGATGTATTTACGGGTGAAATTCGGGGCTCGGGTTTGAGTAATGAAGGTAAGGAGGAGGAGCTGGTAAAGAAGCGAGAAGGTACTGAGAGCTCCATTTCTACAAATTTCAATTTAATTCATACATAAATAAATCTTAATCTTCCTAACATATTATTCACTTTCAAACCATTCTTTAGGGCATTTAATCAAATACTTATAGGGCAGTTCTACCTATTAACAAATCGGAAAATGTATGCTAATTCCGGCGACGGCGACGGAGACTGACCTGAGAATAAGGATGACGGCGTCGGAAGAAGAACGACGGTGGCGCTGATGGAGGAAGCGACGGTCGATGGCAGAAATAGTGCGTCGAGTCTTATTTATGTTTCCCCTAAAACAAGGTCCTCATAAACCTGATGTCAAACCCGGTCCGGTCCGGTTCAACCGAGGAGGTTAAAAGAGGTGGTTAAATCGAAAATATGGTATCAAAATGAGTTTAAGGTTTTTGTTAGATATCGAAGTTAGATTGAAAGTTTATAAGATAATATAGTTAAAGAACTCGGTGAGAACCTCAGCTCAGCTGGGGCTCAAAAATTTACTTTCAAAAGTCAAAAGAAAAGCGCAAATAAAATAAAAATACACATGAATGAAAATGATACAACAATTAATTAAAAGTTGATCATAAAAGGTAGAAGAAAGTTATATGATAGGAACAAATTCTCATTTAGAGTAAGAAATTCTTGTAAAATCAAATCCATCTATCACATTTTACAAGATTAAAATTATACAATTAAAAGTAGAATTAAATAGTTTTTCAAGGGAAAAAAAAAAAAGAGTAGAGCTAAATAGAAAAAGAAAGACAACTATCACATATTTCTAAAATGGACTTTTTAAATTAAGCCCAACACTTTAATACAAAGTCCAAAAAAAATCCAAAAAACTAGTTATTGAAATGACATCGTTTCATGCTTAGGTTTAGAAACAAAATTAGATATGATAACCATGTCCCTTATCATCTTCAATCTCAAAATAGGGGGGGGCTGGGTTGTTTCAGATTGCCGGCGGTTCTTCATTTTTTAGATCTACTTTTTTTTTCTCGGAAAACTTTCGGCGTTCAGAGGGAGCCCCCCCCCCCTAGTTCCGCCCATGTCGGTGAGAATTTGATTCTTTGACTTGCGTTGTTAGTTATATTAACTTCACCGATGTGGAAAAAAGTCATAAGAAAATATATTGTTTACATGTATATGCTAAAAAATGTTATTGTTTAGATTAAAAAAGATTGGTTCGGTTGTCAAGCACATAAGTGAGGTTATTTAAAAGGACGGGTTCAAAACTGACTTTTCATATCCTATTTTAAAAATGTACTAAATTCAAATGAGGTTGAACACATTACATCGAGAAACAATTAAAACAAATCGAGAAAATAAAATTATACTATTAGAAATTGTCACGTTTGTTAACAAATGAAAACCAACCGTTATATTTTTGGATATTTAAATTTTTATAAATCATACAGGATGAATAAAATTCAAGGCAGAAAATATTTGCACTAGTTGGAAATAAAAAATTGAGATGATGATGACGACGGCGATGACAATGGAGACGGAAGGGGAGCAAGCCTTCGAAGTCTCCTTGTAATTTTAAGCCGTAGAAACAGCCGACAAAGGTGAGGGAGCAGCCCTGCATATTTTTCCATCGTTGCCTCTCTTGTCATTCTATAGTGTTTTAAGCGTTCAAAATTGAAATTTCGATTGATCTCGTCCAAACATTCAAAACCCGATTTTTCCCTAACTAATCTCTTAATTTTTTTGACAACAACTAATCTCTTAATTGTTCCCCAACTAATTGCTGGAATTCTCCAATCGCTAAAATAATGCCTAAAACCTTTTAGTGCAGTGCACTCTATTATACAATTTTAGAAATCCATGCCTACTTATATTTATAGTTAAAAAAAGGCCTATTGTATCAAATAAACGTGCTTCCACGAATAGACAAAATGCTACCCATAACATTCACTTAACAAAATTAGTTAATGACATAAGTGGAAATTAATTGCACAAAAAAAAAAAAGCCACATTCATTCCCAACAATACCTAATAGCGGTGGCAATAGGGTGGAGCAAATTCGAAACCCGCGGACATCCGACTCGATGGGCTGCAGAATTGTCGAAAGCTAATTTTGGGCGAGTATGAGTGTTGCTATACCGAACTGGAGATACCCGATCCATCCCCAAAAATCCGATGGGGAAACCCGTAAATTATCCGCAGGGATTTCCAAAAGTTACCCGAATCCATACGTAATGATATGCATATCAATATATATATATATATAAAAAATACATTATAAAGTATTTTTATGTAACAAGATTACTTTTTGTGTCAATTTGGATTATTTTGAATAATATTTCACCTTTTAAATTTATTAATCGTTTAAAGTATTTTAGATTTTGCACTTTTATTCGTTTGTGTAACGACCCGATCCGAAGTGGGTGGCGCTGGGGTAGACAGACTTGCACAAGAAGCGGCTCAAAGGGATGGCGATGGGGATAGAATGAACTGAATCTCACATCGGAAATAGAGAGGGGATTGCTCGGGCTTATAATGATATGTGGACCTAATACATACGTGACGCGTTTTAAAGCCGTGCGCTCCAATGGTGACGGATTTGGGCCAGAGCGGACAATATTTGCATGGTATTGAGCATATTTTTAAATTTGAAATGAACTATAGCAATAACTCTCATTAGATGCAATTCCAAAGAGTTTTACATCTCCGAATAAGATTGAAATCATTTCAACCTTAATATTTTATATGATAACACGATTAATTGTGTCAAATTTCAAAAAATAATACGACCTAAATCTAACACGACGTTCATGTTAGCTTTTTATGATAGGATAATATAAGTTACAAAAGTAACTTGATTAATACAACACATATGACATGTTTATCGTTTTTCTTAATATTAGGCCTTTGCCAAATTTGGAAATTGATTTACAATCACATGGAAAATACTACAGAGGATATTAACACATATCTCAAAATTCAGACCCCTACATATACATAGCAAAGTAGAAAATACTACAAATGTATAAAGAAATTTGCCCACATATATCCCCGAGACCCCTTTCCATACCTCAAAATCAAACCTCCCTCGTTCACAATGAAGAACAAGGTAGGAAGACAATGTCCAAAAATCACGAGAAAGGGATGGTCAAATTTTGAGATATTGAATTTCTCGGGGAACTACTCCAGTAGAGTAAAGTGCAGAAATTTCAGGATCAATAAGTCGTGTGGCTACTCTCACTATTTTTCCTTTTCTCTAATAGCACTAACAATAATCCTTTTACAGTAAAACCTCTATATAGGAATACGTTTAGAACCAGCCTATTTGTCTAACAATTGAGATGTTATTCCTATATAGAATTTGGTACAAAAAAAATCAACACTTAAAGTTTATAAATAGTAAATATTATTAATTACAAATGACATATTGATTTAGTTTCCAACATATAGAAAATTGAAGAAGTTTATGGAAAAAATGATAAATATTTATAGTTACAAGTTGGATATTGTGTTCCAACTTATACATAATTTCAATAGCTTTTTTAAATATCTTATAAGTTCTGTTAAAATCCTTAATATAAATACGTTATAGTAAATAATTATTCCTATATAAGAGGTATAGTTTCTAAAGAGGAGACTTAAATAATTTATAACAACTAACATTTGAGAGATTATTCTTATTTACAATCAACCCAAGTTGACATCAAAATCTTTTATAATAAGATATAAGTTATTTTTATATAAAGTATCCCGGTCACACTACACAAATAGTCACACTATAATAATTGAGTTATGAGTTAATAGCACCTATCTGACTCAGATATGGAAAAGTGTTGAGTGCACAGTGGAGTGGCATAAAGTCAAATCTGAAATGTGAAGGGATCTCACTGCCTGCCTTTATTATAATATGTTTTCATGGACTCATTCATCTCATCTGTTTTGATCTCTACATGTAAGATTTGTTTCCATTTCTTTGATTTGGCTGTATCCTATCCTATGGTTCAATTACTTACTTTTTGGAGATGTGCTTTATTTTGTTTGTTTGTGTAGGAATGAATAATAAATATAGATTACTGTTTTTTTATCAGATTTATTCAAGATGGATCAAGGATTTCAATTCAGAAGATTGCTTACAATTCTAATACTACCAACCATTACCATGGCTATAATCTTAGCATTTCAATACTTAGAATTCCCATCAACTAGTTATAATAATATTTTATCCCTCTTTTATGTTGCTCCAAATCAAAAAACAAGCAATGAAGCAGCACCTTCAAATCATATGAATTCCAACAATTCCACTCAACACATTCCTACTGTGTCTGTTTTATCACCACTTAATAATAATATTGCTAATAAAAATACTAGCACCGTTGCGAATAGGAAGAACAAATCTTGGAAACGACCAAAGAAAGTCGTCTCTCTATCTCAGATGAATGCTTTCTTGCACAAAACACGTGCTTCCTCGTTGTCTATGGTATGCTATGCTATGGTATGTACAAATTTTGATTCTGACTTTGAGTTTTAGATACTGATCTTCATCCCCGATGTGTTTGTTTGTTTGTTTGTTTGTAGAGACCAAAGAGGCTTTTGGAGGTTGACCACCAATTGATGTTAGCAAAATCACAGATTCTGAATGCACCTTTCATTCACAACCATACCTTACTTTATGCTCCTTTATATCGTAATTTTTCGATGTTTGCAAGGAGCTATGAACTCATGGAAAATATTCTGAAAGTTTACATCTACCAAGATGGAGATAAACCTATCTTTCATCAACCAATATTGGAGGGAATATATGCATCAGAAGGATGGTTCATGAACCATATGGAAGGAAACAAAAAATTTGTTACTGAAGATGCTACCAAAGCCCATCTGTTTTACATTCCTTTTAGCTCTCGACTTCTCGAGTTGACCCTCTATGTGCGCCATTCACACAGTCGCAACAACCTTATTCAATACATGAAAAATTACACTGACACCATAACGGCTAAGTATTTGTTTTGGAACCGAACCAGTGGAGCAGATCACTTTGTTGTTGCATGTCATGATTGGGTAAGCCTTATGTAGGCTTTTTGTTTTCCGGAAAAAGTTCCCTTGATTCAAACAAAACGTCTTTGTTTGTTTTTCTCATGTGTTGCTTGCATTTTTCATATCTAACAGATGGGCATTTTCTCAGGCACCGGCTGAAACCAGGGGACGTATGCTTAATTGCATCAGAGCTCTTTGCAATGCTGATACTGAAGTAGGGTTTAATATAGGCAAGGATGTGTCTCTTCCAGAGACATATGTTCGTTCAGCTCAAAATCCTCTAAAAAATTTGCAAGGCAACCCTCCCTCAGAAAGACCGAACCTTGCCTTTTTCGCAGGTAACATTCACGGGTATGTGAGGCCAATTCTGTTGGAGTACTGGGAAAACAAAGACCCAGCTATGAAAATATTTGGTCCACTGCCTCATGTGAAGGGCAACAAAAACTACATTGACTACATGAAGAGTAGCAAGTACTGTATTTGCCCAAAGGGTCATGAAGTGAACAGCCCACGTATAGTAGAGGCGCTATTCTACGAATGTGTTCCAGTTATAATATCGGACAACTATATACCTCCACTTTTTGAAGTTCTCGACTGGGAATCTTTTGCTGTGTTTGTTTCGGAGAAGGATATCCCATCTTTGAAGAGTATACTGGTTTCGATATCGCTGGAAAGGTACATGGAGATGCATAAGAGAGTAAAAAAGGTACAACAACATTTTCTTTGGCACTCTAAGCCTGTCAAGTATGATTTATTTCATATGATACTTCACTCAATTTGGTACAACAGAGTTTTCCAAATGTAAATAAAGTCAGTAATAGAGGTTAAATCAGAAACTTTCATTTGTAAGCATTTATCTTTATCTTAATTGGGATACCTATGATCTATATATCTGCTCAACTCAATGTTTATAGGCATATAGGTGACCACTTCTAGCAAAGTTGGAGAACTTTGAAATTATTGATTTTTATTTTAGGAGCGAACCTAATTGCACCATACATTGGAGATTTTAAAGCTGATCGAATATCGGATGAAAAGATTTAGAACCGAATTGGACCATTGATATATCCTTAAGGTCGAAATGAATTGCACCATTAGCTCTAATTAGATACAATTCTACAGAGTTTCACGTCTCCGAATTAGAAAAAATATCAGTTCAACCTTAATATTTTATATGATAAGACAATTTATCGTGTCAAATTTTAAAAGATAATACGACCTAACTCTAACAAGACATTCACATTAGATTTTCTGCCACAGATAGTACAAGTTACAAAAGTAACTTTCCCTTTTTCTTAATATTAGGCCCTTTGCCAAATCTGGAAATTGATTCACATGCACATGGAACATATTTACATAGCATATTGACAAATCTCAAAATTCAGACCCCTATATATACATAGCAAAAGAAGACACTAGCACGAGAGAATTGGTTGGATGGCTACTAATATGTAGGCATTTGCCAAACCTGGTAACTAACAGAAATTCCGCAATACATAGACGAAAGGTCTTACATCTACATTCTCCGAGGACGACCAAAACTGAACTCAAATTATCATTATCAGAACTAGAGCACCAGCTCCGAGACAAGCAAAAACCTAAAACAAAAGCCTGATTAGGTCAACTTTTGTATGCACAATAAGTCGCCTATCAGCAGCAGATTCGATAGAAGCCTAGATGCAAGTTTATTACAAGTACCATCATTATCTATAGAGATATTATAGCAAATAAACTAGAATTCAGCTTGCCTCAGACAAAAACTATATGAGCAATATACTGATATATAGAAAGGTTATAATTACAAGAAAAATGCTATCCAAAATCCCTCTGCAACCACCTATGTCATGTGACAAGTTAATATATAGATATAGAAGGCGCTGGTTGCTACATGAAAAAGGAAAAAAAAATGGATTAATACAAGACTTGCAGATTAGCTCCACATGTGCAACGCGGCATCGAATATATACATGCTGAAAGGCATGGAGATATGGGGCCGCAAGTACTATTACCAACTGCCTAACTACCTCCATCAAATGTGTTATACAACAGCAAACTCGTCTTTAGATCTCATGCTCATAAGTAGTAGGCGACTAAGTATTCCACCAAGACAACATTTTGAACCTCCTAGGGCATGCTCCTAAGGTAGACACAGATAGAAGCTTCAAAACTATACCTCAGCTGATCACTGTCCACCGGAAAAACTATGATTTCTTTATCGCATCCCTATCAGAGCATTAGACAACTGCACCACTACCTTAAAAATTCACTATTCAGGCCCTTCCACACTCAGAAAGCATACAAGTAAAATATAGATTGCTGAATTGGAATTTTGATTAGCATCACTTAAAGCAGGAATCAGTCTTCTCTCGCACTAGTCCTGAAATCGTCTGCAAAATCATGTGGAACGCATCAGGATGTTTTGCCGCAGAAACAGCTCATGAAGCAACTTCTAATTTGCTTCGTTCTCGCAGGCCGTTTCGTACTTTTGGTCAAAGTTAGTGTTCTTATCAGCACCGTTGATGCTTCCAATCTCATTAGCCTTGTTGGTAGAGTTGTCAGCATCTGTTTCCTTTGTAGGAGGGACAGCTTCAAGAAATGGGATATCAGCATATACTTCGTCAGCATCCTCTTTATCAAACTGAGACTTGTCTTTCATTATAGGATCCACCACCGGCGTAGCCTTGTCTTCAGTTACAGGATCCACCACCGGCGTAGCCTTGTCTTCAGTTACAGGATCAACCACCGGCGTAGCCTTGTCTTCAGTTACAGGATCAACCACTGGCGTAGCCTTGTCTTCAGTTACATGATCCACCACCGGCGTAGCTTCCCCCACCCCTGAATCATTACCTGTATCGGAGATCGAAGGACATTTCCCCTTGGCAGCTATTTCAACAAACTTGTCATCCGACTGATAATCAACAGGCAAAGTCTCTTCAATTGATTTTGACATTTTGAGTTCATCAGAAGCAGATTCATTAAGATTCAATTCATGAGCGTCCTCAATACCACCCTCTGCAATCAAATGAATATTGTCTTCAGCAGGAGCAGCCAAGTCATGAATATTTTCTTCAGCAGGAGCAGCCAAGTCATGAATAATGTCTTCAGCAGGAGCAGCCAAGTCATGAATAATGTCTTCAGCAGGAGCAGCCAAGACATGAATATTATCTTCAATAGGACACGCCAAGTCTTGCTTATTTTCCTCCTGTCTATCATCCTTCGAATCAGCATTAATGAGGCATTCGCTGTCAGGAGTCAACTCGGCTAACTTGCTTCCTGATTCCATATCAGCAAAAATAGTAGTTCTGTCAAGTGAGGCTGAATTTTTTTGTTCATTGTAAGACTCAAAAGAGTCATTCATCACCAAAGTATCATCTAGGGTAGGAGCCACATCGTCCTGAATGCAAGCGAGAACAATATTTTCAGCAGAACTCGAAGCTGACATATTATCCATTTTGTCAGCAATGCACGGACTTCTGATCTCCACAGGATCAAAATCAGTATGTACTGTCTCCTCAAGTGGTGCTGACTTTTTATTTTCATCAGATGAAACTAAAGAGCTACTTAAGACGGTGTTATTTGAGGGCACATCCAAATAATGGGGATCGGAATTTCTGGTTGACACTTCATCATTAGCTCTGCTTGCATGTTTCAAATCACCATCATCACACTCATTAGGATCATGCTTGGCTGAAGAATCAATATCAGATCTAATCGCTGTGTCAGGTGTGACATAGAGATTGTCATCATTAGCTGTGTTTGCATGTTCCAAATCACCGTCATCACAATCATCTGGATCGTGCTTGGCTAAAGAATCAATATCAGATCTAATTGCTGTGTCAGGTGTGACATACTGATTGTCATCATTTGCATGTTCCAAATCACCATCATCACACTCATCAGGATCATGCTTGGCTGAAGAATCAATATCTGATCTAATTGCTGCTTCAGGTGCGATATACTGATTGTCTTCGAATTCCATTCCTCTCACATCTGTTGAAAGAAATGAAGAGTTAAGGAAACTATAAAACAAAGTCGTATATAAACAAAACGCTTTTAATTAAACCCTGTCAAAAGAATCCTGTTTTCACCTTTGTTTTCTTGCTCCAACAGCTGCTTCTGTAACATATCAATGCCAGGGAAAACCAGCACATTAAAAGACTTCAGTTCTTGCTTAAGTGATCTATCAATATTAGTGAAGCCAAAAACCCCGGTCCAAGTATGAGTAAGTTCTGATATTGCAGGGATAATCATTCTCTGGACCTTTAAGGAGCATAGTGCCTGCAGATGTCAGCAAAGATTATTGCCACCTTGGTGGAGAAAGCCAAAAAGATAAATTGAAAGGGAATTCAACTCAAAATCCATAAAGAAAGAAGTTTATGAAACATAGAATAGAACGTAAAAGTAGCAAATCCTTTCTTACCGATTCAATGGCACAAAAAAGCCGACGGCACATTCCTTGACGTCTATATATGTGGCGAGTACCAATAAATGGCATTTCCGCAAATTGGGTTCCATGAAACCTAGACAGATGGTAGAGATAAAGATTGTAATGGTTAAAATTTAACTCCGGGATAGGTCTCAAGACAAAATGTATAGGAAACAACTCTAACGGTTATGTGGTTTTTGAGCAATTTTTGAATTACACTGATAGAAAGCGATTAAAAAAAGGCAAATAAGCTAGCAAGGAAAGTTTCCTCCAGAAAATTTCATCAACCATTCCTCCAGATAATTTCCATCAATATCATTCTCATTAAACCCTCATTTCTTCATTCTTTCTCCACAAAAGTAAAAGTTGCAATTTGAACATTGCATGAATAATAAATGACCATTAATGATGTACCTGAGGGATGCAGCAGAAATTATCTCATCACCCCTCTCCAAAATAGCAGTGTAAAAACCACTATAGTTTAGCCGATTAAAGTTTGATCTGGACAGTCAAATGTAAACAGAAACAAAATTAAGATGGGAATGAATATGGAAGAAGATAGCTCTAGTGGCAGAGAAATGTTCGATGACATTGTCAAAAGAAGTTTCTAAATGGTGGAACGTGAACAAGATGATGGCAATCATGCTTTAATGATAAAGTTGGTAACGCTAATAGCATAAACAAGAGTTAAGAACCCATGGAAATGCTGAGAAATACTTCAATAATAAGAAAGGTAGTAAAACCCTCCAAAAAGTAGCAAGTCTAAAAGCACCAGCTTATGTTAGAAGCTCAAAGATCCGTAAAATCCATCATTGTCACTAAAACGAGAATCAAGGAATTGCCTAGTAGCTAAAAAAGAGATATCGTGACAAAATTTCTATGCCCAAGTCGGAGCAATTACAACAGATAAAGCTTAAAGAAAAACAATTAGGACCTGTAAAAATATAAGTAAAATGACCATATTCCACTACAAGTAGTCAACAAATCACTTGATTATGTTATGAGAAAATAATGGAGGAAAAAGCATTCAAATAATTTATCCAGACTAATGCTGAAAGAATACATAGATAACAGCACTAAGGTGAGCATGGGCCTAGGCTCCTGCTTTGCTTTTCTACTCAATCTAACACTACGATACAACCTTCTAACCCATTATATGTGATCATACCCCTACACCATTCATATCATCATTTACATGAGGACTTCGGTTCAATCAGCGCTCTTAGTAGAAACTGTCTAACTTTGGATCATGACTTGCATGCTTTATAATCTTAAGTGCTGAGTAATCAAGCTAAAGGAAAGATGATAGCTTAACCAAAAGGTAACATTCTGAACTTTCTAATCACGCAAACTAAGCAAAACAAAACTCATCAAGTTCGCCTTTATTTCAAGGGGGGGGGGGGGGGGGGAGGGGAGGGAGGGGGAGAAATTTAGATGAACATACTACTCTGAGAAAGTTATTGCATCATATGTGAAGGAGTTCAGGGATTCGAGCCTCAAACCCTAGCATCCCTCTCCATTTGAAAATTTCCAATGAACAGTCTGAAGGTTTATTTGATTTTTAATATCCAACAATGGCAACAAAAATCCGAAGCACACAGCTAAGAGCATAATATGATAATAAAAACTCAAATAGAATAAAAGGTTATCAGTATCATGATTCACTATATGATATGTTATAAAACAGCCATGGGAATGGGAAGAAAAATCAACTCCTAAAACAAACAGCAAACAAGAAAAAGGCTGCAGGGATCACCATTTTGCAAGAAATTCATGCCTTCAAGTCAAAATTATCAATAGTTATTTGAGTACAGGTAGACATGACAGTTATTTCCAAAAGAAACTTGGATAACAAAAAGTTTTCTTCCACTGACCATGTTGCCTAAAAGTGTTTCATCCTTAAGCTTGCAGAAAAATGCGAATTTAACAGCTTGAAAGAGAGATCTATAATTTTAGAATGTAGGACACTAACCCGCAGTTGTAAAAAACATTATGAAGTAAATTGATCCCACTCCTCCTGTCAACAACCGGCAAGAAGCATTCATCCATAACAGACAAAGCAACGGCCAACTTTGAATTGCACTCTACTCTGTTAGGAAGTCCTTGGGAAGGTATATCCAAATCCACATCTCCTCTACGGATAAGAGACCATGAGAGTCCAGATTCAAGTTCATGTTTAACTCCAAGATACTTCTGCAGTTGCTCAAAAACCTGCACAAGCAAAGAGTATGACTCCGGTTAATGCATCTTACTACATAACATGTTGATGTGAGAACCAAAAAATACAAAACCAACAAACAAGGTTACTATGGTTTTCAGAAGCTTCCCACTTTCGTGCAATTAAAAAGAGAAATTACCAGTCAGATCTATGCATGCACCAGCAGACAGAAATAAACACAAACATAGGAAATACAATAGCAGAGATCCAGGAGAAACATATACCTCCTTGCATGTCTTCCCACAAAAGCAAGGGACTGAACCATCAGTATCAATGGAAAGGGCATCAACCCCTTGTGAGCACGACGTGTGATCTATAAAGAAATATAATTTAAGCAATGTATCACACCAGAATAGAGAGTGACTATACAACTCAAATCAAAGAACGAAAGGATTTTTACATTTTTTTTCACACAAGCTGCAAGTAAGTAGCCCATTAACGGTTGTATCATCACCCTGAATGATATCTTCACTTGCTAACCCACAAAATTTGCATGTACAATGCGGGCAGTGCCAATCACCTGGTGGAAGCATCTGCAAGAGTATTAAAGTATAAAAATTAGATGCAGCAAACTATCTGCATCAAGAAATGGTTTGTCTTTCATGGCAACTTAAATGGAGGTCAAATTCAAAGTAAGCATTTATATTTGATGAGTGAATGATCCAACGATAAACCCAAGGCATACTTGAGGGTAAAAATAATTTGTGCTTCAAAACATAAAAAGAAAAATAAACACACATAAAAGATATGCAACTTTGCTTCAATGTACCTCGATATCAAGGCAGCTCAGGTGAAATGTAGATGGGCAATTATCACAACAAATCAAATCCCCACCATCTCCACAAAGCCCACATGTATCATCGTTAGGATCATCACCATCAACGTCAACCGAATGAAAACCAATATGCTCAACTGACTCCTGTCTATTCCATGCATCAATCTGGCACTCTAGAAGGGAATCTCCAGAATCCAAACATATATTTTGAAATGGCTGGCGCTGTTTGCTGCCAGCGTGGATCTCAAACTTCAAAACTGTGAGGATCTTACTACAACAACCACAATGGATACCATCTCTGGTTACCCAGCCCTCCAGCAATACTTTTGTTCGTCTACGGTTCATGTAGCGCACCTTTTGGCTCAACTGCACAGTTCCACAATCAATCAACCAGGAAAGAACAGTTCGTTTGCCAGAGTATGGAACATAGCCATCAGTATCTGAGTTTATACTGTCATTGGGATTCCGAATCAACAAGGTGCATCTACCAAGTTTTCTAGTTCTTCTTCCTAGATGAGAATCGACTCCAGATGGTTCCATCCCAGCATGCAAGTGACGGGTGGAACCTTGACCTTTAGTATTTAAATTAAGAGAACTATCACCGTTTATTCTACTCTTCACTGACTTACCACTACCACTCTGTTTTAAGAAAGAGCTTAGTTTCTCTTCATGACTACCACTGTCATTGCTTTCTTCATCATGCCTTGAACTTGACGACCTTCTTGCAACAATGTCCCTCGCATTCTCACTTTCATTGGCCTCTCTTTGCTTCATTTTCATCTCCTTCTCCATCTTTTTTCGTGTCTTCCTGGTCAGTTGATTGAGCACCTCTTCTGGCAGTGGTCTAAATGATGTGTCACCCTTAGCTTTTGCCTCCTCTTCCTCGTCATTTAATTGCTTTTGAAGTGCATCATATGCCTTAATGATGGACCAATAAGCTGTTCCATTAGGATTTATGTAAACTGCATCTAGGTAGTCTCTGTTCCGTCTTGGTCTGTAGTCTATATTCCATCCTGCATTCAGAAGCATTCCTCTTATTCGTTCACGCAACTTCTGCTTTTCTGTACCAGTACCACGCTTAACTTTTCCTTCTTTACTTTTAGCAGGCGGCAGCTCATTGAATGGGACTATTTCACCACCACTGCTAGCATGTTTTGTAAATTTATGAGATTCAGAGCTCTTTGGCCCCAGCTTCAATGATGTATCACTGTCATCTGACTGCACCTCCTGTCTCTTGAGGCTCCGAGTTGACAATGGTGCTTTCCTAGTCTTGACATTTTCTACACTCTGCAGGCCCAATTTCAATGATGTTCCGCTATCTTCAGAATCCTCGTCTTTAATCTTACCATTCCTTACTGGCAGCCTCTTACCAGAAGATGATTTCAGCTTATTTCCGCTTTTAAGCTTACTAACAGAAGGACCTGCTCTCTCTGCAATCTTAGGCGGAGTGTAAAATGAAGGACGGGTTAGAACATTTCGTTTGACAGTATCTTCAGACCTCAAGCCCTTTCTCTTCTCCTCCATTTCCAAGGAAGCGTAAGCATCCGAAGACCCACTCACCTTCGTCTTCTTTTTTACCATTACCTTCAAGACACCATTTTTCCCCTGCACCCTAATGTGTCCATCCGAATCATACTTGCTCCCATAGAATGGTACCGGTGGCCGACTCCTATCCCTATCACCACGATCCCCCCGATTGACCCCGTGGATCCTCTCCAAATACGAATTGTTCCTTCTATCAACAACTGGGTGTCTACTTGATCCCGTCTCATATTCCCTCATCGAACCAACATACCTCCTTCCATCATCAAAAGGCCTCCTTTCAATCTCTTCCTCATCACTCCCGTTATATTCATCAAACTCAAACACATCCAGCATTTTCCTCTTCCGTTCACCAAAATCCTCCCCGCTCCTCGCCACCATCAAACCAACCTCATTACTCCTAACACTCTCCCCCCGAACCCTCTTCCTTCCAAAATCATCCTCCTCACCACCCCCACCACCCCTATCAAAATGACTCAACCCATTACAAACCCTCAAAGTCTCAGGTGCCACACGCCTCCTCATCGGGGGCATTAACAAATCATCACTAGACCCCGAATCACTCAAACTCATTCTACCCCTCTTCTTCTCCATCTTCCCCCCGAAAACCTTACTCGAACCACCCGAACCACGCGAACTCCCATCATTGAAATCATGCCCCCTTTTCTTAACAATCAAACGACCCGAACCCACACCTCTATTCTTAACCAAATACCCTGACCCCTCACCAGATCTTCTCCCCTCTTCCATACCCCCAAAAACCCCTATGCTCTCACAATTCCATACCCTTCAAAACCCTAAATCTCCCAAAATCAATTAAAACGCCAGATCTGATCACTCAAGAACATAAACGGTGGGAAATCAAGAAATCAAAATACCTTTCACGGTTTTTTGATTCCGTCAGATATAAATTCGACGGGAGATCGGCGACAAAAGATTCCGGCGAAGAAGGCGAGATGTAGAGAGAGAAAGAGAGGAGAGAGAGAATAAAGAACTTTATTTATTTTTTTTATCGTAACAGGTTATAAACAGAGAAAGCCAAACAGGTCATTGGGCTTTCTGCTGCTTTTATTTTTTTTATTTATATATTTCCTTTTTCCGTATTTACCATTTTTTTTCTGTTTGGTTCTACAATTACTTTTTTCTTTTCCCAGATTTTCCCTCCAAAAATCCAGTTGCCGCCTGATCTTGCCAGGTGGACTGGGGCCTAGTTTTAAAGTGGGGAGATGATGACGTGGCGTAATCAGGGGCGTTTGGGTGAAGTTATTGGTGGTCTTTTACAAGTTTGATATGTATGTCGGAAAAAAAAATCGGATATTTCCAAATTCTTGATTTATATTGTGTTTCACCAACATAAATTACATATATAGTCTATACAATTAGGACATACTAAAAGATGGTAGCCGTCGAACAATTGCGGATCACTTGGAACTCGTTAGATAGGAACAAGCCAAATTTTGAGAGCTTAGATGAGTTTAACGATCCAATTGAACAAGTCGATTCTTGATTTTGAGCGTTGAAATGCAATGTAAAAGTGACACGCTCTATATTTTAATCAAGTTTAACTTTTCAATTTTGTTATTTTAAGGTCGTTTAGGTTATTTATTCAAGATAAAGAAAATACCTAGATAGAGAACTGAGTGTTTTAACTAGGCTTAACTACCATGCAGACCCTTAAAGTTAGCAAAAATTTTCACTATAACATTTAAAGTTCTGCACTTCCCATTTTAACCATTTAACTCTAAAAAACAGGTCAACTTAACCTTTAAAGTTTTGCACTTCCCACTTTAATCTCTTAACTCTAAAAAACATGTCAACTTAACCTCTCAATATGATGCGGCGCTTACAGATTCGATTTTTAAGTCTGGCTTTTGATTCGTGTAATTCTTCTCATCTTCTTCCGCGAATTTATAAATGGCGTTGATTTGATATTCTGGGTATTTAAAATTACAGATGCGTTGTTAGATTTCTCCCTCCGATTTCCTATTTTACGTGATGATTGTGTTCTTCGACTTATTGTTAATCGTTTTGCATTCACAGTTCATGGAATCGCAACCTAGAATGTGTTTTTGCAGTGAATTTGCTCCGGTTAAAGTATGTTGGAAACCTGGAAATTACGGGAGAAGATTTTTTGGATGCCCAAATTATGGGGTGAGTTCAATTTGACAAAATTCAAGATTCCATGTGCCGGAGGGTTAAGTTGACATGTTTTTTAGAGTTAAGGGGTTAAAGTGGGAAGTGAAGAACTTTAAAGGTTAAGTTGACTTGTTTTTTAGAGTTAAAGGGTTAAAGTGAGAAGTGTAGAACTTTAAAGGTTAAAGTGAAAAATTTTGCTAACTTTAGAGGTATGCAGGGTAGTTAAGCCTTTTAACTATGAACGTAGTAATTTTTAAACCTTTTTATTTTAATGTGGTTAAATAGTCAGTTGAAGGTTAAGTTGAAATTCAATAATTATCATATTGTCATAAAATGTAAAATTAAACGGAATACATAGTTCAATTGGTCCATTCACCAATACATAAATGGAAAGACCAGAATTCAAATCATATTTATTATAGTTTATAAAAAAAATCACATATACTGTGGAATGAGTAAAGTTTAATGACCGTATAAGTAATTTAGTCATGTACGTATATTAGGGAGGCGAGTGGGTATAAATGAGAAAGGTGGCGCGTGGGGAGGTGTATAATAATGAAAACAGAAGACAGTATCATGTTGGTGGATTTTTGAGAGCGAAGCCTGGGTTTTGTTCCCTGTGATGAGATCATTGATACTTTTTATGGGCTTCAACATAAGTTGTTTTGGTAAAAACTAGATTTGTTTTTTACTTTTTACCTCTCCTTTCTTCCTTTTTCTTTTTCTTCTTCCTTCTTTTGTATAGATTTACCCTAGCTTGGTGAAACTCTTTGATTTACGTTCCTAAAGATTTGCTGTTAACTCTTCATCTTTTGGGTAAAGAATCTACTGTAGTATTTAACTGCTAAAATTCATCAATTTGTTGCTACTTCGTTGGTGTCTCAATATGATGACTCTTTTAATTAGTCTCGTTCAAATTAATAATTTTTTTTTTCTTTTTAGACAGAAATTAATGAAATTTTAATTTGCCTTATTAATGTCACTTTGGTGGAATTCAAATAAAAATTTGTTTCCTTTCAAAAAAAAAAATGCATCATTAAAAATCAATTTTAACCACCGATTTAAATAACATATAATTACTGTTGTTTTTTTTATTTAAATTCAATAAATTTAATTCATTTCAATTCAGTAAATTCAGCCAAATTCATTAAACATGCATTCAATAATTTAGTTCAACTCATTTCAATTCAGTTCAATTTTTTTCGGTAAAAAAATATAGCCTAAATAGAAATCACATGGATGCCATGTGTTTCTAGAGCACTAAATGAGTCCTGCAACTTGATTGTCGACTTCGATAAAAGCTCGGTTGGACTCAACTCGTTTTACAAATAAGTTGTTTGTGAGGACGATTTTGGAGCTTGGTTAATAAACTGGTCGAGCTTCAGCACATCAACTCTCGGCTCGTAAGTTCATGAGCAAGCTCGGTAAAATCTTCGTTAACAAGCTTGGCTCGAAAGCTCATCAACAATTTTTAATAAACAAATTGAAGCTCATTTTGGTATTGCTTTCTCATAACTTAAAATCAGAAATTTTACTTAAAAGTAATGTTTGATAAGCGCAAAACTAATTTTTGAGAAATCACATAAAGATTTTTTCAAGAAAACCTATAACGGTAGCTCATAACTTATCTATAACATTGATATTTATATATTCTTTTCTTAAACCAACACCAACTTTCAATATTATTTTTATTTTTATAACAACTTTCAATATCATTTAATAAATATTTTACTTACGTTTTTTTTTGTCTTTTAAAATTTTTCTAATGTAGTCACTAAACACCTTTCAGTTTTTCTTTGCTTTCTATTGTAGCACTTTTCCTCAGAGTATTTTTGTCCACAACAATTGTTTGTTCCTTCTCGTAGTAATGTCAAACTGACTAATAGTAAAAATAAGTGATATGTGGTATCTATATAGATTGTCAAATGTCAATCAAGTCAACAATAATAATTAAAAGTTTTTATTATTATGTCACAACATTTCAAGTATGCAATTTTAAATCAGAGTGATTGCAACACAATTCAAAGTTCTTTTGTGTTTTAGAAAGTACAAATCCATTTATTGAAATAAATTTAACTTGAATAACCATAATGCATTGCATCTAATCTCAATTTTGGCTAAAAGCAACTGTGAACTGTTCTATATCACAACTTAACTTTTTGCCAAATTAATTCAGACATAACATGTATCTAAACAAGATTGCCAATTTATGATATGCAGTGTATTTATTTGGAATGAGTTAACCAAAAATATATAAAAATTGACCAAATTAGTACTTGTTTTTGTTAAAAGGAAATGCAAATGTATTTAGACAAATGGCATGGGTTTAAATGCGTGGGTATTTCTGATCATATTTTGCATTCATTCTAAACAACTATACATTCGAAAGTATAGATGAGGACTCGGCCTCTAAAACCATCCTTATCAAAAGTGGCATCGACTTCTGGTTGTAGATTAAGCGATGAGATCATAAGATGTTATCACAGAGCATATGGTCAAAAGAGATTGGTGTAGAATTGTGTACAAATAGGATAAAAGAAATTATTCATTAATTTATGTAAGGTAAATGAATATTATGTGCGCAGGTGTGAAATTCATCCCTTTCGGAGCATTTATGTTCCCTTCAAAAACAAAGTAATTAAACAAATCAAATCTAGAGAGTTGAATAATTCATGGTATTAATGCATGTTAAAAATATAAAAGAAAGGCTTAAATGGTGTCAAGCCTTTAAATTTGGTAAACTTCTGCAACTAGCTCCCTTAACTTCCAAATGTAACAAACTACCCTTTGAAATAGGTTAATTGCAACACATAACCTCAAATTTCAAAATGTTATGATCCGAAAGAGTAGGTGAAATGCACTCGCGGACACGTGACATTTTGTCGAAAAAAAATTAATTACTCTTCCATTCCATTCTTCTCTAAATCGAAATAATTGGGTCTTCCATTCATAAAATTGAAGAACGGAATTATGAACCGAAATGGAAATAAATTGGATATTGGAAGGAGCGGATCGACAACTTTCCATGATGTTAATGTAGAGATTGCAACTCATACTCAACAAATATTGTAATTAGTCTACTTTATGAGGGTTATGTGTTGCAATTAGCCTATTTTAGGGGTAATTTGTTACATTTCAAAGTTGAGCAGGCTAGTTGCACAAGTTTGTCAAGTTTAGGGACTTGACACCAATTAAGCCTAAAAGAAATGATATAAATTTTAATTTAAGGAGAAAGTTATGGTGTCTATGAGAGTAGACTCAACGGTAAGGAAACAACTCTTGTGAAATCCTCACATAAATTCAATTTCATCGCCATTGAAATCTACATATATGGAACAACAAATAAGTTATCTTGTAAGTTTCAGTAGCGATAAATTGGAATTATCCAGCATCGGGAAAAAATTTAGAAAGTTATGTTGGTTTAACTTGGTTTATCCATGCTTATTTTATTCAAAATTCATGAAACATATTCACTGGGATGCACACAAAAATACGAAGTGGATAATAGTAAAAATATACATAATGGACCTAAAGCAATAAAATCTATATCACCTTTGAGAAAGGCTCAGGTGTGATAATGGATTTATGGTGTGACAGTCCAGTTATGGTGTGACAAGAGAAAGAAGTGGAAGTAAATTTGTAATTGAACAGGGAAAGGTGGTAAACTTGTAATTAAATGAAAAATCTTTAAGAGTGGAAAATGGTGGGAATGAAGAGGAGGTGATGTCACCCCTGGAGAGAGAAAAAGTTTGAATTATTTTTTTTAAAATGCATTTTTCCACTCTTCTCGAATTCATTTTTCAAAAAAAATTATACCACTGAACTCGTATTAATTAGGCCGTCATTTTGAGATCCATTATTGTTATTTATAAACGATTTTTAATTTTTTTAATTTTTCTATGATTGTTTTAAATTAATATTCGGTTGTTTCAAATTAATACTGTGTTGTTTCAAAATAATATTCTATTGTTTCGAATGAAATATTCAGTTGTTTCATATGCTATATTGTTTCAACATAATACTCGGTTGTTTCAAATTAAGACTCGGTTGTTTCAAATTATTACTCTGTTGTTTCAAAATAATACTCGGTTGATCCAACTATTATCATATGATTATCTCATAATTAACACTTTGGATTGAATGGAGATCTGTAATATTTAAGCACAAAATTGAATCACTTGAAACAATCATGCAATACAACACATCACAATAATAGATACAAGTTATCTAATATATTGTAAAAGGACAAAATTCCATTATCATTTTCTCAATTTCCCTACCAAACACATCACCTTCTCCACCACCCTGACATTCTTTGTTTTTCATTATCGGTTCAGTATTTCTTTTATATATTTATATGGTTGCTGATCTACATTTTTGTTATTTTATAATCATAATTTCCATATTTTTAAATTTGAAATGATACAGGGGCTAAGTCAGGAACAAAGACACACATTTCTAGTTGGAAGTGCAACATTAAATGTAGCAGAATATGCTTCTTGCTATTCAATTTTAGCAGCAAAAAAAGCATAGGCTAAAAGGAAAGAAAAAAAGACAGATTCTATCAGGAGCAGCTTCTTCGTCTTTCAATTAAATATGATTTTTCAGCAGCCTCGTCTAAAGGAGCAACTTTTTCAACAAATGATGATCATGGAAGAAGAGGTTCTGCTTAGATAGTCTTCGGCGGTTTGGGGATGATCGGCGGCGTCGGCGGTGGTGGTTTGGAGATGATCGGCGGCAGCGTCGGACTGCGGAATCGGCTGAACAAGAAAAATATTTGAACAAGATAAAGTAAAGCTGTCGTGGGATTGACAAAAAAAAAATTGAAAAATTATTTTTATAGACCTAATTAATTACACTATTGATATATGTCTCACCATAAAAGGGCTGTCATATCATAAGAGGGTGTCTCACCTGAACTTAATTCTATAACCTTTATTATCAATGTTCAAGATTATTTGAATTTTTTGTACCTAGGTACGAAGGATGTACTTATCTCCAAAATTTAAGGACCAAATTGACAATATAACCAATATAATTTGAAATATGCTTGAGATGTGTGGAGCCTCCACATGATTGTTTTTTTTTCTAAAATTGGATTATAAATTGTACTACGAATAATTAGCAGCTTACAATGCTGTTTTCATTTATTTTAATTCTGTCAATACATGAAAAGTTCCAGTTAATAAAGTTATTTAATCTGATTGAGAATATTGTTCACAATAAAAGAACAATAATTAAAGCGCAAAATTATTCATAACATAGATTTTGAATTTTGTAATTTCTTCATAATTTATCCACATGTTGTATTATACAAAACAAACTATTTATTTAATTATTTGTTTATCTGTTACAATAATTTATAAATTATAAACTGTTAAAAGAATAAGAAAAATTACAAATAAAACCCTTTTAATTCCATCAATTCACATATAGACCAATACAGTACCTCTTTTTTTTTTTTAAGTGCATGCATTACATGTACAAAAAATTAATTAACATAATTTAACATGTCATCTGCCATCTCATCAAATCATCACGTCGTATCATCAAAATCCAATATTTCATTATTTCTTATCAATAAAAGTCACCAAAATAATTAGCATGCTACATCACTAAATACTAATTTATTTTCGTTTTTTTTCCTATATGTGTAAAATACGTCGTTATATGTCCAAAAAAGAAATCATATTTCTCATTTGCATACGATAAAATCATAATTTTATACTTTCTCAATGAAGCTATAAATACTAAGAAAGTTTTCACATTATTATAATTAAAATCCCGACTTTCTCCACATGCGTTTAATGAATTTTATTACTACCACGAGCTTGGTTTGAAAAAATGATCATTTCCTTAAACTTATTAAGTATCTCATCTTTAGTAATGCTCACCTAGTCAATGATTGACCAAATACAATTTGGTCAATCACCATTAGATCAAAATCTAAGGGTGGAGATTAGAACCTACTAAAATAACCGAGCTAATCTCCACCCTTAGATTTTAATCTAACGGTGATTGACCAAATTGTGTTCAATCATTGACTAGTTGAGCACCACTCATCTTATCAAATCTTGTGAACTTTCCTAAAATGACATTATTTACCTCAATGCTCCACATTTTAGAACAATAAAAGTTTTAAAGAAATTGAAATGCCAATAACATAACATTTCAAACAAATGAGATAGCCATTTAAAGGGTTAACACAACACTAGGCAAGCGTAAAGGGCTATAGAATCTCAATGTATTAAGTCTTATAATTTTCCCTTTTTCAATATAAATAAAATTAGAATCCCTCAAAAAATGATGTGAAAATCGCTTAATGATGACAAGTTTAGACTTGAGTCAAGAGAATAGGAAATATTGAGAATTTTTTGTAATTTATTTCTTTGAAAAGGAAAAATAAGCCAATTGAGGAATTTAAGCAATAATTTATGCTTTCATACAACACTACCCTCCCATTAAGAGAGGCCCAGTTAGATCAGAACGGCCCATCATCATCTCTGATGACCAAATTGCCCATGAGAAATTTTACCAGGCATACGAATGACGTGGTATATCAAGCCTATAAATTTTTTGACACGTGTCATCTCAATCAATAACAATTTAACACTATATAATTAATTGATAATTAATTTTTTAATTAATAATTATATAAAATTTTAAATCTTAAAATAAAAACACTAGAACCTAAAAACTAAATCCTAAATTTTAAATAGTAATAATATGAAGTGTCATCGAATTATAGGGTTAACATATATGATCACGTGTGATATGCCTGTAATATACTAAAAAATTTTCCATCTTGAAAACCGCATCATCATTCTGTTAAGGTTCCTGGAAAGCGCGAAACAAAAAAAAACCCATAGCGCTAAGTTTGGTCTTCCCTCTATTTAACCGAACATTCTAATTTCCGATCAATCATACCCACCATGACAACGGCGTCGCTTAAATCGACGGTTTCTACAATCACACTAATTCTATCTCTTTCCCTCACCCTTTCTTTCGCTTTCGCCGCTTCCGGCGGAAGAATGGGCGGCGACGCATTCTCCGACCGATCAAACTCAGCTCCGTCAAGAAAGGATGATCATTACCATGACCATCACCATCACCATCATCACCATAGAGATAATTGGCGGAGTTCAGGGTATGAGGATTCAGGGAGGAGGAGGAATGAAGGAAGTCAAAGTAGAGGTCTTTTAGGGTTTATCATACCTGCCGGTATGATTGGAGCTTTCTCGTTGGTTGTTTTTGTCGGTTATTTGAATAATCGAGCCAGCATTCTCATGATTCAGGTATCATTGAACTGCTTGTTTTGATTTGTGATTAACTCGTTAGCAAGACACATTGGTTAGGCATCGACATTATATAATGTCGTGTGTATAAACACCACTGAGTATGAATAATGCACGGAGGATTGAGGGCCTCGACATTATATAATAATCGGAAGGGCCATAGTAGTAGGGAGCAACTACTAAAGATTTGACTGACTGGTACCAAAGACCACCACTCACTCTCCCTATATATTAACCTAGCTCTAAATCTAAACCCCGTGGACTAAATATTACAATTCTTCCATTGGCGACTACTGTTGAACGTCCCACATTGCTAACTTTCAACCTATATTAATGGCTTCTTAAATACCCTATTACTTTAAGCTGTCTTTTGGGTGGGTTAGGCTTTGGTAAGAACTACCCCCATTATATAGCACACCCTGTGTAGCAGTCACCATATCCGTGTCCATATACATTTCTGTTTTTGTTTCTAGGCTATTTTTTGAAGGTTATATTTTAGAGAGACGTTTCTGTATTTGTGTTCATGTCCATTTTTGGTGTCTGTGCAATATAGCTTGCACAGAATAATGATATATTCCCATTTGTCTAATCCTAAGTGTGGTGTTGTTGAGAACCTCTTATCGTAGCTCTCCTTTATTGTGAATCTTTATGTGTCTTTTGAGCTCTATGTAGCTACAATATTGGAGATAATAAACGTATAACTTAGAACAAGAAATGCAAAAATGGCGTTCAAGTCTGTTCTAAACCCATCAAATAGTTTACTTCTTTTCTTGTATCTTCCTCTTGGCTTTTGTTACGTTATAAGTTTTACCTTTGAAGTGTCTATTAGGAGGCACGGAAAGTTTGTTATTTCAGATTGTACTATCTATTAGATGTAGCAAGTAAGAAGTGACCTTTTTCGAAATTTCTTCTCTATTATTGTTGGCTGGTTTGCAAATGAGGCCATACTGATTCCTTTTTGTGTTCTAGTTACTTTATATTCTTTTTATCCAATTTATTTGCGGTACAAATGGCGAGAACTGTCGTTTAAATTTAAACCTATAAGCTCAGCACTCCTCCTTCCTCCCGCCCTTTTGCGCACCATTCTGAGTAGGTCGAGTTAACGGTGGGTTATCTTGTTAGTACCCATAGTTCTTTTCATGATTGTACCCCTGATATTAGCTACAGTCTTTTGGGGTTTATGTCTTTTTTTTATCTTTATTAACTGATTCAGGATCTGCTTTCTATCCAGGTTGGCTTAACAGGCAAAGCTCGTTCGCTTAAAAAGGAACTCACTGAAATTGCCAAAACTGCAGACAGTTCCTCTGTGAAGGGGTGGCAACTTATATTGACAGGTTTGTTGAACTACTGGCAATAACGGCATTTATGATTTGATTTGCTTGGTCGATATTTTTATCATATTATTTACTAGCTAGTTAACAGGAGAAAGTTGCGATTATCTTATTGTTTTTTCTTTTCTTTTATGATACAGAAACTGTAACTGCCCTGCTTCGTCATCCACAGTATTACATGTCTGGTTATTCATCAGTAAGTCAAATTTATCTTTCTGATAACAAAGTTCAAGCTTCTTTTCAACTCCTTTAACATGTTCATTTCATTTCCTTTGCTCTGTTGTGGAGGCTTTGAACTCGACTTGTGAGAAGGGAACTCTTGTTCTTTAAGATCAATACGTGAACTCATCTCCTTGAATAAACAATTCACATGAATAGATTGTAAATTGTGCTTGCTTCTGTTAACAACAGGTGAAGCTGCATTGGAATGCTGAAAATGTGGAAAAGAGCTTTAGAGAACTCTCAAATGAAGAAAGAGGAAAGTTTGACATGGAAACTCTGGTTAATGTCAACAATGTCAAAAGGCGGAGGACGGTAATTCCTCAAGCTGACAAAACAGGAAAAGATTATATTGTGGTAAGCATCTTTGCTTTAGCATTTAGTCAACATACTCTGTCCTTCAAATTATCCTTGCCAAGACGAATCATGTTGGAGTTATTCATTATCCTCTATACTCGTTAGAATAGCCCCTTGAACATTGCTTAAAGTGACTTATTTTCTATAAGCATTGAATCTGATTTAGTTTCGACAAAGTTTCATGCAATGGATGCGATGAACTTCTTTTATCATTTCCTTTTAATTTGTGGTTTTTCGCAAACAAGGACAAAACAAGTATCGATGTGAAAACGGACAATGGATGCTAGAAAACTTACTTTATCATTTCTTTTCAATATTGATTTTTTTTTTTTGCAAACGAGGACGGCACATGTACACTAGTCAAAACAGACAGTTGATGTTAGAAAATTGTTTTGTTAGTTTTTTTTTTTTTTTTTTTCTTTACCCGCCATCATAATGTTTGACCATTGATCTGCATAATACTCCTGGTAATTACAGTCACAGCTAGATTTTTGGCATCCTTTACAACATCAATGATACGTATATAGTTTGATGAATAGAAGAAATATATTACAAGGACGGACCTGAACAACGAGTGAAAATTTCTTATTTCTATCTGCTTGCTTCTGGCTGTCTTTGTTGATTTTCAGAATTTATTTTTAGCATCTGAACTGCGAGTATATCTTTCACTTACAGTTTGAATTCTAATCACTGTACTTTATTCAAAGGTCACGATTCTCGTAGCTGCCAAAGGTTCATACAAAGTCCCACTTGTTAAAAGCATTGATGACTTGAAAGATGCATTGAGATCTTTGAGCATTAGTTCCAGCAACCTTCAGGTAGCATAAGGAGTGTTGAAAGATCTTGAATTTGGTAGTCATAATGTATTGTTGCATCTGATACACATCTTTTTAAATCTTTGTAGGCTGTAGAAGTGCTATGGACTCCACAGGAGGAGGAAGATACTTTGTCAGAGGATGAATTGGTAGAATGTTACCCACTTTTAAGGCCCATTTTATAAATCTAGTATTCACATTTGTAAAGAAGACAACAAAACCTGATTTTTGTACCCACATCGGTAAACATTTAATATAGCACCATTTTTTTTAAAAGTATTAGGGAGCACAGCCAATTTCTGCTGTGAATTTTGAGAAAATTTATTCCATTTAGGCTATGTTTGGATAGGGTGTATCATGGGTTAATAAAGGGAGGTTAAGGAAAGGTTTTCACGGTTTTGTATCTAGCCCTTCCTAACACTTCAATTTGATCAATTTGGAATGTTGAGTTTTAGAACAAAAAACCTCTCATAACATATACCCCTTAAAAATCTTTCTTCTCAAACATAAATTAGTCTTTAAATCTTACTTTATTAAGAGTCCTCGACCCTCTTTCCGACCCTCTTTTCAAACAAAGCCACTGATATATCTTTTTCTGTTATCCGGGCCTTAGTATTCTCGTTAAAAGAAAATCATAGATTCACTATTAGGTTCGTATTTTTGTTGTTTTAGTTCACACGAAAGAAAATATGATATTTTCCATTTCTATTGTTTTACTTGAATAATAGATACAATGTGTTTCATTGAGATTAAAGAAGTAATTGTTTTTGAATTCATACCTATAAACTGTTATTTTATTTATGTTCGTAGTGATAAATTTGGAGATAAATTAGTCAATGAAATATTTGGATTGACGAAATATTTGGCTTAAAGGTCCGAGTAAGAAAAGGCTTTATAAAATTACCAAGTGAATAGAAATAAATTAAATTTCATTTAAAATTTGAAAAAATTTCGTGGCAATCAATTCTATAATAGATAAGAACAAACAAAAATATGACACACCACAAGATTATACGATAACTGTACTCTAATTTTTTGAAAGAGATAATTGTTAATTAAGAAAGGGTTTAATGCAAATAATAATTCAATGTATTGAATAAAGGATTGCTTTCAAAAAAGAAATAAAAAAATCAATAACTCAAATGTCATTTTTTATGAAGTTGTAAATGGGAACATGTCATCAAGTAGGGAGCCGCAATGCAGCATTACATGTTGGATTATTTTAGTGAAAGTTGCTAATCTATCATTATAGTTTGTTTTTTTTTTTCTTATATAAAGCTAATCTATCTTCTTTTTTTTTTATAGCAAAGCTAATCTATCATTAGTTTAATAATTAAAGCACAAAATAAAAAGAGTTACGCAAAATCTGCATTTGTCATCCAACTCTATCTATTTTCTATTTTTTCTTTTTTTAACGTGATAGATTTTCTTTTTGGTGAGCATTAATTGTATCATTATTCTTTTCTTTTTGATAAAGATTTTAAGTAATTTATAAGTGATTAACTTCAAATAAGTATCTTATGATTTTTTGGTTTTGCAAAAAAAGACTATGGTTTGCTTTTGAGCAAATAAATGACTGTGAATTGCATTGTTTACGGAATTAAAGAACTGTGAATTGCATTGTTTACGGAATTAAAGAAATTGTAGATTTTGTTGTCGTAAACGAGGACATTTTTACCTGAAATGTTTTTCTGACCTTTGTGCTTAACTCTAACTTGACTCGTCAAAGGTCAGAAAAACATTTTGGGTAAAAAAATGTCCTCGTTTACGTCAACAAAATCAACAATTTCCTTAATTCTGCAAACAATGCAAACTACAGGTTTTTTTTTTACTCAAAGGCAAATCACAATCTTTTATTTGCAAAATTGCAAAAACACAAGGCACTTATTTGAAATTAACCCATTTATAAATATGATTGTAACCACTTATTGAAGTTTGTGGTTTGTTCTTAAACTATGTTTTATTATACCGTATCAATAATATAATTCAATTCAGTTAAAAAATGTGTTTTAAAATTCTAGCAATATGAGAAAAAACCTATATCCCTCCATCATCAAGCCAACCTTAGTCGGTAATTGTTATAATACTATCAAGACAACTTCTATATAGTACTTATTTAACCAAAGTAATAATATACAAGTTTATTAGAAAAAGATCTTAATGCATATTTAGTTGGCAAAATGCATTTTGAGGCCCCTAATCTTTCTCTTTTCAGTGCATTAATCTCTTGATCTTTTATTTAGATACATAAAGCCTTTGATTTTTTTATATTTGGTTCTGTCAAGTCCTCATCTAACAAAATCGGATGATTTGTTAACTTTCACAAATTAATAAGACCAAATGAAATATTGCAACACTTAATTAATTACAATTGATTGAATGTTTAATAAACTATTCAATAATTTTAAAAAAATGAACAAAAAAATCAGTAGTTATTGTCGTTGTTTTGCCTCTCTTCTAGTCATTTCGAAAGTGAAATTGAGGAGAATAAAAACATAGATGAAATCTAATCTCGTGAGGAAGGACAATTATTTGAAGAGGGAAAGATGAAAGAGATTGAGACGCATATGGGAGAAGTGATGTTTGACTATGTTCTTTATGTCTTACTAATACTTATCGTTTGTTCATTTCAGTTCAGTAATTTCTTTCGGTAAATGTGCTTCAGTAATTTTTAGTCATTAAGAATTTGACCTTAATTTGTGAGGTCGGAATTGAAGAGAAGAACTAAGATGAAAAAGAAAAGAAAAGCAAAGATGATGAAGAAGAAACGATTACAGAAATGAACTTGAGAGACAAATTAGAGAGAGACAAAGAGAAACGTTTGAGAAAGAAGGTGCGATGTTACTATATTCCAATAGGCGGGAAAAATAATTCTCAATTTGAAAAAGACAATATTGTCTAGAAATTTAAGTAGAAAGCAAAGTGAATCATATATTAATAAACCCTCCTAAACGGGCTAGATTTGTAATTATGCCACAATATTTCAATCTTACTAATTTGTCAAAGTTAACAAATCATCCAATTTTATTAGATGGAGGCTTGATAAAATTAAAAATAAAAGATCAAGAGTTTAATATGTCCAAATGAAAGATCAAAAACTTAATACACGAAACAATAAAAGATCAGAGGCCTCAAGATACTTTTTGCCAATTTAGTTTAAATAACTATAAATCTTTGAGTGGTGTCACCTAGTCAATCATCATTAGATTAGAATCTAAGGGTGGAGATTAGATTGGCGATTTGATTAGGTTCTAATCTCCACCCTTTTTTGATCTAATGGTGATTGACCAAATTGTATTTGATCAATCATTGACTAGGTGAGCACGGCTGATAAATATTTACCATGCAGCGGTATATCAATTTCCATTTATTTGTTTTCAAAATTCTTAAAACAATAAATAAAACTTACAAGAATGTCTCACTTTTCAAAAAATTAAATTACTTAAAACCTTTAATTTATGTCACAATAATTTTTTTTAAAGGTTGTTTCTAACAGTTGTGCTCACATGGTCAATGATTGACGACCAAATACAATTTGGTCAATCACCGTTAGATCAAAATCTAAGGGTTGATATTAGTTTAGTGGTTGCATTAGTATTTAATCTCCACCCTTAGATTTTGATCTAACGGTGATTAACCAAATTGTATTTGGTCAATCATTGACCATGTGAGCATCACTCTGTTTCTAAATGACAGAATTGCATCACCTTCAATGACACAAGAAATTTCATTACAATTTTAAAATCATTATAGGGTTAAAGGACAATGTCCTAATCACCCCTTATTTCTTTGAACTAATCCCATCATGCTTCATGCTGGACTATGATAGTCATAATTACCGAAGCTTCATCACAAGTTGAGCTAAACAAGTATAATTAATTCGCTATATGTTTATTTAACATTATCTATTTAGTTAAAAGATTGAGCTAAACTGCTATCCAAAAAAAAATAAAATAAAAATTGAGCTAAACGTTACACAAATCCAACAATGCATGCAACTCTTTACTTGGAGAGATTTTTACTATATCTACGAAATAAATAGACATCACTAATGCAAAAAAATGATGTATGCACTTAAATGAGACAATAATTATAAAATAAAATAAACAAGAGCATAAAGTATGAAATGTTTTATAAGCTAGGTAAATATCAATTTAGAGTTAAAGTATAAAATCTCTTAAATTCAAATTTAACCGTTCTAAAATTTTACATTTAAAAACTTCAGTGATAAAAATAGACTTTAATTTATATTATCAGTCATATTATCTTTATTTGCATAATACTTTTTACTCTATCATTGTTGTTATATAACTTAATCACAAGAGTTTCATCAGCATCTGCGACCGCGACAAGTAGAACGCAATAACATCGCTATTCTCATCCATTATAATAATAACATGAGCATTAGTACATTATTTAAAAATTATTTAATTAATTATAGAACCTCGCGACGCATGATGCTATATATTCTAAATTATGCTAGTGTCAATTTCAAATTTTTGATTTTATTTATTATGTAAGATTTCAAAGATATCAAATTATACCTTCATTAAAATAATAAGCTTCTCAACAGGTTAAATAAACTTTTTTTTTGAAAGAAGGTAGGACCCATTTAGTCAAAAAGGTTTTCACAAATTAATCTTTGTCAAACTGGTCCTATTCATTTTAGCTCATATTAAATTTAGTTAGCTGTATGACCCATCAGTCTAATTTTTATACCCTTAACCACAAGCAAATTCAGACCCTAAACATATTAAAATCATCTCTATATTTGTCATGTTGTTCTTTGTCATATATATTTTAGGCAATCTTATCTTTTGGCTTGTTAGAAGGCAGAGATCCGGTGGTGTTTATCGGAAGCCGCAGGAATGAGATGTGGCAGGATACAATCTGTGGGCAGGGAGAGATTTACGGTGAGCTAGCGGGACTCGAGCACTCATCGCTCTTTGAAAAATGTTAGGAAAATTTATAAATAAGTGGAGGAAACTTTAATTTATATGCAAAAACACAAAAGAATAAAAATTTATTATCAAAAGTACCCGCTGCAAATGGGTTATGGATCCATCATTATCCGTGCGTATTATAATATAGTATAAATTAATGGTAAATCACCCACACTCATATCATGCATGCCCCGCAAAATATCTAAAACATTATACATAGAGCTTTGGTTGTGATAACATAGTGTAACAATCAAGTTCTACCATGCAGGTGTTGTCCATTTTAGTTCAAATATATCATTATCGGGCGTCACCGCTTTAAAACGCATCATACATGTATTTGATTCACATCTTACTTATAAGTTTAAGTTTTCTCCTCCCTCCTAAGGTTGAGTTGTATCTAAAATGCGTCAATTTATGATACATTAGTCCACATTTTACTCATGATCCGCAGTTCTTTCCTCTCTATTTTGATGTGTGATTGTTGACGCCGTCCACTCTAGACCAAGTCACTATAAGTGTAACACTTAAATCCGTTACTATGTAGATATTATATGTTCTAATCCAAATACACCATCGTTGGGGTTTACGGCTTAAAACGCATTATATTTATATTGAATATATATCTTATTTATTAGTGTCAGTTGTCTTATCTCTATTTCCAATATTAGGTTCATTTTATTCACGTCCGCATCACCTTTTCTTGGCTGCTCCTTGTACAAGTCTTCTTATCACGGCTCACCATTCCGAATATAGTCACTACAGTTTATTTAAAAAAGTTATATGGAAGTATTTCGAATTGCCAGAAATCGCTTAGGAGCCGCCTAAGTCCGCTTAAGTGGTAAAAAATTAGTGAACGAATCTATGCCGCCTCATTATTGGAAATCAGGAAAGTGTCGAAAAAATTACCGCATAGACTACTGCCTGTACCGATTTTTTACCACACTTTATGACCCATCAATCTAAATTTATACCTTACTCAGCAGCAAATTCAGACCCTAAATAATATTAAAATCATGTCTATCTTTGTCATGTTCTTGTTTGTTATTTGTGTTATCACCTAATATTTGACATGGCACGTGGATCAGTGGCAACTCTTATTAGAACCACGTAGGACAGATGGGACATGTCTAATGGGCTTCTGTGTCCACACAGACGTGCGTTGAATAGTCAAAGCTAGGAGAGTGTTTCTCCTACGAGGACTATGTTACTCTTTTAGTCTCCTAATTCGATTAGGAATACTCAAGCTATTTAGGACTTAGATCACTGGCCTAATTAGGCGTGATTCTTGATATGTCCTAATAGGACTAGGATTCAGATATGATATGACAACTATAAATACGTGGGATTTTCTACAATCTAAGGTACATAATTCTAGACTCATTCTCTGAGTTAACTGCTTTTCCGATCACAAGTTCTATACTGACTTTAGCATCGGAGAGGGGTCGCCGGTCAGCGGCCTCCTTTAGGCTAACGTTTGCTATTTTTCAGGAAGCTTAGCTTACGTGGATTCAAGTTACGATTTCTTGGTAACAAATTGGTGCGGTGAGCGTGGAAATCTTTAAAAGATTTTATCAAAGAACATGGTGATCTTAGAGGAAAATCAGGCCACGAATGCTCAGGAAGAAGACGTGGACCATGATGATGACACAATGGCTCTAGACGAAGAAGTTGCTTTACACCGAATGTTCGAGTGGTCAGGAACTGTTGATCCAGAGCAAAGAAAATGGATGGATAGAGTCGCAGCCGAAGTGGCAGTTAGAACAGTTACTGATTTTTTGGTGATTGACACACCGATCGCTTATAACTTGATAATTGGCAGGCTTTTGATTGCGGGTAGTTGGGGTGCCATATCCCTTTATTATTTAGCTTGGATGATCCCGACGGAGCAAGGAATGGCAGTAGCGCTGGGTAGTCAATCGGTTGCGAGGCATACTTATATGACCTCGTTGGAAATAGTTCCTCAAGAAAGTGTCTTGGTTGAGGAAGTTAAGGAGCGTGGCGAACCAGTTGATGCAATTGAAGTCGTAACCTTAGAAGAAGGAAAGGTGGTACAGGTTTCAGCAGAGCTGCAAGAGGATTCGAAGAAGATTGTTATCGCCGCGCTCGAGGAGAATAAAGAAGTTTTTGCCTGGATATCGGCAGACATTGTAGGAGTCTCTCGTGAGGTCATGGAGCACACGCTAGACATTGACCCAGAATACACTCCTGTGAAACAGAAGAAGAGAAACCAAGGGGTGGAAAGGCAACAGTTCATCAAGAGCGAGGTTGAAAAGCTGCTTGAGTTTGGGAGAATCAATGAAGTTCATTACCCATAATGGATTTCAAATGTGGTCTTGGTCAAGAAAGCGAATGGAAAATGGAGAATATGCATCGATTTCTCTGATTTAAATAAAGCTTGCCCCAAGGATTTTTATCCATTACCGTGTATTGACATGTTGGTGGACTCAACTGCCGGTTACGAGGTATACTCTTTCCTCGATGCAAAGGAGGGTTTTCATCAAATCCCGTTGGCCGAGAAGGACATGGAAAAAACCAGTTTCATTACATCAGAGGGTACTTATTGTTATCAAGTAATGCCTTTTGGTCTAAAAAATGCTGGAGCAACTTATCAAAGACTAGTCAACAAGATGTTCAAGGATCTCATTGGGAAGAATGTCGAGATCTATGTTGACGACATGATTGTGAAAAGCAAGAAGGCAGAAGAACATGCTAGGGACCTCGAGGTGGTTTTCAAGATTCTGAGGGAGTATAATTTAAGGCTCAATCCCGAAAAGTGCACCTTTGGGATCAATTCTGGAAATTTTTTGGGTTTCATGATCTCTAAGCGAGGCATCGAGGCAAACCCAGACAAAATCAAGGCTATTGTTGATCTCCAGCCACCAAAGAGTGTACGCGAGGTGCAAGTTTTAAACGGCAAGATCAATGCTCTGGGTTGTTTTATCTCTTATTCCGCCAAACGATGCATGCCCTTTTACAAAAGTCTTAAAAGAGTAAAGGACTTCGTGTGGGCTGACGAGTGTCAAACCTCGTTCGAGGATCTCAAGAAATTTTTATCCTCTCCACCTCTCTTAAGTCAGCCTGTGAAAGGAGAAGATTTGTATTTATACATAAGCGTGGGAGAGGAGTGCATTGGTATGGTTCTAATTCGAGAAGAAGATGAAGGAAAAATTCAATATCCGGTTTATTATGTAAACAGAGTGCTTCGAGGGGCAGAATCGAGATACCCTAAAATGGAGAAACTGGCTTTCGGAGTGTATATTGCTGCTCAGAAATTGAGACATTATTTCTTGAGTTATACCATCGTCGTTCGTACAGACACCCCACTCAGGAAGATTCTATCACGACCTGAGGCCTCGGGGAGACTGACGGAATGGTCCATAAAACTCATGGAGTTTGATGTAAGATTCGAGCCAAGGCCATCAAAAAAGGCTCAAGTCCTCGCTGACTTTTTGATCGAGGTCCCACCTGAAGAAGAAACTGAGCCAGTATTAAATACTTGGGAAATCTTCGTAGATGGGAGTGCCAATAAGAGTCAATCGGGGATCGGAGTTTTTTGCAAAAGTCCAGCTGGGTTGGTGTTCAGACACGCTGCGACTTTGGGCTTTGATTCGTCAAATAACGCTGCAGAGTACGAGGCGATATTGCTCGGGCTGCGTTTGGTTAAAATTATTAGGGCAGACAAGGAAGTCATCAAAAGTGATTCAGGCCTAGCAACCAATCAGATAAGAAATTCTTGGGAGACCAAGCATGCTCGAATGAAAAAGTATCACGAGATGGTAAAGCGTACAATTGAGGAGTGTGAACTTGTGGGATGTAAAGTTGAGATTGTGCAAATCCCGAGGGAAGAAAACATGGAGGCTGATCATCTGGCAAAATTAGCTTCTGATCCTACTAACCTAAATTTGTGTCCTTGTGATATACAGGTTATTCCATGTGCAAGTATCGATTCCAAAGAGATGTTAGCGCTCGATCGAGGCAACGAATGGTACTGGCCAATTTTTGAATATCTATATGAGGGAAAATTGCCGGATGATAAGTCACAACATCCGAAGATTGTGAGAAAATCAAGTAGATACACAGTCGTGGATGGAAATTTATTCCGAAGGTCGTATTCCCAACCATGGCTCAAAGCAGTTGGGATCGAGGAAGGAGTCAAGATTTTAGAGGAAATCCATGAAGGATCATGTGGGGCTCATGAGGGCTGGAATGTTCTAGCTCGAAAGGCGAGGTTGTTAGGTTATTATTGGCCTCAGATGAACAATGATGCTGCGGAGTTTGTAAAGAAATGTGCTGCGTGTCAAGCTCACGCTCCAGTTTTGAAAAGCCCGGCCTCGGGATTAGAAGGTATAAAAGTGGCATGGCCATTTGCGACCTGGGGAATTGATATCGTAGGGCAGTTTCCGATGTCAACTAATCAAAGACAGTATGTCATCGTAGCCGTCGATCACTTTACAAAGTGGGTCGAGGCCGAAGCGGTGTCCTCGATAACAGCTCAACAGATTGTGAAATTTGTCAAGAACAACATTGTGTATCATTTTGGGATCCCCAATACGATAATCACAGACAATGGCAAACAATTTGATAGTGTTCTATTTAGACATTTTTGTGAAAGAGAAGGGATCAAGCTAAGGTTTAGTTCAGTCTTCCACCCTCAAACAAATGGAATGACCGAGAGAACTAATCGAACGATCATGGAAGGAATCAAGAAGCGTTTAACGCACCTCGAGAAGCTAACAAACTGGGTCGAGGAGCTGTATCATGTGTTGTGGTCGTATCGAACAACCCCAAAGACAGCTACTGGAGAAACCCCTTTTTCGTTAACTTATGGGACAAAAGCCTTTATTCCGGTCGAGATTAAGGTACCAAGTACGAGGGTCCTCCATTATACTGAAGAATGGAATGAACTGAATTTACGAGATAACTTGGACGACCTCGAGGAAAAAAGGGAGATGGCGCTTGCACAGATCGAAGCGTATAAAGCCAGAACAAAGAGAATCTATGACAAAGGCGTACGACCAAGACAATTTTTAAAAGGGGATTTCGTCCTTCGTAGTACAGCAGCCTCGAGCTCGAGACAAGGCAAATGCAAATTGGGGATTAAGTGGGAAGGACCATTTCAGATTGTAGAATGCGTCGGAACACATACTTATCGTTTGCAGCAACTTGATGGAACTGAGGTTCCGAGGACTTGGAACGCAATTTCCCTCAGGAAATATTATTTTTAGATTCTGTTTTTTAGATATTTGTTGTCGTATAACTCAGAATCCAACTTAGGAGTTATTTTGAATAAAGGCCCACGAGGCACCGTTTTCATCCATGACTTTTAATTCAGATATTACTTTGGAATTATTTGCTTATGAAAAGTGCTCGAAACACAGTTACCCTTACATAGATTTATTTTGAAACTTGTTCTAAGCATTCGACACTGGACATTTTGGTTCGTCTTAAAAATCAAGCTTATTGCATGCTAGAAAGCTTCGATTATAACCAAATCTACGTACGTCGTGGTAAGAATCCACCCTACAAGAGTTAGCCCTACCAGGAATAAAGGGGGGGGGGGGCAACTACGAGGGCTGCGAACAAACATAGTTGAAATATAATACATTAGCAAGGTATCCGTTTATATAGGCATCGAATGTAAAAGGCTTAAATGAAGGTCGAGTTTCTATAAAGACTACTTATACAACGGATATTAGACGTAATATTGCGAGAACAAGTAAAAGATAGAAAAGAGTTTTCATTTATCAAAAGCACGAGATACAAAGATACAAGAAAAAATTAGATCAAAGCCTAAATCTAATTTTGGGGCTCATCACTATTGTGAACCGGTACAGTTTCGATCGGCGTCTCCGGAATAGGTTCCCTAAAATCCGGCTGAGGAAAGGAGTCATCGAGGACCACGTCAGCTTCCTCATCATCTTCGGGAGCGCTCAGGTTCACCCAAAACTTCATGTCCTCTTCGGACATGTTCGGGAATTTCTCCCTAAGGGTATGGCAGACACGAGTATGGAACCTCGAGAGCCTCCAAATGCTGAGGTGTTCAAACTTTGCTAGGTCACTCTCATTTTTTCTTCTCAATTTTCTCCTTTTCGCCTCGACCTCGCTTAAAGACCGGTTCAGTTGAAGATTGCCCTCGCGAAGCATGATGCATTTGTTTAGGAGCTTAGTCTTTTCGGCTCTCTCTTGTCTAAGCAAAGAAATCGCATCAGCTCGGATCAAGGAAAGGGTATGGCAGAGGTCATTGCATTCATCTTGATACGCGCGTCCTAGCGCCGTGTATCGACCTTGCCATTTTATCATTTGGAGCCTTGCATTCTCCTTTTCGAGAATGATATCTGTTACAGAGAAATTGTAACTTGAATCCACGTAAGCCAAGCTTCCTGAAAAATAGCAAACGTTAGCCTAAAGGAGGCCGCTGATCGGCGACCCCTCTCCGATGCTAAAGTCAGTAGAGAACTTGTGATCGGAAAGTAATTAACTCAGAGCTTGAGTCAGAATAATGTACCTTAGATTGTAGAAAGTCCCACGTATTTATAGCTATTTGATCATGTACCCTAATCCTAATCGAACTAGGACTTTTCTTGAATTATCCCTCTCTAGTCTTAGAATTATAATCCCAATTAGCTTGTGTTGTCCTAACCGGACTAGGAGACCTAAAGAGGAATGCTTTGCTTTGTAGGAGAGACATCCTCCTTTCTTTGACTATTCAACGCACGCCTACGTGGACATCAAGACTATTCAACATAGTTTATCCGTCCTACGTGTTTAAAAGCTAAATGATTATTGGTCCATGTGTCATACGAAATATTATGTGATAACAGAAGCCCCCCCAAAAGGATAAACAAGTTCCTTTAGGGCTTATGTCTCAAAATACCTCCAAACTTTTAATTTAAACAAAGCCCAACTGGCAAGCCCATGCAACAAAATATGGCTGTTGAGCCCAGAAGCTTTGGACATCAAGTCCAACCACTTCTCACGCACGCTTCACTCAAACCCCCACACTTGTAAACAGGCGTGGTCTCAGACTTTAAACTCCCTCCAATTACACGAAAGGGTTTTGTAATTCAAAATACCATTTCGCCTATAAATAGCAGAGGAAAACCCTTCACCTTTACGCTTTCAATCTTCAAAAATTCTCCCAGCAAACTCTTCTCCGGATTTCTGCAAAGTGTAAGTAATCCTTAATCCTCCTTCTATTTCATTCCACATTCGTTATGGCCTCCTCATCGCTAAATCTCACTTCCTCGGACGAAACTACCCAAAGCTCAGACCTAGATTTACATCACCGACGTCGCCAAACCATTATGGATTGGTCCGAAGACGAACTAACCCCAACCAGAGCACAAAACCCGAAGCCAAGAACCACGCATAACGCAAACCCTAGGAACCCTAATCCTCCGATTCAAATGCCAGACCGTGCGCCACACCCTCAACAGGGTCTCTGGACCACAGCCCTACCTCACGAAGCGACCAAGATCAACACAGTTGAGGCGCTCCGTGAGTTGAAAAAGAAATTCCCTTGCCTCAAAGATTTCGACTGTGCGGTCCCCACGCCCGAAGATAGGATGTTTAAGGGAAAAATCCACAAGGTGGCTGTTCTCGAGAGGCATCTTGACTATGGGATGAGGTTTCCTTTTCCCGAGGTGGTAAATGACATTCTCAACGAGTTCAATCTCTGCCCTGCACAGATCGTTCCCAACTCGTGGGTCGAGATGCTTGCGCTTGTGCGTGTATGCCAAGATCTCGGTGTTCTGCTTACCGGGAACCTCTTCAAATATCTCAGGACTCCGATCAAGGCGTTAAAACATCCGTGCGTCTCATTCAAAGAAGTCCACGAACCCAAAGGCTTAGTTGGTGGCAAACCTTCATCGCACAACGGCCATCGATCACGATGGATCTGGGTCGGACCTGAAGATGGCAACCTTCGATGGCCCTGGAGGATTGATTTTAATGAATTTCCTACTGATCCGAGCACATGGAGAAACCCTACAAAGAATGTGATCCTTAACGAAGAGGAGCAATGCTCTCTTCAGAAACTCCAAAAATACAAACCTCCCACTCCCATCTCCCTCGAGCGATTTTTGACTCGTTATCGAGGCAACATGCCTATCGCCGCGGTGGGAGAAGACGGAACCATTTTTTATTACCCTGCTCCCGAAGTTAACCGGGCTCATCTCGGGGAGCCCATTTCTCTTCCAAAAAACCCTTGTAAGCTTTCTTGATTTTAACTATGAATTTGTTATTTGCAGGCATTTTATCATGGCCCCTAAGTTATCTTACAAACAACGCCTTGCAGCTGCCCGACTAAAGGCCTTAGAAGGCGAAAAACAAGCTCCTTCTGTCCTCGTTTCCCCAAAAGCTCCTCGGGCCACGACCAAGAAAGTCCGAGCCTCAACGATTGGTAACCTTGCTATCTCCGAGGACCGCGAGCCCGAGGTGGCCCCAATCGAGGAAACGCAAGTTCCCGAGCCACAACTACAGGACGAGGTCCCTGGTAATTTTATCGAACCTTGGAAAAAACTTCTCTGAACCTCTCTATTTTATTAAGCTAATTTCTCGTAACTTCTATGTAGAAATCCAAAACATCTCATCGGAGGTCGACCCCGAGGCCCAAGATCCCGAGGCCCTAGTTTCCGATGACCCTGAAATCCAAAACCTCGAACATCCGGGGATACCAAAACAAACCCGCTCGAAGAGGAAAGCTCCCTCCATCTCCGTCGACACCTCGATTCTCGAGGACGGGAATGCCATGGAGACCGAGAATCCTGAAGGTCCCCATGCTAAACGTGTCCGAGAGATCGAGGGCACGAGCTCACCATCGCATCCATCGGCCTGGGACCCAAATTGGCATCCTTATTCCAATTGTCCTGAGATAACGAATGCCAAGGGGAGGGTTCCACCCGAGGCCTCGTTGGACGGCTACGAGAGATATAAACTCTATAACGTAAGCTTCTCTATTCCTTCCTTTGACACTAAGACTTTTTATATCGTCCTAACTATTCGATCTTGAAACAGTTCTGGTCGGAGCGCTTTCCTCGAGTTTCTCTCAGCGTCCCTGCTATTGCGGAAGACGTTGCTCAAGCCTGCCTCATTCCCGAGGAGGTTAAACTCGCCGAGAAGCTAACTGATGAGGAGTTGGCAAAACTTGTACACGTCAGACAGGCCAAGGTAACGATCTTAGTTGTAATCTTTGCATCGTTTCCATGGATTATTTTAAACCGTTTTCTCATCCTTTTTCCCTTTACCTTTACAGGCCATGGCCGCAACGGAGATCATGTCCTACCGTTTTCTCCAGAAATCTGCATCTCTCGAAGATTACCGTCACAAGTGGGCGGTAGTTTCCGATAAACTTGATACGGCCGAGGATGCTTTGAGTGCTCAAACAAAAATCCTGCAATCTGCTCAACATATTGGTCGTGAAAAAACCTTTGAATGTGAGAGATTGAAGGTTGACTGTATTCAACTGAACAAAGCCCTCGAGGCCTCGAAGGAACGAGTTCTGGAGCTCGAGGATGAGATGCAGTCGCAGTGGTACGACTCCTGTTTTGCTCTAGCTAGTCTTCATCAGGGTGCGCGAGCCCAACTTGCCTTGGAGAAAATTGACCAGGCGACCTGGAGGGCTCGAGGACGGGAGGTAACTCAAAAGCTTCGATCTCAACTTGAAGCTTCCGGGAAGGCCAAACAGGACCAGGACGTTGCTCACGAGGAAGCCATTGCAAAAATGGAGGAGAACGAGATTTGGCGTATGTCCAGATTCAAAACTCGTTTTGTTCAGTCCATTAGAGAACGGTTCCCTGACATCTCCTTGGAAGATCTCAAATTCTTTGTGAATGTGAATCCTCCCGAGGACGATGAAGAAGCAGACGCTGTCCTTGATGATACCTTTCCCGAACCTGACTCACCCAAGGAAGGGATCCCTGTTGAACCAATATCCGCAGTTGATCCTGTAGAATAGTTTTTCTCTTTATCTTTTGTAATCATTATTTTAATGAAATGTCACAACTTCATCGTATCCTGCCTTTTACATATACCATGTGTGCAAGTTTATTTAAAGTCGTACTTAATAAATTATATATTTTTCTTATTTGAACTTTGATTGTTCGCAGCCCTCGTAGTAGCCCCCCCTTTGCTGTCTGGTCGGGCTAACTCTTGTAGGGTGGATTCTTACCACGACGTTCTTAGATTTGGTTTTAATCGAAGCCTTCTAGCATGCATAAGCTTGATTTTAAAATATAACCAAATTGTCCAGTGTTGAATACTTAGAACAAAACTTTCGAAATAAGACAAGCGCTTCATAATGAGTTTCGTAAAATCCGAGCATTTTTCATTAGCAAATAATTCCTAAGTAATATCTGAATTAAATGTCATTGATGAAAACGATGCCTCGAGGGCCTTTATTTGAAAAAACTCCTAAGCTGAATTCTGAGTTTATACATAGTCAAAAGCAGAAAAAATGAGAACTAAAAATAATACTTTCTAAGAGAGACTGCATTCCAAGTCCTCGGAACCTCAGTGCCATCAAGATGCTGTAAACGGTAAGTGTGTGTTCCGATGCATTCTATGATCCGAAATGGTCCTTCCCACTTAATGCCCAGTTTACCTTTGCCTTGTCTCGAGCTTGATGCTGCTGTACTACGGAGAACGAAATCCCCTTTGAAAAATTGCCTTGGTCGTACACCTTTATCATAGATCCTTTTTGTTCTAGTTTTATACGCCTCGATCCGAGCAAGTGCCATTTCCCTTTTTTCCTCGAGGTCATCCAAGTTATCTCGCAAGTTTAATTCATTCCATTCTTCAGTATAATGAAGAACCCGTGTACTTGGTACCTTAATCTCGACCGGAATAAAGGCTTCTGTCCCATAAGTTAACGAGAAAGGGGTTTCCCCAGTAGCTATCTTTGGGGTTGTTCGGTACGACCACAGAACATGATACAGCTCTTCGACCCAATTTGTTAACTTCTCGAGGTGAGTTAAACGCCTTTTGATTCCTTCCATGATCGTTCGATTAGTCCTCTCGGTCATTCCATTCGTTTGTGGATGGAAGACAGAACTAAACCTGAGCTTGATCCCTTCTCTCTCACAAAAGTGTCTAAATAAAACACTGTCGAACTGTTTGCCATTGTCTGTGATTATCGTATTGGGGATCCCAAAACGATATACAATGCTATTCTTGACAAACTTGACGATTTGCTGGGCCGTTATCGAGGACACTGCTTCCGCCTCAACCCATTTTGTAAAATGATCGACCGCTACGATAACATACTGCCTTTGATTAGTCGACATCGGAAATTGTCCCACGATATCGATTCCCCATGTGGCAAATGGCCATGCTATCTTTATGCCTTCTAACCCCGAGGCCGGGCTCTTCAAAACTGGAGCGTGAGCTTGACACGCAGCACATTTCTTCACAAACTCCGCAGCATCATTGTTCATTTGAGGCCAGTAATAACCTAATAACCTCGCCTTTCGAGCAAGAACATTCCAGCCCTCATGAGCCCCACATGATCCCTCGTGGATTTCTTCTAAAATCTTGGCTCCTTCCTCGATCCCGACTGCCTTGAGCCATGGTTGGGAATATGATCTTCGGAATAAATTTCCATCTACGACCGTGTATCTACTCGATTTCCTCACGATCTTTGGGTGTTGAGACTTATCTTCCGGCAATTTACCTTCGTACAGATACTCAAAGATCGGCCAGTACCACTCGTTTCCTCGATCGAGTGCAAATACTTCTTTCGAATCGATACTTGCGCATGGAATGACCTGTATATCACAAGGACACAAATTTAAGTTAGTAGGGTCAGATGCTAATTTTGCCAAGTGATCGGCTTCCATATTTTCCTCTCGCGGGATCTGTACAATCTCCACTTTACATCCCATGAGCTCACACTCCTCAATTGTACGTTTTACCATCTCGTGATACTTTTTCATTCGAGCATGTTTGGTTTCCCAAGAATTTCTTATCTGATTGGTTGCTAACCCCGAATCACTCTTAATGATGGCCTTGTCTGCCCTGATTAGTCTAACTAAACGCAGCCCGAGCAATATTGCCTCGTACTCCGCAGCATTATTTGAGGAATCAAAGCCCAAAGTTGCAGCGTGCCTGAACACCAAACCATCCGGACTTTTGCAAAAAACTCCAATCCCAGATTGGCTCTTATTAGAACTCCCATCGACGAAGATTTCCCAAGTATTTAATACTGGCTTAATTTCTTCTTCAGGTGGAACCTCGATCAAAAAATCAGCTAGAACTTGAGCTTTTTTGGACGGCCTTGGCTCGAATCTTACATCAAACTCTGTGAGTTTTATGGACCATTTCGTCAGTCTCCCCGAGGCCTCAGGTCGTGAAAGAATTTTCCTGAGTGGGGTGTCCGTACGAACTATGATGGTATAACTCAAGAAATAGTGTCTTAACTTTTGAGCAGCAACATATACCCCGAAAGCCAGTTTTTCCATTTTAGGGTATCTTGATTCTGCCCCTCGAAGAACTCTGCTTATATAATAAACTGGATATTGGATTTTTCCTTCCTCTTCTTCTCGAATTAGCACCATACCAATGCATTCTTCTCCGACACTTATGTATAAATACAAATTTTCTCCTTTCACCGGCTGACTTAAGAGAGGTGGAGAGGATAGAAACTGCTTGAGATCTTCGAATGAAGTTTGACACTCATCAGTCCACACAAAGTCCTTTACCCCTTTGAGACTTTTGTAAAAAGGCATGCATCGTTTGGCGGAATAAGATATAAAACGACCTAAAGCATTGATCTTACCGTTTAAAACCTGCACCTCGCGAACGCTCTTTGGTGGCTGAAGATCGATAATAGCTTTGATTTTATCTGGGTTCGCCTCGATGCCTCGTTTAGAAATCATGAAACCCAAAAACTTGCCAGAATTAATCCCAAAGGTACATTTTTCAGGATTAAGCTTTAGATTATATTCCCTCAAAATCCTAAAAACCACCTCGAGATCACGAGCATGCTCTTCTGCTTTCTTACTTTTTACTATCATATCGTCCACATAAATTTCGACGTTCTTACCAATGTGCTCTTTGAACATCTTGTTGACTAATCTCTGATAGGTGGCTCCAGCATTCTTCAAACCAAAAGGCATTACCTGATAACAATAGGTGCCTTCTGGTGTGATAAAACTCGTTTTTTCCATGTCTTTTTCTGCTAGTGGTATTTGATGAAAACCTTCCTTTGCATCGAGGAAGGAATATACCTCGTACCCAGCCGTCGAATCCACCAGCATGTCAATACATGGCAAAGGATAGAAATCCTTAGGGCAAGCTTTATTTAAGTCGGAAAAATCGACACACATTCTCCATTTTCCATTTGCCTTTTTGACCAAGACCACATTTGAAATCCACTGTGGGTAGTGAACTTCCTTTATCCTTCCGAACTCAAGCAACTTTTCAACCTCGCTTTTAATAAACTGCTGTCTCTCCGCCCCTTGATTTCTCTTTTTCTGTTTCACAGGAGTGTATTCTGGGTCAATGTCTAGCGTGTGCTCCATGACCTCACGAGAAACTCCTATGATATCTTCCGATGTCCAAGCAAAGACATCTTTATTATTCTCGAGTGTTGCGATAACGGTCGTTTTTGAATTCTCTTGCAACTCTGCTGAGATTTGTACCACCTTTCCTTTTTCCAAAGTCACAGCCTCAATTGCATCAACTGGTTCACCACGCTCTTTAACCTCCTCAACCAAAATACTTTCTTGAGGAACTATTTCCAACGAGGTCATATAAGTATGCCTCGCAACCGATTGGCTACCAAGGGCGACTGCCATTCCCCGCTCTGTCGGGATCATCCAAGCTAAGTAATAAAGGGATATTGCACCCCGGCTACCTGAGATCAACGGCCTGCCTATTATCAAATTATAAGCAATTGGCGTGTCAATTACTAGAAAATCAGTAATGGTTCTCCATTTGTTCGTGGTATTCCCTATTTCGACCTCGAGCTGGGTTTCACCCAACAGAAGTACGGGATGTCCACTAATTCCGACTAAAGGTGAGGCGGAAGGTGTCAAACGTTCCTGATCCAAGCCGAGGGCTTCGAAAGCCTTCCTCGTGATGATATTGACCGAGCTTCCTGTATCTAGCAAAGCCCTTCGAACGGTAAAACCTTCCACCTGCATATCGATAACCAACGCATCATCATGTGGATCACTTGGACGACCCTTCAAGGACCCGAAGTCAAAATTTTTTGAAATCTGGTCGATTCGCACCCGCTCGGAAAAATCCCGTTTCCTTTTAACATTCCTGTCAATGGGAGAACCTCCCATTATCATATTAATAACACCACGAGGAGTCTTCGTTCCCTCTCTATCTGGGAATTGATCTTTATATTTCTCAAAAAGGCTTTTCAATTTCCCTTTAGCGGCCAATTTGTCCAACTCCTTTGCCAGTTGTTCACAATCCTCTATATCATGACCCTGTAATTTGTGGAAAGCGCAATACTTGCCATTAAATTTTGGCTTCCCACCTTTGGGTGGATACCTAATTTGCTCCTTTTGTTCTTCAACCCACATAAGAACCTGAGCTCGAGGTGCTGGCAATGGGATGCGATCTCTTTTGTCAAAAGGCTTTCTTGGAACCTCACGAGTCCGTTCCCATCTGTCTGTGCTTCGACCACTGCCTCGATCTCTTTCTTGTACCTCGGATTTGATCGCTTTTCCTCTCCTCGTGGGATCATCTTGGTGCTCATCCCACACTACAAACGATTTCGCCATGCTCATCAAAGTATGAAAGTCGTCCGGTCGCTCAGTCATAAGCTTCATCTGAAGATCCCGATTTCGGCAATTTTCTGCTAGTGTCTTTCGTGCCGAGGATACGATCAAAGGTTCAACCTTTAAAGCCACATTATTAAAATTGTGCAAGTATGATTCTAAGGTCTCGTTTTCTCCTCGTCGTACCCTTATCAGGTCATCGACCGTCTTCTTCTCTGGTATTGCCGTGACAAAATGTGCTTTGAAGGATTCTGAAAGCTGATTCCAGCTCCTGATTGAACCTGTAGGGAGACAATCGTACCATTGTGCCGCTGTTTCTTTCAAAGTTGTTGGAAATAACTTACACATAAGTGCCTCGTTAACTGGACTTGCAAGAAGCGCCCTTCCAAAACTCTTAACGTGCATTACAGGATCGGAATCCCCACAGTACCTATCGAAGTTTGGATACTTGAAATTGTTCGGGTAAGGAGCCGCCAGGATCTTAGCACAGAGTGGACTGTCTTTATCCTGTATAGGTCCTTCCTCGCCCCGCAAAGGTTCATCGGAGTAATCCCGATCCCGATTTCTCCTCCTGTGCCTCCTCCGTTCTCTGGAGCCCAAATCCCTAGTTTCCGTTGCCTCATCACGCTCCTTAAGAGCTTTTGCAATTCCTTCGGCTAAACTCTTATTGAACGTATCGACAAGCCTTTTATGTTTACGTTTGAGTTCCTCAACCTCAGAATTATCTCTTCGAGACCTCCGATGTTTAGGATCCCTACTTCCCGAGGAGCTCCTTGAAGATGCTGATCTATCCTCGTAAGACAGTTTCCTTACAGTCCCTGGTGAGACTTTTCTTGCTTGTGACTTAATACGAGGCTTGTGCCTCGGAGGAGTGGGAGATCGCTCCACAGATCTTCCTCGAACTGGAGTTTTCTCACGATCCGCGGTTCGAGTTCTTCCAGCTGAAGATGCTGTATAACTTCTTGAACGCCCCGAATTCCGAGATCGTTTTACACCCCGAATTTCGCTTCGTGGTCGATCTGGGGGAATTCGTTTGCTCAAATCCTCCAATTGTTGTTGTAAACGATCTATGGTCGTTCTGTCATTAACTGTCCTAACCGCCACCTCGGCAGCGACCCTATCCATCCATTTTCTTTGATCTGGATCAGCAGTTCCTGACCATTCGAACATCCGGTGTAATGCAACTTCTTCGTCCAGAGCCATTGTGTCTTCCTCATGATCCATGTTTTCTTCTTGAGCATTAGTGACCTGATTTTCTTCTAAAATCACCATGTTCTTTGATAGAATCTTTTAAAGATTCCACGCTCACCGCACCAATTTGTTACAGAGAAATTGTAACTTGAATCCACGTAAGCCAAGCTTCCTGAAAAATAGCAAACGTTAGCCTAAAGGAGGCCGCTGATCGGCGACCCCTCTCCGATGCTAAAGTCAGTAGAGAACTTGTGATCGGAAAGTAATTAACTCAGAGCTTGAGTCAGAATAATGTACCTTAGATTGTAGAAAGTCCCACGTATTTATAGCTATTTGATCATGTACCCTAATCCTAATCGAACTAGGACTTTTCTTGAATTATCCCTCTCTAGTCTTAGAATTATAATCCCAATTAGCTTGTGTTGTCCTAACCGGACTAGGAGACCTAAAGAGGAATGCTTTGCTTTGTAGGAGAGACATCCTCCTTTCTTTGACTATTCAACGCACGCCTACGTGGACATCAAGACTATTCAACATAGTTTATCCGTCCTACGTGTTTAAAAGCTAAATGATTATTGGTCCATGTGTCATACGAAATATTATGTGAACCGCTACATTTTCGATCGGCGTCTCCGGAATAGGTTCCCTAAAATCCGGCTGAGGAAAGGAGTCATCGAGGACCACGTCAGCTTCCTCATCATCTTCGGGAGCGCTCAGGTTCACCCAAAACTTCATGTCCTCTTCGGACATGTTCGGGAATTTCTCCCTAAGGGTATGGCAGACACGAGTATGGAACCTCGAGAGCCTCCAAATGCTGAGGTGTTCAAACTTTGCTAGGTCACTCTCGTTTTTTCTTCTCAATTTTCTCCTTTTCGCCTCGACCTCGCTTAAAGACCGGTTCAGTTGAAGATTGCCCTCGCGAAGCATGATGCATTTGTTTAGGAGCTTAGTCTTTTCGGCTCTCTCTTGTCTAAGCAAAGAAATCGCATCAGCTCGGATCAAGGAAAGGGTATGGCAGAGGTCATTGCATTCATCTTGATACGCGCGTTCTAGCGCCGTGTATCGACCTTGCCATTTTATCATTTGGAGCCTTGCATTCTCCTTTTCGAGAATGATATCTTTCTCACGTTTCTTCGCTAGGGTCAACTCCGCTTTAAGATGAGCAACCTCGTCTTTGGTTTCTTTTAGCTCATCTTCGACCCTGTCCCACTTCTCGAAGTACTCGTTCATAGAACGAGTCTGAGACTCGAATCTATGAATGAGTAGGTTGGTGGCAGCCATCGACTTATAGGATGATAATGTTAAGATAAAGGGTGAAAGGGTTTGAGAAACAAAGAGTTAAAAAGATTTTGGGATTACCTTCGCCTCACGGATACGGGCAAGTTGAATCAGCTCCTCGTCGGTCAGTGCTTCACTCTTTTCCCCTTCTTCTTGGACAAGGGTGGTGTAAGCAATGTCTTCCGCGACCCGAGGATTGCTCAGGGAAACTCTAGGAAATCGGGCTTTCCAAAACTAGAAGGGTAAGAGATGCGTGAGTCAAGTGTTAATTAAAAAGTTAACTTATAACATGGAAAAGTCACTTACATTTTGTAATTGGAATTGCTCGAACATTCCAATTTTGTCCTCACTCATCTCTTGAGGAGGAATGTTGACAATCTCGGGACATTTGGCCGAGGCTTCTCCAAAATGTCTTTGTCTTTTGGGAGGAGGGACGTCTCCAGAGAAGGCCTCGTCCTCTCGAGGACGTTTCGAAGCATTTGTGGAAATGCTAGGCATCTCCTTAGACCTCGAGGGATCTTCAGGAATTGGGTTTGAAGGTGAAGGAGTATGAGGATTCGAAGGTTGGCGTGAAGATGGAGGATTTGGAAGTGGGTTTGAAGGTGCAGGAGTATGAGGACGATCTAAAGGGGGATTTAAAGGTCGATCACCTTTGGGTGTCGGGTTAACCAGACTAGGTCGTGCCCTCAAAGGGATATCATCTCCTGAACTTGATGCCACGGTATCCTCATCTTCATAAAAAAATGAAAATTTAGTGAAAGAAAGATTTAATGAATCAATACGAATGACAACTGGTGGATACCTTCAGTAGCATTAGGGTTTATCTGCTCAATGGTAACTGGAAGTTGAGCAACGGTTTCTGATGCGCGCCCTTGTTGAAGGGTCGTTCTTTGGACACCAGAGCTCCTTGGTGAGGTGGAAGCTTGCGAAACAAAAGCCTGTTTAACTTTCGCTTGCCTCACCTTATGAGACTTCGGGACCGGGACTGATCGAGGAGCGCTAGCTTGTCCAGAAAGCACTTCTAGGCGATGCGCTGCAAGTTGTTGTTTTAAAGATAGTTTAGGTGCCATTGCAATCCTGCACAGTAGAATATTTTATAAGTGAACATTCGTCAAAAAGAACACTTACAAGGGTCAATATTGAGATCGATCTCCTCGCCACAGAAGATTTTCTCGACTTCAGGGGCGGGGTAATAGTGGATTTTCCCTTCCTTATCTACAGCGACTATGGGTCTCCCACTCCTGTATCTAGAAACAAATTGATCGACACTAGGTTGAGTTGGGGGTTTATATTTAAGGAGCATGGAGAAAGAGTGTTGCTCTTCCTCGGATAAGGTAACCTCTTTCGAGGGATTTCTCCAGGATTGAGGATTGGTTGGAAATTCGTTGAAGTCTAAGCGAAATGGCCACGCCGGACCGTCTTTTGAGGGACCAACCCAGATCCATCTATGTTTATATCCACAGTGGGATGAGGATTTGTCACGAACAATGGATTTTGGGCCACGAATGGTACTAAAAGACACGCACGGGTGACCGGTGGCTTTCACATGAGTACACATATACTTAAACAGATTACCAGTGAGGAGGACACCTAGGTCTTCGCAGACTCGTGCTAAAGCAATCATTTCGAGCCACGAGTTTGGAACGATCTGGGCTGGACACAAGTTAAACTCGTTGAGGATGTCGGTCACAACCTCGGGGAGTGGAAATCTTAGACCGAATTCCATCAATCGCTCCAGAGCAGCGAATTTCCTGCCTTTCCCTTTGAACATCACCTCGGTTTTCGAGAGAATCTCACAATCAAGACCTTTGAGGTCAGGGAATTTGTCCTTCAACGTTTGTAGCATACCCTGATTGGAAATTTTGGAATGCTCTGTCGGAAGCGTGGTTTTCCATCGGCCTTGCTCAGGTATTAGGGTTCTGGGGTTTGCAGGATTAGGGATGGGATTAACGGTCGGGCGCATTCGTGGCCTGATTAGTTCCATTGTTTCCCTAGAAATCTCAACTTCCTCATCGGTCCAGTCGGCCATGATTTGGCGACGTCTCCGATGAAGGGCTGCCGGGTCGGTACTTACAGGTCTAGGGTTTGTGGTTTGATTTGAAGATGAGGCCATTTCAATAGAGTGAAAGATGAATGATAAACAGATGTAAAGAAAAGACTTACGGTTTAAACGGACGAAATAAACTTAGCCGGAATTTGCAAACACGGAGGATTTTGGAGAAGTTTTGAGAGTAAAAATCTGGAAATGGCAAGTGACAGGGCTTTATAGGTGATGAGATATTTTTTGAAAGAAAGACCCTTCGCCTGCTTGGAGGGAGTTTGAATGAGAATCACGCTTGTTGCCACGTGTGAATCGTTGAGAGGTGGCGTGCAACAAAAGTGGTTGAGCTTAAATGCGTAGGCTAAATAGGTTTGGCGTGATGGGACTGTTTCGTTGGCTTAGTATATAAGAGGGCTTTTGTTGTATCTTTTGAAAGTTCCAAGCCCTGAAGAAGCTTGCTTATACTTTGGGGGGGCTTCTGTTATCACCTAATATTTGACATGGCACGTGGATCAGTGGCAACTCTTATTAGAACCACGTAGGATAGATGGGCCATGTCTAATGGGCTTCTGTGTCCACACAGACGTGCGTTGAATAGTCAAAGCTAGGAGAGTGTTTCTCCTACGAGGACTATGTTACTCTTTTAGTCTCCTAATTCGATTAGGAATACTCAAGCTATTTAGGACTTAGATCACTGGCCTAATTAGGCGTGATTCTTGATATGTCCTAATAGGACTAGGATTCAGATATGATATGACAACTATAAATACGTGGGATTTTCTACAATCTAAGGTACATAATTCTAGACTCATTCTCTGAGTTAACTGCTTTTCCGATCACAAGTTCTATACTGACTTTAGCATCGGAGAGGGGTCGCCGGTCAGCGGCCTCCTTTAGGCTAACGTTTGCTATTTTCCAAGAAGCTTAGCTTACGTGGATTCAAGTTACGATTTCTCGGTAACAATTTGTAAAGGCAAAATCTTATCTTTTGGCTTGTTAGGGTGCAAAATTTAGTAATCCGGCGGAGTTTAATCAGAAGCCGCAGGAATGAGATATGGCATAGTATCCAATCCGTGGGTATAATAGTATAGTAGTATAATGTTAAATGTTAAATGTGGCATGAGCCACATATACATGATACATGCCAATGCCATACCCCACAAATATCTAAAAACTCAAGTTGTCAACTTGGCTACCCCCAAATTCACATGGCAAGGCTGTTAGGCATTACCATAAATTATTTGATCAACCACACAAAAAAACCATCAAGTTTGTTTGGCCCATCTTTTTGCTTTCCAGCAGAATAACATGTAATTTTCATGGAATATTGCCTAAGCTTTTTTGGTTTAGTTATAATAGGCTCAATATATCCTACTAACATGGACTACAGGTTCGGAGCACAATAGATCACCGAAAGCGAGTTTATAAGGACTATAACTCACTCAAAGATAGTTAAAAGGAGTCAATAGATTGTTTTAAAGATATCATGGGGACTATAACTGGCTCGAAGATATTGTAAAAGTAAGTACGATGATTATATTTCAAAGCACTACTTGAGTATTTGCGCCATGCTCTATCAAAAATATTGGTGTTTGATCTTCTTTGTAACATTTTCCTTCTAACCTATTATTCGGTAACATTTCTCATGGCCTTATTAAAATTTGGAAAATATTAGTCAATAATTTATCATTTTCACACTTGTTTGAGATTTTCACCGATTTTGATAGATCGTGTGGCAATATTATCAAATAATAAGTCGTGAAGCAAAAGCAAGCAATTTGGATGGTCAAAGGGTAAATGTTAACGAATAATAGATCATGAGACAAAATTAACATTTTGAATACATCATGAGCCAAATAATACTTAGAATTTAAGTTAAATAATGACGCTTGAAAGTATATAGAGGCAACTAATTTTTGAGGCAATTAGTTTTTCTAGACAAATATTGAGAATCAAGAATCTATTAAGTCTATTAAGTCTTTAAAATATGGGTAAAGAATTACAAATAAAAGTTCAACTAATCTCATTCATCCAAAAATTCAACTTTAGGGATGAACTTAAAGAGTTCAACTTTTAGGATCGATACGATCTCTTCAACTTTAACACAAATCTCTTTCCATTTTTTATAGTTTTTCAATATTGACACGTGTTATTTTAGACCGATTTAACAATAACAGAACGTTCAAAAGAATCTAACATAAAATTCTTGATTTCTTAGAGCATTCTAGCTTTTCCTAGTGCTACTCTATTGGTCCCAAACTTTCCAAAGCTTCCCTATTTGCTGTCCACAAAAATAGTGCTAGCTTTGCCGACCATATCTAAATTATAGGCAGGCATTTTTCCATTGACATTGTCAATCATTAGAGAATATTAGCCAACAAAAAGTACACAAACACAAAGATGCTCTAATAGTCTAATCCATGATGATGATTTGATTAACAATTTTCATAATTTTGATTACTTTGAGGTTAATCAGTTAAAGTACATTGGATGTCCAATTAATTGAACATATGTTAAAACTAAATCTCAGATTTGTACAGACTTTTATTGCCTCTTTTTTGTTCACTAAACATCTAAAGCATCAACTGGAAGAGATGTTGCTCTTTGCAGAGAACATGGAATCAAAGATTCCGTGTAAAAACTCTTAGCAGTGAACACCTGCTCCGGGCTTAATGCCTCAAAATTTCGGTACTCGGAATCCGCGGCACATCTCATCTCTGCTGCATTTGAAGTAAAATGCTTCCCTGAGAGAAGAGATTGTAAGGAAGGTTTGAATTGATCTCTCTTTACTTTAGTGAACATCGAGAGGAGAGGAAGTCCGTTATCTTTATTTTGATCCGTGTCGAATGAATCCGGGCTTGATGAGTCCAATTGGACTCGTAATTGTTGGTCTTTGAGCTCTCTTAACTGCATTTGATACTTGGCTTTAAGCCATCTCAGTTCTTGCCTAATTTCATTCTCGTAATCGTCCCAATGAGTACAACCTGCTGAATGACTCGAGAGGTGGTTTCTTGTATTGGATTCGCATAGGTCATCCATGTTGATGATTTGTTCTTCTTCATTTTCCGAGACTGAGTTTTGCAATGTGTCTTGCCTTTCATCACAATGGATCTCTTTTGGTTCTTCTGAATTTATTTCGGGTGAATCTCGTTGACCCCAGATATCGGTGTAACATTTGCCATTCGATTGATCACTTGATAAAACTGGCGGACATTCTGCACTGGAGCATTCTTCTTGGCCTTCGACTGGGTAAGTGATCTCCTCGAATCGGCCATGTGTGTTGGTGTGTCCATGCTTAGAGCACTGAAGAACTTGCAAGCTTTTGGCACTCGGACTACTCAAGCATACATTATCTAATCGGTTAGTGAGGGAAGCACAATTTTGACAGAAAGTTGAATTCGCATCTTGTGAATTTTCCTCTTTCCCCTGCCCCCTTTCCCATTCCGGCACTAATATTGCAATTTCGCTATCAATCATATCTGCTATCTTTAACACATCTTGGTCAGGAATATCGAGCTCTGAAACCATTTCAGCTGCAACACTCAATGCAGTGTCGTTCTCAATATCGAATGGAAAGTAGATATTTCGAACACGACCTGCGTGGACAAACCAAATCAAGTCATTCACAAAGTTCCGATGATTCTATCTATGATCATTTTAAAGCACGACGTATACTAGAAATTTTGAAAATTTACTAACCTTCTTCATCTGCAATTCTGAGCCTTAAAAATATGCCATCATCGTCCTCTCTCCTCCTACCCTTGATCATAATGTCAGCATTTTCCGAATGATCATCCTCTTGACTAGAGAATAGATCAAAGTCATTTGGCTGAAACTCGAGCTGATGGTATTCTAATTCAGTCTCCGGATCATAACCGGGATAGTGAGAGTAACCATTGGCTAAATTGCTACTGTTGTTATCAATTCCATAGTAAGATTGTCTTACTAGAGGCGGATTCAGTTGAGTCGAATCTTCTTGATATTCTACTGACCTGAAATCCAATCCATAATCATGAATTCGAAGAAAAGGATCCTCCAAAAGCTCTCTGGCAGAGAGTCTACTCGACACACTTGCTAAACATTTCTCAATGAATTCTCGCACCTCAGGATCTTCTACTTTATATAAAGCTTCTGGCTTTTTACCCTATGCAACACCAAAATCACAATTCGTGAAAAGGGGTCCAAAATTCAACCTGAAAATCATAACTAAAAAATAGTTTAAAGTTTAAACTTTCAAGTTCTTACAGATACAACTTTCTTGTATATCTGAGCCGGATGGTTGCATTCGCTATATGGATATTCAAGAGTGACCATTTCAAGCAGACACATCCCGAACGAATATATATCAACTAATTCATTATATTCCTCTTCATAAACCTCCGGAGCCATGAACTCTGGCGTTCCTGAGACGAATAAGAAGCCGGAAATTAGACAAATTCACTTCAATTGACAATAACTTCATGACTAATTGAGTGATTGGGAAGATTCAAATTACCAACACAACGAGCAGCGTAAGACTTCTTAAGAATTGCAGCAAGACCAAGATCACCAATTTTAACCTCTCCGGTGTTGCCATTGACAAAAATGTTATCACATTTAAGATCTCTGTGAATCACGGGCGGATTATGGCTATGAAGATAGAGAAGCCCTTTCAAAATCTGCCTACACCAATGCTTCACAGCTCTAATATTTACTCTCTTATGTTTCAATCGATACCTACACAAATCAAATGAACTCAATTACTCAAACACAACATAAGAAAAACACATGACAAATCAAAAAAACATGTAATAATCCTTACTTACTGTCTAAGAGTACCAGAAGTAAACATCTCAGTAACAAAATTGATGTTCCTATTAACAGTATCAACCCAAGAAGTATAAAATTTCATGATATTTTCATGTTTTAAAGTCTTCAAAAGATGAATTTCACAGTAAAGCCTCTCAAGATCTTCAGGACTTTGAAGAAAATCATAAAGCTTTACTTGATTCCAAGCAACTTCAATTCCATCATACTCATCAAATGCTCTATAACTGCAAAAAAAAAACACAAAACCCATTAATAAAATCCACTGATCTCAAATGGGTTTGCATCAAAATTGAGAAAAAAGATGGTCCTTACACAATCTTTGAAGCCCCTTTACCCAAAATCTCATTGTACTGCAACAAAAAAACAAAAATTTCATAAACATTGTCAATAAAAATCCAATCTTTATATAAAAGCAAGGATTTTGAAATTGAACTGACTCTGCCATATCTTCGAGAAGGATCAATTTCAACAAATTCAGAAGAAGAATCAACTTCCATTTCTGTAAAAATGTTAAGTTGTGAAGATAAGATGAAGCTTAATAATAGAGAAAGAGTTGAGTAGGTAAATTGGGAAATTTTTATAGGGGGAAAAGAGAAAGAAAAGAAAAGATCTGCCTTCTTTTTTTGGTGAATGAAAATGGAAATTAAGGAAGAAGAATGGAGGAGAGATAATTCAACCTCGGGGACTTCATTAAGGACAAGTAGACAGCCAATTAATCTGAGACAACCAGATCTATCTCAAAAAATAAACATAAAAATCAGAGACAACCAGGATAGATAAAAATGGAAAGAATTACAAGACCTAAATTAAAAGTAGAAATTCTAGTATCGAGTGGAGAGTTAAGAGTTCAAATTCTACTCCTTGTAATTTATAAAATAAAGAGTAAAATTTTTTTCGTGGATTTGGTCTATCACGTATCATACAGTGCCGCTCATCTTATTTTGGTTATTAAGTATATTTTAAATAGTTTTTTATATTAACCTATCATTTTTTATGTTCTCAAAAAATACTATAATTTACGGATATTTTAGACATTTCTTGTAGAATAAAATTTAATATTTAATAATTAAATATAATTTATGTAGGTGAACAATGACTATTAATCTTTAATCAGTAATAACTTAAGGCTTAATACACAAAAAGCCCCTTAAACTTGGTCAAATGTTGCAACTGTCCCCCCGAACTTTCAATTGTAACAAATTACCCCCTGAACTTGGCAAATCGTAACAAATTACCCCCTAAACTTGGCAAATTGTAACAAATTACCCCCAATGATGCATAAATTTTTAAACACCCTATAAGATCATTCCATGTGGCATTTTGACTTTTCAAACACCCTATAGAATCATGACACGTGGCACTTTGACTTTTCAAATATCGAATAAGGGCATGACACGTGGCATTTGACTTTTCAAACTCAAAATATGGGGTTATTTGTTACAATTTGCCAAGTTTGAGGGGTAATTTGTTACAATTAAAAGTTCGGGGGGACAGTTGCAACATTTGACCAAGTTTAGGGGGTTTTTTGTGTATTAAGCCATAACTTAATAATAATGCAGTTAAAATTTATCAATATACTATCAGTTAAGGAGGTAGATCATGTCCACTAAAAAATTTAGACAAAAACTGACAAAGTCTTTGAATTTTAGTTTTTATTTTCTTAAATGTCAATCTCAACACGAGCTGTAATATGAAAAGTTCCGAAACCGACAAGTACAGTATGAAGGTCTCTCTCTTTCTCAGTTATTAACTGCTTGTAAACTGTGGTTTAGGGGCTAATTAGTAATTCCATTTTAGTTTTACCAAAAAAAAAAGAAGAGAAAAAAAGTAATTCCATTTTAGTTGTATTTTAATTTTTTTAAAGAAAATAGAAGTTACTCAGTGGGTGGGTGTAGTTGAACACAGGAGCTCATCCAATCTTGACCATTACACGAGGTTTGAAATATCCGAAAGACAATTTTACATTTAAGTATGTAAAAAATCTATAGGGATATTATTTTTCGAAAGGAAAATCTAATTTAACTCATAAATTTTGTCACAATGAGAAAAAATATGACATTTAAAAATTACAAAATTTTAACGAAACATTTTCAATTTCTGACAAAATTTTACATATTGAGACGAATTTATTTTCTGAAATCAACTTTTACTAATAAATTTTTAAACCGGAATGCGGAAACCATACATTGCACGGGGCGGTTTCAAGGATATAGGAAAATCACCTTTAATAGGCATGATTTCGAGGGTCAAGGGGTTGAGACCCTTCTAAGCTCTCTCTAAATACACCCCTTAAGAGGGATTAGTCAGATGAAATCCTGAAGTCGTGATATACTCATAATAAAATATATTTCGAATAAGATGTAAAAATATTCCTATGTTGATATTATAAAGGTAAGTATAAATAAAGAGTTAACATTAGCCATTTGTTTCGCTTTCAATTTGCAGCATTTATTAATGGCACTATGTACTTAATTATGAATTAATCGTGTTACTTATGTAAGTAGTGTTTTATCACTTGCTATGAACATTTGTGAGATAAAAAGAAGTGCATGTCGTCTAGATTATATTTAATTTTTTTTATATAAATGAAGAAGTTTAATTATTGTCGTGCTCTTATTAAATCATATAATATCACTATTTTTTTCTTATACTTGTCTCACAACAATATTCTCTTTTTCATTAATCGAGTTCATTTTTTTCGATTTTTCATCCAGTTCTCGAACCACATTGGGCCTATTAATCCGGATTCCGGATGGGTCTAAGGATTATGGTATTTAAATCCCTCTCAGTCGCTGTTGTGGGGATCGATCCTCAGACCTCCCTACGAAGCGTAACCTCATGCTACCACTGCGCCAACTAACCATTGGTTCATTAATCGAGTTCATTGCACATAGTTTATAGTATATTTATCAAATTTTTGCTACATAAAAAGTATTGATTAATTTAAAATAGTTCAGCTAACAAATTACTAACTTTTGGCTATTCATTCATGTGTTTAAAGCTCCATGGGTTCACAAGACAAGTTTAAACTGAAACATAATAATTTCAGCATTAAATTACGGTTACTTTTTAACGTTTTAATTAATACAAGGAATTGGTTACACGTGATCATAAAAATCTGATCCCATTTTCCTAATTGGTCTCATATGTTTTTAATTATTATGCTTTAAATTTAAAGAAATTTTAAAATAATCTTGAACCACAGATGACGTGATACTCCAAACTAATAATTTGATGACTCACATATATTAGTATTTAAGGTCGATGATTTAGGATATATGGTTTAGTTTTAGGGTTTAAATTTTTTATATTAGGATCTAAAATTTTATATAAATTATTAGCTAACAAATAAATTTTTAATTAATTACACGTTATCAAAATTTAATTGATTGATGTAATATATCCCAATCATTTATTGGTTTAGAGTAACACGCGGGCTCCAAAAATATCTAAAATCTCTCTTGTTTTTATGGATAAGCTCTATATTTACATTCAACTTCTACAATAATGTTTTTCTTACTTTTTACTTTTTAGACTATTTTGAAATTTGACATTGTGGTTAATAGAATTTGCTTTGAGAGAAAGTAAGTTGTAAAATATTTTTGTAAACTTGCAATTACACTTAAAAGGTTAAATATACCACTTCTAATTTATTTTTTTGAAGAAGGTAAAAAGATTACGTAAGTTTTAAAGCCTTTTTCTATTTTGCCAAGGTTAAACAACATTGTATTAACATTAAGCACATATTAAAGCAAAGTTACTTTCATAAAGAGGAATAAATTATTACAAAAACTGTTTTCCATATAAGCCACAGATTGTAATTTCTTTTATAAAAGTTATTTTTTCAACTTTCAAAAAAATCACTGTTACATCTACCAAATGTTTGTTTTAGTTGCAAAAATTATCTTTTAGAATACGAAAAGATAATATAAAATAGAGTTTAACTATTTCTAATTTAAATAGATTATACATAAAGATAACGACATGTCATACAACATAAGGTCTTGTACTTTATAACTAAACTGAATTGAAGTGATGAAATGTATTCACTAAAGAAAAATTATTGAACTGAAATCAATTACTAATAAAACATAAAAAAAAACATACCCTAATTCATAAAAGGATACACTTATCTATATATCCAAAGGCAAAGAGTCCCCTTTCCAATCTGAAACCACCTTATAGGTTTGATTCATTTCCATCCATTCCATCTTCATATGCAAAGTAGATATATAGTGATCATTTGTGGCGTTGCCATTTTCTTTAACCTGAACTGGAGTTACTCTTTTTCTACTAAACTTTTTACAATAACAAATACTAAATTAAAACGATATTGTTTTGCTTAAATAGGGACAACAAATTAAAACCCAATCTATACGAGCTAGATTTCTAATAAGTAACTTTTAATCTTGTATTCTACGAACAAAATCTATATATTGTCCTAAAAAGTTTAGAAAATTTCAACCGTTAACTATTTTTTTTTTCCATTTTCAAGAATCTCTTCTGCAATAATAAGTTATGCTGTGTTGTGTAATCAATCATAAAAAAATATGATTTTTTTTTAAAGAAAAAACAAACTTAGCTAGCTGTACGGACATTTTGAATTGTGAAATAGTTTGAAGATTCTTAAATTGCTTGAGCTCCTATTCCTTTCTTGTTTTTTTCTTGTGGCTGTTAATTGTTTGTTTATTCTTTTGACCACTTTGGACTGCACATGAATTTGGCACCAGTTTTCCCTGGAACTTTGTGGTTCATCTTCTTCGATCAATCAATAAGAATGTGATTTTACACTCCAAGACTTATTTTTTGTGGAGCAGAACGTATGGGTTTCTGACCTAGTATGGTTAGTTTTCCTCAATATTCATGTCCAAATATACAAGTTTAATCTACTTTGTATTACAATTTACTTTTCGTCGTGTTAGAAGTCCAATGTCAATCTAGTTAAAATGGAGGCGAACACATCTTGGCTCTATAATCATTTTCTTAATAATTATATTATATACTAATGACTAGTAGTTTAACAATAAATGATTAGTTGAGCTAGAGAATGATGGTTAAAGTTCCACTTTCAACAGTAAGAATGAGCTTGATATTATACTCCACCAAATTATTTTCTCTAAATTGGATTAATCGATATCCGACGTTGTTATATACGGAAGCTAGTTGAATAACAATAAATAAATAAATAATATATAATAATAATAATAATAATGTAATCTTATCTTTTGGTACCAAGTTATCGAATTAATTATCTTAGAAGTTATAACGCCAAGCCATCGATTTGTGATTTGAGACAAAATAATTTTGAATCTTTTCCATTTTCTTGGCTTCCTTCTCAATTTTGTTTTCACAAATGAAGAAGAAACAAGAAATTTGTCAGGTTTTTGTTGTTAGTGGTGAACATATCTAAGATAAAGATGGAGGAATTCAATTAATTTAGTGCACATATCTTCAATATCCAAAGTGAATTTGAAAATTCTATATATAAGCATGAAATTAATTGACTAATTAATTAGTTAAATAGTTAAAGTCTCACTGTAGTATAACAGGAGTTAATCACAGATTTAGCCCTTTTTTATTAGGACGTTTGCATATGAAGTCCACTTAACATTTAACAATCTAAACATTTTCAAGTCATTTGGACAATATTGCTTGTATGACTTCCCGCCACTCTGGCTCCTTTTCATATGTTTGTTAGAGCATTTCTAATGGGACTCTCTAAATCACTATTTAGTTAAAATAGAAAGCATGATAGAGAGAATACATCTCCAACCATGTTAGGTGGCTTCCTAAATTTTTAGAGAGTGAATTTTGGCTCTTCAAATAAGAGGGGGATGAGAGGTTCTCTATCCAATTTTTTAATATTATTTATTTCTTTTCTCTCTCCCCTTTTCTTCATATCAAGTTAGTTTATATTAATTTAATAATTTTTATTAATAAAATAATGAAATAGAGAGTATGGTTGGAGCATGCACAAAAATCGAGAAAGTTAAATTTGAGAAATTATTTTAATAGTATTTTAGGGAGTATGATAGCGAGAAGTCTTGGAGATGCTCTTAGCATCGTTTGTTATTTCTCATGCTTCTAACACAACAATGAATGACAATTAATATATTTGGAAATCGAAAGCAAAATACATTACCAAACATAAGGTACGAGTGTCTTTAGCCCCTATCTTCCTGATATTTGAGATAATAGTCTTTCCTTTGTCTCATAGTGTATCGTCATCATGCTCGTAGTGCTTGTAGCGCTTGTCGTGTTTGTCGCCGTCTATAAACTATTGACATGGTATTAGAGGTTATGCAGTTGAAAGATCTAGAATTCGAGTCCTGAAAACTTCAATAGTTGTTAAATTATAAACATTTGCGTGGGGTGTGTTAGCGATTAATATCTAAACCATAATTTGGCTTTGACTATAAATTTGAACTTTTAGTTAAATCGGTTCATTAACACTATCTTTTATCCATCGTGCTAGAAAAAAAAGAAAAAAACTTCAAGAATATTTCTGTCCAAAAAGCTCAAATGTAAATAAATGAATCCTTAGAAATAGGCCAGATTTATAAATTAACCCAATACAATGGTACGTTTAGTCCTTGTTATGCATTAAATTATCCCATACAAGTCATGAAGTGAAGTCCTTATGTTGTTGTTGGGTACATATGTGAGGTTAGTTGAGTTTAGGTGTATGTCTGAAGCAAATAACAAAACGACACGATATATGAACATGACATTGCAAGTATTTGCCGTTTCTTGATGCGAGACAAAGAGGCACATGCATTATCTATGTCTACCCATTTTTTTATATCATCTTTTATATACCAACTCCAAAATTGTATTGCTTCATGAATTAATGCTTTTGACGAGTATTAAGTAATGTATCCACGGAAATGTTCATTATGTTTATATACTTACTTAGCTAATGGGAACGTGGACATTTCAAATTCGTGATTGGTTGCGCTGGGATAGATTGAGGTCGGACTCGTCATGGAAAGGGAATAGTCTTTAGTTTTGTTTGGACGTTCAAGTTAGATAGAGAAGTGAATTAAAGAATAAAAGTAGAACAATATATATCGAGGTTTAATGAGCTTTGGCCTTCTATAAGCAATTTCCAATGGGATAAGAAGGTCAGTTGTGCTTTAGCTAGAGATGTTTCTTGATGGGCATGTTTGGGTTGAGGTGTTTGAGTGGTATCTTGCTTGGTGTCCGATGGTAAGTGACACACGATGTTACAAATAAGGTTGTGTCTAGTCATTTTATTGTGACGTTTGTGGGCCTGGAGCCATGAAGAAGAGGTGTGTAGCCCAACGGGCTAAACCTAGAGCCCGTTCTTCATCATTTAGCACATGTAATGGTGTAACATTTATTTCCATCTAAAACGGTTTCAAAACTATTATATTTCGGAGAAATTATAGAATACTAATGATGTTCGATGTTCTTTAATATTGTAAAAGGTTAACATGTTGTTCTTAGAGATTTTTTAAAATAAAAAAAATTATAAACTACTTTTTTTAACTAAGAAAACGCATAGTCCTCATATACTGTAAAATTTCTCAAAATTGAATATCTTTTATCAATACCTTTTGTAGTAATCCTCAACTAATAAAAATTGAGAGGTTGTTGTAAATGCATTTTCATTCACATAATAATTTTGTTGTTTGAAAATGAATCAAATTATATGGGTTAGTTAGAGATGTACTTTGGTAGTTATCTTATTCCATGAATTTATGTGGCCCTCTGTTTAATTTGATTGAAAAGACTTCAAATTGGAAAAAAAACCCATATATAAAATAAGAGCAAATAAATGATAATGAGTATACGTAAACTTAGATAATTATTAGTTTTTTTTTTTGGAATACACTTTTTCTTCATTTTGTGTTCACAAATATGGTAGTAGACTTAAAGAAAGCAAAACCTCTCCCTTTTTTCTTCTTATTATTGGTGAGTTGATGCTTCAGTCCACTTTCTCATCATTTTGATTTCAACAAGTTTTCAAAAGAAAATTCATATTCTAATAAGAATTATCCATTTAATATTCCATCTTTCAATTTGATAATATTTCATGCAAATAATATTCTAATTTTATAAATCTAAAGCTTGTCCAAATAATATGTAGAATTTCGCAGGCCTAGATCGGGCTGGGCTTAACGTCCATTTTCTTTAAAAAACTCAAACAGTGTTAAGTGACAAATAGATCTTTTCATGAGCCTGGGTACCCGTGTAACCCGTCCAGATCTGTGTTCTTTAAGTCGTGTTTGGATAAATAAAATTGAGTTTAGGCTCAAACTGGACGCGTTAAAGCTGCATAGAGTGGGTCTTGGTGATATACAAATGATATGGATTGGAGCACGACATCACTAATATTGATTTATAAATTTATATAAGTTAAAGTTTTAGATATTTTTTTTGAGAAATCATTTGTCGATCTTGGATTCGAATCGAAACACCACATTTTAAATATTGTATGGCCAAAATCTACCTTAATCAATAATGGATTTGGCTGGACTTCAGATAATCAAAACCCCACATTTTAAAGAAGAGGCCCTCTCCGATGGGCATGTCCATGCCCATTGACAAAAAGAAAAAACAAGTGAAAAGTCTAGTTTATTAAAAAAAAATCGAAAATTTTGAAGAAAGAGTTTAGTTTAATGATTACAACAAATCTACAAAATAAATTAAGTTCTGCCTTTCTTTTTCATTTTAAAGGCATATTCAGAGATTCAAGATACTAAATAATTATTTTACTTTTTTTTTAAAAGTAATAATTATGTTACTTTAAACAATTAAACAACCAAATTTGAGATAATATATAAGTTAAGGAGACCAATATATTTTGTAAAGAAGTTTAAGGACTGATAATACATTAAGCCATTAAAATTCAAATTTCTTACCGTTAAAGATCTGACAAACAATAAGCTAAAAGATGAAAAGCAAAACTGATTTCCAAAAGCACATTTCTTCTCTCAATCTCCATCGTCCTCTTCACTCTTCCTAATCGTCCCGGCCACGGACACGGGGACGCACTGCCACGGACTCAATTAGCATCCACCGTTCCGGCCACAGGTTAGTTTTTTTGTTGATTTGTTTTTCTTCTTGAATCTACATTGTCTAATTTGAAATCCCTAACCCTAGATCATTTATTTGGTACTTTGGAATTCAATTCTGCCCACGGTTAATACCAATTTCACTCCCAATTCAGCCCAAGATTAGCCGACCCAGAATCATTTCAGGACTAAGGCTTTTGTTGTTGTTGTTGTTGTTGTTGTCTGTTCGTTGATGGGCAGTTGTGTCCTGTGGATTAGATATTTCAATTGGGGCCGTTCCGTATTCGAAGATTCCTTGATATTATAGAGTATGGGGCTATCCGTAGTATGATTTTCTACTATGTAGGACAAACAATGAATATTATCTCAGCTTGTTTATGACATTGATACTGTTGTGTATGTATGTTTCTCTGCAGGTTGTGACTAGAAAAGCAGCAATAACGCCGCGTTTGGTATTTGGATAATCGAGATTGTGGTCTAATCAGGTGTTTTCAATTAGATTCTGTGAAGGGGGAAAATGAGTGAATCAGTGGTGGAAGTTGGTGCATCGATGCCGGGACAAGCAAATAATCCTCCTCCTCCACCAATTCCTCACAGGCGGCCAAGAGTCAGGGAGGTCAGTTCTAGATTTATGTCTCCGGCACCTTCTTCCTCCAGCTCTTCTCCTCTTACCAATAATAATAAGCCACGTTCGAGGTCTGTTGAGAAGCAGCGGCACACGGAGCCTCTCTCTTGTGCTGATGTAAACAGCCTGATTCACAGCCCACCTCAGAGGAAGCAAAACCAACGAGCTGTGGTGAAACTTTTCAAGGAAAATGCCGGAGTTAGACACGATCAAACTCGATCTCGAAGACCTGATACACCCATAGTCTCCACATCCTCAAAATATACACCCATAGTCTCCACATCCTCAAAATTACGACTTATGCAGCAGCGATCTGTCCCCACCATGTCATCCGCTGCCAAACTCCTCCAAACCTCTGGTATCTCGTTCCCCCATTCGGATAATTCAAATTCCAATGGACCATCGCCATTGCCATCACCATCTTCCTCTTCTCATTGTGACGTTAGTCGAAATAATGACTATGTCAACACTGATCACTTAGCCAGAAGCTGCTCCACGCAGTCTCTTCCTGATATCCGCTCTTCTATGCCGGAAGTTAGTGTTTTGCCTACTGTTCCTGGTAGATTATTGGTGGATAAAAGTATTAGTAGGGCTAATGGGGCAAACTCTGATTCTTGTAAGCCCTCTGCTTCACCTTGCTCTCGGTCGCTTGATTTTCCCCGATCATCTATAGGTGAATACTCTATGATGCATCCCAAGCAATCTGTTAGTAGTTCTATGAAAATGGGTGGGATCCCTTTGCCTCCGCTTGCTCCTTATGCTAGAAAGGGAAAGAAAGTTCCCAGTCATCAAGAAGATGTACATTGTCTGAGATTGCTTCATAATCATTACCTGCAGTGGAGATATGTCAATGCAAAAGCTGAGGTCTCGGCTAAAACTCAGAGAATAGAAACCGAAGTAAGTATCCCTCCATTAAAATTTCATGTTATTTTTAGATTAGATATATTTCAGAATAGCAATTTTAAGAGAAAAACTAGAATGGTCTGGCCTAGGATAAGTACTAAGTAGAGTTTTTGGATATTAGGGCAATCTACTTAAGTTTAAACTTAATTAGACATAACTTTTCAAAAAAACCCAAGTTATTTCTGTCAGCTTTTGTGTTTCAATCTTGTTCTTCTATAACTTATAATACTCATTCATACATTTAAGTTAGTTATCTCGTTTTTCTTTTGCAGAGAATGCTTTTTTCCCTCAGTATCAGGATATCAGAATTATATGACTTGTTGAAATGCAAACGCATTATGCTTAGCATTTTGCGAAGGACAAAAGCTCTGTCAGTAGTTGTTGAGCCTCAAGTAAGCCTGATGGTGTTCAAGTTTTTTAATTATACAAGTCCTTTGTTTGAAATTGATGTTCTTACCTGCAATTATATCTTCTAATGGGGTTTTGTTTATTAGATGCCGTACCTTGAAGAATGGTCAAGTCTGGAAGCGGATTATTCAACATCCTTGTTAGAAGCAATACAAGCTTTATCAAATGTTTCACTTCGACTTCCAATTAGTGGAAATATTAGAGTATGCTTCTTCACTTACATATGAGCTCCCTTCTGTGTGAAATTACATGGTATTTAAGATGAAAATTTGGCTGCATGTATTTGTTATAGGCTGATGTAAGAGAGGTTGGAGACGCATTTAATTCCGCAATGAAGTTGATGGAGTTAATAGCTTTGCATGTTCAGAAGTTCATTCCAAAGGTAAGAGTAAAAACACTGTTCTGTTGTACATGTTCAGGTTATCCAGGTTTTTGGTTTTCTGCTGTAATTGCCTTCGGACGCCTTTGGATAAGCATATCTATAGCAATAACCCTTTTTCGGGTTTACATTGAAGACTGTTGAGTTATATGGGATAAAATAAAACTATCGGCCCGGCTTAAATACGGACCTGCCTATTATTCTCTTAGTTTCGGAATAGTCTATGCATGAGATAGACATCAGTCAAATTTAAAATGAGCTGAAGTTGAACCAATCAGGGTTCTAGTTTGACCCATATTTGCTGCACTCTTACGCTAGGCTCTCATAATGCAGGCCGAAGAAATGGAAATTTTAGTTTCAGAGTTAGCTCGGATAGCTGGAGGAGAAAAAGCTCTTATTGAGGAATGTGGAGATTTGTTGTTTAAAACTCACAGATCACAGGTTTGGCACTACATAATATCTTTCTTCCCACTATTATTGTACTATATATCTGCAGTTATGAAATTGTTTCCGAATAACGTCATAGAAATCAACGTTTATTCTTCTGAACTAGTAGCATAGGGTAATTACTATGTATACAAACAAACGTTCATTTCACAACACGCGTGTCCTACATAAGATTAAGCCTTGATTAGTCTTGGTCTCTAAATTCAAGTCTTTTTTTTTTGTTTCAGGTCGAGGAATGCAGCTTACGTGCTCAGCTCATTCAATTGAATCAAATTTGTCATGGTCATAGATAATTCACTGCAGCATCTGGTGTGAGCTCGTCGTAGCCAAGTCTTTATTTTTTCGTGTTTTTGCCAAATCAGGCTTGGTTCTGACATTGGCAGGCTAGCATGGGAGTGAGTTGATTTACGATAACTTGTATTGCTTTTACAACCAGGGATGAATGCAGGATCACGAGGACCCTAAGACGGTTGATCCTTCCCCCCTGCAACTTCATCTGCATCTCTAACATATGAATAAAGAGATGGCATCTATACACCTTTTCCTTCCTATTCAGATCAAAATGGTGTCGTGTCGTTTTGAACTGGATTTGTTCAAGAAAATTCAAGACTTGTTCCTGTACCCCAAGTCTTGGATTAGATTGTTGTTCCACCACCATTCACAACCTTCATGTTGTTTTCATGCTTGAGGGCTCTTGTATTTGATTTTGTGAATATAGAAATGAAATTTACATGCATAGATAAAATAAATTGATTCTATAATTTGTATATCTCATTGGATTTGATCTGGGTCAACGTTTATCGGATTCATTACGCTCTGCTAGACTCCTGTTAGCAACTTGTCTTTCAATTTAGGCTAACAACAAATCACATATAATGAAACATCTGATTTGCATAAACATGGTTAATCTACACTAACTGTCAACCCGGCTGGTCGCCCACAAATTTAAACCCTCGGATATCAATGTCTGTATTGCCCCCGACCCTTGAATGTGTTAGGAAATCGAGGATCGAACTCAATGTAGAGTACTGTTGAAGAACTCGACTCAAAACACGAACTAACTTTTATTGATCAAACATAATTTTTACAAATCTCACACAACACTCATACATACACATAACTCTCTATATTTGCCACATTTAGTAGCACTACAACACTCAATTTTCTTCTCACATTTTTTCTACTCTCACACGCTCTCAATTTTTTGTGATAATCCAAATGCCTCCTACTCATGGCTATTTATAGCCTTCATACAAAGTTCATGAAAAGTCTAGATGTTTATGTTTTTGGCTTTCTGTAGAATTTTCTTTTCACTTATTAATCTAATCTTTGCTAGCTTATTCTAGATACTTAACTCTAGATTATTCTACAACATCACTAAACATTTATTTTATCTAATTGTTTTAAATTAATAGTTAATCCCAACAATCTTCCCCTTAACTATTAATTTAAAACTTTCACCTTTTTCATTACGTAGGATGTACTTTTCCATCATCATCTTCTAAACGGAGCACTTCCCCTCGTGAACAAAGTCTCGAAGTACTTCCCCTTGCTAACAACGTCTCAGAGCACGTCCCCTTGCGTACAATGTTTCGAAGCACCATCTCTCCGCAAGCCACTTTCCGATGCACTCTCTCATCAGACTTCTTTGTTGATGCACTTTCTCACCAACACTCCTTTGTTGACGACTCTCTCATCAACATTCCTTTGTTGATGCACTTTCTCACCAACGTGTTGATGCACTTTCTCATCAACCTTCTACTATTGGAGCACCTTCTCTCCAATCAAAACAATTTCTTCTTCATAAACTTCATGTGCCAAATTGACACTTTCTTCTTTCCGAACAATTCTTTTTCATGCATTTTCTCATTCGTGATAAATGAGATTGACTTGTGCCTTGAGTTGCAGTTTATGTCTACACCGACACTATCGGCTCTGATACCACTGTCAGGAAATTGAGGATCGAACTCAGTGTAGAGTACTGTTGAAGAACTCGACTCAAAACACGAACTAACTTTTATTGATCAAACATAATTTTTACAAATCTCACACAACACTCATACATACACATAACTCTCTATATTTGCTACATTTAGTAGCACTACAACACTCAATTTTCTTCTCACATTTTTTCTACTCTCACACGCTCTCAATTTTTTGTGATAATCCAAATGCCTCCTACTCATGGCTATTTATAGCCTTCATACAAAGTTCATGAAAAGCCTAGATGTTTATGTTTTTGGCTTTCTGTAGAATTTTCTTTTCACTTATTAATCTAATCTTTGCTAGCTTATTCTAGATACTTAACTCTAGATTATTTTACAACATCACTAAACATTTATTTTATCTAATTGTTTTAAATTAATAGTTAATCCCAACAGAATGTTCCGAATCTACAGGACTAGGTCCTCATTAAACTTAGCCTGTCTTACTTTTCTAGCTGATTTACTCTATTCTTTTGAGCAGATTTTACAAATTGAAGCAACTCAAATTTCAGTTTGGTGCATACAGTTGGTTTAGATTAGCTAGAACAGTAGGAATAGGAACAAAAAAGTCTGGCTCATTCCATTGTTATAACTTCTTTTTTCCTAGAAAATTTACCTGAAATGTAGACATGATATGAGTTACCTGGTCTCTAAACCCGCACCTTATGAATTGAGTTTTTATTATTATTTGATTGAATATTACAAATTTAAATCTTGGACTCTCTACCCAAACACCAATGGAGGGGGTAAAGCGAATTGATCACTATGAAAAGTTTTTACACTTATTTAGTAAAAGTTTAAAGTTGACATAAATTTTTGGGGTCATAAAGTCACTTGAACTAAGACTCCCGAGCCTACTCACTGATATATAATATATAGTGTCGATTGGAACAAATTTGAACAATACAATTAAATGTGTTAGACCTAACTCGAACTCAGCCCAATCCATAAATATACCTAATGAAATTTCATATTTATTTAAAAATATACTTATTTTGCGTAGATTGCTATTTACAGTTCATTTTTATAAACTACAGCCTACTTTTTTTTTTCAAAATACCCTTACTATAACTTTATTTTTAATTTTGAAATTCTAAAACCTCTCAACACCCTCAAAATTTAACTTCTAACTCCAGAATCACACTTTTTGCTCACGATTATGGACAAAATCACGAATAAAGTACGTAAGTTTTCAAATACACACTTAAAAATAGTTAATTTTGTAAAAAGTTAATAAAAGAACGAGCATAAAACCGAAAACGCTTAGAGAAACGGCCGCCGTGGACTTTTCTGCCTATAGAAGAACATCCTTGGAGGCCGTTTCTACGAGCTGTAACTACCTTATTTTATTTATTATTTTATACTAATTTTAATTTAGAAGAAGCATATTCGTTATTCCCAACCAATTCATTAATTCGTTTTTAAAGCAGCCATTAATAATTGGGCACGAAGAACACTAAACACAGCTTAAATTTATTGTTGTCGTGTTCGCAAAACAGAAATCAGTCCTCCCCATTTTTCCCTCCATCACAACACTCTAACCACCACTTATCGCCGATCATTTTAACTCCCTCCAGAAAATGGAAAACCAAAAGCCGACGATCATGGTCACCAACGACGACGGCATCGACGCGCCAGGTCTCCGTTCTCTCGTTCGCGTTTTAGTCTCCTCTGCTACCTTCAATGTCCTTGTTTGCGCACCCGATTCGTACGTCTCTTACTTATACTATTCAACTATTCATTACCTCTTCTTAATCTTACTTATAATTCTATTTTCTATATTATGTAGAGAGAAATCGGCCGTGAGTCATTGTATTACTTGGAGGCATCCTATTGCTGCTCGGCGTGTAGAGATTGAAGGAGCAACAGCCTATGCAGTTTCTGGTTTGTTATTCTTTGATTCTAGTCATAAATGATAATATCTTGACATTCATGCTAAATGTGGATTGCTGAAAATTTCTTGTGATTTCCATTATTTCAAGATGATTTTCTACTATGCAGGAATTTGTTGGGACTGATCTCGTGTCCTTAAATTATATAACTCATCTAGCAACTTGTTTTGTATAGTTGAATCATGCTTGTGGCACGATAAATATAAATGTATATGATGATTTTTAGAGTCTGTTTATCATCAATGTCTTCTTAGCTAGTTGTTTTGTATAGTTGAATTGTTTTGTTTACTCTGATACTGTTAATGCTCTGCTTCTGTTTATACTTGTCGAATGCTGCTTGAAAATTTTGAACTTCTGTGCCAATTTGTTCCTTTTTTTGTGGATTCATGTACTATCTTGAGTTTGTTTGCGTGTGTGTGTGTGTGTGTGTTTGATAGCTTTTCTTTTCTCTCATGGAAAATTTTGGGACAAGTCGATGTCTTGTAAACGACATACTACTAAAACCATGTCCAGTTCATCCTGCTATTGCTTGTTCCTGGATTATCTTATTGACCAAAAATATATATTCTGAAGGCTTCTATATAACTTGTAGGAACGCCGGCTGACTGTTCTGCTTTAGGACTCTCTACAGCACTCTTTCCTTCAGTTCCAGATCTGGTACTTCTTCGCTTTCTTATATTATATGTAATGTTTATAAGAAGTGTGAAAAACTTACTGTCTGGATCGTTTATCTAATCTTTCCACTCTTTTTGTCCCATTATTGCATATGCTTAGCTCATTTTTCTATAGTATCATTGTGCGGTTTGTATACTTTTAGTTTAATGGGTAATCTGCAATCAATGCCGTCAAAGAAAATTCTCTATCACATCAAGATGATGTGGACGCATTTGGGAGACTTGACCCCTTTATAAAAAATTTATTTTGATACTTATACTTGTCACGTTTTTGGTAGATATTTTTTCTGTTGATTGAGATGAAGGTGCTGATATATTCCCTTAATTCCTCACCCAGGTGATCAGTGGCATAAACATGGGGAGCAACTGTGGCTATCACATGTAAGTCTCGTTGCACTCATGAGCCTCTTTTGGGAACCTTCTAAGATCTTCAGAATGGTATTTCCTCCTAGATAGATAGATATAACTTCAAAATCCAGGAGTTATGCCCTAATACTGTATTTATTTAAAAAATGAAGTTTCTGTTTAATGATTATTGCTATTAAGTAAAAATTTCCATAATATGATCTGTCCTGATCATGTGCCTAGTTTATGTTAATGTCTGTCTCCATAATTTGCAGCGTTTATTCTGGCACAGTTGCTGGCGCTCGGGAGGCTTTCTTTAATGATGTACCTTCTGTTTCCGTTTCATATGATTGGTATGTAGATGTGTCTTGACTTTGTATGTCCACATTATGGGAAGGAGAATTTTTTCTTATTAACTATTTTGCTGTTGATACTCAACAATTCTCTCTCTCTGATTATGTGACTAATTCCGATGCTTGTAGGGTTGGAGGTAAGAGTACTGTTGAGGACTTCACGCTTGCTGCTGAGGCTTGCATACCAATAATAAATGCAATATTTGTTGAGCTTAGGAATCAAACATTTCCTTCAGGATGTTTTTTGAATATTGATTTGCCGTCAAATGTTGCTAATCACAAGGTATATTTCACATTATTTTGTTGACTAATTATAGTGTCAATATTGCACCTACTATCACTGAAATTTTTTCTTTGACATTGCTTTATGTGCATCATCATCTCATTTTCTACGTTGGCGATAGCATCTATCCGTAAGGAACTAATTCTTGTCAGCTAAAATCATTTTTGTGGGAAGGGTTGACTAAACCATGAACTGAATTCTTTTTGTTTTTCTCAAGTTTTCAATGTATTATAAAATGTTGTGTTGCAAGGGTTCTCTTCGTTGAAACTTGAAACAGTTAACTTAGAAGCCTTAATTATTCATACAGGGGCACATGCAAGCATATGTTAATGTGTATGGTAGTTGTGTTCTTATATGGGACATGTTTTTTTGCTTGTTATGTTTCTCAAAGATAATGTTATCTTGTGCAAACAAGTTCCAAAAAGATTAGAGAAGTCAGTTTAACGAGGGAAACAAGAGGCCAATCTTGCAATTTATTTTATTTCTTTCAGTTTTTATCCCTATGTTCCTTTCGTATCTTACATTGGAGTCTAGAGCTTAATAATATGTAGCTTTACCGTAGCACCATCACTTCCCTTATGTGTGAAACTTAAGTGTTGCTTTTTTTGGTCTGTTGTCTTTTCCTCCATAAGGGTTACAAGCTGACTAAGCAGGGGAAAAGCATGTTTAAGATGGGTTGGAAGCAAGTCCATTCTGGGGAAGGAGGGAATATGTTGTCAACTATGACTGCGGACAAAAATTCATCAGTACCAACAGAGACTGACACATCAGATGCATCACAAGGACAGATGTGGTTCAGGAGAGAAGTAAGTTGCTTTCTTCATTATATGTTCATCTCCTTACTAATAAGCTTCATGATCATGTTGTGCAACTGTGCAAGTTGATTTACTGTCACTCCATAAATAATAATGTCGCACTTTCTTCTGAAACTAATCCATAAATGATGGATGAGGCCTCTAGAACTAGGATCCTTTTCTCCCTTTACCTCTTAAGTATTGTCAAGGAACCATTTAACCTAAAGGCTTGAGCTGATAGGTAAATCTTGAACATAGTATTTATCATCTTTGGCACACTCTATATTCAAATGGTTAGGCTTGAAGTGTGTAGAACACAAACTCACTCTGATATATGATTAAATTTCAATTACAAATGGCGTTGTTAAGATTTGAAACCTTGATGTCTAGGTCTAAGAGGCTTTACTACTGTGCCATGGAACCATTTGACCTAATGCTAGGTAAAGCCTAGAAATAGTGTTTATTATCTCTAGCCAGTATGATTTAACTGTGAAAACATATTAGTCTGCTGCCTAGTAGAAAAGAGCAAAACTTGATTGTGGCTACCTGATCATTTATAGGCAATAATGATGATGAATTATTAACGTCTTCGGGAAAGCTCTTTTTATGTGTTTTTAGTGTTCTTCTTTTACCCCTCTGTCTTTTATCAAATATAATTCCGCTTATTTGTTCTACTCTTATAGGCAAAGGGGGCTCATGTGGAAGATGTTGATTCAGATCATAGATTTCTAAAGGAAGGATATGTGAGTAACTACATAATTTATTTTACAAGTTCAACATTATCTCATTTGAATATGTCTGTTATTAATAGAGTGCTTGTCCATATCAGATTACTGTAACTCCCCTCTCTGCGCTGTCCCCTGCGGAGACTAGCTGTGTAGATTTCTTTAAAGATTGGCTGCCAAGTGTGGTGGATCGCTCTTCTCCATCAGCCTTGTAATGTTGAGATCTTCAATAGGTAAAATACAACTCAAGGCTTTCTATAAATTTCATTAGGTCTTGAATATATAACAAAATTAAAACATGAGTTCATTGTTGTAATTCTGACATAGTAACATTTTATAATATTTCAACCATGTCAATGTTTAGTTTTATGTTTCGCTAACTGTGTGAATAGAGAGTTATAGATCAATAAACCATATGAACTGGCATCATGTGGTAAATTATGGCTTTGCTAGTCTCAGTGTTAACTATAACCCCATATGGGTATATTGGTATTCTTGAGTCGAGACCCCATTATCAATTTTTAATTGTGTTCGTATTATTTTAAATATTGTCCGAATACATTCCTTCTGTATAGGGCATTTCATAAACGAAGTTCCATATGAAGATGGAATCAGGTCATATATCCAACTTTCTCCAATTACTAAAAGAAAATAAAATCAATGAGATTCCTAACTAGTCTGTTGTACCACCATGGTGAATATTATAGACTTGGAAATTTGCAACTTGATTTTTCATATTTGTCATTCCATTACTATGTTATTTGATGGAGAAAAATTTCATTGTATTGGTTCCATTCCAATGGGGCTCAGTATCATAGATTTCTCCGAGTTCATTCGTGATTGCAGTTATTTCTATGCACGTTCCTAATTCTGTCTCGTCAAATTTAGGATTGTTAAGGCATTGCTTGTAGTATCTTGTAGCTATTTTCTGGCTGAGATTATATTGTTTTGTGCAGATTCCTTTCAAATAGAGTACTGATAAAGAATCGTTTGGCTACCTCCATACATGATATCATTCGTCGGTTGCCAGGTCTGTTTGTCTTCTTTAATCCCTTTCTTTTGTTTTCTTACAAATATGTAATTGCACTCATTTTCTGAACCAAAATGTCATAAAAGATTTTGTAGACCTCCACCCTTGATTCAAGTGGAGGCCATTGATCAATTTGTCAATAACTTCTGCCTTCACAATAAGTTACTGTAACTCTCTAGTTAACTGGATGTTTGTTGCTTCATTCGGTCTAAGTTGGAGAAAATATGGCTAAACTTAGCTCATCAAAAAAACTTAGGAAAATCAACATAATTTTTTCATTCTCGAAAATATAATAAAGAAATTGACCCTGATAAGATAAATAAGGTCAATTTGGTTTCCATCTGACTGGTCTAGTCAATTTCCCAAAATGCTTGCATCAAAAATCTGTTACAGCTATGTTTCCAACTAGAAAATAGTTGGGAAAAGTATATAACCTTGCTACAGTGCACTGAATTTCAACCTGTTAATAAAATTGACAAGTTCAAATTTCAACATAAATGACTTCAAAATTAGTTGTCAGTTTCTTTCAAAAGTTTTGGCTGCTCAGGATCATGGTTAAAAAATACCTCAACATTCAATCTACTGTTATTCTTGAATATCTTAGAGATTCATAAGTGCTATTTTTTTACAAATATTGTCCTTCATCCGAAATACTTAGTGGGCCTAAACTTCAATAAAGAGTATGTTGTTAAATTCTAATAATCCAGGTTTGTCGTATCATATGATATATATTTGAAAAAGAAGTTGAAGCATTATTAATTTTAAATGCTCGAACATGACATAACATGACTTTCCTCATGTTATTTTCTGATTTTCCTTGCATTAATCTTTAATGTACAGTTTTCAATCTAAAGTAATTGATTGGAGACCTGTCTTTTCTCCATAGAGGTCTCATTTTTCTAATCTGGAAAGGAACTCTTGAATTAGAACATGTCATCTTGTTGCGTGCAGTTCATTTATGTGTATATATTTGGACGAAAATACGATGTTGCCAAAATGCATTCTAAGATTCCTGAATTTTCACTGTTTTATGCATAAAGCTCTCAATAAATTATTTTACTAATTGAGCCCTTGAACTCCCACTATTTTATGCATCAGACGTCTGAGCAATTATTTTCAATGTTAACCGGCCCCTTAGTAAGAGTTCTTGTACACCACATTCCGTCGCGTGAACGGTTCTCTGAGCACTGAATTGGATTGTTTTTGTAAAAATGCTGTTAGTAAGAGTAGAGTTAATACAGAATTCTTTCCGTACAAAAATGTGACCACTTGTTATAAAAAATGACCGTTCTCAGCAGCTTAATTTACTGTTGCGGTGCATTTGGCGGAATGTTGAGCACAATCATGACGGAAATGTCACTAAGGAACCACATGGTATCTGAAATAATTGATTAATGGCTTACACATAAGATAGTGAGAGTTCAGGGCTCATTGTGGTAAAATAATTGATAAGAAGAATTATGCATAAAATCCTGAAAATTGGGGGGGTCTCAAGATGTGTTTTTTTCATACACAATTTTATACTAACTAATTTTCTTTCGTTTTCAACAATTTCAAGCAACGTAAATGGAGGATAGGATTTCAATCTCCTCTAGTTAATGATTTTTAAAGAATTTATTGTACAAATAGGTTGTTCCATCCATTCAATAGTTTTCAATGGTCAACTTCAGGTGGGATATGAAAAGAAGAAACAAACTGCTATTCCCTAGGGTTGAAATAGACAAACCAACAATAACAAAAGCTATAATATAAGAGGATTAGAGTTACCAATCACCCATTAGGTCAGTATTAAGCATGTCTTTTTTTTCTTGATTAAGACAGTTATACCGCTAGGGCCATGTAAAACCTTTTTTTAAGCTAAAAAAAGGGGAATAAAAAAATATGTATGGGGAATGGTTTTCTAGAATGTGTATGTTACTGAGATGACAAGAAACATAAAATGCAAAATTAGGAAAAAGAACCAAAAACTTTCATAGAAGTATATAGAACATGATAAATATTTTTATATACATGAGTGTGTGTATCTCTCTTCTTTGTGAACTCTGTACTGAGTGAGTATATAGACCCTTCTTCATTGTTTTGATGGCATGGGTGGTGCTGGTGTATGTGATTCCACTAGTATTGACCATAGAACATGCACATCTTCATAAGGGCAAGATTTTACGTCCTCGTACAGAATATATATCCCTCTTCCTGAAACGTTTCAAACAAAGTTCATTAAGGAATATAGAAACACAATTTGCCGAATCAAAGTTTGATCACATTGCAGAAAATTCAACAAGTGATTGAGAGAGGATCTCAATGGCAACTCGAAAACAAGAATCCACCCATGTTAAGTAAAAGAATAGAAAAACTTAAGAAATGTAGTTAGTCACCAATGAACAAAATTTTCTACTAAAGTCTGGTCCAGGACCATACTATGACCTTTCCGGATAATTGGCTTGTTAGAGAATCTGAATTGAAAAAAGTTAGGGTAAAGCTGCATATAGTTAGACATTGTGTGGGGATAGTAGCCAAAAGAGAATCCCCGAAATAGTTGAAGGAAAATAGAAATACAATTTGTAGAAACAAAGTTGATCACATTGCAGCACAATCAACTATTCATTGAGAGAGTATCTCAATTGTGACTCAGAGAAAACAAGAATTCATCCCTATTAAGCAAAAAACTTAAGAAATGTGGTTAGTTGCGAATGGATGAAACTTTCTACTATCGCCTCCGAGCTGGTTGGGGACCATAGTAGAACCTCTCCAGATGAATGGTTTGTTAGAGGAATCAAAACGGAAGAAAGGATAAAGTTGCATAATTAGACATTGTGCGAGGATCCATATTAACGGGCTGGGATGTGGATCCCCCTCGGAGTAAGATGAGTATGGAAATCGGGAAACATGTTGTATCCAAAACCAAATGGGAATGAGGATGGAGGGTACTGTCCTTGTGCTGTTCTCGAATTAACCCCATAGGGATCCCGGAATAACAAAAAGGAGCATGCGTAAGTGAAAATGTGAGGAAGAGAACATACTCTTGTTCGTAGTAGAATGCATACGAAACCATAGCTTCTTCAACGGAGAGATGAGGGATTGAAGCCACCTCATTTGGAAAAGTGGGTGTGGCTCATCTACGAGGGACAAAAAATATGAAGAGAGAAGACAGAAATACTGTAAACTTTGCTTAGACAAGAGGTGAGTTAATATAGATATACTGTTGAGGAGACATTTTTATTTTTGTAATTTTCAATTTTATTGGTTTCACATTCACATTCACTTACAGGCCAATCATACATTTCACATTTTGGATATTGGTAAAATGTCATTTTCAAGCCCTTTTTTCCCTTATAGTAGAAGAAGCAAAGCCACCCTCACCAATCATCTGTGTTTTATACTCTTCCTTTAATTTCATTCACTCTCCCCTTTTTCATATGCCTCACTTCCCTTCCTCCTCACACCTCTTTTATATACTGTAGTAATTCGGGTTATCGGGTTAACGTATTATGTTATTTCTATATTATTTATTGTTGCCTATGATAGAAATATATATATATTTAAAAGTAACAATCGTATTAATCGTGATGTGTTAAGTTGAAACGATTCATCAATCGTATTAACCGAGTTATGTTATTTCTAGTTTTCTCCATTTCTTTTTGTTACTAACACCATAAACTTTGACAAATTCACATTTGCCGATTGTGGATCTAATAATGTTTTTCAGAATGTAATAGCTATTGCTTGGTAGGTCTAACACTAGAAACTTAAATAAAAGGCATGCTGATAAGAAATAAATATAAGTTAGATAATGTATTATTATTCTATAGCTCAAAAACTAGTAATAATAACAATGATAATAATGTTTTTATTTTGTGGGATATATATCAGAGAAGCACACAGAGGTTTAGAGTTTCATTGTGTTTTAAGTAAAACAGTAGGATCGAGTGAAGAGTGAAGCACAAGTATTTGTTTTGTTGTGTTATGATATGATCTCCACGTGTCCTTTTGGTTGCCTTAAAAGTGTATCACAGTGAGTTCAGTGGGCATGGTTTTGCTGACTCCAAAACTATGATTTAACTATTGCCATTTTTGGTAAATAAATACTTTTGCATGTTCAATTCGGAACTTTCTCCTTTTAATTATTATGAAAATCAATGTTCCAAAATAGAAATCTTACCTGCCACCAACGCCTGGACTCGTACTTTCATCTTAATCTACATTGTTTTTTTTTCTTCAATCATCTTTATTATTATGACCACTGTTTGTAACCTAATTAATATATTGTGAGTGGAGATTTGAGGTTCGACCCTCCCGCTTCTTGCAAAGTTTTCAAAATATATAGATTATTGTGATCCAATAAGCTTTAATATTATTGTTTTATCTTTTCTTTCTGGTCCTCCCAGCATTATATAGCAAATCAGAATACATTTTTGACAATTTTTATGTGGAATTTTTTTCTTATCCGTCAGGTTTTTTTTATTTGTAGATTATGATATGTGAAGAAAAAAATATCTTTTTTTGTTTTTCTTTTCTGCGTCTTTTGGGGGGAAAAAAATCCCTCTATAAAATGGAAAGTTATTTTCCATTTGGCTCTACTCTGTGTGCTTCAAAGAAAACATTCTCTTGAAAGGGATTAAAGAAACAAAATTATTGAAATAAGAGAAACAAAAACTCTCTTAATTGGTAGTTCATATGGAATTTTGTTAACGAAAATATTGCAGTAAAAAAGCAGCAATTTTAGCATCTTGGTCGGAATATTACAATTTTTAGCCACTGAATCACGACCCATATCTAGACCTGCTTTTGAGCAGTGTTAATATGACCTAAGTACTAGTTTTTTTTTTTATATGACTGAAATTTACTAAATTAAAATTACTGAATCAAATTTAATTTACTGAACTGAAATTATTGATGAAGTATTATTGAAAGTATTGAACAAGACTTTGTTATGTGTTTTTAATAATGTTATGTAAATTTGGATAATATAAACGGATTTTTAGTTTTTTTTACAATGTAAATTAGGTCGGACTGGGATGGGCTCAGGGTTATCATTTCCAGAGGTTGATACGTTTCAGCCCTTCCGGAAAAATGGGTAATGTATGTAGATAATTTGTCTACGTGGGCCTCTCTTTGGGCTTCCATTTTTTTTATAAATGGTGCAGCCAAAGTCCATAAAGTTGAATGAATATTCTATTTAATTTCCAATATCAAAGCAAGGGAGGTATAAATTAAAATTATTATTATCTTTTTCTTATTTAACTGGTTTCCGAACACTACATTAGATGCCGGCTAATCCAGTTTCAAAAAAACAGTTTGGCAGATTATAGTTTCAAGCTCGCTTCCAATGTTGGTAGTGAAACTCGAACTGTAATCTTTTCCCTAACTCAACCCAACATCTACTGTTGAACTACCAGTCATTGGTTTAAATTATTATTTAGTCCTAGCTTGTTTTGGATTTTCAGCGAAGATCATATAGTGATTACTGTGATGACATTTAACATAAAAATGACATTATCATACCTAGAGGCGTTTATTTCTCTTTTTTTACATTTTATTTTTCTCTTTAGTCATAAAAGCAGATAATTTAGTGTCCGGTAAGAAATTGAAATTTTTTTTTTTTTTTGTTGTTGTTTTGTTGTTGTTTAAACAGAAAACAAATGATGAGGAGATGAATTTCATTATCAATAAAAATACTTTTAAAAATATACTCTTGTTATTTTTTCCCTAGTTGTCCTTCACTCTGCTCTAATATGTTTTTTTTTTATCTATTTTAATTATTTTACGTACTGAAAACAATAATCAGTTATAATAATTTTACTAAATGCTAATAATAATAATAATAAAAACTGGAACGATAAATAACAATATTATATAGCAAAAAGCAACTGTAAACACAAAACTGAAACAGTTGTTCCAATCATACTCTTACAATTTGCTTGGATCATAGTTTTAGGAGGTTCATTAAAAAGATGTTATTTGATTAACCATGCTTGGATAGGAGTTTAATAGAGTATGTTTTTTTTAAGGTTAAATGATGATTAAATGGGGTTATACAACCATAATTTTAAAAAATAAAAATAAAAATGATTTAAATTCCAAATCAGTACCACCAAATGGTGGAATGTGTAGGTTCTATAATTATTTAACGTAAATTCATTTAAACTTCCTCCAAATAACCTATCTCACATTTTCGTACTTCAATGAACTTTGTCAAACCTCGTGTTAGAATCCTCAAATCTACCCTTATCTAAAACCTTTTGTGACTAGGAAAGAAATACATTTCATTAATCCTAGAAACTGGATGTGTTATAACTACATTCAAGAAAAAAAATAACACTCATTTATTTTTAAATTTCTTTTTTAAATGTTGCTGCAATTCCTGCATCACACCACACCATTCAGTTTGCAGATTGGATGAAATAATCTTGTAAGATATGCATAATTATTTCAAGTTTGAAAACTGAATCAATTTACAGCTACTGAGTACGATTTACGTGGCCAACAAAATCATTTTTCCATATCAATTTCACTTATACAGTATTTTCCGTAAAATTATTTAGAGAAACAACAAATACTATCCTACAAAAATAATAAATATGGTGGAAGAAAGTCACATCTTAATTTTTATGGACAATTGGTTGATTAAGGATCTATGCTCTTAAATTTTGGGTCACAGAATGTTGGTACTAAACCTTTATGATTTTCTCAAAAATAATGACTCTAAAATCAATTTGCTTATATAGAGTTACTATACATTTGGATTTTGTCTCATTTAGCTCATCATAGTCAATTTGGATATATACTAAAAAAATTGTGTGGTCGACACACCAACAAAACTCTAGTTTTGTCATTAACTTTGAGCGTCACGTGTCAACCACCTAATACTACACAATTTTTAGCAAAATAAATTTTAATAAAAACCGGCGATAAGTTGCTGTCGCACGAAGTCAACGGTCCATTTATGAAGTTAAGTAATCATTTTAAGATAACTTGAAAATTTAATGATTGTGTTGTATTTTATTTGTCTTAGTGTTAAATTCAACTTTTTTATGTCTCGGTTCAGGAGTTGTACTCAAAGATTCAAATTAATTAAGGACTTGATAGTAACTCTATCAAATTAATTATAAAATATTTTCAATTAAATTCAGTTCATATTAGGAATTTTTAGTGTGTGAATGCAGAAGTACATGTCTTAAATTGAGGCATAAATAAGGCCTGTTCTTGAAGTGACAAAAATTGAAAAGTACGAGTATTAAATTGACCATTTTGCAAATTTTAGGAGTGAATGATGAATTTGTTGAAATTGATAATTCCGAAAATTACATCTCTCACTGTCTGTACTAAATATTAAGTCCCGACTTGCCCCATTTAATGAGCCCTCATCAGTGACTCTGAATTAATTTACCCATTTGATTTGATCCAGTTAAATATCCAACAAAAAAGATATTCATAAATGGTAAAGATCTCCATTCCTTTTACCTGAAAAAATTTGGACAAAATTCTCTTCTATATCAACAGTATTCCGTTTCTTTAACTCTACAAAACATTTCACAATCTTTTATTGCTCAAAAATAAACCACAAGAACTTATTGAGAAAGTGAAACCACATGACACACTACGAAATCAACCTTAAAATGTAAAAAGCTCAGGTCTCCACCATTACTCAAGTGGCTGAGTATCTCAATCTCAGAATTGCACACAAAGAAGAACAAACACTTCTCTAAGAAGTTTTATAATGAATCGAAGGCAATGAAATTAAAATGTGGATCATTGTACTAAGAGATGATTGACTAAGATGATAATAGAATATTTCTCAAATAATAGAATTTTTTTTTTTTTTCATAGACCTCAAATAATAGAATTTTAGCTTCATTGAATTGTTTGAATATAAAACGGTTGTTTGTAAAAGTTTGCAGTGATTCATTAGTTTCATTGTTTGAAAACATTATCTAAGTATATTAAATAATTAAGTCCTAAAGACTTTATGCTTTTTGTCCAATCAAACCTTTTAATCCCAAATGAAAAGTTTATTCTCTTAAAAGAATAATAATTATTAGAATGCTCAATTTATTTGATTTATATTTTGTTTTCTAAATTATGTTTAGGGTATCTATTTTAGTAGTAAGTAATTACTATGTTTTAGCCACTAAAATGAAAAATAATGATTGAAAAAAGGCATGCCTGCAAGGCTGCAACTGATCTTATATTGCCTCTAGAAGAAACCCTTCCTCATGCCCCTTTTTTGCAGACATTGAATTCAAAATCTTCAACCAAGTTCAATAATTTGATTGCTCGATGAAAAAGCTACAAAAAAATATTAATAATTAAACTTTCAGTCAAAAAATGAAAGACAAAGATAGAGATAGGTCCCATGAAATGAAATGGTCAACTAGACAGAAGACAGCCAACAAAATGAGATATGTTTTCTCACTATTTTCCTTTTTGTTGTTAATAACGGTTCTTATTATAACTCTTTAAAAAGTTGATTCTCATTTATTTTAAAAAAAGAGTTGATTCTCTACCAATTTAAAATACATCATCACTCTTATTTCTTTTTCATCTTCTACTTTCGTTTACTTTTAACAACGTTAATTATACATCTTGTCGTTTAATCTCATGTCTACTTTTTATCTTTCTCAATTTTTATGATCAATTGCTTAATAAAATTAAACCTCCCAATTTCAAATGTTCTCTGTGAAATAAAAAGAGAGTCGGCTGTGACCATAAAATACTGTTAATAAAGTATTTTTCATGTCATGATATGATCAAGACAGGTTATCAAACTCACGATCTTCGAGTAAATGTCAAATCCAAAAAATTAGAAAAATTGAGAAAGACGCTTGAAAAATATTATTGATTAAACATTCGCATGACTATCAGAACAAAAAGTCAAGGCATTTATAATACCAACTCTCTAACTAAGTTAATAATGGAATCATAAACAAGAAATAACTCCTAAATAAGAAACTAAGAGATTTTATGGTATTCCCTATATGCGGACGAGGTAACAAAAACTTAAAAGTTTATGATTAAATGATACTCAATCAATAAAAAAAAAATCAGGGACTACGAATACTTCTTTGTTCGTAATAAAATGGCTTAAACCATATGCAAATCCCTAAAAGTTGTCCAAAAACGTCATTTTAGTCCTTTAACTTCAGGGACAACCTATTGAATCCCTCAACCATCAAAATATGACTAATTAAGTCTCTCAACTATCAAAATGTGGGTCTATTGAGTCTTTATTCGATGATATTAAGTTGGCAAATGTGAAAAATAGTAATTTTAATGCCAACTCAATGTCACGTCTTCGAGTAAAGACTCAATAAATCCACATTTAAATAGTTGAAAGACTCTATAGACCATCACAAAATTAAAAAACTAAAATAACATTTTTAGATAATTTTAACAACTTTCATATAATTTAATAAAATTGCAAATAACTTCAAGATTTCCAAAAATGGGCCACATCACAAGTTTGGAGAGTGATACAATTTAGTTGATAATACTTTAGCAAATGGTGGGCCAAGTTTGCCAATTTGGAGTGAGAATGATGAATGATTAGCCCAAAGGCCACCAAATTCTTTGAATCTCTTACAAAAAGGTGCATCATTTCTACATTTTGCTTTCCAATATTCCACTTCTGAAAAACGGTAACTAATAATGTCAAATCTTATTGTAACTTTTATAGCCCATGTATACCACTTATATATAAGCATTATTATATCATATTATTGTATTCAAGGGCGTATCGAGGGGAGGTTTAGGGACTTGCCCATGGTCCTTAACTCCTAGAACCACCTTTAAAATGACTGGTTAATTCTCCTCCCAATTAGTGAAATTCAATAGTAGAATCTGTTTTTCAAGAGTACATTCATCGAAAACCTATAAAATAGTTAGAAATATGTTAAAGTTTTATTGAAATCTAAAAAATTCGCTTAAAATTCTCTTTTTTCAACTGAATACATAAATTACAATGAATTTTTCGTTGTTTTCGCATAATATTGTATTATAATAGATAATATATAGTTTGAATTTAAAAGGGTAATGATTAAAATAAGTGATGGCATAAAAAATGGGAAGTATATATATAATTAGTGAGGTGTTCAAAATTTGAAAATGAAGGTAGAAAAGGAGAAAGTGGTAGGTGAAGAGAAAATTAGACCAATGGATTTAATCAGACCAACTTTAGGTGAGTTGGGCCACGTGTGATTTGTTTTTCATAATAGCAACTCGTGTTATGGACCCGACTCCATCTAACTTGACTTCCGTATTTCATTTTCTAACATTTTTTTATAAGAACAAATAAGTACTACGTGATTTCGCGGTTTTGCAAATAAAAGAATGTGGTTTGCCTTTAATCAAATAAAGGATTGTGTTTTGTAATGTTCGCAGAATTTTGAAATTGTTAATTTTGTTCACATAAACGAGAACTGTTTAGGCCCGAAATGATTTTCTGACGTTTGAACTTAATTTAACTTGACTGTTCAAAGGTTAGAAAAACATCTCGAGCCAAAAATGTCCTCATATACATCAACAAAATCGATCATTTCCTTAGCTCTCCAAACAATGTAAATCACAGTCATTTTTTTGCTCAAATGCAAACCACGGTCCTATATTTGCAAAAATTACGAAACTACAAAACACTTATTTAAAATAAATCTTTTTTATAAGAAATATTATTTTCTAAATTGAATGTAAGTTTTTAGTTCAATTGATTTATTGATATGATATTAAAAAATTTATGAGTGAAAGATTTTGTGTTGGAGTGTGACAATCACATTTATTGTTGAATTAAAAACACATAAATGTTTATTAATGTAACTTATTTGACTAATGCTAGACCTTTATTGATTTATTGAAAAACCTATATTTTTTTTCAAATATTTATCCATAAAAAGAAAAAATATGTATACTAATACGTAAATTCCAAAAACAATTCTTGTGGTTACAATTTTTCTAAATAAAACTTTGTGGTTCGAATTTTGTCAATTGAAGGACTATGATTTTTATTTTTTGCAAACGTGTAGACTTTTGATTCAAACTATCAAAATGACATTAATTACATCCAAAAATTAACATATTAGGAATTGATAATATTTTAAACGATTTTAAATCTTTAACTTTTTCAATTTTAAGTTCATTTTAGAGTTGTTTGGCCATGAGAGAGAAAGTAAACATTTAGAGAGAAAGTTCTAAAAATCGTCATTTTTGAAAATTGAATGTGATTACATAATAAACGTCGCATTGAACAATTTTAATATTTGAAATTTTCTAAATTGAGGTCTTTAACTATCATTTTGGTCGTATTTACTCGTTTTGCTAAAATTAACAAACCATAGTCTTTTAATTGACAAAAAGTAAACTACAAAGTTTTATATGAGAAAAATATAACCACATGAGTTGTTTTTGGAATTTGACCAACAATTAATAAAAGGAAATTCTTTTAAGAAAAAATAAAACAAAAATACAATAGAATAAAATGGGAATTTATTGGATTGTATGTACAGTTTTACAGTTTTTGAAGCAGAAAATTGACATGTAAATGAATTAGAGGAGAATTCATTACTACTTCTATTTTTATTTTTATTTTCTATAAAGAATCTGTTACATATGTGAATAAAGACAAACGAAAGAAATCTTTCACTAAAATACACATTTTTAAGTAACCGAAAAAAACTACATTTTTAATTACGAGTATTTCTTTAATCAAGTCAGTAAAACTTACACTTTAGCTTTGGAATCCCCATTCTCATCAGCCTAATTTACTTTCTTAAACTTCACTTTAACTTATTTTAGTTCTGAAAACTGGAAAAGATTAAAGCAGTTAAAGACGATTATTTGCTTTTACACCCTGCTGCAATTAGTATCTCACTTGACTTTAATTGCATGGATACCAAGTTGTTGACTTTTCAATTTTCATGAAATAAGCCATACAAAATAAAAGTAAAATTATAAAATTTTATACATGAAGTTGATGTTATTCTGGAGCAATTAATTATACGTTTAAATTAATAAATTAATCATGATAATATAAAATACATATATTATACTCTATACTGAAAGAATATGAGGCAATGTGATAAATTAGCTTAAAAATATATATGATATATATTTTTTTTTGTAGTTTATAATAGAATAGAGATTAGTATATTTAAGAATAATTTCTTTCTCAACTAGTAGTATAGTAAAACAAAATTCACAAGTATATATACTTGTTTCTGTGGTTTGTTACAAATTACGAAGTGACAAAATGACGCATATTTGTACACCGCAATAATTATTAATAAGATAATTTAATGAATTATTTCACATGGTCAAATTTATCAATATTTAGAATAAAATTGCATTAGATATAGAAAGTAAAAGTGCTCATGACTAATAACATAAAGAGATATTTTGTGTCATTAATTATTGTGAACTACATGACATTAATTATCAGCTCGGATTTTTGGTTCAATCGGTTAAATAATTTTTGTGAACTACATGTATACTAAGTATATATGTTAGGCATTATTATAAACGATGTTCGATTTTAACAATCACCTTAGCTTTTACTTCAATTGGTTACTCGACAAAATATGAAAGTCTCTATAACAAAATTAGATGGTCTAGACATCAAACTCTGGTAATCTTTATTTGTTGATTTATTTATGCATATATAATGATATATGTTGTGCAGGTTTAAACTGTTATTTCACTCTAAATTGATTTTGATTACTTGATTAAATATGATTTTTATATCATGCATTTTATATATATATATATATATATATATATATATATAAATATATATACTTGTGACAAAATAACTTTATTATATACTTTATGTGCTAAAAGAGATTTTAACTCTAGAAATGTTAAATGAAGATTATCATCTTAACTAGAGTTACTTTAATAGAGTATATAATTAAGTATGTATGTATGCATGTCATGATCACAACTATGTAGGTTTAAATATCATATGCTCACATGAATATATGTTTTAAGAGATGATATTTATGCCGTGAACTAAAACGATATGCCATGATCAAATACATCTTTTTATCCTATGGATTATGGCTTTATATGTGATCACATGACATCTTGCCATGATATCTTCTTAAAGTATTATGATATGAACTCAACATGATTTATATGTTTATCATAAGCTTTGCCATGGTTAAAGATATCATTATACATACAAACTATGTTATATCATCATCTATTGATTTCATCATCGATCATACTTATGTGTTGCCATGCTAATAATGATGAATGCATGTGTATGAATGTAGTATACACGTATATGACATACATGCTTAGATGATGTTAATAGCATAAGTTTAATGGTGATTAAAGGAAAGATCAAATGAAGGGCTAGGATTCAATCACACTTTATGTCATCTCATCATCCAACGGCCAAGATCGTTTCTTCATCACCAAGACAAGTGTCTTATCAAGACAACTCATCAAATCCTCCAACACCACATGATTTCGGATGAGAGATTTAGATTTGATGGGTTTGATGTACTTTGATTTGATTCCTTACAAAATCTTATCATCTTACACAAATCTTATCTTATCCTAAAAATTACTAAGTAAAGAAATCTTATCTTTTGGATTTGATGGGACACATATTGGCTCCTCCTTCATCTCTCTTCAAGATTTCGGCTATAAAAGGAGAAGAGGAGCAAAGGTTGAAGTAAGGAAAATTAAACCGAGATTCAAAGCTTTTCACACGAGATATTCAAGCGAGCTTTGATTACATTTTTCCTTCAACTTTACAACGAGAGTTTGAGTGTTATTCTTTCATTCAAATCATTGTAAAAGATTAAACGGTGGGGTTTAATCTTGGGTTTTACACTAGATCCTTATAAAAGTGTAAATAAGGTTTTTGCTTAGCCTTGAAAAGCAAATAGGTTCTTAAGCACCCGCAAGCTTAGGAGGTTATCACTTAGCCTGTAAAAGTGCCATAAGTTTCTTAATTTAGCTTGAGAAAAACTAAGGGAGAGTTGCTCAAACACTTGGAAGTTTGAGGGAGTGAATACTGGGAGAGGTGTTCAGCTCTAGTAGTGTCTCGGATTGTGAGAACTACTCTACCGGCTGGATTTCTGCCCTTAAAGAAATATTTAGTGGAAAATCTCGAGAGGTGCTCTCGGGGACAGGACTAGGCTCACAAGGAGACGAAACCTGGATAAATGCTCTGCGTCTAATCCTTCTATTCCTACTCTCTTTACTTATTGCTTTGAATCACTTGCTTTGCTTTAAGCTTTTATCTTTAATTGCTTGTGATTATTCGTGCTAAAACTTGTTTATTTTCTCTTATCTTTTAATCAACTTAATATTCCGCAAAATGTTTTATAGTTGATTAATTAATAGGCAAAATATTTTAAAGAGAAAATAATTGTTTTTAAAGGCAATAAATCCTATTCACCCCCCTCTAGTCTTTATATAGTCATAATTTGGGCCAACATAAACTTTACATCCTACATGATATTTATTTATATTATAATATACGTTACATATTAATATAGAAGATGGGGAGGGATCAGGTGAGACAAGGTCTTGAAGTGTGACAACTTTTATGGTGTGACAATGGGGACAATTTAGTAATTGACTAGGGAAAGGTGTCAAACTTGTAAATATATAGAAAAACCTTACACGCATGAAAAAAGGGAGGAGGAGGGTGATGTCAGCGCTGATGTCATCACATGAGAGAGAAAAAAGTTTTATTTCTTTTATTTAAAATACATTTTCCTGATGATCCCGAACTCGGTTTTCGAAAAATTTTATACTGTTGGATTTGTATTAATTAGCCGGTCATTTTGAGATCCATTGTGTTCAAATAAAAACGATTTTTTTTTCAAATTTCTTTGATTTTTATCCATTTAATCACTTTCATAATTTATTGGGACTAAGCTGTGCGGAATTTGGATTTAGTCCGAGAATTAGAGTTTCTTAGAATTACAATATACATTTTCTGGAATTTATCCAAAATTTTCTGGGCAATTTTTGAATTTTTTTATCAAAATTTCTACAATTCAAGACGGTTTATAAAAAAAAAGGTGACATGTTATGTCTGTATCTCTATAATATTCCAAAATCATATCCTAAATGTCCCAAAAGAAAACTATAATCCAAAAAACATGTTGATATCAGAATACACTAATATTCCAAACAAAACATGCGGGTATTCCAAAAGTCATTACCAAATATTCCAAAATGAAAAAAATCGTTTTTATTTGACCACAATAGATCTCAAAAGACCGCCTAATTAATACGAGTCCAAGATCCTAATGTTCCAAAAGAAAACTATACTCTAAAAAACATACTGATATCAGAATACACTAATATTCCAAACAAAACATGCTAATATTCCAAAAGTCATTATCAAATATTCCAAAAGTCATTGCCAAATATTCAAAAATGAATATGTTGCCCAAAATGATAATTCACGACACACAATGGCTTAGTACAACATGTTGGTGAAGTTAGAGACACGAGGATTAAAAATACTCCACTTAAACTTCATAATAATACCTTGAACAGTCACGTACTTCATGTTCTTGATTATAAGACTCAACTTTTAATAGTTTAGTACATTCTAAGTACTCCCAAATTTATATTGTTTATTATGGAGCCTTCCTAGAGGTTTACAGGTGGTGCTGTAGCTTCCCTTGCTCAGGATTGTCTACGGTTACAGGTTCTCCTTGCATCTAGACCACCCACCCCATCGACCTTTTTTTTTTGTCCTTTAATTTCCAAAAGGGGTTGAATAAAATGATGAAGCAGCAACATAGCATGTCCATGTGTGTGTTTTAACGCTTCCTTGTCATAACTAACAGAAGATTCCTCTTGTCATAACATGCTGATATCAAAATACACTAATATTCCAAACAAAACATGCTGATATTCCAAAAGTCATTACCAAATATTCCAAAATGAAAAAAATCGTTTTTATTTGACCACAATGGATCTCAAAATGACCGGCTAATTCATACGAGTCCAACGGTATAAATTTTTTCGAAAACCAAGTTCGAAATCATCGAGAAAATGTATTTTAAAGAAAAAAAATAAAAGACTTTTCTCTCTCCTGTGATGACATCAGCACTGACATCATCAGTCTCCCTTCCCTCACAATTCACGTGTATGCCCCTCAAATTATTCCATCTTTTTCCATTTAATTACACAATTGTCACCATTGTCATACCATAAAATTTTGTCACACCAAAATTAATTTATCACATCTGATTCATTCTCTATAGAAGATATTGTTATTTATGAATTAACTAAATGTGTATCTAAAGAGTTTATTATGGTTTACTATTTTTATTTTTTTTAAAAAGAAATAGGTTATGGTTTATGTTTTAAATATTGTAATGCATGGGTAAAGATTGAGGTTTTTTGAGTTCTACTTTGACTTTTGGGGTAGTAATAAGCTTCAAGTTTCAACTATATACTTAATTTAATTGAACCGAGTACAGTATTGGAGAAATTGAAATAAAAAAAAGATGCACACGTGGAGAATGTCCGGGATTTAATGGCCTTTTTTTAGCAAAACTGAGATTGAGTCACCGCCGGAAGAACCACGGAATTGGGATTTGATTAGTTTCATGATCATCTAATTATAATCTTATGGGACTTTGACTTCTGGATTTATGTGCTCTGTATTTTTTTCCTTTTATAAATATTAATGTGTTTTTTTTTAAGGGATTCATGTGCTCTTTTATTTATTTGTTTCTCTAATTTATTTAACCGTAAATAGAGTAACAAATTCACTAGCATGGTTCCCTGGTTTTTGCAATATTGTTTGTTTTCGTTTTTTTATGACTTCATAGGCAATTCCGATTTGTGTAGTTTATTTTTCAAATTTTGTAATTACTTTAATGTATTACTTTTACTTTTACTTTTTAATAATATTTGGGTTCCCAATTTTAATTTTTTTAGTTTAATGGGTTATTTAATGTAGATTAGTATATATACCATAGTTGGACGTAACAATCAGCTCGAGCTTTTGATTCAGACGGTTTCTTAATATGGGATTAGAGTTTGTAAGTAATTGAAAAATCTTGAGTTCGAGTTCCCGCAACCCTGGTATTGGTGAATTAAAAACACATAGTGGGGTGAACTTAAACTGTAATGCACACTTCAAGCTCAAGAGCCATGCATATAACGGGGTCTGTACGTTGGAGATTAAATTTAAAAACATCATTAAGCCATAACTATTAGGTTAAGCTTTTAGTGGACACGGTTTCTTGACATAGCGTCGGAATTTAATATCAAAATGTCTTGAGTCTTGTCCTGACAGCCTTATTATCGGTGCATTAAAAACATACGGTGGGATGATCCAGTGTTGTGCACGTTTCAAACCGAATTAGCTGGCATTCGCGTGAGAGGATGTTGGAGATCAATATATAAGCTCTAATTGAGCAGTTACTATCAATTTGAGATTTTAATTCAAACGGTTCGTTAACATTATAAAAATCTCAGATAGTCACGTACTCGTTGTCTTACTTTTAAGCATTTTGTTGTTATTTCTAACATTTAGACAACCATAAATGTAATCAACCTGGAATAATTGACATGCTTTTATGGGAAAAAAAAGATGTCATGCTTATGCTAAAGCATCACATGTTGTGCATCAAATGAAAGGCAGTATGAAAAAAAGTGACCATAAGAATCAGAAGAGAGCTGAAGAAATGACAATCAAAAGACAAAGAGATAGAGTTTTGTAGGCATTAAATCGAGGTTGTCTCACTCAGACACAGGCAGAAAATCTTGTCAAACCCATAACATTGGCATGGTCTTTTTTTTTTAACCACAAACCAAAAGTTATATTGTAAAATTTAACCCTGCTTGCTTTCTCAGAGTTGAAAAAAAAGGGGGGGTTTCCCTCAACTGTTGTATTACACCATGAGAAACAAGCTAGCAATCCAATTGTTTCATCTTCATCCAGAATATTCACCAAATAGGAAAGTTGAAGTTACTTGTCCAAATTCAACACCCCAAAAGATTCTTAACCTAAAAAACAGTAAAAAGTAAAACTGTTTGATTGTATCATCTTCTTGCATGACAATATGTGAATGTTGTTTCAATCTTCATTTATGATTCCATATGTTTGGAAAAGTCAACACACTTATTTCCAATACTTTTGAAACCCCTATTTGTTATTTAGACTTGTAAAAAGCGTATTAAATCTAACGAAATTAAATTAAATTGAATTGATTTTGTTGAATTAATTAAATTTTATTGAATGGTAATAAATTTTGCTGAATTGAAACCATAAAAGTCAAGACTAAATCCACCTCATAAAATATATATTTTTCTTGTACAAATTAACAAAAGTGTATATGTATTAGTGTAAGAAATTGAGATGGTAATAGAATATGTTTCCAAATAAAAAAAACAATTGACTTTTTTAGATATGTACTAAATACATAAGCATTTTAAGCCATGAAGAAAAAATGCCATATATAATCATCTCAAATTTTTAAGTTCTTTTATTTTGTTCATGTCCAAGGTCATCTTCTTTTTTATTGTTTACTTGTTATTTGTTATTCTTTCCATTCTAAAATATAAGTCATTTTTTTTTAGGGAAAAAACAAACTTTAAAAAATTGAAAACACTGTAAAATATAAGTCGTTTTTATTACCATTTTACTCATTTTCTACTCATGCTAAAAAATTTCACTTTCAGGTGATAATACAAAATATTATCTTATATTTATAAGTTATTTGATGAATTGTTAATTTATTAATTTTCTTAAACAACATATATTTTACAATGGATGATGTAAATAATGTAACCTCTATTAATCAAACAAAAAATCGGACACATCTTTTTGTTTAAATTGAATAGCATGTAATGTAACATGATATTTTTTTATGTCCAAGAAGAGATTAGTTATCAAAATTGGATGAAATGTGCTTTATTCAATGAATATAATTAAAATCTCACTATATGCAATTTAAAGAAAGAACATCAAGACATTACTATATACTTGATTAATTGCTTGTATGAGCTTATTTGATGGAACCGGCCTAATCTGAAAATACAGGAACCTAGCAATTGTGTGTGATAATTAAATTTGTAGAGTACAAAGTTTTAGAATTGACAATGGAATGACTAACACATTAAATTGAGGTTGTCTTCTTATGCAAGAATCTTTTCCATAACACCAAAATTATGTCTTTTCTAACAAGCAACATCCTGTAATGTGTATGCTTCTTTTCTTGCTAATTTATCAACATCCTCACTAGTACTTAGTACCCATTTTACAAACTTTATTTCTCACATTTTACAAGGGACTGTTACATTACTCCTTAACAGATTACTACTATTTCAACTGGATCGAATTATTGGCGAATTACAATCATTTTTTTGCTATATCCAACTCTTAGTTTATAATCTTAACATAATTAAACTTGATTATTAATTTTCAGGCTCAAGGTAAATGCATTTTTCATTTTTCAAATTGATTGTTACCGAACATCTTAGTCAACCGAATGTTACTCATTTCTATGTAACAGTCCGGTTTGGAGGAGGTGACTAGAACCTGTGTAATTGAAAAGCGGCCCTATGACGTTATGGGGTTAAAAATGAAATGTATCCCACATTGAAAATAAATAGATGTGAAGTCAATACAATCATGACACATTTCAAAGTCACCAAGTTCAAGATTTTGGATTTGAGTTAGAACGAATAATATCTGCATAGCATTGCGTCTGAATGTCACATTATATAAATCTTTAAAATTGTAATAGTCTAATCGAGTATCATACAAAAATGATATGCTTTCACACAAATCCGACATCTCTAGCTCGAGCTTAATGGTTTTAAACCATGTTTGTATGTTGGATATCCGCCTTGCTATATAGCCATTATCACTCTTTTGATGTTAATAGGTTACATATGAAATTCAATTATCATATTCCTATATCAACGCCTCTTAGAACTGTTCTTGTGCCAATGTATTGTAACATCCGCACATCATCTACTCTTGGAATGAACGGGTACAATCCCACTAGCTTATGTGTGGTTCATCCGCTCGAACCAACATATTGTATGCGAGTGACATCAGTTGTAATAGTCTAACTCAATACTGCGTAGATATATATATTGTTTGTTTTGACCTAAACACAACACCTTTAGTTTCATAGCTTGAAACCGAGTCTATATTTGAAACACACGTACTATGATAACCTACTAAGTCGTTGTTTATGCCTTATTAGTAATTAGTTTCAGTTCAGTTCAGTAATTTCACTTTAGTAAATGCCCTCTAATTCAATAATTTTCAGTTTATTTCAGTCATAAAGAACAAGGCCAAACTTTTTCTCTATTTTTGATGTGAGATTTAATTCATTTTTACCATCATGGTCACCTAGAACTATGTTTGTTTTCTTACTTAAACTTTTATTTCTACCCGCTGCGGAGCGAATAATTACAGAATTATATTAATTTATACAATTCAAAGCTAGTTTTTTCAATTTATTCAGTTAGTCATATGCATCATATATGCATATAAAAGAAATTGTTTTTGAACATACCGCTAATTGAATTCTACATTTAACATTGATTTAGTTACCTGAATATATATATTGAAAAGAAGAAAAAGAAATGAAGAAGAAGCACAAACTACCAGAAATGAAAATGATTAAGATCTCAGAATTAGTTTTGCCCAAATAGTTTGTTTTTTTTTTTTTTTTGAGACAGAAAATAGTTTTATTAAATCTCAACGATTTGTTTGTCGTGTAGGGTAAAAACTGTAACTGTTCAAATATCAAATCTATTAATCCCCGAAATATCCGTTCACGGGAATCCTTTGTTCCCCCAAATCGTCCTTGTCATAATTATTTTTCGGCCTATTAAAATTCCCTAAAAATAACAAAATTTCTTTGTAATAGACACTGCTCATAAACATAATATTGTTATATTTCACTTTCATCCCTACACATTCCTGGTAAATTAGCTAATAAGTGAGCATATCAATCTGTGATTTTGCACTTGGTTTTTCACTAAATATGTTACGTAAAACATGGTCATCTAATTAATAACAACTCGGTTCTGTCATAACAAAATAAAAAAATATTTCAATCTGGTTTTTTTATGTTTTATTTGGATCTGTTCTAGTTCTACAATCTAGCATATTAATTATTTCATTTTATTACATTTCAAGAAAAATCTTTAGAATCATGTTTATAAAAGTCAAGGGTAAGATGTAGTTTGGTAATGGAGTCAACATTTCAAATAAGTCCTTTATTTTTTTTTTAAATCTTGATATAATATTGAATTTTCAAAGTCTTCAATATTTCCTTTCAAAAAAATAAGTCTTCGATATTTACGCTCAAAATCTATGCAAAATAATTAGATTCCAAAATTTAATCTAAGAAGATACAAAATGTAACACCGACGTCCAATGACCAATACCATGTAGATATTGTCAAGTTCAACCTGAATTCATCACATTATGCTGCATAGGCTTAAAACACGTCATGTATATATCTATAATGCCACAATTCTTTCTGATAGAATACATAAGACTTTGTTAAATTTAATGGTAAATTCTCATCTTTAATTCTCATTCATAATGTACATATATATGTATATATAGTTTACAATAAGTCTACACAAACTAGGAAAATCTTTCCTATCATACTGACCTAAATAGGCCAACTATATAAATCAATACAAATATTACTGTACAGAGTAAATATAATATTACTGTGTAGACTAATTAGGCTTTAACAGACTTCCTCTCGATTTCCAATGTGAGATTCATGACACTCATATCTCATCGCCATCCTTAAAGTAGTTCCTTGGGCGGACCTTTTTATCCTGACACCACCACCAGAGTGGATGACATAAAACTTACATCTTTTTTATAATCTATAACATTTAATGGATCAAATTAAAAAAAAAATTCAAAATTTATAGGATAGTTGAAGTCACTGTTCAAAACGATAAACGTCTTGACTGCCTAGATTTTGCTTGTGTGCTCAAAATGAAGGCTCTGATTGAACCGATCAGACAACCTAAACGCTCCAAATTTGATTAGTCCGTACCTCATCTAAATTTCGAAGGTTCTCAGTTGCCCTAATGACGAGTAAAGCTAGTCGAAACTAAAAAGATGAAAAGGAGGTTCTAAAACCGGAATTTGGTGTGAAAAATGCGGGTGGATAATGGGAGTAAATGGAAGAGTTTGTTGGTACACAATAATTACGCTATGCCCTTTAGTATGTACGTTACCTAGTCTACAATATTCTGGAAATTAGGAAGCAGTTTTAGTAGACATATAAAATGAAGTGAAGACGGAAGTGTTTGATGGCACTTTCCATATTTTAACACTGTCAACTTAATTGCATGTCTTTTAAAGGGAGGTATAAACAAAGTGTAATAAATGTTACTAATTATTGTGACTCTTTTAACGGCTCATCTCATGATTGCGACGTTTTCCGTTGAGAATCCCTTTCAAAATATATTAGGTAGACACTACACTCTATATACAAAAAGAATAAGCAGTATATTGAAGTTACTACACTCTTTTTAAATTTCTACATATTATTATTTCTTCCTTTTAAGAGTGTACGTATAAAAGAGTTATGCTTGCCCAAATTTTGAAGGACTAATTAGAGAATTAGTTAGGGATAAATCGGACTTTTAAGTGCTAAACGAATTTTGAGCGCCTAAGTGAAATCTAAATAGCTTTCTTTTACAACAATGTTTTTTACATTTTAAACTATTGGTTAGTTAAAATATTATGTTTGTAAATTTTTTGTGACAAATATATGCATGATTCGTTTTTATGAAAATGATTAACTAATCATATTTTACGTAAGTGGTGGTAGGACAAATATAAGAAATGATTCTAAGCGCTTCTCAGAATTTAGGCAGCTCAATATAGTCGGATTACATGTTTGAGTGCCCAAACATACGGTCCAAGTGACATTGCTTTAGAATACTGGTTAGCATAATATATAAGTTAACAGGATGATGAAACTTTTCCGTCCAAATTCAATAAACTTTGTTTAAAACAAATTAAGAGATAATTGGAAAAACATGATTACCAAATTGAACAACTGTAGAGAATAATATTTCACTAGCCATTTTACAATAATATACTCTTAGGAATACTTTTCAAACTGTAGAATATATGTCATGCAAATTCAAATTAAATGAGGTTTGCTTTTATATTAACAAACTCTATGGGTGTTTAATAAAGCTTTTTAAAAGAGTATTTGACATTTCATATTGAAACACATGATTAGGTTTATTCAAAACAACAACATTTAAGAATTTCAATACGAACAACAACTTTTTAAACCTTTTTACGAAAAACTTCAATTTATATAAACCTCTTCAAATTTCTCTGTCCTTCCACATAATTCGAGGGGCCTAACAAACATTTATAATAAATTCAAGGACTCCATTGAAACATATCCCCAATTTTAAGGCCCATTCTAATAATCCGGCCCATAAAATATACATTAACCCAAGTATTAACCTTGTAAAAAAATCAAGAAGCAATGATATTTCCAATTCCAAACCATCATCATTTGACTCCTACTACTCTAGTTTATAATAAGAATTCAAATATTGATGTTGATTGTCTTTAAAAACACACCTTTGTCTTCTCCATAACGGCGTTATTAGGTGTCGTTTACATTATATATATACCCTCCTCCCTCTCCCCTTCCCTCTCCTTAATTATTCAAACTTACCATTTTCACCCCAACTTTATCTCTCCTAAATCACTCTCTCTCTCCTCTGCAAATCCAAACTTCTTTAATGGTTGCGTAAACAAGAAGTTTGGAACATCTGTTCTGTTGTTGTTTTTTCACCATCAACAATCATCATCCCTCTCATTATTTCTAACTTCCTCGAAATGAGCAACAAACAAGAACAACATAATCATGAAACTAACTCAACTGTTGAAGCTGTTCTTCATCTTCTCCGAAAACAAGCTCCCCTCTCTGTCAAACAGGTTCGTTTTAAGTGTATTCGGGTATTAGTCGGATTTTGAGCAACTAGAAAGTCGATCACTCTAGTGGGATTCTTTACTTTGAGTTGCCTAGGCGGTCAAGACATCTTTTTTTTTTAAATAGTTGTTTTAATCTTGTTTTTTAAAAATTAATTGCTTCCGCTAAATTGTAGCGATGATAATAATTTTTTTTTTAATTTTGATGAACAGGAGAAGTTTTGTAACAATGGTTGTGTGGAGAGATTTTTAAGAGCAAAAGGTCAAAATGTGAAGAAAGCTGCTAAGCACTTGAGAGCTTGTCTTTCATGGAGAGAGAACATTGGCACTGGTAATAATTTTTTTATTTTAAGGATTCAAAGATGTAAAAAAGCAATGTTCTATTCAAATTGTCTGTTAAAAACTACGTCGTTTCTTTTTGTTTTGGGTACATTAGAAGCCTTTTTTGTGATGCTTTTTGGTTTGAATGTTTGAGCGTTATGTTTTTTTAAAGTTAAAGTGTAAGTATATGCCATTAAAATAAGGAAAAAGCTTATGATAAAAACAAAAACTTGAATAATCTGTTACTTTTTGTTAATTTTGAATTAAATCTAATATTTTATTTTATATATTTTGAATTTTCTTACAGAACAACTTATAGCAGATGAGTTCTCAGCTGAGCTTGCTGAAGGTGCTGCTTTTCTCTCTGGCCATGATGATGAATCCAGACCAGTAGTGGTAATTTTCCGTAAAACCTAACTATATTTAACACGATAACACGACTAAAGACTACTCGATTAACATAATCTGTATGCAGATATTTCGCATCAAGCAGGATTATCAGAAGCTGCATTCACAGAAAATGTGAGTAACTACTAATTACGAAAGTTAATTAATTGATTAATTAATATAATTTGATACTAATTTGGGTTAAATTTCAGGTTAACTCGGCTGCTTGTTTTTACACTAGAAGTTGCAATTTCAACAATGCCTAAAAATGTTGAACAATTTGTGATTCTCTTCGACGGAAGTAAGTTTCTTTCTTCTTTTAATATTAATGAACTGACAATAACACCCTTCGAGAAACCAAATACTAGAAAAAATGCCTTTGACATTAGGGGGCTTTTAATGTAATTTCCACATGTTCTGTACTGCACGCTTGTAAAGCAAAGGCTAATTAATGAGAAGCATGTCGGAGACCCGGCAAGGGACTCTGAAATTATCGAATAATGTCCGGAGTGCCCTTAAGTGTCACCTTCACATTACTATAATTGGTTATTTTTTTAGGGGTATTATCGGGAATTGTACCTATTTTAAGCAGTTTATTCCCTCCTAGAATTGGCCAATCTCTCTGATACACACCCAAGGATTCCACTTTTTTTGCTTTCCCAATTGGTAATCTTGATTAATTAAAGTTAATCCTGTGTTGTAGTCAGCCTTAATTTAGTTAATTAACAAAAAGTTCACTATTTTTAAAGACAGTTTAATTTTTTATTTGAGCTTCTTAATGGGTTTTTGGAGAAATTAACTGGGTTTGTTTTTTTTTTCTTTGTTTTGGAAAAATGAAGGATTCTTCTTTTTTCTGCTTTACCAATCCATAATCTACATTAATTAAGTCAGCTTTAATTTAATAACAATTTAATAAAAGTTACTACAATTTTGATTTGAGTTCCTTTTGGGTTTTTGGAGTAATTAAATAGGTATCTTTGTTTTTCTTTTTCTTTTAGTGTAAAAAATTTTGTGGAGTAGGAGAAAAATTTAGTGGAAATAGTTTTCACTTTAAAAATAATCCAATATATTTCCCACATAATGCAATTTCAAGTCTACAGTTTTTCTATGGTCACTTTGTAAAAAACAAAGTAACTATTACTTTGTCCATTATTACCATTGGATTAGTGGTATGAAATGTGATCTAATGGTGATAAAAACAAAGTAATGGTTACTTCAAAGTAACCATAGAAAGCACCTGAAGTCTAACTAATAAACCAGTTGTATTTTTTTCATATACAATTTCATATTATGATTATCTTAAACCTTCGTTAGAATACCGATTCATTAAGTTTCCAAAACTTTTTATTGACGGAAAAACACATTTTATGTCAATTAAACTTGAAATTGCGCTAACTGCTAACTGATAAATGTTAGATTTAATGTTGTATGAATGCCCATAAAACTAAATTTTAGTACTTTTTTCCAATTTTTATTTTATTCTCATAAGTACCAAGGATCTCCTTTTTCTGCTTTCCCAATCCATAATCAACATTAATTAAAGATACACTCAGCTTTAATTCAACTAACAAATCAATAAAGCTTCAAATTTTGATTTGAATATCTTAATGGGAATTTTCACTAATTAACTGGGTTTAATTAATTTATTTCATGGTAAATAAATTGCAGGCTTTTTCAGATCAGGATCGGCTTTTATGAACTTATTGATGGCAACACTGAAAATTGTGGCCGAGTATTATCCCTGCAGGCTTTATAAAGCTTTTATAATTGACCCACCTTCACTCTTCTCCTATCTATGGAAGGTAAAATTTAATTAATCCCAAAATTTACCTTCATTTGGTAACTTCTTTTGTCTTCATTATCATTACTTAAAAAAGTCTTTTTTACTGTTTAAACCTGCGAGATCTGCTTGCACTTCATAGTGGTTGTAACTGTTTGACTTGGTGCTCTATTATCTTATCTCACCTTTTTTTTTTAACTTGTGTTAATTACTTTCATGGGACCGTTTTTGCTTAATAAGTCAAAGCTTACCTTGTTTTTTAGTACAAATTTTCTTTAGCATATGCAAATCATACATACTTGCATTAGCAACTACATAACATGCCTAATTTGGTAGAATTTCCGTTTTTTAGCCCCAAATTGTAGGTCGAAATTGCCCTTGAAATCGGATAATAGTATTAGTTTAGACTGAATCGAAGTTTATGTATCAATGAGTTCTAAAGTTGGCAATGTTCAACAATTTAAGCTAATTTGCCAAATATTATCCAATATAAGAATTAGTTGATACATAAACTTCCATTAATATTAAAATGATCCTACCATGTCAAGTTTAGGGCTTACTTTGATTCTTAAATCATGACCACTACATAATAACTCAGTTGGATACACTTTAGTTAGCGGCAAAATAAAATTATGAACAAAATTATTAGGTTTAATTGCCACGTAGATAGTTTTATTATAATTAAGCTCTTAAAATCATTATCACATCCATAACGTCAATAAACGAATGCATGCTTAATACGCAAAAAAATCTTAACTCGAAAAACAGTTATCTAAGTGCATTTGTATAAACTCAAACCGAATAACTTAAATACTAAAATGGTACATATTAGTTATTATTGTATATCACTGTCATGTAATGAAATTTTTTGCTTCAAAGGTTGAAAAATGTGGCCCTAATTTTGAATATGTTTGACAACTTTCTTTTCCTTTTTACATCAACATTTGTCTAAACAAAGTCATACAAACTTTAATAATTATGTCATGTGAAGGATGATGCCTTAATTTAATCATAAATCCTTATATTTCTGTATGTACTGAATTTAATTAATTTTGATGACGTGGCTGCAGGGTGTCCGTCCTTTTGTTGAGCTATCAACGGTCACGATGGTTGTTTCATCACTGGACTTTGAAGAATCACTAGAGTTCAATGATTTCTCATCCTATCCACGAGCCTCGTCCCTCCGATTCGATCCTTCGTCAATAAAATCAACAGCCAAGATTGGTTCTTGTTCTTCCTCAAGATTTTCCTTTACAGTGTCCCACCATTTTGACTCTCTCAAACCATGGTACCTCTCGTTGACTGACCAATCCTCATGCAAAGTGGGACCCACTACTTCTGCACCACTCGGGCCCGCATTGATCTCGCCGTTGAATGCTCGGTCGTATTCTTTCGCATCACCGGCAGCCCGAACGCCTTTGAGTACCATCAATGGTAGTGGGTATAGTGGTGGATATATCGGCCCTCGAGCTAATTCGAAGAGAAATCTATTCCCGTCCACTCCACTACCACAACGTGTGACCCCCCGTGACTCTGTCAAGATATCACAACCGAGGACCCCTCACCCATCTTTCTTCCAATCGCCCGCAATGTTCTTCAGGAAGGATTGCCATGTCACCAAGATGGAGAAATCTCGAGAGTCGTTTCTACCCTTTTTGAAGTTTTATAGGCGACCGTACGATGAGATGATTTATAGGTCGAAGATGAGACCTCCTCTTGGTGGACTTATATCGATTGTCTCTCCGCATATCAGACGGCGCCACATGTCAGTATCACAACGATACTAGATGAAATCGACAACGTGCAATATTTTGTAAGAAGAAAACTCAAGTTTTTGAAGTTGAAAAAAAGAAGAGAAAAAGAGAGTAAGTAAATAGAACTACATTACATTAACTAGTGTGTCAAATGTCAATGGCGATGACACTAATTAGTACTACTAATAATTGATTAATTATTACATAATTTTGTTTTCTTAAATATGCATTAATTGACCAAATTTTATTTATTTTGAAAAACGACTACGTACGAGGTGGGTTATGAAATATTGTGCACCATGTCTAATTTTGAGTTATGTAGCCTCATCTTTCCATATATAAACTATATAATATAATTAATTAATCAAATTAAGTTCAAAGTCTTCGTTTTGGGATTTTGCATAGAAATATTTGAAGCATATAGAATGAAGATAGCGTGGTCGAAACGGTGAAGATTGCATTGGAAATCTATGTCATAAAAAAATGTTAGAAAATTGAAGATGTAATATAAAAAAATCTTTGCCTTTAAAAAATAAAATAAAATCTTTGTTTTAGTTCAATTTTCAAGCTAATTGTTTTATTTTTAAAGCACCATTAAAGATTCTTTGTTAATTTTGCCCAACTGTTTTTATGGATCATACATTTGACATTAACATATGAAATAGTTCAAATTTGGTTCTAATGTTTTTAATCAAAATCATTTTTAACTCAATGTCGAAATGTTGAAAAGACTAGTTTGAGCATTATTTAACCTTCACTTTACGTAAGATTTAGACAAAAAAACATTATAAAATACTAACAAATGACTTACTACATAAATGTTAATGACAAACAAGTTGAAAAGATGTCAAAATTGTTTAACTACAATTACAAATGACCAATAAAAAACATACGAAATAATTTCAGTTTATCGATAACTTTTTCTATAAGAATTAATATAATCAAGTAGACATTGTTAAAATTGGTTTTACGTAAAGAACATTACAACCAATTTGAACTATTTCATACATTAAAGCCAAGTATACACTTCACAACAAACAATATGGTTAAGTTTGATCACTAACCCATAAATCTACTATTTTCCTCTTCTTATGTTTGTCTAGTTTTGTGAAGAATATCTAGGACTTGTTTCTTGTTTGAAATTATAATTTAAAATTAACAATAAAACAATCAAACTACAAAATTTGAAGACTTTTGCTATGTACTTTTCTCTTTGTAATTTTTCTATTAATAATAATAATGTTATTTAATTAGTTGGTCAGTTGAGTTGGTAATACTAATAGGAATATGTGTCATGTTTTACTTAATAGAAAAGTCAAAATGGAGCTTCAGATTCTACTATATAAATATACCTACGGATATGTATAAAAAGACAAAAATAATACGTGAATTAAAATATTTTATTTGATCCTTTATGTCATTTAGTAGCTGTCGTTTAGATATCAAGGTACTCTTGTAATTGCTTAAAATTTAAGTTAAAGAGTTGATTATGTGGATTTAATTTAATTTAATTAGTACTACTATAATTAAATTAATTGGAAAATGGGAGTTGTCTATTAGCTTAAAGAAGGTATCAATTTGGACAAAATTGAGGCTATTTTTTATAGTACCAATAAGTTTGGAGTTTATTCTTTGGTGTTTTGTGAGTATGAAAATGGAAGTGTCATTTTCATTTGGTTTTTAGGGTTTTTTGCAGTAATGAAACTCTGGCTACTGCCCACATTTTATGCATATGCATTAAAATTTATGTATGGTGTCATTGTTGGTTGTGTTTGCAAATTTTGATGCATATAACTGGAATAGTCCAAAATATTAACTCAAGTTCCTTAACTTTTAATTGGGTATATAAATTAATGTAGTTGTTTATGAAATTCTAGTTCTTGGGTTATTTTCTTTTACTTAATTTAATCGTATAACTCTCAAATTGTGCTAACAGATTAAAAAAATGATGGGTGGGTTTTATTTTGACAATTAATGGGTGGGTTGAATATTTAATAATGTTACATTATTTACGGAGGCGGACTAAAATGTGAATTTTATATAATGTCAATTAGTGAATTTTTTTTACGTGTCTGTTTATACCACATTTTATTTTGACTTAAGTGATTATTTTTATAATTTGTTCACAATTATTTTTCTACGAGGAAAATCAATTTTGAACAGTGATTATCTCTTGTGGCAACTTAGAGTGACACGTGGTGTATCCAAAGGTAAACTAAGGAACCATTTATTATTTGACGCGTGTTTTCATTGAGTCAATTAATACGCAAAAAAATAGAAGACATCAAGGTGAGTCAGAGTCATCGATCAGGAGATCATGAGAAGTTGAATTTCATTAATGGAGAGCAGTTGGGGATGGAGAAGTGACTTAGTGGATGCAAGCAGTTTCCCTCCAATATCTATAAATATCAGAAAGATCGATAAAAGAAGTCCAACCAAATCGTCAATCAAACAAGAGAAAAACTCTAACAAATTCATTTTAGACCTTAGAACTTAGCAAATTTTCAATTTCTTTAGTTCATCAATTTCTTGATTTTCATACGTTCAATTTTCCTTAGTTGTAATTTCCTTCAATAAAGTTTCAATAGAAATACATCATTTTCTCTTGAATTCCAGTATATTTTATTTGATAATTTTCATCAACTTTCTTTGAATCGGTATCGTTTTGGTTACCAGAACCCATAGAAATTTTAGGTCTCTTTATTTCTTGCAATCATTTGATTTTTAGAAGTTAAGTAGTGCAATTTAGTACATAGTTTGAGAAACTATAAATCTCTAGCACGCCCGTACACTCCACTAAAAAAGCCGAAATAACGTGTTTTCAGAGTAATACACTCAAGTTTTTGTTCTTTGTATTTCCAAAACAAAAAAAAAAAACAATTTTTTTTTCTTTGGATAACAATAATAATAAACTCATTTTTAAAAAGGTATCATATTTGTAAATGCTGAGTCCGTCCGTAGAACTGTTAATCCTACCATCAAAATACATAGGTCAAATTCTAGAACATAGAACCAAAAAATTTCTTAGTAACTTGGCAATTATTGGCCCACTGGACCCTAATGAAACTGGGATAAGAACCTTTAAATGTAGCTACAACATAAATAAGGGAAGTTGCAAGCAAATGAATTACTTAGGATAAAATTGAGTATTGAGACACACTAATAATACCAAGATAAAGATCCACATTAGACTTCAGAATATTAGGTTCATAATATCAAAATGCAGACCTCCAAATCTCTTATCTAAAGAAAAAAAAACAAACAGGTAGATCACATTGTCTAGAAGTCAAGCAAACACATTATATTTCCCTTACACAACACACATTTTTGGGAATTTTCTATAGCAAGACACACTTCTAATCTTTACAAGCAGCTATTCTCTTCAAATTTGCTATTATTAATATGAAAATCAAACCTTCTTGTGCAAAGCAACCAAGTCCAGAGTAGACCCGTAAGCTCTATGCAAAGCTTCAGTACACCAACCATGTCCGTCATCAACAGTAGGCATCCTAACTTCCATGAATGGTGCTGCTGGTTTGTCAGTACCCGGCATCATCACTCCAGCAAAAACTCTCAGTACATAAGAGGCATCAATGTCCATACACACCCTTATCTCTGGAACTCCTTTAAGCGCTGGTGGAATTCCGACAATCTTGAAATAGCCAAGCAGATGATTTTCTTCCACTGTTTTCCCTTCTCCCTCGTAAACAAGTATCAACGCTCCAGTTTGGTGATCATGAGCAGTCGTGAAAGACAGCTCTCTCCTTGCAGGCATTGTGGTGTTTTTTGGGATCACAGGAATAAAGTTGTTTCCGACTTCTCTTATACCGATAGCTAGAGGAGTAGCTTGGATAGTTAATAGATCCAAACTTCCGAAAGGATCACTGATTCCCGATGCGACTGCTCCTTCAAGTGCTGCTCCACATACTGCAGCTTCCAATGGGTTCATGTCTCCATAAAGTTCCTGCCTTTTACATAAAGCTTTCACAAGGTTTCTTATCCCTGGTATGTTTGAGCATCCGCCCACTAGAATTACATCAGAGACATCGTCCATGTCAGTCCTTGAGTCATGTAAGCATTGTCTTATGAGATTCTTGCTCTTTTCGAACACATGACGGTTCACTTCCTCGAATTCTTCCTGCGTGATGATTTTACTTATTTTCGTCCCATTTCCCAAATCAACATCAACCTTAACACTGTTTTGAAAGGAAAGCTGATGAATTGCATCTTGTGTTGCAACTCGAAGCAATCCCATCATTCGGATTTCGTTGATGCCATGGCTCGATAAAATGCTCTCTGAATTTGGTAAAAGATATTGCATCATATTCTGTAACATATCTTCACCTCCAATAGCAGCTCCTGCCAAGCCCTTAATCTGTGAAATTCCTCCAGCCGTAGCACTCACCGCTACGTCACAGTACCCGGCTCCCATATTGAATATGAGAGCAGTCTTTTCACTTCCACTGCCCATATTCTCATGTACAATTTGCTGCTGCTGTTGTGCGTATAAGAGAGCTACAGCTGTTGGTTCAGGCATAAGTCTGAGGACATGAAGACCAGCCATGGCACAAGCCCTTTCAATTCGTGTCAGCTGAAACCTACTAAATGACACTGGAATGGTCAGGACAACATCTCTTATAGGTCGCTTCAACTGCACTTCAGCCATTGTTCGTAATTCCACAAGAAATATTGCTAGAACTTCTTCAGGGGTGGTGGATCTCCAAGCATCATTCACCAAGGCTGCAATAAATGGGCGAACACCGATATCCAAAGTTTGTACCATAAATGGGAGGCTTTTGCTAGCATGAACAACGGGATCAGTGTCTACTCGTCCAATCAAGCGCTTCATATTGAAGATTGCCGATCCAGATAATACTTCTTGCTCATGGGACAATTGATTACTGACTCCACCAGAAGGAGTATCGTCTTTGAAGGTCACATATGAGCGCATCAACTTCTGGTTTCTAGTATTCTTAAGGAGCTCAATCTGGGTGCCATTCCAGACTGCAATACTGCACTGAGAAGTGCCTATGTCAATTCCAACTGCAAGTTCCGGAAAAGAAGAAGATTTTTCTTCTCCGGTAGTCTCGCTATCAGATGCAACAGTGTATTGTGGTTCATCCATTTCTGCAACAAATTATACAATGATGATGATATTAACAACAGTTTACAGTAAAGTGAAAACATAGCATAACTACTAGTTACAAAGGGGAGTTTGAATCTACATTTTCTGACAGATAAATAAAAGGACCAACTCAGTTCACATGAGATAGATCCTATGTTTCTGCCTTCAAGTCGATTTTCACCAAAACAATTAGCACATCAAATGGCGTTTGAAAGCAAGAATACTGAAAACCATCTGTGTGAATTTCGTATCGGAAACAAGATAAAACAGAATACTCTCTCGCTATCTATAACAATGGTGAGCTTGACATTGAAACATGCACAGAGTCAAGGGCAAATAGAAAATTTAACAAGACATCATCCATTCTACATTAATGTTTCGAGCGCGCAAAGAGAACATATAGAAATTGTCGGAAAACAAACATTGAAAGGACTATCAAATTGCTTAAAATGAACTAATACGTGTATATGACACATGTATCTACAGGAAAGATCCCTAATCCCTCTTATGGCTGACCGAGGACACACAAATATACATAGTCCCCAATCCCATTGCTGATATAGAAGCAAATACCCCCAAAACCTAAGTCAGCTTTCGAGGCCAGTGAAGACAACAAAGACAACTTAATTAAAGAAAAGAATGGAGATTATTCAGCTAGGATTTCCAACAAACACATTCAAAACAATAAGCACGCATCCAATGGCGATAGCAAGGCCATGGCAACTATTAAATATATACAAGATTTACATAAACATCAATGACATTACTGTTCGACATCCTAAGAAACTTATGTAATTTGATGAAGAAAACCATTAATCTTACCAAGAGGAAACGAGAACCATCGAAAATCTTCAATCAAGAACAACAAGAAACGAAATGAAGAACACCTTACAAATCTTTCGTAATATATAAAAAGAAGTTGAAGAAAACCATGGATAACAGACTAACAAATGCAGAAATTAACGGATTAAATGATTCCAAGAAGAGAGTAAGTTGCAGAAACGCGACGATAGAAAAAGATCAATAAGGCGTGGCAAGTCATTAAATGGAACCAAGATAACGTAATTTCTAGACAAGTAACATAAAGATGAATAGCATGTACTGTTCTACATCATCAAGAACTTGTAAAATCAGTCGCGATATATAAATTGTAGTCCAAGAAAACCTTAAGTAACACAGAAATTAACAGATAAAAAGATTGTAAGAACAGAAGAAGTAAAGAAACCAAAAGAAATCTTAGTCAAGAATTCAAGATGATTGTTTGATGAAATTAAGAGTAAAGAAACGATAATGAAGAAGATTAGAAATGAAATTAGCAAAAATAAGGAAGATGATGGAGATGGAAACCTGAAATTGAGTAGAGATATTGGACAAGTTTAGCGTTGAGAAGAAGAAAGGTGATGGATGAGAATGTAAATGTAGCAGAGAACAATGGCTGGAATTTCAGACGACAAAACTAAGATGACGCTTCGTCTTCTAGACTTTCCTAGACTCGCTTCGCGCTTTTTAGATTGAATTTCTTTTCCTATTTTCTTATTTTAACATATGCTTTTTATTTTTATTTTTTAAACAAATTCGTTATTTTTTTATAATGGACAAAATCACTTTTTATTTTTAGTTAATTACTTTTCAATAACCCTTTAATGGATCAGTTTCAAAATTATGTAGTCTATTGAGATATATTGGACAAAATTACATACTTATTTTATTTGCAATTTCAAATAAATTTTTTTTTTGACTTATGATTACCTTTAGTTCAATTCAGAACAAAATTTTTTAAGTACATGTGAAAATTCCAAATAGAAATCTAACTATTTGAGTCTATTAAGTGTTCAAACCAACTATATTAGGCTGAATTATTAGTTATGATATCTTAACCATAATCATCTAACTCAAATTATTTTCATCAAACTATATAATTTTGATTGTTTTGGTATCTTTAACTATTTTACCGTATTTTCGGATTATCATCCAATCAATGAGCTGAGCCATACATATTTCAGACTGTAAATGAGCTGAGCCGCTTATGAAAGGCTCGATAAAAGCTCCACTTGATTTGTGAATGAACTACTATGCTCGATTATATATAACCTCCTGAGCAAATCCCACTAAAAGCTCGTAAATGGTCAAATTTGAAAAAAATATTTGGACAAAAAATATCCTTGTTCATGTCAACAAAATCAATCTTTTTTTTAGTTCTATAAACAATGCAAACCACGTTACTTTATTTGCTAAAAAAACAAATCACAATCATTTATTTGCAAAATTCTAAAATCAGAGCAGTTATATGAAATTTAACCCAAAAAGAAATGGTTAGTATTTCTATCATTTGTTTCATATTAATGGGCTGGAATGGAAACAAATATAGGGCTTTTACACAACAAAGTAAAAAAAAGCGGCCCAGTATCTAAATAACCTTGGAAACATTTTCACATCTCACTTGCATTTTCACTTTATTTACCTTATTCTAAACTTCTCACATCTCCATCATGGCGGGAACTGGAGCTTCCACGGCGGCGGAAGAAAACCTAAACAAAAAATTCAAATCCGACGTCGTACAATCAGAAGACCGATTGACCACCTTACCGGATTCCCTTATCCACCGCATCCTCCGCCTTCTTCCGGCAACCGACATAGTCAAAACCTGTGTTCTATCCAAACGTTGGATTTCTCATTGGACTCATGTTCCAGTTCTCGAATTCACTCCTATTAAAGGTATATCTCCCGATCATTTTTCCAATTTCATCGACAAAACCCTAACTCTCCACCATTGCTCCAACATCGACAAATTCGCCATCACTATCCGCTTTTCGGCCCACGAGTTTCCTAATTTGGCCTCGTGGATCCGTTTTGCTGTCGAAAAACATGTCAAGGAGCTTGTTTTAGAGCTCGTTGAGGGAAGCTTCCGGTACTTGTTGCCGCGGTTTATATTCAATTGTTCTTCGTTTGTTAAATTGAGTTTATCTTCGTGTGATTTCGAGTCGACTAGGAAAGTACATTGGGAATGTGTTAAGAGTTTGCGTTTAGATGATTGTATTGTCGGGAATAGAGAGATTCAGGAAGTTTTATCCGGTAGTCCGCTGCTTGAGAAGTTGGAATTGTCTGGATGTGATACATTGGAAGCGCAGCTTGTTATTGCGTCTGAAAGTTTGAAGAGTGTTGTTGTGGATGGATTTGATTACAGCTCCAAGGTTGTTGAGATTTCGTGTCCTAATGTTGAGAGATTGAGGTTGTCGGGGTTATCGTGTTTTACATCGCTTAGTTTAGTGGATTTGCCGTCTTCAGTTGATGCTACTTTGGATTTTCACTACGATATAGATACTGGAGAATATATGAGTCACGATGACCGCTTAAATTTGGTCCAGCAGACTCTTCGGCAGGTTCAACATGTTGAGAAGCTAGAAATTGGGAGGTGGATGATGGAGGTATGTTTTTGAGAAAAACTGCATTTCTTTTTTATGAGATTATAATAAAACAGTTGAGCATTTAAGTTTAATTTCATTTCTGAATATTCATTGTCATTATGTTGAAGATTCTATCATCGTCAAAGGAGGATAGAGAATGTATAGGTGGTTTGCCAGATTCTTTCATTCACCGGATCATCTCTTTTTCGCCATCAAGAAAAGACATCACTGACGGTTACAAGAGCTGGAGAAATAAATGGACTGATGTAGCAATCCTGAACTTTGTTTCCAACGGTATGTATTGTCCTATAATTCATCAATTTAATTGACACTGACAATCTTTTTTATATTAGAAGTCGTTTTAGGCATAAGGAGTACTAATTCTCTATGATTGATTCCTTGAATACAGAGAAACTTTGTATCGATTCCAAAGATATCCCTTTGCTGTACCTGGATCCTAAATTGTCGTTGTGGATTTGGCTCGCTGCCAGAAAAGGTGTGAAGGAGCTCATTTTGGACTGTAATGGTGCTAATGTGGAATCTGGGCTTGAGTATCCATTGCCACAGTATCTTTTCAACAATTCGTCATTGGTTAAGATGGAGTTATGTGCTTGTGAATTTATGCCGACTGAAAAAGTGAATTGGGAATCTCTTAAAAGTTTGGAGTTAGATCATTGTTTATTGTCCAATCAAGCGATTGAGAATGTTTTATCTGGTAGTCCTTTGCTTGAATACTTAGAATTAATTTATTGTATCTTTGAAGGGGCAGTTGTTATTGCTTCTAAGCATTTGAAAACGTTGATTCTAATGGAATCCTACAAGAACTGTCATCTCCTGGAAATTTCATGTCATAATCTTGAGAGCTTGAAAATTTGGAGGTACTTGGGTTCTACATCTCTTCAATTGATGGACTTGCCTGCTTCACTTCATGCTAGTTTGAAATTTTACATCAGTGAATCAGATGATTTCAGTCCTGATGACTGTGTGAATTTAGTTAATGAAAACGTGAAGCCAATTCTGCATGTTGAGGAGCTAGAAATAGAGTTGAGCAGAATGAGGAGCTAGAAATCCAGTATTTGGTTCTTGAAGGTAACTGTTTGAGAATTTTTCTTTTATTATATCTTTGCATTCCTCAAGATCAGACATCCACCTGATTACTTAATATGGTCTAGAACTAATATTAGAATCTAATCGGATTACAAGTGAGTTTAAGTTTTAGTTCCTTGCAATGATCTCTGAATATTCATGGTCCTTAAAGTTGTATTGATTTTTTTTTTTTGGTATGACCAATTCACAGATACATTCTTGACCAAACAAAGTCTGTTTGCAGATTGTTATGAAAAGCCGGAAAGTTTATACTTGATCACCAAAAGCTTGTTATGAAATGTGTTTCGTAGAGTTGGAAATAAGATGGGTATACTTGAAGCTCCTTGATGTTCGGATGCAAAAAAAAGGTATCTTCTCCATATTGCCATTGTTAATATGTCGATATGCTTTTCGCAAAATTTAATGGTAATTTTGTGTTTCCTTTAGCTAGTGGAATCTTGAACTAATTTGGTGCAAGATACTAATTGCTTCTCCAAACAATCTTACCAACTTTTCTTTTATTTTTGTTTGATTTTGAAGATAATCATCTCATGCTTATGTTTTTGGTGATTGTAAGATTGTTTGTGTTGGTTCGGAAATAAGCTAACTATTTGCCTTATCGGTTAACCAACTAGGAGTGTCAAAGTCGGATTTACTGTTATAATAGTGTGATAATAATTATATATGATATAAATGATACGAAGGTCATAATTATGTTTGAAAGGTTGGTTGTCTTAAAAGAACTGTGGCTATAAATCTTCTTAACATGTTAGAAAATGGCATTTCTATAGGCTTGTTGTTAGGGTGGCTCAGAGGCCCCCCTTCTCTTAGCCCCTCCCTCTCTCTACATTAGTCATCTTTTGTAAAAATTTCTGGCATTATAGCCTCATTTTGTTCCCTTTTTTGGTTAGATTTTTTTTATGATTGTGAGTTTGTTCATTAGAAATTCGGCGACCATTTAGACCATATGTGAACCAACATGGTGTTTGTATTATATGTTGTATATTTTCCAAATAATTATACATGATGTAAATGATAGAAAAATCATAAATTGTCTTCTAACTTCTAAAGGCCGCGTCAAGCGAATTTCATTAACCGTGTTAGGAATTGACATCTTTATAGCCTTGTTAGGTTGGTTTGAGGGCTATTTTTCTACCACCTCCCTCTCTCTATACTGGCTCTAGTCTATAAAATTTTCCACCATTATTATTAAGAATTTGATGCATGTTTTTGGCTCTCTGAACCATATTCTTTTCCCACTCCAAACAGTAGAAGGGAATCTGTTGGTTTGGGAAACAAGAACTACTTTACCTGTTCCCGTAACTGTTTGAGAAAAGTTGTATACATCTTTGATGTCCTTTAATATCTTAATATGATTGTCTAGTGCTAATATTTTACAGCTCAATATAAGAATTCAACCTCATTACGAGTTCAAGTTTTAGTTCCTTGTAACAGATAAAATTTAGAACTAGACACATTGGCTATACTTGAAGCTATTGGTCGTTGGATTAGATTGATTATTTGAAGTTTGTAAGTAAACGGTAGCTCCTTCACCTTACTCATTTTTAAAATGTAGGCTTGCTCTTTTGCAAATTGTGATGGTGAATTTGTGCTTCTCCTAAGTTAAAACTCTCACTAATTTGGTGCAAATCAAGAAGTGAATGATTGGATCTCTCGGAAAAAAAATAGGATTTTTTTTTTAGGTTCTCTGTAAAGCTAGTGGAATATTAAAGAAATGAGGCCTAAATAAATGAGCTTTGGTTTTGGGCTTCAAAATTTAGTTTTGCTTATCAATTATTTCATTGTATTGGGCCTGAATGGAAACTAATGTAGGGCTTTTATAAAACAAAGTAAAAATGCAAAAGATGTATAAAAAGTTGAATTTTGAATATTTAAGCATCAGATTTTGACGCAAACTGGTTATCAAAGTGAAAATAAATTTAAAATAAATTGAGAAGAATAGAACTAAAAAAAAAAGGAGAAAAACTCGAAAGTAATTAGTAGAGAACTGGTGTATTTATTAAAAGAGCAGAATATAATACTCCAACTTGATATATACAAATCCTTTTAACATCCTCTTTGTGACGCCTATTTTTTGATTTGGCCCAGAGTTTTTTAAAAATATTGTATATCCCATCTTAGATCTGTTATTTATTTGGTCAATAAGTACTAAGAGAATGCTATTTTACAAAAAAATAAAATAAAATAAAAATGGCAAGTTCGGGAGTATATATATTTTTGAATTGACAAGTTGATGTATTGTTTTAAACTACTGAAGGACACCTTTGATGCTTAGGAACTCAAAAAGAAGACTCTGACTTGACGGATTAGACAACTTGGGTGTTTAAAATCTTATTAGTTTCCGACTAATCCTTGAATAGACCCCGTCTAGACTTTGAAGGCCAAAGCCACCCTAACAACTCCTAACGTTTTTTAATACATTGATGATAATGTCAAAGTATAATGGCAGGAAAAAAAAGAAGTAGAGTAAAATATTAAACCTACAAAATCCCACTAAATTTGTAGGGCTAAAAACGAAGGTTTTTACACTTTGAATTAACCTTTGAAATCATTCCCCTCCAAATAACCTCACTTGATAAACATGGAAATATATAATGTATCCGCCTTATAGAGGTTGATGATGGATCTGGATGTTATCAAGTTAGAAACAGTAGCTAAAGAGAATTCTCTCCGGGGACTTCTTCTATCCAAGAATATAAACAAAGGGTAGTATACCACAAACAATTTTTATACATCCATTAGAAAAAAATAGGGTCAATAATACATTTTCTGCAACGAAATGTGAAATGAAATTTATGAACAAGGGTGTGCATATTAGCTATTAGAGCCAAGCTATTAGTCAACAATCCATTGGATTTCTCCAACTGATCCCTCATTGCATCAGGAACCATTGATCCCATCTCCTCTAAGCCATCCAAGCAAGTCTGCTCATATATCATGGCCGCGCTGATCCATCTCTCCACATCGTTCATAGTCTCCCGAGTCAACGCTGTCTCTTCTGATCCAATGGCCAATATTACCAGTGAATCATTGAGTTTACTCACCGCCGAGTCGAATAAAGTCAAACAATACTCTACAGAAGGCTGATGGTTGAGAGTTCTGAATTGAGAAGAAACGTTATTCAGCTCATTCATTGAAACCTGTAGAGAGAGCTTTATGATGGCTTCTAGATCGGGGTTTACGAAGGAGTCAACCTCATGTAATTCGATTAAAGAGACGGTTAAGGTTAGGAGGAGGATGCCCGTGACTATAAACAGCGTACGGTTGGTGGAGGTACAGGTCTGACTTTCGAGAAAATTAATGGATTCCATGTTGAAGATGAACTCGTGGCCAAGGTATCGGTAACTAGCAAATATTAAAGATGAACTCAACTGTGTTTGTTTAGTTTGATTTGTGTTTCTTGAAGAAGGAGATGAGTGAAGGGGCAATCTCTTATTAAGCAAGCAACAACGGAATAAATATTAAACATTGTAAAACGTGTTTACTAAACAATTCAGCTCTGCTCGCAAGGGATTTTTCTTCATAAAAAAATTCAAAAAAATATTCAGCTCTGCTCTCAAGGGATTTTCCTTCATAAAGAAATTCGTGGTGTTAGAGATAAATTATTCAATATGTTGCTTGGGGTGAAAAAATTTTCAAAACTAGTTTTCCCGTTGACCTTATTAAGGATATGCAGATTCTGTACCTAAAGCTTGGGTTGAGTATGGGTTTAATACCGCCCGGAGATTTGAAAATCTCTGGAACCGAATTGAAAACTAAAGATTTGTAAAATTCAATTTTCGGTATTGAACCGGACATAAAATTCTCCGGGTTGGATTGTCCCAAATTTTCGGAAAATTTAAGACGGAAATTCGAATACTCAAAATTAATTAAATTATATACAAAATATAATACCTTTTTGGAAATTTCAAAATTATGCATCACTGAAGTCTATTATTTTTGGCTGAATAGAGCAAAAGTAAATAAACCTTAACAGAACTGAAATTGCTAAATAGAACTGAAATGGCTGAACTGAACTAAAATTGCTAAATAAAACTAAACTAGTCTAAAATTGATGAACTGTTGAATTGAATTGAATTTACTGAATTGAATATAATTACATTAATTTTATCAATCTAAAATAAATTAATACTATGATAAATAAATAAATAGGTATAATTTCTTAAATCGTTTTAATATTGATGTTTCATCACCGATTTTTTTTTAAAAAAATAGTTGTCATCTTCCTTGGGAAAACATAACTCATCATATTGATTATATAATATTAAACACAATTACATATAATAGTTGGGTATTTAATTAGACTATAAATTCTTATGAAATTATGTTGTTTTTAATTTTCTACAATGTACAAACTAATAAATTCTAGATTATAAAACCAAATAAATAAATATTTGCTTGTCAAACAAAAGAAATATTTAATTTACAAAATTAAATTTACTTGGTAAGTTTATGAGTAGCAAATAAATATCAATACCAATATATAAGCAAATCACATCAAATCCTAAGATAGACAAATTGTATTGTAGAAAAAACTCACACTCCCACTAAATTAATGATAGAACATTTTTGCTCTTTAAAAGTTAGGCCCCGTTCTTTTGGACTGAAAAAATCTGAACTGAACTGAATGTTGTTGAACTGAACTGAACTGAAATGAACTAAATTTTGCTAATACTGAAAAATAAATATTGAAACTTGAATAAATAATAATAATATTAGTTTTTAATAATAACTATAGTAAAAAAATTAAAAATATAATAATAATTATTAATAATAATAAGATTGTGCACGTTTGAGATACCGATTATACATCATGGTCTGAATGTTAATGGAATGCTAGATTCAGATATGTTTAATACAGATCGTAAAAACGTCATGTTTGCAGTGCGGAATGCTATAGCACACCAAATTTCGGAATGACTATTATAATATTTTTAAATTTCTTTAATTGATGCTAATTTGCTCATAATACTACACAACACTGTTACAAGATTTTTGAATTTCTTATTACAATACATAAGCAAAATCGAAAATTTTTGTATATTAAATCCAAATTTATATAGTAGAAATTATTAAGTTGGTAGAACATTGTAACGTATATTGGTAATAATATTTACTTACATTAAAATTATAATAAATATTAACATATTATATTTAAATAAAATAAATATTTATTTGTAATTTATTAATCTGAACCGTTGCTATTGAACTGACCTGAACTGAACTGAATTGAATATTGCTGAAATGAACTAAATTAAATGCTACTGAAAACTGAACTGAATGTTACTGAACTGAACTGAATGTTGCTGAACTGAACTGAACTGAATGTTGCTGAACTGAACTGAACTTAAAATAAGTTCTAATAAGTTCAAAAGAACAAAGCCTTACTTTGTATTTGCAAAAAATACGAACATAACTCTTTAATTTTAGCTTTCAAAAAAAAATATATTTAACTTTAAGTTCTTAATTTGATTACAAAACTATCAATTTTTAAATACAATAAATCAAACAAATACATTTCAAATCAATTCAAAATTTATCAATATTTTAATATTAAACTTATCTTTAAATTCTATAACAGCTTAAATTGCAAATGAATCACATTAAATATCCGAAATTTCGAAACCTTAAATCAACTAATTTGAGATTTAGAGTCAAATTCTAAAACTCAAATTAACAATTGCATGGTATGAAATGCTGAGAGATGGAAATAACTTTCCGAATTTTACCATAATATTTGACGTGAAATTATTTATTTAGAGATTCTTTACAATAATCAGTTTGCTCTTCGTATACATTTTTGTATTTTACCTTGGTTGCCAATTTTGAAAGCAAAAGTAATTTGGAGCAATTGGTAATACATGTATGTAATTGAGTTAAAAATATGAATGACTTTTCTATTGGTACAATTTTGTAATTAATCTTATTTTTGGGTTATATAATGATTTTTCTCAGAAATGCTCATTTAAAGAGTTGGAGAGACTATTTATTACAATCGAAAGTTGGAGAGGTCAATAGCAACATTAAAACAAGTTTAAGGAATTATTTGTATATTCGGCATCATATAAAGCAAGGAAGAAAAAGAGGGAAGGAATGGCGGGATGGGCTCCAAGCGGTGAATGGGCCCATGTATTCAACGAGATTTTATGAAATCGATTTACACTTCACAAGAATTTTCTTTCTATTATTATTTTATATTATCTTTATTATTACTATTCGAGGATAGATTATTAGGAGGTTCTAGATTTTAATCTTTATTTAAGAACCTTTTATTGGAGATGTAAACAAATATAAAGAAGGTTTATTTTGTATTTGTGATTCTGCTATGCACTTTTTACAAATTTAATGGGGATATCCTTAAACTTTCTTTAAAGTTTAAGTCTCACTTATAATTTTTCTTACTTATGAGTTTACAAGTTGCCATTTTCTAGATGATGCCATTAGAGATGGCAACGATACGGTTCGGGGGTGGATATGCATTTTTCATTTCGCATTTAATTTTTTCGGCGACGGTTTCGGTTAATCTCCAAAAAGAGGATTGGTAATTTTTTTATTCTCACACCCGCCTGTACATATACCCACAGTTTTTAGAGAATCTCCAACATCCAAAATAATTTATAGTTCAAATACCGAAATTTAATCAATAAAATTATTGTTTTATAAGATATCAGAATTAATACAATATTTGCAAAATTTAAATTTTTTTAAAAGATCCTAAAAGATCAACTAATTTGAAAACTACAATTGTTTAGAAGTTTACAAAAAATAACCAACAAATATAAATATAATGCTTGTTCTCAATAAGCTATGGATTGATTATTTAATAAAAAAAAGGTGAGATTTAATTATAATAAATTTTGTAATATATATATAAATTTCTATAACTTCAATTCATTTATATAGTTTTGGTTACTTTTCAGTATTTTTCGGAGATCCTTGTAGGTTATGCAGTTCGAGATAGTAATCTCCATCCCCGCCCAAATTTAACTTTCGGTGATAAAATTTCCCTCGCGCCCACCCCACGTTCAAATAATTCGGTTATTCCTCCCCTTATCAGTTCGAACATTCGCGATTTTTGGGTTTCCCCCGCCCTATTGTCACCCCTAGATACCATCAAATAAAAAAATAAAAACACCAAATTAACTGTGATAGTGCGATCCAATATTTAGGAGCATACACCTGCAAATGTTTGTCCTACAAACTTCACACTTCGAATATATATCTTTACTCGTGGGTATAATTTGTTAAGTATTTTTTACTAAAAGTTGCTTTTCCAACTTCTCTAAAAAAATAGTTTTACAATTATCAAACATTGATTATAGCTGGAAAAGATGCGACTGAGCAAAAATAATTTAGTTCAACATTATAAAATTATGTAATTATAATCTCGTATTATAGGATTTTTCACGGACAACGCAACTTATCTTGCTATTTTTTACATATTATTTTCATGACCATAATACAACCTCAAGAATCTTCCCTCATTTTCATGATCATAATAACACAACTACTTAATGATCAATTTTGAATACTTTTCCTCTTTCAAAAACATATCAAACTCTTTGACAGCATAAATTGATCATTTCATAGATAATACATAAAAACAAAACTAAAATAAATTGACAATAAAGTTGGAAAGATTCCAACATAAACAAACTATAATATAATTAGAAGGGTAGTAATGTTAATCAGAAATGTGTGTGATCAAATCAGAAACAGCATCTCACGCTCTACCTTTTCCGAGTCCCGTTAGGACGGCTCGCCACGTAAGCTCTCAATGAAGGGGACTGCGTGAGACCGTCCAGAGCTACTATTGTGTTCTGTGTTCCGTTCTTCTGTTGTATTCTTCTTCTTGCCATGTAACCTCGTATCCAAGGAGTTACATCCTCGCTTACCTTAATCATCACGAAAAAGATTATTTGGTAGACGATGATCATGCTGAAGATCACGCTAAGATCAATCCATTTCGAGCGGTTCACATTGATTTGGAATATGTATTCCAGGATGTATTCTCCAGCAATCTTAGGTAGACCGTCTGGTGTGTTGTTGTCGAACCACAACCCTCTCAAATCGTTCTGATATTGTCCCTGCAAAACGCCACATATATGTTTCTGTCTGAGCAACTCCGGACTGAGTAATAGTAAAAAAAGTATGTGTACTAACTTGGGGTCAGCATACCTGTAATGCCCAAAAGTGGAAACTAATGTATGACATCGGATAACGCCAAACAGGCTTCGGTATGTCATTTGGAAGCCTAAAGCATCCGGACACAAGCATGAAAATTCCCTGTAACAACATTAACAATAATGAGGGGTTGTTTGAGATGCTTTTTCTGTCCCGAAAAAAGAAAGATCGGTGCAAGATGCAAACCTGAATACCGGCTCCAATAATGATTCCCATGAGGAAGTTGGGAACAATGCTGGCAATGGCCATCATCAAGCTCTCAACAACGGTGACACTCGCGTAAAGGCACAACACAAAGAACAAATAATGTTCGAAACCAGGGTGAAGGCGGACCATGTAGTAACAAATAGTCCCAGAGATAAATGTGATTAGTATCAAGAATGGCATCGCAGAGATTGTGTTACCAATCACAAAAGCACTCACACCATAGTGTCCGTTCAGCCTTTCTCGTTGGAAAACCTACAAAAATTTGGGGATGGATCAAACATCTATGGATCAAACATATACTAACCTTCATATCTTCTACGAAAGAAGGGAAGCCTCCAATGGACATGAAGGTTACAAAACCGAAGACAAATGAGGCGCAAGAACCTCTCGCCTGTTTCACAACGAATATAAGACATTCAGAACCAGAACTCTTTCATTATCTGAGATCATACAACAGAAAAGAAAGAATAGTACCAAGATTGAATTGTATCCAGTCCCAATGTTCAAGTAGATAGTCCCGATGCAGATGGTGACCAACACATAAATCACGAGCCTGAGCCAATAGTACCCGAAATCCCTCGACATGTTGATGAATGAACGTTTCGTTAAAGTAAATGCCTGCATCAAGAAACTAGCCTGACTTCCTCCTGTATCTAGCACTGTTCCTTTCTGTAACACATTCAAAAACAATTAGCAACTCAGTATGTTCCTTCATTGAATTAAGCATTTGATCAATGCTAGATTAATGATGAGAAATGGAATGAAAGGACTTACAAATTTGGATATCTCCTCAACTTTTTCTCTTGCCGAATAGCTGAACTGAGAGCTTCTATAGTAGTCTACAAGCATTCGTATGGCTTCAGCAGTTGTTATCTTATCGAGAGGATCATCACTCGACTCAAACTGATCATAGAAACAGAATTCATCTTTAATCAAACCATAGGAACATTACAATTACTTAAGCATTTCTTCGTTGTTAAAGAGGCATACCCGGAGTTTCATAGACCCTTTGAGAGTAGCTTTTAATTTGTCGAAGTCAGAATTGATGCATCTGAGGAAATGATCAGAAGGATTCCTCAGAGCAGGACATGGAAATCCGGCTTGTGCAAAGAACTGTCATTTTATCATTTAACACAGAGTTAGAATCAGAATTCCAAATACTAATTCTACATTAAGACGTTGAAATTCTTGCCTCGTATGCGTCTGAAGCCTGTCCGAAATAAACAGTTTTGCCTCCTGAAAGCAAGTACAATCTATCAAAAAGTTCAAAAACTTCACTACTCGGTTGATGAATGGAAGCAATCACAGTCCTTCCGTCTCTTGATAGGCCACGTAACGTCTGAGTTACAAAGAAAGCCGAAGCACTGCCACACATGAAAACCACACATAAACATATATACACATTATAGTCCAAACTAAATAAGATTCGAGCCGGATGGACTACCTGTCAAGTCCGCTGGTTGGTTCATCAAGAAAGAGCAATCTAGGCCTCATAAGGATTTCAAGAGCGATACTAACTCTTCGCTTTTCGCCTCCACTAACGCCACGTAAATGCCAATTCCCAATAACTGTATCAGCACAATCTTGCAGACCCATCTCTATGATGGTGCTCTCAACCAAAGCCCGTTTTTCAGACCATGGCATCTTGTCGGGGAGACGCAAACGAGCTGAATACGAGATTGTTTCTCTCACCGTTAGAGTTCCAATCAAGTTATCATCTTGTGTCACATAGGCCTACACACATATATAGCAGAACATGGTTCAAAAACATAATCGTTAATTATACTTAAACTGAAAATCTTTAGTTAACTGATCATAAAAACATCTTTTCAAATGATAAGTTCGTCGCTAATACCACGTAAGGATGAGTTCCTAAGATAAATTACATCCATGATCCCTGAATTCTGTAACTCGCTCATTTTTAACCCCAGAACTTCAAAACTAGACATTTTTGGATCATCAAACTTTGTAAGTTTCTTCATAATGACACATTTTAAGTCGATCAACTTGGAATAGAACTTGGGGACTTCCAAGTAAAAACAAAATAACGTTGTAATTCTTTTCCAATGAAATTATTGGTACATTATACACATCAAACAAATTACAATAAAAAAACTAAATTACACTTTTCATAGCAGAAACAGAATAAAATTTGTATCATAGCGGAAACATAATAGAAGAATAAAATTTGTATCAGTGACCCGACTTGATTTCACAGTTCAATATGATGTCCAAACAATCAGATCAGTGACAATATCAATATAAGAAAAGTCTAAAAATTAATGTTATTAATTTAGAATCACTTTTTCCAAGTAACCATCACATTTGATTTTCTAAAATTTGCATTTCTGAATTTTTTGATGGCTAAACATTTTTTTTCTTAACTAAAGAACACTTAGATAATCTTAAAACCACAAAATCAAAAAAAAAAAAATATTGATTAAAGTATTATTTTCATTAGCTCTACGATAAAAGATTGCCTTTACCATCTCGATCATCATTAGAAAAGGCTATTATATAAGTAAGATGTAGATTCAAGGGTTATTAATATCTAACTATAAAATTTAGGGGTCCGGAATGTAATTTACCTTAAATCAGATAAGGTCTATAAAAAATATGAAAGTACAAAACGACATTTAAATGCATCACAGACAGAATCATCCGTCTGTAAATCCAAATTTTCGTTTTCCCTTAGATTGAAATATAGAAAAAGCAGTATTCTTACAGCAGCTACAAAAGAGAGTTTAGTTTTGCGACCATTAAGAAGAATAGAACCAGAAAGAAAAGCATTAGCAGCGAGCCGACTCGAAAGAGCATCAAGAAGAGTAGATTTTCCAGAACCAGAAGGACCCATAAGAGCAGTAATACTTCCAGGTTCAGCATAACCAGTAAGCCCTTCCAACACTTTCTGAGTCTCACCATTACTGCGAGTAACCATAACAGTCAAATCTTTCCATGTAAGTCTAGCAGAAACATCTCCAACAAATTCTGTGTTAGTCTTTTCTCTCCACAACGTCTTGCTCAACGGGCTCAACCCGATCACCGGTCCGGGTTTGCTCGCTTCTATCTCCATGATCACTACCAGGGACGGATCTAGGTGGAGCTAGCAGGGTTTAAGTCGTTGAAAAATACTGAAAAATTTATGAAATTATATATGCAGTGGCGGAGCCAGGAATTGAAGACTGGGGGAGCTAATTTTAACCTTGGCGCAAATTTTTTTTATCCTTGTATCTTTACATGAAAATAAAATTAAACTATGTACAAATTTTAGCTTTCTTTAACGATGTTAACATATAGGCTTAATACACAAAAAAACCCCTAAACTTGGTCAAATGTTGCAACTGTCCCCCCGAACTTTTAATTGTAACAAATTACCCCTCAAACTTGGCAAATTGTAACAAATAACCCCATATTTTGAGTTTGAAAAGTCAAATGCCACATGTCATGCCCTTATTCGATATTTGAAAAGTCAAAGTGCCACGTGTCATGATTTTATAGGGTGTTTGAAAAGTCAAAATGCCACATGGAATGATCTTATAGGTGTTTAAAAATTTATGCATCATTGGGGGTAATTTGTTACAATTTGCCAAGTTCAGGGGGTAATTTGTTACGATTTGTCAAGTTCAGGGGGTAATTTGTTACAATTGAAAGTTCGGGGGGACAGTTGCAACATTTGACCAAGTTTAAGGGGTTTTTTGTGTATTAAGCCTAACATATATATTACTTCAACGATAATACTGTAAGTAATCTTTTTTATAACGTATTAATTGCTAACAATATGGAATTTACTGATAGGAGATCTCGTATATTAGAAATGTCACATAATAATCTAATAAAAAAGTGAAAGTGAATCATATTAATAGTAATGAATGAAAAAATTAAATTTGATAATAATGATAACAAAATTTTTAGAATTTGATAGTAACACTTATCGGGAAAATAACTAATATTAGATAATAAAATTAATTAAAGTTAAAAAATATAATTAACTAAAAAATTAATTAATAGAAAATAAAAAGAAAAAAAAGGTTGAAAATTTTCGAAATGAATAAAATAAAATGGAGAAAAGAATGAGAGAGTGGGGCATGGTTTATAAAAAGAAATGGTGTAAATTAAAAAATGGAGATACTAGGGCTCGAACCCACATCATCAAAAACTAGAGCATGTTTCTACCAACTGTACAAGGATATTACTTTATCTTTATTTACATCTAAACTTATAAGTAATAAGAGACAACTTAGGGGAGCTGGTCGGAAAAACATAACCCCTACCTAAGGGAGTCGCCGGAGACCGGGGGGGCGCCGGCCCCCCCGGGCTCTGGGCTGTCTCCGCCCCTGAATACTTACAAGTTAAGATTGAAGACAAACAGCCGGAGCTGACATAGAATGCCCAGATTTAAACTGCAAAAACCGGTTAAACCCGTTTGACTTAAGGCACATAATGAAAAAAAAGGTGTTTGTAAAATGGTGTGACGTTATGTGCGAAAGATCGATTCCTTGGCCTAATTCAACCTTTTGCCCTAATAAAAACTGCATGGAAATAGTGTTGAATGAATGTGGTGGAATTGTTAAGAAATCGAAATGCCCGAATTGTAAGAAGTTATTTTGCTTCCAGTGTAAACGAAAGTGGAGAGCTCATAGTCATGATGTGTGTGGTGAAAAAGGAAAGATTGTAGATATGTATGATGTTCTTCTTATGCGTCTTATGAAGATGAAAAAATGGGTTCAATGTCCGGGTTGCGGCTATGGTATTGAGCGTAGTGGAGGCTGTTTTTCTGTCACCTGTATCCGGTAAGAAATTCTTGTTGATTTCTCCTATCTAAAATTGGTTGATGATAGGTAATAGCAATTTTAATGTAAGAGATTGGTTGAAATAATGTTGAGGATTATAAATAATTAATTACATTGTCAATTGGGTTAAATGCAGGTGCTACACTCGTTTTTGCTACCAATGTGCAAAATGAATATGCAGTTGCCACGGCAAAATGACGGGTCTTCTCTATGATTTATGCGGTATATGATAGTACATCAAAATAAATTCCAAACAGTTTAGTTTAGCCAGCTCATCTACATCAAAAAAGGGGAAGAAAATCTGATGTTCCGAATTTGCTATTCCATTTTCCAGTTCCCCTATATATTTTTGACATGTGTAAAAAAGAATCTAATGTTTTTTTATTATACTCTAAATAGTTCCCGAATCAACCCGTCGTTACACATGTCAAAAAGTTGTAGAGGGACAGGAAAATGAAATAGGAAGTCCGGTACAACAGATTATTTTCCCAAAAAAGGCTTTGTTGTTTTTCTTTTCTTTGTATTTACTTTTGACAATCATAAAATTTGAACTTATGACATCACATTTTTATTGTTCTAAAAGTATTAGGTTTTAATATCATATTATAATTAAGTCTCATTCTTTATAGCTGAATTGAATTGAATGAAACTGATTTGGATTTAATGAACTAGTGAATTGGCTGAATTAGTTGAATTTAGATGAATGAAGAAATATATTTTTTGTTGAATTTAGCTAAACTGTCAAAGTGAACGGAATGAAAGTGAGATTTTGGCTATGGCAATCAATACAGCTTCACCCATTTTACTTCGCAACCAGTGAGTGACATACTGCTATATTCTACCTCATGAAGAGGACTCACACACCACTATTTGTGTTTTTTATTCCCATGAAACTAGAGAATTGCCAATAAACAAACGGTATCCGTTCAAAGATCTTCTTATGGATTTGCAAAATCCCCAATTAACATCACAAAATGATGTGATATTAAGACCGTTCTTTCTTGTTGAAATTTGCTTAACTGAAATGAACTAAAATTTGCCGAATTGAACTAAATTATTTATTGAATCTTTAAATTTTACTGAAAATAATTAAAAAAGAACATGACCTAAATTGATCTTACAAGGAAAAAAATACCACTTAGTTTTAGTTGGAAGAACTGTAACCTTTTGGAATTTGTCCATCAAAGTAAGTATGTGTTTTGAAAAAAAAAAATTAAAAATTACAAGTCCATTTTATGAATTCCTTTTCAACGGTATGTCCAATTTTGTGTTAAACCTATTATTACTCACCAAAAATGTCTCGTGAGTGAAAACTTCAGCCATAATTTGGATTTTAGAACATCAATTAGGAAAGTAGCAATAATTTTTCATAGAAAAAGGGTTGTTTACAATTTTGTTCTTATTGGCCATTATTCATAATGACAAAAGCTCAAGGAACCAAAAGATAGCGTTTGGGGTAGGGCAATTAAAAGATCAGCCATATAAGAGTTAAATATCACGTTTTAATGTTAAACTTATATCCTAATCACTCATTAATTTCAAGATTGACTTAACATTAATCGGGATTTCATACTCTGGCCGGGATGAGACTACTACCACTATTTTTGTTTCCATCTAGATGGAATCCCTATTCCCGTCGATGAAATTAAAATAAGTTTGGATTTCGAGCCATAAGTTGCGGAGCTTCAACTTGAGACAGACAAGAAATCAAGTCTGGTGAACCCGCTTTGACGATCAAGTCAGATAAGAATATAAGGGAAAATGCAGCTTAGAGTAAGTAGTAAAAGAGAGAAAGAGAGAGGAATGAACCTGCCGTTTGTGACGACTACCTTAGTTTACATAGTGAATTTGGGGTTACCTTAAACATGTGTGTGCTCTGGATTTGTTGTGGAGGAATAATACTTCCTCCATTTATTTTTACAAGACTTTCTATCCAAGATAAAGTCTCAAAATATAAATCTCTCTCACATCTCTCACATTTCAATGATACTTTGTCTAACTTTTTCTCATACAGCCTTTGAAATAAATGTTAAATATGCCTAGCATTTACGACAAGTTCAAGTTTCCAACATATTTATCCATAAAGTCAAAGGTTAAATTAGCAATTTGACTATATAATAAATGTGTTTCTTAATATGTGTGAAAAACTTTAAAGTGTCTTATATTTTGAGATGAAGGGAGTACCATTATTGATGAAGTTTCCTCGAGCGTGTAGGCATGTACAAGGGCGTTATTGATGGGGATGATGAGGTGTGTCCTTAGGTGAGGCAGTTAATAGGTTAACTGTTGTGATGATGTCACGTACAATCGAGGAGATGAGTGACCTCCTTCGTGCTGATTGTGTTGTCTCGATCACGTGATTGACATGTGACCTCGGCTTGATATGTCCGGATATCAGAAATTAATGAAGATTTCTCGTCTCAGTTGAAGTGGATCCCAATAGAAATATAACTCTATGCCACACCTTCAACTTTAGGCCTTTTTCTTCATTGTTGAAATGGACTAATCCGAACTAAATTTGCTGAATTGGATGATTGCTTAAGGTTTTGCTTAATTTTGCTAAACTGAATTTCACTGAATTTAAGCAAAAAAGGATATGACTTTAATAACCTTTTAATTAATACTCAAATTGAGAGTCACAAAGTGGAGAACAATTTTTTATTGATGGAGAAGTGGATCAAGTGGATATATGCAAGTGGTTACATGTCATCTATGAAAGCCCGAAACATCGATGGAAGAAGACCCAACTAACGAAATCAATACTCAAACCAGAGCAAACCTCTAACGATATTTTTTTCGACTTTAGACTTTAGCATTTCGATTTCTTGAGTTCAAAAAAATCTTTCTTTTCTATGTTCGATTTCCTTGATTGTAATTTTCTTCAATTCCATTTCAATACAAGTTACCAATTTCTTTCAATTCCCTTATAGTACATGTTTATTTTTTTTTTCATCAATCTTGCTTTGGATCGGTATCGATTTGATAACCAGAACCATAAAAATTATAGGTCACTTTATTCCTCACAATTTTGATTTAGAAGTTAAAAGCACAGTCCAATCGTAGTTCGAGAATACTATAATTTTCTGTCACGACTGCACGTCCACTAAAAGAATGACACAGTTTTAAAATGTGAAAATGCTAGATGATATCATTTACAAAATGTTTAACTCTCATATTATAAACTTGCAATTTTCACATTTTAATACATCATATTTGAAATTAGTGAATTCTTTATTACTTTTAAATAAATATAGAGGTTTACATGTAACTTTTAAAAGTTAAGGGTGATAATTGAATTTTTAAGTTAAGGGTAGAGAAAGAGGAAAGGCAACATATATAATATTAAGCATATTTTTTTCTCACATAGTTAATCTTTTTTTTTTTTAACCTATAGTGTCCCTAGAATAAAAGAAATTCAGCCTACACCTTATCCCTACTTTATTTATATTTAAACGTTCATCAATGGGTTAAAGCTTCCCTCTCTTTTCAAACATCTTTTAAAACATCATGTCTTCAATCTCAAAGCCTCTCATTTTCGCCTTCATCATCTTTTCCATATTCTTTATCACTTATTCACACCCACTTGACCCGTTAACCCCGTCCGAAATAAACCTTGTTCGAGCCTTAATCCACCGTTCATACCCCAATTCAACTCACTCCGTCATTTTCAACTACGTCGAACTCGAAGAACCCCCGAAATCCACCATACTTTCATGGCTCAAAAACCCATCCCGGACTATCCAACATCGCCAATCCTTCATAATTGCTCGAATCAACAAAACCACACACGAAATCACCGTTGATTTGAGGCGCCAACGGATCATCTCTGATCGGGTTTACTACCGGTATGGATACCCGATTGTCACTCACGAAGAGGAAAAATCTGCTAACGAATTACCATTCCAATACGCACCGTTTTTGGAGTCGATTATGAGGAGAGGACTTGATGTCGAAGACGTCGCGTGCTCGAGCGCTACAATCGGATGGTTTGGTGAGCGGGAAAGGAAAAAAAGGATTATTAAAGTGTTGTGTTACTATGCGGAGGATAGTATTAATTTTTATGTGAGACCTATTGAAGGGATTAGCTTGACCGTAGATCTTGATGAAATGAAGATCGTAGGGTTTAGGGATAGACGGGTGGTTTCTGTTCCAAAAGCTGATCGGACTGATTACAGAGAATCGAAGCAAGAACCGCCTTTTCCGCCAAGGTTAGAAGGGTTAATGGTGCAACGTCACAAGCTCAATTTTGAAATTAATGGCAATACTATCCGGTGAGGATCTATTTGATAATTCTGAAAATTATGTGGTGACGGAGTAAATATTGAACTTTTACGTGTTAAATATTACAGATATTTAAATTATTAAAGGATAAAATTAGTTGATAAAAATTTATTATAGATGGTACTTTTTGGCCCATTCAAACACGTACATAATATAAACTAAATACATATATCATTAGCAGGGTTTAATTGTTATTTTTATTCTTTGAACTAAAAATAGGTGGTTGAATTGGGATTTTCATCTAAGTTTGGATGCACGAGCTGGTCCAGTAATATCATTAGCATCAACATATGATATTGATAAGCAAAAATGGCGTCAAGTATTATACAAAGGATTCTTATCAGATGCATTTGTGTCGTACATGGACCCGAGCGAAGATTGGTACTATAGGATATTATTTGATACAGGTGAATATGGGTATGGCATGTCTGCTGTTGCACTGGAACCAAACAGGGATTGCCCAGAAAATGCTGCATTCCTAGACGCGTATCTAGCGGATGTTAATGGGGTGCCTGTGTTTATGCCTAACACCTTCTGCATTTTTGAAAAGAATGTTGGCGATATCTTGTGGCGACATACTGAAACCGCATTTCCTGAAGTGGTAATTGAAAAACCTGAAATGTGTTTTCTTTATGTAATAACGATAGAGATCTTAGAATTATGGTGTATAATAAGCCGAAATCCGCCAATTGGCCAAATTTTTATGCTCGGTTGTCCTCAAGTGAACATTACAGTATGCCAACTGAAAAATTGATATGTATGGTTCGCAGACAAGGGAGGTTAGGCCAGAAATTACCTTAGTGGTAAGAATGATTTCTACTGTGGGTAATTACGATTTCATAAATGATTGGGAGTTCAAGCAAACTGGGTCAATTCTAATTAAGGTAAAATATCAAATAAGTAGAAAAGATCTTATTTGCCATGCAAATATAGTTCCTTTTATTTGCAAAATAACTCTTAAAATTTATGAAATTGTTTACAGGTTGGATTGACTGGAATACTAGAAGTAAAAGGAACAAACTACACTCACAAAAATCAAATAAAAGAGGAAACATACGGTACGTTAATAGCAGAAAACACGATAGGTACAAATCACGATCACTTCTTCACTTATCGGCTTGATCTTGACGTGGACGGTAAAGCAAACTCCTTTGTTAAGTCGAAACTGCAAACAGCAACAGTGAATCCTTACAATACCCCTAGAAAGAGTTATTGGAGGGTTGTTAGTGAAACTGCAAACACTGAAGCTGATGCAAGAATTAAGCTTAGATCACATGAAGCTGATTTAGTAATGATTAATCCTAACAAGAAAACTAATATGGGTAACTTCATTGGTTACCGTCTGATCCCGGGACTAATTTCTAATCCTCTTTTAACCTATGATGATCATCTCCAAATTCGAACTGCCTTCACTAATTATAATGTGTGGATTACACCATATAATAAGTCAGAAAAATGGGCTGGAGGTCTATATGTTGATCAGAGCAGAGGAGATGATACCTTAGCTGTATGGAGTTCCAGGTAATATTAACTTGGCTTTTCATTCGGTTATTTAGCACTGTCTTCATAGTATGTAAAATTATAATTTAAGAGATATCTAAACTTTATGACAAAAAATTTGAAATATCACTCGACCATGCAAAATGCCATGAAACTCGCTCATTGAGAATTATTATGTTAGCACACTCAAAGACGTTTATAGGTCACTATAGTATTAAAATTTCTAATGAGTGTTTTGTTAGCCAATCTTTCTTAATAAAATTCATTTTTTATTTAGAAACGAAGTGTTAAGTAATCAAAGTTTGAAGCACTCATATTCATAATTTTGAAGTCTAGCAATTCTCAATGCTGGTAATATTAAAGTTGAAAGCTCATTAATTAGGTCATTATTAACATGGTACCTGAGCTATCTATATATAGTTCAATGTTGGTAGTCTTCACTCATATTAGCATCACACGCATAACAGATACTGTGTGAGGTGGAGGTTTTAAATGTCTCACATTGCTGAATTATTTAGATATATAAATACTGCGTGAGGTGGAGGTTTTGAATGTCTCACACGCATAATAAATACTGCATAAGGTGGAGGTTTTAAATGACTCATATTACCATCACACGCATAATAAATACTGAGTGACCATTGATGCATTTGAGTGACTTTATTAAGCTATATAAATTATTTAGATATACAAAATAGTCCTATCATATTGAAATACATGTGGGGTTGGTCATGTCGAGAGATTTTATTGTAATCTTGAAGTACGAACGACGTAGTACTCCGAGCTTATAAATGATTGGCATGTATCACATCAATCAATTAGATTTTGACAACATGTAATTAATTAAAATATCTTTTTTTTAAGTATTTATATAAAATTTTATACCTTAAAATAAAAACACTAGACCCTAAAAGACTAAAATCTCACACCTTGAGTCATGAAACCTAAATATATATATATAACGTGTTATCAAATCATATGTTTAGTGTACGAATGCATTGTATGTTGTGCATATTCTAAAATTTCTCCAGTTATGTCATTGCCAACTATTACCTACAATGATGATGATATAAGATGGAGTTAATAACCAACTATAGGCTAATTGAATTTATTAAATCCTACCATATATAATAATTTAAAAAATTTACCCAAAATAAAAAATATTTTTCAAATAAATAAATAAGGAGACAATTACCGGTTTTGCTCTTCTATGTGGCTTCATTGATAGGCTTAAGATTTTTTTCTAGTGATAGTATTATTTATATGGATGCAGGAATAGAAGGATAGAAAACAGGGATACGGTGATGTGGTACACAATGGGTTTACATCATACACCATCTCAAGAAGATTTTCCGGTGATGCCAACAAATTGGATTGGGTTCGAGCTCCGGCCAACTAATTTCTTTGATCGGAATCCGGTGCTTGAAGTTAGACCTCCTCGAAAATCCATAAATTGCTCTTGTTAAATTAGAAGATAATAGATTTTACTTAAAGATCAAGAACATTTAAATTATAACTTAGCATGATTACATGAGATGCCAAGTTTATTTAATAATATCGTGGTAATTTATACAATGGCAAGCTACTTGATAACAATTCATTAGATTTCTCCAACTGATCCCTCATTGCATCACGAACCGTTGATTCCATCTCCTCCAAGCCATCCAAGCAAGTCTGATCATATATCATGGCGTAGCTGATCCATGTCTCTACACCGTTCATCGTCTCCCGAGTCAATACTTTCTCTCCAAATCCAACAGCCAATATTGCTAGTGAATCATTTAGTTTTCTCAATGCTGAGTCGAACAAAGTCAAACAGTAGTCTACAGAAGGCTGATGATTGAGAGTCCTGAATTGAGAAGAGATCATACATACCTTCTAGATCGGGGTTTATGATGGAATCTAACCTCATCTAATTTGATTTTCGAGACGATTAAGATTAGCAGGAGGATGCCCGTGACAATAAATAGTCTAGGGTTGGTGGAGGTTCCGGTTTCATACATGTTGGTGAGAGTGGTTTTGTTGTGAATGAGTTATAAATCATACCGCTTTAAATGACTTAAGGGGTCAATTCGGACCTTTATGTAGATGAAAATGTCAAAGGACGATTTAACTGAAGTTCAGAGGACAAATGGAGCATTAAGCCTATATATACAATGTCATCTGAATTAATAAAATCGAAAAATAACAATTTTGAAACCTAAGCGCGCAATTGAAATATTTGAACTCATTTTGATCAACGGTTGAGATTAAAGCTATAGGACCTGTATAATCTGTCTATCTCTACCCCTAACGATCACCTCCTTCTCTCCCCTACCTCCTCTCTTTAGAAACCTTAAAAATGGCTACAACGCCACTTTACATAGGCGGCGGCTCGACTTCTGCAACAACACAGCCTTCTTCTTCTTCTTCTTCTTCTTCTTCTTCTTCTTCTTCTTTGTTTTTGGTAGTTTCCAGAGATAGATTGATGTTTTTATTGGTGTCTTTTAAGTTGTTTGTGAAATGGTCTCCGTAACTACTTTCATAGTTATTGATTATTTATGGAGTCTTACTTTTTGTAAAAAAATTAAATCCACGTCCTCAATCTGAAAAAGTATCATCACATGGTTTTATAGGGAAAAATAGTAACCATATGGATAGTTTATAGAATTTTTCCATCACAGTGTAAAATTGGAAAAAGAAAAAAAAGAGTTAAAGTTTAGAATTAGATGTCCATTTATTGTAGTCCTTTTTCAGTGGTATGTCAAATTTTGTGTTAAACCTATTATTACACACCGAAAATGTCGAGTGAGTTAGAAATTCAGCCTTCAGATCATTTACGTATTTGGATTTTAGAACATCAATTGGGAAAGTAGACATAATTTTTCCTAGAGAAGGGGCTATTTCTAATTTCTTTCTTATTGGCTATTACTTCTGATTTTATTGTATTTTCCTAGAAATGGAATATATAGTGATAAAAGCTCAAGGAACAAAGATAACGATTGACATAGTGCAATTAAAATATCAACCAAAATAAAAATTAAATGTTATTACATTTTAATGTTAGCTTATCTCCTAGTCCTAATCACTCTTTAATTTCAACAATAATGACCGGAATTAATAGCAATTTCATACAAATTTAGGTCATTTTCTTTATATCTTATGAGTAGATTTTGGCTCAGTTTTGTAGCATTCAGTTTAGTAATATTCCTTTAATAAATGTATTTTAGTTCAGTTCAATAAATTTCAGTTGTGTTATTTTGTCTGAAAGAAACTGAACTGAACTGAATTATTGGCTAAATATTTAATAAATTTTGTTGAATCTGTCTAACTGAATCGAAAAAAGCTGAACTAAACTGAAATGTTTTGAATATAAATAAAAAAGAACATGATCTTAGAGTGAAGATGAGATATTGGTTATGCATACAAATGAAAATGATTTATGACTTTATGTTGCATACATTTGATAATAGTGGGAATTAACGAGGGATACATTCCGAGGTAAAAAAAAGCTTGAGATGTAGTTTTAGTACTTTTGCATAAAAAAAGGTCAAAATTAGTTTGAGAAAATTTGTATAATTGTTAAAAAATAGACAAAAAAATGTACACAGTTTTGTTCAAATTTAAGAAAAAAGTAGAATGATGAGAAAAAAAAATATACAGAAAAAGAAAAGGTTTGAAAATTTAAAATGTGGAGGTTGGGTTTAGACTTTTGATTGTGACGTTATAAATGTTTATCGTTGTAATACCAACTATATTGCCACCTTATATAGTTCTATTTATGCATTTTATTTTATATTTAGACAATTCAATTTCTTTTACGTACAATTTTAATTTTTTTTTTTACTTTTTTCAAAGGGTTTCCTCGTGATAGAATTATTCAACTCAGTTTTACCAAACTTTCACCCCGTATATTTGGCCCTGCCCTGCCTGATAATAAAGAAAAATCTCCCATATGTGCACTCTATATATTTAAACCTTCGCCATTTGGTTAAGCATGTTCCTCCATTTCAAACATCTTTCAAAACACTATGTCCTCAATCTCAAACCCTCTCGTCATCCTCTTCTTCATCTCCTCCATCTTCCTCATCACTTACTCACACCCATTCGACCCGTTAACCCCGCAGGAAATCAACCGTGTTCGAACCATAATCCGCCGTTCCTATCCCAATTCAACTTACTCTGTCACTTTCCACTATGTCGGACTCGACGAACCCCCCAAACCCACGGTCCTTTCATGGCTCCGAAACCCCTCCCGAACGATCCGACACCGCCGAGCCTTCGTAATTTCCCGTATAAACAAAACCACACACGAAATAACTGTTGACTTGAGACGTCGTGGGAGAATCATCTCCGATCAAATTTACACCGGGTATGGATACCCGACTCTCACTGACGAAGAGCAAGAATCGGCTACCGAATTGCCATTCCAATACGCACCGTTTTTGGGGTCGATAAGAAGAAGAGGGCTTGATGTTGAAGAGGTCGTGTGTTCGAGCTTCACAGTTGGATGGTTTGGTGAGCAAGAAAGGAGAAAAAGGGTTATTAAAGTGTTGTGTTACTATGCGGAAGATACTATTAATTTTTATGTGAGACCTATTGAAGGGATTAGTTTGACCGTTGATCTCGATGAAATGAAGATTGTACGGTACAGAGATAGACGGGTGGTTACTGTTCCGAAGGCTGATGGGACTGACTATAGAGAATCAAAGCAAGAACCGCCTTTTGCACCGAGGTTGAGAGCAGTCTCAATGGTGCAGTGTGATGGTCCTAACTTCGAAATTGACAGGCATACTATCCGGTGAGGAAAATGAAGTAGTTACAAATTCAATATTTATGAAATGGTTTTTATTTTATAGTTTACAAAGTAATTATTCCTTTGTCTATTTTAACTAGTAGATGTAGAAAGGAAAACAAACAGCTCCTAATTCTAATTATTTGTGTGTTTACCAATCAACAAATTCAGCCATTGTTAGATCTAGGTTTGTGAGATTTAAATTTAAGATGATTTATTCTTCACTCTATAGAATTCTAAGTAAACATAATTTATATCTAGTCGTGATATTGAACAAATTTAAGATGATTTTATTCTTCACACTAGAATTCTAATCTAGTTTTTATTTTCTTTTAACTAAAATTAGGTGGGCAAATTGGGATTTTCATCTAAGTTTGGATCCACGAGCAGGTCCGATAATATCAACAGCATCGACATATGATACTGATAAGCAAAGATACCGACAACTATTATATAGAGGATTTCTATCGGAAACATTTGTGCCGTACATGGACCCGAGCGAAGATTGGTACTATAGGACATTATTTGATACAGGTGAATTTGGGTATGGCATGTCTGCTGTGGCACTTGAACCAAATAGGGACTGCCCAGAAAATGCGGTTTTTTTAGACTCTTATCTGGCGGACGGTAATGGGATGCCTGTGTTTATGCCTCGCACTTTTTGCATTTTTGAAAAGAATGATGGTGATATCTTGTGGCGACATACCGAAACTGCATTTTCTGAAGTGGTAATTAAAAAACTCGAAATGTGTTTAGTTTATCTAACAACAATAAGGACCCTATATGTCCGGTTACGGTGAAATTGAACATTATTGGTATGTATGATTTTGCAGATAACGGAGGTTAGGCCAGGAATTACCTTGGTGGTAAGAATGGTTTCTACTGTGGGTAATTATGACTACATTAATGACTGGGAGTTTAAGCAAATTGGGTCTATTCAAATCAAGGTAAAATGTCAATAAGTGGAGAAGTTCTATGTGCCATTCCTAACAATTTTTTGTTTGAAAAGAATTCACTTATGGATCTGAATTTAATTTTACGGTTACTTTTTTTTTGTTTGTTTTTTTTAAGGAGAAAATTCTAATGGCTTTTTTTGTGTTTGTTTTTTTAAGGAGAAAATTCTCATGGAAATTAATGAATTAGGATTCAAATTGCTACGTTACCAACAAAAAAAATATTCAAATTGCTACGTTACCAACAAAAAAAATATTCAAATTGCTACTCAAGTTGATTATTAAAATCAAAATTTTATATATACTATTGGCATGATATTATATATGTAGTAGTTTGAATTTGTTCAAAATCTTCAACTATCTTCATAAACTTTTAACCATTACAAATTAAATAACCTATATACTTGTCTAAATGTAACAAGTAACATCTTATATTCTTGTTCCGTTGTTACAAATAACACTTTATTCTTGTCCAAAAGTTACAACTGACCACTTATTTATGTCTGGCTAGTTTCAGCAACCCATAATTTAAAAATGATTGTATCAAAATGTAGAAATGATAGATGATAACATTTACAGAATTTTCAACTCTATGTACCTATGCACCATCTACAAGTTACAAGTTTTGATATATCAATTTTGAAACTAGAAGCTTATTTGTGATTTTTGCACAAGTACATGAGATCATTTGTAACTTGTAAAAATTTAATGGGGCACTTGAAGTTTTTTGGAACAAATTTAAAGAATTATATATGTATTAAGCCTAAATTATTTGACCTTAGAAAATAAGGATCAATAGTACATTTGTATATAGTAGTTTGAAATAATTTGAATCTAGATTAAAGAAAAAAATAATGAGAAGTATTTTAAGGAAATTGTTATTTGGTCGTTCGAGTCCCTATAAGAAAAATCGCTATCAGTAACGAAATAGTATTTTAGTAATTATTTAGAAAAAGTTATACATTTACATCATTACATTTTTAGTATCCACATATATAAAGTAATAAAAAAAAATTATAAACACGCGTTAACACTGTAACAGCCTTTTAAAATAATCGTTTAAGTTTTAAAAAAAGTGATTTGAATTCTCACAAAATCTATATCATATTAAACACAAGTTCTAAGTTTATGAATTGTTTTACAGGTTGGACTGACAGGAATACTGGGAATAAAAGCAACAAACTACACTCACCAAAATCAAGTAAATGAGGAATTATATGGTACATTAATAGCCGAAAACACGATCGGTACAAATCACGATCACTTCTTCACTTATCGGCTTGATCTTGACATAGACGGTATAGCAAACTCCTTTGTCAAATCGAAACTGCAAACAACCACAATGAATCCTTTCAATACCCCTAGAAAGAGTTATTGGAGGGTTGTTACTGAAACTGCAAGAACTGAAGCTGATGCAAGACTTAGGCTTGGAGCATATGAAGCTGATTTAGTTGTCATCAATCCTAATAAGAAAACTAATGTCGGAAACTTCATTGGTTACCGCCTGATCCCGGGAACAGTTGTTCATCCTCTTTTAACGTACGATGATTATCCTCAAATTCGGGCGGCCTTCACTAATTATAATGTGTGGATTACACCGTATAATGAGTCGGAAAAATGGGCTGGAGGACTATATGTTGATCAGAGCAGAGGAGATGATACCTTAGCTGTATGGAGCTCCAGGTATTATTAATTTTTAAAAATTAATATTATGAATTATAATTTAGGGTTAACTATTAGCTCGAGCTTTTAGTTCAATCGATTAACTAAAATGGTATCAGAGCCGCTACGATTGAAAATGTTTGAGTTTGAGTCCTTCCAACCTCGTTTAGAGGTGAATTAGAAACAGAGGGTGGAGTGGGCTTGAGTTGTGCTCGCTTCAGACCCGTTGAAAATTCACGTGAGCAGATGTGTCAGAAATTAATATATAAACCATAACTAAGTTTTAAGTATCAGTTCGAACCTTTTAGTTTAATCGTAACTTGAGTTTTTTGGTAGGTAATTAGCAATGTCATAATATTAGTACAATTATAAGTTAAAGAGTTATCTAAGCCTATGTTTGGGAGCCGGAGGTTAATGGATGTAAGAGTTTGATGAGGTTAAAGGGAGTAACGGAATGAAAATAGAAGTGACGGAAATAAAAGTTAAATGTTAACGTTGGGAGTTGGGGGAATTGAATGGGAGGTTAATGAATGTAAATTAGTTAAAATATTTATTTTACTTCTATTAAATCGTGATTTGGAGGTTAAAGTTTTTAGGTTAAAGGAAGTAAAATGTAAACTGTCATTAACCTTCATTTAATTTTTGGAAAAATCTCAAACGAGGTTGATTAGAAAGTTTACATTCCATCATTCCCGTTAACTTCTATTAACCTCTTCATATACCAATCGTTGGTTGGCGCAGTGGTAGCATGTGGTTGTGCTTGGTAATGAGGTATGTTGATCGATCCCCCACAACGACGACTAAAAGAGGTTTAAATACCATAATCTTTGGACCCGCTCGAATTCGGATTAGTCGGCTCAGTGTGGGTTCAAAAACTGGATGAAAAGTCAAAATATTAACCTCCTCGTAAACAAGGCTAAACTTCATGACAAAAAAGAAATATAATTAACAACCCTCAATTTTAGTGTTACTGATATAATCATTCCTACACTTCAAACTTGGACTTGAAAACCCGTAAAATTAACCTATATTAATACTAGCGTAGTCAAAATCATTGTATGCTAGTTCCGCAGCCAAAAACCTTCAATGACTAATTTGGGATTAGGTGGAAAACTAGACGGTCTAATCAATCTAAGTCGATTTTGAACGCTTAGATGGAACCTAGACGTCCAGACGACCTTCACTTACAATAGCGAGTAACATTAAAATTGAAATAATATAGACTGTAGTTTAAATTATGAGATCATTCAAGATGCCAAAAAACACACTCTGTGAAAATCCTCATGGTAGTAACCTCAAAGTTGATCAGTGTTCTAAAAATCGCTATGCGCCCGCGGCGCGGTCAGTGACCCAAACGATGAATCGGGGATTAATCGGCGATGAATCGGGGATTAATCGGTTTTGTATTTTTTTATTTTTTAATTATTTTAAATAAATTACATAAATATTTTTTAGAAAAACATAAAAACCAATGTTAGAAAACAAAAAATATTGACCAAACTACCTAAAAATAATAACTATTTTTGTCCAAAATGATAATAATAAATATACCAAAATGTCGACAAACATAAATATTTCGATGTTTATTACATTAAAATTCTACAAAAAACAATTACCAACAAATTAACGTAACATATTTAGATGCTCCTAATCAACCATATCTTGTTCACCAAATTCATAATTTTCAATTTGCTGCTAGTTAAAATGTTCATGGTCTGAGTATTTTAAGAATTTTTGTTTATTTTGTTATTTTTAAAAATTAATTATTTAATTAAAATTAAATGGGTCATTTTTATTTGGGTCAAAATTTTCTTAATTGGGCAAATTTTTTCTAAATCGGTCATAAATCGGTTCTAAATCGGTCATAAATCGGTTGACCGATTTAAAACGACCTATTTACTAAAATCGGTACGGTATACTCGATTTTACCGATTAATCGCCGATGAATCGGTCAACTCGGTCGATTTTTAGAACACTGAAGTTGATGCGTCATTATATTCTTAAACGAGTGTTATTTACAAATATTTCAAGTAGTCAACTGATATTGATGAGGAATCACTTAAACTTTTATGTTAGTATATGTCAAAGCATAACGATTCTCAATGTCAGTAATATTAAAGTTCATGACTCAATAATTTACTGTTTAACATGGTATGAAAGCTATAAATTAATGTTGAGAGCTCCTTGTATATATTAACGACACACACCATGTCATTGTTAGGAAGATGCATAAATTAAAATGAGAGTAAGGTCTACAAAATAAGTAACTATAGACTAATTGAAATTAATAAATCACATATATAATTAAAAGAATTAAAATAAATAAGGGGATTATTTATTTTTTGCTGTTTCCTTGACGGGGTTATGATTTATCTTATTTTGTTTGTTAGTAATAATATTCTGAATTATGGATGCAGGAATAGACGGATAGAAAATAGGGATATAGTGATGTGGTACACAACGGGTTTACATCATGTACCATATCAAGAAGATTTTCCGGTGATGCCAACATATTGGATTGGATTCGAGCTCCGGCCAACTAATTTCTTTGATCGGAATCCGGTACTCAAAGTTAGACCACCTCGAAACTCCACAAATTGCTCTTGTTAAATTAGAAAATAATGGATTTTACTTAAAGATAAAGAATATGGGTTTGCTTCGATCTCGTTCGTAGACGTTCAGCGAACTCTGCTGCTCACGCTTTAGTTAAGGTTGTAAGTTCTTTGTTTGTTCGTGGAGAGTGGGCTTGTCCACCTCCGATCATTAGCGATATTCTTTGTTCTGATTTAATTCAATAAAGGTTTCTTTTTTTAAAAAAAAAAAAGCTAGAGAAAAATATAGAAACCCATGTTAAGGCACATTTGGATCAATTATATAAATTTATGGAGTCCAAAACAAGAATCTGACACATATTATAAGTCAATATTCAGAATAAATTACATCATTGGTATCCAAATTATAGCCTATATCTTCCAAACTGGTATCTAAACAAATTTTTTATTTCAGATTTGGGCCGCTGATTTCTGGATCTTTTAGATTCCGCCAGTTCTATTTTTTAAAATGTTAAACAAAAGTAATGAAGAGGAAGTAAAAAGAAAGAAGTAGAGAAAGGAGAGAAGAGGAGGAAGAAAAAGAAAAAAGATGGAGAAAAGGAAAGATGAAGAATAAGAGAAGAAAGAGAAAGAAGAGAGATAGAAAGTTTTAGTTACAAAGCTTACAAAGAGAAAATGAGGAGAGAGAATAGAGGGAGAAAAACGAAGAAGAAAGTTAATTTAGTCTTTTACTATAGGATGTTCAATAAGGTCACTAATAGTTTGAGAATTTGTATGGGAAAAAAATTTAGGAGAAATTACAAATAAAATCTCCGTGGTTTCAATATTTTGCTAAAGGAGACACGTGGTTTACATATTTAACAAATAAATGAAATTCACTAACACTATTTGCCACATCATCAAGTCAACCATCCACGTCATCAAGTCAACATGTCATGTCATCAAAAAAATTAATATTTTATTATGCTATATCATCAAGTCAACGAGTCAACATGACACATCATGAAAGTCAAAATCACATGTCATCAAATGCTAACACCTTACGTGAAATTTCTTTAATTGTAAATTTTGTAAACTACATGCCTCATTTTTCAAAAAATGAAACCACATTTCTCTATTTGCAAAGGAAAATTGTATGGTCACTTTGTTTTTTACAAAGTAACCATTACTTTGTTTTGTCCACCATTAGATCATGGGGTGAAAAGTGATCTAATGGTGAATAAAGCAAAGTACAAACAAAGTAACTCAAAAACAAAGTTACCATAGTCTACACCATTTGCAAAACATTGAAACCACAAGGGTTTTATTATATTTTTCCCAAAAATTTATTTAGCTACCAGTTTGAAAAAGAATGTATAATTTGTGTACCAATGATGTAATCTACCCTCATATTCATCATTTTAGGTTTCTTGTATTACTTAAGTCTAAGATGCAAGTATTTTTTTTAATTTTTTTTTTTTTATAAAGGCAAGTATATTTCTTGTTTGTCTCAACACTGCAATATCTCGGTCCACTTTTGTGGTTCGCTCGGTCTTTCCGTTCATATGTTATGGCCTCTTTGATGTTATTTCGAATTATATTTCTCCCATTTTGTTAAACTTTTGTCCAATTGAACCCATTAATATATTTTCCTTTCAAAGAAGAATAACAATAAATAAATGGATGTTCATAATATTTGTATTTATATTTATATTGGGGTCTTTTTTTTATGATGATTACCATAGCCTAAACCTATATATTAAGTGCAATATTATCCTTCAAAATCTTCATCAGGCTAGGCGGACCTTATATACAGTATTGCGGTCTATTTGTTTTTGAATGGGCAATAATAAGACCCAATAAAATGGATGTCCATAATATTTGAATTTTCTCGACTGGGCTGGAGTAAGTCCCAATAGGTTTGAGACGCCCATCACTTCATTTCATTACAAATTTATTATAATGTTCTCTCGTAGCGACATTAGGTTCAAATTTCGAGATCGAAATCTAGACAATGCAAAATCAGAGTCTGGACAATTATTTATTTGTTTTGTTCGATTTATTTTGCTATCAGAATCTAATCTATGACGATATTTAAAGGAACTTACACTTTTTTTTAATTGTTTTAATGATGAGGGCATGCTCTCCTTTATTTGGAAATACACTTTTGTAAAAGTTTCAGAAAGAACTCAGGTGGTTATTCCGTTTCTCAAAATAATGTTAGTGATTTATTTTATTTGCAAAATTCTACGCTTATATGGATTCTCAAATGAAGAACTTTCTTCGTTGATATCATTAAAATGATCGTTAACAACCTCAAAAATGATCAATTCTAAGGTTTGATGATATTCTACGAAACTTTAATTTTTTTCATTTATACTTTTGAGGTTATTAAGCATTTTCTGGTGAGAAGATAGAAAATGAGTATTTAGAGAGATAAAGTATCGAAATGGCGTTTTTGTAAAATCAAAAGTGTCATTCCATAGTAAAATGTGGTGTTAAACAATTTTAATTCTTAGAAAAATATGTTGCATGTTTTTAATGGTCATATTTATAAGGTCAAATTTTAAGCTTCCTCAATTTTGAGAAATCCTGTAACCACATAGTGCAATTTTTTTGAAAAAAAAAAACCACCGACATTATTTAGGAAAATATTAATGACCACATGAGTGCTTTTTAAAATTAACCATGTGCTATTTGTGTAGATCTTGGGGTCTTAAGCTGTCGGATCGCAACTTGAAATAGACAGAAATTCGTGAGAGACGGGGTCGGAGTCCGGCAAACCTGCTCTGACGATCAAGTCAAATAATGATTCAAGAGGAAATGCAGCTTAAGAGAATAAGTGAACATACCATTTTTTGTCATTACCTGGGCTTGTATAGTGGATTCGGGGTTTACATAGACATGTGTGTCCGTTTTTGACTAGCTGAGGAGGAATAATTCAGTTATGAGAAAGTTTCTTGGAGCTTGCAAGCATGTGTAGGAACGTCCTTTACAGGGATGGTGACGTGTGCCCCAAGGTGAGGAAGTTAGTGATGTAAATGTTATGATAATGCCACTTACGATTGAGAGAAAAGATAACTTCTTCAATGTTGATTGTGTTATCTCGGTCACGTTGTTGACACGTGATCTCGGTTTGATATGTACAGAAATCAAATGTTCCCCCTAGGAAGTGTCATTCTTTTGGCTAAACGAGGTTGCAAGTGGAGAGGAGCATGGATCCGAGCCGTGATGACAGTTGTGAGTTAATTGAATTTCAAATTCTCTTAGTAGAAGAGTCTCTTGAGTTGATCTTGAGACATGTTGGCATGCATGATACAATGAGACATTAATGACGTCAAGCGCTTGGAAAGACGCGTGAGATGTCTTGAGCCGTTTGATCTTGCTACGTGTCATCCATACGCTAGGGGCGTGCAAGGGGTTGTAATCGTCTTTTGAAGTGTTGAGGCTCCTCAATTCCTTCATTAATTGTTATTTATCTCCTATAAATACCAAATGCCTCAAAATTCTTTAAAACTTCTTGCACTTGTTTTTGGAAAACTTCTTGCGCTTGTTTTCGGAAGATTTGTTTCCTTAGAGATTTTCGCAACTCTTGCATTTTGTTTCACTTTTCTTTTGTCTAGATTTCTTTCTTTGTTTCTATGGTTTATGGATGGATCGCCATTAAAGAGCACTGATAATTTTCTTGCGTCCCTTCAAACTCCCTCCTCTCCATCTTCTAATTCTTCTCACCACCGATTGTCGGTTAAACGGAGAAGACTTCTTACAATTGAGGTGTCTCCTTCTACATCTTCTTCATCATCACCTCTACATTCTCCCACCAAGTTTGCGAGTTCGCGGGAAAGCTCTTTTATTATGGCTCCAAAATCCCAAACTTCTAATCCCAAAAAAGCAGGGTAGAAAGAAAGTGAGGGAGGGAGGTACATGTAGCAATTAAGGCATTTGTAATGCCCTCAAAGTAGAGTCCGGTGCATTTACAAAATTTGGAAGCAAACTTCCCTTTCCTGTAAGATTTTGGTTGTGTGATTCCGGGAGGTGCACAAGACCGTAAATAACGTCAAAATTGAAATGTTGAAGTTTTGAAATTGTTTAAAACATTATCAATTTTTGAAATTTCCAGTTTAGAGGTAACTAGTTCTTGTTCTTTTTTACTGAACTGGATTATGAATTAAACTGAAATGTACTATATTTGTCTCTACACTCATTTTGATAGTCTCATTTTTATAATAAAAACCATAATTCTCTATTTGTTTTTTCTTTTAAATCGTAACCACATCAATAAGTTTTAGAATTTCTCCATCAAAGGTTAACTACAGATGTGCAATTGTAAAAAGTGCAAATTAATGATTTATTAGTCCTTAATTTGTGTTAAAACTTACAGTTTGGTCTTTAATATTTTAAAAACTCACTATAAGGTCTCCATCTTTTGTCATAATTAACTATTTAGTCATTTTTGTTCATTTTTTAGATTTTAAACATAATATATTTTAACTTTCAAGACATCCATATTGCAATACAAAATGAACTTGTGATTTTGTTCTGTCATGTCTGTATGTATATGCCGAAATATAAAAGTTACATATCTAAAAAAATGGACAGAAGAACCAAATAGTTAATTATAACAAAATATGAAGACCTTGTAGTTAGTTTTTTTAAATATGAGAACTAAACAATAAGTTTTGACAAAAGTCAAGGACTAATAAGTCATTTGCTCTTTGAAAAAAAAAACAAGTTTCGAGTTAGATGTCCCATTTATGTATTCTTGTCCTCAAGTGGTGATCACCTAGCCGATGATTGACCAAATACCATTAAATTAGAATCTAAAAGTGAAGATTAAAATCTAATGAAATCATCTATTTTACTTTAATTGTAAACAGTGTTTTTTTGTTTATTTATAATACTCTAGATAGTCTGATATCAATCTGTCGTTTTTAGGTGATTTTATGAGGTCTTAATCTCTGCCCTTAGAATCTAATTTAATGGTGATAGACCAAATTGTATTTTGTACTAAATGAACACAACTGTCCTTTTCAATAATATGACCAATTTAATAAACCTATCACATTACACGCCAAAAGTTTCGAGTGAGTGAAAAAAGGCCGTCAAATATTCATTTTTGGATTTTAGAACATCAATTAGGAAAGTAGCCGTAAATTTTCCTAGAAAAGGTGTTGTTTCAAGTTTGTTCTTATTGGCTATTAATTCTGATTCTGCTTTGTATTTTCTTAGAAATGGTTTAATAACAAAAACCCACGGACTAAAGGTAACGATCATCCAAAATAAGAGCTAAATGATATCTCATTATAATGTTAACTTATCTCGTGGTTATAGGGATTTCATACAAATTTAGATTGGAGAGGAAATATAGTTTACGCATATAAAAGAAAATGATGAATATGACCTTTTGTTATTAGTGATTAATAAATAAATAAATAAAATTGTTGAGCTTTTAATTATCTTCAACTTATGGACGAATTTACGGGAACACGTGTCTCCTTTTCTCCGAAAAAAAATAGAAAAGAAATCATATGTAAAAATAGTTGAATTATGTACTAAGGCCATGTTTCAAAGCCTATCTTTTCCACTTTCGATTTTTTTTTTTATCACATGCACATGTATATATTTTTTTCTTCCTTTTTAAATTAATTATGATTAGTATTCTTTTTTATTATTGGTTGATTTTGAGATTTTTAATGGAGATTAAAGTTGCGTATAACTATTTTTGGTATTTCTTATGCATAATTAAAAGTGCATGTAAAAATTTTACCTTTTTCTTTCATCAATTTTTTGTTTTGGTAGACGGAGATGGAATTGTTAGAGCCGATGTTCCTTTTCGAAGGGCAGAGTCGAAGTATAGTGTCGAACAAGTGGATCCGCCACTGCTTCAATTGGTGGTTCAATGCATGGTAACAATGTTGTTGAACGTGACATGTTAAATGTCTCACATTTCTAACTTGAGAAGCAATATAATTTCTTAAATATACAAAATAATCTTTGTTATCAAATAAAATATACAAAATAATCCAATTGGCAAGATTTTTATGAACGTGGTATCATAGCTTTTGCGATCAAGTTGTCTTCAATTAATAAATTCTGACAACCTCATTTATTGTAAATTAAAAAAAAAACTTAATGAATGTATATATCATGTTGTGTACGTTTCAAGTCCCAAAAACATTCAATTGTTTTTCCTTATTCTTCATTAATCGTCAAAGTGGGATAGTATGTCCCAACCTCATTTAAATCACTATTCATCTTTTGCAGTTTTGACTAATCCAAATTGACATTTTTTATTCACCAATACTATTTATTATCTCCATTAGAAAAAATGGGGAGCAGATAAAAGTTAATTAATAATTGAAAACAAAAAAAAAATTAAATGGCTGTGGTTGTTAAAATTTCATTGAACCATGTCACCTAAATCATTAAAGCATATCATAATACTAATAATATAGTTATCTTATTTATCCACTAATTAAGAAGTTTCCTAGTGATTTTTAATTCATAAACCTAAATATTCGCACAATATTATTTATCTTATTTATTACTTCATTTTAAAACTTTTCCACCCATCAAGTAATGTTTTGTTGATTATAACATATTATTAAGAAGTGTGATGTTATACGTTCAAATCTTATAATTATAAAAAGCAAATGCTAAAAAACAAAATTTCTTACATTTGGAAACTATTTTTCAAATATAAATATATATATCAAATATCTATCCAAATTTACTAATTTGTTTTTTCTTTTTATCATTTGCATTTTATTTTATGCTAGTATTTGGCCATCATATAAAAAATATTGCATGCACAAAGCCTTAAAAATTTAGGATCTTAATGTTAAATCGAAAATTTTAATGCAAAATTGTTTGTATTAGTGTTATAGCTAATGATATTTTATCAGTAAAACCATTTTTTATATATATAAAAGACCCCTAATTAAAAAAAATTAAAAACAAATATAATTTGAAAAAAGCATTTATAAATAATTTATATACAAATATTCTAAAAATCTAAATTGCTTTAAATTAAAAAATAAACTATATTAAGCTAGTTACAAAAGATTCTTGGTTTGAATCATGTTTATAAATTGTGTTGTATGTATATATATATATTTTAATGTGACGAAACGGATAACATGTACATATTATCCGCTACCCGTCAAATATATCGCGAGTAACGGATACCATATACTCTAGGGGGTGCGGTCATACCCTTCATGTACCTTTTTATACCGAGAATGTGTAGTCTCATTAGAAACGGATAGTATGCAGTTAGTACAATAAGATTATGCGGCTTCGAGTACCAACATGTAGGATACCCATTGTCATTTATATTTCCAACATTACTTCCCATAAAAAATGTTTTTCTCTACAACAATACTAAATTGATGCAAGTATTAACATTGATTAATTAAAATTTTAGCACGGGTACCTCAAAAAATTCGCCTTATTCCTACCTTATATTTCATTATTTAAACCTTCGCCATTGGGTTAAGATTGTGCCTCCATTCTTCAATCAACTTTCAAACACACCATGTCTTCAATCTCAAACCCTCTCATCATCCTCTTCTCCATTTTCTTCATAACTTACACTTACTCGCACCCACTCGACCCGTTAACCCCGTCCGAAATCAACCGTGTTCGAGCCATAATCCTCCGTTCATACCCCAATTCAACTTACACCATCACTTTCCACTACGTTGGGCTCGAAGAACCGCCGAAATCCACTGTCCTTTCATGGCTCAAGAACCCATCCCGGACAATCCAACATCGTCGATCCTTCATAATCGCTCGTATCAACAAAATCACACACGAAATCACCATTGACTTGAGACGCGGCCGAATCATATCCGATCACATTTACAACGGGTATGGATACCCGACTCTCACTCTCGAAGAGCAAGATTCTGCTAACGTATTACCGTTCCAATACGCACCATTTTTGGAGTCTATTAGAAGGAGAGGGCTTGATGTGGAAGAGGTCGTGTGTTCAAGCTACACAGTTGGATGGTTTGGCGAGCGGGAAAGGCAAAAAAGGATTGTTAAGTTGATATGTCACTATGCGGAAGGTACTGTTAATTATTTTGTGAGACCTATTGAAGGGATTAGTGTGACTGTTGATCTTGATGAGATGAAGATCGTGGGGTACAGAGATAGACAGGTGGTTTCTGTTCCGAAGGCTGAAGGGACCGATTATAGAGAATCGAAGCAGGAACCGCCTTTTCCGCCGAGGTTGAAAGGGGTCTCAATGGTGCAGTGTGACGGGCCTAATTTCGAAATTAACGGCAATACCATCCGGTGAGGAGTTCGTTTGATAAAATTAAAAATTAAGTGGTAAAAAAAATAAAACATAAGGTGTAGGCTATGGTCACTTTGTTTTTCCCTTACTTTGTCTATACTTTATCTTTTTCACCATTGGATTAGTTTTTAACCCATGATCCAATGTTTGACAAAACAAAGTAATGGTTACTTTGTGAAAAACAAAGTGACCATAGAATAATTACAATTAACATAGTATATCTAATTACAATTTAAGCCCTTAAATATCATAACTTCATAACTGGCTATGGTAGAAACTTGTTAACTCTAATGATCATTGTGTTGACCGATCAATGAATTTCGTTTTTGTCAACGTTAGATCTAAATATGTTTAAATTTAATTGTGATTGACTAAATTTATTTGATCAATTATAGAGAATGTGAACAACACTAAATAACACTACTTTAATGTATATTATAGGTTTTATCTGATTATTACTCATTTTACCTAAAATAGATGGGCGAATTGGGATTTTCATCTAAGTTTCGATCCACGAGCAGGTCCAATAATATCATCAGCATCAACATATGATATTGATAAGCAAAAGTACCGTCAAGTATTATATAGAGGATTTTTATCAGAAGTATTTGTGCCGTACATGGACCCGAGTGAAGATTGGTACCAGAGGACATTTTTTGATGGAGGTGAATATGGGTATGGTATGCATGGTGTGGCACTTGAACCAAATAGAGACTGCCCAGAAAACGCTGTGTTCCTAGACGCTTACTTGGCGGACGGTAATGGGATGCCCGTGCTTATGCCTAACACTTTTTGCATTTTTGAAAAGAATGATGGTGATATCTTGTGGCGACATACCGAAACTAGATTTTCTGAAGTGGTAATGGAAACTTGAGATGTGTTTACTTTATATGTTCATTCGATCTCCAATTGAATGTTACTGAATCACGTTATACCAACTAAAAAATCGGTATGAATGATTTTGTAGATAACGGAGGTTAGGCCAGGAATTACATTGGTGGTAAGAATGGTTTCTACTGTCGGTTATTATGACTACATTAATGATTGGGAGTTTAAGCAAACCGGGTCTATTCTAATCAAGGTAAATTATCCAATAAGTAGAGATGTTTTATTTGCCATTACTCGAATGACGTATAAACAATAAAGTAACCGAAAAACAAAACAAAATAACCGTAATCTAAACCTTACTTTTGTTTAATTTATAATTAGAAATATTTGAATATTTATTATATTTTACTTATTTCTTATAATATTTTTTATATTTAGTAAAATAATATATAGAAGAAATATTTGCAATGCTTATGGTTTTTGATGGACCAAAATAGAATAATCTATTAACTTGAGATGGTATATTTAATAATTCACCTACCATATATATAATTCATTTTACCCCTAATCTAATTGGAATGTACGGTTTCGTCAGCTCTTATTAAGAAAAATATAATTCATTTTACAAAATCAAAAATAGAAAAGAAAAAGAGTAGAGAAAACCAAATTATGAGGAGTATTTAAGTTTTAACAATTGTTTGTAAAATAATTGAATATATTCTCACAAAATCTATATCATATTAAATACAAGTTCGATAATGCAGAATAATTAAATTCTCATAATAGTTTCTATTTCTAATAAAATTTCATTAAATCACAGAATTCCTTTTATTTCACAAAATAACTCATACAAATTTGAATTGTTTTATAGGTTGGATTGACTGGAGCATTAGGAGTGAAAGGAACAAACTACACTCACAAAGATCAAGTAATGGAGGAAATATATGGCACATTAATAGCCGAAAACACGATCGGTACTAACCACGATCACTTCTTCACGTATCGGCTTGATCTTGACGTAGACGGTAATGAAAACTCCTTAGTCAAGTCGAAATTGCAAACAACAACAATGAATCCTTACAATACACCTAGAAAGAGTTACTGGAGGGTTGTTAGTGAAACCGCAAAAGTTGAAGCTGATGCAAGAATTAGGCTGTCCGATAGAGATGCTTTAGTAGTGATTAACCCTAATAAGAAAACTAATATGGGTAACTTTATTGGTTACCGTTTGATCCCTGGATCAATTACTAATCCTCTTTTAACCGAAGATGATTATCCTCAAATTCGGGCTGCGTTCACTAATTATAATGTGTGGATCACACCGTATAATGAGTCAGAAAAATGGGTTGGAGGTCTCTATGCTGATCAGAGCAGAGGAGATGATACGTTAGCTGTATGGAGCCTCAGGTATTATTAACTTCACTTTTCTTTATATCAGCAATGCAATAATATTAGTAAGGCCCGTTGTTTATGTCTGAACTGAACTGAATTTGCTAAACTCAATTGACTGAATTTGTTGAATTTGGCTAAATAAAGAAGAAAATTCGCTGAATTTAACTGAACTTAAGACTGAACTGAATTTTGTTAAAATTAAACTAAAAAGAATAGAGCCTAACATTGTAATTTAAGAGATATCTAAACTTCATGACAAAGGGAAAATCGTGAATAATATAATTGAGAGCCCTCAACTTTAGCTTTACTAATACAATCTTCTCCAAACTTCCAAATTGGAAAATCCATAAATAATTTTAACATAGATATACATATATATTGACTATTGTAAATATCAATTCAAGATTTGAAATGACGGTAAAGAGATATACTCATTCAAGCTCACTATATTAGTTAGCTCGAAGTTGGGCTATCATTATATTAGTAAACAAGTATAATTCACGTACATTTCTAATAGTCAAGTGATATTTACAATAATATGATATCAATTGAACTTTGATGTTAGTATATGCCAAAAGTTGAAGGGAATTGTATTTTCAAATTTGAAATCTTGTGGTTGTCAATGTTGATAAAGCTAAAAGTTGGGGGCTTAAGAGTGCATTTTACCCCGTAAAATTTATTAAATTTACATTGTAACATTAAAGTCTAAGTAAAGAGAATTTTATAAAAGATAAATAACTGTAAATCCTTATAAACAAATTAAATGAAATGAGAGACAATATGGTAACTACATGATAAAAGAAAATTCTTCATTTTGTTAGTGATATTATTAAATATGGATGCAGGAATAGAGCAATAAAGAACAAGGATATAGTGATGTGGTACACAATGGGTTTACATCATATAACATCTGAAGAAGATTTTCCAGTGATGCCAACATATTGGGTTGGGTTCGAGCTCAGGCCAACTAATTTCTTTGATCGAGATCCGGTGCTCAAAGTTAGACCACCTCGAAACTCCACAAATTGCTCTTGTTAAATTAGTTTATTTTAATATGATTAAGCCAGAGCAAAATATATTGACCCATTAAGGCACATTTGGATTACATAGATTGATAGTTTTATGGAATCGGAAAGGAGAATAAAACTCATATTATAAGCTAGTATTCACTATTTTTGTTATTTTTGTTATAGGCCTATCCATATAAGTTTATGCTTAGTAATAATTCTAAGAATTTTCGTATTTTATTTGTCTGTGTAATAATTTGATGTGTTATAAAATAATAATTATTTATATAACCAAATAAATGGATGTCCATAATATTTGTATTTATATTCATTGCAATATTATCTTTCAAAATCTTCATCGGGCCTCTAGTCTATTTTCTTTTTACTGCCTTTGAATTTCCTCGACTGGGCTAGAATAAGGCCCAATATGATTTATTATAGATATCCTCCCATGGTCTCATTTGATCATTGAGTCTATTAGTGCGTGATTAGTGACTGACTACAATATCCTAGTCAAAAAAAAATTGTTGGCCTTAACTATTCATCAAGTAACAATATTTTTTTTTCGTTTCTTTCCATTCTCGAGCTATTAAATGCAACATCATTTAATAAAATAATATTTTTTTAAGTAAAAGTTGGATTACATGTCGAGGACAGAACGTGAACATCCTAACTAAGTTGACACCCCTACAGAATTGGTCAAAAAAACCGATCCAAATTTATCAAAGGAAGAGAAAATACAAGAAAAAAAATCAAGAGAAACGAAATTGTTCGAAACAGTACATGTCATCTAAAATTGAGTCACAAGTCTATTGGTTAGACCTCTCGGTGGAGTTATTCAGCGGTGTCAATGATGCTTGCATCCGAGATTTAGACTGGAGCTGATGTTGCTCAGTGTTAGCCGTTTGGCTCTGCTTATAGGTGATATGCACTTCAAATTTCATCATCGGTGTTTAACTGATATAAAAAATAAATGCGTTACAAAGAAAAAAGGGTGGCAATAAGAGTCGAGAAATTCTAGAGTAGTTTCAAATTATGGTATTTCCTAATTATAAATAGGATTTTATGTTTTTTTTATTATACTTTAAATAGCTCTCGTATCAACTCATCGCCCTTTATATTTATAAGGAAAACCGTACTCTGGAAGAGTTTTAGAACATTTTTCAAAAACCCTAGCCAAACTCCGAATTAGATGTTTGTGCAATTACATGGGCAACGTGATTCGGAGATTTAAGGAGACATTACTTAAGATTTTTAATACACAACCACTTGTATCTCACCTATTCATTTCAAGGTTGACTAAAACTGAATTCACAATTGAACTTTCCTTTTATTTCCACTTCACCATGTCTCCAATCTCAAAACCTTTCATCATCTTCTTCCTCCATCTCCTCTCCATTTTCATCATCACCACTTACTCACACCCACTCGACCCATTAACCCCACCTGAAGTCAACCTAACCCGAACCATAGTCCACAATTCCTACCCCAAATCAACCCACTCCCTCACTTTCCACTACCTTGGACTCCAAGAACCCCCCAAATCCACCATTCTTTCATGGCTCAAAAACCCATCCCGCGCAATCCCACATCGCCAATCCTTTGTAATCGCTCGTATAAACCGAACCACACACGAGTTAACCGTTGACTTATTGCTCCACCGGATAATCTCCAACCGAGTTTACATTGGAAATGGCTTCCCCACTCTCACATTTGAGGAACAAACTTCAGCCAATCAGCTTCCGTTCCAACACGCAGCGTTTTTGACGTCGATTTGTAGGAGAGGGCTTGAGATTGAAGAGACTGGGTGTATGAGTTTAGGGGTTGGATGGTTTGGGGAGAAAAAAAAGAGTAAGAGGATTGTTAGGGTTATATGTTATTATTTGAACGGGAGTGTTAATTTTTATGTGAGGCCTATTGAAGGGATTACTTTGACCGTTGACCTTGACGAGATGAAGATCGTAGGGTTCGTAGATCGACAGGTGGTTCCTGTTCCAAAGGCTGATGGGACTGATTATAGAGGATCCGAGCAAGTACCGCCTTTTCCGGCTAGGTTGAGAGGAGTGGCGATGGTGCAACCGGACGGGCCGAATTTTGAAATTAACGGCCATAATATCAAGTAAGGTTGGCTTGATCTTTTATTTTATACACATTAAACGTCTACTTAAGTATCCTGAGACATAAAACTCGGGTGGCATTGCATTGCTCATTTTAACTCTATCAAAAATTGTTACCTAGCCACATTACATCTTGAAAAAAAAAATGTTTACAACCTCTCTCAAAAGAAAAAATGTTTACAAACTGTTAAAATGAAAATTTCGGATGTCAATGAAAAGAATACACATTGTTAATCGAGTTTTATACTAAAATGTATGTCTCTAAATATTAGAGGTTTGTTGTACTAAAGGGGTATTTTCAATTTTTCTGATAAAAATAGGTGGGCAAATTGGGATTTTCATTTAAGTTTCGACGCTCGGGCAGGCCCAATAATATCACTAGCATCAATATACGACACAGAAAAACAAAAATACCGTCAAGTACTATACAGAGCATTCATATCAGAAATGTTTGTGCCCTATATGGACCTAAGCGAAGACTGGTACTATCGAACATTCTTTGATGCTGGTGAATATGGGTATGGTATGTGTGGTGCCGCATTGGAACCCAATCGGGACTGCCCAGAAAATGCCGTATTCATCGACGCTTATCTGGCAGCCGGAAATGGGATGCCTGTGTTAATGCCCAACACTTTTTGCATATTTGAAAAGTATGATGGAGATATCATGTGGAGACATAGTGAAACTTCATTTCCAGGCAATTTGGTAGTTGAAAATGTGTTTACTTTTGGGAAAAAATCTGTTGTCCCAAACTTTCTATCTCATTTTCCTGTTCCCCTTCCAATTTTTGACATGTGTAAAAAAGATTCTAATGTTTTTTTATTATACCCTAAATTGTCCCCGAATCAACCTGTTGTAGAATCTTTTTTACACATGTCAAAAATTAAAAGGGAAACAAGAAGATGGGATAGAAAGTCCGGGACAGCAGATTTTTTTCCTTACTTTTGTTTTAATAATGTTGTTGAGATTTGTATAATTTTTTCATTAAGATATTTTTGTTTTGCATTTATGATTTTGTAGATAAGGGAGGTTAGGCCAGAAATAACATTGGTGGTGAGGATGGTCTCAACTGTGGGTAATTATGACTACATTAATGACTGGGAGTTCAAGCAAAGTGGGTCAATTTTAGTCAAGGTAAGTAATAAATACTCAGTAAAAAATTTATTTACTCTTCCCAATAATCTTGTGTTTAAAATGCATTCATTTCTGATTTTAAATTCAATTTGATTGTTATTTAATCAATGATTAAATTAGTATGGATTGTGTGTTTAAACATACTTATGTAATGTTTGGGCCAGCTCCAGCTCGATCCAAGTTCGACTAGGCCCATATAAAAGATGGCTTTAACTTGACGTTTGTATTAATAAGCCCAAGTAGGTTAAGCCCAATGAGATTTGGTAAATGTTTTATTAAGGTAAGATTATATTTATTGGTGTTTTATTGATTAATTAATTAATTCAGGTTTAGGTTCCTTTAAAAATAACATTTTGGTTCTTTTCAAAAAAATTAAAAAAAAATTAAGATTTAGGTTGATGTATTTTATCGTTTATCATCATAGTTTTGTTAACGGGCTAGTTTTTTTAACCTTGCTTAACCCGAGCCAATTCTAATGTAAATACAGCACAAATTGGACTTCTTATAGGTTGGATTGACAGGGTTGCTAGAAGTGAGAGGATCAAAATACACCCACAAAGATCAAATAAAAGATGAAGAATACGGTACATTATTAGCAGAAAATACGATCGGATCACATCACGATCACTTCATCACTTACCATCTTGATCTTGACGTCGACGGTGATACAAACTCCTTTGTCAAGTCCAAGCTACAATCGGCCAAAGTGAATCATCAAAATTCACCTAGAAAGAGTTATTGGAGGGTTGTTAGTGAAATTGCAAAAACTGAAGCTGATGCAAGAATTAAGCTTGGATTGGATGAAGTTGATTTAGTAGTGATTAATCCTAGTAAAAAAACAAATATGGGTAACTTTATTGGTTACCGTCTGATTCCCGGATCGATTTCTAGATCTCTTTTATCGTACGATGATTATCTCGACACTCGAGCTGCCTTCACTAATTATAATGTGTGGATCACACCATATAACAAGTCGGAAAAATGGGCGGGAGGACTTTATGTTGATCAGAGTAGAGGAGATGATACCCTAGCTTCATGGAGCCTCAGGTACTAAATCAATTAAGAATAGTTTTATGATTATAATTGAGTGTTTATTTAGTTGCAAATTACATTTTTGCTAGATTAGATTATAATTATTTTGTTCATAATACGATCCCTAAACTCCATTTTATGATGCAAAAGTTGGATGAGTTACACTTACATCACGATCCCTTGATTCTAGTTTCAATAATATGATTCTTGAAATCTTAAATCCCTTAATAATGAATACTAGTACAAAATTTCAATCCCTTAATAATGAATACTAGTGCAAAAGTCTTACCGATATTTACCAATGTGAATATTGGTAAATCACAAATTTTTAGGGGTATAATTGAATGCTAATTATGCTAAAAATCTAACCGACTTTTAATTTTTTAACGCTTTTTTATTGAATCGATATAGTAATATAAAGGATTTTTTGTTATTATACTTATATGCTTTTTTTAACCTTTGCAGGAATAGAAAGATAGAAAATAAAGATATAGTAGTATGGTACACTATGGGTTTTCATCATGTACCATATCAAGAAGATTTTCCGGTGATGCCAACGATAACCAATGCATTCGAGCTCCGGCCGGCAAATTTCTTTGACAGAAATCCGATGGTCAAAGTCAAACCACCTCAACCTGTAAAGTTCACAAACTGCTCGTGTTAATTAGACTAAAAAATAGTGGATTTTACTTGAAGATGAAGAACAGTATTAGTATTAGATTAGTGGTTGGCTTTAATTTAAGTCAAAGCTAAATAGTAATCCATTGAGTCACGTTCTTGTTTGAAATTTTATAAAGTTCTTTAGATGAGAAGCCTATGCTTCTTTTATTTCTTTTGCATAATTTGAAAGATATAAATATTCACGTGTAACACTCAAATATTGGAAGAAATGTTAATTTTTGTTTCCAAACCATTGGAAAAGATTAATTTTATTCTTATTTTGACAGGTTGTGCCAATATTATGGAGATATTATTTATTTTAACTTAAATCGAACATTTTAAGTCACATAAATAGGTTTACGATTTGTCTACATATTAAAATGCTATAAGCCTCAATCATTTTTTTCATTTTTAATGTTCGATTTTGTTTATTGTACCTCCTATTGACATCTTTTAGGAATGTTCATCGCTTAGACTTTCTATCATGGTGTCACCTCTACAAACGGATTACTATACTTAACAAAATGGTTAACATCGTTACTCATTTGGATAAAATTGATCTAGAGTTCAAGGATGAAATTTTCGAGAAAATTTATAACAGTTTGAAAGTATATATATACTTTTTCAGTTTTTAAAAAGATTTCCATATTTTCTTAATACCTTTAACATCAACATATTTTGTTCTTACACTTTTAAGAAGCATACTTCTAGAGATTATAAATTTTTCTCATAAAATTCTATCATTCTGCACAAAAAATATTCAATAAACATTTGTCAAAACTTGGATTACATTTTAAATTTTAATGAATTGAATTTTATCCCATAGTGTGCTTGATACTATAGCTAGAATTGTAATATTTCTTTAAGTATGAGATTTAAACACTGAAGTTATTGGATTTTTGAAAGGTTTCTTTCTTTAAATAAGAGATTATGACAATATTTAACTGATATTTCATACTATTTTTTGTTAGATATAATGTCATTAGATTAAAAAATCTGAAACTAAAAACAACATTTAATTATACCATACAAATACAAACAATTTAAGCCAAAGCTAAATAGTGAAATATATATTAATACTATCTGCATCACATCGTAAGAAAATTAGTTCAAAAATAAACATGGTTTAAAAGGGCCGTCGCAGTTGTGCGAACCCTCCAAGATGACCTCGTGCTATAACCAAAACTTTGAAAAAGTAAACAAAAGTATTAAACTGGAATTAAAATGAATGCTGTAAACAAGCTTTTAAGACAATAACATATTCTCAGCGGATTCTTGCTCCAAATGCAAGATAATAAACTAGTCTAATGAATTCATTTCCATCTTTACAGATTGTAAAATCAGATACCAAAAACGTAGACCCAACTTTTCTTATGATTACATATTAATTCATTTCTAAATCTAGCCCCTTTTTTTATTCAAAAATTTGACCCACCATTTTAGGATTTCTTTAATCATTTCTCATTTACATGTCATTCATCCCATAAATTACCCAATAATTCCTCATAAAATAAAGCATCATCTACCACCATGTCTACTCCTAGCAAAGTTCTAATTTTTATTCTTAACTTATACTTTGTAACTACCTTTTCTCACCCTTTAGACCCTCTAACCCCTCAAGAAATCAACAAAATTGGCTTAATTGTCAAAAACTCCCCTGATCTTTCCAAACTTTCCAATTTAACCTTCCATTTTGTTGATGTTGAAGAGCCCGATAAATCAGAGGTACTCACTTGGTTAACAGAGTCAATCGCAGCGGAGGCAGGGAAGAAGAGTCACAATGTGCCTTCAGTTCCCCGGCACGCCAAGGTGGTGGTACGTGCCGGGGGTGAGACACGTGAGCTAATTGTTGACATTGGGAAAAGTGTCATTTCATCGAACAGGGTATATAGGGGCCATGGATTTCCACCTTTTACATTCAATGAGCTGTTTTTAGCTTCTAAATTGCCGTTAAAATACCCGAAATTCATTAAGTCAATAGCGAAACGGGGTTTGAATTTATCGGAAGTTTCGTGTGTTCCGTTCACGATCGGGTGGTACGGGGAAAAGGTATCGAAAAGGGAGGTGAAGGATACTTGTTTTTACCGGGATGGATCGGTCAATGTGTTTACAAGGCCAATTGAAGGGATTGTTATTCGGATTGATGTTGAAAAGATGGAGGTTGTTGAGTACGTTGATCGGTTTAAGATTCCGGTGCCAGAAGCTAAGGGGAATGATTTCCGATCGGCCCCGGCAAAGGGTCAATCAATTGTTTATAATGTGACAGATGGGGGAGTTAAGATTGAGGGGAACAGGGTGAAATGGGCAAATTGGCAATTTCACATTGCGTTTAATGCCCGGGCCGGGATTGTTATATCGACGGCGTCTATTTTTGACGCGAAACTGAAGCAGTTTCGGCCTGTGTTATATAGAGGACATATTGCTGAAACATTTGTGCCGTATTCGAATCCCACAGAGGAATGGTATTTCAGGTAGGGACGAAAAAATTCGAGTTATAATCGTGTTATGTTATTTATATATTACATGTTTATACGAAGGTCAAGGGATATGGATAAATTCAAAATCAACCTTAAAAAAATGTACAAGTTCTATATAAAAGTCTACTACAGTATTCCAATAATCAAAAGAGTGTTTAAGATGTCACCCGACCGCACTAAATATGGATCATCAGTACATCCCAAGTCGTCTTAAACTACTGCCTCTTTCAGGGTTATTTTACCCGAACCTAGAAACATCAAAAATGGTCATGTGATATGGTTTTTTTGTTGCATGGAGACCAAAGACTAGGATCATCCCTAAGAAGACATGATATATGTATAGATTAAACTAAGGAACTCTTTGAAATAATTTTGTCCCACCACACTTTTGTATGTACTTTACATCTAGAGTAGACGGATAAAGAGAGAGATGTCTTACAAGTCGTGTTATAATCTAAAGCCGGCTCCACTTTTTGTTACATCATCAGTTTATATATAATATCAATGCAAGTAAGATGATAAATCATATTATTGTGTCAGAAATTATAATTTTTTCATTTTCAGGACATTTATGGACATTGGGGAATTTGGGTTCGGGCGAGCAGCAGACACTCTACAACCGCTGATCGATTGCCCGGCGAACGCTGTATACTTGGACGGATACGTAGGCGGTGCGGATGGGAAGGCACAGCAGATGCCGAAAGTGATATGCATATTTGAAAGATATAGTGGTGATCCAGCTATGAGACATGCTGAGATTAATGTTCCTGGCCGAGTGGTATGTAAGCTGCAAAATTTTAGTTATTTTGATTAGTGAATTTATTAAGTGTATGTATGTTAACAATATTTTTGCATTTCTTTTGGGGTTCTGCAGATTCGAAGTGGGGAACCAGAAATCAATTTAGTTGCAAGGATGATAGCAACTGTTGGAAATTATGATTACATTATCGATTGGGAGTTTAAGAAGAGTGGTTCCATCAAAGTTGGGGTAAGTTCTCGTTTTCATCTTACAATTTAGCGACAAAATAATACTAAATTGAGTCAAAACAAAATATTCAGAATTCATGGACGAAAATATATTTTAGTGTACAAAATACATGAAAGTATCAACTACAAATATTCCGTTGGATCCTCATAGAAACTAAACGACATTTTTCCTATTTCATCAACGGGAATGGACATGTTCACGCGAAAAGAAATCCGAAAAGCAGTCTTCATCCCAACCCCCCTATTACTAATCTATTAATAGATGAGTTGACATGAAATTAATTAATGGAAGCTTCGGAGTTGTAAGTATGACACCTAACATTCACCAAATTCATTTTCTTACCATACTTTTAACAAAATGATCTCATTATATTCAGTTTGACAAGTCTGAACCTAACACACCACGAAAACCTTGGGTGTTTCTGTGGATACATTACGAACTCTTCTTCTAGGCTTCACAAAAACACATTTTTTTCAACTGTTATATTATTATGTTTGTTGAAATGTTTTTCTCCTACTCATCCTAAGAAGGTGTTGCGTAACATTTTTTAACAATTGAAAATTTAATAAAGTTTTTTTTTTCTCACAAGTAATTTAATAAAGTTTTTATTCTATAAATTAAGTTAGGTAAACTCACAGTTAGAGATCATCTAATAAAATAAAAATTCTAGAAATTTAAAATCAAAAGAATACATTCATAGCTAAAATGTACTTTAATTGCTTATAACAAAGAATATATGTTGTGTTTTATTTCTAGATCCTCCAATTTGTCCAAAAATACACATTGATCCCCTTAATTTATAGACCGTCTAATTTGCTTCCTCAAGCTTACTTATAGTGTCTAAAAAAAAGTTGATTAGTTTTAGAGATTCAGAATCATGAATTAGATTTTTATTTCCAAAATTTTGAATTAGTTTTATTAACCTTGAGAATTGACATGTAAATTATTTTAAGCAATTCAGAAAGTTTTTGATCGATTAACTTATGGAAATAATTTTTTCAGGTGTCCCTAACGGGAATAGTGGAGATAAAAGCCACATCAGCTACAAATAACGACCAAATAACTAAATACGAGTATGGCACATTAGTGACGGAGAATTCCATCGCCGTTAATCACGACCACTTCATGACATACTACCTTGATCTCGACATTGATGGTATCCAAAACTCCTTTCAAAAAGCCCATTTAGTAACGGAAAAAGTACCCGCGGTTAAACCGCCCTCACCGAGGAAAAGTTACTGGAAGGTGGTTAAAGAGACAGCGAAAACTGAAGCGGATGCAAGAATTCAGCTCGGAAAACCAGCTGATTTATGGTTTGTGAACCCGAATAAGAAGACCCGAGTGGGTAATCAAGTCGGGTACCGGTTGATTCCTGGAGGACCCGTGGGTTCTCTTTTTACTGATGATGATTATCCGCAGATTAGAGCGGCGTATACGAGAAATCAAATATGGGTTACTGCCTATAACAAATCAGAAAGATGGCCGGCGGGCTTTTATGCTGATCGGAGCCACGGCGATGATGGTTTAGCCGTGTGGAGCAACAGGTAATTAATTATAGCGTTACTAACATAGTTTCAAAAAACATGATAAAATGTTAACGAATAAGTCTGTCACATATAATTTAATCACTTAAAATATTAACTTATTAAAACGTACAAAACTGGTTCATTTAGTGAGAAACTTATTTGAAATGTATATGATCAAATACTATTAAATCCATCCGTTCAAATTTTTATGTAATGTAAGTACAAAATTGAGTTTGACGGGAAACATTTGAAGGACAAATTTTACTTATCCCAAAAATGTTAGGAGCAAAATGAATGTACGTAACGTAGAATTATTTCGTAATAGTAAATGAAAACCTATAAATTTAGCCATTACGGAAAATGAATGTATGTAACGTACAAAACGTTCCTATCAGGATGGTTTTGGTCAGTGGTCAACTTTGTCCCTTTAAAATTAAGCCTGAAAAATCGGCCGCTTTAATATTGGAGTTGTGTTTTCGGGAGTGACTATATGTTGAAGCCTAATTAGTCTACATAGGAATATTATATTTAGTCTATATTTGTATTTTGGTCTATTTAGTCTTGTATTCTAGTTTTGGTAGAAAAGGTTTTCCTAGTTTGTGTATGACTCTTTGTAAACTATATATACGAAAATTATGAATGAGAATTAAGAGGCCGAATTTACCGTCAAAAAAAAAAAAAAAAAAAAAAAAAAAATACAAAGGAAGAGAAATAAGGGTTTGAGGTTCGCATCAAACAACTAAGAAAAGATTTTTCAAGAAACTTCCTTTGCTCCTCGGTAAACTGTCTTGAATCTTTTCTGTTCCATATTTGTGTCTCACAATGCTAGACTCCTAGCACCACATGATATCATTCACATAATATCATCAATATCTCAATACTATATGAGTAATTATGTTTGATGCAGGAATAGAGAAATAGAAAACAAGGATATAGTGCTATGGTATACAGTTGGGTTTCACCATAATCCATGTCAAGAAGATTATCCAATCATGCCTGTTCTTCATGATGGTTTTGAGCTTCGTCCTGCCAATTTTTTCGAAAGCAATCCTCTGCTGCTCGATCATGTCTAACTATATCCTTGTGAATAATTAATTAGTAGAATTAATTATTTGTGCACATTAATTATATGATCATTTATTGGTTCGTCAATATAATAATTTCAATTAGATGCTGAATGATTCTTGAGCTAATAATTTGGATTATGTTTGCATGGTGAAATATAAAGACAATTGATAGGTTTTTCGACTTTAATCGGTTATCTTCATTGCAATATATTGTGCATTTGTTACAAAGTAATTCAATTTGCTACCCAAAACTGTTATTTCTACATAATCCTGATAAAGTTGTTAGTAAAAGGTTTATTTTTACAATAACCGCCATTAACGACGTTAAAATGGAAAATTTCAATTTGAAGTCATTCAAACTTCATTTAACAGCCATTCTCCAACTAAACATTCAATGGCACTTCAGTCACATATATGGTGTTTATTGCTTATGCACTTCGTCTGGAAAAAATCATTTGCTTGTCTGGGTACCTACCGTTACCGCAGGATCCTAATAATGTTCCATGGAAAGGATGCTATTATAGGGTGATAGATTTTTTGCTCCGAACATATTTAAGAATCTGATTTCAATATTGAAGTACTTGAAAAATGCTGCTTTCTCAAAAAAGAGATTATGCCGATATGGAAAGTATATGTACAAAGGAATTGCAAGAGGATTTTGCATCCTAAAGTCCGAGGAACAATGAGGTATATATATATATATGGCAAAAAATGTTAAGCTTACTTTCCGAATTCAATATGTACAGTGTCAGGGTGATGTTGCTGGAGATTATTTTCTGGAGAAGGTACTTGGAATTGCTTCATGTCAATGGCAAAAGCGGATGAAATGACTTGATTCTAATTGATTGGATTATATCATGTGTTACAGATGATAATTTACAACGCATTATGAGGAATGATGCTCAAGTTTTCGGACAATTTTTGAGGTTTCAAAGAATGGTATTTGTTGATACACATAAATGAATATTTGATTGTCTATTGTATTTATAGAATTGAATAAAAAATACTTTCATACCTTTTAAACTCATTAAGGATATATTACTATGGGTAGAACGTAAATGATCCAAATTCACAATTTTTCTTACACTTACATTTATGACTATTTTGAAATATAGGTCAAGCAAACATGTTTTGATATATCACCGTAGCATATATATATATATATATATATATATATATATATATATATATATATATATATATATATATATATATATATATATATTGTATGGGAGAGGACAAATTTTGTGATACAAAAGCCGCAAAAAGCGATTTTGATGAGAATTTTTATATATGCAAAATATAGGGTTTTGATTATTGATGTGACCCCCTTAAAATTAAAAATCGAATTCTATTTAGCTTTTAAATCCACATTAATAATATAGAGAGTATAAAATTTTTATCATTATAATTTATGTTTCTCCCAGAACCGATAAGTGCACAAAAATGAATATTTGATTGTTTAATTGGAATTTAAGACATACATTTTAAGTACTGAAAGATTGACAAACTCATTAAGGATACATTATTATGGGCAGTAAAAGATCAAGATTCAGAATTTTGGTTTCTTAAGGTACTTACATTTATAGGCTCGTGTTTAAGATAGATGTGAAGCAAACATGATCTATGATATTTGCGAACAAAATATGGTAGGAGAGAGAATAAACTCTGCAAAAAGCGATTGTAAAAATTTGTATGCGAAGACAATAAAGGTTTTAATTATTAATGTGACCTCATTTTAATTAGCTTCAAGGTAGACATTGATACTACAAAAAGTATACATTTGATCAACTTCAGTAGTTCAGTTACATAGGTGGGCTATTTATTAGTAATGGGCTTCAGTGAGAAAATTACATGAAGTGATGGGCTTTTTGTTAGTAAATGGCCCATTGTAATTCGAGCCCATTTCTTGTTTGGCTTTTTTGTAAATAATATTTATGTTGTTCTCTTATTAGATTGGCAAAAAAAACATTATTTGTCTACTTGAGTATTTAGCCACATTTGACAATCACCTTTATGGTTAGGTAAAATATCACCCATATCGTGTTATTTATGAGATTTTTGAATTTATATTAGTTGACAATTTTAGTTTTGGTATATTTTTTTTATTTGAAATACAGGAATTTTAATGTTTAACATTTGAATCTCCTCTTAATTTTGATTCAAGAAGAATGAGATTTCACTAAATTGATAAATCAATTGCCAAATGTGACTAAAATATAAAGGTGAGTGGTCAAATGTGACCCAATAAAACGTCAGTGGCCAATTACATAAATTTGGAATAGATCAGTGGCCAAATAGTGCATTTTGCTTATTAAATTTAATATAACGATAAATTGTTTAATAGTTCCTATGTTGTGTCAAAATTCACTGTATGATTCTCTTATTTTAGAAAATTCACTACTTAGGCGTTGTTCTTTTTGGCTTAGTTTTTAACAAAAGTTCACTTCAATCCAGATCAGTTCAGCCAAATTCAACAAAATTTCTTCTTCATTTAGCCAAATTCAGCCAATTCAATTCATCAAATTCAGTTCAATTTAGTTCAACCATAAAGAACAGGTCTGAGTCTCTCACATTTGTCTATATTAACAGTTTAGTTTCTGCCATGAGGCTAAAATAAAGATTTTTCGGCTCACTTAACATTTATGAAGTTTCAATATTTTTTGTATCTACTATGTATTACTCAAAAGTTAAGTCACGAATTTCATGTTCAATAGAAATTATCAATATTTCAAATGACTTGCATGCCAATGTTTTTCGAAGTTTCTTACAAGATGATGAGAATTGAATAATTGACGAGTTAACTTTCTCAACAAGTGCACATACAAATCATGTAACTATTTCTTTCTTAAATAATACTCTCTCCGTTTTTAAATGTTAGTCGTTTTTGTAAAAATATGAGAAATTAAGATATCATTAATTATAGTATGTAAAATATTGATTTGTCCTCTCTTTTCTTTTTTTTCTTTTTTTTTGATATCACTCTAATTCAATATGCACTACGAGGCTGACATTTAGATTAAAACTAAGAAAGAGAAATGTCTTCATAAAGTAGAAGCCTTATAAATGTTACGAGTGGACAGAGCCCATAATGCATTTTCCTAAGGAACGAAATACTAATAGAGTGATTGACGAATGAGTTGACGGGACATATATAAAGATAAACGCCTTTGTTACCGAATTGGTTACTGTATTTGGTAGACTCCGAAGGCCACAGTAAAAATTAGTGCAATCGAAGTGTTAAATTGAGGGGAACAAGAAAAGTGGAAAATATATGATTTGGTTTGTTTTAGAAACAGTTGGTTGAGTTGGGAGATCCATAAGATAATTAATGTTATAGTAAAAACAAGTGGGTGAGTTCATTCATCTTCATCATCATCATCACCTTCCAAAATCCAACACTATAATCATCTCTTCCTCTACACAATTTGCAACTCTAAATAAGTTGGTCTGCATGAACCAAAAGTTGACCATTTAGCGGATGCCACATCATCCTGATCACAACATTACCTATGGGGCTGGCCCCCACTTAATGCCCTTCACTAGGAAGATTATTGTTTGACACATGGCAATTCATAAGTGCTCTACATTTTCACCTATGTTATGTTATTCTCACCAAAAAAAAAAAAAGATTATTGTTATATTTAGCTTTATTTGTCACGCTTCATCCAATAGGCTCACTCTTAAATTTCTACACTGTGTATTACATTTATCCAGTCACTCATAATTTTGCTGTAAGCATTGGTTGGATCGGCTACGGCCAAATGACAATGTACTCTTAATTATTAAAACTGAATTTGAATAAGTGAATTGCAAAATGTACAATAAAATTGGTTTGTAATTGAAATTAATAAATAATGTTATTATATAGTGTTCGTTATTGTGTCCAACACATATGTAATGTATGAGAGAATGACATGCGTTGTTTATGCATGTGAATGAGACGCGCACTCATGGTTGTATCTAATGGCATCGAGCACATCATTATAGTGTGTAACCTTGTTTCTATAATTTGGTTAGTGTACTCTTAGGAGCCTATAGGTTAGGCTTGAGGTGTCCGATGAAGCAAACACAGTGTTTGATCAGATTGTTCCAATTTCAAAGAGTGTTTAGATTGGGCGTGATGGATTGGCCCAATTCTCATCGATATTTATTTAGAAATGTCAAAAGTTTGTAAACCTCTAAGGTAATAACTAATGAAACTCAACTCCATAATTCAGTCACGACATCAACATGAAAATTTAGCCGTTCAATCCAAATTACAATTTTTTCATTGGAATATCTATCAGATTCAAAATTCTCTAAGATCCACGTTCAGCCAACGTATATAAATCCATAACATGAGTAGACTAGCTACCTAAATGAAACTCAATGGTAAATATAGAGTAATGATACAAAACAAAATATCAAGTAGATAAGAAAGAGTGTTGATAGATAATATAATGGTGGGGTTGAAAAAATGGAATGGTTGATAGTGAATAATAATATTGTGAGGGTGATGATGAGTGCGCCTTGGCATGGCACGCAGGACCGAATATGAATGATGGTTTCATCCGCATGCTCTCTTAAACCTTCACTCTCACTCTCTTTCCAACCAAGATTTTGATTTCATTTTAGCCATTCTCCCAAAGAATATTCTCTCTTTTTTTATTTATTTATCTTTTTTAACCTCAATTTTGGGTTTGTGTCACCTCTTTTCTTTTACTAATCATTATGGACTTTTAACCCTTTCCTTCATTCTTGTTTACTTTATTCATATCTATCCATTTGGAGTTCCCATTATACTAGCTTTTAGTTATCATTCATCCCATTTCTTTGCCATATTTATGGGAGAGTGCTAAAATTTAATTATTATCATTCACGCCCAAAAATAAATAGTGGTTTGTAAGAAGTAACTCTCATTATATTACAGGTCAGTTTGGCATTACTGTAGGAATAAGCAATTGCTATTGGAGAAAGCGCTGTGGGAAAAAGTTGATGTTGGGGAAAGCAGTCAAAAGCTGTAAAGTGTTTGGTAAACACATTTCAAAAGTTACAAAGTCAAAAAAATAAATAAAAAAATATGTATTTATTAAAATATATTAAAAGTTAAGCCTATTTTAGTTAAAAAAAATATCAATATCAGCTTTCAGCACAACTTTAACAGCTGCTTTTTTCAAAAGCTACAAATTCCAGCTTTTGCTGAAAGCAGCTTTCCCTGCTTTTCCAGCTTTTCCAAGAAAGCAGTTTTGCATTTACCAAACACTACTTTTAGCTGGGGAAAGCTGGAAAAGTAAGGAAAGCAGCTGGGAAAGCAATGCCAAACTGGGCCTACATGTGGTATAGTGGTTCATATCTACAATATATTATCATTGTCTAGACATATATGGCTTAATTTTAATACACCATGAGTCCTTTGAACTTGGTCCAAAAAATAGATTGATTGTCTAAACTTAGAGAGTATCTCGAAAGCTCTCTAACTTGGTTGAAGTGATTATCTATTCGCCACTTGAATTTGTTTAAAATCACATATTGACCTCTCAAATTTGTTTGAGTCGACATACTCGACCCTTAAACTTGCATAAAGTCGTATGTTTCATAGTTTGTCCAAATCCACTCATATTCTAACATGTGGATTGAGAAATTAATTATGGTATATTAAATAAGTTCAGTGAGTATACGAGAAACTTTGTAAGGGAGTCAAACTAATTTTTGTATTGAATTCAAGGAGCTCTTTGATATACTAAACCTGAATTTTTATTATTGTTGTTGTTAGGTGTTTGCTATTTATTGTCGAGTGGTAGAAATTAGTTGTTTTTTCTTTCAAAATAGTTATCAACAACTATTTTTAAATATCAATCAAATACTTAGAGTATTTCTCTCATTAACTAGTAATTCGACTCTCCACGTGATATGAAATACTAACTAGCTAAAATCTAGCTAGCCAGAGTTATAACTTATAAGAGATCAATATTGGCAGATGAAAAACATTTAGTATAATCCTCAATTATATAACGATAGTAGGTATTTGTTTGCACATGAAATTTTAGGAATTTACAAATAAATTAAGATGATATATCTCTTTGTCTTTTTCGTTGTTTCAACAGAGGTAAACACAATATATTTTTTCTTTTTCTGTCTGAAAAAACAAAACAAAATAAAAAACACATTTACAATTTTAAGAAAAGCGATAAAAACATGTGTTTTTTAAAAAAATTACCCTAAATCAGATAAAGCGCGATTCTGCTTATATTGTTGTTTTAGGTCTAGATCTCGGGAGTTTCCATGGGGTGTTCGGACGGATTGGAATATATGTTTTCTTCTAATGCAAAACATGAATATCATTGTTTCTCACATCTATCGTGAAGGCATCCAAGTTGTGGACGCTTTGGCAAACTATGGTTGTGGACTTTCGGCTTTAAAGTGGTGGAACTTTTTCCTCCCGTTTGGTACTATTTTTGTTTCTGACAATCCATTTGACCGAGATATGTATCAGTTTAACTATTTTGTTTTCTTCTTATTTTTCTTTATCTTGTAATTTTCTTTATTCTTTTATTATATTCGGATTAAGGTCTACAGTTACGTGTCTGGCGTACGAACATAGTTGAGATGTTCGGCTCTATCTGCTCCGATCCCGTGCCTTTTATTAAAAAAAAAATAGCTTAAGGGGTATTGTTTATTAATTTTTCTAAATTTAGCAATATCTGTAGAATCTTACTTGTATGATGAATAACCCCAAAATAAGGCAGTAAAAGAGTTCATACTTAGCTTCATATAGGTCCAGCTCTTACGTTTTGGATTAATTAGAATACGACATGCATCTAAACGCACGCCAAGTACTAATTAACCTTAAGAGCTTAGAAATAACACTAAGGTTAATTGTAACTTTATAAAGTATTAAATTTTTCTTTCTAATGTGTATAATAGTATATGATATCTAGCTAGAAATTAATCACGAAAATCCATGAGGATACTTTGTATGTAGCTGGCAAAAAAATCACTATCTTTTTTCAGTCCATACCCACTTCCCATAGATTTGCTTTGGTACTCTTTCATTTAAATTTCATAGAGCATTCCAAAAATCCAATGATTTGTCATCGATTACTCTGCCACTTCTTCCCATTTATATTCTCTACTCATCTTCTCCATTTCCTCACACTTAATTTTTCTCTACACTTAATTCTTTAACTAGATAGCTATTTCTCTCTTGAGCAATTAGTAAAATGGGAGATATTGCTTGCTCTAATGGGATTGTTAATGGCAATGGAAAGGAGCATTCATCTCCAAGAGGGTATAGGAAAAGTTGTTGGTATGAAGAAGAAATTGAAGATAACTTAAGATGGTGTTTCGCTCTCAATAGGTATAATATCCTTGCATTTTTCTACGGTTTCATGTCGGGTTTTCTCGTTTTTTTTCACTCCAAATAATACAACCCAAGTGTTTGGTTAAGATTGGAAAGTAAAATTGGTTACTTCTATCGATTATATAATAGCAAATACTAAACAAAAAATTAGTAGTGTCATATTGATTTTCTCAAGTCTAAACTATATGGTTTGATCACATTTTCTGTTTGTTAGGTTCTATTGTAGCCTAATTTATTGGCGGATTTTATGGACAATATTTACTTTTTTCGTGTTCTATTAAGAAAAAAAAATATGATAGAACAAACTGAAGTGAGACATATTAATCCAAAGTCTTTTCAAATATGAGTCTCATAGACAAGATATAAAGATATGTTTTTAAAGTTCCAAATCAAATTAACCCTTTGGTCATCAAAAAGATAGACAAAGAGACAATAAAGAAATGAAAAACTTTTTTGTTTTCAAACTTTATTTTTTAAATAACATTTCTTTGTTTATTTATTTATTTATCTACATAATTAATTAACCAATATTTGTTTATGCAGCATTTTGCACACAGGATCTTCCCAGTACCAGGACATTGCTCTTTTGGACACCAAACCATTTGGAAAGGTTTGTATTCACTTTTTCTAATTAGTGACGGATCCATGATTCACCGACATGAGTGTTTTATATATGTGTGTGTTTCGAAGAACTTTTTTAGTGTTTTTACACTAAAAATTTAAAACTCAATACATATATACTTAATTTTTTTCTGGCAACTAATAGATATTTAATCCCCTCTTGATCGCCTTAGATCCGTCCGTGTTTTTCTGATCTTTTCCCGGTGTTTTCCGGACAGGCTTTAGTGATTGATGGAAAGCTTCAAAGTGCAGAGGTGGATGAATTTATCTATCATGAATCTCTTGTTCATCCAGCACTTCTTCATCATCCTAAGTATATACATCCTTTCTTAAATATAATCCCTTTTATTTTGATTATTATGTTTCTTAATTGTAATTATGTGCTTAATTGACATGTAATTGTGTTTGATTGTAATTAGTCCAAAGACAATTTTCATAATGGGAGGAGGTGAAGGATCAACTGCTAGAGAAATTCTGAGACATAAAACTGTTGACAATGTCATCATGTGTGACATTGATGAGGTAACATTTTGTGGAATTAGAAACATTTTAAACAAATAATTGGGCCCTCACTTAAATGGGCTTTCAAAAAATTTGGGCCTGTTGATGGGCCTTATCCAAATAAGCCCAAAGGTTAAATTTTCCTAAATTTACTGCAGGAGGTGGTAAATTTCTGCAAGGCATACTTGGCAATGAACAGAGAAGCATTCAGTGACCCAAGATTGGAAATAATAATAAATGATGCCAGAACTGAATTAGAAAGCAGAAAAAAAGAATATTATGATGTCATAATTGGGGATTTAGCTGACCCAATTGAAGGAGGCCCATGTTATAAACTCTATACAAAATGCTTCTATGAATTCACTGTTAAACCTAGACTTAATCCTGATGGGATTTTTGTTACTCAGGTAATAAATCTCAAGTTAATCAGTTTTTAACAGTTGGTTAATTATGGTAAGTGAAATTAAGATGGTTAAATGAATTTTACAGGCAGGACCAGCAGGAATTTTCAGCCACACTGAAGTGTTTTCTTGCATCTATAACACTTTAAAACAGGTCTTCAAATGTAAGTACTAATTTTGTGTTGTTTTTTTATGATTTTAAATGGGCAAATTACACTTATGGTAACTCAATTTTATCTGTATTCACATTCCATTTTACGGAATGTCACTCAATGGAACTTCCTCCATACTCATGAGTCATGTCAACATGTGTATAGGGGTAGTTCTGTTTGACATGGAATTCCGAGAGTCCAATATGGGAACACCAAATTTATTCTTTACTTTAACGAGTAAAGAAAAAAAAAACTCTTACATTCCAACTAGGTAGGCAATTTTAATGTGTGCTACAATTACGGCGGATTGTGAAAGTAAATGACATCGAAATGATTGTTGATGACTTCAATGTAGAAAATTCTAAGAATCGAAGTTTTTAGAAGTTAAATACATATTTACTAAAGAATTGCGATTTAAATTTTTCTAATAACCATTTTCGGCTTTCCTTTCTAAAATAGTCACATTCTCCCATAATTAAACGACACGTGGATAACCTTAATCAAAACATTCAAGAGTTTATGTGGTTTCAAATATTGTTTTCATTAGCTCTACAACCTAAAGTTACTTATTATAAAACCGTCATGTTGAGTCATCTTTTATGCGAGATTTTGAAGTTGAACGGTCATATTGTTACGAGCGGCCACAAATATAAATTACCCGATTTTAACAATTCGATACTTAATTATGTCTTAATTAATTATTTTGGGTATTGCTATGCAGATGTGGTGCCTTATTCAGCTCATATTCCTTCCTATGCTGATACTTGGGGATGGGTCATGGTAATCCACTAATTAACTTCAATTTTCACTACTGTTCATTTAAGTTAATCGTTGAAACTAATTAAAATTTATAATCCTAACTAATTACAGGCATCAGATGTCCCTTTTGAGCTGAATTCTGAGGAGCTAGATCTAAGAATAAAACAGAAAATCAAGGGAGAAAATCGGTACTTTGATGGCAAAACATTTTCATCAGCATCGACATTGAGCAAAGCAGTTCGCAAATCGTAGGCACCAATTAACATGGACTAGATTTTTTTTTAGAATTTCACTTTTGTTCAATCAATTATTATTTTTAACATAATTAATTCTATTGTGACATGCAGATTGAACAGTGAAACTCATGTATACACAGAGGGAACAGCAAGATTTATATATGGGCATGGCAAGCAAGATCATGATTAATTACTATAATTAATTGAAAGGAGGAGCCCCTATCAAAAGCACAAAAAAACTTAATTAAGAACATTGCAATATAATCCTTCAATTTTATTTTTATTGTAATTTTTTCTTCCTTTTGTTTCTTATATGTTTATCTATCTTCTATATTATGAGACTTTTTTCCCTTCTTTTCTTTATCGTGTAGTTATTAATGCAATGATATGATGGTGGTGATATATCTTTGCTGTGTCATGCCTTCTCTCCATTTTATAATAATAATAATAATAATAATAATAATAGGTTTATGAGTTTTTTCAGATGAATAAGATAAATTGAGCTAGGATTTCTCTTTTCTGGTTTACAATTTCTGTTGACATGAGAAATATTGCCTGAAGTTCGATCACTATAACCTGGTTTGATAACAAAGAAAAGTCACGACACCACATTGGTCTCGAAGAACTTGATTGCACCACTTAGCATTTGTGGAATTCGGATGATAGGTTTGTTGTGCTTGTAATGTTGTTTTCTAGTAACCATAGATTATAGAATTAGGAGAGCTACAATTATTAGTGGAGCTCGGTTCATTTGGAAGGCCGAAAACTTGGTTCTCATTCAAACTAACCAGCTAAGTTATTCACACTCACCCAAGTCAAATTTAGAAGGAACAGGTTCTATGCAAGATCATTGAATTGACGGATATATTTCGCATCAGTAACATGTCAAGGAGTAATCTAACTGCACAAAGATTGTTGAAATTTGTTGGCACTTTCTTGCAAGTTGGATTGCCAATGCTTCAATCTTGGACACTCCAAGCGAAGAACGTCCTCGTGGGATATTTTGTAAATCTACAGTGAACCTGCATGGAGCATTCACTTTCCCAATTTTGCTTCAACTGAACCTTTCAATGCAGAATGATGTTAATGTGCCTGGCCCGAGGCTGACACAAGCTTTGACACGAGGTATCTAATTCATTTATTTCACACGGTCAGGTCACGGTCTAGAAAGGCTCCAAGGGAAGCTCAACAGAATTTATATAAACATACAGGTTCTGTTAAAATTCATTAAAATGTAAAATTATTTCATGACATTTGAAAGGTCACTGATTAGAAATGGATTATACAAGTTAGAACACATTCACAAGTTTCTGATCTGCAGCAAAGAAAAGAATCTGAAAAATCCCATTACTTAATGAAATTTGAATGCACATCCAGGGATCTGGTGGAATATAATGAGCATCAACGACGCTGTAGGAAAATCAAAAAGAAAATCATGAAAAGAAATAGGAAGACGATGCAACAGCATAATGCAAATGTTCTGCACTTGCCAAGTTTTGATACATCCAAAAATAAGGCCCAAGAACTAAGAAAATTCAACAACGATCCGAGTCTAATGAAAAAGGGACCCATGTGTCAAGTGAATTGAACAAACCGCTAATTTAAGTAATAATATCAGTATAAGCAATAGGCACCAAGTAAAAGCACACTGTGTTGCGAATCCTGAACTAAATATATCGGTTGCACAATTACCTACAATGATGTCAAGGCTAAATTGATTGATACAGAAAAATTCTCTATAAGACATGTGGATGGATCAACCTTAAACGATAAACACGAGTTAAGACTTTCACATGATTGAAGCTCATGCTCATCAAGGATAGCAAGGTCATCTAACACTGCTATGCTATATACTATGCACAATAAAAAAAAACTACTCACTACGGAGGATTTATAGCTTCACCACCTCTTCATATCTGGCCCCAAAATTGGGGAAATGCAGCGGATAACCAGATCAAAATACGCACATGCAAGAGCGCCCGCTTCAATTCTTCAACATCTGCAGCCACCTGCAACAGATACTGAATTAGCAAGTAAAATGACACAATAAATAGGTTGGATACAGTACATCTGACACGCTAATTTAGTAAACACTTCCAAGAGCTAAAAAAAACAATGGAACTTAAGTTGCACAATTACTCAGGTTTAATGCTATTGCAAAGAATTTGGAGAAATTAATGCTATTAAGTCTACAGTGCAGGACAGTTTCGGGTTTTGACGTCAGTAATGCTATTGCAAAGAATTTGGAGAAATTAAGCGCAGTGAAAATGAAAACGGATGGCATGAAGTTCTTTTTGAAGTCTAATTACCTGAAAATCCAAATTAGATCGAATTCCTTAGAACTGCAGAAAAACTGTTGCATCTTGCTCTCCTTGAAGAGAGACTCGCGATTCGGTTTTAAATGGCACAGTTATACTGTTGTTGAGCTGGTAATTTACAAGAACCGAACCAAAAATGTTGAACTGTGTAGCACTACTATAAGCGGCTTTTGCATCAGAATACTTCTTGAAAACTACTCTAGCACGGTTTGTATCCTTGTCTATTTCCGTCTCGGATTCTTTCAATGGCCCAAACCGCTTAAACATCTTAACAAGACTTGCTTCTGAAGGGACAGAATCCACCACAGGAAAATGCATTACAAGTTCTGCTGGTGCATTCTCATCCACAGGACTGACTGGTTTCTCTTCTGGCAAATTGTGATTGGTATCAGAATTTCGCTTCCTATATTTCGACTTACTATGGGGCTTATCCGGGCCCCCAGATGCGAGCTGATTATCACGTTTCCTACTTTTGCGTGGTGGTTGCTCTTCACTTGGTGGTTGCTCTTCTGAACCATTCTGAATAACCCGGTCTGTCCAATAAGTGTCATTCATATCCTCAAATTCAAATGATTCAGGAGTACCACCTGCCGGTTGTCTTGCTTTAAAAATTTTCTCCCGCAGCTCCATAATCGCTGCATTCCGGAAATCAGAGAAAAAGCTAACAATGACAGTCAAGAAACTATATCCTTTCATAGGATCTCGTGCTGCCAAGTAGAGCTGCAATAGCAGTTCGTCTAAAGATGAGTATTCTGTTGAACCAGTCGTCTGTTTCATCTCAGCATCCTCTGATTGCTGGACTGAAACATCAGATCCATCCGCAACTAATCTGTCACTAATTTCATCTATCTTCTGGCTAGCAGCCTTCAATATAGACGGAGACCCAGTCATCTGGCTAGCAACTCTACGGATGCAATCGCCGATTTTGAAGGAAGGCTTAGGTAAAGAAACTGGACTGCAGGCTTTTGTAGTTTTCTTCAATTCCAACTCGTCAGCAAGGGAATCGGGGGCCCTCCGCTTCTTTCCGGAAGAAGGTGAAAGTAATTTATTGTCAGCTTTCCTATCAGCACCAAATTCATCATCTACAGAATCCCAAGTTTCAACCATCAAATTGTTCATGCTTTTTTCTTTCTTCTTAGGATGTAGGTTATCCTTCAAATTATGTTTCCGCTTGTTGTAAGGTCTTTTTTGAGTTTGTGCATTTTGGTCACCAAAAGAAATTTTCACATCTTCCTTACAAATAGGAGACGCGTCAGCCACAAGTGCGTCATCAATTTGCAAAGTATCAGAATCTTTTACATTATGTTTCCGCTTGTTGTAAGACCTTTTTTGAGTTTGAACACTTTGCTCACCAGAAGAAATATTCACATCTTCCTTACAAATAGGAGACCCGTCAGCCACAAGTTTATCCTCAATTTGCAAAGTATCAGCATCCTCCAACAATCCTCCACAAAATCTGAATTCAGGTAGCTCGGAATAACCCTTCATCTGATAAAATGCACGTAACTGAGACCTGGCAATGACAATCTGGACTCGATTTGCACCACCAGCAGGAGATTGTGCTAATGCTTTCATATACTCCACTAGTTTACCAGGTTCGAATAAATCAGCAGACAAGGACTTCTCTATGCCATTTTGTACACTTGATTCTTTCCGTATTCCAGCATTTTCTACTGTCTGATGCTTGATTCGATCGTAAGCGTCCTCCGGCATGCACGGGCAGGCCAGTCCAAACTCTACCCTCCTTGAAACTTCGTCTAAAGCAGAGTCAACAGCATTTTGAAATGTCTCTGAACTGCTTTGTTTCTGTACCTGGGAGAAATGCGACCTGAAAGGTTTCAGAACAGAGGCATCGTTCCATGCAAATGTTCGATCCCCAAAATATGCTACCAAAAAGCTGTCTTTTTTGTGATACTTCATTGCTTTCTCAGATGCATCTGAAGGATGGAATATCTGCCCAGGCCACCACGGATGGCTCCTCACTTTACCCCAAACCAAGTCGGACACGGAAAATTCACCTACATTGTCAGGCGGTAGCTGATAAATAGCCCCATTTGCTTTCACAGTGCATTCTCGAAGTGCTGCTCGCTTCGTAGACTTTTCTTCAGTGATCGTAGGCTCTTCAGAGTCTGTGTCCTCTTCTTCAGCTTCACTTTTTTCATCTTCATAGGAGTCAACTAGCTCAGCATCAGCAGCATTTTCATCAGCTTCTGTTTTATGCCCATTAAATCCTTCAACCTTCAGATGATGATCACCTTCTTGGGGTGCCTCAAGTCCAAAACTGGAATTCGAACCAGAAACTCGTCTTCCATACGTAATCACCGAAGCTGTATGTTTCTTGTCCAATGGTTCTTCTAGCTTCAACCCTTGGTCTTCTTTTCCACTCACATGCATCGGAACCTCAAAATTAGGATCAGAATGAATCGTATAATCAATTTCCGCAACTTCAGCACCAATCAGATGGCACAATGATGAATCTAAACCCATGTTATTCGCAATGCCAATGCAATCACCAACCTCACCTTTCTCCTTGAGTAAACCAGCTTTCCCAGTATCAGTAACTTGATTGGTATCCACTATCTCCAACTCTATATTAGAATGAGCCTGAGAAGAATCAGAAATGCTTCGGTTTTGGATCTCTTCAACATTTAATTTTTGTTCTTTTTCAGAATCGAGAAGCATCTTGTTATCTGTTACCACTGCATCACCTGCAACAACTAGTTGAGCTGGCTGCTGTGAAGATTGCAAATCTGCAAATGCATCAGAGTGATTTTCAGTGCTTCCATTGGCTATCTCGACTGTAGACTGCAGTTCTTCCACTGAAAAACAAAATTTTTCATTGAAAGCATCAAAGTCCATACCTTCATCGTTTGTAATATCTTCATCCTCCGTCGATGCAAGTGCTCCATCACCAGCAACACGTGTATCTCCATCCAAAGATTTGGAGATCATACTGTCAAAATGATCTCTGTTAGCTGAATCAGAACCTTTTTCCAAGCTGGGAATACCATCCTTCACAACTTCACCACCGTCAATTTTAGAAATTTGATTTTCATGATTTGGCACCGCCACAGCTAGATCCATACTGCTCTTTGATATTGATAAATAGAGAGTTATGCCATTCAACCCCTAGGGTTTGTTTCTTCGTCCTTTCATCCACTGTTCCTTATCTTTGTGAGAAATCTGCAAATAGAACACACAATCCTATAAGGAAAGGCATACAATAACACACGACATCAAAATCTGGAAAGTCCACATGTGGACATAATATAAGAATGAAAACTTCAGAACCCAGTTCACTTATCTTGAATAAGCAAAGCAGAAAATGCCAGAAATATCTAAATAAAAATAGTTCCAAGAATTTACAAGTGTGTACAAAGCTTGAAAACTGGGGGGGGCCCAGCTCCCATAACTGCTTCTACCAGGGGTGTACACGGTGAAATCACCCCTACAATGGTTTCACCCCCCGGTTATAGAAATTTATTACAAAAATCTGATTTCTAACGATAAAGAATCTATAAAATAATGTCTGAAATATGTTAAATTTCATTGGACATCTCAAAAATTCGTCAGAAATCTTCAATTTTTCTCAAAATTTTCACTGAGAGAAAAAACAGAACTTTTTCTTTTAATATACCTAGGTGTAAAGTTCCCCCCCCCCCCCCCCCCCCCCACGCACACTCCCACTCTCGATTCACCACCACTTGTAAAGAATGAAAACTCAAACAGAAAAGTTATGACCAAACTTACTTACCACGACCAAAATCAAAGCCAAATCGAACAGAACGGAACAAAATTGATGGAGAAAGCCTAAATTTTTCCTCGGTCAGATCTTCAAAACTACACATCTAAAATAAAAATATGAGAAATTTAAATACAATAAACTGGAAATCAATAATTTCAAGTGATAAAGGAAAAAACAAAGAACAGTCGTATTTACAGTGAAGCAAATCCAAAACCCTAATAATGAGAGAATAAGGAAAGAAATCTCACATCTGACAGTCAGCCAACGGCGATCGCGACCGTCAAAGAAAGCCATAGCTGAGTCTTTGAAGCGCCAGATCTACTACGAAAACGAAATTCAAGAAATTAAATTCTTTAAGGAAATAATAAAGAAATGAAAGGGAAAACTAAATCAAGAAGCTAAGGGAAGAATAGCTCACCGGAGAAGATGAAGATTACGTCGACGGATGGCAGCAAGGAGGCTAGGGTTTGGCTTTCGAACTTTCCGGACAAAATGAGAGAGAGAAAACGTAGAGAGAGAAAGTAAAGTGTGGAGAGAGAAAAAGGCGTTGGGTTGGGCCGATAAGGAATCTCTTCCTACTTCATTTTATTTATTTTTATTTTATAAAATTCATGTTTCTTTATAAGTGGAGTGATCAAGTTAATGAGTCACGGCAATAATCACAATCTGAAATTTTGTACAATATAAAAAAATTTCCCACGCAAAATTTCAAAAAAATAAAAATTATATTATGATTATTTTGTTTAAATTTTTTTTATTAGTAAAATAGCTTTCACCGGTAGAGAAAATAAAGTAATATTTCTCAACAAAACATAAACTAAATAATAAAAGTATCGCCTAACGCGAAACCTCCAAAATTACATAAGTTAGCTTATGAAGCTTATGCCACTTTGTATAAAAGTTAAAACATTTAGGCTCTGTTTCGTATTGTTGTTGCAAAAAGCTACAGCAGCTTTTAGCCAAAAAACAGGTATTACAGTGTTTGGTAAAGATCAAAAACAACTTTTTCTGACAGTGTTTTTTGGTTAAAAGCTGCTTTTACTAAAAACATGGACCTACATGCTTTTGGAAAAAGCTGATTTCTCAGCTTTTGCAGATAACAATTAATTTTAAAACTTGAACGAAAATATTTAAGAGTCTTAATACATATTACAACCAAAACTCTCTATAAAAGACTTGGGAAAAAATTCATTCCTTATATTTATATATTAATCACTAGTAAGTACATTCTATTTTCAAAAATTGATAAAAAAACTCTTAAAAATTGAAAAAGAATTAATGTTAGAAATTTCATTAAAAAAATTATGTTCTATTATGTCTTAAACCACTAATTGACATATTTCAAAACAATATTTACTAAGTACTTATCAAACTGATTTTACTTCAACCACATATTTTTACTTTTCATTTTACCAAACAGTCTTCTGCTTTTTCCAACAGCAGTTTTTCAAACAGCACTTTTCCCCACAGCTACAGCAGTTTTCAACAGCAATCCCAAACTAAGCCTTAGTTTATGTGTTATTTTCTAAGTAATTTAGAATGTTAAAGTAATTATTTAGTTTGCCTAAGTTTTGAGATATTGTAGAGCATCTGGTCTTGTATTTGTTAGGTAAAGTAATTTACCTAGTAGTTTTCTATAATTTGAAACATCGAGCAAAAGTGGAGGATTGGAATACGAGTGTTGTGCAAGGTTTACATTCCAAGCATCCAAATTGTGCAAGCATATCTATATGCACTTCAGATGTGGATTCCAGATGCACTTCGTGCAATGCCTAGATCTTTGATGGTAAAGGCTTTCTATAGGAATTCCTTAACTTCAAAAATGTCCTTTGAATTGTTACTAGCCAATATCAAGTCATCCACATATATAGTAATTGTTATGAAATTATTGTCTTTCTTTCTAACAAACATGGAAGTATCGGCTATTGATTTCTGGAATCCTAATGATTGTAAAGCAATATCAAGTTTGATGGGTACCTGTCACTAATTGATAGTTTTGCAGGTGGCTTTGAGTGCAACTTCAATGTCAAAGGTGTGATACATTGACAGTGGGTGCTCAAGGCATATGACAGGAGATGAAAAAGCATTCATCATATTTGATCCTAAAAGAGGTGGTGAAGTCAGCTTTGGAGATGCTCAGAAAAGGAAGGATTGTAGTCCTTCATTGTGAGGCTTAGTCTCAGCAGGTTTTTCTGATAGTTTAGATTACGATAGGTTTTTGATATGGTACTTGCAACCTTTCAACTAATGACCATCACTTTTGCACAGTTTGCAAAAGGGAGGGTTCTTGGATTTTTCCCTAATATTCTGAGGAGCTTTTTTCTTCTGCTGAGAGGGTTCAACTTATTCAGAAGCATTGATGCTTTCAGAAGTCCCTATTTCAGGAGGAGAGAAAATCTCTTTCAGAGGAGAGGGAGCGACATATTTCTTCTTCTTATGGGGTTTATCAATCCTCAGAGACAGTTTCTCCTTACTTTTGGCTTTTGGGTCTTCAGAAGGAGTACTAAACTGCTTACACAATTTTTCTTCCCACTACTAGAAAACAGGCAAACTGCGACGGAAAAATCCGTCGCTAATATCATAATTCCGTCGCTAAATGGACATTGTGACGGAATTTGCGACGGAATACGTCCGTCGTTATATTGAGCGTCGTAGATTTTGCAGACGTTTCTTTTGACGGAATGTTGTGACGGTAGTGTGACGGAACAAACGTCACAGTGTTTGACGGAATTAGCGACGGAAAAATGCGTCCCTATCCGTGACGTTATTAGTGACGTTCAAGCGTCTCAATATTATAACGGGACCCAAAGACAGAAATAGACGTCTCAATTTTTATTCCGTCACCAAATTGCATTAGTGACGCCAAATTTGTCACTAATACCCTAGATAAAAATTTGTTTTTTTTCTCATTTTCGCTGACATTGTTACTTGGATTGAAGGGAACTCATGTAATTATAAATCTAACCGTATATCAAATTCAAGATCAAGAATTATGTTCTAGTTATTTATAATTCATAGACTCTCACCATATATCCCAACCAAGTCCAACAAGAATGCAAAGGAAAAAAAAAAGATAAAGAGAACATATGAAAAGCATTAACATATATCATCAGATTTCCTTTAACAACAATCTAATGTTAAAGTCAAGATAATTGGAAAATTACAATTTGCCAAATAAATATTGCAAGATATGGAGGCTAAAGATGATATGCTTCTTAAATAATGTTGTAATGGAAACACATAATATCCTAAGGGGTACATTTTCAGTGTATATATTCAAAATTGCAAACTATTGTATGTTCTATATAACTTGACAACAAAACAAAATTTAGATTGAGCAATCCAAAAAAAGAATCCTAGGCAACTAGTTAAAAATCCAAATTGGATATGTCAACTACCTTAGTAAGAGCAGTAGAATTTTGCAAGCAGTGAAAATCTTCTAATGGTACAACCAATTTCAATTCCAGTAGTTTCATCCACTTAGAGCTGATGCTCCTGTTAAACAATTGCCTTGTCCCACTGCTCACTCATCCTACAAAAAAAATAAAATAAAAAAAGAACACCTTAAATTCGAGATCAACTTAATTAGACTACCAATCAAATTGTTAGCCACACAAAAGCAAAGAACTCACTGTTGACATTCTAATTCCCTGTAACTAATGACACAACACACAAAATTAAAGTATATTGCACTTTTATCAACAATTACATATAAAACAAGAGTGTATACATCTAACTCGAGGATTGCAGCAACAACAAACTGAAAGTAACATAAAAGAAAATAGACAAGCAAACAAAACATTGAGATGTTCAAGAGAAATGTTCATGCAACATAGTCATGTTCCCTGTATCATTAAAATATGAGTCATTATCACAAGTCAATTTAGTTATTACCATATAACAAAAGCATCCATTATCCAAGTAAACATTGATTCAAAACACGATGACACGTTATAAAATAGGCAAACACTAATGGATAAGATCTAATCATGTATGTAATGAAATCCTGGACCATAGAATTGCAGCATAAAGGACCTAATTAACCAATCTTCAATTGTATGGATCCTCCTCCAATGATCTCAACAAAATACGAGTCTATGAATCACAAAAACTCAACCACTAGGCACAAATTAATTGCATGTACCTATTGATTGCTAGAGGAACAAGAGAGATTGGTGAAGAAGAAAATCACCATCGAACCGTCAACGACGGAACGGCAGATTCTTTGCTCAATGTATCCAGTTCTGAATAGCGCTTCATCAAAAGCTCACAATAATCAAATTCAGCACAAAGATTCTTTATTGTTAACTAATCAGATTCATCATTCGGTACTAAAGAATATAAATGACCAGCTTAGATACATGAGCATAACAGAATGAGAAGCATCGGAAATCCTTGAATGCAACTTACCACAGTATGCTGCCCGACATTGGAAGATCCTTATCTTGACAGCAATTGTATGCAGGGCCTGCAACATGCACCAATCCGAATTGCACGATACTCGTCAATTAACTAAAATCCCCAATTTAATAATTTCAACTTCAACAATAATACAACCACCAAAACATAGAAGCTCAGAATAAAAAAAGATTCTTCAACTGATGAAACTCTCACTGAACCTTTTCTATAGCAGCAGGTAAACTATAAAAGTTAAGCAATGCATCGCTTCCCATAATTAACAAGTTGAAACTTGAATAGGGAAAAATCACTTCAACATGCATATCATAGCAGAAAACAATAAACCAAACTTGCCAAAGAACAATCTCAATACCACAATCAACAAAAAAAACAGAAACAACGATCTAAAATCAGATAAACCAAGAAGTTAAGTAAATTTCCATTTGGAGACTATAGATTTTACTCTATTAACCACTTCAGCATGAATTTCATCCAACAAAACAATAACTCAAAGTTCTCAACGAACCATCTAAATACCACAGTCAACAAATAAACAGAAACGATAATCCAAAATCAGATAAATGGAAACATACTTGCGAGTTAGAACCATAAGAGAAGGCTCAATAATTCCAACCCTAAGCCTGAGCACAAGATGAAGAGTCGATTCTGCACACAAAATAAACCACAAACTGTTAATCCTATTCTATAATCTTAAACCTAACCCTAAGCCTAATAATTGATAATGAGAACAAAAAGCTAACCCTTCTGGATATTGTAATCAGCCAAAGTACGGCCATCTTCGAGTTGCTTTCCAGCAAAGATCCAATGGAACACCTAATCATAAGATTAATTGTTTGAAAACTCCATTAAGCTAATATTGGGAATAATTACAATCGAGAACATGAGAAAACAGGCTGTAAAATCTTTAAAATAAGGGGAAAGTTATACCTTCTTTGTCTTGGATTTTGGCCTTGACATTGTCGATGGTGTCGCTGCTCTCAACCTCGAGAGTAAATTAGAGAAGTAAGGTGAGATAAGGCATATGATGGCTGGTTAACTAGGAGAAAAATGAGAGGAGGCTGGACCAGCGGCGCAAATGCACAAGATAAAGGAGAAGATGCAACACTTAGGTTGCAACCCTAATTCTCCTTTAAGCATTTTATATGTCCTATTTATTTTCAACATCCAATCTTAGCCCTATGATTAAATGGTGATCATCAAACATATTGAATGGAAGGCTATGATTCTATTTGGTCTTCCATTTCTTTTTTCACTTTAATCAAAAATCATAAAATTATGTTTTACTTCCCGACTATTTACATTCTAATTTGGACATTTAATTAAATTTGTTATAATTTAAATTGATAAAAATAAATAACCTATAATGTGGTTTAATTTTTGTCAAAAAAATGACTGTGATTTATAACGTTCAATAAAAAATATAAATCATATAAATTAGAGTCCTTATTTTGATAAAAAAAAAAACCTATAATCATCTATCTGAAAATAAGTGAAATTATTACCTTTACCCTTTTCTTTAAACCCTAACCCTTACCCTTTTCTTTACCATTCCTTATCCTTACACGTACCCTTACCCATGTATGATGTCAAGAATGCTAAATTTTATTTTATTTTTGTTATGATTTCATTATTTTAGACAGAGCAATGTTTTATTAATTTTTGTCAAAAAAAAAATGACTGTGATTTATAAAGTTCAATAAAAAAATAAAAATCAGAGTCCTTATTTTGATAAAAAAAAAACCTATAATCCTCTATCTGAAAATAAATGAAAGTATTACCCTTACCCTTTTCTTTAAACCCTAACCCTAACCCTTACCCTTTTCTTTACCCATATCCTTACCCTTAATTTCTCAACCCAAAATTGTAGTTTATTTTGTCACTTTCACTCAAATACTAGTCAATTTTGATTTCACTTACAAGCTCAACTATATTAGATTCAACCATACCATTAAAAAATCATAAACAATTAAACTCTTAAACTTATGATTTTCATTTTCGCAACAATACAAAAAAAAAAGTACAAAAATAAATCTAATACGCAATTATATATCAAATATAAATTATATCTTCAAATTACTATAAAATCCTAAAATCTAAAATTCTCTAAACCTCATTATGCATTTTTATTAAATTATAATAATAATAATAATAATAATAATAATTTTTTATATTTAATATAATTTTGTACAATTCTAGATTCAAGTTTTTCATATATTATTATTATTATTATTATTAGCAAAACTAGGGAAAAAAACATAATTAAAGATGTTGACGAAAATTTCGTCCCAAATTCCGTCGCAAGAATGTGTGATCCGAGACGGAAATTATTCCGTCACGAGATACCGTCTCAAAAAGCAGCAGCAATACTCCTGCCAAATACTTATAACGGAAATTTCAAAAACGTCACAAAATATCGTCACGATCTGTGACGTTTCACTTTGCAACGGAATTTCGTCGCAAAAAACCTATCACCTGTGACAGAATTTTTTCCGTCGCAAAATTTCGTTGCTATTCAGCAGATTTCTAGTAGTGTCCAACATTTTCATGTTTGAATAAACTTGTGTAAACTTAAGAATTTGTTAACCTCACTTTTGTTAACCTCATTTTCATGCTATATTATTTTTTTAGAGAGTCAATAGTATCTTGTTCAGGAGATATGTTTACCTCATTGTCATTCTCAAAGGAAGAATAAAGCCGAAAATTACATTGAGTGAGAGTCATATTTAGAGCAAATTTAACTTGAATTTTAAGCAAAAATTTAGGATAGATTTAGAAAAATCTAATCAGATTTAGGGAGATTATCTTGGATTTTAGAATCCAAATAATTACAGATATGCTCTCTAAGTGATCTGAAAACATAAAAATTTTGGGCACACAACTTCATTTTTACAGAAAAACCTATTTTTCGAGGCGGAGAAAATGGGTATCAACACCATGCTTACGTGACAACCATCCATGAATCACAATACATAATTCATATTAAATCGGGATAACATGAAGTGAATTTAACTCAACTTATAAAGTGATGAATATTTTGTGCTCATATGAATTTTTGTTATTGCTAACTTTATTTTTTGATAGGTAAAAGTTTGTGGGTGCAACACAATGACGTCCCATGAGGTCACCCATCTTAGTACTATTCTAGCTCAATCGTGTTTAACTTCGAAGTCTTAATGAAATCTGATGCTTTAGTGTTGGTATGATCACACTACTAACTTTTTTATTAATAATAGAAAAATAAAATAAAATTTATCGCTCATGTACATATTATATGACTCGAATTAATGACTTTTTCAAAGTAACTATCAATAAAAAGTTGGCTAAAGTACTAAGGTTTCGATTCGTGTTTGAAAAATTTGAAACTCAAATCTCACTTCCGTCAAAAATTACCTTTTATTGAAAATATCCCAATAAACTCTCATCGAAGTTTTTGAATTGGGTTGATTAAAGAGTTAATTTCAAATAAGTACCATGTAGTTTCACAACGTTACAAATAAAGGACAGTGGTTTGACTTTAGCAAATAAAGGATGATGGTTTGTATTATTTGCAGAATTAAGGAAATGATCGATTTTGTTGACATAAACGAGAGCAGTTTTTGCCTAAATATTTTTTCAAACCTTTGATTGATTATATAAAAGTAGTTAAGGTCAAAGGTCAGTAAACTTTTTGGACAAAAACAGACTTCGTTCATGTCAATAAAATTAACCATTTCCTTAATTTTGCAAATAATGCAAACCACATCTTTATTTGATCAAAGACAAACTACAATCCTTTATTTGCAAAAATGTAAAACAACAAGTACCTAATTGAAATTAACCCTTAATTAAATGAATATATGGATTAGAGGAGAAGCAGTCCCTTAATTTGGAAATTTATTTGTTAACAGAAGGACAGTTTAGTCCGGTAACAAAAAATTAGTTTAATATAATGATGGTGTCCGCGTGGGGTCCTTATCTACACGGCCTAACGACTCGTTATCAGGTTAGAGATTTAGACTCTGACTCAGCATCCATCCTTTTCTGTCTCCTCTTCTCCTCCCCCTTATAAATACCCCTCCTTCCTTCTTCTCCATTTTCATCTTCCATTTCTAAATTTTAACTCTCAATACCCCCTCCAACTTTCATTTCCTTTCAATTTCATCCCTCTCAATCCTATGGATTCCTTCACCAAACGCGATTTCTCCTCTCCTTTCGATGTCCTCATGTTCGGTATGATCATCATCTTCATCCTCATCATCTTCTTCTTCCACGATTTAATTAGGTTTTAATCGTTTGATTTTCATTTTGATTTTTCAGATTTGGATGATACGCTGTATTCTTCTAAGGTTGGAATAGCTGAAGCTCTGAGGAAGAACATCGATGGTATATATATATATATATTAGCTACTTGATTCAACTTGTCTTGTAATTTTGAGCTATATAAGTACTGATTTGAAGTTTTTCTGCAGATTTTCTGGTTGAGAAATGTGGATTTGCAGCGGAAAAAGCTTCGAATCTTCGCGTTGAGCTCTTCAAAACTTACGGGAGTTCTCTCGCCGGATTACGGGTAAATTAGTCTCCCACGACACAAAATTATTAATTTGCCTTGCCTTGATTTCATGATTAATTCAATGTTTTTTCTTTTTATGTTCCAGGCATTAGGCTATAACATCGATGCTGACGATTACCACAGGTGAGATTTTCATGATTATGTTACACGTTACTAGCGTATCTGACACTATTTTTAGGCTATTTTATGAAGGTTGTATTTTAGAAATAACGTTTTTGTGTCCGGGCAACATCTTCTGCTTTGTTTTTTTGTTCAAGATGAAACAGAGTTTTGAACGATTATTCTGTTTTTACAATTTGTAGTTTCGTACACGGAAGATTGCCTTACGAATTGATCAAGCCAGACTGTCAATTACGCAACCTCCTCCGAAGCATTCCCCAAAGAAAAATCGTAAGTTTGAAAACATTGAGACTGATATTGACTTTCTAATTTTCTGTAATTTGAATTCTGATATGATCTATTCTTCATCTGCTATAGATTTTCACGAATTCAGATAGGAATCACGCGATTAAGGCCCTGAAAAGACTTGGGATAGAAGATTGCTTTGAGAAGATCATATGTTTTGAGACGATGAATCCAAATCTCTCGAAATCAAGTCGTCCTGATGAGTTTCCTGTTCTTCTGAAGCCTGCTATGGACGCCATGAAAGTTGCTATACATGCTGCCGATATTGATCCTAATCGCACGGTATATTACACCTAACAGTATAATCGCAAATGATTTTGATTTTTCTAAACGCCGGGTGTGCACTAAAATATCTCTTAAATTAGATTCTATTAAGAATTTCCAAATAAAAAATCGATTCCATTAGTCGGATTCTAGATTGAAAGTGAAATGAGAAATTGGAAAAAGAGAGAACGAAAAAGCAACAAAAATGTTTCGTACAAATTACAGAGCATATAATTAGTACGATATAATTATGATAACACATTACATTTTTGAAAACAACTTTCTTGTTGTTTTTTAGTACGGAAATACAACTCAAAACGTTTCCTACAAATTACCTCTAAACGGGTAGGGTTAGTTAAAATACTATACAGTCAAAATTGATGTAAGCTATAAACAATTTTATTGAGGCTCGGTTACATCTATAGTAAAACGACATTGTTTTGTTTCCACAGTTGTTTTTAGATGACAACGTCCGTAATGTGGCAGCCGGAAAAGCAATGGGGTTGCACACTGTTTTGGTAGGAAAGAGCGTGAAGAGTAAAGAAGCAGATTATGGTGTAGAAAATGTAAATAATATAAGGCAAGTGATTCCGGAAATTTGGATGGTTGGAAATGACAAAAATGGTGATAAAAGAATCAACCGGACTCGAAGTGGAATGGAATCAATGGATTCTATGCTTACTGTTGGCGCCTAATCAAAATTCCTAATCAATCACATCATGTTTTTGGGTCATTAATTCTCAAGTCCCTACTATATGATGTACATAATGTGGATATTTAAATGTGTTATATGTAAATGTACATTAATGTTGTACATGATATGTAATGTGTCCATATATAATAAGCTATATGTAAATGTACATTAATGTTGTACATGATATGTAATGTGTCCATATATCATAAACTATCTTTTGGTTTTTGTGCAACATCTCCAAAATGATACTAAGAAATAAGAACTTCATTTGCATATTTGATTTCCCAACTCATGTAATTCTTGAATGTCTAACCACAATAAAGAAAAAGAACAAAAGTTAAAAATTGCATTGCAATTTAAAATAAGTGATATGATATTTTTTTTATTTAATTTTACAAATGTATACAAATATAAAAATGTCACCTTATTAAGCATAAAAATCAAAAGGTAGAGTTTAAATTGAAATTCACTATCCTCGTATAATGGTAATAAAGGCAAAGTGATCATAGCTTACACCAAAACGGAGATACAATAACAACAACCAATAAACTTATCAGCAAACAAGATTACAAATTGTACCAATTATACTTATCACTATCTTTTAAACTCATTCTCTTCAATCTAACGTAATAAACCATACTCGTCACTACTTTGTTAAACGATTCTCGAGGCTTTGTTCTTCTTTCTTTGCCAAAGAAAAAAGGAGTAGTTTTACATTTCTATATATTTTTAATGGTATAATATATGAAAACAGAGTTGATGTATGAATTAAAAATATAAAAGCTAAATAAGTAATTCACTTATCTTCTTCTAGTGAGAATTTTAAGATGGATATCAGGTGCAAAATTATTTAACTAATACTAATAATAATAATAATAATAAAAAGAGATGCATACTATTTTATTTGAAAATCATTATTATAAACAACAAAATTGTACATTTTTCATTTCAATCATTGATACTGAATCAAAATCATGATCGAATTTCACATTATGTGGTTTAAAGGCTAACCAAATGATCAGTGGTGGTCCGGTGGATTTCAACATCTGATCTAGAGTGGATAGTGTGCTAATTAAAAAGCGACTTAGAGAAGAAAGACGTATCAATGAGTTATATTTTATATCAGAAAATTTTCAAAAAAACTGAAGTTTATTATAAAACATGTAAATATATTTTGTAACCTGTTAAATTCATAATGTTAAATTTTGATGAAGAAAACTTTCACGTGATATTTGACAAGATTATATATGATTACACTATGTAAAAAATTCCATTTTGATAAAATTCCAAAGGAATATAATTGATGTGCATTTGGAAAGTTAATTAAAATAATGCATTATAGTGTGTACTATAATATGCATTTTGTTTTCTAACTCATTGGAGATATTTGGCCAATCAATCATATAATAAAAATTGGTATCATATTCATGGGATAAGGACGTGTTTGTAGTTTAAGAGACATAATTTTGATTAGGGAAAAAATCTAGCTGTCACTATAATAGAATGGGTGGTGGTTGCAAAACTCCCTGTCACATTCATACACTAATATTTTAATTAATCTTCATCTCATATTTAATTTGTTTTGTTCTATCATAATTGCATTCATATTGGGCGTGTCTACATTGCACTAGTAATTAAGTATTGATAAATAACTAAGAACCGCATCATCAAGCATATAACATAATTAAGTTTATGTGATATATAAATACTTCATACAAGGACGAGTTAAAGGGGAACTAGCAGAGATTTGAGCACCTAACAATCTTTAAGAAATGTTGAAAAATTTATCAAAAATATGTACGGAACTTTAGTATTATATGTAAAAACAATACAAAAATTATAAATTTAGCATCAAAAGCACCCGCTACTAGTGAGTTTTAGATCCAACTTATAACATAAAAAAAATTAGTAATGAAATAGACATATGAACTAGAGGGGTTTATTGACTTACAATATTAAAAGACTTTGGAAGTCTACTTTTAATGACTTTCAAAGTGCACAAATTTAAGACATTTTGATGGATTTCTGATGAAAAATATTTGTAGCTTATGAATGATAACTTCCACAGATTTTTATAGAGATTGATCGATTTTCATAGCTATTCATATAATTTTTTTCATTTCTTCATCATTGATAATTGATATTAGCCCGCCATGTAAAGAACAAAAAATCAGATGAATGTACAAATGAAATTGATATGCCAACAACTAGATACAAATTGATATACCCAACCAACTAGATAAAGGAAATGAAGCATATACATATAGTGTAGTAAAATGCGACAACGTTATGCCGGAGACCATTGAAACCTAATCGGAGATTAGTAGAATAACTAGTTGGGGACAATCGAATTTTGAGCGCTAAGACGGATTAGGCGGTCTAATCAGACCAAATTGGATTTTTGATTTTGAGCGCCTAGAAAAGGCATGAGCGACTAGGCGAGCTTCGATTATAACAGTGGATATTTGTATAAAACAATTCTATCCAAGACCAAAAATTATAACCATACACGAAGAGTTGAATTGCTTCACAAGAGTGCAAAATCATGCTCCCCAACAAAATATGAAATCTATTTCCTTCGTTACCATGGTTCTGTATATTACGAGTGTGTATAATGTCTATGCAGTTCAATTCAAACATGAAAGCAAACAGTGTTCATGAGTCGTGAAACTATGTTCTTTGTACCAGAGAAATGATGCATCTTCTTCCATGCAGATTAAGGTGAACATTGTTTGTAATCTTAACAGACCGACCTAGCACGTTCTTGTTTTGATGTTAAGGCAATTTCTCACTTACAAATGCAACTCACTCATAGTCCAGATTTAATCTTTTGATCTTTTCTAATTTCCAGGTCTCATTTGAATGCAAATCAAAATCACCACGAAGCAAGCAAACAATATTCGGAAAAATACTTAAAAACGATGAACATAGTTAATATTTCTGATACAATTATTTCTTATATTGCAAAAATATAAAAGAACAAGTCATTTACATATATTGGTGTACGCCTCCACGAACAAGATTCAAATGATGCAAAATCAATAGTTAGCCACAATCTTACCTGGATAATCCTCAGTGCTTGATAACGTGTAACTAGTCCAGCTTCTTCTACCTTCTTCCTCGGTTTGCTTCTGTTTGGTCCTATCCGAATTCAACTGCTTTCTGAATTCCCTACGAGCCTCCTTTTCAGAGAGTTTCAAATCTTTGAAACCCTCTTCAAGTTTGGCTTCATCTTCTGGCAAAAAGAAGACTACATTCCTCTTCCCAAGATCTTCGTACAGCTTTTCAATCTTAGCTTTCCAGAAGAGGCCCGTTTCCGAGTTCATTTTTTGATAAGGAGTCTTAAGCAGATACTCATCAATCCCGCCTACTTTGTCTATGCAACGAAGGGCGTGAGTTGTGACTTGGAGTTTAATATGTCGGTCTAAGATGTAACTGAATAGCCTCTTGTTTTGAACATTTGGTTTCCAATACCTCTTAGTCCTGTTGTAATGTAAGAATCATGGTCAAAAGAGTTCAATTTGATCAGACATTGTGCAAACCACAAAAATTTACATGTTTCCCCAACAAATTGGGGTAAGAAATGAAACGTGTTATACTACAAAAAGAAAAGCTACGAACTTGTTACCGCCATCTTCACTGATACTATTGCCGTACTGGATGTGGCGACCAGCAAACAAGCCACGTTTAGCTCTGTTCATAACAATCCGTTTATCAGGTATGGATTTCTTGAGAGACTCCTTAACTCCCGGTGCCAAATTTTTCTCTCCTACCTTTTTCAGTACCTTGTTCATAATTTCCCTACCTCTGAATGCCATTTTCCGCTCTACCTCACCCTAAATTCTGAGCTTTTTTGCTTTCTTCTCGAATCTACCAAATAAAATGAATCCATGCATCAATATTAAGCAAAAACAATCGAAAGGGAGAACAACAGCACCTTTAAAGAGGAAGAATCATTTCATGAAATAAAAAAGTGATAAGAATGCCAGTTTCAAAGGATCTGCAGATATAAGTAGCAACCCTTTTCGGTCTATACAAAAGAAGGATACTATGACTGAATTAAGTGACCTTAAAGTCCATCCAAATGAAAGTTTCCGAACAAGGGCTTAAAAACCAGACATAGGAACATAAAAAAAGCCTCTTCAGTTGAGGTCTCCATAAGATTCCACATTGAAACTTGTCAGTTATAAACTCAATTCTTCATTAATGACACCACTTTTAAGTTGGGTTAGAATTGACTCAATTTGACAGTAGCCCGATAATTGACACGACACGAACACAATGTTGCACAAATGATCACCCCTAACCATAAGGATCAAACTATACAGCACCATATTGGGAATCTGGAATTCAGAATCTGAAATTGCATAGCATAGATTGTGAAAACAACAGAAAGTAAATAGCAAAGATTTAAGCCAATAAAATGAGCAAAAACACTAGAGAGAAAGGAGTATGTATACCTGGAGTCAAGATTCGGAAGTCTGGTTTAACAAGATGAGCCCTAGCAGTGGCCGCGTTTTATCTATTGGACTTGGGCTTCTTTTATGAGTGTCAGAAAACTAATATAAAAGATATCATCGGTCTTGACTATAAGCTCGAAAGGCTTTAAGTTCGAATCCTCGTAACACTATTAATTAGTCAATTAGAAACACATGATCGAAAATATCGTTAATCTTAACTATCAGCTCGAGTCAATTAATTAATGAGTTAATTTTAAATAAGTGTCTTATGATTTCGCGTTTTTTGCAAATAAAATACGGTGGTTTGCTTTGAGCAAATAAAGTACTGTGATTTGCATTGTTTGTAGGACTAAGGAAATTGTCGATTTTGTTGACGTAAATATGGACATTTTTTGTCTTCAAAAAATTGAGCTTACTCGGTTAAAGGTTTGAAAAAATATTTGGGTAAAAAATGTCCTCATTTACGTCAACAAAATTGATCATTCTGCAAACTACAATCTTTTATTTTTCCAAAGCCAAACTATAATTCCTTCTTTGTAAAAACGCGAAACTACGAAACACTTATTTAAAATTAACCCTTAAATTAATTTCATATAATATGGTGAATCTTCACGTAAGCCTAATTTCACAAAAAGGTGATATTTTTATTAAACTCAAATTGACAATAAAACCTATGTTAATATTTTAATTAGGTAATTAAAAATGTGTTAATTTAATGTGACTCGATATGTTGATATAATACAACATAATATGATTTATATAAAAAATGCAATTCATACATAAAATATCACTCGATCTTCACAAACAAGAATAATACGGCACAATTATAAATTTGCGAAAACTGAAAATAAAATAAGTTTTGTATGCAACAAATAAGAATGGTCTGTCAAAAATAAAAATAAATAAAGATGATTAAATATATTCTCCAACAACTTCAGCCTTAACTTATTAAAGATAAGAAGAAATATAATCATATTTTCTCGAACACAATGCAAAAATTAAATATAATCTTATCATTTCGTTAAAAATTGACACAATACCCGTGTCATGTCTTATTATTGAGTGTATTGCAAGGGTTTGAGGCAATGTGAGCTGATCTTCCTGGCCGAGGAAGCTAAGACACCATAATTTTCGTGTAATGAATTTGCTTTTCTAATGTGTTTGTTTCTTATAATCTTTGTTTTTTCGATCAATCAAAAAATTTAGTCCTATAAAAACAGCAAACAACAACAGAGAAAGAACAAACCAAACTCAACTCAATTTCAATTCTCCAAGATTATAGGAGAAACAGATTTGAGACTATACAACTTTTGCCTAACAAGGAAACATATAGCTCTAATGACATGAGCCTTATCAAAACTTTGATTCTGAAAATAGATAAACAGTGACTGAGAAGGCTGTTCTTCTAACACATGCCAAATTAGTCTTGTCCTTGGCTCTCCTACCCAGCCAGCTGATAACTCTTCTCCACTCTAAATGTATAACAGGTTGCATACACCTTTGAGCTATGTTTACCCAAACTTCCTTAGTGATTGAACGATTGAAGAAAAGGTGTCCAATATCTTCAATGCCATTCTTACAAAGTTACACTAGTTGCAGCATCAATGATCCCGAATTTGAATAAAACTGCATTTAGGGATTGTGCCCTTCCCCCAAACAAGATTAAACCAACTAACATTATCAGTTTTTTTCCTAAAGAGATTCCAAGCAGAAGAAATAGTGAACTTGCCAGAGGAATGATGAGTCCAAGCAATCTGATCATCCTCGGAAGTTAACGGACAACTCTGAATCGTTTGCCAAGCTCTAACAGTAGCCATGTCTGCTGGGTCAGGCAAATTCCACATCCATCCCTACAAACATCTGTTACCGAAGCTTTTTTAGGTATATTAGTGTCTTGAAAAGTTAGTGAGGGATAAACTGCAGAGATAGACTGTCCTTGCAACCATGGGTCAAACCAGAAAGAAAAACTAGTGCCCTTCCCTAACTTGTAGCTAAACTTATCTTTATATATCTCTCGAAGTTGTACTAATTTCCTCAAACTCCAACTAGAGTCAGCAGGTTTAGAAATCCCCCAGAAACTTATACCTTTTAGCTTGTTTTCCTTTATCCACTGTACCCACAGATTTTGCTTGTCATTTATGAGGTTCCAAATGAATTTTCCCATAGCAGCGATATTCCAGGTCTTCAAATCCATGATACCCAATCCCCACTTCTTCTTCGGATAACAAACTTTTTCCCAGGCTACTTGAGCACATTTACTATTGCTTGTACATTTCCACAAAAAACTTCTGCACTTTTGATCAACTTGTTTAATAACTGAACTTGGCAGGATAAAAATTGAAGCACAAAATATATGCACGCTCCTAAACACAGAAATAATGAGTTGAAGTCTGCCAGCGTAAGTCAAAAATTTAGAGCCCCATGAATCAATCCGCAAAGTAATTTTCTCCACTAAACTTTGACAATCAACTTTATTTAGGCTAGTTGAAATCAAAGGCACACCTAAGTATCGAATAGGCAGAGTACCTTCCTGGAAAGTGGAAACAGCCAGAATCTGACTTCGAACTCCCTGAACCACACCTGAACTGAGAAAAACATTACTCTTTCCTGCATTTACTTGAAGGCCAGAGACGCTTTCAAAATGATTTAAGCTATTCATCATCTCAGTGACAGATTGAGGATCCCCTTTGCAAAAAAAGGAAAGGTCATCTGCAAAGCATAGATGGTTAAGTTTCAAACTTTTACAACCCTTGTGATATTTCTTAAGAGTTTGCTGCTTTGAACTGAACATTGGATACATTGGTTTCTGGTTACAAATTGAAAAAGGAACCTGCTTTATGTTTTAATAGAAATCAGCTGTTTTTTTCCTTCAGTAGTAAAATGCTACTTTCTCCATACAACTGTGTGTTTTCATACCCCTTTAAAGATACGCCTGCGGTGAGGCGGTGCATGTCAAAGGTTGTTATTTGGCATTTGGGATTTCAGAAATTTCCAGTTTCCTTCTCGTAAGGGTACGTTGTGCATTTAAATGTCGAGAAGTTCCTCTTATGTTTGATATTTTAATCTGAATTGTTTGCAATTCGATGTTTTTTCTTGCTAAAACTTTATATGTAGACATGTGATGCTGCTGCTTTGAGCTGTGTCACTACTGCTTGACCGCTGGTGAGCTCTGAGTCCTTTGTTACCAGCGAAATGTATTTGTTGTCATTGCCAATACCTCGGAGTCAAGTCGAGCCATTAGGAAAGGATATTGAAGAGATATTTACTAACTTGAACGGACTCGAGCTATTTACTAACTAAATGCAGGAGACATAGAAGGTGTGAAAGAGTTATTGAGTCAATGAAAACTACTGCTGTAGAATATGGTTACAATCCTATGATATTATGTACCCTTTTTGTTATTTTCTGAATCGCCTTTTCTTCCCGTTCAGCTTCTCAAGTTTTTCTTCTTCTTGATTCTTGCCAATATGTTATTTTTCTATTGCAATCATGGTCTTGTTAATTATTTTGGCTACTACTGATACTCATGATTTAAATTCCTTGCTGGTGTTATATGTAGGATTGCAACGGTGAGAGCTTTGGTTTTGCAGAATTGTGTTCATGCCTTTTGATAGAAATGTTTTATAAAGAAACTTGTTCCCTGCTCATAAAAGTTCGATAGATGAGTGAGATGCGGCTCTTACACGTAATCTTGTAGGTGAGATTTATGAATGAATTTCATAAATTATTGTGTTAATCACCTAAATGTGCAGTTGATAACCTAAAGAGATTCCAAAATCACCCAACAGAAAGTATATCTTGTTAATTTATTATCTTCTGATCTTTGATTGTGCTCTACTTATTATGTATATGTTGTTTGTGTTGAATTGCACGATTCTATGAGCAAAGGCATGAGCATAAGTGATTGTCAATATGCGTACAATTTAGAAGAACATAGGATTTTAAATTTTATCTATCTATTTATGTATCCCTAGTTGTTTGCTCCATCGTGTCATTTACGTTCATTTGTTTTGTCTCATAGAAATCCTAAATTACGTTTTTCATTGTTAGTTCTAACTAGTAAGAGTCATTACACAATGAAGATGTAGCATATTTCAAACATCTAGCTGTGGAAGCGGATCAGCCACTTCAGGCAAATCGTTGAATTCGAAGAAGATACCAAACAGGTTTGCAGTCTTTGTCTTGTTTATTTGATTACAATGGTTTATCGGGAGCTCCCCTTCAATCCACATATCTATCATTTAATGAAATAGACGGAATGGAATACATTATTAGTACATGCTCCGAGTAATGCTCTAAATATTCTTTGCAAGTGGCGGCTAGAAATTATTCATCGCATAGTGCAGTTTTAATCTAATTAGAGTGAAGTCGGATGAACAACTTGGTCCGACTTCAAAACTGTTAAGCAATCGAACAAAGTTCATCCAACTTATTTTGGGGAACGTGATCCAAGCTTTTAAGCTTGGTTTTCTACTATGTAGAGAACCCGTATATTTTAAAATCAAAGGAATCTCGTCCGACTTTACCCTATTTTAAACGAGAACTTTGAAGGACTAAATAATGTCTAACTTTACCCTTTGCTACAAATAATTTCACAATCATAAGATGACATAGAAAAAAACATTGTATCATACATAAAGATTGTCATTGTACATACAACAAAGTAAAATTAAAACTTACAATTTCATCCATCTATTATGATTCAATTACACCAAATTAGAAAAGAACTCATAATAAACACAACATAAAACCCGAATGACTCACCTTACAAATCATAAGGCTGTTTCCCAGTAAACTTAACCTCAATAGGGCTAACATTTTTCCCAATGGACCTAAAGTTCACCCCAACACCTTGACGTCCTGGGTTAACCTTCTCAGGATAAACACCATCTTTAGGGTGCAAATACTGAACCTCACCATTAGGGAACACCCTGTAAAACTGGTACTTAATCTTATACTTAGACCTGAGTCTAGTCCCAAGAGCCAAGCACTGTTCTTTCCTAGCCAACTTAAGCAAGTTAGGACCCTCCCTCATGATGGCTGCACCACCAGTAGGCATCTCAAAGACTTGTTCTTTTGGTGATTCCCATGTGATGACATAAAACTCCTCAACTTGGGCTTTTCTAAGTAGACCTCCCGTGCTTCCTCCGAATATCGGGGAGGGAGTGCTCGGGTCTAGTTGGGGTGGAGTGAAGCCTACTGGTGCTTCTGCTGGTGCAGCCACTTCTGTTTTGCTGCCTTCTGCTGCTCTAATGGGCTTTATGGGCTTGGCATTTGGGAGAGAGATGAAGGGGGTTTGTTTCCATATTTGGTTGGATGATTTTGGGGTTGAGAGGGTTTTTGGGGTGAAAAGAGAGGCAGTAGCTTGAGTTGCCATGGCCATTTGGGGGGGATGTTTTGGGAGGTTTCAGAAATTGTGAGTGTGTTTGATGAAATGATGAATGATATTTGATTTTTGGTGATGGAATTTGGGTGGTGTTTTGGAGATTTGGATAGGATGATTTTGTATTGGACCAATTGTAATGCTTGGTTTTGACACGTAGGCTTACCCATATTTGAGTTCATATCTGTTTCTTGGTCAATAGTTGATCTTTCCTTGCAATTTTACATTTTGAGTTCTTGTGGGTCAAATTGAAAGTTGTTTTTTTAATTAAAAAATTTATTGTTTCATATTGTATTCTGTGGCCCTGAAAATTGGAAAACAACATTAAAGCTTAGATGTTTTCTATGGTTACTTTAAAGTAACCACTACTTTGTTTTTATCACTATTAGATCACATCTCATACCACTAATTCAATGGAGATAATAGACAAAGTAATGGTTACTTTGTTTTTTACAAAGTAACCATAGAAAAACCCTAAAGCTTAAAGATCTAAGGTTAATTTGATTGGCAATAAAAAGTCTCATAGTTGCTTAAAACCTAGAACTCGAGTTTGAATCTTTAGTGTTAACATAATAAACTTTAGATAAGTGATCGATTAAATTTGGTCAATAACTCGACTTGTGAGTTGTGATGATTTAGCATAGTAATTCAACAGTTTACAAGAATCAGATTAACAAAATTTATTAAGTATTTAGTCAATAATAAGTCGAATTCAGTTTTTCGGTGAAAGGAACAATAAGAATGCCTTAAATGACTATGATTTGCATTGTTTGCAGAATTAAGGAAATGATCCATTTTGTTGATGTAAACGAGAATATTTTTTGCCCGAAATGTTTTTCTGACTTTTGAGCTTATCTCGAACTTGACTTTTCAAAGGTCAGAAAAACATTTCGGGCCAAAAATGTTCTCGTTTACATCAACAAAATCGACAATTTTCTTAATTCTACAAATAATGCAAACCACAGTTTTGTTTTTACTCAAAGGCAAATACAATCCTTTATTTGCAAAATCAGAAACCACAAACCCGAATTTAAAATTCATCCATCTTTCAATTTTCACCAAAACTTAGTTAAGAGTTTCCAAGATCCACACCACCTTGAAAGGCCTACTAATTAAAGCAAGGCCCAAATAGAAAATATCCAATCGACACGATCATGAGCTTATAAATAGGCCGAGACCATTTTTAAGAATATCTCTATGAATAAATAATTTGCACATTTTTTCTCTCGTGATGATATACATTGTGTACTCTGATTGCATGTTAATTTTAACATTGAAATGTAGCCTAAAAAATTGTCTCTCAATGCATTAAATTATGTTCACACAATGAACTAATTAACGAGATAACTATTAAACGGAATTGGAGATATATAATCTACTTCTTAGTGTGAAATGAAATATTTTATAGTTCTGTTAAATATAAAAACCGAGATAACGAGATAAATTTTTATGGAGTTAAATGAATCTCAGCCACTCATTTAAATCAATAGTCAACATTACATTAAATTAAAATAATAATAATAATAAAACAAATCTTTCTCTTTCATCTTTTTTCCCCAAACTTACGTTGTTTTACGAGTTAATTTCTCCGTTAGTTAAATACTCTAGAGCCCAACCCCAACCTCAACCCTGTAAATGGCGAATTTAAGAAGCTAATTAATGACAAAAAAAATATATTTAACTAACCTTACAGTGGTCGGGGATGAATTCTGGAGGCTGGAGAGTGGACAAGGAAGTCATATGGAAAGAAAAAAAAAGTGTGAAACAATAGAGGAAAAGAAAGAGAGAGAAAACTTGTATGTATTGTTATTTTAATTTAATGTAATCTTGTCCATTGGTGCTCTTAACTCTACAACATAGAGTTTCTTATAACTCTAGAGGATCCCTAGCCACAATAAAGCTATTTGTGCCGGTCTTTTTTTTATAATAAATTCACTTTTTTGTTAATTGTAATTTGTAAGAGTCGAATCCACAACCTCACACTTAATAACCACTAAGGTATTACTTGACAAATTAACTATTTATTTCTTCAATTTGAAAAAATAGTCTGTTAAAATTTTAAATATTTAGATGCGACTGACACAATTTAAAATTCAACTAGAAGGACACCCTCGCTCCGCTTCGGGCTTGCAAGAGCGGGGGAGGGAATATTTCATAGACAAATTAAATAGTCGGAGTACTAAATATTATCGAAATAAGTCTACAAACCGAATAGAAATTAGATTGTATCATTGTTTATGGCCAAAGCTAATGTTTTTTGAAAGACATTTAAAGCTAAATTCAAATAAACAACAGAAATTGTGTGCTCTCAACTTTGCTTTGGACTGGCAAGAGCGGGGAAGGAAACATTTCATAAACAAACTAAATAGTTGAAGTATTAAATATTATCGAAATAAGTTTACAAACCGAATAGGAATTAAATTGTATCATTGTTTATGGCCAAAGCCAATTTCTTTTGGAAAGCATTAAAAACTAAATTGAAATAAGCAGCAGAAATTGTTTTCTCTCGACAGCAGCTTTTGTTCGGTTTTGCGCATGCAATTACTTCGGGCCAGAAGTCCCGGCATGGCTGGAAGTCCCCCCAAAAAAACTATAGTTAGAAAAAAAAAACATTTAATTGAGATGTTTAGAGGTAAGTTTACGGAGACCGTACTCTTTGCGGCGTCGTTTAGCAGGAGTGTCAACCCCATCCGATGGAGCTGGAAGTGTCTCTGAATTGTCAAATAGCAATGCTCGCTGGGCAGGTGGTGGCTGGGCAGGTGGTGGGGTGGTGCGGTTTGCCAAAGGAACTGTCAAATGTGTTGATCGAGCTGAGATGGGACTTGGCATTTCTTTTTTGGGAGTTAGTAAGGGGTCTTTGAAAATGTACACGATCTTGAAAGAGATATTTGCGGGATCTTCAACCAAGTTGCTGAGTTTGATTTGAAAAATTCTTTTCTGCCCGTACAGCTTGCTCATCATAGGTGGTACGTCGTGTCTGTCCTTGAATCCAGCAGCAAGTGTATGGGCCGGAACTCCTATTAGATCAGCTGCCAAACGTCCAAACAACACAAAAGAAGCAATGCCAGTCGCGTCTTCAACAATTAGACGAACTCGATACCTGTATGTGGTTGACAACAACAACAAATCTATATGTTAAGCAGTTCAACTACAAAGGGATAAAACTAACAAATTATAATCCACAACAAATGGCACAGGTCAAAATACCATGTAACAGGTAGGGCATCGATAAATCGACAGTTTTTACACCACAGTTTATCTTCCAAGTTTTGGACACTGCTTTTGCACCGGGGACATGCCCTATACCACCATCCTTCTTCAGGGTCAATTTGTATGATAGTAGCTGCGCAGGTGAATTTAATTTCCTGAAACACAAAATTATTTCTTTTTTAGTATCTACAATTTAGACATTCTGAAATTATTCACTGAATTTTCTAATAAAAATACCTTGTCAGTATATATGTCAACCTGCAATAGCTCAGCAACAGTTTTCCGATTTGTTTCTTTTTCATTTTCAATATTAACTCCATCATCAAATAGAGGTGCAGTCTTGTGGAGGAAGGGGTACGGCTCGACAATCCTGTAATGAAGTTGGAAGGTTTAGGAAGCTGCAATTTGGGTACTAATGTCTGTAAAATTTAATGGAATTATTTTTTTCAAATGCCTTACCGTGTCAGGAAAGATGTGATTTCTGGGATCTCAGGATTAACGAACAACTTGGTGCCTGCGGTGCTGTTAAGTGTGAAACCATCTGCATGTTGTACGAAAGTGTCAAGTAATCCCAGTAGGTTAGAAACATCAATGTAAGTAATCCCAGTAGGTTAGAAAAAGCAGTGTAGGTTTCTTGATGTACCGTTGTATGGTTTTGCTATTACAGCTACAATAGCTAGGGACACTGGTTTGCTGTCACTACTTGCCACAACGTACTCCTCTGGAAATGACAAAGCCACATTGTCCCATAAAGTTATTTCGATTTGATCTCCGCTGCAAGTAGCAATATGTTGGATTATTAACGCATCAATAGAAGCAGGGAAAAAATAAGGAAATGTTTGAAAGTTTAACCTGGAATCTTCAATAAAGACAGAACGCTTATGCTTTGTTTGATCAAGAGCTCGCACTCGCTCCATGTTACCAAGGCGCGTCACCATCCCATATGTATCTGTAAGATGCAAAAATAAATAAACAATTCACTATGACATTTACACATATGCTCTGCTGACAACTTTTAAAAAGAAAAAGGCCCTGATAATCGAAACTAATGCCTAAGCTTGTCCCACAAAATTTGCATCCAATATGTGTTATTGCATCAATTGCAGTTTGAACTCTAAACATACATGCAAATAGTGTAAGGGTGACATCTAAAAACTGAGCATACCAATAACGTAATCGATTAAGCCAACACGTTCTTTAACTTCACTGAAAGTTAAGAAGTTGAAAGTGTCGTAAGGAATGTCTCCCGTGTCTTTTTCGATCAGCTTAATGTATGCATTTGAAGGAAGCCGGATGCGACATGGGTGAGTTGCGATGCGATAGTTTAAGTGCGCTGTAAGGACCGTAAACCCAGAAATGTAGTATACATTTCCTTCCAAAAGGATTGGCCGCAACTTGTCAGCAGCTTCGTTAGGAATGCTTGCTTGTATGGTGTTGCCCTGTATTGTCGAACGGAAGTCAACATATGTTGAAAATCGTTACTGAAACCTTATTAATTTACCTCGTTATCTATCAGAAGTAGTTCGTAGCTGAAAATCTGACTTGCATTTCGAGGGTTAATGAAATCCCAAGACCTAGCTACCCGCACACGTATCCGGACATTTTTGCTTCCAGCTGTTATATGAGCAAGTGAAGTGAACTCCATTGATGTACCTGCACAATTAACAAAAAGAGCAAATCAGCAAAGACTTTAAAACAACATACTAAAGAATTTTGTAATAAAAGCCAATCTGTTGCAGTCGGTAATTGCAAATGACACTTATGTCGTTAAAAAGAATTCACAGAGCTTCAAAAATTTCAGTGTACACAACATTTTTTGTTAAAGGGGTGCCCCTAGCTTCCTGTGTTGTTTTATCTTCTGTAGTAGTGTCAAATAAAGTATCGGCAATAACAATTTTAATGTTACAGCAGTTTGTTACGCGAGATAAAGCAACGTACAATTGTCCATGGGTGAACACAGGTTCATTTAAGTAGAGCCCTACTTGTTTTAAAGTTTGGCCTTGCCTCTTATTTATTGTCATACAATAGCATATTCGAAGCGGAAACTGCCTCCGTTGTAGGGTAAAAGGTAGTTTCTTATCACTGTGGTTAAGCATGATCCTGGGAATAAAAACTCGTTCTCCAGCAAAGGATCCGGTCAATATGCTCGCCTCAATTACCTTATCGCCCAGTTGGAGTATAACCAATCTTGTGCCATTGCACAGACCAATCGCTGGATTGATGTTCCTTAAAAGCATCACTGGCGTGTTTAGTTTCAAACAAAGTTCATGGTTTGGAATGCCGTGCGGATTAATCGAATTCAAGAATTCAATTGGATATAAGGTTTCAAATTCTTCATAATTAGTGGTAGTTTTACACATGGAATCACTACTATAATAAGTTCGGTGTGCAGTGGGAATTAAGCTAAGCACGTGGTCGTTAATTGCTTTAGCAGTTTCATTGCGGGGTGCCACTATAGCTCGCTCTTGCAAGTAAGCCAGTTTCTTATAATTTAAGAGTAAGTCGGGGTAAGTGCCGAATACAACAGCAGGTATAGGGTCTAAAGACAACGGAAGTGTCAGATGTTTTGGCAAGTCGATCCAATTATTCTCGTTGTCAACAGTTGCGTTGCTACGTACAGGGACAGTGCCGTCGCCTAATGCAAGGAGCCATGCCGAGAAGGCCGTATACTCTCCGTGTCTAAAGGTTTGCGATGTTTCAGATAGACGCATATTGGTTTTTAATTGAAAAATTTTGAAATGTTGCCACAGATAAGAATTTGTTATTGAGGCGTCCAGAATGTCCTCTTTAGAACCATTAGGAACCACAGGCAAGATCTGTCGAAAGTCTCCGCCTAGAATGATAGGCTTATTCCCAAATGGAAATTCATGTGCCTGTGGATTCGTGTCCGACAAAATATCTCTAAGGGAGCGGTCTAATGCCTCAAAGCACGAACGATTACACATAGGTGCTTCATCCCAAATAATAAGAGTGCTCTCTTTAATAAGATTGGCAAGGTCTGTACCCTTTTTAATGTTACACGTCGAGGTTGGAGTAATATCTAATGGAATTTTAAATCGAGAGTGCGCGGTACGGCCGCCTGGAAGTAATAAAGCAGCAATGCCAGATGACGCTACCACTAATACAATTTTGCCCTCTGATCTCAGTCTAGATATTATTGTCTCATAAAGATAAGTTTTCCCGGTACCGCCATGACCGTATAAGAAAAATGTTTGTTCTGTTTCAGTGCCTAATGTTTCAATAATGCTTGTATAAACATGCAGTTGTTCTGAATTTAGAGTTGCAAACATTTTATTATGTTTGTCATGCAACTGCAAGATGTCGTAACCTTGTTCTTCAATAATCAAGCGATTTTGTAAAACGTTTGGCAAATCTAAGGACGACATTGGGAGGTGAAAATCAGCCAATGAATATCCATTGCGATTAAATGTTTTTTCAAGGTCATGAAGAACATAGTTCTTGATATGATTTGAAGCGGGAAAGTTTGGGGGTAGAGAAAGTTGCTGACGGATTTGATACTCAATGTCTTCGCTGAAATTAGCATAGAAGGCATCGAACAATTTATTCGGGTCAGCAACCGCGCAAAAAATAACAATGATAACGAATAGGTTTCTGATCTGTTTTGCAGAGCCTGTAAATGCGGCTTCTTTAAGTGCAGCATGCCATTCATCGTCATTTGCTAATAATCCATATGACTCGCAGACGCTCTGGAATGTAGCATGGACAACACCAGAAAATGTCCTAATCTCTTCGAAATTGCAAGGCCCTTTGACAAAATTTAACAACATCCGTAAGTAATAGAGTTCTCCCGAATTTGGATGCACATACGTCAATCGACCTAGAGACATTCCTTTCTTTCGAGGCAGCCACATTTTGGTTCGTGAATCCCATATCCATTGAGTAGGAAATTGGACATACGTTAGACTTCTCGCTTGAACATGGTTATCATTAGCAACCATCCATTCTGTCAGCATAGTCTTATTAGCTAAAGAGTAGTTAACAATATTGTTTAGGCTACGATTTTCATGGTATAAGACGGTATTTTGGAACGGTAGATGGACAGTTAAGCGTTCCACAGACGGTTCCCGATGATGAATTGGAAATTCAAACAATCGCCAGCATGCCTCGGGCGGAGATATGTAACGACAGTCTAAATAGGTTTTGATTTCATCTTTAATGACATTCGGTGTGTTATTTTCATCAATTTCTGAAACTTGTTCTTGTTCAACGACAGCACGTATTCTATCGCTCCCTTTGGTGATGTACTTGAATAAGTATTTCACCATAGTAGAGTAACAACATGCCTCGATGTTCATATGTGCTTGGTAACGCACGACTAAGTTTCGATTATGAGGCACTACAAACCTATTATCTAGCTGGAGTCCGTTTTTTTCAAAGTGAAAGCTATTTTCAGGGCGTTTATATGTTATGAAGCCGTTATCATCAATTGTCGTTTTGTCCTCGTTTTTTTTGGGAAAAAATTTGGTACATTTTCCATTTTTCATGCACGAACAATTCGGGTTTATGGAACCACATGGGCCATGCACCATGTACTTTGTCACAGCTTTGAACCCAACGGGGTCACGTTTTGGGTCGGGTAGTTGTGCACTAATAACAGCATCTATGTCTTGAGGAGTTATTTTTTGATGCTGATGGTGTGTCCATATGAGACAGTGAATGTGTGGCAAACCACGTTTTTGAAATTCAACAGTGTAAAGATGAGCATTTGTTTTTCCAAAAATGTTTTTCTTTTTTAAGTCATCCATAAGGGCTTCAATTTTCATCTTAAACACACGTGCAACTATATCTGGTCTGTTTTCTGATTTCAAATTTGGACAATGTTTCAATGTTTCGGTGATTTCAGGCCACATGGGATTACAGGTAAAAGTTATGAAAAAACTTGGATTTCCATAAAAGCGACAAATTGCCATAGCATCCTGGTAGTGCTCTAACATGTACCGAGGACCTCCTGTGTATGTTGACGGTAAAATGATTTTCTTCCCTAACTGCGAACCATCATGGTCGCCATTGAAGAAAGCATCTCTAAGGCCAGAATATATTTCAGATCGCAGTGACATTTGATTGTGTCGAAGGTAATCTAACCTAGCTTGTTCTACACACGAATACGCATCAACAACATACTGCTGGAAAAGTCTTCCAGTTAGATGGATAGTATGCTTTTTTGTATCCATAAAATACAATTGGAAAGCATAATATTCACGCATAGTGAGGTATTTTCGTTTCAAGGTTTTTTGTAGTGGTGAGGTACTATAAGGAATAGTCTCAGTGAACCCGTCTTCACCATAAGGGAAGAGTATTGGGTATTGAAGAGCCATTAAACTCGGGTGTAAAATGTGGACTCGCTGTAGTTGGTTCCCGTGAGTTTCTATAATTAGATCCCTGGCCATATCATAGTGTTCAAAATCACCAACAACTAAGGTCGCAATTTCGTTAGTGGAAGGTTCATCATACTGTCTTGTGTCCTGTCGACGCCTTCCAAGAAGTCGAAGTTTTAAGTTGGGTGTCTGTTTATCCTTATAACGATCTCTAAACATTCTGAAACTCTTAACTAACTTGTTGTGTTCATCAAACATATTTATAAGATTTTGTATTATTTCTGGATCAAACTTATTTGAAGAAGTATCAGAGTTGAATGGGGCCAGCCTATTTGTTTTTTCGTTTGATGTATCGACTATGTAAAGTTGTGCAAACTTTGGTGTTTCATTTGGAGGTGGAAGCAAGGAACCCATTAAATGGTGGTTTTGTCCGGATATCTTAAAAATGAAAGGACCTTTCTTTTTGTTCACACTGCTATCAATTTTGGCGCCCATAGAAGTGAAAGCAAACATTGAATTGTAGACACGGATGTTGTCCATGAATTTTGTGTAGTGTGGGTTTGACATGGGACATAGGAGAGATGCAAGGTAAGATGGGATGGGAAAAGGGGTTTCTAATTGAATGAGTCCCTTTTTGCAGCATTTATTAAATTCTGGGATTGACCGGAAGGCGGTGCTCTTAATTGCTTCCTCCCTCCAATACGGAGCCTGGCAGAACAGGCATTTCATAGAAGGAGTTCCCATCCTGGAGTATTCTATGTCTGGATAACACATTGCACTTGTTAGTGTATGCATCACTTCAAATGGGAGACAACAAAATTAATTTGTTTGAGTTTGGTTACTAACTGTTTATGAAGTCGGTGTCCGTATAAATGGTATGCAAAGAAGAGTCAACACAAATTTCAATGGATACTAAGGACGATTTGGTTTGATTTTCCTGAGCATGACGTTCTTCGTTGGAGTCTAAGTTTTTTGAGTGGCAAACGCGTTTGCGAGGGATGTTAGTACACGAACTGTTTTTTTTCTTGTGGCCAAGGACAGTAGGTAAATCTGTGTGCACAAAACTATTGTTAGCTTACATACCTATTGAATTTAGTTTTTTAATTTTTGGAAAGGAGTTGCAGTACCAAAGTCTACTTCAATTGGAATGTCAATTAATTCCTCATAGGTTAACGACGGACTCGAGGAGGAAGCCATCTGCAGTGTTGCAAATGGAAAATAAAACTTGAGTGCTAAGCGAGATTAAAACGAACCCCAACAACATTAGTGAAATTTATTGTTAAGCTTATTTAACTTTATTTAATTTTGAACTTAGTACAACAAAGGTTTTACATAAAAGACATTCGACAGCTACAGCCGGTCTTATGTCAATCAAACAACCGGTTAATTCTATCCAGTATAGGATGGAGTCGGCTAACGACGTCGCTTGCGGCCGTTAGTCTTTCTTTCAGAGTTCTATAGGACGATAAAAGGTTGGCGTAGGGTGCCAGAATGTTTTCTTTAAATATGTCCAAGTGAGAACGATATTCTGTCTCAGCTGATTGCAAGCGAGGATAGTTGAAATCAACAACTGTTAGCCCCTGCAAACGGCGTAAGCCATCTAAAGCTGCATAGCAAGCTTTTTTCTTTGAATCAGCCTGACTAATGGAACTGCTGGCGCATACGTCCAGTGGGTGTTCATGGGATTGCACATCCCGAAATGTGTAAAAGACCCTGCACCTATGCACACCAGCCTGGGTGGGGTCGAATTCGAATCGGGGAGGAAGTGAGCCTATTTGCGCCAACGCGTGTCGCAATATAGCTTCGAATGAAACGCTGAAAGTAGGCATCTGACATTCACAGAAAGATAGCTGAATTTTATATAGCAAAATACTGTGAGGGGGTCATAAACTCAGGTATGTACGGAGGATTAAATATTAAAGAATTCATGGAACTCTGAACGACATCAAGAAGAACGAAAAAGCACAGGATTTTATTTCACATTGCCAGTACACGCTATGAAAACGACAACAACATTTTGAAAGTAAAAGAAACTTAACACTGACTGGGAAAACATGAATTTATTCGAAATGGGGCAGAAACACAAATCTGATGACAACAAAAAGTTTATTCATTAGCTGCAGATGGCGACGTTTCTGCCCCAGAGAGAATTGAATTCATGTTCTGCAATAGTTGCACTACTAAATCGTACAGGTCCCTCAGCTGCATATATTTATGGTTGAGGTCCAAAATCCTTTCGGTACCAACTGTTTCAGCAGCGTCAAGCATATTTTTTTTTTGGGCAAAGGCTTTTATCTGAACAGAGCTAAAATCGGTCATTTCGATTTCGTGAAGAGGAAGCAGGTGTTCGAGGATTAGCCTTGCAACTACATTTCTAGCATCATCAAAACTGGTTGAGCTCCGTCCGGAAAACTCAAATGAGGGATAGATACGATCCTGTTTGTTTATTTCAGGTACACGGATACAACAGTAGTATGGATCCTCACAGTTTTCTAGTCTAACGGTTTCAGCGAAGTTTGGGAATTCCATGGCGGCAAATATTTCGCGAAGTATTGCTAGCAAAGGGATTTCGACTATCACCATCTGATTACCAATGATTCAGGCAAAAAATAATTAACTACTATCGTTTAACAATGGTAATCCTAATGACTATTATAGAGCCATACAATTGCATTCTCATATCACCATGCATTATATGTACTGTAAAAGCTAAATGAATTGCAGGTGAAATGTAAAATACCTCGTGCAGTGCAAATCGCTGGTAATTCAATTCTGTAGAACCAAAGTAGACAAATATTAGGCCAAGATCTGTCAAAAATCAAGACAATGATGCAATGTATAATATCGTACCAATTGTTTTGCAATGTATAATATCGTACCAATGTATAATAAAGTAACTGATCTTTTGATAACTACTGACCTTAATAAGCGTCTAATCCTTTGTGTGGATTCTGCTAAGAATGCTGCAAAACACATACTTGCATTAGAATCTAAACTCATTTTCACTGGTTGTAATCACTATAAAACTAAAAATAACGCACCAAATGGCTTGTCGATTAGCTAAGCTCTTGATCCTGCACCAAAAGTGAATGCTAAAATCAGTTAGCTAATGTATATAAAATCTAAGCAATGGTCAAAGCAACAACTTTAAAGAACATACCACAGTTTGCTTCTCTAACTGCCTAAATGCATGAAAGTTGGAGTATTTATAGAATAATTGAGGAGGATGGATATAATTTTTGAGAGCTGTAAAATTGTGAAGCAAGCATGTTTAAACCATGGTTAACTTAGGCAGTTGAAGATGTCCATGGTTAGGTAAGCTAACTGTAGTAAACCATCTAAAGCACACCAAGGGTTTGCAAAAAAACATTTACCATGGTCAAGGCACTCAGTTACACTTTACCATACCAAGGTTAAGTGTTATATAATAGAACTTAACCACAGTTCAGCTAGTCAGTTAAGGTAACCATAGTAACCATACTATAATTCACTAAAAGTCATTAAATATCAAATTATTTAACTTGGTCAAGGATAATGGTTAGATTTTACCACATGAAAATACATCAAGTGATATTTTATAAACTTGGGTAAAGTCAAAAAATAATTCACCTCATATTGCCTGAGTTCCCCAATTAAATACCATCAAGCATAACCATAGTTGACATGAGATAAAATTCAGGAAAATAAAACTTTGCATCTTTCCCAAACTTCATATGATTATATAGGCATGAATCAAAAGCATTCAATGACTTCATTCCTTTATTGCATCAATTAACTCTAAATTTTGGCCAAACACTCCGTTACTGTTTTTTACATACAATATAAGATTAAGATGTGACTTTCAATTCGAACATGTTTATTTTTCTCATATCCTGCTAAGTAACAATATCAGCAGAAAAGCTTAGAAAATCAAACTTATGCTGCCTTCCACTAACAGCCCAATGCAGCAAACATATAACGGAGTGGATTGTTATTGTTTTATTTTTCAAAATATGGAATTCTCTACCTATCAACTTCGAAAGCAAGCCTCATTTGTTTTTACAGACATCCTTCAATCTAAATAAAGAAATTTGCCAGAAGATAAGTTTGTGGAAAACGTGGTTTCGTCTATAATAGACAGATTGAACGGCTGAGCCGACTACTCCTTTCTAAAACAATTCAAAAAGCGCATGGAGTGCATGGAGTTTGATCCACAAACATATTTGTTTTCTTTTTATAAAATGCCTTGAATTTTTGTTTGCGGTGAAGTGGTTTCATACCTTAAATTTTTTTACTGCCCAATACAAAGCCCGATGCTGAGAACATGAAAAGGATACTGTGCCCATCCCTGCAAAATGCAAGGAAGGATAGTCAGTGTCCTGTTTTTATTCTTTGGGCAGCGTTAAAAATATAATAAGATAGGCCCGATTCACTACACGCACTATCTAGGATATGCGCATTTTGTGCATGCAATGCGCTTTTAAAGCGTCCTAGAATGTTGCACGTAGGCTAAACTACCAAAGCCAGGAATAAGGCCTGAACATAATGCATTTGTATTTCCAGAAAAACACAGTTACAATGAACTTTCCAAAATGATCGCACAATAAATAACACATTACATTTGACCAATCTACATAAAGATATTGACTACAACTCCCAAAAAGATGCACTTAGTGAGTCAGCATTAAACAACCTAATAATGTGATAGACATTCCATAGCAACTTTTCGCAAGCTCAGCATTCAAAATTATGTCCGCAATGTCCACATGCTAACCGGCCCTTGTCCACCCAACACCTTGCATGAACATGGAATGAAAGAACGTTAGAATGTCCAAGCTAAAATAATTGATTAAATACAATTTGAATTTCATTGGTTTTAACAGCCATCGTTGGGGCAAACCGTTTTTAACCACCAGAACAATACATATACACAATTTTGATCATCAAAGAGAGGTATTATAATGTACCACTTACCCTATGGTCCTTCACAATAACCGAGTCCTTCCGGAAGAGGCGGCATGCTGTTAAACATAGAGAAGCACTTGTTAACGACATTCAAAAAAACACTGGCAGTAGAATGGTTCCAAAACATAAAATAAACAAACAAAACGACGAAAGAATGAAACGTAACAAACTAAAAAGAAGTTTCTTACTTGCGATTAAATGGCACATCAGCAGCTTCAGTTCGCCTGAAGTCCGCAAAAAAAGCTCGTGTTATTTGCAGGTACATTGCTTTAGTATCCCGAAAATGTGCCGACTTCAGCTTGAATTCGATAAGGTCCCCTTGTAGCTTGGCATTCTGGCGAATAAGTTGTTCCACTTGTTTTTTTAGGGCCCTATTCTCCTGAATAGGGTCGTTGAAGGTTGTCTTGACAGAAGTTACAGCTTCCTTGTCAAAAAGAGAACCTTCGACACCTTTTAATTTCTTAGCGGCTGGCATTTCTGGAGATAAACAGGTGGGTGAGCTCTTCCTCACTGCAACAGAAGCAGATTCCTTTTCATCATTCACAGCCTTGTCTTTTCCTGAGTTGGTGGATGCATTTGCCACGGAACATGACGAACCAGTGCCAAACCGGAGGTTCTCGGTCGCACAGAAGTCAACAAAGGCTCCTGGATCTGAGATATCTTCGATCATTGAAGAAACATAAGTCACGTATCCAGGCGAGGGATCTACGTTCGTGCCCTTGAAAGCAGCCAATTCGCGGTGGTTGCCATCCACAACAACAAAGTGAAACTCCTCTTTCAAATAGTGAACAACAGCAGAAGCTGCTAAGTGACGGGCGAATTTTGGTCCGTCTGGACTACTGGCACTGAACATTCGTACCCGCTTTCGCGTCTTTGAAAAATAAACAGTTGCAGTGCAAAGGGTCAACCCAGTCGCCTCATCTTTTGTCTCATCGTATGCCACGGGCGGCAAATCTAACCTCTTCAACAATCGCGGAAGATAATCAGCAATGGGAATAACAATTGTGAACATCTGTAGAAATAAAAAATCCATTAGCATTATAACAGACATAACTGAAAAACTATGCTTATAAATGCACAAACCAAAACAAAAAGCATTAAATGAGTTCCCTTTTTTACCTTATAAGATCCAGCAGTTATTAGGAATGATTTCCTTCAATACCTGAAGCATGAACAATTAAATGAAGTGAGGAAAGTTCTATTTATGGTAAACTTGTGAAAAGTTCTCTAGAATTCTGTGCAACCATCAATTGAAGCTTGGGTTCAAATAAGGCAAATGCAAGGGTATAGTTGGGTTAACCCAGGGTTAACTGATGGTTAAATGGAAGGTTAAAAGCTGTCAGGTAACTTTTAATTAATATAACAGAACCCCCAAGTGAATAGGGGTCCTTGGTTGAAGCAAAAATGATGATGAATATCCCCCAAAATTGCAACCGCCGGTACAATATGGATACTCACCAACCTAAAAAAACATTCTTTAATATTAAATTGCATTGGAGAATGTAATTAATGCAACTATTTATAACTAAACCTGACTGCAACAATTAATGGAGAGCTGGGAGTTTCTAAAATTAGTCTGGGACCCACTAAACTGTCAGATTTCAGAGAGGCATTTAATAGAAAGCAGAAGATAAGCTAATTCTAGTATTTGGAATCAAACCACCATCAACAATAAGCACAAAAATATAGCCACAAAAGAAACTATTCTATAACATTAAAAACACAGGTATAGTTTGCTGTTAGCTTAAACACATTTAAATAAAATGGTAATCCTAATAACATTAGGATCCCAACAAACGAAATTACTCTATAGCATTAAAAACACAGGCAGAATTTGTCGTTAGCCTAAACACATTAAAAAATTGTTCGTGAAAATATAGGAGCAATTCTGAAATTGGAGTCCAAATTACAACTTCCCATTAAGACCTGGAACCAAATAGCCAACACAGGGATGAATAAGGAAAAACTCAGGGACAAAATGAGTAGAATAGCATGTCAACAATGGTAACATTAGCGGAATTACTACCATAAAAATCGTGACTAATGGCAACAATGGTAACATCAGCAGAATTACTAACATTGTTAACATCTAGATTCTGTGTTTGTTGTTAACATTAGCTTAATCGTGACTAATTTGCAAGTAATCTAGATTACATACAGGACAATATGAGTGAAATAGCATGTTAACAATATAACATCAGCGGAATGACTACCATTAAAACAAACTTCGAGTTGCGCTACACAAAGATTACATAACACAATCATGTCCCGTTGTGCTTCTAATTCTCACAGAAATGAAAAAGTCCTAGTAACTGCACTCACAGAATAAAGCCCAAACTTGTAGAAATAGCAGAAACTGTAAAGATGGACAGTGATACAAAAATGGTGCTGACCTCAAAAGCTATGAGATTACGTTTTTTAAGCATCCGAAGCAAGCCAGAGCGCCACCGATTTTCACCTCATGATAACGCCCAAAATACGGTTTTGAACAACGCTGCAGGAGAACCCATGGACAAAATGGATGTCCTACGTAGCACAAATCCTTCTCAGTTCAACAGCATCAAATATCGAATGAACACATGTATAGGAAAGAAATTGAATTACCTCAGCAGGAAGGAGAAATCGAATGGTATCATTCCGCTGCAAATGGTCAGCATAAAATCGAATTAAACGAAAGCATTTGCATTTTAGTATCATTCGATGCCAGACTGCAACAGAACTATTCAATTTTGCGCTGACCATCAACCAACTTACACTGGAGTAGTGTGTGTATGCAGCCTAAGCAGACATCAATGGAGGATGGGGCAATTCTGGTGCAGAAAAACAGATGTATTATCAAATATACTGCAATTTTTAAACAAAGAATCAAAGAGAAAGAACATTAACACAGACAACAAAGAGAAGGGTACAACTTCATCAAAGAATCGAAAATATCTCCAATTTTGTCATCTTAGAAAAATCAAAATCCTGCAATCATTTGAACAAAAAACATTTGCATCGAAATTCTAAACAAAACCCAGGATTATACCGCCTATCATGTTTAGCTAGAAACTTGGAAGCATACGAAATATAGACACACAGAAGACTAAATACTGACATTTAAACTCTCTTCAGATTAACAACATGCAGTTTATAAACTTTTTCATCGGGATTCATCAGCAAATTTGCTCCTCGGAAAAAACAGTCACGATTATAGTGCAGAAGGCAATAGGAGAAAACAAAATGCAAAATAACGATTCAAAGGCAAATTGGTTATAGTTTAACCAATAAAAATGATCATGTCATTTGAAAGAGCAGCCTCACTTATGCTTTCAAGCCTCACTCTTCAGGTCCTATCTACAAATCTATACCCCAAAATATTCTCTCTGCATAATCTCAACTTCACCTTTAGGAAGCTGGAAGATCTACCTAAATTGCTTTCAAGTTTTGGAGTTTCACCATTGATCAAATTTGCTAGCAATAAATCATAAATTCGATCCAAATCAACAAAAGGTAACACATAATTATATTTCCTCTAAAAGTAACAATAAAGCCCCCAATATCAAAATTCAAATTTCATTCAATTTGTATAAACGTAAATCTCTAGAAATTGTTGGGAGTATCATTTGACTAACTAATAAACTATCAATTAATTGAACTCAAACGAAAGAGCAGAGAGATTAACCTCAGAGAAATGATTGGGTGGAGAAGAAGAGCGAAAAGTAACTGCTAGCCCAATTTACATCTGCTGCAAAACACATCAACATCGCAACATCAATCTCGTTCCATTCTTCAGCATTGGAATCTATCATAAACAAATTACTAATCATGATTCTTCGTTCGCATATATGACATCTGTACCAAAGGAAATTAAAAGACGTTAGATATTGAGTCTTACAATGAAACATGATATAATTTGGAAACTAAATTATGTACAATTCGGTGGTTACCCTGAACAAACAATGATGCATCATCTGTAAATTAGCAGGACACCGATTTGAAACAAAAACTCATTTCTGACCTGTTATAAAAAATGACATAAGCCTTAAAGACCTGCTAAGAAAATTTGAAACAAACAATCTAGAAAAATGGAGAACTAATACCTCTCAACAGAGACGCCATCGCGTTTGAGAAATCGAGAAAGTCGTCTGTGAGAAAATAAAAGTGTAAATCAATACCATTATACAGACATGAAGCCACAAATTCTAGAACAAAATAAAGAAATACGAACCTGAAGAGAACTGCCAGCGTAACGGGAAAGGGAAAGGGGGCTCGCGTAGTTGAGTTAAAAACGACGATGGAAGAGTCAAAATAGACTCAATAGCATGAAACATGAAAAAAACCCAAAAAATTCAATAATAAGAATTGAGAGCAGATAAAAAGAAAACAAATAAAGCACACAGAGATAAACTAATTTTACCAAAATAACCACTTGTGCAGTGAGCTCCATATTGAGCGATGAGTGAAGAAGCGAGCAATGGGATAATAGTTACCCTGCAAGATTCGCACCGCGGTAAGCTTTAGTTAATGGATGGAATATCAGAAGGCAAGCCCCATTAAATCTCCAATTTGAAACAACAAAATCAATCTCAGACTGAAATTAACTCATATAGTATAAGAACTGAAATGGTAATTAGTGGCTGACCTTAGCAAGTCTGAATAGCAAGACGTCTGAGACAATCATCATGTGCAAATCGAAGTTCCCAAGCAGTTAAAGGTTTTGAAATCTGAGCATCAGTCTTGCTCGGCTTTTAGCTACCGGGGTTTCTCATAATCAAAACCACCACTTTCCCTAAATGCTTTCACTTCTACCACTCCTGGATCTGTCTTGCAAACCCGAATTCGAATGAACTGGATTATGATGCTGCCTCGACGAACTGGAGCGGCGGCAAAAGAAGAAAGGAGAAGTATATGTGAAGAGATCAGAACATGCAGTCAATGGAAAAGATAACAAAAACGGAAAGAACGGAAAGCAAACTTTGGAGAATCTTACCTAAACGCAAGTCCCATCCGCTGTATAGTCCGTAAATTCCGGCGAGAAAGGCGGTTATCAAGGGGCGTAGGAATTCCAAAGAGAGAAACCACAAATCAAAAGATTTGAAAGATGATTGGAGGATACATTGATGATCGGAAGTGAAGGCTCCGACTACTAACCACGGACGGAGGCAAAGGATCCAGCAACTAACCGGCGAGGCGAGGGTGGGAGGTTTGGGCGGAGGATCTGAAATCAATGGCGTGGAATGACAGACCTGGGCAACCTAAGATATGAAAGCGGTGGAAAGGATGGGAGACGACACCGTTTTGTGAGGGAAGGTATAGGTGGACCGAGAAGCCGCTGGGCTTAACAACCCTTCCCAAAAAAAAACATAAAAAGCCCATTCGAAAACCTCAACCTGTGGGACCCTTTTCTATGGGGGTAAAATGGGAAAAAAATTGGAAAAATATCCCAATTTTACTGTTTGGGCACTTCACCTTTAAAGGTTTTAAGTAATATGCTAACTGGAAGCTCACTACACACAACTCCCATGTAGTTAATGGTTTAATGGGCTATAATGTCTTCCTCTTCCTAATTCATTAATTCATGGCTTAATTCCTCTCTAAACTTATAAAGTTTATACGTTTTCTTTTATATTTGTGCTTTCAACTTGAACACATCAACTCATAAAAAAAACGTTTCAGTTAAACTTTTCTTTTAACTATGCGACACTATAAGAAGGGTGGATAGGAGGATTTGTAAGTTTTGATTTTGTGCAAATTTCAAAAAAATTGTTGATTTGGAATTGAAATTAGGATTGTTCTAGCTATGGATTTTGGTAAGTATGGGAGAGAATTTATCTCAGCGACCGCGAATTCAGTTGCACAATTCTGTATAATGGTTCATGTTAGCCGATCTCCTGAATTATTTCGGGACTAAGAGTATGCTTATTTGAGCTTTAGCAAACAATTTTGTAAATTGCTGAGTTGATCATGATTCATGCTATGTAATTTATATTTGCTTCAACTTATCATCTTTTATTTTACAGAAGAATAATTTACATAGTTACAGTTGAAAGTTTTATTGATACATGTAAAAAGAATTTGTTAGATACTTAGTTTCACCTTCCTTACTCACAAATTCACAATATAGAACAAACCAACTGCTATTTAACACCCGATCAGTAAAAAAGTACGAGATTTTCTGAGCAAATTTCTATATGGAGACGCTATTCGGAATCCCTTTGCCTGTAAGTCCACCTTCCCTAGAGTAATCCGAGGTGTTCGGGTATAGCAAGGTGTAAGGGATCTTCACTGGTCCAACTCTATTCTTCCATTGTTTGTCATTGTTCATGTCGATAATCTTTTGTTCAATTTCTTTCAGTCTCTCTGCGAATCTATCAAATGCTGCTATTGGTTCTTGGTCGGATGTCCACTCGGGAGTGTCTCTTTGGCCAAGGTAAACCTCGTCAGTCGAATGCCTTGATAGAATCTCGATGAGGGACACTCCTACGAGAGTTTGTAGTTGGGCAGTGATTGTTTTTAGGAAGGCTAAGTCGGGGTCTTTTTCAAGTTCAGCGTACTCGGGAGTGCCTGGTTCAGGCATGAACCGACGACTAACTGTTGGACGGTTTGGGAGGTATCCAGCGTATGGATATTGTCCAAAGTTGACAGCTGCATGAAGTGCTGAAGCGATCCATATGATAATTGTACATGTCTGTTTAAGGTCATTTGTTGTCTGCATCTCAGGCCACCATGGTTCGTGTTTCTTGTCTCCGTGTCCTACGTTCCGTATCTCTGTCCACCATGACTGAAGTTCACTATCATTTTGAAGGAAAACATCCGTTGGGTAGTAGAAATTACAGTAATCGGAAACCCATGTTTCAATTGCTGACCATACTTCTAATCCATCAACAGCGTACGGGTAATCTTCTATTAAAAGTCTTATACCGTGTCGTTGGCTTGAATCCCGAACTGCTACTCCTCTAAAATTAAAACAAAATAGGTTAGAAATGATTATAGTTTACGGTTAAAGGGTTCTAGGTATATGATATACCTTTTGAGCAGGTCAGCAGGGAGTGCGTGCTCCGTTAAAACCCATTTTTTGTATACTATGGCAGACAATTCCATGGAATATCTGGCTGGGAAAACCGTATGCTCAAGTATCCCACCAGCATTGATGAGGATTTGTCTGGACAAGGCGTTAATGTTCATTGTATCACGAAAATGTGGATGTAAAAGTTTATATATCGGATGAAGAACGCTCAATTGTCTGTTCGTGGCAATCACAAACGGCTCTATTACAGCATGAGTATTCAACCTGGAAACAAAAACAAGCATTAAGATATATGTTCCCAAGCAGAAAACCTTTTCCTTTAGCTTTATTTTTTAATCGTACCAATGGCTAATGAGTTGATGATATCCAGAATCATTTACAGCAGCGTAAGCTTTAGCCAGCTGCCAGATTGAGCCTGTAACACCATCTTCTGCTGGAGTGAAAACTTTGCTTACTGCACCGTGCTTCTCTCCTTGTGGATGTGGGAGGCTTAATTCAATGGCCAATGGCTTCAGTGTCCCGTCATCTTGCAGCAGAAGGATTGTTCTACTAGCATAAGTGTTTGTGGTTGTCGAGTTGATTTTCGTCAGGTATGGCATCAATGCATCATGATGATCTAATATAAACAACTTGTTTTCTCTGATTGCCTATATTTGAAAAACAGAAACGACATATCTATTAAATAAGGAGCTCCATTGCAGCACTTTTGTATTTGATACATTGCTTATATAGTCTAATAAATAAAGAAAGTATGTTTAGTACTCGCTCAACGGTTAGCCCGTTCATGTTCCCTTCTATGTCCTCTTTTGTTATACTGCTCTTCTGGTCTCCGTATACTGCAGGGTCCAACTTGCTTGTTGGAGGAAAATCCTGAATATGATTTTTATTAAATTATGTCGACGAAAATACCATGATAGGCCAATAATTTAATGCCATGTTAAGTCGCTAGTTGAATAAAATTTCCGACTTACTTGGAGGCGGCCAATGATGACTGGGTTGACCCCAGCTAGCATTTCCCTTCCGAATTCTTCATCTGTCCTCCAAGCAGACTTATCCTCTGCAATTAAACCATGGAAATCTCATAAACTATTAGTCAAACAGATAATTATTAGGTAAATTTTGATGGAGAACAAAATTTATAGTACCTTTGATTACATCGGGCATAGGGAATTTGAGGAACATTTCACCATCGGTACGAACAAGTTCCTTGATCATCTCCCATGGGATATTGTTCCTTATTTTATTTGTTACCGCATTTGATATCTTAAACCCGCCTTCGTAGATGTTAAGAACATCTTCAAAGCTATCAAACTCATTTATAGTTTTGTCACACACAGATTTGATCTCTGGTACCAAAACCTGAAAGAGGGATTTCAAAGCATATGCAAGAAAATCCGAAAATTTCACGTGTCCAAACCGTTCATCTCTTGGGACATAAATGTCTAGGCTTATTAGAAGTGGCAGTCTTCTCTCAGAATTAGGATCTGCAATGATAATAGGAAAATGTTTAGTACTAAAGCGTCTCATAGACATTAAAAATTTACAGTCAATCCGGTATAGGTTAGTGGTTCCGTAACCTGTTTTTGTTTGTTTTCGACCAGTTCTTCCCCGTCGAGGATACGGATACTCTTCTGATCCTCCAAGAATAGGGCGAGCATAGTCTTCACCTTTGTCTGGATCTCCTAAATCATTGTAATAAGCATAGTCATACACTCTATCCCATTCCTTTAGCTCGCCTTTCCCATTTCCTCGAAGATTTACGAGTTCTTCTTCTCTGCATTTGCGTAAGGGCTCCGGTGTTTGGCTTGGAAGGTAGGTCTGAGATAAGATATTACAAAAAAGTTACGTTTTCACATCAAGAAAAATCCTGAAGTTGACATCATGCCTAACATATTAACCATAAACTGAAAAGACCAAACCAAAAAGCCATGCATCTATGAAAACTTGCACAACTCAAATCATCTATATGATTAGAACAGCTTGGAAAGTTTTTACTTTTTACAGTGCAAGTAATTTACTTAAATTTATTAACTTTGCTGCAAAATGAAGGAAACCAAATGGCTAGCCACGGTTGGTTATTAAAACGTCTACAGTAATCGTATTGTTTAGACCCTTGCTTTACAAAACCACATATCAGATAATGGGGTGAATGGCAGGGTTGTCAATGGACATCCGTCCGCCGGGAATGGAGATTTTTTTTCTTTTCATTTCTGAAGTTCAGACGGGAATGAGGAATTCCTTATCGTGAGGTCATCCCCATACCCGAACTCAATGTGAATCCCAAAACTAGTAATATTGAAAACTTCATACATATTATCTGTATTTATTTAAATTATTGAACTATCATAGTTATGCTTTATCAACTCCATATTTTAAGTATAAATTTAGTTTTTTAACTAATTCAAAATCTATAAAATATAATCTCCCACAAGGATCGAGGAAAGATAATTTTTCAAGTCATATACACAGATAACATAATCCCCACAAATATAAAGGGACGGGACGGGACATAGAATCATTCCTTGTCCCATTCCCGTCATGTTTATAATGAATGTACATTCCCCGTCCCACTTGCAACCTCGTGAAAAAGTGTTTCGATTAATCATAACATAGAGGAACATGTAAGAAAATTAAAATCACCTTATTGGAAAAGAATACTCGATCGTACTTGTAACGGTGGGTCGGGTATACCCAAGAATTGCAGACAAAATGGATCCTACCATGTCCAGGAACATCCTCCAAAGTTACTGTCTTGAGGTAAAATTGACTGTGGTGATGATTTTTTATTATTAGAGCTCCAGGTTCTCCAATGCTCTCATCCCACTCAAAACTAGTGTCAAAACTAGTTTCACCTGCTGTAATTGGTGTAATTTTTTTTACCCATTGCTCCAAATATGATGCCTTTCCAACCTTACCTCGCATCTCATTGTCTGAAAATAATAAATAAATCAATAAAATAAAATTTTATTTATGATGAGATTTTTAAAAGAAAAAGTTAATTTGATAAACAACATAACCAAAGATGTCTATAGTCAATAGAGTAATGAAAAAAGAATGACCTCAATCAATACCTTATCTTGCCACTACCATTAAGTGGGGATACAGAAATAAATACTTGGAGATCAATACACGAAAATATCTTAAAAGTTATACAACGAATTATTTTCATGTCAAATTCGTTACTGATGTCCAATTTACTATGGATTCTCGACATAGTGAAACGAACAACTATGTTTTTTCGATGATCGCAAATATTTTTTTCACGAGGATATGGGATGAATGGACTCGGTCTCTTGGTCCCGTGTATGCAATATTCATAAAAAATCATAATAGATAAATACCTATCCCTTTTAACCGACTTAGCGGGGTCAATTTACACTAAAAAGTAAACTTTACATGCAATTCGTCCTTTCAACGGGAGACGTACAATCAAATAAGTGAAAACAACACGTGTTGCTATTTGATCGGCTTAATTTATTTCTCATTAGAGTGGGGGATAAACGGACCCAGCCCTCTATGACTTTCTCTCTCCGTTCCTATGTACATTATTCCTCGATTTCATTCCATTTAAATGAATTAGCATTCAAGGAAATAAATAAAAGGGTCTATTTGTCCCCTCCCCGGGCTTAGAAAATCGTTTACGACTAAAATATGATTCAATCTTTCAATAAAATATCTACAATCTAAAACAAGTGTAACTATTTGATCGGTGCATTTATTTTGACACGTGTCAATATTTTTAATACCGACAAGTAATTTCACGCTGAATTGATCGTAAACACCAAGTCGAAAGGTGATTTTCGTACGTAAACTTCATTTCAAAACCAAATTCACCCATTGGCCCAAAACAAGAACCCACATTTACCCTTTAACCCCCAAACAAGAGCTCAGAAAACAAACCTGGATCTGGGTATTGAGCACTAACAAGCTGCAAAGAGACACCTTTACCGAGCAACTCATGAACCCGATCAAAACAAGAAGCTTTAATATCATGAAAATCAAGAACATTTTTCTTCATCAATACAACTTTCCCTTTGACCTTCCATCTCTCTTTCTCTCCTTTTTTTACAGGCTTAGCACAGAACACCTCCATTGCTTTCTCAAACATCTTAAATTAATTTCAAGAATCAAGAAAAGAACAACTTCTCCTCAAGAAAAGAACAAGTTCTTCAAGTGTGGATATGGATAGAAATAAAGAACATGTATTTATAGGCATAGAAATGTCAGTGTTCTTTGAAAATGAACAAATGGTGGCTTTTTTTTGGAGCTGTAATTTTTTTGCAGAGTAGCCAATTAAATGTTTGAAAAGGAAAGGGATGCTCTTTTGAATGAAAAATTATTAGGGGATTTTAATAGTTGTTAATTAATCAATTGAGCTAAAAGCTCGACTTGAAAGTTATAGCTTAGTTAGATTTGTATGTTAATTTGACACACAACTCACACGAGTGATTCTCAAAGTTCTGATATTAATATCAATTAATTGACTGAATAAAAAACTAAAACTGATAGTTAAAGTTTAGTTATAGTTCATTTGTTATGTTAATCTATGACAAATACTCGAGTAAAGTCTGAAAATATTTTGTTGAATCTTTGACATATGACGCACAACTTAATAAATCGGGGAGTCATATTCTATACGTGCTCTAGTTTAATTAGAAGACTCGAATCTCTTAATGATTTTCCTTTTGAACACTATTGATGTGTGGGGACCCTGCTTGAATTTTCATGTCTTTTTGTTTTAATGCTTTCATCTCTTTACTTTTGCATAATTAACGTACCTGATTCATCCATGTCAGTCCCAAGCTGATATATTATATATATGGATAAATAATTGTTTATTTTTATTTACTGTCTGAGTTGTCTTGCATCTCTCTAAATTTCTTAAAAGGGTAAAATCATTAAGATGACTAGAGGTTGGGGGATTTTATTTTTGATTTTTTTTATTACATAATACAATAGATAGATTATTTACTTTTGGCAAAAACGAAATTATATTTAGACATTGACTTAGTATTTCGTTATGTTTGGTTACAGAATTATCCAATTTGATAAAATTTCACACTTTTGTATTAAATGTCTTTTTTACATTTGTAATTGTTGACAGTTTTTAATTTTAATATAAATTTGTTATTTAAATTAGATGAAATTTAACGTTTTTTCTCCTTTCAAAAGTGCGAACCGAGAGATTAAACATAACTAAATTATATAGGTCAGTGGCCAGAATCCGATCAAATATTAGTTAGTGAACAAATGCAATAACTTTGAATAGATCAGTAGACATGTAATACCTTTTGCTTTTACTTTTCGATTATTCTATTTGTACATTTAGTTAGTTGTAACAAGGTTATAAAGACATTAGTTAGTAATGTAGCGGTTAAAGTTTTCTAGAGATTAGTCTTAATCTAATCGAATATTAATCAAATTTGTAATTTTATATGTTTATATTTATTAATAAGTAAATTATAATATAAATACTAATTTTATTGTTTTGGTAACAATATAAATACTAATTAAATATAAATTTCAATAGCCAAAAGTAGTAATATAAACTGAGTTAATTTAAAAGAGTGGTGCTCATCTAGACGATAACTGATCAAATAAAATTTGGTTTATCACCATTAGATTAGAATTTAAGGGTGGAGATTAAAAACTAATGAAATCACATATTTTACTTTATTTATAAATAGCGTTTTTTTTTTTTACTATACTCTAGATAGTCCCGTATCAACTTATCGTCTTTAGGTGATTTTATTATGTTTTAATTTCTGCACGTATAAAGGTCCAAAAGAATGTGTGTTTTCTCCAGCTATGGCGGAAGTTCTCGGTCTCGAGTTTGCACTGCAACTCACAATTCAACAAGGGTGGGCCCATATGGATATTGAATCTGATGCAGAGGTGGTGATCAAGGCGTTTCACTCGACTCAAACGGATAACTCAGAATTTGGTGTTGTTCTTGAGTCTTGTAGGGCGTTAGTTACTCAGTATAGTGATATTTCTATTTGTTTTAATTATAGGTCAGCCAACCATATTGCTCACTCGCTTGCAGGTGATGCTGTGAATTTGGTTACGCCTCGTGTTTGGCATGTTGAGCCGGCTTTCTTAGGTCTTCTTCTTTCTTGTGTGGCATGTTCAGTTAATATAGAAGCCATTCATCTTCTTTTTTTTAAAAAAAAAATTAATAACTTATTTTTATATCAATAAAATTACAAGCTGGTTCAATATATAAAACATCATATTATTATTTTTTTGTTCATTTGTAAATTAATTTTTTATAGATTCTTTTTATAACAATTTTTTATAGATTGAATAGGATTTTAGAGTGTCATCAGCCACCTTATACATATATAAAAAAATTCTTTTAAGAAAGTAAGTTTTGAAATCAAATAATATGAAATTAGGCTTTATTTCCTAGATATTTAGATTTTAGTATAAATAAATAACGCTTTGTTAATTAAAGAAAAAATAATTGCTTGTATAAACAAAATTTAAAAGCAAATATTATATAATTTCATTTTTTCTCTATTATTTTCTTTTTTGTGTGCTTTATATTTTAGATGTCAACTTTAGATATAAATAAATATCTTTTGTTAATTAAAGAAAAAGATAATTGCTCGTATACTCAAAATTTAAAATCTATATTAGTATATATTTTCAATTTTTCTCTATTCATTTATTTCTTTGTATGACCATCGGCTGAAGATATTTTTTTGGAGAAAAAGAAAGATTTAAATAAAAGTTGACTTATTGGTATTAGTCACCTTTGTTACTTTTTTTACTTGATAATGAAATAAATCTAACAGAGATTAAGGAGATTTATAGCATGTTAAAGAGGTTAGTTACAGATCTAGCAAATTTTCTATGAAGCTTTTATGTATATATCGACTTTATTTAACGTCTAGAAATTTAGACTTTTTTAAGTCTTTTGGACAAAATTGACGTTTCTCATTAGTTTTGTTTCTAAAACGATCATATTTTCTCCTATTTCTAAACACGAATGAAGGCGACAAAGAACGAAGATGAACAACACGACTGTGAACGAATGATGGTTAACATGTCTAAAAAACGAAAGCAAAAAAAGAAGACAAAGAACCTAATAAAAGGTACGTCACTCTCACTCTCTCTTCTCTCTCTCCCACACACAACTATTAATGTTTTAGATGATAGTTTTTTCTCTCTCTTGTAGTGATTGTCATACTCATAATGTTCACAGTGCTCGTGGCGTCAAAAAAACTACCTGAACATTTTTATCCAAATAACCTGAAAGTGCTTAATTTTATAAATATTGAGTAAAGTGGAGCAAATATGTAAAGCAATCATAAGAAATGGACTAAATTGTAATTAACTGTGTTAAAGTTACATGAGTCTCAATAGTATATTTAGCTAATTATTTTCGGTAGCAAAAATTTGTATTTTTTAAATCTTCTTCTTTCCTTCTTTATCTTTTTTTTTTTATGGAATTCTTTATCTTTGTTTTAAGAATACAATAATCAAACAACTTAAATACAATAAAATAACCAAATAGACGTTTATTTTAAAAGAAGAGTCAAACAGATGATCAGATAGCAACTTATTTCGAGTAAAATATAAATTTTGGTTGCTGAATTTCAGCTAATTAATGTTTCAAATTATTTTTTTATTTTTTTTGATAGAATGTTTCAAATTATTTTAAAGAAACCAAATAACTGGTCAGTAGTTACTAAAAAAACCCGGCTAGTAGTCTTTAAAGCAATATTGCTTTTTTTTGTGTAACCCAAATAAAAAAGCAATATTGGCCCTGAACTTATCAAAAGTATTATTATTTGCCCTTAAAAAGAATACTTGAGCTCTTTCTCGGATTTAAAATACAATATTTGAGCTATTTATCTTTTACTTTTAACTGGTTTCAAACACCAGATTGAATGTCGATTAATTCAATTTTAAGAGAATAATTTAATGGATTGTAGTATTAAGTTTTCTTCCATTATTAGTAATAGAACTTGAACCTTTTTTTCCCTAAATTAACTCATTGTATTTTGCTTGAGCTAAGTCATTTGTATTTGTATAAATAAACCATCTTTTATATAAATTTATACAAATAGTTAGTAAATGCACGTTTTTTAATCAAAAAATGCTATTTATCTTTTTATATATTTATTTATGAGTGCAAAATAATAACAGGGTCCCCAATTGTTATATATATATATATATATATTTATTGTAGACACGTTTTATTCACATATGAATTTGTAATTGATATGTTTGACATCTTATTCCTAAAAAAAAGTGTTATTTTATATTTAAGCTGTGATTACATTAATAATAATAACTATTATTATTATTATTATTATTTTCAGCTACATTTCATGTAATTCGAGCTTTCTCCAGTAAAAAAAAAAATCACAACCACTTAAAAGATTCACATATCCTTCTCAAAAAAAAATAAAAAATAAAAATTCACATATCAAATTTTCAATTACAATATAACATATAAAATAATTAATCCATTGGAGTCTATATATTTGTGTTTTTAATGCTTGCGCCTTGTTTTAATCAAAACAATGCAATAGTTGGTACTTTCAGATAATGAAACTTTTTTCCAACTTTCTTCACTGTTGAAGTTTTTCATGTCAATAGAATTGTTTATCATCATCTTTTCTAGCATTCAGTTCTACAATCATATAATTTGAACTCATGACCTCACTCCTTAATAAAATGTAATAACCACCAAGATATTATTTGGTGAGTATTTATTTATTATTGTTAAGTTACCGAAATCATTTAATTAAATTAAATATATACATTTTACACGGTTAAACGAAACGAAACTAAATTAAACATACCATAATTAAAATACTAGTAACTTTTGAGAAAGGAATGTATGTCGCATGTGTGTTCTCACATTTGATTCTTAAGAGAAATATTCTTTTAAATTGTAGTGAAAGATTAGATGCTGCATGGCTGGCTACACAACTTTATATGTGGTTGCATGCATATATATATTACATACACATATGATAGTCTAATCATGCTAAAGCCAAGTCAATTATATTAACGGTTAATCTAACTAATAAGTGTAATTTTCCCTTTGTTTTATTTATTAATATTGAATAATCTTTTTCTTTTGATAATCTTCGATTACACACTTTGGTAATGCTGTCGCTTTTTATCTCACTTTTTGCTCTTTAACATCTGAGACCTATATATATGAGTAGGCAAATCACGTGTTGATCCCTTTTGAAGTTAATACCTAGTAAAAGTTATAATAATAAAAAATTATTTAGAATTTGTTAATAATTGTTACCATTTTTTTCCCTAAAAGAAGTCGGACTTTGTTCTTTTTATTAAAAAAAATTAAATTGAATTGAATTAAAGTCGATTTACTAAATTGAACTGATTGAATGTCTAATGAATTTTTTTGAATTTTTTAAATTGAAATGAACTGGATTTAAGTAAAAAAAAAACAGCTCGTTATAACCATGTTAAGTTTTTTGGTTACAAAAAGTTTAGTAAGGATAGATTTGTCGACCCACAAGACCAGAAAAACCACAAACATACATGAAGGTTTACAATGAAATTTACCTGTTATCTACCAATACGAGCTAAATTTACAATCTTGTTAATGCTATTAAAAACTTAAATTTTTTTATTAGAGTGTAAAGACGATGTATATTTATCAAGGTAAACTACACCAATTACCCTATTGGTTTTATTATAACACGTCAACTTCAAAATCAGATATTATAATTTTTGAACTTTTACTAATACGCATACCATTTTTACTTTACCGTTGATCAAGTTAAATGTTCCACATTTCTAGCTTAAAAAGTTATATGACTTCTTAAATATACAACACCCTCCCGCCTAAACACGACATATTCTAACTTAACACAAAGCATTCTCTCTAAATATCACAAAAAATAAAGAACAAAAATATAACACGCAATCATATCATCTTTAGGTACTTTCAAGAGTTAGTTAGATTTTGCTAAGAAGTACTGTTAGATATGGCTCATAATATCAAAGGGGTTTTTCCCGGAGTGGAGCAAAGCGGCGCAGTGCGGGAAAAGCTAAAAGCGAATCTAGTATAGCGGAGTGTTGGGCGATTTCCGCAAGTGTACGGAGTCACTCATGTAGTAATAAAATATCGATCCCACAGAGAAACGCTAATTACTCATTTACGTTCATTGTTTACTTTATTCGTTTTCTCGAGGTTTATAGTTAAAACGATAATCCTTATTGATTTGGTTGATAAAACACAACTTACTGTACCATTCACGTATAACAAATACTCCAAGTCACCAAACGCACATGTTTGGATCTCTATTCATTCTAAGGCAAAGACAACAATTCATTTAAGCACGTAAACACAATATTGAGTGAACTTTATACACTTAATCTAATCTCGATATAACTTATTCCGATCTCTCGATACATGCAAACAAGTTAACCACATATGAACATCAATTATATACTAACCGAACCTATTCGTATCAATATTATAACGACTACAATCACACATGTAAAACTAGATTATAACCTAACTAACCGAACCTATTCGTATCACTAGATTATAAGTTAATGATAAACACAAGTTATTATACTTAGCAACTATTCTTGATCCAAATTAATTACTTAGCATGCAAACTATCAATTCAAGAACATAAGCATATGAAGAACATTAATCTCTTAATAAACTCAATATCATATTCATACAAGATGTAAACAGAAAATCAAAGTTGGACAGAACATAAACAAGTATAAGGAAACAGGGTTGTCAATCCTTTTTACTCTACTCGGAAGGGTTGTCAAGCCTCGGGGCGTTCTTGCTCGGATTTCCTTCGATGAACGGATGAACAAAGTTGATCTCTCGATCTAACTACAATGCCTTATGAAAGGAACGAAATCATACCGTGTTTCTGATCTGAATACACGGCGGGAACAATTAGTTAACGAAGGGTGAATTTACGGGTAAAGGTTTACGGGAAATGTAAGTATGTATCTAGTGTTTCTTTCATTGTATAAGTGATCAACCTCGTGATCAACCCATACATGTGACCAACCATGTGAAAATGAGAGGGGAATGGTGTATTTATAGGCATCAAGAGGTGTGTTTCGAAGGGTTACAACCTTTAGGGAATGGTCGTGTCCGTTGGGAAGGTGTAAGACCTTTCGGAAGGGTTGTATGGATAAGAACGATCGAGCAAATCCGCTTTGTGGCTGAATCTGTAACCTGGCGCGCCAGAGGCAAGAAATCGCGCGCCAGAGGCAAGTGTAAAAGTTGAAGAGCGCGCGCCAGAGGCAACTTCTAGCTCTGGCGCGCTAGAGATGCTTGTCTGACTTTGAACCCATTTTTGACCACCTTCTGCTCCGAATTTGGAACAATGCAAAACATGAAAGTTGTTTGTCTATGTCTTAGCTTTCCAACGCAACTTGAATCTCTTGAAAAGGACTTCGTATGAGAAAGTTATGTCCAGAATACCAAAAGGTGTCAAAGCTGTCAAAGTTATATCTCTAGCTCGAAAATCACTTATTTTCACTTCTAGAACTTGTCTCTTAACTTCAACTCTAAGTAGCGTAAACTTGTATGAATCTTGTATGACGATACTTTGCTCGTTTGTAGCTCGAATTAGCACCAAATCACCATGTTTTCACTAGATTAAGCTCTACACATCAAAACAAAGACAAAGAAGTGAAATTGCCCCTAACCTAGATATTTCTAAGCTAAATGAGCTAAAAATACATGAAATGTTATGAAAATCTATATGAAATACATAGCTAAATTAAGTACATTTTGGGCTTAACAAATCCCCACACTTAAACTTTTGCTTGTCCTCAAGCAAATATAGGATCCAACTTAAGTTTACCTCTATCAACTTCCCAAAGTAGTCATTATATTAACCTAACCTTATATGAAAATCAATTAACTTTGATCAAGCAAAACTTCATCGAGAAAGTTAATATGCGTTCATAATGAAGCCATACGATTATAAGAACCTTTAAGACTATAATCCATTCTTGAGGTATTTTATATAAGGCTTTCGGGACAAAGCGAGCACGCATGTTTTGATTTTTATTGTCTCAAGGAATATCTAGGTATCTTTATTTTCCTTCTTGCTTTAATTTGTCAAGTAAATCTTCCCTAGTCACGTCCTTGATAAGGGTGGTCGAGACCGTGACTTATGAGTTAAAATACCGACTTTAGATTCATGTTTTCCGCTTAAGAGGTCACGCCCTTGACATGGGTGGACTAGACCGTGACATTAAACTTCAATCATGCTAAATAATAAACCTCTAGACTCTAGCTTGACGTTCCTTTCATACCTCGCTCGAGCCATGGGTGGACTCGAACGTGGCCAAAAGTACGCAACTTGACACTTCCTAATGAACAAAGTATTTGAGCAAGAAAATTTTTAGATACCCTCAACCTATATTAACTTTAAATCAACATGTATTATGGCTATAGTTTCTCTAATGACCTCATTTTTATTTAATCTCGAGATGGACTTCAAGTCAAGATATTTGCATATCTTTTAGATAATATGACGTTCCATATGAGATTGCATAAAAACCTGGGTTTAAACATAAGGAAAAGAACATAATAAAAACTTTAGTATAGGATTTGAGGTACTTAATCCTTGTGTAGGGGGAATGTAAAAGTGACTTGAAATTATTTCTTTTTCGTCAACTATCACTTTTTTTTGCATACGTTTTCTTTTTCCTATTTTATTATTTGATAGACATTCTACTAGTCATGAGAATAAATGCATGAATATATGTATGTCAATCTAAAGCTAAGGCATTGGAAAAATTTAAATTTTTTACAAAATCACACATGAATAATAAAACGATATAGGAAAAATAAAGGAAAACGTACCACCTCCCCACACTTAGTGGGAACTATGTCCTCATAGTTCGAAAACTAAGTGAGCAAAAATGTAAGATAAAAATATAAGATAACTAAAAACATAAGAAAATTAAAAGATTAATTAGTTCTTCATGAAGCATAAAATAAATAAAAGAAAATTACTAAAATTAAAAACTAAGCTAAACTAAAATTGAAATGAAAATATGAAATAAAGTAAGAAAAAAAACTTGATCTTGTGTCTTCAAGCTTGAATTCGGTCTTGTGACTTTAATCACGAGGAGAAGAGTAGTTTGGTGAGTCGGAAGTGAGCTTGTAGTCGAGGTAATTCTCTAGGCGAGTCTTGAAGTAACGTTGATTCTATAAACATTCATCAATCGAGGTTTGCATTGTCCTTAAATGAGTGTTCATACGCCTATTCTCTTCAACGACATCATGAATTTGTCCTTGAACTACTTGATGGTGTGCATTCATTTGATCAAGAACACGTTGCCAACCCGGAATTTCACCACCAATCTCTTCTTCTTCCTCATTTATTCGGCTTTGGCCCACTTTGGCCTTTCCCTTGCCCTTTCCTTTCGGCCTAGGTACCGATGAAGATCCATCACCCGCCTCGACATGTTCACCTAAAATAAGTAAAGCCGTCCTCTTCTCATAGGACTTAAATTGCCGAGAATCGGTGAGTACACCACTATTTTTCAAAAACACCATATCAAGCATCGGGAGATCATTATGTTGAATCTTTTGAAATTCGGATAAAGTTCCTCTAACACATTGAACTAAACCCGTCAAAATGTTAGCAAAAGGATAAGTATTTGTTCTCCTAGCATTCAACCTTTTGAGCACATCAAAAATCAAACCTATACTATCTACTTGAACACCATCAAGAAGGCACTCAAGCACCCAAACATCCTTCGCACTAACCTTCGAATATTCAACACGACCAAAAATTGCACCACAAAGATACTTATGAAAGTACATCAAGCATTCATCCTTAATCAACTTGTTAGAGCAATTTTTAACTACAAATTCATCCATACCCGAAATGCGTTTCCATCCCGCATTCAAATCATAATCATCCGGCATAGAAGCGCAACTATTTGGGATTCTAAACCATTTTTGAATATCCCTCCTAGAAACGGTAAATTCTTCTCCTCGATTTCTAAATTTAAACCAATTCTTCTTCTCATCATAATGTAAAGAGCAAACAAATTCCATCAACACATGCACATCCACATCAAATCTAAACTTAGCAAATCTAGATAATCCCATAAGCTCTAGATACCTAGCAATCTTATCACCAAAATCAAACTTTTCAAGCACCTCTTCATCAATATATCTCATAGAAACGAAAGTAGCCTTACCAACTAGGCGACTAAACCTTGAACCTTCCGACGGCTCAACAATACGGAATGGAGCGCCATAGGATTCCCTCAAGTCAACCTCCGGTGCCAAATTTCGTTGAGCGGGAGCCTTCTTCCTAGACATCTTCGAATTTTAGAAGTGGGTTAAAAGAAATTTGAGGTTTTAGGGTGTTAAGGGTTTGAGAATTTGAATTTGAGTTGTTATGGAAAAGATGAGTGAAATAGGAATATTTATGGATGTAAATGTGGTAATGAATGTGTGTGTAAGAGTTAAAGTTGTTTTGGGAAGAGTAAAAGGTGAAATTTGAATTTGAGGTTTGGAGGCAAAAATTTGGATTTTTAGGGACTTGAAACTCGGCTAAGTATTCTGTAACTTGGCTCGATCTGCTGGCTCGAGCAAGATCGAGCCAAGGTCGAGCCAAGGCAAAAATTTTGCCTAGCGCGCCAGAGGCAGAAGTTGCCTCTGGCGCGCGACCTGTACCTCTCACAGGTACGCGTTCTTCCATTTAATTTTAATCCCCGATCCAATTTCCACTAACTCGGACCCTACTGAAACTTCACAAACGAAAACTAAACATTCTGAAACTCATCAAAACAACTTAAACATTAGTAACTACTCGGAATAACCAAATGGTTAACCGAGAAACGATAAATATAAGTAAATAACACAAGTATATAAAAATTCGATCTTTTATTTATTTAGTATGTGGTGATCGAATATATTTTATTGAAAGCATAAAAAACAACAAATAAAAACAGAAAATTACAAAAACAAAAACAACAAACAAATAAAAATTAAAAACAAGAAAGCAAACAACACATACTAAAAATAATTCTAGGTGAATTCGATGTATCTAAGTCTATAAAGCGACTTTCATTTGATGTCTCTAACAACCTAAAATAAGTTAGTAAAATTGTTTAATGGAATTTATACACGAGTTGACACATTTTGAAAAGGATTTGGTCAAAATGGAATGGTGCCTCTTCGCATAAAGGTATGAAAAATTCGAAACTTGTGAAAATTTCAGATTCGACGGTCTTTAGTAATTTGCCCATAACTTCCGCATATAACCTCTGATTTCGGCGATTCAAAATGCAAATTTTCCATAAGACATAGATACACAATGTTGTAGTTATTCATTTTTCGAAATTCAGATCAGAAAGGTTTCAAAATTGGCTTGCAAGTGGCTGCCTCGTTTGACCCTATGATCCATATGAACGTCCTAGACTTATTTAACTGTGTAAAAACTTATTTTTCTTTCAAAACATAACTAAAACTTATAAACTATCCTAAATAAAACTAATGTCATCCACAAATATGAAAATCAAACCTTCCTTATAGATTTAACCGAATTGTGTCGTGTTGCGTCGCGATCGCAATAGAGTGTTCGACTTTAATCCTTAGAAACAAAGTTTCTCCATTTTGTGGGCTGTTCATCTAGCCTAATATAAATCCTATCCTTGAATTTTCCATCTTGTCTCACAAAGCATGTGGCCGTAATGCCTTAAATAAGATATCAATAGAATCAACAATTCATCCTACAAAACACAATAAAAACGAACTAGTCCTCGGCTTACACCTTAGACTCGTCAATTCTACCAAATAATAACATAATTTAAATTTGAAAAAGTAGAATCCAACATTAGTTCATAAATGTGATTGTAGAACTTTGAGGATTAAAAATTTACAAATATTTGGTATTAATTTCCAAACAAAACCGATATTAAAATCAATAATCTTTACAAAATAAAATTTACTTAGAAAAATCAATTAGATAGTCATACCGGTATGAATAAAAATTATAAATAATTTAGAAAAAAAATTTAATGTGGTGATTCAAATTATGGAAACGATTTTTTTTATAAAAATACATTCTAAATTAAAGTTTAGAGAATGGAACTAAAATTACCTTTATGTAAATGATTTGGAAAAATCATAATTAACTTAACTAAATCTTGAAAAAGTAGTTAATGTAAGTTTTTAGTGAAAAGACACCTTTTGAAATGAATTAGATCAGTTAAGAGTGGTGTCCATTCATGAAAAAGCATGAAAATTTCGAATTTTTAGATCTCTAAAACTGTTTGTCAGTAACTGTTTTACAGACAGAAACTTGTGTCGGAAATATTTTCTGACAGAAATCATTTCTGGAAAATGATTTGAAAGATTCTAGCGACAGAAGTTTTCGTCGGTAGAGACGAAATTTCTGTCAGAAAAACTCCAGAAACTTGAAACAGTTTTTTTTTTTTTTTTTTTTTCAAAATAACAAATTAAATGCATTAAAATATATATATAAAAAAAAAACAATCTAATTAAAGTGAAAATAAAAACTTACCTTAACCTCCATGAATTCTCGTTTAAATCTTACCTTCAAAGTTCATGGATTCTCGTTCCTACTTGCTTCGTCTTCAATTAATTTGATTCGGTTATGCGCATGAACACGATCAATATCTCCGACGAACAATAGAAAAGAAAATAGTTAGTAACTAAACATAATAAATTAAATCAAGACATAAATAAATAAAATATAAACATATTAATGTAAGTAACTAATAAACTATAAAAAAATACATATAATATAAAAATCTATAAACCAAGATTCGGAACTAAATAAACTTTGTCTATAAATGAGCAACAAAAAACAAGTTTAATTTCTTTCGAAACAAAACTCATGACGCGTTTCCCCGGCAACGGCGCCAAAAACTTGTTGGGCGATTTCCGCAAGTGTACGGAGTCACTCATGTAGTAATAAAATATCGATCCCACAGAGAAACGCTAATTACTCATTTACGTTCATTGTTTACTTTATTCGTTTTCTCGAGGTTTATAGTTAAAACGATAATCCTTATTGATTTGGTTGATAAAACACAACTTACTGTACCATTCACGTATAACAAATACTCCAAGTCACCAAACGCACATGTTTGGATCTCTATTCATTCTAAGGCAAAGACAACAATTCATTTAAGCACGTAAACACAATATTGAGTGAACTTTATACACTTAATCTAATCTCGATATAACTTATTCCGATCTCTCGATACATGCAAACATGTTAACCACATATGAACATCAACTATATACTAACCGAACCTATTCGTATCAATATTATAACGACTACAATCACACATGTAAAACTAGATTATAACCTAACTAACCGAACCTATTCGTATCACTAGATTATAAGTTAATGATAAACACAAGTTATTATACTTAGCAACTATTCTTGATCCAAATTAATTACTTAGCATGCAAACTATCAATTCAAGAACATAAGCATATGAAGAACATTAATCTCTTAATAAACTCAATATCATATTCATACAAGATGTAAACAGAAAATCAAAGTTGGACAGAACATAAACAAGTATAAGGAAACAGGGTTGTCAATCCTTTTTACTCTACTCGGAAGGGTTGTCAAGCCTCGGGGCGTTCTTGCTCGGATTTCCTTCGATGAACGGATGAACAAAGTTGATCTCTCGATCTAACTACAATGCCTTATGAAAGGAACGAAATCATACCGTGTTTCTGATCTGAATACACGGCGGGAACAATTAGTTAACGAAGGGTGAATTTACGGGTAAAGGTTTACGGGAAATGTAAGTATGTATCTAGTGTTTCTTTCATTGTATAAGTGATCAACCTCGTGATCAACCCATACATGTGACCAACCATGTGAAAATGAGAGGGGAATGGTGTATTTATAGGCATCAAGAGGTGTGTTTCGAAGGGTTACAACCTTTAGGGAATGGTCGTGTCCGTTGGGAAGGTGTAAGACCTTTCGGAAGGGTTGTATGGATAAGAACGATCGAGCAAATCCGCTTTGTGGCTGAATCTGTAACCTGGCGCGCCAGAGGCAAGAAATCGCGCGCCAGAGGCAAGTGTAAAAGTTGAAGAGCGCGCGCCAGAGGCAACTTCTAGCTCTGGCGCGCTAGAGATGCTTGTCTGACTTTGAACCCATTTTTGACCACCTTCTGCTCCGAATTTGGAACAATGCAAAACATGAAAGTTGTTTGTCTATGTCTTAGCTTTCCAACGCAACTTGAATCTCTTGAAAAGGACTTCGTATGAGAAAGTTATGTCCAGAATACCAAAAGGTGTCAAAGCTGTCAAAGTTATATCTCTAGCTCGAAAATCACTTATTTTCACTTCTAGAACTTGTCTCTTAACTTCAACTCTAAGTAGCGTAAACTTGTATGAATCTTGTATGACGATACTTTGCTCGTTTGTAGCTCGAATTAGCACCAAATCACCATGTTTTCACTAGATTAAGCTCTACACATCAAAACAAAGACAAAGAAGTGAAATTGCCCCTAACCTAGATATTTCTAAGCTAAATGAGCTAAAAATACATGAAATGTTATGAAAATCTATATGAAATACATAGCTAAATTAAGTACATTTTGGGCTTAACACGGAGCTGTATAGTACAAGATTATTTTTGGTTTGTAGTACCTATTCAAGTTTTCGAGTTATTCAATATATACATATCTTGTGAAACCGATTTCTAACTTGATTGCTCATCGCTCCCAGAGACGTAGGCAATATCTGCCGAACTTCATTAACAAATTTCGGTTTTTCTAAAATATGCCCAATGGGCACACATTAAGCTTTATTATTGTATACGATAACATTTAATGTTATTATCTTTCTAATTAAGGTAAAAAATTGTAGGGATGAAAGAAAATCTCACTAATTAAGCCGGATAATAGCATTAAATGTTGTTGTGTGCAATAATCAACATGTTCCCTTTGGGCACATTTTAGAAAAACCAACAAATTTTGTATTGTTTATTGCTTTCATTATTTATATCTTAATTGTTAGCTTGATTATGAATAGGTACAGTTTAGAGTTAAGTTTTGTTAAGGGAAAATTCTATAGTTACTTTATTTTTCACAAAGTAACTGTTACTTTGTTTTGTCCACCATTAGATCATGGGTTAAAACATAATCTAATGGTAAATAGGACAAAATATAAATAAAGTAAAGGAAAAACGGAAAAACAAAGTAACAATAGCTTACACATTCGTTAAGATATAGAGATTAATGTTTTTGTATAACTTAATGAAGGAGAAATTTTAAAATACTCCTGAAGAACAGATGACGTGGTACTCTGGACTAATAATTCGGTGACATGTCACATATGTTAGTATCTAAGGTCGATGATTTAGGGTTTAGGGTTTAGTTTTCAGTGTCTAGGGTTATTTCAGGGTCTATAATTTTATATAAATTATTAACTAAAAATAAATTTTTAATTAATTACACATTGTCAAAATCTTACTGGTTGATGTAACATATGTCAACCATTTATTGGTTTGGAGTACCACGTCATCGTGTTCCACGAGTATACTAAAGTTTTCCGTTAATATGAAGTTATTCAATTATTAAGATCACATTCACATACATGGCGGGTAAACGTAATTAACACGAAACAAAAATTACAACAAAAACTACCACAAAAATATTAATTACACCTAAATAAACGGTTAGGCATCGAATTCAAATACCAAACTTAATTAATTCGCATTCCACTTTCCACACATATACTATTTTCTTATTAACAAATGACACTAAAGAATTTCTTTTTTGTTGTATTAATTTTTCTCAACAAAATAAATATGTTAAATCAGTTGTAACTTTCATGTGAATTATAGTTAAATTTCTTTGTTCCTACAAGCTTGGAAATATAATTTACTATAAAGTGAAAGTTATTCTTATTTTGTTTTAGGTTGATTATTCTCAATCTTTTCTTGTTAACCATGAAAAGTATCAAAAGAAAGAATATTAAGAACTAATTTAATATGTAATCAAATATGCTTATATGTTACAAAAGTAGTTTAAAATTAATTCCCACAATTAAAGGGGTAGGGGGCTCACAATGGTCACACCGAAAGACAAAAAGAAAAGAGGCATATCTCTATCCAATTCATATATATCTATCAAGAAAAAAGTAGGAGAAATTAGAAATCTTGAGACTTATTCTATTTACTTGAGCCTTGATTATTAAAGCCAATATTGAAGCTAGGAAAAGTTGGGGAACATTAAAGTTTTGATTAGTTAAAGACTTCTAGTCACGTAAGCTAAATCTTATGTTCAAGTAGTATTAATTAGTGTACGTAAAAAACCTTCAATTGGGAAAATATATTCCTATAGTATGTTTGGAAGTTGATAAATTCTTTATTCTTTTAAACAAAAACAACAACAAAATAGTATAGTTGATCGATAATAAAATACTTTCTTTTTTGAGGAAGCTAATTATCATAGCACAAGCAAAAGTTTGTATATCTTTTCTTTATTTTCATGCCAAGCTGGCATGTATATTGATAACTGAAATTATCCATTTTGCTGAAAATGTTTGATACGTATATTGTAATATTTAATTCATGTCAATCCATAATTAATAATCAATAAATATTCTTTTGCTACACTCAAGGACTTTTTCCTCTTTCAATATGAAATCTATATATCTATGTTTTGCTCGATATCTTACTAAATTACATACAATTATACATTTGATTATTTGAATCATACACAAAAGAAATTTCAAATTTTCATCTTTTTTGCTCCTCATTTTTCGGGATATTAATCTATTAGCAGTCATTTTCACAAATGTTTCTTCTTCCTACACAAATTTAATTTACCATAAATTTAATAATTTAGAGTAAAAACTCTTATGTGTTACTCTCCATCTACTATTTTTGAAAGAAACTCCTTGTTTACTATTGAAAACACCACTTTACATGAGACTTGCATGTATTTCTCATATCACCAATAGTATAACATATTCTAACAACATTCTCTGGCACGATTATTTTTTATATGTATTTTTTTACTGATTAGGTTTACTTTATTTTATTTTCTTTGCTAATTTTATTTTTTTTATTAAGTTCTTGTGAGATAAATTAAAACAAAACAATAAAAACAGAGAATATTAGTGGTCCATGTGTCACTGTGTTTTACACATTGTATGAAAAAGCAATCAATAATTGTATGGATGAAAATGAGGTACAAGATTTCTCATAACAAATTAAATTGCAATTTGGGGGATAAAGTGGATAAATATAATCTAATCTCTTGCCACCAAAATAAAAAGCAGTAGTCGTGTAGAACATATGTTTTTACTCATTTCAAATAAATATTGCATGTCCACATACCCATCATATATTGTTGTATCATTCTTTACCAATTGTTCAACCGCAGTGGGATAGACATTTTAGTGACATTTTTGTAATTGTTATGTACATTTATAGTTTTATATCTTCACACTTTTGAGACCAACATGCATAAAATAAGGGATTTTTAGTAAAAACAAATCTCGAATGTTACACTCACACAGAGCCATTTAGAATAATTGTTATTCTAAATTGGTTTACTTATTATATTTCGTTCTATATTTAAGAAAAGATGTAATTTATTTAGTTTATAAACAGATTGTATATCTCAACCTTAATAATTAAAAGTATTTTATTTAGAAGTATATTAAAGTTTGAATTGACATTTTTAATATGAATGTGGACCATTGAGAGAGCAATAGCTGCTTGCAAATGTTTTTGGCAGAGGTGACAAAAAAAAGTAATCCATCCATTACTGATTTATTGATTTAGAGTCTCTATATCTCGGAAAATGATTTAATCATATATTTCACCGAGTCCAAATCTATATATATATATATATATATATATATATATATATATATATATATATATATATAATATATATATATATATATATATATATGATTGTAAATAAAATCTATTTACTTTTTTTGTTGTTTCACAATATGTCCTTTTTCCAATAAAAAGTTGGGGACTGGCAGAGGTTGAAGTTCGACATCCTAATTAAGTTGACATTTCCGAATAAACAACCACAAACCCGAACCCAAATATAATAAAAGAAAGAAGAATTACAAAACAAAGTAGAAGAAAACGAAAGAAAGCATCTAAGTAAATCAGTACAAATCCCAACTGCTGTAGTTATCATAAAAGAAAAAAGTGCAAAATGATGAAAAAGTATCCCACCATTCTAAATCATTAGCTCTATGACCATAACTAGCAAAAGTGTCTGCAACTTGATTGCCTTTGCAATAAACATGTGAGAGAAAAATTGTCATGTTTTGGACAAGAGATAAACACTGCATCCAATCACGTCTAATACTCTATGGAACATCGTGTGATTTTGTTTTGAAAAGATGTACAAAATACACGGAGTCGCTTTCTAACCATAACTGAGACGAACCACGATTCGCAATAGCTTTAAATGCAAAAATTGTTGCATGTAACTCAGTAATGAAGGCAAAAGAAGAAGTGTTCAGAAATGCAAAAGAACCGACTGAACAACTCATTGCATTCCGAAAAATTCCGCAACCAGCCGATCGTGGAGTTCCCACAATTGATGCGTCGATGTTAACCTTCATGCATCCCGGCGGAGGTTTCATCCAGCAAACTCATAACCTAGGAGCCCGATGCAAGCGAGGAGAAAGATCAACTCTGCGAAGGATCTGAAGCTCAATATTCGAATTCCAAACTGAACCACTTTGAATAAGGTTAGCCTCACGAATAAGAACCCAACCCAAAGACGCCTTAAACTTTGAAAAATAGCCGTCATGAAAAATACAAGCATTTCTCCCCCCACCCCCCCCCCCCCCCCCCAAAAAAAAAAAAACCAAATCGCGTTCACCACTGCACTACGCCAAATGACTTTAATCTGTGAGCAGAAATAATAAGATCCGTCAAAGAACCATGCCAAGAGCTCGCCCGAACAGAGATTCAATGCTACGCCAAATCACACTAGCGAAAGCACAAATCACATATGATCAGTTGATTCAACATCCGACAAACAGAGACAACAACGTGAAATAATAGGAATGCCATGAACAGGAAGAGCATCATGAGCCGGGAGAAAACCTCGCCATGCTACCCTTGAATGCGAAGGAGGAATCGAAACATGCCATATAAAATCAAATCTTGGAGGATTTCGAGGAGGAATATGCTGCCATAAATAAAACAATTTAACAGTAAACTTTTCGTTACTCGCCGGCTTCCAAAGACACATATCTGTATCATCACCAGAGCGTGAAATTTTTTGAATTAGCTATTGCACTTCTGCAGATAAAGGTGGCAAATTCTGCCAGGAATCATTTATCAAATAATTATCGACATTGATGCATAGTGATCTTTGATCTGAAACCGAAATAAAAACTTGCTCCGTCACCACATGATTAATCCATTTTGAAGTCCAGAATTTGAGTTCAAAATTTCGACCAATAAACTATAATTTCGAAGACAAGCATAGACATGCTTAACTGAAATCCATATCGAAGAATTACAAATAAAAGCTCTTGGTTGTCCCCACTTTGTTAAAAAGCATAAACGAAGAAGATTTGAGCAAAAGCTATTAACTGAGATTATGACATGTTTAGTAGTTATTATATTCCAAAAATTATCGTCGAATTTGGATTGAATCCAGAGACAAAAAAAAAAAAGTGAATTCTAAATAAATAAATAAAGTAACAAATATCCCTTTCACTTGCCAACATTAATATTTGAAAAATTTGTTAAGACAAAAGTAATATTTAGCCAACTGTTGGCCCTATATTCAATTCATAGTTTCACGTTTTTGGTAAAACTTTAGGTTAACTATTGATATATTTATAGAAAATCTAAAGTATTTCTTAATTTATTGTGAAATATAAACTGTTTGCATGTGGTTGTGATACTTTTAACCCACTAGCCTAATTATAATGTTGTTTAAACTTGTAAGAATCTTTCATAAGGAATATAAATGCCATGCATGCAAAAATTAATTTGATTGGCCAACAACTTTTATTTTCAGAAATACAAGCTGTAATATTTTTCATTTTAGATTAACTATTATACTAAACAAAATCAATATGTCAATTTATAAGGATTTACATTCAATTTAACTATTGACACATTTTTTAACCCTCATCCTTGGCCTTTCATTTAAAACAAAACAACACTAGACATTTTCTTTTTCTAATCAATTTACATTGACATTTTCCACAAAGACATTAGGTTGGAATTAATTAAATTATTGATAAAATAATAATATTTACATTAAAAAGGTTATCGTTGTCAATTATTTATACAAAATATAATGTAAATCGACATAATAATTAACTTTAGATATATCTCCATCTAGACATTAATTTTTTTTATAGTTAAACCAAAATATATATACATGATATGTTTTTTCTCGATGGTTACTCTAGAGTAACTATACTTTATCTTTATCATTGTCGAATTAAGATTCATACATTTCATTCAATGATAAAAATGCTTTGTAAAAAATAAAATAATCATATAAGTTTTACATTAGAAAAATTTAATTAACCATAAAAGACCGAAGTATAGTTTTCCTATATGGGCCATTCCAATCCTACATCATCAAGCCCACAGGCCCATGGTCCAAAGAAATTCAGTTTGATTTTATGAACCTTGTCCACGTTCCATAACTTACACTTTCGCATTCAAGCCCATAACGGAGCCCACCAAAGGCCAAATCAAATCTTAAAGAGGCCCAAATTATATGCTGAGCTGGTTTGGGATTATTCTACAGGGAAGAAGTTAGTAACTAATCTTATATTTTATGATAATAACAATAATAATAATAATAATGATAATAATAATAATAATAATAATAAGTCGAGCAAATTACAAACTTGGTAAGTGGATGAAAATTGAACCTCAAACTTGTTAAGTAGAGAAGGTATGAACCAATTACTAACAAGAATAATCTAAGGAATTTTAAAATTAGTATCATCTTAAAAAGAAAAAATGGCATGGACCTTGTGAAGTCCCCGTTAAGAAGTTGTCATATATGCCAAATATTGTTTGATGATACAGGGGATAATACAAATTTCTGATGGGTTGATTGGGCAATTGATGTGGTGGCTTGGGTTTCTCTCATCCAATAAGTGGTTGTTGATTATACTTCAACGCTTAAATTAGTGAGTAAGTGAAATAATTGAAAAGTAGAGAGTTATTTAGAACATCATGGATCGATATTTATTGTGACGAGGCTTCATATCGAGATAAAAAAAGAAAAGGAGATGTCTCTTGAATCACTTTCTTATAATCTCAACTGAGGATACACTAATTTGGGGAAATTTTATGGTTACTTTGTTTTTCACAAAGTATTCATTATTTTGTTTTGTCCACCATTAGATCATGGGTTAAAACCTAATCTAATGGTAAATAGGACAAAGTATAAATAAAGTAAAGAAAAAACAAAGTAACCATAGTTTATACCTACTAATTTGATATGCTCTAGCAATATTTGGTTGTGTGCTCGATGAGATGAAGGAGCTCCGAGTGGATATTCTTAAAACATATATGAGGATAATTGATGGATTTAAACTTAGATAGCCATATTAAGCATTGTTGTTGATCACTATTGTTTGAGACATATAACTTCTCTTTTATGATTGTGATAGATGGTAAGTTTGAAGAGTGGTTTGAATTGTTATAAAGGACTATCCTAAATGCAAGGATATTAGATAGATTAGCCATTTTATTTTATTTTTTTTGGAAATAGAAGAAATATCATTAAAGAGTATCAAAACACAAATCTAGTAAAATGAAATTAGGAAGTTCTAATGACCATTTCATATATCCTATCAAAGTTGATAAAACGCCTTAACAAAAGCATGAACCACTTTATTTACAAAACGATTAACAAAATTGACAGTAAATCAAAAGAAATCGGAGACTTGCAGTAGAAGCAGACCTTAACCATGGACTATAGATAGATTAGTCACTTAAAAAGGGGTTTTGTTAATCGTAGCCCACTTTTAATAATCTTGGACAATTTTACCCCTTGCATTTGAATATGAAATTTCAAGACAAAAACTCATATTGTGGAAAAAATAACTATTTGGACCATGGTCCAAACGTTTTTTAGAACCGATTAGGGTTAAAATAATTTGGGTGAATTTTTTGGTGAAATTTGGGTGAAATTTGGGACTTGACACGGCGTACCGTGCTAAATTTTCGGCATACCGTGCTAAAGTCGCTAACTTTTATCCCCTTATTTTTTAACATGAGCTCCATCCTGACTTTATAACCCGCATATTTTAAGCTTTAAATACGGACTAGAAATATCTCCAATCAATATCATAAAGTACGTAAATCGATTAATTAGCAACCCTAACCCTAGCTCTAATTCTAATCAAACGACGATTAAATCCACTTCTAACTCTATTACATAACATGTTACCTCTAATTAAAACTTAAAGAAAATATAAATAATATTATTAAATTTTAAATTTTTTTTTAACCCTAATTGATTCTCAAAACCGTTTGGACACGGTTCAAAGGGTTTTGAGAACCGATTTGACCATTGTTGAAACAGTTCTGAAAACCGTTTCAGCCACGGTCAAAACGGTTCTCAGAATCGTTTGGACCATGGTCCAAACAATTTTGAAAACCGTTTAAGGAAAAAAGATCGATTTTTTTTAATTTAACATAATTTATTTTTTCTTACATCATCATCCATCAAGTCTTCTCCAGACGGTTGTGAGAACTGTTTAAGGTAAAAAGATCGATTTTTTTTAATTTAACGTAATTTATTTTTTCTTACATCGTCATCCATCAAGTCTTCGTCATTATTCCGTTCCGAATAATTACACGATTCGTGAGTTTTTGGTTCGTTTTTTAATTGAATGTCTTAGTTTAGTTAGTGAGAGTTTTAAATGTAAGGTGAAAAATTGTCAAAAATTTGTGTTTTTTCAATAGTGGGTTTTGATTAGCTCCATTAAAAAAATCATTTGATCTTGTTATTAATTTTATCATGCAAATTTTATTTTATTGTTATTTTTAACTAAGCAAAACAGAACAGAAGTGTTCGATTCTTGTGACACATGATATACGGCACATGCACCTCAATAAGACATAAATCAGTTTATTTAGTTGCCCCAATCTGTCATTAGTTGTTATTTCTTAGAATTAATAAATAACTATCCATTAACTAAGCAAAACCAGACGAAAAAAATATTCATTAGCACATGACGAAGATTAAATAAAAACAATGATTATTATTATAAGAAATTAGTAAATAGAGAATGATTAATTAGTCAACAAAATTCATTAAGTAATTAAATAAAAAATTAAATGGACGGTCCTGATTTAATCTGGTCGTAGAATTATCTGCCTCTTTATTGTAGTGTTTGCCGATGAATTGTAAATATTTTGCAACCACGTTTGACCCTTAATCTGTTTTGGAGTTTTGCCCATAATTTGGGAGCTTTAGCTTCATATATATCAAAATTTAATTTATATAACAGTCTATAATGGAAGAAGAAAATATATATCATTAGAAACAAACATATTTGGATAAAATGTGCCCTTTTGAAATGGTTAATTTAGATGTCTCTAGTTATTGCTATTTTTAATTACCTTAAGATCTAAGCATGATAGATAGTGTTTCACCTTAATAAGACAGGTGACCTCAAGATTGAAATTGATTGTGTGTTGATTGAATTCATGAACTCCTCAACTTATACAAAGTAACATTATTAAGCCACAAATCCGTAAAATGGGCTCCAAAAAAGTTACTCCTAATACATTTTAGAGATTTGGAATCATGCATTATACTTGATTTCAAAATCTTGAATCCTTTACATACTTGGACAAAACAAAATGTATATGGTTTTAAGAAAATGCAGGGTCAATCAATCTTATCAAGTAAGTTCAAGAGACTAGTCAGTTCAAAAATATTAGTGACATAATGTAAATTTAAAGGTCTATCAACTTTCTTAAAAAAGTTCAAAGAGCTCTTAGTGCATTATTTCGAAGAAACAACTTACTCTTTTATTTATGCAATACTTAATTCAGAATAAGAAACATATGAATGGACAACGTGGTAGCACTCTATGGGGTAAATCAGCTTAGGGACATGTGTCACATCTCCATCACTAACATCAAAGAGAGTAACCGTCTCGATATATGAAATAAAATGTCAAAAAAGACATGTGAGTCACAAGGGAATGAGTTTCCTAAGAAATGTTTTTAACCACCACAATTGCTATCAATAAGGTCACAACACGAGGAAAAAAGCTCCCTACCATTTGTCTTAAACCGTCACAACTATTTCAACTAGTAACGTCAAAGGCGAGTGTCTACGGCAAACATGTGATCATTCTATAAAATGAATGAAATTATCATAAAATAAGTAACTTTATTATTTTAATATTTATATTTCTATTTATATTCTTAGTCACATTTCTTTATCCATCTCTAACTTGTTCGTGTGATGTATATTTTTATTTTATGAAAAAATATACGAGGATTATTCACATCATTTTAACCAAATTTAGAAACCTAATAAAATACTCTTATGTAAGTCTTCAACCATCTAATTAGTTTTTTAACGTCTTTTTCCATAATCATATCACAACATACATAAACTTATTTATAATGGAATACACTTTTCCAATAGGTTAGAGACACTATTGTAAATGAAGTCCGCTTTGATATCTAGACGCTCAAAATTAAGTATTTGAATTGGATCTACTTGATCATTCAGGTCTGTCTAAACGCTCAAAATCTGACTTATACTTAAATAGTTCCCCAACTAACTCTATATAAGTCCTCAAATGACATGTAATGCTTAACGTCTTTTACTACATTGATCAAGGATGTTCAAGTAATTAAGTATTTACAATAATAATTAACATCGAACTTCTCCACTTTTTTGAGAGTTTCACTTTTGTCAATTCTGAATTTTGAATTTATAACCGCTCGCTTTGTTCAATAATGTAATAACCACCAACATATTGTTGGGTTGAAATTCTCACTCAATAGTAACTTAATCTTAAGACTAACAAAAATGAAATTAAATTATTATAAATCCATAAGTACATTCCTTCTCAAATGAAAATTGCAATTCATCTCAGAGAAATTGCGCGAGAAAAGCTCCACTAGGAGAGATCTAAACGCAAAAATCATCTCTTTAACTTCAAATTCTGAATTTCCGCATCTTTTAAGTAATTTTTAGATCTTCAATTCCTACCCAAACTAGTAATTTCCACGTTGCTAATTTCAATCTCTTCTTCTGATTTTCCATCTCCAATTACTTCATTTGGGGGAAAAATAATTAGGGTTAGAGCTCGTTTTCTTCATAGTATGTTATGGGGGTAATGAACGCTACCTCTTCGTCGCCAAATATGGATTCTTCAATCGCCGGTGAGTTTGACATTTGTGCCCCTGTAATTATCTATTTGTGGTTTTTGGGTTTGTGATTTAGCTTCTGGGTTATTGAAAAAAAGGATGATTTGAAATTCAAGTATTGAAATTTTGACTGATTTCAACGGATCTGTGGTTTTATTTTGAAAACCTAATTTTATTTTAGATGGGTTGATTTGATTAGTATGTATGAAGCTATTTTGTTAGTGGGTTTGATGAATTTATGCTAATGCTTGAGATGGCTTGTGGGATTTCGGTTATTGAACGAAAGGAAGAAACTACTTTTAAGATAAGAATTAGCTGATAAAGGCAATATGTAAAAGCTGCAACCTTTGTTGGAATATATGCGAAAACGTAATGTTTGTATGAGAGTTTAAGTTGTATCATTAATAAGTTTCAACCCGTTGCTACCATACTGATTTTGTAGCTTGTACGCTTGTGTAGTTTACGAGGATGTTAAGAATTGTAAAGAACTTTTAACTCTCGTCTTGATGTTTTGGCCTATTTTTTGTTACGTTAATGGGATTTCTGGTCGGAATTTGGCAGCGACACAAGCCACAGATTTGAAATGTAAAGTATTTGTAGTATCAGAGTTCACACGTTCCTTTATTCTTGCCCATGTACACGGAATAGCTATTGGGCTAGTAGTATGGTCTCACTTTATGATACTTTCTATAAAATGCTTGTTAAGAAGAGTTAGCTTTTAGTGGTTAGTGTTTTTGCTCCTGATTAGTTTCCCAGACATTGTCATTACAAGTTCCTATGTTGCACAGGCAATCCGTTTAGTTGCCCCAGTATCTGTATCTATATCCGTGTCCATTTTCATTTTTTTTCTATTTGTGGGTTATTTTATGAAGGTTATATTTTAATGAGAACATTTCTAATGTTGGTGGCATTCAACCTCTATGATTCTCTACTTATTTAGAAAGGAGGAACACCATTAAGTAACGATACTTGAAGAAATGCAATTTTATTTTACCAAATTTTGTTGGGTGAAACAATATCATATTTTGCAGGTATTCATGCGAGGCAACAACAAGAACTAGAAAATTTGACACTGACTTCACAACCTTTCAAAACATTAAAGTTTTTTGTTCTTGCTCTGATTCAATATTTTAAGCAATTGGCAAAATACCTTTTGGCAAAAGGTGGCTGGTTAATGCTTTCAAGTGTTGTGGTGGTAGTAAGTACAGTTCTACTGGTTACCATAGAAGGCCCTCATGAAAAGGTACTTAGTTCGCCAATTGTATGTACTACTTATATGATCTTGCTTAAGAGTACACTACTAGTACTCCTATATGTGTTTCAGAGGTTTTTTCTATTTTGTTATTACCTAGAGTCCTGAACTATAGTTATGTAAGTTCAAAAAATTTACATCTTTTCAGAGAGTCATGCATAATTAAGACCAAGATAAACAGTTCTGTTTTCTCCCTTCTTTTTCCTTGCATTACGTTGTATGTTTGTATTGTCTTATTAATAGCAAAGATTATAATTACCCTTTTGTGGCATGCTTTTGCAGCATATGGAGGAACTTTCAAATTACTTGCGGTTCGGACTGTGGTGGATTGCTCTAGGTGTTGCATCTTCCATTGGGCTTGGTAAGAATTTTTTAATTTTTTAGATACATAACAAGAGTTAATTTGCTGGAAGCATACAACCCTAAGAAGTGTATTATTTGAGTTTCAAAGAGGCAAGATTTGGTTTCATGCCATAGTCCAAACAAGCAAATGCCCTTCTAATGCTCACTTGTCAATGCCATATAGGCTCGTGCGAAACTCTGTTGACCATGAATCTGATAATCTCACACTCAATCGTTGAACTTGAATTTTGAATTTTGTGTGTTGAGAGGGATGAAGAACTGGGGAGCAAAAGTTATTGGTGATTATGGAGAACAATATTGTTCTTACTGAGGTGGAAACAAATTTGTATTTCTAGTATATAACTTAAGGATCATCACTTGAGATTTTCAATTAATCATGATCTGATTCAAACTTGTACTGCAGACTTAGATTTCCATTTTCTTTCGATTGACTTGGATATTACCTCCTTCATTAACTTCCAGGATCTGGATTGCACACTTTTGTTCTTTATCTGGGTCCTCACATTGCCCTATTCACAATAAAAGCAGTGCAGTGTGGCCGAATTGATCTAAAAACCGCTGTATATGATACAATACAGCTGAAACAAGGTCCTTCATGGCTTGACAAAGATTGCAGTGAATTTGGGGACCCGGTTTTCCCATTATCTTCTGGTGTGCGGGTTCCACTTAGCAGCATATTGCCTCAAGTCCAGATAGAGTCTGTTTTATGGGGAATCGGGACTGCACTCGGGGAGCTTCCTCCGTATTTTATCTCAAGGGCAGGTATGCATTTCGAGTTCTATCTTTTATTTTTTAAGATTTATTGATGCCTATTTAAATTGCCCATCACAAAAACACTCCTTAGATTTGATCTGTAAGACACGTGCATTATTCAGCATTTTCAGTTTAGCACTCATAGTTATTAAAGGCGCAAGGGGGTCCTAGGGCTTAGGTGCATGCTTGCTCTTGAGCAACACAAAGGCGCATTAAAGAAATAATATATAAAAACATAAGAACAATAATTAACATTTCTAAATGCAATGCATGGTCAAACGCTTAATCATATTCAAGTATCCATCAAGTAAATAATACTATCTAGCTCTAGTATGAAATAGATATTCGGGAACATCCCCTTTCATAGGTCCGAAATCCATATCTATGAATTGAAAGGTCACTTGAAACTATCTGAAGACTTGAGTTCAACCAAAGCCTAAGTCAGTTAATAACTAAATAGTCTAACAATTTTTCAACAAGTCCATATTTATCAATCATCAAAGTCATCTCGACCACTATCATGTCCAACATCAAATTCATCTTGAGGGTTCTCAATCGCAACCTCTTCCTCTTCAAGGCACCCATTCACAAAGCCTAATTCTTCTTCCTCATCTATAAGAAATTGTAGAAGCTCTTTCCGGAACACTTGAAGATGGAGCTTTAGCCTTCTCCTTTGGCCTAGGCCTAGCTCTTAAAAGTAGAGGTATCCATCATTTTTTTTCCTACTCTAGTTTGATAAGCACTTTTTTCAAAACAATGAAAGGGCTGAGATTGAAACAACCGCTAATGAAACTTGAAACCCTAAAAGTCTGCTGGCCTTTTAAAATTGCACAGAGAGCCTCAGCCTGCCTTTTGACTTCTCAGGCGACATACCTAGAGCCTTGAGCCTTTTTCTGCCTGAGGGGCGCCTTTGATTTCTATATTAGGCAGTCCTTGTGATATTAACAATGCATATTTCCTAGTATTGAGTGATTTGATGAGGATCAATTTGTCATAAGTCAAAACTATATTAACATATTAGTCATGTAGCATAGGAAAGGAGTACATACAGAATTTTGGAGCACTATATATGTAAGCATTTTTGGATCAAATTTTTGAACTGTGGCTGTGATTGACTTTCAAAAATCTGCTCAAAGAAATATATCTTTACAGAAATGAAGAAACATCTCTATCTTGGACAGTCTCCTATTATTAAAATTTGATATCATTATTTGAAGTCTTTTGGTTTCCATTAAAATCCACAGAATCATTTCAAGGCTGTTGTTTTTAAAGCTGTTTCCTTTTTAGAAGGATATTAAAAGAGCGTCTCCTGTGTCTTTGTCCCTGGAATACTTATATTCTTCTTATATGACAAGTTACTTTAGAATGAATGTAAATTCTATGACCAAGTTGCATGAGTATTGGGAAACGGTTTTTCCAATATGTTCACTGTGGCACTTCTGCGCATATCAACTTGCATTCTCAACAAACTGAAAGTGGTCTAAAGATTTCTGTTTAGAATGCTGCAGTTCTCAAAAAATTGAGGGTTATGATCCAGTCCCTATATAATCCTAGAGGTGCTTAGAGCTGCAATATGAGAGTACTATTCTCATTTTAGAAATGATGGTAGTTTAAGAATCCATTTTTATCATATTACTACTGGAAGGTGAGAGTTTCTTTTTTTATACCGCTGCTACATAATGGTTAAGGGTGTTGCTAATTGATAGAAATGAAAAATAGTTCAGACACTTGTTAGTCTTTGCGTATTTTAAATAATTAGCAAATTCGCGCATGCCAGCTATTGTTCTTTTTCTGTTTAATGAATGCATTATTTATATAAGATGAAAGCTCCATATCTACATTTCATTGTCGATTAGTTGAGGAACTGTATTTTTCATTTAATTGACATAGAATAAATGTAGTATCATGACTTCATTTTGCACTTTGTGCAGCAAGCTTATCAGGCAGCACAATGGAAGAAGTAGAAGAATTGAATGCTTCCTCATCTGAGGAGACTGGAACCATAGCTACATATCTAAATAGAATTAAGCGTTGGCTACTTTCACATTCGCAGCATCTAAACTTCTTCACAATCTTATTACTTGCTTCGGTTAGTCTGGACACCTATATTTTTATGGTTCAAATTCTTGATGAAATTTATCTGTTGCGTCTTTTCTTTGTGTTTCCTTGTTCTGCATTCCTCACTCTTATTTGGCAGACATTTGACGCAATTTAAAGTTTTGCAATCTTCAAAACCTTTCACATCAGTAATCCTCAGTTACATTCCTTCCATATTGCAGAGCTTTGACCCTGGAACTACACTTTTACCTTTTTATCAAAATAAAAATCTCAAAATAGAAAACAAAAGGATGGTGATATTTAAAATGTAATGAATTTAGGATTGAAATTCGCATGGATTCATAAATTATATTCCTTTAATGTCATTTACACCATTCTACATATCTCATTAAGTTATTGAAGGCAGAATTGCATACGTGTCACCAGATTTATGCATCTCTTTATGTTATGTTGAATATTGATTGCTTACCGTTATCTTTTTTAGGTGCCAAATCCCCTTTTTGACCTCGCTGGCATTATGTGTGGACAATTTGGCGTTTCATTTTGGACCTTTTTCTTTGCTACATTGATTGGGAAGGCAATAATCAAGACACACATACAGGTTTGTGATCTATTCTTAATATATGCTCTGCTCTTTGCAACAAACTTTTGGTTTCTTTACTTGACTGCTCTTTAGAGTAAGCGGTTAATATAATTATTCTTTTATGCTGTCTACACGAAAACTTAAGATGTTGATTTTATTTCAAGTGCTGATATTTTAGCCCCTCTTATCATCTTTTTCAGACGGTTTTCATAATCTGCGTGTGTAACAACCAACTCCTTGAGTGGATAGAGAATGAATTGATATGGATGCTCAGCTTCGTGCCCGGTCTTGCTTCTGCACTGCCTAGTCTTGTTGCCAAATTGCATGCCGCTAAAGAAAAGTATATGACACCCACAACAACTCTGCCCACAAACGATATGGTTCGTATCTCCTACTTCTACATACTTTTCCGGATCAATTTTCTCAGATATTAGTACAGTTGGTTTTAAAACCTGTACGGCGGATTTGATTTCACATCACGTAGTTTGCAAGGTTATAAATTTTCATTGAACTTTCTTCCCACAGGCGAAAAAATGGGATTTCTCGTTTGCTGCGTTGTGGAACACGGTGGTTTGGCTCATGCTCTTGAACTTTTTCTTCAAGATTGTGAACTCAACAGCTCAGTCATATATGAAGAAACAGTTAGATGGTAAGCAACCAGTGACCACGACTACGACTAATAACGTGGCTTCTTCAACACATTCAGATTAGTCTTTTTTTCCTGACCGGAAACAATCGATGTTCAACTTGCTTTCTTTCTTTCGCTTTTCTTTTTTCATCCTCGATTAGATTATGAAGGTATAAGTAGTGTGATGGCTCTTTGGTAAGCAATCATTTGTATAGAGTCATCCCAGGAATTTTATTACTCAGGAACTCCCTCTTAGAAGAAGAAGCATGTACAGAAAGAAAAACATAGGAACACGAGTCGATGTCCCTTGTCACTATGGGGTTGGGATAAAGCATTGTTTTGGGTATGTTTTTTTACCCATTGGGTCGAAATTGGGCAAAACGGGAGCGTTTTAGTATTCTTTGTAATTGGAATCACATATTATTTGCTAATTGATCTACATGGATTCTGGTTCCTCTTTGTTCTTCAGCTTTTGGTAACTCAGATTGACACCATAATTGCAGAAATTTCTCCAATTTATGTCTGATGCCTGCTTGTTGTATGCCGTGGCGTATTGCTTGTTCTGGGTTGAAACTGTAACCTGACATGACATTATTGTCTTTTAATCACAGTCCTTGTTTGTTGTCGACTTTTCGAGAACTCAAGTTCTATGTGGGAAAAAGAATGATAAATGTGGCTTTTGATCTTCGGAAAAAGGAAGTTTTTTGGTGATATTTATGACAAAGAAAAAATTCTTTTTTGTACCGTTTGTTCTGCGGAGGAAAAAATAGCTATTCTTTAAGGATGAAATAAGTTACAAAAACAGGGTTTTCCATGAATCAAACATTAAAATATATATTTCTAAATAAAATTATTATATTAATTCTCTCGTATTCAGTTTTAAAAATAAATATTTTATTCTATTTGACCATCCAAATGAGACCTAACAGTATTACCGATTACTCATTTTTGTTAGTAGCTACCATTTAAAACAACAAATTACAATGCCCCAATAATTTGTCATTTAAATATTAAAAGCCCTAAGCCATTAGGGTCCTTGAAAAAACAAATAAAAAGTTCTCTTAATTTTTTAAAGCCAATTGTACCCTAGAGATCAATATACTTAGAAAAATATGTGTTTGTGGACATTATCATCCAATTGAGCATAATCAATTAGTATAGATTAGTACCACTAATATATGATTATAATGAATAAAATATTGTTCCAGAATTTGATAATATGCATTCTTAATAATAAAATATGAAGAAGTCCAGTCATCTATTATACTGTAATGTGTGTCCATGTGCCCTGGATTATTATATATGATTATTGATTAGATGCGAGGATTATCTTCCTTTAATATTTGCATTTTCTAAGAGTTTCTTTATTTAGAATTTTAAATTAAAATTTGAGGAGTTCACCTAAAAAACAATTCCAATAACTTCCACTTTTCAAATCACTAAGAATTATGTTATCTTTCCTCACTTTTAAAAGTCTCTTTTATCATTTTAGCCTATTTTTTATTAATATATTCATTATTTGTTATCTTTCTCCTCTTTCTATTGGTAAATAGGATAAGAGAGAATAAGTTTAGTTATAAAAAATAAAAAATGAGTTATGTTAACTAATATTGTTGGAGATGGTAAAACGTATAGCATCTCTAAATAACTAAGAGCCAATATTTTATAATAATTTTAGAGAGCAAGCTAAGAGACTCTTGGAGAAGCTCTAATCTCTTAATATAATTTATCATTGATTTATTTGGTTTATAAATAAATAAATGAAAATGAAATCCTTAGTTCTGATTAGAGTTAAAGATTCTGAACTTAAGAGGCAATCTTCGGGTGGAGTCTCAACTAATTTGATGCCAAATAAATTAGCAATTGCTACAAAAGTGTCTAATTTATTGTTTGTATTGGCTGCTTGATTAAAATAAGCCCTAATTTTGTGTTTCTCTTGGAAATAAAGAATTGAATTGATTAAGTATTGATTATTCCACCAAATTATTTAAAGAATAAAGAGTTGATAAAATATAAGAGACAATGCATTGTATATACGATGATCAAGTACTTGCATTTTTTTAATGCTAGAAATGAAAAGAAAATAATAAAAATTGTTTAATAAGTTATCCTATATAAGAGAATATGGATATGAATGAACATTTCTTCACAGTTATATATCTTTAATGATGTGTGAAATTGCATGTAGAATATTTTATTTAATAAAGTTACTTCATTTTAGATATTAGAAGCAAAATTGTTATATTTTTCAATATTGGGGAGATTTTTGCATCTTATTGTTATAAATAAAGAGGGAAGAAAAGTGGCCACATTCAACCCTTTTCTTTAAAAGAATAAATAGATGAAAGAAAGGGCAAAGAAGGCTATAATTTAAAAATGATGAACAAGAATAGATGGGTATAAAGTTTTTTGGTAAGACAGATGGTTATAAAGTTGATGATTAAGATAATGATAAAGGGTAAGAATATTTACAAAAACAAATATTTTATAAATCTTGTTATATAGTATCAAATTAAGATATTATTTCTTGAAGAAGAAAACACATTTATATATAACGCCGAAATGGGCTGTGTGGAAGTAGGTTCTATCATCAAATATGGCCTTTCTGTTTGTGGTGTATCAATCAACTTCATTTTATAATTAAAATATAAATATTTATATATCTTATTTCCATATTACTAGCTTTTAATAATAATAATAATAATAATAATAATAATAATAATAATAATAATAATAATAATGTTCCTTTTGAGATGGGTTCATTAAAATAATGCCTGGAGTTATTTCTAAGTAAAGAGAGATAAAAATAAGTGTTAGGCAGCCAAAGTAGACTATAATGTAATGTAGGACAATAATGATTTTTTAATTTATTTCACCATATAATATTTCATAGGTTGGCAATTCATACAAATCCAGATTAGAGTTAAGAAAGTTTCTAGTACTCTTCCATGAAGTATTTGAATTATAAAATACATCACTTTTCTCCATCATAATACCTAGTTAGATAGTTAAAGTGATTCAGTACTTCAACACTTTGAGCACATGCTTGTATATAACATTGGAAATACTAGCGATGTGAAACACCTACCATTATTAATTTGTAAAGAATTCTCATGATTAAAGAAAAAATTATACAAAAGATAAAAGATGATGTTGATTCTGAATAAACCATATCGAGACCATTTTAAACTTGTTAGTTGAAGAATATCAAGAACAAAAAACTAAGAATGAAGAAAATTCTGAAGACATAAAATACATTGGGTTGACCAAATCGAAAAATGGTTCAACGAAACTAGATGGAAATTCATCTTGGTTCGCCTGAAATAGATATATATTTGCATTGGCTTGTTTAAACAATATAAATCTTGAAACCATTTGAAATTTACCCTATTGAATTGTACAAACTAATATGAGCTTTATCCAGAAACTTAGCGTCGGACGAAATGATAATATCTTTATCTATATGTCAGGATTTTGTCTCAACTTATCGATCGTGGTGCCAATATTCAAGATTCTATTTAAGTGGGCATTCGCTCGACTGGCCTAGTACTGACAGTCTAGCAAAAGCAATTTTAGTAATGTTACTATTGGTGACATTATAGAGATTCAAATGGTGTATGGATTGATATCTTCCTCCTCAACTTGACATTTCTGTTCTTCTATCCTCATAGATATTTGGCGTCTATTTCTCGAGCCTTTATATCGGCTTGAAACAAGGACAATAAAGTTGTTGTTGAAGTCGATTTCCAGCATCTTTATGCTTGATCTGATTTCGTTGCAACATGTTTAAGAATCATAATTGAGACTATTCGTTTTGTCTATTACATTCTAAAAAGTAATTGAGTAGCTGATTGTATTACGGATCTCACAAATTAATATCCTTTAAATCTTAATGAGTATGTTGAGACTTTTATAGGCATTTACCAAATAAGTTTAAAATACTAGAATACGACTATTTTGTCACATCACACATTGTACCCTTCCAATACATTATAAATCAATTTGATAAATTGGGAATCAGTTTAGGATATTAAAGATCCAAGTGAGAGTTATCACTTCTTAGTAAATTACCAAATTGCTAGAGGTGTTGGTAAAAAAGACAGAAGAAAAGTCCAGATAGAAGTCCAACTTATAATAATGCTAATCAATGTAGCATTTTCAAGAAACAAATTTTAATGTCTAAGTTCTCATAAAATTTAAGAAATAAAACAAAAAGGGTGAAACCAATAATCATAAGAAGATGACAATATCAATGACTATGTTGTGATTTGATGCTATTACCGAAAATTTTATGAGATTTGTTCTGATTATGATGTTTTCAGTTTTACCTATGATTATTCTTGTTATTTGACCAGTAATGATGTTTTATGTCATCTTAGATCACAAAGAGATTATTAGTTCCAAATGATTTTGGTAATGTTAAAATGAGAAATGAATTATTAGATGTGTTTATAAGTTCAATTTGTTGGATTTAAACCGGTTTGACATGTAACTGTAGTTCAACATGCACTATATTCACAATAAATTAAAAGTTAAATTAAAAAGGTATAAAAAACTAAAATGGTCTCATCTTTATTTGGTGAAATGTTGATTTACCTTCATAACGAAAATAACATAAATATAGTTCCAAAAGATCACGAATAATACTTTGTACAAAACAACACAAATTGTTACTAGTGGGGTTCAATATTTCAAACCACAAACCTAGTTAAACACAATGCAAAATAAGCTAAATTATGAACTATTCTATTGGCTCTCCTATTACAAAAGGAGACCGAGAGGTTGATGTGCTAAATTTTAAATAATTATCAATATTTAATATAATTTACTAAATTTAAGTATTCATTCATTTGAGTTTTCAACCAGGACTTCAAAATGTGACTGAATAAAAAAAATCATTATAACACCAAAAAGACAAACCATCATAAAAAATATTTCAATTTAACACTAAGAACCTAAACTTTTGGGGACCCGAAAATCTTGAAGCCATATGCGAGCGAGTACTTTTGCACCCCTCATCTACACAGCTATGAAGTTGAAGAGTTAGCTTCAATGGAAACCTCATGTTTTCCTAATTAATCCAATGTGGCACAAGTTGGAGTAATTTTATTACGGGTTGGGACTAACGTTTGTCCTGCCCAATCACGTGTGTATTGACGTGACGGGAAATTTCACAACCTCTCATTAGAGAAATTCTATATATTATAGTTTTGATCCGATAAACTTACAAACTCAATAACCAAACATTAGAATTAAAGACTTTATAATGGATATCTATAAATAGAATCGTAAATGTTGGTACACCAAATTGTAATCATGCATAAATCACGTGCGTCAAACCTACTCATCAAATATTTTCAAAAGTATAAAACGAAACACTCTGCTTTCATATGAATTTGATACGATGACGTATAAGCTGAGAGCAGAGAGAACAATCAGTTGAAAACTAAAGAAACATAACCTCAATAATAAAACTGGTAAAGACTGAAATCGGAATCTCCGACGATCAATCCGATTTGCAAAGATATTTTCGAAGATGAAAAACACAAACATGGTTCCGATTTGCGAGTTACGGACGTACCTTTCGTCAATAAGTAGAGTTTTTGTAACGCCTACACTCATCTTAACAAGCCTAACTAACCCAAGAGACACTTTAAGGGGATAGAATTATTTGCTATATGTAAGAAGCCAATAACTTCCAAGCAATAGAGGACATTTCAACAACCCATTACCATAAAGATATTGTCTGCACTGGCCCAAATCAGTCACCATTGTGCGTAAAATGTGTATGCATGCATTGGATTCACATCTCATTATACATTGCAGTTCACTTCTCTCTATTTCCGTTGTAGAATTAAGTTCATTCTTACCTTTATCTTCTTCTCTTTTATTGATCGTTCTTTGTTAGTCTTCTTACTCTGATATCACCCACTTCAAACCGAGTTGTTACAATTTAAACCTTCTACTTATGAGGAATCACGATGAACTCTTGGCCGGAATTCTACAAATTCACCGGCGAGGCAGGTGGAGGAAATTTCGAAATTTAGTGATTGGGTTCAATGTGATAATGGAGATATCATAATATAACAGGAAAATATAATTAGGCGGGGAAGGTAAGGTTGTGGTGGGGCCCATAACCGAAATCTAAAAAGTGGGCCCGGATTGTGGGTGGTGGGTCCCATGTGAAAATTAAAATAATGATTTGTTTTGTTATAGCTTGTTGAATGGGTAAATGGGCAAGTGGTGAATAATTTATATGCGTAAGATTGTTAATAATGATGTCCAAGGATGGGTTTGTTTAATTTTGTAATTTCTTCTACTTTTCATACTCTAATTTTAATTTTTCACTCTATTTTGAAATATACAAATTTTTCAGTGTAAACTTCTTCAACTATCAACTCTATATAAAAATATTTCATATATCAAATACTATTTTATTATTAAATAATCAAACTAAATATAAAAAAATAAAAATTTACAATATTAAAAGTGATACTTTAATATTAAAAAAAAGAATACCATCTACTTCAAAACAAATGAAATACTTTTTCACCAAAAAAAACCAAATGAAATACTTTAAATTTGAATTATTTGAAACTTTACTTCATTTTAAAAGTATGCATTTGAGACACCATTGGAGTTGTAAATAGTAACAAAATTTCAATTTTGAAGTGTCGCTTGGAAATGATCTCACACTGTTATTGTCACCGTAAGTGAAAATTAATAGATCCCACTTCTTTTTAATTATATTTTTTTATTATAAGGTCGGACTGCAAAGAGTCTATTCCATCCCGTTAGGAATCAATTTCTTGTCTTGGCTCAGTCCAATTCAGCCAGAACCCGATGTTTATATAATGTGTTGGATTGAGCTTGAACAATATACTTTTGTGTTAAGTTCAATAGCCGAGCCAAGTCCACGAACAAATCTACTTATTCTGAAACGGCTCTAAATTTTCTCTATTTTAGCTTTACTTTTTCCTTATTTTATTTGCTAAATTAAATAGGCAGAAATAACGAAATTTAGATGAGTATTAAAGAGGAATAACTCTTGGTGAAGGTCTCTAATCAATTAAGCTAATTGCCTTAGAATTTTACTGTACGCAAAAGAAATTAATTTGAAGAGAAATCGTCCAAAAAGTATTTGAAGCATCTGAATAGTTATCAGATTATATTACCATATTTTTTTCAAGAAAAAGGAAAAACCATTTCAGATTTGGATCTTCCATGTGTGCAAAATAGGTTGAGTAGAGTTGGGTCCCTACTTATTTTAGTGGGAAGAGAATCTGCTGTCCCGGATTTTCTATCCCATTTTTTTGTTCCTCTCTCAATTTTTGACATGTGTAAAAAAGATTCTAATGATTTTTTATTATACCCTAAATTGTCCCCGAATTAACCCATCGTAGAATCTTTTTTACACATGTCAAAAATTAAAAGAGGAGTAAGAAAATGGAATAAAAAGTTCGAGACAGCAGATTTTTTTCCATTTTAGCGTGCTAGAGAGACTTTTATGCAAAAAAATTCATTGAAATCTTTATTAAATTTCAATTCCAATAGCATTTTCATCTTAGTCAACTACTTGACAACTATTAGAGCTAAATAAATTCTTAATCAGGTATCAATTATGAATCTTGACTATATGCTATTGGTGATTATTACTAAAATGACATGATTCATTAGTTTTATAATCTAATAAAAACAATCAACCAATTAGACTCCAATTTTATTTTATTTTTCGGAAGGAATTAGACTCCAACTTCAAAAAACTATGCATCCTAATAAAAATAGAGATAAAATAAACAAATAATAGAATTAATCTTATAATATTAAGGGAAAGTTTAAAATAAATTTTGAGTATATTGTCGTTGAAGTTGTATCTTCATGATCGGTTGTCTGCTGAGAATGAGGCTTGAACTCATCCTTTATATGTGTTTTGGATTTTGGGCTTCTGGTTTGTTGACCCATGCCTTGGTGTTATTGACTTCGGTTTAGGACTTTGGGTCTTGAACTTTGTTACCTCCTCAATGAATATCATGATTTCGTTTTTATTTTTTCAAAACCGTATACTTCTCCTCTTACCAATTATAACACATGATATCATTGTTAAATAACAAAGTTAATAATGTAACTGCAAGCACTGGTTTTCGAAACTTATGAGGAAAGCTATTTTGAGTTTTTCGAACTGTCAACCGAAGCAGCGCTAGTACTCGTTATTGAACGGAACAACTCTCCGCCATCATAACCCGCTCCTCCCACTACTCGGGAACGTGTCATTGACACCCTCAATGACACGTAAAATAACCTTTCAAGTCTTCTAGACAAAGGTCCAATAAAGTCTGCTCATAATAAAACTGTGCCACATAGAAATCAACACATAGTCTCACTTGGAGGCCAATTTAGACCCTCTTAGGGTCTAAATTAGGAAAAACTTAAAGCATGAAAGTTGTAGATCTACTTCTTAGCTTTCTAAAAAGACTCTTTAAGGGTCCAAATGAGCTCGTATGAAGAAGTTATCAATGAAATACTAAAATTTGTCAAAACGAGACTGTATTGGGTTAACTCTAGAGCCATACAGTCTTCATCCACAAGCCAAGACCGTACGGTCTCCATCACGTGAACCGTACAGTCCTCCTACATGTTCATACGGTCCTTATCCTTATCCTTAACATGTCACAAAAATCCAAACAACTTATAACACCCGTCCGGGCCTTTCATCAAAGCCCGTCTGAGATTTAGATTAAGATCTTAGACGGGCCTTGTGGAGACCGTACGGTCTCTGTGGAGGAAATCGTACGGTCTCCCTTCAAGGACCGTACAGTCCCCATATACCCCTATAAAAGGAGGCCGAAATTCTCATTCAATTCACCAACAATCATTCTTCTTCCCCCTTCTCTCACTCGGTTTTGAGTGATTCTAGACCCAAAAAGTTGCCTCTGAAAGTTGCATATGATAAAGTTGCCTAAGAAAGTTGCCTCTGGATCGAAAGAATTGCCCAATTCTGAGTCTTAAAAATCCATTCCCCTTCCAAATACATATACCTTCCAAAGTACTCACGACACAAATATCCTCTAAACATCTCGTCCCTTAATATCATCGATATTCGGGTCATACATCCCTCAAAGTCTCACGACACAAATATCGCTCTAAGCATCCCATCCTCGAATATCCTCGATATTCCACTCATACATCTCCACTAAAGTCCTCACGACATAAAACTTTCGACGTCCCGGCTATCGCCAAAGTTATCTCGGCACTTTCATCATCCTCGAGGATAAGTGAACCCAAGTCATCTCGGCACTTTCATCCTCCTCGAGGATAAGTGTATCCAAGTCATCCAAGTCAAGGTTCTCCAAGAACCACAAAGTCCAAAGTCCACCATTAGGAGTACGTCCTCGGCGCCTCTTCGACTCCGAAGTTCTGTCCGCCCGGCTCCATTCTCGACGAGTACCAACTTGCAAGGATCCTACTGGTCCGCTACGAGGGTAAGCTTCTGAGGATTTTTACTGTGTCACACTACGATTTACCCTGCAACTATTTGCGTATTTAAATACTTTTGTATGATAACCATAAATACAAGACAATAATGAGTTAAATTGCATTAAAAATCCACTAGGGCCTAGAACGTCAGAACTAATAAGTTGTATCTACGAACGTATATACTGATTTTCAAAAGCAACTGATATCTAAGCCGGTTCAGACATTTTCCCCTTCGACCAGACGACGACTCTAATCAAAGAATGCTAAAACCGCTATAAGCGCCCGTTTTCGCTCACAATAACGAAGTATTTTTTTTTTTTTATCCATTCAGTTTCTCTCTTCTAATCAATTGAAACAAAGAAATAGCAATCACGATAAACTTATATATCAACTGAAACTCAATGTTCTCTCTTAATAGATCGAATTTGCCCATAAATATGATGGTTTCAAGTGATCCAAGGTATTTGTAAACATTATTGGGCTAAAATGTTATTACTGTTTTGCCAAAAATACCCTTCCATTTCAACAATAGTTTTGCTGAAATGGAAAAAAAAAATAAAGAAAAACTACATGTGCAATTTTGTCAAATAAAAGTCCACAATCCTTGAAGCATAAAAGTAACAAGCATGCATATTTTCTGTCATAGAAAAAAAAAACAAGCATACATATTTCTTTAAAACTTATCCTATAATAAGTATGATATCCTGAGGCCCTAGATATCTAATAAATATATACTAAAATATCATAATCAAAACAAGAAAATTGAATTACATCAAATCCCTTTCATGAAATTGTGGCATATTGTATGAGAAAGCTTTTGAGTATTGTTTGTTTATGTAATGAATGATTGATGAATTCTAAATTTTTGTCAAAAGAAATGGTTGTAAAATAAAACTTTGCCTCATAAAAGTTATAATAAAAAAAGGGTCCCTCCATTTACATCTACTTTCCAATCCCCACATTCTTGAATCATCTTTGCCTCTCTTTATTTCTATTTTTGATTAATAAAAAATTAAATTTTCTAGTAATTGTCATTAAACAAACATTACTAAAATAACTACTCATCCTTGATTTTGAACTTTGCTACGCGTTTGTGTTAATTATTTGTAGCATTGCTTGTTTCCCAATCTTCTACAAATATAAGTAAAGTAATTGATAGTTTATGATATATGATTAATTGGTTTGATGGATCATTTAACTACCCCTCTCAATAACTATTATTTTGGTATAATACCTTGTGTACAAATAATTAATTTTAATGTAAAATGCACTATTTGGCTATTGATCTTTCTAAAATTTGTATATTTGACCACTGATATTTTATTTTGTCACATTTGGCCACTCATCTTTGTAATTTGGTTATATATGGTCATTAATCTATCAATTTAGTGAAATCTCGCACTTCTTCAATCTAAATTAAAAAGAGATAAAAATGTTAAACATTAAAATTCCACTATTTCAAATAAAAATTTTATACTAAAACTAAAATATTGTTAAATAAATAAGAATATGAAATGGTCAATTAATGTAATAATGGTGAGATTTCACCAAATTATAAAGTTGAATGGCTGAATGTGACGAAATAAAAAGTCAGTGTCCAAATGTCCAAATTTTGGAAAGGTCAGTGGCCAAATTTTAATAAACAAATCACTTTCTACTAAGGTAGCCTCATTCGTAAAAGTGTCAATATTGGCACTTTCTAAACTTTATGTGTAACACACAAGCCCAATACCACGCAGATATTGTCCGCTCTGACCCAAATCCGTCACCACTGGGCCACATCGCTGTAAAACGCTTCATACATGTATTGGGTCCACGTATCACTTATAAGCTCCAGCTCTATCCTATCTATTTCCGATGTGGGATTCAGTTCATTCATATCCACATCGTCATCCCTTGGGCTGCTCCTTGTACAAGCTTTCTCATCCTGGTGCCACCCTTTTCGTACTGAGTCGTTACATTATGTGATTTAGCTCCTAAAATTGCAATGCAACTCTTTTATGATCATGTCTTATTTAATGGATATTTGGAACATTCGGGCTTGATATTGTTTGCTTTTGTGATGAGGAAGATTCGACGAACTGGGTGGACTAGGTTTTCTCTAATTTAACGATGGTTGTTGCTACTTATGAGCAATGTCTTTCTTCAGAACCCGGTTGAATGGAAACGTAGGCATGTGGAAAAAAGAGAATTTTGTTCTTCACTTGATCAAATGACATGATTCTCAACGTAAACATCAAAATGTGGTCAAATGACAATAAATTGTGAGCTAAATTGTAGATGCTTGTCATTGTGGGTTCAGGTTCTTCGAGCTCGATTGTTGTTCTTAGATATTCGAATGGAGATTTCTGCGAGGCTTTCACTAAGATCCTTCTGGATGATTTTCTTCGTAAAAAAGGTGAGGTTGTGGGAATATTGAGGCGTTAAGCTAGTTCAAGACCTTTGAAACTGATAGTTGTGTGATTGAGATTGATGTTGCTACAATGATCTTGTATTTAAGTTAGAATTCTTTTTTTTTTTTCTCCTTAGTCTCTCAATATTGCAACATGTGACATACGTGTTGATCTTTTAATATTGATGATTATGTCAATTTATAACTCATTTTACAAATGATGAAACTTATTAACTTTCTGTTTTCATGTCATGATATATGGATTGCCCTTCAAGATTTTTTGATTTTTTATTACATATATTCGGTGTGATAAATATCAGTTTTATCTTAAAAGACAAGTATAGATTTGAATTACAAAATAAGTAATGACAGATTAAAGTTATTCACTTTTCGTAATCAAAGTCGATTGAACAATGAACTACACAAATTTTTCATTGCATCAAATATTCATATCCGAGGACGTTACGAGCTTTTCAATATATTGAATTAAATTTAAAAACATGACAGGTAAAAAAATTGTCCAAAAATATCACATTTCTATTGGTGCTAGTCCAACTATTCATAGGTGGCAAGCAGTAAATGATGGATAATATACAAAAGAGTTTAATTAATTAGACTCTTATTTTATTCGGGTTCATAAGGTTGGTCATGACATAATCTAACTTAATATAATATTACATTATTATTAAACACAAACAATAAAACACATTCATTGTATAAAACACATACATTAATATAATATCTCCATTCTCTTATTCTTTTCTTTATTTTTTTCTTTTTATAATAAAAGTGATGCTATTTCCATTAAACTACTCTGGAAGCGGCCCCACATCCTTTCAAATACAGACAGATAAAAAGAGATCAAAGAAAAAAGTCATAATCATAATAACAAAATAATAAAATAAAATAAAATATTTCAGCTAATTAGTGGGCCAATTATAAATCCCTATTTTGGAGCACCAACAACTCACCCACCCCACTGATTCTTATATTATCACTTAAATAAAAAAAATTTTAGTTTTTATCTAATTTTCAAATCAGTCGAGTTTGAAAATTATGGTATTTAAATTTTTTTCAATCGTTATTGTAAAAGATAGATTTATAAATTTTTCTATTAAGCACAACTTTATGTTGTAAAATGTAAAAAATTACAATATAATTTAGTCATTTACAAAAGAAAAATAAAAAAAAATCAATAACTTTGAAAAACGAAATTAACATTAAATGTGTACTTTTTAAATTTTCTTTTGGAATAAAATAAGTAATTCATTATCTATTTTAACATCACAACATTTGCTTATAAATGGAGGTTTATAAAAATTCATCAAAGTCATATCATAAATATAAAAATTGATTAAACATTAAAAAATTGTGAATTTTGAATACTAAATATCATTTTCAACAATGTTAACCTTTCAATAAATCTTTTTCAAAAAATTTAAACCTACAATGTTTTATTTGTAAAATAATAACCACAATTTTTTCTAGTTTACCATAAATATAATAATCAGTTATTATATTATGTTTTTTATCTTATTTTTTTATGTTATTATTATTATATAAAGAAAAAGCAATATATCTTTTTTATTTTATTTTTCTTTTAATAAAATTGATAGAAGAGAGAAAAGAACAAGAGCGAGCTAAGAACACGTGTGTCGACCAGAAAAGCTTAACTGAGTCACACTCCCACAAGCAACATGTCCCCACTTTTACCCAGAGAAATGTGGGGCCCTCATACCCGGCCCCACCTTTTTGTTTTCTGCTTTGTAGGGTCCACCTAACTAGCCAATTACCCTCCTCAATCAATAATAAGATATAATAATATCGCAATCTTATAGTAGAAGATATACAACAAGATACTAATCAAAATCTATATTAAACTATATTATAAAAATAGGTTGAATTATTTATTTCCTTTTTTAATCATAGAAAAATGGACTACTCACCATGCCACGTGGATTTAAACACACATTTAAAGGGGAAGAACATTGCCCTTTTCGACAACCCACTTTTGTTATGGTAATAAAACCGCCTAAATTGCCAGCTTTCTTTTCTTGTTTTAGTATTTAACAATTCACACTACCTAATAATAACATGTTATTAGCGATGATTCTAAGTGCACACGATAGATATTTTGACTGCTCAAAATGTTAAAGAGTTACTAGACCAATGAGGATGTCAAAGTGCTCAAAATTCAATTACTCACTATTAAGCCATAACATTATTAAATATACAACTTTGATTGGGACCCACAGGACAAAAAAACAAAATCAAATTTTATCCCAAATTTGAACACCTATGCTCCGAAGTCTTGTAACTAAGTCAATTTCAACCTAAGGCTCCTATGCTTCCACCTCAACTTTATCAAACTTCTTATCACCAAAAGTATGAATATCACTTAGAAGCATCTTCTTCAAATTTTGACCCGTAACTTAACATCAAAATTGTCAAGCATCAACATAACAAAGATGAGGACAGAAGATTAGAATTTAAAAAAATTGGGAGGTTTTTTTCCACTTATATGTGCCCATTCAAGTCATGTACATGTACACACCCTCCATTTTTGCATATATGTTGAAAGATAATATTGTCTACTGCTCTCTTTTTTCTGGAAAATAACGTTAGAATTCGAGAAGTTAGACCCCCCGAAAATAATGTACTTGAAAATCTAATTAACGTGAAAATGAAAACAAGGTAAGGTCTAAATTATCCCTTTTTCTTCCTGCCCCCTTTATATTCACCCCCCCAACATTCCACTCTACAAAAAGAGACCACAAAATAAAATAGAAAAAAGACAGAAGAACATGGGAGCAGACTTTTTCTTCCTTCAATCACTGCTCTTCAATTTAATTAAATACTTGAAGAACAATCTTTCCTGGCTGTGAACATATGATTCTCCGGATGGACACCGATGGACATTGCCCTGCGTTAACCATTCATTCCCACTTGCTAGACTGTTTCCAAAATTGTGGGCTCTAGGATCCGATTGGTGTATTTCCTCCCGATATTCTTCTCACAGTTTGGCCCAAGCATGCCAATCGGCATACAATCAATCCCCATTATCTCAAAATTTGCCTCCAATGAACGCAGACCATCATCTCAGGGATTCTCTTTCAAAGTACAAGAGAAGAAAACATTCTACTCTGCTGCGGGCTGTTTCTGCTCTGCTGGCTTCACCTGGACTGCAGCGGGCATAGTAACATAAGGGAAAGCAGCAGGAACCATATGTGGCTTCCCAGATGACTGTTGTGCAGCTGCAAACTGAGCGTGGATCAAACCCTGTGACGTTATATTACCGCCTTTCATATTACTTGCAGCTGCAGCCGCTGCCTTCGCAGGATCATTCGTGCCGAGTGAAACAGAAGGGCACAACAGCATCCCAGATGAAGTCATTATTTGGCCTTGTTGATGTTGCTGCTGCTGCTGTTGTTGATCACTACGATGTCGTTGAAGATAAAATCCACTTGCAGCTGCTGATGCGTGGGCCGAGTTTGCAGCATGCTGAACTTGGGCTTGCATGTATCCACCGTAATATTGTTGTTGCTGCATTGAATGTTTCGCAAGCTGCTGCTGTTGCTGGAGGTGCTGTTGCTGTTGCTGTTGCAATTGGGACTTCACAGCAGAGTTCGATGACGAGGTGGTGTTATGCGGATGGCCAAGAATCGAAGGAATCGTTCTACCACCAACAGGAGATGATTTTTGTGCAGAAACGGATGGTGAGTTCTTAGCCTGCTGAGATGACAGAGTAGCAGATGATTGCCCAACTTTATTACTTGTCGAAGTGGAAGTTGTTCTAGGACTCCCACCGGCACTCTTAGACATTGATGAAGTTGATGGAGAGCCAACAACCATTGGAGGCGATGGGGATTGACTACCATTAGGAGCTTGTAGACCTTGTCCTTGTCCCGCACCTGATTGTTTCGGATTGGCTGCAAAAGATATTTGCGTATGGCCGTGTTGGTTTGGCATACGGCCTTGCTGCTGTGGAAGATTTTTCAAGGATGATGAAGTAGAGGCTAGAGATGATGGGGATGGAACTTGGGAACTGGTGGTTCTAATAGCATTCTTCCACTGTGGAGATTGACCCGGACTACTACTGCCTTGGACCATACTTGGCGAAAACCCTGAGAGTGTGTTGGAAAATTTGGCGACCATTGGTGAAGATGAAGATATATGATCTGAGTACACACTTCCGTTACTTGGTACAGGTGTCTTGCTCCTAGCAGAAGCCGCAGCTGCTGCAGCAAATTGCTGCTGTTTTTGAAGTTGAATCATCTGTTGTTGTTGCTGTTGCTGCTGGTGATTTCGCTGCATCTGCTGCTGCATACTCGAAGCATTAACCCCGCTCATAGTCGCTGACATAATAGAACCACTAGCCCCCCGAGCAGGAGCATTCCCAAGATTAAGGGTTCGGGCTGAACTATCAATAACAGCGTTGCCTGCTTCTGTCAAATCAGGCCAGGAAAAGGTTGACTGCCCCCCCGAAGTCTGAGCCTTCCCAACTGACATCGATTTTCTCTCCTCTTCCAAATTTGAGCTATCATTTCCTCCACTTTTCCCTTCTTCAGAAACACGGTGATTCTTCTTCTGTTGTGCTGCTTGGGCAACTGCAGCAGCAGTCATGAAGTGATACCCATGCCTCGCAGCATCTGGAAGACTTTGAAGAATAGCATGATTCTGCGCAAAAGATGAAATATCAATACTCCCGGGAGGTGCTGTGGCACCATTTATGGAGGCAAATGACATGGCAAAAGCCTGAGAAGGTTCAACCCCAATTTTCGAGCTCTGTTGTGCCTGCTGCTGTTTCTTTTCACCGTGATTGCTGCCTGCAGCAGTAGCACCACCAGCTGTTGCTTGTGACATCATAGCATAATTTGGTGCATGTATAGGCATTGCAAAATTCTGCCCATAAATGCTCATATTTGTATGAGATACTCGACTATCAGCTGTAGAAGGACTCTCTTCACTGTGATGAGGGGCATTTTGGTTCTGCATCTGCTGGCGCTGCATTGACTGTGATGGCTGGTTCTTTGAGGTAGGAAAACCTTGCAAAGTTCCACTGCCACCATTAACACCAGTATTATGAGATCTGTGCTGTTGATTCTGCAAGTGCTTCTGGGATGACGAGGAACTAGCAGAAATGCTTGGGTTCTGATGACCCTGTTGGCCTTGTTGGGTGTGTTGGCTAGATGACTGCTGCTGCTGAAGCTGTTGAGGATGCAGCATTTGGGAAGAATAGAAAGAACCGTTAAAGAATGGCATTGCCTGAGGAGGAGTTCCTCGATAAGAAGGCGAAGCACCAACATGGGCAGGAATAGGAATTGGATAGGCGCTGTTCTGTAAAATTGCTAGGTACTGGGTTTCACTTCCAGGCATATTCGGGTAGTTGAAGCTCATTGCAGTTGCCCCAGCTACAGCCGTTGATGTACCACTTGTTGATGCAGAATTAGCAGCACCTGATGAAGATGCATTGCTTGGAACAGCCGGAGATTTCACATTCCCAGGTCGGACAGAAGCAGCAGCTGCAGCTGCCACAGCCTGCTGCTGATTTAATGGGAAGATGAAAGTAGGACCGTGCTGAAATTCAAGGAAAAGATGACCAAAAAGTTTGAGAATGCAGTTATTGATATGCTTAAAAAGTTTGATAATGCAATTATTCAACGTGGCAAAAGAAACTTACCAGCATATTATTAGGTGCTCCCGTGGCCCCTGGGGGTAATTGTTGCTGAAGTAAAATCTGCTTTCGTTGTGCTGCATCTACAATGTTGGTATTCTGAGAACTCTTTTCCTTCCCAGAGTGGCCAGGAAAGATGGCTAGATCCTTCACAGAGTTCCCACCTCTTCCCGGATGCAAATCAGTAGAAGGCAGTACATTCACATTGCAGGCCTTTGCCCCATATTGTAAAGCAGGACCAGCAGCAGCCGACCAGAAAGGATTTATTTTTGCAAATTGCTGATGGCAATTAATATTCCTTGCAATATAGCAATGGGTGGCACACCTCTTCGGCCTCGGTTGGTTAAAAAGCAAATGAGGCTGCTAAAACTCACCGAAAACAGAGCAACTCAGTCAGAATTTGGAGAAGACCGTTTTAGGAGAAGAAGATGAAGGCTGCTAAGACCGCCCATAAGAAAACAGAAAAATGAAATACCTGTATAGCAGCAGGAGGTACAGCATTTCCATCCATTGATACAACTCCTTGAAGAGGCGCCATATATCTGTAGATTCCAAAAATGTCATTTTCACACTGAAGATAAATCTAGACCTCTAGAGAAAGGAAAAAAGACCCAATAGAAAGCAAACAAAACAACCCGACCGTACCCCATGTGAGGAAGCCCACCAGGCCAGGTCGCCATAGACATTGGAAGAGGATGACAATTTGATTGGGCTGAAGAGAAAAAAGATGAAGATTTCACCGAATCAGCAACCGGTCCCAGCTCACATTATGAGCAGAACAACAACAAAATAAATGAGACCCATTACCTGTTTTATCGGTGGTGTTCGCCTGGTGCTGTTTCTGGACATTATGATGAATTTTGTTAGCACTTCCATTTAAATTATTCCCACTATCAGATTTTTCCAAATCAAGATGGAGATCAAGAGTTCTTTCTCTACTCGAAATCACACTACCCTTCTGGGATTCCGCCACATCGGCTACTATTTTTGCTTCTGGAATCACATCTTTTCCGATTTTCAACACTTTATCGTCCTCTTTGACTGCCGGCTTAATTTCCTGAGTAAGAAGCAAGCATTTAATACCATTAGTGTCACAAACTTAACCAGGACTAACTGATGGATGATAAATGAAAACAGGTGGGTGTGGGACCATCACCATTGCCACATCTGGTTTAGGATCTACAGCCACATAATCAGTCTCGCTGTCCCTTTCTGGAGATGATCTTAATGGAGGTGGTGCCTGTAACCCAAAAAGTCACCAAAAGAATATTAAAAAAACGATGGATTCATAATTTAGATTCAGTGAATTTCTCCAAATATGGAAGAAAATCTTAACTATTAAATGTAATCATCTTACCATTAGATCTATCTGGTACTTCTCTCTCTGGGTTTCGATCTCGAAAACAACCGGGTTCCTGAATTTAGATGAGAACATTACAACAAGTCAATCTTTAGAAAATCACAAAAAAAATCAAAATTAGTAGAGGAAAAAAAAACCAATTGTTACTTACGATCTCGTCTCACGATCATCACCAGCAGCAGATTCCTTCTTCGGTGACCTCGGTGACTCTTTATTCCCAGCCAAATCTCGAGACTCTGATTCTTGCATCGATGGCTTGGAATCTGTCAACCGATTGTTCTCGGACTTTACCAGCTCCGGCTGAGACAATGGTTCAACAGATGTAGGCAGATTTGAATCGCGTGGAACGCCATTTTCAGCTGATCCTGGATTTTTCTCCAAATAGGGAGAAGATGTTTCGGTTTTGGTAGTCTGATCGTTGTCAACTTTGACTGTAGATGAAATGGGACTGCTTCTTGCCGGATAAATCGATGGATTCTCATCTTCATACTTCACTGGCCTCGGTCTCTTCCTCTTTGGAGCTGCTGAATTGAACAAAAAGGTAAAAAATCATCAGAACAATCCCGACAAACCGTTTGCTCAGATCAAGATTCACAAATCAGAAAAATCCGCCTGAGCTTACCAATTGCAGACATGGATGAGCTAGAATTAGTCGGAGGGATGGCAGATGAGTGCTGATGAGTAGACTGAGAATTAGAGATCGGCGATGAAACTCTAGATTTTGCATCCGCTCTACTGTTGCTCACTTCTCTCGAATCAAATCTCATCGAATCATTCGCAACAATTTCAACCTTCGGAGCAGGTCCTTGCCTCATCAATCCATACAAAACCTCCGCAATCTCGATCTCAATCTCATCCTGAGCAGAGGAAGTGAATTTGGATGAAGATTTTGGCGGTCTCTGCTTCGGTCCATTCGGCTTCTACAACACCAAAAAAACACTTGTTACTAAATCGAACAAAATAGTAAACAAGGAAGAAAAATTGATCGAAACGCCGAATTCTGACCATCTTTTTCTTAGTTGAAGCATTGGATGAAGACGGTGAAACCGGAGCTGGCGATGCAGAAGCTGAAGCTAACATAGCTGCAACGTTCTGGCCACTAGACCTAGCTGGAGAGGTTGATGCTTGCCGGTTAATCTGCTCCGGTCCAACCCCGCAACTCGACGCCCATTCATGAGACCTCTTCGTATGTGCTGAGAAAAGAAAAATGAAAAAGTGATTTAAAATCTAAAGATCCATTGAAATCGGAGCTTTTTCTGTTACAATTTTAAATCTCTTCCACCTCTCTACCTGACCGAGCTTTTCTAGGAACCGACACGCCAATCATCTCATCCGGTGCTTTCCACGGCGCAGCGGCCGCAGGTGAGGTCCTCATAACTTTAGGAGGCGGTGGAAAACTTTTCCGATGATGATGATGATTATGATGATTAGATAAAGAAGATGAAGGATTTGGTGGAAGCATCCTCATAGAACTACTACCTAGACCTCCATCATCGTCTTCATCATCTTCATCGTCATTTACACTCTCCTCGGAACTATCATCTCCTCCGCCTCCTCCTCCGCCGTCTTCTCTATTCATCATCCTATCTACTCCTCTCCTCCTCTTCCCTCTACTACTCATCCGATCTCTATCCCGGTCTCGTTCTCTTTCCCGGTGGTCTCGTTCTCGGTCCCGAGAGTCTCGTTCCCGATCCCGATCTCGATCTTTTTTCACCGTCCCTCGATCTCGTAACCTCGCTGTTTCTTGTAACTCCATAGGGCCATCGTCCTCTGCAAAAACAAGAAAGACAACCTTAAATTAGCTCAAGAATATCAAGATTTCATAAACAAGAAATCAAGATCTGATGACAAGAAAATCAAACCTGGAGAGTCTCTTAAACTGCTGCCACTACGGTGTCGTCTCCTAGACGCTAGTCCGTTGGCCGCCGCCGCGGCCATACTTACTCGTCTAGCTTCTCTGTTTCTCTCCATCAATAATAATCACCAAAAGGTTAATATGACTCTTATCTCTCATCACCGGAAACCGAGCATTCTTTCCCGGAATTTCAAGATGTGTTCTTGTTCACCGGAAAAACAAGATTTTTTCACCGGAAAATGAAGATATGTTCTCCGGAAATTTCAAGAACTGAAAAGATCTTGATTTAAACACTTATCTTCTTCTTCTGCTTATTAACCCAACTCTTTATTTCTTTATTTCTTTCCCCTCTGTTTTGCCCTTTCTCTCTCCCCTTTTTCTCTCTCTCTCTAGAAATCTTCCTTTGTGCTCTCTCGTTCGTCTCCAATCTATCAATTTAGCTATTTCACTCTCAGCCAAAACCCACTCTCTGGCCCCGTGTTGAACGGTCACGATTGCTCGCTGGATTTCATGGTATCATCGTAAGCGTTCGATCAACGACACATCCGACGGCATCTATTTCGCTAAAACCTACATGGCAAAATCTCGACGCTCCAAGAATCTATCTCCTCGTATATAATAATATACTTGCCACGTGTATGCCTAGTTTTTCTTTGCCATCAAGCCTCCATGTTTACTCCTCACTCCTTTTATGGCATTATTTTATTCAATTAAATGAAAAATGATTACTTAGTAATTAATTAATATTAAATAAATGATAAATATATTAAATCTGTACTATCCTGAACGAAAAAACTGTTGCCCACGAATCACGATCAAAATTCATGAGATTAAAAGGAAAATATTTATTTCTATTAATAATAGTAATAAAAGTCCTTGAATTTCCCAAAGTGATGTGGTGACTGGCTATAGCCGGTGAGAGAGACCTTGGTAAAAGGAACATGACGATCACAAGGAATCTAGGTGACCGCAGAAAATATCGTTTCAACCGGTCAAATCTAATATTTCGGTGCCACGTGTCGTTACTTTTACTAAATATTATTTTAAAATTTACCTCAGATTTTTTATAATTACAGATGTAAATTATGGTATTATTTCCAAAAAGCACAAAGGGCCCCACCTGAAAGCAACCACAGTTGGGGAGTTTAATTTTACGGACATGATGTGTCATCTTGAGTGATACAAAGAGATCTGAGCCGTTGGTTTGTGATCTGACGTGGTAATAATATTAAAATAACTAAATAATATTATACCAGATGCCAAACAGCAAACAAAACCGAGGTGGCACCGAACCGTGAGGCTCGGTTGCATGTTGATGAGAGGGGTAGATCTGGGCCGTTGATGGTATGGGATTGGACGGATGAGATGGAGAGTAGAGGCTAGGTGTGAAACGCGAGTCACGGTCACGGAACTTCCGAGAAATGTGGGACCCATCTAAAATTAGATAGCTGCCTCTCTCTCTCCCCATCTAGAAATTATTTTCTTGGGTTGGCCTTATTATCACGTTCGCGAGATGGTGGCAGCTTATTGGTGACGTCAGCTTGGTCCCACTAAACAAAACCTAACCTTTAATTCCTCCAGTCAAATTTCACCGCGCGGTTAAAAGGTGTTTGTAACAAAAAAACATGGACGAATTACAAAAGTAACTCCTTTATTTAAAGGAATTTGCAGAAAACTATGACTCATTGTGTTTACACTAACAAAATAAACTATAATTTCCCTTAAAAAAAAAAAGAAAAAATAAACTATAATGACCTCAAGAACAAAAAGTTTCTATAGTAATGATATTATAAACCTTTTGATTTTTTTTTTATTATATTTTTTTATTACCTTTCTAATTTTATTTATGTTTGTTATTTTTTCTGTTATACCACGTAGTCATTCTGATGGATCTGCATTATTGCAGCGGTACTTTTAAGTGATGTTCACATTAAGATTAATTATCGTTCATTGTTTTTACATTGTTATTACATAAACAAAGATTATGAAGTTATAAGAGAGCTAAGAAAATGACATCATAAATTAAAAAACACTACTTCCTAATAAGTGATTACTAGATAATCCTAAAGCTCTCTTTGTTTGTAGAAATTTTGTAAATGAAATTGTTACCATGTCATATTTTACAATGTCCTATGGACAAATAGAAATTGTTTTTCATGCCACATCAGCTCACATGACTTGTTCAGAGAGCCATACATGTCACATCATCCGAGTTGAATAGTGAAAGCTTCTAGGAGGTTCTCTCTTATACAGATATTTTACTTCTTATATAGCGAACTATCTCGAGGAAGGCTTTCACTAATTTGGAACTCAATTGTTCTTGACCAATCTTATATGGTCGTCCTTAAAAAGTCAAAAACGACTAGGACTTTGATCGTATTCTTTCTTATATAAAGGCAGGTACATGCATACCTTAAAGTACGTTCACAATACTCAACTCCTTGAGTTCTCTCATTTCTAATCGTTAGTTCATCAACGAACTTAAGCATCGAAGAGGGGTCGCTGGTCTATAGCCCCTCTTTAGCTGACGTTTGTTTTCGCGAGTTTTACTAGCCTACGTAGACGTCAAGATTAGTTCACCGATAACAGAAATTTTTCATAAATTTTAGCTTTTTTTATGGGCAAACAAGTTTCATTAACTAGCATGACGATTCCAATTATTAGCCATACTGAAATTGAAAAGAAAACTAAGGACATCTTTTACCAAAATGTGGAGGAGAAACCAGCAAAGCTCCCGACTTTGCTACCTCCAAAATGTGGAGGAGAAACCAGCAAAGCTCCCGACTTTGCTACCTCGGCTACTTTATTAGAGATTCTTTCAACATACTTGCATTCAAAAAAAGTGAAAGCTGAAGTCCACTGAATAATATCATCTACTATGAAAAATAAGTCAATGAAGACCATTATAGAACCAATTTAACTTTTATTAAAACACAGTTTCATTAAGTGGTGAGTGACTCTCCAAATTAATTTGGAGAGTCGACATTAGATCAAAGATATTTCCAATCTAAAACCACTTGAATGAGACTGATAACTCGTTAGTGTCCGAACTCCATAACCGACGGCAAATGGTCACTAGATCCTATATTCACCAGAAATTTGATCACATGTTGCCGGATCCATACAACCATCAAATTTTGATCACGACTGTTTGTAGAGGAAAAAAATCTGCTGTCCCGGACTTCCTATCCCATTTTCCTGTCCCCCTTTTAATTTTTAACATGTGTAAAAAAGATTCCACGACGGGTTAATTCGGGGACAATTTAGGGTATAATAAAAAACCATTAGAATCTTTTTTACACATGTCAAAAATTGAAAGGGGATATGAAAATGGGATAGGAAGTCCGGGACAGCAGATTTTCTTCCGTTCGTAGAAGCATTTTGATCATTTTGTGATTTATTTTAAAATGCCCATAATCATTTTGATTACTCAATAGTTACAACTTATTTTTAACCAAAAATAAATAAATTACAGTTCCTGTTCTGCAAATTAATAAAATCATAAAGGTAATTTACAGAATTTATCCATACAACATTTTTTACAAGTGCATATTTTGTTTTAAATTCACGCGCTTATTGCGGAGATTGCTTCATTAGAATAAAAACTAAAAGTCCAGCGTGGAAATCCTTTCTCTACGTGTCATCTTATAAACAAGACACGTAACTACCTAATCGTCGCCCGCCTCGGATCTCGTTAATCCCTCACGAGCTAAAATAAAAATATCTTTAGCTGTTGTGAGGAAAAGATAGGGTGACTGGTGGGTTAGATAGATATCTAGATGCTAATGAACGACGTTTCCAACAACAGTCCCGTCACCCTATCAAAATAACTGTGAGAAAGAAAGGAAATAAAATTTTTAGGAGTCCTAGTGGCCACGTCAGATTGGAGCCCACATCAAAACTGGATTGACCCACCAAAATGATCCCGCCCGTTCCTTTTGTTGCTTTATTTAATTAAAAATTATTGGCTGTCATTCTTTTAAATATCCTTAGAACATGCCACGTGTTAAATCACGTTGCCACGTCATATTAATAAAGGGCCGTTTGGCTCTCTTTTCTTTACTGTACAGCTAGCTAACCCTAGCCGTCAATGGCTTAGCCTCAAAGGAAAAAACTATGACCCGTTTCTACCATTTGCTTTTATTTTTTAATAATTCATTTCTTATAATTTTATCTTTTACATATTTTACAAATACTTAGGTGAAGCAGTGAAATAAAAATTGGCATAAATCATATGTAGATTATTGTTCAAAAAAGGTATTTGGGTTTCAACTTTCAAAACGATTTATTAACTCTGTCGGTTATTAAAAAATTAATTTATTTAATCATTTCGCGCTGATTTGACACAAAATTGTTTGACACAAAATTGATGATTGTACAATATTGCACATCATATATATTTTTTGTGCAAAAAAATCCAAACCACACACATTAATGAGGAAGATGGAGGCATATGAGTGAAGTGTTTTAGTCATTTGCACCAAAAAAGATTGACGTGACAGTATTTTTTACCGTTAACGAAATATGCATAAAACAACTTTCTACCAAGTCAGCATGGAATAATTCAATAAGTCCACTTTTTTAATAGTCGAGGAACTCAATAGGTCGTCTCGAAAGTTAAGAGACTCAAGTGAATTTTATAGACAAATTTAAATACATGTATATAGTTTATGCCAATAAAAGTTGTTAAAAGCTAGTCGGAGCAGCTAGACTATCGATAACCAATCAGGAATAAGTAAAAGAAACTAGTTGGATATAAATCAAATTTTGTGCACCTAAACTATATAGACAATTAATCTAAAATTGAATTCTCAACTTTTTACATTTAAGGGGCTCGTACGTCAAACGCCCTCCATTTGAGCTAGATATTCTCTCAATTAAAAAAAATTGCATACATCAAAACTCAATTTGGGAGCTCAATTAGAAAAGGCTTAATACATACTTTTCTTATAAACTTTTAAAAAATGGTTAAACTATAATTGAGATATATTTTTCTCGGGTCTAATTAAAAGTATAATTATTTACCTCTTTTATGTTAATGTGGCTAACGATAAGGAAGAGTGAGAAAATAGAGAGAATGTAGTAAAAAAAAGTAACATTTAGGCTCCGTTTGGTGTTGCTGTTGCGGTTAGCTGTTGCGGTTAGATGTTGCGGTTAGCTGTTGCTGTTAGCTGTTGCGGTTAGCTGTTGCTGTTTGTTGTTGTTGTTTGCTAATAGTTGTTGGATAATTAGTGTTTGGAAGAATTATAAAAACAGTTGTTGTTGACATGTGAAAAGACTTATACGCGTATACTATTTACCAATATAAATTAATAATAATATAAATTAAAAAAATAAGTTGGGGTAGTTTTGTCAAAGTCTACTTGTGGTTTAAAATACAAACTAGAGTTTCACGAAAAGCTCCAAATTGGAGCTTTTCACGAAACGCTCCGTTTTGGTTCCAAAACTCTAAATGCTGTAGTTCCAAAAATATAACCAAACACCTATTTGTGAGCATATTGGAACAAAAATGCAATATGCTCCTACGAAACGCTCCTACGAAACGCTATATGCTCCCACGAAACGCTTTACTAAACGGGGCCTTAGTCCCATTAAAATTTTCATTATAGTCTCCAAATCTAATTCAACCAAAAGTCTATGAAGTAATAACTGAATTTTAGTGCATTGCTTACCATTGTGAACTGAATTTGGAATCGAACAACTTAACCGTAATCAGAAAATTCGATCCGGCGAAGAAAAATGGAGGGAGAATAAAGGAGAGGTAAGAAAGTAAAATTGCGAACCGTCTTCAGGCCACCGCCGTCGACGATCTGAATCTCAAAAACCGCCGCCGCCCGATTTGAATCCCCAAAACAGCCAAATTGCATCAAACAAACCGTCACCGCCGATTTGAATCTCCAAAACCATGCCGCCGAATTGAATCTCAAAAAGTGGCGCCGCGGATTTAAATCCCATAAATCAAAGAAGAGAAGGAAGAATGGAGAAAGGTAAATGAGGAGGACGATTTGAGAGAGGAGCAAATTAGGAGTATTTTGGTTAATTTAGGTTTTAACCTAACAACTTTCCTATTTTATTCCTTTTCAATTTCAGTTCTTAAAAGTTTTTCTCATTTCATCTACAATCTAAATTGCTGACGTACGTGTGAGGCGAGTGAAATACACTCAAATTCGTGCAACTGTTTATTGTTCGAAAAATGGGTAAATAGTTCCAGTTTTAATTAAACCAGCGAAAAACCTATAACAATTTAGGCTGTAAATGACATTCAAAGTTTAGGGAAAAATTGTGCATCAAACGTATAAAAACTAAAGACCTTTAAATCTTAATTGCTCAAATTAATTTATCCACCAAGAAATTGGAAATCTCGATTGGTTGTATAATATCGAGTCGAGTTGGAGGAGGGTTTTTGTAAGGTTGTTGTGCTCTGTTGGTTCTTGTGGTTCAACAGAAATAGAGTGCTCCATGGATCTGTTTGCTGGAATGTTGATGATATTTGTCGTTTCATGGAAAGCTGGTTGGTGGATTGGACAATAGCAACGCTGGTTCCTTCGATGGTGACTATTGTTGTAGCAGCAGGAAGGGTTTGTTGGAAAGCTCCAGCTAGTGGTTGGGTGAAAATCAATTCGGAAGCAACGTGGAAGAAGGACGTGTCAAGAGGGATTGGAGCTGTTATCAGGGATGAAAAGGGCGAGGTTATTTTTTTTGTTGTTGCTCCCTTAGCTCCGACAGGTTCTGTAGAGGTTGTCGAGATCATGGCTATCCTTCTCGAGTTGGAGACGGCGTGGAATGGACGTTGTTCTAAAATTGAAACTGAAACGGACATGTCTATTGTTAATGTGCTTAATGGTTCATGGGTTATGGACTTTACTGCTACTCTTTTCTTGGATGGTATCTCTAATTGGAGATCCTTGTTTCGTGATTCGGAGGTCCGATATGTCCGGCAAATTACCAATCAAGTTGATTAACGATGATTGCTTGATTATAAAAAAAAAAAAAACTTATCCACCAACTAATGTCTTGGTGTTTATTACATTTTATTAAGGGAGTGTAACAATATGACTACAAATCCTATGATTGTAGAAAATGAATTATAAAAAAAATAATTCTCAAAATTAACTTTAATATTTATTTATTTATTAATTATGGTAAAAATTAATAAAATATTGTGTGTGACAAAACATTATTTAAATTTTAGCATAATATTTATAGTCCTTTTTATATCCATCATCATATTCTTTATTGTTGAGATTGCCCGTTTCTCAAGAACTCTTATGCACTTAGATTATTTTAATATTTATTTGTTTTGTTGCTTTGTTTAATTATATTGTCATTGTTCCATTTTTTTTGTTAAAATATTGGCATTGTCCATCATGAACCATCTAACATGAGAATATTAAAAGATATTCTTACATATCTTAAAATATGATTATATAATTTTATCTTAAGATTGTGATTACTATAATTATAATATTTTTTTTTTGATGGCATAGTTATGTTATTAATATACACACAAGAGGCATACTTGAATTTGTCAAAATAAAAAGAAAAAAATTCATCTCTTAAATTTATAAAGTATTTTATTAGTTTTTTTTTTAAATAGTATTTATTAGTTTCAAAATTCATTTTAATTTATTACTCTGTTTCTTTATAACATTGAATGAATTATATGGAAACTAATAACATAAAATACAAACAAAATAAGTTACAAACACCTTAAAAAATTTAAACAAAATTTATGGATACATATATAGTATATTAAAATAGATATTTAGTTGTCAGGATATTAAAATAGATTCTCGTCCAAAAATAAATAAATTACCTTCAGTTAGAAAATAGAAAGCATCCAAATTAAAATTTTGGCTTATATGCCTGGAAAGTTATTATGATCAGGTGCATAGAATCAAATTAATTAATATATGCATTACCATTAAGTTTTTGACCGTTTGTTAATTACTCCCTCCGTTTTATAATAGAAGACATTTTTACTATTTAAAATAAGAATAAGAATGTCACTGCAAGTAATAATTTACTCCTAATTAATGTGCTGAAAATATTTCCATTATTCTCTCTAATAATATATTATTCCTTAAATGAAAATGGTAGTGATGAAAATTACTCAAATAATTATTCCTTTTATGGCCAAAAGGCCTTATATTTTGGAAAAAATAGAAAAACCAAAAGGTCTTATGTTATGAAACGAATAGAGTAGCATTTAAGAAAATTAGATCTTCACTTCTGAAAAACAAAATTATAACACAAAAATTTAATAATTTTAATGATAAATCGTCTACTTTTTAGCTAAATTCACTTTTTGGGAATGTTAAGAATTGAACTCCATATCTAGTGAGTAATAGTTTAGTAATTATTATATTGCAAAAGAAAATGTGAGGTTATGAGTTCAAATTATGATTGACGAATGTGAAATTCTAAAAAAGTAATTAAACTCACGACCCACCAAACAATGGTTTAGTGTATTATGCTCCTAAACAAAACGTGAAATCTTGGTTCGAATTTCAAAATTGACAAAAATGAAACTCTGAGAAAAGAATTGAACTCACTCATTTTCTTAAAAAAAATAAATTAAACTTACCACTACATATTATATTTGGGTTTGTTTTTTTTCAAAACTAGACTACTTTCTATAAGACATTTACATATTTAAACTACTTTGCTTTACGTTTACCGAACTAGACAATTTCAAGGTTTTGGGACAAAAATACTCCTTATTTGAAAACATCACATAACCCTTCGCACACACCTTCACTTCCCTCTTCTGTCCCTCCTTTTGTTCTTGTTTTCCCGTAACTCCTCCCTCATTTATTGTCACTCTATTATTTCTGTTTTCCCATCTATAAACGACGACCAACACAGAGCGGGGACAACAAGTAAACGACGACAAAGACGAGTAATTGGGTGAGAAGAACAACAACTGCAGTGACAACATTGGGTGTTAAATTGATCGATGACAAACAAACAACGACAACGACAAAGTAAACATCGACGAAATCAATGATACTGACGAACACTGAGGGTTTCATCGATCGACAACACTGAGGGTTCATTGATAGACGACGTGGAGATTTGGTGACGATGAAGAGAAGAATGGCAAATCTAGAATTGGCTAAAATAAAAAAACAACCGAAGAAGAAAGAAAATAGAAAAAGAGCAAAAGAAAAGGACTGGGAAGAAACATTAGATCCAGTTTCAATTTTTCTTTCGTTATGTCGTGCGGCAGGACAATACAAAAAACAACAAAAAAACTTGTCGTCACGACAATACGACATGTTTTTTTCGTTGTTTGTGTGATGTCATGCAAATTTAAAGATTAAGTAGATTATGAAAACTTGGTTTGAGCATCATTTCACAATAAATAAACTTCACAAATAACAAATTGTTCATCAATTGGATAAATCGAAAAGAAAAAACATATTAATGGTGTTGATTAGATTCAAATTTGTTGTTTTTCAAAAAGTTCTCGATTGAATATACTATAGATGGTAGAAGTATTTGACAAATGTATTGTAAAAATATATTCTGGTGTCACTAGGCTATGAAACTCGCCAGAATCATAAAATATATTATGGTGGAGAAGGAAACGCAAAAGTAGACGAGTGAGAGGGCAAGAGAGTTGAATGAGGAAGAGAAACACCTAAGGTTCCATATCGAGATAATGACAGACAAGATGAAGAAGGAGAGTTGAGCAAATGACATACAAGATGAAGAAGGAGAGTTGAGCAATTGAAAGAACAATGACAGAGGTCTCACCATTGAAGATGCCATGACTGAGCTTTTTGAACTTCTAGAGATGAAGGGCATGAATAAAAAAAGACGTGCTCTATGAGTTGATAAATGAATGAGATGAAAATATGAAGGGGAAGAATAAATAAATGAATCAAAACAATGTGCTTTGTATGTTAATCGGAAAATGAAGGACATGAAGAAGAAGATGAATCAAAACAACATGCCTGTGCGTTGGTCGAAAAATGAAGGAGATGAAGAGAAAGAGGAAGGAGATGAATCATAAGAACACGTTTAAGAAGGTGAGGAATGAAGAAGTTAGGTTACAGAAGTTGGTTTTGTAGAAGGAAGGGCATTTTTTCCATAAACTTTGAAAGTGTCTGATTTGATAAACGTAAAACGAAGTAGTTTAAATATATAAACAACCTATAATAAGTAGTGTAGCTTTGTAAAAAGAAAAACACTTAAATGAGTCTGAAAGGCACCAAATCATTATTTGATAATCAATCATCTAAATAGGATTGAAGTACACAAAATTAATGAAGGAATTGTCAAATTACTCTATTAATTCATAATCTATACGAATTACTTGCGCTCTATATACTTTCTCCGCCAACCACTGTATTATATTATTATCTTACGATTTTGTAAAGAGATGTTGTGATTGCATCAATGGCATTGCATAACGAAGAACATCGTTAGTTGATCCCACATTTTCACAATTCGATCAAAATCTCAATTCTGTGACGTACAATTATAATTCCAATGATATCGATATAGATGAGAATCATGAGGATACTAGAACAACTCAGATGAATGAATTGATAGAACAAATCGCTTCTAATTTATACTGAAACAAATAATTTTGAAGTGCAACATGTCATAAAGTTTTATTTATATATTTGCGTTAAATTTGAAAAATAATAACATAAATATTTAAAAAGTTATTATTTATTATTATTATTATTTGTTTATTTATTGATAAATGATATATCCATATTAATCTTTTCATAGGTTAACAACAACTATTATTTATAAGTTTTTCAAACACTATTATCAAACAATTATTGGCAAACAACAACAGATAACAACAACAACTAACCGCAAACAACAACAACTGTAAAACCAATAACAACTCCAAACAGGCTCTTAATTATAGTGAAGTAATTGTCATAATGAATTGTTATAAATGCAGTTATCACTTGGTCATGCTCCTTAAAGATCTGTAAAAAGAAAAATGAATGTCATTTAAATGAATTGGTTTGAGAAATTTAGATATTTAACTTTTTATAGTTATTGAATAGTGGTATGTTTGAAGTCCAATTTCAAAGACATATAGGATATGCAAAATCAATTTTAATAAATGATTTATAATTTAATAGCAATAATATTTATAGGTTGAAACTGGAAACTTGAAATGTTTGAGCATTGGACTTTTTTCTAAAAAAATAATAATGGACTAGCTCAGGGTGAATATGCATTGGACCAAGTTGAAGGACGAAAATGCATGTCAACAATAATAAAAATAAAAATAATTATGCTTTGAAGCTGGTGTTGATCAAAACTTCAATTTTAGGTGTAAGCTATGCTTACTTTGTTTTTCCTTTACTTTGTTTTTACTATGTCCAATTTACCATTAGATTAGATTTTAACCCATGATCTAATGGTGGATAAAACAAAGTAATGCTTACTTTGTGAAAATTCAAGTGACCTTAGAATTTCCCTCAATTTTATAGTTCTTATTGCTAGACTCATAAATAATATTTAATTAATGAACAAATAAGATATACGGAAACAATTCTTCTTCATTAGTATTGGAAAACAACCAAGAAATATTATTTTATAGAATCTTGTTTAATCTAGTTTTATTTTATATATTTAATTATAACAAATATTTAAAATGCCACATAGGATAGGTCAAGAATATAATAATGCCAACTAAATTTGGACATAATCATCCGCTTAATGTATTTAAAAATAAATTAAATTCAAATAATGTGGACCCAGACTTTTAATACATTTTCTATGTAATCAGTATTTAAACAATTTGGTAAAAATTGATTGTAGTCTCATTAATATGGTGAATAGAATGTGGTTTGTTAAAAAAAATAAAAAATTGTGGTTTGGAAATTGGATAGAAAATTTAAAAAATATATGGTGAATAGAGAGTTGAGAATTTGAATTTTATTTTTTACTCTGAAAAAATATTTAAACAATTTTACTCTAAAAAAAAAGTCTTTCTTTGTTTTTGTTTAAAATAAATTAAACAATTCGTTGTTTCCTTCTATTCATATTATTGGAAGGATGAAGGTCAAAATTTTCTTTAACTGGGAATGTAGAAATGACCTATAACATATGAATATATATTTGTTCATAACTTCTGCAATTAAGATCAGTTTTATTATTACATAGTTGAGTGTGTAATAATGCATTGATTGACTATTATTAGACTGTCTAATGGAATTCGAATAAGTTCTTCGATAAATTGAAACCATTTCGTATATTTTCATGAAAAGAGTATAATCATATTGATAGGATATTAAATATTTAAACCATTAATTTTGTGTATTAATTTATATTTGCGGACTTGTTTATTGATATTTCAACAACTTCTCCAACTATGCTAGTATTAATATTATAAATATTTTAAATGTAACTGATTTTGAAAGGTCTGATTAGATAATTAAATGTTGATCATTTCGGTTTAATTAAATTCTTAAAATTACATGATAAAATTTACGTTGATTAAAAATTTAAGTCTTAAATTTATATATTTCATGATATTATGTGATTTTTAGTATTTTTGTGTAATTTTCATTTTCTGCATTTTTCAATGTATTTTTTGCTTATTATTATTATTTGTTCTTCATTTTATAACTAGACAGAAGGGTATTTACATAGTCTAACAAAGTTTTATATAAAGAATTATAACTTTATTTAACCAACATGTATCTTTCCATTATTGAAATAATTGTTCCATGTAGAAAAAAGTAACCAAAACTAAAAATAGAAAATAGACAATGAATATTATCCTCTATTTTGTTCCTTTTCTATTTGACAAACCAAAAGAAGTCTTAGAGTAAATATGTAATTTTTGTAAAATACTAAGGGTAAATAATTTATTAATCTCTAAGTTATGACAAAACACACTGTTTAGTTCATGTGTTTTTCGAAATACACTACTACATTCCTGAATTTTGCAGAAACCAACACTTTAATTCCTCCCATTAAATTTTTTTGAAAAATATGTTAGTCAAACTTTAAACTAAGTCAACTCTGCTTATAATAAATAAAAATTCTGTAATTGCTCTTGCCATATTTAAAATATTTGACTGACAAATTCTCAGAAAAATTTAACGTTAGGAATTAAAGTATTGATTATGTCAAAACTCAAAATTGTAGTAGTGTATTTCGAAAACACTAGAATTAAATAGTGTGTTTTGTCATAACTTAAAAACTAATAAATTATTTACCTAAATACTAATAATAAATTCAGCTTTATTCCTTTAAAACAATTCATAGTTTTTCATTCAACTCCTACAGTAAAAATTCTTTTTGGTACAAGTAAATTTATTTTTCTTTTTTAACACAAGTAAATTTATTTTTAAGTATTTGAAAAAAGAATATTGAATTTTTATTAAAGTGAATTTTGTTTTTGACGGTGCAATAAAAAAATTAAAGAAAAAGTAATAGAAAAGTCCACAAAGTGGGACAAAGCGTGTGGTATGATACAGAGACTTTTGCACAACTTTGTTGGGTTTTTTCGTTATAATAATCAAATTTATTTATCATCTCATTGAGATCTTATCTATGCTTCAAATGGGACCTAACCTTTTTTTTTTCCCTCTCTTAACCCACATGCAAACAAATTTTAAAATAACTTTATTCCAATGTAACTTTTATACAAATTTGTACTAAAGATTGGATTTCTTTGACCTAACCTCACCATTTTTAATTACTTCGGTTATTTTTTTTATACAAATCTAATTGTATTTGGTGTACAGGACAATCTATTTATCGATATGAAAATAGATGCTCCGTTTTGTTTCGTTTTATTTTATATTATACAATATATATTTTATGGTAGGAGACTAAATTAAAAATAGATCTCATTTAATATCTAATTTGTTTAAAGCGATGGAGAGGTGAGCTTAGAAAGTTAATCTCAACAAAGTTCAAAAACTAATACCTGAGAAGGGGAGAGAAAGGGTGTGGTATTGATTTTCAAGGATGAGATTTGATCGTTTAAATGGAAAAAAAAAGACTAAGTAGTCCTTGATCATTTTTCAAAAATCCAGTCATATTCTCTTTCTCAACTTCTCTTCCATCTTTGTTCACGGTCCTCCTCCTCTACTCTCCATCTTCGTTCAAGTTAAGGAACCCAATTGTTTTTTTGAAATGCGACCAAAGCGATCAAATGCAATTCCGTTCCAGTTAGGGAATTAATAGTTTTTCTGAAATGCGATCAGTACGATTAAAATGCAATTCTGTTCCACTAAAGGAACTAATCGTTTTTCTGAAATGCGATCGGTGCGATCAAAATGCAATTATGTTCCAATTAAGGAACCCAATCGTTTTTTCTGAAATGCGATCAGTGTGACGAATGCAATTCTGTCTCCGAAAATGCAAGCAATCGCATTCAATTGTACTTTGAAAATGGAGAACGCCGGAAGAAATGGAAGACTGCTGGAGATAATAGAGGACCACTGGAGAAAATAAAAGATGCCGAAAGAAATAGAGGACGCCGGTTGGAGTTCGCCGGAGATGATAGAGGACTCCAGCGATAATGGAAGACGTCGGAGATGATTAAATGATGTCGAAAACTCATTCAATTAATGAAGAATCACGATGAGGAAGAAGATGAAAAGGGAATAGGTATCTAGAGATAGGATCAGGTGAGACAATGTCATTATGGAGAGACTTTTTTTAGTGTGAGACAATTAAAAAGTGGTGGCATTTTTGAAATTTTAAAAACATGGAGGGGCATTATTGAAGGGAAGAGGAGGTGATGTCAGCGCTGATGTCACATCTGGAGAGAGAAAAAGTTTTTATTATTTTATTTAAAATGCATTTTCCCGCTCTTTCCGAACTCATTTTTCAAAAAAAATTATACCATTGAACTCGTATTAATTAGGCGGTCATTTTGAGATCCATTGTTGTTATTTATAGACGATTTTTATTTTTTTAATTTTTGTTCCAAATTGGATACTTGGTTGTTCTAACAGAATACTACATTTGTTCCACTAGACTACTACATTTGTTCCAGCAGAATATTTTCATTATTTTTTTTAAATGCACTCTGGAAGTGTAAAAAAATGTAGTATTTTGGTGGAACAATTGGAGTAGTCCGATGGAACAAATATAGTATTATGCTGGAACAATTTAAAAAAAAAATCAAAAAAAAATCGCCTGTAAATAAGAAAAATGAATCTCAAAATGACCGCCTAATTAATACGAGTTCACTGGTATAATTTTTTTTGAAAAATGAGTTCGGAAAGAGCAGGAAAATGCATTTTAAATAAAATAATTAAAACTTTTTCTCTCTCGAGATGTGACATCAGCGGTGACATCACCTCCTCTTCCTTCCCTTCAATTCACGCATGAGAGGTGTTCCTCTAATTACAAGTTTGCCACCTTCCCCAATTGAATTACAAAAATACCCCTTGTCTCACCATAAAAATTAGTCTCATCCTAAACTCTTGTCTCATTTGAACTTGACTCTAGGTGGCTAATATTATATTCAAATATAATTTAAATTGATCAACAAATTGGACATTTCCATCTTTTTCTACTAAAACCTAATTCCACTAATCCCTCCAAACAAATAGGGTTGTTTAATTTTAGTATCCATCTGGTTCTTCATCGCGTTATTTAGTCAAATTATAGACATTTAACCAGACCTCGCCAAACGACATAACATATCCATGATAGCAATATTAACCCTAACACGACATGTTATTTAGGTAGTCATTATGGCGTTTGACATGTTATCACTCAAGATTATTTTTGTAAAGACTATACCCTAGTTGTACCGTACAAAAATCATTACAATCAATAGTGCATTGAGAAAACTTCATTTATCGGAGTCATTGCTCGACTCCACAAAAAATATTACAAATTTTGTTGTGTCCTGCTATTCAAACTCATTTCACTGTCGCAACTAAAACACGATTGGTTGTTAGGAGTTTCGACCCAATTGATCACTCACCTCCTTTTAACTTTAACCCGATAAAATTCGGCTTAATTAAGGTCGTAAAAGTACAAGAATAGAACTCCTCATCAATCACTTATGAAGAAAAGAACACTATTAATACAAGTACAAAATATAGAATAATGAATTTTTACTTTTACAAATTAAGTTATCTTGACCATAATTTATATAGAAAAACTCGCATACAAATTCGGAGTTCGCAAATTAGTTTATTGAGAGCAATGAATATATATTAATCTTAGTTTGGTTCGAATGGCAGACGCTTTTGAGGAGAAATGGGTAAAGTGAACTTGGTCGAATAATTCTCATACTAAACTAAAAACCCAACATTGAAATCTTCCAAAGCTTGAGGTCTTTTAGTCACCACCATTCCAAGAACATTCGTATAGAAATCTATGGAAGTTTCCACATTCCTACACAATCTTCATACATGATTCAACGCCATTAGAGGAGCCTCTTGCTGCTCTTTTTCTTTCTCTTCATGCGCCATACTTCTTGATCTTCTTCTTCTTCCTCCTCCTTTAGGACAGGGTTATTTCATTTTCATTACTTTACTTCACCTTATAAAGGACTCCCGTTTGACTGACACGTTGAGAATCTTATGACACGTGTGGTTATACTGGATTTATTCAGATGCAGTGCGGTGCAACTTACACAACTCAATCACCAGTAAGACACGTCGCCACCACTTTTTCATGCGCGGTGTGCTAGGTCACTCCCAAGCTGGCAAGAAAGTTACTATTTATGTTTGCCGAAACTTTTATATTAGCCAATGTTCTACGTTTTCTCCGAAATCCATAACATACTTTTCTGGATAGCTCTATCTAAATATTGCAATGAGAAATTTTATGGTATATTCGCAAATAGACAATGTTGTATATGAAGTTAATAAATAGTTGTCACGTGGTCCTTCAGTCAATAGAATTTTAACATCCTGTAATTAATCGAAAACACATTTTTAGCTAATTAATTATATAAAATAAGGAATAAAATAAAAACTTTAAACTTTTACAAAATGAATCCTAAACCCCAAATTTTGAATGTTGAATGTTAATCTATATAATGTGTCCTTCAATTATTAACCCTTTGTACGGATAACGTGTTATGTGGAATGTATTATAAAATTTTGCTTGCAAATAGATAACTTATTTTCGCTGGAGGATGGTTGTTTTGTTTTTATATTTAAAAGTTAATTTAGCGACAAAAATGTATAAAATAATAACTATTTTTGTACAAAAAGTAATATATAGAAAACTTCTCAGTTTAATGTAATTTTTTTTTTACTATGTGGAAAGGATGACATCACTTATGAATCGCATGTGATTCAACTTATGTCGTTTTCTTATTAAGTTAGCACCGAGTATGGTTCCATAGAAAGTTAGACAAAATAGTTAGCTTTTGTTACGCAGATATGATTATGTTTATGTAAAACATATATAGAAAATATAGTTAACTCTCTTATTAAGTTTGATTTTGGTTGTAAAAAAAATAAATTTTGGTTTTGTTTTCACAAATTGATTGAACTCGAACACTGATTTTAATGATGGTTATATTTTATATAATTGGAAAACAAATTCTCTTTCAGTTCATTTTAGTTTTACCTTAGTTGCTACTTTAGTAATTTTTGTTATCTGATAATATTTGAGGAATTTTTTGGGTGTCTGGTTCGGCATGCTAACTTCTTTTAATCCCCCTCCATACCAAGCTTTTATTTAAAGCTTTTTCGTATTTTAAATTAATTGTGTAAAATAATCGCAGTGTTTTCTTTACTTTTTATAAGGTGAAGATAAATTAGGTCCACTATCCAACTAAAAAGTTGGGCTGGACAATGAAAGTTTGGTGTCAATGGTTTAATGGACCATAAATACAAGTATAAAATCAAAGGAAAAAAAAAGAAAGAAAGCCTTGAAAAGGATTTTATTCGACAAACCAAAAGCCCATTCTTCATCAATTCATGTCTTTTCCAGAATTTAGTATTCCTTTTCAATCTAAACTAGTCGAAGACCCGCGTGATACGTGGGATTATTTGAACATTTTTATTTTTTTTACTTATGTGAAATCTTCAATATTTACAAAGCATATACTTTTACCTCATTCCTATCTGGAATTTGTTTAGATAAATGGCATATAAAACTCAAATATCATTTACTGATTATAAGAAAAAAGAGCCACTAAAACAAACTTAAATCATACAACACAATGGATACTACTAATTTAGCAGGCAAGATCTCCATAGACTACCATGAGCGTACAATTGTTACTAATCATAACGACGACAACAATTAACCAATCATAATGCATTCTTAAATAAACAAAATCCAACTACTCAAAATTCATTCTGTAAATTTCATATGTTGCATATAAAAACTTAGAATCTTAAAATTGAATTCAAACCAAACTCAACTTGACATCAGTAATTTAAAAATAAACCTTTCTAGACTTCAAATAAGCGCTTGAGACCATTGATAATATTTGCATTCCCGTTGCTGCAAGTCCTACATATAAAACAACATTGAAGACCCTAAGATTAAGTTAATATAAAACAAAACCCCAATTATCCAAAAAACTAAGGATGATAGTTAAAGATTAAAGAAACCGAAAAATGAAAAGCAAGAAAATCCAACGGTATCCATATGATTTCATTTGTTACTTTTTTGTCCTTGAGACTCATATCAAATCTTAGTCAAATTCAAACTTACATGAAACTCCTTGAGTTCAATCATTAAGGAAAGGAAATCAGTAACGTTATTAAATAAGAAATCTAAATATGACAGAAATAAACATATAAATATAAGTAGCCGATGCATAGAAAATAAAAGTAGTAAAAGATTGTAGAGTTAAACTAAAAGGGAAAACAAACCTCTTAACTATTTCTAAACGTGTTGGAACTTGAGGCAAATCTTGAAGGTAGTCGAAGTGGGAAAGAGAAACTTTGTTGGTATGATAAAATATGATGATAATATGATAAGTAAAGTAGTCAAACTAAAACAACATTCAATAAAAAAAAGTTTCTTCCTCCCAATTTGTTTTTTTTTTCTTACAACATGAAAACCCAATTTGGATTTTCAAATTTTTTGTCCATTTTGTCTTAGCTAGATATAGATTTATAGTTAGAAGGATGGGTATGTTATTATGATTGTTATTATTATTGTTTGTAACATCAATTTGTAATTAGGAGAGGATGATTTACTAATTGAGGAAATTGGAAGAGTTTTTTGTAATTTGTAACATAAAAATTTAAAGGAATTAGAAGAGTTACTTTTCAAGAATTAAATTGTGTTGGTTTCAAAAAAAAAAAAGAATTAAATTGTGTTGAAAAAAATAAAAAATTGTGAAAACTCTATAAATTTGATTGTGATGAAGGGGATTTGGTTCCCCTTATATATATATATATATATATATATATATATATAGATATTCATCTAAATGCGAATATCTAAACTTTTAGTGATTATAACAATTAGTATCAAGCTGTTTAATAATAATAATAATAATTAGTATTAAGCCCTCAGTGTTTTGTCAGTTTTCTCATTTAAAAGTAACATTTGATAAATGTAAAATTGCTTTAGCTTTTCAATTCGTTACAACATATTTGGAATAGGAAATATTATAAATATAAAAATTATATGTTTTAATTACAAGCTGGAAACGAGGGCTATTGAAGAAGGAAATCTCAACTAGATTGACACCTCCAATCATACAACCGCAAACCCGACCCAAAATATTATTAGTACAGAGCGAAAAGTACAAGAAAGAAAGAAAGGAAAAAATGAATTAAGTGAAAATTGGTACGAGTTCCAGCCACTGAAATTATCAGAAAAGTAAACATTACAAAATGGTGGAAGGGAATCCCATCACTCTAGAGAAGTAGCTTGACTATTATAATTAGCTAAAACATTTACAACTTCATTGCTTTCGTGATAAATATGTGTAACCTTGATTTGCATGTCTACATCTATTGAATATACTGAATGCAATCCATCCAAATGCTCCAAGAGATGTTGTTCTGGAAATTAAATAAATGAACAACATAAGAAAGTCACATTTTAACCAAACACGAGATTCGAAGCTTGAGCGACCGCATAAATGATATAAATTAACTTTGAAAGAAAAGAAAAGAATTGAAGAAAGCGGGAAAGAGAAACAAACAATCAAGTGAAAAGCTTCTATATAGAAAATGTCATGAATAAAAAAACTTTGTTAAATTAACTAATACATGTCAAATATTTTGAATAAATGGATTTTGATACTTAAAACAGAATTATAGTGAATAAAAAGAAAAAAAAATTAAAATACCCTATGTACTAAATTAATTAAGTCTTTTTCTTTAAGAAACTTCAAATGATTTTAAATAATATATATGGTGTACCTTCTCTGCTTTCTAATTGGGTGATTGCATATGGACACATGTATCTCACTTTAATATGATGAGAATAATCAGTATCTCAATCACAACACAATTATCTATAGATAATAATGAGAATAATCATAACAAAGTTTGAATTATGTAAATGTGAAATTGATAGTGACATGGATTATTCCACTTATTTTTTCCTCAAACAAGTATCTTATCTTCTTCCCAATCAAAGTTCCATGTTTTTACCTAGATTGAGTCCTAAAATTCTATTTTTGCTTACTCAATTTATACATTCATAATTCTAATTATGTGTTTCTTTTATCAACTATTAAGTGTAGTGGTTACTTCAAAGTAACCATAGAAAGATTATTGATAATAATAACTTTTTATAATTAGATTTAGTTTTTATATGTAGTTTGAGACGTTTCCTTATTTTTCTTCCAAAATAACTATCAACAATTATTTTCAATATTTTTTTGATGGGGTAGCCATTAGGACTACAAAACACAGCCTGGGGAAACCAAAGCCCATGATGTCAGGACATCATGCAAAAATAAATAAATAAATAAAATTCAAAAACTGCCACAGGAGGCAAGATATAAAAATGTAAACCTAAGGAAAGGTCATAAGTCCAATTTACCATTCGGTCTGCACATCTACTTTTCAATATTAACGAAACATTAATATTGAAAAGAAAAACAATTGAAAAACCAAATAACCACTTATTTATGATCAATATGTATTTCAATAATTACAGGTAGTGTCTAGTGAATGTTTGATTCTCAGATGAAATAATACCTCGGGTTAATAATTTAATGTCACATAGAGTTTGAATTAATAAACTTTAATACTATATAATTAATTACTTATATTTTTAGTAAATTTATGTATAATTTTAAATTAAAGCGTTAAACTCTTGGAATTTTTTTTAAATCATATTGAAAATTGAATTTGACTCTATGTGAACTTCCATTTCCTGTAAAATAAGAAATGTAAGTTAAGGAGGAGATGATGACCGATAACCCCACTATGATGCCTAAGTTAGTAAAGAACTGTGATCGAATGAAGAGTAATTTGAGGGCTCGAATGTTATGTGAACGTACCTTGAGGTATGAAAATACTTTGCTACATATATACAAGAAGATCGAATCCTAGTCTTAATAGAATTAGAGACCGCTTAGGAGTACAATTGAGATTGATCAAGACGATATTTCCGATTTAGCTAGAGCTTTTAATTCGAAGAAGGATGCTAAGTAGAATTCTGATGTGGCATGTATGACTTTTTGACTAAGTCACGAATGCCGATGGAGCAAGGAATGAAGCTTCTTATTAGTCTATTTGGACAAGAATATTCTAGTTGGGTAACACCTACATTATACACCCTAGACATACATGTTATTAAATTATTGATCCGATATACGAATACCATGACATGTCAGGTGTATACTAAATTTTTTTAATGTAAGTCTGTTAAAACTAATTAATTTAGTAAAAATAAGTTATTATAATTAAGGGATAATTACTAAACTAGATTATTTGTTATTGCGTCTTAACGTTTCTAGACTAGTTTGACTAACGTTTACCAAACTAGACATTTTCAAGGTTTAAAGGCAAAAATATCATTCATTCTACAAAACCACTTAACGTTACATGCATTCTTATTTCTCATTCTTTCTCTCCATCTTTTTCATCTCTTTCCATTTCCGACCAACCACAGAGAGCACATCCTTTCATCTCCAAAACTCCATCATTCTTCATCTCTTTCATCTCATTCATCGGTAGAACTTCATCCTTCTTCATCTCCTTTCTTTTTCGGTCACGCACAAAGCACGTCCTTTCCCGATTTATCTCCTTCATCTTCGAAAGTTCAAAAAGGTCAGTCATAGTGGCTTCAATGGTGAGTGCTCTGCCATTGTCCCTCAATTGCTCAAATTTTCTTCTTCATCTTGTATATTCTCATCTCAATTTGAAACCCTAGACGTTTTTTTTTCCAATTTCGGCGAGTATTGATGAACAATATGTGATTTGTGAGGTTTATTAATTGTGAAATAATGCACAGATCAATTCCTCTGATATAGAAATCCACTCTGTAATCAACTTAAACTTTAAATTTGCAAAATAACACAAAAAATAACGAAAAATCTGTCGTGCTGTCGTGCGGCACGACATCACATGTTTTTTCATTGTTTTTTGTGATGTCAAAGTTGTCTTCACGACAAAAAATTTTTCGCTTTTTTATGTCGTGCTGTCGTGCCAGCACGATAACATGACAAGAAAATTGAAATTAAATTTGATGTTTCTTCTCAATCATTTTATTTTTTCTACTCTGTTTCTTTTTCCCTTTCTTCTTCTGTTGATTCTTATTTTAGTCATTTTTAGATCTGTGATTTTTCTTTTCCTCATTACTCGCATTCACCGTGGTTTACTTGTCGTTGTTGCACTGTGTTTGTCGTCGATTATAGATAGAAAAACGGAAACAATGGAGTAACAGTAAAGAAGAGAGGAGTTACGGAAAGCAAGAACACAAGAAGAAAGGAAAGAAGATGGAAGTCAAAGGGGTAGTGGGAAGAGTTATGCGATGTTTTCAAATGAGGTGTATTTTTGTCTTTAAACCTTGAAAGCGTCTAGTTTAGTAAACGTTAGTTAAACTAGTCTAAAAACATTAAGGTGATATAGCAAATAGTCTAGTTTAATAATTATCTCTTATAATCGACTAATAAAAGAATTTTGTTGCCATTTCTATATATGTTGAATAATGGTTCATGATTACAACAGCATTTTGAGTAAGTTGTAAATCACAAAATCACAATTGGATCACTATCCTAATCATGGACCACCATTAAGCAATAAGAATAAATCCCAACTTAGAGTATATATAAAAAGAAAATTAAAGCATTCTTGATTTTAAAGAAACTCGAAACCCAACATAAAAATGTTATTTTCCAAACTAAAAATTGTCAAAATACTATGATAAGCATGGAATAGATATAATTATTTGGATCTAACAAGAATCATGTATGGTCAAGATTAACAACTAACATCATTGCACACATGTTATCATTTGATATCTTTAGCATACTTGATTTTGAGATTCTCTTTACTATATTGCCTTAATGTAAGATCACAATCAACTTCAAACTGAAAACATGGTTTGTATATTCACATTGTTACTTATTTTATTTTTCTTAAGTTAGTGCAAATTTGTCAAATACTTAGGTACTGAGAGACTAATTCGAACTAACCTATCAAATATTATCAATTTTAAATTTCTGCTGATTCATATATTTTGATTTGTTTTAAATTAATCATGTGTGACAACGCTAAATATCATTCTATTTTTGGTGACAGAGACGAGTCTAAAAGACCCCAAAAAAATGGAAAGCAGAAAAAAAACAGAAACGAGAAACTACAACTACAAACAAGTGAACTCTTCGTAGGATGCTTAAATCACACACCTTAGCACAAATAAAATTTTAAAGGTCTATAGTTGACACAACACACTCGTGATGATCTAAGAACTAAGTATATACGAATTTCGTCATCTAATCGGTTACTTTATTACTCATAAAAAGACTTCCTTTTGCAAATGCGGAATATAAATATAAAAAAAGTCATAAAATTGTGACACGTGTCACTGATAAGTGGTCCCAAGCAAATGCTATTGCTTATTATTAGGTGAATTAATAGCATATTTAGAAATGATGAACTTCACTACTTGTTAATGAGTGGTGCTCACCTAGTCGATAACTGACCAAATACAATTTGATCAATCACCCTTAGATTCCAAATCCAAGCGTGAAGATCAAAACCTAATGAAATCACATATTTTACTTTAATTATAAATAGTGTTTTTATTTTTTTATTATTCCCTAAATAGGCATGTATCAACCCGTCGTCTTTAGGTGATTTCATTAGGTTTTAATCTCCGCATTTAGATTCTAATCTAATGGTGATTGACCAAATTGTATTTACTCAGTTATTGACTAGGTGAACACAACTAACTTGTCAATATATATACATGTTTACGTATCAAATGATTAAATTCGAAGAGATTTTTGATAAAATCTGCTTGTTTTTTTGTAGTATTTACTTCTGATGGGCTAAACATAAAGCCCAAAATGTAAATGGGCCTTTAAAAAAAATAGGCAGCACAATACCCAAGCTTTCGTGGATCATCCTTGAACTAAAATTAAACAATTAATGAGAACTGATATGGTCCAAATGTTACTATTTACGTTTTTCAGAAGTGTAAATATTTCGTTCACCATAACGAATAACAAAATTTTATTTTGTTACCAAAAAAAGAAACAAAAATATTATTTTGAAAGCTTTCAACTTAGAGTAAATTTTTGGACCCCGATAACGGTTAAAAGAACATAAAATACGACTACATAGACATATAGGTAGAAGCAAAGCGTTCAAGTTTTTAGTGTATCTCCGATCATTGAGAACCATCTCTTATAGGGATGATTCTGTCCTATCAAAATCCCTTCATTTTACATTTAAAAACAGTGTTGATTGTAGCAGTTGGCTTATGAAGAGTTGCGCATTTTTTATTTATTTTTTTTAACTCTATTACAAACCAAAACAACCATTTTGGTTTATGCAAGAGCAATCGGTTTAGCTCCTCATATATATTGAATTTAATTTTTTACATTTCATCACTGACTGCATTTTAAAATTTATTCATGTTGATATTAGAGATATATAAAAAAAATTCCGAAAATATTAGAGGTACATTTAGTTTACTATTTGGACTTCATCTCAAATAAATAACCAATAAAGATAACCAAGCAAGATGTAAAGAAAATTAAATATTTGTATGCTTTTCTGTGATATGTTTAATTTCAATAATGTTCTAAATTGTCTTTTTTAAAATTATTGTCATATTAAATATTTATGTAAAAACTTTTAAAAATTACATCAACTAGGATCTCCAATTCCATTTATCCAAAAGCAAAAATGCCGACTTGTAATACAACCTATCAAAAGCTTATAAAGTGACTTACAAGGTTTAAAAATTAATTTGAAGAAACCATATGCAGTATATATTTTTATATTTCACATAATCATAAACTTTTTCTCTTTTCCTCATTTATTAAGACAAATTATTAGGGTTAAAGTGAGGTAGTGGGGTATAATTGGGGGCTTAAGGTCCCCTATCTTCTATATCAACTTGTATTACCTAATTACTACAATGGGTAAAAACAGTACTAGTGCATCTCACAAGTCAAAAAGATCAACCCAATTGGATACAGAAAATGCCTAATTAACAATTAATTAATGACTCAATTTGTTGAAAGTGGAAGACTTTTTATATTGGTCCAAGTCCAATTGATATTAGTCCAATTGTAAGATGATGTAATGTTGGATGTTTTAAACAAAATTTTTCTGACTATTTAGATGGTTCAAAATTGAAAATTTAATTTGAAGCGATTGAACATCTTAGATTCGATTTTAGATGCTCAAAATTTAATTTGATCCCAAATAGTTCACCAACTAGTCCTCAAAGGTCCATGGCCACCTATTACTACCTAGATGTAGCTATGAAAAACAAACTTTTCGTTTGTGTCAAGGACAAAAATTGCCGAAAAAACTCCTTATGAGATGTTGATGAAATTTTTTCTCTATGTCATAAGAAGAGATGAGATAATTATTTTTCATAATATATTTAAAGACAACGATGAATTAGCCATTAAGGATGACATTAACATGTTATGGTCTTCAATTAGCTAAAAGAGTTGTGGTGGAGATGAATGCTCAATCAATGCTTCAGCTTATGAAGGGTGATTTTTCTATTCACCACCCATGCTCGTGGCTTATTACTCACTGTTTGGATCTTTGGAATAGGCAGTAGGATATTCAATTTGAGCATTCATATAGTGAGGGTAATCGTATTGTTGACTGTTTGACAAGTTACATTAGGGTTTTCCTTAAGGCATTATGATTGTGATGTGCCTGCTGCGAACACTCATACTATTTTATACGAGGTTTACAACATATAGATTATAATTTGTTTAGTAGTAAAGTAATCTTTTGTTTGTTTTTGTGTTTTGTTGCTCCGGCTAATACCCCTCTCCATAAAAAAGAAGAAGAAAAAAAGAAATCTAATACAGTAGTTTCAATAACTACCCAACAAATAATGTGATTAAGATAAGATTAAAACATAGTCCTAGTTAAGGGAGCCTCAAATTTCAATTCCCTAATCATAGAAGTTGGTGGTTTTATTTATGGTTTTCTGAGTCAGTTTTAATTATTTTTTTTAACATTAATAAATAAAAATGTAAAAGAAAGCTGTATATGAGCCTTCATAGGAAAAGGGAAAACTCTTGATCCTTATCTTTATAAATTATAATTCTTGTGTGACAGAAATTAAATTCACAAGTCATAAGAAATGACCCAAAAACTTTCACTTTTCTCACTTTAAACTTTGCATAATTATTTATCAAGAGCACATAAAAAATTGCATAATTATTAAAACCCATTTCTTTTCCCCCCTTTACTTTTGCCCCCCTTCTCTCGTGAATCCCGAAGAGGCGACATTGTCAATAAGCTTGTTTGATTTGAACCACGTTTTAATTTAATTTAGTTTAATTTTTTTGAATTATTGTATTCTTATCCGAAACTAATTAAAACTTTAATAGGTAAATAACGCCTATGCCTCATAAACTTTATACTAACTAACTTAATTAATTTTTGAACTTTAAATTTTGATATTATAATAAATAAATTTTGCATTTTTACACATAATGACCCTTTTTTTAATATTTTTTCAAAGGTGAAGACTATGGTTATTTTGTTTTTTTGTTACTTTGTCTCATTCAACATTAAATCAACTTTAATCCCACTAATCTAATAGTAATATGGAGCAAGTAGTGGGTTACTTTGTTTAGAAAAACTCTTATTCAAGTTATCGCTGTGATAATAATCACTCCTTCATAGAGTATGGTAGTTTAAGAAATTTTTCGTTATTTTATCTTTTATTTTTAAAGTAATCTAAATATTGTTTAGTTATAAGGGAGAATATATTTTTCTTAAAGTGAAAAAGTTTTGAAAACAGTGGTTTATAAAATAGAAAATTACATTTCATAAAAAAATTTATCCTCTCTTATTTTTACTTGTTCAATGATAAAAGCGGCCACTGCGCGTTAGCAAACATGAAATTATCATAACTCCAAATATTAAAAATTAGGAGCCATTGTCCTTTTAAAAATAAAACATAAAAATTTAGGAGTCATCTGTCAATGTATAATGTTTTGGGCAGTGAATGTAATTCTCCAAACTTTTAATTCATATGTTCCCACATATATCCCGTTGGTTGCCATTACTTGTCTTAGGATATCATAGAATTTCATAAATTGGTCAAAATTGGTGCCTGAATTATGTGATAATTTCACATTTGACATCATATATCCTTCATAATTTATTCATTTGGATTTAATTAATAAGATAATTTTCGACAAATAATTAATGAAAGTAGATTTTTTTTTTGAAAAGTAATTCTATAATTACTTTATTTTCACGAAATAACAATTACTTTGTCTAAATTGTGGATTAAAACTTAATTTAATGGTAAATATGATAAAGTTTAAACAAAGTAAAATAAGCATAGCTTACATCAAAGTAGTATTACAAATTTCAGTATTTAATAAATAAATAAAATTAAGATACGCATTCACGTGATCGATCGGTATCTTTTCATTTGAGTTTTTATATTGCCACATTTTTGGTCAATAATTTAAATATAAATAATAAGGTTTAAAACTAATCCTCATGTGGCTTAAGAGTCACCCTCAATATTTTTAGTACATAATGATTCATTTGATATTTTTAAAATAATAATAATAATTGTAAAATAATTTCTGTTCGAATAAATAATAATAGATAATAATAATAATAAACTTATATGTTTCAGTCCTTTACATAATCACAATTCACATGTTGTATATGATTGCTCACATGGAAACAGTTAAGAGATAATATGTTAGTTGAAAGAAAAAAAAGCCCTTGATGGATAATATTAGTAGATTTAGTAGATTTGGGAAAGGATAGTTTCCTTATCATAGGTACTATGTTATATCATATTTCATTCTCTTTTAAGTGGCCGTTCACAAAGTTAGTTTTTGTTTTCTTCAAATGTACTGTAAATCGTTTGTTTCCAATAATAGTCAAATGATAACTAACGATCCACGTTTAAACTTTAAGGGTTTTTTTGGTGCAGTTGTTTCTGTTTATTGTTTGTTACAATTAAATATAACGTGACAACATGTTGTTTGATGTTTCGTTTTGCTGTTTGCAGTGACGGAGCCAGGATTTTATATTAGGGGGGCTAATTTAGTAGGTGTAAAAATATTTGATCCATGTATAACAAAAAATTTAAAAATCAATCATGAAGTTCATTCTAAGAGATTGAATAATCAAATTCTAAAGCAATTCGATAAAACTGAGGCAAGTTCTTTTTGGTGCCTACAAAAAAAATTATGGCTATAGTGTTTTTATTAAATTTAAAATAATTGTAATGAGAAAGGGACTATTTGATTTAATCGAAAAATTGTAATGGAGTAATAATAATAGGTAAAAATCTATATAGATATATAAAAGTGGAGCTAAAACCAAGCTTCCACAACATGTCACCTCATCAAAAAATGAGGTGTCAACACCACAATTTTTCACAAATTTATATATATAAAAATAAAAGTTTAATCTCTCTTAATTGGTATTGATGATTCTCTCTAACATCTTCTTTTACTCTTATTTATATAGTTGTTACAACAAAATTAGGAGTAATAAACTTTAAATAAGAGTTAAATGCATTAACAATAAGTGTTCCTATAAAAGAAATGTTTTTCACTTCTAAACTCTCGATTGCCACAAAATGATGAAAAGAAATGAAGAGAAATGTTTTTGGAGTGCATCCTAAACCACAAAAGGATATTATTTCTTAAAAAGTTGAATATGCGTCAAAATTAAGGTATATTGAATCTAAACCCGAATTAGTTACTTTTACATGTACACTTTCTAACTACTAACAAAATTGATTCTTTTTTTTTTCCGAAAATGTGATTTATGTTTTGTAGCTGAAGGTTTGACGATGAAAAAAAAGTCATACTAATCAATCATCAATCTGAAAATAAATGGTCCATCAAAAATAAACAAAATATGATATAGTCTAATAACCTTTCTAACCTCATTTTACATTTTTCTTTGGTTTCAAATGTGATTGATGTTAAGAACAGTTAAAATATAGTTAGGTCATTCTTTTATTTAGCTTAGTAAAATTTAGTCTTTTATACGTTCAAGAAAAAAAAGAAATTATATGTATTCAATGATACATATATTGTATGATGATTTTGTTCATATTGGTACATATATTGTAAGATGATTTCAATTATCTCACATCGTAATTCGTTTGCTATATTAATGAGTAGATAGTTTAAAATAATTTATTTTACTTTTATAGAAAAAAATTAGTATTGAATGGATTTATTTTGGATAAGATACGAAAATTTTATATTAATATAAAGTCAAAATATACAATTCACAAGAATTAGCAAAATAATAATAATAATATAGAAATTACAATATACATTATTTTAAAACTATTAGTCCTAAAAATAATTAAATGTCATTGTAGATCCGCACAAAGTGCGGGTAATCGACTAGTTAAAATAAATAATAATAGTAGTAACGATGAAGATGAAAAAAAATAAGATACTATAATATTGAAGAAAAAAGATTAAAATTAAACAATAGAAGTAATTAGGAAAAAGCTATTGGATTATATACTTGAGAAAGAAAAATATTGAGTAAAAGGAATAGAAAAAAATAGTAAGAGTTACAATCTCTATCCTTGACCAACTGTATCAGCTTCATTTTCTACAAAGGAATATCGTTGGTATGTACCTAAATACAAATACCAGGGGGGCTATCCGGGAACCATCCCGGCTCAGGGGTGGTGTCGGAAGCCGGGCTTCGGGCTGTCTCCACCCCTGGCTGTTTGCGTTTTGCTGTTTGGTAAAATTATAATTAATTGTTGTTGTTAGAATATAAAATGACTAATTTGGACATATTGAATTTCTTTTATTAATGTAAAATACAAAGGATAATAAAGTAAAATAAGATCTGCAAATCTACTATAAATTGTTTGCTTCCAATAATAGTCAAATGACAACTAACGATCTAGGTTCGAACTTTAAGAAAGGCAGAAGAAATAAAAAAATATATTTGGACTTTGTCCACATTTCTACCTTTAAAAAAAGAAATACAGTATATTTTTCTATTTAAACATTAATGAAATTTTATCCTTTTATAGCCAACAAATGAAATTAAGAAGAGAAAGCGGTTACATCATTATAAACTAGAGACCAATCGATTGAAAGGCAAACCTCCATTAGAAAGATCAGAGAGGTAATTAAGATCTTTTTCCCATGAAACAAGACAATACCTTATTGCAATCCCTAGAGGCAAAGTTAAAAGAGCTCAAAGAAAAGTATGATCTTAAACTAGAGATATATTAGTGTAGGAGTTGAATAAGGATGTTGAAGGGAATAATCCTGAATAGATTGCATCAATCACCACTTAGCGTCAAATTCGACAATATTATGGATAAAAAGGAAAAATCCCGAGCAAAGATCAAACCCTTAAGCACTGCCTGGACTTCTGCTACTTCAACAGACAAACAAGGATCAATTAGTATACTAGTCGATACTAAAACTAGACCCTTGATCCATATTTTTTAAAAAAATTCAAAACTTACTCGTCAAAGTAGGAGATTTTGCCACCCAAGAGCCTTCAAATCAAAGCGGCATTCACGTCGTCCACGTCGTGCGAATGCATCTCTAATCCCGTGAGCTTGGATTTACACTCCTAAACATAGAAGCTAGAGCCTACCCATAGAACTTATTTGTTAAGAGCTTAAGAGGCATCATCACTTATTAATCATATAATTATCCTCTAAACTATAGTGATGTGGGTTATAGTGATGTGGGTTGTGGGTTGCAACAACAACTTCATCTCTTAAAACCTCGTACCAGCTACGCAACATTAACATTTAATTTCTTATTCATCAGTAATCTGTTTTGAAAGTATAATATATCGTTAGAAAAGTAATATGTCATGAAATAAGTTTACGTATTAATATTATTCTAATGATCACTTTACCCCTAATATAATTAGAAATCAAAACAACATAACCACTTAATTATAATAATTCAGTGGTTATTTTTTGACACATTAATTGTGTTTCTTAATTATTGTCATACATCTTAAAATGACACATGTAAAGGAACAAATGGATGGCTATGTATTTTCTTTTTACCAGTAAGCATTTCAATGTATAATATACCGTTAGAAAAGTAATATGTCATGAAATAAGTTTACGTATTAACATTATTCTAATGATCACTTTACCCCTAATATAATCAAGCATCAAAACAACGTAACCACTTAATTATAATAATTACATGGTTATTTTTCAACACATTAATTGTGTTTCTTAATTATTGTTGTACACTTTGAAATGACACTGTTAACACTCAATATTTTATATGACATGTGGACCAATAAGAAATTACGTTAAAGCCACGTAGGCGTAGATGACTTGGTCAAAGAGTCATATATGCCACATAGACGTGCGTTGACAAGTCAAACTATTCGGGAGATTCTCTCTCCTATCAAGATTCTACCTCTTACTTAGTCTCATATTCAGAGAAAAGCTTTGACTAAACAAGACTTCTTATTGACCGACCCTATCTAGGAACTCCTAAACAGTCCTAAACCGACTAGGACTAGGATCCTATTTTTTTTCCTATATATAGACAAGTATTTCCATACCTCAAGGTACGTTTTACGACACTCAAACTCTGAGTTTATTCTTTCCAATCACCAATTCTATACTAACTTTAGCATCAGATAGGGGTCGCCGATCAACAACCTCTTTTAGGCTAACATTTGCTATTTTACAGGAAACTCAAGCCTAGGTGGAAAGTTAAATTTATTCGGTAACACACACATATATAGGAACAATGGATTGCTATGTATTTTCTTTTTTATAATAAGCAATTTCAATGTCTATGAAATAAGTTTAACGATAAGAAAGTGACATTTATGAGCTCCTTAATGTCATGTATATATTAGGTTATATTAAAACTTACGATAATGTTTTGGAAAAAAATTGGTGGTCTGCACGGTTTTATCTTTGGGCATCCATCTTTCCAAAAGGCCTCATACTAATAGAGTGATGTGTGCTCCTTATAAACTATATAAGACTTCTCTACTTTGCCTATGAATTTGCTCCCAACAATCCTTCCCTCAAACACAAGGACCACATCTGTCCTCTCCTCCAACGATAATCTGTTCATCTTGTACTGTCATTATTACTCAATGGCGATGTTGGGAAGACTTTTGACGCAAGGTAGCCACATATCTCCAATCACAAGGTTACACCGAGAGGGCTTCCTCTATCATTGCAAACACAGTCCACTATCGCCTAGTCTGGCTGTGATACCAATTGTTAGGACTGTGTCCCTCATGCCTCTCATTAGTATGACATCGTCCGCTTTGGGCCAAGCCCGCACGATTTTATATTTGGGCATCCATCTTCCCAAAAGATCTCATACTAATAGAGTGGTGAGACTCCTTAACGATATAAGACTTCTCTACTTTGTCAATGTGGGATATGAGTTTGCTCTCAACAGAAGGGTGTTAAGAATATATTGGATTTGTTGTGAACTTTGGAAATGCTCACTATTTTTTTAATATATACATAAAATAATCTTATGTGGGATCGTAGTAGAAACTTTGAAAGAGTGCTTATAATCATTAGAGTATTTTTGTTGTAAAAGTTGCCAAAAGTGACATAGATGAAAGAGAAATAAATTAATGTAGTTTAATATGATATGCAGTTGCGTAGCAATCGTTTAAGCATTTCCCATTGAAGATGCTCTTAGAGTTAGTAACATTGTGAAAACCGTGTCCATGATTGATGATTTCTAAGCTAGATACGAAGTTTACCGAACACTCTTTTGGTGCAGAGCAAAACCTATGGCTCAAAGATTTTATAAATGGTATCCTTTGGAGAGAGTGAGATGAGGATGAGTAGGCAAGAAGTTAGAGTGAAAATTACCTAACCGGTCTTTACCATGAAGCCAAGTCTCAAAACAAGATGGGTCGAGTGAAGAAGAGATTGTCGCAACTTAAGCAACATGGAGGTGTACTTCAGAAGTGAGTGTTATATAAAATGAACAATATGAGAATGAGTAGGTATATAATTGCTTAGCTAGGCAAACAAAGAAGTCATGCACAAGAATGTTGCATGAAATGGTAGGAGAGTGTCACGACCCAAACAAAGTGTGTATGTAAACTAGGCGAGATGCTCAATTAATCTTGAATATGGAATGCGGTATAACTATAGAGCTAGTACATGCTATTTATATATTTTTTTATATTAGTTAGTCTTGCTAATATTAATCGAATCTATGAGCTAACTGTCGGTATTAACTTTCACTATGATATATGAGAGTCTTATTAGACACTAAATCATATCGAAAGATGTTAACACTCCCTATAAACCAATGTGTGTATATATTATATCCATTTATTGTTTGGAAAATCCTCATCTAGTTGTTACACCATTACAACTCAAATTATCCATAAACTTGGAAGGCTGATAAAAATTTTATATTCTTTTTGTAAAACAATTAAATTTTTATGAATTGTGATGAAAAGAAAATATCTATCTATCTTTGGAAACTAAGTACAGAAATAGGACTCAAATTAAAGGGTAGATGTCCACATTTTACTATTACATTCTTAAATTTGTCATTGTATATAGTAATGTACAAAATCAGATAGTATATAACAAAATACTTTAGAAAATTACATAATGGGTATCCCACAACAGAACAAGAGATGGATACAAATTAAAGGAATAATAAATTTGTAAGATTGCATATATAAATTCCAAAATAAGTAGCAAAAATTGTCACAAATTCCATAACTAGTTTTTAAGGAATCAGACACGTATTAAGATTCTATATGTCAATATTCTCAACTGGTAATGTTATAAAAATTCCATTTTTTTTGTTCTTTTTATATCAATCAAACACGAATTCTCACGTTTCTTCAATTAATAATATAGAATTAGAAAAGATAATCTTGATAATTAGGAAATAACTAGCCGACCTTATATAGATGCATTTTAGTCCTTAATTGTATAACTTCATATATAGCAAGTCAATCACAACATTGTTTACTATATTAGTGGGAAACATTTCAAGGCTCTCTCCATTTTTCGGAATTTATGCATTCAACTCTTATTTTTTAATTTAAGATAATGGTCTCACAAACAATTATGTTAGCATAACTTATGAATTATTTAAAATACTCTTGGGTACAATGGAAATATCACGCAACATGTGGTATTGAAGTGATTTTGAGATATGGAAACAAGGTGCAATGTACAATTACCATATGATGGACAAACTAAGAGCTCTAACGGTTTTGTTACATAGACCAACTAGAAGATCGCACACTAAAAATAAATAGATTAACATTATTTAGTCACTTAATTAAAATTATGGATCATGATCAAGTTAATTATAACCATAACAATATATAATCTTATATAATAATTTAACACACATTTAGGATACACATTTATAATTGTTTCACTAAAAATAGTAGAATATTTGTCAAAGATAAGTTTTCAGTTCAATTGCTTCATTAACATAGTATCAGAGCTATGCAATAAAAAAACGTCTTAAATTCGAGAGCAATAGTGTGAAACGGGTGTGCCAGAAATTAATATAAATGTTGTCATTGGGCTTTAGCAATTTAACTATAACGTTAACCTTTTAATCCAATCGGTTCCTTAACAATATTTCAACTATAAAAGACGATTTAACTCATATTCATTCCCAATATTGATGTATTCACCTTTCCTCGTAGTATCTTTCGAATTTGATTGTCATAGTGTGAAGTCTCCAATCAATTTAATTGTTTCAGACACAAATCTAATTCTAAAATTTGAAAGGAAACTCAGTTTCATTCGCATTATTATGTATTTTCTTAATGAAAGAAAGATGTAAATTTTTGTTCTATAAATTTTTGTTCTATCATAAAACACCACAACAACGCTTTTCTCCACGTATAAAGTTCATAAAAATATACATATTTTCTTAATCATACACTTTTCTCCTAAATATATATCCAATTAGTAATTAGTTAGAAATTCAATATGTACCATCAAAATTAATTGATGGTACATTTTTTAATAAATCAAATAAATTAAAGATTTCAAAATTAAAATAAAAGAATAGAAGGCTCTATCTACTTTTTTCCCCACAGTATCACAAAATCTGTTTCACACCCACAAAACAATAAAAAAATTCACATGAAAAGAAAAGAAAAAAAAAGGGAAAATCGTAATCCATGGCTTTAATAAAACACTTTTTAAGAAGATGAGTTGGAAATTTCAGAGTAGAAATTTCAGAGTCAATTAAATTAATTAGAGCCGTTGGTTGACTTGCCAATCCATCGGTAGGTGTAGATCAGATCAGATAAATCCCAGTCGAAATAAAAAAGAATGACAGCAGAAACCTTAACATCACAAGCACCACGTGTCTTGATCTTATTGTGGCTCCCACATTACATCATCTGTTTCGTGAATTTCACACTGTCATTTTAGCATTTCTTCTCCTCTATATAAACTCAGCTAACTTGCACCATATTTCATATATCCACTTCAGATCAATTATAGTTTTAGAAGCTGATCAAATTCACTTAATTGCATATTATTTAATTTGATTATAGAGAGAGTGTATTTTATTTTTGTTGATTTTCTGATCGGTAATCATGGCCGGTGGGGGTTTTACGGCCGCCGGAGGAACGGAGTTTGAGGCTAAAATAACGCCGATTGTTATTATTTCGTGTATATTGGCTGCCACCGGTGGTCTTATGTTCGGATATGATGTTGGAGTTTCAGGTATTAATTTACCTTTTTTTGTTGAGAGTTTCATGTTTGTGGATTTTAAGTTTAATTAACTTTTTAATGTTCTCAGTTTTGAAATGAAGTTTTTAATTATATATTTTTGAGTTCTTTGAAACTGATTGATTTTTGAACTGTTTTTCATATACTTCACTTTTACAAAAATGTGGGAAATTTTCTGGTTTTTAAAAAACAGATAATATTGTTAGTTTTAGAAGTTTCAAAGTAAAAAAAGCAAAAGTTAGCAAAAAAGAGATTAAGAAAAGGTTTATGGAAAAGGAGTATTGTAAAGTGGAGTTCCAAGTAGTTTTGAAATTTTCATGACAAAAGCTACCGTCGCGGATGGTGTTTAGTGGCGGTGTTAGAACAAAATATTAATTTAGGGGTTAACAATAGAAAAATGTTTTAAAAATCATATATATGTTTCAACTAAAATGTGTAAATTATTTTCATGACAAATGTCGTTCCTAATAACAAATTGATTACGAATTTTAAATATGTTGTAAATTTTCTGTACAAAATTCAGGGAAATTCTATGGTCACTTTGTTTTTGACAAAGTATTCATTACTTTGTTTTGTCCACCATTAGATCATGGAGTGAAAAGTGATCTAATGGTGAATAAAACAAAGTACAAACAAAGTAACTCAAAAACAAAGTCACCATAGCCTACACCCAAATTTCATATGTACGATAAATTATATTTTTTTCTTTATAATCTCGTTCATTTACCTTTTTATTTCGGTCACTACTAGTTGATATTATGCTTTTTGAGGATATGGATTTTGTGAAAACAACTAATAATTTTATGGATTTCTTTTAATGCAGGGGGAGTTACGTCAATGCCAGATTTCTTGGAAAAATTCTTTCCAGTTGTTTATCGCAAGACTCTAGATAAAGGCATCAATAGCAACTACTGCAAGTATGATAATCAAGGCTTGCAATTGTTCACATCATCACTTTACTTGGCCGGCTTAGTTGCAACGTTCTTTGCTTCCTACACTACAAGAAATTTCGGTAGGAAACCGACCATGTTGATTGCTGGAATTTTCTTCATTGTCGGTGTGATACTTAATACCGCTGCTCAAGATCTTGCCATGCTCATAATTGGTCGTATCTTGCTCGGTTGCGGTGTCGGCTTTGCCAATCAGGTCAGTATTTTTAGCTAGACTATGAAATATTATTATAAATCATGAAAATGACCAATTTACCTTTCATTTTTATCTTTAAAGCTATACTTTTTCTTTATGTGAAAACTCTATTTTTTCCAAATGATATTTTATAGAAATGACAAATTAGTAAACTTTAAATGACATGCCAATTGTATTAAAAAAATGACATACCAATTACAAATAGATTTTTATTCTTATCCACTTTGCCAATTAGGTTAATTACCTTCTTAATTAGTATGCATTAGTTTAGTAAAAAGCGCCAATCTTCTAAAAGTGGAGGGATTTAAAATAATAATCCTTATCTTTTCTAATAGTTCAGATATATCATGTATAATTTGATTTGCATTAACTAGCAAAATCTGATAATTAATTTATCCACATGCAATTTGTGATAATTAAATTAAACCATAAATTCAATTTAAATTTTGCTTTTTCCCACTTGGATATTAAAATTGTGGAGGGTGGGGTTGTAATAGTATCTTTAATGTCATCCAATAGATAGATAGTACGTCATACTTTCATGAAAATTATGCAATAACTTTGTAGATTTGAAATTAAATAATTTATTTTTTGCTTTATGATGTGACAAAGAACTTTTTATAGTATCTTTTTTGGTGTATCAATTAATTTAATAAATGTTATAGATGGGATTCATCTAGAAAAAGTGGCAAATTGGTAGTAACTCCCTGTTTCGCTGCATCTCCCTTTTTGCTTTTAACAATCATTTTAATTATTTCCATTTATTTTTCTTATCTATGTAATGTTTAAATATTTTTCTATAAAAATCACATTTTTTAAAAGGAAAAATCACATTTTTATTGATCCTAAAATTCAAATGTAGTGCTATAATTATTTTTAAATGATTATTTAACTTTGAAATTTTTGTTTGATAAAATTATTCCGGGGTTTTAAAAACTTCAACATTAGAAAAAAGACGCGATTGCTAAATAGAAAAAGCTAATTTTAACTATCGACTCAAGCAATATGTGGTGTGGTATGGTATGCCACCCGACTATCACATGTCATCATTTTTTTTAATTAAATTGTTGCACGTGAAGTCTAAGTTACGTCATGTGTTGGTAAAATCTAAAACGACATTTTTTTAATATGACAATCACAACATTATTTTGGTGTTCTAATTCTCTTAGAAATACCTCAAACTTATTAAAAAAATATCTATAATTAAATGATATTGTTAAAAACAAAACCTCAAAAAATCATTTTGAAATACTAATTAAAGTTTAGTGATGATATTTAAATTTTTTTGACCTAATTAATCATATGTAGCTATTTAAAATGTTCATTTTACTCTAAACTTATGAACTCCTCTAATTGATGAATTTAAGTCATGTTTGTTTTTCTAGAGAAAAGTCAAGCTTTTTCGGTGGGGACGTGTTTGTTTTCTTTCTTATTTTTTTTTAAAAAATATTATCCTTTTATTTTAATAATTTTGGATCTTACATTCAACTAATGAAGTTGAGCTTGCTGATGCAAACATATATAGCTGTTTTTAATTTACAATTACATAACTGATTTACTTGTTTTCTTCTGAATTAACAAAAGAATCAGATTAAGACATTACTAATTATAATTTATTTTTGAAGCAATTAATTAATATAATTTAGCACTGCATGTTTTAGCTGGTGAAGGTTGTTTAAATTTTCCTTAAGAAACTATATAATATACGTACAATACAATCAATCAAGTGCATTGATATTTGACCTTACTTAAGCAATCAAATTGATATAGATTGATCTCAGTTAAATAATATATGAAATTGGTTAGTTATTCGTGTTTGAAAACCACTAATTAATTATATATGTTAATCGAGGTGCGAAATTCTAATAATTATATTAAAGTTTTAAAAGATAATGTGATATTTTAGATTAGAATCTCAACCGAGTAAAATTCTCAAAACTTAAATAAAATGTTAATTATGTTTATGTTTGTGCAGGCTGTTCCGCTATTTTTATCAGAAATAGCACCAACAAGAATACGTGGAGGTTTAAACATACTCTTCCAACTTAATGTCACAATTGGAATTCTTTTTGCCAACCTTGTCAATTACGGCACTGCAAAGTAAGTCCAATTTTAATCAAGTTATTTTCAATTTAATCCTATTTCAATGTTCAACACGAAAATTAGGGAATCTATTTTACTTTATAAGTGTTTCAATATAAATTACAATTAGATAATAACTTGAAAATTGTGGATGAAATTATTTTGTCTATCTCATTACGTTTCTATTGACTTTTCCTCTTTAGTTAAACATGTTTACTCCACCATTGAAATTAGAGGCTTTTTTTGTGGACTAAAAATAGTGGAATTAAAAATCAACTGTTGACTTTGTCGCCCACTATTTAGACTAGACTTAAAATTATCATTAATAATGATGCCATATGTGAAACACAAATATCTAAGATATGTATAGAATATGTGACAATAATTGGAAAGGAAAATATTAGTTTTGTCAACAAGTCTTGGCATATTGATGTCACATTTGAAAACAATAGTTCTTAACTGATATATTTTTTTAAAATAACTGATTTTTTTTATTATCACAATAGTATTTATTTTTCAACTTTAAGTAACATCATATGCTATTTTTTTTTTCAAAAAATACTATTTGAATTAAAGAACTAAAAGAATTGTAATTTTATTTATGACAAAGTAGACTAAACAGACACTTAATTTTAAATTAGTTATGTATTTATTATTAATAAACTGATAGTTAATAAGATAATTACCATAACATGTCAAGTTCATTATAAACTTTGAGAAAACCTTAATCAACATACTTAACATATAAGATTGAGTCAAACGAAACGACTTTACGTTATACTCTATCTAGTTTTGATCTTGTTACTTTTGTTGGAGTGTTCATATGTATAAGAATATGTAATCCCTCTCGTAAATAAGTTCATCTTATCTGGTTTTAGATTGGAGACAAATACCCATTTTACCCCAAAACTTAATTATATGGTTTATATTACATGTCAATATAGTTGATTTATTATTTTCTGAAATTAATATTGTAATTTTTGGTTTTACAGAATAGAAGGAGGATGGGGATGGAGACTATCACTGGGGTTGGCTGGAATCCCAGCAGTATTATTGACCGCAGGGTCCCTGATTGTATCAGAAACTCCAAACAGTTTAATAGAGAGAGGCAAACATGAAGAGGGCAAAACTGTCCTAAGAAAAATTAGAGGAACAAATAATATTGAACCTGAATTTTTAGAGCTTGTTGAGGCAAGTCGTATTGCTCAAGAAGTCAAACATCCTTTCAGGAATCTCATGAAGAGGAGAAATAGGCCACAACTTATTATTGCAATTGCTTTGCAGGTCAGTTTATTAAATTAGCTCATCCATTAATATTAACGTACGTAATTATCTCTGGCGCAACACGTTATGTTAACAACCTAAGATCCACAAGTATCGTTAAGATCATGCCACATCAACAATGGATCGATGTTAACAATGGATCGATGTTGATGTGACATGATCTTAACCGTCATGGACTTGTGTAATCCGGTATCACGTCCAAAACATTATTAGAGGGGGCCGTCTTATATTTGAATTAGTCAATTGTACGTAAAAAAAATGGTACATACATAACAAGTTTTTCACTTCAAGAAAAATTATGCGAAATATTCTAACGTGAGGCAAAAACAAATTGGTTCAAATGATTCGGAAGATAACGCGTCGACATCCACCCAAATAAGTTATAACATATGATAGCCATTTAATATTTTCATTTGCTAAAGCAACATTTTTTCCCCTTTCAACAGATATTCCAACAATTCACTGGCATAAACGCAATAATGTTCTATGCACCAGTCCTCTTCGACACCGTTGGATTCGGAAGCGATGCATCACTCTACTCTGCTGTAATTACAGGGGCTGTCAACGTCGTTTCCACCTGTGTCTCCATATACTCGGTTGACAAATTAGGCCGTCGCGTCCTCCTCCTTGAAGCCGGAGTCCAAATGTTCCTGTCACAAGTCGTAATAGCAATCATATTAGGCATCAAAGTCACCGATCACTCCGATGATCTAAGCAAAGCCTTTGCAATTCTCGTCGTCCTCATGGTGTGCACATTCGTCTCGGCCTTTGCTTGGTCTTGGGGACCTTTGGGATGGTTGATTCCAAGTGAGACTTTTCCATTGGAGACTCGATCAGCCGGTCAGAGTGTGACAGTTTGTACCAATTTGCTCTTCACTTTTGTGATCGCTCAGGCGTTTTTGTCTATGTTGTGTCATTTTAAGTATGGTATATTTTTGTTCTTCTCCGGATGGGTGCTTGTGATGTCGTTTTTCGTGTTTTTTCTGGTGCCGGAGACGAAGAATATCCCGATTGAAGAGATGACGGAGAGAGTGTGGAAGCAACATTGGTTTTGGAAGAGGTTTATGGATGAGAGTGAGGATGGAGGGGTTGAGATTAATGGGAAGAGTAGTCCTAAGAAAATAGGGCATGTTTGAGACTGTTTAATTAGATGTTTGTAAATTGATGTCACATTTTATAAAACTTTGCAATATATTACGGTTTTTTATATAGTTATTAGTCACATAATTAGATATTAATATACCTAGAGAGAGGAAATTTGCTATACCATTTTAACGAATTTGAGAGTAATTCTTTTCAAGTAACTACTGCTGTTTTTTAGTAATTTGATGAGGAAAATAAAAACTTTTTATACCATTTTACCTCTTTGGAGCTCTGAATTAACTTTATATTACTTAGACTCTTGAAACAATACATGTAACAAATCAACTAATTTTACATTACTCATCAATTTTTTTTAATACTAATACAATATCACTTTCGGTTTCACTTATCAAACAAACACTTCAAAATAATATATAATAATAAATTATATTCAAGTTATGGAACATTTAACAAGTTTATGAAAAAGAGAGCTAATTACTCTACATGGAAGCACGATAACTTGTTGATGTAGACTAAATCCTTTGTGATTTACTTACCATACTATAGTTGTTATACAATTAGGAATGTTTTTTAAGAAAGGAGGAAGATATGGACCTAGGGCATGGCATCATAAGAGGGCTAAGATCATGCCGGACATATTCCAATCTAGTTCCCATTCAATCTCAAATTAGTACTCAAACTTCCTCGACTATTTAACTAGTGACTTTTACTATTATGTGTATATTTCAAACAAAAGCTTAATTTATTGTAACAAATTGTTAGAACTAGGTGAAAAGTAAAAGATATATATTTATATTTCATTAAGACAAAATTATATTGTAAGACATGTCATGTTAAATCGGATGGAATTTCTATACTAACAATTACATGAAGTTTGAACAAACTTTATTTTGGTTGATAAACTTCCTTTTTTATGTCAAAAAAAAATTAATTATAAACTTTATTTGAAACCACTTATTGACCTTTGCCATAAGAAAGTATATAGTAATTATTTTATCAAAAAATTAGATTTCAGTTATTTTATTAATACAAAATATAATTATTTCCATCTTTTTTATTTCAAACTTGATGGTTTGGACCCTGTGTGAATATAAGGTTTTGTCTACCTTGTATCCAACATTTTGGGCCCGCTCTATTCTTCTTCTAAGAAACATCTTAGGCCCGTTAAAAAATATATTGGGCCCGCTTTATTTTTTGAGAGGATTGGGTCCCCTTTTTAATCAAATAACAAATTGCTTGAATTTATTCCAAGCTTAATACATTAATAGCTTCTTAATATGGACTCAAAAAGCATGTTGTCTCTTTAAACTTACAAATTATCTTGTTTCATTCTTGAACTTATTTAAAATGACATAATCAACTCTTACATTTCAAGTTTTGAAATAAGAATTGATTTTGACAAATGTAGAGCATATCATACTACACAAGCTTAAAGAAGGAATACATCAATATAAGAAAGTTTGTGATACCCGTTAGTCGTTTTAAACAAATTTAGAAAGCTAACCAATAAAGTAAGTTACTATTTTTTTTCTTGCGCTTCTTTTATGCTGAATGCAACGTTTTTACCTAAATATTTAAAAATACATAGTCAATTTTTTTCAAAATGTCCACCATTTATTAATATCAGTAAATGTCATACATGTATATCTATCCATTCCGACAGTCAAAATACACCACAAATATGATGTTTTATACTGGAATTTATACATGCACACTAATAAGGGTTAAATTTTGATCAAGTTGAAAATCGAACCTCAAATGTCACAATAAAGGACGCCAACTCCTCATCAAACAATCAACATTCATCGACATATAAAACACAACAAATTAAATAAATTTTAATAATTATTTTTAAAGGATTTTTTTAATAAATTGAAATTATTTAAATATGATATTACTAAAATGCTAATCTAATTGAACTATAGAGTTTTTCGATGGTTACTTTGTTTTTTACAAATTAACCATCACTTTGTCCATTATCACTATTGAATTAGTGGGGTGAAATTTAATACAATTATGAAAGGAACGAAGTAACAAGAAAAACAAAGTAACCATAGCCTTCACCTAACCCATATGTGAAAAATCAAATGTAAAAAAATATATGTAAATTAGTAGAAATTGATCTGACAGGGATGTAACCTGGCAATAAGATAGCGTAGTTTTGAAGATTCTACTTCACCAATGTATAAAGCAACAATAAATAAATTTTTTGAACAAGAAGGAAAATGAAAATTAAATAATTAAATAAAAGAGATAATAATGGGAAACCCCACCAATTAGCACCATAATTCCCAACATTCTTAACTTTCAAGTATTCCATCTTCCAACATTGATGATCATCCATTTTCTCCCCATATCACTCCTATACAGTATATGCTTTTCAATCAAACTTTCAAATCTCGATTTAGATATTTAACCATTTCTTATTCATATATAGTTGTGAACAACATTTTCTTAAAAAATAGTCACTTCTATTAATATTAAGAGCCAATTTAACATTATCGTGAGAAAAAACAACTTCTACAGGAGAACATGTTGTTGGAAAAAATAATGTCGGTAAAAGCATGAAAAAGCAAAGATGTGATTTGGTAAACACATTACAAAAGTTCTAAAAGTTAAGAAAAAAATTTAAAAATAATTTTTTTTTTATTAAATTATATTAAATGTTAAGCTTTGTTCTTTATGATTGAGCTGAAAGCTACAATAGAGAAAAACTATCAATAATAATAGATTTCTGAATAAGTTTAAACAACTACTTTCTTGAAAATGTACAATACATATAATGTAAAATGTAAAATTCATATACTATTATTTGAAGTTTTGAAGTTAAAGGACTATCGTACAAAATGAGTTATTATATTAATAAAATGCAAAATTTATATATCGTAATATCAAGTTTTGAAGCTTAGAGACCATCGTACAATAGGGAATTCAAAACTTAGGGGGAGCAATGAATGTAATTGAGCCCATGATAATTAAATAAAAGTTGAATTCCATTTAAAACAAATTAAAAATGGGGTGAGAAAACAAGTAAGTGGAAAAGATTTATAAACGACTCAAGACAAAAACCTCTTCACTTTCTTCTCTCATAACTCAAGCCCACAACACTTAAATCCATCTCTCTTGCAGGCATGGCTATGGTGAATACTAATAAAGCCGTAGCTCTGGTGGTAGTAATTACATTAATGCCCCTGTTAGAAGCAACATTATATAAGGTGGGAGACACAGCTGGGTGGACAACCATAGGCAATATCGACTACAAAAATTGGGCTGCTCTTAAAACCTTCCATCTTGGCGATGTTATTGGTATCAAATTCTGATTAATTTCTCCTTTTTTTTGTTCATCTTTTCTTGTTCTATGATTGATTTGTATTGTTAGGGTGATCCAATATTTATAAACATTTGAATGGTTTTTTTTTTAGTTTTTTACGTAAAAAAAAATTAAAATATCATACACAATTTAGTTATCCGGCTAGCGGTGAGCCGAGCTTGACAAGGGGTATCCAGATAGGAGCATGGTGGGTTTGGCCCCTCAGCTCTCGGAGCCACTCTTATCAGGAATGGTTTCGGTCCCCTTCTTCTTGCAATGAGTAGTTTAGGCCTTTCAGTTTCAAAAATGTATTAGTAGAAGCTGATTTTTATCGATAAATTTGTCAGAAATTTATCGCCAAAAACATGTTCAAATTTCAATAAAATTGCTTGTATTTTTTTTCTCTTTGCATAGAGCGCATGAGTTACAATGGAATATTTTGTTTCCAAAAAAATATTCTTGAGAGAGTTTCTTTATGTAGCTTAGTGTAAAATCGACCTTCTCGACATTTTAATCCTAAAATTACCACTGAGCTCACCCTCCACCCAATCCTTCCACTAGTGACATTTAGATGTATGCAAACTTATCTTTTGCTGATGTGATATCCACACTACTTTTTCGGTATTCAATTTCTTTTTAACTCGCAGAAATTACTTAATTAAAATAAAATTTGGATTAATTTATCTAGATAAATTGATGTTAATGAGCATTTTAATACCACAATCAAATTATTTAACCTTTGTAAAAATAAACCTTACATAACTTTTCAGAAAAAAAATGTGATGGTAAAAGAGCATCTCTCTTTAAATATGGTGGGCCACTTAATGGGCCATACAAAATAATTATGTATAGATGAAATGGGCCCATCCGGTCCAGGTTCAAAGCATGCTTTAGAAGGTGAATGATAATAGCTTTGAGTAGTACAAAATTCAGGCAAGAAAATGGGATAAATAAATAATTCCACCACTCACCCACAAATCTACTTGTCTAATTTAATTCCAACCATTCGCCAAATGATTGTTCAAGAAAAACTATGCACAATTGTTAGGTTTTTATTGGTTGAATCTATTGCATCCGATTTATAATAGAATTTCTCGATAATATGTGACTCACTCTTACCTCCAACGTTTGACATCAAATTTGATGGATGTTGAGTTATTGGTACAATGCTATTTTCATTATAACTTAGTTTCTTATTTCTAGCTTCACAATGATTAAGGGAAGCTTCTTTAATTAGTGATTGATACTATAAATGCTTAAATCACTATTTACCTTTTCACCTATAAAAGATATTTATAGGGGTCAATATCAGAAAATAATTCACCGTAAGGTAAGACAAACATTTTTGTGCTTGCAATAAGCCTCTGTTAATAAAATTGGCATAAAAATATCTAATTTGGTTGAAAAGATGTTACACTGATGTCGATATAGTTTTTATATATTGTTTCATATTAGAAAAAACTGTTTCAAAATTTTAAAAACACATATAACCATATGAAATATAAGTAACACTTAACCAAATTTAGTGTTTCAAAACTGATTTTTCTGGTCATTAGAGGTTGATGTAATATGATTAAGGCTTAGTAAGTACTCGATCCATTAAAATTATAATTTTCTTTTTTTTCTTGAGAGTTTCACTTTTTGCCGATTTTGGTACACTTTTCTTGATTAATGTTTGGGTTATGGTGGAACAGTTTTCCAATACAATTCACAATTTCACAACGTAATGAGAGTAACGCACAGCATGTACAAGACTTGCAATGCTTCGACTCCGCTTGCAACTTACACGACAGGCAATGACTCAATCACCATCAAGACACGTGGCCACCATTTCTTCATGTGCGGCGTGCCAGGTCACTGCCAAGCTGGACAGAAAGTTGACATTAATGTACTTCGTCTTCAACAACAATTATCTCCCTCTCCTTCTTATTCAGCTTCTCAATCTACTCCAGCAGCTCCAAATTCTCCTTCAGTTCCTGCTGCTAAAGCTTCAGGACCTTCCGCTAATTCTCATGCTACGTCTTTTAAGCCTGTTTTGATTTTGTTCTTGGGAGTTTTTTTCTTCAACTTCGTTTGAGATGCTGAGTTTATATATGTGTATTATTAAATTTTGATTATTTGTATTTGATCAAACCTGCAATTCATATGATTCTTAAATTCAAAGAAATATGTTAGCTTTATTTTTCAACTTTGTATTTGATTTTTCTTGTACTCATTTTATCTAGATTTTGACAATAACAATCGCCAAAAAGAAACGTGGACAACATGTAGTGAAATTTTAGCATATGGGTTAAAAATTAATAAAAAATTACACAATTTGGTTTTATTAAGTTTTGTTGATGTGAGAAATCCAAAGCAAGAAAAATGAATAAATACTATATTGGATTCGAGGACATTCAATCTTTTAGGTTCATGTATAATAATATAGCTTTTTGTGTGTTTTTATTTGTTTTTACAATAACTATAATTGATTTTATGACGTTAATGTTTCATTCCTAATAGTTAAAGTATTATGTACGTAATTAATCCAAAACGGATGTCTCGAAAGAGGAAGACCGTCTAACATTTCTAAATGACTCACTACGTTTATAAGTTGACAATATAGAATGCTCAACACACTATAGTTTCCTTACATCCAACAATAAGAGTTTGTTTGGGAGGAGGGGGTTGGGTAATTGGTTAGAGTAAGTTATTAACTCGTACTTGGAACGAAAGGTATATAAAGTGTTCTTGAGTTTCAAATGCTCGTTGGAACGACACTAAAGTACCTAGTCATTAAGGCACATCTTAACCATTAGGGCACCTCTTGCTACTGGGCGCCATAAACGACGTTGGGTGCATCTTATGGGGAACCATGCTCCTCATTTACAAGATTTCTTAAAAGGAGAACTTAAAAAAATTTCTAAGATTTCTCAAAGTCTAAGTCATACTAGTAGATTTATATTTATCTTAATGTCTCAATTAACATATACATATGCAAAAATAAAGCTTCAATGTTCAAGATTCTTGGCTAACAGAAGACAAACTTGATTCTCAATAAAATCAAAAGCTACACAACATCTAGCTTCGGCAACAAAAGTTAAATGAAATATCTTTATGAGAATTACTTGGAAGATCACCACTCTTTGAGCTCATCCAATCAACTCTTCTGGCATATTTCAAGTGTTTGTTTCTTCAGGATCCTGAGAAAAATATTTCACAATCAAACAATAGTCATATAATAACTCTGTTCGAATGGCATTAAGTATATATGTTTCCGTGCATTTGTTAATCAAGAGTACATACCTTTCCCGGAAATAATGTTTGAACAGTGTTATTAAGGCTACCTTCCCATTCCCAGTCATACTCATGTATTCCTGTTCTAACCTTCCTTAGTTTCGGTGCAGTCGGAACTTGCTCAGTAAAGATCTTCATACTGGGACATCCTGTGACCATTACTTCTTTCAGAGATGGAAAACGGAAAGCATAATTTCCTGAACAGAAGCTTCTGAGGCATGGCAAATCATCAAGTTCTAGGTACTCTAGTTGGCTGAACTGAATCTCGTATTCCACTACATCAGATGCAATGGCTACAATTTCTTGCATCACTTTGCAATCCTTCACATTCATTCTTTTAAGCTGCACAAGACTCGTAGCCGTTGAGGCAGTCATGAGATTCATAAGCCCGTGGCATTTTGACACTTCTAAATTTGTTAAATTTTGAAATAAGGGGACTAGTAGGGAGTCATCGTGGACTAAATGCTTGAGCTTTGGCAGATTTGATAGCTTTAATTTTGACAACAACAAAAGCGTCTTGGTATCTTCGCCTTTGGGAATGCTCAATTCTTGAAGGTTTACTTCTTCAAATGAAGCATCACTTAAAGCAAGCTTCTCCAATTTGGGAAAACGTTCAAGGAAATTAGACGGCAAAATCGCATATTTGTCACTTTGGAAGCCTGTTAACTCAATCTGCTTCAGTCTGTATAGGAATTCTGGTTGATTGTCGCCGTACAATATACCCTTCAAGCTGTTCCATTCTACTTTCAGTTCTTCTAGTCCTGGAATTGCAATCTGTAAAGAAGAGATACAAATACATTGAGGTAACTATATTGCAATAATGGAATACAACTACTAAAGTTAGATGAAAACTGTTAAATATAACATAATTAGATGAGAAAACTTAACACACTTTTTATGCATATTCCTTATAAAATATTAGATGGCAAGTGAACAGAAAAAATAACTAAGAAATGTAACCTTATTGCCCAGAAAAATGATCTCACTGCTATTTGATTCTTCCTTTACTTCATCAATCATGCACGAGTTTTGTCCGCTTGAAAACATTGAAGGAAATAATTCCATATTTGGGCATTCAAATACTTCAATCATTTTCAAGGATGGACATTCAAGAAACCCGCTTGCAGAATAAAAGCTCAACAAGTTAGACAAGTATTGTAGATTCACAGACAGCAAAGATGAAAAAATCATTTGATGTTTTTGCATTTTTTCGTCGTCTCCTTGCACAACAACATGGTCCACCAGACCGCAGTTTTTCACTTCTAGATGTTGAAGGTTTGGAAGACTCAAAGCCATTGAGAGATCAGATATAAATGTTAATTTGCCACAGTTATGAACTTTCAGCAATTGGAGATTTTCGAAAGTCAGAATTTGTTGAGGATCCTTGCTCCACACATGTGTCAACTTTGGTAGATCAATTAAGTGCAATTCATTTAGCGTCTTCATTCGCTTCACTCCAGATTGGATAGCGTTTTGTCCGTCCAAATCAAAAACTTGCTCCACTAAATCACATTTTTCTACTATCAGCACTTTCAACTCCTTCAAATGCTGAAGTAGATGTGATGATATGGCATTTGAGATTACAGCACAGTCGTCCACCTCCAATCTTTCTAATGAAATAATGTTCTCGAATGGAAATTGTTCACTCCATTTATCTTTCAGTGCAGGAAATGTAGAGAGTTTGACAGTCAGTTGACGTCGAAACCCAACCTAAAAGTGAAAAAGAAAACTACACTAGTAAATTATATATAATATAGAAACAAAAAACACAAGCAGAATTCCAGAATACTCTTTTATCTCCAACCATCGTTTTGGTATTTAAGGAGAGAATATCTGTTTATGCAGTATCTTATAAACGTTTTGTATAAAGTGACTTTTGTACATAGAAGAATCCACTATACATGGGGGCGGACAAAATCCTTAATACACGAACTGATATTTGTTTTCACAATTCAATTATGTAAAAGGTTGAAAAAAACGCTAGGCATTATTAGTCGGGCAAGATAGAACCCAACCTAAAAGGACAAAACAAAACACAATAAAAAGATCCGTTGAGCAAATGTGAATTTGTAGAAAGTCCTTTTGTATCTGGAAGTTAAAAGTAGTCTGGTGAATACTAAATTATTTGTCAGGAATACTTACCAATTCCTTGTATAGTTGTTCAATGGTGTTGTTGAGGTTTCCTTCCCAATAAAAATCTCGGCTTAATTTTTCTTTTACGCGGTTTAGCATGGGTGCGCTTATGTTTCCAGGACAAAAAACTCTCATGCTGGGGCAGTTATTTAGGCCAAAATACATCAAACACGGGAATATGAAAGTGTAACGTCCTGCGGAGAAGCTTTTAAGGCTCTGCAAACCATTAAGCTCCATATTTTTCAGTTTGGTGAAAACAATCTCCTCTGTTGTTCCATCATTTCCGTCTGCTACTATTTCCATCAACATCTTGCAAGATTCTACTCTTAACGACATAAGTTGCGCCATATTTCTGGCTGTTGTTGATGTTATCAAGTTCCTCAATTGATTGCATCCAAATACAGAAAGACTTGTCAGATTTCGGAAGCATGTAAAGGATGAGGCTTGCAATTGAGAATTCTGCCACCATATTTGCTTCAAAGAATCAAGATTTTCTAGTTCTAAAGAGCTTATTGGTGGAAATGCCGTAGCTGCTTCTTCCATGTTGCTGCTGAGTCCTTCAAACTTAAAGAGATCTTCAACCGAAGAATTATAGACCTTAAGTGTAATGTCATTTGGTAATCTTGAAAGGAAATGAATTAGAGGAACATGTGATTTGGCTGTGGTTGAGGCTGAGTAATATCTCAACTTAAGATTTTTGACATTTGAAAAGAAGTTCATGGGCAATTCAGTTTGCACTATTGTTGTGATGGACTTAATGTCCAATGACACCTTTGTCAAATTGGGAAATACCTGCAATATACAAAATCAACATCAAACCAGTCCAAAGTAAGATTACCACGTCACTCCAATTAACTTGACCTCTTAATTAAACCTATATACACAATATCCTGAAATATTAGTGAACATATATCATACTACTTGTATATGGATATGAATCATATGATACACATAGAAATCTTATGTTTTAAAAGTTTTAATACTAACTATCATTTTAAAACAAATAATTATATTAAAGTGTGCTCCATACCGACCTTATGGATATAACTGTGTTCTTCCTTGCCTTCTTTGACTTCCCTCGTCAATCTTGAAAGGAACGATTTGATACTTGGACACCCATTTATAGTAATACACCCTAACGATGGACATTCCAAATCACGACTTCCTGAATAAAAACTTGAAAACTTTGGCAAACATTCCACAACAACAGAGTATAGTGAATGAAATATTAGTTGAGCTGGATACTCATCTGTTTCCTCTTCCTTCATCATTGTTTCCATCATCTCACAATTTCTCAGTTCTACCTCTCGGAGATAAACGAGGCATGAAGCCATAGACCAAGTAAAGGCATATTTCAACCTGCTACAGTTCTTTATTTTGAGCACTTTTAGTTTCTCGAAGTCCAAAATGCCCCTAGGAGCCTTGTTGCATAGTTGGCTCAAAATGGGTAGATTGACCAAGTGCATTTCTTTTAATTCTGGCAGTGGTCTAACACGAAAATGCTCAGCAGATAGGCCTTCCAAGTCAAAAACTACTTGAACCGAGTCACAATCTCTTACAGTGATCTTTATCAACTTGTTCAAGAACTGCATCTGGTTCGCTAATATAGCTTTTGAGCAAAATGCATCTTTCACCACTTCTAGAGATTCTAGATTTCTGAAGGTTCTACCTTCTTCAAGATGTCCGCCAACCTTTCAATCACGAGGAAATTGCACTATTTTTGTAAGAAATTATCATTAGCAAAAAAAATTGACAAGCTAATAATTAAGTAGAATATAATAAGTATTGTTACCCATTGTCTTAAATGGCATGATATAGTGGCATTAAGATTTCCTTCCCACTGCTGTTCATCGTCAAATAGAATACCCCGTAGCTGTGGCACGCTTAAGTCTCCGCTACAGAAAATCTTTATTCCAGGGCATCGCTTGACAGTCAATTTTTCTAACAATGGGAAACTGAAGGTGAAATTGTTAGAGCAAAAGCTGTTGAATTTAGGTAAACCCTCAAGATTTATACACTTCAGCTTATGAAAAATAATCGCATGATGCTCAGTGTCATCTCCATCATCCTTTGCAATGATTTCTTCCATCATTTGGCAGTCTACAATATTTATTTCCATGAGGTGCACCATAGTTTTTGCTGTCGAGGTTGTTACCAAGTTTGTCATATTTCTACAATATCCGACACAGAGAGTTGTTAGATTTTGGAAAGAAGATGAGAATGGTGCAATATTCATCAGATCAAAGCACAGATGAACTTTTAGACTGTGAAGATGTTGAAGAATGTGGTTGACTTGGGAGCCTTTCTCGCTTGTTATGTATTTCAATTTCCAAACATAGCTCAACTCCAAGTGCTTTAGACATAGATGATCTCGTTGGAACAATATCTCTTCCAGATGACAGAAACTGAAGACCAGCATTTCCAAAGATTTGAGTCGTCGAAGAAGACCCAATACAACAAGAACGGAAGATTCCTCGTCCAAACTCTCCAGAGTAAGTTTTTTCAATTTGTAAAGTAACTCACCACTCTGCTGTATAGCGTTAAATCCTTGGTTATCCATTCTCAATTCCTCCAAGTTGCCAATAAACTGATAAAAAACCAACACTGAGTTCAAAAGAAATATATATATATATATAGCTTAGGATATATCATGATAATGACAAGTTTGTTTCTTACCTTTTCGACTGAGATGTTTGAAGCTCGTACTTCCACACTTTTCAACTTTGGGCACTCGAAAGTATGAGGTCCTTCGTAAAAGCTCCTCATTTCTTTCAATTTTAAAAGTTGCAGCATTGTTAACCGAGGAAACTGAAAGGAAGGTTCTGATCTTTCATCTTTTTCTTTTGCAATAAGTAGTTCCAAATTATTGCAATTATTTATTCTCAGCTGTTGAAGCTGGAGAAGACCAGAAGCTGTAGACGCTGGAAATACATATTTCAGAACATTACATTCTCCAACATAAACCGATTGCAGATTTTCAAAAATGGAAGCAGCATCACATGGATAGTTACTCCATATATTCTTCAACGAGGGTAGATACTTTATATTCAAATCTTGTAAGGAAAATGCTTGGACATCTTTAAAGTCGATCCGCTGATCAAATTGATATATCTCTTCAACTTCGTCGCACTTACATAAATCAAGTTGCTCTAACCCTTGGAATCTTTTGTACACATTGGATGGGAAAACAATTGATAGCTTCGAGCAATTTTGAATCGTCAATGATTTTAATTTAGGAAATGAACCATCGTCAGATGTGAATTGCACGTCCCATAAATATTCAAAGTTCATGTCAATGACTTCCATTATCTTCAGGTTGGAGAAAGTGACCTGCATCAAATCTATCAATCAAATCGAGGTATATGCCGCGATGATGCAGGTGATAAAGGAAGAAAGAAGCAAATAACTGTATAGAAAAGAAGACAAAAGAAGTGAAAAATCACCATTTCATTGAAGAGGTATTTGTCATCACTCTCGTTACTTGATAATTTGGACACGAAATTCTTCATTGATCTGCAGCTTTCTATCCTCAGTTCTCTCAGCAGTGGAAATTCAATTGAATAACCAGAGCTGACCGTTTTCACATTCGGAAGCTCTAGAAGTAGAAAAGAGACAAGTTTAGGAAAGACGATCTTCTTGATGCTCTCTTCTTCTATTTCTTCATCTTTCTTACTCTGTATTATGTTTTCCAATAACTCACAATTCCGTATAGTAAGCTTCCTGAGTTGCACAAGACATTTCACCACTGGAGCTGTAAATACATATTCCAAACTCTTGCAACGATTTACCTCTAAGCTTGTTAAATTAGGGAAAGAAACCTGCAAATCCAATGTTGTGTTTATATCTATATATATATATATGTGTGTGTGTGTGTGTGTGTAGATAAAGGAACATCAAATTTGACTAAGCTATGAGCATACCATTATATTGAAAAGTAGTGCAGTCCCCTCGTTTATTTTGCAAAAGCCTTTGAGATGTGGTAGTTTCTTAAATTTCAAGGAGCTGAGCTGATTAAACTCAATCACTTCACTGCAGTAATGCTCATCTTCACCTCCTTCACCAACTATAGCTTCCATGTTTTCACAATATTCGACTTTCATTTCTCCAAGTTGCGGTAAATATTTGGCTTGTGCAAATGAAAAGATGCTCTTCAATTTATGACAACCACTGAGTTTTACAATTCGCAATTTACCAAAAGACCCCATCTCAAGTTGACCATAACAGATCTTCTCCAAGCTCTGTAAATACTTCAGACGTAACGACTTTAAGATTGGAAAGGCATGACAAGAAGAGCTCGCTGTCGACTTGATCAGATGTTGAATGTCATCATGTTTGATTTTAAGGTGCTTCAATTGCTGAAAGCCTTCTCGATCTAGATCATACACGAGACTGTGAATTCCGCTTGTTCCACATAAATACAGATCTTCAGTCCCTCTCAACAACACTTCAATCCCATCCTCGAAATGAATGTCTTCATCTAGCTTTAGCTTTAGCACTTTTGATCCTTCATCTTTCCCTCCCCGATAACCCCATTTATAATTGCCTACGGATATTTTATAACTTCTCAACCCATGAAAGAAACTACATCCTTCTGGTATCAACTTAGGATTTACGATCTGTATTTCTAAAGTTGAAAGGTGAGACAAACTCTCTAACTCCACAAGTCTGGCATTACCATTGACATTCCACTGAACAAAACTATTAAGCATGAATAGTTGTTCTAATGAGCACAGTTTGGATAAGACGTTTTCAGGAATGACTTGGAGATCTGAACAATTGCTCAAATCTAAAAGTTTCAGCCGATTCAATGCATCTATTTCTCTAGGCAATTCAAGAATCTTAGATTCTGAAAAGCTAAGTAGCTCTAATTGCTTCAACTCTCCTACCATAGCTGCATTATCCAATCGACATCTATGGAAAGACAATGACTGAAGGTTTGTTAGAAAACAAATTGATGAAGGTAGAGACACAAGGCGCATGCCCGTAAAATCAACAACCTTCAATTTTCTAATCCTCTCAAAAAATGAATCAGGGATTTCTAGACCAAGATCTTCCGTGAAGATTAAAAGTAATTCTGCTTTAGGACAATCCAAGCCTACAGGAAGCTCACAAAAATCACAATATGGAAAAGACATCATGGTGCAGTCTTTGTTTGGCCAATCCCTCAATCTTACTTCACCAGTACCGATAAAAGCATGTTGCACTCTAGATGCAATTGAGAGAGCAGTATCGCGAACAACATCATGCATTTTGACATATCCAACCATGTCTCCTTCCAACAACAAACTCTTGGCTTTGAGCTTATTGATCAGCGTAAATACTTTGTCCCTTGCATCTTCAACTGTGCGAATGTGCTTAAATAAACCCAGCCCCATACTATGAGTTAACAAGTACTGGATTCGGATATTTGATTGCCCAAACATAGCACAAAGCAAGAAAAATGACTTTGCTTCCTTTCCGGGTAGAGTCTCATAGCTGGACTCGAGAACTTTGTATATTCTTTCATATATTTCTTCATCGCCAAAGGTAGACAGCTGATTTAGCTTATCATTCCATGCATAAGATTCTTTGTTCTGTAATTCTGTGGCAACTAGTTGAATCAAAAGCGGTAACCCTGCACATTTTTTTGCAATTTGAGTTGCTATGGCATGGAATTTCGGATCTTTAGCCTCAGCTACAGACATTTCAAACAAACTCCAACTCTCTTCTTCTTTTAGAACTTCAAGTGAGAATAGTTCTTGTGCACGCATCTCACCCGACAATAGATCCATGCTCCTTGAGGTAAGCATTATTTTGCAGCTCTTAGATAAATCCCCAAAAGGAATTCCGACAGCAAACAGATCAAGTTTCTGCCAAAGATCATCAAGAATGATGAGTACTTTGGAGTTCTCCAACCTTTTATAGAGTTGACTTGCTCTTCCGGGGAGTTCCTCCACTTCAAATTTCAGGCCCAAGAAACCAGCAATCTCAGCCTGAATTTTTCTCAACTCCGGAGTCTGAGAAACAGCAACCATAATCACATCGTCAAACAACTTCTCAGCCACAGCTTTTCCTTGGACCTCCTTGGTTAGTGTGGTTTTTCCAACACCTCCCATACCATAGACCCCTATCATATTCAGATTAGCATCTCTGAGAGCATCCATAATTTGGTTGAGCATTGACACCCTTGAAGGCAAGGCTTCGCGGCTGTACACAGAAGGCTCGACTATCTGTTGCAGAGGGCGCCGTAAGGAAATTGACTCTAGTCCTCCTTCATTTTGAAGCTTACCAATCTCTGAAGCTTTCTTTTCAGCATTCTGACTCAGCCGATAACGAGACTTCAAGTTGGGACATAACCCCACCAAGCATCTCTTCTTGGCTTCTTCTTCTTTATTCTGCACAAGTTGCTCAGCATCTCCAATAGCTTTATCCGCTTTACTCAACCACTTGATAACATTGGGAAAGATCTCTTCCCCGTTTCTAGCAGCACCATCAACAGACTGCTGCAGCCTGTCTTTCTTGTTCTTCAAGTGCTCAACCTTATCCTGGAGAGTCTGGACTTTGCTGTTGTACTTAAAAGCATAGCCAACATGTTGTGTGATAGGTTTGACAACATATTTTTTTATGGGATCTGTAACCAAGTCAACCAAAATTGGAAGAATCAAATCCAGAACCATTTTTTCTGTTAAAAGAGAGAATTTGATTGAAAATGAAGAGAATAGAAAAAACAAGATTGATGGGGAAGTGAAGAAGAAAGTAATGGACACAAAAACAAGAATTAAGACTATGTTCTCTCAGTTTCAAATGCTAACGTGAAAATTTAACTATGGAGATGTAGTGACAACAAATAATATATGAAGATATATGCATGTGATGTGATCTCTGCTCAATGGCATATTTGAAAGGGATATCATAAAGAGAAAAATTAATAATAGCAAAACATTGACTAAATGACTAAATGGTTTTAGTTATAATAATTTTAAATATACAATTAGTGCTAATGACTCAGCTTTAGTTGGATTTAGGACCTGAATTAATATTCAAATTCAGCACTACCTTTTGTGTTCACACATAGCCAGACCAGTCAAATTAAGTAGACAAAGCTTGCAATATATAATATTGCCTCCGTTCTCAAATAGATGTCGTTTTAGAGAGTTTCACACAAATTAAGAAATTCAATAAATGTGCACTTAAATTAATAAATTTATATGGATAAACTAAAAAGATAACCTCTCTCGTTTGATGATTGGAAAATAAACCTTAATTTGTTCAAAAACACATAAATCAACACTAACTTTAAATATTTGGAACAAAAAACTATACAATAACGAAAACGACAAATATAAATGAACAAAAACAACTCTCTAAAACGACATCTATTTGAGAACGGAGGGAGTAGTGGTTAGTGGGGAGAAATAATATAAACTGAACATTTTTTTCTCGTATAAAGTCATATGCATGTGATACCAGTTTCAATAGCATACATTAATCAGCACATAATTAACCAAAACAAATACAACATGAACTTTTTATAGTTGAGAAAAATTATAAAGTGATCTTTTTTCATATACATATGCCTATAGAGTCAAGTTCAAATGAGACAATGGTTTAAAATGAGACTAATCTTAATGGTGAGATAAGGGGTATTTTTATAATTCAATAGGGGAAGGTGACAAACTTGTAATTAAAGAAATAGCCCTCATGCGTGAATTGAAGGTGATGTCAGCGATGATGTCACCTCTGGAGAAAGAAAGAGTTTTAATTATTTTCTTTAAAATGCATTTTTCTGCTCTTTCCGAACTCATTTTTCCAAAAAAATTATACCAATGAACTCGTATTAATTAGGCGGTCATTTTGAGATCCATTTCTGTTATTTATAGACGATTTTTTTTTTTTATTTTTTTATAATTGTTCCAGCAGAATACTATATTTGTTCCACCGGACTACCCCAATTGTTTCACCACCAGAATACTACGTCTTTTTACACTCCCAGAATATTATGTTTTTGGTTATGTTAGTGGTGCATTCGATAAGGAAGAGGACATACCTTCCCTAAATAATGCTTGAATGGTGTTTTAAACGCTGCCTTCCCATTCGCAGTCATACTCGTGTCTGATTCGATAGGTTTAATTTATCGCAACTGATTCTTCGCCTGTGAGAATGTTTAGATTAACATTCACCCTTCCCTTATGTGAAAGTTCACAATAGAAGAGATAATTATACATTCAAATAGAAACATCAGAATTTGAAATTGAGCTAAACAATAGAAGAAATCTTATATAATCATGCATAAATTAGGGTTCAGAGAAAAGATTATGTTAATTTTTGAATTTTGAAGTCAACGAATAGTAATTAAAATTCCAAAATGTATAAAATCACGGAGGGAGATCACATCGAGGAGGAGAGGTTCATTTTCGACGACGATACTTCAGGCTGTGTTCTGAATTCTTCCGGCACGGCGGTAGTTGAGATTTTCCGGTAAAGTGAGCGGGAAAAAGATGGATTTTGGAGGGAGCTTTCAGGAGGGAAGAAATTATTTTTGGCTTAATATACATATAGTACTCGAACTTATCCACAAACTTCAACTGTACCTTGAACTTTTGAATGTGACAAATAATTCTCTACACTTGTTTAAACATAACAAATAAGTCATTCTTCACGTTCAACTATTTCAAATGTCTCCTTACTCTTGTCAACCATCCATCAACATTGTCCAATTGGTTAGCGATCGATAATATTATTTACAATTTTTTTAACTTTACACCTACAGTACGCCAACTAAAATTTATATGTTTTAATACATCACTTTTAAAATGAGTGAATTTTTGTTATATTGTAATAAGTTACAATAAAAAATCATTTGTAACTCTTAAAAGTTGAAAGCGTCAAATGAAGTTTTACTACGAGTTTAGAGGCTATGCATTTGTTAATGCCAATTATTTAATAATCTAATATAATTAATGGCAAAAAATTTATTTGAAGTAAGCCTCACGGTAAAACGATGCCGTGTTTGGTTGTATATAGTTGTGTTCAAGCTGGGCTTATCCAAGCAACTTTTAAATTAAAGTTTATGGGCTCATTGTGTTCCAAGCTTTTCATGTTTTTGATGTAAACTACCATTCTACTCTACTCGGCTTGGCGTCAATTGATTAGGCTTTTTGGTTATATACATTAGACCTATATATAGAAATATATATGGGACTGGACTATTTATATAACAATTGAAAGATTATAGAGTTTGATATCGAGATAAAAAAATTAACACTCAAAGTTTATAAATGGTAAATATAATTAGTTGCAGACATAGTGATTTAGTTTTCAACATATAGAAAATTTGATGAGCTTATGGAAAAAATGATAAATATTTATAGTTACAAATTAGAATTTGTGTTCCAGCTCATGCATAATTTCATAAATATTTAAAATATCTTATAAAATCCTTTATATATATATATATATACAGTATGTATATAATTATTCTTATTTACAACTGGCCCAAGTTGGGACCGAAATTTTTTATGACAAAATAGAGGTTATTCCTATATAGAGTATTTTTATATAGAGGTTCTACTCTATTAGACTCCTAATAATTTTATGTTCATCTGAATATTTCTTAGACTTCTGTTTCGCTAAAACTACATACTTTGTCGAGGGAAGCTACATGCACTTTCCACATCATGTCATAACTTCTCTATTGGTAGACTTCTCTCATGCGAATGTAGATTCGATGATCTCTCGTCATAGATATAAAAACTACTCAAGTGAAGATTAAAACATCTTGGGTGTTGTTTCCATTGGTATTAGAACCAATTTCAGTTTCACAGAGTTCAAATTCGACTTCGACTTCTATTCATACAAACTTCTCAATGAAAGTCAAAAGCTACTACTCAAATTTTTTCGACAACCTTTAAAGAAATATATGAAAATTAGAAAGGATGTTTGATTGGTCATCTCCCGACTTTTTTTCCCATTCAAACCAACCCTTCCTTTATGACTCACTAGCTATATGTAGTTAAAAGTAAAGAACAAGATTGCACAAATTAATACATGAAAGTGATTATTGCATTACTTTGGATTTTTGAAATACATGAATGAACTTGGAAGTACAATATTGGTTAGGCTCTAGAAATCCAAAAGAAATTAAAAGAAAGATCATAATCATTAATCCAAATGACTTATTAATTTCACCTTCCACAATGTTAATCATGATCATCATTGATCATGATCAAATCAAGCCATTCCTTTTCCATTGGAAGGAAAGAACTTCTTCCAAAACCAATGTTGCTTCCAAACTCTATCATTCATTTCATCAATGGAAACACCTTTAGTCTCAGGAATGAAGAAGAAAGCAAACAACATCATCGCCACAATCCAAGCTGCAAAGAAGAAGAATATTCCAGCTCTCATTGTACACAACATTGACAAGAATGCTTGTGCTATTATGAATGTGCAAAGCATGTTTGAGCTCACTGCAAATGAGAACCCGGCTGTTCTTGTTTCTAGCGGGAACGTTTCACTTGGAATTAACCATCCCAACGGCCCCCATGACCATGCAAAACCGGCTACGTAAACGCACACCATTACCACCACCCATATCGCCTCCTGGCTTGGTAGTTGTCCCGTGATGTTCAAATCCTTAATCAAGATTGCTCCGATGATTGTCTACATCCATATATACGTACGTATTCAGTATCAGACTCAGGATAAATCATATATCAAAAAAAGGATTTACAGTGAAATTTGTATTAACTAACAAGGTTATTCACTTTTGGCATAGCAAATAAGATTATTTTCATCGAGTTTCACTATGAACGTCACAAGAAAGCGTCTCTAATGAACTTCATATGGTCTAATCTAGTATCTACAAGATTCATGCCCGACCTTATAAAAAAAATATGTGAAAAAAGGGTAATATTAAGTTTAAATTTACCTGAGTGATGAGCATCTGAACACAAGATTCAAGAAGCAAGATCCTTCTGCCAAGTCTATCAACAAGAGCAATTGAAACAAGAGTTGCCAAGACATTAACTAACCCTGTAACTACAGATGAAAGCAAAGATGCATTGCTTCCAAACCCAACGGTCTGAAACAAAATCGGAGCATAAAACATGATCGCATTGATCCCAGTGAACTGTTGAAAGATTTGCAACATAATCCCAATTACTAGTGGCGGTATGCTTTCTCTGTGAAGAAGTTCGCGGTATGGACTAGTCACTTGTTTAGCCATTTCACAGGCTTCAACGATCGAATTGAACTCCGGGTCTACGTTGTCAACACCCCTTACCTTTTTAAGTACTGCTTTACCTTCTTCGATTTTGTTTCGCTCGATAAGGCTAGTCGGAGTTTCAACGATGGCTAGAGAACCTATCCCGAGCATTAATGCTGGAACTCCCGCAATCCCTAGGGAAATTCTCCATCCATATGGATGAATATTTGAGGTTCCATAATTCACCAAGTTCGCGATGAGTATTCCGATTGTCACCATAAGTTGGAAGACAATGTTCAATGCTCCTCGGAGCTTCACCGGAGCTAACTCGGATAAAAATAGTGGTACAGCCTATATTAAACATAACAAAGAAATTAATTACACTAATTATAAGATTAAAACTTTGAGAATTTTTATAACTATTAACGGAAAACGTGCTAGTTAACATTGTCTGGTCCAAGTCCGATTTAAATATAACACCTAGGATTGACTTGGAAACCAAGTAATTAGATATCAAAACATGTTAGTTAGTTACAACACAAGCCCAAACCTACGAACATGTCTATTCGAGAGGATCAAAGTTCGAAAATGTTGCTTACTTGGTTAGCGAATCCAACTCCAAAACCGAGAAGAACGCGGCCGAGGATAATCATAGCAACATTGACACCGAATGCACTCAAAAGAACTCCGATAATGAAGAATAAAGAAGCTAGTTGCATCGTTGGCTTGCGACCTAACGCTGTGCAAGATTTTGAAGCAAAAAAGCTTGCAACTAGAGCTGCTAGGTACAATGATGAGGTAAAAAGTTGGAGGTTTTGATCATCAAATTTGCAGTAATTGTTTTCTGTTGCTCTTTTCTTCCTTTCATATACGTTGTGGAAGAATTTCTCCAAGAAATCATCCATGGCTGTCACTCCTCCTGAAAATTATTCAATTGCATTAATAAATTATTAATTGTAACAACTTAGACACTACAATGTCGATACAGTGGTAATTAGGGGTGAGAACAGTCCGGTTTTGATATAACGATTTGAAAAGCTTCAGAATTGCATCGAGTGAAAAGTTGGTGATACAATTTGGTTCAATTGTAACGGTCTAACATCAACATTTTATACGATTTGGGTATTTTCATTTCAAGTATTCAATCTAATTCATTAAAAGTGTGATTGATTCGGCTCAATCCCGCTATTTAAATAGCTTCGGAATTGTATCTTTTTATTCAAGTTACAAATGTGTTACAAATACAATAAAATTAAATAACATGGAAATTTTATTTTTAGTTTTGAAAATTTCCATAAGTAATTCAATTTTTTTCTTTATTTTTCCTTATCAATTTAAAATACTTAAACATGTCATTTCAAATAATTTAATCATACCCAAACAAACAAATAATTTAATCATACTTTTCAATCTAATTAGACTATAAAAATGTACCAAAAGTTCATTTTGAAGGTGATTGAATTTTTAAGTCAAATTGATCTTTTTGTCCCAGAAAATATAAGAAAATTAACTCGTGTTCTTTCAAAAAAAAAAAGAATTAACTCGTGTAAAGAAAAGAGACATAATTCATTTTGACACGTGCAAATTTAGACTAATTCACTAAAATAAAAAATTAAGTTGATACGAAATTATGATTAATAATTTGAAATTCACAAAATAGATTCAATATAATTCAATAATCACCTGAAATTCCGATATCATAGCCAAACATAAGACCACCAAACGCTGCAATAATCACACAAATGATCACCGTAAAAGTAACCTTGCCTTCAAATTCCGGCATATCGCCACCTGAAATTACTACCGCCGGCATTTTTAATAATTATTAAATTATTAAATAGCTATTACCTCTCTTACTAATAATTGTCTTAAAAATTTATATTAGTGTTTTTATCCGATAAAGATTTATATTAAAGACAAAGACAATTAAATTTCGGAGAGGAATAAGGCAAGGAGACTAACTAGGAGAGGAAATCCTCAGCCTAGTATTTTTGACGTGGTGTAAATTTTTATGTCTTCTTCGCTTTGTTTATATACTATCATTTTTTGTCATTTTTAGTTATCTAATTTTAGCTAACTTATCTGGATTAATTTTGGATAATTACTGCCAGTTACATTTTGTATGTTTCAGATTAATCTCACGGTGATGTCCTCACGTTAACAAATTACTATTAGTTTATCTTCTTCAATTTAATTACTAATTAATTTGGAACATTCATTTTAATTAAGGGTATACTAATTCTGAATGGCCAGATTGTAAAGATAGGCACTGTAACAGAAATCTCCTTATGTCCATCCGTTAATAATCTATGTTGGATAATTAGTTTAAATTAATATCTTATCATGTTTATTGTTTTTTTTTTTTTTTGATAAATTTGTAAGGAGCAAGATTCGAACCCTCGACTCCCCACTTATACATTAGTGAGTGTATCAGTTGGGCTAAACCCAATTGGTGTTATCATGTTTATTGTTAATTAACCTTATTTGGTACAATCTCATTTTGTCCTGGTTTCAGTGTGTTTTTGATCATAGAATTTAATGAATTTTTAATACCCGTTCCGACCAACTTTGATCAGGAATATATGTCTATTTTCTATTTTATTTTCGAATTTAGTACCTCGCACTTCTTTTTAAAGCGTGATTTTTCTCCAATATTATATTGTTCTAATTTTAGTAAATAAATGTTAGTGTCAAATAGTGTAAAATACATATCTTTTGTATATATCGATCATGTGCATGAAAATTGTGTTTGAAAATTTGATTTCATTCTAGTTTATCATACGCCTTTTGCCTTTATTTATATATAAAAAGCTTGCATTGATTCTAAAATATAAAATTCACACGTTGTGGATTCACATTTACGCTCTTAATTGAAACCATAGCCTCATAGGGTAAAATTGGAGTTAAAAGGTTAGAACACTCATGGAATACATTGCTCTTTGAAAATATATCCAACTAGTCGCAAAACAAAGCAGATTTGAATCGCAAAAAGAATTCAAGGTATCCAAAATGTATGATTTTGTAAAATTTAATAGCTTAGCCTACTCAAATTGTACATAATTTCATTACAAGTACTTTACAATGCACCTTCATATGCAGATGCAGTATTTATACAATCACTCTCCATTCTAGTAACCATTAATTCATTCAGTCTAAACTAAAATTCTCCTCACATCCTGATAAAGTTCCGCAACTATAAGAGAAGAAAAAATAGGACTATATAAATGGAGAAGAACCTAAGTAAATCCTTCTATTCCGTGGAGAGAAAAGAATTGGAAGATGCAAAAAGAATATATTGGTCTTCAATTAGAGGTATTAGCCAAGAATGTGATGAAGAAATGAAAGCAGTTTCAAGCAGGAAAGTGATCTTGGAGAAGAAGACCGTTGAGAAGCGGGCTATCAGCATCTGTATTCCTAGACAAGGTTCTTTTATCTTGATGATGAGTTCTGTGAACACAAAAATCAAATAAAGAATCAAAGAAACGTAGCACTCTGTATATGTAAACAAGAAAGTTTACGGATGAAAGTAAATTTATGCAGTCATAACGTTAAAAAAAAAGATTATAGTCCAGGGCTACCCTATTCTCGCTATAGCATCAAAAGGTGGGTGAAGAATCAATAACAACAGTTTGGCAAGCAATGCATAAGCAAAACTTATGGGAACATGAAAAAGAAGGTAGGCAAATTGAGCTTGTCGTAAATAAACTTCATCGATGAATAGATATTAAAGCTAACAGACATGAGTGAAGCTGCATGGACCTTACACTAGATGATTGAAGTTCCAAATTAGTTGATTCCTCGCTTTCCTACAGTAAAGACCATTGTAAAACAGTCAATTAAAAAGTTAATTAATAATGAAACAGAGAAAAAGCTAATGCCATCAACTTACCTCAATCAGCAATTCTTTTCTTGTAATCACGCCAATCACACGGGAAGCACGAGGGACAACAAATATGTGCCTTAATCCTAATTGACGGAAAAGATTGTATACCTATATGTTGGGGATGCATAATTTAATCAATATCCAAACGGAAGACGGACAAAACATGAAAAGAAAACAGAACAAAGGGACATCACCTACCTTTGTTAAGGACATATCCTCAGGGACAACATATGGTGAAGGATTCATAAAAGGGGCAAGATCTATGTACATTTCCATGTCATCTGAACTAAGATGAATATCCTCTATACAAATTCCTTTACTAGAAACGGGTTTGACAAATTCGGTGAAAGTGTGCCTGATAAGAAGAAACAACTATCTTGAGCAACCTCAAAATTAGAACTTAGTAGAAACAGCAATGACATAGCGTCAAGCTCCATTCACCTGATTGACCTGGATCCACCCGGCATAGGACTATGTTGAAAATCCACCTTAGACTGAAGCAGCACAAGCAAATGACTGGAACCAAAAAACAAAATTAGCTTCCTCAACCAACACAATGTTTTGTCTACATTTCTAACGTGGAATAACACAAGGAAAAAGAAAGAAAGAGAGAACTCTACCTGCGAAGCACAAGTCCAACCACAAGTGTTTCTCCATTTCTTGTGTGATCAATCACCTGGATATAAATTAAAGTATCAGCAAAATTAGAAAATTTTACGTGAAAAAAAAAATGAAAACAACAAAGATTGATCCAAAACTTACAGGGAACCCATTGTGTTTATTGCTTCGTAAAATAGAAACTACGTCTGCAACTTTAGCAACACGAGGGAAGGAAACAACCTACAAATGATGGGTGAACAAACCAACCATGAGATAAAGATGGACTGCAGCAAAACAAAGAGGAACCAAGAAATTAAACCAGCCCTAATATGCATGCATGATGCATGGCGTATTAAAGTTCATTAGCCCTATCTTCTTAAAGTACATTAAACTACTTGCTTTCCCAGCGAGCAACTCCAAAAGAAATAGTAAGAGTCATTCTTCAAGTGAAAATAAAATCTCTCTTTTTTTCTTCATTAATTTTTACAAATTTTTCTTTGCATCATTTGCTGAAGTTTTAGGCTTTCCAATTGGCATTATAGACGTTTATAGGTATGCATTTGACTGCCTACTGAACCTAAAAGAGTTTTACAGGTTTGAATAACGCAGGCTCTCAGTCTACAAGTTTAAATGACCCAGGTCATTGGCACTCAAAATAAATGGATAATAGCTATGTTAAACAAAATTGTGACCATTTGAATAAATATAACCTTCTGATTTCCACAAGCTTCTCTTGCTGTCATGTTTCTCATCTGATACTTCGGTCTAGATTCCAGTAATGGAATGCCTCTCAATCTGGCTTGCTCTTCATAAAGACCTTCATTAAAAGCATCACCGACAGCCTGCCATGTTTTCAGAAAAGCCAATCAACTGGGTGTCTGAAAAAATGCAAGGAAATTCAAAAGCATACCTTTGATATAAGAAGAACAAGCATGATCAGAGGCAAGAGCTTCAAGTTATTTGTGATCTCAACCATAATAACACACAAAGAGACTGTCATACGCATTGAACCTCCAAGGAAAGAAGCAGCACCCAACAAAGCATATCTGCATAACCATCAGAACAGAAAAATAGTACGTCAAAGAAAACATCAGTATCCAGACAACGGTTCCCACATTGACTGAAGACAAAATTGCTATAAGCAAAAATATTTGCAAACATTACCACTGAAAAAATAAATATAAATGGGAATTTTTTATCCATTTCTAAATCAAATGAAAATAGAAAGCTTCAATGCATAAATACCAAAATTCTGGTCATTGGATAATAATGAGAATAAAAATAATAAAAGGCATGCATATAGGATCCATAGAGACTCACGTGCCCTCCTCAATGTTGGGCTTGTTATATAATTTAACAACAAGCATGCCAACAAGCCGTCCATATGTTGATCCTATCATTATTCCAGGGACAAACTGACCTGCAGGAACTGCTGTGCCAAATGTCACCACTGCTAGGGAGTAGAACATTATCTGCAATCATAAAGCACGAAAAATGCATTGACTTAGTATGAATTTTAATATGGAATGTTATGCAGCACTATCCGAATTGATCAATTAGGATGTTGAAATATGATCATGAAGCCCTCCTTGGAACTTCTATACCAAAAAGTGGACCAACAAAGCGGACCATAAATTAGCACATCTTATCAATAGTTTAGAAGAACAACAGACATGCCGACAGGACTGCAAAAGGAATACCCTCTTCTAGTTCTAATAATCCCAATTTGTTATGGTTCTTAAACCGGTGTTCTTATCAGATAGATTTCGATAGAATATGCCTATTAAACCTTAAAGGCAAGGGGGTATTCAGTGAAGAAAAACAGTATTATATATTATACACAAACTTGCCTAGTACATATACATCTATATTTTGCACACAAAAAAAAAAGATTTACTTGCATAGAAAAATGTTTGGCCACAGAAAGGACGGGAAAAAATGGTTACATTGATTTCCAGATTTGGAAATTAAAAGTAAAGCAAATTAACATCAGAGCTCAGCCCCTAACTCCCATCCAAAACAACTTCATAGAATGCACCAGTTTAACAAAATAAGAAATAAGATAGTAGCAGCCTTCTCATGTAGAACTTAAGATGGAATCAGTTAATACCAGAAATGTCAGTAAACTTTGGGCACTGAACTCATGAATTGTTTTTGCACTAAACAAATTTCTTATGGCATCGTCCTGTAGAACACATAAAAATGCATCAGAACAGAAACCAAAACACATAGGAAACTAGATTGTAAATCAATAAAATGGGTACCTGAGTATTAAAGAAAATTGTCGCGAGATCATTGTACTCCTTATCTCCGCTACAGTAAAACTGCATTTCATGGCATCAAATTAAATTATATCTATGAAGCATTACATGCTGTGTTTTACACTAAATTCTCCAATCAAATGCATGTCATAACTAACAAAACTACTTGGAAAAGTGTGCCAGAAAAATAAAACCTCAAAAAATCGAACTGTGAAGTCAAAATGAGATCTTACATTAACATAATTCCCATACATTCCTGGAGGCCTTGGACACTCAATACCTGAATCAGCATCTGATTCAGGGCATGGGCTGCATTTTCGTAGAAGTGGCACTCCAAAAGAAATAACTGAGGTTAATACGGAGATAACACAAGCTTCAATAATCTGTGAGAAAATTATAACCATAGTGGCAGTGTATTAGTTAAAAATTGAAAAGAATATAAAGTATGTGCATAAGTGTGTATGTTTGGCATGTGTGTGTGTGTGTAGCTGAAATCTTACCTTCACACGGTTCCCTCTCTTATGCAAATAATTTCGACGCCAACGAGTTATGTAAAGAGTAAGTTGGTTAAATAAAGCTCCTGAAAATAGGAAAAAAGAGTTTGGGTAAAACTAATAATAACTATTTGCAACTCTATACAAAAGGCATAGACGTTAAATTATGGTTACCTACCAAGGAGGCCGCCAATTACCCCAATTACTGCCATGGGAAGTAGCTCAGAGAAAGAATAGTCTTCTTGCCCACTGTCCAAAATAAGGAAAAAAAGAACGTTTAGAACTAGACAACCAGTACAAGCTCAGATTAAGGATACAAAATAGATAAGTGCAGATCTCCACTCTGATATATCCCATATGACAAAGCCTCCTGAACCGAAATGTCCACAATTTCCACTCTTACACCATCCCATTGCCGTACGTACTACCACTGCCACAATAGCAGAAGTGAAGAAGACACGCCACATAAGTTGACTCCTCCACCTTACAAAGAGAAATAAAGAACATGTCAGAATTGTGACAAATCAAATTGTCTACTAAAGCAGCTGCATAAAATGCATGTGACACGCTGGCAGTAACATATATATGAATCATGAGAATGTAAATAAACATGGTAAAGCTCTCAACTTATGGTATAAAATCATCCTACCCAATTTTAAGATTTTTCCTATTTTCCTTTGGTATCTGATCAAACTATTACTACGTGATAAAAACAAAAAGAACTCTCTTACCATGATGTGACCTCTTCTAGAGCAAATAATACACCACCAACAGGAGCTCTAAAAGCAGCAGCAACTCCAGCTGCACATCCACAGGTAACCTATCAAAACATTCACAAACAGAAAATGAGAAGAACAGTGAAGAGGTTGGCCAACCATCAGAAAAGGAAAAGGCATAGAAAGACTATAATTGACAATTCGACACAACGTCTCATTGCTTGCTTGATACCATTACACACAATGTCTAACAGCGCACAACAACTTGGCAAGTAAGAATTATTTATTAAGAATCAACGAAACCCGAACCCGAGAAGTTAGGAAAATCATTGGTATTTAATGGTACAAGTTACTTACAAGATCACGCCGATCACGGTCACTTGTGAAAACTTGTAGCCACCTAGAACTGATATGATATTTGGTGGATCCGCCCTAAAATGACAAAGCAGGACTTAGATTGTTAGGGTAAATACTTCAAGTGTGCCCAATTTTTTTCATTAGATTTGCAAGACAATAAACTCCGAAGAGACAATTCCTACTTGTCCAAGCAATGAAGCAATACAGGCACCAGTATGCACAAGAGGACCTTCTTTGCCTAAAGCTAGACCACCTCCAACAGAACCAATGCTGCCAAATATCTATCAAAATAAATTAGAAAGATTAAAAAGCAGGTAATCAAAAAGCCATAGCAAAGAAAAGTTATGCTAAGAATTAAAAAGTGCCACAAAACCTTTCCAACCAAGGTTCTGAAAAGTAGTATACCAGGAATATCAAGGCCTGCACATTTATACACAATTAGAACTCTCCATGGAGGAAAATTAGAACAACTCCAAATGCTAAGACAAGTTGATTGAGATGTTTGTCTTACCATTAAGATAGCCCTTAATTTCAGGAATACCAGATCCTGCTGCTGCTGGAGAAAATTGTGTGATGATATATACAGAAGAGTAGACTAAAGCCAAGTTGATTAACACGTACAAAAGAAAACCAGCAAAATATGATTTTTGTATTATTGAAAAGGTCAGTGAAAATTTCCATCCGGCAAAGTTCTCAACGGATAGATTGATGAATACTGCAGCTAATCCAGTACCTAGAAGCAAGTAAAAAAAAGAAATCAGCTGGAATGAGATTATCTATAAGAGAAAGACTAACCCAAACAGTATTGGAAATGACATGATAATATAACAAATCCAACTTTCCGCAGTATAAATTTGAAAATAACATTTATCAAATAAACCCTTTCTGAAACAGGGAAAACTTATGAAATTACACAACCTTAAAAACAACAAGTGATTCTAAATCTTCAGTTCCAACAAAGCTGATAGAGACACCTCAATCAGTTCACAATTGAGCCGATACAGTCAGCTAACAAACAAAACAACAAATGATGAACTTCTAAATGCCACACGCCAACAGCCACATACACTAGGTAATCAAAATTTATGCTTGAGATAATTCTTAATCTTCAATTCTAACTAACAACACAGCTGCTTTAGATAATTCAGCTAATACATAATACACAATACACCCCCATACAGTCAGATCGCCAAATACATTATCCATACCAATCCTGACCATATTTATACTACAACAAAGCCTTAGTCCTGAAATGATTCGAGATCGGCTAACATGAACCATCATAAATAGCCATAAAGCTCAAGTCGCATCGACGACATAAATTCTCTCTCGCCACTCCGTCCTATCTACCACCATACTTTCCTCGATCCCTAATAAACTCATATTACTCTCTTCCAAGTTTGCTTAGGCCTTTCCCTACCCCTCACTGTTTCCTCTAGGCACCTTTCACGCATTCTAACCAGTGCATCTTCGCCTTCTTTTTATATGGTCAAACCACCTTAGTCGAGTTCCCTCATCTTATTCTGAATACATGTACCTCCTATTTTCATCCTAATTATTTCATTCCGCACCCGATTTTATCTTGTATGTGGCCACACATCCATAGCAACGATCAAGAACATAAATTAAATTCCAGAAAGACAGAATAAACAACTATAAAATCAATCCTATAATCCAAAAAAGGTCTTACCAATGCCAATAAGCAAAGCAAAGAACCACTTAACAACCACATAGTATCCAACATACAGCTTCCCTCTTTGCTTCTGCAAAATCCCCAAACAAAAACAAACAATCAGCTCAAAAATATCAGAAATGGCTAAACAAAAAAGCAAAAACACAAACCTGCTCTTCTCGATACGCATAATTCTCAATAACTTCATAATCAAGACTCTCAACATTACTCCCATCACTAGCACTCAACAAACCAATCCCCTCCAGCTGCCCCGCGTCCTCCGAATTCGGAATCCGCGACCATATCAACTTAGCCGTCTCAATTCCATCTTGCAAATGATTCGATAACATAATTCACTGATCTCCTGTCCAAAACCCTAATCTGAACCCTAAAACAAGGGAACAAAATCGGAAAACAGAGAATCCGAGAATCCGAATACCATCAGACGATCAGAAAACACCGTAGTGATTCTGATCAAATATTTATAACTGTTTTTGACTGAATTTGATAAAACAAAATCGTAGCAATGGCGTAATCGTCAGTGACGAATTTTTGTTGTGCTTCTTTTCTCTGAAGTCTTTGTTGTGCTACTGTGTAATTTTGACGACTCTTTTTCACCTTCTAAGCATTATAGATTTGATGGGCGGGGTTTTGTTCTGGTGCGGCAGAGTGTAGCTGAGATTGATTTATTGGTGTGACGTGGAGTTTTTTTTCTTGTTAAAGAGAAAGTGTTTTGGATCTTTGCTGGATTTAGAAAAATGAGAAAATAGAATTCTTAATGAAAAAGAAAAATACACGTAAACAGATGTATATATGTGTTGTTTTTACACACGTGTGGTTTGTTAGTTTGTTTAATACTTAGAAAAGAATTAAATTGGGAAATTTTGACTTATAATTTTTTTATTTTTTTTAGACTATAATTTAATCAAATGAAAAGCATAGAATACTAAGAATAGAATTGGAATTTTAGAAATGAAGTGACATAAGAGAAATGATCAACTATTGTTTTTTATATTAAAATATGCATTTCTACTTCTGTTGGGATAAAAATACCAATTAACATTTGCTTTATACTTCCTTATGGTATGCTTGTTTTGAGGTGGTGGAGATTATATAAAGTATTAGGAGCAGGTTATTTTAGAGTTGCTTAAATAATCATTTTTAGATAGAAAGTTATTAAATAACTATAGAAAAATTAAGTGCCTCGAAGGTCCTTCACCACCTAACTAGTTTTAATAGTGTCTTTTAATAATAACAAATTAATAATAAAATAAAAAAAGATCGTAGATAACAAATTTATGTCAAACTCATCTAGCCGGAAAAAAAAACCGTTTTTAGACGTTAATCAATTTCAATCAATGGAGAATAATCAATATGAATCCTCCACTGAAATTTCAATTAATTTTGTCCATAAACAAGCACTGAAATTCCACTCAAATGTTTGCAATGAAACAATGTAAAGCAAATGGAAAGAAGATGTAGGCCATACGTAAATTTAAACTGAATTTGTCAATAAAATTTTAAAATGCCATGAATTTTATTTTATGATTAAAAGCAGAGGCACTCAGTCACGAAAATTTAGTTGAACTCTTGTATATTTCCAATTTTATTTTCATGATGAAAGCATGCAAGTCAAAATTGGATAATCTGCTGAAAATATGGAGGGTAATGAGATTGGTGAATCTATTATCCATTTTGTTATGTGATGAGAGATTTTACTATTTGACTGGCGTACCGATAATGCAGTATGTCAGGTCAACATTTGATATCATGTAGCATGTCAAAATATATTATGTATCGTTAATTATTGATTTGACATACAGATAACTTAGGTATGCTAGACATATTTTAAAATTTCTCTTAAGTCATATGTTTGTATGAAGTTTTATAAAGGATTAATATTATTCCGTGAAGTTGTTGTAAAATATTAATAGTTATTTATCCAAAAGCCACAAGAAACTTCATATCATTTTCAAGCTGCTCTTTTATTTTATCTGTATTATCGATTCAATCCATGTCAGGTTTAATTGGTAAAGTATCAAAACAATCCCAGTTTTTTTGGAAAACACCAATTTCACCCTTGTGTAATTAATTTTTAATCAAATCAAATACTAAATCTTGAAATAATTTAGAAATACAAATTGCAGTCATGTTTGGAAATTATAAAATGAATTTATTCTAGAATGAAAATTCATTTGAACGAGCGACCAAGATTGTCCACCAACCAAACAAGTAAAATCATACCTGTAATTCAAATCTACTCGAAACCTTAAGCTCAACCGTAGAATTTACAAACATCACCAATTCATTCGGTTAGCTACACCTTTCAATCTTTATTATTTATTGGGCCACTTTATTTTCCTTAATCTTCATTAACAAGTTAAATACTACTCCATCCGTTCTCAAATAGTAAGTGATTTAAGCAAATTGAAAATTCACAAATGTATGTCGTTTTGTTATTTATTTTCTATTTTAATTTTTTGTTATCTATATTACACCTCTTTGATTATGCTAGGAGTAATACAATTACCATATATATAAAACATCATTTGCTAGTTTTGAGGAAGTAAAATCAAAAAAATTTGGAGGTTATGTAGAAAACAGATACATATTTACTGAAATGCCAATAGTATATTAGTATTTTACATAAGATTTTTAATTTTCCACTTTTTAGCTTAAAAGACATAAACTTGAAAACGAATGGAGTATCTTTCAAAATCATATTTAGTTTTTTGCTTTTCAAATATCAGAAGCAACCTTCGGTAATTGGATTTGTATAAAAGAATATATTTTACAATTTGTTACCACTTTTATTCTATAACGCGCACTTGTAGATAGTAACCTTTTAAGCAAGCTCATGGGCTAATGAAGTACTTTGTAAATCAGAAACATATGAACTTCGATTGAATAAAAAAAAGCTCAGATCTCGTTTAATGCTGAACAGATATTTGAAATCTTTAATTAATTAGAGATCAGTTGGCAGAAGTATTCATTATAATGGATAATACAACAAAGTCGATAGTTTCTTGTATTTACTTGAAATTGCAGGTTCTATAAAATATCTGGACTATTATGGGCTTTTTCATATTTATTTTAAGGAATCATATTATTGTAGGAATAAGCCTCTATTAGGAAAGGTACAATATTATAACACTATCAAATTTTTCCTATCATTTTGCTGGAAAAAATAAATCAGAAAATGAAGCTTGACGTCTTGATTTATTGTCGTGTGAAGGATGATATGATATCGGCCCCGGACTTTATAACCTGTGCTTGTAAATTTCACAGCTTGGGGGAAGGATCAGAAGCAGATAATTCTGCATACATTTTTGTTATTGCAGTCTCAAAATATGCCTTCGCCTGAGGTCTCTTAACCTGAAACAGAACATGCAGAATTAGCAAGATATTGTCATAACATCTTTCGCGATGTAAGATCTGACGCGAGTTCCTAAAAGATGGAAGAACTAGCCTTGAATGTTGGAGTGAGAAGACCATTCTCCATCGTAAATGGTTCCGCCACTAGGGTTACGGCTTTTACAAATTCAAAGCCCCGGAGCTGTGACAAAGCTGGTCGATTAGTGAAACGTTCGAAGTGAAAATTTGAAGACATAACATGTCATGGTTGTGTAAGCTTATCAATATATTCCACACAATTATATGTAAAAGTATAATATGAAAGCATAAAAAATAATACTTTTGTTAAACGAGCCGTGTTGATGGTATCTGCTATCTCTGTAAATAGAGTTATCGTGTAATAAATTACCTTAGCTTCTTTTCCAACAGCATCCATGTCTGCAAGAACAGCAGCCCTAACTCTTGAATCATTACATAACTGCTCCAAATTGTCGTACTGCAATCAATTGTCAAAGACCGATTAGTAAATGATGTAAGCACCCGTGTAAAGAGTGAAAAAAGACCATACCAACACAATTTTACCCTTGAATCCTTGCCAAAAAAGAAAAGATACATAGTCACAGAAGAGTATATCATACTCGTAGATCAAAAGTATATAACTGAAGTTGCAATTTTTAATCTTTCTGAAAAACCTTTCACATCCAATTATTTGATTACGTTTACAGCTAACTAATTTGGTAAGCAAGGCTTTAATGTGTACATTATATTCTATTGAGGTCTCAATGTGTCAAATTGAAAAGTCAATGGATCAACAGAAATCAAAAAGATCAAGGGATAAAAGATGGCTTTTTCCGTACCAAACAAAGATGACCACTATCAGGCAAATGTAAGAATAAAACAATTATCTGAATCTAACCATTTCACCTAGAAAAATAAAGGTATCTGGCAGGGAAAGAAATGCTTTAAATTTCAAAGTTCGACAATGAAGGAAATGCAACATTGAAATGCTACAGGAATAACACTGGAAGACTATTTCACATTTTTTTGTCACGAAACTCAGAACTTCTGAAAAGAAAATCATAGCACCTTAATGCCTTCAGAAGAAGCCCAAGCTTTTAGAACTTCAGGGTCCACTGCAACAATGGCTACCAAGGACGATTTCAGGCTATCACCTAGCAATAGAAGCACAAAGAGTTAGCAGATGTAGAGATAAGGTTGAGAGAGAGAGAGAGAGAGAGAGAGAGAGAGAGAGAGAGATGCACGAGAAATTGAATCTGCCTACCATAAACAAAACATTGCGCGATGAATTTGCAATTGGTATACACATTCTCAATTTTTTCCGGAGCTATGTACTCTCCTTGCGCCAGCTTAAACATGTTCTTCTTTCTGTACCAACAAACAAATACTTTTATTAAAATTCAGAGGCAGCACATAATCCAGTTTTAACTTACAAGCTCTATAGAAAAACATCCTCAATAATGTTTCAGTGAATTCATAGTATCTGGAAGGAAAGCTTGCATAAGTAAAGCGTTTCTAACGTCTACCAGAATCTACCGCACATGCTTGTGATACAGCAATAGTTACATATTCAACCACAGAATTGTTAATAGACATCATTTTCACCTATCAATAATCTTCAAACGACCTCCAGGGAGCCATAATCCTATATCTCCAGTGTGAAGCCACCCATCTTCATCAATAACTTCTCTCCTGCATGGTACAGTAAGAGACTCATTATCCCATGACCAAGTCAATAGTACAAAACCAGGCCAAAGGTAAAGCTATTACGTTTGCGCTTCATCTTTATGATAGCCTTGAAAAACAATGGGACCCCTAACACAAATTTCACCACGAGGACAGGGCTGATCATCAGATGTGTAGTTCATTTCTGGAACATCCACAAGCTTTACTTCTGAAATAGTGGTATAGATTACAATATTATTATTTCAAAAGCATGAGAAAAGCAGATGACCATAAGCAACAGCTTTTGGTTTACTATGCATTGCAAAACTCACCACATGCTGGATTAGGAGAGCCAACATGCCCAATTGAGTCATCAGTCTCATCTACGGAACTTATAACACAAGAGGTCTCAGTCATTCCATATCCTTCAGTTACACGGCCACCAAAGCAGCTGCAAGTTAACAAAAAAAGTTATTTGAAAGAAGAAGCCTCCTGCCAATAGCAAATGCTATTATGCTAGAATCAATCAACTTACATCTTCAAGAACTCCATGACATCAGGAGACAGGGGTGAAGCACCTGACCCAATAAATCGAACTCGCCCACCAAGTCTTGCTTTTATCTTATTAAATACCAATCTGTCCCACATTGGAGATGGACTTCTACCTGCAACAATAGTGCAAACCCATAATTACAACCCAATGCAAAATATCATCATCACCTCTAACCACTTTAGAGTCACTTATGACAATGTTTGTATAAGATAGCAGTCTATTTGTGCTTCTCCACCAAGTTAAGCCCAATGGATATCACACAAGGCATGCTACATGTAAATGTATTCATGAACGCTTAGATACAAATACTACAATTCAGATTTTAAACCAGTCAAGTGTGATATACATACACGCATCTAAATTAAATACTTTTCCTCGCAAAGGTAACTCATCGTTTCAAACGGAACAAACTATATGTCATTCTGAAATGGGGATTTCCTATTGTGTCATTCTTGACCTTGAAACAACACATCAAAAAGGATAAAATACATCCGTTTTTTCAAGTTATATGTTAGATTCATAAAGTCCGAAATACATATCTTAGTAAGAGCTTCGAATTATTTTATACCTTGACAATTCACTGTGCAATTTTGGTATGTAAACTCTTTAATACAAGAGGAGAAGTTCAATAACAGAGGCCTAAAGAAATACTACTGATTTACCATTCAAAAGCGCTTGCTTCTTAGCATTGTAAGCAGCATTAAATAACCTCTGCTTCAATGCACCAGAGGTCTTTACAGCATTAGTAATACTGCAAGTCAAGGTGTTTAGTTAAATAATCAGCATACAAATTAGTTGCAATAAGATTGGTAATCCAACAGGAACAGACAATAGCCTCACCCAGCATATATTCTGTTATATAGACGAGGAACACTGCAGAAGATAGTTGGCCTTAGAGCAATCATGTCATCCATTAGTTTCAAATTGTCCTGCATGTACAGGTCATAGAACATCATTGATTTTCCCAGTAATGAAAAGCAAATAATATTGCCCAAGAGAACATGTAATTTAAGTATGCTTCATGGATACTGAACACACGGGCAGTTTAATTTGGATTTAAATGATTCTAAGCTAAAAAGTGATTTGTTTTATAGGATAACTTGTGCAAAAGGGGACAAAAGAATTCTTGATATACAACACATCCATATAGGCAGAGTCACTGCCTAAGACAGACACCAACTTAAAGGACCAACCTATAACCGAACATGAAACATGCTTTTTTTAACCTATCCAACAAAATAAAAATTCAAGCAGCCTATTTTCGCACTGTAGAAAGATATATTACAAATTTTTATGCCATTGAATATTTAGAGACTTCAGGTTAATGACATACCCCCTGGTAGAACCCAACAGCAACTCCATAATACGCAGTGATTACTTGATTTGCCCGTTCATAAATGTGAGCCAAAGGGAGATATGAAATGTAACTGGCAAAATGACAAGTTATTCAGCCAAGAAAAAGCAGTTAGATTGTAACTGCTGCTATAATCCTGCAGTTCATGGAAAAAGTTTGTAATACTCACACATCTGATGGGTAGAATTTAGTAGCAACACTGCTTCCAGCAACATTAGCAATCAAGTTTTCATGGGACAATGCGGCTCCCTAGCCAGATATCATGAAAATTTGTCTTTAGTTGCAACAAGAAGTTAAAGGATTACAGAAATCTCTTTGGCTTTGGAATCAGAAAGTTGAAGCTCATGGATTACTCATACCTTTGGTGTCCCAGTTGTTCCACTTGTATAGCAAATTGTTGCAATATCTTCAGGTTTTGGTGGGCAAAATGGCTGAATGCTACTGCGGCCCTAAATAGGAACCAATCACATGAGAACGAAGTTATGCTAATGGTGCAGCAAAGCAAAAAGCGCTTGATCTAGAGTTACGAGAAACTAAAGTTGAAAAATCATGGCGAGCAATATTAGACATTGTTTTACAAAGTTGCTATATAACAAAATACATACTATTTGTATTTGGAGAATTATGTTGCTGAAAATTTGATTGTAACTTTGTAAAAAAAATAAATAAATTTAATTCTAACAGAATATGAATTCAAAAGATAATGGCATCCATAAAATATTTGCCACCTTATAATCACTTAAAAGGGAACCATAACTTATTTATTGTAGTACATGAGCATCAACATTATGTTATAAATATTTCTAAGATAATTGCTTCCAATAAAGTTCATTTGCAACTTCACTGAAATTAATAATTCTTCACGGTTTAGTGGGTGGGACTGTGGGTGTATGTTATACATAATAAGTAGAAACAATCAACATTGCCACAACATGAAGAAATATGGAATTACCTGACTAAGCAGTTTTGAATATGTTATAATCTTAACTCCAGTCGGAGATGGAAGAGATGGCAGTTGATCATCCATGCCTCCAACAACCTACGTAACAAGACAAGTACATAAAAACACTCTAGTACAAAATTGACTGCATGTGCAACAAAGAACATCAATGTACAAAGCTTGAATCAAGAGAGCTCAATATGATTTCATACCACTATTAAACGCACAGTTGGAATTTCAGACAAGAAGCTCAGCAACTGCAAAAACAAGCAATAACAGTAAGAATCATTGTTGAAGGAAAAGCAGAAGCATGCGTTTTGATAAATGAGTAAAAAGAAACATTTATCACTTAAAAAGGTTTTTTTGAGCATTACTATACTTATTTTACGATATGAGCATGATGGAAGTATATAGAACAAAAAGAAAACATTAGGCCACCCTTCTTAGCCTTCAGAGGACAAAACTAAATTGACTGGAAGTTTAAAGTATATGAAAGATAAAAATCATCTTGTTCAATACATGGAAGGAGATTAAGAATGTTTCACGCAAAGCACTATGGATCAAAAGTTCAGCATTTAAGCTTTTGACAGTATGTTTGAGGATATATATCGAAGCAACTAAAATAACATAAAAGCAAACATGTGCATGAAGATTAGATTATTAAGAATCAATCATTCATGTCCAAAATTTAGGTTTTCCTTCTAACATGTTGCAAAAACAAAAACCAACAAATGCAATAACATCAATGGTCCTGTATCCTCATTCTTGGGGATTGAGAGATTTAACTCAGTTGAAGTTCTCAATAAATTTATTAGCATAGACTGGAACACTGTTATAAGTACAGATAAATAAAGAAAACAGCAAACATCTATCTGCGATGGACCCACTAGTCTTGTAATTTTTGAATGATTGAGTAGCATAATTGTTCGTTTTGTTATTGGAACAGTAATGCAGGTGCATTTGCTTCCTTTTCTTGGTCATATATGAAGATTGCAAGCTGATTTTATTCTTTCATCGTATCCTTCATTTTTTGTAATGTAACTAAGATGAGGAAACAAATTATTGACTCACTTGAGAGAATATTAACTATGAAATTGTGGTGCTCACACTGCCAATAATGCAACGTGATAGTAATTCTAAACCTAATAGACCAAAAGAAACTGCAAAAACAAAAAGAAAAAAAGAAAAAAAACACATTTTTTGGGAAGTAACTTCAATGCTTTAGCCTCAAGAGTTCAGCACCCTGAAGCTTGAGATAAGATTACATCTAAGACATTTGCCAAATAATTCAATATATTAACTCACTGTGACTAAAGTTTGGGGAACACAAAATATCGCTTGAACATCAGCATGATTTACAATGAACTTTACAGCATCTGGACCTGCAGAGTGAACAACAGTCATCTTTCAGATTCAGTTATGTGACAGAAATCAACTGGAAGTTTGTTTTTTCACCAGTGACAGACCTAGAGTGTCATATAAAGGAACTGATATATAAGAGTACGCAGCGCAGGCATGATCAACTATGAGCCATTCTGGTCTGTTGATGAAATACAATCCAATACAAGATCCCTGTCACAATCAAATCAAGTAATATAAGATGTCAAGAGGGATCAATCAGAGAATCTCAGTTGGGTGTCTAGATGAAGCATCCACATCTCAGTTGACTACTTACAAAATTGGAAGCTTATTTTAGTATTCCATTTTTTTTTCAAACTCACCTTTTGTATTCCATGATACCTTAGGCCAGAACCTATTGATGTCCGTGCAGTACCTGCCTCTCCATATGTCATCCATTTATAACTACCATGAAGTAGGGGGAAAAAAGGGTGAGGTCAATGTAGGCAGTAGGAACATTATATAGAAAAACATCAAGCTTATATAGAACTTACTCTCCTACTGTTCCATCAACCCGAATTCGTGTACCCAGATATTTGTAATCTCGGAAAGTCTCAACTGCTCGCCTACATTCACGAGTTGGAGAAACCATATTTAGCTTAAAACAGTGTTAACTTAATACTCCACAAATTGTACAGAAAGACGCAGCTGTAACTTTCACAAAAAAGCATAAAGAATTCAAGCAGAGGATGGATTGAATTCTTACACAAAATTATCATGCAATGTACCGACATCCGGATGATCCGGAAATCTGCTCACTAGCTTCAAAGGAGAGCGGACAGACCTGCCACAGGTAAGAGCAATGAAATGTTAATGAAAAACAACAAATGATTAAATAAGGAAAATGAAGAGAAGAACAAAAATAGTGCCTAAACAAGCACCTGTATACATTCCATTTGCCTGTCTGTAATTTCTCTGGAAGTGCAACACTGTAACCCTGCTCTGTTGGAGTACAGTATCAGCATCAACAGCATTGAAGTACATAATACAAAGAAAAAATGGAAAGGAACAAAATATGTACGAAGGAAGAAAATGAAGCAACCAGGCTGAATTGAAATACATTTACATTGGTCATTAAACTTAGGCTATCAACTGATCTCTGTAAGGATTTAGTTCAGGCAACAATCCTTGATAATCTAACAAAACAGATATCTTGGGGACGCATCTTACGTGACATATATCAGTCAGAATGATAATAATCTTTTCTTACACTGTTACGCTATGCAAACTTTTAGAAAAGGCTCTAAGTCTCATCACATTCAAAGAACACTTTTTGCAAAAGTGTTAAATTGGTATCAGTCTCTTCTATTTGTATAGAAGAATGCAGGATATTTGAATGTCCAACAGTCTCCAATATTTCTCCATTGACGAATCACGTCTGAACCTTTTTCTTCCATGCTATTTGATTTCCTGAATTCTCCCTATGAAATCTTCTGCTATTGTGTAAAAACACTGACATGAATTCGAACCTCTTATTCTCTGTTACAATACCAGCAAGATCCAAACTAATAATCTATAAGAGACGACTTTAACTAGCAATGATCTGAAGCTTGTACGTCAATACTACAAACTTAAACACCACAGATGTCCCACAGCTACATATATCAATCTCTGGCATATAACTTTTATCCACTTGATCGCACACTTCAGTTGGTGGCTACATCCTAGGATGACACAGGAGTGAAAAGTGCACGCGCATGCACGCACTATTCACAACCGAGAGGATTGTTTTAACCCCTTCCCACCCATTCAAACTTCAGTGCTCCTGATAATACATCTTAAATCTTCATCATTTAGATTCCGCTCTGTCATTTGCAACCACATAAAAATAGCACGTCCGGGAGAAATTTAGCTTTTTCAGGACACCTAATAAATAAAAATTAAATAGAAAGACAGTGCAACCTCTCTCTGTGTTTGTTGAAATAACAACCTATTAAAGCTTCAGTTATGGTGGTAGTTGTCTACTATCTGCTACCTACTTAACTAACTCTTAGAACCCCTATGGCAATAACACACACTAAGAAAAATTAAAATTCATAGTATAACTAATCCAAAACGTATCTCCAATCAAAGAAGAAAACAAAAAATAATCAACATTTGCACGAGAGATTTAGAGTGCTCCCGGTGTACATATGCAGTAAAACCTCTATATAGAAATTACCTCCCAATTATTATACAAATAGTCAGTCCCGAGTGTTGAGAATCTTTGTTGTACCAAAGTCTATATAGAAATAACCTCCGAATTGTTATACAAATAGTCCGGTCTCAATACAGAGGTTTTATTGTAGTTATAAATAGAGTTCCATATTTTGTATTATACTCTAAATAGCTCACATATCAATCTGTCGTGCTTAATATTTTCAGCGAGAACCGTAATCCGGTAACGCTTTACATTTTCACTATTTGCACCAGTGAAGAAGACATGAAAATACCGAAGGAAAAGCTAAAACCTAGAGGTCAAAGTACGAAAAAATTAGTCAACGCAACACGAATAGATCGATCTATACCCATACACTGAAGATCAACCTCCTCAGGATCAATGAAATGGATAAAAAAGGAAACAAAAATGAAAGACTGAAGTTAGTTACCGGAGACAAACTCGCCGGCGGTGGAGTTCAAACGGAGCTGAGAAGCGGAGTCGCCGGCGTCGATAAGGTGATCGTTGATGGCTTGAATACGCCGTTGAGCTGAGTCCATAGTGATGTTGACAGAAGCAGCAATTACGAAGGTCGTTAATGAGGGAAGGAAAATAAATACGGAGTCTGTTTGTTTCCCGGGAAAATCAGTGAGATTGATATGAGAGTTATGGTGAAGAGATAAAGATGAAGAAGGCACGGTTTTTAAGAATGATGACCGGATCAACCGTTGGATACATGACAAATCAACCTTCGTCCCTGCTTATAATATCGGCGTGGCCATTTCTTGTCGTGAAATAAAAACTTCATTTCGCCTCTATTATGAATCGGATGCAATATATTCGACTAAAAATTTACCGAACAATCAATTATTATAGTTTTATTATTAGAGAGTATTGCGCCTATTAGAACTTTTTTCAAGTAAATTTTTTGTAAATTTTTATTGAGACTTATAGTTTATCCCGACCTTGTGAATGAGCAGTCCTATTCAATTGGTGAGTAACTCTCCATTTGGAGAGTCACCATTAGATCAACTCCTTTTTCAATTTAATGGTGATTTCTCTTTAATTATAGACCATTAAATTGAAAAAGTAGTTGATCTAATGATTGGAGAGTCACTTACCAATTGAATGAGACTATGTGAATGAGTAGGTTCATTCATAATTAATTTTTTTGTTTTTTTAACCTGAACTCATTGTTATAAATTCGACCAATAAAAAGTTAAATGTGCAATACTCATCAAAAATGATTATTGTAAAGAAAATTATGTTACACCGACATTTCTTTTTTTAAAAAAATTACATTGACACTTCTACTTACTAGCATACTTGCACCTTTATACATGTTTAAATCTGTATCAAACGCCATTTTAATCATTTTGTGAAGGTTAAATTTTAAAAATAATGTATTTCATTTCGGTATCTATATCTGATATCATATCCATATTTGTGTCTCACCAACCTAAATTATCATAAAGTAATTCATTACATCCATAATAGAAATTTTCAAATTTAATTGCCGGCTCAGCTTAGCTTTTATGATTTTATCTTAATATTTTATTCTATAAAGTGCAAGTTGTTTGAACCTTTTTTTAATTTAATTGTGTTTATTATATGCAATATATGTAAAAGGTCAAATCCTTTTTGGTTTAGTTTTATGTTTGATCAAATCCAATGAGAATCTTAAACTAGTTTTATATCTAATGATGTACTAACATTAATTAACAAGTCAACAACAAAGCTAAAAGATTTAGAAAATAAAAAAGTTTATCCTTTATCTTTGACAGGTACTGCGACTTTTTTTTAAAAGGCAAAAAAAAGGAATATATTTGAGGAATTTGCGAGGGGAATGAAGGGTTTAAGGTATATAGATTTTTCTATATAGTTATTTGATAGACTTTTTGAAACATGTTTTAGATGGACACTCTTTCAAAAAAAAAAAAAAAATTACTAAACCAAATTACTCAATTTGCATTATCCACTATCCGCTAGACGTTCTTTAAAAAAAATAAATATCTATGTATAGACACAAAAGTAGCAACTCAAAAAAAAAAAATCGAACAATTGTTCAAACCAACTTAAGATAGAATCACAGTCTCTTAACTATATATAACATGTAAGAAAGATAAAAAGCATGTTTGTGGATAGCTTTGAACCACCGACAAACAAAGAATAGTCACGTTACTTCGATTGTCTACTTAAATTTAAAATAACACCTTCCTAACTGCAATCAACCATATTCGTGTCTCTTTTTGGGATGCATATTTCTTCATAGAAATACGAGGTGAAATTATTTGCATTTGTGCTTTGTGATGTTTTCATTGTTATTGAAACAATTTACTCCTTCACCATTCCCGATATCATGCATACTTTGAATTTCGTGTTTATTCGCTGCATGGTAACTCTGCACTTACTGGTATGCATCTATATATGGCTTCCAAAGAGTTAGTCTTTCTATGCAGAGAACGAATCGAGGGAACAGAGTGTCACCAACACTGCTCGTAGACATAATAGGCTAAGTCGTACTAGTGCACAATTGTTTGTTTTTCCATACTAATCGAAAATAAAACGATAATGTTACATGCATAATTATATTCTCATTTCAGTTTCTTTCATTTGGTCAAAGTTACAAAGTAAGAAATAAATTTACCATTTAACAGCGAACTCGGTAAAAGAAAAGACGATAGATTACAAATGCATTCTCTCCCATTCATCTTTCACTGCTTAGGACTCCCTTTTAAAATATCAAAATGACAAAACAAAAAAAGTATACCGCGACCGTCTTTGAACTTCAATTTATAGGCACAAATCACACAACCCAGGAACTAGTCTGCAAACACGCAGCCGAAGACGTGAGAACACTCGTATGTCCCTCTTTAACATGTTCTCCACCTTCCAATTTCGGGACAAGATCTCTCCCGATCATATTCACATTATAAAACCGACCAAGTAATTGATGCTGCTTGCACACATTATCTTAGTCTCGCATATATTCTGATACGAATATTTACCAAGACCGACCTTGAGTGTATGAGCTAGAGCCTACTAACTAGGAATATCTTTCTTAGAAGAGCTCCATCAACTGCTGCGCCACATCTGCAAAAACAAGTTAATAAAAAAAAGAGCACATTATTCTTCATCTAACATAAAGCTTAATCCTCATTATGCTAACTTCAAGCTGAGGCATCTAACATAAAGCATAATCCATTATGCTAACTTCAAATTGAGGAAACCAAATATATAACATATTTGTCTTCATTACGGGTAAAATGGCTACATAATCTTCTGCTGAACAAGAATTATATTCCCTCTGTTCTTTCTTATATCTCGATTGAACTTTATCAATTGGTTAATTCCTATATGATTTTTTTCATGAGTAGAGTTTTAGGAGAGAAAAATTGAAGGTAAATTAATCATTTGTATAACCCATATGATACTTCATTGGTCTTAATGAAAAAGCTTCAACAAAATATAAGAAAAGTAACGGAAAGAGTAACAAAAATACCTTGGATGATGACTGGTGTCGTTTGGAATTCCTGCCAGATATGCTGGTAACCAGTCAGGTCCATATGTAAGAACTTGGCAGCAAGATAAGCAGCACCAGCAGCAATATGATGAGGTTTAAACTGAAGCCACAAAGAGCTCCGTAGCCTGCAAAAATCAAAGCAACGCAACTTTTAATATGTATTGAAAGCTATAAGTTTTTCAGCATAATGAGATTCACAAACAGTCGAACCAACCAGATCCGCAATTTACTAAAATGAACGTGCAACATCTTGTGCCACTTAGCATATAGTTCCTCATTGTTGGAAACGCAATCAATAGTAAGAATACGAGATATAACTAGACATTAGATTCAAAGCAAGAAAATATAGCAAGTCATTTTCTCTTACCAATGCACCAGGAAGTATATTTTGCAAGAATCTGTGCAGGATTTGCTGATAGAGCACCAAAAATATAGCACACAATTTTAATTCATCTACAAACACATCTACTCCCAGGCCCATTTCCGTTGCAGGGGCTTTTAACGCCAGAGACATACACAATTTTCTAGAAAGAAACAAATAGAAACTAGTAGCACACTGCATCTTCTGCCCAACAACTCGATCAGGAAAGTCCCATCAAAGCACATGCACTAATGCTCATGCAACCCCAGTTATGGGATGCCACCATCCCAAATCCTCTAACAGGCACAAGATACAGCTACATATATCATTATATTTGCAGCAAAGTGATGAGGCACACAGTTGATATGCATCTTGTAGATGTAGATGGCGTCGAACAGTAAGTATGAATATAATACATACTGTTATTGGTCTTTCCCGCATATAGATCCCAAACAGCTTTCTTGAAACACACCATTTTGGATGTTACTAAAAAAAGCTTGAAATTGAAGGTTTGACATCCAAACTTGCTAAACCCCAACTCTTAATCGCCTCAAGGCATATACATAGTCTCATCAAAAATTCGAAAGATTTATAGATAAAAGAAGGGTATAGATATAGTGAACATGAAGGAATAGGAAACCAGGATTTGGCATAGAGTCTGTCCTTAATGCACCTTCACAGACATTCTGATATCTCAAAAATATGCTTACTTTCACAGCATGAAAGTGGTTATTATGGGAGGGCGGTTACCATGAATATCCCAAATTCCAACCACCCAAAAGAACAATAGTAATAATAATTTTCTAGATCCGGTTTGTATGCTTTTATCCATTATTCATTAGGTCTCAAGGACCGTGTTGGTGATCTTAAAAATATGAACATATTCAAACCACAAAAGGTTCTCCAACTCTGATTTCTTTTTGAAGAATTAATAAAAATATATAAAAAAGGAAAAGGGGTAATTTTCAAAACCTGTTGCTAACCAAAAAAAGAAAAGAAAAGAAGAAAAAATGTCTACACAAGACAACCAGGCCAAAGTACACAGGTCCTGATCTTACATCACAGCCGATTTCATAAGGCCTCAGGGACAAGGAATTTGACCACCACCTTACGTGTTTTACCTCAACTGACAGACTGGATGAGTCAGTGAGTGCATATGAAATATAATCCTCCAACCAAATATCAGTCATATGACTACTAGTAGAGTCATGGGAACAAAAAGTTTAGAGCAATCCTGCTAAGTTTGCATAGCTAAGGCATGACTAAGCGTTACCTTTAACATATTTTAAAACATGTAGTCATGTAACATGATTACAATGTTCAAAGAAAATCAATTTTTTTAACTAGGATCAATTACAAAATTTTGCAAAATTTACTATATCATGAACATGGCCATTTCAGAATCTGCATTCAGATGATCAGAAATCAACCAAAAGGAGCTTAAGCAAATGTAGAAGGGTTTACATGAATCGAAGAGCAACCTAAAAAGCAATAGGCATAAGAAATGTAAAGTGAACTAATACTTAAGTTCGTTAGGCAGCAAAGTTGTATAACAAGAAAAAGAACTTCTAATCCTACTACAAATTCAAGTTTAATTAGGTTCCATTTCATTACTTCTTATACACTTTCCAGCCCCTTTCTTTTACAGAAAGTGTAGGATGTGGAAGCCTGCTTCAATTGAGTTTACAACTTCACTAAACTAGGGAAGATAAAACAGCATTGTTTCGCAATTCATGGTCTCTGCACAGTGCAACTAGACTCAGAATCTTTCACTGAGCTTTTAGACAAATAAATAATCAAGGTGTTTGAGAAAGGCACCATTGCTAGTTTCATGATGCTATAAGTTAAGTAATGTAAAACTAGCTTCTAACACTGGAAGCTATATCTTTAGTGAAATATATTTGGATAGCTCAAAGAAATGATTATAAATACTAAAAAAGGGTGATGGATCAAAGATGAGAAAACAAATTAAGGAACATCAGCTGAAGGAAAGAGCTAAAAACACACTAAAATATGAAGGATTTGACAAAAGATAAATTGGAAAAAAGGGGCTTGTGTTATGTGGTTTTTCCTCATTATGGGACATCACTATAAATGTACAACAGTTACATGTTTGAGGTAAACTTTTTGCATATAAAATATATATAAGTAAACATATTACGCAAAGCAACACCAATTATATGAAAGTTAATTTTTTCCAGTAGGTTCACAAATTCATTACATGGGTTGCCTATTGTCATCTTTGGAGTTCATCTTTGATTCTTTATCTTCTCTCTCTCTTTTTTAATTAACAAAACAAACTTAGATGGTGTCTTTCCTCTTCATCCATTAAATCGTCTCTATTTTTATCATATAATATATTGCACATGCATGTATTAGCAGATGTAAAAAGGAAAGCAAAGAAAAATTAAGAGCATGCAAAATGATAATGTATGTTGAAGCGTATAGGATAACATGTGGATTTGTACACATGCATAACCACATTAACTTATTCAGCTACAAAAACAAAAACTTAAAATTAGAATAGACCAGCTTTGTACATATGCCCGAAGCATTTGATAATCTAGCTGGCTGCCAAGAATATTACTAGCTATCATTATGAAATGTACCGTGAGATGATTTGTCCTAGGCTAGGGATACAAGTCTGAAAATTACATATGACTCTGAAAATTCCACCACCAAAGAGGGCATTGTGTAAATAAAAGACATGCATCAGTAATCCCCATATAACTTCTGTTGTTGACAACAAACAGCTTTATCATCATACTAACAAGATCATGCCAAACAAGTAATGATGCTAGAACATACAAGTGAACTCAACATATCTCAGCTGTGCAACTGCATAACTAGTTGGTATGGTACTCATACCAGTTACTTTATTGACAAAAACAGTTAAAATGCTGTCAGAAAAGAAAAAGTTCAAAAATGACATTGAACTAAAAGACCACCTAGTTTTAAAAGCTTTTATGAACCTGGAACATGAATTATAACAAAAGGACAAAAAAATGGTTTTGCATGTAAAAGTAAGATGGTAGAATTTGGACAGGTAGTAGGAATCTTCAAAGTTATCTACAAAAGGAAAAGATAAACAAATGAAGGGTGAAGGATGACACGACATATGGTCTTTTAATCAAGTCAAGTCAATTAAGTTTGTCTTTATCAGTGTGAAAGCATGCTGACAGAACAAGCAAGCATGTCTAACAAACTAAAACTGCGTACAAAAACATGTTTAGATTTGTATGGCACTGCCCAATAATTTAAGACAAACCCCCACAGCATATGTAGAATTTTGGTAAAGTGCCAACACTTTATGGAGAATTTTTAAATTTTTTTATTTCTATGAGAAGAGCAGTGGAAATATCTTCATTTCAAAGACCATTGGAACTCAGATTAGGTATTAAAATTGGTTCAAGAGCTTTTAAGCTCCATAAACTTTTAATTGTTGGGAATTTTCTTCGTTCTTTATCTATCACTCTTTCTAATTATCCTTTGTATAGGTCATAGAAATGGTATTTGGAGGTTCTGGGGCCATCTTCTATAACAAGACTACCAGGTTGATGGGTACATAATACATGATTATGTGATCCACAACATATCAGCAGTAAAACTTGAAGAGGTAAGAAAAAAACAAAAGCTAAAAAACTTTTCCATGCACAGCATGTCAATCCTCCAGCTAAAAAGCACGCTAATCTTGTGTAGACCCTGCAATTATATGCCATGCCAAAAAAATCAATATACCGTACAAAAATTACTCTACAGAGTAGTTGCTCGAAAGAAAATTCGACACAAGCATCACGCAGTTTGGAACCAAAAAAACAGAAACCAGGCGTATTTCCTTCTCCCTTGCCCAAAACCATGAAACCTCAATAGATGTTCTAACTAATTAAGGTTTGAACTCCCACGAGAACAAATCTACATAGTCAAGTCATAATAGCGCTGCACCCTATACAGACTTAGCAATGCAGTTAACTGAATGAATAGAGAAAATCCACATGCAAATATACAATAAAACAGACCAAATAGGTTCCTGACTGAACCCCATTCAGGAACAAATTATGTTACTTCACTGTACGAGAGCTTGATCCTTTTTCCAGTAAGCAACTAATCATGATGTTCAGCGCCTATGAAAATTTGCAATCCAAATAAAATATAGAAATGAAGGGATGAACTTACCCTTCACTGACCAAGTTTAAAGCCAAGTTCACCATAACAGATTGTGAGAACCCTAATTTTTCAAGGACAGATGTAAGATGAGCATAAGGATGTTGCACATTAAGTTCAAAATTAAGTGTTGTCAGAATCATTTGCTCAGCCTCGGTCACCCGCTCTCGGTACTGTTCAAACCAATCCTGCATAAAACAATTCAATTCACATCAAAATGCTATTTTTCTTTTCAGACTCATTCTTACGAGAGGTTTTATTTTTAAGGAATTCATATTTTTATTAATAACACAACACTCTTGTAAGATACTTACAACAGGAAGTATGTATGACAAGAAAGTCATATCTTGCTTGTGGAAAATCTCGCAAGAAGCTCTCACTACATTATTCAAAGGGCATGGCGTCTCCTCGGACTTTGAAGCAAGAAAGAGAGCAGCAGTAGCAATTAACTGCAAGAAAACATACCATTAACGATGTGCATACTAGTCATAGGCTGGAATATACAACTGAGACATAGTGTGCATCTTCTAGAAATGGCTGTTCATTAAGACCAAATATCTTTTGCTGAGATTATATTAGTTAATAAAGGCAAAACACCAGACGAACGAACAAGAGCATAAGTCATATGTCATTACTCATTAAATTCAGTAAAATAGAACTAAAATACAAGAAAGATAAATATATGAGAATCTAGCCCACTTCACAATAGAAAGACTGCTCTTCAAACTTCAGCAATATAAAAGCCTCAATGTATTTAGATTAGTCCAATGATGACTTTCAAAAAAAGGGGCAAACAGAGCATCAGCATTAGTGTTTCTTCCCAAAAAAAAAAAAATACTCTTATATTGATGGATATAACAATTGAAACTTTAAAAGATAAGTAAAAAATCAGAGGATACATCAATATCGAAGTTCAAAGAACTAACATAACAAGAGTTTCTGAAATTGCAATTCAATTACAGAAAACAATACTTAATTAATTTTTCTCAGGAATAAATTCTAAAGGCAAAGAGAAGAAGATTCATCTCTAGAAGTTCAAAACTTGGAATGCTAGCAATTTCACCAAAGCAACCCGACTATAAAATAAGCTATTTAGAGGAGACAGCAATTTACCTGCAAAGACATTATATTATATGCTAGTGAATCATTCTCCAATGAGCTTCTAACAATACAACACAAAAGAAAAATTTAAGCACAAGTTCTTGAAAACTCACATATCTATCATGGCAAGCATGTGATCTACGAACAAAAAACCGGTGACATAGAACCATGGCAGTCCCAACTGTGGTTTGCGGCCTGCAAGAGTTGCCAAAGTTAGATCGCTTCCAAGGAAACCTAAATTAAAAGCATGAGGCGGGCAACAAACACCACCTCAAGCCCTTAGAAAACGAAAATAACTGGAAGTTTCTACAGAAAAAATCTTCCAATATCTGATAGTGAGTGTCTATTGTAAACTTGAGAAGATAATAATGTAAGATATTCAAGCTAAAGTCCTTACAACTCAAGTCGCATCCCAAGATTCTGAAGGAATTCACAGTAAGAATACCGTAAATATGTTTCCCGTAGCACATCTATACCATCTTTTCTCGACGGGGAGTGTCTCTCAATTTCATCCCGTGACATAAATACAGGCTCATCCTCATCCAATTGTGAGCGGTCACGTTTGCAGCTGATAGACGTAGACACCTCAGCATTTGATCTTGTCGGAGGAGCTGAATGGTTGTAGGTGGATGAAACAGCACTTTCATACATAGTAGGATGCAAAAAATGTGTTCCCACAGCTCCCCAACTACCAGAACTGAACTTTCTCCGTTTTAGCGAAGGAGCTCCATTTGTGGGGTTAATATAATTGTTGTTGATATGGTCCCTAAATTTTCCAGGATACTCGTGGTTATAATTCCAGTTATGGTTATAGCTGTTGCTCCTAGGCAAGTTCGCGTTCCTGTTCTTGCTATTGTAGTTGTTTCTATTGAAAGAGGACCAACGATCGTCATGGAGAGTGCTTCCTTGTGAATGATGATTCCGCCCGAACGACATTGTTCCTACAATTAATAATAAAAAAACCAATACAATGTTAATAAGATTACAAAACATAAATATATTCAATAACAACAACAACAACAAAGCATTAGTCCCAACACGATACTGGATCAGCTAACACGAACCGTGAAAATCCAGTTGCATCGACAACATAAGCTAGATCAAATTAGCTCTAACAATAATTAACACGTGTTTATGAAAAGAATTTACAACATAAATAATCAAAGATAAACACAATTAAAACACCAAATTGAAACGATTACGAAGGAATAGACAAAAAAAAACCTAGAATAGAATGTAATTCATACAAAAAGAAACAGATAGAACAATCAGGAACCCTAGACGAACCGATGATCGTTGATAAACATAAAAAAAAAAATTACCTGATTAGTGAAAATCTGAGATCTAAATTCCGTAATTGAGGTGAGGGAAAAATTGAGCAAAGGGTTTCGTAACTGGAATTGGGCGTGAGATTTAGATTAGGATTGAGATTAAAGGCGTAAAGTTGAGGTCAAAGAAGAAAAGGAAGAAGAAGAGATGAATCAAAAAGATAAACACGATGCCAAACAAATAAAAATAAAGAATCTGTTTAAATACTGTAACTTTTTAATTCACCTTTCTTAATTCAGCTGGAATTTAAATTAATCGGTGTAATGCGGATTGATACCAATATAAAATTAAAGAAATAGAAAATGTAAAAGTCAAAAAGCATTTTAAGATTTTTGATCTTTCATTTTTTATGCATTTAATCTTTAATTTTTTATGTCGATATAGAGTCAAGTTCAGGTGAGACACTCTTTTATGGTGTGACATGAACCAATTGTGTAATTAATCAGGTATGTAAATGGTAACTTTTTCAATTTTGTTTCAGAAAAAGACGCGCGCAGGAGTCAAGAGGGAGAGAGAGTCGAGCTGGGTTACGGCGAAGGCGACGCAGCGGCTGCACTCCGGGGAGGAGAGGTCGTCGCAGCATCAATACATGCCGCCGTAAATCGATCACCGCTGCCTCTTTTTGACTACCTTTTCGGACAGCTGAGCTTGAATCTTGAACTGAAGCAAATTGAAGCTTGAGAGTACACAAGAAGAGAGAATCAGAGATCGAGTAAATGAGAAGGCAAAAGGAAGAAGACGAAGTTTCAAAAGAAAATGAATAAATTGAGAATTAGAGATCAAGTAAAGGAGAAGGCAAAAGGAAGAAGACGAAGTTTTTTTCTCTTTTTTTTATGTAGTAAAGAAAATGAAGTGGTGTGTTTCTAAGTTAAAAATGATGAATTAATTTACATCATCATCATCATATGTTTAAATCAATTAATCCAACTCTGTCTCATATGTGAAGTGATGAAATTAGACTTTTTTCTATGGTTGTTTCAAAAACATATTGTGTTGTTTCAAAATACTCAGTTGCTCCATATGCTGTATTGTTTCAACAAAATACTCTGTTGTTTCGAAATAATACTCGGTTGTTTTGAAATAATACTCGATTGTTTCAAAACTTTGTTGTGCCTACGGTGTTTCTCAAGAATTAATGTTTTCATCTCACTAATCTCAAGATTTGAAACAACACAGTATTAATTTGAAACAACCGAGTATTAATTTGAAACAACAGAGTATTTTGTTGAAACAATATAGCATATGGGTGTTCATTGAATTCATTCATATAGTGGAGCTGCTTTTATGTGCTGTGAGGCAACAATTTCTATTTATGTAGGTTTAGTTGCACTTTACTTGATTTTCATTTAACTTTTCTCTTAGTTGCTCACTTTTCTCCATTGTAATGTTTGATTTTCTACAACCTATGGACTTTCTTGCCATCAAATTTTTACCAAACATTATCAACTTATTACAGAGCTTCATTCAATCCAAAGTGTTAATTATATTTCATTCGAAACAACAGAATATTATTTTGAAACAACACAATATTAATTTGAAACAACCGAATATTAATTTGAAACAACCATATAAAAATTAAAAAAATTAAAAATCGTTTATAAATAACAAAAATGGATCTCAAAATGACGGCCTAATTAATACGAGTTCAGTGGTATAATTTTTTTTGAAAAACGAGTTCGGGAAGTGCGGGAAAATGCATTTTAAAGAAATTAATTAAAACTTTTTCTCTCTCCAGGGGTGACATCAGCGCTAACATCACCTCATCTCCCTTCCCTCCATTTTCTAAGCATAAGACTTTTTCTCTTAATTACAAATTTGTCACCTTCCCATGTGCAATTACAAAATTATCCCCACCTCTTTCCATTGTCACACCATAAGCCCATTGTCACACCTCAGCCTTTCTCAATATATTAGGCTCTTGAACTTTTATATTTGGTTCTATAAGTCTTTATCTAATAAAATTTGATGATTTGTTAACTTTCACAAATTAATAAGACCAATTGAAATATTGCGACAACTATTTAATTACAATTAATAGAATATTCAATAAATTATGCAACAACTTTTAGAAAAATGTACAAAAAATTAGTAGTTATTGTCGTTGTTTTGCTCTTTTTCTAGTCATTTCGAAAGTGAAATTGAGGAGAATGACAATATAGATGAAATCTAATGAGTGAAGTTTGACCATGTTATTTATGTCTTATTAGTACTTATTTTTTGTTCATTTCAGTTCAGTAATTTCTTTTTAGTAATATTCAGTCATCAAGAAGTTGACCTTAATTTGTGGAGTCGGAATTGAATAGAAGAATTAAAACTACCCGATCACAAAATAACATATTTAAATCCCGTCTAATTCTCAATTTCACTGCATCCACAACATCGTTTATCTCTTCTTTACCTGCTAATCTTACCCTTGTCTTACTAGACAATCTTAGAATTTTAAAGTGTATCACATATATCTATGAAATGTTTTAGTAATTATTAATTTATAGTTTCGTTGGGACCCATACATATACACTAGAATTTGAAAAAAGTTATTATCTTATATTTTATCGATTGAGGTCCAATTTTATACTGATCTTAAATTGAAACTGAACAAATTTTTAGTTTTATTAAAATCATTAATTTGTTGAGTATTAATTTATAGAATTTTACTGTATATATTACCTCATATCAATAATATTTCCTTGAGAGTTCAAGCTCTAATAGAATATTGGATAGTGATAGAACTCAAAACGTGGAATATGCCTTCCACACGCATATGTCAAATATTTTTGTTAAGTCTTTGATCAAAATATCTTAAGATATTTAATATTATCAGTCTCTAAATACTAACATGGGTTGGACCTCTAGCCCATTCCATGTGATTCATCTATATGCACATACATTATGAACGGAACCCATTGGACGTTTATATATTCATGACTATATTTTTATAAAAGAAATAAATAACAATTTATTTATAGCAATGAAAAATATAGGATATTATATAGTTAATTTATTTTTGTTTCTTGTTACAAATTTAACATATTTTTTGTTATTAGATGGGTGAAATGAAATTTGATCCAAATTATGATAACGACAAAATAATGGTGACGTCGGTTACCCTAGAAAGCACCAAAATATAAATGAAAATAAGATAAAAAAATTTATTCAAATAATAATTGATAATATTTGATTTATGTATTTATTTTAAATGGCATACTTGGATTTCACTTTTGAAACTGAAATCATATATTTAAAACTGATAGTTATATGCTATGTCAATATGGCCCATATTGCAATGAACTTTGACTAATTTCACATTCTTGGGCCCATTATTATCCAAGCCAATCGTGTTTTCAACTATTTAAATCTGTGGATCACTCGGTTTTGTTATTTCAAATTTTAGGTGGACGCATTCAATTAAAGTTTTAAAAGACTAATACATAATTCGTAAAATTTTAGGACCCTGTCACAGTGAAATATTAGCTTTTGTTTACATAACATGTTGAGTTATTTTTTAAAATGACATGTCGATTAAAATGATACGTTGTCAATGACATGATTAATAAATACTTTTGTTGTTAACTATATAAAATAAAACGCATTGCCTCCCTTTGTATAAAAATGAAACTATATTTCTTTATTTACAAATCAATGGGTTAAATCATAATATATTTATCTTAGTTCATTAAATTCACGTTTCTAACTATTATGAAAATATCTTACATGTAAAACAGTACTTAATAATAATCAATGGTTACTTTAAGATAAACATTATTTTGACTTTATCAACATTGTATCAAAATTATACCACTCATCCAATAGTAAAAGTATACTATAATAGCTTAAAAAGATTTCCAAAACAACCATGAAAAAGCTATTAATTTCCTTTTTAAAACTGGTCGATTTTTTTTTTTGAAAAAAATAAACATTAATTGTTGAGTTTTTCTTTGATTATTTTAATTTTTTTTTTACAAAATAATCGCTAGTTTCTTCATTTTTACAAATGAATTAATTTGTATGAAATCAATCCAAACTTTTTTGTAAGAGAATAATTAAAATTACATATTAACTTAAAATATGAGAATTTAATTTAATCAACAACAATGGAGAATGTTAGTTCTCATCTGCCTTTATCCATGTAAAATTTGACAGGTTCTTTTAAATCTGTACTTGTCCCTACCACAAATATATTAACTCTAACGATTGGGGTCAATGATTTTCAAGCTTTCAACTTGTGATTAATTATTTTGATTTTTACACTTCATACATATCATAACTGTTTTTCTTTCCAAAAACATCAAAATGATAATAACAAACTCTAATGATTACTTTTTAGTCAGAGGAATACTATTAATTCCAAAACATGATAACTGTTTTCCTTGGAAATGTGACAAATCTTAGAATTTAGTTATAATAATTGAGAATGATGTCAATTTTGTTTCCATACGAGCTTCCATAACCTAGCAATTAAGGTTCCAATTTAGTCATTTACTATTAAATTTAAACATCAAGATGAAATTATATTATACAGTTTAAATTTAGAAGGATTTGTATATGGGATTGTATTTAAAATTTAATATATAAGATACTTGGTTTGAACTTAAAATTTAACCTTTTAGTTTAATTTTAAAAATAATTTATATATGACATATTTAAGTATGGACGTTTTGCGAGATTTTTTCATGTAATATAGTAAACATTTCAGATATAACTAAGTAACAAGTCAAATAATAGTAAATAATAGACTTTGCTTGGAAATGAGAGGTCAAATTCATCATTTCACACGAAATGAAACTCAGGGGTAAACTTGCACTTTTCAAATAATTATGCATGCAAATCTAACCTTAACATTTAGATATACCACTCTGTGTCATTTGTACACAATTTATGATCTAAATTTTATAATTTAGAATGTATGAGTTATTAATTTAAAAAATTAACTTGAAAGTATTTGCTTAAAAAACTAAAAAATTGTAATTAATTACATAATGTCATGTTTTATTAAGTAAATAAAAAGTTGAGTTTAAATTATTGGTGCTCGGCACCAATATAGCGGCAGCAAGATATATGAAGAAAAATCTCATTATTAAATCAAGTCGCAATCATTATTTTAAAGAAGACATCGTATATTGATTAAATTTCTATAGTGATGTTCTATTTTATCTTTTATTTCTTTCAGCAAAATTTAGTTCATTTCAGTTCAGACACATTTAGTAAAACTTTTTAACCATTCAGTTAAATTCAACCTATTCAATCAATTCAATGCAGTTTAATTTAGATCAGTTCAATTTAGTAAAAAGAAAACGAACAAAGCTTGAATTGTAATGATCAAAGGCTTCTAAAATATGCACTTGCGTATAAATTATTTGGTTCAGAAACAATATTTAAGTATTATTATTATAAATATGCATGATGATGGAATGTAGTTTTGAGATTATATACGCTAAGTTTTCAAAAAAAAAAAAAGAAGATTATATACGCTAATGGATTGTTAATGCTTAGTTGTCTTAGGTCCATACTCCATAATGATACTTAGTGAAAGCAATTGCCACCACTAATGTTATATTATGAAAATATAATAATTGGGGTGACAGTCTCATTCAAGTGGTGAGTGACTCTCTAAATTAATTTGGAGAGTCACTATTAGATCAAGGATATTTTTAATCTAATGGTTTATATTTAAGGAGAAATCATCATTAGATTGAAAAAACTCTTGATCTAATAGTGACTCTCCAAATTAATTTGGAGAATCACTCACCACTTGAATGAGACTGTTGGGGTAAATGATGTCAATAATAAAAAGATTTGAGTAATGAGCGGTTCTAAAAGGAACAATGACGATATAAATGTCACTAATATAGAGGAGTCATAATTGAGAGGAGTCATAATTGAGACTTATTATGAGTTTTCAATATATGTCACTAATATTTTCTTAAATGATAAAAAAAAGTGTAATACGTGGCAGTCATATGAAGTTTAGACAACCGTCACATCAATAAAGTTAACAATTAAAAAATTTACTTTTATTAATATAGCGTCGCGTCTTTTTTGTGTGTATAATTTATTGTTTAAGTCAGTAAACTTATTTTATTGAAAACTCAAAATGAAACATTACTATTAAAATAAATTGAAATTAAGCATAGTATTAAACCAAATATCAAAATTCAGTGATAGACAGAGCACTCTGTTGTTCATTTTAGAAAAATAGTCTGGGAAATGATTTTAGAAAAAAGAGATTAGCTTAATTAGGATGGCAAAGCTATAGCTTTGGTTGACCCAATTGATATGCATGCCAGTGCTCAAAGTAAAATAACTTTTTTGTTGTCCCAAAAAGCCACACACTTGTTTAATAATAATGGAACACATCAGAATTCAGATCTATACATAAGCTTTAGCCTTAATTTAGACCCTAAACCAGCTGTCTTAATTAATTAAAGACCAATCTCATTAATTAAATTTGGTAAAAAGTGATTAATTATAGATTTATTTATAGTAATATCAAGGTTGGACCATATATCATACAACTGTTTTCTTATGATTCTTGTAATAATCTCTGACTACTGACTCCACTTATTACTCTATACATGAATTCCACCTATTTTACATGCAATATCCAATCCATTAATTTACTCTTCACATAATACTCTCTGTAGTACTATTGTTATGTTTTATTTCCTTAAATTGAAATTAATTTTTCTATTAAAAAAAAATTAACTTGCCAAATATTAGTGTCCCCCACTTAATATTTACTTCATTTCAATGCACTCTCCCTTTAGAATTTATAGATTCCTATTTAGATTATAAGTATATTCTTGGTTATAAGGATAGATTCAATATATAAATATCTCGTAAGTCTATATATATATATAGAAAGAATGTTATGGATCCGACATGAAATTAGAGAAATATATCATCTCATCAGGAGATGTTACATGTCTATTAGTCTGGTATATTGAACCGAGATCATAATAGAATTAATTTCTCTAAACTTTGAGACATTTTTTATCCTTATGGAATATACTCATCCTACTCTTAATTATTATTATTTTGTGCATAAGATAATAATGTATTTGAAATTATTATTTTCTATTGTCCCCTTTCTTTCTGGTATAAATTCGACTTTAACTAAATTCAACTTAAACTTTTTGTCCAATTAATTATTTGACATGTTATTAATCTGAAGGTCTGTTTCCTCTATTGTCATTCCTTCACGAGCAATGAAATAACAAGATGAAGATACGATGAAGTGAAAATTGATTTACTGTCATTTTCATCATTTAGTTAGGCTTTGCCTTCCGACGTGACAACCAGCCAAAGTGTGTCCTTGAACGAGATCCTAGTAGGACAAATTTTGAAGGGTGTGTTTTTCGAGAGTGTTCCCACATTTGTGGGCGGTTCTTCAACTGAGCCCTCAGCCCAATAACTTATCTAGAAATCTAGCCTGAGCGGATTGATGATGGATGAATTGGACTTATTCTGTTAGTGACATCCAAAACCAACCTGAACATTGTCATTTATGCACTCAATCAAGAAATTATAGAGTGAACAATATGTATTTCTTCGGATATCGTAAAGAAAAAAAGCTTCATATCTTTATTTTTATTTTGAGAAACCTTGTTAGCTTCATATCTTTTTATGATACTCACTCTAAAATGTGCATAACAAAACTAGATTCCACTAAAACAAAAAACCATTCTTGTTTTTTGTAGTTTTATACTACATCTTCCCAAATAATAATAATAATAAAAAGACTAGATTCCATAAATAACATAAATGAAAAAAAAATATAATAAAAAATTGTGAGAAAAAAACAAGAGTTAATTTCAAATAAATGTTTTGTGATTTCGCAGTCTTGCAAATAAAGGATTGTGGTTTAACTTTGAGCAAATAATGGACCATGGTTTGCATTGTTTGCAGAATTAAGGAAACAGTCGATTTTGTTGACATAAACGAGAACATTTTTTGCTTAAATATTTTTTCAAACATTTGATCGGTTATATAAGAGTGAAAGTCAAAATTCACACAATATTGTTAGACAAAATAAATCTTTGTTTAATTTTCTCAATTATAAAAATAACTCAAATTAATAAAAAAAACAAAAGAATATAAGAGTAAAATAAATAAAATGTGGGAAGGCACGAGGATCCAGTAGAAAGGCACGTGATAAATCACTGCAAATAATCACACATTGAGGAGAGAGAGAGAGTAGAGAAGAGAAGAGAAGAGTGCGGATAGGGAGTTAAGAAGCTCCCATGTGAACCCTCACTATCCTTCCCATGTTATCATTCAGTCCAGCCAGGAGGAGGGGATTAGATTTCTATTATTGTTTTCAACCAAACCCAAACACACCCCTTTCTTTCAGCACCACATTTACCGCCGTGATTCCACGCGCCACCTTTTCAACTCAGCCATGTCAAACTAAAATATCCAACCTTTATTTCTAAGCCAAATTACACTCACAATCCTTGTCATTTTACTTGTTCATAAATTAGATAATTATAGTTTACTTATTCTTTTTACTTGCCATAATGAATATTGAGATTTTCCATTTTTACTAAAAATATATTTATGAAATTACATTTTATGTTTTCAAAATTTTTTACTATTTTCATAATTCAATTTTCATTTATTTTTACAAAATGACCATCAAAATTTTTAAAGTTATTGTTAACGACCTAAAATATATATATAATACAATGGAGTCAAGTTCAAATGAGACAAGGGTTTAGGATGAGACTAGTTTTTATGATGAGACATGGGGTATTTTTGTAATTCAACAGGAGAAGGTGGCAAAATTGTAATTAAATGAGCACCCCTCATGCGTGAATTGAAGGGAAGGGAGAGGGGGTGATGTCATCGCTGATGTCACCCCTGGAGAGAGAAAGAGTTTTAATTATTTGATTTAAATTGTATTTTCCCGCTCTTTCCGAACTCATTTTTCAAAAAAAATTATACCAGCGAACTCGTATTAATTATGTGGTCATTTTGAGACCCATTTTTGTTATTTATAGACGATTTTTATTTTTTTTTATTTTTTTATAATTGTTCCACCGGACTACTCTAATTGTTCCACAGGACTACTCTAATTGTTCCAACAGAATATTACATTTTTTTACACTCCCAGAGTGCATTTAAAAAAAAATAATGAAAATATTTTGCTGGAACAATTGGAGTAGTCTGGTGGAACAAATATAGTATTCTGTTGGAACAACCAAGTATCCGACTTGGAACAAAAATAAAAAAAATAAAAATCGTCTATAAATAACAATTATGGATCTCAAAATGACCGCCTAATTAATACGAGTTCAGTGGTATAATTTTTTTTGAAAATTGAGTTCGGAAAGAGCGGGAAAATGCATTTTAAATAAAATAATAAAAACTTTTTCTCTCTCCAAATGTGACATCAGCGCTGACATCACCCTCCCCCTCTTTCCCTTCTTCCTCACGTTGACCATTTGTGTATTTATTTACAAGTTTGCCATCTTCCCCCTTTTTCTTACCAAAATGGTCAATGTCTCACCATAATATTTTGTCTCACTATAGTCTCCTTGTCTCACTTGAACCTATCTCTAATACAATGTTACATTTTTTATTTTTAAATTATTATTATTTTCATACTTTTATCTTACTAAATATTAATTATTAATTTTTCCAAAATTATTATTTTTTGGTATTGACATATCAAACTCACTCTCAACACCTTCAAAATATTATTTTCAAAACTTTGTTGCGCTAAATAATCACTTTTCTCTTCTCATAAAATAACTAATTTTTTATATTGACATATAGAAATTATTGTTGGCAGTCTTAAAGAACCTTCTTATAAAATCATATTTTCTTGTTTCTAAAATGTCATCATTTTTATAATTTTATCTCACTAAATATTCGCTTTTCAACATATAAATGATCTTAAAAGAAAAATAAAATAGAATTAAAGTTGTTTAAATTATCTTTAACTTTTATTATATGTATTGATGAGGAATGTGGAATCCTAAACCAGATTCGACACCAAATAATGCTTTGATGGTTATTACGGTCTTAAAGAAAGCGTGAAATCCTGAGTTTGAATTCCAGGATTGACAAAAAAACTCTCTCCAAAACAAAAAAAGACTAGATTTGACTAAGGTTTGTTCTTTTTTACTTATTTTCTGCAAACTTCAGTTCTGATCAATTTTGCTCCGTCAAATCCAACAAAATTCCTTAGTTATTCAGTCACATTCAACCAATTCAGTTCATTTAAATTCAACTATAAATAATAAGGTCTAAGCCCAAAACCAATCCATACCAGCCGTATTACAGGAAAGAGTGAACGACTCTGTCAGACACAATCATTTGATCCAACCCTCACACAAATTAGTCTGACTAACCATTAATTAGTTTGACAATGGTCAATGAGGTTGTTGATACGTGTGTTCGACTTATGCATGAATCCACTCGCCAGTAGCAGATGAAAACCATACTCATTACCTATAAATACTATGTCAATCATAAATGACGGTACGATTACATTTTCTCCTTAATGTACATACTTTGACTCACTTTCTCTTGACACGCGAAGAACAATACTTAAGAGTTGTTTGAAGACCTCCGTTGTATTCACCTTATCATCATGTATTTTTTAAGACATTGCTCTTAACTTAATAATTTCAATAAAAAAAGTTAAATAACTATTTTGAATTTTTGACAAAAAGTAAAGCAAAGAATAGCTTTGAATTTGCAAATACTTGAAACCAAAAAGGATTATTTTAAAATTTGTCCTAAAGTCTTACTACTTTCTACTTTCTCCATCAAATCATTATAAAGAACAATCTCCTATCCCTCCCTCAATTTTGATCCTCCCCTCATCCTCCCTTTCCCCCCAAAAAGATGGGGAAAAGAAGAGAAAAAATCTCAAGATCCTCCCAAACACTCCCTTCATCCCCATCCCACTCCTTCTCATCCTCATCCTCATCGGATTTCGAGTTCACAATCTCCTTATCCCCCCGGAAATCCTCCACCGCCCTATACCGGCCGGCCGACGAGCTATTCTACAAAGGTCAACTCTTACCTCTCCATCTCTCTCCCCGCATCTCCATGGTCCGTACACTCCTTCTAGCTTCTTCCAGCACTTCTTCCTCCTCCGACACCACCACCACCGCCTCCCGTGACTCCACCGGCAGCAGCTCCAACGACTCCACCTCCTCTTCCTTCGCCAGCGACTTCGTTCTTCTCGGCGACGGCGACTGTGATTCCTCCCGGCCGAGCTCCGTTACGGAAGATGATGAGTTCCGGCGGCTTAATCGGAACTTTCATAACTGCAGTTCGAATCAGATCAGGAAGGGGAGTAAATACTTCTCGCTCTCGAGATTCTCCTCCGTGTTTAAGAAAGATCCGAAGCGTGAAAACGACGGCGTTCCGGCTATGTCGGTGAAGCGGATGAGCGCCACCGCGAAGGAGGTTATTAGGAAGTATATGAAGAAAGTTAAGCCATTGTATGAGAAGCTCTCGCAGAAACAGAAGATGGAGAATTTAAATCCGCCGCCGTCTACGGCGGCGGATACGGCGGCGAAGCCTGATAGATCTGAGGTTTCGGTGAAGGATAACGTGAGATCGAAAGAGAGCAATGGCGGATTTTCTCACTCGTTCTCGGGAAACTTGAGGTATCCAAGGAAGAAAACGTTTGTATCAAGCTGTCCGTCGTCGATGCGATCATCACCGACGCATTCCGGCGTGCTTGGAAAGCATGGATTTGCGAGTTCTAGTACGGCGAAGATTGGCGGCGGCGGTGGCGGAGGAATGTATAGTTATGCGGATAATAGTTCGTCAATGGAGGAGTTGCAGAGTGCTATTCAAGGTGCAATTGCTCACTGCAAAAACTCCATGATTCAAAACAAGACTATGATTAGTAACGAAATCTAATTTTAGTTACGATTATAATGTTAATTAATTAATTAGTTCGCTGTTTATTGAGATTTTAACTCGTACATTAGCTAATTAATCTATGTTTATTAAATTTTTCTCAGCTATACAACTAGTTTTTGAACTTAGCTGCGGAGTATCTAATTTCAGAATAACAGTTTGGTTTGGTGAATTAGAGTATTAAATTTCCATTCAATTTTAACATCTAAGTAACTAATCCTTGGTTATGTAAATTAAATCTTTACTAGTGACGTGCATGTGTTCTTGATCAGAATCTCTATTTAGTAACAATAATTTAAGAGACATTTTAACATTTTTGAGTTATTTTTGCATTTTTCAATCTTGATTTTGTCTGTTTGTATTTTGTTTTACACATGCTCATAAAATTCTATGTTGAACTTTTGTTTTGGGAATTGCATTGTAACGAATCATTTTTTGTTTTTTACATTTTTTTGTTTATATTTCCAATGTGATGACTTTTAGTAGATGTTGTATATGATTTTGTCATTGAGAATAAAAAAATTATTTTTCATATGAAAAAACAATTCCAAAAAAATTGAAGTTTGGACTGGCATGTGGATGAGTAAATGAAGCTACGTGGTATCAAACTCGGCTTCATCCTGGAATCTTTGATAATGATAGGATAATACGGTGTGTTTATTATATGGTTTATAGGTAGGCATAAATAGTGTAGTATATATGAAGCAACAATTCAATTTCTTCATTTTCAAAATTAATATAGATTATTGTAGTGAGCAGTTATTAATATTGTTTCAAGAAAGTAATATTTAATATTAAAAAAGAAATTTAGAGCGCTCTCGAATACAATAATTGTATATTAAAGTATGAAGTTTCGACTTTGGTACTAAAAGACATTGATGAAGATGGGAATTACAGATACACATTGACTGGTTTTAGAAACTCATAATGTCATTCACAATCAATCGAAAAGTTTATAGGAGGATTTTGTCTACATGCGACTGGGAAAGCACATATTCGATAAGTAGTTAGTAGTAAATAATAAAGAATTTGCATCTTTTAAGTTTCCAACTCCCAACCTATAAAATCCAATCATATTGTAAGATCACATATATGCTTATTTCAAGAGAAAGAGTTCTAAAACTCCTGCATATTAATAAGCAAATAACTCTTATTGATGCCGGTTTAAATTGAAAGTAAATTATATACAAGTTTAAACACACCTTAACTCTTTTGTGAAAATTTATTTATTAATCTGAGTTTCTATCACTCTGATACTCAATTTGAACACGAATGTGCCACCATTGGTATCCTTGTCCTAGAAATTCAGATACCATAAAATATTGGAATTGGTCATCATACTCATGCCATCATGTCCGGCTACCTCACGTCTACATCTTGATAGCTTAAGAGCATCTCCAAGAGACTCTTTATTTAGGCTTTTAAGTTAAAATTTGAGGAGTTTGGCTAAAAAATCAATGCCAAAGCCTCCTAGTCACTCCTCAAATCACTAAAAGACATATTCTCTTTCGTCACTTTTAAAAATTTCTTTCATCCTCCTAGTTTACTTTTTATTAATATTTTCACTACTGGTTATCTCTCTCATCTTCCTATGGTAAATATGACAATAGAAAATAAATTTAGTAATAAAAATAAATAAGGAGTTATGTTAAAAAGTTAGAGATGGTAAAATTTAGAGGCTCTACGAGTCAATATTTTATATAATTTTTAGAGAGTGAGCTAAGAGTCTTTTTGAGATGCTCTAATATGTTATCTCCTATAAATATCCTCCACTATAATAAATGATAGTACAATATGTTGTATCTAATTCTCTCTCTCTGCCAAATTTTCCGAATGTTTACAAGGCCGAACTCACTTCACATGAGGAGATCTATCCATCCAGACTAGGGACCGACAATAGCCCGAAAGCATCATTTGTACACACTTTGTCATCAAAATGTACTTTCACAAAATGCTTAAATAAATCTCAAAAATTGTATAAATCAGCAAGAGAAATTACATAGAAGCTTTAATTTGTACGTAGGTTTTGGTCTGTGGGCCGAGGAACAAGAAATTAAGAGTATGTAATTTACATTCAAAGTCCAAAGACAGATAATAAATTGGAATCTTTTTATGGGTCTCGAAGTGGGTCTACAATACTTGTGATTAAATTATAAATAAATACCAAAATCATAGTCTAAAAAAATTAATTATTTATGCATTGTATACAATCAAATAATGGACGTACGACTAAGAGTACTTGGAATTTATTTTTTTATGAGGACAACATTTACTATATGAAGATATCTGTTGGGATTTTTCAAGCTACCTATCTACTTGCCTTGACATGACAAATTGATACTGCTTTAAATATAATAATAAGAGATTATTTAATTTGTCAGTTTGAAGATTTATCGGATACATCATAAATAAATTTATCGGACAAATTATAAATAAATTCTTCTATGATTAATTTTTTTAACATATATTAAGAATTGAATCCGAAATATAGCTTAAACGATTTCATCTTTGACCATTAATTAAAAAAGAACATTATTAATTTATATTAGTTAATATATGTTTTAGAGGCACTCACTAATTATAAAAAGCTTAAAACCAGTTTCTACTTGCTTCGTTTCCAAATCAACAGATCATACATGAAGAGTCAATTTCGTTACTGATTCTAACGACTTTTTTATGTAACATCATATATTAAAACGTCCCAAATTCCATTGGACTTACTGTCATCTTTACTAAAAAATCCTATCCTAACACCACCCACACAATGCAATACATTGTATTATATTAAAAAGTTAAATGATGCCCAAAAGTATTCCATGATCTCCAACAAATCAAACCCATTTCAAGGAAAGGGATAAATGAAAGAGAATTTGCCAAGTTAGAGAAAAAATTGCACAAGCAAAGGATGTGTATGCATGTAGGACATCAATTGCACCAAACTCTTGTGGCCTGCAATAAATTGTCTTCTTTCAAAGTAGTGAGCTTATCACTATACTGTACATTAATGTCTTCTTTCAAATTCACTCTTTATCTCCAAACTTATTAAACTTCAAATGCTTAATCATCAACACAGTTATCTAAATTTGCTTCAAAAAATTGATTGCTCTTAACTTACACGTTATATATAGTGCCTTTAGAATTTCGAATTTGTTTGTAGTACGTAAGCCAGTCTTGGACATTTTGTGGGTCATTTCTACTCAGTAAATACCTCCTCCTATTTTAGTAACAATTAACAGAAGGTCTTCTACGCATTATCGAATGGACTTTGAACCCACCGAACAACAACTTCTTTTCTTTTCATAAGCTAATTGAACACCAAAGTAAATCAATCAGTTATGCTCACCAAAGTTCACTGAATTATTAAACATAGATTTATATAGGCTTTATACATTTCATAAGTCCCTCCTAAAACTTCAACGGTCTCCTTAAACTTTCGAAAGTTACAATAACTCTTTATATTTGTCCAAAAGTAACAAATAACCCTCTTATTCAAAACTGATGAATCAAAACGCGAAAATTATAGCCGCTGCATATTATAGGTGCAAGCTAATTATGATATGAAGAGTCGAAAATTTTATAAACAATATCATTCATCGTTTTCACATTTTGATTCGGTAAATTTTATAAATTAGGGGGTTACTGAAAGCAATAAGACAAGAATAATGAGTTATTTATAACTTTTGGACAAGAAGTAGGGTAATTTATAATAGGGAAAAGTACAAATAAAACCCTTGTGGTTTCATGGATTTGCAAATAAATGAATGTAGTTTCTTTTTTTTTGCAAAAGAAGTTATGTGGTTTACAATATTGACAAGTGAAGGATGTTGACTAACATGATGACATGTCATATTGACTTTGATGATGTGGCATGTTGACTTTGATGACATGGCATAATAAAATATTAATTATTTTGATAATGTGTCATGTTGACTTGATGACGTGGAGCGTTGACTTGATGTGGCAAATGATGTTAGTCAAATTCCTTTATTTGTCAATTTTGTAAACCACAAGCCTTTATTTGCAAAAAATGAAACCACATTCTTCTATTTGCAAAACCTTGAAACCACTGTACATTTCCCTTTATAATACTATAGAACAAGAATAGGGGGTTACTTGTTACATTTAGGCAAGTACACGAGGTCATTTGTAATGTTCAAAAGTTCAGAAGGTTAGTTGAAGTTTTGAACAAATTTAGGGGTTGTGAATGTATTAAACCATTTATACATTTATTTTTTGTCTACTCAATACTAGGGGTGAGCAAAATATCCATTAACCGAATCGAAATTGTTGTTTGGTTCGATTTTTATAGTAGTATGGTTCGGTTCGGTTTTAATTTTGAGATTGTTCGCTTAGTTTTAAAATTTTTCCATAACCGCACCGAACTTATATACATATAAAAAATTTTTAAAAATATAATACTTAATTGTTTCGCCCAGTCCACTAAATATAAATTCATTTGTATGTAACCCATTTTAGTAAGATGCCAACATAAACATCATATAAATTGTTTTTTTTAGTAACCCTAATCCTTACTCTCTTTTGGTGCAAACTCCTATCCATAATATGCAGTTAAAGTTAGGAATGCTAACTTTTGTCGATGAAAAAAAGAGAGTCCATAATTAGCATGAAAAACATTGACCACGAGTTAGAGATTGATGGATGAATTTTGTTATCATGATATTGATATTTGTGCTTTTTTAATTGTGTGTTTGTTATACTTTTTATGTCTTGGACTCTTTTAAATATTCAAAAATTTGGTTATTTTTAAAAATTGTATTATTCGATTATTTGGTCGATTAACTGAACCAAAAATTTTTGGTTTGGTATATGTATTTCGGTTCTCATCTGAATTTGATTCGGTTCTAAAAATATAAATCTTTTTGGTTCGATTAACCGACAGTTCAATACTATCGTCCAAAACTCTTGTGGGACTGTTTATGTTTTTGTTTAGAGTGGGAAAAAAATATCTCATTGTTCTTAAAATAATATATGGATCAATTGCAGATACTATGTTTTGGGTTTTTGCTTGATTAAATTAATTTTCAATTTGATAACACAAATAAAACAAATTTGTCTGTGTAATGAAACCTTGTGGTGTCAAAAGAACAATTTGAAACAACACATGAAGTTGTTAAGCGTAAATCATAATATTTATTTACTATTGATGTCAGTCTAAACTGATTAGAGTTTTTCATTAGATCTCATGTGCTCCATTCAATCTGAAATAAGATATAAATTACAATTTGATGCTTGACTTAGTTAAGGGAATGAACAAGTAGTAGAACGAGATGAAAATGATAATCACATTAAACGACTCATATTAGACAACAATTTCTATAAAATGGTGTTATCATTTCATAAATTCACAGATAACACCATGAGGATTTAATTTCTTTTTATTGGAAAATGAGCAATAAGTCAAAAAGATAGGGGGAATTGAGAAGTCAAAATCAAAAGAAGAATAGCCACAAAAATCTATGAAGTAAAAAGGGTGATGATGAAAGTAAGTTGTTGAATTGGTGAATGAATGAGGCAGAGAGGAGTGATAGAGATTGAAGAGCTCAATTGTCCTATTGTACCAAAAAAATGCATACACAAACAGCTCACATATATGTCTAATTTTATAATTTCTCAATCAAATTTAAGTTTATGTTCATGTGGTCCTTTTTTCTCTCTTCTCTTCTCTTCTCTTAATTATCACTTCTCTTTTCAGCTTTTCACATGTCTTCTGTCAATGTCTATACTTCTTAAATGGACACCTCAATCTTGAGATATTATTTCCTATAGCTACCCTTCATTTTGTTCAAAGTCATGCTTTTAACGATTTTTTATCCTATGATTTAAGGATAGTGATAACATTCAAATCCACTTGAATGACATCAAGTTTTAATGGGAGAGTCCGATCCTCGTGCCTGAGGTTTGAGCCAATGTTTGGCCCACTTCAAGCCGGCCCATAAGCTCATGATTAGGAAAGGACCTAGTAATAATAAACGCATAGAATTTGTTTAAAAGATCCGGTTAACATTTAGAAGACAAGAATATCATATTGTAATTGTTCAAAAATCCATATGACATAGAGATGGTGAGCATCATCACCATATGCTCACTCGTCCTATTCTTGAGAATGAGCATAAGTTTTATTTTCTCAATTCGGGCTTCATTGAACGCAATATTGCGGACTTTCTGCTCCTAATGGAGCGATATATCATATCCGATATGTACGGATTTTATTCACACTTTTGATAAGTGTAATTTCTATTTTAACTTTCTAAATTTATTATTAAGAATTCATTATATATTAATCAAATATTAAACAAGCTTGAAGTATGATGTAAAATAATTTTGGCATGCCATACAAACTAATTAATCTTTTGGTGAGTGAGCAGCAAATCGAGCAAGAATCAAAATAAAAGAAAGCAGTAAAAATTAATTACTGTATGCGTACTATATCTAGTGAATTGAGTAATTTACGTACCTACTGTTGTCTGTCACAACAATGTCTAAATGTTCAGAGCATGTTATATGTAAGGAGCAGAGACCAATCTAGCTAGGATATTGGCAGTTGTACGTATAGCCAGCTGCCACAATTTTCCCCTTACTCCTCCAATGATTTGTTGTAAAATACAACAATTTGTCGATACCGTAAAACACACGTTAAGTGGTAGTTGGGCGACAATAGTCTTTAAGAACTAGTCGAGATCTCCTCTGAATATTAATTAGGAATAAACTGAAATTTGAGCTAGACGTTCCAAGTTAATTCTTAATTTTGTATGCTTAGATAGAGTCTAGTCAGTCCAATTGGTTTTCATTTACAACACTAATTTGCACCATTAGAATGGTATCTATTATGTGAATCGTAGAATTTTATAATCGTAACTATCTCATCTAATTAAAGTAAGTAACATCAGATTAAAAGATGTTATTTGGCCTTACCTATCAACTCAAATTGAGTCGGCCTTAGTAAAATAGTATTAAAGCCCAAGACCCCATGCCCTAATTCCCCGGATTGATGCATTCAAGCAAATTTAAATATTATTACAAGATATTTTTATGGGTGAATTTGTCATTTGTTACAACCTACTTCATTATAGTAACTATAAGTCCCAATTAGTTCACCTAGCCCACAGGCATATATAGGTTGGTTTGTAGAGTACTGAAGCTTACTTTTGTCTGCAAAATAATCCAAAAACGCATATACTTCATTATCATAGTAGTAAAACATGCGCAGAAGCAAGCAATTAATAATGTTCATAATGTTGTTTTGGTCGTTAATTACTAGACCTTATTATTATATATAGACCATATGTAATTGTACATCTATTGCTTCACCTAATTTGTATCTGTAAATTTAGGCCATGTTCTGTATGCTTTATCGGTAGTTAATTGATTCAGTTCAATTCAGTTGAGTAATTTTTAGCAATTTCACTTCAATAAATGCACTTTAATTTAGTTCATAAAAAATTTCAATCATAAAGAATAAGTGCTCATTGATCTATTTGTTTTTTGATCAATTTAATTAAGGTAATATATCAACCTTCACTGTGTGAACTCCAATAAAATTGATATGTTTTAATTTGTTAGAATTTATTGTTGTAGTGCAGATAGCAAGTAGGAGGTTTCTTTTACAAAATAGCATGCACAGTAAGAGATTGAACATCTCAAATTAATTAAACAAATGTATACGAGTAAAACACCCTTAAAGTTCAGGGATCAAGTGAACAAATTTTTGAACCAAACTAAGAGGACCCTAATGTTTTCTTTCATTTCTTTGTAGTTTATTATGTCGTGCATCTCTCTTTTTCTTGTTTTAACTAATTAATTTACCCTTCAATCATTATAAAGAAAACAGAAATAAAAGCTCTTTTCTTATTTTTCTGATTTAATCTATTGTGTTTTACTTAGTTTGTTTTATTACATTAACAGTTAGATATATATTTCATATATCTATAATGATAAAATGAATACAAACTAGTACTTTGGCGAACTCTTTGGTGATTTGAGATGCACTTGGGCTCTCCTGTTACCGAGATCGAGATGGGCCGTGAAAAAACCTCGGACAATCAAGTGAAAAAGAGAAAGAAAGAATGTCATGACTGTCCCAACATTTATTGTGAGGGGTATATATAAATGAGACATGATTGGTCAGCTAGAGAAATGGGGATAGAGGACCGATGTCGGCCAAGGTGTCCAATGCAAGCATGCATGGGTCAAGCCCGTCTAATCATGTATGATCGAGACGAACCTGCATGGCTTGTTTGATGGAAACGGACAAGTGTTTTTGGATGTGTGTGCCTTACTATAGTTTAGCCATTGTACTTCTGGGAATCCTCCAACCCGATGATATCGGACACACCATTGACTATGTCGTAACAGTTTGACAGTCTTATTCCGAATAAAGCACAAATTGGGCCTTATGGGCTTATCCCAAATTTCCTAATCCACATCAATATATGCATGCAAAATTTATTTTATAAGAACATAACAAGCATAATGAACAAAAACCAAGGTGTTGTTTGATGTTAACAGCTAGTTTTGTCATGACAACAGAGTAAAGCATGCATTAATCTAATTCAATTTAGTCAATGGTCCCCTACTTGTTCACATTACTCGCCTTGGAGTCTTTTTAGGGTCAATCTTTCTTCCTTATTTATTTTTATTTAAATATTGTTAATACCTTATGTAATTTGCAATTTCAATCATTAAATATAATCATTAAATATAATTTAACCCTTAAGATTGAAGCCCCACCCAGTCACTCACTCAAGTGAGAAAATTTAGAGCGCTCTTAAAACACGATGGTCTTTAAATATACAAAGTGCTTAAATCATACATAGGTTTTTAAATTTATTCAAAAAAGTCATTTTAGTCCCTTAACTTTGGAAACGTCTTATTAGGTTCTTTAACTATCAAAATGTGGATATATTGAGTCCTTATTCGATGACGTGGCATTGAGTTGGCACTAAAATTAATATTCTTCACATTTGCTAACTCAGTGCCAAATCATCGAATAAGGACTCAATATGTCCATGTTTTGATAGTCGAGGGATTTAATAGTTCACATTTTGATGGTTCAAGAACCTAATAGGTCGCTCCCAAAGTTGAGGGCTAAAATGACATTTTTAGACAATTTTAAGGAATTGCATAGGGTGTAGGCCTATATAAAGGTAACAAATTAACACGGGGTCATCTACTGTATGCTAAAAAATTCTGAATCTTTATTTATAACTAAGAGGAATATGAACTTTAAGAAGTGCTTTAGAATTTCTCGATTGAGCTTACAAATTTGCTAGCAAAGAAACAAGTTGACTCTTTGAATTTTCAAATTTTTTTTACACATGGTTATAATTTTAGCTCATTCGGTGGTTTTTGTTGCGATGGCTCGAACTAGATAATTTCCGCATAAGTTGTGCATCCCAGGGAACAATGAACCTTCATATAAGGCCCTCTATCCAAGATGCAAGTTATCCGCATCTTTATATACATGTCTATTTCACCGAATCTCTTTCTGAGACAGTTCCATACCAGCACGGTTTTTCGGGCAAGTCAAAACTTACCGAACAAGAAATTTTTCTACCTTGAGATCGTTATAGTTATGACAACTATTTATCAAGCTTCTATCACCCCATTAACTTTTATGTCATCAGTGCATCAACTTCTTTGATGTGAGATCATTTATGTTTTTGGTCATAATTTTTTCTAAAGTTAGTTGTGCCATCCAATTCGGGTAAATGTAAAAAAACTTTAGTAGTTTCATTTGTATCTGTAATTGTATTTTTTAAAACATTAAAAATGAAACAATTTACGGTTTCCTTATAACTATGTGGTGTGTTTAGGTTTGAAATACAATTTTTGAATGTAACCTTACGTTAATCAAGTTTTCTAGCATAGCTATTTTCTCTTTGGTTTAAACTCATTAAAATTCAAGGAAAAAATACAAATAAGACTCTTGTGATTTTATCGATTTGCAAATAGAGGAATGTGGTTTTATTTTTACAAAAAGAGGCATGTAGCTTACAAAATTGACAAGTAAAGGTATATGACCAAAAATTTTAGTCTTTGATGACCCATCATATTGACTTTGATGATGTGGCATGTTAATTTGTTGACTTTGATGATGTGACATTAATAAAATATTATTTTTTGATAACATGTCATGTTGACTTGATGACACGAAAGGTTGACTGGTGATGTGACAAATATTGTTAGTCAATTTATGAATTTACTGGTCCCTCTACAGTTTTCCCAAAATTAAATTAATTTGAATGAGATTCTTTGTCGAGTGAAGTTAATTAATAAGCCCCCCCAGTTGCTGGGTTGTCCATGCTATATATGCTAGCTATCTACTTGTCTTTGTTGTTCTTGAAAAGGAAATTATGGTAAATTTTCATGATTATTCACCTTTTCTTTTTGCTTCCTTTGGTTACAAGTTAAATTCCAGTTGGAAAATTACTCATCGAGAGAAAAGGAAATAATTATTTCTGAAACTCACTGTTGTTTAATTATTTTTTGTATAAAAGAAAGAATATGAATAGATTCAATCAAGTTTCTTGTAGTTGGTAGACATCACTTTGTAAGAACATGCTTCGTACGAATCTTTGCCATTTTTGTTTTAAATTTTATAAATTGTTGTTCTTTAAAAAATAAAATGAAATAAAAACACACATAAATTGCATCCATGGCCTCTAAACTTTGCATTTCTAACATAATGGTCATAAAATTTAAAATTTAACATTATAGTATCCGAACTTTACGTTTTATTAATATGATGACCGCTTTTAGTATTGATAAAATTTACTGTTTTAATACTAGATAAGGTAGAATTTGTAAAAGTGATATTACAAGAAAATTTAGTTTCTAAACTTTTTGCTTTTGAATTATTTAGGTATTATTTTTAGGTGAGATAAAAAAATTGCCTAGAGAGAAAAAGTCTTTAAAATGTTAATTTGTAAAATCTAAAATTATAATTTAATAAAAAATATAATTCTAAATAATTTTAATTATTAAAATTTTTCGTTTTAAATTTTTTATTTATTTTTTCACTTGGATAAAGAAAGGGAGCGGCATTATGTTAGTGATGTAATATGAGGTATTCTAATGTCAAAGTTTTATAATTTAGGGATCGTTATGATAGCAATTAGAAAGTTCTAACAGTCATGGGTGTAAATTACTCCTAAAAACACACATATCCAAATCTTAGAACTCTTGAAATTATTGTATAAAACGTGCACCGATTTGATGTCAACACGCATATGTACAACAAAGAGTTAATTTTGCTTTTCAATTTTGTGAAGTTAATAAGACTTGAAATTTAATAACTCTAAAATCCGAATGTTTCTAGGAAATTTGTCCAAGCATGGTACTATCCATGCAAATTTGTCCAACAAGCATGGTACTATCCGTGCAAATGAGTCAAGCACCGTATTTTGAACAAAAAGTTTAAGCGGATAGTTAAGGCTTAAAAATAAGTTTTTATATAATCTCTGATATACCATCTCACACAAATCACTTAGCGCGAAGCACACACAACACATAGTAATTTCACTATTATTCACCAATAAATGAAGTTTTCAGGACTCCAACTCATAACTTATCACAAAGGCCTAATATAATCTTAACAAATGCTCAACTAACCCTAAAAGATATCTCAAGAAGAGGATATGATTATCTTGCATATTTAAAGAGTTATATATCTTTCCAAATTAGCAATGTAGACCATTTAGCACGTTTCATTGATGTCCAATTCATTTGGTGCGTGACACCATTTTAGCAAGAGCTCTCGATATTGATCAACTATAGCTCTAATAGCATGTCTAGAATTGTTAAAACTACTAGTTAAGGCAGAAACATATCTTTATATTTCCTTCAAAAAATACTTCATCCGTTTTTAAATGTTAGTCGGTTTTGTAAAAATATGAGAAATTAAGATATCATTAATTATAACATACAAAATACTAATCTGTCCTTATTTTAATTTCTTTTGTGTTACTTGTTTCCTTAAAACTTTATAAGCATAAAGGCATAATTGACATTATTAACATAAATGACAAAAACGACCAACATTTATAGAAAAATTCACTTCGAAAAAATGACCAAAACAATTTTAAGAAAAAAGAGTATATCTTTATATTACAACTATGAACAGTATAATATCCAAATATGAATCAATTGAAAGTATTAATTATTTAAAGTGGAAATTAATGATTTTGTAATTAAGAGAGCAAAAGCTAAACAGAGAAAGAGAAAAAGAAAAGACAGAATAATTAATCAAAATTCACTTTGTTTATCACATGTTTGCACTTGTTGTTTATTTAGGTCTGATAAAGTTTTAACATTATTGTCTCCTCTCAATAATAGAACATAGTATGAGGGCCACAAAATGCTTAGAATTATTAATAATTACACATTCAATTATACATAAAAAAATCTTAAAACATTAATTAACAAAAAAGATAATTACTGATATGTTTATTAATTAGCTGTCTGGATTCAATTAATACCTGTACAATCTTAATAGAAGCTTTTTAAGCATTACCCATGATATCTACCACCTAAAACTTATTCATATGCCCAAAAAACCAGTATCCATATTCAGAGAATTAGATATTGTACCAGCAAAGGCCAAGCCCTTTCGAAGGATATTATGGTCATTTCATATGAATATTTGTGTTTAGCCATCACATGGATTGAAATTACTCTCATGTGACCACATGCATGCATGCTTAAAAACTCTATAAATCTTTGACTGATCTATAGTTCATAATTATGATCATATTGCTGCCATCTTAAACTTTGTTTTAAATGTTCATCCAATATTCTCAATCTATGTTTAATGCTTAATTCAATACATAATTCAAGATCAACTAGATATAAAAAAGATCTCATGAGAACTCCAAAATTAAACATATTTGATTGAGAATAGTAACCTTTTGGAAAGACCTCGACGGGTTGAACTTTTATTTTTAAAAAACTAGGTATAAAAAAACAAACTTCCTCCTTCTTGCTTCCAATTGGATTGCTTTTCAAGTGCAAAGTTCTAATACTTATTTATTGCGGATTTAAAAGCACTAAAGCCTTTTTTTCCTTTTGGCATAGTTGAATTTAATAAATTTTGTTGGTATAAATCATGTAATGGAAATAGAAAGGGAGACAAATAATAAAACGTTATATGTAAAGTAACTATACAGAAAACATAAATGTAAGAATTAATTTTTTCTATAAGTATCATTACGGAGTCACTTCTCGCCAAAATTATCTATACAAAAAACATAAACATATGAAGAACATGAAAGTATATAAACATTTAGAAATGTATTTATAAATATTATATATTATGGACTCACTTCTTGACCCATTTGGACACGAGCCTAATCTATGAAGGTGGTCCCTTAGTCAAACACCTAAGAGCTCTATAGCAGTGTTTCGAACAACCTTGATCATGAGCATAAGAGAGTATTTTCACCCTCTAAATACTACCACTACAAATGATATAAGTCTGACTAGGGGAGGATCCACCCTTGCTCAACTCTTATTTTGTTATTTTTTTTTTACTGTTTGATATATTGAACTTGCATTTGTAGGTATCACACGTCTAAATTAGACATTTGCCGCCTTTAATTGCTAATTTATAGATTTTTATAGTTGAAACACACTTTTCAACTAACTTTCATTTAGATCCATTCCATATTATGTCAGTGAATAAGAGTTTTACTAATTAAAACTGAAAAATTTAGATATACATGTGATAAATTTAAATATAAATTTAGGGCTGTTAATCAAATAAAGGAATATGAATTTATGGGTTCGAAATACACTAAATACATGAAAGGATATGTTTGTATTTAATTGCGAATTTGTTTTTAATAAAACTTAATTGAATTTAAGTGAAAAGAGAATACTATATATATTGACAATTAAAAACTCCATTTACGTCCTTTGACCAATACATAACTTAATTATGGTTAAAATTGCATCAAATTTTATTCTTCTTATTCGGATTTAGAAACACAATGATGGGGAAAAGTGTGCATAAATTAATGAACGTATGAAAAAATATTGGCAAAAATAAATAAAAAAAAAAGGTTTGTCTTTAGTTCCCCAAGGTGTCCATGTGATGTTCCCGTAATTGAACACAACCTAGCTATAAGCTCACTTGGTGGGAGTGAGTGAGTAGACCACATTTTAGCATCTTTCAAAACTCACCGTCCAAATTTTAACTAATTTACACCTCTACAATACCATGTTATAAACAAACAAATAAAGATCTATCTCCTTTGTATAAGTATCACTTTTTTAGGGAAAAACCGACATGATAAGAAGTTAAATTTCAGTGGATCGTAACAATAAAATCATTTTGTTACTCACAATACAATTTGTCGCGTATTTAAGTCATATGTAAAGGATTCATCATACTTTAAGACGACGCATATAACTTATCTTTACCGCGATCTTAACATATGACATGTGCTTTTGCTGATCGAAAGATACTTATAAGGATTAACAAACGAGCAGTAAGCACATCGCTTCTAGTGCGGATTATCACTTTTATTAAAACATTAAGTTGAATGGAGATGAGCTCCAAATTAAGGAGCGATGTAGATTCTATGGTTCATATAATTATACTTGATTTATCTTGTTATTGTTAAATCATCTTGAGAGATTTTAATATGGTCTTGGAGCACGATGACGTGGTACTCCAAGCCAATAAATGGTTGACATGTGTTATATTAACCAATAAAATTTTGACAACGTGTAATAATTACAAATATATTTTTTAGTTAATTATTTATATAAAATTTTAGATCTCATATGTCATCAAATTATTGAAATACCACTGCATTCGTACTGAGTATTTTAAAATTTCTCATCTTCTAATAGACTAATATTCTGGTAGATTCTTCCTTAAAAAAAAATTATTCTGTTAGATTCCCTTCTACATTATTTTTTAGTATTTTCTTAAATTTGAGTTAGAATTATTAAAATAAAATAACATAATAAATAATATTAAAAATCACATGAGAAAACGAATTAATACGTAACTTGTATCTTTTGAACTAGTATAGTATTTGAGTTTTTTTCTTCGATATATCCAAAAATTGACACAGTTTGACAATGTTAGATTTTTTATAATGAAAAGGATGTAAACCAGAAAAAGGAATGAATAGTTACCAAAAAAAAAAAGAAAAAGGAATGAATATATCACAATAGAGACCACCAAAATGGTGGCTGCGATTATCTTGAAAAGTTTGATCAAATCAATAATTATTTTCAATATAAATTCAGAACGTTATAGCTAAGTACTTATTTATGTAATGTACTTGGGGATGATTGTAACGAACATTGTGGAAATTTGAGCATTTATTGATTGTTGAAAAATACTGAAAAAATCATGAAAGTTGCATAAAAATACTTCAGTTTCATATGAAAAAACACACACTAAATACAAATTTAGCATAAAAAAAAACCCATTGCTAATGAGTTTTAGATAGGTCATTACATATCTATGGTCATTTTTTTAATCCAATGAAGAAAATTAAATTATTTAATTTGAACTTTAATATTAATTTCTATAATTACTTTCAAATAATTATAATATTACATTTATTTTTTTTGGTACAATAATATTACGGATATTGGATCAAAATGCATGTCGGTCATTCACTAATAAAATTATAGGTAAATGATAATTAAATTATAAAAATTAAAATAAACTAAAATAATCACCTTAATATTATAAAAAAATATAAAAGTTACATTAACTTTTATAGCACGAATTATTCACGAATCATAATTTAGTAGAGATTTCACAATACATATAGGATGACGTGATAGTCTAAATCAAATAAATAACTGTCACATAATACCTTAATTAATAAAAAATTTATACTGTATAATTAATTATTTATATAAAAATTTAAATGGTAAAATGAAACTCTAGGCAATAAATTATAAACTCTAAGAGCTTCACTAAATTGTTAATATGATGTATAAATGTTGGATGCATAAAAAAATTTCTTTAATTAATATTAATAATAATGTTATCTATATATCCAAACAAAACTAGGGATAACTAATCAAAGAAAATTAGTTGATTGATAGGGGCTCCTCCAACCTTAATGAATGGTCAGGATTCGAATCCTATCGTGGGAAAGATATTAAATTTTTCAACCAGTCAACTTCTCCATTGAAGTGCCTACAAGTTAACAAACAAGAATAAATCTGAATTTGAATATCGCTTAAAGGCACTGCCCGTAGTGCAAACCCTCCAAGATGAGGGAGGTCGTAAAAAATTAGGCACAACTAAGCTTACAAGTTACAATAACAAAACAAAATTTTTGAAAATATAAAATATTATTATAGACCACTTCCTTCCTCTTTATATATCACAAACCCCACCCTCCACTCTTCTTCATACTCATCCCTCCTCCAAAAATGGTGTCATTAATGGAAACACTGCAACCATCACCACCCTCCATTGATCAACCTTCAAGCCCTCGTATCTCCTTCTCCGCTGACTTCCTCGACGACAACAACAACTTCATCACCATTTCTCCCAAACCCCTCCACACCTCTGAAAAACCACAACCCGAAAACTCACCTTCTAAACCCCATTCAAAACCCAAACCCAAACCCTCCGACTTCGAGTTCCTCTCGAACACTACCCCGAACACCCACGCTGCCATGTTAACCGCTGACGAACTTTTCTTTGAAGGAAAACTCCTCCCTTTTTGGCAAACACAACAATCCGACAAGCTCCACAAGATCAACCTTAAAGCTGAAGAAAAAGAAGATCAAGTAGTGAAACTAGAGGAACAAAGAGTTTGGTTCGTCGACGATGATCCATCCCCAAGGCCTCCAAAATGTACGGTGTTGTGGAAAGAGCTGTTGAGGTTGAAAAAGCAACGGGCAAATTCGTCACTATCTCCGTCGTCATCTTCGTCGTCAACCTCTTCGAGTTCGAGCTCGCTTGGTGATGCCGCGGTGGCGGAGGAAGGGTGTAAGAAGATGGAGCAGAAGCAAGGGAAGAGAGTTAAGAAGGGTTTGGAGAGGACTAGGTCCGCGACGATTAGGATTAGACCGATGATTAATGTTCCGATTTGTACTCAGATGAAGAGTAGCGCTTTGCCGCCGTTGTTTCCGATTAGGAAAGGTCGATAGTGACGGATTCAGAATTTACCGATGGATGTTAAAAAATTCGGGTAAAGGTCAAAGTTTGGTATAGATTTTAATGGAGTATTGTTGTGACAAATAGTGACAGATTCGGAATTTACCGACGGATGTTGAAAGTTTCGGATAAAAATTAAAGTTTGGTACAGTTATTTAGTCGAGTGTTGTGACAAACAGTGAGTGCTCAATTCCCGTCTTGATAATGTAGATCTTGAAAATTAAGATTTGTTTAATCTCTTAGGGTAGGATTGATTGTTTAATATGTTGAGTTATTTCTTGTATTAATTTTCATTTTCTTAATTTTCAGGCTCTTTCACAAATTCAATTTTGATTATGATAGAGTTCATGAATTATAATGTAAATGTTAAAGTTATATTATGTTATATGTTATTGATAGAATAAATTTATTTTCTTTGTTTTATAATTGGGAAATGGTTTGATTCAATACAATTAGTTTCCCTATTTTTTTTCCTAATATGCACATTCAAAACTTTTATTCATCCTCCGAAGTGTGTTGCCAACTAAGCTACAAATGAAAATCAAAACTTTTTTTCATCCTCCAGACTTGGTCTGTTTTGCCCCAACTAGGCTACAACTCGTAGATTAGATTCACATCCTCTTAAGATTGAAATCTTCTCAAATTGATCATATTTGATGACATTTCAATCACCAATTTGAAAATAATTATTTTTAGAATTTAACAAAAAAAAATTAACGATTATTTTGTAATTAATATTAAAATGATAACGTGATCAACCTATAAGGTTGCAACTTGAGAGGATCCAATTCCAAACCATCCTACATCTTAAATTGACAGTTGAAATTAATACAGATTCAAGCTGGATAAGTTGCTATCTTATAATAGTAACATTGGGATTCTCATTTTTAAGATTTAAAAGGTTAAACTGATATATTAATTTAAACACTCTGTATTTGATCCCATTATTAGTAAGATTAAAGAAAGCTTAAAAATCCTGAAATGATATAGAAAGGCATAATCAAATTGATTTGAATAGCTTGAAATTTGTATGTATATGTATGTATGTACAGTTATAAAGGGTTGTGGATGAGAAGTAAAAGGTGAGGGGAAGAGAGCACATGCATACGGCAGAAACCTGAGAATTAGGAAGGCCCACATGGAAGACGACCAGACCAGCCCAGCCAGATCAGGAATCTCATCAACGGTCTCATTCTTATTCAAACTCTATTTTATCATGGCTTAACCCTTATACAGATCTAAACTTTGCACTTTTTTTCAGTTTAATCCTTCATGTTCAACGCTTCTCAATTTAACTTTTGAACTTTAAAGAAAGGTTATTTTAACTCTTGAGTTCTATGTGGCGTCTACGTGACAAAATAAGGATAGTGGATGGAAAAATTAGAAAATTTTCAATTTTGACAATTTGCAAAATAACCCTTAATTATTATTTTCTTTCTTTTTCTTCCTTCTTCAAGAAATCTGGAAATTTTTATAAGAAAATCTGGAAGTTTCCATATTTTCGGAAAATTCCACAAATTTCTGATTTTTGAAAAATTCAAGATTCCAAATTTCTGAAACGAAAATTCCAAAAATCTTAAAATTTTCAGATTTTTCTTGAAAAATTCTAGAATTTTTCATATTTCTGTAATTTTCTCAAGATTTCCATAAATCTAGAAATTCCAGATTTTTCCTGAAATTTCCATATTGCTGGAATTTTCCAGAAATTCGAACATTTTATAAATCTTGAAATTTCAAGAAATTTTTTGAAAATTTCGAAATTTCTAGAATTTCGGAAGATTTCTGGAATTTTCCAGAAATCTGGAAATCTCAAATTTTTGAAAATTCCAGAAATCCGTCGGAAAGTCAAGGAAAAAAATGAAAGAAGAAAGAAAGAAGAAAGAAAGAAAAGAAGGAGAAGAGAAGGAAAGAAAGAAAAGAAAAAATGGCAAAACTAAAATAAAATAAAGATCAAAATTGATATTTGCTAGAGAGTGTATTACACTCACCTTTAGTGAGATTGGTCATAGTGTATAACAAACACGGTTCAAATGGAGCCAACAAAAATTAAAATAAAATGCAAGTAATGACATAAGAGATGATGTGCTCACATCTGTATCAAAAGGAAGTCTTCCGCCCAGAGGCCCTCTAGAAACTATTCCTTATTGTTATATGCCGCCACAAGTAGCTCCTGTTGGCACGAGTCTAGGTACGCCTGCAGTCGATCAAGCTTTGTAGGGACAACATTCTCGTCCTTATGTTGCACAACCAATGTGGCCACAACATCCAGAGTGAGCAATTGCTAGTTTTGTTTCTAAATATTTAAGGGAGAGCGTGCACCTGTGTAGGTGTGTTCCCTTTTCTATTTTTGCTACTTTTGTTGTAAATTTAAAGAAAAGAAATCAAGTATTGGAACAACAAACGACAGTGTTTATTCAAACCCGCTCAAAGTGAGCAAGGCAACTCTACAAACAAACCACACAAGGACTTATGTGAATTCCTTTTCTACGCTAAAGAGATGCAACGACTATCATAAAGTCGATACAAAACTAGCCTCCCTCATATACTAACTAACTTGCTATATGCTAGACTATTTAGGTATGTTGACCATGAAACTTCGATAATATGCTTGAACCTCATTGTGCTTTCCTTTTATGTGGCATGCGGAGGTTGTTTGTTACTCAATATATTGGGTAAAGTACATCATCAGTATCCAAACTATACCATGTTTCTCAAACTAGTATCTAAAAAGAACTTTTGCTTATCTAGATACCCAAACTATCAATGACCTCCTAAATTAGTACATATTTAGGTGCTATAACCGGTCAACACCCAGTCAACGCACGATAAAGCCAATTCAACACAAGTCAATGCAATTTTTGTTGATTCCATTTGACTCCTAAAAGACAAAAGACCAAACTAATCATCTTTACTCTCTCTTCTTCACCCTCTATCTATTTTCTCTCTTCCACCATAAACACTTCTCTCTCCTCATATTTTTTCCTCCCTCTCTCCCATCATAACTCTCTTCTTCTTCTTCTTCTTCTTCTTCTTCTTTTAAAAAAAATAGAACGGGAAAAGATCTAATATTATTTCATTAGTGCCAAATGTATATTTTGTTAATACTGAATATTGTTCGACTCAAATCAATTTATTAAGCCTCGCAACTGTAAAGCACATATATTAGAAAAACGTTTTCCTTATAATATAGCTCAACTGAAAATCCAACATATTTAAATCTTGTGGCTTTAAGACGCCTAAATGCATTAAAAACACACCTTATAAATACAGTTCAACAACTCTTTATTTCAGTGTAGAAATTCAGTCTTAATAAATCAAAAAGAACAATTGAAACATAAATTTTGATTTAGAAGAAAAGTCATATAGATGAACATGGCAAATAGTATTGCCATAAATCACCTATGGAAAAGATAACTACTTGTTTAGCTAGCCGTTAGGCTTTATTCAAAAGTTTAACCAACTAACATAGCTAACATTGAGCTCATACCCATGCTTAATTTAAGACCTTGACTGTCGGAGTCCTGCAAATTTAAAACGCATTTATGTGCATTAGAAAAACATCTTATTTACAATTCAGTTTATTTTTGCTCCGTATCACCCTCTCAGAATTGGGTCATTACATTTCTTGTCACAAGACAATACCCAACCCGTAACAGTTAGATAGGGAATACAAAAAGGACTCTGAAATGCCCTACAGACGAAGGTTTAGAGACCAAGGGAAGAATTAACTTAAAGCAGCCACAGCAAACTATCAAACCTGTCATTTTATAAAATCCGGGGAGACAGGTACTTCCTTTCTTTCTTTCTTGTTACAACAACAGAAGGGATGAAATCAAACAGTTACATATCAAAGAATGGCTTTTATATGGACATGTTGTGTTCTATAAAAAGAATCAAATTAAATTTCTATGAACAAACATTTCAAGCAGTCTTCTGTAGATGTTCACCATGATGAGGACCATGGAACTTCTTTCTAGTTGAACCATGGAGAGCTCATACTTGGAAAATTACTTCCATAGAACCAGAGACGCTTTCAATGCCAAAACTTCCTGCGACAATCTCACAACTCTACAGTTTGGTATAAAGGGTAAGGATCCGGTTTCACGATACATACAGTCCAGTCACTTTTGCCTTCTGTTTGCTCAAGCAGGTGACAAATTATTTCCACCGGTCCTAGTAATAAGTAAACTAAGAAATCAGATAAAGCTAGCATTTGATAAGTATATTGGTCAGTAAAATACAAGACTAGTATCTATAAATTTTACCGAAGGTCCAGCCCGGATTTTCCAGCAAGGCTTTTTGGGATTTCACCGGTCAGATTATTGTTCTGTAAGAATCTGCAAGACACAAGGACCCAATCAGGTTCTTGAATCAAATAAGTATTATCACAATACTGATTTGATAAACAGATTACATAAGAAAATATTGGAATGTGCAATCAATGGATGTTTAAGTCGGGGTACGGTTATTAAAAACCCAAATTAAACTTGAGCATCACCAACAAGTAACAGTACTCACGATACCACAGAAAGCAAATTGACTGGAAAATCTAACAAACCAAACAAATGCCATACAAATTTGATATTTCCAGACTCCAAGAAAAAGGCAAGGAAATGAAATTCATTCAATAGCATTCCGTTCCATATCCTACCAACGGCTACAAATGCAAGCCTCTAAGACCTTCTATAAACATATCGTCCTTAGAACGAGCACAACATAGTGGAGATTATTGTGGTTTCTCTAACATAGATAGGAAACCATGTGCATGGTATAAAGGATACTGAGTCGAATCAAAGACATGGTTTGCAATCATTTAGCGTCGAAATCATGCATCATATATTAACTCCTTAAAAGTTGTTGCAAATTGCATCCAAGTATATGATTTATGAAGATCAAAAAACATAAAAATGTTGAAATGGCATTAAATATGGATGTATCACAAGAAAACGGCAATATACTAATCTCAAGAAGCAGATGCTGCTATACATCTGAAACTTTTTTCCTGCATATGTCACAAATCAGTATCCCAGATATGCATTTAGGTATAACTGGTACAGCAACATTGAAAGGTTACTCTAGCTAAAACCAGGGACGTTACATTCTAACGTGAAAAAATAGGGAACTGTATCTCAGCTGTGTTGAAAGTCAGCCCACTTTAAATGCAAAAATCCTAATGATAATGCTCAGATCCAGGTAGAGATAATAACTTCCAAACTTTCTTCAGATACCATACCAGCAAGTTAGTCAACATTTTTTCCTTCCCGTACTGGCTATGTTAGGACATTACATGTTATTTTCTCCTATGCCAGTAGAGTCTAAATATTATATATATGCATACACACACATCAAGACCAGCCAAATTTGTATTAGTAGAAAACAATTGAAAGGTGAAGTTTTTTCCGACCAACAACTCTATTGTTTGTTCATTACTCTAATGTTGCTTCTTATACCAGCAAGTTAATCAACATTTCTTCCTTCCTCTGCTCTGGCCTTTTCAGGCATTACATGTTATTTTCTCTCTTATGCTAGTGGAGTCAAAAATATTACATATACACATACATACATACATACATACATACATACATACATACATACATACATATATATCAAGATCATTCAAATTTATAGAATACAATCGAAAGGTGAACTTTCTCCAATTAGCAAATTCTATTGTCTAGAATTTCATTTCCAGACATCTGCCTCCATCTAGAAACTTCTAATATCCAGGCTGCATAATATATTTACAAGATTCTGCTGTAGGCACTATCTAAAAGATTGACAACTACAACAAGAATCCCTTGCATCCGAATCTAAGATATATAATTGGTTTATCTTTCTATTATTATAAAAAGCCGTAATTATAAAAACATTGGACAAGAAAGAATATAATTTCCGGTATAAGGCATCACAATCTAAATTTAAAGCAGGATAGAGCAGTAAAATAGAACTGACATTTTTTTTCAGACACAAACCAGCCTTATGTTTCTTTCCACAGGTTTATCTTATGTTGCTCGATGTTTTTCAGGAGAAAATTCAAACTGCCGTAGGTATGCATGTTTTGTTGACAGACATCACGGACAAAAAATCAGGTAAACCTTTATTCATTTTGAGGACAAACATAAGATGCCCCTTTAACAAGATTCTAAGTTTTTTTAGAAAATCTGGCATTTGAAGCTACAAACAACCAACAAACAAGTATAATAATAACTGACTGCAAAGGATAAGCAACAAATAGTGATTCTTGATGGAAAATAATCAACGGATTCAGAAACAAAGTAGGGGAGTTGAAGGATGCAAATTTCCTGAGGTAAGCAATACTTACAGTTCTCTTAATTTTGGAATATTTCCCAATGATGAAGGGATTTCTCCATTAAACTTATTGTCCTCTAAATGCCTAAAATAAAGTCAAATAAGAAGAGATAAAAAACCAATATCAGAAGAATTCAAATAATTCCCACACTGATAAAATCACATGACACAACAGAAGCACGCCAAGTATCCCATCACACTAAAAGCATAAGACCAACAAATTCTTTTGGAAATCAAAAGTTCAATTGGCCTCTTATGAAGATAATGTTCTAGTGAAGAGAGGGATAAAATCTTACAATGTTTCCAGGAGTTTCAATGAAGACAGATCAGGTATTGGACCAGAAAAATTATTGTTCCCAAGCCACCTGTCAAAAAAAAGAAGAGTCCACATAAGATTCCTATATTCAGTTTTCATTTATAACTAAGTTTAGGTTTGGCTGCCTACAAGTCCGTCAATGCCGACATCCTGCCAATACTTGTTGTTAGTGATCCGGAAATACCCATGCTTGTCAGATTCCTGGAAACAGCAAAGAAAGCCAAAGTAAACTTTTTGTTGAAGTATTGTAATCAATAAACGTCAATAATCCGTATCATGAGTCTTGAGTAAGTCCAACTAACAATGCAACCACACGAATCCGAGACCCATTAGAACATGTAACTCCAGTCCATGAATATAGATGAGGCATGCAGGGATCACCCGTCCAGTCTGGTGGAGGGTTCTCAATACTCCTTTTAATACGTTCCAACGCAATTACTGCAACAAAAAGAGAGAGAAAATGAGTTTCAGTTTAACCATTAAAAGGATGAATAGCATCAGAATGAAAATAAGTTGATAAAAGAATTTCACTAGAGAATTTGCAATAGAAGACAGTAAATAAGACCCCAATCCACTTATTTTTAACCGACACGATAGTGTCTTAGGTGGGAGCATGAAAGGGATTTCCCCCCCCTGCATAGATGAAACTTTCATGTTGTTTTTTCATTCTAAGAGAACACATAAACTCAGTATAAATTTCCTTCATCCAAGATATATTAGATGGAAGAACCAAAACAAATTGATAAAAAATAATACACAAGAAACTTGTATACGAAGACAACAAATAAATCCCCAATCTGCCTAAGATGTAATAGATGACTGTAAAGCAAACAGATAATAAATTATCAGCAATAATACTATTCATACCATCTCTAACAAGAGTTCTTCCTCCAATTGTCATCACCTGAAAAATTTCTCCACCATTGATTAACGGAGGGAAATCAGAACCAGAAGTTGGAGCTAAACGGATAGTTGTAAAACCGCCAAGAGGCCACTGGGTTGAAAAGACTGCAGTTCCTTCCTCTGATAGGACCAAATTCTTGTAATAAATTACCCCATTCACGCTTACATTGAGAGACCTTTCACTCACACCTGATGAACTACGATCATCAGCAAAATATAGAGCAATGTAGTACATAGACTGCTCAAGTGGCTCCGAAGGCCATTTCAAATCCATTGAAACAGATTGCTTAGCTGTCAGCTCTGTTTCAAATATCTTCGAAGGAGGGAGATTCCAAATACCCGAATTGGATACATTTCTGTTTTCGGATATGGTGGAATTTTCGGCCCCAAATGGCTCCCAAAACCGATCAAATGGATCATCAGGATATCTGATGATTAAAAATTAAAAACTTCAGTTCAATCACATAATTAAAACTCCATAAAGAAAAAAAAATCTGCAATTTCCAAATTAGAGGAAGCTATTTTAAACTCACCGAAGTATAGATCCATTGTGCCCAAAACTGTGTCTGGCAATCAAGCCAAGACCATTAAGCTTAAAATCCGTAGAATTATACAACGAATGCCCCAAAATCAGGAACTCCAAAGCTGAGATAAACGGGTCGGACTCTGTGTAAGAATTAACCCCAATACAAAAACTCATTGTCTTCCCTTGAGCCAGAAAAACTCCTTCATAGTAAGACGACATTCCATTTTTATAATCCTCAGTCGTATTCACCACACTCCACAACGTCCCATCCACAATCTGATCAAACACCGGTGGCTCAGACACAGACTCCCCATTAACCCCACCGTAGAAGTACGTCGCCCTGATCATGTACTTAGCACCCCGGAAAACCGGAACCTCGTAACAGAACTTATGATTAACATTTTTCTGAGAAGGGAACGATCTAACAGATGATAGAATCGGGACGAGGACCGGAACTGTTAGATTTTTTGAAGTTCCTACACTGATAAAACTGGAGTCTGTCTCCCATCGTCGCCCGTCAATCGTTGAAGCCTCGGTGGCCCCACAATTAATCAAAGTACCTAATCAGAATTTATCAAAAAACACACAAATAAGCTAAATCAAAATCAGTCCATCAGTCCAACGAACATCAATTGAAATTAAAATTAGACCTAAAAAGCTAATGAAAAACAGTGTAATCAAAACGGGATTGAAGCTCGAATGGGAAGAATTACCGTCGGGAGGGGTTTGGGAAAGTGAGATAGAAAGAAGCGAGAGGAATAAAAAGAAGAAGATGATAAAAAGAGTCATCTCGCTCGGGGATGTAAAATGAGAGAGAAAGGGATTGAATGAAGAAAGAAAAAGAGGGGAGAAGAGAAGGATGAATTATTAAGAGTGGGTTAGGAGTTAGGGTTTGTTAGAACTTCTAACTTAGAAGTACCTAATCAGAAATCACCAAATAACAAACACACACAGACGACAGAGGTAAGCTAAATAGAAATGAGTTAAAATAACAGAAAAATAGGACAAATAATTACCTTTGGGAGGGGATTGAGAAACAGAAATTGAGAGGAGGGAGAGGAAACAGAGGAGGAAAAGTGGAGGAGTCATGGTGGTGAAGAGATTGGCATGTGATGTGAAGATTGAGATTTGGGAAATTAGGGTTGTTGAAAAGGGGGTTAGTGGTGGGGATGAAAGAGAAGAGGATCGAAATTTGAATGAGTCGTTGGGGGATTGGAGAAGAAAAGAATAATAAGAGGGGAGTGGAGTTGGGGAGGGAAGAAGAAGAAGAAGAAGAAAGGTATTTTGGAATGATGACGCGGGAGTGGCAGTTGGTTCGCTTGCTTTTGTTAGTTATTATTCTACTGTATAACCGCGTTACCTACAAGCTCACACACTAACTAAATCGCTATTTCTTTGTCTTTTTTCTAAATAAATAAATAATTCTACTTTTTTCTAAAAAATAAAAAATAATTGTACTAGTTGTTAAAAAAAATAACAAATTGAGATAAAGTATGAGTGATTCTAGCGGGTCCTGCCCAATTAAGCCATATCATATCAACAATGATGATGTGGCAATATATAATTAGGTGAGATAAGTATTAGTTAATCTAAAATTTGGTAAGTAATTGTTGCGAGTGAAAAATTAAACATTCGAAATCGAAAGTGAAAGATTGAATGTCTATTCACTTCAATATTCTTTAATATTTGTAATGTGTTTTTGTTACATTTAGTGTGAAGATGACAATTTATTTAATTATTTCTCAACTTGATCTAAATTTTAGTGTTAGAGATAAAATTGCTATTAATTGTCGATGTTGAGGTTAACTTTAATTACTCTGACTAATAACTTTTAGGATAGCTAATTAAGGTTGACTTGAGTGGTAATTGTTTCTAGTTCTTTGAGTTTGTGTCTCTTGTTCAATTGTTGGCATACACATCAAATCTCAACTAAGAGAGACCATTCAAAATTTAAACAATCTCGAATCGAATAGTCAAATTAATTACCAAAACTTAACTTTAAGATAAGTTGAAACCATATATTTAGATTTACTGGTGTAATAAGTTGTTTACTCTAAAAGTAATAAGAAAACAAATCTAACTTCCAATCTATCCAAACAAAGTTGTAGAAATAAATATTGTGGTTGTTCTAATGTTGAAATGAATGGGTAAGATAAGATGATTGGTTAAACGCGTAATACATTTAAGATTATTAATAATTTAAACTATGAAATAGTTAATAATTTTTTTTAATTATGAAGTCTGGTATGATAAAAGAGAAGAAATTTTCCAATTATTAAAATAATACAAACAGGTAATTAAGTAAAGAAAGCTCCAAAAGCAGTCTTTTAACTACTTAAACAAAACTTGTTATATATAAAAGAAAACTACTTCAACAAAACTCAACAAAATTGCACCAAAAAAACAAAACTCAACAAAATAATTTTAAATAATATTAGATAAAATTTTAAGACAAGGAATCTGAGTAAAAAAGAGCAAATATAATAACAAAAACAAGTGCGCTGGACAGAATATAAATGGGCTTTTGAACACGAGCGGACTCAGACTAGGGCAGATTATATTTCAAAGCTGTTGGGCTTGTGTAGCCCATGAAGAATGGACTAGGCAACTAGACCACCTATTTATGGGTCGGGCAGACAGGTAGGCCTACTTTTCCTAGCCTGATTTGAATAAGAAAAATTTATTTGAACTCCAAGTGAAAATATTTGTTAGCTTTGGAAAAGAGAGTTTAAATTTTGTTTTTTCTCAAAAATTATATATGTTCTTTTTTGTTTGTATGGGATAGGTTTGACTTGTGATTTTTTTAACTTTCTTTGGTAACAAAAAGTTTAGCTAATGGTAGGCCTATCCACTCGCAAGGTTAGGGTAAACCACAGACCTCGATGAGGGTTTACAGTGGAGTTTACAGATTGCATACCAATAAGAGCTAAATTTTGACGAAGCGGGAACTCGAACCTCAAACATTTCAAGTAGAAGATTGAGTGCCTTACCACTTGGAACGAGTGTGCTTGAAACGTTAATAGGCTAGATTAAATTTCATGTTTGCGTGATTTCTGTAGATGACTAGGATTTCGAAGACTCGTTAAGATGAACAAACTATGATTTAAATAAAGTTCGAGACTAGCTACATATTGACGACTAAGTTACCAAGTTAGATGTGAATTCGAAGGAAAGTCGACGCACTTGTATAAAGCAAAAGGTGAATAGTGAACATATCTTTTGGAGATTGTTTCTTACCTTTTATATATATTTGAATTTTTTCTTACCTTATACATATATTTGAATTATTTCTTACCTTTTATATAGATTTGAGATGTGCTCTACACACATGTCAATGTGATATCGAACTAAACATCATGTCAGTTAGAGGTTTGGTTGCGTGCTTGTCACGCGTCCCAAAGCGTAATTGAAGCATTTGTCCTAGGTAAGAACTTTCTTGATATGGTAGGTAGTGATAATTCCATACGGATGAGTAAAAGATCTCTCTTATTCAGATCACATGATCTCGGTTATATTTCTCTTGATATCAAGACAAACTAATTATTGTTAGATAAAAGCCCGACCCGAACCAGGTCTATTGACAGCCATCCAACATGCTGAGGTTAGCGCGTGCTAACTTTTTGCGCTTCTCCGACGATAGAGTTATGGCGCTCTGCTGCTATTTTAGCCAACGAAAAAAATATTAACAGCGCCATGTCTGCTCCGTAAAATTGAATTTCTTCGGAGACGAACGAACAGTACGGATAAAGCAAAAGACACCAAAAATCAAAAAGCAAACGCAAAACAAAGCTTGTAAAAAACATTTCTCCAAATCCCCAAAATATCCCTGATCCTATCTCTCAAGCTATCAAATTTCATTCTAAAAAAAAAAACGTCTTCTTCATCTTCATCTTCTTATTCTGTCGGTCCATCTTTCAAATCTCTGTGCGTTTCTCTGTTGATGGAGCCACAGAGAAACCAAGATCAAGGTCTCCCGGAGCGTAAAGGTCGGAAACGGAAACTGGAGGAAGAGATCGACGACGAGCACCGTGAGATCTCGCCGGCGCTCTCCTTCGGCGATGCGCGGCAAGCTTTGTTATCTGAAGTTTCTTCTCAGGTTAACATCCTCAATTCGAGTTTCTCCTGGAACGAGCCCGATCGCGCAGCTGCCAAACGCGCCACTCATGTTCTCGCCGAGTTCGCTAAAAACGGTTAGTCTGAGGTGTTTTCGTGTTTTGATTTAACTTGTTTTGACTGAATTCGGTCCTATACGAGACTATTGCTTGCAAATTGTGTGAAAAACGGTTAGTTTGAGGTGTTTTGGTGTTTTGATTTACTTGTTTGGACTGAATTCGGTTATATGAGAGACGGTTGCTTGCGAATTATGTGATTATTGCTTTGCATGCGTGTGAAATTTGAGAGATGTTGTGTTCGGTTTTGTAGAGGAATTAGTGAACGTAATTGTTGAAGGAGGTGCTGTTCCGGCGCTGGTTAAGCATCTTCAAGCGCCACCGTTGAGGGAAGATGATCGGAATCCAAAGGCGTTTGAGCATGAGGTTGAGAAGGGGAGTGCGTTCGCGCTTGGACTACTTGCTGTCAAGGTAACAACACAGTTAATATGTGTATATTTCGAAATTCCAATTTTTTCAGTGTGAAGCTCAATAATAGTGTTAGATATGTAAATCTATAGATTTGAAAAGTTAATATTTGATTGATTTGTATAGTTTAGACTCTAAGAAATAGCTCCGGATTTGTTCTGCATTTTGAATATCTATTGATTGAAGTTAGTTATTTTAGTTCATTTTGGAAAATATAAATCTCATACAAGCATGAGATATCGAGGATGGAATATGTACGTTTGGGTGTGGCGAAACTCTTATTTTTTAACTGTGGAGCTGACATTGTTCTTATTAAGCTGCTACAATTCTCTGAGTTGTGTTGCTTTTTCACATCTTTGCTTTCAACAGCCAGAGCATCAGCAGCTCATAGTTGACAATGGGGCATTGTCACATCTCGTGGAGTTGTTGAAGAGGCAAAAGGATGGTTCTATTTCTCGGGCGGTGAATAGTGTTATTAGAAGGGCAGCTGATGCTATCACCAATCTAGCCCATGAGAATAGCAGCATTAAGACTCGTGTTAGGTTTGCTCATCTGAATTGCAATTTTGGTCTATATTCTAAGAATCATATGCTATGTTCTTCTTACGTTTGTTGCTTTGATGAACAGGAAGGAAGGTGGAATTCCTCCTCTTGTTGAACTGCTTGAGTTCATTGATTCAAAGGTGCAAAGAGCAGCTGCTGGGGCTCTAAGGACCCTGGCTTTTAAGAATGATGAAAATAAAAAACAGGTGATATTCATACTTCAGATGTTAGATTTTGTAATGTTGGATTTAACATGAGTACATGACTTTAATTTTTTCGATGTTCAGATAGTTGAGTACAATGCCCTTCCTACCCTCATCTTAATGCTAAGATCAGAGGATACTGCTATACACTATGAAGCGGTATGATTTTCCAGATTGGTAGAATCCGAGGTGGAGTTTGAGTGTTCACTGTTGATAGTAAAGCTCCAGCATTATATTTTCTTCTCATTGCAGGTTGGTGTGATTGGGAATCTAGTGCATTCATCTCCGAACATCAAGAAAGAAGTCCTTGCTGCCGGTGCCCTGCAACCTGTCATTGGTTTACTTCGGTTCGTTTTAATTATGTGTTCATGGCACCCTTAATATGTTGTCACTCTAGTTTCAATACGAAATCATGTTTCTGTCTTTGCAGCTTAATATTTTACCATTTTCTTTGTTAATTGTTATTTGTTTATTGGAAACAGCTCCTGCTGCTCTGAGAGCCAGAGAGAGGCTGCTTTGTTACTGGGACAATTTGCTGCAACAGATTCTGATTGCAAGGTATGTGCAATATTGTTTTCTCACTTTTCCTTTTGTGCTTTATAGAACGGAATTCCCTGCTTTGATGTGTAATTGTTGCAAAGATGAAGAATGAAAGGAGCGCTTAATTTTTTTAACCGTTAGACCATTTGTTATTGCTTTCCAATATCCTTGTCTCTTCCCTTCCCATCTATGAAAGATAACAAAAATCCTGTGCAATTTGTTTTCAGGTTCACATTGTGCAAAGGGGTGCAGTTCAACCTCTAATAGATATGCTTCAGTCTCCTGATGTACAACTGAGGGAAATGTCAGCATTTGCACTGGGGAGGTTGGCGCAGGTTACCATTTTTTTCTTTGTTTCATGCTTTTTTACATTAAACTTTAGAGATTTATAATGTGCTGAAGTAGGATTTGCTTTCATTGTTGTGGATGTTTATTTATTTTTAATTCTTTTCTAGTTGGGAAATATTTCATTATTGTGATGGATTTAGCAGAAAAGCACAATTCCTTTTGAATGTTTATATCTAATTTTCTATCTCGTACTTCATTTATATTGAAGTTTAGACATCATAATGATATATATATTTTCTGGAGTATGCCTTATTTGTTTATGTTTTTCATGAAGGAAGAATACCATTATCACAATGGAATTAGCTAAAAATGTATAAACTTCGAGCAAGTTTAGATTGTAGAGGTTAATTGACTGAAAAAGCATGACCTAACACACACACACACACACATAGTGCTGATGATTTAGTGCATGGAATCTGTAAGGTACATCTAAACATTTTGGATTACTTTTCTGTGTAAAATTATCTATTGGGTAGGCCTTCAAGGTATTAAAGTGCCTACTGTAATTGACTACTTTTTGGAGCAAAATATGTTTTTGATTTAATACATACTACTTGAGAGAAGAATGGTTTTAGTGACCCAAGTATTTGCATTTACATGAAAGTTTGGTTGTATCTTGTTTTAAGCTTGAGATCATCTTAATAATTTTTTTCAGGACTCGCATAACCAAGCAGGTATAGCACATACTGGTGGTTTACTGCCATTACTGAAGCTGCTGGATTCAAAAAATGGATCTCTTCAACATAATGCTGCATTTGCTCTGTATGGTCTTGCAGAAAATGAGGTATTCTGCAGATTACTAATGGTTATGAACTAAAGATCCAAATCCATGTTTTTGATGATGAGCTTGTAAACTTATTGCAATTTTATTGTTTTTGCCTATCTCCTATAGGATAATGTGTCCGATTTTATTAGGGTGGGAGGTGTCCAGAAACTGCAGGATGGAGAGTTCATTGTTCAAGTATGTTTGTCAATCATCTAATTATCTAATATGAACATTTTGCTTTTTTTATGGCCTCTCTATGTGCTTGTGCAACTGATATCTTGCTTCAGATATGTGGTAGTTTAATATCAGGAAGTTATGGAGGAACCTTAGATGTTAATTGATTTTCCGCTTTATGCTGGGTACAAAACTAATAAACACTTGTGCAGGCAACAAAAGATTGTGTATCTAAGACCTTAAAGAGACTAGAGGAAAAAATTCATGGACGGGTGAGTATCTAATCTGTGGATCGACTGGAATGGCGTTCATTCTCTTGAAGTTTTATTCTAAAATTTTGTTAAATAATTCTTTTGTAGGTTTTGAGCCATTTGTTATATCTCATGCGTGTACCGGACAAGGCTGTCCAACGGCGTGTTGCTTTAGCTCTTGCCCATCTTTGTTCTCCAGATGATCAAAGAACCATATTCGTCGAAAACAATGGCATGTCATTTTTTCTGATCTTGTTAGTTTGATAGTTTAAAGGTCATACTGGTTTTGGATTTCTAATGATTTTGTAATGCAGGATTAGAGTTACTCCTTGGGCTTCTTGGTTCTACGAATCCAAAACAACAACTTGATGGTGCTGTTGCTCTGTTTAAGTTGGCTAACAAGGCAATGGCTCTTTCTCCTGTGGATGCAGCACCCCCTTCTCCAACACCACAGGTGAGGCTTCCCGTCTAAGTCTAATATTAGCTATTCTCTTTCTGTTTAGTTTGTCAAGATGTTCGACCATGAATCCTGAGACATATGCTCCGGAAGTTATATGCAAATATAGCTCAAGATTTTTAGGCTTTCCCCCTGCATATTACTTTTTCTTAAACTTCTCTCATCATCTTGGACAGTGGCGGAACCAGGATCCAGACTCACCAGGGGCCAAAAATTTACTAAATTTTTTTTCATAACGTTTATAATAAAAATGATTGTATTCAAATTATACGACTAAAATTCAAAATGAATTGTTCTCAAAAAGAATATCCATATAAATTACCATTGCAAGGCCAATATGAACAAATTCTTATAAAATACATGAAAGCAATATATCACATTCTTTCAAAATTATACAAATTAGAAGTACAAAACAATCATTTAAACTGGGCCCAAACTTTTGTAAGAGGAATTACAGGATCAAAAAGAAAATTTGAAAGTCAATCATTTGTTGAAGTCAAACGACACAATGTCGTTTCATTTAATTTGAAACAAAATAAAAAAACATCCCCATCCCTTATCATCTTCAACCTAGAAAGGGGGGGCTTAGGTCTTTAAGTTGTCGACGGGCTGTCTAAATCTCAGATCTGGAAAAATTTCAGGTAATTTCCGGCAAACAGGGGGGGAGTTCCGCCACTGATCTTCGAAGCCTTCGCAATTTTGTTGAAATATCATGCATACTAGATAGTTTCCTTTTACTCTCTGTTTACCTTGAGCGACAATGTTCTCTGTGTAATTTTATTCCTTAATGAGGATTTGGAACACCTTTTATATCTTATTCCGACTTGTGAACAAATCTAGGTAGAATAAAGATTTTCCATCTATGTTTTCTCTTGCAGTTGTGTTTTGGTGGCTAGACTCCTTATCCTGTGGCTGAAGTGTGCTTAAAATTAAGTCATTACTTAAGTAAATAAGAGATACGAACTGTCATAATTACATCTCAATTTTTCTTCCTCTCTCTTCCTCTTCCTGTATGAAAATAGAACTAGAGGAATGATTGCTGAATGTCAATCCTAGCTTCAAAGTAGGCGCAGTTTGTTTTTTCTTAACGGTTATAACTATACTTCACATTAGATGCCAATCTGAATAACCTCCATGTAAATATATCAGTGATGTTCAAAGCCAAATTGATCTAGTGTGCTTGATTTGTTACGTTGTTCTCTAATAATTTTGTCCTGCTTATCTAATGTTTTAATGTTGCAAGTATATTCATTTATTTTTTGTTTGGCCATGAAAATTCTTACAAAGTAATTGTTCCTGCAGGTATATTTAGGAGAGCAGTATGTGAATAGTGCTACATTGTCTGATGTTACCTTTCTAGTTGAAGGTTGGAAATAAATTTTTTTTTTGACTAATAATTAATGTGTACGTGTGGAATTTTATTACATTTCTTGTTTGCTTACATATTGCTGGTAGGGACTGACATATAAATTACATCATGTTAATGCAGACAGACGGTTCTATGCCCATAGGATTTGCCTACTTGCTTCCTCAGATGCATTTCGTGCAATGTTCGATGGAGGTTACCGGGTGGGTGATATGATTATCAGTCATGATTGTTATTTCTGTGGAGGGATAAAGAAGTCATTTCTATCTTTTGTCTTGAAAATTACTCCTTTCAGAACACGAAAAATTGGAACCAAAGCATTGTGTTTATTGCTGTTTAAGCAGTTCCTTAGGATACTGATTTATTTCTTTATGGCATGTGATGCAGGAAAGAGATGCTAGGGACATTGAAATTCCAAATATTAGATGGGAGGTTTTTGAGTTGATGATGAGGTTGGATAATTTGCAAAGTTCACGTATGTAATAAGTCTCTCCAGATTAATCATTTAATGAGTTTGCATTTTGCAGATTCATATACACGGGATCAGTGGATGTTTCCTTGGATATTGCACAAGATCTTCTAAGGGCTGCAGATCAGTATCTCTTGGAGGGCCTTAAGCGACTTTGTGAATATACGATAGCACAGGTGAGTTCTATAGGTTAGCTTACATATTTGTGCTTCCCTCCCCAAATCTACTTCTAATGTGAAAGTAAAAGTGATAAATCTGATTGTTCTTCTCTATGAATGAAGGATATATCTCTGGAGAATGTTGCTAGCATGTACGAACTCTCAGAAGCTTTTCATGCTATTTCATTGAGGCACACGTGCATTTTGTTTATCTTAGAGCAGTTCGATAAATTGAATGCTAAGCCCAGGTACAATACCCGTCTTCAACTTCCGGTCGTAAGTTTAGTTTTCTTGTAGATAAATTCGCCAAGTTTAAGATCTAAACATGCAGCAATTTTTCTTGTCATGGAGGGAAAAAACTGATATTATATGGTTTTTTTACCTCCTTGATCAAAGTCTTCATTGATGATTAAGTTTATTTTCTATTCTTAAACTGCAGGCACTCTCATCTAATCCAGCGTATTGTACCGGAGATTCGCAATTATTTTGCTAAAGCACTTGCGAAATCTAACCCACATAACTTGCGGCTATAGATGGCTGGTGATTGATTCTTGATGCCTGACTAGATAATTTTGTACAGAAAGTGGTAGGAGTTTAGATCCTTTCGTTGATGTCTAGCTAAGTAAAGTTCTCTACGAGGTTATTTAGACTTAATCATTCAGTTGTTTTTTGGATGTTGATCGGGGGCATGGTCTTCATGAACGTTGCTCCAAAAAATATAGCAACGGTCATGTATCCTTTACTAAGTCGGGATTTGGTGAGAGAGAGCAAGAGTGATTGCTTCTGCAAAACGTGACGATTGTCGCAGCCTTAATTCGGGTCTATAACCTAATTTCTTTGTCAAGGATTTTGGCTGCTCAAGTTTTTTCCTTTTTTAGGTGTGAGAAGCATTGATCTTAATGTAAAGAGACTAGGACAAATATTTATATAAAAAATATGTTTTTTTTAATACATTTCATTACTCTCTGAGTCTTACTAATGTTAAAGTTTGTCAAACATGGCATTTGCTTTATAAGTAAGGGTGTTCAAAAACCGAACCGAAATAATTGACTAAATCAATCAATATTTCTTATATGGTTCAGTTATTCGTAGTATCGGCCAATACGATTTTTGTCATTAAGTAACTGAATTAACCGAATAGAATCATAATTCGTGGTATCAATAAATTTATAATAGTATGCTGATTAAGTTATAATAACAATATAGTTAATTAATATTTATAATAATAAACCTTTCAAACAAAATATTTATGATAATAAAAGAAAATACGTTACGGGATATGTGCCCTAATGCATGTATTTGTTCAATTCATTTGATGGATGGATAAGTGTCGATTTGGTAAAAAAATATGTATATATGGGTGTTATTTGCTTTGTTTGTACTACCGTTAGATTATTTTTCACGAATCTAATGGTTATTTTGCTTTTTTTACAAAGTAATTATATAATTTTCCTATATCATGTTTGATGCGATCATAATGAACACGAGAAAGGTCATTAGGCAAGGAATACATGCATATTCTGATTCCATCAACTCCAGAACAAATGGCGTATTCTTTTTGTCTTTAGTAAATCCATTTTAGTTAAATAGATTCAGTTTAGTAATTTCAATAATTTATTTTCAGTAAATTAAAATGCACATTAAGCATTAGACTGGGTTTGGGGCCAGCCTCCCAGCCTTCGCCTCTATCAGGGCTGGTTTGGGGTCTATCATCTATTGAAATCAGCCATAAAATTAGTGGTTCCAGCTCTAATTTTAAAAATTTACAAATAAATTCGATTCATACAACAATTTCACACAAGTTTGTAAAAAAAGAAGCATAGAAGATATGACAAGTTTCAGAAATTTGAAATTTTTAGACGAAAATCTGTAAAAATAGCCTTAGAAATATGTAAAATTTCGAAATGTGAAATTTTTTAATGCAATTTTTGACAATATTTCACGTTTGAGAAAAAAATTGAAACTTTTTTTTTTGATTCGCTGCTAAACAAACATTAGATTTATGACTGCTTATTTTATTTTATTGTTTTGATGAACATTTATGACTGCTTATTAATGTGATGGGATCATATTTATTGTTTATTCAGAATTTTTTTCTAAATATGTTTTCTTTTTTAAATGCTGACAAGCTTCTGGTCCAAATCTTATACTACTATAAAGGACGATTTTTATCAAGACAAAAAAGGTGACATGTCACCGACTCACCGTAACCTTTTGTAAATCATACAAACAAAGTACAGAACATTATCAATAACATTGCAAAAGCAAAATAATTTTTAGAACACGCATAACATTCTTTTCATATTTACTCTTTTCATCAACTCCATCTTCAACACGTCACATTCTTCTTGGTACCTCCTACTATGATTGCTAATTGCAAGGTGAATTCCTCTACCGATTTGCTGAAACTGCAAGCAATTATGCTGAAACTGTAAGGAGAAGTAAAATGGGTCTAGGGTTATTGAAATCATAACAAGAATAAGAAGATAAAGGGTATATAAGGTTTGAAAGAAGTAGAATACACAAGAATAAAGGGAGACATGGAAGATTATCTCTTGTGCTCAGAAGGTGCGTTTTCTTTTCATTGATTTTGAATTAGCAAGTGATAAAAGATTATAGTTATGTTTTTTATGACTGAAAATTATTAAACTCAATTGAAAATTACTGAATTGAAGTGCATTTATAAAAGCAAAATTACGAAATTGATAAGAACTAAAATTACTTAACAGAAAAGACTGATAAGACATAAAAAATAAAGCTTATAATGGTGTTGATCTATCATATGTTTATTAGAATAAAAGTCCATGTATTAACACCGGAAAAGTGACATGGTAACTATATGTGTCGGTCATTTTCAACGTTAAAAGTTGAATTTTATTAATGTGGCAGTCATGTCACTTTTTCAGAGTTCAAAAATTAATCAAAATAACTTAACTGAATCAAAATACAACTATCGAGACTTATTGAGACAAATGGATACAATCTTGCATAACCATTCGTAGATGTATTTTATACTTTTGCCCCAAAAAAACTCAAACAAACTTTCAAATGTAATACTCCAATATTGCTGCACTATCCAATAATTTTGTTAGGAAAAAGTTTTGGAGTAGTCCAACCTATCCATATTCCTAGACCTTGACCTTAGTAAGAGCTCATATTTACATAGTCCACCTCCCGCCGAAAATCTAACTAATCTAGATTGGTAGTTGCACTTTATATAGTTAAATTTTCCTTTTTGGGTTGAAATTTAGTTACAAAAATTCAGTTTGAAATTCGGTTATACTAGCAAATATAAATTGCTACTTGCAATTCAACAATATCATATCAAAAATCTAATTAGCATTCTAAAAAATTAGCATTCCTTAATAAAATAATTAACACAAATTACTTACTTGATCATGGGTTCAATTGATACAGCCAAGGAATTTTCCCGCGAGCTTCTACCGTTCCTACGCGTTTTCAAGGACGGTTCAGTAGAGCGATTCATCAATGTTCCCATCGTTCCTCCAACTCAAGAAGACCCCGAAACCGGAGTCTCCTCCAAAGACATTACAATCTCAAAACAACCCCCGGTCTCCGCACGGCTCTACCTCCCAAAACTCACTGATTCCGATCAGAAAAAGCTCCCGATCCTAGTCTACTTCCATGGCGGAGGCTTCTGTATTGACTCAGCTTTCAATGCAACCGAATTTAAATACATGAACGCCTTAGTTTCTGAGGCGAAAGTCATTGCGATCGCTATTGAGTACAGATTAGCCCCCGAAAGTCCTCTCCCCGCCGCCTATGAAGATTGCTGGACCGGAATCCAGTTTGTAGCGTCTCATTCTCAATGTGATCATCAATCAACATCCATCGATGAAGAAAAAGACGAGTGGATAATCAACCACGGAGATTTCAACAGGTTCTTCATTGGAGGGGACAGCGCGGGAGCGAACATTACTCATAATATAGCAATGAGAATAGCATCTGAAGGATTGAAGAACGATGTGAAACTTCTAGGTACTTACCTGACGCATCCGTACTTTTGGGGATCGGAGGCGATCGGTTCGGAGTTGAAGGTAGAGAGGGAGAAGATATTGGCGTACAAAGTGTGGTCGTTTTTGTATCCGGATGTGAAAGGTGGGATTGATAGTCCGTTGATGAATCCGGTGGCGGATGGAGCTCCGTCGTTGGCGGGGCTTCCCGGGAATAGGTTGCTGATAAGTGTGGCAGAGAAGGATGAGCTGAGGGATAGAGGGGTTTTGTATTATGAGTCTGTGAAAAAAAGTGGATGGAAAGGAGAAGTAGAGATTGTTGAGGTTGAAGGTGAAGATCATGCATTTCATATTGTGAAATTTGGGAGTGAGAAAGCTTATGATTTGATTGGACGGGTGGCTTCTTTTCTCACCAAATCAAATGAACCGCAACCTAATACCGTAATTCAACAAACTATTGTCCAGAAAGCGGATTAGTCGGACCTAATATGGTGTTAGAAAACAAGTTATGTAACCAAAAAAATTGTACTTGGACTTTTTTTTTTTTTTTTTAAGGAAATTGTACTTGGACTTAAGAAATTGTAAACTTTTATTTCATGCGTTCATTTTTTTGGTGTTTGTTTTGTGGTGTGATTTTAATAAAGACATGTTTGAAAGCTATTTTAGATTTTGTTGAAGCTAGAATGATTACTACAAGTATGATTAGGAGGGTTAACGAGGCGGTGGTTAACAAAACTTCATATTTCATGGTGATGTTGACTTGTTGATCTCTATCAAGAAGACTAACTAACAAGTGAGACGTAAAAAAATTCAATTATACTAACACATCAATATGTCACAATTGTTTGGATTATAGTCTAATCCAAACAATTTGTGAAACTAATTTCTTAAAAGAGTGATAACAAGTGGGATGTGAACCTTTTAGAGGAACTTTTTGAAGATGTGTATGTCGAGCATATTTTTGCAATCTTATCAAGTCACTAATGAAAACAATGAGATTATTTGACATTGCGGTAAGATTGACTTATAGAATTGCTTTTGAATAAGAGTTTGGTTTCTTCCCAAAAAAAATAAGAGTTTGGTGATGTGATGGTTGAAAATGCCGATGCATGGATAAATTTGTGGAAGGTTAACTTGCCTTCGAAAACAAAAACTTTATGTGAAGAGCGTGTACCGACTCTTTTATCAAATCGTGAGCGTCTTTTCTTAACAGAGGTTCTTGTTGAAAATTGGTCAGTTCCTCATCTTTCTCCACTTGGCTAAGTCAAGAGTCTACTTTTTTGCTCCATTTGCATGTCAATTTAGTTTTTTTTTGCTGGCAGTTTAGCTGTTTTTGCACAAGGATGATGCAATGCCTTTCTCATCTTCCACTAACCTATAATATAACTTTTATAAGCCATAATATGTATACATTTGAGCATATAATGGGCCGAAATTATCAAGATTTAGTGATAATGAATAATGGAGTCAATTAAGAGTTCATAGAAAATGTATGAGCTAGTTGTGACGGTGTTTGGGAGCATAACTTTTTTGTTTTGTTGAATTGCGATTTTTCTAATAACTGTTAGTCAGAAATTAGTTTTTCCTTGATTCACACCCCCACAAGTGTTTTTGAAGATTATGTGTTGGGCATATTTGAGTTATTTACCAATAAGGTTTGACAAAGAACATTTTTTTACTTTTATTTTTTGAACTACTCAGACGCAACAAAATAATAAGATTGGAATTGTCATCTTTTTTTGCCGCCATATACATAACGAGTATAAGTATTCTAGAAAGTCAACCCATACTTGTGTCGTAACTATCACAGATAGTATATTTTATCGGTATGTGAATATGACTGTTACATATTGATAATACACTTCGATTTTTCTTAAAATTAAACAGTCATATGACATGTGAATATGTCAAAATAGTGACACGTAACAATATGTAACATAACTGCTATATTTTCATCCAAATAAGAACTACATATGACAAATTAGAATACCACATGGGTAAATATGACGAACTGAGATACACCACAAGAGGGCAAATGTGACAAAATAATTTCACATGGGACAAATGTCGACATTTTGAACACCACGAGGGGACAAAAGGTGTTTAATCATTTTTAAATCAAAACTAATTAAGTTACTATTATATTTGATTTATCATCATTTAACACTATTTGTATTAGATGTTATAAAGACAATTGTTGTTTTTTTTTTCTTTACACCAAATTAATGAGATGCCATGTATGTTAGTTCTCATTTATGGAGTTTATTGCAACCAGTTTATAGTAAAAGATTTCGTGGTATTCTAAACAAAAGTTATTTATTTTTGCTAAGAATTTTTATTTTGCTAAAATAAGTTTGACATTTTATTATCTCATAAATTTATATATTTTTAATTTTTTTTTATTATAGTGTTTATCAGAATAACCGAATAACCGTATTAAATTGAACCGAATTGGACCGAAACTGAATCTCCGAATCTCCAAACTGAACCGAACCGAAATTTTCGGGACAATCCAATCTTGGAGATTTTATATTTCAATCCAGTCATGGAGATTTCCATTTAGCCATACCCGAACTTCAATCTAAATCTTCGGATTGGATTGGACCGTATCCAACCTTAGTAGCAATTAAACCATATTGGAATTGGTATACACTAAAAAAAAAAAAAAACAAAACATCATCAATAATATTGAAAAAGCAAAATAATTTTCAGGACCTCCATAACATTATCAATAATTAATATTGCAAAAGTTTTCACCAAAAAGAAAATATTGCAAAAGCAAAATAATTTTCAAAACCCATAAGATCATCCTTTTTATGCTTGCTCTTTTCATCAACTCCATCTTCAACACGTCAAATTCTTCTTGGTACCTCCTACTATATATGATTGCTAATTGCTAGGCGAATTCATCTACCAATTTGCTGAAACTGCAAGTAATTAAGGAGAAGTAAAATGGTCTAGGGCTTAGTGAAATCACAAGAAGAATAAGAAGATAAAGGGTCTTTATAAGGTTTGAAAAGAAGTAGAATACCCAAGAATAAAGGGAGACATGGAAAATTATCTCGGCTGTTTTGAAGGTGCGTTTTCATTTTGTGGATTTTGAATTGCCACGAGGTGATGTACTCGTGTTGATATATCAGATCATACATGGATGAAAAAGTCTGTCCAGTGTTAAATGCGTTGTTGGCAACTGAATTTTGATAATTATCTTAAAATAGTTATACGTCATGAGAAAAGATCAGGTGTGGCAATGGGCTTATGGTGTGACAACCCACTTATGGTGTGACAAGGGAAAAAGGTGGGGTAATTTTGTAATTGAACATGGAAAAGTGGCAAACTTGTAATTAAGAGAAAAAGCTTTATACGTGTAAAATGGAGGGAAGGAAGAGGGGGGTGATGTCAGCGCTGATGTCACCCCCTGGAGAGAGAAAAAGTTTTAATTATTTTCTTTAAAATACATTTTCCCGCTCTTCCCGAACTCGGTTTTCAAAAGAAATTATACCACTGAACTCGTATTAATTAGGCCGTCATTTAGAGATCCATTTTTGTTATTTATAAACGATTTTTAATTTTTTTAATTTTTTTTATGGTTGTTTCAAATTAATATTCGGTTGTTTCAAATTAATACTGTGTTGTTTCAAAATAATATTCTGTTGTTTCGAATGAAATATAATTAACACTTTGGATTGAATGGAGCTCTGCTGATGGAACAAGTGTAGTATTCTGCTGAAACAAATGTAGTAGTCTGGTGGAACAAGTGTAGTATTCTGCTGGAACAAATTGTTTCGAAATAATACTCGATTGTTTCGAAATAATACTCGGTTGTTCCAAGAACTCAGTTGTTTCAAATTAATAAATAACATAATTTTGAGTCTTTGCTCATTTTTGTAGTCTTCTCCATATGATAAATTATCACATACAACCTGTGATAATTTGAAGCAGAAAAGACTAGTATATTTGATCATTTGAAGTAGAAAAGACTAGTATATTTGATCGTTTTAATTCGATGTTAGGTTCAGCAATGGAGGTACTTCAGAAAAGACTAGTATATTTGAATACAATCATCTTTCTCTAAACAGATAAGAGAGGTGAATATAATAATGTTTTTGCAGAACCAGGACAACACATGGCATATTGGCTAACTAATATATCCATCTTCTTATGCTTATTTCAATGGACTACAAAAGGGGCTCAAACTCCACCTCCTCCAACAACATTTTTTGGCAGGATGAGTCGAGAAATGCTTTATTTTCTGTGAACTTATCTTCAGTATTTTTTTCGCAAAATGATATATTTTGAAGTATGTCAACTATAAAGAACTAATGAGGCCTGATGATTTTCTCAGAGGTTCCGTGCATCTCCTTTTTCTGCAAAACTCAAAGTTGGGAAAGACATAGTATATACGGTCGATGCAACGTCGACGCCACCTTCGCCACCGGTGGAGCAGTCGGATGAGGTAATTAACGTCAAACTGAAATCAACAGGAAGCTTCGAATTGGTTGAATTGACCGTGGCGGGAGCGGCATAAGTGATTAGAGAAGGCTGGAGGAAGGTGGAGGCAGGGGGCGTCACCGGCAGGAGGAGGACGGACGGGGAGAAGTGGAGAGGAGCGGCGCGCCGGAGCCGCGGCCATGGCTGCGCATGAAAAGAAAATTGAAAAATTATATTTAGAGACCTAATAAATTACACAATTGGTACATGTCTCACCATAAGATGCTGTCACACCATAAAAGGGGTGTCTCACCTGAACTTGACTCTATACGTCATTTAATTTTTGATAGTTATCTTGAAATGGTCATTTAACTTACATCTATATAGATATATAAAAGTGGAGCTAAAACAAAGCTCTCACAAGATGTCACTTCATCAAAAGATGATGTGTAATTTTTATAGAATTTTTTAAAATATTTTTCACACTTTAAATTCTCTTAATTTCAATTAAATTTTAAACATCTAACTTTTCACATACTCTAACTCTTTAATTTTCATTAAATATAATAACTCTTACTATTAAGAGTTGTTATAAGTTACTCTTATCTTCATCCCTTTAAATATGTTTGGTGTTGAAATGCATGACATATTTTTACATTATGTTGTTTAACTCTTTCAAAGGTTTGATATTTTAGATTTTGATGAGGTTGAATCTTTTTTAATACAATTATATCACAATTGTGAAGTTCTATAGTGCTCTTGTGACTCTTATATATGCATTTGCATCTTGATGATGTTAAATAGTTGGAAGTCAAAAAGTTCAAATTCAGACAAATTCAAGGTAGTTTGACTCAAATTTAAGTTTTTTTCCTCTATTCTTTATTTGCATATATTTTTTGTGAAATAATATTCTTAGATTTCATAAGTGTGATTGTTTTGATCAAATTTAATATGGTTTGAAATTAACACATGACATCATTGTCCTTAGTGAAATGTAATAACCACCAAGCAATGTCTTGGTGGATACATATTTTTTACTTTTCAAAATTAATATTTTTGAATTTTGTTGTCTCTAAACTTTTAGTTTTTAATTTTTTTATTTAATTTTGATGTCGTAACTATTATTTTTACAATATCGAAATAAAAGATCCTTATTTTGCCCCGAATTTGGATTAGTCGACCCAATATGAGTTTGGAAACCGGATGAAAAATAAAGGATAATTTTCTAAAAAAATCTCTGTGTTTACGAATTTTGTCAAAATGGAGTCTGTGTTTATTTTTCTGACAAAACAAGAATTGTGTTTATCTCCGCTACTCAAAAGGCGGAAAACCCATTAACGGTGTTAAATGTGATGACGTATCAATGAGTATTTTGGTCTTAATTTATTGATTATGTTATAAAAAGCTCATTTTTCACGTTTTAAAGTTGTAAACACGTAAATGTTTTAGGAATTTACCAATAAATTAAGACCGAAAATCCTTTGCTAACACCGTTAATAGATTTTTCGCTTTTTGGGTAACGATGATAAACATAATTCTCTTTTTATTAGAAAAATATGCACAAACACCGTTTTGACAAAATTCGTAAGTACAAGAGTTCTTTTAGAAAATCACCCAAAATAAAAAAAATATCTCATTTACAAAACCAAAAACCACAATCACTTTTTCTTTATCCTAAAACAAACATCAATAGCTCAATATCACCATTTAACATTTTCATAAGAAAATATTTGTTATCCAAAAACAAAACTCAACGAACTTTCAAATGTAATACTCCAATTTTGCTGAATAAGCTCAAGGGTGTTAGTTTCTGGGGTGTTGCTATTCCAACTGATGCAAGTTGGAGTTGGAGGAAGCTTTTACAGTTAAGGGAGGTGTATAAGGATAAATTTCTCTATAAATTGGGTAATGGTCAATCCTTCTCTTTCTGGCATGACCCCTGGCTTAATGGGACCTCTGTTCTTACAGCTTTTCCACATATTTCTTATGTTGATGCTGATATTCACAAGAAAACTCTGGTTACCTCAGTTATCAAGAATGGAAACTGGCATCTTCCTGATCCTTCTAATGAAGACATTCTCCTTGCCTGGCAAAGTATTTCTCAATGTTCTCTTTTCCCTGACAGACTTGACTCCATCTCTTGGCCTTTTAGTGCTTCTAATCAGTTCTCCATTAAGTCTGCGTGGGAACAACTAAGAGGAAAAAGAGCTGTTGTTAGTTGGTTTTCTGTGGTATGGGGTAAACTGCATATTCCTAAATGTAGTGTTATCCTTTGGCTCATGATGCATAGAAATGTTGGGGTGCGAGCTCGGCTCTTCAAGTTTGGTATCACCAATTCTGACACTTGTGAACTTTGCCATCAAAATAGGGAAACTATTGAACATTTATTTTTTCAATGCTCTTTCACCAGGAAAATTTGGTGTCATATTGCAGCTAAGTGTAAGTTGCCGGTTGGTTTTATGCCTTGGAGGAGAATCGTCAGTTGGCTAGGCAGAAAAGCTCAAGGAAAGTCTCAACTTTCTTGCATTCGGAGGCTTGCTTTTTCAGTCACTGTTTACCATATTTGGTTGGCCAGGAACCGTTTCTACTTTCAACAGCTTAGTTTTGATCCTGCTAAAGTGATTCGTTCCATTTGTTATATGATCAGATTAAGATTGTTTGAGTCTTTTCCTTCTTCTTTTGATCTTCAGGAGATTTGGATGTAATTTTTTACTGTAAATTTCTTTTTCCTCTGTTTCTTTTGTTTCATAGGGCCATTTCCCTATGTGTTTTTTGAGCAGTTTGCATATATGATAATTCTTTGATTTGATCAAAAAAAATACTCCAATTTTGGAGCACTAGCCAATTATTTATTAGAAATTTCTTTTGGAGTAGTCCAACCTATCCATATTCGCAGACCATGGACAAACCCATTGAACTTAGTAGGAGTCCATATTTACATAGTCCACCTCCTGCCAAAGTTACTTTAAATATAACAATTCTAGGTTGTCGGCTACACTTTATTTAGTTCCTCTTTCTTTTCTGGGCTAATTGAAATGTAGTTAAAAACAATTCAATTAATTGGAATTCGGTTATACTTAGCGTTAGGAAATTGAGGATCATATTCCTTTTTTATTATTTAAAATAATATGCAGAATAAAATAAGTGACTAACTCAAGAACAATATTTACGTGATTTGGCAAATTTTGCCTAATCTAAGAAGAGGAGATAATATATTATTATTGGAGCTAATACAAAAATAGGGAGGGGATCAGGTGTGACGCTTTTGAGGTGGTGTGACAACATGTGGCAATTGTGTAATTAAATGGAAAAAGATGACATAATTTAAGGGGCATACACGTGTATGGTGAGGGAAGGGGACTGATGATGTCAGCGCTGATGTCATCGCAGGAGAGAGAAAAGTCTTTTATTTCTTTTCTTTAAAATACATTTTCCCGATGATCCCGAACTCGATTTTCAAAAATTTTTATACCGTTGGACTCGTATTAATTAGCCGGTCATTTTGAGATCCATTGTGGTCAAATAAAAGCGATTTTTATTCATTTTGGAATATTTGGTAATGACTTTACACTGAAAAACTTATCATCGATATTCCAAAACTGTTCAATGATGTTCCAAAAATTATCAAACGATATTCCAAAACTTATCAAACGATATTCCAAAACTGTTCAACGATATTCCAAAACTGTTCAACGATATTCCAAAACTATACAATGATATTTCAAAACTTATCAAACGATATTCCAAAACTGTTCAAAGATATTTCAAAACTATACACTGATATTCCAAAACTAATTTACATTTTCTGACATGTTAGGAGGTTCTTCTGCGAATTCTGCAATTAGAGATCCAAGTTTGGCATGATGATAAATAGGCCTAATTGGTGTATAATTGTTGTAATCAAGAGATTCACCTTCATAAATTTAATTGCAGCCCCAAAGAAAATTCTTCGCCGGAAATACCAACTGATCTTTCACAGGATTAAAATACAAAGATGCAGTAAATGTTCTTCTCAATTCCTACTGCGTATGTACTCATCAATAACACTTTGTTCTCCTCCTCCACCTATCTCCCCGTCTCTCACTTAAAAACCAGACCCATATCTCCATCGGAATCACTTATACATTTCCCGATTTGGTAACCCGAAACCATGAACAGGATCTGAATCGCCGGAGGGAGAAGAGAAGAGAAGATAAGACAGACGCAGATTACACGGAGGGAGAAGAGAAGAGAAGAGAAGAGGAGTAGAGGACGGTCGGTGAAGGAGTAGCAGGAAGGGGTGTCGCTGGTGGCGGAGTAGCGGGCGGAGGCGTGGCTGGAGGCGGAGTGGAGTGGCTGGTGGCAGAGTCGCCGGAGGAGGAGTGGCTGGTGGAGGCGCGGAAACAGGAGGTGAAGGCGGTGGTTTTAGGTTTTTTGCTGTTGTCACACCATAGCAAAGCTGTCACATTTTAGAGGGCTGTCATACCTGATCCCTCCCCTACAAATATAAGAGAATTTATGGACTCAACTCAAGAATATTGTTAAGAAATTCTAAACCTGAGTGTTTCTCGAAATGCTTTTCATTACTTTTTCATAGTTCTCAGCAATCTCTATGGAGATTTTCTCTTAATCTCTACATCTTTTCTTTTCTTCCTCTTCCTCACAGTTAGCTTCCAACTAAGGCTATATATATGGCTTAATACATCAATAGCCCCATGGACTTTAATAGAATAGCCTATGCAACCCTTGAACTATTATAAAGTCTTTATAGCCCCCTGAATTTTTTTAAAAGTGAAACTTATAGACCCTTTTACGCTGACATGGCAGTTGACATGGAGGAGAGAGAAATTATGAAAAGTGAAGTTAAAAATTTACAAATTAAGCCTATTGGTGAGTTTCATAACAATCCCTATTAACTTCTCTTTCTTTTTCAATATTACCTCCTCACCTTTCTTCTCTCTTCATTAAAATCATACTAGCAATTACAAATTGTAAATTACCAACAACGATTGCAAATTACCAAAACTTAGCTTTCTTTTTTCTTTTAATTTATTTTATGAAAAATTAGAAACTTTATTAAGATAAAAAGTTCAGGCTATAGAAACCTTATAATAGTTTAGGCAGCACACATGCTATTCTATTAAAGTTCAGAGCACCATTGATATATTAAGCCTTTATATATCATTTAACTATCCCAATTATACAACCCAAGTTGTCAAAATAATTGACAAACCATGTGAACTTAATAATACATGTTAGATCTAATTATTTGTAAACAAATATGAAATCTTCCAAAGTTCAACTCCTTTCTTTTTGTTAATTATCAGTTTATATATATTTTTTTTTCATTTTTTTTTATCTTTTTATTTTATTTTCTTTAATTAGTATTAGTTTAAAATAATGGTTAATTTCTCTAACACTTGCAAATATAAATTGCTACCTGATATCAAAAATATAATTATTTCCTTCTTAGTTAGGCAGCATTCTGAAAAGTTAGCATTCCTTAATCAAATAATTAACACTAACTTACTTGATCATGGGCTCAATTGATACAGCCAAGGAAGTTTCCGGCGAGCTTCTACCGTTCTTACGTGTTTTCAAGGACGGTTCAGTAGAGCGATTCATGAATGTTCCCATCGTTCCTCCAACTCCAGAAGACCCCGAAACCGGAGTCTCCTCCAAAGACATTACAATCTCAAAACAACCTCCGGTATCCGCAAGACTCTACCTCCCGAAACTCACTGATTCCGATCAGAAAAAGCTCCCGATTTTAGTCTACTTCCATGGCGGAGGCTTCTGTATTGATTCTGCTTTCAATGCAACTGAATTTAAACACATGAACGCCTTAGTTTCTCAGGCGAAAGTCATCGCGATCGCTATTGAGTACGGATTAGCCCCCGAAAGTCCTCTCCCCGCCGCTTATGAAGATTGCTGGACCGGAATCCAGTTCGTAGCATCTCATTCTCAATGTGATCATCAATCAACATCCATCGATGAAGAAAAAGACGAGTGGATAATCAACCACGGAGATTTCAACAGGTTCTTCATCGGAGGGGACAGCGCGGGAGCCAACATTACTCATAATATAGCAATGAGAATAGCATCTGAAGGATTGAAGAACAATGTGAAACTTCTAGGTACTTACCTGACGCATCCGTACTTTTGGGGATCGGAGGCGATCGGGTCGGAGTTGAAGGTAGGGAGGGAGGAGGTTATACCGTACAGAGTGTGGTCGTTTTTGAATCCGAATGTGGAAGGTGGAATTGATAGTCCAATGTTGAATCCGGTGGCGGATGGAGCTCCGTCGTTGGCGGGGCTTCCCGGGAAAAGGCTGCTGATAAGTGTGGCAGAGAAGGATGAGCTGAGGGATAGAGGAGTTTTGTATTATGAGTCTGTGAAAAAAAGTGGATGGAAAGGAGAAGTGGAGATTGTTGATGTTGAAGGTGTAGATCATGCGTTTCATATTGTGAAATTTGGGAGTGAGAAAGCTTATGATTTGATTCGACGGCTGGCTTCTTTTCTCACCAAATCAAATGAACCTCAACCTCTCATATCGTAATTCAACAAACTGTGGTCCCAAAAGAGGATTAGTTGGATCTAATATGGTGTTAGAAAACAAGTTATGTAACCAAACAAATGTACTTGGAATTGAGAAATTGTAATTTTTTTTCTTATTGCATTCATTTTTTTGGTGTTTGTTTTGTGGTGTGATTTTAATAAGGCAAAAGCTAACGAACGCCCCCGAGGCGTTAGATAAGCATATAATGATTATTAATCATTTTATAAAATAATAAATATGTGGGCTCATTATTACTTTAAGCATTAACTATTTTATAGAATTTAGTGAACATTAATTATTTGATTGAAATAATAAAGTGGAGTAATTATAAAATAATTATTTAATTATTTTTTATGGTAATTATTATGGATTTTGGGGGTTTATGATTGGATTCGGTAGGGTTTAAGTTTGGGTTCATGGGTTAGGTTCGGATATAGGGTTTAGGTTTAGTAGGGTTTGGATTTGGATTTGGGTTTTGGGTTAGGGTTAAGATTAGTGTTTGGAGTTAGGGTTAGGGGGTTAGGGTTAGTGTTTAGGGTTAGGGTTTTGGGTTTCGGGTTTATATGTTGGTTTGGGTTAATTTTATGATTTTAGGTCCGGGTTGATGATTTAGGTTCGGGTTTGGATTTCAGGTTTATATTTTTGTTTGGGTTAATATTTTTGGTTTTGGGTTCGGGTTGATGATTTTGGTTCGGGTTTAGAGTCGGGTTTTTAGGATAATGTTTAAGGTTTAAGTTCGGGTTTAGATTTATGTTTAAGTTCGAGTTTAGGATTATATTTAAGTTCGGGTTTAGAGTTTATAATTTAGAGTCGGTGAATAATATTTATTTGAAATTTCATAATTAATGTTTGCACAAACATTTAAGTTCAATTAACAAGAAAAGTATATTATTGAAGAATGAGTGTTATTTATTTCATTATTAATGACAATTATAAAACATATGTGTCTTATCTAGTCTTATCTAGCCCCCCGGAACGCTCGTTAGCGGGATCGTTTTAATAAATATATGTTTGATAGATATTTTAGATTTTGTTGAAACTAGAATGATTACTACAAGTATGATTAGGACGGTTAACGAGCCGATGGTTGGCAAAAGTTCATATTTAATGGCAATGTTGACTTATTGATCTCTATCAGTAACTAACAAGTGAAAGGTAAAAAAAATTAATTACACGAGCACATCAATATTTCACAACAGTAATGTTCAAGTGGTCTTTGAATGTCCAAATTGAATTTGGACATTGACCCTAAATTTAACAATTTCGATTATATTCACATTAAAAACTAAACCCTAGACACTAAAAACTAAACTCTAGACCCTAAATCATCGACCCTAAACACTAAAAATTAAACCCTAGACCCTAAATCATCGACCCTATATGATGTGATACTCTGGACTAATAATTCGATGACACGTCACATGTTAGTATCTAGGGTGGATGATTTAGGGTCTAGGGTTTAATTTTTAGCGTCTAGGGTTGATGATTTAGGGTCTAGGGTTTAGTTTTTAATGTGAATATAATCGAAATTGTTAAATCTAATGGTCAATGTCTAAATTCAATTTGGACATTTAAGAACCACTTGAACATTACTGTATTTCACAATTGTTTAGATTATAGCCTAATCGAAACAATTGCGAAATTGATTTCTTAAAATAGTGATAATGAGCGGGATGTGGACCTTTTAGAGGAACTTTTTGAAGATGTGGATGCCGAGCATTAATTTGGAAATGGGCCAAGCCCAAAAGGGCCCAGTGTGTAATCTGGAAATGGTTAACCCCTTTTGTTTTCCCTCCACTCCTCCTCCGTCCTCCCTATCATCACACTCATCAGATCCTGTTTTCAGAAATCCCATAACGCAAAAGCTTGGGTTGGTGGAAATAGAATAGAATAGAATAGAGCAGAGCAGGTACTATCTTCCCTTTTCGCTTACTATTTTTTATTTCAATTTCTAGGGTTTCGCTTTCCACTGGTATAGTATGTACTCGTAGATCTGTTCAATATTATTTTCATATCTTCATTTTATACCTCTATTTCACCGCATTTTAGGAATTGTATTTTGCTCAAGTATGGGAACTCATTTTCCTTGAAATAATGTAGTCACCGCGATAACTGGTTCCAAAAGTACCAAACTAGGGTTGGTCCTTCCGCCCTCATCAAACAAACAATATAATAACAATAAGGAAATGTCATTCTCAGTTACAAACAGAATTTCGGAGAGTATGCCTCTCGTAATGTTGTCAAGCAAAGCTGCTGAAACGTGTTTAACTTCTCTGCTATCTCCTATCTTACCGAGCATTCTCAAGTTATTTTCTACTGTTTGATTATCATAGTTGAGGATGTTTTATGATAGAGAATGACCTAGCCATTAGTAGGAATAAGGGTATTTCAGGTATTAGACTTCAGTACTTGTATTTTGTATATAAGGGTTAGTTTTGAGAGAATGGGGAAGTTTATGAGAGTTAGTGTTTGGCTGCTATATGCAGAGGCTCTTCCATTTTGGTTGAGAGGGAGATTTCTCCTGGGGGATTAGACGCTAGCTTAGTCCATTTCATGCTTTGTTCATCTTTGTACTTCTTTCCTACTTATCAATATAATCCGTATTCTCTTTTATTTTCTCATTCTTGAGATTCTAGGTTCTAACATCTCACTTGTGTATAATGGCTATTTTCTTTTCTCCTTTTCTGACATGCATGGATTTATTTGTTATAAAAATAGAGGTATGGTTAAATTGCAAGTATTGATGTATATGTGATCCCATATGTAGGTTTCTTTGCAATGGATGGTACATCACCAAAATCACGACAGCACACATTTTCGATCAAACTATGGCCACCGAGCAAAAACACGAGGAAAATGCTTGTGTCACGAATCACTGAAAATCTCACTCTCAAGTCTATTTTCACCCAGAAGTATGGCAGCTTAAGCGAAGAGGAGGCTGAGGAAAATGCAAATAGAATTGAAGACATTGCTTTTGTTAATGCAGATCAACATTATGAAAAAGAGCCAGATGGTGATGGAGGTTCTGCAGTGCAATTTTATGCAAAGGAATGCAGTAAGCAAATATTGGAAGTTCTTAAAAACGGTCCTTCACGAAAGGGGAGGGGTATTGTCATGCCAAAGGTCGCTGCTCCTCCTGATGTTGTTTTTGATATATCTAAAGGCCCACGAGCCTTTATTGAGGCAAAGGAGGCTGAGGATATATTAAAGCCATTAAAGAAGTCGGGAAATGGTTATACTAAGATATGCTTCAGTAACAGAAGCTTTGGTATAGAAGCAGCTCGTGTTGCTGAACCCATTTTGGTTTCTATCAAGGATCAATTGAAGGAAGTTGACTTGTCAGATTTCATTGCAGGAAGACCAGAGGCAGAAGCTCTTGATGTTATGAATATATTTGCTTCTGCTCTGGAAGGTAGTATTCTCAAGTCATTGGATCTCTCGAACAATGCATTAGGTGAGAAAGGTGTGAGGGCATTTGGGGCGCTTCTCAAATCACAGAATCACTTGGAGGAGCTTTATCTAATGAATGATGGAATTTCAGAGGATGCTGCTCGAGCTGTTCGTGAATTGATTCCTTCAACAGAGCATCTTAAGATCCTTCACTTCCATAATAATATGACAGGGGATCAAGGGGCAGTTGCCATATCTGAAGTTTTGAGACGCTCTCCCGCATTGGAAGATTTTCGATGCTCCTCTACTAGGGTAGGTGCAGAAGGGGGAATTGCTTTGTCAGAAGCACTTGAAACATGCACTCATTTGAAGAAGCTTGACCTACGAGACAACATGTTTGGTGTAGATGCTGGGGTTGCTCTAAGTAAAGCTCTTTCCAAGCATGCATGTCTTACTGAGGTTTATTTAAGTTATCTTAATTTAGAAGACGAGGGTGCCATTGCTGTGCTTTCTGCTCTCAAGGAATCAGCCCCTGCACTTGAAGTATTGGATATGGCCGGGAATGACATTACAGCTGAAGCTGCTCCTGTTGTGTCTGCTTGTATAGCGGTGAAGAAAAACTTGACCAAGTTAAACTTGTCGGAAAATGAACTGAAGGATGAAGGCACCATCAATATCACCAAGGCCTTGGAAGAGGGCCATCATCAGTTGAAGGAAGTTGATATGAGCTCCAATGATATAGGCAGAGTTGGGGCTCGGTTCTTGGCGCAAGTTGTGGTGCAGAAGCCCGAATTCAAGTTGCTCAATGTCAATGGGAATTGCATTTCGGATGAAGGCATTGATGAGGTGAAGGAATATTTTAAGACCCAACCTGATGTTCTTGGGCCGTTGGATGAAAATAACCCTGATGGAGTTGATGATGATGACGGCGAATCAGAAGACGTTGATAGTAATGAGCCTGAGTTGGAGTCCAAACTGAGGAACCTTGAAATGAATGAAGATGACTAGAGTTTCACTTAATGTTGAGTAGCATTAGTAGTTAACACAGGAGATGAGTCTTTCGCAGCATTTTGGACTAACTGTTCTGTAGGTTCTTAGAATGCTGATCGGAGCGTGGTGGCTGTGAGCTGCTATTGATATCCAAGGATTAATTGATGTTGTGGAATAGGGCAGGTTTAGTTGTTATTTTCTTTTTTTATCTGTCTGTTTTGATACATTTTGTTTAGTGGGATGACAGCATTATGTAGTTCATAACTAAGTAATGCCGAAGACAATTTTTGTCGAAAAGAGGATCTTGATTATCGCATAGTCTCTCTGGTTATGTCTATTCATCAGGTATCTCTGAGTCTTGCCAATTATGAGAATTTGAATCTTATTATGACGATGGTCATTGATTTGATCTCGGATGGGAGACTCAGCAGAGATTAGCAATGGTTTATGAATGATCAATTGAATTGTGATTGTTGATGGCCTTTTTATTGCTTTAATCTGGGTGAGACAAAATTATTTTACGCTACATCCTGTTCATGTGCTGATGGTGTTTAATATATATATATATATATATATATATATATATATATATATATATATATATATGTATGCCGATGGCTGCGTTTTATAGGTTGCATTTCTACATATAAGGCCCAGTTAGCATGGTTATTGCCAAAATTATTTTTTTAAAAAAATTGCTTATAACTTGGGAATTTTGCTTTTCCAAAAGCCGATTAAATTTTCTTATAAAAACAGTTCTTGTCCTCTACTCCAATACGGCCTAGTTAGGGGTATGATAAAAAGTACAAATTGTAGTTCTTCGAAAAAAAAAAAAAACAGCTTGTACAATTTTTTCTAACTTATGATAAAAACTACAATGACACCTAAGCTAAGGGCTGTTTCGGTTCACACTCGTATTCCCTATTTAGAGCGGAGTTCTCCAAATATGAATTTTCACTTTTATCTTCTCCAATTAAACTTGGAACATCTAACTGTAAACATTACTTAGTTATAGTCAGATCATTCCTCTTAAGGCCAACTACAATCAAAATTACATATTAAATGTTTCTTTCAATATTCGAAACTTTTGAGAAGCAACTTTGCATTTACCAAATACGATCAGAGTCCGAAAACAATGGCAACATCATGTGATTGTATTATATATATCTTTATTATTTAGATTCAATCTCTTATGTTTTTGTTATTTAAAGTTATGTTTGTTGCGTATATTTTTATCATATCTTCTTTTGCATAGTTGTATTGGTTGGACCAGTTGGGTTTTGAAAATTAGTTTGTTTAGCCCAATTCTAAGTTGGACTTGGAGAGAATTCTTAAAAAAATAAAATAAAAATTCGGCAAGTTTGGACTTAAATTTAGTAAGCCAGCTTAAATACAGCCTGGTCTCTCCCTTAAAAAAAAGTACAGCCTGGTCCATGGGAGGATATCAAAGGTATTTGCAAACTGCTCCACAAGGTAAATTTACATCACATTAAAAATATACAAACCAGAGCTAATTTTTTTTCTACAGCTTAATTAACTTACTTAAAACGTAGTCAAAAAATTTATTGTCCTCTTGAACGTTCATGTTATCTCCGTGGAACATAGTCCATTGATTTCTAGGTCTAATATGACATCAAGCATACTCTACCAATTCTAGAGTTCTAGAATAATAATTTTTTTTCAGACACTAGAGTTCTAGAATCATAATTTTTTTTCAGACAGATTTAAGGAGTATCGATAGGACATAAATGTTCAAAAGATTAGAGGTCTCAACTGAGAATCAATCTTTTTGGACAAATTCAAAAGGATATTGCAATTCGAATTGACACCTTCATAATTAGCTCTCTTTAAAGTATGATATGATGCACACACAACAGAACACACAAGAGGTACCAACATTTTATGCCAAAAACATCTATTATCCACTGTAGATTGCTATCCAAATAAATCTGTTCAGACAACATTCAACGAAAAAATTTAGCCGTTGAAAAGCCAGTGTATAAATAATAATGATACATTTTACAAATTATGAAAAGCATAAGACTCTTGCTGATTCATAACATCACATAACATACCTAAGCAGCCAAAGCTATACATTCTCCATCCAATTCTAAAGCAGTGGCTTGTGTAAGCCCATGAAACTGAGGACTCAGATTAATGAGACGCTCCTCGCCTATTCGTCCAAGCCAAGTTGCTGTTTGAGTTCAAAAGGGTGACTTCACAGGCCACCAACAGCAACCCCATTCGACCAACTGCTAACGGACATCTCGGGATCCTGCACCAGTTTGAATCTTTTTGTAGGATTGACTATATCAAGTCCAACCATTTCCTCTTCCATTAGAATTATGCCCTCTGGAATCTGATGATGAACTCGGGAGAATGTACCTAGATCTCTTCTTTTTATGTGTATTCCATGCAAATACATCTCCACTCAAACCGCTTCCTCTGATAACTAGTTTAGACTTTTCAACAGTCGGATGTTCGAAATTTTCAGCAGATTCATCAGGCTTAAATCTCTTTGGAGTTGAACCATAAGTATCTTCACTTGTTCCCTCACTTGCTGTTGGCATGGCATCATTCCTCAATCCCGGAACCTTTTTCTTCGTTCCAGCACTGGTACTAGCTGGTTCATTGTCCTCGGGAGGAAAATGACCCTGTATCCTTCCTTTAGTTGAAAACATCGATATGTCTTTCCCACTTTCGACAGCCTTCATCCACTGTAAATCACTCAATGTATCAGCATAAGTGACCTCCTTTCTTCTCCGCTTTCCCAAGACTGCATTCTCCTGATCTAAACTTCTGGAAACGTCTTCCTCGTGATATACCCATTCAGGCACCTCTTGCTCTTCCATGAGACGGGATCTATAATTCTCTTTTTGCCTTCTCTCCTTATCCATCTCCTCAAAAATACGGAACTCTTCTGGAGATCTCGCTGCAAGGCGGTTAATTTCTCTCTCACTTGGCACATCTGCTCCGAGAGAGCTTGTTCCTCTGCGCATGATCTCCACTAACATCTCTTTTCTGTCCTCAGCTGCACAGGCAATAACAAGTAGGGGTGAGTACAGGTTGGTCAAATTCGGGTATTTAAAAATCTCCTGAACTGTATCTATAAAAGTCAACAGTCAACAGTACAATTCGGTTCGATCTTTAAGGAAAAGTCAACGGTTCAATACAAATTTGGATCTTCTCTGTCCTCCGGTGCACAGGCAACGGCAAGTTACTTTCTCTAATCTAGAGCTCAACTGCTCAAGTCATCAAGAAAAGGAAAATAAAAGCCGATGACTTTACATTATGGCCCTATACTTCATTTCCTCACATAAAAGTCCTGTAACTAGACATTATACTCACATTGAAGACCAAATCAAAGAAAATCCAATAAAAATTTAATGAATGCATGGTGATGAGCTTTTGAAAATGAGTGACCGGAACTAGCATACCTGTGGATGTTGTGTTAAAAAGCCCAGCTTGGATAACTTTGGCATCAATCCCCAATTTCTGTTTTGCACGCTCTAGTATTACTTCTTCTATGGAACCCACACTGACCAACACAAAGACCCTGACTTCCTTCTTTTGTCCAATACGATGTGCACGGTCCTCAGCTTGTTGGTCCATTTGGGGGTTCCAATCCATATCGAACATTATTACAGTGTCAGCAGTTTGTAAATTAAGACCAAGCCCCCCAGCACGAGTACTCAAAAGAAACATGAAATAAGGAGAATCAGGAGCATTGAATTTCTTTAGTAAAGTTCCTCTATCCTCAGTTTTAGTTGTACCATCAAGTCTAAGGTACTTGTACTCATGTAACTGCAAATATATTTCAAGGATATCCATAAGCTTGGTCATTTGTGAAAAAAACAGCACCCTGTGGCCGGTTGCTTGAAGCTTTGGGAGTAAACGGTCAAGGAGTTCAAACTTTCCCGATGCTCTCATGATATCTTCTTCTTGCCACGTGTGTTTTGCCATGAAAAGATATGGATGGTTACAGCATTTTCTGAGCTGCATCGTCAGGTTCTGTAGACTTTTCGATTTCCCAGAGCCTACAAAATGTTTAAATAAATAGCCAAGTGGTTTAGTTCAACTAATAAGGGATACGCAAATGACATTTTAGAAGGCAATTAAATTATATTATAAGCAAGTAAAGCTGGCAGTAGAAATTTTGAATACTGAACTCCAAATATAGGGCAATGAACCTAAAACTTTTATATTTTAATGCTATGGTTGTATAGGAACTCAGGACCTTTCGATTATTGAGGCTCTGATACCATGTCAAGGAATCGTTTGAATTAAAAGAAAAGCACAGAGCTTACATTTAAGTCCCAATTATGGTTTATATATTAATCTCTATCACTGTCCAACAACAATGTTCAGCCGTTTATGTATTCATATTTCTCATAATTCCTTCCATATTTAATGAGAATTAGCTACACCTAGCAATATCCTTAGAACTTAAGGATTTATTTATGATATTAGTATTTCCTAAATTATTTAATTGTATTATCGGGATATCTTGAGCAAACTCTACTGCTTTGAAGTTGAAAATTCTAAATACAGAAATTACACGAAAATACTCGACAGAGAGATTCAAGAAAACACTTCACGAATTTGTGTATGATATACGATCAGAAAAATAATGAGAACACATAGAAAAACTGCATACGGGAAGAAAAGCTACAAACCAGTTTGTAAGCCAACTCTGCCCTGATCTGTCACTTGTTTGTAATTCACTTTTTGCCATGCAGACAAATCGCACTTTAGTATGACCTGTGATTTCCCAGGAAGGTATTTCTCCACCTCGTCTTTTTTCCTCCTCAATATAAATGGTCTAATAACCTGTAAATCAAGTAGTTACATGTATCATTACCCTGAAAAAGTTCTAGAAGTTTATAAAAAGAGCAAAACCAACACGAACATGATGCAAACGCCGAATAATCAACAGCTGTTCTTCATCAGTAAGACTAATGTCTCCCCTATCTGCAAAAGGAGCATTGAACCATTCCTCGAAGTTCGAAACTGAGTTAAAGATATTGGGAAGGAGAAAATTAAGCAGTGACCATAGTTCTTGTAAGCTATTCTGTATTGGAGTTCCAGTTAGTAGAAGTCTACGTTGAATCTGGTAGCTGCTGAGAGATTAGAAATCAATTTGAAAGCTTAGTTTTGAATGTAAAAATTTACCAAAAAGAAAAAGGAAGACAAGATGAAATTGAAGGAGTAATTAAAATATAATACCCAGATAGCAGAGTCCGCGCAAGGGCACACTCATGATTCTTTAGTCGATGTCCTTCATCTACTATCATGTACTGCCAGGAAATTTTTTTCAAAAATGCTTTATCTCTCATGATAAGATCATAGTGCGTGATCAGCACTTCAAAACTCCCATCTCTTGACAGCTGTTCTCTTATTAACTTTCTCTCATCTAGACGCCCATCATAAAGAATAGCCTTAATCCTGGATCAGGATGAAAAAGTACAAACAAATTCAGAGACAATGCTATAAAGTAAATCAAGTGTAGCACATCCGGAAAAAAGAAAATATAAAATCAAGTAGTCTTTAAACATACTCATCTTCAGGAATCCATGTTGAGAATTCATTGATCCAGTTAGGAAGTACAGCCTTTGGAGCCACTATCAAGTGTGGCCCACAGACACCTTTTTTCTCCTTCAAATAAGCAATCAACGAAATAGTTTGAATCGTTTTTCCCAATCCCATCTCATCAGCTAAAATTCCATTTAAATTGTTATTGAACAAAGAAACCATCCACTGAAGCCCTTCTATCTGATATGATCTTAGTTGTCCACCTTGAAGCATGGCTGGCTGCTCAGTTACCTGCGGTAGAATGTAAAATCCAAGCAGTTACCAGGAGAGACCGAAAAAAGAGAGAAACAAAAATGTGATCTGGGACTACTATTAATTTGCACACAAAAACTACATAGACCAAAATAATGCTGGTCTCAAGAACTCAAGCCAGGTTTCACGAGGAGGTAGGTTCAAACATTCAATAGAAGAGTTAATCCATAAAGATTCTAATTGATTGCACTTGTTAGTTCTAATTCAAATGAGAGTTTTAAGCATTAAATAATAAGTCATGCAGCCCATTATTCTGTATCCACATAAACTTTTGAACCATGAAAATCAGACATGGAAAACTTGCAAAGAAAAGTTTGACAATGAAACTGCATAGATAAAAAGCTTTACTTTTTCTTACCATTTCCTGAATTGCATGAATGGCCAAGTTGTATTGCCGTTGACCTTCTAGTAGATCATTACTATCATCATTACGATCAGAATCAATAATGTCTGCATCTTCTTCAGGAGGAGTATCCCCTGGGCTTCCATTCCTTGAAGGATCCAACTCGGAGGACTCTGCTTCTGAGTCTTTTAAGGGTTCAATTCCATCTGTAGCTTTTGGAACTTTCTGACGCTGAACAGCAGCCCCCAAATTAACCAAGAGTTTATTTGTTTCTTCAAGAAGAGTTGTAAGTCTTTCATTCTTACTCTCCTTCACTAATCTCATATAAGCTTCTTGGTCATCAGCCTTCAGGGCTTGGAACCTTAGTTTTTCAGCTCGAGTAGCACGCTGCCGTTGCCTTCCATGCCATGCCTACAAAGCCCAGACCCCGAGGTTAACATCCATATAACAGTAAAAGCATGTAAGAATCATCTTACATATTCATTGAAAAACTACTCACTAATAGGCTTTCTTTAAATTCACAAATAAACTTCAGAGATTAGTTGGCATCCATTACCTCGAAGCATTATCTCCACTAACATGCAAAAATAACACGAAATGAAAGCTAAATAAAACAGGAAGGCAACAACACACCTGGACTAGATCATTTCTTTGCTTCCTGCGTTTAAGAGAAGCCTGAATTTGCAATTGGAACTCTCGGACCGCATTAAGTACTTCAGCAAAAAATTTCCTCTTTTTAGTCTCTATATGGTTCCTTTCTTCCTCTTCTAACCTTGATAGCCTCTGCACCAATAACATTTTAGCTACCTCAGCACTATACAATAGAACTACATGTTTAGTACCAACACTAATTCGTTTCTGAAATAATTCTGTCATGATTCTTATTATCAATTTCTGCTAGACAGCCATCATTGCATGTCCACAGCTACATCAGAAAGGCCTGACTTTACAGATTATCTAATTTAGGTATTGAAATATATATGCATAATGGAGTTTGTGCGTAAAGAGAAAAATAACCTCGGCATCTCGTTTCTTCCTGAACTGGTCATCAGATTCTGTGACAAAAGCATCCCCTATACCATATAACGGACGACGCAGTCTCATCATTCCCCAGTCATAGAGTTGCTTGTCAGGTGATGCACAATTCATGCGAAGCCAGTACTCCGAACTTACTTCTTTCCGCACTTTCCTTTGCAAGTCAACTAACTGCCAAGTACTTGCCCACAGGGGCAAAACAGATGTCATCTCTCAACTCAAAAAGAAAGAAAACATACAGAGTCATCTACAACTGTCAACCAAACATCTCCTTTATAGGCGACTTCAGTAAAATACCAAGAAGGAAATATGTAACCTATAATTTAGCATGAGAATTTCTCAAGAAAACCATTTTGAAGAATGAAGACAAATGTTAATTTCACTTCTAAGTAGAAAAAAATCCGATTTGTGATCATTATATTGTTCATAATCTAATGGACAATATTCCACACTAAAACAACACTATCTCGCCAATGGACACAACAACTCATATTGTCTCATAAATACTTGTGAGCAGATAGAAACTTGCACTCAACAGCAGCAACCATCAATGGACCCCGACAACTTTCGCTAGGTCACATGAAAACTTGTGAGCAAACAGACACTGACTTGATTTTAACACCAGTAAAATCTAACTTACCTTGAGTCCATAAAATTCAAGTAAACACTTGCTCTGCAGGTCCTCACTTCTAGTTGAAGGCATTTCTGAAATACAACATAAATCATTTAATCAATATGTTCCAAATAATATTTTATTATTCAAAATATACAGAAATGTGAACTGGTGAACATATTAAGAAAATAACAAAACCAGCTGACTTATTTAACTCCATCGGGACTGTACAATTAGCACATAAGGTTGATGACATATGTGAATTTTTAGACAGAACATGAACCACAGTTATTTCTTAACCACAGTAATGGCTAGAAGAGCAACAAGAATCAAATAAAATTACAGTGCAAGGAAAATAACATGATTGACAAGGGAATGATGAAACCTTCCAATTCATGCAAGCGTTGGGAAATATGGCCCTGAAATCGATTTTCCCTTGATTCTCCCAATGCAGAACCTGACATGCACTTAGGCCTTTGCTTTGATAGTGCATCTTCAAGTTCAGTCATCAAATCTCCCCCAACAGGGTCTCCATTGTTGTCATTCTGCTGAGTTCATATCTAATTAGCATTTGCAAAAGTATCGCTTGTAAAATGTGTTTATATACGGCTGATGCAAGATGAAATTCGAAATTGCCATATTCTTCACAAGTAAATCTCCAAGCAAAAGAAAAAAAAAATAAAAAAATTACAGCAACTCGTTGAGAACTGATATCAAACTTGTATATTGCATAACTGCTATAACATCTATGGAAACAAACCAACGAATATTGAACTCAAGGAGAACTCCTACTCTCATCCTAACCTTGAGATCCATGAAAGATGGATAGCACAACATCAACAATAAATCGTATGTTTTTACACGTATGTAAAAGACAGAAAGAAATATCCAAAAAAAAATAATGTAGAAAACCCCCCAAAAAAAGAGAGAACTTTTAACACTAGGATGAAATGCAACGCTCGAGATAGCTAGAATCTAGTTAACACTGCAAAAACAAGCCACCGATAATGAATCAATTTATTTTCAATCCGAAATATGATTGTGACAAAAGTTTTTAAGGTCCAAAAACCCCTAAGCTATCAAATTATGCTCCCAAATAACAAGAATCTCCACAAAAACAAACCCCAGATCAAAATTCGCATGAACCCATGTCCCAAAACACCCCTGACCTCAAAATCCCATCGAGAAAACACGAAAACCAACAAACCCCAATCCTAAATTTCTCTTCAAAACCCACATAATCTAAAGACAGAAACCCAATTCAAGAAAGCCCCCACCTCCAAGGTCCAAACACCCCTAAGCAATATGCCCATGTCAAAAATCTCCACAATAACAAACCCCCAGATCAAAATTCACAGGAACCCATATTCCAAAACACCCCTAACCTCAAACTCCCATCGACAAAACACGAAAACCGACAAACCCCAATCCAAATTCCTCTCCAAAACCCACATACAGAAACTTAATTCAAGAAAGCCCCCACCTTTCAAATCCCTAAAATTCCCCCAATTCAACCCACAAACCCCAAAAAACCACCCAAACACTTACCAATCCATCCTCGAGGACCGCACCGTCGCCCCGGTCCTTGTCATCACCAGAATAGATGGAAAAAACAGCGTCAAAAAGATCAGAAGGAAGAGGGAGATCACGAGAGACGAGATTAAGCGCACTAATCAGAGACTTAGCCTTATCTAAGTGGTCTGAGGAGGGCTCTGGGTGGTGGTGTTGGTGCTCAAGTTGAGCTACCATGGCGGGAATTGATTTCAACGGTCGTTATTTTAACGGTATATTGTGGGATTTGAAATAAGAGGGATTAAAATTTTATGGTGCCGCTCGCAGCAGCCTGCAGTCGCTCTATAATATTTTTCCCCCTTTGCCTTTGCTAAAAACCCTTCCCTTCGGCGTTCTTTTGGATGTGTCTTGCTGAAATCCGACTTAAGATGGGCTTTATTTGTTTACCCAAACATGTCTCTTTACTAGGTTTAATTGACTAAATTACCCATGGTTTAGCACTCGTTTTCCAAATATACCCTTGGTTAGTGGCTGACTTTTTGTTGGCAAGTTTTGAAAATTTTCATGTCAAAGATTGAAAGTAAAAATATTCACTAAATTGTGTTTAAGATGGGTTTTGATTTTTTAGTGAATGGTTGGATATTTGGGTAATGGATTTTTATGGTTGTTTCAGATATTCGATTCACCTCGATTTGTTTTAATATAGTTATTCAGTCATGGAGTTCTTAATAAAATTACTACAGGAATTTAAAAAAGAAATTGAACATTGTTACATTAACATAAAGTCAATTGTGACGGTTAATTTTGAACATTATTACATTAATATAAAGTCAATCATGACTGTAAATTTTAATCATCGGGTGGGAATTACCACGACGTCACGTGCCACTAATGTTTATAAAAAAATTTTAACAAAAATTGATAACACATAACATTTAAATGGCTATTGATAACACGTAACATCTAAATGGCTACCACGCAACTCAGACCGGACTCGGTCCGAACTTAGCAGTCAACGTGTCCCTTAAGTTAAAATCGGTCAAACTAGATTGGACTCGGCTAGACTCGACAGAAATTGAGTTTTAATTAAAATTTGGGGTTTTTTTAATAAAACTAAAAACATAAGCCGAACCCAACTTCAAGAAAGAAAAAATAAACAACAAAAAAAACCAACAAGTCTGCGCAATACTCTGCTATTGAAATAAAAGAGAAAAAAATCCCCAAATACGTAAACCTAAAATCCCGCGCGATTTCTTGAATTCAAAACCTCAACTTGTTCAATTCGAATTTGATTCTGCTACTCTTTCTTCCCTTCTCTCAGAGGTTGGTGTTCTTTCTTTCTTTGCTGTCATCTTTCATGGAATCTTTTTCGTCTGCAAATTCTGTAGTGTTAGTTCGAAGCCTACATCAAAGGGGAGAGCTTCTGATTCACTAGTGTGGAATCATGTTACACTACTTGTGTTTTGGATTATACTGAATGTTTATTTGTGACTTTTTGTTATGGATGTTATTTCTGTGGTTTTAGTTCATTTTTATGTTTGTTATGAATTTTATGTGTTGACTATATAAATTAAAAATATTAAAATTTCCCGTATCCCCGCCGTGTCCGTGTCTCGTGTTTTTGAAAAATGCCGTGTCCCGTGTCCGCACCTGTATCGGTGCTTCATAGGTTCTAATTGTGGCATACCATTCACTTTAATTGCATAAAACAGTTCTTTTCTAGTTAAACTCTATCTGGAAAAAGACCGTGTGGATGCTGCTTTCTTTTTTACTGTCTCATAATGATTTTATCAAAGATGGATTGAATTTTCCTTTCAAGCTGCCTTTCTATTCACTTGTAGCTTCATATTTGCTTTTACCTATATATCATTGCCGTTTTCAACTTCTCATTGCCAACATAGTTGATTGTCAATACCAGGACAATCTCCATGTTTCCCTTTTGCAGAGCTGTCCGCAACTTATCCCATGTGTTTGTTTCATGTGGCAAAAGTAGTCTGGTTGTAGCATGCGTGTGTTTGTCTTTTTGGTTGTTTTGCAAGCTTTTTCTAAACATATCTGTTGGTTGATAACAATCAGCGTGAGAAGTATTTTTTATGCCAGATCTTTCTGTTTATTGCTTGTGAGTCTAAATGGGAGTGCAATTTTCTTATCGTCATAGGTACATAATACATTTATGGGAACGACAAACAAAGATTTGGCCTTCTATAATGCGAAACCAGTGCAAGATGATGGGGCTGAGAGTCCTGATGAAGAAGCATCTGAGTTTGAATCTGATTCAGAAACAGAAGAAACTGTGAAATTATCCGAACCCTCAAAGGATGCAATATACTATAGGGACGGTCTCATTGATAAACTTCAAGACATTAGCTGGCCAGAAAATGTGGAATGGATACACAAACTTTCCGTCGACATTGAGCAAGAGCAAGAGGTTGATGTGAATGATGACCTCACACGAGAGTTAGCTTTTTATACACAAGCATTGGAGGGAACACGAAAGGCCTTTGAGAAGGTTGAGCCCATGGGGCTCCCTTTTCTTAGGCCTGTTGACTATTATGCTGAGATGGTTAAATCAGATACACACATGGAGAAAATCAAGAGCCGCCTTTTGGCCGAGAAGAAAAACATTGAGGAGTCTGAAGAGAGAAGGAAGGCTAGAGAATCCAAAAAACTTGCTAAAGAGGTGCAAGCACAGAAGCTGAAAGAAAGATCTGCCCAGAAGAAAACGGAGATAGATGCCGTTAAAAAGTGGAGGAAGCAGAGACAGCAAAGCGGGTTTGCTGCTGGGGGCGACAAAGACGGTGAGATGAAGTTGCCATTTGAAGATGGAGAGGAATTTGGAAGGCCAAACAAGAGAAGGCAAGGAGTGTCCCCAGGTGATCGCTCTGGAGGAAAAGCTAAACAAGATTGGAAAAGAGGGGGCAAAAAGAGAGTGGAGAAGAAACAAATGAAAAGGGAAACGAGAAATTCCAAGTTCGGAAGTGGTGGGAGGAAAGGTATGAAAAAGCAGAACACAGCAGATTCCGTTGACAATTTCAGAGGCTCAAATAAAGGTGGCGCGACAGGGAACAACAAAAGGAAGAGGTAATGTGATGGTTGAGGAACTAGTTTTGCTTGTATTCAAGATTTTGTAATGCTTTGGTTGTTTTAGGACCAACTTTTAGGATGATTCTCGTATTTTATTGAGGTATTTCTTTCAAATTTTTGGTATTCTGTTTAACATGTTTGATCTACTAGTAATTATGTTATTTCCTTCCCAGATTCGGAAGCTTATAGTGTTGCTGTTTTGCATCATATCATATTGAGCAGAGAGTAGACATACATTAGCATTCTTATATCTTTAAACATAGAACAATATACTGTCTGTTTGTAGGAAATTATTGTGCATGAAAAGTTTTTTTTTCACGAATTTGTTTGGTTAGGAAAATCATTCAAATTTTTACTATCTATTTAAGTGTCTAGGGTTCGACTCAAATGCGAAACTCATTTAGTTGTAAAAAGAACTGAACTCTTAGTTTGAGTATCTAATTTTGTGAAAAAATAATGCAGATGGCCATTTCCGGCACAATCTTAATTTCCCGTGGAAGATGCACCGAAGCACGCCACAAACTGACCCGTGCAACAATGCCCCTACCCCAAACTGATTCGTATCCTGAAAAATGGAACATTACAATTGAAGGTGCCACTGGGAGGTGTCACCCACCCACCTGATGTCTTACCACGAGGATGGTGTCGACCACCCGACCTGATATCTTACCACCGGGATAACACGGTGGGACAGATGCCGAACATCAGCCCCCTTGTGATCCCGCCACTTTGCCGGAATGAATCCTCGCTAGTGTAACTTGCCCATTCCACGGTGGTTTTAATTATATCAAGTTGTGCAACAATAAAGGCCAAGGCCCAACAATGAGAGTTTAGAGCTTATTTGTTAAAGATATAAAATTTGTTGAGGAATGTCAAATCTCAGCCAAGGCCCAACAAGGACCATAACTATCAATTATGCCAGGAAGAGAGCTGAGCTGGTATGGCAGTATGAGCTGGCAGTGTTTGTTAAGGAGTTTCCGCCACAATGAACCGATTGGAATAAGCTGAGTTAATGTTTTTTATTGTCACAAAATTGTATAAATTTATCTCTAATATTCTAATTACAATTATATTTTTGTTTTCTCGAACAATTCAAACAGACTGAATTAATTGTTATTTTTTATATGTCACATTAAACATCCAAATATTAATTATTTTTATAATATTTACGACATGACTTATATGAATTGACTAACATAATTCAAAATAACATCTAAAATAGCAACAATTCTGTTTGTTAGATATAAACTAATCATTACATTATGTTTTCATTTTCAAAATTCACCAGCCATATTTTGATCGGAAATAAATTGCAAGTATTTTAAATTCTTGGCCACATTTGATCGGTATCAAATCGCCAGTATTTTGAATTACTGGCGGAATATTTCTGACGAGCTTCGGTCAGGCGAAATAAAAAACTTTGCCATAATGTTATTGCTACGAGTCTTTTACTAAGGGATAATGATCTGCCTGGTAATTCGTAGTGTTAGTACCGACCGCAATTGGTTGTTTACTAGCGAAATATTTCGCTGGTAAACCGCGAATAGTTAACCAAATCATCCTTTTTTGTTTATGATCAAAGAAGAGGTTTCTAAAACTGCTCTTTTTATTGGAGCTGCTCTCAATCATGTTCTGTAGGACTTGGTAGGAATCATGGTAGCCTAATTTGATACTTTCTACTTCTTAATGTTTTTATTTCCGTTTTTGTTTTTGTTTTGTGATTTTTGAACTTTTTTGGAGTTTGGCTACTCTTTCATATTGAAGAGAATGTTATTATAATTCACTCTCCCTTTAATTTTGGTATGTTGTTCAAGGTTAACTCTCACATAATTACTTGTGCCTTCTCCACAAGCAATAAAACTTTCTAAGAATATAAAGTGCAAAAATACCAATGTTTGGAAGATCAAGACATAACTAACTACTGTTGTATGTTATGAAATCCAAATGCGGTTACGAGTCAAAATCCTTTCGTGGAAGAGCTTAAACACTAGGATCGTGTCACGTGTTGTATGTTATTTCGTTGGACATCAGTTGTGATCATGGTTTTCAGAACCGGACCGGCCATTAAACCAGTGAAGGTACCGGTTCGACGAACCGGGGTCTGATCGGGATTCAACCGGGATCGAACCGGGTTCAATATATTAACTGTCATATATATGTAATATGATAATTTTATAAGATTTTAAATTTTCATAAATAATAAATTTCACGTTATATTAACAAATTTAATAATTTGGAAAAAAAAAATAGTTAATATTTGATAGCTATTTAAATGTCTTCGACCATCAATAATTAAGAGACCAAATTGAAGTTCAAACTTAATAACCATAGTTGTTAAATCAAGAGTCAACTCGTGTCTCAAAATCCTAGTTTTGTGAATCGTGATTCCATACGAATTGCAAGAGTCAAATCTTGTTCGTAATACTATAAAAGTTACCATGCTATCCATCTTTAATTTCAAATATTAATCTAATAATGCAATTTTAATGTCAATAATAGTCAAATATTTTTTTTGAAAAATAATCCTAAATAACAAATGTGAATTGAATATCAAGAAGATTTGTATTGGAAATTGAATTCTTTTGAAATTAGTAAATGCTAATTAGTATTGATACATTGAATCTAGTCTCAATTTAGAGTATATTTAATTTGTAGTATTAAAGACTTATTTTCCTAATTAAGGTTTTTTCCTTTCTTAAAAAAAATTCAAATATGCTTTTAGTTTTTTCTTTTTTAATAAATTAGTTTTTTTTTTTGTTTAAAACTTGAACCGCCCGGAACCGGGTTCACCGGTTTTCCGGTCCGAGCGGCCGGTTCACGGGCGGTTCTGATCTGTTAACAAAACCGGACAGAAACCGACCGGTTAGACCTCCGGTTCCGGTTGGACCCGGTCCGACCGGCCGGTCCGGTCCGGTTTTAAGAACCATGGTTGTGATAGCTTGAAAAGTTGGACGTATATTTAAGACATGTCTCCGTATTTCAGTATAAATTTAGCGTGTAGATCAGTTCACTAATTTTTTTCAATAAACGCACTTCAAATCAATAACTTTTAGTTCAGTTCATTAAATTTCAGTCATAAAGAACATTACCTTAATCATTTCTCAATTATTATCATCTTTTAATTATTTATCAACCTGAATCAGAATTGTAAATCTATCTATCTCGTTATCCCGACCCAAATAATTAAAACTTTAGATTTTCTTTTTGTCCATATATGGAAAAAAGCTGGTATTGTAACTTGAGTAATTTAGGTTTGTACATCATTACTTTTGTTTATTTGGATTTCGTAGCATCTATGGTGATTTTATTATTGTTAAAAACGTTAATTAGTTCAAAGACAAAAAGAAAAAGAAAAACTTATGAGTACAATAAATATGTTATGAAATACATATTTCAATCTTATTCAGTACACTTTGTCGTTACTTGTAAAACACGTAAAATATTATTTTTAGAAAGTCAATTAAAAGCAACCAGTAGTGTAAAAGCGCACGTTGAAAGTATTCATTTCATAATCGAATAAAATCTCTTCGTTAATTGGATTTAATTTACAAATTCATTTAGCATAATAAATTAAATATTTTGCATGGTTTTGAGAGCTGGAAAAGTTGAACGTGTATTTCATCACTTATCAACTTATCATTTCTATAAGTAGCTGAAAAGTTAAAAATATAGATTTATCTGTTACGATTATTCGCAATCGAGTCAAAATCGTAAATATATCTATCTCGTTATCACCTCGACACACGTAGTTAAAACTTTAGATTTTCTTTTTGGCCATGTATGGAAAAAAAATACTTGTGAGAGCTTTATAAATTGAGTAATATAGTTTTTGCACTGCATTACTTTTATTTATTTTGGATTTCATAGTATCCATACTGATTTCATTGTTGTTTTAAAGACATTAATTAATGAAAGACAAAAACAAAAGAAAATTTACAGCAAAGAAACAGCATACATTAATAAATATTCAACTTAAACAAGCTCATGTATATTCAGAATTATAGTAAAATACAATAAAACCTATGAACTGAAAATAAAGAAATACAACAAACAAACTGAAATGTGACTGTTACATGTGATAAAACGACAACCAAACCCTTAACAAAACGACAACCTCAGTCAATATTCTCCAAAAATCAAACACTGTGAGGCGAAATCAAGCTTTCAGTGTACACAATGTTGCTATGAACACCTTTACTAAGCCCGTAAACATACAAATCCTGAAAAATATCAAAATTGCTGTCGTACAAAACGTAACGTTCACGTCTCACTAAAACGACTAGTCGTCCCCTTTTCGTGAAACATCTCGGTCTAACCGGGCAACAATTCATGTTATGACACGGAAACGTGGTATTCCAGTGGTAGTGCGATATTCTCGGAAGAGTCATCCTGTGAGTCCACACGTACCTAATCCCGCCCCGCATTTCATCATCTTGTTCTTCCTCTAGTGTCCACATGGACTGATCATGCAGCCTATATAGACACAGGGAGTTCCCCCAGGCTAACAAGATTAACTCGTGGATTGGCTCGTAGGGCGGGATAGGAACTTCGCTAACTTTGAGATCGGAGAGGCTGAGCCGGATAATCGAATCCCCGAACTTGTTTGCCTTACTCGCGGACCAGTAAATGCATCCGTTGATTGGAATTCCCTCGTTGTAAAGAAAGTAAGGGAAATGTAAACCCCCGGTTTTCTCCCAAGAATTCGACTTCATGGACAAAACATGGATTTGTAAATCAAGCACGCTCACGACTTTATAATCATCGGTAGTCGGGTCATACCCGAGGCCAGAGACTCCCTTACGGATACCATCTTCGGGTACAGGTAGGGTTTTGTGTTCTCCAGTGGATGGATTCCAGAGAACAAGAGAGTTGTCATCATCGAACGAGACACACATCATGCCATTGCAGCAAGCTGTTTTTATCTGAAATGATTTTTTTGATCTTATAAGAGGGGAGTTCAACTCGTAAGCTGAACTGAAATTGCGTTCACGGGTGCCGCCTCCGAAGGCGAGTAGCTTGCACTCGGGGCGGCCGTTGATGATGACTCGGGTTTGGATGGTGAGGAGGATGTAGCTCTGGTTGTTAGGGCAAGTCGGTATTCCAGTATTTACACATGGAAGGTGAGGTTGAAGGATAGATTTTGGGATGGTTGAGAAGGTGAGGTAGTGGTGCCATGGTTTTGCGACGGCTTTGCACCGGACAAGTTGTTTCACCGGAACACGAGAGAAGATGTCGGCCATGAGTTCATCCGGGAGGTGTTTGTTGAACAAAGCCATGGATGGAGAGGATTGAGAAGTTATGAAAGTGATTAGCTTTGTGAGATGAAAATAGAGATGGTGAGAGTATCAAGGTGATATAGCATGAATTTATAGCAAGAAAAAGAAGTAAAATTCCATTTGTTATCCTTCAATTTTGAACTTTTTTTAATTAAAGATGAAAAACTCGTGCAAGAAAAGTTGGACATCCAATTTTGAGCTAGGCGTTTAGGCAGCCTTAATTTACAATAATGAGTATAATACACATTTTTAAAATTTGTCGGGCATAATAATGAAGAAGAATCGAAGAGTTTTATGTGAGTTATCTTAAGATAAAGAAGATATTAATAGAAATGTATATTTCTTTTTTTAATAAATGAGAGTGAGTATTTTAAATATTTAAGTTGGTCCAAAAATTAAAGGTTTCAATATCCACGTGTTTTAATACAAAATAGAAAAATGGTACATGAAAAAAATATAAGTATGTAAATAAATGAAACAAAGACACGTCGTATATGGAAAAGATATTACCATGCACCAACTATTGTAAGTTTTTCCGATAAGTAAATGGCCATGATATACAATTTTAAAGTTTATGAAATAATATTAATGAAATTAAGTGAAAAGATTGAAGGGTAGTGTAATTTACCTTGAGGAGAAAAAACAGAATGAAAGAGGGTACTGTACTTTTAACAAAAATAAAATAAAATTGACAGTTGGGTATCTGAGTTGGCGCTGCTAAAGTCATACGAGTCTCAGTACATGTTTTATGAGTATTTTATACAAACATAGCAAGAACACATCAGCAGCCTAACAATACATGATTTTTTTAAGGAAACATATTACTTACTTAAATAAGTTATTACCTTATCACTTCCTTTTATTTAATTTGAATTATTCTGTCACTATGTCAACTATTTTAAGTGGTTAAATATTAACTTCAATTCGGAACAACTATTAGAAATCTTAGTGAAAGAGTGACAATGTTTCAAAGCACGTGATGGTTGTTTTTAGAAAGTAAAATTAAATCAATCGGTAGTTTAATTAAAGTGCACGTACAAAAATTGTTTATAGTCAAATAAATCTCCCGGCTCATTAGATATTTGAGATGCTAAAAACTTACTAAATAAGTAAAAATTAAACATTTATGCATGGTAAGAGCCGGAAAAGTTTGACACGTGCACCCAACAATAAATACATATTTGAAACAATCGTATATTATGTCAGAGCATTTTGTCAGCATGTACTTTCAAAACACATGAAAAGTTATTTTTTGAAAGTCAAAAAAAATCAACCAGTAATTTAAAAGCGCACCATTTGAAAATAATCATTTCATAACCAATAAAATCCCCGGGTTCATTGGATATGATTTACTAATACTTCTATTGTAATAAAAAGTCAAAATATTTTGCATAACTGAATACCGTTTATCGCACTCTATGCACACGTGTATCGTATGTTTAATCACATTAACTTTGTATATCAAAATTTCTATAATAACCGAAATGTTGAACGTATAAAGTATAGTACTCCCTCCATTTTTTATTATATAACGTTTTTTACTTTTACATTTCTTCTTTTTTATATGACGTTTTCCATTTCCAATGCTCTTTTTACAATGTTTTTCCTAATTGGCCCCTATTAATTATAAGAGAGAGGGTTAGTATTCAATGTAATCATACCTAAAAACTTTAGAGAGAGAAAATTGCATAGAAAATAGGGAGGGCAAATAGTCATTTTACATGTCTAATTAATATTTTCTTAATCTTGGTGAACAACTTTAAAAGTCATATAATAAAAACGGAGGAAGTAAAATTTATTAGCAATATAAGTAAAGAGCATGAAGAACTACAAGTATAAAATCGTTAACCCAACCTTATAGGCCGGAGATCCCAATAAATAAGTCCAAGTGGAGAACAACAAGATATGATGTGGTATGAGTTATATCAAGCATATTGAAGTATGAATTCCCAAAACGATATCAGGTTTAGGTGTTAGAATCTCTTACTGAGAAGATATACACCCTAGCTAGAAAAGTAACTAGCTACAAGTGTAACTTATGCGACATGGAGACAACTTCCTATGAATTTTGGAAAATATCTCTACAACGTACGAGATAGAGGTGGATGGCCATCTCGTGGTCTTTCGAGACAACTGAATATTTGTATCCCACATAGGAAAAAACTCACTTGTGCCACGCAGATAAATTAAAATCCAACAACAGAAGAAGAAGCATGCAATTTTGGATGATAAGGAAAATGATAAAAAGGCAAGGCATATCAGCAAATTTGCTAGTTCTCTGCACTAACCATTCACTTCTCTACATTTTAATCGTACAATAACCATTTCAGCAATTTTACCAATTCTCCAGCATGTTTTCAATCCAGATACCTATTCATGGGCCTATTGGCTCGCTCTATCCACCTTTCGTGGGCTGGTTCTGGAAATGCAACTATAAGACTTGATTTGGCCCAGTTCAGTCCTAACCCGATGCAAATATAATGCGGGTTAGGGTACCCCTTGCATTTAAATAGTTACATGTTAAGCTCAGTCTGGTCCAGCCTACGAACGGGTCTAATCTAAATTGATGAATCAATAAACCTCGCATCAAGGAATTTTGATTCATCTTCCAAAATTGTCGAAGCAAAAAAAAATACGTATAAAAGGTGCACATTGCGATAAATATCAAGGAATGACTTCCACATTGTCAAAAACCAGCTCCTAATCTCTGTTAATTAGACAGCTTAGCCTTTGATTTTAGCCGCAGACTTCAGAGTAATTATATCATTGATTTCTTTGCAAGGCTCGGTTGATTGGTTCTTGGAAATATTGAAGTGCTATAAAAATTGCTTCCTATAACAAAAGAGAAATTCTGAATCACATCTTTTAACAAATATAATTTGTCAATGTAGAGAAGAAAATGATCTAAATGTATACCTCAGATCGAATTGTTCTACTTCCTTGATGAGGACAGACATTCAAGTACGAACTGAAAACATCGCGAGCCTTTTTGCCCTTCACCAAGAAGAAACACCAAATCAATACATTTATTTTAAGCAGCTATTAACTCAAGTGACTACTTCATGCCAAATCATCCATAAAGAAAAGGCATGGAACATGGATGCATGTTAATAACGAAGTGTTGAACATTTAAGTCCAAGTACACGTTGTGCTCTCACGATAGTATAAAAATAAACATGGAAAGATGGAGAGGAAAAGAAAGAAGAGTCACAGTTGCTTCTTTTTCCCCTCTTTTGGGGTACAGAAAGACAGTTGCATTGCATCCAAAACCATTCAAAACAAGAATGATCTTTCAAGAATACAGCATTTTCTTTGATTTTGAGGAAGAAATAGTACCTTTAAACTACTGTCTTCTTCAATACATTCCTCCAATCCAGCGAGCCCACCAAAAGCAATCAGCAAATGCCTTGCCAATTAAACACACAATCAGAAGATAAAGTTGGAAGAATGTGCTTTTCATATACAATTATAGTTCTACAAAAATCGTTTCAAGTAGATAAAAGAAAACATTACACTATGACAAAGATACCAATTGGCTAAATATCCAATTACTGGAATGCTAGTCTCTTTCCATAAAAATGGAGTCCAACTACCTAAAGGAAAATACAGAATTAATTGAAAACAAAGTACCTAAAAGTTGGTATGAAAAGCTCTGATGAATTGATAGTGTCACCATGTTCCGAGGTGCCAATCAAATGGCCATAGCCACCCTATATTAGCAAAACTGAAATTGATGAAGACCTAATGTAAACTGGTATATACACAGCTACAAACAAATGGATTCTAAAGAGAAAATAGGATCAAATATGAATACCTTATATGGACAATCGTTAAACACTGAACTGATATTAGAAGCATAACGCACTCTGTATCCCCAATACATTCCTGCTTCCTCCCTGGGCTTCGATAATGAGACAACCTGGCGTGGTAAATCTAGTTCAACACAACATAAACATATGAGCTTTGTGTAGATTTATTTTTCTACAAGCATACTGCTTTCTTCACTAGGTGTAAACCACAATTGTTATAAATAATGCAGAAAAGACATAATATTATTCTACAAATGCAACAGATTGGCTTAATATATAAACAGCCCCCTGAACTTGTCCATTTTTTTCACTTAGCCCCCTCAACTTAAGGGACAACCTATTAGGCACCTGAACTTGTACTTTTTTCCATTTGGCTCCCTCAACTTGTCAAATATGACTCATCTTGCCCCTTTGTGCTAACATGGCATGATATAAGTGGTAATAAAAAATTCATGCCACATCAGCATAAAAGGGGCAAAGTGGGTTAGATTTACAAGTTGAGAGGGCTAAATGGAAAAACATTACAAGTTCAGGAGGCTAAGTGGAAAACAATTACAAGTTCAGGTGGCTAATAGGTTGTCCCTTAAGTTGAGGGGCTTAAGTGAAAAAAATGGACAAGTTTAGGGGGCTACATATGTATTAAGCCCAACAGATTATATAGTAAAGTAGTGCCATAAAATCTTTAGAAATGACCAAAGGTAGCTTAATTCATAGAAAATATCAGCACAGAAAAGTACTCATTTATATTCACGTAAAACAGATTGGAGTACAAATCAGGCAAGGTGCATAACTTTATAACATGAACGAAAGACAAACTCATTACCAGAATCCAAATTGCGGTTGGTCCCCATTGCCACAGTTACTCTTATGCCAGGTTCAAGTGCTTGATCAACCACAACATTCTGCATAATTTAGCTTCAAATCTGTGAGACATTAAATATACAACAGGCTTGGTTCCAATCCAGAATTCAAAGTCAAAATCATAAAACTGGTGCTGAATGACTTAACACCAGATATTGATGTGCAGAAAGCTTGATGCAAGGGAAAGAAAAACACTATCAGTTAAGCTTTCATGTTCCGTAAAATACATTACAAAAACCTCGACTGAACAAAACGGTTGAGCTTAGCACAAGAACACGAGAAAACATATTATACAATTGAAACGAAATAAGATTGCGAAGCGTGTTTTTTTTACTTTGCTTAGTCTATAATCTCATTCAACAGTCCTATGAGAAAAGAGCACCACCTAGTAATTATCCAACTCCTGCTATTTCTAATCAGGAAGGCAAAACAACACAAATGAAATCACCTATACTTTATATGACACAATGAGGCACTTAAGTTAGGAAAAAAAAGGATATTAATATTACATCAGTAATAAAATCAAGCATATTGCTACCTTACTCAAACCAACATCAATCAGAGTCCCTACAGAATTTGGAGCTTTCTCATTTAATGTGATTCCTGCAAAGTTAAATACGAGACATCAAATAGCAAATTTAACTACGGGAATAAAAAAACGCTGAAAATAAAAAGTTCCGCATAAGGTATCTAGATTTCCAAAAAACCAAAGGTGCACAAAAATCAACAACTAACCACCTTTGACGAACAATAACATTTCTAGTTACGATCATGAATCTTTTTCCCACATTTTGAAAATATTTTTTTATTTGAAGGCATGTGAAAGAACCACAATATCAAACACTTACCTTCTCGAAATTGACACCACTCGTGTTTGCGCAAATGATGTGGAGCATCAAGTGGAGGCAATAGACCCTTTCAAAAGCAAAATTCAAAGTACACAATTATAAACAACTTCAGGTCGAAAATTGAAACAACACAAAATTCATCAGCATTGAGTAACTCACCACAAATCTCAGGCTATTATGCTTTGGAAACAGAGTTTTTCTCAAATACTGCGGAGTCTCAAGGTACCGCAAGATCCTTATCAGAAACGCTGCACCAGTTTCATTCTCATCATAATCATTACCCATGTTCACGGTAGGATCCTCATTATCCGAACTAGTCTTATTATCAAACACCACTACCTGTTTATCAGACAAAGGTAAAAAATCCACTCTCCAAAACACCATCTCAAATATCATTACACTAATCACAATTACAAAGCAAACATTCGTATACAATTACACAATAATCTCTAACAGAACAGAAGCACGGACCTCATCAATTCGAAATATAGTGGCAGCACGAGCAATCTGACCAGCCAACTGATAAAATTGAAATACAAAAACGATAAACATGAATTAAAAAACTGCATAATAGATAAATATAAGCTATGGAAACTGTGAAGTCATACTCGGGTAGCGAGTTCGAGAGATTGAGCGTTGTTGATGATGGAACCGGGGACGGCTATGCTTACTGTAGGTATTTCCTTGAGTTTGTTATTAGCTTCCTCTGTTGATATTTCTTCCTTCTTTTTCTTCTTCTTCTTCTTCAGCTTTTCCTGAGAATCGCCATTGACGAGTTCCTGAGGTTTGAGCTCATTTGTTAATGGCTGGGCGTCTGTATCTGATTCTGCTCTCTTCTTCTTCTTCCCCATTGCTTTGAGGTTTTAACGGAGCTTCTTCCGGGTTTGGTCAGGGTTTTTCCGGGAGCTATGGGTTTTATAGCGTGTTGTTAGGAAGAAGAAAGTTTCTTATGTGATGGGCTATCGGGTCGGGCATCCTATAAAACCAGGTTGGAAACCGAATTCAAATGCCCGCAGATATCTATTTGTGAGAGTATAATAAATCGGCCGAGGTGCATGCTCTCTTAGTTGCAAGTTATATCAATTTGTTATACTTTAAAAGCTCATGACAACTACTCGTTAACCCTCTACGTTGTTGAGTATGATACACCGGAGTTGTTCTACCATTTCTCTATTTGGTTGGGGTTGAGTTACAAAAAAATTTGTTTTGCTGTTCTTTTTTTATATATAATAAAAGAGCTGAAAATACTGCTTGAGCAATGTGCTAATTGGCAATGTCATTAGTAAGTAATTTGTGGGATTAAACCTCATGTTGATCTCTTAGCCTGTATTGTGGATGCTGCTGAATTTAGTTTATGCTCCTACGGCTTTCTTCTTTGTGATCATTTCGGGTATTGTCTTGTGGCCAAGCATGATATGCTTGATGATGTTGTCGATCCGCCTTTGGCATTCATGAAGTCCAAGGATCAAACTGCAAAAGCTCAGTAATGTGGCTGTTCAAGTTGATTGTCTTTTTGTTGTCCTCATATTTCTTATTTATTCGATGTTATTAAGGATTGTTTTGTGCTTTTAAGAGGTTTGAATTTTGATTCAATCTCAATTGTTAAGTGTTCAAAATTCAGCAGCTCATTTGTTAAGAAAAGTTGTCTAATTCTAGATTTTTGGTGAGCGGACAATGTTAAGTGTTTTGTTTTCTCATTGATGTTTCGACATTTGGGGATTGAATTGAGTATATTAATTCTCCATGTCGAGCTATTCTCTTGCATAAGAACAGCATAATAACAAATTCTGTGTCCACTTTCCCAGGCAACAGGTTAATGGTTTAACTAATGTGCTTGCTGTCTACACAATCCTATGCTAGTGCCGCTCTCTTTAATTGTATTCCACGTTCAATTTCTCCGGCTTTGCTAGCCAAATGGAAGCTCATTAGTTGTTTTTCCTTTGGAAACTGAAAAATACAAATAAAAGAATTCACTTAAGAAGAAAAAGGTAACAAACATTGATTCAAAGTATTCTATCATTTATCCTGAAAGTGTAAATAAATTAAAAAGAAAAGGTCAAAAAATCCCTAATCTTTGTGTATTCTTTTCTAAAAACAAATCTGTCTCGACCCTTATTATTTCACAACTAATTGCTGTAGATTGCATATTGCATCCCCTTGTACCCTATGAAAAGTGAAACTGTTTAGTCAAATAAGCCATCATTAGCTGCAATCCTACCTAAATATACTACCTCAGTAGCCCTTCTCGGATTCCTCAAACCATCCTTTTCAAATCTTTGAAGAATCTGCACTGTACACCTCTTGGAAGTGTTCAATCGAATCATGTGAACCTCTTATGCATACTCCCCGAGTGTGATTTGGCACACGTATGCACACGTGTAATGCGTACAAAAGACAACTTCAAGATGTTGGGAAGAGAAAAGCCATAATTGTACACTATAAACTCAAGAAAATTTATATTAAGATACAGCTTTACAAGATGTCCTAGATTTGCTATCAAAATCCAAGAATATAATGGAGGTGTTATCCTTCGTCCGCAGTGTTCTAGCCTCACTCAATAAAAAATTAGCAACTTTCTCAGCTGGAGTATCCTCTTCTGTCGAGTATTTCTCCCTCGTCTGTGCAGTTCAAACATCACAGCCGAATGTTAGTTGTAGTTCAAATTTTTAACATGACATGTTTTGGGAACAAATCTGCCCCTAACATTTTGGAGTACATATATATCGTTAATGGAAGAAAGTAAAAAGTTATCCTCAACATTTCCCCATAGAGAATCTTGTCTTTATAGGTTATGTTATCTGAGACTAAAATTGTTGCATGTACTGTTATTTTAACCCACAACTGCTCTAAGTTGGAAACATTAAGGATAAAGTTTTCCCATTTCTTACGTGAGGGATATATTGACACTCCCCCAAAATGTTGGGGCTAAATGTGGACATCTTCCTTGGTTTTATCACAAAAAATTTACCTGCACCACAAGCTGGACTGCCTTTTTAAGACTAATGACATCCCAAAAGCCATCACTGCAGATATGCATGATCCAAAGACAATTAAGCAAAATTGAAATAATCATGAGCCTCAGACAAGATAACAAATGACGGAAATACAGTTGATGGCTGCAAAAAGTATATCAAATGGAAAAGCATATCACCTTGCCATCAGTGCAAAGGCGCTACTAGCTCGGTCTATATGTACAGCTTCACTTATGTAGGGTTCACAACTGAATCGGGCCTCCTGTTGTTTCAGAAACTTGTCTCCAAGCATTCGAGCAAGATTCAATCCTGAACAATAAGGAGATGGGGAAATAAATACGAAGAAAAAGACATCAACCCGAAATTTTCCTGTCTAATAAGTTATTCAGTCATTTTGGCCTTACCACAAAGACGTGTTTCCCCATCTTTCAACGGTTCTCCTGATTCATTGATTCTAAGTCTTTCAGAATAACTAGTTATTCTGTGGTCTTCCGTCATTTTAATCTGCCTGTCGTCAACACTGGAAATCATGTCTAGCTGTAAATATGGTATTCCCGATATAACTATCACAAAATTCATTTGAAATGACGAGTAGAAACAATAATATTAAATAGTAGGGGGGAACATTCAGCAGATAACAGCTAGGACATCAGCACAGCAACATCACAGGTTGAAATAACCAAACATGCTTTTTTAAGCACCATATTTTCCACCTCTAATCATCTGAAACTAACTTGTCTGACACAGAAGTATACATCTAGCATTTTGGCACATTATACCAACTCCAAGTTCCCTTCTTTTCTAGCATAAAATAATTAAAAAGAGAGGCCTCTTTAGTATCTGATGCTAACATAGTAGTTATAAGGGGTAATGGAATAAAAATTACTCAACTTTGACTATTGTTGGACTAAGGTAGCTAAATGCTAATTTTTGTCCTAAACATATCTGAACATTTACGTTTGTCCCTCTGACCTAGATCGAGCCACTTTAGATTTAGAGTCATGCCAAGTCAACTTCACTAATGTTTATAAAAAGTTACTGCGGTCTACAAACAATTATAAATTACAGTTTTAGGGGCAATAGACATAGGTCTTGACATTTGTTAGTCCCTCGTCAGTAATTTCAGTATGGACTTGGTCAGAAAATCATAGCAGTAACTTTAATGGGACAAAAATCAAAATTCTTTTTTTTCTTGAACAGATTGAAGTTTAGTGACTGATTGAAACAATAGGCAAAATTGAGTGACTATCACTGCAATTGTACCCGTAGTTATAATGGCAAGTACTTGAAAGAAACATCTCCCACAAAAAATATCAGCAAGTTAGGCTATTGATTCTTGGAGACTCTATCTGAGACTAAATGGTAGAGTTTCTTTTCTGAAACACTTTATTGAAACCATACGAAGAGAGGAAAGATAAAGCATACTTCATAACACATGCTGAATCCCCAACATTAGCACACTGAGCAAAAAAACTTTCGTCACCATTGGCCCAAATCAGAAGTACTGTTGCGGTACAACCCTGCAGGAAATTGATTTCTATTTAAACAGTCTGCTTTCAACAACAACGGTCACTAAAATTGATCTGAACAAAAATCAGTTATATTGTGGAACTCAAAAAAATCAAGATATCCAGGCAGGATGTCAAAGTGAACTACAGCTGTAGCATTCATATACACTGTGACTTGATAGGATATAGGAATCATATCTACTTGCATGTATTAGTTATTTGAATCAAGAAGTAATACCAGAAATCCATAACACTTGTCAACTTCAACTCATTATGTAGCTGTTTATAGTAAAGTACACAGAAAGACACTCCTAAGGTATTTTTCACGGAAGAAACTAAAGGTTGTAACTTGTATAGTTGTGGAAAACAATTCATTCCTCAAAAAAAATCTATAAAGATTTCCTTGTTTCCTAATATCACGCTTATGTTTTGGAGAACATCCAGATGATGCTTTTCAGACTTACTAATGTATAAAAAACCGGATGCTAGCATGACTTCTATTGCTGGATTAAAAACCCAACAACAATTATTTGTACTTTATCATAAAAAGTTATAATTTCACTATTCTATTTACATTTGGATATTAACATATGGTATCTCATTTTCTTACTATGGTATTACTATTTTTATATAACCAATAGGAATTTATAAGAACTTACTAATTTTATCACAGTCAATGTTAGTAAAAAAAAATGTAAACTCATGAAATATTAGCTTAAAATATTCAGATTTTTCATTCATAAATAAATTATAATCCTCTAACAGATTTCATATTCTTCTTTTATCACAATTATATTGATATTTTTTTATTATTTTACACCTACTGTGTCTATATTAGTATATAAATAGCATAAAATTGTAAATTAAAATTAAGAAATAGAAAAAATGATGAAAATGAGGAAAAGTAGGACAAAAGACAACACAAAATGGAAAATATTTTCCATTGCCAAAGCAGGCCTAATGTATCCACTGAAAGTCAATTTGAATTCTTTGGCAACCAAAAACAATTTAAATAAGTTTGAAACTTCCAACCTCTTTTCAGACCCTCATGCCCCCCAAGGAACAGATAATATCTTAAACATTGATGTTTCAGAAAGAAAGAATATAGCACATCAAGTTGTACAAAAAGGTGAAAAGTCCTTTATGATTTGCACTTTTAATTATTACTATATCATATGAGTTGCATAGTGGGGTTTCATATGTATAAATTCATGCTCCCACATTTTCAAGTTTTTATGGAATATTACACAAGTCAGCTAAAGACCAGTACCCAGTGCTTGGTCCCGTTTAGGGAATCCACCCATTAATCAGCTCAATTCAGACTTAGTGGGTCTTACACAGACAGGAAAGAACGAAAAGAACACCTTATTTAGCAAAAAGTAGATTTAACCGTCCAGGTTTTGAAAGCTCAAAACATAATCTTAAAGCACCTAGTAAAAGATACTAAGAAAAGGTAGCAAACAATTCAGGGCCTTCAACTTTAAAGAACCTGCTTTATTTTCTGTATAATCTTTCAATTTACAAGATGCATGCATGTAAAATTTTCAGTAACGATTCGTCACAATTGCTCAAACTTGAATGACAACAGAGAGAACAAGAAAGGGCAAGGAAAACCTCATAATAATTATTCAGGGAAGCTTCCGTTTGAGAAAATGCAATTCTAAGAACTTCTGAAGCATCACATTGCGATAAAACCCGCTCCCTTGTCAGTGAATCAGATAAAATATGAGCAACCTTCTCTGGAAGCATCCTGGAGTAAAGAGAATGGACAGATAATGATCATATACTACCCGATAAAACATAAGCAGCAAAGCACAATAAAACGAATACGAAGGGAATAAAAATTGATCTTGATCTGAAATGCAAAACCAATAAAGTTAATGCATAACACAGCCATGGAAAATATAAGAGTAAAAAAGTAAAGCAGAAAAGAAAACAAATTTTACCAGAGGAGAGACGACGGCCCGGTTGAAATGAAATTAAGAACTCAATAAATTACTAGGGTATTTATACAAGTTATAGTTTCTATAAAGACTTAAACCGGTTGAAATGAAATTAAGAATTCAATAAATTACTAGGGTGAAAACTTCTGACACGATTTACAGCGATAATCTGACTGAAATGACATGATTATCATTTTGCAATTTTTCGTTAACTTTTTGAATTTCCAACATATATGAACATATGAAAATATAGATAATATAACATGATTTTGACACCACAACGCGAACTTCCACCCTTGTACATGACCATTTTGGACAACAGCCAAAACTACTTTATTATTTAGCTCCCATTATTAAAAACAAAGAAGTGAAATTCAATCTACAGGATACCACAAAAAAAAAAACAGAAGTATGAAAACTAACTTGCTAGCAGAGTCAGCAGCTGCTACTCCACCATGCCCATCACATATACCAAAGACTCCAAACTGCAAGATAAGTAATCAGGTCAATTAGCTGTTCCGAAATATATTACATCTCCCTTTTCACATATTCCAAGATCACATATAACATCAATGAATTAAAAGACAATCTATAAATCCAAACCTGGTCAATTCCAGGGAGAGGCCATTGAGAATAGGACACATCTTCCATTGGAAGCTTCTTTCCTCCACGACGCAATGCCATTGGATCTGATGCCATGCCTACACCAAAAGGCGTTTCATTTTGACATTTAGATGTAACATGAACCTGGAAGAAGCAAAATATATACAATGGCATCATTAGCAAACACAATACTAACATACTGTAAGCAAAAAGCTCTTAAAGGAAGGGTAATTTATTCTGTCATCTGTCATGCTAGCTTTAAATAGCTTCACATAGAAACCTTGTACGATAACACAGAAAAAGAGAATAAAACAAACAACAAAAAGTTATGCATCCTGAGATTTAATGGGATTAAATCTTTGCAGAAAGGTAAATCAAGTACCTCAAGACTTCAAAATCTTGTAAAAGAATTCAGTTTTTTGGACAACCATATTTAAAAAGAAAACCAACCATCATTATAAAACAAATGCATAAATTCACAACATAAATAAAAGGATCAGCTCGAATTACATATATGTTTGAGGTTGTGCCAAGCGTAATTATGTCTCCATTACATAGATCAAAAGGATCACCCCAGTGCCTGCTTCCAGAATCAGGATGATTAATCGGTCGTGAATTCAGCAGAGTTCCATTCAAGCTACCCATGTCAACCAGCTCCCACTTTTTCTTCTGAAATGACAGGGATCCACAAAATCAGTGCACAAATAATGCAGAATAAACATCACATAATCAGAATAATGTGCAAATCCAGAAATTACATCCATATTCCAGTTAATCATCGCATGCTTCCCAGACACCTCCGAGTCCTTCAACATTAAATCCCTGGAAATCCTTCCAAGGGTCAGCGGAAGCCTTGAAGAATTCATGGACTGCACAGAACAAAGAAGTCCACGAGAAGGACCAGAGATGACCTCCAAAGAGATGCAGCTTCCTGCACTTCTAATAGAAAAATATGATAACATTCTTTTCACATTTATACAGATAAAAGTAGCTTTCCATAATCAGCCTCCTCATACAAATAAAAGTACAAGAAATTACTTTGATCAGTGATAACCTTGGGCACCAATTCCTGAAAGGTATCATTGTCCAGACCAGATATTGAGACAGTATCTTTATCTTCCTGAGCTGCATGTGTCTGTGGTTCAGCTAGGTGTTCCTTCAAATTTGGACGCCTAAGGGTCTGACCAACTGAGATATCCTCTCCAGCTTCTGACTCCACATCTAAAACCAAGCTATCTCCTGAAATGAAAGTACTAAATACCATCACAACATTGCAAAGGGAGATACAGAGTTGTTTTCCATAGCGTAAAACACAAGTAATTTAGTAATTTGATGAGAAGTGTACAATATTCTGCAATACCTTGAGTCAGATAGACTGATGTAGAAGGAGGTCTCTGTTTATGCATAAGTCCATAAGGACGGGACAGGCGCAATTGACCTTCATTTTGATAACATGCCCCCTCTAGATCAAAATTTCTTGCCAATTCATTGCTTTCCACATCATCTGATACTAGTGGACGCTCTAACTCAGAAGCCTGAAAATGGAGTTTGGAGGTGTGAAAAATAGTGCACCCAAACGCACCCATTCCAATAACACAGGAAAACAAGTACAAAGTAACTTCTCTTTATCGACATTGCAAATAAGTTGAGTGTCATAATTTCAAACCCCAAAATCTTCGAATTACAAGTAAGTTGAGTGTCATTAAGTATTTAAAAGTAACTAAATGTCATCAGATACTTGCAAAGCTTCTAAAGAGTTCCACCTCCAAAAAGGTTGGCGTTTATGCAAATGAAACAAGTACATGCGTAAAATATCACACATCAAGTAATGCCTACCCCCAAAACATATGCATTTAAGCAGCGAAAAACATCTCTCAAGTCCAAAACAAATAATCAATCACTGTAGCATAAATACTTCCGACATTGCAACTTCATAGAATCAAACAACAACAAAATTCATGGAGATATAGATTAGTCACCATGAATTTATCAATGCTCTTCATTCTAACAACTAATGATCATGTCCAAACAAGTTCTAGTGTCAATCAAACCCTAAGGCATTGAAGGTCAACACGAAAACCTAAAGGAGACCAACTGCATTCCTTAAACATCGATCAAACAATACAAAATCAACCAGTAAAACCAAAGAACAAACTAAACGAATAAAAGATATTGCTGCAAACTCGGTGCCATCTGCCATCCTCTTTAGCTTTTTAATTCTTAAACATACTAAATTGAATCATATCTCTCTATCTCTCTTCATACTAATAGGTGATTAAACAGTAACCAAATCAGCTACAAGAAAAACCTGAGCATTCATTGAACCAATCAAATAGAAACATCACATTACATGAAATGAAATGATAGGGAGGATCAAAGACCTAATTTTATGGAGATACAGATTAATCACCACTAATTTATCAATGCTCCTTCTTCTAACATCTAATGAACATGTAAAAACAAGTTTTAATGTGAATCATATCCAAGCCGTTAAAAGGCAACACAAAAACCTATAGGAGACAATCTGATTTACCATAACACCAATCAAATAGTATAAAATCAATCAGTAAACATAGAAAACAAAACAAACGAAATGAAAAGTTTTAGCTGCAAACTCAATGACATTACATGAAATGAAATGATAGAGAGGATCAAAGACCTAATTTCATGGAGACACAGATTCATCGACATCAATTTATTGATGCTTCTTATTCTAATATCTAATGATCATCTAGAGACAAGATTTAATTTGATAATCATATCCCACGTCATTAAAAGGCAACACAAAAACCTATAGGAGACCAACTGATTTTCCTTATCATCAATCAAACAGTAAAATCAGTAAACATAGAAAACAAACCAAACGAATGAAAAAATTTAGCTGCACACTCCATGACATTGCGTGATTGAGAGGATCAAAGACCTAATTTCGTGGAGAAACAGATTAATCGCCATCAATTCATCAATGCTCCTTATTCTAATATCTAAATATGAGCATGTAGAACAACGAGAACACCATATGATTTACCTTAACATCAATCAACAGTATAAAACCAATCCGTAAACATAGAAAACAAACTAAACAAATGAAAAAAAAATAAAAATTAGCTGCAAGCTCAATGACATTACGCGATAGAGAGTATGAAAGACCTAATTTGATGGAGATACAGAGTAATCAGCATCAATTTATCAATCCTCCTTAATCTAGTATCTAATGAGCATGTAGAACAACGAAAACACCAACTGATTTACATTAAAATCAATCAAACAGTATAAACTCAATCAGTAAACATCGAAAACAAACTAAACGAATTAATTTCATAGCCGCAAGCTCAATGCTATTAACTGCTGAACCGGACATCCAGTTTAGCTTCTTAATTCTCAAACGAGCTAGATTGAACCATATTTTACTGCAAATTAAAAGGCGATTAAACAAAAGCAGAGCAGTGATTCAAATTCTAGGATTAGAAACAAATTAATGAAACAGAAGTGAGGATGAGAATAAAAATGAGATTGCGTGAAATGAGAGAGGGTAGGGTACCTTGAGAGTGCGAGAGCGGGAGAAGGAGAAGAAACGCCATGGACGACAGGCGATGAAGATGAAAAGAAGGAAGAGAAGCAACATAACACCGACAATGGCCTCTACCACCAGCATCGCCACCGTCGTAGCTTTCTCTCTCTTCTTTTTGTCTCTCTACACAATTACTGATTTCCGATTTACTCGCTTTGAAATAGTCGCACCCCTCCACCTCCCTCTTTTTCTATCAAACATTTTCATTTTTCTTTTTTTCTTAACCCATCCTTAAAGTTCACACTTTTTTTTCACTAAAACACGTATAAACACTTAACTCTAAAAAACTCGTCATTTGGACGCATTTTGTATATATGGCATCATATTGGTAAGATAAACATAATAAAAAGAGTGAAAAAAACTAAAATGGTAAAAAAAAATTACGGTAAATTATAAAAATACACCTAATTAATTTCATCTTATTCCATTTTCATTCTTCTTCTTCATTTCTTCTCATTCCTACCTCTTCATTTTTTTTCTAATTCTAATATGAAATTCTAGAACTTATGGAACCAAACTGAAATCTAGAAGAATTTCTTTATGATTTCAAAGAATCTGAAATGGAATTCTATATATAAAATTTGAAATTTCCATATTTCACTCGATTTTTCAAATCATAAACTGTGAAAAATTCCAAATTTTATAATCTGGAATTCCAGTTTCCAAATCTGAAAATTCCTAATTTTTATGAACTGAAAATATTTTATTTTAAATCTTGAAATTCCAGATCATAAAATCTGGAAATTCTTGATTTCAAATTTGGAAAATTTCAAATTTGGAAAATTTCAAATTTGAAGTCTGAAAATTCCAGATTTTATGATTTGGAAATTCTTGATTTCAAATATGGAAGAAATTTGAAATTTTCCAAATTTTAAATCTGGAATTTCCAAATCCATATTTGAAATCTGGAAATTTCAGATTTCATAATTCTGAAATTCCAAATTTTGTATTAGAAAAAAAAAAAAAAAGAGAAAAGTGGGGACCAAAAATGTTCATTTCCAAGCGAGTGTATTACACTCTCTCCAGTGAAATTGAGATTGGGTGCATAAAGGGCCAAACGCATGTGAAAAGCCAAGTTGAGGGGTTAAGTGAAAACCCCAAAGTTCATGTGCCTAAATGAAAAATAGTGCCAACTTCAAGGGTTCGAAGTAGGATTAGGCCTTTTTTTTTTCCTTTTTGTATTTTATTTTCATTTTCCTATCTAGGATTAAATCCGGTTGGTTGAAATGGAAGAGCGCATAATGGGCTTTTCTTTGCAATTTCGCCAATTCCAAATAGAAATAGATTTAATGGAAAATTTTACTACACTACAATTAGACTTGTATTGTTGTATGGTACGTAATGTTGGGCAGTGAGATAATATCACCTTTATAAAATGTTTGAGCAGAGATGTGTATGTTGCGATGGATGTGTGGCCATACGAGAAAAGATCGGATTATGAATGAAATAATTAGGACGAAAGTAGGAGGTTACATGTATTGATAATAAGGTGATAGTAAATTGACTAAGGTGGTTTGACCATGTAAAAACAAGGACGAGTAATACGCTGATTACAAGGGTCGAAAACTAGCAAGGGGATGAAACGGTGAGGGGTGGCAAAGATTTGAGCGAACTTGAAAGAGAGTGATTAGGTGTGATATGAGTTTATTAGAGATTGAGAAAAATATGGTGGTGGATAGAATGGAATGGCGGGGAATAATTTATGCCGCCAACGCGAATTGAGTTTTACGGTTCTTTTTTATTATTCAAGTTAGCCGATTCTGAATCATTTCGGGACTACAACTTTGTTGTTGTTGTTCCTTTTTGTGCTACCTTTCACTAGCTAAATCTTATCTGCCCCAAATTTCGTGTGGCGTTAGACTTCATTGAAACCTCGATCAACCAACCCACATTCTTCTCTCTTAGCGACAAACCGAATGTCCACCTTCTAGCCATAATTTGACACACTATATATATACAAGAGTGGTGCTCACCTAGTCGATAACTCACCAACTAAAATTTGGTCAACCACCATTCAATTAGAATTTGAGGGTGGAGATTAAAACCTAATGAACGCTAAATTCATTGGGCCAATCCGTTACACAGAATGTCCGCTATGTAAATTCCAGAATCTCTACCTATTTTACTTTAATTATAAATAATATTTTTTGTTTACTATACCCTAGATAGTCTTGTATCAACCCGTCGTTTTTAGATGATTTTATTATATTTAAATCTCCACCTTTAGATTCTAATCTAATGGTTATTGACCAAATTGTATTTGGTCAGTCATTGACTAGGTGAGCACAACTGATATATACAATTGATTACATAATTTGACACATAATATATACATAGTTGATTATTTTTTTAGCTTAATACATCTTCAGCCCCTTCAAGTTGTTCAAAAGCTGCAATTGACCTCCTCAACTTCAAAACGTTACAACTAACCCCCTATACTTGTCACAACGTAACAAATAAACCCCTAGTTTCAAAATCGATGTATCAAAACGTACAATTTTTAGGTGGTACATATTATAGGTACGAGATTATGATAGATGGAATGGGAAATTTTGTAAATGCTATTATCAATCGTTTCCACATTTTAATACGAACAATTTTGAATTGGGAGGTTATTGAAAGTAATTGAACAAGATCAAATGGTCATTTGTAACTGTTGACAAGAATAAGGGATTATTTGTAATAGTTGAACAAGAATATGGGGTTATTTGTTGCGTTCAAACAAGTATATGGGGTTATTTGTAATTTTCTGAAGTTGAAGAAGACAATTGTAATTTTTAGACAATTTGAAGGGGCTGAAGATGTATTAGGCCTATTTTTTTCAATTAACCATCTCATTGAGATGATATAGCTAATTATATAAATTGGAATGTCAAATTATCCTAATTGAATATAAATAATTTATAAACGTTTAAGCTAAATTGATGTGGTATTGTATACTGAAGATAAATTGACACTTAATCAAAACCTTTAGAACTATTTGATGCGAGGTAAAAGGAATAATGAGTAAGCAAAGATTTCTGGCAGAGTACGATAAAATTGGTTAAAAATTCCTACAAGATTTGTCGTCATAGTCGGTACTTCGATATCAAAGTCGGTCATTCACCTTATAAAGAGAGAGGGTATATCTAGAATGATGGAGATGAGTTGAGTTAAAAATAGATAAAAATAACTAAGTAATCCTTAGTGGATTTAAAAGAAAAATATCAATAAGACATCTTTAAAATCTGTATATCTACTATTTTTTTTAAAAAAAAACCTTAAAGCTCTGTTGGACTCAACTCAGCCCAAAATATCTACATGTTCTCTTGTAAAAGCCGGTTGGGCTGGGTTTCCTAATGCCTGGATCTAAATATAGTTGGGCTTGCTGATTCAAACAAAGTGCTCAACTTCTTCCATTCTTGTCTTTTTATTACATAATTTTTTTTTCTGATGAACTCTATTACAGAAAGCTTTCATAAAGGTGGATCTATCCATTCTCAATATCAAAACAAATCATAAACCTCTCAATGAGATTTTACAGATGAAGGTCTTACGAGTTAAACCAACTCTTATTAACTTCTTTTTCACTATAATTAAAAACTTAAAATTTCACTCGTGAATTTATAAAAGGTGAAGCATGTATATGTCATAAAAATACTTTCAATTATTAAGATAATCTTGACTTGAATATGAGATTTTTGTTAGAGTTAAGATTATAATTTTAATCTCCTCACCACTTTTTGACAAGTTCACATCAAATATGTACATGAAAGGTTTGGACTTCGAATCAGTTGACTCACAAATTTTTTTCTTAAACAAAAACCTTGGTCCCTTTTTTAAAAAACTACATGTTTAATACATTTTGTATTATAAAATAAAATTTGTATCATATTAACTCTAAAAAGATGTCCTTTATTGAAAGAATATTTTTTATGAAGTAAGAAATACATTAGATGGTATTTCAAGATCGAGTAAGAGAAATTTAAGTTAGGGCATATAAAATGCACCAAATAGTTAGAAAATTCTAAAGAATATATAAACTAGACATATAAATTTAAGTTAGGGCATATAAAATGCACCAAATTTAAGTTAGGGCATTATATTTTTAACATTGATTTCGCATATCATATCATTCCTAATTTGTTGAACCTCATAAGTATAACATCTCTAAAGACATAATATTATCTTTTTTATTCTAATAGTATTGGGACATGTATATGTACTAATACCCAGTTTGATATTACTTTTCCACGATCTAAAATAAGCTTTTCTGGCTGAAAACGTCGTTTCCACTTTCTAAGAAAGCATATGAAGCTGCTTTCAGAAAAAAACTACAATTTGGAGAAATTTTAAGATACTTTTGGAGTAAGAATGACGTGGTATTTCAGACTAATAATTCGATGACACGTCACATATGTTAGTATCTAGGGTTGATGATTTAGGGTCTAGGGTTTTTATTTTAGGTCTAAAATTTTATATAAATTATTAACTAAAAATTAATTTTTTAATTAATTACACGTTGTCAAAATCTTATTGGTTGATGTAACATATGCCAACCATTTATTGGTTTGGAGTACCACATCATCGTACTTCAGGAGTATACTAAAATCTCTCATATAGCTTGTAGTTTTTAGGAAAAGCAACATTCGCAATTTATTCGAAAAGTTGTTATTGATGTATTTTTAACTAAAACAATTGTAACTTTCAATATAATATTTTTAAGAATTTTGTAATTTAGTCACCAAACACATACTAGTTTTTTTTTTTTCCTCACAACACTTTCCTTTACAACATTTTTCTACATATCGGCTGTTTCACCATACAACAATGTCAAACTAGCTCTAAGACCATGTTCTTTATGACTGAATTGAATTGAACTGAATTAAATACTAATGAACTGAATTGAATTGAAGTGCATTTACGGAAAGGAAATTACTAAACTGAATCGGTTGAATACTACTGAACTGAAATAAATTACTGATAAATCATAAAAAACAAACCCTAAAGTCAACACATCGATAATAGCTTGTACTTAAATAGTTATGAGCAATTGTCCATTTCAAATAGAAAAGATATTAATCGGACAATAACCTAATTAATTTGTAATAATTATTAATTAACATCTATAGCATCTACTTAAGAATATTCAAAACTGTCCCAAACTACCTATATCATCCCTTTCACATAGCTATAACTTTACCAAACTTTGAGAGAAAATATTTACTTTTGAATTCAACATTATTTATATATAAAAAAATCAAAGATATACAGTGTTATACAAGTTTTTTCTTAATTTTCATGGATAAGAAGAGAAGAATGTGACAAAATATTGGACCAAAAAAGTTAATATTAATGGAATTAATATTATATAATAATAATAAATACTAAATTACATTCATTGAGACTTAATCACCAAGTTTTCTCAAATAACTTTCCTTTTTCAATTAAACTAACCCACTAATGATTTATTCCCTTTGTCTATATTCATCTTTATTGAATACCACTATTTGTTCGTTCCTGTATACTTATGATGCATATATACATCACTTTAAATATGGAATTATCATATAAATATAACAATGTTTTAGATACAATGCTAAAAATTTATCCACAATACAAAGGACATTGCTATATATGTTGATGTATGAAAAAGGTTCAAGTCACTTTTCAACATATATGCTATATCAATGGAAATATTATTAGACATGTTTCTTGTCCAAGCCATGTCCAATTAAGTAATCATAAGGTCGAGAAGAAGTATAATTATCATCGTTTGACTAATTAATCATGAAGACTCTCACAATGTTATCCCGTACAGTAGACCAATTAAATGATTGCACATACTAATGAAGGCTTACACCTCCTTATGCATAAAATCATGAAATCTGACGAATTAAGGTGGTTATAACCATTTTCAACACTCGGGATACATGGCAGTCAGCTACAAATAGAACAATATCACAATTAAAAAAGTATATCATTTTATATGTCTCCAATAAGGAACCAACCGTCTTTCTCTTATTCTACATCATCTCTAACTTGACTTCATGTTGGTTATAAGTTACAACCGCTTTAAACATTTACGAGAACATGAAACTCAACCAAAACACATAGGCTCATCCAGTTACAGATAGAATAATATCACAACTACAAAAAGGTACATTTTTTTTCTCTTATCCTACATCCTCTCTAACTTGATTGTCCAGAGTAGGATCTCCGGTCAATAGTTCCTTATGGACCACTCATTCTTGTCTTGTCTCTTCACTTTCAAAGATCAATCACGCAAGAGAACACGTTGTCATCGATGATCGTTGTTAAGTATCCGCATTAGCTAGCTAAATGAGTAATGAAATGTGTATAACGGTGAGGCAATCTTATCCCTTCATCAAGGTGCCTTTTGGGGATGAGTTAGGTCTAATTGAAGATGGTATCAGAGCATTCTAATCCACAGTTGGGAAGCCAATTGTTAGCGCCATCCACAGATGTCCGGCTCTACAAACTTCACACTTGAGATGTATATTTCTAGGCGCGAGGGGTGTATTATGTATCCACATTAATTGGTTAGCTAAATGAGTAATGAAACTTTTATAAATGTGTGAAAATTCTCTCCCTTCAAGATGACTTTTGGGGATGAGTTAGGTCTAATCTAAGATGATACCAAAGCCTACTAATCCATTGTTGTGAAGCCCCATTATTGGCGCCACAGTGCAAATGTCTGGTCCTACAAACTTCGCGCTCCATATGTATCTTCCTGAGCATGAAAGTGGTGTGTTAAGTATCTTATATTGGGTAGCTAAATAAGTAATGAAATGTTTATAAATGTATGACAACCATCTCCTTTCAAAATGTCTTTTTGGAATGAGTAAGCTAATTTAAACACATCTCTACTAAATACGCCTAGAAATTATACTCGATCACCCGTTTTTGTCCTATTTAATGCACGTCATCCAAAAAAAAAATCAGATAACAAAATATAGTTCCGTTGCATATATCAAATATTGATGTGAACGTGGACGCGACACGTTAAAGTACACTTAGGATTTATCCACAATGAAAAGGAAGTTGCTAGGCTCTTATATGAAAAAAAGGTAGAAATCACTTTCAAAATAATCAAGCTGTGAATTCATAATGGAGCACCAAAATGATTAATTTAATTAATTACTTTAATTAGTAGTGATTAATTATCAGAAAAAATAGCAACATCAGCAGCTGCTATTAGCAGTGTAGCACTAAACATGCAATCTAGTTGAGACTCAAAATATGTCTTGTCGCTGTCTAATTTTGATTATCCAATTAACCTGCAATCTAATTGACGTTAACTAGCTCTCCCACTATTAGGTTCTTTTTTCATGGGCTCGATGTAATAATTATAATTAATTAATTAGCTCTAATCACCTTATAATTGGCAAAATAAAAGAACCACTATTTCAACGACAAATTTGCATGGATAACGTATGCATCCTTTAGGTAAATATATTCATTATAAAAATCTTAAATAAAATATTATGTCATGTACAGTTAAACCTCGATGAAGTAATATTCGATAAAGTAATAACCTCGCTTAAGTAATAAATTTCGTCGGTCCCAACTTGGGCTAATGTCGTAAAGTAATATTCTCGCTAAAAGCATAAGATAGTAAAAAATTTGAAAATCCTGAAGGACCCAAGTAATATGTAAAGTAATAATACCAGAATTATACGTATATATAATATGCATGAGTTACAAAATTCATTTTTTTAAAATATGAATATATAATATCTTGTTTCTTCTTTTCACCAAAACTAAAATTAACATCATCATAGACTTTACGTAAAGCATAAATAACTCTTGGTATGTTTTGCTCGTGTTGTAACAAGTAATTGTTCAAAGTGTTGATTGCTTGAACTGCTTTCTTTGATGACAAACTTGGGATGACATTGCTATCGTCTGGTTCAAGATCAATCTTTCATCAATGTTCATAACCGACTCAAAAATTTGTTCATCCGTAGGTGATCCTATTGCTATTGTCCGGTTTAGGACTAGTCTCTTCATCAGTGTTCATTATCGATAAAGTAATAAATTCGATAAAGTAATATTTTTTTCCGGTCCCAAGAGTATTACTTTAAAGAGGTTTAACTGTACCTCCCTCCTTCAACAGTACCATATAAGATATTAACATAAAGAAAATATATTTACATGATCGACTACAAACCATTTACAATAAGAAATAATCACTCTAATTGATGATAAATAACATTTGCGTACCAAAAATATAAAGCAAATATTTGCCTGTTAACATAAATTTAATAATAATTTTTAATATATTTGTACGTCAAATGACACATGAACTTGAAGCATACCGAATTAAACTTGTTTACGAGTCTAATATGGTTATGGCCCTAATCTAAGCAGTTGGGCTTGGAGAAAGAAAAAAAATCGTGTTAGGCTTACATGACCCAGTTTCGATAGAATTTCTACGTACTTTTTTCATCAGTTTGAAATTTACAAAAGCATTATGGATGTCAACTAGACTTGAGGTTTGATTTTGAAGTTTGAGTCTAGCTCGCCTTACGTCCACATAAATATAATATAAGGAGTTGGACTAGACTAAGCTTGGGTTAAGTATTTTTATTCAAAAATCCAATGAACTTGGTTCAAAGTTCAGTCCAATTTGACCATGATCAGATCAATGCACTATATGAACTCATTTTACCATTTTTTTGAAGTTTCATAAGTAAATAAGGTTTTCATATTTCAAAACTTAAATCACTCAGTTCACGGAGTTTGATATCATGACACTGAACCAGTAAAGAATAATATTAAGGTCTAAAAATTACTTTTATTATACACGAGTTTTCGGATTTGAGCGTGTAGAATATAAACTCAACCTATCATTTATTGAAAAAGTTAGAGAATTTTGGTGGTAGAGATAACAATAACAGCTAGTATTAGCTATTCTGAATTCATAATGGAGTAATAATTTGGTATTTTGAATATTTAAATTTTAGAATCATAATTTGTTTATTACTGTTTTAACTTTTTATTGAAATTTTTATTTATGAGTGAGAAGTAAAAACTATACAAAAAGGAAGGGGAATTAAATTAAAAAATGGCACTAAAAATGGTCAAAAGGCATGCTTGTGTAAGCCATGAACTGGAATCTTTTGTCTTTCTTAAGAAAGTCAGTATTATAAAATTAAGTAAATACTCTATGAAAAAATAAAATAAATTGAAGTAAATAATACATGGAGGAAAAAACAAAGAAGGCCAAAAGTTAGATGACGCATACTAATTTAAAGATTCCTCCATTAATCATACTTAATTAACACTAATTAAATAAAGTTTGATCATGGATTCTGATGCTTAATTTCATTCTTCATTAATTAAATTATTAGTAGTACAAATACTAGTTAGTAATTAATTAATTCAAAGACAACATATGCATAGGTAGATAGTAGTACTAATTTTGATGTCAAAGAGTTGGCTCTCACTCATAATAATTAAAGATATTTTTTGTACTAGGAAACGTTTTTGAAAAGTTTTTTCCTTTCAATGTTTCCAAAGGTTAATAGCCATTAATTTAATCATACTTTAATTATGATTTGAAAACCTTAATTTAGGTATCAGAAACCTGTCAGCAGTACTGTTTAGGGATTTCAATATTGTGATTAAGATACTTATTTTCAAAATATTTGAGAGAATAATACGTTAATTAGACAGCTTGGTCTAAGAAACTCAAATTAAGTAAGGTCTCACTAAAAAGGTACAATGTGTTTCTAAGTTGGTAATGTACAGTTTAATATTATAATTAAGGATTAAGAGAACTAATTTAGTTTATTATGTCAAATTGCAAACGCACCAGCTAGCTAATTGTACTTGCTTCTGCATTCCAGTGGTAGCTAAATATCGAACTATTAATAAATATTCATTATAAAAAATTAAGAAATATTACGTACATAAAGAAAATAAATCAAAGCAGGCATCACAAAAAAATAAATTAAATTAAATTAATTTAGTGTTAGGTTAATTACTTAATTAGTGGATGTGTAATAAGGGTAGGTGCAGCTTAGACAAGTTGCTAACTTTTACTGTAAAGGGTGCAATGTACCCTGATGCATTTCTAAACATGGAAATCTAACCTATAATGCCTTTTGTATTCTTCCAACTATCAACTCTTTTTGCACCAAAATTGAATCTTTTAGGTATTAATTTATCACATTTTAGGGTAGGCCTAGTCCATTTGTTGTCTATCCACATGGGCTTACGGTGGTAGTGATGCTTCTTTGTTTATTCATGGGATAAACTATAATTTTACTACTATCGGACCGTCTCTCAGCACAGCAGGTAGAAGGTACGCTCACCCCAGGGTTTCAAAGGAGAAAGAGGCTGTTTTGAATTTTCTATTTGAATTTGAAGTCTTTTATATCATAATTCTTACATTCTTTTAAGCATATTAAGAACAACAAAAAAATAAATAGAAACAGCTGCATCAAAAGAGTTCTAAGAATTTTAATAAATTGAATTAAAAAATAGTGTGTTTAATTCATCAAAATCAATTTTATTAACTATGGGATCAACCCTAAATTTTCCATGCTTTCTTTCGAATTGTAGCGGCCACCAAGCTATTGCATAGTGGTTAAAAAATCAAAATTATTTTTGATAATTTTTTTTAACTTTTTGGTTCAAGGCTTGTTATGCTCCCTTTAGATGAATTCTCTTTCAATTAAAGTTTTCTGCATTCTCTAAAATTCAAACTCGAGACCTAATCCAAGCGACTTAGACTGTTAACCATCCAAACAAACTTTAATTGGGAGCTTAAAATCCTTTTTACTATTATTTATTTAATTAACTATGTTTAGAAAAGAAAACTAAAAGGGAGAGAGAAGAGAATTGATAGGATAGCACAAAGCCGACAAATAAAAAGGATAGAAGTAGTGGAGGATCACTTGGTTTCTTTTTCAAATGCCTTTTTAACATGTCTTCATATTCATAAAAGAGGGAGTGTCCGTACAATTTGTGATGTTTTGTTGATCAAAAAGTTTTCTTTTGCTCTGTGTTAATGGAAGCCCATAACCAACAACATTATGACGTTAACCCAAACTAAACCTTATGCATGTTAATAAAAAAATCTTCATTCAAACTCATCACATTTTTGTATGGATAAGTTCCAGATTTTTAGTGTTACCGGAGAAAATGAAATCAATATATATTTTCAAATTTAATTATTTTTTCGTAGAACAATCCAAAATGATTTTAGTCTAAATAAATCGGAATACATGTTTCAATCAAAGTCTTTTTCCAAATAGTTCTTATAAAATGTCACGTCATTTGACCGGAGGTCCTTCTCATTAGTGGAATACTTCTTAGCATGTGGTAAGTTATTATAGGGGTGGTTACTATCATATATCAGATTATGCTCATCAAACCTCGAACTAGGAAGCCGGAACCAGTCATTGTAGGGGCGGTTCCAACGGACTGGGAGAATAAAACCACCTGGCAGCATTGGACCTGAGGGGGTGAGCCCTCTAGATGCGCCATTAGTTATATATATATAGGCACTTGCCAAGGCTAAAGGGGTTTGGTTTCTTATTCGAAATTGTCTGACAAAATCCTAAAGATTTTGAATTAACCCAAGGGAACATATGATGTCCGTCTAAATGAATAAGGACACTTGTCTCGACCAGGACTATCTATCTAAGTGTATAAATTGCCACATCATTCGACTAAACATCCTTCCTATTTAGCAAAATTCTAAATCAAATTATGACACTAATATAATTTTAAACAATTTTCACTCTTCATTTTCTTTCTTATTTATTTTTTACTTTGACGTCAAACATTTTAACCTAGTCCACAATAGAAGACTATTATATTACTAATCAAACAGTTAATTATTGTGAATTAGTTAATATTTGTAGTATTAATTATCTTATTATGGGTAAAGTTTTTTACATAGAAGATTTGATGATTATCTGTCGGAGCTAAAAGGTTCTCTAATAAAGTTCATTAATTTGGGGGTGGTATTTTTACTAAGCGTGGAACTTGGATAAGTGTAACCCTTTTCTAATGACGAAATATAATTCATACTAAGTATAGGGACAATTTGAATAAATCTACTAAATTATGAGGAAAGTTTGAAAGGAAAAGAAAAATCGGGGCTATTTATTAAATCCTGCAAAGTTGGAGGCGAAATTTGTACTTTTAGATGGAAGGTCGTATCAGGTGGGCCTACCATCACACTCTTGTACCTTTTCTTTGAAATCCAATCCAATAAGGCTAATACTATACTTTATAGTATACCATACTGTATAGTATTTTGTTACCAAAAATTACTGTATGGTATTTTGGTATATTCACAATTCATCTAATTAAACAAAAATTCAATCCAAACGAAACTGTTCTATATATGATTATTATCATCACAGACAAAAGTTAGAAGCAAAGTTTCCACAATTAATTTCTTTTACTGTCAAACCAAATTCAGCTAAAATATCTGCAACTTTAATCTCTTCTCGAAAATTATGTTAAACTATAAAAGGCATGTGAAATTTGCACCGGTGGACATTCTCACCTTATGGATCATAGGATATATGTAGAGTGTTGTTTGAACAAATTAATTACGTAAATAAAGTCACATTTGAGGGAGAGCTTATACCACCCCGAAGCCAAGCCATGCCACTCGAATTGCATGAATTCTTGTTGGCAATTCTATAATATGCGCAAAAGTGGATTATGAAAAAAACACAAAAAAGATTTTAGAAAACCACGATAAGTCTGAAAATTTTCTCCTTAAAAGTTGAAGCCATTGTTCTCTATGAACCAACCATCAATATTAAATTGATCGCATTGGGTGGGTCCTGCCATCGAACAACTTATACTATCGATTGAATTTAAATACAAAATAATAATATTGAGATGTCATTAATTGATTTATTAGGTTGTCTAAAGAAAAATTTGGATAATTTTAATTAAAAGATACGTTGAAAAAAATTAAAATCAAACCCATGTTTTTTTTTTTAAAAAAAGAAAATTTGTGTAATTGCACTTACTATTAAATAACAAAGGAAAAATCCACGAGTCTGGTGTGTTTCGAACCCTTGACCTCCCTAATCATAAGTAGAATGTTTAACCATTAGGCTAACACTTTCACCACAACCCATTTCTTTTTTTTTACAAAAAATCAAACCCATATTTTTAGAAACTCTTAAAGTATATAACATCAATTATTTTTTAATTTTTTCTTAACTTATGAAAATATACATTAAAGTAACGGTTATTGTGTTTCTAGACAATTTAAAAACTCTCAATTTTAAAAGTTTATTATCATATGCAAATGATAAATTGATGAATTATAGAAAAAAAAACTATGTCTCTGTCTACAAAGGAAAGAAAAAAAAGGTATTTGATTATTAGTTTGATAACTCAGCAATACAAATCCAAATGAGCTTTATCCTAAAAGTTCAATTAGCTAGGTACCAAAAAAAGGACAACAAAAATTTTAACGTCACCAAAAATATGAAAATGGACCACAAAAAAAAGAGAAAAGAAATTAATCTGTAGCCATATATATATATTCATTCATAAATGGAGAAATTAGCATGAATGGCGTGGGATAAAAGGTCAAAATATATGGAAGGCAAGCTCTATGAAGTATGAAGTTATCAGATTAATACGATGGATTCCTAAATTTCGAAGATATAATTTTCTTTTTTTTATATATATAAAAGAATATATATATTTAAATTAGCAGTTTTAATTATAAAAATAAGCAGTTTATTTATTCATTGAGCTTGTGTAAAATAATATACTAATTACTTGAATTTATTTAAACTCATTTATTCTCTCCGGTAAGGTTTAAAGGTTAATTAACTATTACTTTACACAGTTAAGGAGAGCTTCAAGATTGAGAAAAACAATCTAATAGTTTATCTAGTTCTTGATGTAACCAGATTAAAAGTTTATAGATTATTGATGAATTATTATTTTCTAATTTTGTGCATCTTAGAATTTGACTCTGAAGACATGAATCATATATTATTATCTTGAAAAATATTGTTGCATTAAACTCATAATCTTTTATTCAAATACACCATATCCTAATTATTATCTTTTGAGGTGGCCTAATTATTTTTATTTTTTTTGAATATTCATTTTTTGTAATCATAAGAATCGAACTCATGATCTCACACTTCCTTGCGAAATGTAATGAGTCAGTGATGAACATTTAATTCAATTAAAAAAATATTACTTGTTTTAAATTATATTTTTTTTCAATTTGAAATACGGTTTTACAATTTTCCTAAAACCATATTAAAGTGTGATACACATAAAATAATCATTATGAATTGTAAAAAAGCAAAAAACAAAATGGAAACGTCTGCAAACCAAGTTATATGTTCAAATCCGACTTCTAGTAATTTAGGATTAAAAATATAAAAAAAATCATGAATTTAATATGTCTAAATAAAGATGGAAGTCTATAACTAGCTAAAGAAAGGCTCAATAATACAATTTTTTTGGCAAATATATATATAAAATTTGAAGGAGAAAAAAAGAAAAGAAATTATAGACACCCATCGCTATCAAAGGATCAAGAAATATATGAGAGAATCGTTGATTTTGGTTGGATTTTGTTGGTTTTCTTTTGGAAGGAAAGAAATTTGGAATAGCCAAATTGGTAAATATTGGAGTCATTATTATTATACACCTATCTGTCTCTCCCTTCAACTACATTCATGTCATGCCCATGTGATAGACATTCTTAATTCTGCCCATATTTGGCAATTTTATGTGTAATCCATTTGATGTATTTTAAGATTTTTATAATGTTTTTCTAAGTGGATTATGTCACCATTAAATTTATTTATATATCAAGATTTTTTTGTTACATAGGTGTGAAACAGAAAAAGAACAAAAAAGACAATAATAAACGAGATTAGGATAAACAAATTTAGTAAGAGAGACTTGAACACTTGTATCAACTAGAAATGAATATTTGAGGCTTACAGACGACACAACGCACTCGTGATGATTCAAAGAAGTTCATGCAATGTTCCAATCATCAATTCTATTTGATAGTAGCAAAATTTAATCCTTCCGTCTTTCACAGGATAAAACATAAAAAAATCCATAAAGGAAGACAAGCAGGGCGACAAACCACAACCATTTATATAGTGAGAAATATCTCTCGTATATAAAAAAGTTAAAATAAACATCAAATAAGAAAAAAAACTAATTCTATCATAATTTTTATTCAAAGCGATAAACAACAACGCAAAGTAAAAAAGGGTTTATATTCGGGCTAAGAGTTAGAAAAATACTCCATATCTAAATGATGAACGAAAACCTTCTCAACGGTTAGGTTATTTGAGATTTTGAACTTAAATATCAAGACTCTAGCAAACTGGAGGTATTTAATTTATGAAATCGCATCTCACTATGTTTGAAAGAATGAGCTTGGATATGAAAATTTCAATCAGACCTAGCCTGTACATGCCTAAGCCCACAAACTTCTACAGTGAGAATATAAATTTGAAAGAATGTGCTTGAGATGTTATTGTCTATAATTTATATTCTTTTCTCAATTTGAAGTTCCTAGAATATAAATTTTCTTTTTTTGCAGTCACTGAGAATTGAACCCGAAGGGAGGGATAAGATGTGACAGTCTATTCCAGTGTGATAAAAAACTTATGATGACCGCCTAATTAATACAAGTGTAGTGCTATAAATTTTTTCGAAAAATGATTTCAAGAAGATCGAGAAAATGTATTTTAAAAAAAAAAATTAAAACTTTGTCTATGTCTAGTGATAACATCAGCGCATACATCACCACCCTCCTTCCTCCTTATCATTTATTTACAAGTTTTTCACATTCTCTAATTTAATTATCAAATTGTCTCTTGTCACACTATAAAAATATGTCTCACTATAAGAGACTTATCACACATGATCTTCTAACTTGAACCCGAAACAAAGTTTAAGTGACTTGAAGCAATAATTAATCATTAAATTTTGTCATTTTCTTAAAAAAATTCAAATGTTTTTTACTTTTTCAATTCTCATTTTTTTTTCTCATTAATGTTTTTTTAAACTTGTTGATTTTGATAATTTCAATGAAGAACTAGAGTTGTGTTATTTATTTCGTTGGAGTACCAGAGTTTTATGTAAAAAAAATATCTTTGATAATGTTCGGATCAAATTATTTTATTGATTTAGTGAGATATTATTATATTGATAAATTAACAATTAGTTAAAATGTATATTAGTTAGATATGAAAAACCAAATTATAATGTACATTAGTTAGAGATGAATTTACATTCACAAACTAATTGAATTTGTCAATTTCATTGTAAGCGGCAACAACTCTTCACAACTTTTTGTTGCACTACGAGAAGACAATGCCCCAACTCTTAAGTGCAATGAGGAAATTTAAAAATAAAATCAATATAAATATGAAATTCAAGAAAAAATAAGTGACTATAGATTCATTTTGTACTAGACAATCTTAGATTTTTGAAATGTATCACACACACATATATAGAATCTTTTAGTAATTATTAATTTGTAGTTTTGTTGGAACCGATATACATACACTGAGATTTCAAAAAAGTTATTGTCTTATTATTTTATCAATTAGGGTCAAACTTTATACTGATTATAATGGAAATCCGCGATATGTTTCGGCTAAATGATTATTGTGCGACTTGATTGGGTCTTGGAAAGCTGGGTTTGTTGTGAATGTAGGCATTTGTACGGTTTATAAGGCGGAGTTATGGGGTTTTTTCTATCGGCTTCAGTTGGCATGGATCAAAGGGTATAAGAAGGTGATGGTGGAAATGGATATGCAATCAGTTATGCATTTCATCATAGGCAAGTTCTCGATGTATCAGAGCCGTCTTCAGAAGAAGGCGATGTAGGCGGTCGTTTAGGGCGCTGACCTAAAGAGGCCTCATATTCAAGTCTTTAATATGGATAAAACTAAGTCAGATGGCGAAAGCGATTGGACAATCAAAAAATTAAATCAACTAATTTAATAATATAGTTGATAACTATTTCTTTTTCTATAAATTATCAAAAAATTGATTTTTAATTGATGTTTTTTGATCAACGAATAGGGCCTTCAAAATGATGGAGCCGGCTCTTTGCGATGTATCATCCGCATTGTTGGCATATTTCTCAATGTATAGAGTTTCAAGATAAAGATTGAGAGGTTTTGTTTGTACTTTCGTATGGAGAGAGAACCAGGATATTGGCTGCATGAGAAGCTATATAGAGTCTTATTTTCTACGGCATCACGATCGAGATGTACTTTATGCAAACGTTCATAATATCTTATTTGATGACCATAGTATTTTAACTTTAAATCATTTATCTTAGTTTAACTATTTTTGTTTCTTTTCCCGGGAGTTGATCCGTTGGTGCCCTCCCCCTGATAAATAAACATGTATTGAAACCTTAAGTGCCCTTAATCAAAGCTCCTAAACTTTGACCAATTTCAGTTTAATTGAATTGTTGTTCTTAATAGAAATAAAGAAGCATGTTATTATATATTTTTAGATAAAAAAGTCAAAACAAGAATATTGATGTCATAATATTAAAAAAAGAAATAATAGTCTCCTTTACCTTACCTCTCCTCCTCTCCCACATAATTTATTATCTTTTTATTCTACTTTAAGAGTGTGTGGCAATTAGAAATTGAATAGTGCAAGTGGTGTAAAAAAGTTCACTTTTTGGACACTACAAATTCACACCCCATCCCCCACTCTTCCATTCATGTTTCCATTCCTTCCCTTCTCTTCATTCCTCTCTTTTCTCTCTACTTTCACTTCAATTTCACTCACTTTCACCTGACCTTTACCCTACTTTCACCTGAATTTCACTCTGTTTTTCAAATCTCCAACACACAAAAATGGCTACTATAGTATGCCAAGGCTTACAATCTTGTCTTGAATCTCAAGTTGTAGAATCAAGAACACTAAGACTCAAATTATCATCACCAAAACTTCCTTTATACTCTCAAAAATCTCTCGAATTAGCTCTTAAACCTTGCCCTAATTCATCCGAATCTAACATTAACGACAGAAACGAAAATCCTAATCCTAATCCTAATCCTGACAATGGAGGCGGATGGAGTTTCCTCCAGGATTTATCGAATTCCGCCACGAACAACAACGATAATGTATACATTCATCCTCTGATGAAACGATACTCTTCCAAACTCAGTGAGAAGAGTCTCGAATTGTGTACGGAAAGCTTAGGTTGCGAAACCGGAAGCGATATTTCATCCGAAAACGCTTTCCTTTTCGAATCATCATCATCATCATCGGAATTGGAATCAGAATCAGAATCGGAATTGGAATCGGAACAAGTAATAGAGAAATATAACTATACAGTAGTAAGGGAGGAAAAAATACCTCGGCGATCATCAAATGCTGCTCGGAGTTTTCCGCCGCCATTGACGACGATGAGCGGAGCGGGGAGTCTTCAATTCAAGCCCCGGAGAGAAGGCGGCCGGTTGATCATTACGGCGGTGGAAGTCCCGGAGATCCGATCGTGTTTCGAAGCTGAGAGAAGCGAGGGGCGTCTCCGATTGACTATTGTCAACGATTGTGCTTCTAATATTGACTTCGATGATGAAAACGACGCCGTAGAAGAAGAAGCTGAAAATGAAAATGAAAATGAAAACGACGCCGTAGAAGTAGTAGAAGAAGAAGGAAATAATTATTATCCGGACGAAGGTTCTGAAATAGAAGAAAGGGATATGGAAGGGAATAATTTAAAAGTTGGAGGAGAAATTGGGAAGAAAGATTTTCAAATACAAAGAAGAAAATATAGAAGGTGCACAGAAGGTGAAATTGAGAACAGAGGATTGTTAAATTGGGAGCATTTTTGGGTGGCGACTACTTAAAGTTTCTTTTTGGATTTCTCTATTTTAATTATTTTGCTAATTTTATTTTTATTTTTAATGGAATGTTACTAGTTTGTTTAAAAAAATTTGGATTATGAGCTTATAAATATTAATGTGTTTGTTCAGAAAAAAATGGAGGTGTTGTGGTAGGTAGTTATTATCGTTACTTGAAGCTGGTGGTTTCCCACTGCATGCATTATGAACAAAAAAACAAATTTTTATATATATTATAATGTTACCATGTGATTATTACCAAATTGGTGAAGTACAAAAACTTTGATAATTAACTTTTGACGCAAGCCAACTTACAAGAATGCGTTACTAATAATTGATTCATATATGATTCTCTATTTATAAATTTTAAAATTTTAGAAAGTTTTGAAAAACATTAACAATGTTAAAGTCGGGATCAAACATTTAAGGAGCATTGGCAAAACCCCAACCCTAACAAGTTCAAATTGTAATTGAATAAAAAAAAGTTTATTTTTTTTTTATAAAATAACTCGAAATTTGATCGAAATACCTTGTAATCCGTTACTTTTTATTTGTGAATTTTGATTGTTGGAAAGTTCAATGAAATCTGAAACTACAAACTTCACATATTTTACAATTCATCATTATATTGAATTGTTCCATAAACACTTTAGTTAATACTGTTACTTTTTGGTAACAAGTTAATACTGTTACTAATTCTCCAACTCTAGAAGCAGTTGTCTTTATCTAACCATCTAATATTACAGGTTAATAATTCAAATTAATACAAACTCGAGCTGAATAGATCTTTTTTAGGAAGTGAAACACTCTTACTAAGTGTTTTAATTATAGTTGCATTTCTTATTTTTAGGATTCAACCCAAATTGAATTTATTTTTTAAAAGTTTCACTTCTGTCCATTCTGAAATTCGAATCCAAAACTTCACATTTTTTTTAAAAGTGCAGTAGGCAAATAAGATTTCTCTTTCCTAGGCTCAGGACTTAGTAAGAGGTCTTTGGTGACCACTTTCTTAATATCAAACCGTTAGAGTAATATTTGAATTGGACTAAAATTATTTTAATTGGACTAAACTTAGGTAGCAGTTAACTTCAGACACTTAAACATCAATTTCTTTACTGTCATGATGATGGAGGAAAAAGAAGCACCAAAAATCACTATCATTTTCCAAACTACCGACTTTTTTTTTATTGTTGGTGTTTTAGTCTATAAATGGTTATGTTTTTATCAGAAAGTTTTGTTGAACAATGATAATATACTGCTTCAATTAATGAAAACATGATCATAAAGTAATGTTTAAGTGAAGTCACCATGTACACATATACGTGTTGACTTTATATTATAAATCAATTTAATTTCGAAAGCAATATTAATGGAGTATGAATCATATTCAAATTTTAATATTAATTAACACCGACCGGAATATTCTTTTGCCACAAACCTACATGTCTTGTGTTTTATCCTCCCGTCAAGGAACCAAATTATTCATGGGATTAAATACTTAGTATTAATTAGTTTTTAAAAAAATCTATGAAAAGGAAATGCCTCAGTTCTTATTCCATTTTTTCTTAAAAAAACATACATTCGATTTTATTTCTTTGACTTGGTGTATTTAAAATTTTAAAATATGGTATAAGTGAGAAGAATATATATGTAGTTCTCATTTCTCTATTAAATATTCTCTTGTATTTCACTCATTTGTGACAAATGTTGCATTAGGATTTTATTTTAATCAGATTGACCAGAGTTAAATCTTATAAAATATAGGTAAACTCAAAATCTATCCATTTTTAAGACAAGGACAAATGACGAATCTAAATGACGGATTACGAAAGCATTTATAGATCATTTAGTGTACAAACATTAGGGTTTGATAGGGTGGTTGAAGACTTTGAAGCCTCGTTAATATTTTCTGAGATCAGTCGGATTTTGAGAACCTAGGCAATCTAATTAGTCCAGTTGAAATCTCCATTTTGAGCGTTTAGACGGGACCTAAACGGTCAAGACACCTTTCGTTTAAAACAATGAAATTATTTATGATAACATCTAAAATTAATTAAGAATAAAATCCTTTAGAATCATATAATTTTTTATTGGTAGAAATTGAATACTTTTTTAATAGAAAAAAAATTTAACTTTCTAATAAACTTTGGGGTAAAATCAACTTTTAATTATTATCCATATTGAAATTAATGTTGTCAGCATAAAATTTCGAAATTTGAATGAGATCTCTGGCACTACAACATGTATGGATTCCATGATTGGCGTTAAATACAAAGTTATAGATTTATCAATTTTGAACCATAAAACAGCTTATCCACTTGATCATCAATCACTGATAAATGTCTGATTATCAGCAGAACAAGTTGGGGTTAGTAAGTGGTACACCTACACTTGCCGTACGTTATCAAAAAAAAAAAAGAGTCAAATTCGTCCACCTAACTGTGAAATCTTACAATTGATCTCCATCAATAATTTGAATCAAGTATATTATGTTAATTGATCCCATCAATTTAATTCGAAAAAAATGTAATTTATATAATTTATTTATAGTTTGTTTGGTGTCGTCAATGTAAAGGGGTTTCAAAAGGCTAAGTTAAGAGATATGCTAAAAGTTCCAACGTAGAAAGGCAATCAATGAACCCGTTATAAGAGATACGCCAAAAGGCATTACAGAAGTCTCATTGGTGAATGGATCTACAATACTTCTCGGATGACGCTAATAAGGGTCATGTAAGAAACCACTTTAAATAGGTGGAACAATTGATAAAGATGACAACAATGCAAATGTCACACTATTTACAAATTTGTTCAATTCAAATATCGGGAAACTGTTATTCCTTCTAAAAGAACGAAAAAGACTAAAGAGGAAAACAACCTACTTAGGCAAACCCAACATTTTGATAACAATTTTCGTAAGTTTTCGGCCGCCTGACTAGCATCCACCGTCTTTTACTATAAATGAGCGTACCACGTCATTCGTGTAACAATTAGTATAGTTTAGTAGAGTGATGTTCACCTAGTCGATAATTGACCAAATAAAATTTGGTCAATTACCATTAAATTAGAATTTAAAGGTGGAGATTAAAATATAATGAAATCACCTATTTTATTTTAATTATAAAATAGTGTTTTTTTTACTATACCCTAGATAGTCCTGTATTTTTAGGTGATTTTCATTATGCTTTAATCTCCACCCTTAGATTGTAATCTAATGGTCATTAATCAAATTGTATTTAGTCAGTTATTGACTAGACAAGCACAATTGTAGTTTAGTATTTATAAATTAGGCTTTACGATTTTTTTGTTAATGACATAACCCATAGTTTATTAGGACCCTGAACTACTAAGACCTTCAATTAAGTAATTATAATTGCCAAAATCTTCAATTAAGTCAATTTTTGAACAGTGTCTTTAATAAAATGTCTGCTACTTCTCTATTACGATCTATGTCTTTGAAGATGCAAATAAAACTTTTAATTATAATTTTTAAAAGCTCCCATGTAAATGTAGTTTTTCCTACAATTATTTCATTGCCTTTTGTAAAAATAAAATAAAATAAAATGATAATAATAATAATAATAATAATAATAATAATAATAATAATAATAATAATAATAATAATAATAATAATAATAAAAAAAAAAAAAAAACTCTAATTGTCCCTCTCCCTCTATCCTGATCTAATTTCTGATTAAAAGAGAAATTAACTGCAAGCTCCAATTAACTAAAGTAGTTGCACAAAAGAAAATGGTGAATTGCAGTGTCATATAAATTCCTTCAAATTCAACGTCTCATTTTCATCTCGTCCAACGTATGTAAGCATTGCCCAGAAATCTTATGCTATTCGATATGTGCTTACTATAAAAAACGAAAAAAAGAGAGAGAGAGAGTGTGATGTTTTTGGTCTTATCGATTAAGTAACAATATTTTCTTAGACTAGTTACTTTGGTGTTTTTGGAAAGTTTTAAGGGTCAGTTTAGCGCATTGCTCTTCCAATATGCTTTCAAGCAATGTTTTGCAAAGCTATTTTCAGGAGAAGCTGAAAAATCTACTTTCAGCAAAAGCTACAATTTGTAACTTTTGAGAAAAACTACTTTAGAACTTGTGCAGAAAACTAATATTGGTATTTCCTTACTAAAATAAGCTTAACTTTCAGTATGTTTTTATGAACACGTATTTTTGTATTTATTTCTTGACTTTTAGTGCTAGCAAGTCTAACTAACCCTAAAAGGCCCCTTAAGGGATGTGATTGCTTTATATATTTAAGAAACCAATATAGGTTCCAAATTAGCAATGTGCGACATTCAACACGCCCCGTCACACCCAAATCATATGGTGCGTGACGCCAATTTAGCAGGGGCTTCCAACATTGCTCAACCATAGCTCTAATAGTATATGGTTGGAGAACATTCAATGTAGCAACTGTATATTTGAAGATGGAGTAAAAGAAAATAGAGTTAGAGTAAACAAAATAGATTACATGGTTGGAGATGGTCTTAGGGCCTTCAGTTGCTTAACAATTCAACAAAACTCGAGATAATAATTATGCCCAATAACATCTTTTACTTTAACACACCTTCACAGACGAATATCGTATAGGCGTGAAGCGTATACAACACAAATCTACCTTATTATGAGTTATATTTAATCACAAATGGGGGCGATTAGGAACAAATAGGCTTTAGTACCATATAGTTTAACCGATTAAACTAAAAATTCGACTTAATAATTAAGAACTAATAAGAATTTTTAATTTAACGCTTTCAACATTAGGACCATGCGTGCTAAAGGGATGTTTGAACATTTTTATTTTACGGCTCTGATTTATTGTGTTATCTCTCAAATACATTAGTTTTTATTTAATTATGTTAAATTTGATAATAAATTGATTTAAATTTTCGATCCTCTAGTCTAAGATCAATAATTATATTACATTAATATTAACATTTACTAAATATATTTTATTTAAGCTGTTTTTCTATTATTTTAAAAATATAAAAAAATAATTAATGCAATGATAACAAATATATATTTTTCCAAAATACATGTAGCATATAAGTATTGTTGTTATTATTATTCAACCAAATTAACCTATGTGTTCCCTTTTGCAGTATATAGGTTAGATATGAAGGTGTATGGCCCTCATTCTAACACGTTCAACTTAGTGGATACATCTTTAGGGAAAGATCTTTGAAAAATATAACATTCAGAGAAAAAATCCCAAGGATGATTCACAATAATATTATGATACTTTCTTATCTAGACTCGTCAAACTAAATTGATATTTTTCTTTTGAAAGAAACTAAATTGATATTTGTTTAAGATGATCAAACAAAGCAAACTATATTTGATAGAATAGTCGGCCAGCCTCTAAGTTATTCTAGAACGTATTTGTTGAGTTTCAAGATATTTCATTGTATTCTAATTACGATTCTCACATAGATAGGATTCTTATGGTAGCTAGACTTACTTATGTATAAATATGTCCTTTACGATTCAATAATATGCAAGTCGATTTCACTACAATTACAATATTATTGATGTTAATGAATTAAATGAACTAAAAATTTAAACTAATAGTTAAGGTTCAATGATAACAATTATTTAATTTTTTATATACTCATTCACGTGAACGCCCATTGAACTTGATAAGCATACGACACTGACTCGTTCTATAGTTGTTGACATTAAACATTCAGTTTTCTCTCTCATATCATTTATTAGTAGAAAACAAAAATAAAATATAACTACATTTATATGAAGAGAAATTTAAAAATACTCCTGGAGTACGGATGACGTGGTACTCCGAAACTCTAATTTGATGACACGTCACATACGTTATATTTAGGGTTCATGATTTAGAGTCTAAGATTTATTTTTTAGAGTTTAGAGTTTAAAGTTTTTACTTTAGTGTCTAGAATTTTATATAAATAATTAACTAAAAGATATGTTTTTAATTAATTACACGTTGTCAAAATTTTTTATTAATTAATGTGATACATATCAATTATTTATTACCTTAGAGCACACGTCACCGTAATTCTGAGATATGGTAAAATCTCTCATGATTATGAGCTAGTTTCATGCAGTGTAGCAACCGCATTGTGAAATGTCCTTCCAGGCAGGACTCATGCCAAAATTTAGGCATGTGCTTAAATGAGGAAAACATATAAGAAAAACAAAAAATAAAAATCTGTATCCACACACATATACAAACAGACAGACCTTTATAGATAGTGGATAAAAAAAGGCCTAAATTATAAATTACAAAACCCAAAATAATGAGATCATACATTATTAACTCAAGCCATTCATAAGATGAAAATTTAAGACCCTTTGAATCGAAGTGCGATTGCTGAAGAAAAATTATTAATTTGAACTAAATATTACTGAATTAGACCGAAATAAATTACTAATAAAGCATAAAAAGTACAGCCCAATGCAAAATTAATTGAATATATTATGAAAATCCATTCTATTCAATTTCCGCAAGAAGAGATCTGTTTTAGAAGAAATTTAATAGTTTAATTTACTAGAAAATAGTAAATTTCAATAAAATAATAATTGAAAAGTAAAATCATCAATAGAGGAGCTTCAGAAATCTTAGTCTGCACTAAAGTAGTAAAGTAAAATAGACGGTGTTTAAATTGTTTTTGCCCAATAACGAGAAAACCAACGTTTTACCTAAGTTAGAATCAACTTCAAAATCTTTATCTTCATAAGGAACTTGATCATAATCTTTTAATCAATTGAATTTTTGTAGTGGTAAATAAATTTGTTTGTATATTTCCATGAAAGAATCAAAAGACGCTCGCATATAAGAAAAAAATTGCAAAACACTCAAGTAAAAGAGAAAATGTTTATTTCTAAGCGAAAAGAGAAAAAAACTCCATACTTGAATGATGAAGGTTAAAGAATGGATGTAAATGAAGGTTGTTTGGTTGTTTAGGTGTTCAAAATTGAGAATTCGATTTGAACCGATTGAATCTCCTAGACTAGTTTTTTAGGCTTTTAAAATCTAACTTATTCTCGAATAATCCTCGTTTAAGCCTCAAAGATCATTAGTTTCTCAACGTCTAGTGTCTTTCACTATACTGATTTAAAGTGGCTTAATAATACTAATATTAAAATATAAATAACATTATTATACATGAGTTAATGGTTCTATTTTTGTTTGTTTGCATCCAAGTATATCCACTAAGCAAGTATGCAATCCACATAGCCATCAAGTTTGATATAATCCATATAGCAATGTCTCAAAACAAATAAAGCTATGGCATTTGTAAGAAAAATTAGGTAAAGTCAATATATTTATGTAATTAGGGACATTTGCTCTAAATTAAAGTTCCATTTTCTCTCACTTTTTTTATATACGATTTCTTGGTAGTTAAGGACATCAAAAGCTATCCTTTTTCTTGTTTCTTTAATTATTATTTTCTCCTTTCATCCTTTTTTTCCCTCCTTTTATTGTATGCATTATTTGTACAGATTTAATATTGAATAGATTTTATAGAGTTAATTAGTTTTTAGAAAGAAACTTGTTATCTATTAAAGGGGTAGGTAAAGAACAAAGACCAAATTGGAAAATTGATGACGATTAATATATTAAATAACTATTCATTCAACGCATTACAATTATCCAACGAAATGAAAATTGCAACAAAACAAAGGAGCTTCTTCGATATGAATTTTGGTAGAAGTAAGGTTGCGAGAGTACTTGGCCAATTCATGTGCCACTTGATTACTATCGCGTTTGACACGAGACACAGTGAAGCCACATAAGGAAGAAACACATAACCTAATATCCTCAAGGACCATCAAGCTGACCATATGAACCGCAACTACACCCTTTGCCTGAAGCACTTGGACTATGGAAAGATTATTGAGTTCAAGCACCACATCTTCGATTCTGTTATACCGAGCCAATTTGAGTCACATGATAATGCCGCCAACAGTTCCGCGCCCTTGATATCATAAATAAGAGAAGTCAGACCATCATACGTGAGCAACACTGCTCCAGTCGAGTCACGCACAATCCCAAAACCCGCAACTAAACTGTTTGCACGAACTCGAGTCATCATGAATTAAAGCATCCACATCCAATTTAACATATAACTCTAACAAAGCATTCCATGAACACGAGTCATCACGACCATCTGCAATACCAGGAATGTCACTCCCATTTGACACATTCTCAATCACTGAACCTATTTTCATTGCCATGACATCCCATTCTGGCAATGGATTCTGTTCCGTCTCAACAAGCACCATGATCCAGCCTATTCGTTCATGTTGCATGTACTGCCTTAATTACATTTATGCATTTTGTGATTTCACATATCCACGGTGAGGGTAACAGAGATGCAGACTCATTTTTAAATTGGTTAGATACTAGTAATATTTTTCGCTGGTGGCTTTCAAGTTCCATAACTTTAACATTCTTTATCTCATATAATTTATTCGGGAAGTAGCATAACTTCATATTTTCTTTTCTTTTCATTAATAAAATCTGAATCCTAAATTTTCTCTAATGTTCATTCTTAAGAAATAGCATTTTCTCAAACTTTTTAATTAAAAAAATTCTTACCAATCTATTTTCTTATATTGACTTTAACAATTCTTATTCAATCACGCGTATTAATCAAATTAAACTATTTGTAAATAGATATTTTTATGATCACCATTAATTAATAATTAAAAATCTTTCTTATTAGATAAGAGTTATATTAATTGTTGTGGGTCTATTTTAACATGGCGTCACCCGCAAAAGGATTCAAGTTTGGTCATGAAAAAAAGCTACTCATTATCCACCAAACAAAAGCAATATAATATAATATTGTTGCTAAAAATAAATATAATGCCAATCTAATAAGGACACAATTAATACAATACTCGTAAAATTGACCATTAGTTTCATTCTTGGGATAGCGGATAACACAATATGCCCTCCCAATCTTTCCTCCAAAAAAATAAAAAAAATACCCTCCCAATCATATGGAGAAGACGTATGATCAATTACAACAACACATTTTTTTAACAAAAAATATTAATTCTGTTTTTCCTTTAGAGGAAAGCAACTAGTAATTGATATTAATCACATCACTCCACTATCCACTTACAAACTTCTTATGGATTTAATTTTGCCTTGCATATAAAAGATATTTAGAAAATATTAATGATACATATAAATTATAGTTACTTGATTTTTTGGTTATTTTATTTTCTACACTATTATTAGATCAATTTTCATCACACTCATTTAATAGTGATAATAAATAAGATAGTGAATTATTTTGTTAAAAACAAAGAATCATAGATAAACCCTAAATTTTAAATTTACTATACTTTTTTACGACTTAACTGAACTGACATGAATGAAGTTAAACTGAATTGAATTAGCTGAACTGAATTAGCTAAACTGATTAAATTTGGCAGAATGAAAAAGAAATTTTACTGAAATTAACTGAATTGAATTTAATAAAACTGAACTGAATATTGCTGAAATTAATCTAAAAAGAAGAGGCCTATTCATTCACATAAATTGTTTAAAATTGGCAATTGTCGCCTATTTAAATTTATTAAAAAAGTGGCTAATTCCCCACTTGTACTTGCATACTAGTATGAATTATTGACTATAGGAATTTACTTTTTTCTTTAAAGGACTATAAGAATTTACTTATAATTTTCTTTTTCGTAATAACTAATTAGTTACAACTATATAGGAAATGAAAGCTTTTCATTATTAATATTCTTGTGGTTACAATATGATTTAGTGACATGTCCTCTAATATTTATAAAAAGGATGCACTCCACATATATATAAATGGGAGTGAAGCTCCTCCAGCTCTTTAACCCAGTCATCAAATAGGCATTCATATCATCCACATCATCACCTAATTAATTTAATTGTCCTTCTTTTTCATTTCACAGTAAAATCTCTGGTTTTGGTACTATATGCTCCACATGTTTAACTAGTGTGGGCTAATCTATGGCTATATTCAAATTCAAGGGGAAGTATTGACTAGCAAATTTTGAAAGTTTACTAAAATATATTATTAGATAAGTAATGTCTAAGTAGGAGGACAAATTGTATGAGTAGCACTGAATTTAAAGTTGGTTTTATATTATTTTGATGTATTTAATTTATAAAAAAAAAGTTAACTGTATGGTGACAGAAGTATAAAAGTCAATTATTTATAACAAACCCTAAACTATAGTGATTATCATAACAATTTATTTATATTTCTATGTTGATAGTTTTGAAACAAACCTAAAACTATAGTGATTATCATAACCATTTATTATTCATCTATTTATAAGCTTTTTAAGAGTATTTTTTTGGCGTTTAATGGTAAACATACGTTATAGCTCTCCTTATAGTTCATTCCTTCTGTAAAAATAGATAAAAAGGAGTTATAAAATAAACAATGTTTTCATGATTTTAACATTTAGTGTTAAAAATATATTAAAGAACTTACAAAATAAATATATAATTTTAAAAAATTAGTAGACTAATTAATTAAGAGACTGATGAATTATGTAAGACTGTAAACCATAGTAATAAATAATATAACCTATAATAAAGTGTAAAAAGGAAAAGAAGATAAGTATATATGTTAGAGGAAGTCATTTATAGAGTGCATTATTATGCATTATGTATGATTATGAATTACAGCCACTAGATTTGAATGTGCTTATCCATTTGATTTCAATTCTTGGTGCTACATAGATTTCAAGTCCCTTAAATCTTCTCATCAGTTTTTGTTCCATATAAGCATATAATATGTCACTATCTCACCTTTATACTTTTGGTAAATTACATTAATGGCCACCCCTTTTGCCTTTTTTCTCTTTAATTTTTTTTCTTTTATAAATAAAAATCTATTTCACCATTTTCCACAGTTACGTTGCCACAATCTTTCACGGTATCAGAGCGGCAGAGCCCATAACAAACCCCAAGTCACCCAACATTGAATTAAAAACACTTACATTTGGTTGCATCAGCTATAAATATGCGTTTTTCTTGTACCTAAACTTAATTTTTAACAATATTCAATTTAGTTCAGTTTCGATAAGTTGAACCAAATTCAGCAAAATTCTATAGCCAAATTCAGCAAATTCAGTTTAGTTCAGTTCCGTCATAAAGAACGAAATTCTTTTTAGCTGAAAAGACTGAACTGAAAAAAACTGAATGAACTGAACTGAATTAGTGGTTGAATGTCTAATGAAATTTGCTAAATTAGCTGAAATGAACTGAACTGACTGAAAAACTAAACGGAACTGAAATGTGCTTAATACAAGTAAAAATGAACAAAGTCTTACCACTATGTAGATATTATTTTCGCAAAAATTCAACAATTTGAGTCTCACGGTTTTAAAACAAATCATAGTATACCCAATACATTTTGATAAAAACGTAATATGCTTATCATTCTAAAATCATGTTGGCTCTTTTTATTGTAAAATACATATGTATTTTAAACATATATCAAATTCAAAAAATTTCACCTCAAAAGTATATATTATTTTTTTCATTTTTCTAGAGTAAGAGGGACACGTTCCCCTATGCCCGCCTCCTCTAAATCCACCCATGTCGTCATCTCTTAAAGTGATTAATTCCTTTCTTAGATCTTTATACTCGGGCACCATACACTCCAAACCAATTCATAACATTACCTCTAATAAATGTTATAATATACAATATATATTTGAACTTTAACTATCAAAATAAAATCATTTCACGACTCTCACATATAAATATTATCACGTCTACTTAAATAACTAATGAGGAATATTCTCAACTTTAAACTTCTTTCCTGAAATTTTGTAGTAAGAAAGTGATTTTTATAGAAAAACCATAAAATTATGATAAAGAAGCAAAATTAAACAGAACTGAAAAGGTATATTAAGGCATGTGGCCCCTCAAGTAGATAGCATATATGCAATGAAAGGAACAATTAGTTGTTTTTTTTACCTCCCAATTTTCATCTTTTTCATAATGATTTTCTTTGTCTGTTGATATCTTCATTTGCTTTCATCTTTTTCATGATGCAAATTGATCCAGAATCCTGGTCTTTCACGTTACGGATTCTCTTTTGAGCAAAATAAAGATGCAATATCTTTTCATGCACTTCATATTGTCTCTTTCTCTATTGGAAAAAAAAAACCCCCATATTTTCTTATATATACGCATAGAATTTTCCCGATCCATCTCCATGCAATATTCAAGAAAAATTAAAATATTTTTCAAAAATATTTTATAAGAAAAACTATGCATCTAGCCTTTTGTTCTAACATCTGCATTCCTAGCTTGAGGATTCAAACCTTCTTTTAATGGTCCGTTAAATGCATGGTTTTCAGAACTGGACTGGTTACTAAACCGATGAAGGTGTTGGTTCAATGAACCGAAATCTGATCGGTGTTCAACTGAAATTAAATAAAGTTCAATCTATTGACTAAAATATATATTATATAATTTTATAATTTTATAACATTTAAAATTCTATACATAATAAAATCTACATTAACAAAGTTAAAAATTTTGAAAAAAAAGTAATGGTAAAATATATTTAATATCAATAATTAACGGATCAAATTCGAAGTTCAAACTTCATAACATTAAAATGCATAATTCAACGATTTAACATAATAAAGTTTAAATTTATATTAAATTAAAATAAATCAATTCTCTAATTAAACTTGATCTAATTATAAATAAATATATTTAATATATACATGTAAATCTTTATTTTTTTATCATTTATTGATAGTGTATAATATATTATAGCCAATAAGATGTTTATTTAGGGATATTCTATGGTCACTTTGTTTTTCACAAAGTAACCATTATTTTGTTTTGTCAACCATTGGATCATGGGTTAAAAACCAATCCAATGATGAAAAAGACAAAATATAGACAAAGTAAGGGAAAAACAAAGTGACTATAGCCTACACCGTTTATTTAATTTGGTTTGTCTAAGATAAAATTATTTATTTAATATATACTAAGGTCATTCTAAGTGGAAATGTAATTATTTATTTACTTGTATCTAACGCCTCTTTAATCATATAAGCGAGAGTTCCAAAACCTAGAACAAACCCATTTTATTGGTGGACCTCAAATGCATGGTAGAATGGATCTGATCGTTATACATAGCATCTAAAGGAATTGTCAGAGAATATTAATATATAAACTATAAATTGACCTTAACTATTAACTCACGCTATTAATTCAATCGGTTAAGTAACTGGTATAAGAGCCTCTGTGATCGAAAGTTCTCGATGAGTTCGATTCCTGACAATCTCAATATTTGTTGCTTTAAAAACACATAGTAGGTTAGCGTGTGTTGTGCACGCTTCAAAGTGTAAGGACATTCGCATGAGGGTGTGTTAGGGATATTAATATAAAAGCTGTTATCAGCATTGACTATCAGCTCAAACTTTTGATTCAATCAGTTAAGTAACATGTATACTTTATCCACTTGAAACACGTGATTAGTGTTAGTATTCTAGGTTTTCTTGATTACAAAGAATTAATAAGGGGGAGCAAGGAAATATTGGTAGAGATTGTGTTTGATTATAGTTTAGGTGGAAATTAGAGCATGGAAAGACAGGTTCCATATTCTTGTATATTCATGAGGAAACATAAGTAGAATTCAAGAGTGTGGGCAGCCATTTGTGACTTCCTATTGGTCACATTAATTTAATTAATAAATATCATTCATCACCCTACTCATGTTCTTTTGACTTTCTATTTATATTTATATCTTTCACTCAAAGGAAATTTCAAAGAAATTAGAGAGTCGGTTCATGCATGGGAAGTTAGTTGGAATAACGTTGTAATGTTTTCTCTTAATTTTGTGTAACAAAAATATGAAATCCATTTAAAAACTATGGCCCCTAATACATAATGGGTATTAGAGTTGCCAATAATATTTAAAAGTTAGAGCAAATTACAAGAATATTTTTTGTAAGTTACTCATTATGTAGTTTAAAAGTTTATAAATAGAAATATACGAATTTATTTACAACAAAATATAGTATTTTAAATTGCACGTTAAATTTTTAGGGCAATGGAAGACATTCTAATCTTCTAAAAAACTTCATGTTGGCAAAAATTGTATTGCCAAATCAAATTACATTAGTGTAGAATCCATTTTTGGAGAGATATATTGCAACCCGTTTTTGTGTAAATACAATTTACTTATGACATTTTTATCTCTCTCACAATTTTTAAGATAAAAGAGCCTTTCTAATTTTCTCTTAACTAAAAAAACATACTTCTTCAAATTACAAACCTATAACTCGGAAAATGATAATGTTCGGGACACTAAAAATCTAAAATCTATCTACTTAGTAAAAAGTATAAAATATTGATGAGTATATGATTTATATTTTCGATTTGGAAGTGACTATTTATTAAAGGGTTGTGTTTCGTTTATATATAAATGTAAAGCTTTTAAAATAAAATATCTTTCATTATTATCAAAACTTAATAGTATAATTTTAAAATATAATAAAAGAAGGGAAATTTTATGGTCACTTTGTTTTTTACAAAGTAACCATTACTTTGTTTTGTCCACCATTAGATCATGGGGTGAAAAGTGATCTAATGGTTAATAAAGCAAAGTACAAACAAAGTAACACAAAAACAAAGTCACCATAGCCTACGCTTTGGAAACTTTAGTTTCAAATAAAGCTTGTGTTGATATATTTGTTTTCCCTAAAAAATACATAAAGGATGAGATATGTCATGGATGCAAAATAAAATGTGCAAAAACTAAGTTTGGCATCCAGAATAAAATAGTAGCAGTATTTTAGTCAAAACATAAATGGTAACCAAAGACCAAATTACGTTTGGCATCCAAACAAGGAAAACATGATTGATGTAAAGTTTTGAAACTAATAAGGTAATTAGTGAATTGACTCAATGCTACTGTATTTGTATACAAAACGACATCACATTTAGGTGAAAATAGTCAAAAAAAAATTCTAAGTGGTTGAAAATTAAATATATGTCGTGACAAGTATATTCTCAATATGAATTTGAGTGGAGAGTGATAGCTGATAAGGCTTCCACGAATCTCGGCTTAGTTTTTGTTCAAACCATTTCTGTCGGTTTGCTTTTCAATTCAAATTTATTTGTTTTGTTGCAATTAAAATGACATTTTATGACTTTATAACAAATTAAATTTCATGTCCACATTTTGTTTGGACGGAAAGTCCACGTGGCAAAACATTGGTAGAAATTGAAAGGTATGGCCCAGTTGACTTCCACGTAGGCATTTAAGCTCCAACAGTGCAAGCATTCAGCACTTACTACAATTAATGATTAACTGGAGTATATTTGTTAATAATTCTAACCCGAACATTTATATTTTACTATGTGGAGTGAATTGGATAAGAATATTTGAACGGAGCGACCGGTTGTTAACCGGCTTCATCCATTTTATGGATTATATAACTAGCAGTTCGTTTTCCATTAGATTATAAATCGGGGTTTGCTTGACGAGATAATTAACTAAAATAAGCACCTACTTCAGTTTATTCTCAAATTTTAATTAATCCAAATAATTATTAAACCATTATAATCAGAGATATTAATTAATTAATAAGCTAAAGTTATGTTTTTTTCTCATTATATATGCGTGTGGCGAAAAGAGTATGATGATATTGTATAGAAAAAAACGTTATCAGAGAAAAACGTTATCAGAGCAACCTCGCAATGAAGGGTTAGATTAGAGGCCCCATGTCATGTTGCTTATAGTGGGCTGCTAGATTGGGCTTTACAAGATTTCTTTTTGATGAATTTAGATTTTCTTTTTCTTTTCTTATTTTGGTTGTTAATAACTTGATTTTGTATTCTCATTCATTCAAAAAAAAAAGAAATATTTTTTCTAAAAACATTTATCATTATGATAAATAAATATAAATTAAATACATTTTTAAAGAATAATTAATTTAATTTAAGAAAATTGAATATTACAATTAAAAAAAAAAGCTGTTTTTATGAGTTTCGTCAAGCCATTTTATAAGTATAAGTTTATTAGGCTTAACCCCTCTACTGACCTCTAAAGTTGGTACTTTTCTTCAATTTAACCTCTCATGTTCAGCTTTTCACTTTAACCATTTAACTTGAAAACATAAATCAGTTTAACCATTTTCAGGTGACGACCAGTCACACATAAGATGAGTATATTAAACTCTCAGGTAGATATCAATTTTTATTTTTATTTTATTTTATTTTTTCCATTTTTTCTTTTCTTTCTTTCCTTCTCTTCTCCTTCTTTTCTTCTTTCTTTCTTTCTTTCTTTCTTCTTTCATTTTTTTTCCCTGACTTTTTGCCGGATTTATGAAATTTTCAGAAATTTGAGATATCCAAATTTCTAGAAAATAGAATTCCAAAAATTTCGGAATTTCCAAGAGAACTCTTGAAATTTCCAGATTTCTGGAATATTCTACTAATCTAAAAATTTCAAGAAAAATCTGGATTCCAAATTTATAGAAATCTTGGAAAAATTGTAGAAATTTAGAAAATTGCAGAAATCTTCAAAATCAGATTTGTGGAAAAATTCTAAATTTCTAGAATTTTGAAGAAAAAATCTGGAAAGACTTTTAAATTCTTCGTTTCAGAAATCTGGAATCTTGAATTTTCCAAAAATCATGAAATTTCAGATTTTTTTCTGAAAATTTCCAGATTTCTGGAATTTTCAAATTTTTCCTTCCACCCTCTTTATTTTGCCACGTAGGCGCTACATAGGACTCAGGGTCAAAATGACATGTTTTTTAAAGTTTACGAGTTAAAGTGGGAAGGGTTGAACATGAGAGCTTAAACTGAAAAAAAAAAGAAAAAGAAAAAATGTGGTAAGTTTAGAGGTCTATAAAGAGATCAATGGTTTATCTTTTTTTTTTCATCATTTCGTGTGGAAATGGATCAGATCTTTCTACGAATCTCAACAACTGTCTTTTTCCCACCCCAAATGAAAACAATTGATCCTCCATTTGGTTGATTTGATGAACTAAAAGTAGCACTGATTAACTCCATGCATTAAATATATGCAAAGACCAAGACTTGAACGACATATTCGTAGTGGAATAATTCACATTTATAGTAACTCAAAAAATATATATCTATATATATTTCTCCTTTCAGAATCTCACAAAAACTTACAAATTTACTCCCTCAAATAGGTGGAGAAATAACATACAAAGGCTTTTTTTCTTCTTTTAATTGGCTATAAGGGCACAATACAAAGGAGAACCTTGGTTGCCTGCGGCAAGGTTGGTCATTTTATCTTATTAGATACCATTTTTTAAGAAGCATAAATGCTTCTTATACATTGGACGAACACTCACCATGGAAAAGGATTTTTCTTCCCTCCATCAGGCAAAATAAGACAATTGCAAGTGTATGGTACGTATATTTATTTGCCAGGGAGCACAAACCGTAATTTATCTCTGTGTCGAAATGGAGTCTGGTCTTTTGGAGATGATGCCTTCCCTCCTAAGCCGGCCTGCCGTAACATCTCTGCAAGTTTGCAACAGCCATTAAAATTTTGTACCATACTAGAAAGATATTCAACTAATGTAGTTCAACTTCTCTGTTAACCAACCATGGTGTGGTCAGATGTATAAGTGGTGAAACCAGCAATTATTGTGCCTAAGTTTTGCTTTAAACTAGTGGTGTCAATTTTTGACACGATAACACAGTTTACAAAGCTAATCCCGTGGAGAGTATAGATCACGATTATGACACGACAATACCTTTTGATACTCTACTTTTAACCCCATATTTCCACCCATGAATTCATCCCAACAAACAAAACATTTTGTGCATAATATAGCTTGCTCTTCAGGTGTGTGCATCAATGTGTTTCTTGTTTAAAAGGAGGAACGGAACAGCCATGTGTTTTAATTCAGTTTAGAACTTCAGGAATGAGGGAAGCATTGTTTATAAAGTTCCTTCTAGTTAAAGAACTTGCCTCGATTTCTTTGAAGCTCTTCATCAAGCTCTTCTTTCCATTTTCTTTGCCTCTCAGAGAAGCTTGCACTGCAGATCAAACCAATGTATATTATGTCATGTTTCTAGTAATAAGCATAGAAATAAATAAAAAATTAACTAAAAGCAACAAAAAGTAGCAGCAGCAACAGTACCTAGGACTAATAGTTTCTTTCTGGGTATCATGAATCATCTCTTTCCACTCATTAGGCTGAGGTGGTTGGATTTCTTGCAAAGCTCGATAATGCATGCTATTCCCATTTGATACACGATGGCTCATGCTACCATTACTTGTGGTGCTGGTGGTATCAATTACAGAGTATCTTCTGCTAGGTAACCGTTTGGGTGACCTGCTTTTAGGGGGCAAATTTGTAATATTTTCTTTTTTTGGAGTTCCAACTGCACTTGAGGGAGCCGCTGCATTAGATGCGTTGAAGAACTGTTCATATAGAGGTGTTTGAAGCTTCTTCAAATCTATAGCCTGTGTGAGGTTTGAACAAGCATCAAATGAAGGCTTCTAAAAAATTAGTTAATTAATTAAATCAACTTACATACTCAACAAAAAAGGGTTGAAAAAAAGAGACCATGCTACAGTATTCTTTTAAAGGCTTTGGACATGAGCTATATCTTCAGATTAAAAGAAGCTTAACTAATACAATAGAAAAAATGGATACTTATGCATTGAAATAAATTATACAACAAGAAAATGAGGAAGCTAGGGCAGAACAGCTAAAATCTTTAGATGATTTGGGCTGTGCAACTTCTTTTTAAGATTTTTGTTCTTCACTTCTACTCTTGGTTCAGTTAGAGTAACATTTCTTTGCTAAACCAATTTGAGGATGAAGTGTTTTAAAGTACCGTTACAGAATAATTAGCACCGTAGTCCTAAAAGCCTCAATGCAATATAGTATTCTCCTTCATCTTCTCTCCCTTCCTATGTCTTTTTATATTAAGAGTATTCTGCTTATCTAGTTATGTTCTTCATTAGTTACTTCAAGTTCAAAGGTTCAAACATAGTTGCTGAACTTAGTTAGCCACAGGAAATTTTAATATAAATTCATTATGTTGAAATTTTAATTAATAAATTCATGCCATGCCAAAGAAACACTCTCCCAAAATCCCTATAGATGAAGGCCGCAACATTATTTGTATAAATTTCTCAAATTAGATATGGTATCATAAACAATAATACAGACCGGTTGAAGCACAATCCGATAATACAACCATACAAACGGGGTTGTGGTACAATGTAATCAAGGCTGCTAAACTAACACAATAGTTTAATTCTATTTTGTATTATCACACAGCTATTGAAGTACAATTAAATTTAACTAACAAGACTGAAAAGAGAGAGAACAAGACCATATGAACAATTTTATATCAAGATAATCTATGGGAATATTTTTTGTACTTCATTTTAAGGTTAAACTGTTGTCCACATATCAACCCTCCTAGATTTTAGCGTCTTCTAAAGTGAATGTCCTGAAGGATCATTTGTGTATCTCTGGATAATATATGTTAATTCCATGTTAGCCAAGAAACATCCCTAGGTAAATTACATGGTGTAAGTTGGTGAAGTTGCCTTGAGGATCATACTAAGGTTCTTTAGTTCGTGAAAAAACTCAACAATATCTACGATCATGCAAAATACAAACCTCCATTCCATTATTTGTTTCCAAAAAGAAAGGTCTTATTGGATAAAAGCGGTACCTTCTCGTCCAAAAAGGCTCTAATTTTTGACTCTGTTACTTCTTCATCATCCTCAGGTGCTACTGGCTCACATGGAAATGTGAAGTCATCCCCTTTGCCCAATACTACAGAATCACTTGGAATGTCATAAATTGATTGTCTAGAAGAAAATTTAGTTCCGCCACCTTTATCTGATTCTGGAGTTTCATCAAACTTGCATGACCAGTCATCATTGGGTTCACACATGGGGTTGAAACTCTGGTTCAAATAAACAAACCATCAAGCTCATTATTATCAAAGTGCAAAGCAAGCATTTGAAAGATTGAATCAAAGTGCTACTCACCTTATTTAAATCAGCAGATGCAAAAGTTGAATTGAACCTGGCTGATGCACCAACCATAAGGTCATCTTTATCATCTATTTGGCACATATCATCATCATCATCATCATAATTGGCTCCAGTCCAATAGGACCCTGATCCAGATGTATTCTCAGGATATACAGTTGAGCATCTCAAACTACCCATTTCACAAACATCCTTCAACCCTGCACAGGTTGACTTTCTAATGCCAATGTTCATCCTGGACCATTAATTCATTATTAGTTTCAAGTAAAAAAGGAACCACTTACTACCATATCAACTCAAAAGCATAAGAAAAGGTTAAGTAGCTTACGAATTCTTAAGATTCACTCCCGAATTGGCCAATAGATTACCAGATTCCTAAAGTAACCAAAAAAAATTATTGAAACTTGAAAGGTGCAATGCCAAAGGAACAGTGTAGTCAAATCAGTAAATCTCATGGTTCTTACCCTAAATGAATTGCGGAAAACTAATTGAGGTTCCTGATACTCTCCGGTGACAAATGGATGCTGCACAGATGATACATAAAAAGAATACCAATATGTGAAAATCTTTTATATTAGTTAAGGAAAATGCAACAGTAAACTTCTACAAATTGAATTTTTTTTTTTAATTCATGTAGAAGATCTAGCAGACTGAAAATAGTTTCATACATCTTTTGTTCTCCCCTATTTTAACTTGAAAACAGAAGTTTAACATTTCTTACTACACAAGTTACAGAATTCTAGAATGCAACAAAATAGATTTGATATGGTAACTGAACTTCCTATTATAGTTACCTGCAACAAGTCAGATGCAGAAGCCCTCAAGTCTGGCTCCCTGTCACAAATGTCATGATTCATATAAGATTAAGGTTAAATTATATACAATGTTGTACCACAACATTCCACTCATCATTAATTATAGTTCCTAAGCTAACACACTAATATCCCACCTAAATAAAACATTAACGAGGCATTTCAAATGTACAGAGTAGTAAATATATCAAGATCATGACGTACTTTTGCAAACACTTCAACAGGAAGTCCTTTGCCTCAGATGAAAGGTGTTCAGGGATGGGAGGATGAGATTTGGTTGTACCAATATGGAAGAGGGCAGCAACCTGAAAAAAGCAACACATTCAGTTAAGAAAAACACCACAACGGTTAATACTATTTTCAATTTTTACAGTCTTCAACAAATTTCAACAAACAAGTACCTCTTGATACTGCTGGCTCCATGGGGGCTTTCCTGTAGCCATCTCAATTACCGTACATCCAACACTCCATATATCAGCAGAGCTTAAAAAATTGAATGTCAAACATCAATCATTACCAACAATAAAAAGTTTGTAGAGCCATATAAGGAAGAGGTAAAGCATGCACTTCCCTGAACTGAAGGATTTTTCTGTGCAAATGCTTATGCTTTGTAACTTAATTGAAAAACTGACTCTAGAAACCAACATATTATATGTATTGTTGCCAGGTCAATAAATATTATACCATTAGTTCCTTGTGCTTCCTTCACGGAATTTCATGCAACCAAATTTAGTATAATTCTGTATGAAAAGTTGCAGATGATTGACAATAGTATCCAGAAATCAAGCAAGAACACAAGTCCATATGGAACCTGAATACTTCTCTATGTATGTTTGAACTCAAAATTAAATCCAAAAGCATATAAATTATAATTTTCATCAATTTATTAGTGTCATTATCAACTAAAAATACCATACAGCAATCAAACATCTGTTTATATGATGTTTTATCGTAATAGAAATAAAAACTCCAGAAATGTTTTCATAAGAAAATTTGGGTAAGCATGAACATCCATGAGTAGAAACTGTAGAAATGCACTTACAAGCTATGCCCAGTCTGGAGAATAACTTCAGGAGCCATCCAGTATGGAGTACCCTTCATTGACTTGGCACCAGTTATAGTAGCCTGTAGCAACATAACAACCTCAATAATGATGAAGAGCGCACCAAAAAGCCCTCAACGAAAAAAACAAAACTTCTGCGTGAAAAAGAATGATATGGATACCAGCTCTACTACTTTCTTCGATGCTCCAAAGTCAGCAAGTTTTATGCATCCCTTGTTATCAACGAGAATGTTTGCCCCCTATAGTGAAACAAGCTGTGAAATTTTGAAAAGGAGAGAACAAGAGAAAGCTAATTTCTTAAATGCAGAGAATCTTACTAAAGCAAAGCAATACCTTGATGTCCCTGTGCATGATTCCATTCTTATGAAGGTATTCTAATCCCAGTAAGAGTTGTTTTGTGTACATTCTTATAACCTATTTTCCAAACAAGTACATAGAAATTAGATCAGTCTTTCAAATGCTTGCATTCAAAAAAAAAATCAGAGTTAACTTTCACTTACTGACTCAGGGAAGGAACCGAATTTCCCCAGAAGTGATGATATTGATCCACCAGGAACAAACTCCAACAGAATGTTCAAAGAGTCATCTTCTCTAGCAGTTCCCAAATATCTCTAACAAGCAAAAGGAGAACTTTTTTTAATAATTTACCAATACCTAACCAGAATCCCTACAAAACAGACTTGAATATCATACTCACAACGATATTTTGATGTGAAAGATTCTTGAGAAGCTTTACTTCTTCCTCAAGCTCCCTTATGTGAGCCTATTCCAAATCCAAACAGGAAACAACTATTTAGCTTCTCAAATTCAAGCTACAATTTTTAGTTTTAGCATCAAATTAACCATTCATTAAAGGCTTAATATATCAGAAGCTCCTTGAACTTGGCTAAAAAGTTAGATTGGCTCCTTAAACTTAGAAGGTGTCTCGTTAGCTATTTGTTACTTAAATGTGTTTAAAGTGATCTATTGGCCACCCAAACTTGTTTAAATGGGCACATTCGCTCATTCAACTTTTAAAAAGTAATACACTTTACAATTTCTCAACACACACTCTTATTCTAACACGTTGACTTAAAAAAGCTTGTTGTGTCACTCCAAACAAGTACAGAAGCTAATGAAACACCCTAAAATTCCAGGAAGCCAATCTACTTTTTTTGCGAGTTTTTGATGCAATTAAGCGTTAATTAAACCCGAAAACGATCCAAAACTCAATCCATACCTGCGTTTTCTCTTTCGAAGCACTATTCGTAGCAATCGAAACCTATAGAAAACAAAACAACACAAAATCAATCTCATATTCAACAGAAACACACAAAATCCACAATTTCTCGATCAGGAAACCTGTTTAACAGCGAGAAGCTCTCCAGAATCAAGATTCATGCCCATATAAACCCTACCAAACGCACCGCAACCAATCAACTCTCCTTTCCGCCACCGGACAGGAGGAGTATCATCCTTTCTAGTATGCGGAAGACCTGGAAGTAGCGGAGGCTTAGCGAATAGACCGATACGCGATTTGCGAATGCTGGAGCCGATCTTCTCAACGAAACCTCCGAATCGGCCATCGTCTCCGCCGGAATTGGATTTAAACACTAGGGATCGGCGGACCGATCCGAAGAGGTCTTGCATCTGATGAACTATACTGAAGGATTTTAGGGTTTGTGGATTGGGAAGAAGAAGGGAATTTTTGAAGAGGATGGAAATGGAGAGGAAAAAAAAAGAGACGTTAGAAAGAGGAGAGAGAAAGTGATTTTGAAGAGAGGGAAAAAGGAAGGTGGGGGATCTAATTTCAAAAATTTATAATAATAATTTAAAAAAAATCTTATAATAATAAAAATAGCTGTTTGCGTTACGGGGCTCCTCTTCTTGTATTTTTTATTTTTTGACTTGTGTTCTGTATAGTTATTTTTAAAAAAAATTATTGCATATATTTTCTTGTTATTATTATTGTATTTGAAGCATAAATTATTCAAATCTGACATTCTCATTTCCTAATTACAAAAAATCATGAAAAATGGACCTATTATTAGTTTAAGCAATTATAATAATCTGTTACCAAAAAAAAACAATTATAATAAAAATGAGAAATTTGAATGAAGTTAATATGGTCTGTTTTTTCTTTGAAATTAAGTTAATAAGGTCTTTTAAATAAATTCTCTTCGGAAAAAAAAAGGTCTTTAAAATAATTAACAATGTTCTAAAATATGTTAGTTGGCAGTTAAAGATTTTTGAAAATTAATTGATATTTAATCAGAAAAGGTCTAAAACAAATTAAATTCTTAATGTCAATTTCATGACGGGTCAAGTTAGAGATCATCACCCGCTCAGATTAAAAGATGTCATGCTTTTAAGGATTTGGGTCGAGAAGTGCCTTTCGTTCATGTGTAACGCGAAGGTAATATAGAAGTTGACTAGTTAACGAATTTTGCAAACTCTTTAAAGTTGAGCATCACGAGTGTAATGTGTGTCTTACAGATTTTCAGCGTATTCTTTCACAAGATTGTGTTGGGAGTTCGACTAGAAGATTAGTTGCTTTGTAGTTTATTTGTTTTTTTGTGTGTTTTACGGGCTTTAAATCATCCCCGTTCTCCCAAAATAAAAAAAGGATCCTTTTAACGGGCTGGACCGGGTTGAGTTGAGCCCGAACTAAACAAGAGAAAATTAAAGCTAACACCGTGAATGAAGATAACGGAGAGAGAAGGCAAAACACGTTTCCAGTTCCCAAGATGATCTCCCTCCATCTTTCTGCATCTATGCATTCTTGTCACTTTCACAACAACATTTCTCACTTCCATACCTCTTTTTTCTCAAATTATTATTATCATTATACCCTTGTCTTCCAATTTTTCTGTAAGAAATAAAACATGGCTTTTGATCTAGAATCCTTATCAGAAGCTCTTTCAGGAGCTATCGGATCTCTAGCTAGCACCACCATCTTATACCCTCTTGACACCTGCAAAACTAAGTACCAAGCTGAATTTAAAGCACATGATCAGCAAAAGTATAGGTAAAAAAACATGATTAAATGTTCAATTTTTGTTTTAGTTTGATGTTTTTTATGATTTGGGGTGTCATAATTTCGGCAGGAATATTACTGATGTGTTTTGGGAGGCAATTTCGTCGCGGCGGGTTCTCTCATTGTATCAGGGGCTTGGTACTAAGAATTTGCAGTCTTTTGTTTCCCAGTTTATATATTTTTATGGGTATAGTTTTTTTAAGAGGTTGTATTTGAAGAAAAGTGGGAATAAACGGATTGATACTCGGGCTAATTTGGTCGTTGCTGCTGCTGCCGGAGCTGTTACTGTCATTATCACTCAGGTGAGTCTTATCTTAGGTTTGTTATGTTTAGAAACAACGTTTCCCGTGTCCGGACAAGGTAGGTAGTACTGTTTTAGCTAGATAAAGAAGCAATCATGATTTTGTTCTTGTATGGATATTAAGATGTTCTTGTTTAGTGATCTTGTAGTTCATGATATTCGTGACATTGAAAATTGATATGATCCCTAATATATAGCAATAACACACATTTGGTCCTTAATGTATAGTGATATTAGTAAAATCCTAAGATCTTGACCTGCCGTTTCCAAGCCTCAGACAAGCAGAAAACTGTTAGAGACGGGGCCGGAGTCTGGCGAACCCGCTCTGACGATCAAGTCAGATAGGCTTAAAGGAGGAAAGGCAGTTGTGAATAGTAACGGAAAGGAATAGTGAACATACCATTTTTGGTGACTACCTTGCAAGTATATACCTTATATAACTTATATAGTGGATTTGGGGTTGCGCTAGACACGTGTCAGTTTTAGACTGGATGAGGAGGAATAATTTTGTTAGGAGGAAACTTCCTGGAGTGCTCTAAGCCTTCTAGTTTGTGTTGTGCAGCCCTTGGATACAGCTTCATCAAGGATGCAAACAAGTGCTTTTGGGAAATCAAAAGGACTATGGAAAACTCTTTCGGAAGGAACCTGGAAAGAAGCATTTGATGGTCTTGGCATATCTCTTCTTCTCACATCAAATCCATCTATTCAGGTATCTTCACTCTGCTTTTTAAGGCATAGGTTGTCTTTGTTGCTTATATATTTGGAGCTGATGTCGAAATGTTTGTTCAGTACACAGTATTTGATCAGTTGAAACATAGACTATTGAAGCAGCAGCAGCTTAGCAGAATATCTGATGAAGATTTATCTCCAGAAGCACTCTCTGCATTTTCTGCTTTTGTTTTGGGTGCAGTTTCTAAGTGTATTGCTACATGTATAACATATCCTGCAATCAGGCATGTTCTCTATAACTCCCTTTACTATTTCAAACTATCCTTTTACTCTCATTAGGTTTAATATATTAGGGGCCCAAGTACTTATCCCAATTATCCGATTAGTCCCTCAACTGAATTTTGGATATGGCGGCACAATGAGAGATTTAGACAAGTTTTAGCAAATTAGATGAGTGGTAGATCATTGTAAATTTGTAGCCATCTCATGAGACCAATAGGTTACTTTAGACAAGTTTATGGGGGATAGTAGGTCGCTGTAAGCTATTTCAGGGGTCGAAACGGATTGGACAAATACAAGGGGCAAATAATGGTTAAGCCTTTTCATTATGCTAGTGAGCTGGCATAAAACTTGGTTAAAAGTGTGTGCCCTGTTTTACTTTTATTTCTAAAAGGAGATTTCAATAAGTTTGATGTAGCTATAAGAAAGAATCATGAAAGTTTATTTCTCTTATTGGGGAGGATGATCCGTTAAAATTGCAAAACTCCACTGTGGTCCTGTCCAATAAACTTTACCAACGCGATAACAATTGTAATTTTTTTCTTACCAATAATTTCCTAATGTAGTATGCATCTCATTGTTTTGGTCAGATCGGTTGCAGCCTGTCTGGCATAGAGTTTCTGGATGAACGAGCTACTCACCTTTAAACAATAAGGGGATTCGGAATTTTTATTTTCTCTTTTTTTGGTGCTAAAATTTAATGGATAAGTTGTTGAAATAGATGTGAAAATAATATCTGAATTCCCTAACATTGAACCACTGTTTGACCCTGTTAACCTAGAAGTGAATTCTTTGCAGGTGTAAAGTGATGCTTCAGGCAGCAGATTCGGATGAAAATGGGGTTGAAAATTCAGAAAAACCAAAGACGGTACCAGGAGCAATTCGCGGCATTTGGAAAAGGGAAGGCTTATTTGGTTTCTTCAAAGGATTGCCAGCCCAGAACTTAAAGACTATACTTAGCTCGGCTTTGCTTCTGATGATAAAAGAGAAGATCACAAAGTCTACATGGATTTTAATCCTTGCTCTTAGAAGGTATTTATTCATCACACACTCCAGGATTAAAAGTGTGTGATTTTGATTTCAGCCGTTCCGAATCAAATATATCAGATTCTTGTAATAAAGTGGCTCCATCTTTGGAGAATATACATAGTTTTTGGACAAAAGTCTAAAGATTCAGGATGACTCAGTTTGTAAAACTAACCTTCAATAAAATAGTCAAATTGATTGTAGTGTGTTCACAAATGTTCTGCATTTTGAATCTTGATTTGTGATTGTGTGAGATAGACAGCTCATAAATGAAATGTCGATTTGCAAGACGATATATTAAGCATCAGGCCCATCTGGAATGGATACAAGTAGCAGGATGTTTTATTGTGTCTTTGAGATTTATATTTCACATTTCAAATGTTTTAAGTAGGGTTGTCAACGGGTTAAAGATTCTTTGTCCCTGCAGGGTTTACAATTCGAAGGAATGCAGAATGCCGAAAAATGAATTGTATTAATGTGTCTAATTCTTAAATGATGGTATTAACCTCACAAATGATTTGAGATACTTTTAACTGATTTCAAAGTTCATCCTGCACGGCTCAATGTATATGATAGGATGTAGATGGAGAAGTTTCTTATCTTTGAAGTTGGAGCATGGACAGGGATGGAGAATGCCTTCTCTTTGCCGTGGGATTCCCATCCCCGACATAAAAAGATTAATAAAACTATATATGTTTTTCTAAAGATTAGAGACTTGAACACTCTTTGGTAACGGGAAACATCACCGAAGCGGTGTATAGAGCTTTATTCATTTATTTATGTGCATCACCAAAGAGTACCCCCAAGCACCATTTGTCACTAAATTCCGAGTCTGTCTCTGGACAGGAGGGGAAACTATTCCATATCCCTGTCCCATCTTGTTTGTAAACCTAGTTTCAGGACTTGAGATCTGTCAAGTATCCAATTTCATGTGTTCCAGTTATACGTTTTGAATGTACGCAAACATAAAACTTAAGGATGTAGCAAAATAAAAGCTTCACCGGATCACAAGTAGAAATGAAGCAGAACCTTTTTAAAATTGAAGATTGAAGCAATTGTAATTGACAATTCTGTCTCTTTCTCACTGAACTACAGTATATGAATAGATTGTAAAACTGAAGCAAAGTTATCTCTTTCTCACTGAACTACAATATAAGAATAGACTGTGCCGTTTGATTAATAACATTGGAAAAAACTGACTAGTAGTCAGGTTGAAACTAACACACGAACTCAGTTTAAAGCAAGAAGAAACAGAGCCATCAGTAGAAACAGAAGGTGAGACACGAGAGCCAGGTCGGTTCTCCTCGGACCTGCTGCATTAGCAGTCACATAACTTCCCTCAGGTGTGTTAGTAGTGAGAACAACAACGACCCAGTTACCTTCAGAACCAATCCCGACTCCCGTATATTTGGTATCATTGAGCGAACCTGAGTATTGTGTTTCGGTGAAGTTGCCAAGGGCGAGGGTTTGGTCTAAGTTAGGAATACATGCTGGTAGTACAGTTCCATCTCTTGTGTTGGTGACATTCAAGTGGCATTTAGATAAAAGGTCTTCGTAATTGGGAATTGGCTGCTCGGTGCCGGGTACAGTGAAGGAACCTGTGCTGTTTGTGCAAGGTTGATTCTTGAATTGCTCAGCTACTTCCTCGGCAAAGCATTCTGCATTATCGTTCTTTGTGAGGGTAGTCAAGTTCATTGATGTTCTGTAGTTGTTAATGCCTGTGAAAAGAGTGTCTTCCTCTGCAGGTGAATCATGGAAATGAAGAGGTTAGAGTTTAGAAATAAGGCGGTTTTAGCAGATATAGAGCTGTAAAGTTGGTAAATTTCAGCAGCTGGGAATCAAAATTCTACTTTTAAGGGAACAGAGAACCACCATATGTTTGCACTTTCAATTCTTAACAAAAGAACTTCTCCCACAGGCCACAGCCATTTAAATCTGAAACAGATACAACGAGGGGTGGTAAATCACATTCCTGGCTCCTAAACTATTGGCTACTTTTAACTTAATGGCCCCTAAAACTTCATATTTTCACATAAAAATCCTTGAACTTTACATTACATGGACCTAACTCTATCCAAAAAGGTACCTCTATGGGAAGTACACATTGCTTCTCTTGTTGGGATACAATTAACTTATAACAACAGATGCACATAGTATATTACCTGAAAAACTTAAATACTCCAGCAGAAAACCAACAGAAGACCAGGAAAGAGATTCTCGATTATACTTTTCCCTCCCTAACAACGGAAATGGCTAATTTCATCCTGATTCTCAAATTTGATATTCAAATGCATTAAAATAGAGCTCTATGTTCAACGAAGCTCTGCTTGGTAGCATTTCCACATTTAGTTTCCGTATCCATGTCCGTTTCCATTTCAGTTTCCCTTTCCATTTCCTAGCTACATTTTTTAGAAACTACCTTTCCCAGCAGTGATGAATACAAGGTTGGAATGTGGGGGCAAATTTTAAACCCAGATATTTAAAAAAAATAAATTCCACAACATTCTTTTTCCTAAAGCGAAAATTTTCATTATAGTTAATGCATTTCGTCGAAAAGAGAAAAAAAAAGAAATTATTAACGAAAATTGCAGATTTCCTGCAAAAAAAATTAGATTCCTAAGAAATTTAACATATTTTCTACACCATTTTACAAATTTCCAATCTAAAATCAGCTTTTACTAATAAATTTCTCAAAACCGGAGACCAGTCATCGAAGTTTGGATCTGCGGAATGTTTATCAAGAATTAGCATAGCTAAGTTGATCATTAGATCTATCTATCTTGAAATTCAGAAAATGCATCTACTAGTATTCAAGAAATGACGCAGTAGCAATAATGAGATCTTATATGTTCTTCGCGTTACGAACATAAGTGAAGCTAAAGAAGATGTTCGAAATCTAGAGAGAAAGAATGAGCAAGTGAATAAAGTAAAGAGTAATACCGTCAGATTTGACATTGATTACAAGGATGCAGAAGAGAAAGAATGCAAGAAGAGTTGAAGATGCCATTAACGGTGTCGTACTCAACGGAGATCAGAGATTGACGGTGGCGGGTTTTAAGGAGAAGAAGAACAAGTAGGAAGAATGTTGCTTTCGTGAAGCTTCTTTTTGCAGTGTTAGTTACTCTGTTACTTTACCTTTGTTTACAAGCACCTTCTAACATGATTTAAACGGCGTTTGACTGTTATGCCTCTCGAGGAGTTAACCGTCAACTGCCGTCACATTCCCGTCGGTGTCAAAACCTTGACCCGTGAAAAATACATGTATAGTTTTCATGATTTTTCATTGGTCAACTTTTTTTTTTTATTTTAACAATTGGACAATTTGATTACCTCAAAATAGAGGAAACTTTAATACCTTTCAAAAAAAATAAAAGGAAACTTTAATAGGCTAAAATTTCTCCTAATATGAACTGTATGATAAATGTCAAATATCTAATGCTAAAAGTATCAATTGATGTAATATTTGATGAATTTTAATTGTAAAATATCCCAAATAGGTGTAGGCTATGGTCACTTTGTTTTTCCCTTACTTTGTCTACACTTTGTCTTTTTCACCATTGGATTAGCTTTTAACCCATGATCCAATGGTTGGCAAAACAAAGTAATGGTTATTTTGTGAAAAACAAAGTGACCATAGAATATCCCAAATATCTAATTTATTAAAATTTTAAAAAATTATTAAAATCAAGTATGATTTTTAACAGAAGTGCTAAATATTTAATCAAATAATTTTTAAAATTATGAAGCATGGTCTAAATCAGTAAGTTTGGATAAAAAAGCTTATTTTAATTACTTGTTTCCAACTTTATAGATAAATAAGTATTAATTCTCCCACCATAGTTTTAGTATATGTTATGTGGTTTTTGTTTAATATATGTATATTAACAAAAGCATTTATGGTACTTTACAAAGACAAATGTATGCATATTATAATATTTATTAAGTAATGTACTAGTGTCTTCATTTCTTTCTATAATCTATAAAGTAAATACTAAAAAAAAAAGTAATTTTCTTACCATATTAACATAAAGTGGTAAAATTGACAAAAACAAAATAAAAAAAAAACTTCAAAAAAGTAATTTTCTTACCATATTGATATTAACAACAATTAATTTTTTGATAAAATATATTAAAGAAATAGTTCACATCTCTAAATCGACATATATTCGAGAAAAAACATTTACAAGATATTTTGACAATATATAAGTAGATAAGTATATTTTTCTCTAGTTGCTCGTGTAGTTACATTTTTTTCTTTCAATTCTAAAAAAAAAAAATACTTTTACAAGAAAAATCAACTATATATTTTATTTTTTTTGATAAACAAAATCAACTATATATTAATTGCATAGTTATAACAACAATTAAATTAAACAGGTCCATAAATCGACCAAAATGTTATAAATACAGTAAAATCATAATGATTATGCAACACCGCCTATTCTCTTTTCTCGGATGACTTTTACCTTCGATTATTATTCTCTCACCTTTAAAAATAAAAGGAAGAATGAAACTTTGTCCCTACTTGAACGTGAAGCAAATCCCATTTTACAAAAATGATTGATGCGAGATATTGAAGAAAACTAACAAACCAATATGGTTTTTGCTCTTTTGAGATACGAAATAAGCATTACTTTTGTTTTCTTATTATATGAAATCATTTCTTTCTTTACTTAGATTTTTATGTTTTTTATAATATTGAACTTTTATTGGATGATTTATTGGTATAATGTCACTTATATCTCGTGAATGAAAAATCTTGAAGCAGCAAAGCAACTCAACTCACATGGAATATTCCTATATACGTAATAAATTACCCAAAGTATGGACTATATAGGAATTACAAGATTATTTTTCACATATACAAACAAATTAAAATTGGTGGATGAAATTAAATAAGGATAACGTGGCATCACACCAGGTACCCCAAACTCTCCCTCCCAGCTCTCAAACCAAATTTGGAAACTCATTTTCCACCTCTTCTTCCCTCCAATTACACATACTACATTTCCGATTTTCCGACTTTCCCACTCAGTTTTCGAGTAAATGGCAGTATCGGCGGAGTGCCGGTTCTCCCTCACGGCTGCTGGCCGGCTACGTGGCGACAGAGCTGCTGGACTTGCCGGGAGGAACTCAGGGCAAGTCAAGTATGCAAATGGAGAAATGATGGGCACTAAGCTCAATCTAGTTCAGCTTGTTCATCAAAGAAGTAAGAAGAATACAAAGCAGCATGTTTCAATGACTTTTACAACTAATGTAACAGGAGATGTCAAGGTTAGTTATAGAATTTAAATCATTTATGTTTCATTTCTTGAACAAATGTGATATGTTTGGGGCGGAATTACAGGGGTCATAGAGGTCTCTCGATCCCAATTTTAGGGAGAAGCAGAGAAATTACGATCACCGAAAATTTTAGTACTAGCTACAGTTCATTCTAACGGATTTGGTACTCGTGACTGATCCTTAATCCCCCCCAAAAAAAGCAACATCAACTCATTTTGTTCATTAGCTCAAAAAGAGTATACCAATGTCATATGCAAGGGCGAATTCACAGGGATCATAATTTTCTTAACCTATGAAACACCGAAAAGCTATACTTACTGGAAAAATTCATAACTTTAGCTGATGTTGATTTAGAACTTCTAACAAGTTAGGTATCAGCGACATGCAGAATAGCTGTTGCTCATGCTTAATGCAAAAAGTGTCTAACTTTTGACATTTTTGTTCATTGACCCGAGTGTTCTGTTCTGGCTCTAAGACTGCTGATATGTGCAGTTGAGGGACTTGGACATGGAAAAGAGGGATCCAAAAACAGTTGTGGCAATTATTCTAGGAGGAGGAGCTGGTACTCGCCTTTTTCCTCTAACCAAACGCCGTGCTAAGCCTGCTGTAAGTTGTTCCTTTCCTTCTGTCTTTAACATTTCATTAGCATTGACACATTAGAACTGAAATTTTGTACTAGTTTTGTGCTGAATAATGGTGTAGGTTCCAATAGGTGGTGCATATAGGCTGATTGATGTTCCAATGAGCAATTGCATTAACAGTGGAGTCAACAAGATCTACATTCTAACTCAATTCAACTCAGCATCACTTAACAGGCATCTCGCTCGTGCTTATAATTTTGGCAATGGAATCAATTTTGGAGATGGGTTTGTTGAGGTATGTTTACTCTAAATCACCAACAGAAGTTAAAATGAGTAAATAATTGGTCCTATAGATGCTGAGACTATACATGTTTACTATGTATCAGGCTCTAGCAGCCACTCAAACTCCAGGACTAGAAGGTAAAAGATGGTTTCAGGGCACTGCGGATGCTGTTAGACAGTTCCACTGGCTATTCGAGGTATCGGAATTATTTGTTTATTTAAACTTTCGTCTGAGAAATAAGAATTGCTGTTACAACTTACAACGCATTTCTGTGTCATAGGATGCAAAAGGTAAGGAGATTGAAGATGTTTTAATTCTATCTGGAGATCACCTGTATAGAATGGACTATATGGACTTTGTGCAAGTAAGCAACCAAGTGAACTTTAATTGAAACATTCTCTAAGTTCAATAAGTTGAGTTTATGCAGCTGAAATATTGTTCTGTTTTGCTGCTAGAATCATCGGCAGAGTGGTGCAGATATCACCATCTCTTCTTTGCCAATGGATGACAGGTAGGGCTAATCCAGTCTATTATTCAAGTAGCCTCCGCTGAGTAGTTATTAATCACTATACTCTATAGTTCTGTTTCTGTTCTAGTCACCAAGTTGCTGCTAACTTATGACATGCTAAAACAATTTAATGATTACCGTCTGACATGACCCACTTGACACTGTTAGCATTGTTGTTGCATTCATAAATCACGTGGAACATAAAGATCACATAACATCATTATATAACACAGATCATACAACATCATTATAACATGATAACCCGTTTTGAAACCTTATAGTTGATGTTCAATATATGTGGATTGTGGTTTTGAGACTCTGCTTGGCTTCCTGCGTAGCCGTGCCTCAGATTTTGGACTGATGAAGATAGACAATAAAGGAAGAGTTCTTTCTTTCAGAGAAAAGCCAAAAGGAAAGGAATTGAATGCAATGGTGAGTTTCTTATCTTCTTTTGCTTAAATTTTGGACAGAAGAAAATCAGATTTTTAACGGGTGCTAAGTCCAGTATACTTTAGGCAGTTGATACAACAGTATTAGGGCTTTCAAAGGAAGAGGCAGAAAAGAAACCATACATTGCTTCCATGGGAGTTTATGTTTTCAAGAAAGAGATACTTTTGAATCTTTTAAGGTAACAATCATTTGATTCTAGTTTTGGATCGTCCGACATGCATATAAACATGGATGCTATAAGATTTTGTTGATTCAGATGGCGTTTTCCCACTGCAAATGACTTTGGATCAGAGATAATCCCAGCCTCAGCCAAAGAGTTTTACATTAAGGTACACTCTTGTTGCTTTATGGAAAAATTTTTGTGAACAATTAGCATGATTTTGATGATGGCAACTTTGAACAGGCTTATCTCTTCAATGATTATTGGGAAGACATAGGAACTATCAGATCCTTCTTTGAGGCAAACCTAGCTCTAACCGAACACGTGAGTAGTTGACAATCACACAGTAGTGTCATATTCATATGATTCAGAAGTAGAAGGGTTTCATTGTTGTTGAATGACTCATTTTACATGTTTGAACTTCTAGCCATCAAAGTTTAGTTTCTATGATGCATCAAAGCCAATGTACACATCAAGAAGAAATCTACCGCCTTCTAAAATTGACAATAGCAAGGTTACTAACCTCCACCTTGTTCTGTTTGTTTGAATTTTACTTCTGATTCTAAATCCTCTATGTTTTTTGTTGAATATTTTGACTACTGTTGCAGATTGTTGATTCAATCATATCTCATGGGAGTTTCTTGAACAATTCTTTTATACAACACAGCGTTGTTGGTATTAGATCTCGAATAAATTCTAATGTCCACTTACAGGTTGGTTTGTTTCTCATCAATATTATATTCATTTAACATTCTGTCTCGTTTAGAGTTTCATTTTCCAGATTTTTGACCAAGAAGTTTTACGTTTGTGATGAAACAAATACAGGACACTGTGATGCTTGGTGCTGACTTCTATGAAACTGAAGAAGAGGTAGCAGCACTACTAGCTGAAGGAAGAGTACCCATCGGAATAGGAGAAAACACGAGAATCAAGTAGGGGGAGAGCATAATTTTTTCCTTAGGTATCTTCTAATTACACTAGATTAAACTCTCTCATGGGATGTTGTTTTCCAGGGAATGCATAATTGATAAGAATGCCAGAATTGGGAAGAATGTTGTTTTTGCTAACTCAGAGGTATGCAAACACACTTGTTTAAGTCAAATCAGTAATTGAGCTAACACTTTTAAATTCTAAGTATAGGGTACTTAATATTTTATTCCTTCATGTGATTAATGTATTGAATTTGCAGGGAATAAAAGAGGCTGACAGATCATCAGAAGGCTTCTACATTCGATCCGGTATCACAGTCGTATTAAAAAATGCTACCATTAAGGATGGAACTGTAGTATAGTTAAGTTGATTTAGCTATCCTTTCAATCATTTTTTGTTGAGCAGTCAATAAAGCGAGTGATATGTGTGAACCTATAATGTAAAATCAACATTTGAGTTGGAAAATTTATCAACTGAGAACCAAAAAAGAGAAATAAAGTGACCATCTTTCTTACAGGATATACTGAAGCTGGAAGCTTGAATAGGTTTAATTAAAGAAAAAAAACTTTTTCTCCTAAACAAAAATCATTAATTGATACTTCATCCATCCCTCCAAAATGCAACATGATGTTACTAAAGCACGGGACCATGACATGCCAAAAATGGTACCCAGCATAGCAATCCATGGAGTCTATTTTAACAAACTTCCACTAGAATTGAGTAAACTAAGGGAAACAAAAATTTGTTCCCTACAAAAATTCTGAGAGGAATCGATAAGCAACTTTAACTGTCAAACTGGAAATTTCACAAATATATAAACCATAGTTACTCAAGGTGCGCTTCAGGCTCAAGGCGCTAGGCTCCACGCATATCGCTTGAGAAGTAAAAAGGAGGGCTTTGTTGAAGAGACACGTGCCAGAGTACGCATTTCTGAGCCTAGTGCCTTGCCAGAGGTGAGCCTAGACACAAATTTAGTAGCTCCGCAGTGTTTTAGGGTGCCAAGTTGAAAATAAGATGTTTTAATTTCAGTTTCTATCTATATTATCTACAACCGAAATTGAATTAGAACAAAAATAAATAAAAAAAGGAAAGAAGATTTGGTTGGACAGTGGAAATATCACAAGGAACACCACAAAAAGTGTTGCTCCATTTTTCAAGAGTTTAGAAATGTCACAAATGGAGACTATAGTCCTAATATTAGACTATTATTTGATTAACTTAGGATTTCACTGGACTTTACTCTATTTCATTCTCCTTTAGTGTTACTGTTTAGATTTATACAATTTTATTGTGAATTGTGATTATGGAAGAGTTAATAGTTAATTTGGAATTTATTTTGTGTATTTTATGGTTAAGATTATGGATAATCAGATATGATTTAGTATTTGACTATTCATTGCATTTTAAACTGTTAGTTGTTGTTATTTATGATTCTATTCATATTTTTTTAGTGCACCTTGTGTCGTTAAAGTGCGTACCAATGCCATGCGCCTTGTGCCCCTGGTTTTCTCCTTCTGTTAGTTTCTTTCCTATAATGTTCTTTTCCTCTAGTTTGTGCTTCCAAGTCTTAATTCTATTCATCTGGGAATTCATCAATCAAAGCTTTCTTTCCTATATCGGTTTAAGAATTCTACTCTATTAAATATTGTTTCTCATACATAAGTTGATGATAACCACTTTTTAACTGAATAATTCTCATGATTATTTCTGAAAAAAAAAAGGAACAGCAAGGGACACAAAAGAAACAAGCAGTCATTGAAGGTTAATTAATCAAATGAATCGTGGAACTATTGGATTATTGAATAAGCTCTTCACAGTTAAACATCAGCTCATTTTCATATCTTTTCACAACAAATCTCTCCTCTGGTGTAATAATGTTTGTAACATAGCATTTTTCATCTGAAAAAGGTTTTCTACCTGTTCGTCCAGCACGATGGAGATAATCAACAGCAGTTCTTGGTAGATCAAAGTTGTATATGTGGGTTGTTTCTGGAAGATCAACCCCTCGTGCAGCTATATCTGTTGCTACAAGAAGATAGCCTCCTCCCTGCTTCAGTTCCTGCGTGAGAAGATAAATAAACAGATAAAACAAAATGAAAAAGAAACAAGCATTTATTGACTTGAGAGAAGTTATAAAAGCAGACATGACTTACTGATAGTGAAGCAGCTCGTGAATTGAAATTCACTTCTTCCTCCAGAAGAACAATATGTTTACCATTCCCATAAGAAGCTATCAAGCGATCAACCAGAAATGTTGTTGGAGGAGCATTTCCAGCCTTTTTTGACTTCTCAGACTGCATAAATACAATTAAATGGATGAATTTATTGCAGAAGCTTGTTCTTAGCTTAAAGAATGACATTATTCCACCAAATAAATGGAGCAACACCACAGCTCATGTTCACTCCATTGCCCGAGCAAATGACAGTCATCCATCCCAGTCAAGGAAATTATTCCAGTTTGATAATTCACAGTTTTCTGCAAGTTATTATTTCATGCCATATGCCATACAGTGAAATCATGTGAATGACAGAATCAACTGTCGTGGGGCATGGGGAATCACTCGATTAACAGATAGTAGTTGGTGAAGCAAGATTACAAAATTGCGCACGTTCTCATGATAATATAAAATCAATAACGAAAATTTTCAAACTGGCACAGATGTGCTATACTACAAACCTGCTCACCAACGAAAACTATAGCAGACTCTGGTGCATCAGATTGTAATAAGGAGAGGAGTGCTTGATGCCTTGTTTTTTTAGAGCATACCTGGTAGGCAATGCCGTATTAGCACACACATTATCTACAAAGTATAATGTTATCTACCAGTGAGAGGAGCCTGCTCGAAAATATGTTAATATAAAGCCATCAGGATACGAACATAATGCATTAACCATTATCCAAAGTTTTCTTACCAAAAACCTGTGCTGTAGGCAGGATGGCATGGGCTGAATTGCATTGACATGGACATGAACTGCATCCTTCTGACAACAATGAAGAAATATATGTGAATTTGATGGGAATATTGGATTAAAACCTAAGTAATGCTACCATGAAACTAGAATCCCAAGCAGACCTTTGTCCATTTCTGTTGTATACAGTCATGTAAGAATCGTCTATGCTGAGGAATAGATGCACTGGCAAAAACAGTCTGACGGTTATTACATGAAGAATATGATGTCAGAAGCTTTCGAAGAGAACTGACTTCTTTTGAAGAGTTGAACATGAAATCCACCTAGCCACAGAACAATCATTCAATTCCATAAATTACAAGAATTTTGTGAAAACGGTCATTCATTTCCAAGAACCATCTAATCAAGGAAAACAGTCGTCCATTTGCCAATCATAAACTACTTCTAAAAACAAATCATTGTTGTAGGAAAATACAATCTAGCTGTACCCAAGGAAAAATTTAACCTTAGAAATATTCTAAAAGAAATTTCAGGATTCAGTCCAAAAATACAAGTCAATTACGACAAAGTCTTGTTACCTACCTCATCAATAACCAGCACCTCCAATGCTTCAAGTTTAAGTATCTGCTTTTCAAGCATTTGGCACAAACTTCCTATGGTTGCCACCACTATTGTAGGAGGTTCCGCCTGAAACAAAAACTCTCTTATCACCAATACTCTCCAGGGAGAATGTATAAATATGTAAAGCCACGAAAATCAAAACAAAAACATCAAGAAACCAAAAATCAAAACTGCAATTAGATAGGATTGTAAATATTGTTGAAACCTAGTACAGAAACAGACATGTAATAAGTAAACAAAACACTGCACCTTTAGCCAACTCTTATGCCTTTTCAACAACCCTCCATCAAGAAGAGCCATAACAGTAACATCCACAGGCTTAGCAGCCAACATCCGTGCAACTTTCGCAACCTAATTAACAAATAAATTCTCATAAATCCCAAAGTTCTCCTTTCATATCACAACATTATCGAATCAAAACTTCAAAACGATCACCAAAATCCTCACCTGCATTCCGAGTTCTCGAGTCGGCACCACAATCAGAGCTTGAACAGCAGATCTTTGAGCATTAATAACAGAAAATATCAACAGTAGGTAAGCAAGCGTCTTGCCGGAACCTGTCTAGGGAACCAAAAAGACAATGCCACATTAGCCTTGGCAAATACTTCAATACAGTAAAACCTCTATATAGAAATATTCTATATAGGAATAACCTTTCAATTGTTATACAAATAAAATAGTCCGGTCTCAAGTGTTGACAATCTTTGTTGTACTAAACTCTATACAGAAATAACCTCCCAATTGTTATACAATAGTCCGGTCCCAAGTGTATCACTATTCTATTACTATATAGAGGTTTTTTACTGTGCTACAGAATAACAACAAGAACAACGCCTTATTCCCGAAATGATCCAGGGTCGGTTAACATGAACGAACCGTGAAAATCAAGTCGCGTCAGCCACATAAATTCTCTCCCTCCACTCCGTCCTATCCACTACTATATTTTCAATCCCGACTCATATTACAGAAGAGGCAGAAATTAACCTGGGCATGAAGAATACAATCCCGGCGGGTAAAAAGAAGGGGTAAAGCTTCTCGCTGTACATCAGTAGCCTCTACATACCCAACTTCCTCCATCCTAAACATGTAATCAGCTCAATCAGATCAATAAACGCTGTGTTTCATCATAAATTACAGAAAAAGATTGATTTTCTTGTTCTTTTCCATTAGGGTTATGTGCTAATTGAATTATAGTCAACGGAGCTGAGATTTGTGTACCTGCATATGACGTGTTCGGGCACATCGTGTTGGCAAATTTGGCGGAGATTGGAAGCATTTTTAGGGTTAGGGATTGGGTTTTGTTTGGTGATTAGATGGGGAGAAGAATGGAGAGCAGCTCGCAAAGTTTTGAATGGATTTGAGGAAGTGAAGTTGAAATAGAAGGAGGTAGGAGAAGTCGTGGTTTTGAATTTTGTAGGTCTGGGGAAGGAAGGACCGTTTGAGAAAGAGATGACTCGTGCGGTTGAGGTGGAAGTAGCCATGCCTGATCCTCACCTGCTCTTCTTCACTCTAAACTCTAAAACATAGCTGCAATCTGTAAGATAGAACATAAAACAATGGCTTAATACATATACCGCTCTCTAAACTTGTCTATTTTTTTTAGTTAGCTATCTCACAACCATCTAGCTATCTAAATTTGTACTCCTCCGTCCCAAAATCAAATTTAAATGTTTATTGGTATTTGAGATTTATAGAACACATACAACATACATTAATATCCACATTTAAAAAAATTAATCACAAAAAAAATAAATTACCGCCAACAATTAAACACCAAATTTTCTTACCTCCAATACTAATTAATTAAGCACCAAATTTACCCATTTCTTACCGCCAAAAAAACACTAAATTACCGTCCAAAAATTAAGCACCAAATTGACCATTTTTTACCGCCAATACCAAAAAAAAAAAACACTAAATTACCGCCACTAAATCTTCATAAAAAAATCAAGCAAAATCTAAAATGGAGCCAATTTATACTTTAAATTTTGGTGAGTTAATTAAGCCATTATTCACTCATTATAAAAGGCATGTATAGAAGAACAATTTAAAATATTCCAAATATGGAAGATTCAATGAATGATCCCTTAGAAATAATCTTTCCAAATTTTAATCCATCAAATCCCCAACTCAACGTTGATTTGAACCTTCCACCAAATCATCCTCCTAATTTACCAACACAGACGTATCCTAACAAAAAGAAAAATCTCAGCCCTCATCTAAAGAAAAATGTTATTGAGACGTTACTAAAAGAGCAAATAGATGGCAAACTATCAGAAGAAGAAAAAGTCAGAATTTCCAATTTGTTCTCTATTTCAAGAAGATCATTGGGTCGACTCTGGAGAGAAGCAAAACAGATTTTATTAACCGGAGAATTGCCTAATTTTTCATCTGAAATGGTAAAAGCAGGTCGTAAGAGAGTGGAGATCAACTATGAACTCGTAAAGCAAATCCCTTTGCGTCATCGCACTAATATTCGATCACTTTCAAAGGCTATGAGTCTTCCAAAATCAACTGTTCATCGAAGAATCAAGGAAGGAAAGATTCGTCCTCATACAAATGCAGTTAAACCAAGTCTTACGCCAGACAATATAAAAGCCAGGTTAGAATTTTGCTTGTCAATGGTTGATAGAGATAGTTTCAACACTTCGCCTTCATTTACAAACATGCATGAGAGAATACATATTGATGAAAAGTGGTTTTGTATTTCAAATGCGTCACAAAGATATTACTTGCATCCTGATGAGACTGAGCCATATCGTAATTGCAAAAGTAAGCGTTTTATGACTAAGATTATGTTTTTAGTCGCTGTTGCTCGTCCTCGTAAAGATTTGATTTCCGGCATGTCATTTGATGGAAAAATTGGAATATGGCCATTAGTTTACAAAGAAGCGGCAAAGCGGAACAGTAGGAATCGAAGTGCCGGAACAATGGTAACAAAACCAATTTTGTCGGTGACTAAAGAAGTTATACGCTCATTTATGATTGAAAAAGTAATACCATCCGTAAAGGAGAAGTGGCCCTTTTTTAGCTCGAAGACTATTTTTATTCAACAAGATAATGCTAAGCCACATTTGGATATTAACGATAATGATTTTGTTGAAGCGGCTAGAGGAGATGGTTTCGATATTAACTTATGCTGCCAGCCACCTAATAGTCCTGATATGAATGTTTTGGACCTCGGTTTTTTTAGAGCTATTGATACTTTGCAACAACAAGAAGCTCCGACAAGTGTTGAGGAATTCATTTTAGCGGTGGAAAATGCATTTACAACATATCCCGAAGAAGAGCTTAATAATGTTTTTTTAACCTTACAATCTTGTATGGTTGAAGTGATGAAAATTGGTGGTGGGAACAATTATAAATTCCCACATATGAAGAAACATGCGTTAATTAGGAGAGGTGAGCTTCCAGAAATAATTGGATTTGATCAAGAGATACTTATGCAAACAAGAAATGCACTTGGTTATTATCCTACACATTCAAGTACTCAAGATGAAAACTCTACTGGAATTCCTTTTGAAAGTTAAATTGACAACAAAAGTTGAGTGTACTATCATCATAGGAGTACTTTGTTAAGTTTATGTTGCATCATTTTGTCTTTTATTTTTATTTTATGGAAACTGAAGAAACAAGTTGCAAAAATGAGTGCATGTGGCTTGATTTTGTTTTATTGTGATTTTACTTTTTTTTTTTTATCTCCACTTCAATTTCAGGCCATGGGTGACAATTTTTTTCTACGGACTAAAATGAAAACCAAAGAAATGGAGTATAAATGAAAACTAAATTCTTCTTATGATTAATGAACTAATATTGCAACAAACCATCAACCATAAAAATAATCTAACACATGAAAGTTGAAACTAATTACTCAAAGAACATAAAAGGTGTTACTTGAAGAACTTTGGCATGACGATTTTTAACATCGTATTGATTTCTCGATCGCGTTCTTGAGTTGAAGAGATATATCCATCTTCTTTTGGAGGAAGATTCAAATCAATGGACTTTTTTTTTTCATTCTCAATTTTCATCTTTGCACTTGATCTTTGATTTTGCCCTTGCAAATTGTAACTTTGAATTTCTTTATCCATGATTTTTTTTGAAAACTTTTGTACTCGTATGATTTTTTTTAATATTGCTGGCTAGAAGATATTCATGAGTATATATAACAAGTGGACTATTCATGAAATTTATTCAAGTTTCTTGGAATTGGACATTTGAATGAAATAAATTTTTATTGGGATTAAAAGAATTTATATTGGTAAACATGAGATGACCAAATTGATTAAAGTGTAGACTAAATCATTAATAAGGGCTTTTTGGACAATTTAGCATTTAACTACCTTCTAAAAATATAATTTGGCCTATATTTTGGGACGACGAAAATAGAAGTTTGGCCTATTATTTTGGGACGGAGGGAGTAATTCTTTTCCACTTAGCCCGCTCAACTTGCTAAATATGACCCGTTTTGCTCATTTATGATGGCGTGGCATAATATAAGTGGAAGTAAAAGATTATGCCACATTAACATAAAAGAGTCAAAATGAATCACATTTGACAAGTTGAGGGGTCAAGTGAAAAATGTTTACAAGTTGAGGAGGTCGAGTGGAAAGAAATTACAAGTTCAGGTGGTTTATAAGTAAACCTTTAAGTTAAAGGAGTTAAGTGAAAAAAATAGAAAAGTTTAGAGGGTTGCATATGTTTAAGGCCTAAAACAATTAAAAAACAAGTATACAACAATCTCTCATGTAGAAAGAGACTAACAACCGCTTATATAAAGAAAAATATTTTCCAAAGAGGATAATATTATTATTTAATTGGTGGGAAAATTGTGTTTTACTATCCAAAACTTTAGTTTTGATAGAAGTTTTATATTTTCAAAAAAGTTACTTTTGCATATTTACTATGTAGAGAGATTTTAGTATACTCTTGGAGCACGATGACGTGGTACTCCAAGCTAATAAATAGTAGACATGTGTCTCATTAACCAATTAGATTTTGACAATGTGTAATTAATTAAAATGTAATTCTTAGTTAATTATTTATACAAAATTCTAGATCCAAAAATAAAAATCCTAAACCCCAAAAGATAAACCCTAGACCCTAAATGATGAATCCTAGATACTAACCGATATGACGTGTCATCGAATTATAGGTCTGGAGTACCACGTCACCCGTACTCCAGGAGTATTCTAAAATTTCTCTTACTATGTAAAATGAGTTTAAACATCTATTTAGTTTGTTATTGTTTAAGTTATTTCTACTATTTTTGTGCAACTTAATTGTCTAATCTAAGAAATGAATAGCAAACTTCTATAATAAGTGCCAAAACATCATTACCATTGGGAAAACCCTCTATGGAAACACGAATGAGATCATGTGAATTAGCATAAAAATAGTCTCAATCAGGTTGAAGAGGTGTGATGATCTGGTGAAGATAAGACTTGAAAATTCATGTATCACAGTTGTTAAGACCACGACAAGTATGTCAAGATTGCGACGCTCGTGGTTGGAAAAGGGGCAATATGTGTCCCTTTATCGCAACAATCTTAACACTTGGACACTAAGCTCCTTTACTGAGCCATGGACAATATTTTTAATACATCTACGACATTCTCCACCATGATTTCTCACAAATCTTCGAATTCGACTACTTTTGATCATTTGTTTGAGTTTTTCCTTTTGTTTAACATATTTCCTAATAATCAACTTTTTTCACCAACGCATAAACAAACAAGTGAAATCTTTTCAAAACACAAAAGTAAGACACACCAAAAACCATACAAACTTGAAATCTCATGGCTTTATAAAACTACCTCATGGCTTTATTGTCCATAAAGACCTCACTATGTTTGCAAGCTTTAGAAATCTCTTTATGGCATGAAACAGACATCCATAATGTGACACAAACGGCTGGCTGATGCTTTGTGCCAACTACATCTTCAGGGTTCAAAATCAAATACATACATTACATACTTCTACCTACCGTTCAGGTAACATTTTAAGTTTTTTGCCTAATAGATGCTTTAGTTGTTCGTCCCCTCATATCCAGACTTCAAAAAATGTTTGCACTTTCATGCTCTTGGTCGCTTGAGTTCTTTCTTAGTGTAGAAGCACACTGGACATCCTAGAGGTTATGACTAATTGAATCAGTTCACTTGCATTCTCGAGTCACAAGGCCAGTATGGAAAATTGCAAAGGTATCTCAACTCTTATGCTTATCAAGGATAAATACAAAATTGACTAAGTGGATGCTTTTTTTGGATCCTACTTTGTATTGCAACATCATTAGAGGGTTACAATTCATCTCTTTCACTCAACCCGATATTTCATTTACGTAAACAAGCTAGCCCAATTTATGTATGCTCTTATGTTGACTCATTGGCAGGGTGTTAAAAGAATATTGAGGTATCTTTAACAATTTTATTACCTCAACATCTACTTTTACCAGTCTTCCCTATTATGGCTTTATGGATATACTGATGTCGATTAGGCGGACAACTTGGACGATCGTAGGTTTCTAAACTTGCTTCGGTAGCTGGATTTTAGGCAGATGCTTTCAAGAATCTGCTTCCTTCCGTTTGAATAATGAGAACTTCATTATCTTGTTTATGTGTCAGTCTCAGAGGTGGAGTTCTTCCATTGATAAGTCATATGTCCTATAGAGAAGCAAATTTTTCAACAGCTAGGTAAGTCTTCATACACAGTCTGTATCCATAATTTCTTTCTATCTCGTTCAATTCCAATCGAAGATTGAAACTTTCCTGCCATATCTACATCCATAAATAACCTTGCAAATGTCATAGTCCTCGTTCAACGTAGCCTTGCCAAACTTGAGCATTAGTGGGTCAAAATCGGGGTTTAAGATCGTAATCGAAAGATTCCCGGTTTCAAGTTTAAAAATCCACGGCTCCAGATTAGATTCTTGGCTTAATATATAAACAACCCTCGAACTTGTCCATTTTTTTACTTAGCTCCCCTCAATTTAAGGGACAACCTATTAGCCACTTAAACTTGTATTTTTTTTCCATTTGACCCCCTCAACTTGTCAAATATGACTCATTTTGCCCCTTTGTTCTGTCATGGCATAATATAAATGGTAATAAAAAATTCATGCCACATCAACATAAAAGGAGCAAGGGTCACATTTACAAGTTAGGGGTTAAATAGAAAAACATTACAAGTTCAGGAGGCTAAGTGGAAAACAATTACAAGTTCAGGTGGCTAATAGGTTGTCCCCCTTAAGTTAATGGGGCTAAGTGAAAGAAATAGACAAGTTTAAAGGGCTCCATATGTACTAAGCCTAGATTCTTTGTTATATTAGAAGGCAATAAGATATGATAATAGCCTATCCCAAGCGAGATTAATCTCCACAAAACTGTCTGGCCGAAAGTTGTGTTAGAGTTTTGCGCAGTTCCTCTAATTTCCAAGGTTACGCAAAATTAGAGCATGATTTCAGCGGTGTGCTCTCTTCCCGAAATCAGCTTGATTGATTTTCACAGTTTTATATTCGGCATCGTCTAATATAATTGCAATCGTATAAAGGGATCATATGTGCATTAGAAGTAACCGAAGCATATGTTTTATGGTTTTGCTCTATCGTTAAAGGTTTTCAAACAAGTAATTTTTGTCAAAGAGGTATGCTATCTCGATGTAACCATCAAGATTGGTGGTGGGTTTTCTCTGTTCTGCCATGAAGGCCGGAGATCAGTAGCCCGAAATGACTTCAGGCATTTGATTAAACAATGGTTTACGAAAACTCTTTACCTAAAAATATCCAGTGAGCACAAAGTTCACAAGCGGTAGATTCAATAAAACATTTATGCTACATTAAAGTAAAAAGAAACTTGAAAGAAATGAAGTGTCAAAATTTTCAACAAAATGTTTTATTGACTGTAGTGTGCCACTTGCCAGAAAAGATAAAGTATCATTTAACATGATGCATTAAAGTTGAGAAAGAAATAAATGAATTGTTCATTGAATATATACCTCAAAAGGAGTTCAAAGAAAAATATGAACTGATTAATCACATCATTCACAAAATTGACGAATTTATGCATGATAGGACTCTCAAGCTTTTATACACTTTTGTTCATACCCAACCAAAACAACCTCGTCATTCACCTTTTTACCTTGAAACACATCCTAAATTCATCTGAATCCGACCCGCATAGTGTTTTACACAATCCCTTTCAAACTCAACTTTAATTCTTACAAATTCTGACACTTAAAAGTCTTAATTGTGTGCCAATTTTATGAAAAATTAGACACCATATCCACCCACTCAACACCATTACCAATCAAAGTAAGGAGTCAAGCTCACCAGCTCAGTTCAATTTGACGTTTTTGTTAATTTTTAATTTTCAATTATTTGTTAATTAACATTGATCACACTAATTACGTTTGCTGAAATTTTTGGTTTGTAATCTTTTATTTATTTGCAGGTTTGACATTATATTAATTAATACCGTTAAATTTTTTAAAGTTTTAGTTTTATTTATAGCTTTATTATTCTCAGTGAAATACTTTTGGCCAATTTTCTAGTCAAAGTTGTGCTGACTCCGACTAAGAATCCAAGGAAAATGTTTTCTCAATTCTTGTTTTTCTCGTCTAATCGTTTAGTTAATAATCAAGTATCCATAGACAATAAGCGCAATCCTTCACATTTAAACCGCTTCCTAGAGCGTAGGTTGAGAACCAAATTCTCTGGCACGCTCGCATCTTTCCACACGCGAGTTAAGGTTAAACGGAAATATTTTTGTTTCTAAAAAATATCACTAACATATACAAATAAAAAAATATCATGATTCTTCATCTTTCATTTTTTGTTCATTAAACAGTCTAAACTCTTATAGAAATGAGTGTGGGAGTATGAAAAAATCTCACATTAAAATTAGAGGAGCGATTGAGCTTTATAAGTAGCATCTAAATCCAATACATAAATGATGTATTTTAAAAGTATGAGGCTAATATACAACACTTGAACCAACCCGTACAACGTATACATGATATTAGATCGATGTATTGCCTTATTATTTGAAAGAGCTCCATTTTTTTTTTTGTAAAATGGAAGAACTATACCCCAACAATAAAAAAGAAAAAGAAAAAAGACAAAACACGAAACAAGGAAAAATAAAGATTTGAGCACGAATAGATCGAGGAGTGCCGTTTTGGATAATTTGTAGAGAATCTATCACACTCATGATAACCTAAAAAAAGAGTTATGCGAAATCAGCAACGAGAGATTTTAGAATACACCCGGTTTACAGTGACGTGGTACACCAATCGAATAAATGATTGACGCATATGACTTCAACAAATCAAATATTTACACCTTGTAAATAATTAGTAGTATATTTTGTAGTTAATTATTTATATAAAATCTTAGGTGATAAAATAAAAATGCTAAACCTTAAAAAATGAACTCAAAATCCTAAATTATAAACACCAAACCTTAACAATTATGGTATATCACCAAAGCATCGATCCGGCATACCGGCATACGGTGGTACGTCGAGTTGTTCTAAAAATTCTCAATCAGCAACATGTTACCTATAATTTTATATTAAAGTTAATATTTCCAAGAAAATGATAGTTTTTGTAAATACAAAATGTGCACGTGTACAAATACACGTATGTATCATGAGAGTACAATTATTTTATTACTTGTCGGTACATCATATTATCGTTATTCTAACATTGAATCAGTTTACTCGTGCTCGGTGCTGTGATTCATCTTTGAATTGATCCAAAATAAAAACATTAATATTTTCTTTTCGCTCTTTTGCTAAAGAGGAATAAAATAATTTTCATTGGAAAACAAAAACTACATCTTCAAGGACTTTTATTTAACAAATAAAAAAGTCAATAAAATAAAATAGAACAAACGGCAGAAGCAAGTGTACCGTAATGAATTAAACGGCAATATTATAATCACATCAGACGATTATTACTAGCACACGCCGGTGGGGATCAATCGACAATTACAATATAATAAAAGCCAAATTCCATTATAAATCCTTTAGTTTTACATCATTTGCAAAACTAGCATATGCAGTTTCTGCCAATGTAATAGAAAATCTCATATCTCTCTTAAAAGTATTTTTGTATATAGAAAAATCAATTTTTCCTTTCAATTAAATTAAATAATCTTAAAGTGTGTTTATATACCCATTTTGTGTCATATTTTTACTTCTTCATTTGTTAAAAGTGTAGAATCTGATATCTGATTTAAATTTAACTTTTTTTACTATTTAAGTAGAAAGCAACATCTTTTTTCCAAAAAGTAGCAAAGAAAATATTTATATTTATATTCCTTTACTCCTCAATATTTTACATTAATAAACAAATCATTGTCTATATTAATCATTTTATATGTTAACTGCAAACAATAATTATAATTTTAACAAAAATAATAATCAAACATTGAATAATATTTTCTTTGCATACAAGTCTCAGATGACTTCTATTAACTCGATCATACTTTATCCTTAAACATTAAACATAATTTGATAATAAGTATAAATTAACAGTTAAAATTCATGATCTCGAAAATTAACATTTTTATTCTAACTTACCTTGAATTGGTAACAATTAAAACCATACAATATGTATTTGTAAAATATTAAATACAAATCAGTTTAGAAATAGGTGAAGTGTAAGGTATATGTTTGTAATTCCTGAAAAAGAAAAGGAGGCATAAGAAAAGAAAAGAAAAGAAAATCCAAAACCGGATTTAATTAGTTAATTATAAAAGATTGATTCGATCAAAATAAAAGCGTGTGAAGCGGATTCATCCCTCCCTCCCTCCCTTACTTTTCTCATCTCTCTCTCTCTCTGTAATTCTTTACTTTGACCGATTACTTCTACACTCCTCACTGCTTTTATTAGCCTACCTTTCTTCTCCAAAAACCTCATCGCCTTTCCTATTTTTCCGATGGCTTACGTCACTTCACCTCTCAATCCGATCGCCGGTGGTTGCGGTGGCGGTTCTTCTTCAGCTTCTGCTTTCGACGATGCTTTCGAGGACGCCTGCAGTATCTGCTTCGAGCCTTTTACTTCTCAGAATCCTTCCTCTGTACGATTCTCTAACTTTACTGTTACTTTTCGATTTTCTTTTTTTTTTTTTAATTTTTTGGAGGATCATCATTGAAAATATTACATTTGTGTTGTGCAATTTGTTGATTTTTACTCTCGATTACTCATTCAGGTAGCTTAGGTCTTATATTCATATATTACATACAGTAGCTGTTTGAAATCGTTTATGATTTTTAGGGTTTTCTGTATATGCTCTTGTTTGGGAGGGTTAATACAGTAAGGTTTAATGATCAACCCGTGTTTCGGATGAATTGTTGGTAAGGGAAACAGTTAATAAGGTTCGATCGATGTGAGCACTTGACCATCGAAACGTTCTCTCCTTTATGAACCTGATGCACTCCTTCCAAACATACATTATTTTGTTTTCGGTTGCTGTGATAGAGTGCTAAATGTTTGCACTTCTTTCTTGTTTTAGGTCACCAGTTGCAAACATGAATATCATCTCCAATGCATTCTTGAATGGTAATCTCAACTCTTATTAACATGTTGCGTTCTATTGATCTTGTTCATGAGTCATCATCGGTTTCATTAACTTTTTCCTTGATTAGGTCTCAAAGAAGTGAAGCATGTCCAATCTGTTCACGGATACTTGTACTCAAGGATCCTGCCTGGTATATATATCTTGATCATGATGTCTTTTAACTGTGTTTTTTTGTGCACTTGTATTTTTAATTGTCTAATGCCTTGATTCCTTGTGTGTTTACTCATGTTTTATAGCCAAGAACTTCTAGCTGCTGTTGAGACTGAGAGGCTTTTAAGATCAAGGACAACATCCATGAATCTAACTCAATTTCATGAGGATTTTGATGTAGATCAGGTTTTGTTTGTTTCCTCTAAACAATATTTCATGTTGTGTAATTGGCTCTTAAATTTCTTTGTTGCTTATCGGACATGTGGTGGGACATTACAGGATTCCTATTCGGATGACTCTGATTTTGACGAACGCATTATGCAGCATCTAGCCTCTGTTGCAAGCAGGGCCCAGTATATCTACAGAAGGGAGAGACACAGATCTTCAGGACAGGGTTCCTCAGAGGCTTTCGTTTTTCCATCATCAACAAATGTACAAAGTAATCAGCAAATGCGCACTTCTACAGTAGAAGGGGGAAATATATTGTTTGGGGGTAGCTCACCAACTCCTACCGTGGAACCACAATCTACACCTCCTGTGGTCACTCCTGTTGTGAATATGGTTTCTTCTGGTACTGCTATCAGCAGAGATATTCCTTGCAAACCCAGGTATTAGTTTATATTTTGTTATATGCTGAATTCCTGACTTGTTACGAAGGTGTTACACTTATATATATCCATAAATCTGAGCTTTTATTCATATATGATTCATAGTGCGCGCTCATTACATGAAATAGCTGGAATTCAGTACATACCTTTGATTGTATGGAAGTAGTTCGGATTCAGTTAATTTTTTCTAGTGTTCTCTTTTCTCTTTGTGTTGTTGCACCATGGAGAATTTATTCATGGAGTGGTGGTGCCACCCATTGAATGTCTTGTACTTGACATTAATCCTACTTACCTTATTCTCTTGTCCTTACACATTGCTTGCCGACTGCCGTTTTATTTGGTTATTGGGTATTTTTCAGACAGCTGCCGAGTGATGCTTCTCAAACACAAAATGACATATCTTCTTTCTCGGATTCTATTAAATCAAAATGGGCTTCTACTTCAGCCAGGTTAATATACAGATTTATTCTTATTCATTTTTAATCATTGTTTTTCTTCATCTGATACTAATTTTACCAATGTACCACGAACAGGTACAAGGAATCTCTCTCTAAAAGTACTAGAGGTATAAAGGAAAAGCTAATTGCACGTAATACCTCAGTTAAAGAGCTCAGCAAAGGAGTTCAGAGAGAGATGAGTGCAGGAATTGCTGGTGTTGCACGGATGATTGAGCGCCTAGATCTTACCTCAAAACGAACTGGACCCTCTTGTCCAGTCTCTAGCTTTAGGGCAGGAACATCAGAGGACTCCTTGATGGGAAAGGGTGTGGATGAGAATGTTACTCCTCGGGCATTAGATAGAAGAAGTGAAGAAATCAAACATCCTGCAAATTCCGTTGTACCTTTGCATTTCTCATGTTCTCCCTCAGGCTCAGTGGAAGTTCCTCATATCCAGGTCAATAAACCATAAGAGTATAACTAACTGTTTATTAGCATCTGATTGAGTTTTTTTTGTTTGGGCTTATATCATCGAATCAATTTTATAAGCAATCTAATATCAGCATTATTGAAGTGGGAATTTGGGAGCATGTGTGAGTCGACACGATAGAAAAGAAGAAAAATACTGACTTGTTTCCTTTTTCTTTTCTGTTATTGCAGGGGCACCATTGATAGCTGAAACTTGGCTGCGATAACTATGTTTTTATATGTTCTAAAGAGAGAGCAAATGATGCAAGTGACGTATATTTATTGTGAAGAAGCCAATTTTCCAGTTGGTTCAGCGTCCTGCATTGCTTTTTTATGCACAGCAAAGATGTTAACCAATATCAGTAATTGCTGTCTGAGCAAACCGAATATAAGTTACCTTTCTTTTGTCACAAACAATAGCTGAGTAAGCCTTATCATTTGTTTCTACAGTTTGCCTTGTGAACTGGAAAAGATGGCACAATGTCTGCTTGAGCTCAGTTGGTTATTGTTACTATCTGGATTACATGAAAGAGAGAACTATTATGCGTTTTCCATGTGCTTATTTATTTCATTTATTCTTGAATGGTGAGTGAATAGAACTGGATTTTGCATGTCTGACTATTTTGATCACAGAAGAATTTAGTGAGGGATGCGGGTATGGAAAACAAATAGTTTCCTGTTTCCTCTTTTGATGTAAAGTCATAGCGTTGTTGTAAACTTCTTGTTTAGATAGGATGCCCTGCTCAGAATAGTATTTGGTGAGATAAATTCTGATTCTATTAGGTTCTGATCTTATTATTTAGACAGGATGCCTGCTTAGAATAGTGTCTGGCGAGATAAATCTGGGTTCTATTAGGTTCTGAAAGTGTGTTCTTGGCATGAAATGGTCAATATGATTAGGCATGTGCAGGTGTATTAGGGTTAGGTACATATAATTTAATATTAGAGTTGAGAGATAATATACACAATAGCTAGTGCCAAAAGTAAATGAAACAAGTGAATTGACTGATTGGATATATCAAGTAGTATTGTAGATGTAGTGATTGATGGATATATTAAGAGTATTGTAAAAGATTATTGCTTTAGAAGTATTGATTAGGAAAATTGCACAACAGTAGTCAAAAAATATGTTGTGAATATCTATTTCGAAAAAAGAAATAGGACACATTAAATAGACAAGTTTCCGACTATATGCTTGAACATGAATTATGCAAGGGTATAAACCTCTAGTAAAATGTCCGGCTGACCCAATAAAGTAAATTCTATAGTCCTTTTCAGGCACTGGGTTCCAGAAAAATGGGCAATCCTAGGTCGGATGAATTCAATAGTTGCGTATTGGAAGAACCACCATTGAACTCTTAGCGACTGAGAATTCTTCCTAATTTTAAAGCATAATTGAAAGAAAGCAAAAAATTTAGTCTTTACATGATTGGAACTTCTGAAATTACTAAGAAATACACCCGTTTGAAGAATACATACACGACAAATTACAGAACTGCGACGTAATTTAAGTATCATCCTTAACCCTTGTTCAATCTATGTAGCAGCTATACCGATTGCAATACTCCCTCTCCACATGGCTCTAAAAACACATATAATGATCAAGCATTAACAATCATTCCACCTGCATTAACCCAAATCAACACCCATTAATCAAACAAATCACAACTTCCTAATCATACAATAATCAAACATCAAAACACTAAATTAGGATTACCATTAGGATGCAGAACTTGGCCGGTAAAGTAGGAAGAACAAGCATTAGAAGCCAGAAAAACATATGAAGGTGCAATCTCATGAGGCTGTGCTGCTCTACCCATAGGGATATCAGATCCTAAGCTTTTTATCATTTCAGCAGGCTTGGATGCGGGTTGCAATGGTGTCCACACCGGACCAGGAGCCACTGCGTTCACACGTATTCCTCTGCTTGCAAGTTGAAGAGCTAGGCCTCTCGTGAAAGCCACAATGGCTCCTTTTGTGGCTGTATAGTCTAGTACCTCTGAGCCACCACTGAATGCCATGACTGATGTGGAGTTGATTATGCTGCTTCCTGCTTTCATGTGCTTCAATGCATGCCTGCATCAAACATCAACTTTCTGGTATTGAAAATGGATTCCATTCAATTTAAAGAGCAGAAATAGACACTCGCATTGGTCAATACATATTGTTTTAAGATTATAAATCAGAGGAGAAGCTCAATAACTTTAAAGTGCGCCATTTGGCAAGAATGTTATTAGCTTCTTTTTCTTCTATTCCTGGATTGGTTTTTCTCAACAGAATGGAATTAAAGAACAACACGCGATCCAATAACACCACACGAACACGAACGGATTTTTAGTATTAGTGTTAAACTTAATGTGTCATTTTCGGATCAACCCGAAATAACACACTCAGTGGTTGGATCAACCAAAACAACACAAAACTAACACGGGAACTAGAACGACATAAAACTGACACGGAAACAAGAATGAAGTTACCTGGTCAAGTAGAACTGAGAAAAGATATTGGTCCTAAAAACCCTCTCAAGTCTAGGCTCAGTTATATCATCAATACTCTTAGAAAGATGCTGTTCAGCTGCATTATTAACCAAAATATCAATCCTTCCAAACTGTTGAACAACATGGTCTATAACCCTCTTGCAATTGTCCTCAAACCCAATATCAGCAGCTACTGCAATAGGTTCTTTAGCATCAGTTGTTTTAGCACTCTGGAGCATGTGTAGGGTATCATCTTTGTCCTTGTCTTCAACTCCTTTAACATAAGTGAAGGCCACAGTGGCACCTTCTAGTGCATAGAAGAAGCATACTGCTCTTCCTATGCCCGAATCACCCCCTGTCACTAATGCTACCTTCCCCTGTCATTAAAGGGGTAAAGATTATTAGCTTACACATTAGAAATATTATAGAGCAAAAATCCAGCATCTATAGATTAAAGAGTTCTTTTGTTCTTTTTTTTACTATTGTTTACACATTAGAATCATTCAAAACAAATTTTAGTGTTTTTGCAATTCCAAAAATATTACTGAAATTTTTGAAACTTGAGTTAGAATAAAAGATATTGTTGGACCATAACTATCAACTCGAGTTCATAGTTAAAAAAGGATTGATCTCTTTATCAAATGGTACAAGATTCGAATATTAGTAGACTCCATTTATGATTAAATTTAAAAGTAGGTTTGTAATGTAAATGCTATAAGTCTAAAAGACATTCGTGTACAGCTTGTGTTAACTTAAAAAATATAGTTATACATTTCTTAACAATCAGCTCGAACTTTTATATAAGCTTGATATTTGTGCGAATTAAGATTTGGGAAAACAAATAAACTTACATGGAGCTTGTGGGAGGGGTTATAATCAGGGTTAGTGGCCTGGGGAAGAGGGTGCATGACATGTTCTTTACCTGGCTGCTGCTCCTGACTCTGAGGTGGCAACTGCTCTTCACTGCTTGCCATGTTTCTAAAATTTTAGTACCTTATTTTCAGATTTACTAAACAAGAATTGTTTTCCAATTTTATAGGCAACAAAAGATGAAATCTTTTTTTATGATGAGTGTTAATTGTAAAGATAGCTACACGCACTTCTTTCTGGTACTATTTTGAATATTATTGTCACGTTGCTGCCATTGCATGTTTTACTAAGGATTTTACCAAGTGGCAGTTTGTTGACACCTAAGAGAAGATAACAACGTACTATGTTTTGTTCTCTATTGAATTTTGAACCCATCAGGAGGATTGTGTAGAATGTCATATAAAACAACGCTAAAGAAAACTGCAAAAACACAACCATAAGAGGCCACCAAATTAATGGCTATCTTATGTTATGGTTGATGTCAATCTTAGTCAAAGTAAAAAACTTCCTCTTTTCCTATCTAAGACTCGTATTTACACTATATGTATATTATGTTCTATGATTGTAGTTTTAAATTTTGCCTAGCTTAATAATTTTATCGTGAAGAAAATCGTGCTGCTAATTGGATAGTGCGCTATACATAAATGGTTTTTTCAAGACGTCACAAATATGATATGCCTTTTACACACATTCAAGGTATTCTTATTAGATCGTAATAAATGTCTTTAAATCGTTCTTTTGTTAGATAAACTTTTTTGTTTCTATTTTTTTCTCCCTGCTTAGTGTGTCTCTTAATATAAAAATCACGCTGAACATATCACATTAGACTAATGATATCATAACATATAATACATCTTAGCACGTTTAATCTATCTTTTTTCAGAGTCTAAAATATTTTATAATTAATTTTTATATAATGGCAATTCAATTCTAACGACTGATATAAAGGGGAAAGCAGATTATTTGTTTTAGAGGAAGTAAAGTAGAAATAGATCACTTTGATTTGGGTATTTTACATTGTTTTATTTTATGAATTAAACTTTAATAAAATTGTACACGTGTCCATTAGTAAATGGAAGGAGTTAATTTGACATATAAACACGGGAGCCTCTAAGTATTTCTCTATATTATAGCCGCTCCGCCGTATTTCCATCTCCTCTCTACTTCCCTCCGGCGACCGGATTCCTCATCTCCTTCACTGCCATGACCATCTCCGCCGCCGCAAAATCGGAGGTAACCCGTAGTTTGACGGCGGCCACCACGGCGTCTCTTAAACCCTCAGTCAGTCGACATCATGTGCCGAGTTTTTCATTCCGGCGATTATCTCATAGCTTCCCCCTTGTATCCGTTGCTATGAATAAGAGCAGAGTATTTTCAGTGTTGAAGAAAAACGCAGATGAAGCTGGAGGTCTTACTTATAAAGATGCCGGTGTTGATATTGATGCTGGCTCCGAACTTGTCCGGAGAATTGCTAAGATGTCTCCCGGAATTGGAGGGTTTGGTGGTCTTTTCCCTCTCGGTAATCGTGTTATATTTTTATCCGTAATTCAATTCAGTTCGGTTCAATAGCATTAGGTTCAGTTCAGTAATTTCCCTTTAGTAAACGCACTACAGTTCAATAGCTTCAATTTAGTGTACTAGCATTCAGTTTAATTCAGTTCAGTAAATTTCAATCATAAAGAAGATGGCCTAAGGCTTTGTTGTTGTTGTTGATGATGTGTTGAAATGTTCTTGTCGTGTTCATATCTTGTTTCTATACTTGTCAGATTTTTAGTGTTTACTACATCAAAATCTCTGTATTGACAAATTGAGTCAACCATTTTGGGAATTTAGGTTTTTCTTAATTGAAATTTGCAAACACAATTTGGGATGATGGGGTTTTGATGAGATGATTTTTTTTACGGACAGGTGATTCCTACCTTGTGGCGGGGACTGATGGTGTAGGAACTAAGCTGAAACTTGCATTTGAAACTGGGATCCATGATACTATTGGGATTGATCTGGTAAAATTACTTTAGAATAGCTATGTGTTTTGGTAGTTGATACAAGTGATTTTGTTTCTTGATATGCTTTCGTCACAGGTTGCGATGAGTGTTAATGATATTGTTACATCTGGTGCAAAGCCACTATTTTTTCTTGATTACTTTGCTACGAGTCGCCTTGATGTTGATCTTGCTGAAAAGGTAGTTACAATGCTTTTATGACTTGTTTTTGTTTTTATTGTGGTTTATATGATTGCCATGTGGACATTGAAGTGGATAGCTGAATTCTTCTTTTGTTTATATGTAGGTTATAAAGGGTATAGTTGATGGTTGCAAACGATCTGATTGCACCCTTTTAGGGGGCGAGGTATAGTCCGAACTTCCAACTCTTGTTAATATTGATGCTATTACTTTATTCAAATACGCTTTTGAATTCTCTGAATGACTGAATCTGCATGAAATTTAGTGTTTGCAATGTTGACAAACTAATACTATGTAGGAGTTGCAGTGAAATTTTCATGCTTATCAGAAGTTGATTTGTTAATTTCTTCATTTTCAGACTGCCGAGATGCCAGATTTTTACTCAGATGGTGAATATGATCTAAGTGGTTTTGCAGTTGGCATTGTCAAAAAGGAATCTGTAATTGATGGTAAAAATATCACGGCTGGGGATGTTATAATTGGTTTGCCATCTAGTGGAGTCCATTCAAATGGCTTCTCTCTTGTAAGAAGGTTGAAGTTTGCCTAATCATGTCATTTAATTGAAACTTAACTATAACTTCATTTTTTTCATGTCTTACCTTGTAAAACAATTTCTTAATGAATATATGGCTGGATGTACAGGGTTCTGGCTCGAAGTGGCCTTTCGTTGGAAAACCAACTCCCTGGTGAAGGCATTACGTTAGGGGAAGCTCTTATAGCTCCGACAGTGATATATGTCAAACAGGTTTGGCATTTAGGTTTGCTCGTCAGTGAAGCAAGTTTAACCATTTTATTTCCGATTATGGGTTATATCCGTAATCATTAATTTCAGATATATCCGTAATCATTAATTTCTCCTCTGAATAGGTGCTTGACATAATTGGCAAGGGAGGTGTAAAGGGCATAGCCCACATTACTGGAGGCGGCTTTACAGATAACATTCCTCGAGTTTTTCCGAAAGGCCTTGGAGCTGCTATCTATGAGAACTCATGGGAAGTGCCAGCGGTCTTCAAATGGATCCAAGAGGTAAATTTTATCTTTGTTGGCACATATTAGGTTGTCATGATTTATTTACCATTCTGTCCATTATGCATTCATCAGGCTGGTAAAATAGAAGATGCTGAAATGAGGCGGACTTTTAACATGGGTATCGGCATGGTTCTCATTGTAACCAAGGAGGCAGCACGTAGAATATTAGAGGATGGGCATCATAAAGCATATCGTATTGGTGAGGTCGTAACCGACGAAGGAGTGAGGTATTGTTAAACTTGCTAGCCAACGATGAGAAGCGAAGTGGTTGGTTGAGATATTTTTGTCATCATAACTTGAAGTGTTGTACCATGAGATCTCTTTTTCTTACCGTCTAATACTGTTTTTCATAATTTTGTAACATTTTTATGAGAAAACTGAACTATAAGAGTTGAAAGGCAGCGTAGGTAGTTAATATTTTGTTGCTCTTCTTTTCGCCAACTAAATTTGTTATTTGGGAACTTCTTTGTTTAAGTTGAGTTCCTCTAGGAAATCTCATGCTAACTCTAAAGGCAAGCAGAGGCAATAGGTCCGTAGAATGAGCCTGTCAACGGTTGTTCCTCAAAGTTTCTTTCATTTGAGGATCTGCATATTCTAATATAGATGGAGTTAATTATGTTTTCATACATGCTTTATCCATGCTTTGGTTTATCTATGCACATCATATCATTGTCCATACACTTATCACGTATATGGTTTGTTATGCAATTTTTTGGCTCTCTTTCCAATTTCATATAAGAAGATCTAGCCTTGTTCAAATGCATAGTCTGAAAAAAAAAAAAAAAAGTTCAAGCATATAGCTTTTCTACTAAATGGATCTAATCCTGTCAATGTCATACACATATTATCGGATACAATACAACACTTACTGAACAAATGAGATGCGTAATCTTCTTTGAATAAAACCTCATCATGTTAAATATGGAATGTTGCAGCATACACAAGTTGAAATCGGCAGGAATAACAACCATTTATGTCCCAAAAAAAAAAACAGAAATAAAAGTTGATAGATCAAAAGAGTAATTTTTTGAGAGAGTTTAGTACACTTTCTAAGTGAAAGTGGTCTTTAACGAAAATGTGGCTAAGTGGTGGCGGACTTTTATAGAGTTGAATGATCGGTTATCTGAAAAAACACATACTTTATGAGTCTAAGTGAAAATAAATGTCAATTTTAAGGTCCCAAGTTTGAATATGGGCTTTTCATTTTTATAGTAACTATTTGGATTACTTGTAAATTGTAATATGTTTTTAAGTTGGTGACATGCTAATCAAAATGTCAATTTAAAGGAATTCTCAAGTCGACCTTAACGACTTAAACTGAAAAATTGTACATTTAAGAAAGTTACAAAATTTGAATTTACACGAATTCTCAAGTGAACATTAACGACTTAAAATGAAATTGTCTATTTAAACGAAGTCTCAATTTAGAGTTGCTCTTTTTAGAAGAAAAGCTAACTAACATCTTCGATCTACTAATTAATGGTAACAATTAATAGGAACATAATTAACTAACATATTCGGTCTACTAATTAATGGTAAGAATTAATTGTAACATAATTTCTGGCAAAATTTACAAACTACGAATTAAACTTTATCTAAGCGATTTCAATCTTAAGGCATTTATTTAAGGAAAAAGTACAAAAATAAATCATGTGGTTTCGACCATTTTCAAACATAATTCTCGTGGTTTAAACTTTTGCAAACAAGTACCACGTGGTTTTGATTGCTAGCAATTAGAGGCTAGTTGGATAGCAATGCCAATTTTTGCTGGCATATGTTAAGTTTTCGGGAGTAAAAAGTCATTATTTTCACCAATTTTGAACCAAATTGTCATTTAAGTGATGTATATTATTTAATAACTACAGAATAATTTTTAATACAGAGAATAATAATGCAACAAAACATCAATCAACCATAACTGTCAACATTATTACTGCAACTCTGTCAAACGTTTCGACGACAGGAGCATATTAGATCTAAAATGAGCTCATGTGATTAAAAGAGACTATTATTTGTGAGCAGAAATTAACATTGTTGTCTGATTAGCCTCTAATTGCTAACATTCAAAACCACAAGGTACCTGTTTGCAAAACTTTAAACCACGAGAATTGTGTTTGAAAATGACTGAAACCACGTGGTTTATTTTTGTATTTTTCCTTTTATTTAAAGAGAAGATAAATGAATATAGTTGGTTACATTTTGTAAAATAAACCCACAAAACAGAGCCAATGGGCCTCAAATTCAATAACATCTTTTTCTGTAACAGTTGGTTAAATTGTAAATAAAATAAATCACCGTAGTGGATGTTTTAATAGGGAGTTTTTAAAATCATTATTATTATTATTATTATTATTATTATTATTATCCACGTCACTCAGTCTAGGGTTTAAGGGCAGTAATCCGACCTGAATTTACACCGTCGACCGGCCGAGCACCTCATCTCGGAGCTCTAAATTATCCGACAGTAGACATTATAACGATGCTAACTCATCAAGATCTCGAAGTTAAGGCGTTCAATTGAAGTAAGTTTCTCAATTTGATTTATTCTTGGAATTCTTCTCTAATTATATTGCTTTTGCAACAGAAATTCGGAATTTTGTTTTAATTGTTGCTGATTTTCTACATGCATTTTGCTTCTGGATTAATGCTTTGAGTATGAAAGATATCTGAGCTATGAATGAGTAAACAAATAATTGTGCTGTACAAAGACGGACCGAAAAGTTACGGAGAAGAAGCCATTTCAACTAGATAATTGGGGCTTTTACGAGCTCTGCAGTTGCACAAGAATTTAGAACCCTATTTTACGGTATCGAGATTTAGGACAAATTGTACCAAATGCAAACAATCAAGTCTGGGGTTTAGTTTCGAGTATGATCTAGGGATAAATTGATTTCCTTTAAACCTGAAGTTGGAATAGTCAATTGAGCAGTTAAAGATGAAGAACTAGTAATACTCTAATCTCCTTTTCTAATGCGTGGATGCATACAACATTCTTTGCATGTTCTGATTTTGTAATTGCTTATGTTTTTTGCATTTCATCGTTATATCCCATGGTTGCTGCTTCAAATGCAACTCTATGGTACTTCTGTTCGAATTAGGTTACGATACTCTGCTTCATATGTAATGTCTTTTAATTGGGATGCTTGAATTGTTCTGAACATGTGGTTTTCTGGTTATCTTTATCTGTAGAGCATTTACTGAACACTAAAAGGGATATATAGTCCAGCTTGCAAATTTCCGTAAAAAGGTAGCTCAATCTCTCTTCTCTTCTTACCAGTTTGTTTTATTCTCCTGTTGGAACCTCTACAACTTTGAAAATGATTATATTTTGAAAAATATATCTTATTGTACTGTGCTAAAAGAAAAGAACATGTCAAATGCAAAGTTTCATTACTTTTTCGATCTGATCCATATACTCATTTAGGGAATGCTTCCGTTCACCGGATTGCTTAATCGTTATTTGAGGAATGCTTAATTATTTCAAGTTTAATTTAACTTTCCAAGTCCCAAGCTTCATTATAGCAGGGATTGACTTGTCTTTACTAATTTTCTTGTTGCTTTGTTACAGTAGCTGTGGATTGCGAGTTTTGGATATTCCTGTATCAATATGAAATATCGTTATGCCATGGTTTGTTCATCAAATCAAAACCGAAGCATGGAGGCTCACTGTTTGCTCAAGAGGCATGGTTTTGATGTTGCTTCTTATGGAACTGGAGCTCACGTTAAGCTCCCTGGACCCTCCCTGAGAGAACCCAATGTTTATGATTTTGGAACTCCTTACAAGCAAATGTTCGAGGATCTCCGGCGCAAAGACCCTGAGCTGTAATCTCCTTTGCGCTTCACTTTCTCTGTTTTTCTTTCTGTTAGAACAAGTTGCTGTGCATAAATTTTCTTTCTTTCTTTTCAGAATTTAATTTTTTCATATCAACCTTTCATGGAATCTTCATTATGTAATCCCATAACTAATGTATGCGGTGCAAAATCAAATGTTGATTTTTTACCCATTTGCTTTGCTTGGTTTGTGGAGATTATGTTTACCAAACCTGAACTTCAGATAAAGAAGATGATGATATCTGATGTATTATTTCTTATTCCAAAAATTGCAGTTACAAGCGTAATGGAATATTGCCTATGCTCAAAAGGAATTTATCTGTCAAATTAGCACCTCAACGCTGGCAAGACAATGCTGCTGATGGTTTGTTCGACGTGGTGTTCACGTTTGAAGAAAAGGTTTTCGATATGGTGGTGGAGGGTAATGCACCTTTTCTTTTCTACCTCGTTGCTGACATTCTTAGTTCATTATTGATTCTAGCAGGCTACGCACTTTATAATCTGCATAATCTTCTAATGATCCGTGAAGCGGACTCAAATTTACATCAATTGATTTCTTTTTGAGAATTCTGATGAATAATTTATCTGCAAAATTCTTCCTCCAGATGTCCATACTCGGGACCATGTTCATATGAAATGTGTGCTGGTGATTAACTTGGAAGTAAAAGATAACCATGAGGAGGCAGCGATAGGAGCTCGACTTACGTTAGATTTGTGCCAAGAGGTAGGATTATGATTAAATAATTAATCTGCTTCGAGCAATTTGTATGTCTGTTTGATATATGATGTAATTTTGGCTTGTAGATCGAAGCAGCCGAATCATGGGAGGATTCCGTTGATGAGATCATAGTTGCATTCGAGTCAAAGCATAGACGGAAGCTTGTGTACACTATCTCCTATTATTAATACTTCGTTGATGTTTGGTAAGCAGCTTTAATCAGTGAGCTTTCTATTTTTATTTAAGTTTTTGGTTGTTGTTCATGTTTTTATCGTAATGTAATGGACATTACAGCCTCTAATTTTAGTTAGATTAGGGAAGGTTGTCATCGTTCCTCCAAAATTTTAATGGAAACATACATATTTTTTTAATACATTTTGTATAATAACAGATGGTTAGACACTAACAGATACATGTTCCTGGTTACTGTAGTATTGCATTTATTTTAATACGGTTAACTCCAAAAGTAACCTCAATGGTTTATCCAATTACTCAATGGGGGGTTGCTGCATTCTTTGGTTGGATTCTCTCCCAATTAAAACATTATCAACACGTTATGATCCGAACTTGAGATCTCTAGCTTAGGCTACTTGAAGCATTTAACTACTTAAATAGTGAACCGGATTTACCATGACCTCATTTGCCTTGCTTTGCCAAGGCTGAAAGCTTTCCATGTCAAAGTAGTGGTTGATTTAATAAACCAGGAAAAATAAAAATGAACCCAAACTTGATTTGGCCCTATATAAATTGTTTTCTAACGTGATTTATGTTATTCACATTTAATTTATGGTGAATATCTTTGGATAATGAAAAAAAAATCAAAATCTCATAAATATGTATATTCAACCCATTCAACTATCAATGTTGATGTCACAATGGATTGTCGTTTGAAACTACATGATCCAACTTTTAAAGTCACCGTTCTCACTAAACAACTATTTTCTATCTCTGCTGAATAAGGTTACAAAAGACGTTAGTTTCTAGTTAGTTAGAGGCTTCAGGATCAATGTGTCATAGTAATTGATGATGGCTTAATGTATTAAATTGCCAAGCACCTAAATATAAAAAAGTGATGGGAGGTATATTTTTCTGTTACAACTCGGACACAAAACACAGCTATTCCTTGAGAGGAATATGGTTTTCAGTTTCAACATATTAAGGTAAACTTAGCAAAAATGGCTGTGCATAGTGTCCAGCCCCCAAAAGGAATACATGGTGAAATATTTACATCAATCTTTCAAGTCAATCATGAAATTTTTGCCGTGTAAATGGATATATCAGAAAAGATATTACAGTTCTTGAATCAACAGAGTATACCAGAATTTTTATTACCCGAAAGGTCTGGCACTCACAAAGATTAACACAGTATGCGTGTTGTTCTAACTGAAACTGAAAACAAAATTAGATCTGTCCCAGAATAACCTCTCCACCGGAAACCTTGAAGTCAGATGGAGCTTCCTCTACATTAACAACCTTCACTTTTCCATCATCCACGTACGCTGACCACCTGCACACATAAACATGGCAAATTATTACAACGTACTTCGTTGATGAATGATATATTGATAAAATACAAGCAGAGCACTGCAAGTCCCATCAAGGAAATAACAATAAAGAATTCCTCTTCCAATTTTCTAGATTGAACCCACTTATTCCACAACCAGCCAACCATTGACCTCCGAAATACATTGGTCGCTCATCGATCATGTCGAACAAAATGAAAAAAGTAAAGAGGAGATTAGAGATAACATTATACCTTTGAGAACGAGGACCAAGTAGAGCAACTGAAAGGTCTTTGTCCAGCTCCAAGCTTTTGTGGAAGCTCCCATCAAAATCCCCATAAAATGCAATCTATGGTAGAATTAGGAAAAGAAAAACAGAAAATGTTAATAGTGGAGAAGTAGCTTTTCATCTATAACGAATCATGTTCTCCAGCATCTGGGTACATTATATCACTCACACACAATACTTGTGCATTCACAAGAATTTCAATTAACTTTAGTAGAAGCGATAAGATCTTGTTTTCCTATATCTGGTGTTTTAGTTGTCTTGATTTCCTATAAAACAAGCAAGAACCACAAAATATCAAGATGAAGAGACTACACATAACTAGAGAAGTATACCAAAGTCTTCACCTATTAGCTCCAGGAAATGCTTTTCCATTGCTTCATAACTAACATACAAAACCTATAAATATGGCCCTAGGCGTGGTGTGTAAAAACTTGCCATTAAATAAGCTGCATTAGAAAATTGGTGTTTGCAAGAAATCTTCTATTGTCGGGCAATTAAATGACGTGAGCGAGAGCATAATGTTCAATGGGCTAAGGAATGTGTGGGTGATGAATTACAAGAATACTAAATAAGAAAGTGGCCTTTTTATTAACACAAGATTTGAAATCCTCATTTTGTGAATCATTCAGTAGCAGTTCAGCCATCATTACTTTAATTTACTTAGTAATGCTTCTTCTTCACAAATATGTAAACCAGTAACTTGAACTATAGTTAAAGAGTAACACGCTACTTCGTCCAGACAACTTCTCAACATCTTGTGTTTTTCCTACGATTTCAACCAATCTCTGACACCTCGATATTGACTTACAGAACAGATCATGTATCAACTTCAATTGTACTTCAACGCAAAGACAATACGTTAACAAATTTTATCACCATGTCAGTAACTAATATACACAATTGGTCTTTCTTGGCTACCCAGTGAAATGGCAAAAGGTCACTCATACAGCGTTATGATGCTAATTGTGGAAGATAGACAATATTAATAAAAAGAAGAGTACTGAGTGGCAGTTACATGTATTCACAGCCATAGGAATCAAGGAAATAACTTACTGCTTCTTTGGCATCAAGTTTGTCCGCCCAGGCATTCATAACATACGGATCATTAACAGCTACACAAATCACTGAATCAATCCCTTTCGCCTTGAATTTATCAATGTTGTTCTTGTAACTAGGTACATGCTGCTGAGAACATACCCCAGTATATGCACCCTAAAGGTAGGAAATGCAAAATCCATCACATAAATTACTCAAATTCTCAAGAAACAACAAACATAAAAGCAAATTTGTATTGCTTATAGAGACTACTAGACTTCTAATCCTATGTTTTGACAGTTACCTTCTTCCCATAAACTGACAAAAGAATGAAAAAACCTTCTCAAATTTCCATTATCAACACTAGTAGCGAATCCAGAGTTGAAATGTTGGGAGGATCAATTTTACACCGGGATATAGAAAAAATCCCACAAGAATTTTTCTTCCCTAGAGTGAAAATGTCATTGTAAATTATGCATTTAGTTGAAAGAAAAGAAAAAAAAATTTGAATTTTTTTAAGAAAATTGCAGTTTTTCTTCTAAAATTTCTAGAGTTTTGACCATAGTTTTAAAAGGCGACGCCTTTTCTCGCCTCAGGCTAGAGGTGGCCAAGGCAAAGCTGCCTGCCACCGCCTTCCTATCTGGGCGGGTCGCCTTTTGACTTGTACTTGAAGTCTAGGCGTTTTAAGTCTCCCATGCCGAGCTCTCTGCTTTCAACCTCTCCTCCACACAAATTTTGATGATATTGATCTTGATGGGATCGGAGGCATTTGTTTTCTGCTATTATCTATGTTTTTTGAACTTTCTGTTTGTCGCCTCGAGGCAATATTTTTACGCCTTTGAGAACTATGATTCCGACAAAATGTTACCTACCTTTGACACTAGATGAATACTAATTTTGATTAGTTAAAGCAAGTGTGAATTAGAATAGTGACTTAATGTAGGAAAGATGAAAAAGACGTACAGGGAGACCAAAAATGACGACCTTCTTCCCCTGCAAATACCAAACATAATCAGAAAAATGAATAATAAAATACGATTAAATGAAGCTTCATTTTTCATTTTCAGACAGACCTTGAAAAGATCATTGAGAGAAGAAGTCGAAAACTTAGAGGAGACACCCTCATCCCAGCTCCGAGCTTTCTGGAGGGAAACATCTGGTGCAGCCGATACTATGTCGAGTCCAGCTGCAAGCTTTGCATAACTTCTCCATGCCATTGGCTTCCACGCCGATGAGGCGGCGGTTCGCCGGAGAATCGCTGCTGCCATTGCTTAATCTTTAGTTGATGATACTTTTGTTTGCGTTTTTTTACTGGTTGCTTTCACGATTGGTCACTGATGATGATGATTACTCTGTTTTTATTGGGCTGATTTAGATGGGCCAGAAAGCCCATGTATATTGAAATACCAGCCCACCATTGTATTTTTAAATTTAGGGACCATTCAAATCTAATCATAATGTTTCAATCAAAATCAATTTTGGGTATTGTGCAATACAAAATTTAATCCGACTAATTTGACTGTTATTTGAATTTCACATTCGAAATTTGAAATAAGTTTGTTGACAAACTGAGAAGTTGCATAAATCGTTGGTTAGTTATTTGAATTACAATACCTTTTCTTATGTGATTACTATTTCTGATAAACTTCATTTTTAGCGTTTTAATAGGTTTTGTCATAACTCTAATAGTAAAACAATAAATATCTTAGACATCATTAAAGTTTAAAAGATTTGTAATTGGTGACTTTAGTTTTATAAAACCGGTGAGTTAAACAAAAAAAAGAAAAGAAAAAATAGTTTTATAACTTTCCAGGTCAAAGCTACATATATGTACGTTGATAACTTGTAAATAGCTCTTACTATCTAAATTCACTTTCAACTATAGTCTATACCATGCAAATAATATATCTACTTTTTATTCCACTTAAGTTGCAGATTTACAGATCTTGTTCATGGAAAACAGGGATAAACAAGAATTTTTTTTTTCTATAATGACCGGTATTAAATCGATACGAAGCCATTCAGATGTCGACACGTCAGTATAATTGTTGACTGACATGTCACATGTTGAAGATCAGTTCATCGAAAATTTTCTACAATGGATTGGACCAATCGGATAATGCCATATTTGTCTAACTGTTGATATGGTATCATCCAAGTGGAGAGGGTCCAAATCCCCGGTTCTGGTATTCATCTTGGACCGGATAATTCGATAGCAGATAAAAGCTCAGTAGAGTCAGTAAAATAGTAAGGAAAGGGTTGGAAGGAAAGCTTCAAACTCCGATCAGAACCGTCCATCTCGAGCCATTCTTCCCATCTCTCACTCAATCCATAACCTTGTTCCAACATTTCTACAACTTGTGCCATTTTAGGCCTGTAAATTGGGGAGGTTTGTGTGCAAAGTAATGCAATTTTAATCAACTCTTCCATATCTCCCTCTACATAGTTACCTAACAGATCAGGATCAGCCATCAATTCTGTGTTCTTCTCTTTCAACACTTGTTTTACCTGTTACAAATTTTAACCAAAACTCAGTTGCAAGGTAATATGTATTGTAATGACTTGGTTCAGTACTATGTAAATATGGTCCATTTTGACTAAGTGCCAATTTTACGCCTTATGGTGGTAAGACGTTTATTTTTGTGTGTAACGGATCGATTTCGAGGGGTGTGTCATGATAGAAAGTATGAGCAATAAGCGTATGCAACTGTAAGCATGTTTTGAAGTTGGGATATCTTAAACAATTTGGTCTAACTTTTTAAGGGTCATTAAACTTAAAAACTGGACATAATAGTCACTGAACTTTGACTTATACTAGCATGAAAGTATCTTCATAAAAGTAATTGACATCCAAAATGACACTTGACAATCTCAAAATATACAAGTCTAAAAGAATCAAAACTTTTTGAAATCACAGTTTCCATGGAAACACGTTTTTCGATTTTTCAGATCACCATTTTTGTAGCCTTCTCCTCTAAATAGTCATTTTGTCTCTGCCAAGTAAACGACAAGTAAACCACCTAAAAACAAAAGGAGTTTAAGAATTAAAGTTGCGTAGAATATTGTTTATATGGCTCTAGTTACCTGCTATTGAAGTAGTCAAAGGTAAAGAACTTCTAAGTCCGGTATTTGAAATTCAAACCGATAAAGAAAGTAAGACCAAAATTGTAGGACATGAGCGAAATTTACTTGTTAGGAAATTGGACTTCAACCAAAACGGACAATATCTATACCGAATTCAACTAGACTCTTACAAAATCTCATAAAAACCAAGTTGGAAGCATACCCAATCAAGCAGCAAAAGATCATATTCTGCAGCAATCCATGAAAGATCAACAGCTTTCTGACCAGTAATCAACTCAAGAAGCATGATCCCAAACCCATAAACATCAGTTTTGTCTGAACATAATCCACTGTACATATATTCAGGAGCTATATGTCCTGCTGTTCCACAAACCTCAGCAGTAACATGTGTGTCATTATAATCCATGAATTTAGCGAGTCCGAAATCTCCAATAACAGCTTCAAAATCCTCATCTAACAAAATGTTTGCAGCTTTAATATCTCTGTGAATAATCTTGGGATTGCATTCATCATGTAAGTAGCAGACTCCTCTTGCTGCTCCTAATGCTATCTTCTTTCTGCTTTCCCAATTTAGTGCTGGTTGTGATTCCGGTCTCTCTGCAACCAACGAGTTAATGCGTCGTGAAATGTAAGATTAGACAATTGTTAAGATCCAAGAATACTTTTATTATTGCTAGACATACTCTACACACGTGAATGTCCCTAAACTTGGAGCGGTATGATGTATTGTTCTATCATGTATTGAAATTTAATGAAATAAAATGGGTTGCAAAAACTTGAAGTCTAGATTAAAAAAGTCTAAGCACATGATTTTCTGTCTTGTATTGATATTTTAAGGCTGAATGTGCATGAGGAGACTTGAACTTAGTCTAAAAAACCGATGGGCTCATGGAACTTGTTCAATGTGACATGATTAACCTTTTTTGCTATGTGTTAGCGTAGGGATTTCAACACGTTGAAGCACATATCACCTAAACAAAGTTCAGGGACTAATATGTCACTTGAAGTAAAGTTTAGAAGGCTACTAGGTCGTTTTAAGTGAAGGTAGTCAATGCATCTCTTTCAGTAAGTAAGTTCACTAGGCAAATGAGACATCTTTAAAATATAGACGTCAATCAATTTTTTGGACCAAGTTTAGTATTCAACTTTAAAATATAGACTATTCTTCCAGCTTATCTAGCCTGAAATGGGGTCATGTGGAACCTATTGACCCCTAACTCACCAGAGATAAGAAAACAAAATATATAGATTGAAATTTTCGGCACTTGATATGTATTTTCCGTCCCTAATTTCAATCTATTCAAAATTTGTAACGGATTTGGTATGTATCTATCTGAGACAGAACCATCCACCAATGACGTTTAGTCTCAAAAACAATTTTCACTTTTTAACATTGACTCCCGAGTATTGTGTTCTGACTCCGCCATATTGACAATCATCGTAAGTACCTCTTAAGTGGGAGGATAAGCTTCCATGAGTCATGTAAGGGTACACGAGAAGTCTCTCAGTAGGTGTGAGACAGAAGCCCTTCAATCTAAGGACATTCCTATGAGAAGCCATGTTGATTATTTCATTAGTTGTTTGAAACTGAACTTCTCCTGAAAATGTGGGCTGTCTTTCTAGTCTTTTTACAGCAACCAATGTGCCATCTTCCAGTGTTCCTCTGTACACCTTACCATATCCTCCTCTGCCTAGTATGTTGTCGTTGCTGAAATGATTTGTTGCGCTTTGTAATTCTTCCACTGAATATCTTCTCAGTTGTGTCATATCCGGGTCCGGATCCGGATGAACTTTTGGGTCACCTTCAGCTGAAAAAGAGAAGAGTAAATCAAGTGATATGATCAACAATCAAAGGGTGAATTACACCTATGGTCCTTAAAATTTAGTTTATTTTCTGCACTTTATTATAAAAGTCCTTGAAAGCTTTTAACAGCATAAAAACTCGTTGATGATATAAAAATGACCGTTGATAATCTCAAAATGAAAATTTCTGGTAAATGACTAACCGAAGGATAGCATTCGAGGATGCCTACAGCACCAATATGAAAACCCCATAGCAGATTCTGCTTGCTGCAATTATTCTCTGAAAAATTCCAGTAAAAAAAATGTTTGACACCAAATAAAGAATTGATCTTTACCACAATTTTATGACACACAGCAGCTGAAACTTGAAGTTAGAATTTTAAGAGTTAATTATCTGAGTGTAAGATTTTGTATTTATATTAATTCATGATTAACCCATCTGCAAGTCCAAATAACTATTGTTTATTTATTAGAAGTCAAGGACCATGAAGCACGAAAGCTTGAAACGTAAATGATGGGAGTATGAAGACTTGAAGAAGACTTTGAATTCAGAGGCTTCATAATTAATTAACATTGAAATTCTTGTGTATATCCTTTCTTATTTCCTGCAAATTTTTCTAATTTTTTGACAATATTTAATTGCTTTCTCACTCAATCAATAGCAGATGTAGTCAAAAATTGTGATGTATACACTCCTTGAAAAGTGCTTTTTTCTTTTTCCTCTTTCATGACTAAGAAAATCTTGGCTTTTCTGTGAACTCCAAACACTTGGGTCAATATGAATATACTAATTAATAAATTAATTAAGTTCATGATTATTTTTTTAAGAAAACAAAAATTTCCTGTTCAGGATTTTGTTTGATATGTAGTGGTTTGTAGAACAAATCACGTTGGTATTTTCAACAAGAAATATATTCTTCATTGTGTGAAACGTTGAATGGAGTCATTTTCTATGAACTTTGTTTTTCTTCCCCACATTGCTAACACTATTGTAAACGAAGACCGCATGACCATCTAAACACTCAAAATTGAAAATCCACTTTGTTTTTGACTGGTTCCCCAGCTAATTTTCAATTAGTCTCTGAAGCCCCCGAGTCCGCCTAATGCCTAATCTCCTTTACCACATTGTAGTTGGATCTTAAGATATATACCAATGATCTCTGAACTATACATCGTTACTAATGGAAGACGATAGACTTCTAATTTATTTTTTCCACATTTTTTTTTATTTGCACTCAAGATGTTACATTAATGCAACATTCAAGATTTTTTTATGTCAAAAGACTAAAAGTAAAGTTATAATATTAGGTGCGTCATAGTTTAAGTATGTATTTTACGCAGAAACTAATGCTGGTTTTGAAGAATAAACAATATGAAGTTCACATGAGAAAATGCAGCAGATCACTGTAAACTCATTGATCATACGAGACAAAACAATACCACTGCTTATAAGCTTACAGAAAGTAAATTGCAGAAATTAATGAACTCCTACACCATAGTTTACACACCCAAACTTTTTTCTTTTATTTTATTAATTGTGTGCACTCCTTAACTACATCCCTTTCCAGAAAATGAGTAGGCTTCAAAATGCCATTGTCCAAACAATATCAATATGAGATTTCCATCTACAATATTTCCCCATATGTGACCCAAATATAGCTTGCTTACCACCTTTAACTTCAAATGAGTGGCTCGGTAAGGATGCCTGAATGCCAATAGAGGCTGATGCAGAGGAGAGAAAGAACTTTGATGATCGACATCCGAGGCTGAGGAAAAAAACTCGCAATCTGGAGCTTCAAGAATTGTAATGTTGTAACTCAACAGAAAAAATTACAAATTCTTCCTTTAGAAAAAAATAATAAGTATCAAGCACCGAGATCTTCTAGTTACCTGGGATAAAGAGAATGCAGGATACTTTAGAACATAATATTTGCACAGATAGGTCTTAGCACCTAACAGATAAGCATAAATCTAATTATACAGTGAAGTCAGTGATCACAAGAAGAGTAGTACAGCTGAAATGTCCATAATTACTATAAATCTATGCGGATACTAAAGCCCCGTCATGCACTGCTAGAGTATAGAACAAATGCAAAAGGGTTCGAAAATTTGAAGTCGACTGACTTGCTAATATACACAACATAGTTATTAAAGGCGCGCCCGGCCGAGGCTCCAAACTTTGCGCCTTGGTTAGCCAAAGGCGGGCGCAATCAGTCATTCGCGCGCTATGGCTACATTTAGTGTTATTAATAGAGCCATAGATCAGGTTAGTGTTATTAATTATTTGAAGTTGAACTTTGGTCTTTAGTTTTAACTTTTAAGTCGGTATTACAAAATCATGATTATGCCTTAGTAGTTAACTAGAACTCAACTCATGCATTTTGTGGTTTACTTGTTGGTGTTTGACTATTTGTGAGCGTTTGTGACTACTGTTATGAATTTATAAATTTTTTCTTTGTGCGCCTCATGCCGCTCAGTCGTGTGCCTAAAGTACGCCTTGCACCTTTAATAACTATGATACACAACAACGATAATATGATACTACCTACACTCTTTTTCCATACGTTGCTGAAGGTTTATTAAATTATTAGTTTGTTTGTTTTTATATGACGGTTTGTGTAAATGCAAACAGTCCTAACAATGGTGAGAGAGAGGTTTATTAGTAATACTAACTGAAAGAGTCATAATTAAGGAGAGAACTTTTACATGGAAAATAGAGTTTTAGAATAGAAGTACCAAGGGAGAGTAAGTCATTTTAAAAGTTCAAGGTGTTGCTGAAAAACCACATACGACATATATATATAAAAAAAGAGCGGTGGGAGGACTATATTTACACTGTTGGTGTCAAAGACAATTGATATTAGAAAACCAATCAAGATCAAGGTTGTCCTGGATGGAGGCATCTACAGAGAAGGTAACCGAAGTACAGAGTTTTCCCAAAGATCTTTGTAATATGTTAGTTCATGACCTCTTGGGTGTTTCTATATCTAGGTTTCGTACTTTGTAGCTTTGTTCTGCAATTTTCTTCTCATGACAAAAAATAAAAAATGGCAAAACTAAAAGCAACCACTTTGCAACTTCAAAGAATTTAGTGCAGTCAAAATCCTGATGTTTTCCTAAGACATAGGTCAGAAAAATGTCGGATAGTATTTATGGCTCCTTTATAGTCTTCACAATCTGCAGTTCTATTTAATTAACTCAACCACCAAACAGGTAGGGTTTTAATTATCAGTCACATTAAAACAACAACAACAATTGTATGGTAATAAATCAAATGCATGAAAAGGGTTGAAGGATACTCACTGTTTTTCCTGTGCCACTTCTCTATACTTCCGTACCAAGTCCACTGGAAACAAAGCGCTACTAGCCGTATGATACTCGCAGAAGATACCTCAACAAATGCCATTAAGGATGACCTCTGCGGAGATAAGCCGGCCGTGGCAATGCTCAACAAGGTCCCCTCAAAGTTGCAATTGACGAAAAAGCCACCAGATTTGATGCCATCTAGCGCTTTTTTTGCAACTTCTTCTGCTTTCATGGCACCCGTGGAGCCAGCAATTATGCTTGTGAGTTGTGGCCTCATCTTGTTTTCTGCAATTAATACACACACATTGAAATGTAGAGCCTCCTATACAAAACAACCATAAATCTGACCATCTTTCAATATCTCACATCACAATCAAGCATCCAGAGTAGGTGAAATCAAGTGCCAAAAATCTTCCCTTTTATCATAGATCCAAATCGTCACAATAAGCTCAAAAATGGACTAATTGTATCGGTAGTGCTAAACATCCTATCGTATTCTCAAGAAGTTCATTGAGGAAGATTTGTACTCCATTGGGCAAGAAGGGTAGTCAAAGGGCAAGTCCGTAATGAGATCTAAAGGTGGACACTGAAGACCCTTGCTGATCAATCTAAGTTCAGAACAGCCAAATCATGTTCTCAAATTAAAGATTTCAGCTCAAAAAAGTTATCAAACCCGTCTTTTTCCGATAAAGATAGAGAATTTGAGAAAATCATATATCTTATGAGATTAGTTCACGGCCTAATCTCATAATCTCATAAGAGACTGGAAGTCACAGAGTTCATAAGTAAAAGCTGGGCTCCAGCTATAATGGCTCAAATCTACATAATCAAAGCCTAATTACTCAACACCATTCTCAAAATATAAACAAAAGCACCAACTTTTCACTAACTTCACTCTAATTTTGGACCCGAAAAGAGAAATTTGAGGTGGAAATCATATCATACCTTCAGCGAAACCGGGAGTGTCAGTGTCCGGAGGGAAAACAAGGGAGACATGAATGTTATCCGCAATAACTTCATGTTGCAAAGCTTCTGCTAATCCTCTGAGACCAAATTTACTCGCTGAATAAGCAGTATAGCCATAAATGCCCACCTACAATTTAACCCCACCATCAACATGATCATAAAGCAACAAACTTCATACAGAAACATAAATAACACAGAGAAAAGCCCCAAATTTCATTTCATTTCACCGCATAGAGTCATAATTTAGTCAAATTCCGAATCATTTATACCTGCCCAGCCTGAGATGACATGAGAGAAATCGACACCGGAGATCGATCCTTCCTCGCCTTCATCCCAGGTAAAACAGCTTTAATCATATTAAAACTACCAATCAAATTCACATCCACCATAAACTTAATCTCATCTAATTCTTGTTTCTCGAGCTCCTGAGCAACAAACACTCCCTGATTCACCACCAACACATCGATATCCCCCGCGTCGGATACCGCCTTCTTCACAGCGTCAAAATCCCTAACATCAGCAGCGAAAATCGCGACATCAATCCCGGTGGACCGCAGGATTGAATCTTTCGCTTGCTCGAGCTTGTCGAGGGATCTAGCGAGGATGGAGACACGAGCTCCTTCGGATGCGGCTTGATGAGCCAAAGCAAGTCCGATTCCGCTGGATCCGCCGGTGATGAAAACATGACGGTTCTTTATCGGAATCTTCACGGAGCGCGGCCGTACGATTAGGGTTAGGATAGCCAAAAGAGAGAGCGGCAGGAGGAGTAGAACAAGGAGGAGGAACCAGAGGTAAGACAGATTTGGATCCGCCATTGATGGAGCTCCGAAGATGTAGCGAAGAAGATAGACGGTGGCGATTAGTTTCATTTCATATACTCGTTTGAATTGGGCACCACCGCGCCAGCCGGCCCCAAAACGACGGCGTTTACAACAAAGATGAGTTCAAAACGACAAGGTAAAAAACGACTTGTAGTTTTAACTGTCAGGTTTCAGTCTAATTTTTTTTGTCACGAAGTATAAATTTAATTTAAGTGTAGCATTATTTATGATGGTATGTTATTATAGGAATGAAATTAAGAGAAGTGTACTTAGATGTGTATTAATGGTGATTTTATTTGGTAACTCCAGCCTACAACCAGCCAACTACTTATTAATTCCAATCTCTAACATTTTTCCGTGCTAGAAATATTATGTACTTGCATATAGAGACGGAGTCGAACAAAAGAATTAGGACTCTCGTACCAACAAAAATAACTAACATATATTACGGTTATTCTAGCTAAACTATGAGCAACATTATTAGCTTGACGCCTAATGAAACAATAGAGTAGAATTCCACCTTCATGTTTAAGCGAATCAAATAACTACTTACACCACGTAGTTAAAATTGGATAAATCATTCCCTCATGCTTTATGGATGGCTTCAACAAAATCTTGAGCCTTTGGTTCAATCCAAACGAGTAATCAGTATCTTTTAATCTTGAAATGACTTCCTTGATGCAACTTCAGAGTATCTTGGCGGCATGAAGAAGGCATTTTTTTAGTGAATTATCTACTACCGTGACTAATGACACAAATAAGAGTTGGAGGACAAATTTAGAAAAACCACTAGTTATGTTATGTTTGTCAAATTGGACTTCTTCATATTGGCCTCAACAGTTTACACCTAAAAAGTTAGAGAAAATTACATCAAAACTCATCTTTCAAATTTATTTTACAATTATATAATTCTCATTTTTTTAATAACCCAAAAAAGTTCAATTTAAGCCCAATTATTTGGTAGTCGGCTCAGCTTGGGGTTTGAAATCAAATTCCAAAACCTGATTTGTTTAAGTTCAAAAGACTAAATTAATTATTTGGTGAAAAAATAATTTATCCTTAAAAAACATAAATTTTATTATTATTGATGTTTTTGCTTTCCAAATGTATGTCGGACAATGATAGAAGTCTTTAAGGAGGGTCGGTGTTAGACTCATGGATAGGATCTTCGATGTCAAAGTCAATAATCTTATAATGGAACTAGAAAGAAAGTGAGACAAACAAATAGAATAATCAAAATGTTATATATAATGTCTAAAGAGTTGCCCTAATGAGATCATCTTTCCTCTTTTGCTCTTTTCTAACTGGACAAGAAAATAACTATTTTTTATATCTTTTTCGTACAAAGATACATTGATGTAGCTCTACCATGTTGGCACATTTGTCTTTTAGTGGCATTGATGTGCTATAGCGTATCATACTAAAGTCTATTGATGCGGGTCTGCAATGAAATCTTACGTCTTTCTCACTACTTGAGCTTCTCCTGGCACGACTAAGTAGACTAAGAAGTGAGGCCCATCCTTTCAGCCAAAGGGAAGGATTCGTCTAATACGGGTTGATATTTTTCCTCATTAGTATGAAGCTAGAGCCGTTAATGATTAATTTTGATATTTTTCATACAAACTTAAAGTTGTACGTAAAAGAAAAATTATATAGAAAAGTGCGCCTTATACCAATTACTGGACCTGCCACTTGTACCATCTTAGGTGCTTTATATAGAAAAGTGCCCTTTATAGTTCTAGCTTCAGTGACACTAAGGAGGTGTTTAGTGATTATTCTGATGTCCTCAATCAACGAGATATCAAAATTTAGAGCACACCGTGGTTTTGAGAGCCTAAATTATAGATGTTACCGAGAAATTGTAACTTGAATTCCACGTAAGCTGTGTTTACTGCAAGATAGAAAACGTTAGCCTAAAGGAGGCCGCTGACCGGCGACCCCTCTCCGATGCTAAAGTCAGTATAGAACTTGTGATCGGAAAAGTAATTTACTCAGAGTATGAGTCAAGAATAATGTACCTTAGATTGTAGTAAGTCCCATATATTTATAGTGTTTGATCATGTATCCTAATCCTAGTCGAACTAGGACTTTACTTGAATTACCCCTCTTTAGTCCTAGAATTATAATCCCAATCAGTTTGAATTGTCCTAATTGGATTAGAAGACCTAAAGAGAAATACTTTCTTTGTAGGAGAAATATTCTCCTTACTTTGACTATTCAACGCACGCCTACGTGGACATTAAGACTATTCAACATAGTTTTAACCGTCCTACGTGGTTGAAAGCTAAATGACTATTGGTCCACGTGTCATACGAAATATTAGGTGATAACAGAAGCCCCCCCAAAAGGATAAACAAGCTCCTTTAGGACTTATACATTAACAATCTTTAAGTTAGTAGACAATTTTCATGGCCCAGCTCACAGGCCCAAGTAGCAAGTTCGGCTGTCAGCCCATTAGCTTACCATCAAGACCAACCACCCAGATCGCACGCTGATTTCAAATTGCTACACTTGTCATCAAGCGTGGTCTCAAACTTAACTTCCCTCCAAGCAAGTGAAAGGGTTTTGCAATTCGAAAACCTCAAGTCTGTCTATAAATATCCACAGAAACCATTTCATCTCTTTACGCTTTCAAAATCCATAACTCTCTCAGCAAACTGCTTTCCAGATTTCTGCGAAGTGTAAGTAATCCTTAATTTTCCTTCTATTTTATTCCGAATTCGCTATCCGAAATGGCCTCTTCATCGCAAAATCCTACATCTTCGGGAGAAACTTCCCAAAACTCAGATCCAGAACTAAATCATCGTCGCCGCCAAACCATTATGGATTGGTCCGAAGAGGAATTAACCCCACCAAGACCACAAAATCAAAACCCTAGCACCACTCGAAGTACAAACCCTAGGAACCCTAACCCTCCGATCCAAATGCCAACACGTGCCCCACACCCTTAACAGGGTCTTTGGAAGACTACCCTTCCTCACGAAGCGACCAAGATCAACACAATCGAGGCTCTCCGCGATTTGAAGAAGAAGTTCCCCTGCCTCAAGGATTTCGACTGTGCGGTCCCCACTCCCGAAGACAGGATGTTTAAGGGAAAAATCCACAAGGTGGCCGTTCTTGAGAGGCATCTTGAATATGGGATGAGGTTTCCTTTTCCCGAGGTGGTAAACGATATCCTCAACGAGTTCAACCTTTGCCCTGCACAGATTGTTCCCAACTCGTGGGTCGAGATGCTTGCGCTCGTACGGGTGTGCCAGGATCTCGGTGTTTTGTTAACCGGGAACCTCTTCAAATACCTCCGAACTCCTATCAAGGCTCAAAAACACCCGTGCGTCTCGTTCAAGGAGGTCCACGAGCCAAAGGGTTTAGTTGGGAACAAACCCTCGTCGCACAGTGGTCATCGATCACGATGGGTCTGGGTTGGTCCTGAGGACGGCAACCTCCGATGGCCGTGGAGGATCGATTTCAATGAGTTTCCTACCGATCCGAGCACATGGAGGAGCCCTACAAAGACTGTGGTCCTCGACGAAGAGGAAAAATGCTCCCTCGAAAAACTCTAAAAATACAAACCTTCCAATCCCATCGCCCTCGAGCAATTTTTAACTCGTTATCGAGGCAACATGCCTGTTGCTACAGTGGGGGAGGATGGAACTATATTTTATTACCCTGCTCCCGAAGTTAATCGGGCTCATCTCGAGGAGCCCATTTCTCTTCCAAAGAATCCTTGTAAGCTTTCTTGATTTTAACTACCAACTTGTTATTTGCAGGCATTTTATCATGGCTCCTAAGTTATCTTACAAACAACGCCTTGCAGCTGCCCGACTGAAGGCCTTAGAAGGTGATAAACCAGCTCCTTCTGTTCTCGTGCCCACAAAAGGTCCTCGGACCACGACCAAGAAGGTCCGAGCTTCATCAATTGGCAATATTGCCATCACTGAGGTTCGCGAGCCCGAGGGGACGCCGATAGAGGAAACGCACGTTCCCGAGCCTCAACAACAGAACGAGGACCCTGGTAACTCTCATTATTTTTGAACGAGAACTCTTCATACCTTTTGTTCTGCTTGTTAAGCTAACCTTTATAATTTCTACGTAGAAATCCAAAACATCTCATCGGGAGAAAATCTCGAGACCCAAGATCCCGAGATCCCAGTTCCTAACGAACCCATAATCCAAAATCCTGAAAATCAAGGAGTCCCAATACAGGCTTGTTCGAAGAGGAAAGCTTCCTCCATTTCTATCGACGCCTCGAATCTCGAGGACGGTAATGCCATGGAGACCGAAAATCCTGAAGGTCCCCGTGCTAAACGCGTTCGAGAGATCGAGGGCACGAGCTCACCTCCTCATCCCTCGACCTGGGACCCCAATTGGCACCCTTATACCAACTGCCCCGAGATGACGAGCGCCAAGGGAAGGGTGCCACCTGAGGCCTCGTTGGACGGCTACGAGAGATATTCTCTTTATAACGTAAGTCTCTTCACTTTGCCTCATCGCAACCAAGGTGTGTTCATTGTTTTAACCGCTTGATCTTGAACAGTTCTGGTCGGAGCGCTTTCCCAAAGTTTCTCTCAGCGTCCCTGCGATTGCTGAAGATGTTGCTCAAGCCTGCCTCGTCCCCGAGGAGGTTAAACTTGCCGAGAAGTTAACTGACAAGGAGTTGGCCAAACTCGTACATGTCAGACAGGCTAAGGTAATGAACTTTACCAGTTGTCCTAGCATCGTTCTTCGCATTATCTTGACTTGTTTCTCATCCTTGTTTTCTTTATTTAAACAGGCCATGGCTGCGACGGAGATCATGTCTTACCGCTATCTCCAGAAATCTGCGTCTCTCGAAGACTACCGCCACAAGTGGGCGGTAGTTTCCGACAAACTTGAAACGGCCGAAGACGCTTTGAGTGCCCAAACGAAAATCCTGAAATCTGCTCAACACATTGGTCGTGAAAAAACCTTTGAGTGCGAGAGACTGAAGGTTGATTGCATTCAACTAAACAAAGCTCTTGAGGCCTCGAGGCAACGAGTACGAGAGCTCGAGGACCAGATTCAGTCGCAGTGGTTTGACTCCTGCCTTGCTCTAGCAGGTCTTCATCAGGGGGCGAGAGACCAACTTGCCTTGGAGAAAATTGATCAGGCGACCTGGAGAGCTCGAGGTCGGGAGGTATCTCAAAAACTCCGATCTCAGCTCGAAGCTTCCGATAAAGCCAGACAGGACCAGGATGCTGCTCACGAGGAAACTATCGCAAAAATGGAAGAGAACGAGATTTGGCGTATGTCCATATTCAAAACTCGTTTCGTAAAGTCCATTAGAGAAAGGTTCCCTGACATCTCCTTGGAAGCTCTCAAATTCTTTGTGAATGTGAATCCTCCCGAGGACGATGAAGAAGCAGATGCTGTCCTCGATGATTCCTTTCCCGAGCCTGATTCTCCCAAGGAAGGAATCCCTGTTGATCCAGTATCTCCAGTTGATCCTGTAGAATATCTCGCTCCCTTCTTGTAATCATCGTTCAATGAAATGACAAAATTTTATCCTATTTTTGCCTTTATATATATTACGTCTAATATCTTGTGTGCAAGTTTACTCATTAAAGTTTGTTCATGCTTCAATTTCCTAATATTCTCGTACTAATCTCAATATGTTTGAACTTTAATTGTTCGTAGCCCTCGTAGTAGCCCCCCCTTATTTTCTGGTCGGGCTAACCCTTGTAGGGTGGATTCTTACCACGACGTTCATGGATTTGGTTTTAATCGAAGCCTTCTAGCATGCATAAGCTTGATTTTTAAGTTCTAACCAAATTGTCCAGTGTCGAATACTTAGAACAAACTTTCAAAATAACAATTAGTTTTAATCGTGAATTCTCTTCGTGACCCGAATTTTTCATAACAAATAATTCCTAAGTAATATCTGAATTAAAAGTCATAGATGAAAACGATGCCTCGTGGGCCTTTATTCATAATAACTCCTAAGTTGAATTCTGAGTTTATATGTCGCCAAAAAGTAAAAGAAAATAATAAAAGCTAAAAATAATATTTCCTGAGAGAGATTGCATTCCAAGTCCTCGGAACCTCAGTGCCATCAAGATGCTGCAAACGATAAGTGTGTGTTCCGACGCATTCTATGATCCGAAATGGTCCTTCCCACTTAATGCCTAGTTTACCTTTGCCTTGTCTCGAGCTTGATGCTGCTGTACTACGAAGGACAAAATCCCCTTTGAAAAATTGTCTTGGTCGTACGCTTTTATCATATATTCTTTTTGTTCTAGCTTTATACGCCTCAATCCGTGCAAGCGCCATTTCTCTTTTTTCTTCAAGATCATCCAAGTTGTCTCGTAAGTTCAGTTCGTTCCACTCTTCAGTATAATGGAGAACCCTCGTGCTTGGTACCTTAATCTCAACCGGAATGAAAGCTTCTGTTCCATAAGTTAAAGAAAATGGGGTCTCTCCAGTTGCTGTTTTCGGCGTCGTTCGATACGACCATAACACATGATACAGCTCCTCGACCCAATTCGTTAACTTCTCGAGATGAGTTAAGCGCCTTTTGATTCCTTCCATGATCGTTCGATTAGTCCTCTCAGTCATTCCATTTGTTTGGGGGTGGAAGACAGAACTAAACCTTAGCTTGATCCCTTCTCTCTCGCAAAAGTGTCTAAACAGAACACTATCAAACTGTTTGCCATTGTCTGTGATTATCGTATTGGGGACCCCAAAACGATATACAATGCTATTCTTGACAAATTTCACAATCTGTTGGGCCGTTATCGAGGACACTGCTTCAGCCTCGACCCACTTTGTAAAGTGATCGACTGCTACGATAACATACTGTCTTTGATTAGTTGACATTGGAAACTGTCCCACAATATCAATTCCCCATGTCGCAAATGGCCATGCTACCTTTATACCTTCTAATCCCGAGGCCGGGCTTTTCAAAACTGGAGCGTGAGCTTGACACGCAGCACATTTCTTTACAAACTCCGCAGCATCGTTGTTCATCTGAGGCCAGTAATAACCTAATAACCTCGCCTTTCGAGCAAGAACATTCCAGCCCTCATGAGCCCCACATGACCCCTCATGGATTTCTTCTAAAATCTTGGCTCCTTCCTCGATCCCAACTGCTTTGAGCCACGGCTGGGAATACGATCTTCGGAACAAATTTCCATCCACGACTGTGTATCTACTCGATTTTCTCACGATCTTCGTGTGTTGGGATTTATCTTCCGGCAATTTTCCTTCATAAAGATATTCAAAAATCGGCCAGTACCACTCATTTCCTCGATCGAGCGCAAACACTTCTTTGGAATCGATACTCGCGCATGGAATAACCTGTACATCACAAGGACACAACTTTAAGTTAGTAGGATCAGAAGCTAGCTTTGCCAAGTGATCAGCCTCCATATTTTCCTCCCGCGGGATCTGTACGATCACAACTTTACATCCCATGAGCTCACATTCCTCAATTGTACGTCTTACCATCTCGTGATACTTTTTCATTCGAGCGTGTTTGGTTTCCCAAGAATTTCTTATCTGATTGGTTGCTAGTCCTGAATCACTTTTAATGATGGCCTTGTCTGCCCTGATCAGTTTAACCAAACGCAGCCCGAGCAATATTACCTCGTACTCTGCAGCATTATTCGAGGAATCAAAGCCCAAAGTCGCAGCGTGCCTGAACACCAACCCATCTGGACTTTTGCAAAAAACTCCAATCCCGGATTGACTCTTATTGGCACTCCCATCGACGAAGATTTCCCAAGTATTTAATACTGGCTCAATGTCATCTTCAGGTGGGACCTCGATCAAAAAGTCAGCGAGAACTTGAGCCTTTTTGGATGGCCTTGGCTCGAATCTTACATCAAACTCCGTGAGTTTTATGGACCATTCCGTCAGTCTCCCCGAGGCCTCAGGTCGTGAAAGAATCTTCCTGAGTGGGGTGTCTGTACGAACTACGATGGTATAACTCAAGAAATAGTGTCTCAATTTCTGAGTAGCAATATACACCCCGAAAGCCAGTTTCTCCATCTTAGGGTATCTCGATTCTGCCCCTCGAAGCACTCTGCTTACATAATAAACTGGATATTGAACTTTTCCTTCCTCTTCTTCTCGAATTAGAACCATACCAATGCACTCCTCTCCCACGCTTATGTATAAATACAAATTTTCTCCATTAACCGGCTGACTTAAGAGAGGTGGAGAGGACAAAAACTTTTTGAGATCCTCGAACGAGGTTTGACACTCATCAGTCCACACAAAGTCCTTTACCCCTTTAAGACTTTTGTAAAAAGGCATGCATCGTTTGGCGGAATAAGAGATAAAACGACCCAAAGCATTGATCTTACCGTTTAAAACCTGTACCTCGCGCACGTTTTTTGGTGGCCGAAGATCAATAATAGCCTTGATTTTGTCTGGGTTCGCCTCGATGCCTCGTTTAGAGATCATGAAACCCAAAAATTTACCAGAATTGATCCCAAAGGTGCACTTTTCAGGATTGAGCCTCAAATTATATTCCCTCAGAATCTTGAAAACCACTTCGAGGTCTCGAGCATGCTCTTCTGCCTTCTTGCTTTTTACAATCATATCGTCAACATAAATCTCGACGTTCTTGCCAATGAGCTCCTTAAACATCTTGTTGACTAATCTTTGATAGGTGGCTCCAGCATTTTTCAAACCAAAAGGCATTACCTGATAACAATAGGTACCTTCCGGTGTAATGAAACTAGTTTTTTCCATGTCTTTCTCTGCTAGCGGGATTTGATGAAAACCTTCCTTTGCATCGAGGAAAGAATATACCTCGTAACCAGCCGTTGAGTCTACCAGCATATCAATACATGGCAAAGGATAGAAATCCTTAGGGCAAGCTTTATTCAAATCGGAAAAATCGACGCACATTCTCCATTTTCCATTTGCTTTCTTGACTAAGACCACATTTGAAATCCACTGTGGGTAATGAACTTCCTTGATCCTCCCGAACTCAAGCAGCTTCTCTACCTCGCTCTTGATGAACTGCTGCCTCTCCGCCCCTTGATTTCTCTTCTTCTGTTTCACAGGAGTGTATTCTGGGTCAATGTCTAGCGTGTGCTCCATGACCTCACGAGAAACTCCTACGATATCTGCCGATGTCCAGGCAAAGACATCTTTATTCTCCTCGAGTGCTGCGATAACGATCTTTTTCGAATTCTCTTGCAACTCTGCTGAAACCTGTACGACCTTTCATTTTTCCAAGGTTACAGCTTCAATTGGATCAACTGGTTCGCCACGCTCCTTAACTTCCTCGACCAAGACACTTTCTTGAGGAACTATTTCCAACGAGGTCATATAAGTATGCCTCGCAACCGATTGACTACCAAGCGCCACTGCCATTCCTCGCTCCGTCGGGATCATCCAAGCTAAATAATAAAGGGATATGGCACCCCGACTACCTGAAATCAAAGGCCTGCCTATTATCAAATTATAAGCGATCGGCGTGTCAATTACTAGAAAATCAGTAATAGTTCTCCACTTGCTCGTGGTATTCCCTATTTCGACCTCGAGCTGGGTTTCTCCCAACAGAAGTACGGGATGTCCACTTATACCGACCAAAGGTGACGCGGAAGGTGTCAAACGTCCCTGTTCCAAGCCGAGGGCCTCGAAAGCCTTTCTCGTGATGATATTGACTGAGCTTCCTGTATCTAGCAAAGCTCTTCTAACGGTAAAACCTTCTACATGCACATCGATAACCAAGGCATCATCATGTGGATCACTTGGACGACCCTTCAATGACCCGAAGTCAAAAACTTTTGAAATCTGCTCGATTCGTACTCGCTCGGTGAAATCCCGTTTCCTTTTAACGCTCCTGTCAATGGGAGAACCTCCCATAATCATATTAATGACACCCCGAGGAGTCTTTACTCCCTCTCGATCTGGGAATTGATCTTTATATTTCTCGAAGAGGTTTTTCAACTTTCCTTTAGCTGCCAATTTGTCCAATTCCTTAGCCAGCTGTTCACAATCTTCTGTATCGTGACCCTGCAATTTGTGGAAAGCACAATACTTGCCATTAAATTTTGGCTTCCCACCTTTGGGTGGATATCTGATTTGCTCCTTTTGTTCTTCAACCCACATAAGAACCTGAGCACGAGGGGCAGGCAATGGGATACGATCTCTTTTATCAAAAGGCTTCCTTGGAACCTCACGATTCCTTTCCCATCTATCCGAGCTCCGGCCACTGCCTCGATCTCTTTCTTGCACTTCGGACTTGATTGCCTTTACTCTCCTCGTGGGATCATCTTGGTGCTCATCCCATACCACAAACGATTTTGCCATTGTCATCAAAGCATGAAAATCGTTCGGTCGCTCAGTCATAAGTTTCATCTGAAGATCCCGATTTCGGCAATTTTCCGCCAGTGTCTTCCGTGCTGAGGATACAATCAAGGGTTCCACTTTTAAAGCCACATTATTAAAATTGTGCAAATATGATTCTAAGGTCTCGTTTTCTCCTCATCGTACCCTCATCAGATCATCGACCGTCTTTTTCTCTGGTATGGCCGTGACAAAATGTGCTTTAAAGGATTCTGAAAGTTGATTCCAGCTCCTGATTGAACCAGTAGGGAGACAATCATACCATTGTGCGGCCGTTTCTTTCAAAGTTGTTGGAAATAATTTACACATAAGTGCCTCGTTAACCGGACTTGCAAGAAGCGCCCTTCCAAAACTTTTGACGTGCATCACAGGGTCGGAATCTCCACAGTATTTATCAAAATTGGGATATTTAAAATTGCTCGGGTAAGGAGCTACCAGGATCTTAGCACAGAGTGGACTGTCTTTATCCTGTATAGGTCCTTCCTCGCCCCGTAAAGTTTCATCAGAATAATCCCGATTCCGATTTCTTCTCCTGTGTCTCCTCCCTTCTCTGGACCCCACATTCTTAGTCCCCGTAGTCTCATCTCGCTCCTTAAGAGCTTTAGCAATTCCTTCGGCTAAACTCCTATTGAACGTATCGACAAGTTTTTTATGTTTACGTTTAAGTTCCTCAACCTCAGAATTATCTCTTCGGGACCTCCGATGTTTAGGGTCTCTACTTCCCGAGGAGCTCCTCGAAGACGCCGATCTATCCTCGTAAGACAGTCTCCTTACAATCCCTGGTGAGACTTTTCTTGCTTGTGACTTTATACGAGGTTTGCGCCTCGGAGGAGTTGGAGATCGTTCTACAGATCTTCCTCGAACTGGAGTTTTTTCGCGATCCGCGGTTCGAGTTCTTCCAACTGAAGACGATGTATAACTTCGAGAACGCTCCGAATTCCGAGATCGTTTTACACCCCGAATTTCGCTCCGTGGTCGATCTGGGGGAATTCGCTTACTCAAATCCTCTAATTGTTGTTGCAAACGATCTATGGTCGATCTGTCATTAACTGTTCTAACCGCCACCTCGGCTGCGACTCTATCCATCCATTTTCTTTGCTCTGGATCAACAGTTCCTGACCACTCGAACATTCGGTGTAAAGCAACTTCTTCGTCTAGAGCCATTGTGTCTTCATCATGTTCCATGTCTTCTTCTTGAGCATTAGTGGCCTGATTTTCTTCTAAGATTACCATGTTCTTTGATAGAATCTTTTAAAGATTCCACGCTCACCGCACCAATTTGTTACCGAGAAATTGTAACTTGAATTCCACGTAAGCTGTGTTTACTGCAAGATAGAAAACGTTAGCCTAAAGGAGGCCGCTGACCGGCGACCCCTCTCCGATGCTAAAGTCAGTATAGAACTTGTGATCGGAAAAGTAATTTACTCAGAGTATGAGTCAAGAATAATGTACCTTAGATTGTAGTAAGTCCCATATATTTATAGTGTTTGATCATGTATCCTAATCCTAGTCGAACTAGGACTTTACTTGAATTACCCCTCTTTAGTCCTAGAATTATAATCCCAATCAGTTTGAATTGTCCTAATTGGATTAGAAGACCTAAAGAGAAATACTTTCTTTGTAGGAGAAATATTCTCCTTACTTTGACTATTCAACGCACGCCTACGTGGACATTAAGACTATTCAACATAGTTTTAACCGTCCTACGTGGTTGAAAGCTAAATGACTATTGGTCCATGTGTCATACGAAATATTAGGTGATAACAATAGAGATAATCAATAATTTCGACAATAAAACTGAGTCTAGCCCTCTTTCTATTCACTCCCCTAAACCCATCCATGAAAACTATGGGGTTATAGGTCCTCTAAAAGAAGTTAAGAATGAAGAAGAAGACAAAAAGAGGTGCCCTAGACGAGAATTTTGAATCCACGAAAATGGCATATATATCCTCGAAGGTAGGATAGAGTCCCTTAAGAGGGCTTATCCGTGGATGGAGAACCTTACTTGTGTGGCTCCTTCCCTTGGTCATCGCCCCTATCTTCTTCCCAGGGGACACTTTTTGAGATGAGGTATGAAGCGTGTTGGAGTTTTTTTAAGAAAACTCCCACCCAACTACACTCTAATGGATGGTCAGATCTTATTTGAACTTATTAGTTGTACAATGGTCTAAGGATTCGCTTGTCACCGCACTTTTTCTGCTACCTCATTAATCTTTATGAAGTGACCTATTGAGGATCGTTGCACTTTCTCCAAGAAGGCATATCGTCACATGCGCCATTTAGTGGGAATGCGTCAAACTTAGATATGTATAGAGACAAGTATTTCTTTATTAAGGAGGAGGAGGCGCATCCCTTAACTTTCTTAGGTCTGGAAACGTCACTCTAGCAACAAGACTAAATTAGACGTGGGGCCAAATTCTCAAGAGGTGAAAAACCTTGCACTCCTACACAATTTAGGACAACACCAGATGTTGTCACTTTGATGCATGCCAACTTGCCCATGACAGAGCACGATCTTCAGACCAACACCATTATTTACTTTTCCGCCTTTTATCCTCTCTTCCTAATTTTGATTTTCTTTTCCCTTGTAGTGAGTATGATGTTGTAGCTAGCTTTTCGTTTTGCATGGAGGAAAAGAATAAAAGAGAGGGCGAAAGCCCAGAAGAGGAAACAATATAGGGTGCGTTTACATCTTACTTCAGATGCCGTTGAGTCGGAATCCAATGAAGTAGAGAGGAACGTCGAGACAACCTCCCTCCAAGCGGACTGAATCCATCATTATCCAAATTGTCATTGGAGGATGGCGTGTCGGAGACGAACGCCCGTCCGTGCTTATTTTATTTTCATTCTTATCACGGACGGGAAAAGGACAAGACAAGATGTGCTGGAATGTGATTAAACATATGTAAGCTATAATCAAAGATTCAAAACTAAAAATTAACAAAGTTTTAGATGTGTGAGTCATGTAAAATAGGGAAAATGACAAGACAAGATATGCAGAATGTGATTAGACACAAGTGATAAGAAGGCAGAAGTAAGTGTGGTGTCATATGTTTTCTTAGCTTTTGCCCAAAAAAATTCCAATACTAATTTCAAGCTGAGCTGGTTTTGCATGTGCAAATGGATTGGGTCTTCTCTTTTTGAAACAAAATTTCTACTCCAAGTGGGCTGTTTCAGATTTCACAATTTAATTTGTGGTAACCCACAAGATCCCAAATTAATGTCTCTACCCTAACTATACAACTTGCAAAGTGCTAGATTTCAATATCATTTAAAGAAAATGAAAAAACATGAATCAAAGTATAGATTCCCATACCCATATCTTAGTTTTTGTCTAATTTTTATTTTGTTTGGCTTTGATTCATTCTTAGCCCATATATTGTACAGAAATGTATTTTGAAAACATTTTATTTGTTCGAGATTGTAAACAGAGCGTGGATTATTCGGTCCTAACGGGAATATGAAATCCCCATGTATAATGTACATGTGCATATGGGAAAAACTCTCCAGAAGGTAGAGATGGAGCGAAGATCTTTATTCCACCATAAGGGATTCATATCCTCATCTGACTATATGTTTTACAAAGAATTTTTTGTAAATATTTTCAAAATTGATATAGTTATGTAAAATTTATAGATATAAAGTTTATATATAATTAACTTTTACTTTTTAATAATTAATTTGGTTGATGCATCATATTTTGGTTATACTCTTTCTTTTTATATATATATTTGCAGGATAAAAATCTGTTGTTCCAATTTGGTGTCTCATTCTATGTTCCTTATCATTAAATTCAAATTTGTTATTAAAATTAATATATTGTGTGGGCCAACCTTCTCATAAAAATAAAAATTTATGTGAGAGGAGACATGAAATGGGACATGAGACAACCGATTTATATTCATATTTGTGTAATTGTATTAAATGGACAAAAAATATTTGATTGAAGAAAATGTTTTTTATTTTTTTTTTTAAAAAGAATCATTGAAGAAAATACTACAACTTAATTTGTATTTGTAATTTCGGTAATAGACAAAGCCATTCTCCATGTGATCTGAATTCCAACATGATTAATTTTTTAAAATTTCATGCACATGAACAAAGATTGGATTCCACAAGTAGCTCTAGATGGGGACATGCAATCTCTACCCTCAACATGATCAATTTGCAAGCCCATATTTAATCTCTTAATTTGGCTAAATTGACATCTTAACTCCTCCGACGAACTTTCTTGACTGTTTATAGCCCTTGAACTTGTTTAAGGAAATCTATTGACGCTTCAACTTATCGAAAATCTCTTCTGCTTGCAACATTGATTTACAAGATCTAGAGGTCATATTAAGAATGCTAAGGGGGTAAACAGAACATGTTCAAAAGTAAAGGCATAATTGACTTTTCTGGATAAATACCTGGATTAAATTTGATTTAAGCCTTTTTTATTATCATACAACTTGTATGGACCACTTTGTTTTAAGGTTATAGTCTTTAACAACTAATAATAAGAATATAAAATTCTTCTGTATACAGTTAGAAACCCGTCTAATCAAACAACTTTAATTGGGTTACAAGATTTTCCATTTTGGGAATAATGAATGGAATTGGAAAATTAAAAAGAAAAAGTATGACACAATAAAGCATAAAGAAATACTGAAGCTCACATAATTTTAATGGGAAAATTATTGTTTTTTCTTTAACTTTATTATTAGCTGGTTTGCTGATCAGATTAATTGAATTTATCATATATTGTAATAACTAATTAATAATTATGCTTACTAGAAAGAGATAACTATCACTCTGCTCAGATTAGTCACTTAAAAGAAAAAATATCAAATTATCAACATCCAATAATTAAAAAGAAGAAAATGATTTGATTAACAAAAGCTTATTCCACCTCTTTAAACTGCTTTCCAATGAAGCAATTTAGGATCTGTCTTTTGAATTTTTGAGGTTGGCTTCAACTTGTACACTTTGTTTCTGTCTGTCACTTCGCCTTTACATTATTCACTTGGACTTTATGTTACTAAATTCCTTTTAAAATTTCTAAATTTTTTTACGGGTTTACTTTGAACAATAAATATAAAGTTCTGATAGCTATTTTGGAAACTATATCAGTTAAAATCTAACTACCAACGATAAACAACAAATATATACAATTAACATTAACAATAAAACAATAATAGTTGAATCAAATAATATCAATCTAAAGACTAATAAAAGAAGTTGGCAGTCGGAGACTTTCGAACACTAATAAGGAAAAAGTTGGAGAACTAGTAGAAAACGAATCAGATTTTATGTACCTAAACAAAATTAGACAGTAGATGGAACCGAAATGATTGGACGACATTCGTTTACACAAAATAAAATTAAGTTCAAATGAATAGAGAAAAATAAATCAAATAATCAATCACATTCATTAATTAGTTTAGAAAATACAACCTCTATACAATACTTATTCATAAAATCCCACCATAAATTCCCATTATTTGAGAGGTACAATCCTTTGGTTTACCTCACTACCAACTCCTAACTACCTCATAACAGAGCATAACACCATTTTTCTCTATACATATTCAACAATTATGAATGATGTGAAAAAAAAACTTACCATTAGTGAAACTTATTTAATAGATTGTGGCCTAATAGTTAATCATTATCATTAATATTATTTTTATTTTTGAATAGAAGGTTTTCGAAGCTGGAAATTCCAACCAGGTTGACACTCCCGGACAACCAAAACCGCAAATTAGGCTTATTTTGGGCATAAAGAAGTAGTGTAAGAAACTTGGTGATGAGAAGTTGTTCTTGAATTTTCAAGTTGCCTAGGAGACTTTGAGTTGAATGAATTTTGTCTTCCTTGCCTGTTTTTCCTTCTTGGTTGTGATGATCTTGGAATGAAAACTCCTGTTCCTTTGCTTTCTCTTCTGCAATTTTGTTCAACTACAAATGGAGATGGTGCTCTACTTGGATAATAGTTCCCTCTAGATGTCAAATCCTGCAAGAATTCCCAAATTAACTTAGTTTACATCTTAGTGAAAGTGAGTGAAATTCAGGTGAAAGTCAAGTGAAAGTGAGTGAAAGAAAAGCCAAAAAGACCTGAAAAGAAACACAAGGATAGCTAGAAACTGGGACTTCATCATCATCCATGATAAGAAGAGAAATCTGCCTGCTTAGATCAGCAAAATACAAGTCATCTTCTAACTCCATAGCTAATAAGATTATGTTTTCTTTTCTTTGTTTTAGTAGTAAAAGATTAGGGGGTTCTTTTTGGGGGGTGGTGAAGTTGGGGGGTTATAAATAGGGGGAAAAAGGGAATGAAAATTGAAAGCAAAAAGATGAGGTGTACATGTGGAAATGGCAGTTGGCTAATGTGGCTAAAGGCCCACAAGAATCATCAAGTTAGAGAGAGGAGAGGGTAATGATATTATCCAGTTGAGATGAGGAAGAGGGAACAGCCCACACCCAAATATCTAATATCTAATCCAATCCTTTTTTGGTTGTAATTTGATAGGTGGACTTGTTTTCCTCTCCCCCACACATATGCATACATACCTCTTACATGAACTCAACTTTATGGCTCCAAATTCATAGTCAAGATAGTTTCAGAATTCTCAACTTATCCAAAAATCTATATGTATCATATGTGTATTGTCTTTTTAGTTTTACATTAGCTAGTATGCAGCTTAAGAATTGCAATCTACTTATAATACACTAATCTAAATATGACTAGATATGTTCGTACGTGAGGCTGAATTGGACTCGAGCCGAGTCATATATGTTTTGTGAATAAAAACTTTTATCAGGTCTGACTTAGCTCGTACTAAATTTGATTTGGGTGTGAGTTGAGTTGGTCGAATTAAATGTCTCAAACCCGGCCCAACTCATCCACGTTAATACAATTTTTATAATATACATCAATCCAACCCAAAAATATAACGGGTTTATCGAGCTTGGGTCGAGTTGGACTACACATAAAATCACATCAACCAAGCTCGTTCCATCATTTTTGAGTCTAGACGGGTTGAGAAAGCCATCAGATCCATAAATAAGTCTAACGACGACTGGACAAAGTATTGTGATTAGTCACTAATGAACATTGTTGTAAATGAATACCGTCTGACCACTCAGACCTCCGCCTGAACGCTCGAAATTGAGAATTTGATTTAGATTGATTAGATCATCTAAATCTACTTAAGCTCTTAAAATTCAATTTATCACAAATTACTCTTCAATTACTTGTAAAAAGTTTTTTTCTACACTTACGGAGGGATCAAAGTGGTAAGAATTGAGTTTAACAAGTTAAGTTGCTAGTTTTATAGTGGGACCAAATATGATAATAGGTAACATTATGTACAGCTGCGAAGGGCAGTGGTTAAAAGATAAGCAGCATGTAGAGCAATTATAGCAATTCACTTGCTAACTATACCAACTGTAGAATAATATTGACAAGAAGGCTGAGTGGTCCTATGCAATTTAAGGCCATTCTTTCTATATAGCTAGCTAGTATATCCTCATTTGCAGCTCATCACAGCTCCTTCATTTCATTAACTGTTGTTTTTTTAGGTCAATAGGCCTCTCAAAGTTTGTCCACAAAACATTTTAATGACTTACTAGTTACTCAGTACAACTTTAAGCGGACAATAGATCGTTTTAAACAGTTGTGTATATCTTATGTTTTTCTTGGTATATATAAGGATATACCCAAATTTATTCTTAATGTTTATAATTTTGAGCAATTTTTGGCCTATATATAGTGTCTGATGCAATTTTGAACCTAACAAAGAGACGAATGAAAAGAGTACAGGGATATCGACACACTGCTGTCCTTGGAGAACTACTGATATAAAAGGTCGCCCTTCCGTTGCTTGCCGCTCTATCTTCATTTGAAGTGAATTTGATTACAACAATCATATGAATCGTGCATTTTTTTTTCACAACCAAAACGGGTGGACCAAAAACAACGTCGTTTTCGCTTGAATATGAAAAAGAAATAAAAAAAATTAGCTATATGCTGAGTTTACATTTTTTCTGTTCCACTATGTTGATATCTAAACCTAAAATTGATCCAAATTGAAAATGTTATTAACAAAAAATTTACCAGTTTATTGTTAAGAAATACTTTTACCAGCTTTCACGTTAAAATATATCTATACTTGCACGAAAATGTTTGGGACCGAATTTAGAACTTATCACTCTATATATTTCATGTTCTTTAGATTGAAATAGATAGATTAATAGGTTTTTCTATTTTTAGAGATGAAGATAATTACAAATTTTTATTTAATACCAAAGGTTGATTTGGTCCACATGTTGTGTTGGGCCCTTTTTATATGTACACAATAAGATCAAGGAATCTTGAAGACCCCTCCATATATTTGGGGATTCGTTTCCCATACTCCTATTTAATTACAATTTTATCATCTAAATGCTTTATAGAAAATAATTGGCCACAAGTGTGACATGAACATTAATTCCTTAACTAAGGTTAGGCAAAATTCATATCCTACATGGGTGCGAGTGAATTAGTGAAAACATGTTCATTCATTCCCTAGTAGAGGACCAAATAAGTTAATAGTGAAACTAAAGGTGTGTGATTGAAATACATAAGCTTATCCAACTTTAACTAATAGTCATGGTTTCAATCATGCTTTAGATATAGAAATTCTTAAATTCTTTAACCACCTATCTCATCCATTAAAGTTCTTACAAGTGACCAACTCTAAATTAGTTTGAATGTAAACATGATCGTAATTGTACGAACCCTATAGAATTATCTCGTGATATAACAAAATAGTGATAAACACTTCATTCAAATTCTCTCAAGCACAAAAATTTAAAGGAAAAACCTAATTTGTCAAACGGTCACATACAATTTTATGTTGGATTGGTGGTGTCATACTACAATGGTAGGGCTAATCCTGAAATTTCGAGTATCCACAATTTTAAGATAATGCCCATCTAATTTCGGGATTTTTTTTTTATGGAAAATTAGAGTTAAATTATTGGCAGCAAACTTTGAATCTATGGTGGCAAATGTGGAGATGGAGCCAGCTCTAGCGGGAGGCGAGATAGGCGGTCGCCTAGCACCACCAGTCTAAAGAGGCCTCCTATTTAGATCTTCATTATGGATGAAACTATGCTAACTTCCAAAAATCAATTGACAATTCAATACATCTATTTGCATGTTTTTAACTTACAATATTGTATTTGTAAAAAAGGTATACAATGACATGATTTTTCTATACAAAATTATATCAATCATATAGTTGATAACTATTTCGATCTCTATAATTTATTCCAAAATTTTGACTTTATTTAATATTTTTTGTTCAACGCTTAGGTCCTTCAAAATGTTGGAGCCGAATCTATGTGGAAACTAGGACATTTTAGAGTTTATCTAATAATTGGAGCTATGTACATATAAGGGAGTGATAACATGTGATTTTTCATACTCAATAGCACGACTGGAATTTTGATACAAATGTGCAAGAATGTTCCATCACAATTATACATCATCTGCTCAACAAGTAACTCTACAAAAACGATAGAAGTAGGATTGACATATTATATATTTTTCTAAGTTCCTTTTTCATCAAATAAAAAATTAGTTAAAAAATAATACATAACCCGCGCAAAGCACGGGTATCTAACTAGTATATATATACATATATATGATAGAAAGCTTTATCAATTTTGAGCCATTGTTAGTCACCTCTGATAATTATAAAAGTTCAGAAATTATGAATTGTGAAGAAAAAGAAAACAGCTCTTATAATGCTAAAAAGAAGTACGTCTTACCATGATACAGCTCTATATGCACCACAAAGGGCATCTCATCATAGAATTGGATATGATTCCTTCGTACATTACTATCTTCAACTCAAGGATATTGCATCTTTCCTGAGAAACCACATGATATGGGGATCACATGTTGTTAACAACTCCAATTTCAACTTCCCAACCCCACAAATTGAGATGACAACTTTGACACAATTTATAAATCGACCCGAAATATCAGATATAATCATTATTGATTAAGCCACGTAACATGATTTTGACAAAATAACTCAAAAATTACCACCCGAACTCATGATAGTATTAATCTAACTGCAAAACAAGATAAGCTCAAAATCTTTGGTAATAACTTTCTTTTCTTGGCAACATGCCCGAACCTACAGCTGTTTCTTTTGATTCGCCATAAATATGTAGTTTACATAGGCTCACCAATTCCGGCCTATACAAAACAAAATCTAAGAGAGCTCGAGAAGTTCCTTATCTAATCCAGGAGCTGTATGCAAAATTACGCTCCCCCAGCCATGTCCATGTCTGTGACTCCATCGATTCCCTTGAACACTACCCGTAATTTTCTCAGACAAGAGGTCTTCGTGTCTTTCTCACTGGTTACACCAGTTGCATGTACAATGTCCCTTTGGACTTTGCCCATAAGTTCAAATAACGGTAGACTTAGGTTTGAACGAGTCATCTCCTCTAGAACCGGAGGTGCCTGCATGTATAGATTCTTTCCTCTGTGTCTGATGCTTGCTTTTGATAGTACCAACTTTGGATGCTCTTCCAGCAGATCAATGAACTGTTCATACCATCAAATTAATTAATACATTATGATGTCCAACTATCGTTTATCCCAACTAATGAAACAATGGTCATAAGAACCAGAGATAACCTTTTGCAAAGTAATCGAAGTATCTAGCTCAATAAGGACACCTGGACCACAAACAAGACAGTCTTTGTCCTTCACGAATTCAGTCACTTTAATATGGAGACCTTCCACACCATTATACCTACAAAAGATTCAAATCAAATTTAGAACTCTTCAGGAAATAGTTCTACCTGTGACTTTGATAACAAGTGATTGTGGAACTAAAGAAACAATAATCTATATCCAATCTTTGGACATTTTAAGATATTAGTCAATTATGACCCAAGATGCACTTGGTCCACCTAAACCTAGAGGGTAATTGATTACTCGGTAAACCACCCAAAAAAGTGAGAAACCACTTAACTTGATCAGAATTGCTGTGTTATCTGTGAATCCAGTCAACAAATTCTGGTGTAAGAGTTGTAACAAGCTTAAGCAAGATGCTGCATTTTACTCAAATAATTTCCACTCATATTACGCTGGTAAGGCCCAAATACTAGTTCAAATTGGAACCTAATGGAGTAAACTCATTCTTGATTAAAAATAAGAATGAACATATCTTAAGAGCTCTAGCAACTCCGACAGTGAAAATTTTACACAAGGAAATCATATATCATTTGTCAACTTCTAAAGTTAAATGCCAAAAGTCAAAATAAAGTTTTAGTGTACAAAATAACACAGAATCCATATGAAAATTAATTAACCTTAATAAAGTTGTGTTTGCAATTACAAAATTCTGGTACACTATTTCCGATACAAATTATAATTGACGTAAATGCCTGATCTGATGTAGGCAATATAAGGTCTCAGTCATTTGTGTCTAATGTTAAATGGAGCTCTAATTACACTACCATTGCAGCAGTATTGAAGTTTACATTGGCATGTGAATTAAGATGATATTTAAGGAGGTATAATGTGGCTCAACGATGAAAATGTTCATGGTTTAAGCATAACATATTAGAGGAGCAACATGGAGAACGAGAGAGAGACCATACACAAGATTCCAAAAGTTTCTCATACAGATGAAGACTAAAGCAACAAAGAAATTACTGTATGCTGCATCACTACACAAGTTAATCAAACACAGCAAACAATCATAAAAAAGCAGCCACACTCACGTTAGGTAGTTGGACAAAGTTTTGCTGCATCCAGATGCCATCTTCAGAGTTTCCAGTGCACATGCAGCTGATATAATTGCATTTGTGGAAGCAATAGCTGGTATGATATTTTTCACAACACCCTGTAAAAGGTGGAAAAATGTGCATCAAACAATGAGCTGAAGACAATAATAAATTATAATTCAAATTCAATCATGCATCATTCTCTACCCCCACCCCTAACCATACCAAATCTACAAACTAGAGTAGACCATCCCTTGTTTGTCACACAAAAGGTTTTCCAAAGATTAAACTAGGCAATGCAGGTTCACCTATACCCTGTTTGGTGTAGTTAATCATTCAGTAGCACAAAATTACTTGGGACTTTAGCTTCAATGGTACCTGAGTGAGAGAATACGTAACTCCTTGAATGCCAAAAAGCTCAGCTCTCTTGACAGCCTATATGGATACAATTAGAACATGTGACTAAAGACCACATAAGATCAATATTAAGAAAATTATATTAAGTGCACTATTTCACCTCCTTGTAAACCCAATTCATATGTTCTGGCTCATCTGGATCAAAAGACTTTCCACTATGAACCTACAAATATAGTTATCATGAAAAACAGCAATAAGCCATGAAATCACCAGTTCAAAAGTGGGGAAGAATAGCTGATGCATTACCTCATCCCATTTAATTAAATGAGCATATTCAATACAATGAGCAGGACTTCTAGGGGTTTCTGCAAGAGTACATAAAGGAAACTTGACTTGAGGTGGGAAAAGCCAAATAGTACATTCAAAGCACGGTGTAGTGCCCGGCATAATAACTCTCGCATGACCCTTGAAACCTTCAGTTCCACCATCTACCATCGGCTTCACTGTTTCTTCCCTTGGGCTATCATCAGAATCATACTCTAGTTTCCAAAAACAAGAATTCATAAAACATAAGCGAGATGATAAGCAGAGCCAGAGGGGACAAGTTGTTGGTTCTTCAAAATCAAAGCATATTTATATATGAAACTTAGGTAGATCAAATTTGAAAAGTTCGCATCAACTTCCAATGCAATAGTGCACACATTGCAGCAACGGTTCTCATATATATAGTCATTGACAAAACTTATGCAACAATTTGTCACATCCAAAAGCTTAGACCTACCGAATGGATGATTATTGCAAACACAAGAGGCATTAGAAACTACAAACTAGAAAAATAATACAAGACAAGAACATAAATTTAATCATCTCCCTCCTATGAAAGAGCTTATACCATTGATGTCTACTTTACAAGGTTTTTTTCCATAAACAGGGAAATCGTTGTATATAAACCTTGTACCATAACGCTCAAGTTACATGAATCTTTCTGAAAGTCATACATACCCCATAAGTTACATTTTAGTTAACATTAAGAAGGCAAAATTTCTTCATTGTAATTTTTGTTTAGTTGGTTTTGTATCATATAGTTCTTCATAGGGCCATACACTTGTTGCTTCTAACTCATCATAAAAATTAGTAACTTTAAATTACTTAGTTAGAATAACATTACAACAACACAGCAGCAATGGCCAGATATTAGCAGTAAGGAGTATAAATAAAAGGGAAGCTAGATATCGTTCCTTGACAAAATACAATTAAAATGAAAAATAAATACGCTTTTAAGATGGCACGATCAAGATTAAACTTACGCACCAAGAAAACTGCAAGCTACAGCATTAATATAGCTCCGAGCTTCAATAGAATCAAGACCAAGCACGATAATGCTGAAATCGTTATAAAATTCGATTTCTTTGTCCTCAATCCGGCAAAAATGAGACACGATATTCACACCACTAACTCTTTCCATGACACGTTTAGCTGCCACTTCAGCCTTAGGCTTACCGACATCCTCTAATCTGCAATAAGCAAACTAACTTTATAGAAAATTCATAACTATACATCAAATGCCAATGCAACTTAGCACATGTCAAAACATAGAACTTCACCATTCCTTAGGATGCCATCATCATAATAGCACACTTGAAGAGAAAATAGCAACATGGAAGCCAATTGCTCCAGCCTATGTTACACAGACACTTCTCCTTATTAGCATACCCGAATCCGTGTCCAACACCATTTTTGGGCTATTTTATGAAAGGTTATGCTAAAGAAGTAATGTTTCCTGTGTCCGTACGGTATCCGAATCCGTGCAACATAGGCTCCAGCAAACACAGTTTTCCTAAATTGAAGTGTACAATAATTCAGTGAACTAAAGTTCTTACTAATCAAAATCTACTTGTTCAAAAGTGCCCTAGAAGTCCTTGAAAGAACTTTCAAGTTAAACCTAGTTTTCACAGTCCAATCAATAGTGTTACTTAAACGATTGAACTTAAAAGCTCGGGCTAAAAGTTAAACTCAACGACATATTTTTATATTAATCTCTGACAAATTGCACATACTGAAGTCAAAATTAAGAAATGGAGGAGAGAATCCGAAAACCTGAAAAGAAATTGGCGATTGAGGTTAGAAACCTCGATGCGGTCCATATCAATGACCTCAAGATTCTTAAACCCTGAGAGCGCCAAGTCTTTCAAGAGCTCGCAGCCCAATCCGCCGGCACCGACAACCAGGATTCGAACATACTCTTGAAGATCATCTCGCAGCTACCGCAATAAACACATGGAAAAAATAGCAGTTACGGAGAGAAAAACCTAGAATTGCAGAAGACGAATATTGAATTGGAAGGGTATTTTAGTAAAAAAAGTGAAGTGACTGACTTGAGTACCGGGTTCGAAGGTCGGAGCGACGAGATTGCCGGGCCGGAGAAGAAGCTTGTCAAGGTCTCTCGATCGGCTTGGCTGCACCGTCGACTCTGCCATTCTTCACCGCTCGCTTCTCTATTTTGGGGTCACTCTATTCAGCTCGATGCTTAACGCATAAAATCCAAATATGGCGTACCGATCAGCGTATATTTTAAGCTCCTTTTAGAGTTTGGTTAATGTTGAGCTATTCCACAAAAATATAAACGATAACAAATTGATACAACAAAAAGATTTAAAATTGTATTAAATGGTTTACTTTAATTTTACAATTGTATTAGAGATTTGTAAATATCAAATATTACTGAATAAATGTAGCAGATTGTATCGTTTCAATCAAACATAAGTGATACAACGTGACGTTTTGACTTCAAGTTCCTGCCTATGTTTTTAATGTAGCAGATTGTGTCATATGTTTAACACAGCATGTCGTTTGTCAAACTTCACTTCTTGTTTGACTTTTGAACCACATGTCGTGTCATGTATTAAACGCGACATGTCAAGTAGGTTTTCATCATATAACATGGCGTATTGTGTGTATGACAAGGTGTGTCATTTCTAAAAATACTTATATTTCACGATCAAACATAACCGTCACGTTCAATTATTGGAATAGTTCATCAATAAAAGCAAAAAGATAGAAAACGTTCGATAATTGATAACAACTAGAATTGTAAATGGGCTTTGAGTGGTTCCATAATCTTTGAGCGCATGGATTAGAGTCCAATAATTACTAGCTTATTGTCTCACATCCGCTAAAAAGGACTCGCATCCACCAAAATAGTAGAGTCCACCTAGTATCTGCCTATTTAGGAGAATAATATTATTCAAGATGTGCCATATATAACCAAGGGCTTAATACTTTATTATGATCCTATATATTTTAGGCACAAATTCCTCTAAAATGCTTATAAATACCTAACTATGTTCAACCCTACAAGATACGATTACAATTACTTGACTTTTACGTTATTTTCTTTTCTAAAAAGTATATTGAATTGGGCGTCAAAGAGTATTCGACGAACCTATCGCCGGTTATTATGTGTAAGCACAATTGTGTAAAATATTTTAGAAAGAATGTTTTTTTACTGATAAATGTGTTACAAGAATTAGTAGATAATAAAGTTTACATCATATCATTCATATCTATTATTCTAATTGAAAATCTCGTTTATAAATTAAGAATCCAATTCCAAATCCAATTTCAACAATTACAGATATTTTTACTCTTAAAACTCAACCTAAATTAATGAATATTCAAGAGAAAGTTAACTTGCACTTTCCTCTCATTTTCAAATAGTAACGGTTAAAAACACAGGAAAGAGAATATTTCTTCGTCCTTTGCAAATGATTATTCTGCCATGGCATGAATGATTGCTTCCTTGCTTCCAAGCAAATCAAGAAACTCATAATCCTTCTTTTAAATCCAAACCCACATTTCAAAATCCTATCTTTATTTTTCAAAATGTCTAAAATCTCCCAATCTCATCAAGAACAAGAACTTCTCCTATTCTTTGAACACTTCAAGAAACTCAAGCGTTTTAAATTCTTTGAACCCTCTATTGGAATCTTGGGTTTCTTTTTAGTTTCAATTTGTCTGATTTGCTGCTTCTTTTTCTTGGATTTTAGAGCAGTAATCACTAAAGTCCCGGTTAAACCACAGAGGTTTATGTTGCTGCAATTTAACGGGTCGGGTTTGAATACAAGAGTCGATTTCTTGGGCGAAAAGGGTGACGGGTGCAATTTGTTTGATGGTGAATGGGTTTGGGATGAGAAGTATCCGTTGTATCAGTCAAAAGATTGCAGGTTTTTGGATGAAGGATTTAGGTGCTCTGAAAATGGCAGGCCGGATTTGTTCTATACTAAATGGAGATGGCAACCTAAACTCTGCAACTTGCCCAGGTGATTTATTATTATTTCTTTCAAGTATTCACTTTTGCAATCATATGATTCGAACCCAGGATCTCACACTGTGCGGAATGTAATTTTGTTCCACTAGAATTTGCAAGTAACCAAGGAATACTTCATTTAATTTCAATTTGGGCGGTTGTGAATTTGAATTGTTATGTTTGTTGGAAGAGTAACGGTTAAGGTTTTCTTAATTTGTTCCATATTTGACAGATAATGAATGTGTTTTCAGTTTTTGATTTTTTTTTACACGGTTACTTCTAAATTTTAGGGGTTACTGTCCGTATAAAAAACTGTCTGGGTTGAGAATGAGATTTTAAGGATTAGGGAGAGTTCCCCGCAATACCTGTTATCCGCTATCCGCCATATATACTGATAATAAATGTTATGGATATAAAAACAGAAAATTGGAGGAAATAATTGCAAGATGATCTATAAAGATCTTTAGAACTTTACGTACGTGTTAGAATCTATAATATTTTGTGAATTTGTGAAATATTTGTTTTTTCGATGTTATGATTGGATTTGCTCTTAATGGATCCAGATACCCACAAATCCAATGGAATATGAATGAGATTTAAAATGATACTTATTGGAACGAGTTTTTCTATAGTTATTTTGTTTTTTTACAATAAAAAAAAAAAGTCAATGTTTGGACCTTGATGGATCAATGAGTAGTTAGAGGTGACTTGAGTAGCTAATAACGACCAAAAAATGGGGCGAACATCATAAAAGTTTTGCACGGAGCTTTAATCATTCATTTGTTTTTGCAAAACACCAAAACATAACACAAATTTACTAGAGATCGTCTCAAACACCCTCGTCAGTAAATCTTTTACTATCACTCTCAGCGGATACACCACCAGCCGAAATGGAAGAATATTTCTGGTTTATATCATGTGCTTTAGTGAGATATTTGATAAGTTGAGAAACTAAAGTATTGTATGTATAAACAGGTTTGATGCAAAAATGATGTTGGAGAAACTAAGGAACAAAAGGGTGGTATTTGCTGGGGATTCAATTGGAAGAAATCAATGGGAGTCTCTTATGTGTTTGTTGTCTTCTGCAGTTACTAATAAGGATTCAATTTACGAAGTAAACGGCAGTCCAATTACCAAACATAAGGGCTTTTTGGTGTTCAAATTTAAAGATTATAACTGCACCGTCGAGTACTATAGAGCTCCATTTCTGGTGTTGCAGAGTCGGCCACCTTCTAATATTTCGAAAGAGGTTAGATTGACGCTAAAATTGGATCGAATGGATTGGAATTCTAACAACTGGAGAAGTGCTGATATGTTGGTTCTTAACATGGGTCATTGGTATAATTACGAGAAAACTATTAAAGGGTAAATTGATTCATCTCTTAACGTGTTCATTGCAAAATTTCATACTTCTTTTAGAGGTCAATAATTTATTTTTTCAGAGGTACTTACTTTCAAGAAGGGACAAAGGTGAAATTCAATATGAGTGTTGAAGAAGCATACAAAAATTCAATTGAAACTGTAATTCAGTGGATACATAAGGAAGTAAATTCAAGCAAAACCCAAGTTTTCTTCCGCACGTTCGCCCCCGTGCATTTCAGGTATGTTTTTACACTAGTTTCCTTCTAATACATCAACTTAACATGTTTCCTCCTTTGTTCGGGGACTTAAGAACATGTCCTTGTAAAATTCATCAAGTTAAGGGAAATAACTCGGAGATCAAATAACTCATTATTGATTACGTTTGAAACTTTTATGCGGCTCATTTAAATAACATGTAATATGCAGAGGTGGGGATTGGAGAACTGGAGGAACCTGTCACTTCGAGAGTTTACCAGAGATCGGATTCTCATTAGTACCATCGGAAATATGGACACATTACAAAATTGCAACTGATGTTTTAGCAACTTACTCAAACCAGACAAGAAAATTTGATATATTGAATATAACTCATATGACAGCGCAACGAAAAGATGGGCATTCATCTCTTTACTATAACCAGTCACACAAAACACCATTACGTCGACAAGACTGCAGCCATTGGTGCCTACCTGGAGTGCCTGATTCATGGAATGAGCTCGTCTATGCAATGTTCCTAAAGCATCAAACTCGAAAGCATAACTTATCTTCATACGTAGCACAATCTTGATTTACATTAAAAAAAGAAAATGTGTATTGAATTTTCCTATAGTTTCTGTAAGATCATCGAAAATGCGATCAGACTCATAAGTAGACCGGATTGTTGTCCTTGACCACAGTAGGAAAACTGCAGTAGCAGCCGTGAGGGAAAGATTGAGCAGATAGTTTGGAGCAAAAATAGGCCAACTGTAGATACAGAAATTGTATGTATGATATTTTTAAAAATTGCAATCGTTGTTGTAACCAAAAAAGAAAAAAAAATTGCAATCGTTGTAATTTCTTGGAAGAGGAAGTGTAATTAGCAATATTTTATTTAAAATCTATACAGTATTAAAGCATTTTTCATCAATATGATGAGACCTTTACAATAACTAGAAAGGAGCTTTTATTAAGATTCAATGATGAATGACTAAATTTATTTGGTCATTCAAATTTCACATGAACATCATTAATTGACCAGAATTATTTAATCATTTAAGATTCATATGAATATCATTAATTGATAAAACCAATTGATCATTCACTGATAAATTCAAACTTAAAATTTAAAGCTTTAGGATAATTTGTTCTTTGCCTACAATTCTAACAAGTATACATCTAATATTGCATGACCAAGTCTTCACTTAGCAATGTATGATATATTTAATTTTCAAGGGCCCCATATTATCATCTCGTCGTAATCAATTAACTTATAAAACTAATAAAAAAAGTTGTTTAAGATTATATGTCCCATTATTTTAGTTTGGGTCGTTATTATTACAATGGTGGTTGCCGTTGTCTTTATTTATGTGAAGATTATGATATAAACATACGTGAGAATAACTTAGGATTGAATCTTTATCATCTCCACATCAACTGCAATATACTATTTGGATAGTCAAAAATTTAAGTTTATAGTGATCAATTTAGTATATATATTTTCATTGAAGCCATTGTCATGGATTTAGTAACTTCGGTAACAGTTAAGGCTTCTCACTTATTCTCATGTATTTATAATAGTACTGAATCTAAAATTCTTTTTCGCAAACTTTGGATACATATATGATCAAGTGAGCTACAATCTTTTAATTTCACCGCATTATTTTTTGCTCGAGAGTTGAACAATATCATGTAATCTTATTAAAATAACATACTAAGTTTGTTTTAGTTGAGACGCCGTTTAATACATTATGAGACTTTTTCTAATAGCGTACAGTTAATGAGAATATAGAAACCGTTATAATAAGGAGAAAATGGTGTTAAAAATAAAAACCTTGATAAGTAGAGTGACATAAATTGCCTTTCTTTAAAATATGTAAGCAAGGAATATAAAGGATGATAAAAAAAACACGTGATATGGCAGGTTTTTGGGACTAGACAATGATCAAATTCACGAGTTGGAAAATGAAATTAATTTTATCATTTGTCTTTTTGGTTGGGTACATTGTGTTTTCAAATCCAAAATAGCACGTTAGCTTTAGTTCGATAAATGAGTTTTGTATGGAGCTTTAATTATTTATTTATTTTTGCAAAACACCAAAAACTATTAGAAATTTACTAGATATCGTCCAGAACAACCTCGTCAGTAAATCTTTTATTGTCACTCTCAGCGGATACACTACCCATCGAACCCGTCAAAATGGAAGAATATTTGTGGTTTATATCATCTTTTTTACTAAGATATTTGATAAATTGAGAAGTTAAAGTTCGTATAAACAGGTTTGATGCAAAAATGATATTGGAGAAACTATGGAACAAAATGGTGATGTTTGGTGTGGATTCAGTTGGAAGAAATCAGTAGCAGTATCTTTTGTCTATGTTGTCTACTGCAGTTACTAACAAGTACTCAATTTACAAAGTAAATGTCATTCCGATTACCAAACATAAGGCCTTTCTGGGGTTCAAATTTAAGGATTATAACTGCACTGTGGGGTACTATAGAGCTACGTTTCTCGTGTTGCAGAATTAGCCGCCTTCAAAGTTCGGATAGAGGTTAGATTGACGCTGAAATTGGATCAAATGGACTTGAATTCTGGCAAGTGGATAAGTGCTGATATGTTGGTTGTTAATATGGGTCATTGGTATAACTATGAGAAAAACATGTAACTTGATTCTCTACAAGTGTTCACTCATATGCTGTTTCATTCTAGGAAGATAGTTGTAAATTGGGTTTGGCATGTATCTTCTAAGGCTATATTGGGTCACGTATTAGAAGAACAAATATTTACATTATAAGTGTTTTGACTTAATTCACTGAATTCGGTTAAAACAAATCAATAGTCAAATTTCGAATAATTTTTCTTAGATATTTTATCAAAATGAATGTATTTTAGATCTGTGTCCAAAACTAGTTGTAAAGAAACAATTCATGATGGCATGCTTGAAATTGATCTAATTCTCGGTTGAATAGGATATTCATTAATGAAAAGTTTATCATGATAAGATAGATAAAAATGAACGATCTGAAAATGCTACTTGAATGCGTGTCTAAAATTTAACAAAAATGGATGTCCATCTCGTTCTCTTTCAAATTAAGATGGTAAATTTGTGTCTTTGTCCAATCAGTTGCAAAACTTCATATTTGTCACTCAAATTTCACCGAAATTAATTTGTTTTCCAAAGGTAGTTACTTTCAAGAAGGGCCAAATGTGAAGTTTAATATGAGGGTTGGAGAAGCGTACAAAACGTCCATTGAAACGATGGTTCAGTGGATACAAAAGGAAGTGAATTCAAGCAAAAAAACAAGTTTTCTACTGTACGTTCGTCCCCGTGCATTTCACGTATGTTTCTACACTATTTTCCTTGAGTTATACATCAATCGTGCATGTTTTCTCCTTTGTTCGGGTACTTGACAATATGTCATTTTAAAATTCATCAAGTTAAAGGAAATAGCTCAAAGCTCAAACAATCAATCAATAATTATTACGGAAACTTTTATGTGTCTCATTTAAATAACCTATAATCTATAGAGGAGATTGGAGAACCGGAGGAACTTGTCACTCCGAAAATTTACCAAAGCTCGAATTCTCGTTAGTACCATTAGAAATATGGACACAATACTAAATTGCGAACGATGTTTTATCAACTTACCCAATTCGGATAAGAAAATTTGATATATTAAACATAACTCATATGACGGCGTAACGAAAGGACATGCATTCATCTTTATACTACATACACTCACAGACAACACCATTGCGTCGGCAAGACTGCAGCCATTAGTGCTTGCCCGGGTTGCATGATTCGTGGAATCTAGTTTGTCTATGTGTTGTTCCTAAAGCATGAATCTCGAAAAACGTATAACTTATCTTCATACATTGCACAATCTTGATTTAGATAAAAAAGAAAGTGTTTATATTGAATTTCCTTATAATTTCTGTGAAATCATCGAAAAGTCAACCTGACTTGTAATTAAATCGGATCGTTGTCCTTGACCATAGTGGGAAAATGACACTAGCAGCTGTGGAGGGAAAAAGATGTATGATACTTTTTAAAATTGCAACCTTACGTAATTTCTTATTTGGTTATTCAAGTTACATGTTTATCATTAATTGACCAAATTTATTTAGTTATTCAAAATCCATATGAATATCATTGATTGATCAAAGGATCGTGCAGTGTTAGATTCAAACTTATTAAATTAAAGTTTTACGATTCCATCTAAGATTCTAACAAGTCTACGTCTAACATAGAATGACCAAGTCATCTCATTATAATTAATTAACTTATAAAACTAATCGAAGTTATTTAAGATTATATGCCCTATTATTTTAATTATGGTCGTTATTAATTTATTATAATGGCAGTTACCGTCATTATTATTATTATTTCTACCAATGGCAGTAACTTAGAAATTGAATCCTTATCATCTCTCCATCAACTGCAATATACTCTTAGCTTGTCAATATATAGTGAATCATTTGATATATATTTTTTCATTGACACTACTATCATGGATTTTAGTAGCTTTGGTTATATAGTTAAGGCTTTCTCACTTTATTCTCATGTATTCAGAAAGAACCAAAACTCAATCTCAAGTGTTGTTAAAAACAAAAGCAATGTCATAATTAAAATGGCATAGTTTTTTTTATTGGGTAACATTAAAATGCCATAATTTGCCTTTCTTCAAATATGCAAGCAAAGGATCCAAAAACACCACATGACAGGTTTTTGGACTAGACAGTTGATAACTCTAATGGTCTAAAAATGAAAATAAGTTTCACATTTCATGGACGTATATTTGGCTGTTTGGTTGGGTACATTTTTGTTTTCAAATCCCAAAATAGCACCTTTAGCTTAACAACTATTAATTGTATTAATTGTATAATTTGACATTACTTCTATTTTGTTCGTTCACATTCTTTTAGAGTGAAGAAAAGTTTAACAGTGGAAAAGATATATTTAACTCAAAGAGTTCAGGAAAACCTTAACTCAGCTGAGTTTAGACACTATGCAGGGAGAAAATCTAGAACATATTTTCGATTTTAAGCGCCTACGTGGATTCTAGACTGTCCATACCACTTCTTTTACCACACTGCTATGCAGGGCAACAAAGAACAGCATTTACCAATGATGAAGCATCATTATAAGCTTGATTTTCCAGGTATCTAAACTGGGAACAAGTTTGCTTAAGAACATTGATCCATCAAAATTCAAAAGCAGCAGATTCATAGTAGTCCATGATCACAAATCATATTAGAAATTATGAATCTAAAGCCTAAAGTTCAAGCAAATCCTTCGTTTAACTAATAGCCTATTAATTACTTCTCACACCGAGAATAACGTCTCCATTTACGACATTTCGTAACTCTCTAGCATTTTCTCATGTTGCTCTTTCCTGTTTTTCTGCCCTCCAAATTCCTGCCTTTGTTATTTCTTTCTTTTTATTCTAGTTTAATTTCAGCTTTAGATCATCTATATAGGAAAGAGATGAAAATATAACAACACTTTCTTAACCTAGAACCCTAAAGAATACTATTTCGCTTCTAATTTGCACCTAAACTCACCTCAGGAAGGTGTTAGCTAAGAAAGGCGCAGCCATGTGCACGCCTTTTGATCAGAGGCCACCTTGCCTGAAGCCAAGCTCTTTTTGATCTGAAGCACACCTTTGTTAACTACGCCACAGTCCAGAATACAAGTCGAAACTGACAAAGATAATACGCAAGAAAGGCATGAATTTCAAAGATAATACGCAAGAAAGGCATGAATTTCCTACAGTAATTGACTAGAAGCGTTAAAGCATCGAAGCAGCCAATCCCGAAAAGAAAACACCTAATGACCATAATACCAAAACCAAATTCACCAAATAGCTAATAGGAAATCGGATGAACAATAGATTGCAAACATGAATGTCATTGTCAATCAAATGTAAAAAAAAGCACAAACATTGGACGGAACAAACAAGTAAAAAACCAATCAAAATCCTAACTCCGGATCAAACATCATCTGCAACAAAAAATCCTTACGTTCACTAACCGGAAAACCAAAAAACGCCCTAACCCTAACAGGATCACGAGTTAAAAAACACATAGGCAGTGTACGTTAACTCTCGCTCGACTCCAATCTTCACAAGCTCCGCATAAGCTTCCCTCTCCGTGTAAATCCTTCTCCTAGACCTCTCAACAACACCATTTCCCTCCTTGATCGCCTCCCTTACATCATTAACCACCTCCTTTACACTCTCAAATCTCCTCTCCCACGTCCTCGCCTTCCGTTTCCTCTCGTTCTCCAACATCACAGATTCATCCTCGCAATCCAATTCATAATGCGCCCGAAGAATGTAAACAGCATGAGCTACATTACACACAGCTTGAGCTACAGCCATTCGCCGCCTTCTATCCCAATCTTCCCACCAAATCTTATCATCATCCTCTTCCCTATCGATCTATCATCAAAAATCAAAAAATAAAAAACTTATCTTTAATAGTTAAAATTAGGGTTTGATAGTAAATATTTCAATTGGGGATACATAAATTAGTTGAATTGAGTATTTAGATTGAAGGATTGGTACCTGGAAGTCGATGTTCATTGGTTAGGGTTTGGTCTGAATCGATAGATTGGAGTTGTTCTTGTTGTTGACGATGAAGTTCAGCTTTTTCGAGGAAGGGTTTGAAGCCGATCTGAAAGGTTAGGTATCCGAAAGCTATGGAGCTGATTACGATTATGCCTGATCTTATTACGTTACGCCTAATCTCTGCTTTCATTATCTTCTTCCTCTACTCCCAATTCTGCACAGCTCTGCAAAAAAAACACCTCGAAAACCCTCAAAATGACTTTTCCAAGTTGTAAATGAGTTGAGCCGTTCATAAGCAACTCGACGTTTGATTGACAAAAATCAAATTGACTTTCCTCAATTTGTAAATAAGTCTTTTACGAGCACAATTTTAAAAGTCGGGTCACAAATGAGCTAAGTTTGAACAGACTTTAAAGTTCTTTACAAAACTCGTGAGCATGCTTTATGAATAAATGAAAGCACATAGTTTTGTATTAGTTTGCTACGTCACGACTTTATAATAATTTATTTGTCATTATGTTTGTTTAACGCGATAAATGATCAATAAATGAACATGCAATTGGTTTATTTAGTTACGATCTTCGTCCATGAGTGTAATTATAAACATAATTATGCGATATTAATTCAATGATTTCTATTGTAGTACACATGAATGAGTAATACACATAGAAGTGAACTCATATAAATAAAACTCATCAACGTAATTAACAACTTGATAACAAATAGTTCACGATTAAATAAATATTTAATGAACAAAATTTATACGTAATTTTAAGCCCGATACTGACTTTAATTAGTTAATTTTATGAGTTACGATCAAATATGAGCAGATCAAAGTTTAGCTCAGGCTAAAGCTTGTTAATTTTCTAACAAATCGAGTTTGAGCAAGCGGCTTTAACACAAAGCTTTTTAATGTTGTAGTGAAGCCAGCACAAGCATGCCAAAATGCACCCCCATCGGACTGCCATTTGGAACGGATTGTCTTTTCTCTCTCATCAAAACGGCACCATTTCAAAAGCTTTGACTTTGCCCAATTCGGTGCTGACCAAAGATCTGCCATCAGAAAAATATCCAACGACACTCATCAATCTGCTGGACAAAAGCTCATACCCAAAGCAAGAGGGCATTGTTGCATAGGTAAGTGATATAGCAGATTTTAATTATGTCAGTTTAGAATCTGTGGTTAAGTGATTTTGAATTCAGTTTTCATTTTTACAAGGTGTTTAGTGGGTTGGTGATGTTAATTAAACATGGTATCAATCACCTATCTTCCTTAAACAGTTCAAGAAATTGGTCTCTAGTAGCTTCTTCAGCTGTTTTAAGAAGACATCAATTCTTGATTAGGTGTTTTGTAGTTGACAGCAGAATGCAACAATCTAATTCGGAGGTTGATGCTCTCGCTATCTTGAGGCAAATTACTCCAGTTCTTGACCAATCTAAACATAAAGGCCAGGCAGGTTAGTGTCATGAAAAGGTTCCGCCTTTCGGCTTCGTTGTGTAATGATGATTCTGAAATGAGCAATGTGGAATTAAGGGTTGTTGTTTTTGTATGTGCTTTCCAGGGAAAATTGGTGTTATTGGTGGATGTAGGGAGTATACTGGTGCTCCTTATTTTGCTGCTATTTCGGCATTAAAAATTGTTAGTATTTGATCCCATCTTTTCTTGTCGATGACGGATGCATTATTCGTTGACAGGAGTATGAAGTTTTACGGCATTTTACGGTGACCAGTGGATATTGGATTACTAATTCCTCAATTTCATACTAATTTGTACATGTTTCTTTGATTTCCACTGCAGGGTGCGGATTTGTCTCATGTTTTCTGTACTAAAGATGCTGCTCCAGTTATTAAAAGCTATAGTCCTGAGTTGATTGTGCATCCTATACTGGAAGAATCTTACAGCATCCGGTATTAAAGTTATTCTTTGTGATATAAATAAGCCTTCTTGAAGAGAAAATGCTTATTTTTGTGGGAATGAACTTGCTTTTAGGGACGGGGATGAAAAACACATATCAGCAAAAGTAGTTGGCGAGGTTGATAAGTGGATGGAGAGATTTGATTGTCTTGTCATCGGTCCTGGCCTTGGAAGGGATCCGTTTCTTTTGGTACATATCCTTTCGAATTTGCATTTAAATCGTAGCTGAATAGATCATATCTGTTAACTCCTTAGTCTCCGAGTTTCACTTGAGCATGTAGTTACAACTCAATGATTAATGTTGAAATGCTACATAATATACGTCCTTTTATGTGTGGAAGATATTGGGCGATTCAGAACATGACATGATATTTTGTGTTTTAAATGGTTTCTTTACGTATTCATCTCTATTTCTCGAGCAAGGCTTTACATTTAGTGTCTTGATTCACTTGCTGGGCCTGAAAAGTGCCATGTATATGTGAACCATATTTATGGTGCGCCCAAGACTCAAAAGGTGTAGGCTCTAGGCATGTTGCTTGAGAAGCAAAAAAGGTTTGGTCAAGAGGTGCATGCCTGAATGCACCTTTCTGTTTCTGGAGGCGCTCCTAGGCGCAAATTTATAAGAAAAAAGACAATTTTTTTAAGTTTCCGACTGAAAACGTGGTTGTTTCAATCTCAACCTCCCTATTTATATAACCTACGGTTGAAGAAAGTGCTTATCATACTATAGTAGGAAAAAATATTATGATGACTTTGATGAGTAGTGAATAGGGACCATAGAGACTTTAGTCTTTATGAAAGTTAGTTATTTTGAATTATGATTACGGAAGAGTTAATAGTCAATTTATCATTTAGTTAGACTTCATTTTTATGAAGTATGATTACGGAAAAATTATTAGTCAATTTAGAATTATTTCATGCTAGAATTTATTATTGATTTTAACTGGATATGGTTTAGTATTTGACTATTTGTTGCATTTCTAAATTTTCATGGTGTTATTGATGATTTAATTTATTAATATTTCTTTATTGCGCCTTGTGTCGCTTAGGCACATGCCTGTGTCTTGCGCCTAGGCTCCAGACCCCTGGCACCTTATTGTGCCTTGCATAACTATGATGTGGACAATGCGTATGCTTGATTAAGCATATTATGCTTATTCAAGCGATAAAATGAAAAGAGAAAATGACTTCAGGCGATTGGAGGAACTGATTATTAGTTTCCCCTGTTTAACCCGTATTGGGGCAACTTACGTTTCAAGAACACAATTTGGAGAAGTGTACATTTGGTTGCTTTATGTATTAATTGTTTGTTCTCCATAAATTTTCTCTTGGAGAACTCGAGTACTTCTTGCTTTCTTCAACTTAATGTTAAACAGTTTTTGTCTTTACACCTCATAGGTTCTTTTGCATACTGTCACCTGCATTTTGTGCTCTCAATCTTTTCGATTTCAGTTCATTACATTTACTGCTATGGACACTCGCATTCCCTTTGGTTTCAATTCTACCTCATTGTTTTAAAGTCCGCTGCTATTCTCTAATATATGCCTGTCGTCCACAGGGCTGTGTAAGTGAAATAATGAAGCATGCAAGACAATCAAATGTTCCAATTGTTGTAGATGGGGTATGTGATATAAGTAGTAATCATCTATTTGATATTCGTAAATCCATATGTTGCTTATCCATGCCCTATACGATGAAACTTACCTTTGCTTTTGTGTATCATGATTTCCCAGGATGGACTCTTTCTTGTAACAAACAGTCTTGATCTTGTTAGTGGTTATCCCTTGGCTGTCTTGACCCCGAATGTGAATGAATTCAAGCGCCTTGTCCAAAAAGTTCTGAATTGTGACGTAAACGATGAAGATGCTCATCAGCAATTATTCACTCTTGCCAAAAGGTAAACTTTTGCCTCGAGTTTTATAGCTGGGTGTTGGTTAAGCACTTGATACTCTGCATCATCTTGCTCAACGTTCTGTTTATCATGGCAAGCTTGATTTACATTATTTGATGGGTAGACAATTCAAATACTTCTTGCTTAGCAAAACACATCCTGAGGCTCAGATGATTTCAGTTTTGGTGGATTTGAACTCTTTATATTTTATTTCAGCACATGAGAGCCTCAGTCATTTATTTGGGATCACATTAAGCCCCTACTTGCCAAATTAGTTAGTAGTGAATCAGTCAAAAGAGCATTACTCACTTCATCAGTGCTTGCAATTGTGTTTTTGAAATATCGATAAGGTTTTTGTAGTTTCTCTTTAAGAACATCTTTTAAATGAAAAAAAAATGTCTTCGAGTTGTTAAATCATAAATGTCGAATGCATATGAAATGAACACCCTCTACTGACCGAATTTTATGTTTAAAGCTGATATTTTTTTTCTTAACAAGGGGCTTAATGTGACTACAAACTAAAGCAAATTAGATTTAATACATTGAAATGAAAGATCATGGACTAAATTCCACGAATCAGGATGATCGAGGATATCAGGATGCTTTCTGCCTTCTCTTTTTTCCTTTCATATAGGTGGCCAGAATGAGTCAAATTTAGACTAGTCTAGTTTAATTCATCATTAATGATTAAGCTAAATAGTATCATACTAATGTACTCAACTCAACTGTTTCTAGTTGCAAAACTCTGTTTACATCCTCTGCTTCTAGCACTCTTGTTGGACCATATTATGCAACAGTGTTTCCTTATCTTCCAATTCTAGATTGTGTTGACTTTCTGATGAATAGTTTCTCAATTGATTAAGGATTGGTGGTGTAACCATCTTACAAAAAGGAAAGTCTGACCTCATCAGTGATGGTGAAATAGGTATGCATTGCAAACAAACAATATGATTATCGCATAACTTGTGTTTCTAGATATTCCTTCAATAATTTCCCAACTTGTTTTGAATTGAAATATTGTATCACCTGCCTGCCTAGAGCTGGTCCACATAACAGTGCATGTCTGATACAACTATCATTTATGATTATGTGTAATGTATAGATCACATAACACGATTATGACACGACACTCCTACAATTTCTAGCCAAATTCAAATTAGTTATACCTGCTGGATTAAAGAACCAGCATTTGTTTGATATCAGTGATTGAAAACTAATGCAGTAAAATCAGTGAGCATCTACGGTTCACCTAGGCGTTGCGGGGGCCAGGGAGATATCCTTTCTGGGAGGTAATTGATTCTATCACTTTTTCTTGTCCCTTAAAGAATTCAAACAACCATTCCAGGTGTTAGATTTCCATTACATTACATTATCTGAAGATTGCTTTTTTTCTATTCATAATGTTGACAGGAAAAAAAGTATGCGCTGTTGTGTAAAACTTGTGCTTTCAATTATTTGTGATTAGATAGATGTAATATCTTTTGTTGCAAAGATGACCGTTTTACACCGAGAAAGTAAATATATGGACTAATGTAGTTCCAGTGTGTGACCGTGAAAGTAAATAAATTGACTCATGTAGTTTCACTTTGCTCACTTTTGCGCTGCATCAGCAAAGTTGGCATACAATGTTAGCTTTACTAACACGGTTAGTCGAATTACTATATTTCTCACTTTCGTATACTTTTTTGGTGGTAGTGTTGCGGTATTTCTAGCTTGGGCACGCCAACAGAATATAACTTCTGAAGGGAATTTGAGGTGTGAAGTAGTCATTTGCTATCTAATATCTATAACAAAATTGATAACTAAAGTTTATTGTGTGGCAAATTGATCCTTCAAACAAAATTGGAGGACCCAATTGACATTTTTATCTGAGCTTTGAAATTGATGCAGCATCAGAAATCCAACAGTGTTGGGGTGTATTGCTGGGTCTGCTTTGTTGAGGAAGGCAGCTTCACTTGCTTTTGAGAAGAAGAAAAGATCAACTCTCACCGGAGACATCATCGACTGCTTGGGAATGAGGTAATGAAGTTACCCTTAATAGAGTTGGAGATAGTTTTGTAAAATCCGAGAATCTAATCTAAGCATTCTCGTTTACGTTCTGCAGTTTGGAGGATATACGTCCAGCTCTTTGATGCTTTTGAAAATTCTGCATCTCCATATGTAAAAAGTGCATAAATGTCGTCGTTTAAGAAAAGACAAGCTGTGCAGTTTATATTCAAACATTGTAATCAACCTGTTTATTGCGTTTTCAGTATGAGAAAGTTGAAATACATATATATACTTGCAGTTTGACTAAACGACAAGGTCATGACTTCTACAACAAAACACTGAGACCCGAAACTAGTATTTTACAGTGTCTTCTGTTTCCGGTTCTAACTACAGCAACTGCTCACACTGCTTGATCAAGAGTCCGCAGGTGGCTGTTGTGGCCACATTGGCTGTGCAACATAAGAACGTGAATGTTGTCCGTAAAGAGCTGGATCCACCGCAGGTCTACCTATGCTCGTCCCAGGTGGAGCTACCTGCGGCGGCATATAATAGTAAGGCATGGTTTCAGGAGGACCTCCGGGTGGAAGACTTCCTCTTGATACAGATGCTAAAACTTCATCTCTTATGTCCTCCCTCGGAACTATATCGACCAAAAAATCGAAGATATCAGTCCGTGTAATCGCAGCAGCAATGTCATTCTTCTGGAGTGTCCTCCTTTTGTTCTCCTCAGTGTGATTCCAGGACCGTAATGTCAATTCAAGAATGAACATCTCGCAGGCCCTGGCAAATATGACCGGAGCTTCAGCGGAAATCATCCTTACGTCCTCATCTGCCTTCATGATCTTCTTGATTCGAGCCAACGGGAGGCTGTGGTTCTTGAAATCGGAAGTCTGTTCGATATCTTGGTACTGATTAGCCCAGAAATTCTGGAGTTGTTGTTGGAGTTGCTGGTGCATTTGCTGATAAGCAAGTTGGTGCTGTGCAATCTGAGTTTGAGATGCAGGGACAACTCCGGCTGCCTGAGGTGCCGATTGCAGTTGTCCACCCGAGGAGGGTCCCATCATGTGGCTAGGCTGATATGAAGATATGCCATATGAAACAGGTGCTCCACTGCCTCCAGAAGACTGTTTATGGCCTTGCTGTTCCATAATCTACGTTGCACGGAAACTGAAACTGAAACAAACACTAAACATCAAGAAATAGGTAGGAAGCCAAAATTGAAATCTAAACAGACACAAGGAAACATTATTTTTCTAGAAAACATAGCTAGGAAAAGGAAATTAAAACAGAAGCAGGAACAAGAAAAGCTACTGTAAACCTACAATAAACGGGTACAAAAGGCAGAAACATTACTGTAAATCGACATGAAATGCTGGCACACTACTCTAGATGGACTGTGAACGGACACGAAATGCTATTGTAAATGGTAGTGCAATAAAAAGCGCTAGACGCTACTAGGGTTTGGCTATGAATGTTCGAGGACTAATAGGCGAATTATTCAGGAACAATTATGAACGCCTAGACGAGGTTTGGATGGCCAGACAGCCTTCGATTAAACAATGGTAAACGGATACGAAATGCAATGCTATTGTAAATAAACTGTAACCAGACACAGAAACACCAAAATGGTACTTAGATCCATGGTGTTTTGGCTGGGATTGGAAAGAAATTGTCTTATGCCACCGCTTGATTAGAGTTTGCAGACAAAAATTCAATCAGAAACAAGCCAAAACAATCTCAAAACAGCTTCTTGATTCCTTAAATTAGAGCAACATAAAAGGCCATCAATCTTAATCTAGTAACAAACAAAAACACAGCATCATCATCATCTCACATGGGGTGAAACTTGTCACAATTTGCAGTCACACATTCAAACAGATTTAGGTAGTGTTTTTTTTTTTTTTTTTTTTGCATGTGATATTTTGGGAAAGTAAATTAAACTAAAATTCATCTTAAATTCATGAAATTTAAGCAAAAAAAGCAAAAAGAAAGAAACTTTGAAATTGACAGTAGGAATAGGATCTTGTAAGGAAAACAAAAGACAAAGATTTTCGTGTCTAAAACATCAAAGTAAGAACTAGACAAAAAAAAAACTGAAGTAAAATAAAACATAAAGAGTAAAAGAAAATACCTGAAGTGGTTGACTGTGTTCTTGTTTCTGGGATTTTCTTGAAGCTGTAGAATCTATGAGAATTACAGAGAAAAATTGAATCTTTATGAGATTTATAATTATGAAAATGAAAGTGGAGAAGAGATGGATGTTTGGGTTGTGTTGTTGGTGTAATATGAACCTATAGTCTGAGACTGACTCCACTAAACTATAGAAAATATTAAAGAGCTAGTTTCATAATAATTGATAGTATGCCTTGTCTACACTACTAGTACTACTTTATGTTTGACTTTCTGACTATTCTACCCTTTTGTCCTACCCAATTTACATTTATATTTGTTGCCATCAATTTATGTAGAGAAACATTTTTGTGTTTTGTGTTATGTCAAATTTTGTGTTCGTGTGACAAACGCGATACGAAAAATATTTTGTGTCGTAATTTTAAACCCAAAACACGATATGCTCTTGACAATAAAAACACATCACGACACGAAAATTACAAAGGTAATTAGGAATTGTCAATTTTAATGGAACCCGACATGTCGACACGACATGATACGACACAACATGACATAATCCGTATAAAAAATACAATTTATACATAAAATGATCACATAGTTTGTGGATGATACGACACGGTTGTGACTTTGTGAGAATTGAGAAATAGAATAGGTTTTTGCGCAACAAATAAGGATGCTTAAGTAGCTCCTTTAACTCAAACGCTAACTCGCGCTAAGGGTAAAAATGTAATTATATCTTTCGTATTGGTTTCGTGTTGACTTGAACACGCATGAAAATTAGAGTGTCATTTGACCCAAAAGTAACACGATATTTATTATCTTTAACACAAACATAAAAAAATTGTTTGTATTCATGTCGTGTCGTCATGTTGCGTGTATTAAGTTAAAACACGATACATTTGGTACGAGCATCTCTCTTTGAGTCTATATATTGTAGTTTTGTTGGATTTTTTATTTTTTATTTTGTTCTCTTTCCTTTTTCTTGTTTTTGTTAAAATAAATTTATCCATGCATTTTGATTTACAAAAATTGAATATGTAGTAACTTAATTAATTTATGGAAATAATTGATTTTTCATAAGGTTTGAGTTTATCTTACGAACAATAATAAGATAAAAGGTGAAGGTTGAGGAGATAAGAGTGGTAATAGCTCATTCCATTCTATCTTTTCTGGTTTTCTAGACACTGAGCGGACTAATTCGGATTCGACGGAGTTCAAAGATTATGAGACTTAAACTCTAGTCGTTGTTGTGGAAGACTAATCCGCAGACCTTACTACCAAGCACAACTCCATACTACTACTGTGTCAAATAATGATTAATCATTCCATTCATCTAGTTACTAGTTAAATATGAGAATTTAATTTAAAGTAATTTTTATTTATAAATCTAAATCTAAGGATATTACAATTGTGAATGGAATAATTACGGTCTCAAAATGAGAAGCAACTGGTCAATTTTATTTGTATAATAAAATAGTCATTTTATATTTTTAATTAACTTTTAAGTATCAAATATTTTCAAATTTATATCGCTAATAAAATATATATATTTTCAAATATGTATTTTTTTTTTCTTTCAAATATGTATTTTAAACCATTGGACGCTTAAAATATAATATAAAAACAGACAAATGGCTTTATGAACACTAAAATTGATCATTATATATCCTTTTGAGAAATAAATAGTATTTAATTAGTACAGAACTTAATTAGATTTTGCTGCTATAAATTGAATTTTAATTTGGGTGGAAAGTTGGAGGGTGGGAGGCATCTTTCTTAATAAATTTCTTTTGAGTGGATGAGCTGTCCCTAATTTTATATAAGGACTTTTAATTTAGTAGAACCTTTTTGTGTATATAATTTATTTTATTTTTTAGGATTTCATTCGAAGTTTTAATATGCAGATTAAATTTCACTAAAATAAATATTATATTCTTTTTTCTGAAAAATGTACTAAATTATTCTATCATACTTTAAAATGCGAAGTAATGCATAGGGGTGAAAAGTCCGAAGAGAAAAGAAAAATAAAGATAACAAGAAAGGGTTATATCTGAGTTAATCTCGGCACACTTTCGCCATTGACATCTGCAGCAAGAAGAATATGAAGGTTTGTAGGTGGCACATCAAGCTCATGATGACTCGGTTCAGAAAATCTTCCAAAATTCGTCATCTAATCAGCAGCACGACTACCCTCACGAAATTGGTGTTGCACTTTGATCTCCCAATTCTACCTCAGTAACAACTTACAACCTTCAATCGACCAAAAGTAACGGTGACACATTGAATCCGCATCCATCACCAATTGGACAACAGATAATCAAGCTCTACTTCAACTCACCTGTAGCCCTTCTTCCGTGTCATATCTAATTACCATAGTATAAACCTCAGAGCTCCGCCAGCATCACTGAACAAATGCCTAAATTACACAGGAAACCACATAACGAACCACATCTCGAACAAGACCCCTGGCCGCCGCGAAACCATGATTTCCTTTACTCATTCCGTCCGCGTTCAATTTAATCCAACCGGTATCAGGAGGTGACCAAGCAATATTTAATTGATGTCTTTGGCAAGGAGCAGCATTGAAAAATCATTAACTTGCATACTAATAAAAGCCACTCTAGCTATCACGCACTCCAGTGTCCATTTCATCAAAAAATTTGATGTTTCTACACCTCCACAACCACCAGCATATCATAGAGAAAAGAGTTGGCCATTCAAGATTTTTCAAGTTAAAGTTCAAAGTCAGGTTTCCTTTCACCCAAGTATGGAGATTAACACTAAAGAACAACGCCGGAGGAACAAAACAACGCCATAAGGTTTGAGCTAGAGGACAATCTCGCAACAAATGAAGGATCGTTTCGGAGGCCGGGCAACTCGGACATTTATCAGAGACACCAATGCAATACGCCTTCTTACACGACTAGCATTAACAAGATTAATGCTGTTGTGAAGCATCAACCAAAGGAAGTTACGGACACGTTCATAATCAATTAAATATTAAATGTAATGATGGAATGAAAAAGAAATATATATAATTAAAGTTCCATATTTTTCTGTCAAGATTTGGATCATCTCAGGTTGAATTTAACCTGAAAAGTTATGTTGTAACTCAATTTGAGAGGATGGTAATCCTTAACTAAGAACGGATTTTCCATGTTTTCAGCAATATATAAGTCATTTATTAATTTAATTCTTTTAAGTTTCTTTTACAATTTGCAACTCATTCTTGTTCGTTTGACAGAAAGATCACCATAGTTGATGTATAATGTTTTTTTTTATGGACACATATGCTAACTTAAAGAAGTAAATTCAACTTTGCACAAATATCTATTTGAATTGGTTGAATTAGCCTATACAAAAATGCTAAGTAAACCATAAAGAAAATCTAACAGTTTACGTATAAGGCTTTAGATTATCCACTGAATTACTTTTGAATCACCAATAACTGGTTGCTCAGTAGTAGATGGTGGTAGATAGTAGGTTTAGATAGAAAAAAGATTATGGTTCGAGTTTTACTATTGTTATTGAAAGAGAGCTTGATACTATAATCCACCAAATTGTTCTTCTAAAATTGAATTAATTGACATTCAATATGTTGTTCAGAAACCAGTTAAATAGCCAAAAAGAATTACTTAATGTTTTATTGCATCAAAAAAAAAAAAATTCTTCAAATATTCAGGCTTCTAAGATGTGAGAAGAATCAAACTCATCATAAAATTACTTGACCAAGATATTTGGAATATTATTATTAATAGTGTTAATATTTTTCTTTTTATTTGGATCATGTGGCAAGATGTTGTTCTCACAAATTAAAAACAGAATATTGGTTTTCTTTCATTTATTTTGAGATTATGTGGAATAAGCATGGCAAGGCAAGTGTTATATTCATTTTGGTGAGGACACTTCTTATTTTGGCACGTTAGCCTTCATAATATTTAGACGTTTATATTTGGTTTTATGGGTGAGGAGGAAAATAGCACTAATTTAATTCAAGTTTATCAAATGGTACAATTATAGCTAATACGTTAACAAAAGAAAAAAAAATAAAGAAAAAGAACTAACTTAAAAAAAATAAAATTGATCAAGATTACAACAAACAGGAAAAAACCCTGCAAAATGGCAAGTTCCACCAAATCATATTATCAGTTATTACGTCAAAATGAGTCAAAACATCAGCAACCTTTTTGCTAAAGATGCAAGACTATAGTCTCCATGGCAGAGTAATGACTGCGGGACGATGTCCACTTTTGACGAACATTTCAAGAATTCTCTAAAGATCTTGTCCGAAGTAAAAGAATCATAATAGCCGAGTCACACTCATCTATAGAACTTGACATGTTAATAATTCGTGTTATTTTTATATATGAGACTCAAATTGACATTTTTCAAAATAAATTTGACGCTATTTTAGTACTTCATTGTTATGAAGTAAAATCAATGATTGTTTGTGTGAAACTTAGAACAAAGTAACTCAGAAATGAAAAGAAGATTGTGTTTTTTAAAGTATTTATTACAAAAAGTTCATTTTGTAATTTCCTAATTTGCCCAGCTTTGCTGGGCTTTGATTGTGGATCTCGATGTAACATTACTAGATCCAGCCTGACAAGTAATTACAGGCCCAACTGCACTGAAACTCATATCATATACTTTTATGGGAAAAACGGAATAAACTGTTTTGTTGATTTTGCATGTTTTTTTTAATAAATTTTTTAAAATTTTCAGAAAAGGAAAAAAAAATAGACAGGAACTAATGATTGTATCAATCTACCAAGCGATCTTTGAGAAAATTTCTCCGGAGGCATGCAGGAATCACACCATAGAACTAGAATCTGGTATGACATGTATTAACCATTCATTAGCAGAAATATAGCAATCACTAACTTCATATATATTCAAAGTTAATTATTTAGGGAGTCAAAGTAGCATTTTTAATCACTCAAATATTTTGATGAACTAAAAATATATACAATCAATTACTGCTTGATCAATATAATTCAATCAAGAGATTTGATATTGCTTGTTCTTTAGCCGCTTCTAAATTGTATACTCAGTAAATTCTATCCTAATTAAGACCTAAATTAATCAGTAAAATCTCAGTTCAATACACATGAAAACAAGTACTAATAATAAAATCAGTTATAGATAAGGACTGAATTAAAGTAGTTGCAAATTATTCATAATTACGGTACATGTACACTTCTCTTTATCCCCATTACCATTTTTGGCATTTGTATGCGTGTAATATCCTTGTCTTTCATTTAATTTACTGTTGCTTCGTGAAAAGTTATGTTTTATAAATAACATTTTTTATAACTTTTCATAAATAACATTTTTCGTGTCGGTATAAATTCCTAGGATAGATGTCAAATGATGATGGAAAGATAGGCAAGCAAAGATATATTTTATTTGAAGTCAAGCATGGACTATACACAAGAGGAAACAAACTTAGCACAAAGCTAAATCTACAGACAGGGAAGTTTAAACTACATTAATTTCACATTAATCACAAAGACTCTCTTAATCACATGGCTCTCCTTTATAGCCTCAGTGCAGTGCATCACACCATATAAAAACTCTTCTACTGTCTGGCTGCAAGAACTGCTGGTCCTTCCACCTGAAAATTCCTCTTATTTCAGGATCAGTATTTTATCGTATTTCGAGAATGCTCTAAATTTTCTCAATTTAATTAAGAATGTGTTACCTTAAAAGTAGCACCCCAAATTTCTTCCTCGTTAGCAGGAACAGCAGTGATTATGTTCTTAGGATTCTCAAAGCTCCTCAGCTCTCCAACTGCTGTTGAGTAGAAGCATCCTGCATTTCCAAATTCCAATCCCATTGTTATTTTTCTCAATTGCTAATTTTTTGGATCAAATCCTAAAGCTAAATATTAGTTTGATCCAAGGCTTAGAAATTTTAATTCATTAAAATAGTCCAGACGTAACGAGGGCCCATTTGATTTTCGTCTTTGTGGCTATTACGAAAGAAAATTAGCTAACTTTTAGTTGCCAACATCTAGTGATGGATCTCGAACACACTAGGAGTCGTGCTTTCCACTCTACATTTACATATTTTTCGTGTTGTTGTATATTAACTAAAATGTTGAACACAATTTATTTACATTTTTCAGCATTATGAAGAAAATGCTAAATGTAGATCCTCTTTATGATCTAGTTTGACCCTATTGACTATTTCTCCTTTGTATATGATTGTGTCTTGCTTGAAATGGAGATGAGAAAAGCAAATTACCAAACCCAGGAAAAGGACATCTTACATCAATTTAGTGAGTGGTAGTTGAATTAAATTTTATTATTATGCTTGTTTTATAACCAATTAAATAGAGTATGAATTAATTAAAAAAATGATATAATAAACAAATTAGGAAAAGTTAAGTACCTTGAGGAAAAGAAGCAAGAGACTTGCCACAAGCACCTTTTAGCAGGTCAATATTGTCGGCAAAAGCGACATACCCATCTGCAGTGATCCCCCAATATAAAGGCACCTTACCAAATTGATCCTGTTCCATAAAATCCCAATAATTGCTTTAATTACTTGAGTAAATAGAAAAAAAAAAAAAAAACAGAGAAATAAAATGAACCGAGGGTCAAAACTAGACCTTACTGTGCCACGACACGAAAATGACATACTATTTTTTGGATCGTATTCGTGTCAATTTAAGAAACACGAAAATGAACCGAAAACTATAATAACAAATTTAGCCTTTTACAGATTCTTCAAATAGATTGTGAGGGTTAGGAGATCAGATCGTGTTAGTAGATTGGGTTATGTCAAGTTAACGTATTTGGTACGGAGAAGTTCGTGTTCCGGTTTGGATTTCTGAAATGAAATTGTGTTTTGTGTTTCATGTTCGCGGCCGAGTTTTCACACTAATCTGAAATTTGACATAATACAAACACAAAATTATCAAGTCTGGTTAAAACTATGATAAAGTTGAGCGGCATGACCAATTGCCAACTTGAAGTTTAGATCAATTTGTCCCTCATTGTACGAAGTTTTGTTTTGTAAAAAGTTGATTGTATTTGAGCTAACTTGTCAAGCACTACCGACTCCAAGACTAAGTTAAAAACTTGAACTTCAATTTGAGATTAAAGCACTATTTAGTCACTCGCCTATGTAAAATGTTGTTTTTAGTCCTGGTTTACTATTTTGAAGCATTTGACTAAATCTTATCCAAAATGTTTTTTTTTTTCTCCTTGCATATTATTTCGTAACATTTACCTTCTAATCTATTCAAAACTATTGAACTCTCAACCATATACGAGAGAGCATAGATCAACATCTTGGACAAGTCAAAAACCAAATAGAGTGCTATAACTTTCAATTTGAACTAAACTGATCCTTAAAGCATGATTTGCATTAGAACTTTCAATTTGAACTAAACTGATCCTTAAACCGTGATTTTAAGGCTCGATATGGAATTAATGAGAGTAGGTGAGAGAAAAGGAACTTACAGAAGCCACAAACAAGGTAGAAGTAGAGCTGTCAAAGACAATGAAAGCAAAGCTACCACTAAGATGTCCCACAACATGGTTTGCAGGGTAAGGTGCCCTGTCTCTCAAAGCCTTGTAAGCTTCAATGACCAGTATCACTTCATTTGCTGACTTGGCTAGCCCATATTGTTGCCTTAGGCTTCCCAAGTTGTCCAGTGCTCCCTCAAACAAGCAGAATATCTCATCCTTCACTGCAAATGATCTGCAAAAAAATTAACCATTCAACAGTTTCAGTGAACTTTGATTATAGGATGAAAACAAAAAATATTAGAATTTTTGGTCATATATCTAGTTATCCGGTACGATTGGGGAGTGGTCACACGTGACATGTGTAACAACCGGTCTGAAGTGAATGATGCTAAGAGACATCAATACTGGTAGAAATGAACTGAATCAAAACTGGAAATAAGTGACTAAACTATATTAGTAAGCTGTGTTTCAATATATGTAGACATGTCTTCAAGGTTTGAATTATGTTGGGTTCAGACCAGAATGGACAATATCAACGTAATATTGGATCAACATCTTACAAGTAGTATTACAGTCAAAGTATTTACGTGCAATGTGTTGGTTATTTCTCATATCCTAATTCTATACCATGTAAATAATGTCTGTTTTAATTCAAGACGTTTCATGATTTTAAAACACATATGGGAAATCCATCCTACTAACAATGTTTAGTAGTTTTTTTGTCCAATGTGGAATACAATTCATTTTTTCCTATCATCTTCATCTCCATGTCATTCATTAAGACTACCCTATGGCTATACATGATAAAATCGGTATTTGTAATAATAATTAGACCCACAGATATTTATAAGTGGGGAATATTTATGGATGATTGAATCCTTATTTATTAAAAATGTGATTATTGATGAGGGGACCAATTAAGGGTCCCTATCGTATAGATCAAGATGCCTTATCCTTATCCTAAACACCCATTCCTCCTTTTATCCTTTACCCACTTTTCCCGCAGAGTTCGGATGGGCCACATGACTAATCTTGATAGCGAAGCCCACTTAGATGTTTATAAGAAATAAAATAAAATAATAATATCCCTTTTTTAAGTAAATTAATTATCTACTTTCAAGAAGAAAAGCAAATTAATTATAGGGTATAAAAATATAATGTATTTGGTGTCATTTGTACACAAAATTCCAAAGTTTAAAACGATACAGATCTATAGTATTAATCTTATTTTTGAACACAATATACCTATACTTATAAATTAATGATATTAAAAAATTTTCTGCAGTTACAAACACAAGAAAACTATTTTTAGACATATAAAATGATTTAAGAGTTCCCTCTAATCAAATTCTATGTTTAAAAATAACAAATAAACAATGCCCATTCCCACTCTATAGATTCGATTGGAAGGATATCTTCTTAACTCTGTTAACATTTACATATCTTGTTTTTTTAGAGATCCAATATCATAGACTCTCAATTATAAAATTTTGAAATAAGAGGATCTTTGCAAATGCAAATTACAAGATTCTTTTTTCTTTTACCTTTAATTACTAAGTCGAGCCAGAAATTTTTTGAAACCAGGGTTTGTTATTGTTACCTTTAATTATATTAAGAGTTTTTGAGCCTAGTAATGATCTCATCACTCAACTCTAAACTTACAAATTCTAGTGGAAAACATCACATGATACCAATATTTAATACTTAATTTAGATCATAAAAAACACTTTTAGGAAACTATTCTATTCTACTTTATAGTTTTTGAATTATTATTTTGTTAAGATTTATGACACACTTCTTTGTTTTCTAATCTAAAAAGATTTCATGGTGGTAGTCATAAATAATATTATGGTACTTCTATTCGAACTAATCCAACCAATAATTCAACCTAATCATGACCCAAGATTCAAGTAGAAAACTTAAAAGGGAAATTAAAAGTTTGTTGCACCATTATAGTGTTCGTTATTATCAAGAAGACATTATCATTTAAGTAAGCAAACTAACTTAGATAAGAAGCCAAATTTTAGATTCTTCAATGTCAAAAACATGAGAAACTCTATTGTGATTCCGGTCTAATGGAATAGGCTTTTTCTTTATATCTATCATCCGTTAATGAAGTGTTATGTGCTCTAAAAATAAGGTCAAAACTAACATAAGAGCATTTTATATCATAAGCTTTAAATAATTTCGTTCCTCTTTTTGAAGGAAATTTTTACCCTTTTTTTATTTAAAGGTCCACCAATTTGATCATTAAATCTCTAGAGAGATTTTTAGTATACTTCTGGAGCAAGATGACGTGGTACTCCAAACCAATAAATAGTTGGCATGTGTCACATCAACCAATAAAATTTTAACAAACTGTAATTAATTAAAACGTAATTTTTTGTTAAGTATTTATATAAAATTCTAGATGCAAAAATAAAAACCCTAGCCCCTAAATAATAAACCTTAAACCCTAAGTAATGAACCCTAGATACTAACTGATATGACATGTCATCAAATTATTGGTCCGAAGTACCACGTCACCCGTACTCCAGGAGTATTCTAAAATTTCTCTAAATCTCTAATCAACAATTAAGATTCATCAATATTAATTAGAGTCCCACTATTCATATACTAATGTATACACCCAAAAGATATACTTTTATAATTACATCTAGATGTCATATAAATACCCTGAATATAGGATACAATTTATAATACACCCGAGAGATACATTTTTCAAGAAATACAACACTCTTGCGGGTATATTCTAAATTTTCTCCAATATTCAGTGTATCTACATGGCAGTTACATAATAATAATAATTTTGATACTATACTAATCCGACCCTCAAATACAAATCATTATAGTTGCTTACATCATGGCTCATTTAGTCAATTTCTTCTACATACAGTTTCATACATGGCCCCTACCATTTTTTCCTCTCTAATTTTTTCTACTCTGTGATCACTAACTTACAAATACAAAATCCCCCTAATAATTCTGCAGGTCTTTATCTAAATTAATCAATAATTGTGGACCACATTAATCAAACTCCATTTTTAATACGGATAGAATATCTAACTATTTATACAAGCTCTGTAAATTAATTCATCATTTAAAAAAATAAATAAATTAAAAGAGTCAAAGAGATCATATCCCCCCAGCCATAGTCTTTGTTTATATATCCTTTAATTAACATAATTGTTAAAATAAAAAGATGTTCTCTGTAACTTAATAAAAAAGTATTGAGTTTCAGATTATAAAATATGTATACCAACAACTCAGGAGAGCTTTCTAAAATTATGATCTTTAACCAAAACCCATCTGCAAAATTATAAAAATTTACAGACTAAAAATAGGAAAATTAAGGACTTGATTTGTCCATAAATTACTTCCAAAATCCATTCTAGCAAACTGATCATTATTTTTTTTTAAAGAATTTCTTAACTCCTTTGCTTTTAAAAGTACTGTAATCATTACCAATTAAACTCGGCTTAAATGGTACGAGCCTGTAGTTCTTTAAACTAAGATCTCGTGTTAAATTTTTAACTAAAACTAGAAGAGAAACAACTTCAAAGTGTCCTAGATAATTCCGACTCGAGTGATCAGATTATTACCAATTACGAGTACTGTACTACTGAAAAAATTAGCAAAATTCCCATCAATTAGTGAATTATTTGAGGCAGGAATCCTAGGTACACTGATTTTCATACGATCAGGCATCAGACGACACGTGTCATAATCCGTAACATCAAGTCCATTAATTATGATGAAATTTAATTTAATTTAATTTATACCTGGGCTGCAGCAGGGACTCGTTGTGGTGAGTGAAAGCTAGCTGCGCGTTATCTCCGATCTGCAAAGCTACGGCGGAGGCGTTCGTGTCAACGAACCGCTTCAAAAGCGCGTCGGAGCTTATCTTAGGCGACGGTGTTCGGCTTCCGGCGGCCACTAGCTCGTCCGGCGGTGACACGATGGCGCTGCTGAAAACTCCCAACATCTCCGATCACACTAATGAAAATGAAATGAAATAAATTTAAATTAAAAATAAATGATTTTTTTTAGTGCTTTGGGTTTTCAGCTAATTAGTTTAGAGAGCTCAGACATAGGAGAGGAAAAGAAAGGGGAAGCTATGTCGTTTTATAGCAAAAACATCAATAAGGGTGTTATGGTAATTTAGCTGTTTTATTTTTAGAAGCAAATTTCAAAAATAACCCAATTGTGACATTTTTTCTCCCAAATGAGGACTGTTGTTTTTACTTTTAGCATATGGTTTTTTGAGTTAGTATTCCGAAAATATATGTCAACATCATATTCAAAATATTTTTTTTAACATGGAGATTATGAATCCAAAAAAGCAGAAAAATAAAAGGAATTGAAAGATAAGATAACGATTTAGCGAGAAAAGCTTGAACCACATGTATTATATATATTAGGTAGAAAGAAATTTTAGAAGTTTAAAAACGGCACAACACACTTATAATGATCTAAGAAAGTTTTTGCGAAATTCGCAGTCCTATCGACAATTTTATTTGATAGCAGCTTTAAAATCATTTTATTAAATTGTGTAATTATGTTTATATTTAATAATTAGAAAAAAAAACTATCAAAAAAAATGAAAAATAATAAAAATCAATTCTACTTAAATATGTGATTCGTGTTCATGACTTTTTTTTAAATGAATGGAAAATTATCAACTAGTAAGCTAATTATTTAGTAAATTCATTTGCTTGATAACCATACTTACAAATTTAATTTTTTCCAAATAATGTTTTCCTAAGATTTTTCTGCTAAGACAGTTATTTTTATCTTTGCATACTAAACAACATTAAAGTAATCACGAAATGAAGTACTGTAAATTGATCGGCGTTAAACATTTTTTTGGTAACAATGAGGTTATAAGTTTCAGAAAACAAGAAAAAAAAAGAACAGAAAGATAAAACAGTAAAATTATGACAAGCAGATTCGGCAAGAGAAGTTTGAGCCACAAATATCAGCTAGAAAAAGATTTTGAAGAACTACAGACGGCAAAACACACTTGTGATGACCACAAAAGTTCCTGCGCAGTTTGGCGTTAAACATTAAAATGAAAAAATTTTAAAATTAAAATTGTTTCACACCTCATTTAATTAGTAAATATATTAACAACTTTTAAATTGTGTTTAACATTTCTCTATTTTGAACATTATTTTTTTTAGAGTTTACGATAATCATGGAATTTGAACTTATAACCTCACAGACTTTAGTGAAATGTAATAAATTTGGATCGATCTTTTTGGTCAGTTTTTTGGAGATGCCAACCTAATTGGAATGTCCACGTTCTGCTCTTGACCTGTAACCCAAATTTTGCTTAAATAAAAAAATAAAAAAAAATAATCAAAAGACATCAAAAGCATTCGTTTTGTTAACAGACAAATTAATCATAGTATTGATACCAATTGACTTTAGCGCAATTGGTACACTCACCAATGCGTGAGTGGATGAGTCCAGGGTTCGAATCCTACTCCTTACAAATTTACCAAAAAAAATTAATCATAGTATTGCTAAGGTGAACTGATTTTACACTAATCCCTCTTTCTGCCACTTTATGGCATCAGAGTCCTCAATATGTGAATTATCTCTTGTTGAATGATGTAATTGCTTCTTAGTTAATATACGATGTTACTAAATTCAGACATAAATTACTAAAAAAGATATAGTAAAAGACTATTTTGTCTTTTAAATTTTACTTTTTAAAAAGAGGTGAAGCTCGCGGGATATGAGCTCCACCTCACGGCGAGACTCATGAACATTGAGTCCCGCCTTGAGGTGGGACGCATGATTTATGAGCTTCACTTTCCGGTAATCTGGTCCCGTCGTACGATTTCTCACAAATAATGGTCTAAATCAACTGAAAATTAACTTCTCATGCTCCTTTTTTCAATCTTGACGTTTTTCGTTGCCTCTCTTCCCGACATGATCCCTTGTCGGTAAATATTTTCGCAGAAAATTGTGGTGGCGCCGGATTAGAATAAGGAGGTGGTGTGGGTCGATTTGGAAATGTGAAGGGGTTGGATGGTTTGGGTTGGTTAAAGGATTTTTATTAATATATTAGTTTTGAGGGTTATGTCTTTGTAGTAAATCATGTCTGGATTTTGCTTGACACGTAATATATTGCTCTTCCTCTAAACAATTCTCATTGTAAGAAAAAATAAACCTGGGTTCTAGATTTGAAAAGGAGTGTAAACACAAGGACTATATTTGCAATTTGCCTTTATTTTAAATGGTGGGATAGAGTCATGTGTTGTGGGGTCCAGTCGAGAGGGCGATGATTCTCGAGCGTTGGAGACGGCGACGTGGAGAGATGAGGTTTGTAGGGCCCACACCATACTTTTGTCTGTTTATTACATTACTTGTATTAAAATATCTCAAACAGTTACATGTATATTTTATTTTATACGGTCAAGTATACAGTGTAGATACAGTTCCGGTGTGGATGTCACTAGAATTTTCTGATACACCTCATGGCTGTATAACCGTGCGATGAACTTGGGTAGTCCCTTTGCCGTCATTTAAGTTTGGTTCATGGCTTACGTGGTATTATCTCATTGGTTATACAATTTGAGAGTAAGGACATTTCGTGCAAGTAAACTGAACAAATAATGACATTTTTACATATTTAGTTGGGAAAATTCTTAAAAAAAGTGATTATATTTCTTCTTTTTTTTTTTAAGTTTTGTGGCTTGTTTTTTTTTTAATTCAAAGGATATGAATGGTGAATTTAACAAAATAATTAGTTTTAGAATCAACACATTAAAGTTATTGTTGATACCTCAAATTAGAAAATTTCAAGATTAAAGTTGTTCAACGTGATATTTATTATGTAGTTACAGTTTCGATTTGAAAAATGACTATTTTTAAAGTTTTTTCTTTCTAAATATTTATTTTCTTTCTCATAGCCAAACAACTGTATAATGACCTCAAAATTAAAAAGTTAAAAATTTAAAATTGCTTAAAATATTATCAATTCATAATAAATTAATTTTCGGATATATAAAGTCATTTTGATAATTTGAATCAAAAGTGACAAAAAAACAAACTACAAAATTTTATTTGAAAGAAATGTAATTACAAAAAGTCATTTTGGAATTCCTCTTATTAGTTTTATGTTAATAAAAATTAGCCAAACTAGTTAAAATAAAAGAATTTTATTTAATTGTAGCTTTAACTAACAAACTTTAAAATTTTACTGTACAACAATATACTTTGGTATTTTTATACAAAATATAGTCGATAAAAGTAAAATTTATAGACTTCTTAATTTTACTTTTAACTAGTATAATAAAGTAAAAAATATCAGGGAATATTATTGATATCAAGGATGAAAGGTTGAATTCACAACTAATCGTTGGTTAGCACAGTGATAGCTAGTATGTGGCTGCATTTAGTAGAGAAGTCCGCGGATTGATCTCCACAACGACAATTGAGAAAAGTTTAAAAATCATAAGTTTTGACCTGCCTCAAATCCGAATTAGTCGGTCCAATGTGGGTTCTAATACCGGGTGGAAAACCAGAACAGGTCGAAGTCACATAGTACTTCATGTGAGACTCTCATCTCCTTCACATGATAACATCTTGGCAGTTACTTCAATAACATCTTTATTATTGTTAACGCGTCTCAACACATGGAGAGAAATATATTAGAGGATTTTTCCTAACTATCAGCACTAATGTGGCCAGTTGTTGTACGTGTGCACATTGACACGTGCCTAGGGCACCTTTCAATTCCTATATAAGGCAAAACATAACATTTCAAAAAGATATGATCACTATTACACTTTCTGATATCGATTACATAGTCACTAATGTTATTTTGATCTATAACTTAAGCATTAAAATGGAATCACTGATCACCGTCCTTATTTAGCTCACATTTGCTCTTGTTTACAGGTTCACGTCCATTTCAGAGTCATCAACCAAAATCATACTAATCAATTATTAATTGCCTTACTTCCATAAAAGAAAATTTAAAAACCTTGTAGGTTAATTTATAACTCCTTTTCAATTTAGTTTGATTGGAAATTTGAAAAACAATATTTACAACGAAAAAACTCCTGGCAGGTAGAATATATTTTTAGAGGCACTATGCTTACATAAAACAAAATTGCTCCTATAAAATGATTGAAATTGGAATTTTCTTTTTCCTGCATTCCTTACCAATAATAAATACATAAAAAAAGAAGAACAACAAATTAGAGGAAAATTAGCTCGCTCTTCAATTTTTCCAGCATGTTGATTTTGTTTTCTCTAGTTTTATTTTTCTCCAATTAGCATACTACATGTTTGACCAATTTTGGTAAAGTTTTGAAATGTTAAAAAAAGAAGAACAACTATAAGTAATAGACAGATGTCCTCGAATTTACCTTTTTTTTTTTTATAATGCTTCGCGTGGGAGCTAATTTTGACTAATTACTATTAAGTCAAATAAGTATTATGGCTAATCCATTGATTGGCAAATTGATGACACATCTTTACAATTATACAAATATTAACATAGATTTTTAATGTGGTATATATTGTCATGAGAACTACTAGAAGTCATCTCTTCTGAACTTCTCTCTTGAAATGATTAATTAATTAAACTTAAATATTTCCGTTAAAAAAAATAAAAAAATAAAATTCACCAAAATAGAGTTTTGATATATAAATTTTTTTTGGTGGAAGTTTTGATATATAAATTAGAATCCCAATTTTTTAAGTATTTCATTATTTATCCGGGGATGGAAGTGTATTAAATATTAAAATGTCAAGACCAATTCCTTCTTTTCAGAAGGAGAATTATTATTGTACAAAGAATTTTAAATAAGTTGGACAATTTGATTTGATTGTATTAACCGTTTAATTAAAATTTATAGGAAAAAGAGGTCCATATTATTGAAATTCTTAGCTAAAACTATGGATTGAAACCACCAGTTTTGAGAATCCCAGTGATCCAATAGACCAACTGGCTGCTAAATAGTTAGAGGGGGATAATGTAATTTTTGTGCCCATTGAGGGTAGAAAATAATATTTGGGATTCCAAAAAGGACCAAAACTAGCAATAGATTAAAGATTCTTTGTGTTGGGGTAGAATATTAAAAGTAATATTTGTCACAATCAGTATTTGCTTTCTAAAATATTGAAACTGTGGAAGGGGATTTTAATTCATTTTGTTTTATATTATCTGATTTGATAACTAATCGATTTTGATTAGCTAGCATAGGAAATGATTAATAATATAAAGGATTAATACACAAAAAAATTCTAAACTTGGTCAAATGTTGCAATTGTCCCCCCGAACTTTCAATTGTAACAAATTACCCCTTGAACTTGGCAAATCGTAACAAATTACCGCATGAACTTGGCAAATTGTAACAAATTACCCCCAATAATGCATGAATTTTTAAACACCCTATAAGATCATGTCATGTGGCATTTTGACTTTTCAAACACCCTATAGAATCATGACACGTGGCACTTTGACTTTTCAAATATCGAATAAGGACATGACACGTGTCATTTAACTTTTCAAACTCAAAATATGGGGTTATTTATTACAATTTGCCAAGTTTGAGGGGTAATTTGTTACAATTAAAAGTTCCGGGGTCAATTGCAACATTTTACCAAGTTCAGGAGATTTTTTGAGTATTTAGCCATAATATAAATGACCGTAGAAAAGATACAAAATATAAATGACAACAAACTCGCACGAAATTTATAAACATCAGACAAAGTTAATTGAAAGTAACTTTTGGTTTCCTAAACAATGGTTTTCATTACACTAAAATTATTTATTAGGAGAATTATTCTAAGAATGGAAAGGTTTCGATATTCAAAAGTTTCTGGCTTAAAATTATATTATCCAAATACCAAAATAAATAAATAAATTATATTATCCAAAATAATTGTTGTAGTTTGTTTTTACAAAATAACAATAAAAACAATTACTTTGTTGTGTCTATCATTAGATCATGAGTAGAAACTAATCTAATAGTATCTAATAAACAAAGTAAATAAAAAAATAAAGTAACTATAGTCACACCGTACGTAATGTTATGTTCTTAGTTGTGGATCTATTATTTTGTAATATTTGTATAATGACCCAATTCAAAGTAGGTGGTGTGCGCCGGAGATAAGGATGACATCGAAAGTAGAGAGTGAATGACTTATAATTAGCAAGAAAAATTAATATCCAATACATGGAACCACGGTCTTAGACTCATGTCAAATGGCTAATACCGTACTGGAGCAAGGTGTTACAATTGGTGTCGACTCTCCCACATGCATTGTATGATTAGGAACAAATTAGGTGGAAATTGATGGACTTGTAGCCACTTAATTTGCAGTGGGTGGTATTGGGGTAAGACGGCTCGAACAAGGATTGATCTTAAATCATAACAACAGTTGCATGAATGAATTAAATTCACATCCAATATTAATAGTGAACATATTGTAAACCTAAACTTATTAATGATTTATGATTATAATAAATCTAATGATTAAGTGTTAGGTTAATGTCTAATACTGGCCAAGAGAAATTGATTTCAGAGGTGAAATATTTATCTTCTAATTAAAAGGATTGAGTTTTAAGTTTTCAATTTATCAAAATTTAGTTTTTATTGATAAACAATCTGTAAATTTCATTGTAAACTGTCATTAAAATCTGCGTTATGCTATAGATTTGGAAGCCAATAAACCTATCTTTTTGTCTCAATAAAAATATGTGATAAGATTAATTGAAAGTATGAATCCGGCTCAACGTGGAATTGGAATTTATAGAACCCTATTCTCTTTTTTTTTTTCAATAAACTAATAATCACAATTAACATAAGCCAGTCGAAGAATAATTGGTGGAAATTATGTGGTGGTGGAATTTATATAAGGAGGCAGTTTTAAATTTTTAAGGTTGTCTTTCACATCATAAAACAGTCAAAATTGGTCCCTACTGCCTTCGTAGTTGTTGTTGGACTAAGATGTGCACTAAGACAAATTATCTCATTTATATGCTTATATAAATTCAGATTTCAGCATATTAAGTTAAGATAATTATATTTGGCGCATTTTTTATAAATATATACTACAGAAGCATTTTACACAAGTTGACACTTTTTACTCTCGGCGCATGCAAAATAGAAAAGCACACACGATAAAAGTATGGTTGTAAAATTATCTGTAAAATTTAACGTAACGTTGAAAATCACCATTTAAGATGTAAGTTATATGAAATTTTTTCTGATGCACCTTGTGTGCTGATGATAGGAGATATTTATAGATTTTTTGAGGTGATACTCTAGTATAAGATCTTGCATCTTTTATAACTGGTGTAGTCTAAAAAAAACAGAATTCTAATAAAAATTAATTTTCGGTTTCGTGAATGGAACAAACCTGACATCTCCTTTTCTATTTTTATGGGTTTTAGCAGCGATTCATGAATCACAATATCTCTATCGATCCATCCTTCAATGAAACGGGTCCCTAATAGCGGTTCTCCCTTATTTGGCTGATTCAAAGCCTTTTGATAACTTGATCCTAATGCACATCTTAAAATTATCACACAAAAAAAAAAAAAAAAATCTGATTTATATTTTCTTTCAAAAATAATAAAATGATTAATTTTGTGCAATTATTGTTGGAGGAATTGGGCATAGCGAACACAGTTTGGGGCATGGCCAATGGTTTCAAGTAATTTCAATTGTAATTGAAGTTTGCTTTATCCACATCTTTGCTGAGTCATAAAAGAAAACTGCAAGCAACCATTAAATGCTCTCCAATAATATAACTCTCTATGAAATTGTTTTAAAAACTCAAATATAAATGATTTTTTATTTTTTTTTATTTGTTTTAATAATTGAAAATTTAGTTGATGTCAGGTGTAGCTTGTGATCGAGGGCACGAGCGAAGCACGCGGCCAATTCACCGGCCAAACACAAAAAATTTCCTCTTTTTTTTTTTGTACGTGACATAATTTCAACGGCTACATCATTAACACCTCACCCAAAGATACGTGTCACCATCACCTGAAGAGCGTCCTCAGTACGTGAACTCACGCTTCTGTGAAGCTTTCCATCAATAGAATTATTGATCTCCTACCAACCCGAGGCTGACATGTGTCTAGGGCAGCTCAAATCTACTATAAAAGGCAAGATAACCTCCAAAAAATGGTATACTCAGTATTCTATCTCATTTATTCATTCAATAGCAACAATTCCTCTTTTCTCCTACCTAACTTGATCGTCGGAGCGGGTTCATAGGTCTTTGGCCCTGTCTCTAACGCCAGATCACAGTTAAAGAGGCTAGAGAACATCAAGATCCATACTAATATCAGTGGTGAGGTTTCGATCGAAGAAAAAACAAAAATAATAGTTCTCTTCCCTGACATGCAACTATCCTAATGCCAACATCGCCTCATCCTTTGCTCTTCCGACGACACTAGTGACAAATCGACTATAAGTTTTTCAACTTACGCGGGAGGTTCAAGAACGGATGCAAGAGTGCATTCGCTCATTAAAGCCATGTCACCGTCAGTATTTGGATAGAGTCCTCGTTCACCTTTCAAAGAATGCTTTGGTAACTTAGGACGACATTAATAAGCTTTACGCTTCTCAAGCAGACGGAATCGCTCACCTTCGGCAAGAGTTCACATTGCAGTTAGAAGACGTTCAATATGCCGGCAATGACAATCCCACTGCTTGTTCCACGAGAAATTACCCAGCTCGGATGTGTCCTCGCCATCGCCAACCCTCATATCTCATCTGAAGACCGAGTCCGTCCAAACATAGGGCCGGACCAAAATCATGATCCCGATTTCAATCCACAGTCAGATCTAGATCCAAATCTCGTCGCAGTGGTCTCCATCGTAGTTCAGTTAGGCATCAGTCGCCTCCTCATCGTTACAGCTCAAATCCTATTGGATATGATCCCTCGGCTAGATCCCAATGTCATTGAAACCAAAGCTGAGGCTCCTCAACTCAGATTGTCGTTCTAGAACTCAACATCATATGCGCAGGTGTTGCTCCCGTTCTGGCTCTGTAAACTAGAGGAGGCAAGGACAAAATGCGTCATATTTAATTGATAAATATCTAAAAAACACTCTTACAAAGTGAGGTATTGGTCAAGCTCCTCCATTTGTCAACGATACAAAACCCCTCTCTCTAGGCATATTATGCGGCAACCTATGCGAAGATGTTTCAAGTATCCTATCTTGAAGGACTACGACGATACAGATCCCACACTCCACGTGAAGGATTTTAGGCGAGCATTGAGCACAACGAGAGCCACAGACTCAATCATTTACAAGATGTTCCCTACCATGTTGAAAGACTTGACAACTCAGTTGTATGAAAAAATTCCCCCATAATCCATCAATAGCTTCAAGGCTCTAGCAAAGAAGTTTAGCGAGCACTATGCAACACCTTTATCCAAGGAAAAGACAATGCAAGACATCAACAACGTCGTTCAGAAGCCGAATGAGTCTCTAAAAGATTGGGTCGAACGCTTCCAGTTAATGACTCTGGAGGTACATGAACTTAGATTCGAGGAAACCATCTCATCCATGAAGCTGAATACTAGATGTAGCACGCTCACCCATGAGCTCGGTCTACGAAAGCCCTCTACTTTCTCCGTTCAAATTGATGTGACTAAAAGTGTGTTGAACTAGATGAGAAGAATCCTCTTCTCCTCAAAGATTACCTTGACCCTGATAAATTTGAACAGAGGTGGAATCAGTTAGAGCATGACCATGATCACGGACGACACAATGAGTGAGGTCATAGGAATGGACATGAACGCGATCACCGACGTAAAAAGGGCAAGCAAAGGGAGCCTCATTACGTCTTTTGCAGGCAGTTCATCATGCCTTGAGCGGAGGTGATCTATGGTATCGAAAGAAAGAAGGAATATGTATATACACGCCCCAAAAAAAACAAGCCGGGGTGCAATTAACTTCTTCACAAGGGGTGATTTTCTTTTTTTTTTTTTATGGTTGGGAGAACAAAAAACTCTTGGTTTAAGGTTATAAGATATGAAAATGCGAAAAAGTGTTAAAATGGGCTCAATAGTTTAACTCTGTATTTTATTCTTATATACAGTATTATATTTTAAATTAAATAACCGAAACATTCATAATCAAGCCAATGTATCAAAATATTTGTTTATAATTTATGTTTTGCACAAATTTTTATTGGACAAAATTTTTCAGCAAATAAACGGAATATTATTATGATTATAAAAAAGACTTTCTAAACAAGACAAATATGAATATACATTTTGATTTTATTGTAAGTGAAAAAAAAAAAAGCTAGCAAGAAAAGGAAGGAATGAATTGTAATTGAGATGGGCATTGCTTTGATTTGAAAAATAAAATCTAATGGATGAAGCCAAGAAGGAAAAGGTTAATTAGATAACATCACAACCACCATTACCAAAGATAAAGACTACTCCAAAAACAAGTTTTAACAAGGCAAAGTGAGAGCCACACATACATTACATAATATAAAGAATAAATTATGTATGTGTGATTGTGTTCCATTGACCTTGGGTGCATATATTGGCAAATAACTTCAAAATTGAAAGCAACTTCCACTATAAAATGCTTGTAGATACCATTATCTAGCCATACACTAATTATTTGTTGTCCCTAAGATTCTTATTACATACCACAATTAACGTTCCTTGAGTGATTAACGGCTTTAGCTAAATTTTGAGTTTGAGTCCTTATTAGATTTTCCCACCAATTAAATTTTTATAAATATGCGTGAAATAGATTGAACAAAAATATTTCAAAATTACATCAAAAGGATCATCTAGAGCTTACTATTTATAAACCCTAATATGTTATTGATTTGATATAACATATAAATAACTGGGTGAAAATTAATACAATCAAGCAACGTTATCTCCAAAATTGTGGAGGCTCTAAGCAAATTTGTTCTAATCAAAAATAATTTTATACTTTTTACATTTGAATTTAACATAGTAAAATGTGTATATTATTAGCTAAAATTCATAATTATATATGACACTTTATGTACAAAATCGTTTAAAAGCTTATATAAATATAAATATAAATATTATAAATTACGAATTTTGAAGCCACAAAATAAATGAAGTCTTAGACGGGCACCTAAGTGTACTCCCCTTGGAGACGGTCATGTAATTAAGGAACATACCAATCTTTGGTTAATAATCGTTCCTATGGCAAATAACATACCAATAATGTTTTATATTAATATCTTATTACTTCACGGTCTCACTCGACTAAGTTATTAACATGTCAACATGAACAAATCACTCTTCTTGTATAGTTTGTTGAGGTTAGACTATTTCTAACTATTTACTTTATTTTATCTATTCTAACCTCATTTTTTCTACTTTATCTTTAAATATACAACGTCTAGAGTAAAATCCCTCCGACCATCTACTCATAAGGGTACTTCTTTTTACCGTTGGAGATGGCATTAGTTTGCACATATGAAATCTAAGTTGACAGACTATTGTCTAACACATAAGGGTTACCATGTAGTTATCGTCCATAGCATCTTGGACCTAGAGCATATATATACTCCAACAATCTTAGTGTAGACCATATAATTTTAGTTGGAAAATAATTCATTTAAAAAGGGTGTTTGCCAAGTCTCAGTCTAGAAACACGGTAGTTGATATATGATTTCGCAAGATCAAATATTATAAAATCATAGGTAAAAAGGAAAGTAATGTCAATATTTTGGATAGAGCAAACATAGATTTTTCCAAATTACCGTAGAATATGACCAAAATCAACATTTTAGACACTCAAAATAACACATTAATCCTAAAAGCATAGTACTTACGCATATTAAACTTCAATTAAATAATCTATAAAAAAAAAACTTCAATTAAATAAAATAGAAATATCAAACTTCATCTAAATAAAATTGAATCTATATCAGCAGCATCACTTTCAGTTATTAGGTCCATATGAATTATATATATAATTTCACAAATTGATGTTATGTTTTCATTTCATTTATAGGATAGGCTGTCTTTAGGCTTTTGGAGATAAATGCTTGTCCTTTAATTTTTGCTTCCACTAATTATAATTAATGAAACTGAAATTATTAATTTATTACAATTTTATTATAAATTATCTAAATAAAATAAAAATTTCTCTATCATTCTTTTTTAAGTATAGATATACTTTTAACCTATGAAATAAATTTTCAATATAATGGGGTTGAAGTGAGTGACATTGTTTAACCGGATAATACCCTTTAATTACTTTATTTAAGTCCTCTCACTTTTTAAAAATTTACTCCCTCTATGTTGGTTGTATTTGGGGTTTAATTTATAATAAATGTTTGTCGCTTAGTTAGTTTTGATAATAAGAATCAACTTTTGGCAATTATGCCACTATATTTATATAGTTTTAAGGAAATAAGTAAAACAAAAGCAATTAATGAAAGGAAAATCAGTATTTTGCATGCTATAATTAATGATATATTAATTTACATATTTTTACAAAATCGGCTAACATTTGAAGATGGATGAAGTAGTTCTTAATGTGAAATAGATGTGTTTTTAAGTATTCACTTATTACAATCATTATATTTGAATCTATGATCTCATAAGGAGTTTAGTGGAATATAATATCCACCAAGACATTACTTAATGAGCATAACATAAATGTATAACGAATTTAAATGTGTTTTCTCATCCTAAAAGTGAATTAATTTACTATAATTAGTGGGATTTGCATAAATGAGAAGGGATTATTGGACAACAATAATTAAAAGTAGTTTTGTTGCTTGGATGCGGAACAAGGTGGATCCAATATTCACAAGTCACAACAATAATAAAATAGTAAATGACATACACGTCCTTCAACGGAAAAAAGTCCTCACAATGGGCATGATTAAAAATCATAGTCATAGGCTATTCTTATATGGCCCATCAGCCCATCCGTTAATTAGACTCTTAAGAGGAACTCCGACAAGGAATGCCTTTAAAACCGCTCGGATTTGAGGTTTGTTCAAATACTTTTAGGTGAACTTTTTTCAATTAAGACCGTATATGCATGTTATAAATCTAAACCATAATCTTAGTATAAGCGACTACAGACATTTAACACTTAAACTAATCTTGATTGACATGCTGGTAATTGATAAAGTATCATTGATCATTTTAAAGAACATGCAAATGAAAAATGTCATATGTTTTGTTTTTTCTAAATAACCTACGTAATTGAGACGGTAATGTGGACTTGATTATTAAATGAATTTCATCTCTCACGATTAGATTTAAAATTATTAGAATTAATTTTTGGTAACAATTATTAGAATTATTTACATTACATCTTAAGCTCGAATTCTAATAAATCTAAATTTAACTATAATGATCATTAATTAAGTGAATACTGCTGTTTGACGATGCTTGTCATTTTATCCGACTTTTGAAACTAATAAACAATAATGAAAAATTAATTTATTCCCACATAAAGAGCAAGCTAATCCTGTTTTATGATTAAGCCACACAAATCATGAATAATTCTTAATTAAGTATTTGGTGCAACCTTATTAAGTATATACGTACGTTAAGAGGCATGTACATGAATTCAACAAGAACCAAATGGATTAATGGAATGACTAACATTAATTAAAGCAGGATTAGGAGAAGAATTAGCAGACCCACATGGCACAGCTTTATTAATTCTTAAAGCATGAAACGTTAGAGCTCCAACTATTGCTCCTGCAACTGGGGCAATCATGTATACCCAAAGGTCCTTGAAATTCCATGACACTATTGCAGGACCTAATGATCTTGCGGGGTTCAACGATCCTCCCGAAACTGGCCTGCATTCAGTGACGGAGTCAGAACAAAATACTCGGGATAACAATTACTTATGTCGAAAAAATTAAGAGATTTTGCAACTAAGGATCAAGGACGGATCTTTCAGTTTCAAATTAGAAAACAGAATGAAATTACTACGGAAAGTATATTTTCGCGACGGAAATATGTACCCGGTAATAAGTACTGCTAGTGCGATGGCAATTCCAATCACGAAGCCAGCCAAATGGAGCACCTGCGGCTGTCACAGATCAAGAATTGAAGTTGCATGTGAGTGGTTTTATGATTAGTCCAAAACTCGGAAAAATTGTTAGTTATTTTGATTTTTTGATTCGTGTATTCAATATATTAGACCTGTGATGATTTTTGTTTAGTTGCATTATGCCCCTCATCATCTCGTATTTCTATTAAACGTGCAACTCACTCATCTCGAAATAGTATCATATCATCTAATAAATCATTTGGTGAAGTTACATTTGTGCCAAGCCATCTTATAAAACTTACCTAGTGAGAAAGAGCGTAAATTATGTTGGTTGAGTTCAAGGGTTATAAGATAGGTTCTAAGTTCTTTTTTCTTCTTTGATTCATCTATTACTCCGAAAAACGGAACACTTGTTTTGATTTTCCATTTGATCTCAAATTTTAAAACATTTAGGGGTTTCATTGTCATTTTCTTGTATCTATTTACGTTGTGCTTTCTCGAGTTTTCTATGGCTTGACAAAAACGTAGTTTTATCACACAATTCAAATGACGTGACACCATTTTGAGAGGCGCGAGTTATAAAGTTTACATGAAGTGAAAGCAAAGGGCATCTCTATTCAATAATTGCAGGATGTGAGTTAATCTCACTATCCTGTAATTGTTTTGCAATAGAAACAACTTTCAATATCTAGAAATTCTAACCAAGTGATGTAAATAACAAGTAGGATTCTCTTACAGATGGATGGTATGTCAAACCAGCAACAAGAAACATGATGATAAACGCCGCTATAAACTCAACCAAGAACGCAGGACCGCAACCCAAAAGCGGCCGTGTCGCCATATGGTCCGGTGAGATGCCATAAATATACTTTCCAGCATATGTTGCCAATACCGATCCAACCGTTTGAGCCACCACATAAAATGGGACCTGTAATCAATCAATTAATTAAAGACCTTTTACCAAACTCAGTATGAGGACTGTAGTCGGGCCGAGCTTTGTTCTGCTCATTCATTCGTGAAATTAAATCGTACCTTAGACCATGGAAAATGGCCAAAAGTAGCAAAGGCAATAGTGACAGCAGGATTGAAATGACCACCAGAAATTGGGCCAATTGCAAAAATTAAAATGACCACAGTTAACCCTGCTGTGCATGCATATTCCATTAGACCAACTTGCCCTCTTGTTAGCTCTGTTGCAGCTATGATTCCACTCACACAAAACATAAGTATAAATGTTGCCAACAACTCTGCTATTACCTGCAAATTCAATGTTAATTATCACCCCAAATTCTGCTAAAATTTGGATTTATACATACGTATTTGAGTCAAAAGCTTAAGTTGATAAGGAAAATTGGCGTTATTCGTGAGTGTTTATTTTAAGTGACTTCAACCGGGTACAATGCAAGTCATCTATCCTTAAATTATGTTAGCATATAGTGTTGTTAGGATGACATGTGAGGTCTAATAATGTGCGTAGAAGGATTGAAATATAGCTAGGAAACGGTGATGTAAACGGATAATAACGAAAACAGAAATATGAAATAAAGCACGGAATGCTAATGAAGAAGAGTTTTTATCTAATATAGCTCCGAATCTCTTAGAACTAGGTCTACCAATACAAGTAACACTAAACAATAAAATAACTAATAGCAACAACAAACAATAAACACAATAACCGAAAAAATAGCACGTCACAGCGCGACCAAATAGAACACATATTGCTCACCATTCTAGTAGGGTTGAGATCAAGTCCCTGTGGAAGGCAATGATATTTAGATAATCCATCAATTGACACAGCATTTGATCCATCCTCATGTCTAGACAAACCACTAGCTGATGAACCATTACTATTATTATTAACAGCCTCAGAAGCTGGCAATTTTTCTTCAAAAAGATGCTTCATTTTCATGACGATTAATTAATCAAAAACGAAACGAAAGACTCGTCGAAAAATACCCAAAATTAGGATGAAATCAGAGCCTAATTTATTGGAGTGACACAAAGGCAGGAAAATGCAGAGTGCATGAACAGTTTAATAAAAAAAAAGCTAAGTTGTTAAGTGTATTGCATTGGATCAGCATAAAGAGAGAGATTAGTTTCTAATTAAGGGAAAGGTTAAGTTATACGTAAAAAAGTGGAGTTGGTTCAGTGTTAATTATATGTTTAGTGTTCAACACAATTCATGTGTTCCTTCTTGAAATTAGATAGATAGATAGATAGAAGAATGAATCACTTAACTGTTTTTAGATGTCATCTGTAATTTACCTGTAATTAATCTATTATCTCTAACTATATTTTGTTGTGAAGTGGTTTGTTTTGCCATGTACTTGCTGTTTTTCTGTTATCTATCAAAGTCAACGACGCTACTCAACGGTAAGGAAGCAGGTTTTGTGATCTTTCTACTCGGGTTCAATTTTCGCTGCCATTGTTGAAGTCTCCTTCAGTGAAGCTATATGTAACACCTCTCGTAAATCTTTTTGTGGCCTTAAGGTTTTCCTTGACTCTAGACTAAAGTTACCATGTCTCTTCGCTTTTTCTTAATAAAAAGATATTAAGTATAGAGAGAAGATATATATGTCGGACAACTCATATCACATAATTTTAGTAAGTACTACTTTATTTCTTAATTAGGATAAAGTTTGAATTCAATGCTAATGCTTTTGACTCAGACGTGCGTAAATTTATTCATAATATTTCCAATCAAAATCAATTTTATCATTTTGTTACTGAAAATTTGAACGGACTAATTTGACAATTATTTGACTATCTTATTGGATATTCCAAATAAACTTGTTGACAAATTAAAATGGTTTCTTACTTTTTGAAAATAGTTACGCTTTTTAATTATTTTTACTCCTTCAAAATAGATACATGGATTGTAATCAAATTGGACTGCAGTTTTAATTAGATTTTATTGCATTAGATTCAAACTGGGTCTGGAGAGGACTGAGGCCCAACGGTTTATTGGGTATCAAAGCCCAACTGAATGGATTATAATATCCATTTGATCATATGCCCATATCCCATTTGTTTTTATATTAAGATTTATGGAAATTTCTAGTTATTTTATTTTTAAAAACAAAATAATTATTTAATTCAAAAAAAAAAACAAAATAATTATTATTTTATTTTATCCACCAATGATGATATTGAAATTTGGCCTTTTGGCTCATTAGACCCACATAGCCCATTATTCTTCTATAAATACCCACAAAGGTAAATGTTCAAGAGGCGGCTCCCGAGTCTCTCTCTTGACTCCCAACTCTTTCTTTTCTCTTTGAGACCTTTCTGAGAAACTGGGAGCTCACTCCAATCCAACATAGTTTAGTGCAGTTTTCACTTTATCATCATGTACTATTATATCATGGAGTAAAAATTAATCTAATAGTAGATGAAGTAAATAGAAAACAAAATAATTAAGATTTATAAAAAAACACACTATTATTGTTTATTATATGAAAAACCTTATCTTTATTTAATTATTTAAATTAACTGAAATTGTATAAGTTAAAATTAAACTACTCTCTTATCAGAAATAACGAAAATAAGTCGTCAAAAATGTATCGTTATGCAAAACATCATATAACAATGAATAAATTGATAATCTTTAGATGACTTTAAAAAGACTTGATGAAGTTAAAAGAATAAATTGGTACATTTTTTAGTTTATGAATAAATTTAATTTTAATAATAGATAGGCCTGGTCATGGGCCTGAGTTACCATCCAGGCTGGAAATGGACAAGATGAACTTAAATCTGGCCTGGTCTAGGACCGCTAAAGTTCGACATATTCCAGAATGGACTACACCCCCTAAAGTAATTACAAGTTAAGCTACCCTAAGCTAAACAGTTTAGGTAGAATCCAACTCGACTCGAGCCCATAAACAAATAATCTTGTAACAAAAGTTACGACACTTAACTCTCTGTATATATACCACTGTTCTAAATGAATGTCACTTGACCTCCTAAGTATTCAGAATCGAAAAATCTGATTTAGACCGTCTAAATCGCTTATAGAGGCTCAAAATCTAATTTATCTCCATCTAATTTCTCAAGTAGTTCTCATATAGTTTTTGAAGGTCTGTGACCGCACGTAACAAGGATTGGTCCATTGTCTCCTAGACTTGTCCCTAAACATAATACCTGTACCGCACTAGAAAATGCATAATATTGGATAAGATTATTAGAAAATGAGAAAGACCGCAATAATATTGCACAAGATTATATTAAATTGACCAAATCTAGATTCCACATACTTTTTTATTTGAAACAATCAAATATAACATCAAGACTACAACATCTACATTGAACTGTGTAATGATTGAGTCTTCAACTTGGATTTATCATACTAAAACATTATCCACTTACCTAATTTTACTACTTTAATTTCATCATACATACATTATAAATTCATAAAATGGAACTTTCCTGGTCTTTCAGAATTCATATTTGGCTGCTGCAATTCATCCTATAAATTGATCTTAATTACACCAAAGCCAAATTCAAAGCTTCAAAAAACACTCTCATGGCTTCTTCTTTAACAATTCATTTCCTAATTTTGACATTTCTTATTTCAATATCATTCTCATCATCAACAAAACCCGATGCTCTGATCCTTCCAGTCGCCAAAGATGCAGCTACATTGCAATACACGGCCCATATGAACATGGGAACCCCACTTGCTCGAAAACAATTTGTCGTTGATCTCGGGGGAAAGCATTTATGGATGGACTGTGACGACGGATCATACATTTCGTCGACATTCAAAAAAAGCCTTTGTGGTTCAGCCCCATGCTCTGTAGCTAAAGCTACTTGTATGGGTGGATGCTTACCAGGGCATCTCAGACAAGGCTGTAGTAACGAAACATGTTATGTCGTGTCTGAAAATACCATTAGAGGCGGTTTTGAAGTCGGAGAAATTTCCAGAGATGTAATTTCCCTACAATCTACAAACGGCGAAAAGGCTGAGTCTCCTGTTTCTGTGCCTGATTTCATCTTCGCTTGTGCAAATGCTTGGGATTTGAAGAGTTTAGCTACTGGTTCTAACGGAATGGTTGGGTTCGGAAGGGAAAGAATTGCTCTTCCAATCCAACTTTCTTCATCATTCGGAGGGAGTTTCCGTCGTAAATTTGCCATATGTTTGCCATCAAAAAGTACCAAAGGCGTTATCTTTTTCGGCGAATCTCCTTACGTGTTCTATCCCTTTTATAATACATCAAAAGCCATTGATGTTTCGGAAAGATTTACATACACTAAACTCTATATCAACACAATCTTCACGGGATCATCCACCGTAATACGAGGACCTCCGTCTCCAGAGTATTTCCTCAAAGTCACATCGATCATGGTTAACAGAAAACCAATTCCAATCAACTCAACGTTGCTTGATTTCCACCAGAATGGAATCGGGGGAACAAAATTGTCGACAGTCGAACCTTACTCTAAACTTGAAACCACAATCTACAAGGCTCTGGTGAAAGCATTCGAAGAGGAGATCAAGATTTGGAATGTGACCAAAGTAGCTGGTGTTGCGCCTTTTACAGATTGTTACACGAAAGGAAATGTGGGAATGACAGGACTCGGAATTGGTGTTCCTGACATAGCGTTCGTGTTCGAGAACAAGAAGAATGTGTATTGGGAAATGTATGGAGCTAACACGATGATGGAAGTGAGCCGGGAAGTGATGTGTTTGGCGTTTTTGGATAGTGGTGAGGTACCATTAGTAACTACGCCTATAGTGATTGGAGCACACCAGTTGGAGGATAATCTTCTACAGTTCGATCTTGCTTCTAATCGTCTGGGATTTAGTTCTACACTTTTATTTGATGAGATTGAGTGTTCTAACTTCAAATTTTAAAGAGACAGAGACTGTATGTCATTTTGAATACATATTGTATAAAATCAAAATATATATCAAACTTTGTTTCAATGTGTGTGATTTTATAATTTGTAGTCTCAGTCTAGACTATTTCACAGTCCTAATTGTAGTTAGTAAAGACAATTATAAGAAGACTCGATCCATATTCCATAACAACCAGGGGGTATTTATAGGCCCTCAAAACAACTCTACTATAGGTGGTTTGGGTCTCCTTATCCGTTGAAACTACCCCTGCAATTAGTGGCTCTGGGCTCCCAGGTTTGAAAAATTTATAATTTATTAGTAGGAAATCTGTAAAATAGTGTCAAAAACATGTTAAATTTTGTCAAAAATCTACAGTTTTGTTTTTTTTTTTTTTGTCAAACATTCTATATTTTCCTCTTTTTGACAAAATACATAAAAGCAAATTTTCGCTATATAAACTCGAACCCGACATTTCAACCCTGAATTCGCCAGTAATAGAAACACCAAATTAACCCAAATGTATAGCAACATAGCAACGGCAAAAGGTACTATTTGACCATTAACTTATTACAAATTTGTGATTACCTTTCATTTAGTCTCATTTGGTCACTCACTTCTCATCTCTCATCGTTAATGTGTTAATTATACATTCTTGCTTTTGTATTTGTGGATAATTATAATATCATTTCATTATTTCAATAGAAGAATTTTAATGCCCAAACACGATCAAATTATAAAGATGAATGTAACTAAAATAAAATGTTATAAATTTGGAATAAATCAGTGGTCAAATAGTTTTTTTCCAATAGAAATTGAAATGCAGAAAATTATGGAATTTGATAGAGATTTTCATACCTTGAATTGGGAGAATTTCAGTGAGAAGGAAGGCAGCCAGCTGGTGCTGGCCGGCGATGGACGGTGCATGGGATGGCCGAATTGGAGGGCGGAGATGGGTCGTTATTAGGGTGGCTGAAATCAAAATTGTTTGGGGAGGAGAAATTAAAAGGATTGGAGTCCAAACAACTAAGATGAAAAAAGCACTACTATCAATCGTGTGCAATGAATTTGAATAATAAAAAACAAATAAACTATTGATATTCTCACGAATTGAATCCTTCCTTGAATCGTCAATTATCTGCAAAACAATGTCGGAGATGGAATCTCCGGGTAAAATTCCGACGATCAAGTCAGTAATGAAATTGGAGAATAAACGTATTTTGTATAATTTTGAGTGTCTAACCTGTTTACTTCTATTTCTCCTCCATTTATACTTGTTTTTCCCTCCATAACTGTTATTTCGTAGAGATCATGGGAAGTGGTTGATAACTGCCTTTGGGCGGTTATATAAGCTATTTGAGCCGGTTTAATTTGATAAATTGGGCTTGCTTGATAGGCTTATTGGGTTTTTATTTGCAATTGTAATTAGACTCACTCTCATAATTTTTGGCTAGTTATCAACTATGACTCAAAATATTCTATGCCACGTCATCATTCTTAACAGTGTTAATGACTTTTCTGCTTTTTGAGTAATGGACCTAAACACGATCCTTATTTTGTTAAAAAAAAAATAAACACATACATCATTTTGTCAAAATTGATAAATCCATGAATTTATTTTAGAAAATTACCCACAAAAATATAAAAGTAGCACAAAAGAAAATAGATCTACAAAGAAAAAAAAACCCGATCTACAAGAGGGGAGGAAGAGTGAAGGTTGCCTTCTTCCCTCCCTCAGGAAAGGAGCTAAGCCGGCAGTAGTAAATAAGGGCATTAGCGGAATGAAAGAATGAAGAGAAGAAGAAGTCACAGAAAAAATTCTTCTCTCTCTGAAACTATAAATTAAGTCAAAGTTAATTATTCAACAACTGAAAGATAATTAATATAAAGAAAAATAATGTACAAACTAGTCGATTACCCGCGCTGTGCGCGAATCTATAATGACATTTAATTATTTTTAGGACTAATAGTTTTAAAATAATGTATATTGTAATTTCTATATTATTATTATTATTATTATTTTGTTGCTAATTCTTGTGAATTATATATTTGAACTTTGTATTAATATGAAATTTTCGTATCTTATCCGAAATAAATTCATTCAATACTAATTTTTTTCTATAAAAGTAAAATAAATTATTTTAAACTACCTACTCATTAATATAGCAAACAAACTACGATGTGAGATAATTGAAATCATCTTACAATATATGTAACAATATGAATAAAATCATCATACAGTATATGTATAATTGAATACATATAATTTCTTTTTGTTCTTGAACGAATAAAAGACTAAATTTTACTTAGCTAAATAAAAGAATGACCTAACTATGATTTAACTGTTCTTAACATCAATCACATTCGAAAGCAAAGAAAAATGTAAAATGAGGTTAAAAAGGTTATTAGACTACCATATTTTGTTTATTTTTCATGGACCATTTATTTTTCAGATTGATGATTGATCGGTTTCTATGACTTTTTTCATCGTCAAACCTTCACCTACAAAGCATAGATCACATTTTCGAGAAAAAAAAAAGAATCAATTTTGTTAGTAGTTAGAAAGTGTACATGTAAAAGTAACTAATTCGGGTTTAAATACAATATACCTTAATTTTGACGCATATTCAACTTTCTAGGAAATAATATCCTTTTGTGGTTTAGGATGAATTCCAAAAACATTTCACTTCATTTCTTTTCATCATTTTGTGGCAATTGAGAGTTTTGAAGTGAAAAACATTTCTTTTATAGGAACACCTATTGTTTATGCATTCAACTCTTATTTAAAGTTTATTACTCCTAATTAGTTGTAACAACTATATAAATAAGAGTAAAAGAAGATGTTAGGGAAGTCTAAAAGACTTAGAGAATTATCAATACTAATTAAGAGAGGTTGAACTTTTATTTTTATATATATAAATTTGTGAAAAATTATGGTGTTGACACCTATTTTTTGATGAGGTAGCATGTTGTGGAAGCTTGATTTTAGCTCCACTTTTATATACCTATATAGATATTATGGTTACATTTGATCGAAATTATTATAATTTTTGTAATAAAAAATGGATCAAATTAGTGTCATTATTTATTTATTTTTGATAAATTAGTGTCATTATTTATTTCACGTGAATGCATGTAAATTTGGATAATATGTAATTCCAAGGAAAAAAAAATCTAAATCTAATTTGTAAATATTTGTCTCTTCGTAACAAGACCGTTGTGCTAATTCTTGGACCGTACCCATTGAATTGATTCAATCAAATTCAAATATGGATAAGATATGCTTTTACATCATTTTATAGGGTCCAGTCACGTCCACAAGTTAATAAAGATGGGTGAAAATTTGATTTTTGGACTTGAAATTATATGAAGAGATTTTACATCTAAATAATTGTAAGGGTAAATAATTATTTATGACTTTAAATTTTATTAAACTAATAATTTAGTCCATTGACTTATTAAAAAGTCTTTTAGTTTTTTCATATTTAATTGATTAGTCCTAGTAATAATAGCCAGCTCTAAAGAGAGAAACTTCAACCTCTCTAGGACCTTTTTCTTTTCTTCTCTTGTCAAGTGTCCTTCGTCCAAAATCCGGCTGTTCCCCCGAAAGGAAGAACAATTCTTCCTCCTTCCATTTGTGTTTTCTGTTTTGCTTTTGTCTATTTTTGCTAGCTTGTGAGTTAGGACAGATTTTACATCTTCAAAGAATTCCTTCTCACCGAACATGTACTAGTTATCTCCGTTTTTAGCTATTCTCGATCTTCCACGAGTGGAAAATGTTGATTTTATCCACAGATCTAAGGATCTACGGAAGTGCATCATCAAAGAAGACTTAAATCCGAAATTTTGAAGTTGTCAAGGCAATGAAGATTTGACTATTGTTGTTCATCTACATATTTGGTTTTGTAAGATATGTATTATTGTTCTTTTGTTGTTATTTATGGTGTATGTTATTTGGGCCAGTTATGACTCTCGTTGCCCTTGTGGTGTTTCATTGCCCTTTGTGGTCTTTATCGTGTCCTTGATGGTCGATGTACAGGCTTTTGTCTGAATTTTCGTGAGGTTTTTGTTCCTCATTTTTATCATTTTGCCTATCGATTGTACTGTAAGAGTAATTTAGACATTTTTAAACAAAATCTAATCTTCTCCCCCTCAAAATCTAAATAACAATGTGTATATATTTCTGCAAAATTTGTAATTATTTTCAGTAAGTTTCAGCATTAACTTCACAAAGTTAAACATTATTGCTCAATGATTACAAAATTTCACAAAAACAGTTGAAAAAAAAACCCATAAAACGGAGAAATTACAATACATAGTCACTTAAAAATTGAAAGTCCCAATTCAAAATTTGAAGTTAGAACACTCAATTTCATCAAACAAAAGAGTGTTAGTAAAACCAAGCCTGGAAGAAGCCAAATCAAACTCAAGAAGATTATCTTGAATTTGATGTGCTCCTATATCTATAAATGTTGTTTGAAGATCTCTGTCGAAACCTCCATCGATAATCCCTAAACAAGCTACGTCTTTGTTTATTTCCACCATTGAATTCGCTCCATAAATATCCCATTTTATGGTTTTGTCCTCAAACACAAAACTTATATCAGGAACTGCTAATCCTAGAAGTGACATTGCCATATTTCCTATGGTATAACAATCTGAGAATGGAGCAACAGCTTTAACCTTTTTCACCTTATATGCCGGAACAATTGCAGCATCAAACGCCTTAACGAATGCTTTGTATATCGAGCTCTCGAAAGTAGTATAAGGTTTTACCGTTGTTATCCTTGTGCCCCCAATTCCGGAGTTTTGGAACTCGAGCAACGTTGTGTTGAATTTGATGGGCTTATTGTCGATCAAAATCGACGTGATTTTGACAAAGTATCCGGTTAATTGAGCTCCTTGCAAAGGGACTGGTGACCATGTCCTTGCGTAATTGGTATGGAGTTTTGTGTACCTAAATCGCTCGGTTACGTCAATTAATTTTGAAGTGTTGTAACCAGGGTAGAATTTGTAAGGAGTTTTACCGAGGAAAAGAAATCCGTCGGTATTTGGTTTCGACGGCAAACAAATGGCGAATTTCTTAGAATTCAGTGAAGGAGAAAGCTGAGATGGAAGAGAAACTCGGTGCCTCGATAACCCGAGCATTCCCTTTGTACCGTTAGCGAGTCCATTGATATTAAAACTCTCAGTACAACCAAAGATAACATTGGGAAGTGAAACAAGTGGACCGGTCTTTGATCCGTCAGTAGACCTGGCGACAACTTTATCGACGGAAACATAAGCTGTAGTAAAACTTCCAACGACACTGTTTTCAGCATGGAGCGTGCAATTGGTACTGCTGGGAATGCAGCCACCTCGAGCGACGGAACATGGTGCGGAGCCACAAATGCCTTCTTTATAAGTGGACGATAAGTATGACGTGGTGTTTAAGCAATCAAACCACAGATAACGGCCTCCGAGATCGAGCACGAGGGGGATTTTAGCGGGAGGAGTGCCGAATGTGAGATGGGTTGTGTATTGGAGAAATGGATCTTTGGTGATTGGGAGGACCAATGCTTTGAAATTTGATGAAGATGAAGAATATGAAGTGTAAGATAATAAAATGAGGAGAGAAAAGAACACAAATTTTGATATTGTAGCCATTGGATACGGTAATGTAATGAAAGATATGAAGTATAAAAAATTTAGGGGCACTAGTTATAGGGTACCTTTGGCCGCCACATATGACCTTATGTGGGGATATCATCATATTCATGCAAGGCTATTTAGTAGTGGTTTGTGATGAGGATCAAATATTTAATGAGGAAGTTAATTTTGGGGGGTCATAATCGTCCTGATATTGTTGAAAAGAGTTTATATTGCAAGCTGGAAGTGGCCCTAAATCTAATTGTCCGTCCTCTCTGTTGAAGGTAAGCTAAAAAAGAAGCAACACAAATAAAACTTTTGGTTCATAGCTTCCAAGAGGAGAACCAAGCGGCAGATTGAATGGCTAATTTCGCAGGATAGGGTCTTTTGGGTCATCACGAGTGTGATGTGCCTCCTGCAGGCATCCGGGAGTTTCTTTTGGCATATGCATACTAACAGTGTCCGTTTTCCTCGGAAAATAAGAGCTTAGCTTTAGCTTTTGCTGTTTTTTTTTTCTTTTTACCTCTTCTGATGTTCTGGGTTTGTAACCTCTTGATTTACCAAAAAAATAAAATAAAACTTTTGATACTACATCACCAATCCATACCATTTGGGAAGTAATTATGTGATTGTTGGGCTTTAAAGACTAATAAATCTACGTCAGGGATAAAATTTCTTTAGTATAAAAATTGTCATATTATATGTATCTACAAAATCATAGTGAATATTCTAGTTTGGTAGTGCATCCAAATGTAAGCAATTTATTAATAAATCGAGTTAACAATTCTTGTATGTTTGTTTGTTTTTTCTTATTTTAATTACTTTATCCTCGACAATATTCGACAAAATTTTTTTAATAACATTTAGCGTCTAATTTATCAAAATTTTTTTCTTGTGTGTTTGTTTGTTTTTTCTTATTTTAATTACTTTATCCTCGACAATATTCGACAAAAAATTTTTAATAACTTTTTGATAATATTGATTAATAAATATATGGTCTAGATTTTACAAGATGGTTGATATTTCTGAAAATTTGAATAATCATTATAAATGATATAGAATGGCAAGTCAATAGGGCAAAATCAACGTTTTGGACAAGTAGTAGGCCAAAACCCTCATTTGGAAAAGTGGAGGCAACATAGTTGTTTAACCCCACTTGGTGTTGCACTACTGGCTTTGCCCACTAGTCAAAGCTAGCCTTCCTTCTATTTGATTTTTTCAACACCATTTATTATTTTGAAAAGAATATTTCACATTTTCATATAATTCAATTTTTAAAATTTTTGCATATAACCTACAAATACACTCTTAATTTTACATCCAATTTGAGTTCAGTTCATTAGTTTGAACAGGGGATAATGCAACAGATGGACCTCCCAGCTATTAAACGTTTACAATTTTATATGTATTTCAATAAATGTATTTTAAATTCGGTTCAATTTTGTAATTTTCAGTCATAAAGACATGATACTAATTTTAACCCTTATTAGTTTATAACATTTAGAACCCTATTTTTTTTATAACTGAACTGAATCAAAATGTATTTACTAACGGAAAACTACTGAACTAAACTAAACTGAATACTACGGACTGAAATAAATTATTGATAAATCAAAAAAAAAAAACAAACAAGACATTACTCTGAAATGTATGCAAAATGTTAGTACTATGAAAATTAGTAAGAATTAATAATGGAGTTAATTGGGAAGAAAATCTTATGTCCCGGATTTCCTATTTTATTTTCTTGTCCTCCTATATATTTTTGACATGTGTAAAAAAAATTTAATATTTTTTTATTATACACTAAATAGTTTCCAAATCAACCCGTCATTTTTTACATTTTTTTAACATAAATTATTTTTTTCAACACGTGTCAAAAAAATTTAAAGAAACATAAAAATAAAATAGAAAGTCCAATAAAAAAGATTATTATCCAGTTAATTGACATTCAATGACTTTTAAAAAGCATATGGGCCAAAGATAATATCAAACCCACTTGCACTTGTGCTACAGGCTTGACCGGCATTAGTCGAATCTGACACTTGTATTTGAGTCAACAACATGCGTATTTTGAAAAGCTATTTCACATAAATGCATAAAATCAATACACATTTTTATCTGAATTTTCTACAGAAATTGAGTTCAGTTCATTACTTTAAACAATTATTTAAAAGGATGATACATCAGATGACCGACCTCATGGTTATTAGGTAATTAACTCACCATTCAAATAACACCAATTTAACTTCAAATGACATGGTGTAATTGTAAATTTAGAGATAAGTGTTAATTTGATCTTGATGTATAAAATAATACCAAATATTAACATATAAAGTCAATTTTATTAGACGAGACTCTATTCTTTCTTACTTAAATTAGTTTGTTGAATTGAACTAAATTTAAGTAAAAAAAGAAAATGATCATGCAACATTGTCAAAACTTATCTGAAAGCTTTAATAAATATAAGGTAAATAATTTATTAGTCCCTAAGTTATCACAAAACACACTGTTTAGTCTTGTGTTTTTCAAAATACACTACTACATTTATGAGTTTTGCCACAAGCTACACCTTAGTCCCTCTAGCTAAATTTTTTTGGAAAATCTATTATTCAAACTTCTTAAATATGACAAGGGCAACGACAAAATTCTGATTTATTATAAGCACAGTCGACTAAATTTGAAGTTTTACTAACAAATTCTCCAAGAAATTATAACGGGAGGAACTAAACTGTTGACTATGGCAAAACTCAGGAACGTTTTAATGTATTTCGACAAAGATTAAACAATGTTTTCATCATAATTTAGAAATTAATAAATTATTTATCCATAAATATATATTCTATTTTTATTTTAGAACTTTTTGTGATGATTTTTTTAAAGCACTTCTGAACCTTTTTGTGATGTGTTTTTTAAAGCACTTCTAAACCTTTTACTGATATACTCACAACACTTTCAATTATATAATTGTTGTTTCTTCCCACAATAAATGTCAAACTTTACTTAATAGTTTAATATATTCTGCTAACAATTGCACAACGCAAACAACTTTCCTACAGTCTCACAAACCGTGATGCCAATAATTCGAGCTGATTAAAATCATCTTCTACAACAAAATACTGCATTTTTTGAAGCACTCTTGTAAACGAAGACTACAAGACAGTCTATGTCAAGCTCAAACGTTTTAAATTAAGTATTTGATTTAGATCTCGTCATAGACGCTTAATATCACTTATACTAATGTCCAATTGACCCTTAGAGAATCTTAACCTCCGCTTAACTCCTAATGTAATAAATGTTAATTAATGAATCAGTTAGAGTATATTTCTACAAATGGGTTACCCAATCGACGTCCTTTTTTAAATTACCCTGTAGATCTTAGGGCTAGTTATAAACCAAATGAATATAGCTAATGTCGGGGGATAGCGCAGAAAAAGAAAGAGCTGAAGATGAAAGAAGAAATCACCACCAGTAGTAGATCTGACTGAAAATAGAAGATAATGATGGATATCAAATTAGATCTATAAAAACTAAAATCAGTAAGCACAAAAACAAGGAAAAGAAAAAACGTGGAGGAAGAGGAAGACAAGCTTCCTTCTTCCTCCTCCAGAAACGGAGATCTAGAGCGCTGGGTGGAAAGGAGTTGGTCGGCCGGATTTAATGGTGGGAGAGGAAAAAGAAAGGGATAAGTCTATTGTTTTAGGACAAGTCAAAAAGTCCCACACATAATTTAAAAATATTGTAAAATTAATAGAGTTAGCCTTATTATTTTTACAAAACTATTAAAATAAGCTTAACATATTACAATATTATCAAAATAGGCTTTATGTTTAGAACATGGTACTAATTTGGAACTCGATAATGAAATTTGATGTTTCGATTTATATTGCGAATCATGTTACTTTCAATTTATACTTATTGTGCAAAACAGACAAACCATCACCATCAACTGATATGACTTATCAAATTGGTGCCGATTCATAAAATTAAGCTTAAATTGATGTTATTTTCTAAACATTAGACTTAATTAATCATTTTAAACCTATTTCAATAATTTTATAATATCACAATTGTATCTTTCCACTATCTAAACATGGGCCCTTTAGGTTAGATTTCCGGATATTAGATAAAATGCATCATATCAGCATTTATCTTTCCATTTTTTTTTTTAAAATACTGATATTAACATATATTTTGGAATAACTCTAACAATAATGCTAGTGGTTTGCTCACTTCGTAAGTAAAGGTGTGTGGTTTCACAGTTTGCAAATAAAGGTATGTGGTATGATTGTTTGTGCAAAATAATATATACGTTTTAACGACAACGAAATACATTTCATATTTTTTTAAAAAAATTACATTTACATATCGATAAAACATATCGTGTAATGACATTGTTCACTCGAAATCATAAACCTTATTATTGACGTTTTACGTTCTTTTATAATTTGACTACGAATTAAATTGATGTTTAAGTCCATTTTACAAATCTGCAATTCAATCTGAGAATCAGTATGATGTCAATATATAGATATAAGTCGTTTAAAAGATAAAAATATCATCAGAAATCAATATTGTGATTTCAGATACTCTATTTTATAAAAATATTCATTCCAAATACCTCTACTTGTAAAAATTATTATACCGTATACTTCTTTTTTTTTGGTTTTTCATTCGGTTTCCGAACTACAGTGGACCGATTAATTCGGATTCGAGACGGATCCAAGGATTATGGTATTTAAACCCCTTCCAGTCGCGGTTGTGGGGATCGATCCGTAGACCACTCTACCAAGCGCAACCTCATGCTACCACTGCGTCAACCATATACTTTTTTTGTGAACTGTTAAATCACAAACTTCTACCTAAAAATCGAATGAACCACAAATCTTTCAGTTTTATTTTTCGTTTTACGTGGGTAACATTAATTAACATTTATTAATATAAAGCTGGTAACTCGTATGTGAAATTTTTAATGCAAAGTTGGAAAGCGCAAAGATCTATGTATTACAAATACCCTTTAGATTCGAATCGAAATAGTCTAATCACATGCTTTACACTATATTCTAAATAAATTCATTCTTCCCAATAACATCAAAGATAAACTTTATTCTCCCTCAATTCTATAATCTGTCATTCATTTTTTTCCCCTCAGCCGAACCCTCTTCTTTTTACAATGTTCAATGAAAGAACATTTTAGAACTAAATTTCACATTTCAGAAAGTATAAAAGAGAAAAAAAAAAAAATATAAAAGATGAATACTATATGCAATACATGATTATTTATCCTTCTGTTAAACTGAATTTGTGGAAAAAATTTCAAGTTACGATTATCATTAAATATATACATATAAATGGAAAGATTAGAAGTCGTATCTTAATCAGTGGGCCTTATACAGAAAACTCCCTGAAGTTTTCAAAATGTGGCTACTGTCATCCTCGATCTTCAGTTGTAATAAATTACTCTTCTTACTTCTCTAATTATAATAGAATTCACAATTCATCCAACAAAATCTAGTCAAAATATAGAAATGTCCCTAATATATGAAATTTAAAAGTTATCCAACAAAAGTCTAATTCAACCAATTGATTGTAAACTGATGAACTTAGATTCTAATCCAACAAAGGAAGAGATGGGTTTTTACTTTTAATTTTTTGTTCTATTAATTTTAATTTTTCTAAAGTGCAAAAATCTGGGATCAATCTAGGTCAGTGGTTCGATATAGTTCAGTGGTTGATCCCAATTCATTGTGAGTTACTTTTTATGGCTTATAACACTTAAAACCGTACCAGATACATGGGCGGTTCATTGTCGAATTGAGTCCGACTGATGGTTCAGTCTATTTTTTAAAACACTGCATCAAAGGACTCGACAGAGTATCAGATCATTTTGGATAAAATACAAAAAAGCTCCTTGTGGTTTCATATATATTTTTATAAACAAAATATCCGTGGTTACAATTTATTACAAAAAAGTGACTCGTCAATTTAAAATGCCTAAAATAATCATATATCGACTTCAAAATGAAAAAAAATTCAAAAATTAAAATTGTTTAGTATCACATTTTATGTTAAACTACATTTTTTATTTTTCAAATCATCATTTTATTTATTTTTTTAGTTTCTCTAACGTTAACTTTGTCTCTCTTCAGCAAACATCGTCCGAAAAATCTCGAAATTACAAAGTTGGAGAATTAAAGTTGCTTACAATATACTTATCCATCCATTTATAGGTTGCATTTCTTAGGTATTTAACGATTATTTTTTTAAAATTTTTAGAACCTCAAACTTCTTTTTTATGAAAATTTGTAACTGCATGTATTTTTAAAAAAAAACAAAGTTGGTATTAATATTTAAGGACAGCAATGCGATTTATAATTGTATAGAGTGATAGAAAGAACTTATTTCTATTATAACCCTTTTCAATCCAAAAATATAATCGCATGTTTAAAATACGACTGAATGCAATGACTAAATTATCCAAAAATAAGTTTCTCAAAAAAAAATAAATTATCCAAAAATATTAACGCATGTTATTATATAAAAGAATTTAACTATAAAAAAATACATAAAAATTTTAATTGCTAAAACTTGAATTTGTAAAGGAATAAGTACATGACATATATATACAATTTTAAATAGGATAACACATTACCAGAAAAGGAGATCATGCATAAAAAATTAAAATGAGACCACTTGTGTTCTTATCCCCTAATCCTTTTCTTTCTCCAAGATGAGGGCCTCAAACCAGAGTCTGTCCCATACTAACGGATCCTGCCATCTATCTGTATCATTTAAAAAGAATATATTACAAGATGAAACCACTTGTGTTCTTATCCCCTCTTCTTTTCACAAAGTTCAATTAAAAAATTCTGGAGAACTACATTTCACATTTCATAAAGTATAAAATTTAGAAAAGAAAAAGTATATATTATAAAAAATGAATAATATATGTAATATATGAATGTGCACATAAGGTTTCCACCTCTTCATCATCATTCATAAACATCATCATTCATAAACCTTCAAATTGCACCTCCTCATCTCCTTGATCCATATAATACAACCATTTCAATTAGATTTTGTCACATCCAAAATTAAATTTATCTTATTTTTTAACATTTTCTCTCAAAAGATAAGGTTGGAAAACCCACATGAACATTTATTAATGTAAAATTAGAAAGCCCAAAAACATAGTAATTCTATAAATAGACTTTAGGTTCTTGTGCAGGATTGCAATTATCTAATTGAAATGGCTTTTCCCTCTAATTACTTTCTAATTTTCTTTCTGATTTATCCATCCATAGTAATATCTAAAACATCTTTCAGACCCAAAGCACTAGTCCTTCCTGTATCAAAAGATCAATCCACAAAGCAATATTTCACTACAATCAGACAAAGAACACCCTTAGTCCCTGTCAAACTAACCCTTGATCTTGGTGGTGAACATCAATGGGTTGACTGTGACCAAGGCTATGTTTCATCCACTTATAAACCGGTACGTTGTGATTCAGCCCAATGTTCCCGAGCCAAATCTATAAGTTGTATCACAGAATGTTACTCTGCCCGAAGGCCGGGTTGTAACAACAACACTTGTGGTTCATTCCCTGAAAATACTGTCACAAGAAGTGGTACTAATGGTGAGATTGGTCAAGATGTTGTATCGATTCAATCAACCGATGGGTCCAACCCTGGTCGGGTTGTTTCGGTTAGTAATTTGATTTTCACTTGTACCTCAACCTCTCTTCTTGAAGGTCTTGCAAATGGTGTTAAAGGTATGGCTGGACTTGGAAGGACTTTGATTTCACTTCCTTCTCAGTTTTCTTCTGCTTTTAGTTTTCCTAATAAGTTCGCTGTGTGCTTAAGTGCGAGAAAAGGTGTCGTTTGGTTTGGGGACAGTCCTTATGTTTTGCTTCCGAACGTTGATGTTTCTAAATCTTTGATTTATACTCCATTGATTCTTAACCGTAAAAGCACCACCTCGGTATCTGAACCTTCTTCTGATTATTTCATCGGGGTTAAGTCTATTAAGATTAGTGGAAATGAAGTTCCTTTTAATAGAACACTGTTAAAATTCGATAAATACGGATTTGGAGGAACCAAGATTAGTACAATAAGTCCTTACACCGTAATGCAAACCTCAATTTACAAAGGGGTTGTAAATGCATTCAACAAAAAGTTAGCTAAAGTCCCTAGAGTTTCAGCCGTGGCGCCTTTTGGTGCTTGCTTCAACTCAACCTTCATAAGCAGTACTCGAGTCGGGCCAAGAGTTCCAAAGATCGATCTTATGTTGCAGAGAAGCAAGGTTTGGAGTATTTTTGGTGCTAATTCGATGGTACAAGTTACAAAAGATGTGGTTTGTCTTGGATTTGTTGATGGAGGAGAACATCCAAGAACTTCTATTGTGATTGGAGGACATCAGTTGGAGGATAATTTGCTACAGTTTGATCTTTCAGCTTCAAGACTCGGCTTTAGCTCTTCACTTTTGTTTAAACAAACTACTTGTGCGAATTTCAACTTTACTTCTAAATATTAGACCTGATTCTCTTTTCAATTAATGTTCTGTTATTTCAGTTCAATAAATTTCAGTAATTTCAACTCAACTTTTGATGTTATCCTACTCCTTTGCAACCACGTTATGTTTTCTTTTAATGAATTTACTGTTTTATAAAAATTCTCATAGTTGTAAAGTTTAATTTAAACTTACATATGACATAATATAATGCTTGTACATTGATTGAACAGATAATTTAAATGTGATCTTCAACTAGTACCAAAAAACTGACCATGTTCACTAAGACTTTGTTCTTGTTGGTGTAAAGTCGATAAATTTATTAAGTTTAGCCATATTCAATTTAGTGGCTTTCAACAAAATTTATAATTCAATCAGTAAAATTAATTTAAGTGAGCTCAGTTTATTCACAAACTACAGGACAACAGTGCTATAATTAAAGGCAAATGATATATACAGCCCTTTGGACTGTATATAAGCATTAATGGTTTTGTATTTTCAATAAAAAAGTGTGTTAATTTTCCAAATAATCATTTACTATTGTATATTGGAAACATACAATGTATTATGAGTGCATTTAAGAACCATGGGTATAATAAAAAAATAAACAAATATATTTTATAATCAAGGGTTAACGAATTGCTAGTACCGGTTTTAGGATATAATAAAAATATAAAAACGATTTTTATAACTAAAGGTTAACGGGTTGCTATTATGGGCTTTTAAGGTATAATAAAAAACCAAAATAAATTTTATAATTACAGATTAACGGGTTGCTATTAGGGGCTTTTAGAGTATAATAAAAAATAAAAAATAATTTATAATTAATGGATAACGGGTTGTTATTAGGAATTTTAGATATAATAAAAAATAAAAAATAAAATTTTATAACCACAAAATTGACGAGTTGCAATTAGAAGCTTGAAAAAAATAAAATTTACAACTAAAAGATCACGAGTTGTTGCCGGAAAACGTTTACAATAATAATAAAAAAACTAAAATTATATTAATAAATAAGGGAAATAGAAAATGGTAAAATTGGATAAATAAAAGAACAATAAAGCCTCTTGGATAGAATCTATCTAGATAGAAAAAAAAACATGACATAAATTACTCAAATACCCTCATTTAATATTATTATTAATTTAATATATAATTAATTTATGTTTAGATTTCCCATAATAATAATGATTATCTCAATTCCTAACACTTTGACAATATTAATAGTTATTAATTAAACTAAATGAAAAAAATATATATTTATAAGCTAAATGCATTAGTAGCATAGCCTTCGACTTTTTCTATTTTTATGTTAAAAACCAATAACTAAAAATGAAAATCTTTCCGAGAACAAAAGAGAAAAAGAAATAGCACAAATCAACAAATGAAAATGACACAAATATATTAAATAGACTGAATTTTTATTTAATTAAATATTTTTAAGCCAAATTTTTCATTGTCATTACATGATTCAGTACATCATGATACTATTTTCTTCTTTCCTCAAACGGCAAAATCTGATGCTCTGGAACTTTCTCTGTCCTGATGGCGAGGTAAGAAGGAGTCCCTGCCGCTAACTCTTAATATCACTTAATATCATAAGAGATGAGGTTGAACTATCAATCACAATCACCGGAGCAACTTTTTTACTGAACTGACTTGAAAAAAACTGAACTAAATTGAAAAAAACTGAATTGAATTATTGACTGAATGTGTGTTAAATTTACTAAATTTACTGAACTTAACTTAACTTAATTTTACTGAATTTAAATAAAAAGAATAGGGCCTAAGGTCATGTTTTTTTCGACTTAATTTAGTAAAATTCAGTTCAGTTCAATAAATTTAATAAAATCATAACATGTTCAGTCAATAATTCAGTTCAGTTTAGTTTTTTTCAGTTCAGGGTTTTTTTAAGTTCTTTTCAACTTAATCATAACACATTTAGTAAAATTTAGGGTTTTGTTAGGGTCTTTTAGGGTTTTTTTAAGTTCTAAAGTACATAGATAGTCTTACATGTTAGAGAGTTAAGTGTTAATCATCCCAAGGGAATGCATTTACTTTGCGATAGCATGTCAATCGACAATTTACATTGCTAAATTTTTTATTACACCAAATTAGGTTCCCACACGTGTTCAATTGGTGGATATTTTCACAAAAGCACTCGGACGTATACAGTTTGAGTTTCTAATGCTAGTTGGGCATTTGTTATCTCCATACTCCAACTTAATAGTAGGAGATAATTTTTCATTAATAGATCAAATATATATATTAACATTTTAGTTTAAAAAATAAATTAAAATTAATTTTTTTATTATAAGTGAAGTAATAATTTTAATAAGAAAACATATTATTGCTTTTTAAAAAAACATATTATTGAATTGAATTAAAAAGCAAAATAAATTTAGAACTTGAATTAGTGAAGAAAAAAAAATGGATAGCAACATTTTCAAACCAAGTAATTAGATTAACTATTTTTTTCCTCATTTTTATTTATGATCATAATTAATTTTTTTGTGAAAAAAATATAATAGTTAATCTAATTAGCAATTCCCAACACATGCACACATTTTAAAATCATGAATCATTCCACCAAATAATACACATTGTTCTAGGTGATTTTATTAGTTTATTAAATAGGTGAAAGTTCCAATAAACAAATAAAAAATAGAAAAAGGATATAAAAGACATTACATGTGACAAAAATCTAATTCTATCCATTCTATCTATAAATTTTCTATCCATTTAGCATCATCCATAAAAAAAATAGAAAAAAAAGGGACGGGTCAAACATAGATCTTTTTGTGGTAAGTGTGCATTTAATTTTTTATTTGAAATTCTAAATTGCAATTAATTACAAGGTTCTTATTTACAGCCCTAAGGGCTGTAAATATCAGGACCCATAATTAAATGCTTCAAAAACATTTTCTGGACAGTACTGAATGAATTAATATCCATATCTATTGATAAGATTTTCTTTTCTTATACGTTCTTATATGACTGAATAAATAATATGCAATATGTAAGATAAAATAAATAAATTATTAAACTAATTTCCACTTTGATATTATTCTACCGGTAGTATCATATTCATGGTTAGTTAATAAATGTACACATTTACTCAGGATTTAATCTGCTCTCTTTTCAAAAAAAAAATATGAAACAAAAAGTTGGAGATAATTGAAGTTGGTCTTAAGTTGTTTTGTTGAGTTGTCACTCTGCTTTTTTACTCAAAAAAATAATGTGAAGTGGTGCAAAATTCGGATTGATTTTCATAAATTTGTTTTGCAGGATTAGTTACAACAGTAAACATTATGGGTAAATGACTACTTAAGCTATATTTCATAAACAATATTGAAAAACCATAAAAATAACAAAGTACAAGATTATTCAGAGTTGAAATTAATTAATTAAAATCCCTTGTTTAAAATTTGAAATTAGAGCACTCAATTTCTTCAAACAGAAGAGTGGATGTAAAACCAAGCCTGGAAGAAGCCAAATCAAATTCAAGAAGATTATCTTGAATTTGATGTGCTCCTATATCTATAAATGTTGATTGAAGATTTCTGTCCGAGCCTCCATCGATTATCGATAAACAAATTACGTCTTTGTTTATCTCCACCATTGAATTCGCTCCATGAATATCCCATCTAATTGTCTCGTCCTCAAACGTAAATGCAATTTCAGGAACCCCGGGTCCTAGAATTGACATCCCCAAATTTCCTACGGAATAACAATCAGAAAAAGGAGCAACTGCTTCGACCTTTTTCAGGTTCGGTGTCTGGAGTAATTCAGCATCGAATGCCTTAACTAGTGCTTTGTAAATTGAAGTCTCGAAAGTTGTATAAGGTTTTACCGTTGTTATCTTTGAACCTCCATCTCCGGTCTTTTGGAACTCGAGCAATGTTGAGTTGATCTTAATAGGCACTCCGTTGACCATAATTGATGTAATTTTAACAAAGTATTCCTGCAATAGAGGTCCTCGTATTCTAGGAGTTGCTGTTCTGCCGTAATTGTTGTGTAGTTTTGTGTACTTAAATCGTGAGGTTACATCGATAAATTTCGATGTGTTGTAACCTGGGAAAAACATGTAAGGAGTTTTACCGAGGAACAAAACCCCGTTGGTTTTGGGTTTCGACGGCAAGCAAATGGCAAACTTTTTAGCATTCAGCCTAGGAGAAAGCTGGGAAGGAAGCGAAACTCTGTCTCTCGATAATCCGAGCATTCCCTTTGTACCACCAGCGAGATTAGTGAGACTAAAAGTCTCTGAGCAACCAAATATAACATCTGGAATTGTAACAACTGGACCGGCTTTTGATCCGTCGATAGATTGGACGGAAGCTTTGTCGACGGAAACAAATCCAGTACCTAGAGTTCCAAAAATATTATTTTGAACGTGGAGCATGCAACGTTTTTCAGTGGGAACACAGAACCCTTTAGCCACCGAACAAGCTGCCGAGCCACAAATGCCTTCTCTAGAAGTGGATGATTTGTAGGATGATGTGTTTAAGCAATCAAACCAAAGATGAGGGCCGCCGATATCGAGCACCAGGCCTACTTTAGCAGGAGGAGTGCCTAATGTGAGATGGGTTGTGTATTGAAGAGATGGGTCTTTGGTGATTGGAAGGACTAATGCTTTGGAATTTGAAGATGAGGTCTTAGATAAGAAAATTAGGACAGAAAAGACTAGAAATTGAGCTATGTTTGCCATTGGATAAGGTAATGTAATGAGAGATATGAAATGTTAGGGACTAAAGGGTTTAATTTATAGGGGTTTTGAGTACCAATTGGCCGCCATAGATGACATAGAAGTGAATTTTTGGGGTCAAAATCGTCCTCATATTGTTGAAAGAGTCTCTGTTTTGTAGGGTACATAGCCTCTAAAACACACCGGATTTGATTATATCAACCCAATTAGAGACATTGCAAGCTGGAACTGGGCCTCTTTGCAAGTATATATGTTAGACATAATTTCATGGGTGTTAGATTTCATTTTTCATGCATTTTGAGTACTACAAGGCTGACAAATAATGCCATTATATGTTTAATTTTTATGCAATGCTAATGCGTTTGAAGAGTATATAGTCTTGTAATTTTATGGAAACATTTGTTGTAATGACAAAATTTGTACATTTGGACAAATTTAAAGTTAGCGGATTTTAGCATTTTATAACACTGACCAAAAATCAAAAGTTACTAAATTTTATAAGACAAATCTTGTCATTTAGACCTTTACACTCGTAACTTATTAGGCTGTGACATTTTTTCTAGTCTGTACGCTTAGAAAATAAATAATACCGAGTTTTGGTTGAGATCCTATGGCTTTTAGTACTTAAAGCAATTGTGCCACAATAACGATTCCACCTGACAGCTGCACAAGTGGCTTCACATTAGTCTAATCTGGCCTTCTATTTGACTCTTAACTTCAAGACCATTCTTCCGTACTTCGAAAAATTATTTCACACATGCATAAAATTCCTTACAAATATACTCTCTTTGTATATTGAATTAACTTCTATGTATTACGGTTAATTATCAGTTTTTTGTTTTTTGTTGAATTGATTTTTTATCGCTCTTGTAATTAAGTAGTGTTGAATTTGAATCTCGAAAATTTCATTATTTGGTCAAATTAAAACACACATGCTAGAATGAGTTTGTATTACACAAGTTTTAAGCCATTAGCGCACCCATTGTGGTGGAAGGACATGACGCTGATACGTCTCATTTATACAGGATTTTTAGTAGTATTTTAGGTTAGTTTCGTGTCTATTTCATGAGTCTTTGTGTATGATTTATTAGTGATTTGTTCTATTTTATGTTTTCCTTTGTTTTGGTGTCTTTTTATGATTTCAGGTGGTTCCGGTTCGATTCGAGGCGTTACCAGTTGAACCAAGGCTTGGTTAGGGATGTTGGGAGTCATCTTGGCGAGACGTCATCGCTGTCTCGCCGAGACAGCGCCCTTGTCTCGGCAAGATGTGTATCGCGAGACTGTTTGGACGACCTTCAATAAATTTGGCATAACTCTCTCATACAAACTCCTTTTGAGATGATTCAAGTGGCTCTAGAAAGCTAAGACATTGTCAGACGACTTTCTTGATTTGTGTTTTTCGAATTTGTAATGGAAGTCGGTCAAAAAGAGGTTCAAAGTTGACATATGTTCCGATCTTGGCGAGACCACATAGTGTCTCAACGAGATGGGTATTTTTACCCCTCCTTGGATGCCTAAAAAGACCTAGGACCCACCTAATTTCATATTTGGTCATTTTCCACTCCAGTGGTTTGGAAAAGAACCAACTAGCAAATCGTAAAAACATGCTAATGGCCAATCCACCTCTAGAGAAGATAAAAAACAACCAACCCAAATGAATTGATGTCTCGATTGGGTGGGTGTTTTTATAGACCTCTTACACTTACTTTGATTATTATAATATTTGTTTTAAAAAGAACTAATATAATAAAAGGTTTTGTATAAGATTAATGGATATAAATTAATATTACAAAATTTTGTGTGATATGAGGATCCATTAAATTAGTGAACATTAGAGTGAAATTTTCTTTTGTTGTGTTTTGAATGAAAAGTGGTTTAGAATAATGTTATTTAATACTATTCACTAGAAATGCTCTAATAAAACGAGAACAATATTAGATAAGAGTACTATAGAGGTACAACAATTATATAAAATGTGATTTTCAATTATTCAATGATTTTGTATAAAGCAATAAATATTTTAATACGTCAAATTATCATTTTCTTATGTTGGATCTAATCTCCGCATATGCCTTCCTGGAGTACTGATAACGACTGCAATGTGCCTATTTGATTCTTATTTTTGTAGATTTTTATTGATTTACTGACAATGACTATTATTTAGAAGAAAAAGCACATAGATGGTAAACATCTTGTACAGATAAATATTTGACCCAGTTGTGTTGTTGAATAAAAATCTTATGATGGAATTAAATTATAGGCGAATGATTACAAAAAAATTCCAGAAAAATTCAATTGAAAAACAATATTAAAAAAAAACAATGAATTACAAGGCAGAATAAATAGTAAAATAGGAAGTTTAAAAGTTGAAATTAGAACACTCAATTTCTTCAAAGAGTAGAGTGGAAGTAAAACCAAGCCTGGAAGAAGCCAAATCAAATTCAAGAAGATTATCTTGAATTTGATGTGCTCCTATGTCTATAAATGTTGATTGAAGATTTCTGTCTGAACCTCCATCGATTATCGATAAACAAATTACGTCTTTGTTTATCTCCACCATTGAATTCGCTCCATGAATATCCCATCTAATTCTCTTGTCCTCAAACGTAAATGCAATTTCAGGGACCCCGGGTCCTAGAATTGACATCCCCAAATTTCCTACGGAATAACAATCAGAGAAAGGAGCAACTGCTTCGACCTTTTTCAGGTTTGGTGTCTGGAGTAATTCAGCATCGAACGCCTTAACTAGTGCTTTGTAAATTGAAGTCTCGAAAGTTGTATAAGGTTTTACCGTTGTTATCTTTGAACCCCCGTCTCCGGTCTTTTGGAACTCGAGCAATGTTGAGTTGATCTTAATAGGCACTCCGTTGACCATAATTGATGTAATTTTAACAAAGTATTCCGGCAATAGAGGTCCTTGTATTCTAGGAGTTGCTGTTCTTGCGTAATTGTCGTGCAGTTTTGTGTACCTAAATTGCGAGGTTACATCAATCAATTTTGATGTGTTGTAACCTGGGAAAAACTTGTAAGGCGTTTTACCGAGGAACAAAACGCCGTTGGTTTTGGGTTTCGACGGCAAACAAATGGCAAATTTTTTAGCATTCAGCCTAGGAGAAAGCTGAGAAGGAAGCGAAACTCGGTCCCTTGATAACCCGAGCATTCCCTTTGTACCATCAGCGAGATTAGTGAGACTAAAAGTCTCGGAGCAACCGAAGATAACATCAGGAATTGTAACCAGCGGACCGAACTTTGATCCGTCCGTAGATTGGATGGCAACTTTATCGACAGAAACAAAAGCAGTACCGAGAGTTCCAAAGATACTGTTTTCAACGCTGAGCATGCAACGTTTTTCGTTGGGAAAGCAGTCGCCTTTAGCGACGGAGCATGCCGCCGAACCACAAATGCCTCCTCTAGAAGTGGATGATTGGTATGATGATGTGTTTAAGCAATCAAACCAGAGATGACGGCCTCCGATATCGAGCACGAGGTCGATTTTAGCGGGAGGAGTGCCTAATGTGAGATGGGTTGTGTATTGAAGAGTTGAGTCTTTGGTGATTGGAAGGACTAATGCTTCGGAATTTGAAAATGAACTTTTAGATAAGAAAATTAGGAGAGTAAAGACTAGAAATTGAGCTATGTTTGCCATTAGATGAAGTAATGTAATAAGTGATATGAAAAGTTTAAGGATTAAAACATGTAATTTATAGGGGTCTCGAGTACCAATTGGCCTCCATAGTTGACTAGACTTTCATGATGTGGAGGTCCTAATCGTCCTGATATTGTTGAAAGAGTCTTGTATTGTAGGGTATATAGCCTCTAAAACACACCACATTTGACCGTTGTTAGTTGTCCCACTTGATATTGCAAGCTGGAAGCGTGCCTAAATGTCAAGGGCTTTGTCCAACCCTTTTGTAAAAACTTAGGTCCATAATAGTTAAACATCAATCCACATCTTTTATATTAATTTCTAACACATTCTCTCATTCGAATGCCTTTTAAATTTGAAGTGTACGCATAATTATAAGATCATCTCACCATGTGTTTTTAATTCACTAATAAATTGAGTTGTTAGGACCGAAACTCAAAACTCTTATCTATATATATATATATATATATATATATATATATATATATATATATATATTAAAGGAGTAACAATAAGGATGAGGTGTCAAGCCCTCCTTTTTTCACTCCTAAAATGCTTAGGTGTCAATTTGTCATTTTTTTGAATTATTAGATTATGTATTATATAGATTTTATTTCCTATCTATATTAGATTCCATATTAGATTAAGATTTTGAAAATGAAATAGAAAACAATTATTTAATAAGGAAACAATTATATTTTGTATGTACACATTGATAATAAGGAAATAATTAAATTATTAATTGATTAAGTTAATATATTAGTAAATAATTTTTTTGCATTTTTTACATATATCATGTCATATTAATAAAATTGTTTGTTTATTTTACGAGTATAAAATTGCTAATTCAAATATATTTTCAAGAATAAAATCAATTTATTGATATGTATATAAGAACTTTTAAAATATTTTTTTTTCAAAATAAAATAAAATATTTTATTTATATATTATAAAGGAGTAACAATAAGGATGAGATGTTGAGCTCTCCTTTTTTCGCTCCTTTAAAATATACGTGTCAATTTCTCCTAATTTTTATTTTCTTAATTATATTTTCTCATCTTAATATTATTTACTTTCATATTTCTCATGATATGGTATTAAATTTAATGTTTCTTTTTTAATTCTTTACCATATGTAACAATTTGTCCAATATTATAATTGATTTTTTCAAATTCTTACCATAAATAACAATTAGACTAATTTCAATAAATAATATTTACATTATTGAAAATTTTATTTCCTACATCTAGAGACATGTATTATTTTATATACTTAAGATTCTAAAGTTTTGAAAGTTAGGTTCGGGTTTAGTTTGGGTTGATAATTTAGGCCCGGGTTAAGAATATATGATTGGATTTGAGTTTATGATTAAGTTCGGGTTGAGATTTAGAATTAGTTGATTAGTAGTATTTATGTCATAATAATGTTGCACAAACAATTTAGATTTTAATATACAAGAAACAATAAATAGTATTTACATAATTAATTATGGTTATATAATGTGGTCTTATCTAACGTCTCAGAGCGCCCGTTAGCGAGCTCGATATAAATTAAAAAGAAATTATAAAATAATTATACTGATAATAAAAACAAATGAAAATATCATTCATATTAACTATATTGGAATTGAAAAGTTTTAACAATATTGATTACACTTTTAATGGTGTGAGAGTTTAGTGGACGGTTTCAAGTACATATTTCAAAAATCTAATTAATTATTCTAAATTTTTTAAATTTATATATTTAAAAGATATAACCGTGCATAGCACGGGCCAACAACTAGTATTATAGTAATTCTAATACCATTTTAAGAAATCAATTAAACTAAAAGTTTTATTTAAGTTAGTTGATCGCCTCACTTTTACAAGTTAAAAGCATTTGGCCCACAGTATCACACTTGCAGCCTAAAAGAATGTTGGAACTTATTACTTTAACAGTTATTTAATCAAATTTTCCGAATTTATTGACAAAATTTAGAGAATTTCATACTTTTCTGAGGTTTATCTTATAAAATTAATTTAATAGCATAACATACATTTTAGACAATTTTTTGTTATTACTTGTATCTTATAGACTTGAACTTGTGTGTACTGTAAGGATTTTTTTTTTTTTAAAATTGTTTTACGGTGGTGAATCCAAGTTTGGAACTCCGGTGCCGAGTTTACACTCACATACATAAAATCAACTCCACATTTTTTTTTCAAAGCTCACGCCTTCTATTAAAAATAAGGGAAAAACGAAATTTTTGACAAAACTAGATGAGTTCCAGCAAAATTTTCAATATTAGTTTAAAGTGCTTTCTATGGTTACTTTGAAGTAACCACTACTTTATTTTTATTACCATTGGATCACATCTCATACCACTAATCAAATGGTGATAATAGACAAAGTAATGGTTACTTTGTTTTTTACAAAGTAATCATAGAAAAACCCTTAGTTTAGATGAAATTTAATATATTTTAGAAGTTATTTTTATATTTCTGGCAAACTACTCGTCGAAAACCAACTTTACTATAAATTTATCATACCGGGAGGTTGGAACCAGTCAGCTAGAAGTTTACAAGGAGCGGCAATAGAACAACTGTAGCCGCATTTTCTTCCCTGAGGATGTGAGTGAGAATAAAATTCATTTAAGCAATTTGAGACAAGTAAACAAGCCAATGAACTCGAACTTTTCAAGAAAGACTAGTAGGATACAACTTAAGAAGAATGGCATCCCAACCAAAGCCAGTGCCACCCATGCTTATTTAAGCATATTCATTACAAGTTCCAAAATCATGGATTCCATAGAATTTAAAGTAATTTATCAAAATAACTTTATATTTTAGTACATCATGGAGTAGAATCGATCTGAATCAATTGGTTGAACCAAATCCTACTCTAAATCTAGTTGTATATCGTCCCTGTTTTTGGCAACATTACTTATAGCATGGAATTATTTTAGAGGTTTATAGTAAAATTGAAGTCAGCACAAGTATTTAGTCTAGAGTTAAGAGGTGGAGAGTTGAAGCCGAACACCGAATTCAGATCACATCTTCTTCAACTTGCACCATTGAATTTCTACCCAAAATAGTCCAAACAACATTGCTGCTCTGCAACACAAAATTAATCTTACGAACTCCTGGGCCCCCGTGTTGAGCTCTGCGTAGTAACGTTGAGTTAAAGCAAACACCAAAACGTGCAACATTTCGAATCCTAGCGACTCTAGAAAAATTCGTGATGTACGTATTTAAGAAAGCTTGGTAAATTGAAGTTTCCATTACAGTGTACGGACTTATCGTACTAATCATAGTTCCTTGAAATCCTTGATTATCAATTTTTAATAACGTTGTATCTAATGGAACATTATTTCCATTAATGTTAATTGAAGTAACTTCAATGAAATAATCAGAAGAAGCTTCACCTTCAAAATAGCCCATCGCGGTGCTTATAGGGTTAAGAATCAACGGAGTGTACATCAAAGATGCAGAACGATCAATATTATCAACATAATAAGGACTTTCACCAAACAAAACGAAACCGTTTTCGCCATTTGTTGAATTAGTTAAGCATAGAGCAAACTTCCTATCAAAACCAAAAGCAGAAAAAACTTGAGAAGGAAGTGAAATCAAACTTCTTCCAAGTCCAGCAATACCTTGTACACCACTAGCAAGACCTTGTAGAAAATAGGTTCTACCACAAGTGAATAACAATTCAGGAACCAAAACAAACCGACCCGGATTCGACTCATCAGTTGCTCGAACTACTACAACATCTTGACCAACCACACCGTTGCTTGGAATACTTATGACTCGGTTCGGTTATCGGCGAGTGCAGCACATATATCGTCAACACAAGCATTTGATTGGATTAATGCACACTGGGTTGAATGCAATTCACTGATTTAAAAGTGGAAGAAACATAATTATCTGGGTTACAATCAACCCATAGGTTTGGGCCACCAAGATCAATAACCAATTTTACAGGGTTCTTTGGTAAATTTGAGTTACATATTGCTTTGTGGATTGATCTTTTTTCACAGGTAGGACTACTGAATTGGGAGATGTCACAGCTTCTATGGATGGATATATGAGAACGACAAGAGTTGAGCACAAGAAAAGCAAGTAATAATTAGAGGGATAACCCATTTCACTAAGAAATTTAATGGTTATTGCATAATGAGCATTTGATTTGCACGCCTCAAGCTACGGGTCAAATGTGTGAGGAGTTGTGTTAAAAATTAATATAAAAAATGTCTTCGAACCACTATAAACTTAAACTTGTTTCAATGTGTTTCTTAACAAACTTTATAGGCTATTTATATGCTTAATACTTATCTAATCTTGAGCGCTTATTAACACAAGGAACTTCCCGTTTATCCATTCCCACTATATTAGAAGAATTCTTTTCCCTAATCACCACCCTTATTTGACTTTTTATCAACCTCAGATGTTTTATTTAGTTGGATGAATTATATGGTTATTTCACTACTATTCCCAAAATGAAATGGTGCCAAAGCAAATCTGGTAATAAAAACGTACTCTTTACCATAACTGAATACATCTTAATTTGTTTTACTTTTTGTCAATTATGAATTTTGTTAATCAAGTAAGTTGCATGAATTATATGCCAAGTTCACTACTAGTTTTCAAGTTGTAAATTACGCCATTGATTCAAATTAAATGATAGTCTGTTGCATGAATTATATGGTAACTTCACTCCTACTAACTTTTCTCTACTCACAACATGAAATGGTGCCAAAAGCAAATCTAGTAATTAAAAGGTACCCTTTACCAAAACTAATACGTCTTAATTTGTTTAGCTTTTTCCACTCTAGATTTTTTTTAACAACTCGTAAGTTGCATGTATTGTATGCCAACTTCACTTCTTGCTTTCAATTCCTACTTTCAAAATCAAATGCTGCCAAAACAAATGTAGTAATTGAAGGTACCCTTTACTAGTACTCTTAAACCTGTTAGGCCCAATTCTTTTTGGTTAAAATTTGCTCAACTGGATAAAATTTGATGAACTGATCTGGCTAAACTATTTATTGAATGTGTAATGAATTTTGCCGAATTTGTTGAACTGAATTGAAGTTTACTCAAAATAAGCAACAAAAGATATGACCTTATTCATGGATGAAGTGAACTGAATTTGCTGAATTGGTTAAATTGGCTAAATTTGGTTGAATATTTAAGAAATTTTGCTAAACTTGACTACACTGAATTTGACTTAATTGAACTGAACTGAATTTTGCTGAAATAAACCAAATAAACATAGACTTGTGCATCAATGTTTGTTACCAAAGTCTAACTCACTACGAAAGTTATTTACTAAGAAAGGGATTAGACTAATGGCGTAGATCCATATTAAACTATGACTCTTGATAGTAAGAAAATAGTACTCTTTTTGATCAAGAGTTACAAAACGTTTATGTAACCTGTAAGACAATAAATAAGTAAAGTTTGGGGTCGTCGTTCAGCAATCTCGCTTTGTTGCCTAAGTTAGTGTGCAATTTAGGTGATGGAGATGACCTGGATGGCCATTACAAACGGTACGATGATTGATTGTGTTAAAGTTGACTTACCTTAATGTTATCTGATTCCACGCTTATATAGGGATATGTGTTGGACGTAGTTAATAAGTAAATACATACTTGACTATTTCTCCCTTATTTTATGCAACTACTCCTATTCAATCTTAAGGGCCTGTTTGGTAAAACGTTTCGTGAGAGCATATAACGTTTCGTAGGAGTATATAGAATTTTTATTCTAATATGATGATATATAGGTGTTTCGTTAAGAAATTTAAACTACACCATTTAGCATTTTGGAAGCAAAACAGAGCGTTTCGTGAAATGCTCCAATTTAGAGTTTTTCACGAAATGCTAGTTTGTATTTTAAATCACAAGTAGACTTTGACCAAATTACCCTAACTTATTATTATTATTTTATTTATATTTATAAATGGTATTTTGATGAGTGCCTAAATCAACAAAGAAAAGTCCACTTTAATTCTATGTTATTTAGTTAATTTAGTTGTTATTTTGGATTTATTGCTTGTTTTGGCATTTCTATCTTTACATGGCCTAAATGATTAAAAGGAGCATAATTAGCACATTTTGGAGCAATCTTGGACTAAGATGGACACTGGAGCAGAATTGAAGGAGCTGGATGCAAAGTCAGAGTTAGCCTTGCCCAAGGCTAAGCAGTTTCGGGATTTCAGATTCCTATTTTGAGGAGGACTTCTTTCCTGACTTATCAAGACTAATCTGGACATCAGTAAATGACTTGGCAGCCACGAAATTAGAGGGATTTTCACAGTTTAGGAAGAGTTCTATTGTAATCAATTCTCTTATTTTCCTAGTTATCTTTTAGGAGTAGGTTTTAGCTATTTAAAGACGTATCCTCTGTACGTTTAAAAAGGTTAGTTTTTGTTCTAGGTTTTTATTGGTTTCGACAGTAGATTGCTTTTATTTTCCATGGCCATGTTTGGCTAAATTATCAATTTCGGTTGAAGGTTTAATTCAAATGCAGCTTTCTTCATTATTGTGAGATCGTTTATTTCTTCTTAATCTCATATCGTTTATTTATCCATAGTAGCTTATCTTAATTGTTGATTATTCTTTGAATGATAATGGCCTGTTATTCTTAGGATTGAATTGACATATAGCTGATTTGATGAGATTAAGTAGTCAACGAGTCATTACTTAATCGAATCAATCAAGTAGCAATCAAGGTTATAAATTGAGTTATTCTTTGTATTTGGAGTATAATCTGATCTTGACAAATTCAGGTTCTTCCATGTGACATTAATACAAAGGTAATTAGATTTATCACTTTGAATGAATAAGTAATTTGGTTTCTGAATCGATATCGCTGAGAATCGGTTGGCTTAGATTGGGTTCTTCTAGTTCATAAAGCTGTTAACAGGTTAAATCTTTAGACCGCTGAGGCAAGGTTATTTGTTAATTAGGAATTAGTTATTTGCCGTGCTTGATTAATTCATTAATATGGAAGAATACATCAAACTGATCCGATATGTGTTTATGAAGATAATATTCTGTCAATGATCAATGTGTTTAAATCTGTCCCGCGAATACCTTTAACTGGAATTGATCTTTCTATTTTGTTTTTGTTTAATTTAGTTCGGTGTAGTTAATTATTTCTTTAGCAAATCAAACTTTCAAAACCCCCCTTTTTTACTTTACTTGTGTCTTGATTATCAATTCAATTCAAGTAAAGTAAAAAAGGGGGGTTTTGAAAGTTTGATTTGCAAAAGAAATAATTAACTACACCGAACTAAATTAAACAAAAACAAAATAGAAAGATCAATTCCAGTTAAAGGTATTCGCGGGACAGATTTAAACACATTGATCATTGACAGAATATTATCTTCATAAACACATATCGGATCAGTTTGATGTATTCTTCCATATTAATGAATTAATCAAGCACGGCAAATAACTAATTCCTAATTAACAAATAACCTTGCCTCAGCGGTCTAAAGATTTAACCTGTTAACAGCTTTATGAACTAGAAGAACCCAATCTAAGCCAACCGATTCTCAGCGATATCGATTCAGAAACCAAATTACTTATTCATTCAAAGTGATAAATCTAATTACCTTTGTATTAATGTCACATGGAAGAACCTGAATTTGTCAAGATCAGATTATACTCCAAATACAAAGAATAACTCAATTTATAACCTTGATTGCTACTTGATTGATTCGATTAAGTAATGACTCGTTGACTACCTAATCTCATCAAATCAGCTATATGTCAATTCAATCCTAAGAATAACATGCCATTATCATTCAAAGAATAATCAACAATTAAGATAAGCTACTATGGATAAATAAACGATATGAGATTAAGAAGAAATAAACGATCTCACAATAATGAAGAAAGCTGCATTTGAATTAAACCTTCAACCGAAATTGATAATTTAGCCAAACATGGCCATGGAAAATAAAAGCAATCTACTGTCGAAACCAATAAAAACCTAGAACAAAAACTAACCTTTTTAAACGTACAGAGGATACGTCTTTAAATAGCTAAAACCTACTCCTAAAAGATAACTAGGAAAATAAGAGAATTGATTACAATAGAACTCTTCCTAAACTGTGAAAATCCCTCTAATTTCGTGGCTGCCAAGTCATTTACTGATGTCCAGATTAGTCTTGATAAGTCAGGAAAGAAGTCCTCCTCAAAATAGGAATCTGAAATCCCGAAACTGCTTAGCCTTGGGCAAGGCTAACTCTGACTTTGCATCCAGCTCCTTCAATTCTGCTCCAGTGTCCATCTTAGTCCAAGATTGCTCCAAAATGTGCTAATTATGCTCCTTTTAATCATTTAGGCCATGTAAAGATAGAAATGCCAAAACAAGCAATAAATCCAAAATAACAACTAAATTAACTAAATAACATAGAATTAAAGTGGACTTTTCTTTGTTGATTTAGGCACTCATCAAAATACCTCACACTTAAACATTGCTTGTCCTCAAGCATATAAAGTTTGTCAATCACTTGTCTCTACAAAGAAACGCACGCACCTACCTTTCCTAAGTCCCCCTAGTGTTATGAAGAACAATGTTATTTCAATCGTCAATAGTAGAAGACTTTCACAATTTCAACTATGTTTTCCACAATATGAAAGGTTAAGAATAGATCAATCAATTTTCAAAAGGAATACGTTGAAGTTGCAACACCCTCTCGAATTTCTCACAAATCACACAAGTGTTTAGGCTAAGATGTATTTGAGAAATCACACAAGTCACAACCATGAAATAGAATTAACCATAAGCTTGCCTATATATCAAGTCTCCACCGCTAGCATTGAATCGAAGCATAAAATCAAAGGGTCTTAAGAAGGGTTATAATATGGCTGGGGCGAGGCTGAGGTAAAGTAAAATGTGAAAAGGGTGAGCTGAAAATAGCAAAGATTTGAGAAATCACCACACTACTTCCAACTGAACTGGCCAAAAGATAAACAAACTAAAAGACTTATTTACAGACACAAGACGAACATAAACAAAAACCATCTCGCAAATGAATCATGAATATCAAAACGTATCAGAATAATATGATCACTTTTTGAGAACAAAGACGAAAATAAACATATAAGGACTGACAAATGAATGCCTTCTTTTTAACATTCCCTTTTTCTTTCTCTGCCTTTTCTGTTTTTCAAGGCTTTTTCTTTTTCTTTTTTTTCTTTTTTTTTTTACAACAGCCTACTGATGTTTCTACAGGCTGAAGCTTTTTCATTTTCTGATTATTTACAGACTCCCAAAAACATGAACTTGAAAATTAAAAAGATGCTATCTATTTCCATTTGACACGGTAAGCACAACCACAATTAGCAAGCACAAAAGTTTATGCCTATTTTGATTTCGTGGTTCTCAATACTTGGAAATTACAGCAAAAATAATTACAATTGCAAAAACGACATAAAAATTAAACTCTGAAGGCTAAAGCACCTTTGGCCAAAAGGTGATATACACACGGGTTTAAACAAAGAAAGCGGAAAAGGCTCAAATAGGGTTAACTATGGCTAGGAAAATGTTCTTCATCTGGTGTGTCATTGTGACACTTTAGCAATTCCGTGTTGTGAAGAGGCTAAGGGTAGGAAACCTAAATGCCCTAATCATTTTAAATGCTTCAATTCATCGGTCTCGATATGCATAACAAGGCAAGTTCTAGAATTTTTCTTTCATGGGGACACTCTCACCTAGAGAGCGGAGTGTAATGTTCCGCTCTTTCTCCATCGGCTCTAAAACGTACCAAATAAGGGTTGGTAGTGTTGCAAGGTTCAAAATATTCCTTTTTTTAAATTGACTTTCACCATAAAAGATTATTCACATGGTTTGCATAATTTAGTTGTTATTCACCCTCTAGTTCTATCAAATTTATTTGTTATGAACTTAATAAAACTGACGGGACTCAGTACTAGACTAGCTTTGATAGTCAATTTTCAAGCATAAATGAGAGACGTGTTTTGACACTCTCTAGAACAAGCAATCGGTACCCACCTCACACTATTTTAAGCACGATGTTTGCAAAATCAAAAAACATATCACATTGTGGGTACCTCACACTTAATCTCAAGCATATGATAGCAAAAATGGACAATTTCAATTTCAGCAACACAAACAGCAATTATATCCACAAAACATCCAGCAAAAATAATCATCCCCCTCCCCCTCTTTTTATATTGCATTGTCCTCAATGCGAAATTTAGACATTTTATGGGCAAAGGCAGCAAACAACCACAACTCAAAATAAGAATACAAAAGTTAAGAAATTGCTTACTGCCCTTTTTTAAGAGGAAGGGGGCCTCGCGCTTCATCGCTTCCGATTAAAAGATGACGTTCTCCGGTGAGAGATCAAACCGCCTCTATTAGTGAAAGGATGATGATCGATGACGGGAAGCAATGATTGACAGCATGGAGATGAATGGAGTGATGTGGCTTGAGGGTTTGAAGAGAACGATTCAAGGTGGGGATGAGGTGGTGACTGTTACCGTCGGTGAGGCTGGTGGTGATGAAACTGGTTGAAGATTGACGGTGAAGTCGACTGCCGGTGACAACTTGGTGGTCAGGAGAGATGGTTGGCGGTGGTGATAGATAGATAGATTTTAGGGTTCTTTGTTGTGAATTATCTGTCCAGGAAGGGAAATAGTTAAAGTACATAAAGAAAAATAAGTAAAAGAAACTAAAAGTAAATAAGGCTTAAAGCCCATAAATCCTTTTAATATTTTACAAATGTTATTTATCTATGCTTTAACTACTTGCCCAAAAGCCAATGAAAAATACTAAGGGTAAATTAGAGGCTTTAAGGTCCATTTCTCCTTTTTAAAATAAGAAACCCAAATTCCATTCCTCCATTGTTGCATCTCTTTAAACCTGCAACCGAGCCCAAGATAGAAGATGATAGAAGTTACAATAGTTATCCTAAAGCAATAAAAAAAACGAAAAAAAAAAAAAAAAAAAAAAAAAACTAAGACTAAATATAAATGATAGTCGTTAGCCTTGGGCAAGGCTAACACTGGGCTGCCTCCCAGAAGCGCTTTTCTTTAACGTCTTTTAGCCAGACGTTTGCGAAGGTGCACTATCCAATCCCTGACCGTTCAAAAACCTTTTCATCCCACTTGTAACCACACATATTTCCAATATAGCTCGGGTTACTCATTTTCTGCACAATCGAGTCAACAAAGTTAATCTCAAAAATAATTTTAGGTGCAAGAGGATACAAAATTATACCCTCTTGACCATCCAAATTTTTATCAACTTTAAAACTTGAGTCAATTAGAAAATCATGTTCTAAATTTACATCTAAAACATGGAAATTAGTTGAACAATCTGGTTTATCATTAACCATAACATTGTTATCATTGATTAACATCAGAAAATTCTCTATGATTTCTTCCTCTTCCTTAGCATGTTGATTTGACACTGCAGGGATACTCGGCTGAACAATAACAGAACCCCATAAGTCCAGTTGAGACATTTGTTGGTTTTGCCTTTGAATAGCTTGCCTAATGGTCATCTTCGACTGATTATCAATAAAATCAAAACAAGTTAAACTAATCCCCGGCAACGGCGCCAAAATTTGATAGGCGTCGAAACCACCAAAAATAATTCCTAACTTTTCTCTGCAACGGATAAACTGTAAACAAGGTAAGCAGGGTCGAACCCAAGAGATTAGTAACGAATTAATTGAATTGATAATCAAGACACAAGTAAAGTAAAAAAGGGGGGTTTTGAAAGTTTGATTTGCAAAAGAAATAATTAACTACACCGAACTAAATTAAACAAAAACAAAATAGAAAGATCAATTCCAGTTAAAGGTATTCGCGGGACAGATTTAAACACATTGATCATTGACAGAATATTATCTTCATAAACACATATCGGATCAGTTTGATGTATTCTTCCATATTAATGAATTAATCAAGCACGGCAAATAACTAATTCCTAATTAACAAATAACCTTGCCTCAGCGGTCTAAAGATTTAACCTGTTAACAGCTTTATGAACTAGAAGAACCCAATCTAAGCCAACCGATTCTCAGCGATATCGATTCAGAAACCAAATTACTTATTCATTCAAAGTGATAAATCTAATTACCTTTGTATTAATGTCACATGGAAGAACCTGAATTTGTCAAGATCAGATTATACTCCAAATACAAAGAATAACTCAATTTATAACCTTGATTGCTACTTGATTGATTCGATTAAGTAATGACTCGTTGACTACCTAATCTCATCAAATCAGCTATATGTCAATTCAATCCTAAGAATAACATGCCATTATCATTCAAAGAATAATCAACAATTAAGATAAGCTACTATGGATAAATAAACGATATGAGATTAAGAAGAAATAAACGATCTCACAATAATGAAGAAAGCTGCATTTGAATTAAACCTTCAACCGAAATTGATAATTTAGCCAAACATGGCCATGGAAAATAAAAGCAATCTACTGTCGAAACCAATAAAAACCTAGAACAAAAACTAACCTTTTTAAACGTACAGAGGATACGTCTTTAAATAGCTAAAACCTACTCCTAAAAGATAACTAGGAAAATAAGAGAATTGATTACAATAGAACTCTTCCTAAACTGTGAAAATCCCTCTAATTTCGTGGCTGCCAAGTCATTTACTGATGTCCAGATTAGTCTTGATAAGTCAGGAAAGAAGTCCTCCTCAAAATAGGAATCTGAAATCCCGAAACTGCTTAGCCTTGGGCAAGGCTAACTCTGACTTTGCATCCAGCTCCTTCAATTCTGCTCCAGTGTCCATCTTAGTCCAAGATTGCTCCAAAATGTGCTAATTATGCTCCTTTTAATCATTTAGGCCATGTAAAGATAGAAATGCCAAAACAAGCAATAAATCCAAAATAACAACTAAATTAACTAAATAACATAGAATTAAAGTGGACTTTTCTTTGTTGATTTAGGCACTCATCATATATCCATATTAGTCTTTTCACATGTCAACAACGATTGTTTTTTTGTAAGTTTTCCCATAACTAATTATCCAACAACTATCAACAAATAATAAAGCTGCAAAACTAACAGCAACGCCAAACATTGTCCTTAATCAAAACTTAACTGTATCTAGCATATATACCAACACTCTTTTACTCTGTAAATCATACTCTGTAAATCATTGAGATAAATATACAACAATCAATTAATTTCTATTTTATTCTCTGTACTTTCATAATCTTATAATAGGAGGGCGATGACCATGTTAGATAAGAATACGATTAAGGTCATGTTTTTTTATGCATTATCAATAGTTTAATTCAATTCGGTCTTCAAAAACAAGGCCCAAGTGTTGTATGAAACTAATTTGTTTTTTTTAATTGATTGGTAATAATTAGTACATAAGTAATTTCAAGGAAGCACAAGTTGTTTGTCTAGAGATTGAATCTGAAGGGCTGAAGCTGAGCACTGAATTTATGAGATCAAATAGTAGAAGATTATCCTCGAATTGATGCGCTCCAATCACAATAGGAGTTCTTGGATTTTCACCTCCATCGGCAAATCCAAGACAAAGCACATTTTCTTCAACTTGCACCATAACATTTGAAGTCCAAATCCTCCAAACAACACTGCTACTTTGTAACACAAAATTGACTCCTGGAACTCCTGGCCCCCTAAATTGAAAAGTGCTTATGAAGGTAGTATTAAAACAAGCACCAAAAGGTGCAACATTCGAAACTCTAGGGACTCGAGACCAAGAGTTGATGTACGTGCTTGGTAAATTGAAGTTTCCATCACGGTGTAAGGATTAATCGTACTAATCCTAGTTCCTCCAAATCCTCGATCATCAATTTTTAATAATGTTGTATTTAATGGAACATTAGTTCCACCAATTTTAATTGAAGTAACTCCAATGAAATAGTCAGAAGAAGCTTCACCTTCAAAATATGCCGAGGCGGTGCTTACAGGGTTAAGAATCAATGGAGAGTAAATCAAAGAATTAGAAAGGTAATTAGGAATGTCACCAAACAAAGCGAAACCCTTTTCACCGTTTGTCGAATTTGTTAAGCAAAGAGCAAACTTCCTACCAAAGCCAAAAGCAGAGGAAAATTGAGAAGGAAGTGAAATAAAACTTCTTCCAAGTCCAGCTATACCTTGAACACCACTAGCAAGACCTTGTAGATAAAAGGTTGAACCACAAGTAAAGATCAATTCAGGAACCAAAACAAACCGACCCGGGTTCGACCCATCGGTTTCTTGAACCACTACCACATCTTGAGCAACCACAGCACCAACAGGAATATTTGTAACTCTATTATCAGCGAGTAAAGAACATGTATCATTAATACAAGTCCTTGATTGGGCTAATGCCCACTGGGTTGAGTTGCAATATATTGGTTTATAGGTGGATGAAACATAATTATCTGGGTTACAATTGACCCATATGTATGGGCCACCAAGATCAATCACCAATTTTACAAGGACTAGAGGGGTTCTTTGGTAAATTACAGTTACATATTGCTTTGTGGGTTGATCTTTTGTTACAGGTAGAACTAGAGCTCTAGGAGATGTCACAGCTTTTATGGATGGATTAATAAAAAAGAGAAGAGTGAGCAGCAAAAAAGCAAGTAATAATTAGAGGGATAAGCCATTTTTCACTAAGAAATTAATGGTTGTTGCACAAGAATTTCAAGAACTCATAAGGTATTTTCTTGAGAAAGTGCGTAAAACTTTAATATAACATATGTCATTATCAGCTCAAACTTTTAATTCTGAAAAAGTTATGAATTTAATTGTTTAGTTTCATTTTGTAAGTTGGACAAAATATTAAAATTGGTTATATAATTTATCTTTATTGTATAAATGGATGTTTGGACTTTTCATTTGTCAAATTAGTTTCTCTTTGAAATGTGTCTTAAAGAGAGTGTTCATACAAGTCCTTTATGATTAATATTTTTGCAAACATAATCACATAATTTGAAATATAAATGGAGACTTGAGATCTGTGTTCTTTGTAAGTTTACACATTTTCCAAAAAAAGTACCGTATAGATTGAAAATTCAAACCACTAAATCACAAATCAATAGCTTAGTGATCGAGACTATTAAGAAAACGTAAAATTTCTAGATTCGAACTCAAAATCAATAAAAGTAAGACTCTCAAAATAATTCAAATCACTAAATAGATAAAACCATAGTTTTCAAATTAATTAAAATATAAATTCTTAACCATATATTAAATCAAAATATTAGAGGAGCAGTAACTAAAACAAAAATATTGATAGAGAAATTTTACTGGATTTTTATGTTTATTAGAGGAGTACGTAATTAATATTAGAGGAGTAGTAATTAGTTCATGTTTATAATAGGGACATTGCGGTAGTTTGTTTAATGGATTTTTCTTTATTATTCTATTGTATTATTAATAGGCTTAATACATCCGTGCCCTCCTGAACTTATTTATTTTCGCTACTTGCTCTAATCTAATATTAGGTTCTAATTGGCCCTTGATATATTTTAAAGTGTAACCATTGAATTGCGGTTCTCATATTGGGTTCTAATTATATAGAGTTGCGGTTGCTTTCCGGTGGTAAGGGTCACTATTTTTGTTGGGTTTTTATGCTTTCTTAATTTTCAGGATATCTAAGTTTAAGGGATCGGGAAAAGAATTGGGGAAGATGGCACTATTGAAAGAAACAAATTGAAAATGGAGTATTATTGATATTTTTGAGGGACTGTTATGAACTTTTACATTATTTCACTCTCTATTTTTTCTCTCTCTTCCAGCTCAGATGCCACGTCAGCCGGGAAGGGTTCAATAGTTGCACTTTAAAATACATCAATGGCCAATTAGAACCCAATATTAGATTAGGGGCTCAACTGGCGAAAATAAATAAGTTTAGGGGGGCACAGATGTATTAAGCCTTATTAATATAGAAATTTTACTGTATGTCAGGCATACAGATGACGTGGTATGTCAAGTTTATAATATTTTAACACGTGGTATCTCAACCAATAATAATTTGATCCTGTGTAATTAATTAGTAATTAATTTTTTAGCTAATAATTTATATGAAATTCTAGACCCTAAAATAAAAACCCTAGATCCTAAAAAATAGACCGTAAACCCTAAATTATGAACCCTAGATACTAACATATATACCGCTTCATCGAAATATAAGGTTGACATACGGGATAACGTGGTATGCATGACATAAACTAATTTTTTTTATTAAGAAAGTAGAGTTAAAAAAAATGTTTTAAAAAAAACAAAAGGAAGGAAGTTGCATGGTTTTGGTGATGAAGAAAATAAATTAGAAGAACTCAATATTCTTCTATCATCTTCGACCTCTCTTCTAACTTTTATTTCTACAAAGTTTCAACTAGTTTGAAGAATTTTAATGAGAGACAATTGAATATTTTCCAGCAAAATCTTTTGCTATTTGAACCAGGGGGACTAGGCGAAACTATAAACTGGAATTATAGCATGGAATTAATTAGGCGACCATAGTAAAATTGAAGTCGGCACAAGTAGGTCGTCTAGAGATTGGAATTAATAAAGGGACGAAGCCGAACGCTGAATTTTTCAGATCAAACAGTAGAGGTCTACCCTCCAACTGATACCCGCCGATTATAATAGAAGTTCTTGGATTTTGACCTCCATCAATAAATGCAAGACAAATCACATCTTTTTCAACTTGCACCGTTACATTTGAACCCGAAATCCTCCAAACAACACTGCTACTTTGAAGTATGAAACTGACTTCAAAAACTGCTGGCTCCCCATATTGAGAGGTACGTACAAAGGTTGAATTATAACAAGCATCAAAGGGTGCAACATTTGGAACTCTAGCGGCTCGAGAAAAGATGCTGGTGAACGTATTAAGAAAAGCTTCGTAAATTGAAGTTTCCATCACAGTGTAAGGAATTACTGTACTAATCATAGTTCCTCCAAATCCTTTATCATCGATTTTTAGTAACTTTTTATCTAATGGAACACTAGCTCCACTAAAATTAATTGCAGTAACTCCGATGAAATAATCAGAAGAAGCTTCACCTTCAAAATAGCCCGTGGCAGTACTTACAGGGTTAAGAATCAATGGAGTGTAATCAAAAGAATCAAAAAGATCATTAGCAGTTTCACCAAACAGAACGAAACCCTTTTCACCATTTGTTGAATTTGTTAAACAAAGAGCAAACTTCCTATCAAAACCAAAAGCATAAGAAAATTGAGAAGGAAGTGAAATCAAAGTCCTTCCAAGTCCAGCAATACCTTCAACACCACTAGCAAGACCAACAAGAACTAAGTTTCTAGCACAAGTGAAGATCAATTCGGGGATCGCAACGAACGGACCTGGGTTCGACCCATTGGTTGCCCGAACTACTACAACATCTTGACTAACAAGACCACTAGCCGCGTAAGCTACAACTCGGTTATCGGTGAGTAAAGCACATGTATCATTGATACAAGTTCTCGATTGAGTTAATGCACAGTCGGTTGAGTTGCAATATACTGGTTTATAGGTGGAAGAAACATAACAATCAGGGTTACAATTGACCCATAGGAATGGGTCACCAAGATCAATAGCCAATTTAACAGGGACTAGAGGGGTTCTTTGGTAAATTTGAGTGATATATTGCATTGTGGATTCATCTTTTGTTACAAATAAGACTAGTGAATTGGGAAGTGTCACAGCGTTTATGAATGGATATATGAGAATCAGAAGAGTTGAGCAGAAAAAAAAATACAAGCAATAATTAGAGGAGTAAGCCATTTTTCAATCAAGAAATAATTAATGATTGTTGTTCAGGGATTGAAGGCCTATTTATAATGAAACTTCTCCAATCACCTACTTCTTTATAAGTTTAATTACAAAAGTTTTCTTCAACAACTAATATTTTATTATTAGATCATAACACGTAGCACAAAAACAGAAAATTAAATAGAAAAAATGATGTAAAGAATAAACTAATGATACAATAGACTTGGGATACTTCAAATTTGAAGTGTGCAAGAGTTTCATGTATTTTTCCAAGCATGTCTTTGCAGTACCATTAAACAGTGGTTAATCTAAGCGATGGAGTTGCTCTTATGTAGGTTTCGTCTCTACATTTTCTTTTTTATATTTGAGAGAGATTTGCATTATCATTTGCTTGAAAGTGATTTTATTTATGTTGTGCACTTGATCAAGTCTCAGAACAAAATGGTACCTTGGTCGATTCGTTAGGATTGGAACACTTGTTTGAGCGGAGGCGTTAAAGCCTATAATGGTTCATCATGTTTTTCACGAAGGCAATCTGATGACGTGACAGAAAATTTCAGACTCCTTTTAGAAAGCATTTTTCCGAAGACAATTAATTTTTTGTTGAATTTTTTTAAAAAAATCATGTTACAAAAGAAGTTTATGCTTTGTGGTTTTCTTAAAAAAGTTTTTTAACAGTTAGTTACAGGAGTTCTTAAATTGATTTTTCTTTTTTAACATCATCCAAATTATTTTTAATAACTTCAAAAATAGACAATTTCATAATTTGATGATGGTGTAGGCTATGGTTACTTTGAAGTAATCATTACTTTGTCTTCATCACCATTGGATCAAAATCCACTACCCTCATCTAATGGTGATAGTGGGCAAAGTAATGATTACTTTGTAAATAACAAAGTAACCATAGAAAAACCTTTGATGATATTTTAATTAATTTTGATTATTGTTGCGCGTCTTTATGACTTTACTAGCAAGTATACTAGGTCAGACCATAGAAGTGGAAGCATACAAGTGTCGATCCCACAGGGAGTAAGTTAAGTGTACTAGAGATTTACAGAGGAACAGCTTGTTCTTATGCAGAACAGATTGTTTCATTCAGTTTTGAGGTTGTTTGTAATTGTCACAGTTTGAAAACAGAATTTTAAAGGTTGTAATTCAATGATTTGGGAGAGACAAGCCTGGTACAGTACTAACCAACAATTGTATGTATGTTTATCCTTAATTTTAGATGAATGTTAAGTGAATTGAGTCAAGGTTTCTACTATGCACCTCACTTTGAGTCAACGATCGTCTTTTCCCAAAGATACTAAGAACTTACTAACACTTAATGGCCTGTTAAATGAGTTCTTTTCCAGCCTTAAACACGAGTAGCATTCCATAAATTATGAAAACCCTTGATACTAAGATCAATCGCGTTCTCGTAACCATGATCTTGCATGCATAATGATACTAAGTGAAGATAAACCGATCCCTCGTGAAATATCAACACTAAAATAGGAAACTGATATCATTAAGCACTCAAATGTGAAAATAACATTCATTAAACATTGGACAAACACACATACATTGCCGGTATTGACTGACCGGACTTGACTAAGGAAGACTACTCACTCATCATGTTGAGTGATAGCCTAGAAACAAAAAGAAAACTAACTTAATCGAAACCGTAACTTAAAGAATACTTAGATAAGTAGAGAATGTAACTGGATATGAGATGGGATCCTGAACAAATCTCCCAACCCAGAATTTAAAGATTCAAAGTACACAAAACAACAAAATCCTAAATTATGCCATAAACACACAAAAACGGACTGTTCTGGAATAAAATAATGTAAAGTCAAAGATGCTTGAGTTGTTTGATGAATTTCTGAGTCAACAATTAACTCTTCTTCAGTTCTGGCTCCCCACTAGCTTTCTCATGTGCTACTCTCCCTCTCTCTCCTTCACATGCAACTCTCTTCACTCTAGTTTGGCTGTTTCTACTGGGTTTTGGCTGTTTCTGCATGGCTGTTTGTCCTTTAGCTCCACAAAATGATGTCATACTCCACTACCTATTAATTAAATAAAATCAGCACTAACCATGTATACAAATAATCATTTTGGCTGAGATTTCTTAATCAAAGGTGCTTAATTATAGTGAATAATGGAGTTATTTAATTACACATCAATTACCCCCAAATTTGAAGTTTTGCTTGCCCCCAAGCAAAGAAAAAGAAAGGAACTAAAACAGAAACAAGCATGCAAACTATAGCAACAAGGAATTAGCTTAACTTTCATCTAGGAACAATTTGAGTTAGTCATATGAACAAGTATGGTTAGCTGAATCACAAACTAATGTTTAATTTTCAGAAATTCATCAAAAATCTCAAGGCTAGACTTCAACATTCAAGCAAACAGTTTATCTTACTTGCCTTACTTAGGATTTGAAGTTCACTCAAACACTCAATGGCTTGTAATGTTGCCAAAAAGGGGTAAAGTGATTCACTCCTCAGCTATGCACAAACAAGTGCTAAATCATTTTGCCTTTTGCTTATCGGCCATTGCTTAATGCATTTACACCTATTCAAGCATAGTCTAAAGGTCTTTACTTAGGGTTGTAATGTAAGGCTGAGGTTATGGGTATGGAAAAAGATTTGGCTATTAAGAGTGTATTAAGAACATGCCACATGCAAGATATAGCTTTAAGACCTTGTTCTTCCCATGAAACAGCTTATTTACAAGTGTACCCTAATTAGAACCCATCAAATTATGTACAAACAGCCTACTATACAAAGATAACCCCCAAATTTACCATTTACCCACACATAAACAAAACAATTTCCCTTTTTAAACATGCATCCATCCTAAATTTTGGAACTTTGAGAACATTGGATGCTTAAAAAGACTTTATTATATTTATCATTTTTTTTAAACACTTTTAAACACTTTTATTCACGATCACTCTAAATTTTCATGCCTTGGATAAATGTTCAAGACTATTCATCTCAAAAGTTGAAAAATTCATTTCTGGAACAGATTGTTCCTTTAGCATGTGACAAATTCAGGGTGATTTTTGGAATCAAAGTGAAGGGAAAAGGGTTTTGTAATGTGGGTGATCAAGAAACAGGTTAAGGCTCAAATGGGCTAACCTAGAATGTGGGTGCACAAGCACTGGTAGGCTATTTAAGGAAGTGAATGGTGTTCTCTAATGTCTTTTTCATCCTATGTTTTTACTAAGTTTCATGCATTTCTAACAATGGCAACCAAAGCAAAACCCATTTAGACTCAATTTGTACAAGCCCACTCAGAAAGAAAGATTGCATTTACATGCTAGTGTAGGCTCAAATTCTCACTGGGCTTTATGCAAATAAGACATTGACTGTTTTGATTGAAGGTTGAGTTCTAGTCTTAAGATTTTTAGAATTTCTGCATTTTTGGACATTTAGAGTTTTCATCAAGTTTCACCACACTTAAATTCAAGGCTCTAATAACTTAGTCAATTTGTTCAAAGATGAAACTTAAACTATTTACTTGTTGCTTAAAGAAAAATTTACAACAAACATGCAAACAGGCTGTTCTTTAACAGAAAAGCTTCTTAAACAGCCTAAACAAACGACTAAAAACTAGGGGCAAACAAAAGTAACAGCAGAGCATGCTTCATCAAATTGGATTTGATTAACTCCATTTAACACTATTTACAGTTTAAGCTCAAATTATTTCCATGTGCTTTACTTCAAATGTTAAACAGCAAAAATTTAGCCATTTTTCTCAATCAAGTTCAATTAAGCACACTAATTAACAGCACCAATATCAGCAGCAGCAGCAAAACAGTATACTCCACCCCCAAATTTAAAAATTGCAGTGTCCTCAATGCAAGGGATAAGAGTTTACCATGGCAAAAATTTCCTAACTAGAGAGAAAGAGTTGAGAGTTCATACCAGAGAGAGAGAGTTTTTTGTACTAAACTAGACAAGAGGAGAATGTGAGGATTCAACCTCATCATCCTTCTTTGAAGATGTACCAGTTTGGGGAGGGGTGGCAGTTTTGTTGAAGTTCAATTGTGGGGTACGGAACAGGCTCTTGTGAGAGGATTTAGAGGCACTAGCTTGAGGAGTATCAGGTTCCTCCTCTTTGATTCCCTTTAGTAGCTTGATCTCATTATCTAGCCTCTTATTTTCTGCCTTCACAGCCTTTAGCTCCACGTACAGCCCATTAACCTTATCAAACAGGTCCCCTAATTTCAGGACCATCTTCTCTATTGTGAACTTGCCACATTTCTTATAGAACTTCAGATCTCTAATCTCCTCTGATGATGCAGTATCAGAATCAGAGGTTAGTGTCACCTTGATTTCAGCTTCAACCTTTCTCTTCTTGTTTGACTGCTCCACTTGGGCATCCTTCATCAGCAACCACTTGTTCCCCATTAACTTGCAAAATTGCATGTTCTGCAGAATGGTGAGCTCCAACTTCTCAGGCACATTTTCCAGGGTGAGTCTATGTTCTGTTGGGCGAAACAAGTGCAGAGTTTGAGCAATTCTTGTGACAAAGCTGTCTACAAAAATTCCAGCAAGCTGTTTGGTCTTGTAGGTGGCAATGTAGTTGCCCAGATAGTAGCCCAGATTCATCTTCACTCCTGTGGTCATGCTCCAGAGTGCCAGCAGGTCCTTGTTGGTTACATTGGCTTGATTTGCTCTTGCAAAAATAACTCCGGCCACCAATTTGTGCACGTACCTCAGGGCATAGTCAGCAATCCCCGTGGCCTTGGAAGAACTTCCATCATATGTTTCCTCACCAGAAATGGAGTGCCAAAACTCCAGTGCATTGAACTCTTCTGGGGCATCAAGGAATTGATTCTGGTAATCCTCAGTGTCCACATCATAGTCAGAGATCAACCCTAACATGACATTGAAGTCATTCGCTGAGGTGAGTTGAGTTCTCCCCATGATTCTGAAAGAATACCTTCCTCCTTTTGCTCGGTCCTTGACATCTGGATCCATTTGAAATGTAGCCAAAAACTCCAAGGTGAGTTCTCTGTAAGCAGGCTCTTTGATGTTGAGGATTCTGTCAAACCCTCCTCGTTCAAGGTACGCTTTTACCCCTGCCTGGAGCTTGAGTTTCTTGACAGATTCTTGACAAAGGGATCTTATAGGCCAGAATCTCATACCCTTGTAAAGTTGGTATGCCTCTGTGTGCTCATCGACGGTGAATGTGGATAGCCTTCTCACTAATTGCTCGTCAACATTAGGTACCATGACTGTGGATGGAGTTCCTCCTCTGTTTGCTCCCATTTTCAATTTCTTTGCTCTGGTAGTCATTCTCACAAGAAAAAGAGTTATGGTTGAAAGCAATTTCTGAAGTGAGAATGCGAAAAGGATTCTGAGTGTTAATCTCAGGAGAAATTTGTAGATTAAACTTAAATTGAAAAACTGATGGAGAGATAATGTGGCAGTTTATTTTAGTGGGTGGTTTAAGCATGCAACGTTTTCATTGGCTCAGTTGGGCGGTGTGGCAGTTTTGGAGAGAGAAAGTGCAATCTTCACTTGACACTTGTATAATGGAAATTCAGCAGCACTTTTTGGCCGTTTCTCATGATTAATTTGAGTTTTAAATTCAAATTAATCACTCAAAATTTTGCCTTTCCTCTCCCTTAACTGCTCATGCCCTTGATTATCTCTAAACCTAATTTCCCATTAATTCAACCTTTTACTATTCTCACTTCAATCAGAATTTCAATTAACTCTTATCAATAAAAATCATGTATATTCACAAAGCATTACCCCCAAATTATTTTATAAGCAAAAATTTAAAACTTGAACTCTTAGTAGAATTTCGTGGAGACAACTCTTTAGGGTAAAAGTTTTTAACCTTTGCAAATTAAATAATTTGGGATCAAAATTGCATCTTGACTAAACTAACTACACATGCAAAAACAAATCAAAAACTAACTAAGGATAGAAAAATTGGGGGTTTCCCAATTACTTTGCTGGAATTGGTGTTTGCAGCGAACACCCTGTTCCCTTGATTCATGGTGGTTCTTGGAGATGGTTTGAGTCTACCACCTCTGAAGTGATATGTGCAATATATGGCTTGAGTCTCTGACCATTGACCTTGAAGGATTCACCTCCTTGTCTAGAGATTTCTACAACTCCATAGGGAAACACCCTGTTCACCACAAATGGTCCAGACCATCTAGACCTTAACTTGCCTGGGAACAGCCTCATCCTTGAATTGAACAACAAAACTTGCTGCCCTTCATGAAACTCTTTGCTCTGGATCTTTTCGTCATGCAACTTCTTGACCTTCTCCTTGTAATTCACTGCATTCTCAAAAGCAAACAACCTGAATTCTTCCATTTCATTTAGTTGTAGCTTTCTCTGCTCACCAACAGCCTGTTTCTCAAAATTCAAAAATGTTAGTGCCCAAAGAGCTTTGTGCTCCATTTCAACAGGTAGGTGACAAGCTTTTCCATACAGTAAACGAAAAGGTGACATGCCTATTGGTGTTTTAAAGGCAGTCCTATAGGCCCAAAGTGCATTTTCTAGCTTATTTGTCCAATCCTTCCTAGAAGTAGCAACTGTTTTCTCAAGGATTCTCTTAATCTCTCTATTAGAGATCTCAACTTGTCCACTTGTCTGTGGGTGGTAAGGGGTAGCAATTTTATGAGTGACACCATATTTGCCTAAGAGTCTTTCAAATTGTTCATTGCAAAAATGTGTGCCTTGGTCACTAATGATTGCTCGGGGGATACCATATCTAGCAAACAACTTCTTCAAGAACTTGGTTACCACCCTTGCATCATTGGTTTGGCTAGGAAGAGCCTCTACCCACTTACTTACATAGTCTACAGCCACTAGGATGTATTTGTTGCCATAGGATGAAGGAAAAGGGCCCATGAAATCTATGCCCCATACATCAAAGATCTCACATACAACAATATTATTCAAGGGCATAGCATTTCTGGCTGATATGTTTCCAGTCCTTTGACATTCATTACATTCCTTAACAAACCTATATGCATCCTTGAAGATTGAGGGCCAAAAGAACCCTGCTTGGAGCACTTTAGCGGTTGTTCTATTTGCACCATGGTGTCCTCCAGCTTCTCTCATGTGGCAATGGCTTAGTATTTGTTCTCCTTCCTCATGTGTGACACATCTTCTTATTACCTGGTCTGCACATAACCTGAAAAGAAAAGGCTCATCCCAAAAATAGTATTTTATCTCGGAAAAGAACTTTCTCCTTTGGTTAGTGGACATGTTATAAGGCTTAACAGAGCCTACCAGATAATTGGCAATATCAGCATACCATGGAAGTGAAGGAATGGAAAGTAAATGCTCATCTAGGAATGTTTCCAGAATTTCAGGTTGTTCCTCCTTACTAGTGGCTGATATGCGTGAAAGATGGTCAGCAACTACATTCTCAGCTCCTTTCTTGTCTTTTATCTTCAAATCAAATTCTTGGAGCAACAACAACCATCTGATTAGCCTTGGTTTTGCATCTTTCTTGGCAAACAGGTGTCTTAAGGCAGCATGATCAGTGTAAACAGTCACTTTGGAAAGAACAAGGTATGATCTGAACTTGTCAAAGGCAAAAACAACTGCCAAAAGTTCCTTCTCAGTGGTGGTGTAGTTTTTCTGGGCATCATTCAATGTTTTGCTAGCATAGTAGATTGGTTGGAACTTTTTATCTACTCTTTGCCCAAGAACAGCTCCCACACAAGTGTCACTTGCATCACACATCAGTTCAAAGGGTTGTTCCCAGTTGGGAGCAATCAAGATGGGTGAACTAATGAGTTTCTTCTTTAACAGCTCAAATGCCTCCAAACAGGCTGTGTCAAATGTGAATTCAGCATCCTTATGTAGCAATGCTGTGAGAGGGACTGCAATCTTCGAGAAATCCTTGATGAATCTCCTGTAAAAGCCAGCATGGCCCAGGAAACTTCTAACATCTTTTACATTGGTAGGAACAGCCAGTTTCTCGATAACTTCCACCTTTGCTTGATCAACTTCAATGCCCTTCTGTGAAATCTTGTGGCCAAGTACAATGCCACTGGTTACCATGAAGTGACACTTTTCCCAGTTCAAAACAAGGTTGGTTTCCTTGCATCGAATGAGAACAGCCTCCAAATTCTTCAAACAGCTTTCAAAAGACTTGCCATAGACTGAAAAGTCATCCATGAAGATTTCCACTGTTTTCTCAATCATGTCATGGAATATTGCCATCATACACCTTTGGAATGTTGCTGGAGCATTGCATAAACCAAATGGCATCCTTCTATAAGCATATGTACCATAGGGACAAGTGAATGTCGTCTTTTCTTGATCTTGGGAGAAGATTGGGATTTGATTGTATCCAGAATAGCCATCAAGGAAGCAATAAAAAGCATAGCCAGCAAGCCTCTCAATCATTTGATCAATGAAAGGCAAGGGAAAATGGTCCTTCCTTGTAGCTTCATTTAGTTTCCTTTAATCAATGCAAACTCTCCACCCTGTGATTGTTCCAGTGGGAATTAGCTCATTCTTATCATTCAACACCACTGTGGTTCCTCCTTTATTAGGAACAACCTGCACAGGACTGGTCCACTTGCTATCAGAGATGGAATAGATGATTCCAGCATCCAAAAGCTTGATGACTTCCTTCTTGACAACCTCCATCATATGGGGATTGAGCCTCCTTTGGGGTTGAATGCATGGCTTGTGATCTTCCTCCATAAGAATTCTGTGGACACAAATGGAGGGGCTGATTCCCTTGATATCATCAATCTTCCAAGCAATAGCCTCCTTGTTCTCCTTCAAGATCTCCAACAGGTTTTCCCTTTGGGTAGGTGTAAGTTTTGAGGAGATAATGACTGGGTTTCCATTTTGTGGTTCAAGAAAGGCATATTCTAAGTGTTCTGGAAGTGTTTTCAGTTCAGGTGTGGATAGTTGGGTTGTTGGAACTTCAGGGGGTTCTTTGTGTGAAGGTTCTGGGATTGTTTGGAGAGGGGGTTTGTTTTCAGTTTTACTGGCACAGCCTGTTTCCTCATCCATCTTGTTTTCCAGAATTGTTTCCAATGCTTTTTCTGTGGGATCCTGCAAAACATCTGAAGAATAACATGTGTCTAAAAAGTAACATGTATCATCAATTGAACTTGCATATTTTATGGCCTCATTCATTTTGAAAACAATTTCTTCATCATTTATCCTTAAAAACAATTGTCCCCTTTCAACATCTATGATTGTTCTACCAGTAGCTAAGAAAGGTCTTCCTAGAATGATAGGAACATGCATGTCTTCATCTATGTCCATAATCACAAAGTCTACAGGCAATATAAATTTCCCTACCTTGACTAAGACATCCTCAACAATACCCTTGGGATAACGAACAGACCTATCTGCTAGTTGTATTGACATTCTTGTGGGTTGAGGTTCTCCTAATCCAAGCTTTTTATAAACAGAGTAAGGCATGAGATTTATACTGGCCCCTAGGTCACAAAGTGCATTTTCAATGTTTAACTTTCCTATGGACAAAGGGATAGAGAAACTCCCTGGATCCTTCATCTTCCTTGGAAGTGGCTGCTTGTTTTGAAGAATAGAGGAACAGTCTCTGTTTAATTGGATCACAGAAATATTTTCCATTTTCTTTTTGTTGGACAACAGATCCTTCAAGAATTTTGTGTAGGTGGGGATCTGTGTAGCAGCATCTAGCAAAGGAATATTGATATGCAGCTTGCCTAAGGTATCTCGGATCTTTGCATATTCCTTCTCCAGTTTTCTTTTTACAAGTGCTCCTGGAAATGGAAGAGGGGGCACATATGGAGGTGGTGGAACATATTCTGGCTCTGGTTCTTCAATCACAGGTTATTTGCCTTTAGCAACTGGCTGTGTTTCGGTTGGAACAGCCTATTTCTCTGGAGTTTGTGTTCCTTTTTCAATTCCTGCATCATTAGCAACCAAGTCAGTTCTAACCGGGTCAGAGGTTCCCTTACCACTTCTGGTAGTGATAGACATCACATCTCCTCGAGGGTTTGGTTCTGTATTGCTTGGCAATGCACCCTTGTTAGTGTTTGCATTGGAACTCGCAGCCAGCTGATGCACTTGGGTCTCCAGATTTTTGATGGAAGCCTGAGTTTGCTTCATGAATTGCATCATTATTGTTTCGAGATCAGGTTTATCTTCTTTCTGTGGAACAGGTTGCTTGAATTGCTTTTGGATTTGGTATTGACCTCTTGGTAGTTGCTCCTGTTGTCCATCATTTTGTGACCATGAGAAGTTAGGATGATTCCTTGAACCTGAGTTGTAGGTGTTGGAGTATGGATTTGGTGGATGCCTTTGATGATAACCGACATAATCACAGTCCTCCTGTTGTGACTTTCCTGTTTTGACTCCTGGACAGTTGATATTGCGGTGAGGGCCACCACAAAAGTCACATTCTTCAGAGCTTGAGGGTTCACTTTGAATAGAAGAGACATTCATCTTGCTAATCTGTCTGGCAAGCTGTTCCATCTGAGTACTCAGCCTGGAAACAACCTCTGTTACTGGAGCGTCTGTCATCTTCCTCCCATCATTCCTTACGGAATGCCAGTTATAGCTTGTGTTCACCACTCTTTCAATGAGATCATAGAGGGCTTGTGGCTCAAGGTCTTCAGGATTACCATTTGCAACAGATTCGATTTGAATTTTGTAAGCATTGGTGACTCCATTGTAGAAATTCTGCACTTGCATCCACATGGGGATGCCATGATTAGGTACTCTTCTTAGCAGCTCCTTGTAGCGCTCCCATGCTTCTGCCAATGACTCATCTTCCTCTTGAGCGAAATGAGAAACTTCATTTCTCAATTTGATGGCCTGCCTTGGTGGAAAATATTTCATTAAGAATGCATTTGCCATCTCCTGCCATGATGTAATAGTACCAGGCTGTAGATTCTTCAGCCAATTTCTTGCTTTATCCTTTAGAGAAAAAGGAAACAGCTTCAAACGGATCACATCATCGGATATACCCCTGTTTGTGCGGAAGGTGTTGCACATGGTGACAAAGTCATGAATATGGGAATTGGGGTCTTCATTTTGGTAGCCACCAAACTGAACAGCAGCTTGTAGCATTTGTATCATTGAAGCTTTGACTTCGAACAGGTTGTTCCCTTCGTCAGGCAACACAATGCAAGAAGTATGCCCTTCAGTGGTGGGTCTAGAGTAATCTCTCATCCTCATGATTGGAGGGGGAGGATTTATGTTTTCACCTTCCTGGTTGTTGTTTCCATCATTGTTACCGCCATTGGCTCCTCCAACAGGCTGTTCTGCCTCCATCCTTCTTTGTCTTTGCCTTTCTCTTCTAACTCTCCTCCGATTTTGTCTACAAGTTCTTTCTATCTCTAGATCAAGTTGTAGTGGAGGTGGGCCAGCTCTTCGCATAAACAAGAAGGGAACTTGGGGTACCTTTAGCTACACAATGAACAAACAGATCAAAACACACTGTTCTAAATAAAACCTTAATTATCTTAACATTACACCCCGACAACGGCGCCAAAAACTTGTTGCGCGTCTTTATGACTTTACTAGCAAGTATACTAGGTCAGACCATAGAAGTGGAAGCATACAAGTGTCGATCCCACAGGGAGTAAGTTAAGTGTACTAGAGATTTACAGAGGAACAGCTTGTTCTTATGCAGAACAGATTGTTTCATTCAGTTTTGAGGTTGTTTGTAATTGTCACAGTTTGAAAACAGAATTTTAAAGGTTGTAATTCAATGATTTGGGAGAGACAAGCCTGGTACAGTACTAACCAACAATTGCATGTATGTTTATCCTTAATTTTAGATGAATGTTAAGTGAATTGAGTCAAGGTTTCTACTATGCACCTCACTTTGAGTCAACGATCGTCTTTTTCCAAAGATACTAAGAACTTACTAACACTTAATGGCCTGTTAAATGAGTTCTTTTCCAGCCTTAAACACGAGTAGCATTCCATAAATTATGAAAACCCTTGATACTAAGATCAATCGCGTTCCCGTAACCATGATCTTGCATGCATAATGATACTAAGTGAAGATAAACCGATCCCTCGTGAAATATCAACACTAAAATAGGAAACTGATATCATTAAGCACTCAAATGTGAAAATAACATTCATTAAACATTGGACAAACACACATACATTGCCGGTATTGACTGACCGGTATTGACTGACCGGACTTGACTAAGGAAGACTACTCACTCATCATGTTGAGTGATAGCCTAGAAACAAAAAGAAAACTAACTTAATCGAAACCGTAACTTAAAGAATACTTAGATAAGTAGAGAATGTAACTGGATATGAGATGGGATCCTGAACAAATCTCCCAACCCAGAATTTAAAGATTCAAAGTACACAAAACAACAAAATCCTAAATTATGCCATAAACACACAAAAACGGACTGTTCTGGAATAAAATAATGTAAAGTCAAAGATGCTTGAGTTGTTTGATGAATTTCTGAGTCAACAATTAACTCTTCTTCAGTTCTGGCTCCCCACTAGCTTTCTCACGTGCTACTCTCCCTCTCTCTCCTTCACATGCAACTCTCTTCACTCTAGTTTGGCTGTTTCTACTGGGTTTTGGCTGTTTCTGCATGGCTGTTTGTCCTTTAGCTCCACAAAATGATGTCATACTCCACTACCTATTAATTAAATAAAATCAGCACTAACCATGTATACAAATAATCATTTTGGCTGAGATTTCTTAATCAAAGGTGCTTAATTATAGTGAATAATGGAGTTATTTAATTACACATCAATTATTTCATTTTTTTTAATTATAATACAAATGTTATTTGGTAAGTAAAGAAAAAATTAATGTGTTGGAAGATAAAATTTCGAAATGACAATTTTAAAAAATTGGACGTAATTTGATTTTAAACCACTTTAAAGCCTTATTCGTGGACTTTAATTCATTCAAATTTTATTCAATTATTTATTCTGTTTTCGTCAGTAAATTAAGAAAAATTCAGTAAGCATCCAATTATTAATTCAATTCAATTTAATGAAAAAGAAATGAGCATAATTCTTGAAAATAACTACTTCGAGTGTGTTAGCGGTCATATTTATAAGATTAAACTCTAAGAAATCTCAATTTGAAAATTTTGATTTCAATTTTTAAGAAAAAAAACACGAGTACCATTTTCACACAAATTTAACGACATTTTTTTTACCCTTTCTCTTTCAGTTAAAAGATAATTTTGTTTCGATTTTAATTTTTTTTTTTAAACAAAAAGTTTACCTAAGGATAGCCATGTTCACTCGTAAGGTCAGGAAAAACCACAGATCTTGATTAGGGTTTACAGTGAAGTTTACAAATTTCCTAGCAATAAAAGCTAAATTTTGACGAAGCGGAGACTTGAATCTCAAACCTTTTAAATAGAAGATGATGTGTCTTAACAGTTGGACCAACTCTTATTGGTTTGAATTCTCTTTAAATATAAATCTAAACTTATTTTTATTTTATTTTATTTTATCTATACATAAGCTTCGATCTTTATTGCTAAACTGAACTGTATTTGATGAACTAAATTTGTTATATGACTGACTGGCTAAGAATTTTTTTAAAAACTTAGGTGAACTAAATTGGATAAAACCAAATTGAACTGAACGAAATTTGCTCAAAATAACTATAAAGTACAAAGCCTTAACTCGATAAAAATCTTTGATTAAAAGTTAAAATTGAGTTTTTTTTTGTTCGTAAGGTAAAAGTTTAGCTAAGGGTAGGCCTACCCATTCACAAGACTAAGGCAAACCACAGACCTCGATGAGGGTTTACAGTGGAGTTTATAGATTGTCTACCAATAAAAGCTAAATTTTAACGAAGCGGGGACTCGAACCTCAAACCATTCAAGTAGAAGATAGAGTGCCTTACCACAAGTTAAAATTAAGTCTGAATCAACCTGTATAAATGTTTTTCTTATAGCTCTGCGGTCTCGACTTGGTGTCAACCTAATTGAGATTAAGCCGCTCCATTTTAAGGTTTGCAACCCGCATTTACTTAAAAAGTAAATGTTTTTTTAGCAGTAAAGCGTTAACATTATTAATTTCGGAAACTAGTAATAAGTTGAAGGAAAAACAGAGTTACATTAATTTCACATTTAATAAAGATCAATACAATCTGCAGAAAAGGAAGAAAAAGATGTAAATTAATGGATTATCAAAATCAGACGACACATCCTAATACACATATGCTATAAAATCCCTTGGTAAAGGGTCAAGGTAAACATTTACATTAGTTTCAGATTTAATAAAGATGAATACAATCTGCAGAAAAGGAAAAAAAAGATGTAAATTAATGGATTATCAAAATCAGACAACATGTCCTAATACACATGCTATTAAATCCCTTGGTAAATTAAGGGTCAAGGTTAGAGGTCAAAATCATTTTCCTTTTATCATCCATGTACCATGCCGTATGATTTCAAACAAATCCAATCCAAATTCTTATGTTTATTAATTCTTAAAACACTATAACACAAAATAAATTCTCAAAGTAATAATAATCATGGACAACTACACTCACCTAGACTTTAATGAACAAATTTTATTTGATCATTAAGTATTTTTTGGACAATGTGAAATTAAATTCTAAATATATAAGATTGTAAGATGAAATCTAATGCTTAATGACCAAATATAATTTGTTCATTAAGGTCTAAGTGAGTGTAAATGTCGATGATTATTATTATTTGAGAATTTATAAAATGGTTAATTACTAATCTAGACCACTTTCTATAGTGGCTTAACATTTATAGACTAGTTTGACTAAACATTACCACATTACACAGGTTCAAGGTTTTGGGACAAAAATACCCCTTGGCTTCCCTCTTCTTTCCTTCCTTCTTTCGTTCTTGCTTTCCGTAACTGCTACCTTCTTTACTTTTACTCCATTGTTTTTCGTTTTTCAATATATAATCGACGACAAACACAGTACGATGATAATAAGTAAACGGCGGCGATTGCGAGTAATGAGAAAGAGAAGAATGACAGATCTAAAAATGAACAAAATAAAAAACATAAGAAAAAAGGGAAAAAGAAATAAAGTAGAAGAAAGTATTAAGAAGAAACATCAAATTTAATTTCAATTTTCTTGTCATGTTGTCATGCCGGCTGTAGATACCCATTTTTGTCAAGCACATTTTTTCAATTTTTAATAAAATCACAAAAATTCATGATTTATGTAGGACTTAAGGTTTTATCTTAAAAAAAATACATTGATGCAAAAGTTGTGCTTTTAACTCAAAATTGTCGTAGATTGAAGAAAGTTGATAAAAATGTCAAACTGAACTTAAAATATAACTTATTGAATTTGATTCACAACTTTAGCTTATTCTGAATTCTAGTCGAGATGCATAACCATTATTCTGGATAGATTTAAATTCAATATTTAAACTTAATTAAATTTGTTTCTTTGAATTACAGGAAACGATAAGTTATAGACAAAGTTGTCCGCATGCAGATAATATGAAGTCAGACTCCGAGAAAAGTCCAAGTTCAAGTCAAACATGGCAAGATAATTCGAATCCGAATCAATCTGCCAAATTTCCATGGTTCAATTGGGTCAAGTTTAAGATTTTGGACCTGATTCAAATCCAACGGGCGATCGAATCCAAGTTCGAGTTCAAGTTGAAGGCCAAAGTTAATCACATTCAACTCAGGAATTTCAATGAGAATTAAAGGTGACTATTTTACCTGAAGGAGCGAGCAAGTTCTAAGAGACAACAAGCAGTGGACGGATAACTCATTACATTCAGTCAATGTTCATTTTTCTCTTTACAAAGGCAATTAGGCAAGTCTGGTTCAAATTGAACTTCAACTAAACAAAGACCATCAAACTAAGTGGGATCGCATCGGTCACAAAAGGACAAACATAAGAGACGAACATAAGAGACAGACACAAGAAGACAAAATTGCCTCAGCTAAGCCAAATTTAAGCAAGATTCTAGAATGTTTTTAGAGTTTTCTTAAGAAGCAAGACTTGAGATTTTAGAAGGATGATGAGTCCAGAATGTGCTCATGTTTTATGGGTATATTTTATCAAGTTTGGACCTAAAAGAAGGGGAATTGTGCTTAATTGGGATATTTATTGAAGATTTGTGCAGATTGTTCTGTTTGTTGAGAACAAGCGCTTCTGGCTGTTCTTCAGCCTTATTTCAGCTGTCCTGGTGAAGGATTTTCGAGAAGGGTATTCTTGTCAGCAATTTATTTTGAGAAAAGTTGAAGTTTGGCTAGTGGAGCTAAAGCATGGGCTGACTTGCTGTATAGGCATGGTGTGAAGTGATTGAAGAAGGAGAAAAGATTGCTTTTACTTTATTTGCTTTTTCTGTAAGAGAACAGTTGAGTCACTGTTCACCTTTTGTACCTTCCTTTGTACTTGCTTTGATCCGGTCCGTTTATTTTCTTCTCCAATTTCCAAGAGGGTCTGACCTTGGGCGAAAGTGGTTGTTTGGGGAAGATAAAGGGGAAGGATCAGAGTGAGTGGAAGCATAGAGATTTGTAGTAGTTAATTTTACTTTAATTGTAACTTTAGTTTTTAGAGAGAGAAGTGTTTTTTTTTAATAGTTGTAGTTCTTCCTTCTCTCTTCTTTTGTTCAAACGTTTCAGAAGATGAAAACTCAACAGTACCTTACATATAGTTTTCTATTGACTAATAATTTTTATTCTTAGTCTATGTGTAAGATGTTCAGCAGGTGCTGAATGAATCATTTCTGGATTGCTTAACGAACTCAGAAGATCGGTTTGCTGAAGTCAGAGTTTCATTTACTCAGAAGCTGGATACTCCGCTCTGAAGTCGAAGTCTGCCAAAGCTCTCCTCAATAGTTCTCTGCAATCAGAAATTTTGCCAATTGTGATCAGAAGTTTAGTCAAGAGGACTTTAGCTCCTGAAAGCTAAGTCACGGGTTCTTGATAGCATTTAATGCTCTGACAAGTTCATTTAATGCAAGGCGCCAAAAGTTCAAAAAGCTGTTTTGATGGAGCGCGCTTGTCTGTTCAAGAGAAACCGGGATTTTCTTGTCTACCCTTTGTTGATCCAATTGAAGAATGATTCTGTCATCCTCATCCTTGATTTCAAATCACTTACCGGATTTAGTTAAAGAACAAGGATAACGGAATCAAAGTGTTTGAAGACCGTTTGAAGACTTGACAAATTAACGGCTACAACAACTGATGTCATCTTCCTTGAAGTTTCAAACTCCACAACGGTCATCTTCAATCACTATAAATAGTAGCCAAGCTCCAATGCATCATGATACGCGTGATCATCGAGCAAAATCTCAACGCACTGTTTTAACAAGGAAAACAGAGCATTCTTTTCCATTCTCAAACTTTCTTAGCATAGTCTTAGTTAAAGTGAGAGAGTGAAGAAAAACAAGTTCATAATAGGAATCTTGTAAACTAAGATCGTTTGTGATCTTCAGTTAGATTTAAAGAGAGAAATCTAGTTGAGATTAGAGTTGGGTGAGAAATCCAGAAAACAGAGTATTGTTTGTTCTGGTGGAAATCCTTTAACTCTTTTTAGGCTAGTCAGAACTAAGTGAGAAATTAGCTTAAGTTCTGTTGATGTAAAGGAGCTTCTGAACTTGCCATAAAAGTTCTGAATAGTGGATTTATAAAATCTCTGTAGGCTGCGACCTCAGGGGACAAGACGTAGTCACAGGACTTCTGTGGCGAACTTGGATAAATCGAATTGTTCACTCAGGATCTCCTGAACTTCTTTCTCCCTTTTATACTTGTTATTTTTGCTTCTGTGTACTTGTTCATATTTAGTGCTGAAACAGATTTTCTCTAAAAATATCATTGTCTTTGTTCAGAAGACTGTCCAGAAGTTCTCAAATCAGAACTTCTGTTGCTGAAAACAGTCTAACTGTGTTTAGGCAGAATTTCCCTCAGAAGCAACTTCCTTAAGCTAGCTTCTGACTCTGAGGAAATTTGACTCTGAATTTTAAGTTTCTTAAAAAACTTAGAAAACTTCAGTTTACAACTTAGACACCTATTCACCCCCCTCTAGGTGATTCTGTTCTTGTTAGGGCCAACAAGTGGTATCAGAGCGAAGGTTGCTTCGTATATTTACTAAAGATCTAACAATCTAAGTGTAAGATCCTATCAGAATCAATATAGATGGCTAGTAGACACCAACCTGAGAATTCCTCTCATTTCATTGTTCCAGAGGGTTCCTCCACAACTAGACCTCCACTATTTAATGGTGATAACTACTCTTACTGGAAAAAGAGAATGATGTATTTCATCCAAGCTCAGAATATGAGTGCATGGATAGTTATCACTAATGGTGATTTCATCCCAACTAGGATGGAAGCTGGTTTAGGACATGTTGTTATCCCTCAAGTGGAATATACAGATGAAATCCTTAAAAAACTCCAAACGAATGCTTCAGCAATAAATATGCTGCATTGTGCACTTTCTGCTACTGAGTATAACAAAGTGTCTTCTTGTGAAACAGCAAAGGATATTTGGAACAAGCTAGAAGTCACTTACGAAGGAACAGGAAAAGTGAAGCAATCTAAAGTCAATCAGTTGATGAAAGACTACGAGTTATTTGAAATGCTTGACAAAGAATCCATCTCAAGTATGAATTCTAGGTTCACCAAGATTGTCAATGACTTGAAGAGTTTGGGAAAGGATATTGAAGAATCTGAAAAAGTAAGGAAGATTCTCAGAAGCTTACCAAGGTCGTGGCAAGCCAAGAAGACTGCTATCGAAGAAGTTCAGGACTTAAGCTTCTATGAGTATGATGAACTCATTGGCTCATTGATTACTCATGAGATGGCAATCAAGAATCATGACCTGAGAGAAAGGTCAGAAGTAAAAAGAGTAGTCCTTAAAGCAGAATCTTCTGATGAATCCTCTGAAGATGAGGAACTGGCTATGCTGACCAGGAAGTTCAAGAAGGCCTTTAGAAAAGGCAGAGGTGGAAACTACAAGAAGCCTTTCAGGAGCTTTGATAAGAAAACTCCTGATTCTGGTGAAAAGTTCAAGAGAGATCCAAACAAGCCAATTGTGTGCTATGGATGTCAGCAACCGGGACACATTAAGCCTAACTGTCCGGAGCTGAAGAAAGATAAGAAGAAGTTCAAGAAAGCAATGCTGGCTGCCTGGTCAGACTCTGAGACCAGCAGTGATCCTGAAGAAAAGGAAGAGCAAGCTCAGATATGTTTTATGGCTATTGATGAGCCAACTTCTGAAGATGTCACAGGAGAAACTTCCGCACCTCCTGAAGCTACATATGATTCCGAGGTAAACATATCCTCTGAACAAAATATCTTTGATTCTCTTGAAGAACTCTATAGTATGTTCAAGTACCTGAAAAGGAAATTGGACAAAAGTGAGGCTGACAAGTTTCTTAGGTTTACTCAAGTTTATTCTGACATGAAAGTGTTAGAAGAAAAACTGTGTCAACAGTTCAGTACTCCTGCTAATGGCTCTAAAGCCAAAGGCAAGGAAAAGCTGCCTCTGGGAAGTGATAAACCCCAGAAGAAGAAGAAACCTGTCACTCCCTCTCTTCTGAAAGAGATAGCTTCTCCTCCTGATATTGGTACCTCTGAGAGTGCTGTCTCAGCCTCTGAAGATGTTGGACCATCTCAGAAGAAGAAGAAATCTCCCAGGAAGCAAAGGGAAAGATCCAAGAACCCTCCCTTTTGCAAGCTTTGCAAAAGTGATGGTCACTGGTTGAAAGATTGCAAGTACCATATTAAGAATCTCTTGCAATCTAAGATATCATTAAAACCTGCTGAAGAAAAATCTAACTCTGAAGGACCCAATAAGGTTTGGGTACCTGTCACTAATTGATTGTGTTGCAGGTGGCTCTGAGTGCTCCATCAATGTCAAAGCTGTGGTACATTGACAGTGGGTGCTCAAGGCATATGACAGGTGATGAAAAAGCATTCATCACATTTGATCCTAAAAGAGGTGGAAAAGTCAGCTTTGGAGATGCTCATAAAGGAAGGATACTTGGTTCTGGATCCATAGGAACTAACCCTCCGATCGAAGATGTCTCCCTAGTCAGAGGTCTGAAGTTCAATCTCCTCAGTGTTGCACAACTGTGTGATAAAGGTAGAGATGTTGTCTTCAGCTCCTCTGGATGTAAAATCTTGGACAGTAAGTCAAGGGAAGTTATTCTAACTGCTCCTAGAGTTGAAAATTTTTTCATGCTGAACCTTGAGAATCTTTGCAAGAATATATGCTTGATGTCCAAAGAGGATACCTCCTGGCTCTGGCATAGAAGACTTGCTCATGTTAGCATGGATCTTCTGGCCAAAGTAGCTAGAAATCAATTGGTTGAGGGTCTGCCTGAAATTAGTTTTAAAAAGAACCATTTATGCAATGCTTGCCAATCTGGTAAACAATCCAGAAGCCCTTTTAAAACTAAGAAAGTCATTTCAACTAAAAGACCTTTGGAACTACTTCATATGGATCTTTTTGGTCCTGTTCAACCAATGAGCATGGGTGGAAAGAAGTATGCCTTTGTCATTGTAGATGACTATTCAAGATTCACTTGGGTCATCTTGCTGTCTAGCAAAGATGAGTCACTTGGATGTTTCTCAGTTCTGATAAAGAAACTTGAGAATGAAAGGAATGATAAGGTTGTCCATATCAGAAGTGATAATGGTGGAGAATTCAAAAACTTCAGGTTTGAAGAATTCTGTGAAACCAAGGGTATTGATCATAACTTTTCTGCTCCCAGAACTCCTCAACAAAATGGGGTAGTTGAAAGAAAGAATAGAACTCTGGTTGAGATAGCCAGAACTATGATCAATGAAAGAAGGCTTCCAAAGTGTTTTTGGGGAGAAGCTGTGAACACAGCTTGCTATGTTCTGAATAGAGTGCTAATCAGAAGCATTCTGAACAAGACCCCTTATGAACTCTGGAAAGGTCGAAAGCCTAAAATAGGTTATTTCAGAACCTTTGGTTGTAAGTGTTACGTTTTGAATACAAAAGAATATCTTTCAAAGTTTGATTCAAAGGCAGATGAGGCCATTTTTCTTGGTTACTCAACACATAGTAAAGCATATAGGGTTTTTAACAAAAGGACTCAAACTCTAGATGAATCTGTTCATGTACAGTTTGATGAGACTAACCCTGCAGATAGTAGAGCTCCTGATGAAGATGCAGTTCAAGCTCCTGAAGTCACATCTCCTGTTGAAAAAGAAGATGTTTCTCCCAGAGCTGCTGAAGTGGTTCCTCCTGTTGCTGAAAAAGCTCAAAATCAGAATTTCACTCCAGAAGTCAACTCTCTTCCAGAAGATGCTCCTATATATGATTCAACAAATGATGAACAGGTTTCAGAAGACTCATTGGATTTACCAAGAGAAGTTAGAGCTCATAGGAATCATTCCTTAGAGAACATCATTGACTCTATTCATGATCCTGTCATGACCAGAGCTCAGCTCAGAAGATATATGGGGAATGTGGCTTTTGTGTCACTTCTGGAACCCAAGGACTTCTATGAAGCTGCTGATGATGACTCCTGGTTGATGGCAATGCAAGAAGAACTTGACCAGTTCAAAAGGTCAGAAGTTTGGACTTTGGTTCCCAGACCTAACAACATAAAGGTTGTTGGAACTAGATGGGTTCTGAAGAACAAGCTTGATGAATTTGGAAATGTTGTGAGGAACAAGGCAAGACTTGTTGCTCAAGGTTACAGTCAGCAAGAAGGCATAGATTATGGTGAAACTTTTGCTCCCGTTGCAAGATTAGAAGCCATTAGAATCTTATGTGCTTTTGCATCATACAAAGGTTTTAAGCTCTTTCAAATGGATGTGAAAAGTGCATTCTTGAATGGTTACATTGATGAGGAAGTTTATGTGTCTCAACCTCCTGGTTTTGAAGATCCTAAGTTTCCTGATCATGTGTACAAGCTAAAGAAAGCCTTGTATGGACTGAAACAAGCTCCCAGAGCTTGGTATGAGAGGCTGACAAAGTTCCTTCTGTCTAAGGGATTTGTCAGAGGCTGTGTTGATACAACTCTGTTCACTCTGAAGAAGAACAAGGATATCCTTATAGCTCAGGTATATGTTGATGATATTATATTTGGTGCTACTAATGAATCTTTGTGCAGAGAGTTCAGTGACCACATGAAGGCTGAGTTTGAAATGTCTATGATGGGAGAATTAACCTTCTTCTTAGGACTTCAGATCAAGCAAAGTAATGATGGTGTGTTTATCAATCAAGCCAAGTACACTAGAGAAGTGCTGAAGAAATTTGGCATGATGGACTCTAATGCTGTTGATATTCCAATGGATGTCAGCAAAGACATTGATGATGAAGAGAAAGCTGGTATGTTGGTCCTAACAAGATCAGAATCACCTAGAGGGGGGTGAATAGGTGTTTCAAATGAAAACTGATATTTTCAAACTTTTAATGAAAATTCAATTTTCAGAGTCAATAATCCTCAGAGTCAGAGGCAAGCTTATTGAAGTAGCCTCTGAGGGATAATCTGCTTTAAGACAGGTTCTATCTTTTCAGCAACAGAAGTTTTGAGTAAAGAACTTCTGGACAGTCTTCTGAACACAGACTTGTGATTTTTAAGAGGAAATCTGTTTCAGCACTAAATATGATACAAGTACACAGAAGCAATTAACAAGTATAAAGAAGGGAGAAAGAGATTCAGGAGGTCCTGATGAACAGTTCAATTTATCCAAGTTCGCCACAGAATTCCTGTGACTACGTCTTGTCCTCTGAGGTCGCAGCCTCCAGAGATTTTATAAATCCACTATTCAGAACTTTTATGGCAAGTTCAGAAGCTCCTTTACATCAACAGAACTTAAGCTAATTTCTCACTTAGTTCTGACTAGCCTAAAATGAGTTAAAGGATTTTCACCAGAACAACAATACTCTGTTATTCTGGATTTCTCACCCAACTCAAATCTCAACTAGATTTCTCTCTTTTAAATCTAACTGAAGATCACAACCGATCTCAGTTTACAAGATTTCTATTATGAACTTGTTTTTCTTCACTCTCTCACAATTACAATAGCTAAGCTAAGAAAAGATTGAGAATGGAAAGTGTGCTCTGTTTTCTTGATATAACAGTGCGTTGAGATTTTTGCTCTATGATCACACACATAGTTGATGCAGTGGAGCTTTGCTACTATTTATAGTGTTGAGTAGATAACCGTTGAGGATATTTGAATCTTCAAGGATGACAAGGATGAAAGTAGCCGTTAATCTTGTCAACTTCTTCGAACGGTCTCAAAACACTCAACTCTGTCAACTTTGTACTTTAACCTAATCCGGTATGGGATTTAAGATAAAGGTGATGGAGTTGACTGATCTTGAAGATTGATTTTAGAGGGAAACGGTAAGAGAGTAGGTTTTGTTTGTTGTGAACAGGCGCGTCCTTCAAACAGCTTTTTGAACTTTTGGCGCCTTGCATTAAATGCAACTGACAAAGCATTAAATGCTTAACCAAACCCGTGATAACAAACTTCTGATGTTCGTATTTCTTCTTAGCGCTTCTGAACTAAAACAACCTTAGTCTTCTGATTGCAAAAGAGAACTTCTGATAAAAGCTTTAGGCAGACAATCAAGACGTCAGAGCGGTTTATCCAGCTTCTGAGAAAGTGCTTCAGTCTTCAGCTTTTTGATCTTCTGAGTTCAATAGGCAAGCAGGAATTCTTCATTCAGCATCTGCTGAGAAAACTCATAATAACTTAACAAAAATTGTTAGTCAACATTGAAAAGTATATAAGTTAATTTTCATTTTCATCTTCTGAAACGTTTGGACATAATCAAAACACTTAGGGTTCATCATTCTCCCCCATTTTGGTTATGGACAAACCGTGGTCAGAAGGTAAAAGAAAAACATGAGGATTAGAGAGTGACTTCCTGATGCAAATATTTCATTACTTCTGAGTAAATTAACTCCCCCATTTTAGTATAAATGGTGAACTTCAGTTATCTGTATAAACTTAATAAGACTTAAGATCAAGTTGTTAGATATAATGAAGTGTAATTCACTGAGATAAAAAGAAACATAAGCAAACATTAAGAAGTCAGATATGCAAGACAGTATAGAAAAGATTCAGTGTATATATGATCATTCAGAAGATAACATAGGAAACAAAATAATCAGAGGAGCAGAAAGAGTCCTAAGACATAGACTACCCATCCCAGAACCTAGCTAAGAAGCTTAAGTCCTAAATGATTACAAGTTCCTAGATTTCTTCTGAGGAGGAGGAACAACACTGGAACCTCCAGCAGCACTTGATCTCTTCTGACCAGACTTCTCCCCCGTTTGACCAGAACCAACAGCAACACCAAGAGCTCCCTGAGACTTCAATTTTTGTTGAACATTCAGAGCAGTCTGATATTGCACAGGAGTTGGTCGCACAGTATTGATCAAATCCATTCTTCTTCTGAAGTCATCATCAATGGTCTTCATATGATCAAAGGTCTGACCAGACATAGGTCTCTGTTTCTGAACATCTTCCAGAAGGAGCTTGATTAACCTGTTGTTAGCATATACAGCAGCCGTGAGATGCTCATTCTGAAGATAAGTCTGTCCTCGAACAAACCTATAACAATTGTGAAGAGTCTTCTCTTGTTCACGAGCTTGATTATGCATAACTTTCAGGAGTTCAGTGAGCTCAGCAATCTGTGCATTCTGAGCAGATACAGCAGACTCAATGTTGGAGAGTCGGATGTTGAGATCAGGAGTGATGTCATAGACAATCTTGGCAGCTCCTGAAGATGAAGAACCTTGAGCAGAAGATTTCACTTCTCTCAAAATGTGATTTGCAGTACTTTGCAGGTCTTCAATCTTACTAGGAAGCATCTTCTCATGAGCCTCATAATGCTCGTTTGCTTCCTTGACTTCTTCTGTCAATATTTCCAAATTTTCATTGACCTTCAGAGAAGAAGCAAGAGCAATATTATCCAGAGAGGGAAGGGTCAGAGCTAATTCCCTCAATTTATACAGCTCATCATAAGTGGCTAGATGAAGGGTAGCATACACAGAAGGATCCTGCATTTGGAGCATGGTCATGAGCTGCAGGTTCTGAGCTTTCAGAGAGTGTAATTCTTGCAGCACAATGCCCTGAGCATACATGTCAGCAGCAGAACTTCTTTGTCCTATACCAGCAAACCTATTCAGCAGGTCATCTGAGCCACTCTGACCCATTCTTCTCAACTCTTCAACACTTGGGGCACCTCCAGCTTCGGAAATACCAGAAGCTCTGCCCATGAAGCCAAAACTTCCAAATCTGTTATCCAGATCTTCACGATTCAAGTGTTTGCGTAGAAAGTCATAATTGGATGACAATCCAGCAAAACCTGAAGGAGTGGAGGAGGTAGTTAAGGGATCACACACAGGAGGTGTATGTCCAGAGGTTGAAAAAGGAGGGACAGAAGTTTGAGGAGAGGAGAAAATTTGTGGAGAGGAGGAGGAAAAAGAATTTGTACAGGAAGGTAAAGTTGAAGGAATTGAAAAAGGTATAGACAAAGGTATGGAAGGAGGAGGAGCAGTAATTCCAATTGATGGAAAAACAGCAAAAGATGATAAAGAAGAAGTAGTGGAAGTAGAAATGGAATCTGTGAAAATTGGTCCAGAGGACAGATTCACTTCTGAATAGGATCCAGAAGGAAGAGTAGATGGAGGAGGGACAACCTCAGATGTTGAAGTTGTCAGAGGAATGGAATTCTGAGATTCACTTACTTCTGTGACAGAAGGAAGTGAAGGAGATGGATGAGGAGTAAAAACAGGAGATGAGATAACCTGTTCAGAGGCATTTGGATCAAAAGATGAGATCGGCTCAGCATATAAATGAGCCATCCTGAACAGCGTTTCTGAGGCATCCCTTTCACCAGGGTTTCTTCCTTGATTCAGAAGAACATTGTCAATGAAGTTCTCATTGTCAACATTCTCAACAAATTGTTTAGCTTCTTCAAGAACCTCTTCATCTTCTGGTTCACTAACCTCAGATAGCTCTTCAATCAGAGGAGCTTCAACATCCTCTTTATCAGAAATCTCTGACAGCTCTTTATCAGCAGTTTCTGGTTCCTGAGCAGCAGGTTCCTCCAATTCAGCACTCGGAGCAATAACGAAGTCCTTCTTTCTCAGAACCCTTCGTTTTGCCACAGCCTTCTTCCCAATTCTGGTAGTGAGAGTGACAGTCTCAGCAATTCGAGAGGATAGAGCAACATTATCCTCTTCCTCTGAAGTCTCACCTACCTTGGAGAACTCAGCACCCTCAAGATTAGCAGCACTTTCTAAAAGTTTGGCATCGGCCTTAGCCTTTGCAGCGATTTCACGCTCAGCAGCTAACTTATCTTCAGCTTCTTTCTTCTTCCTTTTCTCTTCAGCAAGAGCCACAACTCTTGCAACTTTTTCAGCTTCAGCAGCCTTCTCTTTCTCAGCAAGGCGTGCTTCCTCAGCATCCTGAGCTTCTTTCTCAGGGACATCCTTTGGCTTCTCAGCAACAATCTTGCCAGAAGGTTCAACATTGATTTTTGTTTGAACCAGCGTGGGAAGAGGTTCTGAGACAGCAACCTTCTCAACATTCAGGACCAACTTGCTTGATCCTTTCTTTCCCTTGCCCTTCTTGGCAGCATTCTTTCCTTTCTGAACCGTTGCATCCATAATCTCCTTCTGAGCAATACTCACAGAGGAGCCCTTCTCATTCTTCTTTGGAGTAACATCAAAACTGAGGTTTCTGAAGGTATGCATCTTCAGAACCGTACTCCTACTAGTAACACCTTCTCCTGACATAACAACAGAGGCTGCCTCAAACAACCTTGTCAGGAGTGAGCCATAAGCTAATGCGCTCACAGTAGTTACATTCTTCATCTGCCTTATCAGCATGGCAGGCAAATTTATCTTCTTCTGGTTGACCAGATGCCACATAAAAACCCTTTCTCTGTTGGAAACACAGTTGACTCCTCCAGCCTTTGGAAGAAAGACATTCGTAGTCAAATAATGTGCCCACCTCTGGTGCTGACTCAACCAGGTGGCATAAGTTTCCTTGGCACTTAGATCTGGCCTAGCCCAGTTGGCTTCTGAAAACCCTTCTGCTGAACCATCATCTCCAATGATGATTCCTTCATCATCAAGTCCTATCACTTGAGAAATGGAAGCCCTGCTGACTTCGATTTCAACATCCCCGACCACAGAATGAAGCACATCCTCCTCATTAGAAAAGAAATGGAGGTTCTTATAAAATTCTGTAACTAAGTTAGGGTAGATGAATTCTTCGAGAGAGACGAAAGAATTCCAGTTTTGAGCACTAAGCCAACGAGAGATAGGTTCAGTTGATTTGACTTCGTCATCTAAAAATCTAGAGGTAAAAACCCTAGATTGACTAACTTTCTTTCGTGAATCATCGGAAAAGATGTGAGTGACAGTGATTTCTTGAGCCATTTGAGGAAATGAGAAATTAGGTTAAGGTTTCTAAGAGAGATGATAACACAGAAAAAGCTATGAAAATTCTAATGGCAAAGAAAATGAGAGTAAAAAGTTCTAAGTATGGAAATCCCTTATTTATACCCAAACACAGAAACCGTTCCAATTCAAAAAGTAACTTCACACCGTTTAAAAGGGAACAGATAACCGTTAACCACAGAACAGCGCCGTAATAAGCAGTAAATAACGCATGCTTTCAAGTCAAATCATGATTAGAATTTATTATAACTAAATTATCTTAAACAATCAAACACTTAAGATACTCAGAGACAATAATTCTAAGTTATTGAAGAGGATAAGTCATACCAATGCCTTCTCGTAAGTTGCTGAAAGCCATACCAGCCAGAGGCTTAGTAAACATGTCAGCAAGGTTTTCTTCAGAGGAAACATGAGTAATGATAATATCCTTCTTCAGAACATGATCTCTCAGAAAGTGATGTCTAATATGAACATGCTTCATCCTGCTGTGCTGAATAGGATTCTTTGAAAGATCAATGGCACTCTTGTTATCACAGTAGATTGTAATTGTTCCAGGGATGACTCCATAGTCAGCAATTTGTTGCTTTATCCAGAGCATCTGAGAAACACAACTTCCAGCAGCAACATACTCAGCTTCAGCAGTTGAGAGGGCCACAGAGGTTTGCTTCTTGCTATGCCAGGAGACTAGGCACTCCCCCAGAAAGTGACAACCACCAGAAGTGCTGACCCTTTTCAATTTATCTCTACCATAGTCAGAGTCTGTGTATCCTATAGGAGTGAAATCAGAACTACATGGATACCACAAACCAGCTTCTGGTGTGCCTTTAAGATATCTGAGAATTCTCTTGACAGCAACATCATGAATTTCTCTTGGCTTTGATTGATATCTAGCACAAAAACACACAGCAAAATGTATATCTGGCCTGCTGGCGGTTAGGTATAAAAGAGAACCAATCATACCTCTGTAGATTTTTATATCTACAGGTTTACCAGCTTTCTCTTCATCATCAATGTCTTTGCTGACATCCATTGGAATATCAACAGCATTAGAGTCCATCATGCCAAATTTCTTCAGCACTTCTCTAGTGTACTTGGCTTGATTGATAAACACACCATCATTACTTTGCTTGATCTGAAGTCCTAAGAAGAAGGTTAATTCTCCCATCATGGACATCTCAAACTCAGCCTTCATGTGGTCACTGAACTCTCTGCACAAAGATTCATTAGTAGCACCAAATATAATATCATCAACATATACCTGAGCTATAAGGATATCCTTGTTCTTCTTCAGAGTGAACAGAGTTGTATCAACACAGCCTCTGACAAATCCTTTAGACAGAAGGAACTTTGTCAGTCTCTCATACCAAGCTCTGGGAGCTTGTTTCAGTCCATACAAGGCTTTCTTTAGCTTGTACACATGATCAGGAAACTTAGGATCTTCAAAACCAGGAGGTTGAGACACATAGACTTCCTCATCAATGTAACCATTCAGGAATGCACTTTTCACATCCATTTGAAAAAGCTTGAAACCTTTGTATGATGCAAAAGCACATAAGATTCTAATGGCTTCTAATCTTGCAACAGGAGCAAAAGTTTCACCATAGTCTATGCCTTCTTGCTGACTGTAACCTTGAGCAACAAGTCTAGCCTTGTTCCTCACAACATTTCCAAATTCATCAAGTTTGTTTTTCAGGACCCATCTTGTACCAACAACCTTCTTGTTGTTAGGTCTGGGAACTAAAATCCAAACTTCTGACCTTTTGAACTGGTCAAGTTCTTCTTGCATTGCCATTAACCAGGAGTCATCATCAGCTGCTTCATAGAAGTCCTTGGGTTCCAGTAGTGACACAAAAGCCACATTCCCCATATATCTTCTGAGCTGAGCTCTGGTCATGACAGGATTATGAACAGAGTCAATGATGTTCTCTAAGGAATGATTCCTATGAGCTCTAACTTCTCTTGGGAGATCCAATGAGTCTTCTGAAACCTGTTCATCATTTGTTGAATCATATATAGGAACATCTTCTGGAAGAGAGTTAACTTCTGTAGTTGGATGTTCTTCTGGAACATGTTCAACAGGAGAACCAACTTCAGCAGCTTTAGGAATAACATCTTCAACAGGAGGAGATGATATTTCAGAAGCTTGAACTTCATCTTCTTCAGAGGCTTTTCTTTCTGCAGGGTTAGTCTCATCAAACTTCACATGAATGGATTCATCTAAAGTTTGAGTCCTCTTATTAAAAACCCTATATGCTTTACTATGTGTTGAGTAACCAAGAAAAATGGCCTCATCTGCCTTTGAATCAAACTTTGAAAGATATTCTTTTGTATTCAAAACATAGCACTTACAACCAAAGGTTCTGAAATGACCTATTTTAGGCTTTCGACCTTTCCAGAGTTCATAAGGGGTCTTGTTCAGAATGCTTCTGATTAGCACTCTATTCAGAACATAGCAAGCTGTGTTAACAGCTTCTCCCCAAAAATACTTTGGAAGCCTTCTTTCATTGATCATGGTTCTGGCTATTTCAACCAGAGTTCTATTCTTCCTTTCAACTACCCCATTTTGTTGAGGAGTTCTGGGAGCAGAGAAGTTATGATCAATGCCTTTGATTTCACAGAATTCTTCAAACTTAAAATTCTTGAATTCTCCACCATTATCGCTTCTGATATGGACTACCTTTTCATTCCTTTCATTCTCAAGTTTCTTAATCAGAACTGAGAAACATCCAAGTGATTCATCTTTGCTAGAGAGCAAGATGATCCAAGTGAATCTTGAATAGTCATCTACTATGACTAAGGCATACTTCTTTCCACCCATGCTCATTGGTTGAACAGGGCCAAAAAGATCCATATGAAGTAATTCCAAAGGTCTTTTAGTTGAAATGACTTTCTTAGTTTTAAAAGAGCTTCTGGATTGTTTACCAGATTGGCAAGCAGTGCATAAGTGATCCTTTTTAAAACTAATTTCAGGCAGACCCTCAACCAATTGATATCTAGCTACTTTGGTCAGAAGATCCATGCTAACATGAGCAAGTCTTCTATGCCAGAGCCAGGAGGTATCCTCTTTGGACATCAAGCATATATTTTTGCAAAGATTCTCAAGATTCAGCATGAAAACATTTTCAACTCTAGGAGCAGTTAGAATAACTTCCCTTGACTTACTGTCCAAGATTTTACATCCAGAGGAGCTGAAGACAACATCTCTACCTTTATCACACAGTTGTGCAACACTCAGGAGATTGAACTTCAGGCCTCTGACTAGGGAGACATCTTCGATCGGAGGATTGGTTCCAATGGATCCAGAACCAAGAATTCTTCCTTTCTGAGCATCTCCAAAGCTGACTTTACCACCTCTTTTAGGTACAAATGTGATGAATGCCTTTTCATCACCTGTCATATGCCTTGAGCACCCACTGTCAATGTACCACAGCTTTGACATTGATGGAGCACTCAGAGCAACCTGCAACACAATCAATTAGTGACAGGTACCCAATCCTTATTGGGTCCTTCAGAGTTAGATTTAGCTTCTACAGGTTTTTCTGATATTTCAGATTGCAAGAGGTTCTTAATGTGATACTTGCAATCTTTCAACCAATGTCCATCTTTCTTACACAACTTGCAGGAAGGAGGATTCTTGGATCTTTCCCTTTGCTTCTTAGGAGCATTCTTCTTCTTCTGGGAAGGTACTACTTCTTCAGAGGCATTAGCACTCTTAGAGGTTCCCACTTCAGGAGGAGAAGAGATCTCTTTCAGAGGAGAGGGAGTGACAGATTTCTTCTTCTGAGATTTATCATTCCTCAGAGGCAGTTTTTCTTTACCTTTGACTTTTGAGTCATCGGAGGAAGAACTGAATTGTTTACTTAGTTTATCTTCCAATATTTTCATATCAGCATAGACTTGAGTAAACCTAAGAAATTTGTCAGCCTCGCTTTTGTCCAACTTCCTTTTTAGGTACTTGAACATGCTGTACAATTCTTCAAGAGAATCAAAGATATTTTGTTCAGAGGATATGTTTACCTCGGAGTCATAGTTTGCTTCAGGAGGTGCGGAAGTTTCTCCTGTGACATCTTCAGAGGATGGCTCATCAATAGCCATGAAACATATCTGGGCTTGCTCTTCCTTCTCTTCAGGATCACTGCTGGTCTCAGAGTCTGACCAAGCAGCCAGCATAGCTTTCTTGAACTTTTTCTTATCTTTCTTCAGCTCTGGGCAGTTAGGCTTAATGTGCCCAGGTTGCTGACATCCATAGCACACAATGGGCTTGTTTGGATCTCTCTTGAACTTTTCACCAGAATCAGGAGTTTTCTTGTCAAAACTTCTGAATGGCTTCTTGTAGTTTCCACCTTTGCCTTTTCTAAAGGCTCTTTTGAACTTCCTGGTCAGCATGGCCAATTCTTCATCTTCTGATGATTCTTCAGAAGAATCTGCCTTCAGGACTACTTGTCTCTTTCCTTCTGACCTTTCTCTTAGGTCATGATTTTTTAGTGACATCTCATGGGTGATTAGGGACCCAATGAGTTCATCATACAAGTAAAAGCTCAAGTCCTGAACTTCTTCAATGGCAGTCTTCTTGGCTTGCCAAGACCTTGGTAAGCTTCTGACAATCTTCTTTACTCTTTCAGACTCTTCAATGTCTCTGCCCAAACTCTTTAAGTCATTGACTATCTTGGTGAATCTAGAATTCATTTCTGAAATAGATTCTTTGTCAAGCATTTCAAATAACTCATATTCTCTCATGAGTTGGTTGACTTTGGACTGCTTCACTTTTCCTGTTCCTTCATATGTGACTTCCAGCTTGTTCCATATATCCTGTGCAGTTTCACAAGAAGAAACTTTGTTATATTCAGTGGCTGTAAGTGCACAATGCAACATATTTATTGCTGAAGCATTTGTTTGGAGCTTTTTCAGAATTTCATCTGAATATTCTCTCTGAGGGATAATAACATTCCCTAGACCTGGTTCCATTCTGGTGGGAATGAAATCTCCATCTGTGATGACAAACCAAGCACTCATGTTCTGAGCTTGAATGAAATACATCATTCTCTTTTTCCAGTAGGAGTAATTGTCACCATTGAATAATGGAGGTCTAGTTGTAGAGGATCCCTCTGGGACAATGAAGTGAGAAGAATTCTCAGGCTGGTGTCTACTAGCCATCTCTATTGATTCTGATAGGATCTTACACTTAGATTGTTAGATCTTTTTAGTAAATATACGAAGTAACCTGGCTCTGATACCACTTGTTGGTCCTAACAAGATCAGAATCACCTAGAGGGGGGTGAATAGGTGTTTCAAATGAAAACTGATATTTTCAAACTTTTAATGAAAATTCAATTTTCAGAGTCAATAATCCTCAGAGTCAGAGGCAAGCTTATTGAAGTAGCCTCTGAGGGATAATCTGCTTTAAGACAGGTTCTATCTTTTCAGCAACAGAAGTTCTGAGTAAAGAACTTCTGGACAGTCTTCTGAACACAGACTTGTGATTTTTAAGAGGAAATCTGTTTCAGCACTAAATATGATACAAGTACACAGAAGCAATTAACAAGTATAAAGAAGGGAGAAAGAGATTCAGGAGGTCCTGATGAACAGTTCAATTTATCCAAGTTCGCCACAGAATTCCTGTGACTACGTCTTGTCCTCTGAGGTCGCAGCCTCCAGAGATTTTATAAATCCACTATTCAGAACTTTTATGGCAAGTTCAGAAGCTCCTTTACATCAACAGAACTTAAGCTAATTTCTCACTTAGTTCTGACTAGCCTAAAATGAGTTAAAGGATTTTCACCAGAACAACAATACTCTGTTATTCTGGATTTCTCACCCAACTCAAATCTCAACTAGATTTCTCTCTTTTAAATCTAACTGAAGATCACAACCGATCTCAGTTTACAAGATTTCTATTATGAACTTGTTTTTCTTCACTCTCTCACAATTACAATAGCTAAGCTAAGAAAAGATTGAGAATGGAAAGTGTGCTCTGTTTTCTTGATATAACAGTGCGTTGAGATTTTTGCTCTATGATCACACACATAGTTGATGCAGTGGAGCTTTGCTACTATTTATAGTGTTGAGTAGATAACCGTTGAGGATATTTGAATCTTCAAGGATGACAAGGATGAAAGTAGCCGTTAATCTTGTCAACTTCTTCGAACGGTCTCAAAACACTCAACTCTGTCAACTTTGTACTTTAACCTAATCCGGTATGGGATTTAAGATAAAGGTGATGGAGTTGACTGATCTTGAAGATTGATTTTAGAGGGAAACGGTAAGAGAGCAGGTTTTGTTTGTTGTGAACAGGCGCGTCCTTCAAACAGCTTTTTGAACTTTTGGCGCCTTGCATTAAATGCAACTGACAAAGCATTAAATGCTTAACCAAACCCGTGATAACAAACTTCTGATGTTCGTATTTCTTCTTAGCGCTTCTGAACTAAAACAACCTTAGTCTTCTGATTGCAAAAGAGAACTTCTGATAAAAGCTTTAGGCAGACAATCAAGACGTCAGAGCGGTTTATCCAGCTTCTGAGAAAGTGCTTCAGTCTTCAGCTTTTTGATCTTCTGAGTTCAATAGGCAAGCAGGAATTCTTCATTCAGCATCTGCTGAGAAAACTCATAATAACTTAACAAAAATTGTTAGTCAACATTGAAAAGTATATAAGTTAATTTTCATTTTCATCTTCTGAAACGTTTGGACATAATCAAAACACTTAGGGTTCATCATGGTAAACCTGTAGATATAAAAACCTACAGAGGTATGATTGGCTCTCTTTTATACCTAACAGCCAGCAGGCCAGATATACATTTTGCTGTGTGTTTTTGTGCTAGATATCAGTCTAAACCATGAGAGATTCATGATGTTGCTGTCAAAAGAATTCTCAGATATCTTAAAGGCACACCAGAAGCTGGTTTGTGGTATCCCTGTAGTTCTGATTTTACTCCTATAGGATACACAGACTCTGACTATGGTAGAGATAAATTGAAAAGGGTCAGCACTTCTGGTGGTTGTCATTTTCTGGGGGAGTGCCTAGTCTCCTGGCATAGCAAGAAGCAAACCTCTGTGGCTCTCTCAACTGCTGAAGCTGAGTATGTTGCTGCTGGAAGTTGTGTTTCTCAGATGCTCTGGATCAAGCAACAAATTGCTGACTATGGAGTCATCCCTGGAACAATTACAATCTATTGTGATAACAAGAGTGCTATTGATCTTTCAAAGAATCCTATTCAGCACAGCAGGATGAAGCATGTTCATATTAGACATCACTTTCTGAGAGATCATGTTCTGAAGAAGGATATTATCATTACTCATGTTTCCTCTGAAGAAAATCTTGCCGACATGTTTACTAAGCCTCTGGCTGGAATGGCTTTCAGCAACTTACGAGAAGGCATTGGTATGACTTATCCTCTTCAATAACTTAGAATTATTTTCTCTGAGTATCTTAAGTGTTTGATCGTTTAAGATAATTTAGTTATAATAAATTCTAATCATGATTTGACTTGAAAGCATGCGTTATTTACTGCTTATTACGGCGTTGTTCTGTGGTTAACGGTTATCTGTTCCCTCTTAAACGGTGTGTATTTGCTTTTTGAATTGGAACGGTTTCTGTGTTTGGGTATAAATAAGGGTTTTCCATACTTAGAAATTTTTACTCTCACTTTCTTTGCCATTAGAACTTCCATAGATTTTTTTTTGTGTTCTCTTCTCTCTAAAAATCTTAACCTAATCTCGCATTTCTTCAAAATGGCTCAAGAAATCACTGTCACACACATCTTCTCTGATGAATCACGAAAGAAAGTTAGTGAATCTAGGGTTTTCACCTCTAGGTTCCTAGATGATGTTGTCAAATCGACTGAACCAATCTCTCACTGGCTTAGCGCTCAAAACTGGAATTCTTTCGTTTCTCTCGAAGAATTCATTTATCCTAAGTTAGTTACAGAATTCTATAAGAACCTCCATTTCTTTTCTAATGATGAGGATGTTCTTCACTCTGTGGTTGGGGAAGTTGAAATCGAAGTCAGCAGGGCTTCCATTTCTCAAGTGATAGGGATTGATGATGAAGGAATCATCATTGGAGATGATGGTTCAGCAGAAGGTTTTTCAGAAGCCAACTGGGCTAGGCCAGATCTGAGTGCCAAGGAAACTTACGCTACCTGGTTGACTCAGCACCAGAGGTGGGCACACTATTTGACTACGAATGTTTTTCTTCCAAAGGCTGGAGGAGTCAATTGTGTTTCCAATAGAGAAAGAGTATTTATGTGGCATCTGGTCAACCAGAAGAAGATCAATTTGCCTGCCATGCTGATAAGGCAGATGAAGAATGTAACGACCGTGAGTGCATTGGCATATGGCTCACTCCTGACAAGGCTGTTTGAGGCAGCCTCCGTTGTTGTTTCAGGAGAAGGTGTTACTAGTAGGAGTACGGTTCTGAAGATGCATACTTTCAGGAACCTGAGTTTTGGTGTTACTCCGAAGAAGAATGAGAAGGGCTCCTCTGTGAGTATTGCTCAGAAGGAAATTATGGATGCATCTGTTCAGAAAGGAAAGAATGTTGCCAAAAATGGCAAGGGAAAGAAAGGGTCAAGCAAGTTGGTCCTGAATGTTGAGAAGGTTGCTGTCTCAGAACCTCTTCCCACGTTAGTTCAAACAACAATCAATGTTGAACCTTCTGGCAAGATTGTTGCTGAGAAGCCAAAGGATGTTCCTGAGAAAGAAGCTCAGGATGCTGAGGAAGCACGCCTTGCTGAGAAAGAGAAGGCTGCTGAAGCTGAAAAGGTTGCAAGAGTTCTGGCTCTTGCTGAAGAGAAAAGAAGGAAGAAAGAAGCTGAAGACAAGTTAGCTGCTGAGCGTGAAATTGCTGCAAAGGCTAAGGCCGATGCCAAACTTTTAGAATGTGCTGCTAATCTTGAGAATGCTGAGTTCTCAAAGGTAGTTGAGACTTCAGAGGAAGAAGAGAATCTTGAGAATGTCTCTCTGTCCTCTCGAATTATTGAGAATGTCTCTCTCACTACCAGAATTGGGAAGAAGGCTGTGGCAAGACGAAGGGTTCTGAAGAAGAAGGACTTCGTTGTTGCCTCAAGTGCTGAATTGGAGGATCCTGTTACTCAGGAACCGGAAGCTGCTGATAAAGAGCTGTCAGAGATTTTTGATGAAGAGGATGTTGACGCTCCTACGATTGAAGAGCTGTCAGAAGAGAGTGAACCAGAAGATGAAGAGGTTCTTGAAGGTGCTAAACAGTTTGTTGAGAATGTTGACAATGAACACTTCATTGACAATGTTCTTCTGAATCAAGGAAGAAACCCTGGTGAAAGGGATGCCTCTGAAACGCTGTTCAGAATGGCTCATTTATATGCTGAGCCGATTTCTTCGTTTGATCCTAATGCCTCTGAACAGGTTATCTCATCTCCCATTCTTACTCCTCCTCCATCTCCCTCACTACCTTCTGTCACAGAAGTTAGTGAATCTCGGACTTTCTTTCCTCTGACAACTTCAACATCTGAGGTTGTCCCTCCTCCATCTACTCTTCCTTCTGGATCCTATTCAGAAGTGAATCTGTCCTCTGGACCAATTTTCACTGATTCCATTTCTACTTCCACTACTTCTTCTCTATCTTTTTCTGCCGTTTTTCAAACTTCTGGAATTACTGCTCCTCCTCTTTCCATACCTTTGTCAATACCTTTTTCCATTCCTTCAACTTTACCTACTTGTACAAATCCTATTTCTTCCTCCTCTCCACATACTATTCCTTCTCCTCAAACTTCTGTCCCTACTCTTTCAACCTCTGGACATACACCTCCTGTGTGTGATCCCTTAACTACCTCCTCCACTCCTTCAGGATTTGCTGGGTTGTCATCAAACTATGACTTCCTACGCAAACACCTGAATCGGGAAGATCTGGACACCAGATTTGGAAGTTTTGGCTTCATGGGCAGAGCTTCTGGTATTTTCGAAGCTGGAGGTGCCCCCAGTGTTGACGAGTTGAGAAGAATGGGTCAGAGTGGCTCAGATGAATTGCTGAATAGATTTGCTGGTATAGGGCAAAGGAATTCTGCTGCTGACATGTACGCTCAGGGCATTGTGCTGCAAGAATTACATTCTTTGAAAGCTCAGAACCTGCAGCTCATGACCATGCTCCAAATGCAGGATCCTTCTGTGTATATACGCAATCTTTCTACACTTCATTTAGCTACATATGATGAGCTGTATAAATTGAGGGAATTAGCTCTGACTCTTCCTTCTCTGGATAATATTGCTCTTGCTTCTTCTCAGAAGGTCAATGAGAATTTGGAGATATTGACAGAAGAAGTCAAGGAAGCAAACGAGCATTATGAGGCTCATGAGAAGATGCTCCCTAGTAAGATTGAAGACCTGCAAAGTACTGCTAATCACATTCTGAGAGAAGTGAAATCTTCTGCTCAAGGTTCTTCATCTTCAGGAGCTGCCAAGATTGTATATGACATCACTCCTGATCTCAACAACCGACTCTCCAACATTGAGTCTGCTGTCACTGCTCAGAATGCACAGATTGCTGAGCTCACTGAACTTCTGAAGGTTATGCACACTCAAGCACGTGAACAAGAAAAGACTCTTCACAACTGCTATAGGTTTGTTCGAGGACAGACTTATATTCAGAATGAGCATCTCACTGCTGCTGTGTATGCTAACAACAGGTTGATCAAGCTCCTTCTGGATGATGTTCAGAGACAGCGACCTATGTCTGGTCAAACCTTTGATCATATGAAGACCATTGATGATGACTTCAGAAGACGAATGGATATGATCAATACTGTGAGACCAACTCCTCAGCAATATCAGACTTCTCTGAATGTTCAGCAAAAGTTGAAGTCTCAGGGTGCTCTTGGTGTTGCTCTTGGTTCTGGTCAAACGGGGGAGAAGTCTGGTCAGAAAAGAGCTAGTGGTGCTGAAGGTTCCAGTGTTGTTCCCCCTCCTCAGAAGAAACCTAGGAACATGTAATCTATAGGACTCAAGCTTCTTAGCTAGGTTCTGGGTTGGGTAGTCTTTGTCTTAGGACTTGCTCTTCTGATTATTTTGTTTCTTTTGTTGTCTCCTGATTGATTTTATATACACTGAACCTTTTCTATATTCTCCTGCATATCTGACTTCTTACTTTTTGCTTATGTTTCTTCTTAACTTAGTAAATTACACTTCTTCTAAAATCTAACAACTTGATCTTAAGCCTTATTAAGTTTATACAGATTGCTGAAGATCACCATTTACACTAAAATGGGGGAGTTAGTTTACTCAGAAGTAATGAATCATTTGCATCAGGAAGTCACTTTCTAATCCTCATGTTTTCTTTTACCTTCTGACCACGGTTTGTCCATAACCAAAATGGGGGAGAATGATGAACCCTAAGTATTTTGATTATGTTCAAACGTTTCAGAAGATGAAAACTCAACAGTACCTTACATATAGTTTTCTATTGACTAATAATTTTTATTCTTAGTCTATGTGTAAGATGTTCAGCAGGTGCTGAATGAATCATTTCTGGATTGCTTAACGAACTCAGAAGATCGGTTTGCTGAAGTCAGAGTTTCATTTACTCAGAAGCTGGATACTCCGCTCTGAAGTCGAAGTCTGCCAAAGCTCTCCTCAATAGTTCTCTGCAATCAGAAATTTTGCCAATTGTGATCAGAAGTTTAGTCAAGAGGACTTTAGCTCCTGAAAGCTAAGTCACGGGTTCTTGATAGCATTTAATGCTCTGACAAGTTCATTTAATGCAAGGCGCCAAAAGTTCAAAAAGCTGTTTTGATGGAGCGCGCTTGTCTGTTCAAGAGAAACCGGAATTTTCTTGTCTACCCTTTGTTGATCCAATTGAAGAATGATTCTGTCATCCTCATCCTTGATTTCAAATCACTTACCGGATTTAGTTAAAGAACAAGGATAACGGAATCAAAGTGTTTGAAGACCGTTTGAAGACTTGACAAATTAACGGCTACAACAACTGATGTCATCTTCCTTGAAGTTTCAAACTCCACAACGGTCATCTTCAATCACTATAAATAGTAGCCAAGCTCCAATGCATCATGATACGCGTGATCATCGAGCAAAATCTCAACGCACTGTTTTAACAAGGAAAACAGAGCATTCTTTTCCATTCTCAAACTTTCTTAGCATAGTCTTAGTTAAAGTGAGAGAGTGAAGAAAAACAAGTTCATAATAGGAATCTTGTAAACTAAGATCGTTTGTGATCTTTAGTTAGATTTAAAGAGAAAAATCTAGTTGAGATTAGAGTTGGGTGAGAAATCCAGAAAACAGAGTATTGTTTGTTCTGGTGGAAATCCTTTAACTCTTTTTAGGCTAGTCAGAACTAAGTGAGAAATTAGCTTAAGTTCTGTTGATGTAAAGGAGCTTCTGAACTTGCCATAAAATTTCTGAATAGTGGATTTATAAAATCTCTGTAGGCTGCGACCTCAGGGGACAAGACGTAGTCACAGGACTTCTGTGGCGAACTTGGATAAATCGAATTGTTCACTCAGGATCTCCTGAACTTCTTTCTCCCTTTTATACTTGTTATTTTTGCTTCTGTGTACTTGTTCATATTTAGTGCTGAAACAGATTTTCTCTAAAAATATCATTGTCTTTGTTCAGAAGACTGTCCAGAAGTTCTCAAATCAGAACTTCTGTTGCTGAAAACAGTCTAACTGTGTTTAGGCAGAATTTCCCTCAGAAGCAACTTCCTTAAGCTAGCTTCTGACTCTGAGGAAATTTGACTCTGAATTTTAAGTTTCTTAAAAAACTTAGAAAACTTCAGTTTACAACTTAGACACCTATTCACCCCCCTCTAGGTGATTCTGTTCTTGTTAGGGCCAACATTGTTCAAGTTTGAAACTCTTCTGGGAATTTATTCCAGCCTCAATCTACTGCATTTATTCATCTTCTCCTTTAATGTTTGCTTTAAAGTCTACGGAATTTATTGTGAGAACAACCAGGGAGATGAGTGAGTAGTCTGTTTAAAGGCTAAGGCCAGCCTAAGAGCTGGTGAAAGTAAGTTCGTTTCTCTCTTTCTTTTGACATGAAAATGCTTGTTGGTTTTTAAATGGAGAAATATTGCATCTAAGGCTTTGCTAACCTTAGTATTCAGTGGATTAATTAGGATACCTCCGAAGTTATGAAGCGGATCTACCATTTAATGCATGTTATTACATCAGACCTGAGTACAACATGTTAGGGGTTTATAATCTGTTGATGTATTATGTTTTCCTTTGCCTAATGCTTAGATGTATGCTAGAAGTAAACCGCAGATATCATGCATCTATAGATCTCAAGGAAGTGACCTTCTGACTTGAGTGTGCTGAAGAGGAAAGAGACCCTAAATCTATGAAATCAAGACTTCATGTATGTTAGAGAGAGAGAACAATTACTTTTGCCTGTTCTGGTTGTGCCTTTGCCTGTTCTTTAAGTGATTGGAGTTCATTCTTGCTTGTTGTAGCCATCTTAATTCTAGTTGATCGTTATTAGTATTCACTGTTAGAATTAGTGTAAAAATCTCTCATTTACTTGTTACCCAACTGAAAGTTGACTGTGCTTTAACATTAGAACAACTGTGGATCGTTTTTATTCTCTGTGGAATACGATAATTTACTTTTGTTGTGCTATATGCGACCTGGTCCTCTTGCCAGAGTGTCCTCATCACATTTTGACACGACAAAGGATATTAAATAGATTTTGTATAGATTTTTGGTTAATTTTTTCCTTATTTTAAGCCTTAATTCAAAGTTTTTTTACTTAATTTAAGGACTCTTTTCCTTAAATTAAGAATGATCTTTTGCCTATAAACTGAGGCACTCTCCTTCTTCTTTCTTAGTTGTCCTCTCTTAGGAAACTCACTCTTTGCATCTTCTAATCTATAATACAAAGTTTATCTTTCAAATCTCTTTCATTTGAGCTTTTGTTTTTGTTACCTATGGATGTGACTCTAGCAAGTATACTAGATCGATTGTGTAGCTTAGGTAAGTATAAGTGTCATTCCCACGAGGATTGAAGTAAAACTAAACTGAAAAGACCTATGGAACAGTCTGCTTAAGTAACTGGTAACATAAAAAGCTTGATTTTGAGGTTGGTTGTCTATTATCTAAACTAAAGCACTCTATTTAAGAACAAATCTAAAGAGTAAATGGTGAGAAATGATGATTTATAACAATGTGTAAAAGGAACAAGCTAAACACAGCACGGAACTGGCATTGCAACCTCCATTCTCTTCTTCTTTAACTCATGAATGCATGCAAATAGTCTGTCAAGGTCTCTACTTAAAGTTCACTTGATTCAAATGGTCATATCCTCAAGATTCTAAGCATTACTAACATCCTAAAGGCCTTTAAGATGTGTTCTTAACTTGCATAATCACGAAGTAGCATCTCATTTGCATGAGAACCCTTGATATACATCAGTCAAATGGTCATATCAGATGTATAAGTTTATATGAAGAACAAGCAAGTATAAAAGCAATGGTCATGACAATTATACATACTGTAACAGGCTGTTAAGACCTGAAATCTACAGATCTTCATTAAACACTCAATAAAAGCAACATTCATTCATTAAATACAAAGATAAGAAGACTTACAATGCCAGCCCTAAGGCTGGCTCAGCTTGTAACGGGGTACTACTCACTCATAGTGAGCTTAACTACACAAAGAACTACAATAAATTCCATTAAATGGTCATATCAGATGTATAAGTTTATATGAAGAACAAGCAAGTATAAAAGCAATGGTCATGACAATTATACATACTGTAACAGGCTGTTAAGACCTGAAATCTACAGATCTTCATTAAACACTCAATAAAAGCAACATTCATTCATTAAATACAAAGATAAGAAGACTTACAATGCCAGCCCTAAGGCTGGCTCAGCTTGTAACGGGGTACTACTCACTCATAGTGAGCTTAACTACACAAAGAACTACAATAAATTCCATTAAAGGAGCTTCAACTACTGAAAACTAAAGATGATAATGTTATGAAGACAGAAAAACGGATTCCTCTCTCTTCAGAATAGTTCTCTACTTAAAGGAATAAAGAAAGATTAAAATACTAATTAAGTACAACAATAGGTAGGTTGTTCCAGCTGGAATACAAGATATTTCTATTAAACAACAATAGAATTTTGTCCTTGTGATCTTCCAAAAGGCAAAGCTTCTTCAATAAGCTTCCAATCTCCAATTAGGCCGACTTTCTCTCCCTTTTCTCCTTGATTTGACTTCTACTTTTCCACCAACAAGATGCTTTCTACTGTAGCGGGCTGCTTCAGGTCTGCTTTTCACTGTAGCGGGCTGCTACTAGTCTGCTGTCCTCCTAAAGTAGACAATACTACAAAAAGGCTTGTAAATCCTCAAATAATAACAATTACAACCTATTAAACCCAATTAATAGTGAATTAATGTATAATTATTATAGTCAAATACGAGCTCATCAGTTTTCATGTTCTTTCTTCTTCTTTCTTAATTTCTTTTTGGCTTGTGCACTAATCAAAATATTATCTATTAAACTCTTGCATTCATTTTTGTAACATTCAAGTAATAGAATTGCATTTGATATTTCTCTTCTTTTTCGATCCATTTTGAGTTCATAAAAAACTTATATGATTCTTTAAATGATCTCTTTCATCTTCAACTTCTTTTGTTCTTTTATCTACATTTGAGGTTGATAAAATTGAGTTTAGAATCCTCAGTTGGACAAAAGTCAATGCTTTGTATTCTTAAAAACTTTGCGTACAAAAATAACATTTTCCAAATCTTAAAACGATTTTGTTCTTTGATCACTTAGTTGGCATCATCTATATTAACTTCACTCGTGCCCTCTCCGATTCACTCGTCTAATAAATAAGTGAACAAATAAATTAATCAAATCTTGTTTGCTTATGCTGTGCTAGGCCAAATTTCACAATCTAAATTCGTCTACTTCAGTCAGGCCTAGGTAGGGGTGGGCAAAAAATCCGCCCAAACCGGTATCCGACTATCCTAACCGAAAAAATAGGATAACCGAACCGACGGTTTAGGATAAGGATTTAATTTTCAAATATCCGTAGATTTAGGATCGGTTACGGTTTTTAATTATAAAAAATCGCGGATAACGGTTAACCGAACCGTAATTTATTATTTAATTTATTTTATGTATAGTAAATTGATTTAATGAAATAAATTAAAATTTTATTACTCTTTTTTTGATTTGGGTGGAAAAAGCTGTAGAAATTTTGCTAGAAAGAAAGGAAAATTTTGCTAGAAATTTTGCTAAAAAAAAAAAGAAAGAAAGGAAAAAACACAAGTCTTCTTTATTTTTATTTTTCGCAATTATTGACATAGGGAACAAAAGCTTAGCTTGGAGGTGGTGAAGGATGGGATCCCTCTTCATCTTATTAAGAATTTTGCAGAATCACCAAACTCTTATAGATTAAAAAACTAATTCTTATCTTATCTTCTCTTCTCTTCTCTTCTCTGCTCTTGCTCGCTAACTTTTTAGAGCTCAAATTGAAACGTTACTCTTCAGTTTTCTGTTGAGGTCTATTGTCGATCTACACGTTTTTGATTTGGTTCCTGAAGCAGCTGTTTAGTGACCGCCCGAAAGGTACGCTTGTTTCCTCAATCTTGTTAAATAGTCAGCTCTGAAGCTGAAGTGAAAATGTTAAATACTTAGTTACTCAATCTTGTTTCATAGTTTATATTTGTTGTAATCTTTAAGTTTTGTGTCTGATTTTATGTTTGCTGCAAACATTTTCAGATGTCAAACAACGGAGGAGATGGAGAGAATGTTAACACAATTGATTCCAATTCAACAAATTCTCAAAATGTGTCACAACCTACAGCTAATGTAACCGTTCATTGTTCTTCAGAGGTAACTAAGAAAAGGAAAGCATCTAAATCATGGGTGTGAGATCACTTTATTAAAAATAAGGATCCTAAAGATCCTAAGGCGATATGTAATTGGTGCAGTAAATCTTTGGCTGCAGTTTCTGGAAATGGTACTAGTTGTATGTCTAATCACTTGTTGAGGTGTAAAAAATATCCTCATAAAGTTAATACTGATAATGGTCAAGCAGTTTTAGCTTTTACACCTGTACCCAAGTTTGATGATGATGCGAATGGTAATGTGCTTGCTAATTGGAAGTTTGATCAAAGTGAATGTAGGAAATGGCTTGCTAGAATGATCATAGTCGATGAGTTGCCCTTTATCTTTGTCGAGCATGAGGGTTTTCGTGCATTTTGTCGTGTCATGCAACCACGCTTTATTGTTCCTTCACGTAGAACGATTGGAAGAGATTGTTATCTCATTTACACAGATGAAATGAGTAGGTTGAAAGATAGCTTCAAGAAATTATCTTCTAGGATTTGTTTGACCACTGATTCCTGGATAGTGATGTGTTTTTAAAAGCAATGGTTGTGAAGATGAAGAAGAAGTTTGGGAAATATTGGGAGAATGTTGACAACATTAATGTTTTGTTGTTCATTGCATTGATTCTTGATCCTATGTGTAAGCTGCAATATGTGAGTTGTATGATTGATAAAACTTATGACATTGCAAGAGCGAGTAAACTGAAAGACAAGGTGAGAAGCGCTCTAGATGCTTTGTTTTTGGCATATGGAACGCCCGAACCGTCATCTGGTCAGAATTCTAGCGGTGATCAAAATCTGAATTCAAATATTTCAAGTGATGTTGATGTGTTTGAATATGCAAATTCTTTCTTTGATATGCAAATTATGGATCATATGGATGGACTTTCTAAATCTGAACTCGACAAGTATTTGTCTAAAAATCGATGATAAAGGAATTGGAGGAACTATGATTAGTACAGTAATTCCTTACACTGTGATGGAAACTTCAATTTACAAAGCTTTTCTTAATACGTTCACCAGTTTATATTCTCGAGTCGCTAGAGTTCCAAATGTTGCACCTTTTGATGCTTGTTATAGTTCAACCTTCGTACGCACCTCTCAATATGGGGAGCCAAGAGTTCCTATAGTCAGTTTTATACTTCAGAGTAGCAGTGTTGTTTGGAGGATTTCGGGTTCAAATGTAGTGGTGCAAGTTGAAAAAGATGTGATTTGTCTTGCATTTATTGATGGAGGTCAAAATCCAAGAACTTCTATTATAATCGGAGGGTATCAGTTGGAGGGTAGACCTCTACTGTTTGATCTGAAAAATTCAGCGTTTGGCTTCGTCCCTTCATTAATTCCAATATCGAGACAACCTACTTGTGCCGACTTCAATTTTACTTTGAGCGCCTAAGTAATTCCATGCTATAAGCAAGGATGTAAAACATCGGAGATTATATAATTCTGGTTTATAGATTTGAGCACCTATATAAATTCCATGCTATAAGCGATGTTGTAAAAGGCCGGAGATTATATAAAGGTTACTAAATCCAACCGGCTCTGTGCTAGTTATAGCCAGTTGGATTTAGTTCCCCACATTATACGTATAATTAATCTAAGTTCTCTTTAAACATATTTATAACACCTCAAATTATTGACGTTTCAAGTATTTAGTTAATTAATAAATGGGTATGTTCAAGGTATTCATATAAAACTATAAGGATTTCAATTACAAATTGCTAATGAAGAATAGTTGCAAATACATACAAGGAGATGGAGAGTTCTAGAATAAGGTTGATGAAGTTTTGATCTTTCCTCTCCATCAATCTTCAATCCTTAATATCTCTCTCATTTTCATCCGTTCTTATCAAGCTATATATAAAATCGAAGCTCTTGATGTCTACTACAAGTCTATATAAGTTTCAGCTTAGGATGTTTCCGTTTCAGAGACCGAAATTGAGGTATAAAACTCGTCACCTTGGCTGCCTCTTCCGTTTCTATATGATACACTCATTATTTAGAATTTCTAACACTGGAAATGAACTCAGGGGGATGTTTAACCTATAGTATGGTCGATTCCACGTACATGCAACCGATTTCGAGTGGTAACCGGAGCTCAATCGGGATACGTACAAAGTTTAATGGCAATCTGATTTTCTGGCAACAATTGATGGTTCTGAAGTCATATTTGAGCTCCTGAAATTATAAGGAATAATCTGGTATAACCGCATTATCGAAATAATCATCCTGAATTTCCCGACGGTCGGAATCCGGCAAAAGGTGAGCGTTTTCCGACAAGTTTTAGAAAAATACTCAGAAAATTCTACTAAACTTCCAGTGGACTCAAATCGTCATTTTAAAAAACTTTAATTCTTGGCCGGAGACCTAATTGAAAGTCTTGAACTCTCTGTTGATATTTCAATTGATGAGGGATGCTTAAATAAGCTGTACAAAGTAATTGGTTACAACAGAAAATCTAAAAGATACAGATATATACAAGACTCATTCAAACTAAGCTAAAGACCAGTTCAAGGCCTGACTCAACGAAGTGGCTATTTACAAGGCCACTCTTATCACTAATTCCTTACGGTTTGGTTCCAATAAATTGTTAAAGTGTGTTAGGATGTTACAGTTTAATGTTATTAATCCAAATTGAGTTTTAATATATGTTGGGTACCTTAATTATGGAGGAAAATAGTATACATGGCTGAAAATGAGTATGAGTGGAGTATTAGATTGAAAAATTATGGACAATTGTGAAGTTAATAAATAGTTGATATCCGGCCGGGTTGGTAAATTGTAGTTTGTGGTGCCCGACTTGAATTGTGGATAAATTGGAATATTGAAGTGTGTTTCAATGCAGAAATAGCTCTAGTTAAGCTAGGATGGATATCCATTTTACAGAGGAGACTCTGTCGAATTTTTGATAGAAATTCCGTAAAACGTGATTAATTAATATTTCGATATTTCTTCGAGTTTTCGTAAATTCTAAATACAGCTTTTCCTATTCCTTAGATACTCGTCTGATAGAAGGGGCAATACCTGAGAGCTAGGATTGTCAGAACTGTCAGCTCAGAACAATCTGTGAGTTAATTATATGTTATGCATATTTAATTTAGCATTTGCATTCGCACGTCTTTTTATCAGTATTTAAAGTAAACATTGTTTTATATATTAAAGCATGTTATATATTTTTCTAAATTATATTATATACGTATTTTATTTGTGGCTTAAATACGTGGTATGGACATGCTTCCTGGTGAGCAGCATCAGGACCTTGTGCGCACAGGTACCATCGGGTTATCGGTTTGATGATATTATGATGATATGATATTGTGATATATGGTTGAGCTCGGTTGAGTTATTCTCGGGCCATGTGATGTGGATTGGATATAAGTGAGGCTGGGTAAGTAATCGGTTGAGTTATTCTCGGTGCTCCAGCCGACTGTGCGTGAGATCGGTTGAGTTATTCCCGGTCCGCCAGTCATTGGATTAAAAAGAGCCTTGTGGCTATATTTAGAGGATTGCTAGGTGGGATGTTGAGTTTAGGGTCTATCCCGTACTAAACCACGTATATATTTATTTATTTATAAAAATGGTTTTGAGGAAATCATATCGTGTGAATGCGTGTATATGGTATATTATATATTATTATTTATTATTATTGTGTGCCGGTTTGAATGCTAAATCATTCGTGCATTGCATATAATTATTTCATTACAGGAGGTTTGACTCCCACTATTTTTCCAGGTGATCTAGAAGTCAGTTGCAGCCCAAGTTCTTCATCCGGGCAGCATAGTTATATTTACACAGTTGTATTTAATATTATATTTTAGACCGCAATACCAGTTTGAGGCTTTATATTATTATTTCTCGAGTACGTTTTTGTATATAAAATATTATACGGTGTTATTTGATATATTATCAGTGATTATTGTTGGGTATTGAGGCTTGCTACGGGTTCCGGTGGCTTATGCTTACCCGTTCCCTAGCGCCGGTCACGGTCCCGGGATGGGTCGTGACAATATTGTATATATTTATATAAGTTTAAAATAATTTATCTTATTATTTTTATTTTAGAAACAAAAATATTTATAATCAAATTCAAAGAAATCTTGCAGAAACTGTATTGGATTTAGAGGCGTTTGGTAAAGCGTTTCGTAGGAGCATATTAAAGAAGACTCGTGGTTGTGGCCGGGGATCGCTACAGGTAGTTACACTGTCGCCTCGTGGTATAAAATGCTTAATGAGGCTGCTGAGAATCCTATAGTTGTTGGTCGGTGGAGTGACTTATGGAAACAGCTCGTTCCGGAGCGTGTTCGATGCTTTTTATGGTCGATAAAACATAACGCCATTCTTTGCAATGTTAACATGAATCACAGACATTTATCTACTGATATTTCCTGCCTTACTTGTGGTGAGGCTGAATCGATTCTTCATATTGCTCGTGACTGCTCGAAGGCTAAGAAAGTTTGGGATGTAATTGTTCCGGTTGCAGCTCATAATTTCTTCTATTCATTGGGTTTGGATGATTGGATTCATGAAAATTTGCATTCTTCTTTCACTATCAGAAATGTTAATTGGAGTGTTATTTTTTGTTTTGGTATTTGGTTGCTGTGGAAAACTAGGTGCTACAGAATTTTTGATGGTCCTCATGATGTTGATGTTTCAGCTGAGATGGTGATTTCAAGAGCTGTTGAATGTTCTTTGGCGCAAATCTTTGAAAACAGTTCGGGTCGGTACGAGGGAAGAAAGGCTCGTAAAGTGGATTCCGGCGGATGATAATTGGGTTAAAATTAACACTGATAGAGCTAGCAAAGGGAACCCGGGTTTCGCGGCGGTTGGAGGAGTGTTGCGGAACAGTGGAGGTGTTTGGTTGGGTGGTTTCGCTGCTAATCTCGGAATTTGTACTGTTTTTCTTGCGGAATTATGGGGACTTTATTTTGGGTTAGAGATTGCATGGTCTAAAGGTTATAAGTAGGTTTTTTTGGAAATGGATTCGAGCTCTGCTCTGCTGCTGATGCAAGGCCGGTTAGGGAATCATCACCCTCGCGGTTGGATTATTAGACGTTGTCAAGAGCTTCGGGATAAAGATTGGGACGTACATTTCCTGCATGCTTATCGGGAAGGGAATCGTGACTAGAGGGCGAATTTCGCAGGCTCTCTTGCCTTAGATCATCACGAATGTGGTGCGCCTCCTGCAGGCCTCGAGGATATTCTGTTTTAAGATTACAGTGGTCAGGCGACGAAAAAAATTATCTATATTTAAGCTTTTCTTATTTGTTTTTGTCTGCTCGGGCTCTTAGCCCTCCTTTTTCACAAAAAAAAGAACTATTTAGTTTAATTACTACGATTTTTGAAATTGTTTTACAATGTAAACGTTCTCCCCTACTCCTAACTAGTAGTATTGGCCATTGGGTCCATATTAATTTTGGGTTTTATTTAAAAACCTATTCACACCACACAGTAATTTTCACATGGTTCATGACTGACCAAGTTAATTTGGTCAGTCACTGTAATAACCGTTAGATCTAACATCATTACACATATCTAACGGTGACTGACCAAATTAACTTGGTCAGTCATGGACCATGTGAAAATTACTGTCACACCATATATGCATTCTTAGGCCGTGTTTTTTTTGGCTGAACTGGAATTGCTGAACTGAACTGTAATTGTTGAACTGAATTGAAATTTCTGAATGAAATTGGTGAATAGAACTGAAATTGTTGAACTGCACTGAAATTGCTGAAATGTGCTGAATATAAGTAAAAAAGAACAAGGCCTCACATTTCGCGATTTCCACATCGAAGAGGCATAAAGGGAGTACATGGGTAGGAGGAGTAGCTTTGACAAAGACAACAATTAGACACATGAGTGAAATATTTGGAGCACCCCTCATTAATGGATCCTAGATCCGTCACTATATAGCTTCAACAACTTGATGGTGGGATTTTTCACATGATTATTCCGTAGTTTTAATTTTAGATGATTGTAGCTTTATCGAGCAATTTCGCTTTATTTGTTTTTCTTCATTTCAGATACTTTTTTTGTAATTCTCTTTTTCTTTCTTTAATACTCCATCCGTTTTTAAATGTTAGTCGTTTTTGTAAAAATATGAGGAATTAAGATATCATTAACTATAGAATGTAAAATACTGATTTGACATCCCTTTAATTTCTTTTGTCTTACATGTTTTCTTAAAACTATAATAAGCACATAGGGATATATAATTGACAAAACACTCTTATTACCATAAACAACAAAAACGACTAATATTTGTGGAAAAATGCACTTCCCAAAAACGACTAACATTTAAAAACCGAGAGAGTAATATTTTGGGTTTGGGGGTTTTAGGGGATTTTATTCGGCCAACTTAGTTGAAATCTCGAATGGTTTGTTTCCTGAATCTACCATGCTTTTACTTTTAAAAGGCTTAATTAAGCCATACGTAGGTACTTAAAGTTGTCCAGAGAAGTCATTTTAGTCCTTCAACTTTGGGGACGACCCACTAGATCCTTCAACTATCAAAATATGGACCTATTGAGTTCTTATCTACCATGCTTTTACTTTTAAAAAAGGCTTAATTAAGCCATACGTAGGTACTTAAAGTTGTCCAAAGAAGTCATTTTAGTCCTTCAACTTTGGGGACGACCCAGTGGGTCCTTCAACTATCAAAATATGGACCTATTGAGTTTTTATTTGATAATGAGGCACCGAGTTGACATTAAAATTAATGTTCTTCACATTTGCCAAGGATAAATGCTTAAAAAAATGTTTTTTTTCTTAAATTATCATACATAAGCCGCCTAGTTAAACATATTGCCGACTGTAGTGCTTTTTTTTACCATAGTTAATTTGAAACCGGTAAAAGAAAATACAATTTTAATTTTTGTACAGAAACCGACACTAGAGGAGTTGGTTTCAGTGCCACCTAAGCCAACAGGATCCACCTAAGCCGGTTTCAGAAGCTGTCGCGGACAGTGGGTCCTGTCGGCTTAGGTGTCACTAAAACCAACTCCTCTAGTGTCGGTTTTTGTACAAAAATTAAAACCGCTTCTTGTACCGGTTTTAAATTAACTATGGTAAAAAAGAAGCACTATAGTCGACAATATGTTTAACTCAGCGGCTTATGTATGATAATTTAGAAAAAAAACATTTTTTTAAGCATTTATCCATTTGTCAACTCAGTGTCACGTCATTGAATAAAGACTCAATATGTCTACATTTTGATAGTTGAGAGACTTAGTAGGTCACATTTTGATGGTCGATGGACCTAATAGATCGTCCCTAAAGTTGCGGGACTAAAATGACTTTTTTGGACAACTTTAGAGACTTACATATAGTTTAAGCTTCTAAAAAATAATAATTAAAAATTAAGTATGCATATAATTTATCTATATTATTTCTTTATTTACTACGTAATGCAGTACGTGTAAGTGAATAAAAGTTAATCTGCAACTTCTCCTTTAACAGATTTAGTGTGGTAGAATAGATAGAAAATGAGAATAGATAATAACTATGAAAATAGAGAGAGATGGGAAGAACATTTTTTGGTAAACTCTACTGCTATATTCTTCATTGAACTGTTGAATATAAATTCAGTACATTACAAAAAACTCAGTTGCAGTGGCTGTCACCCACACATCAACATTTTACCTTTTACTCCCTAAAAGATTACAAAATTACAACACATTACTTGACTACTAGACACTCTCGAAGTCTCCTAGTTTTATTCAACATACATACACATAACACACGTACAAAAACATACATTAAACCATAGAAAACATTTGAGAATAATTCTCAATCTTAACAATACGGCCAATTTGATTTATTATCATTGCTTATAATTAACATGGAATTGATTAGGTGCCCAATGTAAAATTGAAATCTGCACAAGTAGGTTGTCTAGAGATTGGAAGTGATGCAGGATAGAAGCCGAAGACTGAATTTGTAAGATCAAACAGTAGAGGTGTATCCTCCAATTGATGCCCTCCAATCACAATAGAAGTTCTTGGATTTCTACCTCCATCAACAAATCCAAGACAAACCACATCTTCTTGAACTTGCACCAATGAATTTGAACTCGCAATCCTCCAAACTATATTGCTACTTTGAAATACAAGATAGATTGAAGGAACTCTAGGCCCCCCATATTGAGACCTGCGAACAAAGGTTGAATTGATACAAGCACCAAAAGGTGCAACATTTGGAACTCTAGCGGCTCGAGAATAAACGTTGTTGAACGTATCTAGAAAAGCTTGGTAAATTGAAGTTTCCATCACAGTATAAGGATCAATCGTACTAATCCTAGTTCCTCCAATTCCTTGATTATCGATTTTTAATAATTTTTCATTTAATGGAACATTAAGTCCACCAATATTAATTGAAGTAACTTCAATGAAATAATCAGAAGAAACTTCGCCTTGAAAATAGCCCGTGGCGGTGCTTACAGGGTTAAGAATCAATGGAGTGTAAACCAAAGAATCCGAAAGATAATTAGGAGTTTCACCAAACAAAACGAAACCCTTTTGGCCATTCGTCGAATTTGTTAAACAAAGAGCAAATTTTCTATCAAAACCAAAAGTAGAAGAAAACTGAGAAGGAAGTGAAATCAAACTTCTTCCGAGTCCAGCTATACCTTGAACAGCACTAGCAAGACCTCCAAAAAGATAGTTTCTAGCACAATTGAAGATCAATTCGGGAATCGCAACAAACAGGCCCAGGTTGGACCCATTGGTTTCCCGAACTACGACAACATCTTGACTAACAACACCACTACCCGCATCACCTACGAGTCTGTTATCAGTGAGTAAAGCACATGTTTCGTTGATACACGTCCTTGATTGGGCTAATGCACATTGGGTTGAGTTGCAATATAGTGGTTTATAGGTGGAAGAAACATAATTATCTGGGTTACAATTGACCCATAGGAATGGGCCACCAAGATCAATAGCCAATTTAACAGGGACTAGAGGGGTTCTTTGGTAAATTTGAGTTATATATTGCATTGTGGATTCATCTTTTGTTACAAATAAGACTAGTGAATTGGGAAATGTCACAGCTTCTATGGATGGGTAAATGAAAAAGGGAAGAAGAGTGGAGCAGAAAAAAAGCAAGTGATAATGAGAGGAATAAGCCATTTTTTCACTTAGAAAATAATGGTTGTTGCACAACGATTTGAAGGCTATTTATAACAGAAATTATACTATAAAAAGCTTGTTTTGGGTTTATATGATCAGTAACTTATCCTTTAAAATATAAATATCTGTAATTCATAATAGACCATGTTCTTAAATTTAATAAAATTCGGTTCACTTAAATTAAGTTTAAAATTTTAAGCAAATTCTTAAGAGACTTCAATTTTTAAGGCACATAGACATGTTCGATACATTTACTATTGATATCATAAGAAAGGGACCACGGAAACGTGACACAAAACAAAGATGAAAGACCATTAATCCTTCTACATAGCCAGACGTGGGGAATCATCGCCCATGATCATCACCATTGAGACTCGCGTCAAGAGATGGTTTTTGAAATTTTCTGTAATCGAAATTTAAAAGAATTCTTTTCCTTTATCACTAACCTTAACTTTTTTTCAATTTTAGATTTTCGTTTAATTAACTTAATTAGCTCAGTTGCATGAATTATATGGTAACATCACTACTACTAGCTTTTCTCTACTCCAAATGAAATGATGCCAAAGCAAATCCAGTAATTTATAGGTACCCTTTACCAGACTTAACACGTCTTAATTTGTTTAACTTTTCAATTTTAGATTTTTTCATCTACTTGTAAGTTGCATGAATTATATGCCAACTTCAAAATCCCTACTTTCAAAATTAAATACTGCCAAAACAAATGTAGTAATTGAAGGTACCTTTACCAGGACTCTTATACCAATCCATCTTTGTTACAAAAATAAAACTCACCCCCAAAGTTATTTTACAAAGAAAATATATTTGAGATCAGTTGGACAAAAATATGAGAGACTTGTAGATTTTGAATAATAATAAGGAAAAAATACAATAAGAAATGTGCAGTATGAATAATTTTATTATAAAACAAAGTATTCAGAATTAAATTTTTCAGTTCTAATAATATTTTTATTTGTTAAAAAACTTATACATTTATATATTTACAAAACATTAATCCTGTAGATCGAATTAATTTAGTTCGTAAATCGTCAAATTGAAAAAGAAACGTAAACTGTCAATAATATGATTTATGATTTCGATTTGAGAGTGAGCATTTCCATAGAGAGTCATATTTTATCGATATGTAAATGTACATTTCTTATAAACACGAAATGTACTTCATTATCATCGAAACGTAAAGGTCTGATTTAGGATATCTTATTTTGGAAAAACCCTCATACCACGTATATTTATTTGTAAACTGGTAAACCACACACATCATATTTTTCACTGAGTAAACCACAAGTATTATTTTTAAACTAATCTTTAAAAATAATAGGTTATTAATTTGCATCTCTTTTGAACAAAAATGCGGTAAATGATTTTTTAGAGGCATTTTAGAAACAAAATTACCACAATATGCATAAATAGTACAGATATTCAAACTTATGTTTTTTTGACAATGGATGTTGTGTTAGAGCATCTCTAATGTTTGAATACTTTCAACCCCTACGACTTATCACTTAACACTATTTACAAAATGCTAGTGGTTGAAAACATTTTCATTATTATAATATATTATTTTTAAAATTTAACCTATTTTTATTTATAAGAAATAAATAGTAATTAACTTATTGAATTTTTCTCTACTAATACAAAACAAAAAGTAATTATACCCTACACCTATAATTTATATATAAAAACTCAATCTATTATAGGGCAAATTACAAAATAACCCATATGTGATTTATGATTCAACTATACAGTTAAACCTCGATTAAGTAATATCTAAAAAAGTAATAACATCGCTTAAATAATAAATTTTGTAGGTCCTAACTTGGGCTAGTGTTGTAATTAATATTCTCGCTAAAAGCATAACATAATAAAAAATTAGAAATTCCTTAAGGGTCTAAGTAATATGTAAGTAATAATTCTAGAATTATAGTTGATAGAGTACTGTATCTATTTGTAGTATACAATTCTATCGTTTACTATATATAGTTAATCATAAAGTATTATCATTTAATTTTATGTCATATGTTCATGAATTTATATTTTAGGATCACAACAAACTTTAGATTATTGAGTTACTATACGATGTACACAACACATGTTACATGTATTGTCGAACCCCGAAAAATGTTGGGCACGAGGCCGTTCTCGCTCTCAACTGTTTTGAGGCAAAAACACCACTTACATAGGTATTTGCGCTAATTAGAGTTCGAGTCGCCACCAATCGTCTTGTACGGTCTGATTGGATAACCGCTATACAGATTGACTCTGCTATTAAAGTGTTTGGATAATTAACTAGTCTAAGAGATTCTCCGATTCTAGGTATTTTCTTATTTATTTACTATATTTGAACTCGAGTTATAACATAACTTTTCGTTTTGTAAAATCGTGGTCATAACATGACATTGTTTCAGAATACTGTTTATAGTGTTTTGAAAATATATTTATAGTTATTTCATAACTATTTTAATTGATTTAAATGTTTACACGATTATTACATAACCTTTTTGTAACGTGTTAAATTTTATTAAAGCCTTGGCTCATGGTAATAACATGGACGTAAGTTAACTATTTTGACTGGATAAAAATTAGTGATATTTATATTAAATGTTGACGGTTTTAAATTAATTTTCATCATATTCACGCATATAACATGTATGTGAATAAAATGAAAATAATAATAATTAGATAGTAATAATAAATATAAAGGTAAAGGTGTAGGCTATAGTGACTTTGTTTTTGAGTTACTTTGTTTGTACTTTGTTTTATTCACCATTAGATCACTTTTCACCCCATGATCTAATGGTGGACAAAACAAAGTAATGGTTACTTTGTCAAAAACAAAGTGACCATAGAATTTCCCAAAGGTAAATATTTACATGTCAGAAACAGAATGAATTTTATGCATATATGCATCTAATAATTTTAAACATTTAGAGTTTATTTAAAGACATTAAGGTGACCTAATAATTTAAGCATTCATGTTAATCATATATATTTAGCCTATTAAAAATGAGTCCCAAAATTATAAAATCCACTTAGCTTGAGGAGAAATTATACATATAAGGGTATGTTTGGTGCAACTGTTTCTGTTTGCTGTTTGCGGTTCCTATTTGCTGTTTGTTGTTCCTGTTTCCGGTTTGCTGTTCCATTTTGCTGTTTGCGGTTTGATGTTTGATAATTGGTGTTTGGTAAAATCATAATTATTTATTGCTGTTAGCATGTAAAATGACTAATATAGGCATAATTAAACCCTTTAAATGTAAAATGTAAATGACAATAAAGGAAACTAAAATTCGCTGACATTTTTTTGTAGAAAAATCAGTATCTTCCAGCTTTTTGAAAAAGCAGTTGCCTTTCACCTAAAAAGCAACAAGCATCATTTTCCAATTCCTAACCAAACACCCAATTAACTACTTTTTAGATCGAAAAGGCAAAAAGCAGCTGGGAAACGGTGAAACAAACGGCCTCTAACTTGACTAATCAACATTAAATATCTGGTATGGTTTATTTAAAGTAACCGTTAAAATTCCAGTAATTCACATTAGCTTGCATTAATCAGAAATCTATAAAATACATGTATATAGTTGATGATGGTAAGCAAAAGAATGGTTAATCATGCAAATAAATAAATAGATAGAGCTTAAGAAACTCAGCTGGGTTGGGCTTAGCCCGTGGAGCTGGATCCATTTCTTAAATGAGTTGTAATATACAGTTAAACCTCGATGAAGTAATATTCGATAAAGTAATAACCTCGTTTAAGTAATAACCTCGTCGGTCCCAACTTGGGCTAATGTCGTAAAGTAATATTCTCGTTAAAAGCATAAGATAATAAAAAATTTGAAAGTCATGAAGGACCCAAGTAATATGTAAAGTAATAATTCCAAAATTATACGTATATATAATATGAATGAGTTACAAAATTCAATTTTTTTTAAATATATGATGAATATATAATATCTTGTTTCTTTTTTCCACCAAAGCTAAAATTAACATCATCGTTGACTTTACGTAAAGCATAAATAACTCTTGGTATGTTTTGCTAGTGTTGTAACAAGTAATTGTTCAAAGTGTTGAAACAAGTAATTGTTCAAAGTGTTGATTGCTTGAACTGTTTTCTTTGATGACAAGCTTGGGATGACATTGCTATCGTCTGGTTCAAGATGTTCATTACCACTCAAAAATTTGTTCTCCATAGGTGATTCTATTGCTATTGTCCGGTTTAGGACTAGTCTCTTCATCAGTGTTCATTATCGATAAAGTAATATTTTTTCTCGGTCCCAAGAGTATTACTTTAAAGAAGTTTAACTGTAGTGGTGTATAGGTAGAAGAAACATAATTAACCCATAGGTTTGGGCCACCAAGATCAATAACAAATTTTACAGGGACTAGAGGGGTTCTTTGGTAAATTTGAGTTATATACAGGCCTGTGCATTGGGATTTGTCACACCAAAAGGAGAGGTATAATTTATGGCCACTTGGAACTATTTCCCTTGATCATGATGGAACTCTACTCCAACCTAAGATTCTATCAGATCCCAGAGATGTTTTCATTCTACATATAGCATCTGAACATAATTTCTACTTGTTAAACGGTATTATGGCATTATTCTTAATATGACATGCTTTTTTGACGTAATCAGAACTTAGACCTCAAAAACATAGTTTTGTTGCTTGTACTGATACTTTTGGAGGAAACATCGTATATGATATTATAGCAGAGTTAATCTCTTGATTGGCAATTGAGGTCTATGGTTTCGAACAATTGAAATTTTTACATTTGGTAATTGCTTTTGCAGCTTATGTGCTAATCAGGTCTGGAGTTAGGTAATATTAGTCCTTATGATTCCTCCTATTACATAAAGGATAAACAAAGTGAATTCGCCAGAAACCCAAGGAGTTCTATGCTTGTTCTATCTACTAACTGGCAACTGTGTATGTCAAATTATGCATTCCATACCTTTACTACAATATCATGTTGTAAGTTTCCTCTTCTTCTTTGCATTTCTATTTCATACATTTGGAGTTTCTCTATACTTATCCATTATATTGCAACAAGCCTAGACTAAACATTGGTTAATATCTGGTTTTATGGACCCTTCCTAGTTATATATATATGCCCTGTTACATGATAATTGTGAGGAAGTTATAAATCTAGCAGGGCACATGTCAATTAATGAATGACTTTCGTTAAACTCTGTTCATAAAGGGCTTAATAAAAACATAAATAAATGATCAATGGCTTCAAGTGTTCAAATGAAAGGTCAAGGGTCTAGTAGGCCGAACATTGAAAGATCAAGAGCCTTAGAATGCTTGAGAGGTCTTTTGAGCTTAAAATCAGAATATTTGAATTCATCAAATTGTTAATCTTTTTATTTTATAAGAATCATATTTTTACATTGCATTAGTTCCATTCTTAAGGCATTGTTAAATTTTGTTATTCCTATATCTATTTGCAAATTCCATTATTCCTATATCTATTTGCAAGTTTTGTAAAATTTAGCATTGTTAAGCCATAGCTTATTACATTTTGAATATGATCCCTAGCATTTGATATTATTTGTTAGTTGTCATGTCTGTTTTTTCCTTTTGAGTACACATCATTTTGTTTATACAACCACAGACGCACTTTTTTGATGAAACAAATCACTTGTATGCTTTATACGCACCTTGTCAATAATCTGTCCCTATGCATCTTAATACATTTCATGCCTCTTTGGACACTTCTCTGTGAGACTATGCATGCATTAACATTGTTTGTTGGTTGAGCCTTTGTTTACAGTTTTGATGATCTATAGTTGGTTCTGCGTGCTCTACTCCATGCTTAGCCGACCTTATCTGGCCTCTAAACCATGTACTTTGGTCAACTTAGATGATTTTGTTTTTACTGTATTTTATTATTGAAATATTTGGCTTTGCCCTTTAGATATTGAACTCTAATTTACTTAAGAATGTAGACTAGAAAGTATGTTAGAGATATTTTGTAAGCTTCTACATGTGATGCTTCTATAAAAAGTTTATTTTTAACACACAGACAAGTTCAAGTTCTCTTTATTTGGAAGGTAAATTGAACATACTTTATTTGGGAAATTGTGAATGGAAAGAAAAGTAAGAAAGAGAAACCCACAGAGACTCCAGATATCAAGCTTCCGTCTAAACGCGAAAGCAAAATCCAAGGCGTTTCCGATGAAGGTTTTCTTCTGAAATTGTCGGGGTATTGGTAACCCGGAAATACAACGTACCTTATTTAATTATTGTCGTCAATTTCACCCAGACATTGTCTGTATTGCTGAGCGTATGGTCACTTTCGACTCTATTCCTTCTCATTATTGGTTTAGCCTTGGTTTGACTCTTATTTCGCAGAACATTAAGAATCTTCCTTTGTGGGTTCTTGGTCAAGCTAATGCTACTAATCTGACTTTAGTCACTTCCACGGATCAGTTTATTACGTTAGATTTGGAGTTGAACCTTTCTATCTATTGTATCAATGTGGTTTATGGGAACAACTGGCCAAATATACGACGGAACTTTGGAGAGATCTTTTGTTGTTACGGCATTGAGCTCCTGGTAATTGGTTAGCTATCGGGGATTTTAATGCGGTGATTGGTGCGCATGAGAAAACAAGTTATTCGCCTTTATACTCTTCCTGCTCTGATTTTCGAGGATTTATAGACCGTTGTGATTTGGTTAATGTGGATACAAAAGGAGCAAATTTTACTTGGACAAATAGTCGTCATGGCTCGGATAGGGTCGAGTGTCGATTGGACAGGGCTTTGATTTCTGAGCAGTTTTTTGAATTCTGGGATGAGCTTAGCTGTGTTGCTTTAGTTCAGCATCAATCTGATCACTGTCCGCTTATCTTTCGATGTTCCAAAGGTAGACAAAAGGTTGCTCGCTTCAGATTCTTTGAAATGTGGTTAACGCATGATATAATCTTTGTGAGGTTGTTTCCAATCATTGGAATGATGTGCACCCTTCGTTACCACCAATGCAGCTGATCGCACATCAATTAAAAACGTTGAGATCGGTTTTGCGAAAATGGAACAAAGAAGTCTTTGGTTTTTTGGATGTTAATATTGTTGATGCTACAGAAAAGCTTGCTACAATACAAACTAAAATGGAGACCGAGGGTTTTTCTGAAGAGTTACATAGACAAGAACTTCATGCTCAGAGTGAATTAGCTCTTCAGTTACGTCGGAAAGAAACTTTTTATAAGGAGAAAAGTCGGGTGAAATGGCTTAAGGATGGAGATCGAAACTCTGAATTTTTAAATAAAAGTCTAAAATTCAAGAAGGCTAGCAGTGGTCTTATGGCTTTGAGAATTGACAACGAGATTAATTTTTCCGAGGATGCAATAGCATCACATGCTATTAATTATTATCAAGCTTTGTTTGGAGCTGATAATAGCCAGGTGCGTGATCTTGATAATGTGGTCAAATGTCATACCTATGTTGGTAACCGAGGAGGATAATGTAGCGTTAACCAGGTGTCCTAGTGATGATGAAATCCGAGATTCTGTTTTCGCTTTAGATGGTGGCAGTTCTCCGGGACCTAACGGATTTGGAGGTGTTTTTACAAAGCCTTCTGGGATATAGTAAGCTCCGATGTTTGTAAAATGTTCCGCAGTTTTTTTGCTTCTAAAATGATTTCTCCGAGGTTAAATTCAAATCTTATGGTCTTCATTCCAAAGATTGCAAGGGTTGTTGATATTGAGAACTTTCGAACCTATTACAATGGTTTCAAGATTTTAACAAAGATTTTGGCGGATCGTTTGGCAGAGGTGGCAAAGAAAATTGTTTCTCCTAATCAATTCGGATTTCTCAAAGGTAGAAGTATTCATCATTGTATTGCTGCGGCGTCGGAGGGTGTTAATATTTTAAACAAGCGGACTTTTGGGGGAAGCATGACGATTAAAGTAGACATTTGTAAGACTTTCGATACTTTAGACTGAAATTTTATTTTAGAAGTGATATGAGTTGTTTCGGTTTCAGTCTTCAATTCCGTGATTGGTTGTTAAATATTTGCTCGTCTTCAAGAATTTCAATTCTTTTGGGGGGAAATACTCATGATTATTTCTCGTGCTCGAGAGGGGTTCGTCAGAGAGATCCTTTATCTCCAATTCTTTTTGCAACCGCGGAGGACTATATGAGTCGTTATCTGATTCAATTAGTTGATTCTGGCATGCTTTATGCCGACGACACATTATTATTTTGCAAGGCCACGGTTTCTAATATGAGAGCTATTAGAGATTTCTTTCAATGAATTACTCTGGTTAACTCTGTGATCACTAGCTCGTTTATTCACTGTTTTTCAGTATACAAGTGGCCGAGTTCTGTTCTTTCTATGCTTACAAGGGGTATAAAAATTTTTATATGGTCAGGTTGCATTGATGTCCGAAAGATTGTTACGGTGCCTTGGCATCTCTGCTGTAGGACAATCAAATCAGGTGGTCTTGGAATACGTGATTTACTAATGGTGAATAAAGTTATGCTGGGAAAATTTTCTGGGACCTTCTCACCTCGAATTCTATGGTGATTAATTTATTGCGCCATCGTTTCTTTTCGGCCTCGGGTCTTCCAATCTCTAATCCTATCAGCTCTTCTATTTGGACCTCCATTAAATCAGTTTTTATTGATCTCAATGCTGATTGTTTTTGGTTGATAGGTACGGCTTCTAATCTTAACTTTTGGAATTCAAACTGGATTAATCCTCCATTATCTATTGGTTGGTCATATAAATCAAGGAAACTGTGGAAAACTCACAATAGTATTCTGAACCTGAACCTGAACCTCTAGTACACAAAATCTAAAACTGGAGTCTGGAATCATAAATTGCGAAGATATTGCCTTGTATTGATGAAACCACAATGTAGAGGTGAGGAAGCATGATGACAAAGACACGAGGAAACATGGTAAGCACAAATACAGCGGCCCGATATTTACGACAGAGTTAAAGACCATACAATATCTGTGTTCATGTTGTAAAACAAAGGCAGAGGTTCATGCATTAATCAGATTCACTAGCAGATCTATATTCAGAACTAAGCATCAACTCCATTTAACTGCAGTATAATTCATTAGAAGAATTACTGAATCCGCAGAAGTACGCTTGAAAACATGTTCATTGTGTCAGCAAACACGGACGCATATTTTTCTATACACTTAATTAGCAAACTACACAAGGAGAAACTGGGTTTCAATGCTGAGAAGCTTATCTCAATATGGTGAAAAGAAGTAATATGCATATCTGACTTCGTAGTTCATTGTAATTGAACTAGCTAGGCGCAACCACCAAATAAGCAAAAGTGAACCTCTAAGTCTTATACATGCTTTCAAAGGAGGCCTAACATCAAATATATAGCCATGTCACAAGAAGCTGCATTTCCTGTCCTCACTAGGAATTCTAGTTAGCAACTTTGATTCCACATCTTGTAGCCGCGTCAATGTCGATACATGTTTGTGTAATGCACGAATAAAAATTAAGCTTAGTAATAACAAAGAGTAAGCAACAAAACACAGAAGATGATAGGAAATGACCAAATTAATACCATCCAGCTCCACACCAAATGAAATCAATAGCTTCATCCGGGAAGCACGAGATATGATAGTGGAATCAATCGGCATGGTGTTGGTAACACAAATGTTGTAATTCTCAATAACATCACCACAATCAGCCTAAAGCAACATGAAATCGAACAAGTTGAATACATAAAATTAACTACCTTAACTGGAGGCCTCTTCTGTTATTGTGAAATGGAAAAAAGTAAAAATTCAATTAGAGCATAAGCATTTTAGTAAAATTTCATCATATATATTAAAATCAGTAGATCATAAAAGATAAAACATATCAGAATTTATATATTAGGACCTATTGGAATATCAAGATGATTTTAACATGTATATGATCACAATTAGTACTAATATCCCCAATAAACGAAGCATTATGCGATCATTTAGCATCAAATATACAATATCTACTAAAATAAAGCATCGGAAACTGCTAAAGTGAGCAGATGCAAAACCAATCGTAGTTATAAAATCATAGCTAAACGAAGAAAAATTACCAAACATAACGTAATTTGAGTATAGAAGCCATCAACCTAGAACAATGTACTGCAGTTTCAGTATATAAAATCATCAGTGGATAGAAAAGCACAAATCATAGAGTTCAGGGATTTACCTTTTAGAGGTTGACAGTCAAATATTTAGCGCCTTTTAGGGGTTTAGTGGAGAATAAATTAAGTTCCCCACTAACACATATTGTCTTTTGTGGCAAATTATAAATTTCTCCACTGAAATGTTTATGATTGCAGAAAGAGAGTGGAAGGATAATACAAATGATTTCCGTAATATTTAAAATACACAAGTTTATTACAAGAAACTAGGCATTAGAAGTAAAGTTAAAGTTGGCACAAGTAGTTTGTCTAAACAGAAGTGAAGAACTAAAGCCGAGCTTTGAAGCTGCAAGATCAAATTGTAGAAGATTATCCTCCAACTGATGCCCTCCTATAACAATGGAAGTCCTCGGATTTACTCCTCCATCAACAAATCCGAGACAAAGCACGTCTTTTTTCACTAGCACCATTGAATTCGCACCAAAAATCCTCCAAATAACACTGCTACTTTGCAACACTAGATCAATCTGAGGAACTGCCGGCCCGACCCGAGTACTGCCTATGAAGGTTGAATTAAAACAAGCACCAAAAGGCGCCACGGCTGAAATTCTAGGGACTTGAGCAAATTCTTTTATAAACACATTTAAAACAGCATTGTAGATTGAAGTTTCCATCATGGTGTACGGATTAACCGTACTAATTTTAGTTCCACCAAATCCTTCCTTATCAATTTTCAACAATGTAGAATTTAATGGAACAGTGAGATTTCCATTAATCTTAATAGATTTAACTCCGATAAAATAATCAGAAGAAGCATCACCTTCAAAATAGGATGAGGCAGTGCTTACAGGGTTAAGAATTAACGGAGTATAAGTCAAAGATCTAGAAACATCAATATTCGGAAGCAAAACATAAGGACCATCCCCGAACCAAATGACGCCGTTTGAAGAAGAACTTAAGCAAATAGCAAACTTCCTATCAAAACTAAAAGCAGAGGAAAATTGAGAAGGAAGTGAAATCAAAGTCCTTCCAAGTCCAGCCATACCTTTAACACCACTAGCAAGACCTTCTAAAAGAAAGGTTGAACCACAAGTGTAAATCAATTTACTAACCGAAACAACCCAACCCGGATTCGACCCATTGGTCGATTGAATCGACACAACATCTTGACCAACCCCGCCAATAGTAACGGTTCTTGTGATTGTATTATCAAGAAGTAAACCGCAAGTGTTATTGTTACAACCTGGTCTCGGGCTAGAATAACATTCCGTGATGCAAGTTTTTGAATTGGCTAGTGAACATTGGGCAGACTGGCAACGTGCCGGTTTATAAGTGGATGAAACATAGCCTTGGTCACAGTCAACCCATTGGTATTGACCACCAAGATCAAGGGTTAAATTGACTGGGACTAAGGGTGTTCTTTGGTTGATTGTAGTTAAATATTGGTTTGTGGATTGATCTTTTGATATTGGAAGGATTAGAGCTTTGGGTCTGATTGATGATTGAGCTAATGCTATGGATGGATAAATGAAAAAGAGGATTAGGAAATAATTACAGAGAAAGGCCATTTGTGGGAAATAAATTGAGTGTTACAGAAGAATGTCAAAGGCTATTTATAGAAGATAGCTTTTGGTGTTTTCTATATTAATACTATTAACTTTTTCAAAAAAAGAAATTAAATTTATAAATAGATGTTAGATGTGGATTAATAAATAATTTGATGTTAGGGAAGATGATAAAAAATTATTTTAGACACCTTGACTTGGGACTTAAGATTCATGTGTGTTGATTGTATTCTGCCTGCTGATTTTGATAATAAAGTAATCTTTATATATCTTTTGCTTGTACGGATTGAATTGAATATTGATCAGTATATTAAATGTAAATTAAGTGAAACATCATACAAGCCTGTTCTAGAGGATGAACCTCTGGGAACTTGTCTAAAATCGTCTGCCGGCCACCGGATTTTACGTCATGCAAAGCAGGATCTTCTCGTCAATCAAATCCTATCATTATACCAGCGAAATCGGCATCTTTTGTTGATGCTCTAATTGGCCAGGGGATGAACAGAGAACTACCTTACCTCTAGCTCCAAGTGAAAGAGCGGTGCTCTCGGATGAAGGAGGGTTCAAGGCTGTAAAGGTTCCTCAGTCTCTCTATGAAGCTCGTGTCTTGGAATGTAAACATTCAGTTATTGGACGTATCACCCTTGCCAAAGGAGATCATACTCCATGGAAACAACAAGATTTGAAGTCGAGGCTTAGCAAACTTTGGAAGGAGAACTTGGGCATTATGCCAGGATCCTTGTTGATATTGATCTCACAAAAGCGCCTCAGGAAAAAATTCGTCTTGACACAAACGATAGAATCAATTGGGTGTTTGTTGAGTATGAAAATCCTCCCGCCCTATGTTCAATTTGCAAATCTATAGGACACTCAGCAGCTAAATGTCGGCATAATCCATGGATTGAAATTCCTGTTCGAGACGAGAAAAATGAGGAGTTTGATCCGCCGCGAGGTCACACCTTGACTAGGACAGAATGGCGAAGGAAGCTTTCGTCATCTGTTATTATAAAAAAAAAGGAGTGCCAACCAATTGCGAACATTGAAAACTTAAGGAGCAATAAGGAAAATGCTTTAGTTTTACATAACTCTGCGAAGTTAGATACGGCAAAAGAGCTTATGAAAAGAACAGTCAAAATAGGAGTTGGGCGGACCTGAGGGACTCTGATCCCGAGACGGACATTGATATGGAGCCTTTACGTGATGGAGGAGCAAGTTCATCAACTAATTTGAATTTGCAATTGAACAAAATTATGGACATTCCTGGAATTACTATTCCTCTTAATCAAGTTGAATGCTCCCCACCTCCAATCCAGGAACTACTTCAAATTATGTATTCAACCATAGACAACTCTTCTTGCAAAATTACAATTTTCTCAAACACTCGGGATAATGGTGAAGGCTGGAAAAAAGTGGAGAAAAAGAAGAAAGAGAACCCCAAGGAGCAGAAAGCTATAACTCGTACCAAAAGTACTTGATTTCACAGTTGAATCTAATTTTTCAGGGTCGCCTCAACGCATTACTTTTGTTTATGCTAGTGACTTGATTTCTCGCAGACTAACTCTATGGGATGATGTTCTTCAGTTAAAAGCGTCCTCTCCGACTAATTGGCTTATCTTAGGGGATTTTAATGCTATAACAGGAGCTCATGAAAAGACTGGGGTTTTGCCAGTTAAATTTTCTTGTGTGGATTTCCGATCTTTTATTGATGAATGTGGTTTTTTTGATGTGGAAACTGCAGGGGCTCGGTTCACTTGGTGCAACGGTAGACCAGGTCGTGGAAGTGTTGAATGTCAACTTGATAGATCAATGGTCTCTGCTAGATTTATGGATCATTGGGACTCTATTTCTTGTTCTGCTTTACCCAGACATTTATCTGACCATAACCCTCTGCTGTTTTCTTGTTCGATGGGGGTTCCTGAAGTGTCTTGTTTCCGTTTTCTCTCCATGTGGATCACTCACTCTCAATTGGGTGATGTTATTGCTCAACATTGGATTAATGCCCATCTTGCTTTACCCCCTGCTCAATTGCTTTGTCATAAGCTCCGTTCTTTACGTCCCATTTTGCGTATTTGGAATCGAAATGTTTTTGGCATTCTTGATGAAAATATTCGGGAAGCAACTGATAAGTTGGCTGCAATTCAATATGAGTTAGAGGAGCATGGTTTTGACGCAAATCTACATGAATTGATTGCTCATGAAGAACTTGACTTACACTTGCACAGGAAAGAAATTTTTTATAAAGAGCGCAGTAGAGTTAAATGGTTGAATGACGGGCGATTGTAATACTACTTTTTTTATCGTATGACAGCCATAAAAAAATTACGGGTTGGAATTAATTCTATGGAGGTTAATGAGGAGATGACTAATTCTATGGAGGCTATTTCCTTTCATGTGCTGAATTATTTTTCAACTCTTTTCACTGGTCGGACAACCCCTAATGATCTAAATATTGTTGCTGAAGTTATCCCCACCTGTGGAAGAAAAATAATTATCTGGGTTACAATTGACCCATAGGGTCGGGCCACCAAGGTCAATAACCAGTTTTACAGGGACTAGAGGGGTTCTTTGGTAAATTTGAGTTTCATATAACTTTGTGAATTGGTGTTTTGTTACAGGTAGGACTAGTGCAGTGGATGGAGAAATGAAAAACAGAAGAGAAGAGCAGAAAAAAAGGCAACAAGTTATTAGATGGACAACCCATTTTTCATTCAGAAATTAATGATTGTTGAACAAGAATTTCAAGGCTCTTTATAACGGAAATTTTACGTATAAAAGCTAGGTTTTGGGGTTTATTATTATATTCGAGTAATTTATAGAATATTTTAGACTTTAAATAATTTTTGCCACATTCCATCACATGAAAGCCTTTTGGATTTTAAGCGTGCATAACAAAGGTCCGTCTTATATATATTTTAAAGTCACCAATAAATTGAGTTGTCTTGAACTCAAGACCTTCCGCTCGTAGAATCTCTAATACCATGTCAGTGAACTGATTAAACTAAAAGTTCAAGTTAATTAATAGTTAAAGTGCAACAAAATCTATTATATTATATTATCTCTGACGCCCTTAACTTTTTCCTTTTTTTTTTTAAAAAAAAAAATTAGATTTTATTTTATCAACTTAAGGTGATCGTGAGTTGCATGAATTATATGGTACTTCACTACTATATTTTCTCTACTCACAAAATGAAATGATGCCAAAGCAAAATCTAGTAATTAAAAGGTACCCTTTACTATAACTAATACATGATCTTAATTTGCTTAGCTCTTTCACGTTAGATTTTTTTTTTATCTACTTGGAAGTTGCATGAATTATATGCCAACATGACATATATCTAATCATACTGATATTCTAAAAAACTATAATTCTTCGATTTTTTTTTTGTTTTTGAGATTATCTAGATGGATTTAGATGAGAAAGGAGAAAGTCAATGGTCAGAGAGATAAACTTAAAAAAAAAAAATGCAATTATATGAAAATAATATAGTATTGAACAGTTTTATTTCTTGAAATTTTTCATTTTAAGATTGTTAACAATAAGTAATCTAAAATGTAACTTTTTAAAAAAATTGTGAAACCACACTTCTTATTTTGAAGAAAGAAAAGGTGATATCATAGTTTTTTTTACTAATTTTTCTTTTTCAGTAAATATACATATTAATTCAATTCAGTTCAATAACATTCAGTTCAGTTGAGTTTAATTCAAGTCAATAATTACAGTTATAAAAAATCTAGTAGTTTGTAAATTTTTATTTTTTTGAAAGGAAAGAATAACATTAAATCAACAAACAATTACATCAGATAACAGTAGAGAGCCCACAAATTGAGGACTCTGAGGCAAATAAGAGGGACTAGCATAACGAACGGGATTCTGTTTAAGAACAAATAACCAACGACATTTAACACGATTCTAAGTAGGAGTGGAAGGGACAAGCAAGCATCTAGTATTTTTCATAAGAGCATGATATTTTGTCCATTGCTGTGTGCCAATGTGGTTGTGTCAGTGCCTCTTTCACAATTTTCGGAATAGCCGTAAGAGAATGGAGTAAGACACGGGGCTGTTTGGGTTTACTTGGATTTTGTAAGCATTGGATGAGTATTGGTATTGGAATGGAGATTGGGAAAAAAGCTTGAGAGATCAATCACCAAGCCCGGGTCAGTGGAAGGGATAGATGGGTCTGCTTGGGCAGTGGCAGGTAGGTCGGTGTGGTGGGAGCTATCAGCGACGAGGGTCTGCTGGCTGTTGGCATGGACTGCATGGGCTGCTTAAGATCCAAGACACCCGGGTAGACCGATTTTTCAGAAGATTAACTACGTAAGTGGAGTCGCATTCAATCCATGGGTGGTGCCATACTTTCTCCCAGGCTGTAGAAATTATAGCATGAGTAGCTACAACAAGGTCAATGATAAACACAGGTTGTAGAAATGAAAAGGCAAAAACTCTTCTAACAAATACATATATTTTTAAAGTAATCATTATCAAATTATTTATTATTTTCTACAAATTTATTATGAAAACATAAATTGTATCAATAAAAAAACATACATTATATTAAAAGTTTATTATTATTCTCCTTTTTCTTTTATCCTTTTTTAAATATTGTGTCCTTTTTTTTTTCTATGGAAAGTGGTAAAAATATCACAAGTTGTTCAAACTCAAAGCATCCTTACAAACAAGATCCCAAGCAACACTAGTCCTCCATTAATATAATTGGAAATAAGGAATCTTTTGCCTAGTGAGCTATGAGAATGAGCAACTCGGTTACCCTCCCTAGAAACGAAATGAAAGTTACAAAACGAGAAACTATAACATTAATGTAAAGCAATTGAAGCGTTGAAGGAACTTATTTATTTATTTAATACGTAACACAGTACGACTAATCTAAATCAACTCGTTAGACCAAATTTATAACCCAACTATAAATCGCCATTGTATAATCTCTGGGTTTTTTACAAGACTGCTTATAGCATGGAATTATATAGGTGCTCAAACTATAAACCCGGAATTATATAATCTCCGATTTTTTACAACCTTGCTTATATAGCATGGAATTAATTAGGCGATCATAGTAAAATTGAAGTCGGCACAAGTAGGTTGTCTAGTGATGAGCTCGAATTTGACTATGTATATGGTTGATTATTCATGTATTTAGGGGCCAATTAGACCTTAATTGTATATTTTGTGGGTCTAACAATGATATTTTCAGTTTAAAGAGCTATCAAAGGGATATTTGCTGAAAAGCAGCCTGCATGAGTAAAAAGTGGAAGTCACATCAGAAGGAAGGAGGGGTAAAAGTGCCGGCAGCTTGGGAGAGAGAGTGTTGCAGTTGGAAGTGATGTTAGCCGCTTGAAAAGAAGTCTTTTGTCTTGCAAGAAGAGATGTTTAACAGTTGTAATATAAGTAGCTTTGTTTTATTAGCTGGAAGTTGTACTTTGGTACCTTTAAGTAGTATTTTATTAGTTGCTTTTTGGGTTTAAGTAGAACAATTCTGAGGAGAGAGGCATCATCTTCAATTATCACCTCTTAGTATCTGTTTCCCTCATAACTTTTAGTATCTTTAAGTTTCTAGTAGTTGAGCTCCTTTAATGGAGTTCATTGTAGTTATTGTTGTTATCATGCTCACCATGTGTGAGTAGTATTCTCTACGAGCTAAACCAGCCTTTGGGCTGGTGTTGTAAGTCTCCTTATCTCTTTAATTAATGAATGAATGTTGTTTCTATTTGGTGTTTAATGAAGTTCTGTAGATTTCAGGTCTTAGACAGCCTGTTACAGTATGCATAACCGACATGACCATTGCTTTTATGTATGCTTGTTCTTCATATAAACATATACATCTGATATGAACAGTTGAATGATGTGTATCAAGGGTTCTCATGCAAATGAGATGTTACTTCGTGCTTAATCAAGTAGTAAAGCATCCTGAAAGGCCTTTAGGGTGTGAGTAATACTTAGTAATTTGGGGATATGACCATTTGAACCAAGTTAGCTTAAAGTAGAGACCTTGACAGAATAGTTATAAACATTCATGAGTTAAGAAAGGAGAGAAGGGAGGTTGCAATGCCAGTTCCCCGCTGTGTTTAGCTTGTTCCTTTTAATATATTGTGGTAAATCATCATTTCCCGTCTTTTAATCTTCAGATCTGTTTTAGTGAAGTTCATTACAATAGATAATAGTTAACCAATCTCAAATCAAACCCTTTTTATGTTACCAGTCACGTAAACAGACTGTTCCATAGGTCTTTTCAATTAATCTTTTCATCTCAATCCCTGTGGAGACGATAATCTACTTATCATTTTATTACTTGTACCTAGTATACTTGCTAGAAGACACATACAGAGGTAACATCTAGAGACTGGAATTAATGCAGGGACGAAGCCCAACACTGATTTTGTCAGATCAAAGACTAGAGGACTACCCTCTAACTGATGCCCGCCGATTATAATAGAAGTTCTTGGATTTTGACCTCCATCAATAAATGCAAGACAAATCACATCTTTTTCAACTTGCACCATTACATTTGAACCCGAAATCCTCCAAACAACACTGCTACTTTGAAGTATAAAACTGACTTTAGGAACTCCTGGCTCCCCATATTGAGAGGTACGTATGAAGGTTGAATTATAACAAGCATCAAAAGGTGCAACATTTGGATTTTAAGCGTGCACAACAAAGGTCCGTCTCATATATATTTTAAAGTCACCAATAAATTGAGTTGTCTTGAACTCAAGACCTTCCGCTCGTAGAATCTCTAGTACCATGTCAGTGAACTGATTAAACTAAAAGTTCAAGTTAATTAATAGTTAAAGTGCAACAAAATCTATTATATTATCTCTGGCGACCTTAACTTTTTCCTTTTTTTTTTTTAATTTTAGATTTTATTTTATCAACTTAAGGTGAGTTGCATGAATTATATGGTATCTTCACTACTACTATCTTTTCTCTACTCACAAAATGAAATGATGCCAAAGCAAATCTAGTAATTAAAAGGTACCTTTACTAGAACTAATACATCTTAATTTGTTTAGCTCTTTCACGTTAGATTATTTTTTTTTTATCTACTTGGAAGTTGCATGAATTATATGCCAACTTCACTACTTGCTTTCAATTACTAGCTACTTTAAAAATTAAATGTTGCCAAAACAAATCTAGTAATTGTAGGTACCCTTTACCAGGAGTACTCATATACATTGATCTTTGCTACAAAAGTCTAACTCACTCCGAAAGTTATTTCACCGAGATATGAAGGTACCTTGTATATTTGAATATATTTGAAAGCAGTTGGACAAAAATATGGAAGAAATTGAAGCTTTTGAATGAAAATAATAGATCATTTGTATATTTGGAACAAAAGTATAGTCAATTCTAGTAGCTCTTGAAATTTCAGACGGATAAATACAATTTTGGTAGAAATTCAAAAATAATATTAAGCAAAAATATATTTGGGTCCTAGTGTTCGTCTTGGTGTCATGCCAACCTAGTTAGTCCCAGCCCTCAGCTTTTCATTAAAAAAAACAAAAATAATCTACATCCTTTAGCGCTAATTAAACTATAGGTGTACATTTAATTTTGTGTAATCCAAATATAAAACCTATTTGGTTTCAATTTTATTTTTTTTCAAATCAAGGATTGTTATGCTTTAGTTTTTGTCAAAGTAATAAATGTGGTCTCACACTAACAAAATGAGAACTTTTTTTACTAACAATATTATAACGATGTTTGACAATTTCAAATGACATATTCTAATTAATATTGATATTCTAAAAAACTATAATTCTTCAATTTTTTTTTGTTTTTGAGATTATTTAGATGGATTTAGATAAGAAAGGAGAAAGTCAATGGTGAGAGATATAAACATAAAAAAAATAAAAATCGAAAAAATGCAATTCTATGAAAATAATATAGTATATTGAACAGTTTTATTTCTTGAAGATTTTCATTTTAAGATTGTTAACAATAAGTAATCTAAAATGTAACTTTGTAGAAAAAGGGTGAAACCACACTTCTTATTTTGAAGAAAGAAAAGGTGATATTATAGATTTTTTTACTAATTTTTCTTTTTCAGTAAATATACATTAATTCTATTCAATTCAGTTGAGTTTAATTCAACTCAATAATTCCAGTTATAAAAAATCTAGTGTTATGAATTAATTATGTGGATGACCATTGTACCCCCGGAATATTCTAGATGTCTTATTCCCATACAAACTGTAACTCTTGTATCCTATATAAAGGACCTCTCTATATGGAATAAGACACACATCAATATTCTCTCTCTACACATCTCTAGTTTATTCACAACACGTTATCTGCACGAAGCTCTAGCCGATTGAGCAAAACGAAAGACCACGAAACCCTAACGGCTGAGAAAAGCAAAGAAAACGTGATTGATCACGAAAGCAAAAGTAGAACGCCATTGAGGTAAGTCAATCTACCTTCACTATTCATGGTTCGAACATATAGTCATGCACATGGTTCGAACATTATAATTTCTGAAAAACTTATCATCTATTTATATACTATTATTTTACTGGTTCAAGAAAAATCAAAGGATGTTTAGACAATAATTTACTGGTTCAAGAAAAATCAAAGGATGTTTAGACAATAATTAAAATTATTTACGTGAAAGGAGGCACCATAGCATGTTTGTGTTTTATTGGTGTTCAATTTGCAAAGTCTCTCTTTTCTTCTATCATCGAAAAGAAAATTAACGTTACAAGCAATAACTTATGGCCAGATTCGGCCTCTTGAAATCTTCTTTGAAAAATTATGATTTTTTTTATTTTATCCATCACCATCTACCAAAAGTATAAGCAAATTGAAAAATAAATCTTAATTGGAACAGTGGCTTCATTGAGGTTAGTATCTGCTTTTCTGTTTGCAAATTATTTTGAAGGGATAATTGGATGTTTAAAACGTATTAATTGTTTATTTGATGAATTTGTGTGAGCATATGATTTAGGTCTATTGTTTTTCCGAGACTTTGCTATGCATTAAGATTGAGGTATATATTAGTGAATTTATTGATATTGATTAAGATGCTTGTGTAGATTGTGTTGATATCATGTCAATTAAATAGCTCCTATGGATTAAAATAGTCATATTCTGCTGTTATTATTAATTTGTTGTATCTATGCGAGTACTCTTAGCATGTATTATGAATTATGTTTGCTGGCATCTTTAAGTATAATATACTGTGATGAAACTATAAATTGCACATATAATTATTTTTATTATTTTCTGGTAGTTCCCAGATTAACCTATTGTGTTTTCTTTCATTAGTCATCTTACATCTATATGTTTTATGCCTCTATATATTCCTTTAGAATAGAGATTCAGCTCCTGGAATTATTTTATTAGAATGCTTTATACTATAACTTTTTCATGTTTTGTTGCCATGGATTCTGTAGTATTGATAAACTATAAAATTGAGTATTGGCGTATGCAGTATCTATTAGAGTTATAGTCTATAGTTTATGAGTTTCTATTTTGTCAGAGATAGTTGAATCACATTACAAAGATTTGTGTTCTTTATTTGTGCAAAGTTATTATCAAGCACTCATTGTCATAATTGAAGCATAAGATATATTCTAGTTATGTGTTTTGAAGAATTGAGTTCAAATTTATTTGGAGTTATTATTATTTAATAGAATATTCGAGAAACTTGATCCGTGAAAGAGATTTAGTAAGTCTTCAATTATGATATTATTATTTGAAGTTAATTTGATGAGAGCTTGACCAAATTTATTTCATTCTTGTATTTGATGGTTAAACTTGTCATTATTGTTTCGGTTGGTTGATGTGTTAAACTTGAGAACATGAAACGGTCAATGACATATGTGCACTTTTGTTATCTATGATGAAATTTACGATGACCGAAACTATATGTGATTATTATGACTTGCTTGAAGAATATGACCATTGCCATATGTAACCGTGTAATATTAATTCAATGAGATATTTATTTTTATGAAATACAAATATGAATATGTTATAGCCATACTACATGATCTTATTTTCAGATTGAGTTTTACAAGTATTTATTTGTTCAACTTTTGACAAGAGCTTGTTTATAAAGTTTAACATCTTATAGTTTGGGTGAATTTATAATATTTGAAATTTGATGTGATCATGAATTCAACTTGTCCATAGTGAATATGAAGTTATTTCTAAGGGTTTGTTTTGATAAAAGTCATGATTGTTTTAAAAATTCATGTGCTGCTCAAAGTTTTGTTATACTAAATAACAAACAACTACTTTGAGCTTGACCTTGTTATTTTGTGAAATTATTGTTCTTCATGTGTTTATATTAGTAAGAAGAATGGTAAGAGTTTGATATGGCTTTGTGACATTAAGTTGATATAATAGGTCACAAAAAGAAACAGTCATGCTTTGAGTTTGATATGAATCCTTAGATTTGCATATATGTGTTTGTCACTCATATTTTACAACTTGAGTAGTATGAATGTTAGAAGAAGTGTACAAAATTATTGAAGGCTCCAAAAGAGCATTGAACAGTGAAGATTTTTGCCTAGCATGTAGTATAACTACTCATAACATATTAAAAATTAGCATATATTTCTCTCATTTAAGAATGAAAGGGAGTAGTGTGAGAATTATATCATGTAGTACAAAGATTACTGAAAGTTCCAGAAGAGCAAACATATGGAAAGCTCCAGAAGAGCAAATTTATTGTATTTAAGAATAAAAGAGAATAGTGTGAGTATTATATCATGCAATACAAAGATTTTGAAAGCTCTAGAAGAGCAATTTGAAAGCTCTAGAAGAGTAAATATATTGTTGCCTATATATGGGAACAAAATTCGAAATTATTGATGCATTATATTATTCAAAGTCTCAAGAAAATTTTATGAGTTTTAAAGATATTCTCCATAGAGAAAAAAATAAAAATGTCGAGACGATTAGTGAAGGAAATATAGAATACCTTCAAAATACGAGTATTCCCGATGCACTATAAATATTTTGAAGAGGTTAAATGCATTCTCCACTCTTTTTACTCCACTATAATCAGCACAATTGAATTATATGCTATAGTAAACCAGAAGTTTACTCATTATTCATATGTTATTGTAAACCAGAAGTTTATATGCTATAGTAAACCAGAAGTTTCCTTATAATTTTATTGTTTGGCATGACCGGGTAGGTCATCCTGGATCTATAATGATGCGAAAAAATAATTGAAAATTTGTGTGGACATTCATTAAAAAACTAGAAGATTCTTCCTAATGATTTTTCATTTTGTTGCTTGCTCATGAAAAGAGTTAATTGCTAGACGATTGCTTATAAAGTCTAAACTCCCAATATTTGTTTACGGACATGTTATATTACATGTAGCAACATTAATTCGCATCAGGCCAACACGTAATTAACAATTCTCCCCATCACAATTGGTTCTTGGTCAGAAACCAAATATTTCCCATTTGAAAGTTTTTGAATGTGCGGTATATGTTCTAATTGCTCCACCACAACGCACTAAGATGGGTCCTCAAAGGATGAATGGAATATATGTTGGATTTGAATCCCCATCAATCATTAAGTATCTAGAGCCAAATGTTGAAACTCTATTTAAGGCTCGATTTGATGACTGCCACTTTAATGAGTCAGTTTTTCCAACATTATGGGGAGAAAAGAAACAGCTGGAAAAAGAAATTAGTTGGAATGGATTATCCTGTCTCATTTTGATCCTCTTATAAAAGAATATGAACCAGAAGTTTAAAAGATAATTCATTTAGAAAACTTAGCGAATCAATTGCCAGACGCATTTTCTGACCCAAAGAGAGTAACTAAGTCACATATTCCAGTTGTAAATGCTCCAAATATAATTGAAGTCCCTGAAGGACAACCTCAAACTGCTAATGAGTCTCACAGACGCATGAAGCGTTGTAGACCTATCGATTCCAAAGATAAGAATCCTCGAAAATGGAAAGGAGCATAAATTGACAATGGCTTTTCCGAGGAACAAAACACAATGAAGTATCTCCTGAAGAGACCATAAACATGACAAAGAAAGAAATTCAGGTACCTGAGAATAATGAAGAGATCTCTATTAATTATGTCATGTCTGAAATAAAATGGAATCGAAATAAAATCGACGTCGATAAAATTTATGCATGCAATATAGCAGTTGATGTTATGGATAAAGAATGAGGATCTTGAACTAAAAATCCATTGAATTGTGTACACAAAGTAATAATTGGCCAAAATGTAAATAAGCAATTGAGACAGAATTGAATCTCTTACGAAGAGATGAGTATTTGGACCAGTAGTCCGTACACCTAAAGGTGTAAAACCAGTGAGACATAAATGAGTCTTTGTGAGAAAGAATGAAAATGGTGAAATTGTGAGATATAAAGCACGTTTAGTTGCACAAGAATTTTTCACTAAGACTTAGAATTGATTATGAAGAAACATACTCTCCTGTGGTGGATGTAACTACTTTTAGGTTTCGCATAAGTCTGGCAATAAGAGAATGACCACTGGTTAATGATATTTATATGAAAGTCCCGGAAGGACTTAAACTGCTAGAAGCAGCTAGTTCTCGAGAACATTAATGCATAAAGTTAAATAGATCTATTTATGGATTGAAACAATCATGTATATGTGGTATAATTGCCTTAGTGAATATTTGATAAGAGGAGGTTATAAGAATGACCCTATCGATCAATACATGCATTTTTATTAAGAAATTCGGGTCTGAATTTGTCATAATTGCAGTGTATGTTGACTCCTGGAGAGATTTCACATACAGTGAAATATTTGAAGAAAGAATTTGAGATCAAAGATCTTGGAAAGATAAAATTTTGCTTGGGATTGCAAATTGAACATCTTAAAGATGAAATACTTGTGCATCAAACAACATAAAAAGAAAAGGTGTTGAAAAGATTTTATTTTGATCAAGCACACCTGTTGAGTAGCCCAATGATTGTATGATCTCTTGATGTGGATAGAGAACCCTTCTGTCTTCGAGAAAGTAACGTAGAAATTCTTAGCCCAAAAGTACCATACTTAAGTGCAATTGGGGCATTGATGTACCTTGCTAATCATACAAGACTCGACATATCATTTTTGTGAATTTGCAGTCATGTCCAACCCGAGGCATTGGAGTGAAATTAAACATAGTCCTCTGTTAGCTTTAAGGTATGAATGATATGAGCTTATTCTTTTCTAACCAGTCTCAAGAGGATTGGTTTTGTTGATGCAGTATATTTGTGTGATCCCCATACCGGTCGATCACAAACGGGATATGTGTTTACATGTGGTGGTGTTGCTATTTATTGGCGTTCAATGAAGCAAACCATGACAGCTACTTCTTCTAATCATGAAGAAATTTTAGCGATTCATGAAGCTAGTCGGAAATGTGTATGGTTATGATTTGCGACTCAACATATTCAAGAAGATTGTGGTTTATCCACCGGAAAAGCAGCTCCAACAATTTTATATGAAGATAATGTTGCATGTATTGCACAATGGAAGGAATGATACATTAAAGGAGATAGAACGAAGTACATCTCACCAAAAATCCTTCTTCACCCATGATCTACAAAAGAATGGTGATGTACAAGTTCAACAGATTCGTTCAAGTGACAATTTGGCGGATTTATTTACCAAGGTGCTTCCAGCTGCTACTTTCAAGAAGTTAGTTTATCGTATTGAATTGCCTTGTTGTAAATATTTTTACTTATGTATTTATGAGGGGGAGTAAATACGTGCTGCACTCTTTTCCTTGACCATGGTTTTTTCCCATTGGGTTTTCCTGGTAAGGTTTTTAATGAGGCAGCATCCCCAAGCGCATTTACTTATTTTTGTATAATGGACATCCAATGGGGAGTGTTATGAATTAATTATGTGGATGACCATTATACCCCCGGAATATTCTAGATGTCATATTCCCATACAAACTGTAACTCTTGTATCCTATATAAAGGACCTCTCTATATGGAATAAGACACACATCAATATTCTCTCTCTACACATCTCTAGTTTATTCACAACATCTAGTAGTTTGTAATTTTATTTTTTTTTGAAAGAAAAGAATAACTTTAAATCAACAAGCAATTACATCAAATAACAGTAGAGAGCCCACAAATTGAGGACTCTGAGGCAAATAAGAGGGACTAGCATATAAACGGGCCGCCCTATCAATATAATGAGCAATCTGATTAGTTTGTCTCTTAACAAAATTCCACGTACGCGACCCCTTTATTTATGAGCCATGATAAGGCTTCTCTTAAGCACATAGATTTCGCTACGGTAGCATCAACAAGACCCACATTTGCGGCCTTTCTCGCTCTATGGGCTTGACCATTATTCAAATCTGGCCCTTTGCCGGCATCCTAACTCTTTTGATTCTTTCAACACCATTTTTTGTTTACTTTCCTTTTTCGAGTGTTTTTCTTTTTTTGTTTGTTTAAAGCAAAGAAAGCTAGAAGCCCAAACAGAAAAAGAAAGCAAGAAAAAAAGACAATAAGAAAGAAACGAAAAAGAAAACACGTTACAATCTAATGATTCTCTTAAGAACATTAATCAGTGATTTATGTCACATCTGAGGTGCCTGTTTCAAGTCATAAAGTGAACGATGCAATTTACTCATACATGTAGGAAATCGAGAATCAACATAACCAGTCGGTTGGTCCGAGTAAACATCCTCTGCATATCCATTCTGCATCGAAAATATCCAACTGAATCACCATCTAACCAAGAGAAACATAAAAAAAAAAGCCAGAAGTAAGCGAATAATAGCATATTTCACAACTGGACTATAAGTTCCAAAGTAATCAATATCATGTCGTTGACTAAAACTTTTGGCAACCAATCATGCTTTATATCGTTCAGCCAAACGATCAGGATTCTGTTTAACAACAAATAACCAACGACATTTAACACGATTCTAAGTAGGAGTGGGAGGGACAAGCAACCATCTACTATATTTCATAAGAGCATGATATTTTGTCCATCAATGTGTACCAATGTGGTTGTGTCAGTGCCTCTTTCACAATTTTCGGAATAGCCGTAAGAGAATGGAGTAAGACACGGGGCTGTTTGGGTTTACTCGAATCGGTCTTGGATTTTGTAAGCATTGGATGAGTATTGGTATTGGAATGGAGATTGGGAAAAACGCTTGAGAGATCAATCACCAAGGCCGGGTCAGTGGAAGGGATAGATAGGTCTGCTTGGGCAGTGGCAGGTCGGTCGGTGGTGGGAGCTATCAGCGACGAGGATAAGATAGCGGAGGGTCTGCTGGCAGTTGGCGAGGACTGCATGGGCTGCTTAAGATCCAAGAGACCCGAGTAGACCAATTTTTCAGAAGATTAACTACGTAAGTGGAGTCACATTCAATCCATGAGTGGGCCATCCTTTCTCCCATGCTGTAGAAATAGCATGAGTTGCTACAACAAGGTCAATGATAAACACAAGTTCTAGAAATCGAAAAGGCAAAAACTCTTCTAGCAAATATATAAATTTTTAATTTAATCATTATCAAATTATTTAGTATTTTCTAAAAATTTATTATGAAAACATAAATTGTATCAAACAAAACATACATTATATTAAAGGTTTATTATTATTCTCTTTTTTTTTTTTTTTTAAATATTGTATCCCTTTCTTTTCTTTCTATAGAAAGTGGTAAAAAAATCACAAGTTGTTCAAAGCATCCTTACAAACAAGATTCCAAGCAACACTAGTCCTTCATTAATATAATTGGAAATAAGGAATCTTTTGCCTAGTGATCTATGAGAATGAGCAATTCGGTTACCCTCCCTAAAAGCGACATGAAAGATACAAAATGAGAAACTAGAGCCGAAGCTAGCTAATAACATAAATGTAAAGCAATAGAAGTGTTGAAGAAGACGGAAATTATTTATTTATTTAATACGTAACACATTTATTCATTTAATATGTAACACAGGACCACCAATCTAAATCAATTGGTTAGACCAAATTTATAACCCAACTATAAACCGGCATTGTATAATTTGTGGGTTTCTTACAAGACTTCTTATAGTATGGAATTATATAGGTGCTCAAACTATAAACCGGAATTATATAATTTCCGATTGTTTACGACCTTGCTTATAGCATGAAATTAATTAGGCGGTCATAGTAAAATTGAAGTCGGCACAAGTAGGTTGTCTAGAGATTGGAATTAATGAAGGGACGAAGCCGAACACTGATTTTGTCAGATCAAAGACTAGAGGTCTACCCTCCAACTGATAGCCGCCGATTATAATAGAAGTTCTTGGATTTTGACCTCCATCAATAAATGCAAGACAAATCACATCATTTTCAACTTGCACCATTATATTTGAACCCGAAATCCTCCAAACAACACTGTTACTTTGAAGTATAAAACTGACTGTAGGAACTCCTGGCACCCCATATTGAGAGGTACGAACGAAGGTTGAATTATAACAAGCATCAAAGGGTGCAACATTTGGCACCCTAGCGGCTCGAGAATATATGCTGGTGAACGTATTAAGAAAAGCTTCGTAAATTGAAGTTTCCATCACAGTGTAAGGAATTACTGTACTAATCATAGTTCCTCCAATTCCTTTATCATCGATTTTTAGTAACTTTTTATTTATTGGAACACTAGCTCCACTCATATTAATTGCAGTAACTCCGATGAAATAATCAGAAGAAGCTTCACCTTCAAAATAGGCCGTGGCAGTACTTACAGGGTTAAGAATCAATGGAGTGTAATCAAAAGAATCAAAAAGATCATTAGCAGTTTCACCAAACAGAACGAAACCCTTTTCACCATTTTTTGAATTTGTTAAACAAAGAGCAAACTTCCTATCAAAACCAAAAGCATAAGAAAATTGAGAAGGAAGTGAAATCAAAGTCCTTCCAAATCCAGCAATACCTTCAACACCACTAGCAAAACCAACAAGAAGTAAGTTTCTAGCACAAGTGAAGATCAATTCGGGAATCGCAACGAACGGACCTGGGTTCGACCCATTGGTTGCCCGAACTACTACAACATCTTGACTAACAAGACCATTAGTCGCGGTAGCTACAACTCGGTTATCGGTGAGTAAAGCACATGTATCATTGATACAAGTTCTCGATTGGGTTAATGCACATTCGGTTGAGTTGCAATATACTGGTTTATAGGTGGAAGAAACATAACTATCAGGGTTACAATTGACCCATAGGAATGGGCCACCAAGATCAATAGCCAATTTAACAGGGACTAGAGGGGTTCTTTGGTAAATTTGAGTGATATATTGCATTGTGGATTCATCTTTTGTTACAAATAAGACAAGTGAATTGGGAAGTGTCACAGCGTTTATGAATGGATATATGAGAAATAGAAGAGTTGAGCAGAAAAAAAACAAGCAATAATTAGAGGAGTAAGCCATTTTCCAATCAAGAAATAATTAATGATTGTTGTACAGGGATTGAAGTCTATTTATAATGGAACTTCTCCACTCACCTACTTCTTTATAAGTTTAATTAGAAAAGTTTTCCTCAACAACTAATATTTTATTATTAGATCATAACAAATAGCGCAAAAAACAGAAAATTAAATAGAAAAAATGATGTAAAGAAATAATAAACTAATTATGATTGAGATACTTCAAATTTGAAGTGTGCTAGAGTTTCACGTATTTTTCCAAGCATGTCTTTCCAGTACCATTAATCAGTAGTTAATCTTTATGATTGAGGAAGCAATTGAGTTGCTTTTATGTAGGTTTCGTCTTTCCAGTACCATTTTCTTTTGATATTTGAGAGAGATTTGCATTATCATTTCCTTGAAAGTGATTTTGTTTATGTTGTGCACTTGATCAAGTCTCGGAACGAAATGGTACCTTGGTCGGTTCATTAGGATTGGAACACTTGTTTGAGCGGAAGTATTAATGCCTATAATGGTTCATCATGTTTTTCAAGAAGGCAATCTGATGACGTGACAGAAAATTTCAGACTCCTTTTAGAAGCATTTTTTCAAAGATAATTAATTTTTTGTTGAATTCTTTTAACAGATCATGTAGTTACAAAAGAAGTTTATGTTTTGTGGTTTTTTTAGAATTTTATTTTAACAGTTAGTTACAGAAGTTCTCAAAAATGATTTTTCTTTTTTAATAACATCCAAATTACTTTTAATGACTATTTCATAGTTTTATGATATTTTAATTAATTTTGATTGTTTCATTTTTTTTTTAATTATAATACAAACGTTATTTGGTAAGTAAAGAAAAAATGATTGTGTAGAAACATAAAATTTCGAAATGACAATTTTAAAAAATTGAACGTATTTTGATTTTAAACAACTTTAAGGTCTTATTTTTTGACTTAAATTCATTCAAATTCAATTCAATTATTTATTCTGTTTCTTCAGAAAATTAAAAAAAACTTAATAAACATTCAATTATTAATTCAGTTCAATTCAATTTACTGAAAAAGAAATCGGCATAATACTTGAAAATAACTACTTCGAGTGTGTTAGCGGTCATATTTATAAGATTAAACTCTAAGAAATCTCAAGTTCAATTTTTAAGAAAAACAACACGTGCACCATTTTCACACAAATTTAACCAACAAACTTTTTAACCTTTTCTATTTCGGTTAAAAGATAATTTTATTTTGATTTTAGTTCTTTTCTTTAAACAAAATTTTTATCTAAGGATAACTATGTTCACTCGCAAGGCCAGGGAAAATCACAGATCTCGATGAGGGTTTACAGTGAAATTTACAAATTTCATACCAATAAAAGTTAAATTTTGATGAAGCGGAAACTTGAATGTCAAACCTTTTAAATAAAAGATGTAGTGTTTTTAAGACTTGGACCAACTTTTATTAGTTTGAGTTCTCTAAACATGTAAATCTAAACTTATTTTTCTTTAGTATTTTATCTATACATAAGCTTCGATCTTTATTGCTAAACTGAATTGAATTTGGTAAACTAAATTTGTTAAATTATCTGAGTGACAAAGAAATTTTTTTAAATTTAGGTGAACCAAATTGGATGAAAACAAATTGAATTGAATGAAATTAATTTGCTCAAAATAAACTATAAAATACAAATCCTTTATTCGATAAAAATCTGTGATTAAAAGTTAATTTTAAGTTTGAATCAACATGTATAAATGTTTTCTTTATATCTCTGCGGTCTCAACAATTGGTGTCCAACTTAATTAAGATTAAGCTGCTCCATTTCAAGCTTTGCAACCCGCATTTACTTAAAAAATAAATGTTTTTTATAGCAGCAAAGGGTTAACATTATTAATTTCGGAAACTAGTAAGTTGAAGGAAAAACAGAGTTACATTAATTTCACATTTAATAAAGATAAATACATTCTGCAGAAAAAGAAAAAAAAGATGTAAATTAATGGATTATCAAAATCAAGACAAAATATCCTAATACACATGCTATTAAATCCCTTGGTAAAGGGTCAAGGTCAAGGTCAAAATCATTTTCCTTTTATCATCCATGGACCATGCCGTATGATTTCAAACAAATCGCAATCCAAATTCTTATGTTTATTAATTTCTTAAAACACTATTGACACACAATAATCCATTTGAAATGCCTTTTTTGGACAATGTGAAATTAAATTCTAAATATATAAGGTTGTTGAATGAAATTTAATGTTTAATGACCAAATATAATTTGTTTATTAAGATTTAGGTGAGTGTAGATATCTATGATTATTTATTATTTGAGAATAAAACGGTTAATTACTAATCATGTAGACCACTCTTTATAGTGGCTTAACGCTTATAAACTAGTTTGACTAAACATTACCACATTAGACACGTTCAAGGTTTTCGAACAAAAATACCCCTAATTTGAAAAACATCACATAACTCTTTCAACTACCCTTCGCTTTCCTCTTTTTCCTTCCTTCTTTCGTTCTTGCTTTCCATAACTCCTTCCTCCTTTACTGTTACTCCATTATTTTCGTTTTCTCATATATAATCGACGATAAATACAATACGATGACAATAAGTAAATGGCGGCAATTGCGAGTAATGAGGAAGAGAAGCATGACAGATCTAGAAATAAGCAAAATAAGAAACAACAAAAGAAAAAAGGAAAAAAGAAACAAAATAGAAGAAAGTACTTAAAAGAAACATCAAATTTAATTTCAATTTTATCGTCGTACGATCGTGTCGGCACGAGAGCACGACAACACGACATAAAAAAACGAAAAAACTTGTCGTATTGTCGTGCCAACAACTTTGACAGCACAAAAAAAATGAAAAAACTTGTCGGCACGACAGTATGACAGATTTTTTTCATTTTTTTGGTGTTTTCTTGCAGATTTAAAGATTAAGTTGGTTACAGAATGGATTTTCATGTCAAAGGATTTGATCTGAGCATTATTTCACATTAAACAAACCTCACAAATTACATATTGTTCATCAATACTCGCCGAAATCGAGAAGAAGCGTTTAGGGTTTCAAATTGAGATGAGAATGTACAGGCCCGTCTTAAACAATTTTGAGGCCATGTGCTAAAGATAAAAATTGGACCCTAAATATTCTTAGAAAATTCAATTCTTACATAAATAAATAAATAATTGGGGCCATGTGCCGTAGAACTAGTTGCACACCTAGTTCTACGGGTCTGAGAAAATACAAAATGAAGAAAAAAATTTGAGCAATTGAGTGACAATGACAAAACACTCACCATTAAAGTCATGACGGACCTTTTTGAACTTTTGGAGATGAAGGAGATGAATCGGGAAAGAACGTGTTTTGTATGTGACCAGAAAAGGAAGGAGATGAAGAATGATAAAGTTCTGGCGATGAAAGAGATGAAGTTCTAGAGATAAGAATGATCAAGTTCTTGAGATGAAGAATGATGGAGTTTTTGAGATGAAAGGAAGTGCTCTGCGGTTGGTCAGAAATTGAAGGAGATGAAGAAGATGAAGTTCTCAAGATGAAGAATTATGGAGTTTTGAAGATCCATGAAAGGACGTGCTTTCTGTGGTTAATTAGAAATGGAAAGAGATGAAGAAGATGGAGAGAAAGAAGGAGAAATGGAGATAACATTAATTGATTTTGTAGAATATTTGAAGGGTATTTTTGCCATTATAATATGAACGTGTCTAGTGTGGTAATGTTTAGTCAAACTAGTCTATAAACGTTAAGCCACTATATAAAGTGTTCTAAATTAGTAATTAGTATAAAGGTGAATTCAACTTATTATATGCTTCATAGATTAAATAAATTAATATGTTGGGATAAATTGTCCTATTTAGAGTTCTTTATTTTTCGTGTAAAATATATTAAATAAATAAATTATATTCAGTAAAGCATGTTTACAATTTAATAGGGTAAATTACACCAGCAGTACACAAACTATACCTATTTTTTTTAAGTGGTATTCAAACAAAATTTTGTCCCAAACGAGTACCTAAAGTATCAATGACCTCCCATCTAAGTCCAAATTACTTCCTATAACCAGTCAACACCCAATCAACGCAAATTTGACCAAATTTTTGTTGACCACATTGACCAACTCATATGCAAAGACAAATACACCCTTAATTTCACTTTTTCTCTCTCCTCTTCTCTCTAATCTCTCTTTTCAACTTTGGAACAAAAAAAGTATATAATTTCTAAAAAAAAAGAAAACTATAAAAAAAAGCTAATTAAATTCTATAATTTTCTAAAATTCTATTTGATTTCCATAGAAATGAAACTTAACTCAGAGAAGAGAAAAACGTTGGAAAAAAAAACCAAAAAAAAACTAATTAGATTTATAATTTTCATACCTTAACAAATTAATTACAATTTTCACCAAAAAAAAAACAAATTAATTACAATAGAAATTTTTATAGTTACAGTTCTTTCTTTTCCTTCTTCTCTATCTTTCTTCAAAGTTCAATTATTTTTTCCCCCAAATTCAAAACCCTAACTCTTCAATTTCACATCATTTCTTCCCCAATTTTTCTAGATGTTTCTCCATCTCTGAAACTTATTAAATCTAGACTCCATAGACTCGCTTCAGGCAGATCTACAGATAGAATTGTCCGATTTAGGCTTAGTGTCGTCCAAATCGGAAGAGTTAACCGTTTGAAAGGAAAATCATGTTCGGCGACGTGAGAATCGGCAGAGTCGTCTCTGGAGCCTTCCTCCTACTCATTGGAGCAATAACAAAGAGGAAAATCATCTTCGGCGACTGTGGAACTAAACAGGTGGACTGAGGTTGAACTTGAACGGCCGGAAACTGAAAGGTAGCGTACAGATGTCCGTGAGCGTACGCTTCAGAGATCTAGGAGTTCAGGAAGGAGTGACGGACAAAAAATGGTTCGAAATTTGTGAGATTATGGAAAAGGCCATTGATGGATTGGAGATGAATTTTGTACTGGGTTCGAAATTTTTGGAAATGAAAGAAAGATGGGGTTCGAAATTTGCTACTGGGTATTTTTGAAGGTTGGGTATGTGTTTTTGAGGATGAATAATTAGTATTGGGTTGGAAATTTTTTATCTAATTTTTTGTTTTGTTTTTGTTCTTGGAAGATTTTTTATTAATTTTGGGAAATGGATGGAATTAGAGAGAGAAGAGGAGAGGGGTATTTTGGTCATTTTGGTGTAGGATAGTTAATGGAGTCAACAAAATTTTGGTCAAAGTTGAGTTGACCGGCGTTGACTGTGTTTTGACTGGTTATAGCAGTTAATATGAACTAAATTGGGAGGTCACGAATAGTTTAGGTACTCGTTTGGAACAAAGTTTTATTTGGGTACCACTTTGGGAAAGTGAGTATAGTACCGCCGGTGTAATTTACCCCAATTTAATATGTTCAATTATTACAATGATGGACACTTAATTTTGAGCATTTAATTTTAAATTTAGTACTCCCTCCGTTCCATAATATAAGGTCTTTTGGCTTTTCTACTTTTTTCAAAATATAAGGCCTTTTGGTCATAAAAGGAATAATTATTTGAGGAATTTCCATCATTACCATTTTCATTTAAGGAATAATATATTATTAGAGAGAATGTTGGAGATATTTTCAGCACATTAATTAGGGGTAAATTAGTATTTGCAGTGACATTCTTATTCTTACTCTAAATGACAAAAAAGTCTTATATCATGGAACGGATGGAGTAGTTTTTAGTTTTAAAAACAGAGCTTTTACTATGGCTGTAAATGAGCCGCCCCGCTCATGAGCAGTTTAGTTGTTAGCTCGATAAAAGCACGATTTGGCTTTCCTTGAATTATAAACAAGCATCTCGTGAGTATGATTTTGAAACTCAAATCATAAATAAGCCGAGTTTGAGACTTAAACCTCAGCTCGAAATCTCGTGAACAAGCTTGATAAAAATTCGTTAACAGCTAGACTATAATATTTATGTTATTTTGTGTAATTACATTAATAATATTTAATTATTATTAATATGTATTACTTGTAGGGATGACAACGGGTAGGGTACCCGCGGGTAATGTCATTCTCATACCCGTACCTATTAATTTTGGCATTTCCCGTACCCGTCCCATTACCCTAACGGGTACACTTTTGCAATCTCATACCCTTACCCGTGTAAATAGCGAGTACCATACCCACGGGTACCCATATCCGTTCATGCATAATATATGATAACCATAATTCATTTTTAAAAAAACATCTAATCCATAAATAAATTTAAATATAATCCCAAATCATTTAAATTGGTTCAAACGAGAAAAAAATCAAATTAAAGAACACTAAAAAAAAGTTTTCATTTTGACAGACTCTTCATTTGTCTTGCATTTAAAATTACAATGCATATTCATTAACTTTCAAACCAATAATGGGTTGCACCAAAATAATAGGCCATTATTATAAACCTAAATAAATTTTATTAACTTATATATATATATATATATATATATATATATTAATGAGAAGGGACGGGTATGGGTACCCATTACCCATTACCCTCAAATATATCACGGGTAACGGATACCGGGTACCCTAGTAATTTCATACCCGTCTCGTACCCACCACGGGTAGTGTTTTAAATCTTATCCCCGCCCCATACCCTTTTAGACCAAGTATTGGTAAATCCATTACAGACGGGTATTTCCGAGTACCTGCGAATAGGATACTCATTGCTATCCTTAATTACTTGATATCATTATCATGTCAAATTAACAATATTTAACTCTTAAAAATAAACGCTAAAAAATATTGACAACGTTAAAATCAACAAATCATACTGTTATGATTAGAAATATAAAGTGCTCTTTTTGGTTGGTAGATGAATAGAACCACTCAATAAGTAAATGTGACTTTGATGATTTAAGAGTGTGAAATTATGAAATCTAATCTCATGATTTAAAAAATGAGTATTATTTTATTTTAGAAAATATTTTTTTTTCGGAAACCAAATGTATTTTTTTGAATAACTAAACGTTGGTAAGTGTACTTAAATTATTTTTATTACCAATCCAGGCCACTTGTTTGAACCACATTATTCATTATCCGACTAATATCTGGCTACATATTTTATTCAGTTTCTGATAACATTGCTTATTACAGAAAATTAACTAGGATATAGAGAAAAATTGAAATTAGCACAAGTAGTTAGTCTAGAGAATAGAAGTGAAGAGCTTAAACCGAGCACTGAATTTGTTAGATCAAAATAAAGGAGATTATCCTCTAATTGATGTCCTCCAATTACAATAGAAGTTCTTGGATTTTCACCTCCATCCACAATACCAACATAAAGCGCATTTTTTTGAACTTGTACCATTAAATTTATACCGAAAATTCTCGAGACAACACTACTGCTCTGCAACACAAAATCGAAGACAGGAACTCCCAGTCCCCCATTTTGAGCGTTGCGTATGAAGGTCGAGTTAAAGCAAGCACCAAAAGGCGCCACGTTTGGAACTCTAGGTACTTTACGAGGAAAAGTATTGATGTAAGTATTTAAAACGGCTTGGTAGATTGAAGTTTCCATCACAGTGTAAGGATCAACCGTACTAATCTTAGCTCCTCCAAATCCCCGATTATCGATTTTGAACAGTGTTGTATTTAATGGAACATTATTTCCCTTGATATTAATAGAAGTAACCCCTATGAAATAATCAAAAGAAGCTTCACCTTCAAAGTAGCTCGTAGCGGTGCTTACAGGGTTAAGAATTAACGGAGTGTAAATCAAAGATTTGGGAAGCAAAACAGGACTTTCACCAAACAAAATGAAACCGTTTTCCCCATTTGTAATTTGTTCAATCAATCAATCAATTCAGAAGTTAATAATATTTCAGTTTGCGCTAACTAGAAAAGCGAGTGGTGTTTTAGATCGTTTCCACCCAAAACGATCACTCTTGATCGATTCCCAAGATAGGGTCGTATCAACTGGTGCTTTCATTGAGAGGGATCGTTTCCACCCCAAAATATTTTTCTATTTTAGAGCACCAAGCTTGAGGATCTTCGCCTGTAAACCGAGGTGGTTGTTGTAAGGAACGAAACAGAAACGTGTCATCATTATTATTGTTGGAGTTGACTACCGTTGAGTGTTGTGGTTGCATTTGAGCGCGCAACTGTTGAACACAAGTATCTGGGGATTGTTTAATAGATAACTCAAGGGCCTCTATATGGTTAGCAAACTCAACATGGATTGCGTCAATCATGGAGGACAATCAAATATGGGTAAAAAAAACACAGTGAAAGATGGGTAGAAAAAACAATGAAATATGGGGATAAAACTCTCAATGAAAATAATGATGGGTACAAAATTCTTAATGAAAGCACCAGTTGATACGACCCTATCTTGGGAATCGATCAAGAGGGATCGTTTTGGAGTGAAAACGACCTAAAACACCACTCGCTTTTCTAGTTAGCCCAAACTGAAATATTATTAACTTCTGAATTGATTGATTGAACGAACAAATTACAAGACATGAAAGCCTTTAAATAGAAAATATTATCCTACCAAAATAAGAAGACTAACTAAATAAGAATTATAAACCTATGGGTACTATAACAATATAAATATAACTAAATAATAAAAACTCCTAATTAAACAATAACTAAGCCGCCATCGAATTATCGAGGTTGCATCAGCACATGTAGTATTGACACAAGTCTTTGACTGGGCTAATGTACACTGGATTGAGTTGCAATTCACTTGTGTATAAGTAGAAGAAAGATAAGTCTCTGGGTTACAATCAACCCATAAGGATTGGGCACCAAGATCAAGAACTAATTTTAGAGGGACTAGAGGGGTGCTTTTGGTACATTTGAGTTACATATAGCTTAGTGGATTGATCTTTTGTTACTGGTAAAACAAGAGCTCTAGCAGATGTCACAGATATGGATGGGTAAATAAAAAAGACAAGAGCAGAGCAGAAAAAAACAAGTATTAATTAGAGGGATAAACCATTTTCATTTTGTTGGGAAATTAATCATTAATTTAAAATTAATAAAAATAAAAGAAATACAAATAAAAGAAAATAAAATGAATAAAGTAACAAAAGAAATAAATGCCATCAATATGGAATCAAAACACGGGTTGATGTGTTGAATTACATCCATTCATATGAAATTATTTTCAACTAATAATTAAGTTAGGTTCAAGCTTTGTATTTTTTAAGCCTATAAAACGGGCACAATCTTATGAAGAAAGATGAGGAGGAAGAGTAAAAGAAGAAAAGAAAAGATTAGAGATTTTGAGAAAAATCTCTATCGAGATTATTAGGAGCAAAGAAATAATAATGTAGGGAGAGTTTTGAAAAATACTCGGGTTTAAAAATTTGTATGAATATTTTTGGGTTTAAGATTCCATAAATTCTCTTGTATTTATTTAAACTCCAATAATAAAATTATCTTATCTTTTGTGGATTAGGCAAAATTAGTCGAACCACGAAAATATTGTGTTTTGAGTTAGTCAACACCGAATCCGCATATTAATCTTGAATAGTCAACACCGAATTCAATCCTCAATTTCCTAACACATTTAGATTGATGATTGTTGCGCAAGTATTTGAAGGCTATTTATAACAACTTTTAATTTGGTTTCCAACTTTACGTAATTATAAAGGTTCAGGTTCCAGTTTGACAAAAATTTATGGTGAGATAAGCTTTTATTGTGAGACAGGTATCATTTGTGTGTAATTAATCAGGCATATGTAAAGGCAACTTTCCTAGTTCAGTTCGTGTTTTTTTTCCGATACAACGGAGGACTGAAAAGCCACAAAGAAGAAAAACTAGCAGACAATCCAAGTAACAAAGACACTAATCAACACTGATAATTCTGAACAAAGATGGGCGTCCTGCCATAACTTAGTCCTCGCTTATGAAGGATAATCCAACAATAAATGAAGGCTTTTATTATGTTCGTGTTCTTTTCTAAAGCCATCTTCTTCTTCTTTTTATCAAATTGTTGCTCTCACCATCGCCTCCACCTACAATGTCGCCGGTATATATGTAACCTTCGTTCGCCATCCCTTCCGTCATCACCGGCTACCACTAAAGCACCTTTGAAGGCGGATTCACGTCGTCCTCTCAATCAATTTAGCTCACCGATTCGGCTCCATATGCTTTAAAAGTAATTACTTTGAATCTCATTTCATAGTTTCTAGTTGAGAAATTGATGTAATCCAAGCTCATCATCGGCCACCATCAAAACCACTTTCAATAGCGGATTCACGTCCTCTCAATCAATTAGCTCACCGATTTGGCTCCATCCGCTTTAAAAGTAAGCACATTGAATCTGATTTCATAGTTTCTAGCCGAGGGATGAAATCAAAGCTAAAATCATGATATATACATATAGAATTGACTGATGCATGATGTTATTGCCATGGCTTTTTCTTATAATAGATAAAAAATAATAATTTTCAGTGTCCTCTCTAATGAGACTTGGGTTAACCTTCCTTCATTATGATATGACTCTACTTTGAAATCGGACCAATTGGGATTATCTTGGAGTGAAGATAATCAAGAACACCTAACTCTTTTCTAGCAAGAGCAAACTGAAATATTATTGAGTGAAAACTTAAAGAAAACGTTACACGGAGATCTCCTTATATAGAGATAAAAGGTCATACTCCTAAAACAAGGTAAACAACTTAAACGAGTAAGGCCCCGTTTTTTTGGACTGAAAAAATCTGAATTGAACTGAACTAAACTGAACGATGCTAAACTGAACTGAACTGAACTGAATGTTGCTGAACTGAACTGAATTTTGCTAAAACTGAAAAAATAAATATTGAAACTGAATTGAATAAATTATAATAATATTAGTTTTTAATAATAACTATAATAAAAAATTAAAAATATAATAATAATTAATAATAATAAGATTGTGCACGTTTGAGATACCGATTATACATCATGGTCTGAATGTTAATGGAATGGTAGATTCATATATGTTTAATACAGATCGTAAAAACGTCATGTTTGTAGTGCAGAATGCTATAACACACCAAATTTGGGAATTGCAGGGAGAGGAGGATGACAATAATGATGATGAAGCTAAACAAAATGATGAGATCATGGATCATATGGAAGAAGATGATTAGAAAAATAAAATGAGATCATGGTATTAGTGAATTTTTGAATTTGCTCCTAATTTGTTTAATTTCTTTTACGAGATTTTTGATTTTTTTTAATTGATGCTAATTTTGGTCCTAATATTATATAACTGACTATTATAAGATTTTTAAATTTGAATTTTTTATTATTTATATATATTGCTTTTGATTTTTTTGTTCAAGTACTCATTATTTTTGCTGTGTTAATATAGTTTTTTTTTTGAAAGCTAATAATAATAATACAGTTACTTACGAACTCTTTTTAGCATTCGAACAATTTAATTAAAAAATTTGAATCTAATCCTAGGATAACAAATTTTAATAAGGAAATAAGTTTTATTTATAAAAAAAAATAAGAAAAGAATTTTAAGGGTAATTTTAGTTAACTAACTCATAAAAAATAGTTCAATAAGAAATGCAATATTAAAATTCAATTCCCAAATAGTTAATTTCGTTAATTGAACTTTCTTACTTTAAAAATTACAGGAAAACCTAATTCTCAGTTTAATAATATGGTTTTGTCAAAAAAAAAAGGTTCAATAATATGAGTAGTATTTATGTATTGTGCATTTTGAATTTATTTTATATTGTCCATAGTATGGTATTTAAGTAATAAATTTGCTTTCTGTAAAAAAAAAGTAATAAATTTGAATTTTTTTTACCATTTGTGAGATGCAATATATCCGAGCATATGAAATTAGAGAAATATGTCATCCATTGAAAAATGATTAATGTAAAGAAAAAAATGTATACAAGTGATACATGTTTATTGCTCGGGTCCCTGGAATTATAATAAAATTTCTCATAAAGTTAATACAATAATTCAAAAAATATGCTCTCACAATCCGTGCATAGCACGGGCCAAAGACTAGTTAATCTAATAATGACTCTCCAAATTAAATTTGGAGAATACTCACCAAGAAAATAAGACTTTTAAACTAAATAAGTAATAAACTAATTAAGATAATAAAACAACTTGTAAGTCAGGAAAATCCAATTCCTAATTGGTGTAATCTGAAAGTCAATCTGGATCGAATGACGGACGTCGTTGTCAACCGACCTTACCTCCAGATTTATTAGGATTGGTTCAAAGTATTCCTCCCTCCATTCAGCTTAATGATAAATGTGTTTACACTATCTATTTGATGGGAATTTTTATCGTAAATTCACCGCTTCACTGCAACTGCAATCTCACCCACTGGTCTGTTTGGACACATCAAAAAAAAATTAATTTTCAAAATAGAGGGACTAAACAGTGAGTTTTGACAAACATCAGGGGCTACTAATTTATTTTCCCTTATAATTTCGACGTGTCCAAATCCCCTAGAGTTGTAATCTTATAGAGTTGAATAAATCAACGGACATGGTTGGCATGGGAAAAAGAAATGACTGTAGTTTGCCTTTGAGCAAATAAATGACTGTGGTTTGTACTGTTTGTTTGCAGAAGTAAGGAAATAATCGATTTTGTTGACTAAACGATGACATTTTTTGCTCGAAATGTTTTTATGACATTTGAGCTTAACTCTAACTTTCCTCGTCAAAGCTGAGAAAAACATTTCGGGTAAAAAAAGTCCTCGTCAACAAAATCGACAATTTCCTTAATTCTGCAAACACTACAAACCACTGTCTTTTTTTGCTCAAAAGCAAACCAAATACTTTATTTACAAAATCGTGAAACCACAAGACATTTATTTGAAATTAACCCTTCTTTAATTTCACATGATTTTATTCTTTAAATTCCACTAAACTAATAAGCCAAGTGTTCGATGGTTTTATTCAAAATTGCATACTGCTGTTATTTATTTGGATTTGAATTGGATTATTTCATTTGATTATTTCAATTATTCTCCGATTTAATTCATTTAGTGGTGACACTTTTTGATTTTTTATGGCTTTATTTAGTTCTCCACAGTTTTGTTCATGGCTCGGAGGGCTGGTCAGTGGAGGACCTGTTCCGGGGCGTTGATAAATGGCTGGAGGATTGGAGTGCAGCTATTCGGCTGCCGGCAGTAGGTATCGGACCTGTTTTGGTGGGGAAAGCAGTCTGGAGAGCTTCGGAGTGTGGCTGGGTTAAAATTAACTCTGATGTTTCGTGGAAGCGGGATATGGCAGATGGAAATAGGGGCTGTTATTCGGGATGAGGAAGTCGAGGTGATTGTGGTGGCAACATCGCCTTTAATGTAGGGTTCAGAAAGATCGATCAGAGCCGCGCAGCGGAAGCAGCGAACTATTAGTTAAACGGTGAATTCGATCTAACCTGAACCAATTGTCCCATTGATCTTAATCTTTAAACCTCAGTTAAATTTTAACAAAACTGTTATCTTAATCTATGGATTAAGAAAACCTACTTGGATATCCTTTCAAGGATAGACGAGAGCCTCAGATGTTGCTCCTCCTAGTTCACGTGCAGACACGAGCAAGAACCGAGATCAGCTACTAGTCGGCTTACTCCAAGAACGCGGAGAACGAGGAACAAATTCACCGGAATCCTCTAGAGAGGGGTTCGGTCGAATTCAGCTAATGGAGGCTAGGGTTTTCAATTTCCGATCCTCCATAATGAATTGACAATTCACTTATATAGTGCAAATAATTAACTTTTTAATTATTTAATTTGACCCTTAATTAATTTAATTTTATCAATTAAACACCGTAGTATTAAATCGATTCAATTAACATCAATCAGGTTAAATTAATATTACACTTTAACCCATAAACAATTAATCGCTTAATTAAATTAACCCGATTAATTAATTAGCCGTTCCAATTACTAATTAACTTGTCACATAACAAATAATTAATACGTTCTTCAAATAATCAATTCATCAATTGATCATTTTATCTTGGAATTAATTAACACAATTCATGTATCAATTAATCTTCTCGATTACCGTGTTGCACGATCCTTAGGGTCTGAAATCAATAAGCTGTGAATTAACAATTCACTGATCGACAGAGGGTCCTAGTAAACCATGTTAATCACATATTGATTAAAGATGAATGCTATCCATGTTAGACAGAAAACCCTGTATGATGCTCTACTTATCTCTTACCAAAAGCATATCAATTAATCAAGCTGGAGGCATGGTGTAGTCATCCTCTATTGCTAGATTAATTTCTTGATCATCAAGTATTACTGACAAACAAACAAGTCACCTGCTTGTTTCAGTACGGCCGTACATTTCTCAGCTAATACTCATCAAATGGCCTATGATATCAACTCACTTAAACAGTGAGTGGTAATTCCATCACTTCAACTATCCGCAGTAATAAGTTCAGAGATTGAACCAGTGTATCCATATTTGGCATCCTCTGGCGGACCTGTTAGAAATACACCAAATTCAATCTGATTCCTTATTGACTGCTATACTGAAATCAGGTCAGGAGATAAAAGAGATCTACATTGTTAGAAAGCTTAATGACTCTACCACCATGAACTTTCTAAAGCGGATCGACCAAGTCTCGTGTAACGCACACGCACCTATATCCATATTCACATACACTAAGCAACCTACAGAGTGTCATGTGAATCCTAGATATAAAAGCTTATGCCATAATCATTCCCATGACTATGACTCACTTCTGGTATACTTTATGATATACAATCAATGGATACTTCATTTAGTTACTATAGTACAAGATATATAACTCAAATGAATTAATGCCTTTATTCATAAAACACCAATAACATAGTATGTAATCATCATCAAATACAATGTCATAAAACAACGCCTAGGGCCTAGGGCACACCAACAATCTCCCACTTGACCTAGGGCCTAGGGCATAACAACAATCTCCCACTTGACCTAGGTCCAAGAGGGCATATCCCTAATCCCTATAGATCTAGCATGACGATTGTACTTGGTTTGAGCAAGAGCCTTCGTCATCGGATCTGCGACATTGTCATCTGTGTCAACTCTCTCGATCCTCACATCTCATCTTTCAGTGATCTCTCTAATAAGATAAATCTACATGAGCACATTCTGCTTCTCCCTATGTCAACTGAGGCTCTCTGCTTGTACAATAGCCCCATTGTTGTCATAGTAGAATCAGGGACTTCCAAACCATGGCACTGCCATTGAGAACAAACACAAAACCTAATTGGGATTGCTGCTTGTCTGCATCAGTTTGGAATCACGTATCAGTGTAACCTGATACTATCAGCTCATCATCACTTCCAAAAACAAAGAATTGATCCCGAGTACGTTTCAAGTACTTGAGAATGTCCTTGACAGCTTTCCAGTGTTCCTCTCCCGGATCGGATTGGAAACGGCTGGTCATGCTCAACGCAAAAGCAACATCAGGTCTAGTACATAACATAGCATACATGATAGAACCTATAGCCGAAGCATATGGTTTCTTCTTCATTTTCTGCCTAGCCTCATCAGTCTTAGGACTGTGATCTTTCATGGAGAGTTTGTCACCTTTCTTCCTATGGACCATAGGGATAAATCCCTTTTTAGCATGTTCCATACCGAATCTCTTCACGATTTTGTCAATGTACTTGGCTTGACTCAATCCCAGCAGCCTCTTGGATCTATCTCTATAGATCCTGATCCCAAGGATCGTTTCGGCTTCTCCGAGATCCTTCATTGAGAAACACTTGTTCAGCCACTGCTTTGTAGAAAGCAACTCTGATTTGTTTCCTCCAATGATCAATATGTCATCGACATACAACACCAGAAAAGTATTGGATCTCCCACTAAATTTTCTGTACACACAGGGCTCATCAGGATTTTGTATAAAACCAAATTCTTTTATGGCTTCATTGAATTTCCTGTTCCAAGATCGGGATGCTTGCTTCAATCCATAAATGGATTTCTGAAGCTTGCATATCCGATTAGGATACTTGGGATCGACAAAACCTTCAGGTTGAGCCATATAGACTTCTTCCTCTAGCTCTCCATTCAGAAAAGCGGTCTTGACATCCATTTGCCATATCTCATAGTCGTGCCATGCAGCTATAGCAAGCAGTATCCTTATGGATTTAAGCATAGCGACTGGTGAAAAAGTTTCATCATAATCCACACCGTGGATTTGCCTGAATCCTTTTGCCACCAGGCGCCCCTTGAAGGTATTGTCAGCTTTCTTCTTGAATAGCCACATGCTCTCCACTACTTTGACTCCAGGATATGGGTCCACCAATTCCCAGACGTCATTGTCGTACATGGACTGCATTTCAGAATCAGCGGCTTTACGCCATTCTCTTGAATTCGGGCCAGACATAGCTTCCTTAAAAGACCTGGGATCATCCTGCTTTGTGAGCATAAGTTCTCCATCATGCGTGACCAGGTACCCATACCTCTCAGGCGGTTGATGTGTCCTTTGCGACCTTCTAGGTGCATGTACGACTGGTTCAATCTGTTCAACTGGTTGAACATCCGGTACAGCCTGTTCAACTGGTTCATCATTTGTAACAGTCGTCATAGTAACCTCAGCTTCTGCTGCAGGAGTTTGTGTCACTTGAACTTCCTCAAGTTCAACGTTGTTCCCACTATCTTTCACAGATAAGAAATTCTTTTCCATGAACGTCCCATTTCGAGCCACAAAAACTTTGTTCTCTAATGGGTTGTAGAAGTAATAGCCCTTAGTTTCCTTAGGGTATCCCACAAACTGGCATTTAACAGATTTGGACTCCAGCTTGCCACTTGTCAATTTCTTGACAAAAGCATCGCATCCCCAGATCTTCATGAAGGACACATTGGGTTTCCTGCCCTTCCACAGTTCATGTGGTGTTCCTTCAACTGCCTTACTAGGTGTATTATTTAGTATTTGAGCTGCCGTTTCCAAAGCATATCCCCAAAAGGATACAAGGAGATTAGCCTGACTCATCATTGAGCGGACCATGTCTAGCAAGGTCCTGTTTCTCCTCTCTGAAACTCCATTCCACTGGGGTGTACCAGGAGGCGTGAGTTGAGATACGATCCCACAGTCGCTCAAGAAATCGTCAAACTCTTGGCTCAGATATTCACCCCCTCTATCAGACCGGAGTGATTTGATCTTCTTGCCAAGTTGGTTCTCTACTTCGTTCTTAAAATCTTTGAACCTTTGCAGGGTCTCAGATTTATGTCTCAACAAATATATATAGCCGAAACGACTATAATCATCTGTAAATGTAACGAAGTACAAGTAACCTGATCTAGCAGCTGTACTCATCGGTCCACAAACATCTGAGTGAATGAGTTCCAATAGTTCAGTGGCTCTTTCACCTTTCTTCTTGAAAGGAGCCTTCGTCATCTTGCCACGTAAACAAGATTCACAAGTATCGAAAGCTTGCAGGTCAAAAGACCCCAGTACACCACTTGCGTGGAGCTTAGCGATACGCTTCTCATTTATGTGCCCAAGGCGACAATGCCAGACATAAGTAGGATTATATTCATTTAATTTAATCCTTTTAGCATTTATGTTAAATATATGAGATTCATTGGATGTATCTAAGACGTATAGCCCGTTCTGAAGAACGCCCGTTGCATACAAAATATTGCCACACATAACTTTGAAAATTCCATGTCCAATATCAAAAATAAATCCAGAATGATCCAAACAAGAAATCGAAATAATATTCCTCCTCATGGAAGGCACATAATAACAATCTCTCAAAACTAGTTCAAGCCCACTGGGCAAAGACAAGTAATAATCTCCGATCTGCAATGCTTCCACACGGGCTCCATTGTCAACTCGGAGATCCACATCACCTGCTGCTAGCTTTCTCCTATTCCTTAGCCCCTGCACATTTGAACAAATGTGAGACCCACATCCTGTGTCTAAAACCCAAGATGATGAAATAGTGAGGTTTATCTCAACAACATAAATACCTGAAGTAGAAGTATCCTGTTTCCTCTTCACATTTCCCTTCAGCTTCGGACAGGCACTCTTCCAATGACCCTTCTCGCCACACTCATGGCACAAGTCTAGAGGGTGAGGCTTGAAGGGCTTCCTACCCTTAGCCGCGGGCTTCTTGCCCTTTGCCTTGAACTTCTTGTTCTTGGCTCCCCCTACGCCCTTGCCCTTACTCACAAGGTTCACCTCAGTCTTCCTGCCCTTGTTCATGGCCTGCTCGGTTTGCTTGAGCAAACCGTGCAACTCCATGACAGACTTGTCCTGACCCTGCATGGTGTAGTTCAGGACAAAAGGGTCATAAGCATCTGGAAGTGACCTCAGGATAATGTCTACTGCCATGGTCCCCATGACAGCTGAGTCAAGACTAGCCAGCCTATCAATGTATCCCTTCATCTTCAGCACATGTGCACTGACAGAGGATCCAGGCTGCATCTTTGTCTCAACCAATGCCTTGGTAGTCAAGAACCTCTCTTGACGGGCTTGATCCTGAAACATAAGCTTCAGGTTCTCCATCATTTCACGGGCTTCTTGAGTCATGAACTGCTTCTGAAGATCAGCAGCCATGGTACCAAGCATCAGACATGTTACCTCCCTGTTGTCCTTGATGTGCTTGTTATACTTCACCACTTCGGCTGAGTTAACAGCACCCTCAGGGCGTACAGTAGGCAGAGGAGTTGTAAGGACATATTCTCTAGCCTCGTGCCTAAGGACGATTTCAACCGCCCTAGCCCAATCTAGAAAGTTTGGTCCAGTCAACTTCTCTCTATCCAAGAGTGGCCTTAAAGAATTATTAGTTGCCATTGCTGTAATTCTTTCGGTTTAAGTTTGAAGTAGTTTCTACAGAAAGAGAGAGAGAGAGAGAGAGTCAGAATTTAAAGGACTTTAATGTCAATTACAATAATTAAAAACTGTCATAAAATTATTTGGTGATTATTGACTTGGTGAGACCAAGATCCACAGTCATGTTCATTAATGACCAAGCTAGGGCCTGTAAGACGTTAATGAACATACTTGGTAGAGAAACCTTCTCAATTCTCCAACCTAGAGAACTCTTGGTTTGATGGGCCTATTGGCACTTTACCCATCCATGCTTAGGGGCCCGCGACAAGCTATAATGATACCCCATCTTCGAGTCAAACCTACCTTCTCTATGTTAACCACACCCTTTAGCAAAGGGTATCTTAACGCCTCAACGGCCCACCAGACACTATAACGTACTCCGCTTGAGCTTACATACATTATAGCTCTACCTGGGAGGAAGAGGTGAGAACTAGGAGAAGCATTTATAAATTACTCGATACTTTTAGTTGACAATTTTTAATAAGGTGATCGGCTTAAACATGTAAAGAGGATTTGGTGATCGCGATGCAACTTCTTACTTCATTATTGTAACTTCTTTGAATTTGCAGGAACAACATACATATTAACAATATATATATATATATATAATCAAAAACTCCTATGGGCCTTTAATATTACATAAGTAATAAAAGTCTTCTTGGTTGTCATGATGGGTCTCCTCCACGGGCTTCAACTCATCAGGATCTCCAGGATGGGCTTGATTACAAAATTATAAATTTATATGCCCAATGGGCCAAAAATTACATAAATAATAAAAGCCTATTCTATTTAATTCATAAATAAAATTACAACCAATACTTCAAATAAAAGCTCATAGGATTCTATTAATCACGTTGCTGCAAAGTTAGTAAAAATAACGAATATAAAAATGCATGGTCATGGCAATCCAATTTTATCAATTAATTAAGCCCGATCAAATTTGCAAGACCAATTCAATTTGTCAACAAGTGAATTAAAAGCCCATAAAGGCCCAATGAATATTTCATTACTCCCACTCAAATTAGGAATTCACTTAATCAAAATTGAAATTTCAACTAATGCCACCGGTGCCCCGATCCACTAATTAAATCTCACTATCATACCATATTCAATTTTATATCGTCTTATAAAATAAAACAAAAATAAAATGCATGGCACGACATAAACAATTTCCTTTTAATTAACACAAAGTCTAAAACAATTTTAATTAAAACGACTCTAACTTTGGTGCCCAAAAATTAAATTAAAACTATTTAGAAAACATTTTAATAAAAATTAAACGGACCCCCATAGATACCTCGAGCCCGATCCGTACCTCGCACCAACCCAAAATTTTCGTTCGGAACAAGTCGAATCGTCCCGACTAAATGGCGGGCTGCTGGCAGCAACCTACGGGGCTGCAACCAGCAACCTGCAAGGGCTGCTGGATGCAGCCCCGTAGGCTGCTCAACGCAGCCCTTGGTTGGCTGCGTTTTGCAGCCAACCTACAGCAGCTCGCAAGAGCTGCTGCAATCTCCCTAAAATCCAAAAATTAATTTTGCGATTTCAGGGGACTCGTTTTTTTTTTTCTTTTTAAAAATTAAAATTAAAAAAAATACAACCACCACAAAATTATAACGAGAACATTCAAGAACATAATTATGATCCGGTTATCCTAATTTGGGGAAAACTCATCAAAAACCCCAATCTAATTAAAACTAACTAATCTTAAAGATCCAACCTGGCTCTGATACCACTGTAGGGTTCAGAAAGATCGATCAGAGCCGCGCAGCGGAAGCAGCGAACTATTAGTTAAACGGTGAATTCGATCTAACCTGAACCAATTGTCCCATTGATCTTAATCTTTAAACCTCAGTTAAATTTTAACAAAACTGTTATCTTAATCTATGGATTAAGAAAACCTACTTGGATATCATTTCAAGGATAGACGAGAGCCTCAGATGTTGCTCCTCCTAGTTCACGTGCAGACACGAGCAAGAACCGAGATCAGCTACTAGTCGGCTTACTCCAAGAACGCGGAGAACGAGGAACAAATTCACCGGAATCCTCTAGAGAGGGGTTCGGTCGAATTCAGCTAATGGAGGCTAGGGTTTTCAGTTTCCGATCCTCCATAATGAATTGACAATTCACTTATATAGTGCAAATAATTAACTTTCAGTTAATTATTAATTTGACCCTTAATTAATTTAATTTTATCAATTAAACACCGTAGTATTAAATCGATTCAATTAACATCAATCAGGTTAAATTAATATTACACTTTAACCCATAAACAATTAATCGCTTAATTAAATTAACCCGATTAATTAATTAGCCGTTCCAATTACTAATTAACTTGTCACATAACAAATAATTAATACGTTCTTCAAATAATCAATTCATCAATTGATCATTTAATCTTGGAATTAATTAACACAATTCATGTATCAATTAATCTTCTCGATTACCGTGTTGCACGATCCTTAGGGTCTGAAATCAATAAGCTGTGAATTAACAATTCACTGATCGACAGAGGGTCCTAGTAAACCATGTTAATCACATATTGATTAAAGATGAATGCTATCAATGTTAGACAGAAAACCCTGTATGATGCTCTACTTATCTCTTACCAAAAGCATATCGATTAATCAAGCTGGAGGCATGGTGTAGTCATCCTCTATTGCTAGATTAATTTCTTGATCATCAAGTATTACTGACAAACAAACAAGTCACCTGCTTGTTTCAGTACGGCCGTACATTTCTCAGCTAATACTCATCAAGTGGCCTATGATATCAACTCACTTAAACAGTGAGTGGTAATTCCATCACTTCAACTATCCGCAGTAATAAGTTCAGAGATTGAACCAGTGTATCCATATTTGGCATCCTCTGGCGGACCTGTTAGAAATACACCAAATTCAATCTGATTCCTTATTGACTGCTATACTGAAATCAGGTCAGGAGATAAAAGAGATCTACATTGTTAGAAAGCTTAATGACTCTACCACCATGAACTTTCTAAAGCGGATCGACCAAGTCTCGTGTAACGCACACGCACCTATATCCATATTCACATACACTAAGCAACCTACAGAGTGTCATATGAATCCTAGATATAAAAGCTTATGCCATAATCATTCCCATGACTATGACTCACTTCTGGTATACTTTATGATATACAATCAATGGATACTTCATTTAGTTACTATAGTACAAGATATATAACTCAAATGAATTAATGCCTTTATTCATAAAACACCAATAACATAGTATGTAATCATCATCAAATACAATGTCATAAAACAACGCCTAGGGCCTAGGGCACACCAACATTTAACCCCTACGGGCTCGATGGAGACTGCGGAGATTATGGCTATTCTTTTTGGTCTTGAATCCGGGTGGAATTCGGGGTGCTAAATAATTATTATTGAAAAAATAATCTTGGAATTGCAAATGTGTTGTCTTGATTTTGTTTCTGCAATTTTTCTTGAAGACATTAAGCATTGGAGATATCTTTTCTCTGATTCTAAGGTTCTTTATGTGCGAAGGATCGCTAATCAAGCCGCCCATGAAGCTGCTAAGAGAGGAATTTTGCTTCAGATTTTTTGATATTTTGGCATTCGTGCCCCTCTTTTCTTTCTAGTGTCATTCTAAATGACAAATGTAATTTAGTTGTTTGCTTGATGATGCTTGTTTATCTAATCAAACAAAAAAAAGTTGTAAGTTTTGTAATAATCAACTATTTAGTTTAATCACTACAATTTTGAAATTGATTTACAATGTAATCGTTCTCCCCTACTCCTAACTAGTAGTATTGGTCATTGGGTCCATATTAATTTAGGGTTTTATTTACAAACCTATTCACACCATATATGCATTTTTATGCCGTATATTTTTGGGTGAATTAAAATTTGTTGAACTGAACTGAAATTTATGAATGAAATTGTTGAATAGAACTGAAATTATTGAACTGAACTGAAATTGCTGACATGTGCTAAATATAAGTAAAAAAAATCAAAGCCTTACATTTCGCGATTTCCACATCGAAGAGGCATAAAGGGAGTAGCTGGGTAGGAGTAGCTTTGACAAAGACAACAATTAGACACATGAGTGAAATATTTGGAGCACCTCTCGTTAAAAGGATCCTAGATCTGTTACTGGCTTCAACAACTTGATGGTGGGATTTTTCACGTTATTATTCCGTTGTTTTAATTTTAGATGATTGTAGCTTTATCGAGCAATTTCGCTTTATTTGTTTTTCTTCATTTCAGATACTTTTTTGTAATTCTCTTTTTCTTTCTTTAATACTTCATCCATTTTTAAATGTTAGTGGCTTTTGTAAAAATATGGGGAATTAAGATATCATTAACTATGGAATGTAAAATACTGATTTTACATCCCTTTAATTTCTTTTGTCTTACTTGTTTTCTTAAAACTATTTTCTTTCTTTAATACTTCATCCGTTTTTAAATGTTAGTCGCTTTTGTAAAAATATGGGGAATTAAGATATCATTAACTATGGAATGTAAAATACTGATTTTACATTCCTTTAATTTCTTTTGTCTTACTTGTTTTCTTAAAACTATATGAGCATAGTGATATATAATTGACAAAACACTAACTCTTATTACCATAAACGACAAAAACGACCAACATTTGTGGAAAAATGCACTTCTCAAAAACGACCAACATTTAAAAATCGAGGGAGTAATATTTTGGGTTTGGGGTTTTAGGGGATTTTATTCGGCCAACTTAGTTGAAATCTCGAATGGTTTGTTTCCTGAATCTACCCTGCTTTTACTTTTTAAAAAAGCTTAAACCATACGTGGGTCCTTAAAGTTGTCCAAAAAAGTCATTTTAGTCCTTCAACTCTAGGGACAACTCACTGGGTCCTTCAACTATCAAAATGTGGACCTATTGAGTTCTTATTTGATAACGTGACACTGAGTTGGCATTAAAATTAATTTTCTTCACATTTGCCAACTCAGTACCACGTCATCGAATAAGGACTCAATACGTCCACATTTTGATAGTTGAGGGACTTAATAGGTCACATTTTGATAGTTGATGGACCTAATAGATCGTCCCTAAAGTTGAGGGACTACAATGAATTTTTTGGACAACTTTAGAGACTTACATATAGTTTAAGCTTTTAAAAAAATAATAATCTCAAATTAAGTATGCATAAATTTATCTATAGCGTAAGTGAATAAAACTTAATCTGCAATTTCTCCTTTAACAGATTTAGTGTTGTAGAATAGATAGAAAATGAGAATAGATAATAACAGTGAAAATAGAGAGAGATGAAAGAACATTTTTTGGTAAACTCTACTGCTATTCTTCATTGATGTGCTGAATATAAATTCAGTACATTACAAAAAACTCAGATGCAGTAGCTATCACCCACACATTACAACATTTTACCTTTTACTCCCGAAAAGATTACAGAATTACAACACATCACTTGACTACTAGACACTCTAGAAGTCTCCTAGTTTTATTCAACATACATACACATAACACAGATACAAAAAGATACATTAAACCTTAGAAAACATTTGAGAATAGTTCTCAATCTTAACAGTACGGCCAATTTGATTTATTATCATTGCTTATAATTAACATGGAATTGATTAGGTGCCCAATGTAAAATTGAAGTCGGCACAAGTAGGTTGTCTAGAGATTGGAAGTGATGCAGGATAGAAGCCGAAGACTGAATTTGTAAGAACAGTAGAGGTGTATCCTCCAATTGATGCCCTCCAATCACAATAGAAGTTCTTGGATTTCTACCTCCATCAACAAATGCAAGACAAAACACATCTTCTTCAACTTGCACCATTGAATTTCTACCCAAAATAGTCCAAACAACATTGCTACTTTGAAATACAAGATAGATTGAAGGAACTCTAGGCCCCCCATATTGAGACCTGCGAAGAAAGGTTGAATTGAGTTATATATTGCATTGTGGATTCATCTTTTGTTACAAATAAGACTAGTGAATTGGGAAGTGCCACAGCTTCTATGGATGGGTAAATGAAAAAGGGAACAAGAGTAGAGCAGAAAAAAAGCAAGTGATAATGAGAGGAATAAGCCATTTTTTCACTATTAGTTTAGATGAAATTTAATATATCTTAGACGCTATTTTTTTTTTTTTATGCTATTTTTATATTTCCGGCAAACTACTCGTCGAAAACCAAATTTACTATAACTTTCTCATACCGGGAGGTCGTAACCAGTCAGCTAGAAGTTTCCAAGGAGCGCTAATAGAACAACGGTTGCCGCATTTTCTTCCCTGAGGATGTGAGTGACAATAAAATTCATTTAAGCAATTTGAGACAAGTAAACGAGCCAATCAACTCGAACTTTCCAAGAAAGACTAGTAGGATACAACTTAAGAAGAATGGCATTCCAACCAAAGCCACTGCCACCCATACTTATTTATGCATATTCATTACAAGTTCCAAAATCATGGATTGCATAGAATTTAAAGTAATTTATAAAAATAACTTTATATTTTAGTACATCATCGAGTAGATCAATCGATCTGAATCAATTGGTTGAACCAAATCCTACTCTAAATCTAGTTTTATATCATCCCTGTTTTTGGCAACATTACTTATAGCATGGAATTATTTTAGAGGTTTACAGTAAAATTGAAGTCGGCATAAATAGTTAGTATAGAGTTAAGAAGCGGAGAGTTGGAAGCCGAACACTAAATTCGTTAGATCAAAGTAAAGAAGATTATCCTCTAATTAATGTGCTCCAATTACAATAGAAGTTCTTGAATTTCTACCCAAAATAGTGTTAGGAATTAACTATTAATTTAAAACAATAAAATTAAAATAATGTTTAACAATAGTGTAGAATAATCTAGAGTTAAGTAATTAAATATCCCAAGAATGTTGGATCTAGAGATGTGAAGAGAATTCTAGAAAAATTAGATTAATAAGTAAAGGAAAAATCTAGAATTCATTAGATTAAATATCATAAATTTTTTGCATAAAGTTTGTGGCTATTATTCATCAAGTAACCTACATTAACAAGTAGAAAAAATGTGAGAAGAAAATCTAGTGTTGTAGTGCTACTAAATGTAGCAAATATAGAGTTATGTGTATGTATGAGTGTTGTGTGAGGTTTGTAAAATTATGTTTGATCAATAAAAGTTAATTCGTGTTTTAGTTGAGTTCTTCAATAGTCTACACTGAGTTCGATCCTCGATTTCCTAACAAATAGTTCAAAAAACATTGCTGCTCTGCAACACAAAATTAATCTTACGAACTCCTGGGCCCCCGTATTGAGCTCTGCGTAGTAACGTCGAGTTAAAGCAAACACCAAAGGGTGCAACATTTGGAATCCTAGCGACTCTAGAAAAATTCGTGATGTACGTATTTAAGAAAGCTTGGTAAATTGAAGTTTCCATTACAGTGTACGGACTTATCGTACTAATCATAGTTCCTTGAAATCCTTGATTATCAATTTTTAATAACGTTGTATTTAATGGAACATTATTTAATATTAATTGAAATAACTTCAATGAAATAATCAGAAGAAGCTTCACCTTCAAAATAGCCCGTCGCGGTGCTTATAGGGTTAAGAATCAATGGAGTGTACATCAAAGATGCAGAAAGATCAATATTATCAACATAATAAGGACTTTCCCCAAACAAAACGAAACCGTTTTCGCCATTTGTTGAATTAGTTAAGCAAAGAGCAAACTTCCTCAAACTTCTTCCAAGTCCAGCAATACCTTGTGCACCACTAGCAAGACCTTGTAGAAAATAGGTTCTACCACAAGTGAATAACAATTCAGGAACCAAAACAAACCGACCCGGATTCGACTCTTCGGTTGCTCGAACTACTAAAACATCTTGACTAACCTCACAGTTGCTTGGAATACTTATGACTCGGTTATCGGCGAGTGCAGCACGTATATCGTCAAGACAAGCATTTGATTGGATTAATGCACACTGGGTTGAGTTGCAATTCACTGGTTTATAAGTGGAAGAAACATAATTATCTGGGTTACAATCAACCCATAGGTTTGGGCCACCAAGATCAATAACCAACTTTACAGGGACTAGAGGGGTTCTTTGGTAAATTTGAGTTACATATTGCTTTGTGGATTGATCTCTTTTCACAGGTAGGACTACTGAATTGGGAGATGTCACAGCTTCTATGGATAGATATATGAGAACGACAAGAGTTGAGCACAAGAAAAGCAAGTAATAATTAGAGGGATAACCCTTTTCACTAAGAAATTTAATGGTTTATTGCATAATGAGCATTTGATGTGCACGCCTCAAACTATGGGTCAAATGTGTGAGGAGTTGTGTTAAAAATTAAAAAATTTCTTCAAACCACTACAAACTTAAACTTGTTTCAATGTTTTTCTTAACAAACTTTATAGGCTATTTATATGCTTAATACCTATCTAACCCCCTTAAGTTGCATGTTTTGATCGCTCATTAACACAATGAACTTCCCGTTTATCCATTCCCACTATATTAGAAGAATTCTTTTCCCTAATCACCACCCTTATTTGACTTTTTATCAACCTCAGATGTTTTATTTAGTTGGATGAATTATATGGTTATTTCACTACTATTCGCGAAATGAAAAGGTTCCAAAGCAAATCTGGTAATTAAAACGTTCTCTTTACCAGAACTAAATACATCTTAATTTGTTTTAGTTTTTGTCAGTTATGAATTTTTTTAATCAAGTAAGTTGCATGAATTATATGCCAACTTCACTACTAGTTTTCAAGTTGTAAATTACGCCATTGATTCAAATTAAATTATAGTCTGTTTGCATGAATTATATGGTAACTTCACTCCTACTAACTTTTCTCTACTCGCAACATGAAATGGTGCCAAAAGCAAATCTAGTAATTAAAAGGTACCCTTTACCAAAACTAATACGTCTTAATTTGTTTAGCTTTTTCCACTCTAGATTTTTTTTAACAACTCGTAAGTTGCATGTATTGTATGCCAACTTCACTTCTTGCTTTCAATTCCTACTTTCAAAATCAAATGCTGCCAAAACAAATGTAGTAATTGAAGGTACCCTTTACTAGTACTCTTAAACCTGTTAGGCCCAATTCTTTTTGGCTAAAATTTGATGAACGGTATAAAATTTGATGAACTGAACTAGTTGAACTATTTACTGAATGTGTAATGAATTTTGCCGGATTTGTTGAACTAAACTGAAGTTTACATTCAGAAGATTATACATAAGTGGAGTTACATGCAAGTGCCATCCTTTCTCCCATGCTGTAGAAATAGCATGAGTTGCTACAACAAGGTCAATGATAAACCCACACGTTGTAGAAATCGAAAAGGCAAAAACTCTTCTAGCAAATACCTATATTTTTAATTTAATCATTATCAAATTATTTATTATTTTCTACAAATTTATTATGAAAACATAAATTGTATCAATAAAAGAACATACATTTTATTAAAAGTTATTATTATTCTCCTTTTTCTTTTCTTTTTTTAGATATTGTATCCCTTTCTTCATTTTTTTTCTATGGAAAGTGGTAAAAATATCACAAGTTGTTCGAAGCATCCTTACAAACAAGATCCCATGCAACACTAGTCCTGCATTAATATAATTGGAAATAAAGAATCTTTTGCCTAGAAACGAAATGAAAGTCACAAAATGAGAAACTAGAGACCAAGCTAATAACATAAATGTAAAGCAATTGAAGCGTTGAAGAAGGAGGAACTTTTATATTTATTTAATACGTAACGTAGTACGACCAATCTAAATCAATTGGTTAGACCAAATTTATAATCCAACTATAAACCGGCATTGTATAATCTATGGGTTTCTTACAAGACTGCTTATAGCATGGAATTATGTAGGTGCTCAAACTATAAACTGGAATATAATTTCCGAATTTTTAAACCTTCCTTATAGCATGGATTTAATTAAGCGATCATAGTAAAATTGAAGTCGGCACAAGTAGGTTGTCTAGAGATTGGAAGTAATGAAGGGACGAAGCCGAACACTGATTTTGTCAGATCAAAGACTAGAGGACTACCCTCTAACTGATACCCGCCGATTATAATAGAAGTTCTTGGATTTTGACCTCCATCAATAAATGCAAGACAAATCACATCTTCTTCAACTTGCACCATTACATTTGAACCCGAAATCCTCCAAACAACACTGCTACTTTGAAGTATAAAACTGACTACAATAACTGCTGGCTCCCCATATTGAGAGGTACGTATAAAGGTTGAATTATAACAAGCACCAAAAGGTGCAACATTCGGAACTCTTGTGGCTCGAGAAAAGATGCTGGTGAACGTATTAAGAAAAGCTTCGTAAATTGAAGTTTCCATCACAGTGTAAGGAATTACTGTACTAATCATAGTTCCTCCAAATCCTTTATCATCGATTTTTAGTAACTTTTTATCTAATGGAACACTAGCTCCATTAAAATTAATTGCAGTAACTCCGATGAAATAATCAGAAGAAGCTTCACCTTCAAAATAGCCCGTGGCAGTACTTACAGGGTTAGGAATCAATGGAGTGTAATCAAAAGAATCAAAAAGATCATTAGCAGTTTCACCAAACAGAACGAAACCCTTTTCACCATTTTTTGAATTTGTTAAACAAAGAGCAAACTTCCTATCAAAACCAAAAGCATAAGAAAATTGAGACGGAAGTGAAATCAAAGTCCTTCCAAGTCCAGCAATACCTTCAACACCACTAGCAAGACCAACAAGAAGTAAATTTCTAGCACAAGTGAAGATCAATTCGGGGATCGCAACGAACGGACCTGGGTTCGACCCATTGGTTTCCCGAACTACTACAACATCTTGACTAATAAGACCACTAGCCGAGTAAGCTACAACTCGGTTATCAGTGAGTAAAGCACATGTATCATTGATACAAGTTCTCGATTGGGTTAATGCACATTCGGTTGAGTTGCAATATACTGGTTTATAGGTGGAAGAAACATAACTATCAGGGTTACAATTGACCCATAGGAATGGGCCACCAAGATCAATAGCCAATTTAACAGGGACTAGAGGGGTTCTTTGGTAAATTTGAGTTATATATTGCATTGTGGATTCATCTTTTGTTACAGATAAGACTAGTGAATTGGGAAGTGCCACAGCTTCTATGGATGGGTAAATGAAAAAGGGAAGAAGAGTGGAGCAGAAAAAAAGCAAGTGATAATGAGAGGAATAAGCCATTTTTTCACTTAGAAAATAATGGTTGTTGCACAAGAATTTGAAGGCTATTTATAACAGAAATTATACTATAAAAAGCTTGTTTTGGGTTTATATGATCAGTTATCCTTAAAAAAATAAATATCTGTAATTTATGATAGACCATGTTCTTAAATTCAACAAAATTCGGTTGAGTTAAATTAAGTTAAGTACAATACAACAAATTCAACTCATTGAAATTTTAAGCAAATTCTTAAGAGACTTCGATTTTCAAGGCACGTAGACATGTTGGATTCATTTACTATTGATATCATAAGCATGAGACCACGGACACGTGACACAAAACAAAGATGAAAGCCCATTAATCCTTCTACAAAGCCACACGTGGGGAATCATCGCCCATAATCATCACCATTGAGACTCGCGTGTTTTTGAAATTTTCTTGTAATCGAAATTTAAAAGTTTATATTAAAAGAATTCTTTTCCTTTATCACTACGGCCCTTACCTTTTTTTCAATTTTAGATTTTCATTTAATTAACTTAATTAGCTCAGTTGCATGAATTATATGGTAACATCACTACTACTAGCAATTCTCTACTCCAAATGAAATGATGCCAAAGCAAATCCAGTAATTTATAGGTACCCTTTACCAGACTTAACACATCTTAATTTGTTTAACTTTTCAATTTTAGATTTTTTTTTATCTACTTGTAAGTTGCATGAATTATATGCCAGCTTCAAAATTTCTACTTTCAAAATTAAATACTGCCAAAACAAATGTAGTAATTGAAGGTACCTTTACCAGGACTCTTATACATATCCATCTTTGTTACAAAAGTAAAACTCACCCCCAAAGTTATTTTACAAAGAAAATATATTTGAGATTAGTTGGACAAAAATATGAGAGACTTGTAGTTTTTGAATAAAAATCAGGAAATTTGCAGTATGAATAATTTTATTATAAAACAAAGTATTAATGATATTTTTATTTGTTAAAAAACTTATATATTTATATATTGACAAAACATTAATCTTGTAGATCGAATTAATTTAGTTCGTAAATCGTCAAATTGAAAAAGAAACGTAAATTGTCAATAATATAATTTATGATTTCGATTTGAGAGTGACCATTTCCATAGAGGGTCATATTTTATCGATATGTAAATGTACATTTCTTATAAACACGAAATGTACTTCATTATCATCGAAACGTAAAAGTTTGATTTAGGATATTTTATTTTGGAAAAACCCTCATACCACGTATCTTTATTGTTATTTTTTTTTTGAAAACACCACATATCTTTATAAACTGTTAAATCACATACATTATGTTTTTCACTTGAGTAAATCACAAGTATTATTTTTAAACTAATCTCTAAAAATAATAGGTCATTAATTTGCATCTCTTTTGAACAAAAATGCGGTAAATGATTTTTTAGAGGCATTTTAGAAACAAAATTACCACAATATGCATAAATAGTACAAATACTCAAATTTATGTTTTTTTGACAATGGGTGTTTTGTTAGAGCATCCCTAGTGTTTGAATACTTTCAACCCCCACGACTTATTAATTAACACTATTTACAAAACCCTCAGTCAAAATGTAATGCTAGTGGTTAAAAACATTTTCATCATTATATTTATATATTATTTTTAAAATTTAACCTATTTTTATTTATAAGAAATAAATAGTAATTAACTTATTGAATTTTTCTTTATTAATACAAAACAAAAAGTAATTATATCCTACACCTATAAGAACTCAATCTATTACAGGGCAAATTACAAAAATAACTCATGTGATTTACAATTCAACTATACAGTTAAACCTTGATTAAGTAATATCTAAAAAAGTAATAACATCGCTTAAATAATAAATTTTGTAGGTCCCAACTTGGGCTACTGTTGTAATTAATATTCTCGCTAAAAGCATAAGATAATAAAAAATAAAAAATTCCTTAACGGCCCAAGTAATATGTAAGTAATAATTCTAAAATTATAGTTGATACTGTATTTATTTGTAGTATACAATATTATTCTATCGTTTACTATATATAGTTAATCATAAAGTATTATCATTTCATTTTATGCTGTATGTTCATGAATTTATATTTTAGGATTACGATAAACTTTAGATTATTGAGTTACTATACGATGTACACAACACATGTTACTTGTATTGTCGCATCCCAAAAAACGCCGGGCACGAGGCCGTTCTCGCTCTCAACTGTTTGGAGGCGAAAACACCACTTACATAGGTATTTCCGTTAATTAGAGTTCGAGTCGCCACCAATCATCTTGTACGGTCTGATTGGATAACCGCTATATAGATTGACTTTGTTATTAAGTGTTTGGATAATTAACTAGTCTCAGAGATTCTCCGATTCTAGCTATTTTCTTATTTATTTACTATATATATATTTGAACTCGAGCTATAACATAACTTTTCGTTTTGTAAAATCTTATCGTAAATTCTAAGTATAGTGGTCATAACATTACATTGTTTTAGAATACTGTTTTTAGTGTTTTGAAAATATATTTATAGTTATCTTATGCATATATGTATCTAATAATTTCAAACATTTAGAGTTTATTTAATGACATTAAGGTGACCTAATAATTTAAGCATTCATGTTAATCATATATATTTAGCCTAATCAAAATGAGTTCCAAAATTATATATATTTAGCCTAATCCACTTAGCTTGAGGAGAAATTATACATCTAACTTGACTAATCAACATTAACTATCTCGTATGGTTTATTTAAACTAAGTGTTAAAATTCCACTAATTCACATTAGCTTGCATTAATCATAAATCTATAAAATACATGTATATACTTATGGTAAGCAAAAGAATGGTTAATCATGCAAATAAATAAATAGATAGGGTTTCCTTCAAAAAAATAAAAAATAAATAGATAGGGCTTAAGAAACTCACCTGGGTTGGGCTTAGCCCGTGGAGCTGGATCCATTTAAGAAATGTGTTGTATTTTTTGAATGAAAGACCGGAAGTTAGAAACAAGGAAGGTGTTTGGACATCCCAATTGGGTTGGCACCCCAGCACACGAACCTGAATCTAGGCTCAAATAAATTACAATTGAAAGAAGAAATAAAAAAGAGTTTGAAAGGAAATTTACACAAAGCCAAATTGCTCAATCATACTAAAATCTTCATAAATAAATTTATTACAAAAATTGGGAGCTGAAGACCACCAGTTTATATCTGTGCAAGTAGTACCGTGACGCGCTAAAGAGTAAGCTGCTCTATTTAATTGAAGAAGTCTTAACTTTTGCCATCAGCGGAGGTGGTTCGATTTCCGTAGTGGTTCTGATGTGGTGATACGGTTTCAGGGGAGTGTGAGGACCGCGGGTGGATTCCATGGTGGCTGGAGAAATCAAATCCGGTAAAGTACCTATAGGATAAAATGGAAAAATGAAATGGTATAAAATGGATTCATGTGATGTTAGATTAGCTCTATCTTGTTTATTGATCCTTTATTTGTCTAATCTTAATTCATTTTGATTTATCCTATGAACTGTAAATAAAGGGTTGAACCACAAGTGAAGGTCAATTCAGGAACCAAAACAAACGGACTCGGATTTGACGCGTCAGTTGGTCGAACCACTACAACATCTTGAGCAACCACACCACTAACCGGAATATATGTGACTCGGTTATCTGCGAGTAAAGCACAAGTTTCATTGATACAAGTGTCGGATTGGGCTAATGCACATTGGGTTGAGTTGCAATATAGTGGTGTATAGGTAGAAGAAACATAATTAACTAGGTCACAATCGACCCATAGGTATCAATAACCAATTTTACAGGGACTAGATGGGTTCCCCTCCCATCCAAACCTAATCTCTCTGGGTAAAGGATTTTATCATATCCTTATGCCCTCAGCAGAAGCAATTAATCAGATATGGAGTAGGGGGGCCCTAGCTCTTAGACCAGGAACTATGAGGTTTACTGCATGGAACCCATGATTTGATCCAACTTGAACTACATATAACAAGTCTGGGTGCGATTTCATACTCTCCCGTCCGAATTTTGGGACAAAAGGATACTAACAGCTATCGCCAGTGGGGTTGGAATTCCGGTACGTTTTGACAAAAAAACGCTTCATGATTTACAATGGTATAATTTGGCATCCGACTTCTGCAACGTTTTTATTTCAGATCATTATAGTTATGTTGAACAATTTAGATTTGTTGTTTAATTTCTTTCTATTCTTTGTAATCTTTTCATCTTCATTTTCCAATAATTTTTTAGTGGGTCTTGGGTTTTGGTTCTTCACAGGTGCCAACCTAGTTGGAATGTCCGAGCTCCTCTTCTCAAGGTCATTACTCGGTTTTTCATTGAAAAAGAATATCAATAATGTTATTTGAAATGTAAACGTATATGGCCCTATTCTTTTGGACTTATTAGAACTTATTTTAAGTTCACTTCAGTTCAGTTCAGTTCGGCAACATTCAGTTCAATTTTCCGGCATTTAATTTAGTTCATTTCAATAATGTTCAATTCAATTCAATTCAGCAACATTCAATTTAGTTCAGGTTAATAAATTACAAATAATTATTTATTATTTATATATAATATGTTAATATTTATTATAATTTTAACTAGTTGATACAATTTATTTGCAAGAGTTGGTGGATGTAAGTAAATATTATTACCAATATATGTTACAATGTTCTACCAACTTAATAAGTTATACTATATAAATTTAAATTTAATATACAAAAACATAACATAAGTTCAACTAAAATAAAAGCATAACAGAAAGTTTAAATTAAACAACAAAACTCAAACAAGTCCAACTAAAAACATAAAATAAAGAACAAAGTTCAAACAAGTCCAACTAAAATAAAGAACGAGACTCAAACTTCCAACATAATTATCAAACTAATGTTATTATTATTAAAAATTAATATTATTATTATTATTATTTATTCAATACAGTTTCAATATTTTTTTTCAGTTTTAACAAAATTCAGTTCAGTTCAGTTCAGCAACATTCAGTTCAATTCAGTTCAACATCGTTCAGTTCAGTTCAGTTCAGCATAGTTCAGTTCAGTTCAGTTCAGTTCAGATTTTTTCAGTCCAAAAGAATGGGGCCTATGTCTTTTTGTTAAAGCTTGCTATAGGAGGTCATTAGGTACCAATTTGGGAGGTAATCGATAGTTTGGGAACTTATATGTGAAAAATTAGTTTTTAGATACCAATTTGGGAAACTAGGCATAGTTTAGGTACCTGTGGTGTATATTACCCCATTTCTAGCAGGTCTTGAACTTTTCAGATGGACAAATACAATTTTGGTAGAAATTCAAAAATAGTATATTAAGCAAACATAATATATATCCTTTAGCGCTAATTAGACTATAGATGTACATTTAATTTTGTGTAATATCCAAATATAAAACCTACTATTTGGTTTCAATTTTTTATTTTCTTTTCAAATAAAGGATTTATAGTTTAATTATTGTCAAAGTAATGATTGTGGTCTCACACAAACAAAATGGAATCTTTTTTTATTAACACTATTATAATAACATTTGACGACTTCAACATGACATATTCTAATTAATACTGATATTCTAAGAAACTATAATTCTTCGATTTTCTTTTTTGTTTTTGAGCTTATTTAGATGGATTTAGATGAAAAATGAGAAAGTCAATGTTTAGAGAGATAAAAATAAAAAAAATAAAATCGAAAAAATGCTATTCTATGAAAATTGATGAGTGCCTAAATCAACAATGAAAAGTCCACTTTAATGCTATGTTATTTGGTTAATTTAGTTGTTATTTTGGATTTATTGCTTGTTTTGGTATTTTCTATCTTCGCAGGTCCTAAGTGATTAATAAGAGCATAATTAGCACACTTTGGAGCAATCTTGGACTAAGATGGACATTGGAGCTAAACTAGAGACACTATTTATGAAGGCAGAGTTAGCCTTGCCCAAGGCTAAGCAATTTCGGGATTTCAGAATTCTATTTTGAAGACTTCTTTTCTGACTTATCGAGACTGATTTGGATTGCTGACTTGGCAGCCACGAAATTAGAGGACTGTGGCAGTTTAAGAAGAGTTCTACTTAAGTCAATTGACTGAGGGTTTTTCTATTTTCCTAGTTATCTATTAGGATTAGATTTCCTAGCTATTTAGGACGTGAGACTTCACGTTAGAAAGTTAGTTTTTGTTTTTGTTTTTACTTTGGCTTTTATTTCAGCAGATTGCTCTTGTTTTTACCTATGGCTATTCGTAGCTAATTCTTCAATTTCAGTTAAGGGTTAATTCGAAAGCAGGATTCTTTAAAGTATTGTGAGACCGTTGATTCCTTTATTTCACTTATCATTTGTATTTATTCACTGTGTTTATGGGATTTACTCCTTATTGTCGTTTTGCCATTGAATGATTACGGTCGGTTATTCTCTGATTAAGATTGACATACAGCTATTCGGTTAGGCTAGAGAGTCGAAGAGTCATTGTTTAGTCTAAACGAAACAAGTGGTTATTGATACTATAAGGTTGGAACTTGATTGTATTCGGAGATAAATCAGTTTGACAACCTGATAACTACTCCAGTGACATTAATACATCAAGTGTCGAATTTATCGTATCAAGTGAATAAGTTAATTAAGTTTCTGAATCGATATCGCTGAGAGTCGGTTGGCTTAGATTAGGTTCTTTTATTTCTTAATGCTGTTAACAGGTTAAATCTTAGCCGCTGAGGAAAGGTTATTTGTTAATTAGGGATTAGTTATAGTCGTACTTAACTGATCTATTAATACGTAAGAATACTCAAACTAATCTGATAAGTGTATAGAAGAATAATCTTTACTGTCGATGATCAATACTAATTCAAATCCTTGCTCGAGAATCCCTTAGCTGAAGTCTTCGTCTCATATTTTATTCCTTTTTAATTTCGTTGTTCTTGTTGCTTAGTTAATCAAATCTTGCAAAACCCCCTTTTTATTTTATCTTGTTGATTTCCTGGTTATATTTGCAATCGAATCGGTATTAGTCCTTTGGGTTCGACCTTTACTTACTCTTTTACAAAAGTGTTTTTGAGTCCGGTGAAGTTAATAATTATTTTTGGTGATTTCGGCACGCATCAAAAATAATATAGTATTAAACATTCTTATTTCTTGAATTTTTCATTTTAAAATTGTTAACAATGAGTAATCTTAAATGTAACTTTTTAGAAAAAGTGTGAAACCACACTTCTTATTTTTGAAGAAAGAAAAGGTAATATCATAAAAAATTTTACTAATTTTTTTGAAAAGAAAGAATAACATTAAATCAAGAAGCAATTACATCAGATAAGAGGGACTAGCATATAAACGGGCCGCCCTAGCAATACAATGTGCAACCCGATTAGCTTGTCTCTTAACAAAATGGATCGTAAAACTATTACACTGAGAAAGAATAAGTCTGCAACTAGTGATGATTCCACCAAATTCGCAATTATTACTCCAATTGTTATTAATTGCATCAACTACTTGTTTTGCATCAGATTCAAACTCCACATACGGTTGGTCCAAGTAAACACCATCTGAATATCCATTCAAAAAACATTGAAAATATCCAATTGAATCACCATCTAACCAAGAGAAACAAAAAAAAGAAGAAGCCAGAAGTAAGCGAATAATAGCATATTTCACAACTGGACTATAGGTTCCAAAATAATCAATATCAAGTCGTTGACTAAAACCTTTGGCAACCAATCATGCTTTATATCGTTCAGCCAAACAATCAGGATTATGTTTAACAACAAATAACCAATGACATTTAACACGATTCTAAGTAGGAGTGGGAGGCACAAGCAACCATCTACTATTTTTCATAAGAGCATGATATTTTGTCCATCGATGTGTGCCAATGTCTCTGTGTCAGTTCCTCTTTCACAATTTTCGAAATAGCCATAAGAGAATGGAGTCGGACACGGGGCTGTTTGGATCTTGTAAGCATTGGATGAGTATTGGTATTGGAATGGAGATTGGGAAAAAAGCTTGAAAGATCAATCACCAAAGCCGGGTCAGTGGAAGGGATAGATGGGTCTGTTTGGGTAGTGGCAGGTGGGGGTGGTGGGAGCTATCATCGACGAGGATAAGATAGCGGATGGTCTGCTGGCTGTTGGCGAGGACTGCATGGGCTGCTTAAGATCAAAGAGACTCGAGTAGACTGATTTTTCATAAGATTAACTACGTAAGTGGAGTCACATTCAATCTATGGGTGGTGCCATCCTTTCTCCCATGCTGTAGAAATAGCATGGGTTGCTACAACAAGGTCAATGATAAACACAGGTTGTAGAAATCGAAAAGGCAAAAACTCTTCTAGCAAATACATATGTTTTTAGTATAATGATTATCAAATTATTTATTATTTTCTACAAATTTATTATGAAAACACAAATTGTATCAATAAAAAAACATGCATTATACTAAAAGTTTATTATTATTCTCCTTTTTCTTTTTTCTGTTTTTAAATATTGTATCCCTTTCTTCTTCTTTTTTTTGTGGAAAGTGGTAAAAATAGCACAAGTTGTTCAAAGCATCCTTACAAACAAGATCCCAAGCAACACTAGTCCTCCATTAATATAATTGGAAATAAGGAATCTTTTGCCTAGTGAGCTATGAGAATGAGCAACTCGGTTACCCTCCCTAGAAACGAAATGAAAGTTACAAAATGAGAAACTTGAGACCAAGCTAATAACATAAATGTAAAGCAATTGAAATGTTACTACACCATAAATGGTCTATTGCAACTCTAAATCAATGAGTTGCCACTAAAGTGTTGCCGTTATAATGAGTAATTTTAATCTATGGCAACACATTTTATATAAAGTTGCAGTTGAAAGAAAAATGAAACTAAACTTTAATATCTTGCAACCGACTTTGTAAAGTGTTGCTAGAGGGTCGATTTTCTATTTCCCTCCGCCCCAATTCTTTTAGAGGGAAACATTTTCATTTCAATTTTTTTAATCTCTTGATTAGTCAGACTTTTTGGGCATATTTTTTTAGGGTTATCAATTTGATAACCTCTCTTCTCATCTGAACTCACCTCTCTTCTCTCGTCTCTAAACCTCTCTTCGGATTATTGGCGCACAGTTTCATCCCTCCCTTTCCCCTGTTGTTCCGTCCTCGTCGCCGGAGGTTTCCATGTCTCAACTCCGAACCTTTAGGTCACCATTCCCATTCCGAACCTGTTGTCCCTCGGCTTTCATCCTTTTTTTTTTATCAGTATCCAGAAACTCATCTCTCTCGGAATCTCTTTCCATCACTCAATTCAGATCGACCAATCTTATTTAGGTTAGTTAATTTCATTGTTTTGAATTTTCAATCATATTTTAGGGTTTTTCGAGTTAATGATCTAGTTTGCCTATCTCGATGCTTTTTTCGTTTAGTTACTTGAGTGTACAATGCATGTCTTCATTTTCTTGTTGGATTCTCAAGTTGCAGTTGTCAAAATTGAACAATATTGTTCCCACTTTAGCTTAGGCTCACTGTTTGGTTTATTCAATTTGGGGCTTTAGTGGACGTTGAACTAATATGAGCTGATTTATTAATTGTAATTGAAATATTTAGTGGATTTGTGATGTTAAAGGAGCTTATGCGAAGCTGGAAATCATGATATCAAATCAATCGTTGGTGGTTGGTCTCTTCTATGTTTGCGGTTCTCCAATTGTTCCTATTTAGTTCTTTTTATTTATTTCTTTGGTTTTAGTGTTTGATATTCTGCGATTTGTCCGATTGTTCCTATTTAGGTTTCATTGGAGTCGTTCCTCAACTCACCTATGGGTAATCATTCCTTGCATTTCCCTTTTGAGAAAGTCTGAATCATACAAACCAAAAAGTAAGCATTTTGAATCTGTTTAGTTTGATTTTCATCCCATTGTTTATAGATGCCATCATAGTTGTTAAATTGAGAGTCGACTCGTGACTCGATTTCCTAATTTTGTGACTCGTGACTCGTAAGAGTCAGATTCATTCATAATATTATAAAAAAAAAAATATAACACTTAACATTTTTTAAATATTAGTCTAATAATTCAATATGCTTGTCTAAAAAATAAGTCATATAAAAAAACCAATCAACTACTTCAAATTTATAGCTCATTCTTGTGCAATGGAGAGGCAAAGTGATGCTGCTGCTGTATATATTTATAAGGCAGAATATGAAGAGTAGAATAGGAAGAGACAGAACAGAATAAGAAGAGTGGAATAGGAAGAGGAGAATAGGAAGAGTCCAAATAGTACTAGACTATTAGTGTTAAATTAGGAGTTTTTAGTTTATTTTTCGTAATTAGAGAAAAAAAAAAAAAAGAAGCCCAGCAGATCCTGACTCGGACGACTCGGATGAATCGGTCGAGTCTACCGAGTCAGAACCGAGTCATCCGAGTCAGGACCGAGTCATGCACCGTTTCGATTCACCTATGCTAGTCGACTCTTTTCATGCTTTTTTTGACTCGACTCGTACGAGTCGACTCGTGACTCGTACGAGTTTAACAACTATGGATGCGATTTTGATTTTGATATCCGGCAGAGCGAGTACGTTTCTGCTCAGGGTAAGCGTCAGGAATTTGTTTCTGGATTCTCTAGAAGTGTAGGTTAGGTTTTTCTTTTTTTGTGTGTAATTACTATATTAATGAACGAAAATTTGAATTGTACTGATACTAGAAAGCCGCAATCGAGATGTATATTTTTGTCCAGCTTTTATGTGGACTTGAACATAGCTTTGTGAAGTTTTATTTGAACTTAGAGTGTTATCAAGTTGGTTAGATGTAGTGACTAGTGAGTATTACTTTTGAATATATTTTTTTGTTGAATTTCATTCAGGTTTGGTGCTTATTACAACGAGTGAAGCTTGGATTTGGACGGGTGTTATTTCTTGATGGTAGCACAACAACTTATTAATCAGTGGACTCTAATGCGTATGGGAGAGGACTCTTATGGCAGATGTAAGTAGCATTGTTCGTGTTTTATGTCTCTGAAATGCTATTTATTGTGATGGGGAAGGGCGTGTTTATATAGTAGATATTTGGAGAACAAATGATGGAATTCAATTATTTCCTAAGGGATATGTTTACTGTCTGTGGTTATTTTTCCCTAATCTTTGCGTCTCTGTGTCTTTTTAATTTCAGATTGTAAAATGCAGTCTGACTGAGGCTAAATTTTAATTTGAATACTAATGTATCTTCATGCTTGGCACAACTTCATTGGTACTATTTGCTTCATTTATCGAGCTGACCAGAAGCTATATATATGTTAATAGTTATCATTACAAGATTATATCAAGCTAATTTATTTGATTTTTGCTAGAATCTACTAGTGAATGCGTCAATTGGTATTGATTCATTTGGTTTTGTTTTTGCATTTTTGGCAGTAGATTCATATATATTTATGCTTTTGTTACAGCTATTTGATTGAGCAATATGCTAAGGAAGATTTTCTTGTTATTTTTGTGCCTTATAATGTCACCGTTGACCATGCTCACGCTGCTAATCAAGTCTACAAAATAAAGGTTCAGTTTTTACCTCGAAAACTAACTTCTAGAGTACCTGGTTCTTTAATAGCTTCCTAACTAGTTGGCCTCCCAGTTTCTTCTGTTGGTCATAAGTGTGTTTATTATTGTCTCCTTATCATTTGTGGTGGCAGTTTATAATCTTAACATAACACTTTCATCTGCTGTGACCAATTACATGTTTGAAATGGAGAAGATGGACAAAAAAACTTAAGGAAACATTGACATTGAGTTTGAAGAAGTTGGCAATAGATAGTCCGGATCTCTAGATTGACATGGAAGATATTTATGGTGGAATTTCAAGTGAAGATGAAGAAACCTCTCATGATCAAGAGATGGAAGAAATGTTATTTTAGTTTTATGGTGTTGTAATACTTTTTTAGTTTTTTTTTGGATAATGAGATTAGATTCATGAGAATACTATTATGGATGTTTATTATGGATGTTTAATATTGAAATTATAAAAACTGTTATGAACCGTTAGAAAGTTAAATTCATACTATTATTTGTCTATAAAAAGCTTTTAAAATGATTATTTATATTGAGAAATTTTCATTATATGAAAATGAGTATAAAAAGTTGCTAGAGCTAAATATGTTAAATTGAGTAGTGTTGTAATCATATGCAAAAGAGTTGCTATAGATAAAATGTGTTAATATAAAAAGAGTAGCAATTATGGATAAAAGAGTTGCAATTACACACTAGTTTAACGGTTTTATGTTTATACCAACACTATCAAAAAGGTTGTCAAAGAGTATGAAATAACTTGCTACAATTATGTATGGCAACACATTGCACATTGTTGCTAGAGATAGGAAAATATGTTGCCAGAGGTATCTTTGGCAACGGCTGATAATCAACTCTTTTTTTTTTCTCAAAAGAGTTGCCTATGCCTCTAAGGCAACTTTTTAATGACTTGAGACAACACTTATCTGGGGTTGCAACAGACCATTTATGGTGTAGCGTTCAAGAAGGAGGAACTTATTTATTTATTTAATATGTAACATAGTACGAGCAATCTAAATCAATTGACTAGACCAAATTTATAACCCAACTATAAACCGGCATTATATAATCTCCGGGTTTTTACAACATTGCTTATAGCATGGAATTTATATAATCTCCGATGTTTTTGCTTATAGCATGGAATTAATTAGGCAGTCAAAGTAAAATTGAAGTCGGTACAAGTAGGTTGTCTCGAGATTGGAATTAATGAAGGGACGAAGCCAAACGCTGAATTTTTCAGATCAAACAATAGAGGTCTACCCTCCAACTGATACCCTCCGATTATAATAGAAGTTCTTGGATTTTGACCTCCATCAATAAATGCAAGACAAATCACATCTTTTTCAACTTGCACCACTACATTTGAACCCGAAATCCTCCAAACAACACTGCTACTCTGAAGTATAAAACTGACTGTAGGAACTGCTGGCTCCCCATATTGAGAGATGCGTACGAAGGTTGAATTATAACAAGCATCAAAAGGTGCTACATTTGGAACTCTGGCGATTCGAGAATATAAACTGGTGAACGTATTAAGAAAAGCTTCGTAAATTGAAGTTTCCATCACAGTGTAAGGAATTACTGTACTAATCATAGTTCCTCCAATTCCTTTATCATCGATTTTTAGTAACTTTTTATTTATTGGAACACTAGCTCCACGAATATTAATTGAAGTAACTCCGATGAAATAATCAGAAGCTTCACCTTTAAAATAGGCCGTGGCAGTACTTACAGGGTTAAAGATCAATGGAGTGTAATCAAAAGAATCAAAAAGATCATTAGCAGTTTCACCAAACAGAACGAAACCCTTTTCACCATTTGTTGAATTTGTTAAACAAAGAGCAAACTTCCTATCAAAACCAAAAGCATAAGAAAATTGAGAAGGAAGTGAAATCAAAGTCCTTCCAAGTCCAGCAATACCTTCAACATCACTAGCAAGACCAACAAGAAGTGAGTTACTAGTACAAGTGAAGATCAATTCGGGAATCGCAACGAACGGACCTGGGTTCGACCCATTGGTTGCCCGAACTACTACAACATCTTGACTAACAAGACCACTAGCCCCATTAGCTACAACTCGGTTATCGGCGAGTAAAGCACATGTATCATTGATACAAGTTCTCGATTGGGTTAATGCACATTCGGTTGAGTTGCAATTTACTAGTGTATAGGTGGAAGAAACATCACTATCTGGGTTACAATTGACCCATAGGAATGGGCCACCAAGATCAATGGCCAATTTAACAGGGACTAGAGGGGTTCTTTGGTAAATTTGAGTTATATATTGCATTGTGGATTGATCTTGTGTCACAAATAAGACTAGTGAATTGGGAAGTGTCACAGCGTTTATGAATGGATATATGAGAATCAGAAGAGTTGAGCAGAAAAAGAACAAGCAATAATTAGAGGAGTAAGCCATTTTTCAATCAAGAAATAATTAATGATTGTTGTACAGGGATTGAAGTCTATTTATAATGGAACTTCTCCAATTACCTACTTCTTTATAAGTTTAATTAGAAAAGTTTTCCTCAACAACTAATATTTTATTATTAGATCATAACACATAGCGCAAAAAACAGAAAACTAAACAGAAAAGATGATGTAAAGAAATAATAAACTAATTATGATTGAGATACTTCAAATTTGAAGTGTGCAAAAGTTTCGCGTATTTTTCCAAGCATGTCTTTCCAGTACCATTAATCAGTAGCTAATCTTTATGATTGAGGAAGCAATTGAGTTGCTCTTATGTAGGTTTCGTCTCTACATTTTCTTTTTATATTTGAATGAGATTTGTATTATCATTTCCTTGAAAGTGATTTTGTTTATGTTGTGCACTTGATCAAGTCTCAGAACGAAATGGTACCTTGGTCGGTTTGTTAGGATTGGAACACTTGTTTGAGCGGAGGTGTTAATGCTTATAATGGTTCATCATGTTTTTCAAGAAGGCAATCTGATTACGTGACAGAAAATTTCAAACTCCTTTTAGAAGCATTTTTCCGAAGACAATTAATTTTTGGTGTAGGCTATGGTCACTTTGTTTTTAATTTACTTTGTTTGTATTTTGCTTTATTTACCATTAGATCACTTTTCACTCCATGATCTAATGGTGGACAAAACAAATTAATGATTACTTTGTAAAAAACAAAGTGACCATAGAATTTCCCTTAATTTTTTGTTGAATTTTTTTAACAGTTACAAAAGAAGTTTAAAAGAAGTTTATGCTTTGTGGTTTTCTTAGAATTTTATTTTAACAGTTAGTTACAGGAGTTCTCAAAATTGATTTTTCTTTTTTAATGTCATCCAAATTACTTTTAATGACTTCAAAAATAAGCAATTTAATAGTTTGATGATATTTTAATTAATTTTGATTGTTTCATTTCTTTTAATTATAATACAAACTTTATTTGGTAAGTAAAGAAAAAATGATTGTGTAGAAACATAAAGTTTCGAAATGACAATTTTAAAAAATTGGACGTAATTTGATTTTAAACCACTTTGAGGCCTTATTCTTTGACTTAAATTCATTCAAATTCAATTCAATTATTTATTTTGTTTCTTCAGTAAATTAAAAAAAAAACACTCAATAGACATTCAATTATTAATTCAGTTCAATTCAATTTACTGAAAAAGAAATCGGCATAATACTTGAAAATAACTACTTCGAGTGTGTTAGCGGTCATATTTATAAGATTAAACTCTAAGAAATCTCAAGTTGAATTTCTAAGAAAAACAACACGTGCACCATCACAAATTTAACCACAAACTTTTTAACCTTTTCTCTTTTGGTTAAAAGATAATTTTATTTTGATTTTAGTTCTTTTTTTTAAACAAAAAGTTTATCTAAGGATAATTACGTTCACTCGCAAGGTCAGGAAAAACCACAGATCTCGATAAGGGTTTACAGTGAAATTTACAAATTTCATACCAATAAAAGCTAAATTTTGAGGAAGCGGAGACTTGAATGTCAAACCTTTTAAATAGAAGATGTAGTGTCTTTAACACTTGGACCAACTTTTATTAGTTTGAATTCTCTTCACATGTAAATCTAAACTTATTTTTCTTTAGTATTTTATCTATACATAAGCTTCAATCTTTATTGCTAAACTGAACTTAATTTGGTAAACTAAATTTGTTGAATTATCTGAGTGGCAAAGAAAATTTTTAAAATTTAGGTGAATTAAATTGAATGAAACCAAATTGAATTGAACGAAAATTAATTTGCTCAAAATAAACTATAAAATACAAAGCCTTTACTCGATAAAAATCTTTGATTAAAAGTTAATTTTAAGTTTGAATCAACATGTATAAATGTTTTCTTTATATCTCTGCGAACTCAACAATTGGTGTCAAACTTAATTAAGATTAAGCTGCTCCATTTCAAGCTTTGCAACCCGCATTTACTTAAAAAATAAATGTTTTTTTTATAGCAGCAAAGGGTTAACATTATTAATTTCGGAAACTAGTAAGTTGAAGGAAAAACAGAGTTACATTAATTTCACATTTAATAAAGATCAATACAATCTACAGAAAAAGAAAAAAAGATGTAAATTAATGGATTATCAAAACTGGGTTGCTATTTACAGCCCACTTTTTCCGAACTACAACCCACTTATGTCCAAAATACCCCTTTCATAATTTCCTTCTTGATTTTGATGTCCTCTTATAACAACCTATTTTTGAAGATTAAACTTTTTAACATCAAAATCACACCTTTTGCTCTCAATTATGGACAAAAACACGAATAAATTACGAAAAACAAACTCAAAAAACAGTTAATTTGCTCAAAAATTTCAAAAAGTGGATTGATTAGGGTTTGGAGGCCTTTTTATGGAGAAACGGCCATGGTGGCCGTTTTACCATAAGGAGAAACGGCCACCGAGGCCGTTTCACCTTATGGAGGAACGGCCTCGGTGGCCGTTTCCCCTTATGGTGAAACAGCCTAACCTAGGCCGTTTCTCCATACGGAGGAACGGCCGAGAACGGCCGAGTTGGCCGTTCCACCATATGGTGAAACGGCCACCAAGGCAGTTTCTCCTTATGGTGAAACGGCCATGGAGGCCGTTCCTCCATATGGGGGAACGGCCACCATGGCCGTTTCGCCTTAGGGCAAACGGCTTTGATGCCGTTTTTTAAAAAAAAAACAAAAAATTCAATATTTTTTTACCGTTTGAGTACCTCATCTTCTAATGATTGATCATTACTGTTCCATTCCGGATTTGTTGGGTCATTCAACATCTCAAACTCTGAATTTTTAATGTTAGAGTTTCAAAATTAGGTTTTTTGATTTGAGAGCTTTCTATTTTTATTTTTTCTGACTTGTTCATAATGAAAAGGGCAAATTTGTCAAAGTGGGCTGTAGTTCGGAAAAAGTTGGCTGTAAATAGTGATACCCTTATCAAAAATCAGACAAAATATCCTAATACACATGCTATTAAATCCCTTGGTAAAGGGTCAAGGTCAAGGTCAAAATCATTTTCCTTTTATCATCCATGGACCATGCCGTATGATTTCAAACAAATCGCAATCCAAATTCTTATGTTTATTAATTTCTTAAAACACTATTGACACACAATAATTCATTTGAAATGCATTTTTTTGGACAATGTGAAATTAAATTGTAAATATATAAGGTTGTAGAATGAAATTTAATGATCAAATATAATTTGTTTATTAAGATTTAGGTGAGTGTAGCGCTCTATGATTATTATTATTTGAGAATTTATAAAACGGTTAATTATTATAGTAGACCACTCTCTATAGTGGCTTAACGTTTATAAACTAGTTTGACTAAACATTACCACATTAGACACGTTCAAGGTTTTGGGACAAAAACACCCCTCATTTGAAAAAAAATCACATAACTCTTCCAACTACCCCTTGACTTTCCTCTTTTTCCTTCCTTCTTTCGTTCTTGCTTTCCGTAACTCCTTCCTCCTTTACTGTTACTCCATTATTTTCGTTTTCTCATATATAATCGATGATAAACAGAGTACGATGACAATAAGTAAACGGCGGCGATTGCGAGTAATGAGGAAGAGAAGCATGACAGATCTAGAAATGAGCAAAATAAGAAACAACAAAAGAAAAAAGAAAAAAAAAGAAACAAAATAGAAGAGAGTTAGAAGAAACATCAAATTTAATTTCAATTTTCTCGTAGTACGGTCGTGTCGGCAAGAGAGCACGACAAGCCGACACGACATAACAAAACCAAAAAACCTGTCGTGTTGTCGTGCCAACAACTTTGACAGCACAAAAAAAATGAAAAAATTTGTCGACACGACAGTACGACAAATTTTTTCATTTTTTTGGTGTTTTCTTGCAGATTTAAAGCTTAAGTTGGTTACGGAGTGAATTTTCATGTTAGAGGATTTGATCTGGGCATTATTTCACATTAAACAAACCTCACAAATCACATATTATTCATCAATACTCGCCGAAATCGGGAAGAAAAGCGTCTAGGGTTTCAAATTGAGATGAGAATATACAGGCACGTCTTAAACAATTTTGAGGCCATGTGCTAAAGATACAAATTGGTTGACCCTAAATATTCTTAGAAAATTCAATTCTTACATAAATAAATAAATAATTGTGGCCCTGTGCCGTAGAACTCGTTGCACACCCAGTTCTAAGGGTCTGAGAATATACAAAATGAAGAAAAAAATTTGAGCAATTGAGTGACAATGGCAAAACACTCACCATTAAAGTCATGACTGACCTTTTTGAACTTTTGGAGATGAAGGAGATGAATCGGGAAAGAACGTGTTTTGTATGTGACCAGAAAAGGAAGGAGATGAAGAATGATAAAGTTCTGGCGATGAAGGAGATGAAGTTCTAGAGATAAGAATGATCAAGTTCTTGAGATGAAGAATGATGGAGTTTTGGGGATGAAAGGAAGTGCTCTGCGGTTGGTCAGAAATTGAAGGAGATGAAGAAGATGAAGTTCTGGAGATGAAGAATTATGGAGTTCTGAAGATGAAAAGACGTGCTCTCTGTAATTAATCAGAAATGGAAAGAGATGAAGAAGATATTGGAGAGAAAGAAGGAAAAATCGAGATAACATTAATTGATTTTGTAGAATGAATGGTATTTTTGCCATTAAAATATGAACGTGTCTAGTGTGGTAATGTTTAGTCAAACTAATCTATAAACGTTAAGCCACTATACAAAGTGTTCTAAATTAGTAATTAACCTTTTATAAAATGTGAATCCAACTTATTATATGCTTCATAGATTAAATAAATTATTATGTAGGGATAAATTGTCCTATTCAGTAAAGCACGTTTACAGTTTAATATGTTCGATTATTATAATCATCGACACTTAATTTTTAGCATTTAATTTTAAGTTCAGTAGTTTTTAGTTATAAAAACAGAGCTTTTACTAGGGTTGTAAATGAGCCGCACCGCTTATGAGCAGTTTAGTGGTTTGGCTCGATAAAAGCACGATTTGGCTTTCCTTGAACTATAAACAAGCATCTCGTGAGTATGATTTTGAAACTCAAATCATAATGAGCCGAGTTTGAGAAGACTTAAAGCTCAGTTCGAAATCTCGTGAACAAGCTTGATAAAAATTCGTTAACAGCTAGACTATAATATTTTATGTTATTTTGTGTGATTACATTAATAATATTTAATTATTATTAATATGTATTATTTGATATCATTATCATATCAAATTAACAATATTTAACTCTTAAAAATAAACGCTCAAAAATATTGACAATATGTTAAAATTAATAAATCATATTGTTATGATTAGAAATATAATTAAAGACTTTCAAAAAAAAGAGATATAATTAAAGTCCTTTTTTTGATTGCTAGATGAATAGAATGAGCGAATAACTAAATGTGGTTTTTTTTTACCCACTAAACAATATCATGATAATTATTACATTCTACAAAGGAGTGAGAAGTTATGAAATCTAATCTCATGATTATTGTAAGAAATGAATGTTATTTTTCTTTTCTAGAAAATGTTCGAAACGGAATGTTTTTTTTTTTAATAACTAAAAGTTGATAAGTGTACTTAAATAATTTTCTTTTTAAATATCATCCAACATAAAGCACTTTTCTATGAAATGGAGATATTTATTAAAGATATTTTGTGGATTCAAAATATCCGTTGTTTTATTATTATTATTATTATTATTATTATTATTATTATTATTATTATTATTATTATTACATTATCTTGTACACCATTTGATCATATCTCATATTATTCATTCTTTGGTGGAACAAACAAAGTAATGATTACTTCGTAAAAAAAATTAGGTAGAAAAATCTATAATAATATTTAAGATCATTTGGTCTACATTCCCAATTAATTATTTTTTTTATATAATTATAAAATAATTGCGAATACATACATACATGGGATATTCTATGGTTACTTTGTTTTTCACAAAATAACCATTACTTTGTTTTGTTAACCATTGAATCATGAGTTAAAAACTAATCCAATGGTGAAAAAGACAAAGTATAGACAAAGTAAAGGAAAAACAAAGTGACCATAGCGTACACCTACATACATACATACATACATACATACATATATATATATATATATATATATATATATATATATATATATATTATTTATTACCAATTCAAGCCACTTGTTTGAATCACATTATTCATTATCCGACTAATATCTCGCTACATATCTTATTCAGTTTCTACAGAAAATTAACTAGGATATAGAGAAAAATTGAAATTAGCACAAGTAGTTCGTCTAGAGAATAGAAGTGAAGAGCTTAAACCGAGCACTGAATTTGTTAGATCAAAATAAAGGAGATTATCCTCTAATTGATGTCCTCCAATTACAATAGAAGTTCTTGGATTTTCACCTCCATCCACAATACCAACACAAAGCACATTTTTTTGAACTTGTACCATTAAATTTATACCAAAAATTCTCCAGACAACACTACTGCTCTGCAACACAAAATCGATGACAGGAACTCCCGGTCCCCCATTTTGAGCGTTGCGTATGAAGGTCGAGTTAAAGCAAGCACCAAAAGGCGCCACGTTTGGAACCCTAGGTACTTCACGAGGAAAATTATTGATGTAAGTATTTAAAACGGCTTGGTAAACCGAAGTTTCCATCACCATGTAAGGATCAACCGTACTAATCTTAGTTCCTCCGAATCCCCGATTATCGATTTTCAACAGGGTTGTATTTAATGGAACATTATTTCCCTTGATATTAATAGAAGTAACCCCTATGAAATAATCAAAAGAAGCTTCACCTTCAAAGTAGCTCGTAGCGGTGCTTACAGGGTTAAGAATTAACGGAGTGTAAATCAAAGATTCGGGAAGCAAAACAGGACTTTCACCAAACAAAACGAAACCGTTTTCGCCATTTGTTGAATTAGTTAAGCAAAGAGCAAACTTCCTATCAAAACCAAAATCAGAAGAAAATTGAGAAGGAAGTGAAATAAAACTTCTTCCAAGTCCAACAATACCTTGAACACCACTACCAAGACCTTCAAGTAGAAAGGTTGAACCACAAGTGAAGATCAATTCAGGAACCAAAACAAACCGACCCTGGTTCAACCCGTCGGTTGCTCGAATCACCACGACATCTTGACCAACCTCACCAGTAACAGGAATATTTAAGACTCGGTTATCGGCTAGTAAAACACATGTAGTATTGACACAAGTCTTTGATTGGGCTAATGTACACTGGATTGAGTTGCAATTCACTTGTGTATAAGTAGAAGAAACATAAGTCTCTGGATTGCAATCAACCCATAAGGATTGGGCACCAAGATCAAGAACCAATTTTAGAGGGACTAGAGGGGTTCTTTGGTACATTTGAGTTACATATAGCTTAGTGGATTGATCTTTTGTTACTGGTAAAACCAGAGCTCTAGGAGATGTCAAAGATATGGATGGGTAAATAAAAAAGACAAGAGCAGAACAGAAAAGAAGCAAGTACAAATTAGAGGGATAAGCCATTTTTATTTAGAAATTGATGATTGGTGCATAGGTATTTCAAGGCTATTTATAACAGATTGGTTTTCCAAACTTGCTGTAACTAATTGGCAAAAAACATTATTTTAGCTAAAATTTATGCATTTAGCCAGTGACGTTTTATTTAGTCATATTAGGTCATAGACCTTTTGTAATTTGGTCATATTTGACCATTGATCTATTAATTTAGTGAAATTTCACTATTTTTGGATCAAAATTAAAAGGAGAATATAATGTTAAACATTAAAATTACTTTATTTTAAATTTGCTAAATAATACAAATGTAGGAATGTCAATAAACATAATAAGGGTGAGAGTTTACTAAATTACAAAAATTCAGTGGCCAAATGTGTCTAAATAACACGTTAGTGGCCAAATGCACAAATTTTGAATAAGTCAATGTCAAATAGTGCTTTTTGTCTTATAAATATATATAAATGTTTAAAAATAGGCTACATTAATACATTTTGGGACCCTTAAACTTGTCGACAATGTTTTACTGGCCCTGTATACTTCAAAATTTTCTAGTTGGCCTTTGTACTTGTTCAAATGGTGTTAATACTAATTAAAATATGTTTACAAAATCAATCCAATGGTGTTAAAAATAAAACTATAAACATAATGCATAGCCTACATCATACATTAATGAACGGATTGCGAAAGCAATGAGCAGAGTACCACCAAGTTATAGTTTCGTGCGTCATAGCGAACTTAGTGTGAAATTCCTCCAAGATAAATGAGAGAAATCTGAACCAACATTCATATCTAGACATACCAACCAATCAGAAAGAAGTGTCCAGTGAACTTCTCTACTTCTTGATTTCAGCAAATTCACTACATATATTGAGTCGCTCTCAAAGAGGAAACCGATTAAAAAATGTTGCTTAACGGATGGCACAGATGGTGGCGGCCAGTTCAGCAAAAATGCATCTTTATTGCATAGAGGGAGAGCAAATGAAGCGACAGGAAAACCGTGAAAATTCCTGCTAACTAAAGCTCCCGAAGAAGACTCGTTAATTAATATTGAATTTTTACCATGTTCGATGAGGAGGTCTCCATAATACTGAACTATATAACACGTGTTGGGGGTAAAAAGTTCCTTGAATCCCGAATCTAGAAAAAATTTCCATGTTGTTATTACAAATATATCCAGTTCTGAAAAATCTGTAGAATAAATGGCTCACTTTGGGTTATTAAGCAAATCTCATATTGGTTAAGCCAAAAGGGAAGAAGAGTAGATGTAGTTGTGTATTAGGTTGTTTATACCAGATTGGAAAACAATAGGTTTGCATGGAATCCTTAGTCAAATTACACCAACAATAGCCTCCTCTAATGTCTGAATCATATATCTTTCTTTAACAACCAACAGTCCACATATGCCTTATAAGCTGCAACCAATCATTTATACTTAACCTCTAAAGAAGGAAGCATCAACGAAAGTATATGCTGCAATTTACTATGCTAGTCTTTTTGAGAGAGTTTCATTTTTATGGATCTTGAGATTCGAACTTAAGACTCTGGCACTTTTTTTAAGAACGTAAACATTGTTTGGTACGTGCATTTTATTATGTTATTGTTTTTTCTTATGTACAACAACTTGTAATTAGACCAAGTTGTTAAAGGTTCGATTTCAGCTCTATCGATTGAATTTTAATATGTATGTGTTGAATGAGTCTTTACTATATATATGCTTGATTAAGTGCAAACAATTATTCACGGTGAGAAAATTTGTTAGAAAAAATAATATTGAACATTTTAAACCATTAACTATTAGATTGAATTTTTCAATTGGTTCATTAATAATGCTTGATAACAATAATTATTACTTCCAAATATATGCAAAGTAGCTATCAAAGCAAAATAGTTATTAAAGCATAAAGGGTTGACCGAAAATCATGTCCATTATTTTTTACTTTTTTTTGAAAGTATGTCCATTATTTTAAAAAATGACAAATATATATTTTTCAAACATTATCACAAATGTTTATGATTACACAGAGAAATTAAATGGATAACAACTGCATTAATTTAAATTTCATACAATTAATTAAGCTTATGAAATGAAATTAGGCATTAGAAGTAAAGTTAAAGTTGGCACAAGTAGTTTGTCTAAACAAAAGGGAAGAGCTAAAGCCGAGTTTTGAAGCAGCAAGATCAAACTGTAGAAGATTATCCTCCAATTGATGTCCTCCGATAATGATAGAAGTCCTTGGATTTACTCCTCCATCAACAAATCCGAGACAAATCACGTCTTTTTTCACTAGCACCATTGAATTTGCACCGAAAATCCTCCATATAACACTGCTACTTTGCAACACAAGATCAATTTGAGGAACTGCCGGCCCGACCCGGGTACTACCTATGAAGGTTGAATTAAAACAAGCACCAAAAGGTGCCACGGCCGAAACTCTCGGAACTTGAGCTAACTCTTTGATGAAAACATTTATAACAGCATTGTAGATTGAAGTTTCCATCACGGTGTACGGATTAACCGTACTGATTTTAGTTCCACCAAATCCTTCCTTATCAATTTTCAACAATGTAGAATTTAATGGAACGTTAACATTTCCGTTAATCTTAATAGATTTAACCCCAATAAAATAATCAGAAGAAGCATCACCTTCGAAATAGGACGAGGCAGTGCTTACAGGGTTAAGAATTAACGGAGTATAAATCAAAGATTTAGAAACATCAATATTCGGAAGTAAAACATATGGACCGTCCCCAAACCAAACGACACCTTTTGAAGAAGGACTCAAGCAAATAGCGAATTTTTTACGAAAACTAAAAGCAGAAGAAAACTGAGAAGGAAGAGAAATCAAATTCCTTCCAAGTCCAGCCATACCTTTAACACCACTAGCAAGACCTTCTAAAAGAAAGGTTGAACCACAAGTGAAAATCAATTTTTTAACAGAGACAACCCGACCAGGGTTCGACCCATCGGTTGATTGAATTGAAACAACATCTTGACCAATCTCACCACTAGTACCCGTGCGTGTGATTGTATTGTCAGGAAGTAAAGCACAAGTGTTATTGTTACAACCTGGTCTCGGGCTAGAGTAACATTCTGTGATGCAACTTTTTGATTTGGCTAGAGAACATTGGGCGGACCGGCAACGTGCCGGTTTATAAGTGGATGAAACATAGCCTTGGTCACAGTTAACCCATTGATATTGACCACCAAGATCAAGGGTTAATTTGACTGGGGTTAAGGGTGTTCTTTGGTTGATTATGGTTAGATATTGGTTTGTGGATTTATCTTTTGATATAGGAAGAATTAGAGCTTTGGGTCTGAAAGATCTTTCAGCTAAGATCATGGATGGATAAATGAAAAAGAGGACTAGGAAATAATTAGTGAGAAAAGCCATTTATGGAAATTAAATTGAGTGTTACAAAAGAATTTTAAAGGCTATTTATAGAAGATAGCTTTTGGTGTTTTCTAAATTAATATTATTAAAACTTTCAAAAAAAGAAATTAAAATTAGTAATTTGATGTTAGATGCGGATTAAAAAATAATTTGGAATTTCAAGAATGGGTTGCTTGAGATGTTAGGGAAGATGATAAAAAATTATTTTAGACCTTGACTTGGGACTTAAAGTCGATGTGTGTTGATTGTATTCTGCCAGCTGATTTTGATAATAAATTAATGTTCAAATATCTTTTGCTTGTACGGATTGAATTGAATATTGATCAGTATATTAAATGTAAATTAAGTGTAGCCCTCTGCTCAAACCAAAGGTCAATAAAATACCGGTATAGATCTAAGTAAATTGAAACATAAGTTGCTAAAACAGGATAAAATGAAACAATATACTCGAATGAGACAATATTTCAATGCGTATAGAGCAGCCAAACACCATATATTAGAGATTTAGGTTCTGTTTTTTTTAATTTATATATTTAATAAAACTCAGTTCAGTCCAATAGTATATTGCAGTAAAACTCATTACACGGTCAGTATATAATTTAGATTGGTTCTGTTCAATCTAGTAGAAAAGAATAAAACTTTCTATGTAATTCATAGAAATTATGGGAAACCAATTTTACACTCTTAAGTCAAATTGTTTTGAGAATGGTTTTGGCGGTCATGGAAGCCCAAGCCATCCACTATATCCTCCAGCCCTTATAATAAAATTTAGGGTAATTTTTTAAAAGAAATTTTGTGTTTATAAATTTTGTCAAAATGGTGTTTGTGTTTAATTTGCTGATAAAATAAGGATTGTGTTTATCTTCGTAATCCAAAAGGCGGAAAACTCATTAATGGTGTTAAATGTGATGACGTGTCAATATGTAGTTTGGTCTTAATTTATTAATTATATTATAAAAAGCTCATTTTTCACGCTTTAAAGTTGTACACGTGAATGTTTTATGAATTTATCGATAAATTAAGACCGAAAATCCTTTGCTATATCATCACATTTAATACCGTTAATGAATTTTCCGCTTTTGGGGTAACAGTGATAAACACAATCCTCTTTTCGTTAGAAAAATAAACACAGTCATCATTTTGACAAAATTCGTAAACACAGTGATTTTTTTAAGAAATTACCCTAAAATTAACTGTAAAGTTATTTATTTTAACTAAGCTAACTTTTTTTAACTTAACTATTTAGAGGCTGATACTACTTATCCTCATTTGTACACTAATAAACCACGGGACCCAACGCCTGTACTGATGAGTAAACAATGAACTAAATGGAATTGAGGAGCGACCTCACTCCGACAATCAAGTTACTAGTATCTTAACAAACAGCCAAAGATATCAATATGGGAACAAGAATAATAAAGTTATCTCACTAAAACATTATTACTTACCTTCATGGTGAAATCATTTTGTTTCGCTTAAACACATATCATAGGTTTAATGGTTGTGTAGATTATGGCCATTATGTATGATGATGAGAGAATGACATGTGTTCTTTAAGTTGCTTTCTTTTGTAGAATCTAGTCATATGTCTCGTAATACTAATATAATCTAAATCTATTTTTTACAACCAGTTTACTTGCATGATTAAAATTGCGTGAATCCGAATACTTCTCTTTGATCTCCAATCTTTTAACCATTTTATTATACACCTTCCACCATCTGCCGAATTGTCAGGAAATGGAAAATTTTGTCCATCTACGGCAACCCAAACAAAATCATACTTTAAATACATTATGGACTTTTATTTTTCTATTTGGGAATTTGGGACATGTGTACAGTGTACTGTCCAATTAGCTGTAGAATTGGATTTCTAAAATGAGGTCATGGCAAATTGGCAATAAACAATCAGAAAATATTATAAAGTTAGACATATTTCTTTACTGAAAATAGAACAAATATCGTAAATATTGTATATATTTGTAGCCCATACTCATTGACTCGTGTATAAACCAAGTAATAAAGTCAATTAAAATGATAGGACGGAATGGGTTTGCATATAATTACCGTTAGTTTCATCTATTTTTGGAAAGCACAGTAGTCATTGAATACTTTCAAAATACATATTTTTGTCCGACTTATAGAAAATGTCCATGTTCCTAATAGTTACACTGAATTGATTTGAACCGAATTGAACTGATCTAATTTGATATATTTGCTGATTTTTATTGAGTCCTTAACGAGTTTTGTTAAAGTGAACTTAATTTTATTGAATTTAAGTTATAACAAGACCTAAAGTGGTGAAAATTGAGATTATATTTCCATGATGTGTTCGTCCCAACTCTATCCTAGGCATTTGGTTATTTATTGCCTTTAGACATTCATAGCTCCCTGAACTAGTTCATTTTTTCACTTAGCCCCTTCGACTTAAGAAAAAACATATTCGCCTTCTAAATTTGTAAATTTTTTCCACTTAGCCTCCTTAACTTGTAATTTCTTTCCACTTGACCTCCTCAGCTTGTCAACCGTGACATATTTGCCCCTTTTATGCTGATGTGGCATGAATTTTTTATACCCACTTATATTATGCCACGTCAGCACAAAGAGGCAAAATGTGTCACATTTGACAAGTTGAAGAGGCCAAGTGGAACAAAATTACAAGTTCAAGTGGCTAAGAGGTTATCATCTAAGTTGGGATGGCAAAGTGAAAAAAATGGACAAATTTAGGGAGCCCAATAGGTATGAAGCCTTATTTATTCTTTCATCCGCTTTATATCGAAGCTTTATCAAAATTCTCAATCCTTGTGATTGATAATGCGCAGAATCTCCGTTACATGGGGAATTCAGAGATTATGTTAGGATTTAAATTATCTTCAACTATTATTGTCCGAAATTAATATAAAAGATATTCTTAACCCTTTTTTTTTATGGCTCAACTAAACTTAACTAAACTGAACTAAATTTAATTGTTGAATTGAATGAATTAGCTGAATGCCTAATGATGGGTGGGAGGGTAATTTTAGGTGAGTGGGTCGTTGAGATGATGCGTTAACTTGGCATTGACATGTCATTTTAACCGGTTGTACACTTTAGTGTGAGGTTAACAAAAACAAGGGAAAAAAAAGAAACAAAAGAAAACACACTAGCACCGCCTTCTCCGCAAAAAGCTTGTGTCACTCAAGAGTCCGCAAAGAGAGTATCTTGAATATCTGCAAGAGGCATATCATACTTGTGATGACCTAAGAAAAAAGATGTGGGAAGTTCGCCATCCAATATAATGCTTTATTACCTTCTCGATAACATGATATTCGAACATCCATCAATGATCCAGTGATATGTTTGCACACCCATCCCTTATTTCTGCATAAGTTTCACCAAAATCTAATCAATCTCAACAAGCACCTTTCGATATCCCAACAACTTCCATACCAAACTCAAACCAAAATAAAGACCTCCAGAGTTCTGAAAGAACAACATCGGAAACACCCAGATTACAAAGAAAGCACCCTAACCACATCTGCATGTTTCATTCCAAATCAACCCGCCAGCAAAAGAGTGATATGTATTACCTTTACTAGCACCGTCACAATTAACTTTGACCCATCCATAGGCATTCAACCAACTTGCATAGTAGAGAGAACTCTCGACTCTCTCGGCTTAAAGTATAGAGTTTAATTAAACACTGTCCTATCTTAATTTAACCAAATGTGCATCTCGTTGAAGGCTATTTCGCATGGGCAACGCATCTATTCGATGCTGGAAAACCAAATCGAAAATATGATTTTCATGCAACATATGGGTCATATTTATAGTACTTGACCATAGAAAATATTTTATTATTTTTTTGTTTTTAATTTAAGTACAAAATTAAGTTAAATATATTTTTTTTTTTGAAAGCAACTTGCAGTAATAGATTAAAAATAACAGTACAATTGATATAACAAGATGATAGAAAGGAGGAACAAAGACCTCACGAAAAGATAGACAAAAGTCCGTACATGGATCAAAAAATACACGATAAAGACCACAAAGGTTAAATATCTAAATTCGCACACATTTGATGTAAATATATTTAGATGATTAGGTCGGGTTAGACTAAACTTAGATCAAACCCAGCCTAGTGCATTAGCACTTATTTAACTATTACATTTATGGACCCGAAATTAACTTGGAGTGAGGTGGCTTCAGGTTCGTGTACTGTGGGTGCTAACCTAGTTGGATTGTCCAGACACCTTCCTTATTTCTAACTTCCCGTCTTTTGGAGTGAAGTCGAAGTTGGCACAAGTAGTTTGTCTAGTGAACAAAAGTGAAGAGTTGAAGCCTAACAGTTCATTTTTTATATCAAACAGTAGAAAATTATCCTCCAATTGCTGCCCTCCAATTATGATAGAAGTTCTTGGTTTTTCGCCTCCATCCACGAATCCAAGACAAAGCACATCTTTTTTAACTTGTACCATTGAATTTACACCAAAAATCTTCCAAACAGCAGGAGTACTTTTGCTCTCCAACACAAGATCGATCCGAGGAACTCCTGGACCTCCATATTGAACATCGCGTATGAAGTTTGAATCATAACAAGCACCAAAAGGTTCCACATCTGGAACTCTAGGGACCGGAGGAAAGTTGTCGATGAACGTTTTCAAAACAGCTTGGTAAATTGAAGTTTCCATTACAGTATATGGATCTACTGTACTAATCCTAGTTCCTCCATATCCTTTGTCATCAATTAATAACAATGCTTCATTTAATGGAACTTTATTTCCATTAATTTTAATATCAGTAACTGTTATGAAATAATCCGAAGAAGCTTCATCTTTAAAATAGCCCGTGGCAGTGCTCACAGGGTTAAGAATTAATGGAGTGTAAATCAAAGATTCAGAAATATCGTCGTCATCAGGAAGCAAAACGTAAGGACTTTCCCCGAAGAAAACGACACCCTTTTCCCCATTTTTCGAATCAGTTAAACAAAGAGCAAACTTCTTATCAAAATCAAAAGCAGAAGAAAATTGATAAGGAAGTGAAATCAAGCTTCTTCCAAGTCCAGCAATACCTTGAACACCTTTAGCAAGACCTTCTAGAAGAAAGTCTGTAGCACAAATGAAGATAAATTCGGGAACCGCAACGAACCGAACCGGGTTGGACCCATCGGTTGCACGAACTACAACCGCATCTTGAGCAACCAGACCACTAACCGCGTTATCTGTGACTCGGTTATCAGCGAGTAAAGCACAGGTTTGTTTGGCACAAGTCTTTGCTTGGGCTATAGCTCATTTGACTGAGTTGCAATTCACTAGAGCATAACCAGAAGGATCATACTTATATTTGTTACAAACGACCCATAGGTTAGGGTTACCAAGATCAAGAACCAAATTGACAGGCACTGGAGGGTTACTTTGGTAGATTTGTGTTAGATATTGCTTTGTGGATTGATCTTTTGTAACAGGTAGGACAACTGCATTGGGAAATTTCAGAGCTTTTACGGATGGATAAATGAAAAAGAGAACAAGAGTAGAGCACACAATAACCAAGTATTGATTAGAGGGATGATAACCCATTTTTTAATTTGTAATGATTAATTGGTGGACAAGAATTTCTAAGGCTATTTATAATTGAAATAACACTGCAATTAATTGAGTCAAATTTTTTTTAAGAAATTAACCAACTCATTTAATTTTATTCAGGAATTTTGTTCATTTCAACAATTCCAATTCTATTCAGCAATTTCAGCTCAGTTTAATTCAGAAAAAAAAATAAATTTAGAACATAACCATAAATTTCTAAGGTAAAGTTTTCTTTTACACAAAATTGTTGACGTGGCAACAATTTTTTACCAGAATGTTTATTTTTAATCAGGCTCTGATCTTTTTTTTTTTTTAAAGATTAAGATGAAGTTAGTTGAATTGAATTTTGTTGAATTTAAGTAAAAACTTTACTCATTAGTAGTTACATTGACAACGTGTTTCTTAATTTTACATTGCATTTCCTTTTTTTTTTCTTTAAATTTTTATATTTGCCAATTTGATAGGTACCAACAATAAATATGTCTTAGTGTCACAATATAAGATGAATGTTTTGATATCTTTAAAAAATTCAATCTACCAACATCAAAAAATCAAATTAAGTACCTCATAATCACACTTTCCAAAACATTGCATTACATAATTAAGTACTAGTCAACTAAAATAAGCCATTTTTATCATTTTACAGAAAAACTATAATTGATAATTTTTGAAAAACGTATATACTAAAAAACAGTTCTAACTTTGAATCAAACGTATCATCTACATTTTGATTTCCTTTTAAAAAGTTTCTAAAAGTATTTACTTAATATTTCTTAGCTTTTTCATTTTTTCTGAAATCTTATCAGCTTTAATTCTTATGGAAGAATCAGTTGCTCACAACAATAACAAACTAAGTTTTATAAAAAAAATTCTTTTATAGCTGCGAAGGGTTACATTAATTTCTTTTAAATCAAAAGAATAGGGGGACAGTAAATTTCACATTTAATGAAGATCAATACAATCGGCAGAAATGATATAAATTAATGGATTATCAAAATCAGACGACATAACCTAAATTACTAAATCAATACACATGCTATTAAATCCTTTGGTACAGGGTCAACTGTCAAGATCAAAAATCTGTTTCCTTTTATCATTTATGTTTATGTATTGCTTAAACACCATTTTTTTTGGATTGACAGGGTAATCCATCTGAAATGATTGATATCTGCCTTAACTAATCTAACTATTTAGAAATATTTAGTGCTAGAGAAATTTTGAATAGTGTTCTTTACATCAAATGATTACGAGTGTCATGGGAGCTTCGACAAAAATTGGTTACCGCACGTATATCTCTTATATATATCTAATATATTATTTGTAATTTCTCAAATCCGTAAAAACCCTGGAAAACATTGGTGCAATTTTCTGCAATAGTTTTGTTTCAAATGATATTAATTTGTTTAATAATTTCGCTTTGTGTCATTTTCTTCTTTTTACTATATTGGACCTAGGAGATGAGGATAATATTAGGGTGGCAACCTAGTTGAGAAAGCTCGTACTTCTTTACATTCCCATTTTTATTTAAGTAGCCAATTTTGTATTTCTTTAATTTAAAGGATAAGTTTAATGGTCTACTCAATTTTTAAATAGAAGTATGTGATTTAACCGTTTGCCAATAAAAATAGGTGTGAATGTTTTAGCAAATAGGGGTATATGGTAATTTAAGATACCTTATTTTACCAAAAACTTCATACTACATACTTTATATTGCAAATTGTAAAACCATATAAATTAAGTAAACAATGCGAATTATTATTAATCAAAATAATATCTTCAAGAATTTCGTTCACGTGCAAAATTCGAAGATTATGGCCGAATGCCCACAATGTCTAAACTATAAAGTATATTATAATTTCCACAATCTCCTGGCAATGCCCAAAATTTATTTTTCTAAAGAAAATTTACATCCAATCCGAAGAATATTAAGAGGAGATAAAGCTTGGTGTCTCGTTGTGATCTTCAATTGAAATTTTATATTGTCAATTTAGAAATGATTCGTTTGTCGATGGCCACTTCTGCTCCAGATGGGGCCTTTAGAATCACACTATAATTACTTATTGAAATTTAGACAAAGTCTAATCACCATTACTAACAAGTTAATGTATCTTCACAATATTGTACTTTACTATAATAAAAATACACTAATATAAATCAAGTTCTAAATTCCACTTGGTTTTGAGAACATTGCTTTTGAACATATCAATGTCATCGATATGCCATTTTTTCATTGTATATATTAGGATTGTAACTCACACAATTTCAACTATGAAATATAAAAGATCTCATCCAAAAACTATTAATTATTATTATGATGGAAATGAGAAAATAAAAAGTTACAAGCTTAATTCTGAAAATGAAGAGACTAATTAGACATTAGAAGTAAAGTTGAAGTTGGCACAAGTAGTTTGTTTAAACAAAAGTGAAGAGCTGAAGCCGAGCTTTGCAGCTGCAAGATCAAACTGTAGCAGATTATCCTCCAATTGATGTCCTCCGATCACTATAGAAGTTCTTGTATTTACTCCTCCGTCAACGAAAGCAAGACAAATCACGTCTTTTTTAACATTCACCATTGAATTTGCACCAAAAATACTCCACACGACGTTCTTGCTCTGTAACACCAGATCGATTTGAGGAACTCCTGGCCCGACTCGAGTGCTACTTATGAATGTTGAATTAAAACAAGCACCAAAAGGTGCCACAACTGAAACTCTAGGGACATTTGCTAATGCTTTGTCGAATCTTTTTACAACAGCGTTGTAAATTGACGTTTCCATTATAGTGTAAGGATCTAGCGTGCTAATCTTAGTTCCTCCAAGTCCATCTCTGTCTATTTTAAGTAGTTTTGATTTTAATGGAACCTTTTTGCCATTAATTTTAATAGATCGGACACCAATGAAATAATCCGAAGAAGGATCACCTTCAAAATCGGCTGTACGGGTGCTAACCGGGTTAAGAATTAACGGAGTATAAGTCAAAGATTTAGAAACATCAACGTTCGGGAGCAAAACATAAGGACCTTTCCCGAACCAAACTACACCTTTTTTCGCACTTAAGCACATAGCGAACTTATTAGGAAAACTAAAAGCATCAGAAAACTGAAAAGGAAGTGAAAACAAAGTCCTTCCAAGTCCAGCCATACCTTTAACACCCTTAGCAAGTCCTTCAGTAATAGATGTTACAGCAACAGTTGAAATCAACTTAGGAACCAAAACGAACCGACCTGGGTTCGACCCGTCGGTTGATTGAACCCGTGCGATATCCTGACCAAGCTGAGCATTAAGATGAACAGATTGCGCTATTGGATTATCAGCATAATAACCACATGTATTGTTGAAACATCCTGGCCTTGGGGGGCTACTAACACATTGAATACAACCGATTGATTTGGAAAAATTACAAATGGTCGAACCGCAAGGGACATGGTTATAGGTTGAAGAAACATAGTCTTGCTCATCGACCCAAAAGGATTGGCCACCCAAATCAAGGGTTAATTTGACTTGGATTAGAGGTGTTCTCTGTTTGATTTGGGTTAAGTATTGTTTGGTTAGTGGGTCTTTTGAGATTGGGAGGATTAATGCTTTGGGTTTGGAAGATTTTGCAGCTATTAAATTTGGGTTAACCAACAAGACAAGAGTGATGAAGAACAAGAAGAGAGGAATGTAATTAGTGGGATAAACCATTTTGACTGGATGAGGAGGTTATGGTTAGCAAATCCTCAAAGAAAGATTGGGTGACTATATTCTACTATAGTTTTCTATTTTCCTTTTTTATAATATTATAAAAATATTTAAGTGGATCCATAATACTTTTAAATATTAAATAGCAAATCTTCTTGGAGGGCGGAGCGGCTGAGCAATAGAAAACAAAAAGAAAAAACTTAAACAGAAATCAATCCATTTATCGCGTAAACAGGAGGCGTATCACAGTCATGATGACTTAAAACAAAATAGCCTGTGAAATTTGTCATTTAATCAGCTGCACATTCACTTTTCAATAAACATGAAGAAAATGCAAATCACAATCTCTATCTTAGAGTTTCAGACGACTGATGATCCAACAGTGGAGATAATGAGTCCCTAAACGCCTTTGCAACAGTGTGAGAGTAGCACTCCAATTCATTTCCACAACAACCTTCTTCTTGTAGCCTTTAGACTAATGTCAGAGCAACACATGTGGAATCATTTGACAGTTAAAAAAAAGTTAATTTCAAATAAGTATCTTGTGATTTAACGTTTTTGCAAATAAAGGATTGTGGTTTACTTTTGAGCAAATAAATTACTGTAGTTTGCTTTGTTCGCAAAATTGAGGAAATGATCGATCTTATTGAAGTAAACTACGACATTTTTTGTCCAAATATTGTTTAAACTTTTGACCCGTTAAGTTCGAGTTAAACTCGAAGGTCGAAAAATTGTTTTCTGCCAAAAAAAATTCTCGTATACATCAACAAAATCGAACATTTTCTTAATAGTACAAATAATGAAAACCACATTCTTTTATTTGCTTAAAAGTAAACCAATCATTTATTTGCAAAACATAAAACCACGATGTACTTATTTATAATTAACTTTTTAAAATAATTTAACTTTTTAAAATAATGTGACATATTAACAAAATGAATGCTCCCTCAATTAATTTCATTTTTGGTTTTCTGAACTTCAAACGGAAATTATGATCCTAAAATTTGATTTTACTAATATAAGTAACTATTTTCTCTATTATCAATTCTCGAAATAATCCATAACAATCTTAAAATGGGAACAAAAATAATAAATTACAACTTTAATTTAAATTGTTCAAAACTACAAGTAATTACCATTTTTCGAATTTTTAAATCATCTATATATATATTAAAGGAGTAACAATTAGGATGAGGTGTCAAGCTCTCCTTTTTTTACTCCTTTAATTTCCACATGTCAATTTCTCACAATTTTAATTTTTTTTATTATTTCCTTATCATACCATTTATATTTAGATACACTTTACTAATTGAAAAATAGTATTATTTCCTAATTCGGATTCTATTAGAACTAAATAAGAAAAATTGAATCAAATTATTAATTTCAAAAATCGTGCTATCTAAATTGAATTGTAATCATCTTATTAAATTTGAAGATGCAATTGCCGTATTTGAAGATGCTATAGTGGCTGAGTCTATAATTTAGATTGATAGTGATTAAGTTGAAAGGAAGATGCAAAATTGGAATAATTTATGATTAATTACTTTACTTATTTGTCAATATCAAGTATGTATATTTAAACCATACTACCTTTAGCTTCTTCCTCTTCATCTTTTCACATGTGTACATTCTTTTATTAGCAAGATTTATAGTTTTCCTCATTTTTTTGCATCATATTTTGTTGGTTTGTCAATTATTTCCATTTTTTCATTTTTTATTTTTATTTGAATTTTCTCATTATTAATTCAAAGTTGTTTGTTGTCGGTGGCTAGAAGCAAAATGACAAAGTCGTTCGATTCAATTGAGAATATCAATAGTGTTAGTGAGAAGACGAAATGGAAGTTTATAGCAAGAGTGATGTGTAAATGGGAGTTACCAAGATCTGATGGTAACGGAACTTATTGTGCGTGCATGATTCTTTTGGATGATAAGGTAATCTATTTCTTATATAACCGGTTTATTTCAATATCGAACCACGATGGTAAAAAATGAAATCGTTTTTCATTGTATAAATTTACCTCCTAAAATCTCTCCAATATATATTACTAATAATATAATATTCATAATTATGCAATTTTTGTCATCATATTCTAAATTATTAAAAAAAGAAAGCTCAAATGTCAAATTCTACTTTTTATTCTTCGAATGTATTGTCCCTAACTCTTTTAATTTCATCTCTGCCTTCCTTTATAATCTTCATTTTTCTTATTCTTTTCTTCACTTTTTCATATTTTTCTCTCTTTCAATTTTCAGGTGTTCTTATTCTTCTGACTCAATTTCGTTTTTTTAGTTTGATGTTTTATGTTTCATTTTTTCGCCACTTAAAATCATATATGTTTTATATTTCAGTGTTTAATAAGTTGGTAAATATGATAATTTAGATTATTGGTATAATTTATTATGTTTTGCATTTCCTTCATAATTTTAGATAATCCATGTAAATATATATAATATTCAATTAACTGAACGTTTTTATGTTTTTCAAGTTCCTATACAACTTTTCTTGGTAATGTTTCTCTTAGAAAGTTAACTTGACAAGCATTATGAGTTACAAAATATGAAAGTTTCATATTCTCGGGTTTTTTCAAATAGCTTCCTCATCATCATTTTCCATATATTTTATTCCTATAAAATGTTGTTTCGCTTCTAAATATTTAATTATTTAAAGAGAAATTCAAAATTTCATATTAATTAATATAATACAATTATTTATACAGTGTACTTAATATTTATATTTTGTTTTTAGTTTAAGTTTATTGATTTTTGTGTTTGTTATTTACACCGTGCATCGCACGGGTAAAAGACTATTACTTCTGAAAGGATTTCTCAATTTAAGTAATTATTTTCCCTAACATCCCAACAATACAATAAAAAATAATTAAAAAGTTAAAAATTATTTAGAAATATCAATTCTGTCAATTATATAATGGAAGGTTAGTGGTTACTGGAGTTGAGAAATTTTAAAATACTTTTATAGTATAGATGACGTGATACTCATGATCTATAATTCGATGATACGTCATATATGGTTAGTATTTAGGGTTCAATAATTTATAGTCTAAAATTTATTTGTTTAGAGTTTGTGATTTTTATTTTAGAATATAGAATTTTATATAAATAATTAACTAAAAAATATATTTTTAATTATTATACATTGTCAAAATCTTATTAATTAATGAACGCATGTTAATCATTTATACCACGTCATTATATTTTAGAAATATACTATATTTTAGGAATATACTAAAATCTGTTTTGCTGGAGATTTAGTCTTTGATTAAAAGGAAGAATGAGTCTTTATATTTATTAATTGCAATGTTAAATACTAATGAGGTCTGGATTATATAATGAAAGTAAGTAAAGGTCGAGGTACTAGGAATTTAATTTACCAAACAAATTGACATGAGTACACGTGCCACCGACTTAATTTTTACTATTTTTCTTTACTCTGACTTTGACCATGGATATCTCCAATTAGTTGGAAACTGTATTGCATTGCTAAATTAAGTGTCATCACCATCACTAGCAAGTTATCATTGTCATTTTACATTCCGCAAGCAATATCATGAGTAGTTTTAGTGATAAATAAATAAAAAAAAAAAAACAACTAACATTGTTTTTTCTTTACTTTTCTAATTCTTCACGGTCGATATGTCATCTTATTCATTGAAAAAGTTAATAAAGTTAGTTCATATATTCTTTTTTACTTATATCCAGCACATTTCAACAATTTCAGTGAAGTTTAACAATTTCAATTCAGTTCAGCAATTTCAGTTTTATTCACTTTAGTTCAGCCAAAAAACAAAACAAGGCCTTACACGTAGCGATATGATATATAAAACGATTGGTAAATAGGAAAAGAAGGAAATTACATATAAAGTCATTATATCCATACAAAATACTAAATTTACCTTACGACGAGTTTGTCTATAGTTTTTCTTGTTACTTTGTTTTATTTTCTTTCAGAGTCAAGTGTGAACTCCAACATATATAAAATATTTTATCCAAACATTATTATTATGATGATGGAAATGAGAAAATACAAAGTTACAAGCTTAATTAATTCTGAAAGGAAGATATTAGTTAGGCATTAGAAGTAAAATTAAAGTTAGCACAAGTAGTTTGTATAAACAAAAGTGAAGAACTGAAGCCGAGCTTTGCAGCTGCAAGATCAAACTGTAGCAGATTATCTTCCAATTGGTGCCCTCCAATCACAATAGAAGTTCTTGGATTAACACCCCCATCGACGAATGCAAGACAAACCACGTCTTGTTTAACATTCACCATTGAATTCGAACCAAAAATCCTCCATACAACTTTGCTACTCTGCAACACCAAATCGATCTGAGGAACTCCTGGCCCGACTCGAGTGCTACTTAGGAATGTTGAATTAAAACAAGCACCAAAAGGTGCCACGGTTGAAACTCTAGGGACTTTAGTTAACTCTTTGAAGAAACTTTTTATAACAGCATTGTAAATGGATGTTTCCATTATAGTGTAGGGGTCTACCGTGCTAATCTTAGTTCCTCCAAACCCTTGTTTGTCCATTTTTAGCAACGTTGAATTTAACGGAACCGTTTTCCCATTAATTTTAATAGAACGGACTCCAATGAAATAATCAGAAGAATGATCACCCGGGAAAGAGACTGTACGAACGCTCTCCGGGTTAAGAATTAATGGAGTATAAATCAAAGATTTAGAAACATCAACGTTCGGAAGCAAAACATAAGGACCGTCCCCGAACCAAACGACACCTTTTTCCGCACTTAAGCACATAGCGAACTTATTAGGAAAACTAAAAACATCAGAAAACTGAGAAGGAAGTGAAATCAAAGTCCTTCCAAGTCCAGCCATACCTTTAACACCATTAGCAAGAAATTGAGTCATACTGTTTATAGCAACGGTTGAAATAAATTTAGGAACCGAAACAAACCGACCGGGGTTCGAGCCATCGGTCGATTGAACCGATACAACATCCTGACCAACTGGAGCATTAACATAAACAGATTGCAAGATTGGATTATCCGCATAGTAACCGCATGAATCATTGAAACATCCTGGCCTTGGAGGGCTGGCAAAACATTCCGGGACACAACCGGTTGATATGGCAAATTTACAATTGGTCGAACCGCAAGTGACATGTTTATAGGTTGAAGAAACATAGTCTTGCTCATCGACCCATAAGCATTGACCACCCAAATCAAAGGTTAATTTGACTGGGATTAGAGGTGTTCTTTGGTTGATTTGAGTTAAATATTGGTTTGTGGATGGATCTTTTGTTATGGGGAGTATAAGTGCTTTGGGTTTGAAAGATTTTTGAGCTAATATTATGGATGGATAAATGAAAAGGAGAATTAGGAAATAATTAGAGGGAAAAGCCATTTTAATTTGGAATTTAAACTGAGTGTTATTGAAGAATTTAATGGCTATTTATAGAAGCTATATTTTGGGTTTTCTGAATTTATATTATGAATTTAATGTAGATGTGAATTAAATTTGGATTGTCAAAATTGGTTTGCTTGAGATCTGAAGGAAGATGTTAAAAAGATATGGTTCTAGGCTTTGACCTTGGACTTTAATTCCATGTGTATTGTTTATATGTTTTTTTTTTTTTTTTTTTTCTGATAGCCTATTGTTTATATGTTTTTGATTGAACCTTGTGTATTGGTTATATTATTAATTTATCATTTATGGAAAGCGGATTTGATTAATAAATTAATTAATTAGAAATAAGAGATGTTCAAGTGATATGAATACATTTGAAAGGTTTGAAGTTTGAACATTCACTCTATTAAAATTTAACTCTCATCGAAAGATAATTTATAAATTTCACTATAAACTTTGGTCGACATTTATAATTACTCTAACCATAATAAAAATATGCTTTCTATGATTACTTTAAAAGAATATTTACTTTATTTTATATCGATTAATTAAGCAACCATATAAAAATCTTAATAAAAAAGATAAAATAGATTAATTTTGTTCTTTAAAAAAATTAATTAATCTTGTATTTTGCTTGTACGGATTGTATTCATCATTATTAAATGTAAAGTGTATAGCTCTTAACTCAAACCAATGGACAATTTAGACATATCCATGAAAGTTAAAGTGAAGGGATCATTTGTCAGGATAAACTCAAAAATTTTGGGGAATACTTATTGTATAAATTTGTATCCCTTTAACATTAAAAAATTTATAAAATGATATCAATCAAAAATTCGGTAATGAAATTAGTGCTTTCAATCATATTATCTTCGGTATAAATACGTTAACGATATGAAAATAAATAGATTATTTTCATCAAATACATATATAACGTGTCAAATTTACTATAAGGCTTTATTTTTATAACCTACTATAAGGTTTTTATTTGTGAACAATTATAGCAAAAAATCGTATATTTTTCAATAAGGATTTTTCTAAAATGTGTCCAAGAAGTACATATTATATATTTTATTATTGTACATAATAATATTTAATGATGTTATCCGGATATTTATAAATTAATTATTAATAGCTTTTTTTGAAAGGATTTTTTTTTAAAGATTGAACTCTAAAAGGTTCTAAATATTAATGTAAAGAAAATTAATTGATTGTATTGGATTGCTAAATGAAGAGGTTCTTGAGAATTTTCGAAATAATTATTATGTACATATCATCACATGTTTTTAATTCATTAACTTATGGAATTGTTAGAATTCGAACGCATGATTGCTTGGTGACGAATGCTCTGATACAATATTAAAGAATGATTAAACTTAATTTAAGCTAAAACAGTTCAGCTATGGTTTTACATTAAATAACTTCTTTCAAATAAATTAACTTCTACATAAGGTTACTCAACAATTTAAAAAATTTATTGGTAGCCATTATCTTCAGCTTCTCGACTGTAAATGTGCAATTTAGACTGATCCGATACAGAAAATCTGTTAAGTTTGAACTATAAAATCATCAAGTCATTGAAATTTTATTATCAAAACGAACAGAAAAGAGAAAATACAAATTAAGTCATAAGCTTAATTCTTAAGATGAACATTTATTAACTAGGCATTAGAAGTGAAGTTGAAGTTGGCACATGTAGTTCGTACGGTCAGAAGTGAAGAGCTAAACCCGAGCTTCGAAGCTGAAAGATCAAACTGCAGCAGATTATCCTCCAATTGTTGTCCTCCTATAACAATAGCAGTTTTTGCATTTACACCTCCATCAACAAATGCAAGACAAGCTACATCTTCTTTAACTTGCACCATTGAATTTGCACCTAAAATGCTCCACACAACTTTGTTGCTCTGCAACACCAGATCGATCTGAGGAACTCCTAGCCCGAGTCGACTTTTGATTAAGTAGGTTGAGTTAAAGCAAGCACCAAACGGTGGTACAGATGAAACTCTAGGCGCATGACCTAATAACTCTTTGACGAACCTATTCACAACAGCTTTGTAGATTGAAGTTTCCATTATAGTGTAGGGATCTGTTGTACTAATCTTGGTTCCTCCGGATCCTTCTTCGGTAATTTCGAGCAATGTTGTATTTAACGAAATTTTATGTCCATTAATCTTAATAGAATTAACGCCAATGAAATAATCAGAAGAAGGATCACCTTCGAAAGAGATTGTACGAACGCTCACAGGGTTAAGAATTAACGGAGAGTAAGTCAAAGATTCAGATATATCCATGTTCGGAAGCAAAACGTAAGGACCATCCCCAAACCAAACGACACCCTTTTTCGAACTTAAGCACATAGCGAATTTGTTAGGAAAACTTAAAGCATCAGAAAACTGAAAAGGAAGAGAAATCAAAGTCCTTCCAAGACCAGCCATACCTTTAACACCATTAGCAAGACGTTCAATCATTTCGGTTATAGCAACGGTTGAAATCAATTTAGGAACCGAAACGAACCGACCCGGGTTCGTTCCATCGGTTGATTGAATGGACACAACATCTTTACCAACCGCAGCATTAACATATACCTTTTCCAAGATTGGATTCTCAGCATAGTAACCACATGAATCATTGTAACATCCTGGCCTTGGAGAGCTAGTATAACATTCTGGGACACAACCGGTTGATACGGCAAATTTACAATCGGTTGAACCGCAAGAAACATGGTCATAGGTTGAAGAAACATAGTCTTGTTCATCAGACCATAGGCATTGACCACCAAGATCAAGGGTTAATTTGACTGGGATTAGAGGTGTTCTTTGTTTGATCACAGTTATGTATTGGTTTGTGGATTGATCTTTTGTTATGGGGAGGATTAGTGCTTTGGGTCTGAAAGATTTCGGAGCGGTTTGAGTTAAATACTGGTTAGTAGATTGATCTTTCGATATGGAGAGATCAAAAGATTTCACAGTTACGGAAAATGGATGAAGCAACAAGACAAGACTAGTGAAGAAGATGACATTAAGACAATTTTTAGAGACCATTTCAATCTGATGATAAGGGACGTTTGAGTTATGTTTTGCCATTGCTTGATCAAGTATTTATGCTGCTAGCTTTTTTAGTTTTCCAATTTTACAAATAGGACACATGGAATCTATGATTAATGTTAAAAGATTAAACATGGATCACTGACTCTCTTTTGGATAAGATACAAAACCGAGTTGATCGGTAATTCGTTCATGTTAAATTGTGCTTAACTAATCTTCAAAAGACATTCTGAATGGAGAAGATTAATTAGTGGATATGTGATGCTTAGGGTCAGTTTTTTATTGTTGTGAGGAAAAGTAGTGTTGTTGTGAGGGAAATGATGTCGAGGACAATATACAAAGATGTGTATGACACATTTTATAGTCTTAAGTTTATTTTAGTAAAAAAAATATCACTATCAGCTTTTTCCGCAAGTTCTAACAAAGTTTTCCACAAAAGTTACAAATTATAGCTTTTATAGAAACCAACATTCTTTTATTTTACCAGCTTTCTCAAAAAGCAGTTTTGCATTTTTCAAACACTGTTTTGATCAGCTAGGAAAAAAATGTTAAACCAGACCTTAATACTATAATAACACCATGTCGGTGAAACATGAGGAAGAATGAGTAGTTGAAGAAAGTATTGACGACCGCATGTCATTGAAACATGGGGAAGAAGGGACGTAGTTGAAGAAGAAAATGGAACAGTAAAGGGTGAGGTAAGAATAAAGGTGACGGGGTATGGTTAGATAGTATTTTTAACTCTAGTTAGATTAGGTTTGTTAATTATGGTATATGAAAAGAATGAGAAATTTTATTATATTTTTGGAGTACGATGACGTGGTACTTCAAATAAATAAAAGGTTAATATATGTCACAGCAACCAATAAAAATTTGTGACTTGTAATTCATTAAAAAAAAAATTTAGTTAATTATTTATATAAAGTTTTAGACCCTAAAATAAAAATTCTAAACCTTAAATCATTAACCCTAAATAGTAACATATGTGATGTATCATCGAATTATTGATCTAGTGTATCACATCATTTATACTCTAGAAGTGTTTAAAGTTTTATCATCAAAATAATTACTACACTATATGGTGCTTATGTGTAAAGATATTGTATTAAGAATATTTGAGTAGAAGTGTTAGGTCATATGGCAAGTAATTGCTCGAAATATGTTCAAATTATATTTAGCCAAAATTAAAGTTTAATTTTTTCTGAATAAAAGACCGGTGACAAAACTAAAGTTTAATAACTTTATTCAAATAAATTAAAAATTTATACATATATTATGATATCACTTATCATATCACTTATCAGTATTAACGAAACAAAAAATGAAAAGAAAGAATGATAAAGAAATCTCATATGTATGTTATGTTATCGAGAAGTTTAACTATGAGTCAGTGGAATTGAATCAGTTAATTAAAAATGAGATATATAACACTTTATGTTGGGAAAACAATAGTGTGGTGAGAAAAGAAAAAAAAAAGTATAATTATCATGTTTTCATTAGGTATGTTAATTGCACATCATATTTATAGTAAAATTTCTTCATAATATCACTCATTATTACTCGGTGTTTTGGTGTATTTTGTTTGATGTTATTAGATTATTACATTTCACATATGAGAGACCCTTTTCAAAAAGAAAATAAAAAAAATTGCACAATTATACACATAATAATAATAATAAAAAAATATTTTGAATAGCTTATGCATGAACTCGTAGTGTTTTATATTTTTAAACAATACCGTATTTTAAAAAAAGCGCTCTAAATTATTATTTTCGATTTAAGCTAGTAATGCAAAAAAAATACAACTGAAATGGGTTATTTTTATTGTTGATAGAATTATTGTTATTATTGTTATTGTTATTACGGTGTAGGCTATGGTGACTTTGTTTTTAAGTTACTTTGTTTGTACTTTGCTTTATTCACCATTAGATCACTTTTCACCCCATGATCTAATGGTGGACAAAATAAAGTAATGGTTATTTTGTCAAAAACAAATTGACCATAGAATTTCCATGTTATTACTATTTATTATTATTATTATTATTATAAGAAGTATATACTCGATTATGGTTTCCCGAAAAGATCATGGGTATTGACAATAAACAATTAGAATATATTGTTGCCATATTTCTTTATTGAAAAGGAAATAATTCATTTTTAGTAAAGGCAATTCACAATGACTTTCTTAACATGCAAATCCTCAAGAATCTCAATTATCTTCAACTAATTATTACTCCATTTCTTTTTCAATTTCAACTCTATTTACGTAGTGCTCTGACCTTGCGAGTGAATAGGCTACCCTTAACTAAACTTTTTGTTAAAAAAAAAAACAAACGTAGTTATAATATAATAATACTCTATCAATTCATTACACCATTTTCGAACTCTAAAATACATATCTTCGACGTGTAATATTATTTTTATTATATTAAATATTATAGGTGTTATAATCGATAGCGTCTAAATTCATTTTAACTCTGCTTCATTATTAGAAAAGCATAGATCCTCCTCTGGAAATGAAACACGCCACTAAAAGGAGGTCCATTTATGAATAAGAATGTCAGCCAAAGGGAATAGCCAAATCATCGTATCTTCATACGAGTTAATGTGATCATCAAGTCAAGCTGTCTTTCCTTGCTCTTGATGGAAAAGGTCATTCAAGAAAAGGGATATTAAGCAACAACTCACCTATTATAAATATGCTACAATGTCACTCTAACTGCAAAATACTAAACTGAAATTATTGATAAGCTATAAATAGCAGGGTCTTAACTATTCCCCAAAACTATTCATTGACTTTATCATCAGAAGCTCAAAAGAGATTTCAACGTCGGTCATTAACCGGAACTCCAATTGAATTCAAGTGACTTATTTTCAGAAGCAAGTTATCATTGGTGTGCTGAGCGTGAATAAATACACAACCTTCAGATAATATATTCAAATATATACTAAGACATCCGGAGCATTTCCTATTACACCGTACGTTCGTCCTAAGATTAGAGTCAGCTCCAACATTTTAAAACTCTTATTTGCTGGAAATAAATCAAAAATAATCAAATTTTTGGGACAGTACTAGATAAGAACTAATTATCAATTATAGTATTGGGAGAATTAAGCACAGAAGGTGATATGATTTGACTTTTTTAACAAAATACAATTTTGTAATTCGAAAACAGTCAAATAGAGATGTTTGATTGTCCTCTAGATGTTTGATTGTCCTCTAATTTTTAGCAACTAGCTTAGTGACATCCATGTTAAGCACCTTAAAGAGTCATGTTTAGATTGGTGGCCCTAGACAACCACCTATATCCCCTCCCCTTTAAATTGGCTCTGCCTAGAATATATCATTGATATGATGAGCGTGAAACGACTTATTAAATAAAAACATATCAAAATTTAGAAAATTGTGAATATTTCCACAGTTTTTATTCGGTTAACAATACTATATCCAAATTGTTACACACAACACAATAATGTCGTCCCAAATTTTGAAAGTAAGCTTATGTAATGGGTTGTTAACCGTAAATCAATCGACTGAATTAAAAACTCGAGCTAACAGTTAGTGTTAACATATTAGTCGATCGAGAGGAAGAATCATTGGAAGCCATGGAAGCAGTAGGTTCGAAGTAGGCAATAGAATTAAGGTTTCGTTTTTTTTAAGATGGAAGGTCTGATGTCATAAAACAAATCAGTCAATTAATATAAGTTTATAATTGATATGTGTAGAATATATATACACTAGATTACAACTCTAACATATGTGTATTTACAAGAATAGCCTCTACTAATTACTCTTACAGTGTCAAGATATTTTTTATATTAATCTCTACCACATTAATTCTTCGTACGAATCCCCTTAAATTTGAAAGATGCACAATACAGACACATCTCACAATACATTTTATATTTACTAACCGATCATGATGATCCAACGGTCTTTACTGGTCCTTTGTACAAGACTCGATCATCCTAAGATCCTCCTGAAGAGGAGGTACGAAGGGGATTTCAAAGAAGATCCGATAATCCTAGGATTCTGGATGGACCTCTTTATTAATTCAGATTTGAGGGTGGAGATTCATCCACATGGGTAGAAGTAGATCTGAGGAATTATTATGGAATATTCCTCATAATATCAATTGGTGTTAAAAAAAATATCAGGAAAAGCCAATTTTGATCATCATTTATATTAGTGATTGCATCCATTTCCCAATAAGCTTAGTTTAGATACTAACTTGTGGTTTGGTACTTGATTTGAAGGTTAGGATAGTTTGAGTACGAGTTTATAAAAAAAAAAAATTAGATACCACTGATAGTTTAATATCAATGGTGTAATTTATTAGGCATTAAGTAGTGCATAGTAGTAATCTTCTGGAATGGGAAATTTGTTTCATCACACAAGACATGAAAGCTAATAAATATTGTATTGTAGAACATGTTAACAGAAAATTACAAAGTTTAGAGAGTTTGAATTTTAGAGGATCTTTGCCCATATAATCAACTATAAAGGTGCATTTTGGACTATCAGAAAATTAGTTAATTTTGAAGTATAAAAATTTTAATGAGAAATTTTATAATTGTTCGGGACTAATGAATCCGACCAACAGAAATATTACATTTGCATACTTTTTCTTCATACCATAATAGAAAATTAGAAAATGCAGATTAATTTTCATAAGCATAATCTTATGATAACAATATTAGCTAGGCATTAGAAGTAAAGTTAAAGTTGGCACAAGTAGTTTGTCTGCTCAGAATTGAAGAGCTAAAGCCGAGCTTTGCAGCTGAAAGATCAAACTGTAGCAAATTATCCTCCAACTGATGCCCTCCGATCACAATAGAAGTTCTTGTATTTTCACCTGCATCAATAAATCCAAGACAAGCTACATTTTTTTTAACTTGCACCATTGAATTCGCACCGAAAATGCTCCAAAAAACTTTGTTGCTCTGCAAGACTAGATCGATCTGAGGAACTCCTAGCCCGAGTTGAGTGTTGCTTATGTAGGTTGAGTTGAAGCAAGCACCAAATGGTGCCACTGCTGAAACTCTAGGTACTTCATCTAACTCTTTGACGAACCTATTCACGACAGCTTTGTATATTGAGGTTTCCAGTATAGTGTAGGGATCTACGGTGCTAATTTTGGTTCCTCCATATCCTTCTTTGCTAATTTCGAGCAATGTTGTATTTATCGAAATTTTATGTCCATTAATCTTAATAGAATTAACCCCAATGAAATAATCAGAAGAATGATCACCTTCAAAGCTTGTACGATCAGTCACAGTGTTAAGAATCAACGGAGTGTAAATCAAAGATTTAGAAACATCAATATTCGGAAGCAAAACATAAGGACCATCCCCGAACCAAACGATACCCTTTTTCGCACTTAAGCACATAGCAAACTTATTATGAAAACTAAAAGCATCAGAAAACTGAGAAGGAAGTGAAGTCAAAGTCCTTCCAAGTCCAGCCATACCTTTAACACCATTTGCAAGACCTTCTAAAAGAAAGGTTGAACCGCAAGTGAAAATCAATTTACTAACCGAAACAACCTGACCTGGGTTCGACCCATCGGTTGATTGAATTGAAACAACATCTTGACCAACCTCACCACTAGTACCACTTCTTGTGACTGTATTTTCAGGGAATAAACCACAAGTATTGTTGTTACAACCCGGCCTTTGGGTGGAGTAACATTCTGTGATACAACTTATTGATTTGGCTAGGGAACATTGGGCTGAATCGCATCGTACCGGTTTATAAGTGGATGAAACATAGCCTTGGTCACAGTCAACCCATTGATATTGACCACCAAGATCAAGGGTTAACTTGACTGGGATTAAGGGTGTTCTTTGGTTGATTGTAGCTAAATATTGGTTTGTGGATTGATCTTTTGATACTGGAAAAACTAGTGCTTTGGGTGTGAAAGATTTTGCAGTGGTTTGGGTTAAAAATTGGTTAGTGGATTGATCTTTTGATATGGAGAGATCAAAAGATTTCACAGTAATGGAAAATGTATGCAACAATAAGATAAGACTAGTGATGAAGAAGACATTATGAAAACTTTGAGAAACCATTTGAAAATTTAACAAGGGTTTGAGTTTTGTTTGGCCATTGCTCAACTATTTATGATGCTAGCTTTTTTGAGCAACACATGTGGGGTCTATGATTAATGTTATAAGTTTAAGAAAAAAAAACAAATTTTTTTCTTTTTCGATAAGGTCCAAAACAGAGTAGATATGGCTATAAAAAAATAAGAAACAGCGTAGATGGGTTATAAAAAATAAGAAAGTAGATGAGTAACACATATGCATATGCTAGCTTTTTTTTTCTTTAAATTGGTTTACTAATTAAAATACAAGAAAATTATCTCATGTATAAATGTTTTATTATTTTAGCATAATATCTAGGAATAATCTCTATTTTATTATAAAAAAATCCATCTCAACTTTACTCAGTTATAAATAATGCATTTTACCTTTAAAATTTATAATTATTGTTTTCATTTTCTCAATTTGGCAAAATTGTATAGATTAATTGATTTGGTTTGATTCAATGATTATCATCAATGAATGTTACATTCATATGTCATTTATGACAATTAATATACCTTTATTATTTATAGTTATAAAAAAGATATTCTATGGTCACTTTGTTTTTCACAAAGTAACCATTATTTTGTTTTGTCAACCATTGGATCATGGATTAAAAACTAATCCAATGGTAAAAAAGACAAAGTAAGGGAAAAACAAAGTGACCATAGCCTACACCTATAAAAAATTATAAACTTATGATAATCATAATGCGGAATAATCACAATCGTTTTAAAAAAATAAAACACAAACGAAATAATAACCCACCAGGTATAAGGAAAAAATTGCTGTGTTATAATACTTTTGTTTATAGATTTTAAAAAAGTGTGAACTTTAAATAGCAACAATGTTTGTATTAGAGACAGCCTAACATATCTTTGAATTAACTATACTAAAAAAATAATACAATTCTTCATATTCCATAACATTCGAGAACTTGAAATCCAATTCCAACATGACACCACTCAAGCATTGAATTGACGTGGGAAATCACGTTATATCCATTAATTAACATATAAACTAATACTATAAGTAAATAACTTCAAGAAAACCACTAAGTTAAAATCTAATTTAACACGAACTGGATTTTTCTAAAGTTGCAGAACATAGAGAGTGGAGGATTGGACATAACTTTTGAAATTGTGAAGCTTAATCTGCATGCATTCATAGCTCGAGGACATGATCGGAGTTCATTTTTCTGTCGTGCCCACACTTAAATTAAGCAAAAGAAGAAATCACTTTGTTGTGGTGTTGCGCTCGTTCAGTCGTGGTGTCGTGCCAACACTTTGTCGTGCTTGTTCCGTCGAGGTGTCGTGCCTGTCGTGCCGGATCCTGTGGCTGTTGTGGTGTCGTACCGTCAACCAGATCATGAGGCAAAATCATGAAGCTTGTTATGATTTTTTATAGAAGTTGGAGAAGCTTTATAAGATAATATGGCCATATTCAATTTTTTTAGAGTTACAGATGTTGTCCTTGTGTCATGATTTAGTGATGCCTTATCAAAAACTCAATCAAAATATTAAACATTGTTAGATAATAAACTTATTAGCCTACAATTTTCTCTTCAACTCACTAACCCACCTCTGTTTGCCATCTCTATTCATATTGGTTTTCCCGTCCGTGCTGGTTTAGACAGAGGAGAATCAATGATAATTTTAGACCCAAAACTACTGAGAAATTGAATTAAAATAGTGAGTTAAATTATCTTTACGGGTATTTTTATTCCAAAATCTTGAAAATGTTTAGTTTGGTAAACGTGAGTTAAAGTAGTCTAAAAACGTAAATGCACTATAATAAGTAGTCTAATTTATAATTATCACTTATTGTTATTATTATTTTTTGAAAGTATCTAAAGAAGGCAGAAGATATTTAGAGAGAGAAGGGGAGATTCTCATTCAACTAGATAACAACCCAAACAACAAAGAAACGGGTATATAGCCAAAAACAGAAAAACAGAGTAAACATGTGCACAATACGTGACAATACTTAGCTCTAGAGTACAAATAACAAAACAGTCCCTAACAACATAACTAGCATAACAAACTACTCCTTATATATTCCAATAGTATCCTTTATTATTATTATTATTATTATTATTATTATTATTATTATTATTATTATTATTATTGGATAAAAAGTACATGCATGCTCGACCATGATTTTCTGAAAAGATCACGGGAAATTGACAATAAACAATTAGAATATTATTGTTGCCATATTTCTTAATTTATTGAAAAGGAAATAATTCATTTCGAGTAAAGGCAATGCATGATGACTTTCCTTAACATGCCAATCCTCAATGGATCTCAATTATCTTCGGCTAATTATTACTCCATTTCTTTTTCAATTTCAAATGTACTACCTAGTTGTTATAATAGCTAGTTGAATATTCACGCGTTGCGTGAGAATATATAATATTATTTAATATATGACAATCAAATTCTTAAAAAGAATAAAAGATTTCTTTATTAGAGAAATTAAAATATGGGTACTCGGATGGAAAAAATTCTTTATCAAATTTTTTTTTACTAGTTTGGGTACCCGAATGGAAAAAAAAAAATCTTTCTAGTCACCAGTTTGTGAAACATCCTACAATTTGAGTATCAATGGTGCAATTTGTCCGACATCGATAGCTAAATAAATATAACTTTATAAAAATAGTGTGTTTTACTGTAAGTGCAATTGCACAACTTTTAGAAAATAAACAATATAAAGAATGTTGGTGGCTTAATTAGTTCACACTTGATTTGAGTGTCATCATTCTATATATGCATAGTGGTATTACCATATAATATTTTGAGGAATGTGTTCTAATTAATGAGACTTTTAGACAAATGCCCCCCTCTCACTAGTCACGTGATATCAAAACAGTTGTGATATCAAGCGAAGCTCTCGATAATATAATGATCGCTCCTATATACTAACCTCCTATAATGACCTAACGGTTCTTACAAGTACCTTTCATACAAGGCTCGATCATTCGAAGACAGAGATCGATCCTTATGAAGAGGAGGTACAAAAGGGGATCTCCGAGAACATCTTTCATAATCCTAAGGTGCTGAATGGACATTCTTAATGATTCAGATCCATGGGCGGAGATTGATCCACGTGCCCAAAATTAGATCTGAGGAATTATAAATGGAGTATTTCCTCCGTATATATCAATTGGTGTTAAAAATCTAGTAAATCTCAATTGATCATCATTATGTTATTTGTATTGTTGTATATAATTAAGATTGTGATTGCATTATTCGATCCATACATATATGAGATTGCATTTAAACAACTCATTTTAAAAAGGCTTAAAAGTGAGATAATCCCAGGAACTTGACCCAAATTGACAAGTGACACCCCAAACTTTCAGTTGTAACAGAAATCTCCCTAAACCTGCAAAATTGTATGAAATAACCTCAAATTGCTGACATGACAGAGAAAGTGAGATTCAACCTCCTATGGAAGAGCGTGAAATAGTTAAAAAAGGAAAAAAAATCGATTAAAAGATATAAGAAAATCAATTCTTTCATCATTATTATTATCATTTATTTATTATTATTATTATTATTATTATTATTATTATTATTTTTCTTCTTCTTCTCTCTGGTTTTTCTTTCTCATTCCTTCTTCTTCTTCTTCTTCTTTTTATGCGAAATTTTTTTCAGATTTCGTTGGAAATTTAAAATTTTCAGTTTTCGACGGAAATTCTAGTTTCTATCCAAAATCTGAAAATTTTCAAAAAATTTCCAGTTTCAGTTCAAAAAACAACAAAAAAAATGAAGAAAAAAAAGAATAATAAAAGAGAAAAAGAAGAAGAAGAAATTAAAGGAAAACTTTATTAATTTTTCTGACACATATGACATTTGACTTTTCAACAATCTATGATAGCATGCCACGTATCGTACGTGTAGTCCACCATTTGGCTGCAATTAGACCATGTCGAATATGGGGTTTAATGTTACCATGGAGAGTTTTTACGGGGTTTAATCGTCCAATTTTATAAGTTCAAAAAGATTTATGTTACAATTGAAAGTTTGAAATATCATCTTTCAATCTGGATCAAGTTCAGCAAATTATCTCAATATTAAGCCTTTTAAAACTAAAATAAAATTTGGTTTAGAGGGATACATATACGTTGACTTAAAAAATCTCAATCAGTATTAAATTATAGTAATATCTTAATCACAATCTCATTCATTGCTGCACACTTGCACACAGATCTACTGTATGTTTGACTAAAGACTCGTAAACTAATTGTCCCAAGATTTGCCTGGCTACTTATTTTAATTATATTAAAATTTATATATAGGAATACATTTGGGATTAGACTAATTTGTATATAATTTGGAACTTACTTTTATATGTTGGTGGTACAACAAAGACTCTCAACACTTGAAATCAAACTTTCGTATATTAATAGAAAGATTATTCTTATATAGAGGTTCTACTGTACTACCAATTTTCTCTCCATTATCAAACAAAAAAGGTGATATTTATGTTATGGGACGAAGTACGTAATTAATAATATAATAGAGATATATTATTTTAGTGCGGAAGATCATATCCTGATGTTATTATCTTATTGATCGATGATGGACATATATGAGAAAATACAAACTCACGGTTAAACTTTTTGAAAATCAGGAAGACGATACCTAATTAAGCATTAGAAGTAAAATTGAAGTTGGCACAAGTTGTTTTCCTAGACGCAAGTGAAGAGCTAAAGCCGAGCTTTAATGCTTTAAGATCAAACTGTAGCAGATTATCCTCGAGTTGATGCCCTCCAATAACAATAGAAGTTCTTGGATTTACACCTCCATCAACAAATCCAAGACATGCGACATCTTTTCGAATTTCCACCATTGAATTTGCACCAAAAATCCTCCAAATAACACTTTTTCTCTGGAAGACAAGATCAATTCGAGGAACTCCCAACCCGACTCGAGTGCTAGCTATGTAGGTTGAGTTGTAACAAACACCAAAAGGTGCCACAACTTCAACTTTGGGTACTCGAGCTAACTCTTTGTCGAATATTTTCATAACGGCTTTGTAGATTTGGGTGTGCATTGTAGTGTACGGATTTATTGTGCTAATCTTTGTTCCACCAAATCCTTGTTTATCGATTTTGAGCAATGCCGTATTTAATGGAACTTTTTGTCCATTAATCTTAATGGAACGAACTCCGATGAAGTAATCAGAAGAAGGCTCACCTCCAAACGAAGTTGTGGCAGTGGTCACAGGATTAAGAATTAACGGAGTGTAAATCAAAGATTTCGACACATCAACATTCGGAAGCAAAACATAAGGACCGTCCCCGAACCAAACGACCCCGTTTTTCCCATTTGTTGAAGAAGTTAAGCAAATAGCAAATTTCTTAGGAATCTTAAAAGTAGAAGAGAATTGAGAAGGAAGTGAAAGGTTATGCCTTCCAAGTCCAGCCATACCTTGAACACCATTAGCAAGACCTTCAAGCATAGAGGTTAAAGAACAAGTGAAAACCAACTTAGGAACCGAAACAACCCGACTTGGAACCGAACCACGGGCGGATTGAATTGAGGCAACATCGAAACCAAGCTGAGCGCCAACAAGTACACTTCCTTTTATTTGATTATCAGCAAGAAAATTACAAGTGTTTTTGAAGCAGCCCGGTTTCGGGGGCTCCGAAAAGCATGGTGGGACTGGGATACAACCATATGTGGGTGGACATTTGGCCGAGTTGCAACGAACCGGTTTGTAGGAAGATGAAACATAATCTTTCTCACAATCAACCCATGGGATTAAACCACCCAAGTCAAGGGTTAATTTGAGTGGGATTAGAGGGGATCTTTGTTTTATTTGGGTTAAGTACTGTTTGGTTAATGGGTCTTTTGTTATGGGGAGGATTAGTGATTTGGGTTTGAATGATTTTGCAGATATGAAATTTGGGTTAACAAACAAGACAAGAGTGATGAAGAACAAGAAGAGAGGAATGTAATTAGTGGGATAAACCATTTTGATATTGGATTTGGGTTATGCACTATAGGATTGGTCAACTATTTATTCCTAATTTCTATCATAGAAATGTATATTTACTGTTGATGTATACAAAAATAGTTAACGCATCAAGACTCAAACCTAACACAAAATTTAAACAAATCGGTTAAATTTGGATAGTTACTTAAAAACCACATTCGACTTTCAAAACATCAAATTATGAATAAATATTTGTTATATTACTATGGTCTTGATATTTTTGGCTGAAAAAAATAAATTGAACTGACTGATATGAATTTGTTGAATTGGCTAAATGTGTTATAAATTTTGCTGAATTTTGCTAAATTGGACTAAAGTGATCAAAACTAACTGACTTGACTGAATTTAAGTAAAAAAAGAACAGAACCTAATACGATTACAAATCCCTATTGCCATGCGCAAAACTAATTCAAATTATGGATAAATTTGCTTGGAAAATTTTATATGATAATCAAATACTGACGAAAGCAGTTACAATTTCCTATATTATTCCACAATGTATTATAGCACACAGCGAATTTCTTACGTTAAAAAAAGAATTTAGTTAATGGCAGAACTATCAATTTACAAGGCAATGCAAATCTCAGATCTCGGTTTACAATTGTTAAAAAGTTAATAGATGCCACTAACTTTATATAATTATTTTCTGTTCTAAAATTTGGCGTAGACTATTGGAATTGGATTGATCATGGCAAATTGGCAATAGACAAATTAAGTTGCTATTATATCTATTTAACGAAAAGAAAATGATATCTTAAAGCAAATTGCAGCAAGCCTTTAATTACTCGTTTTCAAGAGGATCAAGTAGGAAGGAAGGGGGAAGGATCAAGGGCAATTGACAATGACTTTTTTGTCTGATTCAAATTAAAAAAAATTTGGTACATCTGATTCAAATTAATGCTTGCTCTTTTGTACGGATTTAGACTATTTTTAACTTAGAATCTTGAACTCTTAAATTTCAAAAGAAAACTTCCATTTGATTTCATGAACTCACTTAGCTACACTATATTTATAATTAAAGGATTAATGGAGTTTTCTAAAATCTCTCTTATCAACCGGTATATTTTAGATGGCTGTAATATGATATATTAAGTAAGATGAGGACCAAAATAATATATTTTATAGATTCAGAGGGTCAACTGAATTTATTTATTTATTCACCTATAGAAATTTAGAATTTTAATATAAGTTAAAGTGAATACATGTAATTTGTTTCAACAGAAAAGAAGTGTTGAAGCCAAGTTTAATTTTGAAGATGTAAGAACAAACTATACAAGATAGTACTACCATCTAACTTATGCCCTTCAAATATTTGTAGAAATTTTCTGTCTTTGCTACTCTATAACACTTGATTGATATGAGGAACTCCTGATCCGAGTCGAGTGTTATCTATATAGGTAAAATTATAGCAAGCACCAAATGGTGCTACATCTAAAACTGCAGACACATGAGCTAACTCTTTGTGAAATATTGTACAATGGTTCCATAGAATTGGATGCTCATTATAGTTTCGCATGCTAATCTTGATTGATATAGGCACAAATCTAAGATGGGCCTTTCTGAAAATCTCAGATAGTCGTCTTCGAATTAGTTGGGCCTGCAGCCTAGACATGCCCTCATTTTGCCACGATGAATGGGTGTAATTTGATCGTGTACTTGTTTTGTAATTCAACCAAAAAAAAATACTAACATATATATTAAGCATATAAGCATAAAGAAAAGGTAAATGTTAGCAAAATAAAGAAAGAAAAGATAAAATGATGCCAAGAAAGTCTTTTCATTATTGGAAAAAAAAAATAATATTGGTGAGGCCAGCTAGGCCATTATTAATCAAGACATTGGATTACAAATAATTAAGAATATAACGATAGATGATACCAATCACAAACACCTCTAAGAAATTCAAATATTTTAAGCTTTAGATGTGAAGTCGAAGTTGGCACAAGTTGTTTGTCTAGACAAAAGCGAAGAGCTGAAGCCGAGTCGGGAAGTTGCAAGATCAAATTGTAGAAGATTATCCTCCAATTGATGCGCTCCGATAACAATAGAAGTCCTCGGATTCACTCCTCCATCAACAAATCCGAGACACAACACATCTCTCGAAACTTCCACCATCGAATTCGCACCGAAAATCCTCCAAACCACGTTACTGTTTTGCAACACAAGATCAATTGAAGGCACGCCTGGTCCTAACCGTGTGCTAGAAATGGTGGTCGAGTTAAAACAAGCCCCGAAAGGTGCAACTGAGGCAACTCTCGGAACACCGGATAGTGCATTCACGAAAGCATTCACCACAGATTGATAAATACTTGTTTCCAACACGGTGTAAGGTCTCACAGTACTAATCAAGGTTCCACCGACGCCTAGGCTGTCGATTTTCAACAATGTTGAGTTCAATGGAACGGATTTTCCATTAATGTTGATAGATTTGACTCCAATGAAATAATCAGAAGAAGCATCGCCTTGAACGAAAGCAGCTGCAGTGCTCACGGGATTGAGGATCAATGGAGTGTAAGTTAGAGATTCTGAAACATCCACATTCGGGCCTAAAACATAAGGCTCGTTCCCGAAAAACAGAACACCTTTGGAAGTTGTTGAAGAGCTCAAGCAAATAGCGAACTTTCTGTTAAAGCTAAAAGCCGAAGCGAATTGGGAAGGAAAAGAAACTTTAGTCCTTCCTAAACCAGCCAGTCCTTTGATTCCACTAGGAAGACCTTCTAGAACAAAAGAAGGAGCGCAAGTGAAGAGCAAATTACTGACAGAAACAACTCGTCCGGGGTTTTTCCCGTCGGTAGATTGAATAGTGACAACATCTTGACCAAGTTCTCCATCGGTAGCAAGATTTGTGACGGTATTATCGACAAGGAGGGCACATGTGTTGTTGTTGCACCCGGGTTTTGGGGCAGAATAGCACTCGGTAATGCAACCATTAGCGTTAGCGAGTGAGCATTGGGCAGAGTTACAACGCGCGGGTTTATAAGTCGAAGAGACATAGTTATCACAATTAACCCATGGATATAGACCGCCAAGATCGAGTATGAGATCAACGGGTACTAGAGGGGTTCGTTGGTTGATTTGGGTACGGTAGAGGAGACTTGAGGAATCTTTTGAGATGGGGAGGACTAGTGCTTTCGGGCGGAAAGAAGTTTGAGCTATCGATGGGGAAATGAAGACGATAAGGGAACATAAGAGAATGAGATTACGAGTGATCGACATTGTTAATTCGGGTTGTGAGAGGGAGATGGATAATTGGTAAAAGAGTTTATGTGTTTGAGAGGAAGCATGTTTTGATGTGTATTTATAGTGGTCTGCAGGTATTAATTTTTGTTATCCACAATTGTGGCTTTGATGTTTGACCATGACTTCGACAGCCTGTTTGGTCAATATGTATACATTTGTAAAATGATCTATTTTGCATTTAACTTGATTAAAATATGTACTCTTATTATCACCAAACAAAAAAATACTATTATTTTATTTCAAATCTAATTTGTTGTTGTCAAAAAAAAATCTAATTTGTTGTTTCTCATTAGTTGTCATAATATATTCAGCAATTTTATTTTTAATGTTTTAAATCTTGCAATTTTATCTCTAACGTTAAAAATTATATGCATTATTTTATATCACTTATCATATATCTAATAAATTTAATATATATATTTAATTTTGTTGTGTCTGTTCGAGTTGAATCAAAAAAAAAATCTAAATATTTTATTGAATTTAGAAAATATGAATCTCTCATTCTATAATGAAATTGTAAAATAAGTAAAATAAATATGCTTTAAGAACCAATAGATATCTAACTCGTGTTGAATATGAAGCAAAACTTAACCTAATTTCCCAATATAAAAAATAAATTTGTTTCTACATACAAATTATGGAGATAAAATTGCATCATTTTAAACATCAAAAATATATTTTCTTTTAACTATTATTGCTTGGGTTAATTTTGTACCTCACAAAAAAGTTTAGGATCGAGATGAAGTAACTTGTCAAAATGTAAAAATCTAGAAAGTAAAATGTCAAAGACAAAAAAGTACAAAAACCAGTGGGAAATTTTCAATTTGGGCGGCTGTATCTGTACTTTTGCTTTCCTAATAATAAACAAAGCTTGTCTTTGGTTGGTTTGACCTTTTTTTCAATTTGTATTAGCTGGCTAATATGAGGATTATCCATATCTTTTATCTTTAAACGAACACGAAACCTTTATTATCGACAAAAGGTCCAAAACAAGCAATATATCTAAAGCACATAACATAGTTTCAAAATTTAAGCCCACGTGCTCCAATCAAGAGTTTGTATTCATACGGTATTTTTCAATTGGCTAAAGTCATGTACGTGCTTTACTAACAATTTCACTTCAGTAATTTCTTTCCAACGACTGCATTTCAGTTCAATAAATTTTAGTTGTAAAGAATAAAGCTTGAATTTATTCTCACTACATACCTTTATAGAGAGGCAGAAATGTGGAGCCAATTATGATTAGGCTTCAAATCAAGATAATCTCAATGAAATAAATATGGTCTCGACAAAAAAAAAGAGTTTGACAACAAATAGGTTTACATTGTATTAATTGGATATTGACACAACTCTCGACAAAATAAATCGTTAGATTTCGCTCGTTCAACATTTTCAACTTAGAGCAATTTTAGATCTAGATAACACAACTCATTGAAAAGGTCTTTTATATGGATCTAAAGCAAATCTTGGTAAGGTCATGCTCATCCTTTGTCTTCATTACGTGGTAGTGATTGCATCTTGATAGATAAAAGATTATCCATTTCTCTTTTTCTTTACCACCTTGGGTTGAAACCTCATCCTTGTTTACTCCAAGCTGTTAAAGCCAACTCTCACTGTTTAGGATTGAAATGGCTTCACATTGAAAACATTGAAGACAAAATTGTACCATTTCTCAAAATTTGGATTTTATCCTTCTTAAGAATAACTTTTTCTTGCCACCCGAGTATATTTTGATGTTTGGGCTTATGGGCTGTTTCAATACAATTGAGGCCCATTAGTTTATATTTTGGTAGTTTTCAAGAAGTTATATAGGGTAGTAGCCCAATTTACTCAACCAACAAATAAAAAAGGATGTATAGTTTCAGTTATAGCAACAAATGATTCTTGCAAATTTACACGATGCTGGTGGAATGGTGGTGCAGAAGCCATGAATTTGAAGGTTACCGGAAACCCAAAAACGAATCAATCATACTCGAAAATACTATTTCAGCAATTTTCTAAGGTTATTCAAGTTTTTGTTACAACTTACTGTTAGTTTTAGTTCAGTAATTGATCAATCTAACTTTTTGTAAGCACAAATGATTATGGTTTAATTAAATTATGCATTTTAATCTTACCTATATCTATTGGTTCTTTGGGGATAAAGTAAAAGCTTGTCAAATCTCAGATGGAAGCATTTCATACATACTCAAACCATTATTTCTAGTGCAGAATGGAATAAAAAGTTTACATCCATGGATCAGAAATACTTTTTTATAATCAAAATTAGCATAATATACATTCAAAACATACATTAACAAAGTAAAAGTAAGCTCAGTGGTACATGGTGGGTTGAGCTAGGAACATGACCACGGTTCGAGTCCCATTACAAATACTGCGGGGAAGGTTGATACTATAGTCCACCAAATTGTTCTCCCACCATTTGTATAACCAAAAAAACTAAGCCTACTAGATTTTCTCCAAGTTTACAACAAGTATTTAAAACAAGAAAATTAATGGAAAATTAAGAACTACAATGACTCCTTAACTCCAGATTCCACTATATAATCAGCACAAGATGCTTGACTAAATCCTAACATATTAGTACCTAAATCAAACTCTAACAACATATCCTCCAATTGAAACCCACCAATCACAATAGATGTTTTTGAGTCAAACCCACCATCCAAAATCCCCAAACAAACCACCTCATCACTCATTTTCACCATAGAATTTCTCCCATTTATCCTCCATTTCACCATCTCACTTTGCAAAACCAGATCAATTTCAGGGACACTAGTGTCTTTCCCACTCCCCTTTGAGCTAAAACATAGATCAAAAGGACCCTTAGGAGAATTCACCCTTATCATATTCATATACTTGGCAGCTTTCAAATAAGCACTCTTAAAAATACCATATATTGAGCTTTCTAATGTTGTGTAAGGCACAATTGTGCTTATTTTAGTCCTCCCTAAACCCTCTTGGCCTAATCCAAGAGCTACCCTTTTGCCATTCACCTTAATACCCCTCACATTAATGTAATAATCTTGAGAATTAACACTAACATCTTGGTAATTTACAAGATTAGTATAGGTTAATGATGTCAAACCCAAAATTGAGTTCATACCCATTTTCCCAAATGATAAAAACCCATTAGATGAACCTAAACATGTGACAAATCTCATATCAAACTCAAACTTAGCAGCAAGTTGTGATGGAATTCCAATTGGGCTTCTCCCAAGGCCCATCACACCTTGGGCTTCACTAGCAAGCCCATTTAACAAAGCCTTACTCCCACGTGCGAAAAGCAAACCCTCAGTAAATCCATTACCTGATTCTGATCGGACAACTATCAGATCCTCCACAAGCTCCCCTTTCTTTGTCATCCCGGTGATGCCATTTTGTACGGAAAGATGACATTTTGAGAGATGGGTATTGAAAAAGCAGTGTTTTTTATCACCAAAATGAAAGGGTTTTGCCATGGAACATTGAATTGAGCAACTGGGTATTGAAATTAGCTCCTCGGAATCAGAACTGATCCAGAGAAACGGAGAAGACAGATCAAGTACGAGGTTGATGGGTTTTTTTCGGTGGACATGGTGGGTTTGGGTGATGTATTGGAGGGTTTTAAGGTCTTTGGTTATGGGGAAAATTGCGGAGTTTGGTAAGATGGGGGTTTGAAGTTGAGCTTGAATAGGGTAAATTATGAAGAAGAAAAAGAGGGGGAGAAGAAGGGAAGAAGATGAAGAAGCCATTGAAAGAGGGAGGAGATTGTACGGAAGGTTTTTAGTGGGAAGGAATGTTTATAATTGATGCGGAGATTCGACGGAGTTTTGGATAAGTTGGTGTGCGTGTAATGTAATGTAAGATAAGGTTTTGATATTTTGGTGCTTTTGCTGACTAGATTTTCATGTTTTTGGGGTGTCAATGTCTAGTGAGCATTAGTTTAGTTTAGTTTTTTTTGGATAACTCCAACTCTCCAAGTTCAAACAACCCATGTTAGGTAACCCATGTGTTCGTTATGGAGTTCTTTATTCTATGTTTTGGTAAATAAATATATCTCCGATGACTCTCTCCCTAGACATTAGACATGCCTTGTTGCTAGCTTTTTTACCACATTAGGATGCTTTATATCATTTTACATCTTCTTGAATAAAACCGATTAAGATTGGCTCGAGATGTAAGAGTTTTTAGTCGCTTAATTTAAATTTTGTGTTTGATTTTTAGTGCATGCTGAAAATGTTAAATGGGAAAGTGATTATCTAAAAGGTGTCTGAACAACCTCAAATCGAGTGATTAGATTGTTACTAAATGAAACTTAAAAAAAAGAAATCTCCACGATAGAACAATGAGAAGTTTCGAAAAGTTCAACGGTGTAAGGAAATTTATAAGATTGTTAAGTCATTTTGCATACTTTTGGAAGGTGAATGTTTACTCTATATAAAGAGTAGTATATCTTATTTTAAGCAAGTCCAAAAAAATTAAGAGATATTTCCATATATTTGTAAAGTACAAATATTCAATTTGATTATATGGATAAGTATTTATACCTCTAAATTCTAATGTGCTAAAGTGTATAAAAAGATTGTATAATTGTTATTGAGTATGCTTTTTGAAAAATAAAATTGTAAATTATTCTAATATAACCTTTTGTAATTTAATTGTAGGCTTGTAAATGAGTCGAGTCACTCATGAGTAGATCAGTAGCCAGAGCAATAAATTTTAGCTCGATTCAGCATGATTTGTAAATGAGCAGCCTACAAACACGATTATGAGGCTCGATTCATAAGCGAGTTGGGCTCAATCACGAAGTTTACCTAATGAAATATGTCATGGTTTTGAGGCCATTTATAAAGAGAAAAGCCCATTAAATAGAGTTATGGAGCGAAAAAGGACAAGTATTATTTTCCCGCTGCATCGGAAAGTATGAGCATGAAGTTGATTGATGGAGATGGAGATATGAATATTCAATCTTTTCAAATCCCATAAATATCATCAAATCTTTTATTTTCATTCATTCTATCAACGGAGCAATCGTAATAGGTAACCATCCAATCAAATTTTGATCGGAGATTAATTTCTTTCTAATTTACGCTCTTCTTTCCCCCTTTTTCGGGTTGGGCTATGGAGATTTCGCCAGTGTTTGGTATAATCTGCAAAATTACAAGTGGCTTTTTTCAGAGTCTTGAGAAAAATCTTAAATTTTTATATAGTTTTGATAAAAATTCATGCTTGACAATTTCAACTACTGCTTATTAAGAATTTGTTTCGATCTGTCTGCTCGTTGTTTCTAATTGTAGCCTTCAGGTGATCTCTTCAATCCCTTGCGGGAATTCAATTCTGTTCTGTTATAATAGTCAATCACTCATATTTTTGTACTGTAGAAATTATCTTAATTGGTACGGAGTTGCGGGAGAGAATTTATGTGGCCGATGTGACATGAGTTTCACCGTTCTTTATGATGGTTTTTGTTAGCCGACCCTGAATCATTTCATTTCAGGACTAAGGCTTTCTTGTTGTTCTTGTTGTTGTTGTTCTTGTACTTTCTTGTTTAGTATATGCTTCGCTAGATTTGATAGAAAGGGCGCAATTATTCAGAATCAGCAGAGAAACAAACCACATAGTTTAGATTTCATCAGTGAATTGGTCTCCCATAGTTCTCGGTTACCTGCAATCCTATATAGCAAAAAATAGTCGAAAATGTGCATAAGACAGTAATGCTGTTCTTTTACGTTGACTGCCTTTGGGCTTTCTTGTAGGAGAAATATAAGCAATTTCTGTAGAAGGATTTCTATTCCTAGTAATGGAGAATGTTGATAGTGCCATTAAGAAACAAGTTGCAGCTCTTTTGCGGGTTATAAACGTTACGAGGTGCTTTAAGGAGGACAACATCCCATGCCAAATTGAAGAGGTAGTTATGATTGGATGTCAATTCGTAGTTCTCATTCTTTTTTTCTGTTATTTTTATGTCTTCATTTCCGAGTAGACTGGATTTGCATATCTGTTCTTTTTAATATTTCAGGGATTGTTCTTGGGTTCTTTTGGTGCTGCTAGTAACAAGGATTCACTCAAAAGCAAGAACATTACGCATATCTTGACTGTAGCTAATTCTTTGGCTCCCGCTTATCCGAATGATTTTGTGTATAAGGTTATTTCAGGTATATATCAATGCTTCCTTTTTATCGTGATGAGTCTTAATTCTCTTAGATAAGCATGTCTTAGATTTGAAGATGACCTACATCGTGACTATGTCAAATTAAGTTTTTCCTTTGCTTTTTACCCCGTCAAATCTGATAGTTGTTACTTGTCAATGCATGAAACCATATGGACGTACTAGAACTGAAACCCACAATAACTTCATGGTGTTCTTTGTGAGGTAGTCGCCGATAGAGAAGACACCAATTTGAGACAGTACTTTGATGAGTGTTTCAAGTTTATCGATGACGCTAAAAGACAGGGTGGTGGTGTTTTGGTTCATTGCTTCATCGGAAAATCAAGAAGGTGATTATGTTTTCCTGCATACATGCATTCTATGATTATCCTTGCTGCTAAACTATCCCATAATTTCTTAAATAGTAAAGAAATGAAAACAAGAAAATACAAATCAAATAGCAAGAGCAGTCTTTTAGCAATTCCTTGTTGAGCTTTGGTGCTGGCGTTTTTTTTATACAGTGATTACTCGTGTCTAATTTGATGAATATGTAGAATTGTTGACATTTTCTTTTGATTGACCTCATCTTTACACCTTGAAATTTTAACTGTAAATATGTTAATCTGTATAGCATAGAATTGGGGTAAGTCACAAGTGCATGAAAATGTTGGCGGGGAAAGATTTAGCAGTTATAGATGCTGGAACGTATATATGGTGGAATAAAAAATTATATTCTTCCTTTGCATCTCTTCTTACATATTGTAGATTTTCATTGATATATATAGTCTGCATATTTTATTTTTCCTTGAGTTGATTCTCTCGTTATTGAAATTTCGTTAGGCCTTTCCTGAAAGAATATGATATGTTTATGATTAATTCATTTGTTTCCTTGAACCTTTTGTAAGTGCACCTCTATTTGTTGTTCTAAACGGGTTTCGGAAAAAATTTCCCTGCCCACTAGTGTGACAATCGTCGTGGCGTATCTTATGAAATATCATGGCATGCGCCTATCTCAAGCTCTTGAACATGTGAAAAGCAGACGATCTAAGGCTGGTCCTAATCCCGGTTTCATTGCACAACTGGAAGACTTCGAGCGATCTCTTCAAGGTGCTTTTTCCTATATAACTAACATATGCATAGTCAATAGTGGTTAGCTTTATTATTCAGAACAATTATACATATTGTCTTGTAAGGTTTCCAGTTAATGCTAATTATTCTATCAATTATACTGATACATATTGTCTCGTAAGGTTTCCAGTTAGTGCTAATTATTCAGATCAATTATACATATTGTCTTGTAAGGTTTCCAGTTTTACTCATGCTACTATATCGTCCAATATCCGAAACACAAAAAGTTATAGTCTTCTAATGAGATTTTGTGGTATGGAGATTCATTTTCCAGAACTAACCAAATTCATATTCTTTTTGCAGGTATCTGATCATAATGGACAAAACAAAGACTAATGGACAGGAAGAGTAGTAATGCAGAATGCCGCAATTCCAGTCTCCGCCTTCAGTGGCATGCATTATATAATTTTCATCGACGTCGAACATGTAATATTCTGATTCCTTTTCATACCAAAATGAACCTATATTGATAAACTAGTTTTGGTTCAATCCATTGTATTGAGCTTTCTACTGGCTGGCAAGTGAGTCTCATCAGATACCTTGAATTAGAAAGTTGTTTGATTTTTTTTTTGACAGATAATGACATTTTGAATATGTGCTTACTGTTAATTTGTGGACTGATGTAAATCAATACTTGAGAGGATTGCATTAGATAAGTCTGTATGTAGTATGTAAATATGCCTATATTTTTGTTGAAAGGGACCTAATCTTTGTCATGCTTGAAGAGTTTTAACATAAATTTTGTCATAAATGAAAGGCAATACAGAGGAGAGCTACAGGATTTTATTCTTTTCCCTTAAGATCAAAATTTGAGTGCTTGGTATTGATATTTGTATCAACCAATTGTTTAATCCAAAAGTTAAACTAATAGGTATAAAAATTTAATTAAAATCGGGTTGCCTACATCATAATATATCCGATGTGAAATTGGGATCAAGAGAAGTATACCCAGGGCATAGGAACCGGCCAAAATTATTAGGGGTAATTTTCATGAATACTCTCTAGTCTTTATTAATTAATTAATACTTACATATGCATGGTTTAATCTTTGAAACAAATATACGATTAATAGTGGATGAAAGGGGTGCATATGCCAACTATCAACCACTATAATTCGCTCTGGAGGGGTGGTTTGATTTAGACTTGTGGTGTTAACGAGCCAAATCGTGATCAAACCTACCTAACTCTGGCTTGGTTCCAAAGATAAACATGATTAAGCTCTTGCATTTGAGAAAAGAGTTATAGAGTTTTCCATAGCTCCGCCACTGCATAATCAACACCATTGGCAAAAGATTATCTATTAGTTTAAACTTTTGATGTCAAAAGAGACTCTTTAATCAAATGACCGCGAGTTTAAATCACAACTTTTTCTATAAAAAAAAATGGGCTTATGTCATACACACTTTTTAAATTCAACGAACATGAATATATAACTAGATTTGGAACCTGTTCAATGCACGGAGTGTGCATAATAATTTTTCTAAATAACTTATTAATATGATAATAATAATAATAAAATAATAATTTATGAAATTGCTATTTTTATGAAATTGCTATTTAATTTTTTAGTTGTATTTTTTAATAATCTAATGTATATTTAAAATTCTAAAATATGAGAAATTGACACATCATTTTGTTCCAAATTAAATATACGTATAGATGAATATAAAAGAAGTTCTAGAGCGCTTTCGGAGTACGGTATTCTTTTACTTATAAATAAAATTTTATATTTTTTTATTATCCTAAATACCCCCGTATCAACTCGTCGTGCTTTATATTGTCATTATATTTTTTATTATACCCTAAATAACTTTGTATCAACCAGGCGTGCTTTATATTGTTTTTATGTTTTCTATTATACCCTAAATAGTCTCGTGTCAACCCGTCGTGCTTTATATTTTTAAGAAAGTACCATACGCTGATAGCGCTCTAAACTTTTTCTAATATATTTTAGATGCCTCTAAAAGAAATAGACAGATTAATTGATTGATAGGTTCATATATGGATAAACATATCTATTACAACTTTTAATCATATAAACTAATAACATATTTTTACCATATAAACTAATAACATAATTTTACATAAAAAAAAAAGCTTGTGAAAATGTTTGATTTTTCTAATTGATTGTATATATGACTGATCTAAAAAATTCATGAGCATAATTCCGTATCTAAAATATTTAAGAATTTTAGTTGAGTAGGAAATTAATTGTTTAATATAGAAATAAGATGGTGTGTAATTGTATTTGACTCCATTATGTAATGGGAATGAAATTAAATTAAATTATTAAAATTGAAAAATTAATATGATTTTAAAATTCTTAAAATCTAAGAAATTGACACCTCATCAATTTGTCTCCAGATTTTAATATAGTATAGATAGATATCACAACTAATGCTTAAATCTTATTATTAGGCAAAAAGGGAATTTGTTATATTTTTCCAACAAATTGCAGGGGAAAAATGAGGATGCATAGATGTGATATTATATATAGGCCATTCCAGACACTGGAAAACACATTAAATGTAGATATAAATGGGAATGAATTGCTATAGGATGAGAACTTTGGCACAAAAGAAAAGGTGTAGTGCTTTAATTAAGAATAATAAATAAAACTACATTATGCTTATTGAAAACCACGAGCTGATGAATAGTTATAATTGTCTACATCAGCCTCCTACAATATCTCTCTGATCTCTCACTCTTGCGGCAAGATCAGCAGGCACAGGCACAGTGATAATCTAACCTTGTGTTCATAAGAAGAAGCTCACAGCCTCATACACTATACAGTGAAAAATTTCATGCAGACATTGAATAGTTGTAGATATACTTGTCAATAAAATTCTGTTACAATATTGTATGTAACTGCTACTGGAAATCACAAGAAAAAGTAGAAGTTCTAATTATAAATTAATTGTGTCTTCTGAATTCTGAATCTCACTCAGAAATTGAATGGATAGAAAGATGTCCAAGATCATCCTCTATCTTCTTCAACATATTTATCTACTCATATATACCAACTAGCTAGGCCCCTAGCTATAGCTACAATAGCTTTGATAGCATTCATTTGCAGCAGTGTATCAGAAAATAGTACCTTCATTATCTATCAAATTAAAATTTTAGTCTAAATTAATTTCATGTAAAATATTCTACCATTAGAGATAAACGGACTGATGCAGTCGTCCATCAGCTTGAGAACAAGCAATTTGTTATTTGTATAAACTTGATTGATGACAAAGCTGTAATTTTGGTTAAGTTTGGAATTTCAGTTTTTCGTATTTTCAGACGCTATTTTATTTTTCTTGTTGGAACTAGCCTAAAATTATTGAACCAAATTCTTACATTTAATATTAAGTCTTTCTAAAGATGGTTACAATTAATCTAATTATATATAACTAGGTAAGCTTTTAATTTTTCAGTTTGGGTCTATTAAACTTTAAAATGTTTCCAAACGAGATTGTTTAACCATTATTAGAGAAATGGAAAGAAAAAAAGAAGGGAAAACAATGGAGAATAAATATGGTGAGAGGTCTTTAATTTGGAACAAATAATTTGGAAGCAATGTGTCTAATATTTGAGAACGAAGTGAGTAATCAATTATACAATTTTATTTTGTTTGCCGATGCATAAAGCATGTCATAAATTTCCTATTATTGTTGATACCAAAATAACTAAAATAAGAACAATTCTAGAAATATCCTTGCTAGAGTAGCATGACATGTTGAAGAACGATCGATGTGCCTCAAATATGGGAGTTGACATCTCAGATCGGGTCGCTACATATGGACCTTTTCCCTTGGATCTTGAGTAGCCGTGCAGTAACCAAAGAAAGTGTCGCGTTGAATGAAAAGAAAAGATGATTATTTAGCTAAGTTGTGGTATCAAAGTGTACTATCAGCCATGTAGAGTCAGGCCCACTATCGAGATCAAATCAAAGTACTAAGGAACAAAATGAGTCATTAGATCTATATAAGGACAATTAGTAAAGGAGTGTGTACGCCTCCTTGCGTCATAACAGTTAGAGACCTTTGGACTAATGATTGGGTACCCTGACATGGACATCGTGAACCTAAGGCACAACCCTCAAAATAATCACAAGCCACCACTATATAAGTGAATGTAAGGTCACATTCCAAACTATGTCCTATCTTATCAAGACACAAATAACTCTTTTGCCCAAAAGGATCCTTGAATATCATTGATTTTGATATCGGAGAAGGATCGCCGATCTACAGCTCCTTCTAACTTGATATTCTTCTATTTCTAATCATCGAAGAATGCATTTGAGGAAGCTCACACTTTAAAAGACATCAATTGTAATTATAAATCTAATTTATTATTCCACATTCAATTTATTTATAATTGATACAGTTTCTAATAATGATATTATAGCCTTAGTATCATCATATTAGTTTTATCTTAATAATCTTTTTGGCGAGTTAAATCTTAATATTATAACATTTAGAAAAACATCAACTTAGAAATATGTAAATTATAATTGGACCTTAACTATAAGTTTGAGCTTCTAGTTCAATCGGTTAATTGACATGATATCAGAACGTATATGAACGAAAGGTCCCCAGTTCGAATCTTGGCAACCTCATTTATTGGTGAATTAAAAACACATGGCAGCATGAACATGTAAATTACAGGCTTTCAGTTCAATCCGTTAGAGTTACTTTACAGAAGTCTAGAGTGGGAGAGAAAATAAACTAGATATGAAAATTACAAATAAATTATAAGCATGAGAATGTACATGAGAGTATGATGAAGAGGGGAATATACATGAAGAAGACATACAGTGTGAGAATATTCACTGCATAACATTGAAGAAGTTAAGGAATACCCACTTTCCCTTGTTTTTAACTCACGCCCCTCATGTAATTGTAATTGACCCCTAGTAATAAACGTGAGAGTGTGTAATATCTCATCTTCAACACACGTCTGAATTAAAAATATATAAAATAAAACATATATAGTAAAATAAAAGTGGGTAATTGTAACAACCTCACGGGACTGCAACATAGAGCATTTATGGATATGCTACCAACACTTCATGTTTAGGGTTTTCTTATTCTCTCTCTTATTATCTCTCTCTCACTTTCTTTCCCTATAAATACTCAGGACTTCAAATATAACCTAGGACAAACAATAGATCAAACATCTATAGCTTTAGGAAGAAATTCTCTGAGATTTCACAGAAAAAAATGGCACATATAGCAGTTGAAAGGAACAGGAGAAGACAGATGAATGAGCATCTCAAAGTCTTACGTTCCTTGACCCCTTGTTTCTACATCAAAAGGGTACTCTTTAACTTTCATTTTTATTACACACAGTGATGGGAATGCGGGGCGTCCGGAGTTCTCTCCGGTGATCTATAGGCCTCAATATGTTTATCGGAGGAGAACAAATCTAGTCTCCACCTAGAAAATTAGTGCAATTTTAAGTTTAACGTTTAACGATTGGTACAATTTCAAACCTAAATTACGAAATTGCATATGACAAAAAAAAAAATTACCATTAATTAGGCTAGATTGCACCAATTGGTTGACATTAGGATTCATATTACATTATTTTCTATGTAAGGCTACATCACAACGGGACACCGCCGACTTTCGGTAACTACCGAAGAGATAGATGGTTCAACTCCTCTCTCTCCACAAAAATTGGAAGCTGGGGGATGCAAATTGGCACCCCGACCGAGCTTTATAAAGTGTGTATTTGCCCCTTACTTTTTTTGGTGGAAGGGAGGGCACAAGGCCCGTGTATTTGCCCCTTACTAAACCGACTCTCTTCAATAACTATAGGGCTCTGGCTTTGATACTAGGAAACATCTTTGAACTAAAAGTTTAAGTTGATAGTTAACGCCTAACGACGTGTTTTATATTAATCTCTAACGATGTTTGTGTTTTATTGATTAGGCGGATCAAGCTTCGATAATAGGAGGAGTAATAGATTTCATAAAAGAATTACACCAAGTTTTACAAGCATTGGAGTCCAAGAAAAGAAGGACTAGTTTAAGCCCTAGTCCTAGCCCTAAGCCATTGCAGCTTACCCATATTCAGCAGCCTGATCCCAACTTTTTTTATGCCCAAGAAAATGACTTGACTAGTGCATGCTGCAATTCTTCAGTTGCTGACGTGGAAGCAAAATTATCAGGATCAAATGTGATGTTGAAAATAATATCAAAAAGAATTCCAGGTCAAATTGTCAGGATAATCCATGTTTTGGAAAAACTTTGCTTTCAGGTCCTTCATCTCAATATCAGTAGCATGGAAGACACTGTTCTCTACTCCTTTGTTGTTAAGGTATATTTCAAATCATCACTTTTCTATTTGCATATGTTATCACTTAGTAAAGTTTATATCTGAGAAGCCGGGAGAACTGGTATATCCGATCAATCAAAAGAGAAATGTATATAATTTCGTAAGAGATGATTGCTATTAAGAAATGTATGTGTGTAAGTGGTATTAATTGATTAGTCGAGTGCATTGCTCTGAAGTATTGTGGAACTTCGCATTCTATATTTATGCAATACTCTCTACGATACATTGGGATTTTATTAGTTTAATCAGTGCACTCAATTGATCAATGCATTTATACATATTTATGATTTTACGCTAATCATCTTTCATGAAAACGTTTCTTTTGATTAATCGGATATATTATGATAAAGTTACACCGTGTTATGATATATATAGTTGATCATTTGCTTTATTCTGAAACAAAGAGAGTCGACTCAACTTTAAGGAAGCTACTCTCTATGACTCTTTACTTGATTTTGGTTTTATTGTCACTGTTGAAGTCCCCATAAATTGAATGATATGTAAGCTATGTTATACATTCTTCTATGATCTTGAGGCGTTCTCCGATCCTGGATTGGAGTTATCAGTCTTTCCTAAATTTTTCTTTAAAACTAATTTTAATTAAAATTACATTTTCTTAATTTGTTTTTCTTCTCAATTCCTGAATTTGTGATGAGTACTAATTGTTTTAGAGTCATTTTCAACAAGTTGTGGAATTTGTGGATAAGTACTTGAGCATCTTAGGTTTTTACTTGCACATCATTCCCTACCCCACACGCATATGCATATTGCTGACACGTACGAGCACACTTACTTCCCTTCACACGTGTCAAGTTCATAAGCAAACTTTGAGAAAACCTTTGATTTCTGATTGATTCTGATGTGAATGTGATATGTACTATATGTTTTGACTATGTTTTTAGCTGGTTGTAAATAATGTGGTTATGGGTTGATGTTGTTGCAGATAGGGTTGGAATGTCAGCTAAGTGTGGAGGAACTAGCCGTTGAAGTTCAAAAAAGTTTTTTTCCTGATCAACTTTATACAAATCACTTGTAATTTTGCTAAAAAAATAAGAAAAAGAATCCGAGTTTGTGTGGTTTCTGCATGCAGAAGAGAATGGAAATTTAATCTTACTTGAATGGAAGTCGCAATTTCACTATATACAATGAGAGAATGAACTATCAACTTGTTCTGAAAAAACTCTCAATGTTTTTATCATAACATTTGTGGTTCGATATATCCACTATTGACATATACAGGATACTACAGAAAAAATCAATTGAGATGTTTCATTGATTATGAAAATCAAGATTAACTAACAAGTAAACTCAACGCTAAGATGGTTAAAACACGCATTATCACAGACTCTCAGCTCAACTTTGATGTGACGCACACAACAGAATGATAGTTGACATGTGTGTGAATGAACTCAAAATATTCTTTCTCTTAACAATAAATTGTCAAGAAATACCGCAAAGCCACTCGTAAATTTATGACCATCGTGAAAACTATCTCAATCTGTATCTAAAAAATCAAAGGATGAGGATGGAAAATGTAACATGAAATCCAATCCTTAAAAGTACAGAATTAATTCCACCCCTTAGACTATATGTTTATGTTATGTTCTTTTTTTACTAAATTGAACTAAACTAAATTGAATTATTGACTGAATGTCTAATGAATTTTACTGAATTTAATAAATTGAACTGAACTAAACTAAATTTTACTAAATTTAAGTAAAAAAGAACAAGGTTTTAGATACATTTCAAAATCTAGAAATTTCCAAAGAAATTAGTGTTATTCAAGAAAAATTAGCTAATTAGGATTACGAATTATGATAAATTGTTCATAAGTAGTAAAATGAAAGGAATTATGGGAAGAAAGGCTCACATGAAATATTCATGGGTAAAAACTGTATTGTCTTCTATTTAAGTTTCAAAATTCCTTCCATTAATTATTCACCTTTTTCTCCCTTTTGATCATTTAACTGTTAGCCTTACCACTAGGGGTGCCAAATAGTTCGAGCTCTCGAGCATTTACGAGCCTGACCTGAGCTCTCTTAGGTCATGCTCGCAACCAAACTCGGTTTATTTTTTAAATCTATAAATACTAATCAATTTTTTAAATTTTTTATATAACTATATTCAATATTTTATACCTTAAACCTAAATAAATTATGTATATATGATACATTGCTAGTTTTAATTTATAATAAATAAATGTATATAAGCTAAATAAATATTGTTGAGTGAAGCTGATATGAACATTATGCATGTAAGATAAATTTTGTTAGAGCTCGTGAAAGTTCGGTAAAAAAACTCGATTCAGTCAAAGTTTGGTCAATGTTCAGCTTGAGAGTGCTCAATTCAAAACTCTAACAAGCCAATAATGAACTACCCTAAATTTGGTATCGGTTCGGCTCGTCAATACTCCTGCTTACCACGGGCTGTAAGAAACAAATTTAACCATTAATCACGCATTTGCCAAATGCCAAGTAAATGAATGATATCTAGATGGGCTCAGGAAAGGAAATCCAAAGTACCCAATTTGGCCCATATATTGGGCTTATATTTCAGCCCATAAATGATGGATATCATCATAAATATATTCTAGCCCACCTAATTCATATTGCAACTACCCATTCACTTTCACTCTATAATTGTGATAGAGATGTCTGAGCAAATATCAAAATTAGCATAGTTAATTTCCAATTTTCACTAATTAACGCTGACCTCGCACTATCCTTTCATCTCACCTGGACATCAAATAATAGTTATAATAATAATAAGAATAATAATAATAATGTTATCATTATAATCCAAAGTATGGGCTCCATATAATATATCTTTCTCAATATTAACATTTGAATCCATCCAAATTTTGTGCCTCCATAATTGCTTATATTCACTCTTCAAATGAGCTGGTTGCCTGTCCATTTCCTCTTTTATTTTTCTTCAATTCAATGTCCATATGCAACATCACAATCATTCTATTAAAACCCTTTATTATTAAAAAATCACTATTGAAATGAAGGCTGTCTTACCGTCTAAATTCCGCTTAACCATTTAAAATCGAGTATTCAATTTAGACCGATTTAACCGTCTAAGTTAATATAGACACTCAAAATTCGACTTATTTTGAATATTTCTTAGTCCTCAAAAGAACCTTGATCGTCATGCTAGCGATTTTTACTACACCCCGTTAAAAATAACATTAATTTCTCAAGGAATTAATGAATTGAAGAGGGTATAAAGGTATGATTGAGCTTTATGCATTTTTTGCAGGAAAAATGTCATAATTATTTTCCAGAGGTGTGTCTCTTAAGTGGGGGGTGTTGAATAATCATACTTACACCTGAATTGTTTTTAGGAATTCAAATCTGAAAAACCCAGAAAAAAAGTGGCTGACTTTGACCATCTTTTCATGACTAATAGGGGATATATAAATCAATTATTACCATGTGAATTATTGTCCATAATTTCAAGAAAATGATAGTAGCTCTTAGCAATTTTCACTGTAATCCTTTTTTTTAATTGATCATAATCTAATCACCTCGGTCTAAAGGTTGTTCACTAACCTTTTGACTGATTTCTCTCTTATATTTACATTTATTTGAAATTAAACACGAGATTCATTTAAGCGATTAGTGACTTTTAATAATTATTCATTTAAAAATAATTGATATTTCATAAATCGAAGAAAATAATTATTTTTTCATATAATCCTGCAGTTTTAGATTATTTTTTTAGGAGCATGTGTAGGAATTAGTTTCACAACAATAAATCAAATCAAAATGTTATATAATGTATTATGAAAAAATAAATTTTCCTTAATCCCAAAACAATGAAAAAATAATTTTCCAAAGAAACATTTTAACTATATCTCAATTTGAAAGAATCTTAATCGTATTACCAACATCTTTATTATGTTCATTGCAATAGAATGAATAAACAAAGATTACATTTAGAATACTACACAAACCAAAAGTTGCTGAATTGTTCCATATGGATCAAGCTAAATGTTACGAAACTATGCTACATATGTTGAATGTCTATTTTCTAAAATAACACATAAAACAGATAGAACTAAAATTTTACTAAGATATAAGTTTCAAACTATTAATAAAGGTTTAACTAATTTCAAAAAATACTTCAAAGAAATAGAATTGTTTTATTTATAAGGAGTCATATAGCTTTCTAAATTAGTAATATGAAACATTTAACACACCTCATCACGCAAACTCATTTAGTTTGTCGCAAAGATTATCAGTATCGTTGTATAATTCCATATTAATAAGGAACTAACTAACCTTAAAATGTACCTCTAAAAATTATCTTATACATTTAAGAGCCATAAGCTTTCTAAATAGTGACATATGACACTTGACGCAAATGAAGTACGATATATATCTAGTCTTCTTTTACCTTCAATTATTGTTAACCCTTGTAATTATTATTATTATTATTATTATTCTCTACCAAATTAACCATATCCGAAGATTTATCCACTATACTTGGATTTTTACTTCCATATCACGCAATCAATCATCATTTGATAAGACATACTTATACTGTAAAACTTTTAATCTGTGGATGATATTACATAAAAGATAAAATAATTAAGGGAAATTATTATATACATATAGAATTTATCCTATATTAAGAAATTAGAATAAAAAGTAATTGATTTGACCACAATAAACCTTCAAGAAATGAAAATGACGTGACACATTAATTTCGTCATAACTGAAATACACCAACACATGTGCAAGGACAAAATATTTTTCAACCTCTAAAATGAAATAGGTAAAAAGAAAGAAAAAGCAACTATTTTATTAGTTTTTCTTTGTTCATAGTCTAAAAAACGACATATTTTTAATAGTCTTGGTAAAAGTTGTAGATGTAGACTATGGTCACTTTGTTTTTCCCTTACTTTGTCTATACTTTGTCTTTTTCACCATTGGATTAGTTTTTAACCCATGATCCAATGGTTGACAAAACAAAATAATAGTTACTTTGTGAAAAACAAAGTGACCATAGAATATCCCAAAGTTGTAATAACTGATTATAATTTTTCGTAAAAGAAATTGATTGTAATTTAAAATAATTTTAATTTTTCAATATTTTACCAATATTATCTAAGAGCCCGTTAGTTAGTCGGTTATTATTGTGAATAGAAGCTATGGATGTCAAGCATAGGGCGAAAAGAAAGAAATATTTGATAATTAAATAAAAAAATATTTGTAAAACAACAAAAATATGTATTTATTAAATTATATTAATATTATAGTTATGTTCATAATAAAAAAAATATTAATACTAATTTTTGGATGATTTTTTCAATTGCGATGAATTATGATCTTTTTTAGAGCAAACTTTCCTGAAAAGAGTTTTACATCTATTATCTATCGATGAGAAAATGGTAATTTTGAAAAACATATATTTACATAGAAAAGCACGAAAAAAATTTAATTTTATGTTAGAAAGATTTTATTAATGTTTTGATAATTCTGAAAAACATATTATTTATAATTGTACTGATAATATTATGAATCCGTAGTTTAAAAGCTTACACATATAGGGATGGCAATGGGTACTTTACCCGCGGGTAATCGGCACTACCCGCCCCTAATGGGTTTACCCATACCCGGTCTAAAAGGGTATGGGACGGAGATGAGATTTAAAACACTACCCGTGGCGGATACGGGACGGGTATGGGATTACCCCCTAGGGTACCTGGTACCTGTTACCCGTGATATATTTGAGGGTAATGGGTATCCGTACCCGTACCCGTCCCGTCTTATTAAAAAGTATACATAATATATAAATATACATGTAACTCAATCAAATTTGTATAGGTTTATAATAATGGCCCATTATTGTTTTGAAGGTTAATGAATGTGGATTATAATTTCAAATGCAAGACAAATGAAGATTCTATCGAGATGAAAACTTTTTTTAGATTTGGAATTATTTTTAAATTTATGTATGGATTAAATGTTTTTTTCTAAAAAAATTATGGTTAGCATGTATTATGCATGAACGGGTATGGGTACCCGTGGGAACCCGCTATTTACAAGGGTTAGGGTATGGGATTGCAAAAGTATACCCGTTAGGGTAATAGGACGGGTACGGGAAATGCCAAAATTAATGGATACGGGTATGGAAAGGGTACTACCCGCGGGTACCCTACCCGTTGCCATCCCTATACACATAGAATTGTTTTTGCAAATATATATATGTGGTATAAATATTTTATTAAATAAAGTATCTAACGTCGCATTTTAAGCCCTTAAATCACATTGAAAAAATGACAAACTGTTACTTGATAAAATAGGTTGCTATAGTATGAAATCATTATTGTTGTAATTTAATTTAATAAAAATAGTTTATGAGAAAAAAAGAAAGAAAAATAGTGAAGAAAAGAAAAAAAAAGGAGAGAAAAAGAAAAGAAAATAACGAAGTAAAGAGGCGTGGAGAAGGGACGGAGTGGGTCCCATTTGAAACCCCAGAAATTAAAAACCGTACACTCTTATTTTAGATTCCCTATCCTCCCGTTTATTACAGCCGTTACTTAGCTGCCGTCATCTTTTTTCCTTTCTTTTATTTACCGGCTCCGTTTCCCTCCTCCCTCTCTCGGCTCGGCTTGGCTTGGCTTGTTTCAGCCCCGTTTTTCCTCTCTGTATATATAATATATATATTTCCTCACCAATAAATCAGTTAATCAGACTCATAAATAACACGACATAGAATTTTTCGTTTAATTGGTGAGAGTATATGATTTAATTTATAGCACATGCATCTACACCTTGATTTGCAAATCTTTTTATGTCTAGAAGATTATGATAAATAAATACAAGTAAAAGAGATACTATCATGAATGATAATTTCAAATGAAGTACTAATAATAACATCCTATTTTCTATCAAAGAAAATAATGATATTGTATTTTCTAACATTATTAATATCTTCCTTTCGCAAAAAAAATAAATTTAATATGTTAATAACATTGAGAAAATCTAGTTCCATAGTTACCTTAAAAATGATTTATTAATTCATGTTTTATTTTTGTTGAAGCTTAATTAGTTTGTATATGAATATTATATTTAGTTTTTGTAGAATTATTTGTATTGTTTTATATTTGATCTATTTAGGCTTTTTATTTTAATTCTGGTATGAAAAGTTTTGTAGAACTCTTTGTAAACTATATATACATCATTGTAAATGAGAATTGAGGAGGCTGAATTTACCGCAGAAATTTAACAATTTTAAATAATCGTATATGACTAAAAAAAGTGTCTTCGTTATTAAATTAACCACATTTCTTCATTCTTCTGTTTTGAGCTCATATACATCATGGTGTGTGAACTACATTTTCTTGATGCTTATATATTCATAATCTAATTGTTAATTGTTATACATAATATAAAAAATATCATTTTCTGAGTGAAAAATAAATAAATTATAACATGTCAAACTAAAAATTGTATATGCAAATAAGTTTTATTTTTAATAATATTATATGGTTAAGTTGCACTAAAAAAACTGAAACGGTTAATATTTTAAATTTTACATCAGAATTTTATTATAACATTATCAAATAGTCTATTTGGAATTAACACAGGAAAATTACGAAAGACAAAACACAAAGACATTAGTAGTAAAAAGGTTACTGTATAAATATTAAAATTGTGGGTTGTGCTAATACGTACATAATACGTATAGTAAAAAATAATTAAAATAGCAAGTAAGGACAGTAAAGTCAAAGAATTGAATTCCGTGTAGATAAGTGAGAAACGGGAACGTGAGATTTTTATTTTTTTATTTTTTTTACTTTTGAGTATCTTTCACGAGTTTTTTGTCGCAATAGTAAGTCAGAGTATTTTCAAAGTTTCTCTCTGTAACACCCGAAAAAAAATTAACCGCATCAAGCAGCCTCACATCATCCACCTAGCGATCGAGCCAAAAACACATCTTACGACCATTACAGACAATTTTACCAACACCTTCTTTAAGCAACAACGCGCCCGCTACTACAGTAAAATCATAAAATATTGGACAGCTAATATGAAAATTAATGAAAAATATTTTAAATATATAAATTAATTTTCATCTATCAATATGTAGATATAAACAAGATTTTCGATGTGTTTGTTTCTCCGTTTTACAACTACTTTTCGCTTTTTCAGCTTAAAAAGCAGTTAATATGATGTTTGGTTAGAAATTTAAAAATCTATTTTTTTGCTTTTAAAGTCAAAAGCGGTTGTTTTTGAAAAAGCAACAAAATACTGCTTTTATATAGAAAAAAAAAGCTCCTAATCTTATTTTACATTTTTAAAAAATACATTATGTTCTAATTAGTCATTTTATACACTAATAGCAATAATTAATTTTAGTTTTACCAAACACTAATAATCAAACATCAAACCACAAACAACAAAATGAAACAGCAAACTGCAAACAGGAGCAAAAAACAGCAATCATGAACAACAAACGGCAAACTAGAATAGCGGCACCATACTACTCCTAAATTACTAGAAAAAATTAACACTAAGAACCTTATAATATATTTTGATAATTCAATTACTAATTAGTATTTTTGGCATAACATATATAGGAAATAAGAGATGAGATAACTTAAGAAGTGGAAAACATATGACGTTAATGTTTGAATTTCTGCATTCACGTAGGTTTCAAAAATCTGTATGTCCTACATATTTGCAACTCTAATTTGGAATGCTAATTCGTTCGAATCTTAGTTTGGGAACAACTTAATCATGATACCGAAAATGGAGTTTTATAAGTTCGACTTTATTTTTTTTGTGATTGTGCATGCAACTTTGAGATTAGAGGGGTCACTATATACCTAATTTAATTATTTTGTTAATTCAGCCGTTTATTTATGTTTCGGATGTTGAAGTCACACAAGGCAAAACCGAAGTTTCAACCCCACAACAAACGAAGCCTTAAAGGAATTTTGGAGACAACCAAATGAGAGGCCTCTGATAACAAGAAAGATAAATAGCATTGGACAATAATTAAAATAAAACAATGATAGTTGTCACAACGAGAATGACCAAATTAGTTGTATTATAACGTTATATATTTGTACAAGTATGATGAATCATAAAAGTGTCACCTCCTCTCTTACGTCTATTGCATAAACTAATGTGCAAAAAATGACATGTATTATAAAAATAGAATATGGTAACTAGCCCGTTCTTGAACATGTGCAACTATACGAGTTACATAGGAACCTTAGTTGAGGGGTCAGATTTTGATTTTACTTTTTCGTATATATAAAATACTATGTAAATTCTTGGCTTTACACTTCAAACTTTATAAAATTTCTTACAATCATATAATAATTTTCTAGATTTTTATTCTTAACCTTTATAGTGTAAACTTCAAAATTTTCTATAAAAAATAACACTATTTAAACAGATATTAGTTTGAACTTGTATCAAAATATTATTATCGGTTCGAAGTACATAGTGAATTTTATTTGCTATGATGCTTTGCACACGACTTCCAAAATTTGCAAGACGAGCTTGTGCAAAATACTAAAATATCAAATTTCTTTTATTCATATTTATATTTTTTTGAACTTAAGTATCAGAAGGATGTGGTGAGTTACCAAAATTGGAATAACAAAAATAGCAACTCCAAAGAATTTTCACAAGTTTCTTTATATCACAAAACTTGGTGTCCAAGTTTTAAGTTAATCCCCTAAATCTTCGAGCAAAACTTGGTCTCCAAGATTTAGGCATGAAATATATAGCATATTATCTTTATCTCTTTTCTTAAAAAAATGTATTCCGTATTAACAAATGCATTATTTGAATTAAAAAAAGCCTAACTACATCTTTTACATATTAATTTTTGGCACATTTTATGTGAATGTTCTTGTTTGAAATGTATATAATGCAGGTCCTTTTACCATATGTTTTTAATCTATTAATAAATGGAATTGTCAAGACTCGAACTCAGAACCTTTGAATCGCAAGATCTCTGATATCATATCGACGAACAGTTGGAACCAATATGTACCAATAATATATTAATAAAGGCAAAAGACACTATTCAGCCGTTAACTTATTCTAAATATGTGCATTTGGCCACTAGCTTTTTATTTGGTTACATTTGGTTATTCACCTTTATAATGTGGTGAAAATCTTACCATTATTGCGTTAATTATGACATTCTTATGTTTGTATTAGTTCATAATTTTTACTTTTAGTACCATTTTCTTATTTCAAATAGAAGAATTTTAATGGTAACATTTTTATCTCCTCTTAATTATGATTTAAAAATGGTGAAATTTCACTAAATTAATAAATTAATAGCTAAATATGATCAAATTACAAAGGTGAGTGGTCAAATATGACAGTATAAAATATTAGTAGCTAAGTGTACAAATTTGAAATAGACCAGTGGTTAAATAAGTTCTTTTACCATCAATAAATTATCACTAATTAAACTAATTGGGAGTTTCAAAGAAGAGTTAAATTTTGTCAAAATCCTCACCAGTTCCACTAAAATAATTGGTTAAGACATAGGATGCAAAACGTTAGGAAAGTATAGGGAATAATGGAATAAAATACATGAATTAGTTAAGTTAAAAATTAATTGGAGACACATTGCATTATAGTTACATAGATACACCAATGGTTCAAACTTAGTATTCAGTGAGAGAAGTGTTTGTTTTGTCCGGCATATACTATTGAGTTTAATTAAGTGAAATTCTTATTGTAATTATACTACTAATTAATTGTAACTTTTTTATAATGCTTACCATGAATTTAAGGACAACCTCTCTCTCTAGTCCTTAATTGGCTACTTACTTACTTCATTCGCTCCTTTTTTTAAGAACCGCAAAAACAGGGTCAAATCCTTTCACTTTTGAATATTATAAAAAATATCTAATTCATAATCCTATAATTATAGAGAATCTTTTACTTTAGTTAGAGTATGTTTGGTGCAGCTGATAGCTATTACGGTTATTGTTAATTGTTACAGTTGATTGTTATTTTTTAAATTTTTTGAAAAAGATAATAATCATTCATTCATAGAAAAGTAATTAAAAAATTACAATCGAAAAATACATAACATAAGTTTGAATCTACATTTTCAATATCATAGACCATGATGTGGAGAAATAGTAGACTGCTTGAAACTGTTTTTGGCACATTGACGAGAAATACACTCCACCCAATATCGATTTCATAGGCTTTTGCTTTTGGAATGACTTCATCAATCTTCAATGAGTGATCATATCTATATGATAGCATATAAAAACCTTCCATCAAAATATACCACCCATAAAATGGGACGAACAAAATTCTCTCATATAAAGAGAAAAACAACGACCACACATATAGATAGAAATATCTCTCGTATATGGAGAAAGAACAAAAAATTTCAAATAAAGAAGAACGTAATAAATCTATCAAGCTTTTTTTTATTCAAAAACAGGAAGGAAATAATATAAAGTTAAAAGTTGGCTTATCTTCCAACTAAAAGCTAGAAGAAAACTTTAAAACCGGATGAAGAACTTCAAACTTCTTGGTGGCTAGAGTTTGAGAGAGGGAGATTCTGCAAAAGCTCTTTTGGTAGTTGTTTGTTATCGATTTTCATTGTTTATTATTAGTTATTTTATCTATTACTGTTTGATAAAAATGGAAAGTACAAATTAAACCCTGGTGGTTACAATGTTTTGCTATAGGAATGTGGTTTTATTTTTTTGCAAAAGAAGGTATGTGGTTTACATAGTTGACAAACAAAGGAAATTCACTAATAACATTTGCCACATCATCAAGTCAACCATCCACGTCATCAAGTCAACATGACATGTCATAAAAAATTAATATTTTATTATGACACGTAATCAAAGTCAACAAAGAACATAATCAAATACTAACACCTTAAGTCAAATTCTTTTAATTGTCATTTTTGTAAACCACATGCATCTTTTTGCAAAATTAAAATCACATTCCTCTATTTACAAATCCATGAAACCACGAGAGTTTTATTTTTTTACTTTTTCCTTGATAAAATTGTGATGAACAGTTGACAACTTTGCTTCATTTAGTATTGTTGTATCAAAACCACATGAATCGAGTTCTCTTCCTCTTGTTTGTTCGAATTTTGTTTTCCTAGATGCAAGGATTGATTAATTTAAAGATGTTTAGTTCAGCCTTGCCAATTCGGATGGGAACGATATATATGACACTCTGCAGCCCAAATTAAAAGCACAAAGTAATAAAATGATAAACATGGGTTATATAATAGTACTGCAAATTAAGTAGACTTCGAAATTGATCAATAACCTAATGCACTCAACTCAAGTATACAAAAATTAGCTATACGTTGCAAATTAGTGTTAATTAGTGAACCCAAGAACAGTACACCACCAAAATTAATATTTTATACTAGTCTTTAGAAACTTTTTGTAAAAAGTTTAATTTAGTTGTAAGAAATAGATAGAATTAGTCACATTTTTAACTGAGTTTAGTACTGTATTCAGGATTGACTGTATTATTAAATATTAAATAAGAGATTAGTAATGTACTACTATATTAATTTAATTAATTTGAATAAGAAATTGAGAATTTTTGCGGGACAAGAAAGAAAATATGACAGTAAAAGGCAAATGTTAAGTGAAACAAGAGCACATGCGTAGACAGAGAGTCTTGGAAAATTAAGCAAACAGAGAGCCATTGTCCTAATTCATAGGAATTTGCAAATTATATTTTAATTAATTAAGTAATTATTGGCTTAATGCATAGAGTCACTTAATTTGTTTCAAAACCTTTAAATGGTTACCTGAACTTTCAAAAGTTTCTAAGTGTATTATTTTCTATATAAAAGTTTCTGAATTGTCATGTATTCTTATTAGAAGGTTACGTATCACTTTTTATTTTCGTATGATTACTTTGGTAATCTTCAAATTTAAAAATTAATAAAAACATAAGCGACTAATGATTTCATTTTCAAAGTTTATTGACTTTCTATATCATCTAAACGGATTACTTTTATTATTATGTTTTGTATCGGATATGGCTTGCAGCTTCTCAGTAAAGCCTGTAGATAATGAAAGATGTTTGTATTGCAATGAAATAATAGAAAAACTTATTAAAGCGAGTATTCCAAGAAATTTACACTTATTTTATTTATGTCGGAACCGAGTCAGAAAGGGCCATGAGCTTCCCCGGGCCCTCCGGCCGCTAGAGCTACCTTTTTTAAGAATGATTTCGACCACCTTATTCTCTTGAACATTGGGATTGTCATGTTCCATAAACTTTTCAGGAAAAATTGACATTGGTAAAAATTAACCCTCTAATACTAAAGTTATGTATTCCCCATTGTATTTACAAGCTATATTTTGTTTTTTAAACAATTATAACGAGTTATCTGTAAGTTTGTGACGTTTTAAAGTTTAAGAGGGTATCAGAAATTTTGGAACGATTTGAGGATCATAGTATATAGTATTAAGTTTTAATTAAATATATTTATTTGTAATAAAACCAAAATGAGCAGTTAGGCTGCCATTGTCAACCGATCAAAGTCCAAGAAAAGAGCCTTTTGTTTCTGGGTTTTAGTAAACTGAAAATTTTACTACTGTAATTAATTAATTACTAATATTCGGTCCATGTGATATTTACAGCTCTGTAATTTAGTAATTAATATTTCTTGATCCCAGTGCTTTGAACCTTGAATTCCTCACTTTGACTTACGTTTATTCTTTCTTTTAGTAATTATTTAATGTTGTTGTAATTAAATTCTTCGTGTTTAATTATTGGGGGAATTGTTTTCCAAGCCTGCTCTTAATTACCTACTACTTGTGCAGTAGTAGTAGTCTTTTTTTTTACCATTAATTTATGTGATTTATTACATAAACCCAAGATAACAGCTAAGGAACTACAAAGACAAAGCCCATGGGCCTGAATGTAATGCTAGTTAAACTGATTTTGTTACAAAAGTAACTCGCACAAAAGCTAAGGAACCAAATTTATTTTAGGAGACGAAATAAGGTAAAAATCCATAGGGGAGGGATCAAGTGTGACAAGATCATTTGGAGTGACAATTTTTATGGTGTAACAATAGGGACAATTTAGTAATTGACTATGAAAAGGTGGCAAACTTGTAAATATATAGAAAAGCCTTGCACGCATGAAAAAAGGGAGGAGGAGGAAGGTGATGTCAGCGCTGATATCATCACATGAGAGAGAAAAAAGTTTTATTTTTTTATTAAAAATACATTTTCCCGATGATCCCGAACTCGATTTTTGAAAAATTTTATACCGTTGGATTCGTATTAATTAGCCGGTCATTTTGAGATCCATTGTGTTCAAATAAAAACGATTTTTTTTTTCAAATTTCTTTGATTTTTATCCATTTAATCATTTTCATAATTTATTGCCACAAAACTGTGCAGAATTTGGATTTAGTCCGAGAATTAAAGTTTCTTAGAATTACAATATACATTTTCTGGAATTTTTCCAGAATTTTCTGAGCAATTTTTGAATTTTTTTATCAAAACTTCTACAATTCAAGACGGTTTATAAAAAGAAAAAAGGTGACATGTTATGTCTATATCTCTCTAATATTCCAAAATAAGATCCTAAATGTCTCAAAAGAAAACTATAATCCAAAAAACATGTTGATATCAGAATACACTAATATTCCAAACAAAACATGCGGATATTCCAAAAGTCATTTCCAAATATTCCAAAATGAAAAAAAATCGTTTTTATTTGACCACAATGGATCTCAAATCATTGATAAGTTTTGGAATATCGTACTATGCCTTTTGAAACATTCTGGTTTGTATTTTGGAATATTCCAAAATGAAAAAAATAGTTTTTATTTGACCACAATGGATCTCAAATCGTTTTTGTTTGTGTTTTTTGGTTTTTTTATTATACCCTAGGTAGTCTCGTATCAACCCGTCGTGTTTAGGAGTGTTTTTTGTTTGATGTGGTTTTATGTTATGTTTGGAATATTGTAGTATGCGTTTTGGAATATTGTACTATGCCTTTTGGAATATTCTGGTATGTATTTTGGAATATTCCAAAAAAATCGTTTTTATTTGACCACAATGGATCTCAAAATGACCAGCTAATTAATACGAGTCCAACGGTATAAAAATTTTCGAAACCGAGTTCGGGATCATCGGGAAAATGTATTTTAAAGAAAAGAAATAAAAGACTTTTCTCTCTCCTGTAATGACATCAACGCTGACATCATCAACCCACTTCCCTCACCATACACGTGTATGCCCCTCGTACTATGCCACCTTTTCCATTTAATTACACAATTGCCGCATGTTGTCACACACTAAAATTCTTGTCACACCATCTCAAAAGTGTCACATCTGAACCCCTCCCAAAATCCATGTAAGAATATCACCAACGATTATGTGAGCAACACAAAGTTCCAATCTTAGTAAGACCATGAACGAAGGAGGGATTTCCTTCGCAATAAATATGACTAAAACACATCGAGCTATTAACAATAATTTTAAGATAATGTACCTAATTTGAAAGAAGTTCTAAATCAAATTGAGAAATATTAAAGTAGCAAATCCTCCGCGTAACTAATCACGCTCAATCCAACAAGAGAACCACTCAGATGCATAAACAACTTTTATGTAAAAAGACATCTGCTTTTAATTTTGCCTAAACCGTCTATTAAATGGTTTACAGATAACTATGTGTAAGGTTGTTACGAATCCATAATTCATATCTCTAACATCTATTGGTGCCTTGTTAAAAAAATTTGATATTTATATCTCAAAAACTAAAATTACATACATAGATTTAAACAACAACAACATTTAGCGTCTAGCGTTTCACTTTGAAACGTAGGGAAAATAGTGCTTGGTTAGGTTTAAACAATAATACCATTTAGCACAACATTGATGTCAAATTAATGTCAAAAAAATATCAACTTTCAAAATAATTAGATCTGCTAACGATTTTGAAAAAAAAAAGACACGAACATAAAAACCGGTGAAACAGTGAAACTTGAATGTGGAACTTTTTCATTTATTTTTATAACTACATCTCAGCATGATGATTTTATTAAACACAAATATTTAAACAGCTAACAACAACAATAAACAACAACGATAACACCTTGCAATTAACAGCTGCACTAAGAAAACCTTTAATGCAACTTTTTTAGCTCTATTGATCCCATAGATTGATCCATATTTCAAGGCATTGTATGTACTAACGCACAAGCTTAGTCTACATAAGTGGCTATGCTTGGAGTAAAATTAAAGATTTAATGATGACGAATAGCTAAGACAAAATGAACATCCTTATGAGGTTTTGTCATGCTATACTCTCTTAATCCATATTATTATGCTCTAGCAAATTGCCTGCTTAATTATATACTCTTTCTGTCCCATGTTATTTGTCGTTTTGAAAAGTTAAATTTGTCCTATATTATTTGACGTTTTGCATTTTCAAGAAATATTACATGTAGTTTTTTCAACTTTATCCTTATGAGTGGCTAGAAATTTATAAAGAATTTTAAATGTTAATTACAAGAGGAAATATCGTAATGTTAATTAATGAGTTTCGGAATATGTATGTAGAAATCTCAAACGACAAATAATTTGGAAGGAGGAAGTATATATCACACTACCTTTTTTTTCTTCTTGTAGAATAAAAGTAAAAAGAATAGTTGGACATGAAATAAAAATTAAAATATCCAAAGGTACCATAATTGCTTAATTAGCTATAATACTTTTGATCCTTCTTGCCTTATCATTAGTAGAAATTAAGGATAAGCATGAATTATTGCCAAAGGATTATTGTGAACCACAAATCCCAATTTAATCATTTTTAACTAGAATAATGGAATTCTTATTTGACTGTGGGAAACCATACTACACTCTATTTATAATGTTACTTTAGTAGTTATACACTCTACATATGAACAGGGAGATCATGAGTTCGAATCATACTAGAGACGGTGGATTTTCATTTGTTATTTAATGTAAATTCAATTGCACAACTTAAAAAAAATTAAAAAAAATAAGAAGATTTTGATTAGTGAATTAAAAAAAGTTGTTTAAATATCTTAAATACATTACGTTAACCAAAAACCAGCAGATCGAGGGAAAGACGAATTCATCAAACTAATTGTAGAGGTCGTTAGTGGTTGGAACTATTGTGGTGAAAGTCAATACCATCGTTGGAGTTGTCATTTAAAAGAAATTAAGCAGATGCCTCAAAGAATGACAAGGTTGACGAGAATAGGGAATCCGGAGAAACAGACTAAAAAGTTGTCGAAGAAGGCTAAGGAGATAGTTGAAAAACAACAACAACAAAAAAATTATTGTAAGGATATTTGATCGTAATATTCTAGGGCTCTAACACGATTTTAATCAAATACTAAAGTGTACAAAAAGTTTTTAACGCCTATGCTTTAGAATTTGGAAAGTAATTTACCAAAATATTAAGTTTGCAATTTGAAATAAAAATCTAGTACAACACTATGCCAAAACAAATAATTAAATAAGATGATTGGGCCTTTTGATGATTTGAGATCAAACCTGCATTTGAGATATATATTACAGTTAATCAATATATTAAGCAATCACTAATGATAGTAGTAGTTGCAAGTGGTCAATCTATTAATTAACTAGCCACCTAGATATTAATTAACATTAATATACAATAATCATATGGGTGAAGATATTTCAATTGGAGATTAAAAACAAAATTAACATTAAATAAATTAAAGTAGATTAGTTTAGATATAGCTAGTTAGAGTTAACAATTAATGATAGTGATTAGTGTCACTAATTTAAACAAAAGAATTGGAATTTTTAAGCTACAAAACAAATGTTGGTGCATGGCCACTAAAGCCACAACTATATATATCTTGCTAGTTGATTCAATCATGCTACAATTAAAACAGTACTCTCAATATCTCCTTTTTCATATAATTTATTTTATTTTATTTTCTTAATTTGGATAGATAAGTATTTATGAATAACATATTTATTTATCGTTATCTGATTGAATTAAATCATATAAATATTCAGGTTATTCATTCCCACTGTATGCGCTGCACCCTACATATATCCTTTGCCCCCTGACATTAAATTTACCGGTTAATAATGCAAATCTAGCTAGCGAAAATTATTACATGCACACAGTATTTATTTTTTATTTTACTTTAACAAATAAAAACATTATACAGTAATGTTCAAGTGGTCCTTAAATGTCCAAATTGAATTTGGACATTGACCCTAAATTTAATAATTTCGTTCATATGCACATTAAAAACTAAATCCTAGACACTAAAAACTAAACCCTAGACCCTAAATCATCGACCCTAGACACTAAAAACTAAACCCTAGACCCTAAATCATCGACCCTAGATGATGTGATACTCGGACTAATAATTCGATGACACGTCACATATTAGTATCTAGGGTTGATGATTTAGGGTCTAGGGTTTAGTTTTTAGTGTCTAGGGTCGATGATTTAGGGTCTAGGGTTTAGTTTTTAGTATCTAGGGTTTAGTTTTTAATGTGAATATAATCGAAATTGTTAGATCTAATGGTCAATGTCTAAATTCAATTTGGACATTCAAGGACCACTTGAACATTACTGAAACATTATAACCTTGAAATCTATAGTAATGAGTCGATCCTCAGACGTTTTCAAGGTGAAACACTTGACTAAAAAGTAGCTGGAAATGTAGTAATGGGGATGAAATAAATTAAATTATATGATATGATATTAAAATATGAGAGCAATTAACGGGAATATTATCAATATGTAGCATTTTAAAACCGTAAAGGGTTAACTATTAGACCGGGGGCAAAACAGAAAATGAAAAAGATTACAACAATGTATTTAAACGTGATCATAGGCTCCGGGCCTGACTCAAATCACCTGACCCAATGGAATTTATCGAAAAAATTTAACCTATATTTAGAAGAAATTTTATTATAATCCGAATAATATGAAAAATGTATTTTGCGGCACACTAATCATTTTCAAGTGAGGTGATAAATTTTTCAAATTTTATTGGTCGGATTCATTACACCTAATTAGATAGAAGTTCTAATATGTTAAGTATTGTGTCATTTTTCATTTTCTCAGCTAGTAAAATGAGTCACAATACTTAACATGCTAGCAGTACACAATATGTTGGTTGATGCGGAATATGATGGGGCATAACGATCCGCTCTTGAAGGGAAGACAATGCAGTGGAAAATTTGAACAAAATGTGATTTTAAAAGATAACGATAAAAGCAACATTAAACCGAAGCTGGTGTATTAAATTAATTTGGACACCAATGCGTATAAAATGTTAGTTTTAAAACCGTGAAATCTCATTTTTCAAACTAAACAGAGAATGTTTAAATGCTATTTGACTAAAATGTTTAATCTGTTGATCTACTTTCTTTTCTTTTTCTTTTTGACTTTGATGCTCTTCGTATAACCTTGAAGCAAACAAAAACTTTGTGAATAATCAATTGGGATTTTTGAAGACATGAATCTTTTGACACCTTTTTTATTAACATAGAAGAGACAGACAGAAAAAAAAAAAAAAAAAAACTTTATTAGAATGGAATTAATTAACCCAAGAAGCAAGCTCATTAATATATTTTTGCTTGAAAAGTACTACTATTTATATAGCACGAGACACAGTGAAATAATAATGGAGTAGCAACGAAGAATTTGACCTGCCATGAAAAACAACAAAAGGATGAAACCAACATGGTACTTAAAATCACAAATATGGCACATGAATATGAATTCTGCATTATAAAATATGATAGCCGATGAAACTTGGATTTGATATATTTTCGGTTGATTTATGCCTCAAACAATACAAAAATAGATGATCTATAGGAGGCATCAGGGTAGTGAAAGACGTAGTCGGTCAATTGAGATCTTTTGAGGATCGAAAATTATGTAAATTAGATTTTGAGTGCCTAGGCTGGTCTAGAGAGTTAAGTCGGTCCAAGTCGGATGCTCGATTTTCAGCGGCTATACAGTCAAATGGATTTCGTTTACAACAGTGGGAGGGAAATATAACATCGACCGAATCCACTCTAACAATCGATTTAGCAATTGGAACAATATTAGAAAAAAAAATAAGTTATCTTTTATTTTTGGAATATTGTTTTGTACATTGCCGGATAAGCTCGAGTGTCCTATGTCAAAGCGGTTATAACCAACTTGACATAGGTACCCATAATTCTAAGCAACAGAGTAGGGTGTTATGCATGACTTTGCATGTTTGCTTTTGGCATGCGCTTGTTTGATTGTTCACGTAGCTAAACCGTTAAGACCTTTATAATTAGTTCATCAAGTAATAGTTACTACCTTGTCCAAGTCACATGATTAATTCATCCAGTTGTAAACACTACTCTGTGTGAGTCACATGATTAGACCATCAAACGCATATCGTTTGACATCAATGACATGTTATGTGCCTCAATAATAATATTTCTTTTGATATCATTTCACTTAACCGATTAAGTTAAAAGTTTGAGCTGATAGTTAAAGATAACAACATTTTTTATATTAATTTTTGACACCTACTCTCACGTGAATGTCCTTTGAGTTTGAAGCAAGCACAACTCATTACCAACTCACCATGTGTTTTTAATTCAATAAATATTGAAATTTTCTGCGTTAGCAAAAACTCTAATAACATGTTGGTTAACTAAAATCTAGAGCTAACAGTTAAGGCTAACAATATCTTTTATATTAATCTCTTGCATATAACATCACATAATTTTTTTTAAAAAGTTAGAGATAAACATAAAACATGTTGTGGTGATAAGTATCAACACGAACTTTTAGTTCAATTGGTTAATCAATCATGGTATCAGAGTCTCTGTGACCGAAAAGTTCTGAGTTCGAATCATGACAATCTCATTTATTAGTGAATAAAAAACACATGATAAAATAGCTTGTTTTATACATACTTAAAATCAAGAAGACATTCACATAAAATGGTGTGTCAAAGATTCATATAAAACTTACTACAGAGCCTTGACTATCAACCTATTAAGCAATAAAAATACAATGGCCACAAAACCTTACATTTCACTATAAACCTTTTTTACCTTTTTATTTTAAAGAATACTCTTGATTTTCTCCAAAAGTATTTTTTTTCCCCCTCCAAATGAACAGTAAAAAATTGTTGTAAAAGCAACCCAAAATGATGATGATTCTATTCTTGCTGAAGGAGAAATAATTAGTCGGTTTCTTTATCAAAGTAAATCATAATTAACCATTTCGAAAACCAAAGGCACGTGAAGATAATTCTCCTATTTAATTAAACTTAATTTGTTATAGAACTAATTAAACAAATCAAAGAAAAAAAAAAGTAATAAAAATTGAAATGAACAGGTTATAATTGGCAGCTTTTGTTCATCTTTTCAAAAATAAAATAAAATAAAAATGGCATTTAATTAATAAACTTGGTTAATTAGACAACACAAAGCAATGATTAATTATCACAAGTCCAATCTGTCTTTGGAATTGTAAGGCTGCACAATGTCTTCTTCTTACAAGTAGTTTAGGTTTGGGATTTCTTGGAGCTTGTTATTACATTTTGGATATTCTCCAGTTTCTTTAATTTTTAATCTAACTGTGAGAATAAAAAAATAAAAAATTATCTTAAAAATGATTCAGAATTTTGATGGTGGATTAAGTTCCTAATTACTATTTTTATCTCAACAAAGTGAACCATTTTCAGATGGCGGTTAGCTGTTAGAATTAGTTTTAAAAATAAAATGGAGAAAAAAATGTGTTGTAATTGTAATTTAAAAAAAAAATACAATTTGAACATTTGAAATAATTTTCTGTACGTCCTATTGATTTTGAAAAACAATAAAGTGGTGTAGCTGAATAGCAAACTTGCAAGTATATGGAAGGATTCGATACAATTACAAAATCGCAATTTCTGCTAAGTTTGAGGTTTCCGACTTTGGCGCGTTTGAATCATATTTCAATTGGAACCGGACCAAAAAATCAAAAGTCATACTTTGCTCATGAACTATATGCTTTCTTTTGTCTCTATCCATCCATTAGGGCTTTACATTCATCAACCCTTATTTTTTTACGGATGAGCTTTTATCTTTCAAATTGACAATCATACGGGATTCAAACTCCTTTGATTCATCTTGAACCATAAAGACTTTACTTTCAACAATAAGTAAAAAATATAAAATTCAGACATAAGTAAGATGAATAATAAAATAAATATTCAAATAAGAATAATTTCACAAGCAATCACAAATTTGACCAAAAGTAAACAATAAGAGGTCATATGATATCAAATAACAATGATGAGAAACTTAATATATGAAAATTGTAATAATTAGGGTATAAAATTGTTCTTTTCCTTTAAAAATAAAGGATATATTATATGATATTATGTTAATAAACTAAAAAGAAAAACAAAGAAATAAAAGTGAAAACAGTGTTTAATGTATTGAGTTTGTAGCACTAAAGCAAATAAAAATAATAGTAAAAGGTGTCCCCTATCTGGCACTTGCCACTCAAATCCATCTTCATTTTGAACATAGTTTCTTTTTTTTTTTTCATAAAATTGTTTTGAATATAGTTAAAAGCATTTAGAGGCAAGACCCACTAATTTCTTTTTCTTTTTAATGCACTAAATGTCAAGTTTCAACAGATTTATTATTCATAAAGAATAAGGGGAGAAAAAAGTCAAAAAGCAATTCCTTTGAGTCAACATCTTGGCCTCTGTTCAATTAGACAACTACCATCTTTTTTTAATAATATTTAAACTCTCCCACTTGGATTCATATGAAAAACAGGTAGCAATTAAATGAAATTCTGTCCACCAAAAAAAAAATTTAATCAAATTCTGGAAAAAAAAAGAAGTATTTATTTTTTGCAACTTTATTTTCCAAATTTTTCATATATTCTGGCAGCTGTTGTGTAATTTGTCTGTTGCAAGACCAAAAAATGCTTTGATGACAAGTTTGATCTGATGTCAATTATGTTTGACTGTAACGTTTCAACTGTTTAGTATGATCTATATATATTTGGGGATTGTAGCTTCATTTGCAATGCTATTTTGGGTTGATTTCTCTATTCAATTCTAGTTAAGTATGTTGACAAAGAGGATAGAAAAGATGTAACCTCCTGACGATAAAATGATTTCATGAGTGTTCACAAAGAGGAGAGAAAAGATGTAACCTCTTGACGATAAAATGATTTCATGAGTTTCGTGAAATCTGATAAAACTCACGTGAAATTGTTTTGCATCAAATTCAACAAGTTCCTGCTAGGTTTCATCATGTCTCAGTGTTGAACATAGTGAAACTATTGAACAAATTTTGGTAGAATCTTACCAACATGAAACTTGATAAATTATCCATCAATCTCTAATAAAGTTTCATTAATGTGTCATTCGAGTTTAGCGAAACTATGATAAAATCATGGTAAAACTCATACGCATTATGTTTGAAACTATTGTCAAATATTAGCATTTGAACTCGTGTGGAACATGATTGAAACTATTGTAAAGTTACCACCGATTTTATTAAGTTACACTAGACTTTCACTTAGTTCTTATTAGGGAAATTATGTGAAGTATAAAGAAAATAGTTTAGAAAATATACGAAAAGGAAAATAATTTGAAATTTTTTCTACAAGCTTAAGAAACACATTTTATAACATCCAGATCCACCTAAACGTCACCAATAGAAAAAGCAGATCCAACTATTAGGGACTAGTTTGATTTTTCTCTTTAGGCCGAAATAGTTAGATACTAGGCCCAATGCATGAAAGCCTCACTAATGAAACTCTTTCTACTACAAGGAATACGCCACGTGAGGGTCATGACTTGTGGTACGCCTACACCGTGTGTGTGTGTGTGTATATATATATACATACGGGAGAAGAATGCCAATGTGACAATAGTCACTTTACTGTATCTTCGGATGTAATTATTGGAATAATTGTTGGAATAGGAGATTCTAATAAACCTTTCAAAATTACTATTTGATAGTTGGAGGTCTACCCTCTTTCGCAGGAGGCCCGAGCAAGCTCAGAGTGTATTTTGAAGGCAAGGTTATCTTATTTTTCAAAAAATAAAATTCAATTATCATATAGAGTAATATAGCACCGGTGATTGATAAAATTATTTAACAACAAATTATATTCTCTCTCTCTTTTTTTTCATTTTCTTTTAAGAGTATCTATTATTACACTGAGTAACCGAAAAAAAAATCTATTATTACACTGAAAATATAGTGAATAAGAGAAGATGAGTTTGTAGCAGTAAATGGTCCCCAAAATTCAGGTTTGAAAAAGTTAGGTATATAATGCGACGGCAGCACATGGACTGCTTGAAATTATTGACCATATATTTATTTTATTTATTTGTACAAAATATTATCAAAAATAATTATATAAAAAAATCTTATGAAATCTAATTGCCTTAAATCTCAATTTTTCAACTTGCTAGTGACTTTTGTACTGCTGCTCGTGACCTTTTTTTGTTTTTCTTTTTAAGCATTCATAATTTTGGACTATTTGCTCCCACAACAATTCAAAATATGACGCAATTAACGGTATAATAATAATAATAATAATAATAATAATAATATAATTCCATTTTTCCAAATTCAATCGTAAGTATACTCAATTGGTTCAAGATTGTATCCTTAATTTGCGATAAAATGCTATTCTAGCGTTAAATGATATGAAAAATGGACTAGCAATTTACTTTGTTTAATTATTTTTTCACTTTTATCATTATCGTCAGCGGTAAATTGTGGATCAAAAAAGTAAGCAAATATATTAGATAGTATTTCAATTTGGTGGTGTATGTATGTTGGGGTCTCAACATGACGGGAATTCTCCCGTAGGTCTTGACTATTGTTATGCTCGAAACTCAAACCTTTCAAGCAGAAGATGAATTACCACTTAGACCGATCCTTACAGGTCTTGATTATTGTAAATTTCTATTAGTATTGTATTATTACTATTTTTGTTATTTTAAAAAATTAATTAATTATTTTATGTAGGGACAAGAATCATCGAGGGATGGGAATAGTTTAAACTTCATCCCCGTTTAGTTAGCAGACACAAGAACATGAATTCCCTGATTGCTCGCAGAGTGGAGATGGTTTGAATTCCCGCGGCGCCTCCATTAACACCCTTTTATATAGAATTAATTAATTAATTAATATGAACTATTATTGATAATGGTTTTCATGAGGTTTTGATGGTTAGGAAAACGTTAATTTCAATAGTGGAATGAATACCTACTTTCAAAATTTGAGACATTGGATGGTCTTGAATTCCATGCAAAGATGTCCATTGAGAAGAGAAAATTAAGACGCAAAAAATCTTGAAAATAAGCTAATCTTGCCACGTTATCCAGTATTGGAGAAGATAATCAATTAAACTAGTGCATTTTGACAAAGACTATCGAGTTGAATATATGAATTGATTATTTCAAAATGTCATAATGTTTTTTACTAATATTGTGGAAATAAAATAATTCGTGACTAGTTCATAGGGTACAGATTAATTGGTGAAAAACGTGGTATAGTATAAAGTTTAATAACTACCAAATGTGCTATATGTGTCACCTATCACCACCATATGGCACAATTTTATCTTCCTTATTGCAATAATTAATTTTACAATTGGTAAATGTGAGTACATGTAAAATCCAGAAAGCTTTAGGTTCGAGGTCGTTGTTTGGTGCTCCTTTCTTTTGTATCTAAGTTAATATCTAACTTTAGATTGATAGAATCTGTTGGATCCCAAAATATGGAATAGGTAATGCAAATGAATGATTGTGCTAATTGAGTGTCTTATAGGTGCGAGAATACATGCATAAATAGTGAAAATAAGCGGTTTTCGTGTTCCTTTAGTAGCTAGTTAAGAGTTTTTAACAAGACATGATTCTCATTCATCAGGAATTCATGACGAATTAGAAGAGTTACGTGGCTCTATACCATTTGGATCAATATTTTAACGGAATCTGAACATATGATCTTCCATAACTCGGTTACGTACGGAATAGAAAATCCTTCCATGTTAGGAGACGCTAGGCAAGGTGAGGTGAGTATTTCATCACTTCAAATAAAACATATAATCAAACCATGTGTACTGAATCATTTTGATAGACATCAAAATGATAACTTCCTATCATAGAATTTAAATTACCTATTTCAATTGTAGTATAATAACCAAATCATGTATTACTTTCTTTTTTGGCATATGAACCTTTGAACATTCTGAATAACGAACATTTCACATATAATACATAGAGAGGTTCAAGTGAGACAAGAGTCTTATGATGAGACAAGTTTTTATAGTGAGACATTGACCCATTTGGTAACTAGAAAGGGGAATGTGGCAAACTTGTAAATAAGTGCACAATAGGTCAACGTATGAAAGGAGTGGAAGTAGGATGAATGTGATGTCAGCGCTGACATCATCACAGGAGAGAGAAAATTATTTTATTTCTTTCCATTAAAATACATTATTCCGAACTCGTTTTTCAATAAACATTACACTGTTGGTCTTGTCTTGATTAGACGGTCATTTTGAGATCCATTATTGTTAGGTAAAAACGATTTTTAGTTTTTTTACACTCTCGGAGTATTTTGTTGGAACAAATGTAGTACTCTAGTGGAACAAATGTAGTATTCTGCCGGAACAAATGTAGTACTCTGCTAAAATATATATGTGCATATTTGAGATCCATTGTTGTTAGGTAAAAATGTTTTTTAAATTTTTTACACTCCCAGAGTATTCTGCTGGAACAAATGTAGTACTCATGTGGAACAAATGTAGTATTCTGCTGGAACAATCGAGTATTCAATTTGGAACAACCATAAAAAATAATAAAAATCGTCTATAAATAACAACAATGGATCTCAAAATGATCGCCTAATTATTACGAGTTTAGTGGTATAGTTGTTTTTGAAAAATTAGTTCGGAAAGAGCGGAAAAATGCATTTAAAAAAAATAATGATTAAAACTCTTTCTCTTTCCAGAGGTGACATCAGCGCTGACATCACATTCTCTTCCTTCCCTCCAATTTCACGCATGAAGAGTTTTCCTTTAATTACAAGTTTGCCACATTTTCCTGTTGAATTACAAAAATACCCCCCACCTATTTCTCTTTTCACACCTTAACGGGGCGTTTGTTTAGAATTGGGGATGAGATGAGATTAAATTTGGGATTGAGATGAGTGAGTTGAGATGAAATTAGGAATAATAGGTTGATAAGTCTTTGTTTGTTTAGAGAGGTGGATAAGAGTTAATGAGATGGAAATGACTAAATATCCCCTAAACTTTAACAATAAAATAAAAGAAAGAGTGGGCCAGGGAGGGGGTAACTTAGTCATTTCCATCCCCTCCCCCTCCCATCTTAATTTTTGGGGATGAGATGAGATTTTTCTTCCATCCCCCCTCTTCATCCCCCTAAACAAACGAAGTCTTGTCCCAAAATCCCAACTCATCCATAAAAATCTCATCCCATCCCCCTAAACAAACGTCCCGTAAAGGGTTTGTCTCACCATAAAAACTAGTCTTATCTTAAACCCTTGTCTCATTAAAACTTGACTCATGATACTTAAAACTATCAAGAAATAGTTATAACTTTTATAAGGTTTTTTTTATATATCTACCCTTTCTAAAAAATTAATTGTTATTCTATTCATTTTTATCATTAAATAATGAAAATAAATGTTTATCCGGAGATAATAAAAGCAAAGTAGTGAAAGAATTTTAATAGTAATATTTGCAATTAGCCAATAAAGTTATGTATTCATTTACGAAGTTATTTCGGTTAAATGTAACATCACTGTTTAATAGCATGAGATATTTCATGTTTTGAATAAAATTCAACATTTTAAATCTCATGGATTCAAAACGTGTCTATATGCTCTAATACTTATTTTAAAAGGTCTGCCTTAGGCTTTTTTTTTTCTTCATTGTAACTATTCTTTTTTTCTCGCCTTTTGTAGAAGGATTGACAATGTGTCCAAACTCACAACGTAATATGAGAAGATAGAGGGTTTAATACTAGAAAAGGAGTCCTCTTTGACCCAAAAAAGAAAGGAGGGCCAAGCCATAAAGGCGGTTCCCACCTAGCTTAAAAAAAAAGCAATTGTTACTCTTTTGCTCTCTGCAGCCGCGACGCCCACTCACACATCCACCCTGATAAGGACTTCTTCCATCAATTGTAAGACTACTCGCCTGTTAAGATATTTGTATTCTAATGCTCTCGTGTTTCCAGCCGCAGGAACCAGATATGGGCAGATGGTGCACAGCCAAATGAAGCAAGGCCATCTCTTTTTATTGTCGGGATATGGTGTCCAACATATGACATGCTCTTGGCAAGTTGACTTCTGCAATGCGATATCGAAAAGAGATGTTTGTCAAAGATGCGACTCATGCCATCGAGAAGATGGCAGTCGAGGTATGGTTTTCTTTTGTAGCTTTCTATTTTTCTTGGCGTTTCCGCTAACCTTTACGTTTTTCTTCTCTTTGAAAAAATCCTCAATTACTCGGAGGTAATCGCATGTTGCAATGCTGCTAAGTCCTAAGTCTTAAAGGAAATGTATAAGGACTTAGCCATTCAGAAGGAATTGCTACGAAGGCCCAAGAAGAGCAAAATGATGTGGTTGAGGCTTGTATCAAAAGTGAGCAATTGGCTAAGGATCAAGCTAAAGAAATTAAGCGTATGGAAAAGGAGGTTCCTAAGAAATCCAGGAGGCGGAAGACACAAACCAATCGTCGCCTGTTTTGGTATGGCTAGCGGATCCATGCTTCTTATGAGCATGATCATCCCACCATGAATTTTATATGCATCAAGGTTCCAATTCAAGGAGTATTTGAGTGCAAAGAGTGGGAAACACGTGATAAGGATGGCAACAATGTTGATGACATCCTTTTGAATGACTGGCGTAGCTTGTACGGGGCAGATGTTCGAGATGAAGTTCTCCTTTTTTATCTATAGAGAATTTTCCACCGAAGTCCTTTTTCAGTAGGTTCCAGATCCGCCCTTTGACAAGCATGGCCAGGAGTTTGTTTCTCAATTTCATTCCCAAATAGGGTTGTAGTTGCTTGTTGAGAGGGATCTCTTATCACATAGGGGGGAGGAGTAGGGCGAGCTATCTATTGGATTAAAGGTTCTTGTACTAGAAGTTGGCTTGTCAACAAATCAAATAACCATGTATGGGCCGGTATCAGAAGATCGCTTTCTACGAGTGTGGCAACCATGGTGGTAGCTACGACCCCAGAGTTGAAATGTGGCCGTATGAATCCTTTGGGACGAGTAACTGGGACTCGCATACATCTGCCAATACAATTGTTCAAGAGTCATCGAGCTATGAGACATGTAGAAGCTATTTTAACTTACTAGATTGCGAAAAGTTTGTTTGTCTCATATTGGAGAATAATTTTAGCGATGAACAACCATGGCAGAAATGCTAGCAGGCAGAGGCAGACGACTGGGTGTGACGAAATGCTCAAGAGGGGTAGTTGTCGTCGTTGCAACTTGTCCCGCCATTTGTAAAAACTCCGCCTCTGGAAATTTAGATTTGTCTTGGACCTGTCCCTCAAGTATTATATTTTGCCAAAACTCATTGTTTGGTTCTTGTAATTTAAAAAAGACACTACTGAGTCCATAACTTTTGTCTCTATATACGATTCAGTCCCTAACTTTTGCCTCCGATAACAGTTTAGTCCTTGTCTTGAAACTAAAAATGTAGATTTCGATTGTCATAGCAGATTTTGGTCAATAACAACATATAAAAAAAAAACTAAAGTACCCTTCTCTGAGAATCAATTTACACCTTACATCTCGAATGGAAGCCAATTTGAGATTTGATTTTCAAATTAGGACTTTCATTATTTTACCTTTCGCGCTTCACAGAAAAAAGGTGTAAGTGTTGTACTAATATAAGAGACGGAGTAGATGAAAAAACCATGTATTTGTGTTATAAATAATTAAGGATATGTTTGTCTTTTCCTCGCCAATTAGGGGTGAAAATGAGATCAAATAGACCGAGGGACTAAATCATCTGTGGAGCCAATTGTTAAGGGGTAAATGATGAATTTTTTAAAGTATGAAAATTAAATAGTAAGTTTTATCAAATAGTGAGTTTTGATAAAATTTAGAGACTATGAAAATTATTTATCTCACTGTAATGAAGGTTGATGTAATAAAATAGTAACCTCGCTTAAGTAATAAATTTCGTCGGTCTCAACTTGGGCTAATGTTGTAATTAATATTCCCACTAAAAGCATAGGATAATAAAAAATTAGAAATTCCTTAAGGGTCCAAGTAAATGTAAATTGTAAAGTAATGATTTCAGAATTAGAGTTGATATTGTATGTGTTTGTAGTGTACCATTCTATTATTTACTATATTTAGTTAATCACAAAGTATTATCATTTAATTCTATGTCGTATGTTCATGAATTTATATTTTAAGGTTACAATACACTTTAGATGATTGAATTTCTATATGATGTACACAACACATGTTACATTTATACTATATATGGTGCAATTTTTTATATGCATACATAAATCTAATTTTTAGATATAATTAATCATAACAAAAGTAATTTTAAATACATTGCATGTGATTGATTCTTATTTTTAAACATAATATATTGTAATACGTTAATATAAAACTTCGATAAAATAACAATATATTACTTTATCAATAAATAATAAATTAATAAATTCAATAAAATAATTTCTTTTATTTTTAATTATATTATTTTAAAGAGGTTTAGCAGTACGTTTTTATAAAAAAGAATTGTAAGGAATGAGGGTTGATGTAATAAAATTAGAAAAGTAGTGAATGAATAAAAATGTAGAAAGTGGCAGAAAAAATGTGACGAGTAAGGACAAAGTAGGCAATTCACGCCCGTGAGGCTCGAGGGGTGTGAATTGTGAACAGAATACAAAACAAAACAACGAATTTCCGCCGTTCGATAGATAAGATGATTTCACTTCTTTTGTTATTATCTTGACTTTTTCTTTTATTCCTCATTATGACTTTCTTATTTTCCTAATTATCACACTTGACGCCGTCTGTTTTTTCCGTCGAATTCCAACTACAAGACGCTGCGTTTTGTATCTTTTTGGAACATCCAGCGGGCCCCAGTGCCGTGGGTAGTTCTGTTAGTGGGGTCTACCGCTTGTCTTGATCATCGGGACTTATTTGGATTTCTTTCCTATTGGGATATTGATAGCTCTTTGGATACTTTTTTTTTCTTTTTTTTCATATATTGTTGCAGCATGAAATATATATATATACTTTTTTTGTTTTTATAGAAAAGTTATAATATCATTGAAAAATATAAACAAATTACTGTACGGTGATATTTTAAGAAAAAAAAGGAATTAAATCTCACAAAAATATAAACAAAAGTCAGTATAAATTGCATATAGGTCAAAAAAAGCTACAAAGAGCATAAAACACCATAAAGATACTAAAAAACAACATAATACATCATATATTTTTTGAGATTTCAGATCTGCAGAAAAACAATCGAAAATCATTTTTCAACACATATGAACGAGCTATAAATGAAGAAAATATAGCTATTGGATGCAGATGTGATAACCAAAGAATATTGTTGAGATATATGATGCTAAACAAAATGAGCGATGAGAATAAAGAGAAAAGTGAATCATATTTGGGGTTGGGAGCAGGAAGAAAGAAGCAAAACTTTTTTCTTCCTCCTCGATTTCAAACTCAAAACTAGAGGTTTTTAGAATTAGGGTTTTGAGAGAGAAGGAGGCTATTTGACCATTATGTTTTAACATGAAATAATTTTGTATCAAAAGAATTTAAATTTGTTACTATAAAATAAATAAATTGTAATTTCAATAAAAGAAATTTTAGTGTACTTCTGTATGAGTGACAAGATACTTTGAGTCGCTGAAAGGTTAGCATTTGTTACATCAGTGAATAAAATTTTGACAATATATAATTATTAAAAATATATATATTAGTTATTTATTTATGTAAAATTTTAGATTCTAAAATAAAATCTAGACTTAAAAATATAAACCCTAAATCATAATGACCTCTAAATAGTATAATAGTATACATGACGGGTGATCAAATTATTAACATATAGATGAAGTGATATGTTGGAAGTATTTTAAAAATTTTCCTTCAATAAATAAAATATAAACAATTTCACATTACAAAGTTTATTTATAAAAAGAAATATTAATTTGCAAAAGAGTGAGAATGATGAGAAGCAAAGCAAATGCAAAAAGCAAGGAAGGGTTTGACTTTCAGTGAGTTTTGAAGAGAAGAATGAACCAATAGATAGGCAATATAGAGTAGCGAAGAAGGGACCACCTGAAAGTGCAACATTTGATTCATCCCTTATTAATTAATTTTCCTTAAATAAATTGAAGAAAATTAAACTAGATTATCAATAGAATTTGTTGAATAGAAACTGAATTTTATTAAATTAAATAAAAGAAAGACAAGAAATGGTTATGAAATAGTTATGTCAGCTTATTAGGACCGCCTTTATGTTTGTTCATGAGTCGAGCGACGTCTCGGTCACAAATAAGTTGTTATATTGTGTCAGAGCTGCTCATTTCATGTTGAAAATGATGTATCTAACTATGTAGGTAATCCCTTGATAGACTTAATTAACCGTGAAATGAGATTAACCACAAGTGAGTATCCTAATTAAATTCAAATAATTTGAACCGAGATTACAATATCGTCATTACAATACTATCTACTCCGAAACTACAATTATAAACCCTTTTGCACATAAATTTACCATTTACTCTCAATTGGGTCTTCACATTGAAATTGCAATACCAAAGAATTATGAAGAAAATGTAAAATAACAGGTAATGAGTTGTTAGGATGAGGGTGAGACATTATAAGCTTGAAAACCAATCCTCATCCATGTGACTATCCTATCCTTTACTTAAATTCCACGTGGTTGTCATAGAGACGTGACAAATTTCAAAACTTGCAAAGAAATCTCAAGCAAAGAATGAAGTTAACCTCGTAAGCAAACGGACTCACTAAATTTAGGATCTCCCGCTGCATTAATGGTTAGCTCTGTAGTCACTGCACCCGTGCAACCGTAAGCTCAAATAGATACAACTTGGTGTAAGCATATACCAATAAAAATCAGAGTAAATTAAGAATTCGATCCTCGTGGATATATTGACTTGCAAATTATGATTTTGTCATCTATTTTTCTATAATTTAGTTATTTGTGATTTATGAATTTTTTTCAATTCATTACTTGTGGCTCGGACACTTACTAAATTATCGAAACATTGAATATACTGTTAATTTTGATAACGTGAATAAAGATAAAATTGTGTCAAATTCTCGTTGATATAGAAAAATCTTGTCTTGACGCATCTAAAATTTATCTTCTCCATCAATTTGATTGATTTATTTTCTTACAAATTTTAATACAGATTGAAATCTGTTAAACAAGTAATTCTAATTCCGTGAATTTCAGAAAAATAATTTGCAAATATCTTAAGTAAAGAGACTTTTATAGGCCTCCTAAAAATGTGAGACAAATATATCTTTACATATATCATCGATATTAATTTAACTTTCGACATGTCCGCTTATTACAGTTGAAATACAAGTCACTGATTGTAAAAAACAAATCCTGTAAGTCAAATTAATCACAAAAGTCTAATGTGTAATTAACCTTAATTATTATTATATATCTTAAAAAAATAATCAAATAAAATTATTATAATTACTGGTATTTATACAGTTATGTATATAAGAATATCCCATGCATACATCATATCATATGCAATAATTCCATGAAAAATAAAATCAGAATATGTGTTTCTTTTCTTTTGATAAGGGAAGGGGTTAAACAACCCCGAAGAATATGTGTTTCTGGTTCTTCATATTCTGCTACAAAACTTACTAAATAGAGGAAAATGAAAGTAAATATTGATTTAATTAAATATATTCTAATTTTATAAAAGCCCAAGAAAATAAAACAGAGGAGTACTTTTGGAGTTTTGAGAGATTTAAGTGTTTTATTGATTAAAAAAAATTAGTTTTAATTTTGAAAAGAATAAGGACCCCACATCTATGAATATTGTCTGTGATTAGACAGATGTATGGAAGTGATGATGATGAAAATGGCAGCCCCCACTGGTAATATAATCATGGAGAGGAATTGAAGAAGGAAGGAAGGAAAGAAGGGAAGATGATGATCATGTGACAAAACTCAATAGATAGATGTACAATTTTGAAAGGGGATTTCTTTCGTTTGATGCTCTCTCTTTTTGTTGATATGATATGACCATGCCCCTCACTCGTGTCATGGATCCTCTCCATTAGATTTTCTTCCATAACATTATTGTTTTTTTATATATTGGTTTTTTACTAGGGCTCGGTAAGAGCATCTGCCACCTGATCTTCAGATCGAATATCTGTCTTTTTCTCGAAAGAAATGGTAATCCAACTCTATATCTTTAGTTTGAAAGATGAGATTGACAGTGAGATAAATAGCATACATATCGATGCATCAGAGTTTAAACTGAATATGGCTTGCGATACTCACTCTCGATCAAGGATCTTGCAATAGTAGTTGTGAATTTGCAACGAGTCTAAATTCTCCCCCAAATAGACACAATAGGCACTTGGAAAGTATATGTCACCAAGACAACCATCTTAGCTAGCGTTAGACTAACTATGCACAATACATACAACATATGCGAGAAGAATGATGCCAAAATTAGTAATACATTGCTCATAACGGGAAATACATTTGAGACTATGCCAAAACTTATGAGTATGATGGTGCATGAAATGGCATAACTTATTGATCAAAATTGTATAGATTTGAGCGTGTAAATGGTCAAATATTTCAAAGCCCAAATAGTGTTGCAATACTCGTCACCGCTAGTAAGCATAGTGATAGCTAGGGTCTTGGAAAAATTTAGGGTGGTAGCCATAAGGGTTTGACACGGTTTGCAATTTTACACTTTTAACTCTTTCAAGGAGGTTGTAAACATATTTGACATGTGGTAGTTGTATCCATGACATGTAGCTCGTCCCAAATAAAAATATTAAGCATGTTTGTCCGATACACTATTATATAACAATAAACATTTAAACATTTTCATTTGTACAATAATAAAAGTCAAATAAAATTTTTTAGAAGAAAGTACAAATTAAACTTCTGTGGTTTTAATGTTTTGTAAATAGAGGAATATGGTTTCATTTTTTTTGCAAAAAGAAGTATGTGGTTTACATATTTGACAAATAAGGAAAATTGACTAACAACATTTGTCACATCATCAAGTCAACTGTCCACGTTATCAAGTCAACATGACATGTCATCAAAAAATTGATATTTTATTGTGTCATGTCATCAAAGTCAACATGACACATCATCAATGTCAAAATGACATGTCATCAAATACTAAACCTTTAAATAAAATTCATTTAATTGTAAATTTTGTAAACCACATGCGTACTTTTGCAAAAAATGATATTGCATTCCTCTATTTGTAAATTCATCAAACCACAAGGGTTTTATTTGTACTTTTCCCAAAGTTTTATTCCATAAACATGTTCTAAAAAAAATTACTTGCCAATAGGCATTTTTAGATCCTATACCCGGGACCTAACATATTTGCTATAGACGTGGATAATTTCCTCATGTGTAATTAAGTCTCTACCAAATAATATCTTATCTCTATGTGATTTGATCATGATAAGAAATCCGAGCAAGTAAATGTTTCTGAATGTGAATTTTCTCTCGTCAAGATCTCTGAATATGTGCATATGTATCCTCTCAATTGTAGATCTTTTAACTTTAGTTACAAAACAAAACCTTAATATTTACACTCTATCAGTTGATCCATGTACAATATATCAAATTAAAACAAAAAATGAAAGCTCCTTGGAATGGAATGTTTTTTCCCCTTTTTCCTCAAACATAAATAAAAAATTTGCATATATTTTCGTATTATGCAAATTACGAAGATAGGAAATTACGCTATACTCAATAGCCATAGGACCACCAAACAAAATTATAATAAAAGCTTATAGGCCGTAGTTGCAATTAATCAATCCAACCTTCTCATTTGTCCTTAGGTTTTGTAATTTCTTAACTTTGTAATTACCCCCCAGCAAACTTAGTTATTGCTCATTTTATTTGATAAATTTTAGATTAGTGTTAGAATTTTGATAATATTAAAAAAATTGATATAAAAAAAATTAAAGAGAATTAAATTTGTGAAATTGTTGTATAGGGGTGGTTTAGGCTTAGGTGCAATTAGTGAAGTGGGTAGTGGGAGTAGTAGTATAAGTGGCAGAAGGCACGTGAAGAGGAAACAATAAAATAATGATAATATATATTGAAAACAAAAAATTAAGATTTAATTAATTGTTTAATTTAGAGTGCTAATGGTAGGGTAGGGGTCAAATGAATTATAATACCAAACACACTTAGTGAAGAATTTGGTAGGTCCAATCTTCCAATATAAATTTATAAGGTACGTCCCACATTTTCACAAGTGGGACTAATCATAAATCTCACATGAAAAAGAGTAGTTCAATACAAATCATATATAAGTATTTTGAAAGGTGTGAATAGTCGGGACATCCTCAGGTATGGAGTTTGAACACCATTCTCGTACGCAAACGTCCGTTTGTTCAACGGTGAGTAGTACTTAATGGACATATTCGATGATGCAAACAAAAATTAGTCTAAATGTGATGCTAACTTTAACCATAATGCACCTTTTCCTAAACAAGCCAGTGTTATTATTGTTGTATAACAAAGAGACGATTTAGACAAGTTAATCTTAATGTATCTCTCCGGAATGAAAATGAATGAGATTAGTATATGATACAAGCTCAACGATATCAATGCATCTACCTTACCACATGGTTAATGAAAAAAAATATACACACAAAATAAAGAAAATAAACAAAAATCAAATGGGGCAAAGAGAGAGATGGGCTTTTGTAGCTCCATTCCCATTTTTTTTCCTTTATCTTATTTTTGATTTTGCAACATATAAACACATATAGACATTGTCCATTTAAAGAAAAAAGAAAAAAAAGCCCACCCCTACTCCTAAAAACTTTTAATTATATTATCTATAAATAGTTCTCTATGATAATAATAAGCCCTAAATTCCAACTTAAGGACCAAAAAGAAGAAAAAAGAAAAGAAAATTTAAAGATAAAAATTAAACTAAAATGAAAATTAGAAAACCCATTTCCATGTATATTATGGCATCATCATTATCATCATCATCATCATCATCATCATGATCATCACCATCAAACTTCATAGTCCAGCAGCAGAGCAGCAGCATATCATCAAAGGTCAAATGTTGCAAAAATTAAAAGGAAGAAAAAAACCTTCTCTCTCATCACATCACATTGCAACTTGATGTGTTTTCGTCACTAAAGAAGTTTGTATACGGGTCCGAACCCGGGTATGGAGGCGGATACGGGTACGGGTATGGCGGCATATAATTGACCGCGGGCGGTGGTCTAGCATACATCATGGGTTGAAACCTTTCACCACCCATTGCTCTTTGTTGGTTCATTATGGCTTGCAAGTATTGTTGTTGCTGCGGGTTCGGGTAACCCGGGTTACCGGGCATCATGTCCGGTCCAGCTCCTTGGAAATACCCATTTGGACCTGCTCCTCCGGCAGAACCGCCGCCGCCTGCGGCGGCAGCTCCTGCCGGTAGACCTTGAACTGAAGGCATATTACCCATTTGCCCCATTGGCAAATTTCCCATTTGGCCCATGGGCATGTTTGGATTTCCCATTTGACCCATGTTTCCGTGGGGTCCATTCATGTTACGGAACGCATCATTAGCTGCACCACCACCTCCTCCGCCGCTATTTCCCTTTTTGCCCCCGGCCATTTGCATGTTATTACCATTTACACCCCCATTGTTACCGTTATTTCCACCCTTGCCACCACCGCCACCGCCTGCTCCGCCTTGAGGTTTTCCACCACCGCCGCCGCCATTTTTACCGCCTTGATTCGGGTTTCCTCCCCCGTTGTTCCCGCCACCGCCTGGACCCTTTTTACCGCCTCCCATATTCATTTGAACCGGCACGGGTCCATTCCCACCACCTCCGCCGGGACCGCCTTTTTTGGCGGCCGCCGCAGCGGCTGCGGCTTTCTGAGCATTTATCATCTGCTGCTGCATGCCACCCAACATCATGTTCCCATTACCACCCATCATCTGAGGCTTCATTTTGCTAAGCGGATGAGGATCATCCATCTCGTCATCAAATTCATCGTCGGTATAATCATCATCGTCGTCATAATCATCATCTTCGTCGCTAAAATCATCCTCTTCCTCAAACTTGACAGTTTTCTGGTTAGGATTACCACCCGGATTACCGGGCATTTTCATTTCCTTCAATTGAGCCTGAAGCTTGCTCAAATCTTTCATCTGATTGGAATGTTGCTGTTGCTGAAGCAGCTGCTGCATCATCTGAGGAGTCAATTGGTGCCCTCCGCCTCCGCCACCCGGGGCTTGCTGGTTCGGTTGCCCGCCTTTCTGCTGGTTCTGGTTGGGGTTGTTACCCTTTTGGGGGTTTTGGTTACCACCTTTTCCATTAGCAATTTGCATGTTCTTGAACGGGTTGGGCATTTGGTTGGGGTTCTGATTCGGGTTGTTGTTGTTGGGTTTCGGAGCACCCCATAGCTCAGCATGTTTGCCTGATTTTGCAAGCTTCTTAATCAGCACACCCGGGTCTACATTACCTGAAACGGTTACCTTTCCTTGCTCTGCATCTATATGGGTCTTGAAAACCCCTGATTAAACATAACCCAAATCTCATAAATTAACTTAGCCCAAATCAAATTAGATTATAAAGATTCAATTTTTATACATAACAACAAATGGGGTAAGTTAAAATTGGACTAAAATTTCTTTAAATACCATCAATTTTCTGCAAGATTTTCTTCACTTTGTGCTTACACCCATCACAGTGTATATTCACCTTCAGAACACAAGTCTGCATGCCAAAAAATACACCAACAAAACTCAAAAAACTCGTAAAAATAAGCTTAAAACACCCGAAAAAAAACAAGCAAAATTGAAGGAAATAAAGAACAGAACAACGGGTGTGTATACCTGGATCTTCAAGAACTCTTCTTTACTCATATCTTCAACTGAGATTGAACAAAGAAACAAAAGGGTAGTCTAACAGTGATATAGATCTGTGAATGAAAAGAAAAATGCTGTTTGAGTTTCAGTTTTTCAGAGAGAAAAAGACTAAGCCTTGAGAGAGAAAACAAGAGATTTCACAAGATATACATTTAATTTGCTGCTGCAATGCTTCCCCTATTTCAGGGTGAGAGAAAGAAGAAAGAGAAGAGAGAGAAGAAGCTTAAAGAAGAGAGAAGCAAAAAGAAAAGAAGAGTGACAGAGAGAGTGAATTCATGGAAGAGAAAGAGAAGAAGAAGGCATCACTCACTCTTCTTCCCTTGTTTATTTATTGCTTTATAATTTTGGCTTTCTCCTAGCCATTTCCTTACATTTGGCTCGCTCGGCGGCTCCTTTTTTTACTGCTTGTTTTACCGTACTTGAAGCTTGTTTCATAATCCATGGGTAAATTCAGCCGTCGGGCCGACTGCTAGATACAAACGATAAAAGATTGATAATGAAGATTCTCGAGTGTGAACAATGAAAAAAATAGGGTTTTTCTGTTACCATTTTCGAAATTTGTTAGGAAATCCATGGGTAAATTCACTCGTTAAGGCGATGACTAGATACAGACGATGAGAGATTGCTAATCACGAATCCTGTGTGAGCTCAATTGGGAGGATTTGAGTTTTTCATTTTTATCATTTTTAAGCTTGTTTGGTAACCCATAAGATAAATCAGTCATGGAGCGACATTTAGTACATACGGAAAGAGATTGATAATAAATTCTCATGTGAAAACAATAGAGATGAATCGTTTAAAAAAATCATTTTTGAAGCTTGTTTGGTGATCCAATGGTAAATTCAATCGTCTTCTCGACGTCTAGATATAGACGAGAAGAGATTGTTAAAGAAGAATCTTGTGCAAGAGTATAATGGAGAGGAATCAGATTTTTCTGCTTACCATTTTTGAAGCGTTTGGTGATTCATGTGCTAAATCAGTTAGCGAGCGACAATTAGATACAGGCGAGAATGAACTAATAATGAAGATTATTGTGTGATGATAATGGAAATGAATTCGGAAGAGAATAAAAAAAATGTTTGTGGTGAGTGGATGTCGGTGATGCGTCTGGCCGGAAATGGAAGCCAATACTCGTCGGCTTTGGAAAAAAAATAAATTTGTACAAGATAAAGAACATCTTCGAATGTTTTGTGAGACATTCATGATTTCACTAAAAGGTATGTGCATAATTGTTAGGATATAAACAGTTGGAGACGATGATACACTCCGATCAAACATGAAACTCGAAATCAATGTACTTTGAACAAAACATAAAAGAATAGGGTTGAAATGTTTGGAACGGCAAGGAAAGAGGTGGACAAGGACGGTAATAGGTTGTGGTCGGATGTGGAATCCGCTAATAACAAGCTTCGAAATATTAGATGGTAGCATTTCGAATGAGCTTATGGTTTTCTCAGATATTTACAAGACATATGTGTTTTTATAGGGAAACCGTATTTGAAATCACTAGATTGCAAGCATATCAGAGTTGATGGTGGGTTCCAGTTGGACATGGAATCTGAAATAAATCATACGAGATATTGAACATTTTTTAATAATATGACACGTTCAAGTTTTCTATAAAAACACTTTGAAATTATGAGGAAATAAAGTGATGGAATCTATGATGCACTTCGTTCAGATATGGAACTCGATATTATTTACTTTAAAAATAGTAATGGTGTTAGCGATGATTATTTTATTTTTACAGTTTTTTAATCAAAATTGAATTGATTTCATACAAGATAACCCAACTTTTGAACCACAATTATTTTGCACAAAATAAAATAGTCATAGAAATAACTTAACTGTTTGGTAAATGAACATGTAATTTATAAAATCTAACGATTAGGTTTCAACCATTGTGTTTGTAGTTTATAATTGAGATTACAACAATAGCCCCCATATGTGGTGTCTTAATTGCCTACTAAGTTAGGGTTTCGGTTGTTTCTGATGTTTTGAGACCGTTCATTGGTGAATGTTACTATCTTCGATGGAGGAAGAGATCGGGAGGATGTGTGAGAAACTATCGTTAACAAATGGGGATGATCCAGTGATACAACCGGATAAGGAGGAAGCAAAACTTGATGAAACCCTAAAGAATAAAATGATTGGGCGATTGATCACACCAAAGCCGTTGAACTTGTGGTTGATGGCTAAGCAATTAATTTAATCACGGAGAATCAAAGGGGGTTTTCAAGTTCATGACTGTGGAAAGGGAAAGTTTGTTGTTGATTTGAATCGGTGTGCGACAAATCTAGGGTTCTAGATAATGCTCCATGGTATTATGACTTATGTCTTATGATTCTTGCTTATGAGTAGGGAATTAACAATTTGGATGATGTCAATCTAGATGTTTGTGGTTTATGGGTGAGGTTAACTAATGTCCCGATAAACTGTAGAAAGTACGTGACTATTAAAATGATGATGGGGAAAATTTAGAGCTTGTTAAGATCGATGAGGTTGACTTTCAGAGCTAAGCATCGTTTGTTCGTGCGTGAATCAGATTGAATGTTACGAATCATCTAATAGGCTCTTTCAAGACGAGAGTTAAGATTAAAAGTAAACCTGGTGTAGAGCTTGATATTACTTGTTCGTATGAAAAATTGTCCAATTTTTGTTATGGTTGTGGAGTTATTGACCATGTGTATGAAAATTGCAAAAAAGAATTTGATGAAGATACTGTTGAGTGGTTGTTTGAGCCTGAACTGAGAGCATCCCCTCAAAATATACAAACTTACAAATGTGGAGTTACATAAACTAAACATCCTAACCACACTAATTTTAGTGCTAGAAAGGTAGGGGAATCTATTGGTCAAGGAAGCTTAGTTCGCAAACCATTGTTCAAACAAGGGGTGATTCATACGCTTAAAGAGTGTAAAAAAGCTAAACAACCTAACCACATTAAATGTTTCAAAATTAATGGTAATGCAACTTGGCGTGTTGATGAATTAGGGGGGTTGGGTGTGTTGTCCGAGATCATATGAGTTATGTGAAGTGTATTGCATCAACTCCATCTCGGCCCTCTATAATAGTTGGAACTGCAGAATTAGAAGCTCTTATCACGGGTTTTAAGGTTGCGTGGAAGGAATGATTCTCTAATGTCATTGTTGAGACATATAATCTTAATGTGGTTCAAGCTTGTATTGGAAAGCAATCTGTCGATTTTGTGGTTTCTTTGCTACTTGAAGATGTGTTGTCTTGGGTGAAGAAGAATATGTGGTGCAAGGTCCAATACGTTCGTCACGTGGCTAATGCCGTTACACATGAAGTAGCAAAATGGAGCAAATCAGTTACAAGTCCGCGCTTTTTTAGGGACGAGTTTCCCTCTTTTTTTGCAAGTTTCGTTTTAGCGGATCGGTGTAATCTTCTTAGTGTTTAACATTCCTTGTGTTTCCATTGAACAGAAAATAATTGAGATTACAACATCATTTTTCATATTGACACTCAACTTGAAAGAATCTTGATCCTAATGAATCTACAAAAGCTCGTGTATACAAGAGATCTTCTTTTTTTGTGTGTGTAAAAGTATCCACCATCGACAGTAGTGATTATTCTCTTTCACAGAGGATTTGCATTTCTACAGGTGGAACTTTTAACCACGAAAGTCCTTTCCATTTTCAAATGTGATGATCGTACTCTAAACTTCTAATTAAGAGATAAAGTTTTACCATTCTACCACAATCCCGTGATTATAATAAAAATTTCTAATTATTTATATAATTATTCTACCATGTTTATTTATTCTGAATTTTTTAGATCGTTTTTACAATGAAAAATTTATAGGTAATTTTTTTTAAAAAAAAAACTTGTGGCTACAAAAATTATCAAAAAAGTGATCATAATTTATTTTCGACAAAAAGGCGATTGTGATTTTTTTTTATTTTGCCAATAGAGTGATATTTTTATTTGGATATTGTAGTAACGACTTTAAAATAAAAAATTTAAGAATTAAAGTTGTTTAATACACTATTTACTATAGAATTATATTTTTTGTTTGCGAGAAATCAACATTTTTGTAATTTTCTCTCAAAGCATGCGCGTTTTTTCTTTTCACCAAACAACCACCTAAATAACCTTAAAATTAAAAAGTGAAAGAATTAAAATCGCTTAAAATATCATCACATCTTGAAATATTTCAGTTTTAAGTTCGTTAAAAAAAACCACAGTCATTTTTTTTACTTTTTATTTTTTTCAAAAATCAAACCATATTTGCTTTTTTAACAAAATTTACAATCACACAAGTGTTTGGGATTTACCTAACTTAAAATTTACCGGCTCTTTAAATTTTAATAATGAATGTTTTTTTATTCCACAAAATAATTAAATTTAACTTTTTCAATATTTTTTGTAAGTGTTAATATAAAATGAAATCTGTAATATTGCTATCGGTTACTAGTGAATTAATGTTGGTATCCTATGGTCAGATGTGAATGATCTGTGAACAGATTTTTTCTACTAAAATTAGAGGAGAGTATTAAATAATGACAAGTAATAATAAGTGTTTTGCATTATTATATTGTATTTTTGTACTGGTTTTTGGTCCTTTGCTAGATTATAACATGTGAGGTGGGGCTATCTATTCTAAATTCCAATTTACTATTTATCTTTATTTCTTAATGAGATAAGAATCAAACTTGCCTATAATTAACAGTTATAATATTCCAGTGAAGGTATAATTTTGGTTAAGATTTTTATTTAATAAAATCAATGTGTTTGCAAAAAAGTATTTTAATTATGATCGGATATAATGAAACGATCAATAAATTTTTTAAAAGAATATATAACCTTATTGAAAGAGAATTGATTATATAAAAAAGAAAAAAGTGTGCATACTTTCAATTTCTATTAAAAAAAAATAGAATAATGATAGAATTTTGCTTGTAAAAACATGAATGCATGTCATTCTAACATTTTTAATACGCTTATTAATAAATTGAAATAACTTTTAATTAATTGTTTGTAAACACATTAACAACATAGAAATAGCAAATTTATTTATTGGTATTTTCAAGTTTTAAAAGCAGTCCATCTGAATACTCAGGTTTCGCACGAAACTCCTAAAATCAAAACCCTGATTTAGATAAATTGAACTGTCTTAATTTTACTAAGCATTCAAAATCTAATACGTCTTTAATTAGTTTGTCAACTCTTCTTTGTATAGTCTCATAGAGACAGGATCAGGTGTGACACTTATGTTATTGTGAGACTGATTTTTATTGTGTGACAAGAGGTGGCAATTGTGTAATTAAATGAAAAAGGAAGACATATTTTAAGGGGAGGACACGTGTATGGTGAGAGAAGGGGGCTGATGATGTCAGCGCTGATGTCATCGCAGGGGAGAGAAAAGTCTTTTATTTCTTTTCTTTAAAATACATTTTCCCGATGATCTCGAACTCGGTTTTCGAAAATTTTTATACCGTTGGACTCGTATTAATTAGCCGGTCATTTTGAGATCCATTATGGTCAAATAAAAACAATTTTTTCATTTTGGAAGATTTGGTAATGACTTTTGGAAGATTTGGTAATGACTTTTGGAATATCAAGAAATTTGAAAAAAAATCGTTTTTATTTGAACACAATGGATCTCAAAATGACCGACTAATTAATACGAATCCAAAGGTATAAAATTTTTCGAAAACCGAGTTCAGGATCATCAGGAAATTGTATTTTAAATATAATTTATCACACCATAAAAGTTGTCACACCTAAAAACCTTGTCTCACTTGATCCTCCCTCTAGTCTCATATAGTTAACTAACGTCTAATGATTTTATTACACAAGTAGTTTAATAAGCTTTTATTGATAATAAAATTATAAATAGCTTCCACATACTAATGTTTTGAAAGTCCAATACGACAATTATATAACAATAGAGTAACGGGACTTTAATTTTTTAATAACACAGATTCAAAAATAAATTTATATTATTTTATATATGAAGATTATCTGGGTGCTTAAGTCTCAAATTCGAATATTTGATTTGAACTGAATGTATTATTCGAGTCTATTTAGACATTCAAAATTGGCACAAAGTTAATTATAAATTTGTATTATTTTACACACATCAAGGTTGTTTGGCTGCCTACATTTGATTAGATGCTCAAATTGAGTATCTCATACGGACCAAGTTGATTATTTAAGTCTATTTAGGCATTCAAGTACACCAAACGAATAAATGATTGATATATATGATTTCAACCAATAAATTTTTTACACTGTGTGAATAATAAACAGTATATTTTGTAGTTAATTATATATATAAAATTCTAGATAATAAAAGACCCTAGAAAATAAACTCGAAACTTTAAATTATACCCTTTAAATCTTAATAATTATGACATATTTACATTTTTGATCCAATGTATAGATGACGTAGTAGTCAAAAACAGAATGACCATAGAATATCCTTTTTATATATTTTTATAGAATATTATTTTGCATGTAAGAATCAAAATTGATAGTTATCCTTAAAGTTGTTAAGCGTTACTTATTGAGCACCCTGTTTAGGGTACCGTTTCCTGTAGCTACTTTTGTTTTTGTTCGTCACGCACTTTATTGTCATTTTCTGTATAATACAATGTCTTCTACCACCCTTTCTAAATAAATATATGAATTTTATTATATACATTGATTTTAGAAATAAAAATCTGCGTTTCAAAAAAATAAAAATAAAATGAAATAAAACTCTGAATTTCTTAAATCTCTTTAAAATTGCAAGTAAAAGTTCTATCAAACTGGATATCTTTACGATTTTTTTATTAAACCTTTTACCTTTTATAATTTTAATGCACTATTCTAAAATATCTTATGTGATTTACTTCATTATTAATAGATTGTTTTTTTTCTTTAACATCACCAGTGCTCAGATTTTTTCGGATGCTATTGAATTTAATGCTAAATTCGTGGTTGATGCGTTGAAAAGTTGAAATAATGATATGTCAGAATATGAAAATTTGGTTGACAGCTCATGTTGTCTATTAGGATTATGTGTCATATAAAGTATCCTAAAATATTTTATATGATCTACTTCATTATTATAATAAATAACACATTTTCCTTAGAATCACAATAACTAAGATTTCGTCGGATACCCGATACTGAACTTGATGCTAAATTCGTGGTTGATTCGTTGCATATGATATGTAAAAAATTGGAAATTTGGTTGAGAGTTCTAGTTTATCTATTACGATATACGTGTAATTCATATTCAACATAAAAGTAATATAGGGTATCCTAAAATATCTTAAGTGATCTACTTCATAATTAATAAATTGCACTTTTTCATTAAAATCACAATACCTAAGATTCTTTCGGATCCCTTGTAAGATCTTGATGTTGAATTCGTGGTTGATGAGTTTCATAGTTGAAATAATGATATGTCACAGTTTGGAAATTTGGTCGAGATATGTTGTCGTCTAATTGGATTTATGTGTAATCCATATTAAACATCAAAGCTAACATGGTAGTCGATAGGTTAGTTAAAGCATGTTTAATTCGTCTAATTCTTCTAAAAGGAATTCAGCTCCTCACTGTGTAGAATACATGGCTGTTTCTAATTTTTATTCTACTCAATAAATTATTTTTCGCTTAAATTATCTTTATCCATATCCTAATAATAGAGTAATAATAAATACGAATTATTATTTAAACGAAACTTTAAACTGCATTTATTTTTTATTTATATAAATTCTCAGTCAAAATAATTATAGGATAGATTTAATAAGAAAAATAAAACTTTATGGTTATACTGTTTTCGAAAATGGTGTTTGTGATTTTTTATTTGTTCCTCACATACCTAATCTAGGGTAACCAAAAGTATAAGTAAATTGTTTAATTTTTTATCAGATTATTTCTTTTATTTTCTTATTGTTCTCGAAGGCGGATACAAGTCATATATCTAAAAATTATATTTTGAAAACAACATACTTAAAAAGAATGAATTGACAAATGTCTAGTCAAACATAAATTATTTATCGGATTTTTTTCTTTAAACAGTAATTATGTTAGCATTATTCCTTTGAAAAATCAATAATTAGTATTAGTATTATATCTAATTAATATAAAAACCAATTTTTATAAATTCGTCCTTTATCCTCATTTGACAAAATATAAACTCAAAAATATCAATTAATTACCTTGGATTATGTATAATATATGTTTCTCTTAATTAGTAGTAACGTTACTTAATAAAACTCTTGATTCTTAATGCTCAATTAGGATATCTATAATTACTCTCAGAAAATATATAAGAAAAATCTACAATTCTTAAAAAAGAAGAATTGGATATCAATGATATAAGAAAAGAAAATGCTCTAGTAACAGAAATTTTTTGCTTTAGTTCCTTCTCTCTTGTTTTCTCATTTTGGTTCAATAACACTTAAAAAATCTCATCATTTATTAAGATAATATGTTTAAAGCATGTAGATATTGTCAATTCCGAACCAAATACATTGTCAGAGACTTACAAGTTACAACTTTATATACTAGATAAGCTTCAATTACTCTATATTCATTTCCGATAAGAGATTTTGTTTATTCTTGTCATCCTCGTCATTAATTATATACTACTTTCTCTAACTTTCTAGCCCAACTACCAATAACACTGAAATTCAAATGCTCGTCGGACCTTCACCACAGTACCTAAAATGAAACCAATAATAAAACTTTCATTGTACCTTATAAAGTCAGTAATCATATCACACAAAGAAAGATACAAATGGAAACTAAAGAAGGTAAGCAATAAGAATATTTATAGTTGTCTAGAATAATGTGTCGGGGATTATATATTGTTATAGAATGTTTCTCTAACTGAGATCACCTTTTTCTTTACGAGCTTATCTCGGAGGGCAAGAAAATAACAGTTTTGAAAATCTTCGATACAAAGATACGTTGACGTGACCATTACCACGTGGACGTCTTTGTATTCTAGTGTGTGAATACCCTTGGACGCATTAACTGTCTAGGGTGCATTTTAGGAGGTGTATTCTCGGTCTAACTAAATAAAGGTGCATCTTATCCCTTTTGAAGATGTATCTCATATTGGACCAAATCTTACTTTCTTCTAGATTTATCGACCGACTCTAACGGGCTGAGAAGCATGACCCATGACTATAAGCAGATCGATGACATCCATACATTTAGTTAGATCTGGATATTATCAACCATACATATATGACTGGGCCATTACAAAAGTGCAAATAAACAACTAGAAGATTATACTATTTTTTATATGTCAATTTGAAGAGAAAAGTTGTCAATTCTTATCCTAACTAGGATCATACTAAATAATTATGAACAAGGAAAGAAAGAAAGGAAGGTTTAATCATATTGTTTGTTTTACATTAAGTGAATCATGTTGTAAAACTAAAGCATAGTGATTTTAAGTGTCTTGTTAATTCTACTTTGTACAATTTCTTTCTAAGTATTTCATATTAGTTTCAAAATTTTTTTCTTCCATTCGAATTAAGAAATAATCAAATAAAATCTGTATATCATGGAATACGTACAACAACAACTGAATTAACCGGGCTTTAATAAGCAACTTGAACATTATTTCCTATCATAGTCAAGCTCTATTTTGGCGCAAGAATCCATATATACATTAAGTAAAAAGAAAGAAGAAAAGTTCAATTTAGTTTTAATTAGTTGTTTTACATAAAAGAGAAATTAATTAGGTAATGAAAGCAACAAAAGAATAGGCTGATGAAACTGAAACGTTTCATTTTATTTTAATTTTATAACAATATGAAACCTTCTTTTCTACGCAAATTATTGAGATGTCTTTCTTAAAAGCATAAATATTTCATCAAACTTATCACATTCTATTCTATTCTTCTATTTTCTTTCCTTTCTGCTCTTTCACTTTACAACACTAAACTTTGCCTCTTAAAGCTACTTAAATGGGACAAATCACCTAATTATTCTACTTTCTCCTAAATAAAAGACAAATTTACCCTTTTAACATTGTTGGACAAGTGCATATTTGACTTTGATGTACAAAATGGTTTGATTTTGCCTTTAATATTTTCCATCAAAGATCAATGTTACCCGAGTTACAAAAAATTTGAAGATATTGAATTAATCGTTATTTAATTATTATGTTCCAAATTTCAACAACTAAATCTACTAAATATAAGTTTTATAAAAAAATATATTATTGCATAGGCTAAAATATTTATTTTCTTATTAATACATTTACAAGATAGTCAAAATATGAAAAACTGCTTCAATTTTTCGAGAAACTTAATTGAAAGACAAAATATTATGTTTAAATGGTTGTTAAACAAGTGATTTCTTATCTTCGGCAACACAAGAGTAATATTGATCATAATTGCAAACATTGAGAATAAATGTACACCATTTTGTAAGTCATCTAAACCAAATTTGCACTTCCTACAAAAGGATAACAAGGTTATCCAAAATTCCTAATTCACTCGATAAATGTGTATTAACCATATTTGCATTAAAAACATATAGGCTAGCTATGATCTTAAGATTAACTCAAGTTAGAAAGAAGAAGAAAAAGAAAAGTGATGAGCACATGATTTGTTTTGGGTTTGATTTTACAACCCTTTTTGTCTTTTATATTGGTTTTAAGACGAACCGTTCTGGCAACTTAATAGAGACATTGCCATATATGTTGAGATCATCACATGGAAAGATTAATGAAGGACAAAATTGCACTTTTAGTCCTTCATCTTTTCGCCTTTTTTTATATGTCCATGATTCAAGAGTCAATGAGAGATGTGCTTGAAGTGTTTAAAGGTTATCTATGAATGCTTGATTAATAGTTATTCGAGTGTCTTGGCATAGAAAGTTAAAGCTTTATAAAGAGTTTTGAACGAGGCCCAACTACATTTTTTGATGGTTAGTAGGTGTGATCCCGCACTATATAAATATGTCGTTCATTATGATCAAGCTCGTGCTTTGCAATTTAACATATGGAGTTCTCGGTTAATTATATTACACACATTAAGTTAGTACTTACAAATGTTGATTTCAGTTAAAGTACTACTCATTTCATTTGCATATGAAATATTTTTAACCACATCGAGCATAAAGTTGTTGCTTAATGTTTATTGTCGACACATTTTAGTCATTTGTTCTTGTTGTAAAACAATAAAAATTAATTGTAAAAAAACTAGATGGATACTTGAAACTATTTTTAATTTTGCTTTGAAAGAAAAAATAAATAACTAAATAAATAGTTTTAAGTATCCATGTATAAAACTGTAGAATCTCAAATCTAACTTTTAGTAGACAGTTCATTTTTAAATTTAATTGACAGAAGATAAGTTATATTTACAATAGGTAGTTAAATGTTGGATGGTTTGAGAATACGAAATTGTAGTCGAAGACAACTCATATTTTATTGAAATTTGCAATTATTGTTAAAAATGAAAATTGTCTAGCCGCCTAAGCATTTCAAAATCGAATATATGATTGAGATTGACTTGATTATCTAGTCCCCACAAATTTTTTTTAATACCTCCACTAATTCTCAATTAATCCTCAAAAAACCTCGACTACCTGACTAGCGCTTAACACCTTTTACTGCACAAAGCTAGTCCACCCTAAATACCGTTGGATGAAATTTATACATAATCCTATAAGATGTGAACAAAACTTCAAGGAACTAAAATAAAAACTAGAAGTTTTATGAACAAAATTTTTGGAGTAAAAATACAAAAACCATTAAAGAAAGAGAGAAGATTGTAAGGTATGTAGGGAAAGAGCATTAAGTGTAGATGGTATCATCACATGGTCCCCTATTATTTATTTATTTGTACCTCAATTTCAAATTTTCTTACTACTTCTCATTGGTAAAGTAATAATTGAGAAGTATATTTAGATCCTCACAAGTTTTGACTACTTTGGAAACTCTTTCATATTTTTTCAGAGTTCTATTAGTTTTTTCTTTCGAATTTCATTTTCTCTTCTCTCTTTATATACACAATACAGTAAACAATTTATTAGTCCTTATAGTTTTAATTACCACACTATTTAGTCCCTATATTTTCAAAACACGTTTAATCTTTTCATTTTACATAAATTCAACATTTAGTCCTTCTACGGACTTTTGCAGGGACTAAATGGTGTGTGTGATTTATAAAAATATAAAGAGACTAAATTGTTGAGTAGAAGAACACTAGGGACCATATCGTAAATTTTTTAAAATATAAGAACTAAACAATAAATTTTCGCACAATATAGGGAGTAATAAATTGATTACCCTACATAATATAATGCTCTTTACTTGCTACAAGCCAGACATAGATTATGGTGAGCATTATTCCAATTCTACTTTCTCTTCAATCACACATGATAAAAATGTACATTTTTTATGAATATATTAATATACAAATTTGAATATCGCTTCCAATTTGATCATCTTCCAAACAAATACGGTATCAGAAATTTAATACAAATTGGCTTATTCTTAGGCTATACTTTTCAAACATGGGATGGTATCTACTTGTTTTTTGGAATTTTTTCAACTTACCATTTTGGTTCACCTCTCTATATTGTTCATGAATATTCTTGCATCATATCTCAGGTCAATTACATTCACAGCCCCTCAATTTTTGGTTTTCTATTTTGCGGTCGTTTACTTTCATCGGGACTATTATAATAGTAAATGACAATGTTTAAGGACTTTAAACTGGTTTCAAAGTTTAGGGACCAAAAAGAAAACAAAATCAAAGATTAGGACCATAGATGTAATCTACCCAAAATATCTATCATAAAATGTACCATTTTGAACAAAAAGGTAAAATAAACAAATTTACAATTGAAATTCCTCATGATACAAATTCTGATCTTCTAATTTTCATCTCCTTAAAAAATTAATTCTTTTTCAAATCATCCATCAATATGAAAGATCCCATTGAAGATGGTCTCCACAACCATTTAATGAGAACACCTACAATCATCAATAACAGATCATCAAGTAGAGGATTATAGGACAAGCCAACCAAAAACTTAAAAGATCAATTCAATAGAATGGCAAAATTTCTAAAACTGCCCAAAAAATATAATTTCAGGACAACATGCTTAACAAAGAAAAATTGTTAAGAAAAATGCATTATGTAAAATAATTGTTCAATTAAAGAGAAAGAAATGAGTAATTGCATCTTCCACCAGCAAAGAATCTGATGCAAAGGGTGTTTAGTTAGTAATATTAAATAGCTTTTGCACTGTTTCCTCATCTAATTCAAAGGTAAAATCAAAGAAAAGTTGTAGATAAACTTTGAAGATTCTCAGTTTGTCCCCCTTCAATGTTAACTTCTATAGCAAATATTCCCGTTCAAACGCGCTTTTTGGTCGTTAGCCTAAAAGAAAAGGGTGTGCCAATCTACTTTCTTGATACTTATCTTTCTTTTGTTCCAAGTTTCCATGTGTACGTAATATAAATCAGAAACCGAAGTCAATGATTGACGGTTCAAGGTTAATAGAGATGGGCTAAAGGGTTTAATACATGAGATTATCCAGAAAAATACTGTATGTGGAAGAACAAATTTACATGCATGTATTTGTACAAAGTCACGATAAACTCGGAAACTGATGAAGGAACAAAAATGTACAAAAGAATATTTAACTTCACCACAAATGCAAACTGTTGGGGAAGGAAGAATGAGCACCTTATTGATCAACATTGTTTATTTTGATCTCTATAAGTTCTTCAATTGGCTGACGGCATATCGGGCACTTATTTGATTGAAGCCTCAATTCTTTTGCACAATCGCTGCACATACACTGTGAAGATGCAGCTTGTCAGGTTTGAGAACAAAGCAAGATGAGTTTGAAGAACAAAACGAGTTCGAAGTTGAAAGAAAATTGAGTGTCTGTAACTCTAAAATGAAGCATAGCTTATTCAAATAAAGAAGTAATCTATCCACACAGGATAATTTAAACTATTAGATGCAAAAACTTCTAGTCAGTGTCATAGTTTTTTGTAAAATCCTCCCTAATAACCTTAGCGAGCGATAACAGTAAGAAAAATTAGACACACAGCCCTGCAGTTCAAACCATTTATCCAGCAAGCTCTAGAGAGTTAACTTATTGGCATAACTTGTAAAAGTCCATCATATCAATCTGAGTGAAAAGTAGAAACATTATCAACTGGCTTATTACGTACCAAAACGGCCTTTCTGCCACCTCAACTTGCTTAAATCATGAAGACAAAGGGGGTTATAGCCATGTCATTTTTAAGCAAGTTGAGGGACGGAAAGGTTATTTTGAAATTTTAGGCGGTCATCAAGTGTTTGAGTGCAAGTTGAAGGTGTTAGATATGTATTAAGCCATATCCGATCATCCCTTCAGTATCATAACTCTTTATACAGTGATATGATTAAGTGGACTCTCACCATATGTCGGCACGGTAAAACGGCAGTATCTTTGGGTTCAGTCATGCAAATCACACATTCTTTCCCAGGCTCACAGTCGTCAAAGCCTTCAGCTGATGAGCTTCCTATTCCATAGAGCTCCCGAAGTTCATATCGAACTCCATCAATCCATAAAATTTGCTTCACTACTCGCACTTGGAAAAGGTCTCTATCTTTCTTCTCGAGAACAGCTTGTGTAATCTGCAGGTGGTTGGATGTGTTTGGCAGAGAATCATCAACATCATCATCCGAATCAACTGGTGTGCATGTTTCAGCAACGATTACAAGCGGAAAAACATCTTCCCCTGATGATGGTTTTGATAGATCATCCAATTCAAAGAACCCCAAGTCTATGCCTGTACCGGAAGGCTGACAAAATTTCTGGCCGAGTCCTTTCTGGAAAGGAATTCTCAACGGAATATGAGCTTCGGGATATTGGGGAACAAACGTACATTGGGACTCTTCTTTGGCAAAGTATAAAATTGTAATGCTGTTATTTAGGGAAAAAAGAAAAGAAAATCAATTTCAGGAAATAAACAGAAAGAGAGCAACAAAGTATACATAGACATTCAACTATGTGTTTACAAGTGCACTCTTTTGTTAGTTATACTATCCTCAAATTCGAATAGGACAAAATGGAAAAGTAAACGTCAACTGAACTTCCTGTATAGGATATTGATTTTCTACGTAAAAGTATGACCAATTAAGGATACAGATTTAACTTACGCCAACTTGAGAGACAAGGCATGTTGGACAGATAAGATTTTTGAGTTTGCTTCTCCAGAAGCAGATAGTTCTCATTGAACTTAAAATACAGGATTAAGAGCAGAGCAATTTGCATAACACATGTTTATGATAATACAGTTGTTATAACATGCATTACTACTTCTTAATAAATAGTCCAGGGAAATTAAAGGACCACAACGAATATAAATTGCATTTGTCATTTATCTACTCTACAAAAGATGAAATGCCTCCTATGTTAAAACCGTTCCCGTACTTAGTATGTAGTGTGGACACTTGGGTGAGGAGAATGTACGTGTTAACAGACCTCTAACGGGCATAGAAATGATTGCATTGCAGTTTGCACAATATGATTAAATTAAACATAATTGCTTGTAAAATTGCATTTATTAACATGCAAACAGACTTGAAAAGAAGGAGATATCTGCAATATTCCATCTAATCCATAGTCTACATTCACAGTCAACTGGCACTCAACCTATTAATATACTGGCGTCATTACATATCCAAAGCTCAAACAAGCAAATTTTTCATATAAACAATTTTCAATCCTTCAGTAAATCATCAAGTCGTGCAGACGTTAATTATATCCCAAAGCAAAAATAGAACCAAAAGGGCCAAACCGAAACTGATGCTACCAAACCTCAATTAAAATCAAGCTATTTTTTTTTTTTTTGACAAACAGAATCATGCTATTTAGCACCTCACAAATCACAAAATCTCGAATGTCCAACTATTCTACTCTTTCATTGTTTTGCATCAGTAACTTGCTACACGACTTGGCCTAAGCATAGAGGATTTACGACTTGAAAAATACACTAAGCAACCATCTTCATTTTTAGTAGACAAATTCAACTTGATTGAACTATTCTAGTCACTCATCACTTTTCAGCTTTCAATCGAGTCCTAGATAATTCCTAGAAACTAATAACTGATAACTGTTTGCAGCAAATACGTAATTGCAGTTCAAAGTATGCGTGAAGCAGCCACTTAGTACTATCTCAATAACCAAATTACAGCTTTCAACTAACTGCTCGAGGTTAACAGCTTAATTTCTGTAGTTTTCAATCTCTATGCAGTCGGCAGACACCAGACAGATAAAGGAGAAATGGCTCTGGTTTACGTCAGAGTACAGAATTGTATGAACCCTTTTGTCTATGCTTCTATGGTTTCCTCCCTTTTCTTTTTGCTTGGCATTCATCATCATGTTCGTTTCACCCTCTTAAACTACCTAGAAAGACATTATAGGCGAAACCCGGTTTTTGTGCAATTTTTGTGATTCAGACAATGTTCTGTATGATAATTCCAAATCCACCTCCAGTTTTACATTATTTTGCAGTCAGACGTTTACGAAATTTCAACTAAGACTAGTCCAATTAGCTCTTGACTCGTTCAATTACTAGATGCAGCATCCTTAGTTTCATATATTTGGCACGCAAATAAAACAAATGCATAAACAAAAGCATGAAATCTGAAAAAGAACACAAATTGGACCGAATTCAGTAAAAACAAAGCGTACCTTCCATCAAACAAAGCATCAAAAAGGAAAGAAACCAAGTAAGTATCAGGATTCATCTCATCAACTTCAACCTTCAAAGTATCCTTATGCACATTCACATCATTCCTAACCTTCTTAGCATTCTGATGCTCCGTATACGGGGCCGGCTCAATCGGAGCCCCAGCCCCAGGACCCAAATTAGGCCTCATTTGGGGCCACCCATTAGCCTGATTAGCATAATAATACGGCTGATAATTAAACCTATTACCATAACCACACGACTGATACGGCTGCGAATTGTAATACGACTGAATTGGCGGCGCCGCCGCCGGAGAGTAAGATGGACCAGCTGTTGAAGCTGCAGCAGGGTAGTAATTCTGCGGCGGCGGAGGAGGAGGGGCGGGGAGGGAGATGGGATCGGCGGAGTAGTAGTATGGAGGAGGAGGAGGCGGAGGATGGTGGTGGTAGTACGGCGGAGGATGGTGGTTGTTTCTTCTCCGGTTACTGCTGAATGAAATACCCATTTGATAGAAAAGAGGGGCAAATCGGGGAAGATGATGGAAAAGTTTGAATCTTTATAATGAAATGGGAAATTGCAGAAGAAGAGGAAAAGTTGCCGTTGAATTGGGGTTTTGATTTTGAGTGTTGTTGAAGAAATCTCAAGACCTTCTTGACTTTTCGTTTCTTGTTTACTTTTCTCTGTTTTTTTTAATCTTAATCTATGGAGCTTAATTTTCCCACCAAAAATTATAATTTTTCATAGTTTTTCTTTTTTGGAGAGTTTTTCTTAGAATTGTTAGTCCTTAAATAAATAACATAACATAAAATTACTAGCAATAATAGTAATAATATATAGGGATTATTAACAAAAACTGGATATCTGGTCGAATCTTATATAATGCGAATGAGATTTCAATTATGTCGAGAGATATAAAGGTTTAGAAAAGTTACCAATAAAATATTAGGATTATGATTGATATGAGTGGAGAATCTAGTTGAACCGTAAAAGGTTTTTGGACTAAAATGTGACTATAACAAATACAAGGTCCAGTCGAATGTAATATACAAGATTTTTGGATTGAACTGTGATTATAACGGATATGAGATATTTAGTCGAATCCTATATAAAAGGGTTTTGGATTGAGATTGATTATAACGGATTATAATGGATATGTGTTATCCAGTCGAATCCTATGTATCGAAAGTTTTTGGATACGAATGAGATTTCAAGTAAGTCTCTCGAGAGATATAAAGTTTTGAAAAAGTTACAATTAGTAATAAAATTTGGGATTATGGTCGATACGAGTGGATTCGTGGATAATCCAGTCTAACTGCATAAAAAAGGTTTTTGGATTGAAATGCAATTATAACATATACGAGATATCCAATCGAATCATATATAAAAGGTTTTTGGACTAAAATGTGATTATAATGAATACGGGATATCCAGTCGAATCCTATATAAAAGCTTTTTGGATTGAAATGCGATTTAACGGATATAGGATAACCAGTCGAATCTTATAAAAAGGTTTTTGGATTGAAATGCGATTTAACGGATATAGGATAACCAGTCGAATCTTATAAAAAGGTTTTTGGATTGAAATGCTATTATAACGAATGATAATGGATATATGGTATCCAGTCGAATCCTATGAAGCATTAATGCTTAAATAATTAAAGTACTCTTACTAATGATATCTAGAGATTATGATGGATACAAGGTATCCAACCTATATAAATCTTTTATTAAGTATTCAAGTGTGAGCTAGTTAGTGAAATTCCACATTGAAAGTTTGTGAGAATTGTGAATGATTTATAATGTGGTGAGACATTAACTCATTGTCTTAAGGTTTTGAGTTACTTGTGGTGTCAACTCCATTATGATATCATTACTTGTGGTGAGACATTAACCCATTGTCTTAAAGTTCAACTAGTTGAATATTTCGAGGTTTACCACATACATAAAGACCATCTCCAACCGTTTACTCAATTTTGCGTACTCTAACTCTACTTTTGTCTACTTTATCTTCAAATATGCAGTATATTTCTCCAATCGCCTACTGCATTTATAAGTTCAATTACCAAAGTTTTCTTCAACAACTAATATTTTATTATTAGATTACAAAACATAGCACAAAAGACAAAAAAATTAATAGAAAAAATGATGTAAAGAAATAATAAGACCATCTTCAATCGTGTACTTTACTTTTGGTACTTTAACTCTATATTTTCATACCTCATCTTCAATTATACAGTTGATCCAGTAAAGTTACTACAATCATCTACTCCATTTATAGGCTAGAGGATCCGGACCCCATTTATAATACTAATTACAAAATTTTCTTTAAACAGCTAATATTTTATTAATATATTAGGAAACAAAATACAAAAAAATAAATATATAAATTGATTAAAAGCTTGCTTTCGGAAGATGCAGTAAGCTTTGGGTACTTCGTATCTAAAGTTTGCAGTGGCTTACTTCATATTTTCAGTAATCCTTTATAGTGTCATTGGAGCACAAAATAGTAGTTAAACTTCATACTTAAAGTAGCATTTGAAGATGCTCTAAACTAATGATGTTGAAGAATGCAGTAGGCTTGGAATACTTCAAATTTAAAGTGCATTGTATTTTTCCAGATGCCTTTGCAGTACTATTGGAGCATTAAACAATAGTTAATATTTATAATTAAAGAAGTATTAGAGATGCTCTAAAATTTCTAAGTATGAAAATATTATGAAGTTCTGTACAGTGAATATCTCGAGCTTTATAGATTCATCTAATATATACTCGTTCATTAATGAAGTTTTTTTTTCGTTATATGATTGGTTGTTAAATTTTTGTTGTTTTCAGATTTTACACTTTTTCGTTTTAAAAGAGCTAAATTGAAATAAAATGTAATTAATATAAGTAAAAAATAGCAAAGCTTTAATTTTTTGCTTGTAAAATTAAAAAAATAAAACACTTCCCAAAATTCAACTATGCTAGTTGATGGAGTACCTTACCACTCGAACCAACTCTTATTGGTATTAATTTTCTAAAAGTTAATTCATCACAACCCTTTATTTTCAAATCAATGGTTAAAAAAATCACTTAATTTTAATTAATAATAAATGATGCACCTAACTCCAAATTTAAAAGTTACAATTGATATATATATTTATAATTAGGAATTTCATTTTAAATTAAATTAATTTTACCCGTACTTCTAGTTTAAGAATAATGTTATTAAATCTAAAATGCTGAACAAAACTGAAATTACTGTTAATCTTGGTGTGTGTACTGCTTTTTTGGCGGAACTTTGGGGTCTTTATTTCGGACTCTCTTTAACTTGGAATAGTGGTTATCGGAAGGTTATTGTGGAATTGGATTCAAGTTCGGTGCTTTGTCTTTTAAAGAGCCAAATTGGTAGATTTCATCCGCTAGGATGGCTTATCAAGCACTGTCAAGACCTTCGGAATCAAAATTGGGAGGTTGATTTCAATCATGTCTACAGAGAAGGAAACCGTGCGGCGGATTGGATGGTGAATTTCGCAAGATCTTTTGCCCTGGGTCATCACGAGTGTGGTGTACCTCCTGCAGGCCTCCAAGATATTCTTGTAGCAGATCGTATTGGTCGATAAACTAGAAGAATTATTTCTACTTAGTTTTTTGCTGTTTTTGTTTTTCCTGAGCCTTTGCCTTCCTCTCTACCAAAAAAAACTGAAATTACTGAAAAAAAAATTAAATTGCTTAACTGAACCGAAATTGCTGAATAGAACTGAAATTTCTAAATTAAGCTGGAATGAGTTAAAAATAAGGAGTTAAATGCACCAATGGTCATTCAACTTTGCTTGTTGCCTCAAAATGGTCACTCAACTTTAATTTGTCTCAATAAAGTCACTCAACTTTGAGTTTTGTCTCAATTAAGTCACTTCATCAAATTAAAAATAAATTAAATACCAAAGTAATGATGTGGCTGCCATGTTGGCATAAGTCAACTTTTGACCGTTGACTTTGACCGCCACGTGGTGGCCGCCTAGCCGCCACATGTCGTAAAATTTTATTATACATGTAGGTGGCTGCTACGTGGCAGTCAAAGTCAACGGTCAAAAGTTGACTTGTGCTGATGTGGCATCCACATCACTATTTTAGGATTTAATTTATATTTTAAGTTGATGGAGTGACCTAATTGAGACAAAACTCAAAGTTGAGTGACTTTATTGAGACAAATTGAAGTTAAGTGACTATTTCGAGATAAGAGGTAAAGTTGAGTGACCATTGATGCATTTAACCCTAAAAATAAGTCAAAAAGAACATGTCCTAAGTACACACTAGAGGCTTTGACATGGTCAATTATTGTTGTGTTTTACTTAACGAATTTAGAAATAACTCTACTTTTTCCAATAAAAATTAGAAATGATCAAGTCCGAACATCTCAATTAGGTTGGCACACCTGAGACAAGGCCAGTCACTCGAACCCAAAATATTATTAAAAAAGAAAGAAAAGTACAAAGTGTAAATCAAAGATTATATTGTGAACCGGTCTTGACCACCTAAATTTTCAGAATAAAAGCTAAGACAAAAAGATGAAACAACATCCCACCAAACTATACTATCACTAATGCGCCCAAAATTAGCCAAAGCGTCTGCAACTTGATTACCTTCGCGATAAATGTGAGAAGCTAAATAACACGCTGTCAAGTACTCCAATCTCTCCGAACGGACCAAGGAACAACCCTACTCCGAGTGGTTAACAAGTGAACCACATAAGTAGAATCACTCTCAATCCAAAGTTGTCGCCAACCCTACTCTGAAATAGCTCTATAGTTTCCTTTTTAAGGCGTGCAGCAAATGATGGTATGTATGTTTTAACTAAAAGTGTTACTATTAAAATAATCTTGTTATTCGAGGTGAGCGATTCTCCGTAACCCGCGATTTTTGTGTAGTTCACTTTAGTAGTATATAGTGTTTTTAAGAAAAAAGTACACATAAAATGAGATTCCATATACATATAAATTGAAATTTCATACTAACAAGACTCATCTTAAAATTGAAAAGATCATATATAATCCTTAAGATATTGTGTTTTTGCATCTTAATTTTACATATATACAAATTACTATACGATTAATTACAATGCAATTATCATCAAAAACACATAATCTAGTAAAACCAAATTATCACAATTCAGAATTTCCATCTAATAATAAGTACACAAACAAACTCAATTCCATTAATCCCATAAATCACAAACAGGGACACAACTACAGGGTTACAGAAGGCCCGTTGACCCCGACTCCAGAAAGAAAATATATATATATAACAATTAGACTTACGGTCGGAAATCACCATCCCCAAACATTAAATTCTCCAGTTAGTAATTTGAAATTCCTAAAATTTGAGACCAATTTGACATCATTGACGAAATTGTAGTAGTTTCGCTTCTGACTCGCAATCCCTCCCTCAAAAAAAAATCCGTGTTTCTCACGAACTTTTTTTACCATTTACCCCGAGTATTTTGTTTTGATTCTGTCACTATCTCCCAAAACTCAGCAAAAATCGGGCCTAGGTTTCTTCCGAACAGATATGCAACCTCTCTGATGATCCCGGAAAATCCTGATCTCAGAAAAATTCCTGAGATCATCAAGACTGATATATTGCTGCTTCACCATCCTGGAAAAATCTCCTCCTGTATCATGAATCCAAATATAAGGATGACAAGTTTCATCATAATAATACAACAGATTCTTCGTCCCGGATCCATTAATCTTTCCAGGCATATGTGCTTTGTAAATGCTTTTGCATTTCAATCTCTTGGAAGATCCTGGCTTCAATGTATGAACTTTTTTCAGGATTGATCCTACTCTTACCTGAAGCTCAATTGCCCTGTCACTCTGGTTCCAGATCCTGCTTCCGAATCCTGAAGTTTGCGTGTGATCCCGACAGGAGTCCAAGCATCCTCCGAGAAGGAAAATTCTGAAGGATCCTGTCATTTTTTCTTTCCAGGATTTGAGCCTTTTTGAAACCTGAAGGTCTTCCATGTATGTTGTGCTTTTGCTTTAGAAGTATATATAAATAAGACAAACACCATCAGATATTTGAGATTCCTGATGGTTTGTGATGGATGGCTCAGATGATTAGGTTGTGGGGTCCTTTGTTTAAGTTTATGCGTACCTGATTGTAAGAGAAAAAGGTTGATGTTGATGCAAGTGTATTTTAGGAAGAGATTTGCCATTTAAGGTTAAATTACACTATAGTCACTCAATTATTTAATATTATTATAGTCACTGGTGAATAGAGGCGTGGATCTCAAAAATTCTTGAACGAAACCGCATACCTGAAAAAGAGAGTTCAGAATTGGATAAACCGTTCACTTTTTCTTAAGGACTGAGCCAAATTATACCATTGACATTCATAGATATAATTTCGAAGATTTTCAAATGTCTAATATTACTCAGTAAATATGATTTTAAAATCGACCCGAATACCAAAAGAAAAAAATTCAGAACCGAATTGAACCGTTGTTTTTTCTTAGAATCGAACCGAATTGTACCATTGACTCTTATAGATAAGGTTGAGGAAAATTTAAATTCCTGAATTGGATCGATCCAAACTCGCCCTTAGTGGTGAATGCGTGATCCTAATGTTGAGGGGTAACTTTGTACCCAACATGTAAAGGCCATGCAACACGTTTTACATCTGCATAGACGAAACGAGTCGATACCACCACTTGTAGGAATTTTCTCTGTTGCTAGAGGGGTCGAAAACATCATGGGTAGTTCTAATGGTAGGGGGTCATGGTCTCCAGACCTCTCGTCATCTTCGCCCTTGATTATAGTGATCTAACATTAAATCTGTTATTTATTAACGTAAAAATTCCTTATTTTTTACAATGACATTGTAGATTCGATGATGAAAACAGTTTTCCAAGCAACTTTAACTATTGAACTTTCTTATTTTGAAGCTATTTAGACCGGGCTTAGCTACACAAGAGAAATCTCTAAAAATTCGTGATTTTAAAAATAAAAATTGCATTTCCTTGAAAATTGTGGTTTGCAATAAACCAAGGACTAAAACTGATACACTAACAGTTCGTTATTCTTAGACTTCTCCATTTGAATATTATTACGGTCATTTTGAGGTCGCTTGAAGGGGGCGATTTTAATCTCTGTTTTAAAGTTCAGGGGTCAGAAAGAAATTGAAAATATAGTTGAAGGATTATAGGTGTAATTTATCATCAGAACATATTTGAGATTCTTCCTTTGATGGATGCCTCAGATGAGATTAGGTAGTGGGACCTTTCATAACTTTGTATGCACCTGATCATAAGATGCTATATTGTAGAAGAAGGTAAACCAATTTGAGTGATGAAGAAAAGGGTAAGTAGGACCCAAAAATGACCCTAAAATCCGAACAATGAGACAGTGGAAAAGATGAAATAAATAACTCTATTAAATTGGTACCTTTGGTCTCTTTATATGTTTGATTTAGAGAAAGTTTTTAAAATGGAAAGAGAAATTAATACTTTATCATAATTAAGGAGTTTTCATTATGATTTTGGTCCAACTTTCATGATTGTATTTTGCTTTTTTATTACCTCTTGTTCAAGTCTTGAACAAACCAAACCTTTAAATATATGTATATGTTAAAGATTAAAATAAAGAAAGCAATGCCCGTAATTTTGGATTGCTCATCACTCGGTTTGTGGACCATGTTTTCCATGTTATGTTGTTGATATTGAAATTTGGTACCTTCACTTTGGAGATAAATAAAAGGGAAAAAGGTTAGTTTAATTCTTCATTTTACAGTTTGATGGTATTGTTAGTTGTTTACTAATCAGTAGATACAAGTTAGCTAATATTCTCCCTTTTTTATTTACAAATTTGGTAAAGAGCAGAATTCGAATCTTGGACTCCTCACTCACGCATTGGTGAGTGTACCAATTGGGATGATAACACGCTAAACTAATCATATGAACGGTTCGGGTGTAATAGATCCTTTATCGCAATAGAATTTCTTACTACGTGGAGACGTCGCTTAAATTCCTGAATTTCTTTGAAAAAGAAAAGATAAGTGTGAATGGATGCATCAAACATGTTGAAGTGAGGTTCTAAATCAAATACTGACCAAAATTGTACACCAATGAAAAAGAAACAATCACATTTCTTGGTAGCCAGGAGGTAAATGATAAAATTTATGAAGATACCACCTTTAGTTTTGATATTGTATAACCAAAATTCGAATTGTATCTCTTGCAAATTCGAATTTAAGCGTACAATTTTGTGTATTCAAAATAAAATTTGGTAACCTGATTCCAGTTATATCTCTTGCAAATTCAAATTTGAGTATACAATTATCTCTATTCAAACGTTCATTATGCATTTCATAGATTCTATGTTTATATATGGAGTTAAGAGAAAATTTTACGCTGTAATCATAATAGAAATTATATTATTTCCGATTGATAGATCCATACAATTAAATGAAAAATGATTTAATAATGGGAATTTATGTTTACTTTGTGATATCAAAGATAATAAGACCACAACCATGCGGCACAATCTTCCCATTAGAATCTTCACATCATTCACGTGACAACTCTTTGACAGTTACCTTAACAACTTCACCACTGTATACACATGTCACCCTCGCACTCAGGGATGCGTGTTTGGCATACAAAGGAAACGTTCTAGGGAATTTCTCCTAACTACCACCATTGTTATAAAGGGACCCTCGGAACTCTTATATAAAGCAATGGATAATCGTCCAAAAAGATTTGTTCATTATTGTACTTTCAAATATTAATTTCGTAGCTGCCAAAGCTATTTATTTTTCTGACATGAGCGTCAATGAATTCGCCGGTCACCAGTCTCATTTAACTCACTTCTGCTGTTGTTCACAGGTTCACATCCATCCCGATCATCAAACGGAATCACACTAACATCATTTTGTAAACCGTTTGAGATTTTTTAGACTAATTAAAACAATAAAACCTCTAAAATCCCCCCATTTAATGTAAGAATTTTTGCTTCCAATCTATCCAACCAACAATACAACACAGGCCATATACATTATTTTCTGTGTGCCTTATTTCTGTTAGATGCATTCAGACAACAGTGGAAGCTACTATTCACCAATAGCCACAACTTTCACTTATTTGATTTCTGATATCTAACAACCCCACTATTTCAACAGACCCATATTGAAATAACCAAATAAAATTCAATGATTAATTATTTAAATTTTTCATTGCAAGTGTTGAAGTGACATTGTAACAAATCCACACTGTGTGTTGTAAACTACATCTTGTTAAACCATTGGACTGTACAGATCACATTTGATAAAGGCCCTGACATGGAAGATAAAAAGCATTGCATTGCCCTTTCAATTGATATGTTGTGAGGAGAGAGAATTTACATTACAAAATTTCATTTTCATTTTTCATGCCCGTCTTGCGGTTTATCTATCTTGATTATCAACGGCTGATTCCGGTCTACTGGACTGTTGGATACTATAGGCAATTGAGGTGAATCTAGATCCATGTCCATGTCCTCGTTCTCGGCTATGGCTTTTTCCAGTGCAGATTTGGCGACTTTCATAATTAAACAGATTAGAATCACTGTACAGAAAGCCAAAAAGGAAGTTAAGCATTGCAGACATTTGAGTTTAGAATTTAGATAAACAAATCCATTCATCTATGTTTTACAGTCGGTTATTGTTGCTGCATTTTCCTACACGTTCATAGATGGACAGTATTTTTTTCAAAAACTGCAGAGATTGTCCTCATGTCCAGAACATATCTCCGCGGGACTCTATGCGTGAAAATGGACATTAAGTTATCCATTACACAAAAGAAAAGTTAACAAAAGTAAGATAGCTCCAACCCAGAACATATCTCCACGGGACTCTATGCAATGAGAATTGCATTGCTCTTTCAAGTCAATAAAAAATGGGAATATAATAGAAAAAGAACAAAGGTGCTTGCTGCATTATAACTTACCAGATACGAAAAAACCCAATACTATACAAACCTGCATTAAAAATAAAAAATATATATCAGAAACAGGCAGAACGGCAACTGTTGTGGCACAGAGACATACATGAGAAACCTTAAAATTGAAAGAGTTTCGGAAGGCTCTTACCCAACGAGTAGTTGAGAATTCACTCCATCCATGGGTCACGTCAGAAAGATCCTTCAGGGTTGTCCCGATATATACTAAAATTAGAGTTATTGGCTGCAAAAAAATGGAAAGTTAGATGCATTCAAATAAATCTAAAAAGCATAACAGATTCATTTAGCAGTATCTCAAGGTGCACATAATAAACAACCTTTCATTAGTTCGGTATCCACCAAATAACAAGTATCAAGTAATTTAGTTTTTATCTGTAATATGCCATCGAACCAAAGCTTGTAAAAAGCAATAGTCGGACTTCATTAAATGTCATAAAGTTGAAAAACTAGAACAAAATAATAAGAAACAAAAAGTGTCGTTCACCAATTATATACTTGTTCTGAAGGAGGCACATCCAATTATCTAGGAATCCTAGCAGCTACAAAGTTTGTTTCCAACACAAAATCATTTACTTGAGGCCCATTTAATTATATTTGCTCAAGGATCAAGCCAATAATACAGTAATTTCTTAATCAAATGCATATTAACCGATTCTAATTTAATCTAGAAGTTCAATTCCTTAATTTCCTAAGCAACTTGCGTTTTGATCATTCCAGTAATATGCTCACGAAGCCTGCTCTTTTGCTTCAGGATAAAACAAGGAAACAACCCCATCAAATGGATAGTAAATGCAACTTCATAGACATATTTTCATTATTTTGATTTTGCAACAATGTGTTCTCATCTCACGGCAGCAACAAGCTAATGAAACAACACAATATTTGTTTGGTCAATCAATAGTTTGTGGTTTGAAATGGAGTACTTGGAGAAAGAGATCAAACTGGTGCTGGGTTTTTTCAGATCCCGTGTCATGATTGTTTCGTTCGTTGAAATATAAGGCAACTAACTCGAAAGATAACCATGAGTTCCCTACTAATTCAAAGTTCAAGTTTAGAGTCCCCTTAAGTTAAAAGTTCAAATCAGAAATTGTATCTCTCACAATGAGATCAAACCATCATAACCATTTCTTGAGTTCATATGGACTGAAAAACTTTTGCAGTTAAAAAAAATAGCAACTTGTTACCTACAAAACTCGTAAAGAATGCGGGAATATCAATTGGGACAAAATATAACATAGGATGAGGCAAAGAACATACCATCATTCCCAACCAGGAAGCCAGCATATATTCCCCTACTGTAACAGGAGTGACGGACAGCAGGTAATTCATTACGTTAAAAGGAAGCAATGGAACAAGTCGAAGAAGAAGAACAATCTGAAAATAAACTAAGGAAATTCAGAAATTTTGCCAAACAAAAATATATAGAAAGGAATAACAGACCATGAACTTCTCATCTGCTCAACCGAACAAAAGTAACACGTTAAGAAAAGCGTACATACAACGAATAGTTGAACAAGTCAGTGACATTTTATAAAATTTAGCCAGATAACATGTGAGATCTACAAACCTTAAAACCAGATTTCTGGATCGCAATCGCCACTGATCTAAATTGTGGATAATCCTTCAACTTGGAAACAACAAAAGGTCTGCCAATCTGTATAAATATATACAGGATAAGATCAAAATATTCACACATGTAATATCAACACGAACTCAACATTTGGACAAGGTGAGATAGAACATCAATGTAGACAAAATTTCAACATAAAGAATGCAAATGCCAACTTTTCATATAATGGAGATAAAACAAATAACATTAAAACTAGATAAGAAGATGCATCCGTTCTTTTTCTCGTGATATAGATAGAAACTAAGCAATAAATAGGTTATATAGAACCATTAAGAAGTTGAGAAAGGAATATACGTACTGTTCTGCCAAGAAGAAAAGCAGACGTCGCACCAATGGTGGCACCAATGGAATCAGCAATGAAGCCCACTGGTAACCCAAAGAGATACCCACCACCAAGCTGAAAGATGGTAAACCATACTACCAAGTTAATTCAGAACTTTCCACTGCTCAATTTATTTTCTCTTTTGTCAAGCATCATATATAAGTACTCCCAGAAAGATATAAAATGCCACAAATTGTTTCAAACTGAAGAGAATATACAGGAAATCTCTTCACAGGTAACAGAAGATTTGACTCAAGAATAGAGACGCTGCAATTAATACTGCTTGAGTGGGATATTGGGGAAAAGATTCAACCAGAAATAAATCCAAGAAAAACTTAAGATTTTAAAACCATTGGCTGCAGACAACGTATAATATCAGATTGCGAAGAGCATATTTAAGGTTATGAAAGCTTACAGTAAGTACTGATGCTGGAACGGCCAAGACTGTTAGAGGAATGTATGCAACAGCTCTGCCAATCAACGATAGCAATATATATGAGCTAAAAAGTTGCTACAACATATAAAAGTACAATCTTATCGATGTCAAAACTACAATGATAACTTGATATCATAGAATATGAAGTTGAGAAGCATGACAATGACGTAAGGATTGTTGGAAGATAGAAATGACTTACAACACAAGGGGACCCCAAGCCCCAAGATCTTTGTGAACCCATTCTAGGAAGTCCTTTAAAATCTGCAGAAAACAGCTTCTGGTCAACAAACAAATGCAAGGCTAAACCATAAACAACAAAGATAGTGACATGTTCTTTACTAATGTTATGTAATATAAGAAACAAAAGCAGCTCCTGCAAGAACCCAAGGGATATGCAAAAAAACAGCTATGAACATAACAGGACAATGAAATTACCTCAAATATTAGTATATATTATGCTTGTACGTGTAAAATAACGGACGCAGGTAATGAAAACAGATGAAATTTCATGAAATCTTAGCATACATCACGTTACTACGCAGTGAAGTTACATCAACTCTTAGTATTCATTATGCTTCTACGTGTAAAATAACCTATGCAGATAATGAAGGCAGATGAAATTACATGAAATCTGAGCATACATCATGTTACTACGTATAGAAACAGCTACGAAGATAATGAGAACAGAGGAAATTACATCAAATACTTAGCACACATCACCTTACTGCGCGTATAAACAGCCATGAAGATAACGAGAACAGATGAAATTAAATGAAACACTTAGCATACATCACGCTATAGCGTGTAAAAACAGATATGAAGATAATGAGAACAGATGCAATTACATCAAATCTTAGCATACATCACGTTACTACATTGTCAAAACAGCTATGCAGATAATGAGAACAGATAAAAAATGCATCAAATCTTAGCACACATCACGCTACTACGCATAAAAATAGCTGTGAAGATAATGAGAAGAGATGAAATCACATCAAATCTCAGTATACATTACGCTTCTACATGTAAAATAACCTACGCAGATAATGAAAAATTACATGAAATCTTAGTATACATGACATTACCACGCGCAAGAACACCTATGACGATAACGAGAACAGATGAAATTACATCACATCTTAGTACACATCACATTACTACACCTAAAAACGGCTCTGAAGACAACGAGAACAGATAAAATTACATCAAATCCTTAGTAATAGGAAAGCATTAATCAAAACCTAGAAATACTCGTAGGAAACCAATATTCATCGAGTCACTGCAACAATACTCATCAATAAAGAAACCAAAACCTCTATATATGAATACATTTGAGGTCGGTACATCAAAGATTCTCAACACTCATTCGAATAACAATTGGAAGGTTATTTTTAATTTCAATAGTCTCGATCCGAAACAATCACATTACACATAAAAAGAAATATCCTGAAAAACAAGAATAAAATTCGACGAAACAGATGATAAACATTCAAATTGCATAAAAAATCAAACAAATTCAGAAAATCCGGAAATGAAACCTGCTGGACGGGGAGGGTGAAGAAGGCGATAACGACAGAGAAAAGGAGGAGGAGAAAAAGAGTGATCCTAAGAGCAGAGCCCCACGAAAGAGCGGCCATGGATGAAGAAAGCCTGCGGCGCCAAGGTCTGGATTCTGCGGCGTCGTTTATGTTAAATAATCCAGGTGAAGCTTGCTTAATTAACAAGCGCGGCCTTAATCCTCCTCCTAGATTTGCCAGATTTTGAAAAGGATAATGTCTATCTATGTAATTTTCTCCTTCTCCAGGGATTTGATTAACAAAGATTTCTATTATTAAACCATATGAGATTGATGGAGGAGATCACCATGTTTGCTGCTTGCTTAAGATATTCAGATAAATAGTCAATTTAGCCCCCTTACTTTCTTTTTCTTTCTAATTCAGTCCATTTTACTTTGACATGTTGACAATTTTGATCTATCATATTATTTATACGTGTTAAATTACCACAAAACTTACACGCAAATATAACAAAATTATGTATAGACTATATAGATCATTTATCGTTCTATGTTTTGAGATTTTGGTATTAACAAATACAATAAAATAAATAATTATAGGTGATATATGATATATTAAGTTACATTAAATGGTTACGACACAACTATAACATGAGAATTTTTCGATTATATTAGGAATAACTTATACGATGTTCTACCTTTACGAATCGATACCAAACAAAGATAATCTACTTACATATACTACCAGTCCTACTTAAAGAAAAAAAAATCAATTTTAAGAGTTTTGAGAAATTATCAATTAAGACTAAATATCTAAAACAACAACAATTTTGATTCAACGTTTATAAAATATTACAATTAAAATTATTCTGATTCATATATAGTTAATTAATTGAGAAAGTTTATCTATTTTTTCATAAGTGGTAGAGATGAGAGTACTAACTCTATAAATTAGAGTTACATTATAAAACAGCTAAAATATAAAACTTCGAAGGAATTTGTCGTAATAAAACTTTTGGAAATTTAGTCTGAAAATAGACAAACTTCTTAGTTATCACCTAACAGTCAATTAAAGATATAATTGGATAAAAGAAAATGACAGGTTTGACAAAAATAAAAACAAATTTTATGATGGATTGGATTGTGATATATGGCAGCCAAAAACTATATTCCGTTGCCGGGAATCGAACCCGGGTCTCTCGGGTGAGAGCCGAGTATCCTAACCGACTAGACTACAACGGAAGGTTGTTAATGATAGCTTAAATGTCTTATATTAATATACTTTTATATGATATTGACATTCAGCTTCAGGCAATTGGGCCATGGGCCTACATTCAAACATGTTGTGGGCCATTGGGCCTTGTGTTGTATAAACCCCTAAACTAATTCATGTTGGGATAAATACACATTAAATTGCTTAAATTTGTATTCAAAACGTTTAGTAATCTTCTAAAGTTTCAAAATGAGTTTTGTATAGTTTTGACATTCTTGACCTGCCTTTTCCACTAGCTAAACTGACTTGAAACGATATTTGTCATTCAATTTGATTAAACTGTCAGTAATGTGCGAATACTGGAAAAAAATCTGCTGTCCCCAAATTGGTGTCCCCAACCATGTCCCACTCACATAAATTCAGTTTTTTTATGTGGGAGATAAGTGGGGCCTACATGATTTATTAATTTTAATTATTTTAATTAATTTTGTGTGAGTGGGACATGGTTGGGGACACCAATTTGGGGACAGCAGATTTTTTCTCGCGAATACTAGATGAGTAGATATGTTAACTAAGTATAACAGTTTAAGTAAGTTTAGGAAGTGGAATACGTGTGATTAATATAAAAGATGTTGTCATCTTTAATTATCAGTTCAAACTTTTAATACAATTAATTAAATAACATGATAGCAGAGTCTCTGCGATCAAAAGATCCTCAGTTTGACTTTTGGCAACCTTAATGTTTAATGAATTGAAAACACAGGGTGGGTTGTGACTGTGTTGTGGACACTTCATTTGTGTGAGGAGATGTGTTAGAAATTAATATAAAAAGATGTTGTTAGCTGTAATGTTAAGACCGTGTCCTCCACCACTGCATCACATTAGTATGATATCGTCCGCTTTGGACATCCGTCTTTCCAAAAGGTCTCATACTAATAGAGTGGTGGACAATTCTTATAAAGAATATAAGGCTTCTTTACTTTAGCAATATGGGATTTGGAAGGACCACAGTGTTGTTGTCAAGAACACTTTTTCAACACAAGTAACCATATATCTTCATCGCGATCGAGGTCACACCGAGTGGGCTTTCTGCGTACATTGCAAACACAGTCCACTTCCGTCTAACCTAGCTCTGATACCGATTGCTAGGACTTTGTCATCCACCACTGCGTCTCATTAGTATGATATTGCCCGCTTTGGGCCAAGCCCGCACGGTTTTGACTTTGAGCATCCATCTTCCCAAAAGGCTTCATACTAATAGAGTGGTGGACATTCCTTATAAACCATATAAGACTTCTTTACTTTAGCAATGTGAGATTTGGATTTGCTCCCAACACGTAACTATCAACTCGAGCTTTAGGTTCAGCCGATTAAGTAACATTAAAATGTCAATACGCATTTGAATGCAAGATGAAGAGACACAATTTGCATTATCATTAAAAGTGAGCATGGTCCGGTTCATATCAAATATCAAACCGAACAAGAGCATTTTTCATCATCTGAACCGAAATATTTCGAATTAGCTTATTTGGATGAAAATCGAATTGTAAATTTATTTTTCTTTTGGTAGTTAAACCTGGAATACAAAGGACAAAACAATACAAAACTTTAATGTTAAGAAAAGACGTTTCGTAAAATAACTATAAAAGAGCTATACTTCCATAAAACAGTAATCTTTTTTTTTTATATATATGTATAGCATAAAACTATAACTCTATAATTATTAGTATATGGAAAAAAAATAAAAATACAATAAGCTAATTCGATTTTCGGATTGTTTGGTTTTCATTCAAACCAGATGAGAACCCAACTACTTTAAAAATAAACTCTAAACCTAACCAAATAAAGTATGGTTCAAATTGGTTCAAGTTAAATTTTTCATTTTTCGATTTTCGATTTAAATTTGATCATTCTTAATTATCATTCATTAATGGTAATAGTAGTATTTATATTTATTTTGAAAATTTCATTTTTTTTATTAATTGTAGGATTCATACTCACAAGCATACATTTTTTTCTAAATGTAGTAACCAGTAAGCAATTGGTTAGTGGTTGGTATTAGTGTTATTTTATTACTGTTATGATTATTATTAGTATCATTTTCCATTAAGACTCCTTATGTTTGCAGGAAAATGTTTTACAAACAAAAAATACTTTGTGTCTAGCAATACTTTCCAGTGTTTGGTTGCTATATCAAAAAATATATTCCAGTATCAGTGTTTTGAGTATATTCTTGACCCAAAAACTTATACTTAACAAATTGCTTCTACACATATTCTAAAAATGTTCATGGAATATAAATAATAATTAGTTTAATCCTTATATATTTAATGGGGGCGAGAGAACCGTAGCAAGAGTGAGAATGAAAACAGCGGCGAGAACGAAAGCGATATGGAAGACTTGGTGAATATTAGTGAAAGAGAGAAGAGATTGTTAAAGAGAAGAAGAGAAAACAATGCAAAGAAGTGTTGCGCGTCTTCTTTTTTTTTAAGCTTTGCGGAAAATGTTTTTCCCCATTTGGAAGGGAAAACATTTTCTCTTATTCTTTGAGCGAATTTTATGTTGATCAGAAAATATTTTATATTGAGTTATTTTCAAATGAAACAAACATTGAAAAATTCAGAATAAGGTTTAAGTTTTCCTTTGAAAAGTTTTTCAATGAGACAATGTTCCATGTGAAATATAAGTTGAATTAGTTGTACTACTTAATAATATAAACTATATTAAGCTGTCTATCAATAACTTAACACGTGTATTTATTACTGTAGTAAAAGATCGCGCTATTCGGACACTTGAGGTTTTTTGTGGATGATTAGTTGGGAATTATTTGAAGATATAAGTTGAAGTTCCTTCATTTACAACAATGGTATTTATAATGGATCCTACGCATTTGGTCATTAAGATTAGTCTAATTGTAATAACATGTTTATGTTAGTCTTCAACTTACTATAAATGGCTTATTATCTCATATAACGTACCCAAAATATTAAGAAACTTTTTTCCATCTATTATCCACCATATTACAATAGCGTTATTATCTATAAATTTATAACAACATATGAGATGCCATTATCTTTGCCATGCCATGTCATTGATTAAAATATGATGCATCATACCACAAATTATTCACTTCAACCACATTTTCTTTCTTGTGTTTTTCCTCCTTTTTATGGTTGAATTTATTTGGCCCATAGGCCCCCATACCCAATGCCTCATCATTTCAAAGTGTACCAGCTTTTCACTTGGAAAGAAAAAGATACAAATCAATTAACAAAGCCATCATCAATGGCCAACTTTCAACCAATCTGCTTTCTGTTGCACAAAAGGTTTTCCTCTATTTATCATACACATTAATGCAAAAATGTCGAGACACGACGCGGGTTCAGAATAAAAAGGAACACAAGTTTGAGTCCTATATAATCGCGTGAAATGTACAAACCGTTGACTCGTTTAACACCTTTATATGAGATCATATCAGAACGCCATACTAAGATGCCACAGGAAATGTGTACTTCCAAAATCTGTAAGATTTCAATTGGCCTTAAAGATTTGAGATTTCACTTCCGATGTCAAAATCAAAATAAAAAATATCCCAAAATATAATACGAAATAATGAGCTAATTTCCCAATTCTGTATCACATTCAACTGAGTACAAATCATGAAATCAACCTGAAACACATTCATTCATCTCGTGTTCATAACAAAATTCATGTCATTTCAGATGTTCTAGAAATTTGAAACTGTAATGAACTGGTTTGCAGAGAAACAAGAGCTTGACTTAACCTATATGCAAGTAATTATAATACATGGAAGAATTTTTCTAAGTCTACAAGTATCTAGAACCAAGAACAATATAAACAAATAAAGAATATGCTGATTCTAATTGAATATATCAATAATATCTCAACTTATCTACCTCTTGATGTACCCTGTTGCGAATTCCAACTTTGCAGACTCCCCGCCTCTCAAAATTGCCTCCAAATGCTTCCTATTCGATAACTCGAATTGCGCTATCAAACCTGGCATTGCTCAGTCTAGCAAGCTGCTATACAGTCCTGGTGCTCCTTGCCCCAATCAAAGAACCATTCAGCTCCCGTCTTGGATCTTCTATTTCGGACACAAAACATTGAGCAACACATGAACCAACATCAGGTCAACAAAATATTGGTGTCCGATTTCACCGTCCCTCCATTTCATCTTAGCTGGAGCTCTACCATAATGTACACCATCGTTGCACCTGTTGTCATAATGCCACGGAAAAGTCATATCAAAGTTATCGACCACCGAAGTAATGAGTCCAGCTTTCCTAAATTTATCCAACACCATCCAATTAAACGCCTCCATCTTGCTCGGATTGAATGCAAGCTCTCTCGCATACCCGCCAGTAGCAATTGTGGTTCGATAAATGATCTGCGGAGGCACTAACCCTCTCTGCTTAATAGACTCCATAACTTCATTCCAAAACGACACTGCATAATCAACTCCACCAGAAAATCTTCTGATATTCTGCCAAAAGATCCCATCGTGTAACCCTGAGTTCATGATTATAGTGTCCGGCACAGTCTCCTCTGAGAAATACTTCTTCAATAAATCTCTAAACCCTTTATCCCTCAACGAATTCAACCCCTGATAATTCAGGGTTTCATTCCAATGCGCGTTGAAAATGCTGGTGATCCGCACAGATTGAGATGCATCTTTCGGGTTCGTAAAATGCATATCGAACCGTCTAGGAACAGATTTAATCTCAGGCAAATCCAACACAAAGTTAAGCAAGTTCCTAATCGAATCAACATGATTCGAATCACCCCAAAAGAAAATCCACCTATTCTTCAAACAATTCCAAGCTGAATCGCCTTTAAACAATCTAAACGAACAATGACTAGAATACACCCAACCATTACTCTCTAATGCACCTAATGAACCATCACACCACGGATTCCGGCACGGATAATCCCGTGAAAGACACCGGTAACGCCCGTCATTGCTGATCCTACAATCATCATTCTTACCATGTCTGGTCCATCTTCCTGTCCATAGATCTTTACCAAAATCAGACTTTTCACAAAGTTCCAACTTTGGCAACTCATAATTAGACTTCACAAACTTAATTTGAACCTTCCTCAACTCTTTGTTAAACACAAATCGGGTAGTCGAAAATTTCAAACCCTCGAAATGCCGGAAAAGCAAAATAACAGTAAGATTATAGTCACCGGTGAAATCAGGATGAACTTGAACCGAAAAGGAGTAGCTCCCGTTACCAAAATCCTTCACTAACGGCCGAGATTTCCACCATTCGCCGGAAAGATCAGTTTCAAAGTAGTCTCCTCCTGAACACCGACGATTCCCCGATTCATCCACTGCTTGAAAAACAAACTCATGGGTTTTTCCGGCAGCAAGCTCAATCGAATCATGACCGTCCAAATCAAAAACAACAATGTCCGCCGTCGGTGAATCCTTACACGGCGAACCTCCCGGAGCTAACCACCGTGAAAGTAGATTCACTGAAAAATCCGGCTCTAATACTGTTGATAGCCACTCAGATTCAACTGGGTAATTCTGGGTAGGAGCAATGTTGGGTTCTGGACTAACTCGAGCTTCTTCTTCTTCTTCTTTTTCTTTTTCTTTTTCGTCGGTATTTACCGACGAAATCTGCAAATTTCCGTCGGTAAAATTTTGAGCAACAATGGAGTTGTTTACTAAACTGTAACTAGGTTGAGGTAAAACCCTTTGTGGGATTTGATCTTCATGAGCTAGATTTGGGGGTTTAAACAACTTCTCCCCCAAATACTGCTGCTTGAATCTCCATGATTCAATGAAGTCTTTTACAGTACTAGCATCTACGCTCCAGATGGTAACCATGCCGATGAAAACGAGCACTGTCAGAAGATGAAACCGCCATTGGAGAAGAGGGTTTGACCGGAGCAACCATGGTGACGGCGGCGGTACTATCCCTAGTTTCTCCGGCATGGCGAGAAAGAGAGAAGAGGTGCCGGGAGGTTTTAGTAGGAGAGAAAAGATGTTGACGACAAGAACAAGAAGTTACAGAGAGCGGATTCCGAGGAACATGGATTTTCTCGAGAAAATTTGTAAAATAATCGTGGGAAAAATTTTCTGTGAGCTTTGAAATTTTTCTGGCACACGACACAAGGAGATAAATGAGGTGGTGATATATTATACGTATCAGAAAAAAAGAAAAAAAAGTGCTTACGGATGCTTACAAAGCTTCGAATTAAGAAAGTGACCTTTGTTGTTTTAGACTTGTAGAACAACACAAATTCTCTTTTGTGTGTCAATTTTGCTATAACTAAATTTTTTGATGTTTGAATCTTGACGTGCATATATATAAGAAAATAAACTCCTTCCATTAGTAGGATTTCTACAATTACTAGGATAAATAATTAAACTTTTTTACTATTAGGATAACTCTTTCCTACTTGGATTTCGAATAAGTAATTTTTGCAATTAAGATTAACATCCGGTAATTTAACAATATTTTATCTTCAATTTTAGTTGGTAATGAGATTATATCAACAACTTGGCTATTTTTTTTTTCTGTCCAGATCGATATCATATGTCAACTTTTTTCCTAGATTATTAATATCGTATCTGTTAATAAAAAAGAATATCATACCATATTATTTTGACCGTATCATAAATATTTCAATGTTGAATTCATTTTTAAAAGGTTATAATTATCTTTTCTGAAAAAAAAAAAGGTTTTAATTAAATATGATAATTCTCAAGAAACTAAATTAATATGATAATGATCATCTGCAGGTAAATTACATATGTATGTAACACTTTTGGGTTAACTCACATTATGGTTTGTTACCTTTATTTTGTCATACTAATAAGTCCACTTTTTGCTATTGAAACGGCGTGTTATGGGAGAAGCGGCTTCGGAGCCCGAGTGATGTTCTTAGTTCGGCTCTTGTTGCTTTTAATGAGTGGGTACATACCCGTCGTCGGGGGAGTACTGTTGGATCCCAACTGGATTCCTCGGTGGATAAATGGAACCGTCCTTTGCCGGATGGTCTAGCTTGTAATGTTGATGCTGGGATTTTTGAGGATAACGGGTATGCTCGTATGACTTTGTTGTGCCTAACAGTGATGGGGTTTGTCTCTTTATCAAGCATGCGCCATTTACAGTGTGTTATTCACTGGTTGTTGCCGAGGGTATGACAGTTCGGGAAGCGTTGTCATGGATAAAGACTGCGGGTTACGAGAATGTGATGTTCGTTCTGATTGCTTAGGATTGGTTCAAGCTTTAAACACTCATGAACCGGATCTTTCATATCTTGGCGACATTATTTCTGAGTGTTCTTGTTTGTTACGCGAGTTAGATAATTCTTCGATCTCGTTTGTTAGGGGTTTAGCGAACTCTGGCGCTTATGCTTTAGCTAGGGCTATAAGTTCTATGTCTGTTCGTGGAGAGTGGGTTTGTCCGCCTCCGTTTATTACCGATATTCTGTTTTCCAATTTAAGTTAATAAAGTTTCTTTTTGCAAAAAAAAATTAAAAAAATATGTACCACTTTTATATAACATCACAATAAAGTATATATGTAATTTTTAAGCCTTTGTTTGGAAGTTGAGAGGTTAATGAGAGTAACGTAACGGAAAGGGAAGTGACGGAAATGAAAGTTAAATGTTAACATTGTTTGGAGTCGGTGGAATTAAATAGGAGGTTAATGGATGTAAATTACATTTTATGTTAACTCTCATTAAACTTCATTCAAACTTTTAAATAGCTCCTAAACAAGGTTAATTAGAAAGTTTACATTACATTACTCCCGTTAACATCGATTAACCTCCTCCCAAACAATAGCTAAGAGAAAAGGAGAAAATGGATAGTGTAGTAGCCACATTTTATAAGGGAAAATGAAGAAAATGGAAAATGTTTGAACGAAATTTTTTAATATATATATAGTGTAGTATTATTTTGTTACATTTGCTTCCTGTGGTATCTCAATTCATAATATTTGACCCCTGTGTATTCTAATTCATCACTTTTGATCCTTCATCAAATGAAAATATAGCAATTCTGACACGTATTGTTATGTGCCCCTATTTTGACATATGAACACGTCACTTGACCTGTTTAATTCTAACAAAAGTCTAAGTGTATTTTGAATTGACATCTCTATTTGTTTAAGATCCATTGCAAATTATCAAAAAAAAATAAATCAAATTGAGTTGTTACGTGGTATGTCCACATGTCAAACAGTGACATGTGGCAATAAATAGCAAATATTTTATTTTTTCATTCATTCAAGGGCTAAATGTGACGAATTAGAATACCACAAAGGGCAAATGTCATCATTTTGAATACCACAAAGGGCAAATAGGTGTTTAAACCCCAATGATACTTATTACTGTGATAAATTGAAGGTAAATACACTGTATTGTTAATATGGTACAGCATACGTGTATTTCAGCCGATCAGCAGCCAAGGCAGTATATTTGGCAGCTAAAAGAAGGGGAAAGAAAACTGGAAAAGCCAATCAGATTCTTTTGATTATTATTAATGAATTATTTATGGATATGTCAGCATTATTTTTTACGATCAGATCATGCTCCAGATATTGATTTATTTTATTTTGATAAACTCCAGATATTGATTTTGAATGGTGTGATATGGTAATATTTATCTTCTAATTTATCCTGAATGTTAAAATTTTATCATGGCGAGAAATTATTTAGTTATACTCGATTTATCCATAATTAGATTTCTATTAAAAGATAATTTTATCCATGATTGGATAAAAGTTAGTATCAAATAAATATTTGTTAGTAGTTGCAGAATCGTCTGAGAGATAGTAAAAGCTATCTTTACATTACGATATTGTATTATCGGTAACAAGCAATCACACAATTTTAGTTGTGAAAGACTAATTGACCTATGGATTAAAGTTGAAGGACGGAGAGATAGAGAGAGATAGGGGCCGTCTAAATAGGGAGGAGAGGCATAGTTTTGATGTCTCTCTCTTATGTTTTATCATTATCAATGTTTTGAAAACCGGACCGGACGTTGAATCGGCGTAACAAAAGGTTCAAAGATTCAACCGGTTCACATATATAATATGTTAAAAAATTTAAAATACATATACATATATATAATAAAATCTGGTGTAGGCTATAGTGACTTTGTTTTTGAGTTACTTTGTTTGTACTTTGCTTTATTCACCATTAGATCACTTTTCACCCCATGATCTAATGGTGGACAAAACAAAGTAATGGTTACTTTGTCAAAAACAAAGTGACCATAGAATTTCCCATAAAATCTTATTTCAATTAAACATAAAATTAAAATTCATATATCAAACAACACATAGTTTTTTTGAAATATATATATAATTTTTTTTTTAAGTTTTTAATTTGATTTTTTATGAAAAATCGGAGTCAAGCCGATTTGGTTTAACCTTAGTATGAAACCAGACAGGACACATAACCGGTTTGCGGTTCGACTGGTCGAACCGGCCGGTCTTGTCCGGTTTTCATAACACTGATCATTATTGTTATGTGGTTAGGGTGAAACCTATTTAGATATGGAGAAATCCTAATTCTCCATCTAACCTAAAGGATCTCCTTAACCAATATCCATCTCAAAAGATGAGCTTCACCCGTTCCATTTCAGGCAGGACAGGTTAATAGGATCCATATTCAATTAATCTTAACATCTTCCACTCGTACACAATGGAACTAATTTCAAAGAATCTCATCTCATCTCGATCTCTAACTCATTTAGCAACGTCTGTTCGACCAACATACTATCGAGAGCTCAAGTGTTATATACTCGTTGGAAATATATAACTGCTATGATGTGCATGTTTCAAGCTCGGGACTATATACTCGTTGGAGATATGTAGTCTTTAAACTTGAACAGGGATCGTATATAGTGTATGCATTATCCTATATTCTTTTTCACATTCACTGTCATAACATGGATCTCAATAGTTCATCTGATTTAACAATAATGCTGAAAAGCATAAGTGCCCGAACGGTAAAAGTCAAAATATCTCAAGATGTGAACTCGAGGGATATCTTTCCTTATGGTTGTATTTCCCCTAACATAGTCTGACTCGCTTATTCAGTCAGGCTCTATTTGGTTGGAATTAGCACATCAATCTGTTGGGTTACCTTTTTCAAGGTAGCTACATCATATTATACTTCTGGAATAAACTAGAAGTCACAAGGATAATTGTTTTCAAGAAATATCGTAATTTTGAGATATAGGTCTCACACTAGAAAAAGGCGAGATCGGCTCATTTCCATGTTTTGGTCACTAAAGCACACAACGTCATATACACGTGTCATGGTATGCAATTATATTCATAGAATAACATGTACATGAATTCAAATACCACATGGAAGCATACACCTAGATATGCCAACAATCTAACTTTAGTTCATTACTTGTAGTGATCACTCGTGTCTATAAAGACAGAAGGCATTAAGTTTCCATAAACTTGCATATCATCTAATAACCTGTTACATATACTCGAAGTGTATGTAAATATCTTGCATCATGATGAAATTGATTTTATCTTTTCTACATGACGATCTCTACCATTGAATTATGCTCTCCTATGTTCAAAAGTGATCTCATCATTCTATCAGTCACATATGTCATAATAAAGGTCAAAAAATACCGAAATGGTTACATATACGAACCGATCCCTTTGGAACCGAGCTTTGACTGAGTTTTGACCAACTTTGATCGAGCCAAGCTTTTATCAAATTCGTACAAATTTTAATAAAATTTATCTTACATACATGAAAAAATTTGGTTTAAGTTAGCTCGACTATGTTTTACACTTTACTAAATAATAGTTTAAATTTAAAATTATGCTAATGTCTAATTTATTAGATACATTTAGTTATCTCTAAATAATATATTATAAAGTAGACATAACAATAAATCATAAATATTTTCTTTCCTTTCAAAAGAATATTATTTCTTTAAGTGGATTTAAGATGAAACTAGTTTTTATGGTGAGACAAGGGGTATTTTTGTAATTCAATAGGGGAATGTGGCAAACTTGTAATTATAGGAATACCCCTCATGCGTGAATTGAAGGGAAGGAAGAGGAGGTGATGTCAGCGCTAATGTCACATCTGGAGAGAGAAAGAATTTTAATTTTTTTCTTTAAAATGCATTTTTCCGCTCTTTCCGAACTCATTTTTCAAAAAAAATTATAGCAATGAACTCGTATTAATTAGACGGTCATTTTGAGATTCATTTTTGTTATTTATAGACGATTTTTTTTTATTTTCAAAAATAATAAAAACTTTCTCTCTCCAGATGTGACATCAGCGCTAACATCACCTCCTCTTCCTTTCAATAATGGCCCTCTATGTTTTTAAAATTTCAAAAATGCCACCACTTTTTAGTTGTCTCACACTAAAAAAAGTCTCTGCATAATGACTTTGTCTTACCTGATCCTATCTCATAAGATATATTTATATAAAATTAAGGCTTAATACATTTATGGTCCCCTAAACTTGTTCATTTTTTTCACTTAGCCTCCTCAACTTTACGGACAACCTATTGGCCACCTGAACTTGTAATTTTTTTCCACTTAGCCATCTAACCTTGTAATTTCTTTTCACTTGGCCTCCTGAACTTGTCAATTGTGACATATTTGCCCCTTTTATGCTGATGTGGCATGATTTTTTTATAACCACTTATATTATGCCACGTCAGCACAAAGAGGCAAAATGAGTCATATTTGACAAGTTGAGGAGACCAAGTGGAACAAAATTACAAGTTCAGGTGGCTAAGTGATTGTCATCTAAGTTAAGGTGGCAAAATGAAAAAAATTGACAAGTTTAGGAGGCTGGATAGGTATTAAGCCTAAAATTAAAAAGAAGAATAGGAAACTAAAATAGAATCCAGCCTTTTGTTGGAGCTGACCCTTGAGAAGTTTGGGTTGAAGTTCGTTAATTGATGTGAGTTGATCTTCAACTCGACTTGACCCTTCTCTAGTTGAGCTTTGATTGACCTTCGTTCCAAACTTTATCAAGCTGTTTGTGAATTAACCAGCCTGGTTGGTACCCTACTCATTAAAAAAGAAAAGAAAAGGACTTGATAGTTTTCAATAATCGATATTAATTTTCCTAAAATTGGTATAGATTCGGTGTATTTATTTATTTCGACTAATAAGCATAAATTATAACGGCTACAAAACGAAAGAAACACGATGATTGAGACGCGAGGAGTGGAAAAAGTTGCACACAAAGCCCGCAAATTATCAGAATTACTATAATAGCCCTGACAATCAGCACACGCACCGTCGCACCGACGACAGGGCACTGCTTATTGGGCACAATAGTCGGTGTGGCTATTTAAGTAATTTAGGGTAATAAGTTCCTTCTCTGACGTGGTGGATATCACGTGAGATGTTTTGATTTATTTTTTTCTCTTTGATAGAAGAGATGTTTTATTTTATTAATTTGCATGGTGTGCTGTTTTTCTGTTTAATCTTAAAAATAATGAATATGTTCTTTATAAAATAAAATAAAATAATGAATATGTTAATGTTTTAAGAAAACATGATTTTGTCTATTATGTTTATAAGTTTTTATATTTTCTGTTTATTCTACAGAAATGAATATGTTTTTTCGTAAAGCATGAATATGTTCATTAAGCCATCGCATTTATAAGTTCATGTCAATGTTGTCTATATGGACTGTTCAATGCGAACAAACAATGATAATTTTGCACTTTTTATTTAATAATAATGTTTTAATACGGTGCATCTCATTTCGTATTGATCAAGTTTATTGCACTCGATTCATTGTATTCTCTATCTATGTGCTCTTGAAAAATATTATTGTGCTATGTCTTTCAACGATTTGAGTATATGTACTAGAGATTCACTATAATATTAACCATCTATTTCCATTTTGGGTTTCATTTATGCTTCGTCATTTTCAGTTAGGTTGACCTTTCCAATATCAACCCACTCAGGTCCGAATAATTTTATGCATAATGTTTTGTCTGATTTATTCCAACAACAAATCATATATGTACATGAAAAAAATAAGCATTTTTTAATGTTGAAAAATAAATGAGTATACACTTCATTGTTTAATTAGAGAGGTGTATTGTTAGAATGGTTTATTGTAAATACACTATTTAGCCACTGACCTAACTAAAATTTGTGTATTTGAACAATAATATTTTATTTAGCCATATTTGGCCACTCACCTTTGTAAATTAGTGTAATTTTATCCTTATTATATTAATTATGACATCTGTTTTGTCCTGTTTTGTATTAGTTGACCATTTTTAGTTTTATTATCATTTTCTTATTTGAAAGGAAGGAATTTTAATGTTTAACATTTTAATTTACACTTAACTTTGATTGAAAAATAATGAGATTTTACTAAATTGGTAGATGAATGACCAAACTATAAATAGAGGAAAGTATAAATAAAATCCTTGTGATTTCAACGTTTTGCAAATAGAGGAATGTGGTTTCATTTTTTGCAAAATGAGCCATGTGGTTTACATATTTGACAAATAAAGGAAATTAATTAACAACATTTGTCACATCAAGTGAACCCCCACGTCATCAAAAAATTATATTTTGTTGTGCCACATCAAAGTTAACAAGTCAGCATGAGACGTCATCAAAATCAATATAACATGTCATCAAATACTAACACTTGAAATAAAATTAATTTATTTGTCAACTTTTAAAACCACATTTTTCTTTTTTACAAAAAATAAAATCACATTCTTTTATTTGCAAACATTAAACCCATACAAATTAAATTTATACTTTTCTTTCATAATTATGAGTGGTTAAATGTAACCGATTAAAGCTAGTGTCAAAATTCACAAATTTAAAATAGATTAATGAAATAATATCTTTTGGCTAATGTTTTTCATTTTTAATTTATATATTTGTGATATTTAATAAAGCGAAATGAGGGGTGCATGTGAAACGCGTAACAGGTAACTAGCCTACAGCCTATATCAGCTGTCGCATTGTCTGATTCTCAATTCCCCATCGCGAGCAGATTAAATGAGGGGTCCACATTTATTTATACATCATGTGACTTGCACGTGTCAAATCTTGTCATCTTGTTGCCAAGTGTAAGGCTCTGATTTAATCCTTTGATCCAACGAAGAACTTGCACCCATCCAACTCTATCACTCATTCATATCTCATTTTTATCATATTATCATACAGACCATCAATAAGATTATACAAATTATTCATGTGATGTTAAAAATAAGCTTAATATATCAATTCCTCTAATAAATTGTCAATAAAAAGTAGACCGACTCATTCAATATAAATACAGTGTCGAACACGCACCAATAAAATACGGTTATAATATATTTTTCTATTTTTATTTACTTTGCTCTCTTTTTAGAAACTTACTAACTTAGTTATTGTAGTGTTGTTAAGATCCAACCCGCTTACTGAATGAGCCCAATGATCCGAGATTGGTGTCGGACACTTTGACTAAAGGCATCATTTGTCTATCCACTTTATCACTAGATATTAATATTCAATTTTATATAAATTTATAGATATCTAATAATCTAAATTGGGACATTTGTTATTTAAGTTTGTCAATGGGAAATCTCGAATGTTAATTTGAATGAATGAAGATATATTTGCCTTCCAAATTCAAACCATGATTTGCAAATTGAATTTTCCTCAATTTGAAGCACCCATTTGACTAAATGTAAAAGTAAAAAATTATTGTGTGAACGGCCACCAACCTCAACTACTTAATTGCTAGTCATTCCCGCACCTAATGCCAACCATTACTTTGAAAACCATTGTGTTAATTCATAAAATGAATAGAAACTTAAGATTTTTTTTTTTCGAAAGAGAAAATTAAGATTTTATTAGTCAGAATTTGTAAATATAAGACTTCAATATGACAAGGCCCGGCCAAATTCGTGGTGATCTATGGTGGATCTCCTATTAAGTCAAATGATTTTTTAAAAAAAAAAATTCTGCTAGAAAGTCAAATGATTTTCTACCAAAAAATAATAAACATTCAAAAAAGATGATAAAATACTAAATAATTGCACAAAATATCCTAGCTATAAACAAAAAAATTTCATAAAATGTGACTAGAAGTCAACTCCAGAATGACATTCTAAACTAAATCCTAAATAATAATAAGATACAATTCTAATGATGAAACACATTAGAAGTGTCTCATTTCATCTTCAATCTTCATCCTAGGACTATATTAGGGGACATAAGACTAGGCCATGATCATTAAACAACAGTCCGCCGCACACCTGTCACTACAAACAGGTCGGGCCGAGGTTTGGAGCATTTCCTCACTACCTCCACGAGGAGGAGGTGCTTCAAGGATTCTCTATTCCCGTTGGGTGGATCCACCCGAGGAGTTAGGGACCTCTACCCAAATGCAATTTCTATTCGAATAAAACCATTAACCAAACCCCTAAGGAAGTATTAAACCAAACAATACCTAATTTTCAGAATAGCACATAGAGTTGCATTAAGGAAAGGAAAGCAGATAACGACACAGAAAAATCTGGAAAAGGCAAAATTTTACTGCAATCAATTGAATTTCAATGAAATTGTAACCTTTCTAGTCAAATTTTAATACTGCCACAATCATATCTGCAGTGAAATGTATCCAGCTGTAAAATAAAATGGCGAAGAGGAAACGGAAAACTCTATCAATAAGAAAAAGGAAAACGAGGACTGAATGTCGGATGGAGAAGAAAATGTTCAATGCCATGGATCATCCCAGCCTTTAGGTCCCTCCCTTTTAACAAAATCAACGACTGCTTGCACAACTTCAACGACCCTGTTCGAGAGGGAATGATTTCCATGCTCGATTTCAACTTTCTCTGCTCCTCCCATTGCTTTGCACAATCTGCGAAACCGAGGTGCACAAACACAATCATTGAGTAAGTTATTAAGCAACTGTATCTCCCTCTCTCTCTCTCTCTCTCTCTCTCTCACACACACACACACACACACACACATACTAAATAGAATTCTAACGAAAAGATCGAAAAATAATAAGCGTTCATATATTCATAGGAATCCGCATCAGTGGGTCTTAATGACAGTCCCTGTAATTCAGAAACATGAAGGAGGCATAATGGAATGATCAATTAAGAGAAGAGTTCAGTTGCCACCTTTGAATCAGTGCTTTCTTATCCACATAGTCTGGAACGTATTCATCAGCCATCGAAAAGATAACCTACAAATGCAGATGTGAAATATTGAAGATGTGCAAGAGCTTAGAAAAATGAAATGATTCTAGTAGAAACCAATACCAAGGCAACATAAACATATGTTTTTTATTAACAGAATCAAAAGGGTAATCATAAGTATGCAAACAGTCGGTTTGTAGTATTATCCTAAAAGCGTTTTCCTCTCAAGTATTTTTTTTCTTCAAAAGGATTGTAACATAATACATTCTACTTCTACAACATTAACGTACGCAGCAAAATCACTTACAAGTATATGTGCATCAAGAACATGAACATCTAACAATAAAAGACGGGAAGTTTAGTTCATAACATATTGATGCATTCTGTACCTGGCAAGGTGTGCTGCTCATATGTCCAAGTCTTGTTCTCAGCTGGTCATCACTAAGATCAGAACTGAACATGTCATCATCTCCCATATAAGCGCAAAGGGAGTGAAACCTGCAAAATGCAACTTTGTTAGGAAAAAAAGTACATCCTGATTCCAGAGCAACAAAAATCCTTATAATTCAATTTCAAGTCTCCAAGTATGCTATCTATATTAAGAGGTCATCCTCGAGAATCTAGGTTCCAGAGTTTGCTATCTAGATTTGGATATTATGTTCTCTTTATATCAAACTGAACCAAGGCCTGGCTCTTTTTGAAACGTTGTTTTCAAATTTCTTATTCATTTGAAGCATTGCAATAAAAACTCCGCCCCATGTCTAACAATGGCTTTAGAAATGAGTATTTGAAGACTAATAGGTTCTTGTCCAATCCTAGACACAAGTGGAGTTAAGTTCCAGAACCATGATAGCATCAAAGCACCACTAGTTAATTTCACATACTAAACAACATTTACCGGTCAAACTGAAACAGTCAAAGAAATATTTTTGTATTTATCACCAGAAAATTGTTGATAGCATCTTTTAAATGCAACATCAGTTGCTTTCCCACCTATCAGCGGTAATAGGGCAAATGTCTGCTTCCCTAGGCATAAATTCTGCTCCCCGACCTTCTGCTATCATAGTTGAAGCCAAGTCAATCATAGTAGCTATATTTGCAAGGGTTGCCTTGTATTCCCGATCACTAACTGGAGCCTGAACATTCCAATTGGAATTATGACCAAAGCTGCAAGTGAATAAAAGGCATGTAGGAATTTGCAACAGAAAAAAAAGGGTACTAGCAGGAAGAGAGGAACACGAGAAATTCTGCTTCTCGACATTAGCCAACATCAAGCATAGTATTAAAACTGTTGGGTAGCTATTTTCTTTAACAGTACTGCATCATACACTAGATAATAATCTCTACTCAGATTCAAATATCAATGCAATAATGACGGGAAATGCCCCCTTGTAGAATTGCCAGCAGCGGGCATATAGAAAAACTGATAAAGACCTAACTTTATGCTAGGAAATGGCCTTCTGCGTTGGACTTTTGAGTAACTAAGACATGTAATTTTTTACATAATAACGGTACAAGTAGAAAATGTAAGGAGATACCTGCAAAATGGCGGCACGGACTGCTCGGGAACATGCAGCATTGGTACGCATGTAATGCACAATATCCTAGCATAATGAGAAGGCAAACCGGAAATACGATTATTTTAACAGGAAAAGCAACATCTCCATAAGATAAAATCTGGGATATAATTAACTAGAAAACAAGATCACTGTCCTATGGGTATGCTCACCTGACAACCAGTGCTGTGCCCAAGTAAGACCACACCCTCAGAATCTTCTTTGTTTATCAAATAATTTATAAGTTGATCGATCTCTGTGGCATCCTTCAAGATATAAAGTGCAACAATATATTTAAAGTCTGATTAACAAGATTTCATGCTAAAAAAACTTCTGTTTGTTTCTTTTCAGAAACATATTTCTACAAACAAATCATTTTAAGGCAGTAGCCAAAATCATGAATTCAGGGCTATAGTTGATCAGTGGACTCATAGCTCTCAAAATAACACGACTGACATGAAAAATTTACTCAGATGAGCATAGCACTCACATGTCTCACACAGCAAGTGAGAGATAGTTAGGGAAACAAGAACATAGGCATCATAACAAAGTTAATAATTTAAATTTCTCACACTGAGTTCTTAATTTATTTAATTCCCCTGTCTTGATTAGCTATGAAATTTCAACTTATATGAAGTTGTTCAATGCATCAAAATTTTCAACTTATAGATTATACACTCTGTCGAGAAAAGGATTTGACCTTTTCTAGTTGTACCTATAGTAATTATTTACACCTCCTCAGATTTAAAATTAAGAGACTTAGTTGATCCTCAAGACTTACTTCACTCATTCTATCAAACAAATCTTATGTTTTTTTTATTAATAGAGTGTTTTGCAAGATCAATGTATATCAAACTTCTTTACAATTGCTGATTACAATTTCATTATGCATTGTTCTTGCCACTGCCGAGTGTTATTTATACTAGAAGAAATACGGCACTAAGTTGTTCGCATATAGCATTGTCAATCTTTCGTACATTAAGTAAACAAGTGCTTTCCACATTGCTCTTTTCATTTGTATTTGAATAATATTGGTCTCTGCCTCTTTGTAGTGATAACAATCAAACTACCAATTCTATTCATGCACGATTACTGTTCACTACTATAATTTAATGAGTCTATTCCTGCATAAGTAGCATATTTTTAATGAGCATACAGTTGTGGTGCCAATTCTGTCCAACACTAAAGTAAAAGTCTGCAAAGTTTATCTATGGCTTAGCTTTTATAGGTAATATAAGGTTTCATTCTAAAAATGCATCAGCAGCACAAGCAGGGTTGTCAGAAAACAAGACTGAACAACATGAAAACTGATTCGCGACATATAACGAAGTAACGAACACTTGACAGGAAAACAATGTTTACTTGTTGCAAGGTAGAAGTCCCGTATCCACTGTATGACGATGACATAAGAAATTGAACAAGTGACCATTTCTCTTTATCCAAAGCAATTGCCAAAGGTTCTAAGTATCTGAAATCCAAAAAAAGAAAGCAATTTTAGGAACCATGTGATTCATATTAATTTCTCGCATTATTATTTTAAGTATTAACAATGTGATTCCTAGTGCATTAATTTAGAAAAATACAGAAGGAAATATGATCAAAATGACGACTTTCTACATACTCGGTTGCAATAAAACCATCGGTCAATCCACCAATGAAAACAAGTTGTTGTTTATGATCACCCGTTTTAAATGCTACCTGCAAACATTATTCAGATCAGATATCATATCAAATAACAAAGTGTAAAAACATAAACTTTGCTAGCATACCATTATACATACACTGTCAAAGAGAAATAAAAAAGCAACAGACACACCAATCTGAACATGATCAACGTTATAAAAACAACAACCTTTACAAAGATGGTGCTAATAGCGACACTACACTTTCAATTTCGAATTGTGCCATAATCTTCACACTACTACAATACAACATACATTTCGAATTGTGCCAAAATCATTCCAAAGCTTACAATTCTTCCTAATCTGCCTTGATACTTGCATATCCCAATGCCAGGACGAACTCCACTATTATGAATATATTACAACCTTGTCAAGAGAGCAAGCATTCAACAATAACACTAACAATAACAAAACCTTAGTCCTGAAATGATTCTGGGTCGGCTAACATAAACCATCAATCACTCGCAAAGCAGCATCCTTTGAAATACCCAATTCAAATCTCAAGCATTGACATCAAATTCTGATCTCCAAATTAAAATTGAAGCTCAAAATAAGAAATTCGATCCCGAATACGACTATAAAGATGAATACTTTGAACAACAACATAGGCAAAACAAATCAGATGTTGAAGAACAATTCAAAAAAAGAAACAAACCCTGTTGAAATTAGAATAAATGAATACCTGGGTAGCCTTGGATCCATACTTAAAAAGCAACCCACGAAATTGATTCTTGCCTTTGATAGGACCTCCGGTATCCCAACTGCCAGACCCGGGATTAGCGGACATTTTGACACTGGAAGATCGATCAGCCCGGCCCCGAACAATGCTGGAAAACCATGAAGGAGAAGAAGTAGTGGGAGGAGATGCTACAGGTTGAGATGAAGATGAGGGTGAGGATGTCGAAGAAGCAGAAGATATATTCATGTCAATAAGGAATTACAAGATGATGTTAAAGTCACAGTCACCGGCCACCATTCAGAACATGAAGATCTGGAGATGAATTAAGGTTGCCTGAATTTGGAATCTTGAAAACGTTCAAATGAAGAACAACCTCCGAGCGGTTGCTTTTTCTTTTGATTTTTAGGTAGCCGCTAAACCCAATGCTTTAGGAGAAAATTTAGTGTCATCTTAAATTACGGGCTCCTTTGAAATATAAATGAAAGAAGTATGTTTGATACATTTGTTATTTAGAATATTATAAAATATTTAAAGTTTTATTAATAATTAGAGGATAAGTATTTTGAAAATACTTTATTTTCTATGTTCGAAGTTAAGGTATGGTGAAATTCTACAATGATTTCGGTTAAATAAAGTGACTGATATATGCATGATAAATGTATGCATTTTTTTCTACACCGATCGTTTTCAATTGAAGTGCTATGCTTTTTTACTTTTAATGATCAGATCTATTACACCAAACTTAGTTAATAAATAAAAGTTTTTGAAAGAGCATAAACTTACTAATTATATACTAGTGTCTGAAATTTTTACATTACTAACAACTTATGTGTGTGATAGGAATTGCTAAGGATAAAAACTACTAACACTTTTGCAAATGTGTATTAAGGAAATGGCTATATTTGACTATATTGTTTTGAATATTCGGTTCTTTAATTGGTACGTAGGAGGGGCAATGTTTACAATTAGAATTGGGATTGGGTGGAACACTTTCTAGTCATTTCTACAAACTTAAATCCTGGACTAAAATATTTTTTAGTTAAAACGATTACTAATGTTTTGTGCATGTTCATGTTCCTAACCATTCTCGCATATTTGCTCAATCACTTGTTAGCTTTAGGGCCATAATTATAAAGAACACTTAAAAATAATAATCAAAACTTAAAATGGATCTTTTAAGCCGCTTCAAGTTAGGATGACTAATGTTCGTTATTTATCTTATGTTTAGTGTAGTTTTTTTCTTATACGCACATCTCCATTTTTTGTTAATACAAAATTCAAAATTGTTATTTTCACACATACAACTATTCAATTTAGTGTACTAAAATTATTCTAAAACGAAACATTTTTTAAGAAAAGAAAAGCGGATATTAAATAAGTTTTAAATTCTTTCTAATAGTGTCGTATTGAAGCATGTAATTATCTTTGAAGCTTTTGAAAAATTTCTTGAAAATAGGGATCAAATTCCACAACGACAAAATGTAAATATATAAACAAAACTTAACTAAAATTTTGGATTAATGTTATTAAACAAGTTAAAACTATTAAATACTTTATTAAACAAGTTAAAACTATTAAATACTTTATTAAACAAGTTAAAACTATTTTAGATTATATTCTTTTTATTTCAAAATCTCACTAAATCACAGCAGCCGCAGAGGGGAAAAAGAAAACTCTAGTCGTTAGAGAAGTCTACGATCATCAATCAGGTTTTGGGGTTTTCTTCCGGCTAAAAGCCAGAAGAGAAGCCCCTTTTTTGCTTTGTATCGCCGCCTTTTCTTTTTATTGCTTTCAATAAAAATCATGTTAGGGTTATTAGTTTTCTTTTTATTTGGTGTTTGTTTGCTTGTTTTCCCTATACGAGAGATATTTCTCTCTATATGAGTCGTTATGGTTTGTCTCTTTGCATGGAGCGTTATCGTTTGTATCCGTTTATGGGTAGTTTTATGTCTTATCTCGTTGAGGATGGAAGGGTTTTTGCTGTTATCAAATAGAATTGTTGATTGGACGACGAACTTCACAGGAACTTCCTTGGTCATCACGAGTGTGTTGTGCCGCCTGTAGGCCTCCAAGATCTCATTCTAGCTGATATTTGTGGCTCAAGCTTCTCTCGCTAAATCGGTTTGTCGTAGTTTGGTTGTTTTGTCTTTCTATTCTTTTTTCTTTTCTTATTTTCCGGGGCTCATAACCCCTCCTTGTTACCAAAAAAAAATATCCCTTCAAAAAAAGAAATACTTTATTAATATTAATTTGAGTATCTAATACTCTAACTATTAATTTGGCCTATTATCTACCCAAGCCCAATTCATTCATATAGATCACACCTAAAAAACTGAATGGGTTCACCTAGTTTTCATATGTAGCTCGGTCCTTGTTTATGGTTTTTCATGGGTGGAGTGGACCTTATGGGCTGAGCTGAGCTTACTAAACTTAGGCCTACTCCAATTGACTGCTCGGGCCTTTATCTAGAACTACCTAATTCATTCCAGCTCATAAAGAAAACTTCGAATTTACAACTCTATGGTCTTGTTTGGTTTGTAGAATAACCAAAAAATAAAATAGTCATCTTTATCTATTTTTATTTTTAGCTTTGTTAGTTATTTCACTACGGAGTAGTCATTTCTACGAAATAGTTATTAGCTGTTATATTCCATTGTCTTGAGTTCGACTCTCAATGAAAACATTTTTGATCTTTTACGCGTTCAAATAGAAAGCAAACTAATCTGTCAGAGGAGCTTTGTGATGCACATTCTGACCCTGAAGGGTGGTATATTGTGAAAAGGAGAAATGATAAATATATTTCAATAAGTCAGATAGAGCCACCCATAACTCAGAAAGTACTTTCGGGTTGGTTCGAAAAGACAAGTCCGGATTCCTATATTGCATTGACTTGGTTTTTCCTTTTCTGTACTTTTTGGATTTAGGTTCCTCTTCATTCTGCGCTTTTAATTAAAAAAAAGAAATCAATATTTCATCAATCAAATACATGAATAAATATCCTTACCAATTTGTATGAATGACAAATTTAGCACTTGAATTGGTGTCTCTTTAGGTACTAATATGTGATAACGACAAAACTCGGAGTATTTTATGTACTAATATGCGTTCATCTGTTTTATTTTGACCGAAACTTGCGTTGACTAACGAAATTTGTATTTTAATATCACGACATGGACTAAAGTGTTAACGGAGCCAAAACTTAGGGACTAAGTAGTAGGTTTTTAAAAATACAGAGACAAACAGTAAATTTCTGCAAAATATAGGGATTATTAAATTATTTGCCCAAAGCTAAATATATGTATATTTTACCTAAAGAGTTAAATTTTACCATAGTTATATGATCACAAATAATTAACTTTCGAAGCTTGTCAAACTAATTTAAATAGTTATCTTTTCCTTTCTTGTTAGCTTCCCGTCTTTTTTTCTTTTTTTCAAAAACTACTCATCAATTATTAAATTGAAAACCCGAAATTTAGTCCATCAATTTACTTAATTTTAATTTTTTTCAAAAATTGATCTCTCGGATTTCCTATTAGTTTTGCATCACCATGTGTGCATGACCTACCAAATATGGGATGGAAAACACTAACAAAAATAATATAATAATGCATAGAATTATGTACAGTTGAGTAATGGATATCTATCAAGTTTCAATCGATCCACTTTTTCAAAATTGACTATAGATGATCTCATTCACAATCTAACAATTTTAATTATTGGAACCCAATCTACAATTTTTTCATGTGACAACAAAACAATAAAAGAAGAACGAAAATCTTTCTTCTTCTTCTTCTTCTTCTTCCTTTTTTATCCATCTACACACGTTAAATTAAAGCATCAATAATTTCATCTTGCTTTTGTGGTTATAAATGTGTTTCTGTTAATTTTCGTGCTCTATACAGTAAAACTTTCCAGTTTTCATTTTGTCTTTTTCAACAATGACTCAATATTGTGGATGTTCCAATAATTGGTTTGTTTTTGTTTCTTATGATTAAATTTTGAATATATTTAATGTATGTCAAATTTGGATTTACATCTGAAATATATTATTGATATATATTATTTGTCAATTTAAAATTTCATATATCCATTCATGCATGCCATCACCGTTGAGTTGACAATTGATGAGTCGTCAAAAACACAAGTAGTGCCGACTAAAACGACACCACATTAAAAACTGTAAATATGATTTATTTTAATTTTATTTTTTAATATAAAAGCTAAGGCTAAAAAGAAAAGAAGGAAAGCAATGGAAAATGAACAGTGGTGGTTACCGTTATGTCTAGTTTTTAAATGAAGAGTATTCTTGTTCCAAAATATTGAAAGTAAATCTTATATAAAGTAGTCTTAATATGTAAACGACCTATAAAAAGTAGTCTAATTTTATAATTATTTATTTTTCTAAACTAACCAGTACTTAATTCAAGTTAAGATTAATAATTTTTAATAATTTCGCCTTATATGGAATTATAATGGAGCACTAAAGGCAACTCATCTTCTAAATAAATGTCTAGAGTTCTATATCCTCACCTTATGCAAATATAGCATTTTGTTGTTTATTATATGTAATATTAATAATATTTGAATCTTCAAAGAGTAGAAATGTTAGTGGCCAAAATTTACTTGGGACTTCTTCTAGCTTTTAGTCAAAACACAAGCACCTAATTCACTTTTTTTTTCGGTTTTTATTTAGGCTTAAATTATATGTAGGTCCTTAAAGTTGTCTAAAAAAGTCATTTTAGTTCTTCAACTTTGGAACGACTCATTGTGTCATTCAACTATCAAAATGTGGACATATTGAGTATTCAATGACGTGACACAGAATTGGCATCAAAATTATTATTCTTCACATTTGTCAACTCAATCTCATGTCAACGAATAAGGACTCAATAAATCTACATTTTGAAAGTTGAGGCATGCAATGGTCATATTTTTTATAGTTGAGGCATGCAATAGGTCATATTTTAATAGTTGAGAGACTAAAATAACATTTTTGAAGAGTAACTTGAATATGATTTAGACTTTTATATTATTTAATAAAATCGCTTATAATATTAATTTTATATATATGATTGTTATATTCTTTTTAATGTTAGTCATCAATTTTTACTCTTCACAAAATTATACATAAAATATTTATCTAGCAGAGTCAAGTTCAAATGAGACAAGGGTATAGGATGAGATTTGTTTTTATGATGAGACAAGGGGTATTTTTGTAATTCAATAGGGGAAGGTGGCAAACTTGTAATTAAATGAACACCCCTCATGCGTGAATTCAAGGGAAGGAAGAGGAGGTGATGTCAGCGCTGATGTCACCTCTGGAGAGAGAAAGAGTTTTAATTATTTTCTTTAAAATGCATTTTCCCGCTCTTTCCGAACTCATTTTTCAAAAAAAATTATACCAGTGAACTCGTATTAATTAGGCCGTCATTTTGAGATCCATTTTTATTATTTATAGACAAAAAAAAATTTTAATTTTTTTTTATGATTGTTCCAACAGAATACTATAGTTGTTCCACCGGACTACTCCAATTGTTCCACCAGAAATACTATATTTTTCTACACTCTTAGAGTGCATTTAGAAAAAAATAATGAAAATATTTTGCTGGAACAAATGTAGTAGTCTGGTGGAACAAATGGAGTATTCTGCTGGAACAACCAAGTATCCAACTTGGAACAAAAATAAAAATCGTCTATAAATAACAACAATGGATCTCAAAATGACCGCCTAATTAATACGAGTTCAGTGGTATAATTTTTTTTGAAAAATGAGTTCGGAAAGAGCGAGAAAATGCATTTTAAATAAAATAATAAAACCTTTTTCTCTTTCCAGATGTGACATCAACGCTGACATCACCTCATCTTCCCTTCAATAATGCCCCTCCATGTTTTTAAAATTTCAAAAATGCCACCACTTTTTAATTGTCTCACACTAAAAAAAGTCTCTCCATAATAACATTGTCTCACATGATTCTATCTCTTATCTAGCATTGTCTAAATCCGGTATATTAAAGAGATCATAAAGTTATCTGTGAAAGAGATAAAACTCTTATGGATTCTGAAAAAGTGAATTTCCCTCAATTGGCCTAAAACAATTTAAAGAATTATGTACTATCATATTATGATTTATAATTTTAAAGAATGCAGGTTGCTGCTGATTTATTACTTTTTTTAAATTGTAATTTCTTCAATAATTTACCAAGATGTGATATTTTTCGTTCGAGAAAAAATGTGTATATTTCTCTTAAAAAAGTATTTATTTATAAAAGTAGGGTTTGAGGGGGTCCTAATTTTATCGTTAGCTTGTTTTTATATTGTAATGAAGTTATCATCATAGATTCTATCAAGAAAAGTATGCTATTATTAAACCCATTATTTGACTTACTCATGATTGCCTTAATTAATATGTCATTTTTTAATCTCATGCGAGCAAGAGATTCTTGAATGATAATTTCCACAATACATAACTTTTTTTCTTTGTTGTTTTTTAAAAAAAGTTGTAATTTCATTTCACATGAACAGACATGTATATGAAGTTTGAAATGACACAATGATCAATGATAGTATATTGTTGATTTCTAGAAGTGGCTTTAAGGAATTAGTAAATAAGCGCCAAGAACCTATATAATTGAAGGGTATTTCTATGGTTACTTTGTTTTTGTTGTTATTTTATCAACTACATCATTAGATGAGTGAGATAAAAGTTGATTCAATGATGGAAGGGATAAAGTAACAACTAAAACAATGTAACTATAGTCTTTACCATAATTTAAAGAGATCTCCACCTTAGAAAAAAGTTCACAATGAACTATATACTATGGAGTGAATTATTGAAAAATGGAAAACATATAATCTTTGTGTATAATTAATAATGAATGTAAAAATAGCCTGGTCATATTCTTCTTGGTAAGGTCCAATAAATTGAAATTATATAGTATAGTAATGGCTATTTGTAAGTATAGAGATACTAGTCGAAAATTCGCGCTTTGCGCGGATTATAAAATGTTTTTTAGTTCTTGTTTTTAACCTTTTTTTCCTTTAAAATGTATCTTTAATTTTTATAAACCATGTAATATTTTCTTTCAAAGTAAAATAAAGCATGTAATATTATTATTGAAAAATAAAATACATTTTTTATGTAGCACTAAATCAATTTATAATTAAAGTTAAAAGATAATTATTTAAATGATGATGCAACAATATACAATTTGTTCACAACGACATAACACAATATATTGTAATGAAAATCTATTTGAATTTATGTTAATAATCATTGCTTTCTACAATTCAAAAGGTCTCATAATCACTTTTTCACTGATGCAGTTGCTCATAACAGTGGTTGTATGTCTGCCAAAAAAAAGTTAAAATACAAATTATTTTATTTTTTAATTTTTTTTATGAAAAAACAAATTAGTTAAAGTGATTTTGAGGATAATATTTTGAAGACATTGCCAAGAGGCCGTAGAATAAATTGTATAAATGTGACAAAATTATGGAGTTTTGCTTATACTCAGAAGATAAAATTTGGAGTCTTACCTATAGCCAAAAGAGAAAATTATCTGCTCGAATTTTGAAAATTCACCATTGAACCTTTCATCAAACATCTCAAATCAGGTAACATGTAGTTTTTTTCCTCATTATTAAAGCTCCGAACTGCAAAATAGAAAAAAAAAAAAAAATAAATTCAAAAATGAATTATATCAAAATTTCACAGCCATAAGATAATTTTCACTTTATCGATCATGGCATAGAAAGATATCACATATTCTAATTCATTTTCAAATACACAGTATGTATACACAAAGAGAAAATGCATTATCAATATATATTTGTCATGTAAAATGATAATGGCAACCCTTTATAAATTAAACAAAAATGCACTTTTAGACAAGAAAAGAAAAAGAATGACATCTTTCTTTTGAGAGTATAATCTTCATAAACTGCAAGTATTCATCCAATCTTGAATATTCTCGAAATCGTTAGAAATTCATTGATCCAAGTGAGACTATTTGTTTTGTGATTGAGGAGATAAGTCCTGAACGTAGACAACCTTTTTATATATATTATTTCCAACCAAAACATATATAACCTATATAATTTGTATTAATAAATATAGAATGACATAATTAAGAATTTAAAACGTTAAGAAAATGAAGGGTCATGCTATGTTAATTATGAAAGCAAGAGTTACAATCTTTTGGGCATTAATATTTTGTTTCAAAGCATTTAAATTTTTGTAATTTAGATAGAATATACATTTAAAAATTGGTAAAAATGTGAAAAAAATGTGGTGTTGACACCTCATCTTTTGATGAGGTGGATGATTGTGGTAAGGGAAAATGAACTCCTCTTTTATATAGATATATAGATTTTCTTTCAATAATTAGTGCCTAATGATGTTTACTTAGCACATGACCCTCAAAATACTTAAGACGACCCTGCACAATTGAATATATCATTATTGACACGGATTTAACAAAATGTTGGGTGCTATATCACAATGGAAATATTAACAAAATACCAATAATTATTAATAAATCAGGAGTTTAATGTGGAAAATTAATAGTGAAATTTAGGATTTTTTAAGATGCATATTGGCAATAATTACTATTATAATGGGAATTAATATATGGTTGAGAGACTCATGATCCATTGAATACTTTTAAGTAATGATTATTAGTAAAGTAGGGTTAGTGATATTGAATCATATCAATCTCTTTTTAATCCAATGATTAATATATAAATTCCAATCAATTAGTGCTAATTTCATTATCAAATCAAAATTAATTTGCTATTGGAAATGACTTTTTGCGCTCCTCATACGCACGCTTGCTCTTAAATCCATCATACATTGCTCATCACTACAATATGAAATTAAATTGACCAAATGCATCTATAGACCATGATCTTTCATTTTTTGGTGTATTTTTCTCTGCATTATATCTTTGATCTTTCAATTGAGTATATTAGGCCTTTTATTGTTTATTTTTGGATCTATCAAGTCTCCATCTAACAAAATTGAATGGTTTGTTAACTTTGACAAATAATAAGGCCAATTAAAATATTGCGAGACTAATTACAAATTTAACCCGTTTAGGATGGTTCATTAATATATGTGACCACATTTACTGTTTCCTTACATATTTAGACAATATAATGTCTTTTGCGGAAGAGAGAGAAATGGTTATTTTGGAAAGAGAGAATATAAAAATCATGAAAAGAAGATGAAGAAGAAAGAATAATGATGGTTAGTTTGTCTTTTTGCATAGAGAGTCGAATGAAGTTAACAAATTGGTCAAATTTGAGGTGACCGGATATTGACTGGGTGTTAACCGGTTATAGCAGGTTGCTATGTACTAATTTAGAAGGTCATCGATAATTTGAAAATTCAGATGGACAAAAATTCTTTTTAGATACCAATTTAGAAAATAACTATAAGTTAAATTTCAATAATACATTTTACTCATGTATAAACCTCAATTAAATAATTATGGAATATATATTATATTAATAAGATTCATGCCTAGCTGACCATAAAAAACTTATCAAAGGGGCTTGACAAAAATTAATTTTATATGATTAATCTATGTGGTACAATCTTTAATTTTAGGAATAGTTTATTTGTCAAGTTGGAGGCGTAATTAGATAATGTTAAATAATACACTCCTTAATGATTGCTTATGGATGGTCCATTTGATGCATCTGAGAGCTAAAACTTGAGGTCATAATTAAGGTTTATGCCATCCACATGTGAAAGAGGACAAGATTTTTGAATACCCATTCTTTGTTTTATTTGCCTAATTAACCACACTTTTTTAAGTCTTCTTTTCTGTAAGAAAAATTAATTTATAGTATATAGTATGACCAATATTAGTATTGGTGCTTCCAATATAAAAAATCAAGAATCCCACCATTAATTATGCACGAGCGAGAAAGCTCAATGGTCACATCCCATAACGAGAAATTGAACTAATAGAAAAATTTAAATTAAATCATTGCGGACATACGTTAGGATTCGAGAGATTTTTTTTATCTTTGGGAGTCATACAAGACCAAAATATATATATATATTGGTAAAAATATTTTAGGTAAATAACTTCTCCTTATCCTTGAAATAGTAGGGAGCTTTTTTCCTCCTCAGATTCCTGAGTTAGAAAGATTAGCAACAAAGGCCTCCTTATCTGAGGATAAATCTACAATATCGAAGCTAAATCGAAACTAGTTGTATGTTCTGGATTACATTTGTAGGTAGAAGCCGCTCGTTATTTTCTTCATCATTTGATGGAGAAAAGAAATTAGCCCAAAACTGAATATCAACATTTGGAAACTAGGCTTTTTAGTCACGAAAAACCTTTACCCAAAATCTAAGGAAACAAGATTCCCTCAACTGTTGGAAAATTGGAAAGATTTGGAGGCCTTAGTGTGACTCCCATTTTAGGGTCTTCCTTAAAATTGTTAGGTTGGCCATAGTATATTGTGCAGTTTTGTAGAAGCTTTGCATTTGAGGCTCTTTTGTGTTCCCATGTCAATTTGACTTCAAGGTTTTTCTTTGCTTGATGAGCCTTTCGACTCTCCAGTTCTTGCCAAAGGGACTTGGCATTTTTCAAATGGTATTTTCTTTAATAAATGGACACATTCCCCTTGAGACGCTTGTTAGCCCTAACTAGATCAGAATTATCTAGAGGATGGGTGAATATGTTTTTCGTCTAGAATCAAGTTTATGAAAACTTGGACAAAATCCAATCTCTTCTAACAAAAGTTAGCCTCTGAGAAGCGCTTCTGAGAGAGATTATGCCTTAAGAGAGTTTCTGTCTTTCAGCTCCAGAGACAGATCATCTGGATAACTTTTGTCTTCTGAGCAAAGATTGAATAGAGATACAATTTGTTTTAGACTTTAACTATGTTGCACAGTACACATGAGCAAATATTAACAAGTAAATAAGAGAGAGAGAGAGAGAGAGAGAGAGAGAGAGAGAGAGAGAGAGAGAGAGAGAGAGAGAGAGAGAGAGAGGTTCTATGAAGACATCAGATTTATCCAGGTTCACTACAGAAGTCCTGTAGCTACGTCCTGTCCTTTGTGAGATCACTCAGCAGAGATTTCAAATCTACTATTCAATACTTTTATGGCAAGTACAAAAGCCCTTTTACATCAACAATGACCTATCTAATTTCTCACTAAGTCCTGACCACCCTAGTAAGAGTTAAAGGATTTTCACCAAAAAACTTATACTCTGTTTTCTTGATTTCTCACCCAACTCAAACCTCAAGTGGTTTTCTCTCAACTAAGTGATTATCACAAACGATATCAGCTTATAATTCTATTAAGAAGATAACAAATATAAAATAGATGATAGGAAGAGAAGAAATCACATGACAATAAAATTAACCAATTCAATCAAATGAAGAGAACAATCAAATTAACATATATAAAAGAGATGATAAGAAGAGAAGAAATCACATGACTATAAAGTTAACCAAATCAATCAAATGAAGAGAACAATCAAATTAACATATAGTTATCCCACCTTTTAATTAAGATGAAAGAACTTGAGAATTGACTGAATATCAAACGCCTAGCCTTGACAATTGATCACAATAAGAATAATACTCCAAGAGTTAGATTGCAATCTCACACTCTCAAAATACAAATAAGAATTTTGCAAGGCAAAACAATCAACTTTTATTCAATTTCCATATATATAAAAATTCGTACATCTTGATAAAAACACTTCTAAACTGAAAATGAAAGAAAGAAAATCAATTTTCCTTATTATAAAATGGACTAAAGAAGCTAGAATCCTACTTAAATAAGAAAAAATAAATATCTTGATCACAAAATAAATAAAACTTCCTATACAACTAAAACATTACAATTGAGCTTTATTAAGCTAATTAAAATCCTTCAAAAAAAAAGCTAATTAAAAGCTAATTTAGAAATTCTAATGCAAGACACTCAAAAACTAATAATTATGAAAGCTCAAACCAACAATTTAATATCTAAAACTTAAGACTTAAACCAACCTTTATCAAAATCAAGTTAGATTCTTAATAGGTTACACATATGCCATACATATGCATGTCTCAAGCTCATCTAACATTAGACTAACAATGAAACGATAGAACAATTTTGTACACACTAATAATAAATAACGATAAAAACTTCATTTTGAATTGAATCCTCCATAAATAAGCATTTGAGTGGTGTTATTTCTCCAAAGATCCAACGTTGAAACTATATACTGTTCGAGATAAATATTGTCCAATCTGATATCACTTCACCAATAAACTTTTAATTTAATTTATTCTTAATATTTTACAAAAACATATTTGATTTTTTATCAACTGTTGGTGGCGTGTTGAGAAATAGTGACGGGAAGTGGATTACAAGCTTCTTGAGTAATTTGGGCAAGGGTAACTCTTTCAAAGCTGAAATTTAGGGTCTGCACCTAGCTTGCAGTTGGGGAAAGAGCTAGGTATCTCCTCCATTGAAGTTGAAACAGACAATTTAAAGTTGGTTAATCGTATTACTTTCAACAAACCCCTTTTGGATTCCTCAAGGTTGAAACGCTGCTTCAACAACATTACCTTTCGTCACATTTATAGAGAGCATAATCGGATTGTAGACAAACTTGCTAATGAAGCTCATAGAGTTCAATTAGACTTTGTAAAACTGATGTTCGTTCCTAAGGGTATCAGCGATCTTTCAAGATGACCTTGTCGACGCTAGTTTTCCGAGGTTAATCTCGGGATAGTTTTTCTTTTTTCTTCTTTTTTGTTGCCTTGTTAAATTTTTTATCAATAATACCAAAGAGCTTGCCTTGTTAAATTTTTTATCAATAATACCACAGAGCCAGATCATTTAAATCGTAATCTAAAAATGGACCTAATTTGGATTGAGTGATATCCTAGTAAGATATCAAAAATGAAATTGACCTGTACTTTCCACAAATTAGTCAAAATAATGAATTTTTTTTTCGTTTTTTCTTTTCTATTAAATCATATTGTTAATAAGGGTAAAAAGAAAGGTATCCATTTATGTGTGGGCATATGACCAAGTTGCATAATAATTGTACAATTTCCAAACTCAAAATTGTACTCTGTAAGGAAATCAAGTTGCTTCATGTGTCCGTACGATATAATATGCAGCAAATATTTCAATACATAGAATCAAAACTAAGAAAATGGAGAATATAAAATTAACTGTTGAAAGAAGAGTCATAATCAAAGATAAAATTCCTAGATTCCTATCACCGTCCCTATTATTATTGAATTATATCTAATTGCTTTTATTTTCAATGTGATTCTCAATGTTTTCTATTCATGGAAAAGGAAAAAATAAAATAATTTTTTGTGGGTTTTAAATTGAGAAAATTACGAGGTACTATACTATGTGCTTTATATGTAAAATACTTGTGCTTTTATTTTGTTCTGAATCACAAAAATATTGTTCAGAGCTTAGTCACGATTAATGTTAGGCTTGTTAAAATTTCATGAACTGAATTGAAAATTATTAAATTTAAAAATATTTATTTGAAGTGAAATGACCAAAAGTTATTAAATTGAATTGAAATTAAGTATTGATAAGTGCAAAAGAATATGATCTTAGATTAAAACTGTTATTAGACCTCAACTATTAAGTTAAGCTTTTAGTTCAATCGATTAGTTAACATGATATCAGAGTCTTTGTTGTGATCAAGTGTTCCAGAGTTTCAATCCTAAAAACTCCCGTTTGTGCTTCAATTTAACACACTTTAAGCCTAGAAAGCATTTATATTCAGGAGTGTTTTAGCTCGAAAATATTATTAGCCTCAACTATCAGCTCTAACTTTTAGTTCAATCGATCAGGTAACTTTAAACACAATTTACTTTCTAAAAGCTCAACATGTGTTACCAGCGGAGTCAAATATATTGTGAATTTATGAAAATATTAATTTTCTAACTAATACTAGTTGGTAACTTCACAAGTCATATAGCACAATAGAATTTCCGCATTTGTGTGTACCTCAATTAGTATCTACTAATTTGGGGGGGGGGTGATTTTCGAGTTCAACCCTGTTTATAAATTAAAAATAAAGATAAATTACATCGTAACTCCAAATTAACTATACAAATCCACAATCCAATAAATGCCCATTAAATAATAGATCTGGCTCATGATCATTATGAGGAAAAGACTAGCTAGTATTTGACTTACAATCTCAAATGATTTTACTAAATCTTAAGCACTAAATAAGGGATATATAATGAAAAAATCCATACATTAATTAATCTAAACGATTGACTTTGAAATCACAACTTAGTTCTTTTTTCGAATGAAGAGATTAGTTAATACAAATAATTATTCTCAGGTTGGAAACAAACCAATAACAAAATTGGTTAAATACCTCAGAGTTCATTAATTCCTTAGAAAGAAATTTTAAATTATTCTTAAAATACGGTACTCCAAAACTTAGCATAAGAAATTAATTTTTTATGGCTTAATACATTAATGCTCTTTAAATTTGTCCATTTTTTCCACTTAGCCTCCTCAATTTAAGGGACAATATATTGACCACCTAAACTTGTAAATTTCTTTTTTCACTTAGCCCCCTCAACTTGTAATTTCTTTCCACGTGGCCTCATCAATTTGTCAATTGTGACATATTTGTCCCGTTTATGCCGATGTGATATGTAGTTTTTTTAACCACTTATATTATGTCACGTCAGCACAAATGGACAAAATGATTCATATTTGACTAGTTGAGGAGGTCAAGTGGAACAAAATTAAAAGTTCAGGTGGCTAATAGGTTGCCATCTAATTTGGGATAGCAAAGTGAAAAAAAATGGACAAATTTAAAGACCCGATAAATATGAAGCCAATTCTTTATTCTCTTCCAAAAATGACGTATACTCCTAACTTTTATCTTTTTCTAATCCTAAAATTACAAATATCTTCAAATTCTTACTCAACCATTTCTGATGGTATAAATGATATCAATTTTAAAATTTATGATTTTTGGTATTTTGAAAATTTTAATACAATTAAAAACAAAATAAAGAATATAAATTAGTTGCACGTCAATAGATATACTCACCCACAGGGGCGGATCTAGGGGTGGCTCAGGTGGGCTCATACATGGGTGAGCAGAATTCCTCACTCATGCATGGGTGAGCAGAGGCGGACTCAGGATTTAAAGATTGGAGGGCTAATTTTGGCTCTAGCGTAAATTTTGTAGATGGTGGAATTTGAACCCTGTTCTTCAAGGTGGCTCGGGTTGCATGAGTGAATTCAAAATTTCAATCATGCTCCTTAGAAATTTATTTTAAAAAAATAATATGAAGAGTAATATTCTTTTTTGAACTATTAAACACAAACCAATATATAACTCATATAATATGTGACACTTTGGCCTCGTTTGACATTGTTTTCTCATAGGCTAAAACAATTTTTTTCTACCTGCAAATAACATTTGGTAAATGGAAATGTGCTTTCTAAAGTTGCTTTTAGCAAAAATTAAAATATAGCTTTTAGATAAAAATAGCTATTCTACTACTAAAAATTACTATATTGATATTTGTTTTAACTAAAGAAATCTTGACTTTCAATATATTTTCTTTTTTGAATAAAGGGCAGGGCAACGAGCAAGAGCAATGGAACACGAACATTCCAACTAGATTGGCTCCCCAAAGAACTAAAAATAGATTAGGGTTTTCTTGGAGACGAATCTAGGCGCAATAGTAACACTAAAAAACACCTTACTGTTGGGACATGCAATCTCTTTTTCAAAATATTTTAACAAATATAAAATATATGTTTTTCTTTTTATTTTTGGACTTTAAACTTTTATAATGTATATATTAAACACTTCTCAACTTTTACTTGCTTTTTCCGACGCTTTTTCTAACATCACTTCTCCTATAACAATTATTTTTTCCACAAAATGCAAATTAACCCTTCATCTTAATTGAATTTGGAAATGCTTTTTAGGTGTGAATTAAAAAGTTAGATTTATTTTTTATATACATAGTAGAAAGTGTTAGGATTGATTCATGGCATTAGTGCTTAATTTAAAAAGGAAACATTAATTGTAGCTAGCTAGATATGGTAATTGAAATGTAATTTTCATATACATTAATGTATAGCCCTCTATTAAGGGTATGTGGATTCTCGGACCTCACAGAGCATCAATTTTAGAGCACAAAAATGACTCATTAATCAAATAATTATCTCTGAAATTACATAACAAAAAAATATTCAAATTCTCATAAACACACTATGAAAGCCTTGTCATTTCAATCTTATTTTAAATTATATTTTAGGTATCCAGGCCACTAAAAAAAATTCTTTCTGCTTTGTTGAAAACAACTTCCACCCATTAATTTTGTTTGTTAATGTGGGTTCTATTTTTCGTTATATGGTGGATCTAAAGACACCTTTTACGGTGCTTTTGATGTTAAATATATATATATATATTTATTTTGTAATGGTATATATATTTTGTAATATTTGTGTGTAAATTAAATTTTTATACAATTTTTTCATCAATTTTTCAACGATCACCGAATGCTCAAGCCCCGCTAACTCCTCCTAAATCAGCCCTGGATATTATTATTATTATTATTATTATTATCATTATTTATTTATATGCCACCAGGACAACAAAACATATATAAATTTACAAATTCAATACATTAAACATAATTAATAGGTTAATCTAGCAATAATGGTGCTTAGGGTATTGTTTATTGACCCATATTCCCTTAATTTCAGTTGACTTGTACCTATAAATTAATCCAAGTGTTATATAGTAATCCCAAAATCTTCCCTATATAATATATGTGTGCAAAATAATTAATTACTTATCAGAAATTTTTGTCTTTAATTCCTTGATTAAATAATTAATTTCAGTTGCATAGCTGAACTGATCAAGTCAACACACTAGTATAATATAGAAAACAAATTAATCAACACTATAAGGGATAATATATTAATTATGTTTAAATTATTTTTTTAACGAAAGCAACCTATTGTATAAAATGTAGTTTGAGTTTGAGTTCGAGTAGATCTATAATAGTAATAAATTGGGTTAATATATTTATGGCCTTTGAACTTGTCCATTTTTTTCACTTAGCCTCTTCAACTTAACAGATAATCTATTGGCGCCTAAATTTGTAGTTTTTTTCCACTTAGTCACGTGAACCTGTAATTTCTTTCCACTTGGCCTCCTCAACTTGTCAATTGTGACATATTTGCTCTTTTTATGCTGATGTGACATCATTTTTTTATTACCACTTATATTATGCCACGTCAGCACAAATAGGCAAAATGAGTCATATTTGACAAGTTGAGGAGACCAAATAGAACAAAATTACAATTTCAAGTGGTTAAAAGGTTGTCACCTAAGTTAAAGAGGCAAAGTAAAAAAATTTGACAAAGGTTCTACAAGTATTAAGCCTAATAAATTGCTTTTAAAGGGTGAAGAATTTTGTATAATTATTTGTCGTAAATCACATCATTCGCAAGTTTAACTAATTTACTATCACATAAACTAAAGTTTAATATTTTACCTTTTAATTCTACAACTTGTATTTTAGAATTTAAAACTTTATGTTAGCAATTGGAAAAAAATCTGTTGTCCCGGACTTCCTATCCCATCTTCATGTTCCCCTTTTAATTTTTGACATGTGTAAAAAAGATTTTACAACGAGTTGATTCGGGGACAATTTAGGATATAATAAAAAAACATTAGAATTTTTTTTACACATGTCAAAAATTGAAAGGGGAACATGAAAATGAGATAGGAAGTTTGGGACAACAGATTTTCTTCCTTAGCAATTGACTAAAAATATTTAACTAATTATTTATAACATTATTTTAGAGTCAAGTTCAGGTGAGACACCTCCTTATGGTGAGACAAGTTCTTATTGTGTGACAGGTACCAATTGTGTAATTAATTAGGTCTATAAAATAATTTTCCAATTTTTTCATGCCACACCCACGACGGAACAGGAGAAACATACAAATCAGGAGGGTTGACGATCATCGTCCCCAAACCGCCACCGCCGATCCTCTCCAAACCACCACCGCCGACGATCATCCCAAAATCACCACCGCCTCACCAAACCGTCACCGCCGACGGCACCGTGGAGAAGAAAGGCGAGAAGATTGACGATCAGGAGGGTCGTTTGCGATTTTGAGAAATCAGAGGTGAATGAGCGGTATGATCCGTTTTGTTCCCTTCAAAAATCTGGATCGAAAGCGTTGAAACCAAAAAGCCATAGAGTTTTTGGCCCTGTCATAAAAAGTGATGGATGAGTATTTTTCCAGCTGCTGCAAAATCTTGTTGTAAAATACTTCCTGCCTCAACCTCAATTTGCAGGCTCAAAATAGCCATGGAAATTAACAAAATTGCCAAACCTATACTTGTTTTCATCTCAAATTAATGAAAATTATTAACTGTATATTTAGATATGTAAAGTATAATAAGGAGATGTTCATGCAGCAAAGATTGAAGACGAAGTTTTTTTCTTTTTTTTTTTTATGCAGTAAAGAAAATGAAGTGGCGTGTTTCTAAGTTAAAAATGATGAATTAATTTACATCATCATCATCATCATATGTTTAAATCAATTAATCCAACTCTGTCTCATATGTGAAGTGATGAAATTAGGCTTTTTTCTATGGTTGTTTCAAAAACATATTGTGTTGTTTCAAAACATTACCGTGTTGTTTCAAAACAATATTGTGTTGTTTCAAAATACTCAGTTGCTCCATATGCTGTATTGTTTCAACAAAATACTCTATTGTTTCGAAATAATACTCGGTTGTTTCGAAATAATACTCGATTGTTTCAAAACTTTGTTGTGCCTACGGTATTTCTCAAGAATTAATGTTTTCATCTCACTAATCTCAAGATTTGAAACAACACAGTATTAATTTGAAACAATCGAGTATTAATTTGAAACAATATTACAGAGCTCCATTCAATCCAAAGTGTTAATTATATTTCATTCGAAACAACAGAATATTATTTTGAAACAACACAATATTAATTTGAAACAACCGAATATTAATTTGAAACAACCATATAAAAATTAAAAAAATTAAAAATCGTTTATAAATAACAAAAAAGGATCTCAAAATGACGGCCTAATTGATACGAGTTCAGTGGTGTAATTTCTCTTAATTACAAATTTACCACCTTCCCATGTTCAATTACAAAATTATCCACACCTCTTTCCCTTGTCACACCATAAGCTCATTGCCACACCTGATCATTTCTCTATTATTTTATTGGTAAAATTGCAAATTGTTGACTTGACGTATAAATATTGTACTTAACAAAGTAAAATTTTTTTACTAGAGTTTCACCGTAAAGCAAATCATGTACATAACAATCTCAACCGAATTTTATTAGGGAAAAGCACAAAAATAAACCTTGTGGTTTCGGCGATTTTCAAACATAATTTATGTGGTTTAAAAATTTACAAACAGGTACCATGAACTTTGAATTGTTAACAAAGTTAGTCTAATTTTCAAACGGTGTTAAAATTTGTCGACGTGGCAAAAAAATTAATATTTCTTAAAGGAGTATTTTTGTCCATTCTATGTGATTTTCTTTTTTTATTCGAAAATTCCATATGAAATTGTTCAGAAACTTGTTGACGTACCGAATTTTGTGTTTTTTATTCACAAAAAATGTCTAACTTTGGACGATATTTGAGAGAATAGAGGGTTGCGAAGAGAAAATACGTAACGTTTTGATGAGTTATTTTTTTCAACGGACGAAAATACCCTCCATGAAATATCACTCTTTTTGCTATGACGACAAATTTTAACATTGTTTTGAAAATTAGAACGGCTTTGCTAACGGTTCAAACCTCATGGTACCTGTTTGCAAATTTTCAAACCATATAGATTATGTTTGCAAATCGCCGAAACTACGAGATTTATTTTTGTACTTTTCCTTTTATCTAATTAATTATGTTGACACATTAATAAATAAATAATTTAACTTATATATTATATTGATATAATAACATGTCAACAATTTACCATAAACACCAAAGACATTGAAAATGAAAAAAAGGGAAAAAAAATACTCTTAACTGTCTACAAAGGGCCTCATCCAACTTAGCCATAGGATAATTGTTTACGAAATTTGTCATTCGATCGGTTACAACATCTACCCTTTCTTATATAAAGGTGGAGTTAGCAATAAATCTAGTTGTCAAAGCTCATCCCAGTGAAATTGTCAACAAAAATACTCTGGATGTTTTAGAAGGGCCTTATCCAATTCTATATGTCCCAAAAGAGAATTACTTGTGAAATTTGTTATACAATAGATCACATGACTTCTTCTTCTTTTTTAAAAATCTGCGTAATTGCGCTTACATTAAATAACAAAATAAAACCTCCACTGTTGATGTTATTTGAACTCATAACCTTCCTGATTATAGGTAGAGTCTTTAACCACTATAGCTTAAGACCTCCACCACAATCGGCTACATAACTTGACTTCCCTTCCCTTGTACTTATGAACTGTACCTCCCACAATCTATCATGCAACTCCTGACATCTATCAATCAACGGTAAAAAAATGGTTGCTACAAGCCACAATACCTAACATAAAATCAAGGACTACTTTTGAATCTAACTCAACAATAATACTCGTATGTCCCCTATCTTAAGCAAGCTACAACTCGAAAATCAAGCCCCATGGCTTAGCAAGAAATTGCTGAGCAAATAGCAATATTAGGTGCACAATCATACTTTGGTAACTATTATGAATAAAACCACCGTCCGAAGCAAAGCAAAGATAAATTTTTATATACAAAATAAGTATAAAATGGTTTTATTTTTTAAAAAATTGTTCACTTTTTTCAATGGACGAATTCAAACTCGAAACTTCATGTTTCTCTTTAGAGCAAAATAAGTAGTGAACTATAGCGATATTTGCTTGGTAGATGGATTTGTTTTTTTCTTTTCTTTTTTTATAACAAAATAATATACTACTACTCATGCTTACTAGTGGCCCCTATATGGAAACCTGTAACTCCGGTTCTGGATGGATTCCTAGTTTGTGCCTAGTTTGTAAATTATAAATACACCATTCCAGCACACTGCATTTCATATTCTTCAATTGCAATATTCATCCTAGCAATTATAGCATTTGAATTTATTCAAATTAAGTGCCTTATCACAAATTCAATCCTTTATTCCTAATTTACACATAGATTCCCTCCAATTTCTTTCTACATAAATTAAGTGCTGCTTCTACTGAATTCTGAATAAGCTTCCACATATGTTCCTTCCTTTTCCTCCTCCTCCCACCTTGGCTTAAGCCACCTCCACAATTTGCCTCGTAAACAAAGGTATAGTAATATTCAGATGATGATACATCAACGTATATTTATTAACATGTCACCGTCTAAATGCTCGTATTTTTGTTTTTGTTTCTTGGTTTTTTTATCATGTCATATTAATTTCTTGATTTGCAATACCAATAGGTACATTTTCGTCGTAAAATCTCGAAAAATGAACATGAGGATTTCACATTCTGTCCAAAAGCAAATACAGCCCCTAGCCAATTTCCCAAGGGCAATAAACTCCTCCTTCTTTCGCCGTAAAAACAAGGTACTTTTCGTCGTAGGCCCAACCGGCACCGGAAAATCAAGACTAGCTATCGATATAGCAACAAGAATCCCCGCGGAGGTAATAAACTGCGATAAAATGCAAGTCTACAAAGGTCTTAACACTCTCACTAACAAAGTTACTGACAAAGAATGCCGAGGTGTCCCTCACCATTTACTTGGCATAGTCGACAATCCTTCAACCGACTTCACCTGCGATGATTTCCGAAATCACGCCTCCAATGCTCTTAAACTGATCGTGGCTCGCGACCGACTTCCAATAGTCGCGGGTGGCTCTACCTCCTTCATCGAAGCTTTAGCTTATGATGATCCTGAATTCCAATTAAGGTATGAATGTTGCTTTCTTTGGGTCGACGTGTCATTGCCCGTGCTGCATTCTTTCGTATCGGACCGAGTTGATCGGATGGTGAAATCGGGGTTAATCGAGGAGGCACGGAACATGTTTGATCATAAAGTTACTGATTATTCCCACGGAATCCGGCGAGCCATTGGTGTTCCTGAATTGGATGAATATTTCCGGTCGGAAGGCAAAATCGATGGATCATCCCGAGCTAAGATTCTTGAGTTGGGGATTAATAAAATTAAAGAAAACACACGTATATTAGCTTGCCGGCAACTCAAGAAAATTCAGCAACTTCATCGCCGGAATTTGAATATTCACCGGATTGATGCCACCGAAGTGTTTCTAAGAAAAGATTCAGAAAAAGCATGGGAAAAACTCGTGGCGGGACCGAGCTCCATGATTGTTGAACAATTCCTTGATGATCATGATCATGTCACATCAATCATTCCATCTCAACATCAACATCAACATCATAATCATCATCAGCATCATCGCGTAGGCTTAGCCTATTCGGTGAAGCCAACCCGTGGCGAAGGGATATGGGGTAAGGCGAGGAAGTGGTTAGTTCCGTTTCCGTCTACTTTAGTAGCACAAAGAGCTTATCACGGTGGATTCGTCGCTAAATCGAACACCCCATTTACCTCAGTGATGGAAGTGAGAAGTGATTTTTATCACATTATCGTTATACTTGTTGAACTAGCTGACCAAAATCTCTCGAGTCCAAACTTTAATCATCTATCGTCCATTAAATTTGGTGAATCTAATTATCCACTAGTGGTATTACAATTTTGTACTATTAGTAGAAAAAAGAAAAGGGTAAAAGACGAAGAAAAAAATTCACCAATAGAGGTATTGGATAGGGTTTGCAATTTTGAGGAGTGAGATAGAATTTCTTTTTGGATAATTTTTTATTTTGTTTTAGTTAAGCTATTGGGAGAGTGAAATCATGACAAACTATTTAAGAGATAACACGTTAACACGACGTGTCATTACCTGAATAGTTTAAGAGATAAAAGTTTTGTGACTTTTTTCCAATGAGGTGTTGGGAAAAATGTTATCCCTTCTCTTTCGTGTAAATTTGATAGTTGCTAATAAAGATAAAGAGAAAGTCTGAGGACTGAGGAGATAATTTTACTAAAAATGGAACAGTAAAAGTTTCCAAAAAAATGCGGTGGTGGCGGCCGTACAGCTGATACAAATCATTGGAGTTGACCAATCAACCCGTACTAGTGTGAGGTGCACCTGCATCAGTGATGATACTGTAGGGATCGGCCAAGTTTTGTGATTTCCAGCTGTATTTTTATTTTATTTTTATTTTTATAATATACGAAGGCAATAAAGTTAAAAAAATAATTATGTTTCTTTACAGTAAAATTCAATTATGTTTAATGAATTTGAGTTCGATTTGAGAAATTTAGTAAAAGACATTAAAATTTCGGTTTGATTCAGCAAAATTTTTAGTTTCAACAAAAAATAACATATTTTAACAATAAAATTTTGCTATTTTTTCATTTAGATTTGATTTTGGTTGCTGTTAGAATGATAAATAAGCTAACTTTTTGATCTTTCTGTCAATTATAAAAGCTTTTCGGACTCAAATTTAGAGTTACCATTTCCCTCCACTTTTTTGTAACAAAGAAATAATTCACCTTCTGGTTGAATATTCATACGTATATTTTGATTGTTTGGAATACTCTTTTAATAAAAAAAGTTCTAAATAATGCTAGTATGAGAGATTAAATATAAAAAACATTTTAGATGTTAAAAAGTAGCTTAAGTTGTTAGTTCAATTGATAATTTAACATGGTATCAGAGTCTTTGCAATTGTTATGTCCTAAATTTGAGTCGCGCTGATCTCATTTAATGGTGAATTAAAATTGCATATTGTGATGAACCTGTATTGTGCACACTTCAAACACGTTCACATTCGTTCGAAGATGCATGTCAGAACGCCGTTGGGTTAATAAGAACTTGAATATACTAGCTGGAGAAATTTAATATTTTAATCATGATTGTTGTGCGTCTTTATGACTTTACTAGCAAGTATACTAGGTCAGACAATAGAAGTGGAAGCATACAAGTGTCGATCCCACATGGAGTAAGTTAAGTGTATTAGAGATTTACAGAGGAACAACTTGTTCTTATGCAGAACAGATTGTTTCATTCAGTTTTGAGGTTGTTTGTAATTGTCACAGTTTGAAAACAGAATTTTAAAGGTTGTAATTCAATGATTTTGGAGAGACAAACCTGGTACAGTACTAACCAACAATTGCATGTATGTTTATCCTTAAATTTAGATGAATGTTAAGTGAATTGAGTCAAGGTTTCTACTATGCACCTCACTTTGAGTCAACGGTCGTATTTTCCCAAAGATACTAAGAACTTACTAACACTTAATGGCATGTTAAATGAGTTCTTTTCCAGCCTTAAACACGAGTAGCATTCCATAAATTATGAAAACCCTTGATACTAAGATCAATCGCGTCCCCGTAACCATGATCTTGCATGCATAATGATACTAAGTGAAGATAAACCGATCCCTCGTGAACTATCAACACTAAAATAGGAAACTGATATCATTAAACACTCAATTGTGAAAATAACATTCATTAAACATTGGACAAACACACATACATTGCCGGTATTGACTGACCGGACTTGACTAAAGAGGACTACTCACTCATCATGTTGAGTGATAGCCCTTAAAGAGAAGAAAACTAAAAGAACAATGTCGCTAAACTTAAAACGAGTACAGAAATGATAGAAAGAAGTGAACTGAGTATGGGATGATCAAACATGTCTTCCCAACTCAGTATTTAAAGACTTCAAGAACATAAAACAACAAAATCCTAAGTTATGTCACTAACTCAGAGGAACGGACTATTATGGATTAAAATAATAAAAAGTCAAAGATGCCTTTAATAAAATAGTGTTTCACTGGGTCAACTGCAGTTTTTCTTCAGAATTTGCTCCCCACTACTCCTCTCCATGGTTGTCTTCTTCTCTCTCTCTCACATGCACGGCTCTCTTCTCCAAGATGGTTGTTCCTGCTGCCTTTTGGCTGTTTCTGCATGCATTTTTGGCATTTTCTTCTTAAGTTGATGTCATTCTTGAGTCATCTTCCACTACCTACATTTAACTATAATCAGCAATAATAATACAATAAAATACTTATCTTTAGGCTGAATTTAGTCAATAATAGGTGTTAAAATATAGTGTTTTATGGAGTCAAAATTCGGCACATCAATGATCCATTCTTCTATTTGTTATTTTGGAGTAAAATTCAAATTAATTATCTATCACTAATGAAACACATTCTTTTTCAGATTGATTCATACTTTGAAATTGAAAAGGTGACTCAAGATACGATGGATTTTGGACTTTCCACATAAGATTTGAACTCGGAACATTTTCCATGGATTGCTTGTTGTACAGTCCATTGACATCCACCAATGCGGGCGAGACATTGAAATTTAAATTTTGTTCTTTGTAATTTATTTAAAAATTGACTAAAAAGATAAATTTACTAAATTCTTTGCTTAAAATTATAAGCTTACTCTTAAATATTTTTGAAATAAAGATAAATTTGAAAATCAATCAATTTCATAATAAATCTCTAATTAATAATTAAAGAGTACTGTTTGCAATGCAACCACCATGAAAGAAAATGAAATGTAGGACCTAGATTTGATGGTGATGCGGTGTCGTTTGATAGAACAATTCAAGTATAGATTTTAAAGAAACAAACATGCAAAATGAGAATCTTGTAAAAAGGACAAAAAGGGAAAAAAGACAAGTGATCCATGGATAGATATAACTTGGAAGAAATTGTTGTCACTTTCAAATTCGTGCAATGCTTCCAACTGTAGAATTGGAATATGGAGTGGGCTTTATACCCACTCACTACCCTCCATATTTACAAAGCTACTTATAGAACCCACAAGTAATAATAACTACTTCATCCGTTTTTTAATAGTTAGGACATTTTTAAATGACACGTTTTTTAAGAAAAAAGAAAAGGTATGTGATTAGTTAAAAAGTAAGAGAGAGAAGTAATAAGGGTATATAATTAGTTAAAAAGTAAGAAAAAGAAATAATTTTAGGTAGATGGATTGAGTTGATTAAGGGTAGAAGTGTCATTTACTTAAAAAAAGAAATGTCCCAACTAATTGAAAACGGCCTAAAAAGGAATATGTCCCAACTATTAAAAAGTAGAGGAAGTATTAATTTACTTCACTATAAGTTTCACTTGGAGTCACCTCAACCACAATTATAACCATTAAAAACAAGTTAATCCTAGCGATATATTTTATAGTAATTTGATACATCTTGTTACGTGAACGTTTTTTACGTTTAAAGCCTGCACAATGTGTTTTTAATTCACAAATAAATGAAGTTGATAGGTCTCGGACTCTGAATTTTCCATCGTAGAGACTCATGAAAATTGGTACTCAAGATGATGAATTTAGACTTATAAAAGTACGATTATTGGCTTGAATTGAAGAAATTGATTGTTGGTAATGCTATGATAAGAGTTGGAAATTTGAATTTGAGAATGAATTTGAGACAAATTGGGGGCTTTTTAGTTTGAAAATTTTACAACAGTTGTTATTTGATAGTTATATTAGTTGATTGCTTGTATTTGATTTGTTGTTGGGGTTTTGAAATGAAAAGAGATCAATATATATATATATATAGGGGTAGTTCATGTTTGGAGAGTGCACAAAAAATTTCCTGCTCACTTAACATGTCAATCCACTAACCACTAACCTTACTTACTCTTCATCTGCAAAATTTCAAGAGAAGGTTTAGACTCCCACATTTTGCACACATTGTTGAAAAACTATTCCTCTCAACTTGTTACTCTTAATTGTGTCGATTTGGAATATTGATCCATAAATATGACAATCTCTATTTTTTGGATTTGAGCTCAAATCCGGCAGCAAAGCCGTTAAGCTCGCTAAAAAATTCAGCCGAGTCGAACAGTTGAAAACTTCCTTAAAAGATAGGAAATTTCCACCAATTCTATCCTTTCTCTTTTATTTTTATCTTTTTTCTTTTGTTTGTCTTTAGATTTTCATGGCATAAAAACTTTATTCCAAAACTTAACCTATGATACACTTACACCAACAAGATGAACAATAATAATAATAATAATAATAATAATAATAATAATAATAATAATAATAATAATAATAATAATAATAATAATAATAGTATCATGATCTTTTTGTTAACGAGGGTAAGTCCGTGGGCATCTCTATGAATTAATTCAATATTTCATGTAATTCTATATTTCATGGTGTAAGTAATTATGCTACAAAAAAGTTTCATTATTCTTCTAAGATAATATTTATGATTACTTCACACATCAATTACATACATCACTCGAATAGACAATAACTTTTTTTTTGGTAAGTAGACAATAAATTATTGCTTTTCATTTTGTATATGAAATACTTTCTCTGTTCTCGAATGTATGTGTTTTAAGCAAATTGAAAAATTCACAAATGTATGTCGTTTTGTCATTTCTTTCCTATTTTAATTTTTTGTTGTTTACTTTACCATTCTTTCACAAAAGTAATTACCATGTATAAAACCAAAAATCTAGGAGTTTATGAAGAGAAAATAACTGTATATATTGAGATGTCAAGAGTACATTAGTCTTTTACACAATATGCTTAATTTTCACCTTTTTACTTAAAAGACATACATTAGAAAACGGAGGGAATAATAATAATAATAATAAACCATTTTTAGCTAGTAATTATGAGCATCAAGTTCTTGAGAAAATTAATTGGACAACCTGAATTCCAAAATGCTATAATTTTAGCTTTTACATGCTCATGAGTATGCAATAGTTAAGAAATAATTATTGTAATTGTAACCCATGGGAGAGATAATTTATTTAATTGAACTTCTACATATTCTCTTTATTTGAAAATTTTCATCACACATGATTAACACGAATGATTCTGATCATTACTGTTGACTAATTTAGGATAAACAACTAGCTTAAAAGTAATGTTAAAAAATCACTAGCAATTGACTACCTAGTTTGGATATCCAGTAGAAAATGAGCACTTAATGATATTTTATTTTATGGAATTATTAAAACATATAATGGAAATGTAATCTATTTTACTTCATTTTGATTATTCAATTTCAATAGTCAAGATTGATTTCAAAGGATTATTAGATTCACCCATCTATAAATATCTTTAATAGCTCTATAAGTATTTTATATATTAATTCGTTTACTGTTTTTCATTAGAATCATCTTTTGGTTACACAAAAAAGGTCTAAGTTTAGAACACACAAAACGATTGAAAAGACAAGAAACTAAGAGCACAGTGAGACCCAAATTACAATTATCTTTATAAATAATATCTTCGAGGCTACGAAAAGCATACACGACATTTATGATGACTTTAAAGAGAGAGGTTTTATGAAGTTCGTCAATGAGTAGTCAAGTAATCCCTATTATGAAAAATAGGACAGCCATTAATTAATAGCCAAGCTAAGGGGTGGGCTATCCTTTATGAAGCCAAGTAACCATTGTATGTCGACATAAACATACAAATAGACATAACAAATTTACAAAATCATTTTGTACAACAATATAGATGTCTTGAAATTTAAAATATGTCACATTAAGAATCTAAAAATAGACAAATATGACTAAAAGTTAATTATCACAAAAGAAATAGAAACCTCATTTTTAAAATAGAAAGATTAAACAATATATTAACTTGACAACTTTAAAATTATCTGTCTTAAAAGAAATCGTTAAATTTAAACCTTAATTGTATTAATGCTGAAATGGATGTGATTTGAGTGTAATAAGGTTCCATTTGTATCACACACCCACCACGAAATTTTCAAATTAATTAAATACTCTAATGCTGATTAACAGACAATTAATCACCGCCATATTCTTCCAAATTTTGTTAATTAATTGATGGATGCATTAGATTAATAATCATTCAAGTTTTTGGGCCCAAAATTTATTTTGGCCACCCTAAATTTCATTAATTTTTGTAACACCTAAACTATCTTTTAATTTAAAAGGGATTCAAATGCATTAAACAAACTAATAAAATATACTTAATTTCCCATTAGATTTTGGAATGAGCTAATGCCAGTTTGAGCACTCGAAATATAAATTAATTAATTAAATAGATAAATAAAATAGGTGTGTGTATTGTCGGTTCATGAAACTTTTTGGATTGTTGCATGCATGTACGTGTTTCCTTGAAATTGTTCAAATTTAGGCTGGCTGGTTGATGTACGAACTATATATGCAATTTATTTGAAAAATAAAAAAGTCATAAGACAATAGCATTAAAATAAGCCTTGTGTAGGTTGCTACAAATTAATTAATCATATTTTGTCAAAATAAATAAATTATCATATATATTGACGAATGACGCGTAATTTTGTATTGTAGTCGTATATAAATTATTGAATGAATGAAGGAAAGCTACATGAAATTTTGGATGTGAGTTTGACTTAATAAAATTATTGATTAATTATTTGGTATATTGAATTCAAGGGCGTTCCAGTAATGTGGAGGCTTTCGATAATTGTTGTAGTCTATATTTTAGGAACAAGCTAGTAACGGGAGGAATTTCTACTAAAGTGTCAATGTAATTACTTTTAAAAAGTAATTTATTTCATTTCAATTCAGTAATTTTTAAATTTTTCAGTAAATGCATATTAATTCTGTTCAGTTCAGTATTTAGTTCAGTTTAATTCAGTTTCGTTCAATTATAAAGAACATGGCTTAACTGTAAAAACTCAAGCCTCGTACCTTGTCATGTCCATTTTGATTTAATTCTAGCACTTGGAGCCAAATGGATTCAAAACGCGTCGTATATGTATTAAATTTACATCTTACTTATAGCGCCAACAATTCTCCTTTATTTTCGATGTGAGATTGAATTCATTAACGTCCTCGTTTCTATCTTATAGGGTCCCTCATGCTCAAACCTTTCTACTCTTACACCAGTCATTCCGAACCAAGTCTACACCGTGAACTTTTCAGTGTTTAAATAGCTTCTGATACCACCACTATAATTCTCATGCAATAAAGATACTGCTATGATCAAAATATTGCACAACTTTGAACCATCATGCTTGTATTGTATTGAAAAAAAGAGAGAGGGAGAGAGGAGAGCAAGCAAATGAAGGGGTGTTCAAATTCAATATTTCAAAGCAAAGTGGACTATTTAACATTTATTTTTTCAATTAGGCTACACTCCAAGCCCACGTCATTTTGGTTGGGCTTATTTAAAAAAATAATGACGTTCCAGCCCAATAGGATGAGAACCACTTAGTTTCCTTCTCTCTTTTTTGTTCGAAGAGGAGAAGAGAAACTTTTTAGTTGCGGGCAAATAGGATGTAAATGAAGTGAATTTCGTATTGAAAATAGAGACGATGACAATATTGAACCCGAATGTTGTATCTGTATCGTAATTAGCTCACAAATAATTTTGTTGGGTTTGATTCATTCAAAATGGGATTGAGTTACTCTTTATCCAAATCAAGTTTTGTGGTTTAAAACGGTACAAATTACTTTTTATGGTACTGGCTGTTAGCAAACAATGTCCCAAAAGGTTAACCATGTTAAAAAAGATTAGTTTGAGAAATTTTTTATTTTCATTTAATGGAATGAATCTCTTATCCCTTTTATTTGAATACTATAAATCATCGCTTTCAAATTAATGATTTTAAAATTTTCGATGCAATCGCTTCTCAAATGAAAAAACTCCTTTTGAACAATTAAAATTGCAGATTCTAATATATATGAAATTGATTGAAAATGACATATAAAAAATGTCTCTCTAACTATTTTAGCTGTAATATATTTTTTAATATCGGTAAATTTTTTCAAACGTTATCTACAAATGAACACAACTACGAACTATCTTTCATTTATACTTGGTTTGAATCGGTTTTAAGTATAGTTTGGCATTTCCATTTGCATTTTAAATTTATACATATCTTTAAATCTAAATCTGAATATGTAGAGTGTGGTCCATCCATCTAGTGTAGTACTACTTAACATAGATGAAGTCCAAAATGTAAACAAGACAACCGAATTAAATGTCCACACGTTAATGTCTAATTTCCATTAGTGGAAACTTTCAAAACCAGTCTTATTAATTTTGATTCAGTCTTCTAGCTTTCCTAATTTTGTTAGACTCTATGGGCCGGTATGGGCTTTTCCAATTCTGGTTTAGTGTAAATATTAGTACAACCTAATTAATAGTAATACTTTATAGAGAAGGGACCATATATACTGTTACTACTTTCTAACTTTTCTTTTTCTTTTTTTACAAAACCAGTACTCTCAAAAAAATCATTGCATGTTTTGCATTTCCCATGCAATAACTTGACTTTCTCTAATTCATTTTTTTTTTCTACCTTTTGGAAAATCAAATAAACATATCCACCATATTAATTTAGTTATTGAATTATTATATTCGAGTTCATTGACTGCAATCCAATTTAGTTATTGAGCTATTATGACATTTTATTGACATTTTCTTCAAATTCACCGGTTGTATTCAGATTGTCAGATTTTGCTAATTGTAACCTCTAACACTGATAATCTGAATTCTAATATATTTTATTATTAGATACACTATTATATATTTTAAATTAAATTATTAGATAATATTTTTATGTTCAAGCCAAATGTATAAAAAATATTTTTATGTAATTTATTTTCCTGCTCAAAATTTTAAATAAGACCTAATTGCATATAACCTTTAAGTTCACTCTACTAAATGAGTATAGTCCGATTGGTACATTTTTCTGATTTAAATTTCATAAGTGGAAGATTGTGAATTCAACTTCATCCTAAAAAAACACAGAAAAAAATAAATATAACCATAAGTTCGCTCTAGCAATTTCTAGGCAACTCGAGGGGTTGAAAATGAGATGCAATGGAAAAAACTTCTAAAAAAAAAATCATATTGACATTAAACATTATATACAAGGTTCCAAAATTACCAGACATATTTAAGGGACATTAAGACCTAGAGGTATCAAAATTTATATAAATTTTAGGAATTGTTGTATTAGTTACTAGATAAGTTAAAGGCATAATAGCAACTCCAGTGGGAAGTGCTTCTTAGACTGTTTGATGACATGACATTAATCTTAGCAACATATAAAGAGTGTCAACCATTGAAGTTGCCTAAGGCTATAATGACTCTCTCTTTTTTGTTATAAGGGTGGAGGGATAATTTAGTATAGGGTTAGAGAAAGCCTCAAGGTCACAAAAAAACTTGTGAGAAGATTCACATATCGTTATACATGTGGAGACTTCTAAAACGAATTACATTGATATTATGTGTCTAGTTTTTTTTTCCAAAAAGATACCATATATAGTTATATTTAATTCATTATACACATTTGGGATAGGAGTCAAGTTCAAATGAGATAATAGTTTAGGATGAGACTAGTTTTTGTGGTGAGACAAGGGGTATTAATGTAATTTAATAGGGGAAGGTGGCAAACTTGTAATTAAAGGAACACACCTCATGCGCGAATTGAAGTGAAGGAAGAGGAGGTGATGTCAGCGCTGATGTCAGCTCTGGAAAGAGACAGAGTTTTAATTATTTTCTTTAAAATGCATTTTCCCGCTATTTCCGAACTCATTTTTCAAAAAAAATTATACCAGTGAACTCGTATTAATTAGGCGGTCATTTTGAGATCCATTTTTGTTATTTATAGACGATTTTTTTTATTTTTTTATTTTTTTTCACCGGACTACTCCAATTGTTCCACCAGAATACTACATTTTTTTACATTTCCAGAGTGCATTTAAAAAAAAATAATGAAAATATTCTGCTGGAACAAATGTAGTAGTCTGGTGGAACAATTGTAGTATTCTGCTGGAACAACCGAGTATCTATTTTGGAACAAAAATAAAAAAAATAAAAATCGTCTATAAATAACAACAATGGATCTCAAAATGACCGCCTAATTAATACGAGTTCAATGGTATAATTTTTTTTGAAAAATGAGTTTGGAAAGAGTAGGAAAATGCATTTTAAATAAAATAATAAAAACTTTTTCTCTCTCCAGATGTGACATCAACGATGACATCACCTCCTCTTCCCTTCAATAATGCCCCTCCATATTTTTAAAATTTCAAAAATGCCACAACTTTTTAATTGTCTCACACTAAAAAAAATCTCTTCATAATGACATTGTCTCACCTGATTCTATCTTTTTCGGATAGATATATAAGAAGAAATAAACACCACACCACAAATAGCAAAAAGTTATAACAAAATTAATGGATTCAATTAATTATTCCTTCATAGACTTATTTCTCTCAACAATTGATTTTAAAATATATTTACAATTGGATTCTATGGGCCGGTATGGGCTTTCCGAGTTTTTGTTTAATGTAAATATAGTACAACCTTATCAATAGCAACTGAAGGACCATACTCCTACTACTCTCAAGCCATGTTTTGCATTTCACATGCAATAAGTTGACTTTCTTCATTTCATTTTTTTACTTGGAAAAATCAAAAAACCTTATTCAACATAGTGTAGGCTATGGTGACTTTGTTTTTGAGTTACTTTGTTTGTACTTTGCTTTATTCACCATTAGATCACTTTTCACCCCATGATCTAATAGTGGACAAAACAAAGTAATGGTTATTTTGTAAAAAACAAAGTGACTATAAAATTTCCCTTCAACATATTTATTTATAAAATTTTACGAACGTATCAATTTCAATAATTGATTTTGAAATCAATAATTGAGATCACCAACAAGATTAAAGATGAAATTGGACTGGAGCGAATCTCAATTCTCAATCTATAATTAAACTATACTTTCAGTACTCATGACATAAATCAAAACCAAAAGCATAACTTAACGTTTTTTTTTTGTTCTGCAATGTATATAATTACTTGGTCTAATGCTCGTTTGATATTTTTTAGGTATAAATTGTCAAATACTGTAGAAATTAGAGTTTCGAGATCTACTAATCTTTGCCTCGTGCTATATGCACGGATCCATATTTAAGTACATAAATTTAAAATTACCAATTAAATTCTTCAAATATGTTGAAACCCGTCCATTGTCCTTCACGTAATTGAAAATTAAATTTCTTCCTTAATTCCTTACATATTTTTATATACCATTCTATTTTTGTCATACTAATTTTATAAGATATACCTAAAAAGTTTTATATACTACAATAGGTTACCATCATAAATATTTTATTTCAAACTTTAGAACCTTTTAAAAACTTAAGTACATAAAAAAATAGATGTATCGTCTTTGAAAAAGCTTACAATTTATCCTTATTGTTACTTCTTTATATAATAGACCGTACTCCAGGGGTATTCTAAAATTTCTCTAATAGGTAGATATAGATTTTCAACCTATTCTAATTAGTACTATAGTAGATCTCTTAACCACTCCATTGATTGCAAAAGAAAAAAAGTTACATCTAAAACGCGTATGATAAATGCTGATAAAAAAAATTCGAATAGAAATATGATAAGTAGTTCCTTTCAAAATGAAATAATTATAGTAAAACAATTTAATACGTAACCCATATAGGAATGACTTGTGTTGGTATAGAAAGTAAATAAGTAGAACATGGTTGTAAATCATCTAATATAAATGTGTTCCCTATTTGCGGATTCAATATCTACTCCAAATACAATCACAACTTTTCCAAATGTTTTTGCCTTATTTTTCTTTAAATTAATTTTGCTTTTCAAAAATTTTGAAATTATATCCATCAAGCAATATTTTGGTGGTTTCTACGTTTCCAAAAGATATAACATTAAACTATTATTCGATAGGAGAAACTATAAAATACTCTCGTTGTAATATGTTCTCTATTTATATAAAGAGATAACAAACAATTAAGTTGCTATTGAAAGCTTTTAGTGTATAATAAAAAGAACACAAAACTTACTTTATAATTAAGGGAGCACGTATTTTCGATATATGATTTCTCATTTGATAATTGGAGTTGATGTAAGTTTTAAGAAATAAATGGTATTTATTTTAGAAAATATAATAAAAACATATAAAGTAGTTGAAAAAAATTCAAATATAAAATTCAAAACTTTTCTTCTTATTTTCTAAGTTTAGTCTTCAACTAAAAATATATGTTGCAACTTTCCAATAAAAGGACATAGTCATGACAAGTCAGTAACTATTGTTGGATTCAAACTACAATCCGAGAAGAAAAGTTTCAATTTATTATATATGAGATAATGGACCACTTATGATTAATAAATATAGAATTTACTTGGTTGTTCAATTTGTGCTTACGAGTTGTATTGTTGTTAATTAATAGTGACAGGAGAGATCCTACAGTGTTCTTGAAGTATACATTTATTTGGTTATAACTATAACTTTATAAATTTTATTACATTATAAATAGTTTTGTATCAACTCGTCGTCCTTTATGTTTTTACGAAATATTGTATTGTTTTATAAGCGCTTTAAAATTTCTCCAATAAAAAGAGAAGTCAACTATAACTTATAAGAAAATATGAAAACTCTCTAGTCCAAAAGTTACCTAATTTTTTTATGACCAACTATTTTTCAAAATTACTATTATAGATTATATCTCTAACTCATTTAGGAAATTTTTTATCATGAACGAGTGCAATGGATTTGGACAATAAAAACAAACCAATTGTATATCTTTTATATTACACTCGTCATTTTCTAATGAGATGTCATGCATTTCATTTTTCATTAATCGGGTCAATTACACCTGGAACATGGTAGTACTTCTCCTCACTTAGACTTTATATCTCAACAACACAATGAAAACTTCTATTTATAGCATCCCAGAAGCTTGCCAACAAATCACAAAGTGCATGGATGTTTTGAAGTCCATGGCACAAGTCTCGTGCGCATGGCTTCCTTTGTGAGCATCAATTGGTGTTTCAACCACTTAAGCCTTATTCTATATAATTTACCGGCAGTTCAGTTCAGTTCATTTCAGTAATTTCAGTTTATTAATTTTCAATTATAAAAAGTAAATTCTCTTTTTTCACATCCGCTTTTTACATTTCTAGTCTAAATTAGATAATTTAGTGTTTAGTTAGAGAAAAATTATTTTTTTTTACTGTTGAAGTATTCAAGAAACAAAACAATACCTTTTTATGTAAAATAAATACTACTAAATTTTAATTTTTTTCCTTTAATGTTCTTACGCCTTAGATCTGTTTTTCATAACAATCATTTTATATACTAACATCAACAATCAATTATAATTTTACTAAATACAAATACATCGAATCGAATCGGACCAGAAAATGCTACGGGGTCGGGATGGGGAGAGTAGTGAATTGATAATAAATGGGGAGTTGTAGTTGTTATTTGACTAGTTCAAAAAGTACAAACCAAAAAGGGTCTATGCGGAATCTATGAGCGCCTTGATAATGAAATGAACTTCCCAAATATTTCCCTTCAAAATTCCCTCCTTCCTTCCAAACACTAATTCTTAATATTTTCTCAATCTTCTAATCTTCTCCCCTAAAATCTTCTTCCGATTTCTTATAAGATGTCGGAGGAGTCCCGCCACGTCGTTTCGACGATGTTCTTTCTGATTGCTTTCGGAGTTCTGATTATGCAATTCGGATCTCTGCACGCACAAACTTCCCTGCCCTTGGCGCCCGACGAAGGTACTTAATTTTACTTCCATTTCATTCTTCATGTTTAATTTTCTCGGAAAATCTATGTTTTCATGTTTGATTTTCTCGGAAAATCAACATTTTTTTGAATTGAATTAGCTGAAAATTGGAGTAACGGTAAAAAAAAGAATGAAGGCCGGTGCCGCCGGCGGCGGCAACAAGTAAAATTCAAATAGTACACTATAATGAAATTGATGAAATAATGTTATCTATCTACTTAATTGGTTGATGATGATTTGGACAAAAGTTATCCTATGAAGAAAATTGAACTGGAAAATTTATGATTGGTAGGGCCTCCTCTCAATTATTATTAGCTCTATTCTATTTTATTTTTAAAAAATTTATTTCTTCATAAATTTCATAGATATGATTGGATTCTTTAAGTTTTTCTCTTTAGACAAAATACCGATTTTTTTTATCAATGCTATTAAAATTACCGTATTTGATTTAAAAATAACGTATTTTTGAAGTCTTCTAATCGATCTGTAAATTTTCATTGTGTTTATAAGTGAATATGTCTACCTTTAACTAATTTTTTCGTAATCCAAAAATTTATTTAACTTTTTTATTTTAGAATTATTTGGATGAATTTTTTATGAGAAAAGAGAAAATCGGTGTTTTGAAGGAGAGATGTGAAAGAAAAAATAGTGATATTTTTGTATTTTTCAATTCGGCTCTAAGAAAAAGTCACAAAGTTTTCTTTTCTAAAAAAATTTCACTTAATGTTACATTACATTTTGTCAAATGAACACTATTTTTCATTTCACATATGAAAAAATAACGTTGACCTTATAATTGCATTCTAATTAGCTGATCCATGTGTGAAAGATATTTAAATATTTTCTTTTTTTGAGTACATGAAAGATATTTTAATTTTTGTACACTTAATTATTTAATTGGATGGACATTGCATTGAAAAAATTGGATGGACATTGTATTCAGGTCATTTTTCAGATGGCCCAAATGCTTGATTATCTTGATGTAGCTCTGTAGGCCCATCAGTATGGTTTTGGCAGTGTATCAATATTTAAATTAAAATTATTTTAGTACATGAATACAATATTTTTAATTTAAATTAAATATATGGAAGAGCTTAAACTTTCAAAAGAAATTATTTCATATTCAATCAACAGACATGCTGTGGAAGAAATTTCTTTTCAAATAAAAGTTGACAGTAAAGTTTATTACATTAAGCTAATGGGGTGGAATTTTTTACATAACAGTGGAAATTCTACGAACTATATGTACGAAATTAAACATTACACAATGGAACGTCACTGAAACTTCATGTCAAAAGAAAGAGTGGAACAACACCATTTCCGATGACAGGATTATCAGTAATGTCACCTGCGGGAACTGTTCTGCAACGTTTTGTCATGTTACTAACTTGTAAGTTCATCGTATAAATTTCGGGGTGAAATTCCTAATTTGCAATATTAAAGTATTATACCGGTTAAGTATATAGATTTCTTTGACAGCCAACTGAAGGGTTTCAACTTAAGTGGACCAATACCGGTTGAGTTCGCAAAGCTTTCTCATTTGGTTGAGATGTAAGTGAATGTGATTCGTTCTGTCTTAATTTCTTCTACAGCAAGTTTAATATTAACTACATGATATGAATGTTAATGAAAGTAATTATTCTTAGTGATCTTAGTCGCAACCTTTTGAGTGGAACAATTCCGACAATACTCGCTCAGCTCCCTAATATTCGGATATTGTAAGTTGCGTGTCCCCATTTTATTTCCCAGGGAAAAGTTTTCTATTTTCTTTTTTCACATTTGTATATTATTTTGTGACTTCTGATTAGGTCCTTTCTTGGAAACCGCCTCAACGGTTCAATTCCTCCAGAAATTGCCAGCATAAGTACCCTGGAGCAATTGTAAGTGAAACGAAAACTTAATGGAATCACGAATTGATCGTCTACTGAGTTACGTGTATAATGCTTTGTTATAATTTGATGCTTTCCAGGGTTCTGGAAAATAATCTGCTAGGAGGGCCCCTTCCAGAAAATCTCGGAAATTTGAGAAACATGCAAAGAATGTAAGACTGCCATTTATTTTTATTTAATGCTTTTGCCATATATGCTAATAATTATTACTTGTTGCCAATTTTTGCTGGTGTAGTCTTTTTTCTGCGAACAATTTTACAGGAACAATACCAGACTCATTTGGCAAATTAACGAACTTAACTAACTTGTAAGTAATGAAACTATAACACTATTTGTTGTTGTTATTATTATTATTATTATTAGTACTTATTAGAAATTCACAACTTGAAACTCTCGGTGCAGTCGTATAGATGGGAATAAACTTTCAGGGAAAATACCTGATTTTGTTGGGAACTGGACAAAGCTGACGAGACTGTAAGTGTATAGTCATTCTCCCAGATGTCTATTAATAACTCTCTTCATTTTCTCATTACGAGAAACCGATTCAATTTTGCAGAGATTTGCAAGGAACATCTATGGAGGGTCCTATTCCGGCTAGCATTTCCCTTTTGACAAACTTAAAAGAACTGTGAGCAAAAGTCACTCTTTTATTATTATGTATTTACTTTTTGTATATCGTGTTTTTACAACTTATAATCTTGAAAATCTACACGAATTAACTGAAGAATACATATGCCATTTGTCAGGAGAATATCCGATTTGAGTGGACCAAGCTCAAAAATCCCAGATCTTCAGGCTATGAAAAATTTAGAGTTATTGTAAGTTGACTTTGACTATTTAATTTACTACTTCTGGGTTTAAATCTATCGTTCATCACGAGTTGATTCATTTTCTTGTGAATCAGAGTACTCAGGAATTGCTTAATCAATGATATTATCCCTATGTACCTGGGAGAATTATCCAATTTGAAAACTATGTAAGTTGATCTCTCAAAATTCCTTTGAATTATTAGCCTCTCAAATCTCAACCTACCCTGTCGTATTGATTTTTTCCAAAACTAAACAAGTTAACATATTTTTGACAAAATTCCAAGTTGACATTTTTTTTCCGTTTTGTTTATTTGAATGCAGAGACCTTACCTTCAATAGGTTGACAGGCACAATTCCGAACACTCTTCCGGGAGAAAAGCTAGAGTACATGTTAGTTGACGGAGAAAATGTCTAGAATTTGATGTTTTGTTTTAGTATTCATGATTCTTTAATCACTTGCCTATGCAAACTCGACTTTTGTAGGTTTTTGACCAATAATTCACTCACCGGACAAGTTCCAGGTTGGATATTGAACAATGGCAACGGTAAAAAGAGAATGTAAGTCTTTATCTGAAGCTATGATTTGTAATCTTGTTATGAACTTATGAGTCATCGTGCTAGGCAGCTTCTGGTTTTTACAGTTCTTGTTATTTGGAGAAAATGTCAATTTGGCCTAGCCTTAAAATAAAACGTTTCTTACAAATAAGTCGAAAATGTTAGAACATGATTTTCTTGTTATTCAGTGACTAATATTCTTGACTTGAATTATTTCAGTGATTTATCTTACAACAATTTTACTGGTCCTGTTTCGGGTGGCTGCCTGCAGCAATACGTGTAAGCATGTCTCTTTTTTTTTTTCTTTTTTTTTTTTTTTCGATCTGTTGGTTATTTATTCAACTTTATGTATAACATGTAACAGGAACTTAGCTTCCAGTTTTTCTCCTTCTCCAAGCAATGAGTAAGATTTCTCAATCTTTTTGTTTCTACAGAAGAAAATCTCAGATTACTGACCTCAATATTTGCCATCTTGTAGGATTTTATGGTGCATGAAAAAGGGCCTTACTTGTCCTAAAAATCCTGAATGTGAGTGTAATGTTAATAATTCAATAATTTCTACATGAATAACCCATCGAAAATCATTCTCGGCTAAGTCTACATTAAATTTGCAGATCATTCATTGTTTATAAATTGTGGCGGAGGAAAAGTTACCTTCGAGAATAATCCATATCAGGATGATCTCACGGACGGAGGCCCATCCACCTTTATCCCATCTGCAGAAGAATGGGCATATAGTAGTACCGGACTCTATATGAACAGGGATAGCAGGCCTTATAAAGCTGGAAACAGTCTTAATCTGAATATAAGTGGCGGAGAAATTTATAGAACAGCCCGCCTTGCTCCTCTTTCACTCAAGTATTACGCCCTCTGTTTGCGTCCAGCCTCTAGCTATGAAGTGCAACTCCACTTTGCTGAGATTATGTTTACTAGTAATCAGTCTTTCTCTAGCCTTGGAAGACGCATATTTGACGTTTCAATTCAAGTTAGTCCCTCAATTGGAACTGCCAAACTGAATTCTTGTATTAATTTGCTCCAAAAAAGAAAAAAACGCATATTTGATATCTTCCACTGCAGGGAAATGTTGTTCTTAAAGATTATAATATAATGGAGAAAGCTGGAGGAGTTGGTATCGGAAAAACTGAGGTGTTTAATGTAACTATTGCTAGTAGCACTTTAGAGATCCACTTATACTGGGCAGGCCAAGGTACTACTGGTATTCCAGAAAGAGGCACCTACGGGCCTCTTATTTCAGGGATCACAATCACACCAAGTAAGCTAGTTGAAAATTTGATTGATCTTCTTTACAGTTTTAAAAGGAAACATTTATGATATCATTGCATAAAGCATGTTTACGAAGAAGCTTTTCTTCATGTAGACTACAAGGTAGATGATGGTAGCGCGGTTTTATCCGTTGGAGGAATCATCGGAATTGTAGGAGCTGTATGTGCTTTTGTGCTTGTCATTCTCGTGCTTATAGCTCTTCGAATGAAAGGTTACTTAGGGGGTAAAAAACCCGAGGATAATGGTAAGATTAGTTGGGCTTTTTTTCTGATAAAGAAATGTTTTTGTTCCTTCAACTTAGTTAATAGTATCAAGTTGTATCTTTCCTGCTTATTTTCGTGTCTGCATTTTGAGATTCTGTTATTTTATAACAGAACTTCGGGGACTAGATCTACAAACCGGTTATTTCACTTTGAGACAAATTAAACGCGCTACGAATAATTTTGATCCTACATTTAAGATAGGAGAGGGAGGATTTGGGCCGGTATACAAGGTAATATAATGCATAAAAATGATTGTTTTTGGATATTTTTAAAATAATTCTGAAATTATTAACTTGGTTATAATTTCAGGGTGTCCTATCAGACGGAGTAGTAATTGCTGTTAAGCAACTTTCTTCGAAATCAAAGCAAGGGAACCGAGAATTCGTGAATGAGATAGGAATGATATCCGCTTTACAACATTCCAATCTTGTCAAACTCTATGGGTGTTGCATCGAAGGAAATCAATTGCTTTTAGTGTACGAGTACTTGGAAAACAATAGCTTGGCTCGTGCACTTTTCGGTAATTTACTTGACGAATTTTACCAGATTAGAGATGTTTGTTCTATGGTGATATGGTCAACTGAATATTGGTTAATCTATATTAGGTCCAGGGGAACATAGAATTCAGTTGGACTGGCAAACAAGAAAGCATATTGTACTGGGAATTGCAAAGGGATTAGCGTATCTTCACGAGGAGTCTCGGTTGAAGATAGTGCACAGAGATATAAAAGCTACTAATGTGCTTCTTGATAAGGATCTAAATGCCAAGATATCGGATTTTGGCTTAGCCAAGCTTGACGAAGAAGAGAACACGCATATCAGTACTCGTATTGCAGGAACTATGTAAATTTTCACATTTCTTAACTTTTCTTTTCATTTTTTAAGTTTTAAAAAAGACAAGTATGCATGATTATTTGTTTATGTTGGCAGAGGTTATATGGCTCCGGAGTATGCAATGAGAGGTTACTTGACAGACAAGGCAGATGTTTATAGCTTCGGAGTTGTGCTTTTGGAGATTATTAGTGGGAAGAGCAACACCAATTACAGACCAAAGGATGAGTTTGTTTATCTTCTTGATTGGGTAAGTATATATTCATGCCACCATTCTCCCTTTCATTTTCATGTCCCCTTAACATTTCGGCTCCTAAACTTCATTTTGTGACGAAAAATTCCTTGAACTTTTTACATTATTGTAACACTTATAAAGTCCAAATGAAAGAAAATCTATTTAAAAAATAAACGAAATGATGACCAGGAAAAAGTTCACTACATGATTGACTCTATGATGACCAGGAGTAAAATATTGTTAAATAGCTACTGATCTTTACTGCAACAGCTTTTATTTCATTCGAACATTTAATGTTACTATAACGTAAAGTTCAAGGATTTTTTTGTTTTGAAATAAATTTGTAGTTATGTCATCTGTAATGAGTCTTTTTCTTACTTCACTTTTAAACCTTGAAGAACCATTGTGATATCCAAAATTCATTTTGGACCTGTGGGATCTGCATTTCTGCATAATACATATAATGTTGCATATGCTAGTATTATGTAAAGTGGTGCAAAATACATATCAAAATATCTGTTTCTGATGTCGAAATTTGACCCAACCTTGTAAACTTTAGTGTTAAAATTGCTCCTGATCGCAAACGTTAGGGTATATTTACACCATTTTAGGTGTCAGGGGATAAAACTGGTCCTGATTGTCAATGTTAGGATTATTTTTGCATGTTATCCCTATATATATATATATATATATATATATATATATATATATATATATATATATATATATTTTGCATACTTGATTAAGGAAGAAACTGAAAGCCTTGTTTGTGATGAATGAATGATTGAAGGCATATGTGTTGCAAGAGCAAGGGAATCTTCTGGACCTAGTTGATCCAATCTTGGGATCAAACTACTCAAAAGAAGAGGCAAGAAGGTTACTTACCCTAGCTCTCTTATGCACCAACCCTTCACCCACCTTGAGACCTTCAATGTCCTCTGTTGTGAACATGGTGGAAGGCAAAATTCCAGTCCAAGCACCACCCATTATAAAGAAAGGTTCCATTGATGAGGATGCTAGGTTTAAAGCTTTTGAAATCCTATCTCAAGACAGTCACACTAACTACTCCAATTTCTCTTCCCAAGAGAGTCAGAGCCAGGTTCATGATTCCAGGAGTGGCCCTTGGATTGGTTCCTCTGTTTACGCCCCTAGTATCGATGACATTTCAGATGATCATTCTGAAGCTAGACTTCTTTAAGGGTCTTTATAGCAATGTAGTAAAATACGTGAGGATTAGTCAAGAACAAGTCAGGGCGTCTAAGCGAATTTAGACAGTCTTGTCAGTTAAGTGAGATTCTTGATTTTGAGGAACTAGGCGAGTCTAAGCAGCCATATGACGAACACTGCTTTATAGAATACTAATTTATTTGTTTCTTTCTTTTCTCTAGTTTTAATTTATTGATTTTCTTGTTTAAGTTATTCTCCAACTTATGAGTTGGTTCTTTTTATTATATTGTAAGCCAATTCGGCCAATGAAAATGGCTATGTTAGTTTCAATTATTTTTTTTACTCAGTTATTCAATAAGTCACACTACTGAATAACATTTTAATTGAAGTTCTAGAGAGTCGGACATATATAAACCTACTTATTATACATTATTGTTAAAAATAGGACCCTTTATCCTATCTTGTCAATTTTAATTTTAAGTGAGAAAGGACATGAATACTGTAATCCAAATTGTTTCTTACATAGTTCTCAAGGATAGGAATACAGGACAATAAAGTTATTAGTTAGAATGCAAGTCGTTTTATTATCAATTGAGTTGCAAATTGTAGAATAGTGATTTTGGAGCGTTTTCAGAGTATGCTACAGAGCGAATGTGCCTTCAGAAATAAGCAATCGGAAACCATAACCTATGAACTGTGCCTTTCACATAAATTATTTTGTCCTTGGACATTATTGAATCTGCTAAAACAACAAAACATCAGAACTAGGAACAAACCAAACCAAATACAAATGTTGTTGCCAAAATCATGAATAAGATTGGTCTACAAAAACACGAAAGCAAAGAAAAAAGAGATAAAACTCATTTTACTGTCAAAAACCGGAGATAATACGGAAAGAAATTGAATTAGTATGAAATTAACAGCTAAAACACATGATATAATAATTTCAACAGTAAAGTCACATACTATTGTTCAAATAAGAATTACATAACCCTATCTCTTCAATTAAATTAGTTTCATTTTACTAGAACACACAAAAATCAAGTTCCTCATCGAAAAGTGATGTTATGATTGTCCTTTTATATTAAAGCATATGTGGTGTACACAAGAAAAAAAGATTTATATTTGATTTTAAATTTATTGGTACCTGTACGAAGATGGAAGACATGCCTGCACCGGCTAGTTTCAAAATAACGACCTTAATGTATTAATTCAGTACATAAGTCAGTATTTTTGTTCAAACTACTCGAAAAAAGTGATCACTATGAGCATATATAGCAACTACATGTTACTTTTGAAGGTCTATTGCAACCCTGGCCACCCGAATCTGTGGAAACTATGAGAAGATGGAGAAGTAAACCAGAAATTGTATTATTCATGAGCATTAAGAATCAGTAAACTCTTACACGGGTTATCGAAATAATGACTTCAATGACAGATCGAAATTGATAAGCACCTCATCTATATCCATTGATGGCTCCATTATCCACCATAGAAAAGAAACTCTGCAAGGCATAACAAGTCTGAGACTTAGATTGTAACAAGATAACCCATGTACTTCTTGCGTAATCATCCACCAAGTAAGGAAGTATCTAGCCACAGTTAAGTACTTTTTTCTGTATGGTCCCCATAGATCAGCATGCACCATATCAAAAGCTGCATTAGTTTGTATTGAACTTCTATTAAAAAGAGAACCTGTGTTGTTTAGCACAACGACAAATCTCACAATTTGTAGGACTACAAGAAATGGTAATATTGTCTATATGGCTTAAAGCATCCGTTGATGCGTGCCCAAGCCTAGGATGCCAAATCTCCTGTTTGCACTCTTCCTATAACATCCAAAGAAAAAGACAGCTTGTCCAGCAAATACAAGCCTTCTACCATCCAAGCAACAACAATGATCTCATGGCTATGTTGGGCCTGCAAGTAACAACGATCCGTGTGAAAGTTGCTTCTATTTTATTTTGATGCAGAAGCTGACTTTCTGAAAGTAAGTTATATCGAAAACTGGGCACGTAAAGAACATTCTGCAGTGTCAAATCATCAGATAATTGCACATCTCCTACACTACACATCTTATATATTGCACACTTCCATCAGGCAATGTAACACTTTGGGAATGATAAGCTTCTGATTTTAACTAAATCATGTTTCTTGGAGCTCATGTGGGATGTTGCTCCACTATCAACAATCCAATAATCATCATTAATTACTGGTTTAGTAACCTTACCAGAGAGAAACCCGCAAATGCAGTGAAGTCTATAGGAGTAATTGGTGCTTCCGCCACACTTTTCCGTTTTAGCATCTTGTAAACTTCCTTCACCATAAAACTAAGATCATTACTGCAACTTCGACTACCAGTTTGAAGGTCAGTCTCTGAGTTACTTTCTTCAGAACAGAAAAATCTCTTCGATGAGCAACATTATTAGCTCGTTGCTTTGTAGAGAATCTAGGAACTTCTGTTTCCTTATCATCCTTCTTATCTTTCGACCATTCCGGATATCCTATGATCTTGAAACAATCAGATCTTGACAAGCAGGCATAGGCCTTAAAAAGGCTAGTTCAATTATAACTTTTTGAGTTTGTACAACTACTCTGTTCCATGAGGGTGCTTGGCATAAGGGAGAAATAAGTATCAAACCCAACAAGTTATTGCTAGCTCCATTGAAGTTCATAGAAACCAATGATGGAAAAAGGAAGTGTAGGGATTCACCATAAAAAAAAATCACCAAGTTGAGATCCCAGTGTGATCATTTGATTGGAATAATAATAATAATAATAAAAGGTAAATCCAAAAAGAACTTTTGTGGTTTTACATTTTTCCCAAAGAATGCTATTACTAAGAAAAAAAAAGCTTGTGGTTTTCTCCGTTATTAAAAGAAAAGGAAAACAACATAACAACGTTAAATGAGGATATGTCAAAGGGTAAAAGTGTCCAAATTTATTGGTAGACATATAGGATTCCCACATCACACCTCCGGAAGACTTATAGGAGATCCGACGGCACATAGGTAGCTTCCTTTTCCTTTGCTTTCATTAACTTTTCAATTTTGGGGTTTGATTGATTATGATCTTGTTTTGTGAATTCTGAATTGTGATTTCTTTTAATTAATTTCATGGCATAATCCATACGTAGATACTTTAAATTGTCCAAATAAGTCATCGGAGTCCCTCAACTCAACTTTCGCGCCCTCAACAACTTTTTGTCAAACAACTTTCTATCAAGTCGGTATGAAAGGACATGATAGGTTCACTTTTTAATAGTTGAGTCCCTCAACATCTCTTGAAATTTCTTGTCCAAGTCTTGAGGAATTGATGATTTTTGGTCTTTTTCGCTCTGCAAAAGCACCCATACTAATGAATCCGTCATCTATAAGTTGTGCTACTCTAGATTTTGGGTGTCATATTAAGTATATAATACCTGAGTGACTGCGTTATTCCGACAACTCCACCATGTCAAGAAGCTGAAATTTGGGAGTCCGTTTATTCAAATAAGATATTTTGAAACTAATTAAATTGTTAGTATTTTAAATTTATTGAACTTTATTTTTGCATAATCAAAATTCTCATATTCAAGTTTATATGTTTGCCGACTCTGTCAGATATAGAGAATTCGCCAAAGAAGGATTATAATCGTTTGCAAAAGAGAGATTATAATTGCTTCATGTATCGTCTAAAAAATATTGAAATCACTAGTATCTCGGACAATGATGATTAATGTAAGCTTATTCCCAACTTTATTGAGGTACTACTAAAAAATGCAACCTTGCTAGAAAAGTTGGTTGTGATATTAAAAGACAGTGGAGATGATTTTGCGGAGATGATTTTGCGAGTACAATTTCTCAAAAATTGTTAGATTATCCAAGGTCTTCTCAACATGGCTTGGTTGGAGCTATTGTGTCCTAACTAGATTGGAATTTTTAGGTACTTTTTTTCCCAAAAATTATTTTATTATTATTATTTAGAGTTTAATTAATGGCTTAAGCTATATGTAGCTTCCTACACTTGGTCAAAAAAGTCACTTTACCCCCTCAACTCTCGGGACGTTATATTAGCCCCCTCAACTTGTGAAAAGTGATACACTTAGCCCCATTTTCATCCATATTCACTCTAATTTGGGAGAGTAAATTACACTCTCCTGAAAATTACAAAATTGATCCCTTAATTTCTCTAATTTCTTTTTTTTTGCATCTTTTTCTACTTCCTTCTTTTTGTTCTTCTTCCATATGAAATTTCAAAATCCGGCCGCCGGAAATCCAGAATCCAGAGGTCGATTTTGGAATTCCAGAATTTGACAGCTAAATGGACGAAATTTGAAATTTCAGAATCCGGCTCCAACGACTGGAATCTGGAATTTCAGAATCGGGCACCGGAATGTTCTTTGATTTTTTTTAATGAAAAGAAAGAAAGAGAGAAAGAAGATGGAGATGGAAAATTTAAAATAAAAATAAAATAAAATTTAATGGTCCTTATTCTTTTTTCACCACTCCACTCTCTCTTCATTTTAATATTTTGCCACATCAGCGCCGCATGTGACATGGGGGCTAAGTGCATCATTTTATACAAGTTGAGAGGGCTAAGTGTATCATTTTTCACAAGTTGAGGGGGCTGATAGGAACTCCCATGAGTTAGGGGGCAAAATGATTTTTTTGACCAAGTTTAAAGACGTTGCATATGGTTTAAGCCTTAATTAATTGTTGTGTACTCGTTATAGACAATATGGGCCTGTTGGACGATTGTTGTTGGACAATTCAACTTTTGTTCATGATGTAGAAACAAAAGCTCCTATGACTCTAGTCAAACAAAGGAAAGTATTCTTCATGATGTAGTCATTCCCTTGTAGGAATGATCGGCCTTCGCCCCTGCAACATGGAGTATGGCCACCATGCCACCACGAATACGTACCAATTGATGTCCTTCCCTATGCGAGCCAGACACCAACTCTAGTGTCTCGAAATATTTGAGATGCTCTTGCACCAACCACTCCAGAAAAAATAAATCCTCAATAATGTCATATTCCAATTGATTCCAAACAAAATCAGCAACCTCTTTTGGGTTAGCACTTGAACTTCCCTATCTTCAATAATAATATTCAGATCAACTACACTCCTCAACTTCAAACCCTTCCAAATTACAAGCCTCTCAACCTAGCAATTCTCGAGCGCCCAAAAAGTCCGATCCTTCCCATATACAAAGGAGGTATCACTCTACTCACTTTGTTCCTCCTCAAAAACCTCAAAAATTAGCTCAAAAATATTTCTGATCAACACCTTCTCCTTCGTGTATCTAAGATTCTAAAGGATATGACCTGACATTCCAATAGCTTCATTCAAGCCGTGCTCCCAACGATAGGTAACGTCAACCTGGTTCACAATAATTTCCCTAAGCCTGTCATCCAACCATTCTTACCCAGATGAGTCGGTGTGCAACTCAAAATTTTGACAAATTTGCCCTTTTTTATGGACATGTCATAAAAAAATTAAAGTTAAAATCTCTCAAACAAAAAAAAACTATTTTTGAAACTCGAACAAAAATCCGGAATGAAACAGTGACAATCAATTATTAGAGGACGAGTTACTCGAACATTAAAAACACATTAAAAAAATATAAAAATTGATTTTTTTCGGGAAACGAGTGTTTCTCCATATGGATAGAGAAACGTCCTCCATGGTCGTTTCTCCATATGGAGAAACGCCCTCCTAGGATGTTTCTCCATATGGAGAAACGGCCTCCGAGACCGAAAACGCTCTTTTTTTGGAATTTTTACAAAATTAACTATTTTCGAGTATGTTTTTCAAAAATTACGTACTTTATTCGTGATTTTATCCATAATCATGAGGAAAACGTGTGATTTTAGAGTTACATAGTTCAATTTTGGAAAAGAGGGTGTTGAGAGGTTTTGGAATTTCAAAAGGAAAAACGAGTTATGACAAGGATATTTTGTGAAAAAATAGGCTGTAGTTCGAAAAAAGTGGTCTGTAAATAGCAATCCACATGTTTAATTCATCAGCACTCATGAACAAACGGTTGTCAGTAGTCGCCACTTCCCTTATAAAATTCAGCCTTTGTATTGTATGCACCCTTCAATCACTTGAGTTGTTGGTAACCAAAGGTCAACTCTGCATTTTAACGTATCCTTCAGCATTTCCAGATGAAAACACGTGTCCAGGACACACAATGGAGCTGGAATATCCATAAAAGCTGGAATATCCATAAAAGGCTCAAATATCATTTGTTCTTGCATGATCTGTCAAGCCTTTATCTTAAAACCTCGATATGTGCCTTCAGACCCTAATATGACCACATCTATTCATTTCTTCTACCTCAATGTGTTTTACGTTGGAGATTCGCAGTGGTTTCTATGTCGGTCGCTTTTCACATGGCTGCCTATTCGTTAGTATGCACCTCTATGCCGCGTCGCTAGGTTCTGTTGGTATAGCTCTCACGACATTGAAAGGCCAAGCTGACAGCCTCAATGAGCATCAACATTTATTTCTTTGTGTTGTCACCTACGCCATTTGCTTCTTCGTGTTCTTGGTCTCCACTCCATGAGGAGGATTCCAAGTACCATTGTCCTCCCATGCGTCTAGTATGCATTCCTCAGCGACCATGAGAGAATTCAGCTGAGGGAGCTGAGTTGTTGGGTACATCTCCCACAACATTTGTATCGCAGCCATCATGGGAGTCCCAGGTGGCTGTGCCAAGGTAAGCAAATTAGGTTCTCTCAATGTTGGAACCTCTTTATCTTCTTAATTACTTACCATGGCTCCGGCAAAACTGCAATCAAACAATTAGGGCTGGACATGGATCCATGTGATTCAATCTTGAATCAATATTAAAAGAAAAATATTCGCATTTGTAACCGTTTTTGACCGAATTTGACCAAATTTAGTCAAACCAAGTCAACAGTATAATTAAATTCATAATTATTTTACTTAAATATTTGATCAAAATCAAAATGATTAGGATTCACATGAGGCCAGTACTAGGAAATTTTAGGATACCTTTGAGATATAACTGATATAACTGGCATATAGATTTTGCTTTAGATTCCAAATTCTCGGTAGGTGCATAAAAAAAACCAAGTTGCATCTAATCCTTATCACCAAAGAATCCTAAAAACCTGTAGGAAGCCATAATCCCAAGATATACATAAAAAATGTTTAATCCCTTTCATGAAAACTTAGTAAATTGAAAAATGTAAAAAAAGCACATAGGAATGTAAAAGGAAATAAGCAATCAAGAAAGCAATCAATTGAAGAATGTATGAATATAAGAAATGTTAATATAAGAGGAATTAAGCATTAATCAAGAAAGTAATCAATTGAAAAATGTACTAAATGTTATCGGAAGCATCAATCAAAAAATTAGAAGGAAACAAAGCAAGTATCAATGAAAAAAATAATCAAGAAGAAAACAAAACAAATATTAATCAAGAAACTGAAATTGAAAAACGTTTGTATTAAATGTAACCATCCTAACAAGAAAGAAGCATGAATCAAGAAATTAAAATCTCAACGAAACAAGTATTAATCAAGAATAAGTCAATAATTAACATAGCAAGATCGTATCTCGATCACGTACTTAAAGTATCAGTTATGTCCGCCTCTGCGTCCTCCATTTGTCAAGTTGCAGCGGGTTTTCGGCATTTTCTCTGCCGATTTCTGACACTATTTCTTTTGTTAGAAAGAAAGAATGTTTTTGTGACGCATAACATCCTATTATACTATTTATGAGCTTCTAAAAGCGGACGAGTCAAAATTAGATTGTATAGTTGTTCCAGGAGGATGATCAAGAAATAAATTCAACTGTTTCTTTATTATCCGACCCCACCTGAAGAAAACACATATTAAGGCTTGTAGCAAAGGAGATACCAGAGAAAATACCCCAAAGTTCCGCTTCAAAGGAGGATCCTATGCCCACATTATGCATGAAACCAGTAATCCAGAGACCTTCCGAGTTTCGAATGATGTCTCCTGCAGAACTCAACCCATTCGCATCCCTAGAGCCATCTGTGTTTAATTTAAGCCAATGAAGATTGGGTTGAATCCACCCAATAAAAAACTCATCTCGTCTTCTAGTAGAAACAAGAGAGTTGAGAGAGTTCCAAGCAGCCTTGAAATCGCAAACAGTGTTAAAAACAGCAGCAGCAGGAGAATGGGGAATATCATTCTTGTCGTTGAAAATCTTTATGTTCCGCCACTTCCATAGCAACCAAGAAGAGGTGATGAAGATTTGCAGCCAATTCTCAAGATTAAACTGGTTGTCAAAAAGTCACCAATCAAACAAAAAACAATTCTTAATCTTCTACTCACTGAAATTCTGATGTCCTGTATATGGTTTATGGCAAATTTCATAGATCCTGTTGAATTGTTAATCTTCTACTCACTGAAATTCTGATGTCCTGTTTAGGAATTCTAACAAAAAACAATTCTTTCCTAACTAAGAGAAATCAAAACCAGAATATGACATCTACAATTTCCATTTACTTGTCTCCTTTTCTTGTTGAATGTCTACATAAAAATTATTTTGTTTGTTATATTACATATTTAAATAGTATTTAATTTATTTGTTTTCAGAGAGTAGAGCAGTTGAAGTTTGGTTGCTACATTGTTCTCGTCTCTGCTACTAAATAATGGCAAACGAAGATTGCATCAGTGCTTTCCCAGCCTGTCTCATTCAACATATCCTATCCTTTTTGCCATCGACGAACGAAGCTATTAAGACTACCATTCTATTAAAAAGTTTCCATAATCAATGGACTTGTGTTCCCGTTCTCAAACTATATTTGTCTGGTATGTCTCCTGAAAAATTCACCGCATTCATCAACAATACTCTACTTGTCCATGACTGCTCCAAGATCCATAAACTCTACTTACAATCAGATACTTATTACATTGGTGAGGATCCTTATTATAACTGGACTGTGGTAATCAATTTTGCGATAAAAAAACAAGTGGAGGAGTTAAATTTGGAATTCAACTCTAATATTTTGGAGTTCAGGTTATGTTGGTCAGAAATCCTTTTCTATCATGCTTCCTTAGTTAAATTGCACGTACATGCTTGCAATTTTCTTTTCATGCCGAATGGAAGCATAACCTGGGGACATCTCAAGGCACTCAATATAGAAGGTGTACGTTGCCACCTAAAGCCATTCAAAATATTCTCTATGGGAGTCCATCGCTAGAATCCTTGGAAATAACGGAATGTGGCAAGTAGCCAACAATTTTGAGTATCCCGATTACGTGGTTGCTTCAGAATCTTTGAAAAAAAAATTGGTTTTCAAAGATTCTATCATCATATCTCTTGAAATTTCTTGTCCAAATCTTGAGGAATTGATGATTTTTGGTCTTTTTAGCCCTGCAAGAGCGCCCGTATTAATGAATCTGTCATCTCTAGTTTGTGCTACTCTTGATTTTGAATGTCATATGAAGAGTAGAACGTCTGAAGAGGCTGAGATACTACGACAACTTCACTGTGTGAAGAAGCTGAAATTGGGGAGTATGTTTATTCAGGTAAGAAATTTTGAAACTAATTTGGGAGTATGTCTATTCTCGTATATTGAATATTATATTTCCATACTCAAATTCTCATATTCAATTATATATATTTGCAGACTCTCTCGAATATAGAGAAGTCGGGAGACGAATTTTCAAAAAAGAGAGCTTATAATTGCTTCATGTCTCATCTAAAACATGTTGAAATTATTGGCCTCTCGGAGAACGATGATAAATGTAAGCTTATCCTCAACTTTATTGAGGTACTACTCAAGAATGCAACAATGCTAGAAAAGTTGATTGTGATATTAAAAGATGGTGGAGATGATTTTGTGACTACAATTTCTCAAAAATTGTTGGACTATCCAAGGTCTTCTCAACATGCCTTCGTGGAGCTATTATGTCCAAATTAAATTGGAATTGCACTATTATTATTTATTATATTTTGAAGGGAAAATTATACTATTATTATTATAGTTTAATTACAATACGAGACGACCCGACCCGACCCAACCTATATGAAAAATCAGCACACATAGCCAATAATAAGGCATCAAAGAGCTGAATTACATGGTGCTATTATGATTAGCTTTTTACAATTATAAGGAAACACAACCCATGGAGCTTTCGCTTTCCCTATTTCTTCCACTCATGCTTTTATTGCCGAGTTAAAAGCTGCAATTATGGTTATTAATATTGCTCGGGACTATAGTTAGAATGTGATTCTATGTACATGGTCAATTTATTTCTTCATAGATCGAAGGAGGTGCCGTGGATTGTGTGGAAAGATTGGTTAGAGTGTCTTGCCTGGTGTTCTACTATGCGTCTTATGGTCACTCACATTTACAGAAAAGGAAACAGATTAGAAGATGCCTTAGGTAATTATGGTTGTCAGAGCTCTAGTTTTGGTTGGTGGTCATCCCACACTGATTTTTGTAATTCTTTTCTACCAGATGATTTATCTGGTAGAGAACAGTTCGTTTTTATTAATTCTTGTACTCCTTTCTTTTTTTTTGTTTTTCTCAGGTCCTGATTTTTCTCTTTTTGTTTCGGAGATGCCAACCTAGTTGGAATGTTCGTTTCTAAAGAGTTGCCTTGCTCCTAATTTTAATAAAAAAAATAGATCATGGAAAGACATACATACTATTTTGATATAAATTACCTGATGAACATTAACCTCATTCACTATTTTTACAATTAAGTCATTCTCTGCTGAACATCAACCTCATTTACCATAATTGTTTTAATCCTCCCATCCAGCTATTTTGATATAAATTACCTTCAAGTCATTGGTTGGTGAACATCAACCTCATTCATCATAATTCCATTAATCCTCCCATCCAGCCATTTTGACCCTGAAGATTAACTTCATCAACACTCTCATCTATGAACAATGGTTGACAATTGTTGCAACTTTTATTATATCTCTCTTTGTGCCAAAATAGTTTCAATTTTTCCTTTCAATTCTTGCACTTGTCATACATTACCCTTCAACTTTCTCAACATATTCTTTTAATTGACTTAGACGATTGCGAACTGTGTCTCTGAACCAGTCATGAAACCATAAGTTACCTCTTATTTCACAATATCATCCAGCACTTGTAAGTGTAAATGCGTATCCAAGACACCATAATGTCTTTTAAAAGGCTCAAAAAACCAGTCCTCCTCTTTGATCTCCCAACCGACCTCGACCCCTTCCCCATGGAACAGGATCAGACCATATGGAGTTACAAGCATTATTCCCTTTCAACGTGTCTCTTATATATTTCTCATCAACCATGATGTAATTCATCTTTATAAACGATATGGAATTTCTCCCCTGACTGCAGAATACATCAGTGTTTCAGGTGGCTTCGCTACTTTGTTTCGTGTTGGGATTAGATGAAAAGCCTTGCCCTGTACGACCAAAGACAGAGACCCCAGTCAGTGTTGTTTTGAATTAGAAGAATTACACGGTATGCTCACTTGTATTATTTGGCTTCATCATTTTGTAATTATTTTCTCTCAAAATATTAAGATAACTGTTAAATGTTTATAAGACATTTCCTCCAGGGTTCCATCTGATATGCCTCTGTATGATATTCTGAATGAGTTTCAAAAGGGTAGCAGTCTTATGAAAGCTCTTGTGAATTATTTGAAGATTTTTCGCTGGTCCATTATAGAGTTCTTGCTTTCTTTCAACTTGAATTTGAGTCATTAGAGTCGCATATACTAGTTATGCTTCCCAATTGTGTGATTGCAGCCAAGTATTTGTGTGAATACTACAAAATCAGATGGGTATTTATCTAATTTTGAAGATTGGCAGAGGGCCACAATGCAGGAAACTTGAAAGGACATTCCTGCTGGCTCCCTTCCGAGATCTTTGGATATTATTGTTCGCCATGATACAATGGAACATGCTAGAGCTGGTGACACGTAAGACTATTTATTCTCCCTTCGCTTTCTGATTTTGCTCAACTTAGTGATGATTGGATTTTTCTTGATTTTGTTTCTATGCCCCGGAGTCATTTTCACCAGTACTGTGGTTGTTATTCCAGACATATCAGCAGAATGCCGCCGAGAAGCTCCGCAAAAAAAGGGTTCTGATGTTGGACAATAAGGTTTGAGGGGCTTGCAAGCCTAGGGAGTTATAGACATTTCCTACCGCCTTGCATTTATCGCCCAATTCATCGCAGGTAGGCTTGTGTCTGGCTATAAACCAAATCTATTGCAGCTGGAATGATGATGTGTCTTTCATACTTATTTAGATTTCATGATGGATTCCTTTGTTTAGGTTTGTGATGGTAAAAGGGATGTTGACATCAGAAATAGAAAGAAGGATGTTGATGACGATATCCAATTTTTATTTTTTACAGTTGTTTTCTGAGCATCACAGCTATTTTCTATGGCGTTCTTTTTGCGGAACTTGTTCATTCTTTATCTTATGGTTTGTATCTATTGTTTTATAATCACTATGGTTAAGTAGTTGGCATAACAGAGAGGAAGAAACTTTCAAAACCATGCACTAAGGTTCATCTCGTTTATTGGGCAGGCAGAGGAGCTAGAAGAAATTCAAACAATGAGATACTCTCTTGATTTCTTCAATAAATTGTTGATTGTATAGATCCCCGACTGTTTTTGGTCATCAAGATATCAAACGAGTAATACTTCTTATGCTCTTTGGTGGTGATACTCATGAGGGTATTAACCTTAGAGGCGATATCATGTCTGTATAGTTGGAGATCCTAGTTGCGCCAAGTCTCAGTTTCTCAAGTATGTTGTGATTCATTGTTCTTCTACTGTATGTTCCATTTTCAGTGTCTGTGTTGATTCAATTGTTTATCTCGGTCTGTGTTTCATAGGTACACTTTAGGTATTGTCCCTAAATCAGTTTACACGTCTGGAAAGGCAACGTCTGCTGCTGGATTGACCGCAACAGTTGCCAAAGAACTAGAGACTGGAGAATTCTGTACTGAGGTTGCTTTCAGATACTGTTTCAAAACCAAATTAGAACTATAGTAAGTTGAATTCATATGTGCGTGCATTTGCAAGTTAACGAAGACTTGAGCAGAATGGACCAGTCTAACCTAGGTGCTTGAATATGTTGTGGTTGGTTAGTCTTTCCCAGTAATATTATTTTGTACTGTCTTACTCTTGTATAAATGTTGCTCATACTTCTTCCTTACTTCATGGTTGTTTTTGCTCCATTACTTCGTGTCGTGATTAGGTGAAAACCTTCTCACTGTACTGCCTGAGACGGAGACTCCAGTCAGTGTTGTTTCGGTTAGGAGAAAGTTCCACGGTCCGCTCACTTGTATTATTTGTTTCATCATTTTGTAATTCTTTTCTCTCAAAATATTAAGATAACTGTTTGTCTAAAAGGCGTAATGGATCTAAATTTGTTTCTTTTATAGCCTTTTATTTATTATGTGATACTGCTTGGTGAAGTTGAGAAAGCTTTCTTCTCATCTGGACATGTCTCCTCTCGCAACAATTTGAATACGTATTAAGTTGAGCTTTGGCAAAACACTGCCTTTACAGGCTCTTCCAATATACGTGTTGCAATCGTATTTTTTGTCACATTCGTTCTATTTTTCGGGGAGGTAGGTCTTCCACAGAATCCCTTTCTTGGTCTACAAATTTATGTTGTCGTGTTCGGGTTAGGTTTTCTCGAAACAAGGTATGAACATGAAAGATGTTTATGTAATTTCTATTTGGCAAGATGAAGGATTTTTGTTTTTAATCATTTACTGTTACTAATAAATTTTTAGTCAGACGTTTCACGTTGGAAATGTTTGGTCGTATTTTTGTAGTTTACCTGTAATTTTCAAGAAATATCGTAAGCACAATTTGAACAATTTTATATGATTAGAATAAAATTGCACATCCCCATTAACTTTATAATAATTTTTAATCTTGGTAAAAAAAATTTAAAACTTGTTTAGAACACCTTGAGTAATTTAACAATTCTTGAGAAACTCCGACTACAAAGTCTTCTCCATCGTGATACACAACTAACTTTTGTAGCATTGTTGCACCCTTAAGAAGGGCCTTAAGAAAGTTGAGAATAATCTTACATTTATCATCGTTTTTTAGAACTAATAACCTCACTATTATTAAGATATGGTGTGAAGTAATTGATAGCTATTTTTCTTTTTCTTTATAGAGTCAACAAACATATTGAGAATGAGAATTCAAATATGCAAACATAATATTTGGATATATGGGAATTCAGAAATATCAAAAATTTAATTTGTTTCAAATTCCTTACCTAGATAAATAGAATCCTGAATTTAAGCTTCTTGACAGGGTGAAATGATTAAAGGATTTTTTGATTTGTTCGACCTTTGATAAAAACTCTTAAAATCAAAAGTAGCACAATTTATGGATGGCGGATTCATCAATATAGGCATCACCGTAAATAGAAGAAAAGACCAAAAATCATCAATTCCTCGAGATTTGGATAAGAAATTTCAAGAACAAGAATTAGTATCTTTCAAAAACAAATTTTCAAAGATTTAGAAGCAATCATACACTAGATACTAAAATGGCAGTTAATTTCACCAAGTCATCTTATTCCAATTATTCTAGCTACGGACTTGTACATATAATTTTTTCAATCACTTTACCTTTTTATTATGACTCAAAAAGCAACAAACTAACGAACAAAATCATGAATTATTAATAAATCGTAACTCTTTTAATGGATTAGATTTAACATTTTTTTCTGTTACAATACCTTGAGATGAATAATGAATATTACTATTTTGAATCTCTTAAATACTGAAATTTTGAACTTTTGATTGTTGTATTTTATTCTCATCCGTTCCAAAATGTTCATTTCAACATTAAAATTTTCTCAAATTGCTCTTCTAATAATCAAGTGGAGTATACAATAAATAATGATAAAGTGACTACAATATTGTCTCAGGAGATGAGTTTGTTATTATTTTGAGCTATATCTTGCCTCGTATGTAAGATAGGTTAGGTTGTAAGGAGGTGGGACTCTCTGACGCCAAGTTAATATGAGACAAGAGAGAAAAAAGGTTAGATAAATAAAATATTGAAAGAACACATATGTTCATTTATTACATGAGGGCATTTATAAAGGAGCCGTTTGCCAGGTTGCCACAAAGGCGAGCTCATCATTCAGTTGTCATGAGCATCGATTACAATAACCGACCCGATAGGTAAGATGATGTCAGGTGTCCCTAAATCAAGATGCCATGTTGATGTTGTTGATGATTTGTGTCAAGTCAATTTGTCTACGTCCGTTGGTCAATGAGGTTGACGGGTCAAGAAGAGAGAATTTAATGGGTTCGATAAGTTTGGATATGATTCTCATAATCCTCACAATAATATATTAGAGAACTAATTCATAGCCTAAGTACAAGACATTAATTTATCAAAAAAATAAAAATAAATATAAGATATAATACGGATACTATAGAAAATAGTGTTAATTATTATAAATTTGAAAAATGAAAGTAGTAATTAATGAACATATTTAAAAAAGGTAAAATACACAAATAATCTTCTGAATTTGACTCAATATTGCTACTAATTCATCCAACTTTTAATTGTAACAAATACCTCTTTAAATATTAATCAAATAGTTGTAACTATAGTATTCATGAGCAATAACAATTAAAAGTGAACCCATTGTTAGCAATTATGTTTATAATCTCAACAATCTAAATTTTAAAATTGTTACCAAAAGAAAAAGAATCCTTGCATTTGATAATATATGTCCACTAATTAATTATGCAAAACTGTAACCGAAAGAATAAATTAATTATGCAAAATCCGTACAATTCCGTTTATAGCACTAGCTGCTCACGTGAAGAAGAAATTCTCCGTGTCACGCTTTCCATTTTCCCATCTTATGACGTGTACGCTCATAAACTCATTGGACCCAACAAGATCCGCTCATGTACCGCCACCTAATACCAACATATATTTTGTTGGAATTTAAAAACAAACGGATATTATCGATTTTCACATTACTAGTATTAGCTAAAATACACAAAAGGGACTATAATTTTAACTATTTCCAAAGAGACTACTTTAATTTAAAACATACAAATAAGAGCTTATAGTTGTCCAATTTAAAAATAAAGCTACAAAACATTAACAATGTTAAAGATGATGCGGTAAAAGCTGAGGGGTCGGAATATGAATTTTTTTCTTTTTAACTGTAAAGTCAAATTAGTAGAAAACTATTAAAACAATTTAATATGTATTTAAAATTCACGGTTTAAAAATAATTTTTGTTTTTAATTATTTATAAAGCTACTGTGTATGAATTTTTTTTAAGATATTTATTTAATAAAGAGAGTTTTGTAAATATAAAATAAAAATTCAACAAATCATTTTATCAAATGAATGGTAAAAAATAATTATTTAACCTCGTAACTGTTGCAATTATGCAATCCAGAATTCCCTATTTGAACAATTTCAAGTTAAAGGATATATTTGCAAATAGTGAAAAATATAAGTCCTGGTTTTGTATTTTAGGCTTGTTATTATTACTTGATTAATTAATAATTCGTTATAATTTTCTTTTTAATAATTGAGTTTTATATTGAAAAAATAATTCAGTATCGGAATCAGAGATGCATATACTATCTTCTCCTCCTCCACCTCTGAACTTCCACTGAAAAAAAAACTAAAGACAAAATAAAACCGTCGCTCACGGCGGCCTGAGAATCGCCATCACATCCAATTTTGATCCGACGGCTAAAAATGCATCTCGTCAATGCAGTGATCGCGACGAGGATGTTGACGGCGGTCGCCCAATCCAACGGCGTCTCCGTCGAAGCAGGGATTCCGTTCGGATCCATTTGGTGGTTCATATACTGCGGCATCTCGTGCTTTCTCGTTATCTTCGCCGGAATTATGTCCGGCCTCACTCTCGGTCTCATGTCTCTCGGTCTCGTTGAGCTTGAGATACTTCAACGGAGTGGAACTCACTCCGAGAAGAAACAAGCAGGTAGTCGACTCAACTGAAATTCGAATTTGATTTTTTGATTTTCGGTTGAATTGTCGAATTCGCGCTGTTGATTTTTGTGATTTGATGTTGTTTCTTTGAAATGATTTAGCTACTATTCTTCCTGTGGTTCAAAAGCAGCATCAGCTTCTCGTGACGTTGCTTCTGTGTAATGCTGCTTCTATGGAGGTAATTTCGTTGAACGTTTATTGTTTCTGTAACTTTTATCGTGCGAGTGTTAGTTTTCGAGTTTCTTGTGTGATTGAAATGATAGTTTTCTGATACTTGAATATTAATTTTTGAGCTTCTTACTGGTGTGATTGGGATGGAACTCTTCGATAGTTAAGTATTAGTTTCTGTTTGATTGGAATGTAACTTTTCGATAGTTGAATATCAGTTTCTGTGTGATTGGAATGTAACTTTTTGATAGTTGAATATTAGTTTTCGAGTTTCTTACTGGTATGATTGGAATGAAACTTTTCGATAGTTAGATATTAGTTTGTGAGTTTCTTACTTGTGTGATTGCAATGAAACTTTTTGATAGTTGAATATTAGTTTTTCAGTTTCGTACTGGTGTGATTGGAATGAAACTTTTCGATAGTTGAATATTAGTTTGTGAGTTTCTTACCAGTGTGATTGGAATGGAAGTTTTCGATAGTTGAATATTAGCATGTGAGTTTCTTACTCGTGTGATTGGAATGTAACTTTTTTATAGTGAAAGGTTATGAAAAAGCTTATGGAAGAATATTAATGCAAGTAGTATGATTGAATTGTATGATTCAATATGATTGAATGAGAAGAGTACTCAAACCAGAATTTGTATTCAAGATTAGGCTGATGTTATTGCTGTTCATGCTGGATCTCCTACTCACCGTTTTCATTTGTGACTCCTTTTAGTGTTTAAATTTTGGACGGATAATTAGATTAACACTGATTAAAGCCAATGCAACAAATCAGACCTGGATTTTAGGATAAAAAAGCACAGGATATTCGATTGGAATTTAAAACTATTTTTTTAATCATAATAACACTAGTGGAATTATCGTCGGTAAAAGAAGAAGATAAGTTTTCAGTCATTCCCATGGATGTTGGCATGTTGCTGGTAAAATTCCAGTCGGTTTTTTCTTCACACCGATGGATATATATAGAATCTGTGATAGTGGTGGATATGAAATAGGTTCTGTGGGAGGACTTGCAGAAGAAGAAGCTGGGCATGAGGTCATACTCTGAGGATATGAATAGCCAAATAGGGGGAGTGCCAGTATACAGTTCTCTGGGCTGCGTGTACCCTGCTGCTATCGCATTGGTACTAATACTAATGGTGCAGGCGATTGTGCTGGAACTGTTTTGTCCTTGTGGATATCAGCAAATTGCACAATTACAGTCCTTCCCTGCAGTGAGAACCCCATCATCTTAATGTTTTTATGACAGACAAAAAGGGAATATCAAAATTATGGATTTATGATGATTCTTTTTAGTGTTTTGTTAACAATTGGTTCTTTGAAAAATAATGGATCTATGTAGGTTTCTTTTATAGCCTTTTATTTATCATGTGATACTGCTTGGTGAAGTTGAGGAAAGTTTCTTATCATTTGGACATGTTTCATCTTGCTACTATTTAAATAAGTATTCTGTACAGATTGTATTGAACTTTTTGGATGAGCTTTGACTTTGACATTGCATTTGCAGGCTCTTCCTATATATTTGGACAAGCTTTTTAATCAGTATGTTGCAATCATACTTTCCGTGACATTTGTTCTATTCTTTGGAGAGGTAGGTATTCTACACAATTCCTTTCTTGCTCAGTGGTTTCCCCTGTTCAATCTATTTGTTCCGTGGTGTTTCTTTTGGGGTGACGAAAGGGGACTGATGGTGACAGTGTTCTTTTGCAGGTTATTCCACAAGCAATATGTTCGAGATATGGACTTGCTGTTGGTTCTAATTTTGTTTGGCTTGTCCGAATTTTGATGGTTATTTGCTATCCAATAGCGTATCCGATTGGGAAGGTAAACTCACTAATTGGAATGGATATATACTCTTCTTATAGCAGCATGGCATTACTAATTATTTGATTCAGTGGAATCGTAAAAGATTAAGGCCTAGCCTATACTTTTGTGCCTGTTCATAAATGTGCATATATAGAAACTAAATGTCTTAAAAATTGACAAATGTAGCATAATGGTTCGATTGATTTCTACTGGCTCCTAGTTTTTTATGCACCATTTGTTGCACTAATGTTTCCAATAGATATTGCATCTAGTATGCCATGCAACAGTTTACTACTGTTGACTTGAATTTGACCGTCTGTTCAGAGCCTGAAGAAGTGAAGTTTGATAAAAAGAAAACTGAATTTAGGATTATATTTCCTCATTGAATCGCAGAATTCCTTCCTTTGTTGAGCCATCTGGCTTAGCAGCTTTCTTCTGATTGTTGTTTCATTCAACTTATTGTTTTGGTATCATTATTTTAAGAAATTTTCTCAATTTGGTGTTTCTTTTTATTAAATCTGTGAATTCTCATACAAGTGGACTTTAGACAAAAAAGAATACAAAGCTACAAAAGTTCCCATTACTTACAACACTTGTTGTATTGTATTACATCCGTAATTACTTATTACATTTTGCTAATATTTATCAAATATTTTAAACTATACACATTTTTTTTACGTGTAAGGGAGATGGAATGTTTAAGTTCATAGTTTATTTGACAGTATAATAATGGAACAGTGATTACGTTGCTGAAAATTCTGTGTACGTAATCATACTAGCAGAATGTCTATTCTATTCCATTCTTCATTAAATATAAGGTCTGCCAAACACAGCCTTAGTGGCTTTATTTTGTCGTGTCTTTCTCTCTTCTTATCCATTCTCTACTTATATATTGGCTATTCTTTCCATGTTTTTTCATACGTGCATAAGAAGTTGATGCAAAAATAAATTACTGATTGAACTTTACTGATCGCTGTAACTATAGCAAAAAGTTCTGATCTTGGTCATTTAGTTTTTTTCCTATGCTGTGAAGGGCGTGAACATTTTATTTTTTTTGCTCTACCTGTCAAAACTTCCATTCTTTTTGTCAATAGCACTCATTTTTTGTCTGTTCGTGCAAAATTAATTGTTGGAAATGAAGCTCTGGTTTTCCATTTAACTTCCTACAGCTAAAAAGATGTTAAAGAAAGAGACAATTTAATTATCACACACTACTTCTAAATACTGTGGTTGGTTAATCCTCATTTTCTATTATAATGGTACATATTTCACTTAAAGAAAAGCATCATTACAGATTCTGGACTGGGTACTGGGGCACAATGAAGCATTATTCAGGCGGGCTCAATTAAAAGCTCTTGTTTCCATCCACGGCCAGGAGGTAAATTTGAACATTGAATTACTTCAATGTTATAATTGTTGGAACCTAAAAGGTGTTAAATATGGCGATACTACGAAAACATTTAATAAGGTTTCATCTTTATTCTTTACATTGTTGAATTTGTCTGTGTATACTTAGGCTGGCAAGGGAGGTGAACTCACACATGATGAGACGACAATTATTAGTGGAGCACTGGATTTAACTGAGAAGGTAAACTTTTAGAATTACCATCCGACTGCGCAACAATGAGAATGGATTGGTGTAAAAATTGTGAAATACTTTTCTTCTTTCTAGAATCATGTTGTGATGGGAAAGGAGAACCATTGATCTTTATTAGTATTTGAAGTTTGAACTGTCTTTTATTGCATACATGTTTCAAAAAGTATTCAGATTCTTTTTTAGCAACATCATTTTCTACATACCACTAGGATATAATTTGTGATCTGAAGACTTCTTTGCAATTATTATCCGAAAATGATTATCATGTGTGCTTCTACATCAAAATTATGAGACTGTAAATATCATTTTGCTGTTGACATCTCATGTAATTTTCTTGTTTCATTTTTGAATTTTACAGACTGCCGAAGAGGCTATGACACCGATTGAATCAACTTTCTCGTTAGATGTCAACTCCAAGTTGGATTGGTTAGTCTTTCTCGTCAGACTTTTATTATTATTATTTTATACTGTCATTCTTGATTATAAAGATTGCTCAGATCTCTTACTTGTATATTGTTAACTTAGGGAGGCTATGGGAAAAGTTCTTGCTCGAGGTCATAGCCGAGTTCCTGTGTATTCTGGGAATCCAAAAAATGTTATTGGACTTCTTCTGGTGGGTTATAGAACAAATAATTTGTGACAAATGTTGATAAATAAATAAAAATTCTTTTGTACCCAACATCTGATATATCAGTAGTTGTTTATGTTCCCCTACTTTGTTTCGTGTTGGAATTAGGTGAAAAGCCTTCTCACTGTACGGCCTGAGACAGAGACTCCAGTCAGTGCTGTTTCAATTAGGAGAATTCCACGGTACGCTCACTTGTATCATTTGGCTTCATCTTTTTGTAATTCTTTTCTCTCAAAATATTAAGATAAGTGTTTGTCTATGAGACATTTTCTCCAGGGTTCCATCTGATATGCCTCTGTATGATATTCTGAACGAGTTTCAAAAGGGTAGCAGTCATATGGCAGCTGTTGTGAAGTCTAAAGCAAAAAGCAAACTTTCTATGACAACAGGAGAAACATATGAAGAAAACAAAGCAAATGGTGGAGGAGATACCCATTTAACGACTCCGTTGCTTATTAAGCAAGATGGGAAACCAGATGTTGTGTTTGTTGATATTGATAGGGTATCAAAGTCATCCAATACAAACAAACATGCTTCATGGCGCAATGATGCAGTAACTAATGGTTTGTACCAAGCTACCGAAGACATCGAAGATGGTGAGGTTATTGGTATCATCACACTGGAAGATGTATTTGAAGAGCTTTTGCAGGTTCATTATAGCCCTTGATATCTTGCTTCCTTTCAACTTGAATTTCAAACATCCGAGTCTCATATACTAATTATGCTTCCCAATATGCAGGAGGAAATTGTGGATGAAACAGATGAATTTGTAGATGTGCATAAAAGGTACCTTGGAGTTAGAACATAAATGCTGGTTGGTAATTGCTGAAAGATTGAGTCCGGTTTCCTTGGATATTTTTGCAGGATTCGAGTTGCTGCAGCTGCAGCTGCATCATCTGTTGCACGGGCTCCGTCTATGCGGAGGTTGACAGCCAATAAGGGAGCTGTAAGTGGGAAACAGTAATCAAAACCTTTTTATGTTTTCCATAGTATGTATAATAGTCCATGACCTCCTGAGGTTGGCCATACCCATGTTGCATGTCCCTGGATGCTGTCTGGGCAGGATCAATATTTTTATTTTTGGACTCCAAGGATGCCTTTATACAAGTCTATGTGATGCAAGTATGAGCCTGCTGGCCCACCCAAGCCTGGCCTTCATGGGATTGTCCTGGATAACCATACTCGACATTTGCCCCGTACCAACCTGGGCTGGATAAGCCCGAACATAAAAATGGATTAGGCCTGAGATTAGTCTTTAAACCCTGAGCCCGCATGCTTTCATATTATATATCTTTTATGTCTTAATTTACTCATAATCATAGTTCAAAATTTTTCTTGAGAGAAATTATTAGCTGTGCGGGGGTGAGCTAAGCTTGGAAATTATTCTCTCTAGCCTGACCCAACCCGGGTTGACCCCAATATACGTGTAGTGCGGGTTGGGCTGAGCTTGGACAAGGTAGTTAAGTGTGAAGCCAGATTAGGCTTGGCCCATTCCAACCCATAACTGTCTAGATGCAAGTGAATCTATAGATCCCATTGTTCCCCAAAATGGCTATAAAATCGATAAAAACATGCTAATAGGACCTTTGTTCATAGATTAGAAACTGTTGTGTTTATCTCATGTTTCATTTATATAGCACATAATAAGAAAATTCATTATGTCAGACAAATGCCAAGCTGGAGATGTTTTTTCTTATTGAAACAACAACTCTGACAATTAGATACTAGTTGCAGGAAGAGTACAAGCTCTTAAATTGTAGGTTTCTTAGGTGATTTTCTGACATTATGGTCTGTTTTTTTTAATGTTTATTTCAACACCAGGGAGCCCAAACCAAGGGAGGACAAACCCCAAAGAAATCTGAGAATGATTCAAGCACCCCAAGGTTACTAGTAATTACCAGTGATCAGCCTACTACGAAGAGATGAGTAAAAAGGAATAGATTGAGATATTGTGAATTTACTGAAATGAGGTATTTTTGGTCAGCATATTAGCATAAGTACCAATAAAAAAATTGCAGTGTATTAAAATTTAGTGCATCAATAGAATTAATACTTTTTTGCTGCTGTGTTCACTTCAATTGCTCTGTTTTGGATGTGTACTAGAGATAGGATTGTGTATATGTTCCAATTGAAAAATAAAATAAAATTACAGAATAAAGCCTCTGAATTTGAGATGGAAGATTTGAGGTAGATGATACTGCATAATTTGCTGGTTTTAAAGTTGGGGAAAAATTGCATTACATATAGGGTCAATTATACTCATGACCCCTCAACTTTGACCTTTTTTTTACGCTCCCTTAACTTCAAAATCAGATATAAAGCCTCGGAATTTTTCCCTTTACTAACATAGTTAAAGTCCCTTAAGAAAGTAAATGCTCTCAAAATGACTGTTAGATGACCTCAAAATTGAAATGTCTAAGAATCAAAGTTGTTTAGAAGTACAATTCTCAAGGGATCCATGTCTATTACTTTTCAAATCACCATTTTCAGATCTCTCTCTACCAACAACTTAAAGTTGATTAGAATATCATTTGCTTTATGTTTATAATAGAGGGTTATCTGCTAATCTGCTACTGATGTGGTTAAATGTTAGACTTTTATATTTAGTTAAGGGTCAAAAAATTAGAGATTTTACGTCCAGTTTGAAGTCGAGTCCAGGAGCCAGAAAGAGATAGTGAATCCCAACTTGCCAGAATAAATACAGCTTTTGAAAAAAATAAAGATCCAGCTGAAATTAGTTTATGGAAATGATGGAAGTCAATCTAATCTGTCTCTAACATAGAAACTCATCTGTAATCATCCATACAAAAAAAGAAAAAAAGTCCCATTTCCTTGGAACTTCAGACTGAAATTTTTCTGTATGTGTGTGTGTGTTTTACATGTGCGGAATGAGAAGCCAGGCTTCTTCATCTCTCTTACAAACTCCATTAATTTTCTATATGCAAGTGAAAAAATTGAGAAAGAAAGAAAGAACAGACACAGAAAACCAAGAATGTGTTCTTCTTTTTACATCACTTTCTCTAGCTTTCTTGATGATCATGATCTACTTACATATATGTATCATATATCTCTTGTTGAACTTGAAAAACCATCAAGTACTGTACTACTCAATCATCCCAGCTCAGAAGAATCAGTGTACATCTCCATATGATATAGAGCCGCGTCCGTTGCTCCTTCACAAACCTTTGCCACGACCGGAGTTTTGGGAACCGGATCTTCAACGCTGGAGACTGTCTTGCCATAATGATTGGTGAGTAGTGTTTTCAATGCAAAAGGGGTTATGTATGATGTTGTTATATATAGCCTATGAAGGTTTTTATATATGGTAACCAGCTTTGATTGTCATTTCATAAGTTAAGTGTAGGCAAAAAAGGACAAGTGTTTGCTCATGAGTGGTGCTGACATGGCAATGTTGGGACCCATTGGAGCAAACATGACAAAGGAGACCCTATCAGCTCTGTTTGTCCTTTCACTAATTTCCCCTTGAAAAGGGACTGTATATGAACTTATCCTAAATTCTTGAGGCCATCCTTTGTCTGTCTTTCTCATTAGCTTTTTATACTTTGTTTTTCTGTGATTATTTTGATTTGGTAATCCTGATTTTCAGGATTTTTTGGTGTTTTAATTAGTTGAGATGCTTGTTAGTACATTACTTAACTTATTTGAAGACAAAAGACAGGATTTGATGAATCCAGTGAAGCTCTTAAACTAAGTTGTGTTGGTACATAAATATTAAGTGCAACAAATAGATTAGTATTTTATATATAGTCCACATCAAGAGTTGGAGAAAATTCTTGCCGGAGTAGGAGCAATAAGACAATTCTATTCAAGTTTTTAAAGGGTTGATTCATATTTGTTCTTTGTAGTTTTTTTTTTTTTTTCTTTTATTTTTTTTCCTCATAAAAGTCTTTGTGGTTTGTTTTTATGCAAAAAAAAACTGTGAATTGTATTGTTTGTAGAACTAAAGAAGTGGTGGATTCTGCTGACCTGAATAAGGATATTTTTTCATCATTTCTTTGGAAACTTCGATCCTAAATTCAAACTTAGCAGGTGAAAGGTTTGGAAAAATATTTAGAGAAAAGTTTTCTTATTTATGTTAGTAAAATTGAACACTTTTACAATTTTGCAAACAATGCAGTTCACAATTTATTTTTTTGCTAAAAAATCGCAAGGACTTATCTGCGAAGTGAAATCTCAAACTTCAATATGAAGTTAATTTATCACACTGTATGATTAGATAAAACACCAGTCAATTGGTTGGAGTTTAAAAATGTTGCTAAACCCTAACCAACAATAGGATAGATGTTTCCAACCCAAGTTCAGAGAAAAACGAGACATTTACGAGATAATTTACATATTGCTTTACTTTTGAAGACAAACGATAATGGAAATCGATCAAAATGAGGGGATGTGGTACAAGAGTTAAGAGCCGTTTCCTTGATGTAGGACTTGTCTTTGTAGGTTGTATACGTCTTTTAATGAAATAGTCATCAATGTTATGAGATAGTGAATTGAAGTAGTAATTGTTACATTCATCAGGCGAAAAAGGAAATCCACTTGGTTTTACACATTTGTATATAGATTTTGTAAAATGAAAAAGAAGACTATCAATGATGATGGCATGGCAATTGATGTGTTGTGAAGTCAACAAAATTAATAGTTCAACTTCTTTTTTTTTTACGGATAGTTCAACTTCTTATATGGGAAAAGTTGACGTACTATCTTAACAAAATCAACAATGTGTCATGAGAGACTAACTGAATTTATTATTTTTACTAACAATATAAAACACAATACATGCTATATTTAGTTATACAAAACACTTCAATTCATCTACAGATAAAGAATCAAAATCACATCACATAACTCTCGTCCAATAATGTGCAAATATTTTCTAGTTTTGGATCCAAATTCAACACTTCTAGCCTCAGGATTTCAAAATACATAAACATATATTTAACTCACAAATCATATTAATAAGTCTCGAATACTCTCTTTGTTGATTCTTACCATAATCGCTACACCTTACGAATGATCTTTGCTCATGTCTTCTCACCCCAAGGATGCACATCTCATGCCGGGTCACTACATTCTACACATATATATTTAGCTACATTTTCTCTTTTAACTAATATATGTACAAACTAATCCAAGAAAAAAAAAAGTACCAATCAACATGGCTCTTCAAGATGAAGAGTATTTATGCCAACAAAGAAGCATAGAAATGCAAACCCTCATAAGATAGAGCTTTCCTTTTTGGTGCCTCAACATTCTCTTCCACTTGCCAAATCTCTTACAACTACCCATTTCTTAATATGCTTTGTTTTGCTTAACTTAATTATACGGTCTCCAAATTAATGACTCAATCAATCCCGATATTTATATATGAGCTCAAAGAAAACAAGGCTTATTTCAGTAGGCCCATATGCACCTGCAAAGCCACCTAGATAGCACGTGCGCTTTCCTTTTCTAGGTTTCAAGTCATAAGACATTTTCCTACTAATGTTGAAACTTGCCTGCCACCAATCACTTGTTTAACTTAACCTGCAGTTTGTTAACATCAAACAAATGTTCATATTATCTCTTTAATTATCTTTATGTTCAATCTACCCCACTTCTGTGTTCATTTTCTCCATCTTTTCAACTAGTTAATCACTATCATAACACTATCTTTGGAGATCCTACCATTAAGTACCCACTATAGGTTAAGTACAAAATAATTTCATTTGGGTCCCAACTTATTAGAGTTTAATGTTGTGAATAATATGTTAATTGGCTAATTATAAAACTGGCCCAATTTGAAAACCTGTTTACATATATTCTCACAAAATTAGCACATTATAATCATTTTGGACTAGAATATCCTCACCTTCTCCATAACTATAACTATATAAATGTGATACAAGAAATGTAAAGGAATATGTTTAATAGTATTAGGAAGATTTACTAACAGCCCCTCAAGTTGATGCCACAAAAAACTATAAGGCTTGCGATGAATAATTCAAAGCTCGAAGCACGAAACGGCTTGGTCAAAATGTCAACTTGATCATTCGCCATGATGAAGCAGTACTCAAGAAACTAGAATGAAATTGTTCATGAATAAAATGATATTTAAGTTTAATATGTTTTTGTGCGTATGAAAGACCGGATTGAGCGTCAAACATATAGCTCCCATATTATTCACACCATAATTGATAGGGCGGGGAATTGGTTGACCAAGATCAGTTAATATTCTAAAGTTGCTTATTAATTTTTTTCATTTTTGTAGTCTTCAGTAGTCATTTTAACAGTGTCAATTTAAAAAATCACTATCTTAGCAAAACAAAAACCATCACAAAACTTATCATATCACTAATTTGATAGTCCGTAAAACCACATATATGTCAACTTAAAACATCATTGTTTTAGCAAAACGAAAAACCATCACAAAACTTACCATAGTCATTAATTTGACAATCCGTAAAATCACATGTGTTTTTCTGAATTCACCCTAAAATTTAAACACATTACTATATATGTATAATTAAATTGAATAATATAATTAAATTGACCTTTATATAGTAGAACCTCTATATAGGAATACTCTTTATAGAAATAACTTGTAATTTGTTATAGAAAATTTCGGTCCCAACTTGGGCCAGTTGTAAATAAGAATAACCTCTCAAATGTTAATTGTTATACATTAGTCAAGTCTCACTTTTAGAAACTATATATCTCTATATAGGAATAATTATATACATAATGTATATATATTAAGGATTTAAACATAATTTATAAGATATTTTAAAAATTTATTGAAAATATGTATGTGTTGAAACACAAAATCTAACTTGTAGCTATAAATATTTATCATTGTTTCCATAAGCTCAACCAATTCTCTATATGTTGGAAACTAATTCACTATGTCATTTGTAACTAATGAACTTTAAGTGTTAAATCTTTTGTTCAGTACTAAACTCTATATATAAATAACCTCCCAATTGTTATACAAATAGTCCAGTCCCAAACGTATTCATATGCAGAGGTTCTACTGTATCTTATTCCTACCATATTTATTAAAATCTATAATTTGTTAACCCGTGAATAATGTTAATTAATCAATGGAATTATAGCCTCCAACCGCACTACTGCAGCCAACTAGAAAAATACACACGGGAAATTAAATTTCCGCGTACCGTACTCTTCAATAATAATTTCACTTTGTCACAAATTATTCAGAAATAAAGCCCATTGGGTGCAAACCCAATCAAAATAATTGAATCAATTGGTGCAAATTAAATTAGGGTCAAATTAAGTTGAAAAAATAGTTATTTGGAATTAGTGTTAACAAAAAATTAAACCAAAAAAGATTATGATATAACAAGCTAACTAATTTATAAGGTCATAGTCTAGGAGTCTAATCAAAAGTCCTCCATTGCCCTATTAAAGGGCAGCATTGACAAGTCCAAAAGCTTATCTTAAACAAAGAGTATCAAAGATAAGATCTATTATAACACATTTAACCATATGAATACAAATAAGTGGACCTTGATTTGATGTATTAAACTTTTTGTTAATTTAAATTTCCAGATAATAATCTGATGGCAAGGAGGTATTTTGCTCCCTTAAAGATGGATGTAAATGGGACCAATTATAATAGGGATCACAATAATCAAAACACCAATTTCATAAGGTTAAGCTACAAAATTACTTTAGTGAGTTCAAATTAAAGAGATAAGAAAGCAATTATGAATAGAATATTTGGAGCCACCTTGATATTGATGTGTTGAAGTTGCAGTGTCTAGTTTAAATTGAGCGAGACTAAATGTAGGAAGATAAGCAAAGAGTAGTCTAAAGGAATAGTGTTGTGGAAATAAATAAACTGAATTCTACACTGAATTCTACACCGAAAGTGGAAATGGACTAAGTACTGTATAACTTATTAGTAAAGTGGATTTTCAATGCATATTGTTACAGGATCACAACTTTCACAAAGAGGTAACTCTCACCCGTTACCTCAAGAATGTGCAAGTTTCCTCTGGCCAACTTTGTCGCTCACTAGTTTTCTCTCTTTCATGGGTTTATTAATTAGAGGAGCGGCCTTTGAACTAGTTTAGTGTCTAGATGTACAGTCTTAATTTTATCGTGGTCAAGTCCAAAACCAGCAATAAATTCTCCAAACTTAATTGGCTCGATATGTCTCACTCAATATAGGAGCTCTTTTAAATAGCACGTAGTCAACCTTAAAGCTAATTCCACATCTCAGATTTAAGCTTAACTAGCAAGCATCCGCTTCGTGTGCGCGTCAGTGTCTCATGACAATATAGGAATGTTTTAAAGTCTTCGGGCCCAAAACGAACAATATTTACATAGTAGTAAGCTATAGTGTTGTGGGAAAAAACTGTAGCCACTCACCGCTTTGAAGAATAACAATTTTGTATTTATCAAATATTACTTTTAGTTGAACAATTGATAGAAATTACTTTTGGAATTGAGAAATTAATGTCAACCGGAGTCTTAGTGCATGGCTTGGCCTAGCCAAGCTTGAATCTGAATTAGTCTGAATCACATGTATGCCAAATCATTAAACCAACATATTATCTTCTTAATCACTAATACTTATCAAATTATCTTCTTAATCACTTGCGCTTATCAAACTATGTTCTTAATCACATGTATATATTGAACTAAACGAGGCTAGTTAAAGCTTATTAAAAATTCCAAGCAGGTGGGGAGTCTATTGATGATCTGTTGGAACTTATTAATTAATTAAGCTAGCTAGGGCTATGTGTCCAATAATTTAAGATGTTGATACCCAGTTTTGATTGTGACTAACTGGAACACTACAATCACAACATTCCCTAGCTTTATATGAAAATCATATATATAAAATTATATAAAGAAACATCAAAGAAATTGCTCCTAATGTGTAAAAGATCTTTAATAATATAACAGATGTGGGGTTAACTTTATGCAGACTTGTTTACATGATTGTAGTCCTCCTAGTGTCCGATATAAGAGTTGGTGATTGGGCGACTCCACTAAAATGTCTAATTAATAGGTTTTGTTTTTAGATATGAGAATAAAATTGAGACATTAGGGTTTCTTTTGCGCGCTCGTTTCGGTATAATTTGTAAGATTGGAAAAGTTTGGGGATCACCATTAGCTCTCGTGTTTTAGTTGGTGTCAAAGAGACAAAAGAACTATATTGTGTATCTCCTAGTAGGTCGGTTGGTGAGATTTGGTCTTCTCTAACCACAAGTTGCATATTTCGGAGGTGATACTTGTGTAAGCGTAACCTTTCTATTTATATTAATTGGAAGGTGAAAATGAGGTCATGACCCATTTTAAGATTTTTCATATATTAGTCCATTTGTTTTGGTAGAGCCGATTTTTGTTATCGTGAAACTTGATCCAAACATCTTTATTGTAACACATGTCCTTCTTACTCAAGATGACACATTGTCTCGTATTATTTATATTGTTTATAATAGTTACATGTGAAATTGAAACAAATTCAAATATTTGTTATATCATGTAGTGATAAAATTCTCAACTTCAAAAGTCAGTTCAACAATTTCAGTGATCTTCATCTTTTGCGAATTTTGCTAATTTTGATTTGTTAAAAAATCGATAAATTAGAATTATATAATTTTGAATTAGTAATTATATTAATTATTGTATTTTATTATTTTGTTCTAGTTTATAATAAGACAATGTTATTTTAGTTTTAAGCTGACGAAACTCATCAAATGAGATTGACAAGTTTCTCAATTAACTCACCCCATTTTGTATTCTAATGATTTAAGTTATAACTCATTGTTTCCATTTTATTTGTTTTTCGTTATATGCAGACACAGAATTGAACTCCTCAATAGTGCTTATGAAGGCCATTTCTGTTTGGAGTTTCATTTACTCATCAATATGCTCATCTTTGATATTGTCCAATGAGATAATCACGAGACTGAAAACTTACCTGTTGATAAAATAACCATGGAAGTTTTAGCAGTTTGATCACACATCAGGAAGAAGCATCATAAAGTAAGCATGATACCATATCTTCACTTTCTAACTTAGATTGTAAAAGTGTAGACATTGAAGAGACCTCCCTTTTATGAGGATATTTAAAGGATGAAAGTGGACTTTCCGTCTCATTCTCTTGGTGTGTAGCTCTCCCAATTTAATTTGTAGAGATATCATTGAATTAATAATAATTCAATCCAATGGTGTATAATAATTCTAACTCTAACCCGAACCCTAAACCCCAACCCCAACTCCCAACTATAATCCTAAACCCTAACCACAACCCTAACTCTAAACCCCTTCGCCGGAATTATTGTCAACGGTGTTGCTTCGGGTTCGGGTTCAGATTTGGGTTAGCGTCCGGATTTGGGTTAGGGTTCGAGTTCGGGTTTAGGGTTAAGGTTAAAATTAGGAGTGTTATACATCATTGGATTGAATTATTATTAATCCAATGGTGGAGAGCACTCACCAAGAGAATGAGACTGAGTGAACTTTAGTGAACGTATTAAGCCTCGGTTTGGGCATAGACCCTTTTATTTCTCAACAACAAGTAACCGTATTAAAACAATGCAACCATATATTTTCCTTTCTCTTTGAAAAATACATATGTTTCCTAACATTATTAGGCGGAGCCATTTTAGGTAGTACTAGGTTTATGCAAGAACTGCCTGAAGGAAGCCATTTTCAGCAATGAAAATTAACAAATCATATTGTTCTAATTTTGCCACATGGATGCCTTGCAACCATGGATTACTTAGATAAGATTGAAAAAGTAAAATTTATCAATGTTTTGGCTAAATTTTTCAAATCTCACTCATAATAACTAACAGGATTGATTAAATTGGAGATATGTTTTGTCCCCCAAAGTTGAAGTCCTTTCACGTTACTAATTTTCCCACTTTTTGAACTTCTTTTTATCTTCTCATCTAATTCGAAAGTTTGTGAGGAGTGGTCAAAAATCATGTCGACACTATGCTTCAATTCATAATAATGAGTCATACAATTAGGCTAAATAAAGTAAAATGATACATTTTAGAGTTAAATTTTCGGAACTGAACTAGCAATGCTAACGTGATATGTTGACTTTATTGACAGAATACAAAACGATTTACTGCTAATGTAATGCCGTGTAGACTTCATAATGCAACATGTTGATTACATTATGTGTCGTGCTAACTAGATTATGTGTCGTGATGACTTTATGTCATGGCAAAAGTCAAACGGTTTTAAGATAGTTTTTTTTTTTTTACAATAAAAAGAAATATATTAGTTAAGAACAAGTTTCAAGAGCATTACAAGACATTGATTTGCCACAATATGCGTCGTTACATAAATAAATCTCTTAACATAAACTAAGAAGTTGTTAAACAGATCTTTATGCAGAAACCTACAATCTTTAATCATGACAACATAACACGAAGAAACTTCAGGTGTGCGAGCCATTGATTGAACAAGAATCTAAGAGTCCGCTTCAACTTGAACATCAGAACAATCATTCATTGTGATCAAACTAAGCGCTTCCGAAATAGAAAGAACTTTCGTCAAATGAACCGGCTCTTCTAAGAAAACTTGATAACCACTCATAAAGGTGGATAAAATAATACCACTCATAAGGTGGACATACCAATATCACTCATAAAGGTGGACAAACAAAAAGACTATCAAATTAACCATAACAAAAAGATGAAATGAAGGTTTATTCGATAAAGAGAAAGCAAACTAAAATGAAGAAGGGGCTTATCTTTCGGCTTTTAGCCGGAAGAAAACCCCAAAACTTGAATGAACAACGAAAAAAATTCTTTGATGGCTAGGTTTGGAGAAAGGGAGCCGAATTAGGGTTTGTGAAAGAAACAACCTTTAAGCTGTTTTGATATTGCTTTTCAGTTAAATGCAGTGTTTAATAAATGTGAAAGCGAAAGATACGAGAGTGGTTTTAGGAAAAGTTAGAACTTATGAGAAAATCAGCTTATTTATAAAGTTGATATTGATATTTTTTATTTTTCAATAGTAATAACGCTTAATATAACTTGTAATAAATTATTATATTTTTACTTTTAGTTACTAATAAATGTTTATGGATTAATATATAAACATCGCTCTGAACTTTCCATTTTTTTTACTTAACCCCCTCAATTTAAGGGACAACTTATTAGCCACCTGAACTTGTACTTTCTTTTTCATTCGGCCCCTCAACTTGTCAAATATGACTCATTTTGCCTCTTTGTGCTGACATGACATAATATAAGTGGTACTAAAAAATTTATGCCACATCAACATAAAATGGACAAAGTGGGTGACATTTACAAGTTGAGGGGACTCAATGGAAAAACATTACTAGTTTATGAGGCTAAGTGGAAAACAATTACAAGTTCAAGTAGCTAATAAGTTATCCCTTAAGTTGAAGGTGCTAAGTGAAAAAATTGAACAAATTTAAGGTGCTACATATGTATTAAGCCAATGCTTATGAGTTTATGTAGCTATTTATTTGCTACAACAATGCCAGTTTCTTTGTTTTTTTTCCTTGCTTATATGGGTACGTTTGATGGGGTAGTGAGGCTGGAATTATAGAATTGGAACTCTGAACTTATTTATTATTGGGCTATAAACGAAATAAGATTGAGGTTGAAAAGCCCATAGAATGCCTTTTAATGGGCTCAAAAGTAAGCCCAAGTAGAGGTTTTAAAAAAATAATTGAAGCTTCACCGAGTTCCTCCCTCCCCAGCTACCAGTCAGTCTTTGTTGTTGTGGATAATTCGAGATCAACAACACAAGAGCATCTAGATCAAGCTAGAATCAAAACCAGACAGAGATGTCTTGCTTAGCTTGCTTTGCGTCATGCTGCTCAACGATGACGTGCGGTCTATGCACGTCAGTAGCTTCGGGAGTATCCAAGAAATCAGCAAGGCTAGCTTATTGTGCTCTCTTTGGTTTGTCGTTGATTGTCTCATGGATTCTCAGAGAAGTCGCTGCTCCTCTCTTGGAAAAATTACCTTGTATGTATATCTTATCTTATCTTATGTTTACTTGCTTATTTCTGATTCAAGTATCTATAGATGGATTTTATGTAATGAAGCTCATAATTATCCTGTATTTTGCATTTATGTTGCACACCCACTTCTCATTAGTAGCGTTTGTACATTTTTGTGTCCATCTCGGTCATTTCATGTCCGTTTTGTGCCTGTATCGGAGTCTGTTTTATGAAAGTTATACTTTAGAAATTAAGTTTTCTGTGTCAGCTTCTGTATCCATGTCTGTTTCCATGTCCGTATGAGTGCAACATAAGTTTGAATCAATTTCCTGAAATTTTGGAGCTTATCTTGGCTTTTTCTTTTTGAATTCTTATCATTTTCTAGTTTTAGTTACTGTAATGGCTTTTAAGGAATTTCCATTGCAGCTATGTTAACAATTTTGGTAGCAGGATATTTTGGTTATAGAGCCATTAGTTGAGGCTGTATAGTTCTAGTAGTGGACACAGGTTTCATCTTTTCGTATGAAAGGAGAAGGGTGCGATGATGATTAGATAATAATCTCGTTAATCTGAAATCAGTATGAGGATAATCTCTCTATCCATTCTTTCAATCTGAGCGCCTTTCTCCTTTCTAGAAAAATAGAAAAAAAAATCTTTTCGTATAAACCAAACTGGATATTTTTATCAATTTGTAATTTCCTTTTTCGGTCATGTTATATTGTGTTGATTATATTCTCTGTGTTGGATTGATTGATAGAATGATATTAAATTTTCAGCTATGGAAGTGTGATCTTATACATTATTTGCAGGGATAAATTCTTCTGATACTGATCAGTCAAAAGAGTGGTATCAGATACAGGCAGTGCTTCGCGTGAGCTTAGGGAATTGCTTGTTTTTTGCAATATTTGCACTGATAATGATTGGGGTGAAGGACCAAAATGATAGACGTGATTCGTGGCATCATGGCGGATGGATTGCAAAGATGGTGATATGGGCTTTGCTTGTCGTTCTCATGTTTTTCATGCCAAATGTCATCATCTCAATATACGGTCAGTTAAGCTTCTGGATGTTGATAACGGATGACTTTCAAATCTTATTGCTTTTTTCCCCTGTGCCTAGAACAGGATTCTGGTTCCTTGAAATGTGAATGAATCATACTAGACTTTTTTCCTGATATTTGTCGCTAAATGTCATAGGTGACCTGTGTAAACACATTTTAATTGCAGGAATTATGTCAAAATTTGGCGCTGGACTATTTTTGTTGGTTCAAGTGATTATACTGCTCGATTTTACGCACACATGGAATGATGCATGGGTTGAGAAAGATGAACAGAAATGGTTGGCACATATTCGTTTCTCGTAATTTTGTCTCCTGTGATTGCTCGATTTCTAACCTTTGAATTGCTTTCTTTAGGTATATTGCTCTGCTTGTTGTATCAATTGGATGCTACCTTGCAGCATTCGTATGCTCTGGTCTATTGTTTATATGGTTTAACCCGTCAGGACAAGACTGTGGCCTTAACGTCTTCTTCATTGTCATGACTATGATTCTTGCTTTTGGCTGTGGTATAATAGCCCTGCATCCCGCAGTAAGTTTTCTGTTGTTGCACGACTGTATCAACTTTTGATTTGTCATCGAATAAAACTGATTCTGGGACTTTATGGCTGCGGGTTTTATATAGGTTAATGGAAGTCTCTTGCCTGCTGCAGTGATATCAGTGTATTGTGCTTATGTTTGTTATACGGGTCTCTCTAGTGAGCCACACGGATATGCATGCAATGGCCTCAACAAAACAAAAGCAGTTTCTACAAGTACACTTCTTCTTGGGATGCTAACAACTGTTCTGTCCGTTGTATACTCTGCTGTTCGTGCTGGATCCTCATCAACGTTTCTCTCGCCACCATCATCGCCTAGAGCATCAGGTGATCTTTATAACCCGACATTTGATTTGACTCTATCTTGTATCTTATTGATCCCCAATGTTGCTAAATTGTTATCACAGATGCGAAAATACCGCTTCTTGGAGAAGAGTTGGAAGAGGGGAAGAAAGAAAAGAATGAAAAAGAAGCACGACCAGTGAGCTATTCGTATACTTTCTTCCACCTGATATTTGCCTTGGCTAGCATGTACTCGGCTATGCTTCTTTCCGGGTGGACGGATTCATCGGAAAGCTCGGATTTGATAGATGTTGGGTGGACATCAGTTTGGGTTCGAATCTGCACGGAGTGGGTCACTGTTGGACTCTATGTATGGACTCTCGTTGCCCCGTTACTGCTCCCGGACCGGGAGTTCTAGTTATGCTGTTGGTTGAGGGCAGGATGCTTCTGTATATATATAGTCTTGTGTTTGAGTTGTGTAGCTCTTCTGTTGTAGGTAAAAAAGAAAGTAAAATGAAAAACTATCCTATAACTATTTGTTTATTACAAAAGAGTAGAGAATACATATTGTTATGTAATTTTTTTTCTTTATTGAAGGAAAATATAGTTATGTGTTCTAAGTTTGAAGAAAAATACAGTTGTGCTTTGTAATTTTTTTTAAAACGAGGTGTTTCTCAAAATCAAAGAAGACTAACCATAAAGTTATTTTTCAAAAAATTGACTATATTAAATTAGAATGCAATTGAGATCTGCATGCCATTAAATTATGGCATTGTTGCAGTATTTATGATCCCTGCCTTTTTATATATTTATCGAGCATAGCCTAATTTTATTTTTTTGTTATTAGCATCACATGATATGAATATAATGTTGTCAAGTTATATCACCACTGTCAAATATAATTAATTAAAATATTAAGTAAATTAAATGTTATTAAATTGTATTACACACCTACAAAATTTTCAACATTTTAAATATGTGGGAACTAAAAATTTGATCATAAATTTGATTATGTATAGAAATAGAAATATGGCAATTAGAAAAAAAAAATCCGAAAATTCATCTTGTTAATTATTTCAAATTTTTCTTTTTGAAGGAAATTATTTCAATTTTTCATACACGCAACGCAACAATGTGACAAGAAAAGAATAATTCACAACAAAAACAAAATATAAAAAAATAAATCAACCCCAACCCCACCCCCAGCGGCCGCGCGTGTAAACCCTCCACCACTTCCGCCACCTGCCGCGGTTGTCATATCAGAAGATAAAAAATGAAAAACATTTACATACACCATACTCCGTAAAAACCCCCCTTCTTCTTCTTCTTCTTGCTCTCTTTTATGATGCACCATCTCCTCTTCACCATGCCCTCATCTTCTTCTTCCTCAAAACCCCTAAAATCATCAAACCCTAACCCTAACCCTAATTCAATTTCGTCATCTTCCTCTAGCCTCCTCTGCAAACACTCCCCATCAGCAACCCTAGACATCCTAATCCTAATCCTAGTCCTCTTCTCTGGTATCTTCCTCTTAACTTCATACTTCACCTACATCTTCCGCTCTCTTTCCATCCTCCTCTCCCACTCCTCCCTCAACCTCTCCCTCAATGTCCCCTACATTTGCGGCTTCTTCGCCCTCTTCGTCATCACGCTCCTCGTCGCGGAGTTCTGCTGCGGTCCGAGATCAAGAAAGTGTGACAAGGTTGGGTGTAAGGGCTTGAAGAAGGCTATGGAGTTTGATTTGCAGCTTCAGAGTGAGGATTGTGTTAAGTCTAGTGGGGCCAAGGAGATCGATAAGTTGCCCTGGAAAGGTGGCAGTGAAGGGAATCCTGATTATGAGTGTTTGAGAGCTGAGTTGAGGAAGATGGCTCCCGTTAATGGGAGGGCCGTGCTGCTCTTTCGGGCCAGGTGTGGGTGCCCTGTTGCTAAGTTGGAGGGTTGGGGTCCTAAGAAGGGTCGGCGCCATAAAAAGTAAGTTCAAAGACTCCGTTTTTCGTTGTTGTTTGTTGCTTTGGTTTGATGGCTTGAATTGTTTGTTTTGTTTTGTGGATGCTTTGACTTTCTTGTTGTATTATGAAATGATGAATCTTGTTCTTTATATGGTTTATTTTAGATTGAATCAGAAGAAAGATTGAGTTTTGCTGGCATTGTGATTTTCTTTCTCCTCTCCACCTTTGTGCCCTCTTATTATGCATATGCACGCCTTATTTCTGTTAGTTTAGGGAGTTTCGCTCAACTTAAAAATCTGGTTAATACTTGTACAAATTTCTGCATCCAAACAGCGTTAAAACTAAGAATGTTGAAACCCTGTATTAAATTGGTTTTATGTATTCATGAAGAATTCCAGTTCACGGTTGATGTTTGCTTAGTGGGACATTTTTGTTCAGGAATTGGATGGTTCTTGCAAATTATTCAATTGCTAATATGTAGCATTCAATATACAGATATATCACCATATATCAAGACTTGATACTTTTGCTAAATGAAACATAGGATGATAGGAAAGAAAGGTGTGAACTTTTATTATTGCTTTCTTTTCTGTTGTTTCCTGCTTTTGCTCTATTGGAGGAGCTTACTGATTAAATAGTTTGTTATGCTGCAATACCATGTGCTCTGCTACTTTTATATGTTGAATTGAATGTTGAGATTCTTATTGAGGGCTATGCGTCTCTGATGTAGCTGAATTCTGTTCATTATTTTGAGAGGGAACTTGACGAGAAAGTATGAATACTTAGTGGAGCCTGAAGGCTTGGACTATTAATGATATATTAGTTGAAATTAGGGGGACTGCTCAATATAATTATCCATAGAGCACAAATTCTTTTGGTTGAGATCTCAGTCATAGCATGAGTGAAAACGTTGAAAATGAACTAGGTTACTTTTAAATTTTGTTAAAGCTTAAATAAAATTGTTCAAGATTATTAGATGTATGCTGTTGTTAGGGTTCATTGCTTCAGATTATTTTATTAGTTAATTAGTTTGCCCCATGATAAGCAAAGCGGAATGAGCAGACTATCCTGACTTTCCTGCATCTTATTTGCTGAGTTAAATTTGAATATTTAAAGCTTGAGGTTGGCTAGTTGACTTTTTTATGTTTATTACTTTTGGTGCTCTCTATTTGGCTATTTCAATCCTTTGACAAAATAAGGTTTCAACAAAATATGTAATGGGTTTTGATAATCTAATATGGAGTGCTTTAGATGTGGATTAATGTTTTGGTCCTGAGGTTGGTAGTTTTGCCAAAATGACATCAAAAGTTCTTTATTTGAAATGAAGTACAGAAAGTAGTAGTATAACAACTTAGAACTATCTGAATCAGGGCGCTTAAATGATGTGCATGACCTCTTGAACTGTTTTGTGAGAATGAGCAATTTTCCCTTAATTTCTTGCTCATTGGTCCTCTGATGTATGTGCATGTGCACATGTTTTGACTTCTTGAGAATGCAGAAATACTTGTTTAGGGCATGCAAACTCGAGTAATTAAGAACTTAAAGCGCTTAAACTAGTATGCAGCAGATTTTAAGTGAGACAAAACCGCCTAAAGACTTTCTGACAAGCCTTGAACTGATTAAGTTGATTCACTCATCTGCAGGAAGAAAAACAAAAGTAGGCTAATGCAAGCTATGTGGAAACTGTAATTTTATCTTAATTTTAGTTGCCTGTCTTTTCTTTTTCTTGTATGTGTGCAGTAGGAACTTGTTTTGGAGATGAGGTGAGCAATTGTCTGGGTATGCCTTTCTTATTTTTCTTTCTTTGTCCTATGTGATAAATGTAAGCATGCTTGCCCACTACTGGCTGCTAGAAGTCAAATATAGGGTTGTTAGTAGGGCTGATGTGACCACTAGATGGCTGCTACTAGGGCTGCTATGTTTGCTTAATTGTGGGAGTAATTTAGGAAGAACCTTGTACAAGCATGTGTATTCATCTTAACATAATAATGTAGCTTTCAGATTACATGGTATGTAAAAATCAAAAGAAAAAATATTGTTATGTTCAAATTAATTATTTATAAGAAAAAACCTACAATGCTGGCAAAATAAATGATCTTATTCGAGATCACTCACATACAAAATTCAGAATAAGAAAATTGTTTGCTAAGAAGGCAAATTACATCTTATTGCATGAAATAGAACCATCCTATGCTTGAACAAGCACTTAAATATTTAAATCAAGGCCTCACGAGTGGTCGGAGTTATGCCCATCTATAAAACAGTATTATATGTATATTCTAAATAATTTAAATTAAATAATGATACACCAAAATCTCAGCATTCATAAGATGTTGCCATGACATTGACGAACCCGTTATCTGGCTTCCTTCATTTTGTGTTTGTTCATGTTGTTCAGCTACCTTGGAGTTATTCTTTTGCACTTGGAGTTATTAATCTTGCTACATATTTATGAGCACTGGATTTTCACAGCAAGAAACTGTTATTGGCTGACCTGTTTTGAATCCTTTGCTTAATATTCACATCCTAGTCGAGAAGTTGCATCTGTTTTCAGGCATTTATGGCGCATTTCACTAAATTATCAGTCTGTTTAGGCATTCATGTGTTTCTTTTTTTCATTATTTTTGCATTTTCTGGAGTGAAGGAAGAACTGATTTAAACAATTTTAAGTGTTTGTTTTTGTTTTTTGATTGTCCATCTGTGTGCTTGAATTACTTGAAGAACTGTTTCATTGGTGTTTATCCATTTGAAGTAGTTTTCGTATTGCTACGAGTGTCTTGAAATGTGATATTTTATTGTGAAAAATTATAAAGTCTAGTGTTTTGGTTCTTGCAGGGCACTGAGTAATTTGGCTACTAACGGGGGAGACCATCGCTGATCGATGTGGGAGGTCCCAAACCCAATGTTGGGGCCATCTTTTTATGTTGTTTCTCATCTTCTTCTTCACTATCATGTTTTAGAATCCAGATTTTGATTTTTTATTTAGAAGATTACTTGGACCATTTTCGAAATTTGAAATCACATAATCTGGCAGCTGACTTTTTGTCCTTCAGATTATTCTAATTTCTGAAAAGATGGATATACCAAACTCATTTCATTTCTGGAAGAAGAATATACAAACAAGCTCAGTGGGAACCAATAAAATATTGAATATATATGAATCCCAAATTTATTTTTGTTCATTTTAATATCCAACTCTTTTTTATTCGTCATTTTATTGATGCTGATTAATGATGCCAAATTGCCAATGGCACTTTCACTATACAAAAATATGGTTTTATTTAACCACTTGAATGGTTCCATCTAGGATTTTCTCTGTATGCTCAATTTGTGTCAGTCGGGTTCATGACGCGTGTGTTGTGTCGTGTATAATTAACACCTCTAGTTCCAACTGACTGCAATAAGAATTGCCAAATGACAGATCACAAGTACTGGGGAGTTAAAGAAAATATGCAAGGTGGGATCGAAAGTTTAAGAATTTCAAGAAAAATATAAGTACTTCATGTATCAATAAAACGTAAATTAGTCATTGTTAGAGAACGTACATAAAAGGTAAATTCGTCATTGTTAATAGAACATGTTTAGCATGAACACCACGTGTGTCAATCAATGTAGTAAGACAACAGATTACAGATCCTTGGACAGTCGAGGATCTTTGGAGAGTTGTCGGGAACAAGTCAATTTTTGAGTACTTGCCGGGGTTTGGCAGTCCGTTGAATCAAGTTCGAGTCTCGATTTTGAGCCGTAAGACGGACAATCCTATGTTTTGGGGCCATAACTTGTATCCAGTTCTACTACTGTTCTGTTTGATGACCATTCCCAGAAACAATACAAAAGGGAAGTCTTTTCCCTCCAAAATCCCATCTTTCTCATGATCTTCATCTCATCTTTCAAATCCAAATCTCATCTCTGCTATCTCAAACCTTCTCCTTTCCTCAAATGGGTATCCACCCAACCCCATCTCCTTCATCAATCAGAAACCCCATTTCCCCAATTCAATCCCGGAACAGACCAATTGAACTCCGATCACGAGCCACTTTTCTTATCCGCTCTCAAACCATGTTCAAATTCAAACCCTTTATCCCTCCCTCGAGGCCGGAAAATCCACTGCCTTGTTCTAAAACATGGCCTCGAATCAAACACTCTTATACACAACAGTTTGATCAACATGTATGCTAAATGTGGGGTTTTGTCTGATGCTATGTCATTGTTTGATGTATGTCCCAAATGGGACCCCGTGCCTTTCAATATAATGATCGCTGCGAATGTGAAATCAGGGAAGTTAGAAAGTGCCCGTAAATTGTTCGATGAAATGCCTGAAAAGAGTTGTGTTGCGTATACTTCTATGATCATGGGGTTTTCCGGGATTGATTGTTGGAGTGAAGCTATTGAGCTTTTTAAGGAGATGAGAAATTTGGGGATTTTTCCTAATGAAGTGACAATGGCGACTATGATCTCGGGTTTACCGCGTGCATGTGGGATTTGGGGTTGTAGAGTGATTCATGCGCAAGTGATTAAGATGATGTTGATTGGGTTAGTTCGTATTTCGACTAATTTGGTACATATGTATTGTGTTTGTTCATGTTTAGTTGAGGGAAGAGCTTTGTTTGATGAAATGCTGGAGAGGAATTTAGTTTCGTGGAATGTGATGTTAAATGGTTATTCAAAAGCTGGGTTACTTGATTTGGCTACAGAGGTTTTTGATAAGATACCGAATAAAGATGTTGTTTCATGGTGTACGATTATTGATGGTTATGTTCAAGTCGAAAAGTTAAGTGAAGCTCTCATGATGTATAGATCAATGCTTGATGTAGGGTTGCAGCCGAATGATTTTGTCATGGTTGATTTGATTTCGGCGTGTGGGAAAAGAACAGCACGCGCTGAGGGTTTGCAATTACATTGTGCTGCTGTAAAAATGGGATTTGATTGTTATGATTTTATTCAGGCAAGTATAACCCATTTTTATGCAGAATGTGGCAGGATTAGTGAGGCGTGTTTGCAGTTTAGACTCGGTAATAAGGACAATGTTGCTTCTTGGAATGCTCTCATTGCTGGATTTATACGAAATGGAGTGATTGATAAGGCACGGGAATTGTTCAATGAGATGCCGGAGAGAGATGTGTTTTCGTGGAGTACCATGATTTCTGGTTACACACAGAATGAACAGCCTAAATTGGCATTAGAATTGTTCCATGAAATGGTAGCTAGCAAGATCAAACCGACTCAAGTGACAATGGTTAGCGTATTCTCAGCAATTGCTTCTTTAGGAACTTTGAGAGAAGGAAGAGAGGCACACCGATACATCCGTGATAACTCCATTTCTTTTAGTGACAATTTAAGCGCTGGAATCATCGATATGTACGCCAAATGTGGAAGCATTAACACTGCCCTAGACATGTTCTATGAAATCCGGGATAAAGCCTCCACGGTATCACCATGGAATGCGATTATTTGTGGGTTAGCCTTGCACGGGCGAGCTAATCTTTCTCTTGAAATATTTTCGGAATTACAAAATCGTGATATGAAACTCAATGCGATTACATTTGTTGGAGTACTCAGTGCCTGCTGCCACTGTGGCTTAGTTGAGACAGGAGAGAGACATTTTAGGAGCATGAAAAGTATACATAATATAGATCCGGACATAAAGCACTATGGTTGTATGGTGGATCTGTTTGGAAGAGCGGGACGGGTTGAAGAAGCGGAGGAAATGATAAGGAAGATGCCGATGAAAGCGGATGTGGTGATATGGGGAACATTGTTAGCAGCATGTAGAACACATGGGAATATGGATGTAGGAGAAAGAGCTGCTCAAGAATTGGCAAGATTGGAACCATCCCATGGAGGAAGCAGAGTTCTTTTATCAAACTTATATGCAGATGCAGGCAAATGGGAGGAGGCATGGTCTGTGAGGAGAACTATGAAAAACTGCAGAATACAGAATTTACCAGGCTATAGTGGAGTGACATGATATAGCCCAGTAATCCTAGGTATTTCTAGTCGTTATCCAATTTCTCTAGGTTTCGATCTTTTCGATTTATTGAAGATAAGTCTCCAAGCATCAGGAAAGTTAGCGATGAATCTAAAACTGGTTAAAAGATCATTGTTAATTTCATTTCTATTTAGAATTGAAACTGAGTGAAATCGCATTTTGTTAAGTGTTTAAAAGTAGCTTTTACACTTTGTGTTGGTAGCAATATGAAAAGTGTATAATCTCATTTAAATAGTAATTTATGTAGTTTTGTAGATAGATCAAATGAGTCGCATTTTACCAGTTGAATTTTTTGTTTACATCCAACATTTTTGGTATCTGGACTTTAATGTGCCGAATTATATTGGTCGAAAATTCAATGTGTCAAATTGAAAGATGATGGTTTTAATCGACAAAACTAGTAAAGATCAATATTCATCTAAGAAACTTTGTTGCTTTTGCATTAAGAACAAAAATATTTGTTTAGCATTAAGAAACAACTCCCAAAAGAAATTCTTAAAGAAAAATCAACTAAATTCTACTAGCTCCTAGTAACAATAACAAGCGGTAGATATAAACAGCCGAACCAAACAAAATCCTTCTTCCTGACGAGTTAAGCCGCATCAGATTCTTCATTTGTACAAAGATTGCTCTACTACTACTCAAAGCATGTGGGTATAGTGGAAAAAATTAAACCTAGTGTACAACTGAAATAAAACACTAAATCTGAAACACAAATTAGTAATCCTGAATTATTAGTTCAGCAGCAGCACCCATTGTCTTCTTTCCACCAATTCCTAACAAAGCTTGTGCTAACTCCTTCTCATTCCACTGCCTCAACCCTCTACTTAGTCTCTTTAAAACATCCGCATCTACCTCGAGTACCCAAGAAGGTGTACAACATACCATTAGGCTCACAAATCCCGACACGTAGGATCGCCAAATTGCCCAATCGCAACCCAGTGATATCTTCCCGTCAACCGTGCTTGCTAGAAGTTCCATATGTGCACCAAGGACTTTAGGACGCCGCTTTGATGCTGATGTCGATGAATCGATCCCCCAAGCAAATGCTCCACAGAGTACAGCAAAGTATGCGATTGCGTATCCTTGAAGCATTGCAACCATCCCCTTGGGTCCTTCTTGCTCGGACCTGTGAACAGCTATGAACCAAGAAGGCAAAGTTTCCTTGAATAAGGATTGAACCAATCCTGCGCCACCGGATAGCCATACTAGAGAAGCTCCGAGTGAAGCTGCAAGTTTCACTTGAGTCATTGCTGCAGTGAGCGAAACCTGTCCACATCTCAGACCGTTCTTCGTTCTCTTCAACTTCTCTAGCTTTTCTTTTGGAAGCCCACTGCAAGCTACGTCTTTCACGGAGTTCATTATGAGAGAGATAATTTCTTCAGTGATGAACACGATTTCTCTAATGGATCGGTAAACACGTAGATAAAGGATTCCCGGGGCAACAGCCGAAATCCCACCACAGAAATGAGAGCCAAATCCGTGGCCAAGAAGAGCGCCAACTCCACCATTGCTTGACAGAGCTGTGGCACCAAGACCGAGTGTAGCAGTAAAGCAGCTTTTGAGAAGTTGAGACACTGCATCACTATTGTGGAGGAACACAGTACGAGATGCGGAGAAGACAAGGAAGTCAAACCAACGTCTTGCCTTTTGGGTCCATAGGGAAGCAACTATGGGCATGCAAGGCCAAGGGCAACCAGCTGCAAGGCACTCCAAGGCTGGACCAGCTAAATTTAGAAATCTTTCCGAGGCTTTGTCGATTTTGTATGTTATGGTGAGGCTCACAAAGGCAGCCAACGGCAACGGAAGTGTAGCTGGAGAGCTTCCTCCTGTGAATAATACATTTTAGAAGAAATACAGGAAAGTTATGTGGAATCATTCAGCTAAGAAGTTTGATACTAATAATATAATGCTTCCGAGTCAGAACCGATTCTTTGAGACATAAGTATGGCTATGAAAGCATACAGAAGTTGAAATTGTAGAAAGCCATACCTGCGGCAAGACTTGGAATATCAACACCAGTAGCCGCTAAAATTTTCTTGATCTTTTCCTCAACGTTGGACAAGTTTGCTGCAGGACTTGGCCAATCTGTACCATTCATGAATACCGGCTTCCAAACACCTCGGCTTACTTCAGCTGAGAAGTAGCTAACGATGGTTGCCAAAGACGCAGGAAGAAAGTCAGCTAGATCTTTAAGCCCTGCAATCATTAGACATTTTCGGTCACTGGAGAATACTTTCTGAAAGCAATAATAAAGCAGTAGCTTATCGTTTAGATTTCAGGCATATTTTGTTCGAATGTAAGCGAGTCCAGAAAGATAGGCATGCCAACTGACCTGTAGCCAGTTCACGCGGGGAAAGCCTTCCATGTGCACAGGCAGTCAATGCTGCATCAACGACAAAAGGAACGGATTCCAAGATGTCCCATGCAGGCAATTTAGGCCTCATACTGGAGTCTTCACTTACAGATCCAGATGAACCACTACTTCCAGAATTAATCGTAGTTACAGTTTGACTTCCTCTGTTGATCTTTCTAAACATCATGTTAAGAAGCATATTGACAGTATGATGAACAGGAGTTCCATGAACAAGACCCGAGAGGGTGGAAGCGATGCACTTTTGATGCTGTCGATACCATACTTTCAATTTCGGGAAAGAATCTACAAATATTGGCTGTGGAGATGATGATGTTGCAACTGCAGAGAGTCTCCTTTTGTTTCGATCCTTGTGGTTGTTTGTTGAATAGACTAAGTGGGAGTTACGTACAGATAGGAGGTATTCAGGAGTTAGCTGGGATCCAACTGTTGGAACATCTCCAACTCCATGTTCAAGAGGGGGGTGATTAAACCGCCATAGCTTCAAAAGGAGAGCAAATGCATTTGAAAACACAGCATGAGCATTGATTTCTTCCCCAGTAGGAAGAGGCCATGAAACATCTGGCACACATGACCCAAACACCTCACAGATTGGCATCAATGAGCACGCAAGTTGTGGAACCTGGAAAAATTAAGTTAGTGAATGTGATCATCACTTCATTGATGAAATACAAACAATTAGTTAAACGCTAAGTATAATCATTCTAAACTAATCTAGCCAAAGCACAATGAATTAATGTCTAACTGAAGCAGTTAATAGGTTTTTCGAGACTTACTAAGCCATGTAATGAGAATATCTGAACACAATCAACAGATGCTAATGCAACAATAAGAACATTCAGGATTGGAGCATGGCTTATCAAATGGCTTTCCGTCCCGGAATAATTCATAGGTGCTGGAGGAGACAATAATCTTGTTATGAAATGAACAGTATGTTCCTGAAAAAAGAAAATTAGAGTAAGCATCATATCAAGGCAATTGGATTAATAACTACAAATGCTGTAAAAGAATATCACTAGTTACCTGTATATTCCAACCCCGAAGAAGAGAAGCCCCACAAAGAATTGTAGCAGCAGATATCTTCTCATCATCTGACCCTTTGACGGCAAGCTCATATACTTTCTCGAGCTCTGCTAAACTTCCATCAAATCCATGAGTGTAAATTCAGTTGCTTAATCTTTGGTTAGTTTACAAAAAAGAAGCATCTGAAATACCTGGCTTCAAAAGGTGTAGCTGAAGACCAGGCAAAAATTAAACAATTAGACAATTTCAAATCTATTCACACTTTACATTTTAGGTGCTTTCGTGAACCAAGTTTAGCAATCATAATAAACTCAAGGTGTGAAAGCATAGAATGCTTTAGGAAGATTGGATTCCATCAGTTGATAGTGAAAGAAAGTTATTTTGAGCTATATCTTTAAGGACATTCTACAAATCAACAAGAAGCTTGAGCTATAGACCACCAATCACCATAAAACAGAACTCAAACCCGAGGGACAAACCATAGGTGTGAGCACATGAAGATTAACTAGTCAAAACTTGGTCCGGGTTAATTTACCACATTATGTTCTTAAGAGGAATATCTAAGAGTGTACCTTGAAGCAGGACTTGAAACCAGAGAACTTGTCATCACTGGGGTGAGTGGGGCTCCCTTAAAGAATGAAGACCAACCAGGAACTTGCGCTGGTGTGCTGTGAGGTATCTGGTTCATGCATCCATTCACATAACCAGGCCAGAAATATGCTGACGTGTCCAACAGATTTCTAGCAATGCAAGCCTCAACGATTAGATGGCGCATGTTTCCAGCTGAAAGAAATAACATAAAACTTCCTTTTAGATTAAATTGGACTGACCTATACCTACAAGTAAGAAAAGAGAACTTCATCGAACTTAAGAAAAAATAGGAGTAACTTACAACAATTGATTGGCAGGTCATTGGTATTGATACACTCCAAGAACGAACTCCCTACATTGATACCAGAGACAAACAACATTGCTTTAGCAGCAGCCTGATTGGCTGCTGAAACTACGGATTGAGGTGGATTCAACAAGCCTTGATAATCTCCAAGTAACTGTAAGCATGAAACCAAATCACTGCGGCAATTTCCTGTAGCCTTCTTGTCCTTCCAGAGAGTTGTGGAGCCACATTCTAAATCGTCAATAGGTGCATTTTCCTCTTCATCAATAAGATCAGTAACCACCAGGGGTACGATTGATAGTAATATGGATAAGCGAGTATCCAAACGAGGAATAGGGCCCTCTATGGGATCTCTTTCCTGACAACTAACAAGAATTCCAATGAGTTACAGAACGAAGTTCTTGAAATAGAGAAGCTTTAAATCAAATCATCAGTCTGGAATTAAAAGAAGGGCATACTGAGCCAAATCCTGTTCCTGGAAACAACCTGGGAACTATAACCATATATAATAAGCCTCAAATTAAGAGAAAGCTTGGTGCCATAGATAAATATAGTGGTCACGAATTCTCATCACATGCATTCCATACCACTCTTAAACTAGTTCAGATAAAGGATGAATTCAAGCAACCAAATCACGATCTTTTTCCCCATTAAAATGTCATGATCAAGACAACCTAACATACAAGAAGCATTTTATGCTCTAAATAGCATGGAATATGAGTTCAGAATCTTTTTCCCTTTCAATGTACTTTTTCAAATCCAGTTATAACTTAAAACAAACTCTTACCCTTTGAACAAGACGAAGAGCCGCAATCCAAAGGCCTAAGAAGGTATTGTGCCATGTAGTGTTGTTTATTGCTTGAAGAGTCTTAGTTAAACCTGAAAATATGTGATATTAGTCTTTCTTGACCAGAATGATAAAAAAATCCACTTAGAGAATACTTTGAGAAACAAGGCCGGGTACAGGTCATGCCTGTTATTATTTCAATAGTACTTGTTGCATTAACTTGATACCCATCCATGGCATCTTCTAATGCAAGATCAAGCGGAAGCCAAAGTGCAGAAGGACTAGTTCCATGGCAAAGACCAGCAGAAGAGACTAAAGATCCTAAAGCCATAAAAGAATAGAACTTTTGCAATGAACTTTTCTTGGTTTCTCGAGTCATTGCAATACAAGATTCCAAAGTCAACCGCATAAATTCCTCTCCGTTTAAAGTTTTTGAATTTCTTATTGCTGATGAATTAGTTCCAAGCAGTTGTAATCTTTCGACAAATCTTGCCCAATGCGAGGGTCTGATGCAACAACAATTAAAATGGTGTAAACAGAAAAGTGCACATTCAAAACAACGTTCGTTCAAGGGCAAAAGTATGCATACAAGTTTTGTTGTGCTAACTGAAGAAGCCGTGAAGTTAATTCATCTCTTAGAAATAGGCCAATCATCTCAATAGCCATTTCTGTATTCAAAATTTGCAGTTTCTCATGATGTGCAATCCTCTTTTCATCATAACTATCATGACCATCTATTTCCATTTCTTGAGGTTTTGTTGCCCACTTCGATGTCTTCTCTGGAGTAAGTTCCAGCAAACCTTCATCATCCAAAGATGCATCTAACAACTGCAACACAATTGAATAGATAAACTCAACCACAAGAATCCCAGGATCACTAGCTTGCAGACCGAAATTCTGGGACAGAAGAAGAATATCATCTATGGATTGCATGATCCTGTACGAAAAGGAGAAAATATCACAATTGAAAGAAAGAAAAAAAAAAGTTCAATTTCTTAAATTCCCCAAAAAGTCACCTAAACGTGAGTTAGTGATAGAGAACAATATGTTGATATAATGAATCAGAAAGTTAGTAGCCAAAGTTTCTTTTCGTTTTGATTTGTAAGGTAGTTTTTTGAATTTTATGTAGACTTGCAGCTTTGAAAAGCATAAGGATTGTTCAATTGTAGACACGATGAAGGATGAAGTACAAACTAAAGTGTTAAGCAATACTAACAGCAAAAGGGAATTAAACACTGAATAAGCCTGCATTTTCCCACATCATACGACAAAAACTTAGGACTCACTTTTCAAAATTTTGCACGTTGATTTGCCACTTCAGCGAAAAAGCATGTCTCTTGAGAAGTTCCATGAATAGCCTGTATGCCACAGGTCGGAAACGTCGACATGGAATAACCCTAATGAAATCATGAAAGCAATGGTCAAACAACAAGCAGTTTTCTTAAGCACAGACATTGCAGATATTCCAGTTAGAGAATAAGACAAAAAGAAAATGGAAACATCAAGAGAATATAATTCCAAGTTTGCATTGGACCCAATAACAAGTAATCCATTGTCCTAATTTTATTTAACTAAGAATCAAACAAACACATTGCTAGATGAAAATGTACACAACTAAAATCTATCTAATATGTGAACCGCTAGCCAAGAGAGAGCTCCAGGGTGGGCTATCGTGTCAAAATCATGTTATGTCACATATATATGTCCCGCACGATTATATCTTGATATAAATTCAAGAAAAATGAGAATCGTGTCGTGTCAATCGGATTGTGTCTGTAAGTTGTGTGAGATTGCCACCCCTTAGCACCCTCCCTTCTCTGGTCCCACACCAACCCCAATATGCAAAATAATAAAATGGATAATAAGAAATAAAACAAAGAGAATAGAACCAAGTTTAATGCTATATTTTCTTGTACTTGAGTTAGTTGAGTAGACTTGAGGTACCAGAAAAGGTTGACAAAAAGGCAACAAAGAAAAAAGCTCCATCTGTCTGTTTTATAGCTCCAATTTTTAATGAGCATAAACAAATTCAACATTGACAATACATAACAAATGTCAAACTTGAAAGAAGATTATCAGAATGAAAATACAACGTAAATAGTCAATGGAGAAAGGGTCATGAATCATTGAATAAGATCTACTATTGAAAAAGTCATCTTTTGTAACATTTGTCTCTTGATCTTTTTGCTTCTCGTCTATTATTTGGTAACATTTAAAGTTGACCTATCAAAATTGATAATATCTCCATCAATAGGGACACTAAGCTAACAATTCTATTAAAACTTTAAAATCAAACCACCTCAACAGAAACTTGATCCATAAAAATTTAATTACATGGTTAAAATTTAATAAAATGGTTAACTTATTATTGATATTGATTGAAATTTCAGCAAAATTTTATAAGTTATGAGATCAATATATTTGGTTGATTTATGAAACATTCTTTTTAATTCTAGTTTTTTTCTTTTCTTTTCTTTTCCAAATGGAGTCAAAATCAGCCGGAAAAGTTAAAATCTTATTCAAGAAAACTAGGATTTCAATTTTCAATGGGAAACAAAGACAAAACTTGAAATTAAAAATAATAAAATAAATTTCTACTTTACTATATAGTCCAAAAACATAAATCAGAACATTATCAACTCACTTACGTCTACTCCCTAGTCTCCACATCAAAAGAAAAAAAAAACTTACTCCCGCATTTGCATCCTCTCAAGTTGAAAATCGATTTGGGAATCTGTATCCGAGCACACTAATTGATAGATGACGAAACCCGACACAAATTAATTGTTTTTGTTAACAAAACTTGTAACAACAACTTATTTGAATGGTAACTTACTTGAATTAATACCAATTAATTGTAGCATGTAGCTCAATTGATACCATTATCAATGTATGAATGGGGTAGTCCAGAGTTGGAGTACAAATTCATCGAATTAACAACTAGCAATGTATGGGGTCAAATGTTACCAAATAATAAAACGAGCAAAGTAGCAAACATTTTGATGCTAAGAGTAGTCTAAACCTATAATCCATGAAGCTATCATCTAAAATTTTCAATCTTGTTGAGAAACCCTAAATAAAATTGAGAAACTGACTGACCTACGAGAAAGCAGAGCAAGAAGCAGCGATGGAGGAACAATGTTGAGAACCAAAGCCTTGTCAAGAAACTTCCAGAGAAGAGGAAGATTATGATCCCAACAAATGTAAGACACTATGAATTCTGCCAGCTCTGGAGACGGCAAATCGACGCCGTTTGAGCTCAAATTTGAGGATATTTGTAGAGCCCAAAGCAGAGGATCGGCGCCGTTCTCTTCTGCATACTTGGTTATGTCTGCAATTGAATCCCACATCTCGGAAGCTGCCATTTTTCACCTAGATTTCAAGCTTTACTCAGAATTTTTCAACTGAAAAAATGGTGCCTTTTGCTTTCTCCGACTAGCTTCCTTTTTAATTATTTTGCCGGGTTTTCTCAATTTCACGAATTATAAAATTCACTATTATTACTTATATACGGCGATTTCACCAGAACCAAGGGCATTTTCGGTAATATTATTTTTATATCTTTTGGTTATATTAATTGATTGTAAATATTTTTGAAAAAATATAGTTATCTGCTAATTATTTTTTAAGACTCAGTATGATATTGTTTTTCCAGCTGTTAAAAACACATTTCCTAGCTAAAAGTAAAGTTTTTTGTCAAAATAAGAAATCAGTTGTTAGATCAATTGACTTTAGTCCAACTGGTACACTCACCAATGTGAGTGGGGAGTCCAGAACTCGAATCTTGCTTCTTACAAATTTTTCAAAAAAATAATAAATCAGTTGTTAGAATTTATGCTTCATTTTTTTTTAGAACAATTTATGCAAAGATTCCAAATCGATATTTGTTAACTATAATATACTTAACTTTTATACATACATGTGTTTCTTTTTACTTATTAATCTTTAGGACATTTAAAATGTATTTTACTGGTCATAAATACTATCCTAATTTTAGCAATTTAAAGCTAATTACCATTTAAGTAATTGATATTTAGATGCAAATGTAGTGATAAAGATAAATAATTTGATTCGTCTTTATATCTTTAAAAATGTATTATGATATTATTAGATTTTGTTTTCATCAATTTTCTAATCACCTACTATAATAAGAAAGGAAAATATCTAAATCTACACTTCAAATTTATTTGTAAGTTTCTGATATAGGTAAATGTTTCTATAATTACTATTTACTACTCCCTCCGTTCCATAATATAAGGCCTTTTGACTTTTCTATTTTTTCCAAAATATAAGCTCTTTTGGCAATAAAAGGAATAATTATTTAAGGAATTTCCATCACTACCCTTTTCATTTAAGAAATAATATATTATTAGAGAGAGTGATGGAGATATTTTCAGCACATTAATTAGAGGTAAATTAGTATTTGCAGTGACATTCTTATTTTTACTCTAAATGGCAAAAAAGCCTTATATTATAAAACGGAGGAAATATAATTTTTAATATTTATTATATAATACTAATTTTATGTGAAAATTTAGTGAATTGATAAAATAGGATCTCTCAACAAACAATTGTGAACACTAAAAAAAAACAATTGTGAAATCATATTGGATTTAACAATGATGACTTTCAAGTTTTAACAAGACAATAAATGCAAAATGATAATTTTTCATTATGAACTTCCATCCATTTTAGTAAACTTTTGAAGGTAATTTCATGAATTTTATATCTTTAAATAATGACATTTCAACCTATGAATCCATATCATATGACCAATGCTCAACATTACATAACTCATATACAGTAATGTTCAAGCGGTCATTGGATGTCCAAATTCAATTTGAACATTGACCCTAAATCTAACAATTTCGTTCATATGCACATTAAAACCTAAACCCTAGACACTAAAAACTAAATCCTAGACCCTAAATCATCGACCCTAGATGACGTGATACTCCAGACTAATAATTCGATGACACGTCACATGTTAGTATCTAGAGTCGATGATTTAGGGTCTAGGGTTTAGTTTTTAGTGTCTAGGGTCGATGATTTAGGGTCTAGGGTTTAGTTTTTAGTGTCTAGGGTTTAGTTTTTAATGTGAATGTATACGAAATTGTTAGATCTAATGGTCAATGTCCAAATTTAATTTGAACATTCAAGGACCACTTATCAAATTATTGTCTTACCTAATTATATATCACATAATTCATGAGATATATTAGAATTATCTAATTATGCATTTGATATTAACCCCTTACCATATAAAACTTTTCTAATGTAAGTTTAATTCTATATTATGACATGTACACTTTCTAATCAGAAGAAAGTTCTATTACAAAATGATTTATGCTCTTTTATAGGCAAGCATTTTTTCAAGAAAATTCTCACTAGCCTTTATAAATTCAACTTCATAATGATTTAAGAGTTGAATTCTATAATTCAAATTAAGATAAAGGTCATTTTACAAAAGTAAGCTTTTATCTAGAAAAAACATCCAATTAATTAAAAAGAAGCAAATGCAAGACCGAGTATCCGATCTACTGTTGATATTTTTATGATCTGTTTAATTCAATTGTTGATGTTAGTTTTTTTGATAATGTGATTATCTACTTACTATAAGTTGATTAATAAACATTTTATTTAGTCGATTAAAAGTTCTTTCATACACTTATAGAAACATGTTGTATAACACCTTAATATGCCTAATTGATATGAAAAATGAATTTATTCACAAGCAATACATAATTCTACCAACTATAAACATCTAAAAACTATAGACTACAAAATTTCGAGATGCAAATATAGTAATGAACATGAGGATGAGGGAGATAGGTTCATGTGAGACAAAGCCAATACGGAGAGACTTTTTTTAGTGCGAGACAATTAAAAAGTGGTGGCAATTTTGAAATTTTAAAAACATGGAGGGGCATTATTGAGGTGATGTCATCGCTGATGTCACATCTGGAGAGAGAAAAAGTTTTTATTATTTTATTTAAAATGTATTTTCCCGCTCTTTCCGAACTCATTTTTCAAAAAAAATTATACTACTGAACTCGTATTAATTAGGCGGTCATTTTGAGATCCATTGTTGTTATTTATAGACGATTTTTATTTTTTTTATTTTTGTTCCAAGTCGGATACTTGGTTGTTCCAACAGAATACTACATTTGTTCCACCAGACAACTCCAATTGTTCCAGCAAAATATTTTCATTATTTTTTTTAAATGCACTCTGGGAGTGTAAAAAAATGTAGTATTCTGTTGGAACAATTAGAGTAGTCCGGTGGAACAATTAGAGTAGTTCGGTGGAACAATTATAAAAAAATAAAAATCGTCTATAAATAACAAAAATGGATCTCAAAATGACCACCTAATTAATACGAGTTCACTAGTATAATTTTTTTTTGAAAAATGAGTTCGGAAAGAGCAGGAAAATGCATTTTAAATAAAATAATTAAAACTATTTCTCTCTCCAGAGGTGACATCAGCGGTGACATCAGCGCTGACATCACCTCCTCTTCCTTCCCTTCAATTCACGCATGAGGGGTGTTCATTTAATTACAAGTTTGCCACCTTCCCCTATTAAATTACAAAAATACCCCTTGTCTCATCATAAAAACTAGTCTAATCCTAAACCTTTGTCTCATTTGAACTTGACTCGAGGATGAGGATCCTATGGGATGAGAACGAAGATTCTCCTTCCCTCACATTCTTACCTTTAGAATTTCCCACGTGCACATTTATGAGAAAATAAATGTAGATTTTTTATCCTTATTGGACCGAATCAATAGCGAATACAATATTTCACTAGAATGCCAAATTTATACGCATGTAACAAAAAAATGCGCCATATAAAATCAAACTACATTTAGCAAATTGTTGAGCTAAATTGTACTCGGTAAATGGGTTAGAGGTGTCATCTTGCACCCCTAAACCCTAATTTGCTGAAAATAAGACGATATATAGAAACTACATCTATTAAGAGTGGTTTCTATAGCAAAAGGCCAGGACTTTAAGATTCCCTTATGCCTTCGTCTTTTGGCTCAGGGACGGAGCCAGGGGATGGCTTGGAGGCGTCTGACACCCCTAGCCACTAGAACCACCTCTATTACTAGTGATTTTGACCGACACTGTCTTTTAAAGATTAAGGGTTCGGTCTCTATTTATTTAAGGATGAAAAATTATGATTTTTATATATGTGTATGTAAAATTAGCTTTTGTCATCTCAAATTTTTGTATTCATCGTTGCCTAGGCTCAATCCCACTAATGACGGATTATTCCCGCTACATTTGCAACCCTGTTTACTACTATTTGTTTGAAGTGAGAAGTTTGATGTTGTTGTAGATTTGGTGGAGAAGGTATTAATTAAAAGGGAAAAGGAAAGTGGGTAAGGGTTGGTGAAGATGTAAGACAGGTGATGAATGAGGATAACATCAAAGGGTTTGGTTGTGGTGGCACAAGCACAAGGCTCTATGATGTTGCTTTAGGTAGTTTTTTTTATTTTTATTTTATTCAATTTTGGGTCATTGTTTGGCAGGTGAGTGAGCACTACTTACTTGTTGGTAGCAGTGGGTTAATAATCAGTTATGGTTTTGTGGTCATTTTGAAAAGGCTTAATACACAAAAAACCCCCCTAAACTTGGTCAAATGTTGCAACTGTCCCCCCGAACTTTTAATTGTAACAAATTACCCCTCAAACTTGGCAAATTGTAACAAATAACCCCATATTTTGAGTTTGAAAAGTCAAATGCCACATGTCATGCCCTTATTCGATATTTGAAAAGTCAAAGTGCCACGTGTCATGATTCTATAGGGTGTTTGAAAAGTCAAAATGCCACATGGAATGATCTTATAGGGTGTTTAAAAATTTATGCATCATTGGGGGTAATTTGTTACAATTTGCCAAGTTTAGGGGGTAATTTGTTACAATTTGCCAAGTTCAGGGGGTAATTTGTTATAATTGAAAGTTCGGGGGGACAGTTGCAACATTCGACCAAGTTTAAGGGGCTTTTTGTGTATTAAGCCTTTTGAAAATGATGTTTTCATTTTCTCAAACAGAAAAATATTTTTCAACCCACTCCCCCTACCAAATTCATTTAAATCATAATTCAACTCTCACTACAATATAACATCCATAAAAGAAAAATATCAAATTCTTAACACATAGTAAAAATTTGGTGGTGAACTCCTCTCCTACAGATTCTTTTTTTATGTGGTTGTATTTTCAAGGATCGATCACCACATTTGGGTTTAAATAACTTTTTCTTGAAAAAATAAAAAATGAAGAAATTTGTCATACAAGCAGTTTCCATGTGATAATAGAAGTTGATTTTGGTTCAAAGATATCAATCAAGTTAGTTAAATTGGATAGATTAGATTCCTTAACTAGAAGTATTATTATTAATAAAAATTATTAAGTTGGTATGATTTGATTAAAGTTAAATAATTAATTTATAAGTGGGGTTAATGAGACAGACAAGTTAATAGTGGATACACATTGAGTCCTATGGCAGTAATGATGAATGTGATATATTTAAAACCTGGAGTGCCAAAAAGAACATTACTTTACCAAACTCAGACATGACGGCAAAGGCAAGCAATATAAATTGAAATCATTTCATATAAGTGGCTACAAATTTCACATGATTGTGTTGATTGCTCACCTTATTTACTCTAATTAGTTTCATGACAAATTCTTCTCTAGTAAGGATGGTAAAGGATATGTTATCCACATCTCTAATTATTACAGACTACCCAAAACAAAATGGTATCGAACGGGTATAAGATCAAAATACACTGCTTTGGTGAATACACTGCTTTGGTGGGTTCGAGATCACTCTCTAGAGTATCTAGTACCCACCATATACTTGACAGGTAATGAATACTCATTACTCATTATCCATCTTATTATATTTTTAAAATATATAAATGAAGTTTAGTATAAGGTTTTTTTTATCTCACAAGTCACAATGACTGACTCAAAAAATTTAGTCACCAAGTCAATTCATCTTCATTGATTAAAATAGGTTGATAATTAATGGATAAAGACGTGCGATTTAAAAAAGTAAAATATGAAATCCATAAGTGTATCAACTAAGTAATGAAATGAATACATGTAGTTCATATTTGGGTCAAGGTGAAATGACACTTGTCGCACATAAGCGTCACCTCTATTCTAAAGAGTACACCATATTCATTTGATACGATATCACACTTTATAAAAATAATTTCGTTGACATGCCTCGTTTGTCATAATCGGGGAAATGGGTGGTCCGAGGATGCTCCTACACCCCCTGGCATCCAGAAACATTTGATGGCCCAGCTCTCTGTTTCCGCAAAGAGTGGTTGTTAGAGTTACAAATAAGCACCCCCAGTTTTTAAGGCTTGTATTCACCCTTTGACATAATTATTAATACATAATTAGGTAGAATGTATGGAATATAGTAATACAGATACAACATAACCCATTTTGTTGCCCTTAATAATAAACAAACAAGAAAAATTCTATGATAATTATACAACATGGAAACTCTTTATTTTAGTGAGAATTTGAAAAAGTAGAATGTTGTTGGCTACCAATTTGAGTGGACATAGCTTTATTTATTCACCTTTGTGTCTTATTTCCTATTTAGGCAACGTCAACATTCAAGGGGAACATGAAATTTGCACTGCTTTTCTAAAAGCATGCCAATCATCATTGTTTTACCAACCATCCATCCCTACCAACCACACAAAAGATACAGTGGAAGAAACACTTTCTACTCAACTCAAATCGAGGGTCCCCTTACGATAGAAACCGCAGGTTGGCAAGTTGGCTTACCGAATACAGTCTCCATCCCGTTAGAAACTTTACCTTGTGTTCTGTATGAGCTATTGGAAACCCTACCATTAGGATCGGGAGGATCCTGGACGGAACAAGTCAAGCAGGCATCCCCTGACCATCACGACTCAACTCGAGCATGAGATTGGGGAGGACCAATATGTGGACCAACTTGTCAAGTGGAAGGGACTTCTGGACAAGGCACGTTGGGAGCACGAGCTCTTGTTATGGGGCAAATCCTAAATTACTATTGGGAAACAAGGGGTCTTTACTCGTTGGAGTGGGGAAGGATGTCATGGACAGCACAACTTCCCGATATTGGGGCAGAGATCAGCACAACAGAAGCAAGACCACAGGCCTAGCAGATCCCTGGGCTGGGTGGTCGCATCAAATGTATAAAACTATCCTATTAGAACTATAAAAATATCCAATCACATGAAGACGAAACAAACTAGATGCTTTTAACCAAGTTTGATGTTCGCAGGCTAGTCAGGAACTCAATATGCGTAATTAATCGATGGTAGAAACGATATCTCATATTCAGTTTGTGAGTTCATCATTGTCTTCACATACTGCTGGTCTAAGCAATACTATGAATTTACTGACTGAAAAACTGACGTTATACACTATAGACAAACATATGTTACCATAAAGAATAGTAGCAAAATCCGAATGCATGATTTGAGCTGAGGAGTCTTTAGAAATCCTCATCCATCTTAAACACGAAGTTCTTTCCACCATCTTCAATGCCTGACATTACAGACGCCTTCTGATATTCTCCTACCCTTCTCTCAAAGAAGTTTGTTTTCCCTCTGCACAGTTCAACAAACAGGATTTAACTCGGAATTAAGTAAGACCAATGTTGCACGGAAATGGAAATAAACACCTGGAAACATTATTTCTAAAGGGAATTATTCAATCAACAAAACAGAAATGGAAACTGAAAGACCAGAAAAGATGGAAACATTATTTTCTTAAACGTAGTCTTCAAAACATAGCCAGGAAATGGAAATGAAACTGAAACGGGCACGAAACATGGAAACGTTGCTGAAGATGAGTTTCCATGCAACAGAGAGTAAGACAATCATCCTTGAAATTCCTACCACTATACAAGTCAATAGTGTTCTAAGCAAATCAAATACGTGTCAGCTCAAAAGTCCAAAATTTGACAAGTAACAAAATGTGGTTTCTCTCTTTAGATGAACCTAATCTAAATTTTACATTTCATATGGCGAAACATTCTAAACGTTGAGGCTTGTAATGAGAAACACAAAGATGGCATATTTATTAACCATATATTAATTCTAATTTATTCCCTTCTTGTATAAGGCCAAAATATAGAGGTCTTCTCAGTTCAAAACGTTATACAATGAAGCAAAACCGGCGCAAAATACACTCTACAGATCAGGAACTATTTTTTGAAGACTAATAGAGTATGTCACAACACAATTTACGACGGCTTAGGACATATTCAGCTCCTCCAATTTGTACCAAAACACCTAAAGACCCCTAGTGTTCAGAACGGTCTTTCCACCCCCTCAACTTGCTTAAACTACCATGGCTAACTTCTTACTTCCACTGCTCCACATGGCGTCACCATGCGTGTATGCACCAGTGATAGTTTAAGCAAGTTTAGGTGGCGGAAAGGTCATTCGAAGCAAGTTGAGGAGCCAGAAAATCCGTTTCATGCAAGATGAAGTGGGAGGAAGGTCATTTTGAAAGTTTGGTGGGTCATGAGGCGTTTGAGTACAAGTTAAAGCGGTTGGATACGCATTAAGGCATTTGTAATCCTTAGGAGAAGTTCACAAATCAAGTGTTTAAGATGAGACTAACTTCTTAAGGTATATGCTAATAAAAGCCTCTGATAATTTCAGCCATTGGGAAAAAGTAACGGAGATAAAAGAAAATTAAAGGCTTACTGCAAAGATATGAATTCCATCCAATCGAAGGGGTTTTCCACATTGTACTTCCGCTGATACCCTAAGGCAATCTGTAAGGAGAAAGGTAAGGAATAAACCTTCTTAATTCTCCTTTGTTTCCTAAATAATTAGAAGAAATCCAAATATATACAGTGACATAGATATACCAAAAGACGATCAGCAACAAACTTTATGTACTGGCTCATAAGTGCTGAGTTCATGCCAATCAATGCACATGGGAGAGCATCACAGACAAACTCGATTTCAATTTCCACTGCTTCATCGATGATTTGCTGAACTTTTTGAATGCTAAGTTGCTTTTGCAATAAGCTGCAAGCAACCACAATATATGTACAGTTTTCAGTAAAACACTTCCACATCAAACAAGGAAAACCAGCCAATATGATAGCAAAATAATGGATAGACAAAGCTCACCTATAGAGAAGGCACGCAAAATCACAATGCAGGCCTTCATCTCTGGATATTAACTCATTTGAGAACGTCAAACCGGGCATCAAACCCCTCTTTTTAAGCCAGAAAATGGCACAGAAACTGAGAACATTCATATTAATCAATCAAACAATGATTCTACATGAACATTATAAATTACTAAGAATTATAATCAAATGGTTCAAATACAACAATAATACCTCTATGCTGCAACATTTAAAGATTACCTTCCTGAGAAAAAGATCCCTTCAACACAAGCAAAGGCAACAATTCTTTCTGCAAACGTCAAGGAGCTGCGCAGAGAATGATATATAAAGATCATTTACAGCCAAAAAGCTCTCAACATGAGGCTTACACACTACTTTATACGATGTTACTTCAGTACAAATTCCCATAAACAATTTTCCCGAAAATAATAGAATGGAATGGACGGATCCATTTGACTTAGTTGAGTTTACGAGTAAGATGAAATACCTGTTAATCCAGTTAAGTGCCCACTTAGCCTTCCTAGCCACACAAGGAATATTTTCAATAGCATTAAATAATCTATGCTTCTCCATTGGATCCTTGATGTACGTCTCCAAGAGCAAGCTGTACATCTCTGATTATACGAAAGCAAATTTTCTCAATCAGGTAGGCTATGATGCATGACGAAAACAAGATACAATAACATCACTTACGAAGCTCTACCAGAATGAATATTCTCCATCGCTATTTGAAATCCATAGAATGCTCGGGCCTATGACAAAGGAAACATATTTGTTATCTCAGATGAACCTCGGTATTTAGATAAGCAGACAAAAACACTATAATCCTAGAGATGAAAAAGAAAAAAAAAAAAAAAAAACCACCTCTGGTATTTGAACATCATTTAGAAATCTTGCTGCTAAGTTCTCCAAAACAATCCCATCAGATGCGGCGAAAAATGCTAATACGTGGCTGATAAAGTGTTTTTCTGAAACAGACAAACTTTCCCATTGCTGCATATCTTGGGAGAGATCAACCTCCTCAGCTGTAATAGAACTACTAAGTTAGCAAAAGATTATAAGAGAAGACACAAACAGATGAAAATCAACAAGCTATTGAATATTAGTTTGTATAGGAACAATTCCCGATTTAAGTTCCCAATGATATTTAAAAATAAAGCTTTCGAGATGGAATAATAGGAAGGAATGAAATTGTAAAATCAATCAGTGAGAGAAAGAGAGGCAATTCACCGATATCTCACAGGATGAATAACTGCTCTACGACAAGATGAAAACAAAGAAAAGATAAGGCAGAAACAACGGTACTACTAACATCATACAAATATTAATCAACCAAAACGATGGTACTACTAACATCAACAGAAACGATGGTTCTGAAAACAGTTGGTAGTCTACTGTTGCTTTCAGAAACATCGTTTCTGTTGATCTTAGTAGTACCATCATTTTGGCTGATTAATATTTGTATGATTCTTTCTTGCCTCTTCATTTTACATTTGTTATTAACAATAAGCTCTTTAAAACAAAACCACAATCAAGAGTACTACTACGACCTAACCATTTTCAGTGTCCATAAGGCAAAAAAATAGACCTCCATAAAATCCATATACACGTTGTCATTATTTTCATAGACAAGTCTGTGTTCCACAAACAATGCAGACAATGCAATGTCATGCACTCGGTCAGTATAATAAGATTTTTGAAATTATATCCTATTGCACGGCTAACATTCCTTACCATATAGATCCAACTGCCGTGCGGTAAGACTGCCTTTCATATAACATGAATTAATGTAGTATCAACAGACTATATTTTACACAACATGATCATTCACATCAACTATCTTAAAATAGTTAAGCACCCTAATTAACTGTACAACTAAGCGAAAAGACACAATCCACATCCATGTGCTACCAATTTGAACATGAATACACAATTATTCGATTCCATTCATAAAGGCAGTGCGTTTACATCATTCCAATACCAAATTGCACGAAAACAGAGTATATCACAAACATATTAAGAACAATACATGAAAAACATGAAGAGAAACACATTCAAACACACCAAAAAAGTTTCAAACTTTGAGTAACACAGAACAAGGGTATAATCTCAAACTCAAAGCATAATTCCTCAATTGAAATTCCCCAATTCCATAAGCTAACCATTCTATGCAAATTTCAAATAACTGAAGCAAACCTTACAAACTCATAAACAACAACATGAATTATTATAGGCAGTATCAACAGACTACATTTTACACAGCATGATCATTCACATCAACTATTTTCAAATAGGCAAGCATCCATAAGTGCACCAAAGTAATTAACTACACCACAACAAAAATTACACAAATCTGCCAAATTTGAATACGAAATACATAATTGTTCAACTTCATTCATAAAAGTGGTGACTTTACATCATCCCAATACCAAATTGCACCAAAACAGAGTATATCACGAACATATCAAGAACAATACATCAAAACCAAGGAAAAGAAATACATTCAAACACAGCGAAAAGGTTCCAATTTTGAGTAACATAGGACAAGGGTATAAAGCATACAAAAACTACCCAATTCCATAAATTAATCATTCAATGCAAATTACAAAAATTGAAGCAAACCCACTAGAAATTACAAACCCATAAACAAAAACCCAGATACCGAAATTAAAAAAAAAGATAGAAAATTGCATCCAAAATAAAAAGTTACCGGTCCAAAAACTAGCCTCAGCTTTCTTGTACATCTCCCAAAGTTGCTTATATCTAACAGGAAACATACAAAACCTCTGGTTTTGTTCCTTGAGAATAGGCTCTTCTTCTTGGTCATGTTCTTCTTCATCCTTCATCCCACTTCCATTTGTTAAAGAACCCATTTTTTTGTTTATCTGAAAAACTGAGAGGCGTTTGTTTTGGCGGAGAGAAACCCTACAAAAACCCCCCAAAAAAGACACACCGACCAATTGGATTTAAGGGTTTTGATTGGACAATCAATCATCAAAATCAAAAATATAAATATTGTGTGTGTGTGCATGTGTGGGTTCATCTGATAGTGATTGATTTCTTTCCGTTTCTTTGGTCCCGTGCATGGATCTTACTTGTTTCGCGGGTTAACTGCATTTTTTACTCCATTTTCCACTTCATTTTTTTTTATTTTTTTTTTAATATATATAGCTTATCCTTTTTTTTGTTTTTGATAAGAATAGGGAGGGATCTATGAGAGCTAGCGGGACATCCCAACTAGATCGGTACCTCCCAACAAGCTCCAAAAAAGACTCGAACCTGATTTATTAAAGAAAATAAAAATTCATACAATGGCAAAAGAAAGAACTAACAAAAATGAAGCTGCTCAATGGAGCTAAAATCATCAAAAACAAACGATCTACAAAACTCTGGGAAAGTATCCCACCACTGAAAAGAAACCTTAGAAGCACCAAGTCGAGCCAAAGAGTCAGCAACGCGATTTCCTTCACGATAAATATGAGATATCACCACATTCATCATCGGCATAAAGTGAAGACAAGCTGACCAACGTTGTTTTAATATCCAAGGAACCTAGGTGGAACGACTCTTAATAAATGAACCACATAAGTTGAGTCACTTTCCACCCACAAATTATGCCATCCTTTTTCCCACCAAGGGCGGATCCAGGAGTGGGCTGGGGTAGGCTCCAGCCCGGGTCAGCCCCATAAAAGAAAAAGAAAAATTTATTGTACCTCTTTTTCAATTTAGGGATTTAGGAATATCTTTTAATTTTTAAATTTATAATTCTATTCCGCTCTCATTATCAATTACAATATTATTTCAAAAACTTAGTTTTAATTATATGTCTGTGTTTTGAAATCTTTTTCTTTGTTTGTCGGCTTAAGTGACGAATAAAGATCAATCGAATTCGGTAAAATTTCTTTTGTTCATTCGAGTTTATTAAATTTAAATGTCTCAATTCTTATACATTGTTTATCTTGTTGCTTTAGACCTAATATGTTATCAAATCAAGACCGAAAGAAAGTGACACTTTTGTCTTTTTTAAGCCACGTAACGATGTGACAAAAATTATAAGTGATACTCATTCTGCACTGTCAAATACAAACAATTCAAATGTTGCAAACCACATTCCTCCTTTTAATTTTTTTATACATTTTGGACTTAAACTCTGTAAACTTTTTATATTAATATATTAGATGAATGTATTTCCGTATGAAAATTAATATCATTTTTATTCAAGTTTAGAATTTAGCCCCAGGGACGGACAAATCTTGGGTCCGTCCCTGTTTCCCACACCGTTGTAACTGCATGAATTGCCGCAGCAAGTTCACAAATAAACGCATGAGTCGTAGAAACGGAAAAAGCAAAAGAACCTCTAGCAAAACCTTTAAGAGTTCGGAAAATACCCCCTACTCCCGCCATAGTAGGATCTCCCGACACCGAGCCATCCGTATTGACTTTAAGCCATCCCATCGGAGGAGGTTGCTAAATGACTCTTATAATTCGATGGGCTGCATTCGATCTTCCTTTAATATCAAAACGACGTAATATTAACAGCTCTTGAACTGAGTTTCTCATGGTACTAGTAACAAGAGAACTACATTCTTTAATTGAACCCCAAATGAAACAGAGAGCTCGAGATAAACTTGGAAATTCATTGTCAAAAATTGTTTTATTGCGCTGCTGCCATATAATCCACAAGCTGAAACTACTGAAATATTCCACAGCCCGCGAACTTGAGTGCCAAACACGAGACCCCTAGCCCAATCAAATAATTCCAGGAAAGAAGAAACGTTCGGAACGTTCTTCTGAAAATCCGCGCTCACAGCTTGCCAAATAGAGTTAGAAAATCTGCAATTAACAAACAAATGATCAAACGTTTCACAACTCGACTTGCACAAGATACATCGATTTTGAGATTCGAACTCAAAACTTACCATATTTTAACGTTGTAGTGATTAAATTTTTTTGATTTTGATTTTGAGTTTTTAGCCCAAAAAATGTTGTCAAGGGTTGTTATTTATCTAAAATTTGGATTTCATATTTTCGCTTTGATGATATTCATATGATATTTTATTCGAAATAGATCTTATATTTTTGCAGTAAAAGTTATTCAACATTTTTTTAGTTCAATTAATTTACATTTCAAATTCGGTTTTGTTAGTGATTTAGTTTCAATTAATTTTTATTTGTCTAAGTCCATGATCTTTATAGCTGAACTGATCTGAATTTGTTGAACTGAATTTGTTAGATGTCTTATAAACTTTATTGAATTTAGTTGAACTGAATTTGCTAAACTAATCTGAATCGAACTGAATTTTGTTGATAAAGTACACAACTTAAATCTCATTGAAAAAGAATTATATATACCATTAATTAAGATTCATAATAATTATTAATTTGGATTGGATTAATATAACTAAAACCAAGAACATCATTTTTTATTTTATTTTTTTAGAAAAACCGGATTATTTTGGGCTTACTTCCTATTGTGAGTTTTGAAACATAGAGATGGTGGTGTTAGATTTAGGAAAGTTAGACAAATTTATGGAGAATTTTTCTCTTCTTTCAAGACATCACTCTCTAACACTTTGGTGATAAACTATGAATACTACCAAGATGGTTGGCGCAGTGGTGCATGAGGCTGTGCTTGGTAGGGAGGTTTGCGGATCGATCCCCCACAACCGCGACTAAGAGGGGTTTAAATACCATAATCCTTAGACCCGCCCTGAATCCGAATTAGTCGGCCCAATGTGATTCGGAAATCGGATGGAAAACCAAAAACTATCAATACTTATCAATCTTTTTAAAATTAATAGTTGTGGAAAACCAGTGAAGTGGAATATATCTTCAAACCCAAATAGAAACTATATTCACCAAACTTAATATCTCTTCAACAAAGTGGGACATAATTAATCACTCTATCAAGTTTGTTATTGCATTGTCTCTTCAACACGTTGGTTTTCATTCTAGCACATTTTATAACAAATAAACTATTCATTGACAGAGTCAAGTTCAAATGAGACAAGGGTTTAGGATAAGACAAGTTTTTATGATGAGACAAGGGGTATTTTTGTAATTCAATAGGGGAAGGTGGCAAACTTGTAATTAAATGAACACCCCTCATGCGTGAATTGAAGGGAAGGAAGAGGAGGTGATGTCAGCGCTGATGTCACATCTGGAGAGAGAAAGAGTTTAAATTATTGTCTTTAAAATGCATTTTCCCGCTCTTTCCGGACTTATTTTTCAAAAACAATTATACCAGTGAACTCGTATTAATTAGGCCGTCATTTTGAGATCCATTTTTGTTATTTATAGACAATTTTTTTTTATGGTTGTTCCAACAGAATATTATAATTTTTCCACCGGACTACTCCAATTGTTCCACCAGAAATACTACATTTTTTTACACTCCCATAATGCATTTAGAAAAAAAATAATGAAAATATTATGCTGGAACAAATGTAGTAGTCTGGTGGAACAAATGAAGTATTCTGCTGGAACAACCGAGTATCCAACTTGGAACTAAAATAAAAAAAATAAAAATCGTCTATAAATAACAACAATGGATCTCAAAATGACCGCCTAATTAATTCGAGTTCAGTGGTATACCTTTTTTTGAAAAATGAGTTCGAAAAGAGCGGGAAAATGCATTTTAAATAAAATAATAAAAACTTTTTCTCTCTCCAGATGTGACATCAGCGCTGACATCACCTCCTCTTCCCTTCAATAATGTCCCTCCATGTTTTTAAAATTTCAAAAAGGCCACCACTTTTAATTGTCTCACACTTAAAAAAGTCTATCCATAATGACCTTGTCTCACCTAATCCTATCTCTTCATTGACAATCCTAATTCTACTTAAAATTCAATATTCATATAAAACAAAAATCACCACCACCATTTATTTATTTTTAAATAAAGACGAGTTACACAAACCGAATAGAAAGGCGTGATCTCAACTACATTGGCACCAAATAACGGCGGTTGCAGAATCGAGAACCGAACATTATTAATAAGAAAAGGGGTATTTACTTATAATTTTAATCCAGAAATGATGAAATTTCACTAAATTGATAGATTAATGGTCAAATATGATCAAATAACAAAAGGTTAGTGACTAAATGTGACTAAATAAAACGTCGGTGGCTAAATGCATAAATTTTGGATAGGTCAGTAGTCAAATAGCGTTTTTTTGCCTAAGTAATGTAACATCTAATGTTGTATAGAATTGATTTAGGAGCTGTACAATAAGTGGATGGAACAAAATCAAATAAAATTCATCTTCAGTCAAGTTACAAATACATATAAAATTGATTTAGGAGCTCTATAATAAGCGGATGCAACGAAATCAAATATATAAGAATAAATTATATATATTTTTTTAAATGAAAGGAAAAATTTAAATTGAGAAATTTGCATCATGCAGAAATCAGGGGCACTAGTTGCTAATTTCGTATGCATGTTTTCTGAAGTTCTATGAGTAAATTACACCATTGGTACCCAAACTATACCCTTTTTTTTAAATTGGTATTTAAATAAAAAAAATTTCTATCCAAATTTCTAAACTATTGGTGACTTCTCATTAAGGTCCAACTGACCTATTGGTGACGAGTCAACGGTAATTTGACCTCCTTTGACCAAGTCAAACCAAATTTCAAAAATCATTTAAACATGAAATGACTTTTTTACTCTTATTAATTTTTTTCTCCAAACCTTTCCATTCTCTCTCCTCCCACATCTTTCTCCTTCTAATCTCTTGACACATTTATTTCTTATTAAATTATAACTTTTTTTTATCTTTATCTCCTTTTTTTCTTCTTCTTCTTCTTTTTTTTTTTTTCATTTTCTTCATCTTTTCTTTCTTTCTTCTTTTTCTTCTCTTTTTTTTTCTTCTTCTCTCATTCCTCTCTTACCTTTCTTTCAAAAAAATGGATGAAATCTGGAAATTCCAGAAACGTCCAGCCCTAGAATATATTTTCCAAATCCCAGCCGGCCAAATTTTGGATATACCAGGAACAACCGGTCGATTTCTGGAATTTCCAGAATCTGTCCGACCGGTTTCTAGAATTTCGAATCCGTCCGGATGGTTTCTGGACCAGAAATCGGTCGTAATCAGGTGTTTTAATGGGATTTGGAATTTGAGAAAATGGAGGATTTGGAATTTAATGGTGCTCTTTCAATTTAATGTTTAGAATTAAAAATAGGAGAGAGAGTAAAGAGTGTTACCGAGAAATTGTAACTTGAATCCACGTAGGCAATGCTTCCTAAAAAAATAGCAAACGTTAGCCTAAAGGAGGCCGCTGACCGGCGACCCCTCTCCGATGCTAAAGTCAGTATAGAATTTGTGATCGGAAAAGTAAAGAACTCAGAGAATGAGTCTAGAATAATGTACCTTAGATTGTAGTAAATCCCATGTATTTATAGTGTTTTATCAAGTACATGAATCCTAGTTGTATTAGGATTTATCATTAGTTACGCCTATTTAGGCTCATGATCTTAGTCCTAATTAGCTTGAACTCTCCTCATTGAACTAGGAGACTCAACAAGAAACATAATCCACGTAGGAGAGAGATTCTCCTATCTTTGACTATTCAACGCACGTCCCATGTGGCAAGTGAGACTATTAACTTAGTCTTCTTTAACCGGCGTGGTCTTAAGCTTATTGATTATTGGTACACGTGTCATGCTAAATATAACGTGATAACAAAGAGAAAGAAGAAAATGTGAACGAGAAATTAAATTTTGAGAGTTTTTTTAATTGAAATGTACATGTGTCAGATTTTGAGGGGTGGAAGGAAATGAGGTGAGAGGAGAGAAGTGAGAATAAAATAAAGGGAAAATGAAATAAGGGTAAAAATGACATTTTAAGTGTGTGTCCTTTTGAGAATTGATCAAACTAGGTCAAATAGGGGTAACCGGTGACCTGTTGTTAGGACCTTAATAGGAAGTCATTCATAGTTTAGGAACTTTGATGGAATTTTTTTTTATTTAGGTACCAGTTTGGAAAAAATGGTATAGTTTGAGTATCAATGGTGTAATTTACCCGAAGTTTCATTTATGTCCCTCCAATTTTCACACATGGTTATAATTTGCATGGAAAATAATCTGTTGTCCCGGACTTCCTATCCCATTTTCCTGTCCCTCTATAAATTTTTGACATGTGTAAAAAAGATTTTACGACGGGTTAATTCGGGGACTATTTAGAGTATAATAAAAAAACATTAGAATCTTTTTTACACATGTCAAAAACTTATAGAGCAAATTTTCTTCCAATTTGCATATAGCTGAAATACAAACACTGCCAATTTGATAGAATTCAAAATATATACATATATTAGTTTCAGTTTCTCGGCCACAGTTGAACAATTAATAAAACAGAATCAATAAGCCAAAAGATGAACATCAATTCAAAATTGAAAAAAAAGAGAGAGGCTAAATATGAAATAAAATGTCAATTTGAATAATGAAAATTGAAACTATAAAGTGGCTGGAAATAGAAAAGCAAAGCCAAGATAAAGAAATCATGGGTAAGAGGGAGAATGTCTTTAAATCATTTAAAGGAAATATTTTAATAGCGAGTTGAAATGTCAATTAATTATCAATTAATTGTAAGACTTGTTAATTAAAGGAAATATTTAAAGGAAATATTCTGGGCTCTAGCTTTTGAAGCTTGTTTGCTATAAAAAAAAAGAAGAAATGTCAATTAATTGTAAGACTTGTTAGACAGTTATTTTTTTAATGAAATTAAGTATTTTTAGCAAATACTATAAATTTATTTATTTTTATGTGTCGACATGTTAGCAAAAGTTGATGTAACACTTTCTTAGCAAAAGTCCTGCTATAGCGACTATTGTACTATTATTAGGTAAATTATTGTGGCAAACTATTATATTATTATGAAAAAAGTAAATAATTTAGAAAAGACACTATAATTGAAAATATACAAATCATGAATTGTGAAAAGAAAGACTTAAATCTCATTTGGCCGACTCATGTTTTGTAAGTTCAAATCTTCTATATATCTCCAATTCTCTATCCTTTTCTATATTCCTCTCATATAAAAATTATTTTTTTAATGCGTGAGTTAATAGAATCCACATAACATATTATTTTTAATAAATATAAGTTAATTTATGTGAGAGAAATAGATGAGAGAATAGAGAATTGGACATAAAAAATTTGAATTCTGTTTTGCAGAAGCACATCTCCCGCACAATGGAATATAATGCTTATATTTGGAAAGTTATGATTTACCCATACTTTTTTTTTAGGGAGAGTAAATTCACTTTAACATTAAACAATTTTTTCACCTATATTTTTCAAAATTTTGAATGGGAAACATGTTTCACAAACATGTGAAAATGGTAAAAACGAATTCTGTCAAATCTAAGTTGATCAAAATTTTTTTTGTCTAACATGAGTACAATTTTTTCTTATACAATTACTCGTATGGCATGAGTAATTTTATATTATATGATTACTATCGAATTATCAATAAATTTATTTGAAATATTTGATATGACAACTTAAAACAATCAAATCAATATTTAAAATTCTCATTAATGTAGAGTAAACCTCATTCTTTATAACTGAATTGAACGAAACTGAACGAAATGTAAGAGCTAATAGCTAAGGGCAACAATATCTTTTATATTATTCAATGAACAGGACCTAAAATTAATCTTGATTGAAAAAATTAGAGGTAAATTTGCATTATTTCGTACGTTATGAGAAAATATGCACTTCTTCAAAAATGGTAGCCACCAACTTAAACTTTACCCATAAAATTAATTATGAGTTTTGAGGTCCGTTACGTTTCAAAAAAAGCGAAAACATTATTTCAACCAAAGTTTATAACTTTAAGTAGTAGTTGCTTTCAATAATCAAAATAATTCGCTATATATACATATGCATAAAAATCAAATCAGAACAACATTAAACAAAAAAGCAGTATACGAGTTTTAGTTAAGAATATATAAATATAGTTAATTACATTTTTAATCATGTCATTACACGCAAAATCTCCAACCTCCTTGAATTTTAAGGTACACAGGGGTACACCCGAACTTGTGAAACCGGCAAAGCCTACACCGTATGAGTTCAAGCAATTATCCGACATAGAATGTTTAGATTTTTTCAAAGGTCAAGCTCCTATATTAGCAGTGTATTCTCACATTCCTTCCAAGAATGGTGTTGACCCTGTTAAGGTGATAAGAAATGCTATTGCTGAAGCACTTGTTTTTTATTATCCCCATGCAGGTAGGCTTAGAGAATGCCCTTCAGGTAAACTTGTTGTAGAATGCACTGCCGAAGGTGTCTTGTTTACCGAAGCTGATGCGGATGTCACCCTTGACCAATTCGATTATCCACTTGTACCTCCAATTCCTTGCTCTGATCAGTTGCTTTTCGATGTCCCCGGCTCTAGTGGCATTCTTAACTCCCCTCTCATGCTTTTTCAGGTATTTGTATAGAAACTCTTTTATTGATCAAATTCATTACATTTGCTCCACTGTAAAACTTATTGGAACAAGAAATTCTATCAGTAATATTTGATCAATTGACAGGTGACACGGCTCAAGTGCGGAGGTTTTATTTTTGGTATTCGTATCAACCACACCATGAGCGATGGTGCAGGTACAACTCAGTTCATGCATGCAATCGGGGAAATAGCAAGAGGAGCAACTTCCCCCTCCGTTCTTCCAATATGGGAAAGACATATTCTTCACTTACCTACCAATCCACAGAAACTTACATACGAATCCGATATGAATATCTACGACGAGGATATCAAATTTAAACTTGAAGATGACCTTTGTCATCGATCTTTCTTCTTGGGAGCAACCGAAATCTTAGCGTTAAAGAGACATGTCCCTCTTCATCTTCGCAATTGTACTTCTTTTGAAATAGTAACTGCATCAGTTTGGAAGTGTCGTATTATTGCGTTTCAACCAAATCCTACAAAATGGACAAATTTATCTTGGGCAATTAATTTGCGTAGTAAGCTTAAGTTACCGATTGGCTATTATGGAAATGCAATTCTTTCTCAAATATCGAAAAAGATAACTGCAAAAGAAATAATAGAGAATCCATTGAGTTATATATTGCAATTTCTACAAAACGATAAGGACAAGGTGATTAGTGTGGAAGATTGTGCTCGAAATATAGCAAATTTGAAGCTAAGTAGAATAAGTTACAGTGCAGCAGATTGGAGATATTTGGGGTATGAAAAAGCAGATTTTGGATGGGGTGAGGCTGTATATGGAGGACCTGTTTACTCTAGCATAATAGCAGGGGGTCAGTTGCTATACAAAAATAGAAATGGAGACAATGGGATACTATTATCAATGGCTTTACCAAAACAAGTGATGGAAAGATTTGAGAAGGAGCTATCGAATATGTTAAAAGACCAATCATTTAGTAGAGATGAAGGTGTTGTTCAATCTAAGCTTTAAAATTTGCGACTTAATTAAGAAAATATTGATACAATTATCCAAGTGTTCCAACAATAACCAAGTTTGTCTTGCTTTTTTGCATAATTTTTTTTTTAATTAAATGTGATTTGCATGACTCTGAATGATTTTGTAGAAACAAATTATATTATAAGGATTGCGTGAGAAATTTTAGTTTGCAATAGTGCTCACTTATAAATTTTATTTTTTATTTCTTAAAATAATTGGAGAGATTAAGATCTGGTTCATTTTTACTTATATATATTCAAACATATTTTAGTTCAATGCAACAAATCCAGCAAAGTTCATTAGACATTTAGCAAATAATTCAATAAAGTTCGATTCATTTAGGGTTTTCAATTCCATTCAATTCTACTTTTTTCAACTAAAAGTAATAGGATCTAAGTGTTGTTAGTTATAAGTGTGAGTTGACATTCAAACTCTCACACTAGAAACATATTAGATTGGCCATCTCTGTCTGGCTCCATAACTCGATGGTCAATATTTGATGTTTTATTTGTGCATGCATGTATGCATATTATTTATTCATTCTAAAACTGAATTTTTGTTAACTGGACAGGCCTTTCCCTTCGTTGAATAAAGATTTCTATTACAATCAATGGATTTATCACTGTGAAAAAGCTCTCAATTGGTACGAAAAAGACAAGGCAATTAGTTACTTCCTCCGTTTCATAATATTTGACGTTGTTGAGAATTTTGTTTTTTCTAAAGTATTGAGTTTGAATTAGTGGGACTCTCCCCTTACACTCGAAAACATTATGTGATTATCCCTTCTATTGATGCAGTGACGGATCCATGACTCTTTGATAGGGGGTGCTCCACCGAATATTGGTTGTTCCGATCACCACACATGATAATGCGTGTTTTTAAAAAAAATGATGATAACATGACTTGATATCAATTGTCATAGAGTAGTTTATGCTTTTTTTTTTTTTTTTTTTTTACCTTACTCTTTGCAAAATGAAATTGAGTTCGATTTTGTTCAGTTCAGATAAATTCAGTAAAATTTCTTAATTATTTAACCAAATTCAGTCGATTCTTCGAGAAATTAAGTTTGGATAAGACCTTAGTTTCAAACTACAAAAAATTTCGAACCGTAATAAAAGCTAAAATAACTTAAAATCAAATTTGAATGAATTGTGATAATGAATTTCAAAATTTTGGATTAACAAACTTCAATTTGATTTCTTCAAATTTGGGAAGAAGAATTATGATAGGGCTTAAAGAACTAATTTTGAATTTTAAAATTGTTTGGTTAGATGATGTTATGTATTTACTTTATTTTTATTTATTTTTGGCATAGACACAAATTGTTTTGGTAAATATATACTTACTTTATTAAGTGGGCTAAAGTGGATTTTTTACCAACCGTGAGTTTGTTTTTTATTTTTCTAAAATTTCACTTCCAAAACGACATAGTAGAGATAAATGAATTAAAAAAAAATAAAAAATTAAAACTCTTCTTCTTTTCCAAATGTTCGTCTTGTCTGTAACCCTAAAAAATACGTAAGCAGATTTACATGATTATTTTAAAAAAACCTTCAAATTTCAGCAATTAAATTATCAATTATTCATCTTATTCTTCTGTATGGTTCAATCTAATACCTTATGGGTGTTCAATTTACAATTTACATTTTAGGGGTGTCTTTATCCAAAAACTTTGAGATTCATCTATACCTCTAATGGGATTTTTCTGGTGGCCATGCCCTGCTCCCCCTGAATCCGTCCCTGCATTGATGAGAAGCCAGCTGACTGGGTTCATATATCTGCTTCCTCGCCAAACCAATAGGCGAAACCTCTAATTATAGTGTTTGGTAAATAGAGGATTATAATAACTTATTGGCCTCAAAAAGCTAATTTTGAAAACGCTCATTTTATTAGCTTTTTCAAAAGACTAGTTTACCCCTAATTACTAAGCATGTATTTACACGTTTCCATAGTTGTTAATAATGTTTCTTTGTTTGCATAAATATGAAATAATTTTTGTTTTTAATTTCACTTTTTTAGTTACATAGTTTACTGATATGTTCCGAATATTAAGTTCAAAATTTTGTGTTTTTCTTTAACATTTAAAAAGGTATTAAAACTATAAATTGATTACTTTAAAAAAAATATAAATTAATTATTTAAAATTGTAGAAGTAATATTTAAAAAGGGAGAAATTTAAGTATACATTAACCGAATGGGTGACGTGATAATAATATTTTTTTAGTTAATTATTGGTTCGACGTATATAGGACATGGTACGTCAGGTGTATTATAAAATTGTCTCAAAAAAAGATGAATGTCCTTATTTGTCATTTTCACAAACAACTATTAACAATTAGCTCAATTATAGCAAACAGATTTATACAAACCGCTAGTCAAATCAGCTAATGGAATCAGCTAACAACTAATCTAATCAGTTGAGCTTAGACAGGTCATGTGAATATGTTTTGTGAATTATGTATATTATGCTTGCTATGGTTTAAGATTAATCCCCAAGGTAAATCCTGGTAAAATGTTAACTCAAACGGCAAGATGGATGCTCTTGTTGAATCGGAAAGTCAAATTTTAGGCCAAGCTCTTCCTTATAATTAAATAACAATTCTGATTCGATCTTTTAGTTAAGTCTTTGAGACTGTAAATCCATTCAAATCAAAGGGGGTTGTGTAATTATTGTTAACCCATTCTAAATTTCGTCATTTGGCCGATTATGGTGTTCCTTCTCTCTTTTCAAAACATCTTTTTCCTCTTCCTCGATCATGTATGTCTCGTACCTTTTCCATTGCTAACAATGTCTTCTACTCCCATATCCGAAACAAAGATGAGATGTCCAACCAAGCCATTATAAAACATGGATAAATCCAATTTCTCAAGAGCACAACTTATATCAATCTCAAAGCAAACAAACAATTACAAAAATATATTAATATCCGGTAAAATGAATCAGGACACGTCTGTAATGAAGGCAACCACAATATCGTGTCTCCAAGTTCAAAAAATCTCAATAGAGAGTTGGAGATAATTAAAAACCTTAAATTCTACTCAAATTAATCTGAAAACAAGTATTTAACAAGATACTAAAATTTGCTTTTAATGTTAACATCACCATGTCAATTTTTAATTAGATAACTATACGCATGAAAATTGTCATACATTAATTACGTTAGCAATGCCTGCCCTTTCCACCTATGAACTACACCCTCTGTCAACTCTTGTGGCATTTTTCAGAGGCCGACTGAGGGAAGGATGAGCAATTTTCTTCTTGGTATTAGGACCAATCTCAGTATAGATAACTTGTAGGGGCTCAAAAACCTGTGCGAGGATGACTGCTAATGGCTTTGTACTTGGCTCAAACGTGCTTCTTGCACTGATCTTTCCAGCCTCGTATTCAGACGGATGGGCAATATTCTTCTTGGGATCACAAATCCGACACTCATTGGTGGTTTCTGCAAAATCAAATTTTATGAGCCAATTTCAAACACAAAGGAACAACATATGCAAATTAATTATATATAGTATTCAACGAACACATATTCAAAATGCAGCTACAAAGGTAAGGATGTTTTCAATATTTTTACCAGGATGATTAGGTTCCAACATAGAACACTGAACAAGACTATAATGTTCCACTACTCCATAAGAAACTAGCTCAGCGAAAAACAGCTTTGGAGAGACATCATCAGATTCGCCACAACAATTATTTTTGGATTTAGCAGTGAAGTTAACATGAACCCAATCTTCAATCCTCCTATTCATTAGAATCTTATGATGGGAATCCAACGCATCAACAAGTTCAAACTCACAATCCTATATGGTCGGGTAGGTAACCAGTCAGTCAGTGTAAAATTAACCTTCTACTGAAAATTTTACATTAAGGATAAAGTAAGATATATAAAGAAACAAACTTGTTCTTTATTATGAAGTTCCAAGGCAATATCAGCAAAATCGGGAGTTTTCATCCTGTTACCCGGAAAAAAATAAATAAACAAACAAAATTTGTTTTTAATTTTAATTACATACTGTACTTTATAATTTTAGCATAGGCTCACTACATTATGAATCAAACTTCTTAAGATCACACAATCAACCAAATTTAACTCTACTTGAATTTTCTGCAAGCAAGCAACATCATCAACTGAATTCAGTAGAGGACTCAAATGTCATGTCAAACACATCTAACTGTGCAACTGCCAACTATTGCTATACCAAACATACGCCCATGCGTCATCTAACTGTAAGTTTAAGGCTTCTGAAACCGAGAGAAATGCCGTGGTAATATCTAAAATCTTAAGGGGTCATGGAAGAAAACAAAACAAGTAAACTGATGCATACAGCTCAAAAAGGCAAAAGCATACAAGATCGAATTCATATGTAAACTGATGCCTATCAATTTGTTAAATATAAGAGATTAGATTACCTCCAGGCATACTGCACCAGGGGAGTCCCCTTGAATATCTTATTAAGATCAAGTCGGCGAGGCATCCCTTCTTTGAACCTAAACCAAAGGAAAAAAAAAGTGGGAAGGGAAAATAAATCATATGCGCGCGCAACTGAGAAGAAAATATATATGTATGTATGAAACCAGGCGGTGTGTAATCGTTGCGTACCAATGGCTTTCATAGACAGAGTCGGGTATTTCACCATTTTGAAATATTCTGCTGGAACAAATGCAGTATTCTGTTGGAACAACCAAGTATCCAATTTGGTACAAAAATAAAAAAAATAAAAATCGTCTATAAATAACAACAATGGATCTCAAAATGACCGCCTAATTAATACGAGTTCAGTGGTATAATTTTTTTTGAAAAATGAGTTCGGAAAGAGCGGGAAAATGCATTTTAAATAAAATAATAAATTTTTTTTCTCTCTCCAGATGTGACATCAGCGCTGACATCACTTCCTCTTCCCTTCAATAATGTTCTTCCATGTTTTTAAAATTTCAAAAATACCATGTTTTTAAATATAATTCAATATATGTGGGAGGGATAGAGAATTAGAGATTCAAGATTTGAACTCTGTTTTGCCACGTCTCCCAAACAATGGAATAATGCTTACATTTGGAAAGTTCTGGTATACCCATAATATACAAAATGACTAAATTCAAATTTATTTTTTTTAGGGAGAGTAAGGCCCCGTTCTTTTGGACTGAAAAAATCTGAACTAAACTGAACTGAATGTTGCTGAACTGAACTGAACTCAATTTTGCTAACACTGAAAAATAAATATTGAAACTGAATTGAATAAATAATAATAATATTAATTTTTAATAATAACTATAGTAAAAAAAATAATGATAATAATAATAATAAGATTGAGCACGTTTGAGATACCGATTATACATCATGGTCTGAATGTTAATGGAATGGTAGATTCAGATATGTTTAATACAGATCGTAAAAACGTCATGTTTGCAGTGCGGAATGCTATAGCATACCAAATTTGGGAATTGCAGGGAGAGGAGGATGACAATAATGATGATGAAGCTGAACAAGATGATGTGATCATAGATGATGATATTACTGAATTTTTGAATTTGCTCCTAATTTGCTAATTGTAATTTCTTTTACGAGATTTTTGAACTTTTTTTAATTGATGCTAATTTGAGCCTAATATTATATAACTGACTATTATAAAATTTTAAATTTCTTTAATTGATGCTAATTTGCTCCTAACATTACATAGCACTGTTACAAGATTTTTGAATTTCTTATTACAATACATAAGCAAAATTGGGAATTTTTGTATATTAAATCCAAATTTGTATAGTACAAATTATTAAGTTGGTAGAACATTGTAACGTATATTGGTAATAATATTTACTTACATTAATATTTCCTCCAGCTTTGCAGACTTGGAGCAATCGAAAACAACCCTCCTGTGAACAGAGTCTTTCATTTCTGAAGGAGGCTCTAGTTTTTATTGCAAGCTTGGCAAGTCGAGAGAGCGATATAAGGATCCTATATTGAATTCAGGATGCATTTCTTTCTCAGGTTGTCGAGCGAGGGAAGCCCATTCCTTGATGAAAGTACTCATACCTGCCATATCTAGTATCTTATGACAAGCATATCCCAACGGACATTCCTCCGCACTGAAAATATGTTACCTGAACAGCTAAAGGAATGTCGTCGGATGAATATTTTAAAGGCTAGATTATCAGAAAACAAGGGTTTGAGAATTTCAAAATTATCAAGATTTTTGAGAAATTCAGATAAAGACCATTTGAGTGTTGATTCGAGAAATAGAGCACCTTGATCATTGCAGTTTATAGAAAGACCGTCTTTCAAAGACCCTCCGGCGAAGGGATAATAGCGGGAAAGGGCAACCGATAAGGATTTCTTGAGCACACTAGATGTGTGATTATGAGCAGTAGTTTCACATTATTTACTTGAATAGAAGTAAAGGCATGTAAACACGAGAGTAAATAGTATGATCGAATAATGAATAGGGAGAGGTGGTTTTACAAACTCTCTGGAAACTAACTCAGATTGTAAGAGAAGGCAATTATTGATTCTTCTGATTATTTTTCTTTAATTGGATGCATGGAAAACTCAAGTTCCTCATTCATGATATGTATATTTGAATAGAATTTTAGCAAATCATTTGAGAATATCACATTTAAATTGTAGGACCAAATATTTAACTCTTTTCTTGTATTATTATAAAATATAAAAGTAAATAATTACGTGGCATTTTATGCATGATCATTTGGAAGAAAGCAATTCATATGTATCCATAAGGTATCATCTAGAATTTTGATAAGCACTTGGTATTAGCATTGTAGTTGACATGCATATAACCAACACATTGTACAAGTGTAATTGAAATGGTAGAACACAACAAACTCCTACACGAAAAGCAAAACTTTAGTGAGAAATTGTTCTAAGTACATCACGTGTCAATTCATCTATCCAATAATATTTTAACACATTTTAATTCTTTTGTTAATTAAATTACTTATTTACGTGTTCAACACAATTTTTGTAGAAATACTATTAAATGGGTCTATATTATATATGATGCACTTCATCTATCATAAAATTTCTCAATTTTAATAATATCACACCAATTTCATTTATTGAGTTGAATTTAACTTAATGTCTACGAAATTTTGCTAAATTTGACTGAACTGAATTTTGTTCAAAATAAAAAAAAAATACAAATTGTAGATACTAATATAAAAAATCCTACATCCTAATAAGTAAACTTTAAATCTCGAATTATGGGTCTCTAGCACCTACCTTATAATTAAAAAGGTTAAACACCTTTTTGTCATTTGTGTATTTAAAATGTTGTCATTTCTCCTTTGTGGTATTAATTCGTTACATTTGCCCCTTGTGGTACCCTAATTCGTCACATTTAGCCCTTGAATGGATGGAAAGATAAGAAATTTGTTATCTTTTGCCACATGTCACTGTTTGATATGTGGGCATACCTCGTAACAACTCAATTTTTAAATTTTTTTGAATAATTTGCAATAAATTTTAAACAAATAGAGATGTCAATTGATAATACACGTAAGCTTTTGGTAAAATTAAACAGTCAAGTGGCATGTGCATGTGTCAAAATAGTGGCACATGACAATACATGTTAGAATTGCTATATTTCCATTTAGTGAATGACCAAAAGTGACGAATTTGAATACCACGAGGGGCAAATATGACGAATTGGAATACCACATAGGACAAATGTGACAAAATAATACCACATTAAGCAAATGACAACATTTTAAATACCACAAGAAAAAAAATGTTTAATCCTAATTAAAAAGGAAAGGAGATCCGGTTGCATAAAAAAGAAAGTATTATTTTAATTTTTTGGTTTTTCATTCGGTTTTTGAACCATATTGGGCCGACTAATTCGGATTCGAGACTGGTCCAATGATTATGGTATTTAAACCCTTCTCAATTGTCGTTATAGGATATCAATCCACAAACTTCCCTACCAAATGTAGCCCCATACTATTATTATGCCAACTGACGATTGATTAAAAAAAAAGTATTATTAATACTTAAAAAAAATCAGAAGAAAGCATTACTAAAATTTAGAGTTGTGCAAATGAAAACTGATGGGAACACTCACGTCGGAACCAAAATCAACATTTTTCTGAAAATTTATATGAGTGATTGTCGGTGAAGGTCTTAGTCCAAGACTTTACATATGACTTTGAAATACATTTGGAGTGAAATGATTTTCTTTTGTTATTAATTATAAACGTAATTATGTAATTTTTTTTTTAAAAGAAGTTATATTATACAATAAAACCTATATATACATATATAGAAATAATTGTTATTATACAAATAGGTGATCTTAAGTATTGAAAATCTTTGTTCATCGATCGAAATAGTCTTGATTCCAAGTAAAATGAAACTCATTCTTTTAGCAACTATCTTATTATTAGTTAAATTATTGTGTCAGCTATTATATTATCATCATTATTATAAAAAAAAAGTTAACAATTTCCAAAAGACAATATAATTGAAAAATGGCAAAAAAAAAAAAAAAAAAACATTATTTAGCTGCCAACTTAAATTTGTTTATTTGGCTATCGACTTTTTATTTGATCATATTTAGCCATTGAATTACCAATCGAGAGAAATTTCACTCTTTTTTAATCAAAATTAAAAGAAAATAAATATGTTAAACATTAAACTTTCTCTATTTCAAATAAGAAAATTAATTTTAAAACAAAAAATTATAAAATAACACAAATATAGGAATATTATTTAACATAACATAGATGATAATTAATATCAAGTTATCAATAAAAATATTTGAAATGTCTGATATGAATTAAAACTGTCAAACCAATATATTGAAATTCTCAATAACATAGGAGTAAAATTAATCTTGGAAAAATTAGATGTAAATTTGCATAATTTTATATGTTGTGAAAATATGCACTTTTCCAAAAATGATAGGGACAAATTTAAACTTTACCCAGAAAATTATTTATAAGTTTTGAGATTGGTTACGTTTCATAAACCTAAAAACATTATTGCACCAAAAAACTACAACTGTAAGTAGTAGTTGTTTTCAGTAATCAAAATAATTCACTATATATACATATGCATAACAATCAAATCAGAGCAACATTAAACCAAATACTGTATAAAAGTTTTAGTTAAGAATATATAAATATAGTTAATTACATTATTAATCATGTCATTACAGGCAAAATCTCCAACCTCCTTGAGTTTTAAGGTACACAGATGTACACCCGAACTTGTGAAACCGGCAAAGCCTACACCGTATGAGTTCAGCCATAATAAACAGAACCTTAAACATCATTTAACCAAATCATGTTTTGCAAGAGCGCATCTCTAAAAAGATGAACAATGGAATAACGCCTAAATTTGGAAATTTCTAGTTTACCCAATGACTAGATTAACGGTTATCATTTTGAATCAAAAAAAATTTCACCTATACTTTCTCAAAATTTCGAATTGACGTAGTGTAATTAAACATGTTCCCTGTGTTAGGAGATTTGGAAAGTTCTTGTACTATTGAAAAAATTCAATGAGCTATTGTGAATAATATCCTAATAGACGTGACCACATATATAAATAATAAGATTCTAAATAGATATTTTTTTTTTGGTAACTTCTAAATAGATATTTAAATGCACCAATTTTAAAAGAAAAGAATACGTGGCATCCTACAAATTTTCTAAACTATATTTCTAATTTCTTAAAAATTGTCCATCTAAAAACTATATCCCTAAAATTAAATACCAATTTTCTATACTATTTTTTTCTAAATTTTTATAGTCTCATTAAGTAAGATGAACGGAAAAATTGTCCCCAATAATTTATGATCAATATATAATAAAATGTTATTAAACACATTTAATTAACATTAATTTTTATTTTTGTTTAATTATGACCTTTTTATGCTCTTATTTTTACCGTTTATTGAAAAAAGAAATAGCAAAAATGATAGTTTGAGTTAACTTCTTTTTCTAAGATAATTAATTACTAAAAAAACAAAAGATAAATAAATCAATAAAAATTAAATAGTTAATGGAATAGAAATTCTAAAGAAAGTTTTGAAAATCATGTATAAACAATTTCCTTAAACTCTATATAGATAGACATTGCGACGTTATTGATGGGTGTCTATAGAATTTTGAACCGCGAGCAAAAATGATGGGCAATAAGGGATTGAACTTTAGAGTAATGAAAACCTTACTTTGTAAGTTTTATTTTACTTCTACGACTTTTTCATACGTCTTCATCTAAAGTAAAAGGCAAAATGAACTGATGTTTTCAAAATTTGTGCATTTAGCCACTAACCACTGACCTTTTATTTAGTCACATTTGACCATTTACCTTTGTAATTTGGTGAAATCTCACCCTTATTACGTTAATTGACATTTCAATATTCGTATTATTTAGCAATATTTTAGTTTTTAATATAAATTTCTTATTTGAAATAGTGGAATTTTAATTTTAGCATTTTTAGCTCCTTTTAATTTTGATTTAAGAAGGGCGAAATTTCACTAAATTGATAGATTAATGGCCACATATGACCAAATTACAAAGATGGGTGGCCAAATGTGACAAAATAAAATGTCAATGGCCAAATGCACAAATTTTAAAAACGTCAGTGGCTAGATAGTGCATTTTGCCAAAGTAAAACTGTTATGAAGTTATTTATACCTTAATGATCATTAGTTCACGAAATAAAAACGATTTGTAATTAATCATAATTAAATATATTCATTGAGTTCTCCATCAATATTATTAATTCACAAAATAAAAACAGTTTTTATAATTAATCATAATTAATTATATTCATCAAGTTTACTATCAATATTACAATTAGAAAACATTTTCAAGCAAATTAAAAATTGAAAAAATCTGGAAAATTAGAAAATTAAAGAAATTGGATTGAAAAGATTTCAAAATGCCACATTACATATTCATAGTTCTCCTTTACAATATTATATAGATTATTTATTATACATAATAGATTTTATTATATAACCTGTATGTTTGTACAATTTCTTCTAATATGTTAATTGAATCAAAACATATATTTATGTACATAATTTGAGCTTCCTACATATCCAATTAACTCCAACCAAAAATCAAAGCCACCTAGTTCAAACTATTCTTATTTTAATTCTAATTATAGTCGAACCACTAACAGATACACTTATTATCACTTCAAACCTATTAGTTGCTCTCTAATCTTCTACATTGATTCTAAATATTAGTTACCTTAATTAGCTTAAACTAATTACCTCAAGGTTTAAGGTCTCTTAATAATCTCAGGTCCTATATAAAATTCTAAACATTATTGTTGTAAAAGAAAAACATACCTGCTACTCCCAATTTGAAGCCTTCTTGCGGTTCTATATATATTCATTATCATAGCTTGTTATATGCCACGTTTTCTAGCTAAACTTTTTCTTAATGACATATTTAACTAATCTTGATTACTTCTAGTAATTTTTCTCAATTGTTTTGACACGTGTATTCGGTGGTAGTTAGAAAACTTAACTCCTCTCTTCTCCTATTAAAACTATAGAGGAATTTTAAAATATTTTTAGAGTATGGATTCAGACTAATAATTCGATCACATGTCACATATGTTAGTTTTTAGAGTTGATAATGTAGGATATATGGTTTAGTTTTTAGAGTCTACAGTTTTTGTTTTAGAGTAAAGAATTTTATATAAATTATTAACTAAAAAATAGATTTTTAATTAATTACACGTTGTCAATATCATATTGGTTGATATAACACATGTCAACCATTTATTTGTTTATGACACTACATCATCGTGCTCCAAAATTATACTAAAGTCCCTCTAAAACTATAAATATTCCCTTATTAATTTTTATATTTTCGACAGTATTCCCTTATTAATTTATTATGCTACTTTCTACACATATATAAAATCTAAAACTTTCAAAATTAATCATGTAATACGTGTTCATCAATTATTATCTAAAATTCTAGATGTCATCCTTAATGTACATGTATAATTTATCTCCTTCCAAGTGTCCTACACAAATGCCACGTTCTTTTTCCATTTATAACATACTTTTTTTTTTTTTGGTAAGGAAAAGTTTAGCTAAGGGTAGGCCTACCCACTCGCAAGGCCAGGGCAAACCACAGACCTCGATGAGGGTTTACAATGGAGTTTACAGATTGCCTACCAATAAGAGCTAAATTTTGACGAAGCGGGGACTCGAACCTCAAACCTTTCAAGTAGAAGATGGAGTGCCTTACCACTTGGACCAACTCTTATTGGTCATTTATAACATACTTAACAATTACCTTCATAATAATAATGGTAATAATAATAATAATAATAATAATAATAACCATTATTTAGATATAATTTAACTTTTACTTAATATTAATCAGAATAGAATTCTTTTTTTTTTTTGAAAGGAAAAAAAATAGTCGGAATAGAATTCTAATAAATGGAATAGCAGTAAAGCGGATTATTTTTTATTTTTTCGAAAGGAGTAAAGTGGATTATTGTTTTATTATTTTGAGTTAAAATTTATTATATGTTGGGGTATTATAAAAACTATAAATGTAAGAAGTAGTTGTTTTCTTTAATCACAATAATTCACTATATATACATGTCCATCACAATCAAATCTAAACAACTTTAAACAAAAAACTGTACAGGAGTTTTAGTTAAGAATATATACATATAGTTTTCTATTCGTTTTCAATCATGTCATTGCAGACAAAATCTCCACCCTCCATATATTTTAAAGTACATAGGGGTACACCTGAACTTGTGAAACCTACAGAGCCTACACCGTATGAGTTCAAGCAATTATCCGACATAGAATGTCTGGATTTTTTCAAAGGTCAAGCTCCTATATTAGCAGTATATTCTCACATTCCTTTCAAGAATGGTGTTGACCCTGTTAAGGTGATAAAAAATGCTATTGCGAAAACGCTTGTTTTTTATTATCCTCATGCAGGTAGGCTCAGAGAAGGCCCTTCAGGTAAACTTGTTGTAGAATGCACTGCCGAAGGTGTCTTGTTTACCGAAGCTTATGCTGATGTTACCCTTGACCAATTCGATTATCCAATTGTACCTCCACTTCCTTGCTCCGATCAGTTGCTTTTCGATGTCCCCGGCTCTAGTGGCATTCTTAACTCCCCTCTCATGCTTTTTCAGGTATTTGTATAGAAACTCTTTTATTGATCAGGTTAGTTACATCTGAGTTCAAGAAATTCTATTAGTAATATTCGATCAATTGACAGGTGACACGGCTCAAGTGCGGAGGTTTTATTTTTGGTATTCGTGTCAACCACACCATGAGCGATGGTACAGGTATAGCTCAATTCATGCATGCAATCGGGGAAATAGCAAGAGGAGCAACTTCCCCCTCTGTTCTTCCAATATGGGAAAGACATATTCTTCACTTACCTACCAATCCCCAGAAACTTATGTCTCTATTTCATCAACCCGACATGGATATCCACGACGATGAATTTAATTTTACACTTCGAGATGACCTTTTTCATCGATCTTTCTTCTTAGGACCAACTGAAATCTTAGCTTTAAAGAGACATGTCCCTCTTCATCTTCGCAATTGTACTTCTTTTGAAATAGTAACTGCATCAGTTTGGAAGTGTCGTATTATTGCGTTTCAACCAAATCCTACAAAATGGACAAATTTGTCTTGGGCAATTAATTTGCGTAGTAAGCTTAAGTTACCGATTGGTTATTATGGAAATGCAATTCTTTCTCAAATATCGAAAAAGATAACCGCAAAAGAAATAATAGAGAATCCATTGAGTTATATATTGCAATTTCTACAAAACGATAAGGACGAGGTGATTAGTATGGAAGATTGTGCTCGAAATATAGCAAATCTGAAGCTAAGTAGAATAAGTTACAGTGCAGGAGATTGGAGATATATGGGGTATGAAAAAACAGATTTTGGATGGGGTGAGGCTGTATATGGAGGACCTGTTTACTCTAGCATAATAGCAGGGGGTCATCTGCTATACAAAAATATAAATGGAGACAATGGGATATTGTTATCAATGGGTTTACCAACACAAGTAATGGAAAGATTTGAGAAGGAGCTATGCAATATGTTAAAAGACCAACCATTTAGTAGTAGCGATGAAGATGTTGTTCATTCTAAGCTTTAAAATCTGCGACTTAATTAAGAAAATTTCAAAGTATTAAAAGAAGGAGCATGTATGATGTATCCAAGAGTTCCAATAATAAACAAGTTTTCTTGCCTTTTCCTTAATATTTTTTTAAGCAAGTTTGATTTGTATTATTGTGATTATATATAAGTAAGGATCTGTGAGAACATTTAGTTTGTAATAAACGCCAGTTCTTATGATTGAGTTATAAGTGTGAGTTGGTATCTCGCACTAAAAATATATTATATTAGATTAGATTGGGACATATTATATGAATACTAAACCATTTAAATTCTTGAAAAATATTCATTTTAAAGTAGTTGACGATAATTTAAAAAGTCGAAACTAAAAATGGTCTTTTTTTAAGAAATTTTGCAGCCTGGAGATTAAATTTGGACAGAATAGTTGAGGTAAGCAGTGATGTAAGAGAAATGCAAATTCGAACCTCAAATATGGTTGCCTATGTTTTTGTCTGTTTATTGTGTCATCAATCATTGAGTTATCATTTGCGTCGATTAAGAAATCACCATGTCAAGCTCTCAGTGCTTCGAGAATCCACCTAAGTTGAGCTCCCATTCAGGAGGTGGAACTGTCGAAGAAATCGCCGGACTCAAATGCTACATCACTGCTTCTCTCCATTCTAAGCTTGCCATCCTTCTCATTTCTGATATTTTCGGTAAACTCCCCTTCAATCTACTTCCTATTTCTCGATTCTCAATTTAGACCCGTTATTCTTAAAGTTCGGTTTAGTTCAACAAATTTGAGTGAATTTAGTTCAAAGAAAAAGAACAGGGCTTACTTTCAGATTCTTAATTTCAAATTATGATTCATAATTTTTCTTTTTTAAACATCTGTCAGGTTATGAAGCTCCAAATTTGAGGTATGTTTCATTTGATTTTTGTTGTGTCTACTTTCTGATAGAAATATTGATAGTTAAGGCTCACTTATGGCTCATATTTTAATATCAATTATGCTTCTTCACGTGAATGCGCCTTAGACTTGAAGCGTGCAACAATCTTATTTCACCGTATGTTTTTAGTTCACCAATAAATGGGTCGTCAGGATTCCTAGCTTGAGTGAAATTACAAAGTCAAACTAGCTAGCTTTTGAAAGATGGCATATTTTCTCGGTACTGGCGAACCAAGGCCGGTTTTACAATTAGGCATATAAAAAATTGGGCAAAAAAAGTTTTCCAGTGGGAGAATTTCCATTTGTCGCTTGTACATGTTGTCAAAAATAGGGGAGAAAATGTGATTTTGTTAACAAAAAATGCAAATTTTGGATGCCGAGAAAAGAAAATATTCAGATTTCCAACAAAATTTAACGTTTCAACACCATTTCAGAGATGTCCGATAAATTTATGGTTGAAAATCATCTTTTTCTAGCAAACTTTTCAAGCCGGGGGCTGAAAGACTCATTGTAAGGGTGGTTTCAACGGGATAGAGTTCCGAAACCACCCATGGTAGGAGTAGTTCCAAGGGCAGGGGGGCGGCCCCAAAGCCCCCCTGGATGTGCCCCTGTTTTCTGTTATGATGAAAAGGAAAATGACTGTAATTTTGGGTATCACTAAATTGAATTTGTTCTTTTTGTTGTAAAGAAAGCTTGCAGATAAAGTTGCAGCTGCTGGGTTCTATGTTGTGGTGCCTGATTTTTTCTATGGTGATCCTGTTGACACGAATAATCCCCAATTTGATCGTGAGTCGTGGAGGAAAGTTCACAATGCTGTGAGTTATTGACTGAACTTATGTACTCTTCCATGGATGACTTGTTATTGCATAGTAGTACATGATTTGGATATTGATTTCAGGGATTCTGATAAAAGATTTAGATACTGATCAAAATGTGGATGTATACATGTTTTGTTGGAAATGGAACCCCATAAAGTAGGAAAAATATGTTGCTTTTATGTAGTGACTTATTGACCCAGTGAACTTGCTTAAATCGATACATACTGCAACTTGTCCAAAGTCTCCCGTTGCTTTGTCACTAGAATCAAATAGCACATTTTTCGATGTATAAAGAAGCAGTTGGTTTTTCTGGATTAGTGTAGGGGAATAGGAATGGATTAGGCCAATTTTAAATCATGTAACAGACGCTACAGCAAATGAGCGTCTCGTGATGGCTTTGGTTGCAGCAAGTTGAGGAAAGCAAAAAATGAAAATGTAGAATGAGATTTTTAGTGTATCCGGAGACTTTTGCAGGAGGAACTGACTGAATGCTTAGGCTTAAGTGAAAAATATTTGAGTTTGATCCGAGTAATTCAAATTCAGGAAAAAGGATATGAAGATGCCAAACAGGTCATTGCTGCTTTAAAAAGTAAAGGGGCTTCTGCAATTGGTGCTGCGGGTTTTTGCTGGGGAGGTGAGTGTTTTTCTTTCGTATAGTTCTATTGTTCTTTGATTGGAGAAAACGACTCGAAGAAAAAGTACTCCGGCTGCTAAGTTTTGGTTGTTTCCGTTCATGTCAGGAAGGGTCGTGGTGAAATTAGCTTCGTCCTGTGACATTGAAGCTGGAGTTGTATTGCATCCTGGTCGGCTTACCATTGATGATATCAAGGGTAAAGTTCCCTCTTCTATTTTGTACTGAAATTTTTTCACGGAGCATTACCAATTCTAAGGTGTCATAATCATGTTACGCTATCTATATGTTCACATTATCTTATATGATACAAATGCAGCAAAATCCTATATGTTCCACATTGTCTCTGTAAATTGTGTCTGAAACTGATAGTTCTATCCGGTCCTGGTTTTAACACTGATTTGCATATCGCCATTCTGATTGTTGTTTCAGAGGTGAAAGTTCCGATATCATTCTTGGGTGCGGAGTTCGACCATGCTTCCCCACCGGAGCAGTTAAAAGAGTTTGGAGAACTTTTATCCCAAAAATCTGAGGTAAGAACCCTTAAACTGCTCACTTTCCCCTCTAATTTCTATGCTTTAAGAATATCCATTCCTTGCTTCTGATAATTATATGCATAATTAGGCAAGTGGTGACCCAAAAGAAAGACATTTGTCTCCAATATCATGTAGTACCGGTTTCGTTCTCCTTCCAATAGATTTTTCTTTTTACGTTTACTCCAAGCGTTCAACGATAAGTGTCCAATTAGTATTGAGAAGCAATTGTTGTAAGTTATTAAGCAAAGAAAATGAGTTACATCTACTAGCTAAAACCAACAACTAGCAACTATCCAAAATGACCTTTAAAATGCAAGTTTTATACTCTAAAAACTATGGTAACTGTTTCCTTCCTGTGTTTTATACGATTACCTGTCATTATTGCAGTTGGATAGCTCAGTGAAAATATTCCCAGGTGTGCACCATGGATGGTCTGTTCGGTACAATTTGGATGATGAATCAGCCGTCAAGAGTGCTGAAGAAGCTCACGACGACATGTTAATTTGGTTCACTAAACACGTCAAGTGATAAGCGAAACACCATCTTCAAAAACCTCAAACACACGTACATGTGAAAAGACAAAAATAATCGCCTATTCTCATTCATAGTTTTAAAATTCACTTCATGATCTCAAGTCTCAATTCCATTTACCCTGTTGTATTGAAGAACTTTGTTCAAAACGTACTTTTAAGAAGAATCTTTAATCAAACTTCACAGTCTTTGAATATGAAGGCACGGCCTGACCTTGCATGCATCGTTGGTAATTTTTCAGTTCAGTAAAAGTCAATCATTTATAATATTGTTACACTAATTGCCATAAAATAGCTTATGTTACATTATTATGATTCAAACTTGAATAGATTAGACTAATATTCGTAATAAGACAGTGACATTCAGAATTCACTAACATATTATTTATAGGTGTATTTATCCTAAAAAGTTAAAGTTTCGTACACAAGTCCGATGGAGTTTTTCTACATTCCGTGAATGCTCAAATCCTCTCTCGAGCCCTCTAGGTCCGTCGGTTAGAATATTAGAAAAGAGCAAGTATCAGGTCTTTGGCTCAATACTACCATGATCAACTTTGGGCCTAGTATTGAGAAGGACCTTTCTAAGCATGGCATTTTCATTGACCAAAGTTGAAATTTTCTCCTCTAATTTAGAGTTATTGTCCTGCAATTCTTTGGCCCTTGATTCAAGGTCATTCACATACACCTTCTTCCTCTCTCTGGCTTGTTGAGCTGACACCCTATTCCTTAACAGCCTGTAAATATGAACAATAGGAAAAGTAAATCCATATGCCACCGTGTATTAAGTGTATTTGATCCGTTACTAAAGTGCTAAAACAGCATATAAGGGGACCGGAAACGTTAAAGAAAACTCGTAATCCAACACAACACTTATATGAATAATGTCTATAAGCTTAGCAGTTAACATTAGGTCCTCAATACTATGGTATTGAAAATAAAATTGCTCCTTAAGAAGTCAAAATTGCCCCGGAAAAACATTATATTCATCAATTCTTGTTGTAGATCATTTGAATCAAATTTAATAGTATCCTTAGATCACGGTTATAGGTAGCGGTGGTTCCAATGCTACTCATCCCTCGATCTTCATCTATGAAATGTTTATCACACCGAAGTGTATAATTTTTCTTTTTTTGACCTCAGCCCTGGTCGGACTCGGAGAGTATAAGCTATATATACTTATTGTTCTTTGCATTGTCATGATTCAAAATTGTTCCGAGTTAGCAACATCGAGGGCAAAATATTATCATTTCCAATGGAAGACAAGTGCATACTTCTAGCAAGGTAAAATTCGACCGTAATCCATTTTAAATTTACATTTTTCCGTTATGAATCATTAAGAATAATTGAAATATACCTCTTGAGCCTTCTATACTCCTTATCAACCGGATTCCGCCCCCTCCGCCGCTTCTGATCCGGCTGCCCTTCCGAATTATTTGTATTATTATTCCCGGCATTACCCGAATTATTACTATTATTAGAAACCACGGGCGGCCTTGCTTCTACATCAGGCACCGTGAAAAGATCCTCATCGCTTTCTTCTGCACTTGTCCATACTAATAAAATAACATATACTCATATAATGAAACTCAAACAAACAAAACAAAATTAAACTATGTTGGATAAGGGAGACATTACTTTTAAAATATAACCTACATAAAATTGTTTTAAAATGGTACATATCGCATGTAATTACGGGTACAAGTACGCTAATAATGAGAAGTGTCCGTGTAACATAGGAATGAACTAACCTACTTTGCCCATGTTGTAAGAAAGAAGATTGCTGCTATTGTTGTCTGTCCGGCCGCCACCGGAGGAGGAGCTGGTGGCGGAGGCTTGATCGTGGTGGTGGTCGGATGGGAGAGACATGTTTGGTTGATCGCCGGAATGTTCTAGATGGAAGTGAAAGTGAAAATGTTGGGGTTTTTGAGGATTTTGTGGGAAAATATGTTTTGGTTGGAGGAGGAACACGTTGATGCATGCACAACCGTTGAGTCTACTACGACGTACCTACTACACGTTGCTGCTTTTGATTGGTTGCCCGACCTATTACTACATGGGCCTGAATTGGGCTTTTTCAAATCTTTTTGGCCTTTTGTGATATATAGTTTAGTTTTTTCACATTCTTTTCCTTTTAATGTAATAATTTAGTGTAGAGTGGGTGAAGTTGGGGGTAGAAAAAGTTGAGCAAGGAACAATTTTGAAGGTGCGCAATAGGCATGAAGGAACAAGATTTCATATTCGAATTGGAGAGTGAGTGATAGAGACTTGTTAGTAAGATATTCAATATAATGAGTGAGTGTTATATATAAATTTGAGCTTAATCACGCACAATGTATGATTTTGGGATGAATCAGATGGAAGATGTTGGACTTGCAACCATATGTTCGAGAGTTGACGATGTCAAAGCTTGAAAGGTTTGAGCTAGTGGCAACCATATTGTGTTGGTAGTAACAATAATATTGAATCCCATATTGATAATGGAAGAAGGTATTGACAAATATTTGTTAGTAAAATGTAGATTAATACATGTATAACACGTTTTAAAGTTGTAAAGTTCAATGTGTTTAAGTTTAAGTAAAGTGATTAATAGCTATATTGTATTAGGCTAGATATTAGGGAAAAATTGCATAAACAGTCACCTATAAAGGTCAGAGTAATTTTCACTTGATCAGTGACTGACCATGTTAGTTTGGTCAATCACCGTTAAATCTGCATAATGATTCGTTACTGACCAAATTAGTATGGTCAGTCATTGACCTAGTGAAAATTACGATAAAAGGCCATTATTGCTTTTGTAAAATGCTATACTTTGCATTTAGATATTGGGTTGCCGTCTAACTTTATTTTGAATAGTAATCCCACTTCATTTCATGCCTTTGTGCTATGCAATAAAAGAAACGATAAAATGGTAATGAATTATATACATTATGGCATGCAAACAGCCATATATTACAAAAGTCTAATTATTCCATTTCCTTTGTAATCTATGTTTAAAAAAAAAATCATTTAGCAAATTGTGGATTGAGTCATTCAAGCTTGATTCATATTTTTTTTTTTAGCACAATAACCACTAAATTAAATTATTGTTTGATAGTTTTTATAAATTTATATCATAATGAGTTAGAGCAAAAGCTTAGCTTAAATATACCTAAATAAACTCTTTAAGGTGTATCCACATACTTTCATTATGATCTTTTAACTCCCTCTAAACTTACTTACAATATATCATGGTTGATTGTTTATAAAATAATATTACACGTTTTATGTTGATTGATTTAATTTAATGCAAAAAATGAGAATTATTAACTAATAGACATAAATTAAAAAGCTATTGTAGTCTGTCTATTCATTATAAGTTTTTGAAATAAAAGAAAATGAAAAAAAAAAACTTTTTGTTAAATGTCATTATTTTATTTATCACTCTCCCACCACACACTTCCAATATAATGCTACTTTTGTAAATACTCTAAAAAACATGCTAATCCAATAAAATAGTAATGGGGAAAGCGAAATGGAAAATATTAAATAGGATGACGCAAGAGCTGATGCAAAAACCTCTTTAACAGTCGGTTAAATTCCTCTGGATTCTCCGACGCAATCCTCTCGCCGTCATCTTCAGATATTTTCAAAAAGCAATGTCAGGTCCTCAGTGCTGTCAAAATCCTCCGGCGCTCAATCCGGCCAGCGGTTCCGGCCACGTCGACAAGTTCGCCGGCCTCGACACCTATCTTACTGGCTCTTCCGACTCCAAACTCGCCGTTCTTCTCGTCACTGATATTTTCGGTATATGATCGATCATAATTATTTCATGATTGTTGCTAACTTTGTTTGCTTTGTATAGTTTTTGGCGCTACTGTTTGTTTAATCTTGTGATTCTTGCTTTGATTTTTCAGGATTTGAAGCTCCGAATTTGAGGTATGATTCTTTTCGCCGATTTTGGTGATTAGGTTTCTTTTTCGTGCGTCTATTAGTTGAAATTAGACTTGCATCATTAGAGAAAAGATTAGATTAGGTGAGGATTGAGATAATTAGGATCAAAGTAGTGGTTACATGTATTGAGAATAAGATTGAGGGAAAATCGAGTAAGATGTTTTGCCATATAAAAAGAACGATGAGTAATGCTCCGGTTTGAAGGCTTGAAGAGTGGCAAAGAGAAGAAATGGTGAGGGTCAGGGGAGGACCTGTGATTGAGAGTGGCGGGAGAGAATTTCTGTACTTGAGTTTCACGGTTTTTTATGATGTTAGCCGACCCAATTATTTCGGGACTGGGGCTGTGTTGTTGTTGTTTGTCAATTAGTTAATTAATACTGTTATGTTGAAGAAATAGTTTAATCGTTATTTTTGAAAGTATGAATGATAAGCTGTGGATGGGATTACTGGATAATTGTTCTTTCTATACCTCTATGACTGAGCTGTGAGAATTTGTGATCTGTGTGTTAAATAGTTTTCTATTTTCCAAATAATGATGATGATGATGATGAAAGTAAGAGCTATTGAGCTAATGCTTGCTACTTTCTGCCATGAACTCTTGAAGGAAGCTTGCGGACAAGATTGCAGCTGCTGGATTTTATGTTGTAGTTCCAGACTTCTTCAATGGAGATCCCTATAATCCTGACAATTCAGAGAGACCCGTCCAGGCTTGGTTGAAGGATCATGGAGCGGTAATCACTTGTATTTGCTAATATGTGCACTTAGAATTCTTTTTTTTTTTTTTTCATATGAGTAAAATTCATTAGACTTTCCTAAAGCACTTGTGTTTTAAGATGGGATGGTTTTTCGCTCAGAGAAGTTGCTGTTTGGGGTTTTGATTTTCATAGTTGATGATATGATCATTTTCTGAGCATCTAGTTTTCCCAAAGATGTTTCTATGAAAAAATATCCAAAGCAAATGACTCCAGTTTCTAATAGTCAATTTGAATGATGACGATTCCAGCTTCTCTAACCTTTTTCATTACAGGACAAGGGCTTTGAAGATGCAAAACCTGTGATCCAAGCTCTAAAGAGCAAAGGAATAACAGCAATTGGAGCTGCAGGATTTTGTTGGGGCGGTAGGTTATATGATTATCTTATATGTATACGTCATCGTTAATCATACCTCTCTTTGCTTTTACTCAATGCTGCAGTTGACCTGAGTGCCTTACTATCCACTGATGTGTTCTGCTTTATTTGCAGCCAAGGTAGTGGTTCAACTAGCAAAACCTGAGTTCATCCAAGCTGCTGTGCTGTTGCATCCTTCATTCGTTAGTGTAGATGATATCAAGGGTAAGTTTTGTGCCTAACTGGATTAGGCTATTTTCTGGTTCTTGCTTTAGCGCTTTCTCATTTTTCTAGCTAATTTCAACGATGGTTTAAAATGCTTAAGGATTATATGACATTCTTAGATTTTACAAGTTTTATGGAAAGCCCTATCATGTTTAATGTTGTGTCAAACTTTCAATTTGAGAGCCCCAAGTTATATTTCACATGGAGGCACAGATTTGCCACTTGCAATACATCTTCCTGTTTTAGTATCATTTTCGTCAAAAACTAAATATGCTTTCCTCGTTAATTCTGGTGGTTTATTTTGATGGGAAGGCAAGAGAGGTGGAGTAAATTAAAGCAAAATGGTTAGTTTAGAGTTGATTACTTATGGTATTTTGAATTACTTGCAGCTGTTGAGGTTCCTATTGAAGTACTAGGAGCAGAGATCGACCAGCTTTCCCCACCGGCTCTTCTGAAACAGTTTGAAGAAGCCCTAAATGCAAAGCCTGAGGTAGGAAGACTTGCTTGCCATTTTTCTTTAATTTTTGGACATTTGATTCATATATTAACGTATTTAGTTAGCGGTCATCTACATTTGCTGTTGGGTCTTTCAATAATGTTTTCTCTAGTAAACTAAGAATTTTATGCTTTGTTGCATCATGTTGGTAGGCTCCTGTGTTCCCCAAAGTGAGGAAATTCCATGTTGGGTCTAAAAGTCATGAGCTAATAATAACACACATCATTGGTGCTGGCATATGTTTTCTTGAGATTATTGAGTTTGTTGTCTTGTATCATAGATGTGTCCAGGCATATTTATTCGAGGTGTTAGTTTCTGACACGATAACATAAACAACCTGACTGACACTACACCATTAACACAATCATTTGTTTTAAATATTCCAGTTACTTGGCTTGCATACAAGAATCCTCTCATATACAACTTGAAAACTTATTCACACTCGAGTTACTTATTCAGATCATTAACCAAACGATCATTTACTGTTGCAGGTTAACTGCCATGTGAAGATATTCCCAAAGGTTTCCCATGGATGGACTGTAAGGTATAATGTAGAAGATGAAAATGCTTGCAAGTGTGCAGAGGAAGCTCATGAAAACATGTTGGAGTGGTTCACCAAGCATGTTAAGTAGCGAATATAAGGCATAAATATATAAGCATTGTGCAGTACTTTCTTGGCTGGTAGAAAACTAAACTACTGTGTTATGATGATGCATATTTTAGATTTGAATAAAGTTTGGCAATGGTGAGCAAGTATATGCTTAACTTCAGTATTTTTGTGTTGTTTTTGCTGCCACGTGTCCATCTCTAAGAATGAAAATGAGTTATCCCAAGTAGGAAAAACATACTGCTGCTCTGCATCCCTGAACAAGTTTCTAACTTATGTAGTATAGCTTGCAAATTCTCTGAAGTTGACTTCATTTGAGCCTCAATTCGGTGAGGTTGAAACTTGAAATTGTGAGTTTGTCTCGAGCTCTCGAGAACTAAATACAGTCTCGGCTCGAGAATGGTTCTGCCTCTCCAATGTCCATATACTTGCTGTATATAGTAGATAAAACATGTGGGCTTTGATGGGTTTGATCTTAGTATACGAAAAACGGTTGCGCCTAACCAATGTCCATGTCTATTCGAGAATGAACTCAAGAGAACAGTTCACGAATAATCTCTATTTAAGTTACTTAAATTTAAATGTACCTATAGTATAACTATAGTATAACACTTACTTGAACCTTACAAAAAATAATAATTAGCATATAGTTTACCACAAATTTGTTTTAAATCAAAATTTAATGAAATATGTATAGAATTTCCAGTATACTCACTAATAGTAATAAGAAACACCTACACTTTTTTCTTAACACCAACCATTTTCTGGTAATTTGATATGCTGATTAGTGATTGGGTCTATTACTTGCGGGGTCTATGATTAGCACCCCTGAATTGTGTAGGGCATGGTTCTGTCCTTAATTACTTCCCTAAATATACAATTAATCATTAATGTAATGGATTGTTGCTAATTGTTGGTATAGGCGTTAGAAAAAGAACTTATGGAAATGGAATCCATATAAGGAAAAACATGATAATATTTGATATGATGACCACAAAAGTCGTGGATGGTTAGTCAAATGTATTAATTATAAGTTACTATAACATGGGATCCACGAATCTTGGAGTGATTTAATTGTCATATCTTACACAGTTTTTCCATTCGGACGACTACAGTTCTATTCCTACACTTATGGAATATCCACAGCCAATATCAACATAAATTAATTATGTTATCCATGTCAAAGAAAAAATTATTTTAATGTTTTCTATAAGATAAATCACAATAAGGGGGTATTATTTGAGCATTTTTTTAAGAGTTGTGGTTGTTTTCCTACCCAACATTTGTCAATAGATGCTTGGTAAAAATTTCAACAATAAAAGATATCTTTATTGACTTCTATTCTCTTTGTCAGTGACTGACAGATCAATTAGTAGTGTAGTTGATCAATCACTGATCAAAAGAATGAAACTCCTTTTATCATATGTTAGTCCATTTTCAACCGCGGATTTATGGAAGTTAGTAAAGGTTCGAGCACACTGATCGTTGAATAAAGTTAAATAAAATTTTAGAAACTATGCACGGTATTTTCAATTTTATATGCAAAAACATGTAAAAAATATCAATTTCGTATCAAAAGTAGATGAGTTCTAAATTTGCCACCATCAACTTCTATTGGTTAAAGATCAAATTTGCCTCAAATGTTTCAAAGAAGTTATATATTTACCGCTTATGTACGAAAATTGGTATGATTTTTATTTCGGCGTAAATCATATACATGTTCTTAAACTTGTCCATAGACGTCACTTGAGTCCTTTAACTTTTGGGACAACTTATTGAGGTTCTCAATTATTAAAAAGTGAACATATTGAGTCCTTCTGTGCTGAATTGGCAAAAAGTTGTTTCACACATAATTCGTTGACCGTACAAAATACTGTCATGTCACATTTTTGTGTGCAAATGATCTAAATACCCTCATTCATCTGCATCCATCTCCCCTGTTGAGGAGGGTATTTTGGTCTTTTTACACACACAAAATGTGACAGGCAATATTTTGTACAGTCATCAAGCATGTATTAAATAAATTTGTGTCAAGTCAGCGTGAAGGGACAATATAAGTCCACTTTTTTAATAGTTGAAGGACTAAATAAGTTGTTCCGAAAGTTGAGCACTCAACTAACTTTTTTAAACAAGTTTAAAAATCCACGTATAATTTATATCTTTTTACTTCTAATATTCTCAATTAAGATCAAATTTATTATTATCTATATATTACATAAAAACTGAATCAACTAAAGTTATATCTTAAATATTTACAATACAACTAATATGATTTCAAAGATTCGGTCGAAATATCAATTAATATAAGTTTGTTATATATAAAATGGTTACAGAATAAAACTATCGAAGTGAGTAAAATATTTATTAAGTTACTAATATACTTATAAACAAATTCAAGAGACACAAAATTGCTTAAATTTTTCAAAAAACTTATATAAAGTCGATACGAACGTTAAAACAATAGTCAAATTAATATGTTCACATTTTCACTACTTATTAATAAACTATCTCAAACAAATAAATTTATCATTTTATATGTGAGTGAAAACTCGTAAAAACACTAAGTGTGAACTTAGTAGTTATAATGTTGTAAACAAGTCAATTGAACGGCCTAGACCACAATCATGTTAAGACACACAATTCAGATTTCACCGTTTTGACTCTCGAAATTTTATTTGTCTCCAAACAATTTTCTTAATTACTGATTTATGCTAGCTTTTGAAAATTTATAACAGTTGAACTAGCATTTAGTGTGTTTCGAAATTGATTTCTTTTCTTTTATAACAAACTGTTTACAAATAAGAATAGATTTACTTTTTAGATCGAAACAAATTATGAAACTGGATAATAGTATGGGGTGAAATTTTTTATTTTTCAATCAACAAAATTTTCTTCTCACCAACAAAAATATAAAATTCTAACATGTAAATTCCACATAACATAGATTGACGGTTGTGATCAATGTTTGAAACTCCTGATGGACCACCAAAGCAGAAAACAATGATCTACCACGCTCTTTCTATGGCGAGTGAACCACACTCCCGGCTTACCGATTCAAACCGCAACACAACCTATGTGGCTGTCAACAGAATTGTGGGTCCCATCGAAATCACGCGCTACCATTGCTAGCAACGCGCGTGAACCTCTAAAATCTGAATCAGCAGCACGAATATTAGTCTTCCGTGACTTTTTATTTGATTTAATCTTTTTTTGTTACGATATTTGATTTAACTACTGCATTTTTTTATTTTCGCTTTTGCTTTTGCCCCTATGTTCTATAATAATACAAATATGCCACTTGGGAACGATTTGAGCCTAATATGGCTTTTTTATACAATTGTATAATTCAATTAACGACAATGGAAAATATCTCGTATTCTGTTTTGAACTTAAGACCTCTTTAATTGTAGAAAAAAAAGTCTTAACCACTAATTTAGACATTCACCACTACACGTTTAATATATCTTTTCAGAAAATACATGTAAATTAAATAGTTAAAATAAAACATTTGAGGGTTGTTTGGTATAGTTGTTTCTGATTGTTATTTGTTGTTTTTGTTTGCGATTTACGTGTTCATTTTCTTATTTGTATTTTGGTGTCTGATTATTAGTGTTGGGTAAAATTATAATTGATTGTTGTTGTTAGTATGTAAAATAACTAATATAGGCGTAATGAAATATTCTTATTAATAAAAAATACAAAGTACAATAAAGGGAAAAAAATTAATAGTGTTGTTTATAAAAAGAAAAGGTAGTATTTTGTTATTTAAAAAGCAGTTGCTTCTTACATAAACAACAAAAAATATTTAAAGTTTCTAACCAAAATTAACTTATTTTAAGGCTGAAACAAATGACGTCCCTTAATTAGTTATTTATGATGAGTTATGTTCAATTTAAGATGGTATATTGAAATTTTCTAATCCAAATTGAAATGCTCGCTATTGACGCCACTTGTAAATATGTCTTATCATGTAAATTTAATATTCATATGTTTAGTTCAAGATCTAAGAATGTACCTAAATTTAATATCTAAATTTTCAAATATTTTTTATTTTTGTAAAATGTAATAAATTAATGAAAATATGTTAATATATAATTATTATTCGACCATTGTATGATTGCAGAGAAACTAATTAAATAATTGTTAAAATAAAGTAAAGTTAAAAACAAAATGATTATATCTTTGAGCAAATTTCATACTAGCCAATTGATTAAAACTTTTCTTGTGATTTGGAAGGTTATAACCTATAAGGGCTTGCGCAATTATTATATTTTTTGGGGAGGCTTGCGCAATTATTTTTCCTTATGAAAAACATCATTTTTCCAACTAATTTATTCTCGAATTAACTGGGATTAAAAGGCTAGGATAGCTAATAATTTTGTAGTCTTGGGGAGAAGTTAATTAGGCGTAAATAAATGCATAAATGAAAATAGATTAGAAATTTAGAGTTAGATTAGGTTGACGTAATTGTAATAAAGATTCCAAAAATGCATGTGATGCACATGCAAATCATGGACTTCTAATCTGTATTCTTATTTCTTGTTCTAATCCTTTTATTTTATTTTTTACTTGAAAAATACCCTATTAATTTTATGATCTTGTCAAAAAAGTTAAATTAATTGTTTTAAAAGACAAAACAATGGACTTCTCAAGTCTAAAAACGGTTATTCAGTCCGTTTTGTTGGTCGATTAGCTAATGGTAGTTGATGTTTTTGCTTAGTCATTTTATTTCTATAAATAACCGTCGTTTATTGATGTTATATTTCAGATGTGATTCGTTTTTCTCTATTATCTTTTTACTCAATTGAGCCTCATTAATGCATTTTGTTTTTTTTAAGAAAAGACTAAAAGATGCTAGAGATAAATTTTAAAGAAGGGTCAACTTTTTATATTTAGCTTTGGGTTTACTTGCAGCTTAGTCGCAAAATAAGCTTATCTTTTATTTTGTTTCTCAAAGTCATGTTTTTTGGTTATTTCGTCTTGATATGATTTATTATTGGTGTTCCTTTCGTATGAGCATGCATGTTTTCAAATTTTAAATCATGAAAATATGATGTTGTTTATTAATTATTTAGTTGTGCTTACCTAGTTAATAATTGACCAAATACAATTTAGTTAATCACCATTAGATTAAAATTTAAGGATGGAGACTAAAATATAATAAAATCAATTAAAGACAACGGGTTGATACTGGACTATGTAGGGTATAATAAAAAAATAAAAAACACTATTTATAATTAAAGTAAAATACGTGATTTCATTAGGTTTTAATCTACACTCTTAAATTCCAATCTAATGGTGATTGACCAAATTTATTTGATCAGTTATCGATTAGGTGAGCACCATTGTAAAAGCAATTTACGTAGTTACTAATTAATTCTAGGAACTTACTGATTTTAATGACATCTAGAAATAAAAAGTGAAATACACTATTTGATCACTGATTTATTTTAAAATTTTTCATTTAGTTACTGATATTTTATTTAAAAATATTTGGTCAGTCACCTTTATAATTTGGTCATATTTAACCATTGATCTATTAATTTAGTAAAATTTTAATATTATTAGATCAAAATTAAATGGAGATAAAGATGTTAAATTTCAAATAAAAAATTGATAATAAAACTAAAAAATGTTATATAGTATAAATATAAAAATGTCAATTAACATAGTAAAAGTGAAATTTTACCAAATTACATAAGCGAAATCAAATAAAAATGTCAGTGACTAAATGCATACATTTTAAATAAATCAGTGGTGGTTAAATAGTGATTTTTCCTATAATAAAATAATGGAAGTATTGGAATAACATGAAAGCACGTGGAGTAAGTGGAACTTGATAGGAGATTGATGATTAACACTACTAGTTTAAGTGTTTATTTAGAGTTTGGATAAGAATAATATGCACACAAAAACTAGTAGACACCAAATTAATTCGAATAAACTATTTGTAATTTCACAGTTAGGTTGACATTTATGCCCTTTTTATTTTTAATTTTTTTTCACATAAACAACTTACATAAGTGGTAAACAATTTTTATTTTATTTTTTTTATGGACGAGTTATCATATTATAATAATATGAAAAAGTTACAGCACGATAATAATCAAAGAAAAATGGAGGAGCTAAACTTCACAAATATAGAGGCAAAAGTCAGTATAAACCGCATAAAGGGCAAAGAAACACTACAAAGAGCCTAAATACACCATAAAGCTACTAAAAGATGACATAACAAATCATATACTTTTCGAGATTCCAGATTTGCAGAAAAACAACTGAAACTCATTCTTCATCACCCATGCCCCTCCAGAAAATCGGATCTAAGTCCTTTCTGAAATTGCACTCCCGTAGATCTATAGATCTATGGGTTAAATAAATTTTTTCCGTCCGTGCTAAATCTCAACGAGCTATAAATGAAGAAAATATAGATAACGGATCCAGATTTGATGACCAAAAAATACTGTAGAAATATATGATGTTAGAAAGGATGGATGAGAAGCAGGAAAAAAGTAAATAGGATTCGAGGTTGGGAGGAGGAAGAAAGAAGCAAAACTTCATTTTTCCTTCTCGAAATCAAGCTCAAAATTAGAGGTTTTTAGAATTAGAGTTTTGAGAGAGAGAACGGGTAGAGAGGGTAAAGACTTAACGATTGATAGTTAACAAATATGATAAGATACACAATTTTTTACAAAACAAAAAGTAAATTAAAATTTTAATAAGAAAAATATATGTTAGTTATAGTTGCTTTATTTTATTATTATTATTTTATAAACACAATTATCTGCTTTGTTTGAAATAACATTTTTGGATAAGGAAATAAAATACTACAAAATATTGTATTGTTGTACAAATATTTTATCATCATTTAGTTTAATGCACATAAACCTGTTTAACTATGTATTATCTCATACCAATTAAAGAAGTAGTGGGTGGATGACAATCGACAACTAGAATCAAATGATGACAACAAGACCAACAACATATTAGTGGATAGTGACATCAGATTATACTAAATGGTTGGCTTATATACGATGAGAAATATAAGTGTAAAACATTATAGCAATATTTAACTATTTTCAAAAAAAATAAAACATTTACTTTTTTTATATAATATATTTTAATTGATTTATTAAACTTTTTTTTTCATAAAAAAATATTTTCTTGATTTTCACACAGAGCATAAAAAGGGTAAAATTTAGCATATATTTAGCAAAATAATAAAACCAAAGCACAAAAAATCCATTAATTCATCTAATAAATTTAACCTAATTGAATGGCAAAAATGTCATTTTAACATCAAAATTATTAACCATCATCATCTACAATCCCCACCTTAATAAAACTTTACCAAAGCACAAATAAAAAAAACAACAAAAATTAAAAATAATTTAATAATAATAAAAATCCCCAAATTTCCATCTCTCTCTATATTTTTCTCTCTAAACAAACAAAGCCTTCAACTTCAAGTAGACCACTTCTTCTTCTTCGTTCATCATCTTCTTGATTTTCAATCTATCTTCCTCTTCGAGATCCATAGCCACCACTTTCCCTAAAAACACTGACTTTTTTCATCTGGGTTCTTCAAAGTTTACATCTTTATAAAAAAATTTCTTGTTTTTATCCGAGAAAATTATAGAATCAAAGTAGAGATTATCGCCTTGTTTGCTTAAGATTCTGATAAATTTTAGTTTAATCCGCTTAATTGTATAATACCCACTCTTGATCTGTTCTCTCTCCCTTTTCCAGCTACTACATTTTACTCTCCGCCGTTATTTTTGGCTACCATACTTTATTATTGCTTTATAATAAGATTCTGCTCTTCTTTAGTTTGATCTTACCATTATTTTGAATTTGGGGAGATTTCCTTTCTGGGTTTTGTAGAAATTGGTTAAATCTGTAAAGGGTTGTTTCTGGATTTTGTTTTTTTTTTCTTTTTTTTTTTGTAGTTTGATCTTACTGGGTTGTTTGATTAGGGAAAAGATTGATGCTTTGTTGCTAATAAGATGCAGCCTGATCAAAGAAAAAAGGTGAATTCATTATCTGGTTTTGTGTTTTTTTTTTCTTTTTGCATCTGTATAACCTGATGCAAGATCAATCTGATTGTGTTTTTTGAATCTGTAATTGCTTTTAATTTTATCTATTTGATGGCTTAGATGCATATTTGCTACACATTTCAAGTAGTTAAGTATGGTATTATAGTTACTTGTGTTTTCTCATTTGTTTTGGATAATGCATTCTATTGTTTTTGTCTATGTTGCCCGGACACTCATTTTAGTAGCCTGCGTCTCCTTGTCGGTGTCCAGAACGTTTCCCGTGTCCCCTTTTAGTTAAGTATGGTACTATAGTTGGGTTTTCTCATTTGTACTGGATAATGCATTCTGTTGTTATTGTCTATGTTGCCCGGACACTCCTTTTAGTAGCCTGCGTCGTCCATTTCATTTTTTCTCCTATTTGTAGGCTATTTTATGAAGGTTATATTTTAGAGAGAACGTTTTCCGTGTTTGTGTTCGTGTCCATTTTCCATGTCCGTGTAACATTGGTTATTGTGGGTATAATTCCTCCACATTAGGGTATGGGGAACAGCTTGTCATGTTAATGTTTAGGCTTCTTTTTCCACATGGTTGTGTCCCCTTCATTGCAAAAAATGGTTTAAGGTCCCACTTCAACAATGTTTTTATGTAATGTAGGCATCATTTTTTTCCCTTTGAGAAAGAATTTTGGAAAGTTATGTTCATATTCATTATAACTGGAATCAATTGTTTTACTTGCTAAATAGTGATTGGTATCCTCTTTTATGTACTTCATGAACAAAATAATATTACTTTCAGTTACTGTTGGTTGAATGTTTTATGCGCAATTTTAGGCTTTCTTATTGTTGAATGAAACTTATGCTCAATTTGCAATTTGTACTACTCTTGCAATCATTGTGATCATGCTGATAAAGTAGAGGAAATGATTACTTGTAGTTGAAAACTTAAGCTAAATGACAAGAAACAGTTATCTTAATGTCAATTTTTAAGTAATAGCTTTATTGATTACATAAAGTATTCCTGACGCAAGAATCCTCTTAATCGTCTTTTTCTTGAACACGATGATGACCATTTTTGGAATATGTGTTAATTCTGTTGATATCAGACGAAGTGTCTAGTTGTGCGACATATACGATGTTGAAATAGTGCAGTTATCTTTTACAATTATGTATGGTACGGTGTATATTTTGACGAACTTGACGAGTTTCCTTTTGACATGGTGTTGCAGTCATCTGTTGATGTGGATTTTTTCACTGAATATGGGGAGGGGGGTAGGTACAAGATAGAGGAAGTAATTGGTAAAGGAAGTTACGGTGTTGTTTGTTCCGCGTATGATACACATATTGGAGAAAAGGTTGCAATTAAGAAAATCAATGACATCTTTGAACATGTCTCGGATGCCACCCGTATACTTCGGGAGATTAAACTTCTGAGGATCCTTCGTCATCCAGACATTGTGGAGATCAAACACATCTTGCTGCCTCCTTCTAGGAGAGAATTTAAGGACATTTATGTTGTCTTTGAGCTGATGGAATCTGATTTACACCAAGTTATTAAGGCAAATGATGATTTAACGCGAGAGCATTATCAGTTCTTTCTTTATCAGCTTCTTAGAGGGCTGAAATACATACATACAGGTGATAGGGCTTGGCTCTTGAGTTTAACCGTGCCACTTCTCATACTTAATATTTATTTAATTTCGCAAAATGCTGATATAAGTTTGTTTGTGGCATACTAGCTAATGTTTTTCATCGGGATCTAAAACCAAAAAACATCTTGGCAAATGCTGACTGCAAGCTGAAGATCTGTGACTTTGGGCTTGCAAGAGTAGCATTTAATGATACTCCCACAGCCATTTTCTGGACGGTAAATTTTGTGTCATCTCTATGTTTTTAGTGTTTACTTTGTGCTAACAATTTTTCAACGTCTAACTCTTTCTTTTTCTCTTCTACAGGACTATGTTGCAACAAGATGGTATAGGGCTCCTGAATTGTGTGGGTCATTTTTCTCAAAGGTGCGTCTGTTATTATTCCTTGTCGTTTGTTTGATTTTTATGCTTGCACAGTTTAAAGAAAGATATATGCACTAGTTCAGGAATTCCTTGCACTGATCTTGCACTATCCCTACCCCAGCTTGGTTTTTTATTATCATTGTTGAACTTGCACAAGTACTAGCCATTTTGACGTAGTGGAAGAGTAGGGTTTTCCTTGTAGTCTGTTGATTCGGCTGGATGCTAGAAAGATAGGATTTTATAAACCTGCATACTAGGAATATAAGGAGAGAGTGAAAATTCTTTTTTATTTATCATTCAATGTCAAAATACAGCAATAGTCCTTTGCATAAGATGTTTAAACTCTATGTATAGCTACGGGAATGAAGAAATAAGCAGAAGACATTGATAAACTTTCCTATGGAAAAAATGGTAATCGGTAGATATACGTATACCTCAGGAAGAAGCTCTCTCCCTCGAGGCATGCTTGGCCTTTAAGAAGTGTCGATCTCATATGTCTTTTGTATTGGCATGTATTAGTACTTTCAAGTTTACTAAAGAAAGGAAGTATAAAGCAGGCAGAAAAGCTAGGTTTTGAATCTGCAAGTTGCCTTAAAACCATAAAGGAGAGGTTAGAACTAGACTAGCTCGACTAAAGACTAATGAAAAACGCCCATATCATGACTTCAACTCTCATTTCTTCATACAAATTTCAGCTATTTCCTCCTCTCTCACTGCATCATATTTTTTGCTGAGATGCCCAAGGATACAAATTATACAAGCTGTCAGAGCTGAAATTTGAGGGAGCTAATGTTTTGAATCCTCTTAATGCTCGATATCCAATTCGTTATTGCAGCTTGTGCATTTTCATTTTGAGAGCTTGCTAGTTGTATAGGTGGTAGTACCTGTAGCTTGTGTATAGTAAGCGAGCTCTCCTGTTTTTATGATTTCGTATAATATCAGAATGCACCTAACTTTGACTTATAACACAATGCTTATTACTATTACCATGTCTTCCATTACCAATGTTCGTAGTTTGTGTTTTATTTTCAGTATACGCCAGCAATCGACATATGGAGCATTGGATGCATCTTTGCTGAACTTTTGACAGGAAAGCCTCTTTTCCCTGGAAAAAATGTAGTGCATCAACTGGATCTAATGACGGATCTTCTGGGAACACCATCTGCTGAAGCCATTGCTAGGGTATAATTTCCTATGGATAATTGGGTTTATGAGAAACTCAAGTCATTTAGCATTCAATAATATCTCAAATAATATTTTTCAACTGACAGGTACGCAATGAGAAAGCTCGGAGATACTTAGGCAGTATGAGGAAGAAGAAGCCCATCCCTTTTTCCCAGAAATTCCCTAATGCAGATCCCCTTGCACTTCGTTTATTGGAGAGAATGCTGGCGTTTGAACCGAAGGATCGACCCTCTGCTGAAGAGGTAATTATTTGTACTGCTCGTTATTGTTTTGATAATAGGCCTACTTCTAACGGAATAAAATGTGTTATTCTGCATTTTATTAGGCTCTCGCAGATCCATATTTCAAGGGTTTAGCCAAAGTTGAGAGAGAACCTTCAGCTCAACCTGTTACAAAGATGGAATTTGAATTTGAGAGACGGAGAATAACTAAGGAAGATGTACGAGAGCTGATATACCGAGAAACTCTTGAGTACCATCCTAAAATGTTGAAGGAATTCTTAGAAGGTTCAGAACCAACAGGCTTCATGTATCCAAGGTATTCTATTTTGAAATTCATATTGCAAAATTAGCCATTGTTGCATTTTCGGATATTTAAAAGGTTGTCCACTTTTTCTTGCCATGCAGTGCTGTTGACCATTTTAAGAAGCAGTTTGCTTACCTTGAGGAACATTACGGAAACGGTTCAACTGTTACTCCACCTGAGAGACAGCATGCATCTTTGCCAAGGTAATCACATAGATAATTTATCTCATGTGCTCTGCTATCTTAGTGCCTGTTTGGTTCTCCTTTTTGTAGCTCATTCTTTACTCCAATCAGTAGATATAGCATGTTTGCTTAGAATTGAGAAATAGCTACTTTTAGCTAGTTTGAAAGATTAATAAGCTAATATCTTCCATCTGCCAGCAACTACAAATAGTAAAATAGTAGAAACCGAACCAAACAGGCCCTTTATATTTAGACCTCTTGATTTATAGTTCATGGCCAATACTGTTTTAAACGAAGGCCGCTAGGCTCTCAAAATTGAGAATCCGATTTGGACCTCATAGGCGCTCAAAATCCTACTTGTTCCCCAATAGTTTCCCAACTAGTCCTTGAAGGTCGCCGACCACCCTTGCAGCACCTAGCACTTTTTATTAAACTTGAATTTAGTGTTTGTTGCATTGATAGCAATCTGTGCATGCAGGGCGTGCGTTTTATATAACGATAATGCAGTACAGAGTTCAGCTGAGGTCACAAATGATCTTTCTAAGTGTTCTATAAAAGAGGTTGAGAGACCGCAAGTGGACAGGAGTTGTGGAATCCCTATGACAAGACTTCCTCTTCAAGTTCCTCAAAGTATCCAAGGTATGACAAAATTCTGCGGTTCATTTCTCAACTCTTTTGTGATTCTCAGTGTGCTTATTTGTATGTGTATATGTGCATTCTGAACCTTCAAATCCACGTCTTGATATTTTAACCCTCCCGCCGGGGAAAACCCAATCCAATTGGATGAACACATTTGTCCATATGTCAAAGAAAAGTTGAAATACTCTTCAGCGTAAGATATGAAAGTTGACAATGTAACTCACCAATGCTTCTGGGTCGATTATCTATATGAAAATAAAATCTAGCTTTTTGGGAACTCTCTCAAATGAGATTTTTCTTTTCCATTTACTGACATTATAGGATTCATAGCTGCAATTGTATCTATTTGTGGTTCTTTCTTAATGGTTCAACTGTTACTCTCAACAGCAGGCGCTGCAAGACCTGGAAAAGTTGTTAGTTCGGTACTTCGGTATAACAACTGTGGAACAGCGGAAGAACAGCGCAGGATGGGGAGGAATCCAGCTATTCCTACTAGTCAATATACTGCTTCAACTGGTTCATACCCGAGAAGAAACGCTTCCTGTAAGAATGAAAGGGGAGACGATGAAGTGGTCGAAGGGTCTAACGGGCTGCAGCCAAAGCCGCCTCAGTACATGGTTAGGAAAGTTGCTGCTGCTCAAGGAGGACCTGGAAGTCATTGGTATTGATGATGTTTCGAACTCGTGATGCTCAAAGGACTGCTTATAACCTTGTAAAGCTGCAGTCGGATTATTTTCGGTGCCCAAGCGGAATTCAGACTTCAAATGCTGGAATGGTCTGCCGGGACTGCTTTGAAGTGATGTTGGGCAGCAAGTTGTAATTTAAAACACTAATTCAAAGAGTAAACAGGATTTTCGATGGTTACCAATTGATGAAGATGGAGCTTTTTCACTTCTCTCTGATTTAGCTCAATAACCAAAGATAAAAGGAATGTATGATATTCTGAATGAGAAAACTCGAAAAGCAAAACTGGTTTGACTTGCCGTATTTTTCTTGCTCGTTTCCTGGATAGTAGCATTGCAATTGCTTTTAATGTATGATTCGAAGCCTATACTAGAACTAATTTTGATTTGTACTAGTTGAGGTTACAATTTAATATCTTCTTATCTCATGATTATGTTTTTTGTACATTTGTGCAAATAATTCATTTTTTAGAGTGCTGAATTGATTACCTGATCTTGGTAAATTGGAAGAAAAGAAATATCGAATTTGTGTGCTCATTTGAAATCAAATCCTGATGGTGATTCTGTTAGCGACTTCCTTATTGATCTAAGATACATTGACATTGAATTCAGATCACAACCGCACTTCAAATTCTTCCTCTTTTTTTCAATGAGCTTCATCAAAATTCTTCCTCTTTTTTTCAATGAGCTTCATCAATTCTCTTGATAGCAACCTTTTTATGTATTCTTTCATCGAAATTGAATTCGGATCAAGATGCCATTCTCTTGTTTTCTAATTTCTGCTTTAGCTATAACTTCACTGCATTTTGTTGCTTTTACTCACCCTTCCGAATATCTAATTGGTAGCAACCTCTTACATCTTATGATGTATTCTTTTATCGAGATTGAATGAAATACATAAAATACACTTGGATGGTAAAATAACTGCTTGCAGTTTTTCCCATTTTTCTACCAGCAGATTCAACCATAACCTCACTGCATATCAGCTGTCGTTTCTAAATCTTCACTCTTTAAATTGGTACTGAAAAGGCAGGTCTGAAGATAAATTTTAATGGCGAAAAATGAAAAACAAAACATTTGAACGTTTTAATTTGTAATACGTCACTCTTGCATTAAATCGAAGCTAAAAAAAGTAAATGTTGACAAGAATACAAGTGTACAAACAGATTCAACAAATGTCTAATAACTAGGTCCAACTAGACACAACTTGGATCCAAACCAATATATCCAAGCACAAGGCAGAACTACCATTGAATTTCGACTATGAATCGAACAAACTGTTAGTACAATCTCAAAAGTTCCTATGCCTAAAAACTCTTTTTTTTTTGTTCTTTTTTTGGTGAAAAGCTGTGCTATTTGTTGCATCCTAAAAAGTCAACGTAACCTTTGCTTAACCCGCCTTCCGTTCGTATCACCGTCAAAGAAGCTCTCATTTCTATGTCCACAGGTGATGACGGTATGTTCCCCGACTTTAGCCACATTTTGCAGAAGTTCAGTAATCACTGAAGGACAGCTTTCCTTCAAATAACTGAATCCATCTGTCTGCATTACAGCTGAAAACAATTTGACACAACTTGTCATCATATTCATTAAATCAGAGAAAACAATTATCAACAACTGGCTTTTTCTAGCCAGCCAGTCTCAAACACCTTCTCAAACGAAAAGAATGATAAAATAAGACGGCTCCATGGAAGTTTACCTCGCAAATTTTCGGGCTGCGCAATAAATTTGAGACATACAGCTTTCAGCTTGAGACATTGATGCTGTTCTGCCAATGCAAGTGTTGTTGCAACGGTATTTATAGCAACATCATCATACAGTTTAGCCTCACAGAGCAATCGGAGTCTTTCGAGACAATAGCGATCTGCTGCTGCAAGTAGATGTTGAGCCATTAATGTAGAAGCCCATTTAGAGTTCAGGCCAACGAGTTCTTCCACATCCGGGAAGGCATCCCAGTAAATGAAGTGTAGCAAGCCCTGCATATATTGAACCAATAAAAGGGGAAGCAAAGTTATATTTCAGGAAACTCACAAATTTCACCTCGGAACCATAAATGAAAGCTCAAAATGTTGCAGATGAAAAATCCACATCTAGTGGAATTCAGTTAACAATGCCTCACTGAACAAAACTTAAAAGCTAATATCGAGAAAAATAACTGGCCAAACAGAAGTGCAATGACAGGACACAAGGTATATATTTCCTTCCTTAACCTTCACTAACAAAGCCAGCTCCTCCCTTTGGTCCAATTCCATTTCACCAAAGGTCAATGAAGAGTGCATTTAGCAATACGAAGATTTTGCTCCATCCATTGCATCTGCCACATGCTTGAGAAACTCCAAAAGTAAAAAACCAACAACAACCTTTCCAATCCTTAAGTAAGATGAGGAAAGCACAAGGCATACAATTGACCATGGATAGTACATTTTGATATAATCATCGAAAATGTAGCTACAGGAACAGATTCACTCGTATAGCTTACACAAAAAATTAATGTTGTCCAATGGGCAAGTTAAGTACTAAATAGTTTAATCCAGAAAGAAAAGCAAGAATTCATAAACCTTAGCTGGATGAGTAAAGTAAAGTTGGCACAGGAGCAGCCGTCAGGAGATTAATCCAGATGTGTACGGCACATCATCCTGTATGGCACCACAATTACTCACATAACAAAGGCAATAAACCAACCTCTAATAAATCTAATGCTATCAGGGGGAAACAGTCGCATAATAGACCTATAAACATCCTTAGAAACAGAAACTCTACACTTAAAAAAAGGGAACAAAATCATATGTTCAATATTTTCTCCGTGAACTTTATTCAAATGCTATAAAACGCAAATATCAGATTTGATCAACATCCAAAGGTGAGAAAGCTTCAATCCAGAAAATAAAAATGAGTACTATGCTGCAATATAATGAGATATATTCCTCTTACTCACTCATAGAAGCTTGCATCTCAGAAAGCAATTTCTGTCCAGCAAAATAAAATTAATTTGAAACGAGAAGGTAAGAAATATTAAAAAGAACGAACTATCCAATATATGTAGAGAAAAAGCCAAAAAGCGGATAAACAACAAGGGCATAGATTGAAGAACAGTAGGAACCGAGTGAAAAATGAGACTCATTCTAAAGCCGAAAACTATCATGCAGCTGGATGCACTAAAAATTCACAGCTAACATGGACGCAATAGAATGCTAAGCCAAAAAGCGCATAAACAACAGGTAAACGAAAAAGCAGATGAATAATAGACATTCTTGCTTCTCAACTTACAAGTACTAGTCACTCATGCTGCAGTTCCCTAACCATTTTTAACTAGAACATCTCTAAATGTTGACAGATATAAAAAAGCTGAAATAGAATATAATTCACCATGAGATAAAACAAAAATAAGTGAAGAGAGGATAAATTATAAGATAAGTAAATAAATCTAATTGTGATTGTTAGCAGAAAAAGATTGTGACTGGTTTTGCAACACATAAGTGTGACATGAGAGAGAGAGAGAGAGAGAGAGAGAGAGAGAGAGAGAGAGAGAGAACCTTAAAAACTGGTGCTTCAATGTCTTCAACTCTTATGCACCGAGTATTTTGATCCTTCATTGGACCAAAAAGTTGTGCCCTAAAAACAGGTGATCGTGCTGCAAGGACCAACTTGTGAGCAGAAAATATTTCCTCACCAACTTCAAAATTAACATCTGTTCGTTTTCCACTTTCTAAGAGCTTCCCAAATTGCCGACCAATATCAGAGGGTGGGATCGTAATGCTATAGGTCTTAGGTCCCTCAGTTTGTGACCTAACGGCACCGACACAGCAACGAATCAACAAGGTATCATCTTTGAGATAGTCCGATGATTCTAGTTGAGTTCTTTTAAAAAACCTTTTATAACCCCTGCAACATCCAATAATACCAATTAGACAGCTCCATTGTTGTCAAATCGAGATTTGAATTGTGAATCGTAATCCATAATTTGTGAATCGCGAAACGTGAAACATAAGATTCTGTTCAAATACATAAAATTGTAAAATTAAATATGTAACAGGGTTAACTTAAACTATTATCAAATATTAGTGTAGTAATGCAAATTTTAATATCGAAAAATAAATTACATCAACCAAGTACTTTAAAAAAAGCTGATGCTGAACTAAGAGGTTGAGAAAGTATATAGGCGATGAACAACCAATATTACTAGGCAGAGAAAACAAATAGGATCTTGCTTGGTATAGTAGAGGAAGAGATGTTGTGAACTTGTGATATGTACACAGTTTTGACATTGAATCCTAATTTGGCAAATCGGATGAATTGACCGATTGACCACTGAATCAGTCGATTCACCCCAATTCATGCATCATTAGATTTGCCCGATAGATTCAAATCGAAATGGGTCTGAATCGAATCGTAAGAATTGTGAATTGTGCGATTTCAACAACTATGGGTCACAGTCACAGCTCATTCCCACAACAAATATGCACACACATTAAGAACTAATCAAGTAAGAACACTACATGACTTATAATAGATAAACTGTTTTTCTGTCAAGAAAAAACAGTTCCACGCAACTTGCTCCGGACAGTTATTCTAATGTCAACATACTAGAAAAACCATACTCCACCCTTAACATTTCAAATTAGGTCCTTACCATTCAATCCTAATTTTGTTTTTCTTAATATTTCACTCACGGAACTGCCTAGGTCCTATCAGTACCTCTATGATTGTGATTTTCTTATCAGTACAGCCTTCCAAATGTCAGAATCTTATAACAAAACTGCAATTCATATAGCTCAACTAGTTACCTAAAGGTGTTCCGTTAAAGCACGAATCAAATTCAATCAATAACTTAGTGATTCTAATTCATCAAATACAAACACACAAATGAACTAATAAAAGCCATCAAAATCAGAACTTTCATAACCCCGAAAACTCACCACATACTCCCGCGATATTTAAGAGTATACGGCCCACTCTCGAGAGCTCTTCCAAAATGGGTATGAACCTTATGAATTTCCTTCCCACTCTGATCAATCAACGAGAGTTCAAACAACGCCCGAACATCAGTACCCTCACTAGCAAGAGCAATGAACAAAGACACATATGCGGCATTATCTTCCGGGCTCTTCCCATCAGGATAAAAGTAAACAGCCCAAGCATATCCACCAACCACGAATGTCTCCGACGCTATGTACTTGCCAATTCCCATACCTTTCGAGAGCGAATACCCCCCGATTTTGAACTCGTGCCATCCATTTACCGTCTCGGTCCGGGACGTAGATGTGGTGATCGAAAACGGGGCGGAGGAGGTCGTGGGTTTCGAGAGGTCGACGGTGCGAGCTCTAATTGAGCCCATCAATAAGGGGGTTTTGATGTAATTGAATTGAATTGAATTGGGTTTAATGGAATTTAGGGTTACAGGGGGAATTTAGGGATTTGTGAAGAATTAGGGTTTGGGATAACCGATTTGGGTGGAAATTGATAGGGGGAGAATGGAAATTAAGGAGGGGGAAGATCTGATCTGGATGTTTGCCGGAGGAAGGAGGATGCGGTGGCCGGAATCGTAGGATTTGACGGCGGAGGATGATTCGATCGGGAAATTCGAAAGAGGAGAGCTTTTGGAAGTTGAAGAAGAGATGGGAGATAAGTGTGTGGACAAAAATGTAAAAGCAGCCATTTGATTAATCTTTCATTGATTTTATATGTAGTGGAGTTAGGGACTTTTTTTGTTTATAAAAGGAAAATTAAAGATGAAACTCTATCGGTTTCGAGATTTTGCACGTCATCGAGTCAATATGTCATCTTACGAAATAAAAATGTCTCTTATTATCATCTAAGTTAATATGTCTGAGAATATATATATATATATATATATATATATAGTTGCTTCCTATTTACAGCTAAGTTTTTTCGAATCACAATCCACTTTTCTAATTTTGTCCTTGTTACTTATACTTTCTCTTAAACTATTTTTTTTTCTAAATTCTCTCAACTCTCTTTCTGCCAAATTAAGAAACACGAAAAAATAGAGAAAAATTTAAGATCCGAAAACAAAGACACCAAAAAGTATCACGTTCAATCGTAAAAAAAGTCACGAAATCACTTAATTAACTCTTGAATTTATATAAAATAATTTTATTTTTTAAAAAAAAATGTCTGAGGCAAGTTCAAAAAAATTTTAGGTTAAAGGCTCAAACGGCATTCTTGGCCGTTGGTCCCTATGGACAAACGCCTTAGGTGGTCGTTTGGGCCATTTTTTTATTTTTTATTTTTTTTCTCTCTAAAACTTTCTTTTTAATAAAATTAATTTTTTTATTAGTTATGTGTAATTTCAAAATTAAGACGTATATACTAAATGTTCGAACAATGACTTAATTAGTTATGTGTAATTAGTTTATGTTCCGGAAAAAATCACTTGATGTGAAATTAATACTAAATGTTCAAACAATGATTTAATTAGTTACATGTAATTGTTGTTTTTTTGATATGTTAGCTTAAATTTTGGTTGGAAGAATAAAAAATTTTAGTTTAAGATTAGGAGAAATGAAAGGGCAAAAATGTCAAAGTGGGTTGTAGTTCGGGAAAACTGGACTGTAAGTAGTGATACTCGTATCTAAAACTAGATACATAATAAAAGGAGAAGTAAGGGATGTCACTTAGCAAAAGAAGAGATACTTAAGGAATGACTTGGCACATTATCAATAAGTTTATGTGTCATTTTCTCCTTAAAATTGAAATTAAATTATTAAAAAAGTTCAAAATTATATTTTACAAGCATATTTTTGTCTCTAATAGAAATCTATTTTACTTAAACTCATATTTAAACTTTATATTTATCTCTAAAATATCAAAAATAAAAACTTATTTTAACGAATTGTTGTTATCGGCATTTTCTTGGATATAATAAAACAAATAAAAAATTCTTTTAAACTCAAGAGTTAACGGGGTTGTTATTGCAGATTTTTAGGCTACAAAAAAAGTAGGAACTACTTTGTAACTAATAATTAACAAGTAATTGCTAGGGGCTTTAATAATAACTCTTTTTATAATTAAGAGTTGACAAGTTGTTTCTAGAGGTTTCTAAGGTATTAGGTCTCATAGTTTGACTTAATTAATTTTTTGGTCTTTTTTGTCCACCATTAGATTAGAATTTAAAGGTACATTAAAACCTTTTGCACTAATGTATAATGTTGTCATGTCATCTTCATAATATTATCGTTGTAACAAGATTTTACTCGAGTCCAAAGTTGTTAGTTTTAATCTGCTAGAGTAACATGGACTAACTGTCGTGTGTGTTGTTTATTTTATTTTCTCCAAAAGAAAATGAAAATGTCACACAATATTGTCAATTTACCATTTAAAAAACAAATAAAAAAGTAAATACTACTTATATAAGATAGTATTATCCACACAAAAATATCACTCGTTAATTGTATACATTCCTCCTCCACCCTCCTCCACTTCCCGATGACGTATTGCTTTCACCTTCTGATTTTGATTCTTCACCTGATCATCCTCCCCCTACACCTCCGCCTCTACCTCCACCTCCTCCATTTAGGTCGGGTTGTGCTATGTTTCCTCCTATCCCCTCTTTTTTAGTCCAGTCTTCTATGGTTTTTAACAAAAGAAAACCCACAATCAACATCACAACTAGTCCAATAATTCTCAGAGCTACTGCATGCATCCTTTTTGTTTTCAAAGTTAGAAAATGACTAGAAAGTAAAATGAAAATGTGATGTTATCGGGTATGCTAATGTACTAGTGGATGTAGCTGTAAGTCTCATTTGTAGCCCTATTAGGATGCTACGTAATGCATACAGGGAGCTTATGCTCGGAGGATAATTCAAGAAGTACATCGATATCATATATTTACCATGACATCCGATGTAAAAATGAGTAATTTGCAATGGTGTTACACTATCTATGATTCATAAAGATCATTACCAAAAGATTAACAGGGTAAATCCATCATTTAAGGATCCCTAGGTGACGTATATTTTTTAAAAAAGTCATATAGTTAATATGCAATAACTACAATTCATTTCTAAACAAGAACAATTTTTTTCTCAATTGACAACATAACTACATTTAATTTGGCTTGTGATATAGTTGATTGAAAATAGTTTTTTATCAAAATCAATTTAGAAAAAGGCTTTTCAGCAGTAGCTACCGTAACTGGTGTAGTCAATCTAATCACGTAACTCTCTGATTATAAAAACTTTTTTCAGTGGTAGTTGTTTGGTTTTTTATGCAATTTGAATAGCAACTATTGTTTTGAATTGCTAATATTGTCACAACTTTGTTCATGTCATCACTATACATTTTATGCATTACTTGGTTTCAGTATTTAATCAATGATTGTTTTAAATTTCTAATATTTTAAAAACTATGTTTATCTCTAGGATTCCAATTCAGAAATACATGATTGACACCAAACCAATATCGATGATTAGCACCAAACCAATAAAACAACTATTTTGAAACTATTAGGGTAGTTAGGATTAGGAGGAAAAAATGAGGAAGAAAGCAATGGTGAAGAACATCTGTACAGTCCTTCCCTACCGTCAGCTCCACCGCAGTGACTGCCGGTTTGTACCGGCGGCACCGATGGTGGCTTCGAAACGGGAAGATGTGCATACAAGGATTGATGAAATCCATAAACTCCAAGAATTTCAGAAGAAAAATATTTGTCAAATTAAACGGAAGTTTTTCTAATCTAGTTACGGTAGCTACCGCTGAAAAAAGTTTTTGTAATCAGAAAGTTCCGTGATTAGATTGACTTTACTAGTTACGATAGCTACTGCTGAAAAAACTTTTTCTAAATTGAAGTTCTTAAAAAACTATTGTCAATCAACTATATCACAAGACAAATTAAACGTCTTATCCAAAACAAGCATACAAAAATCCATCAATATTTGTAGTTCTCCAAGCCACACACAGAAAAAAATATGCAAGATTAGTTTAATAACATCGGTTAACTATAAAACTACTACCAGATATTCAGCCAAAACAAAATAGGATTGAAGAAAAGGGTTCAATCCAATGAAAGGCATATTCTGATATGGTTGGAATGATGTGCTTCGCCATTGGAACAGTGTGTAGGCCAGCCATCTCACCAAAAGAACGCACCAATTGCTGACCTTCTCGATGCGGGCACGAAACCAACTCCAAAGTTTCAATAGCATGTTTCTCCACCAGCCATTCTACAAGAGATTCATTTAGTTCGACTTCAAGCTCTAGACGGTTTGTAATCCAATCTTCAACCTCTGTCAGAGTTATTACTTGAACATAGGGCTGGACACAGATACTAAATTTATTCATTTTGATCAAATATTTAAGTAAAATGATGTTGAATTTAACTATGATATTGACTTGGTTTGACTGGATTCGGTCTAGTTCAATCGAAAACAGTTACAAATATGAATATTTTTCTTTTAATATTTTATCCAAAATTGAACCGCATGTATCCGTGCCCAGGTCTACTTGAACAGGCCTTTCTCCGGATAAGAGGTTTTCTGAGGTGATCCTCTTTAAATTGATTCCCTCCCAAATCACAAGGTTGCTCAACTTGTTGCTCTCGAGCGCCCACATCATCTGATCTTTGCCAAAACATAATGTGTGTGTGTGAGTGCTCCTCATTCTCCTCAGAAATGACCTTGAACAACTTTCTAATCAACTTTGTTTCCTCTATATATCTTGAATCTTCAAATACACCCAAAGACTCTCATATCGCTTCGATCACGCCATTCTCTCCGCCCAAAAACCACCTTCTCAAGTATTCCTCTGAGTCTCTCATCCAGCCAGGTTGTCTGGGACAGATCCGTATGCAATTCAAGGTCACCTGCAACAGCTAAACCACTCAGATTCGGTTTATCAGAACTGATATCTATGAATAGCTGATTTGCTTTTGTTGCAACACTCCGCAGATATATCTCCCTTCGTGCCAAAATGCTCCAGCTCCCCTTGGTTCCATGTATTTGTGGGTACTCCACCGCCTATCTTCCCCACAATCTTCCTCTCGTTATAACAAAGTGTCGAAAAAACAGTCTCTGATTTGGTAATGATGAAGTCACTTCAGATTTAACAATCGCATCTAACATTTCCATGTGGGAATGTGTAACCAACACACGAAGAGGCTCTCGAATCCTCTTAAATGGCTCGAGAACACACTGCTCCTCCGTGTCATCACAAAGTAGTAGATATCCTGTTTGATTACATCCCCGTAAAAGATCACCAGTCCATTTGGAGGATTCCAAGTACCTGAATTTTTCAATCTGCCCTTGATTTATTCATGCATGTTAACATAGTTCAGTTCAGGGATTGAAGAGTTTAGATATTTTTGGTTTAACAGCTCTAGAGCATAACACATTGGTTTTCCCGCTAGCTCCACCAAATAGAAAGTTAGAGCCTCTCAACTTTCTAAATCTCTCATTTTATTTCTATTTTAAGAATAAAGTCTTTGATTATTTGATTTTCCATATTGAAAATTGGACTAAAAAAAGAATTATAATACATTATATTTCCGCGCAAACCCCGGATTTCTGCTAGTTGATTTAATTAGAAAATGACACATAAGCTTACTTAATAATGTGTCAAGTCATCCCTTAAATTTATCTTCTTTTGCCATGTGTTATCATTTGCTTCTCCTTTTAATATATATATAAATATATATAGAAAAAGGATCAGGTGAGAACACCCCTCATATGCGAGAACAATTTGTATGTGAGAACACCTGTAAAACTACGTAATTTTATTAATAATGGAGGACCAAACGAGAAAATTTTAAGAGAGAAATTGACAGATTTCGTCTACGTTCATACTGTTGTCGGTCACCGGAGACCCGCTGCTCATCGTTCTCTGTCGGAAGCCTGAATCCAGTAAAAGCATGTCTGTGCGTCCTCCTTCGGCCATAACAAATCCGTCGCTGGTTGAAGAACCATCGTCGCCGCCGCCTCAGGAGATGAACGACCACATAATCTGATTCTCGGGTTTTCGTTCTGTTAAATGAAAAGAAAAGGAAGAAAGGAAGATTTGGGGTTTTGGTTTTGTTTTTCCTCGAAGAAGATAAGAAAAAGGAAGAAGCGAAGGAGATGTGAAGGGGGCGGTGCTACTACAAAAATGAAGATGCAACTCATGTTTAGATTAAGATACATATATGATTGAAGACCAAATCTTTCAAACTATACATCGGTTGCTTTTAATTAACTTAAAATTTATGTTCAAAACAATACGTCACATGTTCAAAAATTAAAAAAATATTTTCAAAAAAATAACTCACATGTTCAAAAGCTCAAAACTCATGCCCATAATAGCAACAAAGTATAAATTTTTTGAAAGTGTTCTCGCATATGAGAGTGTTCTCACCTGATCACTCCCATATATATATATATATATATATATATATATATATATATATATATATGTTTATGACATATTCAAAGAAACAATAATTGATAATAGGTTTAACCCCTCTTGGAACCCTTAAAGTTGGCACTTATTTTCACTTAGACCCATGAAGTTTGTGATTTTTCATATAACCCCTTCGACTCCATAAAAGCATGTCACTTAGCACAAAAATTCTACGTGGCGCTGATGTGGAAAATATATATTAAAATAAGAGAGTGAGAAGTGGGGACAAAAAAAATTTGGAAAATTCCAAAACCATCCCTTAATTTCTCTTGTTCTTCTTCTTCCTTTATACTTTTAAATATCATTTCGAGAATTTTTTTTTCAAAATTCTGAAAAAAAAAAATTTCAGAAATTTTTGATTTTTTTTTCCAGAAATTTGGAAAAAATTGCAAATTTCTGGAAAAATTTGAAATTTTTTCAGACTGCTCGTGGTTTTCCAAAATTTGGATTTTTTAAAGTCTAGATTTTCAATTTTTTTCGAAAAATCTAGAAAATTCCAGATCGGGAGAAAAGAAAAGTGAGTAAAAGGAAAAAATAGAAATAACAGAAATTTGGAGGGACCAAAAAATGGTCTTTAATGAAAATGTAGCCAAATGGTGTGCTTTTATAGAGTTGAATGAATTATGTGAAAAATCACGTACTTTATGGGTCCAAATGAAAATAAAATCCATTTAAGGGTCCCAAGAGGGATTAAGCCTTGATAATATCAACATTTTTCGTCTTCCTAAGGAATCATCTATTAGTCCTCTAACAAACCGAGAAGTGGATGTTATACAATTAGAGGTCCATTGTAGAAAACTCTAGGATCCATCGGTCTTTCATAATATTGATTGACAAACCATCGCTCACTTTCTACACAAAACAATGAGCAATATTCACTTCAAAATCCGTAATATATTTGCCTCTGAAAACCTTAGCAGCAAGAGACTAAAGGTTAGAAAGTAGTCTATGAAATTGTTTTGCTAGCATCGTTGGGTTGAATGAAGATAACAATCTGAACCTTAACTTCATCTTGTTTAGATAAACACAAAGCTTCACAAGTCAACCAATAGAAATACCGGTTAAAATCTCCGCTTTCAACCAAAACCGACTAATGATACTTTGGAGCCATGGCGAAAAGAATGAGAGACATATACAACTAATTATATGTAGCAATTGCTTACACCTCAACTTTAACGAAAACATCTTAGACCATCCATTCACTCTCTTCATAAATTGGTCTTTAAGAAAGCTAAATTCCTTTTTCAAGCCCTCCACTAAAAGGATATCCAAGCTCTAAAGTATACTTTCAGACGTATCGAAATTAGCATATTGATCAAATTAACATAGCGGAATAATCTTTCTTCACCTCCAAAACTTCATTTTCGACAACTCTCCATATATAATGGCATCCTTTGATTTTGATGGTGACTGTCACATCATTTTTTCACATTTTTTTTTTTTTATAAGATTTTTTCACACTTAATACTTACGAAGATTATTTGCTCTTACCACAAAACTCCATTTATACCATTTTAAGATATAGGACTAGTCCTACCACTTTTGTTTATTTTTATATTTACCCTCAAAAATCACAAAGGAACTATTTTGTATGCCCCTCTCATCATCATACTCCAAAAAATGGAAAACCCCCAATTTTAACAGCCAATTTAATTTTCTAAAACCCTAACCCCCAATTTTATGTATCCTTCCCAAGATCCCTAAATTTGAATGCCCATTTTTCTCCTGTGCATATAACCCTCACCATCCACTCACCCTCCTCATGTTTCGTCGTTTCAGTCTCTCATTCTCTCGCTCCTCTGATCTCCACTCCTCCTTCTTCCTCCTCCCCAAATCCCCATTTCCCACAAACCCTAAAATCCCCCCTAAATCCCTCCATTTCAACCCTACCCGGCCCCGGTTTTTCGCAATGGGGGACACCCAAAAACCCAGATCAACCATCCCTCAACTAGAGAAAGCCAGCAAGCAAGAACTGCTCCGTGCCCTCGAATCCTCTCTGGGTTCTTCGTTTAACCCGAACCCAATTCACCCTCCCGCGACCCCTTTGATCATCGTGATCAGTGGCCCAAGCGGGGTAGGAAAAGACGCTGTGATCACCAAATTGAGAGAACAAAGAGAGAATCTGCATTTTGTTGTTACAGCTACTAGTAGGGCAATGCGGCCCGGGGAGGTTGATGGTAAAGATTATTACTTTGTGAGTAAAGATGAGTTTTTGGGTATGGTTGAGAAAGATGAGTTGTTGGAATATGCACTTGTGTATGGTGATTATAAAGGGATACCCAAATGGCAGATTAGGGAGAATATGGGGAAAGGGAATGATATTGTGTTGCGGGTTGATATTCAAGGGGCGAATACGTTGAAGAGGATTTTGGGGGATTCTGCTGTGTTTATATTTTTGATGGCTGAGAGTGAGTTGGAGCTTGTCGAGAGGTTGATTGATAGGAAAACGGAGACGGCTGAGGCCTTACTTGTTCGGGTTGCTACCGCGAGGGAGGAAGTGAAGTATGTTAACTATTTTGATTATGTTGTTGTGAATGCACAGGGAAAGTTGGATAGTACGGTGAAGTTAGTTGAGTCGATTATTGATGCTGAGAAAGCTAAGGTTGTGCAGAGGAGAGCTGTGGTTTAGTTAAAGGTTTCGGCTTTGGGGTGTCTTAGAGGTATGGTTGAGTTTATCATTTTTTTAGATGTTTCGATGAGCTTTAGTAATGCACGGATTGTTATCATACGTTAATATCTTCTGTTTTATACGACTTTTCTGGATGTATATGAGATACAATCAATGGGATATATCTATTCAATTTTCAACTTTTGGGCAATGCATTGAAATGGTACAGATTATAATGTCTTTCACAGTGACTTGGTTTTTCTACTGCCAATTAATATGCATCAATAATTACTATGGTATGTATTTGAGTTAGTGATATTTGATTATATTCTTTCAGTTCTTGTGCTTCTTTGAGTCAATCTAGTTCTTTCGCTTTCACATTTACCTATTTACAGTTCCAATTCCAATTTCTGAAAAAATAATTCGGAAATCATAGGAACGAGCAAGGGTTGCTGTGCTATTAGCGAAGTAAACAACCCCCAGAAACTTCAAGTGTTAAGCCATCGCGGGGGGGGGGGGGGGGGGGGGGGGGGGCGCGGGGTGGGGGTTTGTAGTATTGGGCTTATATCCACAATTTTGGATATGCTAGGCCTTCTGTCAATCAGCGTATTAAACCTAAGCCTTGTTTGGTGCCACATTCAAGTTTTCTGGTACAGCGTATGATGGGTGAGCCAAGAAGCTCTAAGATCATGAACAAAGTCTCAAAGTATTGTTATTGGAATCAATGAAAATAATTGAATGACTTTTACCTGGTTCTTTTTATTGGATAGTAGGTAGGCAGGTCTTTTTTAAAAAAAAAATAGTAGGTAGGCAGGCTTGTTGTGCAAATGAAGCTGTAGGCTTCAGAGTAAACTGGTGGTTTTAGTCTTACTTCATCAAGAGCTACATTAGTCTGAGTAGTACACTGGATTGATCATGTAACATTACCAAACGAATCTGTATAACTATTAACTATTTTGTTTTTATGGCCATTAATCTTCATCTGCTTCTTCCCCTTTCTCCTTGATATTAAGGTGTTCTATGAATCAAAACAAAAAAAAGACAATTCTAAACCTGTTCTCGCTTTGTATGTATTCCTTCCGCACCTAGTCCGGTGATCTTTATCATTTTTAGCATTGATCTTGATTTACAAGACTTCCTGGTTCTGGGAGACACTATAGAAGTCTACGATGCAGTCAAATCTCATTTCTCCAAGGATTTTAGTACTTGAGTACTTTGTCTAGACGGACTGATTGGACTTTTGATCACATTTATATGCATTTTGAAGCAACTGACATCCATCCATGTAAATGTAATATGAAACATATAAACTATCACAAAACAAGTCTACTACCAAATAAATTTACCACATAAAAGATGGACGATGGGTGGGCAGGTTTGATCCAGTAGCTAGCAAATTTAATGGCACTAAAAGTTGCCCCATGAGTACATACTTCCTTAGGCTCTGTAAAAATTAAAAAAAATCTCAATAATTAGAACCATTTTTTAGTTTTTTCCAGAGCCTAAGAAAGTATGATCTTCGTGGGGCAACTTTTAGTGCAATTTTGATGTTTGTTATCTACTGGACAAAACTTTTTCAGTTATCGTCCACCTTTTATGTGTAGATTTCGTTCATGGATTTATTCGTAGCAGTTTATATGCTTTGTATTATATTTACATGTATGGTTGTCAGTTGCTTCAAACTGTGTATAGATGTGTTCAAAAGTTCAGTCAATCCGCCTAGAAGAAGTATTTGAGTACTAAAATACTTAGAGAAAACAAATTTTTCTGCATCATAGACCTTCTATCATGTCTCTGAAAACCTAGAAGTTTTGGTAAAATTGTTGAAGATCACCAGACCAAGATTTTTTTGCGGAAGAAGGACATACAGTGCAAGAAGAAGTTTAGGGTTTGTCTTTTCTTGTTTTGATTTGTAAAACACCTAAATATTATCCGTGAGAGAGTAGGAGAAGCAGATGAAGATTACGGTCATAAAAACAAAATAATTATATAGATTCAGAGTGAAACCAAACAAGTTTATACTTTATAGTGTATTCGTTTGGCCAATAGCACATTCTTCCCCAAACATCTGAGACGGAGTACCTGGTTTATTCCTTTGGCAAATTGCAGTTGGTTATGCTAGTCCTGTTCTTGATTAATATGCTTCACTGCTCTTGGTGCGTCTGTATTTGACTATTGATATATGATTAAATTCTTTTAGTTCTTCTGTTTCTTTTAGTTAATCTAGTCCATTGAACTTTTCATTTTATATTCACAGTTCCAGGAACAAACAAAAATTGTAGGAATGAATACTGTTTGCTGTGCTATTAGGAAAGTAATTCTGCAATTCAAAGAAACTCTCAGCGTTAAGCCATTGCTGGTATATTTATTGCTTATGATCTATGTTGCACAGGAACTTCCTTCAGTTGTGTTTCCGTGTTTTGTTTCCATTTCAGTTTCTGTTCTATGTTTTCAATACACTGTTTTAGTAATAATGCTTTCCGTTCTGTTTCTTATGACGAGTTATGCAACAGAAGAGCGTTTATGCCTTTTGAATTGTCATAATCAAATCTTTTATTCTCCCAGGGTGAGAAGAACAGGCATTTTCATGTATCTGAATTTATTTTGTAACTGTTATAATATTATATTGCCACTGTGAGGCTTCGGCTTGTATGCATACAAGTTTGTAATGCTAGGCCTGGATCAGTCGAACAATGCAGTAAACCCGAACCTTGTTTGGTGCCTTCCTGCAGATAAGTTGTTGTTTGGCCTGTAATGGGTGAGCCAAGGAGCTCAACGTTCGCGGGTTTGGCGAAGCGATTTCAAGCTGTCTGATAGCTATTGTTCACTGTCTTTCTCAAAGCTCGTTAACTGTCTTTCTACCTGATAAAAAGTGTCTGTCATTGTCATTCTCAGATGTTGTAGCAACGTAAATGCTTGAAATAATCCATTTTTGCCTTGTACAACCAGGATAACATTTGCATTCTTTTGGGGACTGAAATTTGTTTAATTTCCTGGAGAAATGATATATCAGGCCAAAGATTGGACTGTTAGACAGCTCTTCATTACCCTGTCTGCCACTCAGCAAGTGTTAGTTTAAGTTTTGGCCGACTTCAGAAGTGGGAAATGACCTGCTGTGATGATTTATAGCCTTCATATTAAGTTTGACTTGAACTGGAAACAAGTTCTGATTCAATGTGTATATGATATGATTAATACATTTTTGGAGTTTTTGAAGAGGGTTAAGGTGAACATGGAAAACCCAGAAATTATGAACATGTTTTCCTAAATTTCGGGTCTGTTTGGCTTAGTTGTTTGATATTGTACATAGCTAGAAGAAATTAGTTGGGCTATCGAACACCTGTATTTCAATCATTAACTGAACATTTGATCTTGAAACTGATCTCATTTGACAGTTATGAAGGTTTGAGTATGAACTTAACATTAAAAGCTTTCATATGAAGTTGCTTTCTTGCTTTAAAATTAATCATTTTTGAGACATCATGTTGATGTTGGCATTACTTTTGCTGACGTACTTAGAAGTTGTGTCTCCAAGAAGTTAAGCCTTTACTTGCCATTTTCAGACGGTAAAAAAGAAAAACGACTACTCATAATTACAGGTATTGTCTGCATGTTGATTTATCATTGACTCGAATTCCATATCTCTAGCGTAAGCAATTTGATGCGTTAACCGTTCAAATTAAACTTAATCAGTTTCAAACAACCTTAATTAACAGAAAAGCAACAACTTTAAATTCACTTGTCTACAATCCTTTAAAGCCAATGATGATGAGTGTCCTATGATTGTTGGACAAAGATGGAAGTTAAAGGGATAATTAGGGGCCCTGTGGGTTCCATTGGAGCCTTTAGCTTGACACTAGAGGACTCTTTGTTACCTTTGGAAAGTCCATTCTTACAAGTTATAATATAACCAACCAAAATTACCCAAGTTTCAAGCATTAATTAGGCTTTGATTAACCAAGTGACAAAAATAATTAACAAAATAAAATATGACCTTATTTGGGAAAACGTAGGCACGATGATTAATCTTTTCTGAGACAAATCAGGTGTATTATGAAGAGAATATGCAGTTTGTTCACTAATTAAAGCGTGATTATAATGATTACTTGTCAATGGCATAATACCATATTGATTCCATTTAGCTCCCTCCATGAATTTTTATGATAATATTTTAAGGCTACTTTTGGATCATGCTGAGATTTTAAAAACTAACAATAGAAAGTCAATGACAATATCATATAATCAGGAAACAAGCAATGGAGGACTTATCAGGAAAAAAGAAGAAGCAAAGAAACTTTAATCTTAGGATGATACATTACACTTATGATCCCTCAACTTTGCCATTTATTTCTTTTATAGCATTTAAACTTCAGAATTAGACATAAAAGTTTTCAAACATAAAAATAACCCTCTATTTTGCAGACGATAAAAATGATATAATTCTTGAGTTTTTAGATCATCTATATGTTGTTTGGTTAAGAAACGAAAGACAAATGTCAACTTAGATAGAGAAATCTGTTAAAATGGTGATTTTTTTTGAAAATAAAACTTTTGGTCTTAAACAATTTAACTCTTAGGCTTTTCCATTTTGAGGCCAACATTTGTTTTGAGGTTGTTCATCTTCATATAGTGAAGTTCGAAGTTCAAGAACTTCTTATACTGGAATTCAAAATTCTTGGATCATAAAAGAAGTAAGACAGAAAACAAGGGATCGTGATTGTAATTTACCCCGATTATGATTTATGACATAATCAGCAGTTTTCATACCCTTAATTTTTGGACAAGAACCAAAAGCCTACAAGTATGGCAAAAAATGAAATGACATTTTGGCTTTTTGCTAATTAAAAAGCTTTTTGATAGTTAAAAAGATGATCCATAAGCAACATATTGACAAAACACAAACTGACTTAGACTTAGAAGCACATATGTAGATGAAAAACAAGACTTACATCCCAAGTTTTATGGTAAGTTACTTAAAAAAAATTAAAAATAACAGCAAAACGTAGCAGATCAAAACATCCTAGGAAAATGGAAAAAAAACAACAACAGAGAAAATCAAAAAGCAACTTCCTTTATCCACTCAATAAACGTGCTCCCAAAGTTCACATTTCCCATTTCCTTATAACTTATACTTCATTCATTCATTCATTCATTCAAATTTATTAGCAAAAGCCAAAAACTTTCTAACATTTCAACCCGAATTCTTCTAAAAATGGACACCACGAAATCCATAGGCGATGATGAGATTCGTTTGCAAGTCAATGAGCTTCGGAGGCTCAGCGAAATCTATGGCTCAGGCGCCACGATTTTCGAGCCATGCAGAAGTACTATAGAGACAAAGGACAGCAATGGTACTTCAGGTTCTTCAACAGAAACATCAGGGAATGGAATGCCTGCACCGGAGAAGAAACTTACCCTTTTCGCTCTTCGTCTTGCTGTGTTTGAGAAGGCGGCTACTGGCCTTGGGACGCTCGGGTTTATTTGGGCTACAGTTGTTCTTTTAGGGGGGTTTGCAATCACTTTGGACCCTTCTGATTTCTTGTTCATTACTGTGATACTTTTGATTGAAGGAACTCGGATATTCAGCCGTAGTCATGAGCTGGAATGGCAGCATCAGGCTACTTGGTCTATAACTGATGTCGGGATCAATAGTTTTCGCGCGTTGAGATCAAGTTCACACTTTGTTTTCGAAGCTCTAAAGTCGTGTTTCAAGTGTTTCAAGCCGATTTCAGGTAGTAGAGAGTTGAGAGAGGGGTGTGATGTGGACAATTGTGGGAAATTTGAGTGTGAAATTAAGAGAAACCGGACATGGACAAGCTCCGATGTTCCAATTCTTCCTTATGCTCAATGGGTTTTCGTGTCGCGAAACATCAGTAAGCTTCTCTATTGGCTTCAGCTTGCATCTGCTACAGCCTGTGTAGCTTTGTCTTTGATGAAGCTGATCAAACATAACTACGGTGAGGTCGAGAAAGGCGATACGGACAAAAGGAACCGGAAAGCTGCTTTAAACATATTTTATGCCTTATCTTTGGCAGAAGCTCTGCTGTTTCTGATGGAAAAAGCTTACTGGGAATGGAAAGTGAGCTATTGTAAGTTGTTGGAGGAAGTGAACAATGAATGTGAATTGGGGGTTTCGGGTATGATTTCGACCCGGAGATTCTTCTATGATTCGTATTCGAGGTGTGTTAATGGAAGCATCTTTGATGGCCTGAAGATGGACTTGGTTACTTTTGCTATGGATCTCTTGAGCTCAAATTCCCCTGATGAGCAGCTAATCGGTGTTCGGATTCTTCGACAACTTGCAATGAGTAAACGGTTTTCTGATGACACACTTCAGAAGATTGGAACAAACATTTCGGTTATCGAACGATTGGTGGAAATGTTGAATTGGAAAGACCCTCAGGAAGAAGTGATTAGAAAATCAGCTGCAGAGATTTTATCAGAATTAGCCGGCAAAAAACAGAACTCGTTACGAGTTGCTGGAATTCCAGGAGCGATGGAATCAATCTCGTCTTTGCTACAAACCTGTCGAAGCTCCAACACCGCATCAGATGAAATTGAAGAGAAGAAAATCATCACGGATCATGCACATTACGCATTCTGGACATTCAATCATTTAGGCCTTCACATTCTAAAAAAGCTAGCTCATGATCATGACAACTGTGGAAAGATTGGTAACACAAGAGGCCTATTACCGAAAATAATTGATTTGACTCACGCTGGAAGCCGCCTATTGAAAGACAAAAACATTGCACATTCTCAACTTCTCACAATGAAAAGATCTCTACAACTAGTCAGGATGCTGGCAAGCACATCGGGTGCCACGGGGAACCATCTTCGAAGAGAGATTTCGGAGATTGTTTTCACCATAAGCAACATCAGAGATATCTTACGACACGGAGAGAAACATCCAGTACTGCAGAAACTCAGCATCGAAATACTAACTTGTCTCGCGTTGGAAGTAGATTCAACGGAGAGGATTGGGGGAACAGGCGGCGTTTTGAAGGAGTTATTCGCAATTTTCTTCAACAACGGAGCAGCTGAGAGTCAGAATCATGTGAGGACCGCTGCAGGAGAAGCTCTAGCAATGTTGGCTTTAGAAAGTAGAAGTAATTGTCACCGGATTTTGAAGCTGAAGGTGCTCGAGAAGCTTGTTGAAGCGCTCGAGATCAAATTGCTTCGGGTGAATGCTGCTAGAATCCTCAGAAATTTGTGTGCTTACAGTGGTTCAGATTGCTACAGCCATTTGAAGGGAGTCACAGCTTCTATACCTACTGTAAGTACTTCTCATCCATTTCTGATCCCGTTGAGTGTCTTTTAGCACCTAAACTTGACCCGAAATGAATTCATTGCTTCAAATACTTGTACTAGAATTGAAACTAAGGACTCTTAATCTTACTGTCACATCCTCGTCTGTCCCAGGTTCTCAAGGCAATCATGTCTGAAGAGGGCAAATTGCAAGAAGTAATGGTAGGTCTAGCAGCAGAAGTATTTAAATACTCGACATCTGAAGAATCAAGCATCATTTTCGAGCAGGTAGGAATCAAACAGGCTGAACTAGCTGCAAAAATAGTGCAGATTCTCCAGAAGAATGAGAACCCATCTACAAAAGTTCCAAGAATACGAAGATTCGCCATAGAGTTAGCAATTTGGATGATGAAAGAAAACTCAGAGAACATAAACATCCTCAGAGGACTCGGATTCGAAAGAGAATTAGAACATGTTTTAGAAACCACAGCAGAACTTGAAAGCTTCAACATATTCTCCGGCACAGTCGGGCTGAGCCGCCACAGCACTTCCATTCACTCATTGGTCGAAACAGCACTTCATTTGTTGGCAAAGACTCATATCAGCAGCTACCATTGATGGCTTCCAAATTCTATAATTCTTTATATAATCTGATATTCAAAATTCTTTTTTTCTTTCTGTCGAGTAATGATCACATTGATGTAAATATGATAAGTTATGCAAAAATATGAATCAAGTTTCTAGATTTGTTACGACCAAGATTCTTTTTAGATATAGTTTATCACCACCACTCGAGCAATTTGAATTCGAACGTCATAGATGATAAAATTGAGGCGAAACTGTAATAAATTAAGCTAATTTCAAACAAAATCATTCCTTTCAACATATATAGTAGGTCTGTGTTCTTTCAATTAAGACCAAAAGAATAGCTACAAGCAATTTTTTCTTTTCCAGAACACTACACTTGAATTTGTATCAAATAGAAACCACCCCGTCTTAAAAACATTTTCAATCAACCTATTTCCCCCTTTTCTTTCGTGTATTTTACAGTACTAATCGCTGCTACAATCATAATTACAAAACAAATCATTATGTTGTCGAAACCGAAAAACCCATGTCGGTGTTTTCATCTATTGTTCCTGAACAAGTTGAAATCCCACTTGCGCAACAAACCATCCATAATGTGGCTTGCGGGGTTGCGTTCTACTGTCAATGTGGCCTTTGTGTTACTTGACAAATCTGTATCTGTTGAGCTCTGGACACTTCCTGAAGTATCGCTCGGAGAAGACGTTGTAGCGCTTCCTGATCCGGCCATGGCTGGTGAAGAGTCAAATGATGTTCCAGCCGACACACTTGGATCGGGTGATGAATGTTCCATTGCTGAAATTCTACCGTTGCTCAACGGAGAGGAAGTACTTTCTGTCTTTGAAGATTGAAGTTCCTTGGCTGTTTCCGAAACATTGCATTCCTTTTGTGAATCATTGTTGGAAGTCGAGTCCACAGAAGGCTGTTGTTCTTCGGCTTTAGGTCGTGTTTCCAAGTCCTTTAATGATGCAATTACTGCTTCCATCAACATCTGCCATATGCAGACAAACCATGTTCTAGGTAAACGTTCAACGTTTCAGTTCACAGATGCAATAAAGAACACTTACCCTTTCTTCCTCCTCCACATCACAAGGAAAACCTGACAAGTCATCTAGTTGATACTCAACATATCGATCATCCTCCGTTGCCATTGGTACATGTGGGCCATAAGGATTACCATCAGATAATTCAAAGCTAATCATATCAGATGATGATGAAGGCAAATGCTTGTCAGGAACTTCTCCAGCCTGCAGCAAAAAAAATGCAGTATTGATTATCTACTTGTGCCTTATAACACGTCAAACCCGATTTACAATCCAAGGAAAAAGAGGAAAAGGATACCTCAGCTTCAGATTGATTGCTGTTTGATGGAATATCAGAAGGAACCTGAACAGATTCAACAAACAAAGACCAGAAAGCCCTTCAATACAATATTCAACTTAATGTAAAACTACGTTGGCAGATCAAGTTCAAAAGCATGCCACGAGCCTTCAATTAGCTTGGCGAGTGCCTTGTCGTATTTAAGAGAAAAGAATAATGATAATACACTGACCTCCATCCGGCTCATTGGTCTTTTAGGACGAACTTGTTTACTGGCTTCTTCACCATTGCTTGATGATGGTCCTGAAACAAAAATTGATCAACGAACGGGTAAATGAGTCCGCCAAAGGAGTTCAAGAAAAAATCTAAGATCAGAAAATTAATTATGTCAGCCATGCCTTTTGATACAACTGAAAAATCCAGGTGATTGCCCACATCATGCCTCGTGCGCCAGCTATGCTGAAGGTAAGACAATCAACAACCGACAAATGGTAGGAGAAAAATATGGTACTTCCAATAAAGTCAGGAATTGTAGTTCAATTTACCTTACTGAAGTAATCAGTCATAGGGTCAAAATAAGTTTGCCCCACTGGATCCTCTGGAGGATGCAAGACATTATGGAAAAAAATATTTATCGAATCAAAGTAGAATTGGGGACGTGGAGAGTTGTGATCTCCCTCAAACTTGATAATGTTCTTGTCTCCCTGAAACATTCAGGTTAGATTACGAGTTCAACAGAGTATCTTAGGGGAAATGGAAGTCAACACCATATAAACTAAAAAGCATCTTCAAGAAGCGTGATATAAAATGATCCTTTGAGCGAACAAGTATCATTCAAATACTTCAAGCGCTCATTATTTACAGGAAAAGGCTGAAACTTACCATATATGCTTCGTATATACGATCTGAATGATGAGGTTGTATAAAATCATCATCAATGGCATGCCCAAATAAAGCTGGAACGAAGCATGACTGCGCCACCTGTACTAAAAGAAATGAGTAATAGAAGTAATAGAAGGTTTTCTCCAGCAATAGTAAGGGGTTTCCGAGATGTAATGAATTATTTACTATACTACCCATCAACCAGATACACTATCTAACAAATAAATTAGGCAAATAGGAACCTTGAGAGTATTCAGGCCCGTTATGTCAAACTTCGCCTTCTTCTGGATAGCTCTTTTCATGTATTGAATAGCAAACTTCACCTAAAACAAGCAAGCAGAAGTGAAGGTCATGGGAGAATCCAAAAAAGCATTACTTGCAATCTTATTATGTAAACAGTTGAGAAAGTTCAATGGTTCAGTTTTTGTAAGGCCACAAACGAACAAAGATCATTTAGCTTCAAGTTTCTACTAAGTGAAAGATTTAAGAGAAAATGGCATAATAGAGATCTAATCACAGATTCCCGAGCCAATGAGTCTCCTTATCAACCACCAGCTACAGATTCCACTGAAAGCATCATGTTATCATAGTGCAAGCAAATATACTTCGCATGCCTAAAGCTCCAAACAGACTAAACAAATGAAGCTGAAGTACAAATAGACATTACCAATATCTCAGATCCCTTTGTAAAGTTGATTCAAAAGTTAATATAAGACACTACGTGATATTAAATTAGTCTGTTGCAAATTGAACACATGTAGTGTAAGAAAATTAAAAATATTATGTGGCTAAAGCAGCCAAAGAGATAAACTTACAGTGAACTTGGGAAAACGGAATTTGTATGTATCCACTAGTTCCATCATCAAGTCAACCAAATCAGAAAAGGGACTGTCAAGAACCATTCCTGCAATAGATGGGTCCTCGGCTCCATACATTAGGCTGCAATAACCATGGGCATATTTAATTAGAAACAAGCAAACAGAATGTGCTATGCCAAGTGAATTCTGTATTATAAATACACATATGCAACAAAGATGAACCGTGACAACTCATGAAAAACAACCTGGTGACAGCACCCATTGAACGGCCCCATAAGCCAATCAAAGAGACATTTCCATCTTGGCGCAGATAATCAACCACCGCCTTGAGGTCATCTTTCTGAAAAGAAACCACATAACATATGATGGAAAATACATAATGACGAGTGACGATCATGAACTCAAAAGAACAAGATAATCAAACAGTACATGTAAGTTTTGTCGAGGCTTTACAAGAGAAATTGCGAACGATAATCTTAATTTGATATCTATTAAAAAAAATGCTATAGATAAGGTGGAAGTTGCTCAGAAAAATATATTCGGAAGATGTCAGCAATCTGCATATCAGCAATCCAGATTCACATAAGATATTTGAGAAGTTGCTCAATGTGCTCAGGAACTTACTTCATACCAACCCAGAGTAACATGTTCTCCCCCAGAAATTCCAGATCCTGAGAAATCAAGAGTGAAAACCGTGATATTCGATGGCAGCAATATAATAGCAGCTTCACTAGCGTCGGCCCTGCACCCACTGGAAAATTGAAGTGATGCCACCAGTCAGCAAGAATTAATTAAGCAAAACAGATCTCGATCTCCGTGGTTCAACATAATTGATCGTTCCTAGTAAGATGCCACCCCATTTGAAGAGTCCGTGCTTCATAGATCATACATAACTACTTAGTTACCTGTTTCCGTGACAGTATATCACACAAGGCAGCGGCTTTTCTTCGGGACTAACGATAGGGACATAATGGGTACACTGTAGAACATCTCCTCTACTGTTTTTAATCTGCGCAATATCCAAATGAAATTATAAGCAACATTTAAAAATCAAGCTTCTGGATAGGCATTAGAACCGATCCTATATATAATCAATAAAGAAAGAAGGAAACATCATTCAAAAAGGATCCTCGAAAGAGTATCAAAAGAAGAGACGGGAATGGTATTTAATGAGAACAATGTTACTAACAGAAATGGAAGAAAAAAAGCTTCATACAGAAGCATCAATTTACACGTCACCTCAGATGTCACCAAAAAGAAGAAGAAAAAATTGAAGATCCTTGATACAATTATCACACCACCGTATCTTGTATAAAAGTTTACTCTTCAATTGTTTCCCAATCCACACCGGATGGTTAACTTTTGAGTAACATGTAAATTTGAATACATTAAAAGTCAGAGAACGTCATGGAATTCCATATATAGAATTTTTCACCCTTTTTCTTGACAGCAATCTATCTTACATATGGTTGACTGCAACAGCTAAGCAGCTTGTAACATGGTGAAGTATTTATCAACTTCAAATCTCTCCCAGGAAGGGAGAGCTTGAAGCCAAGAATGTAAGATTAGATAATATGGTCTCAATTTTCAAGCAACTAGCTGATTTACCTCGACATCCTTCCTTTGGAACCACTTTCCCCTTAGCATAAACTCCTGATCCAACAGATCATGTTTTGGGTCGTACTCAGCTCTATAATCCAAAAACATACAGAATACAGAAGTTAGAAAAATAGGCAACTATTCAATTAGCCATAAATTCCTTCAAGTAGAGCCCATAAAGCACATATTGAACGGTGACAGTTGACATCATTTTACTGTTCAGCATGAATGGCTCAAACAAAGTTCATGTCTTTATCTATGTTTTTAGTATCACATCACAAGAACATTAACCAAGTGAAAAGGAGCCGAAATATCCAGTGATTCACACATATCTGCCATCCAGAGTCGAATTCCAACAACAAAACAACCTCAAAACAGAAACATATAAATTTTCAACAATACATGGTAAAAAATAGAGAATTTCCACAAACAGGTGCAAAACTCATTAAGAAACCTTATAGTATTATCAAACAGAACTCCGAATTTCGCATAACCACATCAATACTGACCTAAATGTATACAAAAATCCCTCCAAAACAGACTTCTAATGGATAAAATCACAATTAGTATAGGAAGATTTACCAAATATGCAAGCATGAACTATCTCCAAACATGAACATAAACTAACCTAGAAAGATCTCAAATTCTGAAAAATAAGCAATACCCCAAACTAAATTGAATATGAATAAGGGTAAAATACCCAAAATTGAGATTTGTGAAAAAAAACACCACCGAATTTGATTTCTGAGCGTTACCCAGATTCCAAAATCATGACTTTGAGCGAATAAATGATTGAAAATTGGGAAAAAAGAAGACGAAAATAAGAATAGAATACCTGGGAGGGCGAATAATAAAGTTAACAAGCTGCTCCATTGATTGATTAAGAGATTGAAGAAGATGAAAACTTTGATTTGATTTGATCCCTTTAATATTTCTAAATCTGTCCCTTGTTTTTTGGTTGGGAATAATAAAGTAATAATAAAGAAAGAAAGAAAGAAAGAAAAAGACAGAAGAAAAAAACAAAGGAACCAGAGAAGATACTCTCTCTGTACCTTCTGAATCTCAAGTGAATAAATCAGACAAAGAAAGAAGAAGAAGGAGAAGAAGAAGAAGGTTGGACCGCCTTCTGTTAATGTTTTATTTTAATTTTTATTTGATTTTATTAACGTTTGTTGTGTTCTGTTCTGTTCTGTTGTGTTGGATGATGTTGTCTTCCATAATTCCAATTTGCGTTGCTGTTGTTCTTTTCACTGTTAACCCCCAAAGGGACATTTTTTAATTTTACGCCTGAATCGAAAATTATAAAAGAAGCCTCTTTTTTCATCTCCAATCCAATTTCATGTTTATGAGTCTGACTGTATGCCCCCCATCTTTTCTCATGTTACGTCTCACGTGCCCATCTTACATGTCACACCCAAAATCGTGATGCACATACAAAGCAGAGAGAGATGTTACTGGTTGAGCTTAAAAGTTAAACGTGAAATTAGTATTACGTGCTATCTAATTGGCATCCCGATCTTGAGTTGATCCTTAAAGGGATGATTATGACAAATGAGCAAGCATTAGGTACTAAATTGAGCTCAAGGGAGGTTGAAAACCAATCTACATCGAAGACGGATAAGAATGACCTCAAACTCAATTCGCAGTTGATGCCGCATAGGCGAAACCTCCGTGTGAGTCTGTGTCCATGAAGTGTGTGGGGTCAGTAAAAAACCGCTAGACGCTAGTAGTACGCATGAAGACTTCTGAAGTGTAGTCGGAATATTTTAATGGATTAGTTCGAGACAAGTTGGATTTTGAACACTTAGTGGACTCATTAATCCTATTCGAGTCTACATTTTAAGCTTCTAAACGATCAAAAATATGTTTCATTTAAAACATGTTGTCATGCATGTGTGGATAAAGCTATAAATAGGACTGAAAATTATCCGTTTCAGTTGGGAATCTGCAGCATGACCATAATAGTTAAACAATACAAATTGAAATAGTGCACACAAATAATAACTGGAGTCAAATGTCAAAATGTGGATATGGAAATATGGGCTTTAACCTTTTGCAGAACTCTATATCTCACTTTTGGTGTGATTTAATGGGCTTGGGCTAAATTAGTCTATCTTTCTTCATGTGATTTGATGGGCTTGGGCTAAGTGTCCTTGTAATTGTAATACTGTTTTGGGACTGCATAAGTAATAGTGATTGCATACTTTCCCCAAAAATATATATTTTCTATTTCCTGTTCTTAGATTTTGGCTTCATCAAGACATGATTCACTTGATTCTTGTTTTCTAGCATTTGTACTAAATAAAATCATATGAGATAACACAATTTTGACTTGAAACATGAGTCATCTCTATACATGAAGAAAATAAGGTTAATAAAATAGTTTGTTTGTTTTGAATAAAGGCAGAGTACCGGCTAAAACGAAAGGATAACGAACTTTTCAAGGTAGGTTATCTTTGGAGTTTGGGTTGTAGCCTTGTTATTATGCTTCATAATGACATTTTTCTTGCATATTTGGATGAATTTTTTTCTTTTAAATTAATTAAGTGAAGGAAATTGATTTAGGCTATTAATTTAAAATTGAAAAGCGCTAAATGACGTTTGAGTGTTAAAGTTTTTGATAGTCAAGTGATATTCTTGTAATTGTTATGCACAATTATAACTTTACCCTTACATTTTTGGAAGCCATATACAAGTAAGGGTTTTTCTGATAAAAGTAAGTCTGGAATGTTAACATTCGAACGACCATTTAGAATAAACGTTAAAATTAGTGTTAGAAAAATGATTATTTGAACTCAAAATTCTGAGGAACTATATATAATTCAGAGGATAATTTTCAATTGAAAGGCCAATGCAAAACTGAAACTGTCTTAATCATCACCTAATATTGTAAACCCATAATTGGATAATTAGGTTACCAAACCTACAATACAAGCAATGCTCTTTTTCACAATTGATTCACCACCAAGAATCTCCTAATTTTAGTCACATTTGCTTTCATTTGCTATGCTTTTTTTTCTTATGTTTTTCATTATTTAGCTATAACCAAATTAGTAGATAGTGTGAGAGTGTATTACCACAATCAAATCCTATAAATAGTTCATATCATGCTTTTCTCCTAAGAATTGAATGCAGCTGGACGAAATACTGTAAATACAAGTTAAACTTCACCATATTTACAATTTCAAACTAGTTCATTACATAATTTTTTTTTATCGCTCGAATGAAAATTGAGATTGTTGTCTAATTGTTGAAATCACAAAGTACATGTTTATAAAAATTTGAATCACCTTACTCTATTTGATATTGATTGAAATTACAAAGTTTTTTTTTTTTACTTTTACTTTTTAAAAATAATTGCACAATTACGCTTGCAATTAGAAATAATAATAAAAATTCCTCACCCGAATATGATTTAAACTCACGATTTCAGTCACAAGAAAAATCTCAACCACTATGTTAAAACATTCACCACATTTTTGTATTTTTACTTAATTTATCTAAAAACAAAAAGCTCAACATGCGTGAGAAATTTTATTATGGACTAGTTGTAATGGACCCGATAAATAAAAACAAGACAATTGTGGATCACTTTTTTTATGAATGAAACTATTTTCCTTTTGGTAAAAAAAGGAGTTGTCATATATCTCATTTTTCATTGGTCGGATCTATTATACTCACTGTTCATTTCTTAAAAATCATTTGCATGAATTAAACGTTTCTAAATTCGAATATTACCTCAGTTAAATATTATGACTGTTTTAAATAAATGACGTTTGGATCGCGTAGGCTCCGTTAGATGCTTAAAATGGAGACTCTGATTTAAACCGATTAGACCGCATAAGTGTTTAAAATTCGACTAGTCCCTCACTAATCCACCAATATCTCTGACTAGGTTCTGCAAGTCCTCGATCGCTCTACTAGCACCTTAACACTTTTTAATTCTAAGCATTACCAAATCATATGAAACATTTTAAACTAGGATGGAGGACAAATAAACCTTTAATCCTAATAATTATTAGTAGGAAATTTAATATTTAGCCCAAACAACCGATTTGACCTCTTAACTTGTAGACACTGTAAACTAATTTGCTTCAACTTCATCGAAAAGCCATTCTTGTGTCATCATAATTGAAGATCTAATATTAAAATATTAGTAATAACGTTCAATGATGAAATGAAACCAAGAAAAGAGAGTATTAAATGTCAAAAGAAGCCAAGAAATCAGAAATTACATAACTATGATTAAAAAAAGAAGAATACTTTAATGAAAAAGATCCATCCTATATGGAAGTGTGGTGAGTGGTGAGGCAGAAAAAGAAGAGAGAAAAAACCTTATCTAATCCATAAATAATAATATAGAGTCCAAAGGTTCTCTCTTGGTGTAAATAAAGAGGCCAGAAATGAATTTCCTCCACACATAGGACTATACCCCTATCTTCTATGCAAAAGCCAACAATCCTTCCTTGTTTTTCCCATCCTTCTCACTATGGAATTTTCCAACTACTATTTAAACACTCTTCCTTCTCTCTCCCTCTTCTGTTACTTCTTCCCTCCCTTTTCTTCTTCTGCTACTCACTTCATAGTGGTGACCCCAACTTCTGCATTACCCACTTCTTTTTTTATCCTAAAGGTACTTTCTTTAATCTTTTATTGGTGTTTCTTGCCCAATCTTGGTGTTTCTGATCGATATAGTCTAGTGGGTATTGCTGGTTTTTGAGGAGTAATAGTTCAATGTCAATCTTTTATCTTTGTGACTGAAATGGTCAAATGGTGTTGTGTTAATGTTCATCTTTGTGGCCGAAATGTTCTAAATGGGTGTTCATTTTGAGGAGTAGTTGTAGTTTTATGACAATCTTTATCTTTGAGAATGAAATGGTGAAGTTGGTGTTGATTTTGAGCAGCATTTATAGCTCTATGTGAATCTTTGTCTTTGGTAGCTGAAATGGTCAAATGGGTATTGATTTTAAGAAGTAATTATAGTTCTGTGTTTATCTTTTATGTTTGTAATCCATATGGTTAAATGGGTGTTGAATTTAAGCAGAAACTATAGGTTTGTGTTAATCTTTTATCCAAAAGGTACTCTCTTTAATCTTTTGTTCATGTTCTTGCTCAATCTTTATCTTTGTGATTGATATTGTCAAGTGGGTATTGCTGATTTTCAGCAGGAATTGTACTTTTGTGTTAACCTTTCGTCTTTGGGAACGAAATAGTCAAATGGGTGTTGACTTTGATGAGTAATTAATATGTTAAATCTCTGTGATCAAAATGGTCAAATGGGTGCTAATTTTAAGCAGCAATTACAGTTCTGTGGACCATCTTTATATTTATCACTAAAATGGTCAACATGGGTGTTGATTTTGAGTAATTATAGTTCTATGTCGTCAATGTTTATCTTTGTAAATGGCTGTTGATTTAAGGCAGCAACTATAGTTCTATGTCAATGTTTATCTTTGTGATTAAAATGGTAAATTGGGTGTTGGTAAGTAATTATAGTTCTATGTCAATCTTTATCTTTGTGAAGGAAATGGTGTAAAGAGTGTTGATTTTGAGCAGCAGTTATAGTTTCTATGTCAATCCTTATCTTTGTGGCTGAAATGGTCAAATGGGTTTTGACTTTTAGCAGGAATTACAGTTCTAGTCAATCTTTTATCTTTGTGACTGAATTACCGAAATGGTAAAATGGGTGTTGATTTTCATTTTAAGCATACTACAGTTCTATGTTGATCGTTATTTTTGTGGCAATGAGTGTTGATTTTAAGCAGTTGTTGTTTTTAAGCAGCAAATTATCTTTCATATTGATTAGGGGGCCTAAGGTTGGTGGAGAATGGAGGGTTATTACTTTCTGTTATCTTTTCCCCCCTTTCTTGTGGCGTAAGTAGAATTCAAGAGGATTGTAGTTCACGTGAGAAAAGACTTAACTTTTTGTATTCGGGTTACCATTTAAAATTTATGTTGTAAATCATGTTGTTTGATTTGATTATATATGACATAAATGCAAAGAAAAGCATCGTGTTGTGTCAGTGAGTCGTTAAATTGTGTTTGTAGAAGTGAAATGTTAGAGTCAAACCAATCTCTTCTTAAGGAATTATTCACCAATTACATTAGAGTTGTTTGGTGAAGTATGTGATGAAATCTGACATCTCATAGAATAGACAAAACCAAGTTGTATCCAACAGCCGAATGGGATGTTTAAAGTCAATACCACTTGATTCTGCAACAATAACACATCAAAAGTCAACTGAGGGTTGGTTAGCTAGCCACATTTTTAATCAGTTCTGTAGATTTTTTAATTGCCAGTTGCTGAGAGTGATAGGCTTAGAAGGTGAGAATGTCGGCATATGGGTCGTGGGCTCTTTCTACTTGGTTTCTCTGATTTTCGCTTACTTTAAAGCTCAATTTTAGCTTAGCTTGTATCAATTAATTTTCAGATTACTGCGTTCTTAAGTTCTTTAATTTTATAAATTTGCAGCTAGGAGTAGGTGAAAATGGCACAAATCTTGGCACCATGTGCACAGCTGCAGATGAGAATCCCAAGGAACTCAACTCCCGTTAGTCCCTTGACGACGAAGATGTGGAGTTCTCTATTCTTAAAGCAGAACAAGAAAGCAACAGCCAGAAGCACTTCCAAGCTTAGAGTATTCACCATCAAGTCCGAAAGCGGCACCATCAATAGAATGGAGGATCTACTAAATTTGGACACTACCCCATTCACCGACAAGATCATTGCTGAGTATATTTGGTACATTTTTCATCCTTTTGTATATGTTTTAGCAAACTTTCATGATGTCCTAGAAATTTGGAAGTATCAGTAATCATGCTACATCTTTTTATAACAGGATTGGAGGAACTGGTATAGATGTGCGAAGCAAATCAAGGGTAATAATACATTAATGAATCGACAATTTTATACGTTTTTATCTACTGGTTTTTGTTCTTGATGCCAGTTACATTGTTGTTTATTCATGTTTCTAGACATTATCAAAGCCTGTTGAACATCCTTCTGAGCTTCCAAAGTGGAACTATGATGGATCAAGTACTGGACAAGCACCGGGAGAGGATAGTGAAGTTATTCTATAGTAAGATCGTGTGAAACTATTTGCAATTTCTCTTTTTCTTTATTTTTTTTTGTAATATAGCCTGACTTAATGTTTCATTCAGTCCTCAGGCAATTTTTAAGGACCCATTCCGCGGGGGTAACCATATCTTGGTGAGTGTTATTGATTGAGTTTCTAGCAAGTTGGTCCGGAAAGATTGTCCCATAAATTGTCTTCACTTGGTTGACATGGCGTTTGTACTATGTTTTATGAAGGTAATTTGCGATGCATACACTCCAGCTGGTGAGCCCATTCCCACAAACAAACGTCACCGTGCTGCTGAAATTTTCAGTAACCAGAAGGTTATCGATGAAGTTCCCTGGTAAAGACTTTTCATTTATCTTTATCTTACTCTCATGCTTTGCAGCTCTTATTTGTTTCACCATGTTGTGTTTTTAGATTTGAATGTAGTACTTGTCATGTAAATGTTTTCGGGTAATTAATTTTGACAAAGAAGATTTGTTTTTTAATCATTTGATAAGGTACGGGATTGAGCAAGAGTACACCTTGCTTCAAACAGATGTGAAGTGGCCTTTGGGCTGGCCTGTTGGAGGCTATCCTGGTCCTCAGGTAATAATTTCCTACATGGAGTTCTTCGTTAATATCTTCTAGTTTGGTAGTCTAACTGAAATGGATTCTATGTGTTTATATCAGGGTCCGTACTACTGTGCAGCTGGGGCTGATAAGTCTTTCGGTCGTGATATATCAGACGCACATTATAAGGCTTGTTTATATGCTGGAATTAACATCAGTGGCACCAACGGGGAAGTTATGCCCGGCCAGGTTTACCTCTTGCCACGAGCATTTTAATTTTGCAGAAAACTTGATTACATCTTTAACTACGCCTGTTCTGTTCCGTAAAATCTTAACTTTTGAATGTGATGCAGTGGGAGTATCAAGTTGGTCCAAGTGTGGGAATTGAAGCTGGAGATCACATCTGGTGTTCGAGATACATTCTCGAGGTATTTACATTTTACCGATTTTAAGGAAATGTGCATTTTGTTTTAATGTTAAATTGTTCATCTTTTGATAATCCGCTGTTATGACAGAGAATCACTGAACAAGCAGGAGTTGTTCTCACTCTGGATCCTAAGCCAATTGAGGTGATTCAAATGTTTATTTTTCTTCCCCGTTTCCTGAAACTAAACATTTTATCACGTGGAATTATATAATTTTTTTGTTTATGTCCATAGGGTGACTGGAACGGTGCAGGATGCCACACCAATTATAGGTAAAATGATGTCATTGATTGAGATTATGGTCTCTACTACAATAACTATAAATTTTCAAGTATTATTATGATCTGATATATGTATTCTGCAGTACTAAGAGCATGAGAGAGGAAGGCGGCTTCGAAGTGATCAAAAAAGCGATATTGAATTTGTCTCTTCGCCATAGAGATCATATTAGTGCCTATGGTGAAGGAAATGAAAGAAGGTTGACTGGAAAGCACGAAACAGCTAGCATTGATCAATTTTCTTGGGTAAGTCTAGAGGCTGTATCCGATTCTAACAAACGACGAGAAAAGAAACAAGTTTCCTTCCTTAATTGCTGCTAATTATGTTTATCAAATTTTAATTTCTAGGGTGTGGCTAATCGTGGTTGTTCAATCCGAGTTGGTCGTGATACTGAGAAGAGTGGCAAAGGTAATTTTCTGGAAGAAATCCTATCCAACTTTAAACTGAATGCATTTTACCTGTACTTCGAGATGTTCACTTGAGTTTAATATTCCGTATTAGTGATCTATTTCATTATCTTTTCCGTTTTTGCAGGTTACTTGGAAGACAGGAGACCAGCATCAAACATGGATCCTTATGTAGTGACTGCATTACTAGCAGAGACTACACTTCTGTGGGAACCGACATTGGAGGCTGAAGCTCTTGCTGCTCAGAAGTTATCCTTGAAAGTGTAATGTGCAATTTGATTCAAGAATTCTTCAATCTGTTGTTTCAATTTTTTAAAGTCGGGCTACGTGCAGAGAAAATTATCGCTTTAGTCCTTAGGAATGATCATTTGTTGTAAATAAAGGTTCCGATGCGAGTAATTTTTTCTTGCATAAGCTTGTAAAATGGTCTCTCTGATGCAATAGACATCAAAAGAACCAGAGTTAGTTATCATTTACTAGTCGAGAACCTATCAGTAAGTGTTGTTTGATGTTTGAAGCAATTGGCATCTTGGACCCCGTTTTCTTCAGCGTTCAACTATTTATTGGCATTGTGATATGATGATATTGCATCAATGTTCTGGTTTTGATTGCATTTCAAGTGGTCTTTGGTATCGAAAAATGCCTAGTTAAATTGTATTTCTGATCGAGTCCCTTTATAAGTCCGGTCATTAAATTTGCTAGAGAAGCTCATAGGCGGCTGCAAACTTGAAACACTTAATGTGGACAATTTGGAGGCTTGTTAATCCGTAATTTTGAAATTCTGTGTCAATCTAGTTTAAGAGGAGGCCCTAACTAATCCAAGTATTGACACAGCTTCGAGGAAGCTTCAACAGAAAGTACCAGGTGGTAATATATCAATGTTTGTTTCCGATGTAGGACGATTTGAAACAGTAGAATGCAAGTCTGTTTTGTTCCGTTACGTTAGTTTCTCTCAGATTTCAAGTTGGTAAGAACGATACTAATTAGGGAACTTGTCAGCATAGGATCTCCGTCACTCTTGGGCGAAAGTCACTTGAGTGATCTGAGACATTGGGAAATGTTAGGAGGGCATATTGTCTTGAAAAAGAGAAGCGTGATGTCTCCATAAGGTAGGAGTCCTACGCACACTATGAGTTTGTCGCCCTATAACGCTCACTTACGAAAGCTTGTGTTTCACAAATAGATTAAAGTGATAAAGGAATTAATTGTCTGCAAAGAATAAACAGATTCTTTGCCCTTGAATGATGCAAATCCAGCAGGATCAGAAAGGAATTGAACACATTTCTTTCTAATGAAGCCAAATTATTCTAAAACAAAAGTAAGAAACATTATACATTAAAAAAAATTAGCTGGATCAACCCTTATAATTATCATATCAATCAGGAAAAAACAGCAACCCATAATTTTCAAAAGATTAACATCTCTTTTCTCCCTTCTGATTTTTTCGAGCAGGCCGACGGATCGATTTGTATGGCTTCAGGAACATCAAAATCTGTAGCCTTGTTTCTTTCATTAGTCAACATTGGACTCTACTTCATCATAATAGTGATTGCTTCCTGGGCTGTGAATCATGCAATTCATTTAACTCATCAGACAGGTATATAGATGAAAATAGTTTCAAACTATAGTTTCCTTTCTACTACGTATCACCGTCGGATATCTTTTGTGGACTTTCGAATATATACATGTGGCGACAGAATTTCTGTTGGTAGTTCATGTTTTTCTCTGTGGAGTCATTGGAGGATGGACCTCCTTGATCTCGACTAGTGTCTTTCCGCGCTAGCTAACTTGTGAAAACACATTTATATATGCAGCTTCGGTGTTGTCAATTCCGGCTCGAATTTTCCCAATATTCTTCCCAATGGGGAACATGGCAACTGGATTCTTCATCCTATATGCCCTCCTTGCTGGAGTTGTTGGCATTGCTACCTCGCTTACCGGACTCTACAACCTTACACAAATGCATGCTTCAAACTTACATGCCGCCGCTGCTTCTTCTGTAACCGCCCTTTCACTCACTCTACTTGCCATGGGGTAGGCTTCATAGTTATACATCATTACTTATGATTATTATTTGAAAGTGAACTCGAAATTATATTTTTTTTGCATTTGTTTCACAGATTGGCATGTAAAGAGATTCAAATAGGTTGGACGGAATCGAACTTGGTAAGTTTGCTTCAACTTAACTTGACTCGTTTTTTTTCTTATTAAAAACACGAACAACTAAGTTTATGGCATGAAGTAACGAAAACTGTGACGATGTTGTGTTGATAAACAGCGTACTCTGGAGATTGTGACAATAATAGTGAGCGGCACACAATTGTTGTGCACCGGTGCTATATATGGTGGGATTAATTGAAGATGTTGCTTTACGAAATTACAGAGCTCCACTTTCGTCGTCAATGTAAATTGTGTTATCGGCGACAATTCTAAATGATATTTTATTCTATTTATTTGTTTTTGTGTAATTGAGTTCTCACTTCTGTTCCAGAACATATCAATCATTGGATTGATCTTGTAATGGATACTTTCTTATACATAATTTGTGAATGATTGAAATGAATTTATTTTTTTCTGTCCAATCAAGAGTTTTTTTTTAATTAAAAATGGGGGTATCGAGTCAAAGAGAGAGAACCGGCTATCCCAACTAGGTTGGCACAACCTACCCTCAACCAAAGACCCGATCCGAATATTATTAAAACAAAAAAGAAAAGGTTACAACGAGAGAGAAAAGAAAAAACTACACTAAGCAAACCTAAATTGCTCAACCTGCGCAAAATCATCAGAAATAAAGCTATTACAAAAGGTTGGACAAGTATCCCACCAAATAGGCATATCACTAAGTGCTCCGTGCTTTGCCAAAGCGTCTGCTACTCGGTTTCCTTCCCTGTAGATGTGCGTGATCATGACTTCCATTGAGTTAAGATGCGATAGACATGGCATCCAAAGACAACGAATTTCCCAAGGAACATGTCGCGAACGGCTTCTTATCAAGTCAACTACATAAGTCGAGTCACATTCAATCCAAAGCTTATGCCAACCCCTTCCCCATGCCGTCTTGATAGCATATATGGCTGCCCGAATCTCTGTGATAAAAGCAAAAGAAGTATGAACTCGGAAACAGAAAGAGCCATGAGGAAAACCTCTTGGGGTTCGAAAAACCCTTCCTGCCCCAGCTCTAGATAGAAAACTAGAGACCGAACCGTCCGTGTTAACTTTTACCCAACCAGGCGGGGGAGGGAACCAAAACACGCTAATTATGTTAGGAGCCTTAGGGCGCCTCGCTTCCACGTCCTGTCCAATCAAGAGTTTACAATTGTGAAGCATATTAATATATTACGGGCCGGGCAGGACTTAGGCCCTGTTCTTTTGGACTTATTAGAACTTATTTTAAGTTCAGTTCAGTTCAACATTCAGTTCAGTTCAGTTCAGATCAGTTCAGCAACATTCAGTTCAGTTCAGTTCAACAACATTCAGTTCAGTTCAGTTCAGCAACATTCATTTCAATTTTCAATGACATTTAATTTAGTTCATTTCAGTAATGTTCAGTTCAGTTCAATTCAATTCAATCCAGCAACATTCAATTTAGTTCAGGTTAATAAATTACAAATAATTATTTATTATGTATATATAATATGTTAATATTTATTATAATTTTAACTAGTTGATACAATTTATTTGCAAAAGTTGCTGGATGTAAGTAAATATTATTACCAATATACGTTACAATGTTCTACCAACTTAATAAGTTCTACTATATAAATTTGAATTTAATATACAAAAACATAACATAAGTTCAACTAAAATAAAAAGCATAACAGAAAGTTTAAATTAAACAACAAAACTCAAACAAGTCCAACTAAAAACATAAAATAAAGAACAAAATTCAAACAAGTTCAACTAAAATAAAGAACGAAACTCAAACTTCCAATATAATTATCAAACTAATGCTATTATTATTAAAAACTAATATTATTATTATTATTATTTATTCAATTCAGTTTCAATATTTATTTTTCAGTTTTAACAAAATTCAGTTCAGTTCAGTTCAGCATCGTTCAGTTCAGATTTTTTCAGTCCAAAAGAACGGGGCCTTACATGAGTTTGTACACTATATCCCAAGTCCAAGCCAACAATTATCGGGTTCCTTCAGACTTGGGTCAAGGTGGGCTGATTATGAAATTAGCTTTGTCCAAGCCCGTCCCGTTGATTATGCCCTGGGCGGGCTGGGCAGGCCGTCGGGTTCTTGAACAGACAGTAATTAGTAACCTAAGGCGGTAAATAATAATTTATTACATAATTATGTAAAAGAAGGCTTAAACATGGGTAGGTCTTTAGAGTTGTTCAAAAAGGTCATTTTAGTCTCTCAACTTTGGTAACGATCTATTGAGTCATTTAACTATCAAAATGTAGACCTATTGAGTTCTTATTCGATGACGTGTCACTGAGTTGACAAATGTGAAAAATAGTAAGTCCGGGCAAAACTGTAATATTTACTTATAGCTATTAGAGGAAAACATAACATGATTTAGACTCAATAACTCCGAGTTACAATCACCCGTAATCTATACTAGTTTACAACAGAATTCTAAAAACCAAGACCCTTTTAAAATCTAGAAATATTTACGTGAAACCATACCCATGTTTTGTCCCATAAAAGTTGTAAGAATTTGAAGTATGAAATCCTTCATCGTTTGTTAAACACCAGAGTATCCAACAGACCAAAATCCAACCACAAATCTAGGAGCAAGGCTTGCATAAAAGTACAACCAATCCACAGCTCCAGTTTCATCACCATCACCATCTGCTCTTCGTGTTGCAGTGCTAGGCGACATTGTGCTGCAATCCTTGGTGAGGGGAGGCCCACAAAGGTTGTTATGGACCTAATTCTACAAAATAATGTCAAAAATATGTTAAATTTCTTCAAATATCTAAACAAAAGTTTGTAAAAAAAAATTGTATTTTTTGCTATTTTTTTTAAACAAAATGTATGAGCTACACTAGAAATTCTTATTCTAAAAATATCTTGTGAACTTTTGTTTATACATAGGTGTGTAAAAACCAGCCCTCAACAATCCAACCATAAATTCCTCATTGTTTTGATCAATTGCTTGACTTTTAGTATGTAAAGATACTGTCCTTTCTCGAATTAATTTCCTTAGTTATCAAAAAAAATAAAAAGTAAAATCATACGAGCTTGCTTGGTAACTTCAAGCTGAATATGAAGAAGTTTGGCTGAGTAGTGTCTGGAGCCAAGTCCCAATTGGAGTCAAGCTTTTACCGGACTGAAGTGTTGAAGCTGATATGACAAAAAGAATAAAGTGCAAATTCCAAAAACAACCTATATGGTTACATTTTTTTCAAATAAAATATTGTGGTTTGTTTTTTTTGTCAATTCAAAAATCATGGTTTGTCAATTTTAATAAAATGAGTAGTTTTAGAATTGATTGCAAAAATGATAGTTAACGACATTTACTATGTAATCGGCTTAATCCATAACAAAAGTTACTACTCTTGATAGAGAGGTCTGTGGATCGATTTTCCACAACAACGACGGTGAGGAGTTAAGTATCATAATCCTTGAACCCGCTCTAAATCCGGATTAATCGACCCAATGTGATTCGGAAACTATATGGAAATCCCAAAAAAAAAAAGTTTAAATTCGGGGATTCCTGTCAAATTTCACCCTTCAATATGCGACGCTTTAAATAGTGGAGACACTTAGAATTCTTACCAAACTTGAATTCTACGCAAACCCTCTAGACATACTTTTGAATTGCTTGCCTGAGATAATCTAGAGGGGAAGCCTGATCTTTGAGAAACACCTGCAGCGATGAACGACGTCGGCAATATCAATATCACAAAAGGGGTTTACATCCCGGACGGTGTTATTGCCGATATACTGCCAAAGCTGCCTTCTAGGTCCGTATCGCGGTTCAAAATAGTCTGTAAGACATGGTACACCTTAATCTCTGATCCTGTATTCATCATTCGTCACTCTAAACGTGCACCTGAAAGTCCTAAAATCCTCTTGTCTACAACCGATTATCGGCTTCAATTGTTAGACTATGAAAGGCCAACGTTTGATGATTCTTGTTTATCTCGTCCAATCAATTTTCTATACGGGGAAACATATCTTTATATAATGCAAATTATAGGTTCGAGTCGCGGATTAGTTTGTGTAACCATTCAAACCATTTTACTATATTCAACCCATTAACCCGAGAATCCAGAGAAATACCAAAGTTGAATATTAACAGGCAATTCTTTCATGGGTTAGGTTATGATTCTGTCAATCATGATTTTAAGTTAGTTTTAGTGATAGATCAAGTTACTAGCCACATTTTCTCTCTGAAAGAAAATTCATGGAAAACATTTAACTACACCCCGATTACTTTCGAACATGGGTATACTATGCGAATTTCGAATACCCCTGCGACCGTTTTAAATGGAATATTCTATTGGATTGTGGAACCAAGTACTTTCTATTGTGAAATTGTAGCTGTTAATGTAATCCGAGAGACCTTTGGTAAGCTGCAATTACCACATCATGTGAATTACCAGAGCGATGCGAGTATATTGGAACACAAAGGATGTCTTTGTGTTTCCTTTAACCTATACGACGGTAGGGAGATATGGACGATGAAAGAACACGAAGACTGGATTCATTTGTTTACCATTAAGAACTCGATGCTTCATAATTTTCTCCACTTGCCAATTTTATGTATTTCTTCTAGGAACGAAGCCCTATTTCATTTAAATAGACATTTTGTAAGGTGTGGAAGGAAAGAAAACAACCTGGAGGCAATTGGTTTACGACAAAAGAGTGTATGAAGCAGTTTTGCACATTGAGACTTTGGTTTCACCCAATGTCGAAGATTGGCCATAAAAGTGAAGAGACAAAGAGGTTAATATATAAATCAATGGTAATTTTGATTAGTTTATTTTTGTGTTACCTTTCGACGAGTCAAGTTCAAATGATACAAGAGTTTCAGATGAGATTAGTTTTTATGGTGAGACAAGGAAATGTGACAAACTTGTAATTAAAAGAAACCTCTCATGCGTGGAATTGGAGGGAAGAGAGAGGAGGTGATGTCAGGGCTGATGTCACATGATATATTTAATTATATTTTATTTAAAATTAGACCTGTTCAACGACCCATTGACCCGCCCAAGCCCGCACTCAATGGGTTGGGCTTGGACATATATATTTAATAATTAGCCTGACTCGGCCCAAGCCCGCCTAAGCCCGAACATAAGTCGGGTTGGGCTTGGGATTAATCTAAAAAAACCCGATCTAGCCCAACCCGGCCCGAGTTTGAATATTAATTAATTATACTTATAATTGAGTGAAAGTTTAAAATAATGCTAAAGATTAATAAGTTAAAATCATTATTTAAAAATGTAAATGAGTGTCATATTATATATGTATATTTTTATTATAGTAATTGTTTGACTTTTTGATATTCTTAATTTGATTTAATAGCATTAAATCTTTCAAATTAAAGAGAAGATCGTGGATGTGGATTACGTACTTTTAATTTGTAGGGTTTTTAAAAAAGAATTTATATTATATATTATGATAATATATATATATATATATTTTTTTTTAATCGTTAAATTTAATATTATTTTTTTTTGGAAAAGTTGGGCGGGTTGGGCTGGGCTTGGGATTGATGTTTTTTTCTCGAGTCGAGCCCGGCCCGAGCCCGATGATTAAAGTATGCGGGTTGGGTTGGGCCTGAACATAGCATATATATGTTGGCCCGAATAAACCCGATCCGAGCCCAACCCATGAACATGTCTATTTAAAATGCATTTTTCCGCTCTTTCCGAACTCATTTTTCAAAAAAAATTATACCAGTGAACTCGTATTAATTAAACGGTCATTTTGAGATCCATTGTTGTTATTTATAGACGATTTTTTTTTATTTATTTTTTTATGGTTGTTCCAAATTGGATACTCGGTTGTTCCAGCAGAATACTACATTTGTTCCACCAGACTACTACATTTGTTCCACCCGAATACTACATTTTTTTCCCTCCCATAGTGCATTTTAAAAAAAATAATGAAAATATTCTGTTGGAACAAATATAGTAGTCGGGTGGAACAAATGTAGTATTCTGCTGGAACAACTGAGTATCCAATTTGGAACAACCATAAAAAAATAAAAATCGTCTATAAATAACAACAATGGATCTCAAAATGACCATCTAATTAATACGAGTTCAGTGGCATAATTTTTTTTGAAAAATGAGTTCGAAAAGAGCGGGAAAATGCATTTTAAATAAAATAATAAAATTTTTTTCTCTCTGCAGAGGTGACATCAGCGCTGACATCACATCCTCTTCCCTTCAATAATGTCCCTCCATGTTTTTAAAATTTCAAAATTTCCACCACTTTTTAGTTGTCTCACACTAAAAATCAGTCTCGCCATAATGACTTGTCTCACCTGATCCTATCTCACCTTTCGATATGACTTATTTTGCTTATTTCTCTTATTATTTAGATGATTAACGTGGAACGAACATATATACATAGATACAATTGTTATTCAATTCTAGTAAAAAGACTATTTTTTTTTTAAGTTTCCCACGTTACTTTTTCTGTTGTTTTACTCCAACATTAGATATAAATTGTTTGATTACGATAGAAAGACAATTATATATTTCTTTTCTGAAATCACAATTATAGATTAATAAAGAAAGAATGCACGTATCTTTCTACTTCCGGGGCCTCGAATAAGCTTAATCTCTCTTATACTTTTTTCTTACTTTTGTGCAATTGAGTGTGTAATTCATATTTTTATTTGTGTATTTATCTAAAAACATATTTAATTTTCTTTGGTAACGAGGAGGGGTTATGAGCTCCGAAAAACAAGAAAAGAAAAAAAGACAAAACAACAAAACTACGACAAACAGATTCGGCGAGAGAAGTTTGAGCCACAAATATCAGCTAGAAGGAGATCTTGGAGGCCTACAGGCGGCACAACACACTCGTGATGACCAAGGAAGTTCCTGCGAAGTTCGCCTTCCAATCAGCAATTCTATTTGATAACAGCAAAAACTCTTCCGTTTTCAACGAGATAAAACATAAAACTACCCATAAAGGGATATAAACGATAATTTGATAACATATTTAATGAATTCACCAGTCTATTTAGCTTTAACTTTCCTATATATCTATAATTTTTCATAGCGATTTAGCTATAAATAGTCGGTTCTATCTCTAACGACGTAGTCGGTATTACTTAATTTTTTGTTCTCTGTCTCCTTATTTCCTTTACCATTTTTTCTAATCTCCTTTTTTCTTGAAGTTTCTTGAGAGCTTCTTATTTTGTTGTGTACTATTTTTTTCATGTCTTAGGGTTGCTCCTGCAGAGCCATTGGATTGTTAGGTTTGTTTCTTAAGTTAAAAAACTGAATTGAAAAATCTCAGAGGGAAAAACAACCTACATTCAAAAGCGAAGATTTTGTATATTATAATTTTACTCATCATTTTATTTAAATTGAAAAAATATATAAACTTAGAAATTATCAGTTCCTCAATAATCATAAAACTGAACATATTAATATGAATTTTATTTTTAGATGAGAAATATTCATCATATTCATATTAAAATCCATATAATTTTTGTTTTTGTTTTTTAACAATTCATATAAATTGTTAAATCCTGATATTTTGAAGACTAGCCAAACAAATAGAATAGATACGCGCTGCTATAAATAGTGGAGAGACCTATATAATCTCAACCATACTTGAATTCTAGTTGCAATTGTATTGCAGAGATTATATATATAGCCTGAGATAATCTACTGCCTACACCGGGCGATGAACGGTGTTTACATCCCCGACGGCATCATTGCCGATATACTGTCATATCTTCCGTCAACTTCTTTATTGCGGTACAAAATAGCGTGCAAGACATGGTACTCCTTAATTTATTTATTTATTTTTTTTGATCAATCAAAAAAATTCATTAAAAACTAAATAGTTGCACTATACACATAGGGAGATAGCCCTATGAAACAAAGAATGAAAAAAAGAATCCTCAAACAACACAGCCAAAAAAACTCCTGCCAGGCTGCTAAAACAACAGGAGAAATGGAAGGCAACTCAAAAATACGTAACCTAACTCCTTAATTTATGATCCCATGTTCATCCATCTTCAGTCTAAACGAGCATCTCGAAGCCCTAAAATCCTCGTCTGTGCGACTGATTCTCAGCTTTGTTTATTAGACTATGAACACCCATCGTTTGATGATTCTTGTTTATCCCGTCCTATCAATTTTCCAGGGAAAACAAGTCTTGAATATGCCCGAATTGTTGGTTCAAGCTGCGGATTAGTTTGTGTAGTAACTGATTATTATCGTGACGAGTTCTGTATATGGAATCCATCGACTGGAGAGTGTAGAAAAGTCGTAGGGGATTTGAGTAATCAATTCAATGATATCTTCGAGTACACGTGTTACTTTTTTGTGTTCGGTTATGATTCAATCGCTAATGATTTTAAGTTATTTGTAACGTTGGATATTTTGACTTACAATATTTTCTCCCTGAAAGAAAATTCATGGAAAAGAATTAAACCTCAATATGAATTCGCTATTATGCCTTCGGATGCTCGTGCGATCATTTCAAATGGAATATTCTATTGGCTTGGTCGTAATGAAAGTGCACCTTTTGTTTTAGCTTTTGATGTAGCCAAGGAGACATTTGAGAAGCTGCGATTGCCGCAGCAACATGTGCCGTGGAAATACTGCAGTCATATAAGGCTATTGGAGCATGGAGGGTGTCTTTGTGTTTCCTTCTCAGAGCATGGATTATCTGATTTAAAGAACATATGGGTGATGAAGGAATATGGAGTTTGGATTCATTTGGTTTCGATTAAGAATTCGCTGCTTCATAATTGTTCAGGAATGACCCTTTTATGTCTTTCTACAAGGAATGAACTTGTATTTCGTACTCAAGGAAGGTTTATGAGGTGTGGGAGGAAAGAGGACAAGTTGGATGAAATTTCTGTGCTACAAGATGTGTATGGGGCTGTTTTATATGCTCAGACTTTCTCATTAGTTGAAAGTTCCCATTAAACAGTAGAGACTTCCAAGGGTATCTATCTATCTATCTATCTATCTATCTATCTATCTATCTATCTATCAATATTTAGTTAGTTTGCTTTTGTGTTATTCCTTTATTATATTTCTTGTTTCGTTAATTTCAACTCTTGGTGTATCTGATTTGAAGTTGTTTCTTCTTGAATGAAGTTGTTTAGCTGACTTGCAATTTTATTTGTTTTGTGTGATTGAGTTTCTTTTGAGTTGAAAAGGTTCAAATTGATAATCTTGTGAATTAAGTTGATTGTATAGCTCACTTGACAATGCATTATTGAATTTGTCAGATGTAGATTAAGTTTTGATTCTTCCCAAACATATCTACATGTGCAAGTGACGAGATTTAACTGTAAACAGTGTCGCAAAAAGCACTATATGCTAGTCCGCAGTTGAAGTCTATTGATTATTAATCGAGAATTAGTCGAGGAACTATTCAAAGATAAGTTGGATTTTGAACATCTAAACAGTCTTAAGTGGTCAAGTCGGTCCAAATTGAAAACTCAATTTTAACCACCTATGCGAGGCCTAGACGGCCAGACAGTCTTTGTTTACTACAGTAACTATAACTCAATTTGAATTATCTGAATTAAGATGCACTTGGTTTGGTATGGCAAAGAAACTTGTATTAGCTAGTTTTCAATAAACCTGCTAATGGCAGAGCTAGCCTGGCCCAATGAAGCCCAATCCCAAACTATTTAATCGAAATTTGAAAACCTAGAGTTGAGTTGTACCAAAATTCAAACGGAAATATGCATGAATCAATACTATACAACTTCCGGCCATTCAGAAAATCTCCGGCAGCAATAAATGTCAATACGACAAAAGGCGATTACATCCCCGACATCGTTGTCGAAATACTTCTCAAGCTGCCTACAAAATCGGTGTTACGCTTCAAAATAGCGTGCAAAACATGGTACTCTTTAATCTCGGATCCTGTATTTACAAATCTTCACTCTAAACTTGCACCCCAAAGCCCTAAAATCCTATATTCGACACCTGGTGCTCGGTCTCGACTTCAATCATTAGACTATAACAGTTCATCGTTTGATGATTGTTGTTTATCCGGTCCTATCAGTTTTCCATATTGTATGTATCCCAAAATTGTAGGTTCAAGTTGCGGATTAGTTTGTGTAGACACTTATTTTTATGGATACAGCTTTTGTATATGGAACCCCTTGACTAGAGAGTATAGAAAATTACCAAATTTGACTGTCAAGAACTACAGCAGTGGTTACTTTCATGGGTTCGGTTATGATTCTATCGCTAATGATTTTAAATTAGTTATATCAAAGGATAGAATCCAATACAACATATTCTCTCTGAAATCAAACTCATGGAAAACAATTAGATGCCCTATTGCAACTGATTATTACCATCCTGATGCGGTTAACGACAAGCCACTTTTACATGGAATCATGGGTCGGCATAGCTTTGCGGTCAATTTAAACGGAGTATTCCATTGGCTGGTGGCACTAGCAAATAAGCATCCTGAAATTATAGCTTTCGATGTAGGCAAGGAGACATTTCTAAAGCTTCAATTGCCACAATATTTGCCATCAAATCTTCACCAAGTTAGAAGCCTCTTAGAGCATAGAGGACGCCTTTGTGTTTCCTTTGAAAGTTATAGACCGACTTGTGCTTTGCATATATGGATGATGCAGAAGGAACATGATGGCTGGATTCATTTGCTTAGCATTATGAATCCATCGACATTTTATTGTTCTGATTTGCCCGTTCTATGTATTTCTACAAGAAGTGAAGTCGTATTCCATACCAGTGAAGAGTTCAACATGTTTGGAAGGGAAGAAGAGGAGAAGTTGGGTGACGACTTTACTATACTTCCATCTTTGCATAAACCGGTTTTGTACGTTGAGACTTTGGTTTCACCTTACACTTGGGACGGGCTGCAAGTAACTGCCCATAAAACGAAAGAGAAAGAAGAGCTGATCTATCCATTGATATTGTATGTGTTAGTCTTTTCCATACTTTGCTTGTTTTTGTTGTTTTTCTTATGAGTATTTTCTCAAAAAAGTGCCTTTATTTTTTCTGATCTAAGACCTTAGTTTAAACAATTTTTTCTTATAAGGAATTGCCCTTAATGTAATTATGTCCCATGCGAGTTTTAGCATATTATTTGTGGGAACAACATTATTAATGCCTCCGAAGCTGTCTCTAAAGCTTTAGAATCTCAGATCCTTACAATGTCGGAGCATTGCATATATATTATGAGTTTGAAGGGGACTGAAAACCGGAATATGGGATTTGACTTCCTCTGCTTTTGTTTTGTTTTTTGTTTTCTCTGTTTTTATTCAGTTCGATGACTACATATTTTCAATATAAGTTCCTTTGTTTTCCTGTTGAATGATTATAATTTCTTCTATTTTTTTTTTTTTTTATGTTTTTCAAGTTGTTTTTTCTTTTTCAAGTTGCTTTGGATGTTCGTTTATTTGTTTGTTTTTGTTTGTTTACTTTATAAAAGGTAAAAAGTACTATTTAACCTTTAATATATTTTAAATTTGTGTACTTCGTCATTGACTTTTTATTTGGTCACATTTAACTTTTTCCTTTATAATTTGGTCATATTTTACCATTGATCTACCAATTTATTGGAATCTCACTATTTTTAGTACAAAATCAAAATTAAGAGAACATAAAAATGTTAAACATTAAAAGTTCCATGTTTCAAATAAGAAAAGACCGTAAAACTAAAAATTGTCAACTTATACAAATGCAAAAAGTCATAATTAACAAAACAAATATGAGATTTCACCGTGAATGGCCAAATATAACCAAATAAAAAGTCAGTAGCCAAATATACAAATTTGAGATAACTGAGTGGCTAAATAGTACATTTTACATAAACCTAATTTAACTTGTTAAGTGTAATTTGATTTGTGTTTATTATTAAAATGAGCTTCATTATGAATATCAAAGGTGTAATGCGACGAGTTGATACGGGACTATCTAGCGTATGATAAAAAAACAAGAAACACTATTTATGTTTTAATTTTCACTCTTAGATTCTAATTTAATGGTGAATGACCAAATTGTAGGTCAGTTATCGACTAAGTGAGCACCACTTTATTTTATAAAAGGGGATTACATCCTTGAGGAAGTTTTTTTTTTACCTATATATCAAATCAGATCTAATTCATAAAATGATATCAATTTAGTCTCAACAATTCTAAAAGTGGATTGCTATTTATAGCCCACTTTTTCCGAACTACAACCCACTTTTTCCCAAAATACCCCTGCCATAACTCCCTCTTTCATTTTGAAATTCTAAAACCTCTCAACACCTTCTTTTCTAAAATTGAACTTTCTAACTCCAAAATCACACTTTTTGCTCAAGATTATGGATAAAATCACGAATAAAGTACGTAATTTTTGAAAAACATACTCGAAAACAGTTAATTTTGTAAAAAAATCCAAAAAAGAGCGTTTCGGTCTCGGAGGCCGTTTCTCCAAATGGAGAAAAGACCGATTCCCGGAAAAATACAATTTTTAAATTTTTTTAAGATGTTTTTAATGTTCGAGTATTTCGTCCTTTAATGATTGATCATCACTATTCTATTCCGGATATGTTGGCTCATTCGACATCTCAAATTTCGTATTTTTAATGTTCGAGTTTCAAAATTAGTTTTTTTTATTTGAGAGATTTGAAACTTTTATTTTTTATGATTCGTCCATAATAGAAAGGTTAAATTTGTCAAAATGGATTGTAGTTCGAAAAAAATGGACTGTAAATAGTGATACCCGTTTTAAAATGGTACCAATTTAGACTTTTGTAAAGGAATTTGACACTCTAATTTGCAATGCTAGTTATGTAACTTTCTCTAGTAGACAGTTACTATGTGAAGCGACAAGTAAATCATTTCGATCAACCACATAAAAATGATATATCAAGTTTTGTTACTTATGCATTTTGTTTTATTATTTTTAATTAAATGTATATATGAGGTGTCAAATTCTGTTTTTGTGTTGGTTATTAAACATTGACACAGAATGGTGTAATTTTCTATTAATTGCATACATATGACAGTTCTTTTCTAATTTTCATATAGATATTTTTTTTACTTAGATATTTTGTTTTCAGTGGTTGGGAATGGATGTGTAGTATAGGTAGGTGTGGTTGCACAAACTATTCTACCCAAATCTGAATTCCTCCCGAACTAGAGTTCAACCGAAATTCAATTTCTTATACTATAATATTTCAAACTTTTTTAACAGAATTTTTTCCGAACTTAGAATTCAGTTCTACCAAATTCAAAACATCAATCTACAGCGAAAATATACATCATGGGCGGCGACAGTATGACACAAGGCAATTACATCCCCGACAACATTGTCGAAATACTTACAAAGCTGCCTTTAAAATCTGTATTACGGTTCAAAATAGCCTGCAAAACATGGTACTCTTTAATCTCTGATCCTGGATTCATCGATCTTCACTCCAAACGAACATCTCAAAACCCTAAAGTCCTCTACTCTTCAGCTAATTCTGAGTATCAACTTCAATTATTAGACTATGATAGTTCATCGTTTGATGATTGTTGTTTATCTGGTCCTATCAATTTTTCATATTGTAGGTTTAACAAAATTATAGGTTCAAGTTGCGGATTAATCTGTGTAGACATTGATTATGATTTGGAACACAGCTTTTGTTTATGGAATCCAATTACCCGAGAGTGTAGAGAATTACCAACTTTGGACATGATTAGTATTGATTATGATGATTATTACTTTCATGGGTTAGGTTATGATTCTGTCGGTAATGATTTTAAATTAGTTATATCAATTGATAGAATCAGATACAACATATTCTCTCTGAATGTTGATTCATGGAAAACAATTACATGCCCTGTTGCTTCTGAATATTACCATCCTGATGCAGTTCAGTATGAGGATCTTCTACATGAAATCATGCCTTGGAATAGCCTTGCGGTCGTTTTAAAAGGAGTATTTCATTGGCTTGTGGTACCCGCAAATAACGGTCCTGAAATTGTAGCTTTTGATATAGGCAGCGAGACATTTCAAAAACTACAATTGCCATTAGATTTGTACAGAGCTGACACCTTATTAGAACAAAGAGGACACCTTTGTGTTTCCGGTAGAAGTCTTGGATCATCTCCTACTGTTATGGATATATGGATGATGAAGGAGGAACATGATGGTTGGGTTCATTTGCTTAGCATTATGAATGTATCGAACTTAGATTGTTTCGTGTTGCCCGTTTTATGTATTTTTACAGGAAATGAAGTCGTATTTCATACTGATGAAAAGGTTAGCATGTGTGGAAGGGAAGAAGAAGAAGACTTTACTGCATGTCTTTATAGAGGAGTTTTGTACGTTGAGACTTTGGTTTCACCCTATACAGAGGATTGGCTGCAAAAGAGGAGATTTCACTTTAAAGTGTCAATCTTTTTCATATTTTGCTTCTTTCTGTTTATTGCTCTTATAATGCTTTTCTAGTGGATATATGAGAACTTCTTCTGTTAAGGGATTGACTCTTATGTAATTATATTCTGGGATTAACTGAAGATGTTGCTTCAAGAAACACAGCTCCCCTTTTCGCTGCGTTGTGAATAATGTTTAATATATTTATTTGTTTCAGTGTGATTGAGTTCTCTCTTGTGTTTAAAGGGTTTGTAAGCATAGCATATTGATAATCTTGTGACAGCTTCAAAAAATTTGGAAAAGTATTTATACCTCTTAGAAGAGTATCTCATTTTTATAAATCTTAACAGATGTGAAGGTGTTGTTATGCCGTAGGTTAGCGAATGTGGCTGTTCATACTATTGCTAAGAGAGCCCTTTCCAATGCTAATCTTTACGGAGCTCCCAATGAATCGAATTGGGCTGAGTTTCCATGAGGTGAATGACATTCAATTCAAAGTGGAAACCACCTCCGGTCTTCACCTTGAAGCAAACCAACATGTTTTCAGCGAAAGGAGCTTCCTAGGCACCCAAAAAAAATGTGAAGCAAACTTTAGGAAATTCCCTTCAAGTACGGAAAACGCCATCAGTCCCTGCTTGAAGGGGAGAACTCGAGGCACTCCCGTTGGTATTGACTTTAACCCAGTGTTAAGGCGGGCACTTCCAACGAAGAGAAATTACCTGAATGGAGTTCTTTGCAATGCTTTATAAAAAATGTTTTCCATATTGTAGGTATCCCAAAATTGTAGGTTCAAGCTGCAGATTAGCTTATGTAGACACTAATGATGTTTTCGAATACAAATTTTGTATATGGAAGTTGACCCAAGATTGTAGAAAATTGTCAAGTTTGACTGTGAACACCAAAAGATACCGTTACTTTCATGGGTTAGGTTACGATGCAAGTATGATTTTAAATTAGTTGTATCGGTGGATAGAATCATATACAACCTTTACATGCCCTATTGCTTATGGATATTACCATCCTGATGCTATTCAGAATGTGGGTCTTTCACATGAAATGATATAGACAAATAGCCATCCTGAAACTGTAGCTTTTGATATAGACAAAGAGACTTTTCAAACCCTACATTTGCCACAACAATGGAGCACATATGTTGTCTTTGTATTTCATTTTAAAAAAAGATCATATGGATGATGAAAAAATACGGTGTTTGGATTCATTTACTTACAAATTACAATTAAGAATTTACCCCAGTTTGATTGTTTTGAATTGCATGTTTTATTTCTTTTTGAAAGAGTGAAGTCGTATTTCATACAGATGAAAACTTTAGTATGTGTGGAACGGAAGAGGAGGATAAGATAAATGAGAAATTTGAAAGACTTTCATCATTTTATGGACAAAAAATTTAGAGCTTCTGGAATACAGTACTTCTTGAAAATAGAAATGACGACGTATAAAAAACATAAATATATGTTTATAACTAAGAGAATACCGTACTGCAAAAGCGTTCTAGAATTTCTTTTTTATATGAATCAATTTTGTACGTTTGCGACTTTGGCTTCATCTAACGGGATGGACTGCAATTAACTGTCCATAAAACGAAAGGGAAAGTAACTGGCCATCAATGAAAGAGGAAAAGAAGCTGATAGTAACTGGCTTCATCTAACGGGATGGACTGCAATTACTTTTCTTGTTTTTATTTCTTTTTCCCATTATATTTTTCTCATAGTAAGGCTTTTCCAATGGGAATTTCTGTATTTATGTAATTATGTCCCATGTAGTGGATATATATTAATTAATAATTTTAACATTGTCTCTAAACATATTTAATGAAAATTGAATATAAGAGAAAATCTTGTGACAGGCGTGCAAAACATGGTACTCTTTAATCTCCGATCCTGTATTTACCAATCTTCACTCTGAACTAGCACCCCAAAGCCCTAAAATCCTATACTCCACACCTGGTACTCGGTCTTGACTTCAATTATTAGACTATAACAGTTCATCGTTTGATGATTGTTGTTTATCCGGTCCTATCAATTTTCCATATTGTACGTATCCCAATATTGTAGGTTCAAGTTGCGGATTAGTTTGTGTAGACACTTATTTTTATGGATACAGCTTTTGTATATGGAACCCCTTGACTAGAGAGTATAGAAAAATACCAAATTTCACTGTCAAGAACTACAACAGTGGTTACTTTCATGGGTTCGGTTATGATTCTATCGCTAATGATTTTAAATTAGTTATATCAAAGGATAGAATCCAATACAACATATTCTCTCTGAAATCAAACTCATGGAAAACAATTAGATGCTCTATTGCTACTCAGTATTACCATCCTCATGCGGTTAACGACATGAAACTTTTACATGGAATCTTAGCATTATGAATACGTCGACATTCCAATTGCCCGTTTTATGTATTTATACGAGAAGTGAAGTTGTATTTCATACCGATGAAAGCTGTAGCAGGTGTGGAAGGGAAGAAGAGGACAAATTGGACAAACACTTAGCTCCATGTCTCTATAGACCAGTTTTGTATGTCGAGACTTTGGTTGCACCCCATACCGAGGATTGGCTGCAAAAGAGGAGATATCAACTGAAATTGTATGTGTCAATTCTTTTAATACTTTGCTTGTTTTTGTTTATGTTTCTTATTAGCTATTTGTCATAATAATGTTTTTCTAGAGAATATATCATAATTTTTCTCTCTCAAGGAATTGACTTCTATGTAAATTTGTGCCATGTCTATTCTTGGTAGATTTTTGTCCTAACAATATTTTTGATACTTCTTAAGCTGTCCCAAAGTTGTAGGCAATCTCAGATCAATACAATATCGGGGCATTGGATATTTATGAGTTTGATGGCTATGCATGCGTTCAATATGTATATTATTGTCGATATATACTGTATATTATTGTCGATATGTATATTATTGTCGATGGATTTCAATATGATACTTGCGAATCTGTGATGATTTTCCAACCAATCAATGGAAACTACCGCGCAAATATTTCTCCTCTCATGCTCTCCGACTTTCCTACGCCGGGGATGATGCCGTCGGGGATGTAATCGTCGTTCTGGATGTAAACAAACAAGTGGTCATCAAAAATTGTACAAGTTACCAAAAACCTTTGTTTATTCAATAGTTCATTGAAAGGTTACAAGCTAACAATGAATGGTAGCTCAACAGTAGATGGTGAGTTGAGATAAGGAAAAGATCACGGTTCGAGTTCCACTACCGTCATTGAAAGGGAGCTTGATACCATAATCCATCAAACAGTTCTTTCAAAACTGAATTAGTCAGCATCCAATGTGATGTTCGGAACCCAATTAAATAACTAAAAAAATTGAAGGTTGGAAGCTTTTTTTAATATCGGGGTATAAGGTACAGAAAATTGTACAATATGAGCTCAAGGTTAATAAAACAGGGATATATCGTGTTTTTCAAAATAGTAGAACCAAACAGTGTTATGTAAAACGTTGGGACTTTTCTATGATATAATTTTTTATAGCATTAATGTTCATTTTCTAATATTTGGAGATAACGGATATAGTTAACATTTACATGTTTTTCATTTAAATATCTCACTTTTTTCAACGAAAGTAGATGTCAACGAAAGTAGATGTCAGTTATGTTAAATGTATCATATTATTAAGCACTTACAAAAAGAATTTAACTAAGAGTGTTGGTCATGATGATATGGCATATTAACTTTAGCAACATAGCATGTTAGGCAGTTTTGGTTCCTCCATCCTTTCCGAGATTTTTTCTTAAAAAAAAAGGGAAAAAACTTATTGATTTTGCTAACGTGACACCTGACTCGACCGAAAAAACATATTAGTGTCTTGAAGTGTCTCACAAGTTCCCCAAATATTTTTGTTTAGTAATTAAGCACAAATTTATGTGATAACAGAATGCGTTGGGTTGAAAAAAAGAATGGCACATGTAGATAGAGCTAGCACTACTTTCTCATACCCTCGAAACAAAATATACAAAAAAGTTGAAAATTAAATTATACTAAAAGGATCACTGAAAAATAGAAAACATGGTCACATAAGTTTCAGAACACTCCGATGTCATTCGAAGTCGATTTAAAAATAATTGAAGATATTTGGATTGAAAATAAGGAAGTTTGGCATAAAATTATATAAAATTTCGGCAGTTTGTACTCTATAATACATGAAGATATTATTGTATTACATATTATCTGATTATTACTGATCAAGAAAACATATTGTATTATTACTAATTCTATTTCAATTAGGATTTGTACTTCTACACTATCTAGGATTAGGATTTATGGTCTATATAAAGGTGCGAGTATTATGTTTTAAAGTGTCCGAATATTGGAGTGGTCTTTGAAAGAGTTCTTCAGCTATTCAAAAGTTCTTGGTCAGTTTTTCTTTGAGTCCTGTTCGAATTTGGTAGGAAATAATGGCCGGAGGACTTGTAATTCCGGCTGGATTAATACTGCTTTTATTTACTATCATACTTCAAGTTGAAGCAGTTGAAGAATATAGAAAGAAAGAGTGCAATCTTTATGAAGGAAGATGGGTTGATCATAATTCATCTTACCCTCTTTACAATGCATCCAATTGCGAATTCATCTCTAGTGGATTCAATTGTCAAGCAAACGATAGACCGGACACTACCTATCTCCGTTACCGGTGGCAGCCCAATTCATGCCGATTGCCAAGGTGCAACCCGTTACATTTTCAGATTATTGTGTCGATCAATCATGTCGTGTTAGTCGAGTTATCGCTTTTTTTGTGTGGCATGATTATTAATTTGAGAGTTAATGTTATAGGTTCAACGGCAGAAGATTCTTGTTAAGAATGAGGGGAAAGAGGATCATGTTTGTAGGAGATTCTTTAAGTCAGAACCAATGCCAGTCACTGGTTTGCATGCTTAAGACTGGAGTACCTGGAGTCGAGTACACTTTCAAGAGAACTGGAGATCTTTCTACTTTCACATTCCCTGTAAGTTCTGTCCCGTCCGTTTGGTTCTTTTTTTGTAATACGTTACTCTTTGCCGTACATAAAAAGTGTTTAGAACATGCTATTTTCAACTTACCGTCATTGGTAGCCGATAGAAGTTAGCTGATTTTGCTTCCATAATATCGACCAACAGTTGTTTCTGAATCGTAATCAAACCCAGTATATCTAACTGTACAAAATTAAAAAATGACAATGGGAACAAAAAATAAAACTAGACCCATTCGGAAGGAAAATCAGTTAAATAAACAACAATTGAACAAAACATGCTCTAAATCATCGATGACATCTTGTTACCATTATCGTGTTTAATTAACGTTTGATTGACGATTTTCGCAGAAGTACAATGTGACCGTGATGCAGTCCTGGAATGTATTCCTAGTTGACATGGTTGATGAAAAAAATGGATCAACGGTTCTTAAACTTAATTCCATTAGAAATGGCGGAAAATTATGGAAAGGAATGGATACCTTGATCTTCAATACATGGCATCACTGGTCTGATACAGGAATAAAGCAACCGTAAGATTTTAGTTTTCTGATTTCAAATTTCGCATTGATTAACACGATTAACATTGTAAATTTGTAAAATATGCAGATGGAATTTGATCCAAGAAGGAAGAGCATTATACAAAGATATGGATAGAATGGTAGCCTATAAAAAGGCATTTGTTACCTGGGCTACCTGGATTAAGCGCAACATTGATCCTACTCAAACTCGGGTTTTCTTACAGGGTGTTTCTCCTGATCACGGAAAGTAAGTACTAGCTAACATTGCACTGTTTTATAGATGGATTCTAAATTTGTTCCCCCTGAATAACTGTATGACCAAATTTATACCTTATCGCATAAGGAACAATCTTTTCTAATTGTAATATTTGTTTTTGTGAATAGTATTACGAGGGGCAATTCATCAGGAAAGACCTGCGATGGAGAAACAGTGCCAGAGTTGAATAATCTGAACAATCCAAGAAGATATCATCCAGCAGAAACCGTGGCCGAAGAAGTTATGAAGACCCTGAAATTACCAGTTCATCTGCTAAACATCACAAGCCTTTCACAAGCGAGAAAAGACGGGCATCCATCAGCTTATGGTCGTCATATTCACCACCAGCAGCCTGATTGTACTCATTGGTGCCTCCCCGGAGTTCCTGATACTTGGAATCAACTCTTATATGCTTCTCTTATTTACAACTTATAGACCTTCTTTACTCTTATGTTAGGATTCTTGTTTATGCTTTTACAACTCTTCCAAAAGTGGTTGGTGTAAAGAAACAAATTAACAATTATTATGTTTTCATTGATTACTTCCATAATATTTTTCCTACACTATGATAAATATTGTTATTTCAGATGTCACAATAAAAATAATGATGAATTCGTGCTATTTCAGATGTCACAATAAAAATAATGATGAATTCGTGCTCGTAAGTTAGATTTGTTTTCTGTGGTGGATATACGTCTACGTGTGTGTCTTAAACTCTATATAAAGATTATGTTATAGCATTGGGGTCTCGTCAATATCAATAACATATATATGAATCATTGTCTATTTTTATTGTTATAGCATTGGGGACTCATCGATATCAATAATACAAACTATAGCTAATAAGCCAGAAAACAAAGAATCATCCCCGGTTCACGATGATTCAGGAAACATTCCCTCCTGAAATTGTAGAGGAAGTACTCCAAAATGTGCCCATCAAATCTCTTATCCGGTTCAAGAGCATATGCAAAGCATGGAGTTGTTTAATCTCCGATCCTAGATTCAAGGAACGCCACCGCTCCAAATAATCTTCTCACTGGAGAATCCTTATATCATCTCCGTCAGGATCTCGATCCTTGAACTGCGAGAAATTAGATTCAATCAGACGGCTGAGAATCCTTGCTCGGGTTAAAATAGTCAGGTCCAGTAAAGGATTGGTTTCTGTAGCTTGTGATAAATGTTTGAGATTTAATTATATGCAATCCGTCGACAGAAGATTACAGCTTCAACTTGCCAAACCCCAAATGAATTCCTCCCGGCAACAATCATCAGAACACAATTGCGACAATAGCTTATACTTTAGTTCAGGTTGAATACACTAGAAAAAACTATCGAATAATCAGGTTTCGGGTTAACATTATCTTGTTTAGTTTAAAAACTAATGCTTCTATAACTGATCTGGAAGAAAAACTCTAATAATTATATACATATTACACAACTTATTCTGCAAATTAAGTTTTCGAAAGTATATATTGTTTCGCCTATGCAAGTGAACATTTCAGCAGCCGGAACATTCCTACGAAGCTCCCTAACTGGAGTTTCATTCTTTCTCAAGGTGTGATTTTGTACATATTGTATCTTGATTCAGGTGAACAAAATCAAAATGAAAATTATTTTCCTGGGATTGGGCTTGGACGATCATTCATAAGAAGGCCTAATAAACAGGCCCAAGCCCATCAAAAACAAATTTATCGAATCTTATTGACAAAAGGAGATACATTCTAAACATAGAATTAACATGGTATCATGTATTGGCATCCCCTTGCAATAGTTTTAAATGGAATATTCCATTACAGTAATGTTCAAGTGGTCATTGAATGTCCAAATTGAATTTGGACATTGACCATTAAATCTAACAATTTCGATTATATTCACATTAAAAACTAAATCTTAGATACTAAAAACTAAACCCTAGACCCTAAATCATCGACCCTAGACACTAAAAACTAAACCATAGACCCTAAATCATCGACCTTAGATGATGTGATACTCTGGACTAATAATTCGCATGTTAGTATCTAGGGTTGATGATTTAGGGTCTAGGATTTAGTTTTTAGTGTCTAGAGTCGATGATTTAGGGTCTAGGGTTTAGTTTTTAGTGTCTAGGGTTTAGTTTTTAATGTGCATATGAACGAAATTGTTAAATTTAGGGTCAATGTCCAAATTCAATTTGGACATTCGAGGACCACTTGAACATTACTGTATTTCATTAATAGTATTTTACCTCAGTTTTTTAGATTTGAATAAAATACTACCAAATTCATCAATTATGTAGGTATTTAGGCAGTGTTCATTTTGGATTAATCTCTGCAAAAATCAGATCAGTTGGTTTCATTCAGCTCAGTTTGGTTTCATTCAGTTCATTTTAGTTTAATACCAAAATTCATTCTTCATTCACTCAAATTCAGCCAATTCAACCAATCAGTTAAACAAATTCAACCCAGTTCAATTTTATTCAGTTCGGTTCAACTATAGTAATCTGACTCTATATGTGTTTTAAAGGTTGATCAAGAAAAGTAGAGAGTGAGATTAAATTGGGAAAAAGAAGATTTTATATGAGAGGGAAATGATTTTGGGTTCATTTATATTAATCATGTTTTAATTTGACGAAACGGGTTTTTTTTTTTTTTTTATAATGTCAAAACGGGTTATTTAAATAGGTTTGGTATGGGTGGGTCAATTATTCGAGTATATGGTTAGTTGTCATCTCGCAATTTTTTATTTTATATGACAACCACATGGCCTGCGTGGAGCACGTATAAATAGGAGAAAGTTAAGGAATGTGAACAAAATCAATATCCATCCAAATTTCGCTGGACTCTAATTTTATTTGTATATTTTCTGTTCTACTCCTTTCTTTTTATATTTTTAATTCCTTTTACCCTACAAATTTATTAGGCAATCAATCTTATTTATTTGCCTGAGAATTTATAAGGCTAAATGAATTTTAGGATATGTTTGAATGTAGTGTATCATAGGTTAAATAAAGGTTTTTACGGTTTTTTTATCCAACTCTTCTATACTCCAATTTGGAGTGTTGAAATTTAGAACAAAAAATTTCTCATAAAAATCTTATTAACACATATATTCTCAAAAACTTTACTTCACAAATATAGATTAGTATTTAAACATTATTTTATTAAACCTTCTTGATCCTCCTCACAAATAAACCCTTAAGGATGTATCACATGGAGACAGATGCATAAGGCTAAAAATTGCAATTAACCTTTCCATAACCTTCAAGCTCCAATAAAGGGCACTTATTTACACTCATTTTTCATTTATATATAACTAATTAAATTTTATCATATGGGTTGGTTGACTTATTATTTTCCTCCATTTGTAATTATTTAATTAAGTGATAAATATGTAAAAATTTCAAGTTTGTGACCTTCTTGTCTGAAGAAGACCGTGGTTAGATAACAAGACAACTTTCTAAAAATTTCTGCATGAGCTAGTAGGAGAGAAGTTAAAAAGATAGTGTGTGTGACTATTAGGTTTAATAGAGATGTGGTTATTTGTTCTTCATGGCTATAAATACGAAACTTCTTTACATTTTTTACAATACACACACAACAATATCAAGCCAAAGCTTTTTCGAAATTAAATCTCAACTTTTTAATTTTTTTTCGTTTCCTTGTAATTTTTATTCCGTTCAAGAAATCAAAATACAGTTTATTTCACTTTTCTATTCAGCCTTCTTGTTTGTTTTTTGAGAACATCCTTCTTGCACCTTCATTATTTTCTCTGGCTTAGCTTTTGATTTTTAGAACTCTTAGAAATTATTCAATCCCTTTTATTTCTAGCAATTTTTTGTTTAAAGTTAGATACATCGCAAATTCGAGTTTACAAGTACTATAAATCATTGGCACTCTCAAAATCCATTTACCAAAAAAGGCTACCACAAAAGTTTTCTGATTTACTTGCTAAGATATAAACTTTTATATCATTAATGTTCATTTTCTAAATAATGAGTCATATTGTTTTCTTTTTGTTTTGAGAGTGTCAATCTATAATTGAGATGCTCGTTCCTAAAGATGCTCCTTACCGGGTCCAGCTCTACTCATTGCCTCAACTTTTAATTAAAAAATATGTTAATTTTCTAATAGTGAGGATAACAGATATAATTAACCTTTACGTGTTTTCATTTAAAATATCTCATTTTTTTTTTCAAATGTTAATTATGTAAAATGTATGGTATTAATTGTTAACTAGTTAAAAAAAGAATTTAACTAAAAGTTAATATTGTTAACTAGTTAAAAAAAGAATTTAACTAAAAGTGTTGGTCATGATGATATATGACATATTAACTTTAAAAACGTGCAGGTTGTGTTATTAATTTTGCTAACGTGGGACCAGACTCGACTAAAAGATCAGGTTGGTGCCTTGAAGTGTTTCATGAGCTCTCCAACTGTAATTATTTAGTAATATTTTAGGGAAATCATTATTTAGTAATTAAACAGAAAATTTATGTGATAACAAATTGCGTTGGGTTGAAAAAGAGAATGCCCCCGAAATTACTTTCGGATCGACTCATAATGTTAGATTGACAAAGAAAAGTTGGAAAATCAATTAAATTAATACTAAAAGAGACCATGGAAATATAGAAATTATGGTCCGACAAGTTTCAGAACTCCCAGAAGTCATTCTAGATCGATTTAAAGATAATTGGAGATATTTGGATTGAAGAGGAAGTTTAGCATAAAATTATATAAAATTTCGGCAGTTTGATTAGTATAATATAGTCATGTATTATAGAGTATTCTATAATACATGACTATATTATTGTATTACATATTATCTTATTAAAAACATGTTATATTATTACGAATTCAAACTAATTCTATTTCAATTAGGAATTTGTACTTTCACACTATATAGGATTATGATTAGGATTTATGGTCTATATAAAGGTATAAGTATAATGTTTTAAAGTGTCCGAACATTTGTATGGTCTTTGAAAGAGTTCTTGAGCTATTCAAAAGTTTTAAGTCAGTTTTTCTTTGAGTCCTGTTCGAATTCGGTAGGAAATAATGGCCGGAGGACTTGTAATTCCGGCTGGATTAATACTGCTTTTATTTACTATCATTCTTCAAGTTGAAGCAGTTGAAGAATATAGAAAGAAAGAGTGTAATCTTTATCAAGGAAGATGGGTTCATGATTCATCTTACCCTCTTTACAATGCATCCAATTGCGAATTCATCACTAATGGATTCAATTGTCAAGCAAACCGTAGACCGGATACTACCTATCTCCGTTACCACTGGAAGCCCGATTCATGTCAATTGCCAAGGTGCATCCCGGTACATTTTCAGATTATTGTGGCAATCATCTTGTCTTGTTAGTGGAGCTATTGCTTCTCTTTTTTTGGTTTGTGTTATGATTATTAATTTGAGCATTAATGTTCCAGGTTTAATGGCAAACGATTCTTGTTAAGAATGAGGGGAAAGAGGATAATGTTTGTAGGAGATTCTATAGGTCAAAATCAATTACACTCACTGGTTTGCATGCTTAAGACTGCAGTACCTGGAGTCGAGTACACTTACGAGAGAACTGGAGACCTTTCCACTTTCACATTCCCCGTAAGTTCTCGCGTGTTCGTTTGGTTCCTTTTTTCGAAATACTTTACTCTAATCCGTACATACAAAGTGTTTAGGACATGCTATTTTCAACTTACTCTAGCTGATAGTAGTTAGCTGATTTTGTTTCCATAATATCGACCAACAGTTGTTTCTCAATATTCATAATAAAATTCATTGTATCTAACGGGAAAAAAAAATAAAGCTAAACACATTCTGAAGGAAAATCAGTCAAATAAATAACAACTGAACCAAACATGCTCTAAATTAGCGATGAAATCTTAATACAGTTATCATGTTTAATTAACGTTTGATTGACGCTTTTTGCAGAAGTACAATGTGACCGTGATGCAGTCCTGGAATGTATTCCTAGTTGACATGGTTGATGACAAAAATGGATCAACGGTTCTTAAACTTAATTCCATTAGAAATGGAGGAAAATTATGGAAAGGAATGGATACCTTGATCTTCAACACATGGCATCACTGGTCTGATACAGGAACAAAGCAACCGTAAGATTCTATTTTTCGTATTTCAAATTTTGCATTGATTAACACAATTTAAAATTGTAAATTTGTAAAATATGCAGATGGAATTTGATCCAAGAAGGAAGAGCATTCTACAAAGATATGGATAGAATGGTAGCCTATAAAAAGGCACTTGTTACCTGGGCTACCTGGATTAAGCGCAACATTGATCCTACTCAAACTCGGGTTTTCTTACAGGGTGTTTCTCCTGATCACGGAAAGTGAGTACTAGCTAACATTGCACGGTTCTATACATGGATTCTAAATTTGTTCCCCCTGAATAACTGTACTGTAGGACCAAATTTATACCTTACCTCATAAGGAACAATCTTTTCTGATTGTGATATTTGTTTTTCTTAATAGTATTACGAGTGGAAATTCATCAGGAAAGACCTGCGATGGAGAAATAGTGCCGGAGTTGAATAATCTGAACTATCCAAGAAGATATCATCCAGCAGAAATCGTGGCCGAAGAAGTTATAAAGACCCTGGAAGTACCTGTTCATCTGCTAAACATCACAAGCCTTTCACAAGCGAGAAAAGACGGACATCCATCAGCTTATCTTCATAATATTCAGCACCAGCACCCAGATTGTACCCATTGGTGCCTTCCTGGAGTTCCTGATACTTGGAATCAACTCTTATATGCTTCTCTTATTGACAACTTATAGACCTTATTTACTCTCATGTTCGGATTCTTGTTAATGCTTTTACAACTCTTCCGAAAGTGATTGGTGTAAAGAAACAAATTCACAACTATAATGTATTTATTGATTACTTTCATAATATTTTTCCTACGCAACGATAAATCTTTTTATTTCAGATGCCACAATAAAAATAATGATGAATCCGTGCTCGTAAGTTAGATTTGTTTTTTGTGGTGGATATTGCGTCTACGTGTGTGTCTTAAGCTCTATATAAAGAGCATTTTAGCATTGGGGACTCATAAATATCAATAATATTTATTTGAATCATTGTCTACTTTTATTGTTAGCATTGGGTACTCATCAATATCAATAATATAAACTATAGCTTATATCATCTCCGTCAGGATCTCAATCCTTGAACTGCGAGAAATTAGTTTCAATCAGACGGCTGAGAATCTTTGCTCCGGTTAAAATAGTCGGATCCAGTAAAGGATTGGTTTGTGTAGCTCGTGATAAATGTTGAGATTTCATTATATGCAATCCATCGACAGAAGATTACAGCTTCAACTTGCCAAACCCCAAATTAATTTCTCCCGGCAACGACTTCATTTACGGTTTTGGGTACGAGTCATCTGTTGACTGTCACAAAATAGTGGTGATATCCAATGGCAAATACAGTCCTACAATTGCACTTGAGATTTTTTCTATAAGAAAAAATTCATGGAAACGGGTTCAAGATATTGATTATAATGACGGTTTTGTCCCGCGAAGATTTGGACCTGTAACTTGTAACAGAGTTCTTCATTGGCCACCGCTTAATTGTCTGATTCATTCATCAGCACCTGAAATCAAGTACAGTTCCAAGAAATATGGAGGCCTTTCCATTTCAAATTCCCTGTAAGTTCATTTCAACTTCACTTTACGAAATGACCTATTTGAATCGATTGTTCATATACATTGTTTTCTTATTCTTGGAAATGCATTCTCCTTTCTGAAGTAGCGACCACCAATCGTTTCTCAATCAAAACCAAACATTTTGTTCTATTGTTTAGGAATCAAAAAACAAAAAGAAGATGCAAAAAAAAAAAGAAAACTTAACAGACACTTTGAGCAACGGCTGCTGCTAGCAATTTCAGAAGGAAAATTAACTAATATCTACAAACAACACAGAGTAACAATTGAATCAAACAGGCTCCAAATCCTACCATTTTAGAAGAGAGAGATAAACACACTCGGACTATGCAAAAGCGGGTAATAGCTATTTTAAAAGAAAAATCAGTTGATATCTACAAACAATAACTGAACCAAACATACTCCAAAACCTCAAGTCTTAGGAGAGAATAAGAGAGAGAACGAAACATACACGTCGGGTTGAGCAACCATTGTTGATAGGTATTTCGAAAGCCAAATCAGTTAATATCTACAAACAATGACAACGGAACGAAACATGCTCCAAGTCTTCACGCCTCAGAAGATACAAAAAAGAAAACTAAACAACACATTAGATTGAGCAGCTGCTGCGGATGAATGATTAGCAACCTACAGGAATGCATTCATAGTTGACGTAGTTCAAGAAAAAAAATGGAAGAGCTCTAAAACTTAATTCTGTCAGCAATGGAGAATTGTGGGAAGGAGTTGATACCTTGATCTTCAACTCATGGCATTGGTGGATTCATACAGGAAGAAAACAACCGATTGTAGCCATCACGCATGGTAAGGATTCACCATAATGCTACCAATTGTAGCCATCGCTGCCTCCCTATACTTGGAATGAACTCTTGTATGCATCTCTATTTCACAACTTATAGAACATCATTAGCATTATATTAGGATTCCTGTTTATGCTTTACTTCCTATTTAGTAGTGTACTTGTCCTTCTACTTGAAGGACAATACAATTATATCACTAGTTTCACAGTTGTTCTCAAGATCAGAGCTCTAGTAACAAGGTCCAAGGTCTCAGCCTTCCTTTGAGGAGCTGAATACTATTCAGAATTGATCTCCTGCAGCTAGACTTTCCAGTAAATTGCTATGTGACAAGACCCCTGGCTAGGGAACATAACAGTTGTTTAGCAAACCAATATTATCTCTAAGCCATATTATGCTTGAAAGAAAACAAACCTTCATTGTATATTTAGAATGGCCTCTGCACTCTCCTGAAACAGAGACTTGTCGAATTGAAATGGCAAGAAAATCTGAGACAATTATTCACTTTGGATGGTGTGATTGAATCAGCTACTATAAACATCCATAATGACGGCACACACTATAACCAAACTTATTTTTAAGTAATAAGTAACAACTAAGGTGGATAACATAAAAATATTCACAAAAAGAAGGCCAAAAATTGGAAGAAGATGCTTGAGGCGGCACAATCATAAGTTGGCCTTCAAAAGTTATACTGCCTTAATTAGCCAAACAGATGAGTGCATAGCACAGAATAACCAGAACTCCAATCAAAATACAGGGAAAAAAGTTTATCATTAAATGTCTGAGCATTATCATGTCAGTTTTCAGCAGCACTAGCTATCTGATAAGCTCGAATTTGACTATGTATATGGTTGATTATTCATGTATTTAGGGGCCAATTAGACCTTAATTGTATATTTTTGTGGGTCTAACAATGATATTTTCAGTTTAAAGAGCCATCAAAGAGATATTTGCTGAAAAGCAGCCTGCATGAGTGAAAAGTAGAAGTCACGTCAGAAGAAAGGAAGGGTAAAATTGCCGGCAGCTTGGGAGAGAGAGTGTTGCAGTGGAAGTGATGTTTTGCCGTTCAAAAGGAGTCTCTTGTCTTGCAAGAAGAGATGTTTTAACAGCTGTAATATAAGAAGTTTCACTTTATTAGCTGGATGTTGTACTTTGGTACTTTTAAGTAGTTTTTAATTGCTTTTCTCTTTCTTTAAGTAGAACAATTCTGAGGAGAGAGGGATCATCTTCAATTATCACCTCTTAGTATCTGTTTCCTCATAACTTTAGATTTCTGGTAGTTGAGCTCCTTTAATGGAGTTTATTGTAGTTATTGTTGTTATCATGCTCGCCATGTGTGAGTAGTACTCTCTACGAGCTAAACCAGCCTTTGGGCTGGTGTTGTAAGTCTCCTTATCTCTTTAATTAATGAATGAATGTTGTCTCTATTTGGTGTTTAATGAAGTTCTGTAGATTTCAGGTCTTAACCAGCCTGTTACAGTATGCATAACCGACATGACCATTGCTTTTATGTATGCTTGTTCTTCATATAAACATATACATCTGATATGAACAATTGAATGATGTGTATCAAGGGTTCTCATGCAAATGAGATGTTACTTCGTGCTTAATCAAGTAGTAAAGCATCCTGAAAGGCTTTTAGGGTGTGAGTAATACTTAGTAATTTGGGGATATGACCATTTGAACCAAGTTAGCTTAAAGTAGAGACCTTGACAGAATAGTTATAAACATTCATGAGTTAAGAAAGGAGAGAAGGGAGGTTGCAATGCCAGTTCCCCGCTGTGTTTAGCTTGTTCTTTTAATATATTGTGTTAAATCATCATTTCCCATCTTTTAATCTTCAGATCTGTTTTTAGTGAAGTTCATTACAGTAGATAATAGTCAATCAACCTCAAATCAACCCTTTTTATGTTATCAGTCACGTAAACAGACTGTTCCATAGGTCTTTTCAATTAATCTTTTCATCTCAATCCCTGTGGAGACGATAATCTACTTATCATTTTATTACTTGTACCTAGTATACTTGCTAAAAGACACATCCAGAGGTAACAAGTTTTTGGCGCCGTTGCCGGGGATTGAAAATAAAAGTTTACTTGAAATTTTTCTGTGAAATAGTGTGTTTTGATCTGTGTGTTCATGGTGTAGCCACAGGGTGTTCCTATTCCTGTAGTCCATGCGAAGAGCAGGGCTGCAGCCTCTTCCAGTTGATCCTGAGATAGAAAGAACTTGTAGAGCTAATCGTAGAACAGCTCGTCGAGCTCAGCAAAGACAAAGGAGAGGGATGGAAGAAGAGATACCTGTTGGTGGTAACAATGACGGTAACAGAAACGGAAACAATGGTGCCCACAACAACAATGGAGGAAACAACCTCGAAGATGAGGGTGAGAACAATCACCCAGCTGTGATGAGAATAAGAGACTATTCAAGACCTACTACAGAAGGTCATTCCTCATGTATCGCCCTTCCACCTTTTGGGCCTGGAAACAACCCTTTGGAAGTGAAGCACTCTATGATCCAAATGCTCCTCTCATTTCAATTTGGAGGATATCAAAATGAAGATCCTAATGCTCACATCCAGGATTTTGTGACCTTGTGTAACACCTTTCGATCTAATCGAGGAGTTACTGATGATACAATAAGGCTGACCCTGTTCCCTTGGTCCTTGAAAGATAAAGCAAAGAGTTGGATGAAGAATCTCCAACCACACTCCATCAGAACTTGGGAGGAAATGCAAGAATCTTTTTGATGAAGTATTTCCCTCCAAGGCAAGCAATCAAGCTCAGGAATGAGGTTTCTCATTTTTCACAAGAAGATGGTGAATCTTTGGCAGAAGCGTGGGAAAGGTATAAGGAGCTGTTGAGAAGAGTACCAAATCATGGTATACCTATGTGGATGCAGGTTCAAAACTTCTACAATGGAGTTCAGAACATCTACAAGATGCAGATTGAATCGGTCGCTAATGGCAATCCTGAAGATTTAGAGCCACAAGCTCTCTACGATCTTATTGAGAGGGTGGTCAACACAAGTTACAACTGGCACTCAGTGGGAACTGATGGAAGGAAGCAAGCTACCATTCCAGGAACAGAAGTGATCTCTAAATTGATCACAAACCAATTTGAGCAGCTTGCTCGACAGATTGGCAAGCTCAATGTGTCATCCATCAACAGTGAACCCCCATTTGGGGAAGAGTGTAGTTTTTGTGGAGGTCCCCATCGAAATATCAATTGCACAGGTACCAGGAGAGACTCAGACAACCAGGAGCAGTGTGATTATGCTGGTTACAACCAAAGAAATCCACCAAACCCTTATTCCAATACCTACAACTCTAACACTCGAAATCACCCAAACTTCTCATGGTCACAACCAAATGATCAGCAAGAGAGACCTCAGTACAACCAGGAGAGACCTCGGTACAATCAGGAAAGACCTCAGTACCAGAATGACAGACCTCAATATCAACAAGTTCAGAGAGGTCACTACCAGCAGAACAATCAGAGCTCTTACAAGCAGCCTGTGCATACCAAGGACGAGGAGGAGCCAGATTTCAAAACTCTGGTGACACAGTTCATGAAGCAGACTCAATCAACAATGAAGAGTCTTGAGACTCAAGTTCACCAGTTGGCTGCTTCATCCTCCAACTCAAAGGGAAAATCAACTTTACCAAGCAACACTGAACCTAACCCAAGGGAGAATGTGATGTCTATCACTCTCAGGTGTGGTAAGGAAATTTCTAACCCTTATGAGATTAAAAAGTTTGTTGGTGATGCAGGTACTTCTAAAGAGACTGAAGCTGAAAAGGAACAAGCTGTTCCAGTAAAAGAAAAGCCAATTGCAAAGGCTAAGGAGCCTGTTCTTGTGCATGAGGAACCTGTGGAGAAGTATGTTCCACCTCCTCCTTATCAACCACCAGCACCTTATCCCGGAGCCTTGGTAGATGAGAAACTAGAAAAAAGGCACTCAAAGATCCTTGATACTTTGAGAAAACTTCACATTAATCTTCCTTTCTTGGAAGCTCTTAATCAGATGCCTAACTATACTAAATTCTTGAAAGATATTCTGTCTAACAAGACCAAGCTCGAGAATGTGGCATGTGTGCAGCTAAACAGAGACTGTTCCTCAATCCTGATGAACAGGCAGCCACTTCCTAAAAAGATGAAGGATCCAGGGAGTTTTTCTATCCCTTGTTCCATTGGAGAATTACATGTTGAGAATGCTCTTTGTGATCTTGGTGCTAGCATAAACTTGATTCCATATTCATTGTACCAGAAATTAGGAATAAGAGAACCCCAACCCACTCGAATGTCTATCCAACTAGCTGATAGATCAGTTTGTTACCCTAGGGGTATAGTTGAAGATGTCCTGGTTAAGGTAGGAAAGTTCATACTGCCTGCAGATTTCGTAGTAATGGATATAGCCGAAGATATGCATGTTCCAATTATCCTAGGAAGACCTTTCTTAGCCACTGGTAGTGCTGTGTTCAAAGTGAAAGATAAAGAATTAAGTTTGGAAGTGAATGGTGATAAGGTCGTGTTCAAAATGAATGAAATGTTAATGAGACCTGTTGATTCTGATGTTTGCTATTTTATAGATGTTTGTCCTAACCCGACTAACTTGTAGGAAACTCAAAAAGATGTTTTGCAGGTTGTTCTAGAAGAAGAGTTAAACACATGTGATGAAACAGGCTGCTCTCTTGAAAAACCAGATTTATCACCCATTCCACCAAACTCAAATGACCTTTCCACCACAGAACCACCCTTTTTACCAAATCAATCCATTTCCACTCCAGAACTCAAACCTTTACCATCACATTTGGAGTATGCTTTCCTTAAACCACCAAATGGCCGGCCAGTTATAATTTCATCACAACTAACTCCGGACCAGAAAAGCCAGCTTTTAACCATCCTTAAACAAAACCAGGAGGCTATAGCTTGGACAATTGGTGACATCAAAGGAATCAGCCCTACTATGTGTGTGCATAGGATCCTAATGGAGGAGGATTACAAGCCTTGTGTTCAACCACAAAGGAGGCTTAATCCGGTCATGGGAGATGTGGTCAGAAAAGAGGTTGTCAAGTTGCTTGAAGCTGGGATCATCTATCCTATTTCCGATAGCAAATGGACAAGTCCAGTGCAGGTTGTTCCGAAGAAAGGGGGCACAACAGTTGTAAAGAATGAGAGGAATGAGTTGATTCCAACAAGAATGATCACAGGGTGGAGGGTATGTGTTGACTACCGAAAGCTTAATGATGCCACAAGGAAAGATCATTTTCCTTTGCCATTTGTGGATCAAATGTTGGAGAGACTTGCTGGTTATGCCTTTTATTGCTTCTTAGATGGCTACTCAGGCTATAACCAAATTCCAATCTTCTCCGAGGATCAAGAAAAGACCACCTTCACTTGTCCTTATGGGACATTTGCCTACAGAAGAATGCCATTTGGTCTCTGTAATGCACCAGCTACATTCCAACGGTGTATGATGGCTATTTTTCATGACATGATAGAGAAGACAGTAGAGATCTTCATGGATGATTTCTCAGTCTATGGGAAGTCATTTGAAGGCTGTTTGAAGAATCTAGAGGCTGTTTTGGTTCGATGCAAAGAGACCAATCTTGTGTTGAACTGGGAGAAGTGCCACTTCATGGTGACTGAAGGTGTGGTGCTTGGGCACAAAATTTCAGAGAAAGGGATAGAGGTTGACAAAGCAAAGGTCGAAGTTATTGAAAAGCTGGCTGTTCCTACCACAATCAAGGATGTTAGAAGCTTTCTGGGGCATGCAGGCTTCTACAGGAGATTCATAAAAGACTTCTCCAAGATTGCTCTTCCACTTTCAGCATTACTCCACAAGGATGCTGAGTTTGAATTTGGAGCAGACTGCATCAGAGCCTTTGACATCTTGAAGGAACAACTCATCAACTCACCAATTTTGATTGCACCCAACTGGGAGCAGCCTTTTGAGTTGATGTGTGATGCAAGTGACACTTGTGTGGGAGCTGTTTTGGGTCAGAAGGTTAACAAGAAGTTCCAACCCATTTTCTATGCCAGCAAGACCTTGAATGATGCTCAGAGAAACTATACAACTACAGAGAAAGAGCTTCTTGCTGTGGTTTATGCCTTTGACAAGTTTAGATCCTATTTGGTCTTGTCAAAAGTTGTAGTTTTCACTGACCATGCTGCTTTGAGACACCTCTTTGCAAAGAAAGATGCCAAGCCAAGGCTGCTCCGATGGTTGCTACTTCTTCAGGAGTTTGATTTGGAGATCAGAGACAAGAAAGGCATTGAAAATGTTGCCGCAGATCATCTCTCTAGAATAGCAGGGGGAGACCAACAGGAACAACCTGAGATCAGGGATATCTTTCCTGATGAGAGGTTATATTCAGCTTCGAATGTTCCATGGTTTGCTCACATTGCTAATTTCCTTGCAGGATCATATAAACCTTTTAAAATGTCCACTAACCAAAGGAGAAAGTTCTATGCTGAAATTAAATACTATTTTTGGGAAGAACCATATCTTTTCAGGTTATGTGCAGATCAGATTATAAGGAGGTGTGTGACCCAAGAGGAGGGAGAACTAATTCTTCATCATTGCCATTCACAAGAATCTGGAGGACATCATGGTGCTAGTAGAACAGCCTCTAAGGTGTTCCAAGCAGGCTTCTTCTGGCCTACCATATTCAAAGATGCTCATAGATTTGTGAAGGAATGTGATGAGTGCCAAAGGTCAGGTAACATTTCTGCCAGGAATTCTATGCCCTTGAACAACATAGTTGTTTGTGAGATTTTTGATGTGTGGGGCATAGATTTCATGGGACCCTTTCCATCTTCTAAAAAGAATAAGTATATCCTAGTGGCAGTTGACTATGTAAGTAAATGGGTGGAGGCTATTCCAAGCCCCACAAATGATGCTAGGGTGGTAGTAAGATTCCTTAAAAGGCTTTTTGCCCGATTTGGAGTACCCCGTGCCATAATCAGTGATAATGGCACTCATTTTTGCAATAAGCTTTTTGAGAAGCTCTTGAGTAAATTTGGGGTCACACACAAGCTTGCTACCCCTTACCATCCACAAACAAGTGGTCAAGTGGAAGTTTCCAATAGAGAGATCAAGAGAATTCTAGAGAAGACTGTTAGCACCTCTAGGAAAGATTGGGCAGAAAAGCTAGAGCCTGCTTTGTGGGCATATAGGACTGCTTTCAAAACACCTATAGGCATGTCTCCTTTTAGATTGTTGTATGGAAAGAGCTGTCATTTGCCTGTTGAGATGGAACATAAGGCCCTTTGGGCATTAACTTTTCTTAATTTTGAGGAACAGGCTACAGGTGAACAAAGAAGGCTGCAGCTGAATGAGCTGGAAGAGTTTAGGCTGTTTTCTTTTGAAAATGCAGTGAAATACAAAGAAAAGACCAAAACTTGGCATGACAAGAGAATTCAGAAGAAGGAATTTCAAGAGGGACAACAAGTCCTCTTGTATAATTCAAGGTTAAGGTTATTCCCTGGGAAGTTAAAATCCAGGTGGAGTGGACCTTTTCAAGTGAGTAAGGTGTTCCCGTATGGTGCAGTAGAGATCTTTTTACCTGGGGAACAGCCTTTTAAGGTTAATGGCCAAAGGCTAAAGCCTTATCTTGCTCACGATGTGGAGAGAGTGGTTGAAGTTCACCACTTCTATGACCCACCATAAGCTTAAAATGGGACTTGTGTCAACTGCAAACACCAATTGCAGTGCCCTAAAGGGGTAAAATTTAGTATAATTTAGCTAGTTTTTGTTTTTAGGTTGTTCATTTTCGTAGTTTATTTTAGACTTTTTGTGAAGTGCCCAGTTAATTTTGCAAGCTGTTAAATTCAAATTTTATTTTAAGCAAATGTTTAAACTTTTGTTCTCTTTCCATAGAGCTAAAGTTTGAATTTTTACTTAAGAAAATAAAATTTGGGGGTCATCTCTGTGGCAATACATTTTGATTTTTGTGACTTAGTAAGTTTGAAATAAAATATGAGTTAACGTGGTGTAAGTTTCAAATTGAATCTGAAGATAAAAGAGGGTGAGTTGTCAAATCATGGTTTGTAATTCAATTATAACCGTTGATGAAAGAGTGAAGGGGTTGAAGGTTAAATTTTAATAACCGTTGGGTATTAAGAGAGGGTCTAATCCACCAGTGATCACCTTTCTCTCTCCCACGCCCCTCCACTATTCATAACTCCTCTCTCTCCTACTTTTTCGGTTCCCCAAAATTCTGCCACAACTACTTCCTTTCTCAAACCGTCACAATCACTTCCTTTTAGCTATAAAATATTGCCAAATATCTCACTTGTCCTTTTTCCAATCCAACACTTAGCCGGATTTTCTTCTCTCTAACTTTCTCACAAAATATTTCTCTTTAAGTTAAACCTTTTGCAGAATGAAAACTCGTGGTGGTGTTGTGATAAAACAAGAGCAAGGTGTTAAGAGAGCTGCAAATCGTAACAAAGGAAAAGACACTTCGAGTTCAGTCATGGTTGTTCCAGATGAAAAGCTAGTCAAGAAGCTTTCCAAGTTTTCTGACCCAACTGCTCAGGAAACTTTTGAATCCATTGCCGATATTCCGTTTGGATCTCCCAGGAGTGTATGTTGGGATTCACTTAAGAAGTTGGGTTTGGCAGATAGTGTTAAGGAGCATGTTGATCGAGGAGGATTTCAGTCTTTCTTTGAGTTGGTGGAGCCATCATACAAGGAACTCACACTGGAGTTCTTGTCAACCTTCAGGGTCAACCCTAAAATCAAGGATCCTGATGCTGAGAACCATTTCCTGTTCAGATTAATGGGTCATACTCAAAACCCATCTTTGAATACGTTCAATGTCTTGCTGGGGTGTGTTCCTGATGAGGAGGCTGCTATTGAGGAGTATTCTCATTTTCTGACTGTCACTCCAAAGGATTTCGATCCTCATGTTTTCTGGAGGCAGATTTCTGGAGAAGCCCATTTTGATAGCAAGTTGGCCAAGGGTTCTTCGATTCTGGAGTATCCCATGCGGATTCTGCACAAGTTAGTCTCTGGCACAATCTTTGCCAGAGAGAATCAGGCTAATGTCACTTTGCTTGATCTAACTGCTTTGTGGAGTATGGTGACCGGAAGAAGGTTGAATCTGGGACATTATCTGGGTGAGTACTTGCTGGGCTATCATAGCAAGAAGTTGAATGGAATCTACTGTGGGAACTTGGTGACCAGAATTGCAGAGGCCATAGGAGTTTTCAAGCCCGATGATCGATCCAGGCTTACTTTGTCCTGCCATCCTGAACCCATGCACTTTCGTACTCTTCAATACATGGGGTACTGCAAGCAAGTAAACAAGAAATGGGTGTTGGTGAGTGAGATTGATGTGGCTGCCAAGTCTGAAACCAGGAAGAGGAAGCTTGAGATTCCGGTTGAGACCTTTGAGATTGAGGATGGAGGTGAAGAGGATGATGAACCCAAGGATGCTGCCTACTATCGCAAGTGCCTGAGCCTGAAAGCTCAAAGTAAGAAATCTGCCAAGTTGGAGAAAGAGGTTGCTTTGCTGAAAAAGGCTTTGCAGGATTTGGAGAAGTCTGTTGCCTGGCTTCATGGACACATGGAAGTCCAGAGGCACCTTTCTGAGCTCCCAATTCAACATAGGTTCAATGAGGAGACCCTCAATTATGAACCGGAGTTTCATGATCGTTCCACCCCTGCTGCCTTTCGGCGACCTCTGAATTTGAACAACACTGCTGGCAAGGATAGTGAGCTCCAGGAGAGTGAAGCCAAGGAAAGTGAGGCTAAGGGAAGTGAGGTTCAAGGAGATGCTGCTACTCCTCCTAAGGATCCAGAGGCTGTGACCTCTGAGCGTAATCCTGTTACTCCCGAGTAACAGTCTGTTCCGGTTCCCTCCTTCTGTTGGTACCCCTTGATCTCTGCTCTTTACTTTTGTTTGAATGTATATATTGTTGTGCTTGCTGCTGCTCTATGCTCTTCTTGTTTTATGTCATCCCTTACAGACATTGAGGACAATGTCTATCTCTAATTTGGGGGTGGGGTAAAACTTGATGTGATAAACTGAAATTGAAAATGCCATGCCTGCTTTGACTCGAACAAAATGTGTAGCATGATGAATTGAGCCCAGAAATTGAATAATTTTTTGCTGAAAATGTGAATAACAGTTTAAGTACTAAAGAGGAAACTCTGAAGTTAAACTTGCTAAATTGTATACCATAGTCAAACCCCAGTTGTCCCCAATGTAAATGTTGTCTGTAATATAGATGTTTTTAGTTAGTTTGTAAATAGTTTTGTGTTAAAATGTTAAAGTGTGAGGTTGTTTCTTGTTGAGGAACAGCCTGTGTCTGTATATAGTATTAGTTGTCTTCCTTGTTTACAACAGCTTAGTTTAGAATGGAAAATTGCCTAAAATGTAGAAATTTGCCTTTCAACCTACAACCAAAGATTGCACACTTGTACCTTAATCAAAATGTGTGGTGAACCTTTATTGACTGATGAAGTTTGAAAAAGAAAGAAGGTTCAAAAGTTTTTAAGTTGGAAGTCAAAATTCAAGTGAAATAAGCAATTTAGAACCTGTAAACCCTTGTTGCAAAGCCTAATTCATGAAAGGTAGAGCCTGCTGCATTCACAAATGCATTTAGGAGATGAATGAGAGGGCTAAGTTCAAAGAAGTCTTAGGTAGGGTTTGCTTTGGTCACCAAAATTGATAACTTAACTTCCAAACTTAGTTATCTAATCTGGTTGCCCAAATTTTCGTGAGGAAACTAAGGAAAAGCATAGGAAGATGAAGGCACATAGATATCACAACTTTTACACTCTTAAATAGCCTACCAGTGCATTGCACCCTTGTTTTAGGTTATCCAACTTGAGCCTTAACCATTTCTTTGTTTACACACATTATTTTAAGCCAATTCCCCTCACTTTGATTCCAAATACCCTTGTTTGAATTGCATGTCTAAGGAACAGACTGCTTTGCAGTCTAAAAGAGCTTAACTTGAAAACAATATTGTTGATGTGGATTCTCCAAGATTGAGGAATGTATAAGTGTTGACTGAATAAAATGAAGAAAAAAATGAAAAAAAAAAGAGAAAGAAAAAGAAAAAAATTGAAAATTGAAGGAAATCTCAAAAAAATTCTTCGAAAAAAAATGAAAAAAAAAATTTAGTGAATAAAATCTTTTTATTTCTGAGGTTGCACATTGTGGCCTTAGGATTGAAAGTTGGAATTGCTTTTGTTTTAATGTTGTGTAAATTTTTGATTTGTTTTGTGCCTAAGTTGTGAAACAGGCTGTTTTGAGTAGTTGTTGATTGTAAATAACCAGGAAAGGCTGGGAAAGAAATGAAAATGTTGGAAAGAGCTTAATTGATAAATAATGACATGTTCCACACATTGTAAAAAGCCATTTCGCTTCCATACCTTGAACCCTAGCCTAACATTATAACCCTGGAAAGACCTTTTGACTATGCTTAGTACTTGTCTAATTGTGAAAGTTTGGACCAATAAGCAAGGTCACATCCTAAGGATTAACTGAACTTAGCTGAGGAGTGAATTCTAAAGCATCTTAGGAACCCTGTTTATGGTAATCTAGTTACCATAGGAGAGCTGAGTGCAAACACTCCTTAGTGAGGTAATAAGGGCAGAGCAGGTTGTTCACTTGAATGTTGAAGTTTGATTTAAAGCCTTGAGAACTTTCTGGGAACTTAAAATGGAATTAAGGTAAAGTCTAACCACATTAAGAAACAAAGCTCCTGTGTGCCTAATCTAAGGTTGAAAAGGTTGAAGGGCATTTTAATTGAAAAAGCTGTTGAATGTTGTAGTTGTCTAGGATTTCTGTTCCATTGTCTTGTACAAATTGTTTCTCTCTTAATTTTATCCTTTCTTTAGTTTTAAATTCGAGTCTGTGTTTAGATAGTTTTCCTTTTTGTCTTTGCTTGGGGACAAGCAAAAGCTTAATTTGGGGGTGTTTGATAAGCTCGAATTTGACTATGTATATGGTTGATTATTCATGTATTTAGGGGCCAATTAGACCTTAATTGTATATTTTTGTGGGTCTAACAATGATATTTTCAGTTTAAAGAGCCATCAAAGGGATATTTGCTGAAAAGCAGCCTGCATGAGTGAAAAGTAGAAGTCACGTCAGAAGAAAGGAAGGGTAAAATTGCCGGCAGCTTGGGAGAGAGAGTGTTGCAGTGGAAGTGATGTTTTGCCGTTCAAAAGGAGTCTCTTGTCTTGCAAGAAGAGATGTTTTAACAGCTGTAATATAAGAAGTTTCACTTTATTAGCTGGATGTTGTACTTTGGTACTTTTAAGTAGTTTTTAATTGCTTTTCTCTTTCTTTAAGTAGAACAATTCTGAGGAGAGAGGGATCATCTTCAATTATCACCTCTTAGTATCTGTTTCCTCATAACTTTAGATTTCTGGTAGTTGAGCTCCTTTAATGGAGTTTATTGTAGTTATTGTTGTTATCATGCTCGCCATGTGTGAGTAGTACTCTCTACGAGCTAAACCAGCCTTTGGGCTGGTGTTGTAAGTCTCCTTATCTCTTTAATTAATGAATGAATGTTGTCTCTATTTGGTGTTTAATGAAGTTCTGTAGATTTCAGGTCTTAACCAGCCTGTTACAGTATGCATAACCGACATGACCATTGCTTTTATGTATGCTTGTTCTTCATATAAACATATACATCTGATATGAACAATTGAATGATGTGTATCAAGGGTTCTCATGCAAATGAGATGTTACTTCGTGCTTAATCAAGTAGTAAAGCATCCTGAAAGGCTTTTAGGGTGTGAGTAATACTTAGTAATTTGGGGATATGACCATTTGAACCAAGTTAGCTTAAAGTAGAGACCTTGACAGAATAGTTATAAACATTCATGAGTTAAGAAAGGAGAGAAGGGAGGTTGCAATGCCAGTTCCCCGCTGTGTTTAGCTTGTTCTTTTAATATATTGTGTTAAATCATCATTTCCCATCTTTTAATCTTCAGATCTGTTTTTAGTGAAGTTCATTACAGTAGATAATAGTCAATCAACCTCAAATCAACCCTTTTTATGTTATCAGTCACGTAAACAGACTGTTCCATAGGTCTTTTCAATTAATCTTTTCATCTCAATCCCTGTGGAGACGATAATCTACTTATCATTTTATTACTTGTACCTAGTATACTTGCTAGAAGACACATCCAGAGGTAACACTATCCACAGAGTTAAACTACAAAATTTAGTCCTAAACATCTTACCTTTTAGTTCCCAATGCCTACCTTTACTAGCGAAGTTTCCTTCCACCTTCTCCAAGAGTTTCATAGGCAACTTTGTATTAATGACTTGACTTCTTAGGACTAACACCAGATTCGACATCATGAATTGTACTATATTCAGCATTCCTTGTCCAACGATGTAAGATGTATTTAGATGGAATTTCCTTTATGTCCAACAGGTTGAAGACTCTCAAAACATGTCTGCACAAAATACCTTCAAATTCAAACATTTGACAGCTACAACGAACATTGAGATTGGATGCACAAAAGGTAACTTCATGTTTTTCAGCCTCGTTCCCACATTTCCTAATAGAATATATGGTGATGGTCCCTTCCTCGTAAGTTTTTATCCCAAGATAATTGTAGCTCTGTAGCAATTCATGTTGAAAAGTCTTGAAAACAGAAAGAGTATAAAGTTTTCTGCACTGTTCTTCAACTGGTTCTTTTGTTTGCAGAAAGTTAGAACAGTTCAAATCCTCTTTTGTCTCCTCTTCGCGGCGCAGCATAAGACCTTGCTCATATCGGGAAAAAAACTCCAGAAGTGGTGTTTGAGCATTCAAGAACGTACCAAAGAAAGATCCCAAACTTTCACTTATGGGGATTCCAGCAGAAAACTTTCCCCGCAGATATAACGGCACCCAGCTTTCTCGATTTTCATACATTTCTTTAAGCCAAGTATTCTCCTCCAGCCCATATTTGTCTATGAATGCATGTTGGGCGATTTCCGCAAGTGTACGGAGTCACTCATGTAGTAATAAAATATCGATCCCACAGAGAAACGCTAATTACTCATTTACGTTCATTGTTTACTTTATTCGTTTTCTCGAGGTTTATAGTTAAAACGATAATCCTTATTGATTTGGTTGATAAAACACAACTTACTGTACCATTCACGTATAACATATACTTCAAGTCACCAAACGCACATGTTTGGATTTCTATTCATTCTAGGGCAAAGACAACAATTCATTTAAGCACGTAAACACAATATTGAGTGAACTTTATATACTTAATCTAATCTCGATATAACTTATTCCGATCTCTCGATACATGCAAACAAGTTAACCACATATGAACATCAATTATATACTAACCGAACCTATTCGTATCAATATTATAACCGACTACAATCACACATGTAAAACTAGATTATAACCCAAGCAACCGAACCTATTCGTATCACTAGATTATAAGTTAATGATAAACACAAGTTATTATACTAAGCAACTATTCTTGATCCAAATTAACTACTTGGCATGCAAACTATCAATTCAAGAACATAAGCATATGAAGAACATAAATCTCTTTATAAACTCAATATCATATTCATACAAGATGTAAACAGAAAATCTAAGTTGGACAGAACATAAACAAGTATAAGGAAACAGGAGCGTCAATCCTTTTTACTCTACTCGTAAGGCGTGTCAAAGCCTCGGGGCGTTCTTGCTCGGATTTCCTTCGATGAACGGATGAACAAAGTTGATCTCTCGATCTAACTACTAAGCCTTATGAAAGAACGAAATCTTACCGTGTTTCTGATCTGAATACACGGCGGGAACAATTAGTTAACGAAGGGTGAATTTACGGGTAAAGTCTACGGGAAATGTAAGTATGTATTTAGTGTTTCGTTCTTTTGTAAGATATGTCAACCATCCGAATTTCAGAGAAGGATGGTGTATTTATAGGCACCAAGAGGTGTGTTTCGAAGGGTTACAACCTTAGGGAATGATCGTGTCCATTGGGAAGGTGTACGACCTTTCGGAAGGGTTGTGTGGATAAGAACGACGAAGGAAATCGATTCTGAACTTTCTGTAACCCGGCGCGCTCGAGACAAGAATTGCCTCTGTCGAGACAAGGCTTAAAAAGCACCCTGCGCGCTCGAGACAAACCTTGCCTCTAGCGCGCGACCTGTAGGTTGCACGTCTCGAGTTATTTCTTCGATTTTCCAACTTCAGCTTGCACGTAACTTCTTCGCATGGCCTTGCATGAACTTGTATGAACTCAAATGTCTTCTTTTGCTCGTTTTTGGGTCGAACTAACATCAAATTGCTATGTTTTCATAAGATTAAGCTCTGGAGATCAAAACAAACACAAAGTAGTGAAATTGCCCTTATCCTAGATATTTCTAAGCTAAATGAGCTAAAACTATATGAAATGTTATGAATATATATACGAAATACATAGCTAAATTAAGTACATTTTGGACTTAACAAATCCCCACACTTAAACTTTTGCTTGTCCTCAAGCAAATATAGGATCCAACTTAAGTTTACCTCTATCAACTTCCCAAAGTAGTCATTATATTAACCTATCCTTATATGAAAATCAATTAACTTTGATCAAGCGAAACTTCATCGAGAAAGTTAATATGCGTTCATAATGAAGCCATACGATTATAAGAACCTTTAAGACTATCATCCATTCTTGACGTATTTTATATAAGGCTTTCGGGACAAAGCGAGCACGCATGTTTTGATTTTTATTGTCTCAAGGCATATCTAGGTATCTTTATTTTCCTTCTTGCTTTAATTTGTCAAGTAAATCTTCCCTAGTCACGTCCTTGATAAGGGTGGTCGAGACCGTGACTTATGAGTTAAAATACCGACTTTAGATTCATGTTTTCCGCTTAAGAGGTCACGTCCTTGACATGGGTGGACTAGACCGTGACATTAAACTTCAATCATGCCAAATATTATACCTCTAGACTCAATTTTAACGTTCCTTTCATACCTCGCTCGAGCCATGGGTGGACTTGAACGTGGCCAAAAGTACGCAACTTGACACTTCCTAATGAACAAAGTATTTGAGCAAGAAAAATTTTTAGATACCCTCAACCTATATTAACTTCAAATCAACATGTATTATGGCTATAGTTTCCCTAATGACCTAATTTTAATTTAATCTCGAGATGGACTTCAAGTCAAGATATTTGCATATCTTTTAGATAATATGACGTTCCATATGAGATTGCATAAAAACCTTGGTTTAAACATAAGGAAAAGAACATAATAAAAACTTTAGTATAGGATTTGAGGTACTTAATCCTTGTGTAGGGGAAATGTAAAAGTGACTTGAAATTATTTCTTTTTCGTCAACTATCACTTTTTGCATACGTTTTCTTTTTCCTATTTTATTATTTGGTAGACATTCTACTAGTCATGAGAATAAATGCATGAATATATGTATGTCAATCTAAAGCTAAGACTTTTTATTGCAAAAATGTCACTTTTTCGAAAATTTTAAGCATATGACAAAAAACACACATGAATAATAAAACGATATAGGAAAAATAAAGGAAAACGTACCACCTCCCCACACTTAGTGGGAACTATGTCCTCATAGTTCGGAAACTAAGTGAGCAAAAATGTAAGATAAATAATAACTAAAAACATAAGAAATTTATAAAAAAAAATAAATTAGTTCTTCAATAAGCATAAAATAAAAATAATGAAAATAAAGAAAAGAAAAATTACTAAAATCAAAGACTAAGCTGAACTAAAAATTGAAATTAAAACTTGAAAATAAAATAAAGTAAAGAAATAAAAACTTGAACTTGGATCTTGAATCGTGAACTTGGTCTTCAATCACAAGGAGGAGAATAGTTTGGAGAGTCGGAAGTGAACTTGTAGTCGAGATAAATTTCAAGTCGAGTCTTGAATCCACGTTGATTCTCCAAAAATTCATCAATCGAGGTTTGCATTGTCCCCAAATGAGTGTTCATACGCCTATTTTCTTCAATGACCTCTCGAATTTGATCAAGAACACGTTGCCAACCCGGAATTTCACCACCAATCTCTTCTTCTTCCTCATTTATTCGCCTTTGGCCCACTTTGGCCTTTCCCTTGCCCTTTCCTTTCGGCCTAGGTACCGATGAAGATCCATCACCCGCCTCGACATGTTCACCTAAAATAAGTAAAGCCGTCCTCTTCTCATAGGACTTAAATTGCCGAGAATCGGTGAGTACACCACTATTTTTCAAAAACACCATATCAAGCATCGGGAGATCATTATGTTGAATCTTTTGAAATTCGGATAAAGTTCCTCTAACACATTGAACTAAACCCGTCAAAATGTTAGCAAAAGGATAAGTATTTGTTCTCCTAGCATTCAACCTTTTGAGCACATCAAAAATCAAACCTATACTATCTACTTGAACACCATCAAGAAGGCACTCAAGCACCCAAACATCCTTCGCACTAACCTTGGAATATTCAACACGACCAAAAATTGCACCACAAAGATACTTATGAAAGTACATCAAGCATTCATCCTTAATCAACTTGTTAGAGCAATTTTTAACTACAAATTCATCCATACCCGAAATGCGTTTCCATCCCGCATTCAAATCATAATCATCCGGCATAGAAGCGCCACTATTTGGGATTCTAAACCATTTTTGAATATCCTTCCTAGAAACGGTAAATTCTTCTCCCTTATTCCTAAATCTAAACCAATTCTTCTTCTCATCAAAATGTAAAGAGCAAACTAATTCCATCAACACATGCACATCCACATCAAATCTATACTTTGCAAATCTAGTCAATCCCATAAGTTCAAGATATTTCCCAACCTCATCACCAAAATTAAACCTTTCAAGCACCTTATCATCAATATATCTCATAGAAACGAAAGTAGCCTTACCAACTAGGCGACTAAACGTTGAACCTTCCGATGGCTCAACAATACGGAATGGAGCTCCATAAAATTCCCTCAAGTCAACCTCCGGAGCCTTATTTCGTTGAGCGGGAGCCTTTCTCCTTGACATTTTCGAAATTAATTGTTGGGTTGAAAGAAAATTTGAGGTTTTGGTTGTTTAAGGGTTTGAGATTTTGAATTTGAGTTGTTATGGAAGAGATGAGTGAAGTAAGAATATTTATGGATGTAAATGTGGTAATGAATGTGTGTTTAAGAGTTAAAGTTGTTTTGGGAAGAGTAAAAGGTGAAATTTGAATTTGAGTTGGGGTTTTGGAGGCAAAAATTTGGATTTTAGGGACTTGAAACTCGGCCAAACCCACTGTGTCTTGGCTCGATCTGCTGGCTCGAGCAAGATCGAGCCAAGGCATAAAATGTGCCTAGCGCGCCAGAGACAGAAGTTGCCTCTGGCGCGCGACCTGTACCTTTCACAGGTAACGCGTTCTTCCATTTAATTCTAATCCCCGATCTAATTCTAACCATCTCAGACTCTACTGAATCTTTCACAATTTAAACTAAACATTCTGAAACTCATCAAAAACAACTGAAACATTAGTAAACACTCGGATTAACCAAATGGTTAACCGAGAAACAACAAAACTAAATAACACAAGTATATTAAAATTCGATCTTTCATTTATTTATGTAGTATGTGAAGACCGAAAATATTATTGCAAAAATAAAATAATAACTTGAAAACAGAAAACAAACAAAAGAAAAACAATAAAACAATGAAAAACAAAGAACTAAAATACTTAGACTACTATTTATACATCTAAGTCTATAAACGACTTCCAATTAACGTCGGCTTGGTAATGATCGATAAAACACAATCTTCATAAGGTAACATTTACAGAATGTATGGATCTCTAACACCCTAAAATAAGGCAGTAAACATGGTTAATGGAAGTTATACACGAATTGGCACCTTTTGAAATAGATTTGATCAAAATGGAAAGGTGCCTCTTCGCGAAAAGGTATGAAAAATTCGAAACTTGTGAAAATTCCAAATTCGACGATCTTTAGTAATTTGCCCATAAATTTCTAATATGACATCTGATTTGGGTGATTCAAATTATGGAAACGATTTTTTTTATAAAAATACATTCTAAATTAAAGTTTAGAGAATGGAACTAAAATTACCTTTATGTAAACGATTTGGAAAAATCATAATTAACTTAACTAAATCTTGAAAAAGTAGTTAATGTAAGTTTATTTAGTGAAAAGACACCTTTTGAAATGAATTAGATCAGTTAAGAGTGGTGTCCATTCATGAAAAAGCATGAAAATTTCGAAAATCACACATGTTCGTCTGTAACTGTTATACATACAGAAACTTGCGTCGGAAATATTTTCTGACAGAAATCATTTCTGGAAAATTATTTGAAAGATTTTAGTGACAGACGTTTTCGCCTGTAAAGACGAAATTTCCGTCAGAAAAACTCCAGAAACTTGAAACAGTTTTTTTTTTTTAAATAAAATAACAAATTAAAATCATTAAAATATATATATATATATATATATATAAAAATCTAATTAAAATGAAAATAAAAACTTACCTCTAACCTCCATGAATTCTCGTTTAAATCTTACCTTCAAAGTTCATGGATTCTCGTTCCTACTTGCTTCGTCTTCAATTAATTTGATTCGGTTATGCGCATGAACACGATCAATATCTCCGACGAACAATAGAAAAGAAAATAGTTAGTAACTAAACATAATAAAATAAATCAAGACATAAATAAATAAAATATAAACATATTAATGTAAGTAACTAATAAACTATAAAAAATACATATAATATAAAAATCTATAAACCAAGATTCGGAACTAAATAAACTTTGTCTATAAATGAGCAACAAAAAACAAGTTTAATTTCTTTCGAAACAAAACTCATGACGCGTTTCCCCGGCAACGGCGCCAAAAACTTGTTGGGCGATTTCCGCAAGTGTACGGAGTCACTCATGTAGTAATAAAATATCGATCCCACAGAGAAACGCTAATTACTCATTTACGTTCATTGTTTACTTTATTCGTTTTCTCGAGGTTTATAGTTAAAACGATAATCCTTATTGATTTGGTTGATAAAACACAACTTACTGTACCATTCACGTATAACATATACTTCAAGTCACCAAACGCACATGTTTGGATTTCTATTCATTCTAGGGCAAAGACAACAATTTATTTAAGCACGTAAACACAATATTGAGTGAACTTTATATACTTAATCTAATCTCGATATAACTTATTCCGATCTCTCGATACATGCAAACAAGTTAACCACATATGAACATCAATTATATACTAACCGAACCTATTCGTATCAATATTATAACCGACTACAATCACACATGTAAAACTAGATTATAACCCAAGCAACCGAACCTATTCGTATCACTAGATTATAAGTTAATGATAAACACAAGTTATTATACTAAGCAACTATTCTTGATCCAAATTAACTACTTGGCATGCAAACTATCAATTCAAGAACATAAGCATATGAAGAACATAAATCTCTTTATAAACTCAATATCATATTCATACAAGATGTAAACAGAAAATCTAAGTTGGACAGAACATAAACAAGTATAAGGAAACAGGAGCGTCAATCCTTTTTACTCTACTCGTAAGGCGTGTCAAAGCCTCGGGGCGTTCTTGCTCGGATTTCCTTCGATGAACGGATGAACAAAGTTGATCTCTCGATCTAACTACTAAGCCTTATGAAAGAACGAAATCTTACCGTGTTTCTGATCTGAATACACGGCGGGAACAATTAGTTAACGAAGGGTGAATTTACGGGTAAAGTCTACGGGAAATGTAAGTATGTATTTAGTGTTTCGTTCTTTTGTAAGATATGTCAACCATCCGAATTTCAGAGAAGGATGGTGTATTTATAGGCACCAAGAGGTGTGTTTCGAAGGGTTACAACCTTAGGGAATGATCGTGTCCATTGGGAAGGTGTACGACCTTTCGGAAGGGTTGTGTGGATAAGAACGACGAAGGAAATCGATTCTGAACTTTCTGTAACCCGGCGCGCTCGAGACAAGAATTGCCTCTGTCGAGACAAGGCTTAAAAAGCACCCTGCGCGCTCGAGACAAACCTTGCCTCTAGCGCGCGACCTGTAGGTTGCACGTCTCGAGTTATTTCTTCGATTTTCCAACTTCAGCTTGCACGTAACTTCTTCGCATGGCCTTGCATGAACTTGTATGAACTCAAATGTCTTCTTTTGCTCGTTTTTGGGTCGAACTAACATCAAATTGCTATGTTTTCATAAGATTAAGCTCTGGAGATCAAAACAAACACAAAGTAGTGAAATTGCCCTTATCCTAGATATTTCTAAGCTAAATGAGCTAAAACTATATGAAATGTTATGAATATATATACGAAATACATAGCTAAATTAAGTACATTTTGGACTTAACAATGCACTCCACATGGAATTAAAATCAACTGATGTTTGACACTGATATATGCATTTCTCATATTCACATTTGAATTCACCAGACAACGACCTTAAATTCTCTTCTTCTTTTTCCCTAAATTGCCGCATTGAAAAACGATGGTGAGACCCTGGGAAGACTTTAGCAATTGCTTTCTGGATGGCCACATCTTGGTCAGCTATGAAGCACTTTGGTATACACCCGTTCATAGCCCTTAGCCAAGTACGAAACAACCAAGTAAGAGACTCCTCTGACATATTAGCAATTAGCACACAAGCAAGAAGCACTGGCTGTTTGTGGTGGTTAATTCCAAAAAATGTTGCAAATGGCACTACATAATTACCCTTCCTATACGAAGTATCAAAGACTACAACATCACCAAATTGACTGCCCGAGAATCTAGACCTCCAATCTGCCCAGAAAACGCTCATGCAACTAGCACCATCAAGCTCCACTGAATAAAAGAATCCACTATCTTCTGCTTGCCTAGTTTGAAAATAATCAAGAAATGGTTTATACCAATCACTCCCAATGTCATTTTCTCGAGTTCTGATAAAACCTGCATGAGGTTCATCTGGCTCCCTCCTAATGCGTTTGATACTAACGAGACCTGAAGGGCCGGGCACGTTAAACTTTGGCGTTTGAGATACTTCATCAGCCGACGATGTATCAGCTTTAGGAGCCTGCTGCTGTGTAACAGGAGGTTGACTTTCTTTCACACGCCAAAGAAGTTTATGATTATGTTCATTCATGAATTGATCGATCACCCACTTACCTGAATCGCGCCTTTTAACTCTTATCAATGCTGGACAATCCGTGCTCGACTTTATCTGAAGCCCTGCTCTTGAGCATACATATTTTCTCCAAATAAGTGAATCATCGAAAGTTGAAAGATAACGCTGCCCGACCCTAGTTCTGAATCCGTTTCGTTCTGCATATCGACTATAAAATATCTGTGCATCATCTATCGAATCAAACTCTAATCCCACCGGTGAATCTGCTTCCTCCTGGCTATCCCCACAATCACGTCCGATAGGACTGACATTTCCACTGCATATATATATAAAGTTGTGAAGTCAAAATCTCGCATTCCATATAGTTGGTATTACTACTGATGAGCTCATATTTGACTATAATAATTATACATTAATTCACTATTAATTGGGTTTAATAGGTTGTAATTGTTATTATTTGAGGATTTTTACAAGCCTTTTTGTAGTATTGTCTACTTTAGGAGGGCAGCAGACTAGTAGCAGCCCGCTACAGTGAAAAGCAGACCTGAAGCAGCCCGCTACAGTAGAAAGCATCTTGTTGGTGGAAAAGTAGAAGTCAAATCAAGGAGAAAATGGAGAGAAAGTCGGCCTAATTGGAGATTGGAAGCTTATTGAAGAAGCTTTGCCTTTTGGAAGATCACAAGGACAAAATTCTATTGTTGTTTAATAGAAATATCTTGTATTCCAGCTGGAACAACCTACTTATTGTTGTACTTAATTAGTATTTTAATCTTTCTTTATTCCTTTAAGTAGAGAACTATTCTGAAGAGAGAGGAATCCGTTTTTCTGTCTTCATAACATTATCATCTTTAGTTTTCAGTAGTTGAGCTCCTTTAATGGAGTTTATTGTAGTTCCTTTTGTAGTTAAGCTCACTATGAGTGAGTAGTACCCTGTTACAAGCTGAGCCAGCCTTAGGGCTGGCATTGTAAGTTTTCTTATCTTTGTATTTAATGAATGAATGTTGCTTTTATTGAGTGTTTAATGAAGTTCTGTAGATTTCAGGTCTCAACAACCTGTTACAGTATGCATAACCGACATGACCATTGCTTTTATGTATGCTTGTTCTTCATATAAACTTATACATCTGATATGACCATTTGACTGATGTATATCAAGGGTTCTCATGCAAATGAGATGCTACTTCGTGATTATGCAAGTTAAGAACACATCTTAAAGGCCTTTAGGATGTTAGTAATGCTTAGAATCTTGAGGATATGACCATTTGAATCAAGTGAACTTTAAGTAGAGACCTTGACAGAATATTTGCATGCATTCATGAGTTAAAGAAGAAGAAAAGGGAGGTTGCAATGCCAGTTCCGTGCTAGGTTTAGCTTGTTCCTTTTACACATTGTTATCAATCATCATTTCTCATCTTTTAATCCTTAGATCTGTCCTTTTTAGAGATAATCAGTTTAGATAACAAACCACCAACCTCAAATCCATGTTTTTGATGTTACTTGCTACGTAAACAGACTGTTACATAGGTCTTTTCAGTTAATCTTTTCATCTCAATCCCTGTGGAGACGATAATCTACTTATCATTTTATTACTTGTACCTAGTACACTTGCTAGAGTCACATCCAGAGGTAACAAGTTTTTGGCGCCGTTGCCGGGGATTGAAAGTAAAAGTTTATTTGAAATTTTCTGTGAAATAGTGTGTTTTGATCTGTGTGTTCATGGTGTAGCCAAAGTTGGACCCGTTTTGCTTTTAGTGACTAAAAACAAGCAGGATGAATGAAGAACAGCCTGTTAATGGGGGAAACAATGGCGGTAACAATGGACATGACAGAAACGGAGAGCTAAACCGTGGAGGTGAAGGCGAGAACAACAATCCGCCAATAATGAGGATGAGAGATTACTCCAGACCCAACATTGAAGGATACTCTTCATGTATTGTGTTGCCGAATGAAGGGAACAACCTGTTCCAGGTGAAGGCATTCATGATACAAATGCTTCAAGTTGATGTCCAATTTAGTGGAGACCAGAATGAGGACCCAAATTCTCATATTCAAGATTTTGTTACAATATGTAACACATTTCGAACAAATATGGGTGCCTCGGATGAGATTATAAGGCTGAAGTTGTTCCATTATTCTCTAAGGGATAAAGCGAGGACTTGGTTCAAAAATCTTCAGCCCGGATCTATCAATTCATGGGAGAAGATGGCTAGTGCTTTTCTAATGAAATATTTTCCACCAAGACAAGCCATCAAGCTGAGAAATGAAGTATCCCGTTTCTCCCAAGTAGAAGATGAGTCATTGGCCGAAGCATGGGAGCGTTACAAAGGACTTCTAAGGAGGGTTCCAAACCATGGCATTCCAATGTGGATGCAAATTCAGAATTTTTACAATGGAATTGCAAATACTTATAAGATGCAAATTGAATCGGTTGCAAATGGTAACCCGGAGGATCTTGAGCCACAAGAATTCTATGATCTCATTGATCGAGTGGTGAACACAAGCTATAGTTGGCATTCAGTAAGGAGTGATGCAAAGAAGCCGATGGACTATCATGGGGCAGAGGCTGTTTCTAAGCTTACATCTCAGATGGAACAGCTTGCTCAGCAGATCATCAAGATGAATGCCTCACCCACTCACCATGAAGCCATCCCAAATGCTTGTAATTTTCGTGGTGGCCCTCATCCCAATACCATCAACCCAGAAGCCAAAATGGGGGAGCATGCTCATGAACAATGTCATTTTGTGGGGCGCAATCCGATAAACCCACAAAATCATTACTCGGACCTATGCAACTCTGGTCTTGGAAATCATCCCAACTCTTCATGGCTTCCACAACCTGGTCAGCAAGAGGAACAAGCATTTGAGCAGGAATCAAGAGGTTATTACCAGGAACAACCTCCGCAACAATACAAACAGCCTGTTCAGGCCAAAGAAGAAGAGGAACCAGACTTCAAAATGTTGGTGGCACAATTCATGAAACAGACTCAATCTTCAATGAAGAGTCTCGAGACTCATGTGCACCAGTTTACTGCTTCAACTCAATCTTCAATTAAGAGCCTCGAAACTCAAGTTCACCAGTTGGCTGCTTCATCATCCACTTCCAAAGGCAAAAGGGCTCTACCAAGCAACACTGAGCCCAATCCAAGGGAGAATGTGATGGCTATGACACTTAGGTGTGGTAAGGAAGTCCCTAACCCTGTTAAAGCTAACAAAGTTGTTAATGTTGCAGGAACTTCTAAAGAAGCTGAAATGGTTCAGGAGCAGGCTGTTCCCAAAGTTGCTCAACCGATTGCTAAAGTTAAAGAGCCTGTTTTGGTTCAGGAGGAACCTGTGGAGAAATACATTCCACCCCCTCCTTACCAACCACATGCACCTTATCCTGGAGCTTTGGTGGATGAAAAGTTGGAGAAGAGGCACTCAAAAATTCTTGATACTTTGAGAAAGCTTCACATCAACCTTCCATTCTTGGAAGCCTTGAACCAAATGCCAGATTATAAGAAGTTCTTGAAGGACATCCTTTCTAACAAGACAAAGCTGAAGAATGTCTCTTGTGTTCAACTGAACAGAGATTGCTCTTCAATATTGTTGAACAGGCTGCCCCTTCCTAGAAAAATGAAAGATCCAGGGAGTTTCTCTATCCCTTGCTCAATTGGAAATTTACATGTTGAAAATGCATTATGTGATCTTGGTGCAAGCATTAATCTTATCCCATATTCATTGTATACAAAGTTAGGCATAGGAGAACCACAACCTACTAGAATGTCTATACAACTAGCTGATAGGTCAGTATGTTATCCTAGAGGAATAGTTGAAGATGTCTTAGTAAAGGTAGGGAAATTCATGTTGCCTGCTGACTTTGTTGTGATGGATATGCCTGAGGATATGCATGTTCCCATAATTCTAGGAAGACCCTTTCTAGCTACTGGTGGGGCTCTCATAGATGTAAAGGCTAAAGAACTAAGCTTTCGAGTCAATGGGGATACGATCATTTTCGAAATGAATGAAGGTTTAGTAAGGCGTCCTACTTCTAATGATGCATGCTATTTTCTAGATTCACCTTTGCAGTCATCTGTTTTGCAGGAAACTAAGCATGATGTTTTGGAGGAGATTTGGGAAGAAGAAGTGAAGATTTGTGAGGGAACAGGTTGTTCCAAAGAAACCACAAAAAAATCACCACTCCCACCAAACACTTCGAACCCTTCACTCAAAAAGCCTCCTGATATACCAAATGGAAGAATTTCCATACCTAAATTGGACATGAAGGAGGATGTTGGGGTTCAAAGAGAAGTGCAAGTGAATGAGATGGAAGAATGCAGGCTGTTTGCCTATGAAAATGCCCAAAAATGCAAGGAGAAGCCCAAGTTGTGCCATGGAAAGAAAACCAAAGTCAGTAGGTTCTATGAGGGACAACAAGTGCTTTTACATGACTCTAGATTGAAGTTGTTCCCTGTTGGAGTGAAGTCTCGGTTGTCTGGTCCATTTGTCGTGAACAAGTTGTTCACCCATGGAAAGGTTGAGATTGTAAGGCCGGGAGGAGAACCTTTCAAGGTTAATGGCAAGAAACTTGAACCATGCTCTGCCCATGAATTTCCAAGGGTGATTAATACCGCTCATTTCCAGGATCCACCATGAGTTGAAGGAACAGACTGTGTCTGCTGCAAACACCAATTGTAGCAACCTAATTGGGAAAACCCCAATTTTTCTATCCTTTAGTTTAGTTCAAATTTATTGTTTTTATTTTGTTGTAGTTTGTTTTGTTAAAAAACTGTCCAGTTGAAAAAAATAGAAGCAGGCTGTCCCGAACCCAAAATTTTTAGTTAGCAAAGGTTTAAACTTGTATCTCCTACATTTTTAGGGGTTGAGTTTGAATTTTTACTAACAGTAAAAATTTGGGGGTGATCTTTATAAGATGAATCTTTTTCTTGACAAAGCTTTTCAAATTCAAAAAGGTAGTTTTTTTTATGGTGGGTAATTCCAAAAATCTGAGAGAGAATAGGGAGTTGTCAAATCAGGGTTAATTAATTTTTAACCATTGAATAATAGTAATTTGGTGGTGGAGTTACCATTGGTAACCGTTGGAGTAGAGAAGAGTCAAATCACCGGTTGCAAACCTTCTCTCTCCCATGCCTAATTACTATTCACAACTCACTCTCTCATAATTTTTCGGTTCCCCAAAACTAACACTACTTTTTCAAACCATCACTTTCTTTTGCTTTAAAAGACATTTACTTTTCTTCTTTCTCTTTCATTCAACTTTCTCTCAATCTTTCTAAGTTCCAATTTTCAGAATGAAAACTAGGGCTGAAGTCTTTGTGAAACAAGAGTCATCACTTAGCTATTTTGCTGGTGATGAGGCTGCTTTGGAGGAGTACGCAGGCTACATCTTTGTTGAACAGCCTAAGTTCTGGGAACAACTTACTGCAGAGCCTGTTTTTGATAGCCAAATGGCTAAGGGGTCTACCACTGAGGATTGTCTCAAGTGTCTCCAACTTGCCAAGGAGGATATTCTCCTCCAGCTAAAAGCCCAGGATCGAAAGAATGCCCTTCTTGATAAGGAAGTTGCAAACCTCAAGAAGGAATTGGTGAGGCGGCAAAGATCTACCTTGTATCTTCAAGCCCAAGTGGAAACGCTGAGAAAGTATCGTGAATGTAAGATTGTTTTAGAGTATGATGAGGAGAAAGCCAAGAAGAAGATGGTGACTGATACCCCAACAGAGTTAGAGTCCTCTTTCAACGTGAATGAGTATGCTACTAAGGAGAGTGGAGTTGTACCTCCCAAGGAAGGTGAAGAGGCTGAGTCCTCTGAGGTCCCTCCTCTCTAAGCAGACTGTTCCGGTTCTCTCCTCTGTTTGTATCTCTTGATCCCTACTATTTTTATCATGAAATGCTTGTCTATTTGCTATGCTTTGATGCTGCTTATTGATGTTTCATTTTCCATATTCCTATTTTGAGACATTGAGGACAATGTCATGTTTTAATTTGGGGGTGGAGTGAAATGGAAGATTTGATTGACAAATATGCAAATGCCATGCTTGATTTGAATTGTAATATATGTAGCATGATGAAACTCAAAGTGTCTACTTGCTTGTATGATTATTAATTAGTCAAATCCCAATTGTCCCCAAGTTTGTAAAATGTTGTCCATAGTTTATTTTTGTGAATATTGTGTCTGTTTCGTTAAAATGTTAGAGTGTGAGGCTGTTTCTTGTTGAGGAACAGCTTGTGTCTGTTTATAGTATGTTCTTTATCTTTCTTGTTTACAACAGCAAAAGCTTAAATGAAAATAATTGTCTTTCAACCTCCAATCAACGATTGCATGCTTGCACCTTAAACAAATGTGTGGTGAACCTTTTTTGACTGATGAAGTTTGAAAAAGAAAGAAGGTTCAAAAGTTTTTAAGTTGAAAGTCAAAATTCAAGTGAAATAAGCAACTCAGAACCTGTGAACCTTTATTGCAAAAAGCCCTTTTTATGTAAGGTAGAGCCTGATGCATCCACAAATGCATTTAGGAAATGGATGAGAGGGCTAAGTTCAAAGAAGTCTTAGGTAGGGTTTGCTTTGGTCGCCTAAACTGATAACCTAAATTCCAACTTGGTTATCTAAATTGGCTGCCCAAAATTTCATGATGAAACTGAGGAAAAACATAGGAAGATGAAGGCACTAGAATTCACAAGTTTTACAATCTCAAAAAGCCTACCAGTGCATTGCACCCTTATTTTAGGTCAACCAACTCGAGCCTTAACCAATTCTTTCTTTACACACATTAATTTAAGCCAATTCCCTTCACTTTTACTCCAAAATACCTTGATTTACATGTCTAGAACAGACTACTTGGTAGTCTAAAGAGCTAATTTTGAAAAGATTTGATGATGTAGATACTCAAAGGTTGAGGAATGAAAAGTGTTGTCTGAATAAAATGAAAAAAAAAGAAAAAGAAAAAGAAAAAGAAAAAGAAAAATTGAAAAATGAAGAAAATCTCAGAGAAATTCTTCGAAAAAATGAAAAAAATAGTGAATAAAGTCTTTTCATTTCAGGTTATACATTTTTAGCCTTAGAAGTTTAAAGTTTGGAATTGCTTTTGTTTTAATGTTGTGTAAATTTTTGAATTGTGTTGTGCCTAAGTTGTGAAACAGGTTGTGTAAGTAGTTTGTGATTGAAAATAACCAGGAACAGGCTGGGAAAGAATTGAAATTGTTGGAAAGAGCTCATAAGTAAACATTGATATGACATGTTCCACACTTTGTAAAAAGCCATTTCACTTCCATACCTTTTTACCCTAGCCTAACATTATAACCCTGGAAAGACCTTTTGACTATGCTGAGTACTTGTCTAATTGTGAAAGTTTGGACCGATAAGCAAGGTCACATCCTGAGGATTAACTGAACTTAGCTGAGGAGTGAGTCTTAAAGCATCTTAGGAACCCTGTTTATGGTAATTTAGTTACCATAAGAGAGCTGAGTGCAAACACTTCTTGGTGAGGTAATAAGGGAAGAGCAGGTTGTTCAATTGAAAGTTGAAGTTTGACTTAAAGCCTTGAGAACTTTCTGGGAGCCAAAAATGGAATAATTGGTAAAGTCTAACCGCATCTAAGTTACAAAGCTCTTGTGTGTTTAATCCGAGATTGAAATGGTTGAAGGGCAATTGAATTAAATAAGCTGTTGTTATTATGTTTGTAGTCTTAGTTTGTTCTTATTTTGATGTTGTAATTTGTTTCCTTGTTTTGTTTTTCTTTTCCTTAGTTCAAATTCGAGTCATTGTTGTATGTTTTGTCTAGCTTAGTTTTCTCTTTTGTCTTTGCTTGAGGACAAGCAAAAGCTTAATTTGGGGGTATTTGATGAGCTCATATTTGACTATAATAATTATACATTAATTCACTATTAATTGGGTTTAATAGGTTGTAATTGTTATTATTTGAGGATTTTTACAAGCCTTTTTGTAGTATTGTCTACTTTAGGAGGGCAGCAGACTAGTAGCAGCCCGCTACAGTGAAAAGCAGACCTGAAGCAGCCCGCTACAGTAGAAAGCATCTTGTTGGTGGAAAAGTAGAAGTCAAATCAAGGAGAAAATGGAGAGAAAGTCGGCCTAATTGGAGATTGGAAGCTTATTGAAGAAGCTTTGCCTTTTGGAAGATCACAAGGACAAAATTCTATTGTTGTTTAATAGAAATATCTTGTATTCCAGCTGGAACAACCTACTTATTGTTGTACTTAATTAGTATTTTAATCTTTCTTTATTCCTTTAAGTAGAGAACTATTCTGAAGAGAGAGGAATCCGTTTTTCTGTCTTCATAACATTATCATCTTTAGCTTTCAGTAGTTGAGCTCCTTTAATGGAGTTTATTGTAGTTCCTTTTGTAGTTAAGCTCACTATGAGTGAGTAGTACCCTGTTACAAGCTGAGCCAGCCTTAGGGCTGGCATTGTAAGTTTTCTTATCTTTGTATTTAATGAATGAATGTTGCTTTTATTGAGTGTTTAATGAAGTTCTGTAGATTTCAGGTCTCAACAACCTGTTACAGTATGCATAACCGACATGACCATTGCTTTTATGTATGCTTGTTCTTCATATAAACTTATACATCTGATATGACCATTTGACTGATGTATATCAAGGGTTCTCATGCAAATGAGATGCTACTTCGTGATTATGCAAGTTAAGAATACATCTTAAAGGCCTTTAGGATGTTAGTAATGCTTAGAATCTTGAGGATATGACCATTTGAATCAAGTGAACTTTAAGTAGAGACCTTGACAGAATATTTGCATGCATTCATGAGTTAAAGAAGAAGAAAAGGGAGGTTGCAATGCCAGTTCCGTGCTAGGTTTAGCTTGTTCCTTTTACACATTGTTATCAATCATCATTTCTCATCTTTTAATCCTTAGATCTGTCCTTTTTAGAGATAATCAGTTTAGATAACAAACCACCAACCTCAAATCCATGTTTTTGATGTTACTTGCTACGTAAACAGACTGTTACATAGGTCTTTTCAGTTAATCTTTTCATCTCAATCCCTGTGGAGACGATAATCTACTTATCATTTTATTACTTGTACCTAGTACACTTGCTAGAGTCACATCCAGAGGTAACAACTACTATGAATACTATAAAATTAAGAACATTATTCCATTTTTAGCAGAACAGGCGTTAAATAGTAACTAAAACAGGAATCATAACATGAAAGCGAACAATCGAGATGGAAATGAAGTAGAAATTAGGGCTTGTAGAAAAGGGAATTACCTTCTGAGATTGCTAAAGATGCCTGAACCAGGATGGAACCCCATAAGAATGGAGTACCTTTAAGAGAAAAGGTGTTATGGCATCCGTTAAATCTCCGACGATCAAGTTAGTAAGATAAAAAATGAAGTGTAGGAAAAGAGTGCATTTGGGGTTTAGGGCCTGTTTGGTTTATATAGGGCAAGTATGATGCCCTAGTTGAGACTATCTTCCATATTTGTCCTTTATTTTAGGGGATAGCAATTGTCTTATAACTGTTTGTGTTTGGTATTTCTAGTTAATTGTTTAATTATTAGCATTTGATTAATTATAATTTACTTTTTTTGACAAGAAGTTTAACTAAAATGAATAAACCTGATAATTTATATGTGATTTTATAACCAAGAATTAGAGGTGAAAATCATTGAATCTAAACTTTTAAAGTATTTTCACATGATTTCAATATATAAATCTTATATTTAACATCTTGTACATCGTGAATTGAAATCAAAATTAAAAATATTAAGATGTGGGTAAATCAGAAATATATTGCTTACTTGCATGCACAATGCTTAAGATCTTATATTATATTATGATTGACGTTAAATTGTCGTTTTGATTCTTAGCTAATTAATTTGTTGAAGAAGTTAGGCTATGGAGGACTAATAAGAGACAATAATATGTAATAAAGAAAATGAGTATATTTTTGTCAGAATGTCGTGACATTGTTAAATATATAAAGGAGATGAAAAGCACAACAATATTAACGAGTCTTTCAAATGCTCCAACTTTTAAAAGAAAACCCAATAAAAATGTTTATAATTTATTAACATAATCAGATAATTAGCCTTAATTTAGGATTAGACGCAATCAAAAAAACATACACAAAACCGATGGTAAAAAGGATTTATTTTTCTTGAATCATCAAGTTGTTTGGCTAATATATTTCTGCAACCGCAAGACTTTGGTTTATTGTTTTCTCCATATTTTTCAACGAAGTCTTTAACGCAGGCTTCAGGCTCATCTTCACAACTTCCGACAAATGTTTCTATCTTCGGCTGACACGGTTCCTCCTCTTTCGCTATACAAAATCAGCACATACACACTTGTAATATATGAAATTTTATAAGGTTGTCAATTTAGTTGGGATGTTCGTCGTTCTTTACACATAGACGTTACCCGCATTTTATTCAAAAAGATATAAAATTTTGTTAAAAAAAGATCTATATATTTTTTGAGTTTGGGTCCTTCCATCCACCGCTTTTAATTAAAAATTATATAATGTTTTGTAAAAGACAACAACAAATTAGGTATTAAGCTTCTAGGCAGGTTTAGGCCAATCTGTTGGTTAATCCAAATTCTTTAATTTGAGCTCTTAAATGGAGCCTAAATGGTTAATAGAGTATCTTGTTAGCATCATATAATTATTTAAATTGATCTATTAGCTTCTTGAATTTGCTTAAAGCTTAATTTCATATCAGTACACTGCAATTTTACTTATTTGAAAATGGATCCAAAAACGTTAGTGAGCATCTCAAATGGGTCAGTTTTGTAATTAATCTATGTTGAAATGTACTACTTCCTAATTAAGGACATGGTCAATTCTGTTGGCGTGACCAGAGACCTTTTTGTCCAGAAAAAGTATAAAAATGAGAGAAATTTTAGAAGAATTGACCATTTTCTTAATTTTGAAAGCATTTGAATTTCACAATTTTCTTTTTACTCATAAATAAATCACAATTACTCATTTGCAAAAGAAGTGAAACCATGTAGCACTAATATAAAATGAACGCTTTTTTTAAAATGATTTATTTGCCTCTCAAACTTCTTCAAATTGATATTCGTGCTTTCAACTTATATAAAATGAACCCTTTGTTTAAAATTATTTATTTGCCTCTCAAACTTCTTCAAATTGATATCGCTTTTTCAACTTGTATAAAGTATACAAATTTATAGAAATTCACCTTTGTTGCATCATATGGACTTAATGAGCTAAAGCAAGTTCAAAAAGTCCACGAGACAACTTATAAATTTAAGGTGCAAATCTATATTTAAGCCAAATATAAGGTGACTGTGATGCATGTAGAGAGAGAAACAAAGAAATACCTTGAGCAAGAACGGATGCACAGCACATAATAACCATGCCAAAAATAAGAATGAGTAATTTCATTGTTGGCTTCGCCATTTTAATCTCTTACTTAATGGTATTTTTTAGGGAAAAGTTTAAAAAAAATGCTCGTGGTTTCCAACTTTTGCAAATGAAGGTCTGTGGTTTCAGTGTTTGCAAATAAAGGTACGAGGTTTCATTCCGTTAGCAAATAAAGGTACGGTCACTAACACCGTTTATTTTCGGTGACGTGGCACTTTGACCACAGTTTGACCAAAGGGTAATTTCGTCATTAATAAAAAAATAAAAAAAACAAAAGTAAAAAAAATGTTTGTGGTTTGGTTTTTTTGCAAATAACAGTCCGTGGTTTGATATTTTATTAAAAAAAAAGGTATGAAGTTTGATTTAATTAAAAAAAACAAATTAAAAATTATCAACAAATATTATTGAAAAAAACAAAACAACAAATTTTCTTATAATGTTTTCGGGTATTTTGAATTCATAGAATTTTCATAAATTTGGGTATTTTTTTTTTTTAAGGAATTTTAATTTGTTTGAATGAACATTAATGAAAATTTGTTGTTTTGTTTTTTTTAAGAATATTTGTTGGTAGTTTTTAATTTATAAATTAGTCTAAAACCGTATTTGGTAATTAAATCAAACCTCATACCTCTTTTTTAATAAAATATCAAACCACGGCTGTTATTTGCAAAAAAATCAAACCACAAACATTTTTTTAATTTTATTTTTTTTTATTTTTTTATTAATGACGAAATTACCCTTTGGTCAAACTGTGGTCAAAGTGTCACGTCACCGAAAATAAACGGTGTTAGTGACCGTACCTTTATTTGCTAACGGAATGAAACCTCGTACCTTTATTTGCAAACACTGAAACCACAGACCTTTATTTGCAAAAGTTGAAAACCACGAGCATTTTTTTAAAACTTTTCCCTATTTTTTACTTGAGTAACTTCACCTGGGTAGACAAGACAATTAGCACACATTTATATCATATCAATAAAGTCACTATTTTGGAATTAAATCTTTTGGATTTTTCGTATCTATAAAGAAGCTTTTTCATATCACCTTCCGGTTACTTTATTCACTTAAGATGTTGTTTCCTTTTCTGGATTTATCATAATAAGGAAAGACAGAGAGATGTGATGGGTTCGATTTTTAAAATTTTAACAATGTCCATACAAGCTCCAACGATGTACATAAAATTCATATTGTCAATAATTTTTTTTTGGTAAGTCATATTGTCAATAATTAATAATATATATAAATATCTAAATATACAAATATTCGAATTTGTTGTTGTACATAAACTTGTGGTTACATCATATAATATCATTAGTTGTATTTAAGGGCATCTTCAATCCAACATCAATTTGACGTTAAAAAGTAGATTTGGTGTTATTTGCTTCTCAAATTCATCATCAAATTGTATGCATTATTTTGATACAACATCAAAAATGTTAAAATTTCATCAAATTTGGTGTTGCACCGAAATTTTTGATGCAACACCATTTAATAAAAAAGAAGAAATTAGTGACACAACATTTAATAAAATAACATTACTTTTTACTTTATTTTTTATTTATTATTAACATATTAAATTATTTTATATAAATATTAGTTTAATAATAATAAAGTAGTATTATTTTAATGGATTCTTTTAATTTAAGGGAAGAAATGATGAAATGTGTTGGAGTAAGAACACGGTAGTAACATCAAAAAATGGTGCAAAATACCATTTGATGTTACCAATTAGGTGTAATGGATTGGAGATGGTCTAATAACGACCAACTTAAAGTTGGATATAATCGATTAAAACATATTGATTTTTTACTTAAAATGTTGGATAATTCCAAATAGTCATTCCATCATAATCTCTAGCTATTTTCATGCTCATTCAAAAAGGACGACAATTGGGCTACGAACATTGTGTCCCTCAGCCATCCAATACAGGAATCCTTCAGAAAATATTCCACTTGCATTTGATTTTTTGCTGAATGTTACTGAGTATTTAGCCGTTTGGTTCACCCGAGTAAACGAAATTTCATCAGGTTTTACCCGAACATCTACCCCTTGTGGTGCCATGATCTCTAGGACATAATCTGACTTAGCCGGCCCGACATTTGTTACTGTTCTGGTGTATGTTTTAGGTGTTGGCCCCAATTTGATAGAAAATGAAGGGTAGTTGAGTTGAGCTTCGGGTATACTCGAATCGTTTGAGCATACAACACTGCCTTGAACGATAAATCCTACATGTTCATCAGAATATCCCAACCCACATAAGTAAGGAATATAATCTTCAGGTTGGATATCATAAATCAGCCCCGGATCATTTGCGCGATTTGGATTCACATGCCCTGCACCCATGTCAAAGACTGTAGATATAGCCAATTCCTGACCCGAAATGGGCTTTCCTCCGAGATTGGTCAAATTAGCAGTAGTCATGATGGCAGATTTTATGGCAGCAGGCGACCAATCAGGGTGGACGCCTTTAAGCAAAGCTGCAACACCAGATAGATGAGGGCAGGACATTGAGGTGCCACTGTCCATATAAAATTTGTTGGTGGTATTATTGTCAACAGAAATTGGCCAAGCGCCTAAGACTCTCACACCAGGACCAATAATGTCCGGCTTCAAGATCCCGGGACTTTGTACACTCGGACCTCTCGATGAAATCAAAGCAACTTGAGGAGCTTCTAGCACTTGTGATCCTAGTACAGTTCCTTTAAACAAGATTGTACCTGTTGGAGATGATGTTGAGTTTATATAAGCTTTTATTGCTGATCCTGACGAGTAGCTCACTTGCGACGCTGGGAGCACATGAAGTAGAGGATCAATATGATTACCAAAGAGTAGTTTATTCATGATAATAATGGCAACCCCACCATTGTCTCGTACTTCTTTGCCTTTCGGGATATCATTGTCTTCCAAATTAGTTCCTCTTTCACATAATACTATCTTGCCTTTCACATCAGTATCTTTGAGTGTTCCTGGCGCGCAAGATGCGGATGAAAACTTACCATTTGCACCTGCATAAACAAGTGGCACCATTGTTGAAGGAAAATCATTTGGCTGAAAAAGAGATGCACCTTTAAACTCCACGTTATTTCCGAGCAGTACTGTAGCCCTGATGGCTCTGTCAACTGTGCTTGCACCAACAGTTAAAATCCACGGCGCCTCATTTGATAACGAACTATTATCAGGCCCATCATTTCCTGCTGAGCAACTCACGAAGATTCCCCTTTGGATAGCTGCAAATGCACCTAATGCAATCGCATCATCATAAAACGGAAGACGATCACTTCCAAGCGAAATCGAAAGAACATCAACGCCATCTTCAATTGCAGCATCCATTGCAGCTAGTATTTCATCTTCACCGGCCTTGTTCTCCATACCAGAAACTTTGTACATTGCTAAATGTGCTAGTGGAGCCATCCCAATAGCAGTTCCATTGGCTTGTCCGAAGTAACTCGCACCTTCAACAGGACTTCCAGCAGCAATGCTAGCCGTGTGAGTCCCATGCATGTAGTCATCTGAAGTGTCATTACTGAGTCTATTAAAATTTCGTGCCCCGATAAGTTTGTTGTTGCATAATGTTGCATTGTCGCATTTCCCTCTCCATTTTGAAGGCGGGGCAGGCATTCCTTGAGCACTAAAAGACGGATGATCAGCTGCTATTCCACTATCAATAAGCCCAATAATGATTCCCCTACCAGCATTTAACGGGTTCCACAATCCTAAATCTTTTTGCAGACCCAAAAGACTAGGTGTGTGTGTTGTGTGTAGAGGAACCATCCGTGTCCGCCTGGCTGCAATAAAACCATCCTTGTTTTTCATTTCTGCAACATCATCCGATGTAAGTCTTGCAGCAAATCCTGTTACCACATGTTGGTAAGAATGTACAAGATGCGGGGACTGCTCTCCAGAGTTCGCAGTAGCTGGTAAAAACGATTGATGCCAACGATCCAGATCTTCAATTAATCCTTTCGCTGGTTTCTTTAGAAAGACAATGTATGTCTCCATGTTTTCATTCTTTTGTGACGCAACCAATGCCTCTGAGATTATGAGACACGAGCTTAAAACGAAAGCGAGTGTAACAAGAAAATTGAGCAAAGACATACTTGCTGTGAATGTTTTGAAGTTGAAAAACTAGAGTTATGATGGTGTTCTGTTTCAGGTGCTGCTTACCATTTTAATTTATAGAAATATAGTTGAAGAAGAATCGTGTAATTTGTAAAGATTTGTCAGGAATCCATTCAGAATTAACTCTTGTTACTCTTATTAATTAGTAGTAATTCAAACTTGCTAAATTTATATATATTTGATGAAACATCTGGTGTAACTCCATACCATATTAGCTATGGAATAATATCTACTCTTCAGTTGTATTTTTTGCACATAGAAAAAATTTCTGATGAAATAAAATTTCCTTTTTCTTTTACTTGCATGATAAAATGTCTACTCGATATTACACATACACCGACTCGATATTACCTGGCTGGCTGTCATCATTGATTAGTTTTCCACAAAATTTAAGATCACACATGCACAGTTTTTTATTTTCAGTTTAGGTTAGTTGCTGAACTTCATTTATTGTCTCAAAATAACTATTCAACCTCTCAATTAAGTAAATCCGAATAATTTAAACACCGAAAAGTTAATATGGGAAAGTCAACCTTTAATGTTGATTCTTTAATCAACACATGTCAGCTACTGAAACGATACGTTTTCGATCAATATAGAATTTTAGGACTTTGAACTAAATTTGCTGGAGTGAATTGGCTAAATACTTAAGGAATTTTGATGAATTTGGTTGAATTAAACGGAAAAGAACTTAACTGAATTTTGTAGTACTAAACTTGATTTTTTTTTTCAAATATGTGGGTTACATGATTCTCAAATTGATGACTTTTTTTTTTTTTTTTTTAAATATTAAAGTGATCATTAGTAACTTGACAAAAGATTGTTCTAAGGTTTGGTAGTGTTCTAAGCAATTTTAGTTCTTTCACTATAATGTCCTTTAAATATTGTTTAATTAGTGAAAAACGTGAAAATGAATGTTTAGAGATATCAAATTTCGAAATGATGATTTAAAAAAAAACAAAAGCAGTTTTGTAACATGTGGTGAACAATTTTGATTTTTGGAAAAATTTATTTTAAGGTGGTTAACAGTCATTTTTACATGGTTAAATTATAATAGTCCATATTTTGAAAATACAGTTTCATGCAAATACAAACGATGGACAACTGAGTAATGTTGAGATTTTTGTTTCACACATTACCAAGGATGAGTGACAAAGTTGGATCTCAATTAATGAAAGGATGTGGGATGTAAGTAACTGAACAAACTTTAGTTTTGCCCTATGTTGAGGATGGATGCAAGTAATCATATAGAAAATTCGGGTATTTACGGGTGCTATGGTAAATATAAAATTTGGGCCTTTATTTTCAATATTATTTAAAATAAATTCTTAACCAAGATTGAGAGTTTTGTTATTAAATGATTTATGTTTGGAATCAACATAGTGGATTTAGTTTTAATGTTGTTTAAAAAACTGGAAGCCCAGAACATTGTATAAACCAAATAGGTCCGACTTAATTTAATTATTTGAAAGAATGGAAACCCAACTTAATCTGAGCCTAATCTGTCATTTTATCCATTTAAATTAGTTGCATATTGAAAAAAATTAAAAGAATTGAGCTCCTATGCCAATCTACGGGCATGTTCAGTACAGACTGCTACAGTAATGAGGACAACCGATTAACGATTAAGAAATCAATAACCAAACCGATATCTTAGTGGATTATAGCAAAAGTGATAACGTTATTAGTAACGCAATAAACGTTTTACAGATGATAGCTTTTTTCTTTTTGTGTCATTAATGTATATGTTATATATTGATTAGAATTGACTTGAATGATTAATCATTAAGTTGCTCAAGTTAAGTCTTTGGAAAATTGGAAGTGAATCCTACTAAAGCATGTACTGTTCTTGAACCAAGAAATCTTAAAATCTACATATGCCAAAGTTAGGTTGTTTAGATTTTGGCAGATTTGTAAATTTGTAAGTAATAATATTTTATAAAAACTATATCCAATTTGTCAATGAAAATAGAGAAACATGCTACATCATTAGTGTAAAAAAAAATTGTACAATTGGCATCTGGTACGATCCTGGAGTTGATTTCGTTTTCTGCACTTCCTCTATAGGGTTTGTATTTGATCAACGGCAAATGAAGTTGTTATATGTGTTAATAAAATGCATAGTTAATTGTTCACAATGACAAGTTCTAAAGTTCAAATGTCACAAGGGAACCAAAAATGAATTTAAGGAGCCATGTATGTAATTTACCTCTCGCAAAGAAAAATTATTTTTCTTGAAAGAGTTTACCTACGAATTAATGTGCTAAATCACAATGCATTTGTTCCAAATTAGTTTATCTTTTCTTGTTTAGAAAGATTCTTGACTTGCAAGTTTAAGACCAATAATAAAAACACTATAAGACGATGCCTGTTTTAAATAAAGAAGGAAAGACTTAGACCTAAACTAGGAGTTTAATACCTTATAATTTAATCGTGTATTGGGAATTCGTCAATATGCTACAGTTTTTTTTTTTTTTTTTGGTCCGTAAAGGTATTCACCGCCGACTGCAGTGGCTAATCTCTTTTGCAGATAGTTTGCTAATACGCTGGAAACGAAAGAATCAGCCGCAGCTCAAGATGAATCAGGTACATACCCCTCCAGAAATTGTAGAAGAAATACTCCAAAAGCTATCCATCGAATCTGTAATCCGACTCAAGAGCGTATGCAAATCATGGAATTCTTTAATCTCCGATCGTATATTCAAGAAACGCCGCCGTTCCAAACTCTCTTCTCAAAGAATCCTGATATCATCTCCGTCAGGGTGTCAATCTTTTAACTGCGAAAACGGTTCAATCAGACGGCTGATCAGATGCCCTGCTCCGGCTAAAATAGTCGGATGTAGTAACGGATTGGTTTGTGTAGCTCGTGATAACTGTCGAGACTTTGTTATGTGGAACCCTACTACGAATGATTACAGCTGGACCTTGCCAAACCCCGAGTTAATCCCTCTCGACGACTCCTTTGTCTATGGTTTCGGTTTCGATTCATCCTCCGATGATTACATAATCGTGGTACTAGCCCATTGCGAAAACAAATCTGGAATTGCAATTCAGGTTTTCTCATTAAGAAAAAACGCATGGAAAACGATTCCAAGTCTGAAAAATCATTCTGCGCTCGATTTTAACCCTCCTTGCCACGGAGGTATAACTTGTAACGGAGATCTTCACTGGCGAAAGTCGACTGAACGTCTCCTGGGGTTCAATTTACAAAAGAAGAAAGCCAAAGCTATGCTACTGCCACCGGGTTCTCGTCCATTGCCACCGAGTTCAAGAATTGGGGTTATTGATGGTTGTTTGTGTTTATCGTTTACAAAATCTAGCTGTATTCAGTTATGGGTGAGGAAAGAATATAGAGAGTCAAATTCCTGGCAGAAATTGTTTGAGACTCCGTCTGTATTTCCTCAGAAATGGTGGGAAATTGTTCGAAACCCGCACGAATTGGTACCCCTGTTCAAGACCAAAAGTGGGAAAGTTTTTTCGCTAAGAGACGGAATGGAATTGATGAAGGTGCGTTGTAAAGATAACAGAATTCAGAAGTTGCAGGTTGATATTGAATTTGGAGGAGATGGCTTGGGAAAATCTGAAGCTATTGTTTATGAGCAAACTTTGGAATCACCTCTTGACTACATTTAGTTCTTTTTTTCAAATTACTTCTTAAGTAATCTACTTTGAGCGCGGTCCTTCAAAGACTATTCAAGAACTAGTTGTAGACCGATAAGTCAAATCTAAGCAGTCCAGTTTCTAAATGGTCGGACGGCCTTTATTTAAAACATTGACATTTTTAATATGGTGGCCACTAAACTATTACATAGTTTAGTTGGTTTATATTTGCTCATTTATTGATGTATGTTGCTCCGATATAAGGTCTAGAATATTTGGTTTGACAATTGAGTTGTTGATTTTTCGATATCTTAATGATCGAGTTATTGTTTTTGGGTCGCCAAGAGTTTGGTCTTCTCACGTGCGCTTTCAAATTATTCACTATTAATTTGTGTAATTTGTTAGTGGTATACAAGTTTGAGTTACTTTGTATAGAATGAAATAATGTACTATGATATATAATTTGGTGTGTCTAGTAGCTTGGGATTTTGGTTACCGTCGTGCCAAACTCATTTATTAACTATTATTACCATGCTAAATTTTTTCTCTCCGTTGACAAAAGGCCCTTTAACACAAGTGATATCATATATATAACATATGGTGTAGGCTATGGTCATTTTGTTTTTCCTCTACTTTGTTTGTACGTCCTACCCACCATTAGATTAGGTTTTAACCCATGATCTAATGGTGGACAAAACAAAGTAATGGTTACTTTGTGAAAAACAAAGTGACCCTAGAATTTCCCATAACATATAACTGAGTTACATAATGGTTATTTTTCCTTTCACTAAAAAATAGTTATATAGCCTATTAGAGAAAAAAAAATAGTTATATAGTGACTCAAGGACATTTTGTTGCCCAATCTCCATCTTAAATGTGTGGGCTTTTTGAAGTAAATATTTAACTATTAGAGATGTATATATTGTCTTCTTGAGAGGGACCTGAAGAGATTCACATAAAGATGTTAAGAATGCAAGTTTAAATTAATTTTTGTTTGAAATAATTTTTTAAACAACTTTACGGATCAACATATGATTTAAGTTTAAGAAAGACAAAAGTGAGCACGTGCGTGGGTCGTGAGGAGGGAGGGAAAAGTGTGTAGGATGGTAACGGGTCGGATTTGCGTCTCTTATTCCCCACCCAAAACTTTTGGGTGCAGGTTCGGAGAATCTCTAAAAAAGAGTTTTGGATTGCTTTTTCACCCACACACGCTCGAAACGGGTACCACAGATTTCAGGTATTCTCCATCATCCATAATATGAAGAAAAACATTAATAAACTTTCTGATTTAAACAATAAAGTTACTTATTTGTACATATTAATAATGAAATTGGTACAAACTAACAATTATACTGTTTAAAATAAGTTATAAAATCAATACAAATAAAAAAGAAAATCAATAATATTATTTTAAAAAGTGAAATAAATACTCAAAATAATCCAAATTGACACAAAAAATAATTTTATATAAAAATAATTTATAATGTACACATTTTATATTAATATGCATACCATATTTCAGAGATTTTTTCGGATTATTTACGGTTTCATCATCAAATTTATTCGAGATCGGATCGCGTATTCCACAGTTTGATATAGCAACACTTGCATACACCAAAAACTAATTTTCGGGTATAAAATCACACTTACACCCATCCCAATACCCAAAGATTTCGAGTATTCCCTCACCCGATCGGGTCGGGTTTCGGGTTTCTCCCTCTCCATTGTCACCCCTAAGTGTGTGAAGCAGTTAAGTAACGGTGATGAGATATGTAATGGCGCGAGGGCGATTCATTGATGACATATATTAAGATAGATAGATAGATTCATCTTCAACCTCCCCCACTTCACTTCATTTTCAATCAACCGCCAAAGCTTCCCAATCCTCAGACCCAACATCAATTTCTTTCAATTTCATATTCATCATCTTCCACCCATTCGATTTTTACAGGTACAAGTCTCTTTTTTTTCCCTTTTTAGCTTTCGTTTTGATTCTTTTCCATTAAAATTGAATGCCCAATTCTAAATCTAAAGATGGGTACAATCCTGATTGTGGGTTTGTTGTGATTTTATTTCAACTTGTTTAAAAATTGTTCCTTTTAGGAGTTTTCTTTCATGCTTATTGCCTTAAACCACCTATTTGCCCATGAACTATTCAAAACTTTATATGTTAGCCACTTGTTTTGAGTATAACCGAAACGATTGCATAAGAACAAGTGTTTGTATGTGTTTGATGTGGACAAGTTTAGGGGGCTGAGTATGGTTTAAACCATGCTTATTTGATTATGGGTTTGACGTGGTTCACTTTGGAAATCATGGTATTGTTTCAAATTGCAGGGTTTCTTTGGCAATGCTTCATTTGTTGTTCTAACCATAGGAATCTTGATGCTTTATACTTAGTCATTTGAAGTTGAATTGGAGGTTTAAACATGAGTAGGGTGCGGAAGAGTATTAGAGATTGTTGTGATGATGAAAATGAGGGCAACAGGGTTGCTGGCCGGAAATTATCTAGGAAGCCCAAGCGTCGTTTTCATGAGATTGATCAACTCACAGAACTAAGGTCGCGGCCTAATGAAAATTTGGGTAGGGATGGGCCCGGTCGGTTGAAGCTTCCTGTATCAACCGTGAAAATGTTGGCTGGTCGAGAGGCAAACTATTCCAGGCGAGGAAGGTTCTCGTCTGCTGATAGTTGTCATGTTTTAAGTCGGTATTTGCCGGTTAATGGTCCTTGCAGGGTAGACATGATGAAGAGCCGTGCTTATGTTTCTCAGTTCTCTGATGATGGTACTCTTTTTATTGCCGGGTTTCAGGTATTAATCACAGGATAAATTGATAACAAGAATGACTTAATACTACCTACTCTTAAGTTAAGAAAATGCCTGAATAGTGTTTTCTGGTGTGATTATTTTGGAACAGGGAAGCCATATTAGGATATATAATGTGGAGAAGGGATGGAAAGTTCAGAAGGATATTTTGGCAAAGAGTTTGAGATGGACGATTACAGATACGTGTCTTTCACCGGACCAACGTTATCTTGTAAGTTCGTCATGATTGTACACAGATTGATTTAGTCTCTTTACTGTACAATAACCAAATCAAATCTTAACCATATATTTGCTCTAGTATCTATGTGATTATTACAGAGTTCAATGTGTGTGACTGAACATTCTTTCTTCATGGAATATGATGCGGTTGGGGTGGATCCTTCAGTTATTATGATCATCTTGCTCGTGCAACAAAAAATTGGAACAAAGACTTAGTTGACCATTTCTGTTCTTTTAATTTCTGAATCGGCTGCCATAGGAAAAAAATATTAACAAAAGAACAAGTTTGATCTCTCATACAGTGACCTAAATTCATCATTGGAACTGGACTCTTCCTACAAACAGCAGAGTATTATAATAATAATAATAATAATAATAATAATAATAATAATAATAATAATAATAATAATAATAATAATAATAATAATAATAATAATACATGACAGATCCATATTATCTTTTACTGCCGTGTCAGTTGAATATGAATCATTAGTTCCTAGTTTCTGCAGTACTTCAAATGGTTGATCATCTAGAGTTGCGGCACTGGAAATTTGCTTATTTTTGGAGCATGTGCAATTTGCTAATTACAATGGCTGTCTAATCTGCTAAATTAGTATTTTAGTTGCTGAGCCTTTTAATTAATGAATTAAAAATTTGAATTTAACTGATGCAGGTTTATGCTAGTATGTCACCTGTAGTCCACATTGTAAATGTTTCTTCTTCAACAACACAATCAGTTGCAAACGTTACGGTATGTGATGCTAATTATATAGGTTGCTTAAATCCTAGTCTCTTTGCATTTAGCATGTGCCAAATTGAAGATGGACCTTCAAATCTTCAATTGATTATAGTAGTTGGCATTTAGCAAGCATTGTTTCATGTGAACTTGACTAATGATTCGGTCCTAGCACTTTTAACTGTTTCCCCCTTTTTACAAGAGCCTTTCTACTAAGCGATTAATTTGTTGTATAAAATTTTGTTACTGGAGAAAGTACATAAGGTTTGTCCTGTGCATGTGCTTCACATCCAAAGTCCTCGTATGCAGGAAATTCACGATGGTTTAGATTTTTCTATGAGCGAAGATGGCGATGAGGATGATGATGCATTTGGGATATTCTCTGTAAAATTCTCAACAGATGGGCGAGAGCTTGTAGCTGGGAGTAATGATTATAAAATACATGTTTATGATCTTGAAGCAAATAAGAATAGCCTAAGAATTGATGCACATCTGGTATACATTAACTATACTTATGAAGGATGTTATGTATTACTGGATGTTATGTTTATGTATTAATGAGGAGGATTTAGAAATGTTAATATATTATAATTTGTTTTTCATTTTCTCTTGTAGTATGATGTTAACACAGTATGTTTCGCTGATGAAACTGGCCATATCATATATTCTGGTGGTGATGATAACCTCTGTAAGGTAGAATCTATTTTTCATGAAGTATTCTTCTCGAAAAGTATAAATTGCTTATTCCATTTGGAATGATATATTTGTATCAACTTATTGGAAATATTCTGATTAAAATGAAAAGAAAAAAAGAAGTGTTTGCAACATATGATCACGCTGTTTTCATGTTACTGCTGTTGATTGGAAACTAGTTTAACCAATTACTTGTCATCCCTTCCAATCAAAGGATTTTTCACTTCTTTTTATTACTGCAGGTCTGGGATAGGCGTTGCTTTAACAGCAGAGAACAAGCAACTGGGGTCTTGGCGGGACATTTAGAAGGAATTACATTCATAGATAGCCGTGGAGATGGGCGTTATTTGATTTCAAATGGAAAAGATCAAAGTATTAAGTTATGGGATATACGGAAGATGTCCTCCAACGTGGCCTGGTAAGCAATGTCATTGGCTTCCACATCCTTTTCAAGTAATGTCCAGTACATGATACACTCTGATTTCCCGTGATTTTTTTATGCTTTTACTTCTTTCTACCACATATTTTCTTCGCATTCAAATGATGGAGAAAAACTGTTGAATGTTTCAAGCAAAATTCTATAGCTTGAATTTCCAGGAGGGACTTGCATCGTGAAATAAACAATAAATAAAGAAAAGGAAGTGTCGGTACATTGAGAGAGTAGATGTAACTTTTAGTGCATGCTTAGACATGAATACGTAATACATATTGTGGACAAACGCTATGAGAAGCGGACTTCTAAAAGAACAATTTGAGAATTTCGGAGATCATATAATTGCCTTTATATACCGGAACTTTTTAGCTTTCATTTCTTAACTTGTATGAGTTTTTGTCTCCAGTCTTTCTTGATTATGTAACACCTTCTTTTGTACAACCAGTCCTGCAATTCTCAGAGATCCAGAGTGGGACTACAGATGGATGGAGTATCCATCTCATGCCAAATCCTTGAAGCATCCTCAGGATATGTCATTGGCAACATACAAAGGCCATTCAGTCTTGAAAACTTTGATTCGCTGTTACTTCTCTCCGGAATATAGGTACTCATCACATTGAACATCTCATCATAAATATGAAATTGCAATATAGGGGCTCATTGCAGAATGCCAGGCCTAATATGATCAATTTCACGTTTTAATGTAGTGTTTTCTGTCCATAGCGTAATGGAATATTTTCTTTCATGCAGCACTGGCCAGAAGTACATCTACAGTGGATCCAGTGATGGCTCTGTTTATATTTATGATCTGGTAAGTAGTTATTTCCGACTCTTATTCAGATTCACAACCTATTTTGAAGTAATACCATTTCTTCTTCTTCTTTGGTTTATTGTCAATGCAACTGAAGGAATTTTTGCTTATTCCATTTATACGATTCCTTTACAAGGTGGGAATTGAACAAACAGTTTCTTACATCCCATAATATGATATTACGAGAAAAGAATTTCAATATGACATGAACTATTAAAAGCTGCTAGATGTAGAAGACCAAATACTGGGGCAGGAAATCAGATTTTCTTTCAATGGAAGTGAGAATCTAGTTGAGTGAGAGTGGGGATACTGCTAAACAGAGAAAACAAGCAGGTTTCCAAATTCGGCTATAAAATTCCACATTGTGGGAGGGGGAGGGATTTCTATCCGCTAGGAATCCTTTATGCGCATTCTATAGCATGAAGGAGCAATGCAGTTATTTCATTACGGTAGGTTATGTTGGTGGTAACCGTTTTGAATTTTTGTAGGTGAGTGGAAGTCAAGTTTCTAAACTCGATTACCACGGTGATGTTGTAAGAGATTGTAGTTGGCATCCGTTCTACCCTATGCTTGTAAGCTCTTCTTGGGATCACGTAGTTGCCAAATGGGAATTCCCTGGGGATGGAAATGCACCAGCTCGAATCAAACAGAGGCCTAGGAGGAGCATGGCAGTATTCTACTAAGTTCTGTTATAGCTTTAGACAACACATACTTCAGGTAGCGGTTTTGTTGATCTCAGGGGCAGGTTGCATCTACATAGCAGGCTCATAAAATCCTTTGTAAATTAAATCGCACGGCGCGCTATCCTTTGCTGATGCTTGCTTCAAAACATGTCGAGCATCCGATAAGGATACGCTTTTTGTTTTTGGCATTAATATATATGTGTAAAGATGTCGATTTTGTATAATGAATGCTTAATGTATACCCTGCTTCATGCCATTAAAGCAGCTTTTGAATGATCTGCATAGTCTGTATATTTGAGTTGGACATCAGGTTAAGCTCTCTGTTAAAGAAGATAAATATTTATTGTTGAAGGAAATAATTCAATTGAATAAATGGGAGAAAAGTGTGCAGCAAATTATATTCATGTTATTGATTCTCGGCAAGTCTTCTTCCTTTCTGTCTTGTTTTCTGATCTTCTATGGCTTCTTCGAGTGATCGAGATGCTCTTCTTTCTGATCAATACCAACATGTGAATATTGAAGATTATGAAAATGATGGCTTCGTTTTGCTAGCGATACTTTTTCGTGTCTTATTGAAAAAGATTTATATCGCTTGGATCGAATGAATTCTTTCCACGTGAGCAATTGAATGTAGTCTACCGGAACAAAAAATTTAGGATACTCCGAGAGATATACATATGACAAATCAATGAATGATATATACAGTAGTTTTTTTTATATTTACAGCATCTATTATGGAGTAGTAATAGTAGTATGAAAAATGATTTTCATGTATCGGATTCCGTAAAATTTCCTAGAAGGAGATAGATTCTAAAAAAGAGAAGTAAAAACAACTTGAGTTCTCTAATATTATTATGATTTTAATTGGTGGAGTCTATGATCTTCTGTTTTAACATAATAAATTATGATTTTTTTTTGTGTTTTCTTTTTAGATTACATCAAGGTTTTGATGACCATAAAATCCAGCTTTGAAAAATGTATATAATCAAATGTTTACATTTAAAATCTGTAATTTTTAACCGTTTAAAATATTTGATTTATGTGTAATGTAAATGAAGAAAAAATATAAAAATCTTTGTTGTAAAAATATGAAAATTTCTCATAAAGATAAATTGAATAATGTTTGAAATAAATTGAATAATATTTGAAATAAATTGAATAATATCTTGTTTTAATTAAATTAGTTTGTCATACCTATCGCGTGATGGTTGTGTGGATCTCACGTTAAGGCAATTCAGTTGTCGATGCTTTTTGCTAAAAAATATCCAAACTTTTATAGTTGAAACCCGTGGTCTTTGATATAACCAATTCTTTGATTACTTAATTATATGCTCCTTTTAAGAAAACTGATAAGAAAAGATAAATAGTTTTATGGATTTAATGTATGAAAATAATAAATTAAGGTCTAAATCCACCAAATGGGAATATGATTAGGGAGTGATAATGTAATTTCCGTAGAATATATGAGGTGGCAGAAGCACGAGACGGTCTTCGATTCATCTCTCACTTGAATACAGTCTTACAATCTACAGTGTATATTTCTTGTTGAGCTGTTGAAATCCAACAATGGCTTCCTCAACCACAAGAATCGCTTTCCGAGTAGTAATGGCGGTTATCCTCCTAATGTTCCTCTTCTACGTCGGCCGTCCTCTCTACTGGAAAATCTCGGCGACTATACAGGAGATCCGGCAGAACAAACGCACCGTCAAACAAGGTTTCATTTCTCAATCTCCGCCTCCATGCATCTACATTTCTTCAAATTTCTAAATCTGATCTGTTTTTTTATTTGTTGCTGTTGTTGTGGATCAGGCATTTCGCAGATTGTTTACGAAGCGCAGAAATCAGTCGGTTGGTTCCACGACGAATCTGACTCTGGAGATCTCAGGGCGACTAATCGGAGGTTACGCTTTTGAGGTTATTCATTTATTTGTTTGTTAATAGATATATTTATGGAATATATGTCTAGATCTCATCTTCTGTTTCTTTTATTTAATGATACTTAGCTTAAGGAGTTGTTTTATCTGTTGTTGATGTTGTTTTCAATTGGAAGAATTCAGAGTCGATTGATTGACTCGTACGGATATTTGTTGGTTTTCCTTTTCTGGTTGTAGATATGGTATATAGAAGTGAGTAATGTAGTTGATTAGGTTCGTGGTACGGAGCTACTATTAGTATCTAGTTTTATATCAAGGTCTACGAGATAGGTCATTGTTGTTTTATGTGCTAATAACGGATATGAAACTTTTAATGTAACTGAAGAAAGTTGTGTTTAGTATAGAATCATTCCCAAAATACACCAATAGAACTGTATATCTTACTAAATTTCTTTACATTTTCGCCATTTTGGATCTTCTTCCAGAACATTGTGTCATGGACTCATTTGTTACAAACTTTATATATAACAGTGTTGTTGATTTTTGGTATCTTGTATATCTTCATACTTTAGTTTTTTATGCTCTTAGTTCCATTGGGACCATGATAATATTAGCAGATTTAATCCTATTGATGTAGGTTGCAATCTTAGGTTTTCATGGTTGAGATATTGAACTACACTTCATTGCCTAGATGGTTTGCGTTTAGTTGGTAACAGTAGAATAGCGTCAAAATTAGAGCAATTTGCTTTTGAAGTTTGATCCTTTGCTTGTTTGTGTATTCTGCTTATGCTGACTTCCATTTGGAAACCAAAGAGCTCCTGTCATTGGTTTGGCTGTGTTGATCAAAACAAAGCTGTGTTTATGTAATCAAGTGAACTATAGACAGTATCCATGCTTCTGCTAATTTGATTAAACTTTTCTGCTGTTAGAACGACATTGTAAATTACTGTGTTTCTTTGCTCCGTTGGTTTAGTTATTTAACACGTGAAATTTGGGCCTTGACTAGCTGCCTGACTGTTTAGAGTTGAAGAGAAACTTCAAACTTTCACCATGTTGTGACATACAAGTAGAGTAGTTTCTTGAAATGTCATTTCCTGACATAGAAATTGCCAATTTGTTCCCATCAAATTAATGAAGATAAATTTCTAGGCTTTTGAGATTGCAATTATGTGGGGAAGGGGTTTGCATTTGGAGCTTTAGGTGAGAGTTGGTTATATGCTTAGAGGTGTCCATTATCTATCTTGAAGTTGAAGTAGGTAGAAGAGACTATTTTCTAGTATACTGTATATGTTCCTGGAAAAAAAGCATCCTGATCAGTGTTGTAAAATGCACAAATCATCTGAGGCGTTTCTGGGCCTTATTAAAATAGCAAAAGTATTTGCAAAAGTAGCATCAAGCTTTCATAAAATAATCATGTAGTTATCTTAGCTAATGGAGATGGTCCTAAACGAGTGGTATCACTTCATAGAGAAACCTATAAATGAGATAAATTCACAATGCAATAGCCAATCACATAAAATGTTCCACTAGAAGAATCCAATCAGATTTATATAATAGTCCATCATAGATATTGGTTAGGGGATTTCATGAGGCATTCTTACATGCATAATTCTTTCAAATTGAAACATGCAAGGTGTTCCATGAACAACCATTATGTATCTCATCCTATTTTCAACTCCAGAATTTTGCATAATTGACCCCGTGCGACTCAATTTCATCAAAATTTTCCTGATTTGTACAAAAAGGAATCTGTAGCTAAGTTGTTGATGTTCAATTTTCAAAATGGAAGTTGCTGTTAAGTTCAAATATATTAAAATTCATTAGCCAACTCTCTCTGGTTATCAGTGTTCTTCTTTTGCTTGCAATCTCCTCCTCTATAGTCTCTTAGACAAATGGCTATCTCACTCACATAGCTAGCCATTGTATATTTCCTATTTAAGAATTCCATGGACTAGGGTAAAGATCAGTTTAATTGAGAAAAGAAAAGATTTTTGGTAATTAGATTCCTCAAGTGAATACATTTATTTAAGATGAGAAATTTAGGAGAGGAAACAGGAGAGGCTGGCAATGTGAGTGAGATAGATGTTTGTCTTAGGGACTGTAAAACAGGAGATTGAAAGCAATGAAGGACAAGACTAATCGGAGACAGCTAGCAATTGAATTTTTTAAATTTCAAGCTCAACTTCAAATGCTAAGCAATCCATTCCTTATGTTCATTAAAAATGGCTGTTCATTTTGAGAAAATGAATAGGATATGATCAATATGCATGATTCTTGAGTTGAGAATACGAGGCACGTTAAATTATTTATAGGGAACACTCATTCAGGTTGTTGATCAAATGCCGTTATGCTTGTTTAGGCTGTAAAGAATTATGCACTTTAGAAGAGAATCCAGGTGTAATCTAATATCTAGTTACTACACAATCGACTAGCAATAGCATTACATAATTATGGTCTTAGTGATCTTGGCAGGAAGACGTTATTATTGGCTATTGCATGTTGAATTTTGTTTCATTGGCTATTATATTGTGATTTTGTCTTCTATATTCTCAATAGAATAGGACCATCTCCATTAACTAACATCTAACTGCATGTTTAATGTGAAAATTTGATGCTAATTTTTACATATTTTTGTTAGTAATGCCTTCCCATAAGAGACCTGTCCTGAGGCTGGCGCCTAGGCTTTCACTTAGTGCTTCAAGCAATTTGAGGTCTCATCTCCTTGAAAAGTCCCTTGCTTAAGCAACACTGCACCAATCTCGGATGAAAATATGTGCATCTGAAGTTGTATTTTATGAAGTTCATAAGTAAGTTTTTGTATGTTTGATGTGACTATTGAAAAACTGTTGGAAGAAAGGTAAAATGTGAAATTTAGACATGTGAAATAAGCCACATATTTAACTGATTTTTATATTTACAGGTAGTGCTCTCATTAAGATCATAGTGATTGTTGTTAGTGTTGAGCGATTGAGAGCATACACTTAAATTTTTCGTGTTCGAGTGTTGAATTGACAACTTCTCACATGCATTTTTTGGTGATCTCACCATGGAGTTAGGCTCAGCTGTTATACACCTTAGTTGAATGATTACCATTTAATGTGAACTAAACTTATTACCAAAGTTCCTGAAACACCGGTTCACTCAAATGTATCTGGAATTTGATGTCCTCTTTGTTAGTACAAAGGAAACAAGAATTGTCATCATTTGTTTAATTCTTTTATTTGTTTTCCTTTATGCTTAATTTGATTTTTAGGTGGCTAATTCGATGAGTTTTTGGTACTACAGCTGCATAGGTTTATTTGATTCTAATGGGCTAATTGCAAAGAAAATCTAATGGGCTTTATTATATATCTTTTCCATGATCTGCTGATCCCTCTTCCACAACATCATTGATTTGTACATATTTTACAAAATGCTTTCATGAGCATAAGCAAAGCACTTAGAGATGGATTGTTATTTTATCCACGAAAAGGTCCAATCTGGCATTGATTATCTATAAGAAACATCCAATTTTATGGATATGAATAACTGCAACACTAATGGAAATTATGCTATATATAGGTATATTAGTAGGAGTGTTCAAATGGGTTATGGTGTTATAATCATGTCATTTGTATCTTATATTCTATCGAAGCATATGATTGTATATGATATAAAATGATACACGAATGACAATATGTTGAGTAATTGACACAAATCAAATTTGCATCCTTTTATATAGTTGCTTAGATCTTTCGAGGATAATGATTGCTTGAGAATTGGATTTTTTTAAATACATTATAAGGAGCAAGATTCAAACCCTAAACTCTTTACTCATTTATTGATTAGCGTATCAATTGAGTTATAACCAATTAGACTTGCGTTTAGTCAACAAATAATGATATATATAGGAAATCTAAATATATTATAATTTATACTTGTAATTGATAACCATTGGCCTGTTGACTATTACAATCATCATTCTGGACCAAATTTCAACTTGTAGGTGTTGGAAGCAACATAACTGAAATTTTAATTGCATATTGCCTAATAATCATGAAAGCACTTTGTAACAATGCTAAATCAAGACCAGCCACGCCCTAATTAAATTGTCCAAACTCTAATTATTAAGGGAAAAAAAGGTGAGATTTGAAATAAAGTAACCAGGGGTATGAAAGAAAGTGGCTTTTTAATGCACACACTAATAAGAACATAAGCAATAACAATATTAGTATTTCCTAATATAATTAGTATCCCTTTACCCACTTTAAACAATGGTTTTCTTTTACTCTACTTATCCACAACTTGCACTTTGAACCTCCACCATTGATAAAAGGAGTTTTGAAAGTGCTACTAATTAATATCAACTCAATAAAGCCAATAGCTCATCCAATGGTGTGCAGGTCAGGACTTGCCATTATATAAATCTAATGCTTAGCTCATGAAATAAGTTGTAATTATTTGAGTAATTGTGCTTATTATACTTGAAAGAGTCCAATTCAAGTTGAATATCGGGTGGCGACATGATCTATCAAGACTCTAAGAACTCAATACGAATTATTGTTTCATGTAGTGAGTTTTTAATTTTAAGAACTTCACGTCAATCAGGACTAGCTTGATAATTAAGAACTAATGTGACTTAAGGCATCTATAGTGGAGGTGGTATGCATGTTAGAAATAAGAAAAAAGGCTGACAATCACTAGGGAAATGGTTACATATTGATTACATAAACACCAGGTTACCGAAATGTGTAACTTTTGAAGGGGAGAGAAGAAGCTAACTTTGTCAAGGGGTTTGACGATGTGGAAGGCGCATCAATGCCTCGTCAAACGCATGCCTCGTAAGTGATTGTTGAGGCACATCTCATAGCCTTCCAATCGGAGAAACTGTAGGGTCAATGTCCATCCCTAAACGCTATTTTTAGTACTGTTACTGTTAAGACTTTGTCTAAAGTCTAAACTAAAGATCACCTTATCCAACTGTCAAAACTGAAACTTAAAAAAGTAGAGCACATTCCACGTATGCAATCCACATACACATTGGATATCACTGTTCTAGAATCTTAAAGTGGGCCTCAGAAAAAGCAATTTGCTTCCTTTAGATCAAATCAGATTGCAGTACGTGTCCAGTCAATGCCACGAGTCAATATTCAAATGGTGCGACAGAATAAGACAGTTTGTGATCCGGTAATTCACTTTCTTAGGATTTGGATACTATGAGAAGCTCTTCTAAATTATTAACCCTACTATCCACCCTTTTTACTGTTTTCATTTTCTTTAGGAAAAACTGTAAGTTGAGAAATCAAATTCATGAATTTTACTATGAGGTCACAAATATATACATTTTGAGTTTCTTTTATACATATAAATAATTTCATTTTCTTTTGACAAATATCTTTTCGTTTTGAGTTTTTTTATACATATACTCACTGTAGAGGTGGTTTAAACATAAGATAGAACTGAAACTATTGATGTAGGGATAGGGTAGTTTTGGGAGCCTGAGGCAGGGCTCCCAAGTAACATGATCAATTTCACTGCAATTGAATTTGTGAGGATCCAAATTCGTCAGCAATAGAAAGATACCAGTCAAATTTGTTGCTAACTTTTACTTTAAATATAAAATGGATGTGCTCCTTAAGTAAAAACTAACAATTTTATTCTCAATGTTCTTAGCTTGATTCAATTTTGAGTAAAACAAACAGATTTGGATAAATTTTAAGTATGAGATAACTAAACATATAAAACTTGACTTTTATTTGGACCCAACCAAGGCGAAGACAAGAGTGCGGACACATCACCGAATAATCTCTCAAGGATTCAATCCAATAGATAGAAAATTATGCATCTTAAAAAAATGTTTCATTTAAATTCGTGTTGGGGAGTTACATGTAAATTTATTATCCTATTAATGGCGACTTGTAAAGTTAGGGAAAGATGTGGTGCTAATTTAAATATTCATGATATTTTCATTTTAGTAAATTAAGCTTGATCGAATCAAGAATTTGATTCAATTATATCTATTTAACAAATACATTTTGAAACATACCACTTTCGTATCCACTCATATTGACAAAATGAATTTACTATCTTTTTTATAAAGGTGTCATGTAATATACTTTTTTTGTGTCTCTAAATCACATGGTAATTGGCACTAATAGTCATAAAAGAATGGTGGGTAAAATATGAATAAGTAAATCCATATAAAGAATAAATATTATCAGTTTGTGACACGCCATTAATTTTGGTCAGAAAATAAACAGAAACGTCCAAAGTGACTTTATTGAAATAAAAACAAATTTAAGTGATTTTATTAAGATAAAATTAACTTTTGTAAACTTTTAAGACTAATAAAAAGATATTGGAACATTAATTTGGACAAGATGATGAAAGCGGGAGTTCATTTTGGTCATGGTACTAGAAAATGGAACCCGAGAATGGCCCCTTATATCTCTGCAAAACGTAAAGGTATTCATATTACAAATCTTACTAGAACTGCTCGTTTTTTATCAGAAGCTTGTGATTTAGTTTTCGATGCAGCAAGTAAGAGAAAACAATTCTTAATTGTTGGTACCAAAAATAAAGCAGCGGATTCTAACTATCACAATTGATACTAATTAGTCCTAATTCACATGTAACTTCATTATCTCAATTAAGGATGACATGCAATATCTTCATCATGAAAGTTATGGGATAAATTTTTGCACCATTTATCAATATCTATAATATATTGTTTCCTTTTAACACAAATTAATTACTTTGAAGGACTAAACCTTTGATAGAATATTGAAATAAGATTTAACTAACTATATTAAACTTTCTTCTTTTTCTTTTTTTCTTCTTTTGAGACGGAAGGAGGTTAAACTAAATAACAAGACCACATACAACATTCCATACTAAACTTGGGCAACCTTCCATCAACATGATTGGAGAAGATAATTGCTTAGCCCATCTAGCAAGCTCATGAGCTACTTTGTTACCCTCACGATGCACAAACACAAAATTACAAGAACGAAAATCTATGGCAATATAAAGTACATCAGAATAAAGAAAACTCAGTGAGGAATAAGGCGGAACTCCATTTGCAAGGGTATTGATAACAGCTTTGGTGTCGGATTCAACTAGAATAGTCTGAAAGCCACAATCTCGTACAAACTTGGTCCCTTTAAAAATAGCCTGTAACTCTGTTGTTTCCACTAAAGAACAAGAATTAAGTGGAATTCCAGTCGAATCAAGAACATGAACATTTGAATTCCGAGTAATAAATGTTCGCGCTCGCGGAGAGGCTATTTTCCTCCCATGTGACATCGCTATTGATTTTAATAACACCGTTGGAAGGAGGACACGGAACCTTTTGAAGTACATGATTCTTTTTACAATGCAAAATACATAAATTATTAATGTAACACAAAATTATTAGTAATCAAGATATGTGTTAGTCTATTTATTTATGTATACGTGTCCAACTGCATACACTACAAGTGCCCCCAGCTAGGGACCGTGATTGTGTTAATGATGATTATAATCATATTAATTAGTAACAATATCTAGACTTCATTATGACTAATGATGGCAATTAAAATATTAATCATGAAAAGTCAAAGCACGCTCTTGCTAGAAAAAAAGAAGAAAGAAAAAGAGTCAAAGCACGCTCTCTTAATTATAAAAATGATTTACAAAAAGTAATTATAAAAATGATAGCAATTCAGCCATTTACTTGAAGTCTCAAAGAGATTAATGTATATATCAGTTGCGATCATACCAGAATTAGTATACCAGAATTAGTACGTTTGTCTCAAAGTTAACGTGACTAGGAAAAAATAGTAGTAAGATGAAAGACCTTGAGAAGTTCGTTGATATTAAAATGGGTGATCTTATGAGGTCCTCTTGTTACACCTTAAACTTGATTTAGACTGAAACGAACGATGATTATATTGTATTATGTAAGATTGTTAATGTTTTTTTTTATTTTTGATAAATTGCAAGGAGCAGGATTCGAACCATGGTCTCTCCACTCACACATTGGTAAGTATATCAATTACGCTATAACTGGTTGGTGTAAGATTGTTAAAGTTAAACACCACAATTAAAACATAATTAGTGGAAATTCTTTGCTCCAAATAAGTTTTAATTGATTAAATAAAACATTAGTTATGACAATAAAATACTCAAATTCCAATTCCCTCTAGTCCAATCCACTACTTTTTCACAAAAATATAGTATTTCATTGGATGAAAATTGGCTACCAAATTTAATTCCTCAAATGCTGACAAGACCAATGGAAATTTGGATTCTTCTTCCAAAAATTATTAGTTTTAAAATAATAATTCAAAAATAAAGAATATGTAGATATTTATACACAACACTACACATAGTGTAGTGTAGTTGGTTCTAGTCGGGCGGTTGAGAAGCTTCAAGAACTAATGAAGGATTAGTCGGATAAGTAGTTAGAGATAAATCAGATTTTGAGCGTTTAGGTGAATTTAAGCAGTTTAATAAGTCTAAATCGGATTCTCAATTTTAAATTTTTATGTGAGGCTTAGACGGCCAGATGGCCTTAGTTTACAACAGTAACACAGTGTGACACAAACTTAAGACTTTCTAAATTTGCATAATTCCATGTAATATGATAATAATACTTTTTCATTTTTCTTCATCTTTGAATTTGAAAAATAATCTCAAGAATCTATTCTATTACTAGTTATGAACATATAATTGCATCTTCCTTGTCTCCTCTCTAATTCAACTTTTAACAGTTAGATATTTTTTTCAACCCCTTTTGTCCCTGTTCTTTTCATTCTTCTCCTTCATGTATATTTATGCCATTTATTCCATTAAAAGTGACAATTTTTGCAAGGATTAAGACTTCAACACACACACAAAAAAAATGTTGTTTCAGAAGAGTTTCTGGATGATCATTGTGTTACTGATCACAGTAATTTCGGTGGAAGCTATCCCACATCGGATTCTTTTGGATACCGATGTTGATACTGATGATTTTTTCGCTCTGTTGTACCTTTTGAAGCTTAATAGATCAGAGTTTGAGTTGAAGGTCTTTCTTTAACTGTTATTTTTTTAATCATACAAATTCATAAGCATGTTGATATAAAGAACTAATTAAGCATCGAAATTAAGCATCGAAAATGATCGGAAAACATCATACTAATCGTGTGTTCGGGGTTGGAACAGGCAATCACAATCAATGCAAATGCATGGACAGATGCAGGACATTCTATTAATCAAATGTATGACATTCTTTATATGATGAATCGTGATGATATTCCGGTAGGCATTGGAGGAGAAGGTGGAATCTTGGATGATGGAACTTTCCTACCAAATGTTGGTGGTTTTCTTCCTCTAATTGAACAGGTAAATTCATCTTTAGTAGGGTTTCGTGTCCATTTCCTTGCTATGTTTTCCTAGAAATAATGTTTCTCGGTGTCTTTTTAGTTTCTGTTTCCATGCAACATCGCTTTAGAATCATACATTTCATTCTGATATCAGGGAAACACAACAGCAGGAGGCTGTAGATATAGACAGGCTATTCCTGTCGGTATCGGAGGAAGACTAGACCTTGATGCAAATTTCGGGTTAAGGAAAGCTTTCCTGCCACAGGTTTGGGTCGTCGTGTGTTAAAGTCGTTTTATGTAATGTTATATCTTCCGTATGATATAAATGTAAAAAAAAGGATGTTCATGTTCATGGTGTTGTATTAGTAGAGTTGTGTCTGTAAATCATGTTATAGGGTAAGAAAATGTCGCCTTTATCTTCGCAGGGCAGCAGGAAATACACTCCGCTTCGACAAGCTACCGCACAACAGGTTCTGATTGATACAATTTCTGAAGGTCCTATTAATCTCATATTAATCGGAGCTCATACGAACATTGCCATTTTCGTTATGAACAATCCTCATTTAAAGAAGAATGTTAAGCATATATACATCATGGGAGGTGGAGTTAGGTCTCACAATCCGACCGGTTGTTGCCCTCAGAATGCAGCTGTAGCAGCTTCTTCATCCTGCCAGCCAAGACAGTGTGGTGACCGCGGTAATCTTTTTGCAGGTTACACCAGTAATCCTTATGCTGAGTTCAACGTTTTCGTAGATCCTTTCGCAGCATATCAGGTAAAGATGGCGACTTTTCACTGCTATGTGTATGATTGAGTGAATTCAGATTGGTTTTCTTATCTAGTTTTGATTCGTAGGTCATACATTCTGGAATACCAATCACCCTTGTTCCGTTGGACGCAACAAATACCGTTCCTCTGAATGAGAATTTCTTCAAAGCATTCGAGCGGACCCAGTATACATACGAGGCACAATACTGCTTTCAATCCTTGAAAATGGCTCATGATACATGGTTTTATGATCAATTCTACACGGTTAGATATGGTTTTCTGTGGTACTTAGTGCTTAATTACGTCTTATATAAGTCCGATTTATGTAGTTCACTTTCTATTTTGCAGAGCTACTTCATGTGGGACTCGTTTACATCCGGTGTAGCAGTTTCAAGCATGCGAAATTTGCCTAGTCGAAATAGAGAAAACGAATTCGCGGAAATGGAGTACATGAACATAACTGTAGTTACTTCGAATAAACCTTACGGGGTATATGATGGCTCAAATCCATTCTTTGACGGGCATAAAGTTCCAAAATTTAATCTAAAGGAAGGCGGAATTCACAGCGGTCATGTGCAGACAGGTCTCACCGATCCTTTCTGCATTGTGAAGAACAGGAAAGGAAAATGCCAGGTGAAACAAAGATTCAAATGTTTTGTTAAAACAACTTAATGTACCAGAATGCTTCATTCTTGAATTATTCATAGTATATTATGACAGGATGGCTATACGAAGGAGGTAAGAGGATCAGAAGGTGTCCGAGTTCTTGTGGCGACCAACTCAAAGCCAAATCCAAACACGAGCAGCGAACTTGACAGAGCATATTTCAAGAGCTTCTTGGATGTAAGTTTCTTCAACGATCATTTTACCTTCTTGTATATCAGAAAAATCGTTTGAGGTGTTTAGAAGATATCGAATGCTGGTCTGGAGATGCTCCTAACCATTCGCGCTGGTTTGAGCTATTTTATGCAGACTCTTTCTATTAATGCAGGTTCTGAATGACCCTAACCAAACTGGGAGGTTCAATTTTACAACACAATTTCCTCATTACAAACAAGTTCTTTACAAACCGAACTTTCACAACAAAACAATGGGCAGACCTGTTGTCTTTGACATGGACATGAGTCCTGGAGATTTTCTGGCTTTGTTCTATCTACTTAAATTACCTGTACAACTAATCAACGTCAAGGTAAATCGGTCTCTCAAATATCAAATTATGTGAAAACAGGAGCGAAAATTGTTTGAATATGCAGAATGTTGATGCAGGCTATCATTGTAACCCCAACTGGATGGGCGAACGCAGCGACAATAGATGTGGTCTATGATTTATTGCACATGATGGGTCGTGATGACATTCCGGTAGGTCTTGGAGATGTTTTTGCCATGAATCAGTCTGATCCAATTTTCTCTGCTGTTGGAGACTGCAAGTATGTTAAGGCCATTCCACAAGGTGGTGGCGGATTTCTTGATTCTGACACTCTCTACGGGCTGGCGAGAAGCCTGCCTCGAGGACCTAGAAGGTATGTTCTTCTTTGTCTCGATATAGGTTCTTAAACCCGAACACATTGTGAAATGTCTTTTCCTGTCAAGGTATACTGCAGAACATTCTGTAAAACATGGAGCTCCACATGACTCGGATCACCCGGAACTCAGACAGCCTCTAGCACTCGAAGTTTGGGAATCTACCATCGAATCAATGGAACCAGGATCTAAGATTAGCATACTGACTAATGGACCCTTAACGAGCTTAGCAAAGATTATTCTGTCTGCAAAGAATACAACCTCTTTGATTAAGGTAAGCAGACCTCTGAAATTCATTGAAATTGAGTGATAACATATGAAAAAAGCATCGAATTTTCTTTCAGGATGTTCATATTGTCGGAGGATACATTAACCATAGCAATTCGGATGTGGGAAATGTGCTGACAGATAATTCGAATTCATACACTGAAATGAACATGTATCTTGATCCCTTGGCTGCAAAGATAGTTTTTGATTCATCCCTCGATATCACACTCATTCCTCTTAACGTTCAGCGAAATGTGAGCTCGTTCAAGAGGATGCTTCGAAGACTACGAAAGACGAACAAGACAGACGAGGCCTTATTCACCCGTCGTCTACTATCCAAACTTAACAAGCTTCAACAAACTCATCACAGATACCATCACATGGTAAAAGATTCTACATAATTTTTCCAGGAAGCTGCAGATTTTAATGATAAATTGTGGTGTTTTGCAGGATACATTTTTGGGTGAAATTCTCGGAGCAGTGATTTTCGGAGATGCTCGTTCATTGTTGAACCCGGTCCTGCAAATGAAGCCTATTAAGATAGTTGCTGGAGGTATTCAATCGAAAGACGGACAGACTGTATTAGACGAAAAACAAGGGAAATTGATCAAAGTATTGGAAAATGTTGACTCAGAAGCCTATTACGATGTTTTCGCTAAGCAATTGGGGAAGAAGAAGCAATCTGCAGTCATTGGAAGCTTTAATGAGCAGAAAAGAATATGGAGCAGACAACCAAATTCTAATCACAGTTAATCAAGTGAAAAATGTTTTAATTATCCATTAACAACAGGTAACATATACAAGTTTTCTTTGTGATTAGAAGCTTTCCGACAGACAAATGTATGATATAGGGGTAAATTATTTTACTTCAGAGGTTAGAATATGCTTCAAATGAAGCTGCCTATATACGGATGCAACTTCTTTTTCATGTTTATGTTGATCCATCTGTTTTGATGTGTTAGAGATAATAAAAACATTCTCAAAGTCTTCATCTATCGGTCTACGGAGCTTGACAAAGAGCCATTGAGCTTACTGTTTTCAGGCAAACACGAAAGAGCCATATTTGGTTCATTTTGCAAAGGCAAGACACGACAGATATGAATAAATGAAAGTGTGTTTAAACAAATCCATAGTCTTTACGACACTTGAAGCCGGATGTTTTCAGGTAAACGTGCTGTCAGTCAGTCGTTTTGAAAAGAGAATAATTGGCTTTTATAGCCAACTTGAAGGGGCGGTTATATGCATATTAGAGCATATAGTTAGCCATAGACAGAATCCACTAACATGGGCATCAAACTAAATCAGCTATTGAAATAATAATTTGCCAAAATAATGAGCCCAACTTAAAGGAGGAAAAAAAAATCACATTTGCAGAATTTTGCTAAACAAACAGCATTTTGTAAGATTCGTCGTTTGATCTAACTAAAAGCATGCAAATTCAAAAATCAACTGAATTCAATCATGAAGTGCATAAAAGCTGCAATAACCAAGTCAATATCTCATCTGATCAGTAGAAAATGCTCTAGTAGCAGCACAAGTAATGGCATGAACTAACTGATTCGGCCAATAAACAACTGAGCGCCTAATCTGATGTCCTCAAATTTTGTGGAGTTGACTGCTCAGATCATCTTCTCAATCAATGTTAAATCAGAAAACAAATCATTCTGCAGTCAAATGAATAATAGAAATACAAAGGGGGAACGAAAAGAAAGCATAACCAGCAAAGGTTCTCTTGATCGTTGAAGATCACAACGAGAAATGGTAGTAGAAAAGAGGCTTTTTTTCATTCAATCTTCAGAAAACTCATACAAACACGACTACGATAATTAAACATATTATGGTTAGAGAGTGAAGCATAAAAGCCCAGAAACACCAAAAGAAGATAAAAGAAAACGTTTCTCTACAATGAGGCACCTAGCCTGATGACCTTAAAAGCTCAATTCTTCCAAAGGAATTGATCCACCAGCTGCCACGATTTGTTGCTCCAGCTGAAATCAAACATTCATGCAGCACGCAAAGTTTAGAAGAGAGAACGAGCAGATTTACTTGATAAAAGCATAAAATGGAAGGTATACCCACCCTGATTAGAGATTCAAGCTTGTTCTTAACTAGAAAATATTCATGTCTTACTTGCTGCAGACATTTCAAGCACCTGCAGTCCAAGCATTCAACAAATTCCCAATTAAAAAGATTTGACAAAGCTCCAAATTCGTGTTCTTATATTTAGGAGAAAATTTATATCATAAAGAGAGCAACAGAAGGGAGCAAAAGAAAATCTTACCCGTCAGCATTTCGCTCCTCGCATAAGCTACGGAAAGCCATGCAGGCATTTTTAACCCTCTGTGCACCTATACTGCTCAACACAAAAGTTCATTTTCCTTTTAATCATCAAACAAGAAATGGAGTGAAACAGTAAAAAGAATCAATTTTTTAATTTATACATATGCCCCCTTAGTTTTGGCCTTACTTGATTTAAGGTCCTTCAACTTCAAAACAGGGCATAAAAGTCTAACCTTCGCCCTTTACTAACATCAAAATACCTTACGAAAGTTAATTAGAAGCGAATTTCCCAAATAAGCATTTTTTTATTTTCCAAATCATCAATTTTTGAGCTTCCCCTCTCTAAATAGTCAATTTATATCTCCTCACCAAACAACACCTAAATAACATCAGAACCAAACACTTTTAGACTTCAAGAATCAAGGTTGCTTGGGATATCATTGTCATCATCTCTACTATTAATGATTACTTGCTATTGAAATGGTCAAAGATTAGATGAATTTATGTTAGTAAACTCAAAATCCAAAGACTCATATGCCCGGTTTTGAAGTTCATGGACGATAAAGATAGTAAGGCCAAAGTTGAGGAGCCTCTCTATCACCAGCATCTCTCAGATCTTTAATGTATTAAAAATCTAATCTTTTTGACTTTTTTTTCCATACTCCAAACCAAGGTGGATGAAATTTCAAACAGTGAGTTATAATTATATCAAAAAATCATCAATTACTCAAGAAAACAGCTGAGAAATGCAAAAAGAAGAACACAACACAAATCTAGGTAGGGTCATCAATTCCTGACACAACAACACGGTCTAGAAACAACCCGTTTGACACGATTGTCATTTTCTCGTCATTTACATCATACATAATCATGTAAAAATAACCCGCTAACCCATTTTGACACCCTTAAATCTAAGCTCAGAAAGGAAAAGAAAATAACTAAATACCTGGCACTGCTACCCTTCAACTGGTGAGCATGGTCATCAATCCTTTTGAAATCTACACCTGGCTGATCTCTACAATATAACACAAAAATTCAAAAACCCTTTTCAGATTATCATCCAAAGACAACAAATTGAAGAAAAAAAGCAACTTTACTTAAAGTAAACAAGATGGGGGCTTACAAGAATCTGGAGAGATCATTAAGAAGCCTCTCAGAATCATCAAAGAAAAGAGAGACAACTTCAACTACAAAATCAGGATTACTCTCATCTTGCAGTAGCTGAAGCTGAGTAAACTGACTGTCCAAAAACCCCTACAAAAAATTGGAAAAATCCCCAAAGCAAGAATGAGAAACATGCAGACATTAAAGATGAAAACTTTACATTTGGGATGATATTATTTACCTCTCTAAACAAGGACTTAATGTATTCAACCCAAGTTCTCTGCATCTGACCCACATCCATGGCTTCTCTTCTCTAGGGTATAATTTAATAACTGCTGGGAAAACCCTTTTGGGGGAGGAGGGGATTAAATGACAAACAAGGGGAAAAAGATGGAAACTTTATGAATTGCTTTAAGGATGGGATATGTTTTGTTACCCAGTACTACAGTAGTAGTAGTAGTACTCACTTTATCTTACTGTTTTTTTAATCCTTTTTATTCTATGGATTTGTGCTAATCATCTGTTTTTTTGTTTTCAATTCAGTTTCCGAACTCTCTCTGTGCCGTAATCTAGATTTCGGAAAGGTTCAAAGATTATGATATTTAAACTCCTTCCAATCGCCGTTGTGGATGATTGATGCGCAGACCTGCGAAACCTCATGTTAATCATCATTTTAATTTTTGTTTTTCATTTTGTTATAAGTTTTAGCAACAATCCATTAATTTTTATTTTTTAAAATAATTTTTATATTTTTATTATACCCTAAAACTCTTACATCAACCCGTTAACCTTTGTTTACAAAAATATTTTTTATTTTTCTATTATATCTTAAAGGCATATAACGGCAACCCGTTAACCTTTGGTTACAAAAGTAGTTTCTATTTTTATTATACCCTAATCGCTCTTTGAAGCAACGTGTTAACCTTTGGTTTAAATTTTAACATTCTATTACATTCTAAAAGACTCAAGTAGCAACCCGTTAAGTGTATCTTTTTTTTAATATATCATATTTTAAATTACATGAACTCCTAATATATTGTATATTTTCAAGATAATAAATTGAAATTAATATTCATTTGTATTATACCTTGTTGATAGGAACCCTTTAATTATTATTGGCTATAAAACTAGTTTCTAGTTTTTGATATCCTACAATCTCTTAACAACAACTCATTAACTTTTCTTTATAAAAATATTTTTTTAACATATCCTAAAATAATTTACATATACACTAATAATAATATTAGGAAATATATTTCTTGTATATTTTGAAAGTAATAAATGTTTTTTCTAAATTAATGGAGTGTTTTTATAAAATATATTAGAAGCATTAAATACTTTTATACAACTCTTTAAACTGTATATATCATTTGCTTTTATTATTCTATCATATTAATTTTCTGATTAACTAATATAAAAGGAATAAATTCTTGTTAAGAGTAATAAGAAAGTTTGAATTATGAACTTTTGATGCGTTTAAAAAAAAGGATGCTAGGAGGAATGCACGACCAGCCAGATGTGGATGGGTATATATTATGATGATCAAAACTCAATAACTTACCTAAATTGTTTTAATTGTATTTTATTTTTCATATATAATGTAGTATAATAATAGTAGTTAACAAGGACTGCAAATAAAGAAATAGAATTCGAATATAAAATAAAATATTGTACTGCAGAAGATCTATTACAGCTCAGCTCAAAGATTGCTCATGGAAGATATCAACTAATCAAAATTATTAAATACCACTACTATTTCGTGGACATGTACGTATAGTTCTCAAAATCTAATATTATAATTAATTACTTAAACAAAAGTTGGACAAATAATAATAATAGATAAATTTAAAAATAATACTCGTAGTTATTCAATTTATAAATAAAGGTCTATAGTTTAATAGATATGTAGTATGGATATTTTTGCTAAATAAAGCATCTTAAAATACAACTTTACGTTTTAATGACAACGAAATACATTTTGTATTTTTTAAGAAAATTTAGATTACATATCGATAAAACATATCTTTTAATGACATCTCCTACCCTTAAATCAAAATTATAAACTATATTATGGACGTTTTGCGTTCTTTTATAATTTGACGGTTTATTCACTAAATTGATGTTTAAGTCCACTTTTCAAATCCATAATTCGATATGGGATCAATATTTTGTCAATATATAGATATAAGTTGTTTAAAAGAAATATCATCAAAACTCAATAATGTGATTTCTGTTTTGTTAAAATATGCAGACCATATACCCCCTCATGCAAAATAAATTATATCACATACATTTATTTGCAAACTGTTAAGTCACAAATCTCTATTTGCAAATTAAGTAAATCATGGGCATTATTTTTAAATATATCTCTAATAAAATAATAATAATAATAATAATAAAAAAGGAAAAGAAACTTGTAAAAAAAAAAAAAAGACATGAAATGTCAAAACGAGCTGGTACTGTTACATTGCTTCAACCGCTGTTCATGGAGTTTATTAATTTTTTTATTCACCGTCCAAATTCCTAAATTCTAATTTGATTATTTTTATTTTCTATAATTATTGATACACTCCTAAATTGTAATTTTAAATTGTTTAATGTATTTAGTACGTGCAACTTGATCAAAATGATCAATAGCTTAGATGTAGAGAGCCAATTTTAATTGAAAATCTTTTTATCTCAAGATTGTAAGATGAATTTTATACCTAATAATTAAATTAATTATATATAAAAAATAATTCGACACTCTCTTCTTTTAAACATAAGTGTTTGTGTGGTTCTGAATTTTTCATTTACCTACTTAATTTAGCAACAATAACTCAATAAAAGATAACAAATCAATAAAATTACCAAAGTTCACTACCTCCAAAGTTGATGGAAATTTTAGTTAGCTAAATGTATAATTGCTGTGGAACTATATTTCCATTTTACTTTCTTTAAAAAGAACAATTACATATTCTCGTCTATTAATCCTCTAAATATCTATTTAATTATGATTACAGAGGTTGACACATAAATAAGCCAGAGTAGTGGAAGTGAACTATTGATTTATTTAAAACAATTTCATATTACAACTATGAACTCTTACAAATCCAAAATACTTAGCTATAATTCGACATAAAACAAAAGTATAAAAAAATGGGGAAGTAAGAAGGGACAGGTGGATTGGATATAGAAATAGAAAGAGTACAATATCATGAACGTGAAGAGAATCCATATTGTCATATTGTTATCTACCAAATATATATTGTCATTTTGTTTTTTTGTTTTTTTCTGCTTTTTCTTTTTGGCCAAAAAATAAATGTGTAGAATATAGTCATGGTTTATTTATTATTCTCCTCTCTTCGTTATTCAAATATATATCATTCAATGATTCTTTGCGTTTTGCGTTTGGAAAAAGGACATTCTTTTCATATGATAAGACATTTTTCTTTTTATGTTCCATTACTCAATTCAATTGGATTCTGGCTGAGCTATCAAAAATTAGGTATTAGCTCGAAATGTTCCAAATAATTGAATTTTCATCGGTTTCTAATTTGACATTTGTGGTTGAACTACTTTATTTGATAATATTCAAAAAAATTGCTTGTAATATCTCTAACGAGATATGTGTGGTGCTTCTGTTATTATTTACTGTGATGCTAATGATTATTTTTTAGTAGTGGACATGTTTTTTTTTTTTTTCTTTTAAATGAAGAAACTGAAAATGTGTTGTAAATAAATTGACGGTGGGAAGAGCATGTTTTGGATGCAAATGTCGTAGGGATAATGAAGAGCATCTTTACTACTAAAAGTAAACTTGTCTTCACAATTTTGTGGCTCTTCAAATCCCATGTCAGCAGTATACAAACGGGTAAAAGATTGCTAAAGCAACTATATTTAGAGGCAAAGACATCAATATGATTTTATGCATACATCATAAACATGTTAGAAGAGAGTAATAATGTGGTGTCCATGTGTCATTAACGTGGCAAGCAAATGTCATTTGGTCTGCTATTTTCTTCTTTTTTTACATGTTTGGCAGTCATATGGATTTATGATATGTCATTAAGAAGTCTGTTAATATTTGGATTCATCAAATCACATACTTAAGCCATAGTATACTGATGAAAATCCTACTTTAATGATTGTGAGTTTTCAACCACAATTTTCCAAGCTTAATACATCAATCTGAACTTTACCAAAAAAAATACATCGACCTGAACTTGATTAAAACCAACTAATTAGGCAGTAAAATTAATTTCATTTTAGTTCAATTTAGTATTCATTAAATTCAATAAAGAATGTGAAGTATTGTGTAAAATTGGATATATTATATTTAGTTCAGTTTAATCAAAAAGAACAAAACCTTACTGCTTAGATTTTTTAAATTTAATTAAAATATCTCAATTTTTAAAAAATATACCTCATTAGTCTCTCTCCAATAAGTTATAAGGTACAACGTCTTAAAACAAAATCAATAGACTAATATGTCACTTTAAACAAATTAAATAGGGTTTTTTTTCTAAAGAATTAAAAGGTTAACATAGCATGAAGCTATTAGGTTATTTGAAGCAAATATAAATTAGCAACCACTAATTGGTTGTAGCCCAATTGGTACTGAGTGATGAGTCTAAAATTCGAATCTTGAACCTTATAAAAAATAGGGTCAAATATGTTAAAAAAAAAGGAAAATAAAGTTCAATTGTCAAATAATTATTCTGGAAATCCATGGGGCATAGGATGTTAAGTAATAATCCAATTCTTTATCCAAAGAAAGAAAAAAGAATGACCCTCTTGTATTGTACTATAGAAATTGTGACCACATACTCCCCATTGCTTACATTATTTATTTATTTCAAGTTTTCAACTATGACAACACTATTTGGCAGTTAAGAGATTCTGATTCGTTACCATACAGCCACAACTACAAAAAGCCTCCATTATTTCTTTCTTTCTTTCTACCTTACCTCTAAATGATTGACCCCAATTCTGGCCGTCAAACGTCTAAATGAGCTTTCAGGACCTTATCGAGACAAAGTTCAAACTTAAGGGACTGTCCCGTCGTGGCACCATATGGTGTTTGAAGAAATATAGAAGCTTAAAAACTACATATGATCGTAATGTATATTTTAGAACTTTATTTCTAAACAAATATAACAAAACAAGCACATCTGTTATCTGTTTATATGTAGTTCTCTACTATAATAGGATTGCCAGTGAGTGTGAAAACTGATTACAGCTGGGTTAAAATTACAAATTCACAACCTTGCCAGAGCAGTGAAAATTATCATTTTAAAAAAGAAAAACTCAAATTATACACACTCCACCAAAAAGGTAAATACAACAAGGATGCTTTGAGTCCAAACGATAAAGCGATGATGTTAACATACCTTACAGCTCCTCCTGCAGTACCCAGGAAGTGCTGGTGTTCCTACCATATACTCTTTGTTATTCGTGCATTCTCCTAGGGCAGCCCACTTTTCGCAACTCTCGTTCAGATCCGTGCAGTTTCCACCAACATTTAAATTCTTGTCGAATGAGTCGACGTGGATCCACTTTGTGGCAGACCATTTCTCGCCTTCGATCACTGGACATCCGCCGTGAAGACTGATTGGGTCTGGAACTGCATTTGGATGGAGACTGAAGAAGAGGAGAGCATCCCCTTTCCGTGGTTTCACTACATATTCCCAGAAAAACATGTCAACTCAAATACTCCCCACAGGAAGTTACTTACAAGAACATTTGTTTTGTCAGTTCCCTCACCTGCAATTCCTTTCTTCGCACATTCAGAGAAGTCTTCTTCGATATGGGTAGCTTTCCGACGTGGAGCTTCCTGTTACAAGTTGTTTTGTTAAATGAAAAGATGTCCGCATCTCATTTAGTTTACACGAGACAAACACTATTTTCAGCTTAATCAATAATTGCCTCTTCAAGAAGTCTACTAATATATGTATTACTATAAAGTATAAACCTTCAAAAACTAGAAATCCCAAGTTCGATATATTTTAATTGCTTTTGAAGAATTCCATATCTAAGGGGCCTTCTTGATACTAGAAAACACGCCATATAGTTAAGGAGACGAGACCATTGCTTACCCTCCATGAACTAATGAAATTCTAGGAGAAAACATTAGCGTATACTACAGACAAAACAATGCTAACTAGTATACATGTATTAAAAGAACAAGGTGTAGTAGTAACCTCAGCATTTGGGAAGACAGTTTCCCCACCCTTCTCCACGTCACTAAGGTACATGAGCACAGTTGCCGTGCGGTGTCCACCACGGGCAATATTAACCTGGTCAACGAAGTAATCGTAGTGGGGATCATATTTCTGGCCAGATTCATATCTCAAAACTTGAATGTCTTCCCCATTTTCTGTAAGACGATTAGGAAATATACATATCAGTGCATATTATATTTAATAGGTACAATGGCTGTCTTATTCAGTTATTTTCGGAACTGAAATTCCCAAAGAATTCCAATGAACAAAAGTATGGACCTCAGCAAGAATATAAGGTATCTGAGAACCTTTAGCCTGTGAGCTCGGCAAAACAGATAGTTGGTAGAATACATTACTATCAAACCCATACTAGTTTCATATTCAAGTTTGTTTTCTGCTCTGTCTCGCCACGATCTAAAGCAAAAGATACCACTTACTTTCAAATCAGAGGTTTCTTAAAGATTTCAATTTTAATGTATTTAATGGGACAGTAAGCACATCTTCCTCTGAGCTACTTCCACTGCCAATGCTACTTCAAAACTTGTGGAGAAAGCCAAACATTAACAGGATTTAATGATTCCAGTTAAAGCCAAATAATCAACTTGAGGCTTATTTGGCATTCTTATTCATTTAACGTCCCAACTTCTAAATTGTACTATTTCTTTCGTTATGCGCATCTGACTATCGAGATACAAAGTAAGCAAAGGGTCTTCATTTATGGAACAAGTTTCACATGGAAATATCAAGATCATTTAATGCTTATAATAAACCTAACGACGCAACAATAAAAGGTAAAATTCATAAACTTTCTTGTAGAATGTACATTATATTGTTCCATATCCTCAGCTATGAAAATGTACAGTGTCTTTATCAATTTCGATATTAAAATGGATAGGCTATTGATCGAGGCTTTGTTGAACTCAGTAGGAGACAAAAAGATGAAAGAAATAAAGAGAAGTGTTTAAGGAGGCACTGATGAGTAAAAGAAAAGGACTGTATTTGAATTATAATGGCAGTACTGAAACATAAAAGTGACATGAAACTTTCATTCATAAGCTAATAAACTTTCTAACCTTTTGGAAGAAAGGTCCATGTTGCAATTTTCTCCTCCACACCCGCAACAATTGGATCCTACAAAAGGGAATACATAGTACATTATGTACGCAGTCTGATCTTTCAATCATCAATACAAAAAATATAAGTATACTGTTTATCAATGATTTATCACAACACTAAGATAGAACAGAGCATTTTCCAACTACATGAGACCGGAGAGACAAACAAGGTACGAAATATCATGCCAACGATCCTGCTGATTAAGAAGTAAATTATTCAACTACTCATAAAGAAAATTCAGTAACAAACTAAAAAAAGTTTCAGATCCTCTAGAAATAGAAGGAACATGTACCACAGGTGCAAATCGGAGAAAATATCACACGAATCGTCTACTAACAGAAATAAGGAACCAGAAATTAATAGATTTTATCTTATAATTACCATTACTCTCAACTAACCATTTTGTTAATCCAAAATTGGCAGAAGATAATCAAATTTTGCAACCATCATAACAGAGAAAGCAACATTCAAGTTGATATGATTCAGAAATAACCTCAACTGCATTTCAAAATAGTAATAAACCAATGCACACTAAATCTCTGTTATCCCTAAAAGCTAAAATTGAGAATCCGATTTGGACCAAGGATCGTCTAGACCCACCTAGGTGCTCAAAATCCGAGTTATCTCCAACTAGTTCCCCCGACTAATCCATGATCCTCGACCACCCGACTAGAGCCTAGCGTCTTTTTACTACACTATACACACATACAGACCTAAACATGGGAAATTATACTGTTCTTGTAATTGCAGCTGCACCAAATAAACAATGAAACAAGCAATCAAACAATCAAATTATACAGTGCTTATCCCCAACTAGTTCCTCAACTAATCCCCGGGCTCCCTACTAACTCCTAGCGTGTTTTTACTACATTGCACACACATAATGACCTAAACAAAGGAAATTATAAAGTGGTTATAATTGCAATCAAGTAACCTTGGCTTTGGAGATAAACATCCCAGAGCTGGTCCGAACTTCGCTAAGGGTACTCTGGCCACTTAAATTATCCGCTACAGCTGATCTCTTAAGCTCCGATTTCGCCTGAATCATACATCAAAAACCAAACCAACCCAATCAAACCAAATCAAGACCCAATCCAACCAAATGAAAAAGAAGAGAAAAAATAGACTAACCAGAGAGATCAAGTGGTCGCATTCCAAATCCGTAAGAAACCCTTCATAAACAAACGCCCTGCAATTTATCCATAATCAATCATCATGGCTTCCCTCAAAAATTGAAATTGAAATGAAATTAAGAAGAAGGAGGGAGACCTGGGCTTCCATGACACCTGTCTGACTTTAGCTGGGTCTATGATTGAACTAGCAGTAGCTGGGTACGAGGATGATGTCTGTAGGAATATGGAGATCGATAATAGGAACATCAGTTGCAGAGGATTGATCGTAGCAGCCATTGCTGCTGCCTACAGAGATAATTTCAAGAAATATAATTCAATTGAAAAAGTATAAGGACTTTTTTGCAAGTTTTCACTTCTTCTTGTGAATTCCTGACTTTCTAACTGCTCACTCACGATCTAATAGCTGCTCTCTCCAGTTAAGTTAACGAGCTCCGAACGGTGCCGTTTTATTTGGAAACTTTTTTTTTTTATGGAAATTTTATTTGGAAACTTTCCATTTCAAATAATTGAGAAAATTCAATCTTTATTTATTTTACTCGTCAAAAAAAGAAAGTTCACTTATTTAAAAGAGAATAATAATAAGGGAATTCAATTATATTTTTATAAAAATATATTTGTGGAAAGAATTATTTGAGCTCTGTTTGTGCTCTACCTTCTTTTAGTTTTTCATCCGGTTTCCAAACCACATTGGGCCGACTAATCTGGATTCAAGACGGATCCAAGAATTATGGTATTTAAATACCTTCTAGTCGCGATTGTGAGGAATCAATCCGCAGACCTCCCCACCAAAAACAGGTTCATGCTACCACTGCGCCAACCATCGATTAAATTTATGCTCTGCCTTGAAACCTATCTTTATCTAAATTTTATGTTCCCAAATATAAGAAAATAATTTAATTGAGTAATAAATACATTTCATAAACTTAAAATCTCACTCGTTTATGGATACATCTAGTTAGGCCATGTTTAATGAGTGGGATTTAGACAAAAGAAAATAACACTAAACCGATTTGGATTTACTTACTCATCTTTTTTTCTTTTTTCTTTTTTACAAAAGAAATAATATTATTACGAAAAACAAATCAACTCATTACAAGAAACGTTGGGATGTACAGATAACCACTTACCCTAATAATTAGAATTAAAATATAAAAACGACTATCACATAAAGAAACGACAACCACTTACCCCAATAATTAGGATTAAAATATAAAAACGACTATCACATAAAAAAACGATAACCACTTACCTCAATAATTAGAATTTTACTTACTCATCTATAAAAATAAACAAGTCAATTTTCAGGCCATCAACATATTATAATTTTATAAATAATATACATATAATTCTTACTTGAACAAGATTTTATTTATTTCTTTCTTATTGAATATTTTTAATTATTATATATTTTCTACTTGGGTTTGAGATTTGATTTTAAATCTAACAACAACCAAAGAATCCAGTTTAATCTCCTTCTTCCACACATAAAAAGTGAAAAGAAAAAAACTTTGAAAAACTCTGTACATTAAATCCATACATGTAAGAACCATTCAAGATTCTTTCTTTGTTTCTTTCTTTTTCTCTCACAAATAAAATTTGGACCTATTAACATATGTTACATTTATGCTCAACTTCATAGCAAAAAATTTCATCCTATACACTAATTTAAGACATAGATACAGATAAAACAATGCACATTTTGATTGAACATTATTATGCTCTACTCATATACAATCTTTTCCCATTCAATAGCTGTACTCCTGCTGTTTTAGCTCCCCCAAGAAGCCATAATCTTCGTCGAAGAAGGCAGTTTGATCAACACGGAGCATCCTTATGAGCTCGACATGGAAAAACTGAAAACACGGTCTTGTCCTTCAGATTTCCTCTAGATATCTCCTATGTATTGAAACTGTGATGTGCGGATCAACTTTCAACATTCTTCATTATCCAAAACCATCTCCATTTGTCGATTAAGGTCGCTTAGATGCTTTGTTGAGTTGTACTCTTCAGCATCTAATAGCTCCTCTGAGTATGTTCTTTGGAGCATCGGATTTTGCAGCTCATTTAACTCTTTTAATACTTGTTCATTTCCTTTTAGCATCTCTATAACCTTTTTTTTTAATACAAAACAATGCTCGTTATCAAATGCATAAATGCCTAGAACCAAAACTTGATTGTATTCAATTTGAATGCTTAAAAACATGCCTGATTCATATGCGGTCGGACATTGGAAGCTTGATGTATGCACGAAGAAGCTGTGAACACCAGAAACTGCATCTGTTTCTCGTCATATGCATCTGCAAGACTCGGGTCAACGAGTTCCTTCACATTATTCTTCATAAGCAAAGGTTTCGCCTGAAATCCAACCACAGAAATCAGTTTAAGCCCTTGAAGGTATTATATTACCAGATTCGAATAACAATAAAACGTGACTATACATACCCACATGACAAGGCTATGCTGAGAACTATCTATGGCTTGCTTTCCAGTAATAAGCTCGAGTACTAATACGCCGAAAGCATAGACATCTGTCTTCTCATCCACAATGCCATGCATGAAGAATTCGGGAGGAAGGTAACTGACATGATAAGAAATGAGATCAAATGGAGAGTTAAACAGATATTGAGAAATGAAACAAAGCTTCAGACTACATGTACCCGAACGTGCCTTCAATTTTCGATACAGTATGATGAGTCCATTTATCAGGCAGCCACTTTGCAAGCCCAAAATCAGAAATCTGCATAAACATACAAGAAGTCAAACTGAACATAAGCAACGATTTTGAATTCCAGTTGATATACAATTTCAAGTTCGAAAAATTACTTGAGCCTCGAAATCCTCGCTTAGCAATATATTAGAAGCTTTGATATCCTTATGGATAATTCGCCTTTGACCACCTTCATGTAGATACTGAAGGCCATGTGCAGTTCCTAAAGCAATTTTGAATCTGGTTGTGTAATCCAACTTTTCCTTTTCGCCTGTAAGTTTGGTAAAAGTTACTAAAAAAACAATATTTAACAAGAAACTCATAAATGATATCCAACTCTTGAGCTTCAAAGTTATAATCAAACCATAAAGTAAAGACGCTAGGCTTCCATGGGCGGATAATTGAAGGACAAGATGCATTCCCCCATCAACTCCATATCCAATTACTTTAGCAATATTTGGATGATCAACATGAGCCATAATCCCAAGCTCAGATAAGAAATCAACCGTCATTTCTTCTGACGAACCTCTGATGAGCCTTTTTATTGCAACGATCTGCCCATCTGTCAATTCTCCTCTGTAAACTTCAGCATAACCTCCTTCTCCAATCAAATTTTCTGCAGAGAATTATAAAGAAACATGACAAATTTAACAGCAAAGATGTCTACGTTTTCTGAATTACCGAAAGAGATGCATACCTTGGCTGAAATTATCAGTCGCAGCTACAATTTCCGAGAGGGAAAAATTCCTCCACGTAGACTTCAAACAGTAAATATCAGCACCATCCAAAGAAGAAGTATTCAAAACAGGAACTAACTCTTCTCTAATCTTTTTGGTCTTAATTCTGGTAAGCCTTGGACCCGGTTTCTTGATTGTTCGGAAGGTTTGAATGTGTTTCGAAGGCTTTATCGTAAATGCTCGAAAGTAATCGCGCCATGGAACAGCCTGCTGGCCTTCAGAGTCTGATGTGCTAGCACTAGGAGCTGTTTCAGATTCTGTGCTAGTCGAACAATCTTCTAAAGCTCCTCTTGGAGACGGTTCTTGTAGCACACCCTCTCTTTCCCCTTCCAAATTACCATTTTTCTCCCCCTCCTTCTCAACCCCATCATCTTTTTCGCCCTCCTTCACAACACTATCTTTTTTGCCATCATCTTTTTCGCGCTTCTTCGCAACACCATCATCTTTTTTGCCCTCCTTCACAACACCATCTTTTTTCCCTTCCTTCCCAACACCATCATCTTTCTTGCCTTCCTTTGTAGCTCCATCATCTTTTTTTCCCTCCTTTCCAACACCATCATCTTTCTTGCCCTCCTTTGCAACACCATCTTTTTTGCTTTTCTTCCCAACACCGTCATCTTTTTTTCCCTCCTTTAAAACACCATCTTTTTTCCCCTCCTTCGCAACACCATCATCTTTTTTGTCCTCCTTCAGAACACCATCATCTTTTTTCTCCTCCTTCAGAACACCATCATCTTTTACGCCGTCCCTAACAACAACACCGTCTTTTTTTCCCTCCTTCCCAAAACCATCATCTTTTTCCCGCTTCTTCTTTACAACACCATTATCCTTTTTCCCCTCCTTCAGAATACCATTTATTTCGCTCTGATTCAGAATACCATCTTTTCTCCCCTTCTCTAGCTTCTCCAACTCCAAATCCAAAAACTCGAGGTCTGATACACAATCTATCGTCAGATACTATTACGCATGACAAAAACTAAAGGATTAAAAGCTCGATATTGAAAGACGAATACCAGAAGATGAAATAATAGTATCAGAGAAGCCGGATCTCTTTAATGATCCGTGTGATAAAGGAAGAGGCGGCTTTGTTTTCTTTTCTGAAGATGTTTCCTTGGAACTATTGTTGCCAGGATTACACATCTTTTCTGAATCATTTCCTACTTTTCCATGGAAACCATTGCTGCTAACACATAATCGCATTCAATAAACAGAATATTTGAAAAACACATAAACAAAACAGAAAGTTCCAATCATACAAGAAGAATCAATACAGAATGATGAAATATGAAAGAAGAAGAATAATAATGAAGAAAACAAGAATACCCACATTAAAAAGTTAGAATTGAAGCCATTAACGAAGGGATTGAGGATAAAAGATGGGAAATTTTTGAAACCCATAAGGGGAAAAATGGTACCTGGAAGAAGGCAAAGGTTCCATGGTAAGAGAATTAGGAAATGGGAAAAATGAAAGAGAGAGGTAGCTGTGATTTCTTCTACCTGATTTTCATGCATGAAAATAGGGTTTGTTCTCATTATTAATATCTTGTTAATGTTAATCTCTCCTCTTTTTTTGGAAATTATGGAAGCTTGCTCTGCCATCATCTTACACAATTTTCAAAACTGAAAGGGTGTTTTTTTGGTTAACTTGCAGGGAAGCACCACATAAAGTGGGGTTTTGACACGTGTCACTCAGAATTTTGCTTAATGAATGATTATAAAATTACAAATGAAAATTATGTTTTATCCATTTACAAAGGGGTTACTATTTCCAGCCATGGATTACTAATATTGACGTAGTAAAAGACAGTTATACCCTTTTAAAAAAAATTTCAAAAAAAAAAAAACGAAACTCACATGGTTCATGCCCCACCACACGGCGGGGCGTGGGATTCCTACGTCCCACCTCCGCCCCGCCACTAGGGGCGGCGGAAACCGTGTGAGTTTCCATAATAAAAAAAAAAAAAAACTTTAATCCTAATCTTAACCCTAATCCTAACCCTTTAACATTAAAATTAAATCAAATTAGATTAAACCATACATTAACAATGAATATTACATAACGAAATTGAAATCAAATTAACAAATTAATTAAATAGTACCCCGAACGTGAAACTAGAAATTACACAGAAAATAAATGGAGGGACTCATGAATATTGAGTCTCACCATGTGGTCGGACTCATGATTATTGAGTTCCACCATGTGGTCGGACTCAATATTCATGAGTCCCTCAATTTGGTGAAACTCAATATTTATGAGTTCCTTCCCGACATGATTTGAGCTCCGTAAATGTACTCGCCGGAAAATGTTTTATGCCGGAATTGTTGGCGGTCGCCGGAATATATGGTGTTGCGCCGGAGACTCTTGCTCGCCGGATAGTGTGTTATGGTTGGGTTAAACAAACTTTGGGTGGAAGATGGTTTGGTTTAGTTTGAGTTTGATAAATATGGGTAGGGGTATTATAGACTTTTACTATGTCAAGTATGGTAAAAGTATGGCTGGAAATAGCCTATCACTTTACAAATTGCAAGTATTTTTTTAAGGGAAGATTTACAAGTAAAGGGGTGTGATTTTATGTTACATTTTGTAATGGAGCGGATGCAATCAGCCAGGGACGAATTTGGGAGGGGTTTAGTGGCCCTTAATCAAATCGTAGAAATTATATATCAAACGTTAGTTTATATACAAAAATATTAAAAATGATATAAATTTAACATTAAAGCAGTCGTTTTCAGTTGGTTTTAGATCCGTCATGAAATGCAATGAACCCAATAAATGATAATAGAGAAGTCGAATCCATTGACAAATGATTGGCATGAAATAAAAAAATGTACAATATGTTTATATATTAGCTATTATATCAAAATCATAGTAAAATTTCGCGTTGTTAGCAAAAACATGAATATAATAAAAAGTGAGTTACAAAAAAAAAGTGTCAATTTTTATGAAACACGTTGATTTGATGACTTTTTTATGTGGCATAGCAAAATGTTGACTTTTATAGATGTAGTATGTTGATTTAGCTGATTTGGTTAAATTTAGCTTAATGAAGAGGAATTTTGTTGAATTTGGCTGAATGACAAAGAAATTTTGTTGACTTAGTTGAACAAGAGTGGATAATATACCGGTAAAGGAGCTCGACCAAAAAGATGGAATATCCATGCATAATTTCATTATTTATTAATATTTAAGAAAATTTGATATCACCAATGGATTTTGTTGCCGAGTACTCTTTGTCTCAAAATTAAGTATTTTACTCTTTTGGGTCCAATAATCATGCCAAACTACATGGCTCCTATATACGCCATTATAATCAATAAACTCAATTGCTGAAATTGCTGAAGATATCATTTTTTTAGCTTCTAGAATCTAATTCTTAGTTTGAGATTCCTCTTGCTAGCTAGCGGAAATCAAAGATTTAGTAGATTTGTTCCTCCCAAAATGGAAATAGGCTAGAGTTATGAACTTATAATCTGATAATGGAGTCATGATTACAAGTTCATTTCATACTCGTCTTGACTAAAATAAGCTTATACACATTCTCATTTGTTATATATTTCATGCATCACACTAGATGAATATCATTATTCATGAAATACGATTCACTTTTTAGATGTCTTGGTGGGTGGTGAAATGTTAGACACACGAACTCAAAATCTCATCTTAAAGAGCATGGAAGTTCGAGTTTTCTTTAACGCATAATATTGAGAGAGTTCATTAATGAGTAATTTCATAAGAGATCTTGGATCCAATCGATATATCGGTATATCAATACCGATTGGATCCGAAATCTTGAAATTGGAATACGTTTGGCAGCCGATCACGAAACCTTGGTGATCTTCTCTATCTAATGAGAAAGAAGTACACTTTGAGAGCGTCCCCCTTGCAACCACCCCCAAGTACATGCTTCAAGAAGAATTACACAAGAATATTTTATACAATAGAAACCTTTAGTGAAATGTCCACCCATAACTCAATAAAATACATTCCATAATCCCTAGCACTAAATGTTCCCAAAAATCAGATTCTATTACTATCAGGTTTTCTCTTTCTATTGAATTTTATTTACATTTAGGTGCAAAGTTTGTTACTCGATATTCCAACCTTATATTCGCCATAATGTATCATACTAATGTAATATATTTCTAAATCTGAAATTTAAATTTTAAAATCTATAACTTATATTTTAGTGTCCATAATTTTAATATTTCTTAATAAAAATGGGTAACGAATCAAAGACAAAAAGAAACTGCCACCAAAATTTTAATTAATCAATAACATGATAGTATAAAGCTAGGCTTAGTACATATTTTCACCCATCAATTAAAACTACCGTAATTAGTTATATATATTAGAATCTGAATTCATATTTTAAAAATCTAAACTCATAATTTCAGTGATAAAATCTAATTCTAATTAATTAATCACCACAATTTAAGATTAGTTTCAATGGTTAAAAACCTCAAGTCTCTTAAGTGGGGACTCGGTTCGAGTCTCAATGTATGCAAAAACTTTAATTGAGAGAGAATTCAAGTACAAGAAAATGAGCTCGAGAAGTCTCAAATCGGGAAATCGGTAAAATTTATCAAAAAAAAGCTAATAAATTACAAAAATATAAAATATAAATTTTACTAAAATCTGGCGCCAATCAAAACATAGAATAGAAATAGGAGTGGAGCGACCTTAGTAATTTCCAAATTAGAATTAGTTCCGGAGAGTTAAGAGGCGGTGAGTTAATTAGTATAAAAAGAAGAGAGGACATCACCGTGCTTTCCAAGTTAGTACCTCATATTTTCAGGTTTCTGTTCTTGTTACTTTTAATTTCAGGGTTATCAGTATTTTCTGAATTTGTGCGTCTTATTGTTGTTTGTGATTCGCTGAATTAACAACAATGTCGGTTCCGTTCGTTGGTTTCAAATTTGTTCCTACCGACGAAGAACTGGTTGGTGAATTTCTGTTCAAGAAATTGACGGGCACACTTTGCCCTAATGGTTCCATTCTGATTCCTGGGTGCGATTTGTACTCTAAAGAAGAACCGTGGCAGGTTTTTCAGAGGTTTCATCCTAATCCCTCGGATGGTCATAATGAATGCCTTTATTTCTTTACTCAACTCAAGAAGAAAACCATACATTCTAGAGCTGCCAGGAAGGTTGGTGACGGAACTTGGCACGGAGAAGATGCCGGGAAGAAGATTGTGGTGGATGTTGAACTTGATGGTGAGAAGGTTTCTTTGAAAGCTTTGAAGAAGAGGTTTAGTTATAGAAACAAAAAGTCTGATCAGAATTGTTGTTGGACAATGAATGAGTTATCGATTTTGGAGTATAATGGTGAGCCTGAGATTGTTCTTTGTCAACTGAAAAAGAACGAGTCTGCAGCGGTTAACAAGGATTATACTTGTGATGATGAACGTCCTGTCAAAAAGAGGAAATCTGAAACCAAAAGGAGGAAATTGGAAACTGAAAATATGAACAATCATGCTGATCTTAGTAATCGTGAATTGAGCAATGAGTTTAGCGAGGAAAGTATTGTTGATTTCATTGAACAGACTATGGATGCTTCTGTGGATGAAGAAGGCATCAACGGAAAGACCAAGTCGGAGTTCGGGAATGATTCTGATACTGTTGGTGAAATCATGGAGCATGGAGACGAGTTGAACTTTGGATTGAACGAGAATTCTGATGTTATGGTGCGTAGAGATGAATCGAACATCAATGGAAAGACCAAGTATGGGTTCAAGAATGATTCTGACATTGTTGGTGAAATCATGGAGCATGGAGACGAGTTGAACTTGGAAGTGAATCAAAATTCTGATGTTACGGTGCGTAGAGATGAATCGAACATCAATGAAAAGACCAAGTATGGGTTCGAGAATGATCCTGACATTGTTGGTGGAATCATGGAGCATGGAGACGAGTTGAACTTGGGAGTGGACGAGAATTCTGATGTTACGGTGCATAGAGATGAATCGAACTCCGAATTGAACAATGCTTTTGCTTCTAATGGTGAAAGCATGGTTATTGGAGATGAAATGGAATGGGATTTCAACAGTAATGGTGATACTAATACTCATAAAGGAAGTGAGGAGCTTAGGGAGGAAGACCTTGACGATTTCATCAAAAGTCTGTGGAATCCGGAATATTTAGTTACCTCTAATTCTGATACTCAACAAGACCTTTTGTTTCCTCAAAGCATTTTTGCAGAAATTTCTCACATAGATTGAAAATTGTAAACAAAGTAATTTGGTTTACTAGAATTAATGTATTTTGCATCATCTAATTGCTTTGAACTGATTTCTTTGAATTTATCTTAATGATTATGTGTTAAGAAATATGTTTAATTCTTTGTAAAGTAGCTGCTATTTGTTATTTGAATGCATTGTGATTCTGATATTTTAGATGTACAGCCCAACAATATTGTCCAGACAATAAGCATCACAAAGGCCCTCCTGCAGATGGATCGGTAGTTAGTTCATCTGGACCGGGTTCTGACATTGTGATTCTGATATTTCAGATGTACTCCATTGTAAATTAGAGTTGTTAATTTCAACAACTCAACCATCAACACAATAAGCATTTTCATTCATGTTTACCTGAGATATTATACAATGGCCCTCTCTCGCGGATGGATCTGTAGCTAGTTCATTTGGACCGGTTCATTACAGAATTTCTCCTTTAGTAGCGGCTAAACGAGGGCAAGGACCTTCGTTGGCATATATCCAGCAAATGAAAACCAGCATAGATAAAACTCTTAGGAAGAAAGTCAAGTTTAAACACTTCAGTTTAAGTCTTCCTGCACATGGGAAGACAGAACTCTGACAGATAACACCTTTTATCTCGTCTTAAGACCACATTTCCTTTGTTTGTAAAACAGATTTTTTTTAGCACTACCTAAATTTACAATATTTCGCGCATTGGAGATACCAATTCCTCCAGAAACTAACACACCAGCCTTGGAAAGATCCGTAATTGCACTTGTCATGTATTAACCATTTCCTGTGGTCTTTCTCACTAGGTCTTGCAATGACAATCCAGGCTGCTTCCTGTACATAATTAAACAAGGATGATGCTTGGCTATCATTCAAGCTCTTCCAACATTTCACTAGGTCTATAACCGATAACGCAAGGCGCTCCAATGATGCTGATTGACGGAGACAAGCCGATTTGAATATGCATGTCTCTTAGCATGCACCTATACCTGAGATACTCGGCAATAGCCATTCTGCAAATGGGTTGGTCCAGTTCATTCAGACCAGATTAAATAGCAGTTAAGCGCGCACGAGCACGTTGATTAACATATATCTGGAATGACAAGTTAAGAAACATGCAACTGCTTTCACATATATCCACTGCACAGATTATCAATAAGTCAACTTTTTCCCAGGCAATCATGTTGAGTATAATATGACTGCAAGTGCACCACAAGAAAGTGTCATTATATAATGTATTACTTTACACCCAACAAAAGAAACAAAATCGATTCCAGAGATGAAACTGATACATATAGATAACAAGTGATTAATCCTGAAACATACAAGGATTAACATCATGGATTTGCAAATACGAGAAACACCGATAACATAGAATTTGTTAGTTAGTTGTTGCCAATTAGAATGTCTAAGGATACACTACAACAACAAATTGTAGCCATTACATCACAAAGGCCTAAAAAAAGAAGTTGGTTAATTAATGTTGTCATGTTTAGAACAAATGAAACGCTATACAGAACCCTATAAACAGCTTATAAACACCTCCAACTCCAACCATTTTGATATTTCCCAATTACAAAGTGATTAGAACATCTATTAGCGATCTCGAATTAAGAAATGGAGATGATAATTAAGTACCTTAGAAACATCAGTTATAGTAACTAATTGCAAATTAAGTACCTTAGAAACATCTGGTTGGAGCTTGTGTTATCTTTTAACGCACGGAGCGCAATCAAGCCTGAGCAAATTTCATCAACCGGGAGCCAAGAACGAGGGAAGTAGGGAGGGAAATCCAACTGATTTCAAAATACAATAAGGAAGGGAAATCAAATTCATTTATGGGTTATGCCTCATTTCAGGAGCCCATTAATATTTTTAGACCCAAGCTTCTTTGTGACTCAAATTTATTGCATTAAACTGAACATAATATTATTGAATTCAAGTCTATTTAGAGGTTGTTTGATAGAACTGAAAATAAAGTGTTGAAAAATTAAGTACTGAATTTTAAGTGACGAGTATTATAAAAGCTGAAATAAAAGCTGAAAGTATTAAGTTATTAAATTGTTTGGTTTGTACTGAAAATTAACTACTGAGTTTAAATAATTTGTTTGATAACTGCAATGCGAAAAATTATGTAATTATTAATTGGACAATTTTATCCTTTGTCGGCAAATCAATTTAAAGAAAAAATACTATAAATTGAATATACACATGATAAATTTTCAAACAAAATTAAAAACTATACAAATTTTGTTAAAAATTTGATTTTGCAGTTTGCTCAATTTTTTCGGTATTTTTGCGCATATATTTATACTGTTATTTATCACTCAATTCAATAAGAGAATATAATCTTAAAGTGACAATATTTTTAATTTTCCTTATGGAGTGATACTAAATAAATTGTAATTTATAAATAGTACAAGAAAGAAACAAAAGAATCCCTATTAATTTATTTTTGTAAGCAGATTGCTCATGTAGATCCTTTTATACATTATATTTTTATGGTTTAGTTAAAACTTTGGGATGAAGGGTATATTAGTCCACAAAATTAAATACTGCAAATAACTTATTGAACGTGATTACTCAATCACTTTAAAATTAGAAACTGGGTTGCTATTTACAGCCCACTTTTTCCGAACTACGTCCCACTTATGCCCAAAATACCCCTCTCGTAATTTTCTTCTTAATTTTGATGTTTAAAACCTCTTAACAACCTATTTTTCAAGATTAAACTTTTTAACATCAAAATCACACTTTTTGCTCTCAATCATGGACAAAAACACGAATAAAGTACGAAAACGAACCCAAAAAACAGTTAATTTGATCAAAGATTTTAAAAAGTGGATTGATTATAGTTTGAATGCCGTTTTTATGGAGAAACGGCCATCGTGGCCGTTTCACCATAAGGAGGAACGGCCGAGTTGGCCATTCCACCATAAGGAGAAACGGCCTCCACGACCGTTTCTCCATAAGGTGAAACGGCCACCAAGGTCGTTTCTCCTTATGGTGGAACGGCCACCATGGCCGTTCCTCCTCAGAACAAACGGTTTTGTTGGCCGTTTTTCATAAAAAAAAAAAAATCGAAACAAAGAATTCAAGGTTTTTTTAATGTTCGAGTACATCGTCTTCTAATGATTGATCATCATTGTTCCATTCCGGATTCATTGGATCATTCGACATCTCAAATTCTGAATTTTTAATGTTCGAGTTTCAAAATTAGGTTTTTTTATTTGAGAGCTTTCAACTTTTATCTTTTATGACTCGTCCATAATGAAAAGGGCAAATTTGTCAAAGTGGGCTGTAAATAGTGATACCTAATTAGAAACGTGGTCACTTAATTTTGTAAGTAAAAAATTTTAGCTTATTACTTTAAGTGAATAATGACTTACTTGAAAAATTTAAGTGGTTAAAAAAATGCATTATCAAACACACTTAAATTGGATAAGTGCTTAAACAATTAGTTTAAGTCAATTTTCTTGTTACCGAAGGAATATTATTATATTAAACTGAAAATGAAAAAACTACTAATATTTATGGAAAAAATTTACTACCAAAAATGACTAATGTATAAAGACAAAGGGAGTATAATGTAACTTTTCCATTCAAATTCCATTATTCTTTAAAATTAGAAAATCCGTCATCCAGTTTTTCATGATTATTGTATAAATCGTTTCTTTTAAAATAAAGAAATAAATTAGTAAAAAATCATGCAAAAGCGGGAGATGATAGAAATTGGAAAGGTAAAAATTACTTGTCCCGACAATTTGATAAAATAAAACTTTTAACTAAACAATAGTCTATCCCATTAGCAAAACGTTTAACAAAACGGTATATAGCAACTAACAAGCTCATTAAGTAATAACCAATAATCTTTGACTATGTTGTTAAAATGTGAAAGAACTTCTGACTTAATTACTTGTAAAATTGTAGTTTGATTAGAAGTTTTCACAACCGCAAATTTGCTATATAATTCTTTGTTCTCAAGAAAAAAAACTTTTGGAATATGTTTAACACACCACGTCATTATCAATACTCAAGGAATGACAATTTTATATCCTGGAATATATTTTAGAATCTAAATCCATATTTTAATATAAACTCATAATTTAGGGTATAAAATCTGATTATAATTAACTAATTACAACCAACTAAAGTTGGTTAGAGTGGTTAAGAATCTCAAATCGCTTAGGTGAAGTCTCGAATCCTAATATATGCAAACAACTTTAAGTCTTGAACTGAGGTGAAATTTCTTAAAAAAAATTAACTTCCAAAATATAAAATTTTATTAAAATCTGGCGCCAATCAAAACTAGTTAGAAGTTGAAATAGGGCCGGACCGACCTAGCAATTTCCAAATTAGGTTAAGAGGCGGTGAATTAGTATAAAAAGAAGACAGCACATCTGCGTGCTTTTCAAGTTAGTACCTCTTATTTTCAGGTTTCTTTTCTTGTTACTTTTATTTTCAGGGTTATCAATATTTTCTGAATTTGTGCGTTTTACTGTTGTTTGTGATTCGCTGAATTAACAACAATGTCAGTTCCGTTCGTTGGTTTCAAATTCGTTCCTACCGACGAAGAACTGGTTGGTGAATTTCTGTTCAAGAAATTGACGGGCACACTTTGCCTTGATGGTTCCATTCTGATTCCTTGGTACGATTTGTACTCTAAAGAAGAGCCATGGCAGGTTTTTCAGAGGTTTCATCCTAATTCATCTTATGGTCATAACGAATGTCTTTATTTCTTTACTCAACTCAAGAAAAAAACCGTACATTCTAGAGCTGCCAGGAAGGTTGGTGATGGAACTTGGCACGGAGAAGATGCCGGGAAGAAGATTGTGGTGGACGTTGAACTTGATGGTGAGAAGGTTTCGTTGAAAGCTTTGAAGAAGAGGTTTAGTTATAGAAATAAAAAATCTGATCAGAATTGTTGTTGGACAATGCATGAGTTTTCGATTTCGGAGTTCAATGGTGAGCCTGAGATTGTTCTTTGTCAATTAAAAAAGAACGATTCTACGGCCATGGCTAGTCCTAAGCGAGAAGTTGTGATCAAAAAGAGGAAATTGGAAGTCAGCAATGACAATGTTGATCGTAGTCATAATGAAAGTCAATTGCTTGGAGATGAAATTACTGCTGATTATTCGATTGAAAAGGCTAGCGATACTTCTGTGAGTGATACTAAAGGTGAAAGCATGGTGGTTCTAGATGAATCACAATTGGAGTTTACGAATAATACCGTTCAATCTAGTAATACTTCTGTGGGTGACACTAATGCTGAAAGGATGGTGGTTCCAAATGAATTGCAATTGGAGTTCACAAATAATAACAAATCTGATGGCGATAGTTCGGGGATTGTACGTGAACTGGAATTTGAGCTGATGAATAACACTGATACGGATGGTGAAGGCATTGTGCTTAGGGATGAACAGAAATTGGGATTCGACAACAATGTTGATACTGAAAGTAATAATGAAGATATGGAGTATAGAGATGAAGAGATGGATATGGATTTTTTCTGGAGTAGTATGTTGAATATGGATGAGATTAGTTCTTTCACATTCTGATATCTTACCAGCTTTCTTGTAATCTATATGAAAGCAATTTTGAAATTTGTCCAGATATTTTACTAGATTTATGACGTAGATAGAAAATTGTAATGACACGGGAATGCAATTTTTTGTAGGAAATTTATATAGGTACTGAAAATTGTAAAGAAGCCATTTTGGTTTACTATAATGTATGAATTTTGCATTTATATGATTTCTTTGTAATTGTGTTAATAATCCTACATGACCAAATCTATGGCGGGTTGATCGAGTTCAGTTGGACTAGCCAAAGAAAAGCATGCCCAGAATGACAAATTCAAAAACATCATCTGTCATCTATTTTCAGAGAATCAGGACACCACAAGAAAGCGTCATTACACCACGTATTAATTTATAACCAAAAAAACTAATATAAAATGGAATTGCAAAGTGATTACACTGATGCATATAAGTATAGCTTCTATAAATATATGTGTTTCGATGAACTTAGTTGTATGTGTGGATTGCACTGGTGCAAGCATTACCGTCCATTTCATGATTTGCACTATACGAGTTCCCTGTTTCTGAAAAATGTCTGCTCTGTACTGAACCGGTCCTAGAAGGCCCTGCTCACGAGGTCTTGCAATGGCAATCCAGGCTGCTTCCTGTACATAATTAAACGAGGATGATGCTTGGCTATCATTCAAGCTCTTCTTACATTTCACTAGGTCTATAACCGATAACGCAAGGTGCTCCAATGATGCTGATTGACGGAGACAGGCCGATTTGAATATGCATGTCTCTTAGCATGCACCTATACCTGAGAAACTCGGCAATGGCCATTCTGCAAACGGGTTGGTCCAGTTCATTCAGACCAGATTAAATAGCAGTTAAGTACGCACGAGCACGTTGATTAACATATATCTGGAATGACAAGTTAAGAAACATGCAACTGCTTTCACATATATCCACTGCATAGATATCAATACAAGTCAACTTTTTCCAGGCAATCATGTTGAGTATAATATGACTGCAATTATTTAACGTATTAATTTACACCCAAAAATAGGAACAAAATCCATTCCGAAGTGATAAAACTGATACATATAGATAACAAGTGATTAATCCTGAAACATACAAGGAGTATCATCATGGATTTTGCAAATACGAGAAACACCGATAACATAGAATATGTTAGTTAGTTAGTTAGTTGTTGTTGCCAATAAGAATGTCGAAGTGTTCACTACAACAGAAAAATATATGACTTGGCAAACAGGCAGCCTGTGAAAATGTGTTTTGAAATATTATCGAAAGATCATTGACAAAATTAAGGTTAAAGCATCTGTCTCGTCGAATAAACTCCTTGATTTACCAAAAACAAATTTATTTAAATGTGATCTAGGTATTATCATAATGAAGTTATTTCATAGTAAAGCTTTAATGTTCAGCCTAACCAGGATGATGCTGTTACAGAACCCTACATTGAACCTGGGTGTGATGGCAACGAAAAACAATAGAAGACCTATAATCATAGAATCCTCTCAAGGTGGAAATTTTCTAGAATTTTGTCTTGGGGAAACTGGTTTTAGATGTTCTTGTGGAAGGCATTGAAGCAGATACACTTAAACAACATTGTGTCCTAATGAAGTTATTTCCATTAAAGCATTTTAAAGAACTCAGCAATTAATTTCACCAACCATATTGAATTGGTACCATTCTTTAAGTGGTAAGCCCCGACTTCAATCGTGTGTGCGGAGGACCAAAACAGTCTTTGATGAACTATACATCGTTTTGGTAATGAAAACTCGAAACATGAGTCTAGACAAATTACTTATTCTAGCTATTACATCACAAGGCCTAAAAAAGAAGTTGCTAAATGTTTTTTTGATCAATAAGAAATTTTATTAGAACAGCAGCATACAGCAGAAACCATACAAACTCAGAATAGCCTTATTTGGAGGAAACAAACAACAACCCAATCAACCAGTTATACAAGCCAATAAAACTATACAGGGAAAGAATCAAACAAATTAAAGAAAGACTAATCCCATATATGAATGTCATAAGAGGGAGGGATTTTTAAGCTTTGTAGACGAAGTTTAATGAAGAAACAAATAGACCGAATCACAGCAGGGGTCTCAAAGAGAATATGCTGAAAATAATTTTTTTTTCTAGCTTGCCAAACCTGATAAACAGCCACTGAGAATGCTAATCGTCGCAAACCAGCAATTTCAACCCAAACTACATTGGATATGGGACATCGGAAAAACTACACCGAGGTATATTATTCCTACCCCAAACTGCAGAAAACCAGTTAAGATTCGCCCCATGTCCTCGTAGGTGCTTCCAAGCAGAAATAATGGAAAATTTGCCATTAACAGAAAAAGGCCATCGAATAGCATCAGGAACATCTGAACAATGAATCATGTCCTTAAAAAAACGGTATAAAAACCTTCTTCTTATAAACACATCCAACTGCAACCGTTTTGATTTTTCAGCAAACACAAATCAGCATATAGTCCCCAATTATACAGTAATTAGAACAACCATTAGCGATCTCTCCCTAATCTAATTGCTCTCTGGTACACTCTTCATCATGTTCAAAGCTCAACTCACCAATTGAGATTGCATTGCCTAGGAATTGTCAATCAGATTCCAGACCATTTGAGGAGTCCATTTATATTTGTAGACCCATTTATTCGCCTGCTACTAAAGCCTTGTTCTTTATAACTCCAATTTACAAAATTGAACTGAAATTTATTTAATCGAAACCTAATTAAGAAAAATTACTAAACTGAATTAACCGCTACTAATATAATGTAATTTTTCCGGTTCAAATTCCATGAATTCTAGAAATCTTATTGTGTCCACTACATTCCTTTAAATTAGAAAATCCGTCTCCCAATCTTTCATGAGCAACTAACAAGCTCATTAAGTAATCAACAATCTTTTAATTATGTGGTTAAAAGGTGAAAGAACCTCTAACGGACAGTTCATTGATTACACCACAACTAATAGATTTGAATCAACTTGTACCTTTTGTCAACCATTATCTTTAAGCCAACTCAAAACTTCTCGTAACGACAAATCTTCCTTCAGTTTGTTAAAGAGAGCATTTCTTATTTACATATCTCTATTTAGATTTTTACTTTTCTTCAAGTAGCATGTTGACTTCTTTTTTTAATAAATTTGTAAGCGGGATGATTCGAACCTGAATTTCCCACTCACGCATTGGCGAGTGTACCAATTGGGTTAAAGTCAATTGGTAAATAACATGTTGACTTGATATTATGTCAAACATTTTTCTTTTTTCTTTTGAACGGATGTCAAACATTTTTATTTTTTTCTTCGAAGACAACGAATGTCAAACATTATTAATTTTGTTTTATTTTATTTTTGTTAAATCTGTAAAACACGTATTTTTTGAAAAAAAAAATAAAATCACACTCTTATCTAGAAATCAGTGAAAAAACAAAGATTTTGTTTGTAATTTTCCTTGAAACTAATGCGGTTAGATGTACGTTAATGCTAATCATCATCCTTGTTATTTGGAAACTTAGTCCAATTGTTACATAAATATAGAATGAAAAATTAGATTAGCTGTGTATTCATGGTTTTCAATTCTGAATTTGGTTAATAGCTTTAGCTTCTAAAATAAAGCCTATTACTTTTCTATCAAGTCGGTTTTTCCTAAAAAGTGAATTGACACCCTCTCTAACCATTTGACTTTAAGTGCAACCTCACCTTTTTTTAATATCACTAACATGTTGAGTATTTATTTGCTAACAATTGTTGCCACGTATTTATTTTAAAACACAATTTTGTTTGCAAATAACACAACCACAATATTTATTTCTCCTGCCCTAATAATAAATAAATATAAAATTAATCATTTACTCTCCAAAAGTGAAATTCTAACATATACACTCTCTTTGTCATCAATATTTATCAAACTAATAAGTTATATTACGTTGTACTTTTAGTATCAAAATTCTAAATATACTTTGTTTTTATATTTCATTTTGCTATTATCATTTATATACAAGTTTTTTTTTTGAGAGTTTTATATTTGTCAAATTTGAAATTCGAACTCAAGGCCTCACGCTTAACAGTGAAAATATACAAAGTAATAATTATTTTGTAGGATAATAAATTAACCATAAAAAAGGATACAAAAAAAGTCCTCAATCTTTTACATAACACACTGTTTAGTTTCACTATTTTGAAAAACGCATTATAAGGTCCCTATCATAATTAACTCTACGGTCCTTCTGTCTATTTTGTTAAGGGTTGTTGTATTTCGGAATGCACATGCAGACATCAGATAACAGAATCACATAATCATTTTGTATAACAGTATAGCTCTCTTGAAAATTAAAATATGATACGTTAAAAATCTAAAAAATGAACAAAAAAAAGACTAAAAAATTAATTATGGCAAAAAATAAGAACCTCATAATGTGTTTTTCAAATTAGTATGACTAAATAGTGTGTTATATAAAAACTTAGGGACTTTTAAATTATTCACCCTAAAAGAATCTAAATTTTATATTTCAAAATTTAGGCACTGCTCTTTTTTACTAAAAAAAATTGAATTGAATTGAACTAAAATTTTGTGAAATTTGCTTAATTAAACTGAATTGAATTTTACTGAATTTAAGTGTACCATATAAACTATGATCTAAGAGACCACAGGTTCGAATTACATCAGAAGTGGAGGATAAAATGATCTAAAAGACCATAGTGTAAGTGCAATTGCACAATTTCTTTTTTTAAAAAAAAAAGTGTGCATCACAAACTTAAAAGTGTTTAAAATTTTAAAATATTAATTCCTTAAAAAAAATTGTCTAAAATTTTAATTAATGAATTAATTAAAAAGTATAAAATGACGTGGTACAATTATGGGATATATGTGGATTTTTTCTTCCTCTTTTCCTCTTTTATTTATATTAAAAAACATTGGGAGCATATCATCAGTGTGCATAAAACCTAAGCAGATACTAAAAAAATAAAGAAAAAACCTACTCAGATACTAAAACCGACTTCTTTAAGTTTCCGAAAGAGTCAAAAATAGTTGCCCTAACAACTATAAAAACATACTTGTACTTGCTTTCCAAGTTAACTTCTTTGTTCTTCTACTAATCGTGGGTTAACACTCTCTGAATTAACAATGTCGATTCCGTTCATTGGTTTCAAATTCGTTCCTACTGATGAAGAATTGGTCGGTAATTTTCTGTTCAAGCAACTAACGGGCACACTTTGCTCCTATGGGTCTACGCTGGTTCCTCGCCACGATTTGTACTCTCAAGAAGAGCCATGGCAGGTTTATCAACAGTTTGATCCTAATCCCTCTTACGGCCATAATGAGTGTCTTTATTTCTTTACTCAACTCAAGAAAAAACCGAGAGATTCTAGAGCTGTGAGGAAGGTCGGTGATGGAACTTGGCACGGTGAAGATGCTGGGAAGAAGATGGTCGTGGAGGTTGAACTTGATGGTGATCAGAAGGTTCCGTTGAAAGCTATGAAGAAGAGATTTAGTTATAGAAACAAAAATTCTAATCATAATGGTGGTTGGATAATGCATGAGTTTTCGATTTTGGAGTTCGATGGTGACACTGATACTGTTCTTTGTCAATTAAAAAAGAATGAGTCTGGAGCAGCGGCTAATGTTAAACGTCTGGGCAAAAAGAGAAAACTCGAAACTGAAAAATTGAAGAATGATTATGATGATCAGTGTCTTAGTCATGGTGAAAGTAATGAGTTCGGAGAGGTAGTTACGGTTGATTTCACTGAACAGACTATGGATGTTGCTATGGCTGAAGAAGGTTTCATTGAAAACACGAAATCAAATTTTGGTGCTGGTTTTGAAGTCGTAAACTCGGAAGTGAATAGGAATTCTGATCTTGGTGTTGAGACCATGGGGTTTGTAAACGAACTGAACAATGGTTCCAGTGTTTATAGTGGAAGCGTGGTGATCGGAGATGAATTAGAACAGGACTTCAACAATAATGGTGAAAGCAACAAGTTTAGGGAGGAAGACATTGTTCACTTGATTGAACAGACTATGGGTACTGTGGATGAAGAAGGCGTCAATGAAAAGACCAATTTGGAATTCGAGAATGATTCATACATTGTTGGTGAAATCATGGAGTGTGGAGACGAATTGAACTTAGGAGTAAACAAGAATTCCGATGTTACGGTGCTTAGAGATGAATCGAATTCTGAATTGAACACTACTTTTGGCTCTATTGGTGAAAGCATGGTTATTGGAGATGAATTGGAATGGGATTTCAACAGTAATGGTGATACTAATAGTCATAAAGGAAGCGGTGACCTCAGGGAGGAAGACCTTGACGATTTCATCAAGAGTCTGTTGAATCCGGAATATTTAGTTACTTCTGATTCTGATACTCAACAAGACCTTTTATTTCCTCAAAGCATTTTTGCAGAAACTTCTCACATAGTCTGACATCTGATAGCATAGACCGGATTGTAATTACACTGCAATTTTTTAGCAACTTCATTTAAGTAACTAATATGGTTATTGAAAATTGTAAAGAAAGTAATTCTGTTCACTAGAATTAATGCATTTTGCATCATCTAATTGATTTGAACTGATTTCTTTGAATTTATCTTAATGATTGTGTTAAGAATATGTTTAATTCTTTGTAAACTAGTGCTATTTGTTATTTGAATGCAGTGTGATTCTGATATTTTAGATTTACAGCCCAACAATATGGTCCAGACAATAAGCATCAACAGAAAGGCCATCTCGTTGATGGATCGGTAACTAGTTCATATGGACCGGGTTCTGACATTGTGATTCCGATATTTTAGATGTACTGCATTACTTGTGAATTAGAGTTGTTAATTTCAACAACTCAACCTTCAACACAATAAGCATTTTCGTTCACATTTACCTGAGAAATTATACAATAGCCCTCTCGCGGATGGATCAGTAGCGAGTTCATTTGGACCGGGTTCGTTACAGAATTTCTCCTTTAGTAGTGGCTACTAAATGAGGGCAAGCACCTTCATTGGCATATATCCAGCAAATGAAAATCAGCATAGATAAAACTCTTAGGAACAAAGTCAAGTTTAAACACTTCTTCCTGCACATGGAAGACATAACTCAACATGAAACACCCTTTATCTCGTCTTGAGACCATATTTCCTTTGTTTGTAAAACAGATATGTTTTAGCACTACTTAAATTTACAATTTTTCGCGCATTGGAAACTAACACACCAGCCTAGGAAAGACCCGCAATTGCACTTGTCACATATTATTTCCTGTGGTCTTTCTCCCAAGGTTTTGCAATGGCAATTCCAGGCTGCTTCCTGCACATAATTAAATGAGGATGATGCTTGGCCACCATTCAAGCTCCTATACTTCACTAGGTCTGTAACCAATAACGCAAGGCGCTCCTATGATACTGATTGATGGACAGGCCGATTTGCATATGCATGTCTCTTAGCATGCACCTATACCTGAGAAACTCGGCAATGGTCATTCTGCAAATGGGTTGGTCCGGTTCATTCAGAAAAGATTAAATAGCAGTTAAGTGCGCACGAGCACCTTGATTAACATAAACATATATCTAGAATGACAAGTTAAGAAAACATGCAACTACTTTCACATATATCCACTGCACAGATTATCAATAAGTCAAAAAAAATTTAGTCAATCATGTTGAGTATAATATGACTGCAAGTGCACCACAAGAAAGTGTCATTATATAATGTATTATTTTACACCCAACAAAAGAAACAAAATCGATTCCAGAGTGATGAAACTGATACATATAGATAACAAGTGATTAATCCTGAAACATACAAGGATTAACATCATGGATTTGCAAATACGAGAAACACCGATAACATAGAATTTGTAAGTTAGTTGTTGCCAGTTAGAATGTCTAAGGATACACTACAACAACAAATTGTAGCCATTACATCAGAAAGGCCTAAAAAAAGAAGTTGGTTAATTAATGTTGTCATGTTTAGAACAAATGAAACGCTATACAGAACCCTATAAACAGCTTATAAACACCTCCAACTCCAACCATTTTGATATTTCCCAATTACAAAGTGATTAGAACATCTATTAGCGATCTCGAATTAAGAAATGGAGATGATAATTAAGTACCTTAGAAACATCAGTTATAGTAACTAATTGCAAATTAAGTACCTTAGAAACATCTGGTTGGAGCTTGTGTTATCTTTTAACGCACGGAGCGCAATCAAGCCTGAGCAAATTTCATCAACCGGGAGCCAAGAACGAGGGAAGTAGGGAGGGAAATCCAACTGATTTCAAAATACAATAAGGAAGGGAAATCAAATTCATTTATGGGTTATGCCTCATTTCAGGAGCCCATTAATATTTTTAGACCCAAGCTTCTTTGTGACTCAAATTTATTGAATTAAACTACTTGAACGGAATATTATTAAATTGAAGTCTATTTAGTGAAGGAAAATTATTAAGGCCCCGTTTGGTAAAGCGTTTCGTGGGAGCATATAGCGTTTCGTAGGAGCATATTGCATTTTTGTTCCAATATGCTCACAAATAGGTGTTTGGTTATATTTTTGGAACTACAGCATTTAGAGTTTTGGAACCAAAACGGAGCGTTTCGTGAAAAGCTCCAATTTGGAGCTTTTCGTGAAACGCTAGTTTGTATTTTAAACCACAAGTAGACTTTGACAAAACTACCCCAACTTATTTTTTTAATTTATATTATTATTAATTTATATTGGTAAATAGTATACCCGTATAAGTGTTTTCACATGTCAACAGCAACTGTTTTTATAATTCTTCCAAACACTAATTATCCAACAACTATTAGCAAACAGCAACAACAAACAGCAACAGCTAACCGCAACAGCTAACAGCAACAGCTAAACGCAACATCTAACCGCAACAGCTAACAGCAACCGCAACACCAAACGGAGCCTAAATCAAACTGAAAAATAAAAAAACGACTAATGTTTGCGGAAAAAATTTATTACCAAAAACGACTAACATATAAAGATGAAGGGAGTATAATGTAACTTTTCCATTCAAATTCCATGAATTTTAGAAATCTAATTGTGTCCACTATATTCCTTAAAATTAGAAAATCCGTCATTCAGTTTTTCATGATTATTGTATAAATCTTTTTCTTAATAAAAAAATAAATTAATAAAAAATCATGCAAAAGCGGAGAAGATAGAAATTAGAAAGGTACAAATCACATCTAACTAAACAATAGTCAATTCCATTAGCAAAACGTTTAACAAAACGCTATATAGCAACTAACAAGCTTGTTAAGTAATAATCAATAATCTTTGACTTTGTTGTTAAAATGTGAAAAAACTTTTGATGGACAGACCATTGATTGCACCACAACTAATAGATTTGAGTCAACTTGTACCTTTTGTTAACCATTATTTTTAAACCAACTCAAAACTTGTCGGAACAACAAATCATCCTCGAGTGTGTTAAAGAGAAAATTTTTTATTTTCAAATCTTTATGAACTGATGATTACTTAAGTAAAATTGTAGTTTGATTAGAAGTTTTCTCAACCGCAAATTTGCTATATAATTCTTTGTTCTCAAGAACAAAAAAACTTTTGAAATATGTTTAAGACACCACGTCATTATCAATACACGAGGAATGATAATTTTATACCACGGAATATATTTTAGAATCTAAATTCATATTTTCAAAATATAAACTCATAATTTAGGGTATAAAATCTGATTATAATTAACTAAATTAAATCTGATTATAGTTAGAAGTTGAAATAGGGCCGGACCGACCTAGCAATTTCCATATTAGGATTAGTTCCGTTTAAGTTAAGAGGCGGTGAATTAGTATAAAAAGAAGACACCACATCTGCGTGCTTTTCAAGTTAGTATCTCTTATTTTCAGGTTTCTGTTCTTCTTACTTTTGATTTCAGGGTTATTAATATTTTCTGAATTTGTTGTTTGTGATTCGCTGAATTAACAACAATGTCGATTCCGTTCGTTGGTTTCAAATTCGTTCCTACTGACGAAGAACTGCTTGGTGAATTTCTGTTCAAGAGATTGACGGGCACACTTTGCCCTAATGGTTCCATTCTGATTCCTTGCTACGATTTGTACTCTAAAGAAGAACCGTGGCAGGTTTTTCAGAGGTTTCATCCTAATCCCTCTTATGGTCATAATGAATGCCTTTATTTCTTTACTCAACTCAAGAAGAAAACCATACATTCTAGAGCTTCCAGGAAGGTTGGTGATGGAACTTGGCACGGAGAAGATGCTGGGAAGAAGATTGTGGTGGATGTTGAACTTGATGGTGAGAAGGTTTCATTGAAAGCTTTGAAGAAGAGATTTAGTTATCGAAACAAAAAATCTGATCAGAATTGTTGTTGGACAATGCTTGAGTTTTCGATTTCGGAGTTCAATGGTGAGCCTGAGGTTGTTCTTTGTCAATTGAAAAAGAACGATTCTACGGCCATGGCTAGTCCTAAGCGAGAAGTTGTGAACAAAAAGAGGAAATTGGAAGTCAGCAATGACAATGTTGATTATAGTCATAATGAAAGTCAATTGCTTGGAGATGAAATTACTGCTGATTCGATTGAAAAGGCTAGCGTTACTTCTGTGAGTGATACTAATGGTGAAAGCATGGTGGTTCACGATGAATCACAATTGGAGTTTACGAATAATACCGTTCAATCTAGTGATACTTCTGTGGGTGACACTAATGCTGAAAGGATGGTGATTCCAAATGAATTGCAATTGGAGTTCACAAATAATAACGAATCTGATGGCGATAGTTCGGTGATTGTACGTGAACTGGAATTGGAGCTGATGAATAACACTGATACGGATGGTGAAGGCATTGTGCTTAGGGATGAACAGAAATTGGGATTTGACTACAATGTTGATACTGAAACTAATAATGAAGATATGGAGCATAGAGATGAAGAGATGGATATGGATTACTTCTGGAGTAGTATGTTGAATATGGATGAGATTAGTTCTTTCACATTCTGATATCTTACCAGCTTTCTTGTAATCTATATGAAAGCAATTTTGAAATTCGTCCAGATATTTTACTAGATTTATGACGTAGATAGAAAATTGTAATGACACGGGAATGCAATTTTTTGTAGGAAATTTATATAGGTACTGAAAATTGTAAAGAAGCCATTTTGGTTTACTATAATGTATGAATTTTGCATTTATATGATTCCTTTGTAATTTTGTTAATAATCCTACATAACAAAATCTATGGCGGGTTGATCGAGTTCAGTTGGACTAACCAAAGAAAAGCATTGCCAGAATGACAGATTCAAAAACATCATCTGTCATACACTATTTTCAGTGAATCAGGACACCACAAGAAAGCGTCATTATACCAAGTATTAATTTATAACCAAAAAAACTAATATAAAATGGAATTGCAAAGTGATTACACTGATGCATATAAGTATAGCTTCTATAAATATATGTGTTTCGATGAACTTAGTTGTATTTGTGGATGGCACTGGTGCAAGCATTACCGTCCATTTCATGATTTGCACTATACGAGTTCCCTGTTTCTGAAAAATGTTTGCTCTGTACTGAACCGGTCCTAGAAGGCGGCAATTTGATATCATCTTCGCTACAGAATTTGGAAAACCTTGGCAAAGCTGACAATAGAATTTAAACTAATAAGCATTTCAAAAGACCAAACATATCTCCGGAGTTTCCTGACAGTATTAGATAGTGAAGCATACGAAATAATGAATTCATGCCACATAAAAGCTTAGACTTCTTCATTTTTGGTATGTGTTCATCAATTGTTCGATTCTATCTGCTACTTATTTTAGCATCGCACATACTTCTCTATCTTCATCAACATTCAAGACTCAGAATCATACATAGAGACCTTACAGCTAGTAATGTATTACTTGATAACCAAATGAACCCCAAAATTTCCGATTTCAGCTCAGCAAGAACCTTCAGTGGAGATCGGACTGAAGGAAGCACAAAGAGAGTGGTTGGAGCATGGTAAGTCTTACATGTATACTAACAAAAGTAAATTAAACAGTAAAAGCAACAGTGAATAACGAAGTAAAAACGTAGACTAAGGGCACCAATACACGTGTCCAAAACAATTACAAGAACTCATAATAAGTCCAGCGGATGTGCTTAATTCTGCCCCGTGTAGAACGAACAATAAGCGGCTACAAGACCTATAAATAGCTTAATGGTGCAGAACGGATAAGGAGGATGACAAACACTTGCTTATTTCAAATTAAGTACCTTAGAAGAACGTTACCAAAAAGTAACTTAGAAGAACTATCAATTTCAGTAAATAATTGCAAATTAAAGACCATTTAGATGTGATATTACTATATAAGCTTTAGCTCAAGCACGGTCTGATATTGACCTGCAGTAAAATGTAAATGTCAAATGTTACTCTAACTTTCGGATGGGCAGTAATTAATTAACCGTCGATTCTACTACGAGCTATCTATTTTTACTTCTCCTGTTTATCCTTTTTAAATGTGATTACCAGCATTTCAACCCAGGGTACATTGACAAAGCTTCCACTGTTGTAAGTTTGACAAAAACTCGGTACCTAGCTAGGGAATTCACACTCAAAAGGAGTATCAACTTTCAACAAAACATTTCGTGTCTTTCAGTTACCTAAGCTTAAATTTTATAGAACTACATAGCATCAACATCTTATCGACAATTAATTAGAACAATCTTATAGGGGCACTGTGCACATAGTTGGCAAGATGAGTAAATATTCTGCCTTTTCGCCGTTACAAACTTTTCGGTCAGATTACAGTATAGCTTATCTTAATATCCGACGAATGAAATAAGAAGCCGTGGTACTTCAGATTGCCTGTTCTTTACAAGCTTTATTATTATTTGTAAATAATGACCAACTCAATGGTTGAAAGTCAATGTACCCTATAAGATAAGAGGAGGCGAGCTTAGGGTCATTGAGCTTTATGGTTGAAACTCTTTCTATAGTTGAAGAAATTGCGTATCTAAATCACGTCCGAAATAGGATATTTTAATGATTATAAACAACCAGCTACAATAATATTAATTTTTGTCTATCGAAACCTTTTATCTAAAATTTCCTCAATTCATTATTTAATTTGCAAACATTTGAAATCACATTCCTTTATTTGTAAAAATTCTAAAACCACATTCTTAGATTTGCAAAGAAAAACAAACCACATTTCTTTATTTGCAAAAATTGAAACCACATAGTTTTTTTATTATTTTTTTAAGTAAAAAGACGATGGTACCCTTGCCACGTCATCATTATTTAACGGTGTTAAGGAATTCCGCGATTTTGTTAACGTTTGAAACCACGTTCCTCTATTTGCAAAAAAAGAAACCACATTCCTCTATTTGCAAAAGTGTGAAACACAAGGGTTTTATTTGTAATTTTTCCTATAAATTATAAATTGCATTTATAACTAGGTAGGGAAATCCAATTAATTGAATTTTTTTTTTTTGACAACCAATTAATTGAATTTATTAATTTATTGCTTGATTGATGATTATAAATTAAAGGAAAATTAAAGATGACAATATTTTCTTGGTGAAATTTTATAGATGACAATCATAATATGTATTTGTAAATACAACATGGTTTTAGTTACCAAAAAAGAATTTTATTTTTTTAATAGAAAATGTGTTTGATGATTTAGACATTGATTTGTTTAAGATCTAACATGTTGACGATATTGTGTCAAACAATTTTATTAATTTTTGTTTTTGTTAAATTTGTAAAAACACTTATTTTTTTGTCAAAAATAAAAGGGTCTTTGTCTAAAAAAATCCTTGTGTATGCTAATTTTGTCAAAAAAAAAAAAATGTCTATTTTAATTTTTTTTTGACAAAAAGACAATTGTGGTTATTACCGTTATCTAGAAAAACAGAAAAATCATTAATGAAGGGTACATTTACTGTAGAAATTCTACAATGGCCCTCGTACCAATGGATCGATACCTAGTTCATTTGGACCGAGATCATTATAAATTTTCTCCTTAAAGAGTGGCAAAACGAGCTCAAGCACCTTCATTGACATAAATTTAGCATTGAAATTGACCAAACAATGACAAGTAAACAAAACAGCCAACCACTTTAATACAAATTCAGGGGAACATCTTCCTTAGTACTCTAGTTAATGGCATTCTCCTTGTTCACTTCAAAGATCATCAGTAAGTGAACTTTTTTCAGTAAATCATGTTTAATGCTTCAAGTACACGTCTTAAAAGTGTCGTTATACAACGTATTAATTTACAACCAAAAAAGAATACAAAATGGATTCCAAGGTGATGACACTGATAGATACAATCATTTGATGTAGTTCCACAAAAGTAACTTCAATGAATATTACGAGTGATTAACCCTTCAAAAATTGTGTATAGATCCTTGTTATCTGGGCCAAAAATTTCATCAGCCTTCCTTAGAGTGTCCTGAATAATAGAACATATCAGATACATTAGGTAAAAATTAGTTCAGTTAACCTTTGTTAATGGAAAGGAATAGAAAAGAAAAATATACTTCTTTTGTTTGCTTGTGAGAATTCAATTCCTTGACATTCGCAAGAAATGCCCCAAACTGCTCGTATGACAAACGGGTCCTATTTAAACAAAAGATGGAACTCCAATTAGTAAGTAGTAATGAATCGAGTTGTATGCGTGGGCTATTTTACTGCAATCAGAAAAGGAACTCGTCATACTATACAAGAACATATCAGTATTGACAAGATCCAATCTTGACTATTTTAGAACCTTGAAACTTTTAAAAACTGCAAACTTTTCAGCCATCTTTACCTGACTTGGCGAAAGAATTCTTTCCCGTCTATACGAGTTCGACCTGAAATAGACAATATCATCATGAATTTGCAATTATGAGAAACACTGATAACATGATTTGTTAGTTAGTAATCCACAATAACAAACTCTGTACATCACAAAAACACAAGACTTTGCAGAGAACCTGCAGTGCAAAAATTATCAATTAAATATTCTAATATATGCATCAAAACTAAAACTACTTACTCAAACACAAAGAAAACTCGAAAGTGTTAGTTGAAGCAATTATCTCTTTATGAAGAAAAAAGAAGTCGGTATAAAATAATTAATAATAACACCTACGCAATATGCAGGCTCAAAGCCCTGTAATTGTCTAGAACATTAGACATAGGTCACACGACTTTTGGCATCCAGCACAAAAAGACATTACATCTCAATGAAAGTTATTTCCAAAGTAAGGCTTTAAAGTTTAGACTAACCAGTATGTGATGCTGAATCAGAGCTTGACAATGAACCCGACTGTGATGGCAACGAAGAAAACATAGAAGACCCATCAGAGAATCCTCTTGAAGTGGAAAATGACATGGAATGTCGCCTTGGGGAAACCGGTTTAGATGTCCTTGTAGGAGACACTGAAGCAGATAAACTTGGAGGGGAACCCGGTGGAGTGAACCTAGGGGTACTTGTTTGGGATGCTAGCAACATGTTGTGTGATATCACAGGTCTTGACACTGTCGTTGTAGTAGCATCTAGTAAAAACAAGAGGGTTTGTCACAGCTAAAGACATAAAGGGCTGGGAAGTCCACATGAAAGTGGACAGCATTTATATTACAATTCTTGGAATTTATACTGCATCTCCTAGTGAAAACAGTCACCAACTTCAGGAAGTTGAGCACTTCTTCAACATAATGAAAAAAAACAAAAAATTTAGAACTAAACTAACTGAAGCCTACCGTCTGTTTCATGATCCCCATTGTATGAGTTTCCTACTTCTGAGAAATGGCTGCTCTGTACTGAACTAGTCCTCGAAGGTGGCAATGCCATATCATCTTCTGTAGGAAATTTGAAAAACTTTTTCTCAAAACAGAAAATAGAATCTAAACCAATTAAAACCTTAAAGCATTCTAAATAACCCAACAAGTACTTCCACCAACCATATTAAATTTCATACACTATATTAATTAGTAAGACCAAATGTCCATTGTGTATATGCAGTAGACACAAACAATCACTGATGACCTATACATCATTTAAGTGTCAAACAACAAGTTCTAGTTCCTAAAATAGGAAGGTGCTTAATTATGTCCTTTATAATAACAAACAGCTACACCAAGCCCTATAAACAGCTCAAAGGATACATAAAAGGTAAGGGGAACACATACCGTTTGGCGTCGGCTTAGCAATGATTTGCCGAGAACCTGACTGTCAAAGAACCATAACAAGTGAGTTCAAAACTTTCATAAAATGTTGTAGAACTTATACTTTAGTAAAAATCTCACTTACAGAAACACACTTACAGAACCAGTATTATCTTCATCCTCTTGTAGAGACTGCATAAGTGTCTTCCTAAACACCTCCAACTGCAACCATTTTTGTTCAAGGAACAAAAATCAACTTCTCTCACATAATTAAGAAATACTCATAAGCACAAAGTAATTAGAAAAGTCTTATTAGCTTCTTCCACTAATCTAATGGCTCTTCATTACTCTCCTCATCATGTCCAAAAAGCTCAATTCAACAACTGAGATGGCAACTAAGTCAATGGCTAGTAAAATATTGTCAATTAATACTCGCAAGCCTCAATCAAAACATCTATTAGCTTTTCACACTAATCTAATTGCTCTTCACTAAGCTCAATTCACCAATTCAGATTGCGATTAAGTCAATGGCTAGTAGAAGGATTATCAATTAACACGCGGAACCATTAATTAGAATACCTATTAGCTTCTAATCTAATTGCTCTCCAGTACTCTCTCCATCGCGTTCAAAAAGCTCAATTCAACAATTGAGATGGCAATTAAGAAAAACTCGAAAGCATAAAGTAATTAGAAAATTCGTATTAGCTCCCATCACTAATCTAATTGCTCTCTGTTCAAAAAGCTCGATTCACAAAAATCGAGATGGCAATTGAGTCAATGGCTAGTAAAACAATCATAAATTAACACTAGCAACACCTATTAGTTTCTTGAGCTCAATTGACCAATCGAGAAGACAATTAAGTCAACACTACTAAAACATTTATCGATTTCAATAACTAATCACTGAATAAGTACCTTAGAAACATCTCTCTGGAGCTTCCGAACAGTATAGGCCAGCGAAGCATTCTCTTTCAACAAATTCTCCTTTTCGAGATCAGCCTGAGCGAGTTTATCAGTTGCATCCGACAGTGAGGAATCTAGAGACTGAATCTGGTCCTGAAGATCGGAGATGAGATCATCCTTGTCGGAGAGTTTAGCCTGAAGAGCGGAAGATTCGGATTCAAGAGAAGAGATACGAGAGAAGAGAGCAACGGAGGTGATCTTACGAGCGACGTCGAGCTGTTCAAAAGGATCGGAGGGTAGAACAGCAAGAACCTCCTCGGGAAGATCGAAGGGAGATGGAGAAGATTCTTTGGACAGCATTTTGATTGGTTGATTAAAAAAAGAGTAGACCAATTGTAAAATACAGTTGGAGAAATTAAAATAATACTATTGATTTGTATAATTTGGATAATATGTGGTGTTGTGAATGGATAGATTAGGGAGTCGTTACCAAACAAATACAACTAGTGGTCTGCTCACCTCGCACCCATATCTCTTTTTTGGATTGTCTTATATCTTTTAAAGTAGGGATTTCATCTTTTGCTTAAATTGTTATAAGGTTTGATTGGTATCAACTCACCTAAACTTAGTAAATTTGTACAACTGCCAACCTCAACTTTGAAATATAACAAGTTACCTTTAAAGTAGACTAATTATAATACGTAACTCCAAATTTCAAAATGTTATGATCTAGAAACCAACGTCATGTATGTGTACATTCGGCATCATCAATAACAAACTACACTACTAGGTACATTTGATTATTGTTATCTTTTGCCACAGCTACCAAAATTTGTTACACATTTCCTTCAGAAAACAACCATCTAACTAATAAATCTTCTACATCCCTTTTTGAATCATTTCACCTTCTCTTTCAGATCATAACATTTTAAAATTTGGGGTTATGTGTTGCAATTAGCATACTTTAGAGAGTAATTTGTTACATTTTAAAGTTTAGGAGGTTAGTTGCACAAATTTGTCAAGTTTACAGAGCTTGACACCAAATTAAGCATTGTTATAATTAACTATTTAATTTTACGTGGTAGAATATGATCAAATACTAATAAATTGTAAAACATATCATTTGATGAGTTAAAAAGTAAATACATCGATGTAAACAAGTTTTTGGGACGAATATAACAAGAAAATACATGTAATTTTTGAAAAAGTCAAAGACGAGCATCAAGATTATGTGAAGAGAAAAATGGATGCATTTCATATGTAAAATTTTAAGAGTTTTTGGCGTCACGTGGATTGTTTCAAATTATAAAGTGGCATTTACATGTCAACTAATTAATGGTAAATTAGTTAAATGTGTTAGGGGTCGCTATTCTGTTATCCAAAGTTATACATGCTTCATTTCAAAAATATATAGGTTGAATTTGCATTATTTTATACGTGAAGATCAAATCAATCTTCCAACAAAAATTTTGGACCATTTCATATATTCCTCCTAATTACATTATCTTTAAATGATTATTTAGAATAATGATAATAACAAACTATATAAATACAAAAACTTCTTTTAGCACTCGCTCTTAAAATAAACGATAAATATAAATAGGTTGTATGCTTTTTTTCTTTTTTTTTGACAAGAGGTTGTATGCTTTTTTGTCTTTAAAAAACAACCATCACTCTTGTGAATCATGTGAAAAAGTAACACTATTATTCATTAATAATGGTATCACTAATAAAAATAATGTCTAAAGAAATAAATATCAGTTAGAAAATTTTCAATGATTCTAAAGTGTATGCATGTAAGGTTTTTTTTATAAATTTTTGCATATTTTTCAATTTATGCTGATGCTTATCAGATATCATTTAGATGGATTTTATCTCAAGATAATTTTATTCATTTTGTGTATTAAGACTCAAATTCATGATGACATAGTTTAGAAAAGTTGAAGTCCTTAACTACTCAAGTCAACTATATACTTAGTTACATATTGACTTGTGATTTATAGTAAAGGTGTAAAAAAATCATTTAACGACATTTATTGATTTGGCGAATTAATCATAAAAGGTTAGGAAGACAATTTACAAGATGAGAAAATGTGTTTCATCTCCTATTCGCCAAAACAACGTATCTTTGACATAATGGGAACTATAAAAGTGGAAGGTATATCGATCATTTTGGAATGACACCTTTTTTTAATAGGTTGCATCTCCCCTAGTAGAATTTTGGTAACTACCATACGAGAAGGCGACACCGTCCCTCCTCAATTGTGGTGTCGACGGACAGGACATTCCAATTCCCCGAACCCCGATTAGATCTACCCTTATTTTGGGTTCCATCATGAGACTTCTCGGTCAAGAAGGAATTTCAATGGAGATGTTTTAACATTCGCAGCACATCCAGTTTTGAATAGGATGTTTGAAGAGCCTTCCTTGTGGGCTTAACCCAATGTGATGGGCTCCTTGATTTTATCATTTTGCTGGTGAATGAAAGCCTGTAGCTTTCCGGTCCATAGAAATTTAGTTAACAAATTCACTGGGCCTTGATTGGAATTTCGTTTTTAAATGTACATGAAAATGAAATTTAGACTCCTATCAGTCGCCGTTGTGGAAAATCGATTCACATACTGTCCTACCAAGCGCAGTCCCGTAATCCTTGAACTCATCCTGAATCTGGATTAGTCGGCCTAGTGTGGGTTCGGACACCGGATGAAAAACTAAAACTAAAATAAAACGGAAAGCTATCAATATAGAGAATAAAAAAATTCAATATCAAACTATGTCCAGATTATTGCTAAGACCATTGCTGAGTAGTAGTAATGTGGTATATATGATCTAGATTGTTAAGGGCCACTCCACCCCAAAATTGAAGGTAAGGATGATAACTGATAATACATGTATAGGTAGTATCATTCATAAATCATCTCATGAATCTGATGAATACCTCTTTAAAACCTCATACTCTTTAAAATCTCAACACCATTTAAAATTGTGGATACCAATGGATGCTCTTACCTTTTAATATCAATATATAATTATAAAAGTTTCGAAATTTAAATAACATAATTTAATATTAAAATTATATAAATGCAAAAAGTATAAATTTTAATTAATAAAGATGAATTTGATTAGTAGTGAGAGTTGTTTGACTTGGTAGATTGTGAGATTAAATACTACTAGTTATACAATAATATCTCATACACTTTATACATTCTAATAATGAACGGGACCGATACTATATATTGCATCAATTTTTATTTAGAATAATATTATTTCTTAATAAAAATGCTCAAGCAAGAACCAATTAAAAGAAGAGGTTTCACGCTTATTGACCATACTCAAATCTATAGTTAATCGACATTCAAAACACCAAGGGTCAAAAGGTATAAAATATGGTTAAGTGAGCGATATCAAATACTAGCATCTAACACGCCTAATAGATGATATATCAGTATTAAACAATTTTAACGATTATATCTATATTAATTTTATAATTATATCTTGTGTGTTATATATTTCAAAATTGGTATTTGATTATTGATTTTGCATAATTCAAACAATTATTAATTGGAACTTTATTGAAAAATGAATAAGTCCTTGAAGATTACGATCCACATTCTGATTATGATGAGTCAACAATAAATAATCCGAGTAAGGATTCATTATTGGTTGATCAAGACCCTCTATCCCATTAGTTAGCATGTCTATTTGCAAGGGATATAATATGGTCCATATTTAAATAATTTTCAAAATTTGGACTTGATTTTCACCTAATTTTTTCTGTTTAATTTAGAAGGTGAGTTTTGTTAGACGTATTGCGAATGGGGTAACATATGATCTTGCTTCGTAGAGGAAGAGCCTTTTTCAGCCAACTACTTGTGTTGAGAGTTTTCCTCCTTTTCTTGTTAATTCTATCAATCATGATCTTTGTAATAGAGTTGTGTAGTTGATAGTTTATAAAAAAAATAAAAAAATTTGTTTACTTTTATTCCACTTTTGCATGCAGCATGTAATCAAAAACATATAAAAATATATATATGAACGATAGCTCAATTACAAAAGAAAATTCCATTAAAATAACATAAATTAACAAATAATACATAAAAAAAAATGTATGTATAATTGAGAAAAGTAAGAACCTATACGAGAATTCCTAGAGCGCTATCAAAGTAGGGTACTCCTTAAAATATAAAGTACGTACGACTGGTTGATATGAAGACTATTTAGTGTATAATAAAAAAATATAAAATTCTATTCATAATTAAAGGAATACCGTACTTTGGTAGCGCTCTAGAATCTCGCTTATACGAGTTCACATACTTGATATTTATGATTATAAAAAATATAATAGTAATACTTTTCATGACAAGATAGGTTATGTATTCACAATGGTACCAAAAATAAAAATTTATCAATGATGCATTAGAAGTATTAGTTTGTGAGCATGGGCAAAACTAAGTGCAGTTTCGGGCCTCCTGCTATTAGATAAAATTTCCAAAATATCGTCGATTTTTCGGTTAAAAATTTGTCGGACACCTTTTAGATAGATCTTCTTCTAATTAAAGTTTTAAACATATATCCTGAACTCAAACTCGATACCTGATTTAAGTGATTTGAGGTCCTATATTACTCAAACTAACCTTAATTGACAACACATTATTATTAAAAAAATAATATTAACTAGGAGTAGTTTCAACCTCATGTTTCTAGAAATTATCTAGAGAAGTTGATTTTCAATGTATATTCACAAAAAAACATGCCTGTTTGTTAGAAAGATGACTATTTTTCATCAAAATATGTCTATTTTTATTGGAAATCTATAAATTAATCAGGAAGTTTGTTTATGTTTTCTTTTCTAGCAAAATACATGGACTACTAAAGAAAACTTCCATTGCAAATGAAGATTTTTCTGATGAATTTTTTTTGTATATGTACAAATGTAAAGCTGACCTCATGATATAGTAGTCATGCATTTCATTACTTAATAATAATAATAATAATAATAATAATAATAATAATAATAAGTTACCAAAAGTAAAAATGATAAAAACAGTAATTGTTTTGGGCCTGTTATTAGGTCTAGTCCTAATAAGTAAAATTTGTCTCTTTGAGCAGGTATATTGACTTTATTTATGTTAAAAATGTTATTATCTTATTAAGATTTGTGTGATAGTAAAAACTTTTAAGAATATATTTGGAACTACAATAGTTGCAAAGTTATTATTAAATAGCATTTGATACCAGAAATAATTTAACACTTAAAATTTTAAAATTTTAACAACAATAATAACTCTCTAATTATAATTATTATGAATTAGGAGTGGTGCTCACATGGTCAATGATTGACCAAATACAATTGGCTTAATACACAAAAAGCAAGAGAGGATAAGCCTATTTTCTAGTTGTTGTTACCCGGATAAGTTGAACCAATCCGAAGACGTAGCCAGCCGCAGGAAGAACTCTCTCCCAGGCAGATCACAAACCCACAAGCCAGCCCCTTTGAATCATTAAGAGGTAGAAAAGCCCCCTAAACTTGGTCAAATGTTGCAACTGTTCCCCCGAACTTTTAATTGTAACAAATTACCCCTCAAACTTGGCAAATTGTAACAAATAACCCCATATTTTGAGTTTGAAAAGTCAAATGCCACGTGTCATGCCCTTATTCGATATTTGAAAAGTCAAAGTGCCACGTGTCATGATTCTATAGGGCGTTTGAAAAGTCAAAATGCCACATGAAATGATCTTATAGGGTGTTTAAAAATTTATGCATTATTGGGGGTAATTAGTTACAATTTGTCAAGTTCAGGGGGTAATTTGTTACGATTTGCCAAGTTCATGGGGTAATTTGTTACGATTTGCCAAGTTCATGGGGTAATTTGTTACAATTGAAAGTTCGGGGGACAATTGCAACATTTGACCAAGTTTAAGAGGTTTTTTGTGTATTAAGCAATACAATTTGGTCAATCACCATTAGATCAAAATTTAAGAGTGGAGATTAGATACTAATGAAACCACCAAATTAATCTCAACCCTTAGATTTTGATCTAACGGTAATTGACCAAATTGTATTTGATCAATCATTAACCATGTGAGCACAACTGTATAAATTAGATTAACCATGTGAGCACAACTGTATAAATTAGATGATGGATAACCAAAGGCATAACCAAAGGTGGCTTGGGGTGCCTCGGTTCCCGCCCCGCCCTCCGGAGCTCCCTGGTAGGGGATGGTTGGTTCTAATCATCCATATTTTTTAATGATTAAAGATTTAGCTCCTCAATATCTTAAAAATTGTGAAAATTTCTTTTATATTTATAAAAGTACAAAATTGTTCACTAGATTGATTGTTTGAATCCACATTAATAAAAGGTCGATATATCATTAAAATATATATTTAATTTTGTAGATGTAAATTAGGATGGTTGACTGAAGAATAAGGGTCAAATTGAGTGGTCTATGAGTGTTTTGACCTGACCCAACCTTTTTCTTGGTTCAAAGATTTTAAAATAGGTTGCCGTATAAATAGTTGAGAAGACTCCATTGTAACTACAATAAACATAAAATAAAAATTGATAATGATTGATGGATTTTATACTATAACTCAACTTTACCGACCCCAATGTTGACAAATTCTTAGGAATTTTTAATGTTTTTGCTGAAAAAACCTTTTTAGCTAGTGTGTGTCAAAAATTAAAATTAGTCCATAAATTGATAAGTTCTCTCAAATTGTTATTTCATTCCTTATTTAGGTGATATGTTGATTTTATAGAAAATATTAATTATACGTTTAAAATACTAGAATGTCACTGATATAAATATTAATAATGTATTAGAACTACTTATTTTTCTTAATAAAAGTATAAGTAATGGCAGAATTAAATTTGAACATATAAGCCGGTCATATAAATATGTGTGAAATATTTATTGTATTATCAATATAGTTACAAATATTTTGAGCAAATACACAATAAAATTCAATTTATTGAAAAATTTGTAATATTTAATAGGTTTCGTATGGGTAAATAATTTATTAGTTCTTAAGTTATGCTGAAACACACTGTTTAGTCTTTGTATTTTTCGAAATATACTACTACCTTCCTAAGTCTTGTCACAATTTTAGTTCCTCCCGTTAAAATTTCTTAGAAAATATGTTAGTCAAACTTCAAAATGAGTCGACTATACTTATAATAAATCATAATTCTGTGTTTGCTCTTGCCATATTTAAAAAGTTTGACTAATAGATTCTCTAAAAAGTTTAATAGGAGGGACTAAAGTGTAAATTATGACAAAACTCAGGAATGTAACAGTGTATTTCAAAAAAATACATAAACTAAACATTATGTTTTGTCATAACTTAGAGACTAATAAATTATTTGCCCGTTTCGTATCCAGGTCATTCAGTTTTTTCTTAATACAAGAACTGATATTAAGGTAGAAGTAAAACATTTTATATATTCGATAGTACTATTTTGAACGAAGAATGCCTTAACTTAGGTACTTAAAGTATAAATTTTGACTAAAATGATTAACCATTTAAGTGCTGAAAGTTCAATTACTCCCCGCCTAATCCTCAATATATATATCTTGACAATCCCATTCAAGTGGTGATTGACTCTCTAAATTAATTTGGAGAGTCACTATTGGATCAAAGATGTTTTCAATTTAATGGTGATTTCTCCTTAATTATAGATCATTAGATTGAAAACATTCGTGATTCAATGGTGACTCTTCAAATTAATTTAGAGAGTCACTCACCACTTGAATGAGACTGTTCTAAAATTTACAACCGTTCTATTTAACACTTACCGCTTTTTAATACCCTGTAGATGGTCAATTTAAATCTTGATGCCATAGAAAAAGTATAAGCAAAATGATAGTTGGAATCTCTCATTAATTTATTTATTTGGATGTTTCCACTATCCCTTCCTAAAGATAATATCATAATATTTTATGATAAGTACAAGTGCTATTTTTGTCCAAGGGGCGAAGAATATCTTCTTTTTCCTTACAATTTACTTCTCATTATCACTTATTTATTTTAAAACTATATATTTCTTTCTATTTTAGCCCCACATTTTAAAAAAAATGCCTTTTATTATTTATTCTTTGATTTTTCATTTTCTTTTTCTTTTTGAAGTGGGAAATTATTGTGGTTTAGATGGGACCATATGATTAATCGACCTAATCAAGGTCCAGTAATGTATACATATTAGCATAGAATCAGTTGTTAACCATTATTAGAGCATTCACGGTGGTTATAGTTTTCTTCTACTTTAACTGTTAGAGAACAAATGAAACCATTGTCAGGACTATATAAAAGTACTTACAAAAATCATTGTTCTCAATTTAGTGAACTTTGGAGGGACAAAACACTAAGAATTAAGCATCAAAATAGGGAGAGGCTGTAAAGACACGGACGGCTGGATGATGGGTTGTGCACCAAACATGAAGATGAGGCGCGTCATGCTGTTTTAAATTGTGGGCTTATAATACTTTTTTTGAATTTTTTGTTTGCTTTAGCAAAAATTTTATTAATAAAAAAGTACTTCTGTCCATTCCCTTTAAAGTAAAATTCTATTTAAACAGTAAAAACTTTACTTATTTTGTAATTTTTATTCATAGGTCTCACCCCTCAAACAGTTAAAGAACAAAATTTCCAATGCACCATCGCTAATGCTCTAATAATGTGTTTGGTTGGAACATTACTAGTCCATGTATGTGATTCTCATTTTACATTATATTTTTCTCGTAAAACAAATTCATTAGTTCGATATCTCAAAATATTAGTATAAATTTTGCTGGAAAAAATGTGTTATAATAACAGTTCTATATCGTTATTTATTTTTGTATATCTAGAACCTTAAAACTACAACTGGATAAATAGAGTTTAGAAATTGAAATACATCAACTTATTCTAGGTCATGAGACTTTTTCAATGACATATTATAAGTGGAAAAATAGATGAATAAAAAATTAAACTTCAAAATGGATTACTTAGAATAAGTTTCTTGCAATTTTACACGGATAAAAAGAAATGAATTACTCTAGCTTCTTTTCTTTCATTTTTTTTCAATTACGAGTTACTCTAGTTTTTATTAATTAACTTTGTATACCTTTCGGAAAAAACCTTTGTATGTGCTAATCAGAAATATGTTTTTCTGTAAAAAAAATCAATAATATGTTTCCAAATAAATAAGAGACTTGAGATAAATGTTATCATGATGAGTCATTTATATAATAATTTCCTTGGTCCCTCACCTACTAAGCACTAAATTAATTAACAAATACAAACATATCTTCATATAATATTTCCAAGATTTTCTTTTGCATTTTATATCATGTAGTAACTAAACAAATGCCAAATTAATAAAAATTATTTATTTAATCAATTGAGTAGGAATGAATTAGATGTTGGAATCCTACCTAAAAAATAGAGATTAAAGTTGTCTCTTTGCTTTAAAAAGTTGAAATTAATTTTGGGCTTTTGTATAAATAATTTAAAGAAAGGAATTTAAAGTAAGTGGCCATGTTGCAATGTTCTTTGAACGCTGATATTTATGCTTAATTATCAGATAATTAGAATACTTTCATGTTCAACCTACAATTATCGTTATATTAAAAAATTTAATCTATTAAATTGCAGCTAGTAAGAGTAGATTTAAGTGGTGAAATACATATATTTTTTTGAAAAACTTAAGATTCGCTATTTTTATTTTGTCAAGATTTAGCTCATATTATTTATACCTAAACTTTTCTCTGCAAAATGAAAATCTATTAAATTATTCATAATATAAGTTAGAAATCCTATGATGAACATGTATAACCATGCAAATACCACAATATAGAATTATGCTAATTTCTCATTTCGTTAATATCTGCAATTTTATTTTTGGATAGATGATCCTATATGTCCATGACAATTATGCAAAAAGGGTTTGTGAGAGGTAAGGTACAAATAAGAGTTTAGAGAGAAAGAGTACAGATAAGAGTTTAGAGAGAGAGAGAGAGAGAGAGTTATCATGTGCATTTAAATGCTTATGGGTATTTATAAGGAGTTGGTGTGCCAGGTGGCTTGGTGATGTAAGGCCCTTACCCAGATTCTTAGTCGGGCCATGGATGAGTCAAATGTTGATTGTATGTACGTTATGAGGGGAGTACCCTTACAGTCAGGGCCTTACTGAACGCAGATTGAGTTTTTTGGTTGCCAGACCCAAGCCTAAACGGGCCTGAAAGCCGTTGGTGAATGGGCCTTGGATGGCAAACGCAGATCCGTTGTCAATTCCTGATACTTGAACCTCTACAATTAAAAAATTCTTGTTGATGAAATAAAAGCAAGTGATATCATGAACATGCTTTGTGCGCTTCGAATTTAATTCATGGACATATGCATGGAACATATTGCATAAAGAAAATATAAAATATAAATTTTTAGTTCAATTCGTTGTAACCGTTGAATTAATTAAAAACTTAATATTTTCTTGAATCGATTAAATATACACTTTCAATATTTTTTACCATTTCACTTAGAGTTGATTTTTTATAACAAATTTATGGAATATTTTCTTAGAAAAGAAAATTGGATAAAATAATAATAAACGATATATTTAACCGATTAAACCATATATTCATTATATTCAGTAAAAGTGGATATTAACATATGTTTGAATTAAAAAAAAAAACAAACTTAGCTGATGATTGGCCTATGCTTTTCTTAGGTAAAGTGAACAACATATATTCATTGGAATTAGGTAAAGCGAACACAATCTCAAACAAGATACAATAATTTCCTGTATTTTTTTCTTTTATCATTTTTTTTAACTATAATTTTTTTGCTTTGAGAAAGTTTTCTTTAAAATATATTCTCAAATTACTTTTTCAAATTTCCGAAAGCATAGCATGAAGATCACTGCATGCAGTGCAGTGCTCTGAGCTGAGAGGCCATGATCGATGACATTACAGCCAAAAAAAATTCACTTTTTCTTTTACTACCGTTTGGTTATTATAATTATTTATTATTAAATTATAATAAATTATGATTTTTATACGCTAGATATAATTGAACAAAATACTCAATAACATAAGATGGGAGGATGGCTTGGGAATTATCCTTGTTTATCCAACCGCTCTAGTAGGGCTCTAAATTGCCAACCGGTAAATCATAATACTCGATTTGTTCTCGAATGTATTTCGTTCAAGTTAAAAAGCGAAAAATTAAGAATTTTGTGTAAAATACTAATATACTCTTGATATTTTAATAAATATGTTTCATTTTCCATATACTCCTAAACTTTTGGTTCTGTTTCCTAAAAACTAGCAAATGATGTCATGTATTACTTTCTCCTTTTCTTGCATAATCAACAAGGGTAATATAGACAACAAAAAATTTAAAATAGGAAAGAAATGACAAAACGACATACATTTGTAAATTTTTCAATTTGCTTAAACGACATACATTCGAAAACGAAGGGAGTAATAGTTAGATTTGGAATCGTGTTGGGCGACCCTCCTCTCACGTCTAAGTTAATATGGAGCTCTAGAGTGATAAAATTAGTTAAATTCCAGATTTAAGAATACATCAAGAGACTAAAAGATTAATCTTATCTTAAAGTATGTGAATACATGTTTTTGTAAGACTAATCTAACATCGTTTTCCCCTGTTATAACTTATAAGCAGTTTTTCCTCCTAAAAACACTACATTTTGAAAAATTTGATAAAGCACTAAAATGTTAAACTTAAAAACCAAGAAGCATAAAATTTTGAGACGTCTTGGAATAGCACTAAAATGTTAAACTTAAAAACTAAGAAGCATCCCGAGACTCTTGATATTTTAACTTTTGGTGGATAATAGCCTCGATCTTTATTTTGATAATTAAGGTCATGATCTTTTTATCTTTCGATGCATAAAATTTTTAATCTTCTATTTTGATACATAAGCCCTTAAAATAACATATTTTATATTAATCTTTGACACACCCTTCACACGCCTCTTATGTTTGAAGCACGCACATTATAGACTTAACTCACTATGTGTTTTTAATTTACCAATAAATGGAGTTGTTAGGATTCTTACTTAGGACCTTTTGATAACATATTCTCTGGTACCTCGTTACTTAACTGATTGAATCAAAAGCTCGAACTAATAATTAAGGCTAACCACATCTTTTATATTAATATTTGACACAATCTCTCACGCAAATGTCGTTTGAGCTTGAAGCGTGTACATTGTAGGCCAAATCCATCATATGTTATTAATTCACCAATAAATGAACTTGTTAGGATTCGAACACAGAACCTTTTGATCACAAAGACTGTAACACCATATTATTTAATTGATTAAATCAAAAACTCGAACTAAGAGTCAAGACTAACATTATATTCTACCAATCATTAAATTGTCAAAAAATATTTACAAATACACGCGTGTAGTACACTTCTTTTATTTCAACAACAAAACATTAAAAATTTAATGTATGTAGATAAAAGATTGAAGCCTTCATGCGTTGAAAAAATGAAACTTTAACTTCTAAATTAATAAAATAATAGTAGTAAATTTATATAAAAAAATTTAATAATAGCTATGGATGGATTTTTTTTAGATCACAGCCTTAAAATGGCGATGGTACACCTCATCCACATAATAACAAATACACACAAATAAGAGAAAAATAACGACCCTTTCGCAAGTGGACCCCACTCCAAAATAATTAAATCCGACAACAAACCCTTCCAAACAAACGCCGTTACTCCTCCTAACACAAAGATAACCCAAACCAAACCGATGACTCCGTCAACATTACCAGGCTCCACATATTCTCCTTTGGTTTTGTCATCAAACCATCTCAATCTGACGGAGTGACTAACGGCGTGAATGAGTTAAAAGAAGGTCGGACCGAACGTTCCCCGGCCAACCCAACTTTTTCTGTGATATCTTCCTTATATACCATCCTTGTCCCTTATTTGTAGCCACACCATTTGCCTGTATTTTTTTTAAATCCCCCTTCTCTCCGATCATCGCCAAAAAAAAATATTGAAGAGGACGATAATATCATCTCCCTTTCTTCCTCCTCCTTCCTTCCTTCGTCTTCCTCCTTTTGATTCTTTCTTCCTTTATGTGAAGGAAGAAAGATATCGAGGGACGCGAGAGAGACTTTTTTTTATTTATTTTATTTATTTTTTTTCATCCATTTCTCTCCGTCTCTATATTTTTTCATTATGGGGACTGAGATTTTGAGGCCTCAGAATTGTTTGGTTCAACGCATCGGAGTTTCTCCTTGTCGCCGGAAGAATTTTAATTATAATCATTACAATTACAATACTGCCCCTCAACAACAACAACCCTCCAAGTTTTATGACTATTCTAACCCTAGACCTAACCGTAAACCTGCTCCGGCTACCGCCGTTCGGTCTGAAACCGGACCGAGAAAGCGTCATCCGGATCCTCCTGTTCGGGTATCGAAAAGATCCAGCTCCGCTGATGATTTGAAGAGCTCGAGAAATCACCATGGCAGTAACAGAGGAGCTAACGCTAACCCTAATCAGAATCTTGTTATGGAGAAGCTGTCGATTTTGCGGCGAGGTGAGTCGCTTGATTCCAAGATGAAAAGTATGGAGATGGCGGTAACGGGTACGGATCGGATGGGTCCGGATCCCGAATTTGTATCGAAACAGGTTAGAATCGGATCTCCGGTGACCGGAAATTGTGATATGTATGCCGGATCGGGTTTCGCGGTGTCGCCGGCGCCGAGTTCTCTCCCGCTACCTTCCTTCTCGAAGAAGAAACAGCTCACCGTCGATGATTCGGCGACCAGAGATCTCAGGCGGTTGCTCCGTCTTGACTTTTAAGATCCGGGTATGGGTCTCCAGGACCCGGTCAATTAGTATTTCTTGTCCGTTACCGTTTCGTTTCCGGTTATTTTCCTACGGATTACGGTCCCGTGATTTTTTTGAAACGGGGTTGTATCTGAAAGAAAGGGAAAGTATAGGGGCGATTAGTTAAGTTATTAAGAAAAGGGGTGCTAATTTGTCTGGGGGATCTGGGGGGTGGTTGTGAAATATGGGTAATTCTAGGGGGTAATATGAAAATAATAGAAGTTAAAAGGGGGATGTTGTAATATTATGTAAAATTAGAGGATGGAATTATGGGGTTGTATTGTGAAAAGTTGTGAATTGAAGAAGAAGATGACGATTGACGAGGAAGATTATGTAAGAATTGTGAGCAAGTTCATTGTAAATTAATTAAGACGGAAATTAGGGGAAATTTTTGGGGTTATTTCTGAAATTTACCCAATTTAATAAAGTTTATAAATAAATTAGAACTTGACATGTTTAATTTCATTGTTGAGGTTGCTGATATTTTTTGGGTCATCTTTAACTTTAATCAAGGAAGCTCCACCCAAGGAAGAAAGAAGATGACTCTATAAAGTTTGTCTTTATTTGAACAATTTGGGGATTAAAATATTTTCTATGATAATAACGTTCAAGTTGAATTTGATTCTTAATCCTCCAATATATAAGTTTAAAATAAAATAAAAAATATATAAGTTTAATTAATTTGATGTTTAACATAAAAATTTTTTTTGCCATTTGGCAGATAATATTTATTGGGGAAAAAAAGATTTTGGTAAGAATAGGTTTACTCATGATGCATAGAGATTCTGTCTATTGCGATAAAGTCATGGTTTTCGGATTTGTATGATTTTTAATTAATTGTGATTTTGAAGGTTTAAACGTCTCAAATTTGATCAAAACTAATATGGGGCTCATGATGTAGCCATGAATTTTGATGAATGACCTGTTCCATTGAAACTAGAAATAAAAATCGCATAAATTCAAGAACCTTGACTTAACTACAACAAAGACATTCATTGTCGAGATTAATTTGATATTTACAGATTAATTATCAATAATAACTAAGTTTTAACAAAATATCGAAGGAGGATGAGTGCTTGAAAAGATACTAATTGGTTATGATTATTTGTAGGTATGAAAATTAAATACATGTTGAAATGAATTCAGAAGGAGTGGACGGGTCTTTCAAAAAAAGAGGAGTGGGTTGGAATTGGTACTCTTTTGTACTCTTTTTCTTTTAAATCATACTTCTTTATATAAAAAGAAAACAAACCAACAGAAACTCTTGTCAAATTTTATCCTGGCTTAATATATTAGGTAACTTGTCCAAATTATCCCTTAAGATCATTGATTTTGTTGGATATATGTCATTAGTCTTATGAGATTATTGAATTTTGGAGATATCTCGTGTAAAATTGATTATAACGATATGCATTCTAGTGTTGCCCAAAGAGATATTGGTGCAGGCAATTTGGCATGTTAATATCATACCGAACAGTTCGTTAGTTTGCTAGCGAGTTGTTTTGGGTTATTACCTTCCCTCGGAGGGATTTAACCATGGTTTCACGTTGTGTACTATGTAAAAACGGTGTTGATTTCAGTTTTGCTTTGGGCGAGAATCTCTTCATCGTTCAAGAAGCCTATTCACTTATCAAGATAGGCCTTGTATCTCTTAAAATGGACTTTTTTTTATTAGTATTAGTTGAATTAAAGTTAACACAAATGATTTGATTCTGGGAGTTCTTTGCTCAAAGGGTTTGAGGAAGCATTTTCAAAAGTAAGAGAGGCTTTTCACACAAAGTGCTTGCTTGAGTTACGGGTTGTGATTTTGGTAGTTCAGATTGTCTTGGAGCGTAATTTAGAAAACCTTTGGCTTCAATATGGCTTCATTATATTTTGGACCATTTAGAACACTTGATGTGGTTTGAACTTCTAGAAAATGTATAGTTTGGGTCTCTCACAATTTTTAGGAAGATATATTACGGACATATTTTTGGCTTCATTCGGACAACATAGTGTTTCTTTTCGTTGGTGTTCTACAAATCCAAAGTTTTGTAATTTCTTTATTTCGAATGATTTATTCGAATATGGTTTGTTTTTTTTACCCGAAAGTATCAGCCGCATCAACTGTCCAAAGCTCAAAACTTTGTTTCAAAAAATAAAAAATAAAATAATGGTTTATTGCTTGCTGAATTTGTCAATTTATTGCCAGTTGAACCCATAAAAGTGATCAATTGGGCAATCTGGATTTGGTCCCCTTTGTTTAAGCTTTTATTTTCTTTCCATATCAAGGGTGATAATACACCAATATCTCACAAACAGAACATAATATTATAACTATGAGTAATATAAAGGTGGGCCGGGCCCAATTTGGGCTTTCATGAAATTCATTCTCTACCGAAGTTTTTTTTATTTTCTGTAAATTTGTAGAAATTCAGTATGAATTTTTTTACCTATGTGATGTAAGGGAACATCGAAACTGCAAAGTTCCCTAATGAATTGATGATTCAGTTTTTTTATACAATATTACATTAAGCTTTCATATTTAAATCTTTTTTTTTTTATAAATAAAATATGAATTTAAGTATGGTTTATTAATATAACATGATCTTCTCTGATTGGTGGAGGAATCAAAGAAAGACAAACAGAACAGAAAACAAAATTAATTAAGGAAATAAATAGGAGGGATACCGAAAATTTAGGCAACAAAAAATTTCGAAATTAATTTATTACCATAACTGTTGAATAAACAGCTTTAAAAAACTAGAAATGGAACTGCATTAATAGTAAAATTTAAAGCAAATTTGATGTTCAGTGTAAATTCCTCTTCATTGTATGTGTAGGTTGGCACGGGCTCAAACCAGCCGGATTAAACATCAAACCAAGCTAGAATGTATAAGTGATTCATATCAATTACGGGATTTTTGTAGTATCTCCAGTGATGGATGTTAGAAAGAGTGCTTAACGAGGCGGCGATATATTTAGCGTTAGTTTGATATGATCGTGGAGAGAATCAATTGTTCCGGGAGAAAATGTTATAAAGAAAAATGTTGTGGATAAAAACAAGGACAAACTGAGAAATGTTACTATTTTTCTGAAAACAGCTTTCTCATAACATTTGTCAAACGCTGCTTTTAGTTGAGAATGTTTAAATTGTGGAAAAATGATGTCAAACTAAGTTTTAACAACTTTAGAATATTGTTATTCATATTGGAGTGATTAAACAACCTTAGAGACATTCCTTATTATATATGCTTTTTAAATGGACTGAGGTTTACTCGTCAAGCCGCTCCCGTTTTTCTAGATCCATTTTCACTATAGTAGTATTACCCTTCAATTTCCCCAGCCTCTAAATCGACCTTTACGAATACTTGTTTAAATAAAACACATAATCTGAAGAATTAAGAATAGTCTACACATACATGTTATAGAAAGTCAAAAAATGAATTGTAAAATAAAAAAAATAGCAATTAAAATATACAAAGATATAGAAACTGTCCATGAAAGATACTAAAGAGAAGAGGAACAAGAAAAATTAATATAATGGCGACCTAAAACAATTTTAATCCAAATTTTGTTAGTAAGATTTCTCTTTCAAATTAGATAAATGTTTTTATCCAAAACAAGTGTAAATCCAGGTGTAATTAAAATTCCTCATTGGGTCAATGATGCAAGAATGAGTCGAGTTAAGAGAAATCCTCATTTGGTAATTGCATTGCCGTAAAGCTATTTGATGCTATTATTGACAAACATATATTTTGTTGAACCATCAATCAATTTTTACCTGGTAATTGTTTTTAGAAATCTTGTTAGCACTATTCTGTTATTTAGGTGGAAAATGTGATGTACATTTCCAAGTCCGACGACCATTCAGGGTGCATCAATTTAACCGACTTTTTTGACATTATAAAAATATTGTAAAAGTGAATCAAAGCGATTGAAACTAAATAAATGGGTGATATTTTAGTAATAGGACCTCTCATGTTTTCAAGTAATGGGAGAGGATCCTTACTCATGATGAGTGGGTAAAAAATTTGTGGAGGATTTTAAATATTAATTACAAAAAGGTAATATGACAATGTTAAAGTACCTTTCATGTTAATTAATGAGTTTTTTAATATGTGTGTAGAAACCTCAAACGACAAATAATATGGGACATAAGAAGTATTATTTAACGAAGGAGAAATTAGTCATTGTTAGATCTATTAAATGCAATATTATTTTACGAAAAACAAACAACAAATTAATATTTCGGAACAAAATGAGTACTAATATGTAATAATCAATAATGACAAGATGGTTTCAGGCGGTGCGATTGATGTATTGGGCTCCTTTTGTAAGACCGAGATTGAGTCCTAAAAAGACTCAAACGATCTAGTCAATAAAGTTTGCGAGAGAGAGAGAGAGAGGGAGAGAGAGAGAGAGTTCAAAATGAATAAATTAGAGAAAGAGAGCCAACACTTATTATAATGAGGGTATTTGGGTAAATTACACCAGCGGTACCTGAACTATACCCACTTTCTCAAATTGGTGCCCAAACAAAATTTTGTCTCAAACTGGTACCCAAAGTATACGTGACCTCTAATTTAAGTCCAAATCACCTTCTACAACTAGTCACTCCACGGTCAACGCGAAGTCAACGCCGCTCAATGCAATTTTGACCAAATTTTTGGAGCCCAAATAATTATTCATTGCAAAATTACTAATTTAACTATTCCTCCTTCTTCACCCTCTCTCTTCATTTTCTCTAACCTCTATTTTTTTTCTTTCTTCTTCTTTCCTCCTTCTTATTTTTCTCTCTTCTTCTTCTCTCCTTCTTTTTCTTTTTTCTTTCTTCTTCTCTCCTCCTCTTTCTTCTTCCCCCTTCTTTCACCACCTAGATTTCGGCGGAATCTGGAATTTTCCAGATTCCGACCTGTTCTGGAACGGACGGATTCCGGCGTCCGTTCCAGAACCGGCCGGAATCTGGAAGTAACCGAAATAAGAAGAAAGAAAAAGTAAGAAGAAAGAAAAGAAGAAGAAGAAAGAAAAAATAAGAAGAAAGAAAAGAAGGATAAGGAAAAAAAAGGAGAAAAATAAGAAGAAGAAGAAGAAAGAAAAAAGGAGAAGAAAGAAAGAAAAAAGAGGAGATGAAAGAATGAGAATGAGTTATGGTGGAGGAGTTATGGAAGATGGGAGAGAGAAGTAGTTGTGAGGAAGAAGAAGGTATAGGGTTAATTTGGTCATTTTAGTATAGGATGGTCAAAATGGTCAACAAAAATGTGGTCAAACTTGTTTTGACCAGCGTTGACTGAGCATTGACCACGTGTTGACCGGTTATAGGAGGTAATGTGTACTCAGTTGGGAGGTCATGTATACTTTGGGTACCAGTTTGGGACAAAATTTTGTTTGGGCACCAGTTTGGAAAAGTGGGTATATTTCAGGTACTACTAATGTAATTTACCCGAGGGTATTTATATGCAAATGTGTGTGCCAACTATTTCTTTAAAACTAGGTTCTTATAATATTCAGACATTATGCTAGGACAACTTTTTCAGTTGTGTTATCAAGTTGACAACCACTTCGGGCTAACTCGTTATGTAGGAAAAGAGAATTTGTATCCGACATGGACCATGGTCAATCACTTATCAAAATGACGTGACATATGAGATTCCGTTATGAGCCAACTGAGTTTGAGCCAAAATATCATATTCTTCATCAAGTAATAACATAATATACGATAGATAAAAGTAAATAATATACTAATAAAGAAAAATTAGTTATGATATTTTAGGTTGTCCTAATTTATGAACATGATTTAAATTAAATCAAGGAATTCTTATTTTATTTTAATACATAACAAAATAACATGGATTATATGAATATAATCACGTGCACGTTATTCTTCAAACGATTATAGTTAAGGTGAGTGGGGTGTGTGTCCATCAATGAATTAGACTCAAGTTAAATCCAAACAACCCAAAATGACATGGATTGAGTTGATAAGAATCGACAGCAAGATTAGTCACATTCACAGATGTTTAACTGATTAAACCTATCATCCTCCCTGTATCATTTTAATTGATCAATAACAATAACTCCAATTAATTTTTGTAAATGAATTGATTTTGTTTTCGTTTGTAGATTAAGTTGGATTAGAGACACAAATTGGATTATCGTACAAATTGTAATCGATTCACAAGTTGTAGTTTAATCAATGGCTCATACATTATTAGAGAAATCTTCGATGTTTTGTGTCACAGTCGGAGATCCCATGATAACAATTCAGTCAATGACTCATTAATTAGAGGTTTATTTCATTTTAATGACATGGTCAAAGATTATTATAATCTACTCGTAACCAGTTAAGAAATAACTCTATTTCTTTTATTAGTCATATTATGAATAACGTTGTGCATGTTTTTAATCCTATCATTGAGGTAAATGGTTTTCTATAACTTTATATTCTCTTTGTAGTTCGTTTATCATGGTTTATTTAGCAATATATCTTTTTTATTTCAAAAAGAAAAGATTCGCATTTTGATCAAAGAATAATAGTAAATTAAATTAGAGATATGAGGTGATACTGGTAAAAATGTACCCTTGATTTTGATTTGTTAGAATTGGAACCTTAGTTCTTAAAGCAAGAATGAACGATGATATAAAAAGTGATCGTGATGATCAAGTCAAGTAAAAGAAAAAAACGTTTCAGTACTTAAGATAGGATGAATAACAAAGATATCTCATATCACTATTGCGTCCCTCTGTTTATAGTGACTTTAAGTGTATGATGGTTATAAAACTTGCCTAGAAGCTTCTTGGCATGTAAAGTGCACATGACTCTGACATATGATTGGTTCACGTGTTTGTAAAAGAGGATTTAGGTAATATCATATGCGTCCTGCAGTCTTCATGTGCTTGGAGATGAATCTAAGTGTTCCATGGTTAAATTTCTATGGTACCAAAACGAAGTATAAGGGGCACAGGGATCGAGATCCACGAAAGATTCATCAATTTTCTCCAATTGGTCCTATGTTAGTTAGAATTAGAAGAAAATGAACTATTTTCTAAAAATGAAAAGTGGAAGGTCGTAAAACTCAAAACTCAAAACTCAATCTTAAACGATTGTTAGCCAAAATTTCTCGTTCACAATTTATGCATTAATAGAACAATACTTGAAAATTTAGCTTTTCGTTATTAACTATAATTAGGTATTGATCTAACCATTTTTGTCTAAAAATTGATTGAGTAAAAGTCTAATTTGATCCAATTTAAGTGTATCCAAACAAACAAAACAAAAAAATGTTATTTCAACAGAATCTCAAAGATAAAATTGATGAGCCTTTCTCTTTCTGGGATTAAAAATAAAAATCCAAAACTGTTACTCAAATTAATGTCTTCTTCTGAAAACAACTAAATAATGACAAAATATCTTCAAGAAATTTTTTGTTTGAAGATTCAGAAATACTATTTTTGTGAAGAAAATTCAAAAATACTATTAAGATCATCATAATGCTGCTGAAGATTGCAATATAACTAATTATAATATTAGCAAAATTAAGAGGTTTCCCACACGTTTGATTCAAGAAAGCATATATTATTGCACTGGAAATTAGTCTTAATTTAATGCCAAATTAACCGTTGATTCATAAAATTAAAAGAGAAAGAAAGAAGAGGCTAAATTAAACTAAAAGAGGTAAACTTTTTCCGTTCAGTTCGGCAAGTAATCTAAGTAACTAAGCATATGTATTACCAAATGATATGTTTATACTTTTACATGACATACGGACTCATATTTAAGTTGTGAATATAAATGTCTTGTGTTAATTGATGAGTAGACTGTAATGATTTGATAATGTGGTGTTAAGATCAAATATTTGAATAAAAAACTACTCTAAAAAATAATGACGAAGAAACAAAAATGAATTGTATCTCACATTTAAATTCAAGAACACAGCTAGCTGAGGGACTAAAACCCCTAGATGTCCGGCACCTGAGTGGAGGTGGTGCCACCCCCTCACAATCTCCAATCTTTTTTTTTGGGTATTTTTCCAATAAAAATAGCAAGAGATTTTAAGTTGTGACATCTAAAGAATGAAATGTGAGTGAAAGTGAAGATCTATATTGTAACAATTTAATTGACATTGTTGTAAACGACGGTTGTCTACCCTTTTAGGCGTTTAAAGTCAGAGAAATCTAATTTGGGTCGACTAAATCGCCTAGGGTGTCACATACACTTAAAATCTGACTTGTCTCCACTAAGTACTAACAATCTAATGTTTTTTATTATACTAGTTATGAGAGACAACTCACCATATATAATGTGTTTTCAATACCTTAGATAAAGTAAACAATATTAACATTACATTTGATCAAACTTTTACAACACCCATACCTTCACAAAACTGACAGATTCTCACTTTGTGAAGCAAACTGATAGAATATCATTTATTATTTCATTTATAGTTGGATTATCCTCTAATTTATGAACAAATGTAACTCATTTAATTCCTCAAATAACTGGATTTAAAAGTCCGTTAACATTTTATTTATAGTTTAAATTAAACAAGAAGCAAGTCCCATCTCTTTCCAAGAGTGAAAGCAAACCCCAACTAAGTTGCACACGATTTCACGTAAAAGCAAACTCACCTCCCTCTCTTTATTATCAAAAACTGACCTTAATCTCCTATATATACCCTCCAAAATCTCTTCAACAGCCATCTCAAACTCACCACATTTCAAACACCCCCGAAACACATATCGAGAAATGACTAAAACCGCATCAAGCAACTCGATGAAAGACAAGACATTTTCAGGAATCGGCAACCTCGTCAAGCTCCTCCCAACAGGAACACTTTTCATATTTCAGTACCTTAATCCCGTCTTAACCAATAATGGTCAATGCAGCACGGTTCATAAGTACTTAAGCGGGATCTTAATCGGTCTTTGTGGGTTTTCATGTGCATTCTCAACATTTACGGATAGTTATGTTGGGAGTGATGGAAAAATTCATTATGGGATTGCAACTAGTAAAGGGTTATGGCCGTCTTCGAATTCGGGTGATATGTCGAGCTATAAGCTTAAGTTGGGTGACTTTGCTCATTCAATCTTAACTGTTATTGTCTTTGCTGTTTTGTCTCTTTTGGATACTAATACAGTTCGTTGCTTTTACCCGTCTTTCGAGTCTACTGAGAAGACTCTGCTCATGATTTTGCCCCCGGCTATTGGTGTGATTTCCGGTACCGTTTTCATGATTTTTCCTAATAAAAGACATGGAATTGGGTACCCGTCCAATGAATCTTCAAAAGATTCTTAGTTTGTTGTTATGGTTGATTATATAGTTTGTTATTGATCATTAGACTATTGTTTGACAATGTTTCAATAACCTTTGTGTTTGTTTTGTTAGTTTGTTTCTCTAGTTTTTTTAGAGAAAGTTTGTAAGAAAATGTGAAATATTGATTATGAAAGGGAATAATGAATATCCTGTAATTTTCTTTGGATATGTGTGTATTTGAGTTCTTAGAACAAGAAATTTGTTTTCTTGTAATTAAAAATGTTATATAGATATTAAAGTATTGATCTTTATGAAATTTTTGTTATATATTACTTCAATAAGAGGATTGTCGGATCTATCTTATCGTTGTTTAACTTTCTTTCTTGTAACGCATTTATACTGTTTTGCGTCAAATAGTTGATATAGTATGTTTCATTAAGCCCTCTAATCTTTACACTTCTATTGATTACCTCAATCTTTAATTTTGATCCGCATTGAGTTGTTCACTAACAACTTAACTAACAAAACGGTGAGTCAGAGCTCAATGTATGTAAAAATTAAAGTATTACTTCCAAAGATTTTGATTGCAGCATGCAATTGTTATGTTTTTTTGTCACCAAAACGACACAACTCTTTTTGCTTGAATATTAAGGATATTATGAGGTGAAAATTGCAAATACAAGCAAAAGATATAAATGAAGTCACTGACGTGTATGGTTAGGCTCAAAGATAATGAAAAAAATGGCACAAAATCCTTTTCTTTCTTGCCTTAAACTGTTACATTACTACTCATAAGAAGCAATACCAGGATTAACAACAAAATTAGTTAAAATCTGTTTGGAAACATTAATCTAATTTAACGTAATGATCTTTTACCGGGTTTTTTTTCGTATTATGATTTACAAATATGAACTGATGAAAGACAATAACAAGGAAAAGAATGAACGAATTTTATTTTCAGGTGTTCAACTTCCATATACCATTAGAAGGCCAAGAACTGGTTATTCTAACAACCTTCTGCTGTTTCACTTTTTGGGTTCGTGTAGTTTTACTTCCTTGATGATCTTTACTTTCTTTTGTAATCTCAACTTTAACTATGTGATGATCAGAGGTGCCTTTCGATGAAATAACCGAGTATGATCCTGGAATGAACTTATATGGGGAGTCTGAAGATGACATAACGTAATCTACTCTGGTACCGTACTTGCACGTTCCTTGAACATCTAGATTAAGTCGCAAACTATCAATCTTGACATCTCAAAGTAAGCAAAAGATTGTAAAGAAGCAAACTTTTACATACTTACTCTGGCCTTTGGCGATTATGACTACTGGTTCGCATTCCCCTGCGAAATTCTTTGCATCTATGTACTGTTTCTCCTTAAGAAAGTTGCTTACTTCGATTTTCGGCCGTGGCTTTCCTATGTCCTCGTAATACTGAAAGATTCATATCTCATTAGAGAAAGATAACAAGTAGATCAAAGCTGACTTTGATATAGATATTTTACCTTGACAATGTCCATCCATCTTTCTGGAGAGTAATCTGATCCGGTGAGCGAATTGAGGCCGCCTGCTAATACGTGTGGAGCGTTGCTTGATTGTATTATTGCATTCATCTGCTTCATTCTCCAATTTTCATCCAAATGGTCAAGTTGTGTGCAGTAGAAGTCCAATTCTCCTGCCCATGGAATACTAATTGTAGCCTTTAGAACATTCCTGCATCATGTAAAAGAAAACTTCGTTATACGAATCTGATTTTGATTTGATTTGATTTGGTAAGAGTGAAAAGAATACCAGTACCTGAAATCTTCATCATTGGCAATCTTCTCAACTCTCCACCTCTTAATAGGCCACTTGGATAGAATAGCATTGCCATATTCGGGTGCCCAGCTCTCAGCAAACACGTAATTCATCCCTAACGAAGCAGCCAAATCAGAAAGAGGGCTCATGCCCCTCTCTTCTGCTGCCTTGACATCTTGTAGGGCTAATATATCAGCATCCACTTCTCTAAGAACTTCCAAAATGCTTCTTCTACTGCTGCTTTTTGAGTCGTCTTCATTCATAAATTGACTCAAAAAATTGGCAGGCAGGCAGACCGGTGACCTTAACACAACACTACTTCTATAGTTTCTGTTGGCTATAATGTTCGATGATCCTTCTCTTTCGTCTCCTGTAAAACCGAGTAATTTACTATGTGCTAATGATATCTCATTGTCAGGAAGATTGATCGAAACCTTCCGTTTTAAGGCTTTCTTTTGCGGCAAGAGGTCATCAGGATTTCTCATGCTGGAATGTAATGGAGACTGCTTGAGTATACTCTTAGGATGATGGTTTAATGACTTGGCTTTAGTATCCAACTCAACGGCATTCTTGAACATCACATACTCGTCATTTTCTTGGCCGAAAAGAATTGCTTCTTCAGCTTTGGGAACTGCAGGAGCAAGAGAAAACATGGCAACATTGAATGTAGCAATCCGAATCCGCCTTTCCGAACTCAAATGCCCCTGTTTTCCACCACTCAAATGAACAGAAGATTGATGGATTCCCGGTTTCCATTTACACCGATCTTTCGGGGACTTCCCAAACCTTCTAATTACAACTTTTGCTCTCGGCCGTCTCGAAAACATCCACCTTATTCTAGAGCAGAGCTGCTGCAATTTCTTAGCCACTCTACTTAACATTTGGTATCTCAAGAATCAGAATTTGCAAACCTTTCTCAAAATGGTAACAAGTTCCAACTTCTAATTCTGCTTCATCACACCATTATTCAATCCTAGACTAAGTCAATTTAGAACTAGATAGCTAGACAGGAAAAAACAAGATGAATTGTGTAAAAAGAAACAAAAAATTAGTGAGAAAGTAGTTAAAATGACAACGATGTATCCCAACTGCTCCTAAAAGTGGGGTAAAGGTTGACAAAGAACAACATTAATGGGCTTCTTTTCCATAACAGACCAACTGCTACCACTGAAACTCAAGAAATTTGCTGTCTTTCTAATTAGATTCCACCATGTGGAAGTAGGCATCAAACATAGACTTTTTATGTCTTTTTGGCATTGTTGTAAACAATGCCACTTACAATCCAAAATCGAGAATCTGATTTGGACCGCCTAAACTTGTCTAGGTACTCAAAATTCAACTTGTTCCCTGACTAGTCTCTGATTAGTCATCGAAGGTCCCTAACCACGCGACTAACGCCTAGCGACTTTTAATACAGTTTTTTTTGGACTATTATGACTTTATAAATGGGTTTGCGTATGAATACAACTGTAACAAATTTCTTCGGTAGGTCTAGATGTGATGAAATCCTAAAGACTTAGAAATATATAATGTTGACTTGGGATGTAAAGATGAAGCAATAATACATAACTAAGTTGACTATGAAGCAATGGGTAATAATTAAGAATATGGTTTATGGATTGTTTTAAGAGAAATTTTGTCCATAATGAGAATGAAGGCCCAACTAGAAGTGCATTATATCTTTAATATGGAGAACAGGTAGAATGAATGTGACAGGTCTTTTGGATTTTGAGTGCAACACATGCATAAATTTAACAATTGTTTGAACTTTTACAGGCATGGAATAGTGGAATTAGACTGCTCTATTGAATGGGGTTAAGTGCACTTGACTTTATTTTATGGGCAGGCTAATAGAATGTAAGTCTACTGTTGGACTTCACCCACATATAGTTTTACTTTTTAACATTTTCTGGAAGTAAAGCCATTTCTTCCTATATAGCAAGTTTGACGACTGACTCTCGTTGACACGAAATACTACACCCTTATAAAGCACAAGTTGTCAAGGAAAGAGGTCCCGTCAGCACACGAGGGGGCCCTTTGATAAGATGGCAACATATCAAAAACAAAAATTACAATAGACAAATCTTATAAATAGAAGTACCGAAGGTGAACCGTACAAGATAAACTACAGTTAAATGACATAGTACAAGAGACACTTTCAAAATTTAAAGGGATAGATGAGAAGGAAGCCAATGAAGTTCAATCTATTGAGTGAATAACTTGCACATTGATTTGCTCAAGTAAAAATACTTTCTTTGGACATTCCTGGCTATACACATAGTTTTGCGACCCTATGCTACAACTAATGGTCTTCGTCCTGATAGTTAATCTGTCAACTTCCAAATATACGATCAAAATTATTCTAAGTCTGCTTAAACCAATGACGCTTCACCAAACTTGAGCCTTTCTCCCGATTGACTGTCTGTGCTGCTACTCAGTATGCACAGCTTCCCTGTAATGGCTGAAAATTTAAGACCTGGCGGTTTCACACTGCCAGGGTGATGACATCATTTGAGTTTATCAGGCTGGAATGACGTCTATAAACTCAATTACTCATCAGTAAACAAAGCATCTAGAAGATTAGAGTCTGAATTCCCATTTCTCGTTTCATCAAAGAATCCATCATGTTCTTTTCTAGATTTTCTCTCCTCAACGATTGACTCCTCTGTTTCAGTGCAGTATTTCCCCTGTTTCATAGGTCTATCTGCCACAGTGAACTTATTTCCCTCCCGGATTCTCTCAGAAAACCCTGCCCAAACTGAGTGCAACCATGAGTTAGACTTTAGACTAGTTGCATACAGACCATAATCTTATTGTTTTCCTATATTTCTTTCTCTTTTCAAAGTGAACTCTGTATTTTAGTTAAGCTTCTTACATGCTTATGATTATTTCAAAACATACTGAACATATAAGGGAAAAAAAACAGATGTACAAATGAGCAACTGGATACACAAGTAGTAGGGTACGAAATGCACATGAGAGTAAAATTCAAAAACTTGTACCAAAGGGTCAAGAAGAAAACAGCTAAAATAAGCAACTAAAATGTAAGTCTCTTACAAGTTGGATCCACTCTTGAGAACTACCCTGAATAAGAATCACATATCACTGTTTAAGAAGACAGCAACAAACTTTTGAATTGAAATTGCATAAGCAAAAATGCCGGACACTTCACTTATAAATATGCATTCCACTTAGCAATAAAACAAAGGCACCACAGCCACAACCGGTTAGATGAGACAAAGAAAAGAATTCATATATGGACTGCAAATTCTTTCAGCATAGGTACATGAAGCAGTCTCATAAACTCAATGCAAAAGAAACAAAATGCAAACATCAATTTCCTACTGACTGCACAAACAAGATTCAAATTTGTTATAACTTGGCCACAACATATTAATAAGCTCTAATAAATGAGTTACCTCCAAACTGATGTAAAACAATAGAAGCTGCAACAGTAACATTCAACGAGGCAGTGCCACACCCGTACTGTGGGATATACACAAAAAAGTCGCATATCTCACATTCTTTAGCAGATAAACCCGACCCCTGCAAAATCGAATAACACAAACTATGTAACTTGAAACTCTAAAATAGAATGCACTCAACAAAATCAACAAAATCTGATCACCTCATTTCCGAGAAGGAAAGCCGTGCTCCTTTTAAAAGGATGTTCATTGACAGGCAAAGCACCATCAGCAATCTCCACACCACAAATATCACAATCCTTCTCCTGCAAATAACGTATTCAATCACAAACCCTAACCCTAATCCACTAGAAACCAGAAATTGCAAGTTTAAAATAAAACCTTGAGGAATTTCCGGGCGTCGATGAGGGAGTGGAAGTGGCGGAATCGCACGTGAGAAGTGGAGCCATGGCTACCAAAGGCGTTGAAGTCCCGGCGACCGACGAGTATCATCTCCGTCACGCCGAAGGCGGTTGCGCTTCGTGCTAATGTGCCCACGTTGTGCCGCTTTGCTATGTTGTGCACCACTACGTAACTTTCTATCACCATTGTGGTTTTCCGGTTGTTGTTAGCTAGGGTTTTGGAGATGATCTTCGTCTTCTTCTAGGGTTTTGCTGTTCGAGTTCTGATTTGGACGATTTGCAGAGACAACGACGTCGTTTCGTTGCCAAGATGGCAAAATGCATTTTTATGCAAAGTAACCTTTCAGATTTTAGTTATTATATATGGTTTAATACATTATTCGTCCCCAAACTTGTTCAAAATGTTTTATTCACCCCTTGAATTTTCATGTTGTTTGTGATAACTCTCTCAACTTGGAATACAACCGGTGAAGCCTTTTAACTTAACCAAAATACTAACTTGATTAGTCCTATAAACTTTCATAGTATAGTCTCTTAACTTTTTAAAACCGTAGTTACTTAATTTCTGTATTTTCTGAATCGACTAGTTACGTTTTTAAGAAATTTGAAAGGACTATGAAGACATGCAACTTTAGAAGTTAATTAAAAAATTTAAATAAGGTCATGTTATGAATTATTTAAGTACTTCGGAATGTTTTAGATGTCTTGTTGCCTAAGTAAACCCTAATGCTTCTATCCTATATTAACCCTAACGGAAGCAACCGAAAAGAAAAATTCATTGAGCACAAAACCCTAGCGGCCTAAGCAACACGTAGAGTCATTCAGGTAAATCTTATTCTTGTAAAATTGTTTCGGATCCATGGTTGACCAAAAACAAAGCATGAATTTGAAATCAGGGTATAACTTGGAAAAGAGGCCCTCTGTCTCTCAAACCCAGAGCCGAATTGACTTTTTCAATCTTCTGAAAAAGAAGACTTCAACAAGCACTTGTACAACCCTCCCGGAAGCGGAAAGTAATCCTTCAAGTCCTCAGGCTATTGAGAACGGCAATGAGGAATTACAGAGGCTTTCTGATGAAAAAGAGGCAGCTTTCCTTCGTTCTGTTGGATGGGAAGAAAATGCTGTGGAGGATGAGGCTCTTACTGAGGAGGAAATAAATACTTTCCTTCAGGAGTTACCCACTTTTAATTCCTCAAACCTATCATTTTTTTGAATGCATTTACCTGACATATGACATCGTGTTATGTGATTTATATATTTTATGTTATTACAAAAAAAGAAGTGGCTAACGAGTTGCGGTAAGCCGTTTGCTTTGTAAACACTTGTCTCAGAGATCGACAGTCTTCAAATATTAGTACATGGTCTAGGCGCAAGGGGGTTTCTGTTTATATCAAATTGCTATATAAATAGTTGTCTCACAGATTCACAATCTATAATTGCGTTAATGCTTGAATTATCTCGTGCAGTACGAAAAACTGAAGCCGTCACTGAAACTCTGACGAGGAATGTAGCAGAAGCTGGTTGAAGCGACTTCCGAACTGTTTTTATTATTATGATAGTTGAATTGTTGTTTTGGTGATTTTTGTTTTCCTATATTAATATTTGAAGATTAATTAATTGAATCTTAGTATTCCCAAAATTTTGGGTTTTATTTGACTATTATTTTATTTTTCTTATACACCTGGAACTTTTGACTACATATGAAACAAAGTTTGTAATTGGGGTTGTGATTGCTTGTGTTTTTACATAACCAGTTATTTTTAATTATTTATCTACATGCAAAACAACAATTACAGTAGCTGCGCCATATATGTTTCTCAATCAATCTCCTTTGATGTATATTTTTAATTTTATAATTTCTCTATTAACACCTAACAAAAATTAAACATACTCACCTAATATTGGATATGTTGAATTATGAGTTTGTCAAATCACTTTTACATTATTACATGTACATATCTCTCCTAATATTGGATATGTTGAATTATGAGTTTGTCAAATCATTGACACAGAATATACAGAAGAATCACCAGAAAAATCAGAAGTCTGAATAAGGGCTTTCTCTATGCCCTGTATGAGGAGTCAAATATTTATTTACACCCCCCTTCTTTTTCTTATTTGTACATATATTACTTTTCTCATTTCATTTATAGACTATAGTTTGCTTTTATTTATAAATATTTACAACTGCACAAAGAGTTGTGGCATGGCTGAGAAGCTCCTCCTCAGTTCTCTTTTACACAGCAACTTGTGCCGCGGCTAACCTTGCAATGGGAACCCTGTCCATAATCAAGTTAATAGATGTAAGGATACTGGCTCAATATGTATCAGCTCTAACTACACAGTGGCAAATTCAGACCTGAAAGGAGAACAAGATACGTAGTCTAATCCGGTTTCTGCAAAGAATGCAACAGATGATGGCTCCCCACCATGCTCTCCACATATTCCAACCTATTGTCATTCCATTATATCCATCAAATGTGCATCAAACAATTTAGCTACTAGGCACTAGGTAGTTCGGGTTGTAATTTTGGCGAAGCGGGAATAAGTAATAATTCTGTTCCGCTCCAGGAATTCTCAATTTATGTCTATTGACAACCCTATAGTCAATGTATTATACTGCTACTTTATCAATGCCTAATTACATAAAATGTGATGAAATGAATCTGTATATATTTATCGGCTTCATTGATGGCAGAGATATATTTTCTCCAGCAACATTAGTACATCCTTGCAAATACAATTTGGAGTACTAACCTTCAAGCTAGGCCTAGCTGCACGGCCTTTTTCTGTAGCAAGCTTGATGAGCTGACCTACACCTTTTTGATCAAGCACCTGCAAACAAAATATCATGATTCGAAACGCAAGGCTTTAGTTGTTTTTTTTCTCTACTTTAAATGAATTTTACGACACTATACCAACCTCAAATGGGTCACTTTGCAAAATGCCCTGGGCTAGGTAAATAGGGAGAAACTTGCCAACATCGTCTCTACTATACCCGAATGTCATTTGCGTTAGATCGTTGGTCCCAAAGGAAAAGAACTCGGCTACTTTCGCTATCTATCATTATCAAATAGAAGAAATAGTTAGGAACATATTTTTTTTCTTCATTGGTCTGCCAGGTGACTCCTATGTGATATTCAACTTGACATACCTCATCTGCAACCAGAGCAGCTCTAGGAATCTCAATCATGGTTCCCACTTTATAGTTCAAGGTAACACCCATCTCAGAGAACACTTTATTTGCAACACTACGTATTAATGTCACTTGATGTTCTAATTCCTGTTAATGGCAAAAGCCAAATGTTATAGTTTATCATAAGAAGGTTTACTAGAGATACGTGTAACTTTAACTTGTTTCAAGGCAAATAAGGCTAATGTTAGGAATAAATACAAAGGGGAAATAAGAGAGGGAATAAAAATAAAAGGCTCATGCCTGAGGTGTTCCAACAAGTGGAACCATTATCTCTGGTAGAACAGTTACTCCATGGTTGGTCATTGACACTGCAGCTTGAAATATGGCACGTGCTTGCATTTCAGTGAGTTCTGGGTATGATATTCCAAGCCTGTATACATATTGACAAAATTTGAACTTATTTAAAGATCCAAAGATATACGTGCTCCAGTAATTCCTGATGATCTTTTCTTGTAAGCATAACATCGGACATACAACTAAACAGTTACATGTATTGTATAGGTTACTGGCTTTAGTTTAAGCGTCGATTTATCCCAATTTTTTTAATGCTTTCACCAAGTTATCCATTGATTTTTTTGAGAAAGCACTAGATTTATAAGCTCAGAGGGAAAAAAATCCGACCTGCAGCCTCGGAAACCAAGCATAGGATTTACTTCGGATAATTTCTCTATCCTTGAGAAAACTTCATCTTCAGTCATGCCGGTCTCTGTAGTTAGTTCACCTACTATTTGTTCTATGTCACCTTCTGGTAGAAATTCATGAAGTGGAGGGTCCAAGAGTCGGATTGTTACTGGGAGGCCTGCAATGCAAGAAATTAATCTGACATGAATTACATATATGGTGAAATGATAGTCAAACAAATGCTAAGTGCAAAAAACAGTGATCCAAGATCCAAATTATGTTCTACATCTGGTACCAAAAGTAATTACATATCAGCACATACCATCCATTGCTCTAAAAATCCCCTCAAAATCCGATCTTTGGTAAGGTAACAACAGGTCTAGTGCTGCCTTCCTCTGCTCTTGTGTTACTGCCATTATCATCTGCCTCACAGCCTTTATTCTCTCATCTGAAGCAAAGAACTAAAGCATTCCAACAAAGATGTCATGGTACTAAAGCCAAGGAAATAATTCAGCTCATTGAAAATATATGAACGATATTGGACGTCAAGAATGACTCATCATTGAGTAAGAGAAAAATAGACTTGTAGTCAACCTTGAGAAGGATTGTAACATGCTCAGCAACACTTTAAGAGTAGACTATTATGTGTGTGTTTATGTGGTTCTGATAAACCGGTATGGATGATTATACATGATTTACTTACCATGTGCTCTGTCCTACATAGTCCTATCCCTTGCGCACCATTATTTCTTGCTGTTAATGCATCTTCAGGAGTATCGGCATTTGCCATTACCTATAATGTCATGTCTTACTCAGAAGAGAGGACTCGTAATAAGAAACAATGACAAATGAAAAATTGTAAAGGCTGAGGGAATTTAGCACCTTGATGCGCCTAAATTCATCTGCCCATGACATAAATATCTCTAGATCGCCACTTAGAGCAGGAGGTGATAGTGGTTGTTTTCCTAATATTACTTCACCTGTAGATCCATTGAGTGAAATCCATTCCCCTTCACTGATAACCATATCTCCAATTACAACAATCTGGAATATCAAAACAGGAAAATCACAATTTAGAAAATAGCCATCTTAGTAAAATGAAAATCATGTATGGGGAGAAGAACAGAATGCACCTTCTCAGGATCATTTACACGAATGTCAGCACAGCCAGAAACACAACATTTTCCCCAACCCCGCGCCACGACAGCAGCATGAGATGTCATTCCACCTCTTGCTGTCAATATTCCAGCTGCCGCATGCATACCCCCAACATCCTCAGGGCTTGTCTCTGTCCTTACCTTCAAGCACACAAAATCATAAGTATCCTCTTCCATTCATTTATAATAAGCAATCAAAATGGGTTAGCTTTTGACTACCATTAGAGGAAATGCATCAGACTCAGACATTATACTATAAGGAGACTGAACATACTAAAATAGCACTTTTTCCTTGTGCATGCCATGCTTCTGCATCATCAGCACTGAACACGACTTGTCCAACTGCTGCCCCAGGAGATGCTGGCAAACCGGTGGCAATCACTTTGTCTTTGTAGGCAGAAGGATCCTCGAACTGTCAAAGAAAGATTTAAGCACTTGACTTAGATATGCCACTTGCTTATGTCTTTTGAGAGCTAATATTCTCATGTCAGATATTGGTCAGAGTAACATGTGATGTGCACCTGGGGATGAAGAAGTTGATCGAGATGCTGAGGCTCCACCATCTTGATTGCAGAGCGAGTATCAACAAGTCCCTCATTAACCATGTCCACTGCTATCTTAACTGCTCCTTTACCAGTACGCTTTCCAGATCGGCATTGTAACATCCATAGCCTATTATCTTGAACTGTGAACTCAATGTCCTGTATATAGCAGAGAGGACTCAGTTTCTTTGTTGGTTTTTTTAAATCCGATTTAACTTTCATTAACTTTAACAGATGGTTAAATGATGAATAGAAATCTCCAGATAAAGACTGTACCATCATGTCCTTATAATGGTGCTCTAGAATTTTACAGTTCTCCACAAGCTCATTGTAAGCTTCAGGCATGCAATTTTTCATAGTATCCAAGTCTTCCGGCGTTCTAATGCCAGCAACTACGTCCTCCCCCTACACAAAGCCATAGAGTTGAAACATTAGAAATTCTCCAAACGATCAGCAGAAGTTTATGTATAGGCATACATGGTTGAGCATAGATAAGAAGAATATGTAGAACCTGAGCATTAATTAGGAACTCTCCATAGAGCTTGTTTTCACCAGTGCTTGGATTTCTAGTGAACAGAACACCAGTTCCTGAAGTATTTCCCATATTACCAAATACCATACATTGGATGTTTACAGCAGTTCCTTTCAAGCCAGTGATCTGATTGATGTTTCGATATTTTATGGCTCTTGGGCTGTCCCAAGAATCAAAAACAGCTTGAATAGCTAACTGCATTTGCTTCTTTGGATCTACAAACAGTGCAGGTCACCACTGAGTTAACATTTCTTGCAGCATAGGATATTATTGAATGTATCTCCAAAAGAATAAGGAAAAAAAATAGTGTTATTGATTGTGTGTTAGGTACCTGAAGGAAACTCTGAACCAGTAGCTTCAACGTATACTTTTTTGTACTGCTCTACGAGATCTTTGAGATCAGAGGCAGTTAGATCAGTATCAAGCTCAACTCCTTTTGTACTTTTCATGACTTCTAGCTTCTCCTCAAATGATGAGTGTGGTATTCCCATTACCTTAAACAAAGGAAAAAAAAATCTACAAAGTCAGATCTGTAATAAAGGTGACAGGTCTGCTTCATATAAAGCATCGAATATATTTAAGGTACAACTCTAATTTTTTCCAACCTAAAGTTCCTTATTGAAATGAATTATATTAATGAAAAAAGCTAAGCCTATCAATGAGTAGCATGGACAAAAATCACTTACAACACCCCCAAACATGTCTAGAAAACGTCTGAACGAGTCATAAGCAAAACGCTCTCCACTTTTCGCAGCCAATCCCTTAACAACTTCATCATTTAGTCCAAGATTAAGGACAGTATCCATCATGCCGGGCATAGAAATCTACAAAGAAGATGAAATCTCAATTGCTATGCACATAGGTTAGGACAGCTGAAACGTTATATATGAACATTCAACCACCAAATTTGACACTCTTACCGCTGCACCAGAGCGAACTGATAGGAGGAGAGGCTTGGAAGGGTCGCCAAGGGAAGCTCCCATGTCCTTTTCCACAATTTGCAGGCCTTCCAATATTTCTTCCCACAAGTCATCTGGAAGCTTTTTCCCAGTCAGCTGATACTCATGGCATGCTTCTGTTGATATGGTAAGCCCAGGAGGCACAGATAATCCAATGCTTGCCATCTCGGCCAGGTTTGCTCCCTTCCCTCCCAACTGTGTTAATCATGCATGCACAACTCCTTATCAATAATAAACTGGCATCTAACTTAGATATATCTTCAAGTGCGTACAAGTATTAAACAGCTGCGGAGCATATGCAAAATTGATTTCAACCATATTTTATTTATTCTATGAGAATTCGGAAACTATGACTTTTGAACATGCTGCTCAGCTGCCAGTCCAATTACTGACTAACGTGTACAGACGTGAAGTGAAAATCAAAGCTCGTGAAATGAGCTATCAATGAATTCATATATCTGCAAAAGAAAATTACCAAGGACTTCATGCTCTTGTTGCCTTCACTCCGTCCTTTGCCAAAAGTAAATACTCTCTGTGTAAGAAGAGGTGAAAAGTACAAGTCACCGTTAGGAAGTATTCACAACATATTGATCACTCAAATAAATTTATCAGCGGGACGTTTCTTTGAAATTTAATACTAGAGCTTTCACCCTTGAGGCTGGATGGTTTAAATTTTTTATGTTGAGAGAGATTATTTAAGTCGATGAATTCAAAAAAACCGTTTTTGACATGTAAGGAGTCACTATTGTAGTCTTTCCAGTTCTCATACTATATAGTTGTTATCAACATTAACATTAATTTATATTGCTAAATTGTTTATACTGCTCCCCTAATAGAATAACATACACGTCCTAAGGATTCTGACAATTGAGTAACTTAAGGTATTCAGTTCACGATCTTCCATCTTGTTCCACAAAAACAGAACACTGGAGCTAATTATTTCGCAAACCATAAACGTATATTCCTAGCTAGAATAACATGCTCGATATCGTGATCATGTATTAGTCAAGCGAAAGTGTTAGATATTAATATAAAATATGTTGTTAGCCTTAACTATCAGCTCGAGCTTTTGTTGCAGCTAACTATATCATGAATTTGAATTATTTTCTCACTCAAATTAAAAATTCTCAAAAGATCAACAAAAAATTCTGAAGTTCAAATAGTTGTCCAGTGAACTATGTACCTTTTTCGTGGTAGGTGTGGTAGGATCATCAGAAACCGGACTAAGAACCTGAGCTCGAATCCTCCCGCTCAAACCCTCACCATATCTCTTACCAAATCCACTAGAAAAGCTCCTACTATCCTGATTCCGACCACCAGAAACTCGACCACCACCACCGCGAGTAAAGCTTAAGATCGAACACCTCTCCCTTAAAAGAACATCACTCTGATCCACATACTTCCCTCCAAACAACCTCTGCTTACTATTGCACAAATCCGGCGCCGAACTGATCAACAATCCTTCCATACTTGATTGCATTCTTGAGGTACTGATTGTCAGAGAATAATATAAAAGATGTTGTTTAACCTTAACTAAGTTAACTATCAGCTCGAGCGTTTAGTCCAATCTAGATATATTTATTTCACGAAACGATTCCTAGATCACAGTAACATACAAATCTGCAGACTCGGATCAGAACTTCGTACCTGAGAAATTCCAAGAAAGATGGAGACTGTAAAGTGGTGAAGATTAGCCAATCAGAGGTTCTTGAAAATAGAAATGGCGGTTGGCGTTTTATGGTAATTTAAATATTATTATTTGAAAATTAAGTTTTTGATGAGTGGACAAGAGATTACGGTTATAACTGATTCGTTTTGGAGCCAAACGTTGGTTTGACTATTAAGTGAGTTAAGTCAAAGGAAATATGTGGATTACCCTTATTGCCCCCCTTCCTCCCGCCACGCGTCAGTCTAGATATGCATATCTGGTAATCTGACCGTTGATGAAAACTATTATCATTTCAGAATTACGCGTTATTAAGGGATAAAATCGGAAACTTATCATTATAATAACGTTGATTTCATATAGGTGCTCCAAGATTGTGGGTTTTTCAAATAAATGACTGTAAATTTTTTTTAGAATTGTAAATTGTACTTCTTAATTAAAAGTGAAGGCAAAGCGACTCTTTAAAAACAGATATCTTAACTAAGTTGGCACTCGAAACAAAAAGAGAAAACGGCAAGACTTAAATATTATTAAAGAAATAAAAAAGAAGTAACAAAGTCAACAAAAACTAAATTAATCCCTCTAAGATAAATTGTCTAGACAAATGAACTACAAAAATTGGGGCAAGAATGCCACCAAGCAAAAATACTACTCCTAGTTTGACCAAATTTAGAAAGAGCATCTGCAGCTCCATTCCCCTCCCACAAAATTCATAGATGAGATCTAAGAGAGACATTAAATTCAATTCGTGTGAATAGACCAAGGGACCTTTCTTGAACGACAGTGGAAAAGACCCACCACATATAAGGAATCACATTCCAACCACAAATTCTGCCAACCTTTATCTCGGGCGATATGAACTGCCATAATAGCTGCACAAAGTTCAGCAATATGCGCGAAAGCTTCTCTAACCGAAAAAGCAAACAAACCATGGGAAAAACCTTTGCAATTATGGAAGATGCAACCCGCTCCACCTAAACTAGGGAAACCTGATAAAGCACCATTCATATTAACTTTCATCCAACCAGCCTTAGGAGGCTTCCAAGACACCGTAATTATGCGAGGAACGTAAGGAACACAACCAGTAATTCCAAGTTCATTGAAAATCCGCCTCTCCTAGGAGGTGTTGATCATTCGGCTTGTATTCAATAGATTAACATCTCTAAGGCTTTGCCACAGTTGGCGCAGTGCAACATGGATCCTTAGGATATCGTCATCAAAAAGAGATTTGTTACATAATTTCCAGATTAACTAAAAACAAGTGACAATTGACGCAATCTAAAGATTACGGGTGATATGATGTAAGAAAAAAGTTGGCCATTTGTAAACTGCAAAAGACTGAACGAGGGAACTCACCAATACCGAGTTAACCAATGTGATGCATCCAGCCATCGATAAAGATTTTCCTTTCCAAGCAACAAAAATTGAAATAATCTTGTCTACAATCGGTCTTAGATGAACAACTCTTGGGAACCTTTGAATAAAGGGATGCCAAGATAACAAAAGGGAAATTGACATGTTCGAACTCTTGCAAGAGTCGTCAATTATGTCTCCCTATTTTCCGAAATTGAATACTTCTTGCTTAAAATATTAACACCTTCCGAAGCTGCTGCGATACAATTATGAATATTTCGCCCTTTAATAAAGCCAAACTGATTTCGAGAAACAATTTTTTACGCAACAATGACTAATCTATCAGCTAAGTTTTTGCGATAATCTTATAGCTAAACTTACTTATAACAATCAGTCTAAACTGATCAACTTGCATAGCACCATCAATTTTAGGTACGAGTACCATAATATTTGAATTCAAGCCCGGAAGTACGATACTTGATTTGACGTCAACGAAAACATTTAATTCGGATTAAATTCAAAGGTCATAACATTTTTTTTGATAAAAAATATCTTTGATCACAACAACAAAATCGACTATTTCTTAAATTTTGCAAAAAATACAAATCATGATGTTTTATTTAATAAAAAAAATACACTATAACTATTTATTTGTAAAGAAGTGAAAGAATTGATTCTAAAAAATTCAGAAACTTATCCTCGTTGAAGTGGCACACAAATTAACGTTTGCCCACATCATGTCGTTTCAATCCAATAATTTAGAGGTACCTGCCTCGTGAATGATCATTCATCAGTCGGCACTATAAGGATAGGGAGGGGTAGAGCTTATCCTTATAGTGATATAAAAGGGACATTAAAATTATGTATCATATAATATCATTATATGTCTATTGTCCTTTTTTTTTAAAGGGTCTATTGTACTTAGATTTATTTTTAGAGATAATGTGGTAGAGTATGAAAATAGAACTATGAATTTGATACAATGAGGGATTGGAAATTCAGGAATAAAGTGTTAGGTATATTTATTTTTCTATGCGAAATTTATGATTGTAGTGTTTCTTCATAAAAATTAAAATTGTTCATATCTACAAAGTTTTTCTTACAATTTAAGCGTTTTTAAATTTGTCCCTGACTAAAAGGTATATTTAATTACTGATCCATAAGTAATTTTTACGAGTTTCAAAGATACTTTGAAAAATAACAATACATCATCTCACGAAATTTAGCGTCTGATCTTGGAATTTTATGCTAAAAAACTATGCTAAGGGACAAGAGCAAAACCTATATTTTTTTCTTTTACATAAATTTACATCCAAATTGTTTAATTCAAGTTAATTATGAAATCTAGTAAAGACAACTTAGGACAATGATACTTCATCTATTTTCGAATGTATATTTTTTATGTTAAAAAGTGAAAAATTAAAAATTTTATGTAAAATCCTAATATATGTTTGAGATCTCAATAAATATTTTATTTTTTTCATATACTCCAAAACTTGGTTTTATTTCGTAAAAACTAGCAAATGATGTCTTATATATATATGGTAATTGTATTAGTTTTGTTTTTCCTTGCATAGTTAACGGGCACAACAAAAAATTAAAATATAAAATAAATAACAAAACGACATATATTTGTGAATTTTTTAACTTATTTAAACGACATACATTCGAGAACGAAGAGTAATAGTTTAATGCTTATAACACATAAGCCAAACTTTCGAAATTTACAAAACAATTTTTTCTTTTATTTTCTTTTTTATTTAAAAAAAAGAAAACATAAGAAATAAAAAAGAAAACATAAGAAAAGTTGATATTTTTCTTTCAAAAAAGTTAACAAGGGAAGCAATAAAAAATAATAATGGCGGGACCTATTTACTGGGTATGGAATATACTATGTTGAATCTTATATGCCACGTGTCATAAACTTAAACACAAAAAGGAGACGCGATCCTGCTCTCTCTTCCCTCTTATCTCCCTGTCACGCCTCAGCATTCTCCCTTCCATGACAAAGATTATATTCCTCATATTTTTCCTATATTCAAATAAATTTTGCTAATTAATTTATTATTATTTTGTTGATAATTTTCTTTTTTTTTTATAAATTGTAAAGAGTAGAATTCGAACGCTAATCTCCCACATATGCATTTATTAATATACTAATTACGCTACAATCTATTGGTATTATTTTATTGATTAGTTAGTTTTATGTTAATTGAATCTCAAATTAAATAAAAAAAAATCTTTCTAAATAAAAAAGAGGGTCTAATATGCGATAAAATTTAATAAACAATCATTATTATCATGCCAAAAAGGAATGGAAAAAGTTCAATGGAAAAAGTGTTTGATAATTTTTTAAAGTATGAATTTATTAAAATATATTAAAAGTCAAAACCATTTAATAAAAATATTTATTTTACGTATAAGTGTTAATGGGTTTCATTAAAAGTTATAAATTGCTGGTAACACTAAATTTTTTCAACTTTCTCAAAAATAATTTTACACTTATCATACATTTGGAAAAATTGATTTTAGTCCTCAGGCGTTAGGCTTGTTTGGGAAGCTCATTATTTTGACCTATAAATTATTGCTTTATTTGAAAACCTTTAATCACTAAAAGTAAGAGATCTATAAATTTTGTTTTAGCATATTTTTTTTTGGTATCTCGGAGGGGAGGGCCTAAAGCTCCGGAAAAAAAAAAGGAACAACTACAGTCGAACGGTGCGAGAAATGCCAACTCCTAGAGTGTACGCAGAGAGGATAACTTGGAGGCCTGAGGAGGCACATCAAACTCCTAATGACCCAATTGAAAAGATCCTACCAAATTCGTCATCCAATCAGCAACTCGGTTGTCTTCGCGATAAAGGTGCCTCACTCTAATATCCCAATTCTGATTCAGCAAAGTTTTACACCCCTCAATTAACCAAAATTTTATTTTAGTATATGCATATAGAAAAAGTGTGAGATGTTAAAATAAAAAAATAAATTCAATAACTAGTCCACATTGATATTCTTTTGTTTTGGTATATAGTATTCTGGACTGAAATTGAGTTAGGGTTTTCCATCAAAAAAATAAAATTGAGTTAGGGTTTAATTGGATTTGACTAGCCCCCAAAAAAAAAAAGAAAAATGGCCCATAACATTTATTAATGAGCTGAAAAGTGTGTTTTATTTTGAATTGTATTTTAATTTTGAGCATAATCTGAAGTAATTTGAGGAAGGTGAATATTGAAGGGCTGCTGAAAGAGCTAACTGATTTTCCATGAATGAAGGGGGATTATAATGACAAGCAAAATGGATTTTCTCTTAAAATAAAGACCACGACATTAGTTTTTCGTAGAGATGATGGGTTTTAGTTTGCCACAGTCCGCTAGTTTGAGGTTAAAGTTATAGGAGCTTTTGGCCTTAAGAAATGCCATTGCGTGCATCCTTTCCGTTCAGAGTAACGCCAACAAAGTGGTAGATAGCTTCAGAGTATTGCATAAACCTACTTCGTGAACAGCAGGAGTTACTGCAGCATTCCCTTTCCGATACAAAGAAGTTAATCAAAGGCTGCACACCGGGTTCACTTTCTTTTTTTATAGTTCTTCTTAGTTGTTTTAGTTATTTTACTCTTTATAACAGATAGAAATGTGTAGCTAAATCCCAGAAACAACCGTTAAAATTAACTTTAGAAAGAAAAATTAACTATCATCTACCTGCTATCAATAACAACAAACAACGAAATGACAAGTCGTAACAACAACAAACACATACTAAACAAAATAGGCCCTTGATTACATATCAATACTTGCACAAGATGAAGATGCAATCAAACCTCATGTGTAAAAGCAACAAAAGGGTCAAAAAAAGCACCCATATAACATGTAATCTTTCTTTGTAACAAAACAGTATATGATTGATTGTCTTCAACTCTCAAGACAAACCATTCAAATCCATTTATTCAGCTCAAAATAAAAGCTCCATTGCCATTATTATGACCACTCAAGTTCACACTGTGTATTAAGGGTGAGCAAAAACTACCGGAATACGCCTCTGAATAGGACTTCTGCAAGACGGGCAGTCCTTCATTCCTTGTTTCTCGTGGAGCTCATTGCAGTTTGTACAAACCACTTGATGCGCACATGGGAGGAAAACCACTGACATCTCTTCTGAAAGACACATCACACATTCTCTTTCCCGTTTAACGCCTCCGTTCTCACTGAATTCTTGAAGATCTGCAACTATTTTCGACAAATAAACAGTTGACAACTCCTTCTGGTCAGCACCTTGTTTAACATCAGTGACTCTACTTGAATAGCTTTCGTTGATGCCCCTCCGTAGTGCTGCAATTTTCGACGAGTCCATCTTCAACCTCAATTGGGAGATTTCTTTCTCAAGCTTCTGAATATCTTCTTTGTACTTGTGTAGATTTTTTTCTGCTTTCGATCTGATCATATTCTCCTTAGACTTGGCCGACACATCGTTCTGTTCTCTTTCTTTTTTTATTGAGCTTGCCTGCATAAGCAGTTCTTCTTTCGCCTTCTCTTCTTGTTGCCATCTAGCCTATAATATATATGATTTTCCTTTTCAATGAGAATGATGTACCACTAACAAAAGTCGGAATCATTGAAAGTATATATATCGGAGGCTAGATAGAGTGAGCCCTTAATACAAAAGTGTATCTCAAAACTGCATGATATAAGGTTCATTCTACTCATAGTAAGCACGCAACATTTAAGAAGTATAAAATCTAAATTGCTCTCTAATGCATTTAAGATGAAAACGACGAGGAAATTACGAACAAATCTAGAATCTAATATAAAGTGAAGACTCAGAAAAGGTGCAGCCAGGCAGCCTTGTTTTTCGCAACTATTTTTTTTTTGTTAATACACCTCGCAGATTTTGCAAATGCATGTGCAGAGTGAGTAATAGAAACAAAAGAAAAAGACTATCGAAGAACAAAAAGAGAAACAAAATATGTCACTTTTCCCTATTTTTTCATGTTTCCATATCCATTTCGGAAAGTGAAAGCTCTTGGAAACTTGTACAGAATGTCTCAGATCGTGTTCCTATGATCAAAAAATAAATAAATGGAAACTCATTTTCTAGGATGTAATATGCGTTAAGAAGCAGATCGATGCTATTCACATATTCACTACAGCCCTAAATTTTTCTAGATCATCGTTTTCCCTCCATTAGTGACTTATATGTAATGTTTTTCATGTAAACATAAATAAAACAATCAAATGCACTCTTATAATTTTACAAAATTATAGATATACAAATATTTTTATTATTTACATGTTTATCTGTGTTTCCTCACTTCCCGTTTCTATGTAACATAGCTTCTTATGCATAGCATACAATATCAATTCATTTCAAGGAAAAGTTGTATATTACACGCCTGCGGCCTGTCCATGGCACAGGCTGACTATGAGCAATAAAAAGCATTTGATCCAATATCATGAAATCCTATACTAGGCATGAATAATTGGCCAGCGCTTAGATATTATATACTAATATTCTTATGTAGAGCAGAGATATATCTCCTAATAACTTGCTAAACAGATAAAGAAAGCCAGTGCTCTCCCCATTCAATCAATAACCTAATTCTCACATGTTATACGTACAACACGACCAAAAATGACTTCAAAGGCAGACAACTGTTCAATTATATCCTTCATGGAACATCTAAAGAAAGATAGAGCAAAAGGAAACAGTAAATGAATACGCGATAACATACCTCGTAGTGTTCTTGTAGTTGTTTAGCTTGCTCTACATACTGTAGCATCTGCGCAACCTGTTGTTTTTCAGTTGTAAGCTCCTCTTGTAAATGGATTTTCTGCTTTTCCCATGACTGAAACTTCATCAGCGTCTTCTTCTCCCTCTTTGACACTTCCTGACAACTTGCAGCTGATTCTGCTGCACGTAATTTGGCAGTCTCCATCTGTTGCCTCAATTGAGAATTTTCTACCTCGAGCCTCCGGACCGCAGAATTAGCTCTCTCCACCTGTCCACTAGCTTTGCATAAGGCGTTTTCCATCTCTGTGAGCTTCTTCATGGTATTCTCCTCCAGAGTTTGCTTCTCTTTTCTAAGCCGTTCGACTTCTTCTTTCTCTTGCCTAAGTGACTTAAGTTCAGCGTTGTCCTTGCTCAGCCTTCGAGTTGCTTGCATAACTTTCTGATTCGTCCATTCTGTCCATTCTTGAAGTTGATTTTGTAATTCCCGCACCCTGGGGACAAGCTTTACAATCATCTCATCCTTCTTGTCCTTTGGAACCCACTGTGCCAAAGACTTGTCATATGGTATGCCAGCATGACTACAATTAGGTGCCTCACTACTACAGCTAACGGGAACTGCCAATAGGCTGGTTTTTGCAGGTAATGAGAGCGAAAGTTCAGTATCAGTGGCTGATAATGCAAGTGGAATGTTGACTGCAGGTGCTGCAGGGGCATTGTTTTCTGCAGGTGTTAGAGGTGTGGTATTGACAGCAGGTGTTGCAGGTGGGACGTTGACGGCAGGTGTTGCAGGTGGGGGGTTAACGGCCGGGATTGGAGATCGGGATTTCACTGCAGGCAGGGCACTGACTGCAGGTAACGGAGGTTGGGTGTTGATGGAAGGTAGTGCAGATAGTATGTTGCTCTTGGATAATGAAGAAGCTGTAATAGATGACGGGGTGGAGGGTCCGCTATTGCTTGAGAGATTCTGGATTCCGTTATCTTGCTGCACATCAACTCCCATTACCTTACTAAATCTCAAAGAAGCATTCTTTATGTTAACAGCAGAATCTGAAACAGATTTTAATTTCTTATCCAAGATTAAACCACCCAAACCACTCAGTTTCCCTGCTCTAGGCCCTTTGCTTCCATACGTCCGATACCCCTTCTCCAAATGAAATGACTTCTGTCGAAGTATAAATTCTTTTTTCGTACTACTAGAATGAACCTTTCTACTCACTATAAACTTTTCTTCCAATACAGGAGATTGAGATGTCCCAGCAATACTAAAAGATTTATCGCCAGGATTGATAGAATTCAATCCATCCTTCTCAGAAACTAGCCTGTTGAGAACAGCATTCTTTGGTTTCGGTAAATTTGGAATCCCAGCCATGTTGCTAGTTGCCTCAGATTGAGAACTATGAGAACAAGAAAGAGAAGGTTCCGTTTTACCGGGATTTGGCAAATAGAGTTCGGAAGATTTAGTTTCCGTTTTCGTCTGTGATTGGCTAGAAGCAGAAGTACCATCTGAAACCCCCTCAGCAGAAAAATCATTCAAGGGATCACCGTCCATTGCACAAGCATGCGAAACATTCATATCACAAATTAACAAGCACCACATGGCATCCCCGGTGCTGAAGAAAGGCCTGACTTCTCGGAGTACGCAAACCAATTCCGCCAATATATACTTCTCAAGCTGTTGTAAATCCTCAAAACAATGCTCCCTCGAAGGATCAATCTCCTGACCATTCCTAAGAAATGCTAAAGTATTATCCACAATGTTGGACACAGTATCTTTACACCCGTAACAAAGACCCGACCTCACAACAGCCTTAGTAGCAACTTCTTCAGTATAACCACAAGCAACAATTTTCTTAATTGCACTCTTGAAAATCGCATCCAAATTGCTTAAAACAAGTTCTTCTAGCTGAGATTCTGTAAGATCACTCCAATCAGCATCATGGGGTGGTTCCTCTGATTCTAATTCCTCACTAATCTGGGTCGTTCCAACCTCAGCTGGAACTGTGCCACTAGACAACCCGAGGTCAAGTTTTAACCCATCAGAATGGTCACCGCAAAGGTCACACCCAGTTGAAGGCCCGTGAGCTGGAGCAGCCTCGAATTTCTCAGCCGAAAATTCATAACTAGAGCATTCATTCTGAGGTGAACCTAGACTCTTACTGGAATCACCCAAAGGCGGATCAGCCCGGAATTTTCTCTTATTTCTACTCCCTTTTTCTTGAACAGACACCAACGGCAAAACCGGACTGCTACAGCTACTACTACTATTGGCTTTAGCAACCATCGACGCCATTTCTAAGCTACAAAATGTCGAATTCTCTTAGCCAACTGCCAAATCATTAACCATTTATTAATCCTCAACACAACACTATTAACACATTAACATAGATTAAACATAGCAAACTCCAAAACACAATGCCTAAACCCAGCTCACATTCAATCAATAAAAATCAAATCATCCAAACAACACGAAACCCATATGGCATTATACAAAAATCCCCTATTCATCTCGTGAAAAATCAAATTGCAACACGAAAAACACCAAATCAATCAATAAAAAACATACCCAAACAAAATAAATCAAGAATCGAAGTATTAAAAAAATACCCAGTTGATAAAATCAATATTTAACACCACCCACGTTACCAGAAACCCAAATCTAAAAAACCCACAAATCGATTCACATATGAGGCAGCTGAAGGGAGCAAAATCAGAAAAATGACAAAATAGTAAATATAATATGGAATATTGACGAAACAAGTAAAAGAAATTGAGATTTATGAAATGGAATCGGTGATCGGAGCATACCGGAAATTCGATAAAACGACGGGGAGACCAATCTCACAACATGGGTAGAAACAGAAGAAGAAGAAGAAGAAGAAGAAAAAATATTTATAAAGCTGTCTCCTTTTTGTGATTTTGGTTTTTTGGATTTTATTTTATTTTAATTTGGGAGATAAATAAGAGAACGCCTCTTGAATATTATGTTAATTTTTTCATTTTTGTTAATTAGTCTAGGTAACCATGGTTAGGTTTTATTGACATTTTCCGTTTGTGAAGTTAACCATGGTTAAGATATTGTTTGCATTTCGTCTTTACCAAATTAACCATTGTTTACTTATGAAAATTTAATTTTGAACAATTTTTATCAAAATTCTTTGGTTAGAGTTATTTGAATCTTGACGTGGGTATGCGACGAAATGAATCTCTTATGTGAATTTGGATTAAAGAGATCAATACGAGACTTCATCTTAATTCACAAATGATTGTCGAGACGTATAAACTAATTACATGTCTGACTTGTGAGAGTAAAATTTTTTAGAACATCTTCTAAAACCGACATAATTACTCAAATCAATGATCAAACATCACATGTTTAGGGCAAATAACTAACTACATCAGATAAAGAATGACACGATCACTATACGAGGTACGTAATTTTGCTTTTCATCGTTATATCATTTTGCAGCCGTCATTCTTTACTCATTCTCTAATTTGATCGTCGTAATGATTGTCGGTCAACTGACACACCTTGAATCAATGTTGTTGTTGTCCCTTTTCAAATATCAGATAGTAATCCAGTCATAAAAAAATTTCACGACATCCATTCCAATCTAATTTTTTTGACAATCAAAAAGAAATATATTAATTAAAGATCACGCAAAAGCGGAAAAAATAAGAATTGAGAAGATACAAATCACTCATCTCAAACAAAATAAAACATCTAACTAAATAATGGGCTATTCCAATAGTAGAACGTTTAACAAACGCAATAGAGCAATTAACAAGCTCGTTAACAAATAACCAACAATCTTTGACTATGCAGTTACAAAGCGAAAGAACGTTACGAGCCATTGATTGAACCATTACTAATAAAACTAAATCACCTTGAACATTTTGCCACCGATTATCTTTAAGCCAACTTAAAATTTTTCAGAACGACAAACCTTCCTCTAACATTAAATCTGCAGAAAAAACATCTTTTATCTAACTCAAAATTTCTATGAAAAACAAAGAGTTGTTAAGATGAAGAATTATTATTTGATATGGATTGTTAGAGTATGATAAATTGAATGATAATAAAACTGTTTGGATTTTGGTTTTCCTCTCCCCATACATAATTGTATCAACCATCTATTATTTAAAAAATAAATAATAAATTCAATGATTTTTCAAACTGAATAATCCAACTAATTAATTCGATTTATTAAACCAACTTTGATGTCTTTTCTCCACTGTTTTTTCTTTTATGATCACCTATATAACATCATCTTAATTTTATTTAATAAATTTTATAAGCTACAAAAATTTATATTGCTCCATTAATTGATTTTAGCTCAACTAGTACACTCATTAACATGTGAGTGAAAAGTTTAGAATTCGAATTCTCCTCACAAATTTATCAAAAAAAATTCATATTGATTCTTTCGGAAAGATTTATATTGATAGAATAAAATATAAAGATTAATTGGTTTTCAAAAATATTTTCTTTTTGATGTAACTAAAATTACTTTTGTAATTGGTAGACTGGAATTAATTCCTCTCAATAGACAGAGGAGAGAGATGGTTACAATTGATAGAGAAGGAAGGTGGTCGGAGAAGAACGTACGACGGCCGGAGAAAGGTAACGGTCGGAGTAACAGTTATGTATTCATCATGTGAAAACATTAAACTCTCTTAACTTACAGAACGAGCTAATATTTGCATGAATAGCTCCCCACTCGATAACAACAATGAATATCCTCCGGTTCAAACTAGCAAAGCCCAATTTGAGACTCCATTCACTAACCCATCCGAATTAACCAAGTTCAGGTTTGTACCATCCAATTAACCAACGCTCTCAATGAACCATTCAAAGTAATCAAGAGGTATGATTCAAACAACAACAATCACCCCCCATAACAATTAAACATGTCACCAGGAGTGAGCATCGGCCGATTCAGCTTAAAAACTGAACTGAACCCAAAATTTTGAACCGAACTAAACACGAAAAATACAAATCGAACCGAACCAAACTATAAATCAGTACTAACAAATAACGGCAGAACCTAACTTCCATAACCCAGAGAAAGAAAATGGCCCAATCTCTTCCACCCAACAACCCCTCACCGTCGTTAACGCCGCCGTTACACCAGGATGACGCCGATGATGATGACGAGAACGTCAAACAGCTCCGAGAATGCTCATCTGTTTACCTCTCATTACAGGTTAACATTACCCCATAACCCAGAACTTGCTGATTCTACCAACCTCATTACTATTAATTCAATATATTTTTTTATTGGGGCTTCTCAGGAATGTCTTATTGAGAACAACAGGAACTGGAAATCTTGTCAGAAAGGTATGCTTTTTTTGTTCATTCACATTGTTGTAAACGAAGTCCGCCATACCCGTTTAAGCGAATTTGATTTGGAGCGATTAGACCCTCTAGACTCGTCTAGGCGCTCAGAATCCGACTTTTTTTCCCGAATAATTTTGATTAATTGTGCGGGGTTTTTTTTATGATATGAAGAATGATCATTGTTGTGATGGGTTTGACTTGATTTCTTTACTTAAACAGTTTTTATTTCATTGAGTGTGGTGTTTTTGTGGTTTATATGGTGATTTATTTAAGGTGTTTGTTAAAATGCTTAACAGAAGTTCAAGCTTTAAAGGCCTGCAATGATCATAGGAACAAGATTGACAACGGAAAGTGAAGAATTTTATTCATGTGCTCTACTTTTGGAATTATTTATTTTTGCATTTTTTTTATTTTTAAAATAGTTTTAGAGCTAATTCAAAGAAAAAAAATAGTTTTGGAGGTATAAAATAATATTAAGTAACTGCGGATCTAGAATCACCAACAACGGATACTTTGTATGTTAAATTTATTTACTTTTTGAAAATTTTGCATGTAAACTAAAGTTTCGTATGTAATTTCTTTAGATATGTTAACATTTTTCATTGACTAGTAGGTGCTAAGTTTCCTATCTGTCCTAGATTTTTTTGGTACATATACCTGTCCTAGATCGAGGAATATTGCAAACTCATAATGATGGTTGTCCTCTGAGAAATCAATTCTTGGAATAGGATAAAAGGACTTCTATATTTCTTGAAACTGTTAATTTGGGTCCTTCCTTCATAGTATGGATTATGCTTTTACTGTCCTAGGATAAATTTTTCTAATGGAAAATGAGAAATTTATTAATCAATCAGGAAAAATCAGAAAAACCACGAAAAGACTGAAAAAATTGAAATAATGTTAAGACACCGAAATATTAATACAATTACGGACTAAATCAATTTGCTATAAGGTTACCCCGCTTAAGATGAATTTACGTTATCATCAACAAATTGTGCATTGGTCTAAACATTAATATTTTGGACGCCAATGAGTAATCTATGGTTAACGATTGCGAATTGCTAAACCTTTTTGAAAACGCATATGAAACAACCTTTTAAATAGGTCACTGGGTAAATGTGACTAAATAATATGCTAAGATGTTGTAGAATAAGAATCGGGATGACTATTTAGTATATAAAGCAAGCAAGAGTTTATAATTGACGATTCTAAATTTCAAAAATTCAATAGATTATGTTAAGTAAGTTAAGTAAGTTAAGTAGGTAAATAAGATTCAACATATAAAATAACATTTGACTTCTGTAGATAAGTGCTCAAGGCTTGAGATGTAACTAACCTACTTGGTTTCTTATTAGGGAAATTATTGTAGGTTCAAGTCCAAACCAATCAAATAATGGTATGTAAAGGATTGTCCCAAACCAATCAAAAAGAGTGAAAATAACTTGAACATCTTAAAATTGTATTACAGTAGAAAAATGTAGTTTGGAACTAATGAAAAAGGGCAGACCCTTGAGAAACTAGTAAGAACAAAGCTTAATCTATGAAAGTAAGTAAATGAAACCCTTAAATTATCTTGAAATAAAGAGATTAATTAGCAGGAAGAAACTTGATTGAAATGCTATTGACACAGTGGCGTTCATCTGTTGGATTCTTGTAACCTTCACCTTTGAAAACATGGCCCAAATGCCCCCCACAAGCTGCACATGTAATCTCAGTTCTTCTCCCATCCGGATCCGGCTGAAATAAAATAAATTCAATGTTCAGTTTTCATTTCCATCAACCAAACGAAATAACCAAAACAAAACAGAATACTGAGAATACCGACATGGACAGAAGTATAGAAATGCTACTAAAGATAAGTATCCATACAAATAGAAAAGAACAGAGAAGAAGGAAAACTTACAGTGCGGTTTATGGCACCGGGGATACCTTCAAAAAAAGCAGGCCAACCACATCCGGAATCAAATTTGGTGGTTGATATATAAAGTGGTGTGTTGCAACCAGCACATTTATAAACTCCTTCCTCAAAGAACTTATCATATTCCCCTGTGAATTTTGACCTGTATTTCATGTCATTAACATAGTCGATATCTTCAAAGGCCGGAGGATTCAAGTTTGTAAAGATGAAGCTCAATGGTGTTAGAAACAACATGCTACTACTATCATCTAGAAACGAAAACTGAAATGGACACGGTGAAGCAATATTTCTGAAAAATATAAGATATGGAAAAGTGACAAATTAAAGGTATATTCAGACCAAAAGAATCTAAACACATCCGACTTTGAAAATGATCTATTAACTCCTTGAATGTAACACGATACTCCCCAAGTCCTACGTGACATGACAGCATACGGGTTTTAACAAATTGAAGCGTCTATCACTAAACGCTAGTTGAACATGCCAATAGAACACTTTAAGTAATTTTGCGAGTCTGATATATCACATTGAACAGTTTAAGATAGTTCAGGGGAACCAACTTTTATACCCAGCTTGGAGACGTTACCTTATATGTTAGGAAAAAATGAACTAACATTACATAATGCAAGTTAACATAATATGACATAAGAAGTTAGTGAGCTAGAAAGATTAGGAATTTGAATACAATTTGATTTCTGAGTTAGAGATCTGCAAATGCATCAGTCTGTTTCTGTAATGCAATGTATTCCTAGACACTGTTTTTCAAATTCTACAAGGAATTATGATTCCTAAAAATTTGTAGGATTGTTTGTATCTGAATTCTGAATAATGTCACGAAAGATTAGGCCATAGGAGCCAACATTATTATGAAACAATCACTAGAATCGGTGGCGAAAATCCAGGATTGAAATGTCAGAGGAATGATTTTACACCCATGTATATAAAAAAAATTCCACCGAAATTATTTTTCCCAGTTTGAAACTTTCCATTGTAATTCACGCATCCTGTCGAAACGAAGGAAAATAAAATGAATTTGTTGGCAAAAGTTATAGATTTTAGACGAAAATTTACAGATCAAAATTTGACATATTCTTGGCTTTATTTTACTGATTTCCAGCGAATTTATCATAATTTTTTCTTAGTATATTTCTGAAACTGAGAGGTACGGACCACTCATTGCAGGGGTGGTAGCAGCGGATGGGGACCGAAACCACCACTGGAAGGGTTGGTTCCGGGGGACAGGGTCTCGGACCCCTAGATACGCCCCCTGACCACAGTTATAACTAGCCTAGATTAGAGGAACAAAGACCAAGATTATGAAATTAGTGCATCAGGTATAACAAAGTCAAGGTAGAACATGAGATAGAGTTTCAGTCTCCATCAGAATCTAAAATCATACGCATTATGATGGTTTGGTTGATGTTAGCCGACCCGAATTGTTTCAGGATTAAGTTTTTGTTGTTGCTGATAAAATGAGTTAAAAGTGAATTGAACTGAACTGAAATGTGTTAAATATAAGTAAAAAAGAACACGGGCTTACTCGGTTCCTTTCTGTCGGAGAATGTGAAACTGTTGAGGAGAAAGAACAGCTCGCCATTCTTCATCTGTCTTCTCCATGACCGAATTGCTGAGCTCAAATCCTGATGCCTGAGACTGAAAATGAAGCTGCATTCAAATCATGGTTTTACTTATTTTATTCACAATCATAGCCGTTGAATCATCAATTAATGAATGTATGAAGACGGAATTTGAGGCTTGGTGATTCATTCACCATCAAATCAAATTTAATTTGCTCGCTAATTAATTACCAAATGGATCTTCTTTTGTTTTTGAGTAACTTACACACATGGCCCTCAACTTTACTTTTATTTATCTTATGCTATTTCAACTTTTCAAAATCTAGACATTAGGACACCCAAACTTTGGACTTTACTAATTACTACCATGATTTATCATTTATTATTCACTATGTGAAAATTATACTAGCTTTACAATTTTGAAATGAAATATCCATTAATCTAATGGTGATCGATCAAATTGTATTTGGTCAGTCATTGATATTGTATATATGTTGACATCCTAATCTTCAGAGTTCAAACTTCAATTGGGTTGGGCCATTCAATCTTCAAAAATAGGGTTAGTCCAACAAGCCCAGTCCAAACATCAGGCCCACCAAATTTTGAATTTGGTTCGAAGAACAGCGCACGACGTCGTTTAAATGGTGAAACAAAGAGTTGAATCTTCCCTGTTTCTGCTACTGGTAGTGGTAGAACAACATAAAATAGCTTTGAGAAAAACCGAGTTTGATCTGGATTGGGTGATCGAAGAAGAAGAAGAAGAAGAAGAAGAGGCATCAAATCAATGTCAGGGTTCGGAGGTTTCAATAAGGCTTCCGGTCCCGGGCGGCCCTTGTCTCAGGCGCCGCGTTTTGGGGCCCCTTCCCCTTCCCCACACCAAACACCGCCTTTTCCTCATCCCAGGTAACCCCTTTTTCTTTCACATTATCAATTCCAAGTTCTATTAAAACCCTTTTTGCTGCTTCTATCGCGGTCGAGATTTATCAATTTGATGAAGTTGTTGTTGTTGTTGTTGTTTTCTAATTTCTGGTTTTAGTTTCATTGCATCACTAGAGGAATCAATTTTTGTATTTGTTCCACCAATTGATATATGGGTTTTTAGGCAGTGATTTTGTAGCAACTTTATCAATTTGGTATTTGATTTCACCTTTTTATCTTAGGACTCCTGTACCTGCAACCAATGTGTGGACACCTGTCTTAACTTATGAAACTTCTCCTAATGCTTACCAATCCCCAAGGTAACAATACTATTCGATACCTACTCCATATCCCTTTCTCTCCTGCCCCAGCTTGGAAAACTTTCAGAAGCTTCTGCTCCTCACGGTTAATGATCTTTTTTTCCCCCTCTCATTTCGTTATAGGAAAACTCAAGCACCAGAAAGTATAGGCTCGCCATCGTTTGAAAGAATACGTCCTGTTGGAAGTCCCTACTCATCCGTTCGGGCTCAAGGGTGAGAACCGTGTTCTATTATTTTGTATTGTTTCTCGTATAGTATTATCATTGCAATGCAGTTAAGTTGTAATGTTAAAGGAGACGTGTGAGGATGTACTCCTAGCAAAAATCCTAGCAATATTGTTGGATATGTACTGTCGATCCGTCTCTCTCTCTCTCTCTCTCTTCCTGGTCTAGCTTGGACAACTTTTAGAAACTTCTGTCACTATTGCCTCACGGTTAATGATCCTTTTTTTCCTTGATTATAGGAAAATTGAAGCACGAGAAAGTATAGGCTCACCTTCGTTGTCCATTGAACACATACGTCCTATTGGAAGTCTGGGTCCATACTCATCTGTTCGGGCTCAAGGGTGAGAACCATGTTCTCTATAGTAGGTTACTTTGACTTGTTAGTTGTAATGTTAAAGGAGACATGTGAGGATGGGAAATGGCTATATCATAAGCCTTAGGGCTATGAAAATTCTTGGCCTTGGATGAGATTATACCTCAATGATGATGGAATTTTTTTTGTCTTTGTTGCTACTGAATTCTCTTTTATCATGATCTGGGTCTTAGTATGCAAGTAATTCCGATCGTACTTTCTTATCAGACTGGCTTCATCACCTCCTCAATTGGTTAATGCGGAGAGATATTTTTCTAAAGATGATGACCAAATAACTCCAGTCACTTCTTTTGCTGTTGCACACGATTCTGGAACTAGTAGCCCAGCTAAGCTTTCCACCTCCAGATTTCAACAGTTGAAAAGAAGTAGATCGCCTCCATCGGATACACAAGATGTGGGTATTTCTAAAAATTCCAGTCGAACTTTGCTTCAAAAGTGAGTTTTGTTATCTTACGTCAAATTCTCTTCCCCTTAGCATCTCTTATATCTGCTTAGGTTGCATCTCATTTACTTATGGTGCCTTATGTGAATACAGCTATTCTGCTTTTGCATTTGATACTATTAAAAAACTGAACATTTTTCTGCTTTATTTTTATTGTTTGGAGATTCTCCATGTGGATTTTATTAAGAGTCATCAAAACCTAAAAATTGGCTAGTTGCCTATCAAATTATTAGCCACTTGCAAACTTCTAACTTTTGTATTGCTTGGAATCCTAGCCACTTGGATGCGCGTACCGAAAATGGCAATCACTTGGACAGTACAGGAACAAGATCACCTCATTTGCCTTTTGGAAATGATAATTCCTTAGAGCATGGTCATCTCCCTTTTGTCGAAGCCCGACAGTAAGTATGCTAATGCTGTAAAACTATGTGAATGTGGAAACATGTTCAGTGGGTGGGCAGGATCTTTCTATGACTTAATATTGATTATGTGATTCAGTTAATTGCAAATGATCAGTGCTAAACTGTAAAATCTTGAAAAGAGAGGAAAAAAAATGGAAGAAACCTTGATAATGTATGGTACTAAGCTGATAGAAAAAAGTTATCTTGATAATATTATGTATACGGAAAAAAGATGATGGAAAATGGGTGAAACCTTTGAGCGAAGCAACTGTGAAATCTTCCGCTGTATACAAAAAGAAATAGGGAATTCTGTTACACAAATTTTGGAATTTAGATATTGCACAAGTTATTGGTGGTTGGGGAAACTATATATGAAAATTTGCTGCTTCTTGACATGTGGATGATCAATAGTTTGTGTACTCCGCTAGGCCTTCTAGGTCTCCTCCTCGGATGGGTGCCAGAACAAATGCCCTTCAGAGTACATCTTATTCTGAAGTTCTTCAAAGAGACTTTTCAGCTATTGAAAATGCTTCCACCAGGACGACCAACTATTCGGTTGCAAAAAGAACAAGGTCGCCTCCTTTGCCTACTGCTGATAAGCTCATACAAGGAAACACCTTTTCCATCCAAGATGATACAGAACGGTAAACAAGTTAAGTGCATAATATCTAATGATTGGGATGACTATATATCATCGTGCATTTTGTTTACTTTTTTTATATGCAATATGCAGAGAAATGCAAGCCAAGGCGAAGCGGTTGGCTCGTTTTAAGAACGAATTGACTGAACGTTCTGAAAGTAAACAAGATATTGCTGAACAAAAGGCTCCAACAGGGGGTATCACCAATAGCAATACTCCATCTGATTTTGATGGCTTGAAAACATCCAGTATTATTGTTGGGTTGTGCCCAGATATGTGTCCCGGTATGGCTCTCCATTGCTCAGTCTAGGAGAAACAATTTTTGTAGATAACTATTCGCTTGCAATCTTTTTGTATTTGGATCGCCTTGTGTATTGACTGAGAAGAATTTACCATTTTGAAAACAATTGAAAGAATTTTACATGTCTGCCCTAATAATAATTTACTAGCATCTGGAACGAAGCAGCTGCCTCAGCTGTATGATTTTGTCTGAGATGGCGATAACATTCTTGATGTGGTGTGGTATTTTAATTCATATTTCAGTGCCGGAGAGAGAAGAGCGAGAAAGGAAAGGGGATCTTGACCAGTATGAACGGTTGGATGGTGATAGAAATCAGACCAATAAATTTATTGCTGTTAAGAAGGTACCCATTGTAGTCACGTATAATTTCTCCATTCAACGGGGCTTTGCTATTCATTCAACTATTCACCAAGTTGTTTTTTGTATCCTTAAGTTTATACATAAGCGTAATATTGCTAAATAGTTGTCTTATTTTTCTGCAGTATACTAGGACAGCAGAGAGGGAAGCAAACCTTATCCGTCCAATGCCGATCCTGCAGAAAACTATTGATTACCTTCTCACTTTACTAGATCATCCCTATGATGATAAATTTCTCGGAATTTATAATTTCTTGTGGGATAGGATGAGAGCAATCCGAATGGACCTGAGAATGCAACACATTTTCAACCAGCAGGCTATAACCATGTTAGAACAAATGGTCCGTCTTCAAAACAATGGTCATTGATTAAAGTTATGCTCAGAGCATAGTCTTATTATTCTGATGGCTAACCGATTGTTTGATTGATTCTTATATCAGATAAGGCTTCACATAATTGCCATGCACGAGTTATGCGGGTACACAAAAGGAGAAGGTTTTTCGGAGGGGTTTGATGCACATCTTAATATTGAACAAATGAACAAAACTTCAGTTGAACTGTTTCAAATGTATGATGATCACAGAAAGAAGGGAATCCATGTCCCAACTGAAAAAGAATTTCGTGGTTATTATGCCCTTCTGAAGCTGGACAAACATCCGGGATACAAAGTAAGTCACATTCAGTGGAAACTTTGTTTCAACAGATTATATTTACCTTTGCCTGTGAAAATATAAACTTCCTGTTAGGTTGAACCTGCAGAACTCTCTCTGGATCTCGCAAAGATGACACCGGAGATAAGACAAACCCCGCAAGTGTTATTTGCCCGTGATGTGGCAAGGTACTTTCTTTCCTTTTTTATTATTATGGAATTAAAGCATGAACAATATTTTACAAATGATGTAATTTGGCTTCTCAGGGCTTGTCGAACAAGTAACTATATTGCCTTTTTCCGGCTTGCAAGGAAAGCTAGTTATCTTCAAGCATGCTTAATGCATGCTCACTTTTCAAAGGTATGAGCAGATATTGTGGAAGCATAATATATGTTTCCTCAGTGTTGTGATTTTGAGCTTATGAGAACATAGACACGTGTATTTATGTTGTCTGATCCTCCACGAATTTGTTGTTTTGATCAGTTACGAACTCAGGCATTCACTTCTTTACACTCTGGTCTACAAAGTAATCAAGGTCTCCCCATCACCCATGTTGCTAAGTGGCTTGCAATGGAGGTAAATGTCACATCATTAATTTTATCTGATTGACCTTTGCATCAAGAAAGGTTCAGCTGATTTCCGTTCATCATTTAATATTGAAATTAGAATGAAGACATCGAAAGCCTGATAGAATATCATGGGTTCGTGACAAAGGAATTTGAAGAGCCATATATGGTAAAGGAGGGTCCTTTACTCAATGCTGACCAGGACTTCCCTACCAAACCTTCAACGCTGGTTGATCAGAAAAAATCTAGAAAGATAGCTGATGATGTTTCACCTACTTCGGTATTAAAATCCTTGCCTGCTCAAGCACCGAAAGAGATTCAGCAGCCGAAGATCTACAAACTTGAGAAGAAACCTGTTCCTCCTAGTTTTATGGATAGAAATAATTCTGTCCATGAAATTGCTGCAGAAATGCCTGATTTACGAGTTGTTTCATCCCCAAAGATTAGCCCAATTTTGCAGCCAAAAGCTGAAAATGTAAAAGTCGGTCAACAACGACAAGAAGACAGTCAAATTGAAGGTGTCTATAGCTCTCCTTGGGGTTTCCCGATGGTTCATAGTCCCCTAGTAACTCAGCCAACTGAACCTAAAGACGTAGAGAAACCAAATCATGTTCTTTTTAGTGCCTCTTCGGAGAAGATTACGCTACCTGTGATGCAAGTTGTACCAGTTCTACCTCTATCTAGAACACAGCCACAAGAGAGAAATGGAAGTCCTAAAAATTGGAATGTTGTGGATAATACAATCCCTTACATTGTGGTTTCTAATGATGCAAAAGAGATAGGCCAATCTGATATTATTCAAGAGAAGGAAAATGATGAAGTTATGGAACATATTGAAGATGAACCTGCTCAGGAAAATTTTGAAGATGAAGTTGCTCAGGCAAAGCTCAAGTTGATCATAAGGTTTGGCACTTTAACCAGCTATCCCCAACTTTTGGTTTTTCACCTTTTCCCCACAAAATTTATCCATTTTTACATTTATCTACTATCAGACTCTGGAAGAGACGTTCTGTAAGTCGAAGGAAGTTGCGCGAGCAGAGGCTTATATTAGCAAATGCTGCACTAAGTTGTCTTCCACTTGGACCACCAATTCGAAAGGCAACACATGTAAGCTTTTAAGATTTACTTCGTTTCCACTTTACATAGTATCATTTTTATATTCAAGTAATATCTTTTTTAAGTGGATTTTGACTTGCCTTCTTTTTAAAATCCTGATGCAGCAATTGAGTCGTTCTGGTGATTTGGATATTGATCATGTTATGCAGGAGCGATGTGAAAAACATGAATTATCATGGTCAAGGCTAAATGTTTCGGATGTCATTATAAACATACTATGCACGAGAAATCCTGGTGTTAGTTGCCTTTGCTGGAAAGTCCTTTTGTTTGGTCTGGTCAACAGCCAGGGACACAAACTAGGACAGAGGAGCAAGGCCAAGCATGTAGAAGTTAGCCCATGGTTGACTTCAAAACTTATGCCTTCCGTAAAAGACGACGATGACCTGCTGATTTCATCTTCTGACCTTTCAATATGGAGAAAATGTGCTATCGACCCATCTACTAACTGCCCTACCCGTTGCTTATCAGTTGTTAGGGATGTTAAACTTGACAGTTTGGATCCGACTATAGACGGTGCAAGTGCAGTTATCTTTATCGTATCCGAGAATATCCCTTGGAATGTTCAAAAAGCCCATTTACAGAACCTGCTCAAGTCCATACCCTTTGGTTCCTCCTTGCCGCTTTTAGTCTTATGTGGTTCATATAACAAAGAGGTTTCAGATCCTTCCTCTATTATAGTTGGTGAATTGGGTCTAAACGAAATTGATAAATCCCGGGTCAGCAACTTTTTGGTGATATTTCTTCTTGGAGATAAAGCAGGGGAGTCTTCGGAAGGGTTTTTCAGTGATGCACGATTGAGGAATGGATTACAGTGGCTGGCTAGCAAGTCACCTCCACAGCCCGATATTCAGTGCGTAAAGACTCGGGAATTGGTTCTAACCCGTTTGAATCCTTCTTTGGAAATGCTTGAAAGATTGAATGATCATGAAGCGAGTCCAAATCACTGTATCTCAGTCTTCAATGAAGCCTTAGATTGGTCTCTGGGGGAGATCTCTGCTGCTGCCAAGTCAAACCCCAGCAGGTGGCCTTTTCCGGAGGTCGCCTTGCTTCAAGATTTCTCGGAGGAGAGTAAGATGGTAAACTGGTACTTACCAAGCATAGGGTGGAGCTCAGAAGCAAGAATTGAAGCCCTTTTATCTGTAGTAAGAGAATCTAAACTTCCTCCTTTTCCTGATGCCATATCCTGGTTTGATGGGGGTGCCAAGTCAGTCGATCAAATTGAGAGCCGAAAATCCGAACTTGAGAACTCCTTGATTAGATATTTAACAGAATCAAGCCAAATAATGACATTTCACTTGGCAATAAAAGAGGCACGTGTAATGCTTCAAAAAAGCGCACGGCTCGAGCTCCACAATTGCAGCTACTATATCATTCCAAAATGGACCTCAGTTTTCCGACGGATCTTTAATTGGCAGTTAACTAGGTTATCCAATGGTGACTTCTCTTCAGCCTATATTTTAAGGCATCATCAAGTTGATCCAAAGTCACTTGTTGTTGACGAATTAGGGTTTAAAGATTATGTTCCTTCAGCACCTTCCTTAGATGAAATGATTGCTGGCTGCACCCCCTTTCTATCTTCACGGGGCCAGCCGGAGTTGGTAGTTTTTCAGGCTCCACCTGAGATGGTCTCAAACGGTACGAACACGAATGAGTTGACAGAATATGAAATGACACAACAGGTTGACGTGGACACTGTTGATCACGCGACAAAAGAATTAAATGCTGGTGGCGATGAAGTTTTGTTTGCTGGAAAAACCATGAAGGAAACTGATGATTTAAGCAAGTTGTTGGAACAATGTAACATAGTGCAAAACTCCATAGATGAGAAGCTTTCTATTTACTTCTGACAATGTGAAAACGATTTTGCTCTTTGTACATATATATCCATTGAAAGAAGTTATGCCCCTGTTGTAATGTGCTGTTTAGAAATGTAAATGTTGTCCGGATTTCTGATCTCATTTTATCAATGCGTAAAAATTGTGTCATGTTATCTATAGAAGTCTAAATTTAAGGAGACAAATCAATATTTTCAAAGTTATGAGAGTAAAATTCGCTTTTGTGTTTGAATTACCAGCAGCAACTTTGTCGGGTCAGGGTCCATATCGATGAGTCAAGCCGACCCACAAACTTTGGAGTTAATAGAACTTAGCACCTAGAATTTGTTCATTTAAATGTGTCATTAGCACTACCAAATTGGCACTAGATGCAAAATTTACACAAGTTAAAGGCCAGTAATGGTGTTATCCTACTGTTAATCAAGGAAATGGGGTCACAACTGCCGTTTCAAACATTCAAAATTGCACATGATTGACCTGAAATCAACTAGCAACTTCCTGATATTTCTTCTTCCTAAATACAGTTATCAAAGAGTGTATACATATAACATACATATATTCTTTTATGAAATTCACAATCTGCTGTCTCCCAGCCTCCAGGAACATCTCCTATTATCGAGACTTTGCCGGAGGAATTTGATTACAGGCTACAACAGGAAGGAAGGCTAGCTAGCAGTCTGTTTTCCCAAGGCCATTTGTGTTGGTTATGGGTTAGTATCACCATGTTCCAGACATCAAGAGCAGGAACTGTTAACTTGTCTGGAGATCCTTGGGGCACGTACATCTATGCAGCAACTCGTCTTCAGTTTTGACACAGCTCCTAACCCCCATCCTGATATGAGCGGAACCAACACCATAAACCGAGTTAGTAGTTTGTACATTCTTAAAAAATAGAATAAATGGAAGCAAAAGAGACGATAGTCCAAGAGACCAACCAATTCCAGGGGCCTCTGGTATGATGGGGATGGAACGACAATAGCCGGGCTTTTGTTCACTGTAAGTTGTTGTTCTGATGAATCACTCCTTACTGAACGGTAAACTTCTGATGCTGAAGCTACGGAAAGTTCAGAAGCTTCTTTCCGTGTCCTGGAACTGAGTGACCGGGAACTGAATGAATTTCTACGGACTTCATTTCCAGCTGTAGCACTGCTACCTGACTATTAAACGGAAGACAATATACACACAAACCATTCTCTCCATAAGTAACTACTAAGATTACCAGAGATTTTAGACTTTATTTTGACATGAAAATGTTACAAGGACACAAATTTAGGCTACCCAAAGGCTTAAAAAGGAGAAGGGGAGGAGAAAGAAGTTACACTTACACTAGAAAATTTTATGTGTACAATAATGATTGTGATATCATCTGTTCGGTTTTCGTGGTCCAACCACAATTTGTACGACTCTCCAGCAATGGCTGCACATGCGTCTCTGGGATCTGTATATCTTCCCACCTATAGTGGAGAAAACATTTACAGTCAACAGTAATAGAAATGTAAAACAGACAAAGAACGAGACACAAAAAAAACTTGATAAGAAAGTATTCATTATCTGCAAAGCCCAGTGAATTGCTCAATCTCCCATCACCAATGCTACCACATCCCCGAGAATATGATGACTTTTCCCCAAATTGATTTGTTCGTAAAATAAAATTTTATATATCCACCGAGTATAAATGATAAAATGATTGAACTAAAGTCCTGGAAATTTAATTATTAAGTTGAAATGCTTTGAAATATCAGCAATTCACGAGCCGAAGTTTTCAGAAAATGTATCACTTTCACTTTGTCGTATACCAAAATAATATCAGGAAACAGTTATTATTACATATACAGCTGTTGTACAGCTATAAAAATCGAAGGCTAATATATCCTTAGTCCCCCAAACTTGTCTGATGGCAATAGGTCGCTTTAAGCGAGTTCGAGAGGAGAACCTCTCATTTTTGAAGTTCGAGGGGACAATTGGCGTTTATGGCAACTTGGAGGGGTTGTGCATGTATCAGTCAAAAATTAAAAGCAAACACACACATGCTCGTCGATACTAATGAGTAGAACTCTTCAATCTGAACTTGTTCGATCTGACTAAGCTAATCTTGAAACAGCAACCACGTCGGGATAGTTATAGAAATTTGCAAGCAAAACATTAAGGCATTGTCATCATATCTATAGTAAAAAAAAAAAAAACTCTCATGAAAACAGCAACCAATTAACGGTCTTACCCTATCAGCATAGTCAACAATCAACGAGTCATAAAACGACAAATAAAAGATGCGAAGGTATTAATGGCATACCATATCAACAACAGTTTGACTTGAGAGGAACTCAAAAACTCCATCACTTGCGACAACAAAGAACAAATGATTGGGCACGAGCCGAACAACAGAAACCTCCGGATCAGCAATAACACCGATCGTCTCTGCTGTACTATCCCCCACACTTCTTGAAAATGCAGTCCCTGGATACATCCCATTTTGCACCCACAACCTCGGAGGATCACCCCCTTGACTTTCCTCATCCTCCCACGACTGGATCTTCGGATCCTTATACCCTTCAACTTGATCAACACTAAGAACTCTAGCCCCACATGATATCACCCTCTCATACTCATCTTTCCTAAACGGGGTTTGATCATTAGACAAATTCTCAGCTGTAACTCGATTCCCATTCTTCACAGCAATCACAGCTCTAGAATCACCCGCATTAGCAACATAAATTGTATCCCCAACCACAAGAACAGTTATAGCAGTTGTACCACTCATCGAATCATCAATTTTACTACTATGCAACTCATTATTCGTCCTTATAAACGCATCATTATAAGCTCTAACAGGGTCATTCAACAAATTGGGATCATTTGTTAATATCTCTACTAATCTATCCTTAACGAAATTAGAACATTCAGCACCATTTAAACCATGCCCATCAAACACACCAAAGAAATGGACATTTGGGTTACCTTGAAGCTGAGTTTTAATGCAGAAACTATCTTGGTTTTCCTTATCCGGGGAATCCGGGTAGTAACCCCGTTGAGTTAGAGCAGAATACTGCAACTGAATGTTGTGAGAAGGCACAGGAATAACTTCCAGTGACCTTTGAGTCAGTATATGCTTGCTACCAGCATAAGCACCCTGAGGTTGGTCCTTAGAATCACCATCCGTTGACGACGGATAATGACTACAACACTTGCCATGAACACAACCCATTTGTCCTATAAACAACCCAATGACTTACAAAGAAGAAAAAGGGAGAAAAGGAGAGAAATTTAGAGTACCCACTTGATGAAAACCCTAAAAACCACAAAAAAAATCAGTCTTTTTCAAAGGGAAACACAATTACATATGAAAGAGATGATCCCCAACATTGAATAACAAGTGGGGAAGAAAGGAATGATGAAACCCTCAAAAGGGTATGGGGGAAACCCCAAATGTAGGGAAATGGGGACACCAGATCAGGGCTCAAGAAGAAGGGTTAAAGAAAAGAAGCAATGAAGGAGACAGAGGAAAATGAAAACGTCAAGAAAAGAAAAGGGACAATTGAGGAAGAAGAGAAAAGGGTTTTTGGGGATGACGCAAAAAGAGAGGAAGGAAGGGAGAGAGATTCGATGTGCGCATGGGGGAGTTTGACAGAGCACAAAAAAGAACACAACTTTCAAGAAAACAACACTCTTTCTCAACAGAGGTTACTCAAGTGAGAGAAACTAGAGAGAGAGAGAGAGAGAGAGAGAGATTAGATTAATGGAGTGTTTGAAATTTTGGATTAATTGTCATATCTTTGTGTTTACTAAGATTAGAGATGGAGAGAGAAGATAGAGACAGAGATTCTGCAAAATAAATTGCATTAATTCATGTGTCAAAGATCTTGGCTTCATGTTTGGTATGTGTGTTCAGATTGAATCTTAGTAGGTACTAGACTATACTTTATATTTTATTTCCTTTTTCTTATTTAAAATAAATAAATAGAATGTAAATATGGTTACATAAATTTCTAGTTAAAACATTAAAAATCAGAAAAGAAATAAACTAACTAGAATGAGAAACATATTACGCGTGATATAATACGCAATTTCATTTATAGATGTAGAAACAAAAGAGATACTGTGATTTTGTCTATCTTGTGATAAAAGCTGGCAATTTTGAGGAATGTTCCTATATTTCGTATAGTTTGAATTGACGCTTCAAGCTTTGCATCTGATTCGAACTCCATATTTGGTAACTACAATGCTATAACTCATTCAATACTTCGTCTCGACGCTGAAGTTTTCACCACTTTAGCATAAATGACATCCTCCAAGAAGCAACTTAGCATTGCATAAAAACTACTATCATCTCAATTAAAAACATCATTAATGTCACACTTTTCATTTTCAACAAAACTGCACCATCAAGATTACAGTTTAACGCTCTCACTATTGACCTCTTCCATCTTCATCTCGAATATACTTTATTCATTTATTTCTTTGAATTATATAAAAAAAAACATATTGTTTGCAACAAATATTATTTTATTATTAAAAAGTACATTAAATAATACTAATATATTGATAAATATTGAGAAAAAATCTGTTGTCTATATTTTTATGTTTCTTTTTGTATCTCTCTCACATAAAATAAATTATAATTATTAAAATTAATATATTATCTACGCTCTCTTTGTTTGGCTAAAAAACTGATTTTGTGGAAGGACATAAAAAGAGAACAACAAAATTTTTTCTCACAAACAAAGTATAATATTTTTAAAAATTTAAAATCTAATATTAAATAGCTTTAATAGATGCACATATGTATTAAGACCATTTCCAAAACTCAACAACTGATATTGGGAAGGAGTTCTAATGTTGGGTAAGCACTGGCAGCATCAAACCGTATTTATAAATTAATGCATATGGTGAAAAATGATGAAGCATCATATTTGATGATGCATCAAAATTTTCAGTACAACATAAACTGTAAAATAGTAATATAGTTATTTTTTGCTTTTGTTTTAAAATTGTTGAAATTATTTAAATAGAATATGTTTGATTTAATTAGTAGAACTTCATTAATTATCTTTAAATGTTGGTCGTTTTTTGAAAGTGCATTTTTTCACAAATGATGATCGTTTTTGTCATTCATGGTAATAAAGGTTAGTGTTTTATCAATTATGTCCCGATGCTTATATAGTTTTAAAGAAATAAGTAAGACAAGATAAATTGAAAGGAGAACAAATCAATATTTTACATGATATAATTAATGATATCTTAATTCCTCATATTTTTACAAAAGCGACTAATATTTAAAAACAAAGGGAGTAGTATTTTAATGCAATCTTTTGAAATAAACAGAAAATAACAAATCTTCTAGTAATATTTTGAAACGGGAAATAATAGATCTAGTAAATTTCACAACATGCATATTTTTACTTCATTAATTATCCTTACCTTAAATGAACATAATGAACACTGTGAAGAGTAATTATTATGTTTCAACAAGCTTATGGAAGAGAAATTTTACTGTATGCCAGGCATACAGATGGACGTGGTATGTCAAGTTTATAATTCTTTGACACGTGTCATCTCAACGAATAACAATTTAACATTGTGTAATTAATTGGTAATTAATTTTTTAGTTAATAATTTATATAAAATTTTAGACCCTAAAATAAAAACTCTAAACCCTAAAAACTATACTCTAGACTCTAAATCATCGACCCTAGATACTAACATATGTGACGTGTTATCGAATTATAGGAGTGGCATACGGAATGACGTGGTATGCCTGACATATGCTATAATTTTTCCTTATGGAAATGGTGTGTGATTCATAACTTTCTAATTCTTTATGCCGTTGTGTATGATGTCCAATTATGTAAACTATATTATAAAAATTAATTAAAATTGATAATTTTTCTAAAAATAAATTGGGTTTACCTATATTAATGTAATTTTTTGAGAGGAATATTAATGTAAATTATGACTAGAAAATTTAATTTTTTACTTCTACTTTTGAATGGTATTTGAGCACTTGATTTTCCGCTGATGTCTTTTGTAAGAAAGTATCCACCTAAACGTGTAGCTAATTAAACCTTAATAATTACCATATTGAAACCCTTTTATTTTTGTAAAGTTATTGTTACCATATTTCTTTTTTAATTAAAAGCATATCGTTACCATTTTAATTAAAAGCATATTGTTACCATATTTAAAAGTGATGAGAACATAGGTTTAAAAGTGATGAGAACATAGGTCCCGATTGGTACAATTGTTCTTGTTCACTGTTTGTTGTTAGTATTTAAGGTTTGCTGTTTCGTTTTGCTATTTGCAGTTTCCTATTTGATTATTAGTGTTTGGTAAAATTATAATTAAATGTTGCTGCTAGAATATGAAATGACTAATTTGGACATATTAAGTGTTTTTATTAATGTAAAACACAAAAGATAATAAAGGAAAATTAGATTTGCAGTAACTTTTTTTTTAGAAAAACAGTATTCTGTTACTTCTTGGAAAAACAAAAGGCACCAGAGAAACTGAGAAACAAAAGCCCCTATAGTATTGTCGCCTAAATTTTGGGGGATGATTAAATTTTTTAGGAATAAAATTGAATTTTTGAGTAAGCTCTTGTTTGTTTAGAGGATGGAGATGGGATGAAACGAAAAAATCTCATCTCATCCCTCAAAATTAATAACATGGGAAGGGGTATTCCAAGAGGAGATGGGAGGAGGGGATGGAATAAGTTACCTCCTCCCTGCCGGCTCTTTCTTTTATTTATTTTTGAAAACCTATGGAGTATTTAGTCATTTCCATCTCATTAACCCAAATTTAATCTCATCCACATTCCCAACTCTAAACAAACACTCCATCAATTCTTCGATCTTTACAACTCTTATATGGATGTAGTGCAGATAAAAACATCTTTTAATTCCTTTTTGTTTCAGTTTGTCCGAAGAGTTTGTGACAAAGTAGCTAATAGTATTGCCCATGGGCTAAAGACCTCAATCCTCGATCTTTTGATGGAGGATTGTCTTGCGATAACTTGGCCTTTAGTTTGTAACGATATTTCCGCTCTCTCTGCTTAATTCTTTTGTTGGTTATAAGAAAAAAAAAAGTGACACTGCAATCTCCAATAAAGATGCTAGAATTATTCATAAATTGACTGATTATTCGTAATAATATCATTTCATTTTAAAAGAAAACTGCTAAAATTATTAAAATTATTTTTAAATTATTTTTTCTTGAATTCGTAGTCACATATTGTGAGAACTAACTCGCAATTCAATGTTGTCTTTTAACTATGTAATGGCCACACATATACTTGGTGGTTAATTATTGAAAATAATTCATAATTACAAGCACATAATTTCAAATAAGAAAAAGTTCATACTAATTTATCGAGATTAAAAGATTGAAAGCACGCTTAAATTGATTGGAAAAAAAATAATATACTAAAAAAAGATGCTAAGCACTGATCGAACAACCGATGACATTTGAGGAATGATTAAGGTTAGTCTGAAAATTAATTAAGGATATTCGAACTTCGAACACCTCAATAGGTTGAGATGCTTAATCAGTCGAAATCAAAATATTCGAATTTGTTAGATGGCATTGCGACATTCATTTACAAAAGTGAAAAAAAGAAGTAGGATATTAATCTTTGGGTACTCCATCTTTACTTAATAACTTCTTCAAATAAAATTAACCTTGAACTTGATTCAAATTTGGCGCATACGACGTCTTAATCAAAATGGAATATATTAGGTTTATTTGAGTTGGATTTTTGAGCTTGTCCATAGTCCTATTTGGATGTGACTCTTTTTTTAGGAACATGAAGATAGACACTACACAACACCAGGAAGAAAAGTGCCAAATCCCATTAATTATTTTCAAAAATTTAATTTAATTTAATTTTTTTTTTGTGATGGTAGCTAAATCCAAAATTGTGTATGTCTGAAAGCAAAATTCCAAGTGTGCTTTTTGACAAAATGAAGGTTTGGGAACAAATATCCACATAATTAATTGAGTTGAAAGGAACCAAAAAGTAAGCTTCTCATCTCTCACTTTTAAGCTATACCATAAAAGGGACCTAATTTGTGTGGTCATGTCCATTTGTTTCCATCTCTCATTATCTCCATAATCTATCTAATAATTTCATGTTTATGGATTTTTCCAGACCATTCAATTTATAAGATAAATACTGAAATACAACACTGTTAATATTAAGTTTTTTCTATAGTTACTTTGTTTTTAACAAAATAATTTACTAATTTATCCATTATTGCTATTGGATGAGTGAGATATAAAATGATTCAATAGTTTAACAAAAAAAACAAATGATCATAGCCTTCACTTTAACATTATAGTCTTCGAATTTTATCTTTTAGCATAAGAATCCTTAATATTGTTATGGTGTAAAGTTCAATAGTTTACAAGGTCGCACCAAATGCAATTTAAAGACTACAATATTAACATTGTTCTAATTTGGAGATCTTGATATTTTGTATCTCAAGACTTTGTTATATTTTATGTATATGATGGTTATTCTTTTTGTTACGTATAACTAATTTGTAGGAGAAGAAAGTTCAAGCTCAAATCATTTGACAATTATTACAATTGAAGTCATGGTTGTAATACTAATTCATCATTAAATGGATTTAGACACAAAAACTATATATGTGATGATACAACCTGATATTACGGTCCGAGCTTGGTCCGTGTGTGATTAGGAGTCTTATTATTGTTTAGTTATATTTATATTGTTATAGTAGAATAGGTTTATAATTCTTATTTAGTTAGTCTTCTTATTCTGGTAGGATAGTATTTCCTATTATCTATTTAAAGGCTTTCGAGTTATGTAATCAGAAAATCAATCAATTAAGAAGTTCAATAATATTTCAGTTTGCGCTAACTAGAAAAGCGAGTGGTGTTTTAGGTCGTTTCCACCCCAAAACGATCCCTCTTGATCGATTCCCAAGATAGGGTCGTATCAACTGGTGCTTTCATTGAGAGTTTTGTAGCCATCATTATTTTCATTGAGAGTTTTGTACCCATCATTATTTTCATTGAGAGTTTTATCCCTCCATCTTTAATTGTTTTTTTCAACCTCCATATTTCATTGAGAGTTTTGTACCCATCATTATTTTCATTGAGAGTTTTATCCCCATCTTTCATCGTCTTTTCTACCCATCTTTCATTGTTTTCTTTTACCCATGTTCCATTGTCCACCATGATTGACGCAATCCGTGTCGAGTTTGCTAACCACAGAGAGGCCCTTGAGTTATCTATTAAAAAATCCCTTGATGCTTGTGTTCAACAATTGCGCGCTCAAATACAACCACAACACTCAACGATCGACAACTCCAACAATAATAATGATGAAACGTTTTTGTTTCGTTCCTTACAACAACCACCTCGGTTTATAGGTGAAGATCCGCATGTTTGGTGCTCTAAAATTGAGGAATACTTCGATTTTCATAATACAAGTGTAGAGAATCGTTTGAACATTGTCGCTCTCCATTTAGAGTATGATGTGTATGTGTGGTACCGTCGGATGCAAGCTAACAACATGTTTCGTGATTGGAATGATTTCTTGGAGCAAATTAAAAAGAGATTTGGCCCTTCACCGTTTGACGATTTTTCAGTCGTTAAGGAATTTGAGGCATGCGAAGAGATTTCTTGTTTCGACCAGTCTTCCTGTCCTACCCCTAACTCCAATTCGGTCCTCTCGGATTCATCTTCAGATATTCCTCCTCCGGAAATCTTAGTTCCGTCTGATTCTAATTATGCTAAGGTTGAGAACAATCAATGTGCTACTAGGTTGAATGAGGCTGTTTCATTTGTGAATGTGCAAAAGTGTTTTGGTATTGATTTGGATGGAGTTCATATTCATAAAGTGCTATGTGTTTATGATAAGCTGGTGCAATTCGAGGAATCTTTGGGTGTTTGCAAAGGGATTGAAAATTATGTCATCAGCTCCACCAATGTACTTCATTCCAAGTTTCTTATGTTTTTCCTGGATGCCAATGAGTTACTTGATCCCGACCTTCCGGACCGACTCGACGAGATTCTTAAACATTCAAGCTCTTTATGGGTTTTGAGTTTCTTATTACTATATTTGTTTTTCAAATTACCACCTTGAGGACAAGGTGATTTTGAAGGGGTGACGAATGATACAACCTGATATTACGGTCCGAGCTTGGTCCGTGTGTGATTAGGAGTCTTATTATTGTTTAGTTATATTTATATTGTTATAGTAGAATAGGTTTATAATTCTTATTTAGTTAGTCTTCTTATTCTGGTAGGATAGTATTTCCTATTATCTATTTAAAGGCTTTCGAGTTATGTAATCAGAAAATCAATCAATTAAGAAGTTCAATAATATTTCAGTTTGCGCTAACTAGAAAAGCGAGTGGTGTTTTAGGTCGTTTCCACCCCAAAACGATCCCTCTTGATCGATTCCCAAGATAGGGTCGTATCATGTGATTGGCCATAAACTCCAGTAAAATAAATCTAGGCTACAACCATTAAAGTCAATAGTTCATTGATAATGTTATGAAATTAACAAGTCTAACTTCATTAAAGGCCAACATTAATTGAAGTCATTATTTTGTTTCTTTCAAGGAAATAAGTACGAGCTTATTGAGTAAAAATATGAGCCAATTCATTGGCAAGTCGTCTAAAAAAATGACCAAGTGTCATTTAGAGGAGTAATTCTTTAGGACTTTCGGTGTTTGGAAACACATTTCCTTGAGATTGTGTCATATGGCACAAAAAAATCACTTTTATTCCATATAGCACAATCTTAAGAGGAGGTGTTTTCAACACACAAAGCTCTCTAGAAATTTCCCATTTAGAGAGTAGATTCCGGCACTTGACGACAATATCGCCAAACTCAGAGAGGTCCAAAGATGGCTTGAGAATAACATCTACCACTTGCCTTACCATCTAATTGAGTAAAACATATGATTTCTTTTCGTAATGTCAGGCCCATGTCTATATGTGAAAGGCCCACTTACAAATCCATTAAAAACAAAGCCTCGAGTGTTAACACTCTTCAATCTATATTGCAAGCTAAATTATGGTTATTTTGTTTTTAATTTACTTTATTTAATTTACTAATGGATTATTTTTCACCCTAGGATCTAATGCTAGGCAAAACAAAATAATGGTTATTTTATAAAAAACAAAACAATCATACAATTTTCTTAGTTTTCTTTATTTTTATTAAAGTAGATAATTTAATAACCTTAAATTGTAACCATCCTACCGGAGGTGTAATTAATACCACTTCAATAAGAATAACTGGTATCTAACATAAATATTCATATCCCATCAATTTATGTATTGATTGGATGTATTTATCTATTTTTGTCACTAAAAGTGTAGTTATCTAGAAATGCAACAATTTATTATTATTATTATTATTTATTAACTTCTATCAAAATAGAAGTCAAATTTGTCAAAATTTGTTAAATGTTATTACTATCATACATCTAAGAGCTGTAAAATGTGGGCTCTCAAGAATGAGTCATTTATTGTACACATGGTGTGACATCCAACCGATCAAAAGAGGAATGCATATCAATTCATGGAAGATGATTGGTGTTAAGAAATAAATGTCTACGTGTGTCATTGTTTAATTGGAAATGTGTATTACACCGAGCTTATAATAAAATTTTGTACTAATCACATAACATAGAGAAGTTCTACTGCATTGATCCAATAAAATATGACAAGCGTACACCGTTTTTTTTTTTCATACCAATCACTTTCCAATAAAATGGTACACTTCTTTATTTTCATTGGTTGAGGGCAGCTGCAAACAGTGCATAATAAAATCTCTCAGTAACATATGAAATTTGTTGCCTTAAAGTTAGACATTATTTTTCGTATTTAACAATATAACTCGTGCAGTAGTATTACATGACTAATGCGTAGGGCCTGATGACTTAACATCTAAAAATACTCAGTTGAAGCCCAACTCAGCCCATTCATAATTTAAATGAATTTGCCCGTTTACAAAATAAACCCACCTTCTTATGTTACCATTATTTTATACTTTATATGCACCTTTTTTTTTTAGAGGGAATTGCCCGCTAAATCAGGTTTTGAATAAATAATACAATTAACTCAAACACTTTTTAATGTTTTATCAGTTTTATTAACTTTTATTCTCCTTTTGTCAAACGGTTACTAATTTTGAAATTAATAATGATTTTAATTTGTCCCTAAAAAAGATTAATGATTTTAATTTGCAGAATATACTATATTACAAATCCCTAAATTTCAAGTTCCCATTATTTCTTAATCTACCTACGGTTTTCTTTCTCCATTTTCTTTCTTTCTTTCTTTATTTCTTTCTTTTCTCAACCATTAAGTTCCTTAAAGAATATGATGAAATTAGAAGATTATGAAGTTTAGCATCATAGAGTTTTTCAGTTTTTTTAACTGAGGTTTTATTTTCCGAAAAGCTTTTACATATTCTTTTTGCTGTTTAATTTCAATCCTTCTTTTACTCATTAACTTTTTCTTGGTTATCTTTTTCAATGTGCAAATTAAGAATTAAGTACATGGGAGAAATTGTACTTTGAGGTCAATTTTATTTATATGAATTTATTTTTATTTTGTTTTTTTGAAAATTATTCATATGAATTTATGAATTCATATAAATTAATAGTATGAATATATCTATCTGGGTTTTTCTAAAATGTTCTTTTTAAATGAATTTATTTAAACATTTTTAAAAATTTAATAGTCATATATATTTAAGTAGAGAATTTCCATATAAATTCATATAGGGATATTTTATGGTCACTTTGTTTTTCACAATGTAACAATTACTTTGTTTTGTCAACCATTGGATCATGGGTTAAAAACTAATCCAATGGTGAAAAAGACAAAGTATAGACAAAGTAAGGGAAAAACAAAGTGACCATAGCCTACACCATTCATATAATATTAATATGAATATATATTCTGTCCCAGAATACATGCCCATATAATTCCTATATCTAAGGGGACGGTTTCTATCCTTACTTGACAAAATAAGAAATAATTTTGTGACTTAAGACTTGTGTAAAATCTTTTAGTATGCATGATATTCATGTAACTAACCATTTTTTTTATCCCCTTAATTATTATTTATAAATCAATCTCAAGATACGATAATTTTTTAAAAAACACTTAGTGTCATACTAACTTCAGAAAAAAAAGACCTTAGTGTCATACTTGTGATTGAAGATTTCCGCTCTTTTTAGACTAGAAAAGCCTAATATTCGCGAATACTACTATGCTTAAAAAGCCAACTTTACATATATATATATAACACATGCGTAGGGTACAATAAGCTGGGGATGCCATGTCCCTCCTCGTATCCTCATTTTGACCATAGAACATCCCAAAACGACGAGATTTTGTTGTGCAAGCAGACAAAACATAACCACACAAAAATAAAAATCGTCAACTAGCAATAGAGTGGGTATAAGTAAGTTGGGCAAATATAGTTTCGAAAGAAAAGAAATGATTGATAGAAGAAAGGTAGAGAAAGAGAAAGGATAACGCATGGTTTTTTTTTTTTCTTTCTAACACCAATTATAGTCACGTGTATTATTTTCTTTCAAACTACTGTACTTCAATACGACAAAAGAGCTGTTTGCTACTTCCTACATTTTTCATCATACAAATCACAAATTCTATTATGAGAATTTAAATGGGGTGTTGTGTTGTGTTTTTGTGACTTCCACGCCAGATTCATAAGTTATCCAATTAAATTATTATAATAATACTTCATATTCAATATGTATTCTTTTCATCAAACAAAAAAATCCCAAACCATAATGATGTCTCTTATTGAGGTCATTCATTTTAATAATATTAACTGGTTATTAAATAAGTTAATTACGCATGTAAAACTCAATTAAAACCCGTTATTCATTTTGACAACTTCATAAGATGACTCAATGTACTAAAATAAGAATTATTAGAAATCTTAATTATAATCTTTTGTGGCAAACAAAACCTTCATTCCCATGCAGTACTCAATATCCATGTTGTTCTTCCATATTCTTTCCATCTAATGCAAATTGTTCCTTTTTTATTCATCTTCAACTGAGAGAGTACTTGGTAAAGCATATGTAAATTTATTTATCAAATCGCATCGATTAATCGGATCATATGAATTATTCGATACACTTCTGAAAAAATGCGACTTGATTACCGTTATCCATAGTGGTCAAATGTAAAGAAAATTTGAGGATAATTAAGAAATTGTTGGGTAGAAATGTACAAGAGTGTAAATTTTTTTGTTTTTTAAGCTAGAAACATAATAGAGATTAAGAAAACAAGACAGAAAAATAATAAATTAAAAGTTGATATAAACCTGAAAAAAACAAGATTACTTCTTTAACCTTTCCCACTACACAAAATACCTCAAAAATCTTAGGCATGCGTGATCACCCAACTTCAGTGGGCTACATTATCATCATCATACTTTGCCAAATTTACCCTTTTCCCACTTCCACGTCATCCTCATCTCCCCAATTTTTTAATATTTTTTTTAAATCTTTCTACACAAGTCAACCCAACATTCATCACCCTCTAATCCAATCACATCCCTCCACCTCACCCCTAATTGTTTTTACTGACCTCTAACCCCCTAATTTTCTACCGATCTCCGATATCATTTCCGGCGAACTGTAAACGTCTGAAACACCACGCTTCCGTTACCGGGAAACTCATCCGCCGCACAACTCCGGCATTTCATCCCCAGCGGCTCCATCGCAAGCGCGACACGTGTCCACACCTCGTGACTCGTCGATGTTACGGAAACAGACATAGTCGCCGGCCGGAAAACCTGCACGACCTTCTTTAACACCTGAGAAATATCATCGCCGTCGTCGAAAACGGAACCGACGCACTCGAAGCTCGCGTAGCTATAACCGTCCTCCGGCGTCACGTGAATCGTCGAGTAACGATCGTTATCGATTCCGTTCATCGAGTAACCGCACGGATCGAAAGCGAAATCGCAAATGATCGCTCCGGGGGTGATTTCATCAATTCCGGTGAGTTTCGTCATCTCTTTTCCGGCGACGTCGCCGATCTTTCCGTCGCCGGGAGGTTGAAAGAACTTCCGAGCTAAAACACGGTCAAGCTCCGTCATACAAACCTCGACGGTGAAGAGATCGTGATTCGGCGTCGTTTCATCGACGGCAGTGAACACGTGCCATGAATGCGCCGTCATTTTTGACGGCATAACGGAGGCTTTTCTGTAACAGAGATTTGACGGGAGATTTTCCTCAATGTAAAAAACTTCCTCCTCGAAACTACTGTGAGGAAACGGCTGTGACGCGGGAAAGATAAAGCTACCTCTGGTGTACCGACACAGACACAATGAAAGGCCGAGATTACACGCGTAGTGAAGCAACGGACGGATAGATTTCAACAACTGAGTGGTCCCACATGTTTTGATGATGATTTTAGTAGGATAGACAAATAAGCTTGACTCGGATAACACGTAAGCATCAAAATACCGGTTCCCGACAGCTGAAACAACAGTACATTGTACTTCATCTAAGACAGTTACAAGTGACTCAAAATCGAGTATCCGAAGCCCCATTTGGCCCGCAACTGGATCATCCCCGAAAAACTGAAGCTCGAGGCGTTTCTCGAAGCCTTCAAAGCCAGAAACTGCCATTGGGATTGAAAATACGAGACGGGAAATGAATGGAAAAAGACGGGGTAAAATGAGAGAAGTAAGTACTAGTACAGGGTGAGAGAGAGGAATTTATAGGTGGGGGAGAAAGAGAGAGAGTGGGTGATAGAGAGGGGCATGCGGGTGAGGCAACCAAGAATCATGATTGTAGGCATAATGAAGTGAATAAGTGATGATATGGTTTGGTTTTTAATTTTGTTTTTCAAATGGATATATAGTGAAATTGAGGAAATCAAATCTTTAATTTGGGTAAATTTTTGCAGGGAAGTGATAGATTTGAAATTGAAGGAAGGGCATGCGCATGGGATTTGGTGGGATTTATTAGGGGTGTCTAGTAGTGATAAGTGAGTATTCTGGTCAGTTGGGTATGCAGGCACTATATTTGGATTTGTACAAAAACTTGTATCTTACTGTTCTTACTTTCAATTTCTCATCATACTAAATATTCTACTGTATTAAAACCAGTTAGGCTAATGTAAGGTGGATGAAGATTTTCGGAGACTGGTCGGGATATTGAGCACCTAGGCTGTTTGATCACTTTTAGTTAGAGTTTTTGTTTTGAGCGACTAGGCGATCAATACTTCATTGGTTTAAATTAGTGCAATATTCATACAAGAAAAGCAAAATAAGTCTAGACAAATATCAATTTTAAACTCAACTTATAAAATATTATAATTAAAAGTTCTAGTGATAGAATTCGAAACATAGTTTATATCCAATTGATGAAATTGATCTATGTAACCTTGTCAATTATATGGCTGAGATAATATGGTGGAATATACAATTTCGAATATCAAATTATGCTATTGGAGATTACAAGCTTTACTTGTACTATTTTATCAAAGTTGAGCCTGAATTGATATTGTTTAATGTGTTGTTGAGCCAATTGATTGGTAATCACTAAAATAATTAATTTATTTTTATTCTATCTCTTAAATTTCATTTGTAGTATGTTACTTTTACAAAATTTTAAGCAATACTCCATCTGTTTCATATTAGCTATACCATTTTTCGTTTTTCTTATTTCTTCATTCATATAACTTTGTTTTAATCTATGGATATTAATTAAATTTTTTCACATACACTCGTTTATAAGTGAGTTAATAATAATTACAACTCAATAAATAATGATACAAACTCTTTTTTCTATCACATTTATTGAGACCTAACTTTATGAATACATGTACTAAAGAACAACTAATATGAAACCGATGAAGTATCTAATTACTTATCCAAAACGTAGGTTTACATCCTATCATTTATGTTATTTTGGTAATATTTATCTTTTGTAGTGTCAAAATGCATTTGGGATAGGTAAATAGTGTTGAGAGGGGAAAAAAGCGATATATTTGTTATTTTACTAATATGTTTCAAAATTTCACTTATTTTGATATGTGATCAACAGATAAATATAGTCAAATGAATGTTTCTTTTTCACATTCTTATATGCTTGGGAAGGAATTGAATACATGCTTTTAGAAAAATGGATTTAAATCCTCACAACTTACCAATAGATTTCCCATTGTAGAGACATCATATGCGTTTCTTCTCTCACAAATTTTTAAATTTCAAATTTTGTGAAAGGTTAAACAGTTAGTGAGAAAAAATTTACATTGTAAAATTACTTTTTTTAACTACGCCTTATTTCACTCCAAACCATAAAGTTAAAGTGGTTAATTAGAAGTTAACCAAAATTATTTAACTATACTAATTCAGGATGAAAACCAGTAAACAGTTATAAGCAATAGCATTAAACTAATTAACAAAATAATATAAAAAAAAACCAAACACTCCAATAGCAAAGTAATAATAAAAGAATCACCTTAAACCTCTTATGACTTGGCTAAATTATTCATAAATTGGTAAAAAGTTATAGCATGGTATTATTGGGACAGATGGAACATTTCCTATTCGCTCTTACAAGTATTTAATAACATCATGTAAATTAATATGTCACTGTTTTAATTGATTTTGTCGTCTATAATTCTTTTTCCATGATACAATTTTTCTAGAGAGGGACCAAATGATTGAAATCCTTATGTTTATCTTTCTTTGTTCTTTTTCTTAATTTATATGGTACAATTAATAGAGCTAATCAGCCATTAATTGATATTAAGGGTGATTAAGAACACCCATATCAAATCAGAAATAAACAGACTGAAAAGGAATTTGAAAATCAATTAGGTCAGGTCAAATTCAACATTCACAATTAGAACTACTGTTGCTAAGTCATTCGCATTAATATTGACACACTTTTATTGGAACACAAACACAATTATGGGTTAGATCAGCTATATGTTTTATATATGCATGAGAATAATTATTAGGATTCCTATATTATGAGAAGACAGTAATTAGCTAGACTCTAATTAATTACTGACATCTTACTAATTTGCTGTTTATGTACCATGTTCAAGTAGCTACTGGAAGTATAGACCAAACAGAGAATTACAGAATTATACATAACCCAAGCAATTTAATTTAAATTAGTAACTAAATGATTTATCAAAAAAAAATTAGTTATTAAATGCCATAAAAAATTAGTTAATTAAATGCTGTAGATTCTATGTATATAATTTCAATTTTATTTTATGTTATCCTTTCTATAAGGAAAAGTTTATAAGTTTTTTTAAAGGTTCACTACACATTAAAAAACTATTAAAATTATTATTTTTTTTCGAAAGGTCTAGTATTAGAATTATTAAAAATATAAAATGAATTGATTGATTTTTAAACTTTTGCCGGTGTCTAACATTCAAATTCAGTAACGAATATTGGACACCTTCAATGGAGCGTGGGGAGGTGATTTTACATATGGCCCAAAAGAAGTTTTGTAACTTCTGATTGCGAAGAGGTCTATAAGAGACAAGAATGGTTGAAACCATTCACATTGTAATGGTTCCAACAATTCACGGCTGAGGCCCCTAGGCCCCTTCATAATCCTTACAGTTTTTGAAACGCATCATGCGTGTATTTGATCCACAACTTTTTAATAAGCCACAATTTTCTGCTCTTAATTCTTGATGTGATATTTAGTTTATTCATGTCTCTATTGTCATCCATCACCGTCGCTCTTTAGTGAGGCATTCCAATCCCAACATATATCGTAGACATTGGATATGATTACCACATATCGGTTGTGCCATTTACTAATAAATCAATTGAATTAAAAATTCAAGTTATAATAGTTACGGCCCAAGGACATCAATTATATCAATATATATGTATATCTTACATAATCTCTATGGTAATCTGCTTTGAGTTTGAAATGTGTGCAATAAATGTCTACTATTATAGTATTATGCGCATTTAATTCCACGGATAAACGAGATTATATCAAGATTTAAATCTTTGACCTTAAGCAAAGAATAAAAATTTAATTTAACTTGTTTCGAAAAACTATGAATTGGACATTTATTTTTACAATTTTAATTCTTTTTCTACATATTCTGACAAAATAAAACATATATCAAACAAATTTATTTAGTTCAAGCAAATTCAAATTGCTAATAAGCTACCGGGAAAGTTTTGGACAAATGAAACATTCTTACAGAAGTTGAGGGACTTGTATATTGACAATTATAAATATGCAAAAGCTAGACGTGCCCAAATATAATCAATGTATAACGGTAAATATAATAATTATGCACAAAAACGATACAATATGAGTTTAAAATTTTGTTGTTGTTTTTTATCTATGGATAAAAATAAAAAAATAAAAAATAAAATCAGGCGTGGCAATAGATAATGAGAATATCCATGAATTTAGGGAAAAATCCCGTACGTGAATTAAAAAGCACAGACTCACATCATTTTTATTCTCCATGCAATATTAATTAATTTCATATGACAGAGGAGCCATTAATTACTATGCTATATGCAATCCCCAATTAAGTTGAACTAATTGAAATTAAAGTTAAACTATGTTGGTTTCCCATCTCTTAAACAAAATAAAAACGTTCATTAATGTCATAACTTTTCTGAGTTTCAAAAGCTTTGAACTATATAATGATATCACTTACATGTCAAAATTGTATTGAATAACTAATTATCTTTTTTTTTTTAACCATTCCATTTGTATTTGTCCCTTTCAGGCATTGGTATAAAATATCGGGAAAAAAATATAAATAATATTTTTGTGGTTTAATGAATTTATTAAATAGAGAAATAGTTTTATTTTACAAATCAGGATATGTAATTTATAAAATTGACAATTAAAGGAATTTAATTTAAGGTGGTAGTATTTGACGACGTATCATATTGATTTTGATAATGTGTCATTTTAACTTGTTGATTTTGATGACATGACACAATAAAATATTAATTTTTTGATGACATGTCATGTTGACTTGATGACGTGGAGAGTTCACTTAATAATGTGACAAATGTTGTTAGTCAATTTCCTTTATTGGTCAACTATATAAATTACATGCCTCGTTTTGCAAAAAAATGAAACCACATTCTTCTATTTAAAAAACATTGAAACCACAGAGTTTTATTTGTACTTTCCTCTAAAATATATTGTTGACTTTTAACTATCAACTCGAGTTTTTGGTATAACTGGTTAATTAACATAGTATCAGAGTCTCTGCGATCGAAATGTCATAAATTTGATTCCTAATAACTTCAATATTTCGTTGAATTTAAAACATATGATGGTTGGGCTTTGTTGTGCATGCATATTCCAAACTTAAGTGGCCTTGCGTAAAGGGTATATTTTTTTTTTTGGCGCATGTGGTATATCAACGATTAATAAGAAAAGTTGTTGTTGGACTTTAATAATCATCTTGAACTTTTATTTAAACCGGTTCAAAACATAATAAATTGAGCAGTAGCAAGGTGAAAATGTAGAGGAATTATTGGATTTTGGAAGAGTGAATAATAGTGGTTGCTGGTAAGCCAAAGTAGATAATGTAATTGATTTTGTGCTACAGCTTACTCAAGAATTTATTTATTTTTTACCCTTCTTGGCTTATAATTAATTCAAGACTTTACATACAAGATTATCAACAATAATTAATGTATATAATTAGTAAAGTCCAATATAAGTGAAGAAGAAACGTATATATTTGGAGATAGGTAATTAATTAAAGCACATAGCCTCTGTACAGAATTATGGAAAAATATCATCTATATAAAGAACTAGAAATTATTAAGAATTTCTATAAAATATTAAGCAATATAATAAAATTAAATAGCAATACAAAAAATTGGTTATTGGTAGAGAAGACATGTGTAGAGAAAAGAGTGGGAAATGCAATGATGGTAAATGGTGAGTTTAGAATGAGAGTTTTTTTTTCTTCAAAATAAAATAAAATTTAGGAATACAATTATAGTGTTTGTTAAATTACTTGTAGATTTATTTATTTATTTTGGAAAAATCTTCCATTAGTTAATATATTAATTTTTTTATCAATTATAATTATGTTTATTTAGAATAATTAATAAGACAATTAGATGTGGACGTCAAATGTACAGTTTAAAACGCATATTCATTTTATATGTATACCTCAAGTTATATATGTATTCTAGAGATAGGATCAGGTGAGACAATGTTATTATGGAGAGACTTTTTTTAGTGTGAGACAATTAAAAAGTGGTGGCATTTTTGAAATTTTAAAAACATGGAGGAGCATTATTGAAGGGGAGAGGAGGTGATGTCAGCGCTGATGTCACATCTGGAGAGAGAAAAAGTTTTTATTATTTTATTTAAAATGCATTTTCCCGCTCTTTCCGAACTCATTTTTCAAAAAAAATTATACCACTGAACTCGTATTAATTAGGCGGTCATTTTGAGATCCATTGTTGTTATTTATAGACGATTTTTATTTTTTTTATTTTTGTTCCAAGTTGGATACTCGGTTGTTCCAACAGAATACTCCATTTGTTCCACTAGACTACTACATTTGTTCCAGCAGAATATTTTCATTATTTTCTTTAAAATGCACTCTGGGAGTGTAAAAAAATGTAGTATTCTGGTGGAACAATTGGAGTAGTCTGGTGGAACAACTATAGTATTCTGTTGGAACAAAAAAAACAAAAAAAAAACGTCTATAAATAACAAAAATGGATCTCAAAATGACCGCATAATTAATATGAGTTCACTGGTATAATTTTTTTTGAAAAATGAGTTTGGAAAGAGCGGAAAAATGCATTTTAAATAAAATAATTAAAACTCTTTCTCTCTCCAGAGGTGACATAAGCGGTGACATCAGCGCTGACATCACCTCATCTTCCTTACCTTCAATTCACGCATGAGGGGTGTTCATTTAATTACAAGTTTGTCACCTTCCCCTATTGAATTACAAAAATACCCATTGTCTCATCATAAAAACTAGTCTCATTCTAAATCCTTGTCTCATTTGAACTTGACTCATGTATTCTATGGTCTAAAATATCAAACTTTCCCAATTTTGATAAATTTAACCCGGTTCTTTATGGATTAAATTCATGTAAATTTGAATGAAGATCAGTTAAACAATTTTCAATTCAGTTTAGTTTAGTGTTGTAAATGAAGTAATAATAAATAGGAATCATATCCTATATAGGATTAATATTATTTTCTTAATAGTATTTCTAGTTGACCCACCAAGCAATGTTTTGGTTTTTATTACATTCCACTAGGAAGTGTGAGTTAATGGGTTTAAATCTCATGATTGTAGAAAGTGAACTCTCAAAAAGTAGTATTCCTAGTTGAGTTGTATTTTCTATTTATCATTACTTTCTATTTTATTTCAGTAAATACACTTCAATTCAATTAAGCAAATTTGAATTCAGTTAAAAAATAATTTCAACCATAATTAAGAATTGTTTACATTTTACGTATTTGAATTGCTAAAACTTTATTTTTGATATAAAATGAATAATGACTTTCCGATTTTTATTTTCAAGACTATTTTTTTTTATGTTCTATTATGTTCACATTGCACGAGAAGCCTGATGGCGAGTACGATATAGTGAAAGGTTGTCAACACTCCCCAAATTAAAAATGGTTGTGTTGAAAGAGTTATATCCTAGAAATTTGTGGAAGAAGTTGGAGAGCACATATTTGAAGTCGTTGGCTAGTCAATTGCGTTTAAAGATGGAGTTGCACCTTCTCTGAATGGAGACGTAACCTTTTTTACCATATTAATAATTTTAATCAATTGGTGTGTCAGTTGTTAAGTATACAAGAGGAGATTGAGTATGAAGAGCATTATTGCTCCTATTAGCTTCTTTGCCTAGATCTTTTAAGCCTTTAGTGCAAGCGATGTTAATGGGGAAGAACGCGTTGCAATTAAATAATGTGATGATGGTCTTAAAAAAGAATGGGAAGATGATGCGAGAAGATGGCAGTGGTTCCAAGATACTCATAACTGGAGATAGTGAGGAAATAAGGAGGAACCGTAGGAAGAGTGACGGTGGAGGGAGATCGAGATCCGATGAAAGGATATGAGTATTGTTTTCTGCTTCTATTGTGGTGATATGGTCATATGCAATCTCATTGCCCACAGTTCAGGGAGGACTTGAAGAGTCTACAAAAGGGTTAAGGAAAAATAGTGAATCCTCTACTAATGTGGTTGAAGATGTTGATTCTATGTTGACTGATGCATATGATGTTGTTGAAGTTTATTTTGATAGGGTGTTAGATTCTACTTCTGATATTCATATTTATAGAGATCGAGCTTGTTTTGACACTTCATAGGTTGATAGAGATTTTGGCTACATCCAGAGGGAGAGCAATTCGAAGATGAAGATTGAAGGCATGATGAGTCTTCCTGAAACTCCACAATGTTGTAAAACAGATACTGATATGAAATTTGTACCTAGTGCTAGAGACAATATAATTTCTTAGGGGGAGTTGACTTCAAAGTATGTTGGAGTCGACAAGTTTTGTAAAATGTTCAAGGGTGATAGCTTGATATTATAGGGTATGAAGAAAGGGAAACAAATTTATTATTTAGATCGATGTTCCTTTAGCAAAATGAAGAAAAAGAAGATTGCAAAGAGGATACAGTTCTCGAAAACTGCAGAAACATGTTGGGATTTAGGTCGGGGGAGGATTTGTTGACATATATTTCCAAAATCTCACATTGGTTAAAAGCATTGTAAAAGGAAGTGTGAATCTTACATTGCTTGAAATAAAAGATGAAAATGGGGCACCCCTTATAAATAGGCTTGGGCTATAGTTGTTTTGTAATCCTCGTTCTCAAGGTTAGCTAACTATGAAGTTCTTGGGCTTTGAGTTTACGTAAGAGAGCGATGGTTTTCTGTTAAAAATTGTAACCCCTTTTTATTGAAATTTTAAGTAGCCTACTTTTGGTTTTACTATTGTTAAAGAGGTTCCACGCTAAAATGTTGTGTGTACTTTTATTGCTTTTCTTCTATATTTTTTTGGGTGTGTGAATGTGTATTTTGATCCTAGCAGGTGCATGGGTGTGTGTTTGGCTTCGTTGGGTGTACCAAATATTAATATATAAACTATAACCAGGTCTTAACTATAAGCTCGAACTTTTGGTTCAATCGATTTCTTGTCAAACATTGTTCTTTTTTGACTAAACTGCATTGAACTGAATTATTGACTAAATGCTTAATAAATTTTACCGAATTTGCTAAACTCAACTGAACTGAATTAAACTTTCATTTAAGAACAGAGCCTTAATCTTGTGGTTTAATGCTTTTCTTTAGGGGTTATGTTACTAACAATTTTTTTAGAAAAAATCTGATTAGATTTCATTTTCGAAAAAAGATAGAAGAATATATTTTGGTTATAGAGATGTATAAAGAAGAGAATGATTGAATATTAAGCTGTGGCTAGCAGCATCCATAATGAGCACATTTGCCACATCTTGAGCTGCACGCGCACCCACCAAACTCATTTCACTATCTCCATATTCCCTAACCAAATACAAAGACGTAACCATATCCTCCATTAAATAATTTCAATCCATACTTTACTTAATTCATTTCATTATTATAACTAAATTAATCCCACAAACTAAAAGACAATAAATAGTCAACCACTTACGACTATAATTCCAAATGTCTACTCACATCTTTACTCCAAAAGTCCCAATTTAGATATATCTTCTTCTCTCTCAACCCAAAAAAGAAACCCTACCTTTTACATCAAAAGATGTAACCAAAATCTTCTTTCCCCCTTTTTTTAATGGAAGAAACAAAATATCCATTAAAATTGTCTATTGGAAAAGATAAGTTTAGGGGATGAGAATCAGTTTGCACTCTTATGTTAAAAGAGGTTAGAAGTTAATCGGTTGATCAGAGAACTTCGAAAGCTAATCAGAGAACTAGTTCTGACAAGTCAAAGTTTAAGTACCTAGACAACCGGATCAATCCAAATTAAGTTCTCGATTTACAATAAGGTCTAAATAAGGTCTAATCGTCTAAACAACCTTCATTTACAATACTGATTACGAGTACAACTCTCTTAAAAAACGTTAGAGACAAAACTACGGCTGATTACCAAAATGAATCAAGCATTGGAGCCCACATGGGAAGTTATGAACCCCAACCCAAAACACCCCCTCCACTAAAATGATGCAAGGCAAGCAAACTCAAAAGAAGCCATGATTTGTCCCACTTATGGAAGTGTCTCCGACAACCACCGTGGCAGGAGGGGCCAGAGAAGTACACATAATATAGTGTGTGCCCCAACATGTTGGCATATGAAGGGGTCCATAGGGATGATCTAGTCCCCACATTTGGGGTCCTATGCTATTCTTGCCTACACATTTCATTCCTCTTGCCCAACCTATCTCTCCTTTAGCCGCCATACTTAACCCCTCTTCTCTTCTTTTGCATGCGCACAATTTCCACACATGTGCTCTTTTTATTTTAATCCCATCCATTTCTTAATTGGATTTTGGTTGTGACTAATCTTTTCTTATTGAATAATCTCGATTAATCCGTTTGAGGTTAGTTAGACACTCTTTATGTTATCTATCTCGTTGAAGCTAGGTCTTAGTTTTGATTATTAATGTGCGCGGAAAATGTTTAATTGAAAAATGATTTATCTATAGAGTGTTAAAACAAATTCGAATTGATTAGTCAACCTAATGCCATCGAAAATATGTCATCAAGCTTAATTGGAAAAAAATCTATAGTTTTTTACGTAAAAAAAAACCAGATAATTATTCTTTACCTTTTAATAATCAAAGATAATTATTCTTAGGTAAACAATATATCATCGGTTTTTTTTATTTACAAACTAGAAATTGTTAAAGGTAATATAGATAATATATAAATTATAATTGAGCTTTAACTATCAGTTCGATCTTTTAGTTCAAATCAACTTCTTGACACGGTATTAGAAACTCTTCGATCGAAAGGTCATGAGTTCAACTTCTAACAATCCAATTTATTGATTGATTAAAAACACATGGTGGAATATGCTCGTGTTGTGCACGCTTCAAGCGAAAGAGGCATAGAAAGTGTTAGAGATTAATATAGAAACCATAACTGAACCTTAACCATCAGTTTTAGCTTTTAGTTCAATCATTTTCTTAACAAAAATAGCCGAAAAAAACCCTAAAACAAACATTATAAAAATACCCACTAAATTTAAGGGTCATGTTTATTCCTCATCCAATTGACATTTCATGTGTATTTTCAATTGAATGAAAAAACTCTTTCAATTTTTATTTTTTTCTTTTTGGTTGAGCACTAGCTAATGAAAGAATATGAAGAGCATTGTGTGAGTGCTACTGTACCATGCGTACATGAATTTTGACAAAGGCTCCACCATAATCTACATGTTTTTGTTTGATAATTTAGTGCCCAAAAGTTATAAGATTTGACAAGTACAGTGAGGGAGGGAGAGGTCCATTCTCACTCAGGATGTGCCAATTATTAATCTCAACAAAAAGCCTCTTTTATTTTATGGATGCTTGAAGTCACGCCATGATCTGGGATTTTTATTAGCGGGTCTTCGACTTTAAGTAAAGTTTAAAGACCTTTTATTGGATGTATGACATGTATAATGAGGATCCACAATTACAAAAATATTGTGGACCTCTATACACTTATCACGAATTAAATGGAGAGCCCTTAAATAAAGTTAAAATCCAGAACCCTCTAATAATTTCCTGATGATCTAATTGTGTGTCATATTTGTCATATTAAGACAAGACAACAATTTGAAATGGACAAAATTGGGTAAAATGGTACTTTTAGTTTTTTTAATTGCTCAAATTTTGATTTTCAACTCACTAAACACCGATACATTATGTCTGTTGAAGGAAATTAGTGATTACATGTATTTTTAACGTGTTTTAATACTTGCAGAATTTTCATGATTTATCATTCATTCGCATGTTATAAATGTAGGTCTCAAATAGGTCAAAAAGTTCTAAAGAGGTGAATAGAACACTTAGGCCAATAAAAGAAATTCCTTCAAGAACCAAGTAACACTAACTCCAACACTCAAAATCAGTAGGAAGCTTTTGAGTTAATTTGCTTATTTACTCGGAGGCAAGACTTACTCATACAATGCTAAATCAAACAGATAAGGCACGATGAGATTACTGAAAGAGATAATGCTGAGAGAGTTCAATAGTTAAGTTCAACAAAAAAAAATAAAAAAATATAACACATAAGCAGTAATGAGAGTGTGTAAAAGATCTCAACAATATATCACTAATTGGAGTGTTTAGCGAACCCAACACTAAACACTTTGACCATGTGCGTATAGTTGAAGGTCTGATTTTAGTTTTGCTTGAATTATTGTGAGAACACAAAATCTAGAGCTATAAAATTATGAGGCAAAACTTGAATATTTTGAGGTAAAAACAAGACATGTAAGCAAGAGAGCTAAAAGTTACGAAATAATAGTGTAACATTCTGGTTCAATATCATGTAGATATTGTCTGCTATGACATAAATCTGTCACCAATGAGCTGCACCTCTTAAAAATGCATCATTCATGTATTGAGACCACATTTCACTTAAATATTCCTTCAAAAGATGCAACTCAATATTGATAGATCTCTATTTTTTATGCGGAATTCTATTTATTTCTATTCTTGTCGTCAATTTTTAGAGTCTCTTTTACAAATCTTCTTACTCTAGTGCTCCTCATTTAAAACCATGTTGTTATGAAGAAAGAAAAAAACAAACTAAAACACAAACCTCTAGTGCCTCGAGCCCATCCAATATTGAGATCAAAATCTATCTCGATTCAACTCAATAAATATATTGCATAATATTCAAACCCAACATTATACATCATTCCTCGTGCTTCCCTGTGCAAAATACATAAACCATATAATTTATTTTTATATATAAAATGTAATGAAAAATAATAATAGTAATATAGTGAGATAAAATAGAAGCAACGCAGGCATTATTGTACAGTGTGACCTTTAAAACTTACTGCTGTCTTATTCGTTTCCTTTTCTCTGCTATCAATCATCAATTCCCAGACTCCATCAAATCCCATACCTTCCTTTTTTTCTTACACACAAAATACAATACACTATATATTACTCAAAATTAAAGAAATACATAAATTACAATCATGGCTTCCAACTTTTATCTTATTATCCAAAATCGAATAATGTGGCTCATAACTTTCGCATTTTACTAGCGTAATTGTCTCATTTAATGTTAACCAAAATAATCACTTTAATGTCATAACGTCGCCAGAAGGGATTTTCTAAGAAGCTTTAATTTTGATACTTATATGAAAACTATAATTCTACTTTAATTGCTTTAATTTTGATACCTATAGAGGAAAGGAGAGGAGAGGAGAGGAGAGGAGAGGGGAGGGGAAGGAAGGGGAAAGTATAATTTATTTATTTTTTTATGTTGGATTGTATTGACACATTCTCTCAAGCAAATGCCCATTAGGCTTGAAACGTACACAACATATAAAGATCATAAGCAAAATGAAATCTTTCTTAACGGAAAGATCGGAATGGATTAGTGTTTTGCCATGACTATCGGCGCCTCTACCTCGGCGGCTCCGCCTGCCTCCATGGTTGTTTCTAAACCTCAATCTCTTGAAGGTCTATCCACTGATTCTCCCAATTCTTATACGAACCCTGGGAACTTTAGTTCCACTTTGAACCCTATTTTGGATGATGGCAATATTGCGCATCTCTTCAACCGATCTTCATTCGTTCGTGCCATGAAACAAACTTCGATTGAGAATCCAGTGGTTTCTAAACTGATTGTCCAATTTGATACTCAGGATTGGAAAATCTCTCCAACAGCTTTCCCTCTATCATATGCTGTTGTTCTCTTTGGGCAGCTTGATTCTGAAATTCTTGTCCTAAGGACCGTGCCACCATCTCTGATGCGGGGAGTGGGTATAGAGCAATCAAAATACCACAAAAACTTTATCTATAGAGGCTCGAAAGCCTGTAAATTTTTGATTATCGGAAAACTCACTCTTTCAAAAAGAGATGTGCCATGGCAAACTCACTCTTTCAAAAGGAGATGTGTCATGGAAGCAATTAGACCTAAAGCCAAAGTTGTGCAAGATTTGGGGCATTAAGGTTGATTGGAAACTTGTTGCACTAGGGAGGGGTTATTATCATTTGATTTTGCCATGTGCATGAACTTTGAATTTAATTTGGTCTCGTGGAAGTTTTAGATTTACAGCCAGGTGTTATCCGGTTTTCTGCTTGGATACTCGGATTTGATCCCACCATGCATAGATCTTCTAACTGCCAGATATCGGTTAAATTACTCAACCTACCATATGAGTTTTGGGATATGCAAATTCTTTCTGAGATTGCAAGAGGTATTGGTACCCTATTACGTTTTGATAAGCGAGCAGTTTTCGGTGAATTGGGACATTTTGCTCGTGTTCTTATTGACGTTGATTTGACGAAGCCTTTAATGAACCACGTCCGAGTGGATACAGATGATTCTATGATTTGGGTTCCAATTGAATATGAGAATGTACAAGCTTTGTGTGATACATGTAAGGCCATTGGTCATAGTTATAACAAGTGTCGTAAAAGTACTAGTCCAGTACCAAATATGAATGGTGTGGACAAAGGGAAATTGACTCACGAAATTGTAGAATTGAAAAGTGATCGTACGCAAAAGCACGTGACTTGGAGGAAGAAAGTTACACTAACTCCTTTACAGGTTAGTCAAGATCAATCCAGAGAGCATTCAGAAAATAAATTTGATGAATTGAAAAATTTGGATGACAAGAATGACACTGTCTTCGACCATAAGGAAATTGTGGTACATCATAACGCTTCAGTTTTACATAGTTCACTAATTAATATAAGGTCTCTTAGAGTTTTATATGATTCCCCTGTTCTGCTACAAGTTACTAGTAGTCCAACAGGGAAAGCCCAATGCACTTCTTAGGCATATCGATTAGGATCTGATTTGGGAGTGGAGGAGATTGATACTGAGAAAATTGAACAACTGTGGCGCTCAAATAAAAAGCAAACTAGCCTGCCCGAGGAGTTTCATGATGCACATTTTGACCCTGAAGGGTGGTATAATGTGAAAAGGCGAAAGGATAAAGCTACTCCAATAAGTCAGATAGAGCTATCTGTAGCTCATAATACTCGTACGTACTTTCAGGTTGGTTCGAAAAAACAATTTCAGATTCCTATACGCTTCTCACCTTGACTTAGTTTTATTTTGTTTTTATTTTCCTTTCTTTTAAGTTTCTTTTTAGTTTTTCTTTTATATTTTTTCTGTTCTTTTGTACTTTTTAGGTTTGGATTTCTCTCCATCCCTCGCTTTTAATTAAAAAAAAGCATGAAATTGATATTGAATAGACATTCATCAATGCAAAGGGTTTTTGGTTTAGATAAGGATCGACACTAACTTTGAATAAGAAGAATTAGAGGTGTAATCGGGCAATAAATTATTGTGGACCTAAATTCCATTTTAGGACCAAAACAGGCGAAGAGAACAATCGATTCGCCGGTTTCTTAGTTACTTCAGTGTTAACCATGGGGAATAGCACACAATAAAGAGATAGAAGACATGTTCATGATGTGATCTTGAAGAAGAAGAAAACAAACTGAAATTTATACATGCAACTTATAAAAGAAAAAAAAATCCAGTGGAAAATTAGGAAAAACAAGAAAAGAAATAATAGGCTCCAGCTGGAGCCGTTAGAAAAGATAGTATACCGTGGATGAGGGTGTAGGTATATGGTATAGGTGTAGTAGTACCCCTACCTCCATAAGTCTCATGTTCGACAAAGCTATGGACATTTGAGTAGAAGACAAAGGCTTAGTAAAGAGATGTTATTTGATGATATGTACACACATGAGTAAGTTGAAAAAGACCTTTATCAATACAATGCCTAGCAAATGGCAATCAGTTTCAATGTGCTTAGGATTTTCATGGAAGGCATGGTTTTTAGCTATGGCAATAGTAGATTAGTTGTCACGGGAGAGAGGTATATGCAGTTGAAAAGGGATGTGGAAAGCATTAAGTAAAAAAGTGATATTTGGTCTTTAACTACTTTGTTTCAACTGCAACCTCCATGGATGCGTGTCGGGGAGCATGATTCCACCTTAACATATTGTTGGAAATAGTTTGGCCCGTTAAAAAAACATTTTTCAATCAGATGCATTTTTTACAACTACGTGTACAGCCGACCAAAAACATGCTCAATTCTCCTTCGTATTTCTCTCAACCAAGTACTCGTTCATTTTTCACTTTAAAAACTAAATTTCTGTGAACTTTGGTTAAATTATGTCACATTTTAGGTCATGTTTGACAATTTTAGGTTATCCAAGATTGCCTTCGATAGTCAATTGAGTGTAGCCGAACACAAGTACCTCATTGTCTTGCCATGCCAAAGGTTGAATGTTTCTGTGTACAAAAGTTAGGTATGGTACTGAAATATGAAATATTGTCTTGCCTTTCCAAAGTTTGAATTTTTCTGTGTACAAAAGTTAGGTATGGTACTAAAATATGAAATAAGATAAATCTCATGTACCATTAATGTAATTTACCTTTAGGGGAGTGATGCTGACATACATAACTGGGTCACTAGGAGGGGGAAAGTAAGGGGTAAATAAGCAGTAAGTGGGTCCAATAGAGAACGAAATTGGAGGATAATTACATAAAATAAAAACCTTTGACGTCATAATTTAAGTACTGAGGTTTGAGGAGTAAATTACATTAGCGCTATCCCAACTACACCCATTTTTTTCAAAGTGGTAACCAAACAAAATTTTGTCCTAAACTCATACTAAAATTATTAGTAACCTTCCATCCAAGTCCAAATTACATTCTATAACCGGTCAACACGCCGTTAAGGCAAAGTCAACGACGGTGAATGCAAGTTTAACCAACTTTTTGACGCCCATTGACCATTCTATCCAAAATTATCAAATTAACCCCTCTTCTTTTTCCTTCTCTTTACTACATTCTCTCTCTTCATTTTCTCACCCCTCTCCACCATAATTCTTCTCGCTCCTCCTCCTCCTCCTCCTCCTCCTCCTCCTTTCTTTCTCTTTCTTCTCTCTTTCTTCTTCTTCTTCCTCCTCTTTTTTTCTTCCTGGAAATCCAGAATTGGAAATTTTTCATAATTCCAAATTTTTTTCAAATATTCTGGAAATTTTCACGATTTCTGTAAATTTTTAGAAATTTTCCAGAAATTCTGAAAAAATTCCAGAATTAACTGGAATTTTGGCGCAATTCTAATCGCCGGAAGAAGAAGAAGGGTCGAAGAAAAAGAAATATTTTTATAAGGATAAAAAATGATATTTTTCAGGTGAGTGTATTACACTTTCATAGGTGCAACTGGTCATTTGCTCAAAAGGGTTAAAGTAACTTGTTTTTTGTTTTAGTTTAGAGGTTGAAGTGTGAAGCGCTAAACGTGAGAGATTTAACTGAAAAAAATGCTAACTTTAAGGATACATAGAGGGATTAAGCCTATATAAAAGGTTGAAGAGTGTGAAACCACATAGTTATATCATTACTCCAAAAGACAATTAACTTATTTTACTCGAACTAAATAAGTTTACATAAATTATATGCATATTTTATTTCTGTAATGAATAATTAACTTATAATTAGGCTCAAATATTCTTAACAAATATTGATATAAAAATTATGTCTCAAGATATGGTGAATTTTCATGGATAAGAAAACCCATTTGGTGTTTTGATGAGACTGAGAAAACCAGACCAAGAATCTAAATAGGTAATAGTGTAGTAAAAAAGTTTCTTAACATAATGAGTATAATGGTGATATGTTATGAATAGATTGTATGCTTAACGTGACACTAATAATACTTGTGTATTAATATTAATTTAGTAATCTTTTTTACTGCAAATTAGTAATTAATTAACTTGTGTCTGTGTAAAGAATGATGACTTAATTTACTAAAATTACCTGGCCTTCGAAATTGAAAGTAACGAGGTGGATTCCTATGTTTATGACACATTATCAGATCTTTACTAGCCAATAAAGATAGGCCAAGAAATCTACATACTTTAAGAAAGATATATTAGTTTATAAATGATGGGGTCAGAATTGGTAGAAATTTTAGAATAAAAATCATTTATTTGTAAGAAAATTGTGTTTGTATATGCACAAAAAAATAAAATTTGCATTTCAAAAATAAATTATAAAAAATATTTTTATATGTTTAGTTTGAATGTGCTACTTTTCCCAAATATTTAATTTAGAATAAATAACATTATATATAAAAATAAAATATATTTGAATTTCAGCGGACGACGACATTCTAATTATTGGCAGATTTTGATAATCGGTGTTCGAAGATTGGTGATCAGAATACATCGACTAGTCACTAATGTGATGAAGTCTAACAAGGAAGCGATAGTGGTGTGATGAATGAAAAAACTCATGATAGATTTGAAAAAAATTGAAAAAAATATTCTATCCTTCTTAAATGAGTAATTATTTTTCCAAATTCCTTAACAAAATATGAGCTGAACTCGTAAAATCATAAAATATTTTCTTTCCCAAAAGTTCTTTTGCAAAAAGAGGGATTAGAGAATTTATATTTTAAATTCTAAAATTTGTATAAATCAATAATTAAAATTATTTAACTAATTGTAATAATTTATATTCTATTGATTAAGATGTAAAGTGACTATCTCTTTCTTTTTTTTTTCTAATTTTTCATCTGGTTTTCGAACCCACACTGAACCGACTAATTCTAATTCGAGACAGGTGCAAAAATTATGTAAGGTGACTATCAAATTATCATTCTAACGTATGAGCTAGCTGTTATATTATGATATTATCCATCTGGTAAATATTTTGAGCACAATTACACGTCGTAAAAATCATCAGTGAAGTTTTACTGCGGGTTGACCAAGAGCTTAACTTGTAAGAGGTTCTTTTCTTTTAGTTTCTCAACTTGTTTTTCTTGTTGGGCCATTTCTTCTTTTATCAGCAAAAAATCTCTAATCTATGTCATCCATAGAATGAACCTTGGGCCTCTACCATAATCAAACTATCTTCCAATAAAAGAAAACACCCATATAATACATACAACACATCAACGACCAAACCTGAATAGAAAAGAAAAAGCTTGAAAAGGAATGACCTCGTCGGATGTGAAATACGATTATCACTCAATAATCGGTCTTTGAAACAAATAAAAAAAGAAGAGAATTAGCAAAAACGTCAGCAAAATGCAAACTAGCAGCTCATATGTATACCACTTTCGCAAAAGTTCAAAACCGATATTTAACCACATATATTCACCATTTAAGAATTTGTACCTAAATGACAAAATGAGAAAAGCCATGCCTAATAACCCAGACGATTCAAGACGATAAAAACACAAAATCACACGTGAAAACTCAAACGACACCTAAAACCTATAAAAAAACGAAAGGTCGAACTCAGAGAGTTCGAGAGACGTCACAAAAGGAAACGCCGCAACATTCAAAAGTTAGTGTCACAAATACTCGCATTAAATTCCTACAGACTCAAATGAGAAGGGACTATTGGATGAGACATACGAGCCTTAGAATCAGCATTAAAAGCCCACGAACCAAGTGAGACATACAAAAGCCTTGACATTTAATTAACTCTATATTTAGTAGTGAGTTTAAAATTTTGCATTGAACATTTCCAAAATAGAGTTGTTTTAATAGTTGCATTGACGTTTAAATTGAAAGTAAAACTCTGTTTTTTATATTAGCTTCCAAATTAAATTTAAGGAAACAAACAAACTACAAAATCTAAATTCAAATCCATTGCATGCATGGAATCCCATTTTTGAAGGGAATTATCGGTACATTCGTATTTTACATAGATTATTAATTCTTTTTTATTTTAGCTTAAACAACACTTATATAAAACGGAGGGAGTACAATTAAACAAATCAAAATCCGAAATTAACTTCTAAAAAAACCCAATAAAGAGAAAAACAAAATTAAACCATAATTAGAATTATTCTCAATTAATTACTGATCAATAAAATTAACAACAATAACAATTAAAAAATGTGTATATTATTCCGACCTTTTTTCACTTCCTCTCATTTTACCAAAATTTTTAGTTTAATTTTTCAACTTTTTTTCTTTCTGTTGTAATGAATCTTTGACACATTGTGTGAAAAATTAAGGCAGGCAGGAATAGGATGGCCTCCCCTTTACTTCTCCTTGGCCTCCTGTCCCTCCTCCTCCACACTTTCACCACGGCCACCATTGGCATCCGCGTTGGCACGGTTATCCGTAAACCGACATCCTCCGCCGTTGAACTCCCCGTTTTCCGGGAAGCTCCTTCGTACCGCAATGGCAACGAATGCAAAGAAGCTCAACTTATTCACGTAACAATGACATTAGACATCAATTATTTACGCGGTACAATGGCTGCATTGCTCTCTATTCTACAACATTCGTCATGCCCCGAAAACCTCTCCTTCCATTTCCTTTCCGCTCATTTTGAACCCCAACTTTATTCAAGCATAAATACAACCTTCCCTTTCTTGAACTTCAAGGTATACCAATTCGACTCGAGTCGCGTCCACGGAAAAATATCAAAATCCATCCGTCAAGCGTTAGACCAACCGTTAAACTACGCAAGAATCTACCTTGCCGACATTCTACCGACCCACGTAAAAAAGGTAATCTACTTGGATTCCGACATTATCGTGGTCGATGACATTGCAAAGCTATGGAGCGTCGACATGGAGGAAAAACCCGTGGCAGCACCAGAATACTGCCACGCGAACTTCACCCAATATTTTACCGAAACATTCTGGTCGGACGAACGCTTGGCAAGAACATTTGAAGGGCGAAAGAAGCCGTGTTATTTCAACACGGGGGTCATGGTTGTAGATGTAGAGAAATGGAGAGAAGGAGAGTATAGAAAAGAGGTCGAAGAATGGATGTTAGTACAGAAAGAAAAGAGAATATATCAATTAGGATCATTGCCACCATTTTTGCTTGTTTTAGCAGGTAATATTAAGGCAGTTGATCATAGATGGAATCAACATGGATTAGGGGGAGATAATTTTGAAGGTAAATGTAGAAATTTACATCCCGGTCCGATTAGTCTTCTTCACTGGAGTGGAAAAGGGAAGCCATGGTTGAGACTAGATTCAAGAAAGCCATGTAATGTTGATCATCTTTGGGCTCCTTATGATCTTTATCGTTCTTCTTTGGTACATTTATTGGAGGAATGATGGGATGGGATGAGATGAGATGAAATTTTTGGGAGTTTAATTTTCGTTTTTTATGGAGTTTTTTAAATTTTTTTTACTGAGGAGAAAGGATTAAACTTACTGCCTTGTTGAGGGGTCCAATCGCCATGGCTTAGGGGAAATTTGAGCTTGAAAATTTGATGTATACATGGAGATGGAGGAGAGAACAGATTGTATGTTTGTAATTTTCTTCTTTGGTATTATTCATGTAAATATGTGGAAAAGGAAGACAAGACAAGGTGGGATTGCCTTGGATTGTTCTTGATTTTTCTATATACATTGAACATTTTTAATGGACAAACAATTCAACATGTTTATTTTGGTTGTATTTGCAATTTTAACTGGTATTGCAACTGGTATAAAGTTAACACACAATCAATGTAATCCAAATCGAGTTCGATTTGTGCTAAAATGATCATACCTATCAACTTCAGGGATCATTTTTGCACTTAACCCTTAATCCGAAAATGCACATGTTAAGATTTATATCACAGAGGTAAGCATGCACATTTGATGTTTTAGTCTTCTACAAAGAGAATCAACCACAATGTACAAACAATGCTTACTTTTTAACACTTGTAATACAGAATACAGAGATATGACGATTTTTTTTTCGAGGCTGCTGCATTAGAAACTCCCGATACTCTCCGACCAAAAGATGATATGCTGCTTAATTCCTGAAGATAACAAACCATTTTAGGAATTTACAACATGCGCAAATTGTAGTTTACATTACCATCCACCAAATCTCCACTCTCTTCTCATTTCTGGGTCCTCCAATGTAATAAGGTGCAAGGGAGCTCAACAAAAGCATGCCTGACTGTGTAAGTGCCACCAGAATGAACTTAAGAGTAAGTGCAGGCGGTGTCATTGACTGGAAAGGATCATGAGATTCTGCGTACAGATATAATTCTTGATCAGAATCATTATTGAAAGAACTCTCTAGTTAAGCCGTTGCTGCTGATGGACACTTGCCCAATGTATTCCACAGTATATAGTCGCCAGAAGTGACCTGTAGCAAACAAATAGTTCATGCGGTTGAAGAGAACGGATATTTACATATTCTGCAGGAAACTTTACGAAACTATTCCGGGCTCAAATAATACAAACGTCAGAACGTGGAAGTACAGAATCAGGCTACTTTCAGGCCTGCACACCCTACCTATAATATTCAGGTCTATATTTATCCCAAGGCCCAAACCATTAAGCAAAATATTTATTTTTCATGCAATGTTTGAGTCAGCAAAACTGGCTTTAGGAAATTTCCACAAGCACTGATTAAGCATATTTAGGTTGCATTTACTTCAGTATAGACATGTGGAGAATAATTTCGAAGTCCAGGAAATTCAGAGTGTGAATACACACGACATGGCCCATGACTATGTATATTTATATTACATCAATAACGATGAGGGTCAAACAGAAGGGATCATCAATTACTGCCATTAACCAGCTAAATGAAGGGGAAAAACATGAACACCAAAACTAAAACAGTTTGACTTCTAGCTCAGTTTTCATTGAATTGCAACTTTAGAGTCACAATACAGTTTTGTCCAATAAGTAGTTATCAAGTTGAGTAAAACTCAAGAGCTACAGGTAATACATAACAGTGACAAAATAAGGTTCAAGATATGCAATTGGAATGAACTCAGAGAAGAAGCTCTCTCACTAGCAGTCTTGTAAATGTATATTTATATTCATGCATGAGGTTGACAGATGATTAAGAAAAGAATCTTAGATGAAAATCAATTCTCGGTAACTTTGAAAATTCTGTCTGCAACATGATACCAAATTCCAAAACACTGGGATTCTGAAGATGTTTTACCTGAGTTGACAATTCCACAGGTGCTTTAACAGTTGGATAGATGCTCACCTAAGTTCAGAATGATATGTCAAAAAGCTAGCAAAGAAACGTAAGGCAGAATATTTCATGAATTCGTCCTTATAACTAATTCTACTTGATGAATAAAGAAAAAGTGATGCTGTCATGTCCTCAATAACCAAAAGAACTTTCAACGTTATGCTACAATGGAAAATGATCTGTGAACTAATAATGAGTAATAACTATGGATGCATATATGACATAAAATTCCACCATATTGTCTCCTCCCATACAAAAAAGTATGTATGCTGCAGAAAATTATGATCATCATCTATTAAATAAGAGCAAGAGAAGAAACTCACAGATTTAGTATCAACTGACATGCCAGATATAGAAGCCCCAGTAATCTTGAAAGAAACCTGTAACAAAATTCAGAAATATTTTAAATAAACCCTGGAGTTAAATAAAATTCCAAAAATTCTCTAAATAAGATATTTTGACATTCTTTAATGAATTAGGCCAAGCTACAGCAGTACATTCTAAAATGTGTCACATGCGCCCTATGAAACTCTACTGCTCTGTTTCTGACTATAAGTGGTTGCTTTACTAGCATTATAGGCTAAATAACATCAATGGCCCCTGAACTTTGTACTTACTAACATGATGTAATGTGTAAAGTTGAGGTGCCATAATGTCAAGTTTTGAAGTTGGGGAGTCAACATTTTGGTATGTGCAAAGTTCAAGGGCCATAGGTGTAATCCACCCTAGCATTATAGCAGTAACAATATGTTCAGATTAGCAAGATGGTCCATGATATAATATTAGTAGCATAAGCTATTAACGGATCTAAATGCTGTCAACTGGAATGTGCGAAACAGATCAAAGATCGTAAAAGAAGATAACAGTATACTTTGGCATAATCATATGCTTGCCAGCAAAATGGCTCCTCTAGATCAGCTGGAGGAAGATCTTTGTTCATTTTCTCCATTAAGACTTCCTCTATGTTCACCATATTGCTTGTGCTCTCTGACTCAACATCACTATCTCCATCACTTATGGTTCCAAAGCCAGATTTAGAAAGAGGTGGTCTTTGCATTTGCCATGGGGCAAATCGAACTGTCCCTGGGAAAGTTGCTTCAATACTTTTCCCAGCGAGGCTCCTACCAATTGGAATAATTTTCCATTCAACCGAGTGCTCAGTGGTTGAAACTGCTCCAACAGAAGGGTTACCATCAAAAGACACAACCCTCCTCCTTGGAAAAGGCATAGTAACAGTACAGAACTCCATTGTCAAAGGAGACTTATAGCCTTCCATGATGCGCAACTTGAATAAAAATGCACCTTCATCTTCAGACACCATTGACAGCTGGTAAAATCCCATTACCGGAGGCCCAAAGGCACAATTTGCCTGATAACGCACCAAATTAAAATTGCCTAATGGCGGTGAAAACATCATGCTCTGCTTATCCACAGTCAGTTCTGGAACTTGAGCACAAGGATGGAAAGATAAAACCTCGACATGCGCCTTGCGCAACCCAGTCAAAGGGAGTGATACATCAGGCAACCCTTCTAGTTCTGCTCGACAGTTTATTAGGCCTGCCACAGATAGAGTATCTGATATATCATCTCTATCATACATGGCAGCATGAACAGTCTCATGAATTGTGAATAATATTCTTTGCTTTCCTTTGAAAAGATATGGCTTCCATGATGGTTGTTTGAGATCTGATGGAGGCAGATCTGATGAAGAAAAGCCGTTAACCTTGATAGCAAAAATATTGGAGTAGTTAAGATCCAGGGGAGTACCTATTAAAAACAAGAAGATGAATGTAAGAACGAGCAGGATTTGAAATGAGAATATTGGCACAAAACCAAATGCTTAAATAGAAACAAGAGAAACCATCATAGAAGTACCAACCAAAGGGCATTGCACTACTTATGAAACTCCGAAGTGCATCTTTGTCTAAAGGCCTTGAACCAACTTTTGGTGCATCCAGAGAAAGAGTTCCAGTTGCAGCAGTGCTGGATGGTGCAGCAGACGCAACAGGTGCTGCTACAGGTTTTGCCCTAGAGGAAATACCTGATATCCCTATGCTTCCAGTTAAGGAATCTAACAGTCCTCCTACAGATGGCGATGCACTTACAACTACTTCTGGATCCACTGCATCACCAGTAATTATGTCGCCAATAGCGATTGCCACCATGAATGCCCTGTAATGAGAAATTTTAGAGCAATTAATTTTCAAAGTTCAATTTCAATACACTTGGGAGACAGCTTGCTTTTACTTATCAGGATAACCTTACACTTGCACCAATTCAAATAAAATTCTTTTGAAGAGATTCTAAATTAATCCAGGGAGGTGACACTAAATTATGTTCTTTAAACAATCACGAGTAATATCTAATCCATAAGGGAGTCAATTGCAAATATATTGAGTGTCTAAGGAGATAGGTAAACCTAGAAACCCATCTCGAGTGAAAAATACAACTAAAAATGACATGACATGGTAAAGATTACCACAAATAAAAAGAGAGGGCTCATCAAACGGATCTGACAGATTGACAAACACGCCACAAAAATATTAAAATGCAAGAGGAAGACGAAAAAAAAAAAGTTTGGTGCTTCTCTGCTTAATTACTAGATAACAAGAGATGCCTTGGGCAGAAGCACAGCCAAAGAAAAAACTCCCACCCCCAAGCTAAAGCTAAGAGAACTAAACATCAAGAGATGGAAAATGGGCAAGGGGAGTTGAGGAAGCATGGAAACATGAAGTCAAGAGATCTGCCTGCCCGGCCTCAGTCATACTAAAGAGATTACTGGTAAAGGAGGATTGCCATTTTCCAGCAACATATTCTCATTGTGCATCACTACTACACCCTATGACGCTGAAGCCTGAAACATTCCATATTTTTACCATTTACTCAAACCTCATTATCATTAACAATGGCAACTGATATCTAAAGTTTTTTTTTCTACCCTGCCAATGACATGGCAAGATTATCCACAAAAATTCTTAATCTTTCGTAATATATATCCAATAAAACTGTTCAGCGTATACGGTATACCAGATACCAAAAGAATGCCTTGAAGTCCTAACAGCATTTAGTGCAAAGAGATTTAAGAAATCATTCTAACCTGAGCATGAAGTTACATGCAATAAGCAATAAATACAATAGCAACACAGCAGGACAAAAATTGTAGTAAATTTCAAACAATATTCTTATGCAATACCATTATCGAACAGATATTAAAGGTAACTTACCATACCCTGTGATGGAAGGAAGATCAAGCAGAATGGGAGATATGCTATCGTCCACTCCAACAGCACTTCCACAGTCAGATCTACTGCACAATCTTGAATACGCAATTAAATGCCTTGGCTCAACCAAAGGCAAGACAAGGATGCAATACGGGCCCCTTACATGCAAAATTAAAGGCCACAACAGATGACCTTCTCCTTCTTCCTCCACGCTGATATTAAGGCTTATAATGTGACGCGTAATAGGGTCATCAACCCATGAATCTGAACCGATATCTGACTGTGTCAGGCGTATCCCGTAGCCACGTGTTGAACCCTCTCTACAAACAAATGGCTAAACCAATAACTACAACTGATTAAGCAGTCTAACAAAGATACCCCAAAATAAACTACGCAATGGAACAAAAATCATGTTAAGGAATGCCTTCAATTATTTATACATATAAACTATGTTGCACGGATACTCCTGTTAGTAGCTGGCATATCCATATCCATGTATATTTCGTTTTTGTTTCTATTTGTAGGCTAGTTTACGAATATTGTATTTTAGACATAACATTTCCTATATCCGTGTCCATGCAACATAGCATATAAAATCAGCATGGAACTGTTACATTCAACAATCAGCAAGGTGAAAAGATTAAGTTGAGCATTATGAGTTAAAAAACGCATTCGTATCTGTATTTCGTGAAATACTAAAAAGGTGTGACAAGTAAAAGCAACCTTTTCCTCCTCTCCACAAATGCAGAAGCTAACTCAGAATCATTAGGAAGAAGTGGTGAGACAGTGTAGTTAACAGGATCCGCATTCGAGCTTCCGTTTTCAGTCTTGCAAGCAGCTCGCCACTGCCTCTCGACGACCGGAAACCTCCTGATGATATTACAAAACATGAGAAATCGGAGTTGAGCAATAAGAGGTAAAAGAAAGATTGTTGAATTCATTAACGAAATCTGAATCAACATCGGGAAAACCTAGTAGAAATTTGAAGAAGATAGATTGAAAATGAGTGATGGAGTAGATTATACCTGGAGAAAACGACGGCGTCGAGGTTGTTGAGGATCCACACAGCTCGAATGCCGCAACCGCCAGCCATCTCTGCTTCCTTTCTTGCTTGCAAATTATGGTTTGGTTGGGAGGAGGTTAATTTACTTATGCAAGTAAATTTTTTAATTAAATTGTTTATATGAGTTTTTTAAATGATTAATTTTTAGTTTAATTCTATTAACTTTGAAACCTTAGACCTTTAAAACGGGATTAATGAAAGTAACGTAAACATTTTAACTAATTTACATATATTAATCTCCTATTTAATTCCACCAACTCTCAAACAAGGTTAAAATTTAACTTTCATTTCCATTACTTTCGTTTTCGTTCTGTTACTCCCGTTAACCTCCTCTAACTTTCACCTCTATTAACCTCTCAGCTCTCAAATAATGGTTCAAGTAAGCCCTCAAAGAGCAAGCACCAAGATTCAAACGACGATGTTTTAGGCGACACGCGGACATCAACGAAGCTGGATGAAAACGCAACATTTTGATTGTGGCGCCTTGAAAGAATCTAACTAGACTGATGTGTTCAAAATTTGACTAATCTCTGACTGTAATCCAACTAGGTTTTAAAGATTCTCAGCCGCTACTATTACCTACGCTTTTTAACACACAGATTATATTAATGAATGTAGCAAAAAATGTTTCCACTAGTGGATAATTAGGATTTTCATACACTAGTCACGAAATTGAACAAATTGAACTTAAACGTTTAAGTGGATTAGAATAGTCTAACCATTAGTCGGTTAATTTAAATTTCCAATTTCGAGCACCTAATCAAGGTCTACGCGGTTAGACACATTTCATTTATAATATTAATTGTTATCAATCATTTTGCACCATTATTGATGGTATAAATGGAACTCTGATGCAATGAGTTAAATTTAAACATCATTAAACATAGCACCATTATTAATGGTATAATTGAAGCTCTAACGCAATGAATTACTTTTAAACATCATTAACCAATACAAAGGCACATTTTAAAGCTTTGGATTAGATTTTGATTGTTAAAGACTAAAAACGTAAATATTTGTTCTTAAATGAAATGGTTGGGTTAATTTTTCATATTATTTTTAACATCCTCTTTAAAAAACAGATAAGATGGGTCAATAGTTTCATAACGCTTATACGCCATGTACTTCTACAAATTGGAATTTGTATTTATTTTCTTAAAGAAATGAGATTACACCAATTTACAAATATCCATTTTGAAATTTGACATTGTTCACATATTTATAGCTATAGTTCTAATTAATACATTTTTAATATAATTTGTAAATAACAATTATAATAGGAATGTAATATAACATTTGCCCTTAAACTAAAATATCAACTAGAATCCGTAAAAAAGGTAATTGGACTATAATTTGAGACCAACTAAAATTGAAATATGGATAGTATTTTCCCATCATGTACAGCAGAGAAACAAATTTTTTTTCACTAAATCACTAACATAACATACATAATATTTTTCCATAACAGAGATTTTTACACTTCTAATCCTATTGCACCACAAACAAAAACTCTGAGCACCTGCTGTAAGAAATTAAATACATTGAATTCTAAGTGAAAAGGGTTAAAAAAGGAAAAGAAAAAAAAAAAATACTCAGCAAGTTATTATTGATTAAAAATGGAGTCCATGGATTTAACAAAGGGTACATGGATTTGAAGTCGGACGTATAATCTAAAGATCCACGCAGAGGTAGGAAATGACAGGGCCAGCTCTACGTTTGGTCCGCTCACTAACCTTCCACTTCTCAACCAGGATCTTCTTTAGGTTTGGACAACTAGATACCACAGTGGCCACTCCAGTTGCAGTTATACCCGGGCAATAAACAACATGGCACGACTCGATCAATGACGAGTTTTTAACTAGATGTGCTAGACCGACATCGGTTATCTGTCTACAGTGTGATAGTACAATCTCCTTTAGTAATGGGCAGCCTTCTCCTAATTCGGCCATAGCCATATCCCCCAAATTCTGTACAAACCCAACAAGTTGCGAAACCAAACAAAGGGATTAAAACATACATAAAAAAATCTCATGTTATAATAAACATGCTAACAAGTGGTACATTATGATTGATTATATAGGGTCGTAGGAGTACATCTCCTCTATCTAAATATCCCTCGAAATCATGAAGACTTGAGTTATGAATAATAAGAATATACAGGTGCTGAATTCGTATTTATAGGTGCTTTTGCAGAAAAAAATGGAAGCTCCCAGCATTTTTAGAGTTTTCGAACTGACAAACAGGTGCTCATGCCCCTCTTATCACTGATGTTAATGTATATTGACTAATGAAATGTCCATATTATCATTTAAGGTTGCATTTATCATTGATATCAGCAAATATAGCTCATAATTAAAATAATCGATATACTGTATCAAGGTTCCTTTAAGAATGAAAATTATCTAATCAAACGTATAGAGCAAGAGCTACAAATACTAACAACAACAATGCATACCAACAAAAGAAATGTAGAATAAGAGCATATAAAAAAGAGAGGAATATGATATACCTGAAGTACACTAACATCGAGGTAATTAAGTTCAGGACAGCCTCTAGCAATCGCAATTATCCCCGCATCACCAATCAAGTGGCAGCCACTGACATTCAGATGTTGTAAGGAACAACCTTGACCAATGGCAACAAGAGCCTCATCTCCAACCCTAGTAAGGTAAAGTAATTAAGCTGGTTAAAATCCACCATAAATCACATGTACTGTTTCTTACGTTGCAAGTAATCTGATATATGTTAATACATCAAATCCAAATAAAACTTGAAGGTAGAAAGGGAAAGACCAGAAGAACAACTTGAAGGAACTTGCCCACTTGAACTACTTATGATAAGTATATAAGTTAGTATTTCAAAATACAAGTCAAGGAAAGGCTTTACCTATCACAAAATCGAAGGCTAAGATCTGAGAGAAACTTGCAATTCTCACCAACGGCTATGATACCCTTGTTTCCAATCTATCAATAAAAGAAATTAAACAAAAAAAGGGGTAAAGAAAAAAAATGAATTATCACTAGAAGCAAAGTTTATCATATTGCTTAGCCTAGCCCTTTAACTTATGTGCAGGCAATCAAAAAATGAAACTTCAACAAAAGGACCATGAAAATGTAAATGAAATTTTGATTTTATGACAAATAGTTAGTCATTTTCAAAACCAAAATCATTTGAAAAATGGTATTCTGAGAACAATTATCAGAACAAAGTATTGCATGAAAGTATACCAACAGGCAGCCTTGCCAAACTTGGACAGAAAAGTAGCCAATTGTTGGAGATTGCAGAATATTGCAGTCAATTACTAAGCAATAGCTGTCATGAATGAGAAAAACTGGAAAAAAATCATACTACTATGCTCTTAAAGTGCAATATGTGATGTTGCGATCTCAACCCCCTAACGAAATGACTACTTCATGAAAAATAACGACAGATATTGTGCAGGGAGTTTTGATTAATTTTGCAGAGAGATCACCTCATAACAACGGCGAACATGGAGTTTCTTCAGATTTGTACAGCCTTTAGCTATGTTGCAAATAGCATCATCACCAATACTGGAACAATCTACCAGATGAAGAGCCTGCAAGAACTTACAGCCCTTCCCCATTTCAAGAAGGGCGTGATTGCTAATCCTTTGGCAGTATAACAAAGCCAACTCGGTAAGGCGTCTGCAAAAAATCAAAAGCTTCAGTCATGACAGCAAGAGAACAATCTGAAGATGGCAAGCAACTATGCATAAATCAATGGAACAGTTTTTGGATATTGAAAGGTGCAGTAGGAGAAGGCTTACAGACAATCAAACAAAGGAGAAAAAGAAGACATTAATTTTATTAATATTTTTCAGAGAGAGGGAGAGAAATTACGGGCAAAATTTCCCAATGGCCTCCAGTCCAAGCGTTCCAATGTTGTGGCAACCATTAACTTCAAGATGGGTCAATTCTCTGCAACCAGTGGCAATTGCTTCTAAACCCTTGTCACTAAGGAAATAGCAATCACTTAGAGTAAGATTTTTCAACTTCTTACATCCATCCCCAATGGCACACAAGCCCCTGAAGAGTAAAATGAAGAACTTAATCATCATGAATTGCCAGAGTTATTTGAACACCATAAGATGATATAAATTCGTAGTTCTAATTTTTTTATATAAGAATAAAGAAAAAATGAAATTAGAAAATGACAGAAAGGTATAGTGTGCGCTCTTTTATTTCAGAAGTTTATTGCGTTAATATAGTACATCCTCAAGAAGAGAGAAAAACAGGGGAACTAAAGTTCATCCATATTTTAGCTTTCTTGACAAGGAGATCGATTCCAGGAGAAAATGAGAGCCCGTGACATATTTCAATAGCTCAGCTACAGCATATTATTTCTATAGTCAAGATGTGAAAGAAGAATATCTAACCTGTCAGTGAATCGCTGGAAACTATATAGAGCCAGCAATTCCAATGACAAACAACGAGTTCCTACGGCCATCAAGGCCTCATCTGTAACATTAATACACTGTAACTTCAAGATTTTCAAAGAAGGGCATCCTTGGGCCACTGAAAGAATGCCACTATTTTGGATTATCTCAGAATCCAGTGACAAAGTTTCAAGAGATTTGCAATAAGAACCCACTGCTTCCATTGATATACAAGTTATTTTCGCACATGCTGCAACGCCAAGAGACTTCAGTGATTTCCCACAGCCTTGGGCTAACTCAACCAAGCCAGAGTCAGTCAAACCCTCACAAAAACGCAAGTTCAACTCTTCAAGCTGCTTACAACACTTTCCCACACTGGCCAGACCACGATCACCAACATAACAGCCCTATGGAGAAAAGAGGAGGTACGCATTAAATGAGAACAGAAGTAGTCGCATATACCTAAAAATGAGAAGAATTAAAGTAAAGCCTGAGTGATGCTATAATGTAAAATAGCAAAGTTCACAACCAGCATTACAGTATGCAGGCTAAAAACAAGATAAAATTAATACCAACAGTATTTCAGTAGAGGTAGCAGTGCCAAAGAACTATTGCAGGTGTAGGACAAACTAGTTACAGTTTTAACCCCAGAAGTCTTCTCCATAAAGGAATTTCATGAATGAATTACATTAATCACGCCAAAAAAAAAGCACCATTGAACAAATGAAAAGCTAGATGCACATTGTGACTTGAAGAAGAAAATGTCAGACAATGAAGTAAAACAAGCATGATTAGTACAAAAATTAAACTCATGCAAAACTAAAACCCAATAACTAGTAGGAAATTCAAATTCAAATTAACCATCATTACCTGTAGATCAAGGGATTTCAAGAAACTGCATTTGTAGGCAAAAGACATCAAACCCAAACTTGAAACTGTGGAACACCAGATTAAGCTCAACTTTTCAAGCTTTGGGAAACCATCACCGAGAGCACTCAACCCAGCATCAGATAAGCAAGATGATTCAGACTGGCCATCTTCAGATACACCTTTGTCAGCATACAGATTAACAGGTGGTGCAGGATGATCATTAATCCTTCTTCTTCCCTGTACATGAAATTCCATAAATCCTAATGGAATACTCACATCAATTACCTAGACATACAAAACATAACAACATAAACTAGACTACAGAACTACCTACAACTTCCCCATCAGTACAATTCAGACACACCATGATAAGAAACCCACCAAAGCATATTTGAGATATTTGATTTATCCACTAACAACCAGTAAATTTTCTCTAAAGCCTATCGTTTTCATCCTATTCCATCCTAACTACTATCTGTACAGTATAAGAACAGAAAAACCACCAGTTCACTCATTTTATCTTCCCAAAACACACAATCGATCCCAAGCCTAAAAATTCAACAACATTCCCTCTCCCTAAAAAAAAAAACACATTTCCCCAATGATGAACACTGGATAAATCCCCTAAAAATCACCCATTTTTTAAAATCCGTAACCAACCCATATCTTAAAATCAAAATTCGAGGCGGAAATGAAATAGTGTTAAGATAATTATGATAAAAAGACGGAATTGAGAGGCTTACAAATGGGACAGGAAATGAAATAGAAAGGCGCTCATCAATGTGGACAGTTTTAACATTATGGAAACGGCGAGCAAGCAGCTTAACAAAGACATCCGGGTTCCCGGAAGCCCCAATGCGGAGGGTAGTCCGGCTGATTCGCTCGAGGGAAAGCCATCGCTTACAAACAAGAGAACAGGCGTCGCGGGTCAATTTGGAGTCGAGGTGCGTGAAGATCTCGACAATCAGCTCATCTGGGAGAGCCGTGTTGATCCAATCGTGGCCTCTCATCAAGATGGATTGATTGATGGGGTTAGGATTAGGGTTAAAATGAAATTGAAAGAGAAGAATCGAATTCGAAACCTGTCGTGCTTCAAGATGATTAAATTATTCTTTCCATTGCAGGGGATCGGTGCAGTCGGCGTGCGTGCGTGGAGAGGATGTATTGGGGGTGAACCTAATATTTGAATAAAGCTTTTATATTTACGGGACAAATATCGTTTTCGATCTTCAAAACATAATTTCTTAGAATGTCGTTTTTGTCACCTTTCATTTAAATTAAATCAAAAGGTTACCTTATAAATCAACATCTCATTTGGTACCTCTATCTACCATTTCCATCAATAGGGTGGGTTGCTACTTGGCCCAAATTCAATTTGGCCCATCATGAATTGAAAAGTTTATAATCTACCGTTTGTTTGAGAAAAATAAGTTACAAAATAAATATTTTTTGGATTCTTTTGGTGTTTATTTCTTAGGAAATTTAGAAGAATATTTCCTCTAAAAAAGAGAATGTAAAAACATTTTCTAATCCAAAAGCAAACAATCTATCTCTTCTATATGCACATTTTCACCTTGTATTTTATTTTATTGTCTTTTTTTAACCTTACATTCCAACTTCCTTTTGCTAATCGCCATCTCATTAGATTGCAATCGTCATCGATATCGCCTTTGTTAACCGTTAATAAATTGATGAAAATTATAGAAGAAAGAAGTAAAGATTAGGGGTACTAACCTAGAAAAGAGATAGACAGTGTTGAAATTCCCAGACACCAACTCATAAACAATCTCCCAAGATATAGATGCAACACTACAATGTGGACAAATTCTGGTGTTTTGTGTTCTGAAGTTGTATTTGTATATATATATTACAAAGGAGGGGGATACGAGAAGTTTTTCTCACCTAACATCAAAAAACAAAATTGACACTTGTCAATTCAGCCGCCCAAATACTTTAAAGAACACGTCCAAAGAAATGGAGAAATCTTGAAATTCTCGTTAGGAAAACAAAAACCCTTCACATACCTTTTCGGTCGGCTAACCGCTGCACGCAATTAAACCATAAATGGTTTTCACGCCGACACTGGGGGGACTGCTTGATGGAGATACTCATTTCGAGGCCCAACGGCCCATGGGCTACACTTATTTAATATCACTCGTGAACTAATCAATCATCCACACAGTCGACTCACCTTCGAACTTGTCGACATGTACTCGAGATCTCCGACAATCAAAGTTCCATCTCTTAAGCCAACCAGCCCGATCGAGTCGAACTGCCTTAGGAGTCGGGACCAAACATCGTGCCCCGACTAAAAGTGGGACCCTACATCACAATTAGTTATAAATAGAACCAAGAGCCAAAGGTTAGGGGTATTCAACAAATCTCTTTCTCACTCTTCTTCTCTCCCATTCTCTTTAAAACTCGGTTAATTAGTCTGATAGGGCTCACTTTAATTCAAATACTCATCACATCTTAAAGCCACTTTTTGCACATATTTATAGTTTTTGAGAAGATAGTATGAGCTACGAAAGTACATATATAGATAAATTTTAAAAGATGACAATAAAAGTAAAATAACTTGATCCCATATTGAAAATAAAGAAAAGAATAAGGATTTTCAAGTAGAATGTGGATAAACATGACACGTTTTAGTGTCTAGGATTTAGTTTTTAATGTGCATATAATTGAAATTGTTAAATCTAATGGTAATTTTTAATGCGGACAGTATGGATGTTGTCTGGATTTTATAGGTGCATATCTGAAATACTTAATTCCAAAAATTAAAAAAAAAACAGGTCTTTGCTTTTTTGTACAGATTGTGGGTAAATGAAATTGAGAAAGCAATCATGAAAATGAGTGGAAGTGATCAGTGACATCAGAAAATCTCTGATCCATCGACGATCATCATCATCATTCATCATCATCATCATCATCATCATCATCATCATCATCATCGAGATGTCGTTTTCATTCTTCAAGCCGTCGCGGGCAAAGACGCCACAAGAGGTGGTGAAAGCGTTGAAGGAGAGTTTGATGGCTCTTGATACCAAAACTGTCGTTGAAGTCAAAGCCCTAGAAAAGGTCTTCCGTTGACAATTTCATTTACTTTAATTTAATTTCTGCACTGCAATTCTGCTTATACAACACTTAATTATTAGGTTAATGTATTGGATCACTTATGAATTCACCCTCAAATGGAGATGTCTTTACTGTTTATCATTAGGGTATACACTTGGGACCAAACTATTTCTATAACAATTGGGAGGTTAGACTATTTCTATAACAATTCGGAGGTTATTCCTATATAGTGGTTTTACTATTAGCGGTTGCTTGTCTGATCAGTCCATTTGAAGTCTCCAATTTGAGCGTCCAAATGGGGCTTAGGCGTATTTCTTTTAAAATAGTGCTATTGGGTCTTCAAGGGGAGGAGACGAGGTTTTGGATGTTAGGAGAAGCATTGCTCAAGAAGGGAAATTAAATTGTCGTAGGAATTATATATTGATTCTTACATTTAGCTATATTGATTTCTGATTTTGATTGGGAGGGTTTTTATTAAGGAAAAGCCATGGAGTCAGTCCGTTGTTGATGCTATGCAATTCTGCATTCAGGATTTTGAACTTCTTTTCTTTTCTAAACTATGTTTTATTACTCAGGCTTTGGAAGATGTTGAGAAAAATCTTGTGGCAGTGAGATGCATGCTTTGTGGAGATACTGAGGTTGAACCAAATCCAGATCAAGTTTCACAGTTGGTACTTGAAGTTTGTAAAGAGGATGTTATTTCTCTTATGATTCACAAGCTACCTAATTTGGGATGGGAAGTGAGTTTGAATATTCTTCGCAATCTGACAAGCATTATGGGTTTGTTTGTGATGCATACACTAATTTGATGTGCATTGTCTATTAAACCAGGCAAGGAAGGATTTAGTGCACTGTTGGACCATGTTGTTAAAGCAAAAGGTTGATTCCAAATATTGCTCTGTAGAATACATAGAGAACCATTTTGAATTACTGGACTTTCTTGTCATTTGGTAAGATTACATAATCGCCACTCCCCATCTTTCCAATGTCTCTTGTTAATATTATATATATATATATCCTATGAGCTTTTCGTGTGATCATCTCTTTCTATGTTTTTTTTTCTTGCCTTGGTCCTTTTATGTGAGAATTTATGTTGCCGACGCGACTTGAGTTTCACGGTTCTTTATGATGGTTCATGTTAGCCAACCCCGAATCATTTTGGGACCAAGGCTTTGTTTTTGTTGTTGTTGTTGTTGTTGTTGTTGTTGTCGTTGTTGTTGTTGTCGTTGTGAGTATTACATGCGGAGAGGTATGAGCAACATTTTGAATAATTCAAAAACTGAAAACTATTTTATGATATTACAAGTTGAAGAGATACAAATTGCAAATGTGTTAAGTACAACTAGCTAAATCCTGATACCTCCAAGAAATATTAACCACAAACATGCACTTGTTATTGTGCATGCCTTGTTTCGTGGACATCTACTTTTTTCCCTCTTAAGTTAGTGACTATACGTGGCCTTGATTGAATGTGTATATCTAAGAGACAGGCTGAGTCATTTGTAGATATATAAAGATTTTTCAATCCATTTGAAGTTCAGAATTCCAAATAATACTAGTGCTCAATTAATTGTACCTTGCTGTATTTATCTTTTGATATACTGAGTTAGGATAAATGTGGTTAGAAGGTGAATGCAGTTAGTTCATTGTTCGCAAAGCAGAGAAATAAAACTTGATGTTGATTCTTGTAGCGGTTTCTAATTATGAACTCATGAATCTTACTATTGTCTTTTGGAAACAGCTACGATAACAAGGAAATTGCCTTGAATTGCGGACTTATGTTAAGAGAGTGCTTCAAATTTCCTTCGCTTGCAAAGTAAGAGATCAAACTGTTTGCCAATATTTTTTTCCTTTTTCTTTTTCATCTGTTTGAAGTCCTTAATGCTGCTACTTCAATGATAGAATATGTGAAGGAAACCTTGTTCTTCATTTGAAATAAACCTAAATGGTAGATTTGTAGCGATACTTCTTGGTTCTCTCTTGATTTTGGCATAGTTGTTATGCTCTAAGTTCATAATTGTATGTATGCTTTTGAAATGCTAGATTAGTGCTTTATTTGTTTGTATGCCTTTTAAGATGTGCTTTGCATTGTCGGCCATTGTAGAAGTCATGAGCCTTTGCTTTGATTGTTGTTAGTTGCATATATGCCTGGTTTGGTGATGCAACTTCTGGAAAGTTGGAGGAATATTTTAAACAATTGAGGTGCTTTACCTTGACGATAGCATCCACATGTTTGATGGGTATTTCTGGTCGAAGTACTGTGCAAAAGCTCTTTTTATGAGGAAGAAAAAAAGTAAATCTGAGCCTAATCAAGAGTTGGACTTGTTCCCTTGTAGTTATTTCTCGCTGCAATTCTTAATGTTTTTTAATTTTATTGGGGCTTCATGTCTTTTATTGTAATGTCTTTTGTGATGGCTTTACCTATTTTCCAGAATATTTTTTTTCTCTCTGCTTGTTCAATCAAACAGTTGAGTGATGAAGTCATAATTTCTTCTGAAATATTCTTAGCATGCTTTTGTTCTATAAGTCCATAAACTTTCAAGTTTTCACACTGTAATTTTTGTAGTGTTTTTTCAGGTACATATTAGAGTCTACAAGCTTTGTGTTGTTTTTTAAATTTGTTGAGTTGCCAAACTTTGATGTTGCTTCTGATGCTTTCTCTACTTTCAAGGTCAGAGTTACGAGTTTGTAAGTTAGTTTGTTTTTATCTTTACCTATTGGGTTTCAACCCTTGGGTTATGCATACTTCACAATTTTCTGCATAAATGCTTGCAGGATTTGCTCACTAAACATGGCACTGTGGTAGCAGAATACCTCACTGCTCATTATGAGGAGGTACCCACTAATTATGATCTTTATGGTGTGATTCTGTATATAGTACAGACTTAGTGAGAATCTTGTATAGAATTTGGTAATATGTTTGTTTTTGTGGGTCAAATTATATAGGAAAAACATCTGCTTTCTAACTACTACATAAGTGTTATGCAGTTAAATATGTAGGATAACAAAATTTATCTCAAAGTGAGCAATTCTTTACTACTTCTTTTCACCCTTTATTTTTTAATGTTTAAGATGACTCTCTCTACAATTAGTTGTTATGTTATTCGGACTCATGTATAAGATTGGCTAATATGATAAGATACTGTTGTTCCAGTTCTTTGAAATGTATGAAAAACTACTCATGTCTCCTAATTATGTGACAAGACGGCAATCGTTGAAGGTTAGTTTCTGCTGTGAGTTTTCAGAATTTTCTTTGTAGCAGTTCTTTTGCTTTGTAAGTAAACCTTGTTATGTTAATGGATATTAGCTTCTCTCGGAATTCCTTTTGGAGCCTCCATGTTCTCATATAATGAAGCGCTATATTTTAGAAGTTCGATTTTTGAAAGTCATGATGACATTGTTGAAGGTACTTTCATTTGTACCCTTTTCATCATTATTTTGAATTCATTTTGTTTGAGGTAACAGTAAGCATGTTGTACATGGATATTCTGAAGTAATCATGATTCATGCCAGTGACTAGTAAAACAAGAATTTTATTTAAGCTTAGAAAAGTCTAAAGAGACAAGAAGAATGTAATCTAAATAAGCTTAGAAAAGTCTCTCCAACTATGATATTTTGAAGCGTTGAACTTATTGGTTTTATGTTATCGAAAATATATAATTGCAAATTTGCGTTTGCATCAAAAAAATTTGAATGAAAGATCATTGTTTTTGTCCTTCGTTCGTAATCAGCTTTGCTTGTCTGTTTTGTTTTCCTCCAAACAGGTTATGGTGTATCATTTTCGTGATCAATGAATATAAAAACATATTGTAGTCTCGTGAGAATTGGCAACTTTATGCATCTATCTATCTATCTATCTATCGGATTCCTGTCTCTTCTGGCAGCATAATTTGTCCTTTTTTCATGTGGTCTGAAATACTAGTTATTACATGGATGCTTTAAATATGAGAAGCTGCGACTTATAACACCAAACGCACTTCACAGCTGATTAATTATGAGTTATAATACTTGGCCTGTTTTATGGGTGCAAATGCTGTAGTCTGGTGCATTGAGAAGGTGATTGATTGCAGAGAGCTTTCTCTTTAAATAGGAATCTAGTTTCATGTCTTGACCGTCCTATGGCATTAGAAATTCTCGTCTCTGTGTGTACATGTTCCTTCATATTGGCATTCACAATATGGCTATCAGAGCTTTGTGCTCTTTTCCTATCTGTCGGATAAGATGCGAAGAATATTTTTTGAGTATAATTGATTAGCTTACTTCCCTTATGATGTCTATTATTCGTTTATGACCCTTCGCTCTTTATCTAATTATCATTTGTTTGTCTGAGCAGGACTCAAGTAAAAATATCCAGATTTCAGCTTTCCACATTTTCAAGGTTAGAATTAACTTCCTTGCCATCTTATTTTGTCGCTTATCAAATCCTGCTATTTCTGTCGCAAGGATACTACATATCCACATACTTGCACCTTGAAATTTGATCCTTCATCTTTTACACGATGGTTTAGCTTTGAAGATTGTCCCTCTTTAAGTTGATTGTTAATATGATATGGATCATGATTTAACTAATATAATGAGCAAAAGTAGATTTTTAACTTTTCCTTGCACATGTGACTTAGCTTGGCTGAACAGATCTTGCAGCTTGGAGAGTGTTGGAAGCATAAATTTTTCATTTGCAGCTTTCATTTTTTCAATTTTTTATGCAGGTCTTTGTTGCTAATCCTAACAAGCCTCGAGAAGTAAAACTAATTTTGACAAAAAACAGTGCAGGATTGGTGGAATTGCTTGACAATCTTTCTGTTGGAAAAGGTAACTGGGTATACAACACTGTTCTCTTAAGGAATTAAGGTTCAAAATGGCCCCCAAAGTTGACATTCAATATATCAAATCGAATTTTAGGTTCAGCTAAGCATTTGAAAGTATTTAACGAATTATCCCAAATACAATCAGCTCCTTACAGACCTCTCTGGCAGTTATGGTCTTAACGCTAAGCCTTTGCATCCTAACAAAGCCTAACAAAATGAACAAATACATATATGCTATCAGTAATTAGTTATAATCGTCCAAACCCTAAATTCTTTAAGAAAATCCTCAAAACGTTGTTTCTGATAATATAAAGTTTCAAGAATTTAGGGCTTGGTGGACTTGGACAAATCTGATTTTTAATATACACGCGCGCACACATTGTTAAAATGCAGATTTAACGTTTTGTTTCTCACACCCAAGAGTATAACTGACGCGAAAAGACTTGTTGTACTTGGACTAATTTGTCAGGTATTACCAAGTTTAGCCGTGTTGATATAAAGAAACTCGGTTGGATGACCCCACCTGTGAACTATAGGGGCTATTTTGTCTCTTAATCTGCTTGCTAGACTTTCCCTGTGTAGTGTAATTGATGAACCCTTGCCTGCAAAAGATTATAAACTCACCCGTGATCATCCTCTGGTTTCAGGTGCTGAGGATGAGCAATTTGAAGAGGAAAAAGAACTGATCATCAAAGAAATTCAAAAGCTAACACGACGTTCAAGTATGGATTCATAGATCCTCATTTCAGTGCTTTCCCTTTTGTCCCAAGTGATTTGGTGTTCTCCCCAAACCGGTTGCTGGGTGATATACTGAAAACAGTAGTTTGTAAAGATAAGTGCTTGTAATAATTTTACTTTATGTGAAAAATCATGTTAATTCATCATTTTTTGCCCTTTTTACTCCAGTGGCCGGCGATTGCTTTGTATTATATGATCTCTTTCTGGATCATCGTTCTTCAACGGCCATCGATGTAAGGCATGGCTTTGTTTTAGGGCTGTCAATGTTTGATATTGGTACAACTTACAGAAACAACTTATTCAATGTGATCTGTTTGATACAATCTTTAAGTTGGTTTATTTTATTTTTTGTAGTCATGATACATCGGCTATAAAATATCGTTACAGCAAAGATGAAATTTGCTTGTATCGATACTGAAAAAACTGGTATATGCGCAAATGAAATTTGATCATAGTTATTGCCACTGGTATTATTTGCACGTATATTTTCTGATATTAAACTATGGTGTATATTTTCTGATATTAAACTATGGGTGTAGACTATAGTCACTTTGTTTTTCCCTTACTTTGTCTATACTTTGTCTTTTTCACCATTGGATTAGTTTCTAACCCATGATTCAATGGTTGACAAAACAAAGTAATGGTTACTTTGTGAAAAACAAAGTGACCATAGAATATCCCTAAACTATGCCATTCTTTTAGATAGATAAGTGTTGCATAAAGTGGCTCTTCAACTTGACTTGCAATTTGCACTAGAAATTTTAGATACTATTTTGGCCACAAAAATTTGGCATTTGGTTAAAATTAGTGTGAAATGACACGATTAGCATTAAAGACTAACACATTTTAGAAAGCCATTTTTGGATAAATTTAGTAGAACACATTAAGTTATGAATTCAATTACTTTCTATTTTTTCATATCATTTGGATGGCTTATATTCATATATTGTAAAGTGACTAATAATTTTGTGTGGTCAAAATTCTTTTTTTTGATGTTTTTCACTGATTTTTTGATTCAAGACTTGTTAATTTCTTTCAATTAAATTTTCTCCTTAAATCTAAACGAAATTATTTTCAAATAAGAAATCTTTGGAGAGATTTTACATATTTAATTAAAATTGAATGAACTTTTGATATGAGAAATGCAATTAACTAGAACGAGAGCTAACATTTTAAGTTAGTTAAAAATTTCAATACAATCAAACGGTGATTGACCAAATTGTATTTGGTCAATTATTGACTATGTGAGCACCACTTTCTAATCTAAATAGAATACAAACATTTTGTTTTGGCAAAAAGAATTGTGATTTTGTTTTTCTATAAGGTAGCACCTTATTTTATTGACATGTTTTAACTTTTTTTTTTTATAAATTGTTGTGCAGATTTCTGAGTTCAAGGCTTGTTGGGCAATGGGCAACCTTTAAGTGAATTCTCTTTCATTTTAAGTTTTCGAGATTTCATTTAAGCAACTTGAAACACTTAAAAGTGACATATTTTTTAATTTTTAAGTTGCAAGATAACAAAATTAAGTACTTCCTCCATTCTGAAATAAATGTCTTTTTAGATAAGAAAATCCGAAATAAGAGAGGCTTAAATGTATTAATTACTCATTTCATATTTAATGTACCTATTACTCTTTCCATTATTACTAATTACAAAAATATATTTACCATGTCTCAAGATTTTCAGTTTATTAATTGAAAAATGGAGAGAAAATAAGCAAGACATCATTTATTCGGCCAAGGTTAAAATGAAGAAAAAAGAGAAAAAATAACCAAAACGACTTTTAGTTCAGAATTTCTTTCATTGTTTAGAAAAACTTTTATTTCAGAATGGCTAGTAAAAATAATTTTTATTTTATAAACTAAATGAGTAGCGATATTATAAATATAATTTCTTTTATTCAAATTTGGCTTAATATATATATATAGTTCATGAATTTGTCACAAAATTGTAATTATCTCCCTAAACTTTTAAAAGTTACAAATAATTCTCTAAACTTGTCCAAAAATAACAAATAACCTCCTAATTTCAAATTGACGCTATTAAAATGTGCAAATTATTGATGATGCATAACATAGGGGTAAACTAATGATACATGGAGTTGAAAATTTCAAAAATGACATCATTTATCTTTTTAACATTTGGATACGAGCAATGTTTTATCAAAGGGTTACTCATATCAATTAGACAAGAACATGAGGTCATTTGTTACTTTCGAACATGAATAAAGGGTCATTTGTAATAGTTGGATAAGAATAAGAGGTTACTTGTAACTTTTAGACAAGTTTAAGGAGTTATTTGTATCTTATAAAAGTGTAAGGGTAAAATTGTAGTTCTGAGACAAGTTTAGGGAGTTATGTATATATTAAGCCTTTAAATTTACATATGATAGTATTTTGAATTACAAAAACACCTCAACTATAAATTAGAAAATTCCCCAATCACCAACATTTCCCTCCGCCGCCTCCACCACCGCCATCTTCTAAAACCCCGCCGTAATTTCCATTCCATTCCGATGAACTTCTTCAATTCCATCCTCACAGACGATCCTACCCCGCCGGAATCCCCAAAATCCCCACCGGGAACCCCCCAAAATGCCGATCCTACCCCTACATGGTCCTTCGGCGGCTTGATCAAAACCCTAGCCACCAAATCCGAGTCCATGATCGAAAATTACCGCAAAGACCTCGAAGAATTCGGATCCGGTATCCGTAAAGAAACATCGGTGATCCGAGAAGTCGCCTCCCGTGCCGTCAAGGACCTCCCGGGTTCCCTCGAGGTCGGTGCTTCTGTCGCCCAAGAATCTTTAGAGACCGTCGGGCAGGCAATCGATGATATAGGCGCCACCGTGTGGAAATCCACGTCTCGGGTGATCTCTCATGGTAAGGAGACTTTTCTTGCTCATGATTATGATGATTCTGAATGTTCTGATAGCGGAAATGTGCAATCTTTGAAACGGTATAGTCGGTTTGATATGCAAGTGAATAATTTACAATGTGATTTGAATACTTATTGTATTGAACCGGAGGATGGGGTTGAGTATGAGCAATGGAGGTTAGAGGGGTTTAATGTAGATGAGCGGAGAGAGGAGATTGATGGGTTGTTTAGTGAGAATCGTGTTGTTCGGGAAATTTATGATGAAGTGGTTCCTAGTAGAGTTGATAATGAGGGGTTTTGGAGTAGGTATTTCTTTAAGTTATATAAACTGAAGCAAGCTGAGGAGGCCAGGGCATTGCTTGTTAAGAGAGCGATCTCCGGTGAAGATGAGGATGAGGATTTGAGGTGGGATTTCGATGATGAAGTTGAATCCTCGCCACAACGGGAATCTAGTGAAAAGAAAAAGTCGGTGGAGAATGCGAGTGAGGAGGATAAGGTTGAGAGTTTAAGTGATGTCAAGGTGGAGGAGAAGGGGGATAACGGTGACTCTTCGTGTAAAGATAGCGATTTGACGGTGGTTTCGACCCAGTCATCACCGGAGGACCTTGGTTGGGATGAAATTGAAGAAATTGATGAGAATTTGGGGAAAGAGTCTACTGGAAGTGGGAATTCTAACAGTAGATTAGAAGATCTGCGAAAGCGATTGAGTGTTCGAGAGGAGGAAGAGGAAGACTTGAATTGGGATATAGAGGATCAAGATGATGAGCCGGGTAAGCATTAATAGTTTATACAGATACAACGATGATAGCATTCATCTGGTATATGATTTTTACTTGGTCATTTATTCCTTTGTGTAATTACATGTCTTTCAGAGGCTTCTTGCTTGAATTTCAAGTAATTGGATTCTAGTTAATACTTTAATTGGATATTACATCAATTACTGTAATTGTTAATATAAATTGAATCAGAATAACTTGGAATCCAAAACTGTATTATATCGTTTACCGATGTCATGTAAATTTATATAGAATTGAAGGTTGAATGCTTCTTCTAGGTTCTTTTAAGGGGTGAAACAGAACCTTGCCAGGGACTTGAGGGGCATTTTGGTTCTGTTGTTTAACTTTATTGCTCGTTGTTATTGGTAGCCAGTAGATTTTAACTAACTTCCTATCCAAATTAGCTATCTCCATGAATCAAACGGGCGTTAAAAGTATGAATTTTGACAAACTCTGGAACTAAGAAGTTAGAAGTTATAACTAGACTACAAGTTAGATAAGCAGGAATGATTTGAAAAGAATCAATGCACTGCAGCTACCAGTAGTGGAAAATTCAGATATGTGAATGCAAAATCTAGTTTGATGACAAAATTAGTTCAATTTGATTTGAATTGTGTGGAGGAGATAGACAAATCAGGAACTATGTCTCCACAGCAATTAGGCTACGCATCTTGCTTCAAGCATGCAGTCTGTCTATCATAAGTTGTAATAGCTTTGAGCAGGAGGAGAAACAGGGTAATACAACACCTCAAATTGAGTCAGCATTTTGGATTTATTAGCAGATGTGTTTTTATGTTTGCTTTTGGAATAGTGAGGACAAATGCCGCTTTCTACTGATTGCAAAACGTACAGAGTTATTGCAAAAACCGGAAAGACTCCAATTGCTGTTTGTACCGATTCTGTGGGCTGGGTGAAACTTTTCGATTGTATTTGAAACTTTGCTGTTTTAATCCTAACAATGTTAATTAATATATAGCAGTCATAGTGGGCCAAATTTTTTATCTCCCATAGGCGAAAACAATGATGCTTCGGTATCAAACAACTGATTCTAAAAACAATAAGTTTATTTTTATGTGTAACCGGGTTGTTTCGGCAACCAAGGGCCTAGAAGCCCTAGGTCCCCTTGTCACTGCCCCTAGAGAGTAGTGATTGTTGTGGAGCACATGCCAAGGAATTGCTAGAATTGTCAGATAAGAAGAATGTTTAGTCATTTTGGCATATTTTTCACTATGAATGTCAAAACGGCAACCACAATATGTTTACAGGGAAGGATTTCAAATTTTCGTTTTAAGAAATTAATTGTTGAATGCTTCCCATTGTTTATTGCGAGTTTATTATGCGAAGAAGTCTTTGTGATGCCATGATCGGAGACATTGAGAAGGACCAAGGATCAAATGGTGTGGCCAAGTGGATGTAGAGTGTAGCAAGGTTGAATTTCTATGAAAGAAACGACTAGTTAAATTGTTTCCCAATGAAAGCTAAACAAGTTAAAACAGTTCCGCCCTTTGAGAATGCGAAGTTTTTTAATTGATCATGAACTATGACATTAACTCATCATTTCATATTCAAGAAAAATGACAAATATTTTATTTATCTAGAAAACATTTACCTTGAAAATGGTTTGACAAGTAAAACCATTTTCCATGAAACAGAGTGTCGATTCTTTTCTTTTTTTCACTTGAGGGAAAAAATGAAACGAAAGAACGTGCAATGGAATGAAAACTATCACAAATACAACAATATATTCCCCAAAATTAAAACCTTCAAATTTATTGAATTGCCACAAACAATTATTCAAGGGAGATAAAAACTCCAGCTTTTCATATTCACATGGCCAAAGGCGATTCAAGCGAAAGAGTCTCAGTTCCTTTCAAAAGGAGAGAGTAACCTAACCTTTCATGGCAACTATTAAGAACCGTCTCAATCAATTAGCTTCTCTGCTACTTGTTCATGTCATCAGGAATGTGGATATCTTCATTGCTTCGAACAGAAGGAGCAAATTCAGTTGAGTCATGATCGTCGTTCGGACCAGTTTGTTGTGAACATAATCAGCCATGATTTCTTGGATCCCTTTGCTCAAATGCCAGAATAATACAAAAGTGCAACCCGAAAGAATCATCGTACCACCACCATTCATGACAGGGTTAAATGGATAAGATAACTGCATATAACAACAAAAACTCAGTGGGTTACTCGTTTCCACATTAATTGTCAATCTAGACATAGTGACGGAGCCAGCACAAAACAATCGGTGGGGTTGGAGTCAATTGACTGTATTTAAAATCAGACTTTTTTTTGGACTAAGCTGATCAAGACGGTTATTTTCGCTGCAAATTCCGCCCAGTCCATTACACATTCAGAACATACTGTAATTCCCTATACATCTGCTCCTGTAAGTTCAAGAACTGACCTGTATCAAACCAGGAAGAGGTGCAAGAGAGCTTCCCAAGAAGGTTGCGAAAAAGTTGAACTTCTTCCCTTTCCTAGCAGCCCAAACTGTATACCCGGCTAAGGAGGCAACAGCAGCTGTGCTTAGTGCAACCGCTTCATTCATAACCATTCCTGCAACATGACATTTCGGTATTGATTTTTGGGTAATAAAACTATAGGCGGGCATCAAGTTAACTAATTTATGCATATATGTTTGTTGAAAGAGGTTAGCATACCATCCATCACGGAAAAAGCAGTACCAAAAGTAAGACTCTGAAGCAAGGCCAAAGCTCCTACGGAGACGAGATTCCGTTGGGGCTTACATGCATACTTATGTAGACCATAGAGAGCTGCAAAATTAAGGTTTGAAGCAAATCACAATGAAATTTGGTTTTTACAAGATTGTAATTTAACACGAATTCAAGCCAATAAACAACCTCCATGATGTTCATAACATGTGTGCGTGTGTATATTTGAAGTTCTACAATGGTGAGAATTCAAAAAAAATTAGGCACCTATTCAAATGCATTGATTACACGGATATTAAAGAGTTGAAACTGCATATCTTTCTCTCTTTTTCTATAGTTTGAAGCATCATTAGGTCCTTTCCCATAACAAATATCAGTGTTTGCACCCTAACCTATGATTTGATATCGTGTATCTCGTGGCTTATAAAATCAATAAAATGTGAAGTAATTGAACAGAAATAACATATAGATAAACATTAACTGCAAAATCGAACTTTTGACGCATTGGAAACCAAAATTATAAAACAAGTGGAAAGCTGATGTATATGCGCGTAAATTATTACACATATAGATATTCTGTAAATTATGACAGACTTAATTCTATTTGCAAGTGTTTTGTAATTTTCAATGTTACTGCATCATGTGTGTAATCAAAAGCTCAAATTTCGTGATAGTTCCATCCAAATTGGTTCAAATTGCGTAAAATGTTATCAAATCATAGTTGAAGATGCAAATACAACATTTTTGGCAGTTCAGGGCGAAATAATTCTTCAAGCCTTGTTTCTTATCGCTCCATTACCATCAGAATACACAAATATTAATTCAAAGATCAAAACTAACTTTAGCAACGGATAAAATCTCCGCTCTACATTCATTCTCAAGCTACACAATCAAAATTAATAACTTACTAGAAAAAACAAACCATAAAGTTAGCAATTTACCCGAACAAAGACACAAAAAAAAGCTGAAAACAACACAATCACATTCACAATGACTGATAAACCAAAACAAAGGCTTACGTTACATACAGGCGAAGCAGAGAAGACCAACACCCCCATGAAAGGGGGCATGATTAATGACGGTCGACGAAACAGCAAGCGAGCTCAAAATCTGAAAATTCGAGATCCCGTAAGTTCTCTTGAGGACAGGCCACCAGTGCTGGGTCCTCAGAGACTTCTCAGCACCATCCTCCTCCGATTTCAGCGTCTGCGTCGAAAAGAAATGATGGGATAGAGCAGAAGATGAAGGAAACGGTGCGGATTGAGTGGATCGAGAAGGCGGGATAAGATTGGGGGTGGATCCGACGCCGGCGAAGTGAGTGACGGTTGAAATTGAGCGGATAGAGTGGGAGGAGAGTGGGTGGGGGGTGGTGAGGATGTGGCGGAGGACGGCGGAGGATGATCGCTTCAGGAAGATCATGGTGATGACGATGATGATGATTTGGGTTTTAGGGTTTCGGAATTTGGGATTGGAAAATTTGGGGATTACTATCTCAATCAAAAAGTCATTCTTGCAAGTGGAATTGCACAAGTGCGATGATAATTTCAATTTTGTCTTTTCGCGTATTATTTAATCATTAAATTACTAATATTATTTTTTTTTGGTACAGAAGCCCCGTGCAGTGCACGAAATGTATCATAACTTCTAAATTTCAAGAACACTGTCAAATTATTTTAAATAATTATAATTTGAATAAGTATAATTGTAATCTATAACCATATCGACCTTCCATTAAATTGTATATCATTATGTGAGGTTAATATATGTAAAACACAAATATTGAATATCTTTTTTATCTTTTACTTTTTATTTTATTTTTTTACTTTAGGAGGAGAGTATGTACTACCACCACAACCCGTGGTTGGAATATCTTTTCTATTTGCCTTAAAACTTCTACAATATAAGTAGTATCACATTTTTCTGAAAGCGACGGTATCATATTTAAGAGAGAAAATATAATCTCAATTTGTTTTAAAATTATTAAATAGTATTAAGGATTTATAGTATAAAATTAGGTCTTACATCATGTGAAATTAGTGAATATCTTCTATCCGGAACTACATAATTCCATGAAATCCATAGAAGAACATTGTAAAAAATTACATTAAAAAAGGAGTTTTCCTCATGTCTCCCACCATGAACTCCTTTAAATGTTTTACTTGTTCATCCAAGTCCAGAATAATACCTATACTTCCATCTCGCTTTATGGATGCATGCATCATCAATTTTAAAACCATATCCTCATTCCAAATATGCAAACAATATTTTTCCAAAGCTTCATCACCTAAACTCCTCCAAGTCCTCCATTTGTTGAAGCAAACCAGGGCAAAGAAAAAAGAAATAAATATTTCATGGGAATCATATAGTCTAATATATACGAATAATATAAGACCTGGTGAAACAACAAATACAATAAACATGATATTTCATGGGAAAACATATGACCACTTTCAAACGCTCAACATAATATGTAACCAAAAAAAGAAAAAAGAATTCGACCCAACATAAGTGAGAAGACCATGAAATTTTAGACTTGAGTATTTTGATAACCAAGGTGAGAACACCTCGTGGCTATATCATGTTGTTATGTTGGTCCTATGTTAGTTGTTGGGTTCGGGAATTTCATTTGTTATAACATCATGACTTATAAAAAAAACTGGGGAATTTGTTTGAAATATTAATCAAAGAAACATTGTCTGCAAACCAATGCTCACAACAACATACTTTTCCATAATTATGCACACAACAGATCAAAAGAAATAAAAGACTTGACATATCAATAGCAGTTAGCCGTCTGCAGATTAATGTTTCCATATTTATTAGAAGAAACTTAGAATTAATTAACTCTTATTTCGAAACTAAATTTCGTAGGTTTGTGCAAAGTTTTCCTAATATCACAAGCAAAATAAGAAATTGTCGATAAACCCTATGATATGAATTGTTAATGCCTTAAAAACCGACTACTGCCTTGAAGAATGCAAGATGTGTATGTATGAAAGCAAAGAGCTAACTCAAAAATGAATAATCATAAGCTTTATGGTTATTTCCAATTGTCAACCTATGACTTTTCTACTAACAAAACAAAGCAAGTTTCTCCAATTGGAGGTGCCGCTAAAGATAAAGCAAAAATAGATTGAAGCATCCACAATTATTGGCGATACTCAAGTGACTTGTTCTAGAACACAATGATGCATGCGTCAAATAATAAGAGGAACAACTCTGAACAAAACCAAAAATTAAAAGATATAGACAAACACAATGCGCTAAGAGAATTCGTACAGATTAAAAACTATATAATAGGAAATTCGAATACAAAAGAAAATGTTGTATTGTGACTGGTTAATAATTAGATAACTAAAAACTTAAAAATACTTACCAGTGATATAAAGATGGTCTTTCTGAACCAGACCACACAACCTCAACCTGACCAATGAAAGATTGATAGAAGCATAAGCTATACATAAAACTTAGGGGAAAGTACAAATAAAACCTTTGTGGTTTTAATGTTTTGCAAATAGAGGAATGTGGTTTCTTTTGTTGCAAAAGAAGGCATGTGGTTTACATATTTGACAAATAAAGGATTTTGACTAATAACATTTGCCACATCATCAAGTCAACCCTCCACATCATCAAGTCAATCTGACATGTCATCAAAAAATAATATTTTATTGTGCCACATCATCAAAGTCAACAAGTCAACATGACACATCATTAAAGTCAATATGACATGTCATCAAATACTAACACCTTAAGTGATATTCTTTTAATTGTCAATTTTGTTAACCACATGCCTCTCTTTGCAAAAAATGAAACCACATTCCTCTATTTGCAAATCCATGAAACCACAAGGGTTTTATTTGTACTTTTCCCTAAAACTTACATCCATGAATCGAATTCAAATACATGTTTGAAAACAGTATTCTATGACTTTAATAACAGGGTAAAATACGAATATTTAAGGAACATTGACATCAAAAAGGTTTAAGAGGGTGTATGGTAGCTAAAATAAGTAACAATCTTACAACCTTCACCTCATAATTAGTTGAATAACAACTTATATCAAAAGCACCGACCACCCATAAATAGTGATTTGGCTGTAGATTCCACAATTGAGATTACAACATTGCTCTACCATTACTTAATATGAATGCAAGAACACCCCCTAACAAATAAATAATAATCTCATTAGCTCCGTAGATCCCATGTCACACAAACACCAGAACAAACATCTCAATTTAATTGAAAAATAGCAGCAGAATCACGAATGTCAACTTGAAGATCAAAACTGAGCAAACCCAGATAATTTGATAGCGACCGCATTGTTGTCGAAGCAAAGACCTGAACCCAAAAAAGAATCGCTAGAGAAATAAACGAAACGGAAATTTCCTGACCAACATAATTCGAATAAAAAAAAAAGAGTTGAAAGCTTTTCACTCTTTAGGTTGCGATTTGGAAGGAGTTAGAGTGAAGTGGGGAAGATGGAGGATTAAGAGAAACAACAGTTAAAATTGGGCGAAGATGGAAGAAGTGGGGAACAACAGTTGAGTGTAGTGGTGAAGGAGTTTACAGGTATAAAGGAGACAAGGGACGCGCTAAATGAATCTTAGTTACTGCTCAATACAAAATAAAAAAGAATTAAATTATTCTAAAATTCCAAAAAATTGACACGTAACTAAAAATAGTTAAAATGTTTATAGATTTAAGTATTAGTTATAGATTATGAATACAAAATTGATAAAATTTTAGTTTTTCTCGAAATGTTTTTTAGAGTTAAGTTCAAAGATCAGAATATATTTCGAGCGAAAAATATTTTTGTTTACGTTAATAAAATTGACAGTTTTTTTAATTCTGTAAACAATGCAAAACACAACCTTTTGTTTGCAAAATTGCAAAACCACATGGTACTTATTTGAAGTTAAACTCAAATTTTTAAAACACTTTATTTGAAAAAATGATATTGACTATTTTTAAATAAGTGTCTTGTGATTTCACAATTTTGCAAATAAAGGACTGTGTTTTAACTTTGAGCAGTAAATGTGTTTTACATTGTTTGTCGAATTTAAAAAATATGGTCGATTTTATTGACGTAAAAGAAGACATTTTTTGCCTAGTTATTTTTTTCAAACTATTGATCGGTTACATAAGAGTTAAGATCAAAGGTCATAAAACTTATTTGGACAAAAATGAAATTCGTTTACGTCAACAAAATTGACAATTTCCTTAATTTTACAAACGATGCAAACCACATTCCTTTATTTGCTCAAAAGCAAACCATGATTATTTATTTTTGAAAACACACACATGCACTTATTTAAAATTAACTTAAAATACAATAATAATGTCTAACACCATTCGTTAAGGTTTCGACGAATATAATTAAGCAATTAAAAAGTTTATTAAGCAATAATTTATAGCTTTTTTATTATTAAAATACGATGTCAACTCTAACTGGTTGGAATTTGATTTAATCAAAAACATTACTCTATAATTATACTTTTCTATCCAGCTTAAAGCATTTCGAATGGGAAGAGCTTTATTTAAAAAAAGATCGAACCAAATGTACAAGCCATTTTATTGGCAGTTAAGAACCCGATACATGGTTCAGTTTCCACCACTTCGTCGTTCAATCCCACTCTCCATCATCACACCAATCAATAGTGGAGTAAGGAGATATCAGCAACAACTACTATGAAAACTCAAACCCAAACTCTAACTCTAATTCTAATTCTAACTATAATTTTTCACACGAGACATTCTTACTTTTGACAATCCTTTATTCAATTTCATCGAAATATTTATCTAAAAAGAAAGAATAAATAGAATATGTTTACTTACATTCCGAAAAAAGATACATGATACCTAAAAGAAGCGGCAGTTCGAGATCAAAGAAATGAGACTACTAAGTTCTATCGTTCCTATTCTTCTTAACCCAAAAACTTATTTAATTAAGATTAGAATGATGTTGACTCCTTTAAACTAGTAATCTTGAGCTCAGCCACTATACAAATGATTTGATCTTAATCCGATTTATTACCTAATCAGATAGGTGTTGATTTCCTGTCGTAAATATTAAAATTAACATGACATAAGATAATGTACTTGCTATTAGTTGTAGGCTTCATCTTAGTGTGTTGGAACTTTCACATTCAAATACGGTTAAGAAGTGAGGTAGGTAGTAGTTGCTTTACAAAAAATAGCACTTGCACCCTGAAAATTCTACACTGGTCTGGAATCGAAACATGGTTCAGGACTCTTGAGACCAATCACCAAGGTTGGCTCGATATGATCTAGTACCGGTTTGACTTAGACCATTGAAGAGAGTTCATGTTACTATGCCTCACGTCATTTTAGTCTGTCACGAATTATGAAATAATTGAGTTGCAAGTAAAGAAAATAATGTTGCATAAACACTTCTTCTTACTATTATTTACTTGTTACGTGTCTATGTCTATTTTACGAAGTTTATATTTTAAAAATATCCGTATTCTGAAACATAAGAAGTAACAATTTGACAGGTTGGTTATGAGTGATAGTGTTTCCCATTCCGTGTCCGTCTCCAAAAGAACTTGACCTTCTATTGACAGGCTGGTTATGAGTACAAGTTTAAGGCTTTGCAGATCAATTGAAGTTAATTCAGAAAGAGGAGAATGCCATGATAGTTATGAAATTCATATAGTTCAAACTAACTTGCAAAATCTCAAGATAATAAAGAATAATAAATAAAAAAGTATTACAAAATCTCTATAAATATTTGAAAAAATTCAGAGACTTACATAGGAGGCATTAACATTACAAATAAGCAAAAACAAAATGCTATAATGAACACACCTAACTTAATCACTCGCTCCCCGTTTTCGAAGTGGGATTACTACCTGAAAAACCATCGAATTTTGCTCCACAAACGACGGAGAGAAAGATAGTACCCATGCCTCCATCGTGTATCCAGAACCAAAGGGCACAATATGCTCCAAAATCCCACAATGAACCCAACTGCTATGCTCACATACAAACCCCAATCCACTTCGTCTTCTCCATCGATCTCTTCTTTGTCATTTTCAACGCTCGGTGGAAGCATTACACTGCCATTTACAGTAGAGTTCTCGGTGAGAGGAGGTCCCCAGAGTCTTTTATTCCCAACGAAGCTCGAAGAGGGAAGGCTCTGTAGCTGAGGTCCTGTAGGAATTCTTCCGGTCAAATTGTTGCGAGAGAAGTTCAACATGCTCAAAAACGTCAAACTTGTCATACTCTGAGGGATTCCTCCATATAACTGATTACGAGAGAAATCCAAAGCTTCTAAACTTCTCATAACACCTATATGCTCAGGAACTTCTCCCGATAGAAAATTATTCGACAAATTCAGAGACTGTAACGCTATCAGTTGTGTAATCTCTTTAGGTATCTCACCAGATAAGTGATTGTTAGATAAATCCAAAATTTTCACATACTTGAGAATAGTGTCATATTCAACTGTTCTTCCTTTCATCGAAATCGTAGATTCATCCAACTGAATTTGTCCATCACCAATGTAATAGAAGAATCCCGGGACTTGAGAATCAGTTGAGGCCATGAAGTGGAAGTTCTTAATACAACTTGGGATGATCCCAGATAAGTTATTGTCAGCAAAGTCTAAAATTTGCAAAGATGTCAATTGGCAGATTTCTTCCGGTATGTGGCCATCGAAGTTATTTCCACGAAGACTCAGAATAGACATATACTGGAACCGGGCACCTAACCAAGTTGGAATACGGCCTGTCAACTCGTTTTCTCCAACGTCAAGTGTGATTAAGAGATCACGATCACCAAGAGACACTGGAAATTCACCTGTGAGACTATTGTTACGAAGATGTAAATACACAAGTCGATATGAAGTTCCAATTGATTCGGGAATATTGCCACTAAGATTGTTACTGCTTAATCTTATCAGCTGCAAGTGTGTCCAACTTGACCAACAATCTGACATTTCTCCAGTCAAAAGATTATTGTCAAGATTAAGAATTTCGGTTTGCTTCTCTTCATCCATCTTGTAACATAACAAGCTTGATATAGAACCCGAAAATGAATTCTTGGAAACATCCAAAACCCTAACATCAGTTGAAATGGAAGGCAATGAGCCTTCAAAATGATTTGAGCTCAAGTCTATCTCTGACAGAGGAAGAGCGAGATTCAGAATATTAGGAATTGTTCCATGGATTTGGTTGTGGGAGAGATTTAAATGCAAAAACTGTGAAGAAGAGTTCCAAAACCAATTCGGAATAGTACTAGAAATCCTTGAGTTTGACAAGTCTAGATCATGCAGATGTTTTAACGAACGAAGCCAACCTGGAAATTGTGCACCATTATCCCAACTTCTTAATCTTAATACTCGAAGAGAAAGAAAAGGCGGAATCCAATTCAAACCAACTTCAAAACTCAATTGATTCATGGAACCATCGAACTTCCTTAACTTTGTGAGATTCACAAAGTTCGTTTCAGAAACTTTCCCCTTGAATAGATTATGAGAAATGTTAATATTCTCCAATTCTGCAAGCCCTCCAAGCCATAACGGAATAGCTCCTCCCAGTTTGTTATCGTCAAGGAAAAGAAATCTTAAAGGTATAATCTCTGCTAATTCAAATGTTGGAATCGAACCAGAAATGAAATTATTCGACAGACGAAGATAGGTCAAATTTTTAAAACTGCCAAGTCGATCATTGAGTTTGCCGGATAATTGACAATTGTGTAAATTCAAAGACTCGAGCACACTCGAGGAGCAATATGATAAAATGTCAAGAATTTCATTGATTTCTTGGCCTAACTTGGTTCTTGAAAAAGATAAAGACCTCAAGTTACAAAGGTTTTTGAAGGATTCAGGAATCCCTCCCTCAAATTCTAGATTGGAACTCAAGTCAAGATGAGTGAGAGAGGTCAAGTTTTCGATGGCACTCGAAATTTTACCTTTCAATAAATTCAAACGAAGGTTGAGAATCTCAAGATGCTTAAAATTATACAACCAGTCAGGTATAGAGGAATTAAATAAATTTCCAGACAGATCGAGTTGCTTAACTGAAGAAAATATTTGAAGTTGATCCGGAATCGGACCTGTAAACCGATTTTTTCCTAAATCAAGAATCAAAAGGGATGAAAAGTCCGGATCCATTAGAGGTGGAACATGGACAAGATTGCAAGACGACAAGCGAAGTTCGACAAGAGAAGGAAGCTTGTTAACATTCTCCAACCAATCCGAGGATAGACTAAGATTAACAGAACTCAGATCAAGAGACTCAAGCATGTAAAGACCAGAAATCCAATTCAAACAATCAACATAAGTATAAGTACTCTCCAGATTAAGGTACTGTAAATTAGAAAGATTCCCAAGTTCACGCGGAATCTTACCTCCATAATATGACTGAGAGAGATTAAGGAATCTTAAACTCTTCAAAGATCCAAGAAAACTCGGTATATCGTTTACTCGAAAACTATTGTTGCTTAAATCTAAGTACCTGAGATCCTTCAAATCAAGCAAAGATGAACTGATCTCCCCAAGAAACGTTGAAGGAAGACTTGGAAGATGGAGCTCAAGAACACGGCTTGTTACTTTGCTGCAGACAATTCCATACCAGTTGCAGCAATCAGTGTTATTAGCAGCCCAAGACTCGAGATGATTCGAATCATCATTGAGCTCTTTCTTGAACCGCAGCAGAGCATTTCTCTCGCGTGGAACGCAGGCAGATATTGTAAGGAAGAAGAGAAACAAGGGAGTAATATCAAGTAGCATATTAGCCATTGATTATGAGATTGAAATACTATAATCCTGAAATTAATTTGAGGCAGTAAAATGGTATTTATATTATTATGTTAAGCATCTGCTTCCACGTTTTAATTGCCCGGGAAATAAAAAAACAATTTGAGTGGGAAAGCCGTCAAACTAAGTCAACTATTTACTTTTAATAATTAATTAAACTCCGAGTCGCCGACCATTCAATATTCTTTTTCTTTTTTGACTGACCATTATACTTCGAATAATTTAAGGTGTAGGCTATAGTGACTTTGTTTTTGAATTACTTTGTTTGTAATTTACTTTATTCACCATTAGATCACTTTTCACCCCACGATCTAATGGTGGACAAAACAAAGTAATGGTTATTTTGTCAAAAACAAAGTGACCATAGAATTTCCCATAATTTAAACTCATAGCATGAAACTTTTCAATTACTAACATGATGACACCTAACCTTTAAAAATTTAATATTATAGTACATAAGTTTTACAATTCATTAACATAATGACTATTATTATCGTTTTCCAAGTCAAAACACTTCCAAGAGTTTAAGGCCTAATTTGACATTGCTGTAGAAAGAAGTAGTTGCTATTGAAGAAAGTGTTATGGCAAAAAGTGATATTGAGGAAAATAGGCAAAAGGTTCTGAAGTGTTTGGTAAACAAATTTCAAAGACTTTAAAAGTTAAAAGATAAATAGAAAAATATACATTTATTAAAATATATTGTAAGTTAATCTTGTTGTAGTAAAAAAAATATCAATGTGACTAATATCTGTTTTTCTAAAGAGTTGGTTTTCTTTTGTATCCACTGATTTGACATTGCTAACATTGAGCTTAATTTGTTTAGATCCATATTTTCCTTTAAACCATAAATACTTTTAGATCTGTCTCTTTAACTAAACAATCTTTCTCGCTCCTAAAAAAAATACTTAGACCCTGTTTGGGAATTAGATGTTAGCTGATTACATGAGCTGTTAGCTTATTGGGTTAGGTGATTTGACTAACTGATTGTATAAACCTGTTTGGTAAAATTTAGCTGATTATAAATAAGTTTGTATAAAATGGTAAATAAGGATATTCATTTTGAATAAGGGTACCAACAATTGAAACTTGGAGTACGGACATCCCAACTAAGTTAGCACCTCCGAAAAAAAAAGACCAAAGCCGACCCAAATATTATTAAGAGAAAAGAAAGATACAAGAGAACAAGAAACAAAAAGAAGTCAAGCAACAAAACGAAATTGTTCAACATGATTCAAATCATCCGCAATATAAGTATTGCAGAAGTACGACGCCGAATCCCACCATTGAAGTTCAACACAAGTTGTACCATATTTCGCCAAAGCATCCGCACACGATTGCTCTTTTATGATATACACTATTTATATGCTCTTTCGTATCTGATTTCGTATAAATTCATACTTATAATGACCATTAGTGCTAAGTATACAAAACATATATAGATAAATAAATAATAAAATGTGCCATTTCATATAGAAATTATAAATTGCATATTCCGTAAATAATAAACAAACAGAAGCAGGAAACACAAAGAAAAAGAATAGATGGCTTGTATTAATTTACAGGAAAATAAGGAGAGAAAGCATGAAATTAACTTACACAAGTACGACAATTGACATGCGGAAATTTCACTAAGGTTAAAACTGTCATTTGAAATAGTTATCACAAAAAGATAATTGGAAAACCTCGCATAATGAGTTCTTTTAAAATTAGTTTTTTAGTCAATAAACTAATTTAATCATCTTTTAATTTTATTCATTGTGAAACGGATTTTAAATGATCGCAAAATTAAAAAATTTAAAAATTGAACTTTTTTAAATTATCATTTTTAAAAATTCTACTGTAGAAGTGTATCTACTAGTAAAGCTGTGATTTTTATAAATTCCAAACAAAAAGTGTTACCTTTAATATCAACCCTCTCACCAAAATCCCCAAATCAAACACATTAACACGTTATCGCCAGTTGTATGCTCACCGTAAAAAAATTGGATTGATCAATGATGATTCACTCGAAGTATTACCTTGAATTCTCCATTTCAGGGAGATAGAAGAAAGGACCATTATCGCCAGTTGTATGCTCACCGATTTCTGAAAATGTTCGATCCAAGTTTGCTATTTCACGTTTTCAAGTTGGTGTCCACCTATTTCGAACTCCAGTTTTAGGCTCTGGTACATTGGAGCTGTAAGTAGGATCATGAAAACACCAGAAATGTACAGACGACGGTCCATTTCTTTGGGGCGAACAGTGAATAATTCAGAACGAAATTGAAATTTAATCAAACAAAAGTCAAGTGAATTCGACGTGCATTGGGGAGTGCAGGATAAACATGGCTCTAATTTTTTGACTTTAAATTGGCCGTGGCGTATTTATGTTTTCAGTTTTCATTTCCTCTTGAAATCGTTTTTAATTAAAAGCGGAGGAGGATGGGGAAAAACCCAAATCCAAAGAATACAAAAAGAAAAAAACAAACAAAAATAACTCAAAAGAAACTATAAAGAAAAGAGTAATAAAATAAAAGAAAATTAAGTGTGGGTGAGAAGCGTCTAGGAATCCGGACTTGTCTTTTGGAACCAACCCGAAAGTACGTTAGGGAATTTTGAGTTACTGTTGGCTCTAACTGACTTATTGGGGGTATATTTATCATTTCTTCTTTTCACATTATACCACACTTCAGGGTCAGAATTTATGTCACGAAATTCCTCAAATAAGTTAGTTTGCTTTCTATTTGAACGCCACAATTCTTCAATTTTCTCTGTATCAATCTCCTCCTCCTCCTGTTCTGAATCAGATCCGAATTGATCTGCCCAAGAAATACGTTGAGCTTCCTCTTGTTGCAGAATAGGGGAATCATATGAGACTTTGAGAGACCTTATATCAATTGGTGAACTATGCAAAATTGAAGCATTAGGATGTACCACTATTGCATTGTTGTCATCCAATTTTTCCAATACATCAAATATGTTTTCTGAATGTTCTTTGAATTGAACCCAGATCCCTGGTTTCCTAGACACAGAAGAATCCCCTTTTCCCTTTTCCATTGTATCAGAAGAATTTTTCTGATGATCCATTGTATCCGAAGAATTCTTTTTGATGAGCTTTCCATTGCTTATCTAAAGTATGTTTATATTTGGAAACAATTGAAATCGCAGCAACGTTATTGTTACCATCCTTCCCCTCTGCAGAAACTTGCTTGCACTTATAGGCTACATGTCCGATTATGGAACATTGTTTGCAAAATTTCGGTAGGTCCTCATAAATCACTTGCAACCATAATTTCTTGCCATCACGTTCTATCCCGACTTGAGTCTGCAATTTACTAGCCATGTCAACGTCCAGTAAGATTCGTGCAAAATGTCCATAATTCCCCTCTAAAGTAGCACGATCAATCTTAATCAGCCCGCCAAGACAACGAGCAATATTAGATAAGATAATAGGATCCCAGTAAACCCAGGGCAAGTTATATAATCGAACCCAAATCTGAGCATTTGTAGTTTTTTGAGAATGAGGATCAAAAATCTGGTGTCCAGGGTTGCACTCTAAAAGTTCCAGGTTTCAATCCGATAACGCCACGACAACGAATTAATTGTCTAGATTCTTCAGAGGGAAGCAAAATATGGTAAAAACCTTTACCCAAAGAGATCAAACGCCATGGAATCGGAATACCCCCAAGCTTTTGTAAGCCCTGAACGAAGTTCATCCAATTTCCATGGTACATCACCTTTGTTTAGGTTTAATCTGCCAATTAGCGAGAAGTTACACATCTGGATTCTTTTTTCGAAAGACTTTTGGTTGATCTTCACAGATTTGTATTCTCCGTCATCATATACAACAGCGTCCGAAACCGGAGTAGGAATCTGCAAGGAAGATGTAACTTCAGCATACGACTTAGGGTTTGCAACATGGGCCTTTTTGTTTTTGTAGGATGCAAACATCTCAGCATTCCACGACCAGTGACTGGTGGAGATGCCGATCCAACCATGGTGGTCGGAGATGCGGCAGAAGAGGAGGCCAGCATAGCCTCAGATATTACCCTCTTGAAATTGTTGAAATTACTTGACGAGATAAAATCAAAGTTGGATAACTTTATTGAGTGAGCATTTTAAAATGCATATCAAATTTCAATAATCAATTTTGCGTTTATCCTGTTCAATTGGAGTTGATTCAAAAAGAGGAGAATGTCCTTATACTTGAAATTCATATAATTCAAACCAACTTGTTAAATCTCACAATCATTGACAGTGTTTATGCAGATATTACATATTACAACAGTGAAAATAAAATAAAATACATTGGTGCAAAACTTCTACAGAAATTTAATAATACAGCATATGACCAGGACTACTACATTTATTGAAAACACATCTAGTTCAGTCACTCGATCTCTATTTTTGATGTGGGATTTCTACCTAAAATACTACCAGATTTTGCTCCACAGACGAGTGAGAGAAAGATAATATCGATGCCTCCATCGTCTATTCAGAACCAAAGGGCACAATATGCTCCAAAATCCAACAGTGAACCCAACTGCTATGCTCACATACAATCCCCAATCCACTCCGTCTTCTTCATCGCTCTCTCCTTTTCCATTTTCAGTGCTCGGTGGAAGAACTGCACTGCCATTTATCGTAGAGTTTTCGGTGAGAGGAGGTCCCCGAAGTCCTTCATTCCCGATGAAGCTCGAAGAGGGAAGGCTTTGCAGCTGAGGTCCTGTTGGAATTCTACCAGTCAAATTGTTGTAAGACAAGTTCAACGTGCTCAAAAATGTCAAATTTGTCATGCTCTGAGGGATTCTCCCGCTTAACTGATTTCGAGAGAAATCCAAAGCTTCTAACCTTGTCATAACACCTATATGCTCAGGAACTTCTCCGGATAGAAAGTTATTCGACAAATTCAGAGACTGTAGCGCTATCAACTTTGTAATTTCGTTAGGTATGTCACCGAACAAGTGATTGCTAGATAAATCCAAAATTTTTACATACTTGAGAATAGTGTCATATTCAACTGTTCTTCCTTTCATCAGAAGAACGGATTCATCCCACTGAATGTGTCCATCACCAATGTAATAGAAGAATTGCGGGACTTCAGAATCAGTTGTAGACATGAAAATGAAGTTCTCGATACAACTGGGGATGATTCCAGATAAGTTATTGTGAGCAAGGTCTAGAATCTGCAAAGATCTCAATTGGCAGATTTCGCGCGGTATGTGGCCATGGAAGTTATTTCCACGAAGACTCAGAATCGCCATATACGGGAACTGTGTGCCTAACCACGTTGGGATTTGGCCCGTCAACTCATTTTCTCCAAGGTCAAGTGTGATTAAGAGATCACGATCACCAAGAGACAATGGCAATTCACCTGAGAGACTATTGTTACGAAGATGCAGATACATAAGTTGATCTGAAGTCCCAACTGATTCAGGAATATTTCCACTAAGATTGTTACTGCTTAATCTTATCAGCTGCAAATATTTCCAACTTGACCAACAATCTGAAATTTCCCCTGTCAAAAGATTATTGTCAAGATTAAGAATTTCGGTGTGCTTGTCTTCATCGATCTTGTAACATAAGAAGTTCGATATAGAACCCGAAAATGAGTTCTTGGAAACATCTAAAACCCTTACATAAGTTGAAACGTAAGGCAATGAGCCTTCAAAATGATTTGAGCTCAAGTCTATCTCTGACAGAGGACGAGCAATATTCGGAATATTAGGAATGCCTCCGCGGATTTGGTTATGGGAGAGATTTAAACGCAAAAATTGTAAAGAAGAGTTCCAAAACCAATCCGGAATAGTACTTGAAATTCTTGAGCTTGACAAATCTAGATCGTATAGACGTTTTAACAACTGAAGCCAACCTGGAAATTGTGCACCAACATCCCAACTTCTTAACCTCAAGACTCGCAGAGAAAGAAAAGGCGGAATCCAATCAAAACCAACTTCAAAAGTGAATTGATTCATGGAACCATCAAACTTTCTTAAATTTGTGAGATTTGCAAAGTGCATTTCAGAAACTTTCCCCTGTAACAAATTGTGAGAAATGTTAATATTCTCCAATTCTGAAAGCCCTCCAAGCCATAAAGGAATAGTTCCTCCCAATTTGTTATCATCAAGGAAAAGAAATCTCAAGCACGTCAACTCTGCTGGTGCCAATCTTGGGATAGAACCAGAAATGAGATTATTTGACAGATGAAGATATATCAAATTCTTAAAACTGCCAAGTCGATCATTGAGTTCGCCAGATAATTGACAGTCATGTAAATTCAAAGACTCGAGCACATTCGAAGGACAACCTGATAAAATGTCAAGGATTTCATTGATTTCTTGGCCTAACTTGGTCCTTGAAAAAGATAAAGACCTCAAGTTACAAAGGTTCTTGAAGGATTCGGGAATTCCTCCCTCAAATTCTAAATTGGAACTAAAGTCAAGATCAACGAGAGAGGTCAAGTTTTTGACAGCACTCGAAATTTTACCTTCTAATAAATTCAAACGAAGGTTGAGAATCTCAAGATGCTTAAAATTATACAACCAGTCAGGTATAGAGGAATTAAATAAATTTCTAGACAGATCGAGTTGTTTTATTGAAGAAAATATTTGAAGTTGATCTGGAATTGGACCTGTAAACCGATTTTTTCCTAAATCAAGAATCAAAAGGGATGAAAAGTCCGGATCCATTAGAGGTGGAACATGGACAAGATTGCAAGACGACAAGCGAAGTTCGACAAGAGAAGGAAGCTTGTTGACATTCTCCAGCCAATCCGAGGATAGAGTAAGATTAACAGAACTCAGATCAAGAAACTCAAGCATGTAAAGACCAGAAATCCAATTCAAACTATCAACATAAGTATAAGTACTCTCCAGATTAAGGTACTGTAAATTAGAAAGATTCCCAAGTTCACGAGGAATCATTCCTCCATAATATGACTGAGAGAGATTAAGGAATCTTAAACTCTTTAAAGATCCAAGAAAACTCGGTATATCGATTACTCGGAAACTACTGTTGCTTAAATCTAAGTACCTGAGATCCTTCAAATCAAGCAAAGATGAACTGATCTCCCCAAATGTTGAAGGAAGACTTGGAAGATGGAGCTCAAGAACACGGCTTGTTACGTTGCTGCAGACAATTCCATACCAGTTACAGCAATCAGTGTTATTAGCAGCCCAAGACTCGAGATGATTCGAATCATCATGGAGCTCTTTCTTGAACCGCAACAGAGCCTTTCTCTCGCCCGGAAGGCAGGCAGAAATTGTAAGGAAGAAGAGAAACAAGGGAGTAATATCAACTAGTATTTTAGCCATTGCTTTACGTTAATTTTAGGCAATGGAAAGGTATTCATATTTTAAGTACTCTGCTTTCAAGTTATAACTTCTTGGAAGTAAAGAACAAGTTGAGTCAAGTCAAGTCAACCACTTTCTCAATTAAGTAAACGCTGACCATATTGACAACGTCTTCTATGGAATGTCTTGTTTTAGTCCCCGTATTTGTTTAAATTATAAATTCTAACTCTAGAACTTAATTTGCAAAATTTACTAGGACTGAGAGATATACATTAAGGTACTCTTATTTTGAGGAGACAAGCTACGAAAGTGCCCCCTAACATTGTCGGCAAAGAACAATTACATCCCTAAAGTTAAAAATGTTATGAATAAGGGCTAAAGTTTGACAGTTTGGTTCAATTTTAGACAAAATTAACAGAACTCTATGCTCAGTTTAAATTTTCTGTCTTTCCCCTGTCTTCCATGTCATAAAATTTAGGATTAATTTCATATTAGTCCTTTGTGGTTTCAGGTTTTTACAAATAAGACTTGTGTTTTGTTTTCGAGCGAAACGGAAATTGTGAAATAGTTTATAGAATTAAGAAAATGATCAATTCTCTTGAACAAGGGCATTTTTGTTATATAAAAAAAATCTAAACTTTAATCCTAAATCCTGACCTAACCTAACTAGTCACAGGTTTGACAAAAAATTGTACGAAAAGCCTTCATACACGTTAGCAGAATCCACCACTTCATTATTTAGCAAACAATGCATTTCACAATCTTTATTTGCTCAAAAATAAACCACAAACACTTACTTGCAAAAACCTAAAACCAGAGCACACTAATAAAATTAACCCTAAAATTTATCCTTCAAGTCAATTAGATACACGGTTAATATCTTAGCTTTCAAGTCAATCAGAAAATTGGAATCTAAAAACTGTATTGATCAATGCTCTAAATTTAAGTATTACCTTGACCATAACTAGTTGTATATTCCAATATTCAGATGGAGAGGTGAAGGATAGACATGCTTTAATATTTTTGACGACATGCGAAAACACTATTAGGGGAAAAACCAAGGTTGTGAAAACCAGACCTGCCCGGCCAGGTTGAATCGAACCTGCTAGACAAACTGGTCCGGAGGAACCTAAAAATCATATCAGCAAAAACCCTTTAGAACCCATTAAACCGGCCAGGTAAACTGCTGAATTTGAAACCGGGCAACGGGTTTCACCGATTAATATATTGATTTTTCATATGTTGACTTTAAATCGGTCGTGGCTTATTTATGTTTCCAGTTTTCATTTCTTCTTGAAATCTTTGAAATGACTTGATGAGACAAAACCAAAGTGGGATAACATTATTAGACAAATTGAATTTTAGTGACCGTTTTAAAATGCATATCAAAGTTCAACTAAGTAAACGCTGACCATTCAACTTCTTATTTCATGTAGTATACATTAAGGTACAAAGATGTTTCCTATAATTGACATTAAAGAACAGTAACATCCCTAAAGTTAAAAATGGTACGTATAATTAATGGCAAAAGTCGATAATTTGGTTCAATCTTAGACAAAACTAACATAACTCTATACTCACTGATGCTTTAGTTGTCTCATTATTAACGTGATGTTTTACGAGAATTATGACCAAGAGTAACGGTTGAGCTTAAATATTGGATATCTTCATTTTCGACATCTAGAGTTGTAGGCATGATGAATATGAATTTCACCTTTGTGTTAGCCAAATAGCAAACCTGAAATCCAAATTAAAAACTCTATCCAGAGATCCAATCTATTTTGGGCATCAAAGTTGTTTGACTGAAATGCTAAAAAGATTAAAGTCAATGTCAACTTGTACTTTATAATTTTCTGTTGTACGGAGCAAACCAAGGAAAGTCTTGTTCAAACCCTTGGTCTCTATAGCTTAATTTGTATTCTTTATAACAACATGGACTACTCTAATGTGTCTGTATGTAGTGCTAGACGAACTTACCTCAATAAGATTTAAACTTTCACTAATGTATATGTTTAGGGCTGACCAAATTATGGAAAATAACTTAAAACCGAACCAAAAGCACAAGTTTGGTCTAGTCATTCATACAATTTGGTTCGGTTCAGTTTTAGTTTTGTGAAACTATGACCAAAAATGTTAGATCATTATTTTTTTACTTTTAACTTCTGTAAAAATCGCATTTTTCTTCATCTTTAATTCCTAAAATGACTTTTATACATTGAGCAAACAAATTAGAAAATAGTAAAGTGGACGTATCAGGAATTAAAGGTAAGAAAAAATGTGGTCTTTACAGAAGTCAAAGGTGAAAATTCATGGTCAACAGTCATAGTAGCCACAATATTAAAAAATATAAAATCCAGTGGCCATTATGTTACGTTTCAAAGTTCGATGACCACAATGTGAAAATGAGTAAGTTCCGTGATCATGGATGTGATTTATCCAAAGAAAAATTGCATAATTTAAGATAGGGATCAAATAGCTCTTTCACCGTAAATATTTAGGGCAACGTGATACATAACACAAATTATACGCAATCCGTTGAACAAATTTATAAAGAGATTTCAGGGCACTCCAGAAATACATACTCAATACTTTTTTGTTATATCCTACGTAGCCCCATAACGGGTTACTCTCGAAGAGCACCGTGCTCCTCGGGAAATGCTTCAGAGTTTCTCAAATTCATAACACAATACAATCATCGTGCGAAAATCTTGGGGTTTGGCAAGGGTTTGCATCATTCTTTTTTTATCTTGATCTTCACCAAAGGAAAATTACCTGAACTTATCTTCTCCAATGCGTTTCCTTGCCATATTCACCCGCAGAATTTCACCTTATTCCAATTTATCTAATCCTTGGATACATAGGTTTGCTTTATGCCAATCACTCTCCTTTACTGCGGCTCAACAGAATCCTCTCCCCGATCCGGATGATCCCTCCACCCGAATCAGGGAAGATGGTGTCTTTATTTGCTCTCAAATGTGGATTCAGAATTTCCGAAAACCTGATAAGATCTCAAACAATTTAACCTCTTATTTGCATCGATTTGAATTAAGGCTCTGCTGATGAAACCGGGGCTTATATGCCCCGAACCGCAATCCAAAAATCTGCATTGTAGGATTTGTTAGCTCTTAGAAATGCAGTTCTTGATAATAGATTCAAATGGGGTGCTCGCCTTCGGTTTTTCATAAGGTCCCCCAAGGATAAAACAGATTACGAGTCTTTATCGAAGCGAAAGATTAAGACCCTTCTGACAACAACACAACCTGCTGCATTTCAAGATAAGATAGTTCAGGAGGTTCTGTTTTTTTTATCTTGGGGCCGATAATGAATCGAGGTTTTCGCAGAGATCTTTTAAAGCATTGCTCCAGTCATACGTCTCTATCCAGCTTAAAGCATTCTGATCAAACCAAACGTACAAGCCCTTTTATTGCAGTTGAGACCCCGATACACGGTTCACTCTCCACCACTTCGTCGTGCGATTCCATCCTCCATCAACATACCGATCAACAGTCGAGTAAGGAGATATCAACAACAACTACGATGAAAAATCTGAACCCAAACCCTAACTCTAACTCTAACTTCCCACACGGGAGACATTTTTATTTTTGACAATCCTTCATTCAATTTCATCAAAATATTAATTAAAAGAAAAGGAATAAGTAGAGTCTGCTTACTTACAGCCCGAAAAGAGATACAGGATGGCTAAAAAAAGCGGCAGTGGCGTGCGAGATCAGAGAAAGGAGACCGCTAAATTCTGCCGTTCCTACTTTTCTCAACCCAAAAAGTTTTTTAGTTATAGGTTAGAATGATGTGACTCGTTTAAACTAGTAATTTCGAGCTCAACCACTATACAAATGATTTAATCTAAATCCGATTTATTACCTAATCAAATAAGTGTTGATTTTGTGCCATAAATATTAAAATTAACACGACATAAGATTATGTACTAGCTATTAGTTGTAGGCTTCATGTGGTGTGTTTGGACTTTCAAATACGGTTAAGAAGTGAGGTATGTAGTAGTTGCTTTACTAAAAGTGTCATAGACTGTTTTGGAATCAAAACTGGTTCGGGACTGTTGACATCAAGCATCACGGTTGGCTCGATATAATATAGTACCAGTTTGACTCAGTCCATTGAAGAGAGTGAGTCTGGCCTTACTATGCGTCGTGTCATTTTACTCCACAGATGTTGCACAAACACTTCTCGTTACTATTATTTTCTTGTTTCCCTGACCCATCTAGGTGAATAACTAAGAAATCATGTTATCAAATCTTCAATTTGAGATAGAGAACTTCTCATAACCTGGATGTAATCGATAAAAATCTCTGAATTTAGCAAAGATCATATCTTATGATATTAGTTCACGGTTTAACTCTAATGAAGAGAAGTGTAATGAATAGAACAAAATGTCTTTCTTCTCTACAGAAAGGTATGGCGTCAAGGTTACGCGGGAAAGAGTTAGCTAGAAATGATGTCCCAGCTAAGACAGATTGATTCGTGTAATAGAAAGATGGGGCGAAAGCAGCTCGACTGATAAGAAGAGGGTTGTAGTCAGTTTGCACAGAGACTTTTCTAGCCGAGCTAAGGGCTGCCTGCTGGGAACCATTGGCTGGGACTCATCTTTCGTAACTCACTTCTCTACAGAAATAGAGTAGATAAGGCAAGGTAGCTGCAGGAGTCCGATAAGGTTACCGGTTAAAAAGCTAAGACTTAACGGTTAAAAAACAGACCAGAATAGGCAGGCAGAAAACTAGGCCTAAAGCGGAAAGCAGAGGGTAATGGAATAAAGAACGAGAAGTCTTTGAATCCGAGAAAGCCATAGCCTTGTTTGCTATCAACTAGTCCTTTACCTAGGACTATGTAACTCAAGCCTTTGCTAGCACCTAGTACAATTCGGTTAGGGATTTCATTTCAAGAATGAGATTAACAAACTTCGAAAGCTCAGGGAAGAGTTCACGGTTGATTCGAAACCAGAAGAAGAATAGGCAGGCAAAAGACTAAGCCTAAAGCAGGGTAGAGGCTCATAAGCAGGTAAAGGGTTACTCTTCTTTCAGTCGAGTTACTTCGTTCTACGAACTCAATAAGAAGGCAAAAGATCCAGTTCGGCTACGCTACGCCCATGGGTTGGATAAGCAAAAACTTCCCAAATAGGCACTGAATTGTTGGTCTAAAGCCGGGAAAAGCCTAGGGATAAGGCCTATCTAAGGCCTAAAGAAAGCTGCAAGCCTAGGGCTAGGGAGTCTGAAAGGGTTAGCGCCAGACAGCTAAGAGTTAACAGGTCTAAACCAGACTCAGACAGGGAATAGAGGCTGGCTGCTAAGTTATCAGAATTGTCTATGTCCATTTTATGGAGTTCATATTTAAAAAAAATATCCGTATATTGAGACGTAGGGAGTAATAATTTGATAGGTTGGCTATGAGTAATAACATTCTTTGTTCTGTGTCCGTTACCAAAAGAACTTGACCTTCTATGGACAGACTAGTTATGAGTATAAGTTTAAGACTTTGGTTTATTCAGAAAGATGAGAATGCCATGATACTTAGAAATTCATATAATTCAAACTTGCGAAATCTCAAGATAATAAAGAATATACTTTAAAACAACATACTACAAAATCTCAACAAAAATTTGAAAAAACTCACAGACAGCTTTATTATGTAGTACAGTATTATATATGAGATATTCACATTACAATAAGCAAAAACAAAACCCAAATGTCTTCATCACTTGAAAACATACATAGCTTAGTCACTCGCTCCCCATTTTCGATGTGGGATTACTACGTGAGTTACCATGAAAGCTTTATTATGTATTATTATATAGGAGATGTTGACATTACAATAAGCAAAAACAAAACGAAATGTCTTAATGACTTGAAAACATACATAGCTTAGTCACTCGCTCCCCATTTTCGATGTGTGATTACTACAAAGTACACAGAGATTTTGCTCCAGAAATGACTGAGAGAAAGATAATATCGATGCCTCCATCGTCTATTCATAACCAAAGGGCACAATATGCTCCAAAATCCCACAATGAAGCCAACTGCTATGCTCACATACAATCCCCAATCCATTCCGTCTTCTCCATCGCTCTCTCCTTTTCCATTTTCAACGCTCGGCGGAAGAATTACACTGCCATTTACAGTAGAGTTTTCTGTGAGAGGAGGCCCCCAGAGTTCTTCATTCCCAATGAAGCTCGAAGAGGGAAGGCTTTGGAGCTGAGGTCCTGTTGGAATTCTACCAGTCAAATTATTGTAAGACACGTTCAACGTGCTCAAAAATGTCAAATTTGTCATGCTCCGAGGGATTCTCCCATTTAACTTATTTCGAGAGAAATCTAAAGCTTCTAAACTTCTCATAACACCTATATTCTCGGGAACTTGTCCGGATAGAAAGTTATTCGACAAATTCAGAGACTGTAGCGCTATCAGGTTTGTAATTTCATGAGGTATGTCACCGAACAAGTGATTGCTAGATAAATCCAAAATTTTTACATACTTGAGAATAGTGTCATATTCAACTATTCTTCCTTTCAACAAAAGAATAGATTCATCAAACTGAACTTGTCCATCACCAATGTAATAGAAGAATTGCGGGACTTGAGAATCAGTAGTAGACATGAATTGGAAGTTATTGATACAACTCGGGATGATCCCGGATAAGTTATTGTGAGCAAGGTCTAGAATCTGCAAAGATCTCAATTGGCAGATTTCACGCGGTATGTGGCCATGGAAGTTATTTCCACGAAGACTCAGAATCGACATATAATGGAACCGGGCACCTAACCACGTTGGGATTTGGCCCGTCAACTCATTTTCTCCAAGGTCAAGTGTGATTAAGAGATCACGATCACCAAGAGACAATGGCAATTCACCTGAGAGACTATTGTTACGAAGATGCAGATACATAAGTGGATATGGAGTCCCAACCGATTCAGGAATATTGCCACTAAGATTGTTACTGCTTAATCTTATCAGCTGCAAATGTGTCCAACTTGACCAACAATCTGACATCTCCCCTGTCAAAAGATTATTGTCAAGATTAAGAATTTCGGTTTGCTTCTCTTCATTCAGCTTGTAACATAACAAGCTTGATATAGAACCCGAAAATGAGTTCTTGGAAACATCTAAAACCCTCACATCAGCTGAAATGGAAGGCAAAGAGCCTTCAAAATGATTTGAGCTCAAGTCTATCTCTGACAGAGGAAGAGAAATATTCGGTATATTTGGAAGCCCTCCCCGGATTTGGTTGTGGGAGAGATTTAAACGCAAAAATTGTGAAGACGAGTTCCAAAACCAATCCGGAATAGTACTAGAAATTCTTGAGCTTGACAAATCTAGATCATATAGATGTTTAACCGAATGAAGCCAACCTGGAAACTGTGCACCAATATCCCAACTTCTTAATCTCAAGACTTGAAGAGAAAGAAAAGGCGGAATCCAATGGAGACCAACTTTAAAAGTCAATTGATTCATGGAACCGTCGAATTTCCTTAACTTTGTGAGATTCGCAAAGTGCATTTCAGAAACTTTCCCATTTAACAAATTGTGAGAAATGTTAACATTCTCCAACTCTGCAAGCTCTCCAAACCATACAGGAATAGTTCCTCCCAGTTTGTTATCATCAAGAAAAAGAAATCTCAAGCGCATCGTCTCTGCTGATGCAAATGTTGGAATCGGACCAGAAATGAAATTGTTCGACAGACGAAGATAAGCTAGATTTTTAAAACTGCCAAGTCGATCATTGAGTTCGCCGGATAATTGACAATCATGTAATTTCAGAGACTCGAGCACATCCGAAGAGCAAACTGACAAAATGTCAAGGATTTCATTGACTTCTTGATCTAACTTGGTTCTTGAAAAAGATAAAGACCTCAAGTTACAAAGGTTCTTGAAGGATACCGGAATTCCCCCGTCAAATTCTAAATTGGAACTTAAGTCAAGATCAGTGAGAGAGGTCATGTTTTCGATGGCACTTGAAATTTTACCTTCCAATAAATTCAAACGAAGGTTGAGAATCTCAAGATTCTTAAAATTATACAACCATTCTGGTATGGAGGAATTAAAGAAGTTTTTAGATAGATCAAGTTCCTTAACTGAAGAAAAATATTGAAGTTGATTCGGAACTGGACCTCTAAACCAGTTACTTCCTAAGTCCAGAATCAAAAGGGATGAAAAGTTCGGGTTTACGAGGGATGGAATATGACCAAGATAGCAAGAGGACAAGTGAAGTTCGACAAGAGAAGGAAGCTGGTTAACATTTTCCAGCCAATCAGAAGATAAACTAAGATTAACATAACTTAGATCAAGAAATTCGAGCAGGGAAAGACCGGGAAGCCAATTCAAACTATCAACATATGTATTAGTTTTCTCAAGATTAAGGTACTGTAAATGAGAAAGATTTCCAAGTTCGTGAGGAATCATTCCCCGAAAACTTGATTGAGAAAGATTAAGGAATCTTAAATTATTTAACGAGCCGAAAAAACTCGGTATTTCATTTACTCCAAAAGTATTGTTGCTTAAATCTAAGTACCTGAGATCCTTCAAATCAAGCAAAGATGAACTGATATTCGCAAAAAACATTGGAGGAAGACTCGCAAGATGGAGCTCAAGAACACGGTTTGTCAGGTTGCTGCAGACGATTCCCTGCCATTTACAGCAATCAGTAGTAGCAGACCAAGACTTGAGGTCATTCGAATCAACATTGAGCTCATTCTTGAACTGCAACAGAGCCTTTCTCTCGCCCGGATCGCATGCAGAGATTGCAAGGAACAAGAGAAACAAGGGAGTAATGTTAACTATATTAGCCATTGATTCTCAGATTGAAATGCTAGAATTCTGAAATTAATTTCATGCAAGTGCAATGGCATTTATGCATGAACAGATTATGGGGAAGCTTTGAGCAGCCACTGATTCTTAAAAAATGCTAAAATATCTATTAAAAGTGTATACAAACCTTTAGTTTATATACAAAAAGTACCAAAAAAGAATACAAATGTAACATCAAAAACACTCCTTGTCGGGGGAATCTAGATGCATTTATCTGTTCATGTGTTCAGATTCCAAGGTTGAGTGAGAAATGCATAAAGTCAACTGTTTTTTTTTTACTCAACTAAGTAAACGCCGACCATTCATCTTATTCTTTTAAAGTCTTAGCCGCCTCTATATCTTAATCTGTATTCTTAATAATAACATGGACTACTATACTATATCTATAACTTGCCAAAAAATTATGGAAAAGACCGAAAATCAAACTAAAATCGAACCTAAATCAGATAACGAAACCCGACCGGTTCCGTAATTGAAACAAAAAATCATAATCTAACCAAAACTGAATTGGAATTATTTCTAATTTAAAAATAAATTTGTTTTTTTATCGATCTTTAGATGGGTTTAAAACGCTACGCTTACTTTAGAAACGTAAAAACTACTAAACTATCGTTTAGTGGGTTAAAAATATATTTTTAATTATATAATTTAATATGTTAGCAATAAAATAGCTCTTGACTGAATTATGAAGACAAAGTGATAGGATTAATTGCATCCACTGTCCTCCAATTATTAGAAATAGAACAATTACGTCATAATGTTTTAATTTTTAACACGAAAATCATTCAACTTTAAATAATATTTCATCTTTAGTCATTATGATCAGACTCGCTGAAAATATTTTACGTGACAGTCGCATCATATAATATTTCCACATGACATAAATTTTTTTGGATTAATTTCATATAAGTGCCTGTAGTTTCACGTTTTTGCAAATAGAGAATTGTGATTTGTCTTTGAGCAAATAAAGGACTGTGGTTTGGATTGTTTGCATAATTAAGGAAATAGTCGATTTTGTAAACGTGAAGGATGCCATTTTTTGCCTAAAAACTATTTCAAACCTTTAATCGATTAAGTTAAGGTAAAGATCAATGCTCAGAAAAATTTTTTAACTTAAAAACATTATAGTTTACGGCAAAAAAATCGACCATTTCCTTAATTTTGCAAATAATGCAAACCATAGTCTTTTATTTGCTCAAAAACAAACTATAGTCTTCTATTTGCAAAAATGTAAAATCACAAAATACTTATATGAAATTAACCTTTTTTTTTTATATTGCGAGGATTAATTTATTTATTTTTTGAGATGGAAAAATTATGTATTATGACTACCATGTGGAAAAAGTACGTGATTTGACTACCACATAGAAAAATTATGTGATTTGGGTGCAATATCTAGTGAGTTCATTGTCGGGTTCCGTTTAAAATGACTATGGATGAAGCGTTATTCAAAGTCGGATGATTTTTGCATTAAAAATTGAAATTTCTTGACATTGTTATAAATAGTTGGAGGATAAATAGTTGGAGGATGGTGAGTGTAGCTAAACCCGAAAGTATTAGGGCAAAAACAATCCCTTGAACAAATTCATAACACAATACGATCTTGGGGTTTAGCGAGGGTTTTGCATCATTCTTTTATCTTGATCATCACCAACGAAATATTATTACCTGAACTTGATCTTCTCCAATGCGTTTCCTTGCCATATTCACCCGCAGAATTTCCCCAAATTCCGATTTATCTAATCCTTGGATACATGGGTTTGCTTTATGTCGTTCACTCTCCTTTACCCTGACTCACCGGAACCCTCCCGATCCCGATGATCCCTCCACCCTAATCAGGGAAGATGGTGTCTCTATTTGCTCTCAAATGTGGATTCAGAATTTCCGAGAACCTGATAAAATCTCAAACAATTTAACCTCTTATTTGCGTCGATTCGAATTGTGGGTATTAGCTTATCAGAAAGTCTCTGCTGATGAAACTGGGGCTTATATGCCCCGAACCACAATCCAAAAATCTGCATTGGAGGATTTGTTAGCTCTTAGAAATGCAGTTCTTGATAATAGATTCAAATGGGGTGCTCGCCTTCAGTTTTTCATAAGGTCCCCCAAGGATAAAACAGATTACGAGTCGTTGTCGAAGCGAAAGATTAAGACAATTCTGACAACAACACAACCTGCTGCATTTCAAGATAGGATAGTTCAGGAGGTTCTGTTTTTCATCTTGGAGCCGATTTACGAGTCAAGGTTTTCGCAGAAATCATTTGCATTCAGGCCTGGTAGGAATGCACATACCGCATTGAGGGTGATTAGGAAGAATTTTGCTGGGTACTTGTGGTACCTCAAAGGCGATTTGAGCTCGGTTTTCGATGGAAACGGGATGAAGGTCGGGTTGGTTATGAGTGCTGTGATGAGAGATGTGAGGGATAAGAAAATAATTGATTTGATGAAGGCAGCATTGACTATTCCTGTGATTACAACTACTAAGGAAGAGCTGCCGAAGAAGAAGGTGAAAAGAAAGTATCAGAGAAAGCGGGTTTTAGCAGATGATGAGCCAAAGCCGGATCCATATTGGTTAGAGACTTTCTTCGGGTTCGCACCTGAGGAGGCAGGGAAAGTTCCAGCTTGGGGTCATTGTGGGATACTTAGCCCCCTTTTGGCGAATATATGCCTTGATGAATTGGACCGATGGATGGAGGGTAAGATAAACGAGTTCTACCGTCCTTCAAAGAATGATGTGATCTGGAATACTCATCCAGAAGGGGAAGGTGAACATGGAAACACATCTTGGCCGGAATTCGTGCCAACTAGTGGACCAGACAAGACACGGAAGATGGATTATATAAGATATGGCGGTCACATCTTGATCGGTGTTCGAGGACCTCGAGCAGATGCTGCTACATTGAGGAAGCAATTGATTGAGTTTGTTGATGAGAAATACATGCTCAAACTTGACAATGAAAGTCTTCCAATTGAACATATAACAAAAGGCATAATGTTTCTTGATCACGTTTTGTGCCGGAGAGTTGTGTATCCGACTCTCCGATACACTGCCACCGGTGGAAAGATCATCTCCGAAAAGGGTGTAGGAACACTTTTATCCGTAACAGCAAGCTTAAAACAATGCATCAAACAGTTCAGAAAGTTGAACTTTGTAAAGGGAGACAGAGACCCTGATCCACAGCCCTGCTTTAGAATGTTCCACGCCGAACAACATCACACAAATGCTCAAATGAACAAGTTGCTATCAACAATGGCTGAGTGGTATCGATACGCAGACAATCGGAAGAAAGTTGTGAACTTCTTTTCTTACATTATAAGAGGTTCACTTGCTAAACTCTATGCTGCAAAGTACAAGCTTCGTTCGCGTGCAAAGGTGTATAAAGGGGCTTCAAGGAATTTAAGTCGTCCGTTGAAGGGGAAGAAAGGCTCTTCACCTGAGTATTACAAAATGGAAAAGATGGGGCTGGCTGAGTCAATCGAAGGGGTTCAGTATACTAGAATGTCTCTTGTACCCGAGGCTGATTATACGCCTTTTCCGAGTCAGTGGATTCCTGATCATGAGAAGGCATTGCTTGAATATATAAGGCTGGAAAGCCCCAAAAATATGGAGGAGCAACGGCTGTGCATTAGAGAGCAAGGTCTTGTTTCACCTCAAGATTACATATCAATGCTTGTGTGGAACTACAAGAGAAATGCGATGAAAAGCGACGACAATAACTTGGAGAAAAGAACACTTGTTACTGCTGGCATGAGCTCTAAGAAAGATGAATAAGGTCGTGTACATTTTCGTTCAATTCAGTTTTGTTCTTTTTATTTTCTATTTACTTAAAAAAAATCATCTTCCAAACTTATTATTTTTACTCTTTTTATTAATATTTGTTATTATTGTCATTATTACCATCTTATTTATTTTATTATCATTTTATAAAATATTTGAAGCTAATAATCAACAAAACCAATTCTGAAATATCGGTTCATCAATCTTGTTCAATTCAATACTAGAAATAGAGAATCTGCTCATGATATAACAATACTACTGTTCCTACCATAATAATAATAATAATAATAATAATAATAATAATAATAATAATAATAATTGTTATTATTTCATCCAAAAGAGATAAAAAGAAAAAAGAAAAAGTGTTCTAGAAATAACAAGTGATGTTTCATATTTTATTCATTTTTAAATGGAAACATCAAAATGATACTCATCTCAAATGACTAAGGTCACAAGTGAAAGGAAAAGCAAATTTAATATTCACGTGTAATGTAAAACCCGAAGTAATGTTAAATCTCACATTTACGAGAGACTAATTTTCATCAATGGAACATTAAGAAAACTTCAATAACCATAAATGTGCAATTTCAAACCCCCCCCCCCCCCCCCCCCCCCCTCCCGATCCTTAATGATCGGCACAAGGAAGAGCTTCTCAACTAGCCCCCGGAGTTCCAATACTACTTTGAAGAGTGGAATCTTCTAATTTTCATGATGTGGTATGAAAAAGATGCTTTTAGACATGTCAACAACCATCTCTAATTTGAAAGTATAATTACTCTTCAACATGGAAATAAAAAAAGAGTATGAGTTGGATCCCTCGAGTTGCCAGCTGATTGTCACGTCCCAACACCTTTGTTTGGTGACATGGCAACATATATTATTGCTTATCCATGGTGAAAATGTTGTGACATGACATCCAACTGGTAACATGGACAACCCAACACAAAACAATGTTTATATATAAAACACAGTTTCCAACAAGTTCGCCTTGTCACCTAGGTCCAACTAAGCACTCAAATTCCGATTTGTCTCCAACTACTCCTCAAAAGTTCCCGATCGCCCTAGTAGGGCCTAGGGAAATTTTAATACATGACATAAAATAATGAGTGAAACACATTTAACTACAAATTGAAATTATATAGTAATTACAGTACAGTCGAGAAAACTGGAGGATCATAGGTTTAATCCATCATATCTCTCCACCCCAACTGCCATGAAAAGAAACTTACAAAAAAGGGGATCACAATTCACAAGAAAAGCGGATAAAATCTTCGCGAAATCTATTTACTATAGTTAAATTCAGATAAAAACATGACTTCAAGATTGTGCATGATAGGAGGGGCAACTTAGCCATAGCATAAGAGTAAGTGCATTACATATATGATATCTATAAAGCAATTATTCACAAACTTGATCCAAGCTAGTGAAAGAAAGTATCTTCATCACCTAATTGTTTCTTTGACTCAAAATCCGCAAAATGGAGAGGAAGAGATTAAGAATGTCCAGGTAGAGTGCAGCAGATGCCAATATATACTCATCATAAGTGAAACGCTTGATCAGGTTGTCGGTGTCATAAATGATGTACCCACTGAACACAAGAGCACTAATGCCACCATAGATGGCAGTAGAAGTTGAGCCAAGAGGGAAGAACATCTGCAAAATAAAACATATATTAGGACATAAGAAAGGGTCATAAGTTAATCAAATGTTTTCACCAACAAGATTATGTTCCAAAAGACTAGACGGATGCTAACCTGCATGAAACTGGTCAGGATGAGAATGATGAGGCTGGTGAATAGAATTGGTCCCAGGAAGCTGAAGTCTTTCCCCTTCTTAGAAGCCCAGAAAGTGTACGCAGTTAGCGAGCAAACCACAGCCGAGGTAAGAATCAGCGCTTGGAGCACAATTGTCCCTGAAAAGTAAGGAGCATAAGCATAACAGAACAACAATCCAACATATCCTGTCTCAGGACTAAACGGAAAATACCAAATCGTAAAATTGCCCAAATTCAACCCATCTCAGAACTCAAAGAGACAGGATAGAAAGAATACTTACCCTCTATGTTAGCACAGCTTACTCCTACCAAAAAGCTCAGCGAGATAGTGAATAGTCCAAGGATAATCAGATTAACAGGATGCTTCTGGTGATAGACGTGCAACGGCCACAACACTGCAATTTTTTTGGACAATGTAGTTTAGATGACAGACCTTAAATTCAGCAAGATTAAGCAGCACAAACAAACCATTTCAATGTCAAAAGAACTAGGAGCTTACCATTGTACAAAATCACAAGAAAATGAGATATATACATCAAAGTTATATGAATAGCATAAACAAGAAAACTATTCCAATTTTTCTAGCAACAAACAATTATACTAAGCCCTTGTTTGGGAGGCAATTAATAGGAGTTGACGGAAGTAATGGAATGGGAACTTTCAATTTAACCGCGTTTTGGAGGTTTTTAACGAAGTAAATGAAGGTTAATCGGTTAACATTTTACTTTCATTCACCTGAGTTAACGGAAACAGAAACGTAAACTTTTTAACTAATTTACTTCCATTCATCTCTCATCCAATTCCATAAACTCCCAAACATGATTAACTTTTAGCTTTCGTATCCATCACTTTCTTTTCTATTCTATTACTCTCATTAACTGCCTCTAACTTTCACATCCATTAACCTACCTACCAACTCCAAAAGAAAGGCTAAGCATTCATTCAAATAAACACAGATAAAATACATTAAAAAAAAAAAAAAACCTAATTACCAACATCTTCACAACCGTAAAGGCTGAAAAATTGAAGAATCAAATCACAGCCAATCAAATTGCACATGAAATCAACAAGATCAACAAAATCGAGCGCTACTGCCCCGAAACTTGTCTATGTTTTTCACTTAGACTCCTCAACTCAAGCGACAACCTATTAGCCACCTGAATTTGTAACTTTTTCCCTTCAGCCCCTCAACTCGGCAAATCTAACACATTTTGCCCTTTTGTGCTGACGTTGCATAATGTCATATCATATAAGTAACAACAACAAAATTATGCCACGTCGAACAAATTGTGTCACATTTACGAGTTGAATTACAAGTTCAGGGTGGCTTATAGTTTGTCTCCTAAAAAATGTACAAGTTACGGGGCTACGAATATATTAAGCCCTCAAACAAATACACAAAAAAAACCCTAATTCCAACCCTAAAGCCTCAAAAATTGAAGAATCAAATCACCATCAATCAAATTGCACATAAAATCAACAAAATAACAGCATCAATAACCACGAAATCGATCCGTAAACAAAATCAATGAATCTAAAACAGAAAGAAATCAAGATCTGAAAAGTTACGACTTACGAACAAAGGGAACGATACATAAGAACAAAAGAATCCCCGGACTCTCAGCAAGAAGCGTATTAATGGGAGTATAAAGAACGGTAACGGCAGAAACGAGAGTGGTTAGAACCAATTGAACCGATAGAATGCCGTAGACTTTACGGATCAAACCCCAACGGAGTTGATTTTCACCGAGACTCAAACCAGGGTACAACGTTTCTCCGTTACCGGCTTCGAGATCGACCTCCTTGTCATCCTTGGTGCTCACTCTGCTAAATCCGTACATCTCTTCCGTCGGAATTTGACTCGTGAGGAAGATGAGATGAAATGAGATACCTAGAAAATATTGTTGAGGTTATTATTTCCGCCTTTCTTTATACGTGAGGTGTTAATTAAGTTAAAGACGACTTCTTTAATTTTAGACTTTTCTTTGACCTTTAAGGGGACCGGGTGTTGGGGTAATTGTGTCACGGACGAATCAGGGGGTTACACGTAAGGGGAAGATGTACTGGCTTTACATGCCGGATAAAATTATATCTTGCTGCCAACTTGTAATATTTAGAATAATTGAAAATTAATTAATTAATATAAACAAAATCCTTTGGAAAAAAAAATAAATACATAGGGGGCTTTGTGGGTAAATTACAATTTTGCCACTGAAGAAGAGTGAGCACTTATCTCTCTTCTTATTTCGCCGTCCTCTTCACTTCGCCGAGTAATTGAAGCTTATTTACAGCATCTTCATCAATTAGGGTTTTCAAATCCCCAATTCAATTTTCTGTAAGTCTAATTTACCCTTCCCTGTATGATCAATTGCATCTTTAATCGTTTCCCCTCTTTTAATTTCAACAAACCCTAATTCAGAATTACCTTAATTGGTACCATTTTCATGGCTACCAGAACTCTATCCTCTATCTTTCGCCAAATTCCTTTTACTACTCGCCAAAACTCCGGTACCCATATCCGGAAATTGAATGTACAACCTAAAGATAAAGACTTTAATTGCGACGGAATTCAACCCGTAGAGAATTTTGATCTTTCTGAGAGTCTAAAACAGCATTTCATTGATATAACTAGCAATGTTGCTGAAATTATTGGGAAAAAATTGAAATCTGAGCAAATTGTTGTTTCAGATTTTGCTTCTTTAGATTTTAATGCTGCGGTTTTAGTAAAGTTCTTTCATTGGTTGAGATCGAATTCGGGTTTTTTACCTGACCCGGTTTCCTGTAATGTGCTTTTTCGGTCGCTGTTGGATGCTAAGGCTTTAGTTGCAGCAAAGTGTTTCCTTGAAGTTTCGAGTTTTACTCCTGAGAAGGATGATTTGGAGCGGTTTATTTGTTGTCTTTGTGAGGCTGGTTTGATTGATGATGCGATTGAGGTGTTTGCTAAGTGCAAAGATGTTAGGTTGTGCCCGTCAATCGGGACATGGAACTCAGCTTTATTGAGATGTCTTAATGTTGGAAGGATGGATCTTGTTTGGAAATTGTATACTGATATGATGGAATTGGGGGTTGTGGCGGATATTGATGTTGATACTGTTGAGTATCTGATTCGAGCGTTTTGTAGTGATGGTGAATTTCAGAAGGGTTATGAGCTTCTTAGACAGGTTTTGGAAAGTGGGTTTGTCCCGGGAAATATTGCTTTCAATGCATTGATATCTGGGTTCTGCAAAAGTGGGAATTATGATAGAGTCTCTGAGCTTCTTCACATCATGATTGCCAAGAATCGTGCCCCTGATATTGATACGTATCAAGAAATCATCAGAGGACTTTGGAAGAGTGAAATGTCACATGAAGCTATAAGGATTTTCTATAATCTTAAGGATAGAGGCTATGCCCCGAATGTTGCCATGTATACTACAATGATCAATGGTCTTTGTCAGATGGGTAGGCTTTCCCTTGCTTGGAAGCTTTGGGATGAGATGATAAGTAAGGGCGTTCTTCCCAATCAACACACGTATAACGCACTGATTCGCGGGTTGTGTAAGAGGAGAAGTCTCAAGGCGGCCATGAAATTGTTCGATGAGATGCGTGGCCGGGACTTTGAGAAAACCACGGCAAGTTACAACATGATGATCTCAAATTTGTGTTCTTTTGGAAAAGTGAACGAGGCTTTTGACTTGTTTGAAGAAATGCTACAAAAGGGAATTGCTCGTAATGCACACTCGTATAATATCCTCATTCGAGGCTTTTGCAAACAAGGGAAGATAGAGGAGGGTAAGAGCTTATTAAATGCACTATTGGCACATGGATTACAACCGTCAATATACTCGTACAGTCCTCTTATAGACAAGCTATGTCAAGCCGGAGAGATTGAGGAAGCGAGAAAGTTGTGGAACGATATGCAAAACCGGGGTTTGAAACCGTTGGATCGTCACTATGATCAATTTATAATTGCATTGTGTGAACATAATCATATTATGGAGGGTATGGAGTGGTTAATTGTCATGTTCAAGAATAAACTTAGACCGAAAGACACAACCTTCCGTAGCTTACTTCTGCACCTTTTAGAATCTGATATATTTGATGAGTCCTTAGATTTTATGCTTGCAGAAGGTTATTCTCTCAACGAAGACATATGGTCTTCTCTAGTTAGTAAACTGTGCAAAGGGGATTTCGTTCTCCCCGAAACTTTTCTAGATAGGGTCTTAGAAAGAAATTAGCTTATTATTTTTCTTCTTTTTCATTATTTGCTGTTGTATAACTCCTTCAAGGAGATTTATATGCTGTTTCATCCAATTGTTTATAAGCAGAATGTGATGAGTGGATGAAATTCCAGTCATGAATAGCTTCAATCTGAGAGAGTTTTGGTCCTGAAAATTTGTCCCTGTGATTGAATCTTTTTTTCTCATGTGAAGATTTTGACAGTATCGGCTCACTTTTAGGAGATTTTGTGTAGAGGACCGAGTTCTCCATAGATAATACGGGCAGTGTGAGTGATTTTTTAGGTGGGGATCCTTGGAGTATCCGGTCCCTTGTATAAAATTCCAACTATTAGGATGATATTTCAGTTCGAAGAAATTCATGAGTTTGCTGCCAAGCTGTATGTTCATATTTTGATAATTGATGCTACTATAAAACTGTTGCTCCGGTGGTACTGCAAGTCGAATGTATTCGACTTCGTTAAACACATATGCAAAGAGCAGGAAGCTTTTCATATTGGACCGAAAATTAATAGATTAGGGCTGTCTAGTTCTCTTAATGTCAAATTGTTTACTATCATTTTTACACTAGTGTTATTTGTGTGCATCATATATGATCCATAATGGTTACTTGGGTAGTTACTAATGTAAACATTAGTATAATATGGTGATATAAAAAAACAATAGCTACTTGATTAATGACTTACTAAATACTATATTTTAACGAATCAATGTTAAATGAATCAATGTTAAATTTAGATCTATTAAAATATATTTTAAAATGGATTTAATTCTATTTTTTTAGTATAAAACGATTTTAATTCTAATAAACTTTGATTTCATGTTAACTAAACAAATTTATTTTTTAACACTAAGCAAAGATTTGTTGGAGAACTAGTTGAAGATACGTCAGACTTTGAGAATCTGTAAACCTAGACATTGCAACCGAGTTAGATCGAATTTGTAATTTCGAGCGCCTAAATAGATTTGTGCGGTAAATGACTTTCTTTTTTACAACAGTGATAATATACTCTATAATTCAATATAATTTTATTAACACATGTCAATATTTAAAAACTAGTGGAGAAAGGTCAACCATAGTATATATGATAACATCTAGATCCACCTAAATGCTTGCTGACAACTTATTAACAACTTATTTTTGGCAAATCTAACATAGCAGTTGCGAGCTTGGACCTTTCATCCGGACCTATCAAAATGATCACAAGCTCAACAGGGGGTAATCCAACCAATCAAGTATATGGCTCGGAAGGTAGGATACGTATTTATTTTGATATCTTCAAGAGATCAAATTTCTATGATACGTCTGAAACTTAAGATGCACCAATTACAATTAAAGTACATAGAAAGATATTTCCTATTTTGATATCTTCAAGAGATCAAATTTCTATGATACATCTGAAACTTAAAATGATACGTCTGAAACTTAAGATGCACCCATTACAATTAAAGTACATAGAAAGATATTCCCTCAATAAAAGATAAAATGGCTAACACGACAGATATCATGTTAGTATCCCACACTCTGAATATTTTTATTGCTCGGCTATTATTCACTTTCTATTTTTATCCCACTTTACTAACTTGATTGTCAGTTACAATGGGCGCCACAACGCGGGTCTTTATAGTAGTTACCTTTTTTTAAAAAAACAGGCGTTTGAAGTTGGTAGTTATGAATATATATACCCTTTCTCTTGGGTTGCTTTTACCTCATTTCTCACTACCGAAAGCCATCACCAAACAGAAAATTTCACCGTTGGTTCTCCTTCCCGTTGATGGGGTTCCATCCTGGTTCAGGAATCTTTTCCAATGTCAGAAAGTAATTCTCTTTTCTAGAAACCCTAATTTCAATTTGTTTCTACAAACCCTAATTTTAATTTGGTTCTTTAATTACTCATTTCCATCTCGATTGTTCTAGATACGCTAATTTTAACTGCATTTTCCTTTTCAATGCAGTGCAGATGCCATTCCTATAGGAGATGAATGTGGGAATGCATATCCGTTACGTATGATTCGAGTAGTCCACCGGGTTAATGGCCAAGCAGACGAGGAAGATTCAGAAGCTGAACCATGTATAGGGTTAGAGTTTGATTCTGCTGATGATGCACATAAATTTTATAGTCTATATGCAACACGGGTAGGATTCAGAACTAGAACCGGGCAACTCTATCGATCACGAAGTAATGGTTCAGTTTCTTCAAGAAGATATGTGTGCGCAAAGGAGGGGTTTCAGCTGAATTCGAGGACAGGTTGCCCAGCATTTATACGAGTTCATAGGCGTGATTCAGGTAAGTGGGTGATCGATCAAGTCAACAAGGAACATAATCATGAACTTGGACTCGTCGATGAAAGTCAACCTCCTGTTCCACAGCAGAGAGCTCCTAGAGCAAAAAAGTTATCGGCTGATGAAGTATCCGAGAGGCCAAAGCTTGAAAATTTAGATAATGGGTTGCCTTGCCGTTCAGGTGTCGTAAATATCAAACGTGTTAGGAGGGAGCCAGAGGAACCTCGTGCAGGTCTAATCTTCAATTCAGCTGATGAAGCATATAGTTTCTACCAAATGTATGCAGAAACTGCTGGGTTCAAAGTTCGGATTGGTCAATTATTTCGTTCAACGAAAGATGGGTCAGTGACATCTAGGCGATTTGTGTGCTCCAAGGAGGGTTTTCAACATCCTTCTAGACTGGGATGTGGGGCATTTATGAGGATCAAGAGGCAAGAATCTGGAAATTGGATAGTTGATCGTCTTCTAAAAGACCACAATCATGATCTTCAGCTACAAACAGGAACAGACAAGAAAAGTTCCAATGATTCAAAGAAATTTGTAGATGATGCAAATCTTGGACTGGATATAGACCTAGATAAAATGGACTATGTTGGTCCTATCAGAACTCGAGAAAACGACATTGGGAGTGATTGGTATCAACTATTTCTTAATTATTTTCAAACTAGGCAAGCAGAAGATACTGGATTCTTTTATTCAGTGGAGCTTCATGGTGCTTGTTGCATGAGTGTTTTCTGGGCAGATGGGAGGTCTAGATTCTCGTGTAGTCAATTTGGTGATGCTGTAATCTTTGATACTTCATATAGGAAGGGCAACTATGTAGTTCCGTTTGCAACATTTGTTGGAATTAACCACCACAAACAGCCAGTGCTTCTTGCTTGTGCGCTAATTGCCAATATGTCAGAGGAGTCTCTTACTTGGTTGTTTCGTACTTGGCTAAGGGCTATGAATGGGTGTATCCCAAAGTGCTTCATTGCCGACCAAGATGAAACCATCCAGCAAGCAATTGCTAAAGTCTTCCTAGGGTCTCACCATCGTTTTTCAATGTGGCAATTTAGGGCAAAAGAACAAGAGATTTTAAGGTCGTTGTCTGATGAATTCAAATATGAATATGAGAAATGCATATATCAGTGTCAAACATCTGTTGATTTTAGTACCATGTGGAGTGCATTCGTCGACAAATATGGGCTGAAGGAGAATACTTGGCTTAAAGAAATGTATGAGAATCGAGAAAGATGGGTGCCACTATATCTGAGGGGAAAATTTTGTGCTGGAATCCCCATAAGTGAGGGTTTGGAATCATACTTCGGTACATTCTTGAATGCTCAAACAGCACTAGTGGAGTTTGTTTCCCAATATGAGCAAGGTCTTATGCAGCGCCGTGAAGAGGAGAAGAAAGAAGATTTCCACTGTTATAACTTGCAGGTTTTTCTGCTAACAAAAGAACCAGTTGAAGAGCAGTGCAGAAAACTTTATACTCTTTCTGTTTTCAAGATATTTCAAAGTGAATTGCTACAAAGCTACAATTATCTTGGGTTAAAAACTTATGAGGAAGGGAATATCACTAGATATTCTGTTAGGAAATGTGGCGATGAGGCTGAAAAACATGCTGTGACCTTATGTGAATCCAATCTAAACGTTTGTTGTAGCTGTCAAATGTTCGAATTTGAAGGTATTTTGTGTAGACATGTTCTGCGAGTCTTCAACCTGTTGGACATAAGGGAAATTCCATCTAGATACATCTTACATCGTTGGACAAGGAATGCTGTGTATGGTACAATTTGTGATGTTGAATCTGGTGTTAGTCCTCAAGAACTCAAGTCATTGATAACGTGGAGTTTGAGGGAGACAGCCTGTAAATACATAGAAGCTGGATCAAAGTCCCTCGTAAAGTATAAAGTTGCCTATGAAACTCTGCGAGAAGGTGGAAAAAGACTTCGCTGGCAAAGGTAGACTGGGAACTAAAAGGTGAGATGTTTAGGGGTAAATTTTGTAGTTTGCGTTAACTCTGTAGATAGCTAGTGCTGTTGAACATTGACAATGCTCGATATTTAATGATAAAATTTTCTTGATTATCGATTTGGGCTAATTAAGGTAGTATGACTTTTGACAGCCAACTTATTGAAACACTCTGATTATTGTGCTGCCTCCAGCATTGCTTCCACTTTTCGGCCTTCTTTTTCTGTATGTTTTTATATGTTATGCAGCTTAGTTATTACTTAAAATAACTTTGGCTATGGTGTGTGCAGTCAATATAGGAGGTCTATAGTAGCTGATTCAATTTGAATAATTGTCTCAGATTTTCTTGCCATTTCAACTTTACAAGTCTCTGTTCCTGGAGATTGCAGAGGCCATTCTAGATATACGTGTGCTCTCTCCCATTTAATGAAGGTTTGTTTTCTTTAAAGCATAATATGGTTTAGAGATAGTATTGGTTTTCTGAAAAACTGTTTAGAGATAGTATTGGTTTGGTCGGTCTATTTTGAATAATATTGAGCTCCTCAAAGGGAGGTTGAGCCCTTGGATCTCGTTAAGAGAGCTCTGATCTTGAGAACAACTATGAAATTAGGATAAAACCGTGCTTACTTTTTTTATTCATTGTATTGTCCTTCGAGTAGAACAACAAGTACACTACAAAATAGGAAGTATAGCATAAATAGGAATCCTAATGTAAGAGTAATGAAGTTCTATAAGTTGTGAAATAGAGAAGCATATAAGAGTTCATTCCAAGTATCAGGGACTCCAGGAAGGCACCAATGGCTACAATCACTGGCATTATGGCGAAATCCTTTAACATAACCTGATGGATGCCCATCTTTTCTCACTTGTGAAAGGCTTGTTATGTTTAGCAAATGAACTGGTACTGATATGGTCCGCAAAACTCTCTCCGCCACGGTTTCTGCTGGATGATTTCTTATTGGATACTTTAGATTCAACTCTGGCTCTGTTTCTCCTCTACAGCTCTTTCCTGATGTTGAACTAGTAGTATTATTCCGAAAAAAAAAAATACAGTTAGAGAAGATTGGCGACACGAACACCGTTCGTTATGGGATGAGATAGAAAGTTTAGTCCTATAGTTATTGGGGGAGAACAGACTTAGACTTCATGTAGGAAAACGTGCAATGCTAAACATTAATGTTTTATTTTGTAGATGGAGCAATTTCAGCCTTCATTAATGGCAGATTCAACAAATTATCGATGTCTTTGTTAATTTGGTTCCATGTCTGCCCTATCGAATGTGCAGATTTGGCTCTATGGTTATTGGAGGAGAACAAATTTAGACTCCACAAATAAAATGATGCAATATTAGCACTAATTTGGTCATACGTGCATGTGGATCCTAATGGAGCTTAAGTGGCGTAGACATGGAATCAAATTAATGGGAATGAGATTTCGTTATTGGAGTCTGAAATTGCTCTATTGACAAAACATTAGTACTGAGTGGTAACTTTATACTTTTTCACTGTAATGTGCACGTTTTTTCATCAGTCACCGTCCAAGCGAGCATTAGCGTACTGTTTTATACATAGAAGAGGTAGAATCTTAATATGTTCATCCCCAATAATCATGACTAGTTTTGTACTTTATCCCTAATAATTTTTCAATTATAGCTGGAAAGTGACTCACTTTCCGTGATCAGGAGAAACACCCTGGAAGAAGACCCTAGTTTTAGTAGGATTGATGTTGTGCCGAATCCAGGTAGCCCAGGTAACAAGTGCCTTTTTATAGGCTACCAATCTGTCCATATCTTTGTGTAATGCTCTTCCTTCTTGGATCATATCCCATCTGCATATTTGCAAAATTGATGTAATTTTGAAGCTAAAATTAATCTGATAACTTGAAATAGGAAATGTAAATCTTACGGTTGCTTTCTTCCTGTATGAACCCACCAATGCCATGAGTTGAAGATCAAGGTATCAGCTCCTTTCCACAATTCTCCATCGCTGATAGAATTAAGTTTTAGAACTCTTCCATTTTTGTCTTTAACTATGTCAACTAGGAATGCATTCCTGGAGAACATCAATGATACATTGTACGCCTGTAAATTGTGAATCAAGCATTAGATAAGATAATGGTACTAAGACATGAGAATTTGGAGCTTGTTTGGTTCAGTTGTTGTTTGTAGATATTAGCCGATTTATTTTTTTTCTGAAATAGCTATCGGCAGCGGTTTGCTTAATCCAATGTGTTCGTTTAGTTCTCTTTTTGTATCTTCTAAGATGCCGAGGATTTGGAGTCTGTTTGGTTTAGTCGTTATTGTCTTTAGATATTAGCTTATTTTCTTTTCCAAATAGCTATCAACAATTGTTGTTCAATCCAATGCGTCTATTAATTGGTTTATCTTATTTTTTTTCTGACATGACGAATTGGAGTATGTTTGGTTGAGTTGTTATTGTTCGTAGATATTAACAGACTTTTCTTTTGAAATAGCTATCTGCAGCTGTTGCTCGCTGTTTCATTTTCTCTTCTTCTATTTTTGTATGTTCTAAAACATCAGGATTTGCAGCTATTTAGTTCGGTTGTTTGTTGTGTGTCGTTTGTAAATATTAGTTAATTATATACCAAGAAAAAATATGAACAATCAAATCAAACAAACGGTAAACACTTTATCTACCGTCAAGGAGAACCAAACAGAACTTACAGGGAATCTAAAAATGGAAAGACCTCCAATTTTCTTGGAAATGTACTTGGCTTCAGGTGCTGATGTATGAAGCATGCAATTCAGTGACTGCCATTGGTTCATGCTTAAAGAATCTCCTACAAACATTATCCTCTTTCCCCTCATTCTTAGCAAGAATCTTCTACCACTGAATCTGCAATATTAAATCTCAACTTAATAGTGTATGTGAAAGACAAAGTGTTAGTCGAGCAGCTGAAACCCTTAGAGATTAGTCGGTGACTAATCTGAAAATTAGTAAAGGACAAGTTCGATTTTGAGTGCATAAGTGGTTAAGTTGGCACAATTAGATTCTCGATAGGCACACTTCATTTACGATACTGCAAACTTAATAACCAATAATGATATTGCTGATAATTTTTATTTTTAACTTTTTTTATTATTTTTTCTATTGAAAATAAATATCACAAGAATTAGAAGAGTGTCTTTAATGCACATACATGGTGTGAGCAAACTAACTCCTAGTTCAACCATCAAAAATATAGTTGCACAAGCATTTTCCAAGAAAAAGAAGATTATCACTCTTCATCTTCATCCTATCTAATCCATTAATATAAAACTGACTTTCAAAACATGGTTGGATTTATGGAGATAACTCGACCAACACAATATGATTGACACGGTTATCATTTTTTCTTGTATTTTATGGAGTATATGAATAATACGATAACCTGAAACGACCACTGGATGTACCTTGGTAATCTGCAAGCATTGGGCTTCCATCGGTAACGGAGATACGCCGTGTCCAGCCTGCCATTTCCTTGACAATTAAATTGTGATAACATGAAATGACAATGAGATGCATTGTAAAGAGGATAAGATGAATCAAGAACCCATCTTCCTTGATAAAGATCACATCCTCTGTTCCCATATTTCTCAACTGCTTCAACTTGAACATGTTTAATAATGCTAATTATAAGCAGAATTAATCCACCAATTACTATTGATTCTGCTCTTCCACCCATTATTAAGAGCCTAATTACCAAAGAGATTTTGCAAAAATATAAAACACTTGAAAACTTGTGTATATATAGATGAATGGTGATTTAAGACATTTCATATCCTCATTTATGGATGTATATATTTGTAGTAGTTCTCTTCACATGCATAGAGTGCTTATCTTATACACATTTATTCTATGTATTATTTGCATATACAAAAAAAAAAATATTTATTTTATTGTTTTTTACTAGAATATTATTTTCTAACTTTTATTTTATTTGATAATTTATATTTGATGGAGGGGTTTTTCTATGGTTACTTTGTTTTTTTATAAAGTAACTATTACTTTGTCCACTATCACCATTTGATGAGTGGGGTAGAACACAATCCAACGGTGAAAAAGACAAAAACACAAAATAACCATAGCCTTCACCTTGATGGAGTTGAATTGTGGTATATGTGCAATATGTAGCGTAAGATATTATGTTTAATAATATAAATTAAATTAAGTACTTGAAAGGTTTGAGGTTCGAGTCCCCGCTTCGTCAAAATTTAACTCTTATTGGTAGGCAATCTGTAAACTCCACTGTAAACCCTCATCGAGGTCTATGGTTTGCCCTGGCCTTGCGAGTGGGTAGGCCTACCCTTAGCTAAACTTTTTGTTACCAAAAAAATAATATAAATTAAGTTTAATAATGTGAATAATTAAATGTCTTGTATTAAAATAAGAACTGGTTATGATTAGTTTATTTGTTTGGTTACGAAATACATAAAATAGGAAAATTCTATAGTTACTTTGTTTTTTACAAAGTAACAATTATTTTGTTTATCTACCATTAGATCATGAATGAAATAAATTACAAATAAAGTAAATAGAAAACAAAATAACATAGTTTTCACCAATAAAATAATAGTTACTTTTAAAAAAATTAAAATAACATTTTGTCTATAAATAAAAAAGTGTTGAGTACAAATGTCAAACTTTGTCGGGTTCAATAACATAATCAAGAGTTATAAAAAAATAACACGATGATAATCACAAATAACTTTCTCAGGTTCAAACTTTCGATGATGATAACTCTTCGATGATAATCACAAATAACACCAAAAGTTATTATTCAATGATGATAACACTTCGATAACAAAATTTACCAAAAATAATAATAACATAACCAAGAAATAATCAAATTAATGCATCCTTTGCATTTTTCTGTTTTTGGTAACATCCTTTGCATTTTTCTAAATATTGGCTTTGTAGAACAACCCAAATAGCTGCATTAAGCCCAGATATGTTTTTTTAACCAAAATTTGTTTAAAAGGTTTCCAGTATTATTCATGAGAAAAATAATGATATATATCAACTGTTTCGTTTGTCTTTTTCTTTCTTTTTTTTTTTTAAGAGAAATAAATAAAACAATCAATATAAAACATAGTAAAAATGAAAGGTGTAGGCTATGGTCACTTTGTTTTTTCCTCACTTTGTCTACACTTTGTCTTTTTCACCATTGGATTAGTTTTTAACCCATGATCCAATGGTTGACAAAACAAAGTAATGGTTACTTTGTGAAAAACAAAGTGACCATAGAATATCCCAAAATGAAAAGTAGGTAGAATAACCAAACAATATTAATATTACTTCATATGCCACCTTTTCCTCTTTTATTTCATTGACACTTACTTGCATCCATGCTCGACATTGGGTGAAACCAAAGTCTGTTCGTTACTTACATCATATCCTCGACATTGATTGAGAACCAAGCTTTTCATATGATTACTTGCATCCATCCTTAACATGGGGCGAAACTGATTTTTAACTGTGTCATTATTCTATTAGACTTGTCATACATATAATCTTTCCAATGTTGCATGCGCTCTATAATAAAATTCCACCAGTTCCAAGTAGTTGAAAGGAGAGATATTGAAATAAAATTTAACTTAGTTTTTCTTTTATATAATTTTTTGGTTATGTATGGATGGACCGTTATGAACAAAATACCCAATGATCATTAACGGAAATATACTAGTTTTTTTGGACTATGGTTAGCCTTGGCTTATTCCATCATTGATGTCAAATGCACTAAGAATTATAAATAGACTGAAATCACTACAAAAGTCATACGTTTAGCGGGAACAATTTCTATTGGTAACTGTCTTTTTGTGGAGGCAAAGTCAATGCATGTGACTTCTAGGGATTTCATCAAAATACATCATAATATTTAGAACTCTTGTCAAAGATCTGAACTTTTCTATGATAATCAAGTATATGCAATTTGCTAGTGAAAATCCAACAATTCTTAATAGCTTTATCGAAATTCTGATTTTAAATTGAACACATCTATTCATGCAAAAAATAACAAAGATAAACTAAAAGGACTAACACGAGCTTCTAGATGTAACCAAGAGGCGATTCAAGAGGTTTCACATAAACATCAGCTTCACACATACGATCCCGAACTTCAACATCCATTACCTTGCGAACTATCTTATTTTTACAACACACCTTTATCAATTCTTTCCCGTCTTTTAGCAACAAAATCTCTCCACTTGTTGTCCTGTATAATGGCAACAAAGCATACACGTTTGTATGCAATTCAGGAAATGCCAATGGAAACCAAAACAATTGCTGCCATGAATTTACCTTTCCGTATTCTTTCAACACCCAAAGCTCAATAGATTCACTAGTTCGAACGGATAAACACAAGCATCCATCAATAACCCCAACTTTTATATCAGTGTAGTGACGCCTAATCGATGTAGCTAAAACTATAGCTTCCTCCTTTTGCGAATCGAAGACAATGATTGAAAAATAACCCCCTAAAAGAAGACGACGATTCAGCATTGGCCAATGCAGAACTCCGTTAAAAGTTACAGCTCCCCTGCGAAAAAATCTTGTGACCGGGATAGAACCCCCATCATAATCGATATCTCGAATCGTTTTCCATGAGTTTTTTCTTAAAGAAAAAATCTCAATTGCGATTCTAGGTGATCTCTTTTTGGAATTAGATATCACCACGATTTTGTGATCGTCAGCAAATGAATCGTAGCCGAAACCATAAATGAAGGCGTCACTGGGATAAATTAATTCGGGGTTTGGCACGTTCCTGCTGTAATATTCTGTCGACAGATTGCATATAATGAAGTCTTGACAGTGACCATCATCTATACAAACCAAGCCGTTACTGGACCCGACTATTCTACTATACGAACGAGGGTTTTTCAGTCGTCTGATTGAACCTTTCTCGCAGTCCATTAATCTAAATCCAGATGAAGATGATAAAAGGATTCTCTGAGAAGACGGTTTAAAGCCGTGGCGTCTCTTGAATATAGGATCAAAGATTAAAGAACTCCATGCTTTGCATACGCTCTTGAACCGGAGAAGAGATTTAGCGGGGAGATTGAGGAGTATTTCCTCTACGATTTCTGGAGGAATTGTAACCTGATTCATCGTCAACCACCGCTGATTCTTTCTTTTCCGGGTGTATTGATGAGTGTACAATACACTCCGATTGAATTTCTTATAATTTAGGAATTAGAATCCTACCTTATGCCGAAGCCTATAAATACATTCTGATTATTTATTGTCTTAACGTACACTAAAATATTTCCTTAAACTTGCAACTCAAGGCTCAATCCGATTAAGAGAAGGAAAACTACTTTGGAACAAATTTGATATTAAACATTAATTTCAGCTTTCTTTGTAATAACAAAACAATATTAGCATTACCTTGAGAAATTTTTGATATATCAGCTTTCTTTCTTTGTCACTTTAAACATCCATGGATAATTATTATATTACAGAGTGAATAAAAATTACAGAAATAAACAAAAGCAATGTGAAAAATACTTTTTTTCAGTAAAAGCCGGGTGTGTAGGAAAAGTTAGAAAACCGCTCGACATCCCAACTAGGTTGGCACCCCGAGAGTGGTTTCTAAAAGGCCCTGACCCAAATTTATTAAAATGAATAAAGGATTACAAAGGTAATGATAACAGAAAACACAACAATACTAACACCATAGTAATAGAATCAAGAAATTTTATCTCTTTCAATAAGTCCGCCGTTATTTGCATCCCATCCTCGATATTGGGCGAGACCTTGCAGCCCATTCTCGAGATTGGGTGAAACCAACTCAACAGTTCCTTGTAGCCTATTCTCGACATTCGGTGAAACCAAAATTCTCAACGTACAAAACTGCCCCATACACATGGATATTTAGCAAAGTTTTCATCCAATTTGTCCTCTTCTTCAATTCCATATCTGCTAAACGTTTCATCAGTATGAAATACAACTTTACTCCTCGTGAAAGTACATAAAATGGGTAGCTGAAAACAATTAAATGTCGGAAAATTTCTAATACTAAGCAAATGAAACTAACCACCGTATTCCTTAATCATCCATATCTCCCTATCGTGAAATGATCCATATTTTGATAAAAAGGAAACACAAAGGAATCCTCTGTGCTCCAGTAAGATTGCATTTCGGCTGTAAAGCCATGGTAGGTATTGTGGTAATTGCAACTTCTCAAATGTCTCATTGTTTATGACGAAAGCTACAATTTGGTGATACGATCGGATGGAATATCCTTACTTGTCCACATAATCATTTTTTTTCATGTGTGGTAACTTGAAAAGAACTGCAAGTATGATAATTGCGTTAAACAGGTTGCGTTTAGTATGTACGTTAGCGTATGGTATATACATCTAAATATATATGTTGATTTCATACTACTTCTCTAGGATTTGGTCACAGAAATATTCTTAGCTACGAAGAAAGAAACAGAGTTGGTAAATAAACAAGTTTATGAATCTCTGATACTAATTTAAAAGATCTAGAATTAGAAGAAATTCTGATTATTCAACAGAAAAATAGAGCAAAAGCAGCGTAATTGATATTGAGAAATTGCAGCCCAAAAACAGAACAAAAACAGAGACCACAACGTAACAGAGGAATTCGTATCCGCTACTCTAGTTGCAGTCCATCCTCACGTTGGGTAAAACTAAAGTCTCAACATACAAAATTGCTTCTTGCACACATTCACTCATAAGGATTTCATACAACTTGTCTCCTTCCTTTCCACATCTACTAAACTTCTCATTCCGTAATAAATACGACTTCATTCCTCATAGAAATACATAAAATGGGCAATTGCATTTAGGCAACGGGGAATTCTTAATGGTAAGCAAATGAAATGTCTCATTGCCTACTTCAAAAGTCCCAATTTCAGGGCCGTTATTTGCTGGGTTCGACTACGTTTCTGAATCAAAAGTAAGCCTCCCATTTCTGAAGCTACAAACAACAAACATCCGAGATCACCAATGGACTTGACCTCGTCATAAAGATGAGGCTTCAATGGATAATCAAGCTTTTCAGCTACTACTTTCCCGTCAGCTCCTTCATGTTCTACTTCTACTAAATTAAGAGAAGAAGTTGATAAGGGATTTGGATGTGAGGACAAAGTTTTCATCTCCGGAAACTGAGACAGCTATCGGTCGATATAAATTCATCCAAGAGTTTAGCCATCATAAGTTGCCGAGTGGTTATATATTTGGCTTGTGAACATTTATAAACACAGTTCAAGGTATGATTGTTACCCCATAACTAAACTGAAATCTCTATCTAGACACAATGTTGCATCGAAGGATAGGTTACACAATCAACTTTACTAGAGTTTCCTACAAGGTTTCACGCAAAGCCGATGGATGTGAAGCGCACCAAGAAATTTGGGATTCCACTAGAATGGCTAGAAAGAATTCCACTGGAATTGAACATCAATGAAAAACAAGTGTTCTAAGTTAGCTTGCAATTCTCATCAAAATATATCACAATTGATAGATCAACAGGGATCGAGTGTAGAACTCGAGACAAAGATCATAACTTTCCTATGACAATCAATTATATTCTTAGACTACATCAGCTGTGATATCTGTGTTAAAAGGGTCAAAAGGGATCATAACTCTCCTATGATAATCAGTTACATGTCAATTTTACATTCTTAGACTATATCAGCTGTGATATCTGTGTCAAATAGCACAAAAAGATCAATGCAATTCACAAGTGAAAATCCAGTAGTGCTGAATAACTTAAATGAAATCTTTGATTTAAAATTCAACACATCTCTTCACACGAATAATATCATTAATAAACAAAACAAGTAAAATCAAAAAGCGCTAACATGAGCTTCTACTTGTAGTCAAGAGGGGATTCCAGAGATTCTGCAAAAACAACAGCTTCACACAGACCATCTCGAGCTATAAACTCCATTAAGTTTTGAGTTCGTTTATCTTTGCAACACGGCCTTACCAATCCTTTTCCATCTTTCAGCGACAAATCTCAACTTGCTGCCTTGTATAATGGCAACAAACTTAAGGCGAACGCAGAGCTTTCCTCAGGAAACGAAAGATAGAAAAAGAATTTCTGCCATGAATTTACATCTCCATATGCTTTCATCTGCCAAAGCTCAATATAAGAGCAAATAGTTTGAACGGATAAACACAAGCATCCATCAATAACCCCAGCGCTTATGGTACTGTATTCACTGTTTAATAAACTCCCGTTTGCAATGGTGTCGCCAAAGTTATAGCTTCCTCCTTTTGCAAATCGAAGCCAATGATTGAATAATTAACCCCCAAATCCTCTGAAACAAGTCAATCATTTACCAACGGCCAATGCAGAGCTCCGTTACAAGTCACAGCTCCACCGTGGTGATCATATTTTGGCAGGATAAAACCGGGAAAAATGTAACCCATATCTCGAACAATTGTTTTCCATGAATTTTTTCTTAAAGAGTAAAACTCAATTGCGATACTATATCTATTTTGCCAATTGAATATCACCACTATTTTGTGATCATCAGCAGATGAATCGTAGCCGAACCCGTAAATGAAGGCGTCACCACAACTAATTAATTCAGAATATGGCAAGTTCCTACTGTAATCTTCTGTCGATGGATTGCATATAATGAAGTCTCGATGTTTATCACGAGCTACGCAAACCAATCCGTTACTTGATCCGACTAGTTTAACCCGGGGAGGGATTTTCAACTGTCTGATTGATCCTCTCTGGCAGTCCAAGGATCGAGATGTAGACGAAAATGATAAAAGCAGGATTCCCGATGAGAAGATGGTTTGGAGGCATGACGTTTCCTGAATTCAGAATCTGAGATCAAAGAAGTCCATGCTTTGCATACGCTCTTGAACCGGAGAAGAGATATGGCGGGGAGATATACGAGTATTTCCTCCCCGATTTTCGGAGGGATTGTTACCTGATTCATCGTCAACTGCTGCTGATTCTTTCTTTTCCAATAGTGTATTGATGAGTGTCCTATATATACATTGCGATTGAATTTCTCGTAGTTTAGGAATTTAAATCCTACCCTATGGCTAATCCTATATATACATTACAATTGTTTATTGTCAATCCGAATACTTCAAAGGTAAAGTACATTAGTGCCATCCATACTTCAACTTTTGATTTTATAGTTGCATGTGAATTTCATATCGTGATATATATATATTTGGAAAATGTACAAATACAACATTTGTAGTTTCATCAATTCTAAGAGATGTGATTTTATTTTTATTTTTTTTTTGCAAAAGGAGACATGTGGTTTATAAAATTGATAGTTAAAGGAATTTGACTAAAAGTGTTAGTATTTGATGACGTGTCGTGTTGACTTTCATGATGTATCAGAATAAAATATTAATTTTTTGATGACGTGGAGGGTTAACTTGGTGATGTGACAAATGTTCTTAGTCAATTTCCTTCTCTCATAATTCTTTTTCTTTCTTTTTTAAGGAAATTCAAATTTATTATTACTAGATTTTGACCCGCGCAATGCACGGGAACAATATTTTTTCTGTTGTATATTATTTTATATTTTTTTATGCGTTTTTGAACATTTTTTTACCACCAAACGAGAAAGTGTTATTTTTAAATTTAACTATATAAATTTATAAATTCACATGCATATTAATTATTAAATACTACAAAATGACATTTAAATGATAATTAAAGGAATATTATATACCATTAAATATTGTTATAATTAATAAATTGATTAATTACCTTTATTGATTAACATACACATTTTATACGGAATTAGTGCATTAGTAGACAAAAAGGACCAAAACGTTAATTAAGTCAAACGATGAGACCTAATAATAGTATATTTTTATTATACCTTAAAAGCATCTAGAAACAACTTGTTAACTCTTAATTATAAAAGAGTTACTACTACTACTACTACTACTATTATTATTACAGTTTAAAAGCCCTTGGAAATTACTTGTTAATCCTTAGTTAGTTCCTACTTTTTGTTATCCCCTAAAAATCTCTAATAAAAATCCCGTTAACTCTTGAGTTTAAAAGAAGTTTTAATTTGTTTTATTATACCCAAAAAATGCCCCTTGCAACAATTCGTTAATCCTTAGTTATAAAAATAGTTTTTATTTTCTAATTATACCCTAAAATCATTTTTAATGCTCTAATGATATTGTATATTTCAATGGGATAGATACTCAATTTAAAGTTAATATTCATTTTATTGAAAATTTAAAAAATAATTGAGACCGCTAATGCTTATATATAATCTTTAATGTTGTATATATACAGTGTATGCGCTATTTATTAATATATAATATATTTTAAAATTATTTGATTGTAACATGTATTAATCATTCTACATGTATTTGGTTAAATAACCCGTCTCATAAACTTTATCTTTATCTATAAAAAAATATTAAGGCAAAATAATACGAAAAAGAGAAAAGAAAATAAAAGGTAATCTCTATACCAATAATTTTAACATGGTCCAGGACTGACCATATTAATGTGGTCAGTCACCACTGACCATATTAATGTGGTCAGTCATGGACCATGTGAAAATTACTGTATGTAATCTCTATAAATTCTATATTAGTTAGTTATTAATTAATTTCAAATTATTATTAATTAGTTATTAATTTAAAATTTTATTTTTCTTTAGAAACTCTTAAAATGAAATAAAAAAACTATACATAAACATTAAATTCTCTCATTAAGCCACATATGTTAACTCTTAGCTTTCATTATTTTCAATTTTCTTTCTATTCCAGTACTTCATCTGACTCTTAGTTCCATTGAAATAGATAATATTTAGGTCTTAAAAAATACATATCATTTGTGCCAAAAAAAAAAATACAGTTTTAAGATAGATTGGTATGTAATTGATTAAAATAGTACATGATTCAAAAAAATAAAGAATCAGCACTGTCAATTTCTAACACGACAACATGATTGATAGAGACAACCCTTTTAACAGTACATATCATTTTGTTTTGATAAAAATAATACATATCATTTTATTTTGATATTTTAAAGATAAATATAAAGTTTAAATATGAGTTTTAGTAAAGTAGGATCTATTAGAGATAAATATATGTTGATAAAATATAATTTTGATTTTTTTTAATAATTTAATGTTGATTTAAGGAGAAAATGACATATAAACTTATTACTTTAATATTGTGCCAAGTTATCCAATGTTAAAAATGTAAAGTTCAGTGACTATTATGTTACGTTTTAAATTTCAGTGACCACAACATCAAAATGAGCAAAGTTCGGTGGCTATGGGTGTATTTTACTCGGCAATTTTGTATAAAAAGAAAAGAATATATAATGGTAGCTTTTTCTATATTAGATACTTGTAACTTGTTACTCGCATAAACTAACTTATTAGCACAACAATAAAAGAGATTTTACCTCAACAAAATTGATCCATAAAATTGTATAACATTAATTAAAAAGTACAATTACATTTTAATTGTCGATGGATGTCTGTCCAAAAAACAAAATTGTGTAACTTTCTTTGCTTTTATTTTATGTGCCTTGAAATATAAGATTTTTCCTCAAGGTCAGCCTCAATATTTTGATATAATCTCTGCTTATCATGTCATTCCTTCCCCTTTAATCATTTTCTCTTCATCAACAACAAAAAATTAGTTGGTGCACACACGTACATCTTCTATCTTCATATTGTTGCAAACAAATTAGAGTGATGCATCCTTGAGAAAAAATAATATCATTTTACTACAGAGATTTTTGCTTCTTCTAAAAGCTTCATTGACACTATCAATTGGGCATTTGTCACTACCCTTAAGTATTTATATTTCATATAGTAATTAGATGTACCGACCATTAATATACCCTTTAAAGTAAAATAAAGGTTAAATGAGAAATTTCAAATTTATAAATGATAAAATCTTATCTATTGTGTAATCAATTATTCTCCAAATCTAAACACCTCCAAACCAGATTTTGAGCTATGAAGTACTGAAATTAATGAAATGGATAAATTGAATTGTTTAATTGAACATATGTTGCAAAATAAATTAATAGAAAATGAAGATTCAACCCTTTGAAAGAAAAAGGAGCTAAAATTTGATATCTAAGTAGTGTTAGCAATAGATGGCATGAGAGGATAACAATGTTTGTAAATTTGAAGTAAGACGTATATATACTAATTCAAATAGATAAACTTCCAACTTCATTAAATCTTTGAATTTCGAATCATAAAAGGATGTTTATAATATGAAATTTTTTGTTGAACAGGTTTATAATATGAATTTCATGATCTCAAGAGTTATGAATTTGCGTATGAACTTTTGAAATATAATAAATTCATTATATTTAATTTTATAAACGTGAAATGCAACATATATATAAAATTAAACCAAATGAAGTTACTAATTATGATTAAGAGTAGAAATAAGAAATTAATATATGATCGAGAAACTTATTAGATTATTATGGAAGACATGATGAAACCTAAATCTATGGAAAGGGAAAAAGGAATTAAAAGAAAGAAAAGTGAGCTAAACCAGTTTGAAGAATTTCCAAATGTTATCGTTAACCGAATAGAGGGTGAGCCATATTTCTAATGATCACGATTGAGTCGATAACTCCAAACATGGTGCTTTCTTCTCAAATTGACTACTACAATCAATTGTGCCAGCGAGGGAGGAGAGAGACCAGACCTGCATATTATAAGAAATCCACTTTGCTCAATTTTAAAAGTAAAATAAATGCCTGAAAATCGAGTTAATAAATCACGAAATGCTTAAACTCAAGAAAAGAACTTTAGAGGAATCGGATTAAGAAATACAGAAGGAAAGAAATACTTTTCTCATTAAATAACAAATACATTTCTAAGTCTGTCAAAAACAAATACATTTCTAAGAGATATTTAGAATCCTAATAAAACTTTACTTTAGTTTAGAAGTGTAGATATATACGCTTAATCTTTTAAATTTTGAAATTTTAAGAGATAAATATGCATGGAATTGTTTGGTATATTATTCTTTGAGATGTTTTAAAAATGCAGATCAAGTAGTTATTGATTTTTTAAATAATTTAAATACAGATTTAACCAGAAAATGACACATCAGCTTGCTTCTCCCATATTGTGCCACTTAGGATAGAGAATTCTTCATATTTTGACAAGTGTAATCCTTGCTTCTCCTTTTAATAATATATATAGATATTTAGAATCCTAATAAAACTTTACTTTGGTTTAGAAGTGTAGATATATACGCTTAATCTTTTAAATTTTGAAATTTTAAGAGATAAATATGCATGGAATTGTTTAGTATATTATTCTTTGAGATGTTTTAAAAATGCAGATCAAGTAGTTATTGATTTTTTAAATAATTTAAATACAGATTTAACCAGAAAATGACACATCAGCTTGCTTCTCCCATATTGTGCCACTTAGGATAGAGAATTCTTCATATTTTGACAAGTGTAATCCTTGCTTCTCCTTTTAATAATATATAGATTATTATCATTATTATTATTATTGATACATTTGGCCTATTTTTCGATTTGAGACTTATTGAGCCCTTTAGATGGATCCTATCCTAATTAAAGTTTTTTTTTTCATACACCAAACTTCAAACCTGAGACCTGACTCAAGCGACTTGAGGTCCTTAATTATTATTCTAATTCTTCTTTCTTAAACTTACAATATTCAAGAAAGAATTTATATCCAAATTTCTTTTTTCTTTTACAGATAGACTTATTTGGAACAAATTTAAGAGTGATTTTGCACCTTCATTGTCTGGCTTCAAAAATTATTTTGGTTTGATCTGAAAAACCAATAAGTTTGGTAAAACTTTTTTTTCTGGTAATTACATGAGTTTTGGCCACAATAATGTCAAATTGGCTTGAAATTGTAGCTTAATTCTCTTATTTGCATTGTTTGGTGGGATCTGATTATTTCTTACTGTGTCAGTTTCTTTGCAAATTAATGAATCCAACGGCCACCATATAATTCCTTCTTCATCATCCATATATCTCCGCATCATGAGTGGATACGAAATTCAAAAAGTGAACACAAAGACATCCTCTGTGCTCTAATAAGTTCGCCGGTCGGGAAGTATTCCATGGCACATGATCTTGCAGCTTCTGAAATGTCTCCTTGTTTACATTGAAAGCTTCGTCATTTGATGGCAACACAAGCCAATGGAATTTTCCGTTTAAAAAGATTGCCAGGCTATTCCAAGGCATTATATCAAGTGGATGTTGAATTAGATCAAGATTGTAATATTCAAAAGCAAGAGGGCTTGTGATTGTTTTCCATGCAATTTGCTTTCAGAGAGAAAATATAGTATCTCGATATATCCATCGATATGACTAATTTAAAATCATTAGTGATCGATTCATAACCGAACCCATGAAAGTATGCATTACTATTGGTGTTTGCATTCAAATTCAGTATTTTTCTACACTCTCTAGTCAAGGAAGGGGTTCCACTTAAAGAAGCTCTTTTCAATAAAAAATGTAGCTACACAAACTAAACCGCAACTAGATACAACAATTTTTGAACTAATATGTGTTTCCAATGGAAAATTGATAGGACCGGATAAACAACAACCATCAAAAGATGAACTATCCTAACCTAGTAATTGAAGCCGCACTACGCCATTTTCCTTGATAGATGACACTAGATACTTGACAGACACATTTATGCCCGTCATCTGAATTTTCTTTGTGACGGATTTTTAAAAAACCGTCATCTGAATATATACAATGAAATTTGATATACTTTTTACATGACACCGCTTTAATATTGACTGTCATGTGAACAAAATATGCCAAAATGCACTTTTAATCAAACGACAGTTATTATAATGTCTGTCATGTGAACTAACAAACGGAGCATAAATTATTTGAAAAAAAAATACGCGCGATCAAATTTGAATCAACGGTTGAGATCAAATTATTTGAATCAATGGTAAAGATTAAACCCCCAATTTTTCTCCTCTCTTTTCCTTTTGCAGAAAACCCTAATTCATATCTTTCTAAGCCGCCTCCTCCTTCACCATTCTTCTTCTCTGCCACTCCTTTTCATTTTCTTCTTTCTTGTTATCTCCCAAGCAAGGTGAATGCCCTCAATCCCTCTTATTCATCTTCTCTGTTTCATCATCTTCTTCCTTTTTCTTTCTAAAACCCTAAACTCATCTTTCTAATAACACAGATTTAAGATTTCGTTGACGGTTTGTTTTACAGAATCAGAATATTCGGGAGAGCGATTTCAAGGCGTTCTGATTTACCAGGAACCAGGCGATTTTGGACTGGTTGCTGTTTGAGAGATCTTCGATTATAGATCTAAGTTTGATTTTTACCTATGTGATTGTAGATCTAGGTTTATGATAGAGAGAATTGCTAATTTTGACGAATTTCGGGTCTTTCGTGTAGGAATTTTGGGTTGGAAATTAGGAGCTTGTGCATATGTATCAGCCGAGGCTTGGTGATGCAGGATGTGTTACCTTCCAGCCTGGCCGCATGAATAATCGTGGAGATGGTATGTTCTTGTTTCACTTGTGAAATTCCATGTTTTTGCTTAGTTATCTTTGTGGCTTATGGTCTATAACCGTCAAATTTGAAACTAGACTGAGAAAAGTTTCCTATTTGAAGAGAATTTCTTGGGGTTTTTGAAGTTCTTAGGCTGTTTTTTATTTTACAGTTTAGGATTCTGTGGTGTTCTGCTGCTCTTAGGCTGTTTTCAATTATGTTTTCCTTATGAAATTAGTCGGTGAAGTTAAAAGTTTCAGCCCCCTGAGTTTCTTTGCCATGCCTTTCTTTAAGCGTCTTGTTTTGTTCGTTTGTGTGAATTTTGGAATTAGTGTGCGGATTCATAGCTGCCTTGTTCGATTATCATGTGCGTTACTGTTTATGATGAGCGTTGGAATTTGTTTTAGATATTTGTTATTGAGTATTAGTGATTCAGTAGGTGGATTCAAGTGTGTAGACTTTGGTTTATGAGATCTAAGCTCGTTTGAGTGTCGGTGTTTGTTTTATGGTTGTGTCTTCTGTGTTGCCGGACAGTGTGACTGCATTGTTAGATTTGTGGACGCATCGGAACTTCATGTATGCATTTAGGAACTTACTCGATATTGATGCATGGCCTTTGTGAAAATGGACAACTTGGTGTTGCTTCGCACCTTTTTCACGAAATGCAGGTCAAACAACTGAAGCCTGACATTTTCACATTTACTATAATAATCACCGGTCTTAAGCAGCCAACTAATATTTGTGTTTCGTCTATAAAAGCCGAGTTCTTTAGCTGAGTTCTAAAGAACTCGTGACTCGTGAAAGAGTGATATATCAGCAAAAAGTTGTTGTGGTGGGCACTTGTAGACATTCCATCCCGAAAGTTAAGTCAGTAGATTTGCCCCTTGGTTGCCACACGTAAACAGTATAGGCTCAAAGTAATTGCAAGAGTGATTTTGAAGCTCAGACATATGTGTACTGCTAAACTAATAAGTGAATGCTTGGTTTAGCTTTTCAGGGAAAAAGGATAGTCGATTCTGTTCCGAGGAACTAACTATCAGTAGTTGTTCATACAAATAGCTATAGCTTAGAGAAGGTGCAACAACTGCTCTTCATTGTATGAAATGATTAGAGCTACTAGTTCCTTAAAAGCACCCAAATTTATTATTGAAAAGTATGCTTGAGATAAACCCAAAAATGAGTTAGTTTCATTTCTGGTTGGAACGAGCAATAAATATACTGCTGTTTTTTATTTCAGGTAATTGGTTGCGTTCTTGTCATCCCAGCTATAGAGGTGGTTGCAGCGGAAATATGCGTTGTTTGTCTTGTTGATAAGGAGATTATGAAGAAGAAGAAGAAGCTACTTAACTGTAAGTCATATTGCAAAACAATTGGGGTTTGCTGGTCATATTTTAGATGTATTATTGTTTGTATTGTTTGCTAGTTTTCAACTTGCAAAGCAACATTGAGGTTTCTGTATTATCACTAAATCAAAAGTTGTCCTGTTTTTGTCTTTCTTTATACTTTGTTTCGAAAGGAGGGTTGATATTGGGTGGAAGAGTTTATATCAGAGAGGCTTGCAATGATGTTTGATCTTTAATTTAGGTCATCAATTTATATAGGAGAGCTCCATTCAATCCAAATTATTATATTTTGTTGGTGAATAATTTAAACGACATTATAAAATAAAAAGTGTCATCGTGAGAGAATCAAATGACAGAAAAGAAATGAAAACTGTCATTTTATTTATTTTCTAATGACGGATAAATTAAATAAACTGTCATCTGAAAATTACATACTCCAACTTAGGATGGTTTGGTTGACGGATACACTTAAAATTGTTGTCATGTGAAATGTACTTGGAGGACGGATTCTTTTGTTTTAAATGTCATGCGAAACAATGTACAATGACGTTTCACTATTTGCTGACTGTCGTTAGAAATTCATTCACATGACAGTTTCTAACCGTCGTCTGAAGGCTCGATAGATGGCGCTGAGCCCCGTGATGGACAAAAAAACGATCAGATGACGGTTTTTGCCCGTCATCTTAAGGCGTTTTTGGCGTAGTGCCGAGACACAACGAGGTGTACATAAAAGGGTCAATTGGAAGTAAAATATTAATGTTGGTGTGAATTCTGAATGGTAATTAGCAAATTAATGAGGACATAATCTACAACTTATAAAAGAAACATAAAGACATCCTTTATGATAAAATAGAAACCAGAAATTACAAACCCCAAAACGCAGCAACCATTGAAGAAAACGCACAAGGATGAGTCACCAATGGATAAGGACCTCTCCAACGGCTATTACCTGCTCTCTCCCCTCTCTCTTCTGTCATCTTCTTCGTACATTTGCACAGCTAAGTTTTTTTTGTTTGTTTGTACAAATTAGGGCTCCTTTCTTTTTACACATCTACACTTGTATATATACGGCCTTATGGCACTGTTTTAATTGATTCAATGAAAAGTGAACTTTATTTCATCTCAATCAACATGGTATCAGAGCACTAACGGCGCTCTCTGTTTTTTATCTGTCACTTGAGTTTTCCCTGCTCATTTTTTTTTTCTGTTTTGCAATCAATGGCTATACAGAACACCAGCCCATATTTTCTCTCTTCAAATGAGAACCCTTCTTTGGTATTAGTTACCACACCTCTCAATGGACCCAACTATCATCACTGGGCAAGATCAATGAGGATGGCCCTCATGTCGAAAAACAAATACTGCTTTGTTGATGAATCAACACCAAAACCCCCAATGACAGATCCACTGGTTCCCTCTTGGGACAGATGCAACACTATGGTTCTATCATGGATCATGAGAGCAGTATCACCGACAATAGAACAAAGTCTAATCTGGTTCGATAATGCAAGTTTGGCGTGGAAAGACCTGAGGGAACGCTATTCGCAACATGACAACATAAGAATTTCTGAGTTGCAAAAAGAGATTCAATCTTTTCGACAAGGCACTCTCTCAATCTCTGAATATCACACTCAAATGAAGATACTTGGAGATGAACTTATCAACTTCCGGCCCTTGCCTGCATGTACCTGCAATCCCAGTTGCGATTGTGGAGCTATTCTACGATTCAGAGAGTATCAAGACTCAGATCAGGTAATAACTTTTCTCAGAGGTCTAAATGGAAACTTTACTACCCTCTGCTCAACAATACTCCTTATGAATCCGTTACCCTCCTTGAATAGCGTTTTTAATCTTGCTACACAACAAGAGAGACAGACATCCCACTCAAACAACCAACCAGAACCCTCTAACTTTATCGGTGCTGTAACAAACGCACCCAACCCTCCCAACCATAGATTTACAAACAACCAAAACAACAGACCCAACCAACACCCAAACATCAAAAGAAATACCAACACCAACAAAAGACTCCCCATTTGCACCTATTGTGATAGAGAAGGGCATAGTGAAGATATTTGCTACAGGAAGCATGGCTTCCCGCCGGGTTATGGCACCAAAGGTGGAAATAAACCCAGAAATTACAATCAATCAAGGGCAAATCATGTCCAGACTCAACAAAATGGGGAAATACTTGGAGGGACAAGAGACAACTATCAGGATGCAGGGCATGTGGAACCGGAACAGTTTACATTGACCCGAGATCAATACAACAGGATCATGAGTCTTATTCCAGACCAGCAAGGAGAACAAGCAGGCCCCAACCAAGGAAGGCACACTGCCTCAATCAACAGTAATCGGCGTGTCCCAACCAACCAATCTTACACTGGTATAATACTATCCTCTTCTACTCATGAACTTGTAAAGAATCATTGGATTGTGGATACTGGGGCCACAGACCACATTTGCTGCGATTTGGCTTATTTTTCATCATATAAAGCTGTCAAAAACTACTGTGTAGAGTTACCAAATGGTCAAAACATTCCAGTCACTCACATTGGAACTGTAAAATTGAATCCCAAACTTACCATTCATGAAGTATTGTTCATTCCTGGGTTCACGTACAACCTCATTTCGGGTAGTAAACTAACCACACAAAATGACTTACATTTGCATTTTACCTCACAGATCTGCATCATTCAGGACAGGACCAACTCCCAGAAGATTGGCTCTGCTAGAGTTCAGGGAGGTCTTTATCACCTAGAGTCATCACCGACCAAACATTTTTCAGCAAACATCAACTCCGCTACCCCCAAAATCAGTCCATCCACATGGCACATGCGCCTAGGTCATCCTTCACCTCAAAGAAGCAAGGCCTTGCAACCATTTTTACCCCAAATTACTAAGGATTTTAGTTATTTACCTTGTGACACTTGTCATCTAGCTAAGCAAAAGAAGGGATCTTTCCCAATTAGTTTTAGTAGGGCAGACAAATGTTTCAATGTTATCCATGTAGACATTTGGGGTCCCCTCAAACATTCAATTAATGGAAAACATTATTTTTTGACCATTGTCGATGACCACAGTCGTTTTGTATGGCTTTACTTGATGAAATTCAAATCTGAAACTAGGGAGGCATTAATTACTTTTTACAATTATGTTGTTACTCAATTTAACACCAAAATCAAGGTGATTAGATCCGATAATGGAGCTGAATTTCAAATGAGCCAATTTTATGCAAACCATAGCATCATCCATCAAACAAGTTGTCCTGAAACCCCTCAACAAAATGGGATCGTGGAGAGGAAGCATCAGGACATACTTAACATTACTAGAGCTCTGCTTTTTCAAAGCAAATTGCCAAACTCATTCTGGCCCGAGGCAGCATCCCATGCTGTGTATCTCCTAAACAGACTCCCTACAAATGCCACAGAAAATCACATACCATACACCATCCTACACAAAAAGGAACCGGAGTGGACAGACTTGAGAGTCTTTGGCTGCCTTTGTTATGCATCCACCCTTGACAGAGAGAAGCACAAACTCTCACCAAGGGCCACAAAATCCATATTTTTGGGTTACAAATCAGGTACAAAGGGTTACAAGGTGATGGACATCGATACAAAGAAGACCTTGGTGACCAGGAATGTTCAATTTTGTGAAAATATTTTTCCTTACTCTATCACAAATCAAACCACAGACCAAACCAGCCACCATGAACAAAACGATGTATATGATGACACATCTGAGGAATATGCCCCAAATGAAACTGAACAGGACCCACTTTCACATACAAACCCAACACCCCAAAACACACTCCATGAAACCCAAGATAGTGAACCCACAAATATGCCAAACCAAGCAGCAATTCCCACAAGGCACTCAACCAGAAACAAACACCTTCCAACTTACCTGCAAGATTATCACCACTCCCTAGTCGGATCCACAAAGCGCACTTCACCACACAGCCTATCCAAAGTCCTCTCATATGACAACTTACCTCCCACCAAACGAGCTTTTTCTATCAAAATTTCCCACAACAGAGAACCTCGGTCATATGCTGAAGCTATTTGCTACCCCAAATGGAGAAATGCTATACGCGAGGAACTAGCAGCATTATCCAAAAATCATACATGGTCCGTTACTCAATTACCATCGGGCAAGAAATCCATAGGCTGTCGATGGATATTCAGAATAAAGTACAAGGCGAATGGGGACGTTGACAGGTATAAGGCCCGGCTAGTGGCTAAGGGCTTCACTCAACAACCGGGAGTTGATTTCACTGAAACCTTTTCCCCCGTGGCGAAAATCACTACGATCAGATTGTTTATCGCACTTGCAAGCATGAATAATTGGATTCTCGAGCAAATTGATATCAACAACGCCTATCTCCATGGAGAACTCAATGAAGAAGTATATATGGCTATCCCACCTGGATGCACAGTTGAAGAGAACCTACTCAAACCAGTATGCAAACTTCACAAGTCTTTGTATGGACTAAAGCAAGCCGGGAGACAATGGAACCTGAAATTGGCTTCAGCCCTTACCTCATTTGGCTTTATGCAAACCACCTCTGATCCCTCTTTATTTATTAAAATCTCCGGATCGAGATTCACAGCCCTCCTGGTCTATGTTGACGATCTCCTCGTAACAAGTAACTGTAGACAAGAAGTGAAACACATTAAGGCTTATTTGCACAAGCTTTTCAAAATCAAAGACCTCGGTCCGCTTAAGTACTTTCTCGGATTTGAAGTACACAGAACAGAACAAGGTATTTACCTCAATCAAAGGAAGTATTGTCTAGAACTACTACAAGAACAGGGATTCCTTGAAGCCAAACCCGTCAATACACCAGCCGTGCCCAACTTCAAACCGTCTACATCCCCAACTTTGCTCACTGATATCACTGCTTATAGACAACTTATAGGAAAATTACTTTACCTCACTCACTCAAGACCAGAAATATGTTACATTGTGCAACAATTGTCTCAACACCTCAATGCACCCACCTCTGATGATCTACAAAGGGCACACCGAGTTCTCAGATATGTTAAGCAATCACCCGGACAAGGACTTTTCTTCCCCACAAATAACAAGCCAAACTTGAGAGCTTTTACTGACGCCGATTGGGCAAACTGCACAGAGACCAGAAAGTCCATAACCGGATTCTGTGTATTCATTGGCACTACCCTCATATCCTGGAAATCAAAAAAACAATCCACCGTATCTCGAAGCTCATCTGAAGCAGAATACAGGGCAATGGCTGCGTCAGTCTGCGAATTACAGTGGATACTCTACCTACTTCGTGATTTTCACATCGCTCACCCCCAACCAGCCATTCTCTTCTGTGATAATCAATCGGCACTCCACATTGCGCGAAACCCCGTCTTCCATGAAAGAACCAAGCACATTGAGATTGATTGCCACATCGTCCGCGAAAAATTGCAATCCAACTCCATACACCTCCTTCCCATCCGATCAAATCTTCAACTTGCAGATCTATTCACCAAAGCCCAACACCTCCCAGCCTTCAATTACTTCAAACACAAACTCGACCTCACAAGCATCTATCTGCCGAGTTTGAGGGGGGGTGATAAAATAGAAACCAGAAATTACAAACCCCAAAACGCAGCAACCATTGAAGAAAACGCACAAGGATGAGTCACCAATGGATAAGGACCTCTCCAACGGCTATTACCTGCTCTCTCCCCTCTCTCTTCTGTCATCTTCTTTGTACATTTGCACAGCTAAGTTTTTTTTGTTTGTTTGTACAAATTAGGGCTCCTTTCTTTTTACACATCTACACTTGTATATATACAGCCTTATGGCACTGTTTTAATTGATTCAATGAAAAGTGAACTTTATTTCATCTCAATCAACACTTTATGCTCTAATAGGCATTTAACTCCACACAAATTTCTCTAGTTGGAATTCCATGCCTGAGTCGTTCCCGGGTCTCAGCTTTTTATATTGAAAAAAAACTCCACACAAATTGCCGATTCTAAAATATCTGACACCAATATCTACAATGAAGACTCCCAGTTCTGAAGCAACATATGACAAACCATAACAAGATTAAGTGAAATCAGTAAAGTAAAATTCTAACACAACTCTTCGCACGAATAGTATCATAAATAAACAAAAATGCAAAATAAAAAAAAACACTAACATCTTCTTCTAGATGTAGTCTAGAGGGGATTCCAGAGATTCTTCATAAACAACAGCTTCACACCCACGATATCTATTTTTAATCTGCATTAACTTTTGAATCGTGTTATCGTTAAAACACACCTTTAACAAATGTTTCCCGTATTTTAGCCACAAAATTTCCCCACTTGCTGTCTTGCATAATGGCAGCAAACCAAAGGAGTCCGCATAAAATGGCGTCCTAAACGAAAACAATTTTTGCCATGAATTTACCTCTCCATATTCTTTCATCACCAAAACGTCAATATGTCGACCGTTGTAAAAGGATAAACACAAGCATTCATCAATAACCCCAGTTCTTATGTTAACATAATGACTCCTAATTGGTGTCGCTAAAGCTATAGTTTCCTCCTTTTGCAAATCGAAGCCAATGATTGAATAATTAACCCCATGATGATAATTCAGCATTGGCCAATGCAGAGCTCCATTAAAAGTTACAGCACCCCCGCGATCATATGTTGGTATGGTAGAATCCCTATCGTAATCTATATCTCGAATCGTTTTCCATGAGTTTTTTCTTAAAGAGAAAAGCTCAATTGCAATTCGGGGGATTGGACTGTTTCTTTCATTGGATATCACCACTATTTTGTAATCATGAGAAGATGAATCGTAGCTAAAACCGTATTTGAAGGCGTCTCCGAGAGAAACTAATTCAGGGTTTGGCAAGTTCCAGCTATAATCTTCTGTTGAGGGATTGCATATAATAAAGTCTCGACAGTTATCACGAGCTAAACAAACTAACCCGTTACTGGATCCCACTATTTTAACCGGATGAGCAGAGATTCTAAGCCGTCTGATTGAGCCTCTCTCGCAGTCCAAGTATCGAGTTCCTGACAGAGATGATAAAAGGATTCTCCAATGAGAAGATTTTTTGGAATTCGAGTCATGACGTTTCTTGAATTTAGGATCGGATATCAAACAACTCCATGCTTTGCATACGCTCTTGAACCGGATAAAAGATTTGGCCGGCAGATATATGAGTATTTCCTCTATGATTTCTGGAGGGATTGTTACCTCATTCATCGTTAACCGCCCCCTGATTCTTCTTTTCCGGCTTGTGTTGATGAGTGTCCAATACACTCCGACTTAATTAATTATAATTAGGGAATAAAATCATACCTTATGTCTAATCCTACATTAGGATTATCTATTGTCTCAGCGTATTACATCTACATCGAATGTACATTAAAATATCTCCTTAAACTTGCAACTCAAGGGTCAATCCGAATCAGAAAAGGTAAACTAGTTTGGAACAAATTTGATTTTCAACATTCCGTAAATTACATTTATACCTTCCATACTTTGACTTTGATTTTATAGCAGCATCTGAGTTTCATATCTTTGTCTTTCAAGAAATTTACACTTGATTAATATAAGAAATTTGAACCCTTATTAGTCATATTAATTTTAATGAATATATTTATACGCATCTTAAAGCTGCAAAATTCAAAGAGACACTATCTATGTTGTTATATTACATCAAATTGTTATAAAGCAATGTTTTAAAATTCGAACTGAACAATGAACCGGATTTATAAAAGGGTCACGGTTCATTTGGTTCCACCTTAAAATCCGAAATGGTCAAACCCGATGATGTAATAAAAATACACAATATATTAATTATGTATTGTTAATTTAAAATTATTTTTAGAAAAATTTATTTTCTAAATAAAATTTAAGTGGAAGAATTTTAAAGTTACTTATTTTTAGCTCCATTACTTTTGTTAATAGATTATAAAGGAAGAAAAAACACTAGTAAAAAATAGTATATACTATCCGACATTGATCAGAAGTAGGTGGATATATTAAAAATTTCATTATAATTTTTTTTTTTTTTTAACCAAAATTTCATTATAAATAGAAGTTGCACTCTTCAATTTAAAGAGAACAAATCTAATGGGCTAATGATGATTATTATTGAGGCCTAAAACTAATATAATTATTTAGGGCTTACTAAATTTATTTTTTTGGTGGGGTAGAATAGAAAATCGAGATCAATCCGGTTTCCGGTTCGATCTCGGTTCGCTTTGGGTTGTTGAAAACTCAAAAAACCAACTATAAAAAACTGGCTTTTAATTCGGGTCCCGGTCCGAGCAGTTCGGCCCGAGTTTTAACTGTATCAAGCCGGCTCTCCACGCACATAAGATGTGTTGGTTTAGGGGCAATTTATATGTGGAAGCTGATGGGCCTAACTACAGTAACCTTATTTGTAAGTAAGCGACATTATGATAATATGTCTCGGAGTAATTGTGGGTTCTTACCATGAACTTCAAGGTGTGGATGAAATGGAATGGTTTTATTTTCAATGGCATCTCGATCCTTCTATTAATGAATCTTTGCGGAGATTGTAGAAAATTAGAAATCGGTTAAGAAATAGGAACGGTTTTGGTATTGGTCATGTTATTAGTATTCTTTTTTTCTTTAATAGCCTGAATTTGTCCCAAAATAATCTAAAAGACATTAAGTTAACCTGACACAGGTGGCTTTTTTAGTCTACTAAAACATTTTCAAAGGCTTCAGCCATTAAGCTTAGCTTCTCTCATTTTTTGTTTTTGACAGTAACCTTCTCTCATTAATATCCTATACATTCTAAAGAAAGAATCTCATGTACAATAGCTGATGGAAGAACAAAAAACAATTGCAATCCCCCAAATTTAAAATCAATTTGTTGAGAAATGTTAATAGCTTAAATGTAATCCTTGACTCAACTTTTTTGTAACAAGAAAAAATAAACAAAACAATCAATACGGAAAAGGACTAAACAATCAATACGATCTTGTTAATTCATGCCTTTCATTTTATGGGCTGTTGCAACTAGTACTCGGCATTCGGTGAAATCAAAGTTTCAACGTTCAAAACAGCCTTATGCACATCTTGTTGAATAAGAATTTCATCCAACTTGCCTTCCTCTTCGTCTCTTGAGAACTTGATAAACTTTTTCGGGCCATAAATAATTTTAGTCAATTATTCCACAAATTAAATGTTTTTCACATCAACTATACAAGCATCTCCAACACTATAATGTCCGGATCAAAGATTCTTAAAGCTTTCCACACAGATTGAAGATATCAACAATGTTATTAGGACAAGATAGCGAATTTCTTTAACCCAGTTATAGAATCACATATATTAACATGATATAATCAGCACCCATTGACAAAAATTCGACTGCGTTACAATAGTATTAAAAAAGTTGCAAAATAACAGAGGTAGTACTAACAAAGTTGCAATATAACAGAGGCAGTATTATGATTTCATTTCATATTGTCTCATCTTTTGGTGATGCCAATAATATCATAAATAAACAAAACAGGGCAATATGAAAAAAGACCAAACAAAAGCAAAATAACCAAGCACTGCTGCAATCTATCATCTCCTTAATTTGTCTCTGTTTTTTATGCCAAGTTAGCTCACAAACTTTGCTTAGTAGCCTTTTCGTATCAGCTTAATACGTTCTTCTAGAATTTCCTAGGATTCAATCCCGCTTCCTTGCAACATAGGTTGTTTTAGCCCATCCTCGGCATAGGGTGAAACCAAAGTCTCAACATACAAAACCACCCCAGACATACATGATTCTATACGAATTTCATCCAACTTTTCCTTTTCTTCCTTTCCACACCTTCTAATCGTATTATCCGTATGACATACCACTTCATCCCTTGTAGAAATACATAAAACAGGCAACCGGAAACAACCAAACCACAATGAATTCTTAACCTTAAACAAAGAAACCCAACTACCACATTCTTTCATCATCCATATATCCAGAACAGCCCATATCTCAACCTTTGAAATGGAAACACAAAGACATCTTTTGTGCTCGAATAGGCTTACAACATTGGATTTCCGTGGCACATTTCCCGGTAATTGCATCTTCTCAAATGTCTGACACGCTAAATCAAACGCTACAATTTCGATTTGACAATCATTATCCTGATTGGGTACCACAAGCCAATGGAATACTCCATTTAAGACGGCTGCAAGTGAGTTCCAATGCAGAATAGTGTATATCGGCTCAGGAACTGGACCAGGATGATAATACTTAACATCAAGAGGACAATTAATTATTTTCCATGAATTCGCTTTCAACGAGAAAACATCACACCGCCTCATTGTTCTACATGTCGATACAACTAGTTTAAAATCATTGGCTACAGAATCATAACCTAAACCATGAAAGTAGAACGTGTCGCTGGTACTAAAATTATGTGGTAAAATTCTACGTTCTCCGGTCAATGGATTCCATATAAAAAAGTTATAGATACTGTGATAATAAACAGCAATACAAACTAATCCGCGGCTCGAACCTATAATTTTGAGATGAAGGTTCCCCTCAGGAGGAGGAGATAAACAAGAATTAATAAACGACAGTGTATCGTAGTCTAGTACCCGAATATGAGAATTGGAAGTGGAAAAGAGGACTTTAGGGTTTGAAGAAGGTTGTTTAGAGTGAAGATGGAGGAATGTAGGATCAGAGATGAGAGCGTACCATGACTTGCACATAACTTTGAACCGCAATACAGATCTTGATGGAAGCTTTGACAGTATATAGGGAACTATGTCGACGGGGATGTCATCACCTTTTCTCATTTTGCTGCCGCCGTTCATCCCCGCAGTTGATTCTCAGAGTTCCGCCGGCCAAGAATTTGGAGAAAGAATTAAAAAAAAATCAATCTATACAGAAATTCTATGGTGCCTGGTTCACCAAATCCAGTATGTTAAAAATAAACCTAAAACTAAACTTAATTTTATGTGACATAATTGCATGAGGGCATTTGGTTCGTTTTGGGTAAAGGGAGGGGAATCAAGAAAGGAAAAGGGAAAGAATATCATTGAATTCAATGAATTGTTTGGTTTAACTAAGGGAATGTAATTACCCTCAATTCCATTTGTAGTGGTGAATAAAGCAAAGTACAAACAAAGTAACTCAAAAACAAAGTCATCATAGCCTACACCCGCACATAATAGAGTAAATATCTGGTAAATTACATAAAAGACAAAGAATCACAAAGATCTTGTAAAAAAAGAATCATAAAGATAATTAAATCAAAATTATATAAAATATAGCCATCAATGTTTTGGACATCACAAACTTCATAACCAATGCAATTTGCAAATTGCTAATACCATAAATGTAATCCTTACTTAAGTTTCAACACCTCTCTTTTGTTTTAGTCGCAGTTCGCCCAATCCTCGACATTGGGCGAAACTAAAGTCTCAACATACAAAACTTCAACCCCATCTTGCTTTATATGAATTTCATCAAACTCATCTTCTTCTTCTTTTCCACATCTGCTAAACCGTGTCGTACCACGAAATATAATTTCATTGCTTGTAGATACACATACAACATGTAAATGTGAACACTCAAACATTGGTGAATTCTTGATGGTAAACAAATGAACCCAACCACCATGTTTCATCATCCATATCTCCTTCTCATGTTTTAATCGATATCCTGTAAAGGAAAGACAAAGGTGTCCTATGTGCTCCAGTAGGCCTGCACCTCTTACATAATACCTCAGCAGATGTTCTGGTAACTGCAGATACTGAAATGTCTCATTGCTTACATCAAAAGTTACAAGTCCGTAATCACCATTGAATAGTGTCACAAGCCAATAGAATATCCCATTTACAATGGTGGGAATTGTATTCCGAGGCACGAAACCATAGAATTGAGAAACAAGAGGGTATGCAATTGTTTTCCATGAATTTGTTTTCAAAGAGAAAATATGGCATGCGGGTTTTCCAAACATCCAGGTTAATAACTTAAAATCATTAGCGACAGAATCATAACCTAACCCGTGAAAAATTTGATCATAAACTGAATCATGAAAAAACAGTTTTGGTATTTCTCTACACTTTCCAGTCAATGGGTTGAATATAGAAAAGTTGTTTCCTTGAATATCAGTGTTTATACAAACTAATCCGCAGCTTGAGCCTACAATTTTGGCATACTGGAAATTGATAGGGCAAGATAAACGAGTTAAACAAGAAACGTCAAACAATGAACTTTCATAGTCTAATAGTTGAAGACGCTTAAAATTAGCTGTAGAGAAGAGGAGTTTAGGGTTTTGAGATGCTCGTTTAGAGTGAAGATTGATGAATACAGGATCAGAGATTAAAGAGTACCATATCTTGCAGGCTATTTTGAACCGCAAAACAGATCTTGAAGGCAGCTTCGATAGTATGTCGGGGACAATTCCGTCGGGGATGTAATTGGCTTTTGGCATAATGATATTGCTGCTGTCGTTCATCCTACCCTCAGAAGTAATCGCAAACAATTAATCTGAATTCTATTGCAATCAATTCGACACTATATTAATTTAAAGTTTGTGTTCGTACGTAATATTTCACTGTAAATCATAATTGGGAGTAATATTTACAACTCTCTCAAATTTTAAAATCTTATCCAAAAGACTCAAGGTGAAACCATTCTATTTGTGTCATGCAAAATTACAACTACTAATTTAATATATTTTAATTTATTTTGGATAAAAATTCTTCCATTTTCATAACTATCACGTTTTCTTCTTCTTCTTCTTCTTCTTCTTAAAACCCTCTTTTACGTTTCTTTTCTATTTCTTTCTTTTTTATCATTTTCAATTTCTTTAACAATATAATGTTGTCTGTCTTTATGAATTTCATCTTCTTCTTCAAATTCAGAAATTCAAAAAATTAAAATGTTTCAATTAATTAGTATTGTGTGTTAATTTATAACATGAATTCACTTGGAGAGGTTTGACATAAAGCAAATTCAGAATAAGATAAGATCAAAAATTAGTAGCAACATGGTTCGAAAGTCACAGGAGCAAGAGTTCGAAATCATGGGTTAAAGGGAGAACTGAACCACTGATTGGAGTGGAGAAGTTCACTAACAGAAAAAAGTGAAAATTGGAAAGTTATCCTTTTGAATTAAACTATTAGTAATAATTATAATAATATTCTTTTAAAAAAAATAATAATCTTTTAACCACCCTAAATGACAAAAGTAGGATAGAAATAAGGCCTTTTGATAGATTAATTATAAAATAATAACTAACTAATATAATTAAAAAATGAGACTCATATAATTGTAAAATAGATTTGAAAAATGAGTTTTTGGTGTAATTTTCTCAAAAAAGAAAACTAAATCCAATGAAATCCGGAAATAAGCCCAATCTAACTTGGCGTACTAAATTATAGTTTTCATTTTAATTTGTAAAAATAATCAATTTTATCTTAAAAATAAGTATGAAAAAGTTAAATTGATTTAAAAAAAAAAAAAGAGTTAAATTGATACCTTATCAATTAATATTTCAGCGTTATCAAATGTACATGTTATAAGTTGTCTGTAAAGCAAACCTTGATGTTATGTTATATTATCAAATCGACATATGCTTGCCTCCCATATCCATTTGATCGGGCTTGGCACATAAATTTGTTGTGAGGCCCAATCTGGCCAAGTCCATATAAGCCGGCCTAAAATTGCATAAGACTTGAATTGTATGTAAAAGAGATTTTAGTATATTCTTGGAGTACGATTACGTGATAACTGCTTGAAAAAAATCACAATCTTTACTATCAATATCAACCTACAACTTGTGAATTGTGTTATTTTACAACGCACTTTTATCAATTCCGTTTCATCTTTTAGCAAAAAAATTTCTCGTCGTGAAGTCTTGCATAGTGGTATCAAATTGTGACGATTTCCGTTAATTTTCAAGTAATTGCAAGGGAATTCCGACAGAATCAAAAACAATTTTTGATATTAATTCGACTTCTTGTATTCTCTCATCACAATGCTCAACAGATTTAAGAATCGGCAAGCATAAACACAGACATTTATCAACAACTGTTACCTCTAGATGTGACTCTAGCAAGTATACTAGATCGATTATGTAGCTTAGGTGAGTACAAGTGTCATTTCCACGAGGATTGAAATAAAACTAAACTGAAACTAGCTATGGAACAGTCTGCTTAAGTAACTGGTAATACAAAAAGCATGGTTTTGAGGTTGGTTTATCTATTATCTACTTCAATGAACTCTACTAAAGACAGATCTAAAGATTAACAAATGAGAAATGATGATTGCTAACAATATATTAAAAGGAACAAGCTAAACACAGCAGGGAACTGACATTGCAACCTCCCTTTTTTCCTTCTTTAACTCACGAATGTTTATAACTACTCTGTCAAGGTCTCTACTTTAAGCTAACTTGGTTCAAATGGTCATATCCTCAAATTACTAAGCATTACTCACACCCTGAAGGCCTTTCAGGATGCTTTACTGCTTGATTAAGCACGAAGTAACATTCCACTTGCATGGAAACCCCTAATATACATCATTCAATTGTTCATATCAGATGTACATGTCTACATGAAGAACAAGCATACATAAAAGCAATGGTCATGTCGGTTATGCATACTGTAACAGGCTGTTTAAGACCTGAAATCTACAGAACTCCATTAAACACTGAAAAGAAATAACTGTTACCTCTTAAAGTGACCTCTAGCAAGTATACTAGATCGATTATGTAGCTTAGGTAAGTACAAGTGTCATTCCCACGAGGTTTGAAGTAAAACTAAACTGAAAAGACCTATGGAACAGTCTGCTTAAGTAACTGGTAACATAAAAAGCTTGATTTTGAGGTTGGTTGTCTATTATCTAAACTAAAGCACTCTATTTAAGAACAAATCTAAAGAGTAAATGGTGAGAAATGATGATTTATAACAATGTGTAAAAGGAACAAGCTAAACACAGCACGGAACTGGCATTGCAACCTCCATTCTCTTCTTCTTTAACTCATGAATGCATGCAAATAGTCTGTCAAGGTCTCTACTTAAAGTTCACTTGATTCAAATGGTCATATCCTCAAGATTCTAAGCATTACTAACATCCTAAAGGCCTTTAAGATGTGTTCTTAACTTGCATAATCACGAAGTAGCATCTCATTTGCATGAGAACCCTTGATATACATCAGTCAAATGGTCATATCAGATGTATAAGTTTATATGAAGAACAAGCAAGTATAAAAGCAATGGTCATGACAATTATACATACTGTAACAGGCTGTTAAGACCTGAAATCTACAGATCTTCATTAAACACTCAATAAAAGCAACATTCATTCATTAAATACAAAGATAAGAAGACTTACAATGCCAGCCCTAAGGCTGGCTCAGCTTGTAACGGGGTACTACTCACTCATAGTGAGCTTAACTACACAAAGAACTACAATAAATTCCATTAAAGGAGCTTCAACTACTGAAAACTAAAGATGATAATGTTATGAAGACAGAAAAACGGATTCCTCTCTCTTCAGAATAGTTCTCTACTTAAAGGAATAAAGAAAGATTAAAATACTAATTAAGTACAACAATAGGTAGGTTGTTCCAGCTGGAATACAAGATATTTCTATTAAACAACAATAGAATTTTGTCCTTGTGATCTTCCAAAAGGCAAAGCTTCTTCAATAAGCTTCCAATCTCCAATTAGGCCGACTTTCTCTCCCTTTTCTCCTTGATTTGACTTCTACTTTTCCGCCAACAAGATGCTTTCTACTGTAGCGGGCTGCTTCAGGTCTGCTTTTCACTGTAGCGGGCTGCTACTAGTCTGCTGCCCTCCTAAAGTAGACAATACTACAAAAAGGCTTGTAAATCCTCAAATAATAACAATTACAACCTATTAAACCCAATTAATAGTGAATTAATGTATAATTATTATAGTCAAATACGAGCTCATCAAATACCCCCAAATTAAGCTTTTGCTTGTCCTCAAGCAAAGACAAAAGAGAAAACTAAGCTAGACAAAACATACAACAATGACTCGAATTTGAACTAAAGAAAAGAAAAACAAAACAAGGAAACAAATTACAACACCAAAACAGGAACAAACTAAGACAACAACATAATGACAACAACTTATTTAATTCAATTGCCCTTCAACCATTTCAACCTCGGATTAAACACACATGAGCTTTGTAACTTAGATGCGGTTAGACTTTACCAATTATTCCATTTTTGGCTCCCAGAAAGTTCTCAAGGCTTTAAGTCAAACTTCAACTTTCAATTGAACAACCTGCTCTTCCCTTATTGCCTCACCAAGGAGTGTTTGCACTCAGCTCTCTTATGGCAACTAAATTACCATAAATAGGGTTCCTAAGATGCTTTAAGACTCACTCCTCAGCTAAGTTCAGTTAATCCTCAGGATGTGACCTTGCTTATAGGTCCAAATTCTCACAATTATAAAAGTACTAAGCATAGTCAAAAGGTCTTTCCAGGGTTATAACGTTAGGCTAGGGTAAAAGGGTATGGAAGTGAAATAGCTATTTATTATTGTGTGGAACATGTCATATCAATGTTTATCAAATAAGCTCTTTCCAACACTTTCAATTATTTCACAGCCTGTTTCCTGTTATTTTTAATCACAAACCACTTTACACAGCCTGTTTCACAACTTAGGCACAAAACAAATCAAAAATTTACACAACACTAAACAAAAGCAATTCCAAACTTTTAAGTCTAAGGCTAAAATGTACAACCTCAGAAATAAAAAGACTTTATTCACTATTTTTTTCATTTTTTCGAAGAATTTCTTTGAGATTTTCTTCATTTTTCACTTTTTTTTTCTTTTTTTTCATTTTATTCAGACAACACTTTTCATTCCTCAACCTTTGAGTATCTACATCAACAAATCTTTTCGAATTGAGCTCTTTGGACTACTAAGTAGTATGTTCTAGACATGTAAATCAAGGTATTTGGAGTAAAAGTGAAGGGAATTGGCTTAAAATAATGTGTGTAAAGAAAGAATTGGTTAAGGCTCAAGTTGGATAACCTAAAATAAGGGTGCAATGCACTGGTAGGCTTTTTGAGAGTGTAAAAGTTGTGATTTCTATGTGCCTTCATCTTCCTATGCTTTTCCTCAGTTTCATCATGAAATTTTGGGCAGCCAATTTAGATAACCAAGTTGGAATTTAGGTTATCAGTTTAGGCGACTAAAGCAAACCCTACCTAAGACTTCTTTGAACTTAGCCCTCTCATCCATCTCCTAAATGCATTTGTGGATGCAGCAGGCTCTACCTCACATAAATAGGCTTTTTGCAATAAGGGTTCACAGGTTCTGAGTTGCTTATTTCACTTGAACTTTGACTTTCAACTTAAAAACTTTTGAACCTTCTTTCTTTTTCAAACTTCATTTAGTCAATAAAGGTTCACCACACATTTGTTTAAGGTGCAAGCATGCAATCGTTGATTGTAGGTTAAAAGACAAATTTCTACATTTTATGCACTTTTTATTTCAATCTATGCTGTTGTTGAAAACAAGAAAGACAACTAACACTAAAAACAGACACAAGCTGTTCCTCAACAAGAAACAGCCTCACACTCTAACATTTTGACACAGACATATTTACAACTAACTAAAACATCTAAATTATACACAACATTGGGGACAAATGAGGTTTGACTATGACATATAATCATACAAGCTAGTAGACACTTTGAGTTTCATCATGCTACATATATTACAATTCAAATCAAGCATGGCATTTGCATATTTGTCAATCGAATCTTTCATTTCACTCCACCCCCAAATTAAAACATGACATTGTCCTCAATGTCTTAAAACAGGAATAGGGAAAAAGAAACTTCAATAAGCAGCATCAAAGCATAGCAAATAGACAAGCATTTCATTGTAAAAAGAGTAGGGATCAAGGGATATAAACAAAGGAGAGAACCGGAACAGTCTGCTTAGGGAGGAGGGACCTCGGAGGACTCAGCCTCTTCACCTTCCTTGAGAGGTACAACTCCACTCTCCTTAGTAGCATACTCATTCATGTTGAAAGAGGACTTGAACTCGGTTGGGGCATTAGTTACCATCTTCTTCTTGGCTTTCTCCTCATCATACTCTAGAACAAATTCACAAATCTTTCTAAGCATTTCCACTTTGGCAAGGAGATACAAGGTAGATCTTTGCTTTGCATCCCCACCAGTTCCTGCTTGAGAAGAAGTGAACATTTGGCTAAGTGTGTAATGAAAGAGAAAAGAAGCAATTAGATATAACGGTTTGAAAATTCTAGGCAATAAAACTTGTCATCTTGGAACAATCACCCCCAAATTTTTACTTTCAGTAAAAATTCAAACTCAACCCCTAAAGATGTAGGAGATACAAGTTTAAATCTTTGCTAACTAAAAACTTGGGTTCGGGACAGCCTGCTTCTATTTTCTCAACTAGACAGTTCTTTCACAAAACAAACTAAAAAAAAAAAAAAAACAATAAATTTAAACTAAACTAAAGGATAGAAAAATTGGGGTATGCCCAATTAGGTTGCTACAATTGGTGTTTGCAGCAGACACAGTCTGTTCCTTCAACTCATGGTGGATCCTGGAAATGGGCGGTATCAATCACCCTTGGAAATTCATGGGCAGAGCATGGTTCAAGTTTCTTGCCATTAACCATGAAAGGTTCTCCTCCCGGCCTTACAATCTCAACCTTTCCATGGGTGAACAACTTGTTCACGACAAATGGACCAGACCACCGAGACTTCACTCCAACAGGGAACAACTTCAATCTAGAATCATGTAAAAGCACTTGTTGTCCCTCATAGAACCTACTGACTTTGGGTTTTTTTCCATGGTACAACTTGAGCTTCTCCTTGCATTTTTGGGCATTTTCATTGGCGAACAGCCTGCATTCTTCCATCTCATTCACTTGCACTTCTCTTTGAACCCCAACATCCTCTTTCATGTCCAATTTAGGTATGGAAATTCTTCCATTTGGTATATCAGGAGACTTTTTGAGTGAAGGGTCCGAAGTGTTTGGTGGGAGTGGTGATTTTTCTGTGGTTTCTTTGGAACAGCCTGTTCCCTCACAAATCTTCACTTCTTCTTCCCAAATCTCCTCCAAAACATCATGCTTAGTTTCCTGCAAAACAGATGACTGCAAAGGTGAATCTAGAAAATGGCATGCATCACCAGAAGTAGGACGTCTTATTAAACCTTCATTCATTTTGAAAATGATCTTATCCCCATTGACTCGAAAGCTTAGTTCTTTACCCTTTACATCTATGAGAGCCCCACCAGTAGCTAGAAAAGGTCTTCCTAGAATTATGGGAACATGCTTATCCTCAGCTATATCCATTACTACAAAATCAGCAGGCAATATGAACTTTCCCACCTTAACTAGGACATCCTCAACTATACCTCTAGGGTAACACACTGATCTATCAGCTAGTTGTATAGACATTCTAGTAGGTTGTGGTTCTCCTATGCCTAACTTTTTATACAATGAATATGGGATGAGGTTAATGCTTGCACCAAGATCACATAATGCATTTTCAACATGTAAATTTCCAATTGAGCAAGGGATAGAGAAACTCCCTGGATCTTTCATTTTTCTAGGAAGAGGCAGCCTGTTCAACAAGATTGAAGAGCAATCTATGTTCAGTTGAACACAAGAGACATTCTCCAGCTTTGTCTTGTTAGAAAGGATGTCCTTCAAGAACTTCTTATAATCTGGCATTTGGTTCAAGGCTTCCAAGAATGGAAGGTTGATGTGAAGCTTTCTCAAAGTATCAAGAATTTTTGAGTGCCTCTTCTCCAACTTTTCATCCACCAAAGCTCCAGGATAAGGTGCAGGTGGTTGGTAAGGAGGGGGTGGAATGTATTTCCCCACAGGTTCCTCCTGTACACGAACAGGCTCCTTAGCCTTTACACTTGGCTTTTCAGTCACTGGAACAGCTTGTTCCTTGTTAGCTTCTGCCTTCTTTGAAGTACCTGCAACACTAATCAACTTTTTAATCTCATTAGGGTCAGAAATCTCCTTACCACACCTAAGTGTGATAGCCATCACATTCTCCCTTGGATTGGGCTCAATGTTGCTTGGTAGAGCCCATTTGCCTTTGGAATTGGATGATGAAGCAGCCAACTGGTGAACTTGAGTTTCGAGGCTCTTAATTGAAGATTGAGTTGAAGCAGTGAACTGGTGCACATGAGTCTCGAGACTCTTCATTGAAGATTGAGTCTGTTTCATGAATTGTGCCACCAACATTTTGAAGTCTGGTTCCTCTTCTTTTTTGGCCTGAACAGGCTGCTTGTATTGTTGCGGAGGTTGTTCCTGGTAATAACCTCTTGATTCCTGCTCAAATGCTTGTTCCTCTTGCTGACCAGGTTGTGGAAGCCATGAGGAGTTAGGATGATTTCTAGGACCAGAGTTGCATAGGTCCGAGTAATGATTTTGTGGGTTTATCGGAATGCGCCCCACAAAATGACATTGTTCATGAGCATACTCCCCCATTTTGACTTCTGGGTTGATGGTATTGGGATGAGGGCCACCACGAAAATCACAAGCATTTGGGATGGCTTCATGGTGAGTGGGTGAGGCATTCATCTTGATGATCTACAGAGCAAGCTGTTCCATCTGAGATGTAAGCTTAGAAATAGCCTCTGCTCCATGATAGTCCATTGGCTTCTTTGCATCACTCCTTACTGAATGCCAACTATAGGTTGTGTTCACCACTCGATCAATGAGATCATAGAATTCTTGTGGCTCAAGATCCTCCGGGTTACCATTTGCAACTGATTCAATTTGCATCTTATAAGTATTTGCAATTCCATTGTAAAAATTCTGAACTTGCATCCACATTGGAATGCCATGGTTTGGTACCCTCCTTAGAAGTCCTTTGTAACGCTCCCATGCTTCGGCCAATGACTCATCTTCTACTTGGGAGAAACGGGATACTTCATTTCTCAGCTTGATGGCTTGTCTTGGTGGAAAATATTTCATTAGAAAAGCACTAGCCATCTTCTCCCATGAATTGATAGATCCGGGCTGAAGATTTTTGAACCAAGTCCTCGCTTTATCCCTTAGAGAATAATGGAACAACTTCAGCCTTATAATCTCATCCGAGGCACCCATATTTGTTCGAAATGTGTTACATATTGTAACAAAATCTTGAATATGAGAATTTGGGTCCTCATTCTGGTCTCCACTAAATTGGACATCAACTTGAAGCATTTGTATCATGAATGCCTTCACCTGGAACAGGCTGTTCCCTTCATTCGGCAACACAATACATGAAGAGTATCCTTCAATGTTGGGTCTGGAGTAATCTCTCATCCTCATTATTGGCGGATTGTTGTTCTCGCCTTCACCTCCACAGTTTAGCTCTCCGTTTCTGTCATGTCCATTGTTACCGCCATTGTTTCCCCCATTAACAGGTTGTTCTTCATTCATCCTGCTTGTTTTTAGTCACTAAAAGCAAAACGGGTCCAACTTTGGCTACACCATGAACACACAGATCAAAACACACTATTTCACAGAAAATTTCAAATAAACTTTTACTTTCAATCCCCGGCAACGGCGCCAAAAACTTGTTACCTATGGATGTGACTCTAGCAAGTATACTAGATCGATTATGTAGCTTAGGTAAGTACAAGTGTCATTCCCACAAGGATTGAAGTAAAACTAAACTGAAAAGACCTATGGAACAGTCTGCTTAAGTAACTGGTAACATAAAAAGCTTGATTTTGAGGTTGGTTGTCTATTATCTAAACTAAAGCACTCTATTTAAGAACAAATCTAAAGAGTAAATGGTGAGAAATGATGATTTATAACAATGTGTAAAAGGAACAAGCTAAACACAGCACAGAACTGGCATTGCAACCTCCATTCTCTTCTTCTTTAACTCATGAATGCATGCAAATAGTCTGTCAAGGTCTCTACTTAAAGTTCACTTGATTCAAATGGTCATATCCTCAAGATTCTAAGCATTACTAACATCCTAAAGGCCTTTAAGATGTGTTCTTAACTTGCATAATCACGAAGTAGCATCTCATTTGCATGAGAACCCTTGATATACATCAGTCAAATGGTCATATCAGATGTATAAGTTTATATGAAGAACAAGCAAGTATAAAAGCAATGGTCATGACAATTATACATACTGTAACAGGCTGTTAAGACCTGAAATCTACAGATCTTCATTAAACACTCAATAAAAGCAACATTCATTCATTAAATACAAAGATAAGAAGACTTACAATGCCAGCCCTAAGGCTGGCTCAGCTTGTAACGGGGTACTACTCACTCATAGTGAGCTTAACTACACAAAGAACTACAATAAATTCCATTAAAGGAGCTTCAACTACTGAAAACTAAAGATGATAATGTTATGAAGACAGAAAAACGGATTCCTCTCTCTTCAGAATAGTTCTCTACTTAAAGGAATAAAGAAAGATTAAAATACTAATTAAGTACAACAATAGGTAGGTTGTTCCAGCTGGAATACAAGATATTTCTATTAAACAACAATAGAATTTTGTCCTTGTGATCTTCCAAAAGGCAAAGCTTCTTCAATAAGCTTCCAATCTCCAATTAGGCCGACTTTCTCTCCCTTTTCTCCTTGATTTGACTTCTACTTTTCCGCCAACAAGATGCTTTCTACTGTAGCGGGCTGCTTCAGGTCTGCTTTTCACTGTAGCGGGCTGCTACTAGTCTGCTGCCCTCCTAAAGTAGACAATACTACAAAAAGGCTTGTAAATCCTCAAATAATAACAATTACAACCTATTAAACCCAATTAATAGTGAATTAATGTATAATTATTATAGTCAAATACGAGCTCATCAATAACATTCATTCATTAATCAAAGAGATAAGGAGACTTACAACACCAGCCCAAAGGCTGGTTTAGCTCGTAGAGAGTACTACTCACACATGGCGAGTATTACAACAAGGATTACAATAAACTCCATTAAAGGAGCTCAACTACCAGAAATCTAAAGTTAATACACTGAAGAAAGATAGATGATGATGAGATATGAGATACCAGATATGATATCTCTCATCGAAATTGTTCTCTACTTAAAGATAAAAAGCAATAATAAAATACTAGTTAAAGTACACTAGTACAAACTCCAGCTAATAAAGCAAAGCTACTCTAATTACAGCTATTAAAACATCTCCATTGGCAAGACAAATGACTCCTTTTTGATTGGCAAATATCAACTCCAAACTGCTACACTTTCTCTCCCAAGCTGCCGGCACTTTTACCCCTCCTTCCTTCTGATGTGACCTCTGCTTTTCACTCAGGTAGGCTGCTTTTTAGCAAAATGTCCTTGAATGCTCTCTTAAACTGAAAATATCATTATTAGCCACCAAATATATACAATTATAGTCTAATTGGCCCCTAAATACATGAATAAACAACCATATACTATAGTCAAACTCGAGCTTATCAACAACCCCGATTCACATAGTGTAAAACGCACAAGTAAATGGTATCCCTAAAGCTACGGCTTATTCCTTTTCTAAATTGAAGGCGACCATTGAATAATACCCTCACCACGACGAGCTGCATTACACCTCCGGTTTAACCAATGAAGAACTCCGTTACAAGTTACATCATCACCAATATTTGGCCTCTTGAAAATCGGACTCCTATAATCCTGTCATATATATATCTTGATTCTTTTGCCATGTGTCTTTTCTTAATGAGTAAACATTAATACCAATTCTATTTTTTGTACAAGCTATGTCTGTAATTGCTTAATACGACTATTTCACAATTGCCCGAGGATGAGTCGAACCCGAAACCACGAATATGGAGTCCCCGAGAGGAAGTACGGGGTCCGGCAAGTTCTTGTAGTCTCCTGTGGACAGGTTCCATATATATAATGAAGTCTGGACATCTATCACGGGCTACACAAACTAATCCGTTATTGGATCCAATGGCTAAGCATATTGAAACTGTACAATATAATATTTCAGTGTCAAAGATGAAATGATTTCCCATAATGATGCATATAAAATGATGAAGAAATGATCCGTCAAAACCACTTTCCATCTTTAAGACAACAGCAGTTTTTTTATTTAGCTTAACACAACTTTCAGGAAAAACATAAATAAATAGATAAAAACTTAGAACAAGTACAATGAGTAACGTTTTTTTGGTATACTATCTGGTATACTCGACTGATCTAAATTAGAGCCGGGAAGATCCTTCTCGTGAGAGGAAAAACTATGTCTATACTAATAAATCAGATTTTGGCGAACAATGTAAAAAAAGGACACTAACACAAGAGTCCACCAACCATACCATAATATTGACTCATACATCAGCTTTTTCTTCTTTTTCATTTCGTCAGCAGTTACTTGTCGCCTATATTCATCTGTATCGGGTGAAACCAAAGTCTCAACATACAAAACCGGACTATATGTTCGTGGACGTCCAGCGAACTGTTTATCCAATTTGTCCTCTTCTTTCCTTCCACACATCCTAAACTTTTCGTAGGTATGGAATACAACTTCACTCCTTGTAGAAATACATAAAACGGGTAACCGGAAACAATTGAACCGTGTTGAATTCTTAAACGTAAGTAAATGAACCCAAACACCATATTCCTTCATCATCCATATCTCGTTTGAAAAGTTAAGACAAAGACATCCGTTGTGCTCCAATAGGTTTGCACCTCTGAAATAACTTGGCAAATGTTGTGGTAATTGCAGCTTCTTAAATGTTTCTTTGACTGCATCAAAAGCTACAATTTCATGATCGTCATTTATAGGTGCCACGACCCAGTAGAATACTCCATTTAAAACGATTGCAAGGGAATGCCAATACGTGATACCATGTAACTTGTCTTGAATTGCAGCAGGATGGTAATATTCAGAAGCAAAAGGGCATGTAATTGTTTTCCATGTATTTTCTTTCAAAGAGAATATGTTATATCTGATTCTATCCATAGATACCACAAGTTTAAAATCATTAGCGACAGATTCATAACCTAACCCATGAAAGTAGTACCCTACACTGTACACACTAAGATTTGGTATTATTCTACACTCTCTAGTCAATGGGTTCCATATATAAAAGTCGTTTTCGCAAAAATCATAATCAGAGGCTAAACAAACTAATCCGCAGCTTGAACCAACAATGTTGGGATAGGTACAATATGGAAATTTGATAGGGCGAGATAAACAACAATACTCAAAAGATGAACTATTATAGTCTAATAATTGAAGCCCAGAACGAGAATAAGGAGGTGGAGAGTAGAGGATTGTAGGGGTTCGAGATGCTCGTTTAGAGTAAAGATGGGTGAACACAGGATCGGAGATTAAAGAGTACCATGTCTTGCAGGCTATTTTGAACCGCAACAAAGATTTTGAAGGAAGCTTTAGCATTATATCTGCAATCATATCGTCCGGGATGTGATGGCCTTTTGTCATATTGATAGTGGAGCCGCCGTTCACCCGCCGAGTAGATTATCTCAACGGTAGGCAGTTGTATTGTATTGACTCTATAAATAGCGAACAATATTTACTATAGAATTCAAGTTTGGAAAGAATTCTATTGACATTAAAAAGTTAAAAAAAAAAAAAAACAATTAGTAAAAAGCAAGAGTTCTATTCACTATTGAACAATTTGAAATATCGAAGATACATTTTGATTTATTTTCCAAACTTGCAATAACAATTTTGAAAGCAATTTTGTCAAATATTAATTAATTACACAATAAACCTATTTACATATAATCTATCAAAATCATCACAAACAAAAGCATTACCAAAATTTGGAATAGAATCCCACCACTCCAATCCAAAGCATGTGAATTAAAACCACGCTTAGCCAGTGTATGCGCAACACCATTCCCGTCTTTATAAATGTGCGGAACGATAACCTGCATACGAGTCAAATGCTGAAAAAAAAAGAAAAGGTAAGCAATTGGGGTGAACCTGCCAAGGGACGTCAAATGAACCATTCATGTTATAACATATAATTACAAAGGAAATTGAAATAAATGCTTAGAGGAATTGAAATTGGGCTAGGATTGGAAATGAAATTAAAAAGTTGCAATACAATTCTAGAATGACAGAGAAAACTGAGAACTGTATGCATAAAATCCAAACAAAAACAACTGACATAAATGCAAGAATTAAGAAAAGGAGGCCAAATTCTATTGTTTTACGGGTAGTTGGGCGAAACTAAACTCTCAACGTACAAAACTGCGCCGTATACCCATCGGTTTATGAGGATTTCATCTAACTTGTTCTATTCTCCCCTTTCACACTTACTAAAAGTGTCAAAACTATGAAACACGACTTCATTCCTCGTAGAAATACATAAGACTGGCATTTGCAGAAAAGCAAGTAAGGGTGCTTTCTTAATGGTAAGCAAATGAACCCAATTACCACCGTATTCTTTCATCATCCATATATCCGTAACAGGAGTAGATGACTTCATGGTATAATTTCTATAGGAAACACAGAGACATCCTTTGTGTTCTAGCAGGCTTTCAACTCTGCACAACAATGGCACGTGTTGTGGTAATTGAAGCTTCTCAAATGTCTCATTGCTTGCATCAAAAGCTACAATTTCACAATAGTTAGTACTTGAGCTAAAAATAAAGTGGAATTTTCCATTTAAAACGGTCGCATGAGATGGCATCATAGCATTTTGTCGGAATGGACCTCCATTAGGATCGTCGAGAGCGCCTGGAATCGTTTTCCATGAATTTGGTTTCAGAGAGTAAACGTATGAGATTCCAGCTTTCATTATAACTAAACTAAAGTCATTAGTCACCGAATCATAACCTAACCCATGAAAGTAATTTCCGAACTCCAAGGGGCCCGTTTCTTGACTAGTCAAGGACTTTATTTTTCTACACTTTTGTCAATGGATTCCATAAACAAAAGTTCATTCCTCTTAAATCAGTGTCTATACAAACTAATCCGTGACTTGAACCTACAATCCTCGCACGACAGTCGGATGTTTCCTCTGGAAATTTGAGAGGACAAAATACACAAGAATCATTAAACGATGGGCTCTCGTAGTCTGATATTTGAATCACGGAGCAAGTTGTAGAGTGGACGATTTGTGATGATCTATCATACTCTACGGATGGTGTCCGATCATCATATGTAGATAAGATGATTTTAGGGTTTTGAGATGACCGCCTAGAGTGAAGAATGGTGAATACAGGATTCAAGACTAAAGAAATGTTTTAAAAACTGGACCGGACGTTGAACCGGCGTAAAAAAAAGGTTCAAAAATTTAATGGGAAAAACTGGTTCAACCAGTAATTCAACCGGACCGGACACCCAACTGGTTCGCGGTTCGACCGGTCGAACCGGCCGGTCCGGTCCAGTTTTCATAACACTGGACTAAAGAATACCATGTCTTGCAGGCTGTTTTGAACCGTAATACAGACCTGCAAGGCAATTTTGACAGTATATCGGCAGTGATGTCGTCCGGAACGTAATCGCCTTTTGTCATATTGTTGTCGTCGTTCATTGCATAAAGGTGCTTTTGAGAATGGATTTTTGGAGTTCTGTATATGATATTTATAGCTGGAATGTTCACCGAATAATATGGGTAGGAAAAATTAAGTTTGGAAAGATATCAATGTAATCAAACAAATAATTTCTTTCTAAATTACATTAACAGTTATGTTCACCGTATACAATTTGTTCAATCACTATTAGATTAGATAAGAATCTTAATTTCATTAGGTTTTAATCTCTCAGTAATGTTCAAGTGGTCCTTGAATGTCCAAATTGAATTTGGACATTGACCATTAGATCTAATAATTTCGATTATATTCACATTAAAAACTAAACCCTAAACCTTAAATCATCGACCCTAGACACTAAAAACTAAACCCTAGACCCTAAATCATCGACCCTCCTAGGGTCGATGATTTAGGGTCTAGGGTTTAGTTTTTAGTGTCTAGGGTTGATGATTTAGGGTTTAGTTTGTAGTGTCCAGGGTTTAGTTTTTGATGTGAATATAATCGAAATTGTTAAATTTAGGGTCAATGTCCAAATTCAATTTGGACATTCAAGGACCACTTGAACATTACTGTTAATCTCTACCTTTATTATCCACTTTACATTAAAAACAAAATTTGAAAAAATCCATAAAATGTATATTAATCACGTCTGTTATAGTAAGAAAAGAAAAACGTAAATTATAACACAAACTGTGTGAGTGTGATTACAAGTTTTCTGAAATAGGTGTTTGCGGTTTTTTTTCTTTCAACTCCAGATTATGTGGCTGCACATATTTTCAAATTAATGACTTTTTCTTATGATATCATCAAATTAATTGTTAATGACATTAAAATTTTATTAGATTATTAGTGCAACTTCTTGATAAATTTATAAAAAGTACTACTCGAAGCATGAATCTTCAAAATATATAAAACTAAGACTAAGACAAATAATGACAAAAACAATTTGAAAAATCAAATCTATGAAGTATACAAAATTGGCAAAAGTCACTATTTATTTAATACAATTTTATTGCTCGTAGAAATACATACATACAACATGTAATTATAAGCACTCAAACGTTGCTGATCGCTACCCTATTTTTATTGAAAAAACACTCAAACATTGGTGAATTCTTAATGGTAAGCAAATGAACCCAACCACCATGTTTGATCATCCATATCTCCTTATCATTTTCTGATCGATATTCTTCAAAGGAAATACAAAGGTGTCCTTTGTGCTCAAATAGATTTGCACCTCCAGTGATATCTCACGGCACATGTTGTGCTAACTGCAACTTCTGAAACGTCTCGTTGCTTACATCAAAAATTAAAATTTCGGAATCACCATTTACTAGTCTCACAAGTCAATAGAACATTCCAAGACAGACAGGATATATCATATAATTCAAAAACAAGAGGGTGCACAATTGTTTCCCATGAATTTGTTTTCAAAGAGAAAATATGTCATGTGGGTTTTCTAAACATCGATGTAAAAGTAACTTAAATCATTATTCGACCCAATATTTAAAGTTTGTTTTCGTAATCAATCTCATTGTTAATTTGGTTAGGCAGGCTTTGATGGGCTTCGATCTGGTTTAATTGGGCCTTCTTATAAAACAAGAGTAAATGTAAGCCCAGTAACTGCCCAGCTAACCCAATCCTGGTTGGCATACTAAACTATAATCTTCAATTTAACTTTGTAAAGATAATCAACTTTTTCTACTTAAAAATAAGATAAAAAAAAACGACTATTTGTCTTTTGCATCAATACCAATATGCCGCATTATCAAAACTGCCATCTTAATCAAGTCAAATGTATAACATTATTAAAAGTCAATGTTTCATTGTATTATATCACCAAAGTTAACATGTCACGTCAATACAGTTAATGTATCACATTATTCAGTCCAATTTGTTTATGTCAAGTTAACCAGGTGGCTCATGCTTTAACATAATCAACTTAATTTTATTTGTGTTCAATACTTCATTCTAGTTTATCGAGTTGTATTTTTCTGAATATTTTGAAGTACATTCTCTTAAAAGTTTAAGCTATGTAAACATGTTATTGTATAACAAAATAAAGCATACATAATTTACAAAACTATGTACAAGAAAACAACTAATTGAACATATTGTATTGCTCTAAATTTGTCAAGAGTAAAGAATCAATGAACATCTTGCTAACTTCAAACAAAATTCTAAGCTCTCGTAGTCTCTCTTTCTCCATTTCCGATTTATGTACTCATATACTCCTGGATCTCTTCCAAGGTTTTTCCTTTGGTTTCCGGCACGAACTTTGCCACAAATAGAATACTCAATAACGAAAATCCCGAGTACAAAAAGAATGTACCTGAAATATCAGTTTCAAAAGAAAAGAATTCAAGTACTTATCGGTGTTTGAAACACCCGCATGATCCTTATATAGTTTTAAGAAAAGTTGCATTTACCTGAAGAACTCCAGCCCATGAGAAAATTGAAGGTATAAGAAACTAGCCAAGCACCAACCCAATTCACTAGTGTCACCAAACTTCCTGCTACTCCCTTTATATTTATAGGAAAAATCTGCGCAAAAATGATTTCGATTACACCGACAAAAATTTGAATTCTGAAGTAATTGGATGTTAATTAAGGATTTATATCTTGCTACATTATGATTAATTACCTCAGACATTATTAGCCATGGAACTGCTCCCATTCCCATTGAGAATCCTGCTATGTATATCTGATGACAAACAAGTAATATTAAAAATAAAACAGAACGCGTTTAGTACCCGTTTGCTTCTCCTTTCTACAGCAGTAAATATGAAGTATTTATAGATGAATATCAAACAAGTCATTAGTAAAAATATAAATCGGGAAGATAAATTTACCAGGACGCCTGAAACAGCCATTATGGGTACTAATCCAGGTAACAAACTGTTTGCCTGGTATATGTAAGAACATCGTAGATTAATTCATAATTAAGGCCTGAATGAAAATAAATTGTGCTGAATTATGTACGGATTAATCAGGTTAAGATGGCACACCTTGAGAAAGAACGAAACTCCGGTCAGAAAGCTGCCTAGGAATGTCCCTGCTGCAGACACCTGTACACGGATAGGCGAAAGATGTATACTTAGAAAACATTCGAGCATTCAAGAATTTGATTAGCGGATAACAAAATTTGTGTAAATGCATACCATTATAAGAGGTTTTCTGCCAGATTTGTCTAATAATAGTGCTCCAAATATGGTTATTGGAACCTGAATCAGTTTGAGAAGCATCATTTTCAACCCGAAACAACAAAAGTTAACCTGAAAAGGAACTTCCCGATAGCTTGTAGGTGTAAAAAACCTGAACTAAAGCATAAGCTATTGTCCCCATTGTGCCAGAAGATAGTCCTGCAATTAAGTTTCTTTGTTGGATCAAGAATAAATCAATAGGAACGACTAAGAACTTGGATATCGAGATGTAAAATGTGATATATACCGGCTGAAACAAAGGTTTCACTAACATAAAACTGAATGCCGTTGATTCCTACAAACTGCTGGAATATCATCAGTGCCACTCCAACCTGAAGTTCAGAAAACATGAGAGCCTCAAGATCATGAATGTATAACGCTGAATTTCTCGAAAGGTAAAGATCTACTTACAAATACGAAGCGAATGTATTGCCTTTGAAACAAATCGAGAAATCTAGTTTCAGGTTCAGCTCCAAGCGTTTGAATGTTATCCTGTCGAAAAACAGAAAGTATAAGGCACCAAAATACATCATGTATACTTAATGGATGCTTTGTAATTCGAAACAAGTACTTTGATTTCAGCGGCTTCATGTGTAACGTCAGCACCTTCCCCTCGAAGTTTCTGCAACGAAGTTAAGAATTCCTTTTCTCGGCCAACTTTCATCAACCATCTGGGAGACTCCGGAACAAAGAATAGACCAGCAAGCAGCAAAATGCAAGGACTAATAGCTTTAAATTGAAACCAAAAGTCAGTTTTCTTAAATTTAAGCATTCGACTCGAAACCAACATCTAAGCAATAACAATAGTGAAGATGCAGAATCCGAATCGACCTGTTAGTGCTAGTGCTCGCCACGAAATGACACTTCCTATCAAGAAAGAAGCAGATCCTCCAATAACAATCATCAGCTGCAGAACGAATAGAATGCTCGGGGATCGAAGAATGTAACTTTTAAGTATAGTAATATTTGTAGTATTTCTTACCTGATTCAATGTGGTAAGCCTTCCGCGAAGATTCTTTGGGGCTATTTCTGCTATGAATACCGGAACCTTATTCCGATTTCACATAATGACAATCAAAGTTTGCAAGAGTACACAAAAGTACACTAAAAACGTGCATATGGTCATAATGAAATTACCACAAAGGAGAAAACTCCGATACCGAAACCAGTTAAAACCCTTCCGACATCAAGCCACAAATAATTCTGAAACAATACCATCACTTATTAGGTAAAGATACAACATTTTTGCTACGAAACCTGAAGAATCAAAAGGCGGATATGACACATACTTTAGAGAAAAAGACAGCTAGCCATCCGGAAATGCAAATCACCGACGAAAATCTCATGGCCTGGTTGTTTAGTTAGGTGAATCATATGGAGTAAACATGATTTTAGTAAAAATATCTTTGAAATGGAAACAGAAGGTACCCCTTTTCGACCAAAGTAATCTGTGATTGGACCACTTGTGATAGCACCGAGCATTGCACCAATTGTTAGTATAGAACCGAACATGGAGTACTGAAATTTGTAGAGAATATTAATCTCTCTGTATGCAAGTTAAGAGAATTTACTCTGCAGTAAGCAAAATGGAAAAAAAGAGGTGAAACCTGAGCGGTAGTTAGATTAAGACTTTCCATGATTGCTGCTTGAGTGGGAGCCGAGTAGCCAACCTGCGGGGGGGAAAAAACAAGTTAAACATACATCAGAATTGTTAAATCAGCAAGAATTGTAATCAAATTAAGTTGAAATTGAGTTGAAATTAAGTTACACAGATTCCAAATTGGAAGGATCCACAAATGGCAACTATCGAACTAAGCAGAACCATTCCAAGTGATCCATTTTCCTGAAGATCATCAGTCTCGTCATCTTTGTATTTCTCTGTTCCTACATTTTCTTGAGCTAAAACAAAGACCAAAAGAATTGTAATTCAGCATTTTTTTTCTATAGCTTGAACAAAAAGAAAATTAAAAAGTACATATATATACACGACATACTCTATGATTGCGAAGAAATTAGCTAGAATTAGTCAGCAAAGCATTGGAATTTCAGCTGAGGCTAAGCCATCATTAACATTGTAATGACCTGATTGATAATGAGGGATGGAGTCAGATGGAAGAGCTGAGTAACGAGCGATTCAAAAGGATGGTGATGGAACACGAATGAACTGGAGCAAATGGAAATAGAGCTATTGTGGTATTGTGAGTTTCCAATATATGCAGACGCGAGATCAGGGATGGGGCTAGCACCAAAGCAAGCAATGACTACATTACAAGGCATTAAGCCAAGCCGTTACAAATTACAATTGATACTATAGGGGTGATATCTGGTCAACCTTCAAGTACCGGATCCTGAGGGGTGACCGCAAGGTAAAAAGTCTGAGCAAAGAGCGATCCTAAAAGATGGCTTTGGATACGGGCAACTTGATGTTTTTGGTCTTTAAAAAAAGAGCTGAAACCGGCATACACATCTCCATTGAGTTTCCTAACGATTTACAATGACCAATGGATGGTCTAACCCCTCCTAGAACTGCCCCTAGCTATGGTCTGAATCTCATACCGAAAATGTAAATTAGCAAGTGTGTTCCAATTTATGCAAACGCGTTTTGAAACCGTGAAATCAAAGCGCATAACGCCAACACATACTTATAATTAACCTGAATGCAGATGAACTTAGTACCTGCCTGCTTTTGGCAAATTACTTGTTCTTGCTCTTGAATTCCATAATCTTCCAGTCCTGCTAAATGATGTAACCGACACACAAGCAACTTGTGAATGTGAAGAGATTGCCTTACTTGTGATTTTGGTAATTTGACCGTTATTTTTGAATTGATGTCTTTGGCAATGATTTGTGAGAGGTTGAGTTTGAATGAAAGATGATGAAATGAGAGAAGCTGCTGCCATATCCGGTGCCGTTTTATTCCTCTTGTACAGTATACCTATACAAGATGAGAAAGAAACAGAGCTGAAAAAAAAAAACTGAAATCTACAGAAGAAGATTCGAAGAATAGAAGAAGAACAAAATGTCAGCTTTTCAAATTTTTGGACCACTTTTTTATGTGGTACAGCAAGAATAATTTTCTTGCTGGATGGATAGAAATTAAAATTACTTCGCAGGAAATCTTTGTAACAAGTTCTAACTGTTATATGTTGTAAATTAAAGCTAAAGCATAAAATAAAGACAGAACACCAAAATTTGAATCAAGTAATTTATTGAATAGTAAACTATATTGAACGGGCGTGAACACAAAAATGGACTAAATGTTATTTCTGAAACATTTAATAAAATAACAAACTCGGATACAGATAACGACAGAAAATGCACGTATTTTTCTTTTTGTTATTACCAGTGTAGTGAGATAGATTTCTAAAATATTTTATTCTGTTGATTTTGTAATTAATAGTTGAGATTACAACTTTTCAATTTCATTAATTTTTAACTTAAATAAGAATAAATATGGTATAATTAGTAGTAGATTTGCTTGTTAGTTTTCTGTTTTAGGTTCTTCCTTTTATAAACATGAACTAGGGAAGGTTTAGTGAGTTGGCATATGTGAACAAAATGCAGCACGTGCCTGAAAGAGACAAGGAATTAGAAAAAGGACAAGTTTATTTGTGGCCTAAAGAGTCAAAACTTTTCTATCCTTTGTGATTGTGGCCATCATTTCATTACAAACTACAATTGCTTTCCTATGAAATGTTTGGCCCAAAATATTTGATTCTTGTGGTATTAAAAAATTAAGGGGAGGAGAAATGGAAAAAGGTTTAGCTATTGGAAAAGAATTAAAGAGGTTTTAAAGGCTACATCAAAATTGGTAAGGCACTACATTTTCTACTTGAAAGGTTTGAGGTTCGAGTCTCCGTTTCGTCAAAATTTAGCTCTTATTGGTAGGCAATCTGTAAACACCACCGTAAATTCCCATCGAGGTCTGTGGTTTGCCCTGACCTTGCGAGTGGGTAGACGTACCCTTAGCTAAATTTTTTGTTACCAAAAAAAAGTTACATCAAAATTACCTTAAATAAAGAGGTTTTGGATAAACGATGGGTAAAACTTAATTTGACAAAAGTTCTAGGTCATTTAGACCAAAACCCACAGTCAGCTTGAGCCCATTATGAATAAAACAACATTTATTAGATTGGGCCGTTTGAAGCCAAAACCAATTTAACAAATACTTACAGAACTAAGCATATGTATATGCATAATTGCAAAACATAATCAGAAAATTTACACTTCTCAATTTTTACACAAGATACAAGATTATACCACACAAATATTAAATTCTTTACAATAAGTAATACATGTAAATTAAATTACATTGAGAAAATTATACATACTTACATATTAAAAACTACTTCATTACATCACGCATCAGACCAATAAATGTCCAACTCCCCAACACTATCAGGATCAGAGATTCCCAAAGCTTTCCAGACAGCTTCAGAGGCATCAACAATGTTGTTAGGACAAGGTGGTTGATAATCATGGTCTTTATCACACCCCATCGTCGAATCACATTCATCTACTACTTTTGCTTTAGTACTTCTCCCATTTCCGTATATGTTTATATACTTCAAGCATCTACTCTCGTTATTGAACCAACCGGTCGAAAGTGCTACCACCGGCTCACTATCAGGATGGTATTTGTTATCACATTCTGATGGGCCTCCACCACCACCACCCGCTGCGAAACTATTGATTGTCATAGTTGCCTTTGTGCGTGGGCTGACGGATGGGGAACACTCGTAAGTTGTGTAGAGTTTACCCTCTACACAACAATCCGATTCGTGTTCTTGATTGCATTGATTTGGTGGAGGTTTTATCCCTTTTATCTTACCGCTTGGCTGGCAAGATTGAGATTTTACGCTGGAAATTAGGAGAAAGAGACAAGAAAGTACAAAAATGCTTGAACAAATTTGTTTCTTCATTTTCTTTCTCTTTATGTAATTTCTGATAATGATGATTTGGATTGAAGAAGATGAAGATTTTAAGGACTATATATAGGGCTATTTGATTAGAAAGAATTTAAGTTTGTGGACAAATCAAGAATATTGCCATTCATGTTAAGGTATTTTGAATAATAATTTTATTTTTTCTTGACTAGTATTTAAATTTTGTTTCAACAGGACAAAACAGAGGTAAAACCTGAAGTAACAATAGCATATTTCTTTTCCAATCTCTAATTTTAAATTTGGACTCATAATTTGTAACTTTTTAAAAATAAACCAAAAAATATGCATTCGGCAAAGAGTCAGATTCGTGTCAAAAGGAGGGGGGTCGTTTATTACTCCTCTAAACTCGGGTCACAATTTGTATATGTCGATTCTATTTGTTTTGTGTTAATTATCAGATAATGTCAAATGAATCAAACATAATTAAACCAAAATAACACGTGGGATATCAACGCACCCGGTTAATGCCGTATAAGTGTTTGTCTATGGATCATATGTAACTAGACTATCTCTCTCGATGGTGTTGTTAGGTTTATATAATATGGTCGCGTGTTATTTTATGTTCTCTATTAAGGACTACGCGTAAAAATATGAGATTTTGAAATCCTTTTCGGTATAAGTGCAATTTTATCACTTCTCTTAACGTAAACAAAAGAGCATGATAGGATATAATAATAATAATAATTTTAAGTGTTCGTGTTATTTTCGAGTTCGCAGTCAACCGTAACCTTATCAAAATTCATATGTCAATTTAATATCAACCCAAAACTTATCTCCAAAGCTGTTAATAGAACACTAATAGAGTCGTGTAGAGTATTTTTTTTTTCTTCAAAGAAGTCGTGTAGAGTTCAAGTCATGTAGAAAGGTCTTAATTATTTGAAATACCTCCTTCCTCTACTCATTCATCAGGTCGTTGCAATTATTCTAGAGGCTCGAAATTAGATCTTATTCGAAATATTGAGCCTAATGTCGTACTAATTTTCACAACAATATCATTATTGATCTCTCCCAAAAATCATGTCTATACAACGAAAATAATCATGTAGAAATAATGTGGCACTTAGGCAATGATAGGTTCAATACCATGTAGATTTTTTTGCTTTGTCCCATGTTCCATTCCTTAGGTTGTGTTTATATGTATTGGAAGACATGCCTTATGAATTGGTTACTTTCAGAAACCTGACCCTATATGCATAATGGCAAATAAACATAATCGGAAAATTTACTTAACTTTTCAAATTTTACACAAGATACAGAATTTCACCACACAAATATTAAATTCTTTACAGTATATAATACATGTACATTAAATTACATTGAGAAAATTACACATACTTAATATTTAAAACTACTCCATTACATCACGCATCAGACCAATAAATATCTAATTCCCCGACACTATCAGGATCAGAGATTCCCAAAGCTTTCCAGACAGCTTCAGAGGCATCGACAATGTTGTTAGGACAAGGTGGTTGATAATCATGATCTTTATCACACCCCATTGTTGAATCACATTCATCTACTACTTTTGCTTTAGTACTTCTCCCATTTCCGTATATATTTATATACTTCAAGCATCTACTTTCATTATTGAACCATCCTGTTGAAAGTGCTACGACTGGCTCGCTATCAGGATGGTATTTGTTATCACATTCTGATGGACCTCCACCGTCACCACCCGCTGCGAAACTGTTGATCGTCATAGTTGCTTTTGTGCGTGGGCTGACTGGTGGGGAACACTTGTAAGTAGTGTAGAGTTTGCCATCAACGCAACAGTCAGATTCGTGTTCTTGGTTGCATTGATTTGGTGGAGGTTTTATCCCTCTTATCTTACCGCTTGCCTTACAGGTTTGAGATTCCACACTTAAAATTAGGATAAGAAACAGAGAGCAAATTACAAGAATGCTTGAACAAACTTGTTTCTTCATTTTCTTTTTGTTTATGTAATTTCTGATGTAATGATTTGGTGTGAAGAAGATGGTGATTTGAAGTACTATATATAGCGCTAATTTGATTAGGAAGAATTTATATTTGTAGACAAATCAAGGATATAGTCGTTCATGGGTTAATTAAGATATTGTAATTAGTAATTATTGTATTTTTGACCACTATTGAAATATTTTTTCAACAAAACAAAACAGAGGTAAAAAAAATGAACGTAAGAATAACATATTTCTTTTTCCAGTCTCTAGATTTAAATTTTGACTCATAATTTGTAAAGATAGATCAGAAATTTTTGCATTACACCAAGAGTGAGATTTGTGTTGAAACAAGGGATCATTACTCTAAACTAGGGTCACAATTCGTTTATGTCGGTTATATTTGTTTCGTGTGAATTATCAGATAAATGGCAAATGAATCAAACATAATCAAACCAAAAAACAAAAAATGTCACAATCATGCCAACGCAACCGGGTTAATGTGGTTTAAGTGTTTGTCAACTATCTCTATCAACGTGTTGTTAGGTTCGTATAATGTGGTCACGTGTTATTTAAGGATGATGTTTAAAAATATGAGATGTTTTAATCCCTTTCATGTTGTTATTTTGAATATTCTGTGTTATTTGTGAGAGCAGGCAGTCGTAACCTCACCCAACCATATGTCAATTTAAAATCCGCCCAAAACCGATCTCCATAACACTAATTCACTAAAGTCGTTGAGTTCATGTCATGTATGATACAAAGAGGGGTTGAGAGGAAGATCATATGCACAATTGCTACCTCTACCCCCAAAACCTTCCTTTACTAACCCTTTCAAACCATCTGTCGGAGCTAATGTCGTGGTATAAATACAATTTAGCAGAGCAGTAACAAGAAGAATTTAAAAAAATGCTTCTTCATTAATTGAATGAAGGTTACAACTAATTCTATAACTCAGCTTCTACATATATGGAAATGGATATTCCGCAAATTCGTAGGTGAAGTTTAGCTCGCGGAATTGAATTGAATCGAACAGATAAATTATTTGCTCCTCCAACTTTTGGCCATCTCAACGTTGGACCTTTTCACATCAAAATTTCTCAGCTCTAACAAAAAAATATATTTTCATTTCCTCAGCTATTAATTTGAAAGATTTCTCAGTTTTTATGAATTAATAGATTCCTGAATTTCTTCCAAGGTTTTCCCCTTTGTTTCTGGCACATACTTGGCCACAAATAGAATACTCAACAATGAAAATCCTGAGTACAAAAAGAATGTTCCTGCAAAACAACATCAATTTCGAAAAAGATTCAGTTCGAAATATAGATGTCAGCTGGTTTTTCTTAAAAGTAGCTATCAACAGTAACCGTTGTTTCTCAATCCTAACTGAACAATTCTATTTGATTGTTTTGAGTAAAAAAAAAAACACAAAAAATAGCTTCGGAAAAGAGAACTAACGGAAAAAAATTTCGTTTACCTGCAGAACTCCAACTAATTAGGAAGTTGAATGTGTAAGAAACTAGCCAAGCACCTATCCAGTTCACTAGCACTACCAAGCTTCCTGCAACTCCCTTTATGTTCAAAGGAAGGATCTGCCCGAAAATGAGACAATATTTAGATGGCATTGAAATGGAAACCAGAAAACAATATTTGTAAAAAAGTGTAGGAAACAGAGAATTGGAAGAAACGTGTAGACAATATGAAAATTTTGAATTTCAGAAACGTGAAATTCTTTAAATCAAAGTGTTGTACAACATCGAGCGAATGAGGACAGAATCTGTAAATTCTACACAATGTTTTACCTCAGACATGATCAACCATGGAACTGCTCCCATTCCGATTGAAAATCCTGATATGAAGATCTGTTACAGGAAAAACAATCATGAAGTTCTACGGAAACATTAATGAAATTGTAGGTGATCGAATTAATTTAGGCGAAATTTACCAGGACTCCTGAAACAGCCATTATAGGTACTATTCCAAGCAATAAACTGTGATCCTGCATTAAAAAGATCAAGAAAAGAAATTATTAGCAGAAAGAAGATTATAAAATTTGAACAAAGAAGTAAATAAAAGTTTAGTTAGTCGAAAACTCAAAATTAATCACCTTGAGCAAGAAAGAAAGTCCAGTCAAGAAGCAACCAAGGAATGTTCCTGCTGCAGATATCTTCACATATGCATAACAACATTTAGAAATGATTCCTAAATTTCTTTAAACAAAAGTACGGATAAATTACATTTACGCGCCCTGAACTAACGCTATAGCCCTTAAACATATTTCCTGACATGAAAATCTTTAAACCTTACATTACTGTAAAGATATAGTCAAATTTGTTCATAACAAATATTCGTGTTTTTTGTTGATTAGGTGATATGGACTATAGTAATGGAAAGTCAAGGACTTTTATGTCAAGAAATGGAGCTTAAGGACTGTAATGTTAATAGCACTACAGTTCAGGGACCACGGATGTATTTTACCAACGAACTAACTGTGCAAACTTTATGTACCATTATTAGTGGCTTTCTTCCAGATTTGTCCATCAGCAATGCTCCAACTACTGTTATTGGAACCTGAATCAGTTAAATATGCATCAGAATGGTAGCGTTTACATGTTTTGTTTCCGTTTCCTGACTACGTTTTGAAGATTATGTTTTGAGAATTAGGACGAACGTTTCCGTTTCTGTTTCCATTTCCATTTAACACTGGAAAAATTTATTATTATTTTTTTTATTTGCAAGTGTTAAGTACCTGAACACAAGCATAAGCTATGGTTCCGAATGTGCCAGAAGAAAGCCCTGAAAAAAATTAACAAATTAGACTAAAAAATAATTACAAATCAAAGAAAAAACACAGATGAAACGTGGATTTTACCAGCTGATACGAAAGTTTGGCTAACATAAAATTGAATTCCATTAATTCCACAAATTTGTTGGAATATCATTATTGCCACACCAATCTGCAAATTAAACCAAAGTTCACAACATATCAGAAAACTGGAAAAAGAATACAACACATACATGAAACATTGGATTTTTAATCAAGTTACTTACGAACACAAAACGGATGTATTGCTTTTGGAACAAATCGAGAAATCTAGCTTTTGGAAGAGCTTGAAGGTTTTGAAGATAAACCTGTCAGGAAACAGAACAAGTTAGTCTAACAAAAGTACTAATTACTATACTAGATTGGATGTTTTAAGTTTAGTTCATGAGGAGTACTCGGATTTCGTCTGCTTCGCAACTAACATCAGCATCTTGTCCACGGAGTTTCTGCAATGCAACTTGGAATTCTTTATCTCTTCCGACTTTCGCCTGAATAAGAACATTGTTTGTTAGCCATATCCTGTTATCATTTTTCACACCTGAATATCAAAGGGCGAAGTGAGAATTATGGAAGGTAAAACGAGTTCTTACAAGCCATCTGGGAGACTCGGGAATGAAGAAAAGGCCAGCAAGGAGGACAATGCAAGGAGCAATACCTTCAGATTAAAACGAAGAATCAGTCACAGGAAAAGCAAAAACAAGTTTATGAAATTCGGCTTTTCTTGAAAACAAACTCAATGAAACAAAGATTAGAGTAACCTATTAGAGCTAGTGTTCTCCAAGATATGACACTTCCTAACAAGAGTGCAGCTGATGATCCAGTAACAATTAGGAGCTGCACAAAATGAAAGGTTTCTGAGGATCAGAATTCAACAAATTGAGGTTTGTTTATCGGGTGAAATACACCGGTGGCCCCTCAATGTTAGCATTTCTAACATGATGGCTACTGAACTTCAAAATCGGACATAAAAGTCCGCAACTTTGGCATATATGGACCGACCACTTGAAAAACCACTAAACCACACTCCTTCGAGTGTGATTTAGCCACAGTTCATGTCATCAACCAGTTATTTACATTGGTCAACAGACATTTCGACTTTTATGTAAGTATATGTCAAATTTCAAAGCCTTTTATGTCCGAAAGCCATCATGTTAGCTAAGTTGAGGGACCACATGTGTATTTTACCTCGTGTTTACGAGCATTAGTTTCTTGAATTTTTACCTGATTCAATGTGGTAAGGCCACCACGAAGGTTCTTTGGAGCAATTTCTGCTATAAAAATTGGTATCTGATATTTTTAAGAAAAATAAAATAATTCCAAGCAATTGGCATCAGAATATTCTAAGAATATGTCCAATAAAGATAAATGTAGATTCTTAAAAATTACCACAAAAGAGAAAACTCCAATGCCAAATCCAGTGAAAAATCTACCCATGTCAAGTGATAAATATTCCTGAAATCATAGCCATTGCCAACAAATTTATCACCAATTCCAGCCTTGTGGCCAAAAAAAGAAAATCGGGTTCGGGTAAAATACATTCATGGTCCCTGAAACTATTGTGCCACTAAGCTCTTAAGTTCATTTGGTAACATAAAAGTCATTGACATTTACATTATACTAACATTAAAGTCCGTATCAAAGAAATTAACGTGTTTTCTTTGATTTGGACTTCGATGACAGTCTAATAAAAGCTTAAAAACGCTTATGTCGCGACCAAAAGTTTAACGGCTATAATGTTAAGGCGTAATAATTTAGAGGGACCAAGAAGGTAATTTATCCATGTACCAAACAAGAAAACAGCACGTACTGTAGAGAAAAACACAGCAATCCAGCCTGTAATGCAAAACACAGCTGACATTCTCATAGCCTGTTTATTCAAATTACAATCAAGCCATTAAATATCAAATTGAAAAAAGAAAATCATTTTTGTTGCTTAAAAAATAGAAATTAAATGAAAAAAATACCCCTTTCCGACCAAGGTAATCTGAAATCCTGCCACTAGCAATAGCACCAAACATGGCCCCAATTGTCAATATTGACCCAAACATTGAGTACTACAATCAAATTAATTAAACACAAATTAAAACCTCCATTAATTAATTACTCAATTAATTGAAAAAAAAAATGATTATTAGAGTAATTAATAACCTGAGCAGTAGTGAGATTAAGATCATCCATGATTGCAGATTGAGTAGGTGCTGAATAGCCCACCTGTCAAAATCAATAGCTTAAGCTAAACCAATAACCACAAATGAAAATCCATTTTAGTAAACCATGAAAAAAATTTAAAATCAAGAACAAAAATTAATCACTTTAATTTGATATAGCTATGAATTAATTATACGTAGGGTTATTTGGGTGAAAACAGATTTAGACTCATATCTATATAAATTGTGCAACAAAGGGCATCTTTTTAGTTATACACATTAGGTGATAGTTGACCAGTCGAAAACTTTTGATGACTAATCAAGTATTAATATGAAGAAGTTAGTGGAATTTTAAGTGTTTATACGCGGCATTTGCTTATAACATTACATAAATGTAGTTCAAGGAAGCCTAATTTGGTGAGGATCGTTCTCTAGCCCTCCCAGATTTGGGTTTAAAAAGTAAATGTTTAAAATAAATTGAGGTACTAAACTCAGTTTTAAGTTAAACAAACATGTGTAAGAGAATTGTAACATTTTTTACTTTTTTCATAAATGTAATAGATGAGACATAGAATATATTTTTTTGAGAGAGATAGCGGCGGGATGGAAAAAAAATAAAAGGATTTGCGATAAAAAAAAAAAAAACTTAGAAAGGAATGTTGGCTAGAAATTTTCGGCATTTTGTAGACAGAGCAATTTCAAACTGCATTAACGTTAAAGTTAACAGAATTTGAAAGAAAAAAGAAATCATTTCTCATTGATTCCATTTCAATATTGCAAAATTTAGTCATATTGTTATTCACATAATGAATTTTGAATTCCAGGTATCCAAATGTGAACTATCAAAATAACATTAACATTTATGTCTATATGGACCCTGATTTAACTCAAGACTCGTACATAAAATTACATTAACGGAAAATAAGCTCCCCTAGGTGAAGATTAGGAGATGGCTTAGGGGCCGGCCCCTAAACCATTGGAACCATCCCTATCATTTATAATTCGGGTCTCTTTTGGCAGCCGAAAGAACCTCTACTAATGGTAGTTCCATCCCCTTTGTCTATGCAGGGGTAAAAAAAATCACAAACCCTTCATTGGTTTGTATTCGCTACAATGGGCTCTACTACCGATATTAAACGGGTTTATAACCCGAGTCTAAATCTGTTTTACCCTAATAACCGTAACGAAAACAGAGAAAGATGGTAGAAGTTGTAGAAAGAACTTACACAAATCCCAAATTCAAAAGAAGCAAAAACAGCAACAAATGTGCTTAGCAAAACCATAGAAATTGTTCCATTTTCGTCACAAGTTTCTTTGTAAGAAATAAGTTTATCTTCACCCTGAATCAATGGTGACTCCAAATCTTCAAGATTATTTATTTCTTCTTGTTCTGCATCTTTGTACTGCCTTATTGTCATATTTTTGGCAGAAGAATGAAAAAAATAAATTGCAAGGACTTAATTTTGGGGGGTATGTTTATGTGAGAAAATATGGAAGAAAAGATGGGGTATTTATATGCATGCACGACAACATTTGAACCCATAAAAGTATTAAGTAATTAATTAGATGAGATATTTTTATCTAGAAATTGAAAAAAAGAAATAAAAAAATCGGCCATGATTGTGAGATTTTTAGCTGCAAACGGATTGGAATATCATGTGAAGGTAAAGCTGTCACTGACGTGGTAGTGATCATGAATTTTCTGATCTACTTCTGTTTATGTTTTGTTTTTATTTACTAAGTTTTTTTCTGACATCATTACTATGTAGCCGCATTTTGTTGTGCATTGTATTTTAGTGTTTTGAACTCGTGAATAAACTCCCTTGTTTAAGTGTTCTAAATTCAAAATCAAATATCAATTTAAAGCAATTTTGATAACATTCAAATCTACATTTAATATCGTCAATTCTAGCGAAGTGATGAAACATTATTTAAGGTCTAAGGAGCCTCATGAAGCATGCCAAATGGAATACCCGGCATTTCAAGTACGCTAAATACAAGTCTATTAACAGATTTAGCCGCAAGGACATTCGGACGAGCATTACGCTTAGAGAGGATCCATCTACGAATATAATGGCTCATGTTAAGTTGGTGAAATAAGCGATAAGAATGGTAGTAACTCATGTGGTGTGGGCATCATTTTAACTTAGTACAAACAAAATAATTCACGAGTAAATTGTTGTTTTCTTCTTAAGGAAGATATGATCAAAAGAGGAAAGATAACAACTAAGGCAAATATGTTATGAAAAGGTTATAAATGTGTGGCACTCGAAATAAAATAACTCAACCTATTTTAAATACTAATTTTCTCTCAAACATATATTGACTTTATCACTGGATGCATCACGGTCGAATCAAACAGTGCTCTTCCAATGATGGTTCAATCAGTTTATCATACAACGGAAAAAAGAAAAGACAGTTATCATAACTTAATGTTTGACCACATAGGCTTATATAACAGTGTTGATATGTCACTCTCACGTGCATTCGCACGAATTACAACTTGTTCTACCTTATCGGCTCCTTAAACTCTAAGAACAAAAAATTTAATAAAATATTTAGCATCAAATAATTTCAATGAATCTATTATTATTTTCTTTTGTTCATGGATTTTGGGAGTGGAAAAGCATTGCTTTTCTATTTCAATTTGAAACCCACAATTTTTTAAATAAAGACTATAAATTTTTACATAATATTATTTAGTCTATTTGTTTTTAAAAAACATATTATGAAAGGTCTCTTTTTTGTCTTTCTGCTTATTTATTTTTTTAGACTTATATAGCCATTGTATTTCGTCATGAACACTTAAGTTCCTTTTACTAAAATTATTGTTTTCATTGATCTTGAAACAAAACATGTCGTGGGTATTCTATGCGAGTTTTTTTTAGTAAAAGTAAAGTCTTGAAAATTCTTAATCAGTTATGGTCTGTCGGAAATATTATAAGTAAAAAATATATATATAAGAAAAGAAAAATCCCAATTAAACCTTAAATAAATATTTATTAGATGTCCAATGAGTTGAAAGTTGGCCGATTTTGCAAGTGACACAATATATGACTGCTATCCACATATTTCTTCAGGTGTGGCCTATCAATATCTTTCTTATAACGTTTTTTATTTATTTTAATGACAAGCCTAACATAGGTGTTTTCATCACTATACTTAGTTAATAGAGGGTTACAGAATTTTGCTGAATCAGAATTAGGATGACAAAGTTGTTCGTAACTTCCAAAAATTTAACGAACTCTGCAATTAGCTTATTTCTTAAATTATCACGATTATATTTTATTGTCTACATGCCTTCATAATCTCTTATTTGCCTATGTGATGGTTTGAACACAAGAGGAGTTCCTTTGTAATTTGTTTTTTCAATTTATTTATTTATGTTTTTATGTTTTTTCAGAAGTCTTTCTTCCCTGTCAAAAAGAAAAGATGAGATAATCTCACTCAAATTTTAGGCTTTCTCTTTATTATCTTTTTGTCTTGCAAACCTCTCTTTATATTGTCTTACGTTTGAGCACCCACGAAGAGTTCCTTTGTAATTTGCCTTACGTTTGCACAATAATTGCATTATGGGCAATAATTATTTCCATCATTTTGGCGAAAGTATAAACTTTTCAAATTTAATTTTGCATATATAGTTCAAATTATTATTTATTTTGGTTATTTGTTTAGTTTAATACGACTCAAATACATGCATGCAAACACACGTGTGCAGTTTTTTTTTTTAATTTTTACAATAAATTATGTGGTTTGAGTCGTTTTTAAATATAATTCTTATGGTTTAAATTTTTGCAAACAAGTACTATGTGGTTTCGATTGTTAGCAATTAGATGCTAGTTTGATAACAAAGCTAACTTTTGTTGGAATATGTTAAGTTTTTTGAAGTAAAAAGTCACTAATTCATCAATTTTAAATTGAATTGTCATTGAACTCACCTAGTCGATAACTGATCAAATACAATTTGGTCAATCACGATTAGATTAGAATCTAAGGGTAAAGATTAAAACCCAATGAAATCAATTATAAATAGTGTTTTTTGTTTTTGTATTATACCCTAGATAATCTCATATCAACCCTTCGTGTTTAGGTGATTGCATAAAATTTTAATCTCCACCTGTAGATTCTAATCTAATGGTGATTGACCAAATTGTTTTTGTGAGTTATTGACCAGGTGAGTACAATTAGTGTATAAACAGTACATTGTTTCTTTTTCTTATTTTGATTAACTCGTTCAAAAATGCAATTTAATTAATTTAAGACAGACTAGTTTGAAGATGAACAAAATTTTATACATACCTTCTGATGCTTTTAGCTTATTTTCCTATAATTTTACTTTATAACACATTATTTCTTCTATTCTTTTTGACGATTGTCGTGGTCAAGGATAGTTTCTTTGTAGTTTTCTTGTTTGTTCTGTTTTCCGGGCTTTAGCCCTCCTCCTCACCAAAAAAAACAAATATGATTTTGTAATGCAAAATTTTCAGGAAAAAAAAAATACCAACATTAACTATTTCATATTAGTAATATAAAATCTACTATGGCACTTAAAATACCAACTTGATTTTAGTTAAGTTGATTCATTTCTTGACATGATCACATATTTTTGTAGATGAATAAGTTAAACTTTGTTGTTTATGTTTTATCAGTAATTTATTTCAATTTAATAGTATCAGTTCAGTTTAGTAATTTCTCTTCAGTAATTAATGCACTTCAATTCGATTCAGTTCAGTTTAGTAGTATTCAGTTCAGTCATAAAAAGCAGGGCTTTAGTAGAGAATTGAATCCATACAACCGGTTTATCGATTAATTTTCAAGACAATTGATACCAAAAAATTTCTGAAGTGTCAGGGCTTGCCATATTGCATCCTAGTCCACCCCGAATCAGTTGGAGACCTGGTCAAAAATACCCCTGACACGGGCAATTCAAGCGATTGGAGAACAAGATTCCACGGCACCCTTCAATTTTATATGGCCAAATATTACATAATAATGGTAAAAATGCTTACAAAACAAGGGGGTGGACACAGGGAGGCTTGGGAGGAGTCCAACCCTTCAATCGGAAAAATCAGTGTTATTCGTATTTATTTTGATCACTCATTTCTATTGAAATTGAAGGGCTCGTTGTACAAAATTGTCCGTTGTACACTATAGTAAAGTTTATAAACATATTCTTTGTTTTACGAGAAATTGTTGTGAGATCTGAGTCCTTAAATTTTACTTAAGAACTTCCATTATATGTTTGACATATGATATATACCTCACTCAATTTATGGGTCATAAGTCATATGTCAAATATTCAGTGGTAACTTACTCAAATCCCACAATAATTTCCCTTGTTGCACACAATGTACATAAATTGCCAATTTATGGAAGTATTATTTTTCTGTTTTATTTATCCCAAAGGACAGCTCATAAACCATTGGAACCAAATTTTGGTGGCCTACAAAAGAACCACAGTCATTATATATCACATTTTAGATAAATTTGCAGTTAAACTGAAGATTAATATCTCATCCATTCAAAATAAACAAACAAAATTCATTAATATATGTACTATCGGTTCATGAATCGGTTTATGGAGATCACATAACTTAGACCTACTCTCATATGATTACAAAAAATTAATTTATTTTCAAGAGAATCATTTAATTATAAGGATCTTTATATGGTTACTTTGTTGTATACAAAATAATCATTACTTTATCCACTATCACCATTAAATAAGGGTAGTGGATTTTGATCCAATGGTGATGAAGGGAAAGTAATGCGCTTACTTCAAAGTAATCATAGCCTACACCTAGTTATAAATTAAAAAAAATTTAAGTTTAATTTTTTATGGCAAAAAACATCCTAAGACCCCTGATCTTTCCCTTTTTGGTGCATTAAGTCCTTGATCTTTTATTTGGATACATTAGGCTCTTGATCTTTTATATTTGGTTCTATCAAGTCCTCATCTAACAAAATTGGATGATTTGTTAACTTTTACAAATTAATAATATTAAAATATTGTGGCACAATTACAAATATAGCCCGTTTAGGAGGATTCATTAATATATGTGATTCATTTTGCTTTCTACTTCCATTTCTAAACAATATTGTCTTTTTAAATTTGACAATTATTTTTCCCGCCTATTGGAATGTAGTAACGTCGCACCTTATTTCTCAAGCGTTTATGTTTGTCTGACTCCAAATTAGTACTCTTTGTCTCTCAAGTTCATTTTTGTAATCGTTTCTTCTTCATCATCATCTTTGCTCTTCTTTTCTTTTTCATCTTAGTTATTCTGTTCAATTCCGACCCCACAAATTAAGGCCAAATTTTTTATGACTGAAAATTATTGAAGCACATTTATTGAAAAAAAATTATTGAACTGAAATGAACAACCGATAAGTATTAATAAGGCATAAAGAACATGGTCAAACATCACTCATTAGATTTCATTATGTTTTCATTCTCCTCGATTTCACTTTTGAAATGATTAGAAAATGAGTAAAACAACGACAATAATTACTGAATTTTTTTTTCATTTTAAAAAAAAAATTGTTGAATAATTTATTGAATATTCAATCAATTGTAATTAATTAGGTGTCGCAATATTTCAATTGGTCTTATTAATTTGTAAAAGTTAACAAATCATCCAATTTAGTTAGATGAGGACTTGATAGAACCAATTATAAAAGATCAAGGGCCTAATGTATCCAAATAAAAGATCAAGGACTTAATACACCGAAAATGGAAAGATAAGGGCCTCAGAATGCTTTTTGCCTTTTTTTATTAATAAAGTTACTTTCAACGTTTTTAAATCATATTTTTCCATTTCTCAATTAACGTGGAACGTAATTTTTGAAATTCTTCTCCATTTTCGACCATTTTCTGTATTATATGCTAAAATCTTTCTTTGTTACATTATTTATGTGGATTAATGTTCATAAACTCATGTGAAAATATGACTGGAACGTTTAAATTTATTTTTTTAAGCAATTTTCCAAATAAAAAACAATGTTAAAGTTAAGTAAATTTATAATTTTTTTTTGACAAAAAAATTATATTGTACGGAATTTTACTATAGCTATTAGCTAGTGCTAATTGTCGCTAAATTATTTAAAACAAGGACAAATTTAAATTAAAAAATTGGATGAAAATCTGTATGAAAAAAGAGCTGGGAATGAGTCAGCAACAAGTGGGAATTATGAATTGATCTGTTAAAAAATCAGAAAAACACAAATTTAATCTTTATTAAATTATTGTTATACAATTGTTGACTTGTCTTCTTCCAGTCTGACTCAGAGCCAACACATCCATTTCTCTAAGCCCTCAGTTTTTTCTCTCCTTTTCATTTCTTGTTTATGTTTTTGCAACTTAGGACCTAAAAAGTTTCAACTTATTACATATTTTTTTTAAGACATATTCCTTAATTATAAGATAATATAGGAGGAGCATCCATCGTTTGTTTGATAGTGTAATAATATGTGGATATTAAATTTTACGGTTTTAAAATGCGTCCACATATATACAAAATACACCTTATTAATAAGTCTCAACTCTTTGTCTCTCAATTTTTAACATAAGTGTTAAAAACCAATTGAGTTAAAACTTAAACTAATAGTTATAAGGTCCAAAGACATCGTTTGTATGTGTTCTATGCTTGAAGTGTGTACATCATAAATTCATTTATAATGTATTTCTCATTTCATCGATATAAATGAGGTTGTTGGAATTCAAACTTTTAAGGTGTTAAAGAGGTTATAATATCATGTCAATGAACCAACTAAACTAAAATTTTAAGCTTAAGGTTGATGCCAAAAGTTAATGAGATGTGAGAATTTGAACTCAGAACCACTTGCTCACAGAGATTCTGATACGATATCATGAAATGAAATTGATTAAACAAAGAAACTTGAACTAATAATTAAAGATAAAAAATAGTTTTTACATTAATATTTAACTCTTGTCAAAAAATTTACACTTTTTTCTCTAAAACTCAATTGGTATATGTATCATTCGTACTTCTTTTTGAGCAAAAATGTTGAAGGTGTAATATGAGAATTTTCTAATAGGTCACTCATTTCAATACTATTCTTAAAACTCGTTCAAAATTTTATGAGTATAGGGTGCATTAATATTGATATAATCTCAGCTTTCGTGTTACTAATCCACATGTAATAAGTGTTGGGATTTCTCCCCTAATCCCACATTGGTCATTAGCACGGTCTTCAATGATGAGTTGGCAAATCTTGGAGAGCAAGATGACGAGTTGGCAAGACTTGGAGAACAAGCACATTTAAAGTCCCAAAACGATGAGGTGGCAAAACGTGGGGAGGAAGCTCATTAGTTAGAGTGATGAGCAAGTTTGACAAACTTGGTGGCCAAGTTTTGAGGGTCTTTAAATAGCTTCATATTCTTTGAGTAAAGACATCCGAAAGGATCCACACAACTCATGTAGCTAGTTAACTAGGAGGTGTAACGGGCTTTGAGTGTGTGTGAGCGAGAGATGGTTTTTGTTATCATTTTCCCGTCTATAAAATGTAACCATAGAGCGAGGGTTTTTCGATATAGTTTTCTCCGTTCATAAAATTATAACCATTGTGAGAGAGGGTTTTCTTGTTACAGTTTTGTCCGTCCAAAAACGTGTAACCCATTTTATAGTGGAGAGTTAAGTGGTCTACGGATCCCGTGGTTTTACTCTTGTTGAAGAGGTTTCCACGCTAAAAACTAGTGTATGCTTTATTGCTTTCTTCTTCTATTATTTTCTTGTGTGGGTTGCACAATAGTGCTTTTGACGGTTCAGCCCCAACAATAAGGAGTGTCCATCTATATTTTCTGGAACTTCCATCTCTCAAATTCAATAAATGAGAAATACAAACCATTAATTATGTTGACAAGTAGTTATGCAAATTGTGCTCCAAATGATTATTTGTGTTCGTTAAACAAATATATAATGTGTGCCAAAATTCAAAGATATCAAGCTACAACTTGAACTTCTGTCCAATGCTAAAATCTATCTATAATATTTATAATAACTCCACTTTATATTTTAATAATATTATTTGTTTTGAAATCTTTGATGTCTCTGTTAAATGTGAACATATAATCAAAATTATAGTTTATCAATTAATTTACATTCTGTGGATGAATAAAGGTGGGAACTAGAATTATGATGAATCCAGTTTGCTACAATAAAACCTATGTAGAATAATACACTTGAAATCAAATTATTTGTATAACAATTGAGAGATTATTACTAATTAAAGGTTGATACAACAAAGATTCTCAAACTCTTAGGTCAAAATTATTTGTATAATAATTAAAAAAGAATTAATCTTATATAAAATGTTCCAATATAGAAAATCTAATATAAATAACTATGCTCTCATTAAATGATAATAAAGAAAATTTGCATATCACTTAAACCCATAACCTCCTCATTCATAAAAATCAGAGTCTCAACCAATTATCGCCCCTTATAATACTGATCTGAGTTACTTTTTTTGGTGGAGAAAAAGTTTAGCGGGGATAGGTTTATCCACGCAAGGTCAGAGCAAACCACAGACCTCGATGAGGATTTACAGTGGAGTTTACAGATTGCACTCATGTGAGTTATTGCAAAAAGAAAAAAAATGGTATTATCCAATTTCTTTTCTTTTTTCATTTGTCCAAAAGATTATTTCTAGAATGGACCAAAGCTTTATTTGGCCTTCGCAATATTCAAAAATGTTGACATTTGACTTATGTAATATGATTTGATAACATTAATTTTTATGCATATTAATTTGTTGTGTTTGGTCCCTATAATATGATTTGATGTTGTTTCTGATACATGTAATATTCTGATTTGGTAATATTGGACCCATAAATAGAAAATCCCAAGAGAGACGAAAAGCCCAAATATCATTTATCCACATAAGTAATAAAGCCCATTTCAGGAACTTAATGGCTTCATACTTGGTGTCATTCACAAATCCATTTCAATTAAAGATGTTAAAATGAATTACCGCATCATATTAATGTGATGTTATCACACGAAAATGATAATAGTAACCGACAGACAAATTGTATCAAGCAAGTTGCCGATATAACGGGGTAACAACAATCAGTAAATAGCATTAGTTCAACCAAAAAGCTCTTAGTGTCTATTTCGTTCTTCTTAACTCCTTTTTCGCAGTAATTCACATAGTAGGAATAGCGTTTTGTTTGGCTTGGAATGAAACATATGCCAATAACTCATTTGGGAAGTAAATCATCTAACATCTAGCAACTAGAGATAACAACTGAACCAAACATACCCTTACACTTCCCCTACAATAACATCGTAAATTATCTAACTCTGATATTGGTTCAATACCACACAGATTCTGAAAAATACAATTTTTTATTCCGACATGATTCTATCTTCATTTACAGTAACACCCGCATTTTTCCCTCATAACACACAACAAAAATAGATAATACAAGGAAGTACCTCTATGTAAAAAAGGCTGACATATTAGAAACAAAGTGCCTTGCTAATGCTGGAAGGCATGCAGCTAAGTTGATCTACAGCATAGTTTACAAAAGAATGGAAGATCCGGTATCGACATTTCCTAAGCATCTATAGTCCAGTTGTCGAATTCAAACATCTACGGACAGTCGCTGCAATTTTGCTAACATGGTCCGGGTGGATAATAGTAGCACATACTCCAAGGCAAACAACTGTGGCAACTAAAAGTACAACGGGGCAATACTTCAACACACTGTTTGAAAAAGCTATACTACAGGATTTGTTTGGTTTTTCCTGGATATGTTTTGTATTCTTAAGGACTTGTCTATTCAAAAGAGGAACCTTGTCGCTTCTAACTTCCAATCTTCTCGGTGTGCTTTTCTCAAGGTCCTACATGAGAATAATAGTGGCCAAACACAAATTATCAGCACAGACACAGAACACAACAAATGCTCAATTCTGAATGTCCAACAGGAACCTCGGCCTAGCTCGTTTGAATGGTTGCAAGCTACAGGCTCTAGATCAAAACCATAAACGTAAAAAGAAAAGGGACTGTAAATGAACAATTAACACTCACCTCACTGGTACACGGAGAAACTGTGGGCGTGTCAGTATCTGAGCATCTTCCAGAATCCGTTTTCTGAACAGAACATTGCCATTCAAAGGCTGAATCATCGCTTTCTTTAACCTTTTGGCATTGAATATCCTTGGCAGAATCCAGGTATTGCAGTCAAATTCTCATCTCAGTATCAACAATACCATTAGCCAAACTACTCATCTCCCTTTTATCGAACATGATTTTCAGGTTTAGCACTACTTCTCCTAAAATCGCACTTGATTCATGTTTTACCAGAAAATCCAACAGAAAATTTAGTCTCTGGATCTGATGAGAGTTCGTAATTAGCTGAATGCTTTGTGGTGATGGCTTCCTTAATAACCATGCCACATCTGAAATAAAATTGGAAATGCCATCTGTCTTTTCGAAGAAACATCACACACTGAACTTTTTGACACATGTGATTCATCAAATCTCTGCTGAATCATCGTTATTTCGGAACAAATTTTTCTGTCCCCGATGAGTATGGGAATGAAGTTTGATAAGCTGTTCTCATTTTCCGCCTACGCAAGAAATTCACAAGCAAAAACATTCAAGTATATGGTGTCGTACAAAATCAAAACCACCTAATTACAGCTTTAGATTTATTGGCTAACATTATCAGGATCAACAACAAAATATTGCACAGTAGTTGTACTCCCACATCTTGGAACAATAAAACTAAAGATGCATAAGAATTTATTTAAGAGGAAATGCAAGAAAAATAACTCAATAATTATTACCAACCTTGTGTAAGATGATGTATGAAAGAAGAAGCTTGAGACCTACCTCAATAAATGCAGGACCGAAGAGACTGGGTTCGACATGAGGTATAGATATCTTGCACAGTTGATGGTCAAGGTTAGAACATCCTTCAGTTTGACCATGTGCCAATGCTACGCAATAATCATATGCAAGATATTTTCCAGAAAATGACACCAGAAGCCTGCATAAAACATGTTGAAGCAGAGTTATGAAGGACCGCATTGTAAGAATATTGAGTTATTAAAAGGAAAAAACAAACATCGTAACGTATACTAGCATGCAAAAGAATAATGACAGAGAATTTTAAGCTCCAGCATGATAAAGCTAGAAGAAAGCATGTAAAAGCCGTGATGCAGGATCAAATTGCAAAACTATCAGAAGGAAAAACTTCATAACATGTACTAATAATAATAAAAAAAAAGAATACTAAGTTTCAGTGCTGTAACCATAAATGCAAGAATTGCCATTATCCAAATTTTGTTTTGAACTGAATTAGATTCCAACATAGTCCTCCTATTAAGATATTGAAGGCAGATGATACAACTCGTATCAACAATTCCATCCAGATTTCCTATTTTATACTAGTGTAGTTGACCACGCTGCAGGCGACTAATCATGTTTGATATGATACACCAGCATAGCCATTAAAAGAAAGCCAAGAAAATATTGAAGCACAATCATTTTATGGGTTAAGCACTTATCGAAAAGCCTATGCCCCCATTATGGTAGCTAAAAGGTAACTACTAAAACAACGTACACCTTTTTTATTTTTCTATCTAAAGAGGGTCTAAAACCTGAGAACAAATCACTGTCCACTATACTGGTACAGTACCACCTTCTACGACAGCTCTTGGTTGGTCATGCAAAACCAAAGACGAACAGAAAAACAAGATTAAATAGATTCTCTTATTTACCATTATTGGTTACCGCATACCATTAACCAGCATAAGATACATATGCTATTCCAGCGCTGGCTTACTGACTAGGAATGTATTGATCTATTGGTCTAAAGCGGGTAGTGTTTATGGCGCGTACTTTTCACATTAAGTCACAAAGAATTCACGTCTAACCATGCAGGGGGTACAGAGATGCTTCTTCTTAATAAGCTCCAACACAGAACAACATTGTGGGGAATATACGTATTTCCCAATAAACTATTCTTGACAAGCTACACGAAAACTTTTGCTTCCTTAAAAAGCAACAAGTAATACTAGTCCCTCGCTTGTTTCAATCATAATCTGACTCGAGTATGGATCCACTGAAATTATTACAGAAACCAGTTTGTGTCCTTCAATCAACAGATGTTACTATCAATAGAAACTATAATGCAGTTAAGTATTCCTTCATCTGTGAGCATTTTATAGAACTGTGAATGAAAAAACATGATTTAAACGCAACAAAAACTAAAACAAATGAATCATGTGGAAAATAACTAAACTTGTAAAGTGTGACGGATATAAAATATTTAGGCCTGCCAAGTTCAGATGAACTAATGCCATACTTAAATTTGGGTTGCAATAGATTAGTTCCGCAAACAACAAACTCTATGGGCTTCCGCCCTTCTCTGTTCACTTCCTCCACTGCATTTCCATCTAATTGCATACAGAAACATACACTACGTAAAAGAACTGCCAAATAACTGAAATAACGAAGATCTTTGTTATTTAGGAGAGCTTCAATATCATTGTCTTCAGTAACTTGACATAAGCAAATTAAAATTTCCATTCCCCTACTTTAGTTACAATTGGAATTCCGTTCATGCCACTTGTTCGGACCTTAGTTAACCATCAGTAATTGAGCTGACTAAGGAAAAACAAAAGGAGACTAAAGAAAATATTTCAACCTTACAAAAAACAACGATGTTGAACAAATGAAGTGGACATAAGTCCATACTCCATATTAATTCACCTGTATCTTACTCAAAAGTACAAAAGCACAAAAGTACTCAGAATGAGAAATTTCAAATGGGATTAGCTGAAAAAATATCTGAAACAAAAGCACAAATTCATTTTATTCATCTGGCAAGTACTCTAACTCAAAGATAATGGGTTTCTGAAAATTTAATTGCTTCATACTTGCATATGCACAGAAACCACATAAGCTCAGAAGTAGGCTCGTTGAGTAACGAAAACTACAAGAAATTAGTTGTTATGAATTAGTAACCTCATCAAGCAAGACCCACAATCTAAGGTTCATAAGCATAACAAGGCGGTTAATTTAAACAATGGCTTAAACTCATTCATCCTGGAGTTTTGATAGATGTCGTGTATCGATATTGTTACCATTTCCCACGTAAAAGTTGGCATGCCAAGAAATGCAGTCAAGATTGTACAACCAGGGTGTATATATCCCTCCAGCTCGACTGGCATGCTGGCCAACCATTGGAAAATCTGTAAATACAAATAATCATATATACAAACTCAAACCCTTACTTGCCACATTGTTCACAATATCTCTTATTCTCCCCATCAACCGAATTTAGCGGGGGCCTGGGGTGCTCTGGCCCTCCCAACCCCCAGAACCGCCCCTACTGTACTTTCGATCTTATCGTTCATTGAAAACACATCTACAATTAGTGCTTCGGCTCCACCGGTTTTAGAAATTTACTAAAAAAACTAATTTTTCATTAAAAATTCGTCAAAAATCAATAAAATAGTGTCTTAAAAATATTTAATTTCATCGAAAATCTTAAAAAATTTGCTTAAAATCTTTAATATTTGTCAAAATCGTTACTGCAAGAAAAAACATTCTTGTGAATTTTTTTTATAAATCTAGATGTACAGCCCTGCGACATACCATCTTGTTTTCGCCATTGTTCTATATCATGTTAAAGCAAACCCGTATCTCTCCATACTCCGTCACTTGACACCGGTATCCGGTATTCCCTTAATGATTATATGTGTTGAATTAAAACAAATGTAGAATGTGTGTCATCTTCACGAAAAGAAAAATAGAATGTGTGACAAAATTCAAAGATATCACATGACTTTGTGTCGAATCTATAATATTAAAAAAGTAGAAAAAGAAAAAGAAATAAATAGATAGATAGATATAGAAAAAATGTCGACATATTGTTATAATAAAAAGAAAAAATGTCGACACCATATGGTAATCCCTTGTTCCTAAAACTCTGAGATGTGCTCACCATAAGTAATAACTACTACTTCTACTACATCCTGGGATTTTGATTATGTTGTTCTTTTTTGAGGTTCGTTTGTTCTTTTTTTGTGTTCTGTTCGCCTGCTAATTGTTTTCTCTTTCTGATTAATCTTGTTCTTAATCCAACCTTCAGGATTTGCTTAGCCTTGACAATTTCACTAACAAGACTCTAGCTCTTTCAGGTTCTTATTATTCTTATTCTTATTCTTATTTTATTATTCAATTTCATTGTTTAGAATCTCAATTTCATTTTTGTCATCTCAGATCTTCTGTTCGCCGGAATGACAACCGCTTGCAATTCGGCGGCGGAGGTTGATTCTTGCCGGGACGACTCCGCCGCACTGGTTCTGAAATTCGTAGCCATGGCTTCGATTCTGTTGGCCGGAATAGTGGGTATAGCAATTCCTCTCATCGGAAAACACCGCCGTTTCCTACGGACTGATAGCAACCTCTTTGTCACTGCCAAAGCCTTCGCCGCCGGAGTTATTCTCGCTACTGGTTTCGTTCATATGCTATCCGGTGGCTCTCAGGCTCTTTCCAATTCCTGCCTGCCTGAATACCCATGGCAGAAGTTTCCCTTCTCCGGTTTTTTCGCTATGATGGCCGCATTGTTGACTCTACTTGTGGATTTTGTTGGCACTCAATATTATGAGAGAAAGCAGGGGTTGAACCCTCCGAGTGACGAGCGTGTTCGGGTTGGTTCTGATGATTCGGGTATAGTGGAGGTCAAACCCACCGGAAAGGTTTTTGGAGAGGAAGAAAGTGGTGGTATGCACATTGTGGGAATGCATGCCCACGCCGCGCACCATAGACATAACCATTCTCATGGCCAAGGCGGCTGCGATGGCCAAGTCAAGGATTTGGGTCACGGGCACGGCCATGGGCATGGGCATGGGCATGGTAGTGGGGATGAGGAGAGTGGTTCAAGACACGTCGTTGTTTCACAGGTTAGCCTAATTCTTCAACATGGTTTTTTTTATTATTATTTGTTAGGAGCGAGATTCGATTCTTTGTTCAAGTTTAAGTGTAAGATATTAAAACTTCCATAATGAGATTTGGATTTTGAAGTTGAGATTGAATTGGTAAAGATAAAATGAAAGTTGGTTTGGTTGGTGCAGATATTGGAGCTTGGGATAGTGTCACATTCAGTGATAATTGGGTTATCACTAGGAGTATCAGAAAGTCCATGTACAATAAGACCCTTAATAGCAGCATTATCATTTCACCAGTTCTTTGAAGGCTTTGCATTAGGAGGTTGCATTGCTCAGGCGCAGTTTAAAACACTCTCAACCACACTCATGGCATGCTTTTTTGCAATCACAACACCTGCCGGAATCGGAATTGGCACAGCAATTTCTTCATTTTATAATGCACATAGTCAAGGAGCTCTAATTGCAGAAGGTATCTTAGATTCGTTATCTGCCGGAATTCTGATATACATGGCCTTGGTTGATTTAATTGCTGCTGATTTTCTCAGTAAGAGGATGAGTTGCAATTTTAGACTTCAACTTGTTTCTTATTTTATGCTATTTCTTGGTGCTGGGATGATGTCTTCACTTGCTATTTGGGCTTGATCCTAAACAACCAACTTTTATGTAACAAAGTAATTCAAAGTTTCTTGGATATAATTTTTTGTAGAAGCAAATGAATTAGATTAGATCATGTTTCTAATCTTTAGTTTTGTCTTTTCTTCTTGTTTATTGGTAAAAGTTGGAGGAAAAGTGGTTCAAACTAATCTTTTACTTACTTGGATTTGGAAAGTGATATCAATGTGATGACAACCACAATTGTTCTAATTTTGTTGCTGACATAATTAACTTTATGACACATAGATTTTAATAGAAACATATATGAACCATTTTAAAATATTTTATAGTTTACAATGTTTAAGTTCATCACAAATTTAATAAATGAAATTTTAAGAACTATTGCATCTTCAGTTTATGTCCTTGTCCCACAAAATGAATTCGTTTGCCACTTTCAAAACATAAAAACTGATTCAGTGTAATGATATAATAAACTAGTAGATTTTCTTACGTTGCTTCTGAAAGAGAAATTATATATAAAAACAATAAAATAAACAAATTATAGATACAGCAAATATGATTTAGGTATATAACATTTAAGTAAAAAATAAGACTTATATACATAATTTATCTTCAATCATAACAAAGTGAAATTGTATTATATAAATAAAGATTGTTTACAGCAATTAAATTGTAAAATTGTTGAGAAACAATAATAGTTGCTATATATCTGCTCATGCTCCCTTGGGGAATCATTACGGCATGCAATAAAAATATATAAATAAGCGGAAATTATTAATAATCATTTGGTCGATTTCTATTGCTAAGAAATACACCGACTACGCCGATAATGATGTAGTTGAGCTTATCTCCATGAGATATGAAAAGAAAGTTGTACAGCAAAACTAGTTCTTTTATTTTTTGGTAAGAACCTACAATTCAGTAGATAAAATATAATATAAATGTTCATGATGAATCACCATATATTAGTAAAAGTACCATGAGGAGCAAACAACTGATCATGCAAATGTTAGTACTCTCTAATGCCGATATTGGTTCAATACCATCCAAATTTTGAAGCGTACAAGTTTTTATTCCGACATGATCCCATCTTCATTTACACTAACACCCTCATTCTTCCCTCGTAACACACAACAAAATAGATAATACAGGAGCCTTAGAGATAGGGCTTGCTTACCTAACAAAGAAGATCTCTTCCCAACCGAAACAATTGGAAACGCAAAAAATCAGCAGTCTTAGCGGCATCATTCATAGCCACTGCAGAGCGGAGCAAGGCTGTACAAGGAACTACCTCTATGTAAAAAAGGCTGACAAATTACAAACAAAGCACCTTACTAATGCCGGAAGGCAGCTAAGTTGATCTACAGCATAGTTTACAAAAGAATGTCCGGCAAAAGAAATCCACAGTTGATGGAAGATCCGGTATCGACATTTCCTCAGCATCTATAGTCCGGTTGTCGAATTCAAACATCTGCGGACAGTCGCTGCAATTTTGCTAACATGGTCCGGGTGGATGATAGTAGCACATACTCCAAGGCAAACAACTGTGGCAATTAAAAGTACAACAGGACGATACTTCAACACTCTGTTTGAAAAAGCTATACTACAGGATCTGTTTGGTTTTTCCTGGATATGTTTTGTATTCTTAAGGACTTGTCTATTCAAAAGAGGAACCTTGTCGCTTCTAACTTCCGATCTTCCCGGTGAGCTTTTCTCAAGGTCCTGCATGAGAATAATAGTAACCAAACGCCAATAATCAGTGCAGAACACAACATACACTCAATTCTGAGCGTCAAAACTATAAAAGAAAAAAGACGAGGGACTGTAAATAACTAATTAACACCCACCTCACTGGTGCATGGAGAAACTGTGGGCGTGTCAGTATCCGAGCATCTTCCAGAATCCGTGTCCTGAACAGAACATTGCCACTCAAAGGCTGAATAATCGCTTTCTTTAACCCTTTGACATTGAAAATCCTTAGCAGAATCCACATATTGCAGTAAAATTCTCATCTCGGTATCAACAATACCACTACCCAAACTACTCATCCCCCTTTTATCAAACATGATTTTCAGGTTTAGCAATACTTCTCCTAAAATCGCACTTGATTCATGTTTTACCAGAAAATCCAACAGAAAATTTAGTCTCTGGATCTGATGAGAGTTCGTGATTAGCTGAATGTTTTCTGGTGACGGCTTCCTTAATAACCATGCCACATCTGAAATAAAATCGGAAAACGCCATCTGTCTTTTTGAAGAAACTTCACACACTGAACCTTTTGACACATGTGATTCATCAAATCTCTGCTGAATTATCTTCATTTCAGAACAAATTTTTCTGTCCCCGATGAGTATGGGAATGAAGTTTGATAAGCCGTTCTCATTTTCAACCTATGCACGAAATTCATAAGCAAAAGACAGTTTCAAGTGGATCAACATTCAAGTATCCGGTGACGTACAAAATGAAAAGCACAAGAACAACAAAGAAGTATTGCACAGTAGCTATACTCCCACATCTTGGAACAACAAAACTAAAGATGAATAAGAATTTATTTAAGAGGAAATGCAAGAAAAGTAACTCCATTTAGCAACCACAATAATCGTGTAAGATGGTGTATGAAAGGAAAGCTTGAGATCTACCTCAATAAATGCAGGACCGAAGACACTAGGTTTGATATGAGGTATAGATATCTTGCACAATTGATGGTCAAGGTTAGAGCATCCTTCAGCTTGACCATGTGGCAATGCTACGCAATAATCATATGCAAGATATTTTCCAGAAAATGACACCAGAAGCCTGCATAAAAGATACCTATTATGCCCCATGTTTTAAGAATTTAAGATTTTAACATGATAACGATTACAAAACATGTTGGAGCAGAGTTATGAAGGACCAGATTGCAAGAAAATTGAGTTGTCAAAAGGAAAAAATAAACATTGTTACGTGTACTACAGTACTAGCATGCAAACGAATAAATGACAGAGAATTTTAAGCTCCGGCAAGATAAAGCTAGGAGAAAGCATGTAAAAGCGGTGATGCAGGAGCAAATTGCAAAACTATCAGAAGGAAAAACTTCATAGCATGTACTGAGATGTAAGAGAATAAACAAAAAAGAATACTTAGTTATACCGTGATTAAGCAATGTAAATGAAACCGAAGAAACAACACGAAAGAATTGCCATTATCCAAATTTTGTTTTGAACTGCACTAGATTCCAATGTAGTCCTATTAAGATATTGAAGGCAGATAATACAACTCGTATCAACAGTTCCATCAACATTTCCTATTTTATACTAGTGTAGTTGACCACGCTGCAGGCGACTAATCATGTTTGCTATGATATACCAGCATAGCCATTAAAAGAAAGCCAAGAAAATATTGAAGCACAATCAATTTATGGGTTTAAGCTCTTATCGAAGAAATTAAAACTTGCCAACTACTACCATTGCTATGTTTCTTTTCACATGAAAAGCCTATGCCCCCATTATGGTAGCTAAAAGGTAACTACTAAAACAACGTACACCTTCTACGACAGCGATTGGTTGGTCATGCAAAACAAAAGACGAATAGAAAAACGAGATTAAAATAGCTTCTTTTTTTACCATTATTGGTTATCACATACCATTAACCAGCATAAGATACATATGTTATTCCAGCTCTGGCTTACTGACTAGAGAATGGTATTGATAATTGGTCTAAAGCGGTAGTGTTTATGGCGCGTACTTTTCACATTAAGTCACAAAGAATTCACGTCTAACCATGCAGGGGGTACAGAGATGCTTCTTCTAAATAAGCTCCAACACAGAACAACATTGTGGGGAATATACCATTTCCCAATAAACTATTCTTGACAAGCTACATGAAGACTTTTGCTTCTTCTAAAAGCAACCAACAAGTAATACAAGTCCCTCACTTGTTTCAATCATAATCTGACTCGAGTATGGATCCACTGAAGTTATTAGAGAAACCAGTTTGTGCCCTTCAACAGATGTTGCTATCAATAAACACTATAATGCAGGTAAGTATTCCTTCATATAACAAATTGAGGTCTTAATAATAATAACTTCTAATCCTGGAGTCTAATAAATACACTTGGCAATATATCAAAACACAAAGGAGGAGCATTGTAGAACATATAATGCCCTGAAAAGTTCCATTTCATTGTTCACAATATCACTTGAACTAAAAATTAAACCAAAAGAAAAATATGAGCATTTTATAGACTCTGAATGAAAAAACATGATCTAATCGCAACAAATATGAAAACAAATGAATCATTTGGAAAATAACTAAAATTGTAAAGTGTGACGGACATAAAATATTTAGGCCTGCCAAGTTCAGATGAACTAATACCATACCTAAATTTGGGTTGCAGTAGATTAGTTCCGCAAACAACAAACTCTATGGGCTTCCCGGCTTCAAAGAATGTTGGATGGACATAGTGAAGTCTTGGGGCCCGCCCTTCTCTGTTCACTTCCTCCACTGCATTTCCATCTAATTGCATACAGAAACATACACTACGTAAAAGAACTGCCAAATAACTGAAATAATGAAGATCTTTGTCATTTAGGAGGGCTTCAATATAATTGTCTTTAGTAACTTGACATAAGCAAATTAAAATTTCCATTCCCCTACTTTAGCTACAATTGGAATTCCGCTCATGCCACTTGTTCGTACCTTAGTTAACAATCAGTAATTGAGCTGATTAAGGGAAAACAAAAGGAGACTAAAGAAAATATTTCAACCTTGCCAAAAACAACAATGTTGAACAAATGAAATGGACATAAGTCCATACTCCATATTAATTTCCTGTATCTTACTGGGTCTATTAAACAAACGGGAACTAAACACACAAAACATGATTAGGAACGTAATCACAAAAGGTTCAAGGAGCATAAATTCCACCAGATGCTTGACTCATAAAATGAAAACAGAGATTGTTATGCAAACACTCTCCACAACAGAATTTTTCTGGAATTTGATTCTGTACTCTCTCGCTCCTATCAAGACAGTTCTTAGGAATCCATAAAAGGTAGAATTTTGTATGACTGATATATTTTCACAGAGCATTTAAAGAAAGTTACTCATCCATAAAAAATAAGATGCAAAAGTAGTTGTTGAAGAACTACTTTGGAGCAAGTGCAGCTATGAGAGCAATATTATCTCACCTTTCAAGACATAGAAGACCATGTCATTCAAATAAACAAGCATGGGGCCCCTCTTGGACAACATCTTTCCAGGTACAATGACAAAATCATGCACATATGATTCAGGATCTTCAAGTAACTGCTTCATGTAAAAAAAATGAAGTTAAATGATCATTCCAAAAATTGACAACACATTTGTACGTAAGGACAAATAATCATAACAATGTAACATCTTAAAAATGAAATGTACACTCGTATTAGAACTAACGTAATAGTGTTAAAATACAGTTGCATAGTTGTCATTAATTTGAGACGAATGTTAAAATTGCACCAAATTACTATCGTTTAAATGTCACTACAACTTCAAATTCAATTTCATATATTAAAAATCAGGTTTGTCAAATTGAAATAATGGCATCTATTGATGGTAAAATATCAAGCTATATTTCATCTGTATCAAAAGAGTTAGAACAAAGAAAATTGGGAAAGAAATCATGAGTTTCAGAAAATGTTGAGCATTTACACACAAAAGTACTCAGAATGAGAAATTTCAAATGGGAGTAGCTGAAAAAATATCTATAACAAAAAGTACTCTAACTCAAAGATCATGGGTTTCTGAAAATTTAATTGCTTCATACTTGCATATGCACAGAAACCACATAAGCTCAGAAGTAGGCTCGTTGAGTAACGAAAACTACAAGAAATTAGTTGTTATGAATTAGTAACCTCATCAAGCAAGATCCACAATCTAAGGTTCATAAGCATAAGAAGACGGTTAATTTAAACAATGGCCTAAATTCATTCATCCGGCCGTTTTTGTAGATGTCGCGTATCGATATTATTACCTTTTCCCACATAAAAGTTGGCATGGCAAGAAATGCAGTCAAGATTGTACAACCAGGGCGTATATATCCTTCCAGCTCGACTGGCATGCTGGCCAACCATTGGAAAATCTGTAAATACAAATAATCATATGTCAACCAATGCCTAACATCCTTAATCATCTAAAAATGTACACCTTCAAATACTAAACTGTAACAATAATTCTTTAAAATACTTGATGTCGAAGCCTTCTCGGAAACTCTGCTGGATTCCAGTCATAAAGCTTGAACGAGATCCGGCCTGTTGGACACTACAACAAAATTTATTCATCGAAGATTCAAAAACTCCATAAAAGAAAATGCAAAACACAAGTGTAATGCAGAAAGTAAGCCAGTGCAGAAGACCAACCATAGATGAGTAGAAGCTCTTGTTGTCGAAATTCGAAGGGGAAACTGATAATTTAGAATCATCTTTTCCTCCATCATTCTGAGTTCCAACAGAAAGTCCACTGTCACTATTAGGATTCTGAGAATTAGGAGCCGATTGAAGTGTTGAAACATTCCCATCTTCAGATTCAACAAATGCTTCTTTCTCAACTATCTCACAATCTAAAAATCGAAGTTCAAAGAAGAAATCATGTTATGTCACTAGCCAACAACATTTGGATAATTCCAACTCTGGGTTACCTTTTGAGGCTTCTCCATCAGTCCTAGTATCTTCATTCTGAAGCTCTCCTGTTAACTCCTTATCATTTTCAACCTTGGAATCATGGGGCTTTCTTCTCCGCCTATCATTATGACGCTCTAATTTCCTTCTACAACTCCGTTTCCCTTCGTCAAAATCCGACAACAAATGAAACCTGCACAAATCAAACCAAACCAAACCAAATTAAACCAACCCATCCACTAAAAACCCTCAAAGACACAAACTTTATCAAACTCAAACCCTTACTTGCCACATTGTTGACAGTATCTCTTATTCTCCCCATCAATCTCAACAGCACCCGAATTCGCGCAACGCAAACACACCTTATGCCTCTTATGATACCCTTTAAGCTCACTAATATCCGCCCCACACCCCGGCACTTGACACCGCGCTATCCCCGAATTCGCCCTAACCGTACGAACCCTTTTCTTCCCACGCAGAGCTTCCTCTTCCTCCAATTTCGCATCAAGCTCCGGGCACGCACACGGGACCATACCCGCCAAGAAATTCGAGCACGTCAACCTCGGGTCTCGCTTCCTGCTCTTCTCCGTAGCTTCAGTCGACTCTGTAGGATTGACCTCAGCAGTCGTCGCCGTCGTCGTCGTGGGAAGGGTAGGATGGGAAATTAGGGTTTCGATGGGGTCAAAATTGATTGGGAAGTGATCATCGACACTGAAATCAAGAAGATCGCCCCAATCCCAGGAGGGGTCGTCGGTGATCGGAGGGTGGAATTCCGATTCCATGTCGGGAAATTTAGGGCGTTTAGCTCCGGCGGCGGCGGAAATAGGAGGAGGGGGTTCCATTAGGGAGGGTTAAAATAGTAATTTAGAGTTGTAGATTATTGAGTTGCGTAGAAGGGAGGATAGAAGGAGGAGAGAGAAATTTTTCTCCGGTAGGTGAAGATTTGGTGGTGGTGGTCGAAAGAATCTTATGGTTGTTGCCGGAATCGGAAAATATGAAATAGTGAGGTTAAAGTGGCAACATATGCCTAAAACAAACATATATTCACGCGCCACCGGTTATTTCAATTGATGCACGACCCATATATTTTAACCCCGTACAAATTTATTTATCGACTAATTCACTTTCAGTATTTTATTATAATGTTAAGCTCCTTTTAATAACATTCGAATCATGATCTTATCCACTATTTATTGCTGAATTTTCAGTTATTGATTAGTCATATTTTCAGTGTTTAAATTAATTTAAGCCGTTAATTTCAGAAAATTTATGGAGATGCCATTTTAAAATGACACTAAAATTTAGTAATAAACAGTGTAATTTGTTCAAAATATCACCGAAAAGTAAATGCCCTAATATTATTTAGAATAAGAAATAAAGATATTTTCAATCAAATAATGTTATACTTACCTTATATAAAAAAGGGATATTCTATGGTCACTTTGTTTTTCACAAAGTAACCATTACTTTGTTTTGTCAACCATTGGATCATGTGTTAAAAACTAATCCAATGGTGAAAAAGACAAAGTAAGGGAAAAACAAAGTGACCATAGCCTACACCTATAAAAAATTGTGACCCGATTGATTTGAATACTATGTAAATGTCATATTTCACTTTCAGTTCTCCAAATTTTCATGTATCAATAGCATTGTTGTAAATGATGGTTGTTCTCTGCTCACGTTTCTTTTAGTCACTCAAAATTGAGAATACGTTTGATATAACCACCTAACTTTTTAGATAAAAATTAACCACCTAATTAATATCAAATTGGTGTTTTCCATTGTATCACACTTAACATAACTAGCCATATTATAATATTTTCCGTGCATTATCTTTTGTATAAAATAAAAATACCAAATCCTAATTCTATCTTAATTTTATGCTAAAAGTAGTTGAAATATTTCAAAATTTGAGATAAAAATAAAACTTATCTTAAAAAATCACAAAATTTAAAATAAGGTTTAATACATCTTCCACCCTCTGCATTTGGCTCAATTTGTCAGATGACCTCTCGATAAAATGGTTCTCTGCACCTTTTGTACTTGGCTAAAGCTATATAACTAAGGTCATGTTCTTTTGAACTGAAAAAAGCTTAACATTTCTGAACTTAACTTAACTTAACTGAATTATGTTGAGCTGAATTGAATTTAATGATGTTGAACTGAACTAAATTAGATGATGTTGAACTGAATTGAATTGAAAAGTAAATAACAAAACTAAATTGAACAAATAATAATAATGTTGCACTATAAATAATAACTATAAATAAAAAATTCTAAAAAACTCTTGTATTGAGCTTAATTTCGAGGAGGAAGAAGAAAGTTTTGTTTATTTCTTCCTCCTACCAACCTCGGATCTGATTTATTTTTTTCCTTCTTCTCATTCCTCTTTTTGTGTAGCATCATATATATCAACAGTATTTTTTTGTCGTCAGATCTGTATCTGTTAGCTATATTTTCTTCATTTATAGCTCGTTCAGATTTAGCACGGACGAAAAAGGTTAACTTAATTCATAGATCTGTATATCTACGGGAGTGCAATTTAATGAAGGACTTAGATCAGATTTTCCGGAGGGGCATGGGTGTTGAATAATGGTTTTCGATTGTTTTTCTGCAGATCTGGAATCTCAAGAAATATATGATTTATTACGTCGCTTTTTAGTACATTTATGGTGTCTTAGGCTCTTTGTAGCGTTTCTTTGCCCTTTATGCGGTTTATACTGGCTCTTGCCTGTATTTTTGTGAGGTTTAATTCCTTCATTTTTCTTTGATTATCATCGTGCTGTAATGTTTTTATATTATTCAATGATATGATAGCTCTTCCATAAAAAATAATAATAATAATAAATAATCATGACATGCAATAACCGTCCAAATTCTCTTGGATATTTGTCTCCAATTAAAGAACATGACATTAGATGTCATACGTCAGAGTTGAGGCATGAAAAACTTAGGAGAATACCAAACATTACAACGATTTACATTCATCATTGAAAATGACATTTAGATAGTTAGTAAATGTGGAAAGTATTCTACAATATGCCTCAAATGTCATACAAATAGCAAATGTCGGTTATTGATTCTATTTTCACGCTTTATACACGTTTGGAATACCAATTATACAATATGGTCCGACTGTTAATGAAATGGTAGATTCAGATGATGATGGCACAATAAATTTGGAAATTACAGGGAGCAAATGATGATGATGATAATGAGATCACGTATCATATAAAAGAAAACGATTAGAAAAATAGAATGTAATAGAATTATTAACTTTATGGAACAATATAAACGTAAATTGATAATAATATTTATTTATATTTACCAAATTTTGAAAATAAATTGGATCAAATAAGTATAATTATAAAAAAAAAAAAATAATAAATTATATATAAATAATAAATATTTATTAATAATTTAATGATAAGAATAATACCAATAATAATAAATTAAATTTGAATTAGATTCAATGTTATTGAACTGAACTGAATATTGAATTGGATTAAATTGAACTGGACTAAATGGGAAGAAAATCTTTTGTCCCGGACTTCCTATTCCATTTTTAAGTCCCCCTATATCAGTCTCATTCAAGTGGTGAATGACTCACCACTTGAATGGGACTTCCCCCTATATATTTTTGACATGTGTAAGAAAAAATCTAATTTTTTTTATTATACCCTAAATAATCCTCGAATCAACCCGTCGTTCTTTATATTTTTAACATAAAAGATTTTTTTTGATACGTGTCAAGAATTTATAGAGAAACAGAAAAATGAAATAAGAAGTCCAGAATAGAAAATTATTTTTCGATAAAATGTTATTAAATTGAACTAAATATTGTTGAAAATAAAGGTTAATAAATTTAAAAGAACTGAACCTAACTTTATTATATTTGGGAAAACAAATATGAAACTATATGCCGTTATTGAGTAGATCTCCAATTTTTAGGGAAGGTCAAACGGGATAAAAGGCGGCGCGTGAGGTGAAGATGGAGAGAAAAGAGCGTGGGAAGAGGTACGTGTGTTGGGTGGCGAGAGGAACAGAGACGGTGAAGTGTCTTAATCAGCAAAGAATAAATGATGACATTATTCGCATTTTAGCAATCATTTTTTTGCTAATCTCACTCTATAAATTGTTTTTTACTTGAAAATAAAACAAATCATTGTTAAGCCTTTCAATGAATAAATAGTCGGTTATCAAAAAAATAAAAAAATGAATAAATAGTCAATGAAATAGTAATAATTTATTAACATTATCACCTTTTATCAGTTTATCCGAGTTTCTCAGAGAACTCTAGGTTGGTTACTTAAACTACTGCTACGTAATTAAATTTTTCTAAATATAATTTGGTCAATTACCGTTAGATCAAAATTTAAGGATTGAGATTAGTTTGGTGGTTTCATTAGTATTTAATCTTCACCCTTAAATTTTGATATAATGGTGATTGATCAAATTGTATTTGATCAATCATTGACCATGTGAGCACCACTCATACTTTTTATTTAAATACACATTCTAAAATTTCATGGTGGTTCACCCTTCTATTATTATTAATAGGCTCTATATTTCATACTAATTTATTTCATTTTATTAAGATTCTACTTTTTAATTAATATAAAATCCTCTCTTTTACAAAAGTAATAATATAAAATCTTCAAATTAGTCACAAGAATTTCCACCTATTTAGGACTCCCACTCAAATGAGAAACAATTCAAAAGAACTCTCTCAGTGAAAAGTTTATACAATTAAAATAGAAATCAGTAGTTTTGCGTAAGAAGGTAAATGTATACATATCTTTGTTGATTTTTTTTATTTTGTTAAACTAAATTCGCTTTTTAAACCTTAATCAGCAAAGCATATCGTGTAACGAATTAGTTTCATTTGATTTGGTGGTTCGATTATAATGAAAGTCATTACTTTCATGAAATAAAAACAAGACAATGATTGACACATCCAAAAGAAAAAATATCATTTCAGGTTCAAATTTCAGGATAAGAAAAAAATGTGAATTCTCAGAAAAAAAAACACATATCATTATTAAAAATAAAATTCAAGTTAAAAGATATACAAAAACCACCTCTATTAGACCTGAAATTCCTTATAAAACGAAAAACTAATGAAAATATCATAGTTTTTATTTCAAAAAAAACAAACATCAATTCGTCAAAGTAAGATAGCCACTTTTAAATTGAGAATTTTTTATGATCGAAAATTATTCTAAAAAAATGTAAGAAATATGTTAACTATATAGAAATGTAAATCTAAATGTAAATATGCTTGATCTGTAATGTTATATTCAATGGTATGAATATGTCAGTTGGCATCTTATAAAAGCATATTCTTTATTCCATTGGTTTAACAACTCAACTTCTAAAGTCATCTATGCTGACAATACAATTACCAATAATTTATGATTTTTTCAAAGATAAACTTTCCTATGTAACCAAAAAAATGAAAGATAAACTTTTTTAATCAAATCTCTAATTTCATCATCCTCGTTTATTACATTAAAATTTCAAAGTATGTCGTTTTATGTTTTAATTAAAACCTATGACTATTTGGGTGTTGATATGTTTATGACCGGGTTGGGTTTTCTAGATTCTCTATGGCTGGGTTGTGCTTGGTACATATATTGTGGATATACCATTGTTTTTTTCTTTCGAAAGCTTTTAACCATTGTTAGATACATGATAATATAAAATATATTAATGTACCACTAAGTTATTTTGACACTTTTAATTTAAGATATTCATCAATATAATTTAAGATGTGCAGAAGGCTATTTTGGACGTTGAAACTTTGGTTTCATACAATAGCGAGAATGGGATGAAACTTTCCATAAAACGGAAGAAACAAACATGATGATCAATTTTCATCTCTATCGATCATTATTTGGTCAATTTTCTTATTGATTGGTTTGTTTATTTCTCTTAGAAATTTGAGGTAAGGGTATATATTTTTCCCTTCTCAAGTCTTGTTTTCAAAGTTATCTTTATGTCATTATATGATATTATTAATTGCTTTTATGTTGATATATAGAATACTTTTAAGATTTCAACATAACTTCTCTGTCACACTATATTTTTTTTGTACGTATAAGTATTAGGTATATGATATTTCTTTAGTCACACAACTCACAAAATGAATATATTTATATTGACTTATTGATTTGCTTACGTGTCATGTTACACAACGAAATGTCAACTTTAACAATATGATAAACAATGTCAAAGAATTTAATTCTTTTATTCTAACGTTGTGATGAACAACAATTTTCACGAAATGTCACACGTGGTCATCTATGAAACTAAATCAAATTAGAACCACAATGGTGCCAAAATTTGACTAGCATTGAAACCAACAAAAATCAGTTGAACTTTAATGATCCGATAACTTTAAAAATTAGGAAAAGATAATGGTTGTTGGAAACTAAGTAGTATCTACGTGTTTTAGCCGGTGTATTAAAAATCGCTAGGCGCTAGTAAGGCGGATAAGGACCTTCTTAGCCTAGTCAAAGTACATTCGGAGATTAGTCGGGAACTAGTCGGAGTTTTTTTATCTAGATGATCAAATCTGTAAAGTCGAAGTCTCCATTTTAAGCGTCTAGACGGTCAAAGCGTTTAGCTCATTGCTTGTGAGTACATATCTCTAAGTTCGATCTTCTAACCAAATATATCTACATGGACGGACATGAAACTTTAATTGTGGCAAATCTAATTGTTTAAATCAGAATACATGCTCAGGAAAAAAAAGAAAAAAGGACTACAAATGCTTCATGGATATCAGTGCTTCCGTCTATGAGATATATGGCCTTCCTACAGGGTCATGGAATACACCAAAGGAATCAAGGATCATGAATTTTAGGTCTCCCCTTAGTTTCTTATCTTCTTCTAGGCGTGCAAGACAACACCATTTAACGCCTAGGAAACATGCTAGCCAAGATCATTAAACAACTCTCACGATCAACAATGTTGCAGTTGGTCGTGACGTGACGATATCAAAATGAGATAATTAAAATCATCTCAATAACGAAAGTAGATGGTTGAAGAATTATACACATCAACCACCTTATTCTAATTAACAACATGGTTGATGCCACTAGAAAGTTTCAATTTTGATAGTGTCGGATAATTGGATACTTTTCCTCTAATAAGTTTTGTTTCCAAAACATAAATATTTTCTCTATTTTTTTTTTGGCTAAATCCATAATTAAGTCCCCGAACTTTTTTAATTTCAACAATGGAGCATCTAATTATTTATTTTTCCACGTCAACTACTTGGAATTTGATTTTCATAAACATTGAACCCTCCACTAACGGTTCCATTAACTAAACCGTTAAAGTTAAAGATAAGGGACTCAATTAATCCTAAAACATCTTTAACATATACAAAAGTTGAGAAATTAGGCAGCTAAAACATTGCCAAATCAGCAAAAATGATTACATGTCAACACCATAAAACTTTCATTTTTGAAAAAAAAATTAATTCAATTTATGAACAATTTTATAGAAATTTACTTTCCTTCAATGTTAATAAGCTTTAGGTCGTTTCAACTATCCTTTGTTTATTAACATTATTAGCTTTTATTTAAGGTGTAGGCTATAATCACTTTGTTTTTTCCTTACTTTGTCTATACTTTGTCTTTTTCACCATTGAATTAGTTTTTAACCCATGATCCAATGGTTGAAAAACAAAGTAATGGTTACTTTGTGAAAAACAAAATGACCATAGAATATCCTTTTATTTAAATCATTACTTTCCTTTTAAAATTATGACAACAATTGTAACGGTTAATTACCAATATTACTTAAGTTGGAGTTTTTTTTTTTTTTTGGATTAAATTTAGATTATGTTTTGTTTTCATCCATATTATTTATACGTTTGTGCCATAATTCTCCGATAGTTTCATATATTTTAATTCTAATGGAAAGTTCTGATTTTTGCAAATGATGATTGAGAGGAGAAGACTATAAAAGAATCATCCATTCAAATACCCATGGTAATGGAATTTTTGACTCTAAACAGAGAGTTCTTCGGGTTTTTTTTCAAAAAATAATTTTGTCGCAATATCACGATCTGGATTTTAAGGTATAAATTGTTTGGTTATTTAAAGTTTCATCTTTTAAGATTTTTTTTAAAGAATTTTCATTTAGGATTCATAATAATAATTTTGATGCTGGAGAAGAAAATTATTTTTGATCTCTTTCCGTAGATTAGAAAAATAAGAAAAAATAATTGTATACACAATATGGAATTTATATTTTTGAATGATTTCAGTTAAAAAAAATAAAGAGTTTGAATGAGATTTTCACTTCGGATAAAAAAAATGAATTGCGTTACAAGGGAATTTCTTATTAATACTTGATTTGTTTTAATCGGTAGAAATTTTAAATTATACACACACCAAAGTAATCTAATCCTTGTTTGGGAGGAGGTTAATGAAAGTTAAAGAGAGTAATGAAATATAAACTTTCTAGTTAACCTTGTTTGGGAGCTTTTTAAAAGTTTAAATGAAGGTTAATGAGAGTTAACATTTTACTTCAATTAATCTCGAAACCTTAACCTCCAAATCGGGGTTAATGGGAGTAATGTAAACATTTTAACTAAGTTACATCAATTAACCTCCTATTTAATTCCACCGACTCCCAAACAAGGTTAACATTTAACTTTCATTTCCGTCACTTCTCTTTCCGTTCCGTTACTCCCATTAACCTCTTCTAACTCTCACATCCATTAACCTCTCGACTCTCAAAAAAAAGGCTAAAGTTTGGTTGAAGGATAATTAAAAATTAAAAAAATCTGATAAACTATATCATGCATTTCACCTAAAAGCAACCACAGATCTATCATTGGATATTAGAAGAGCCTCTTATCACTCTAGATGTGAAACTTCTTCTTCTATATTTTAACACATCTTCTATAAATAATAGATAGAGAATAATGAATTTATAAATTATCAACGTTTACTCTTTTTATGTCATTTTTATTTAGTTCAACGCAACTCAAAATAAGCAACATTCAGAGCGTACTCTAAAATGTATTTGCTTCATGTTGTCATACGGTCAATTTCACATATTCACTATAACTTATTTTTTCACTCCAAGTGAGAAGTTTTCACAAAAAAATTTAGAAATTTCCTTTTGAGTTTGTTTGTAGGTTCCATTTTATGGGAATGATAATATGTATGATTATTCAACTTCTTTTGGACTATATTAATAGTTGAACCGACGCAAGAATAATACTGAAGCAGAAGAGTAATTGGAATGAATGGACAAGTAAATAATTGGTCTATGAAGTAATAAAAAGATGAAAAGGCTTGAATGAAATGTTTATTGAATATGATCATTAATAAATTACTAGTTTCAATGTGCATTGTTTCGATATTTTTGAGACATATACTAAGTTTTATTATATATTAACTGAACCGCAATTTTTCATTTTGGATTAGTTATAAATTTCAATAATGCCTCCAACTTAGAACATTATTAAATTTTGAGAAAGAGCCAAATAAATTATTTTTATTTAAATAATATGTTTTAGTTTGATATTAAATAATAGTATTATAATCGCGCAAATTGTATCTATTCATTTTATATAGGTCATGTTTGGCAAAGAGGTTTTGGAGTAAAATCACTGATATTAGAGGTTTTGACCACCCAAACCTCTAATTGTGGTGTTTGGTGAAAAGAGGTTTCAAAGAGCGGTTTATAAGCCTTGAAAAAACAATCATGTGTGCAAAACCAGAACATTCTTGAGCTTTAACCTCTGGTGTCTCCTTGAGCAAACACATTGACCAACTCTGGGACAAGTGTAAGTATTTGTCTCTGCAAATGAAAGCAAACCAACTGACAGTTAGCATTGAAATAAATATAACTATAACAGCAGCATAATCATAATCATCCTTGCCACAGCACCAGCTGCATTATCTCTAATCTAACAGCATTATCCGGTTCGGATTCCCCAAATAACCCGTAAAATATCACTATAATATCTGGTATTAATGGAAGGAAAGAGCTTCAAGAAAATAGATGAAAAGCTTAAGAGAAGATGAGACTCAACGTGAAAAGACTTGATAGTACCCTAACAATTAAATTCTGTGACCTCATATTTCCTATCAATGTCCAGCTATATACATCATCCTAACAACAAACTCTTGCATGCCAACAGCCACAATAGAATATTACTTAGTTGTGGGGTACTTGTATATAAACTACAAGGAACGGAACACGTAAATGCACATCATATGGTGGTTTAGGTTCAGAGGATGAGTATGGAGACAAAGGATACTTCAAAGCTGATTCCCCTCCATTTTTGCACAACTCTCCAACACAAAATGCAGCATTAATTTCTTCTGTTGGTTGCCTCAGGTGATGTTATTTCTCTTAACACTATACGCATTAACCTCTGGAAAAATGTCAAATGCTCTAAAGAATTAGTAAAATTACAGAAAATGATTAAACACACAAATACTAGAATTTGTATTCAGGTTTATTACATCAACATAGTCCGCCATTGGAGCACCCATATCTTGAGCAACCTCAGCAAGGCATGCAACAACCATTGTTCGATCTTGTGGAGGGTGTGAGCTCCTCTGAAGTTTCCAGAAATAAATTTATAAAAATAAAATAAAATAGAATTCCATAACAGAAATACTTTAACTGACATGAAATGGCAGAGATTTCCTAAAAGCATCAAGTGCTATCTTACCGCAAATTCCATTAACGGTTCAAATAACTTTGCAAAGATTGGTGGAAAATGAACACCCATGGATTTTACAAACGCAGGAAGAATGTCTGACACTGCATCCATAAGCACTTCATCATGTTCAATATTATCAGCATCATCAATATCACTATCATTATCTGATTGCTGACAAGCAGATTCTTCTTTAAGCAACACCAAAGTTGCATCAACAAGTTGAGAAATATCTGGAATAAGAACAAGTTAGAATGCAGAAGCCTCAAAATTGTTGTATGAATAGGAAAAGAGAAAGCCTTTTTCATCAAGAAAATGAAGCAACTAAGAGAACCACTTACAAGGTTCAACAGCTACATAACCAAAATCCTTAATACTGTCAGCTACGCTAATACAAGCTTGAGCAACAACTTCCTTGTCATCATCTTCTGTCATAGTCTTTAAGTAAATATGCATCACACTATCTGCAAATTATAAAGAGGTGATAAATTAGAGCTTTTAGAAGAAGAAGATTATCACAGTTCGAAAATTAGAGATGTATGCCACAATAAGTTATGTTCTCACCAAGAACTTTCCTTGCCTTTGTTGGTCCATCCTGTGAAAACAAGAAGCAAAGTTCTTATCAATTTAATGCAACAGTCTTCCAGCGATAGCAACCTACTAAAGGGGCATGTGTAGCTACCCACCCAACAGGACTGACTCATTGTTTTATTATCTCAAAATTAAAATGATATTGATTATTGTAGCTAGCATGTTGGCAAAATATTGTTTCACCAATGTTGAAGCACAGAGAGACCATCTTCAGGCCTATGACAAGATGTCTATCGAAATATTTACATCACACCGTTGAAAAGGAAAACGGAAGTGCTACAGAATACTCACATTATGACTTTGGAAGATTGCATATCCTGCAGTCAAAATATCTGCCACAAGAACATAACAACCATAACAGTCAACATGATTACGAAAAGCTGAAACATATTTCTAATGAACAAGTAGAGGTATCTGACCATCCCATATTTTTAACAAGCAATTGGGCTCACAAATCTTAAACTACATAAAATAGAATAGAACAATAAGATGGCCACACAATTTTAGAAATTAGAAAGAAAAAAGTTGGCATAACCAGCTATCCATTATAGTGTTTCATCAGATACCTTGCAATTTTGTCCTATCATAAGTGGCCCATATTCTACTTTATTTTTTAACCTTGAATAGCCACACCAAAATTTACCACATTACGCAGACACTTTTCAGACTGCAGGTAGTGAAAATAACTTTCAATCTATGTTTCTACTACACTCTACTACTCTAGATTGAATTAATTGAGTGAATGACACTGAAACTTAGAAGCAAGGATAGTTTGATGAAGAATAAAAGTTCTCACTGAATAGTCTTCAAATAAAAGATAATGCGGACGTGTGATATTCCCAATTTGAAAACACTACAGAAATATTAGATATACTTTTTGGAAAAATGTATACAACCATAACAATCTAATATAACAAAAAAAAATTCTCCATTTTGTTATATTAGTCATTTAGAGCAAAGTTTTAAGTTATACAAAACTATAATCAAGAAACGGTTTTACTTTCCCAATCTATATGTCAATTTTACAAGACTAATATTACTTAATAAAGAGAAGACTTGCCAAGCCTAACACACAAAGCTTAGTTACCAAGGGCCATGAAGTAATAGGGTTCGGGGGAAAAGAATTAGAACACAAAAATTTGATTCTAACTTACGTCTTAAACCAATAATTGCCTGCAGTTGGATGTCTTCATGAAAATACACTGAATGCCTCACCAAAATCTTTAATGACTCCTCAAAATAGCTTAGAATAATTAAATAACTCCAAAAGGAAAGAAAAAGAAGTATTTACATTGATTGAATTTGAGTTTTCCACGAATTTATTTTATTTATTTTGTAAATTTATTAGTATGATGAAAAAGGATACGGTGCATAAGAACTCTTTGTGTGCAGTGCAAAAAAGCACAGTGGTTGAGTTGCAGCTGTGTTTTCGTCCAATGCTCCTGTTCTAACACTGATATTTCGAACCCTTGGCTCATCATGAGCTTCATCATCAGATGACACACCGCCAAAATCATTATCATATTCATCATATCAGGTTCATCAATGTCAACTGCAGAACCATCATCGAGATTGCAGGATGAGAATGCCAGGGGTACTACATGAGGAAGATTCTACACATGAACATATGAGGTTTCAGATGAATACAACGCTAAGAAAGTTTATAGATTCATTTCAAATAAATACTAATTAACCTGTGTAAAGCCGTCATCCAAAATTTCTGCTACATTGCTAAAAAAACCATGTGTATACTCCCGAAGCTCGCTGAAATCCAGTCCAAAACCCTGACAAGAATACAGAGGAAGAAAATGGATAACTAAATCCACAAATTTCATTTCCTGAGCAAGTTGTCAATTTATTACAGATACTGCAGCCTCCATGAATGGAGCTAAAATGGGCTCCATCCTCGTTCTCCCAACTGCCATAGCAACCATTCCAACAAGTTCAGTAGCCCTTGCTCGAGATCGCAGATCCTCATCATTTGTAAGAACCATGAACGATTTCATTAACTCCAGAACCCTTTCAGCATATGGAATGAAGCCTTGCTCAGCAACTGATGCAACTGAACCAATTGCAGACTGCAATAACATTAAGATACAAAAACGAATTGTAGCTTCAGAAAAAGAGATAAATTCCTTTAACAATGTGAATGGATAAATCAATTATATACATGTGCGCAAATAGAGCTTCTCTCATACCATGCAACCGAACCAATTTCATGCTGCAAATGCTCAGCAAATTGACCCAAAGCAAACGAGGCAGCTCCTCTAACAACTTGTTTGGATCCCTCAGAGCCCCTAAGGTGACATGAAGAACTGGTTCCATCTTATCTTTCATAAACTCCAAACAGCCTTCTGAGATGACACCAAGAGCTGTAACAGAAGCTTCCCTATACTTGGGATTTGCATTCTGAATGTTAACCGAAGCAAACTCAAAGACAGGAGGAAATACATGCTTTGGTAGATTCAAAGCCATAGTTCAGGATGATTAGAGCTCAGGATGTCACTAAAATCAATGCCAAGAAGTTCGTATAGTCTTTATGTGTCATCTAAACTAGTTTGGAAATAATATTAGAGCTCCATTGAATCCAAAATTATTTATTTTGCTTAAATAGGAAAAAAAAGCATATGCTTCGGCTGCATAGAAGGACTGAATCATTTGTAGAATTGCTTCGGCTTTTGAGCAAACCGATGCCAAAAATATGAACATTTGCTTCGAGCAACTTTAACAAACGAAGCAAATAATTGACGTTTTGCTTCGGCCTTTTGTCGACGCAAATAATCTTTCTGCTTCGGCCTATAACAAAAAGCCGAACCAAATGTTAATAAAATTACTATTTGCTTCGCGTTTACTGTTGGGCCGAAGTAGATGAGTCCATTACAAAAAATAAAGACGCACGCGCTTCTTCTATTATTCTTTTCTTGGTTCTCCTATTATTTTCTCCATCTGTATACTTCGGCCACCACGCCTCTCTTCTCTTCATGGTAATCATCTCATCGTACTTTTGCTTTCTTCTTTCTCGTCGTTTTTGGAATCGCCGCAGCTCAGTTGAGTCCTGAGTGACTCGTGAATTTCAATTTGTTTCAAAATTTTGGGGTTTTCCAGAATTGGGGGATGGGATGGGAGGAAATCGGCTTGGATTTAATTTCAGTTGTTCCTATTTCTCATCTTTCTGAATTTCAACTTTTGTGTATTCTTTTGTTGGTTTTTGTGAAACGATCTGAGGAACTTCGAATTGGCTGAGCTTATGAGCTCGTTTTGAGTAAGAATTTGAGTTTGATTTCTTCTGTCTTTTATTCTCTATCTTGTTTTTGAGCTGCCAGTAGTTGTTATGCATTGATCCATGAGCTTCAGTTTCGTAATTTATTTCACTGTCGAGCTGCGAATTTGGAAAAATGCAGTAGATCACTATTAGTTCTGTAATCTGTATTTCCAATTAGTTATGTTTCAGCTGGGAAATTGATATTAGCTTTGTCAATTTGTTGGTATTAGAACTTGAAAGAGATGCTTCAGGTGGAAAAGGAATGTTTCTTACTTCTCCCTTTCTTTTAGGTTCCACACTGTATTCCTCATCTTCTCATCTTTACGTTTTCTTCAAAGCATCTTCTCATCTTAGATCTCATTCAATAGCTTTTAATTTCTTCTACTACGGTTACAATCTTCTTCCGTGTTACCTTCTTCAATTGAACGTCTTTCTCCTTCTCATAACAACAAGGTGTTTCCTTTCTCCAGCCACTCCCTTCATTTAAATAGCATCTCCGATGAGCTTCAACGGCAATTAGATATTGTGAGTTTTCCAAATAAGTTACTTTCTTACGTTTGTGTGATCAAATTAATATAGATTATGTGTTTTATATATCACTATCATGGTATTTTTTGCTTGGACACATTTATTGTCTACAAGTTGTTCGATCTATTGTCTCATTGATGCCATTTTCCTTTTTAATAATAGGATATGAAGGAGTTTTTTGTTTACATACGAATCAAAAAATGAGGGGGAAGAAGGAAGATGGAGTTCCTCTTTTGATTTCCCAGGTCAAGGTTAGTGCTAAACAGGTTTGATCACAAACTCTCCATATATCCCCTTTTAAGTATCACTAGTTTGTAGCCCGTGCAATTCATGGTTTTATTTTAAAGATATAAAAATATTACTTAATATTTAAGCATTTACGTGAAGAACTTTATGAAAAAATGAAAATAATCTATATTTTTGGCACGTGTCATCTACGTGCTTCTTTTAATAATAATATGAATTTTTTAAATCGGTATGCACTTTTTTTTATAGACGAACATGTCTATGTTTGATTTGGCTCAAATTTGTTTCTCCTCTTTAATAGATTTTTAATCTATAAAGATCAAACCAGGTATTTCTTTCAAAAGAATTTCAATATAGCCATATTGGGATTAAGACTAAGGATTCTTAGCTATTTGAGATTGAGATTAATGATTGTTTCCAGTGAAATTTTTGCAACTATGTTTCTATAATTTGATTATGTATTGACTGGGTTGGTGGATCATAATTTTGGGCACTGTTTGATTTGTTTGATTTTGATTTTGATAAGATTTGCACATAGCGTACATATGGATGTGACCACTTTTTTACTTTTCCTCTTTTCTTCAATCAAAACATTATCTATTTTCTAGAAGATCTAGAGACCAATTTATGGTTCAACGTATGATCTGTAGATGGAATCTAGAGCTTGGTACTACTTCAAGGTTCTTCTGAAGAACTTTGATGTTCTTGTTGGTTATTATTTTGTGTCTTCAAAGGATAAAAAAATTGAATGAGTTTCTTCTTCATAAAAAAGAAAAAGAAAAAGAATGAACTTCTTTAATTTTGTTTTGCAACTTTTTTTTTTGGAACAAATAGATATTACTTACATTTAGTACAAAATGCCGAATTTGTGGAGCTTTCTCATTTGATTCATTTCTTCAATGTGCAGAGGCTGTTATAAGTGTAACTTATTCTCTGTAGGTGCTCTACAACACTCCTTCCTTTTTTCTTTTTCCTTTGATATGGCTTGGTGGTGGGTCTATTTTAGAATTTTCATTTTCAAAAGGAGAAAAAAATGTAATGAATGTTAGTTGAAGAAATTTGTGTTAGATATAGTTATGGTGGTTATTAATTTAATTGGGCTATTGTGACAAATATACCTCAGTTTTTGGCTTTCGGAGTCCAAGTCCCCGGTTGATGATCATTCTTTGCTAACTTATTGGAAACTTTATTCTATGATAACTATCTTTGAGCTGACTTTTGTCAAAATTATTGAACGGTAAGTTTTCAGCTATGCACTTGCCTATTTGTGTGCATTATTTATTTGCAAATTTTCGCCGTTGGAACTGCGTAATGTGCTTTCAGACATTATCTTTATGTCAGCTTCTTGAATAGCTGAACCAATTATCTCACCCCGCAAACTAACACCTTCACCCCAAGGTTTATATTTGGGATTTATGTTTTACCATAAATGCTTTATAGGCATGTTGAAGTCAGAGGCAAGAGGAAGGATTCGAATTGGGAATTACAGGATCCACTAAAATTTTGATATTTTGGTAGCTTGGGAAAGAGTACATCAGTATTATGTTGAAGATCCTAACTAATGATATTACTTGGTTTCGTGGTAAATATGCAACGTCTCTTGAAACTTTGTGGTTTAGAGTCCTAGGCATATCTCGGGCTATAGTTTTATTTCATGGTTGGCAATGCGTAGTAGAATTGCTATAAAAGCAATAGTTTCAACGAAATAGTGCATCCTGACAATTGCTAAGAATTTTTTGCCTAAAAATGTTGTAGAAAGTTTTGAACATTTGATGTTTCCATGTATAATTTTTAGGCAGATGATGTGGTGTTCTTTTGACTCGACGTTGACGAAGCTTCTTCTAAGTGTTGGAAAATGATAGACGGGCAGAAGAGCGAGAAGTAAATCCTTGGTAGCTAAACCAACCATGTTTGCTTATGTCTATCATATTTCGTTAGTGAGTTTTGAACGGATTGAGCTTGATGAAACAAATTCTTTTTTCCCTGAAACCAAGGTTACTTTTATATATATATATATATATATATATATATATATATATATATATATATATATATATATGAGTTCTAAAATGGATAAAATTGATTGAAGTCAATGGAAGTAATTTTAGTTTTGTTTCAGGTGTAGTTGATGTATTATAATAGGCTCTGAGGGCTTCAAGTGATCTACTTGGCTTTACGGTGTGTAACATCTTCAATTATTTATTTTTTCTTCCTTGATCAATTTTTCTTCTTTTTTTTGTCAGATAAGAATTGTGACTTAGAAATTTAAATTGGGCTCAACACATATGTACTTTTGCTATTAGATTGGATTACATATTTATAAGAGAGTTTTAATAGCCATATACAACAATGCAACATTTCAAGTACTAAACTATCATATGGATAATGTTATGGGTTGTAAATAATTTTATTTAATTTATATACCCAACTCATCCAATAAGATGATTGCTTATAATAAAATATGTAATTTGATAAAAACAACACGAACATTAAAAAGGAAATTGCTAAAAGAACAGAGAATTCTGCGCATCACATGGGTATTCACCTAGTTAAAATTCCTAGAGCTTAATAATGTGCTCCCTTTCTATTCTAAGGTTTTTGTTTCCTCAATTCTTTCACTTTTGTTTTTGTTTGGATAATTATCTCAATATCTTTTCAAATATGAATAAATAAAAAATTTATAAATATATTTGAATGATTATAGAAAAGAAATCGATGGATAATGTTTTGTTTTTTTTTTCCAGATTAAACACTGTTTGATGTGTTTCTTTCCTTTCATAAGTATGTTATTAGGTCTCCGCAACACTTTCAATATTGAAATGGAGGTGTAGGCTATGGTTACTTTGAAGTAACTATTATTTTGCGTTCCTCACCGTTGGATGGTGACAGTGGGCAAAGTAATGGTTTCTTAGTAAAAAACAAAATAATTATAGAAAAACCCTAAAATGGATTGGAGGCGGCGACACTCTACAACTCTGGTCTGCAATGTCAATATGACAAAGTGCAATTACATCCACGACGTTATTTTTGATATACTGTTATAGCTGCCTACTAAATATGTATTGTGTTTTAAAATAGCGCAAAACATGGTACTCTTTAATCTCCGACTTATTTATTGATCTTCACTCTAAACTAGCACCTCAAAAAGCCCTAAAATTCTCTACTCTACGCCCGGTATAAGGTATCGGTTTTAATTATTAGACTACGATAATTCATCTTTTAATAATTGTTGTTTATCTAGTCCTGTCAATTTTAAATATTCTAGATATCTCAAAATTGTAGATTCAAGCTATGGATTAGTTTGTGTAGCCACGGAAATTTATAGTTCCACAAAAATGTACACCTTTTGTATATGGAACCCATTGACTAAAGAGTTTAGAAAGATACCAAAGTTGAGTACAAACAACCACTGGTCTAAAAAAATTTTGACAGTATAGACCACAAGTATAAGTATTTTCATGGGTTATGATTCACTTGGTGATGATTTCAAATTGGTTAACTCGATAGATAGAATCCGATACAACATATTCTCTCTTAAAGAAGATTCATGGAAAACAATTACGTGTCCTCTTGCTTCTGAATACTACAATCCCGATGCAGTTCAGGATCGAGTGCATGGAATAATGAATATGGCATTCCCTTGCAATTGTTTTGAATGGAATATTCCATTGGCTTGTAACACTTGGAGATCATGATGATTGTGAGGATGTAGCTTTTGATGTATGCAAAGAGACATTTAAGAAGCTGCAATTACCACAGCAAGTGCCACAGTATTTCTACACAAGGCTGTTGGAGTACAAAGGATGTCTTTGTATTTCAGTTTGAAAAGAGATGTGGATGATGAAAGAATATGGTGTTTGGGTTCATTTACTTACGGTTAAGAACTCACTACCGTTTTGTTGTTTCGGATTGCCGGTGTTATATATGTTTGCGAGGAGTGAAATCGTAAAAGACTCAACTTAGACTCAACTTAGACTCAAACTTTCTTACCTCACCCACACTCTTATAAAAGACTCCCTTCTATTCCCTAGGTCTGTGACTAAACTCACATGGCATGTGACCACCTTATGCCACCTCACCATTCGCAGTCGTCCTCTTCCTTCTAGAATAAACGTGGAATATCTTAGGGTCATTTACTGGTAGCATTTCTGTATCAAATATTTAGCTTGTCTATGTTGTTAGAACATTGATTTTACGACCAGCAGAGTGTAACTTCCAATTATGGGTGAGTAGTGGAGTTAATCAGTACTCAAAAGCAATTATGATGTCCAATTATCATCTTTGACATACCTGACTAAGGATAATGCTTGCAATTCATGTATTCTCACTTAAAATGTTTCACAAGTCTCTTGGAACCGCTCGTATTCACAGGTCTGATGAAGAGTGAGAGGTTCTCCAGTCTGAAAAATCTCCGATTGCTGCATATGGACAACAAATTTAAGTCAAGCTCGCAACTTTAAAACACTCCATCTCCAGCCTGCAACTTTATAAGTTACAAAAGTACTTGTTTCAACGGTTTCTCTACCATCAAAGATGAGCTTAAGTTGAGCAGCCTAGAATGCAAAAGCTTCAGTTTTTCATTAAATAAATCGGTTTCTTTAGCATCAAAGATAAGCTTAAGTTAAGCAGCCTACAATACAAAAGCTTCAGCTTCATTAAATAACCATTCATGCAATCTTGCTAGCTGACCAGTGAAGATCCAAAGCAGCTGAAATCCCATTTGCTAACACAAGTCTATGCATGCATCGGAGAAGTAATGATTAGGGTCCACAGCCAGCCAAAACCCAATAATGCTTGGGTAGGGATAGACCAGCCCGAGATAGAGTTTATGCATCCAAATGCAAAATTGGCTACAACGTCAATGCCTAATATTAGTTGATTTTCTTTGCAAAATAACTATCAGAGGTTATTCCTCAATCTTACAACAATTCATATATATATAACATGGAAAGAGGTGTTATAGAACCAATTCTGCACTTTGCCTGATTTCAAGTTCCATGGAAACCTGCACACACCTTAGATAGGACATTGAAGCAAGCAGAAATATCCATAAAATCCATCCAGCTCCCATTAATGAAATTGTTGCCACCAAATCCGAAGCAAGCTGCAGATGATTCCTTGGAAAATTTGAACATTCTGCCAGAGTTGGAGTAATCACAAAAATATCAGAACTGGAACATTGAAGCAAGCTCCAAAATTATCATGGCTTTTTTCTGGTGAACCATGAAAGTTGCTATTTTAAAGTTTACAGGGGCAACACTGCTAACATGAAAGTCCTTTAGATCTGAACCACTGCCCATCTTATCCCCTCTACATTCTTTAGCCATGCTAAGGAGTTCTCATCACTTGTTCAGAATTATCCATCAAATCGTAAATTGTTCAGGACTATCCGTCAAATCGTAAACTGTACAGGACTATCCGTCAAATCGTAAATTGTTAAGATTATCCGCCAAATCGTAAATTTTACAGAACTATCCTTCAAATCGAAAATTGCACAGAAATATCCGAGAAATTGTAAATTGTTCGGAATTATCCGTCAAATCATAAATTGTACAGAACTATCCGTCAAATCGTAAGTTGTTCGGAACTATCTGTCAAATCGTAAATTGCTCAGGAATATCCGTCAAATCGTAAATTGTTCAGAACTATCCGTCAAATCGTAAATTGTACAGAACTATCCGTCAGATCGTAAATTGTATAGAACTATCCGTCAAATCGTAAATTGTACAGAACTATCTGTCAGATCGTAAATTGTACAGAACTATCCGTCAAATCTTAAATTGTTCAAAACTATCCGTCAAATCGTAAATTGTACAGAACTATCCGTCAGATCGTAAATTGTTCAGAACTATCCGTCGAATCGTAAATTGTTCAGAATTTTTCAAACACCAATGCAACAGTATATAATATGTTGAGGGGGGGGGGGGACTTTTCTCAAGTATCAGTTGAAGTTATCCTCATATATTTTTCATCAAGAAAATTAAAATCACAGGAAACTTCAAAAGACAAAGAATGGTTCAGATATGGGAGGGACACTTTCCAAGTTTGAATCGAAGTAATCCATAAGAATCAAATGAAACAGATATTCAGAGGCAAACAAGATGGAGTAATTTATCGAAGGTTATTCCTCAATCTTACTGTTTAGGTTAAGCAACCAAATGAGCTATAAAAAGAACCAAACAGACACATAAATACCTAAGACAGAGACAACAATTCATATATATAACATGGAAAGAGGTGTTATAGAACCATTCTGCACTTTGCCTGATTTCAAGTTCCATGGAACCCTACACGCACCTTAGATAGGACACTGAAGCAAGCATAAATATCCATAAAATCCATCCAGCTCCCATTAATGAAATTGTTGCCACCAAATCCGAAGCAAGCTGCAGATTATTCCTGGGAAAATTTGAACATTCTGCCAGAGTTGGAGTAATCACAGAAATACCAGAACTGGGACATCGAAGCAAGCTCCAAAATTATCATGGCTTTGTTCTAGTGAGCCATGAAAGTTGCTATTTTAAAGTTTACAGGGGCAACATGCTAACATGAAAGTCCTTCAGATCTGACCCACTGCCCATCTTACCCCTCTACATTCTTTAGCCATGCTAAGAAATTCTCATCGCTTGTTCAGAATTATCCATCAAATTGTAAATTGTTCAGAACTATCCGTCAAATCGTAAATTGCACAGGACTATCCGTCAAATCGTAAATTGCACAGGACTATCCGTCAAATCGTAAATTGTTCAGAACTATCCGTCAAATCGTAAACTCTACAGGACTATCCATCAAATCGTAAATTGTTCAGAACTATCCGCCAAATCGTAAATTGTACAGAACTATCCGTCAAATCGTAAATTGCACAGAAATATTCGTCAAATTGTAAATTTTTCGGAACTATCCGTCAAATCGTAAATTGTACAGAACTATCCATCAAATCGTAAATTGTTCGGAACTATCCGTCAAATCATAAATTGAACACGAATATCCGTCAAATCGTAAATTGTTCAGAAATATCCATCAAATTGTAAATTGTCAAGAACTATCCGTCAAAAATCGTAAATTGTTCAGAACTATCCGTAAAATCGCAAATTGTACAGAACTATCCGTCAAATCGTAAATTGTACAGAACTATCCGTCAAATCGTAAATTGTACAGAACTATCCGTCAAATTGTAAATTGTTCAAAACTATCCGTCAAATCGTAAATTGTCAAGAACTATCCATCAAAAATCGTTCAGAACTATCCGTCAAATCATAAATTGTTCAGAACTATCCATCAAATCGTAAATTGTACAGAACTATCCGTCGAATCGTAAATTGTTCAGAATTTTTCAAACACCAACGCAACAGTATATAATATATTAGGGGGGGGGGGGGACTTTTCTCAAGTATCAGTTGAAGTTATCCTCATATTTTTTCATCGAGAAAATTAAAATCACCGGAAACTTCAAAAGACAAGGAATCTTTCAGATATGGGAGGGACACTCAAGTTTGAATCGAATTAATCCATAAGAATCACATGAAACAGATATTCAGAGGCAAACAAGATGCAATAATTTATCGAAACCCTAAAGAGAGATAAAAGAAACAATATAAGAGACAAGATATGCTCAAGAGATTGAGTAATTTTCATCGCATCTTTACAGAAAAATTGAATTCGTAACCCTCAATCAATCGCATCATTGCTTACTTGAAAATTGCAGAAATATTGAATTTTGAAGCCGTCAATCGCATTACTTGAATTCACCCACAGATTGCAGATGCAGAATTTTGAATTCTGAAACCCTACAATTCTCATTCCGTAACCCTAAATCGCATCATTGCTTTGGGTTTTACAACATTGCAGACAAATCGAATCTTGAAGCCGCCAATCCCATTACTTGAATTCACCGACAGAGATTAAAGATGCAGAATTTTGAAATCTGTAACCCTAGAATTTTGAATTTTGATTTCACCCCCAAATCAAATGAACAACGTTGAAGATATTTACTATGTCGTCTATTTTTATAAGGATCGGTGTAACTTCCCTTTAAAATAATGATGCATCTCAGCCGTTGGATTGGCATACTATTTTTGACTTTTTAATCTAGATCTGAAGCATAAAGGCACTTTTTTTTTTCCGAACTTTTTAATTAAATATGACTGCCTTTATAGGTTGAATATTTTAAGAGAGGGAAATTCTATGTTCACTTTGTTTTTCACAGAGTAACCATTACTTTGTTTTGTCCACTATTAAATCATGGGTTAAAACTTAATCTAATGGTGAATAGGACAAAGTACAAATAAAGTAGAGGAAAAACAAAGTGACCATAGCCTACACCTTTAAGAGAACAGATAAAAGTTTAATTTAGTTGTTGTTTGGAATAAATTTTACATTTTTTCTTTCTCATACTATTTTTTTAGTGACATAGAATATGGCGGACTATTATAATTGCCAAATTTATGAAAAATTTTAATTAAATAATTCCAACTATTTGCATAATTGTAACACACTTTCACACCCTTACATTCACTCCTTTTGTTTCTTGCACACAAAATACACACTACTATAATTGTCAAATTTATGATGGTTCATATGGAAATATTAACCACAATCTTCTGATTATTTTGTAAAATCTCTTACCTTTATGGCATTGAAACTAAAATCATTCCCCATCATCCATATAATCCAAATACCTGTGTATCAATTGAACCACTCCACAAAAAGTTTATTTGTAAATCAACGTTAGAAACCCTTTGAGCAAGGTTTATTAGCAACTACGTACAGTCCAAATGGCCTTCGAGAATGAAAAATGAACAAAAAGAGTCATCATCCTCCCAACAAAGAGATATAATAGAAAAACTACTTAAGGTATAATATAAATACATAGATTTATATTTAATGCTTAATGACTAAAATATAATTTGATCATTAAGGTGTGGGTGAGCTAAATATTGTGATATACATGATGGAAAAATAAAAACTATAAATTGTATCTATTCTAACAGTTAAAAGTTTCAAATTTCTTGAAATTAGGTTTTTCTTACTTTTACATATATAATTTTACATCTATCAAGTGTTGTTTTTAACTAGAAAAACTGTTTTTATGCGTTGAAAATCCAATGCCAAACGGAGTTTAAATGTTGCTTAGTTAAAGAAACTTGTTTCTCTAGATTATGTGAAAGCAATACTCATCGAGGTTAAAAGCAATGTAAAAAAGAAAAAAACTTAAAATAAATATGAATATGGCTCATGTCAATTTTATTTATATTTTTAAATATGTTAAAAAAAATGATATTTAACTAGTTTTATGAAAATAAATTGACTTGTTACATATATAGTCTCATGAATTTATTCTTAAATTTTAATTGTTTCTTTAACATTTAAAAGTTACAAATAACCTTATGTACTATTTTGAATCTTGCCAAAAGAGAGTGGGGGTTGAGTTCCGACATGTCTATAGAGAAGAAAATAGTAGCGCATATTGACTCGCAAGTTTTGAAGCTTCGCTTTCATTGGATTTACATTTATTTACTAGCCCGCCATTGGGCCTCTTATAAAATTATTATGCAATACATCTTAGGAGTTTGTCTTCCTAGGAATCAAGGATGTGTGTTAGATAGCTTTTGAGCTATTTTCGTTTATTACAAAAAAAAGAAGTGACAAAATCCCTTGAATTCAAAATTGATAAATCAAAATGTGTGAATTATAAATGACGCATACTATAGTTACAAACTTATGATAAATGTTCAGAATAGGTTAGATGTTAGGAATATGGATTGAGGTAAATGTGGTGGTAGATAAGGCGGAGTGACGAGATATAATTTATGTTGCCAATGCGACTTGAGATTTACGCTTATTTACAATGGTTCATGTTAGCCAATCCCAAATCATTTCAAGACTAATGCTTTGTTGTTCCTGTTGTTGATTCGATTAATTTTTAAACTAGAGGTTATCGAAAGCAATTTGATTATAATAAGAATTCTTTATAACTTTCGGACATAAATAAATAATCCGTTATAGGTTAGGTCAAATATTAATATAAAAGTTTTGTTAACATTCAAAAGTCATGATTAGGAATAAATTAACCCAAATAAATTCCAAACTTCAATACAATCAAAACTTTATAAAAAAAAAGAAAGTAATTTTTCAATTGTTATAAGAAATACATATTTGATAACTTCTATTTAATAATAATTTTTCGAGCATAGTGATAGTATGAAAATGTAATTACTACAGAGGTATGCAAATCGATCTCCTCACCGATAATTGGGAGGATTTAAATATTATAATTTTTGAATATGCCTTAAATCTAAATTAGTCAATCCGTCGTGAATTCAAAAACTAATAAAAGTTAAACAAAAAATAACTTTCCGATATTGTTATAGAAATAGTCCGTTCTCAATCTATTATACATATATATTAACAGCAACTCCATTTGCACTGCACAGTATCGTTATCTCCTACCTCTCTCTCTCTCTCCCTCCAAAAATTTCGAAACCTTGAAAAACCCTCTTCGACGATTAGGGTTAGGGTTTTAAATCCCTCTTCCGGCGATGCCTAGGTATAGGAGTCGCAGCAGAAGCTACAGTCCCCGTCGCCGTAGCAGAACCCCTCCCCGCGGCGGTCGTAAGCAGTACTATGACGAGGAAGACCCTCGCGATCGTTACCGTGATACACGCGCCTCTTACCGTGACCGCCGTTCTCCTGCCCCCTCCGGATTGCTCGTCCGCAATCTTCCCCTCGACGCCAGGTAGTTTTTCGATTCGATTGTTCCAATGCTTTTCGATTGTTGTTCGGTTTTCGTGTATGTGTCCATTCTGCAGTTGAGGAAATTCTGGATTACTTAATTCGTTCACGGATAAGATATCGAAATAGGCGTGGCGTTTTGAGAAAAGTATCAATTTATGCTCGGCATATATAATGTAGCAATGTGGACTCCGTGTTTACAAAGGCTTTGATAACAAAATTTGACACGTTGTATATACATGGTTGATAAAGATGATTTATTTGTTTTGGAATGCAACATATACTGGAGACAATATGACCGACTCGAGTGTCAAATTCCGTTTTGTGATCTAAATCTGTGCCACGCCTACATTTTATACGTTTGGTCTATTTTGGTACTTCATCCCATTCATTTATAAGAATTTTGTGTAATGGATTGTCATTCTAATTTTTAAAGCAGTGGGTGGACTTCTTTGCTGTTGATATCTTGATCTGTAGTGAATTATAAAAGATATTTTCTTATGAATATGTGTCATATTGAATGTAACATTCGATTTGTTTATGATGTTGTGCAGGCCGGAAGATCTTAGAGGTCCGTTTGAGAAGTATGGACCAGTGAAGGATGTTTATTTGCCGAAGAATTACTACACTGGGTATGCTTCTTTTCTTCTGCTGCCTGCATGTAGATATTGTTTTCATATTTTGCTGTAATGGCATTTTTTTTTTGTATGGTGTTTGCTGGCTGCTCTAGTGTGATAAAGTGTAAAAAGTAATTTGGTAGTTCATATGAAATTTTGGAGATGCACTATATTTTTTTACATTGAATTCGTGTGCCCTATTTTGGTTTTTGAAACTATGGTGGCCTTTGAAATATGCTATCAACTTTGTAGTGACGTGAAAGGAGTATTTTTTGTTCTACATGTTCAAATTGTTCATTCCATGAATTTATTCCTTGGAATTAAGCTAATCTGCCTGTATTGTCTCTCTCCCCCCTCTAGATTATATGGAAAAGATGATATCCAGATATGAAAAGATAGTATTTCAAGTTTCAACAATTTGGATGAACCCCTTTTCCCTCTAAAATTTACGACAAGTAGACAGAGTACATTCTCTGGATTTTAGAATACCAACTATCGAATGTAGTTTTTTTAGTGGACTGAATGCGTTCTTGTATCCTGTAGGGGCAGTTGGAAATAATTTGTGTTTTGATCCTTTCTCTTGTTGTTCTTTTGCTGTTTGTATTTGAGTGCCTTAAATATGTTTTGTGTGATGATCATTTGTTATCGCTGGTTTGGATTTGAAGGGAGCCACGAGGCTTTGGATTTGTTAAGTATCGTTACGCTGAAGATGCAGCAGAAGCAAAGCAAAGAATGAACCATAAAGTAATTGGTGGACGTGAGATAAGAATTGTTTTTGCTGAGGAAAACAGAAAGACTCCACAAGAAATGCGGGTGACAACCCGTGTGAGGTAATTTATTTGATCACCTCATTTGATTTATTTTATTTGGAATTAGACAGCTATACAAACATGGTTGTGCTCTCTTGTTTTTTCTTGCTAAACTTTCTTGCTTTCGTTTTCAGTAGTCGCAGTCAGAGAGGAAGAGCATCACCAAGATCGCCCAGACATCGACAACGCTGTCAGTCCAAACTTTTATTTAGATTTTTTTGTGAAGTTTTTAAAATGATCTTCAAGATTTTTTAGTGGTTATTTGGTAGTAATGTAAATGCATGCAATTCTAATCTGCTAACTGTATGCTGACTTAAAACTCTGTTTTTGGTGGCAGCTTACTCGCGCTCACCTTCACCAGCCAGGCAGGACTCAAGGTTTGATTCTATATGCTAAGACTGTGGGCATACTTTTGTTCATATTGTCGTCATTTGCTATTTATATTTTTCTTTTGTGCAACTGTTTATCAGATTTGATATTTTCATATTTAAGTGCTTTAATGCCTTCTCCTACAACTCATTAAGTTAGATGCTTAAATCCTTATTATACATTCAAATTTTGTTGGTAGATTGTCGATGCTATCCTTCTCGTTTAAGGACTGTTGCATATAGTCAAATATGTTATAGCATATATTTTACTGTATTGATCAAATTAAATTGCACTAGAACATTCCTTGAATTCACTATACCCGATATTTAATTTATGATATTTGTAGTAAGCTTAGGATAGTCATTTTGTTGCTTTGTTTAAGCTATTAACATTTCAGCTAATCATGCACACACAAACCAATGCACTTTACTATTAATGACGAAACTCTATTGCACTACTTGTTTCTTGTTTCTTGTACACTGGGATGACTTTTTCTATGAAACTATTCACTAGGGTTGTGGTTCCTTTTCTTTAAGACATAGAAAATCTCACAGGTCAAATGTACCATGCCAGACATGCGAAAGTAATATCTGGTGCATTTTCCATAATGACCTATGAATCATGCTTTGACCATTTGACCTTTGATGTGAACGCAGACCTCTTGGACATGATATGGATGTTTTCCATGAATTGAATGCTATCTGCTGGTGGACTTGTTGACGCAGTTAGTAAAGTGAAATGGGGGACTTTAAAGACTACCGGATTAATAAAGATTAACAACAAAAGATTCATAAAGTGATGAAATGGTGGCTATCCTTCAATGAAAGACTCAACTATGTATAGCCCATAATGCCACTATCACCAACCATCATCTTTGTATCGTGTTTGGTTTCTGAGGTTTGCTAAACTACCTAAACTTGGGTTGAGAGATAACTAGAATCACAGGATAACTTTTTCCCCTTAATAATATTTTTTAGTCAGGAATATGTTTAGTTTGATATGCTGTTTTCCATATACTATCCAGTTAATAAAGAATATAAAGCTTATAGTTGGGCAAAGAAAGAAATCATCCTCAAAGAAGGAAAGCTATTCAAAGTTTACTGGTAGAGATATGATGGCATTGACCAAGAAAAAGATTAGTTTGAAGTTTTATAAAGTTGGGGCAAAGAGAGCTATGAAGTTGTTGATGCTGATATCAATACACCTTATAGAGCCCAACTGAGAGTATTACAATCCAAGTACCTTAATTTTGTTCAGGAACCCTGAAAAAGTGCAGGTAAAAGTTGTATTTTGATTAATAAGTTTTTCACTGGAGATGTAAGTATTATTTATGTACTAACATGATAAATATTTAGTCAGAAATACAGTGTTTGTATTCAATTGAATGGAAGCTGCCCACAAGAAATTGTTCGGCAATCCATCAATATCGATAAATTTGCTGCCGTGATGAGTTTTATGGAGTAGACATGCTTATATTTGTTCTACTTGACTTGGTGCTGATTTTCATTTTATTGCTCACTGAGTTGTGGATTCTGGTGTTAGGGATGATTATCACTCTCCAAGGAGATCCAGGTCAATTTCGCGCTCCCCTCCGCAAGATGAGCGAGATTATAGGTCAAACCAGAGATCCCCAAGCCCGGAAGAGAACGGTAGGATTCATGATGAAAGGGACCTTGCAGTGGACAGATCAAGGAGTCCAAGGGTATATAGTCGCAGTCGGTCGAGGTCTACATGATCATATGGTACGTGTTTCAGAATGTGTTGTATTTTTGCCTATCTATCTATATGTTGTATTTTTCCGGAATAAGGAAATCACAAATCTGAATTTGCGGCATACTTGTGGGCTTTGTAGTAGCTCATAGTCAGATGTACATAGTAGCTCTCCTGTGACGTTACACGTACTTTTCATGGTTTGACCTTTACCCTTTACTTACAAGGAGGCAATATGTCCTTGCAAATGAGAATCCCTTTGGTATTGCATCTGTCAGCCGGGGATACAATAGGGCATTTTCAACTCATTATTTCATCTTATCATCATCATCATCATCATCATCATACATACATACACTATTGGGTCTGCCTGAGACAGCTTCATTTGATCGTAACCTACAAATGATGTTACCTAAACCTAAACCTAAACCTAAACCTAAACCTAAACCTAAATACTTTGACTAAGATTTCACATCAATAATCAAATGTTTATTTTGTAATTTGTTTGGTTCTTAGGTGCAGTGTTTCTATTTTTCTTATATTTGTGTATGGATGTGCTCTTTTCTCTTTTCCAAGTGCTGAAATATATAATACATACATGAAACTGTTCATGGTGCCAACATACTGTGTCAAGTGCATATTGAAAAATCACGTCACTTTGAGCTTTGTTGATCTCAAATTATTTTTGGTGCTTCGGAGTATTAATATATTCATTCTTTCCACTGAAGTTAACCCCGTGAAGCTGATCTGTATATATTTGTTTTTTTTCCTGCAGTTCAGGCGGATGGCTGTTTCAAGTAGGGTTGCTTTCTTATGGCTTCCTGGGTTTGTGTTGGAATTGTGTGCTTAGAACACTTTCTGAACCAAAGGAATCTGTATTTAGATTAGCGGAGTTTGCTATATTTGCTCTTTTTTGGGGGCTTTGTATTACCTTGACTTGTGTAGTTACTATCTTTTCTATGTCGGTAAATGTGTTTTCTTTAAAAAAAGAGAGGAAAAACCGGCAAACTGCAATGAGGGACCTGTACTTTGAAATGATTGGATTTCACTCCCGAAAATCTTTTGATTGCATTTAAATGGTTTTTCTTATCATGGTTAGCAAATATGGAACCAAAAGACATATACAGTTAACTGAAGAGTAAAATACCAATGTACGTTGAAACAAGGCAAGATCACATATACTTGTTGCACACTTTAGCTCTATTGCATTATGTAAATATTGTTGGTTTGCCTTCAACTGCAACAATAACCTTACTACTCTCTGGTTTGAGAATTCACCTTGATTAAGATGCGTAAACTTCGTATTTTACTACTTTATCCTTGTTTGGTAGTAAGGACAGTTACAGTAAAAGTGCAACCTATCTTTTCATTTCCTTGTCACATACAATGCGTGATGTTATAGTGCTTGCTTCGAGCTATTTATGTTGGATAGAACAGAAGTGTTGCTAATATTATATGATCTCCAAGTAACAGAAAATAAGCACTGTTAAAATAACGACTTAGAAACAGACAATTGCCCATAATTCATAATGGTATGCATACAATATTTGATTTGAGTCAAATTTGCCTAGGTCAGTTTCAAGAATTTTTCTACCACAGTAAAATATCAGAACCACAACGTTACAGAAGGAAATATAGCAATAATAATATTAGTGGTGTTATAGATCAAAAGCCATGGACGTATAAAGTGACGTTGTATCGAACATTGATCTTGACCGAGACATTGAGGATGAAACAGAACAAGAAATGTCTGCTTATCAAGAGATTAGGGAATGTGCGATACAGTGAAAGCAAATGTTGTAATAATAAAGCTTTATCCTTTAAAAAGGATGGGAAGTAATTTCCAGAAAAGGCAGACTGATGAAGAAAAAGAAAATGTTCAACACAACAGTATTTGCTCGTCGCAAACTGCCCTAAGATTATTTGAGACATGGCATTACAAAATCAGTTGGTCAATCATTCTAAAGGACAAGATTTCTCGAATGCTTCCTGCTCTTTCCGGCACAAGTCGAATTCATTAGTATGGTAATACATGCATCCGACATAATCGTCCATCTCTTTCGTGCACTTCTGGTGAAGATCTTTCAGCCTGCACGGACCAACATTTGAGAATATAGAATTGCAACAAATTTCAGCATAAATGTGTATGCTCATGATCTCATATGATGAAATGAAGATGCATGGTGAAGGATTGCAGCCGTGTATTGTACATAGAGTCAACTTATTTTGTTATGGTCCAAGGTTGTCGAATCCTTTTGGAAGTATGAAGTTACATCTCAATAATTCTGAAGTCTAATCTAGTTATAGAGAGGGTAACTAGTCTAATTTCTTACCATATGAATAGTCACAACGACAATGAAGCTTTTCCGTGATAACATAACCCCGATAACAGAGACAATCCATTTTCCACTAGTTTAACCTTTCTATCATTTAAATCATATAGAAATATGTGGGATATAGATCACATAACTCAATAAAGACACCCCTAAAAAATGTACTAAATTCTATATAGAAGTATATAGACTCTATGAGTAGGAATCCTTTGATTCCTCATTAATGATAAGGAATGTGCGCCGGATTGCAGCTAAGCTATACTTTTGTTACCTATGTATATTTCAGCAGCAGGAAACATTTGTTGCAATCCCATTTGTAGCACGCTACTAAAAGTAAAATGGAGAGAGAAGATCAAGAGAGGCACGACGGACTCAATGAATGACTTGAGAAGTAAAGATGTTTCTCGAACGAAAATATGTTCTAGACAAAGAGAGAGTTTAGCGATTTTATAATCCTATAAAGAATTAAATTTTGTTTTGGAAAACATAGTTTTAAAGTATGCTGTGAGATCAGCAGTCAAATTCTGAGGGATTGAATCACAGCGGTAACATCTACTTATTAATCTAACTCCATGTGGATTGATGCACAAGGCCAAGTCCTACCTTTCACACAGAACACTTGATCAAGTGTGCTGATATGATGCCCTACAAACTCTAAGACGTGCGTTTAGCACACTTCCATAAGTATCCAGCCACCAATCCGCTGTTCACCAAGACAAGATTAGAGGCCACTAAACACCTGGATTCGAGTGGGGAAACTTTGATTTTGGTTCTACACAAGGGCATGTATACTCAAGGGAACACACATTCTCATGCTCTCACACAATCTCTCTTTAATTCGATCCCTCATACACTTAATCTTCTTCCTTTGCATTGGCTAACTTACTCATCAGAGTACAGGCGCCTGTCAACGACACTATATTGTGGTACAGGTCAAGGTAAAAAGGATTAAACCTCCAGGTTTGCAGAAGATTACTAAAACACCCTTTTATCGACAAACAAAAAGGTCTCTGGTCACGTGTAGAAAAGAAAAATGTATGCATCCAGATGTTGTGCCATTTGATGCATCAATAGACATAATCAATATGAGCTTTTGATGTTCCAAAAATCTATAGCTTGAAGGGAAAATTCACTGGTCGTGGCATTAGATAGATGTGGTCTTCGCAAGACAGTTATTGAAGGCAACCATAAAGAAAAAAGATATCATTTCTGTCTACAGATGTAAAATATATCACCTCATCAACTACGAATCATAGTAAAATAATCAACCAGCAAACTAGAAAAACCTATCTTCTTAATAAACCAATACATTCAATGTATCGATAGAGACAAACTCGCGGAAAAGAAACTCTCTTTAGCTTAGCTTAGAAATTCTTTTGGATGTGAAATCTCCCAAAGCAGAAGTTCTCTATAAACTCAGCTTAATCTAATGATTAAGCACACTGGCATTATCAACTCAATTCTCGTAAAATGAAAAGTAAGGATCATGCTTCAGATCAACCAGGCTTTCAGCAATATAACTAGCAACTATGTTGCACGGACATGGACACATAAAGGGGAAACGTTCTCTCTAAAATAAAACCTTCATAAAATAGCCTACAAAAACAAAATTGACACAGACATGATAGGCGGGCTACTAAGGAGTGTCTTTGCAACATATAATATATTAGTATAGAACCCGAAAAACCAGAAATAACAAAACCAATTTTTTTTACAAAATCGAGTATTCAGTTGCCTCACACTTGCAAACTAACAATTTCTCCCCCGAAACCAAACCACACAAACATATAACAATTAAGAAATAAAGGCTCAATTCAAATGATACTGAAACTCTGTGTAACAATAGATACTAATAAGTTGTCAAAACCTTCAAAAATACGAAAAATGTGAAGATTACTTACAGTCCCAAGACGCATCCGGTGACTTCCCGGCCCTTATCGAGGCATTTCTCGGGGTTGGGATCCTTCTTCTTACACTTAAGAAACGCCACATTCTGCTCAAAGCATCTAGACCCAATGTGTTTGGACGCCGCGGTCAGCACCGAGGACGTTGGAATCGGGTTTCCTACAGCATCCACCGCACTTGCCATCGCCGATCAATTCTACAATTTTCAACCTAAAATCAATAAAAAATCATACTTTAAACAACAAATAATTCGTAATATGAAATCAAATTGAACAAAACCAACATCAAAATTTACCCTTTTGAGAGTTAAGATTGTACCTCGATGCTTACTGAGTTACAGACGAACAGCTTCCTCAGCGAGAGAGAAGAGACGAGAGAAAACGAGATCGTTTTAGCTACTGATGACAAAAATTGGAGAAGAGAGATACTAGATAGAGCTAATGTGCGCCAAGGTGACACGTTTAGGAAGGTTAATTAGCTTATAGTCCTCCAACTATTAGAAATTAAATAATAATCATGCAAAACTTCAATAAAACTTTAATTTTTATCAATTCAACTTTAATAACATTTCATTCATATTTCTTTTGACTGAAATTCGATAAGTCGACTCATTGAAAATTATACATATTAGCCAAATCACATAATTATTCCACGTGATAGCTAAATTACATAATTTTTCGACCGTAATTTATTTTTAAAAAGTATGCCTCATAATCTATTTTTTCAACACTAATATTAATCCATTTATTAACATACTTATCAACTTCTTACTTTTATAGTTCAACAATATATTAAGAAAAAAAGGTGAAAATATTGTAATGTGGCTGTCACATAGCATCTTTGGTAAGTTTAGCTGACATATTCTCGTTAAAAGGACTATAGTTCAATATTGCATGAGTTTAGCGTTTAGAGTTAAAATGTTATGATACTACTGTTCCATTTATAATAGTTGAAGGATTGTAGATGTAATTAACCCTGTTTAGCAAAACAGAATGGCAAGAAGGGGGTATTTATGTCATTTTGTTTGACTGCATTTGACAGTAGTAGGGTTTTAGAACTCCGTCTCCGAAAATTTCAGCTGTTGATAATCTCTGATCTCACTAATTTAAGTAAGTTTTAGTTTATCCTCATTGGTTTCGTTGCTTTAATTTTACTTTAAATGTTATTCATGTGTGTTTTTAGTTTGGATTATAATTAGTTATGAATATTGCTCTGAAGGTGTTTGATAAAATGATTAAGTGAGATTATAGTTCGTAAACGTTGTTTCTATGCTGAATTAACTTAAAAATTCATCAATGATTAGAAGTGATAAATTTTATACCAGTTTGCAGAATTGAGTTGATGTTGTTCGTATGTGTTTTTGGTTGGATTATGGTTAGTGTTTAATATTGGTGTTTGATGAAATGATCGAGTGAGATTTTTGTTTGTAAATGTGGTTTCTTTGCCGAATTAACTTGAAATTCCATGTCTCGAAGTTAATCTTCTACCAATTCATCAATGATTAGAAGTGATTCTATACCAGTTTGTAGAATTGAGTTGATGTTATTCGTCTGTGCTTTGGTTGGATTGTGGTTAGCGATTAATACTGCTTTAAAGGTGTTTGATCAAATGACAGAGTGAGATTTTTGTTCGAAAATGTGGTTTCTATGCTGAATTAACTTTAAATCCCATGTCTCAAAGTTAAACCTGCTATCAATTCATCAGTGATTAGAAGTCCTTTTATACCGGTTTGCAGAATATCACGCTCTGTTTCTTCTTCTTTTTCAATATCAGAAATTTCTTGTTGATGAACACACATATAACTGGTTTCCTATTCACGTGGAAATTACAAATTTGAATTGTTTGGAAGTGGTTTATATGTTCATATGCTTATTTTTAACTCTGTTGTGGATGTGAATTAGGCAATGGGTGACAAAAAGAAGAAGACTTTCATGTTCATCCGGCTAGTGTCGGCTGCTGGGACTGGGTTCTTCTATGTGAAGAGAAAGAGTTCCAAGAAAATTGCTGAGAAACTTGAGTTTCGGAAGTATGATCCTCGTGTGAATCGTCACGTTTTGTTTACTGAACAAAAAATGAAATAAGGTTGAAAGATAAGTGAAATCATCTGTTTCATTTATGATCCTGTACTGCTATAATTGGCTATTTTCCATTTATTTCATTGTTGTTTGATCATTCCCCGTTCCTTCTTCCTTACCTTAGAGTTTCACTTAAACTTTGATAATTAGAGTCACGCTCATCTATTATATGGCCGTGTATTAGTACTTTGCTCAATCTATGTACTGGAGATTTTCCTTGCTTTCTTGAATATGCGTGTATACGATGATAGATTGTAGAGATTTCTTGCTCTGAACCATGAAATTTTCGGCAGACTGATTGAGAATAAGATGCAGATACTGACGTGTTTGAGTCCTAAAAATTTGTTTTCCATAGGTTTGAGATTACTGAAATGTCTAAATGCATAGGTGAAACTATTAGCAGTGGACTGAAAAGGATTTTCTGGTTAGGTGAAACACAGTCATGATTTATGACCTGAAATATAGCAGTATTAACAACGCTACGTGACATCTAAACTTCATTTTCAACACTAGTTCCTTGAATTTTGCACTACTGTAAGAAGTTCACACTTAGGCAATGATGACTTGAACAAGTTTTTATCATATCGTTGATTCTTTTTATATCCGTGTCAACATTAAATATGGTCAAAACCTACTATTTTTACCCCGCGGCTCTTTATAAACCAGAGTGAAATAGGTATAGGAACATAATTTTGTGCTTACTGTATATGTTTTCTGTGGATGAAGAAAGAGTCAATGATGCGGTTGAAGTTAATGTTTTGTTAAATTTCTGACAGGTTTTTATCAATTCAGACTTTAGTGTTATAGTAATGCAAAGTTGAGAGGTTTTTTTGTTCAGAAATGAAGTTAAGGCTTGCATACAGTGTTGTAGATCAAGACCAATTTGGTTTGCTTGACCTGACAAATAACCGTGATACTTGTTTGGCTCGGTTATTGTAGTACTTTGGGTTTTGGTTCAGTTGGTTTGTCAATTTGGTCTTGTTTGGTATTTAGTTTTCGGTTCGGTTATTACTGGTTTGAAAATGTTGTTCTTGCAATGTGAAAACTACCTTATATTTCTATTTCTATTCTGATGCACTGGGTCTCCCATGTGTACACAGATAGTGGAAAAATAATGCATTGAGAATAGTGGAAAATGGCCTGATTTTTCAAATATGATAGAGATTGTGTGCATGTTTCATGAGTTGAAATTTATTGTGCTCTTATCATGGTTCACGATTGTTTCTGGTTCCTATACCAGTCAGCCTCTCATTAACGCCTAGCACGGTCCACTTGGCCCATGCCGTCCAATTGGCCAGCTCACAATGGTCTGAGTTTCGATAGGAATTGTGTCTTTAAATTATACTTGGTTCGGTCCGTGCCTGTCTCAGCTTGCTTAAATTTTTTGTCCGGTTAAATAATAGTGGTTTGGACATATTTGATCTGAGCGTCCTTTAGATGCGAATCCTTGAAGTGTAAGCTTGTGATCTGCAATATGAATTCAGTCTAGTTTAATCCATGATAAAGTTCACTATCTGTATGACAATATTTGCCTTGATTCAAAACTTCGATCAAAATGACAGTGTTCGTTAAGAAAAGGCTAAATATACGGCCTTTTGTCATTTGTCCGATAAAATAATTGACCTGTTAAAGATTTATCTCTAAACTCATCTCAAGGTCTGCAGATTATTTATTATTCCCTTAAATTGCTTCAAGTGATGCACGTATGAAGTTGTTCAATTTTTTTTACAATACCAACAAATTTACAATGAATTATATTATGGACATAATAGTACAAACTCTAGATTAAAGGCCTTAATATCAAAAATCATGATTGGCTCAATATTATGTTACGCAACACAAAGAAACAAATATGAGTTTTTGAAAACGATTAAAACAAATATCAATTCTTGAAAAAGATTTGATTGAACAAGTGGCTTCAAAATTATGAAGTACAATAAAGAACACATGTATGAGCTCCTGAAAATGATTTGGCCGAGTAACAACCACTTATTAAATAGCCAAGACCATTTAGACTTGTACAAGGTTGTCTAATTCCTAAAAAGTCAATTAAAATTACATTTTTAAAAAGTGATTGATACCTACAAAATTTCTATTACATTGTGAGTTGAGACTAGAGTATTAAAAAATGACATGTGCTAGTTGGACAAACGAGAAACTTTGAGGAAATTAGTTGGAACATGTCGGATTTTGAAAGTCTCAATGGGTTTAGACGGTTTAATTTATCTAAATTTGAACTCTTAATTTTGAGTGTCTAGATAGGATTTACGAGGCTTGACAACATTCGGTTACAATAATGGTTGAGACTAATCCAACCTATAAAAATCATAAATAATACAATTAAGAGATTAGTATTGGCAAGCTAAGTAAATTTTAGGTATCTTTAAAACAATATTGTATGTATTTCGATACTTTAGCTTATCTACTAACGACTGACGCCTAAATTGGTTATATTCTATTCGCACTTAAAATACTAACTATTTATTCCTAAAATATATACTTTAATTCTATAATAATTAATTATATTATTAATAAAAATATGAAAATACAAACCCGATTAACTCGCTGGTGATCTCCAATATTAATTCTACATTAATTTCTAAATACCATTTCCGTCCAACTAGCACCACACATTAATAACATATTGAGTTCATCTTAAGACAACCTATTAGAAACTGAAAAAAGAAGAAATAAATCTCTTGTTTTTTTTATACAAACTCGTATGCAATTAGTGCATATGAAATTTTTTTATTTTTTTTTTCAATTCTGTCTGAAATTAGTCTAGTTTGTCAATATTAAATGAGTGGCACTGGAATAAAAATAGTATTGGTTGACAATAATGAAGTTATTTTTATATTGTTTTCTTTTTCTTGTTGGAAGCAAAAGAGGAATTTGTAATTTAATAATTTTAGGAATAATATTTGTTTAATGTAGTGGTATGCATTAGGTATTGTATTCTCAGTCAATTACTTATATCAATGTATATAAAAATTACGTAAATTCCACTGTTTGTAAATGATGGACTATGTAACCGCAGCGGTTAGGTGTCAAAAATTGAAAATTCGATTTGGATCACGCTTAAACGTTTAAGATCCGATTTATTTTCTATTAATTTCGATTAGTTTTTGAATTTTCAACCGTCCGGCTAGCACCTATCGATTTTTACTACATACCTGACCTTCTGCTTTTATAGTAACATTTCAAAAAAATTTAAAAAAGAAAAGTACAGTTTAAACATGATAATAAATTTTGTGTAGCAAACTTACCATATCATTCCACACCATGCAGATTGCTTGCAGAGAAATTAACTATAATTAAAGAAGTAACAGATCTATTCAATACATATTAAGATAAAGATTGATTTAATAGTTAAACAAAAATTTGAATTTACGCTGCCAAAATTTTGTCCAACTAAAACTTAAGTCGAAATTTGATTTTCAGCGCATACATCCATCCATTTTCTGAAATAAACATCCTCTAAAGGAAGACGTGACATCATAAAATATATATTAACTTCGAAATTTCATCATTTTCTCCATATTTTGTCCATGCTCCAAATCGAACAATATAAACAACAGGTCGAAAACAAATTGAATTTCTAATGTCTAAACAATATTTCAGTCAATTTAAATTAGATATTTAATTTTCTTTTTAAGTGTTACAGTGATGTTTAGCATATTCTCAAACATAACTTACAAAGAGATGGAAAAGATACATTACATTACATATAGTGTTTATCACATAGTATTTATCTCTTACATCTATCAAAACCTATCCAAAGATGATTTCTGAGGACGTGGACCAATGAAAACACAGTAGTCCCAAATGTCATGTCCTGTGGCATTCTGACAGTTGCTCTCTGCTTAATCATACTATAAATATTGAAGCCAACTCAAAAAAGCTCTCACCTTTCTTGCTTAATCACCAATTTTTTTTTGTTCTCTTATCTGTCCTTACATCATTGATTTTAACCAAGTGCTTAATCACATTATTTAGTGGAGCATTAGTGTCATTTCACCTCAATCTTTACTAATTACTCTGTTTATGCTTCTGGGTCCTTCTGTTTCTTATAAAGTTTGAATCTTTTTCTGAATTTTTTAAATTTGAAAGTTGGAGGTTGTTGGTTTTTGTTATCCATTAATGGCTCTTTGTGCATTTTCATTTCCTGCTCATGTGAGTTCAGATCTGTGTAAGGATGGTTATGGTTCTTGGCATTCTTTGTGGAGAAGAACAGAGAAATCTCAGCATAAACTTAATCAGGTTTGTTGGTTTTGGTGTGTTTTTGTTTGTTTTTATGTTGTGAAATTGAGTTCAGAATGATGGGTTTTGATCATTCTTATTAGGATTCCTGTTTCTGTTGGTTTTGTTCAAAGGAAAGTTTTTTACCATGGTTCTGTTCTGTGTTCATCCTTATTTTTTGGGGTCTTGGTTTGGAATTTGGAGTAGGATTGTTAATTTTGGGGTTATCAAATAGCATATCTTGATACACTAAAACGTCTATAGGAATACTCTATATAAGAAAAACCTTCCAATTGTTATACAAATAGTCGGTCTCTAGTGTTTATACAAATACTCGGTCCCAAGTGATATTAACCTCTCTATATAGAAATAACCTCCTAATTATTATACAAATAGTCGGGTCCCAATTGTGTTCTATATAGAGGTTTTACTGTATATTCGTCAACATTAATATAAAAGATGTCGTCTGGCTTTAACTAAAAGGCTCGAGCTTTTAGTTCATCAGTTTTCTTACGGTCCTAAAAACCTCAATATTTATTGAATTAAAGAACATTGGTTAGGATGGGCGTGTTCAAACCCAAGCGGCATTTTTGTAAAGAGTGCTTAAAAGATTTTATATATATAGTTGTACCTCAACTATCAGCCCGAGCTTTTGCAAAAACGGAGAGATTTAGACAACTTAAGCAAATATAGAGAACAATAGAGCATTCTAAGTAAGTTTAGAGGGTGAATAGTTCATGTTAATCAAATTTAGGTACTCATAAGTCAAAATTTAAGCCATTCTGTAGCCTAACGAAAAACTCTATAAATTCGGGGGCTAATCAGCTCTTAGACTAACTTAGAATGTTTTAAGATGATCAGCTCTAGTCAATCTTATCGTGTCGGTAAACCGTGTTACGGTGTCAGAAATTACCATTTTTTATTGCATTTATATCATATATAATCAATGTACGATATATAATATAACATGATTTTCGACACGATAATCTGAATGAGACACCGAATTTTTTTACTTCTTTAAAATTACTTGATTGAAGTTGTGTTCTCTTGTTTTTAGGCTAAACAAAAAAGAAGGCAAAGTGGGGTTTGTGCAACACTATCAGAAAGAGGGGAATATCAGTCCCAAAAACCAGCAACTCCTCTCTTGGACACCATAAATTACCCAATTCATATGAAAAATCTTTCAACTAAGGTATATACATACGTATAAATTAGTATATCTACATAATTATTTATGAATTTTGGATAAATAATGTGGTTGTGATCATTTATAGGAGCTAAAACAGCTAGCAGATGAGCTGAGGTCTGATGTGATTTTCAATGTTTCGAAAACCGGAGGTCACTTAGGATCAAGCCTTGGTGTTGTTGAGTTAACTGTTGCTCTTCACTATGTTTTTAATACCCCTCAAGACAGGATTCTCTGGGATGTTGGCCATCAGGTAGTTTAGAATCTTCTTTTGATTTAGCTACGCCTTGTCTGATTCGGCTGTTGTTGTTTCGTTATCTGCAGTTACATGTTTACGGTCTGCTATTACTGGTAGTTGGTACCTATGTTGCACATACACTTCTTGTTAGTAGCGTTTCGTGTCTGTGTCTGTGTCCTTCGAAGGTTATTTAATGAATATTATGTTTTGGAAACAACATTTCTCGTGTCTAGTGTGTCCGTGCAACATAGGTTGGTAGCTATAGATGATTTTTTTTCCAAAATAGCTAGCAAAAGTTGTTTTTCAATCCCGAACAAGCACTTTTTAGAGTAAAACGACAAAATGGAAATGAAAAAAGGAGATCTAACGGAAGAAAAACCCGTAGCCATACAAATGGAAAGCAATCTTGTTCCCGGTCGTACTGGTACGGTCCGGGCTTGATAACATTGATGGATATTGAATTTCTTACTTGATTAGTGGAGCTTCTTGAAAATTTGTTCAAGACGCTGATCATAACTGTTATTGTTTTTTTCAGTCATATCCACACAAAATCTTGACTGGTAGAAGAGATAAGATGCACACAATGAGACAAACAAATGGACTTTCTGGGTTTACCAAACGCTCCGAAAGCGAATATGATTGTTTCGGGACTGGTCATAGCTCTACTACCATTTCTGCTGGTTTAGGTACTACTATTCTTCTTTGCTCTTTTGTTCAAGTTTTTATTAGATTTTTCACCTAAAAATGGACTGGTCATATCTATAATTTAATCTATTGATGCTTTTTGGTGGACAGGAATGGCGGTCGGCCGAGATTTGAAAGGAAAAAGTAACAATGTAGTTGCAGTTATAGGCGATGGAGCCATGACAGCAGGTCAAGCTTATGAAGCTATGAACAATGCTGGATACTTGGATTCCGATATGATTGTTATTCTTAATGACAACAAACAAGTCTCGTTACCAACTGCTAATCTCGACGGGCCAATTCCTCCTGTCGGAGCTTTAAGCAGTGCTCTTAGTCGGCTGCAATCCAACAAACCTCTTCGAGAACTAAGAGAAGTTGCAAAGGTAAGTACTACAAACATCACAATGACAGAATCTTTACGAACTGGATGAAAGTTAAGGCTTATTTTGCTCGGGGTGAAATGGTTGTAGGGTGTTACAAAGACGATTGGTGGACCAATGCATGAATTGGCAGCGAAAGTCGATGAATATGCTCGTGGTATGATCAGTGGTTCGGGTTCAACTCTTTTTGAAGAGCTTGGACTATATTATATTGGTCCGGTTGATGGTCACAACATTGATGACCTTATCGCCATTCTCAAAGAGGTTAAGAGTACTAAAACTACTGGTCCTGTCTTGATCCATGTTGTAACCGAGAAAGGCCGCGGTTATCCTTATGCTGAGAAAGCTGCAGACAAGTACCACGGTAATTGGAATTGACAAAATTCCGCTTGAAGGAGATTTGAGTCACTATATCGAGTAAAAGAGCGACTTATATGTTTTTCTTTTGTCCTGCAGGAGTGACGAAATTCGATCCTGCTACCGGAAAGCAATTCAAGGCCAGTGCAAGTACACAGTCATACACAACATACTTCGCGGAGGCATTGATAGCAGAAGCCGAAGCAGACAAGGATATAGTTGCAATTCATGCTGCAATGGGAGGCGGAACAGGCTTAAATATGTTCCTTCGTCGATTCCCATCACGATGCTTCGACGTTGGCATAGCAGAACAGCACGCTGTTACATTTGCTGCAGGACTCGCTTGCGAAGGGCTTAAACCCTTTTGTGCAATCTATTCATCTTTTATGCAGAGGGCTTATGACCAGGCAAGTCAATAAATGATCTTAGTTTCTTACTCTAACTTCAACCGGTTCTTAAGAACATTCGGCTAATGGTGTTTAGAGATGTATGGTTCAGGTTGTACATGATGTAGATTTGCAGAAGTTGCCTGTGAGATTCGCAATGGATAGAGCAGGGCTTGTCGGAGCAGACGGTCCGACTCATTGTGGAGCTTTTGATGTAACTTTTATGGCATGTCTTCCTAATATGGTAGTCATGGCTCCGTCTGATGAAGCCGAGCTGTTTCATATGGTTGCAACTGCTGCTGCCATTGATGATCGGCCGAGCTGTTTCCGGTATCCGAGAGGTAATGGCATTGGAGTTCAGCTACCACCAGGAAACAAAGGCATCCCACTTGAGGTAACACCAAGCGCCCTCGTAGTTTCCTTTTTTGGCTATTTTACTCGAAACAATAGATATTGGAGCAGTAACGGAGTCGGACTCTAGATAGGGATGGAAACAAGAGGGGTAAACTACCCCGTGGTTCCTCAACTATTACTTTTCTTTTATGGTACTTGAACTTTAAAACCAGATATTCTCTGCACAATTTTCAGAAAAGCCCCCAAAACCGAAAAGTTCAAAACTTGAAGTTTCTTACAACGGAGAGTTACCTATCATAAGAGCCATCAAGGTTAAGGGACTATTATGTTTGTAAAATGTAAACTTCAGTAACTTTTAACTCCGGTTTTTTAACGCCAGAGGATTTAAATCTTTTCTGCCCTTCCCCAGGCCGAAAACGGCGAGCTGGGGCAACTTTTTTGTAATGGATTAGGCATTTTATCTTCTGCTGGGGTGCAATATTGCACCATCAGCCGTGTTGGCAGACTGGTTGGAATCACCTAATATAGGGGTGGCTTCCGCCGGCTGGGGTGCTCCGATACCCTTGCCTTCGCCTCTTTATTAGGATTGAGAAACACCTTTCTATATCTACTTTGAAAGGAAAATCAACTAACATCTACCATAAAAAGCGAACCACTGACAATTACTACTACTGAACCAAACATGGCCTGAGTCCATTTCATCGTCACTCAGTCAAGCAACATTGCAGCTTTTCTAACGTGACCTGATCGTAATCTGCCTACAGGTTGGAAAAGGAAGGATCTTGATGGAAGGGGAAAGAGTGGCACTATTGGGATATGGAACAGCAGTTCAGAGTTGCTTGGCTGCAGCATCTATAATGGAATCACATGAGATCAGTATAACAGTTGCAGATGCAAGATTCTGCAAACCGTTGGATCATGATCTTATACGTAGACTCGCTAAATCGCATGAAATCTTGATTACAGTCGAAGAAGGATCAATTGGTGGTTTTGGTTCTCATGTTGCTCATTTTCTAGCTCTTGATGGTCTTCTTGATGGCAAACTAAAGGTACTCACTTTTCCATAATCCTTCCACTAGATATAGCCTTTTTGAGTCGATAATGAGTTACTTGCGTTTATGGTCCTCCAACTATCGTAAATCGTGCGGAATTGCCATGATTCTTTGTTTTGTAACAAAAAAAACCCCATTTTATTTGTTTCTTTTGACCGGAAAATAACAAATTCATTTGCCAGAGATGCCACGGGTGGCAATGCCATATCAGCCATATTTAACAGCACCGGAAATAATTGTCTTTTTTCTTGCATCCCTAAGCCTCGTGATAAAGAGTAGCGACTTGAGATCTATGTGACATTTCCGGTAAATGGTTACCGATTTCGGTCAAAAGGATAACTTAAGAAAGAAAAGTCAAACAATGGGAGGTTACAAGTCAAGAATTAAAGTATTATGACAAATTTGTTCGTTTCTAAATTGACCGTTTTATCGCATTTCCGGTTAATGTTTACTGATCATTGCTTTGAAATTGTGACAGTGGCGGCCGATTGTTCTTCCCGATCAATATATCGAGCATGGATCGCCAGCGGATCAATTGGTTTGGGCAGGTCTAACACCATCTCACATTGCAGCAACAGTATTTAACATTCTTGGAAATAAAAGAGAGGCTCTACAGATAATGTCCTCTTAAAAGACAAGTAAATAACATAGATCATTTTTTACCTTTTTTTTGCTTCTCATAACATTGTAAGATCATAGAAATTTAATGTAAAATCTGTGATGTAATCTCAATTTCATTGTGTATATAGAGTTGCAATTTTAGAAATTAGAACAACATCATGTAATATATAGCAAACCTTGTTTTGATTCAATAAAAATTTTCTAATTCTCTTTTGAGCGTAACACAATTTTGCATTTTGTAAAAAAACAATGTGGAACGTATTAGTGAAGAAATATTGTGCAATTACGTAGTAGAAAAATAAAATAATGAGTATCCACTCTCACAAGAAAAAGAGAAGATAAGAGGAAAACAACTTTAATAACTCATAGTGAATTGTACTGCTAGTGAAATATTAACTCGATAGTTCTTTTTTTATTTATTTCCTCTTAATTCTATACTGTGAAACTGTATATTAATTTCATTTGAGTTTAGTGGCATTCAATACAAATTAAACTTAATATTATGATTAGTGATTTATTTATTAATTATTTATAATATATTCATTATTATTTATAATAGTTGTTATTTATGTATAATTTATAATAACTTATTTTGATTTAGGTGTAGGCTATGGTCACTTTGTTTTTGCTCTACTTTGTTTGTATTTTGTCCTATCCACCATTAGATTAGACTTTAACCCATGATCTAATGGTGGACAAAACAAAGTAATGATTACTTTGTGAAAAACAAAGTGACTATAGAATTTCCCTTTGATTTATAGTAGTTTATTGATTAATTATTTATAATTATATTCATTATAATTTATAATAGTTATAATTTCAACCCGAAGCAGCCATCCTCTATCATCACAATCAAATTTTTGATTTTTTGTTTACCTCAATCCTCTGAAAAACCCTAAACCCTGAATTTCATTTCTATCAAAATCCAAAATGCGGATCTTCATCCTCCTCAATTCCAATACCAAAACCCTAAAATCAATGCAATCCAGCATCTACAACCTCATTTTCACCAAACCAATGTCCCAATCAACCTCCATCCCCAAAAAGCAGCTCCGAGTTCGCGATCATGGCTTCGACAACTACATGGAAATCGAGAAAAAAACCCGAAAAGTCACCAAGTTCCAGTCTTTAATCCTTTCCCAACCCAATCAAACTATTCAAACCTCCCGCCTTGACAATCTCGCTCGCCGCCTCGGCTTCAAGCAGTACGAAGCTGGCGCCTTTATCCTCAAATTCCCCCATGTTTTCGAAGTTTATGAACACCCGGTTCAACGGATTCTCTATTGTCGGTTAACCAGGAAAGCCCTTCTTCAAATGCAACAGGAGAAGGAGGCTATGATTGCTCAGATACCCCAAGCTGTGACTCGATTGAGGAAGTTGATTATGATGTCTAACACGGGTCGTCTTCGATTGGAGCATATCCGAATTGCCAGGTCAGAATTCGGGTTACCTGATGATTTTGAATATTCTGTAGTTCTTAAAAATCCCCAATTTTTTAGATTAGTTGATGCTTCTGAAACTAGGAATAAGTACATTGAGATTGTTGATGGAGACCCTAAGTTAGCTGTTTGTGCTATAGAGAAAGCTAGGGAGAGAGAGTATCGAGAACGGGGAACGGGTGAAGAGGATAAAAGGTTTTCTTTTATTATTAATTTCCCGCCCGGGTTTAAGATAGGTAAGTATTATAGAATTGCGGTGTGGAAATGGCAAAGGACTCCTTATTGGTCTCCGTACGAGGATATTTCGGGTTATGATTTGAGGTCAATTGAGGCTCAGAAGAGGATGGAGAAGAGGGCGGTGGCGACTATTCATGAGTTATTGTCATTGACAGTGGAGAAGAAGATTACTTTGGAGAGGATAGCACATTTTAGGATGGCTATGAATTTGCCGAAGAAGTTGAAGGAGTTTTGCCTTCAGCATCAGGGGATATTTTATGTTTCGACTAGAGGGAATCAGGGGAAGCTTCACACGGTGTTTCTCAGAGAGGGTTATAGGAGAGGGGAATTGGTGGAGCCTAATGATTTGTATTTGGCAAGGAGGAGATTGGGTGAGTTGGTGTTGACGAGTCCGAGGAAGGCGAGATTGGACAGAGAGTTGGTTAGTTATAGGAGAGATAGCATTGATGATGAGGCGGATCAATTTAGGAGTGGGCATATGGAAAATGGTTTTGAGGATGACAAATATGGACAAGAACAGGAGGTGGAGTATGATTTGAAATCAGAATCAGATAGCGATGTGGGTTCTGATTTTATCGATGAGGAAGATGATGATATGGACATTGTTGATGCAGAGGATGCTCATGTTACTAAGTAACTCAGAAGTGTTTGGTGGTTTCATGTTCTAGTTGAATCCGGATGGTGCCTGCAGTCAAACTTTTTATCCTCTTATGGATATTTTGGGGAAGTAAACGGAATCTTACTCATTGAGGATGTGAGGGAAGAGTCTCACATGGGTCCGGGATGTTAAAGAGCGACTATCATGTTTGTCATATCAATCAACTCTTTTGGATGTTTTACAATGGAAGAGTTGCATTGTTTTCTCCTGGCTGCCATGTATGGTAATCTGCTAAACTCCGGGGAAATTCAAGCCTGATTTTGTAGGCGACTCAGATGGTGCCAATGGATCAATGATGCATGTCAACTTAAATATTTGTTGATTTATTCGATTTTACGTTCAGAGGAAATTCTGGTATGAAATTCTGATTCTAACTACTGCTTCAGAGCCTATGTGGCATCCTTTCCTATGCAGTATGTACATATGTGACAAACTTTTTGATCTATAACAAAATAATTTACTCCATTATGTGTTTATTATAATGTTATTCACCCAAAAAATCAATTGGAGAATGAATGTTGGATATTTCTTTAATAAACTCTCCTTCTGCAATACTGTGTTGGTAGGAACATGAGTTGTGTGCATGCAAGTTCTTAGCTACTTCACCTATAAATAGCTAAAATATTGAGTCACTTTTAGCATTGCTACAAAAAGATGCCATTAGTTTTATCATTTGACATATTTTCTTTAGTGCAATACTTAGAAGATGAGCTCTTATTTCAGGAGCCCGGTGTTGCAAACACCACTCTCTGATTGCGCCATATGGCACTAATTTTTCATTTAGCTCCACATGGAGCGATTTGAGCAGGCGGTGTTTGCAATACCCGGCTCTTGCAAAAACTTCCCAAGACATAAGATGGTATGTATGGACCATAGTTATTAATGGCGCGCCAAAGGCGCGCCTATGGCGCATGGCGCACCAGGCTCATTCCACGGCGCCATTTTCTGGCTATGGCGGTCAGGGTCGCCATGGCTCACGCCAAGAGCGCCATTCTGCGCCATCTGCTAGTTATCAAGGTGCGCCATGGCGCGCCTTAGTGAACAAACAGAAAGATGAAGGGTTTTTTTTTTGTTTGAAAGGTAGATGAAGGGTTTTTAAGTTATTTATTGCAGGAATAAATACTGACAATCAGATTTGAACTAATCTAAGAGTCCAAAATAAAAAGAAAACCTAATATTAAATAGGAATATGAAGAGTCCTATTTGAATTAGAATTGAAAGAGCATCAGATTTTAGAATTTTATCATGGCTTATTATTCATTTCAATTTTATGCAAGGATTCATAATTTTTCTAATTCTTTGTATTTGTGCGCCATTTGTCGCTTTGGCGCGCGCCATGGAGTGCGCCATGCGCCATGGCTCTAGGACCCCCTTTGCGCCATGGTGCGCCATGCGCCTTTAATAACTATGGTATGGACATTTGGGACCATTTGGATCCAAAGCCAATAACTATTCTTACATCATTGATTTTAACAAAGTGCTTAATCACATTATTTAGTGGAGCATTAGTGTCATTTCACCTCAATCTTTACTAATTACTCTGTTTATGCTTCTGGGTCCTTCTTGTTTCTTATAAAGTTTGAATCTTTTTCTGAATTTTTTGAATTTGAAAGTTGGAGGTTGTTGCTTTTTGTTATCCATTAATGGCTCTTTGTGCATTTTCATTTCCTGCTCATGTGAGTTCAGATCTGTGTAAGGATGGTTATGGTTCTTGGCATTCTTTGTGGAGAAGAACAGAGAAACCTCAGCATAAACTTAATCAGGTTTGTTGATTTTGGTGTGTTTTTGTTTGTTTTTATGTTGTGAAATTGAGTTCAGAATGATGGGTTTTGATCATTCTTATTAGGATTGCTGTTTCTGTTGGTTTTGTTCAAAGGAAAGCTTTTCACCATGGTTCTGTTCTGTGTTCATCCTTATTTTTTGGGGTCTTGGTTTGGAATTTGGAGTAGGATTGTTAATTTTGGGGTTATCAAATAGCATATCTTGATACACTAAAACCTGTATAAGAAAAACCTACCAATTGTTATACAAATAGTCGGTCTCTAGTGTTTATACAAATAGTCGGTCCCAAGTGATATTAACCTCTCTATATAGAAATAACCTCCTAATTATTATACAAATAGTCGGGTCCCAATTGTGTTCTATTTAGAGGTTTTACTGTATATTTGTCAACATTAATATAAAAGATGTCGTTTGGCTTTAACTAAAAGGCTCGAGCTTTTAGTTCATCAGTCTTCTTACAGTCCTAAAAACCTCAATAACCGGAGGTCACTTAGGATCAAGCCTTGGTGTTTTTGAGTTAACTGTTGCTCTTCACTATGTTTTTAATACCCCCCAAGACAGGATTCTCTGGGATGTTGGCCATCAGGTAAATTAGAATCCTATTTTGATTTAGCTACGGCTTGTTTGATTCGGCTGTTGTCGTTTACGTTATTTGCAGTTCGCTGTTTATACTTTATAGTCTGCTATTACTGGTAGTTGGTACCTGTGTTGCACGGACACTTTGAAGGTTATGTTCTTTGAAGGCTGTTCAATGAATGCTGTGTTTTAGAAATTACATTTCTTGCGTCTGTGCGATATAGGTTGGTAGCTTTTAGATAGTTTTTCTTCCCAAATAGCTATACGAAGCTCTTTTTGCTGTTCAACGACAAAAAGAAAATGCAAAAAGAAGAGTTAAGATGCAAACAAAATCCGGTTCCCGGTTGAACTGGTCCGACCGACTGGTCCAGTCCGGGTTTGATAACATCGACGGATATTGAGTTTCTTACTTGATTAGTGGAGCTTCTAGAAAATTTGTTCAAGGTACTGATCATAGCTGTTATTGTTTTTTCAGTCATATCCACACAAAATCCTTACTGGTAGAAGAGATAAGATGCACACAATGAAACAAAAAAAATGGACTTTCTGGGTTTACCAAACGATCCGAAAGCGAATATGATTGTTTCGGGACTGGTCATAGCTCTACTACCATTTCTGCTGGTTTAGGTACCACTCTTCTCTTTTCTTTTGTTCTAGTTTTTGGTAGATTTTTCACCTGAAATTGATGCTTTTGGTGTACAGGAATGGCGGTTGGCCGAGATTTGAAAGGAAAAATTAACAATGTGGTGGCAGTTATAGGCGATGGAGCCATGACAGCAGGTCAAGCTTATGAAGCTATGAACAATGCCGGATACTTGGATTCCGATATGATTGTTATTCTTAAGGATAACAAACAAGTCTCGTTACCAACTGCTAATCTCGACGGGCCAATTCCTCCTGTCGGGGCTTTAAGCAGTGCTCTTAGTCGGCTGCAGTCGAACAAACCTCTACGAGAACTAAGAGAAGTTGCTAAGATAACTACTAAATACACCACAAAGACGGAATTCTTATGAACTAAATGAAATTTAAGGCTTACTTTGCTCGTGGTGAAATGGTTGTAGGGCGTTACAAAGACGATTGGTGGACCAATGCATGAATTGGCAGCGAAAGTTGATGAATATGCTCATGGTATGATCAGTGGTTCGGAGTTCAACTCTTTTTGAAGAGCTTGGATTATATTATATTGGTCTGGTTGATGGTCATAACATCGATGATCTTATCGCCATTCTCAAAGAGGTTAAGAATACTAAAAATACTGGTCCTGTCTTGATCTATGTTGTAACCGAGAAAGACCGCGGTTATCCTTATGCTGAGAAAGCTGCCGACAAGTACCACGGTAATTTGAATTGACAAAAATGCCGCTTGAAGAAGATTTGAGTTGCTATATCGAGTAAAAGAGTGACTTGTATGTTTCTTTTGTCTCGCAGGAGTGACGAAATTCGATCCTGCTACCGGAAAGCAATTCAAGGCCAGCGCAAGTACACAGTCATACACGACATACTTAGCGGAGGCATTTGATAGCAGAAGCCGAAGCAGACAAGGATATAGTTGCAATTCATGCTGCAAATTTCGAAAAGGCCCCAAAACCGAAAAGTTCAAAACTTGAAGTGTCTTAGAATATCATTTTTCATCAAATCTACAATGGAGAGTTACCTATTATAAGAGCCATCAAGGTTAAGGGACTATTATGTTTGTAAAATGTAATCAGCAACTTTTAAGTCCGTTTTTTTTTTTTTTTTTTTGATGGAATAAGTCCGTTTTTTTAACACCAGAGGATTGGGCTTAAATCTTTTCTGCCCTTCCCCAGGCCGAAAACGGCGAGCTGGGGCAGATTTTTCGTAATGGATTAGGCATTTTGTCTTCTGCTGTGGTGCAATATCGCACCCTCAGCCGTGTTGGCAGACTGGTTGGAATCACCTAATATAGGGGTGGCTTCTGCCAGCTGGGGGTGCTCCAGTACCCTTGCCTTCGCCTCTGTATTATAATTGAGAAGCACCTTTTTATATCTAGTTTGAAAGGAAAATCAACTAACATCTACCATAAAAAAACGAACCACTAACAATTACTACTACTGAACCAAACATGCGCCGAGTGCACTTCATCTTAACTCAATTGAGCAACATTGCAACTTTTCTAATGTCGTGATGGTAATCTGCCTACAGGTTGGAAAAGGAAGGATCTTGATGGAAGGAGAAAGAGGGGTACTATTGGGATATGGAACAGCAGTTCAGAGTTGCTTGGCTGTAGCATCTATAATGGAATCACATGAGATTAGTATAACAGTTGCAGATGCTAGATTCTGCAAACCGTTGGATCATGATCTTATCCGTAAACTTGCTAAATCGCATGAAATCTTGATTACAGTTGAAGAAGGGTCAATTGGTGGTTTTGGTTCTCATGTTGCTCATTTTCTAGCTCTTGATGGTCTTCTTAATGGCAAACTAAAGGTACTCACTTTTCCACAATCCTTCCATTAGGTATAGTCTTTTTGAGTCGATAACGAGTTACATGCGTTCATGGTCCTCCCACTATCGTAAATGGTGCGGAATTTCCATGATTCTTTGTTTTGTAACAAAAAAAACCCCCATTTTATTTGTTTCTTTTGACCGGAAAATAACAAATTCATTTACCGGAGATGCCACAGGTGCCAATGCCATATCAGCCATATTTAACGGCACCAGAAATAATTTGTCTTTTTTCTTGCATCCCTTATCCTCGTGGTAAAAGAGTAGCGACTTAAGATCCATGTGGCATTTCCGGCAAATGGGTACCGATTTCGGTCAATAGATAAAAGAAAAGTCAAACAATGAGAGGTTACAAGTCAAGAATTAAAGTATGATGACAAATTTGTTCGTTTCTAATAGTTCGAGGACTATATATGAAATCAACCCATTGATAAAGTGTGAATTTGGCCTTATTGAGCCAAAGTTGAAGGGCTAAATTGACCGTTTTATCGCATTTCCGGTTAATGTTTACTGATCGTTGCTTGAAACTGTGAAAGTGGTGGCCGATCGTTCTTCCTGATCAATATATCGAGCATGGATCACCTGCCGATCAATTGGTTTGGGCAGGTTTAACACCATCTCACATTGCAGCGACAGTACTCAACATTCTTGGAAATAAAAGAGAGGCTTTACAGATAATGTCATCTTAAAAGACAAGTAAATAACACAGAGCCATTTTTTTTGCATTCTCATAACATTATAAAATCATATGTGAATTTTGTGATGTAACCTTAATTTCATTGTGTATAGAGTTGCAATGTCAGAAATTAGTACAAAATCGTGCAATATATAGCAAACTTTGTTTAGAGTCAATAGAAATTTTCTAACTCTCTTTTGAGCGTAGCACAATTATGCATTTTGCAAAGAAATTTCTGCAAATTCGGTGTGGAACGCATTAGAGAAGAAATATCGTGTATCTGCTCTCAGAAGAAAAAGAAAAGATAAGAGGAAAACAACTTTAATAACTCAGTGAATTTACTGGTGGTGAAATATTAATTCGGTAGTTTTTGAAAGATGATAAAGTTTACCAAACCTTTTAAAATTTTTATTTCCCTCTTTATTCTATATTTTTTAGCTAAAATTTTTATTTCCCTCTTTATTCTATATTTTTTAGCTTTATATTGCTGTTAGTTACTGCAACATAATTACTTTTAGCACAATAAAAGTTTTTTTTTTTTTTTTTTTTTCTAAATATCACTAACTAAAACCTTAAAAAGACACTTTGACCATACTTGACTACTTTTACAGTCCACTCATGAATCTGATTAATAATTATTTGAAAGAAAGATAAAAAGTAAACTTTTCCTAATCCTAATCTATAGTATTTAGAAAGAGTACTTACGTGCAAGCAAATAGTTGACCATTCAATAGAAAATGTTAGTGTAAGCGCAAAAAATTACATCATCAAAGTAGATTGTGCATCAAATTTAAGTCAATGAGATACTAATATTTTAACAATTTAAAATGGACTCGGTGAAGGCAACTGGGCTTCAGGGGCTTTGGACATAGCTGCTCGAACCACCTTTACTAGGGAGGTTATGTTTAAAAATTGAGGTGTTCGTCTCTTCAATCTGTTTACTTCTTAAAAAACTGGACCAGGTGTATCATTGACACATGATGTTGGAATTATGTGTTCGCCATTGAGTCTATTTCTTAAAAGAAGCGTGGAGTCTTGAATTCGAATCTCAAAATCGATAAACATAAAACTATCAAAAAATTAAGTCTATCTCTAACTCAATATGTAGGAAAAGGAAAACATTTATCCTCAATAAAATGGGCCAGGTTCCATCAAAAAAATAATAAAATGGGCCAGGTGGGCTGGTGCTATAAGTCCAGTTTTACTGCTTTGCGTTAGGTGGGCTTCTACTTCAGCCCAAGTTCTGACACTAAATAGCTTTTGATAATATTAATTTATCACTAACAAATAATTGAATACTTATTTAAGTGTTGATATGGTTATTTTTGTTTTTTTCATTATTGGATTGGTTTCTTACCTATAATTCAATATTGAAAATAAACATACTAGCTAGTAGTTATTTGTAAATACTCGTAAAGCACATATATTTTCTTAGATCACATGTTGTAGCAGAAAATATAGAAAGTTCTCGTATTTACTGAACATAATTAATATACTTTTGTTAATTTGAAGATGTACCACTAAACAAAGTATAATGAAAAATGGAGGGAGTAATTAATTGACCATAAAATACACTCATATTCTACTACATGATAGAACATGCATTAGGATTTTCATCACTAAACACCATCAACAAGTCCTCTCTGCAACAACTTGAATAGAACACCAGTGGCCGCAGCGGCACGCCCACTGGTGAAAGTGATCGTTCTGGTGGCGAATTTTCCAAAATATTATCCCGATCATCTTCCTCTTTGTTTTCGATAATCTCCACTTTCTTACCCGTTTTTTTCCTTAATTTCTTAAAAAGTTTAAGCGGGTCAATACTCCCTGTTACTACCACCTTATGATTTATCATATCCGTTGTAAATGTCACCACTCCTAAACAAAATTAACAATCTCTTAATCTATTGTTAATCATCAATTAATTAAAAATAAGTAAATAAAAAATATATTTTGATTACCTTTGAATTTTGAAATGATTTTTGCCACAGTTCTTTCACATGCGTTACAGTGCATGGAGATTTTGAATTCCACCGTGGTTTCCTGTTTAGATTAAACATATATAAATTAGATTAGTCGGTTATTATTATATTAATTAAGTGATTAATGAAGAAAGTCAAACACCAAATTAGTATTTATGAATGGATGAAATCTTACTTTGAGATGGGCCATGTTTCTTTCCTTTTCCCATTATTGATGAACCTGTCCATGAAATATAATTTAAAAAAAGTTATGAAGAGGACGAGGGAATGGAATATTTTTGCAGAGCATTTGAAAGAATAATGTAAATAATTAATTGTTTTATTTGGAAGTTATAAACTGTTGGGGGACATCGAGAGAGTTGCAATGGTTCAAATAGGAGTTATAAGTGAATTTGGGCTTAATACATATTACAGGTCCCTGATGATACAAAAAGAAAGAATGAGTGATCTAATTTTTCCCTTAAAAGAGTGTTTGGTAATTAGCATCTTGAACTTGTTTATATCAAACGGTTAACCTTGTGAGTTGTAACGTGACGCATAATATATGTTCTTTTAGAGAATAGATAATTGTAAACAAATATAGATGAGCAACAATAAGGCCTTATTCTTTATGATTTATTATCAGTAATTTATTGCAGTTCAGTTGATCAATAATTTTCAGCAGCTTCACTTCAGTAAATACACTTCAATTCAATTCAGATTAGTTCAATAATTTTCAATTAATAAATCAGTCACAAAAATCGAACCTAACTTATTTTGGACAAATTTAAATGACCATTCAATTACTTTAACTACAATGTAAATAAGAATTAATGTGTTTTCAAAAAAGAAAAGAAAAAAAATTATCGTCGACAATGATAGACTTTATTTTTTTTTATAAATTATACAATTGCGCTTACATTAATTAAATAAGAAAATAGATACCCCAATCTTGGTGTAATTGAATCCATGATCTTTTTGATCTTAGGTCGAGTCTTAGTTGCTAGACTAAGACCTTCACAACCGGGAATGCGAAATAATTATGTCTTTCGTGGTGAAGGTTCAGTCTAGTTGTTATGTTTTCATATCACTATAGAAAGATCATGGATACGGATACATTTACAGTTTAAAAGATTTTGCTTTGTTAATAATTCATTTTGTAAAAAAATTTAAACAAAACCGAATTATTAATTTCTTTTAATAATTTCTCTGTATGATGTTGTTAGACGCCTTTTAAGTGAATTCTCTTATAATTAAAGTTTCTGACATGCAAAACTAACCTGACTTCAAGGACACAAAAAAAGAAATAGACTTCCTTTTTACCGCTTCTAAGAAATTTTATATGCGTACTTTTTTAAAAAAATGATATTCGCGCTTATCTATATTAAAAACATGAGAAATTCTATGGTTACTTTGTTTTTTACTTTGTTTTGTCTATCATTAGATCATGTGGCTAAAAATGATCTAATGGTAAATAAAACAAAGTATAAACCAAATAAATGAAAAACAAAGTAATCATAACTTACACCAAAATTTAGTAACCTTGTATTCCTAATATTCATCCGATGCGGGATTGTTATTATTTTTTTCCTTTTACATTCGAGAAAAAGGAGAAATTCTATTTCTGCTTTTAAAGAAAATGACATCTGTACCAATTAGATAATCTAAATTTTGTGCAGTGGAAAATTTTGAGAAGGGAAATAAAACACATTGAAATAATTTTTATGTGTCTTGAACCAATATGAAAAATATTTTTCGGTTATTTAATTTAGATTAAGCAATACTGTATATGAAAATAACTACAATTTCTGTAACCGGCTATAGAGAATTTGTGGGACAATTGATGACACCGATCGCTGAAATATATTGACTTGCTACCATTGATGGTAATCCATGACTTGCAACGGACAACATCAAACCCCGATTACTAGTGACTTGACAATAAGTAGCATAAATAGTGGTTGGAATAGATGTGGAAGGTGAAGATAGACTTAAGAAAATCGGATAAACATTATACTTTCTAAAAAATGTAAAGTATTTTCACAAATTTTTCGCAAGTTTTGGGTTGATCACAAAATGTTACCCACTATTATTTTCTTAAATCGAAAATAACCATAAAATCATGAAAATATTTCCGCAGATAATTCTTTTTGCGAACAAACGGAACTTAACCTAAAAAATCACAAGCTCAATGCATAAGTTACAAACCAATCAAGATTTTCCCCCATACTATTATTAAGAACACAAAGCACATGAAATCAATAAATAAAAAAAAACCAACAAAATCTCTCAAGCATTTACAAGCCTACAATTTTTCCTAATTTCTCCATCTGTTCCAGTAAGAACTTGAATGGCACCCATTTTCAACATAGACTCAGCAAACCTTGCAATAAAAACTTTCTTTTGTGCCATCCGAGTAACTATGTTGGCAGCTTTTGCATCAGTTAAAAGTGCTGCATCCGATTGCAAAAGTCCTCTGTTTTCAAGCAGAATCTTGAAGTAATTGTTATCAAATTTATCTGAGCTTTCAGGATCCAATTCCACCTTTCTGTTACCTTTTGTTGTTTTCGGACATTGAGTTTTCAACGTTTCGGCATACGTTGCATTCAGAGTAGGATCAATATCTCCGTTCTCGTTGAATTTGTAGAGCCTCGCGTCTGCAAATGTTGAACAATGAGCAATTCCTAGTGTATGTCCTCCTGTTCATGTTAGTCATTTTACATTTTGGTTAAGTTCGTTTCATGTAATTTAATAGTAATATATAATAATACTTTTGAATATGACAAAGTTAAGTAATTTGGAGAAAAACCTGATAAAACCACAAGATCATGAACGGTAAGATTTTTGTCATTAAATAATTTCTTGAGTGTGGTAAAGTTTGCAAATGGAGAAGGAAGGTTTGCATTTGCTTCAGATGCAAGAGAAACAGAACCATCTCTTCTTCCTGTCTTCACTCTCCACAAGTTCCTTTTAAACTGTACATGGAAATAAAATAAACGTTCCGTTAATTTGAATACGGTAATGATCTATGACGTAACGTTGTGTCAAAAGTTCTGACACAATGGACGCTTTTGCCCCAAACGCACACATGATTTGCATGCACGCGATAATATAAAGGGATGACTGTGAATTTGTCTCTGTTGTGTCAAAAATTTTGACACCAAAAATCACCACCATTTCTAATAAAGGAATATCGTTTTACGAAATTAAATATATAGAAAAGTTTGTTACGGGTAAATTTTTAAATATCCTTTTGATTTTAGTAATTGAGATTCTTCTTTTTGATAATAGTAAAAATCTTTTGATGTTGTAAAAAAGACAGTAAACGATTTTAGAATAAAAAAACATTGAGAAGTTAAGTGATTTAGTATATCATCTACAATGGAATCAAATTTCCGACTCTCCAAAATCGTCATTTTTGTCGCATTTTCTTCACTGAAAAACCTCCTAAATGCCTTGAAAGTTATGAAGTTGAAGAATTAATTAGGCATATGGTCATCAATTTTTTAAAATTTTCATTGTTAAATGTCATTTTAACAATTTCTAACTATAAAGATCATTGTTTTTAGTAAAACGAAATACCCTAATTCTCTCTTAGTCATGAAATTAATACCTTACCCGTTAATGTATAAAATTGTTCAACTTACCGGGAAAGAAACTGCATCACGAGCAGCCAAGGCGAGAATATCAGCACAAGAAACAACTCCGGGACAAACTCTCTCCAATTCTTCCTTTATAAGATCAATTGCACGAAAACCTTCCAATGATCCATTTGGGATTGTATCCTTTTCTGTTTCAGTACTTCCATCTCCATCCAATAATATAGATCCATCACACCCCTGTCAAATTTTACATTAATTAATCACCATTTGTATATATAAATTATCGATCATATTATAATCACAGCAAAGCGGAACATGAAACAAGAAACAATATTAATAACAATAAACAACAACATGAAACAACAAACCGTAATAGCTAAGTGAATACTATCGAATATCGAACAATAAATATGTAGAATATATAAAGTTAGTAAATGTTTACCCTAACAAAACAGTCATGGAAGTGCGTTCTTAAGAGTTTAGCACCCAAATCTGGGTTATTTGCAGCTCTTTCCCATGTAATGTTCCTCGTAATCTTCTTTGCGTCTGGACAAGTTACACTGTAGAAATCGCCACTTAGCTTGGCGCCTTTGCAACCTCCTAAAACATAAATAACTGTTACCATAAACAGTAATATTCCATCTCTACCCATCTTTAATTTCTCTTGAGAATATATTTAATTTGCTGGGTTAATCAATATTTAATAAGATAGGAACTTTAATCTGGACTAACTAAAATGAGAATGAAGAAAACAATTTCAGGATCATCTTTTTATAGACAAGAAAGTCAATTAGAAATTAATCAATTAAATAATGGAATTTTCCTTAATGTTTCTTTTGAAAGAAACTTTTCCTTAATGTTTGGTCGTGCTTAAAGGTGATATTAATAATTCTTTAGCAATTTGTACTAATTAATTGTTATTATCTACCAATTTATGGAGATATTATATAGTGCACCAGCTTGGTAAAAAATGTTGTTAATACGATGAAGGTTATGGTTACCTTTTTTTTTTGTTGGTTACTTTATTTTTTCTACTATTGAGTTAAGGGAAAAGTACAAATAAAACTCCTGTAGTTTAATGGATTTGCAAATACAAGAATGTGATTTCATTTTTTTGCAAAAAGAGGCATGTGGTTTACATTGTTGACAAGTGAAGGATGTTGACTAACATGATGACATGTCATATTGACTTTGATGATATGACATGATAATTTTGATGACGTGACACAATAAAATATTAATTATTTTGATGAGATGTCATGTTGACTTGATGACGTGGAGCGTTAACTTGATGATGTGGCAAATAATGTTAGTCGAAATTAAGTTACTTTGATAAAATTGGTCATTAAAAAAGAGTGTCTTTCACATTAGCAAAAGTCATTGTTGACCATTGACTTTAAACAACACGTGACACTCACATAGATGTTACGTGTGTCCAATGTTTATTAAAAGTTTTCTAATAAAAAATCAACGATATAGCACCTAAGAATACTCGATCAATTTTCCAAAGTTGACTTTGCTGATGCGGCATCATAACACTTTCGAAGTCATGCGTCTCCTACCTTTCTTTGTATCATTTTGTGATCCGAAAGAATATGCATCACAACTATTGAAAGATCAGAAAATGAATGCATAAACTAATAAAATACCAAAGCATCCATGTGCTTTATTATTTTCATATTAGTATAAAATAGTAAAAACAACATAAAACATGTACATTTATATTCCCATTCATGAAATCAATCAAATAATCAAACTACAGTCGGATTTACTCGTCGGCAATTTTGTCGAATTTCGCCAGCATCACCGGTAAGAACTTCAATGGCACTCATTTTCTTCATAGATTGACCAAACTTTGTGACGAAGTTATTAGATTTTTGTAGTTGTGAAACTATCTTGGCTGAGTCCTCATCCGTAACGAGGGCTGCATCTGATTGAAGAAGGCCTTTGTTTTGAAGCAGAATATTGAAGTAATTGTTATCAAATGAAAGTGAGCTTTCATGATCCATCTCCACAGCCGTGCCTTGACTAACCGGATCATTAGGGCATTGAGTTTTCAAGTATTCGGCATAAGTCGAATTGAGAGTAGGATCCATTGCTGCATCCGGACTGTGTTCGTAGAGTCGGGTAGTAGAAAATGTGGCACAATGAGCAACTCCTAGAGTATGCGCTCCTGTTTATATTATTTATTTACAAATCAGTTTTACGTAAGACACTTGAATATTTTTTACAAAAAGGCGAGTTAATCCAAAAATTTCAAAATATGTTAAATTTAGGGACTTTTTTTTATTATGTAGAAAAAGAATTAATTCTAAGCTCCATCAAAATTTTCGACATTTTCGATGAAGCCTTCAACCATTCAAGTTTTTCATTGGCAAAGCCCACGAGAAATTATAGTTATTGTTTACACGGAATCACTGACTAACTAAATGAGTCGTAAACATTCAACTCGATTTCAATCTACATTATTTTTGTCTGAAATTACTTTTCTACTACTTGAAGATATGTTTCTACAAATCCTTTTATAACCACATGATGAAACACATAAAAATGTTTTTCAAACAGTTATATTGACGATTTCAGACTAAAAAAATAATAGGTAATTTTTCTTGCTAGTAAGGTACTCAAACTACACAATTATAGTTAATTAAAGGTTAAATATGGCAATTTGAAAAATCATAATATTTGATTCATATGAAAAAAAGGTTTAGTTTTTCAAGGAAAACCTGATAGAACCACAAGATCTTGGAGATTTAGTTTCTTGTGAGCAAATTGTTCCCTGAGTGAGGCGAAGTCTGCGAATGGAGAAGGAAGGTTCTCGTTGGCTTCGGATGCAAGAGTAACATTACCATCTCTTCTTCCTGTCTGCACTTTCCAGAGCGACTCTTGAAACTGCATTCAAATAAGTTAGAGATATTTATATTCTGTTGTGTCTAAAAACCTGTTCATAAGATACTATCAGAGTTTCTTATACTGAGAAATAAAGGTCTCAAACTCGATTACTCGATAACATATATAATTTCACATAGATGCTTCTTGGACTTAAAACGCATGTAATTTATGACAATTTTACCATTTGTTGGCATTTTGCCAGTAAATAGCGCGACCAATGTTATATAGTATAACATGTTGAAATAGATAATATGAGTAACACGTGACCCGATCAAATCGAATCAAAATGCTGAAATACAATTAAAACTTTATCCGGTTTTCAATTAAAAGCCTAAAAAACCCGAACAGAAAAAAACAGAATTGAATCGGTTAAATTTTTTTTACCTGAAAAGAAACTGAATCACGAGCTGCCAATGCTAGAATATCAGCACAAGAAACAACACCAGGACAAACTCTCTCTAGTTCCTCCTTAATATCATCAATTACATCATAACCTGCCAATGATCCATTTGGGATTGTATCTTTTTCTGTCTCACCACTGTCATTTTCCAATAATATAGATCCATCACACCCCTGCCAATTTTCATTACAAAATTAACCAATTAACAAATTTAATCAATTACCATAAGTTTGCTCTCAATTTACCAATTTTATTATCATAAGTTTGCATTTATAGTTTGCAAGTTTTAAATGAAGAATTTTCAAATTAGAAGGCTATTGAGAGCAATAGGACAAATATAAAGGATCATTTGTAACTTTTGAAAAGTTCATGGAGTCGGTTTAAGTTTTGAAACAATTTCATGAGGACAATATATACATTAAGCATCATTTGTAACTTTTGAAAAGTTCATGGAGTCGGTTTAAGTTTTGAAACAATTTCATGAGGACAATATATACATTAAGCAAGAAAAAACAGACTAATTTGAAGGGTCTATAGTGTAAATTATTCTTTTTATTTATTTCTCCCTGTAGTCGTGGAGTGAATGAACCCTCCACGACTCCCCGTTCTCGATAATTTTCTATGCACCCTACTCCTTAAAAAATACATTCGACTAATCAACACAGTATTGCATTATGCGCCATATCACTAAGAAATAAATGTGGTTAATTCGATGTGTTGCACCGAAACGCATACTAAAATTACTCATCTACCCCTATATAAAACAATAGAAATATTTAAACTAAATATATAAAGTTTAGTAATTTACCATAACAAAACAGTCATGGAAGTGCATTCTCAAGAGTTTAGCCCCCAAAACCGGGTTACTTGCAGCTCTATTCCATGTAATGTTCCTCACAATCTGCTCAGCTTCTGGACAACTTTTCTTATAAAAATCGTTACTCAACTCAGCGCCTACAATGCAAACACTTCCTAGAATAACAATTAGTGATATAATCCCTATTATTCCATCTCTTCCCATCTTTATTCAACAATCAAGAGAGTGATTAAGAAATGAAAATGAAGAAGAAATTCCATATTTAGTATCCCTTTTATAATTTCTTTGAAGGAATTTTTAAATTTCACGGACTTGACTTGTCCTTGATGTATGGTAATTATTAAATTATGTAGAGTTAATTATTTCAACTAGATTGATTGACCACAAAGTTAAATAACAGCTAGCTAAAAGGCATTCAGTTAGTTTCATTTTCAAGAAAGAGAGCTACACATAATTAATTAGATCTACTTGGAAATCTTAGGGTAAATTACAGATATGGTCCCTCGATTTTGTCCTAAAATTTTAATGGCTCATCAAAGATCGTACATAAAAGTTCTTGAACTTTATTCTTTACCTTATTTATGTTCGTTATACTGTTGACTAATGCGAAAATATAACGCTCCGTTGTAGAGCTCATAACAATGCTATTTCAGTATTTCCAATTGTGTCTATTATTCTTGAACTTTTTAGATTTAGGATTGAAAAACTGAAAATGGTAGTTTCATATTGTACACATTTAGGCTCGGCATTGATCTTAAAGTTTTGGAAGGCCTCGTGCTAACAATTTTATTGAGTCATATCAAAATATAATTGTCATTGTAATTTTCAGTGTTGGCCGGCCGGCCTCCAAAACATTATGGAATTAAAATTCACAAGTTGTGATCTGAAAACAAGCCCTTAATTAATTCATTAAGAATTTCAATATATCACAGCTCTAGACTTTTTGAAGTCGAAGCTAGCTCTATCCGAAGGGACACCTTACATATCTTAATTTTCGGTCATGTTCACATGTTATAATTAGAGTGGTCAAATTAATAGATGATAATGTTAGCAAATAACAAAGATGAGTAACTCTATATCAAGTTTGTAAGGTTTTTTAATTTTATAATCAAGGTTTTGAAGTTGAATATATTATCATAATATTAATAAACAAATTTTATTTTTTTTATGAAAGGAATTAATAAACAAAACTTAATTGCCATAAATATGATTTTCCCTATTATTATGGTCTTTCAAAACAAAATATATGTAGGAAATAAAAGTATATTCTTCTCAAAAGTTATTCTTATTTATGTTTCGGCTTAATAACTCTGCCGCATTCTAAATTTGTCCATTTTTTTTACTTATCTCTCAACCTAAAAGACAAGCTATTAGTAACTTACATTCGCATTTTTTTTATCACTTAGTCCTCTCTACTCGTCAAATGCAACACAATTTGTCCATTTTATGCCAACGTGACATGACATGTCATAAATTTATAATTACTACATATGACGTGGCAATATGCTACATCAACAAAAAGGTTTTTATTAGGGGGTCATGGACCCTAAGTAAAGTTTAAGCACCCCCCTTTGGATGTGTGTCACGGGTGTAAGGACTTACAAACACAAAAAAAGTTGTGGACCCTCTACACACTTGTCACAAATCCAATGGAGGATCCTTAAACTTTACTTAATTAGGGTCTAGGACCTCCTAATGATTTCCCCAACAAAAAAGGAGCAAAATGTGATACATTTAATGAGTTGAAAATGCTAACTGGAAACAAATTATAAGTTCATGTATCTAATAAGTTGTCTCATAAATTAAGAAGGTTAAGTGAAAACTGTACAACTATTAATTATCTTTCTTATTCACTAAATTTCCAGAATTTCCCACTACCATTTAATTTGTATCCACACAACAACTTAATTAAACATGTCTAAGTAAATTTGAAATTTATTTAATCAAAATATTGATTTCTTTTACTAGTGACACATACGTCACACGCATCATTATCGGCGCTAAAAGGAATAACTGTTTAGACATACAGGCTATTTAGAACAAAGCGGTATATCAAGTGTATGAAGTGAGCTTCCTATCAATTGCCTCTAACTGCGACAACTTACCTAACCAAACGACAACGCAAGACGTTCTTGGATATATCCCTTAACCCCAATTTGCTACAAAAGCACAAACTCCTAGCTCAAAAAGGTAACTTTATTCGCATCTGTAACCATTATTCCTCATTCATCTCTATATCAAGTAATGCTGTTGGTTAACAATCTTGCCTTAGATCATTGTTTACTCGTCCTTTCCATGTACCAAATAGTAAATATGCATCATCAACGATTTCACAAAATATATCACGTATTAAACTCTAATTATCCATCTTATGAATGAAAATAATGATATTATTTTCAAAATAAAGTTTTTTTCTTAACATAACCTAAAATTACAAGTGAGGAGTATATAGACCCAAAATTGTACATTTTAATAAGTTTTTGGAGTAAGTAATAATTAATGTACATTCTAAATGGAGCAAAGGTGCCCACGCCCTTAGATTCCGGGTGTTTCAGTCTTTTTGCTTGGCTGGATAAAATCCTATGTGTTGACTTTTTTTCGAATATTGTTTTGACTTCGAATTTTAACAAAGCATTTTACGTTGACTTCTCTTTTATTATAGTGTAAGGATTAAAATCCAATTAGGTCCCTAATCTATATTAGCAAAATTAAATTAGCAATGAAGAAATATTTCATGGATTAGGTATAAATTGGGTAAACAATTATTTGTTCTGGAATTTTTACCAAAAATATTATTTAAACTTCATATTTTTTGAAATAACTATAAAGTTTTTAACGTTTTGTTCCGTTTAACATGTACATTCTTATACATATTTTTATCAATCAACAGTAAAAGTAAAAGGTAATAAATAGAAAGATCCAAAATTTTCATACTTTTCCATTCATTTTTACCTTCTCTTTCATCATCATCGTCATCATCATTTCTTGTGAAAGCACGAGGATTAATTTCTTCCTATGCCTTATTATTAGTAGAAACCATGGGTTATGTTTTGGTGCCAACTTCAAAATATGCTTCTTTTTATTATGGCTTGTTTTCAATCATCAATTGCTCTTTTTATGGGAGCAGAGGTTAACTTAGGATCAAGACTCCAAGGGTGTTTCAGTAAGTCAGGGCAAAGACATCTTTTTCTTCTTCACTTGTTCTTAATTGCATAAATCCAAATATCGTGCATCATGGAGTAATTATTACATAATTGACTGAATCAAAAGCTCGAGCTGATAGTTAAGATCAATATCATTTTGTATATTAAGTTTGACATATCCGCTTATGCGAATGTCCCTTGAGCTTGAGTACACAACATAATCTAACACGCCATATGTTTTTAATTCAACATATATTGAAGTTGCTAGGATTTTAATTCAGGACATTTTGATCATAAAGGCTCTGATATCATATTACTTAACCGATTGAACAAACAGCTCGAACTAATAGTTAATGCTAATAACATTTTTTACATTAATCAACATCTTCCTCACACCTGATGGGCTTCATATATCAAAAAAAAATCCTACATACTTGGTGTATAAATTGATTGGCCCCCTTTCAAAAAAAGAAAAAAATTGATCGGCCCAGTACGTTGGAGATGGCTCCTTTTCCTATTCTAAACTTGTGATACATTAATTATTGACTTTAGTTAATGAGATATATTAATAAACACCATTTAATCTTGCTTTTCTTTTTGATAAAGCCCTTTAATCTTGCTTTAAATTATAGACACTCCAACTTGTTCAAATCCTCCCTATCACCTACTTTTAAAGAGTGAATCTTGTCACCTTAAGGGAATTTAGACGTCACAAACTTTTTTTAGACATTCTTAAATTTCAAGGGCCAATCATTGTTATGAACCAAGTCCAGGAGCTCCTGATATATTTCTTAAAAATAACACAAGGCATGTACATTTTCACATGCATGAAATTAATGAATGAGCCAAATTTGCTACGGATTTATTCGACGGCAATTTTTTCTAATTTGTCCAGCCTTTCCTGTAAGAACTTGAATAGCACCCATTTTCCTCATAGAATCAGCAAACTCTTTGAGAAAAGCTTTGTTTTGTCGCAAACGTCTAACTATTGCTGTTGATTCTCGATCCGTAAGAAGTGTTGCATCCGATGTGAGGAGACCTTTGTTCTGAAGGAGAATGTCGAAGTAATTATTATCGAAAAAATTTGAGCTTTTCGGATCCATTTCGACAGGTGTTGATGGATTTGCTGGATCAGGACATTGTTGTTTTAAGGATTCAGCATATTTTGAATTAAGACTCGGATCTGTTGCTGTAGTCTCATTGAAATTGTAGAGCCTCGTATCCGAAAATGTGGCGCAATGAGCGACTCCTAGAGTATGAGCTCCTGTTCATAATAGGAAGTTTGCCACGTGAGAAATGCTAGATATAAAACCATCTCATCAAAAAGATTTAATTTGCAAAAATAATAATAAAAACCTGATAGAACCACAAGATCATGCACATTAAGATTCTTTTTTGCAAATTCTTGTTTGAGTGTGGCGAAATCTGAAAATGGAGAAGGAAGGTTTTCATTGGCTTCAGATGCACTAGATATAGAACCATCTCTTCTTCCCGTCTGCACTTTCCACAACGACCACTTCTCAAGCTGGAAGATAATAAACATATTAAATTCTGATAATCCTATTTTTGGTTTTCCATTCAGTATCCGAACCCACATTTTCTTTGAGATTATATGTATAATATTACACTACAAGAAAAATGCTAACTATCGGTGGGAATCACCGATATGTTAAATTCAAATGCTTATCAGCAAATTATGTTATGTCATATATAATCGTGCTATGCGGCCTATATTTTTTTATATAATTGTACGCGAACTGTATCAGATTTGACCCAACAAGTTTGAGTGAAGTACATTCATGGTTCTAGGAGTTTAAAATTACTAATATAATAGCCTAGGAACATCAAAATTGGTCATTAAAATATTTAAAACTTTCATATCTATTGATATAAAAGTCTATATTAATGCTGAGCATATGAAATGACATTGGCAACACTAGCTTGAATAAGTAAAAGCCACATACAATAGAGATCCATCTTTCATTCTTGACGTTCTTTGCAGCTTTCTCCCAATCTATTCTTCTCTACAAAAACAAAAATAAATAAATAAATAGATAGATAAAACTTTCATTCTATAAAGTTGAGATATGATCAAATTAATAAAGTTTATTTTACCTGGAAAGAAACAGAATCACGAGCAGCAAGGGCAAGAATATCAGCGCAAGAAACAACACCCGGACAAACTCTCTCCAGTTCTTCCTTAATATCATCAATTACATCGTAACCTGTCAACGACTGATTTGGGATTGTATTCTTTTCCGGTTCATCACTTCCAACTTTATCCAATAATATAGATGCATCGCAACCCTACCATTTTTTACATTACAGAATTGAGCTCTTAATATTCTATTTCAATATTAAATTTCAGAAACAAAAGAAAATTTCATATTAAATTCTTGCCAATCGTAAAAGTTAGTTTTGAAAAGAAGAAAAAGGAAAACGGTTGACAAAATGTTATTTCACTGAGCTAAATATTTCACAGAATTATCAAATAATAATTCAGTACAATCTGATCCAAAAATAAATTGACCGGTTCGATTTCTTTGAGTCCCTATAAAGTTTTTATATGCATGTAAAACAATAGAAAGAAATTGATATAAATTTAGTAATATTTACTTACCCTCACAAAACAGTCATGAAAATGCATTCTTAAGAGTTTAGCTGCCAAAGATGAGTTATTCGCAGCTCTATTCCATGTAATGTTCCTCACAATCCACTCTGCTTTAGGACAACTTTTCGTGTAGAAATCGTCACTCAGCCCGGCGCATTTGGAACCCCTGAGACTTCCCAAAATAACAATGACTGATAACATAATTAGTAATACTCCATCTCTACCCATCTCTAAAAATGGGTTAGTTAGGAAATTAAATTAATGAATTTTGGACTGATTAAGGAAAATGAGAATGAATTGAAGAGATTCCATTAGAACCCATTTTATAGACAAGAAATTCCAAGCATTGAGGAATATTGAAATTGAAATTGAATTTAATAAAATTAACTTGTCCTTGATGTTTGCCCCAAATATAATTAAACAATAAGTATTAAAATGATTACTGTTTATTTGACAACTAGAATGATTAACCATCAAGTCAAATAGAAACTAAAGCTAGGCTTAATTAAAGGTAAGTCAATGAGTTTCGTTTACAAGAAATAAGGCCATGTCTTTATGCTTATCACTTTTATCAATATAGTTTAGTTCATTTTAGTTAGGGGATGGTTTATGTGCGACAACTTCTTATGGTGAGACAGACTTTTATGGTGTGATAATAGAGGCGGTGACAATTTTGCAATTAAGTCTACAATTTTGACACAGTGGCATTTTTGTAATTAAATAGGAGAATGTATCAAACTTGTAAATAAATGGAAAAACATCACACACAAGGAGGGGAGTGACGGAGGAGGAGGGTGATGTCAGCGCTTATTTCATCTGGAAAAGAGAAAAGTTTTAATAAATTTCTTTAATTTCAAAATCTTTTATACCGTTAAACTCGTATTATTTAGGCGGTCATTTTGAGATCCATTGTTGTTAGGTAAAAACATTTTTTCAAATTAGTGATCTAATCTTATCTTGTTCCAAACAAATCTTTTTTTGTTCCAACATAATGTTTATTTGTTCCAACATAATACTTGTTTGTTCCGACATAATTCTCTTAGAAGAATAGAGTAACACTGTTGGAATAATATGAAAGACCTTTGAAATAACATAAGAATTTTGTTGGAATAACACAATAATTCAATAACAAATGGCCTTAGAAGAATAGAGTCACCATGTTGGAATAATAGGAAAGACTTTTAGAATAACATAAGAATTTTGTCGGAATAACACAATATTTCAATAACAAATGACCTTGGAAGAATCGAGTCACATTGTTGGAATAATAGGGAACACTTTTAGAAGAACAAAAGAATTTTGTTGGAATAACACAAAAATTTAATAACAAATAAGTGTTCTGTTTGGAACAAACAAGTATATTCTCTTGGAATAAATAAACATTTTGTAGGAACAAATAAGGATTCTGTTGGAACAATTATTCTGTTAGGACAGATGAGTATTTTTTTTTATGAAACAAGAGAAGCATTAAATCACTAATTTGAAAAATCATTTTTACCTAACAACAATGGATCTCAAAATGTCCGCTTAATCAATACGAGTCTAACGATATAAAATTTTTCAAAAATTGAGTTGGGGAAGATAGGGAAAATGTATTTTAAAGAAAACAATTAAAACTAATTTCTCTCTCCAACGCTGACATGATCGAGCTCTACCATCACCCTCCTCATTCCCTTCAATTCATGCGAATCACCACGTTCCATTTATTTGCAAGTTTGTCACATTCCTTAATTAATTACCAAATTTTCCTATGTCTCACCATAATTATCTGTCTTACCATAAGAGACTTATCACACCTAATCTTCTCCCATTTTAGTTATGTTCAGTTTAGTAATTTACTAATTTCAGTTAGTAAATACACTTCAATTCAATTCAATAATTTTCAATAATTCTAAATCCACCACGTGGCACTAGTCCCTAACTAATAGTGTTTTTAACACTTATTGTTGTACTTATAAAATAATAATTTAATACCAACAAAGTAAATTGTGTCAAATTTTATTGGTTAGAAACGAGTAACACATGATGAATCTGGACCATACTAAAATTTCTCTGTAAAATTTTATTGGTTATGTGATTAAAAATGTTTCAAAATATATATTATGTGCTAAATTCAAATTTTACTCACAAAGATATTAACCAGAGTAATTTCGTGATGAATTTTCATTTACTCGAGTTTCAAACATAATTTCTTTTTTGTTTTTCTATCCGAGTTGATATGTGAGAATATAAAAACATCATGCAGGTAGAAAAATATATCGGTATAAGACACGTTTAGTGGCGAAATGTTTCAGCAGGGAATGTTGTTTTCAATGACACTTTCACTTCAGTAGTAAAACTAATTACCATTTGTTTTTTGGCCGTTTCTTTACAAATGGAATGCACAAAATGGAACAACTTATAAACAAGAAAATAACCTCTCTGATTCCAATTCTGGAATAAAAAACGAAAAATTAGATTTACGAACAAAACATTACGCTAAAAATAACAGTCCTCTGGTAAATTTGTAATTCGAGAGTTTTTACATATGAGGCAATACCGAATAAATTAGGGTCGAATTCTCCCATATGTGAGATCACAAATCCCAAATAATCTGTATTTATTTAGTAAATTTATGTACACCGATCAGATCACCGTTGTTTTCGGACTAGAAGACTTGTTGTAGTTTTTAGATGGTAAAAAAATATTATTTAGCCACTTATATATACAAAATTTGTGTATTTAGCCACTAACGTTTTAATTAGTCACATTTGGCCACTAATCTTTTGTATTTTGGTCATATTTGACCATTGATTTTATTAACTTAGTGAAATTTCACCCTTATTTGATCAAAATTAAAACGAGATTTATAAAATTAAACATTAAAATTACTTTATTTCAAATAAGAAATTAAAAATAAACCAAAAAATTGCTAAATAATACAAATGTAAGAATATCAATATACACGATAAGGGTGAGAGTTTATCAAATTACAAAAGGTCAGTGGCCAAATGTGACTAAATAAAACGTCATTGGCCAATTACACAAATTTTGGATAGATCAATGGTCAAATAATTGTTGCTTTTTTAGTTTTGTTTAGTTTTCTTGTTTTTCCTCCGGCCATAGAAGCCGTTCCCTCCACCAAAAAATATGTATTTTTCTATGAATAATATCTTTATTTATGAAAAACTATACATTTTTTGAAGTTTAGAAATTAAATAGAACCGCGAACATTACAATATCAGTACTTTTAACTGATGATTTATGATACTATTAATAAAAAATAAAGACAACATAAAGCATGTACATTCACATGCATGAAATTAATCAAATAATCAAACTTTCAGACGGATTTACTCGTCGGCAATTTTTCCTAATTTCTCCATCATCTCCGGTAAGCACTCCAATGGCACCCATTTTCCTCATAGATAGAGCAAACTCTCTGAAGAAAACATTGTTTTGTCGAAGCCGTCTAACTATTTTGGCGGATTCTGGATCAGTAAGAAGGGTTGCATCTGATGTGAGAAGGCCTTTGTTCTTAAGGAGAATATCGAAGTAATTACTATCGAATGAAAGCGAGCTTTGATGATCCATTTCCACAGACTTCGTAAAATCTGTTGGATTAGGGCATTGAGTTTTCAAGAGTTCAGCATATGTGGAATCAAGGGTAGGATCAGTCGTTTCATTCTCACTGTATGAGTAGAGTCTATTATCCGAAAATGTTGCACAATTAGCGACTCCTATAGTATGTGCTCCTGTACATATTAGTTTACATTTCGATTCAGTTTCATGTAACATTTCTGAATATGAAAATAATAATAACTCTTAAGACATATATCCCATCCACAAAAGATCTTTGACAAATCTGTTTGACAAAAATATTATGAGTAAAACTGAAGTTAAACAATGATAACATTCTCGTTAAGAATTTAAGATTTATGTCATTTACCCAAGGTTATGCATATATTGACTCCTACAGAAAAACTGAAGATTTAATATGACGATTTAAAAAATTATGAGCTTTAATTCGTAGAAAATGAAAATTCTAAGGTTTTTGCGGCGATTTATACATCAATTAGGGCAACATAATAGAATTTGTGAAAAAAACCTGATAGAACCACAAGATCTTGAACGTTTAGTTTCTTGTGAGCAAATTGTTCCTTGAGTGCGGCAAATTCAGCGAATGGAGAAGGAAGGTTTTCATTGGCTTCGGATGCAAGAGAAATATTACCATCTCTTCTTCCCGTCTGCACTTTCCATAATGAATATTGTTGAAACTGCATCGAGAAAAATATATATCAAATTATGATCGATAATCGGACATTCTAAAGGTTATGACACCTAAGTGAAAAACCTCCCGATACAAAAGTAGGGTTGACACCATAACTTATTTGAACATAAAAATCTTTGAATCTTGATATCTCTATCTTTACTTTGTTCCCCGCTTTTATTAAAAAGCAATAAAAAAAACATACAATATAAGAAAAATTAATATTTTATATACCCATCTTGGATTGTAAAAGTCGTATCTATCTTTGCCTTTATCGTCGTTTTTATCTTGGTCTACTTCACTTCCTTTCCTTCTCTGAACAAAAGAAACATTTTCTTATATAAGTAAATAAAAAATAAATTACTATAAAATATTGCAATGGACAGTTTTGTTAGAGCTCGAGTTTAGGAAAATTAAAGTTAATGTGAGCTATTTAAATTAGAAATCTACGCAGATACGCTAAAATTTATAATATAGAACCGAAATTTATAGAAATTATATATTTACCGGGAAAGAAACAGAATCACGAGCAGCCAATGCGAGAATGTCAGCACAAGAAACAACTCCGGGGCAAACTCTTTCCAGTTCATCCTTAATATCATCAATAACATCATAACCTGACAAGGATCCATTTGGGATTGTATCTTTTTCAGTTTCACCACTTTCATCATCCAACAATATAGATCCATCACAGCCCTGCCATATTTTCATTTGAAGGTCAATGAATTAGCAAATATTTTTTATGCATAGAAATAATTTTAATTCAAGCTATAAAAGATATGTTGAGGCTTCAAAATCAGTATAAGAATGTTGTGTGTACAGTTTTAATAAAGAAACAACATGATTTTATTTTTTCGTTTTGCAAAATAATGCTTTGCTTACTGTTAGCACCTCGTCATAAAATAAATAAATAAATAAATTAGAACTTCCATTAATGTGTTATGTTATCAAAGATTAAATCTATTCATTATTTTTTCTAAATATGTACATGTTTTGGAAAAAATAAACTTTTATTTTTTCTGTATTTGTAAATTTGTAAAACTTTTGAGTAAACTTATTGAACTAAAAGCTTAAAAGCTTAAATTGATAGTTAACCTATTATTATGATTTTTATATTAATTAAGCTCTAACAAACCCTTCACACGATTGTCTTTTGTGCTTGAAGCGTGTACAATACATGTTCACGTATGTTTTGAAATTCACCAACTAATGCGGTTGCCCAGACTCAAACACAAGACTAGAACTCAAGACCACCTAATTGTAGAGATTCTCATAGCATGTCCACTTGAACTAAAAGTTTAAGAAGATATTACAGTGTAATTTATGGTATTTATATTTGACTCTAAGAAAACACCACACCGATTCTATTCATTGGTGTAAATGAAGACTGTTTGATAGCCTAGGCTCCGACTATTCGCTTAAAATCAAGTTTCCGATTTGGACTTGAGCGTCTAGCTCTGTCTAAGCGTTCAAAATCTCACTTATCTCCAAAATAGTTCTCCTAATATAATTCTCGATTAGTTCTCAAAGGACTTCGACTGCCCTACTAGCGTCTAGCGTCTTACTACACTGATTTTATTTAAATAAAATATCCTATAGACCAGTAGAAATAAACTGAAATACATAAAATTAGTAAATATTACCATAACAAAACAGTCATGGAAATGCATTCTCAAGAGCTTAGCAGCCAAAACTGTGTTAGTTGCAGCTCTATTCCATGTAATATTTCTCACAATCTGCTCAACTTGTGGACAACTTTTCTTGTAAAAATCGTCACTCAACCCAGCGCCATTGGAACACCTCATCAGACTTCCCAAGACAACAATTACTGATACCATAATTACTAATATGCCATCTCTTCCCATCTTTAATCTCACTTTAAAAATGGGTTAATTATGAAGTTAGTTGAGCTTTAATCAATAGGAAATCAGATGAATGAAGATAAAATTCCATGATCCATTTTATAGACAAGAAATTCAAAGAATTAAGGAATATTAAAACATAACTTGGCCTTATTGCATGGTGGATAATATTGGAACAATAAGTATTAAATTGGTTACTGTTAATTATGTCAACCAGATTGATTAATTATCAAGTCATATAGAGGTAAAGCTTGACTTAAAGACAGTCAATGAGTTTCATTTACAAGAAATTGAACTATACATTGTTAGGGAAATGCTGTTGGCTTAACATCAATTTAACTTTTAGTTTAATTGGTTAAATTAACATAATATCAAATTTTTGCGACCAAAAAGTCATGAATTCTGGCAACTTCATTTATTTGTGAATCAAAAGCACATGGTGAAATAAGTATTAAGCACACACTTCAAGCCCACAAACATTCACGTAAAAAGATATGTCAGAGATTAACACAAAAAAAGTCGTTAAGAATTAACTATCAACTAGGCATTGATTCAATTGCTTCCTTTACAATTAGTAATTATGATATTTGATAGTTCAAGGAAGATTTTGACAATATATTGGTACTCACTTATAGTTCAAGCTAATTATAATAAGGCAATTAATGCAGGTGCATTTATTGCAGTTTTTTCTATTCAGATTTTTTGTTTTGTAATTGTTTTAGGAAAATGTGGTTGGACAGAGAAATCTCTCAGAACTTTGATTATTTGATAGATTGACTACACATTTTTTTTAATTTTGATTACATTATGAAATACTTTTTAATTTTTTTGGTTTGGAGGTAAATCATATTTATTTTCATTGAGATAATTTTATTCGGAGCTAATTGCAGTTAGGCTTTTCTCTTTTATGTTTGATGGAAAATTGAAGCTAAGTGCTCTCGACATAAACTCGACCGAATTGTCACCAAAACTATAAACCTATATTAAAGTTAAATATTTGAACAGTTTGATAGGAAAAATCTGCTGTCCCCTACCATGTCCCACTCACATAAAATAATTAAAATAATTAGAATTAATAAATTTTATGGGTCGCACTTATCCCACACATAAAAAACTGATTTTATGTGAGTGAGACATGATAGGGACACCAATTTAGGGACAGCAAATTTTTTCTCACGAATTTTAGGTATTACATTACAGAGAAATTTTAGTATACTTTTGGAGTACGATGACGTGGTACTCCATACTAATAAATGGTTGACATATGTTACATCAACCAATAAGATTTTGACAACGTGTAATAAATTAAAAATTTATTTTTAGTTAATAATTTATATAAAATTCTAGACCCAAAAATAAAAACCCTAGACGCTAAAAACTAAACCTCAGACCCTATATCATCGACTCTAGATACTAACATATGTGACGTGTCATCGAATTATTAGTCCGGAGTACCACGTCATCCGTACTTCAGGAGTATTTTAAAATTTCTCTACATTACATTACATATATAAGAGTTCATAAATTTATTATTCAAAGTTTTAAAACTAACATTTTGGTTTAAATTTAAGATCTATTTTTTAAAAGAAAGATTTTGTTTTTAAATAATCTATTATATAAAATTATTCCAATTTAATTTAATTTAAAATGTGACATAACATCAGATTAATTATGGGATATTCATATTGTGGTAGAGGAAGATTTTATAAATGAAGAAAAGTTTTGTGGTATAAAATATAAATAAATATAATAGAGCTTCTAAATGTAGCAAAGGTGGCCGACGCGGTGCCTTGGATCCAGGCTGTTTCTCGGCTGGATAATATCCTATATGGTCTTATACTTTTATTTTATTTTTCAATATTGTTTTGACTTTGAATTTGAACAAAAATCATTTGACCTCTCTTTTCTTGTATTATAAAACTGCATTTCGCTCCAACTCTTCAAGATTTTGATTTGATCCGATTTTCAAATTCTTGAGATATTGAATTGATTATTTCCCCTAAATGCCAAAACCAAAAGTCCGAGATACTAAAGATTATTTAAGTCAATATGCTATATATTATAAAGTTAATCTTTGATACACTGTCTCAAGCGGATGTCTTTTAAGCTTGAAACATACACAACATAATATATATACTATCACGTTGTTTTTTGTTTTCACTAATAAATAGTATTGTTAGAACTTGAAAAATCTATTCATCGTAATCGTAAAAATTCTAACATTATATTATGAACCAATTGAATTAAAAAATTGAGCTGATAGTTCTTACTCAACGACATCTTTATATTCATATGTGACAATCAAAAGTCGATATTTCAACATATCACACATGAAAAAAGGCAACAAATAAATCAACTTGTACTTGTCACATTATCAAAAATACATATATGTTAACTTATAATATCATAGCTTTCGTGATTGAAAAGTCTTGAGTTCGAATCCTGACAACTCCATTTATTGGTAAATTAAAAACACATCATCGATTGGACCTGTATTATGCACGCTTCAAGCTCAAGAGGCGTGTGGAGAGGGTTTGTCAAATATTAATATATAATCACTTACATGCGACAGAAAGCTAAAATCAATTGTCAACTTCTTGTATTATTTAGCTTTGTGAAGTAAACTTCACATATTTTCTAAAGGAAAAATCATTGGAATTGGTAAGCCTAATTAACCCCAAAAAACCTCAAAAAAACACCTAAAGGGGGATAAGATTGTTATATTTATGAGCCATTTGGCTTCTCAAGTTAGCAATGTGTGATATTTAACACGCCCACTCACGTTCAATTCATTTGGTGAATGATGCCATTTCAATGGAGGCTCTCAACATTGCTCAATCATTGCTTCGGTACCATCTTAATAAAACCTAACTAACCCTAAAAGACACTTTAAAGGGATAGGATCACATGTTATATTTATGGACCATTTCACTTTCCAAATTAACAATGTGAAATATTTAATAAAAAATGAGTCAGATATCAATATAAAAATATTAACTGTGTCCTAACTTTATCATCTCGAGCTTTAAGTTCAAGCAATTACATAACAAAAACCTAAAATCATTAGCCAAATTCTTGTATTATTTAGCTTTGTGAAGTACACTTGACATATTTTCTGAAGGCAAAACATATTTTCTCAAAAGTATTTTATTTATATTTTCCTTTAAATTTTACATGTGTTGACTTTGAAAGCTTCAACATTTGAATGTCCTTGATTAAGTTTTTTTTCAGCAACCTCGATTGTGAATGTCTTACATTGCTTCTTTTTTTCACAACCAACTTCAACTATTACCAAAGAATTGACAAGCCTTTGATTTCTTCTCCGCTGTAAAGATGATTTACGCTACTGTATGAGGGTGTTGTGAGGTTCATTCATAGTACTTCTGCCGATCAAGCCAGTACACATTTTCTAGAGAGCTACTAATACTAAAATATGGTTTGTTAACTTACTTTTAATGATGTTTCTAATGAATATTTATAACTTCTCATGACGTGTTATTGTTTTGTTTAACCTTGGACACCTTGTCGTTTTCGTCATTTCCTTGCTTTCAAAGGAAACAAATGGTTTTCTAGGTGTTAGCATCGTATATTTCACACAACACGTGAACCAATAAGAAGTTGCGTTAAGGCCACGTGGGCCTAGATGACTTGGTCAAAGAGTCATAGATGTCACATAGACGTGCGTTGACAAGTCAAGGTGTTCGGGGATTCTCTCTCCTACTAGGATTCTATTTCTACTTAGTCTCCTATTCATAATAGGCAAGCTCCAACTAAACGCGAAAAAGGATCACCGCCTGGATTAGTCCTAGACCGACTAGGTTTAGGGCTAATCATCATGCTATAAGTACATTGGAATTGTAAATTCGAATGTATGTTTTCCATATGACTCAAGCTCCGAGTTGTTCTTTTTCCGGTCAAGTTCTATACTGACTTTAGCATCAGAGAAGAGTTGCCTGTCAACGACCCCCTTTAGGATAACGTTTGCTATAAATACATCACGTACGCTATGATCATTGTTGTTTAGTTGCTCTATGCGTTTCTTTACAAGCCAATGAGATTTGACATGTCATCTACAATGAAAATTTTCCTATACATGGTGTCTTTTCACCTTTCTCATCATAATTGACAACGTCTTTTTTACCTTTTTTCTCAAAGTAAGAGGCGGGTTGTCCGATAAAGTATTTTACTTTTTCTTACTTTTATCCTTTTAAATTGTTATTAACCGTTTGAACCAAAAACTCGAGTTGATTGTTAAGGTTAATAACATATTTTATATTAATCTCTAATATGTCGAGTTAACTTTGGCTCTTGACTTGTTTTTTAGTTTACCCATTACCATGGAGCTTTAGTTCGTTGTCGGAACTTATAAGTGAGTCGCGCAAAAGTTTCTGAAAAATTGCACCCAAATGACACAGAAAGCGTAACGGTTTGACAGTTTTTATTTCAGAGAAAGTGAGGTTATGGGTTATGTTAAAGATTAGAGTATATTTGTACAAAAAAGGTATAAACCAACCAAATATGTAGACGAGTTTTGGGATTGTGCCAGTTTTATAATTACCCCAATAATAAATAATTGGATCTATTTTTTCTAATTTTGTTAATTAGTTATTGCTCTTAATTAATCAACAATTTTGAATGAACATTTTAATTATATGTATATAGTTATTCTCCAAGAGAGACCATTCACCTTGATTTTTGGAATTTCATGCATAAAAATAATATGAAAACATACTTATATCTGCAACTATATGTTCTTCATGAACAGGTGTAAGTAATTGAAGAAAGATTGAAGTCAACCAATAGTATAGATATAATATAATTGAATAATTCATTGTTATATATGAGATTTTGCTTCTAAAAAACATTTATCATATAAGGGCCGGCAAAAGAAATCTTTTTGAGTCACAAGTAATTCATCACGATTCCTTTGTAATTAATCAGCTAGTATCATGTTCATTCGTGAATTGAAACACTAATAGAATGGAATAGTTACATGAAATAGAATAAAGATTGATGATACAATTATTCGTTCGAAATATCTATTCATTTGTTTGAAATAATTATTCGTAGTTTTAATTAAAGAATAACTATTCCTCCACTTTTGAAAAAGTTGTTCTGTAAACTACGTGTTTCAAAAATCCAACTAAATTTAGAAATAAGAATATATAGGCAATGAATAACTATTATATTCCTTATTAAATGGCACATATGTCTAAATAATAACTTAAAAGTCACCAAAAAATCATAGTAATTACTTGTTACTTTTTTCAGATTTGATAACATAACTTGTAAAATTAAATTAAGTAGGTAATCACTTACTTTAAGGAAGTGATAGATAAAGTAGAAAATTTAAAATATAGAATTAACCTTGTTTTGTTTATTTTATTTTGTAATATATTGTATTTCAAGTCTACAACTACATACATGGTCTTAGAGCTACATTTTTTGTAAGCAAGAAATCAATCAATTAAGTAAAGCACTTATTTGCTAATAACTTAAAGAAAACACAAAATGACACGAATATGTAATATTGGCAGAGCTAGAAAAGAGAGTTTCAAGTGATTATTGCACTCCTAAACTAACTTTCGAACCCAAGGGGCTTAAACCACTGCTTCCAAGGTGTGTGGATTCCAGTAGCCGAGGTACTGTTTAACAGATCTCGAGCACCCCAATCCGCCACGAAAAATAGTTCATATCAATTAACAACGCGACAATTTTTCCTAATCTCTCCTACATTTCCTCCAATAGAACTCATTTTGATCATGGATTGAGCAAATTGAGCAAAGAAAGCCCTTTGGTTTTCTAAATCTTTGCTAATACGAGCGGCTTGAGGATTCGTAAGAAGAGTTGCATCCGATTCAAATAAGCCTTTGTGTTGATTTAAAGCAACAAAGTAATCACTGTCGAAGGTGAGCGAGCTTCCCGGGTCCATTTCCACTGTCGTTGTTGGTGCAGGAGTGTTAGAGCATTGCTTTTTTAAGAGCTCTGCATAAGTTGGATCTAAGGATGGATCAGTATCTCCATTTCCAGTGAAATTGAATAACCTGTTTATAATTATCACACAATGCCCTAATCCAATTGTGTGAGCTCCTGCAAATGTACATATATGTTAGTTTCGGTGAATTACTTTCGATAACTTAGGTTAATTCACGACATGTAACGAAAAATTCAAAAGATCTTTTTTGCAAGGTGTAGAATAATGAGTAAAGCTTAACTTGTATATATATAACGAAAAATCAAAATGACCTTCTTTTTTTGTTTTATAATTAGGAGTTCGTTGACCCCGACCCTGACACGGACACAGACACAAACACAATGATGTACCTGAGAGGGCAACAAGATCAGCAATGTTGAGGTTATGGCTTTGAAATTGTGTTTGGAGAGTGGTAAAATTTGCAGCTGGAGATGGTAAATCTCTATTAGCCTCAGATTCTAATGAAACTCTTCCATCTTTTCTTCCAGTGAAAACTGGCCATAATGGCCTTTTAAACTGCAGATTAAAGTATCAAATGAGCATATATATGTCATTAATTAGTAGTCAATTAAAACTCAAATAAATAATCTTTACTTGGAAAGAGACAGCATCTCGTGCAGCCAAGGCTAGAATATCAGCACATGAAACCTGTCCAGGGCATTGTTCTTCTACTTTTGATTTTATTTCATCAATTACATCATACCCAATCAGAGATCTGTTTGGTATTGCTTCTTTTTCTGCTCTGCTATTTTCTGTTGAATCCAATAGAATTGATCCATCACATCCCTGTTTCAATATTATCATAAACAAGTTAAATATATATAACACTTACTGAAAATTTCAGGTTCGTTCGACAATTATTTAATCGTTAGTATCAATTTTCTTATATAAACTTTTTACCAATAGATTAATGTGAGGGAGATATTTTAGCTCGTTGTTTGTAACTGTGTTAATAATAATAAACATTTCAGACATTTCAGACACTATCAAAGTCTTGTTTGTGATTAATTAACTTTTTGTGGCAAACTTCAATGTTGGTATTTTGACGATCCGTTTGTGATTGTGTTGGTAACATATATATATATAATAAATATAATAAGACATGATTTGTTATTTTGAAGCGGTAACGAATACATAAGTCGAAATTAGGGTACACTCATATTTATATAAAAAAATTTCATCACTTAAAAGACAATGATGGTCAAAATTACACTACTAATAAGAGTGGTTTTCGCGGCCAGAGGTGCTAGAGCTCTCTCATGACATCCACTGGCTACGCCTCTGATCCAATGTGGTCGCTCAATAATAGTCAAACATAGGGATAAAATATGATTTTGATATGAATCATTAGACATGAGTAGTTCATTGAGAGGCCATTCTTGAAACAAAGTCTGGTTGCAAAGAAAATGGTACTATCACATACGCAAGATAAAGAAACTATGCACATGGAAATGAGAAACTTAATAATCCATTAACACGTGACAATCACTTAGTTAAAGTGATTTTTAAGTGTTAGTTAAGTTAATGATTAAATTTGAATTTACTATCGCCACAACCACGTCATGCTTTTCAACTAGACAGAACCCAAAAGTTGACAACATTAAAATTTAGTTAGGGATAACGCATTTAAGTATGTAAAAGATTAATCCATATGGATCTTACCCTAACAAAGCAATCATGAAACTGCATCCTGATTAACTTAGCAGGCAAAATAGGATTAGCTGCAACTCTTTCCCATGTTATTTTCCTCGAAATTGTTTCCACTTGGGGACAATTACGGTTTTGCCACTGCCATCCTCCATTTTGACTACCGCCACGTGGAATCTGTTTCTGATGACCATTGCCGTTAAAATTACCTCCCTTGCCCTTTGGAAACTTATTATTACCTCCATTGCCATTTGAGAAGCTAAGGGCAGTAGTGAACATTAACATAGAAATCAATAGCAAACTCAAAAATCTGTAATTTGATCTCATTTTTACGGCACCTAATTTTATGAACTCCTTTGCTTTTTCTTTTTCTTTTTTATATATAATTTCAGAATGGAATGAACATTTTAATTAGCCAAATGGCCTTTATATATGATTTCAATCGGACATTGGCCTTGATTGTTGGAACTTAAAAAGAATATTAGAACATAGTTATCTTGGGACTACTCTTCATGAACTGGGTCATAATTGAAGAATGATTGAAGTCAACTATTTATATATTCATTATTCCATAACATTGAATTGAACAGTTCATTAGGAGGATTAATTGTATTTTGGATAATGGCAAAGGAAAAATTAAATAATAACATAAGCAAAAACAAAAGACTTTCTGAATTGCAAGAAATACAGCTGGGATTTATATGTTTATATAATATATTAGCTAATTCATGTTTATCCCAAAACAATTTTGTAGTTCAATCGATTCAATATGCTAATTTATTAATTAATTTATTGAATTTTTAGTTCTATCAGTTTTTTGACGTGACATTATCAGAGCTTTTACGATCAAGCGGTATTGAATTTGAACTCTCGTAACTACATTTGCTTGAGGAGTGTGACAAAAGTAATTATAAAAATATATTCTGAAACCTAACTATTAGCTTAAATTTTTAGTTTAATGATTATTTCTTTAACATGATATTGTAAAGTCTAAGATCAAACGATCACCGATTTTCATTAATTGATAAATGAAAATCACATTTAACATCAATAGAACTAAACAGGTTCATTTTGGAAAATTCCAAGCTATTGCTACACGTTCAAGGTACAAGAGTATCTGTATGTATGAAAAAAGAAAAACTAGGAATTTGTTTATGATATACTTTTGCCATAAGAGAATAAAGAACTTTATCATTTTTAAATTTTGTTTTAATTGCATGACTTTCCCATGTTTACAACACTTGTGTCTGCCATGTTACCTTAATATTACATCAAAACTATGATTCACATATTGACCATTTACCAAGAACATTGGGGTCAAATATTGCAGAAAATATTTCTGATAAAATGCTTCCAAAACAAATAAAATTGAATTAAAATTTTATAGCCCGAGTTTAATTATACAATTGTATGTATGATAAAACATTTTTTCATGATTTCGATATTTGATTTTCTAAATAAACAAAGATTTAAAGTAACATCCTAACTATTCAATTAAATTTAACTTAACAGTTCTTTTAACTACTCGCATGAAAGTTAGCTAAATTCATTCTTTGGTTGGGTTATATAACTATTGGACCGTCCACACCTGCCATTACAAAATGGGTTAAGATATTATTCATAATTTGGTGTTTCTTTCGGTTTGCATGGTTCACAAAATGAGTTGGATCTAAGATTTATCTCACTGCTATATTTTTTTTTGTTACCTAGATATGATTTTTTACCATTTCCTTAAAGTTGTTTCTGATTATTTAAGATTATATGCTCATTGAGGTTTTGTTGAACTAATTACCTAAGTTTTACTTATTGTATTTTTTATTGTTTATAATTGTACTTTGAATTTTTGTTAGTATAATATATTAGTTGCCTGATTGGCTTGGGCTTGAGAATTAGTTCTCTAACCAAATTAACACATTCTAGCTTGAGCCCAATGCATATAATTGAACTGGACAGGATCCAAATTAACACATTCTAGCTTAAGCCACAACTCATAAACATATGTAGTTCCACATCAAAAACTAATTAAAATCATCTAACATACACACAAAAGCTTGACCGGAGACATGACCAGTTCAGGGTTGAACTGAGCAATCCGATCGGTAGGATCCGATTATCCAAAAATTACAAATGAAACAAAAATTATTTTATAAGAAATTTTATTAAAAAAAACATCAAATGATACAAATTAAAATAAATACTTCAGACTCATTACATGCAATGAGATAGTGATCTCACAAACTCAAAACCATTACAAAAATTGGAGAAAAAAACATAATTAATTCAAAATCAATTGATAACAAATTAACATTTGCTAATTAATTAATGAAGCAATTAATTAATTAATCACTCTGCAACGTTTCCTAATCTCTCCAGCATTACCAGTAAGAACTTGAACAGCTCCCATCCTCTTCATAGACTGAGCAAACTCGGTGAAAAAATTGTCCGAATCGAGCAACTCAGAGACAATATTGTTCGAACCTTTGTTCGTAAGAAGAGCAGCATCTGATGTGAAAAGTCCTTTGTTTTGTTTAAGGATCTTGTAATAAGAAGTATCAAAAGATAAAGGACTAGTTGGGTCCATTGGTACAATTGTTGTGTTGTCTGATAAACTTTTACATTGTGTTTTTAAAATGGATGCATAAGTTGGATCGAGCGAGGGGTCCTGGTCTCCTTTTCCTGTGAAATTGTATAGCCTGTTGCTGAAGAAATTGCAGTGCCCTATTCCGATCGTGTGTCCACCTGTAGACGTTTTGCGATTACTTAATTTGCCTTTTATAAAACATGTTCTTATTCGTCGAGCTAAATTGACAACTACAATTTAATCGGGCTAAATAATTTTATGTGTTAGCCCGTAAAACTCGGCTTGCAGCAATTCATGCATTCAATCCGAGATGCAAATAGTTGTGGATAAAATTGGTAGGTTTTAATTATATTTTTGAAGAAATATTCGTACCGGATAAAACGACAAGGTCATGAACGGTAAGGCCTTTATTAGCAAAAGATTTCTTGAGTTGAGTAAAATTGAAGAAAGGCGACGGAATGTTGTTTAGAGCTTCAGATTGACTCGAAATCAATCCATCTCTTCTTCCAGTTAGCACTTCCCAAAGCGGCTTTTGAAACTACGATTAATCAATCAATTATGATTACTAAGAAATTATATAAAATAATAGTTAGTTAATATTTTTTTTTTTAAATAAAGCAATTACCTGGAAAGAAACGGAATCTCTAGCGGCTAGAGTAAGAATATCGGCACAAGAAACAACTCCAGGACATTCCTTCTCGAGTTTACTCTTCACCTCGTCTATTATTTCAAAACCTCCGAGAGAAAGGTTGGGAACCGCTGTTTTTTCTACTGCCACGTTGTTGCTCGTTGAATCTAGCAATACCGATGCATCACAACCCTGAAATAACACGTCAAATATTATACAAAAGTGACAACAACCAAATTTCCTCCTAACATACGAACTTAATTCTAAAATGATTGAGCAGTTTCACATTGTTACTCCTAAGAACTTTAGCTCAATTTTTAGCTCTTAATTATAAATAAGACCTACGATATTTTCTTCTCGCTTAAATTCAGTAAAATTCAATTCAATTCAGCAAAATCAGTTAAAATTTAGCAAAATTCAACCAATTCAACGAGTTCAGTTCATCCATAAAGAACATGGCCTTAATACATTATAACCCTTGAACTTTTCAAGTGCTTAGATAACCCATTTGAGGTAATTTAAAATGTTTAGATAGCTCCATATACTTGCATAAATCATATTCAACTAATTCTTCCGGCTAAAAAATATTAGACTGCATTACACACACAAAAAAAAAAAAACTAATTCGTTTGTCATGTGTATCACATTTTCCCAATGTAGACTATTCCTTTTGATTGGAATGATCAATTGAGGACGTTTTATGCAAATGCTAGGGGTTGTCTGAACTTTTTTACAACTTCAGGGGTTAAGTAAACACATGCATATAGTTCGGGGGAAATCAAGCTTTTTGACAAGTTTAAAGGAAAATGATGTAACTAAGCCTATTAAAGATTAGAAGAAACAAGAGTTACATACCCTAACAAAACAGTCATGAAAATGCATCCTGAGAAACTTAGCAGGCAAAGTAGAATTTGCTGCAACACGTTTCCAAATGATGCTCTTCACTATCCTTTCAGCTTTAGGACATGCTTTTTTGTAAAAGCTTTTCCTCAATTGCCCTTGGCAAATTACTATTTCATTAACTAAAATTATAGAGATTAACAGAAAAAGTAACCTAACCATTTTGTTTATTAACAAAAGTTCTATCACTTTTCTAATCTGGATTGGAAAACCTATAATCACAATGCTTCCTTATATATACAATAAGACATAATATTTAATGTCAACAATTATAAGATTTTATTTTGAAAAAAGAATTAAGTAATTAAAAATTAGTAATATCAATTACCTAATCATATGGGGGCCTATTGAGTTAGGTTGACTTGTGCTTGGGTGCTACCTAGTACCTTGTTTATTCGTTTTACATAGTGTGAAAAATTATAGTTTTGTGCATTAATTAATTTGAAATCATATGACTCATAATGCATGGAAATTAAGAAATTCAAGTAATGTTATATTGATATAGTGTGATATATATTGTGTTTTGTATGAGTTAATTTCAGCAAAATTCAGTTCAGTTTAATTTTATTCCATTCAGCAAAATTCAGTTCAAAAAATTTCAGCAAAATTCCTTTTTTGTTCAGCAAATTCAGCAAATTCAATTCCGTTTTATTCAGTTCAGCCAAAAAGAACAGGGCCTAAAAGTTACCAAATTGAAAAATTATTGAACTATGCATTTACTGAAATGAAATTATTAAAAATTATTAAATTAAACTAAAATGAAATACTTGATGTCATATACTGATTTTTCGAGTAGTCTTAAGGCCTATTCTTTTTGGGTGAACTGAATTAAAATTGCTGAACTGAACTAAAATTGCTGAACTGAACTGAAATTTCTGAATTGAATGGCTGAATAGAACTGAAATTGCTGAAATATGCCGAATATAAGTAAAAGAGAACATGACCTTACTAGTAAATTTAATTTCACATCGGCATATTTTAATAAAAAAACATTAAATTTTATTCTTTTAAATTAAACTGAACTAAATTATTGAGTGAATGTTCAATGGATTTTATAAAATTTATTGAGCCAACTGAAATTTAAATAAAAAAGAACCGAATTTTATTACTATAAGAAAAGACTCTGGATAAAATGGTTTTACTGGAGGCGCTGTTAGCTAATATGAAACGAACAATCATAATGAGTTTGCTAATTAATAAACTACTCCTTCCCTCTCAAAATATAAGACTTCCTAACCAAGGAAAAATGTCTAGATATAAGTCTTTTTCACATTTCAAGAATACTTTGACTAACTTTTTCTCATATTGCCTTTGTAATAAATATTCAAATCTGCCTAGCATTTATGGCAAATTTAAATTTCCAACATATTTATTTATAAAGTTAAAGGTTAAGTTAGTAATTTAGCTATATAACAAAAGCTATATAGTGAGATAACCTCCTGAACTAGGATTAAATTGACAAGTGAGATCCAAACTTTCAATTGTAATAGAAATCCGTCTGAACTTGCAAAATCGTATGAATTAACCCCAAATTGCTGACATGGCAGAGAGAGTGAGATTCAAACTCTAGAGGGCGCGTGAAAGGGTTGAAAAACGAAAAAAAATCAATTAAAGAAATTAAAAAAAATATAAAAAAAAGTTAAACAAAAATTAATTCTTCATTCCTCTCTCTTGATCTCTATTTTCATTCTTTCTTGCTCTTCATTCTTATTCTTTCTTTTTTTTTTCTTCTTCTCTTTTCTTTTTCTTTGTATACGGAAATCTTTCCAGATTTCGTTGGAAATTTAAAAATTTTCAGATTTTCCAGATTTCCGACGGAATCTGGAAAGATTCTAGTTTCTGTCGGAAACTGGAAATTTCCAGAAATTTTCCTGATTTCCGACAAAATTCTAGTTTATGTCGAAAATATGGACAATTTCTGGAAATTTCCAGTTTTAATTAAAAAAACAGAAAAAATAAAGAAGAAGAAAAGGAATAATAAAGAAGAAGGAATAAGAAAAGCAATAATAAAGAAGAAGAAAGAAAAAGAAAAGAATGAGAAGGAATAATAAAGAAGAAGGAAGAAGAAGAAAAGAATGAGTTAAATTAGATATTCGATTTTTCAGAAGAAAAAGAAGAAGAAGATGAAAAATAATTATTTGATTATAAAAAAAAATGAGTGAGAAATTCTACTAAACTTTTTAGCTCATAATTATTTGAAGGAGAAGAAAATAAAAATGAATGAGTTAATTTCTTTTATTTCTTTTCATTTTTTTTCAAATTTAATTAATTTTTTTTATACATGTAGTATTTGATTTTTCAACAATTTATAACATGCTATTCTTTTTTTGGCTGCAATTAGACCATGCCGAATATGAGGGTTAATTGTTGCAATTCAGAGTTGTTATGGGGTTAATTGTCCGGTTTTACAAGTTCGGGAAGATTTCTATTACAATTGAAAGTTTGGTGTGTCACTTGTCAATTTGGTCCAAGTTTAAAAAGTTACTTCACTATTAAGCCTATAATAAATGTATTTCTTAATATGTGTAGAAAACTCTAAAGTGTCTTATATTTTGAGATGAAGAGAGTATTAGTAATGATAACATAATTATCTTGATTTGATAGTATTAGGTTTCGCAAATGGGAGCTATATCACATCATGAATGACGTTTTTATTTAAAGATAAGGTGACTTCTATTGATAATTAAAAGTTGATATATGGTTCAACCCTACCATGTAGTTGCACAGTTGTTATCCAAATTAAGGCTTAATATATGTAGCTTTATGAGGTTTTGTTTTTCAGAATTAAGAAATAAATTGAATTCAATTGAACTTAATTGATTAATACTGATTTGAACTGAGCTTAATTTATTGAAAAAATGAACTGAAATCAACGAATGAAGCATAAAGAACATAATCTGAATTTGTCTAAAAATTTCAGCTACTCTCTTGACTTTCAAATATATACGATTACTTCTTATAGTTGTTTAAATGTAACAAACAACTCACTATTTTTGTATAACAATTTTTCTATCCAAAAGTGATTTTTGTCTAATTGATTTCAGTAACTTCCTTATTCAAAAGTTGACCGTATCAAAATATAAAAGCAAGGGAAAGACATGTGAAAGCGCTTTATTTCTTTCATGTATACACCAAATCTTATGAAAACTTCTTTCTGTATAGAGCTTATCTCTATTCGAAAATTCTAAACATTACGAAGTATAGGACTGAGATTAGTGGTGCAAAAGTTAAGGCTTTAAAGTATTTAATTTTGCCTAAACTATATATAAAAAATTTTTGTGAAAAATAATAAATTACATTTCTTTTTTTCTCTTTTTATTTTTTCAAAATCTATCTAAATAATTAAACTTCAAAAATTACATTATTAATTAATTATATAGTTTAAATTGTAATTAATTGAAGTGTTATGTGTCGGTAAATTATAAATTTGACATATTATATTATCAGTATGACCAAGCCTCACCCACAGAATTAATAATTCAACCGCGTACGTTTGAAAACTCAAGACCAATAAGATTAGTTGCATCTGCTGGCTCAATTCTTTGACATTATTGGATAAATTACAAGTAATCCAATTAATTAATATTTTGATAAATCATAAACCGTTGATTTTATGACTAATATAGCCCAAAAAGTTCATCAGAAAGGCTCCTTCATGTTTTTTTTTCTTTTTTTTTTTTAATAGCAGGCTCCTTCATGTTTTATTAATACAAAACAAAATTAGTGCATGGTCATAAACTGATTTTGGTCGAGGTAGGTTATATTAAAGGATTAATTTTAAATAAATGTTTCGTGCTTTCACAGTTTTATAAATAAAATATTGTGATTTAACTTTGAACAAATAAAAGATCGTGATTTTCATTGTTTACAAAATTAAAAGAATGATCAATTTTGTTCACGTAAACGAGAACATTTTTTGTCTAAGTATTTTTTTTGTTCACATTGACCATTGTATAGCCTATATATAATAATTGTATTAGTAGCAAAATGACAATTATAATATAATTAACTGATTTTGGATTTATACATTATTGATTTTCTTTGACTTTGAGTATATATATTGCATGTGATCACTTCATTTGGAAGCTAATTGATTAACGTAATTTTAAATCTGAAATATATGGATTATAATTATGGAGTTGTTCAACCAATATTCATTTTCAAGAGCAATCTTATAATTATATATGATAATATTCCAGTATACATTGCATTAAATTTGTCGTGATTAAATGTCCTCCGACAATCACGATTAGGAAACTGTAAATCATTTTGCATAAATGTTAGGATTTTTTGAAGTCATATTAAAATGTGAGAGATTAATATAAAAATATCGTTTGAACTTTTTTACTATCAATTTAAGTCTTTGGTCTTGATTTCGGCAATTACTTTTTTTTTGTACAGGAGAAGGGCTAAGCCCAAAACTTAAACCAAAAAAAGAAAAATAGAAAACGAGCAAACACAAAATGAAACTCAGCGAGAGATTTGAGACGTGCCAACTCCACTCAAGTTGGATAACAGAACATCCTAGAGGCATGCAGGGGGGCCATCACACTAGTGATAACTCAAAGAAAGGAATTCTCGTGTAGTTCGTCATCTGATCAACTGCAATATTCCCTTATGTCATACATTCACCTTCCACCCACGCCTTAAGAGCGTTCTACAACCATAAATCAACCAAAAAATGTCTGTGGAAAGTCCTTTCAGTCGACATGAGAAGACTAATATCTACCTGAGAATCCAGCTCCACTTCAACACGCCTCAACCCCATCTTCCAAACCAACTCGAGACCAAAATACAAACCCAAAGCTGCGCTAGAACCGCGGTGCATCCACTCACCATTACTGGACCGAACTAGACCCCATATTGACGTCGGACCCAGGTTGCCTTTACTCACACCATCACAACTCAAATGCACCAAACCACTTATCGGTTCTATCCAAAAAACAAGAAAACTAATTTGAGAATCACTAGCGGCCCGCCAACTAGAGACTTCACAACGCGATTCAGCTCCACCACTTGAGTTGATATAAATTCAAACTTATGGATACGATGAGACACATTAGAACTGAAAACTCCCCTTACCCCCCCACTTCAATTTCACAGTTCCAATGTTCAGGTTTCAATATACGAGACATTGTAGCACTTACCAAATTAAATTGGAATCCCCAAATCTAAATCTCTCAATCGATCCAAATATTTTAAAAAAAAGAAAAGTGAAATACCTTAGTAAATTTACATTTCTATACTTGATTGAAATCATTTGAATTAAACCTATTTGTCTTCAATTCAATATATTTTTTATCTAGTTGAGTTCATTTTAGTTCACTAAATTCATTTAAATTCATTAGACATTATAGTCAATAATTCATTTCAATTCTTTTTCAATAAAATTACTCATACTATTATTGATTTTTGGAATATGTTTTTTTTTAATAGTCATGAAATGTTATTAATAAATTCAATCGAAAAAGTTATAATTTTCTTAAATTATACATTGATTAAATGTTTTAAAAAAAAAGGTTACATTGATTAAAAGAAAAAAAAGATTAAATTTCAATTCTCTATTGTATTTTGTGAATAAATGAAACCCGAAGGTTTTTTCTTTTTGAAGGAATGAAACCCGAAGGTTAATTTACCCTAAACTATTTTGAATTTACCCTAGCTATTTTCAGTTTAGGAATCAGTAGCATCCTTTCTTCTTCTCCAAGAAATACAACGGCTGTGTATGTATGTATGTATATATAATCGAGCAGAAAAGCAACACGACGGCTTGAGCAACATGGCAAAAGTTGATCACATCTCCGTAGACTTGGCCGCGGATATACTTTCACGGCTGCCTTCTAAATCTCTATTGCGTTTCAAATCGGCTTGCAAAACATGGTACACTTTAGTTTCTGATCCTGTATTCATCAATCTTCATGCAAAACGAGCATCTCAAAACCCTAAAATCCTATTTTCTACTGGCTCTCACCTTCAAATTTTAGACTATCAAAGTTCATCCTTTGATCATTCTTCTGGATTATCCGATCCTATCTCTTTTCCCGACAAAACATCTCATTTTCACCCTATGAAAATCATGGGTTCCAGCCGCGGATTAGTTTGCTTAGCTTCATCCAAAGCCACTGCCACAACTAGTTTGAAAAGCTACGTTTTTATCTGGAACCCTTTCACTAGACACCTTAAAAAAATTCCATTTTGGTGGCCTTTACATTCCAAAGGCACCGATTACCTTCACGGGTTTTCTTATGATCCAGTCGCTAATGATTTTGTGTTAGTTATATCGACACATTGTGGTGCATTTTTCTATTTCTCGTTCAAAGAGAATTGTTGGACTGAAATTTCGTCAGGAACCTATTTTAATCCACTCTCAATTCCGAAGCCATGGATGAATAGGCCTGTAATGACTCATTCAACCGAATTAAACCAAGTATTACATTGGATTGTAACACCAGATCATGTTTACAATTATCATTATCCTGAAATTAGGATCATGAGTTTTGATTTAGCAAAGAGGGAAGGTAAGAAGGGGGTGAAAGTACCAGCATTTGTTTCGTCGTTTCGGACAAGTGGTTGTGCAGGCCTATTTGAGCATGAAGGATGCCTTTGTCTTTACTTTTCCCGTAATAATAGATCCAAGGAGATATGGATTATGGAAAAATATGGTGATAATGAATCTTGGGCTCGTTTGCTTACAATTGAAAATTCCGAGTCTTTGTTATCAGGATTTGAGTTTTGTCACGCGGCTATTGTATGTATTACTACGAGGAATGAAGTTGTGTTGCATTCTGATGGAAAGCTGATAAAGTATAGTAGCAAAGAGGGAAAATTTGATGAGGCGAATCTCGTACAACAATATGTCAATAGTGCTTGTTCGTATGTTGACACTTTGGTTTCGCCCAATCATATATATCAATGCTGAGGAGTGATGATCCAGTGCTGATGAGGCGTGTTTTGGACTTGACTTTATTGTTTCATTTGACGGATTTTCTCCATATTTTTTGCCGTTAGATTCGTGATGTTATTTGGTAGAATTCTTATGCTACAGGTTTGAAGTTAAAATTTAGCATGATTATGGTTTTAAATGAAGGCGCACTAAGGCGCTAAGAGGTCTTTCTATATTTATGTGACTCTCCATATCCTTATTCAGTTTTTACTTAAATACGATCAATGTTCAACATTAAGTCTACTTAAATCAGATTAGTGGTTGAGATTAATCAACAAGTTATTTTAAACAAAACAGTAAAAAAATTAAAACTCAGGTCAAAACCATATATGTTCCTGAGCCGCGCCTTGCCCCAGGCTCCAAATCCCGGGCGAGGCGAACAAGGTGAGAACCTTTGAAACCGTGCCTCGCCTTGTTCAAAAAAGACTTGGAGTAGTGACCTCTAAGGCGCGCCTTTAATAATTATGGCGATACGAAGTCAGAAAATAATAACTAATTTGAGAATGAACTAAAACTATCTTTGACGAGCTAGGAGGAATGCCCTCAACTCACTACCATTGCCTAAGAATCTGCATATGAGTTGGATCACAATGAAACAAAAAGAATATCAGAGAATGTATATGATGGGTACGAAGGTCAATATCTTGACTAATCATCATATGGGTGTCTTTATTTGGAGATGATGAATGAAAACTTTGATACATTTCACTGGTGTCAATAGATACACCCACATTTCTCGTCCAGCCTCCTTCATATCCTTCTAAACGAATACACTCTTCAAACATGCATGCAACTTAGATTGTTGGTCACTATATAACCCAACAAAAAACATTTGTCAAGATAATATTGCATATAATCTCTAAACTTATCACTTAACGGAACAAATCATTGAAAGTTCAATTTAATAGCAGTTGGTCCTCTTACATGTTTTTCATTATGACTATCACAAGTTGCTCGCATACAATCCCCGATTAGATAGTTTACTTTCTAACCATATTCCCCAGCATTAATCTTTTTGTGAGATATAACACCACTATCTCATTGTTTACTCCCAAAACTGAACGCTTTGAAAAAAATTTGCAATAGAAGTCGAGAAAAACAAGAGCTGATATGATGCATGACAGCTTGAGTAGATCAACCATAATGATTATGAAGAGAAAATTTTCACTGGTCTGTTTAGTACTATATTGAGGTTACATGAGTGATAAAGAGGATTATATTATTGCCAAGAAGTTCAATGATTTGAAGTGCACTTAAAATTTGAGGACAGTTCGACGGTTGCGTGATAAGTTGAAGGACAATAGATTCGGGTAACATGAATCACAACCCCAATGGCCAATCCTACACTTACTACAATTGGAATCCTCCTCATCCAGTTTCCACACCTTATCTCAATCACCTCGAACACCTTCCATATGGGACACACCAAACAATGCAAGTTGCTCTCAAAATCCTGTTGAAGAATTACCTCCGCTTGTCAATAGAAAATCTACCGACTTTTTACTAATCAGGTTACACATTCTTCTAACTCACCAAATCCTTCACATATACATTTCTCTCCCAAGAATTATGCCTTTATGAGTAATGTTTCTAAAATTTCAGAACCGAAAAAACCTAACAAGTTTCATGCCAAGATCCGAACAGAGTTCATGCTACGAACCAGAAGATTCAAGCTCTTTAACGCACCCAAAGGACAAAAATGCCATCACTTCTAGATGGCTTTTTAAGGCCAAATATAATGCAGATGGTACCTTAAATAGGTAACCAAGGATGTCGCTTAAACTACCTAGGAAACCTTTGGCTACATCACGGACTCTCATGAATGGACCAACTAAACGACTACATCAGAAAGCATATAAAGACACTACTTAAACAACAAAAGTAAATAAAAGAAAGAAAATGAGAACTTTAATTGATGCGGACGGGAACGAAAACGCTCTTTATAACTTCCTCCAGAATACCAGTAATTTGCAAATTCGCCATCTTTGCAAGACTATGCAGGCGATAGCTGAGAATTAGAGACTACCTCAGATGTCACTGCTCTGTTGTATTAGAATACGGAAAATAATATGTAAGAAGCATCCTGCACGATAACCTCGTGTAACAGTAAATGCTGTCAAGAAAAGAAAAATGTGTATAAAAAACAAGAACACATACTGAAGGAAAATCAACGAAAAGGCTATAGAGGGTATCAGAAGCTGACAGAATCACAATCAAGTTGACCCAACCAGCTAGCATAAATACTATAGACACAGACGCAAAATAGAGGCAAACCCAAAAGCTATTATTTAGTGATTCATTTAAAAAAGCACTGGCAAATTAGCTACATAAGCATCATTTATCCCAAACACAAGACAACACAAATAATCACTGTCAACGAAATTATCATCTGGCTTAGCGCCCAAACAGACCCAGAATTTCCTCCCAGCAAAGGAATTTCAAATTTTACTCTATTTCTTCCAGTGAAGACAAATGATGACTAAAGTGATTCACAAATACAACTAGAAAGGAAAAAAGGCATTCTTACAAAGCCAAATAAGAAATAAAACAATTAAAAGCACCACACTAGTTAATAATATCCTAACCAAACCCACATTACGATTTACGATTCCATAACACCAGTTTTGACTGGAGAAGTAAAGACTCAAAGTTACAAGAGCAGAAAAGAAAACAAGAATACAAGAAACTTACAGTTATGTAAGTAAAACAAAATGGGTAGGAAGAGCGTAAGCAACGTTCCGTAGATATGTGAGCTCCTCATCTTTTAGCTTTGGTCTAAAAATGGAAAGACAAAGCCTTGAGGGAGGCAGGAATCACTTCTGGAAGCAAATCAGCATCCACAGGCAATGGTTTTGCCATCCACCAGTCAAGAAAACGTGGTCCCAAGCCATTCAATAACCTGTCCGTTTCTCTCTCAAAATAGATCCCTTAATAGGTCCTGTGCTAGCAACATCTTCTGGGTAGGTGCTGGTTGGTGTGTACTGCTTCTCCATCCTTCAATTGGGTTGGATTATTCCAGGTCCGAGGATAAGAACTTTTTGTCAAATGATACTTACTTCCTCTATAGTTAAAAAAAAAGGCAAACTTTCCTCCTCCAAACAACAAGCCTCCTGCTTTTAACTGATTACGAGTAAAACCAATAAGAAAGTACAACAGGAAATTTCCTTTGGACAAAAATAGTCATAACAAAAGTCATAGAATGCACTCTTATATACGAATCAAGTTAATAGATATGTATATCGAAGAAATAACTAGATCACCTTGACGACATATGCTGTCAGTTGTCAGCATCGCGTTGACTATATATGTTGTCAGTTGGCAGCACCAGCCAGCATGTTATGGTGTATCCATTAAAGAGGTGTTGCCAGCTTAAGCCAGACAGCCCAAGCACAGCTATCAGTCCTTTAAAAAGGCGTCAATGATCGTCTCATCATGGGAGCCACACCTCTCACAAAGCCCACAAGCTAAAGATATGTCTTTCTTAAGACAGTCAAAATGGTACCTCCCATAACAAGCCAAAGAAAATTTTGTATACGCATTTTCAGATTATCTTGCAACAAGAACTGTCCCCCACCCCAATTACAATTTTAAGGAAGTGAAAACACAGAGAATCCTGCCAACAATTAATGGTAATAGGCTTACACTTATGATCATCAAGTCAACCGCTCACAAATCTAAAGCATGCAAATTCTCATGTCAATCTAGGGTCAAGTTCATAACTAAAGTTGAATAGTTGAAATTTAGCCGCATAATCTTATGGACCTGTAAATCTGGTCCAGACAGTATTAAACTATGGAAATCTGAAAACTGTAAGATTGTTCAGCCATGCGAAGGGTATCGTGAAGGCTCTACAATTGCAGATATGCAAATGTAAACCACTAACCTAAACAACATCTGTATTCACAATTAGAGAAAATAAACAAGGTTCAGAAGACCTGTTCTGTAATAGTACATCATTGCTCATCCAAAAGCTAAAATGATACTTCCTAGACCTAGTAATGGTGTGCTCATGTTGCATCAAGTCAAATAAAGTAATATAACAGAACAATCAACTGGAGATAATTAAGATAATTCGCCACATAACCCCATACTTTACAGCACTAATTATCTTTAAAAGCCAAAATCATAATTAAAAAAGAAAGTTCAACACTGTCAAAACTGTTCTGTGTTGGAGAAAATTCAATACAAATTGTATCTATGCACCTAACCATTCTCCAGAGATTCAAAGCATCATCTCTCATTGCTTGAGCTTGAGGTCAAAAATTCAACAGTGTCCTCGGACCAGTCTCTCAGAGTCCATAAATAAGATTTGAAGTTCAAAGCTGTTGCACAAGGAGTGGCAGAAAATATTAAAAATCCGTGAAAAAGAATGAATGAAGCAATCAAGTCATGTCGAAAACACACCTCATTGGCATTGGGTCCAAAACTCGTCGTCATCAGTGCTGATATCATGGGGGTGAAACGAGAGTGTCAAGAGCAGAGAAAGAAGCACGATTGACATATGGTTGTACAGGAATGGGCTGATCAAAGTTTCCCTCTTTGCTTCTAAACCTTATAAAGCTTTGATGATCACGCAATAAGACCTCATCCGTTGAAGAAATACAGAGTATGGGGGCATTAGGGAAATCAAATCCTGAGTCATAATTTGGAAGAGTAAGGAAATGAACCCAAGAGTTGTTATCACCATATGTTTCCATAATCCATATCTCCTTGGATGTAGTAGATTCTGGAGGACAACAGTAAAGACAAAGGCGTCCTCTATACAGAAATAGGCCTGCAACACTTAGCCAAGACGTCCACCAGGAACACAAAAGCGGTGCTACATTGAGGAGGATATTCCAACTATTCATGTAAGCTAATTTCCTGGTTGATATATCAAAAGTCATGATATCAGCTTCCGCACCCTGACGGTAGCAATGTTTTTCAGTGATGAACCAATGTAAGACTCCATTTAATTCGGTGGCAAGGGTAGTTGAAGGCCTAGTGGGTGGAGTTTGGCAGCGTTGAGGACGAAAACCAATTCCAGTGCGACATAGAGTCCAAGAATCAAATTTGAAAGAGAAATAATAATATGAGGATGAATTAACGGATATAAATAAGATATAATCGTTAGAGACGGAATCATAAGCAAAGCCGTGAAGGTAATAGGTGTGCTTCAAATTGATAGGTGACCAATATGGTATTATCTTAAGGTATCTAGTGGATGGATTCCAGATAAAGATGCGGTTTTTAGGATCATTCGCGGCGGTGGCTGAGGATGATGCTAAACAAACCAGTCCATGGCAGGAACCTATGATTTTCAAAGGATGAAAAGGAGAGGTTTCGTCGGGAAAAGGGATAGGATGCGAAGAATTGTCTAAAAAACAAAGGTGGGAACCAGTAGAGAATATGATTTTAGGGTTTTGAGATGCTTGTTCAGTGTGAAGATTAATGAAATCAGAATCAGAGATTGAAGAATACCATCTTTTGCAGGCTGATTTCAACCGCAACAGTGATTTTGAAGGCAGCCGGAAAAGTATCTCGTCGGCCAACTCCTCCGGAATATGATCAGCTGCTGTCATGAAGGAGGCGATGTGGGGGTTCGTCTTCATGGTAGACAGGGCTTCCTTTTATTTTAAATGGCACCATTATTTATATTAACAATTCTGGTCATCATTTTGATTTCCACCGGTTCAGTGTTAGGATTTTTCCACTAATCCCACATCGGTCAAAGGAACGGTCTCTAATAATGAGTTGTCAAATTTTGAAGAGAAAGATAATGAGTTGGCAAAATTTAAAGATGTAACAAAATTTGGAGAGAAAGCTCATAAAATTGGAGTGATGAGCAAGTTTGACAAATTTGGTGATTAAGTTTTGTATGTCTTTAAATATCTTATATTCTTTGAGTTAAATGAAAGCAACCCATGTAGCTAGTTAACTAGGAGGTGTAACGGGCTTTGAGTGTGTGTAAGTCAGAGAGGGTTTTTGTTATCATTTTCTCGCTCTGACTGATGTCTTGGGGATCGAGTGACGTCTTGAGTTGTCTTTCTGAATGCGTAAGATGGTTCGGCGACCGGGTGACATGTTGACAAGGACTTGGGATGTTCGGAGTTTAAAAGTGGCTACTTTTGGAGTTTTAGATTTTCGTGATGTGGGTGATTCGGGGGTCGGGTGCCCTCTGTTTCGTCGATCGGATGAGTTTTTATGCCTCTCGTAGTCTACTGGGTTTGATTTTTGGATGGTTTATTGGATTTCGGTTGACCGATGTAGGTTTCGGGGTCCCGTTAATTAATTTCTGGGAGATTGGGCGGTTCTTCCATTGAAGATCGTACTGTCTCCAAGCCGTCAGTACATTTTTATAGGGAGTTTTGGCCGCCGGTTTCATTTTTACGTTCCCGACTCGAAATTTCCGTCTCCTTTCTTGCAACTTCTAGCCTCATTCTATCATCATCATCATCATCATCATCATCTTTCTTCTTCGCTTCCAGACCCCTTTCTCTCTCTAAACTCGGAAAAAAGCTTTCTTTCCCCCAAAAAAATGGATAATCTTCCCAAAATGGATAATCTTCCCGATGATCCCATCTGGGAGTGGCTCGTAGGCCCTTCCAATCAAATCTTTAGTTAGTGACATTGAGAGTACTATCTAAGAAATGCAACTCTATTGTATGCAGCAAATCATTCATGGAAAATTTTGCTCATAAATCCCTACAAAACCTGATCTTTTCCTTGACCACTTTGATTATTTGTACTTTTGTTTCTCTCCAGTCTCCGGAGATGTCGATTTTTTGGGAAATTATGCAAGAGTGGTGAAGGGTTTGGTATAAGAAGCACAGGCGATAAGCATCCGAAATTTCCAGCACTAAATGTCCCTGATGCTGATAAAGATTTCATGAAGCAGAGTAAATGCTAGCAGAGTAAATTGGCCTTCAGCATTTAAGATTCAGATTCATGTATATGGCTTTTGTTCTTGAAGTTCTTCCCGAATCGCTTCCTTAACCGATCTACCCACTATTTCTCATATGGAATCCGCATACCAGCCAAACCCTTCATTTCAAAGTCCAAAGCACCTAATCGTTCTGTTATGTCTTTAGAACATGCATGTGATTTATGTAAAGCATCAATCTTGGATAACAACACACTCTTCTCCATCATCATCTATCAATTCAACATTGCATTGGTCGATTGAATCATCTGTGGTGATAAAATCATTGTTGTATTTTCGTTGGAGGGAGATTTTTTTTTATGAAATTCCTATCCCGAAACTAGTTTCTCCCTCCTCCTCACTCGTCCAAATCACATTGTCTAATGTATTTTTGTCCATTGTGGATCTTACCAGTCAGATTGGATTCGACAGTACAACTTTAAGGTTGTGGAGGCTTCAAGATTACACCAATCGGAATGGTCTAACATCGGTTTTAATGTTAATCACTTTGAAGGACACCTTTTATTGCCCTTATTTCAGAAAGATTTCAAGATATGGTGATGACAATGAAGATTCTGAACATTTACGTACTGTATAATTTGAATTTGAATTCAATTCCAATAGCCTCAATACGCAGTCCTCCAAAACGTTGAATGCCCATGTTTTTCAGCACTTTCATATTCAATGAAGTGCTTGAAACTAGGCTTGATCTTTGTGATTCAATCTTGGATGAAATATTAAAAAAAATATTCTCATTTGTGACCTTTTTTGACCGAACTGGATCGAATTCAGTCAAAACCAGTCAATAATTTAGTTAAATATGGGATATTTTACTTTAATATTTGATCAAAATGTACTAATTTAGTATCCGTGTCCATAACTACTTGAAACAACAAATGCCAATAATAGGAAAATGTGAGCTCTGATATTAGAGGGAAGACCAATATCAGTATATACTTCTTTGCCAGTCTTCCATTTATTGTCCTTGAAACAACAAATGCCAATAATAGGAAAATGTGAGCTATGATATTAGAGGGAAGACCAATATCAGTATATACTTCTTTGCCAGTCTTCCATTCATTGTCCTTCAAGGCAAAGAAATTCAATTTTATCCAGCCTGTAAAACGGGAAATCTTGTGATCATCCAGTTTTGAATCATAATAAAACCCCAAAAGATTTTTGGGTTACGATACATTGAATTTAAGGTGGGAACAACCCTGAAATGTGCGGTGGTGGGATTCCACACAAAGAAAGAACTATTACGCCAATTAGCGAAAATGTATTACCTTGACCATCAATAACAGGAAAGGTGACCTCTCTACTATCACCATTATCACCATAGCAAGTCATTTTGATTTAGACTTTGTAAAGGAGAAGTAGAGATCAAAAGCCTATGACGATAAAATCTTTCTTGCCAAAATGGAGTTGTGCTTTAGCGAATTTATGATTATTTGATAACAAATTATACCATGACTTACTGGCGACCTTCCATTGGAGAGGAGGGTTTGTTGACAGCCGAGCAAGTATTTCGATGGTGAGGTCCATCGGGATTTCGATAGGGGTTCTTCTTCCGTCGTTGGAGTTTCTTCTTCCGTCGTTGGGGTTTCTTCTTTCGTCATTGAATTTGATTTGATTACAAGGGAACAGAGGAAGAAGAAGAAAAGCAACGACTACTTTTTTTTGAAATTTTTTTATCCCATTTAATATATATTATAGTTAGAGTCAAGTTCAAATCAGATAATGGTTTAGGATGACACTAGTTTTTATGGTGAGACAATGGGTATTTTTGTAATTCAATAGGGGAAGGTGGCAAACTTGTAATTAAAGGAACACCCTTCATGCGTGAATTGAAGGGAAGGAAGATGAGGTGATGTTAGCGCTGATGTCACCTCTGGAGAGAGAAAAAGTTTTAATTATTTTCTTTAAAATGCATTTTCCCGCTCTTTCCGAACTTATTTTTCAAAAAAAATTATACCAGTGAACTCGTATTAATTAGGCGGTCATTTTGAGATCCATTTTTGTTATTTATAGACGATTTTTTTTATTTTTTTTAATAATTGTTCCAGCAGAATACTATATTTGTTCCACCGGACTACTCCATTTGTTCCACCATAATACTACATTTTTTTACAGTCCCAGAGTGCATTTAAAAAAATAATGAAAATATTATGCTGGAACAAATGTAGTAGTCTGGTGGAACAAATCTAGTATTCTGGTGGAACAACCGAGTATCCAATTTGGAACAAAAATAAAAAAAAATAAAAATCGTCTATAAATAACAACAATGGATCTCAAAATGACCGCCTAATTAATACGAGTTCAGTGGTATAATTTTGTTTGAAAAATGAGTTCGAAAAGAGCATGAAAATGCATTTTAAATAAAATAATAAAAAAATTTTCTCTCTCCAGATGTGACATCAGCGCTGACATCACATGCTCTTCCCTTCAATAATGTCCCTCCATATTTTTAAAATTTTAAAAATGCCACTACTTTTTAATCGTCTCACAATCTCACCTGATCCTATGTGATTATAGTTATTAATAAGAATAATTTTTGACAAGTAATTTAAGAATTTTGAAATTTTTTTATCCCATTTAATATATATTATAGTTATAAATGAGAATAATTTTTGACAAATAATTTAAGAATCCAAGTGAAATCATTTATTGTAAGCTACCCAGCCGTTTTCTCTGATCACACAAGAAGATTGCTACATGTGGAAGTTGATATCCTGACTTTTGATATATCAACGAGGAAATTAGCTTACATGAATAGTATGAATATCCGTAGCAGCGCTTTTGTGTTCCTGGTGGACGTCTTGGCCTATTTCTGTATAGAGGATGCCTTTGTCTTTACTACATCCAATGCCGATGAGGTGTGTTTTCGACATGACTTTATCTTGAAGTTCAAATCTTATTTATGGAGTCTGAGAGAGAAACGGATAGGTAGGTTATTGAATGGCTTGGGACCACGTTTTATTGACTGGTGGATGCTTATTTGCTTCCAGAAGTGATTCCTGCCTCCCTCAAGGACACTGCAAGCATACTTTGAAGACAATTGTAACTGAAGTTACAAGTCACACTCCGGCTCAATCAATTCTTGCATCTTTGTCGCCACAGTTGATGAAAGGAGTTACCAGTCCGGTACTGGTTTAAATTATACATCTTTTTGAAACTTCTGCCTGATTTTTGTCGCCACAGTTGATGAAAGGAGTTATTCACCTTTCATATCTCTTGAGAATTCAATATAATTTCTACTCAAAACTTCGCTTATTATGTTTGTCTTTCTAAATTGCTCGTACCAAGGTGGTTATTGTCGATGATTATTGTGTTTCTTCTTGTCGATGTTCAACACACCTGCTGTCAATACCACACCTCTAACACCTGCAGAAAACAATGCCCCTGCAGTCAACATTCCACTTGCATTATCAGCCACTGATACTGAACTTTCGCTCTCATTACCTGCAAAAACCAGCCTATTGGCAGTTCCCGTTAGCTGTAGTAGTGAGGCACCTAATTGTAGTCATGCTGGCATACCATATGACAAGTCTTTGACACAGTGGGTTCCAAAGGACAAGAAGGATGAGATGATCGTAAAGCTTGTCCCCAGGGTGCGGGAATTACAAAATCAACTTCAAGAATGGACAGATGGACGAATCAGAAAGTTATGCAAGCAACTCGAAGGCTGAGCAAGGACCACGCTGAACTTACTGCAAGAGAAAGAAGAAGTCGAACGGCTTAGAAAAGAGAAGCAAACTCGGGAGGAGAATACCATGAAGAAGCTCACAGAGATGGAAAACGCCTTATGCAAAGCTAGTGGACAGGTGGAGAGAGCTAATTCTGCAGTCCGGAGGCTCGAGGTAGAAAATTCTCAATTGAGGCAACAGATGGAAACTGCCAAATTACGTGCAGCAGAATCAGCTGCAAGTTGTCAGGAAGTGTCAAAGAGGGAGAAGAAGACGCTGATGAAGTTTCAGTCATGGGAAAAGCAGAAAATCCATTTACAAGAGGAGCTTACAACTGAAAAACAACAGGTTGCACAGATGCTACAGTATGTAGAGCAAGCTAAACAACTACAAGAACACTATGAGGTATGTTATCGCGTATTCATTTACTGTTTCCTTTTGCTCTATCTTTCTTTAGATGTTTCATGAAGGATATAATTGAACAGTTGTCTGCCTTTGAAGTCATTTTTGGTTGTGTTGTACGTATAACATGTGAGAATTAGGTTATTGATTGAATGGGGAGAGCACTGGCTTTCTTTATCTGTTTAGCAAGTTATTAGGAGATATATCTCTGCTCTACATAAGCATATTAGTATATAATATCTAAGCGCTGGCCAATTATTCATGCCTAGTATAGGATTTCATGATATTGGTTCATGCTTTTTATTGCTCACAGTCAGCCTGTGCCATGGACAGGCCGCAGGCGTGTAATATACAACTTTTACTTGAAATGAATTGATATTGTATGCTATGCATAAGAAGCTATGTTACATAGAAACGGGAAGTGAGGAAACACAGATAAACATGTAAATAATAAAAATATATGGGTATATCTATAATTTTGTAAAATTGTAAGAGTGCATTTGATTGTTTTATTTATGTTTACATGAAAAACATTACATATAAGTCACTAATGGAGGGAAAACGATGATCTAGAAAAAATTAGGGCTGTAGTGAATATGTGAATAGCATCGATCCGCTTCTTAACACATATTACATCCTAGAAAATGAGTTTCCATTTATTTATTTTTTGATCATAGGAACACAATCTGAGACATTCTGAACAAGTTTCCAAGAGCTTTCACTTTCCGAAATGGATATGGAAACATGAAAAAATAGGGAAAAGTGATATTTTGTTTCTCTTTTTGTTCTTCGATAGTCTTTTTCTTTTGTTTCTATTACTCACTATGCACATGCATTTGCAAAATCTGCGAGGTGTATTAACAAAAAATAATAGTTGTGAAAAACAAGGCTGCTTGGCTGCACCTTTTCTGAGTCTTCACTTTATATTAGATTCTAGATTTGTTCGTAATTTCCTCGTCGTTTTCATCTTAAATGCATTAGAGAGCAATTTAGATTTTATACTTCTTCTTAAATGTTGCGTGCTTACTATGAGTAGAATGAACCTTATATCATGCAGTTTTGAGATACACTTTTGTATTAAGGGCTCACTCTATCTAGCCTCCGATATATATACTTTCAATGATTCCGACTTTTGTTAGTGGTACATCATTCTCATTGAAAAGGAAAATCATATATATTATAGGCTAGATGGCAACAAGAAGAGAAGGCGAAAGAAGAACTGCTTATGCAGGCAAGCTCAATAGAAAAAGAAAGAGAACAGAACGATGTGTCCGCTAAGTCTAAGGAGAATATGATCCGATCGAAAGCAGAAAAAAATCTACACAATTACAAAGAAGATATTCAGAAGCTTGAGAAAGAAATCTCCCAATTGAGGTTGAAGATGGTCTCGTCGAAAATTGCAGCACTACAGAGGGGCATCAACGAAAGCTATTCAAGCAGAGTCACTGATGTTAAACAAGGTGCTGACCAGAAGGAGTTGTCAACTGTTTATTTGTCGAAAATAGTTGCAGATCTTCAAGAATTCAGTGAGAACGGAGGCGTTAAACGGGAAAGAGAATGCGTGATGTGTCTTTCAGAAGAGCTGTCAGTGGTTTTCCTCCCATGTGCGCATCAAGTGGTTTGTACAAACTGCAATGAGCTCCATGAGAAACAAGGAATGAAGGACTGCCCGTCTTGCAGAAGTCCTATTCAGAGGCGTATTCCGGTAGTTTTTGCTCACCCTTAATACATAGTGTGAACTTGAGTGGTCATAATAATGGCAATGGAGCTTTTATTTTGAGCTGAATAAATGGATTTGAATGGTTTGTCTTGAGAGTTGAAGACAATCAATCATATACTGTTTTGTTACAAAGAAAGATTACATGTTATATGGGTGCTTTTTTTGACCCTTTTGTTGCTTTTACACATGAGGTTTGATTGCATCTTCATCTTGTGCAAGTATTGATATGTAATCAAGGGCCTATTTTGTTTAGTATGTGTTTGTTGTTGTTACGACTTGTCGTTTCGTTGTTTGTTGTTATTGATAGCAGGTAGATGATCGTCAATTTTTCTTTCTAAAGTTAATTTTAATGGTTGTTTCTGAGATTTAGCTACACATTTCTATATCTGTTAACGGAGTAAAATAACTAAAACAACTAAGAAAGAACTATAAAAAAAGAAAGTGAATCCAGTGTGCAACCTTTGATTAACTTCTTTGTATCGGAACGGGAATGCTGCAGTAACTCCTGCTGTTCACGAAGTAAGTCTATGCAATACTCTGAGTTATTATACCTAACTTTCTTGGGGTAGAAGCTATTTACCACTTTGTTGGCGTTACTTCGAAAACAACGTTGTGATATATTAAACGGAAAGGATGCACACAATGGCATTTCTTAAGGCCAAAAGCTCCTATAACTTTAACCTTAAACTAGCAGACTGTGGCAAACTAAAACCTATCATCATCTCTACGAAGAATTAAGGTCGTGGTCTTTATTTTAAGAGAAAATCCATTTTGCTTGTCATTATAATCCCCCTTCATTCATGGAAAATCAGTTAGCTCTTTCAGCAACCCTTCAATATTCATCTTCCTCAACTTACTTCAGATTATGCTCAAAATTAAAATACAATCCAAAATAAAATAAAATACACTTTTCAGCTCATTAATAAATGTTATGGGCCATTTTTCTTGTTTCTTTTTGGGCTAGTGAAATCCAATTAAACCCCAACTCAAAAAAAAAATTTTTTTTTTTTTTTTATGGAAAACACCAACTCAATTTCAGTCCAGAGTACTATATACCAAAACAAAAGAATATCAATGTGGACTAGTAATTGAATTAATTTTTTAATTTTAACAACTCACCTTTTTTCTATATGCATATACTAAAATAAATTTTTGGTTAATTGAAGGTGTAAAACTTTGCTGAATCAGAATTGAGATATCAGAGTGAGATACCTTCATCGCGAAGACAACCGTGTTGCTGATTGGATGGAAAATTTCGCAGAATCTCTTCAATTGGGTCATCAAAAGTTTGATGTGCTTCCTGCAGGTCTCCAGGTTATCCTCTTTGCGGAGGCTCTAGGAGTTGGCATTCCTCGCACCGTTCGACTGTAATTGTTCCTTTTCTTTTCTTTTTTTGTTTTTTTTCCGGAGTTTTAGCCCGGGTTACAAAAAAAAATATACTTAAATAAAATTAAAGATCTCTTACTTTTAGTGATTAAAGGTTTTCAGATAAAGCAATAATTTATAGGTCAAAATAATGAACTTCCCAAAACAAGCATAACGTCTTGAGGACTAAAATCAATTTTTCAAATGTATAATAAGTGTAAAATTGTTTTTAAGAAAGTTGAAAAAATTAGTGTCACCAGCAATTTATAACTTTTAATGAAAACCGTTAGCACTTGTACGTAAAATAAATATTCTTTTTCAAATACTTTTCACTTTTAATATATTTTAATAAATTTAAATTTAGAAAAAAAAAAATTATCAAACACATCTCCCATTGAACATTTTCCAACCCTTTTGACATGATAATAATCATTGTTTACTAATTTTTATCACATATTAGGCCCTCTGTTTTATTTACAAAGATTTGTTGTACATTTAAATTTGAAATTCAATTAACATAGAATTAGTTGTAGCCTAATTACTACACTCCCCAATACATGAATGGTGAGACTATAGTTCGAATTCTACTTCTTATAATTCATAAAAAAAAAAAAAAACTATCAATAAAATAATAATAAGTTAATGCGTTTTGATGCAACCCTTAGAGCTGTATATAAACATTTAGGGTCTGTTTGGTACAGCTGTTCATGTTTGTTGTTTGCGGTTCCTGTTTTCTGTTTGTTGTTCCTATTTGTGGTTTGCTGTTTCACATTATTGTTTGCGGTTTGCTGTTTGATAATTGGTGTTTGGTAAAATCATAATTATTCATTGTTGTTAGCATGTAAAATGACTAATATGGGCATAATTAAATTTTTTAAATATAAAATGCAAAAGACAATAAAAGAAACTAAAATTTGTAGAGATTTTTTTTAGAAAAAACAGTGTTTTACTGCTTCTTGAAAAAACAGTTGTCTTTCACCTAAAAAGCAACCAGCATCATTTTCTGATTCCTAACCAAACACCTAATTAATTGCTTTTTAGATCGAAAAAGCAAAAAACAGATGAAAAACGGTGAAACAAACGCACTATTAATGTAACTAGATATCTTATTATCCTAAATATTTTTATATTTATTAATTAATTAATTTAACTGAGTATTATATATGTTAATAAATTAAATACAGGTTTAATACCATTTTAATAAAATTACTTTCCTATTGTGTAATTAGTTTGATACTTTTTAGTTATCCAAATATTGAGAACCTTGATGAGTAATCTCTAGTCAATGACATATTCGTTTAAGGTTGATTTAAGGGTTATGGTTCATTGTTAGAGTTAGGGTTCAATGTCAGGGTTTCGGATCAGTGATTAGAACCAGGGTTCAATGTTAAGGTCAGGGTTTAGGTATAGAGTCTTGGTTTGGGTTCAATGGTAAGATCAGGGTCAAGGTTTAGGGTCAGTGTTCAATGATAGGGATTAGGGTCAGAATTTGGGTTAGGGAAACGGTTTATACTAATCTTTATTTAGGTATATATGTATTAAATACAATACCATATCCAGTTCCATTAAATGCATGTATCCCTGCATATAAGCATTAAATACAAGTGAATTTGTTTTGTATTTGATGTTTTTACATTTATTAAACTATGATTTCCAAATCTATCTATATAAGAATATAATATAAATCTAATATATACAAATTGACATAAGGAAAAATAAAAGTATCAATTATTTTAGAGTAAGACTCTAGTTTCTAAATTATAGACCCTAAACCATGAATCATATACCCTAAACCTTCAAATTCTAAACTCTAAATTTAAAATTGGTGAACCCGAAACACTAAATTGTTGAACCTAATTCATAATTATTGAATCTAAACTACAAACTATAAACCCTAACCCAAAATTGATGAACCCAAAACCTTAGTTATTGAACTTAAACTATACATACACTAAACCCTAAATCCTAATTGAACACTAAGTTCTAAATATTGTAAACCCGAGATCCTAACTATTGAAATTATTACTCTAAAATAATTAGTGTTTATGTTAATTTTGATAATTTAGATTGTATTAGCTTTTTTTTTATAGTTTTACATTATTTTATTAACATAAATTAATTTGACGCAACAAATTTAATAAATATGTAAGCATTTAATATTCAATTGCATTTAATTTATATAAATGCTATGAGAGCTGCATATATCAAAACTGATAACTATCATGGGATGAAAAAATTCAGAGCAAAGTAGCCGTTGCTTTTCTTCATCTTCTCCCTCTGTTCCCTTCCAACCAAATCAAATACAATGACGGAAGAAGAAACTCCAACGGCAGAAGAAGAAACCCTAATACAGTATCTGAAATGACACTCACAGTTTTGGAGAAACAACAGTCTTCATATGATGGGGGCTTCAAATCCAGTGAATATTGCATCATACTTCTGCAAACTTTGACCACCATGTTTGCAATTAATTCCTCTCCATCCACATCCAAGACAAAATTTGCTAGCCACGTTATTTCTGTAAAATATTTCCTTCTTGTTAATGTATCACAGCGGAAACTAGACAATTGTTTCCACGCAATCTTGCTCGCATCTCTCTTTATCAACCATCCTACGTAACACTCTGCTTCGTTTCTACAATTTGTCCATACAAATGTATTTTCTCCCAAATCCATTTTGGATGTAGTCAGGGTTAGGGTTTGATTTGGGAGAAAGTACATCTGTATGGACAAATTGTGGAAACGAAGCAGATTGGTACGTAGATGGTTGATAAAGAGAGATGCGAGCAAGATTGCGTGGACACAATTGTCTAGTTTCCGCTATACATTATCAAGAAGGGAATATTTTACACGGGGTAACAAAGAATGTGTGGTCAAAGTTTGCAGAAGTATGATGCAATATTCACTGAATTTGACGCCCCATCACTTACAGGAGACTTTGTTTCATTTCAGATACTGTACTAGTGCACATTAAAGTCATTTTTTTATTCACAAGTTCTGATAATTTTCCCACTTCTGCAGCATTCAAGACCCCAATCAGCATCATACATCATCAATTTCTGAAACCATTGAGCCTCAAGAGCCCTCTTTGGACAAGCAATTTCAAGCATGAAGCTACCAAAAGCAAATGCATCACTTCTAGTTGTTGGCTTACCAGTTTTGATAGGTTCAGGTGCTATGCCCAAGTATGGTATAAATATTAGATAGCTTTATTAGTTACATACGCTTCTAGTTTTTCTGTTATTGGTTCATTTTGTATTAGAATCATCTAAATAGGAGGTTGTATCGAGAATATTTTAGAATACCCTGAAAATGAGAACATACTTTTCTAACCATTTCTATCTTCTGCCTCTAATCTTAGCATGCTAAATACCCTATTTATAATGTTTTTCCCTATCTTCTTTTTATTATTTGCGTTGTTGATTTTCTTGTAATTGTAATGCTGAATGGTCCTAGATTAAATGGTGTATTGTGTTGTTACAAGTTGTATTTAAAGAATTGGATTAGTCCTTTTTAGAGTATGTTTGTTTTGGATTCATGGGTCTTTTCACTTTTCTTCAACAGCCTTAGCTTTTGTTAATTACATTTAATTCTTCAAGGGAATGAATTTTGCATGGTGTTAAACTTTATATGAGGCATGGTGATATAGGAACTAGCAAGTGGAGTATATATTTGAAGGTATTTTGACTTCAGAATTAGGTGTAATTTATTCTCTGTAATAGTGTAGTAGACTAGTATACCAGCCGTTGCATATATCATAGGAAAAGAGTCCTGTCTGTTCCGAAGTTGTTAGTTATACTCAAACCTTGGTTTATTAAGTTTGTCTTTCTAGCTTGCTCGTACCAAATCTAAGTCCAGATGGAAGTGTTCAGGTGGTTATTGTGTTTCTTCTCGTCGATGTTCATTCTGATTTGCAAAGTTAAGGAAGATATGTCGGTGTATTAGTCGCTTCATGATTTGGTCTATGATGATTTTGATTTAATTTCATTTGTGGATAGCTTTGTTCATATATTATATTTGTAGTTTGAAGGAGAGTCGATGACAGAAGCAAACAATGGGTTTGCAGCTAATTCTCCAAGTTGCAGCAGCTTCCTTCCTATTTTTATCCGCTCCAGAAATCTGTCTTCGATGTTATTGATTCCCTTAACATGTTTAGTGTTAGTATGGAACTAGAGACCAATATGATGGATGCAACAACATGATCCTTAAGTTCATTGTGAATTTTGATTTGATCATATATTTAGTGGTATTTGATGTGTGATTTTGAGCAATCGTCGTATTATATTACTTTATTTGACTTGACGCAGCACGCGCTCACTATCACTAGTGGCAGTATGCACTTGATATAAGGAATATTGCTGTCCTCACTAGGAAGTATCATGTTTTAGCTTTTTGGATTTCATGTGATATTGCAGCGCAGGTCTGTTGAATCTGAGTAGATGGTACGTATATTTGAAGATATTGCTTCAGAATTAGGTGTAGTTTGCTCTCTGTATTTCTCGATGCAGATGCTGTATAGAAGTGGTGTATTTGTCCCGAAATACATCTAGCTAATTTGCTGCAGTGTTTCTTAGTTTTCTAGTTCATTATATGCAATGCAATACGTTTGATCGGACCTCTATAATTATTTCGGAAATAAGGCTTAGCTGTTGTTGTGGTTCCGATTATTTACCACATAAGACTTAGATGATTTTGCGCCATAATGGGCTCGAATATTTTAGAGGCTTAATGCATCTGTGACCCTGCCTTTGACCTCTCTTCACCAAAAATTAATTCATTCTAAAAAACCCCTCCCTCCCTAATTGATTTTGGATGCTCAATTCTTTTCAATTTTCCCTTTGTTCATCAATTAGGTTGATGTTTGGCTGAGATTGAAGTGATATAAGCATCAACGAAAGGGGTGAAATGGAGGTTGATGATGAGAAGAGAGATGAATAATTGGGGATCTTGTTGAATTAGGTACTTCCTCCTTTCCAAACTCATCATATAGGGACATGACAGGACTGCAAATTTCCACAAGTTAGGAGACAATCATATAATGCTCTCCACACTAAATTCATAACCTTAAGCAGCATTGAGAGGTTTCAAACCAGGTTCCAAATCCCATTCATAACCTTAACCATATGTCAATAGTGCTTCTTTCTCTGCTCTTGACACTCTCGTTTCACCCCCATGATATCAGTGCTGATGACGACGAGTTTTGGACCCAATGCCAATGAGGTGTGTTTTCGACATGACTTGATTGCTTCATTCATGCTCTTTCACAGATTTTTAATATTTTCTGCCACTCCTTGTGCAACAGCTTTGAAGTTCAAATCTTATTTATGGACTGTGAGAGACTGTCCGAGGACACTGTTGAATTTTTGTCCTCAAGCTCAAGCAATGAGAGATGATGCTTTGCATCTCTGGAGAATGGTTAGGTGCATATATACAATTTGTATTGAATCTTGTCCAACACAGAACAGTTTGACAGTGTTGAACTTTCCTTTTTAATTATGATTTTGGCTTTTAAAGATAATTAGTGCTGTAAAGTATGGGGTTATGTGGCAAATTATCTGAATTATCTCTATTTGATTGTTGTGTTATATTACGTTATCCGAGTTGACGCACATGACCACACCATTACTAGGTCTAGGAAGTATCATTTTAGCTTTTGGATGAGCGATTATGTACTGTTACGGAACAAGTCTTCTGAACCTAGTTTATTCTTTCTAATTGTGAATACAGATGTTGTTTAGGTTAGTGGTTTACGTTTACATATCTGCAATTGTAGAGCCTTCACGATACCCTTCGCATGGCTGAACAGTTACAATCGGAATGGACAATCTTACAGTTTCCAGATTTCCATAGTTGATTACTGTCTGGACCAGATTTACAGGTCCATAAGATTATGGGGTTTCCCCATCATAGGTGACTCTTTTTCCGGTTGTTTTGGTCCTTGTACTTCTGTTATATCTTCTGGATGCGGCTAAATTTCAACTATTCAACTTTAGTTACGAACTTGACCCTAGATTGACATGAGAATTTGCATGCTTTAGATTTGTGAGCGGTTGACTTGATGATCATAAGTGTAAGCCTATTACCATTAATTGTTGGCTGGATTCTCTGTGTTTGCACTTCCTTAAAATTGTAATTGGGGTGGGGGACAGTTCTTGTTTGAAGATAATAGTGCGTATACAAAATTTTATTTGGCTTGTTATGGGAGGTAACATTTTGACTGTCTTAAGAAAGACATATCTTTAGCTTGTGGGCTTTGTGAGAGGTGTGGCTCCCATGATGAGACGATCATTGACGCCTTTTTAAAGGACTGATAGCTGTGCTTGGGCTGTCTGGCTTAAGCTGGCAACACCTCTTTAATGGATACACCATAACACGTTGGCTGGTGCTGCCAACTGACAACATATATAGTCAACGCGATGCTGACAACTGACAACATATGTCGTCAAGGTGATCTAGTTATTTCTTCGATATACATATCTAATAACTTGATTGGTATATAAGAGTGCATTCTATGACTTTTTTATGACTATTTTTGTCCAAAGGAAATTTCCTATTGTACTTTCTTATTGGTTTTACTCATAATCAGTTAAAAGCAGGAGGCTTGGTTGTTTGGAGGAGGAAAGTTTGCCTTTTCTTTTTTTATCTATAGAGGAAGTATCATTTGACAAAAAGTTCTTATCCACGGACCTGGAATAATCCAACCCAATTGAAGGATGGAGAAGTAGTACACACCAACCAGCACCTGCACTGAAGATGATGCTAGCACAGCACCTATTAAGAGATCTATTTTGAGAGAGAAACGGATAGGTTATTGAATGGCTTGGGACCACGTTTTCTTGACCTGTGGATGGCAAAACCATTGCCTGTGGATGCTGATTTGCTTCCAGAAGTGATTCCTGCCTCCCTAAAGGCTTTATCCTTCCATTTTTAGACCAAAGCTAAAAGATGAGGAACTCGCATACATATCTACGGAACGTTGCTTACGCTCTTCGTACCCATTTTGTTTTACTTACATAACTGTAAGTTTCTTGTATTCTTGTTTTCTTTTTTCTGCTCTTCTAACTTTTGAGTCTTTACTTCTGCAGTCCAAACTGATGTTATGGAATCGTAAATCGTAATGTGGATTTGGTTAGGATATTGTTAACTAGTGTGGTGCTTTTAGTTGTTTTATTTCTTATTTGGCTTTGTAAGAATGCCTTTTTTCCTTTCTAGTTGTATTTGTGAATCGCTTTAGTGATCATTTGTCTTCATTGGAAGAAATAGAGTAAACTTTGAAGTTCGTTTGCTGGGAGGAAATTCTCGGTCTGTTTTGGTGCAAACCCAGATGATAATTTCTAAATAATAGCTTTTGGGTTTGCCTCTATTTTGCGTCTTTGTGTATAGTATGTATGCAAGCTGCTTTGGTCAATTTTATTGTGATTCTGTCAGCGTCTGACCCTCTATAGCCTTTTCGTTGATTTTCCTTCAGTATGTGTTCTTGTATTTATACATTTTTCTTTCTAGTTTATAGATTTCAATGATGTAGCTATAATTTTTTTTAATGGGTTGGATTACTTTGTCTTTTCTGTTGTGAATCTTCTGATATATCTTCCATAATCTGTGGACATTTTTACGGAATCTATTGTCTATGTGTCTGTTCACTCTCCATATTGAAGTGTTAAATATTGCTAAACTAGTAAAAAAGAAACAAGGAGATGCATAGCAACACTTCTATTTCATGTCATTCGTAATTTCTTGTTCATCTGGTATTGCCTTGCATGTTTTAGATTTTGTGAGCGTGGTCTTGCAGTCTTGCACCATTGGTCAAGAAGGTTAGTGAGGCACGGGTTGTGGAGATGACTTATAAATTATGCGAGAAACTGCTTAATGGAAAAAACCAACACCACAACATTGCAAGCATAGCTTTGAAGACAATTTGTAACTGAAGTTACAAGTCACACTCCAGCTCAAGCAATTCTTGTATCTTTGTCACCACAGTTGGTGAAAGGAGTTACCAGTCCGGTAAGTTTTTACACTGGTTTAAATTATACATCTTTTTGAAACTTTGCCTGATTTTTGTCGCCACAGTTGATGAAAGGAGTTATTCTCCTTTCATATCTGTTGAGAATTCAATATAATAACTAGTAGATCATAGGGAAAGAATCCTAAATGTTCCCTAGTTGCTAGTTCTACTCAAAACTTTGCTTATTATGTTTGTCTTTCTAAATTGCTCGTACCAAGGTGGTTATTGTCGATGATTATTGTGTTTCTTCTTGTCGATGTTCATTCTGATTTGCAAAATTAATGGAAGATATGTTTATCTTGCCCACTATTTTAGAAGGGGAGCAGTAGGTATACTTCAGATTGAAGCTTTCATATAATATTTATAGGATGGTAGAGATGTATTTGGTTGGCTTCATGATGCGTCTCTGATGGTTTTGCAGCTAAATTCCAGCAGCTTCGATTCTAATTATTTATTGGCTCTAGAAATCAATCGTCTTGGATGTTGTTGATTCCCTTGACATGTTTAGCGTTAGTAGGGAACTAGAGAATGATATGGATGCAACAGTATGATTAATATGTCCAGTGTGAATTTTGATCATAGGTGTTCATTTCTATTGGCGGTACTGATTATTTACCACATATCTTGTGTGGATCACAAGTTTTTATTTTATGTGTCTGAAGCTCCTGCTCTCTCACATGTTCCTTGCATTATTGGCAGTCCGCGCACAGTCTGAAAGCAGGAAGATATGGTTGCATGCACCAATTTTTCCTGAACGAGTTACTGCTAATAGTGCTCGGGCTGTCTGGCCTAAACAGGTCCAGTGGTTCCTTCCTTAGAGCAGTGACTTGCATATCTGGATCATGAATAAGCTCACTGGTGTGGGATGGATACATGGTGAAGTCGGAGTGTTGTTTTTGTAGTCGGGACATATTTGGAAATGCAGCATGCACCCGGATGAAAAGAGATTGTGATTATTCATTTGCATAATGATGGAAATTCAGCAGCACCCATCTTATATTATGTATTTCTTCAAGAGATGAAGAAGTTTGAAGATAACTCGGATGATGATGAAATTGTAGGAAATTCGAGCTGTTAAATCATTTACATTTTCCTCATATTTTCTGCGCTTGAAATAGTTGGATGTTTACTTTGTAATCAAATTTAATGTTCGATTGCAACCTTTAATTGCTTTCCAAATTAGTCATTATACAAAAACTGTATGTTTTTTGTATAATATACGAGAACTGCGACATTCCATGATCGTGAGATTCAACGAGCAACAACTTGGTAGAAAAATCAATAGTTTCAAACATGTCACTCCCACTCGAAGGTTTCTTTTCATTACGATTATGGTTTTAAAACATTAAACAAGTATTAGTCTTTTCAATTATTTAGCATTTTAAAAGGAAAAGATTTCTGCTTTCAAAGAAACAGGAAAGGATTTCTACATAGTTCTTATGATATCAACTGGGCCAGGCTAATGTGTAAAAAAGATTCTACGACGGTTGATTCGGGGACAATTTAGGGTATAATAAAAAAACATAAGAATTTTTTTTACACATGTCAAAAATTGAAAGAGGGACAAAAATGGAATAGAAAGTTCGAGACAGCAGATTTTCTTCCAGAACTTTTACGTTAACTAACTGACGTCTCGTAAGGAAAAAAAAACCATCCACCATAAACTTTGTAAAATACTACACAACACAATTTTTAGTATTAATGTTGAGCATAGTGTAATACGACATGAAAATGAAATACTAACTCCAAATTGTGTTTGTGTCAACTCGACAAACACGAAAATAACTCGAAAATAACAATTACAAATTCACTCTTTTAGATGTACTCCGGGTGTTCTTGGTGGCTTGGTTGCTCAGCAATGGTGAGAGGTGGGTAGTTTTTGATTGATTTGTTTTGGTTCGGTTTATCAATTTTATGCTCAAAAATTTGAACTTTTTTATGGGTTGGAGTTTGTAGATTGTAAATGTTAGGTTGAGATTTGGGGATTGTTTGGGATTTTTGAGTGATTCTTGTGAGTTTAGTGTGTTTGTTGAGTTTTTCTTGATTTACAATTTGAAAATCATTAGTAAAAGGATTATAGTTTGACTGATGTTGTTGAAACTGAGAATGACTTCCGGACCGAATAGGATGAGCTTCAACCTGAAATAGATGAGGAAACATCTCATTTAAAGGGGGCCGATGAATGAAGATCCCGTTCTGACTATCTAAGTTAGTTGAGATAAGGGAATGGCAGCGTTTTAGAGAATAAGAGAAGTGAATGTGAATAGTAATGTTACCTTATTGAGCTGGAGTTGCATCCCTTCTACAGTGACTAGTGTGGCAGCATAGACACGTGTCCGTGTCCGTGTCCATGTCTCGTTATTTTTGCATTTTCTGGAGTGAAGGAAGAACTGATTTAAACAAATTTAACTGTTTGTTTTTGTTTTTTGATTGTCCATCTGTGTGCTTGAATTACTTAAGGAACTGTTTCATTGTTGTTTATGCATTTGAAGTAGTTTTCGAATTCCTACGAGTGTCTTGAAATGTGATTTTGTTGTGAAAGATTATAAAGTCTAGTGTTTTGGCTCTTGCAGGGCACTGAGTAATGTGCTACTAACGGGGGAGACCGTCGCTGATCGATGTGGGAGGTCCCAAACCCAATGTTGGGGCCATCTTTTTATGTTTTGGGGCCATAACTTGTATCCAGTTCCACTACTGTTCTGTTTGATGACCATTCCCAGAAAGAATACAAAAGGGAAGTCTTTTCTCTCCAAAAACCCATCTTATACACAACAGTTTGATCAACATGTATGCTAAATGTGGGGTTTTGTCTGATGCTATGTCATTGTTTCATGTATGTCCCAAATGGGACCCCGTGCCTTTCAATATAATGATCGCTGTGAATGTGAAATCCGGGAAATTAGATGTTGCCTGTAAACTGTTCGATGAAATGCTTGAAAAGAGTTGCGTTGCGTATACTTCTATGATCATGGGGTTTCCCGGGATTGATTGTTGGAGTGAAGCTATTGAGCTTTTTAAGGAGATGAGAAATTTGGGGGTTTTCCCTAATGAAGTAACAATGGCGACTATGATCTCGGGTTTACCGCGTGTATGTGGGATTTGGGGTTGTAGAGTGATTCACGCGCAAGTGATTAAGATGATGTTGATTGGGTTAGTTCGTATTTCGACTAATTTGGTACATATGTATTGTGTTTGTTTATGCTTAGTTGAGGGAAGAGCTTTGTTAAATGCCGGAGAGGAATTTAGTTTCGTGGAATGTGATGTTAAATGGTTATTCCAAAGCTGGGTTAGTTCAGCAGCAGCACCCATTGTCTTCTCTCCACCAATTCCTAACAAAGCTTGTGCTAACTCCTTCTCATTCCACTGCCTCAACCCTCTGCTTAGTCTCTTTAAAACATCCGCATCCACCTCCAGTACCCAAGAAGGTGTACAACATACCAAATTGCCCAATCGCAACCTAGTGATATCTTCCCGTCAATCGTGCTTGCTAGAAGTTCCATATGTGCACCAAGGACTTTAGGACGCCGCTTTGATGCTGATGTCGATGAATCGATCCCCCAAGCAAATGCCCCACAGAGTACAGCGAAGTATGCCATTGCGTATCCTTGAAGCATTGCAACCATCCCCTTGGGTCCTTCTTGCTCGGACCTGTGAACAGCTATGAACCAAGAAGGCAAAGTTTCCTTGAATAAGGATTGAACCAATCCTGCGCCACCGGATAGCCATACTAGAGAAGCTCCGAGTGAAGCTGCAAGTTTCACTTGAGTCATTGCTGCAGTGAGTGAAACTTTTCCACATCTAAGACCATTCCTCGTTCTCTTCAACTTCTCTAGCTTTTCTTTTGGAAGCCCCCTGCAAGCTACGTCTTTCACGGAGTTCATTATGAGAGAGATAATTTCTTCAGTGATGAACACGATTTCTCTAAGGGATCGGTAAACACGTTGATAAATGATTCCCGGGGCAACAGCCGAAATCCCACCACAGAAATGAGAGCCAAATCCGTGGCCAAGAAGAGCGCCAACTCCACCATTGCTTGACAGAGCTGTGGCACCAAGACCGAGTGTAGCAGTAAAGCAGCTTTTGAGAAGTTGAGACACTGCATCACTATTGTGGAGCAACACAGTACGAGATGTGGAAAAGACAAGGAAGTCAAACCAACAACGTCTTGCCTTTTGGGTCCATACGGAAGCAACTATGGGCATGCAGGGCCAAGGGCAGCCAGCTGCAAGGCACTCCAAGGCTGGACCGGCTAAATTTAGAAATCTCTCCGAGGCTTTGTCGATTTTGTATGTTATGGTGAGGCTCACAAAGGCAGCCAACGACAACGGAAGTGTAGCTGGAGAGCTTCCTCCTGCGAAAAATACATCTTAGAAGAAATACGGGAAAGTTATGTGAAATCATTCAGCTAAAAAGTTTGATACTAATAATATAATGCTTCCGAGTCAGAAATCGATTCTTTGAGACATAAGTATGGCTACGAAAGCATACAGAAGTTGAAATTATAGAAAGCCATACCTGTGGCAAGACTTGGAATATCAACACCAGTAGCAGCTAAAATTTTCTTGATCTTTTCCTCAACGTTGGACAAGTTTGCTGCAGGACTTGGCCCATCTGTACCATTCATGAATACCGGCTTCCAAACACCTCGGCTTACTTCAGCTGAGAAGCAGCTAACAATGGTCGCCAAAGACGCAGGGAAGAAAGTCAGCTAGATCTTTAAGCCCTGCAATCATTAGAAATTTGCAGTCATTGGAGAATACATTCTGAAAGCACAGTAGCTTATCGTTTAGATTTCAGGCATATTCAGCGAGTCCAGAAAGATAGGCATGCCAACTGACCTGTAGCCAGTTCACGCAGGGAAAGCCTTCCATGAGCACAGGCAGTCAATGTTGCATCAACGACAAAAGGAACGGATTCCAAGATGTCCCATGCAGGCAATCTAGGCCTCATACTGGAGTCTTCACTTATAGATCCAGATGAACCAGTACTTCCAGAATTAATCGTAGTTACAGTTTGACTTCCTCTGTTGATCTTTCTAAACATCATGTTAAGAAGCATATTGACAGTATGATGAACAGGAGTTCCATGAACAAGACCCGAGAGGGTGGAAGCGATGCACGTTTGATGCTGTCGATACCATACTTTCAATTTCGAGAAAGAATCTACAAATATTGGCTGTGGAGATGATGATGTTGCAACTGCAGAGAGTCTCCTTTTGTTTCGATCCTTGTGGTTGTTTGTCGAATAGACTAAGTGGGAGTTACGTACAGATAGGAGGTATTCAGGAGTTAGCTGGGATCCAACTGTAGGAACATCTCCAACTCCATGTTCAAGAGGGGGGTGATTAAACCGCCTTAGCTTCAAAAGGAGAGAAAATGCATTTGAAAACACAGCATGAGCATTGATTTCTTCCCCAGTAGGAAGAGACCATGAAACATCTGGCACACATGACCCGAACACCTCACAGATTGGCATCAATGAGCATGCAAGTTGTGGAACCTGGAAAAATTAAGTTAGTGAATGTGATCATCACTTCATTGATGAAATACAAACAATTAGTTAAACGCTAAGTATAGTCATTCTAAACTAATCTAGCCAAAGCACAATGAATTAATATCTAACTAAGGCAGTTAATAGTTTTTTCGAGACTTACTAAGCCATGTAATGAGAATATCTGAACACAATCAACAGATGCTAATGCAACAATAAGAGCATTCAGGATTGGAGCATGGCTTATCAAATGGCTTTCCGTCCCGGAATAATTCATAGGTGCTGGAGGAGACAATAATCTTGTTATGAAATGAACAGTATGTTCCTGAAAAAAGAAAATTAGAGTAAGCATCATATCAAGGCAATTGGATTAATAACTACAAATGCTGTAAAAGAAAATCTCTAGTTACCTGTATATTCCAACCCCGAAGAAGAGAAGCCCCACAAAGAATTGTAGCAGCAGATATCTTCTCATCATCTGACCCTTTGACGGCAAGCTCGTATACTTTCTCGAGCTCTGCTAAACTTCCATCAAATCCATGAGTGTAAACTCAGTTGCTTAATCTTTGGTTAGTTTACAAAAAAGAAGCATCTGAAATACATGGCTTCAAAAGGAGTAGCTGAAGACCAGGCAAAAATTAAACAATTAGACAATTTCAAATCTATTCACGTACTTTACATTTTAGGTGCTTTTGTGCACCAAGTTTAGCAATCATAATAAACTCAAGGTGTGAAAGAAAGTTATTTTGATAGTGAAAGAAAGTTATTTTGAGCTATATCTTTAAGGACAAGTAAAAAAACCTTACTCTTACCATTAAAGCTAAACAGATTTGTATCGTTGAAAATCGATTTGGGACGCTATATTCGAGCACACTAATTGATAGATGAAGAAATCTGACATAAATTTGATTGTTTGTGTTAATTTCAAAACGAAACTACCTACAAGCATTTGGTACAATCATATAAGTGCCTCATTAAGTACATAAGCTACTTGTAAAGGTGATACAATCACCTTTGTAAGATGAGTTTGGGTACCTATTAATAATCAATTATCCTCTTCATAAATTATTGTTAAATAACTACTTTTCGAACTGTTTTTCTATCTTGGAACATGTTTAATAGTATTCTCTGAAATAATAAATCGACGAATAGAGTTACAAAAGAGATGAGATGAGAATATGAAATGTATCTCTATTTAAATTTATTTTTTTGGTTTTCCATCCGGTTTCCAAACCACATTGGGCCGACTAATCCGGTTTCGGGGTGTATCTCTATTTAAATGACTTCGTCCATATTCATATTCTTATGGAATCAGGGTCCTCATTATATTTCTCAAATTCTAAATAAAAATTTCAACAATAAAATTTAAAATTTTGTCACATAGTATAATTAACTTATATAACTATAGACGTTAATCAAAGTGATCAAAACAATAATTCAACCATTAACGATCAAAAACAGCTGCTTTGTGAAAGATTATGTCAATTCAAAACCAATCCGCAAATTTCCCGCATGTGATGTTTTACATATAAAAATTTTGCGACCGTGGATATGTCATGTGATGAGTAAGTTCTACTACCATAAGTCAATAAAGTTTGAGATTTTATTTGAAATGAATAAATTTAGTTTGTTTTAACAAAACTATTTAACTTTTCTTTTATTGCAATAAAGTCATTTTAACTATTTGCATATTTAAAAATCACTAAATAGTGTCACGACAATTATGTATGTTTTAAAAGATATTAAATATGCTTACTAATATATTATATAAGTTTTAGAGATGTCTCCTTAACCATCGGTCTTTAATCATAGGTAATTGTTTAACTCCTAAGCTAACACCTTCACCACAAATATTTATTTTATTTTAACATGTTAAGATTTTGCTTTAAGTATATCGTATTTTAAGTAACTTTCAAGGTCTAATAATTTAGAAAAAAATTCTAAGTATAAATCAAATTATTTAACCAAATACATAAAGTCCGAATGTATAAAGCTTATTTCCTAAGTTTCATCTTTGAGAATAACCAACTTTTTCTTATATAATCGTCAATGTGTCATGATCATATATCATCATCATTATTAATTTGACTATGCAATTTTAATAAAAACTAAAATCATCATTTAAATAAATTAATTTCATATGGTAGAACTTGTTCATTGACTTGAGAATAAGTCGTTGTATTTATGTCTCATGATTAACATAAATAATCTCGGAAAACAGATTACTATCATCTAGATTTTTATTTGAACACACTTTCTTTGTTGAAATCAATGGGGAAATTTTGCTGCTCTGAATCAAAAGAGGATGGTGGTGGCTTGGATCTTAAAGGGCTTCTAGTTTTGCTTTTGCTAGCTTTCTTGATCTTCTGCTTCTTCATCCCTCCGAAACAGCACCGGATTTATGCTGTATATCGTTGTTAATTAGTTCGTATTAAGGGTCAAAAATGATATTTGAATCGAATTTTAAGCATTAAATTCAGTTTTTAAGTCGATAACTTTGACAAAACATTCCAAATTTTAGCCGTTAAAATTAGTTATATTTGGTTCATGTTGTCAAAGTTTTTCGATTTAGAAACTAAATTAATACCTGAAATTCAATTTTGATTCATAGTTGACTCATCATTCATCCTTCGAAATCTGCTATTTTTATCTTCTCCGACAATATTAATTTTCTGTATTTTTCTTTCCTGATTAACAATAAAAGAACATATGATTATCACTTTTTATTTTCTCATTCTTGGAATTTTATTTTATATTTTAAGTTTCTTGGGATGATTTTTTATGGGTTTTTTTATGGTTAATTTGTTTTTTTACAAAGTAACCATTACTTTGCCTATTATCACCATTGGATTAGTGGTATGAGATGTGATCCAATGGTTGATAAAAATAAAGTAATGGTTACTTCAAAGTAACCATAGAAAGCATCTACTCATCAACAAGTCTTCTTTATTTTATTTTTTTTTATTTTCTCTTTTACTTTTGTTTGGCTCAATAGATGACATTTTCTCTTTTGCTTTTGAACATCAACAAAAGAGTTGAATTCCACATCCAATTTACATTATTAAATTAGTGTAAATAAGTCGATTTGAATCCAACTCATAATTTTTGTATTATAACTGTGTGCTCATCCTATTTGAGATAATGTAATTCTCGTGAAGTGTTTGTAGACCACAATAAATTTACAATCTATTTTAACAAGACATGCATATATACTACTTCACCATTTTTATTGGGAATAACATGTAAAAAATATGAAACATACATAAATTTGTAAAGTTATTCATGGATGAGGCCATACTCTTTTGAACCAAGTAGACTTTTGCTTAAAAAACTTAGTCCAAACCATTCTATTTCATTGTTAATGTTGATGGGTCAAACTCCGCCTTGAAATAAAATAAAAGAAATCGAATAAATCTCAAACACATTCTAAAAATAGGGCAGACTTTAACAGACTTGTTGGCTTGACGTAAATTTTTGTGATCCAAACCGAATCCGTTGGACGCAACCGTGGCTCGGCCCGTGAGGATTTCCTTGTCGGAAAAGCAAGATACCTGAGTTTGAACTTTCACACTTGGAACTTGAAAAACTAGTCCTTTTGGTGCATTACCTGCTCAGTGGTGCCATGTCAAGATAGTCCAAGTTTGTTGTACTGAACAATACTTTATTTCTTTTCAACAATCCTTCATATAAATAAATTCAAGTCAATATTGACTTCTGTGGAGACACAGAAAACTAGTAGAATTTGTTCAAATATATATATCTGCATTTCGTGCTCGAAAACCAAGTAGGAAGAAACAATAAGAACAACTCTCAAATCAAGCAGCAATGGGGAAGATGTGCTGCGGCAAGGACTCTGATGATAACGGTTTAGAGCTTACTGGATTTATAGTGGTGGTTATGGTAGCTCTTCTGCTCATGGCTGCCTGCACCAATCCGGTACCTCGAGGAGGAAGGCGATACGTTGTGTATCGTTTATGACAGAATCATTCTTGCTTTCTAGATATGCCATGTTGAAACCTTTTTTAAAATAAAATAAAATTTGAAACTTATTTTCTTAAGTTTCGGAGGTCAGTAGACTAGACGACTTGTTTCCTGTATCTAGTAATCAAAATGAATGAAGAGTTTACGTGTTTATAATATTCATACTGCTTAAACTTCTTTCCTGTTATTAAATAAGCTTCAACTTCATCCAAAACTTGAGGTTGAATCTTGGCATCCCAAAATTCTACAGCGATGCCAAATGACAACTTGAAAAAGACGAGAGATAAGTATGATTACATCGATGGTACCTGAACCTCATTTTTTACAAGCATATCTTTCTTCCAACTATCACCTTTCTCTCTCCTCCATTTCTCTCTCTTGGATGAACTTTTCAAGATTCCTGCCTCCATTTGGAAACCCAACCTTGAAGCCAAGACTAACAGACAGAAAGTGGAAACGATCATCAGTAAAGAGAGATAAACATAAAATGTATGTACAATTATATTCCAAAATGCATTTGAAGATCCAAACTGAAACACGGCAAAGTTCAAATACCTTCAAATATCGTAGATGTAATCGTTTTACACCAATCATATGAACTCTAGTGTTAGGCCACCCTTGAGTTCGTGGACTTCTAAGGGTAAAAATGTTCATGTACAATCAAAAACAAACTAAAGTTTCAGATGCTATAGAAGTAATTTACCCATAAAATATGAGTAGCATTTTATTCAAGATTAACACATTTATACAAATAAAGAATCAGCTTTGTGTATCACTTAAATTTGTACAAGGGACACCAACATATCAATATACATAAAAATTATCAAGTATGAAGATAAGACATTATTATGTACACAAACAAATTACTGCTTACTGCAGGATGGCTAAAGGGGAAGCGGCTCCTCTTCTGTAATCCATGATGTATCTGATTAAGTTTCCGTTTGAAAGTTGCGTTTTAGAAATAAAGTTCTGTTTCCGTATCTGTCCAACATTGGGAATCAGTGGTGCACTCCGAATAAGTCTTGTCTCTGCGAGATCTGACAAGGCCAAGGTGCAGATACAGTGTTTGGAATGGAAAACTCGACCCTTAAAACCTCATGGATAGGACCTTGGCGGATAACCTTGAGAACTTCATCTCCTTCTTCTTTTATAAGATCCGCCAAAGATAGTATACGAGAATGGGATTCATCTCTCATGCAGAAGCCATGGAACCATCTGCCAAGCTTCCACCATTTTACACAGAGTTTGCGCTCTGATATTTTGCAACTCACGAGTGCATCAATAACTAGCTCAGCCAGTCCGTTAAAATGCAGTGAAATATCATTTATAAAAGGCTTAATACATCAGGGGACACATGTACTTGCCAAAAGGATTTTCTTTTATTAGGAGTTTAGGACTCCAATGTTATGGTACTTGCCAAAAGGATTTTCTGTGATTAGGACTCTAATATTTTACCCATGAGGCTAGAACCTACTTCATCAAATTGACTCATTTCCCTCCTAACTTTTTGAAGAGCTTTGCAAAAATTTCAGGATTGTAGCCAGAATCAACATTCTTAGCACGTTCAAGAGTTTCACGGGAAGGGGTATTAGGAGGTTGATCAGTTCTCTATTATACTTATAACAAGTTTGATACCAGGAGCAAGAAACTAGGCATACAACACAAGAACAAGATATTTACGTCGTTCTAGTTTGGTTATTTTTACCAACATCCACGAGCTAAAGAACTCAAAAATCATTACCGAAATCCACTAAAAAGGGAAATTTTCAATTCCCATTCTAATTATAAAAACCAATTCTAGCTCAACAGGGGAGGATTACTTCAATTTCATTTTGAAGAGTTTGCAAACATCGAACAACATTAAAACAATGCAACAATCACTCTCCATATCCATCTAAACAGAGGAAAGAACCAATCTTGAGGAACAATTAAACCACATTATTGAGTTTAGACTTCACCTGCACATTAAGACAATAGATGCAGTGGTACAAGCCGACCAAGTAAATCAGCACACTCAGCTCCGGTTCGAAAAGGAACATTTGGACATCTCTAAATCCAAGCTTCATTGACGCTACTTCAACAATTGCTTTATTGAAATCACCATACTCTAGTGATTCGGATGCTACTTCAACAATTGCTTTATTGAAATCACCAAACTCTAGTGATTCGGATGCAGAACAACGCTCCACAAACTGAATCAGAGCAGAAGTTTTACCCCTCATCTCTCTATGCATTGGTATCACCTCCTTTATCCAAAATCCCAACCTTAAAACCAAGCCTAACAGACAGTAATTAGAAAAGACCATCAGTAAAGAGAGAGATTAAGAAATGGTATCTACAAATATATTCGAAAATGATTTGAACATCCAAAACTGAAACACCTCAAAGTTCTCATTTCACGCCGATCAGATGAACTTTAGTGCTAGTTCGCCCTTGAGTTAATGGATTATGTACCACAATCCAAAACAAGCTGAAATTCATATACTAGATGTAATTGAGCCATAAAATATGAGTAGCATTTTATTCAAAGATTAACAGATTTATACACATAAAGAATCAGCTTTATTTATCATTTAAATTTGTACAAAGGGGACAAACATATCAATATACACATAAAATTTACAGATTATACAGATAAGACATTATTATGTACACAAACAAATAATGTTCTGTTTCCATGTCTTTGCAACGTTTGGAATTAGTTGTGGACTCCAAATAAGTCTTGTCTCTGCGAGATCTGACAAGGCCAAGGTGCAGATACAGTGTTTGGAATGGCAAACTCGACCCTTAAAACCTCATGGATAGGACCTCGGCGGATAACCTTGAGAACTTCATTTCCTTCTTCTTTTATAAGATCCGCCAAAGATAGTGTACGAGAATGAGATTCATCCCTCATGCGGAAGCCATGGAACCATCTGCCGAGCTTCCACCATTTTACACAGAGTTTACGCTCTGAAATTTTGCAGCTCACGAGAGCATCAATAACTTGCTCAGCCTGCATGTTAAAATGCATAGAATATCATATATAAAAGGCTTAATACATCAGGGAACATATGTTAATTAGGACTCTAATGTTATAGTAATGTAAAGTTGAACGGTGTTTATGTCAATAATTAAAGTTTAGGGGCTGTAAACCTATAAAGTTAATAAATAGTGCTATAATTCCGAGGTCATGGATATTTTACCCAGAAGGCTAGAACCTACTTCATCAAATCAAGAGTTTCAAAACAGGGGTATTAGGAGTTTGATTGGTTGTCAATTATACTTTATAACAAGTTTGATATCAGGATCAAGAAACTAGGCACACAAATGCAATCCAAGAACAAGAAATTTACGTAGTTCTAGTTTGGCTATTTTACCAACATCCACAAGCAAGGAACACAAAAACATTACTAAACAAAAGCATAATGCCAGCATAACTCTCAGCAAATAACTAAGCAAACAAATTTTTAGACCCAAATTCACTAAAGAGGAGATTTTCAATTCCTATTCTAATTAGAAAAACCAAAGTAAAAATGGGATTCTAGACATAGCTCGATAGGGGGGAATTACTTTTCAATATCATTTTGAAGAGTTTACAGACAATGAACATCAGTAAAATGTTGGAGCAATCATTCCCGAGATCCATCAAAACAGAGGAAAGAACCAATTTTGAGGAACAATTAAACCACATTAATGAGTTTAGATTTTACCTGCACATTAAGACAGTAGATGCAGTGATACAAGCCAACCAAGTAAATCAGCACACTCAGCTCCGGTTCGAAAAGGAACATTTGGACATCTCTAAATCCAAGCTTCATTGAAGCTACTTCAACAATTGCTTTATTGAAATCACCAAACTCAAGTGATTCGGATGCACAACAACGCTCCACAAACTGAATCAGAGCAGAAGTTTTACCCCTCATCTCTCTATGCATTGTTATATAACTCTTCCTCCATCCCTACATCACAAAATTGAAATTTGAATTACAAAATCAGTAAAGCAACTTGTCCACCACTGAATGAAGAAGGGGTAAATCGTATCGAGAGTCAGCGAATATTTAGAATATGTTTCACAAAGATCAATAGACATCCTTTTATTCCTATATAACAATGGAATACATATATGACATAGCAGGACTATCAGTTTTGAAATTCCTATTCAAAACTAAGAAGGTAAATAAAAGAAAGGACCTCAGGCGAACCGGAAGAACAAAAATCAACAGCGTAAGGAAGCGGAGGCCATCGGAGTGAAGAAAAAGACTCCCAAATGGAATCGGATCCACAAAGATCCCTCCAAAAGCGAGAGCAACAGCCCAATCCGCAAACATCACGCACCTTCAATTACCAAAAAAATATCATAAAATCCAGAAAATTCATAGAAGAAGATGAAGAAGCAATGATAAAGTAGACGTGAACCTCAAGGAAAGATGTGATTTTGAGGGCGACGTCGACGGGGAGAGAACTGATGATGTCGAGATTAGTAACAGCGTGTATTGATTTCATTTCTTCTCTGATTTAATTGAATCAATCAATCGATCGATCATTGAAGTTTGGGTGTACTGAGAAGATTCAATTGGGGATTAGGGTTAGGGATTTGATTTTGGGGATTTCTGGTCGTTTCTAAAACTGGCGGGTATTTTTGGAGGTGACAGCAGTTATGGTAAGATGTATACTTGGAAGAGTTTAAAGAAAGACACGTGGCTTCATTAAAAAGTCTTTAACATTTTGTTGTCTTTTTAAAATATACTAGTCGTTGGCCCGTGCTATGCACGGATACATCTTTTAAATAAATAATTAGAAAATTTAAAATCACCAATTAGATTTTTAAAATATGTTGAAGTCGTCCATTGAATTTCTCACACCATTGAAAGTAAAATTTATTTCAGTATTTAAAACTTTTCGATTCTAATATAGTCAATATGTATGATATTTTTATGTGAAGAGCTATTCGCAGCCCACTTTTGGGTAAATACAGCCCACTTTTTCCAATTTTGCCCTTTTCATTTGAAACCATACCTCCAATCTCTAAATTTGAAAAAACTCCCACAACTCTTCTTTTTTTTCCTTCTCACATTCAGAAACATGGAGAGAAATACGAACTCGAGAAAACACGACAAGGTTTGCAAGAAAAAGGTACGAGAATCAATTAAAAGCATTTAAAAAAATAAAATTGAATTTCCCCGCCCAGAATTGGTGGAATCGGATCTGAGATCCGATTCCGCCGTGGTGAAAGCGGTTCTGAGAACCACTTTCACCATGGTGGAAAAGGATCTCAGATCCGATTCCACCTAGGTGGAAACGGATCTGAGATCCGATTCCACCTTGGTGGAAACGGATCTCAGATCCGATTAGAACAAAAAAAAATTGAAATTTATTTAATTTAATATTTTGAACTCGTTAATTGTTTAATTAGGTATTAACATGTTATGGAATTGGGTTTGAGTTCGTTTAGACAAGACTTTGATTAAAGTTTCAGAATTCATCGCACTGAGGGAATTCGATGCAGTTCTATGGCCAACAAACCGACTGTCCAAAAAAAGGCATAGAACTGCATCGAATTCCCTTAGTTCGATGACTCCCTGGACTTGGAAAAAAACTCAATTTTTCAGGATCATCGAACTAAGACAATTCGATGCAGTTCTATGGCCAACAAACCGACTGTCCCAAAAATTGCATAGAACTGCATCGAATTCCCTTAGTTCGATGACTCCCTGGACTTGGAAAAAAAACTCAATTTTTCAGGATCATCGAACTAAGAGAATGCGATGCAGTTCTATGACCAACTAATTTTTTTTTTAAAGGTGATCGGTTTTCAAAACCGTTTGGACCATGGTCGAAACGGTTTTGAAAACCGCCTGAACCATGGTGGAAACGGTTCTGAGAACCATTTCGACCATGGCTGAAGTGGTTCTGAGAAACGCTTCAACCCAGGTTGAAATGGTTCTCAGAACCGCTTCCACCATGGCTCAATCGTTTTTCAAAAACGTTTCGACCATGGCTCAAACGTTTTTGAAAACCGATTAGAGTAAACCATTGGTGGAATTATTTTTTTTTACGTAATTTCATTTTTCTTACGTCGTTATCCGATGAATCTTCGTTATTGTCCCGTTCCGGAGAATTAAACGGCATCGACATGAGTTTTTTTGTAGTTTTTGAATTTAATTCCTTATATTAGTTTTGAGAGAGTTTGAGAATGAGTTTGGTTTTGTCTTAAATCCATATCCAAATGAAAAGGGCATTTTTGGAAAAAGTGGGCTGTATTTACCCAAAAGTGGGCTGTGATTAACAACACCCTATTTTTATTTGTTTTATTATCGGTATAATTATTTTATATTTTCTTTTCAATTTTGGAATTAGTTCAGATGTTATCGAATCTATATATACAGTTTCAACGTATACAAATCAATTAAAACTAACCAAAATAAATTTATATATAGGTATATATGATGCGCTTATAATATTTGTGTTACCATATCTATTATATATGATTTGATTATGAAATAAATTTAATTTACCAGTTGTCTTTAATAATTTGATTTATGTCTTTTTTTTTTCTTTCGATCAGTTTATACTTTACTTATAAACAAAAAATTTTGATTTCCTGATACATATTATATTGTCATATATATTAAATTTTTTAGGCATCATTGTCTCTCATTCTTTGTATACATCTATATAAAATAACTACATGTCACTACGATGAATATTTTCTCATATAGAAAATAATATCGCTAATGTTTTTCATATATTATTTGTTGCGTATTATATTTTATTCTAGCTTTTGTCCATTTTTACATTTTTTTTCTTGATATTGTGAACAAATGAATTGTTTTTCCACTATATTTGTGTTTTTATATATCGTTTAATTTGTTTTATAATCGTACTAATTTTATAAGATATACTTCAAAAAATTTGTATATAATATGTTACTTAAAAAAAATATATATTTCAAAACTTTCGAATCTTTTGAAAAATATCTTATAAAATTTTATTATAGTTTTAGTCCAATGGACCCGACCAATAGATATGTGTCACTTATATACATCTTTTTGGCTCGTACTATGTACGGATTGTGAGAGCATATTTTTTATTAATATGAACAAAATGCAAAGTTAACATATTTTTTTGTGGCCCGTGCTAAAAATGCAAAGTTGATATATTTGATTCTATTTATCTACTTCTATAGCTTTATTTACTAATACATTAACTTAATCAATTAACAATTTTATTTGTTTCCTTAAATTATAAATTCGTGCATGACCAAAAATAAAAATCTGTTTCCTTATTACATGATCTCATTTTTAATTAATTTATTATATCATCTTCAAAATTTTAATTTATTATCAACCTATTATAATTAGGAAACAAAATATATATTATATGTAATTAAATAATTCAAAAAAATAACCAATTGACACCTAAGCATTTTATGAGTGAAAAAATGAGGGCTTGACACCTCATCCTAATTGTTACTCCTTTAATATATATATAGATTTTTTGACGTAAAACTGTTATTTTTGTTTGTTTTTTGAGAGGTAAAACTTGAAACATTAATACATTCCTTGTACCATCCCGTTAGTAAATTAAGTTATGTTTGCATGAAGCGTATGAAGGTTGGGTTTATATATAATATTTCAAGTAATTTAAATTAGAGTTAGGAATATTTGAATTGAGAAATTTAGATAACAAAAAAATTTAACTCTTCTCGGCGAATCTACCATGACTGGAAAGAAGCTAATTCTGATAGAGGCAGGACTCTTTTGGATCAGCAGCAGGATAATGGAGCAGATAGCATTCTGGGTTGGGAGAAACCGAAGCCTGGAGAGCTCAAGTGCAACGTTGACGGCTCCATTTTCAACAGCGATTTGAAGTGTGGTTTGGGAGCTGTTTTGCGAGATTCAAATGGAAGGTGTCATAGTTTTCTGAGTTCATTCTATGATGGTATTTTTGATCCTGGTATTGTTGAGGCAGTGACGTTAAGGCAAAGTATTATTTGGGTTATCTCTTTTAACCTCATTATAGTGGTGTTCGAGGTTGATGCCAAAATGATCGTCGACAAGCTCCATTCGCCTCTTGAAGATATTTCAGATCTGGGTGCTATCATTCAAGAATGCAGAGACTTGTTGCTTCCTTTTCCTGGTTACACAGTTCGGTTTGCTTCTCGGAAGGTGAACAAGGCGGCTCATGCAATAATATTAGCTATTTTACTAGCTCTATTATGCCTTTATGGCTTGACGTTATTTTATGTAAGGATTCAAGTTTTAATTCTTAATAAAGCCTAAAAAGGACAATAAAAAATTAAGAGAGAAATTAATCTATAACTATTTCTCAAAAGTCTTGACAATCCGACTAGTTGAATGAGGTCTTTTTCTACATTCATGCCTAGGATTTATATATTTTTAACAAAAATTTGGCTTGAGTACTCTTTGACAATGAAGTTACAGTTAGTTTTCAACAACAAAAAAACATGTATCTTCGGTATCATCAGTAACACAATAAGAACAACTAAAAAGATATCTAATTTCTAAATCCACAGTAGGTTGCAATTCACAAACAACATAGCAAATTTTTTTTATGTTGCATCATCAAATTCAACAAATCAACATGACAAGTCATAAAAAAAAAATTATACAATTAGTAAAAAAAGTTATCTGCTAACTTTGTCAGTCATATACCTCTTTTTAAAAAAAAGAAACAAAAAGTTACATTATTAAGAACCATTCAAAGTTAAAAACTCCTATACATTGCACATTTATATAGCCAAACAATAATACCACAACTAGCACACATCTGATAAATTCTTAATCACAAATGAATTCTTCTTCCTATGAACGAATCAGGTATCCAAAAGCCAGGCTGATCAAAGCTACAGTACAAACATATAAAAGAGGAAATCCCACCTCAATTCTTTTCATATTTTCCCTCTTTAAAAACTCCTGCAAAAGGGTAAAAAAAGAAGAACTCCCAATATCAGCAGTCAATTTCGAAACTTCATTTTGCAAACATAGAAACTGACGGTGATCTGAATTAAGTAAATATCAACATACAGAGTAGTTTGAATCTCCGTTTTTAAAGTTCATTTTATTGTTTTACTCCGAGCAGTACATATAAGATATCCAGGGTGTGCTTGGTTTAGTTGTTAGTATTTGTTGTTACCAACCGGTAGATATTAGCTTCTTTTTCATTCACAATAGATAAAACTAGCAGTTTCTCAATCCTGACCAAAGGCTTGATTAGGTTTGAGGACAAGGAGTGAAAGTTATTTCGCGAAGAAAACCAATATCTACCGGGTAAACAACAGTAGCTGAACCAAACAATCGCATAGTGTCTAGCACATATTTGTCTAGCAAAAGTTAATGGCAATACACATGTATGCTCTCTGGCAACCAGAAGGCAGTAAAAAAGTTAGACTTCAGTAAAATGCAAAAGATACAAGATACTAACCAATTCTTGCTTGAGGATATCCTTCTCTTTAATGGTTGTACTCCTCTCATCGGTCAACCTTGAGATTGTATGATCAGCCTACAAAACAAAGAAAATTTAAGGACGATACAAGAAAATGTGGAATGTGATTAAGGGGTAAAATCTCCATAAATCCATTTCAAGGTTACTACGCCAAATAAATGAAGCTACATTATTCAAATAAAAGACCCTGTCCTATTTTGAGTCCAATATTCGTAGTTTCATTGCAAGTTCTTTGAGATGCATTTTCCATCAGAAGATAAAAGTGGATCATTTATTTTCAAGCTTATCGTCCAAATAAGTTACGAGTACAATAAACAAACCTGCTTTAGCTTTGAATCCATGCTATACAGCTTCGATTTTAACTCCTCAAAATCCTTAACTAGCTTTGGTTCCTCTACATCCTTAGCCAATTCCAATTCCCTTGCAACATTGCACAGCCATGGCTCAGCATTCTTAACTGGCTTTAACTCTTCCTTGGCAGGTTGGAAGTCTGAAATTTCCTCAACCAACTGCTACAAAAGGTATAACAGCTGTCAGATTCTAACTGTTTGCAAAAGGAGGCATAGGGACTTTTAAGTTGAACTGAAATACACGAGTAAAGAAAGGTTGCTTCAATTAGCAGGGTAGATCTCTTTTCTACTTCCTAACACTAGCATACATGCAACATAGGAGAAAATTGAGAAATGAGACAACACGAACCATTGCTTCGCGAATTCTTACCCTTTGAGGGGGAGGTATGTTTTCGATGCCACTTTGTCCTATACCTTTGTTTGACAAAATTTCATAAGATTGTTCTTTCTTAAACTCGCCATTATTTGGAAGCAAAATTGGTGAATGGGGCGGGCTTGAAAGAATGACCTTGAGCTTCTTCTCTTCAACGTATTTCCCACTTTCCTTAGAAAACTGCAAAAAACAAGAAATTGTTAGAGGGAAAATATGAAACACACAAATAACTGGAAGTTTTACCATGAAGGCTATGATCATTAAAAAGATATGAAATTCTCACCACGCTAGATGCAATAATAATATCCTCCTCGGTCGTTCCAACAGGCACAACTGTGCTTTGAATAAGGAACTTGTCTTTGCACTGCAAATCTTGCGGAGCAGCCTTCTGACCTTGCATGGTAACTACAAAGATGAAATGTGAACAACCCATCTATGATTATACTTCCCGATAATGTACAACAAAAAATTTAAAATTCAGTAACTTGCTGGTTCAATAGACATATTTCTCACTCAAATGATCTTAGAGAGTGCATTTAAATTGGTAACCTAGAGCAATAGTGTTACAAACATGTAATTAACTCCTAACTTCAGCAGATGATATAAGATGCAAAAAAAAGGATACAAACCTGTAAATCCACTTGTTGATTTTGGCTTAATTATGCCAATGTTGGGTCGAACACAATATTTCTTCGGGGATGTAGTCTTCACCTGACAAGAAATGCGGGTAAATGATTTAGTTATCCATTTCCTTTTCCACAGATGAAGCTATTCAAAAACTCTCATGAGCATGAAACATGAGTACAGCTATAAGAAGTTAAAAACCAGACAGCATAAAGTTTTGTAGCAAGTGTACCTTGAAAGCAACATAGTGATCAGAGGTGTTGGTCAATTGAATTGAACACGAGCTTTGCTTCTTGAGTTCAACTGGAAATAGAAAAGAATAAAGTCCAATCGAATATGTTAATTCGTGGAACAAACTTAACAATTCCCAGTTGTACAAGCTAATCATATATTTCACCCTTGTAAAACCGAATTCGGTTTTCCTCAATCATATCGAAGTAAAATACATAGCAAGTAAAATGAATGAGCAGAGAGAACTGACAGGTGAATCTGAGTTCGAAAGGCTGGATTTCCAACAGCTCCTCAGTAGTCATGATTCTGAATTTCCTTAAACAAAAACAGCAAATCGGCCAATCGACATTAGTATTTCTTTGCTAGATTTCAGGTCGATCGGCTAACATGAAACATCATAAATAAATAAATAAATAAGCGTAAAGCTAAAGTCGCGGCGGCATCATATAGATGATAAAAAATGAGAATTAGTATGAAAATAAAAGCAGTAAAGAAGCGAACTCACGAGCGATTAGGGAGAAAATGCAGATGGAGAAGGTGGGATTTGGTGATGGAAATAACTAATAAGGAGTAAAAGTGAAGAAAAGAGAAAAAAAGAGAGGGAGCGTTAGTTGCGTTGCGTGGGTCTCTCTCTGACTTCGACACTGATATTTTACCGCCCGCTGCTGCTGCTGCTGCTGGTGGTGGTGGCGGCGGCGGGTAGTGGTGGTTACCATATCTGCTCTCCGCTTTTATTTATAAATAACGGCTAACTTCTCGGCTTCGTTTAAGTGGTAATGTAATCATTTTTTATTGGTGTAGGCTATGGTCACTTTGTTTTTCCCTTACTTTGTCTACACTTTGTCTTTTTCACCATTGGATTAGCTTTTAACCCATGATCCAATGGTTGACAAAACAAAATAATGGTTACTTTATGAAAAACAAAGTGACCATAGAATATCCTTTTTTATTTAGAAAATTTAAATTTTGAGTTACATTTTGCTTAATTTTAGATTAATGTTTTATAGGTTTTTTTTTATTAGATAATATGTTGTGGTTTGTTTTTTAAAGAAAAAAAAATGAAAAATACCGTAAAATACATTTTTTTTTTTGACAGGAAAAATACATTGTTTATGTAACTAAAAATATTGTCAAATTTAATGTGTAGACATTTTTTTTTGCTGACCTTTAATTCTAAATTGACAATAGCATAAATTTTTATATGAGATAATATCGAAGGAAATAGTTTCAAGATTGTCTTGTTTCCATAACAAATTTTCCAAGATAAATAAACACAATTTTGTATATTGTAAAAATAAAAATTGTGTAGTTTAGTTGATTAGTTGTAATTGTAATAACATATCAAATGCTTTGACCACTTTTTAATTGTTTTTCACTAACTTTTTGTCTAATAGATTTATTTATAATTTTGACAATACGTTAAATATTTTTTACATATTTGATGTTTGAAATATCTGATAACGTACATTTAACTATCAAATAAATATGTTTAAGGATTAATAATATGATTAAGATCTCGTCTTTATGATAGAACTGAAGAATTTTACTGAATTTAATTGGACAAAATTTTGTTAGAACTAAGCAAAAAAGTAGAACAAAAAAATTGTAAATATTAAAAATAATTTTACATCATTTCAATACTGATGATGCACTTGTTTCAAGATATTAAGGGGGCCTTTGGAAATTGATGGTGAATAGCAATAAACATAAGGAGTCCGGCTTGGCTGGCTAACAAACAAGGAAAGGGTAGCCGAGCCATGCATGGCTTGGAAACTAGTAGTACTATTTTACCCACCAATAATTAGTAATTAATAATTTCATTGAAACTGATAATTACCCTTTACCGACAACTTTAGAGGACCCCTTTTAATTCATGAAAATAAAAAAATGAAAGAGAAAAGGTAAAAATAATACTTCCTAAAGAAAGAAATTAAAAAGAAGAAAAAAGTATTCATCAAAAAAGAAAGAAGAAGAAAAAAAAAGTCATCTCATATACATTTAATTTCTTATTTGTTTTTGGGTCAAAATGAGGGTCAAGGAGCAAAATCATTAAGGTGTATGCAAAAATATTCGAAAGTTTTCCACCTAAAGTGGAAAAGTTACCTTTTAAAATATGGGTTATTTTGATAGCCTAGACCACTAAATTTAATATGTTATTTAATTTAGTTGTTGTTATTGTTAGGATTAATGACATTTAAGCCCTATTTATTTATTCAACTTGATTGGAGTAGTAATCTTTTTTTTATAGAGAAAAACTTATTCAATTTGATGATATTTTTTGCATTTAGAGTGTTTATGGGTGTTATTTGATTTTTCTTTATCGAAATAGTAGAAATTTATCTACCGTCACATAGATCTGATTTATTGAAATATTACGAAGTCTATCTTGAAGATAAATACATTGAAGTCGATTTCGATAGATTTACTGTCGTTGTGCCAAAAATAGTTCACAAAATGCCATCGTAAAATTACACGTGATCCAAAAAGCAAATAAAACTTATAGTAAAAATTTAAATTGATGTAATTATGATACAAAATATTAGCCAAATAACTGACACGATATGAATGTCATTATCTCGAAAATATCACACCTCGACAAAATATTAAAAAATTAACATAGTATAAAGTTGTCTAGCAACAAGGTAAATAAAATGGTTAACTTGGAGTAATTGAATAGGATAATGAGTATTCTAAAATTTCTTCTTTTTTTATAATTAAAATTTCTATATTTTTATGTTACACTTTTTTATAATGATAATGAATAATGTATTATCCATTTTATTTTATTTTTGAATCGAAGATTTTAAAGCCCAAACTAATCAACTTCAAGTATGGATTGAAAAGAATGAAGTGGGCTTGCATAAACAGAAGCTTTTCATAAGGCCTAAGCTACGCACAACCATCATCATAACATGAATTATATTAGCTTATGTGATTTTATAGTTAGTCAATTTGTTAATAAAAAAATTCACAGTATAAATATATCTTATTAAATACTTAAGTAGAAAATCAAATTACCAATCACAAGAAGAAATCTGAATGTAGATTAAGTAAGTTTTTTGTACCTTGGTTTAGAGAGAGAGAGAGAGAGAGAGAGAGAGAGAAAAGAAACTTAATTCTTTGTATAGATTAGAGAGTGAAAAGTTGGCTCCTTTCATTCTATTTATGAATTGATCAGGACTCACCCAAATCACCTAACTATAATACTCTCCCAATTAATATTGTTGAAAAATAGTAGGAAAATATTGATAGGTGTTGAGAAATAGGAGTCTTGGATCCCTACTTTACTCGCTCTCTCTTTTTACTTTATCTTTTTATTTTTTACTCATTGACATACTAATAAGAACAAACAAATCCGACGATCTAAGAAGCAGTCAACATATCCAACATATTAGTTTTTCAATAAGTTGTTACTACTGCCAATTGATTGTAGCCAATTGATACATTCATCAATGCATGAGTGAGGAGACCAAAGTTCGGCTTCTGCTCCTTGTAGCTTTTTCAAAAGATATATTTTTGATTAAGTAATTTCATATCTAACAAATATTACTCTTATGGTTAGGAAAATTGAAAATGTTGCTTTTATGAATTACATGTTCAATATGCCACAAGCCCAAACAGAGTCAAGCTTAGCAAAATCTAATGTTTTAAACGCATGTTGTATTGATGTTTAAATCTTATCTAGACGCTTAAAATTGAGAATCTGATTTGGATCAACCATACCGTCTTGGCTTGTTTGGTCTCAAAATCCAATTCCATCTCAGTCCCCAACTAAGCCTTGAGAGTCTTCAGTCACTTTAGCGGCGATCGCCTAACGATTTTTAATACACAACGGAAACCCCGCAACAGTTAAGGATAGATAAACATGTAACCAAACACCAGAAAAGTAAAACCAAGAACCAAACAGTCAAAATGTCGATAGAAACAAAGCCAACAAATCTCAACAAACAAAGAAAGACTGAACTATAAAACAAGAAACAAAACCGTAGCAAGCAGACGTCTCAAACACTTGGAACACTTACCTCTCTTTCTTTTCTTGTCTTTCTCACACACACTCCTCGTGTCCCTTTTCTTCCTCCTCCTTCTCCTATAATTCCATTTCTCTCATTCTTTCTTGCTTCTCTGCAATCTCATCTCTTCTTCTTCTTCTTCTTCTTCTTCTTCTTCTTGTTGTTCAATTCACCAAAAATGGCCTCATTTACAGGAGCTGCTTCAATGTCCATCACCCCTCTTAAGCTTGGGGTAACTAACTAACTTTCTTTCTTTTTCTTGATTTTGCTGTGTTTCTTATCAATTCTGTTGGATCAAAATTGCTTCTTTTGTTGTTATATTGCTGTTTATTTGAGCTTTCAGTGTGATCTTAGGAGGGTTTGTTTTTTCCTCAATTGGGTCTAAACATTATCAATTAAAGTTGTGATCTTTGTTGTGGAATTTCAGTTGTGTTCTAATGTTGGATTAAAATTGCTTGTTTTGTTGTTCCATTGCTGTTTATTTGAGCTATCAGTGTGATCTTAGGAGGGTTTGGTTTTCCCTCAATTGGGTCTAAATATTATCAGTTAATGCTGTGTTCTTTCTGGTGGAATACATTTGTGTTCTAATGTTGTTCTATTGCTGTTTATTTGATCTTTTAGTGTGATCTTAGGAGGGTTTTGTTTTTTCCTGAATTGGGTCTAAATATTATCAGTTAAAGTTGTGTTCTTTCTTGTGGAATTTCAGTTACGTTTTAATGTTGGGTTATGATTGTTGCTTTTTTGGTTGTTGTCTTGATGTTTATTTGATTGGAATTACTACGGTGGGGTTTCAATTGGATTTGGGTTTAGCACTTGAGAAGATTGTATCTTTAGTATTCCTTTTATGACGGAGGGACGGAGTGGAGGGAGAGAATTTATGTTGCTAACATGATTTGGTTTCACGGTTTGTTATGATGGTTCATGTTAGCCTGACTCCATTTTGTGGCTAAGGCTTTGTTGTTGCTGTAGTATTGCTTATAGGAGGGTTTGTTTTATCCTCTTTGAAGGTCTCTTAAGCTTGGGGGTAGCTCGCTTTCTTTTCCTGATCTTGCTTTGGTTTTTGTGTCATTTTTGTTTAATGTTGGATCAAAGTTGCTTCTTTTGTTATTCTATTCATTCTTTCTTTATTTTGATTTTGTTTTTTTAGGGTTATGTCTAAATAGGGCAGTTGTTGAGAATGTATCAATTTAGGCTCAACTATATCAATTAGACTCAACGTCTACCTCAGTAACGGAATTTGACACGTTATATATACGTGGTTGACGGAGATAATTTGACTGTTTTTGAGTAGTAAACGTCTGCTCTAGGAGTTAATATGAGCCTCAAATTCCGTTACCGATGCTTAAATCTTACTATTCTATTAACATGGAGTCTAAATTGGTATAAATTGGTAATTTTATACATTAGGCTTAAATTGATACTTTCTCCAAAAACCTGTCTATTTTGGTACCTTGTCTTTACTAGGGTTTCATTTTGATTTGTACTTTTGATGTTTGTTTGTTAAAGTACTGCTTTTAGGAGGATTTGTTTTTTCCTGAGTTGGGTCCATTATAAGCAATTGAACATGTGTTCTTTGTGGTGGAATTTCAATTTTTGCTGACTATTATGAGCCCCTACAACTATTATACTGCCATGCCTGAAATTGTTTAGCATATAGGTTTTAATGTTGAATTGTGAAGCGTTTATCAAGCTTTTAATCCTGTTGATTTTGAGTAGTTGTGATTTTCTGGGTAAAATACACTCGTGGAAGCTGAACTTTAGTGTCACTAATTTGATAAGCTGCAGTTGAGCTTCAAAACCAGACATTAAAGTCTTTAAAACCTTGTGTGATTACATGTGCTAAGCTAAAAGCTCCAATGGTCATTGACTAGTGTAAGCACTGGTGGAACTTCAAAACCGGATATAAAGGTCTTAAAAACCTTGATATGATGACATATGCTAACATAAAAGTCCAAATGGTCATTCACTAGTGTAAATACCGCTTGACTAGTGAATTGCTCCACAATTTGTTCAAAACACCGCTCTTCATCATGTCAGTAACTCCAAAGTTGATGGTCCATAAGTGTATTTTAACAATGTGATTACTCGAAATTCGTGTGATCAACCATTATTTACATTGGTTAATGGTGATTTGGACTTTGGTTTAGTGCTCTTTTGTTAGTGTATTTCAAAATTCATGACTTCTATGCCCGTTTTTTAAGTTTAAGGGCAATCATTTGGAATTCTGTTTTAGTGCCCTTCCGTTAGTGTATGCCAAAATTCGTGACTTTTGTGTTTGTTTTTTAAGTTTAAGGGATACTCATTTGGACTTTTATTTTAGTGCCCTTTTGCTACTGTATGTCAAAATTCATGACTTTTGTGTCCATTTTGAAGTTTAAGGGCTATCATTCGGACTTCTATTTGAGTGCTCTTTTGTTAGTGTATGTCAATATATATGAGTTTTATGTTGGTTTTGAAGTTTAACGGCTATCATGTTAGAAATGCCAAAATTTCAGGGACACTTATCTTAATTTGATTCTGTTGTCTGAATTGGTGATGTTGACAGGCAACAAGCAGCAAGATGTCAACTTTGAGATCTGTTTCACTTCCCATGAATGGGCAAAGCTTCCCCTCTCTTAGATTGCAAAGAGGTGGCTTCCGCGTTTCTTGTGCGGTACATATCTTTCTAGCCTTACCGTGTTACGTAATTTATATATAAATGACACAAAAATGATAATCATGTCAAATGAGTTTTCTCTGTAAATCATGTTATTGTGGCTGAAATTGACAACCCTATAAAAATTTGACAAAGTTCAAGGGCTTCGGAAGTGAGTAAATAGCTATAGACATACCACCACACAGTAAGGTCTAATAGACCCGGATCAAAATAGAATTTCTTATAAAGTCGTTGAATGTCCGATATGTTCTGAACTTGTGATTTTGGCATGTTAAAAGTGGTCTTATAATGAGGGTTTTTCGACTTTGTGTGTCCACCTACGTTGCTCTGGCACGGGCATGGACACAGGGTTGCATGCTGACCGGGAAACATTATTTTTAATATATAAGCTTCATAAAATAGCTTTACAATGATACACCGTTACCAATATTACACGGATACGAAAAGCGAAACACAAGTGACATAGGTGTCTGCTATTATCAGTTGTTTTACTTGTAAACAGAACGAACTTTTCATTTTCATTGTTCAATTAAATCCGTCTTTGGAGACAACACTCAATAATGTAATTTGCAATGGCAATATAGTTGGTTTCTGTACTCGCATCCGCCTTTCAATCGATAGGCAAATTCTAATGCTGAATTATTTCGCAGGCACAGCCCGAGACATTAGGCAAAGTTTGCGACATTGTGAGGAAGCAGCTGGCATTAACACCTGAAACTGTTGTCAGTGGAGACTCAAAGTTTGTTACATTGGGAGCTGATTCTCTCGACACGGTACTTCATTTCAACTCAACGCTTTAACCTATTCTTTTCCTCACAGTTGCCTTGATGATATTGCATCTATTTGGCATGATGATTAGATATCTCTTTGGTGTTTAGTTATTATTTTTTCCAATTGAAGCTAAAGTTCATGTTGAACTTTTGTGAAAGAAAAGTAAATTCCAATTATTCGGGTGTCAAATTGAGCAACCGCGTTGTGATCACATACTTGTGTTATGTGATATATAAATGTGACAAAATAATTGTGTCAAATGGGTTGTGTAAATTGTGTTCGTGTCTAGGAAAAGGAGACGAAGGCCTAATTTATTCTTGTTCCCTTTCATAGAAGTCAAAATTGGTAGAACTATGTAAACAATTGGTTGGTTAGCTACCACACAAATAGATTAGAAATGAAGTTGAGCTACTTCAGCAGAAAAATCTGAAGAGATATTTGCAGGAATCAAGAGGCAAGAAACGGAAACAAGAAAACCATAATGAACATTTATTGATGTCCGTTTAGTTCTCATTTTTTTTGTTTTACTCCAACTAGTAGATATAGTGTTTGGTTTCAAGAGTCAACACGCAAGAAACCTAAACAAGAAATTGAATCCCATAATGAGCATTCCTTTATGTCCTCGTTTTTGTTGTTTTACTCCGACTAGTAGATATATAGTGTTTGGTTAGGACCGAAAACAACTGTGAATAACTATTTTAGAACGAAAAACAGTTGAACTGAATAGGCTCTTGCTTCATACATTCTGCTATAGATACTACTATTATTTCCTGAGTCAAAATTGTGCTTGTATATGATGTAAATGCAACCAAAACTAATAATCATCTCAAACAATCCGTGTCCGGCGGGCTGTCTTTATAAATTGTCTTGCCTTACCTCGGGCTGTCTTTGTATTATTGATTCCTAATTGTGTGATTCAATCTGTATATTCTACATGATTATACACGATATTGTTTCTTTAAATCGCGTTGTCTTGTTAGAAATTGACATGTCTAATTATGAAAAATTGGGCAAAAAATGTAAAAAATTGACAGGTTGAGATAGTTATGGGACTGGAAGAGGAATTTGGAATCAGTGTGGAAGAAGAAACAGCACAGAGTATTATCACAGTTCAGGATGCTGCTGATCTCATTGAGAAGCTTATTGAGACTAAGGCTTAAATGGATTATAATCAAGAGTTTGAGGACTTGCTATCAAATTTAGTTTATATGTTCATGTTTTTTTAATTTTCTTTCTTTTTATCAAACAATATATATATATAAAAAAAATGTTGAATTTTCTTAATATTTATCTGTATGTTGGAATTAACTTTGATGTTGTGCAAAGTCTTGCCCATAACTTTAACTGTCACCTAAACTTTCAATTCAAAAATTATAAATGATTCCATGTGCCAGAAATGATGTTATTAAACGTGCCAACTATAGATCCAAATACGATATTGATTGTTGGAAATTTTGGAAAAGATAATCATCAATCTTTTCACTATTTGATTGGATTACTTTTTTTTGAATTAAGAGTTATTGAGAGCAATTAAATTAAGAGTAATTGAAATCTAATTCGGAAATTGGCAAATTAGCCTTGAATTTATGCTGTTTTATTATCTTTTACTTCTTAAAATTTGAACCTAGAATGTTATTTTTATTTTAAATAAATTCACTGTAACAAAAAAATAAATAAATTTAGATTATCAAAAAATTATTGACTTTAGTAAAGGAATGCTATAATACAGAAAAGGTTTAATGGGCTAGATTATATTAGGTAAGGGCTGGGCTTATGTCCATTCAATCTGAGTTAGATTTGGGCTGGATTTAGATTTTTCAATTATTCAGTCAAAATTAAAATGATATTAATTGGTAAAACTTACACAGTAGGATAATGGACAGATAATTGCCATAATATAATATTTACTAATATATATATAGAGATAGGTTCAAGTGAGACAATGAGACTATAGTGAGACAAAATATTATGGTGAGACATTGACCATTTTGGTAAGAAAAAGGGGGAAGATGGCAAACTTGTAAATAAATACACAAATGGTCAACGTGAGGAAGAAGGGAAAGAGGGGGAGGGTGATGTCAGCGCTGATGTCACATCTGGAGAGAGAAAAAGTTTTTATTATTTTATTTAAAATGCATTTTCCCGCTCTCTCCGAACTCAATTTTCAAAAAAAATTATACCACTGAACTCGTATTAATTAGGCGATCATTTTGAGATCCATTGTTGTTATTTATAGACGATTTTTATTTTTTTTATTTTTGTTCCAAGTCGGATACTTGGTTGTTCCAACAGAATACTATATTTTGTTCCACCAGACTACTCCAATTGTTCCAGCAAAATATTTTCATTATTTTTTTTTAAATGCACTCTGGGAGTGTAAAAAAATGTAATATTCTGTTGGAACAATTAGAGTAGTCCGGTGGAACAATTAGAGTAGTCCGGTGGAACAATTAGAGTAGTCCGGTGGAACAATTAGAGTAGTCCGGTGGAACAATTATAAAAAAATAAAAAAAAAATAAAAATCGTCTATAAATAACAAAAATGGATCTCAAAATGACCACATAATTAATACGAGTTCGCTGGTATAATTTTTTTTGAAAAATGAGTTCGGAAAGAGCGGGAAAATACAATTTAAATCAAATAATTAAAACTCTTTCTCTCTCCAGAGGTGACATCAGCGATGACATCACCCCCCTCTCCCTTCCCTTCAATTCACGCATGAGGGGTGCTCATTTAATTACAATTTTGCCACCTTCCCCTGTTGAATTACAAAAATACCCAATGTCTCATCATAAAAACTAGTCTCATCCTAAACCCTTGTCTCATTTGAACTTGACTCTATATATATATAGACTATTACACATCCAAATCATCAAAAAATACGTGCACAAGTTCCTGAAGTTATATATGCCATCCCGTTTTTGAAATATAATTTCTTTTTTGTGTCTATTGTTCAGCTCAAAATTTAGACGTGTGTTTGACTCTGTTTGGTTAGAATGTGCTATTTTAGGTATATATTTCTAGATTTCCTAATGAATGAATATACTACTGAAATTCAAAATTTATAGATTGTTAATGATCTCAAGGATCTGACTTGTAGATTCTTGTTAGTTCATGTTCAATACTCCCAAGTATTTATTTCAATCAATCAGTGACCTGAATCACCCTTAAATATATAGCTCTCAATCTGGTTAAGGGGTGACTAACTGTTAGAATTACAGGCTTTGTGTCAATGGGCCTGTTATCTTTAGTTATGCTTTGTAGGCTTATGGGCCTGTTATTTTCTGTTTCCGTTTTCTCTGTTTATTCAACAGCTATAAGTTGTTGCTTGTTTTTCCCTTTTCTTTCTAATGAGAAATATTCATTCTCTGAGTTTGTTAACACTCAGAAGATTATCATGGTATCAGAGCGTTCATGGTAAAGCGATGACTCTAATCGGATTTATGAATGGCCAGACGGAAGAAGTCTTTTGTAGAGGTTGTTAGAGAGGAAGAAGAAGTAACAGAAATTAGTTCGATTGTAGAAGAAGAAGACGAGATGCCTAGATACGTTGAGGAAGTCGATGAAGAGGAGATGATCTTCAGATCCACTAATTCGAAGCAGAATAACAGTGAGAATCCAGGTTTGATTCTAGTTAGTACTGTTATGGATGGAACAAATTACTTGATTTGGCGTAGATCTATGTTGTTAGCTTTAAGTGCTAAACGTAAGATGAGTTTTATTGAATCTAATGAGGTTCCAGAGGATAGGAGATCTGATGCTTATGTTAAATGGAAAGAAATTGATGATTTAGTTTTCTCTTGGATTGTGAATGCTGTGACTAAGGAAATTCGAGAGTGTTATATGTATGCATCTTCTGCCAAGCATTTATGGGATGAGTTAGCAGAGAGTTATGGAGAGAGTAATGGACCGATGATTTTTCAACTAAGGAAGGAGATTTGTAGTTTGACACAGGGATCCTCATCTTTAGTTGAATTTTTTAATCGTATTAGAAGGAAGTGGGATGAGTTGAAGATTATTAAGCCATTGTTGAATTGTACTTGTGGTGAATCAAGGAAGATGGTGCAGGAACAATCTCAAGAGGAACAATTGATGCAGCTATTATCTGGTCTCAATCCAGAGTTTGATAATGTGAGAGATCAGATTTTGATTTCAGATCCTTTGCCTTCTATTAATAAGGCTTTTTCAATGTTGATGAGGATAGAAACACAGAGGAGTACTGGTCTTGAGAACAAGAATGAGTTTGCTCATTTCTCAGCAAATTCAGGTGGACAATCTGGTGGCAATAATAATAGATCTTTTAATGGATCTAGCAACAATTATAACAGACATATGCAGCAGCAGCGTAATTACAGGAATCAGTCTTCTTCTGGTGGAGATCACAGGAAGCAATCTTATTCAGGTGGAGATAATTTTCAGAAGTCAAAGGAAGATTTATATTGCAACTACTGTAGGAAGCCAGGTCATGAGAGGAGTCATTGTTTTCGTTTGAATGGCTATCCTGATTGGTTTAAAGGGAAGAGAGTTGCTGGTCCGGGTTCAACTAGATATCAAGCAAATATGGCAAAGGAGAAGCAGCATAGTTGTCCTCTGGATGAGTACACATCAGATGATGATGTGGCTGATGTTAACATACAAGCAATGATACAAAGAGAGGTGCAAAAGGCAATGAAGAACAAGAGTGTTCAAGAAGGAACAAGTAGTAGTCTTGAATTTTCTGCTTTTGCAGGTGCTTGTGCTGGAACTAATGATAAGTTTAAGGATGCTTGGGTGGTTGATTCTGGTGCCACGGCACACATGACTTTTGATTTTGTCAAGTTGTATGATGTGCAATCTCTCAGTATTCCCAAGAAAGTTTTCTTGCCAACAGGAGAGGTGGAAGTTGTAAAGATGGCTGGGAAAGTTAGAGTATCTTCTACTCTTGTATTGTCTAATGTTTTATATGTTCCTAGTTTTCATTATCATCTCATGTCAGTTAGTAAACTTCTACATGATCAAGATGTTGCAGTACAATTTATGGCTGATTGTTGTGTTCTCAAGGATAAACAAGGGAAGAAGATAGCACATGCTCGGATGGAGCAGGGATTATATTATCTCACACAGGATTCTTTTGATGATAGTTCAGTAGTTGCTGCTGCAGTTTTCTCTCAGGACAATATAGACTTATGGCACAGAAGATTGGGGCATATGTCAAAAGATAAGTTGAAGCATATTCACCAGCATGCTGCAACTGGTGATATGTTTGATTCATGTGATGTCTGTATTAGAAGTAAACAAATCAGACAACCTTTTGGTCATAGTTCTATCCAAACTACCAGGTGTTTCGAATTGGTACATATAGATTGTTGGGGTCCATATCAGCAAATGTCTTGTACTGGAGATAGATATATGCTTACCATTGTTGATGATTTCTCAAGATGTTTGTGGACAGTTTTGTTTAAAACTAAGGATCAAGTTTCCCAGTTGCTTGATGCTTTTGTGAAGATGATTTTCACTCAATTTGAGGCTAAAATCAAGGTAGTTCGTACTGATAATGGCACTGAGTTTACAGGAAGGCATACACAGGCTATATTTACTCAACAAGGCATAATACACCACAAGACTTGTCCTCACACTCCTCAGCAGAATGGAGTGGTTGAGAGGAGACATAGATCTTTAATGACAATTGCAAGAGCTTTGCTTAAAGATGGACATTTGCCAATTAAATTTTGGGGAGAGGCTATTATGCATGCTGCAGTTTTACTTAATGTCTCACCAACAAAACTTCTTAAGTGGAGATGTCCATATGAAGTTCTGCATAAAAGGAAGCCTGATTACAACCAGTTTAAGGTGTTTGGGTGTGCTGGTTATGTGTTGAATAAGAATCCAGATAGAGGGAAGTTTGATGATAGGTCTGCTCATTGTGTTTACTTGGGTGGTTCATCAGGACAGAAAGGTTGGAAGTTATACAACTTACAATCTCACAAATTATGTGTTTCTAGAGATGTACATTTTCTAGAATCATCTTTTCCTTTTAATAAAGATGTAGTAGTACCAAATGCAGGTGTGGTTGAACAAGATGTGATTCAGCCTGCTATACAAGTGATGGAGGAAGAAGCAGAGTCCTCTATTAAGAATGATGTGATGCATTCTGATGAATCTATGGAATCCAGCACAAGGACAAGTAATAGGAAGTCAACTAGAGTGTCTAAGCAGCCTCAGTGGATGAATGATTTTGTTGTTAATCAAGCAAGTGTGACAGATTCAGTGGTGTGTTTTTCAGCTGAGTTTCAAGCAAGTTTATCTTCTGTGGTTGTTATTAAAGAACCAAGAACTTATGAAGAGGCTAGAGGAATACCAGAATGGGAACAAGCAATGAAGGAAGAGTTAGATGCTTTGAAGAAAAATGGGACATGGATTATGACACAGCTGCCATTAGATAAAAGAGCTATTACTTGCAGATGGATTTTTAAGATTAAATATGCACCAGATGGTTCAGTCTCAAGATACAAAGCTAGATTGGTGGCTAGAGGTTTTGATCAAGAATATGGTATTGATTATCATGATAGTTTTAGTCCTGTCACTAAAGTTTCTACTGTGAGAGTTTTTCTTGCTGTAGCTGCTATTAGAAACTGGTCAATTCAACAAATAGACATTAACAATGCATATTTACATGGTTCTATAGAGGAAGAATTATATATGGTTGCTCCACCAGGGTATGCTCAAGCAGGGAAGGGTCTTGTTTGCAAGCTTAAGAAGTCACTGTATGGCTTGAAGCAAGCTGGTAGACAGTGGAATAAGGTTTTTACAGAGAAATTGCTTGAGTTGGGATTTGTTAAATCCATCCATGATTATTGCTTGTTCACGAGAAAAAGTGCGGGACAATTTTTGGTACTCATTGTTTATGTTGATGATGTACTTATTACTGGTACTTCTTTGAATCAAATAGAGGAAGTTAAAAGAAGCTTGAATGAAGCTTTTACTATTAAAGACATGGGAGAAGCTAAGTTTTTCTTAGGAGTTGAATTAGCAAGGTCTACACAAGGCTTATGGATTTCTCAGCAGAAATACATCAGAGATTTGGTGTCTGATGTGAAGTTTACAGATGATACTACTACAGCTCTTAATCCTTTTCCTTCTGGGGTTCAGTTTACAAAAGAATCGCCAAAATGTTCTGATCCTGCTCAATACAGAAGGTTGATAGGTCGATTGTTGTATCTGGGTTTCACTCGACCAGATATTGGATTCATTACACAGCAGTTAAGCCAATTTATGGGGGATCCTTCAGAGAATCATATGGATATTGCCACTCATGTTGTTAAATACTTGAATAGTACAGTGCATTTTGGATTGTTTTATCCAAGTGATGGAGATCTTAGCATCCTTGAAGGCTATTGTGATGCAGATTGGGGGCGATGTAAAGCTACTCGCAAGTCAATCACTGGCTATTGTATGTTTGTTGGTCCCTGTCTTGTTTCTTGGAAGTCAAAGAAACAGAGTACTTGCAGCAAAAGCTCAGCTGAATCCGAATATCGTGCTATGGCTACTGCATCGTGTGAATTGAAGTGGTTGGTGTATTTGATGCAGGAGTTTGATATTAAGCCACAACTTCCTATACCTCTGCGCTGTGACAATCAGGCAGCCATTTATATTGCAGCTAATCCTGTGTTTCATGAACAAATGAAACATGTCGAAATTGACTGTCACATTGTTCGTGAACATCTACAGAAGGGTTTTCTTTACACACCTTTCGTTGCTTCTCATCAGCAACTTGCTGACATGTTCACAAAGCCGTTGACCGGAGCTCAGATGCAATATGCTTTAGCCAAGATGAACATGTTGTCATCTGGTTCATCTTGAGGAGGGGGTGTTAGAATTACAGGCTTTGTGTCAATGGGCCTGTTATCTTTAGTTATGCTTTGTAGGCTTATGGGCCTGTTATTTTCTGTTTCCGTTTTCTCTGTTTATTCAACAGCTATAAGTTGTTGCTTGTTTTTCCCTTTTCTTTCTAATGAGAAATATTCATTCTCTGAGTTTGTTAACACTCAGAAGATTATCACTAACCTCCCATCGATTATCAACAGTGTATGGTCCCCAACATAAACTTGATAAGTTGAATAGTTATAGTGGTATGTAATAAGATCCACTATCAATTTTCAATCATAACTATAATTGAACTTTTGAAATCAACCTACACTTGGGATTCCCCAACAGAAATGATGGTAGTGGAAGGCAGACAGAAAGCAGATTTAATTTACCTTAATAACCAACACTAGTATTATATTAAACATGATTAGTTAACATGTGACACTCTTGTCAATTATTTTTACCTAATCCATATGGGATCTTGGTGTGTCTCACATGCTTTTCAAATGCAGTTAAATTACCTTTTTTTTTAAAAAAATTGTTTGCCCATATTGATTTGAATAAAAAACCATGTGCCCCCCTTCATCAACTCACAATCAAAGTAGAAATAACCTTAACAGCAGTTAATTGCACGGTTGATACTGAATTTTATTACGTATTTTAAAAGTGTCTCAATAAAGTTATAAAATTCAATATTGAATAACTTTATGGAGACGAAATAATGTTGAATGATCATTTTAAGACAATCATCAAAATTCAGTAACTGTTAGTACATTTAATCAACGTAGAAACAAATTTCAGTTCCAACTTTGTTAAATAGCACAATTCACCAGCATAAATTGAAACATGACATAACCCTATTGTCAATCACTCTTGAAAGAAATGTTTATGAAAAACGGATACATATTTCAAGAAAATACATTATATTATGCGTCAAATTTTGTTAGTAATAACTTTAATAGTGAAATTTAATAAATGTTAAGACTGAAATTTAATTATTTATTTTCGTCAGTAATTACTCAATTAGCTCGACCCGAAAAATCCTTTTAACATCCAATAAATACCTATAACATATTTTAGTACTTTTTTTTTTATATAAAACATATTTAGTACTTTATCCCGACATAAGTGCACGAGTTCTAATTATATGCCAGAAATAATATTTTCCCAAAATATCAACAAAACAATATTGCTATGAATTTTCACAAACTCACAATCAAGATGAACAAAAAATAAAAAAAAACTACTGACAATATGTTGTATACGTAATTAATGAAGAATTAACATGAAAACTAGTGAAACAACACTGCCAAAAACTACTTACAACTGATTTGATCGTCAGAGCGTCTTCAAATCAACTATTAACTAACGGTCTTATATATCCTGATTTGAGCGTTGAAGTATCTCTACTAGGAAATCAACCATTTTTTCCCTCTAGATCACCATTATTGAACTACCAAAAAGCTCATACATGTAGCAACAACTAACATTGCCAAGTTTCGAGGCGAAGCAGAAGCTGAAGAAGCGGGAAATGACCCGAAAGGCGAAAATGCAGAGCCCGGACCAGAAGCGAAAAATGCATCAGGATTTGGGGGGCTTGGATTGGAGGGAATTGTGGGAAGAGATGTCACACTTGGGGTAGGCAAAACACCACCTTGTGAAGGCAGAAGAGGAGCTATTTCAGGTGAAATTTCTTGAAATGGTGAATTTGAATTTGGGGAAGTTGGGATGGGTGAAGGTTGTGATTTTATCATAGTGGATGAAGAAGAAGAAGATGGAAGAGATTGAGAGATGATTAAAGATGTAATAAGTGAGAAGAGAAACCAAAAGGAGGCCATTCTAATGATGAAAGAAATCAATGGAACACTTATTAGTGAGAATTATTATGTACAAATGCAAATGAAAATGTAATGTGGGGGTTTCCACTTGTGGTGGGTTTTTTTTGGAATGGCTTATATATGCTCAATAACTCCTTCAATTTGACATAAAAAGTAAATTGGCTCGCAATAATTAAGTAGTGTTTCCTTAACTTACTTAATAAAGTGGTTTATTTGACTATTTAAATTTGTTTAAAGTGATCCATTTGTCTCTTTTCTTTTTTTAAAGAATTTGTTTGCCTCTTAAATTTATTTACAATGATATCTTTACTCCTTGAAATATGAATAAAGTGGTATACTTTGCAATTTATCAAAAGTCACTCTTATTTTGACTTGTGAACTTAAGAAATTTTATTATCTCACCTTAACAAGTTCAATGAGGTAATGAAAAACTCTAAAATTTACAGAGTTTTATCAAGTTCAAACAGTTTCTAACTTTAATGGATTTATTCGTAATATTTAATGTTTTTTAGGCAACAATTATTTGATAACATTTGTTTTCAAGTAAATCAAAATTATTGACATGTGTTTTCTCCAAGTATTATTTGTAACGTTCTCATTCATCTATCAAAATTACTAAAAACTCTATCAATATCACTATCCAACTAATTTGAAATTTTACCAACTATAATAAGTCAACAAGAAATATTACGAAATAATAGATCAGTGATAAATGTTACACATGACATATAAAACCTAACAAATTTTGTAGATTAAGAGTCAATTAGTATTTTTAAATCAATTATAGCATTACTAATATTATGACTCCTCTTAAAAAACAAAAAAAAAATATTATGACTCCTCTTGCTAAAAAAAAATAAAATATTATGACTCCTAAAGTCCATTTTTTTCCACATAAAATATTTGAGTTTTACACTATCTAACATTAAAGTCAAAACCAATAATAAAATGTGGTCAAAATAAATTTTGAATATAAATTTTTTGTTGATTTGTGCTTCAATATTACAAAAAAAAAAGATTAAAATGTTCTTTATTGAAAAAAAAACTTTAAAAATTATAATATTAATAACATTGTAGTTTTAAAGCGATAAATGTATTTTATTCAAATATATTTTTAAAAAATGACACTTGACTTATGGGGGGTTTTGTAGGGGGCAATACTCATAAAGCCATGTGGGAAAGTAATGATTAGGTGGCTTTGAGAAACTTCAGATTGGCATGTTTGTATAAGACAAAGATTGGTTGAACTTTGTTTCCACATGTTTGTTTGGATTTCATTATTTTTATTCCCTTTTGTTTTGAAAAACCAAAAAGTTTAGAGTAACTATGTTACATGTCCGTGAAAGCCGCAACGTCATATAGAGATTTACGAGATGCTTCACATATAACTCCATTCATCAAAACTTCAATGTCGACGGCAAAAATCAAATTCCGATGGAAAGTGCACAAAAACTGCTTCCTTATCGTTGAACCATTCATTTCCATTTTGATATAAATGTTCGATAATTTATGTTACCAAACTTACCAAAATAGTAAAATGTCTAAAGTCAAATTGCATTCATATTTCTTGATCAACATTCACATGTTCTATTTGAAGCCTCATTTCCCGTGCCATTGACATTGTAAATATTGAATAAAAATCTTACGTAACAGTAAATTCACATACTAAATGATTTTATTGACGCGACAATTAAATTTTGATTAACATTTGATCCTTTCCTTTAAAAGTATTTTTAAATGAAAACAACTTAGCATAGGCTCATTTAAGCACTCAAAAAAGAAAATCTCATGCAAAATGACTGGACTGGTCAAGCTCGCCTAGACCTTTGAGATCTAACTTATTCCCAAGCTGATGAGGGAGTGGACTCTCGTACAATAATCAAATTTTCAAAATTCAATGAAATTATGAAGAGGAAAAAATTTACTTACTTTAAATGGTAATAATGATGATGATACAGAATACAAAAAAGATATACAGAGATATGTCCTTAGAGAGGACTTTGCACTATACTATGAATTAAAAATTGAATTACCTTGACACATTAGGCCCTGCCCCTAATGTCTTTCATCCCCAGAATTGAGAGGTCTTTTAGCCCTTTAATGATCTATCCCATTGAATCTTTGATAAGGTAAACTTCTATCGTATCTGCAAATAAAAGCATTTCATTACTACCATGAATTACGGATTTTCTTTAGACATGTTCATGGGTCGGACTGATGCCTAAACAAGCTTGACAAATAATTAACTACCTTGTCTAAATGCACCTCAGCACGTACTTACTCACATCAGGCTCAAGCCAGGCTGAATCGGACTAAGGGAACTAATTCTCTTAACTATAATAACAAACAATCGAAATGTAGAAAATAAGATTTAGTTAATTAACTCAATAATACTCGATGAACATAATCTTACATAAACAAACATTTTATGTAAGATTTGGGCTTTCAAGATAATACTCAAAAACTCATTTTATGTGCGGGTTTATCCAAATCCAAGGCGGATCAAATGTCAAATATGCAATGTCCAAGCCCAACTCATTAAGGACGGACTTCCGGGTGATGATGAGGTTCTTTTTTTCAGACAAATCAAGAAGCAAAAGAAAAGAACAAACCTTGTGGTTTTCAAAGGCAACGAGGCAGCCGATGCAACTCTGATGCCACTAACAAAGCAGCATTTGCTAAATCAGGTATGCTGGAATGTTTAAGCTCCGAAACAATAGCTTCAATTTTCGAAACCTCGGGTACAGATATAGACAATATCATAGCATGTGATAAATATTGCCTACAAGAATAGCCAAGAGAATGCAGGATCCGCTGCAAAAGTATGTCCGGCACAGCCTTGTGTCGAGACTCGAGTATTGCACTGACCTTTGGAAGGTTAGTTAGAAAACCAGTTGTAGCTTCTCTTGGAGCTGCCTTCAGTAGCAAAACCACACATTCAGATGCTATCTCTGATATACTTGCTTCGGATGATCGGCTCAACTCCAGGAAGAGTCTTACATTGCTACCAAAGTCCATTATATCTCTTATGAATTGTTGCTGTTCAATTGGACCACTTGACTCGGACGAAACATCGTTTAGAAGTGCCGGTTCTTGTCTGTAGGCTAATCCTCTTTTTCTACCAACTGAACACAGCAGGAAAGCCCTACATAGTCCAAGAGTTGGCTCCAGAAAATCTTCCATATCTTTTGCACACACAAACTCCAAAAGGTTCCCAATCCTTCTAACTACTTTTAACTGAGAGAGTAGCTTCGATTCCATTTCGGGAGCTGATGCCAACGTAAGACATAGCTGAACATTGTTTACATTAGCACTTGACAAATCACCAAGCAAGAATTCAAAGCACTGAGATACTGTCTTGAGATGTAAAATGTCCGAAATTTTGATGTAATTGAACTCGATGAGCATGATAAGAAGCTTTTGCGCATACATAGGAATTGGATCTTCATCTTCACTAAATGTGGGGTAGAGAGGCAGGAAGTGGTTATTGGAAATCGATTTCAAAGCTCGTGATCTTTGCTCGTCCTCAATAGGTTCATCTAGAAAGATTACCATCACATCAAACAGGATTTTTAGGCATAAAAATCTGGCGTCACCATCTTTATTTCCCTTATAAAGAACAGCCAAACTGGGGAGAATTTCCCCAATAAAAATATCAGGGCTTAGAAGAACCAAAGGAGACTCTTCTGCAACAGATTCAAGAACCCGAAGAAGAGTTATCTGGAAGTCATCTCTGCCCTGAAGAACACAAAAATAAAGACAAGAAGTTTGATTATCATTTCCAAGCTCAATTCATTCAGACAACAAAAACTTGGGTGGGTAGTTGTGACAACAATGTGGGATTGGCATTTGCCAATCAGTAATAACAACTAGAAATTAAATTCCATCTGAACTGAACATATGTCGAATTCGTGACTGTTTTAACTGAACTTTCTGGCTCTTTTGAACAGAGAATGAGCATGTAACTGTAAAGTCTCAAGCATTTTACCAGTTAAGAACAACATTTGATATTAGAAAAGACAAATGAATCCAAGTTAAATACGGAATATGAGCAAGGTACAAATTGTCTGATGTTGCACAAAAAATTGCACTTGATAAGTGCCATTTGCATGACATTGCCAGCAAAACATATCCTTTACTAACCATATTCTACTCCAATTATACTCGACCAAAACCAATCACTTAAGACACATGCTAGTTGGTTTGAGGCTAGAGAGATACTGCCAAACACCAACTTTCACCATAATAAAATCCTAAATGCAACTTAAATGAGTCAACAAACTACGAATACAAAAGCTGGAGATGAATTAACTATAGAAGTGTGCACACATTGCTACTTACCTGGAATGGTGTCTCCACAATCTTGACCAAGTTTGCCAACTGCTGCAGCACTTGAACATTAACCAACTTGCGCTTAAAAGATGAGCTACCTAGCAGATGAAGAACAACCGGAAACATATGAATGTTGCTCTTTGGAGCAACCCGATTGGCGATGCCAGAGATCTGTCCATGCCGCCTTCCACCCATTATTTGCTGAATATCTGAAGTTATTGTATCAAGTAAGGTTGGCACGGCAGATGCCACAATGCGGACAAATGCATCTAAGCACTGCTGTAAATAGTTATCCTTCTCTTTTGCCAGCCTGTCCACTGCAGAAAGTAACTTTTGATTGCAAAAAAAGTGAGGTAGCCATCTCCTGCCATTCTTGCAAAGAAGAGCCATAAAAAGAAGTGCCTTTCCCCTCAATATTTCACTGCCCTGCTCAATGAGAGACAAGAGAATTGGAAGTAGATTCTTGTCCTCTGCCAAGGGTAAAAGGTGTCGCCCTATACTTGTGAACATATGGCTTCCAATCATGGCCATATCTAACAAATTCAAGCTTATTTGCTGTTCCCGTGGACTTCCCTTCACAAGGGCACATGCTATTTCCTTGAAAGAGAGTTTTTCTATAGCAGATTGAATAGTAGGAGGATTAAAACGAGCCAAACGAACCAAACACGATCCTGCAGTGAGCCTCATGCTCTCCTGTTTCCCTGTTGCTTTGTAAATGTAGCATAGATTATTGATCACATCTGAGCTAGCGAAACGAGCAGCCCACTGTGCTCCTTGACTGCAAATGTTCTCAATCGTCCTCAATGCATATAGCTGAGTCATATCATCTTCTCCTTTTCGTAAGACAGATGATACCAATGAAATCAATGAGTTTGGGACCTGCATCCAGTTAAAAAAGTTTCATACGATGAATAGTAAAGATGAACAAAGTAAAAGAAGCAGGATTATGCATAAAAAAAAATACTATTTGCAGTCAAAAGTAAGTTTCTACCAAGTACAACATGAGGATCAAAAAATTTAATCAAAGTTAAAGTGAGTTCTCTTCGAAAAAGTTTCCAAGAAAATTAGGAAATGATTGGATTGCAGAAAACAATTCTAAGCTGTTCTCTAATCAGAAAGCACGGATGTTGGTGCTTTTTCACTCAGTTTGATCCTGCAAACTAATCTTTTCTTTAAATCTATTTCTTTTAGATATTATTCCTTTTTTTTTTATCAATTGCCTTATCACATTTCATTTGTATTTAACTCTGCAACATTTACAAAACTCGTCTAGATAATTGAAACTACAAGTGAGTCATGATCTAGGCTTTAATGCATGTCTTCGAACTTGTTAGTATGTGTAGTTTCTACCATTTGCTAATCAATTTTTTTACATGTTAATCAATTTTATCATATACAAATTTCAGCTTTCATGGTTTTGTTTGACATTTTATATTCCTCATAGATGGAGATCATGAAATGCATTTTTGTTCATTAACAAGATTAATGATAGATTAATTTTATCTGAGAAAAGTATAGTGTATCAGATTCTCTAAATAAAGTATGTGAATTCATTTTTCTTAAGAGTAGATTACAATGTGCCTAATTTTTATACTTTTTTTGCAAAAAATAATGTTAAAAAAATTCAATTTAACATCTAGAAAATGAAAAACAAGTAAACTAAACTGTCCCTTAGAGTTTTGGAACATAAGCAAAAAAAAAAAAGAAGAAAACATCAGTTGGAGTACCAACCTGCCAGCCAAGTGTAGAGCGACTATCCTTTGATGGAGATTCAGGTACATTATTGTCTCTCGTCTGTTCATTCTGGGTGGAAATATAAAACAACAACTCACCTAAAGCAGCCATCGAAAATCTCCTCACCTTTTCCTGCCTGTCCCTAAGACCATCAGTAAGTGAGCCTAAAATTCCAGAATTTGCCAAATCGTCTTCAATAAAAGTAGAATGACGAATCAACAAGCCAATTAATGAAGCAAGTTGAACACGCAAAGCTGGAGCCTTAGACAGTCGGAGCATTTTAACAAGTATGAGCATAATTGGGCCATTGGTTAAGATGTTGGCTGCATCAGCATTATTGCTTAATGTTTCAAGGTATCGAATCACATTCTGCTTCTCTCCTATGCTAGTGTTTCCACTAAAAACAGATATAATTCTGTTGGTAAGTGCATCTAGTTGCTCCTTTGGCATCTTCGCAAAATCAGATGGCTGCAGAGCCTCGAATGGAAGAGAAGGAAATGCTTCTGATGCTTTATCAGCTTTTCTGCTGGGCATCACAGGCCTGACCGAAAGATCAGATGCATGCCAAAGGACCTCAAAGAGATTATTGGACGATTTTGAAGAATCAAACTCAGTAGCTAAGCCTTCTTTAGTTCTCTGAGACTTGAGCTGAGGACTAGCACTGAGTGGGGTAGCAGCCATGTCAACATGCTCTGAAGATGATTCCTGGTCATTTGTCCTTAATTCCTCAGAGGAAGGCATGTTAACCACAGGTGATGTTTCCCCTTGATGTGTGTTATTGTCCACCTCTTCAGGCATATTGCTAGGGTTGTCAGACCCATCAGGTTCATCATGTGTATCATCTTCTGTATTCTCATTAAAATCAAGTTCCATATCAGTGTTCTCAATTTTAACCTCAGCATCATTTTCAGAGCTACTAGGCATGGGTCTTCGGTAGTTTTCCTTCTCATTCTCCTTTTGTAAGTTTGTTTTAGCTATTCTTGACATCCTTAAGAGATTAACACCTCGAGTAGCACTAGAATGATCTCTTTGCTTCCCCTCAACCACTCTGCTAGAGGCTTTTGTTTGAACTTTCCGGCCACTCAGAGTACTCTTTACTGGTGTCTCATGGCCATTTGACCCTAATACAGAATTTTCATCTTGTTTTCGAGTCCCTTTTACATCCTTTTCACGTGATCTAGGAGGGGTTCTGTTTTGTGGAGTTTTCTCTCCATTGCGTTCGGAGAGACATGGCTTAGCTTGCAGTTCTATCATGTTATCAAAAGCAGGCTGAGGTGGTAGGGGCACTGGAGTGAGTTTAGTTCTCCAGAAAGAATGTCCACAAAGCTCAGTCCACTGTATTCTTTCTGCTGGATCTTTCACAAGGAGAGAATTTATTAGGTTGGCAAAGGGCCGACTAGGAGTGCCAGGAAGTGGTGGTGCTGGATCTGAGAGGATAGATTTCACTAGCTGTGTAAACTCTCTGCCCACGAAGGGAGGCCTGCCAGCATAACACTCATACAGCACGCAACCCAATGCCCAGAAATCAGATGCATATGAATGAACACCTCCATCCTCAAATAGCTCAGGAGCCATATAACAGGGCGTCCCACGTTTTGCTTGGGGCAACTAATAAGTACATAAAAGATAAGTTACTGTTGTAAAGAATAATAAAAATAATAAACTCAATACTATGATGATAAATTTCAAATGCCATGCACATGGTATATAAAATGCTTGAATAATTAAATAACTTACCATGGCAGAAGGAGTTTTAGATATTTCACTCAGTTTTCTTGCTAATCCAAAATCACATAACTGCATTGCACCAGATAGTGGAAACTTGGTTCACAAACACGGCAAAAACAGTGCAATAACTTAAACATGCAAATAAAATAAATTTAACGGTACCTTTGTGCGCCCATTCTCATCTAAAAGAATGTTGGAAGGTTTTAAATCACAGTAAATGATTCCCTTTGAGTGTAGAAACCTGAAATATTGTGCCTTATTACGGACAGGACACTGAAAACATAATACCTTACCAAAATCATATGATTTCAATAAAAAATAAAATCTATTCAGTATTTCTTACTGCAAAGCTCTAACTAAATCACGGGCAAGATCATGAATTGAGTCTTCAGGTAGTTGATTGTCCTGCAATTTAACCATAAAAAAATTGCAGTTCTAAGCATGAATTTGAATCCTTCACTCGTTTCAGAACAGATACATGCAGAGCAATGTTTTAGGCTACAAAAACAATGTTGTAACAGAGCATTCTACCACTGTCTTCCACTATCATGTGAATTGAAAGTTCCAAATTTGATTACCATTTATTCTAAAACATATGATATCTAAATGATTTCACAAATATCAATGGGAATTGCAGTTCATTTTCAAATTATTTTTCTTTCAGCAACTGAAAGATCACTTGCGGAGCAAGATCCCACCAATCAATGGTGAAATTTGACTTTTGCAAACGATATTACAGTTTAGCTGGCAAATAAAATTAAGTGGTATCAGAAGATTTTGAAGCGTGGGATTACTGAATGGCACCCTACTCCACAAACTACATTTAACTGTTTTACAGTGTAAAATTTCATTTTCATATCTTGGATCAACGAGAACATAGGAAGCCACCACATATTAAGACTCTAATTGTTATTGCATTTGACAAAAGATCTCTAAACTAGATCATGGATGCTGTATTATGCTGAATTGAATAATGACAATGTTCACTGCCTGCATTATGATCTAACCAGCCAAAAGTGAAATGACTGAGAGCATGACAAGATTGAACTTGACCAAAAAATATCTATCTTTCACATTAAAAAGTTAAGAAGGAATGTAGGTTTCCATGAATGGTTGATACCTGCCGTAATAAGGTCATCAAATCTCCACCAACGCAATATTCCAAGACTAACCACAGGTGAGCAGAAGTTTCATACCTAATAGACACAAGGGATGCAATTGCAATAAAATAAATAAATCAGCCAAACGAAAGTATATAGCTTGTAATAGTAAGCATGTGAACAATAATAAGCACATATCAGCAAGACTTACCAGGAGTAAAATTTTAATACATTTGTATTATCTAACGAGTGAAGAATCCTAACCTGAAAATAGATGCCAAAAAAGGGTTTCAGTGGATAAAGTAAAAGGACCACATGAACAGATAAAGGATTTTCCTTCAAGGAATGAAGATTACAGATGCAATGAGATCAAAGCCTTCTATGCAACTAATGAAATTCAAAGGATAAGAAAAACACAAAGATCACATCATTATTCTTCATTACATATCCCAGAAAACAATTCCTTGTCTTGGAACGCAGGAACACTTTTACTATAGAGTGGATAATGTGATAATTAGGTAATGGCGAGACCATTCAACTTGCACTCAGGGCTGGTCCTGAGATTTCGACAGCATTGTACAATAAACTTAAGAAGAGTGTCCATTCAATAAATCGAAAATACAATATTTTAGAATTTGATTATTGAAAGTCAGTAACTATATACTTTTAGAGGCCTTAACTCAATATCCTCAAGTAAATCATGTTCCCAACTTGTACTACGACATAAACTAAATATTCAAACAGTTTCAAGTAAACTCCAGTCACTAAAAGGTAGTAAGATGAACGTTATCATGACCCAATGTAGCAGCAGCTTCGCATTACTGAAGTCTAGGGTATAGAACATAGCTTATGCAAAGACCATTCAACTTGCACTCATGGCTGATCCTGAGATCTTGACAGCATTGTACAATAATAAATTAAGAACAGTGTCCAATTAATAAAACGAAAATACAATATGATAGAATTAAATTACTGCAAATCAGTAACTACATTCTTTTAGTGGCCTTAGACTCAATATCCTCAAGTAAACCATGTTCCCGACTTGCACTGTGGCATAAATATTCAAAAACTCCCAGTCACTAAAGGGTAGTAAGACGAACACTATCATGACGCTAATGTAGCAGCAGCTAGACATTACTGAAGTCTACGGTATAGAACTGTGTTGCTCGGACACTCCTTTTAGTAGCCTACATATCCGTATTGTGTTCATTTCATTTTTGTTCCTATTTTATAAAGATCGTATTTTAAAGATCTGTATCCATGTCCATGTCCAGGCAACATATATAGAACATAGCTTATGCTTAACTACTGGTTAAGCCGAAACAAACTCAACATTTAAACTCTAAACCACTTACGAACTTCATCATCAGAAACAAAATCACGAAACAACAAAATCAAATATCAAATCTAGAGCAGCCTTACTTCTTGAAGAACCTTGTTCTTCTGCGACTTATCAACGCTCTTAATGGCAAAATACTCAATTGTCTTCTTCTTTCTCCCCTTATATACAGTCTGCAAAACAAAAACAAAATATCAAAAGGAGCAATTATAAATTGTTAATTGCAGATATCAAAGCTTCGACGAAGTGATTACCGAGTACTTTCCGCGGCCAATGGCTTCGTAGATGTGGAAATGGTTCATCCTGATGCTCGCTAGGGTTACCTACAATCCAAACATAAATGCAAGATCAGGTCTGAGTTTCGGGTCCCGTTCCCGTGCCACAGACCGGTGAGGTTGGGAATCGGGGAGACGGAGAAGAAAGGGGATTTTCGGGGAGATATGGTTAGAGAGAGAAAGGGTTTAGAGAGAGATAGAGAGAAAATGAGATGGGCGGGAATAGCAGTGTAATTGAAAATTAAACCTGAAATTCAGATAAACGTGTTAGGTATAATGTTAATCTCGCGTCCAAACAACACCTAAAGGAAATTTGAATTTTTGCCTGCTACTGACCGTTAAATGTTGATTGCTGACACGTCAGATAGAGAATAAGGTCACGTGACTTCCGCGTGTTCAGATTTTTTTTTTTACTTTGTTTTTGCATGCAATTTGTGATTTATTTTTCAATATTTGCATTTTGTAAGTGGCTAGGTATATTCTAAGTTAAACTTTCTTTGATGAAGAGAATTTGTGATTAATGTTGAGATATAAAATTTTATTTTGAAATAGCTAATAGGCTAACTATAAAACAACAAGAGATTTTGGAGTTGGAGTATGATGTTTTTTGAAAATTTAAAGGAGATCGAGTTTATACGGAGACTATTTATAGTGTAATAAAAAAAATATGGAGCTCTATTTAAAACTAAAAATGTATGTATTTCGGAAGCGTATAATTTTCCTACAATAAAATAGCGTTTGATTTATAAAAAAGATTTAGGAAAAATTAGTCAACCAAAAATTTAATTAAGAAATTTTGAAAAAAAGGATGTTTTAACTTTTTAGAAATGGTACAATTTCTTAAATGTAGCCCTTTCCATATCTGTCTAATTACAATGTCATTGTTGTTAAAAGAAGTTACCATGTCATTACTTCTTCTTTGTAACGGAAGTGAACCGGGGCTATAGCCAAGCCTAGTCTTAGGTCTATTCCTGATTGGACTCTACCGTTATCAATGTCCAATTTTATTCCATAAAATTTTGGTGACTGTATATTTCATTATTGATTACCAGGTCTCAATAATCAGAATCTTTTATTGTCAATAACCACAACTTTAGAATATAATATCATATGTTATAAATTAATGACCCAAAAAATATGGAGAAACGTCTTTTCACAATCTCACCAAGCAATTACTTGGTGGTTATTAAATTCCACTAAAGAGTTCAAATTTCATAATTGTAGAAAGTAGTAAAAAAAAAAAAACAGGTATATTCCAAATAACTTAAGCCCAACAGATATTGGGCCAATATGAAAAATGGACATTTGGAGCTTCTAAATGCGAGCCAAATAATAATTGGGTCAACCTAGACTTAAATTGACATTCTTTTTAGCCACATTCTCATTTTCATTTTTCAATAGACTTATTTCAAATAAGGTTTTTGTTTTACTTGTTTGGTTAGAGATGATGTGTGGATTTCCTAATAGGTGGTGAAATTGCACATAATATGATGTTTAGAATGTCTAAGTTGTATGAAGAACACAAAGATGGTCGCCCTTTGAATCTGTAATTGAGAAAGTCCAATGGCACCCGATCTCAATTTAGTTTAGATAAAGTAAATGATGGTGGATCTTTCTTTTTTTTGTAAAGGGCAAAGAGCAATATATATTAAGAATATAAGCCATAATACCACAATAAAAGTAAGAATGAAAAGTTGGACACTTTGAAAAAAAAGTAAACGTAAAATGGATGATCAAGAGGGCGAAAAGATCGAGGACACATCTGGAAAAGACATAGTTGTCAGTTTAGAAGTGCCAGAGAACTTGGGATGAGTTGTAGCTTAGTATATTTATGAATCAAGAAATTTCTTGTATATATATGTATTGTAATTTGCTGTTAAATTAAGCTAATCTTGAATCTTTCGAAAAAAAAAGCTAATCTTGAAGAACATAAATGATCTACTGATCGTGTATAACTAATTTAATTTTATCGTTATAGAGTTAAGTAAAAAAAATAGCTCGTGTTAGTGTTGCACATTGGCTCAGTGGTAATTTAATTATCGGGTATGAAATCGATCTCAAACAGAAACTGAGATGTAATAACATTTTATCTTTTATACTAGCAAGTCTTGGGGTCATTTTTTTTTCTTGCAGATTTACTCATAGGATTTGGAATTTTATTTTATGATTGTGTTGTGAACAACTCATGATATAGTTGAGGAACTTTAGTGTGTTTTACTTAATGCTCTGAGAATTTTATTGCGGAGTAACTCTGGTTTAGGGGAAGGAGAGGGGTCTGGTTTAAAGGCATTAGAAGTCGTTTAAGGTCATAAACAGAATTATGAGAGGGCTTACATACCAATCTACCTATAGAGATTTCAACAACGGGAACCCAATTCAGGTGGGGAGTAATAAAAGCTGATTCTGGTTGAATTCACGGTTCGTAGTTATCAGTTTTCTTATTATATTATTTTGAGTTAATTTCAAATAAATACTACGTGGTTTCGCGGTTTTGCAAATAAATGATTGTGTTTGTAGAATTAAGGAAATTGTCAATTTTGTTGACGAAAACAATGTTAATTTTTACCTGAAATGTTTTTTGAGCTTAACTCTAACTTGACTCGTCAAAAGCCAGAAAAACATTTCGAACAAAAGATGTTTCGTTTACGTCAACAAAATCGACTATTTCCTTAACTCTACAAACAATATAAATTATATTCTTTTTTTCTCAAAAGCAAACTACATTCTTTTATTTGCACAATCAAGAAACCATGAAGCACTTATTTAAAATTAACCCTACAATTTTTATTTTTTCTATTTTTAGAATGAGTGCATGTAATGCATGAGAGAATTGTGGCACACGAGAATGCACGACAGACAATTCCACAACCCCCAATTGAATTAGATTTCATGACTTGTGAACATTTATTGTGTTTCCCATTTTTGCATGATACAAGTCACTAAAGTTTCTATATTCATTTATGATTGCCTTTGCCTCACCAAAAAACATTGATTGCTTTTGTACTGCTTAGCAACTTATGTTGCGATTTTGTTTTTTATAGGATTTTTCTATAATGTGCCCCTTATTGTGTCCAATGAGTACGTATATTAGTTTAATTTATTTTGATACATTATAAGTCTTATTCGTAATTGTTTTCTATATCTAATTAATTAATTAAAGGTATTTTCAAGATTAAAATTATGTTCTTTTGTGAATTAAATTCAACAAAATTTAGTTTAATTTGTAAAATTTATTAGGTATTTAGTCAATTCAGCGATGAAGAACATATCTAATAATTGTATTTACTTAACTGAATGAATTTCAACATTTTTTTTACTTTAATTACATTTCTCTTTTCTATATTTTTTATAATTTTAATTTAATACTAAAAAACGTTAATGGTCATTTTTAGGGGTATATAGATTAAAATTCGTTTAAAAAACTTAAAAAGAGGAGAAAATTTAGAGCGTTCTTGGAATACCTTAAAAAAGGAGAAAGTCTTATTTGAACAGTTTTAGGAATTTTGATGGGTTTGTTTAAGGATGTTAGTAAATCTAGCCAATTTTTAATATAAAAACTGAAAGGAAAAGACAGGGTTGTCCCTGTAAATGTCCACAAAATGTAAATTATATCACATTTTACAAGTTCAAGAAATAAGTATATTAGTTTAAGTAAATTTGAGCAGCTACTAAATCACTTTAAACAAACTTAAATAACGTAATAACATAATCTGATATAACGAGATAAGTGGGTTTTGGTTGAAAAAGGTTTAAAAAACGGGTTTTAGCAAGTGAGAAAGCAATTTGGTTAATTTGCAAATGATTGACTTGAAAGATTGAGATAGCCTTTTTTTGTTGACCATTCCCTTGACAGTCTCCACACCTACTTCCTCTGCAAAAATTCCTGATAAAGCCTCAGAAAATCAAACACCAACCGCCATTGTCATCTTCAACAATGGACTCCAACAGTAACGTATTGGTAACATATTTTCTGTATTCAAATATGCTCTCTCTGTATATTTTTAACAGAAGAATATTCCTTGCTCTTTCTTTACGTCCGCTTTTTCAAATTCGTAAATCTTACTCCATATTTTTATTTTCTGTGTAGGTTGCTACTGAAATGAGAAGCGGAGTTTCGGTCGGAGGAGCAATGAGGAATCCGACGCTGATATGTGCTCCGATCATGGGAGATTCTGTTGATAAGATGATTTTCGATTTAGGTAAGGCTCAATCTAGTGGTGCTGATCTTGTCGAGATTCGATTAGATAGTTTGAGGAGCTTCGATCCTAATCAGCATCTTAAGTTCCTCATTTCGAGCTCTCCTTTGCCTACTCTCTTCACTTACAGGTTCGGATTTGTTCTCATTTTATATCTTGTGGATGCTTCTAGCTTTGTTTAGAAGAGTTAATGAGAGTGACGGAATTAAAAGTTAAATGTTAATTGAGTTCAGTTTAGTAGCATTCAGTTTAGTTCATTAATTTCCCTTCAATAGTATTTAGTTCGATTCATTTCAGTAGTTGAGTTCAGTTCCAGTAGCATTCTGTTCAGTTCAATAATCAGTAAATGCACTTTGGTTCAGTAGCATTCAATGCAGTTCAGTAATTTCTTTTCAGTAAGTGCACTTCAATTCAGTTTAGTAGCATTCAGTTCAGTTCATTAAATTTCAGTCGTAAAGAACAGGGCCTTAGTCTCTAAAAAAAAAACTCCCAAAATGAGGTTAAAAGGAAAGTTTACGTTTCATTACTTTCACTGACCTTCTCCCAAATAAGGGCCTAAAGTGTGGAAGGTCTAATCTGATTTTGAGTTTTTTCTGTGTGTTTATGCAGGCCTAAATGGGAGGGCGGTGAGTATGATGGTGATGAAAACCAGAGACTGGATGTTCTTAGATTGGCCATGGAGTTGGGAGCTGATTATGTTGATGTTGAGCTTCAGGTTTGTTTCTGATCAATCTTTTTTTTACTTGTGTTAGTTTAGGAAGAAAGTAGGGGTTATATGTATTGAGAATAGGATGCGGGAAAATCGACTAAGGTGGTTTGACCATATAAAAAGAAGGGCCAGTGATGTGTAGGTTAGAAGGCTTGAAAAAACTGGTAAGGGAAGGAAATGGTGAGGGGTAGGGGGAGGCCGAAGTAAACTTGGAAGAGGGTGATTGAGAGTGATATGAATTTATTGGGGATTGAGGAAAATACAGTGGTGGATAGGACGGAGTGGCGGGAGAGAATTTTTGTCACCAACGCAACTTGAGTTTCACGGTTCATGTTAGCCGACCCAGAATTGTTTTGGACTAAGGGTTTGTTGTTGTTGTTGTTGTTGTTGTTAATTTATGAATTGGCTTAATATATCAAGGCCTCTTGTAATCCTCCATAGTATATGTTTGGCTCCCTGAACTTTCGGGATGTCTCATTTGTTCTATGAACGATGACCTCTTGGCTTGTTGAAGTGGTCACAATAATCTATTAGCTCTATGCACTCGCCTGAAGTAATGCACGTTTTAATTTGTACAAATCTCTCATTGTTATGTCATGTGGACGTAGGGGACTAATGACACATTTTAAGCAAGTTTAGTATGTTTTGTTGAGAAATAGGTTGTGTTTGGTCAATGTCTATTGTTGGGGTGTTGTAAAATTGTATGGGAATCAGTGATGAAGAGGAGTTAGGACCATGATTCGTGAACTTCTCATTACTCAACGTCGAATTGGGAAAAACCTGTCCATCAAACAAAACTTGAAATGAGATTTAAGTTTTGGAAGTGACAGGATCAAAGCATTTGTAACCTTTGTGTTGCTTGCAATATCCAAGAAAATTACATGCTTTTGAACGATTATCTAATTTAGATTTTGCATATGGGCGAGATATCTCAAAGCTCAGGGTGTCAACTGGCTAGTCTCCTTTGTGTATAGTTGTAGTAAGCAAAATTTGATCTATTTGGATGTATTTTATTGCGATGAACTTGACTTATTCGCCTTTAGTTGGTTAAGGTGCTATATATGCTAATAGCAACTTGCAAAAGATCAAGTGTGATGCTGATACATTTCTGTAAACTAATTTATGTTTTTCTGAAATTGTTTGTGAAGGTTGCTCGTTCATTCAATGACTCCATACGTGGAAAAAAACCTGCAAAGTGCAAAGTCATTGTTTCTTCACACAATTATCACAATACTCCTTCTGTCGAGGATCTTGGCAACCTTGTGGCGGACATACAAGCTAGTGGAGCAGACATAGTGAAGTTTGCAACAACTGCTTTAGATATTACTGATGTGGCTCGGGTTTTCCAGATAACTGTCCATTCTCAAGTAAGCCACGTAAGATTTCTTTTTTACTAGGGTTCTAGGGTCATTTAGTGTTAGATAATTAGATCACGGCCAGTGGCTAACATGTGAAAGAACATTGCAATGGCCAATGAGATTAACCGTACTACTTATGGGTGCTTTATGTAAATCTGAAGTTTCTGAGAACTATGAAGGGGGAAATTAGTTGCTTCAGCTCTTATGAAGACAAACCTTATGATCATATCATCATTTTCACAATGAATGACACTTGCGGCATTTTTCAGTAGCTAAGATTAAGAGTCATGATGTTTTGAAGTCATGGAAGCATAGGCAAAAACCTGTATGAGAGTCTCTATCAAAGTGCATGTTTGAAGCCCACATTTTTTCCTTATGATATTCTAATTTTACCATTGTTGTCTTTTCTTTTTTCTTTTTTCTTTAAATGCGTTAAATGTAAAACTTTGGAACGTTAACTATGAAAGTCTAGCCGAAATCTCTGAGAATTTTTTCCCCCTTTGTAGTTTTGTGTTTATTTGTTATATTATAACTGCATAGTTTCCTAGAATAATTTCCTAGAACTGAATGTTTTATTTGCAAAATATGCTATAATTCAGGTTCCCATAATTGGAATGGTTATGGGTGAGAGGGGTTTGATTTCACGCGTACTATGTGCAAAATTTGGTGGATACCTTACTTTTGGCACACTTGAGTCAGGAATAGTTTCAGCTCCAGGTCAACCAACAATCAAGGACCTGCTGGATCTATACAATTTCAGACATATTGGACCTGACACAAAAGTGTATGGCATTATTGGGAAGCCTGTAGGCCACAGCAAATCACCTATATTATATAATGAAGCATTTAAGTCGGTTGGTTTCAATGGGGTGTACGTGCATTTGTTGGTTGATGATATTGCCAATTTTCTCCAGACATACTCGTCCACAGATTTTGCAGGATTCAGGTTTGTTTCTGTTAGTATTGCCCTTCGTTAATAAAATATAATGTTTATTGAACTCATGGAATCTTGCTCTAGTTTCTCATGAATGTTTCATTTGGTAAATGACTGAATTTAAAAATATTCATCTTGTATGTTTTAATGGATAAATTCTGGTTTATTTTGCTACTAATTTCATATGATTCCATGTAATGGCTTTCTATTCTTGCTATATGAACCTTATTTCGCCTGTTCGTAAAATGAATGTTACTTTTCTCAAAACACAGTTGTACAATTCCTCACAAGGAGGCTGCACTGAAGTGCTGTGATGAGGTTGATCCAGTTGCAAAGGTCATGCTTGTCCCTGTTATGATAGTTTACAAGACTTATTAAACTTCTGGATGCATTTAAAATTCTTTTTGGTGTGCATAAAACTGATTTATTCTTGATAATTCTAGTCTATTGGAGCTGTTAATTGCATTACAAGGAGACAAAGTGATGGGAAGTTATTTGGCTACAATACAGATTATGTTGGTGCTATTACTGCTATTGAGGATGGATTACGAGGTCTTGGGATGCACAACAAGCCAAACATGATTTATTTTGTCTGATTTTCTGTGAAGATGTCTGATGCTTACTCTCTTGTTTTGCAGGTTTACAAAACATTAGCAGTGAAACTGGCTCACCTTTAGCTGGCAAACTATTTGTGGTCATTGGTGCTGGCGGTGCAGGCAAGGCACTTGCTTATGGTGCAAAAGAAAAAGGTGCAAAGGTGGTGATTGCCAATCGTACCTACGGTGAGGTTCCTACATGAAATCAGTTCTTATAATACTTCAATTCCTTTGAATGCCCCACCATTTCTGGATAGTTTATATTTAATGACATGCTATCATGCTGTTAGATTATGTATTATTCTTCTTTGCTTCAACTATAATTCATGATGGAAGATATTACGTGACAATTGGAAGAACTGAGTTCTAACTATGCGAGTTTTTCTTTCATGTAACATAAAAACCAGTGATTTTCAGTAATGTCAATCTGCTTAAAGCTTGCCGAATTTTATATATGAGTTATTGTTATTGAAGTCCTTGACTTATCAAGTTATGCGAGGCCATGATTATGTATTAATATTTTGTGTATACACGTGTTGAGGAAGTTCTTGAAAATGTTAACTTAAAATAAGGTGGATTTAGTCCCACCTGATGTTTTTACCTGGGCTGAAATCAGCATAACATGAACTGATGATAACTTAAAAGTTTTCCGTGCTTTGATATTCTTGATAATATAGACTTGCAATAAGTTGGACATCGTCGCTGTACAAAGTACAATTTTTTTCAGAGTTGACAAGGCATTTTATCATGATTCCTCTTTTGCATCTTATCATGATTCCTCTTTGGCATTTTTATCATGATTCATGATTCATGATTCCTATTCCTTTTTTGATGTAACCAGAACTTTCACTTCATAATGACTTTTTGATAATTTTGTGTAATCTATTTTACTTGCAGCTCGAGCAAAAGAACTTGCAGAAATAGTGGGAGGTGATGCTATAACACTTGCTGATTTGGAGAACTTCCATCAAGAGGATGGTATGATTCTTGCAAACACGACGTCCATTGGGATGCAACCCAAAGTTGATGAGACACCCGTTCCTAAGGTTCGTCCCCTGTCATTCTCTGTTTTTTTCATTGTGAAGAAATGTGATTCTTAAAAATTGGTCAAATGTTTTAAGGCTTAATATAATCTGTGGAGTCCTAGAAGTTTGAATTGTTAACCTGAGCTACTACTTTTAGGAGCCATATTGTTTCAACTTTCATGGAACAGTTAGAAGTAGACTGCACGTCTATCTTTGTGAATTCATGCTTACGGCGTAGATTACTGCAGAACTGGAATTATTTTTCTACCCTTGACAATTTCCATTTCCAGCATTGACAAGTCAATTCTTATTGTCTGACTAAGCGATAACCTCTTCATCAGAATGAGGTGGTATAGATGGATGTTTGGTGTGACAATAGTACTCATCAATAAACATTTACTGTTAGAAAAAGGGGGTTGGAGACTTTGATTTTAAAACATTTCATGTTAGCATATCCGTTTTGAAAACTAGCTCACAGAAAGTTATAAGAGACTAAAGCATCTGCTCCATTATTTTTGTACCTGTGAAGTTCAATGATGTGCTTCTGAATGACACACAAAGTTTGGGAACATGCATGGAGATAGACTCTTTAATACTTTCGAGTGGTTTTTCAATTTTTCGCAGAATGTGCTGAGACATTACTCCCTGGTCTTCGATGCTGTATACACCCCTAAGATAACCAGGCTTTTGAGAGAAGCACAAGAATCTGGAGCTGCCACAGTTTCAGGGTTGGAGATGTTTATCGGTCAGGCATACGAACAGTTTGAGAGGTTCACTGGATTACCAGGCAAGTTTTGTATTTTTAATATATCTCTAGCCTTTGTTCTCGCCTAGAAAAGTCAACTGCTCCATATATTTTGAAACCGTCTTATTTAGCCTTTGAACTTGCATACAGAAACCATCAATAGTTTTAGTTTTGATCGTTAACTTTCTTCTTGCAGCACCCAAGGAACTGTTTCAAAAAATCATGTCAAAGTATTAACGGTAAAGCATGTTGAATTGCTTTTAATTTTTAATATTTTTTTTTTCAACTTTGCTGGTTTTTTCTTTACATGATTCATTTCAAAATTCCTCTTTATTACTACTATTGAAACTATACAAAAAGGAACGCCCATTCGAGTTTAATTTTATTTTTGATCATTGTTGATTGCTAGTTGAAGAAATTTTTTTCCAGTGATCATCTTGGAAACGCACCTGTATTACGAAACTGAAAGCACACGATATTTCTGAATTTCAAACATTATTATAGGGATCTCTCTTCACGAATCTCGTTATTTCCCTTGAGATGTGTGTCGAGTACATGATATTACTTAGGAAGTTAGGATCCTTTTTCAGGTCTTAGTGACAAAATATAGTTAGAAAACAGATTCTTGGAATCAAGAATCAACTGAAAATTCCTTGCTGGTCCGCCAGTATCGTTGAAGTTGTCACCTATTATATATTGACAATATTGCCGTTGGAAATTTACATTTAGAATTTTTTTTTCTCAAAAGGCTAAATGGATTTAGCAAATAAATTGCGCCTAAAGAAGTAACTACTAATAAAAAATACGATTGACAACATGCTCAAAGATTAATAGAAAGTTGTTTTAGGTTCCTAATGCTGTTTTTTTTTTTTTTTTTTTTTTATCAAAAATCAAAATTTCATTAAAATCAAACAAATAAAATACAACACTAGGCCAATGGCCCAACATAAAAAAAAATTGGGTTAATTACATAGTAGTCATGGTATTTATTAATAAATACAACTTAATCATCCTATTAATTAGGATTCTAGATATATCAAAAGAGTTCAAATCATAAACTTTTTTTGTCACCAACGGTTTATCCCAAAATATAGGAATTTGAGAGAAAAAATAGGGAATAATAATTAATAAATAAAAAGAATTTATGTTAAATTAATTTAAAACCCACGTTGTTGTTGTTGTTCTTCTTCTTCTTCTTTGGTTCTTGAAACTATGATTTGCTTTTTCTATCAAAAAAACTATGATTTGCTTCTTAAAACTTCTGATTTTCACATCCAAAGGTAAAACTAGTCAAGAATTTTATGATTTTCGGTCATATTCAAGTTACACAAATATCAAAAGAGGTAAATTCATAATGGCATTATTTTGAGAATCTCAGTATATGAAGCAAGCTCCTACTATTGTATTCTTGGAAAGTAAGATTTGTCATTTTTCTACGATATATCTATAGGTTTAATTAAAAAGTGGATACATGTATATACATAAATATTGTTTCGATCAAATGTCTAAGAAATATGAATTTACTATTTTAAAAAGTCCTGAAATTATGTTGATCATCATCTAATATAAGTCCAATTCTCTTTTATAATCCATAGAACTCATTTAGAAGGCCATAAAATTAGAAGAAAATTTTAGTTTTTGAAATTTTTCAAGATAAATAGAGAAAAGTAGATTGAAAGCGAAATAGAGTAGTGGATAAAATATTAATGTTCAAAATGAATCGGTTAATTTCAAAAATTTACATGTCATCATCCTAATTAACTGCTTATATGACAAAAAGCATTATACAATTTTATATTTTGATAAAAACACTAATAGAAGTTGGTAGAAATGATAGAAAACCATAAAATATCTTGACCTATTTGTAAATCATTTGTTAAAGGTGATGGTTTGCGTAATTTCCACAAAAAAATTCCAGAAATTACAAACTCAATTCCAAAGAGCCCAATTGAAATTAGCAGCCCCTGAAAGAGTTAAACCTTTCCCTTTTACAGCAAAACAAATCGAACGAGTTATACCAGTAGGGACCCGCTTCTCCTTTTCGAAACATAACTTGTTCCTCGCCATCCAAATATGATAAACCGATGCCGCCAGAGCCAATCTTCGAATCTTAGCCAACATAGATTTCCCTCTCGCTTTCTTGCACGTCCAACTAACAACTCTTCGCCAAGATAACCCGACAATTTGCTTCGTACATCTCTCCGCAATATTTTTCCAAATAGCAGCAGATATAGGACACTCGAAGAGAAGATGACTAATTGTCTCAGGAGCAGAATTGCAAAGAATACAAACATCATTGCCAATTACACGCAATCTGTGCAATTTGGATTTTGTGTTGAGCCTATTGTGTAGAACTAACCACAAGAGGAAACTATAACGAGGAATGAACCCTGAACTCCAAGGGATAGAATACCATGAAACCACTGGTGATTTTTGTCGAATTTCCTGCCAGGCACATGCAACAGTATAAGTTTTAGACTTATGATATGGCCAAACAATAGAATCCGGGTGAGCCAATTTGGGTTGAACAGTACGAATATCATATCAGGCAGATACGATAACTTCATCCATCGGGTCAGGGAGGTGCCAAAGTTGATTTCGCAAAGCATCTGCAACTTTTGACCAAACAGGAATATCTGCATCCTCAATGGAAATAGAGGGGAAAGCCTCCATAACACAAGAACCCCTAATGCTGTTACTAAAACTTAATTAGTGGTTTTATTAATTTTTTCCTACATGTTTTGTTTTTATTGGTTTGGTATCTTTTTGCTTACAAAACGGGAGTAAACAATAATTAGAAAAGGTAATTACAGAATTCAATAGGAAATTGGTAATTGGAATGGAAATTATGGGAATTGAATTGCTACTAAGGAAAAGCTAAACAAGAATATGTACGTATTAAAATTGAAACGAATAAATATGGGGTGGCATCTCGAGCGTGAGAGTGTGTTTCGAATTCGATGATCAAAATCGAGTTGAATTGGTGAAGAGTGAGTAACAATTGGGCTTATGTGTATCGACTTGAGAAAAATGAACCCATGAAGCTCAAAAATGACTTTAGTTTTTTTTTTATATATTTTTAAGCTATTTGGATTTTGTAAAAACAAGAATTCACATAGAATAGGAAAAGCTAGTCGCAAATTGTTATATATTTTTTGAAAAACTAGTTGCAAAAGTTGGAGGGTCAAAACTAAGGTGTGGAGAGGTTTTCATAGTGCCATTAAATAAGGATCTCTAATATTGTTGATTGATAATTCTTTGTTTTCTAATACAATTCGAAAAAACGTAGCTTTGTATCTTTGATTTATTGAAAAAGCTTGAGTAAGTTGTTATAGTGCCATGAAATAAGGGTCACTGAGATTGTTTGATTGGCAATTCTTTGTTTTCTACTTCAGTTTTGAAAAAACCATATCTTGGTATCTTTGATCTGTTGGAGAAGCTTGAGTAGTACCTAAAAAGATAGAAATGTGTACTTTGACTCTTAAAAACTAAATCACCCTAAGTAATTAATACAATGGTAATGATTTTTTGCAGTGCGTGGGTTGAAAAATTGTGACAAACTAGATTTGATGTAATAAAGATACTCTCATTTCAATAAAGTGTTCGCTAAAGTCAATAATAGTAGGCACACTCTTTTCAGTGCATGAGTTATGTTTTGGTGAGAATTGTTTATCATTATTGAAATTTGACAGTTGTTAGACTTTCCCGCCAAACCACACGCTTTTGTCAGAATTTGTATAACTAAATGTGTATAAGGTGACAATGATTTGAAAGATCATTAAAATTTGCATGACCAATCACTAATTAACACGTGTATACTAATAAACATATGAATTTTGCATGATCACACATCAACTAATCAACAATAGACGCATGTTCTTATAAAACTCAATAACCATTAAAACATGAATCAACTCAATTTATTCTCAATTGATTTCGGTTTGTGGTTCAATTAAATCAGGTTAGTAAATTAAAACACATGAATTCAGTAAATTAAATTCTGATTGATCTCGGTTTGAGGTCCAGTTAGATCTATTTTGATAGATTATAACATGAAAAGTCAAATTCTAACTAGAAGTGCACGTATGTGGCAAAGTCAAACTCAATCGAGAAATTACTGTACTAGTGATATTGAATGTGAAAGTCAAACTCAATCGAGAAATTACTGTACTAGTGATAATAAGAGAAATAGTACGTAGATCACTAGCAATCAGGTTGGTTGGGCTTGTACTTTTCCATAATTGTTTTTAAATCATATTTCAATACTGCTTTGTTCTCATTAAACACAATCAACCACAAACAACTTTAAATATTTGTCACTTGATACATCAAACAGACTGGTTGGTAACAACTTTCAATAAAACCTTACTCCAATCCTCGTGGGAATGACACTTGGACTTCACCATTGCTACATGCAGACCTAGTATACTTGCTAGTGTACTCCAGAAGTCAACAAGTAGCCACAAGGAGGTTCCAAATTACAAAATTATAAAAGATTCATAACTCCAATTTTGAATGATGAAGATTTAAGATGAGGATAAATGGTAAAAGAACAAATTAATGGATTGAAATTAAGAAGAATAATTAGGGATTTTTGGTTCAATTTGGGGGAAAATAGAAAGAACAATTGATAAACATGTTGTAATAGGCAAAAGGTACCATATTGTCCGGTTATGTTTAGTTGAGGTATTTTTTTTGTTCAAAAATGGAGTTGAGGTACCAAACTGTAAATGAAGGTATAGTTCGGGTACCATTAGTGCAATTTACCCAACCATAAATGAATTGAAAAGAATAAACTATATTAAAAAGCAAATTTTGGAAAGTAAAATCCATGAGATTTAAAATTATTGTTTCATAAAAATAAAAGTTAAGTATTGAATAAATAAGTATCGATATATCAATCGGCTAACTGGAAATTCTGAATGTCGATGCACAAATACAAAGAAGAGAAGTCAATATTTTGACAACCTAGACAATCTATTTAATCCTACTTTTTATTTTGTGCCATTTATATCTAATAACACCGAGATTTGTACTTTGGCTTTATACAGCCCAAAGGAGCTAAATGGCTTAGGATGAGCAGCCAAGCCCATAGGCACATAAGGTCACGACTGGCTTGTGACTTCCATTCGCCTAGAGGGCAAGGTCTTACTTCTAGTTGGAGATGTGGGTTCCTTCACTTCTATTTCTCCTTTGCTCAAAAAAAGCTTGAGCGCGTCCAAATAGTCCCCTCATATGAAAGGTAGAAGCTGCCACGTTGTTTTCCCACGAGGGAACGATGTGTTATGGTTACAATTTTATTTTCTTTGGGACCACACTGAGGGCAGAAGGGAGAATGTTCCCATTAAGAGCATCATTTCTCAAAAAAATTGCCTATGTAATCATCCTTATTGACATCACAATTCATCACAACATTCTTCTATTCTTTTTTTACTTAGGGAGTAAGCTCGAAATTGCAAGTTATCAATATCATATATAGTCATGGCATAAGAACATTCTTGTTCAAAAATAAGATCATAAAAGAATAAACCTCGATGATAGGAGGCGAATCGGAAGAACAAGAATCAATTGCATAAGGAACCGAAAGCCATCTGAGTGTGGAAAAAGACTCCTAAACAAAATCAGATCCACAAAGCGCCCTCCAAAACCGAGAGCAACTGTCGAATATAAGCATTACCAAATATAAGCAAAGAAGGGAGATCCACGGAAGAAAAAAGGAGAGTAGTAAAAGAAGAATGAAGCGAAATCACTGTCGTAAACCGCCGTAGATCAGAATAATCTATGGAAAAGGAGAAGATTGACCGATTGATCGACCCATGGATTATAACCAACCCGTGTGTTCAAATTCGGTCCATTTTGACGTATCTCATAGGGGTGGCAATGGGGCGGGAGAAACCCGAAATCCATGGGCATTCGATTTGATGGGGGCGAGAAATTCCTGAAGTCTTTGGGTGTGGGGTCGGTGTGGGTGTGATTTTACACCTGAAAGCTAATGTCGAACGGGTGCGGATTGCTGTACCGAACCATGGGGATACTCGATCCGGCCCCGAATAAACCCGGTAGGGAAACCCGTAAATAATTCGCAAGAATCTCCAAAAAATTCCCGAACTTTCATATGTAATTATATGCATATCAATATGGAAAATATATTATAAAGTATTTTTATAATAAGATTACTTTTTGTGTCAATTTGGATTATTTTGAAAACCACCCATAAAGGAATACAAACGATAACGCTCCATGCAAGGAGACAACCCATAACGACCCATATAGAGAGAAATATCTCTCTTATAGGGAAAACAAGCAAAAAAATACCAACTAAAATGAAAACTAATAACCCTAACATGGTTTTTATTGAAAGCGATAAAAAGAAAATGTAGCAACGCAAAGCAAAGGAAGGGCTTATCTTCCGGCTAAAAGCCGAAAGAAAACTTCAAAACCTGAATGATGAAAGAAGACTTCTCCAACAACTAGGGTTTTCTTTTTTCCCCTATGCGGCTGAAAAAGGAAATTCATTAATTGAAAGAAACCCATAGTGACTAAAAAAAACCCATATATTTATAATTTATTTGTATATTATATCAAAATTATATTATTTTGTTAGTGTAGGCTATGATTACTTTGTTTTGATTTACTTTGTTTATACAAAAGAGACAAGTCAATATAAATAGCTTTTAAAAGTCACTTCGATAAAATATTTACTTCAACGTAATAAATACAAAGTAATAGTTATTTCAACGTAATCATAGCCTACACCTGAAAAACGAACTCGGTACGGTTAACAAAAATTCTTATAAAACCCGGCCCAATCAAGCCCGGCCCGCGAAAAAATCCACCAAAAATGTGCTACTTATGCAATTACACAGAAATCAAAGAGCCTCATTGAGATACTCAAAAACATAACAAGGGTATCTTAGCAAACAAAAACACACCACCCAAGCAAAGTGCACACCTGCGAGACCCTCTTGTGCAATCCAAAAACTTCATAAAGGGTATGCAAGCAAATACAGAAAATTAAATCCTGAAAAAGCCCCTGAGATTGAGAGAAATTACAATGTAGTATGCCTGAAACTGAAGAGACTCCAGTGGCAATGGAGGAATTTGGTCAAACCCAGATGACAGTTATTGCTTTCCTTCTTCTCGTAAACCCTTATTTTGTTCTTCGCCATTTTTGCTAATTGGGGTTTCCTCTCGCTCTCTCGGCTTCTGATTATCTCATTCTAAGTAAGATTTTGCTAATTGGGTTCTTAATTTTTTTCATTTTCGTTCTGTTTTCTAGTGATTCTTGTACCCTTTTGACTGAATTTTGTTAATCTTGATTGATTTTTTTTAGGGTTAGGGTTAGGTTAAATGGATTTTGTAATTGGGATTTTCCCGCCTTGTTGTATGTTTTTGTTCTTGAGTGGCTTGTTTGGTGCTGTCAGATTTTAATTGGGTTTCCCCCCCCTTTTTGGAGGGAGTTAGGGTTTGCTTTTTGTATTTTTCCCAATTGTGTACATTGAGTTGGGCTGATGGGTTTCAAATTTTTTAGTTGATTTACTTTTGTTTTGGAAGAAAGAAAATGAGGGAAAATCGGCTAAGGTGGTATGACCATTTAAAAATGAACGGTGAGTGATGCGTCAGTTAGAAGGCTTGAAAAGTGGCAAGAGGAGGAAACGGTGAGGGGTAGGGAGGAAAATATGGTGGTAGATGGGATGGAGTGGTGGGAGAGAATTTATGTCGGTGACGCGATTTGAGTTTAACGGTTTTTTTTATTTATGATGGTTCATGTTAGCCGACCCTGAATCATTTCGGGACTAAGGCTTTGTTGTTGTTGGTGGTGGTGGAAGAAATTAGGGTTTTATGGGGTTCCATATATTATGTTAAATTGATTTTTGTGTGGCTCTGATAATTATGCTGAAGTTTAACTATGGAATTATGGTGTTTGGGTTTATGTCTTTCTGTATTGATTTATTGAGATGTTTAAGGGTCTGGTTGATTAGGGAAAGGTTAGTAGAATTGAACTTGTGTATAGCTTTTATGGCGTTATTATTGGAGATTATCTTGGTTTCGGGTCTTCAATTTCAGATACTTTATGTTTTCTCCGTACTAAGTTATGTTGGTTCTGTTGAAGCTCCAACTATGCAATTATGGTGTTTGGGTGTATCTTCCTGTATTGATTTGTTGAGATATTTAAGGGTCTGATTGACTAGGGAAAGTTAAGTAGAAGTGAACTTGTATATAGTGTTTGGAGATTATGTTTGTTTCCGGTCTTCACTGTGATATATACTTGATGTTTTCTCTGTTAAGGCTAAGTTGTTGTACAGTTTTATTTGGGTAAAATATCACCGTTGGAAATTCATTGTTAGTTTCTTATATTTGCCGGTTGGCTGTTTCATTTTTCTTGCTATTTTATGGATCATTTTATGGCTTTAACTGGCAGCGTATTTAATTTGGGTGTTTTTCAAGTATAATCCAAGTACAGTTACTCGGTACTCACATTATACTTGAAAAAAGAATAAGCCTGTAAATAGTGGGTGAATTGTGCTTGTGTTCTCGAGCTAATATAGCTTCTTAACACATATTCATGTAATATCCAGTGGTCTTAAAGGGAATACCTGTATTATCTTTTAGGTGTCTTTTTTATTTATTTTAGATATGTGTTCTCACTCATCACAAAGCTCATATTGGTTTAATTTGTATAAATCTGTAGGGCCTGTTTAAATGTGAAAATTGGTGAGTGAGAGAAACAGAGGCTTGAATGTTAGCACGCCAGTTTCATACTTCGAAGCAAGAATGATACTTTGAACAGATTTTCTTTCCAGTTAAAGCAATTGAAGTTAGGGTGTTGGTGCATTTAATTAACGATGGACTGCAATAAAGAAGAGGCATTCAGGGCCAGGGGAATCGCAGAGCAGAAGATGCAAAGCAAAGATTTTATAAGTGCTCGTAAAATCGCACTTAAAGCCCAACAGCTTTATAGAGATCTGGACAACATTTCCCAGATTTTAATGGTTTGTGATGTGCATTGCTCTTCCGAAAAGAAAATAGCTGGGAATGAGATGGACTGGTACGATATTCTCCAGATTGAACAGACAGCTGATGAGGCGACAATTAAGAAGCAGTACAGGAAGTTTGCTCTCCTACTTCATCCCGACAAAAACAACTTTCCCGGAGCAGAGTCGGCTTTCAAGTTGATTGGTGAAGCTCAAAGGGTGCTCTTAGACAAATCTAAGAGGCATTTGCATGATGTGAAACGCAAAACTTTTGTAAGTAAACCGGCTCCAGCGTATAGGCCTCAACCAAGGCCAACCTACACCCAGAACATTGGTGCTCAAAACAATTATCGGAACAATGTTCCGGGTGTCAATTCTCAACCACCACAGCAAGTGGGTCAACAGAGGCCCTCGAATGGCCGTGCAACTTTCTGGACAGCCTGTCCATTCTGTAATGTTAAGTATGAGTATTATATTGAAGTGTTGAACAAGTCTCTTATTTGTCAGACTTGTAGTAAACCTTTTATTGCATATGAGAGAACTGCCCAAGGGGCTAACTTGAACCGATCAACCGTTCCTCCGAGGAGAGATGGACCAGTTCAGGGTTTTAGCAAAGTGGAGCTGAATAGCCAGACCAATTCAACAGCCGGGCGTTCAAAAACAGATGTTTTTCAAAGGAAAGTTGGTAGTTCAGAGTTAGGCTCACAAAGGGTAAATAGCAAGAGGCGGAGGAAGAAGGATGCAGAATCAAGTGATAGTTTTGACTCCGATAGTAGCATGGAGGATGATGACTTTACAACTGGAGTGAACCTAGACAGTAATGGGGAGCGACCAAGGAGATCTGATCGGCGTAGGCAGAATGTTTCTTATAGAGAAAATGGAAGTGATGATGAGGAATACTCCGGCCATCCAAAAAAAGCCAAGGGGAGTAGGTCATCGTATGCCGCTGAAGAGGAGAACATAAATGGATCAGAAGGAGATATGTTTAAAACAAGTAACTCTGGTCTAGCTTCTGGTGTGAAAGATCAAAATGGGGAGCAAGAGAACGGAGGTCCAAAGAGAAAGAATGATGCCAAAAATGTGAAAGGAAAAGAAAGAGCAGAAGATGGCGGTAAAGAAAGTTCTGAGGCGGCATCAGATTTTAGCTCCAAACCCTCATCTGATCGAGAGCTCTATGAATATGCTGAGCCTGATTTCAATGACTTTGAAAAAGGCAGGAGCCAAGGGTCTTTCTCATCAGGGCAGGTATGGGCTCTTTATGATTCGTTTGGTGCCATGCCCAGATTTTATGCTCGAATTAGGAAAGTTTTCTTGTCTAATGAGTTTAAATTGCGAATAACCTGGTTGGAGCCAGTACCGGGCAATGAGGATGAACATGAATGGGTTAATAATGGCTTGCCAGTCTCCTGTGGTAAATTCAAAGAAGGAACTACTGAAAATACTGAAGAGCTTCTGATGTTTTCTCATATAGTTAGTTGGGAAAGAGGCAATGGAAAAGATATCTATAAGATATTTCCAAAAAAAGGACAGACTTGGGCCATTATCAAGAACTGGAGTCTTGAATGGTCGAAGTCTCAGAAAGAGTCTTACGAGAAATTTGAACATGAAGTTGTTGAAGTCTTATCTGACTATACCGAAGGTGTTGGTGCAACTGTTGCATACTTAGGCAAATTGAAGGGATTTGTTTGTGTTTTCTGTCGGCTTAGTATGGAAGGAAATTCCACTTTCCAAATTCCACAAGGTGAACTATATCGCTTCTCTCACATGATTCCATCATTTAAGTTGACAGACAAGGAAAAACGAGGTGTGCCAGAGGGATCTTTTGAACTCGATCCAGCTTCATTGCCCACAAATATTGACGAGATTGCCGCCCCTAAGGATTTCGTAGTCAAGGTCGATAATAGTCATCGCAATGGTTCCTGTTCTGGATCTTATTCAGATAAAGTGAAAGCAGAATCAGATCCCTATGGTGTAGAAAATGAAGTTGAAATTGTCAGTGACGATGAAGATTTTCCAGCTACTACAAATCCAAAGACATTTGAAATTCCAGATGCAGAATTCTTCGACTTTGATGCTGTGAAAGCTAATGAGAAGTTTGAGGTTGGTCAGATCTGGTCACTGTACTGCGATGAGGACAGCTTGCCAAAATACTATGCTCGGATTACAAAAGTTGCTCCTCCCCAACAGGGTTTCAAAGTGGGGCTTAGGTGGCTTGCTTCATCTAAACTGCCGGATAATGCGATTCAGTGGAATGACCCGCTAATGCCAATTTGTTGTGGAAGTTTTGAACCCAGGAAGGCCGAGGGACAACAAACCTATACGACTACGGTTTCCTTTTCTCATCAAGTAAGTGCCAGTACTGGTAATAAGCGCGAATATGCCATCATGCCGAAGAAAGGTCAGGTATGGGCATTGTATAAGAATTGGGCAGCAAATATGAGCCTCCGTGACTTGGAAAATTGCGAATACGATGTAGTGGAGGTCCTTGAGGAGAACAGTTTCCGGATTAAGGTTTTGTTTCTCGAAAAAGTGGATGGTTTTAAGTCAGTTTTCAAGGCTCAACGGAAAGAGGGATCACCTGTCACAACGGATGTTTTCATTGTTGAGCTTCTTAGATTCTCCCATCAGATCCCGGCTTTTCGACTAACAACTGAGGAAAATGGCAGCCTGAAAGGGTTCTGGGAACTTGACCCTGCAGCACTACCCATCCATTTTTTCGCCCAGTGAAATGGCCGGTTTTTCTACGGCAGAAGAACTTGCTACCTGGATTGGTGTTTTCCAGAAATGCAATTTCTTCGGAGTCTTCACCGGAGTTTCTCTCTGTTTACTGTGGATGGAATTTTTCGGTCATCAGCTCCTTGATCCCTCCAATTTTGAAATGCACATTGGTTCTACGGGATGGCGAATCAGGCAAATCATGTAAGTTGAAATATTTTAGTTTGGTAACAGAGGGTAGCTGGTATTTCTTAACTTTAGCTCTTGGCACTACTTTGTATGTAAAGATTTAAATACTTTGGATGGTAGCACAGTTCATCTCGGACCCCCAACTTTTCTCCTGTTTGATAACTGTTATTATTATAGGATGTTTTCCCCGGAAATTCATCGTATGCGAAATTGTTAATGCGCTGGAAATTCAGCCCTCTAAACTTGTTTTCATGACTATGCTTCTATTGCTTTCTTTAGTTTTGAAATGTTTGTATGCCAGTTTTACCCTAGCATGTAAGGGTGACTATTCTTGTAAAGGGTTTACAAGGGTGCCTTTTACGCAGTTGTGGTGTTCTTGTGATGTTGACTACTATTAAACAAAACAGCAAAAAAAAGCTGCTTTACCCTCTTGAGAGCTGCTTTGGATATGAGCCATGGTTTTCGAAGAAAATGTAGCAATGCTGAATTTTGTGACCATCTCTTTGCATAAATGTTTGGGTTTGAGACTGTATTCTGGGTTTGACTTATTAATGGACTCCGCAATTTTGTTTCATGAAATTAACATCTCAGATTCTTCTTATTTTGGTCTTTTTGTTGAAGATTGTCTAGCTTTACTTCGAGTTTGTAGTCTTTGGTCTTTTCTTTTTAGTTGCAAGTTAAAAGATCTTTAAATAAGTATAGTTCAGATCAGTGTAGTAAAACTCAGCCTTTTAGAGGATTGATCAAGGATGAGTCCAGAAATTGTTCGGGAATAAATTGGATTTTGAGTTGCTAAACAGACTTGAGCGGTCTAAAAGCAATTAAGCGGACTTCGTTTACAATATTGGTTTAGATAGGTTGTACTCTTTGTTTCTTTGTTATAAACAAACCGTATATCATTCTATTATGGTACTGCGTACATGGGCTTATTTGTTAGATGAATTTACACAATAACATGAACTAAACACATTTACTCTTGCCATTAGTTGGATAATCTATACCAAGGAAAAAGACTAATGTGGTTAGACACTCATCGTGTTTAATTGGTTGTTTTTACAAATTGGTACGTTTTTTTTGAAGTTGGTAACTATTTGAATACTTGGTTCGAGATTGTTTACGGCTGGTTTGAGTTTGTTTAGGTTTTTTCAAGTGATTTCTCTCCTAATTAAGATTTAGTGCATATGTTAAATTCGTGCAAAATTTTAGTTTAAGTAATTAGAGACCTTTACTATTCAAGTCAGCCTTAATTGATAATTGAGATGTAATATTTTTAAGAAGAGTAGTCACACGTTCATGATGAAGGCCCTTTAAGTTGAAAGGCTTAAAATGATTATTTAACGACTTAAGGACTACAAACTTTTTATGAAAACAAAATCAAGTGAAGCTGAACTAGTTATAGGTTATTATTGTGATCTATTCAACAAAAGCACGTTGGGCATTTGGTCTAGTGGTATGATTCTCGCTTTGGGTGCGAGAGGTCCCGAGTTCGATTCTCGGAATGCCCCTAATTTTTATGCCTTTTCCCATTATTTATTTCTTACCATCTGTGTCGCTTGTTGACCAATCTGATGATGTTCAATCCATTCTCATTATTTTTTATTTCTTACTCATTTCCACCTCTTCTAATTAAGTATTTATTTATTAGTTATTACTAATTCTTTTCTAATTCATCTATCCAGTTCAAATCTTCTATTCCTAATTTTTTATCCTCTTCTTTATTTCTCTTATATAAAAATTATATTTTTAATATGTGAGTTAATAAGGATCACATAATATATTATTTTTAATAAATATAATCCAATTTATGTGAAAGGGACAGAAAATGAGATAGAAAATTGGAGATAAAAGATTTGAACACATCCAAGAATATTTATTTCTTTTCTAACTCATCTACAAACTTGTTATTGTATTGCACATTTAGCAAATTGTGCTCATGATTTTTTAATTACTCCACCGAGTCATGAAATTCATTCATTCACATAAAATTATCTAAACTTTAGATGATATTGAATTCCAAGTCAACCAACATGTATTAAATTGTATCTCCTAAGAAGAAAATCTATTAAAAAGTAATAGAACGTTGAATTTGATAATATTGACCACATTATTAACTTCTTTCTATATTTATTTAATCTAAATCTCAAGGAAAAAAATTATGACATATGCAAAAAAAATTGAAAAGGAAAAATAAGAAATGAAATATGAGTGTAAAGCGAACTGTCTTAGTTTATTGGTTGATACTTTTTCTATTACCGAGAACATCATGAGTTCGAATAAAATGAGGTGTAAGTGGTGAATTTTTTTATCATCTTTAAGGTAAGTGTAACATAATTTTTTAATTTTTAATTTTTTTAGAAGTAGATATTTGACTAAAGTAAATTATATGAAAAAAAAAATAGATTGTAAGTTGTTGTTTAACGAGTTCCATAACTGCTCTATTACATTTATTAAAATTATTGTGAAAAGTATAGCTCATTCTTTAACTAAAAATGTTCATTTAAATAATATTTGGGAGCGATTTTTTGTATCTCCAAGTTTTCATGCTCAAAAGAAAATTCGAGCAGTATAATTTTAACCCTCAAAAATGGATGTGTGTTATACTTCTGTAATTTCTTTTCAAAATTGTAACTCAGTAAATATGTGAAACTTATTAAAATAAGTATAGAATTAGGGATGAAATTGATAACTTGTCCAAAAAAGACAAAATAAAAACTTTTAGTTGAGTGGATTCTGTCAATTTTTTACCTTAAAAATATCATTAAAAGGGGGCATTCCGAGAATTGAACTCGGGACCTCTCGCACCCTAAGCGAGAATCATACCACTAGACCAAATGCCCTGTGTTGTTATTCCTTAAACGACACCGTAAATATAGTATAAATACGAGTCAAATAAAAGTTACTTGAGTATTAAATCATCAGTAAAATCTGCAACTAAATTCCCAAATTTCCCTCCAAAATTTCCCAATTTTCCCACCTTCTCTTACCCTAAAAACTGAAATTGTTCATCTTTTCGGTTCAATTGAATTAGGGTTAGGGTCAATTAGGGTTAATCACCTTCAATTTCAAGTAATTTGGGCGATGGGTGCCCTCGGAGACGATGACGCAGAAATTAAAGACTGGAATTTGAATTTCAATCTTACCGACACTCAACCGTTGGATTCTCACACTGGTAAAGTTGTGTTTTTTTAGTGGCATTGTGTTTGATTTTAGGGTAATTGATAATCTCAAAGTTTCAATCTTTGTTTTTATGTAGGGAAAAAGGAAGGGGGTGGTGATGGAAAGATGGAATTTTGGGGAAGGGATTTGTGTTTTGATGATACGGTTCCGGTTGAAGATGCATTTGAGACTCAAGTGTTGGATCTTGATGGTGAAACACAAGTGATGGATTTTCCGGATTGTTTTGGAGGTGTGGATACTCAATTGGTAGATGAGTTTGGTAGTGATTGTGATGGTGAAGGGTCGGATACGACTGAAGTTTTGGATGGTGATGTTGATATTCCGAGAGGAGGGGATACTGAAGTATCGGATTTGGGGATGAATAGGCGTGCTTCTGATGAGCTTGAGAAGAACAAAATGGTTGAGGAACGTGCTGGTGAGTATACTTCTTAACATTTGCAAGTTAAATTCAGCATAGGAGTGCAAAGAAATGCATTAGTTATGGCTTGATATGAACGAAGGATTCACAAGGAAAAACACTTGTTTATTCTATTTTCTAAAGTTGAATTGAAGTAGTTATTGCAATTTCTACATGAAATTTGGTTTATCATTCTTCGAATCTAAAATTTAGTTGCATTTCAGGACTTGATGTTTCTACTGAAAGACTGACAGTTGAAGTGAGCAAACCACTAAAACATGGTTCGTCTTCTTTCCTGTTATGTATCTTTTATATATATATATATATATATATATATATATATATATTGTTAGTGAGTTTTTACTTTGCTACCATCTGTTGTGCTAATCCGAGAACTTTGTTTATTCGTTGGGGCATTGACTAAGATATCATTTGTTATTTTGTATTAGAGGAATTAAAAGTTCTAATTGGAACAAAATTAAGTTTGCATGTCCTGAACTGATTAAGAAACTGTAGGTCCAAATTACTGGTAGCTAGTCGCAGTATACGATGTTTGTTTATTTCCTTCTTTTTTTATTGTAATTAGTTCTTTATTATTTAGTGGGGGAAATTTTGGATTTTTGTTATTCACTCTGAAGTTTTGTCCTTCAGGTTCTGTTCCAAGATTTGCTGCAGTTCGTGCAGCATCTTTCCGGGCATCTGGTTTAGCAGCTCGGAAAGTTGCTTTGGAGAAAACTAACAGTGGAACTTCTTTTCTCACCGAGAATTGGAATTCAGAAGAACATGGTGTCAAAAGCAATGTGTCAAACACAGGAATTTTGGAGGAAGCCGATCTGGTATGTGATACAGGAGGGTGCAATGGTGAAGTAACGGGATTGATAAATGGGAAAACTGCTAAGATTGGGAGTTCTACAATGAGAAAACTCTTTGATGGGGATCGCTTTGTTGAGAAAGAAGTGCTTCCTTCGATGGATGATGATAATGTGGACGGGAATGACATGCTTGAAATGCCAACTGATGATATTGAATTGGCTGGGTTGAGCTATATGGACTCCCAAGAACCTGGAGAGGCAACGCAAGACAACGCAATAGCCTGTGTAGAAAGGTTGATTGAAGAGAACAAGGTATTGTTCGATGAATATGATTTGGGAATCAGTACCAAGGGAAAATCAGATGTCTCATTTGCTGCAAAAGGGTCGTTAAGTCTGGCCAGGAAAACCAACCAGCGATCAGCATGTGTCAAATCAGCATTTTTTGACTTTGATGATGGACAAGAAGATGAAGGAGGGGGAGATATTTTTTGTAGAAGGAAGGACGAGTTTTTGGGCAGTAAAAGTGTTGGTAAAAAATCATTCACAAAACGAGTGAAGGCCACAGAAAATCAAGCGGATGGATGTAGAGATAGTAAAGAAAAACCATATGTTGTTCATTCTGATTCGAAAAATTCTGTTGATAGTTTAAAGTTGAATGGCAAGAAAGTATCAAACGATAAAATGACTGTTACAAAGAATCTCGTGCATGACTTCGATGAAGAATGTGATGGAACAACTTCAGTGGGGCAGTTGGATGGTGTAGAAGAGCTTCATGTGGGGCTGGACACTCAAATGGCTGCTGAAGCCATGGAAGCCTTAGTATATGGGGATGGAATTGTCAATTCTGATGCTAATCTTGTGGCAGGAAATACTGAAAACTTTAAGAAAGGCTCTACGGGAACCAAAGCTAAAAGGAGTTCTCAGAAAAAATGGCCTTTTAGTGAAGATGGTGATATTGGGGTTGCTACAAGGCAATCTAGGAGAAAAGGAGTTGGAGCAAAGACAAGATCACAACCTAAGAAAGTTAACTACGAGTTCTGTATCAATGGGGTTATGACTAGAGGGAAAAGGGCGAAAGCAGATGCAGAAAACCATATGATAAAAATGGTGGATAAAATGCCACCTACAATGGTAGGAGCGGTCGAAAGCAGGATACGTGATGATCTTGGCGGACATGAGAAAACAGCTTTAGTTAGAACCTCTGTTAGAAAACGGAACCTACCAGAAGAAGTTGTTGTTTCTGCTTGTGCAGAGGAACTCAGCGTGGCGCAGGTCGAGTCCTGCAAAAATAATACTACCAGTTTGGTTATTGAGGCTGCTAAGATGTTGGATACTAAAGGGAAATCCTCTGATTCGTTTTCCATTGAAAAGTTGAACACGAAATCAAGTGAAGGAATCAGTTGTCCAAAAAGAAGAAGATCTTCTCGAAAGTTGTCGGCTGAGTGTAATATTTATGATAACTTAGATGCTCAGTCTAAGCCATCTGATCACCTGGGAGTTTTGGGGAAGTCTGTGAGTATGCTCACAAGGTCACAGAGGAATGCTAAAACAACCAGTTCAGGCGATTTAAACAAAAAAAGGTATACACGTTCTTCTGAAACAGCTTGTCCAGACCTCTCTTCTGCATACTCAAATTCCAAAGGTGATCTGACAACACAAACTATAGTCGAGCGTGGTCCTTCAAAAGCGAATGAGACAAACATTTCTCAAGGTCAAAGGAGTTCAAAGGAAGTACAAGTACATGATAGAACGAAAGATGCTTCATCATCACCATCAGCTCAAGATAAAGTGAAGGAAAGTCCAATTAATTTACTAAGGAAGGCAACTGAACCATCGAAATCAACATGTACTTCCCCCGTTGAGTTCATGACCCCTGTGAATGCTGCATCACCTGTCTGTGTTGGCGATGGATATTTCAAGCGATCATGTAAAAGAAGACTGTCAACCTCTTTTGTTATGAAAGAAATTAGTAGCTTATATGACACAAGGGAAAACCCTGTTTCTGTTCCAATGGACACTCGGAAAAGACGAGATTTGGCTACTGTCCGGGTCTTATTCAGCCAGCACTTGGATGATGATATAATTAAGCAGCAGACAAAGGTAGTTCCCTCACTCAAAACACTTATATATGATGATTGAAGCTGCTTTAACTAAAAATTGTATTATGGATCATGTCTTGCAGATTGCAGATCGGCTTAAAGTTTCAATTGCATCCTCCATAACAGATGCCACACACTTCATTGCTGATAAATTTGTGCGGACAAGAAATATGTTAGAAGCAATTGCTTCTGGCAAACCAGTGGTAACACATCTTTGGCTCGAGAATGTTGGTTGTGCTAACTATTACATTGATGAGCAAAAATACATATTGAGGGACATGAGGAAGGAAAAGGAGCTCGGGTTTAACATGCAAGTTTCGTTAGCACATGCATGTCAGAATCCGCTTCTACAGGTACTATCTTGCCTTAATACATTAGGAGCCCTATGCACCCTGAGTAGCCCCCCGAACTTTGGAGATGTCCCATTGACTGTACTTGCTTAAAGTGATACACGCTTCAACTTTTCCAAATCTCCACTGTGCTTTGTCACTTTAAGCAGCTTCAAGGGTCTGGTTAGTCGTTTTCAAAGTTTGTGGGGCTGATATTTTTTTTCCCTTTCTCTTTTCCTATTTAAACTCAGTTGGTTTGGCCAAATTAGTGCTTAATAACGTTTCTGCAGGGTCGAAAAGTACTGATCACTCCTAATACGAAGCCTAGTAAAGAAATAATTGCAGGCTTGGTTAAAACAGTTTGTGGCCAGGTACTAACTGTTATATATGTTGCTTGATTTAACTTGAGGTATTTTTTTATATTTTGTGTCGTGTAATATGATGTCCGGTGAAATGCTTGTCAGGCAGTAGAGAGAGTTGGCAGATCTGCTCTAAAGGATGACACGGCGCCGGATGATATGTTGATTTTATCTTGTGAAGAAGATTATGAATTTTGCGTACCTTTTCTTAAAAAAGGTTCCGACAACTATCCTATTTTTAATGTTCTCAGGATTCGTATAATAGACTTATAATAAGAATTTTTATATCTTTGATCTATCAGGGGCAACTGTTTACAGTTCAGAGCTGCTACTGAATGGAATTGTCACTCAGAAGTTGGAATATGGAAGGTAGGTTCTGACTTTATTGTTAGTAATATTTGATGCTGGAATTCAACTTTTCATTTTGGTGGAGTTAAAAACCGGAAACCAAACTGATCCAAACTGAACTCAATTATAGTTTGGTTCTGTTCGGTTCAGTTTGTATTTTTCATGTAGTTCGGTTTAGTTTGGTTTCAATATTTCCCCCTTATTTGGTTCAGTAACCGGACAATGTTCACCCCTACCTGGTGAATTGTCTAACTGCTATTGTTGATGGTTGCTCTTGCCGAATCATATCTCTTGATTTATTAGAATGATTCTAATTTTCAATCTAGACTTGTCGCTTTGTTGCTGCAAATGCTTAGTTTTTCTAACCGACTTCTTCGATGACAGGTATGAGCTCTTTGTAGAGAATGTGAAGAGGACTCGTTCTACAATTTGGCTGAAAAAAGCTGGACACAATTACAGTCCTGTCACAAAGCCGAGATAGAGAGCTTATTGTCTCCATCTCCATCAACCTTTTCTTTTTCTGAGAATTTCCGCTATACTCATGGAGCAATTGAGGGATGTGTCTCACTCGTAGGAGTATTGAGAAATAAAAGTCCACAAGTGGCATCAATTGGTTGATCGAGCGTATTGCTTCATGAGTATGGTAAAATTTCTCCCTTTTTCGTGTATTCTTGTGTTGGGAATGAATGTGTTAGTGTTTGTTTCCTTTGTGTAAATATCTAAGCTGTACAGTGAAAGCACTTGATATATATGTAGATTTTCTTTGCCATGTTACCTCATTTCCCCTCTTTTCTTCTCTTCCATTTTCCTCAATTAAGGATCGAGCTTCTAAGACCAAGTTTTCTGGCACTGACATTTTAACTGCTACCCATAGTAACCACCATGGAGCTGGCAAGGTTCGACGAGAATGACATTTAGTGGAATGGTAAAAACCTGAACTTTGTCCGGTTAAACTTAATTCGGATGGTTCAGTGAGGCTCAAAATTGGGCTGTTAGTTCAGACAAGAGATATTCATGGTTATTAGAGGCTACTCCGAAATATTAACTCGTGTTCAGTTGCTAGTATGTTAAGAAGGTATAATGTTTGTGCACGGTTGCTATATAATTTTATATTTTTTGAGGCAGCAGATGAATTCATAGTAGCCTTCAAAAAATGCCCCTTTGCAACGGAAATGTCTTATTTCCAAACGATATTTCAGTAAATCAGCTTTTTAAGTAAACCAATGTAACAGTGAACATTATATTTCGTCGTGGAGAACAAAAATGGTAATGACATTGATTATATTATCCAAATATTCAAGTTGATTTGATAATACATTTGAGAAAAGAAATATATGTACACCATGAATACACCTGCAAATGCTTAAATATGAATTGCAGACCTTCATACTAGACTTGGATTCTGAGCCATCTCAACTCGCCAAGCAGAATATTGAATATACAGTGAGTTGAGGATCATAGCTATCCCAAAACCCAAAACAGATGAGGTCACGATAGCGTAAATTGCCTTCATATGAACCTGCAAAAACATATTCAATGTTAGATTTCGCCTAAATTCTTGACTAGATAGCCAAAGCAGTTTAATTTTGGTTTCACTCATAAAATCACCAAACACGAACGTCAGAGATGCCATGTCATCGAAACCACACCATGTGAAAATTAAACAAGTTACTAGGATTGCTCTCACCAAGCTATAGAGTACGTGGATAAAGACGGCCACAAATGCGAACTCGAGAGCAGTATATGTCCAAATATACTCTCGGATTGCTGCAAGATATTACACATAATAAGACTTGGACAACAAGAGCAATCTGAAGCAAAGTATGTTGTAAATTCCGGGACCGAGAGTCAGCTAAGGTTACCTAGGATTACAGAGAAGATAGATGCTAAAAGACCCAAAGTAAACGCAAAAGGTGCAGCTATTATGATTGCTTCGGTCTTCATCTCACCAACCTACAAAGCAAAATAATTTTATTACGAGGGTCTAACATCGGTAAATCGGACTAATTTCAAACATATGAATCCTCTTATTTTACACCACTTAGGCGTAGTCACGTTATCAGTCATCATTAACGGATAAAAAAACGAGTGTATAGCGTGTTTTACATGAGTTGGAGAAGAAAAAAATGTACATTTTATATCAAAGGGATTCCATCCTAAAGAATTTTCTGAAATCGGAAAAAGCTCGAGAATAGAATGTCTGGAATGTTCTACTGATGTCTGAAGTTGTCCGCCTAATTCACTAATATTAAGACCTTCAATTGTACTATTTATGACGTTAAAGGTAAAATAAATTATAGGCCGCAACAGTTGGGATATTTTTGTACCCTATCTATATATCAATTGTAACCTCTAGTATAACATTAAATTAGTACATACGCTTATAGACACAGTAAAAGTAAAACGTACTAATAGTTGCTCGAGGAAGAAAAAATAGCAGATGATGCTAATTAAGACGAGGAAAACAAAGTCTTGCCAGGGACTGCACGACATATAAACAAATCAATAAGGTAAAAATTGGAAAATCTAACATTTTATAGGCAACGGGATGTCCGCATAACTTGGAAGAAAAGTTTTAACAAATTTAATTGAACAATAATAGTGAAAAGTTGGTATAGTATCCTGAAATGTTTAAACATGATTCATATGATTACCTTATTTGTTGTGAACTCAAACTCTGTCTCGGATCATTTCTGTTATTTCTTTGAGCAAAGCTTGTCAATCTAAACAAAGTTACGGGTAAATTTTTAACCTCGAGTCCACAGACATCACAATTCTTGTTTCCTTTGGTGCTAAACCACTTAATAGCGCATTCTTCATGTACAAGTCTGAGTGCACCTTTACAACTGCACTCCATTTTCAGTGTGTTTCCTTCTTCGCATACATCAAAACAAATCCTACATACAGCTTCCTCTTCGGGTATTTCTTCATCGTCTACTTGTGGAGCAGCTGATATTTCATCTGTATTTTTGAAATTCACCATTACAAGCTAAAAAAGTGTGCAAGGTACAAATATATAATGGAGTTGTGAAAGGTAGGAGTTTTATACCATCATCAGTATTTTTCTCGAGGTTGTCATTCCGAGCAGCAAAAGATAAGGACCGGACAATTACTAAATTTCTCCCTGGTGTTGAGAGGGACCTTGAAACAGTTTCCAGCACTGCTCCTTTCTGACCAAATTAGTCCAATAAATTAAGATTTTCATTTATAACATCTCCATATTGTGAGTAGAGATAGCAATCGGTCCATACGAGACAAATCCAAGATAAGTTTAGTGGGTAGTGTTTTATTAAATAAGTAATGAATCAGTTTTGGATTGATCCAGAACTGACAGAGAAATTCTTGTGTCGAATTAGGCTGACTTGCTATCCCGATATTGACTCAAGTTTTTAATACTAATACTATGTTTTATTCTTGCTTTCGGAGCCATCTCAGAGTCTGAAATGAGAAGTAAGCTCCTCTCACCCTCAGGCAAAGTAGCTTTTTTCTTGAAGCTTAAAGCTCGAAACAAGCCACCAGATGATGAATTAGTAGTACCTTTACTTGAATTCTGGGACTGTATTGGACCTTTTGTACTTCGGTTAGTGCCAAAACCGATATGTCGAGGAGGTATTTGAACTGAAAGATCTAATCGTCTTGCATTTGGTCCGAGGTTTGAAACTTCTCCACTTGAAAGCTCTCCAGGTTTCAGCTCACCCTGTACGTGAAAAGCATCAGCAGTTTGGTCAGTGAGTTTCAAGAGCTCGGCATGCCAAAACAGGTAAATTCATCCATGGCTCTGCAACTATAACTTTATGAACACAATGATTCCATAAACTTCATTTCTTGCATAAAAATCTTTGGACTTTACATTTACTCTTTAACGGGAATTTGTTGATTTGATCTTTCGTGTAAAGTAATTACGTTAAGAAATAAAGTGGAATGGCCATAGTATTAGTAGGGGCATTAAAAATTAGGTTCATCTTATCTTCCCTTCCTCCTGCAGTACTGTTTGTAGCAAACCTTAGCCCATAACAAGCATCAAAACCGTTCCAAGCTGCAAATAGTTTACTAAACTGCTCCACTTAGAAACCACTCGTGAATTAAGAATTGCAAAATACTGACCAAATATTCAGTAGCATATTATCATACACAGTTTACCAACAATCGAGCTATCAAACTCTAATACGACGATGCAGCTTATAGACATTAAGCATTGTGTATAACTGTATATCATATATAGACCACATAACACGAAGATCACATAACAAGATGTTTTGACACTCCTAACCAAGAGCACGAGGCCAAAAACAAAACCTTTTGTAAATGGTACATAACATAATTCAACATAGAGTTCAGATCCTGTTATAAAAAACATCCTGACCAAAACTTGAAACTACAAAAAAAACAAAAACAATGAAATTGTGGAACTTTTAAAACCGTCAGCTTTTATTTGGGCTTCCATCATAAGAAGAAAAGAGGAAAACATAGATAAGCTAATGAGCATACATATGGGGAAAAATGGGATTTTTCCTTGACCCATAATTATACAGAACCGGAAATATAACAGCAGTAAATGTAGCTGTGATTCCAATTATGGGTTAGGTTTTGTTGATGTCCAATTATTTGGCAGGTGATGTCCATCTTCTTCAAAATTGGATGAATTTTGAGCAGAGGTGAGTCCATTTCTGTATTAAAGTTGAGATTTTTCCATTTGATTTTACGATTTTGTGCACCAAAATGAACATGAGTCTCCGATTTTCAAGTGGGATAAAGACCATATTATCCTCCGACCCTCCTAGGAAAATTCCTATACCTAACAGAAGTCTCCCTGAACCCAAAGGACAAGACCTTGATTTTGTTAACATTGCTCATAGCCACCTCATTCATTCTGATTGGGATAATCTTATTTCCTCATCTACCCTTTTCACTCCTTTCAGAGTTAAGCACATCTTGCTCAACATTCAAAAAGATCATGTCCTTTCTCTCCAGTTCTTCCATTTTATCCAAACCCGAAACCCGGATTCTCTTACGCTCGAAACCCTTTCGATTATCCTCCACCTTCTCACCAAAAACCATAAATTTATATCTGCTGACCCCATTTTGAGGAGTGCAGTTGATTTTCCTGATAAGCTGTTTGAAGCAATACTTTACTCGTATCGAATGTGTGATTCCTCACCTCGCGTCTTTGATTTGCTGTTTAAGACCTATGCGCATTTGAGAAAGTTTAGAAATGCTACTGATACGTTTTCTCGGATGAAGGATTATGGGTTTCTTCCCACTCTTAGGTCTTGTAATGCTTATTTGAGTTCGTTGATTGGTTTACGTAGAATGGATATTGCTTTGGGGTTTTATAAAGAAATGAGACGGAACAGGATATCGCCGAATGTGTATACGCTTAACATGGTTATGAGTGCCTTTTGCAAGTTGGGAAACCTTGAGAAAGCAGTTGAGGTGTTGAAGGAAATGGATGATATGGGAATTAGTCCTGTTGAGTCGTCTTACAATACTTTGATTGCGGGATGTTGTCATAATGGTCTTTTAAACTTGGCTGTCAAGTTGAAAAACCAAATGAGAGAGAAAGCGGTTTCGCCAAATGTGATTACTTTTAACACAATGATCTACGGGTTTTGCAGAGAGAGGAAAATGAATGAAGCTAGTAAGGTTTTTGGCGAGATGAAATCGTTGAATGTAGCTCCCAATAATGTAACTTACAATACTTTAATAGATGGGTATAGTCGATCGGGAAATTGTGAGATGGGCAGGAGGCTTTTCGAGGAGATATCCAGGAATGGGATCAAAGCAGACATCTTGACGTATAATGCGCTGATTTTAGGCTTGTGCAATGAGGGTAAGACTAAGAAAGCTGCATATATGATCAAAGAAGTTGAAAAACAGAATTTAGCCCCAAATGCTTCTACTTTTTCTGCACTTATTCTTGGACAGTGTATAAGAAACAACCCGGACAGTGGGTTTCAGTTGTACAAGTATATGGTGAGAAGTGGTTGTCACCCAAATGAACAGACTTTTAGCATATTACTAACAACTTTCTGCAAGAATGAGGATTTTGAAGGAGCTTTCTCAGTCTCAATGGAAATGTTAAAGAGGTGCTTGACTCCCGGTCCGGATGTTTTCTTAGAAATCTACCGTGGACTTTGTGGATGCAGAAAAGATCATTTAGCCGACAAGTTATTCAGTAAGATGCAAGCTAGGCATATGCTGCCAGAAGATTATGACAAAGATGACATTATCAACTCAAGATCAGAGTAAGATAACCAAGAATTTTAGACATAGGTTTCGCAGTTCAACTTGTTCTTCCTTCTGAACCGAGATAGTTGATTGGTAATTTGCTTGTAAATATATTTCAGTTAGAGAAGCCAGAATTAGGTGTATGCCTTAGGATATGATTCTTGTAAGAAGATTTTGTATCTGAATAGCAGATTTACCTTTAAGTTGCTTGCATACAGGATTTTGTATCTCAATAGCAGATCAAACGGTGACTGATCAACTACAAGTTGATCACTTAGTGACCAAGGGAATAAGACTCTTAGTTATATATTTCCCATGATTAAAATTGTAAAAGCTGAGGGCTTTGTTGTTTGGTTAAAATAGAAAGCCAAGTACATCTATTGATTTCCATACACTAAAAAAAGTACATCTATTCCTAGCGATATCAAAGATCCAAGCAAGAATCAAGTATTTCTAACTATGGACTGAATAATGGTGCTTTCTTCCGTTACAACATTTTTCATCCTACCCTGTTACCCATCTATCAAAATTTTACAGGATGCATGCTTACTGTCTTCTTCTAAGTATTCATAACATTGGAGGTTTGGACAATTTCAAGATTCATCTTCATCAGCCTCAGCAGCAGAGATTTCCGAGTCGAGCTTATTTATTAGCTGTTCACTTATATGTTGTGCCACAGATATCATGTCGGATACAACGCTTGGATCAATACCGGCTCCTCCTCGTTTCGTCAATCCACACACATGACCTTTCCTGTTCACAGAAATTGATACAGCAGAACTCATCTGGGATTCCTCTTCTGTAGTGGCATCTACAATGTAGTACCTTCCAACCTGCATAAGATAAGTAATGAAATAGTGCTGCTATGTACAGTTCTTGAAACCGTAAAAAAGAAGCAGTTATTTTGCATCACCTTTGTTAAGGTAACTATAACCGGAATACCAGATGTATCGAATTGTAGAAATTCTTCATCGCTAATGTCAACATCAGGTTTCTCATCACCTGATGCACCAGGTGCCACATTCACCTTTAGGATGCCTGTATTGCTCAGAGCAGCCTTTGAAAATTGAAATAAATACAATACTAATCAGCAGAAAAATCACCCTTACTATAATTACAGAATCATATTGAACATTATAATGTCACCCTTGTTTGTAACAAAGACAGCCAGAGAAAAATACTGTGTATAACCACCATATTCACCTGCTTCTCAAAGCAGCAATCTCATCTTCCCGGGTAGAGTACTCACTTACATACTCACTCAACCCAACTAAATATTAGGTTACAAACTTGTGGAGATGCGCTAGTGTAGTGACTATATAAACATATAAAGGAACTCATAGTCTAGCTTAGCCCTTCAAATTTCAAGGGACAAAAATGGGGTATTTAAAGTGTTATTAAGTTTCCTACAGTGATCTAGAATCACTTATTCTTTTACTGATATGCATTTTTAAGAATGTAAAGCTTCAAGCACAGATGCATCACAAAATAGTTTATTATGGATGATGGCGATACACATTCACAAATATAATTTCTACTATTTATTAAATCCTGGCATTATAAGGAACTCGTACCTTAATTGCAGCAGCTAGAGCATCAAGTAAATTTCCATCAGAACAGATGACAAGGCCATCAATATAAAGATCCCAACAGATTTTTCCTTCTGCAACTACTAGAGATGATGGATCAATACCAGCTCCTGGGAAAGTTTCAACAACTTATTAAGAAAGCTGCAATGAACTCATAATACTACATCAGACAATAAAAAAAGAAATAGGAAATTTTATACAAAGCAAAAGGTTTAATAAGGTTACTAATATTCCTCAATTAATAATACAAACCTGCTCCACTTTTACCACCCAAAAGACGACATTGTAGAGCAGTTGCGGTTCTGCTGACAGCTCTTCACCTCCCCTAGCCTATGTAAGATGAATATGGGCTTAACTTGTCAACATATAAATATCACACTGACTATAACAAATACAGAGCATCTCCATATCCTTCATAATGGATAAATGGCCAGATTAAAGAATTGGATAGACATAATGGATAAAGCGAGAAGAAGCTTCTGAAAGTCAAACTACAAAAATGAGTTTTAACCAAATGGTACTTGAAAGAATGTTAGAAACTTCCTCCAAATGGATGATTGCGTGAATAGAAGAACTTAACGACTTGCACTTATTTATGCAATAACAAAAGGTGAAAATCGTGATCCTCATTCTAAAGAATATGCAAAGCTATTTAATCATCTAGTAAGAGTGCAATGGTTTTAAAAGGGAGAGACATCATACAAACCTCAAATGTCGGCTCTGCTACTGGACTACAATCAACAAATATAGCAATCTTTCCCTTGTTAGGCTGCAATGCACTTGGCTTCCCAATTAAGCAAACCACCCTTAGGTTACCTTATTTGGATGCATTTCAAATGATAATCAAGCAATGTAAAATTCATTACATTACTGAGCTCGTATAGTCAAAATTATAGTTACAATGTAATTTAATTCTTCTACTGATTATATAGTTAATGGCTTCTATATTAATTACAGAGCAAATCAATAATTCCGAAATCCAAAACACAGAAACACAATCCCAAGGCAAATCATCCTAATATTACTGCTTTTTCTAGTTTTTGCAGGTTTTTGAATCTACAGAATCAGAATCTTACGAACAGCAGCAACCCAGGGCTCAATATATTTAACGCAAGAAAATTTTCTTAACATAAAAAAAACACAACTGATTTTCCCAAGAATCATATCAGAACAGAGTTGTGTACCTTATTCAACTTTGAATATCAACATCCAAGAATCATATTAGGACTTAATATCTTTAATTCACAAACTGAGTACTTGGAACAAAAACACATCCAGCTTTATCCTCGTTTAAATCTAGTATATATCCTAACACAAAATCACGGTTCCAACTATAAATCCATGAATACAACATTCTCATATTTTTACACTCTTTGCTTACTTCTACCTACATCCAATCTAGACCGGATACTTTAAGTCTTCAATTTAACTCTATTCTACAGATTCTCCCCTTCTACTATAATTGCTCCTTGCACATACAACAATTATATACTATTTCAACCTCTATTCTAATTGAATACTGTCCGTATAATTGTTGGATGTAGCTGAAATGAATGGCGAGTGAACTTGGGTAACGATGTCCTTGAGTCTCACATTAGTATTTCATACTTTGTCCTTGACAATGAAAGAAGTACAAGGAGATGGCTTAGGTTCTCACCTTTGTCTCTATTTCGTCCACTCGCTTATTCTTGTATAGCCAAAGAAGCCTCTAATATTTACTGCTATGACTACTGTTATTTACAATCTAAGCATAAGAACAACACATAACTAGAATCCACACTTCACCATAATTACTATTTAGTAGGTCGCGTCGCCTTCTTGTTCAAGCCCGAAGGTTAGGTACAGAAGCTTATCTTCAGTGTTAAGAAAGGTGGGCAGTGGATGGTTCAATAGTTGTTTCAAGCACAAAGAAATGCCATGTTAAAAGCTACCTTAACTGGAGAAGGGAAAGGAAGAGTTTAAATTGCAGATTTCATGTACCCTTCGAGCCTACGTCAGTCAACTTCCTGGGATGGAATCAATTGGTCTTTGAGGGGATCTCCCTATTCATATCGTACCGAAGGCCGAATTCACTGGTAGAGAGCATCGGACCAAGGATCATTGAGGTAGTACCATCCTCTATTACTATTACGTAGGAGACTCTTTCGCTTATGATATTCCGGCTAGACAGAGAGAATTTCATCGAAGATGTCGCAGAGATTGAGGGGGACAAGTAAGTTGATTGTGTAGTTCCGGATTGAGGGACATCCGACCTTACCCTTACCTTAGATGGGGCTACTCGCTTTGATCCATGTGCCTAGAAGTGGTATGGCTATGCCTGCGTCGAAAGACGAGAAGACAGACCTATGTTGTTTGTTCCTAAAAGAAGTATCTTTGATATTTGATTGGCACTCTGGTTTGCTGTTCATCAAGCTTGAGATCGGTTCTTACAGCATGGGGTTGACCGGCTTCGCGAGATCATTTTGATCTACACACGGCTAGGCTCCTGGTTCCCTGCCTTCTCGAAGCCAATCTCGCACTGGGTCTGATCGCACCGTAGATAAAGTTGTAACCGAATAGACAGAAGGGTTGAAGCAGCTTGAAAAGCTCGCTAATATAATAAATAGCTAGCTAATAGAGATGTAAGCCACTTCATTGGAAATTATTGATATTGAGAAATAAATGTCCAGAAGTCGCACCATTTGATTGATCGAGCGTATTTCTCTAGGAGTATGGTAGAATTTCTGCTTTTTTCGTGTATCCTTTCGTGTTTGGAATGAATGTGTTAAGTGCCTTTGTGTAAATATCTAAGCTGTACAATGAAAGCACTTGATATATATATGTAGATTTTCTTTGCCATGCTACCTCATCGTCCCGTCTTTCTTCTCTTCCATTTTTCTCGATTAAGGATCGAGCTTCTAAGACCAAGTTTTCTGGCACTGACATTTTAACTGCTACCCATAGTAACCATGGAGCTGGCAAGGTTCAACGAGAATGGCAGTTAGTGGAACGGGTAAAAACCTGAACTTGTTCAGGTCAAACTTAGTTCGGATTATTCAGTGAGAGGCTCAAATTGGGCTGCCAGTTCGCACAGGATGATATTCATGGTTATTGGATGTGGGGTTTAAGAGAATCAAAAAAGCTCCTTTGCAATGGAAATGTCATATTTCCCGACGATATTTCAGTAAATCAGCTTTTTAAGTATACCAAAGTAACAACAAACATGATATTTCGTCAAGGAGAACAAAAATGGTAATGTTATTCGATCATATAATCCATATATCAAGTTGACTGATAATACATTTGAGAAAAGAAATATATGTACACAATGAATACACCTGCAAATGCTCAAATTTGAATTGCAGACCTTCATACTGGACTTGAAGCCTGAGCCATCTCAACTCGCCAAGCATAATATTGAAGGTACAGTGAGTTGAGGATCATAGCTATCCCAAAACCTAAAACGGATGAGGTCACGATAGCGTAAATTGCCTTCATATGAAGCTGCAAAAACGTATCCGATGTGAGATTTCGTTCATGAAATGAATGATGAAAAACTCACCATTGTTCACAAAAAGAACTCAGATTCTTAACTAGAAAGCCAAAGCCGTTCAGTTATGGTTACCCTCATGGTCACTTTAACTGGAAAGGCGAAAATCACCATACATACGCGGGAGATGCCATGTGAGCAAAACCACACAACGTCAAAGATAAAGAAGTTACTCCTTTTCATCAAAATTTCACCACCACATGGCAAAAAATTTGGTAGTTTTGTCATCCACGTGGCATCTCCAACGAGTTCCCAAATCAATAAACACAAGTCAAACCAAAGTTAATGACAATTAAGAATGCCACATTTACAACATGAGAGGAAGCCAGATTTCACTCACCAAGCTATACAGTACGTGGATAAAAACAGCGACAAGTGCAAACTCGAGAGCAGCATAGGTCCATATGTACTCTCTGATTGCTGCAAGATATTGCACATGAGAAGATTTAGACAGGAGCAATCCAAAGCAAAATATGTAGTAAATTCTGAGACTGAGACTCAGCTAAGCGTACCTAGGATGACAGAGAACATAGATGCTAAAAGACCCAACGTAAACGCAAATGGCGCAGCTATTATGATTGCTTCAGTCTTCATCTCACCAATCTACAAAGTTTAACAACACAGTCAATATTTCTATTACTACCTCAAACAATTTCAAACATCAGCAAGTTGGTTCATTGATTTGAAACTGAGGGTCTAACGTCGGTAAACTGGACTAATTTCAAACATCTTTCGCAGAATTCATTCCTCAGTCATGAATCCTGTTCTTTTCCACCACTTATGTGCCACCATGTTATCACTCATCATTAACAGATCATAGACAAGTGTTTAACGTGTTTTACACGAGTTGGCAAAAAACATTTTATGTCAAGGCATTTCATCCCCAAGCCTATTCTGGAGCCAGAAAAAGCGTGTGAATAGAATATCTGGGTTTTTGTAGTGATGTCTGAAGTTATCCTAATTCACCAATATCAGACCTTCAATTGTACTATTTATGACGTCAAAGGTAAATAAATTATAGGCCACAACAATTCGGATATCTATAAATTTAAATCAGTTAATAGGCTTCTAGCAGCAGGAAAACATACCAATAGCTGCTCCAGGAAGAAGAAATAGCATATGGTGCTAAGTAAAACAAGCACAACAAAATCCTGCCAGGCACTGCATGACATATAATGAAGCAAAATTGGCATAGTACCGAAACAAATCCAAAAACGTGAAACGATTAAATACCAAGACTTCCGTGCAAAATATCAGTTTCCCAAATTGTTTAAACATGATTCATGTAATTACCTTATTTGTAGTGCGCTCAAATTCTGTCTTTGATCATTTCTGTTATTTCTTTGAGCGAAGCTCGTTACTCTAAGCAAAGTTACGGGTAAATTCTTAACTTCGAGACCACAGACATCACAATTCTTGTTTCCTTTTGTGCTAAACCACTTAATAGCACATTCTTCATGTACAAGTCGGAGGTCGCCTTTACAGCTGCACTCCATTTTTAGTGTGTTTCCTTCTTCACATACGTCAAGACAAATTCTACATACAGCTTCCTCTTCCGGTATTTCTTCATCATCAACTTGTGGAGCAGCAGTTATTTCATCTGTATTTTTGAAATTCACCATTACAAGCTAAAAAAGTGTGCAAAGTAAACATATATGATGGAGTTGTGTGAGGGTATGAACTATATACCATCATCAGTATTTGTCTCGATATTGTCACTGCGAGCAGCGAAAGATAAAGACCGTACAATTACTAAATTTCTCCCCGGTGTTGTGAGGGACCTTGAAACAGTTTCCTGCACTGCGCCTTTCTGAACAAGAGATTAGTCATAAATTAAGATGATCATTTATAACATCTCTATGTTGTAAGTACAGACTGCAATTATGTACACGGCCGTCATATGAGACAAATCCAAGATAAGTTTAGTGGGTAGTGTTTTATTTAAAAAGTAATGAATCAGTTATGGATACTGAAATAGAAATTCTTGTATCGGATTAGGGTGCTTGCAAACCTGATATTTACTATGTTATTCTAACTTTTACATGTTACTCATAACAGAGATGATAACAGTACATGCCATGAACACGAAATGAACCTCTCATATTTTTACATGTTAAACGTTTCGGCTCATCAGGGTTAACATGCTAATCTGAAAATTGTATAAATATTTAAATCATGCTTGCATACTTTTATTATCTCATCCATAGTAAAGGTAGTAAAATGACATGCGACCCGCAAACACAATACAAAAACGATGGGATTGGCTCAGTTATAACACAAAACATTTTGGGTTGGGTTAAGGTTCATTCATTGAACAATGAACAATAACCCGAAAGTCGACACAACATGAACACGAATTGCCACCCCTACCTGAAAGGATATGATTTAACTTACAGTTGTTTTAATAGCTTCGCCAGGCATTCTCGCTGAGATAGGCGTGGGAGCTGAAGGCGATAAGTTTGATACATGTCTTGCAGGAAGAGAAGTACATCTTTGCCAGGAAAATGCAGTTTTGAGAGTGGCCATAACAGGACTTTTCGGAGCCATCTCAGAGTCTGAATTGAGAAGAAAGCTCCTCTCACCCTCAGGTAAAGCAGCTTTTTTCTTGAAGCTTAAAGCTCGAAACAAGCCACCAGATGATGAATTAGTACTACCTTTACTTGAATTCTGGGACGGAATTGGACCTTTTGTACTCCGATTAGTGCCAAAGCCTATAGGTCGAGGAGGTATTTGAACCGAAAGATCTAATCGTCTTGCATTTGGTACAAGGTTTGAAACTGCTCCGATTGAAGGTTCCCCATGTTTAAGCTCATCCTGTAATTGAAAAGCACAAAAAGTTTGGTCAATGAGCATGAAGAACCCGGCATGCCAAAACAGGTAAAATGCATAAACTTTATGAACAATATGATTCCATAGACTTCATTTCTTGCATAAAAGTCTTTGGACTCTACATCGACTTTCTAACGGGATTTTGTTGATTTGGACTTTCGTGTTATGTAATGTGAAGTTCAAGGTTTTATTTTTTATGTCAAGAGCCATAATTTTAGTAGGGGCTTCAAAAATTAGGTTCATCTTATCTTCTCTCCCCCCTTGTAGTACTCTTTGTAGCAAATCTAAGCCCATAACGAGCATTTAAGTCACTCCTAGCTGGAATTAGTTCACAAAACCTTTCGGGAACGGTACATAACATAACGTATAGAGTTCTAATCAGTGTTATAAAAGCGCTAGGCGAACATTCTGAGCTGAAAATCTACTTCACAGTAGTAATGGAACAGCTGGAAGAAGGTAATAACAATGAAAATCTGAAATAAAGCTAAATGGAGAGAAATAAAGACCAAAACTTGAAACTACAGAAAACAAAAACTATAAAAATTATTGAAATTCTAATCATTAGCAGAAAAGGGGAAAAAAACATATGGAGAAAAAAGGGATTTTTCCATGATCCATAATTATACAGAACTGGAAAGATATCAACAGTAAATGTAGATAAAGTTATAGACTTTTGAACTATTTTTAAGAAAAGCAACAAAATTTCATCTTCCAAGAAAAAGACAAGCCATGAAGAAGCTGAAATGAAGAGTAACCTGGGAAGAAACTTCTGCAACTCCATTGATGTCTGCTTGAGCTGCTTGCATACTTCTCAAAGACCAAGTTGATAAAAAAATCTCAAGACACCAAAACCAAGAGAAGGATTTTTAACCCAAAAAAAAACCAGTAAAGATGAGGGTGCTGAGTTCAATTTTATGGTAAGTTGGTAGTAATTATGAAGAGTGAAGAATAAAAAAAAAGAATAATAATTTAATAAGGCAAACATACATACATACATGAGGTAATTGCAGCAGGGACACAAGAGTCAATACAAGTCTATTTGTAAGATGAAGACAAATGCAGTTTCTTGGTTGCTGCTCTGTCTTTTCACTTCTTTTCTTTTGTTGTTGTCTTCCCCGTACGGATCTACCTTCTTCAACATACTTTTTTTCTCATTTTTACTTTATTACAACTTTCTCATTTGGGATATTTGCAAAAGTTGTTGGAATTTACAGTCATACAAATGAGTTTTTATGTGGAAATCACCCTCCCAATTTGTTCTGGTGGGAAAAAGTTTAGATAAGGGTGGTATGTACAAAGTTACAACAAAATTTAAAAATTAAAAAGCTAAATCTTCACTAAGTGAAAGCGCGAACATCAAATTTTATAAGTAGAAGATGAAATAAGTTTTACTGAATCTTAAATATTTAAATATAAATTATAATCACATTCATTGATCTTTTATTTTAGCATATCGAATCCATTATTATTTTCATCTTTTGCATGTGATTAATGATTGTATAGTTGTATAACATATACACAAATGTATAATTTTTTAAACTCACATTTGAAGGACAAAATTATGCTTAAAATTGTGAATTTTGAATATATGTAAATTTTTTGATAATATCTTATTAATTAGTTTTTATGTATCCATTAACCATAAAAAAAAAAAAAAAAAGTCATTTTTTCTAAAACACTATTAAGTTTTTTAGAATTTATTTTGATTGCAAATTTTATTTATACGATTTTAACCCACTAACAAATTAGCAAACCATGAATTTCCTTTTCGTAATTACCCTATTTTCATTACTTTTATTCCTTTTGAAAACATTTTCATTACTTTCTTATTTTTTTATATAAACTTTTCGCCCATTTTCATGCTTCTGAAATTTAATAATGCCTTGTTGAACTAAACTATGACTTTAATAATGAGATAGTTACATGGTGTTTTTGGAAAAGGCATGAAAACTGTTACTCTATATTAATATTCATAAGTACATGATTATAATTATAAATAAATGTAAAATTATATTCATAAGTACATGATTATAATTTTACATTTATTTATAACTATATATGGTCGTTCATATAATCACATAATTATATTAAGAGAACCCGAATCGAGTCCCTATCGTCTGGAACTTGGCTATACTACTTGTGATATTGAAAGTCACAAGAATTCCATCAAAATTTAACAGCCATTAAAGCATGAATTTCTCATTTCAGAATCAAGATTATGTAAAACCTTACACAACTCATCCATGTATGGATGACTCAAATAGTTTCCTGCTACAAAATAGCTCACATTATTTCTCACTTCAATCCAACTGCAGCCGGGGGTTTTCTTCAACCCTTCGTCGATCATTGCCTTTCGTATCATCTCTGCTTCCTTCCATTGTCCTCTCTCACAGTACAAATTAGATTGAACCACATAACTCATCTCTTTACAAGGCTCTAAAACCCTCAAAGCCTCCCCGAAATGAGTCCCCATTTCGCCTTCATTGTGTATCGAACAAGCTCCAAGCAGAACCTCACTTGAGCTAACATCACTTGTTTTTGAATACTTGTTAGCTAATTCTTTGGCTTCAGCCAAGTAACCGCCTCGGCCGAGCATATCCACCATACACGACACATGATCTTCATCATATGAAAGTCCGTGAACCGAACTCATCGACTCGAAAAATAAACGACCTTCTTCTATAAGCCCCAAGTGGCTACAGGTCACTAATAAACCAATGAAAGTGACTTTATCGGGGTTTATCCCTGATGATATCATATTAGCATATAACTTTAAAGCTTGGGAAGCCTTTCCGTGCAGCCCAAGCGCAAATAACATAGCATTAAAAGAGACCAAATCCTTTTCGTATATATCTTCAAACGCCAGAATTGAACTATCTAAATCTCCACACTTAGCATACATGTTAATCAAGCCATTTCCAACATACGAATAATTATTAAACCCACTCCGAATCGCACATCCGTGTACCATTCTTCCATGCCCTAGAACCCCCAAGATTGAGCATGCCTGGAGGACAGGTCCAAACGTGAAATCATCCGGAAGCAAGCAACTATTCAACATTCGAACAAAGAAACTAAGAGCTTCTTCTCCATATCCATTTCTAGCATACCCGGTAATCATAGACGTCCAAGAAACAACATTTTTCTCAGGCAAAGATTGAAACATGCGCCATGCTTCATAAACATTTCCTACTTTCATGTAAGCATCAATAATCGCATTCCAAGAAACCCGAGTTAACATCCTATTAGATTCAAAAACCTTTACAACATCACTCAAACATCCAAGTTTAGCATAAAAACTCATAACCGAATTACAAATCTCCGCTGCAGAGCTCCAACCATTCTTAATAACCACACAATGCAACATACACCCAAATAAAAACTCTAATGATTCAGTACAAGCACTTATAAGAGCACTATAAGTCCATTGATCCGGCTCACATAAACCCTTCTGCATCCCTTTAAACACATCCAAACACAACTCAATCTCCCCGTACCGTCCAAGCCCCGAAACCATAGTATTCCAAGCAATACCCACCTTCCTAGGCATCAAATCAAAAACCACCCTTGCATCCCTTAATCGCCCCGAGTTCGTATACGCAAACAAAAGCGAACACCACGAAACCTCATTAACACAACAACCCATATCATCAAACACCCTTTTAGCACTACCACCATCCCAGCATTTCCCATACATATCTATAAGCGCATTATTAACTGGCAACGAAGATTGGTACCCGAAAACAATGACTAAAGCATGCATTTTAGTGCCTTCTAAGAGGGACATTGAGCCGGCACACGAGCTTAAAATCGCGGTGAAGGTGAAATTATCCGGGTTGGTATTGGTTTTTCTCATTTGGTTGAAGAGGGATTGGGATTCTTGGTGAAGACCCAGTTGGGAATAGGAAGTGAGCATTGAGTTCCACGCAATTGTGTCTCGTTTGGGCATTGAATCGAACAGTTGTCGGGCGTGATTGATGTGTCCTGATCTTGATAAAGACATGATCTTTGAGGTGGTTTGGAATAAGTTTGATTGCATTTCATTATGGATTTTGGTGTTGTTGATGATTGAGGAAGAAGAAGAATCAAAAGGGTAGTTCTAGATCAGGGATAAAATATGAAATGAAGTGCATTTTTTTGAGTTTAATAGCATGTAATTTCAAGCAATATCAAGTTAAGTATGCTTCGGTTTTGACATGTTGTTTTTACTCTGGATTGTCGAATATGGTGTGAGATAGCAACATTTTATCTTTTCAAATAACTCTAGTTTTATGATTACGCGTAGATGGGAACTATGAGATTTTATCGATCAAGTAATTGTTTGGTGGTAATTACATTCCGTGAAAATATATAAAGTCATGAGTTTGAATCACGTGGTTAAAAAATGTATTAAAAAAACAAATAAAATTAGAAGATTTTTTATTCAAGCTCATTAACTCTATTAACTAACTCACTTCCGGTCAAATTTATTTTTAACTTACCTTCACTCCATCAAGTGACCGACATATAAGCTTGACACAAGCAAACTATCGCGCGATATCCTAATATTGCATGAACTTAGGTCATGCCTTATGAGTCAAGCACAGTGACCGAAGCACATTTCAACAAAGATTGAATACTCTCCTTCAAAGTTTGCTTTGTTTAGTAATTTTTAGAGTCAGTTTGGCATTGCTTTCTCGGCTACCAAAAGCAGTGTTTGGTAAATGCAAATCTGCTTTCTAAAAAAACAGAGAAATCTGCTTTCAGCAAAAGCCAAAATTTGCAGCTTTTAAGAAAAGCAATTGTTAGAACTTATACAAAAAATTGAAATTGAAATTTCTTTACTAAAATATATTTAACTTTCAATATATATTAATAAATACAAACTTCTTTCCATTTGTTTCATAACTTTTAGAAATTTTGTAATGTGTTTATTAAATAGTTCACAACTTTCAGTAATGTTCAAGTGGTCCTTCAATGTCCAAATTGAATTTGGACAATTTCGATTATATTCACATTAAAAACTAAACCCTAGACACTAAAAACTAAACCCTAGACCCTAAATCATCGACCCTAGACACTAAAAACTAAACCCTAGACCCTACATCATCGACCCTAGATGATGTGATACTCTAGACTAATAATTCGATGACACGTCACATGTTAGTATCTAGGGTTGATGATTTAAGGTCTAGGGTTTTGTTTTTAGTGTCTAGGGTTGATGATTTAGGGTCTAGGGTTTAGTTTTTAGTGTCTAGTGTTTAGTTTTTAATGTGCATATGAACGAAATTGTTAAATTTAGGGTCAATGTCCAAATTCAATTTGGACATTCAAAAACCACTTGAACATTACTGCACAACTTTAGTCTGCTTTCCCCGACAACACTTTCTTCAACAACAATTACTTCTCCCCACACTAATACCAAATAGACCCTTAGTCTTTGTATTATGGGCCCACTTCATAGTAATTTAGCAAAGTTTTCCCTATAAATACCCATCACTAAAATAAATGGTGATATACTTATAATTTTCTGTCTACTTTTATTTACTTCGATATCTCTTTAAATATAGAAATTTTTACACTACCTTGGAAACCTTAACTTAAATCTGAATTTAATGTGAATAACTTAAATACTCATTTTCAATTTCATAAACTTCCAAATAAAATGATTACTTAACCTTCATTTTTATCACTTCTCCGTCATTCATCGGTAGTTAACCTTTCAACTAGATTTTTTTATGCTGTTATGGGGGCCCAACCAGATTAATATGGACCTTAAAAGGCCCAAAACATTTTCTTTTGTTTGTCGAGTAATTTCAGAGCTGAAATTTGAGTATCACGAACTGAGAAAAAGCGGAGGTCGGAGAAGAAGAAAGAAGAAGACGACGGCGACGGCGACGGCGAAGACGGGTGGAGGTGAAGCTTAGAATGAAGTTTGTGGATTGGTATGTGAAAATAGCAGTAGGATCTGCCCTAATCGGAGCTTCCATGGAGTTTTTCATGATCAAGACCGGCTTCTGTGTGAGAACCCTCCTTCTCACGTCTTCTTTTCTCTTTTTTGCCTAATTTCCTTGTTTAATTTGAGATATCACCGACGCGACTTGATTTTCACGGTTCATTACGATGGTTCATGTTAGCTGACCTCGAATCATTTCCGGACTAAGCCTTTGTTGTTGCCTTTGTTGTTGTTGTTTATTTACTTGATTCAGATTTTCAACTTCAACTTGGCAATGTTGTATTCCGATTTCCGATTTATGTTCTTTTCAAATTTTAAATATTATGATTTTGGCTGAAAAAAAAAACCGAACTGAGCTGAACTGAACTGAACTATTGGGTGAATGTCTAATGAATTTTGCTGAATTGAACTAAAATGTGCTGAATATAAGTAAAAAGGAACAGGCCTAAGTATGAGAATATTGTTGCGAGTTAGAAATCATGCTCTTAGACTATATAACCAAGCCTCTGTGACATCCTGATAGCACTATTTTGCTCACATTTTCATGAATCTTGTACTTGTGAGCTATGTGTTGCTCATGAGGCGTGATTTAGACGTGCGTTTTATTAGTTTGTTCATGCATTTGATATGTTTTCAGTTTATGAGAAAAATTAGAGGGGTTCGGGTCACCTTGAAGTTGAGATTATATCCACTTCCTTGTTGTTTGATGTTGTTAGGTAGAATTCTTACATTGGCATATTATGTGAGGGCATCTATGGGGTTTAGTTTAGCTAATAGCTAACTGAATTTCCTGGGATGTTTTTGTGCAGATGATAAAGTGACTGTTTTGGAGTCTGAGAGGCGTGCTTGGGAGAACTCCCCTGAAGCTCAAGCAATGAGAGATGCTTTAAATCCTTGGAGAAATCATGATGCTGAAGCCAAAAAAAATCCTGATTCTTGAAGGTTCAGTGCAAGATTTTGTTTTCCTAGGTTAACTCTTGATGGTTTACTTATATTGGGACCCAAATTTGTTACACAACGCAATATAATTTTAGAAATAGTTTAGCTATTGAGTTCTGGCAATCTCTTCTTCTCTCTTGTTGAGTTTTATTTACTTTTCGGACGACTTGTTCAAACATATTTGGCACTTATGGAATCTACTCCATCTTTGTTGTAATATTTGATTATGATAATAGAAGATCAATAATATTGCAAGACTCAAAAAATGTTTTTGGATGCTTTTAACTTGTAATCTACTCTCTTTTATAGAACATTTAGGCTGGCACAGCTACGTCAAAATGGAAAGGTTGTCGGTTTTGTAATTGACAAAATCTGAACTTTTTTTTCCATTTTGTCTGGAAGTTGTTAGATTTCTGATTTTAGCGTGTCTGGCTTGTTATATCTAAGAAAAGAAAAACTGGGACATCCATAAGAACTTGATATTGCAAATATCTATTAGCTTCTCTTCTTCCTTAAACTGGATTTCGCCTCGTGATTGTACGAAGAATATTAGGACAATTTGTAACTCTTTCTACATAAAGGCAATGATCAATTTCTGGCAGAATATGAAATTCTGTGTACTGCAGACTAATTTCTTACTGGTCTAAGGGCACATCTATTGAGACCTAAGTTTTTTTTTTTGCTTTGATAGCTTGAACTGTCCTAGATATGCATATCCAAAAAACTTGGACAATTGTGTACTAATGATGAACAGAACATTTACTCTAATGCAATAGAAGTACGAGGGATACAATCTTGATTCTTGTTTGTGTATTTGTTTACTGTTCTAACTTTTAGTAGACTCAGAGTTTCTGATAAACTAACTTGTCATCAAAATCGTACTAGTGCATCCACTGTTTGAAGACTATCAGACTCTTATCGGTATTCATAATCGTTGCTATCCTCTCAAACTGCGGATTGTAGAGCCAATATCTTAAATTGTGGTTGTTCTTGTTTGATTTTTTTTTCATTTCTCTGTGGTTGCCTTGTTTCATATCTATAACTCCTAGGTGCCTCATGAAGAGGTAGAGTTCTTTCGGCCAAGGCATTCCTTGTTGCCACCCCGATCAATGCATCCCTTCCACAATCCAGAGTTAGTAAACATCTTTTTTCTTAATTATGATTTTGGTTTCTAAACACAATTAGTGTTGTAAATAATGGGGTTTAATGACATGGATATGACAACATTATGCATATTTAATTATTGTATTAGTTTAATTTATTTGATTTGAGGCAGCGTGCACACAACATCAGTAGTGGCAGTACATGTAAAATCTTAATATGAGGCATAGTGCTAGAGACACTAGCAAACATCATTTTAGCTTTTGAATGAATGTTTTTGTGATGTTACAGCATGCGTCGGCAGAACCCAGGTGAATGCTATTGGTACCTGTATTTGAAAATATTGTACTTCATTATTAGGTGAGTTCACTATTTCTTATGTGAATCCATATTTCCATATCTTGATCTCATTTCTTGCTACAGGTTCATAGTTTTTGAATTGGTTTAATACATCTGCGGCCCCTCGAACTTGTCTAGAAAAGTCTAATAATCCGTCCAACTTTGAAAACGATTGATTAGTCTCCTAAAGTACATAAAAATGTATGATTCATCCCTTTAAGTCCTAGGTGGTAGAACAAGTGGGAGGTTTCGAAAAATTAAAACATGAATCCCTTTGAGTAAACATGATGAGTCAATAGCCGCTTTAAGCTTTAAGGAGTTAAAGTTCATGATATATACGTAAATATGTTCATGGGATGGGCTTAAACCAATAGGTCGGTTTAAATATATACGTATAAATCTCAAGCCCCATACAAAATTAATCGGGTTTTTCTTGTCAAAATTTGACTCATTTGAATGCGGGCTGGGTGGATACTCGGACCCGCTATGTGCATTTAGTATAACATACATATAATTATTTGGTAAGCATGAAAAAAAAGTTGGTGAGCATATTGCTGTCAGCATCACAAAAAAGTGCTGTATAAATTTGTGATTACCAATACTTGCTTTTTTTAATTGAAATCTAAAGTTGTAATCAAGTAAATAAGCTTGTGAAATTGTTTGACATGTGACATCACTAGTTCCCACATTTGGAAGCCACTCCAAATCTTTAGAGTATCAGCAGACATGAGAAATAAACTAGACATCAAGTTATCATATATAGTAACTAGACATCAGGACACATGTCACTTATCCGGCCCCTAATGTACTAACCTGGACTTAGTGGTATCCGGGGTAAAATGCACCTATACTAAAGTTTGAGGCTTGTTTTAAAAGTTATTCAATTTCATTTTTCTCGATTAACTTATTTTATACTAGAATACAATAAAGTCAGTCCGGTCGATTCGCGTATACAAAACTTACTGCAATGTTGTTGTACAATAGACAGTTTATATGCAAATTAAGCGTCATGTTAGATATGTTTGACTTTTACGACTAACATGATAGAACGTGTGTGCCACGTTTTTGTATACAAATTGGTGGGAATGGAAGATGAATCAAATGTGGACTTTAATAATTTTATTTAACTAAGATGAAATTTGATGACCTCAATGAAATAGACCTTACACTTTAGTAACTGTTGATGTAATTTACTAAAAACTTGGTGGTGAAACTAAATCATTACCTAGATGGATCTTGTCATCCTACATAGTTAGACAGACTATATGATTACTTCTTGTCCATTAAAACATCTAGAAGTGGGTCAATTTCTAGAATCTTGAACAAACCTAAGCCTATAAGGCTGCACTTGCTTTCTGCTGTTGCTAGTCAATCTGGTGGACTAATTATGAGTTTAATGATGATTAGGTGATTAATTACAACATATTAATTGACTTATTTCCACCATTTTAGAAGGGTCTTGTTGCTCTTTTCCAAAAGAATTAGAAGACATGAGACCCACCAACTACTGCACCTTTTAACCCAAAAGTGAAAAATTGTCGGTGAAGTTTAATCACTAACAATTACACAAAAACTGTTGACAAAGTATATATATAATAAGCTGAGATTTAATTAAGTTAATTAAGTATGTGATTAAGTTAATTAGTTTGATGGAGAAGAAGAATATAATGGTGGATATCTCTTGTTTTACTGTGATCGAGGGAAGTGCAGATTCAGAATTGCTTAAGGTGTGTAATGATGTGATTATGAGGTGTGATGATAATGATGATGCTGAATCATGTAGCTGTGATTCCAATAATGGGTTAGGTTTTGTTGATGTTTTTGAATGTGAAGATGAAGATGATCAAGAAATTCAAGATCATACTCATAACTGTAAGAAAAACCAGAAGTGGACAAGTGGAAAAAGATGGGTAGAAGATGATGATGATGTTGGATCAGATGAGGCAGAGTCTAAGTTAGGGAGTAGGAAGATTGTTGATCAAATGGATGATAGCCTCTTCTGGGAAACTTGCATGGCTGTAGGGTATCCTTGATTTCTCTCTCTCTCTCTCAAAATTCAAGTATAATTTTTATTTTTTTTGAAAAGAAGACATTAGATTTTAGACTAATGAAATTAGAGTAACATGATATTGGTCTAAAGAAGACATTAGATTTTAGACCCAGTAGTATTGGTCTAAAGGAAAATTGTGTACATGTCACATTTTTATTGATCGGGTCCATTAAATTGAACCGTAATTGAATTTCTCACAAATATGTATAGGTTTGTTTGGAAGAATTGTTTGTAGAACTGACCATGAGCAGGGGTACCGGGCACACCCAAGCCCATGCACTTGGGCTGGCCATGGACAGAAAATTTACTTTAAATGACCCACTAAAACCCACCTAATTTTCTGACAGACTTGGATTGTGTAAAAATAATATCGGTCACTCCAGCCGGGCCTAGCTTACTAATAGTAATATTAAGTTACAAATTATTTTTTATATTTTTAATTTCTTATTTTTTTATTAAATTTATTTTTTATTAGTTAAAGTAATAATATATAGCTTTTTAGATGGGTTTATATGGATTGGCTTGGCTCTTTAATTTATAAATTCGAGCCTGACCGAAACCTGGTTTGATCCGACTCTGCTTAAATTATCAACGGGTTGGGCTAAGCTTGGGTTAAGGAATTTGTGCCAAAAAAGTGATGAGCTTCACCCGAACCTGATCCTGCTCCCCCAATGGATATTTACTTGTATTTGGTATTAATTCTGAGATAAATGTCTTGAATTATATGATTTCATATTGAAGATATTGATCGTAATTCTGTAAAAGTTAGTAATTAGTTATCTAAAACAAAAGTCAATTATTTACATAATTAATTGATATTTTCCTACATTTTATAGGACGCGTAAATGTTTAATCCAAATTCAATCCGAGAAGATGCTATCCTATTTAAGTAGTTTAACCATATTTTTTTTGGTAATGGATAGACATCATGGTTACCACATGTCTTATATGGATTACCACATAAGTTCATTCTAAGCAATTTGAAATTTGACCGATGGATATGTCCCTTTGTACATTCCTAATTTAACGAGTTAAAAGATTTGAAACGTTTATTAGTAACAGTAGAAACCACAGTTACCTCCTGATTTGTAGCTACAAAATTTACCATTAAATAAGGGCAAATGATATATACAACCTAAAGAGTTGTATATAAGCATTTATTGTCTCCATAAATTATGCACCCTTAAATAAATTCATATATGTATATTAGCATCTTGTAAAATTTCAAACTTTCTTTTAGGCTTAATACATTCGTGCTCCCCTGAACTTGTTTATTTTCGCCACTTGAGTCCCTAATCTAATTTTGGGTTCTATTTACCCCTTAACGTTTTTATAAGTGAAACTATTGGGCCCTTCGTTGCTGACGTGGCAGACTACGTGGAGGAAAGAGAAAAGAAAGCAAGTGGCAAAAAAAAATTAATTATTTGGTCCCAAAAAAAACTCATAAATGCCCATTTTTCTTTTCAATCTTTCAAAAATACCTTCTTCTTTAATTAATTCAATTCAAATAGACATATCTAATCTAAAACTGAAAATCGAAACCAGATATTACAAATCCAAACTAAATAAATAAAATTTCATTAGAAACTATAAAAGGGAAGGAAAAACCAGAAATTAGAAACAAAAATTAATTTGATATTGCAAATTTAAATTGTTTCGGACAGGTTTAGATCGTCCGGTAGCCGCTTTCTCCGTGCACCAGTTGCCCGGAGCTCAATTAGCATGTTTTTTGAGTGTAAAAACATCACTGCCTACGCATTACAACAAATCAATTTCCAAATTAAAAAGGGAAATCGAAATTGAAATGGAGATGTAAGTATTGTTCAGATTCGAAAGCCTTGCCAGAAATTGGGGAAAATGTAAGCTGTTCGCGATGGTGTTAATGGTCGGATTATCCGCTGTCGGAGAAATCCAAGCCTCAGTCTGTTGAAGAATCTCCGCCGTCCGGAGGAACAATGGCGGTGAAATTGATGGATGTAAAACTGACGGAGGAACTCAAGGTTTGGTTTGTTGAAGAATCTCCGCCGTTCGCCGGAGGTGAAATTTGACCGGAGAGAAAGAGAGAGGGAATATAGAGAGAGAGAGGAGGAGGGTTTGAAGGCAGAGAAAGGGAAAGGGATGAAGATATTTTCTTTTCTTTTTCTTTTAATTATTTTTATTTTTAAATTTTTGTTATGTTTTCAAATCAGTCCTTAAAGATATTTTTTTTTCAATTATGTCCTAAATTCTGACGTGGCAAGCGCGTGGAGTACACCCGAATTTGTGCGACTGGTCTTTGTATGACGAAGAGCCCAATAGTTTCACTTTTAAAAACGTTAAGGGGCAAATAGAACCCAAAATTAGAGGGCTCAAGTGGCGAAAATAAACAAGTTCAGGGGGCACGGATGTATTAAGCCCTTTCTTTTATGCAGCCGAATTTATTTATTTTTTGACTGATTATGCAGCCCGATTTGAACATTCTTCTCCTTCTCCTATAAGGATTTGAATTCACCTGAATCAATCTGGTATGTTGGTGTATATATGTATGTGTATAATCATACGATCCAGAAGACAAGAAAGATGACACAAGGCAATCACGTTCCGAACGACATCACTGCCGATATACTTTCACGGCTGCCTTGCAAAACTGTGGTGCAACTCAAAGCAGTCTGCAAGACATGGTACTCTTTAATCTCTGATCCCGTGTTCATCAATCTTTATATTAAACGACTATCTCAAAACCCTAAAATCGTCTTCTCAACGGGCTCCCACCTCCAATTTTTAGACTATGAAAGTTCATCCTTCGACCATTCTAGTTTGTCGGACACTATCCCTTTTCCCTACCATACTTCTCCTTTTCATTGCTTGAAAATACTGGGTGTGAGCCGCGGATTAGTTTGTTTTACTTCATACTCAAGTAATTATAAAAACAACATTGTTATTTGGAACCCGTCTACTAGAGACCTTACAGAAATACCATGCATGTGGCCTCTACATTCAAAGCTACACGGCTTTGGTTATGATTCGGTGGCTAATGATTTTATCTTATTTATATACATGCATAGCTCGTATATTTATTTCTCTCTCAAACAAAATTATTGGAATATGAGAGATTCTTTTAAATCTTCTTTAGATCCGGCCAAGACCCGACCGACTACTAGGCTTGCAACCGAATTAAACGGAGTACTACATTGGCTTGTAACACAAAACAATCGTGAAATTAGGATCTTGACTTTTAATTTAGCGGAGAGGAAACTTCAAAAGGAGAGACTGAAAGTACCAGCATTTGTATCGGGTGGTATCGGTGGCCTATTTGAGCACAGAGGATGTCTTTGTCTTCACTTTTCTCCTCCAAATACTACATCCAAGGTGATATGGATTATGGAAAAATATGGTGATAACAACTCTTGGGTTCAATTGTTTACAGTTGAATATCCAGACTCTCATAAATCAGGATTTGATTTGTGTTACGCGCCTGTTGTATGTATTACTACGCGGAATGAAGTTGTATTTCGTTGTTATGATGGAACGTTTGTGAGGTTTGATAGCAAAGAGGGAAAATTTTATAATGCGATCCAGGTAGAACCATATGTCAATAGTGCAACTTTGTACGCGGTTGACACTTTGATTTCACCCAATGATATCAAATCAGACGAGTAATGATCCATCACGAGCAACATGGCCAGAATTGAAAGCTAAAGTAAGAGGCAAAACTAATTATTTTTCGTTAATTTTGCGTGTTATGCTTTTTTTATGTTGATTGTTTGTGTTATCAGTATCAAATGAACTGATTGAACTAAAAGTTTAAGTTGATTGTTATGATGATCTAGTGCTGATGAGGTTTGTTTGGACATGAACTTATTGTTTCATTCATGCATTTGATGTAAAACCAAATTAACCGAACCGGTGTCACTCCCTTATATCTCCCATCTGCCTTGATCTTGTGCATATATACATCATTTGATAAATTTTTGATATTTCTGTGATCGGATTGCTGGAATTTCATCATGTATATAGTTCGCTGAAACGGGAAATCTCCAATTGCTCGAATCGAATCGAATCTAATTATAGATAGCTAGTTTGTACTCTCCACAATCCAACTATGTTTGTAACTAAGTTTTACCCAAATATAGTTAAATTTCTTGGAGGATCTAACAAGTCTCAAACTATAAATAACACTAATTTCATACGAAAATTTACATAACTTCAGTACCAAGAAATTTGGAAAGGGAAAATACAATAAAAACAGAAACGACATAAACGATTTCCAATAATTCAGTCATTTGCTAACATGAGCTACATTCGGCCAAACCATTAACGAGACCCTAGTACCAAGCTTCACCATCTCTTATCTGTACAAGTTGCAACAATCTCAGTAAAACACAACCATATTTTTCCATAATCCATATCTCCTTAGATGTAGTATTTGGTGGAGAAAATTAGAGACAAAGACATCCTCCGTGATCAAATAGGCCTACAACACCACTTGTCTGAGACGAGGACATCATAATGGTGGTTCTTTCAGCCTCTGCTTATGAAATTGCCTCATTGCTAAATCAACTTGGAGAAATTAGCTCCAAAACCATTGTTTCTTTTGTCATTGACTCTTACTTGGGACGAGAAATATAAATATATGAACTTATCCGCAAATAAAATTAAACTAAAATCGTTAGAGATCAAATCATGAAGCCAGCCAATACATCTATATAATCCTAGCAATATAATTATATGAAAGAAGGAAACACCAAACGCTCTACCCCCCTAATGGAAAAGCCTCGATCTGAAGCATACCATCGTCTCTTTTTAAAACAGGACAATGTAGGATGAACAACTTATTCCTTAATTTTGCAAACCAGAATGAACTTCAACATGAAACACAATCAACGTGAGAGTAACACCAATCATGTAAGAATCGGATAGTCTTAAAGCAGTTGATGCACTTCAACAACTACACATAAAATAGCGTCCCTCGTTTTTGCTTTTACATAAGAGTATTAATCTGTGTTCATCATTAGTACCAGCAATTTTCATACATGAGAGTCTTTTTAGCATATACATATCTGAGACCGATCAAGCTATCAAAGCAAAAGAACTTAATGGTCGACGTACAGGCCATTAGACCGTAGCAGATTTTATATGCATAGGAATATATTCATATACTGTTGGAAATCGATCATCAGCTTTGACAATAGAAGATGGAGTAGACAGCTTGCTTATAAAATATGCATGATTAAATTAAGCAAAATAAATAAAGTTAATACTGTTTTGTGAGATACAAAATTCAATACACATACAGAATATAGATAACCTGGCAAAAACAAAAATCTATGCACCTAACCATCAAGAATCAGGAATTTCTTTCATTTCTCCAGCGACTTAAAGCATCCAATTCGATATGAACTTCAATGAACTAGCAACCATTGAACCAACTTTAGCAGCAACAAAAGAACCTCGATCATCACGCACAATCCAGCCGAAACTTGCTAAATTGAGAGTCGAGAAAATCGCAATACAATTAACCATACTCAGGGGGGTCAAACAAAATCCAAAGCCAAAACTCTTGCGACGAAGAAAACTGAGAACCCACATCCCCAATTTGAGAAAGGGTCCAAACATAGCGAGCCGTAGAACATCCCAAGAACATACGATAATCATCCTCAGTCGCCCCATGACAAAGCTCACAAATATCAAATATTAGGAGATGACGAGCTTGCATAGCCACTTTAGATGAAAAGCACCTGGCAAAGACATGCCACATAAGATTTTTAACTTTAGGAGCATGTACATTCAAATTCCAAAACGAAACCCAAAGAGGATTAGGTTGTTGTGAAGCCTTAGAGAATCCCTCCATCAAGAGAATACAAGACATGCCTCTCGTCCTTCCAGTACTAAAATTCCTCATTAACACGCAAGCTCAAAGAAATACTTGAAGTAAGATCTGCATCTCTTGGGGAAAAAATAATGGTAACTAAATCCACATCACATGTCACATCGAGACCATACATAATACCACAAAAGTCAGACTGTGATCTTTTTTTGGTTTTGGATCTTTCTATGTTGACAAACTGCTTAGTATGCTTATCAGTCTTATGTTGGATACGCTTATTGGATTTTTTATCATCAGATTTGTTGACCTTTTTTTAGCAAGTCTGGGATCTTGACTATACTTTTTCTGAGTCTTATGTCCACTCTTAAGTGATGTGATATCATTTCTTATAATCTTGATTTTGTTAGTTGTTGTGCTCAACTCAGGTGAACATGCACTCTAGCAAGAGGCCCAAGTCTCAGTTGTACAGAACAAGTTAAATTATTTTATTCCACAAAGATTGATAATGTGGAATAGTCGTTCTAAGCCTAGAACAAGATGCTTTCAAAGTAGAGTAACAAGATTTGGTTTGATAAACTAAAATTACACTAAGATTTAGATTGACAATAAGAAAAGCTAAGATTGATCATTTAAGTTAAGGAACAGGGTAAAGCACATCCAGATCAGGCAAGCAGATAAATCATTTCCTCTCAAACATCTGAATGAAGTAACAGACATAGATCTAAGATTTCTCCCACAAACAATCCCTAAGGCAGCTGGTCACATATACTTAGGTTTGTTAGTCATTGAATACGTAGGTGGTCTCAGATCCTATCAAACAATTAAGCATTAAGATCTAGATAGCATTCTAACCCAAGAGTGAAGAGAGATGCATGCCAACATTCGGCCAAAGGAGACTTGTAATTCCCAAATCCAGAAAAGCAAAAAAGCAACTTCCACCAAGTGGGAATAAAATAAGAGAATAAAGTTTAACAAGTACACTATGAACATTAGAACAGTTGTGCCGCATAAAAAGTAGTTATAAAGTAAACTTAAAGCTTCTTTATCGCTCCAACATTGCTTTATAGAACCTTCCCTTGTCAGCCTTAGGTGTGGGCTATGATGTCCCATCAACCAACCACCAAATCCACTCTCTCACGCGCCACTCTCCTTGCTCAACTGATCTAAAAGAGTTCAAATTCGCCCCAGAACAGCCAAAATTCCCTTGCTCAGAAGGAAGACAGCACAAGTTTACAAAATAGCCAAAATTCTATCTTTTGTGCACAATTTCTCTTGAACCAGCTGTGACTTGGTTAGTTTTGACCAAAATATATAGGTGCAATATGCACTTATTATAAGTCAATGTATTGACTTGATTCATCAGTAACTTGATGATCTTAGCATGATGGGATTTCTGATAGGGATATATTTGTATCCTTTTGGATTATTTATGGTGTATTTTAGTTTCTATTTTTCATTATTTAGTTAATTTTTTCTTCATTTTAAGGACATTTATCATCTTCCGGATACAAATTTAACTTAACATATTTTGTTTGTGATTTGTGCTTGAAAACGTCCTAAATTTCACTCTTCCTTGATTGTGTAGGTTTAACAACCGGTTTTTGTACTCTGCGATAAAAGAGATTTAGACTCCACGAGCTGCCAAACGAAGCAAATGTCGGTACTTTTAAGGAACGGATCGACTCTCTTGAGTCATAACTCTCTCCTCTCGCTACCTGGGAACATGTCATTGACACCTTTAATTACACGTCAAATATATTTTCAAGTCTCTCAAACAAAGATCCATGCAAGTCTAATCAAAATAACACTCTATCTCATAGGAATTAGCACATAGTCACACTTGGAGACCCATTTGGACCCTCTTAGGGTCCGAATTTGGAAAAACGTAAAGCATAAAAGTTGTTCACATATGTCTTGGCTTTCCAATACAACTTTTTGCGCCTCAATTGGAGTTTGTATGAAGAATTTATGCACACATTACTAAAGTTTGTCAAAATTGGACTACATTTGGAAAAGAGTGTCTGGAACCGTGCTGTCTCCAAGCCTGTACAGTTTCCATACATGTCCATACGGTCCTTTCCTTATTCTCCATGTGTCAAAAAAAGCCAAACAACTTATACGGGCCTTGTAAAGGCTGTCCGAGATCCATATCGAAATCTCAAACGGGGCTTATAGTACGGATTTCAGTTTGGCTTATAAATATAAGCTAGATTTCTCATTTTAGGGAAAGCAAAATCATTTCTTCTTCTCCCCTATCCTTGGGGACTGGACTAGTCACATAGAAGTGACCATTCCAGCACGATGGACCATTAGGCCTGTGACAACTCTTTCCACCGAATTAAATGGAGCATTACATTGGATTGTAACACATAATCATATTTATGGTTATTGCTCTCAAGTTAGGATCTTGAGTTTTGATTTAGCTACGAGGCGATATCATAAGCACAGGCTGGAAGTACCGTCATTTGTGTCGTCTTCGTCTCGGAAAATTGGTAGTGTAGGCCTATTTGAGCACAGAGGACGTCTTTGTCTTTTCTTTTCTCCAAATACTACATCCAAGGAGATACGGGTTATGGAAAAATATGATGATAACAACTCTTGGGTTCATTTGCTTACTCTTCCAAATTCAAAGTCTCTGCCATCAGGATTTGATTCTTGTACACACACATCTTATCCATCAGTTCGAGGAACGAAGTTTTATTGCGTGATGGCGGAACCTTTATTAGGTTCAGAAGCAAAGAGGGACAATTTGATGAGGAGGCTATCCGCATACAACAACCACATTTGATGAGTAGTGCAGCTTTGTGTGTGCCGTGGACACTTTTGTTTCAGCGTATGATATCAAGGTTGATCATCCATGAGGAGAGGGTTGTTTCTTGTTTACATCAAGCTTGCACAGTTTGATTGCAGTGACAATGGAGAATGTGATGAGGTAAATGCATGTAATGTGATTTTCTGGCTCCATCAGTTCTCTAGTGAATACATAAATAAGCTTGTATTTGCCTCTATCAAATCAATGTTGACTTGCACAAGAGATACTTCAGTATATGCCAACTAAGCACAACATAAGACAAGGATATAATTTTCTATTTTTGTGGCTTAAGTGAAATGTTCAGCATATCAACGTACTAATAGTTTTTTTGCACATCAATTGGCTAGATGAGCGTATTAATTAGATGTGAAGTTCGCTGCTTTTAACTTAAATAAAATGAGTATCGAGTTGTAAAAGACATTTCAATTCTAAAATCTGGTCTAATATCATGCAAATACTGTTTGGTTTGACTCAAGTCTCAATCCTTGAACCTGCTTTAAAATGCGTTCGCATGTATTGGAATCCACCTCGCTATGCTCTTCTGTCACTTCGTCTCCATTTCTGATGTGATATTCAGTTAATTTATGCCCCAACCGCCATCTTTTAGAACCACTTTTTTCTACAGTGGCATCGTCATTGGCGCGTAAATGTCCTTCTTTTTTATAAATTTGGAATGCAATTTCCCTTGCATATGAATTTGTATTGGTTACAAAAGAAGATAGAAGTTTATGAACTTGTACATCAGTTTGGTGTATGATTGTTTATATATCAAACTGACGTACAAGTTCATAAACCTCACAACTCAAATTCAAATTACAAACAATCATCTATATGAGCTCACTATCTCTAAAACAGCAATATCGGCTATTATGTCTAATATTTTATGAACAAACTAAATGTCTGCCAAAGGATGATAAGTCATAAAAACCTGATCATTTTGTTCTGAAACTTTGTTTCCTCAAGAAACCAGCTTACAGATGAACGAACATATACAGAAAAGGTTAGTAGGATGAGCTTTCTTTTCTATGTAATTTGTGCCTTTCTCATCAATAATGCTCCACAAGAGTCATGAAAAATAGACAGAATAGTTATTATGATACTCCGAGAAAATGAGCAAAGCTAGGATACTTCGGCTCCCATTCCACTTCCTTGCGAGTTTTCGAGTTGTTTAACCTTTTACCTAATGGATCAGAGGTTCCTGCATTAACAGAACATGTAATGAGATTAGGGAATGGTGGAAACTCGGGGTTAGTTTCATGGACGGTCACATAAGCATGGATAATGTCCTTATAAGGTCACTACAATTCATTTTGTGTCAATGAAATAACTCATCTTTGCATTTTGTAACACAATGAAGTCACTTTGAGCATTTTCATGTCACCTCGAAAATACTGCCTAGGAGGTTAATCAATTCAACAATGCCATATAAGCGCCACGTGCATTGATTTACTGCTGTGCAACATCTATTGACTAGGTCAGGTACTAATTCCTAATCAGCATCGTCAGCGATAATGTTATCTCAAAATGCTCAAAGTGAATGTATTGGTTTAGAGTACAAACTTGAGTTATTTTATTGACGTAAAATGAGCTTTTATGATTTTATTTGGACAATATCCAAATTTAAGTGACCATACTCCCTTGAGTGGGTGACGTCAGGGTGGAAGTCATAAGTAAAGAGCGGTCCTAAAGGATGACATCTAGGCAGGAATTAAATAAATCCCGCATTGAAAACAGAAAGAGGGAACAGGTTATTGGGGTACAATTCTAATATATGTAGACGAGTTTTACAACATGAAGCTCAAAGAATAGAACTTGAGCCAAAGCCAAAGCCGACAATATGTACATGACTCCGGACTTATGCATAAAACAAAGATTTCATAGTGGAAGGAGTTGAAATTACCAGTAAATGCCTCAAAATTTTTATCGAATTTCCCACTTTTAGCAACCAAGTCCATGACTTCCTGCCTACAAAGAGATTTTGCAGAGATGGAATGAAAATATTCGATTTCAGATCTTCATATAACAGATTCCTTCAAGCGTAAAAAAGATAACATTAGCAATGAGAATATACCTGGATACTGGATGATTATCACAACCTAAGAAAATACGGCCTCGGAATTTCTTCTTCAAGATTGCAATTGCAAGAGAAGCTGCATCCTATTGAGATAACATGAAGAAACGAACCAAAACAAGTATCAATTTTACACTGTTAATGATTATTATGATGTAAAGTAAAGGCAGTCAAGAATGAGGCGGTCTAGAGAGAAAAATAAAAATTCAGACAAGGTGCTTCACCTCGTAGTGTATGAGATTGAGGATGTGATCAGGACGAACATCGACAATACCCTTCTGCAACCAGTAAGTATGTGCACCTCTATCTTCTTTGTGTGGTCAGTTAAGTTGTAACAAATAGAAATTCATATGCAAGGAAAATGCATCCCAAATTCATATAATATCAGGTAAAAACCAAAGGTAAAATGCAACCAAGGCCATTGAAGATGAATTTGTTTCACAACGTATTCGATATCATTTTCTTTCAATAAAAACCATTGGACTTCACATTTTATTTCATAGAAACACACCGGCTAATTTGTGTGCAAAAACTCACTGGGATGCTAATATATCACAAATGAGAGTAGACTGTATGCCAAATAAGCAGGATGCCAGAATTTCTTTACTTCAGTAGCTGACGTGGCAGAAACATGGTAGCCACGTGGCACATCCTACACTATAGAAACTTTTTAGAAATCATATCATTATCAAATATGGTGCTTAGTTGGTATTTACTCAACTGTTTACTGTGTCACGTCGATATTAATGAGTTAAATTACTCAAGTTAGCCAGAAATGACTTTGTAGAAATCAAATATGAAATTCACGGATTTTGTTGAAAGAAAAAGAAATTCGATAGTTCTGTTGACGACCCTAACTACAGAAATTAAGAAGCACATCTGTCCTCGTGCAATTTACCCTATAAGATCGTAGAAAAAATAAGTCTAAGAAAGGATATATAAAGTCCAGCCAGTCTAAGTACAGAACCTTCACTCTCAAGAACTACTTTTTCTGCTTTAAGAAGCACATCTGTCCTCGGGCTTCTCCCAAGTTCAACAATTGCGGAGTCCTGCAAAAACCTTGGCAAGATAAGCCACCCATCAATTCGACAGAGACCATTTGAGGTAGAACTGATTGAACCAGAAAACTAATTATCCGTACAACAGAAACTCACCTCATCACATTCTCCATTGTCGAAACAATCGAATGGTGCAGAGCTTGATGTAAACAAGAAACCACCCTCTCGGTTCCAGCTTGAAGCAGCTTCCCTTGAGAGTTCATAGTTCAAAGCAGCAGAATAAGTTTTGTAGCAGTATAAATGGTAAATTTACATGCATCAAACGCTACTTACCGGACATCGGCAGAATAATCAGAGGATCGTGAAGGAGGTGCACAGAAAATGACATAAGGAAACTGGTGAGATGGTTTAGTTTCCTTCAAAGATGGATTAATCCCAATCTTTATCAACTCTTCATGGTGGTCTGAAGTCATTGTCTGCCCATGAACTTGACACCCTGGAAATTCCTGCTCAAATATATAAAGATAAAGACCAGTCAAGCACACTGTTAGGGATCGGACTAGTTGTTGACTTAAAAAACTTAATATCCGGAATAAGAAATCAAACATCCAATCACAAGAACAAGAATCACATAGTAAAGCTATTTTCTTCCCACGTCTACGGTCGAATAAGAGCACATAATTCATTAGTAATTGGTAGGCAAGTTGATACAACAAAAGAAGAGTCAGATCTTTTACCCAAGCATCTAACTTGCAAATCACATAAGACATGATCATACCCGAAAGTTTACACATGCATATCCAAGAGTATAAGCTCCATGATATCAGGAAGAATAACGCTCTATGTCTACCATGTGGTGCCATCCTGAGGCAATCACAAAATGGAGACGTGTGTTGTGATCATCACGTTAAGAAAGCGCAACCACATGACACGTGGACCAAGTAATAAGTGACATTACAGGAAAAGAATTGCCCTGATAGCACTCTACATGAGGAAGCTCCCTTGGCAGTACCTATAACCGGCATAGTGTAAAAGCCAATGAGACACGGACACGTGTCTATGCCGCACATTAGTCACTATAGAAAGTTAACATTACTATGCAGTATTCACTTTTCTTATTCTGTAAAGCACCGCCATTCCCTTATCTCAACTAACTTAGATTGTCGGAACGGGGTCGCCATTCATCGGCCCCCTTTAGATCAGCTGTTTTCTCATCTATTTCGGGTTGAAGCTCATCCTATTCAGTCCAAAAATCATTCTCGGTTTCAACCACATCACTCGAGAACTATTGTAAGTCAAACTATAATCCTTAATGATTTTCAACTTCTAATTAGTAAAAACTAAACAAAAACACTAAACCAGTAAGAATCTACAATTCCCGTATCTCAACCTAACATTTCCAATCCATAAAAAAGTTCCTAACTTGATGAACAGAATCAAAACAAATTGATCAAAAACTACCCACCTCCCTCCATTGCTGAGCAACCAAACGACCAAGAACACCCGGTCCAACAATCAGCAAATCATGCTCACCAACAACACCACAAGACTCCGCCTTCAATCCCTCACTTGTCACACCTTCAATTCAACAACCAATTTCAAAAACACATTACCAAACCAAAATCCCGCATTCAATGAACTGAAATAACAACTTAACAAAACTCATAACCATTAGTCAAACCTTCAATTGAACAACCAAACATCACTAAACCCAAAATCCCACATTCAATGAACTAAAATTACAGCTCAACAAAAACAGAATCATACCCACAATAGAAGAAGCAGATGCCTGGACTGAGTCAACCTTCAATCCCTCATTAGTCAAACCTTCAATTCAACAACCCAATTTCAAAAAACACATTACCAAACCCAAAATCCCACATTTAAGAACCAAAATTAGAGCTGAACAAAAACAAAAAGATACCCATTATAGAAGAAGCAAATTCATGAACTGGGTGAGGCATGGATGAAGATAAAGATGATGGAAATGTTAGTTTGGATTTGAGTGAATGATTGGGGAAGGAGAGAATTGAATTATGGAGGTTGGAGAAATGGTGAGGAAGATGAAGAGATGGGAAGGAGTATGAAATTGTTGTTGTACCCATTTGGCATCAAGTGATGGAGGAGATAATAATAATGGTGTCATTCATTTATTCATTATTGGGATTTTAAAATTTTGTTTTTGTTGATCTTGCTTGCACATGATTTGTGGGGTTTGGATTGCCCAATCATTTGGTTACATGTGGCGTGATGGCTGAGTTGTTTTTGGACTTTCTTTGAAAGTGATTGGATGGGTTCATCATCTAGATTAGGAATGTGAGACGACGACGTTTTATATGTATCGTATTTATATTTTTCTGTTTCTTATAAGATTAAAATTTTACCTTCTCCAAGAATTATTAGGTTACACCTATTTTAATAAATTCATTTAATTTTTAAGTATTGTCTTAATTAGACCACGTGTCAATCACTTAGACGTCTAATAAAATTTATAACATGTGATTGTTGTGCGGCACTCAAAGTCAACGGTCAAAAGTTGACTTCTGCTGATATGACAACCATATCATTTTTTGGTGTAATTTATTTTTAAGTTGATAGGGTGACTAAATTGATGCAAAACTCAAAATTGAGTAATTTAATTGAGACAAATTAAATGTTGGTATTAATGAATTAAATAAATTTAATTTTAAGACAAAAGCAAAATTGAGTGACTATCCATTTAACCCGACATTTATCTTATTGTTCTAAAGTCTCAATTTTAGGGAATTTTTTTAGAGGATAAAATATTGGTATTAGTGAATTAAATAAATTCAAATTATTACAAAGAAAATGGGTTGGGTGATTCAATCCCCCCAATCAATATAAAAGAGGTCGGTTTAGCAACAATATGAAGGGCAACATTCGCTAATTTACAAATACGTTGAATAGAACAACTACCTAAATTCTATAATAAGAACTTATAATCATCAATTGTTAAGTAATAAGCACTGCGTAGTAAGGAGGCTTGTGACATTGCTTGAACGAAATCTAAGAGTCGGCTTTGAAACATTTTGAAGAGAGAGAGCATTGGCACAAAATATCCTCAATAAGGTCAATCTTGTGTTTGTAGCTAAAAACTGCCTAAGAACATTGCGAATGATATTTACTAAACGTAATGTCGCTTGAGTTAGAGAAGATAACAACATCAACATTCAACACTCAAATAAGTACATGACGGGATTGCATTTCCACAAGTTGGAGGGCACTCATATAATGCTCTCTACACTATATTCATAACCTTAAGTGGCACCGAGATGTTTCAAACCAGGTTCTAAATCACATTTTACTGTAGATTAAAAATAACAATGAAATTTAATCATAACCTTTTTATCCCCACGGGATAACGTAGCCTTCTAGCTTTCCATATGGTCAACAACATATCATTTGGACTAAAAAAACAAAATCAATGACAAGAATTTATTTTTGTTGGACAACTAAAATGTGTTAATTACGAGATATGATTAATTTTAATTAACTGGTTGTGCATATTAACATAACGAAAGTGATTCTTTCGTGTACTTTAAACAGATGTTGAGAAGTCAAATACACAAGAAAATCATAGAACCCATTTTTATTTGGTAGCTAGAAACTTTTGTTGATTAATTACTAGAATAATTAATTTGACAAACTTCTGTTTTTGCATGCTTAAAATATCCAATCTATGTTGTCCCTTTTGTCGTCCACCTACTCAATTGAATTTTGTCTGTAATCCATGCTTAAGAAAAAATCTAATAGGAAGGCACATTTGATTTCACAATAAAATTTTGTATTCTTATTGCAAAACTAATACTATAGGTTTTAGATTGTCAGTTGAAAAAGAAGTATATTGTATTTTTAAAAAGATTCTGATTTCTCCTTTAGCATAAGTATATTGATTAGTTCTATATGATACGATAAATAAATTCAGATATTAGTCATTTTAAAATAAATTCAGTGAATTGATGAGACTATCAAAAGCTTAAGGGAACATTGAATACTATAATTGACATTTCATCTTTTGAATTGTAGGAAAATAATTTCGGATCACATTCAAAATTTCCAAGTAATTAGTTGTTGTTGCCAATATTGACCAAAACTAAGGGGGCAAAATGAAATTTAACTATGATATTGAAAGTCGTGGATGTATATAAATTTTTTAAAACAAAAATTCAATTTGGAGGACATAGATAACTTAACATAGTGGAGCATTGTTTTTCAAAGGCATTGACAACAGATTTTCAGGTACAATAATTTCTCCTAATTTGAAGCATCAAATAAAAGGTCCAAATCTCTAAATTATTTTAAAAACCATATATTTTTTTTACTATCCCAATATGGTCCAAAATTCATTTACACTTTTTTAGTTTTTTTGCATTTTAAATACATAAGAAACAAAGTTGAAATTTGTCTAGTCTTTAAGGAAAATGTCTTCGTTTCTTTTTAAAAGGAGGAAACTATAAGAAATAGTAGTAAAATATTTTTTGTAATATTTTGTTTGAAGGAATATTTTTTTAATTAAAAGTGAGGTTTTTTTTTTTTTTTTAAAGTAGCAGAAGCTAATGTCCCAATTCTGGGCAAAATTGCAGCAAAGAAAAACTAACAGCATTCGGCATAACATCAAAAAAATTAGGACTAGCATAGAAACGCGAAGACCAAGCAAAAGCGTCGGCAACACCATTAGCTAATCTTCCAACGAAGCGGACCGAATAACCGCTTTTAGAGAGAAGTAGAGACTTGCATTGCGAGATAAGATCCCCAAACTCATTTACATCCATATCGAGGCGATGAATATTTTTTTAATTAAAAGTGAGGTTTTTTTTCTGAAAGGAAAAAGTAAGGTTATTATTATCTCTATTTAACTCAAACCTTAACCTACATAAGATTTAGTTATATTAAAAGTTAAAAGAATATAAATAACACCATAAAGGATATGTAATTTCAATTAATATTGGGTGCGGACACCACATAAAACTAACAAATTTCACCATTGCTAGTCGATCAAGCACTCCATTAGCTTGGATATAACAAAAACGATCTCATATGAATCGCCATTTTTTATCCTCTCAAGTCTCCATATAAGTCTTTACTCAATAATAGAGGATACCGCAATTCTTTCAACTATGTTTAGTTTAACAACTATTGATTTTTAACTTGGATATCGTAATAGCTTTAGATATCACTCTCAACAAAAAAAAGAAAAAGTCGGATGCATATAATTTGTTGCCAGACATAATGAAATAAACAATAACAATATATTGTATTACATTTTAGCAATTATGGTATAAAATTTATAACCCTATCAAACTCGTTATGCTTTAAATAAACCTTACATAATCCTTTATACTTTAAATAATCCCGTATCACCTCACATGTTTCAAATTGACCTTAAATAACCTTGTATATTCTAAAATAGATCTTATATCAATTTGTTGTGTTTTAAATTTGTAAAAAAATACTGTATTTTAGAAACGCTCTAGAACTTTTCTCCACCTCAATTTAAACGATTCAATTAATATATAAATCTGATATTTGATTTTGAGCATTATAACGAGGGTCGCGTTTTTTCTAAATAATGAAAAAGAAAACCCTAGTAAACTATGAAAATAAGTTCTCAACTGTACAAACTGTACACCATTTTAGTCTCTCTAGATTGTGAGAGAGAGTCAAAAAAAACAGAAGAGAGAGAGAGACCCACCAGCAAAGTAGAAAAAACAGATCCACACTTTCTCTCTCTAAACATTCTTTCCCCTTTTTTCCAATTTCATTTTATAGTCTCTCCATTATTGCCAACAACAAAAAAAGCAAGAAAAAATCTCACAATCTGTAGTGAATTTGAAGTTGAAGTCCAACTACAACTTCACCAAGAAAGAAGAAACAAAAAAGCTTCAATCTTTATTATTTTTCTTTGTGGGTTTTGCTTTTTCTTCATTATTTTTTGAGGGTTTTCATTGGGGACACTTCAAAATCATTACTTGGTTTCTTTTTGTCTTCAAAAGCCACAATCTTTATCACCCAATTAGTCCAATTTGCTTTTTTGCTCAGTTAGGGTTTCTATATGGGGATAGGGTGAGGTGGGAATGTAGTGAGAGGAATGAGAAATGGGGTGTGTGTTTGGGAAAGAGGTGAGTCCTAAGAAGGGGGTTGAGAGTAGGGAGAGAGAAGTGGAAAAGAGGAGAGACAAGGAGGAAATTAGGGTTGAGGAGGTGGGAAATGGAGGCGGTGCCGAAACCCGGAAACAGAAGAGTGAGGTGGAAGTGGAGGAGGGGGAGGGAGAAGGGGAGGGGAGAGTGAGGAGTAAAGGTGAGAGGAGGAGGTCTTCTAGACCGAATCCGCGGTTGAGTAATCCTCCTAAGAATTTGCAGGGTGAACAGGTTGCTGCTGGATGGCCTTCTTGGCTCTCTGCTGTTGCTGGTGAAGCTATCAATGGATGGATTCCGCGCCGTGCCGACACTTTTGAGAAGATTGATAAGGTAATGAATTATGTTTCTTTTCAGTTTCTATAGTTGGAATAGATGCCTTTCTATAGGTTTGTTATAATATTGAGTTACCATATGTGAGGAAGTGAAGGATTGATTTCATTTTCCTGCATTTAGAAATGTCAACTTAGAATCAGCTTAGTTAAGCAATTTTCGGGCTTTTCGTTCATTTTTTGGTACCAATTTTGTGTCTATTTTGGTTAATGTGAACAGATTGGTCAAGGTACATACAGCAATGTATACAAAGCAAGGGACACTTTGACGGGGAAAATTGTTGCACTGAAGAAGGTTCGGTTTGACAATCTAGAACCAGAAAGTGTAAAATTCATGGCTCGGGAAATTTTAATCTTGCGCCGGTTGGATCATCCGAATGTTGTGAAATTGGAAGGTTTGGTGACCTCAAGGATGTCTTGCAGTTTGTATCTTGTTATGGAGTACATGGAGCATGATTTGGCTGGGCTTGCTGCTAGCCCGAACATCAAGTTCACGGAGTCTCAGGTAGTAAAAGAGTTATGCTAGTTTTTCTTTCTGTTGAGCGGATAATGTGTTCCCCGAGTCTTATATGTTAGAAAATGGCAGGTTAAATGTTATGTGCGCCAGTTATTATGTGGCCTTGAACACTGTCACAATCGTCATGTGCTCCATCGTGATATTAAGGGGTCGAATCTTCTTATTGGCAATGATGGAATCCTTAGAATTGCTGATTTTGGTTTGGCTTCTTTTTTTGATCCTAATCACAAGCAGCCTATGACTAGCAGGGTGGTAACCTTGTGGTATCGACCCCCAGAGCTCCTTCTCGGGGCTACTGACTATAGTGTGGGTGTTGACCTCTGGAGTGCTGGTTGCATTCTTGCTGAACTACTGGCTGGGAAACCTATCATGCCTGGTCGTACTGAGGTATCTTCAAAACTTGTGTTATATAGTTTCTAATTTGTATGTTTTTCCAAACCATAGACTTTCTTTCTTTAACTGATGCATAGAAGTTCTATGACTATATTGGATTACAATATTTTTGTTTTTTCCTTTTTGGTTTTAACTGAATAGCATTCAAAGATTTTAAAATCGTTCTCGGCTAGCCCTTTATCTAGTGTTTAGGGCTTGTTTTTGGTGTTTAGTGCCTCTGTTTTTTCAGGGGCTAGTACTTCTGTACTAGCGGGTCCTATAGCTAGAATTACAATTTCTTATCTTTCATTAAAACTGGCTAGGTTTTTATAGATTCAAATGCTGCTAGGATGTGGCAGTTGTCTCTATGAGTATGATAAGCGACTCTTTATGGTAAGCTTGGATTACTCAAATCAAGCTCGTAGTGCACATTTCTTGCTTTGCTGGCATGGCAATATATATAATTCCTTCATTCTATTTAACTTGATAATTCTAGGATTGCCTCCGGATTATCTTTAATTCCTTCATTCCCATTTAACTTGAAGAAAAGATCATTAGCATTTAAATAATGCGGTTTTTTAAGACAAGCATTGACGATTACTTTGGGTTCATCAAAACATGTCCCTTGAATTTTGGTCAAAACTGGAGCATAATTGCCAACTGTGAACTTTATGACTGTTCTTTATGTGGAGCTAACTAGTTTTCCTAAACAAGAGAGCTAACACGACCTTGCAGATATAGATCAACTCATGCAAATGCTGATTTGACTTAACAAGTGTTGTAATGGGTTTTTCTTTTGACGGCTGTATTCATATCATTGAGTAGGTGGAGCAACTACACAAGATATTTAAACTATGTGGTTCTCCCTCCGAAGAATACTGGAAGAAGTCAAAGCTGCCACATGCAACCATATTTAAGCCTCAACAGTCATACAAGCGATGCATAACTGAAACATTTAAAGACTTTCCTCCATCATCATTTCCACTCATAGAGACCCTCCTTGCAATTGACCCTGCTGAACGTCGAACAGCTACTGCTGCACTGGAGGCTGAAGTAAGTTTTTATGATGTGTTTTTTTTGTCTCGTCTATTCTCTTTATCTCTCTCTATCTGGTTCATTTGGAGGCGAAATATCTTCGTTCATAATGGCTAAAGAGACCTCATCATACTGATGGATGAGGAGATCCATAATCCTGACATCTTTGAAGGGTATGAGAGACCAACAATGCTCATTTGGCCGTTCAGGTCGTATTTGATTGCAATGTGTTTGGAGTGGAGCAGGCTCCCTCAAAAGTCTGTGGTTCTTGCTGACATTTCCGTTGAGACATTCCAATTCATTCTAGGGCTATTTTGAAAAGTATTTCTCGTGCATCATCTTTACTTTTAAGAACTTACTCTGGGGATAGGGTATGATTCAAGCATGCAAGTTGAGGAGATTTTCATGATTAATACTTACCTTGGTTAAATGATAGAACTTCAAGCGAGCAAGATTGACTGTGCTCCCGGATGATCTTAATGCGTGATTTCGGATTGATCTTAAGCCTCCTGCCAATAACCATCATGTCTAATTCCCACAGTACTGGGTTTACTGGGTTTTTATTTGAAATGCTTTCTTTGGACAACTCTGGTGTCCATATTATCTGCAATTAAGTAAAATCGACACTGTTCAAGCTTGGCTAGCGATTAAGTAAGGACTTCAGATGTGAAGGTGGCCTTTCTAGGCTCATAATGACAGTTGAAAAGGTTGATGACTAATGTACATGGATTATTAGCAATAGTTTGTTGAGCCTCAAAATGGATCGCCCTCCTAGGGCGAACGCTTAATATTTGGATAACCCAGATAGGAATGTATATAGCTTTCTGTTTTCTGTGCATATGATGGTCATTAATATTGATTTCTATCTGTTTTTGCAGTTTTTCGCTACCAAGCCTTATGCTTGTGAGCCTTCCAGTCTTCCAAAATATCCTCCAAGCAAGGAGATGGATGCTAAATTACGTGATGAGGAAGCTAGAAGGTTGGTGGCACATGCCTTCAAGTATTTTATTTATTTATTTATTAATTTTTTATTGCATTCTGCTAACTGATATTTTGTTTTCGAGTATTCCTATATCAAATTTGAGTTTGTTAAACTCAAGTAAATCATAACTGTCTTGAAAAGTATCTTTTCCACATGCGACAAGATCCGTTTAACTTGGTGATGGTTTACCATTTATGTTCATCTTTTCTCTAATTACTCAATTGGCACTTCACCCATGTGTAATGGGGTGTTTCTTCCTAGCCCTCTTGTATTCTGAAAATATACGATCTTAAGAAGTTCTCAAATTTCATACTTCTTTTCCCTTGTTCATCTTGTTTGTGCAACTATAATTCATAATATGATAATATTTATCAGCCTTTATATGTAAATATAACAACTTTCTTCTCTGCAGATTGAGAGCCATAGGAAAAGCTAATCCTGATGGTGTGAAGAAGTCACGTGCACGGGAGAGAGCTGTAAGGGCAGGTCCTGCTCCAGAAGCCAATGCCGAGCTCCAAGCAAATCTCGATGTATGTCAGATAAGCTGTATCTTAACAAACCTTTCTCTTGCTTATCCTTTTCTTTGCTGACATGATGCATGAGTATATGGGGGATAAATGAATTATGGTTGCTTAGTTTGACCCAAGTAAAAATACACTTACCAAAACACACTCCCTGCTAGTTGGACATATCTGATTTTGTCAACATAAATAGAATCGCATGAGAACATGTGCATTTTTTCATATCCCTTTTATGTTGCCTGGACATGGACATGGATATGGATACGGGTCGGACATGGGAAATGTCATTTTTAAAGCATAACCTTCATAAAATGGCTTTAAAATTGAAACATACATGGACACGGACACGCGTTGAACACATATACGGGTACGGTAATAAGTAGAAGTGTCTGTGTAACGTAGTATCCTCATGAGAAGGAAGAATCATGTGGAATTTCACTTCTTCCCACGAGTAAAATACATGATCAGACAAGGAATTTTGAAATAATTGAAGCCTATATAAGATCCACATATTAATATAAAAAAATGGCAACACGGAGAAAGCACTTCAATGTAGACATGAGCATCCCCAATAAAAAAATCTGTATGGATGACTTGCCGAGATTTACTTTAGCTTGCAAGGACATGATTAGCAACTTGGGCATGAGCCTTAACACTTCTTAAGACAAAAGAACGTGTCAGATCATTGTGCTTGATGTTTTGCATTTTACGTGCACACTGCACAATATAGGAACGAGGAATAGTAGAATCATTTTAGAGCAGGACCGGTTTCTGCTGGAAAGGGGGGAAGGATCCAGAAACTTAAAGATTGTTAGAGTAAACGAAAAGTGAAATGACGAAACCTACTTTTTAGCACATATGCTGTTTGTGCGCAGCTTAGTAGGTTCAGTCTCTAAATTTATTCTTCAGGATTAGTGCGTGGACGACCATTATGCTCTATAATTTCTTTTCGAGGTGTAAGGATATGTCGGTTTTCGAAATTTCCATAACTTTGCAATGTCTTTCTTTCAAAGTGGTTTATGTTTGTGTAAATATTAAACTACAGATCATGCCATTAAGCATAGAGAAAAGCATTCCGACTGAGGAATGAGTATCTTTTTGGTATCATGAATGCCTGATTCTTAATGCAGTTAAGTTTTTTTTTTTTTTCCACCCCTTCTAAAACAGCGGCGGCGTATGATCACACACGCAAATGCAAAGAGCAAGAGTGAGAAGTTTCCTCCACCACACCAAGACGGGGCACTCGGCTATCCATTAGGCTCCACACATCACATCGATCCCATTTTTGACCCTCCTGATGTCCCATTCAGTTCCACAAATTTCTCATATTCAAAAACTAATATCCAGACTTGGTCCGGGCCATTGATGGACTCAGCTGCAGTTGGTGCTCCAAGGAGAAAGAAACATAAAGAGAAAAATTCGGCTCGGGTAAAAGATAAAGAAGGTTTGTAATATACATTTCTACTTATACGTGAGATAACTCACGCCGCGGGACAAAAAGATGTATCCGGTCCGGGAAAAGCCAATTGAATTGCAAGGAGAGGTAAAAAAAAGATATCTTTGTATCAATTATTCTTATTCCTTGTCATATTATTTTGTACTGCAAGAAGTTTTTTTCTCCAGTATTTGTATATGTTCTTTTGTTTTTGTTACAAAAACTTTATTAGATTAGTTGAAGAATTAATAAATTTGTATTGGGGATTCAGAATTTTTTCGATTTATGTCCAGTCTCATGATCTTTTAATTTCACACATTGAGCTATTGATTGGTTATAAATGTATACATCAAGCTCTTGATCACCATGAAAGTCAAGTTTGAATATGACTTGATTGACGTGATTCAAAATGCGTTAGATGTTCCTCATTCATAGTCAAAATGCTATCATTGTCCTTCGTAGAATATGAAGTAGAAAATGCGTGGCAGACACTTGCTGTGTCTGTCACCGGAGGGTAGTTTTTGACGGCTGTTTGAGTTGAGGATGTTGTGGTCGGGGGAGAGGATATCGACCCATAGGTTTCCTCCCCTTTAGCGTCGTTCTCCTCCCACAGTCATGAAGTCGGAAAGAGCATTTTTTGGTCCTTGGTTTCGTCACTGACTGTTTATTGCATAATTGAATCTCATTTAGGTGGATAAAAGATGGTATTATCATTAATGTTTTGATAATTGCTTCTGTAATCCAAGCAAAGTAGATGAGAAGAAATTAATTATTGCATGAGAAGAGCTAAAATGTTATTAAAGTTAAAACCTCAAATTTCATCATAATTGGTAATGAATGTGAGTCTTTGAAATGGGCCCATGATTTATCATATGATTCCTTGCCAACTAAGATCACGGAACATTAGTTAATCAATTGAGTAAAATTAATCACTAATTAATAATGCAGTGAGAAATCATTGATGACTTGTCTGTTGTTGGTTATCCGAGATACAATAAGCAAAATGTAAGGCTCGGCGACCTTATTCGAAGAATAGGAAAAAAGAAAAAGAATGACGGTTAGCAAATATAAAAATGGTTTGTCTAGGCACGTAGTACTTGGTCACTGCTATGAGTATGTATGACGGTGTAAGAAAATATCCCGAAGGCTTCTTGATAGCTCAGGTGGCCTGGATATATGACCAGTTTATGTGTCCGAGCAATTATTTCTTTTATCGAGAGAATTAAGTTGGCTTACGTGATTGGGATATATGACTGGTTACGCGTCCGAGCAATTATTTCTTTAGCCCAATATTTTACGGGTATTGTGTGCTTTCTCTCAAATGCAATACATTAAGTTCAAAGATATCTACTCAAATGCAGTACATTAAGTTCAGCGATGTTAAGACATGTTGTGCATGTATTGGATTCTCATTTTACTAACAAATCACAATAATTAACTTCCATTTTTGATATGAAAGTTCAATTATTCATGTCTTATGGTTGGCGGGATTTACAGTTAATCTTCGTATTTGCACAACTTTTCTAGCTAAGTTGTGGGGTCTTTATTTTGGTTTACTTCTTGCCTGGAACAAGGGTTATTGAAAAGTTTTGGTGGAATTGGATTCTAGTTCCGTTCTTGCTTTAATGAGAAGTCAAATTGGAGTGCATCATCCTATGGAATGGCTTATTCATAGGTGTCAAGAGCTTCGAGATCGGGATTGGGTTGTGCAATTTCTTCATACTTATAGAGAAGGAAATCGAGTAGCCGACTGGATGACGAACTTCGCAGGCTCTTTTGCCTTGGGTCATCATGAGTGTGGTGTGCCTCCTGCAGGCCTCTGGGACATTCTACACGAAGATCGTTATTTGTGGAGCCCTGTGCCCTCCTGTTCTACCAAAAAATTGTCATATTTGTGGCCACTTCTTGCTCATACCTTCCTACTACGCTATCATCTACTTCGTACCGAATCGTTATACTATTGCTCAATCATACTTATGATTTGTCGATGAAATGTCACTGATATCAACATTTCATTGAACTAAATTAACACAAATCATGTTATAGTGTACATGTGTTTGATTTTTTTTTCATACCTGTTTTTCGTCTTTCCAAACATTGGCGAAGGGAGAGCCAAGCAAAGGGGGCAATTGCCCCCCTTAATTTTTTATTTTTTTTAAAAAATCAGCTTTAAATATTTCATACTTTGGAAAGCTAAGTCTATATTGTCCCCCTTAAAATTTAAATTTTTAAGTCATATCCTTCTACAATATGCATAGGATTAAATTTTGCCCCCTAAATTATGAATTCTGGCTTCACCACTGTTTGCAAACTTAAAAGAAATTAGAAACTGGATTAAACAACTTCATAGAAAGCAACAAATTTTTCAAGAAATACAAAATTTCTACATCATAGTTTTCTTGTCAATATTAATCATTTTTTACATCAATAGAACCAAAATCTTCCTACCCATAAAAGAATTTTAGATGTCGTGAGTTATTAAGACACCACATGATATGAGTCAGCAAGCTTCTTACAATAATTAAAAAATTTAAATAAAAGACGTACAAAATATAAATTTATGAGGCTTCAAGTTGTTGGAATGACATGGATTTCTCATTTTCCACGTCGACTTTGTACCCTTTTTCCTTATCCACACACATTACTATTTCTGCTCGTCGAAATTATTGGTTTTAATCATTCTGTTTTTGAACAACTTGTAAATACTAATATAATTTGGTTTATTTAAAATTAACAGAAAAAAAAACCTTTATGAATATAGGGGGAGGATCAGGTGAGACAAGGTCCTTAGGTGAGACAAGATCCTTATTGTGTGACAAGGAAAAAACGGCAGCGTTTCCTCAGCAAAACAACAACAAACGCGCATTAGGAGTTTAGGGTAGAATAGTCTTTTTAACTCAGCTGCAATCTTCTTCATCCTCTGGATTCCAAAAAACGTGCAAAACCTAGAATTCTAAGCTCTCTGTTTCAACGATCTTCAGCTGCAACGCAGATTTTACTAGACTCATTCTGAGCTTCTTCTTCTTCTTCTTCTTCTTCTTCTTCATCCTCTGCGTTTTCCAAAATTCTCCACAGGTAACAAAACAAAAAAAAAAACTCCAAAGTTTTCTGCGTTTTAATCGATTTTATAGTGTAGAATCATCAACCGAAACTCATATTCAACCAGTTTTTTGTGTAGATCCACATAAAAACGCAATATCATGGAAATAATGGAAGCAGAAAATCAAAATCACTCTGATGTAACATCAACTCCAGGTAAATAGATGACAAATTGATTCTATGATCTCTCTTCATGAATCTGATTTATATTTCGCGAATGTTGTTCATGCGATTACATGTCTTAATTCACAAAATTTACAAACATATTCTTCCAAATTTATAACTAGCTTCTTCCAAAACTGTAAACCGGTTTTTCCAAAACCTTATTCCTGATGTTCCAAGGCATAGTTTATATTTTCTGCAACTTATAGAAAATAACTTTACCTTTTTCAGTTTCAGTGTCTATTGACAAACAAAGTAATTGCTCCTCTACTGTAATTCAAATTTCAACACCAGCAGTAATACCTGTATTTACTCCAAATGGAACAAGAGACTGGATACCTGCCTGTGCAAATGAGCTTAAACCTGCATTGGGGATGAAATTTGATACTCTAGATTTGGCAGTTCAGTTCTACAAGAAATATGCATCTGTTGCTGGTTTTAGTACAAGAAGATCAACATCAAGAAGGAAAGGGGATGTTATCAAAGAACTGTTCTATCTATGCAACAAAGAAGGATACAAAAGAAACGAAACTAAAACATACAATGGAAAAGAACGCAGAAAGAGGACACACACACGTTGTGGATGCAAGGCTAAAATGATAATAACAATCTTAAAAGATAGAAAGTATACAGTCACAACCTTTGTAGAAGAACATAATCATGAACTATACACTCCACGCTGTCTACAGTATCAAAAAGAGGGAAGGAACATGGGAGTGCTACTCAAAAAGATGGTATATGAAAATACAAAGGTACGTTGTTGTCTGTTGTTCCAACACATGAATTCATTTATTCCAGTCGTTGTATTATGTTTTTGAATGTGATTCATATTCTGGTCCCATTGCACAGATGAATATTGGACCTTCAAAGACTTTCAGACAAGCAAAGGAAATGCTTGGTGGATATGAAAATATTGGTGCAACTAAAATTGACTTTAAGAACTTTCAAAGAGACCTGAAAGCATATATTAAAGATTCAGATGGACAAATGTTTATAGATACCTTTGAGAAAAAGAAGTCTGTAGATAGTGAATTCTTTTTTGAGTACGAATTAGATGATGAGGGACGCCTATGTAGAATTTTATGGGCTGACTCCACTTCAAGAAGAAACTATGCGATCTACGGAGATATCGTATCATTTGACACCACATACAGCACAAACAGGTAACAAATCTCTTATTTATATTTTGAAATTCTAACCATATGTGTGTTGTTCCAAAAACTAGACCATATTCTTCCAAAACCATATATGTGTTGTTCCAAAACTTAAGACACTTATTATTTGCTCCTATATTTATTCTTACTATAATACACTGAACATGTATAGCATGGTATTCGGGCCATTCACTGGGATTGATAACCACAAAGCATGTATTACTTTTGCTGCTTGTTTCGTTGCAAATGAGGATATAATATCATTCAACTGGGTGTTCAAGACGTTTCTCAAAGCTATGGCAAACAACGAGCCAACATGCTTGATCACAGATCAAGATCCAGCAATGTTAACTTCATTTAAAGTTGTTTTCAAGAAAACAGAGCATAGGCTTTGTATGTGGCATATAATGAAGAAAATGTCAGATAAAATTGGTAAGTAACTAAAATTTCTGTTTTATGCATTCCACTTTACATTATTCCAACACAATTACCCTTATATTCCAAAACAGGACCTCAAATGCAAAACAAAGATGATTTCATCAACAAGATAAACAAATGTGTATGGAATGTAGAAATAGAACCTCAAGAGTTTGAGAAAAGCTGGAAAGAAGTGATTACAGAATTCAAACTAGAAGAACACAGATGGTTGAGTGATTTGTACAAAAACAGAACCATGTGGATACCAGCGTATTTCAGAGATTGTTTCCTCACAGGTTTAATGCGAACAACCTCAAGGTCAGAAAGTGAAAATAACTTTTTCACTAATTTCACAAATGCTCATTTAACTCTTGTGGAATTCAACACGCGCTTCCAGTCTTCAATGGAAACACAAAGGTATACACAAGCAAAGAATGACAACGACAACAAACACTCTAAACCTGCGTGTGAGACTAGGCTGCTCATTGAGAAGAATGCATCGGAAATGTATACAAAAACTGTTTTCTATGAGTTTCGGAAACAAGTTGTTGCTGCTTTGAATTATTGTGGCACTCTGACCATAATACAAGACAACGAAACACAAATAACAACAGTTGTGAAGGAAAAAAATACATTAACACAACATCAGGTTGTGTATAACACAACAAACAATGAAACTACATGCTCTTGCAAGAAGTTCATAAGGATAGGAATACCGTGCAAACATATGATAACAGTTTGGAAGGACAGATTCCTCGACTATATTCCTCAACAATATCTCCTGGACAGATGGACAATCTTGGCAGCAAAAACATCAAATCTCTACTTACAAGGGACTGATGTAGATGAATGTGCAAGGATAATGGATAAGAAAAGAATGTTGACAACACTGTGGACTGAAATACACATGTGTGTGAGTTTAGCAGAAGGCGAAGAAGACAGCTTCAATGAACTTCTAGACAATGTCAAACGGCTGAGGACAAATTTGGAAGCAAACAAAAAAGCAACAAGCAGCAACAAAACCACTTCCGGTAAAATACAAGACATTGAGATGTTGATTGGAGCAACCACACCAACTGAAGTTACAATCAAACCACCAAAAATTTCAAAGAACAAAGGAACTGGGATCCAACTTACATACAATCAGAGGAGATTGAAGGGGGCCAAAGAATTAGCAATTGAGAAAAGCAAGAAAAAGTCAAGGAAGTGCACCAAATGTGGAGAGATGGGAAACCATAACAGTAGAACCTGCAAAAGTTCTTCAAACATAGTGTAGATTATTCTGTTCTTCCAAATGAATGCTTTATTATCTTTTTTTTTTCTTATTTGTTAAGAAACTTCATTGTTATACAAACTGTTCTTATGTTCTTCCAAAACTGTTCTCAATTTGTTCCAAAACTGGTTTGCTGTTATTCCAAAATTGCTAATGTGTTGTTTCAACAATGCTAGTGTATAGTTAACAAAAGAGTTATACTCCTTTACACGTTTTTTTATAAAGAAAAAACCACTAATTAATAATGGCAGGCAGTTAATAAAAAACAGTTATCAAACCAAATCCATAATTAAAAAAGTCATTATCATATTTTGCTAGTTCAAATATTCCAAAACATAATTACTGTTATTCCAAAACATAACAACTGTTCTTCCAAAACAGAATAACTGTTATTCCAATAGCATATAACAATACTTGCACCATATTTTTATATATTTTTAACAACTAAACTGCAAAAATGCATTTTAATTTTCAAAATGAAAAAATAACAAACACCAATTCGAAAAACAGAAATAAACAGAAAAACAAATACCAATTCTGTACCATTTTTACAAAAAACAAACAACCTATCATCAATACAAATTCATCATCAACTAAATCTAATCCTTTTGCTTGCATCAACCATACTTTTGCTTCGCAATCAACCTGTTCAAGTAGAATATTTATAACATTTGTCAAAATCCTTTTGGAATACTCAACTCGAAGCTCTTCCAGAACTTTATCCTGCAAAAATATAAACCAACAAGTTAAAAATAGAAAATAACTTATATTCCACATAATACTTCTCCAATTACATCACGTACCGCTTTATTCTTAGGAACTCCAATATCCCACTCTGTAACATCTTGCCCTGTGTATGTCTCCATATGCCTCATAAGATAAACACCACAATCATTAACATTTTCCGCATTTCTCCATTTCATTTTCAATAATTCATCATCATAACTGCACAACTGTCTGTACAAAAGAACATCATCTGGATAGAGAAATTCTGCAAACCATTCTAACTGCAACCACAAAAAAAACATAAAAAAACATACCACAACAAAAACAACAACAATGAAACTCATTATCTATCATACAACATACCACAGTCTTTGGATGTTCCCCATACTTAACCTCTTTTTTAGTACGGGGAGGAAGTGGTCGATTATCAATGATATCTAATCTTTCATCTTTGAAGTTCACAACAAGCAGATAATAATGTGCAGAATGCACAATTGGAAAAAAGACCTGAAAATGAACAAATTTCTTATGAAGTTCATAGTTAACTTACACTCTTATATTCCAAAACAACACTACTATAATATAAACTTACCAAATCATAGCCAGAAAAGCTCTTAACATTGTTATAGTTAAGTTCAGCACGAAGCCTCTGAAAAAACTTATCCTTCTTCTGTTCGATGGTTGTCACACCAATTTTAACATTTTCTGAATTCATTAGGATCTACAAAAATGACAAAAAAATATATGTCAAAAAGAATTTTCTTCTTAAAATTAAAAAGAACAAAAAGTTAAAAAGTAAATAGCTAGACAACATACAAAAGGCACAGTAGTGCAAAAAAATCTTTTCAATTCTGAATCCTTCTTGCTCCTCTCAATAACATTCAAGATTGAACAAAATGCATCCACTACATTGCTATTAATATGAGCACTCTTTGTCATTGTCAACATATCATCATGATTAATGAAGGTCAGTTTATCATCATAAACCAGATCAAAGCTACAAAAACAAAAAAACACAATTAGAATAGATTAAATAAAAAGAACATTGCAATTGATATCAACAGATTTAAGTTGTTACCACTTCTCCACAGGCCGCAATCCATACTCAAGAATTCTCCTTTGTTTCTTATTCATATTCCTCACGATCTTTTCATTCTGTGCAATAAAAGGAGAACGCAAGAATCTCGACTCCTTTATAACCCTTTTCATTATAACATCTTTATCAGCACCAGGACTACATCAAACAAAAAAAACAGACAAAATGAACAAAACAGTTTAGCATGTTCCAGAACTTATATTCAAATATTCCAAAACGAAATGACTATTATTCCAAAACAAAAAAATGACCTCAATATATCATCTTGAACTGGACCAGAATCATCACCAAGATTCACAGCAACATCATCCCCATAAGTACTCTTCTCCTTATTTTCCATTCTAACATCTTCATCAGCACCACCACTACATCAAAAAAAAAAAAAGACAAAATGAACAAAACAGTTTAGCATAATCAAATACAACATACGAAGACAAAATAAAAAATCTGTCAACTACACTTCAAAAACATAAACTTATCACTTACACTTTAGTCCCACCAACTAAATCCTCAACAGCTTTTGCTTCAGCATTCACAACAACACCACCTCCTATATCTGTACATTCTCCTGAACCAAGAGAACCTAACAAATCAAAGGTAGGTATATCATCTTTCTTCCCTTTTGGTCCTTTACCATATTTATCAACAACACTGCATGAAATCATAAGAACAAATTAGAACACATATTCCAAAATGTACATTCTGATATTCCAAAATACAAATATAAAATCACCTCAACTCTTCAACAACATGAATATCAACAACAACATCAACATTCTGAGTACTCTTCTCCGGAACACCCTCTGCTGACCCTAATGAATCACTAACCAGCTCACAAGTAGGAGATGTAACTCCTTTTTTCTTTTTCATCACCTTTGCAAAAACATCTTTTTTAACAACATCAAAACTTGCAGAAACTTGTTCCAATTCTTCCACAAAACCAGATTCATGGAAATAATCATTATCAAGCTGACTAAGAACCCTAACATATACTCCTTTTTCTAATGGAACTGCTTGTTCTGAACGCTGCGAACGCTGGCTCAATCTCACTTCCTTGCTTACTCTATATTTAACCCAAATATTATTAATCAGACTGTTCATTTGATCTGCCAGTCTACTTCCTTCAAACACTTCTCCAGCTACATCCAGCAACTTACACATTTCAGTCACATCACTAGCTAGTTTCTTTGCTGAATCTTTAAATTTATTCATAAAATCCTGTAAAAATAATGAAAACAATTAACAAACGAAAAACAACTTAATAAATACTAAGACGGCAACACTAACAAAAGCTAAATACCATCAAATCAGCGCCAACACTTGAAACACCTTCCCCAGTCTTAGGTTGTACTTTTTCTCTACTAACTTCTTCTTCCACATTCTTCTTCTTCTCTTCTTTACGCTTCTTCTTTTCTTCTTTCCGCTTCTTTTTTTCTTCTCGTCGCATGGAGTCTTCACATTCATCAGCCTTTGCAGTACTTAAAACTATACCATTTGCAAATCCTTCTTTAAATTCCAATGCAACTCTTTTCTTCATCATCTCTTGATTCCAAACAGAAGTCAATGGACGAGTCCTCGACTTCACGTCAGTTCCTCGTTGAAGACGATCACAATAGCATATCTGCAATAAAGCAAAGGGAAAAATAAAAAAACTTATAACACGAATAACAGACTTGTTCCAAAACTACAATCCATTTATTTCAAAACAACATAACAGTTATTCCAAAACAAAAAAATCTTACCAAAACAAAAGGAAGAGGGCCAGTAAAAAAAGAAGAACCAGACTTGCTCCCACCTCGAAATTTACGAACAACTTCGAACAATGTATTATATACATAACCGCACCAATCCAACTTTGCAATACCATCGACATCCATACAACTATACAAAAACCTATAGAAGGACTGCGTGCTGTTGGTAGACTTTATACAACAACCCACAGCAGCAACAAGAAAATTCCACAGGAATTCATCACAAACATCCTCATCTAGTAACTCAGTAAGTAGATCAATTACCTCTTTATTAGTAGGACTGCCAAGAACAATGCCATACCTACTTCTCCACTTCTGAACAAAAGAAACCCAACTCTCTGAACTTCCTTCATCAACCTCATACCCTTCCTCAATTAATTTACCCCCACAAGGCAAACCATACACTGCTTCCACATCTTCTTTAGTCAAACTTATCTCTTCACCAAAGGGAAGCACGAAACTGCATCTATCCGCATCAAGAAGACATACAACCTTTTTCGAAAAAACAGATTCATGCTTACCAATATCAAGTTCCAAGAGACCGCCAAATCCCATTTTCGTCACAGCTTCCTTGTGTGTCTCTGGCATTTTCTTCACAAGTTTCATAAACTCCTTCGGTCGTATGCGCTGGTTCAAAGTCTTGCCAGCATATTCTTCACGACTAGCAACTGGTTTTGAATCGAAAATAACAACATCAGTTGACTGACCCTTACCCCTACCACCAAAAACTTCAACCTTCTGCCTCTTCGTGCTACCACAAGCAACTGACTTTGCAACCTCTTTAACGGGTTCTGCTCTCTGCCTAGTCAACCTATCCCCAACACCAGGCTTTGCAACCTCTTTAACTGGTTCTGCATTTCGCCTAGTAACCCTACTGCCAACAGATGGCTTTGAAATATCTGTAACACGTTCTGCTCTCTGCCTAGTAACCATAACAAGCTTTGAAACCTCTTTAGCTGCTTCAACCGACTGTCTAGTGACCCTACAACCACCAACTGACTTAGGAACAATTGTATCAACTTTCTTCTTCTTCTTACCATCAATCACAGGATCTTCCTCAGAAATACCATTAACATCAGAATCATTTTCACCAGCTGGAGAATTAGCACTATAAACATACTCTTCATCCTCACTAGCATCACCATCATCAGAACTTTTACTATCACTGTCCTTAGAATCATCACCATCATCATCTGAAGAATCATCATCACCATCTAATGCATCTTCAGAAATATCTTTAGAAATATCATCATCACCACTAGAAACATCTACCCCTTTTCTCTTCATCTTCGCAAAATCTGAAACAAACAAAAACAACTAAAATCAACAAAATAAAATTGAACAAAATCAAACCTAAACTAAACAGCAAAAAAAGAAAAAGCATAATGGGAGAAACGAAGAACTTAAAATCAACAAAATAAAATTGAACAAAATCAAACCTAAACTAAACAGCAAAAAAAGAAAAAGCAAAATGGGAGAAATGAACAACTTAAAATCAACAAAATAAAATTGAACAAAATCAAACCTAAACTAAACAGCAAAAAAAGAAAAAGCAAAATGGGAGAAATGAAGAACTTATTCAAACGATACTGAAAATCAATCAAATTCAAGCACAATTATACAAACAAAAATTCAAAACTCACCGAAAACATATGCTAAATCAGAAACGAAGAAGATAAAATGCAAAACCGAAGAAGAAGAACAGAGAAAAAGAGATATTAAACAACGTTGTAAGAGAAACTAAAATGACCATCGTGCCCTTGGTCGGTTAAAATGTTTTTGAAGTAATTTCGAAACTGCCACCGTGCAACATTGATGAGTTAATTACAAAATTGCCACCGCCCCTTCTTGTCACACAATAAAAATCTGTCTCACAATAAGATAAGTGTCACACCTGATCCTTCCTCTATGAATATATATATTTTTATTTTATTTTAGTTGATGGTTCATTTATATGACTTGGCAAAAAGTATGCTTCGATAGAATTTAATAAAAATGATGACGTGGAAACAAATATTTCTAATTTTGGATAGATGAGCTATGTTCGACCACAGTACATTGTAAGTCTCCTTTTGTGAAATATGGGCTAACCTTCAAGATATGACATCCAAATTGATACATGTTTTGAGAGAGAACATGCAAAGTTTAATGTAGAGATAGAGAATGTAAAAAGTGCACCATCATTTATTAGACTTTACCAGATTGTCGTAACATGGAACCGTGATATTAATTGGCACGTGTGTTGGTCACCATGTCCGACTTGTAGGGCACAATAATGTCAATTAGCCCAATATTATGTACCTCGCAATGATATGCTTATGTTTAGCCTATGACCCTGATAGCGACGGTCAGTTGACTGGTAACGCTCAGGGTAAAGTACATGAATTCTCAAAATCCACCACACATGTTTTTTACATATTACTTATATGATATTTAATATAAAATAATTTAATAAATAATTTGTAAGGAATTAACAAAAAGTATATAGCTAACTCGGTTATATATTTATGTATAAAAGTTAAGAGTCAAGTTCAAATAAGACAAGGGTTTAGGATGAGACTAGTTTTTATGATGAGACAAAGGGTATTTTTGTAATTCAATAGGGGAAGGTGGCAAACTTGTAATTAAATGAACACTCCTCATGCGTGAATTGAAGGGAAGAAAGAGGAGGTGATGTCAGCGCTGATGTCACCTCTGGAGAGAGAAAAAATTTTAATTATTTTCCTTAAAATGCATTTTCCCGCTCTTTCCAAACTCATTTTTCAAAAAAATTATACCAGTGAACTCGTATTAATTATGTGGTCAATTTTGAGATCCATTTTTGTTATTTATAGACGATTTTTTTTTGTTCCAACAGAATACTATAGTTGTTCCACCAGAATACTACATTTTTTTACACTCCCAGAGTGCATTTAAAAAAAAATAATGAAAATATTCTGCTGGAACAAATGTAGTAGTCTGGTGGAACAATTGGAGTATTCTGCTGGAACAACCGAGTATCCAACTTGGAACAAAAAAATAAAAAATAAAAATCGTCTGTAAATAACAACAATGGATCTCAAAATGACCGCCTAATTAATACGAGTTCAGTGGTATAATTTTTTTTGAAAAATGAGTTCGGAAACAGCGGGAAAATGCATTTTAAATAAAATAATAAAAACTTTTTCTCTCTCCAGATGTGACATCAACGCTGACATCACCTCCTCTTCCCTTCAATAATGCCCCTCCATGTTTTTAAAATTTCAAAAATGCCACCACTTTTTAATTGTCTCACACTAAAAAAAATCTCTTCATAATGACATTGTCTGACTTGATCCTATCTCTAAAAGTTAATACATTATATATTTAGATTAAAAATATACATTTAGATGCATTTTTAATCATTCCATTATTTTTCAACGGAGTTTATATATCAAAATGATTAATATGAATATACATAGATTTATTTTTAGTGTGACTCAAATTCTAAAAGCTTTACACTTATTGGAACTCTTTTATAAATCTAATTCTTCTTTTAAGCTATAGTGTCATTTAACTATAATTCGTAATAATTTTAAAACATATTATCAAACTAATTAAGATGGACTTTAGTGCTTACAAATCTTTAAGTCACTTAAAGCTATATATATATAAAACTTTATTTGAGAGATGTTTCATTTAAACTAATAGACCTCAAATAGAAAAATTAAAAATTTTAAAAGACATATTATCTACTTCTACTTTTTATATTATCTTCATTCTTTATAATAACCAGTGACGATTGAATTCATTCCATGTATTACTTTTTTATTATTATTATTTTTAAGTAATTAACATAAAAATAATAATTATATAAAAATTAATACTACAGTATATCAATATTGTGAATTAGATGTACCATTCTGATTATGAATGAGACATTTCTCTATTTAATTTTTTTCAAAAAAAATGTCGAGCTAACGAGCAAAAGACATTTCTTTTTTCTTTTAAAAAAACATTATCGTGAGGTTTATATTTTTCTATTTTTTTTTAAAAAAAACAATTCCTTTCAAAATTGGCACCGAAAATTAGAAGGCCGCCAAATAATAAACGGGTAAACAAAAATACAAAGGAAAAATATGCGGTCGGAATTTGTCAGGACACGTGTCAAGTTTCGAATGGCAAGTGGAAAAGCGCAAAAGCTGATTATAAAACCTCAACAAACAAACCTTAACACCTGTAAAAATCAAAAAGCTTCAATCTTTAATCTTTGAAATTAGATAATAAAAATAGCAAATCAATCCCTAAATTTTCTGAAACATATCCGTTCTAATCCTATTCCAATCCAATCTTATCCACTAATCCCTATCTTAATCCCTATTTTTCAGCTGATCTTCTTCCATATTTAACCCTTAATCAATCCTCTCCAAGGTTTAGATAGATTTTTTTAAATTTTTTTGGGGCAAATTCAATTTTGTGGTTTGATTTTCAATCAATGGAGATGTCGTTGATCGGAAGTTCTCAGGCGGCGGTGTTCGGAGTTGAATTGGCGGTGAGAGAGCAGCTGAGGTTGTGTTTTAATCGGAGAGATTGCTATAGTAATGGCGTTTCGTTCGTTGATTCGACGCCGTTTTGGAGGAACTCGCGGCTCAGATTGAATCGGTTTGCTGTTAAAGCTATTCGCAGTGAAACTCTCCGGTCCGGGTTTGGGTCCGGTCATGGTCCTTCTTCCAGCTCAAGATCGGTTAGTTTTTTCGTATTTGTTTCTGTTTATTTTTTAACACGTCCAATACCATGCATATATTGTTCGCTTTAGCAAATATGTCTCGACTTTGAAACGCGTCGTCCATGTATTTTATCCAGACAGCGGAACGCATCCACTTGCTAAAAAGTCTATGAAAATTGTAGGCAAAACTTTAGTTTATATGCAAAACACTAAAAAAAATAAATATAAATTTAACATTAACTTATCCATGGATTCTAGATCCATCACTGCCTAGCTCTTCACTCTCTAATTATGTAGAATTTAGTTCATTCCTATCTCATCGACATCACCTAGGGTCTCTCCTTAACCACTATGTCGGGGCCACCATCTCCAGATCGAGTCGTTACAATTTTGGTTATCATGAAATTATTTGGTAAATCTTTATGATTTGAATTTGGGGGGAACAAGTTGAAATTTGTATGTGTTGTTATTAAATTAGCTGGGTGCCATTTTGTGTACTATTTGTTTGTGAATTAGTTTCTGATTTTAGGTTTGTTGAAATTTCCAAATTAGGGTTTTCAGCTTGGAATTGAGTTATTGATTGATGATTTTTGGTAATTTGCTGTTAGGCTTAATATATCAAGGCCATGTAGTTGTTCAAATAATTCGATAAGTCCCGCAATTTACCGTGTAATGACTACTCCGTAAAGTGGCGATATTGACAAGTTGAAATATGTATACCTATGACTTTATACAAGTTTAGGAGATTCATAGGTCAGTCTAAGCGAGTTTAGAGAGCTAATAAGGTATCTCGGGCTAATCAGATTATTTGGCCTGGGATAGAGCTTTGGATGTATATTTTTGCCATGGTTTTAGGCTGGGTTGATGTTCATCTAAATATAGGTTTTTTTTGCCTTTTGTTGCAGAATGGTGTGAGATTATTTGTTGGGCTACCCTTGGATGCAGTTTCGGATTGCAATACGGTTAACCATACAAGAGCTATTGCAGCCGGACTAAGAGCTCTGAAACTATTAGGGGTTGAAGGTGTCGAGCTCCCGATATGGTGGGGAGTAGTTGAGAAAGAAGCCATGGGAAAGTACGAATGGTCTGGCTATCTTTCTATCGCAGAGATGGTTCAGAAAGCTGGTCTTAAGCTCCATGTATCACTCTGTTTCCATGCTGATCAACAGCATAAACTCTCGCTGCCGCAGTGGGTTTCTCGTATCGGAGAATTGAAACCTGATATTTTCTTCAAGGATAGGTCAGGACATTATTACAAAGATTGCCTTTCTTTTGCTGTAGATGATCTTCCTGTTCTTGATGGGAAGACGCCTATTGAAGTTTATCAGGGATTTTGCGAGAGCTTCAAGTCTTCGTTCTCTCGTTTCATGGGTTCAACGATTACGGTAATGAAGTTTTCAATGTTTAGATTCTATGATGATTATTGTATTTTTAATGGTTCAATGGGTAATGTGTTTGTGATTTTGCAGGGAATCACAGTGGGTCTTGGACCGAATGGTGAGCTGAGATATCCTTCTCATCATAAGGTAGCAAAAGGTAGCAAGGGAGTCGGAGAGTTCCAATGTTACGACAAAAACATGCTCGGCCTTCTTAAGCAACATGCTGAAGCAACCGGGAAGCCTTTATGGGGAAATGGTGGTCCTCACGATGCCCCTAGTTACAACGAGATGCCAAACTCCCGCAGCAACTTCTTCAATGACATTGGTGGATCTTGGGAGTCTACCTATGGAGACTTCTTCCTTTCCTGGTATTCGAGCCAGCTTTTGTTACATGGAGATCGCCTCCTCTCCCTCGCCTCTGGTACTTTTGGCGACTCGAATGTTGCAATCTATGCTAAACTCCCACTCATACACTCTTGGTACAAAAGTCGAGCTCACCCGTCTGAGCTAACAGCTGGGTTCTACTCCACTGAGCACAAAGATGGCTATGAAGCAGTTTCCGAAATGTTCGCAAGGAATTCCTGCAAGATGATCTTACCAGGAATGGACATGCTAGATAAACATCAGCCTCTGGGGTCCTTATCAAGTCCCGAGTTATTACTTGGAAAAATTCGGACAGCTTGCAGCAAGTTTGGGGTGGAGATTTCCGGGCAGAACTCATTGATTTCTAAATCTCCTGACCATTTTCAGCAGATCAGGAAGAACATATCGACCGAAAACATGGTGGACTTGTTCACTTATCAGAGAATGGGAGCGGAGTTCTTCTCACCAGAACATTTTCCTCCATTCACGGAGTTTGTAAGAAACCTTAACCAAGTAGAAATGCATAAAGACTATCTTTCTATGGAAGAGAAAGAAGCTGATGAATCTCTATCACGGACGAGTTCCGGATCAAGTGTGGAAATGCAGACAGCGTAGCACCGGGAGATGTTTGAATTGTATATATGTATATAGTAGCAATATATAGAAGTTTAGCTGTGAATTTGACAATTTGATTTTTTGCTGAATAATATTATTTTCCATTATTCGTTGTACTTGTTTAATTGAAGAATCGAAGCATTATATAAGAGCGGGCTGAAGGAATAGAAAACCGGATTCGACTTGGAACTCGCAGCTCTAACAAAAACACATGAGCAGAAGAGTTCGCTCACCTTCGAACAAAGCTGAGCTTACAGTTTCCTCTGCGGTTTGGTAATGACTTGCCACACAAGGTGATATTTTCAATTCGTCCGGATTGTAATATATGTTGTTTAAGACAAAAATCTGCAAATTATTAACACCCATTATATGAAATTTGAAAATACGAGACTGCCTTATTAATATCCACTTGACTTGTACTCAGTGTTCTCTCAGTTCCCACTAACCAGAAGATGATATTTTCTATTACAGCAAAGTTATAGAGACTCATTTGGGACCGAACTATTTGTATAATAATTGAGAGAGGTTATTTTTATATAGAGGTTGCTATAACAAAGACTCTCCGTACTTGAGACCAAACTTTTGTATAACAATTGGGAGGTTATTCTTATATAGAGGTTCTACTGTATCACATCTTGTATCTAATGTGATGCAATATACGCAATAAAAAAATGTTAAGCGCTAGTCTGGTGGATTAAGACCGTTAGGGATAAATTGGATTTTGAACACCTAAACAAGTCTAGACAATCAGATTCTTGATTTTGAGCATTATATGATTATAATTAATTAATTTTGGATGGATGTGAGATTCTAGCACGCTTTTGAGGTGCATGCTACAAGAGAGATTTTAGTATACTCCTGGAGCACGATGACGTGGTACTCCAAGCCAATGAATATTAGACATTGTCTTATTAACCAATAAGATTTTGACAATGTGTAATTAATTAAAATGTAATTTTTAGTTAATTATTTATATAAAATTCTAGATCCAAAAAATAAAAACCCTAGACCCCAAAAAATAAACCCTAGACCTTAAATGATGAACCCTAGATACTAACCGATATGACGTGTTATCGAATTATAGGTCCGGAGTACCACATCACCCGTACTCCAGAAGTATACTAAAATTTCTCCATGCTACAGTAGTTATAAATAAAACTCTATATTCTTACCATACTTTAAATAAATTTCGTACCTCACCTTTTTGTTTTTAATTTTTTTAAGAGTATCTTCCGAAACACTATATTTTCTCTATTTGGAAAAGAATGTGTTAGACTTTCTACAATCAATAGGATTCTTTCCGAGTTGAATTCTTGTGCACGTATTCAATATTTAAGAAGGCAATAACACAACTGTTAGCCATTCCAATCTCAAGCTTCTCTCGGATACACTGTGTCAGTGAACAGCAACATCAGTATGATAAAAGGCGACTACGTCCCGGACGACATGGTTTTCGACATACTGTCAAAGCTGCCTTCAAAAACTGTTTTGCGGTTTAAACTAGTCAGCAAAACATGGTACTCTTTAATCTCGGATCCTGTATTCGTCAATCTTCATGCTAAACAAGCACCTAAAAGCCCTAAAATCCTCTACTTCGCACCTCATACTCGGTCTCAGCTTCAATTATTCGACTATAACAGTTCGTCGTTTGATGATTGTTGTTTATCCGGTCCTATCAATTTTCCATGTTGTTCATGTTCCAAAATTGTTGGTTCAAGTTTCGGATTAGTTTGCGTAAATTATTGCCGTAGAAACTGCTTTATTATATGGAACCCGTTGACTAAAGAGTATAAAACAATACCAAGATTTAGTACTACGTGCCTCAATGGTTACATATATGGGTTCGGTTATGATTCTGTCGATAATGATTTCAAATTAGTTGCATCAGAGGATAGTATCACATACAATGTTTTCTCGCTGAAAGCAAATTCGTGGAAAATAATTACATGCCCCGTTGTTCAGCATCCCTTATGTTATAAACTTAGGATGAATTCAATGGCGATTGTTTTAAACGGAATATTTCATTGGTTTGTGGTACCAGAAAATAATGATTGTGAAATTGTAGCTTTCGACGTAAACAATGAGACGTTAGAGAAGCTGCCATTACCACAACACTTATCATGGCATTACGGAAGAGACGCAAACCTATTGGAGCACAGAGGATTCCTTTGTGTTTCCTTTTTATCAGATTATATATCATTTCACGATAGGGAAATATGGATGATGAAGGAACGTGGTGGATGGGTTCATTTGCTTACTATTAAGTATTCATCGACAATAAAATGTTTCGATTTCCTGTTTCCCGTTGTATGTATTTCTACGAGGAGTGAAGTCTTATTCTGTTCGGATGAAAATTTTAGCAGATGCGGAAGGGAAGAAGAGGACAAGTTGGATGAAAGCTTTGCTAAATGTCCATATCGGTATGGGGCAGTTTTGTACGTTGAGACTTTGATATCACCCAATGTCGAGGGTAGGCGGCAGGAAACTATAAAGACTTTGGTTACGGAGGATGGGAAGCCAACAATATTCAATGAGTTGAAAATGATAATATTGTTTGGTTATTATGATTTTGTGTTCATTTTATTTCGTAGGAAGTCGATCTATCAAATTTTTCTCGGGATAATGATAATATTATTTGGTTATTACTATGTGTATATAAGGCAATCAGGTGGCAAATAAACTTGCTACTTCTAGCGTAGTAAAATATAGGTTTACTTGAAACCTTTTTAGTTATGCAGACTCCATAGCAGCCGGAGACGTATGAATTGTATATATGTATATGGTTGTAATATATTGTAGTTTGGCTTTAAATATGAGAATTTGATTTTTGCTCAACAATATTATTTTCCATTATTCGCCGTAGTTGTCAAATTGAATAATCAAAAGCATTATATAAGAACGAGGGAGGAGAAGAAAACCGGATTTGACTTGGAACTTGCAGCTCTAGCAAAACCATACGAGCAGAAGCGTTTGCTCCTAACAAACAGAGCTTATAGCTACTTACATATGGTTTCATGGTTTCGTAATGACTTACAATTGCCTAAGATCACACTGAACATGGAAATGGAGCAAGAGCTAGGAGAGAACGCGTTAACCAATAGTTGAGAGCCCGGTCCCGAAGGAACGTCAGACCAGTCCCGTATTTGGTCTACCTACTACTACAACATTCAGACCAGAAAGCTCGCCAACAGTCAGCAGAAACATAAAATCCCTTGAGAAAGGGTACGACGAGCTAAGATTTCTACCACTGAAAAATGCTGCAATATTGACCGTGGAAAAAACAAAACTGAACTTCTCTAATAACTTCAGGAGCAGAATTCATCCGATATTTTATTAAAAATCTACCGATGTGTTTACAAACATTTCAAAAGTTTTAGGGAACATTTCTTAGACGTTTCGGTGCAAATTGGAGAGAACTAAAATGACATCCCAGAAGCTTAGAAAATTGATAAATAAATTGAAGTTAAGCCATCAAATCATTACAAAATATGCAGATAGTTAAAGCTAATAATTATTTATATACACAACAAATGTACAGAGAACAAATATAATTTTCAAACTCCACAATCTGATTAATCTCAAACTCTGTACACAAGCTGCATTCTCTTGCATCACAATCAGGACCTGAAACAGAAAATGTTCAATCGGGCTATACAAAAGTTTTCTCGGGTTATAAGGTACTTCACCAAATAATTCAATTGATCCCGAAATTCTAGAGATGTCTCAATAGCTTCCTAAACTTGCTAAAATTAACATGATTAAATGTTTTCAGTCTGAACCAAGTGGAGATTTGAATAAAATTGAAGTGCGTTGTTGCTTTAAGAGAGTAATGAAGGCTATTAGGACACTTTCAAGTTTCGACAAGTTCATGACCTGCATAAGGGAAGGTCCTTCCTTTATGGCCGGTTGTGCGAGAGGAGGGATTCAAACCCTGACATGATGGTTTGTAGCCACATTATTTACATGCCTTATCACGGATTCACGTCTCCACTAGACCTGTTCTTGGGAGTGCCCTAAAATCTCTCAAGCAACTTCAGACCATATATATCACTTTAAGCAAGTTCAAGAGACAAATACGTTGTCTTTAGCAAGTTGAAGGACTCATTAGATCATCGTAAATAAATTCAAGGGTAAATGAGACATGTCTAAAACTTAAGGGACCAACATGATTAGTTAACCATATAGAAAGGACCCTAATGTAATTAAGCCAATTTCCTCTACTTAATCAATTTTGAGCTCAAAACAAAAGAGGGTTGGGATTCATACCTGTGATCATTCACAAGCAATCTTGGTGTCAAAGCTACTGAGGCAAATTGCAAACGCTTGGAATGCCGAAATCGGGTACCGATAATCCATAGTGAACAAATCCTTTCCGACTTTCCCGAATTGGAGAATGATCTTCTCATGTTCTGGACCAGTCAACCGATTTTCTTGTGAAGCAACAAGCTGGAAGTTCTTCACTGAAGCAACTGTTACTCGTCCATGGAAGTTCAAACACCAGCACTGAAGCTGCTCGTGCCATCGTGGAGCCTTGTTTCTTAACACCAATGATCCGTCTTTTTGACTGGACAAAGATGCTGGTTGAGAGTTCTCCATATTGGTGGATTTTGATCGGAAGAATGGGACTGATGGAAAAACGTCTAGGCTATGATGAGACAACTCGGTTTGTGTTGGGGCTACTCCGCCTGGTTCGACAGCTGTAACGGGAATAGTGTCTAGAACGCAGTGCATTCTCCTCGGGCCCCTGCTTTAGATATAGAAAAAATTTCATAAGTATCTCGACTAATCTGAGGCCTGAGCTAGGGTACCATATGGTCGTTTAACCAGTTGATTAACAAAAACAAAAAATCATAATCTATTAGAATCAGTTAACCGTGAACCAAAACCTTACCTGGAACCCAAGACATTCAATTCATATGAAATGTGAGAAACCAGATAGTTGCCAGCAGGGACCCTAGGTGAAACTTGTTTCAAATTTACTAGCCTATTGGATCGACTCTTTGTCATCTTCGCTCCAGCATGAGGCGGCTGACCATCAAACACCGTGAATTTGGTTCCGAGAAAATTCGATCTGGCCATAAAAAATTGTAAGGTTAATGACTTCAGCAAACAAAAAAATAACGGAAAATCTCATCCATGGTTCTTTAAATTTGGAGATATAATTAGACCGAATCCCGAGCTTATAGCACTATGATTATACCTTAGCTTCCCAACGTATGTACTGCTCCCCTTTGACATGTCGTCGGCGTGAAGAGAGATGATATAGTCGGTGAAGGTGGGGCGTCTACACTTGCGTGCAGCCAGAAGAAACTTTCCATCATCAGTAAGTGCTGCAGCCGAATAGAAAACTTATATTCAATTCTATACATCAAGGACGGACCAAGAAAAAGAAAGCTAAGCTACTTATCTAGATAGAGAAAGGATTGATTCTCACCATTTGTTAAACTGAGGTAGAGGAAGTATGTTTGGGAGGAACGACACCGTTTTATAAAGCATTGGAGGAGAACATCCCTTGGACCAGGCTGAAAAACAGAAGTGAAATGGTGTGAATGGCACGATCCCGAAGCAAAAAAAGCAGCCGTTAATAAAAAGTGAAATAGGGTTTTAATCTCTTCATAGTCTTTCTTTCTTTTTGTAATGTTCAATTTGGACCCAAAAGTCTAATCCAATGGTGAAGATTAGAACTCTAAAATACAAGTGTGACAAATAGCCATGACACGGAGCGTCTCTCATAATCACGGCCAGGAGCACAAAGTAGCGCCTTGACAACATAACAGTGCACGCCTTTGGGGATCCTAAAACACTTTGTCTAATGCCTCGGACACACGTTTACAAGTATGATCCACATCATTGGAAAGAACTAGAGAGGCTACGAATCACAATTCACCTTCGGGTAAAAGAACTAAACGAACACTTTTACTACGACAGAAAATCAGAAACTAAACAATACAGACTAGTTTCACATCAGTTTGCCCGAAACGGAGCTAGTAACAGCAGAGCACCTACAGTGGTGAAGCAAAAATTGGTCCACAAAGAGGATACACATGGAATTTTTCAAATAATTTCTAGTGTAAACATCAACACAACTAAGAATCTTCTTTTTCTTGCTTGGAAAATGGTGGTCCAAGCACCCAAATTCTTGTAATTATTACAGATAAAAATGGTTCAAAATTCCCAAATAGAAGTATCTTTAACAACCCGGAAATGGATTAAGGATCTGTTTGGATCAACCGTTGCTATTTGTTAATACCATAAGACATTGGCTGATTTTCATTCCAAAATAGACAGCAAATGAACTAAAATAACGAGAACCAAACGGGCATTGAATATCAATGCAAGTTCACAACTTTACTAATGTGCACAAATAGTAAATGAAACAGCAAGTCAAATTTCGCCTAGAAAATTTAGAATACACCCGAGAACATGGAACTTCTTAAAAATTACATCTACAACAGGTCTATACTAGGGTTATTTAAGGTATTACAAAAAATACAAGTCAAATAAAATTTCTGCATTTGGCAAAAAAAAAAATTCACAAATTAAATCAACAAGCACAAATATTAAACTAGATTTACATCAAAATAACAAAATTAGAAACTTTAGACAAATTTTCCAAAAGAAAAGAATCAAAGAAAGTAAAAATATGATTTTTCTGTATCACCAAACAATTTATATAATGCAATCAGCCTGGTGATCAAAATTGAATATCTAATTTGGAACGACTAAACCGCATAATAGGCTCCATATCCAACTTGCTCCCTACTAATTTCCCGGCTGAAAATATGAATTTTCTGTATCACCAAACAATATAATGCGGTCCGCCTAGTGCTCAAAATCCAATATCCAATTTTGACCAAATCAACCGTATAAGCTCGCCTAAGACAGGCCCAATCCGAGTTGCTCTCAACTAAATCTCCGTTTAGTCCTCAAAATTACTCGGCCACCGGACTACACCTAACGCCTTTTACTACACAGTAAAAGAGAATAGGCGCTAATCGGGGCAATCAAGGACCAAGGACTGTCGAAAATTGGGAGACTATTCAATAAAAGTCATGATTTTGAGCGGCTAGACGAGATTATACATTCCGGCGAATAGTCTTGAAAGTTCAAATTAACCCATCCAATATCTCATAATAAAAAATCAACCCCCAAAGTTTCATAATTTAACATTAATTCAATACCTGCTTGACTGAAATTGGGAAAGTAAGCTTGCCGGAAAGTTCAGGAACTCTGACTAAATCCTTAGTAATACATCTCCAAGTCCGGCAAACTCCGGCGCAGGCCACCACACTTTTTCTCGGCGGCCAGCTATTTTCCGATTCCTCAATTCTCATTATAACCTCTCTCAACAGCTCATGAGGCAAATTCGCCCAACACAAGCTAACCACCTGTCAGAGATTAATGTAATCTTAACTATCAGACTAAGACGTCGAAACTTGTGAGTTCGGTTTCTGACAACCGAAATATCAGAAAATAATATAATAAATGTTGTTAGTTTTAACTATCACAGCTTAAGCTGTCGAAAGCTCTGAATCTTCAATATTTGTTAGATTAAAAACACATATTGTGTTGACGTGTCAGATGTTTGTTAGTTTTAACTATGAGCTCAAACTTTTAATTCGGTCGGTTAAGTAATATTACCTCTCCTTTGCCGGAATCCGCCGAGTGAGGCGGAGCTGAGCCGTCCTGCACCACCCAGTGAGACCTTGACCGGATTATCATGCTCCGAATTGCAGACATTGGCCGTTTTTTTCCAAAAGAAAACTAAAAATTCAATCTTTTCACTCTAAAACAATAAAAAAATCAATCTTTTTCACTATAAAACACTAGAATTAAATAGATAAAGGATTGAACTTTATATGAAATTAGGGTTTTTTATGAATTGGGGTTTGGAGAATTGAAGGTGTGGAGATGAAAACAGAGAGAAATCGGAGAGTTTGATGAGGAAGAAGGAGAGTGTTTGAATATGGGTTTTATTTTCATTGCCTTATCCGCTAATTAACTCTTTTTTTATGATTATTTTTGTTGTTTGATTGATTTTTATTTTTTATTTTTGTTAAGAGGAAAAGTTATCTTTAAAAATGGATTTCTTTAGATATTTTTCTTTAAGGAAAAAGAGAAATGATTAAATAAAAAGTTCACTTTGTTTGTGTTTTTTATTGGTTAAAAGTAATAATAAAAATGGTTCATGGAGCGCCCTCTCGTTGCTTCGAAACACTTTTTTTAGCAATTGTTTGAATTATTTAGTGATAAGTTGATGTGATAACAATTTTTAGTGTGTTTTGTTAACTACTCCTGAGAGCACTTTTAAAGTCTTTTATTGAATTATTCGATTGTGAGTTGATATATAATGAATTTTGTATAATTTATTGAACTAAACTGAATTTTAGTAAAAGTAAAAAAGGTTTTAGTGTATTTTGTTAACTTTTTTTTTTCATTAGTTAGGAGTGTTGAAATATTTTGTTCCAAAGAAAACATTATTATATAAAGTTAAAAAGACCTAACTAATTCCAAAAAGTAATTCAACGGTTAGTATTGCTTTATAATAAGGAGATATATTTAGCCTTCCAATTTAGCAATATAAGACATTTAACACATTTCTTTTACCCTTAATTTACGGGTCCATGTTCTTTAATTTAGAACATTATCTTGTTCGAGTTTTTCTCTCCTAACAAAACAATATCAAAATGAACTTAAACTATTTTCAGATTACTAAACAAATCGAAATTAATTTTATAACTAAGGATCAGCAGGTTGTTGTGAGACGTTTTTAGTGTAATGAAAAGATAGATATTGCTTTTATAATCAATAGTTACCGAATTGCTGCTAGTGATTTTTATGATATAAAAAGAATAAAAATTACTTTTTGTAACTATATATTATTCAGTTTTAGGCCTCGTGGATACACTTAAAAGTGATCATTTATTTTTACCAAATGTTGGTTGACACAATGATACTATGGAGTTCTGTTTCATAGACAGATTTGCGAATCGATCCTCCACAATAGAAGTAATTTAAAAATCATAATTCCTTTATCTCAATGTGAATTTAAATATCGGATAAAAAATTAAAAAAACAAAGATGATCATTTATAAAATGTAATTTTCTGTGTATATTAACAGTCCAATTTTAAACCTTACTCAATCGATTTGAAGTGTTTAATCACTCACACTATTGGTAAAATAAAAGTTCCTTCAGTGTGTAGAAAAAAATGTTTGTCCAATTATTAAACTTTGACTTCCTACGCAAGTCTTTAATAATGTTAGAAAAAGAACAAATAGTTAATTGTTTGTGATTATTTTCCTGATCAAAAATTTATTTAATAGTGGTACACGCCTACCAAAAAAAAAAGACTAAATTTTTTCTGTTGGCTACTTTGATAAATCACTCTAAATTTAAATCGCTAGAAATTTTAAACTTTTTATTAAGAAAAAGTCTTAAATTTAATCTTAATGCATACTTTAACTTTATTTAAATTTGATTTTATACGAATCTCCAAACCAATTAATTAGATAAAGTAAGAAAAACTATGAAGAATTACATAATTGCACTTTAAAAAAGTAATAAAATTGTAATGAAGTGGTAAAAGCTATTAAAGATCCTGAATTTAATCCTCATCTTTACGAATATTTTATATTTTGGTGGTCAATAATTTTATCCAAAGAGATGTAAATTATTTCTGAAGGGATGAGTAATTGACAAAAAAAAATGAAAAATTTAATTTTTTTTTAGTAACGAGGAGTGAAAAATTTAATTAATTGATTAAAATTTTATTAGTATTATAGTAATGTAATATCATGTTGTAAAATGAATAATATTGTAATGATTTTTTGAATTTCTGATTATAAATAATATCTTTCCCTCAAATATGGAAAAGAATTTATCAGTAAAAATCCTAAAAGTCATTATCACTTCCTAATGGGAATGCCATTATTTGAAACTCATCCAAATTCCAACCCACATGAAGTTTTATCTCATTATAAAAACTTGCAAATGAATTTGTGAATAATTATCATTAAAAAAATTGGACTATGTTAATTAGTGGTGTGGTTAGACCGACCTATCTTGAATTTCACTAAAAACTCAAATCTAAGAGTACTTATTAATTGTCTAAGTGACACCATCATAATATTTCCATTTGTCAACATGATAGTGAAATTTGAGAAAATCAAAATAAGAAATACGGGATATTATAAAATCGAAAATTTGTTGTTTCAAGTTAGGTATCCTTTTTCATGCTGTGCATCCACTTTTTAACACGTACATCATTTATCGTACTTTATTGGTGTTAATTATGTTTAAATTTTATTAACTTAAGTTAAAATGTGGTCGATAAAATATATGTTAAAAAGTGAATATGAAACATGAAAGAAAAAAATCAACTTAGAAAAATCACTCTTTCCAAATCGGTTGGGTTTGGTAGGATTTTGTGTCTATATACCTATGGCATAATGCTGATTCCTAATTATTCCATTAAGGATAATCATATTGAAGCAAAAAAATTAACAACATTAATTAAGTAAGAAAGTAGGTGATTAGGAGGAGGCCAAAATAAGCAATAATAAGTACATATACATATTAGAAAGTAGGTCCCAGCACACGTGGAGGAGCCTAGGAATCAAAGGGCTAACTAATTTCTTGAAAAAATAATTGACGAATTATGAAAAATAAATTCACAGTGTAAAGATCTCATGTAAAATTCATAAGCATTTCAATCACTTTAATTCACACATAACACAGTATTTTTATAGTTGGAGTTTTCTAGAGAATACAGAAAGGAAAAAAAGGAACGTTCTATTTTACAGATAGAATGAAAAAGTGTATTTTCTCTATCTAATTCCAACTCCTATTTACATCTTATTAATAGATTAGAACTGATCGTATCAGACTATCAATAGTAATCAACCTGAATAATTTAACAACTTATTTTGTATTATACATTTGGATGACGGATCTAGGAAGAAATAGTGAAGAATTGAGCACTTCACTAGTTGTTGAAACATGCTGAAAATCTATATAAAATAAAGAGTATATATTTTAGTTTTATATACAAAGAGACACAAAACGAAATACGTACCATCAGCACATGCTGCCAGTGAATTCGAGATATGTTACTGCTTGCAAATCATGGTGTTGACAGACAAGCTTTCAATCAAGATATAAAGTAAGAAAACGATACAGAATTTGTTAACGAAGTTCGGCCAATTATGCCTATGTCTTCGAAAGTGATGAACGATTTTTATTATGAATCAAATGAGTACAATCAGTTTTATAATACATATATTTATATTTGTCAAATTATTTCACGCGATATAGAATTATAGATGATATTGTTAGACTGTGAAAGAAAAAAAGGACTAATGTATTTCACGCGATATAAAATTATTGATGATATTGTTAGAATTATATATTTGTAGAATCGGTCCATTTTATGTATTTTTGAATATCATCCTACAATTATGACAAGTGTTTATTATAATATGATCGCTAAATTTTGAAAATATTTAGTTTAGCTTGTGAAAGAAAAAAAGGATTGATGTCTTTCAAGTTAGGCAACTAAAATCAATTTAATCCAAATGAAAATTTATATATGTCAATTCAATTTTAAAATTTACATGATTTGAAAAATTAGTTTAAATTAGATAAAATCTTAAAATAAAATTTAATTTTATTTAGACTAACCCGTGAAAAACTATTATTAAAACTGATTTGTATACCTAAATTTCGATTTTGACTAGACTGATTATAAGAACGTACTCTTAAGTCTTTTTATACCTTTATTTTGACCGATTAATAAACTTTCTTTCTCCTTAACTAATTTGACAAATAATAGAATAATGTTTAATTGTCAACATATACATACACAATTAAGTCAATAATTAGCATGAACTATATATTTTTAAAAATAAGTCAGCTTGAAAGCCTTAAAAAAACAATTTCTCATGTATTTTATTAAATTAATAATTACTGAAAATTATATATTTTCTTCATATTGCCAAAACAAAATGTATGACATGAGTCATAATGTACTTATTCAGTCAACCACGAGTCTTGATGTCAACAACATTTATCTTTTTATCAACAAAAGAAATTAACATTTATCTTTATCTTAAATTCACATATTAATCATACATCAAAATAAATAATTCATGTGTTAATTTAAATTTATATGAATAAAGTATGATTACTATAAAGTAATCGTTACTTTATCTTCGTTACCATTAGATCAAAATTTAATTCTCTCTTTTAATAATAATGGACAAAATAATGATAATTTTATTAAAGACAAAGTAATTATTCAGTTTATATATTTAATTTAAATTTAATTAAGTTAGTGCCAGTTTGTATAATTTAGTTACAATTATTTTTTTTTCATTTTAAGATACGATTTCCTAGTTCATCACTTCAACCACATGATTGGTTGTGTTCAGTGTACGTTCATGTTCAAATTCAATTCATATTTCTTCAATTATATACCAGTTATAAAAAAAAAAAGTTTGGATTATTTCGGATCTATTTAAGTGCTCAAAATTGATAATTCTTGATCAATTATACTATCTACTGTTTAGAGCCTTATCTATGTGCTTAAAATCAAAAATATTAGTTTACCAGTTGCAATTATACTATCTCATGTTTTATAATAAAAGGTTTAGCAAAATATAGACAAACACACCGAAAAAGTCAGGTAAAACCACAAACTATGCAATTATGTTTATTCATTCAAATTCCAACTTATCCACGATTCTTTCTCGAAGCTCAGCCGTCTGACTAATTGTTTGATGTCTTAATGCATCCAGCCATAAGATTGTTTAGGATAAAGAGAAGATTTTATTACCATAGTAATTAGGATAAGATGACTATGTTACCAAAGTAATTAGGATAAGATAACTATGTTTCTTTTGGATAAATCTTTATCATAATTTATATGGATATGATTGGATTTATTTATTTTTTTGAATTGGTAAGAAAATAATTTTTTTTTAATTTCTTTTGAATTATGTTCATATATCAGTAATGTTCAAGTGGTCCTTGAATGTCGAAATTGAATTTGGACATTGACCATTAAATCTAACAATTTCGATTATATTCACATTAAAAATTAAACTCTAGACACTAAAAACTAAACCCTAGACCCTAAATCATCGACCCTAGACACTAAAAACTAAACCCTAGACCCTAAATCATCGATCCTAGATGATGTGATACTCCGGACTAATAATTTGCATGTTAGTATCTAGGGTTGATGATTTAGGATCTAGGGTTTAGTTTTTAGTGTCTAGGGTCGATGATTTAGGGTCTAGGGTTTAGTTTTTAGTGTCTAGGGTTTAGTTTTTAATGTGCATATGAACGAAATTGTTAAATTTAGGATCAATGTCCAAATTTAATTTGGACATTCAATGACCACTTGAACATTACTGGTTCACACATAATGTTCAAGTGGTCTTTGAATGTTCAAATTGAATTTGGACATTGACCCTAGATCTAACAATTTCGTTCATATGCACATTAAAAACTAAACCCTGGACACTAAAAACTAAACCCTAGACCCTAAATCATCAACCCTAGACACTAAAAACTAAACCCTAGACCCTAAATCATCGACCCTAGATACTAACATGTGACGTGTCATCGAATTATTAGTCCGGAGCATCACGTCATCTAGGGTCGATGATTTAGGGTCTAGGGTCGATGATTAAGAGTCTAGGGTTTAATTTTTAGTGTCTAAGGTTTAATTTTTAATGTGAATGTGAACGGAATTGTTAAATCTAATGGTCAATGTCCAAATTCAATTTAGACATTCAAGGACCACTTGAACATTAATATATGTTCATATTTAATATTAAAATTATACAAACTCCTAATATATTAATTAATAGAAAAATATATTATATTCAATAAAACATAGTTAATGATCTTTCAGTTAATATTTTACACTACAACGATTTGTTATGAAAAATGGAAAAGTAATTTTCATTTAAAGTTTAACCATTTGGTTTTTGAGGTTAACTTAGGAAAAAAAAAGGTGAATAAAAAAAAAGGCAAAAAATACTATTTAACCATTATTTAGTTACATTTAATCACTCACATCTGTAATTTGGTCATTAATCTATAAGTTTAGTGAAATGACCATTCATGAATCAAAATTAAAAGGAGATGAAAATGTTAAATATTAAAATTTCTATATTTTTAAATAAAAAATTAATGTTAAAACTAAAAATTGTTGAATAATATAAATGTAAGAATATCAATTAATATAATAAAGGTGAAATTTCACCAAATTACATAAGTGAATGATTAAATACAACTACATAAAAGACTAATGACTAAATACACTAATTTTAGTTATGTCAGAAATCAAATAGTAGCTTTTGCCCAAATAAAAGTTAAGCATAAAATAAAGGCATTAACATAACCATGTGCTAAGTAAACATACATTTTGGAGTGTCTTAGTCAAATAATGTTGTAAGATAAGGCACGGCATATATTAAATCAACTATACTATCATGATTGATTCATGTCGCTGTTGACTATTTTGTTTAAGAAAATTTAATAAACAAAAATCAGTTTGGTAAAGGGAAAGATATTGTAGAGTTACCCACCAAATAATGTCTCGGTGGTTATTACATTCCACTAGGGGAGTGTGAGGTCATGGGTTCAAATCCCATGATCGTAGAAAGTCAACTCTCAAAAAAAAAAAAAGATATTGTAGAGTTGGGATAGTTAATAAAGTTAAAAGTCTTCATATTGAATGTTTGACAAGTGTAATACCAATTAACAATTATAAAAATATTGTAGACCTTTTTAATGCTTATCACACATTAAAGGTTCGTTAATTTTATTAGAAATTTAAAACTCTCTAATAATTTTTCTTAAAAAGGACACTATGCTTTGGTCACAGTCTATCTTTTAAACACTAATCGAAAATTAATCAAAAAATTATTCAAATATATATCAGATTCTAAATAATTGACTCGATATAGTTAAGTCAAGCCAAATTAAATACTCAATAATTATGTAGTCGAATTGAAGCGTACAAACAAACTTCATTTACAATCTTAGCATTTCCATATCAACCACAACACAATATACCTACTTTGAAAATATTGACACTGGAAGACATAATGTATTTAAATTTTAAAAATAATAATGTTTTAATATTATTTTAAGAGATGTTTCACACGTATATACATAATAAAGGTACGTCAGAAAATCTATGATATTTTATAGAGCATTTTGCAGTCTGATGTGAATTTTTTACGTGGTAAATAATTTATTAGAAGCATGAACGTTGACTGATTAATTATAAGTATTTTATTGTTGTCAAATAAAATTATACGTACTCTAGTTTTAAGAATAATATTATGCTTTTCTAACTAATTAGTTTATTATATTCTTCATCTTTTCCGATTAATTTTTTTTGAAAATGTTCAGAACTAAATCCAAGTTCTTAAACTTAGTTTAAAGTTATTAAGGATTTTTACACCCTCAAACCAACTTTAAGTGTATTTTTGAAAATAAGATTGACTCACATAATATCTATAAATATTTAAGATTAAAAATTTATTCACTTTTATTTTTTATAATTAATCTAGTTTCATGATATTCCGAGACAATAAATTTATTTATTTTTTATAACCAAAATGCAGAAATTAGAGAAAAGAAAGATTGTTACAAACTATAGGTCAAATTATCGCGTGACAATCTTCCATCAACACGATTGAGCTAGTTATATCCTTGGCCCAGTAAGTTAAACTATGAGCTACTCTATTCTCATCTCTATACACAAAATTAAAAGAACAAGAAGTGAATCTCAACTTGAGATTAACCACATCTTCACAAGAATCATAGAGCGAGGAAAAAGGAAAAGAACCCAATCTGAGAGCATCCACTACTACTTTTGAATCAGATTTTACAATAATAGAGGAAAAGAAACAATCAGAATCGAGGTTCATTCCTTGGAGAATAGCTTGGAGTTTCGCTGCTTCCACTGATAGGCACATATATATATCAATAGGAATTCCTGATGAAGCTAACACCAACCCCTTATCATCCCTTGCAATGATACCGACTCTGCAAATAAGACCGTTATCCCTCCATGAGGTATCGTAATTTACTTTTACAATATCAACGGAAGGAGGATGCCAAATTTTTTTAGAATCAAGGCCATCACTACTAGGAACAGCGGCAAAGGGGTAGAAATTTTCGAACCAATAGCTTGAGAAAAATCAACAATAAACCTCTCTACTTTCTCAATAAAAATTTGAAGAATTGATAAATTTTTATGCTTTAATTTTTGAAAGGGAAAGATTTTGTAATTTATTAATTTTGTATTACTTAGTTAATTAATTTTAAAATAATTTACATCATAAAAATAAACTCTAAATGCAAAATAATAATAATTAAAAACCTTAAATACTAAAATATATTACATGTTCATTTTATTTTAATTTAGAAGAGTAGGATTGATACGAAGCAGAAAACAATGGATTCATTAAAGGAGAATAATAAAACAAATTATTTTTTTGTCTTTTTTCTTTCAATGAAAATTGTTTCAGTGAAGGTGCATAGAAAAACAAATGGTGAAGTCACTAATTAATTATCTGAATTATTCCCCTTATAGAAAAAATAAGGAGGATTGGATTCTTCTTTATCTTTGATGTAATGGCTCATCAATCCATATTCCTGTTTTCGTGTTATGATATGTTTCAGGAATGAAAATGATTCTTCATGTTCTTTTAATCAATTTGATTAATAAGTTTGAAATATTATTTATTTGACGTGTTATTATCGTGAGTGAGTCAGATATGTCAATTAAATTTTAAAAAGATGTTAGTGTTGGTCTGGGATGGTGGGACGTGCATATACACGTTAAACTGATTCGGAGTTGATTCTACTTCCATGATGAGCCTATGGTAGTACAAAAAATAGCGAGCATCGGAAAGTGAAAGTTGACCTCACAAATTTTCTATTTCGTATTTAAAACACACATTTGATATTTCTAGCTAAACGAGTGTATATAACATTTTATAGGAGCATATAGTGGCTTCAAAATACAGAAAATGTGTTGTTTGGTTAGATTTGTATAACATAAGTACTTAATATATTTTTTAATGCGTTTACCAAACAAATAATATTTGATTATTTTTTTATGCAAACAATAACAATTTGAAGCTCTTTGTAAAAAGTTGTTTCTACTTATTATATTATTTACTTTTATATGATATTTTTTAAATATTTAATATTATTTTTGAAAAAAAATATTGTTTAGACTTTAATTTTTACTGTATGTATTCAACAAATAACTATGAAAGTTTAATCGATTGCATATGTTTGTGGATTTTTTTAGTGCAAAAGGAATATATAATCGATGTCACTGACATCGACTATAAGATTTTAAGTTAAAGTTACCATCTTTTATTCTAGTTCTCGAAGTAAAAATTTCAAGAATTAAAAATTGTCTGGTGATTAATTATGAAACTACCATTTTAGTTTTTCAAAATCAAAATTTTGGGAAGTCAATTTAAATACATACGTTTTTTCTACTAAAAGAAACACCTAAATAACATTGATACTAAATAGTGTAAAAAATTAGAGTTATTTATAATATTATTATTTTTCATACTTCATAAATTAAATTATCAAGTTTCAAAAAAGAAATAATATGACCTATATACTTTTATAAAAAAAATAGTTTTATTGATGATTGTTGAAACAAAAACGTAGGTATGAATTTGTAAATAGGTGATACCCCGAAACTTAAATTTTCTTTTTATTTTTGTAATTTATGTATTGATCGATTTGAAAAATGTTCATTTTTGAAATTTTACCATTAACAACGACGATTCATCATAATTTTGCCAAATCATAATAACTGAACTGCTAGCTAACAACAAATAGCAGGCATCAAATTGCTAACTGCAACAAATAACAACAATTGTCAATAAACAACTACATCAAACACACCTGAAGTATTTGTTATTTGTTTTCTTTTTTGTCGATTCTTTGTTAATGTTACAAAATCAATATGGAAAAACTTGATCTTATCTGTAAATATGTAAATTACGAGGTTGACATAAAAAAAAAATACATATCTGAATGTTTAGAGAGTCCTAGATGTTGAAGAATGGACAATAGCAATTATTTTGTAGATTTTGAAGGACGAGAGTTACATAGTTTCGATTTGTACATTTTTATTATAATTTTATGTTCTTTCTTACTTATTATAGTCTTTTCGTTGCACATTAGTGTAGTCTATTATCCGTTGCCATTTTGCTTCTCATATCGGCTTTTGCCTTTGAGGTTTAATTCCTAAATATTACGGCAACTTGTCATGTGTTATATTTTTAATATTTGATTAATTTTTCCATGAATAAATATCAAATTATTATTTGTCAATATAGTGAAAGAAGTTAAACAATAGTCGGGTAAACAAAGAAATTTGAAGACTAATCGAATATTTGTTGAAAAACTAGTAGGAGACAACTCAAAATTTTATACACCACAACGAACGAATTAGATCATTTAATCAGACTCTTAATTTTAAGCGTCTATTAGGCATTAGACCGTTCAACCGGTGAGGTTGAATTCTTGATTTTGAGCATCTAAAGAGAATTAGACATTGCACTCAATATATTCAATAAAAATTAATTAGCATAAATATTAGGCATTACTCAACTCACACCTAACAATACATTTTTACTTTCACTTTTTAACAAAACATGTAACACAAGTCTCTGCCTTTTCATCAGTTAATTATCTTGTAACATGGCTTTGTCTACCTTTAGGCCATTAACAGCTCACATACCCCACAAATCTTTTCATTATATATCTTATAATTAACTCTTCAACTTTTCATTTCATTAATGCTATGCCTTTATCTACACTGCATAACCACTAGATTTTCCAAATCTTATGTCCATTAGTGAATTAATTATGCTCAAATAATAAAGAACAAACATGCTAAATCAAGTACTATATTTTGTTTAGACAATACTATTAGATTGATAGTGGGTTTGGAGATTCTTACCCCCGATTGAATTTTGGATAATATAGTTACAATTGGATTGAATTAGCGACCTCATTAAGAATAGGATCGAAAATGTGTAATGACTTACATTAAGTAACGTAATATGTTCTTTATATTTTAACCATTTTATAAACAAATGAAGTGAAAATTCTTGGGTAAAATCATATTCTTGAATCATACTAACTAGTCGAATAAAAATTTATAACAGGTTAAACTGTAAAAGTTTTCTTTAAAAACTAAACAAAATTGTATCATCAACAACCAACCGGTACAATTTGGTGATTCCCAAATCCTGGGATCGAACCCGATCAATCTTACCTCTAATAAAGATTCTTACCAGTTCAGTTCAACTATCTATAAAAGATCACATGTAAAATATGAGAATCAATAAGCCGAAAGCCGTCTTGAAAAACTTGAGCAAATTGAAGAAATAAAATAAAAAGAAAATACATCACATGGAATCTTCAATATATTTTTATTATGTTAATCCTAATATGACACACAAACGAAGATATTTTGAGGTTTTAATGTTTGCCATTCTTTTTGGTTACTTTAATGAAAACAGTTTCCACCCACAGAAAACATGTTTTTTTATTTCCAAAGTTCAACATGTACAAGAGCTAAAAGTGATTCTTCCTCAAAATAATGCTTATTTGGAGATGTATGCAAGAGCATGGTTTAGTTAAAAAAAAAATATTACGGTAGTAAACGACGAGAGACGCTAGTCAAGTGACCATGAACTTTCGAGGAATTAGTTGAGAACAAGTTGGATGATAAGCTCCTAAGCGGGATTAGGTGGTAAAGTCAGTCCAAGCGAATTCTCGATTTTGAGCTCCTAAGCAAGATCTATAAGAAGCGTACAATCTGACTCAAATTGGTGCTTAAAATCGATTTTCAAATGCAAAGACCCTGACGATTCAAGCATAGGATCCCGTGTCACATGTCAGAATTTTACACTGCTGCAACTTTTTCAAATGTAGCAACATTAAGTTCGAAGCAAGAACAAAATAATTGAAGTTGATAGCGAAAAATATATTTATAATAATAACCTATGGGTGACTAAATATCGTAGTTGGCCACAAATTCCATCTCTGAAGTCAAATTTTCTATAGATTTTAAATATTCTAAAACTGTGGACAAATTATACATTTAGTAATGAACATTTCAGTTAGTAATTTATTTTTCTTAATTTTGCCAGAATCGAGGGTACTACAAACCCTCCCACTGCCCCTTGCAACATATGACAATCCAGTGATTGAATTACTAGGTTTTATGCCTTTAAAACGGGTGCTCGAACATCTAACTAACAACCGGATCATTAAATCGCCAGGTTCTTTGCTTTTGAAACCGGTGTTTCGAACACTAGTTTTATACGCACCCTACAACGGAGGCACGAGCATTAGCTAAAAAAGGTTTTCCCTTTGCTCAGGAAAGGTTGAAGAAAAATCCAGCAAAAGGCAATATCCTGCCTAGTCAGCATGCCAGCTGCTGGTACTTAGTTGTTACCAACATAAACAATAATAGAGTTATTATCAAACTAAATATAGAAACTTAATTACCCATTAAACAGAATCTTAGAACTCATAAAGAAACCTTGTTTTGTTTTGCCATGTGTCTTGGGCTGTTCCTGTCATGATGGAACACAATTCCACCAAAGACAAGAAAAGAAAAAACAAAAACAAACACATCATTCTTGGACAATATCAGAATAATAGTTACAATATCCCACGTAAGAAAGACATATATGATAATGGAAGATGAATAATTCCTAGTTGAAGTAGGAAAAAATTTCCGTCAGTAGAAAAACAAGATCTCATGGTTTAAGTATAAATGAAGGCATGTGGTACCGACCTTTAGTAAACAAGCTCGAAAAAGTTTAACAATATTAAAAGAAACAACGTTTTAGTCAAAGTCAAAAGGTCAGAGGTTCATCTTTAATGTGTCTATGTAAAAAACATAAAACTCTCAATTTTGAAAAACAGTTCTTTCAAAACTCTCTGAAAGTTAAATTGGTCAGTTAAGCTTTTTTAACAAGTTCAGAATACAAATAATGTATTTAACCAGAAAAAAAGAAAAAAAGGTCATCCCTAGACAAGATTAGAATAATAGTTACAATGATCCCATGGGAGAAAGACACATAATCATATAGGAAGAAAAATAGAAGATGATTATTATTAATCATATTCATATATACCACAAATGAATTTGTAATTATTTAAAGCTTGAAGATACAGACTAAAACCAAACCCCAGCAGAAACAAAAGAGGCTGTCTAAATCAGTTGCTATCATAATCATAAATCTAGTGCCCACTTTCTATGCATATATTTAAGGCATATGCTGTTAGCAACTTTTCAGGGTCCTGCCCTCTAGAATCTTAATTATGTTACCTATTTGAAATTGAGCAATTCAGTCCCTATCTTTACCAAACTAAACCAGACTTCATCATCTACGCAATAAACTTGTATCTCACTTTTTGAGAAGCTTTTTTAAAGCTAAAACTAGTGTTTATAAGCATATAATAGTAAATGTTCTGGCTCCATGTGAACTTTGAGCAGAAACGGGAAACACGGTCACCAATGCATAGAAATTAGGACGAAGTATAACAATAAACTTTGTGGTTTCATGCATTTGCAAAGACAAATGGTTTAAAATTTTGCAAACACAAGTCTGATGTTTCCTCAAATTACAAAGACTACTCACTACAACTATCTCCGCAGCAAATATTCGAAACAATAATTTGAATGTCTTTCCATCACCCTGGTGTATCACTCATAACATATAGAAGTATTTTAAAGCTAAAAAAGTAATAAAATGACTCGAGTTCTCTTGTTACTATTGGTTCTAGTGAAAAAATCTATCTTTGCAAATGTAGAAAATATATGACCCATGTTAGCAAACTTTTAAACCATAGGGACATCTTTGTAAATGCGCGAAAACACAAGCTTAGTTTTTGTATTTTTCCTAAACTAAAAATGATATATTGATATTTTCCTGGGCTGCTTAGCCTAATTGCCTGATATTTATCAGGTGAAAGATTCTAACCTAAAATTCAATAATGCATAAGACTTACACATGTATCCTTAACAATAGATCAAATTTCTTTATAATGCATAAGACATACACATGTATCCTTAACAATAGATCAAATTTCTTTTCTTTACATTTTTGCCTAATACAACAATATAAATAGCATTTATGAATTTCAGTTAACTTGTTTTCTATCATATAAAAGTTAGCTACAAGTCAGGAGACAAACAAGTCCTAATTTCACGTTTCGTTTTCTAACTTTGCCAAGAAGTACAAAATAGAGAATGGGGCGCTATTATCAACCAAAGCAACACTTGTTGCTATTTCAATTACTTGAAGATCTACTCGAAATCCTAAACACCTGAAAGCATCACAACTCACAAGCTTAACTTTGCTTGGTGTCCCAACATGAGAATGGCTATTCTTGGTAGACAAAACTACCAGTATACATGCATAAGTTCACCTAAAGATTATAAGATCCAATGCAATGAATGCATTTTAATAAAATGACAATATCAATAATAGGCACTAGAGCAATTAGCCATTTTAAGGGCTATTACCTTTATTTTGATTAAGCATAAGCAAGATGTCCTTACAAAGCAGGATACAGAAGGCTAGAATAGACAATTATGGGATTTTGATTATAAGGTCATGAAAAAATTGGTTCTAATCTCATGTACTGCATTACATACAACTTTGCCTAACCAAAATTCCCACCGGGAAGACTCCTATAAAAGCGGAACACTTCCACTTGATTGCTGCATAAATCCTAAGGTTTGTCCTGCAAAAAAACAATGATGTAACTCCATGAACAAGTTCATTTCCACACAGATATATTAACTCTGATACCAAGAAAGAGCAACAGATTTAAGTTGCAAGTATCAAGATATCATCTTTGGCTGTATCGATGTCAATGCTTAAAATAACGTAATGCTGTAATCGCAGGCATAGTAGTTTTAAAATGGCAGTCACAGTGACACCTAAATATAGTGGTGTTCATGAACATCTACCCCTCAGCTAGTTAATTCCGAAAAAAATTTCTAAACTTTTGTCTGAACTTACTTTCTACAATCTTGTTTCATGTTTAGTTAGGAGCAAATTCAAAATAAAGAAACCAAAGTTCAAGGACATGACAATTAGGAACAAAAAACAAAGCAGGATAGAGATTGCAAGAATAGACAATTATGGTAACTTGATTATTAAGGTTTTAAAAAGATGGATCCTAACCTCATGTACAGTAAAGTGCACAACTTCGCCTAACAAAAATTCCCACCTGCAAGACCTCTACAAAACGGGAACACTTCCACTTGGTTGCTGCATAGTTCTTAATGTTTGTCCTGCAAAACAAAAGATGTCAGTTCGTAGAACAGTTACTTTCCATCCACAAATTGACTCAGACATCAAAAAGAGCAACAGAAGAAATGTTCCAGTATAAAAATGTCCTTCATAGGCTGTACATCTATATTTTATCAATGTGTAAAATGGTGCAATGTTAGTGCAGGCATAGTAAACTAAAATGGCACTAATAATTCCAGCTAAATAGAGAACTCGAGTTCTAGAGCATGACAATTAGTTGACTACCTGAATTGCCTGTGAATGAATAAGTCTTTGGAAGATGCTTCTTTCTGAGAGTCTGAGCCCTTGGAGTAGTATCTACAGGAGTTTGATTTGAGAAGTTGATGTCTGGTGTCGACCTCCCTGATTCATCCAAGCTTTCTACTGAAATCTGTGCAAGAATTTGATCAGATCAAATGGACAAGGCTCTATATTTTGCAAGAAATAATTATTAATGTAGGCAGTTCGTAAATAAACAAGTTGCAAGCAGTCCCAAAAGAATGCCTTGTCTAAACACATCCACAGAATCATTTTAAAATATAAACAAGCTATATTGAAAAAAAAATACTCTGCAACTCTTAGAAACAGCAAATGTCATAACTGGATTTGGCAATTTGCAGTGAGTGAAGTCCAAGTGATTTCTCACATATTCATTATACACATGACCATAAGAAATATTCTAATTAAGAAGTGCAAATCAAAACAGTCCATGTAATGTAAGCACGTACCTTTTGCTTGAACACACTGTCAACATGTTCCTGCATACATCCTCTACCGGATGAAGCCTGTAACTGCAATATGCTTTCATGGGATAACTGAGAACTCCTGACATCATTACAAAGTTCCTCTGATGATGATTCAGTGTACATATGACCAATTGCAAAACGAAGGCGGTTGCTTTTCTGAGAGTAATAAGCTTTTGTAGCAAGGGGGGCCGGAACATCTGTAATTTAATTCCATCAATCACAATTGAGTATTGAGAAAGAAAATAGTAAAAGTCAAGAATCAGAAAAAAAGGTTGAAGACAATGTAAAAAAAGAAAAAATTGTTATTGGGAACTGTTTATATACTGACTGAAAGAAATAAAAGAAAACCTTTTGTCAGCAGGTAATTTGAAAATGATTGGCCATGGGATGCAGAGACAACACTATCATTTTGAATGTCACTCCTGGAAGTGGACTGTATTTGGAAATCCTTGCCTGAAAAAAGGATGTTTCATGAGTGTATACGAATATATCATGTTCAATAACCCAGAATAATTAGGAATACATATTCTCTGTGATCTACAGGGTCAATAAGAACAACTTCTACAAACCCATTTCACAGTATAAAATCAAGAGAGTGAAAAAGGATAAAGTATCCACGTACAATGGGGTACTTCCTATTAGTTGGTCGATTTATATGGGCAACATAAGCAGCCACTCATGGAAATAACTTGAGACAATAAACCTGGCCTTACGGGTTAGAGAATCTTGCGCACTTCTGATTTTTACTATGGTAGAAGCAACTCCTGGATTATTTGATTGCAATAGATGTTGACTTGATACACTACAAGAGCAGAATAGGCATATCTATCATGAGCATTTTAATTTTAGATAAAAAAAAATAACTCAATAACTGTGCTACATTGGCTAAACTATGTCTCAAAATATACATCTTGGTCAAATAAAATGCAAAAGCCATAGCAACCTGATAAATACATAAAAGAGTAACTCTTCCTCACTGTTCACAACTGATGAACATGTCAAAGCATACATCAGAAGGCAAATCCTATCACAACGCAAAAAGCTATGTCACTTATCCACACTATTAAGACATGACTATCAGAATTCCAATAGCATGCTCAGAGTCAAAAAAAAAAGTGCTCTCCTGTTAAATTGCTAAAAATAGTACGAGCATCTTTCCTATCAAAGGCAGCCCAAGAAACAAAAAGTAACATCACTAGCATAGCAGTTACATGAGAGCACATACGTTAAAAGCCAATAAAGAATAAACAAAAAAAAGTGATAAACAGAACAAGGAAATTGATGCTTACAAATAAATGCCAAAATAATGGAAAAGATATGTATTGGATGAAATATTTGGGAGGATAAGCATAATTAAAGCAGCACATTGCATTAAGAATGAAGAAATCATACAGTTTAGAGCGTTTTGTAGGAGGTGGCATTAGATATACTGAGTGGTCAGTATTCTCAACGCTCACTCGTTTACCATCCATCAAAGGCTCCATGCCAATATAAGCGGGATTACCTAGTGGCATGATGAAAGCAAAAAAAACAAGCAGCATTTAGTGGAATTCCTGTTTCTATAAACCTGCTAATAGTATACCCAATGTCACCCCTTTAGATAATCCATAAAGTGTATGTGACATTACAAATCAATTAACTTTGTAACAGGAATATCTCTAAAATAGCTAAGGCTTACAAGTTCCAACTGAATACAAGAAGACAACCAGCTTTAGAAGAAAATCCAGAGAACCAAATCATAATCAAAAGGAAAATGTACAAACATATGGAGGTTCAATTGCAGGCATTCGCAATAAGCCCATACTACAAGTTTGAATAGCGATTCAATTATAGGAGGAAATGCTGCAGGAAGACTATTATTTTTCCACAAAGTTCTATTACTGAAATACAGAATTCAAAGTGATAAAGTTAAGGAACCAAAGAGAACATTATGCTCACAAGCATTCACTGTCTTAATTACTCACTAGAAGTTCATTACAGTATCCCACCAGAATTTCATGTTGGAAGTGACAAATAAAAACAAAAAGAAACCTCATCATGTCACGTGCATAAAGGAAATGAATTTCGCCAATTACAAATATTCAGCATTTAAAGATCAGATTCATCCGTTGGTGCCCAGAATTTTGTTATCAGATGATGAGATGAAAAGGAATATATAAACCCAAATTTCAAAGGAACGACATAAATATGATAAGTTGAAATGGTCAAGTAGACAATGATAGCACAAAGCAGAGAAATAATTGCAACATAAAAATATGCAGGGACTTCAAGTGGATTGATAGTAAATCCCCATGAACATGACTCAAATGCGAAGGTTGAAACATTAACAATTTAATTTCAACCAAGCAATTTCCTTTTCAAAAGAAGTTTAGTGCACTGAATAATGAATATTGATGCCAAAGTCACTATAGTTGAGAAAGAAAAATGGGCATGTACATCCTATCGATTGGTATAAAAAAGATGCAACTCCCAAAAGGCAGAAAATGAAGAGTGAACAAGACTTACTATTTGTATCCAAGGAGAAGGAAGATACTCCAGGTTGTCCATCCAACTGAGGTTCTGATGGGGTCAAAGAGTCTGAATCTATAGTTATAGACCTTTCTTGCTCTAAAACTGATGTAGTGTGGTCTATGACATGTTAAGAATTTCAAAAAATGGCATACTGATCAAATGATCTACCCACCAGGAGTAGATGTGTATACAGTGTTCATCAAGTACTCTAAGAAGTAGATGTGTATACAGTGTTCATCAAGTACTCTAAGAAATTGATCCCCCTTTCATGACTACTAATAGTGAACTCTTTTTGAGGTGGGAAGAAACATCTAAGGTTTACCTCACTTCGTGCACCACAACATTAGATCCAACAGAGACAGGTTATCGCATTAGCATCTATATTGGTAAAACCTAACGAATAGATAAAAGAACTATTTACAAAATGCCATTCTGTTGCTGTATGTCTTTGCCATCTCAGATACTACAGTTGTGTCACATTAGTCTTTTACCCGAGTGGGAAGCTTTCAATTGTAAGTCTTCTAGGCTTTAATGTGGGAGGTTGGACCAGTATATCCATGTCATTCACTAGTAGTAATTAAGCTAGTGAGTGGTAGTAAAGTGGGCTGGAGAACTATTCAAAAGTTTGACACCTAGTTTCTGGCAAATCAGTACACTAGACCATTACTCCCCCTTTAGCTACCAGTAATTACTTAGTGTACCTGTAACTTACGAGAGAAAGACCTTGATTTTAATGGTCCAAAGGGGGAGCATTTTTTAGTGAAACAGCTCCCTTAAAAATAATATGCATGTACCAAAAGATGAAGAAGAATCCTTGCTGAAACCATTATAAACCAGCTCTAGGCTATTTGGACTGGATATATACTCCATTAGATTTGAAATGATACTGATGTTTTAAAAACACATAGATTTAAATGAACAAGCAGGACCAGCACCTCCTTCAAGATCAAAACAGAATATAAAATATATAAGGATACTAATACAAGCAGTTGACAATTTTTTCCTCTCCTTCTTTGTAAGTTTCTTGCGCCCTGTACCACCATCAAGCTCTATCACCATCTCTTCTTTGGAACGCAAGGACCTACAAAGTACTGAGAAAATAAAAGAGGGGAAAAAACAACTCAGCAGAGCGCTAGTGAACTTGAAGAGCTTGCAAGACAAGCAACTGAAAACAACCAGTAAATAAGTCTACTCAGGCCTAAGAAACATACACACAACGTGCAAGTCTACTAAAATTTCAAAATTGGACAAATGACAGAAAACTTCATCTAACTCTCCAACTCCAAGGATCTGAAGTCTGGGAATTAACCCAACAGTAGAAATATTTCTCATCAAAACTTAACCAGCGGAAACTGAGCATTGAACTCAACATAACAAGAGTGTGCATGCATCATTAACTTTCACGCACTATCAAGTTGGAGGTCAGTATCAGATTACCTCTCATTTAAGTGAAGAGATGTGCCTTTATCGAAGCCTCTGGACTTATAATTAACTATAAGCAGTTTCACACTCAGAATTTTATAAATGGCATGACGATGGAAATTATTTTGTTTCTTGTTAACAAATAACAATGAAGTTGTATATGCATGGAAAATTATCAACAAGATGATGATGTTAATAGTTTTCAGAGGCCTAAGATGACCGAGGAAAAAATGCTTAGACTAGCTGTGGGACCAATATTTGGACCTTGCTATTGCTTTTATTCTACTTCAGTCCCATATACCGACAGCACCATACAGTCCAATAATGCTGAATGAAAATAGCACATAATGGCCTTATCAATTCCAAGCACTCTAAATTACTTTTACATACAAATTGCTCCATACAGAAGAAAAAAAAAACTTTGAAAGAAGAGAGAAGGCACTCAGAAATAAAGCCTTCATACCTGCATGAGCAGCATACTGATTGGCTTTTATTGGTTTTCTGCAAGTGTTACAGCATACCTTCATAATGAAAACATAAAAAATCAGATAAATCATCTATGAGAGAGAGAGAGAGAGAGAGGACATGATAACCTAACCAGGGATTTAAATAATGCTAACAGAAATAATCAAGATATTGTCAGAGCAGACAGTACCAGGCTGAATCCACATTATTGGAATTTCAAAAATAAAAGACTTTTTTAACAGTTTTTCATACTTGAAAAGGTATAGAACACATTGTAAACATCTTGAAAAAACAGTTTAGGGCAAAAGCAAAATTTAAGTCATAACTGAAACGAGTTTATGATAACACATTTTTACAATAGCACTGTAGATTGAGCTAATTCTATAAATTTTAATTTTAATTACCAAACATTACAAAAGCATTGCAGAAACTTACCAGATCCAAAGGATCAGACATTGGTTTCAAACCAAATACATGCATATCTGCAAAGAATATTCATCAAGTAGATAAGAAACTAATAATAAAGCAGAGTTCAAAAAATCAAACAGAAATAATACATGCAATGCAACACCACTAACGCTTGAGGATAAGTTTAACTATTCCTTTTATGAGGCCTATTAACAATGAATAATTTATTTATTTTGAATAAAATAAAGAAAGAAAAACTTATGTTCTTCTACTTTCTTCTGATGTTCCTGAACAAATTTTGGAACTAAATAGTTTATATATTGAATCATTTGAAATTTTAAAACTCCAATACTCTAAATGAATATTAGGAACGCAAGTGACATATTATATAATAACAAAACAAGTAATTAATAAAACACAGAGGTATTTGATAGAAAATAATAATTAGAGACAAACTTTCCATTAAATCAGTAATTTAAAATATTTTTTATTAAATATTAAAAGTGTTGAAGAATCCGTTTGCCTAAGGGCTTTATACTACTTCCTCAAAAACCTTCAGTTCCTAAATTGACTATGACATTTCAGCAAAACAAATATATAAGTAAATAATCAAGATAGCTTGGAACCATTAATCTTAGTTCATGATATATTCTTGTATTAGAATTTAAAATTTTATTTTCTCAATCACTATGTGGTTTTTTTTATTAAATAATGAAGTTAATGTTACTTTATGTTCATCTTCACTAGTGAACAAATTATGAAATCCATGATTCATTCTTGGATTTGAATGTAAATTTAATTTCGAATCACAATTTAGGTCTTTAGTAAAAGAAAGAAGGTTTATGCCAGTTTGTATACCTCTAATAGTGCACAACTTACCTTCTTCATCGAGTAAATTAGCTTCATCTGCCTCATTTAGCTCTCTGTGAATGCATTGCGCTGCTAATTTCTGCCGGCGAACTTCCTCTGCAAAATCGCAAGACAGATTAATTTCTTTAGGAAAGACAATTTACCTACAGACTACTAGCTTGAAACTAACAAGAGTATCATTTTTTACCTCCAATGACTCGTGAAGAACTTCCTGCAGCTAACAGCCTAGCCATCACTGCCATTCTTCCACTTCCAATTGAATAAACCATTGGCACTAACAACTATTAAGGTACATTTACACTGCAAATAAATGTATTGCATCAGTAATCGCAGCCAAAACACGTGAGCAAACTGAAAACAACTTATCTCTAACTGCATTGCCATGACATACATCGAGACTCATCAAAAATAGAATCACAAACTTAGAGATACCAAACAGCCTAATTCCAAGCAGATTAAAATAAAAAAATAGCCTAAAGAAGTGAATCATGCATTTAAAAAACAACAAAATCAACAACGACAATATGAAAGCAAAATGAAATTTCACCTCGAATCTTTACGAAACAACAATTAGAATCAAGGAGAATGAATGAATTCAAACTATACAGGCAAAAAAGGAACCATTGGCACTAACAACTATGATGGTACATTTACACTGCAATTACCATTTACCAGTAGTATCAACAATCGCAATCAAAACACGTAATCAACCTTAATCTACCTATCTCCAACTGCATGCCATTGCCATACATAGAGGCTCATCAAAAACTGAAATCACAAACCTAGGCATACCAAACAAGCCCAATTTCAACCACAAACCGTAAATTACACCTATGGATGTACATTTACACAGCAATTACCAGTACAGTATCAGCAATCGCAATCAAATCACGTAATTAACCTGAAAGCTACTAATCTCCAACTGCATCGTCATGGCATGCATCAAGACTCGTCAAAAACTGAAATTGCAAATCTAGTCACACCAAATAGCCCCAATTTCAACCACAAGCAGCAAATTACACTATAAAATAGCCTAAACAAGTTAATCAGACATCTAAAAACCACAAAATCAACAATTCACCTCGAATCTTTACAAAACAGCAATTGGAACAACTGGCACTAACAACTAACTATGAAGGTACATTTATACAACAATTACCAGTACTGTATCAGCAATCCCAATCAAAACACAAAATCAACCTGAAAACTACTTATCTCCAACTGCATTGTCATGACACACATCAAGACACATCAAAAATTGAAATCTCAAACCTAGGCATAGCAAACAGCCCCAATTTCAACCACAAACAACAAATTACACTGAGAATTAGCATACGTAAGTTAAACATGCATTCAAAAACCACAAAATCGACAACGAAAACATCAAAGCAGAATCGAACTTCAGCTAACTATGAATGTACATTTCCACAACAATTACCAATAGTACAGTATCAGCAACCGCAATCAAAACACGTAATCAACCTGAAAACAACTTATCTCCAACTGCATTTCAACCACAAACAGCAAATCGCACTACAAAACAGGCGAATCACGCATTCAAAAACCACGAAATCAACAATGATAGCATCAAAGCAGAATCGAACTTCAGCTCGAGTCTTGACAAAACAACAATTAGAAACACTGGCAGCAATGTATCAGCAATCGCAATTAAAACACGTAATCAACCTGAAAACAACTCATCTCCAACTGCATTGTCACGACACGCATCAAGACTCATCAAAATCTAAAATCGCAACGAAACATCCCCAATTTCAACAACAAACAGCAAATCACAGCATCAAACATCGAAAACAGGCGAATCATGCATTAAAAAACCACGAAATCAACAACGATAACGTGAAAGCAGAATCGAAAGATCACCTAGAATCTTTACAAAGCAAGAATTAGAATCGAACTTGAGGAATTAGAATCTACAGAGGAAGAAGCGCGGATCTCATAGCAATGCGAGTATTTACGAACAACGATGGAGATATGCAATGGAGAAGAAAACCTAGAGAGAGAAGTTATTTACAGAGGTGAGATTTTGAAACTGCTGCTTCTCTCTCCTCGGCAAAGGAGGTGGCAGAGAGAGAGAAGCTAAAAATGGCAAGTGGTGGATTTTTTGGGATTTCGCCGCGAGTATGATACTGTGTTCGTGATTCACATTTTATTGTCTTTTTCTCTCTTCTACTCTACCCCTTTTCATTTTCAAATCTCTAGCTTACCACTAAAACTACACCTCACAATTTCGTCTTTCCTATCGTGTCAGTTTTCGTGTTCTTGTTAATACTTTAGATATAAATATAATACAAAAAATAATTTATCTCGAAATTTTAAATCTAAACACGACTTGATCTTAACATAGGAAACACGAATTTTTAAACACTAATTACGAGCGTGTCAACATAACACGACATGACCTATGTGAAGAATTGCAATTTATATATGAAATGTTCACTCATTTTTCACAAAATTTATTAAACTACATAGATAAAAAGAATCATCACATAAAGTCAATTACAAATAAATTTTGTGTTGTGTTTGTGTTTTTCAGGTGAACATAAACACGCGGTAATTAGCGTGTTATTTTGTATTGCCCCGAACATGATATTACCTATTTTGTTCAATACAAACAGGGATATTTGTGTCGTGTTCGTGCCATGTTGTCGTCTTTCATGTCATATTAGTCGCCTCTATTTTAAACTATGTCGCCTCATTATAATCATCAACTCGAGCTTTTAGTTCAATCAGTTAAGCAACATAGTATTAAAATTTCTTTTAACTTTGATCTATGGTTCAAATCTTTGGATATGTTAGATTATATATGTTGTTGAGCCGTAATTATCAGCTCCAACTTTTGAATATGTTGTTTTGTTGTTGGTTAGCAAATGTGGCAGCTCATACTATTGTTAGGATTAGGACTTAGGAGTGTTATTTCCAATATTAATATAATTTCGAAAGGTTTTTCGTGTTTCTTAGTCATATTGGAGAAAGTTTATAGCATTGTTGAAGTATGGTGATCCTTAAAAGTATAAACGGATTGATGTTACTGGCTGTTTAAGGAAATAGTGAAAAAATATAGAGTTTTGTTTATAACTTAAGGAGTATTTGCTCCTATTATTTCTCATCAAATTGACTCGTTTCCCTTTAAGAAAGTGATGTAGCCGCCACATTAGTGCAAGTCAACTTTGACCATGGACTTTTCCTGACACGACGCCCTTATCGATTTTATGTAAAAAAAATTAAACAAAAGTTAACTTATGTTGATGTGATAATCAAACGTTATTTTCTATATTATTTTTTTATTTAGTTCAACTAAAATACAACAACTGAGATAAAATTTAAAGTCGAGTAACTTTATTAAAATAGATTGAAGTTTCACGACCATTTTAAAGCAACCATCTATAATAAAAACTTCGGCTCTATTTTTCACTTATGGAAGGACTTTGATAGCTAATTTTGGAGTTAAAATTGAATTTTATTCTTTTCTTGAAAACAAAGAAAGTTTGTTAAAGAAAAAAAAAAGTTTATAATTACATGCCTTGTGGGCTGTTACCCAAAAGCCCAATACTAGCATCCAAACCAAATAGAGGAACAACACTATATGATATGATGAGCTAAAGCATATTCAATAAGGCCCTATGTAGTGATAAATTTTATTTATTATTTTGAACGCTACGTAGTGATAATTAAGTTGATGTAAAACAATAATTGACTCAAGTAATTTTAAAAAGTCGCCTGAAAAATTTAAATCTTAGATAACATTTGTGTTCCAGTTCCAATATAACACAAAACTACTAATGCTTAAAATTCGAGATTTTTGTTCATTGGGTTTGAAGTTCAGTTCACCATTTAACTAATATCAGTTTTATTTAACAAAAAAATTCTGTAAATTTAATTCTAATTATACACTTATTGAAATAAAGAACTTAAGTAACTAATGATGAGATGGATCCAAATGTGTTTTCACTAAGTTGGATGAACATCCTCCACTGTAAAAATGGTGGGCTTGATCTCTGAAGACCTTTTAACGGTCAAATTAGTAAACATTCAAGAGTCGGAGGAAGTATAATTGAAATATATATAGAGAGAAAATAAAAAGTGTATCAACATTTATTGTGATTTGAGTATTTATAGAGAACCAAAATACTATGTTAACATATAGACCCATCAGTTATTGAGCATAGATTGTTGGGCTTGGTGCCTTACAAAACCGGGTGTAAGACATAGTGGAAAAGAGGGCTCGTCCAATGTGCGTGGTAGAGATGTCGGGTCTTGGTCAATTCTTATTTCTTGAAATATCTTAATAAGCTTAGGTATAACTGGACTTGGTTCTCACTTTCCTCATCCGTGACTATTTCACACAATTATTAAAATTCAATGGTCAATAATGCATTCATTTTATATCAAGTGTAATACATTATAATTTTTGTTAAAGAAAATAAATTTGAGTTATCTTAATAAAATATTTTCAAATTCTACTTAAGGTCTACTCACTCAAAATGTGAAGACAAATTTAGTGATATTTACCAATACATTATCTATAAGGGCTAAGCTTTGATAAAGCGGTGTCTTAAATCTGGAAATTTAGAAAATAAGTGTCTTACAATTTGTACTAATTCTCATTAGTCATGAATCATAGTATGAATACAAACAAAAATCTGTAATTGCTTTCACGTTCTTTACTTTATTTATTATTTTCTCCCTAAATTTGTAAAAAAAACTTGGTTTGGCGTTGAAACTTTTCAAGTGTTTAGATAAGTCATCGAACTTATGTTCAAATATCCTCCAGATAATTATTGTAAAGTGTTCAAATCGGCTCATGTACTCACATATAACGTTTTCAACTAATCATTTCAAATATGTAGTAAGAAGGGACTACATTCAGAAGGTGTAATACTATCGTCACAAAAAATTTCAACTTTTTGATTTTTTATGCATGTGCATTGCTCATTCTAAATGTAAATCTATTTCTTTTAGTTGAAAGGTCGATTGGAGATGTTTTATGCAAATACAATGGAGTATCTTAATATTTTTAGTGAGCTGAGTTGTCTAAACATTTTAAAAGTTTTAGAATGGGTTAAACTTTAATTGACAAGTTAATGGACAAATGATGTATTAATCTTGTGTTTTAATATTATTTCAGCCTAAAACTCCTACAAAGAACTCAATCCAATAGACCCAATCAATGGAAATTTCCTTGAATTGTAAAACAATGGAAACGTAGATGAATCCATTAATGAAGGACAACCCACAAATGGCAAATTAAGGTAGTAGGATTGTTAATTTCTAAATTTTGCTAAACTTATGGGCCCAAATGTGTCTCATAATTACACAACCAAACGTGAATTGTTCATTACCAAACGACATCTATAATCACCCACATCATCAAACGACATGATCATATGGCCAACATCCATGCGAGGCTGGACTTACCAACAAAACACACTTTTTATTTACTTTAGAAAAAGAATATACTATGATTCATAAACTCATTTGTAATTTTTCAGGAAAATACCACTTTCTTTTCTCTTTCTTTTTGTTTTATACGGTTTAATAATGATTTTCATGGCCTTTCATTAGATTCTTAAAAATAATGAAAAGACTTTAAAATATTTAAATTTATTTAAAGGGATATTTTTTATCTAAAACTTATTTACATTTACAATGTAAATGACAAGTAAACTTCATAAAAAAAATGGCGGTCACTTACCGCCATGGACGTCTCCAACATTTTAGAGGTATAAAGCAAATTTATTCCAATTAAAGATAACTTTTTAATTTTTTACATTTAAATTTAACGACAAATAACAAATGTGTGTATTATTAGCTAAAATTCATAATTATAAAACAGATAAAATCATTTAATAACTTGATATAACTATAAATATTATAAATTACAAATTTTGAGGTTCCGAAAAGAATGAGACCCTAAGCGGATACCTAGGTGAATTCCCCTTATAGACAACTCTGCTTGCCACAAATAGAATGTCTTTTATAGAAGCCATTAAAAAATATTCAAATTGTGTACTCATTGTGGATACTTTTAATATAATAGGAGCTCATTACACTTCTTAAAAAAAAATATTGCACTCTCTCAACTTATTTGAAATTGTCTCTCGATCACCTGAATCTGTTTAAAATGACATATTTCGTCTCCCAAATTGCTTACACTAACATAATCTACGATTAAACTTGTATAAAATGACTTATTTTACAACATATCAACATCTATACGGTATAATATCTATATGCCTGAACTCCTCACTAGCGTGTTTATGAGTTATATTTTCTGAAAATTGGAATCAACAAAACTATATAATGAGAAAATAGGAACAATTATGTTAAAATTTGAAAGTTGGGAGTAGGGTGGCACGTGAGAGAACAAAAGGTATGATGTGGGGGCCAGGCATGAAGAAACTGCTGGTCTAGTTGGGATCAAGGCAGACAAAGAATCATGTGAAAGAGACCATCACACCACTACCATCCGTACGATAAAAAATTTATTCTGATGTGTGGCCCAGATTGACCCCAATTTTTTGTGTGGTCCGTACGACTGTCTCATATGATATGCACACCACTATCTATAGTGGCAAGCAATCTTAGTGCTAGTTTTGCTTTTCTTCATTCGAAGAAATTACAAATGAGGGGTGCTAGTGCTACGCAACGATACATTAAGTGGTTCGTGGACTATCGGTTCGATAAGATTTGGTTCGGGTTCGGGATAAAGTTGAGATAAACTACTAGAGTTCTTCTAAGTTTGGATAGTGAACAAAGTCGACTGTTTAGGATAAAACTCGGTTCGGCAAGACTCGATTCAAGTTTGACTAATGTTGATTAGATTTAAGTTTATTATAGAGTTAAGATATTCGAAAGAAGGTAGTTGCTGGTCTATTTCTTCAAATCAAGAGTATACATCTCTCTAAGTATGGTACAAAATAATCCTAAATAATTACAAATCAAATAAGTGATCAACTATATACACTAGTTAAGAAATTCTATTAATATCAATGAGTCGAGCTTCAATTTGTTTAATTTAGTGTTAAAAAGTTCTCGAGTAGACTAGATTATTTATGTTAATGATCGGTTGAATAAGATGGGATTCAAGTTTGACTTGATACGAATAGATTCATGTAATATAAGGTTGAGATACTAACGACCCAAGCGTGAGTTTATTTTTATTAAGTTCGGTTTTGACATTCTTGAGTAGACTCGGTTATTATGGTTGAAGAGTGGCTTGATAAGTTATAATTCAAGTTCAGTACGATTAGATTCAAGTTTGAGATAGTGTTGAGACATTAGCGAGTTGAGCATGAATTGTTTTAAGTTCAATTGTAAAATTCATGAATAGACTATTTAAAGATATACTTGGTATAAGAATGGATTCAAGTTCAAGTCGATATGATTAAATTCAAGTCCATCATAGTATTGAGCATGCAGCCGTCTTAAACTTTTGGGATTATGTGTTATCATCAATACTTAATATGATTTTTTTTTAAATTAAGTATTCATACACAAATTTTTCAAATTATTGCATCCAAAATCTTTTTGAGTAAAAAATTACCAACTATAACCTCCAAAATATAAATCATATCTCATAGTTTTTCTTTATACTAACAATCTTATCTTTAAATATGCAATTCATCTACCAAAAGAAATAATCACTACAACAAATGATGAAAACCGTTGCATAAAGAAACAAAATTTCCATAGTTTTTTCATTTGTAGAGATAAAGTAGTATATATAAGAAGGGAAAGCTAAACAAAATAATGGAGTATTAGATAATCAAGTTAAAGGAGTTGAGGTAATAAACAAGTAAAATTGAATAAAATGAATTGATACAAAAGAACGATAAAAGAAATCATAGCCTCTATTTCTCTTGCTAATCCCTCAAATCACACTCTCCAAATTAAGCCTTGCATCTATTTTTGTATGTGGCATATATTATTACTTCCTTTAATCAAGTTAACCTCATGAGTTGGGATGAACAAATGTTATAAATAAAAGTCATTTTGAACGTTTAGGTTTTACTAAATGTTTAAAATTGAGAATTCAACTAAATAAATCAGTTAGATGTTTTAAATTGAACTTATTCTATAAACTTCTCAACTAGCTAATTACACTTTTTACTAATAATTAGACCTTGTTTTTTTTATTTGAACTAAATTCATTTATTAACTAAATTACTTAATTAATTTTAGTGAATTTTATTAAATTTAAGTATTTTTTATTTTTTGAAAACATAAAATAAATGAGAAAAGCAATGAATTAACGTATTAGAAGATTCTCCTTCCAAGAAACGACACACTCATCATTTCCCTCCACCCACTTACAAAATCACACCCAACCCAACCAGCATTTCTCCCATACACCCAACACCACAATCACCACTCAATCTCAACCATCCATCTTCCTTACTTTCAGTCAACGCTATTTCACATCAACGGTCATCATCCATCCTCTACAAGTTTGAAACTTTTTTGACTTCCTTCTCCAGCTTAGAGACCCCTGCTGTATATATATTCATTTCTTTCCCGGCCTCTGCTCTTCCATGTCTCATCCCACCTCTCTCTCTCTCTAGATTCCTCACTTTCTCTCTCTAGATTCTGCTTAAATTTTACTCAATTTCATCGAATATTCAAAAATTCGCTGAAGATTTTGATCCGTTAATGGAATTTTAGTAGCTGTATAGGTTCCAAAATTGGAAGGTGGTGTATTTTGACAGCTTGTACTGTCAAAAAAGCTCGGGTGAGTTCCTAGTTTATAGGATGGCGCGGAGTACTCATTTTAAATTTATTCATTTTGATCAAATATTTAAGGTCAAAAATTTAGAATTATATTAAATTGTTGGATTGTTTTGTCCAACAGTAAATCTTCTACTCCGAAATTTGTTTAATATAGTATCTAAAACATCATGCTCAGGCTTACATAATTCAATTTGCTTTTTTGATGTGCTTTGATTGTATGAAGTTATGTTCAAACATGGAGAAACGAGTTTCAGATTATTTTTGTTGTTATTATAGGATGAGTTAAATTAAATTGAATCAATTCATTTTTGAGTTTTTCAATTTTGCAGGGGTTTGAGCTGAGCAATCGCGTTGAAAGAGCTAATTGCCATAGAAATCGATAGTTCAAATCCCGGGATTGGGGGAGAACTGTTAATTTCATCTAATGGAGCTGAGTGTGGACTCCGTTTTGACAAAACCAGAGGCGATTTTAGGATCTGATCACTCGTCAGTGGTGTCAATAAACCTTTTCGTGGCGCTCATATGCGCTTGTATTGTGATTGGGCATTTACTGGAGGAGACAAGGTGGATGAATGAGTCAATCACAGCTCTTGCAATAGTAAGTTTTAGCTGTTTTTGCTCGAATTTCTGCTGTGTTTACGGGTATGATGGATTTGAATGTGTGGAATATGGTATGATTCGTGATAGGTTTATGGTGAGTTAATGCAGGGTTTGTGCACTGGTGGCATCATTTTGTTTACCACGGGAGGAAAAAGTTCGCGGCTTTTGGTGTTTAGTGAAGATTTGTTCTTCATTTATCTTCTTCCACCTATTATTTTCAATGCCGGGTGAGTGGTTACTTGATTTGGAATCTTAGAGATTACTTTACTTATTCATATAACTTCATTCAACAATCAGTGAAGATGGTCAGTTTAGCTCTTGAAAGCGTAAAAATGCAAAATCTTGAAATCGGTAGAAAATTGTTTTTGTAATCTCTTCTATGTTGCTTAAAACCTAGCACAAAAACGTACTAAGATCATTGATATAGTACTTTTGGAATAAATTATGAAGGTGTCCAATACCTTAAGCTTTAACTCGTGGGTTTAAACCAAACATGAAAACAGAATTAACTAAGGCCTGTAACTCTAAACACCAGATTTTTATCTGCATGGTGATCACTGATTTATTCATTTCAATATAATGAATGTATTTAAGGATAACACAGATTATTGATTGTTCGTCATTCGTCAATCTCCAGGTTTCAGGTGAAGAAGAAACAATTTTTCCGCAACTTCCTGACTATCACATTATTTGGTGCTATTGGTACTCTAATATCCACGGGTGTCATATCAGTAGGTATGAAAAGCCAACAGCTAATAGAGTAAAAGCTTCCTTATGGTATATAATCTATAAAGTAGATGTTCACATTGATGAATGGTCAAGTTCTGTTAGAGAATGTACTCATAAATCCGTTCCTACACATAGCCTACTGAATGGTCAAGTTCTAATCGAACTTATTCTTTCTACGTAGGTGCTATGCACTTCTTCGAGAAAATGAATGTCGGTTCACTTGAAATCAGTGACTATCTTGGTAAGCTCAAGTTGCCTAATCCTTTATATCTTCCTAGTTTGTTCTTCTTATGTCTGCTTATTCTTTTTATCTCAGCAATTGGAGCAATATTCTCTGCAACGGATTCTGTTTGTACCTTGCAGGTATTAATGGCCTAGTAAATTAAAACTCTGGTTACAGTTTTGGAGAATATCGTTTGCTCAACTTGTTACATTTGTGTTTCTGCAGATTCTCAATCAGGACGAGACACCTTTACTGTACAGTCTGGTTTTTGGGGAAGGAGTAGTAAATGATGCTACATCAGTGGTGCTTTTCAATGCCATCCAGAGCTTTGATATGTCCCACATCAATTCAAGTGTCGCTATGCAATTTATCGGGAACTTGCTATATCTGTTTATTGCAAGTACTGTGTTGGGAGTTTTGGTAAGTAATTATTTTTTTTCTTCCTGTCACGGTATCATTAGCCCTGTGTCCTTGCTAATTGCTATGGTTATTGCTTTTCTCGTGCAGGCTGGACTACTTAGTGCTTATATTATTAAGAAGTTGTACTTTGGGAGGTTTGTCCTTTTGCATTGTCGTTCTTTTTACCTTTTTGTATTAATCTTAGTGGCATATGAACGTATAGCAGAGTAAATACATACTAGTCAAGGTGTTTTGTTTCTGAATTTTTAATTTTTCAGTTTCATTTCTGTCAGTAGTCCGTATTTTATTGTCTGCTTAATTTCATAACACTGTCAAGTTGCTTCTTGTTATTAACCACATGGGTGTTAGTACGAATATTGGTAATTCCAATGTTTTTTTAAATCCTCTTCTTCTCAAAATCCAGACACTCGACTGATCGGGAAGTTGCTCTTATGATACTCATGGCTTACTTTTCATACATGCTATCTGAAGTAAGTTTTCTAGCAAACAGCATAGAACCTCTGTTGTTAGGACACTTGTTTGCCTTTTCAGTTCCGTTTATGTTAACTATATATCCGGTTTCTGTTGCAGCTATTCAATTTGAGTGCCATTCTCACTGTGTTCTTTTGCGGGATTGTCATGTCTCACTATACATGGCACAATGTTACAGAAAGTTCAAGAGTCACAACTAAGTATGTTAAATGCTACTGTGATCAATTCAATCAAAAGTATCACTTTGGTTTAATTTTCCTTATGATTCCAGCCTTGTTGTCATATTGCTAACATTTGGCTTCTGAAAAATCAATTTCAGGCATGCATTTGCCACTTTGTCATTTATTGCTGAGATCTTTATTTTCCTTTATGTTGGCATGGACGCTTTGGACATTGAAAAATGGAAGTATGTGAGTCACAGGTAAGAGTAATGTATGCAAAACGGCATTTTATGTCATGCATATAGATTCCAAGATTACATAGATCTCATGAATGCGGGTTAATCCCCCCCTTTCTTTTTTCTGATTAGCCCCGGAACATCAGTTGGAGTGAGTGCAATACTCTTGGGATTGGTTTTGGTTGGACGAGCAGCTTTCGTGTTCCCCTTATCTTTTTTATCCAACTTGACTAGAAAATCTAAAAATGAGAAAATTGGAATAAAGCAACAGGTACAACTTTTAACTTGTAAGATTTATGTAAAGTTAGTTGCTTTTATATTTTGGGTACATCTCTTGATGTACAAGATGTCCTTATCCACGATCTTGTCAGGTGACGATCTGGTGGGCAGGACTGATGCGTGGTGCTGTTTCTATGGCTCTTGCTTATAATCAGGTAAATAAAACATTGAATTGGCTCGTATTTTCCAAGTTGTTCTTCAAGAGTGTATGCTTATGTCTGTTAAATCTTACACTTCCGTTGGTGCAGTTTACTAATTCGCAATTGCGTGGAAGCGCAATCATGATCACCAGTACTATCACAGTTGTACTTTTCAGTACAGTGGTAAGACTCTGCCTATTCTATCAAACTGCTAATATCAAATCCATTTTGGTAGAACCTAACGCCCGTCGCTATGGCTTTATCTATGCAGGTGTTTGGATTGATGACCCAACCGCTAATAAAAATCCTACTTCCATCCCCAAAACACACAGCAAGTATGTTATCTTCCGAACCTTCTAGCCCAAAATCCTTCATCGTGCCACTACTTAATGGGCAAGATCCAGAAGATAACAAAGACAACTTGATCCGGCCAACCAGCCTAAGAATGCTCTTAAGCACCCCCTCCCACACTGTACACCACTATTGGCGAAAATTTGATAATGCCTTCATGCGGCCTGTTTTTGGCGGTCGAGGTTTTGTTCCCTTTGTACCTTGTTCCCCGACTGACCCGACTCTTCAACAACAATGGCATTGAGGGGAAGAACTTCTCTGCAGATAGATGACTACTAATTTATCAAACTTGTAGGTAGAAAATGTATGCAGTTGAGCCGGCTTTCCGTGTGAAATTTGTTAATAGTTAAGGTTTTACGAGTGAGGTTGTGGCACGTTTTTAGTCAGCAAAGCAGCCTGTAATTTGTATCCATTTTTGGTGATTTTTTCTTTTGCCTTCCCCAGTTGTTTCCTTCTCTATAGGGGTTGCCAAATGAGATGATTTTTCCTGAGTGTATGTATCAGTACAAGTGTTCCTATACTATTTTGTAAAATGACAAGTTGTTGTATTCCAATATATATAAATATAGTTTCTACAAATGTTCACTATTTTGTATATGGTAGAGAGGTGATTGAAATAACTCATTCGCTTTCATTAAATTGGGCATATGCCAATATGAAATATACTATCAATTCCGTGTTCATGTCATATCAATTTCAAGTTAGTGCGTCAACCTTACAATTTTTTTTCAATTGCGCGAAGATGTTGCTCACATAATAGATTTAAGGGAAAAATTTGCCGCACGGAAATTAAACTTGCTATATGATATGAAATGTTCGACAGTAAAACATCACAAGAAGCCCTGATATAGAAATCTAAGTCAATTTTAAGTTAATCCAAAAAATTTCATATCGATTTCGTGTCAACGCAAAAATAATACGTTACCTACTAAACTAATTGCAAACACTAAAATAAGTGTGGTGTGTACTTTTGACGCCTCTAATATGGAGGATGTCAAAATAGGTTAACAAGTTATAAATGTGTTTTATTATGCATTGATATATTCTACATGATTATATAAAATATAAATGATGAAAGAATGATACTCGTGTCAAACGAGTTATCTTTGTAAACCGTGTTACCGCGTGAGAAATTGACAGCTCTTTCAGTAAAAATAGAGTCGGTCATGAAATGAACAAAATTAGGGGCATGGATGAAATACATTTAAAACAACAAGGACCACAATGATATTTATCACTCGAGGAGTGTGAAATCCAAGAGACATTATCCACCTATCATTTCAAGATTCTTCTTTGATAGAGCAAGAAACTTCCACCATGAAAGCTCTCACTTAATTTCTTCATTTCCACCATTACCCACCTCACAACTTTCCTCCAATTTCATCTTCCCTTCTTCAATTTCCTCCCATACCCACATCTTCAATTTCCCAAAATTCCAAAATTCCCCCAAATTTAATCAAAATCTTTCAAAAATGTCCCTATGTTTCTCTTCCAATGTATTCACTCTCCACTCCCCCAAATTTCAAACTAGATTTTCTTCTCAGTTCATCAATCAGATACAGGTGAACTCTCTCTCTTACTCTTTTTCATCTTCCCCTTCAAATTTATCACAACCCTTTAAGTTTATCAGACCAAAGATCACATCTTTAGCTGAAGTTGAAACAACCCAATCTTCATTTAGAACAAGGAAAAACCCTAAAGATATTAACATTTTAGTTGTGGGTTCAACTGGGTATATTGGCAAATTTGTGGTTAAGGAGTTAATTAACAGAGGGTATAATGTCATTGCAATTGCTAGGGAAAAAAGTGGAACAAAGGGTAAAAATGGTAAAGATGAGACTTTGAAGGAGTTACAAGGAGCTAATGTTTGTTTCTCTGATGTAACTAGTTTGGATAGTTTGGAGAAATCATTGGATGATTATGGTGTTTCAATTGATGTTGTGGTTTCTTGCTTAGCTAGCCGGTCCGGTGGGGTTAAAGATTCATGGAAGATTGATTATGAGGCAACAAAAAACAGCCTTGTTGCAGGGAAGAACCACGGGGCGACACACTTTGTATTGCTCTCTGCAATCTGTGTACAGAAGCCCCTCCTCGAATTTCAAAAGGCGAAGCTGAAATTCGAGGCAGAATTGATTCAACAAGCTGAGGAAGATAATGGTTTCACTTATAGTATAGTGAGACCAACTGCATTTTTCAAGAGTTTAGGTGGACAAGTAGAGTTAGTTAAAGATGGGAAACCTTATGTGATGTTTGGTGATGGGAAGTTATGTGCTTGTAAACCGATTAGCGAGCAGGATTTAGCGTCGTTCATGGCGGATTGCGTGGTGAATGAGGATAAGGTGAATCAAGTTTTGCCAATAGGAGGTCCCGGGAAGGCGTTGACACCGTTGGAACAAGGGGAGATGTTGTTTAAATTGGTAGGGAAAGAGCCCAAGTTCTTGAAAGTGCCGATCGGGGTTATGGATTTCGCGATCGGTGTTCTTGATTTTCTTGTGAAGGTGTTTCCCGCGATGGAAGATGCGGCCGAGTTTGGGAAGATTGGGAGGTATTACGCTGCGGAAAGTATGCTGGTTTTGGATGGGGAGAGTGGGGAGTATAGTGCTGAGAAAACACCTAGTTATGGGAAGGATACTTTGGAGGAGTTTTTTGAGAGAGTATTGAGGGAAGGTATGGCTGGTCAAGAATTGGGTGAGCAGTCAATAATTTGATTGTGTTGTGATCTTGTAAATTTTGATGCAAATTAGAGGCAAAAAGTTTTGTATTCAATGCTTAAGTTGAAGGTATGCAATTTGATGAACTTGTATATTTCTATTCTAGTTGAGTGGACGAGTCGGGATGCGTACTTGTTCTGTTCAATCAGATGATGGCACATCAGTTCAACGAATAATGCGGAGGGATCTGTACTGATCCCGGCTCGAAGTAGAAATAGTTATGTAAAGATGAGCAATGTTGTTTGTTGTGCTGCCTATCTAATAAGTGTAGGATTGTTAAGTTTGGTGTCTATTTCAATAAAGTACTTGCATAATTTTCGTTTAGTAAAAGATCACATTTGAGTTCAATAGGGTCATTATGGCTAATAATTTATATACAAAAGCTATTCAGAATGTTGGTGTGATGCATAAGACATTTGACTATATGTTAACTAAGCTTTATTGCTTAATATGCCGATTTTTGGGAAATTTTAAGAAGATGTTGTCCCTAAAATTCCATTGAGATTGCGAGAAGGCCATGTCCCAATATGGTTCGATGTCCACCGGCTTATCCCTCAATGTTTAGATGAATAATTAGTTGATGGTTCCACCCTCGACCTCGTTATATTGACTTGTTGAGCATATGACTTGGCCATCTTGCACGATGAAAATATGCAGGCCATGACATCAACATTTATGGAAGATGTGATAAAGTAGTGACATTCACGTGTATGCTATGTGACACATCCTAAGTCATAATCTTTTGCTTACAAAGTTACGTATTATTTTATTGAAAGAAAATGAATTTCATTGATCGTATGTACTTGGTTAAATATGATATAAATCAAAATAAATTGACAAATGATGCTATAAAGAGAATCAAATTTAAATTTATATAATTAAACTTACAACATACAAACAAGAACTTCAAGTATATAAACAAACAACCTCTAATCTAAAATGAAAAATACAAATCTCCGACAAAAAAACATTACATAAAACCCGAAATTTTCTATTTTCTAACTCGACTGTAAAGCGAAAACACAGAGAGACTCACAAGTAAAACCAAGATGACAGAAGCGAATAATGAGATAGCAATTGAGCTTGCAATGTGCTTGCAGAAAGTGTCATAAACATTGCAAATTTCACTCCAACCAACATGACTATTTCCTTTTAATCCTATGTATGCAACTCCTCCTGCTGCCCCTGTTTGTGATGCCATTATCCCCAATATCAACTGCATTGCAATATCAATTTGTTAGTAACATTTTATAATGGGCCATACTAAACAGGCTCAGAAAGCCCAATAAACATCAAAGGTTGTCCATTCATTTAGCCCATTGGGCAACCGCCCAAAAGGGATAAAAAAGTTTCTTCCGATCTCTATGAACTATAAATATTTGAGATGATCATTGGGTAAAAACACTATTTACGCTATGATTTATCCAAGATGCCGATATTTGTTTCTTGGTTTTTATTTGACAATGTTTGCCGTATTGTGTTAAAATCGGAGAGGTCTCAACTTAATTGGTTGAGATTTTACCGATTTTGATAGGTCGGGATAATGTTACCAAATACTATGTAACTTCATAACTAAAAGCTTAAGTCTAGTATACATTTGTTAACATGAAATAAGAAGTAAAATAAAAGCTTACCAAGTCAAAAATTGCATAGTGGAACAAGAACTTAGTAGCATGAATAGGCTTAGCAAGAACCCCAAGAGATGCAAGTGTTGTGATTATACTGTATAGGCAAGTAACACATAATGCTGCCAAGGAGTATCTGCAACAGCAATAAAAATGGACATAAGAAAATGATATCAGACCCGATTTAGGTCCGTTAAAGTCCGTCTACTTTCGTATCCGGCTTTATGCCAACCTAGCCCGGTGAGCCTCTCTACATATGGCTGTAGATTGGGCTGGGCCTGGTTAAATGTTCTTAAATGTAAGCCCAGGATCAGGCCAAGCCTGGTCAGTCCCTCTTTTTTTTGTTCCTTTCGAAGAAGCATAGTTTTTTGTTGTTATAATTAAAGAAATTGATGTAGACAATTACATTTTTTTATTATTATTAGTTAGAGGGGTCAAAATTAGATAAGGGTCACTACTGTCGACCGCATTGACTAATTATTTTCGCAGATGATTTGTACTTCCTTGTAAGGCACTGTTGGCCACGGAAATTATTTCCTCACCTTTGCAAATGTAAATAATTTCCGTGGCTATCCGTCCTATCGAAAAAGATGCAAACTATCTACAGAAAAAGTTAATCATTGCAGTCGGCACTGAATACGTTTAAGGACAGAACAGAAAGAAAGGAGGTATCAAAGTTTTGAGTATTATGACAAAGAATTAACACTGATTTAAAAATTACTTTTAGTTCCTACTTATTCATACCAAATGATATAAAAAAAAAAAGTTTATTTCCAGTGTAATATGAATGCATCTATTTTGAATATTTGACCAAGATCACATCATTACTTTGATAATTCTGACAAGTTAACATACACTTTCAAAGTGTATAACCTTTTGTAATTTATTAGTCTTAAACATGTACTCATGTTTTTGACAATTTCAGCTGTAATACATATCCAATGTCATTGAACCCACCTAATTCTTGATTCAGATTACCAACTTTATCGGTTGATTAAATTAGTCAAATTTTAGGAAAAACTCTAATAATTAAGCATTAATTTGTAGAAGATCTATAACTAATTTTATAAGCTCATTATTTAGTTAACTACCAATTAATTGAATTCATCACATTAGATGCATGATACTATAATTTCTAGGCCTATATATGTTGTAAAGAAAATGTTTATTATGTTTTAAGCTCAACCAATTGCTCACAAATTAATGGATGAGATTTTACAAAAAAAATCATTGCAATACATGTTTAATTGATTATACTATAACATTTTTATGTGACCTTTTACATGGTTACATGTTTTGATTATTAAACTACAGGTTTCATTTAGTTAATTTGGGTTGGTGCAGTAGTATGGTTTTTGTAGAAATCAAAATCATCTATTCAGCTAAGAAAACAAGACACGCTCGTTCAACCTAATTGAGATGTCCGCGCTTAAAGATGCGACTTGACTCAGCTTTTAATAAAAAAAGAACAAAACACGTCAGTTTCTTTTTATGATATCAAGCTAGAGTATCTATATTTGTACATTGGATATGAAATAATGGAGTTAGGGAATGGTTCTAGAAGTATTAGGACCTCTAGAACCTTTTCTCAAATGGATTTTGAGGGATCATTTTTTAAATATGTTTCAGATCATGTACTAAACATAGAAATCAAATCCTTTAATTTTTAAATATGTATAAAAAGATATCAAGATACTACACGAGCATAGGAACGCTTTTTTATTGTAAGAACTTGTATTGGCAAGTTGCAAATACCGAACGCGAGCAACAACATGTGTTATTTTCTAAAACAAACATGAGTCACTTTTCCTATTTTAGGGTTCTTATAAGCACATAGTTGGTACAAAGACCCTAAGGATGTTGATTTGTGGTGCGACGCTACGTCAAAGTTACAAACACAACATATCTATTTTAATAAATATCTTGTATAATTTAACGTGTTTACTCACAAGTGTGAAGATGAAGTCATTCTTATATAACAACATGATTTTGAAATTATTATTTCGAAAACTTTGACGCAACGTACGTATTGCCATAGATAGATTAAAAACAACATCAAATGAACTAAAAAAAAGAAAGAAAGAGAGTGATGAATAATTATATGACTCACATGAAGGCAGGAGAGTCAGAAAATTTTGCTTCAAGAGGAACAAAGCCCAAGCCAGGGACTGGAAGTAACTCAGTTTGTTTTGCCGTAACTATAACAATAAGAGCCGTCAAAGTGGATGCAAATAGCAACACCCTCAGCCCTACATCCACCGCGAAAAAATCCACCCGGCCACCCTGAACCGGTGGTGCTTCCACTATTCTGGCTTCCGGGTCCGGCTTATCGGTGGTTGCCATAATTTTAATTAATTAATTACTAATTAAGCTTAAGTTTTTTGTTATATAAATAACTAAGCTTAAGCTATATGGTCTATTTAAGATTGGTATTTGATGGGATTTAATTTGTGGATGTATATATAGGGGAAATTTGGAGACCAAAGTTATAATCATGGAAAAGTCAAGTTCAAATTGAAATTTTTTCATATATAATTTGATTGGATTTTCCTTCACGTTAGTGGCTTGAATGATATATTATTTTATTTTGTGTTTTAACTTGTAAGGAGAATTTTTATTTAATTATTCTATAAGTCTGATGCTTTTCTAATGATTCGTGATTAGATTAGTTGATAATTATTTTAGTAGAAATTGGAGCTTAGTGATTAAGATTAGATATTTCAACAATCCATGTATTAAAGTGATCGAGGATCTTTGGAGTCTAGTCGGGTGTATTTGAGGATTAGTTAGGGTTATGACTAGTGATTTTCGAGCACATAAGCAGTTTGATTGGTCCAGTCAGGATCTCCATTTTGAGTGCCAGACAGTCAAGACAATCTTCATTTAAAATAGTGATCTCAATTAGATTGGCAGTTGTAAAATTATTCATTGCAATTGGTTCCAATATTAAGGAATAGTAATAAGCAGATATAAATTAAAAAAACCGAATTCATTCAATCTTATAAATATCATAAAATAAATTACACAAAGAGGGAAATGTAAACAACTTAGAAAAGTGAGGTTAAATTTAACTAGAACACTAATATAACCAATTTCAGTCTCTAAATATATGAGAAATCATATAGAAAAGCGGTTGATAATGCTGATTGAGTTTATTATAACTGAGTTTCAAGTGTTAAACACATGTCAAAAGAGAGAAAGATGAGCTTTATGATAGACAAAAAGAAAGAGAAGCTCAAGAGTTTGTTTCTCCACCCGTCAAATCTCTTTTTCTTAAAGTAATTTTGCTTATACAACTCCTATAGTAAGCTAAGCAAGTACACAATGGTAGAGGATGCAAGTTTTGGAACTTAACTCGTAGAGAGGGACTTTGCATGTCAAAGTTCGTGTCATTATAATCTACACACTAAACCATCCAGAGACTATATCTAAAGGCGATGATGGCTTAGTCAGAGATTAAAATATATTGTTAGTTCTTGACTACTAGTTTAATCTTTTGTTTCAATCGTTACCTCGATATGATATGTATGTAATCGAAAAACGTTGAGTTTAAGTTCTGTCAATCCTTATTTATTAGTGAAATAAATCATATAGATGAATGAGCATATATTGTGCACCTATCAAATTCAAAAAATATTCATATAAAAAATTATCAAATATTAAGATAAAAAATATCGTTGCCTTTAACTATTAATTTGAGTATTTGGTTAATCCATTTATTAGCTGCTCCAACATCTCATGCCTTGTGAAGCAAACAATAAAAGTGTCGCTCCTACACAACTTGCTTGATTCCACCACCAAAAGTATTAATTAATTATAACTAATCCTAATTTAAAGTTTATCCCAAAAAACACAATTGTAATGAGAAACAAGAAAAGATAAAAGTTTTCATAATTTATTTCTTTTCACACACAAGTTATGAAATAAAAAATCAATCGATTGGATTCTCTTTTGAAAATTATCAAAACTAAAGTATTCACATGATGAATTGAATTCTTTGACTTTTGACATTATAGGTAATGCAAATGTTGAACTTGGATAGGAACACAATAATGATAAGTATTTTATTATTATTATTATTATTAGTATATTATTGTTACATGTTGCAATGCTATCATATGATTGATAACGACAGATTTAAAAACTGTCCATATCGTATATTTTATTTTCGATTTTAATTTTGTTTGCTTGGTTGCACGTAGAGATAAAAAATTAGAAAGCAATATATGTCATCTTGTTTGGCTTAATAATTGTGGCTACTATATAATTAAATATATCTAATTTCCAGCTTAATTTAGCTATTTTAGGATAATATTATAATTCACTTGTAATTTGGGATCAGATTCATAGAATCATATTGAATTTACACATATAAATATAAATGAGATGTAATGTAATTAGAATATTATTATTTATTATTATTATTATCTACAATCCTCACAACATTTCTCGGACGATATCTTTCACGACAAATACATTTTACATGACAATTCTTAACATAAGGATTAGAAGAAGTAAAACGTTGATATAAGCTCAAATAATAACTCTGAATTTAAATTATTATTGTTATTTAAATTGTTTTTATTAGAATTTAAATTAATTTATTAGATCTAACAATTTTAATGTGAATTTATATACCTTCTGAAAATGCTTCCATTATAGATATTCAAGGCTTTTCCATCTTTGTGAGTTTAGTTTATGGTTTCTTAAACTTAGTTTTTGTTGGTGTTTCTTTTCTCTTATTTTTCTTCTTAATGTCGTCATTTTGTCATGAGTTTTGTTGGTGTCTCTTTTCTCTTATTTTTCGCTTTAATGTAGTTGATGTCTATGGCTCTGCTTAAGGGACTCCAAATCCAGTTGCTTCTCAAGAGAAAATTCTCGTAACTCAAGAGAATTTCTATGGGTCTTTCGCTTTTTCCATTGCTTCTGCCTCTGCTTTTATTGCTAAGCTTCAAGGAGCCTATCTTTGCTATCCATAAGGCTTAGAGTAATGGTTGGCATAAGCTTCGGTTAAAGGTGGATTCCACGTTTGTGGTCGAGCTTTTTAAGACTAAATCAACAACCGTTCCTTGGGAGATTTGTCACGAGTGGGTTCATTGTTTATCTATATTATTTCCCAAATACAATTTATGTTGTTCCATATTTATAGGAAATGTAATAGAGAGACTGGTCGACTCGTTTCACAAGGGCACTTAGCTTTGGATTTGCTATGGTGGTCTTCTTCCCCACCTTTTTCTAGTGATCTTGTTCATTAACGACATCTACATAGTCGCTTACTATAGATTTTTTTTCGAAGAGAGTGGCTCACTCTAGATTTAATTAATTGTTATGGTAAAGTTTTTTTCTTTTTACCTTTTCTTCCAAGGTTGTTTATTTTGTTATAAACTCCTTTTTCTTTTATTAATAAATATTTGGTCCCTTGATTTTCCTTAGATTTCTTAATATCTTCATCTATACATGCAGGTGATTCTCATGTTAAAAGTCTCACATTATTAAATCGAGAAACTAAATGGCCCCTTTAAATAAGTGAGAGAATCATAATCTCTTAGGTATGGTTCACAGTTAGTTTCACATTGTTAAAACCTATCTATGGAGGTTTCCCATTCTCGAATGCTAAATATTCATTATCTAGTTTTCAATGGGATAGGGTGAAGTAGGAATCACCAAAATATTTTTATTCTCGATAAAATCCTTTCATTGTATGGGGTGCTCGTCCAACTAACATTGATATGTGATGTCTACTGAACTTTCTTAAAATCACGCACATAGTAAGATCTGAGTTGTTCAAAAATCATCTGTTCCCATTCAAAACAAATCAACTCTTCCCGTTCAAATGTTTGAAGATCGGATCCTTATATGCTCAATATGTTCTATCTAGCTATAGTAAAACTTTTACGCATTAAAACATTTGAGATATAACTATTTATAATAACAATCAAAAGGTTATTTTTAAATAAAATTCGGTAAAACAAAAATTTTTAACACTTAAAACTGACTATCTGTAAGATAATTAGGAGATAATTTCTATACAAATGTGTTTGTGTATTAAAACATCTCAACCTAATGCTAATTGATTACACTTACTGAAAGTTTAAAAACCGTTCAAATGATCAAATCATATCAATATGTAGGTGTTAGTGGTGTGGGCCTGGGTTGCGGATAACTCCTCTAGAATCACATATTAATCACATAATTATTTAAAAAAAATAAAATTGGAATTAAGCATATAAATCTTCGTTGACACTAGATTTCATTTTTTTATATATTAATTAATTAATATAAACAGAAACTTCAAGTGAGTTACGTGGATGATAGATTGATTACAAAAATCTAATATACATTCACACATACACGTCATTGTAAGAAGAAAGCTTATCCATTTATTGACTAACATAAGACCAAATTATTAAGTAAATAACATAAATTATGTAATTGATACTTATATATAATTACTAATTCAGCTCATTTTATCTGAACTAACATTAATAAAATAAAATAAAGAGAGACACGGTCCATAGCGGGTGGAATTGTCTATAAAGTATGAAGTTTTAAGTAACGAATAACTTTATTGGTTAACAATATGAGGTTATGAATGAATTGCCTTGTATATATAAAAAAGATAAACCGTTACAGATATTTTAGTAAATTTATTTATGTTCAAGATATTAGATATATACAAAGCAAACGATATATCTATATATTATCGACCAAAATACTATAGGTATTATTCAAGCAAATTTTGCATGTGCAACGAGATTAGAAATCTTATCAGTGAATGGTGGAAAAATCTTTCCATTTTTTCATAATATACTAATTAAAAAAATAAATTAATCAAATAAAAATTTACTGTTAGTTTTAGTATTTCAATTAAATATAATGAATGAGAAGACATTTGACTTGAATTTTAATATGTTCATTAAGGTCCTGTTCTTTTGAACTTATTAGAACTTATTTTAAGTTCAGTTCAGCAATATTCAGTTCAGTTCAGTTCAGTTCAGCAACGTTCAGTTCAGTTCAGTTCAGTCCATGCATATGAGGATTATTAATTATTCTCATAAAACTTTTTGATTCCTCACTTCAAATCTTGACGACACATTTTAGATGAATTTTCTCCAATTAAATTTTTTATGCAGATCGAGACATGATTTAAGCAATTTTAAGCTTTTAACCACCTAATTTACACTTTTGAAAGCAAATAAAACTCTAAATAATGTCTGTGGAAAAAAGAAAAAAAAGTTTATTTGATTGTTGCTAAAATGGACCGGGCAGAGATGTTGTGAGTACCAAATAGTTATTCGACTGTACCTTAGATGGGCCGGGCCTCATTTAGTTGGACCGTTAAATGTGTAAGTAAATAATTTATTAGTTTCTAAGTCAAAAGATACTGTTTAGATTTTGTATTTTTCAAAATACACTACTAAGCTCTCAAGTTTTGTCACAATCAACACTTTAGTCCTTTCCGTTGGTATTTCTTGGAGAATATGTTTGTCAAACTTCAAATTCAGTCAACTGTGCTTATAATAAATCAGAATTCTGTGTCTGCCCTTGCCATATTCAAAATGTTTGACTAATAAATTCTCCAAAAATATTTAACAGGAGAGACTAAAGTATTGATTGTAGCAAAACTCGAGAATGTATTATTGATCCAAACTGCCAACCTCTAATTATTTTATAATCTAGAATTAATTATAAAGTACTCAAATAAGTTGAAACTTGTGATAATTAATTCGCATTATTAAATCCCATGTGACAATTTATGATCGTATAGTACCAAAATTCATTATAAATTTTAGCAAGATTTCATTTATTTACGATTATGAACGTAGGTAATCTTAAGCATCCAAGAAATTTAAAAATGTGAAGTGTATCTTTCAAAAAAAAATGTCATTTGTTTAAGTTAATAAAATTAATATTTTTTTTAATTCTATAAATAATACAAATCACAATTCTTTATTTACAAAAATCGTAAAATCATAAGATATTTGTTTAAAATTAATCCATTAATAAATTACATAGATAACAAAAAATAACTACTCTCCAGTTAATGATGGGAGTATGTTCTAATTTTGTAATAAAAAACATTATTATAACAAAATATTTGATGGAAATAAATAAATTTGTTAAATAATTAATCAGAAATTATATTATTAGAAAAAAGAATAAATTTTTATTTATAAAAGAATGGTGTAGGCTATGGGCACTTTGTTTTTCTTTTACTTTGTTTGTACTTTGTCCTATTTACCATTAGATTAGGTTTTAACCCATGATCTAATGGTGGACAAAACAAAGTAATGGTTACTTTGTGAAAAACAAAGTGACCATAGAATCTCCCTAAAAGAATAGATAACTTTTGTTCAAAAAAAAGAAGAATTAATTTTGTTTTTTAAAAGATACTATGTGTACTATTTTGCAAAAATGACATGAAGTAAGATGGAGAGTAGAATTTAAGTTTGAATTAGTCAGATCATTTATTGTATTTTCCATCTTATTAAATGAGTCAATCTAGTGGATATCTGCTCAAATGCAGGTATTTGATAAAACGTACTCTCTGTGTCCCATTTTGATATGCAATTTGCAAGTAACTAATAAATTTAGTTAAAATCATACATGTTTATTAGGGAAATTTTTATGGTCACTTTGTTTTTCACAAAGTAACCATTACTTTGTTTTGTCCACCATTAAATCATGGGTTAAAGTTTAATCTAATGGTGGATAGGACAAAATACAAACAAAGTAGAGCAAAAACAAAGTGACCATAGCCTACACCTGTTTATTAATATGTCTTTTATAATTTGATGAAATAAATCTAATTTAATTAAAGATGTTAATTAATTTGATAATCTTAATAAAAGTGTCTTGTATTGGTTGAATGCAATTAATCAATATTGGAACTAATCACCTTGTAAATATGAAAACAAATTAATTAAAATGACAAAATAGGGGTAGTTTGGACTACTTAAAATAGAAATAATGCCTATCAAAATGGAACGAAAAGAATAACATTTAACATTTCATATCGAAATCTAAATAATATGTTATTTGATTAGGCAACAACAACTCAGAGCATTTTCTATGCAAACAACAATATTTCGGAACTTTTTAAGTCTTGTACTTATTTAATTCTAACAAAGACATCCTTTACTTTTTCAAAAATACATTTATTTTTAATTATTATTTCTTACTTTATAATTCCAACCTATCGAACTTTGTTTCATTAAATAAAAAATTCCAACCTTGGTCTTAATAATTCAGACTAGCTATATATTAATGCAAAACCAACAACAAATCTTAGTGCCAAAATGATTATGAGTTTGTTGAATTAAGTATCTTAATAAAATTGTTAAACTTAAATATTGTCGAGACAGGGTAAATAGCAATGGAACTAAAAAATGTTGTTTTTGGTTTTGGAAGATAGAAAAGGAAACAAAAGGTGGGGCTAAAAGCCAATTATGGCAAACAAATCGGGTACAAATGTGGATAGAAATATTTATTATCCATACCGTTGAAAATTAATAAATGAAAACAAAAAAGATGAAATTTGAATTTTCTCTCAAATTATTTCAGCAAATATGAAACTATCTTATGGTTTTCAAATATGCATACGCCCCCAAAAATGTATAATTCACATTCCATTCAAAGATGATGAGAAATTCTTATCATGCATCCAGCTATTTATTATAATTAATTTAACTCATTTTCATATAATTTTTTAAAATATATGTTAGTGTTTTTTAAAGAAATTAAGTGCATTTTATTTTTTTTACGAAACTTTACAATTGTTCAAAGATAATATATACTTATGTGTATCCACTAAACAATGACGTAATAGTTATTATTATAAACAAAGTATATGATTTTGAAATTGAATCACATGATTGATAAAAAAAAAAAGGTAAAACTTTTAAAATAAAATAAAATATTATATATTTTTTGAGTATACATTTTTACAATTATAAGAGTCGAACTTATAACCTCACACTCACTTGTAAAATATAATAACGATACACTAGTCTGTGAATAATAAAATATTATATATAATTGACTAATTAAATTATTTAAATGAGTAGTATTGTTTTAGAAAATTCTATCGGTTATACATATTTTTATCAAAATTTTCTATTTTTCGTATTCATGTGTTTATACAATGGAGACAAAGTAATACTTCTTTTGAAAAGGAAAGACAAAATGATACACTAGTTTTGGTAATTTTAAGCCAATTCTATCTTAAAGGTTAATATATCATAAATGTTCCATGAAGATAATATATTTTATAGAAAATATATCAAAAGAGTGATGTACCTTCTAGTTTGGAATTGGATCAACTCAAGTTTATTATTATTGTCGTTAATATAATTTAAACGGTTTTAACCTTATCTTTAATAGTGTAGAAATTGTTAAAATCGACATCATGATTTAGTATTAGCGCTCATGTTGATAATGACTTGAGAGAAAGAAAGAGTAGTGCGCAAGAGAGGGAGAGGATGAATCTCAACTATCACGTCAGGATTAGTCTTCTTAATAGAGAGAATGGTCTACTTATACTAAATAAATAGATCAGTTGTGCTTGTTGAAGGATTAACAAGTTTCCAAGAGGTTCTAGAAGAATGACCTGGCATTTGACCAGTCAAAGTTTGTTATACATTTTGGAGGGAAAATTCTGTTTTTCTGTTTTCTATTTTGTAACTGCTTTGAGCTAGTATAAGTAAGAGCTCTTAGCTCAGTTGTAATGACTTTTCTGATCAATAAGAAAAGATCTAATTCTTCTCAAATTCCTTGGTTTCCTGGCGTCTTTATGGTATCAGAGCCATGACAAGGAGGAGAAGTCGACGTAATCAGAACATTACACAGATCGGAGAAGATCAGTTTTTCACTGATGAAGAAGAAACCGACGAATATTCCGGCGACGGCGAAATGAGATCACGCAACAATGCCACAGAGAATCCAGGCTTGATTTTGTTCCCAAATCCACTCATTGGTAACAATTTCCTGTCCTGGAAGCATTCAATGATCAGAGTGCTAACTGTAAAGGAGAAATTACAGTTCATTGATGGCTCTCAAGAGATTCCAAAGGAAGGCACAGCTGAATCTAAACAGTGGAAGAAGAATGATTGCTTAGTCACTTCTTGGATCCTCAACACCATTTCTAAGGAGATCGCTGAAGGTTTTCAATATGTAACTTCATCGAGGCAGCTATGGAGACAAATCGAGCTCATATATGGAGATAACAATGGACCTCTCTTATACAAGATCAAGAGAGATCTGAGCTGCTGTACTCAAGGTAACATGTCCTTAATTCAATACTTCAACAAACTTAAGAAGTTTTGGGATGAATTGATGATGCTTAGACCTATTCCTAACTGCAAATGTGGAGTTGCAAAAGAATGTGTATGCAATGCTTTTCAGAGAATATCAGATCTGAACGAAGAAGATAAGCTAATTCAGTTTTTGATGGGACTCAATTCTCATTATGATAACGTGAAAAATCAGATTCTCTTGACTGATCCTTTACCTGACATCGATAAAGGTTTTTCAATGGTGCTAAGGATTGAAAGCAGAAATGATGTGAATCAAGATCCTTCTATTGAGATAGCTAGTTTCTCTAACTCTTTTCAATCTAACAATTCAACTAGATCTGAAAACAGTTACAGAGCTAGAAAGAAGGAAAATGAAGATAAGTATTGTGATCACTGCAGAGCTCCTGGTCATCTCAGATCTGGTTGCTTCAAATTGATAGGATATCCAGACTGGTGGAAGGATCCTAAGAAGAGAGGTATGAACAGATCATCTAATGCTGTCAGAGGTAGTGCTAACAATGTGAATTACTCTGAAATTCAGCAGGAAGCTAGTGAGAATGGTGAAGGTGATGATTCTAAAGAGATGGCTCATATGATCAGAGAGGTTTACAAGATGTTCAAAGGCAAGGGAAAACAGCAGACCGAAATGACAGACAATCCACTCATCAACAGAGGAGATTTCTCAGCTTTTGATGGATTCTCAGGTAAAATTACTTGCTATGTACCTGAGAATGAATTTTGGATTGTAGATAGTGGTGCAACCTCTCATATGAGCTGCAAAGATAGTTAGTTCACCAGATATAAAGCAGTAACAAGAAAACAAGATATTGTTCTACCAGATGGGTCAATCAAATCTGTTAGTCATACAGGCACAGTTAAACTCACAGATAGTTTGTTCTTACTTGATGTGTTATATGTACCATCATTTAAGTATAATCTCTTATCTGTTGGACAATTACTTCAACAATCTCAGGTTGAGATTTTGTTTTATGGAAATTACTGCTGCTTGCAGGACTTGAAGACTCATGAAGTTATAGCAGTAGCTTGGAAAACTGATGGACTTTACATCTTAGACAGTACTTCTTTCAATACAGATGTAATCAATAAGATGAATCAACAAAAATATAGCAAAGATTTTGCTTGTAATGTCCAGGATAGCATTGATCTATGGCATCAAAAACTAGGTCATGCTTCCTTTGATGTACTCAGCCATATTGATTCAATAAAAACACAGAAAAAGTTTACAAAGTGTGATGTATGTCCATGTGCTAAGCAAGTTAGATTTTCATTTGCTCAGAGTAGCATTTCTTCAACAGCTAGATGTCAATTACTTCACATTGATGTTTGGGGTCCTTACTCTACACCTACAATCTCAGGAGGAAAATACTTTCTCACAATAGTTGATGACTTCACTAGAGTAACTTGGATTATTCTGCTAAAGTATAAATCTCAAGTATTTGAAGCCCTTTCAGTCTTTCTTAGCATGGTGGAAACTCAATATCAAGCTGTGGTTAAAATAATTAGAAGTGATAATGGAGGGGAGTTTGTTAATCAGCAGTGTACAGATCTCTTTCAGAAAAAGGGGATTATTCATCAAAGAACATGTGCACATACACCTCAACAGAACGGTGTAGTGGAAAGAAAGCATAGGCACCTTCTGGAAGTAGCAAGAGCTCTAATATTTCAGGCAAACTTACCTGTTCATTTCTGGGGAGAAGCTGTTCTCCATGCAGCTTTCTTGATCAATCTACTTCCAAGCAGAGTACTGCAATGGAAGTCACCTCATGAAAAATTCTATGGCATTAAACCAGTATACACTAATGTTTTTGTTTTTGGTTGTGCATGTCATTATAAGCTTTTGCATGTACCAGATAAGCTTTCAGCCAGAGCTCACAAAGGAGTCTACATGGGTCAAGCAATTGGCAAGAAAGGCCATAAAGTACTTGATCTTATATCTGGCAAAGTTGAAGTAAGCAGAGAAGTGATCTTTGATGAATCCAACTTCCCTTTCAACACAAAACAAAGTGAAAGTCACCTGAACACTGATGTATTATCCAGCAAGGAGCAAGAGCCTTCTGTTATAACAGAAGTAACATCAACAACACAACAACTTGAAGATGTTAAAAGTACTGCAGTCAGAAAATCTTCAAGACAATCAAAGGCACCTAGCTGGATGCAAGATTATGTTCTTACTGCTGCTCAGCAATCCCATAAAGCAGAATTACAACAAGTCATCTATGTTAATCCAAATCATCATGCCTTCATGTCCAACATTATGCAAGAAAAGGAACCAAAGAGCTATGAAGAGGCCTGTCAACATCCAAAATGGGTGCAAGCCATGGCAGAAGAAACTCAAGCTCTGGAAACTAACAACACCTGGGAGGTGACAGATACACCTCAAGGCACAAGAAGAATTGAAACATTATGGATTTTCAAAATCAAATACAAACCAACTGGTGAGGTTGACAGATATAAGGCCAGACTGGTCGCTAAAGCCTATAATCATATTCAAGGCATAGACTTTCATGAATCTTTTAGTCCTGTAGCAAAGGCAGTCACAGTCAAAGTCTTGATAGCAATTGCAGCAGCCAGAAATTGGGGAATACATCAAATTGACATCAACAATGCCTACCTACATGGAAATATTGATGAAGATATCTATCTTGTACCACCAAAGGGATACACCAAAGCCAAAACAGGGCAGTCTTGCAAGCTAATAAAGTCTCTATATGGACTTAAGCAGGCTGGAAGACAGTGGCATCATGCAATATCAACAAAACTTATTGAGTTTGGTTTTATCAGATCCAAACATGACTTCTGTCTATTCATCAAAGCTGATCATGCTCAAGGGAAATTCATGGCCTTAATCATCTATGTAGATGACATCTTGATTACAGGAGATTGTGAAGCAGATATAGTGGCAGTGAAAAGCTATCTACATTCTTTATTTACAATCAAAGATCTAGGCCAAGCAAAGTATTTTCTTGGTATTGAAATAGCAAGGTCAGATGAAGGAATTCTACTATCTCAAACAAAATATATTTCAGATATTATCAAGGATGCAGGAATTGAAAATGCAGAAGAAGCAACAAGTCCTTTCTTGGCTGGTTTGGATTTAACTTCTCCTGGTGAATTGCTGTTGAAACCAGATAGATATAGAAGACTGGTTGGAAGATTGTTATATCTCAATTTCACCAGACCAGATATTACATATGCAGCACAACAACTAAGTCAATACATGCAGAATCCTTGCAAGCATCATTTGTCTGCTGCCATTCAAGTCTTAAAGTATCTTAAGGGTACAAAAGCTTATGGTTTGTTCTATTCATCTCAATCCAACTTTGAAGTGAAGGGCTATTGTGATTCTGACTGGGGAGGTTGTAAAACTTCAAGAAGATCTTTGTCAGGGTATTGTAACTTTTTAGGAGATGCTTTAATATCTTGGAAAAGTAAGAAGCAAGGTGTGGTTAGTAAGTCTTCCGCTGAGGCAGAATACAGGAGTATGTCTACTACTTGCTGTGAATTAAAATGGATCACATATTTGCTTCAGGATTTTCATATTCCTCTTCAACTTCCAATCAAATTATATTGTGATAGTCAGGCTGCCATTTCTATTGCGAAGAATCCAGTTTTTCACGAGAAAATGAAACATGTGGAAATAGATTGCCACTATATTCGAGAGAATGTTGAAGCTGGCTTTGTGGAGACACCATATGTCCAAACTGTCATGCAATTGGCTGATGTTTTCACAAAGAATTTGAGTATTGCACAAATGATTCCATCCCTTGTTCAAATGGGTTTTGTTAACACTTCTCCACCTCTTTCAACTTGAGGAGGGGCTGTTGAAGGATTAACAAGTTTCCAAGAGGTTCTAGAAGAATGACCTGGCATTTGACCAGTCAAAGTTTGTTATACATTTTGGAGGGAAAATTCTGTTTTTCTGTTTTCGATTTTGTAACTGCTTTGAGCTAGTATAAGTAAGAGCTCTTAGCTCAGTTGTAATGACTTTTCTGATCAATAAGAAAAGATCTAATTCTTCTCAAATTCTTTGGTTTCCTGGCGTCTTTAGTGCTCACCTAGTCAATGATTGATCAAATACAATTTGATCAATCACAATCAAAATTTAAGGGTGTCGATTAGAATCTAATGAAATTACCTAACTAATCTTCACCCTTAGATTTTAATCTATTAATTGACCAAATTGTATTTGGTCAATCATTAACTAGATGAGCACCACTCATTAATAAGTCATGTAAACTCCAGTTCTTATATCTCAAGATAGCTTGATCAATTCTATTTCGGACGAACTAATTAATTAGGTGATACGGATACTAATTAATTCTAACAATTATGAAATAATTATTGGTGGAGTTTCTCAAATTTTGACGACCCTTTCTTCATTCTCACGAGTGCATGCATCTTGAATTTCTTTTAAGATATCTTTTATTGCTCTATATAACTTTGATCCTCTCAAATTAGTATACTTAAACTAAATTTAAACATTTTAACATATATAAATGTTAAAACGAAAATTTAAATTATTTTGATATGTAAGTAAGAAACTTAGAAGAAAGATTTTTTATTTTTTTTCCTTAACACACCCCTAGTTTGTTGGAACATCATTAAAAGTCTGGTTTATTTTGTTGAACATATCAATCAAATCATCATTATTTTGTATAGCACTGACAAAATTATTTCTATAATAATTAATTTTTTATTCACATGCTATATTTAAAAGGGGAAAATTTAAAAGAAAAAAAGACCTCCTTCAAAACAATAAAATAAAAAGGATCTACGCGTACGATTTATATACATAAAGGCCGTGTTATTTTAGACATAATTTAAAAAAAGATCTATGTGTACAATTTAGATATATATAAAGGTCCTGTTATTTTAGACATAATTTATGTAAGTTTTGCACAAAATAATTTAGTTTTTTGATATCACTGATTGTCTCTATTTTCTTTTAAAGGGTTTCTTGATGTTTATTTTAAGAAATATATGTAGTATAATAATAACCATGATTTTGGAGTTGAAGTACATGAATCACCAATAATGGTAATGAACTTCACAAAGAAAAGTTAATTGAGGAAGACGATAGAAGCTTCGAGAGTTCGAGGTGATGTATTGTTTCACTAGTCACCTCGTGTTCCTTAACATTCTATTTATACACTTCCTAATCTAGCCCATATTACAAACGGTGTGTTTTGCGCTTCATTCTTATTGAGGCAAATACAATGCATTTTGCACCATCATATAGTAAAAGTAAATTTAAGTGATCAAATAAGTACTTCTAATAATTTTTTATTTACCTTTTATTCGGCTTATGAATTATTTGCTCTTTGAGCTGGTTAAAAGATTTCTTCTGTCTAAATAGCTCATGAACTTGTTAAAAAAAAGTTCAAATAACCCTCTAAGTTATTAAAAATGATCATATAGCTTCATACACTTGCATGAGACATTTTAAACTCAACATTTGAACTAAAAGGAATAAAATTTTCAATTTCTTTTAACATGTGTATTTCTTTGACATGTGTATTATTGTTTCCAGAATACATTTTTTTTCTTTTTAATTTAAATAATCAGTTTGAGTAAATTTTATGCAAATACTAAAAAGAAATATATTCCTACAGTATAATCTCAATCCATATACAGACAAATCCTTGTGGAAATTCCCTACATAATTAATTTTAAGAAATGACATAAAAAAATCAGAAAAAGAGACGTACAAGATCCTTTTGATGTGTGAAAAAAAAGGACAAAAGCTTAGAAATAGGCACCTAAAAGATTTGCTTTCTTATGGAAAATAAGGTGCATTGCAATTTACAACACAACACAACACAACACACACCTCTCCCTTAAAATTATCAACCTTTCTTTCTTTCTCTCTTATCTCCCAACAATATAATTCACACTTGCCTAACTTCTTCTGCATCATAAATGCTTTCATGGGCCCATTATAGGCCCATCTACACCTCTCATTTTCACATTTCCTTTGCATGACCATTTTTTTTCATCTCACTAATTATTTAAGGCACCCACTAATAACCCCTTTTCTCCATTCTTTCTCTAGCTCCATACCCATATTTTGTTTTCAAGGAAAGCTTATTAGTTTTGAAGATATGGATAGCCAAACTAAGGCTAGTTTTGGAGCCATTGATGGTGTGGAGAGGAAGGAGGATGAATATGGAGGAGGAAGAAGAGGAATTTTTTTGGGGTTAAGAGTTTTGGCAATGTTGTTAACATTGACTGCTGCCATAGTTTTGGGGGTTGATAAACAAAGCACAACTGTTGCTATACAACTTGTCGACTCATTGCCTCCTATCATTGTTCCGGTGGAGGCTAACTGGAGATATCTCTCTGCTTTTGTGTAAGTTTCACTCTCTAAAAATTAGCTCGTAGTAGATTGACCATTTAAGACTAACAATAATAATAAAAATACACATCATTTTACGATCGATGAGTTCAGAATTAAAATATCAAAGTTGTTAGAACAATACTTTCACCTTCTTTATTTAGTTACATGTCATTAAAGTGTTTTATTTATCAATCGTAAAAATGACAATTATATTAGTAAAATACCAATTTTACTGATCATATGTCCGTTTCTTCAACAATATTATTATATTATTTATTTAAGAGCTTAATTCATGGTTAATGTTTCTCTACTAAATTCTTACTCTTGCCAATTTTTGTTTATTTTTAATTATGTCTTTTTTTTATAGTAGTATCCATTAAACTTGTCTTCCAAGATGTAGGGTGTTTTGTGTTCTATACTATTTTTATACAAATAATTTTAGACTAATTTGGAAAGAATCTGATTTTTTTTTTGTTCTGATATATAATATATGTTAGGAAACTTTTGAATAAATTAATAATTGGTAGCTAAGAAGAATCACAACCTTCCAGTATCTTGAACTTTAATCCAAATAAATACTGGATATTACTATTATCCCTTACTAAATTTATATACTTACTGCATTCGTCCCATATTGTTCATATTGTTCGACGGTTTGAGATCTTAAAAATTAATTGAGACTAATTTATCATTTATTCTACTTTAATTATCACATAATTTATTTTGAAAATTATTAATCAAAAACAAAAAATAAATCCTCAATAAGATATAGCAACCTTTTAAAGAAAAGGAAGGAAAGAAGTATAAAGACATCTATTAATTTTGGAATAAGATAAGGTGTAGACTATGCTTACTTTATTTTTCCTTTACTTGTTTATATTTTGTCTAATTTACCATTAGATAATGATGATTACTTTATAAAAAATAAAATAATCATAAAATTTCTCATAAGATAAATGTGAAACGTCTATTAATATGGATGAAATGAGTATTATTAATAATGAAAGTGTTGCATACGCTCATATGTATATAAAAATATTTAAATAGTGTCCCAATTAATTTTAATCAACTATGAGGAATACCCACATATAATTATGAGGAATTGAAATCTATACGTTGAAAACTTTTCTTTTTACGGAAAAAAAAACTAATTTATCGGTTGATAAGAAATGGAAACAATACATTTAATTTATTGTTCATCATTAGTTTAACAGAAATGCTAACCTATGCCTAATCAACATTAGATACCTTAAGTTTTTAATATTTTTTTTGGAACTTTAAACTACAATAAACACATTTGAAACAAAAAATTTATTTTTAAATAGAAAGTAAATATTAATATAGTATTTTATTTTTAGCTAAACTTTTTGTTACCGAAAAAATAAGAGTATTGAATTTAAATAGGATTCGGATTTTGATATTTAGAGCTTTCGGGTTTAGAGTTCGAGTTCGGGTTAGGTTTAGAGTTTTGGTTGGGGGTTTAAAGTTTATAGTTTATGGTTTTGATACTAATAGAAGCTTAGAATTTTGATAATTATAATTTACGGATTTAGAGTCTTGGTTCGGTTTTAGAAATTTAGGATTAGAGTTTAGTTAAGGGTTTAAAATTTAAATTTTATAAATTTAAAATTTTATAAAAATATTAATTATATTGTATTAATTGCACATGAAAAATTTAAATTACATTTATTTATATCAAACAACTGAACTTCTTTAAACTTTATAAGAACAATTAATATCTCATAATTAATGGTTATCCTATGTCAAACAATATAGGTTAGCCATCTCGTTAATTTAATGCAAACATTATCATGTTAATGAATCATCTTTTATTATGGTCGTCTCTGTATTATTTTTCTAAAGAAAAGTCAATGCTGGATTGAATACCACATATTTTCTTCTGTCATAAACTATTAAGAAATTGCGACAACTACCACCTGATTCTACATTTATTTTTGTAAGCCATTTGTAAATTATAATGAAGTTGATATTTTGTAAGGAGGGTAAAGAAATTGTTATGTAATCGTGTTATATTATACTGTATTCAAGGAAAATTTTATAGTAGAAACTAAGCATTACTTTATTTCGTCCATTATTAGATTATGGAGTAAAAACTAATTTAATGATAAATTAAACAAAATACAAACAAAGTAAATAGAAAAGATTAGAAATTCACAAACTATTATTTTGACATATTGAGCCCGTCTCCCTGACAAATTATTTTTATAAATCGTACAATCGCGTTAGACATTTACAAACTAAGGTGATATTTCCTTTATGACCCTTAGTAAGGTGGTGATGATTGAGTCAGTATGTAGGTCGTTGAAACACCTAGATAAGTTAAATTTTGTTTATGTTACGTATTTAATTTTTTTGTTTCGAAATGTCAAACCAATCATTTTGGTCATGTCAGACATATAATTTTTATAAGTCATGATGTCGAGAAAAGCTATTGGACTACCGGTGTTGGAAAACACCGGCCCCTATGATTGTGCCATGTGGCACAAATTAGAAATGACATGTTTGACGTGATCTAATGATTGGTCTCACAAAAGAATTATTGAGATTCGGTAGAATTGTAGGATTTGAATTTCTTATACGACATCATGGGGATTTTCTGACGGACATCTGGTGTTGGAAAACACCGGCCCCTATGATTGGGTTAGGGTTAGGGTTAGGGTTAGTGCCACATGGCACAATCATAGGGGCCGGTGTTTTCCAACACCAGATGTCCGTCAGAAAATCCCCATGATGTCGTATAAGAAATTCAAATCCTACAATTCTACCGAATCTCAATAATTCTTTTGTGAGACCAATCATTAGATCACGTCAAACATGTCATTTCTACAAATCATATTACTATTCACACTTAAGTTCTACCGCATCTCAATTTATAGAAACTCCAAATAGTAAAATTACCTTTATGCCCCTTAATCAGTCGGTGATCATTGAGTCCGCATGAAGGACATTGAACATGCCGTTGTGAGAATCTAGGTCTCGTTTATATTGAATACGTAACTTATACAATCTGAAAGACAAATTATTTTTATAAAGTCGTGTTACCGTGCCAGAAATTTACACCTAACATTGTACCTAATCTCAACAGGTTTTTTGTGGTATCAAATGCAATAGCATGCACATATGCAGCAATATCTCTACTCCTATCAATATCTAGGAAGAAAGGCATGGCATTAATAATCACAACCGTTGATCTACTAATGGTGGCATTGTTATTCAGCGGGAATGGAGCAGCCATAGCCATTGGATTAATGGGATATAAAGGGAATTCTCATGTCAGATGGAACAAAGTTTGCGACGTTTTTGGAAAATTTTGCAACCAAGTTGCTGTTTCTGCTGTTCTTTCTCTGCTTGGTTCTATTGTTTTTATTTTGTTAGTTATACTTTCTGCTTTTAGGCTTCACAATAAGAAATTTAACTGAAAATAATCAGTTAAATTAAATTTTAATATGGAATATAATGTGTTTCTTTTATAAATCTTTCTGTTGTATTACAAGTTTGTATTTTTATTGGAAGATTTCTTGCGCATTTATGAGATGTTTTTGCTTTCAAGTGTTTAGCTAAAGATCGATTAAGAAAGTTTAAATTTCTAAAAGTTGTTATTATTATTGTTGTTGTTATTATTATTTACGAGAACAAAGAAAGGAAGAAACGGACAGAGAAGAAGACTAGCAAGGAATCGTCCCGGGAAAGATGGTCCCCAACTGATTATCAAGAAGCAGCTGCTGGATTCAAGGCGAGGGAATGACAAGAGCGCCAACACCAATGGGGTAGTCATGAACTAAACGAGCTAGCCCGTCTTGATCTCAAATAAACAAATTATACACCGGATACTTTTTAACCAGATTGTTAGGACGGAAACTGTCCTCTGAATTCACACTATGAACCACGTCCATATTTTAGACTCTACGATAATAATAAGTCTATTGTCCACCGGAAGTTTAGAGCCCACATCTCAGACTGGAAAGAATCACCAATCCCAATGTTACAATGTTACGCAGAAAACCAGCCTCCCCAGTCCCCTTAGCTCGATCTGATCAAACCACTAGCAGCTGTAAAATTATGATTGGAGCTGAATCCATCCAAGAAATTTGTCAACCTTGCTATGTTTATTCAACAAGTTGGAGAACTCGGACCAGCTAAGCTTGAAGTTCACAACCTCAGCCTAAATCATTCCATTAGGTGAGCAAGGAATTTGATCGAACTTGTCAAACGAACAACACAGTTCCGCCATTGCCAAAGTTTCCAGCAAGCTATTGAGAAGAGAATGTGCCAATCATCATTTTTATGCATCATTGCTCCCATTGCATTTTCTTTCAACCAATCCATTCCAGGAGTACTAAAGAAGACATGTTGTTTCTCAACAAGGACAAGAGAGAGCCAAATTGATTTACTGGATCGGCAATCCCGCAACACATGAATCAAGTTTTCCTCAAGAGAGTGACAATGGCAGGCACCAAGACATCTCACCGTATCAGAAGTAGTAACACTGCAGGAATAGTTAAAAACCGACTAGAAACTTTTCCAAAAGTAGGAGCAGCTTCTTGCTTCCTGTTCATGACCATCAAAGACTTCATCTCTACAATATTCTAATTGAGGATATGAGAATCGGGTTCTTTCCATATATTGCCTAATGTTGACAACTAACAAACTTTACATGATTGCAAGATATACAATCTAGAATTATTAGGAATAAAAACTATAATTATAAATATCGTAACAGAACACAAAATATAAATTTTAAGATTTTATGTATTTCTAAACATATCTTTGTGGTTTAAAAATCTACAAATAGAAGTAACAGATTTCCTTCATTTGCAAAATAACGATAAAAATAACTAAAACTCTTTCTATTCGACAGTTTTAGTGACATAATCCGTCTTTGTGGATGGAGGAAACTTCGTATCAACATTTGCAAACTTTAAAACAACAATGACATCCTAGAAAACGCACAAAACCGCATACATCATTTGAAATTTATCAACTCATCAAAGCCAGTAGAACAACTGCTTAAGTGCTTATTCAATTGGAAACAAAAAGAAGCGAAAATTATATATTATTACGATAAAACTCGGAAATTTAACGATTTCATGTTACCTTCAAATGGGAGTGTGAAAAGTAAACCTCTTATGACAAGAAATGGAAGGCAAAATTCTACCCTTGAGATTAATAGATGCCTACAGTTGATGTATGAAAATCTCTAGTTCAAACCCAAACATCAGTTTTCGCTGGCGATCTATTTCTAGCTTCAGAAACCACATCAAGTATGATCGAATAGGGAGAAAACGTAATCAAAAAATAAGTGATCACTGTATCCGTTACATAAGAAACGGTGCTTATCAAGGGCTCCATCACTGGCTTCTAGTGATTATTGATCTGCTTCTCACAAAATTAGTTGATCGGCACAAAAGTGTTTTTGTCTTCCGTTGATCTAAGTTTTAAGGGAGCACCAGTAGTTCAAATGTGATCCTCACAGTTTTTAACAGTTCAACTCGTAAGTACTTTGCTGGATAGCTCTTCTAAATTTACATTTGCCTCGATGCCCATCTGTACTAGAGCAGTAACCATTGCTGGTATGTCCGATGTCAAAGCCTCAGCTAATTCCTGTTCAATCATTCAGAAGAAACTGTTTATAGTTAATCTAGTCAATATCATTCTATCTGACCAGATTTTAAACATTCACCTAAGATCATTTGCAAACATCTTACAAGGGTTTATACATATTCGAGTAAATATTATTCTATCTGACCAGATTTGAAAAATGCACCTAAAATCATTTGCAAACACCGTACCTCTCTTTTATCCTCTGGCTGATGCTTCACTACATCCAAAGGCCATTCATCGACTAGCTTCTGAAGTTGAACCGCAATTCCAGGCTTCTTGTTGTCGGGTAAACTCTGTGTATTGATGGCAAAAAGCGTGATTGAAAGAAGTGAATAACAGTTTTCTCTGTGGTTCTGACTGCTCTCAGTGTTTGATTTGTCCAAGTATAATGGGATATTGTCTAAACTTCATTAATTTTAAGAGAGCAATATGTACAAAATTCAATTTGTTTATATTGCTGGGCGGTTTATATTAAGTTTAAAAACTTGGCTGTGTACAATCGCCTACGCATGCTTCTTCATTTCCATGTTTTCCTCGTTCTTTTTCAAAGGTGAAAAAACATCTTACACAACGAAGCTAGAGCATTTGGAACAATATAAAAAAATGGCACCTGATTAAGGACTTGGATAACAGCAGCTGCATCCTCAGGCTTACGTTCTAGTATCAGACCCTGGAAAAATACTCTCGATTAAACAGCTAAAATTTCAAATCAATAGATTGCTGTCAGATTCATTGCCATACGAACTTGAAATGTAACCGGACGACTAAAGATTGAATACCTTGGCACATGAAAACCCACTAACAAGAGTGTGCTGCTGCCATAACTCAGACCTCAACTTCTCAATCCTCCATAGTGATTCAGTATCTCCTGCCGGGAGAAAACTCAGATGCTTTAGGACAAAAAGAAACAATTTCATCCCAAGCATAACAGAATTATCTTCAAACAAACATAAATTGTTCATGCAAGTGACTAGTCTGTACAAGTTATTGAGAGAATTATTGAAAATGAACCTCCGTATAATATTTTGTTTCGGCTATTAAAACTCGTCAAATCAACCAAATTTCACAAGGTTTAAGGTAGAGATTAACTAGAAACTTCTATGATGATGATGATGATGCTATAAATAGCTTTAACTAGCATTTGCAGTTATAGGAGCATATAATATAAGGGTAAATAATTTATTAGTCCCTAAGTTATGACAAAATACATTGTTTAGTCCCTGTGTTTTTCGGAATATACTACTAAATCCCTCAGTTTTGCCACAATCTACGTTACGGTCCCTCCCGTTAATTATTTTTGGAGAATCTATTAGTCAAACTTTTTAAATATGATAAGGGCAACCACGGAAATCTGATTTATTATAAGTACAGTCGACTCTTTTGAAGTTTGACTAACGTATTCTCCAAGAAATTTTAACGGGAGGGACTAAATTGTTGATTGTGGCAAAACTAAGGGACGTAGTAGTGTATTTTGAAAAATACAGGGACTAAAGACTAAACAGTGTGTTTCATGATTCATCATAGTTGGGACTAATAAATTATTTACCGTATAATATATATGCACAACCTATCCCCCACCTTATTTACTAACAAGAACGTCCGTCTAATAAAGTTTTGATTATATATATACAAGCATCATCGTCTGACATAGCAGTGAATATTGACCCTGATAACAATTTGTATGTTGTGTTCCATAAACTTAACCTGGGAAGCAAAATTATTTAAGAAGAGAGAACTAAGAATGAAAAGGCACCTCTTTTGGCGGAAAAGCTCATCCAGGCGTCAAATGAAGATTTTCTTAGTTTTACTCCACCCAAGACAAACTTCTTTGCGTACTTCAACATTAATTCCCAGTTTCCAGCATTGTTACAAATACTGCAAGAATAAGAATTATACTCGTACTCAGAGTGATTGTACAGCAGCACAATTATCAGTCAACAATCTTAGCCAGCCAAAACCTAAATTATTTGCAAATAAAAAAAACTCTGTGGAGAACATTGATTCAAGCAAATAGAAGAACGTAGGATTCAAAAGGATTAAACATTTAGCATCGTGTTTAGCCAAACGAACTTCATAATAAAGTCATACACCAACCTTGAAAACTGAGCTACGACCAAACCACCATGAAATTTAAAATCCAAAAGAATTAGATTACAAAAGTTCTAACACAACTCCAAACCTTAGAAAGTCAAGCAACAAAAATTATTAAACAGGAAAATGCAAAAGAACAGAAGCTCTCATGATCATGAATTCAGGTTACTGTACCACAAAACATTATCTGCGGCACTAGGTGCTATTGTAATGTCATTCTTCTTCACAAGATCCATTACTTCAACCATGAGATTTACATCATTGTGCTCCTTAGCATATCCCTGCAGTGCAGCATAAGGAAGCATTTGACACCGCTAAATTGAATAAACAAAGCACAAGAAATTGATGGCCCAAATTGAAGGGAGAGATGCTATTCATACCAGCAACTGGTTGACACATCCAATATCAGGAGTCAATCCATAAACATTATGCTTCCACAAGACCTTCTTTCCTGCAATTATAGTACACAGAATGAGGATTGGGTGCAAAATCAAAAACCTAATAACGCAGCAACACACATTTTCCCCACGTACTGGCGATGCACATACAACAAATAAAAGCCTTAAATAAAAATGAATTTACATGTGATCTTCTGATGAAAGGTACAAACCAAAGTCCATGGCGCCAACTCGAGCACACGCTTTTGTAACTTCACGACAAAGATGGCTATTAAAATTGAGGTTTATACGAAGATTTGACAGCCGCTGCAATGTAAAACACACACACAACATGTATCGCAAGCATCAAAATTTTCAACTCATTGATAATAAATAACCAAATACAAACAAATCAGTAACTAACAAATCTCCTGAGATTCTGCAACGTATCAAAAAGAAGCTCAATATCCTCACGCTTTTCGCAACTACCAATCAACGACCACAACCAAGCATTCGGAGACATTGTCCGTTTAACATTCACAGAGTCAATAATCTTATCATACTGCTCCTTCACAGCCTCTACATTCCACACAACACAAAAACAAGTAAGACCTTAACAATCGATACGGAACAATAACATATCCACAGAATAAATCATCAATAACCTGTAGGAGCACTCTGAACACTATCCGCCTCAGTAGAAAACAACGCATTTCCGGTTCTTAAACAAACCGGACGCCGTAACAACATCAAATCATCACCTAGAAACAATACACGAGCAATTCAGTACCGTAAATAAAAACTAATTCGCTTACTTAACAAGCATTTCAAATTCTATTTCCGATTTCCCTAATTCTTTTTCTGAACTACATAAATGTTCAAGGAGATGGATATAAGTATTACCGGAGACTGTATAGGAGGAAATAGAATGACGATTTTGCCATTGATGAAGAGATTGAGGAGCGGCGGAGGAATGGAGATCGAAGGTTAGGAATTGGCGGTCTGCGGCGGAGGAGGTGAGAACCGGTGGCTTTAATAGCGTAGCGAGACGGCGAGCTTTGGAGAAGAATTGCATGTTGAGACGGCGGAGTCGGCGGAGGAACGGTTGTTTCCGGCGGCGGAGTGAAATCGGAGAGGAGTCGAGAAACTGATCAGGGTTTAGGAAGGGTAGAGTAAGTAAATGAGGCTTTTTGTGAGTTGGGTTGGGCCGCTAAACATATCGGGTTGGGCTTTTGAATATACTTAGTCGTTGTCGTGGACGACCAAGTTAGCGAATTTTAAGTAGAAATAGAATGTAATTGTACCATCATTTATAATGACGCAAAATATTTAGAGTCGAGGATATGTTTGCATGTTGCTACGAAAGTCTGGGTCCCTGCATGGTCATGCACATGTGTCGAGCAACTACGTCGTATGTTGTTGGGCCTACTGATAACTAATCCGAATAGAATTGCGTGAATTTTGGACTAGAAAATCGTGTGACAAGATTGGACAATTTTTCTAATGATGTAACTAATATGAATTATTTTTGGGCTCCGTATGACAAGGTTGGTCACTCTTGTAATTTTTATACTCGTTTCATTCTAAAATGAATGTTGTTTTTAAATCATAACCAAACAACTTACATGTACACCTTCGAGTTTAATTTTCTTTTACAAAAACGGAGATTTAATCGTTTAACCCAACCATCCAAAAACAAGATGCAACAGAATTTGAGTTTTGATAAACATTATTCAACACAAGCATTTGATTACAATACACAATAATAATTCATAATGAACAACAACAAAACAGCATCCCCAAATGGATTGCTGTGTATGTAAGTTTTTACATCAAACCCAGACTATTTGAATTCTGGGCTCTATATAAATTGGAAGTACAAAAGAATCAAATCACCCTTTGGGAAATGCAAATTCTACAGTCAAATTACACTTTAATCATATGATATCAATATTATATATATAATCAATGTGACAGCAGGCAAATTAATCATTGAAAAAAATGCTTGATTTTGTACCCACCCCTGTCTGATTTATCATTAGGAATGCAAGCTTTCGTTGCCCCCTTTTGAATGAGATAAGATATCGGGTGTCATTCGGGGAGAACGGGTGGAGCTATGGTTCGAGTATTGTATGATCTGCAATGGCTGCATTTTTGCCCGATTATGTTGAAGTAGACTTCTGTTGTGTCGTTGCAGTCATTGCATAGGATCCATACCTGCAAATCATCAACATCATCAATTTGTTTTAGACGGTTTTCTTGGCGGAGACAGAAACACATAATCAGGGGTCAATGGAAGAAAGCGACATTTTTCGAGAAACAAAAAGATCAGTTGATTTGAACACTAATATCAAATCCATCATAGATTCCGCATAGAATATAGCAACTGAAAGAAATATTAGTGACAAATTCTCTTTGCGAATCCCCATCAGTCAGCTTCCATCTAGTTCAGACAATCTCGAAAAGGTCAATAATTAGCCACCAAACTTGGTCAACTACAATGCTAATTTGACTCCATGAGATTTAAACTCTATTTAGCGCATCTGGAACTGTCAGCATGTCACTGTTACCTTTCGTTTTAGATGTTTTTGGGTGATGAACGATACATATCCATTGGAGATTTGAAGACTAATGTCAAATCAATTATAGATTCCGAATTTAATATAGCTACTGATAGAAGTTTTAGTGACAAAATCCATTGATAGTTCGAACTTGTTTTGGGAGTTGGGGGTCGACAAACTCTATGTGAATCCCTACCCTTCAGCTGCAATCTAGTTCAGACAATGTCGAAAAGATCTAAGTTAGCCATCAAACTCCATCAACTAAAATGCTAACTTGATGTCATGTGATTCAACTTCTATTTAGCGCATCTCGAACTGTCAGAATGTCACTGTTCCCTAAAGTTTACTTGATGAGTTTGATTGTTTTACTTTAGAGGGGTTAGGGTAAAGTTAGTTTGGGGATTAATGTGGTAAGATTGTCTTGGATTGACGTGGCATCTTGTTGGACAAAACATTACCTGACATGACAATCTATGTGTCTAATGACGCGTTAAGATAGTGACATATGGCAGTTCCAAGCAACCTAAACGAAATTGGAAATATACACACAACCGATCATTCAAGAGAGGTTTAATGTGTTAAAGAATAATTGATCAATCTCTTAATGCATCAATGTGAGTAGATCTTAAGATGGAAGAAGTGAAAGCACCTTCAGATTACGATAATCTTCTGGCATGACTGTTGCTTCAATCTGAGAACATAGTAATAATTCCAGAATTAGTTCAACATTAAAGAAAACATTTGAGAATATGAAAAAGGGGTAAACTACACCCATGGAACTTCGGCTTTGGTTTCATTACGGCCCTAAACTTCAGAACTTGACATTATGACCTCTGAAAATAGCCTCTTTTCACATCGATGGAGATATCACTCAAATAGTGTATGTAGCCTTTCATTGGAAAATCGAACATCGGTCATTTTAACTTAGATCAATGGTAAAAAAAACCATTATATCAGTAAAATGCAAAGTTAAAATGCAATAACGTCTCGTTTTGAAGTTCAGGAGCCATAATGGATGTAAATATAAAGTTCAGGGGATACGGGTATAAAGTTCAGGGGATACGGGTATTATACACTATGAAAAACTGTAGAAATTTTTTAAGTGTACCTCCTCATCCTTCATTTTCCAGGACTTGGACATATCAATCACTGTTCTAGAGCATATGGGACAAGAAAATCTGCAAAATGAAAGTTGAAAATGAAGAATTCAAACAAAAATTAGAAAAAAACAAGATATGAAAGGAAGATCAAAGGAGCTTACTTTCCACGGTCTAGCATCTCAGAATAACACTCCGAGTGCATGGTGTGCCCACATTTCATTACCGTGGTATCTTTTAAGGAATCAAATAGGTACTGCACAAAATTAGGGTATCAAATCGGGTTAGTAGAGGTGAAAGATTTAATAACAAAATAAGACAGTACAAGGACCAAATATACAAAAACTAAATGTGCAAGGAGCAAAATGAGAAAGACCTCATAGCATATGGGGCAGTGATGACGCATAGAGTTCTCGACGCATGAATGATTACCAAGAAGGTTAATTGAATAGCAAGTACCTGGACAATTACTGAACAAAGTTAGTGTAATTTAGTAGCTTAGACTAGTGTTTATAAAACAGGTAATAGAGTGATATGAAACTAATGCTTTTGGGTTCGGTTGACTTACTAACTTGAAAATGACACGAACATTAAAATTACGTAATATATTCCGTGTTTGTACAAGTCAACTTAATAAAAGTAATAAATTTATAATTGTGCCCAACAAAGACCACTAGAAAATGCATACATACCACACTTCTGGCAATGGAAAAAGTTCTCACGGCCACCGGTTCTGTTTTGAATGATAGTAGATATGAACTTAGTCCAATGATTAGGAGTCAAGGAAAAACGATTAAAAACAAGCAAGGTTAATTACCTACAAATTCCACAGTCATCGCAATGGAAATGCTCTTTCTCTATCTGTATCATAGATTACCAAAAGCTAACATCAATTGCTGGTCTTAAACCAAGAATTAAACGAGCAAGATTTTTATGAATTTGATGAAGCAAAATTACATTATCATCATAGAATTTGCAGATTCCACAGAAGTATTCCCCCATATTGACACCACAGTTTGTACAGACTTGAGCAACCTGATATAAGTGACAAATTAAATAGAGTTTCACGAAAAAAATAGATAAAATTAATACTTCATGGCTCCCTGTATTTGGCAAAATAATCCGATTGGCTCCCCCGACTTAAGAGACCATGGGCTTGAAGTGATTTATTGGCTGCTTAAACATAATTAAATCACCTATTCAAAGAGGATTCGGAGGGTCTAAAAACCCAACTGCCATGAGAAATAAAAGAAACATCGTACAGACAGAAAATCCCATCGCCAAATGCATAATTTTGTCGCTATATTCAGAATCTAAGACAGACATCCATCACTCTCAAAAACAACTAATTTTCTTATCATATTTTCATCCCTTAACCCCGAGTTTGTTTCAAGCTCCCACTGATTAATACTCCATATCTTGCTTAAAAGTGAGCTCTTCAACTTATTGCAACCTCTATGGTGCTCTGCCATATAGGATTAGCAATGACTCATGTCATTCTAATCAACTAAAAAACACGTCATTTACAAAAGATTTCGGGAGCCAATCTATCTTTACGACAAATTTAGAAGAGCTAAGCAGGAAGAAACTAGAAAACTGGAACAAGAAAGATTCAAATTACAAATCAAGAAGCTTACATACCGGTTGTTCTGTGTCACAAACTGAACATATAACCTGAAAAACATAAACACAGATTCAACTGATCTTATCAGCATCACTTCACAATCGAACAATACTCTATAAACCAAGAAAGCAATCCGAATCAACATACTTGCTTCACATCATAACGATCAATCTCATGCCGATCACATATGTTCTTCAACAAGCTCTAATATATCAAAACAGAGAAAACAAATCAACAAACAAGTATATGATCATCAAGAAACATAGCAATCCAAATCAAATTAGAGCTAAAAGTCAACAATCAAGTATCCGATTTTTCAAGATAAATTGGCAATCTAAATCAAATTAGAGCCTCTGTTGCACGGATATGGAAAATGGACACCGAAGCTTATACCAGAGATGCTTCATTCAAAAATATAAGCTTCATAAAATAACCTATCAATTCCCCACTCATTATGATAAAGAGATTCATTTTGCAAGTTTGTTATTGGGTAACTCCTACAAAAGATCGGACTAAAGACGTTTACAACACTTAAATTCTCGATGTAGATGTTACATCGTTGGTTCTCATCCTTCAGAAACTACAATAGGAGCATCCATCGACAAAAGGATCACCCTAAGATGATCATCTCATGCCTATTTAGAACGAATCAAATCAGATGGTTTTAATTCTCAATCTTTCTGACTTGCTCCTTCGGAACCAAGAGGTCGAAAAGATTATAAACAAAAACGAAACTGACACGCATACACGTGCTACTAAACAGAGTGTCTGTGCAACATAGATTATAGCTAAACATCAAAATCAAGAATATACATATACATACAGCTTCCTCATTGTGACAATGTCGACAAGGAAAGATCTCATTACAACACGGAGCTCGAATCAAGCATCTCCTCCTATAATGCTCACATCTGAAACATCAAAAATCAAAAAAGGGGGAAACTTTAACCAAAAAAACATAAAATGGGGAAGACCCAGATGCCAAAACGGATCAAAAAACAAAACCCAAAAGCACATACCCATAACCCATCTTCCCAAAACCCAATCTGCCATTAGAGGGGGATGTAGTGGTGCCCTCCATGGATTTTGGAGAAAAGGGTCAATGGATGGTTAGATCTGGAGCAGGAAAAATTTCCCAAATGGGGAAAATGGGGATGGATTGCTTTGCTGAGTTCATTGAGATAGAATGGCTTTTTATATTTATTAAATGTGGCTTGCATTGTGCAAATTGCATCGAAATCATTCATTTTTTTATTTATATTTTGGGGTTTTGAGATCAGATTTGGAGGAGAGAGAAAGAGAGAGGATAAGGTGAGGTGGATGAGAGAGAAAGTGGCGCCGTGAAATTTAGCGAATTGGAGAAGAGAGATTTGGAGGGAGAAGAATCGAATCGCCATTACTATTAGTGATGGTAAAGAAAACTGAAAAAGAAGCTCCCACTTGTTTTTTTTTTAGACAAAAAATTACAGTGTCCGATGTTCTTTTTTTAAATGTTTTCCAATTTATAGGGAGAGGGGAATGAATCCAAAAACATTTGAGAGGGACTATTTTAATTGGGCATAAAATGTTTTTGAACAAATGTGGAATTACTTTTTGTGAGCCGATTAGCATTTAGGTTGAGTATGTGTTATTTAGTAGACTTTTTCTCTTGAGTCGGTATTGTAAGAGAGAGGTTATAATAGAGGAATATGCATTGGTTAGAAAATTGATTCTATTTCTTGATGAGCACATTAGAGTCGAAAGCTAATGAGAATCAAAAGCAGACAAGAATCGTCGTGAACTCTTATATAGTCCTCTCTAAATGAGAACTATATTAGAGTGGTAATTAGTATGCTAGTTGTGTAGTTTGTTGAGCGCTTTATTGGTTGAGATGGCAATAAGAGTTGTAAGTGGTGTGTGAAAGTAAGATCATGAAGGAGCACGAGTGGGCAAGAAGCAAGCAGTTAAAAGTTCGTCGGGTCCAATATTATGGTAAAGGGAGAATGTACAAGAGAAGGTAGATTGAGTGTGAGAGTATGCGGAAGGCTTCAGCGTCATAAGTGAGTGCTTTGCCAAGAAAAAGTATGTTCATGATGGGAATCACATACTAATATTGGATGGCGCGTTAAAGTCGTACACGGGGATGTTGCGTGAATTTAGTGGAGGAGAGTGTCATGCTCCAAAAATTTGTGACGCACAAACAAAGCATAGCACTGGTGGAGCTTGATGCGAGACACAAGATTAGCATTAAGGTTGAGTATGTTTTATTTAGTTGACATTTTATCCTTAGACAAACTTATGATTTCGATCAAGACTATAACAGATGGCGTGCATTTAGGCAATAAACTGGTTGGAGAGTTGATCTTGTTCCCTTGATGAGCCCATGAGAGGACAAAATCAGCAAGCATTAGAGATGTAAAAGGTTGGCTTTAGACTCTTCATTGGTGTTGGGGTGTTTACAGACGTTTCCTCTACTTGAGAACTTCATGTGTACAATATTATAAAAAAAAGTTAATATTTAACATTTGTTATTAACAACAATTTTACCAGTATGAAATTGATTGTTGTTACACTCTCATGATATGATTTTACAAACATTAAATATGTTGATATTAATCACGCTATGATTGATATTGTTTATAAAACTTATCCCAATGTATTTTGTTGGTCTCAATTGATACATGCTCATTTGTGAGTAGAAAGTTAATGATTCATATTATGTTACTTATAATTTTATATAAGAAAAATGTTAATATATGAGTTTGTTAATTGAACTTAATTAAAGAAAACTAAATATAATAGCTAAAAATATCTATTAGGTAGAAATATACTAGAAACAACAAAATTATTAAGTTTCAAAATTTATGGATACATATATATTTCGATCATCAGATAAAAAAATTGAGTGCATTCATATTTTCAGCAACATAATAATAAAAGTTGATCTTAATTGAAGAGATTAAGTATAAAAATTGAAAATTTTATACCTTAGGGGTAAGGTAAATGGCACTTCACAATAAAGTTAAGAGTATTTATTGATCTATAACCCTTTTGTAAGTAAATTTGTCATTTTCATGCTAAAGTTACCAATTTTTTTACAAAGATAAAAAAAGTTACCAATTACATCTTCACACTATATTGGACAATCAAGTGTTTAATATAATTAAATAAATATCAATAAATTAAAAAAAGTGAAAGTAGGAACCTTATTGCCAAGTAAAACAACCACACCCCAACAATGATTACTTTTACATACATCATATCAATTACATTCACCCAAAAAAGTCACACAATCAATAAAAATAGAGAATAACATTTTGTTTTATAATATAGTTGAAAATTTGGATAAATTACATCTATAAGAATAATTTTTGATATGTTTAATATAGAAGGCGCTCAAGTGTATACTTTAATAATATCATAGCTACTGAATTTTAATTAACGTCTCGAAATCATCATTAACAATTTCAATTTAAAATATTTTATAATCATGTTTATTATGAAAAAATATTTTATATTTTTCAATGTCAAACTATTCTCACTTTAAGTATTCAATAACAAACTATAAATAAGTACATAACATCAAAATACAAAAAATACAAAAGTTGAAAAATTAAAATTTTTATAATATCATCAAATTTTTGGATAATTGAGATGATTACGAATCATTTTGAGACATTAATTAATATTTTTTCATAATATTAAAAAGCACAAAGATTGGAATTTTTATTTTGAAATTGTGTGGATTATCGTGAAAATAGTAAGGTTTAATTTTAATTTAGTCTATTAAAATATGATAACTTTTCAACTCAAAACTTGAATATGAATTCTTGTTTTTTTATTCATGTTTTTTTAATTATGAAATACTAGCATTTACGTAAACAAAATTCAAAATAATAACATTGAATGTGAAATTTAAGATAGAGTCAGCAATTAATTTCTTGCAAGATAATGCAAGTAACAATAATAATATGACATGACCAAACAAAATAATATCCAAGGCAAAAATAGAAAAGGACCCATAATGGATAGCATCCCATACTTGGAACAGTTAAGGGTCCATGTCAATCATTTTCATGTTTGGTGTACACAAAATAAAATTATTTCAACTATAATTTCAAACTTTTATTATTTGAATGGTTAAAGAGTTCAAACGTTCGGTTCGATAGAAAATCCATCTTGCTGATTTAATTTATAAATGAGCATAGTTCGAGTATCATTTTAAGCCTCGATTTATAAACGAATCGAGTTTGAGCAAAGTGAAACTCGATCCGTAAACTCGTGAACCATTGGTTTTGATGAATCCTATGTATTTTGATTATGTCCAAACGTTTCAGAAGATGAAAACTTAATACCTCCTTACATATAGTTTACTATTGACTAATAATTTTTTGTGTACTTAGTCTTTGTGTAAGTTGCTCAGCAGGTGCTGAATGAATCTTTTCTGGATTGCCTAAAGAACTCAGAAGATCAGTTGTTGTAGTCAGAGTTTCAATTACTCAGAAGCTGGATACTCCGCTCTGAAGACGAAGTCTGCTAAAGCTTTCCTCAGAAGTTCTTTACAATCAGAAGTTTTGCCAATTGTGATCAGAAGACTAGACATCTGGAAAATTAGCTTCTGAAAGCTAAAGTCACGGGTTCTGGATAGCATTTAATGTTCTGACAAGTGCATTTAATGCAAGGCGCCAAAAGTTCAAAAAGCTGTTTTGTTGGAGCGCGCCTGTTTGTTCAAAAGAAACCAGAATTTCCTTGTCTACCCCCTGTTGATCCAATTGAAGGATGATTCCAGTCAGCCTCGTCTTTGATTTCAAATCACTTACCGGATTTAGTTAAAGAACAAGGATAACGGAATCAAAGTGTTTGAAGACCGTTTGAAGATTTGACAAATTAACGGCTACAACAACTGATGTCATCTCCTTTGAAGTTTCGAACTCTCCAACGGTCATCTTCAATCACTATAAATAGTAGCCAAGCTCCAAAGCATCAACATACGCGTGATCATCGAGCAAAATCTCAACGCACTGTTTTAACAAGAAAAACAGAGCAATACTTTCCATTCTCAATCTTTCTTAGCATAGTCTTAGTTAAAGTGAGAGAGTGAAGAAAAACAAGTTCATAATAGGAATCTTGTAAACTGATATCGTTTGTGATATTCAGTTAGATTTAAAGAGAGAAATCTAGTTGAGATTAGAGTTGGGTGAGAAATCCAGAAAACAGAGTATTGTTTGTTCTGGTGGAAATCCTTTAACTCTTTTTAGGCTAGTCAGAACTAAGTGAGAAATTAGCTTAAGTTCTGTTGATGTAAAGGAGCTTCTGAACTTGCCAAAAAAGTTCTGAATTGTGGATTTATAAAATCTCTGTAGGCTGCGACCTCAGGGGACAAGACGTAGTCACAGGACTTCTGTGGCGAACTTGGATAAATCGAATTGTTCAATCAGGATCTCCTGAACTTCTTTCTCCCTCTTATACTTGTTATTTTTGCTTCTGTGTACTTGCCTATATTTAGTGCTGAAACAGATTTCCTCTAAGTATCATTGTCTTTGTTCAGAAGACTGTCCAGAAGTTCCCAAATCAGAACTTCTGTTGCTGAAAACAGTCTAACTGTGTTTAGGCAGAATTTCCCTCAGAAGCAACTTCTATAAGCTTGCCTCTGACTCTGAGAAAATTTGACTCTGAAATTTAAGTTTCCCGAAAAACTTAGAAAATTTCAGTTTTCGTCTTTGACACCTATTCACCCCCCTCTAGGTGATTCTGTTCTTGATAGGGCCAACAAGTGGTATCAGAGCGAAGGTCACTTCGCATATTTACTAAAGATCTAACAATCTAAGTGTAAGATCCTATCAGAATCAACAGAGATGGCTAGTAGACACCAGCCTGAGAATTCTTCTCACTTCATAGTTCCAGAAGGTTCCTCTACTACTAGACCTCCATTATTTAATGGCAACAACTACTCATACTGGAAGAAAAGGATGATGTACTTCATCCAAGCTCAGAACATGAGTGCTTGGTATGTCATCACTAATGGTGATTTCATTCCTACCAGAATGGAACAAGGTTTAGGGAATGTTGTCATTCCTCAGAGAGAATATACTGATGACATCCTAAAAAAACTCCAAACTAATGCTTCAGCAATAAATATGTTGCATTGTGCACTTACAGCTACTGAATATAACAAAGTTTCTTCTTGTGAAACTGCACAGGATATTTGGAACAAGCTGGAAGTCACATATGAAGGAACAGGAAAAGTGAAGCAATCTAAAGTCAACCAACTCATGAGAGAATATGAGTTATTTGAAATGCTTGATAAAGAATCTATTTCAGACATGAACTCTAGATTCACCAAGATAGTCAATGACTTGAAGAGTTTAGGAAAAGATATTGAAGAATCTGATCGAGTGAAGAAGATTGTCAGAAGCTTACCAAGGTCTTGGCAAGCCAAGAAGACTGCTATTGAAGAAGTTCAGGATTTGAGCTATTACTTGTACGATGAGCTCATTGGGTCCCTAATTACCCATGAGATGTCATTAAAGAATCATGACCTAAGAGAAAGGTCAGAAGGAAAAAGAGTAGTCCTGAAAGCAGAATCTTCTGAAGAATCCTCTGAAGATGAGGAACTGGCTAGCTGACCAGGAAGTTCAAGAAGGCCTTTAGAAAAGGCAGAGGTGGAAACTACAAGAAGCCTTTCAGGAGCTTTGACAAGAAAACTCCTGATTCTGGTGAAAAGTTCAAGAGAGATCCAAACAAGCCTATTGTGTGCTATGGATGTCAGCAACCGGGGCACATTAAGCCTAACTGTCCGGAGCTGAAGAAAGATAAGAAGAAGTTCAAGAAAGCAATGCTGGCTGCTTGGTCAGACTCTGAGACCAGCAGTGATCCTGAAGAAAAGGAAGAGCAAGCTCAGATATGTTTTATGGCTATTGATGAGCCAACTTCTGAAGATGTCACAGGAGAAACTTCCGCACCTCCTGAAGCTACATATGATTCCGAGGTAAACATATCTTCTGAACAAAATATCTTTGATTCTCTTGAAGAACTCTATAGTATGTTCAAGTACCTGAAAAGGAAATTGGACAAGAATGAGGCTGACAAGTTTCTTAGGTTTACTCAAGTTTATTCTGACATGAAAGTGTTAGAAGAAAAACTGTGTAAACAATTCAGCACTCCTGCTGATGGCTCTAAAGTCAAAGGCAAGGAAAAGCTGCCTCTGGGAAGTGATAAACCCCAGAAGAAGAAGAAACCTGTCATTCCCTCTCTTCTGAAAGAGATAGCTTCTCCTCCTGATGTTGGAACCTCTGAGAGTGCTGGTATAGCCTCTGAAGATGTTGGTCCTTCTCAGAAGAAGAAGAAATCTCCCAGGAAGCAAAGGGAAAGATCCAAGAACCCTCCCTTTTGCAAACTTTGCAAGAGTGATGGTCACTGGTTAAAGGATTGCAAGTACCATATTAAAAACCTCTTGCAATCTGAGATATCATTAAAACCTGCTGAAGAAAAATCTAACTCTGAAGGACCCAATAAGGATTGGGTACCTGTCACTAATTGATTGTGTTGCAGGTGGCTCTGAGTGCTCCATCAATGTCAAAGCTGTGGTACATTGACAGTGGGTGCTCAAGGCATATGACAGGTGATGAAAAAGCATTCATCACATTTGATCCTAAAAGAGGTGGAAAAGTCAGCTTTGGAGATGCCCAGAAAGGAAGGATACTTGGTTCTGGATCCATAGGAACTAATCCTCCGATTGAAGATGTCTCCCTAGTCAGAGGCCTGAAGTTCAATCTCATGAGTGTTGCACAACTGTGTGATAAAGGTAGAGATGTTGTCTTCAGCTCCTCTGGATGTAAAATCTTGGACAGTAAGTCAAGGGAAGTTATTCTAACTGCTCCTAGAGTTGAAAATGTTTTCATGCTGAATCTTGAGAATCTTTGCAAAAATATATTCTTGATGTCCAAAGAGGATACCTCCTGGCTCTGGCATAGAAGACTTGCTCATGTGAGCATGGACCTTCTGGCCAAAATAGCTAGAAATCAATTGGTTGAGGGTCTGCCTGAAATTAGTTTTAAAAAGAATCATTTATGCAATGCTTGCCAATCTGGTAAACAATCCAGAAGCTCTTTTAAAACTAAGAAAGTCATTTCAACTAAAAGACCTTTGGAATTACTTCATATGGATCTTTTTGGCCCTGTTCAACCAATGAGCATGGGTGGAAAGAAGTATGCCTTTGTCATTGTAGATGACTATTCAAGATTCACTTGGGTCATTTTGCTGTCTAGCAAAGATGAGTCACTTGGATGTTTCTCAGTTCTGATAAAGAAACTTGAGAATGAAAGGAATGAAAAGGTTGTCCATATCAGAAGTGATAATGGTGGAGAATTCAAAAACTTTAGGTTTGAAGAATTCTGTGAAACCAAGGGAATTGATCATAACTTTTCTGCTCCCAGAACTCCTCAACAAAATGGGGTAGTAGAAAGGAAGAATAGAACTCTGGTTGAGATAGCCAGAACTATGATCAATGAAAGAAGGCTTCCTAAGTACTTTTGGGGAGAAGCTGTGAACACAGCTTGCTATGTTCTGAATAGAGTACTAATCAGAAGCATTCTGAACAAGACCCCTTATGAACTCTGGAAAGGTCGAAAACCTAAAATAGGCTATTTCAGAACCTTTGGTTGCAAGTGTTATGTTTTGAATACAAAAGAATATCTTTCAAAGTTTGATTCAAAGGCAGATGAGGCCATTTTTCTTGGTTACTCAACACATAGTAAAGCATATAGGGTTTTTAATAAGAGGACTCAAACTTTAGATGAATTTGTTCATGTGCAGTTTGATGAGACTAACCCCGCAGATAGTAGAGCTCCTGATGAAGATGTAGTTCAAGCTCCTGAAGTTACATCTCCTGATGAAGAAGAAGATGTTTCTCCCAGAGCTGCTGAAGTGGTTCCTCCTGTTGCTGAACAAGCTCAAGAAGAGAATCCCACTCCAGAAGTCAACTTCCTTCCAGAAGATGCTCCTATATATGATTCAACAAATGATGAACAGGTTTCAGAAGACTCATTGGATGTACCAAGAGAAGTTAGAACTCATAGGAATCATTCCTTAGAGAACATAATTGACTCTGTTCATAATCCTGTCATGACCAGAGCTCAGCTCAGAAGATACATGGGGAATGTGGCTTTTGTGTCACTTCTGGAACCCAAGGACTTCTATGAAGCTGCTGATGATGACTCCTGGTTAATGGCAATGCAAGAAGAACTTGACCAGTTCAAAAGGTCAGAAGTTTGGAATTTGGTTCCCAGACCTAACAACATAAAGGTTGTTGGAACTAGATGGGTTCTGAAGAACAAACTTGATGAATTTGGAAATGTTGTGAGGAACAAGGCAAGGCTTGTTGCTCAAGGTTACAGTCAGCAAGAAGGCATAGATTATGGTGAAACTTTTGCTCCTGTTGCAAGATTAGAAGCCATTAGAATCTTATGTGCTTTTGCATCATACAAAGGTTTTAAGCTTTTTCAAATGGATGTGAAAAGTGCATTCTTGAATGGTTACATTGATGAGGAAATCTATGTGTCTCAACCTCCTGGTTTTGAAGATCCTAAGTTTCCTGATCATGTGTACAAGCTGAAGAAAGCATTGTATGGACTGAAACAAGCTCACAGAGCTTGGTATGAGAGACTGAGAAAGTTCCTTCTGTCTAAGGGGTTTGTCAGAGGCTGTGTTGATACAACTCTGTTCACTCTGAAGAAGAACAACGATATCCTTATAGCTCAGGTATATGTTGATGATATTATATTTGGTGCTACTAATGAATCTTTGTGCAGAGAGTTCAGTGACCACATGAAGGCTGAGTTTGAAATGTCTATGATGGGAGAGTTAACCTTCTTCTTAGAACTTCAGATCAAGCAAAGTAATGATGGTGTGTTTATCAATCAAGCCAAGTACACTAGAGAAGTGCTGAAGAAATTTGGCATTATGGACTCTAATGCTGTTGATATTCCAATGGATGTCAGCAAAGACATTGATGATGAAGAAAAAGCTGGTAAACCTGTAGATATAAAAACCTACAGAGGTATGATTGGTTCTCTTTTATACCTAACAGCCAGCATGCCAGATATACATTTTGCTGTGTGTTTTTGTGCTAGATATCAATCAAAGCCAAGAGAAATTCATGATGTTGCTGTCAAAAGAATTCTCAGATATCTTAAAGGCACACCAGAAGCTGGTTTGTGGTATCCCTGTAGTTCTGATTTCACTCCTATAGGATACACAGACTCTGACTATGGTAGAGATAAATTGAAAAGGGTCAGCACTTCTGGTAGTTGTCATTTTCTGGGGGAGTGCCTAGTCTCCTGGCATAGCAAGAAGCAAACCTCTGTGGCTCTCTCAACTGCTGAAGCTGAGTATGTTGCTGCTGGAAGTTGTGTTTCTCAGATGCTCTGGATCAAGCAACAAATTGCTGACTATGGAGTCATCCCTGGAACAATTACAATCTACTGTGATAACAAGAGTGCAATTGATCTTTCAAAGAATCCTATTCAGCACAGCAGGATGAAGCATGTTCATATTAGGCATCACTTCTTAAGAGATCATGTTCTGAAAAAGGATATTATCATTACTCATGTTCCCTCTGAAGAGAATCTTGCTGACATGTTTACTAAGCCTCTGGCTGGTATGTCTTTCAGCAACTTACGAGAAGGCATTGGTATGACTTATCCTCTTCAATAACTTAGTTTAATTATTTCTGTGTATCTTAAGGGTTTAATCGTTTAAGATAATTAAGTGATAATTAATTCTAATCATGATTTGACACTTAAGCATGCGTTATCTACTGCATTTTTACGGCGCTGTTCTGTGTTTAACGGTTATCTGTTCCCTTTTAAACGGTGTTTATTTGCTTTTTGAATTGGAACGGTTTCTTGTTTGGGTATAAATAGAGGTTTCCCATACTTAGAAGTTTTTACTCTCATTTTCCTTGCCATTAGAATTTCCATAGATTTTCTGTGTTCTCCTCTCTCTAAAACCTTAACCTAATTTCTTATATCTTCAAATGGCTCAAGAAATCACTGTCACTCACGTCTTCACCACTGAATCCAAAAAGAAAGTTAGCGAATCTAGGGTATTCACCTCTAGGTTCCTAGATGATGAAGTTAAATCCACTAAACCTATCTCCAAATGGCTTAGTGCTCAAAACTGGAATTCATTCGTCTCTCTCGATGAATTTATCTATCCTAAGTTAGTCACCGAATTCTATCAGAACCTCCATTTCTTTTCAAATGAGGAGGATGTTCTACACTCAGTAGTCGGGGAAATTGAGATTGAGGTCAGCAGGGCTTCTATTTCTCAAGTGATTGGTATTAATGATGAAGGAATCATCATTGGTGATGATGGTTCAGTAGATGGTTTTACAGAAGTTAACTGGGCTAGACCAGATCTAAGTGCCAAGGAAACATATGCCACCTGGCTCACTCAGCACCAGAGGTGGGCACACTATTTGACTACCAATGTTTTCCTTCCGAAGGCTGGAGGAGTTAATTGTGTTTCCAACAGGGAAAGGGTGTTTATGTGGCACTTGGTCAACCAGAAGAAGATCAACTTACCTGCCATGCTGATAAGGCAGATGAAGAATGTAACGACCGTGAGTGCATTAGCATATGGCTCACTCCTGACAAGGTTGTTTGAGGCAGCCTCTGTTGTGATTTCAGGAGAAGGTGTTACGAGTAAGAGTACTATTCTGAAGATGCATACCTTCAGGAACCTCAACTTTGGTGTGACTCCGAAGAAGAATGAGAAGGGCTCCTCTGTGAGTATTGCTCAGAAGGAAATTGTTGAGGCTGCTGCTCAGAAAGGAAAGAATGCTGCCAAGAAAGGCAAGGGAAAGAAGGGATCAAGTAAGTTGGTCCTGACCGTTGAGAAAGTGGTTGTCTCAGAACCTCTTCCCACGATGGTTCAAACAACAATCAGTGTTGAACCCTCTGGCAAGATTGTTGCTGAGAAACCTAAGGATGTTCCTAAGAAGGAAGCTCAGGATGCTGAGGACGCACGCCTTGCTGAAAGAGAGAAGGCTGCTGAAGCTGAGAAGGTTGCAAGAGTTGTGGCTCTTGCTGATTAGAAGAGAAAGCAGAAGGAAGCAGAAGACAAGTTAGCAGCTGAAAGAGAAATTGCTGCAAAGGCTAAGGCTGATGCAAGAATCATTGCATGCGCTGCTGAACTTGAGAATGTGGAGTTCTCAAAGAATGTTGAGACTTCAGAGGATGGAGAAGAGCTTGAGAATATCTCTCTCTCTACTCGGATTAGCTCAAAGGCTGCTGAAGAGGATGAGGACTCTGAAGATATTCCTCTCTCCAGAAGAATCCCAAGGAAGAAGATGTCAGCAAAGAGAAGGTCTCTGATAAAAAAGGACTTCTCTATTGCTTCGAGTACTGAACTGGAAGAATCAATTCCTAAAAAAGAGGACTTGGTTGATGACGAAGACATGATGGATGTGTCTGGTGAGAAGGATGCTGATGCTCCTGTTATTGAGAACTGACTGAGGATAGTGATCAAGAGCCTGATACTATCATTCAGAATGCTGTGAACTTTGCTGAAAACATCGACACTGATGATTTTCTGGATAACGTTCTTCTGGGTCAAGGGAGAAATCCTGGTGAAAGAGATGCTTCTGAAACTCTGTTCAGAATGGCTCATATCTTTGCTGAGCCCATTTCAACATTTGATCCAAACCTCTCTGAACAGGTTATTCCGTCTCCACCTCATACTTCTCATCCATCCTCTCCTCATACTCCTCATCCATCTCCTTCACTACCTTCTGTCACAGAAGTTAGTGATTCTCACACTTCCATTCCTCCTACAACTTCAACTTCTGAGGTTGTATCTCCTCCAATTATTCCTCCTTCTGGATCCTATTCAGAAGTGAATCTAAATTCTGCTCCCATCTTCACTGATTCCATAGCCACATCCACTACCTCCTCCATACCTACTTCCTCTGTAAGTCCATCAATTGGATTTACTGCTCCATCTTTCTCACTGCCATCTACTTTACCTTCCATTTCTCCTACCATTTCGTCCTCTACCACCAATACCATCCCTTCCTCAAACACTCAAATTCCTCCTCTCTCAACCTCTGGACATGCACCTCCTGTGTGTGATCCCTTAACTACCTCCTCCACTACCTCGTGCTTTGCTGGGTTGTCATCTAACTATGACTTCCTGCGCCAACACATGAATCGGGATGATCTGGATACTAGGTTTGGTAGTTTTGGCTTCATGGGCAGAGCTTCTGGTGCATCCGAAGCTGGTGGTGCTCCTAGTGTTGAGGAGTTGAGAAGAATGAGTCAGAGTGGCTCTGATGAACTGTTGAATAGATTTGCTGGTATGGGGCAAAGGACTTCTGCTGCTGACATGTATGCTCAGGGCATTGTGCTGCAAGAATTACATTCTTTGAAAGCTCAGAACCTGCAGCTCATGACTATGCTTCAAATGCAAGATCCTTCTGTTTACATACGCAATCTTTCTACACTTCATCTAGCTACCTATGATGAGCTGTACAAGTTAAGAGAATTAGCTCTGACTCTTCCTTCTCTGGATAACATTGCTCTTGCTTCTTCTCTGAAGGTCAATGAGAATCTGGAGATATTGACAGAAGAAGTCAAGGAAGCAAACGAGCATTATGAGGCTCATGAGAAGATGCTCCCAAGTAAGATTGATGACCTGCAAAGTACAGCCAATCACATTCTGAGAGAAGTGAAATCTTCTGCTCAAGGTTCATCATCTTCCGGGGCTGCTAAGATTGTATATGACATCACTCCTGATCTCAACAATCGACTCTCCAACATTGAGTCTGTTGTATCTGCTCAGAACGCACAGATTGCTGAGCTTACTGAACTTCTGAAGGTTATGCACACTCAAGCACGAGAACAAGAGAAGACTCTTCACAATTGTTATAGGTTTGTTCGAGGACAGACTTATATTCAGAATGAGCATCTCACTGCTGCTGTGTATGCTAACAATAGGTTGATCAAGCTCCTTCTTGAAGACGTTCAGAAACAGCGACCTATGTTTGGTCAGACCTTTGATCATATGAAGACCATTGATGATGACTTCAGAAGACGAATGGATATGATCAATACTGTGCGACCAACTCCTGTGCAATATCAGACTGCTCTGAATGTTCAGCAAAAATTGAAATCTCAGGGTGCTCTTGGTGTTGCTGTTGGTTCTGGTCAAACGGGGGAGAAGTCTGGTCAGAAGAGATCAAGTGCTGCTGAAGGTTCCAGTGTTGTTCCTCCTCCTCAGAAGAAACCTAGGAACTTGTAATCTTTTAGGACTTAAGCTTCTTAGCTAGGTTCTGGGTTGGGTAGTCTTTGTCTTAGGACTTTTCTGCTCTTCTGATTATTCTGGTTCTTATGTTGACTTCTGAATTAATTTATATACACTGAATCTTCCTTATACTCTATTGTGTCTCTGACTTCTTACTTTTTGCTTATGTTTCTGTTTTGACTTAGTAAATTACACTTCATTAAATCTAACAACTTAATCTTAAGTCTTTTTAAGTCTATACAGATTGCTGAAGTTCACCATTTACACTAAAATGGGGAAGTTAATTTACTCAGAACTCATGAAACATTTGCATCAGGAAGTCTCTTTCTAAACCTCATGTTTTCTTTTACCTTCTGACCATGGTTTGTCCATAACCAAAATGGGGGAGAATGATGAACTCTATGTATTTTGATTATGTCCAAACGTTTCAGAAGATGAAAACTTAATACCTCCTTACATATAGTTTACTATTGACTAATAATTTTTTGTGTACTTAGTCTTTGTGTAAGTTGCTCAGCATGTGCTGAATGAATCTTTTCTGGATTGCCTAAAGAACTCAGAAGATCAGTTGCTGTAGTCAGAGTTTCAATTACTCAGAAGCTGGATACTCCGCTCTGAAGACGAAGTCTGCTAAAGCTTTCCTCAGAAGTTCTTTACAATCAGAAGTTTTGCCAATTGTGATCAGAAGACTAGACATCTGGAAAATTAGCTTCTGAAAGCTAAAGTCACGGGTTCTGGATAGCATTTAATGTTCTGACAAGTGCATTTAATGCAAGGCGCCAAAAGTTCAAAAAGCTGTTTTGTTGGAGCGCGCCTGTTTGTTCAAAAGAAACCAGAATTTCCTTGTCTACCCCCTGTTGATCCAATTGAAGGATGATTCCAGTCAACCTCGTCTTTGATTTCAAATCACTTACCGGATTTAGTTAAAGAACAAGGATAACGGAATCAAAGTGTTTGAAGACCGTTTGAAGATTTGACAAATTAACGGCTACAACAACTGATGTCATCTCCTTTGAAGTTTCGAACTCTCCAACGGTCATCTTCAATCACTATAAATAGTAGCCAAGCTCCAAAGCATCAACATACGCGTGATCATCGAGCAAAATCTCAACGCACTGTTTTAACAAGAAAAACAGAGCAATACTTTCCATTCTCAATCTTTCTTAGCATAGTCTTAGTTAAAGTGAGAGAGTGAAGAAAAACAAGTTCATAATAGGAATCTTGTAAACTGATATCGTTTGTGATATTCAGTTAGATTTAAAGAGAGAAATCTAGTTGAGATTAGAGTTGGGTGAGAAATCCAGAAAACAGAGTATTGTTTGTTCTGGTGGAAATCCTTTAACTCTTTTTAGGCTAGTCAGAACTAAGTGAGAAATTAGCTTAAGTTCTGTTGATGTAAAGGAGCTTCTGAACTTGCCAAAAAAGTTCTGAATTGTGGATTTATAAAATCTCTGTAGGCTGCGACCTCAGGGGACAAGACGTAGTCACAGGACTTCTGTGGCGAACTTGGATAAATCGAATTGTTCAATCAGGATCTCCTGAACTTCTTTCTCCCTCTTATACTTGTTATTTTTGCTTCTGTGTACTTGCCTATATTTAGTGCTGAAACAGATTTCCTCTAAGTATCATTGTCTTTGTTCAGAAGACTGTCCAGAAGTTCCCAAATCAGAACTTCTGTTGCTGAAAACAGTCTAACTGTGTTTAGGCAGAATTTCCCTCAGAAGCAACTTCTATAAGCTTGCCTCTGACTCTGAGAAAATTTGACTCTGAAATTTAAGTTTCCCGAAAAACTTAGAAAATTTCAGTTTTCGTCTTTGACACCTATTCACCCCCCTCTAGGTGATTCTGTTCTTGATAGGGCCAACAAGTTTTATAGATAAATTCAACCCTAGTTTTTATGAACAAGTTCGTGAGCAAAGGTTATTGCAAAAAAATTTAATTAATAATTAGTCAACGATTTTTGGACCTCACGTCAAGTAAACATGTGCGGAATCTCATGAAAAAATCCAACTGCTCTATATCAGGCTTCTCGCAACCAAATATTTATTGGGACGTTCTAATGACAAACTTGGATTCCATCCCTACCCAACTCGGAGAAGCATTTGGAATGTGTTATTTCTTGCTTTGCATTTAGTCTCTACTTGTATATTGGTCATGGCAGTGCGGTTCGTGTTCGGAACAATCCCTGATCGGAGAAAGAGTAATTTACGTGTTATGTAACTCCCCCAAGGCACAAGGTTTCCCAATGTTAATATCAAATAGGGTTAGACACATGTACTTGAGATACTATAGTGAATCAAATATCCGTGAAAGAAGATTTAGAATCCAAACCAAACTTGTGTCAAAATTTTTATCGAATCGGGTCGAATACGAACAAATAAGTCAATAATTCAATTTAACTATAAATATTTCTTTTTTCAAATATTTGATCGTAAAATAGTCATAGTTAAGGATTTTTTGCCCTCATTTCATAAGAAAGACAATTGACAAAAAAAAAATGGTAAAAGTTGTTAGAAATTTGCCTAAATATACCATCAACATAACATGTATACATTAAAATAGAAATAGAACTTCCATATCCAAATACCAACCTCACAGAATAAAAATAACTGAAAAAACTGTTTATTTCCCTAATCAACACCAATCAACCAATCAATTTCCACCAAAATGCACATTTATAATCCAAATCAAAACAACCCAGAAAAAAAGATCACATCTTTTTTACATTCTCTCCCCCAAAATAACAAGAGGGAGAGAATTTTTATTTTCTTTTCCCCAAATTTTCACCTTTTTTTATTTTTCCATACCTTTTATTTCTTCTTTCCAAAATTTGAAAAATGGGCTGTGGAAAATCAAAAGAAGCTGTTGCTACAGAAAATACAATAACTCTGAAGAAAATAAAGAAAGGAGCAAATGTTAATCAAATAAAGCATGAAGAAATAAAAGAGATTAATACTCATAATGAAGAATATTTTTCTCCAAGGAGAAATGATGATGATCATGAGATTGAATCTGAGAGTTCTGAGTATTTTTCTCCTAAAATTGGATCAGGAAAAGTTATTTTTTTCACTGATTCTATTAAATTATTGGGGGAGGATAATAGTAATGATTCTCAGGAGATTTTCATTGATCCTGGAAAAGAAAATGGTTTGTGATTTTTTTCCTTCTTATAGCTTACATTGCATACCAAGAAATATTTATCTTATGTTGTTGAATAGATAGTTACACGGTTATTTTTAAGTATTAGCCTAGTGGTTAGTAAAAGATATTAGGCTCTGCTCGACGGCTGAGACCCAAAGACTAGTCAGGGACTAATTGGGGGATTAGTCGTGGACTTAGGTGATCCAATTGATCTAGTTGGAATATTGATTTTGAGTGCTAAGTGGTGTCTAATTGGTCCATACAACCTCCTCCATTTACAATTCTGAATTGAACTTTAGAAAAAATTTGGATTTTTAATTAGTCTGATACTCATGTAACACGTATTAGAATAAGTAATTGACATATATGAAAAAAACCTAATAATATCTTACGTGTCATTATAGGAACTAAAATAGGAGAGCTCGTGGTTTAAAATGTTATTTAAAATTCAACAGGTCGTTTGTCGTTTTAGACTAATTTGACAAAACAAACAAATTGAAGGCCTAAATAGTAAATTGTGCATATTTCTTATGTATAATAGTTGATGAATTTTGTGCATTTTACAGGAGAGAATCCAAAGAACAAGGAAAGAGCATATCTAAGGAAACAATAAAAAAGGCCAATTTAGAAGAAGAGAAAATACAGAAAGCTCAGGAGGTACCCTTTTGTTCAATTTAATATACATGGGTCGGGCTACGTCAGGCCTCACAGGTTTAAAACTGAAAAGTCTCAGCCAAAGTCTAATCCAACCCGCTATTCGTTTCACCGGGTTTGGCCTGGATCAGGCCACTCTATTTCCGTAAACCCATACCCGGCACAAATTTAGGACCGGATTGAAACTAATATCACTTTCCCATGTCCAAACCGAGTCAATTACACACAGGTCTAGGCATGTAGCTCGGCTCGTAAACGTGTGTAGCCTTGTGATATTGTAAAAGAAACTTGAAGGCTCTAACATTTGAGTTTTTCTGCAGGAGAAGTGAAGAGATTTCAATATTTGAAGGACATTGAAGGCAGCCTGAAGGAAAGAAACCAAGAATGACAAGAATGAATTTATATCTCTTGTTCTTTTTCTAGGTTTATAGTTTTCCTAGGTTGTTTGTAAATTCCAATTCCCAGTTAAAATTGAGATAATAAAAAGAGCTTCAATTTCGAATCCGAAAAAATACTGCACAAAATTTAAAAGTTAATGGTCAAACTAACTTACAACATTTCAGCATTTGTTTGTTAATCGACACTATAAAAGGCTCGAATACACATAACTTGCAATAAATTATAGTCGCAGAACGAGTGCTAACAAACCCTCAATATGGTGCCAAAAATGAGCACACCCTTGGGTGTAATTTGGGTCGGGGATAAAACTCCTGTAACTATCTTTATAACAGACCCACGATATGTGGATAAAACTCTTCAAAACCATAACAAACCCTCAACGTGGGTAACTATTTCAGTTTACGTTTGTACATAAAACTTGAACCTAACGTAGTGCTACTTTCAAACCAAACATGTATAATTTTTTTAAATATATAGCTAAGTAAACACCGTTTTGTCGTATCATAATGTTGTTATGTAGTATATATATTTACATGATTATATACGTAACAAACGGTATAAAATGATAATCATATCACAAATAACACCTTTCAATCACTTCTCCACAGAAAATCTCTACATAATAGTCTATACATATTTATCAAAGAAAGGAACTTATTTTACCATTGACTAACAACACTGAAACTAAAAAGAGCAAATAAAAAATGGACTTATTATATATAAATATATTAGATATATATACAAGATATACGTGTTCATATAAGTGTACATAAGTTGACATCTATTTACACATTTTCGAATTTTCTACCCATTGAGGCCTCCGACAATCTTCACCGGCGAACCCTTCTCAGACGGACTCCAAACATAATAATGAAAATGAATTTTGTTTGGAAGAGAAAACTCATACCAGAAATAATGCCTATGCTTTGCATTGTTCATCCAGAACAATGTCCTAAACATTGTTGCTCCTACCTTGATTCTCTGTATTCAATTTGATGATAGAAGAGTTGGGATTTCTTGACAAAATAACATTTCCCGTCTCATCGGTTTTGCTATATACCTTCAATCCAGAATTCATCACGATTCCACAAGATCTCCATGCATCTCCTTGTAATGCAACGCCGAAATATATTAAATGGTCTGCAATGCTGTTACCACTTACTGACCTGCAAAGTTAGGACAAGTGAAACATTAATATATTAGTCTAAGCATTAGGGCAGAGAGTTTATAAATGTGTCCCCGTACAGGAGTAGGGGTGGCAATTGCATACATGACCCACCATCGTGACACGGACTCAACACAAATTAAGAGTATTTGAGTTTATTAGATAGAGGAGCAAGGAGTTTACAGATGTGTCCCCTTTCCTGGGGTACTAAGGAGTAGGGGTGGCAATTGCATACAGGACCCAACCAACGTGATGCAAACTCAATTTAGTGGATTAGTGTTTTATTGCTAAGTTAATGGGCCATCTTTCGGTTTACTTGAAATCCTTTTGTGTCAGGTAAAGACTGATCCACAAACCCGAAAATATAATCATATAGTAACTGAGTGGTCATCTAGGGGCATTAGCCAGCTATCTCTGTCTCGACCATGAATCTTATCACTCAATTGTCTAAATGTGGCCAACATTGACCCCTATTGTTTTACATGTTACTTTCACTACAGATAGTACAAGTAAATGCAAGCCACGGATATCACATGAATCTCCTATATTTATCTTTAATCAAGACATTAAATTTTTTTATATACGACCCATACATAAGTCATGAAGTTAATACAAAACAAGTGATTTAGGAGTTTGCTAAAAAGGTTTTGGGCTCAAATTTAGAGTCAATCAAGGTTAACCAGATAATCTTAATCCTTAAATAACATGACAAATTAAAATTATTTCTATATCCTCTTATATCACTATGTGTCAAAAACAGTAGAAAGATTAGATGTGACTTGCGAACACGACACGAAAACATGCAACAAGGAAAAATCACATACACAAATTGGTCAACTCAATCATGACACAAATTTTTTTGGGTTGGGTTAGGGTTTACTCATTGTACAGTAATCCAATAACTGAACAATACGAGCATGACTCATCTGCACGAATTGCCACACCTACTAAGGAGTTGATTTTGAAATTTCTTAATATTGAAAAAAAAATTGAAATGAAACCAAGTTCAATATTATTGTGTTCAAGGAAATGCTCACCTGCTACATTCTGGGTCTTCCCCAGATCCATCACAAACCTTCTCTACTGTGTAGACCAGACTCCCCACTCCTAAGTTATAAAGCCACACCTGCAAAGGAAACAAGTAGGGGAAAATTTCAGAAACATTTCTATGAAAATATGCACAAGAATGTGATGGAGGATGTGGCTGGGGAGGCTCCTATTTCCTAAGCACATGTCCTGGAATTGAAACTGCCCAATCACCAAGACATGATGGCATCCTATTCGAAGGTAATATAGTCAATCTCGTATTGCATAGAAGACGCAACATGGTTAACAGTCACCAGTATTTCTCATTCTAAAGCAAATGGTGAACAGTCTAACAAAATTTCGCTGTGGGAATTTTGTCCACAAAAAGAAGTATTCCATTTAAATGCTTTAGTGCCATTGAGTGCATGACGTTACTATATTAAAGTCACTGGTCATTCACATAAGCATGGAAGCTTTACCTCTCTCGGAAAGTGGTGGTATGTCTTTGTAGGGAAATAAGTATAGTATGGAGGCAAATGAGGCACAATATCATGGTCGTGTGTGATTCTGAAGGTATGTGGCACAAGTCGGATATAGTATGATGCAAAAACGGAATTTCCAATGCGCGGCTGTCCAAATGTTATAACTTGAACATTCTTGGCTCCGAGGTTAACCTGAGAATAAACAGAAACTCATTTAACAGAAGTTCGCAAGGAAAAGCACAAGGAGCTATGTCCAAATGACAAGTAAATTTTGATTACCGTTAGATCAAGTCCACAGAAGGCAGCCATTGCCCCTCCCATTGAATGCCCCGTCACCATGATGCCAAGTTCACCATAATAATCCTTTGCTCTCTTGACAGCACTTACAATTACAGGGCGCATTGTTGTGTTATGGTATGCAGAATAAAATCCATGGTGCACCTTAAACATTGTAATAAAAAAAAGTACAACTTTTAGTCACATACATACTGATTCAATATTCATAAAAACGTTTGTATCATACACACCATTGCATCGGGCATGTCAGGGTAATTCAGATCAAGCTGTTTCCAGAATAAGTCTGAAATCCAATTCTGCAAGCTGTAGAAATGCAATTCTGTAAGAAACAAACCAGGCAAATTTACAAGCTAAAATGACCTCAGCAGAAATGTAATCCCTAAACCGAAAACACTTTCTTTTATGCTTTATTTATGGATACTGGTAAGGCTTAAATAAAATATACACTACAGGAAAATTCCCCAAATCCACAGTAATGCGAGAGACAAAAGCATGCAAAGACTTATATTTTGTTGTTAGATACTTGCAGCCTTGAAAGCAAAACAGACCCAAAAATTAAGATTTTCGACCTTGCATAGAATTTGATGCACAGTTAACTGGTCAAGCTGGGGTGTTTCTAAGATATATATCATACATGAACATGTTCCATGGTCCTACATACAAGCACATACAAGTATAAACGTGTGCATAATTCCTGCACTTGCTAGAGCATTTCGAAGCTCAGTGGTATCAAGTTTATCTTTCCTATGTAGGTTTAACTAGGGTATAAGGCAATGCATACCTGTTTTCTTGAGTTCCTCGAAATGCAATAACTATGGCATTAAGATCCTTGGCCACACCAACATATGCCTATTAAAAATAGATATAATTACTTTAAGATTCTAAAAACAAACGAAAAAGAAGAAAAATAAGAGGATTCATAATTCTTTTAACATGCAAGTTATGGAAAGAAATCAACCTGCAAACAGTGCTGAACATCAACAATCAGCTCTATAATCTCAAATCCCTGTTTCCATTCAAAGAAATAAAAATTAGACCGTCAAAATAGAATGATCTCTGGTTATACAAGTGATGCCAGAAAATTTAAAAATTAATTACCGCAGTCAAATCATCACATCTTGGACATGTCCAAGTAAACAATTCTGTCAAATCTGACATATAGACCTGCAAGTTCACAGCTTTCATCATACGCGTGATGATCATGACAAGATTCAAGTTTCACAATTATAATAAGCAGCACCACCTTCTGAAATTCATGGTCTCAGATTCGGTGATATAACAAACTTACCGCAGAAGCATATTCAACCATTATTCTAGCGAGAGTTTGATTGTACTTAGGTAAATGATTGATATCCTTGTGTTTCTGCCTAATCTTGAGTTCTGCAGCACAGCATAAAAACGTTCTCAGTTCACATCATTTTATACTCTTTAAGTTTACAATAGTCATCCACTATATTCTTCAACATACAAACATGCATTTCCTAATAACTTCTAGAGATCGTACAGAGATTTCAGCAAAAGAAACTGCCATTGAATACTCCTCCAGGAAAACCAAACTCTTTATATTGATTATTGAGCCATAAAATCAAACCCAATTCCCAATCATCAAATGGACTACATAAACACAGTGCATTTACAGAATTGAGGAAATACTCCTAGTTTCTCCACTTTTTCAAGCTACAAGTATAGGTCATCATAGACATGCCAATAATACACGCAATTTCCCAATCTCACAACTACTCATCTTTTGCATACAGATAAGCACTAGTTACAGGTTATAATTAGAAAAAAATAAATTTGCTGCCAATCATGGTTAAGGCATTGAAAATTCAAGATTCGTGATTAAACTTATAACATTCCAGTAAGCTCTAATAATCCAATTTCAACCAATTACTGGCACTGTTTTAAAGGAAGGACACCTTGAACCGCCTAGGCGCTCAAAATGGAGACTGGACCGATCAGACCGCCTAGGTTCTCAAAAATCCAACTAGTCCCCAACTAATCCCCAAATATACCCCGACTATAGGTCATCATAGAGTAGAGATGCCAATAATACACACAATCTCCCCAATCTCACAACTACTCATCTTTTGCACATAGATTACATGTTATAGTTAGATGAAAGAATAGCTGTCAATCATGGTAAGGCATTAAAATTTGCTAGATTAAAAGATGTCGTTGGACATTAATTAACTATCAGCTCGAGCTATTAGTTCAATCAGTTAAGCAACATGGTACAAAAGCCTCTCTAATCAAGTGATCCAGGGTTCAAATCCTAGTAGCCCCTAATTATGATTACAATTTAACACATGGTAAGGTAGGCATGCGTTGTACGCGTTACAAGCTTAAGCCTAGATGGCATTCTTGTGCAGAGTGTGTAAGATTAGAAGATGTTGTTCGGCCATAACAATCAGCTCGAGCTTTCAGTTCAATCAGTTAAACAACAAAATTCAAGATTCATGATTAAACTTATAACATTCTACTAAGCTCAAACAATCCAATTTCAAACAATACCTAAAATCAACATCACTCTAATCTAAATAACACCAAATAATAATAAAAAAACAATCTTTACCATAAACACATAAACAGAAATCTTACCTCTTCCACTAGAGAACCCAAATAGACACACAAGAATCGCCAACACAATAAAAACCCTTCTCCGCCCCATTCTTTCCGTCACCCAATTCACAAACCCTAACCCTAACCCTAATCTAATCCAATCCCTCAAATTGAACTAATAAATCTCCAATTGATCCTTGCGCAATGTTGCCGGAGTTCCGGGAAGATTCTCCGGTGACCCTACAAGGACCAATTTTTTAGCGACGGAATCAAGCGCTCAATGGTTGATTGACAGATGTAAATGGAAAACGGGAGGAGGAAAAAAGATAAAGGTGTTAATATTGTTTATGAATTGCCTTTATTGCCCTTGTTGATTAGGTGGGGGTTTGGAAAGATTGAGGGTATTGTGGTAAATTGGGGGGTTGGATTGACGTGGCAAATCAACTGTTTGGGTTAGAATTGGATTTTGGATAAAGGTGTTAATAATATCTTGTTACTTCAATTATTTTATTTATTTTTGCTTTTGTTAATTATTAGGTGTAGGCTATGGTGACTTTGTTTTTGAGTTACTTTGTTTGTACTTTGCTTTATTCACCATTAGATCACTTTTCACCCCATGATCTAATGGTGGACAAAACAAAGTAATAATTACTTTGTCAAAAACAAAGTGACCATAGAATTTTCCTAATTATTAATGTTGCTATTTTATTATGGAAAAAGATAGAATTATATTCGGATATGCTTCGCCATTTCCTTTGCACGTGACTCCTATTTTAATAAAAGAAATTAAAAAAAATATATTTCAGAAATCTTGCAAGCATTGCTTTTAAATTTAAAACTCTACCTTCTTTTTTTTTCCTCTTCACCTTCGGTTGGTGATATTTTGCTTTTAGAGACAATCTTCCAAGTACTAACAATAGCAAAAATAAACCTGAGAACATGGCATAAACAAAATATGTGATTATTCATCGTATTGACATATATGATTACAGAAATCGTAACTTTCGATGAAAGAAAATTAGGCTGAGCATCCATACCTAGATCATAGATCTGCGTATTTCACCCATGGAATGAATAGATGGAAAATGGTTCCACCTATGACATAACATAGCATTTAGAAAGAAAAACGAAGATTGACAAAAAGGAGTATATGAGTAGATCTGATTAGTATCCACACAATCATCGATAGTGGAATCGAACATGTGATCATTATCGTTTTGAGTCGAAGAATAAATAAGGTGAAGATAAAATATAGAGAAATAGGTGATCGAGTTTCTGAACCTTCTAAATGTTACACAAATGCTATAATACCCTTTTGGATGTTAAATAAATACCATAGTATTCTTAATACACTATTTTCAATCTAATTTCAATTGGATATTGCTCGCTCTATTCACTTTTATAGTATAGTATAGATTAGTTTACAACTCCTAATTATTTGGAATCTTGTACCCATACTATCAAAGTTTAATTTAACTATTTTGCATATGATCTGTTTTCGAATAATTACTATAGCAATTGGAGGACAATTTTCTAATCTGCATACTCCATTGAAACTGATGGAAGTATGTTTTTATATAAAATAAATCATAAAACAATAGCTACTTGACTTATAAAAAATTTTGAGCTAAATTGAAACTAAGTATGATGAACATAATTGAATTGAAGCGTATTTCATTACGTGAATTTCATGAACTGAATTGAAATTACTAAAGTGAATTTTGTTGAATTTTAATAAAAAAAACAAAACTTATGTATAACAACTTGGTTGAAATTATACTCATTGTCGACTAATTTTTTTGCCCCCATTGAATACGAATCCTAGATTCGTCCCTCGATGTGTGGAGTTTTATAATTGAATACATCAAGACTTTTAAAGTCTATGAAAGTCCATTAAAATTTAAATACAATACTGCCCCTTACAGCACTTTCAAGAGATTTCTAACTAATTTGTTTAAAAATAATATAAAATAGGGTAAATTTAGAGAAAAACCTTGTAATTTCACATATTTTCAAATAAAGGACGGAGGTTTCACATTTTATTTTTTTTAAAAAAAAACTTTTTTGTTTGACATTATTAAAATCACCGTTGATTACTTCAAAAAAATGACTTATTTAAATAAATAACTATGTTTAAAACCCTTTAACTTTTCAACTTTTTTATTCCGTGATCATTTAGATGGAGTTTAACGAGAAGATAAAAAGTTAATGTTTAGAGAGAGAAAGATTGAAAATGATGATTTTCGAAAACTATAAATATGATTATATGGTAAACATGACATTAAACAACTTTAATTTTTGAAATTTTTCATTTTCGAGTCGTTAACACAAAATTTTACAATTTTGAAAGAAAGTGTGAAACCACATTCATTTTATTGAGAAATAGTAAACCACAGTCATTTATTTGAGAAATATGTGAAACCACATAAGTTTTTTTTGAAATTTTACCCTATAAAATATTGACGCTTAGTATTTAGATGGCCTCTAGAAGATGCTCCTAGATTGCTTTTTTCTTTTAAACTATTAATCATTTTATCTTCTTTCTTTATTAATAAATTTTGAGTCGATCTCGAATTTTAGTTCTTCGAAAGTATCAACCTAGTTAAGATGTTCGTGCTCTTATTCCTTAATTGCTACCCGACCTTTAATTAAAAAAAAATACTAGAAGAAGCAAACCACAGCCGAGAATGGTCCGACCCCCGCACCGAACCACCGAGCCATGATGGCTAGGCAGCCTAGGAACCGTCCCCGGAGGCGGGAAACCACATCTGAGCTACAATAAGGCGGGAAATTCCAATTCACTCCAAACTCAATTCCTTGGGCCCAGGCCAAAAATCCATCCACCATATAAATACCAAAATCCAAACCCCCAAAAAATATTCAACTCATCCATCACTCATTTCCCCATCCGTTTCAAACTCTCTCCTTCCGGAAACCCTCGATCGATCCCCGGAGATAAATCTCCCGATGGCCCGGACCGCCGCGAGACAACAGGCGTCGTCGTCCGATGACGCGGTGTCGAATTCCTCGGAGGAGGAGCAGGTGAATGAGCAGATCGAGGAGGAAGATGAAGAGGAGCTTGAAGCTGTTGCTAGGAGTGCGGATTCGGATGATGAGGAAGTTGGGGAAGATGCTAATAATGATGATGAGGATGCTGAGGAGGTAATTTTTTGTGTTATGATGGTGATATTTTCGGTGTTTTAGTTTTTTGTGGGGGAATATTGGTGGATCTGTGGATTTTGTAGGGTTTTGTGGTTTAGGGTTGGGGTTTTAGGGTTAGGGTTTGTTAGATTGGAGAGAAATTCGAAATGCAATGTGGTTAGGGGTTTTTTTTTTTAGGTTAGGTTAGCTTAGGTTCTTCTTTGACTGTATTATGTGGTTTAATGTTAGGTTGTTTTGTAGTGGTGAATCCAGGGTAGGAATATCGGGGGGTGGTGGTAGTGCTGGTTTCGCAGAGTGAAAAATTCCGTTGTGGTTCATACTTTATGTTGGAAAGTGGAAAAAAAATTCAATCGTTTTGATGAAAAATGCAGACTTTGAACTGAAATTGTAGAATTTTGACGAGTTTTTTTTAGATTTCCAACAAAATCTAGCACGTTTCGACACTGTTTTACAGATTTCTGTAAATTTATCGCTGGAGTTGATTATTTTAGTAAATTTCTCAAGCTGGGGGGCTGGAAACACTCATTGTAGGGTGGTTTCAACTGATAGGGGTATCGAAACCACCCTGGTAGGTTTGGTTGTGAGTGTCACCGCCCCACCTAGATACGCCCATGGGTTGTCTGACTTGCACCTGAAAATTTGTGAATTAGTGGATATTTGGGCAAGTTGAGTAGGAAAAAAAGTAAATTAGGAGGGCCTGTATTTGTACATGTCAGTTTTTCTTTGAACTAAGTGCGGTTACTGTTATTATGCATTTAATTTCTTTTGGATTTTGACATGCAGGAAGAGACTAATAATGAGGTTAGCAAGCGTGAAAAGCAAAGACTAAAGGAAATGCAGAAAATGAAGAAACAGAAGGTTCAAGAGATATTAGATGCCCAAAATGCAGCTATAGAAGCTGATATGGTGTGTTTGTTTAACACTTTAATATGTGCTTGTTCGATTACGGTACGTGAGATTTCACTGTAAATAAGTTAATGTTGTTTTCATTCTAATGGCAGAACAACAAAGGAAAGGGGCGTTTGAACTATTTGCTGCAGCAGACTGAGTTGTTTGCTCATTTTGCTAAACATGATCCCTCGGCATCGCAAAAGAAAATCAAAGGAAGGTAAGAAGTTTAGTTGTTTGACAATTTGGACATTGTTCTTTTATAAATCCTCTCTCTTGTCTCTGTGGTCGTGCATTATTCTGTTTTATATGCTTAATATTCACAATTTAATGTGATTGTTCTGACTGTGCTAACAATCTTTTTAAAACATATGTGATGATGATATTACCGCAAGTGACACTTCAATAAGATAGGATACCTAGGTTCAAACTTTTATCCTTCTGAAAAGGGTTTTAATACTGTAAATCTTTTTCTTCCCTGTAAGAATGTAGTTGCATGTCATATATTTCTAACTATTGCACCCACTTGCGTATGAATGTCCACTAATCTCATTTTTTTTCTTTCTAAATCTTAATTTTAGGGGTAGGCATGCATCCAAATTAACTGAAGAGGAAGAAGATGAAGAATGCCTGAAGGAAGAAGAAGATGGTCTGTCTGGCGCGGGGAACACACGATTGTTGACACAACCCTCCTGTAAGTGGTCTATCCTGTTTGTATTTGAGGCATTCGGTGCTTAAGTGGGTCCAATTTAATTTTATGAAACAACGACTGGTGGCTAATGGATGAATTCTTACTTTTTCTTTAGTTCACTTGATCTTCGAAACACATTAAAACATGTTTTTTGTAAATAACACTTCATATCCGGTATTTTTGAAAGCGTGGGATTCGTTTTGGCTCCAGCAATCTTTTAAAGAAGTCCGTGATGTAGGTTCAATAAGTGTTGTTTTTGAAACTTACGTTGCTATGTGTTCATTACTATCTCCAGGTATTCAGGGAAAAATGAGGGATTACCAACTTGCTGGATTAAACTGGCTCATAAGACTTTATGAGAATGGCATAAATGGAATTCTTGCAGATGAAATGGTATTCTTTTTAATTATGACTAAATTTATTTTGCAACATTGCTTTGTTCAGCTCTGTTGTAACTCATAAGTCAGTACACTATCGCGTTTCACTGTTTTAAAGTGACATTCTTGGACATGCCATCTTCCAGGGTCTGGGTAAAACTTTGCAAACAATCTCCTTAATGGGGTACCTGCACGAGTTTAGAGGAATAACTGGTCCTCATATGGTTGTTGCTCCAAAGTCTACACTTGGCAACTGGATGAATGAAATTCGTCGGTTTTGTCCAATATTACGTGCTGTGAAGTTTCTAGGCAATCCTGAGGAAAGAGTAAGTCAATATAAAATTGTGGGAAATTGTCTGCTGATGTAACTTTGTGTTTCTAAAGTTTCATATTTCCTTTTTTGGCAGAGACACATAAGGGAGGATTTACTGGTTGCAGGCAAGTTTGATGTCTGCGTTACAAGTTTTGAAATGGCCATCAAAGAGAAAACTAGCTTGCGTCGCTTTAGCTGGCGTTATATTATCATTGATGAGGCCCATCGGATTAAGAATGAAAACTCCCTTCTTTCAAAAACAATGAGAATTTACAATACTAATTATCGTCTCCTCATTACTGGGACTCCACTTCAGGCATGTATTTGGTCTTCACTTTCATATTTGAGATCTGTAACATCTTGTGTGCAGTTATGCTTTTATGTAGAACAAGGTTTAGGTCAGCTTACATGTTTGGATTTCAAAGGCTGAATTGATTGGGATTTGATGTGCAGTTATGCTTTTATGCAAAACAAGGTTTAGGTAGGCTTACATGTTTTGATTTCTAAGGTTAAAGTGATTGAGATACGTAAAATGCTTAGGCAGATTAATGAGTGTTATTGACTGGTTGCTTTCTGCTCGTGTTTACCGTGAATGTGCTTAACTTGTCTGTCCATCAAATTTTGCTTCTTGTTATATATTCAATTTTTTTATATATTAAGGAATTTTGAGGTAGGATTACCTTCTCCACCTTGTGAAGATGTCCTAATTAACTTACACGTATCAGTCTGTTTCTAGTTATATGATTGTGGTATCTCATAATTTTTTCTCGTATGCAGAACAATCTACATGAACTCTGGTCTCTTCTGAACTTTTTACTGCCAGAGATCTTTAGCTCAGCTGAAACTTTTGATGAATGGTTCCAAATTTCTGGTGAAAATGATCAGCAAGAAGTTGTGCAACAACTTCACAAGGTATATATCATCCTTGTATGTAATGTTTGGTTCCTAGGATTTTTATGCCTCCTTTGGTAATTTTTTTGTGGATTCTGTACCATGAAGGTTCTTCGGCCTTTCCTTCTTCGAAGACTGAAGTCTGACGTTGAGAAAGGATTACCTCCAAAGAAGGAAACTATACTGAAGGTTGGGATGTCACAGATGCAGAAACAGTATTACAAGGCTTTATTGCAGAAAGATCTTGAAGTTGTTAATGCCGGTGGAGAACGCAAACGTCTTCTGAATATAGCCATGCAGCTGCGTAAATGCTGCAACCATCCATATCTATTCCAGGGTGCTGAACCTGGCCCACCATACACAACGGGGGATCACCTTATTACCAATGCCGGTAAGATTCACTCAAACTTTCATGGGTGCTTAAATCTTAACAGGTTCAGTTTTTAATTGAAAATCTTAATTTTTCAGGTAAGATGGTTCTTTTGGATAAGTTGCTTCCTAAGCTGAAAGAGCGTGATTCCAGGGTGTTAATATTTTCACAGGTCAGTGTAGCATAGAGTGTCAGACTAGTAGGGTCCTTGGAAACTGTTAAAGCAACTTTATTTTAGTTTACTAGTCTTGTTCCTCATGATTTATTATTCCTAGGATTCGGAGACATCTATGTCTTATTCTTGTGGTTGCTTTTTGTTTTCAAATGTAGATGACCAGATTACTTGACATTCTTGAAGACTACTTAATGTTTAAAGGTTACCTGTATTGTCGTATTGATGGCAATACTGGTGGAGAAGATCGCGATGCCTCCATTGATGCATTTAACAAGCCGGGCAGTGAGAAATTTGTATTCTTATTGTCAACTAGGGCTGGAGGACTTGGAATTAATCTTGCAACCGCTGATGTAGTTATTCTTTATGATAGTGATTGGTGAGCGATTGTAAATTGGTTTCTTACAGTTTTATTTATTTAAGTCTTGTTGTTTTCTTGTTCTTGTTAATGACTGATGTTTTTTCAGGAATCCACAAGTTGATTTGCAAGCACAGGATCGTGCTCACAGGATTGGTCAAAAGAAAGAAGTTCAAGTGTTCCGATTTTGCACTGAGGTATAAGTTTATGTTTATTTACTCTTGAAGAAGCGAAGTTACATAAATCATATTTCTCATTTTGCTTGATTACGAAACAGTATACCATTGAGGAAAAGGTCATAGAGAGGGCTTATAAAAAGCTTGCACTAGATGCTTTGGTGATTCAACAAGGACGACTAGCAGAGCAGAAAAGTAATCCACATTTGCTCATTTAGTTTTGGGAATCATTTTGTTTTACGTTTTAGTATATGGTTTAATTTCTTTGTGTCTCATGCAGCTGTCAATAAAGATGAGCTTCTTCAAATGGTGAGGTTTGGTGCTGAAATGGTCTTCAGCTCTAAAGATAGCACCATAACCGATGAAGACATAGATAGGATTATTGCTAAAGGAGAAGAGGCCACGGCAGAGCTGGATGCTAAAATGAAGAAGTTCACGGAAGATGCAATAAAATTTAAAATGGATGACAGTATGTGCATGAATAAATAAGTCTTACCAAGTTCATTTGTCGTTTTTTTTTATGAGATATTATGGTAACTAACAAATTTCTTTTCTTTTTTCAGCTGCTGAATTGTATGATTTTGATGATGATAAGGTGTGTACAGTTCATCTACCCCATTCTGTCCCCCTTTTCTTCCCTTATTCTTCCCTGATTGTTGCACTGCACCTCTATTGATCAATCATTGGGATTACTTTGATGTGTTAGTATTACTTTTAGGCTTATTTTTGTGACCCCACGATCTTTATTTTGACTTCATGAAGGATGAAAACAAGTTTGACTTCAAGAAAATTGTCAGTGAAAACTGGATTGAACCACCAAAGAGAGAGCGGAAGCGCAAGTAATGCTCTTTTCCATCCTCTTCTTTCATCTGTTTTTGTAGTTTTGCTTATATTACCAATCCATCTATAGAATAGGCTGGGAGGGGTTACAAATGGAAGCCTTGGAGTCCCAAGTTAAACATCCATTACATTTAAAAAATTGCTTACGTTTTTGGATCATGCATGATAAGGATTTTGGGTTAATGTATATTCTTTTTACTAGTTACTCGGAATCTGACTACTTCAAGCAAACAATGCGTCAAGGTGGCCCTACAAAACCAAAAGAACCCCGAATTCCTCGCATGCCTCAATTGTAAGCACTTCAAAAATATTTGATTTAATACATCGAGTAAGTTTATCACTTGTGCATTGTGCCTGAGCTCTTCTCCTATATTTTCAGGCATGATTTCCAGTTTTTCAACACTCAAAGATTAAGTGAGCTGTATGAAAAAGAAGTACGCTACCTCATGGTAGGTAACATCTTGGTTTTGGTATTGGTATCTCAGACACATAGTTGATATATTCTTGTTGAATAATCGCGGTTACTAATCATAGTGGTCTTGAACAATTTCAGCAAACACATCAAAAGAATCAGTTGAAAGACACCATTGAGGTGGATGAACCTGAAGGTTTGTTTCACAAGGTTTTTCTCTACGTTTTTTTTTTTGCATACTTCTATTCACTGCTGACTGATTATTCACTGTGTAGAAGTTGGAGATCCTTTGACTGCTGAAGAATTGGAAGAGAAAGAGAGATTATTAGAAGAGGTGAGCTGGGTGTTTGAGTAGGTTTGATTTTATATTTGTGGACTTGTATATCGACTAATGTACAAGTGGACCTTTTCAGGGCTTCTCTTCATGGAGCAGAAGAGACTTTAATACCTTCATCCGGGCTTGTGAGAAGTATGGACGGAATGATATTCAAAGTATTGCTTCTGAAATGGAAGGGAAAACAGATCAGGAAGTTGAACGATATGCTAAAGTTTTTAAAGAGCGATACAAGGAATTAAATGGTGAGTAGAATCATCTTTCTCTTAATGTTCAGAGGATTTCTTTTGTACTGAAGTTAAGTTCTGTTTAGCATGAGGTAATATGGCATGTATTGCTGATGAATGTAAAAAGCACACACTCAATGAGACTAAATATATTAGCTAAGGAGCAATCATGAATAGTCTAAACCAATTATTCAGAAATGCCTTTACATTATGTTGAGCTAATTTCTTTGAGTGTCTTGACAAGTTATTTACTTGCTTTCTTAACTCTTCTGGACTGTGTCATACCAACAGATTATGATCGAATTATTAAGAATATTGAAAGGGGGGAAGCCAGAATTTCTCGAAAAGATGAGATCATGAAAGCAATTGGGAAGAAATTGGATCGATACAAGAACCCTTGGCTTGAATTGAAAATTCAGTATGGTCAAAACAAAGGAAAGCTGTACAATGAAGAATGTGATCGTTTCATGGTACAGATTTCTCACATTTTCCTGGTGGTCCATTATTAACGTTTGGCTTCTTTTTGTGTCTTGGATATTGTTCGTCATAGTGGTATTAATTCTATCTCCTGCCACAAATAGATTTGCATGGTTCACAAGCTTGGATATGGAAATTGGGATGAGTTGAAGGCAGCATTCCGTACATCACCTTTGTTCCGCTTTGACTGGTTTGTAAAGTCTCGCACAACTCAAGAACTTGCAAGGAGATGCGATACCCTAATTCGTCTGGTAGAGAAGGAAAACCAAGAATACGATGAGAGAGAGAGACAGGCACGTAAAGAGAAGAAGCTTGCAAAGGTTCGTTCTATAGTATCATTCAAACTAGTGGTTGACTTATATTTTGTTGAATGAAATATATGAATAATCAGTTAACTGTAATATTTTGTATTACAGAACATGACACCGTCTAAGCGGTCAACATCTAGACAAACTGACAGTCCACAATCAATGAAGAAACGGAAGCAATTGACAATGGATGATTATGCGAGCTCAGTACGTTTATAGATACAGTAGTCAACTCTTGATCTCTCTTCTTGATAATTGAGTATTCTAATTTTCTATGTTCTTTTGCAGGGGAAGAGGAGGAAGTAATAAGAGCATTAGCGTAGTCCGCTTCCTTTATTTAGTTGTTTTAGGACGGGGGAGTGGTTCGGGGATTTGGCATTTCAACAGTGGCTTAGCATACTACTATCCTTAGTTTATTAAGGATCAGAACCTAGTGAGGTATGGAAATGAAATGATGTCAGGTTCATGTAAAGACAAGCCTGATCTTGTATCAATCCTCATATATCTCTGTTCCGGTGTTCATGTTTTAATTAACCACTTGACATAGCTAACTGTGTTTTAAGTAGAAAGGTGTTTCTTGTTTGTTATATGCAAGATCAGTAAACTCTATTTTGCCTTAGTCGCATTATACGCCGAGTGGTTTACATTTTTGTGCCGGTGCAAATCCAGTATCTCGACATGCGTTTTATGTGTAAAAGTGGAAAAGCTGATTTCGAGCAACTTCTGAAGCTGTCTGTTTTAGAATGGTCGAGTTAACTCGTATGATCATGTAAATCAAGACTGATTGTTTTGTATATCATAGACTGATGTTATTAATTATGCGGGTTTTCAATTTGACGAAGTGTGAGTCTTGTTTTGATAACATCGAGATTTGTAGATAGTCCAATGGCGGCCCATAGACCAATGTTTTCACGATCCAGTTTGGGCTGTCTAGGACTAGCCCATATCATCATTGCAGGCATAATGATGACATAACAAATATTTTATCTCGGTTTAAATCTTCATTGTCATTCTATTGCAGTGTGAATTGACCTACGGCTGCGGACTTTTACTCATTTTCATAGTATGATCACTAAAGTAAATACCCAAATGAATTTTGCTCATTTACCTCTAAAATTCAAAATATATATATTATAAGTCGTTACAACTATTAAAAATCTAATCGTCAACTATTTCAACAAAAAGTATAAATGAAGTTTTAAGTGACCTTTTATGTTGCATTTGTGCAGAAGAACTGCCTCTGATCTGTCCAGTTATCCGATAACAACTTGTATTGTTAAAAAATCAGCAAGAATCAATTCAAAGAGTCAACATAGCATCAGATCTCGGTTTAAGAGTTTTGAAAAGATATGTATTTATTTTTGATTGTCGGGGTGTGTAGTTTTATGTCCCTCTGGATTTATTTATACGTTGATTTTGTATCGAGAAACCGGTTAAATAAAATGAATATAACATTTGGCAGGGCCAACCCTAGCTGTCTCTCATTTTGTTGGGTATGAGTAATATTGTTTTAGTATATTCTATTCTTTATCTCCGAATTCATCTTTATTATCTTCATTCTCGAATTTGATTTGGCAGCTTACATTATTATGTTTAAGCATGGGATATAATTGTTTGTTTTCTTCATTTGCTTTTGTTTTTTATTTTGATTTTTTGTCCCACCCTATAACTCCTCAATTATATGTGCTTCCTTTGAGCGTTCCCGTTCCCTCAGCAGTTGAGCCTTGTCTTTCTTCAATACGGAATGATCCGTGTTAGTATTATGGAATTAACGAAATATGGAATGATCGTCTTAGTGAGATGGAGTTAACGGACTGGAATGCATAACTTCTGTACGGAATGATCGGTGTTAGTAAGATGGAGTTAACCTACTGGAACTCACCCGTAGATTCATTAGACTTTACAGATCCAGCTCCAGCCGCTTCAACTCTTCCCCAAGTTGTTTCATGTGGTCATTGGCCTCTTTGCAGAAGCCAATCGCAGAACAAACTTATCATTAAATAAAAAAAATAGTCATCCGTTTCCGCATTACATTCCCTAAAACTTTGTTTTGATAATTTCAATTTCTATTTGTATTTGTATTAACTCCAAACTATATATATTATACTCAAGATTTGGGTGAGCCACAACTTTAATATTGAGATCTAATTGAAATCTAATTTTTATTCATTGAATTATTAATCACTAAACTAAATCAATTGAATTGTCCTAAACCATCTTTAAGTTCTTACGGGGCGTCTAAACCATCTTTAAGTTCTTACGGGGCGTTTGTTAAAAAGTGGGTATAAGCTCAACTATTCCCTAGTTTATTTGGGGGGCTAAAATTTGAGTTTAATGCTCTTATCTCAATTTTGAGCTTGCTAATAGTTAGGGGGTGTCTGAGATAGGGCTTAGAGTCACTTAAGTGAGGTAATGACTAAGTAGCCCTTGTTAATTATTAAATATTCCAGCTATATCCCCACTTCCATTTCATCGTATCTTCTCCGGCGGTTTCACTCCATTTCTCACGCCTGCCCATTCCTCCACCGCTTCGGAGGTCATTTTTCCGGCGGAATCTCCTCCATATCTCCGGCGGCTTCTTCGGCGGTTACACTCCTCCATATCTCCGTCGGATGTCATTTTTCCCGGCGGAAGCTCCACCATATCTCCGGCGGCTTCTCCGACAGTTTCACTCCTCCATATCTCCGTCAGAGGTCATTTTTTCCGGCGGAAGCTCCTCCATATCTCCGTCGGAGGTCATCATCCGGATGAAACCTATAGTAAATTAATTCATAAAAACTAGAACAAGTAAGATTTTTACTTTTTCTCCTTTGTTCATGTGAAACACATTCATTTTTTTTTTTACTTTCATTAGATATACAATTAACTAATTAGGTGTGATTTTTATTTTTTTTAAATGTAGTGCCTATATATTTATGTTCAAAGAGCGATCTCAATTATACAATTTCGTCTAAAAAATGTTAATTAGGTGTTTAATATATTAAATTTTATTCTTCCAAGATAAACCCAATCGTATTTTCAAAATACAATTCAAGATAAAGCTAATGGTTTCAGACTGAATTTTGATCGCACTGACATGAATTTTGTAGTTATTGAATATATTTACAGGGAATGTTTAAGCTATATAACAATGGTTGTTACTAATTTGACACTTACATATTTGATTGCACGGACTTGAGTTAATGAAATACTATTTGATTTTTTAATCGCACTGACTTCAATTGTAAAAATGCGATGAGTTTTCCAAGTATAAAGTTTTCCACATTGCATCGCGCGGAAGAAATTCGATGACGTGCGATGCATTCTTGGTCACAGACAGTTAGGGAGAAATCGCACTGCATCGTATTTCGGTGGTGCGATGAAATCAAAACCCATCGCACGGAAGGAATTCGACGTTGTGCGATTTCTCCCAAACTGTCTGTTTCCCAGACTTCATCGCATGGCATCGAATTTCGTCCGCGCGATGAATTTTAAAACTTTGAAACTTCTCTATGAAATCAAAACACATCGCACGGAAGGAATTCGACGCCATGCGATTTCTCCCAAACTGTCTGTTTCCCAAACTTTCTCAGGGGTATTTTCGTTTCCCTTCTTTCTTTTCTTCGAAGATGATTCGTCGGAATCTGGCTTGCTCCTATTCTTTATTTTCTCCATAGTTTCAATCACGAAAACCTAACTCAAACCCAACTGGAAACAAGATTACAACTGGAAACGCGATGAATTTTTAAACTTTGATATTTCTCTCCCAAATTTGATATTTTTCCGTATTCCCAAAAGTTGTATTTTGAAAATGGAGTATGCCGAAAGAAATGGAAGACCACCAGAAATAATAGAGGATGCCAGATGAAATATAAGACGCCGGAGAAATTGGAGTTCGCCGGAGATGATTGAGGACACCGGCGATAATGGAGGACGACAGAGATGATAGAATGATGTCGGAAACTCATTCGATTGTGGAAGAATTAACGATGAAAAAGAAGATGAAAGGGAAATGGATGGTTATTATTATATTCAAATTTATTTTTTAAATGAGGGGTAATATTGTCTTTTACTTTTTTGGGCTTAAAATCTAATCTCTACTAATCCCTCCAAACAAACAAGGGTCTACCAAATCCCAACTTAAAAAATAAGCTCATCTCAAATTTGGTAGTAGCAAAAATGAGGCTAAGCTAATCTTATCTCATCCCCAATATTTGCCAAACGCCCCGTTAAAGTTGTTTCAAAAGTCATTTTAGTTCCTCAATTTTAGGAATGACCTATTAGATCCCTCAACTATCAAACTGTAACTAATTAAGTCTTTTAACTATCAAAATGTGGATTTATTAAGTCCTTATTCGATGACGTGACACTGAGTTTGCAATAACGTAACATTGAGTCGTCTCCAAAGTTGAGGGACTAAAATGACTTTTTTGGACAACTTTAAAGATCTAGCTTTAAGCCAATTGAATATGTATACATGAGGCTTTTTTTTATGATTACTTTGTTAAAAACAAATTAACCCACTACTTTATCAATTTATTATGGAAACTGATATTTACAGTCCAATGGGCCGTAAATAAAACCCCTTCCTCCATTAATTCTAGTTAGTAATTAATGTTAGTCATGATTTTAATTTATTTTTTCAAATTTATAATAAATAATTTGCATTTCTATGATTATAAAATATTTTTCTATTATATTCTAAAATTCTTTAATAGTAACTCATTAATTCTTAGTTATAAAAGTAGTTTCGATTTTTCTATACCATACTTAGCAACAACCTGTTAGCTCTTATTTATATAATTTCTTTTAATAATACCCTACCCTTAGCAACAACCCGTTAACCATTAGTTATAAAAGTCAATCTACTTTTATTATACCCCTAACAAACTCCAAGTAACAACCCGTTAACTGTTGATTTTAAAAATGTTTTTGTAACCCGTTGATCCTTCATTATAAAAATAGTTTCTATTTAATTAATATAACCTAGAAATAATTTCTACATACACTAATAATTAATATATTGTATATTTTCAATGCAATAAATGACCTTTTTTAAAAATTAATAATGTCTTTTATTGAAAATATAAGAAAAATGTAGAGCATTAAAGGCTTATATACAACCCATTGGTTGTATATATCATTTGCCATTTATTATTATTATTCAATAATTACTATTTTTTTTGGTAACACATTCGATTATTATTATTGAATGTGTGGGACGGAAGCTAATTCAGTGGAAGGAGGAGACAAAGTAACCAAAAGTATAAAGAACCATACCCTTTATCGTATAACAAGATAACGATCAAATAAAAGAGATACTCCCTCCGTCCAACTTTGATAGGCAATATTTCCATTTTGGATGTCCAAAAAAGATAGACATTTTTCCATTTTTAGTTGTTAGTTAATGATAAATATACCAAAATACCTTTTCCAATAACTACTCTTATCACTTACCATTAAATAGTTTAACTTATTCTTTTTTGGTTCACGAGTATCAAGAAATTTAAAATCATGTTTGTAATTAACTAACCAACCATTGTCCAATAGAAAACTAGAAAAATGCAATCATATTTAATTTTTGTCCAACATTTATTAGTGGAGTATTTCAATAATAGAATATACTTGTTTCTCATCTTTTTTAGTTAACCAAATAAATGAGGGTATTATGGTAAAGATATACCCAATTAAATGATTTTCTTAATTCCCGTGAAATGAAAATATTGCCTATCAAAGTTGGACGGAGGGAGTAATTGTCACTCCTTATATTCTCAAATAGATGTCGTTTTAGGTTGTTTTCACAAATTAAGAAACTCAACAAATGTGTACTTAAATTGATGAATTTACATAGATAAACTAAAAAGAAAACCTTTAAGATGGTTGTTTTCTCAATGGAATTTGTAGTGGACAAATTTTAGTAGATGTGACAAAGGATGGTAATAAAATCAAATGTATTCCATAGTGTGGACTGTTATTAATGATGCCGAAAGTACACATACATGACGTTGGTTTATAGATCGTAACATTTTGAAATTTGGGTTATGTGTTGCAATTAGCCTACATTAGAGGTAATTTGTTATATTTCAAAGTTGAGAGGGCTAGTTGCAAGAGTTTGTCAAGTTTAGGGAGCTTGACACCAATTAAGCCTATAAAATATGGTTCTAAACAATTTCAGTTTTTGAAATATTTCATTTTGAAATCGTCATTTGGCTTTTTTACTTGGTCAACAACGAAAAAGAGCATTATGCTATTGAAATGTAAAATCGAAGTATCATAATGTCAAGTTTGGCAAAATGCTTAATTAATCACCTAATCAATTCGATTTTTACTGATTAATCCTTAATCATCTAAATAGAAACATTGAGTCCCTGATTAATTATAATTTAGTAGTAATTTCCAAGAGTGATTGTAATTGATTTTTGTTTTTACATAAAGTCTGGAACATGATTATAAATTCTATAATAATATACACATTTTATTATTATTGTTAAACTTAGATGTGAAAATAATATCTTGAACAAGAACAATATCACTTAAAGCCTCCAAAATGTTGAAGACAGTCCTCAGTGTCAAATTGCTGAAGACGATCCTAAATGTCAGTAGCAAACTTATAACTGTTTTCTTTTATCTCAGAGCCTATCTCTTGCCAGCCATAGTCAAAGATTTGTTCACAGACGACAACCATAGTCAGATTGCGGTCGGGGAGACATGACAAAATATGATATTCAAAATGACTCCAAGCCTATATAATCGTATCAAATGAGTCGTGTGAACTTCTCAACCTGCTCTTGGCATCATTACTTTCAAAATCCCAAACAGAACACTATCATACAAGAGAATAGTAGTATATAGAGAGAAAATAAGAAGAAAACTTTACTGTGTAAGCCGAAACATGACCCCGACTCCGAATCAGAAATCCATACACAAGACTACATCTTTTTAGTACAATGAAGACACCCCACACCAAACTTTCCCCTTCCACTATAACCATGGGATAGATAGCTACATAGAGGGGCAAAAATTACCTAACCTACCCTTATCATCCCCACATTTCAGAAAAATCCCTAAATTACACCCATCACCATCACCATGTTTTTACATACATAAAATTCCTCACTAGGGTTTCCTTTCTTTCCTCTCTTCCCTTCCTCAACTCTCCTTCCTCCCCTTCCTTCAACCACATAATTGAAGCACATTTCAATTCCATAACGCAAATTTCGATAAAACAAAGTCCCAATTCCCCCGGGAGAGTTGGTTGGAAACGGATATGGAAACCCTGTCTGTGTATTTCTTCAACTTCTCCTTTTTCTTCATCATCATCATTATCATGCTTCAATTGCCTTTGTTTAGTAGGTTTTCATTCGTTCGTACTGTCGAAGCTGCCCATCGCATTTGCACGTTTCTTTTCTCTCCAGTTTTCTCCCCATACTTTTGCCTCAGCGACTGCTCGCTCTCTATCTAAATCGCGGTTCCTCGGGGTTTCTCTTGCTCTACTAGTATTTACAGGACTATCTCTCTGAGAATCGGGTCGATCGGAGTCCTCCAATCCCCATCTCCTGCCTGACCCTCCACCACCAGTTTCACTTCTTCTAAGCTCTGAACCACTGCTTAAATCTCCGCGCCTTCTATAATCTGGTGAGTTTTTGTAAGTAGAAGGGGAGCCATTCCTACCACCACGTCCATGCTCATCCGGACTATCCAAGCCATCTGCCATGGCCCTCCTCTCGTCTCTGTTCCTCGGTGTGGATGATCCAACTCTGTTACTTTGATTGGCAGGATCATATGTTTGGGAAGCTAAGTATGTCAGTGCGGTCACAACATCACCTATTAATGGTCGAGTGGCGGCTTGTTCTTGCAAGCACATGGCTGCAACTGCAAGAGCTTGATATAATCCTCGCATTGGATACCGCCCTTGAAGTAGTGGGTCTGCCATTTTCGGGAACTTCCTCCGATCCTTGAAAAGTGGCCGAGCCTGAAAACGCAAGTCCGATATAATAACGACAGAAAACAATAGAGACCTTGTTTTGTGTTAGTTCAACATCAAAATATACAAACATCAATATCAAAGAGCGATTATCACGAGTACTCAAACCGAAATGAAGTTGAGCAAAACCGTACCCATGCAACAAGATTATGCTCTCCAGGGGCTCGTTGATTATCGATTGCCTTGCGCCCTGTGATAAGTTCAAGAAACACAACCCCGAAACTATAAACATCGGACTTCAAAGTAAGTTGACCAGTCATAGCATATTCAGGAGCGCAATAACCATACGTCCCCATCACGCGGGTGGAGACATGAGTCTTGTCACCAACAGGACCTAGCTTTGCAAGTCCAAAATCCGATAACTTGGGGTGAAACCCCTCATCCAATAGGATATTAGACGACTTCAAGTCTCGGTAAATGACAGGCGGGTTTGCTTTGTCATGCAAATACTCCAACCCTTTTGCTGCACCAGCTGCAATCTTCATCCTTGTATTCCAGTCCAGAGGCTCCTTGTCCTGTGGAAGATCTGAAAACAAGACCAGAACACAATTGAGAGTGAGTTTCACAGATCATAGTTGGTTAAACGGTTCAGATGCTAGATTTCAGTGTAATTAATGAAAAAAGGAACAGTTTCGATCGATGTCAAATAAGAGTAACTAAGGTCTCAGAAGACAAAATTCAACAAGAATCATTGCGGGTATACGAAATTCAATGCAAATGATCTTTCTTCAAGAAGCCATGAACTTTCAAACTTTAGAAACGACATTCTTTAAGATAGTATTTTCAGTTCAATGAAACCATGCAAACTATAACAATTATAAGACTGTAAAAGCAAACACCGACTTTCATTTTCCCAATCTCCACCTCCGAACTCAGATTGCCGTTTTGGACTGACAAACATTTAAGAGGCGGCTTTGTTCACTTCAGTTCCAAAAAATAAATAATTCAAACTGAAGTAAAACATTGATGATCCTTTTGCTTGTTTGTCAAACACAGATACAGCGACGCTCCATTCAAACATAAAAAGTTCTCAATTGGATTTCAAAGTTCTAGAAATATCATAGTCAAGTTACCATCTTTACCAGATTTTCCAGTAATATCAAGCAAGAACTTTTCGAATTATGTGCAACTCCATACTTTTTCCATTCAGCTCCATTTAAGAGTGGTTTCTTGCGCATTATAAACTGTACTTTATAATTCCTCAAGGCGCTTAAGGTTTTGAGGAATCCAACTACCTTCACCTGCTGGAACCTTTTTTCATTTGGAAAAGCCGAAAAGAAAATATTTTTGCTCTACCAATGGTAATACTAACAAATTACAACAAAAACTCATTTCCATGCAGTAGTCGATAGATGCTTAACTGCATATAGGGAAACTATGGCCATCACATCAAAATGACATTTATCAAATGCTTAATCACACAAGTATTATGCAACAGCATAATACTATCTAGAAGATTACTACGCGTCCTTGCAAAATCAAATTGGGTCACATCATTAAGGGTCTATAACATAGTGAGATACTTCTTTTCAATTAAGTGAATCTCTTAGTAGGGGTGTCAAATTGAATTGTCGTATCATAATCGTGTCATAAGATCTATATATTTCACATTATCATTTATATATTTCATATTATTACATATGATATAAATGCAACAAAAATGATAATTGTGTCAAACAGGTCATGCCATATGGATTGGATCTGTAAATCGTGAGTGTTAGATATTGACAGCCCTGTCAATTAGAATATAACATAAATAGATTCCATTTGAACCATTGTACAGGTAAAACATGATAAAATATTGCATCAGTTAGAAGTTGATAGCATTGACCTTCATGAAGAACTAAAGATACAACTGACATAATAATACCGTCAAAACTGAGGCAACGGAAGATTCAATACTCTTTTCCCAGTCTCGGTTAGATCTCTCTCAACTACCTGAAGTTCACACTATTCTACCTTCTTTGTGTTGTTAATTACATCTATGGGCTCTGAAACTATGGCCTTACTAATATTACGGCTCCAAAATTTTATTTCGTCATATAAAATCAGATTCTTAAAGGTATGTTCTTTGATTTGGACTTTAATGTTAAATAATGTAAAGTCAACAGATTTTGTGTCACCAAATGAACTTTACCATAATGTTACTAGCGCTGTAGTTCAGGGGCATGCATGTATTTTAGCCTACTTTCAACATCTTTCTAGGCCCGAATCTTTACACTATCCAGCTTCTATAATGTTTGAAATCAAGCAATCTAGTCTGATATCTACAATAACAAGCATCACTAGCAGATCTAACTGACTCATTCCGATAATTAACCTCCAACGGACACGCCAAAGGCACTCTCGCCAATAATGCCATCATGTTATTTCTAGTTTCTCCTTGAGATATTCAATTATCTATTGACCTACTTCCTGACAGGAAAACAAAAAACTTTGCAACAGAATTTCCACACTGAATTCTCCTAATTTGTGAGTGAATCATGTAACTTTATAACACCACACAAGTCTTCCCTTACTTTTGCATTCAAGTATTAAAAGGCACCATCACAACAAAAAGAACATTCCTTGTACAAGTTATTCACGTTTAAACTCGAAAATCAGTAGAAAAAACTCAGTCCATCTGCGATTGTTACATTTGGCCCAGAAAAATAAATGTAGCAGTACACAAGGAATGGTACGGACAGTGGAAAAAAATGAACATGTTAATGCCTTCTGATGATATTCAAACAAAAGAAACCATGTAAAATAAGAGCAAGGCTCACGAGAACTATCCTTCATGATCTATCTTATACACCCCACTAATGAAACCAATTAATCACCCCAGTAATAAACTAAGAACCAAGAAAATTACAACAGAAGCCAAGCATTCATAAGCTCCATAGGGTAATTAATCTAACAAATCATCAAGCTTAGTTAGTGAATCAATCAGCAGTGTTACGCAAAAAAAATGAACTGTGAAGTATAGACATCCATTACACATTAGTGAACTTCATGTTAGAGAGATTAAATATCAATCGAAAGTTTGCATACAAACTTGAGCTTTCAAATTGAATATACTTAAAAGGTTTGAAGTTAGAAGAATCCTCGGGATAATCATTACATAGATCATTTACAGAGAACTGATTAGGAACGACATGTAATCGGAAGAACTGTTGTTGTAGAAAGAAGGTGTGGATGTAAACTGGGATAAGGGTCAATTCTGCCTCTAATGCTATTGGGGAAGCTCAGTTTGCCTCTATGGTACAAATAGCTCAGTTCTACTCCCTCATAGAAATCGATAGCTAATATTCGTTAGCGCTCACTTGGGAAAAGAGGGAAAATTGGATAAGATGTGTAACCACTGGGATAAAATTGAGCTAAATTTTTTAGTATAGGAGCAAAATTGGGATCTTTTGTACGATAAGGATAAAGTTAATCTTCTCCAATAACATTAGGGGAAATTTAACCCTTCTCCCTTCGTTATTTTATTCAATCTGTTATAAGGTGGTCGTGGTGGACTTATTCACAAAGCTGAATGTAACTATAGATCAAAGTGTACTGAAAATATCAAATGTTTTAACCCCCTCTCCTTGTAATATGTATCAACCATGTATCTTAACATTGGACATGCAATAATATACAACTAACAAGTCTGGAAAGGTCTCGCTTTTTTAGATTCAGTTTAGGCCAAATGACTCTCTGACACTTGCGAGACATCTCAATTGTGTACATAACCTAAGGCTATCCATTTCTACACGACAACACGATATACAAAGATATGGCTCTTTGACACAATTATCGTTTTCGTGACATTCATATCATGTATCATCATGTGGAATAATATATAGATCATATACCACAACTATGGCACCATAAACCATTTTGACAACACGCCAGTTATAATTCAAAATTTTGCGAAATAATTTGTTTTTAATATGCTTCACGGATGCTAAACACTGAATCAGAAACATCTACACCAAGAACCTAATGTTGTACATCAACAATCTGGTTGAGATACACCAATTAAAAGAATACCGGGACGTCTAACAGTACATATAAGCCTCAGAAAATGAGTGACCGGGTTATGAGATAATATTCTTATAATAAGAAACCCTATAGACCCTATCAAAATTGATCTGTAAAGGAAAAAGAAGGATAACGTTCAATAGTAGTAAACAAAAATAGTTTGGGGCTATGAAGTGCCATATTTGTGTTATAAATTGTGAGAGCGTACGTGACCTATGCAAGGATATGTTAATAATGTATATAAAGGAGGGTAGAAAATTCTAACCATGTAAGTGATCTTCGAGTGATCCAAGAGGCATAAACTCATAAACGAGGAGTCGCTGATCCCCATCGGCACAGTAACCAATTAAATTAACAAGGTTTGGATGGTGAAGGAGACTGAGCATGAGAACCTCCACTAGAAATTCCCGATTTCCTTGAAGGCCATTCCGATCTAGCTGTTTTACAGCAACTACCTGCAGTGCAAATTCCAAATTTGATCGAAATCAATGACATGCTATGATCCTTAATGCAACTTAGCAAATCTGTTTGACGCTTATTGTTAGTAATAGATGCTTAAAAGGCGAAAATTCTAATAACACGGAGTTTCACACGAAATAATGCAACAGTAATACAAACAAATATGTAGAAAGTGTCAAGACACATTTCACAGAATAATGGCACCGGTATTAACTTCAGATAGTCCCCAATTACCTGACCGGTGCTCTCCAAGCGTCCTTTATAAACACGTCCAAAACCCCCTTCACCTAATAGACACTCCGGTCTGAAATTCTTTGTTGCAGCAGCAAGTTCTCGAAATGTAAATGTTTGTGCAGCAATATGAGCAGTTGGTCCTTCTTTAGGAATTGGCGGCTCCTTCTTAGGATCCGAACTGTTTCGCTTGGATTTATCTGCACAAATAAGTGAATTACTCAAAATAGAGACATGAAAAAGGAAACTATAAGTATGAGTTATCATTCTAAAAACATATTACACCAATCCAAAGCCTAAAATCTGATTATGTCAAAAACAACACAAATTTAACACTAAATTGTTCCCATTCACATAATTCAAAGACGAAAGAGCATATTATTAGGAACGTGATTGGTGTTGATCATAACAAACTTTACATACAAACGGAAAATTAGACCGACAATCACAAGATATTTACAAAGTTGAACTAATTCTGCTACATCTATGGACAAGTAGCACATAATTCGTTACTAACCACCAAATAAGTAGAACAATAAGGAAATATCATCTTATACCCAAGTCACAAACTCTCAAATCTCGTGAAACCCGATTACACCTAAAGCTAACACATATGCATATTCGAAGAGCACAAGATACAAATGCATATTCCAAGAGCACGAGTTTCAAAACTGTCAGCAAATAAATAAATAAATAAGCATAAACTCTTGCTTATATAGACTAAAAGTACAATCCTGTTTCTAGTACGAAAAAAGACGAAGTTTCAATTCCTATTCCAATTAGGAAAACCAAACTAAATAGTATTCCAAACAAACTTAACACTCATGAAGTTTTCATCCATAACTGCAATTCTGATGAGAAATGTAAACCTAATTATGAGAAAATAAGGGCAGATCCCTAAAAGAATTCTGGCAAACCATCATTCCCTTAACACACTGAATGCAAAAGCACAAAAACAACAACAAACTCTTAGTCCCGAAATGATTCATTATTTCGGCTAACATGAACTATCACAGTGAACCATGAAACCAGGTCGTGTCAGCGACATAAATTCTGAATGCAAAACCACAATCAATCCAAGAATGTAGCACCACAGCTAAAGCTAACCCAATCAATAAAACAACCAACAGATTAAACAGATCAAATCAACACTAAATTCCATCAAAACAAACCAAAACCCTCCAAACAAAACCCCCAAAACACAGAATTGAATCATAATTTCAGTAAAAATGAAAACTTTTACCTGAACTAACTCTACCCACATGGTGAGACTGAGGAACAGAACCTTCTTTGACCAATTCCTTCTTAACAGAACCTTCTTTAACAGCACTAACACCACCACTACCCTCCTTGTTTGATGATCCAAAACAAGGAAAACACCCACCCATATCAAATCCAACCAAATCAAACCCGACCCACAACCCAAAAACTGAATAACACCACTCTAAACTCAATACCCACTACAAATTTAACACAAAAGCACTCAAATTCAAAAGGGGTTTTCAAAATTGAACTCAAAGTGACACTATTCACTCAGTGTGGTTTGTTTCTCTCTCTAGAACCCTTTCTCTCTCTAGAAACTTTAGTGGCCATTGAAGGGAAAGATCGAGAGAGAGAGAAAAAAGTTAGATCAACAAATCGAAGAAACTGATGTGGAAGCAAGCAAGAATAGAAGGTAAAGAAATAAAAAAGAAAAAGAAAAGAAAAAGATACAAGAAGAAAAATGAAATCAAATTAAATTCATTTTAGATAGATAGGATGAAAACATAAGATAAAATTAAATATAATAAAGTTTCTTTTTTATTTTTTATTTCCATTTATGACAGTTACTGCTGTAATTTTATTTTTGGTAACTAATTTAATAGTAACCAATTTACGAGTTAGTCCTTTTATTTTGAAAATGCTTCAAAGTTGGCTATTCTTTTTTATCGTAATTAATTTATTAGTCTTTATGTTTAGTTTAGTATTAGAAGCAAATAAGATATAATAAAATCAAATAATCATTTTCTATGATATTATAAATGTCATGAAAGTTAAAATATATTATGTTAAGAATCTAAATTTTTTACAGTTTTAAACGATGGACGCCTTGACCACTTAGACACTCAAAATGAAACTTTAACTAAACCGATTTGACCGTTAGATTCAAAAAATTAGACTAATTCTCAAATATACCTCAACTAGGCTGTGAAGATCCTCATCCGTCCTACTAATGTCAAACGATTTTAAGATATTGAAAAAATAGACAAAAAAAATTAAAAAATTAACTATGATAACAAATGAGAACCTTATAAACTATTTTTCAAAATAAAATATGCAATAGTGTATTATGTGTGTTACGTAACAACTTGGACATTCTATTGTAAAATAAAAAAAACTTAGGAAATTCTAAAATTATATACCCTTAATTCTATTAATTTTAAAAGGGATATTATATTAAAATTATTCTAATTGTATCTTAGTATTTTATCGGGTTAATCTAATCTAAGTTTGTCATTTAATTTGTTTCTAAGGGGTTTTTCTAAAATGTGCCAATTGGGCACACCTTAACCTTTATTATTGTAAACAATAACATTAATTGATGTTACTCGGATATTTATTATCTTTCCCTAATTAGTGAAATTCTCTTTCATAACTAAATTTTTTTACCTTAATTAGAAAGACAATAAATATTAAGATAATAACATTAAATGTTATTGTATGCAATAATGAAGTTTAAGATGTGCCTATTGGGCAAATTTTAGAAAAACTCGTCATATATATAAGTATGTTTCATCCGATTCTATTGTCGTCGTCATCCTTTAAAACTGAAACTAACTACTTCGTCATCATTCACTCTTTAATGAATCGTCAAAATATTGGTTACCCGCTTCGATACAAATTCAATATTTCAAGCCTCACAACTTTAAAATGCACTTTAATTGACTAACATTTACCTTAACTATAAATCACATTCACTACTCTATCTCTGAGTGAAAATTAGTTTATTATGTCTTCAACATCATCATTTAATGTCAGTGCTTTTGTACCTTAATGTTATCCATTCTAAATCTAAACTAAATGTTTTTTTTTTCTTTGAGCAAAATTCCAAACTAGATGTTGTTGTAAGGTAAACACTAATATCGCATAATTTTATAGGTGAATCATAAATTTGTTTTCTTTTTTTGCACTTTTTTAACCTCTAATGTAAGAGGTAGAAAAATGCAAGTTTGTAGTAGTAATAATCATAGTCACGGTCGGAGAAAGGTGGGACCCAAATCAAGGGATGTGCTTCCACACTTGTGATGGACATTCTTAACACATGTTTTAATTTTTAAAATATTGTTTTTTTAGGGTAACGTTCCCCTGTTTTCGTATCTACTTTATCTTAATCCTGCCACGGATTCTGTGCCGTTAGATCAGTTTCCTATTTCGCCCCATATGTAAAGACAACTGACGTCATGGCGACTGATCCAACGTCTGTTAAGAGTTGTTGTCGGAAGTACGAATTTTGGGTTTTAAAAATATTTTAATTAACTAGATTCCTAGTAAAAGAAAATTAATTAACCAGAAAGAGTGTTTTTACCCACCAATGACAATAATGGTTAATTACCAAACTCACCCATTTTAGAGACTGTATTTATTTGTTGAATAGAAATTATTAGTTTGTTAATGTGTGGGTGTTATAAAAAAAATAGTTGTTCCTTATCAGAGCCGGCTTCAGGGAGAAGTAGTGATAAATTTAGGGGAAGCTTGCGAGTGCTTGAGCACCCATTAATCTTGAAAAATGTTAGAATATGCAAAAACACCAAAAATAAAATATATATTTAGCATTAAAAGCACTCGTTGCTAGTGAATTCTAGATCCCTCACTGGAGAGAGGTGGCAGGAGCACCCACTTAGACTCCGGTCAAAAAATTCAGATTACAATATTTATTGAGTTATATGGCTACTGAGTTTAGTAGGTAAAATTTTTTCTTATATAAGTGTAATTGAAAGTAATTTTTTATATTTATGTTTTAAATATAGTTGTCAGAGCTTTTATTCTCTAAGAATCATTCTAAAACGCAATCTTTATTAGACTTTCATATAGTGCCTAAGACCTCCAAATTATTGGAACTGACTCGTTCACTGTTGTAATTGTATGCCACTTAACCGCTTAGGCGTTCAAATCTAAGAATCTGATTGTAACCGTTTACACGTCTAGACACTCAGAATTCAATTTGTATCCGATTATTTACTCAACTAAGCATTAACTAGTCATTGGAATGCATATTCACTCAACTAGCCCCTAACAACTTCTATTATTCGATAACTACAAATTAAACATCTTGCCTGATAAAGAAAAACTGAAATTAATTTCAAAGTTTGGAAACTAGATAATCAGTCAACTCTTTTAATCCCATTCCAAACGAAAAAGAAAACATAAAAGAGGAAGAATAATTTATATTTATTTCAAAATTCAACAAATATTTTATATTACTTTAAGCTTTTATTATTATTATTATTATTATTATTATTATTATTATTATTATTATATATATATTATGCAACGCTCAAAATCTAGTTTTAGATTTTCTTGCCTGTGGGCTGTTGATGAGATTATACTTTTCGAATTTTATAAGAGAAAACTCATCAACCGTATTTTTACTGTGTTTGCTAGGGGTGGCAACAGCCCATGTATAGAGTTATTTTCATGCATTTATCCGTTTATTTTGAATTCATTCGTATCCGTCATATTCTAATAATGCCTTTAAAATTTTATACCCTTACCGGCTTAAATAGTAGATACCCGCGAGTACGTACCCATTTATAAATAATATATTTTCATAAATTACAAATTGAACAAAATGCCCACAAATAATTCATATCAAATTTAACAAATATTTTACACATTTTAAATTGTTTCAAACTAAAAAAAAAAAACTATTAAGCTAGTGTTATAAGTCTACTCATACGTTATGTGTATATATGTTCGAATGAAATGGGACAGATAACGGGTACCTATTACCCGTCAAATATATTGTGGGTACTGGGTACTCTAGGAAGTAATCCTTTATCCGTCCCGCACTCGTCACTGGTAGCATTTCTAATTTCATACTCGTCTCTTGCCCTTTTTGACATGGTATGGGTGTTCCATTAGGGACGGGTAGAACTAGGTACCAACATGTAGGATACACATTGTCATCCCTAATGTTTGCGTATGTGAATTAGGATTACACATTCTTCCTATGAGAGCCATACACGTGTCATATTGATATTGTCTTAATTTGACACTTAGGTAAACCTTTTAGGACCAGTTTGGTATTAGTAATGGGAGAAGCAGTTGCTATGAAGTGTTGTGCGGGAAAGTGTTATCGAGAGAAGCAAACAAAAACTAGTAAACATATTTTAAAAGTCTAAAAGTCATGCAATAACCAAAAATAAAATAAATATTTATTAAAATATATTGATTTAGCTCATTTTAATAAAAAAAAGATCAATATCAGCTTTCTGCATCAGTTCTAACCGATGCTTTAGCTTTTGCTGAAAGCAGTTTCTTTATGAGAATATATGCATCACCTAAAATCTCTTTAATATTAATGCGTGAAAATTCTTATAAAATCTATAATACTAAGAGAAATTCTATGATTACTTTGTTTTTTCAAAGTGACCATTACTTTGTTTTATCCACCATTAGATCATGGAGTAAAATCTAATCTAATGGTAAATGAAACAATGTATAAACAAAATAAATTATAAACAAAATAATCATAGTCTTCACCTAATACTTATTAGTAATTTATATCCCGAATATGGTGATATTACTTTTAACATCGATCATAATATGTAGTTTGATCAGCAATATTGATAAATTTAGTAATTTGTGAAATAATTTATTAACTTTGTTTTTCAATTATAAATCTGTCATTTCTATTATGCATGTGGTCTATTTGATGCTCGTCAATAGTGGATTACAAAGAGTATATAAACATGAAACAAAATGTTTTATCGAAAAAAATAAAAATGAAACAAAATGTAAGATCTTTCTTAAAAATCTGTTGAATTATTGTTTCTTAGAACCAACTAATGTATAAATGACGTAGAAAATATATGTGCCTTTGCAATGTAAAATTGATCAAAATTTCCAACATTGAGAAGTAAAAATGCTTCATTAATTTGAACATTAGGAGTAAAACTTCTCATAAATGTCAACAAAACGAGTACTATGTTCCACAGTTTATCTCATTGCTAAATGTAAACACCATTTTTGAAATTTCAACATCTAGCTAAATTGATATCAAAGTTTATCAGATTTTAATATAAAATCACTACTGAACTTAAACGGTAGATTATCTTAAACTTTTAATTCAATTAGTTACTTGACTGTGTATCAAATTTTTTGTGATTAAACTGTTTTGAGTCAAGTTATATGATGACCCTATCTTTTAAACTAAAAACACGTAGTAGGAGCTTAAGGAGCACTTGCGTGATGTACATACTTCATTTTTTTGAGATTAAACTATCTTGAGTCGAGTCATATATGATGACCCCATCTATTTAACTAGTCTTAAACCATATGCAAGTTGAGTCATTCGACTATCGAAAATGTGACTTTTTGAATCACTCAACTATCAAAATGTGGACGTATTGAGTCATTATTCGATAACATGACACTGAGTTGGCAAATAGTGAAGAATAGTAATTTTAGTGCCAACTCAGTGCCACATAATCAAATAAGAACTCAATAAATGTATACTTCAATAATCGAAAAATTTAATATATCATCTCCAAAGTTGAGAAACTCAAACTGATATTTTTAAACAAGTTTAAAACATGCATATGATTTAAACCATTTAACTATCGTAGGTTCACATATGAAAATTATTGTTTATTTTTATACCAAACCAAGCTTATGTCGTACATTACATTTCATTATTAAATAGGATTAGTTTTGTTTTTTTCTCGAAAGAATTTAGTAGTGGATGAAAAGCACTAACAAATAAATTAAGATTTTAGGTTTGTGTTGATCTTCAATAAAAGAAGCAGGAATTACGTGGTCAAAATTAAGATGAAATGACCACCGTCCATACCTCAGGAAATCAAGCACGTGGCAGATGACCCTTGTTCAAAGACAGTTGACCCAACTGATTAACGGCTATTTTTAATCTACAACTTTCCACCACAATACTTATCAAAATCAAGCCGTCCCATGAAGGTTATTGGCTCTAATTTGTGGTTTCCATCGATTATTAATATAACATGAAAATCGGAGAAGAATCACTTTGATATTGTTGTAGAGAGAAACAGTTATTGTGAAGAAAAGTAATGTGAAAAAGAAGTTAACAAAATTAGTGTAAAATGTAACACTAAAACCAAGTTACGAGCATCTCCAATGGAGCTGTAAATTTGAAGATTTTATCATTATTCAAAAATCCAATGTTAATGTAGATGGTCGGAGATGTTTAACTGTAGATGTTGTATATTTGAAGATAGAGTAGAGAAATTTGAAGTTAGAGTAGTCAAAATAAAGTAAATGGTTGGAGATGGTCTTAGAATTGGATATCCCTACAATTTGCAATGTCCCCGAATTCCGAATAGTTTACTGAATTGTCATGTACCACTTGGGAGAAAATAAGAATGTAACAATGTGTATTTAGTCATTTGATAGACTATAAAAAATTAATATGTTTTTCCTTTTTAATTTTTTTTATCTGTAAGATACATTTTAGGTGATTTTCTCCCAAATAAAGTTTTTATGTTTTACAATGGGATTTAAAAACTAGAGATGTAGTATAAGCATCTTCAACCCTCTAATATCATGTATAGATATGTAAAAACCTAAGAAAATTGTATAAGGCTTTGTTCTTTAAAAGTGAAAAATGAAATAAATTGAAAACTACTGAATTAGAGTGTATTTATTAAATCAAAATTACTGAAAAATGAAATCAATTACAGATAAATTATAAATAACAACACCTAACACCTAAGGATTGAAAATTTCTGAAAAGTATAAGAACATCAGAGAAGCCCAACAATTATTGATTGCATAAGGGCTAATAATTGGGCTTTATTCACAGGCAAGAAAAGCCCAATAATTTTTAATCAAAGTTATTTAAATGATACTAAATATGTTATTATTTAATCTTTTTGATAAAGTAGAATAAATTCCATCACACCTTAGACAAGATGAATATTTTCTTAAATTGGAGTTATTTTTTCTCCATCTTTTTTAGCATCTGAGTATGCTGATGCATGTTGGATATCTTAATATGATTAATTTTAAATTAGAAAAGAATTAGCTACTTTTGATGATTTAATTGATAAGAAGAAAATTCAGATATATATTCATTTAAAGTAATTAACGTATTGATATTTTGATAGTTTATTTGATTAATCGGTTTAATTTAAGCCTAGCTATTAAACTTGAACTCTATTTTTAACTAATTTCAATCTTTAACAATTGGAAGCAACTTTTCCATTAAAAAAAATAAAATATGAAGCGTTTTAACCATTTTATTAATTTTTTTTCTTTTTATTTAAATTTAGTAAAATTCAGTTCAGTTATTTTCAGTAAATTCAGCAAAATTTATTATACATTCAATCAATAATTCAATTCAGTTCGATTAATTTCAGTTAATGAACATAAAAAGGCCTTAATTACATCCAAATGAAGGGTTAGCTTAAATTTCTTAATTTGGTAATTTTTTTCTCTAGTAATAGCATATTTCATGAATAATTCCACACTCTATGTTTATTAAAAACTACTCCATCCGTTTTATATTAGCTATCGTTTAGGACATATGTCCACATATTTAAGCTCATTAAATTAAATAGGAAGGGTTTGTACCCTTATTTTTTTAGTTGTAAACATTATTGACTCACTTATGTACAATTGTGTGTAAATGTTTTTAATTAACATGCATGTATTACATCAAAAATTTATGTATTATGAAATAAGAACCATAAATCACCGTAATATTGATTTGTTTTTTCTTTTTTGCCTTCATTAATTTTATTTTTAATTTTTTTTTGATTTTTTTCAAATCAATTCTTAAAATATTTTTTTTTTTATTTACAACCTAAAATGAGGACATGACAAGTGCGTGAATTACACACTATCACGTGACTGATTATTGTTCAATGAAGGGTTAATTACTTTTAAATATATCATGGAGAATGTAACCTTAAAATAGTTTAAAGTGTAAACTTAAAAAAAAATAAATTCAACAAGGTGTGGATGCATTAAACCTTGTATTAGATTGTTGTTATTATATTTTTAATAAATATATAATTACTTTTTGTCTCACGCGAAGAATGTTTTTGTAATTTTTAGGACTTGTATTCTAATGAGCCAAATAAAACTATAATGATAGGATCAAATTTCATATTCAGAAAAATTAAAAGTAAAACAAAATAATTTTGGCAATTACCTCATAACAAATCCAAAGGTCGTATATAGAGGAGAATATAATGTCACAAAATAGAGCAAATGTTAATTATTTAATAGAAGAATATATGCATCTATTAATATTATCTATCGAAATGACATTTTCATTCCCCTTTTTCAGCTTAGGACACCTAATTCTTGTCCATTTCAACTCTTCACTCCATAGTATATACTACTATTCTCGATTAGCATTTATTGTTTTTATTTTATAAAACATTTCATATTAAAATTAACAAAATTTAAAACTCATTAACAGTAGGTGTGTCAATTTGATGTTAAGTTTATGTTTTTTTTTGGTGTTATTTCTATAAATTTTTCAGTATAATGATCAATGGGTGCTAAAGCCCTTGTTAGCTCCCGTAAATCCATTCCTGCGCATTAACTATTTATCTTGTATCTATACATAAAAAAAGATATTGTAAAAATAAAATAAAACTACTATTCACTTAAAAAAATCATGCAATAGGTTCTGAATTAATAATAATAATAATAATAAAAGATCAATTGTACACTTGTGCTAAAAAAGATAAAAAAATCTAAATTACCACTTTCACAATTATTATAATATTTCAACACATAATAAATTACGATTACACAATTGAGATCTTAATAATTAATGTATTATGATTTAAAAATTAGATAGAAATAACTGAGTTCAATAAACAACCTTACTATTGAAAAAATGACAATAGGTACAACTTTATTTCTTTCACTAATAATTTCTCAAAAAGATGGTATACATTTTATTTTTCATTAGAGAATCCATTTCACTCAATTAGCTTAAATTTTTTTGAATTTGATCCCCAAAATGGAAGATCCTAGGCAGACGCCTACATTGGCTCCTACTAAAACTCTCCATAGATACACTATTAAGTAAAATCGAACATAAAATACACTCTTACACACTACTATTGTAATTAAAAAAGGTGTATATGCGCTCAAATCGAGTATCCGATTTGAGCGTTTAGTCATTCCTAGACGCTCAAAATTCGACTTATCATGAATAGTTCTCCAATTAATATCCAAATACTCCTCAAAATACCCTGGCTACCAGACTAGCGTCTTTTTACAATACTGCTCTCACGAACTCATTCTGAATTACCAAAATTCCATACATTCAACGAGTTATTAATATTTTTCATAGGTTACATTGGAGCACAAAAAGATCCATAGAATTATCAGAAATCAACTTGTATATATATAGAGTAATTCATGTATACACTTACATAATAAACTCTATAATCCAACTTGTTACACTGCAATCAAAACAGCCGCCATACAAGTCTTAATCATCTCCAAAAACAAAGACAAAATTACAAGAAACTAATCACTCTTAATTAATTACTAATCAAGAGTAATTAACCAACTAACCAACTAATCAATTACCGTCAAGGAACCAACTGAACTATCAGCTTAAACTGATAACTACTTAAGCCCCAACGACGTCTTTTATATCAACCTCTTGACCGTTACAGCCACAATGCTCCGGCTTCCCGGAGCAACTTCTTCAAAGAACCATTAACATGAAGAGTCATAACAGTATTAGCATTGCCAACAAATTTGCCTCCAACAAAAACAGCAGGAACACAAGGATTACATCCCAATCTAATCAAAGCCCATTCCATTTCTTTACCTCTTGCTAAATCTTCATCAAGCTCATAAATGGCAGGGCTCACTCCTTGTTCATAAAATAGCCTCTTGATTGCATGGCACATGCAACATGAGCTCTTGCTGAATATCACAACTGCCTTTTGTGATGCCAATTTTGCTACTTTGTCCATGATGGTTTAAGGGAGATAATTGAGGGTTTAAAGGCTGTAATTAGTGTGATTAATGAGATGATTGAGATGAGATTAGTGGGTTTGTTGTGAAAAATTGAGTGTTTGAGAGTTGTATTTATATGGAGGGGGATAGAGGGGGGAAGGGAGATAGTGTTTGTGACAAGTGTATTTATTTTATATTATTATGGAGTTGAATATTATTGAAGGATAAAAGAGAGAATTAATTGGAGATAAAGAAAAGGAGAGGTGAAAGGTTCTTTGGAGATATGTTGGATTGGATTCTATGTTTTGTTCATCAATTAAATATATTTGGTAATTATATCATCATCCTTGTTGATGCTAGATGCATGATGGAAGATATTAGGAAAATGTTTGTTTTGGTCCTCCATGTTTTTGATTCTTGTTGCTTGAGCTTATATTGTTTTAATTTGTTATATTTAACTCTAATGAATACAAAAATTCGATACTGAGGCGGCCGGTTTTACGTTTGTGGTTATTAAAAAAGTTTTTCACGATCTTTAAGAGAATATTGGGGGCGCGGACCCGATCTTTAAGAGGTAGGGTGGCCGAAACAACTCATATGGTAGAGGTGGTTTTGACGACCAAGGAGGTTGGGGCCTCCATATTAACCCGTTGCTACACCCTTATAGTTACATATGTACAATTACACAATTAAGTGTCTATATGGGCATGTGGACTCAACATTAATGAATCAACTCTTGTAGCATTCTATAGGGTTTCGATTCTTGTTGTCGTTTTTGGAGACATCATAAAGATTAATCTACAATCATTTCGTAAAACCCTCTGTAACCTTGAAGCTTGTGGGAAACTTTTATGTAAAATGTTATTTTAAAGGTCAACTTGTGACTATAATATACAAAAGCCGATAAACTGGTATTATTGAATGTTGTTATTATGTTAATATATATTATGTCATAAGATCTTTTTAACGGTATATTATACACTCAAAATAGATAAGAGATGAATGAGAAATTGAAGCTTAAAATAGTATACTTAAAATTTGTTAAATTTTTTAAAGAGAAGTTTAAGAGATCAAAGTTAAATTCCTTCTCAATACCAACTAAGAAACAAGCTAGAGAAGCTTTCCCTGTATGGGTACACTTCAAAAGATATTAGAAAATTGCTAGGTGAAACGTTCTCTCACGCGAAGAAGATGCAAATCTTTGGCCATCAGGTTACCGTTGCGATTGGGTAACAATATAACTAAGTAATGTCACATGTTAGTCAAAGTCAATGGTCAAAATCAATTTCTACTGATGTGACAACCTTATCACTTTTATGGTGTTCACTTTCGCTTTAAGTAGCCATAGTGACTAAAATCTAACAAATTGGATCATTTTATTGACTTAAATTGAAGTTGATTAACTATTTTGAAATTACCATCAAATTTTAGTGACCTATATTATATTTAAACCCATATAACTACGTGACGTCTATAAAATACACATTTAAACTGTTGAAAGAAAACACGACTAATGCGTGTCTAACTGAATTTGGTATTAAGTGGATCTTTCTCGATAACAAGGAGTAAAATGTGTACAAAAAACAACTAATTGAAAAAACAATGTATTCAAGTGGAAGGAATCAACTGGTGGGATTCGGCTCCTAGTTTTTGCAAATTTTTTATCTGTGGTGATTTCTATCAGGTAGAGTTTCGATTTGTTAGCTTTATATTTTGTACCTTTTTCAGTTTTTTAAATAAATAATGTCTGATGTTTGGATGGTGTCGTGAGGGTACCAACTAGTTGGGATTGATTTTTCTACTAGTTTCCCGCTCTTATTATAAAAAACACAATATATCAAATTGAAAGATCACAACACTTAATTAATAAGAAAGAAGAATAAGATCATTATAGCATTTTTCAAAAGATACTAGCCTAATTATAATACAACATATAGATGAAAGTGACATGAATGGTATAAGTATTGTTGCCCATAAAATTTTGTTCTTAGAATCTAAAAAACTGTAGATGATTTATATGGATAGGAAGCCGAAAGTTATAGTGTATAAAAATAACAAATAATTTTATAAAATTACAATATTATGTAACAAATTGTACGGATTTTATTTACTTTTTGTGGACAAATTATGTGTATATGCATGTGGATGTGGACTTGGATAATATACTTATACTGGATAAATTTGCTCGGAGAATGTCAACTTTGGATCATTTTGGATATTGATTCATTTTGTTACATGAGATTATGATAGTTGCAAATATTTTTATTTATTTTTAAATTTTCTATTGGGTTAGGTGGGCTTTTAAAAAAAATAAAATCCAAAATTGTATTAAGCAAATAGTCAATAGATAAGAAGAATCAGAATGAATAAATTCTTAAGGGTATGGGGCAATCCTTCATGAAATTGAAAGAGAGCTAAAATGTTGGGCCTCGAAAACAAAACAATGAGCAACTCTATTTCTAAATAAATCTAGGAACAGAATAAAATTACTTCAGAATTTAAGATGTGTTGAATTAACTAATACAAATAAAAGATTAATTTAATTAATTATTCGATTCAACTAAAAACTCAATTTGATAGTTATGCATAAATTAATTTTTGATTGCAAGTGTGCACAACATACACATTCCACTATGTGTTTTTAATTCATCAATAAATGAGGTTATCATGGCTCGAATTCAGAACATTACGATCGCAGAGGCTCCATGTTAAGAAACTGCTTGAACTAAAAACTTAAATTGATAGTTAAAAACCAACAACATCCTTTATATTAATTTTTGACAACCGATAGTTAAGATTTAGGAATAATACATATTTGTAACATATGTTCTTTGGACTTGGAATGTCTACACCACAATTTATATATAAATGCTTCGTGAGCTCAAAGAGTGTACAATAAAGGTTTGTCATATCATGTGTTGAAATTTCATTAGACAAAATGGATCAGGTATAATCACAATTAAATTTTAACTAAAGTGTTAAGTTGATTTTTTCCATCACATACAACTTATGTAAGTGTAGACTTATAGATTACCTATCAAAAACTTAATTTGATGTTTAATTCAAATATAACTTTACAAAACATAAAATTAAAGACAAAATCTACCATGATTTCTATAAAAAGTTAATTAAGAATAACCTCTATCAATATGCCATCCAGGTGTGTTCAGAGAATGGGCCTTCGAAAATGCAAAGAGATGTCTTTTTGGGCTAGAGATGGGCCCAGGTTCTCTCTTTATTATTGGCTTCAAATTTGTATGCAAAGTAATTCTGATAAAGATTTTGAATTCTAGAAAGTGAGGTAAATTTAATTGATAAGCACTAATTAATATTTGTTTGTTGGATTAATTTTTATTTTTTGGAATGAGAAAATATAATAGAACAAAATAGTAATAAGTTGATATATAAGATTTAAGATTAGCCATGCATTTTTCACATTAATGTTTGTATTGAAATTACATCAATACATGAAATGATCAAAATTTATTAGACCGATTACTTGATTTAGAAGGTTATGTTAAAAAAACCATTTAATCTAAATAATTAGGATTATATATATGGTTTAAGAATAATTTGATGGTTATTGATGTAAAAGGTGTTAAATATTCAACGCTGATTTTAAAAGGTCATATAATCTTTACATACGCCATGTGGCACGATACTCCTTCTTTAAAATAGCTTTTGAGGTGAAACGTTGACATTATATTTGGATTTTTAAATCAAGCACTCGTTGGTTCAAATCTCGATAATTCCATTTCTTAATAAAATTTCAAACGTATATTAAAATGGTTACGGAGTCATTCATAATCATAGTTCCGGCCATCTAAGACTAAAAAAGGGTCAATTGTTTTTTCTATTCACCATATACAATGTAGTAGAATGTTTTCTTTTTTTTTTTAAGCTGTTTGTATATGTTCTAAGTTCATTGTACATATATATCACATCTTAGGATGATGCATCAAATGTAGTATATAATCATGCATACATCGTATTATAATTTTATGTTTGAATTAAACATAAATATATGGCTCCCGCCTCAAAATTAAGAATATTGTTTGGACTGAATAACCTTTTAAACCTACGTAAATTCTGAAAATTGTCTCTAGCTAGTCAGTTAACGACTAGTTTTTGAAGATTCACTCGACTAGCGTTTATGTACACATATAGTCTCACTTAAGAACTCAAAATCAAAAAATCTAATTGGAACCAAAGGAACCGTTTAAGTCTATCTATCCGCTCAAAATTCGATTATATCTAATTAGTCAATGATTAGTCATCGAATGTCGGCCTGACTAGCAGCTATATTTGTCTCTTAAAATCGTGAATGATTTGGATTGATCAATGCACTATTTAAACCTATTTAAACGCTCAAAACTCAATTTGTTCCTGATTAGTCTTCAAGCATTTAGTTGACTATTATATGTATGATAAAAAATAAGAAGATTTTGGAGGAGAATCTGATACGAGAGAAAATGGAAGAAGAAGGATAAGATCCCATGGTGTGGTGATGACGATCCATTCCTATAAAGAATGTCAACTTTTTTCTCTTCATTTTGATAAACATCAATAAAATTCCAGGACGTGTCCTAGCATCTCCTATTTCTTTTTGTCATATAAAAGAATGAATTAAAATTATGTTTCTGTAAGACCTAATATATGAATTTGTTAATCATTTTCACTCGGCTCCCTCAATTTAAGAGACGATTTATTAGTAACGTGAATTTGTAAACTTTCTTTTTTCATTTGACTCTCTCAACTTATCAAATACAATCTATTTTACCATTTTATATTAACATGACATAATATAAGTGATAGTAAAAAATTCATGTCATGTCACATCACTTTAGAAGACAAAATATGTCACATTTGATAAATTGAAAAGAGCCAAATAAAAAAAATTACAAGTGTAAATAACTAATATAGTAACAGATAAAAAAAGCCAGGTGAAAATGATAGACATATTCAAAAAGCCTACAATTTAAGTTTTTTTTTTTTTGAATTATTATAGAAATATAAATAAAAAGGAAAGGAAATTAAAGAACATGATACTTGGCATAAAAATATGGACCCCAGTGGATGACCAAAGGCCTAGGCCCATTTACATCTGGTGGGTCTCTCAACAAGGTGGCTTATCTAATGAAGCACCGGCCAAATTAACCTTTAAGAAGATTGCCTCCAAAAATATAAACGACCCCTTCATTCTAAATTATCTGATTGTAGCTACTTACAAATAAGGATGAGGTGTCATGAACTGTTCGTGAGCCTTGTCCGTTTATAATATTCACGAGTTTGATCGCGAACGACTTGTTTATTTGTTCATTTATTTGTTCGCGAACATCTTGTTCAGTTTGCTTGTACGCTTTACTCATGAACAAGACTTGTTTATTTTGTTCACAAATGAAATGATATAAAATCGACTACTTAAAACAATACTATTAAGTTTGAATACTTAAACTAAGTTTGAAATTGAGTAAAATCCTGAGGGGAGGAAATGAAGGAAGCGACGGAGAAACAATAAAACCTAGAAGATGTATGTATCGTATCATATGACTGTAATGTTATTGTTAAGAGAGTTGGAAATGGACATGTGCCACTATAGTGGGTATGTAATGTTATTGTTACTAGAGTTGAAAATGTGTCATGAGCATTAAATTGGATGTAGACTTTAATTAAATTATAATATAAGTCAATATAACTCATACTATATTTTTGTGTTACCGACTCTTAATTTCTTTTTTAGTAATAATAAATTTTAAATTCTGAATATTGGAAAACTGTAACCGAGTTATTTCATGAGCTTTTATCAAGCCACTTTATGAAATTGTAAACAAGATTACTCGCGAGCTTTTGAACCGAGTTTTATTTTGTCTTGGCTCTGCTCATTTATGATTCGATCTTCAAAATTGTGTTCACGAACATCTCGTTTACGAATCGAGTGCGGCCGGTGTTCGGCTCAATAATCGAACACCAAGCTTCTCCCTAACCAATAATCAAAAAGCTTCCACAAAACTTATGAGTTATCTTTTATCCACAATTATGTTAGTAACTGATTTACAGGTAGAATAATCAAATTTTCAATTTTTATTTACCTTTACATCAGTAGATATCAAAATATATAGTACTATTGCAATATTTTATTTTATTTTTTATAAATTATAAGAATGTTTTTAAAATTCTAGCCTCCAACTCCATATATTATATGTGCCAAAATTTTGTATATCTTTACATTTTATCTAATTTGAATTTAAAGATATGTGAATGTGAATGAGAATGAGAAAAGAAGATAAAGAGATGGGAAATAATGGATATGTGATGAAATTTGGGACCTCTAGGAATCTGATCTATGGGTCCTCTACCGTTTCAAACTCAAGGCATACCCCAAGCTTACCTCATCTCATTTAACTACTTGTTTTTATGTTATATGTACAATGTGTCAAAGATGAGAATAAAATCTAACCTTTAATTATCCATTTAAATTTGTAATTCAAATAGTTTGTATTGGCAATCATGAGCCTCTTAAGCTTAGCTCGAAAGACCACTTTGCCTAGTGACACTACAATTAATGTGCCTTGTTGACATCCTAAAATTACTTAAGATAACTTGATTAACCTTCTAAGTTCACGAGTGGTAGAGCAAAAAATATTTTTGACCAATTAAAACATATTATCAACCTTTTCGAAAAAACAAAAACATATATTACTTTAACTAATTATAGATAATATTCTGAGCAAACACCGCCCTGACCAATCACCCCAATAGGTGCTCAAAAATAAAACTTCATCTTAATTTTCCTCGGCTAGGATCTTTGGACGCTTTTAGGATATGTAGCCGTTTTTGGTCGCCTAGAAGCCGCTTGAAATGTTCCAATGAGGCTACATCCACTTGGTATTGAGTCTTACTCTATTATTACCTCTCATATTATATGGGAATTTCCCAAAGAAAAGCTCCATATTACATATATAATTTTCTAATTTAATTTTGGGTACACAAAATGAAGTAATATGAAGATGGATATAAAATGTAATTGAGTTGGATGCGAATCATGTTAAAATCAGAAAAAGCTAAGGTCCCAAATGGATAAAATATATGCCTACACATCAAAACAAAATGCCCTCAGCAAAAATTAAAGCGACTTTCTCATTAGATTTTGTAGATAGTTGATATATGTGGCCATTTGTAATCGTTCCGATTATGTCCAACCGTACAATTCATACATTAGAGAAGATTCATCATCATATGTCTCTATTGCCTTTTCATAATTCTTTATCTAATTTTAATTCTTGTCCTCATTTGGGATGAACACACTTGTGATTGATCTGAGCTACAAAACTTTGCATTCAATAGCTCAATTTCTCCTTTAAATAGAAATGAAGAAACTAAATTTCAATTTCGATCACTCATGTTCTGATGTCTTAAACACACTTGTGATGATCTATTCTAAAAAGTTTTTACGAAACTTTTATACACTCAACAACTCAATTCCCCCTTTAGATAGAAACAAGAAACTAATATTCCAATTTCGATATCTCATGTTCTGATGTCTTGAAATCAATAAAGATAAAAACGAATGAGTAAGGGCGTTGGATCTATAACACAGAAGTATACCTCGAGGGTATCATGGTCTTTTTGTATCATTATAGGAACTTGTATAAAACATGTTTAGACTCATTAGAAGGAGCACAATTTTGTAATATTCTGATCTAATATCATGTTTATATATTGTCCTGTTTGATCCAAATTCAACACTTTGAACCTCACGACTATACAACGAATCACCGTGTATTAAGAAACTACCTTACTAGTAAGTTACAAAAAATTTCTAACCCACGTACCAAAACCCACTTCGAGCCGAATTGTTACACTAACGAAATATTTATAGCATATAAATGTATCTATCATGACTCATGAACCCATGGACAGCTTTAGAATCAAGTTCCACCACCACACACGATTTTCTTCACCCACCCAAATATCTTTTTGGAACATTCTCATTCTCAAGAAATTTCTTTTTCAAACCCCACAAAAAAACCCTATATAAACCCCCCTCTTCATCACCTCAAAACACAACTCACAAACCGTCATTTCTTCTTCTTCAATATCCAAATCCCTAATTAGTTTCCTTAATCAACCAAATCAATCCATAATTAAGAGGAAAATGGAGAGGATTACGGAGCTAGTATCACAAAGGCCAGTGGTGATTTTCAGCAGGAGCACGTGCTGCATGTGCCATGCAATCAAGACTTTGTTGTGTGATTTTGGAGTTAATCCATCCGTACATGAGCTAGACGAAATTAATGGAGGAAGAGAAATTGAACAAGCACTTTCAAGATTAGGATGTCCAACTTTGCCCGCGATTTTCATCGGTGGCAAACTCATCGGAGGAGCTAATGAGGTTATGAGTCTTCATCTTAATCGTTCCTTAATCCCCATGCTTAGACGAGCCGGTGCATTATGGGTCTAATCAAATTTCTTTGATTAAAACCCGAATTAATTTACATGTCATTAATAATATATATATATATATATATATATATATATATAAGTATGATAATAAATAAATGTACGATATAAAGTGTTTCGATATATAAGGATATACATGTATATCTAATGGCGGAACTAGAATTCCAAGTTTACGGATGCTTGGACACAGATATCATTTCAGATGGAGGGACTCTACATTATTAATATATAGTTGTCTATGTAATGAGGCTTGTTATATATATTGAGAGGGGTAATTACGAGTCCTTTTTTGCAATGTAATGCTATAGTTTTGTTGCTAATAAAATGGCTTTTGTTCTTCTTTATATCAACCATTTGAGGAAACTTATGTTAATTAATAATGTTTAGTTTTTATTTTAATGGAACTATTCTTTAACAGGAATGTTAGTATTAATTAAGGTGTTGGTTGTAGTTATTTTTTCCTTAATGGTGCCACTGGATTGATTTCATACAAATAATTGAAGGTAAAAATAAACAAACAAAAAAAATCCTTAAAATTAATTAGGCTGCCACTGGATTGATTTCATAGAAATCATTTAAGGGTAAGTACCAATCGTTATCATTGTGGTAGCATGAGACTGTGCTTGATAGAAAGGTCTCCGGATCGATCCTCCACAACGGCGACTGTAAGAAATTTAAATACCATAATCCTTGGATCCGTCCTGAATCTGAATTAGTCGGCCTAATTTGGATTCCGGAACAGTATAGAAAGCCACAAAAAGAATTTAAGGGTAAAAATAAACAAGAAAAAACACTCTTAAAATTAATATATTTTTCCCTGAGGACAAACAAACTTATAATATATTTTTGCACGTAAAAGTGATCAGTCATATTTCTAACCGAATTTGGTCCTAATTTAGTGATAAATTTCTTGTAACTGATTAGAGATAGAAATGAATGAAACATTTCAGCCAGAAACTTAATTAATTAGAGTTAATGACAAGATAATAGCTTTTATATATTATAATTTGTAATACATCACCCATGTAAATGTGATATGGGCTTTAAGTATGTATGTTGTAGACTCATCATACCATGTGTTGAGATTCGATAATGAATGAAATTGCTAGATCTCGAGTTACCGATTATTTGGTTTAAAAAGACTACAATATTATATCAAAAAATTAACTGGATCAAAAGCTTGAGTTGTTAGATAATTTTTTAAAATAATTTTATTATAATCTCGATACATTTTTTAATATACATTTTTGAGCTTCAAACGTGTTCAATAAAACTACATCTATCATTAACAAATAATTTTTACCAAGAAGTTAAAAACTTTAATTGATGGTAACTCATCTATCAAAGGATTTGGCTTGGAACATGAATAAAATCGGGTTAGTTACATAAAAGTCTTTAGTTGATTAAATATTTACTAAGTTTTTTTTGACAACAAATATTTACAAGTTAATCATCACATTCATCTTCATTATGAATTTATCAAAAAATACTAAAACATAGATCCATATTGTCATGTAAACGTGGCCTCCTTCAAAATAGGAAAAAACATTTTAAATTACTAATTTTTTTAAAGGTAATATCATGTTTTTATATAAATATTTCTTAAGAATTTATCGTCTTTTATTATTTATTGAAATTCATACATCTTTTCTCATATGAAATTAATTATATCTTTCATCGAAATGAAATGACTATTTCTTAAGAATTTATCGTCTTTTATTATTTATTGAAATTCATACATCTTTTCTCATATGAAATTAATTATATGAAACTCCATTATATTTTTTTTTTTAGAACATCAAACTCCATTGTCAAAAAAGGGGAAAAACTTATAATTTCACTTACAACTCATGAAAGAAGAGTATATTTATGAAAACCTCCCTTAACTCCGATTAAAAATCTAATAACAAACAAAATTTTATTCATCCCATTTAGTAGTCATAAATGCACTCTTAGAATTTTCTAAAAGATAAAAAAGGACATATTCCATATATTTGCTTCTTAAAAAACTGTCAAATATACACATCAAATAATGCTTTGGTGGTTATTACATTCCACTAGGGAGTGTGAGGTCATGAGTTCAAATCCCATAATCGTAGAAAGTGAACTCTAAAAAAATAAAAACTGTCAAATATGATGAAAATAATAAAATACAAGAGTTTTTGATAACAAAGATTAACTAAATTAATAGAATGACAAAATGCATTAACTTTTATTATTTATTTGTAAATAGATTAAAGGACATGATCTTTCCCGTAAATTCCTCAATAAAATCGAGGGATGTTGGGCTCACAAAGTCCCAGCCCATTTTAACGAAAGGGTTTAATCATCCATAGTCACTTAACATTAATGTATTTAGCATCTATGATCATATCTTTAGTAAATAACACAACTTCTTGAATAATTTTAAATATAGAGATGGAACATTTTGTATGATTTCTATTTAATTAATATTTTAGTTATATGTTAGCAATTTGGTTTGAGCTAAATAAGGGCAGCAAAATCCCTTTTATTAAGTTCAATCCAAGTTTTATCATATATAAGTTTAATTAACCGCAAAGTTTACTGTATTACTGATATAGTTACAAATAACAGAATAAAAATGAATGAACGATTTCATTTCATGAATAAATTTATTTTGAAGGATTTTGTTCTTTTTGACTTAAATTCAGTAAAATTCAGTTCATTTTAATTAAGCTCGGTTTAGTTCATTAAATTCAGAAACATTTATTAGACATTCACTCTATAATTTACTTCAGTAAAAAAAGGATTTTACTATGACATTTAAATATCTATCAGTCGCTCAAAATTTCCATTAGATGTGCAAAACATTAATATGGCTGGCAAACGTTACTGGTAAAGTCCTCTCATATTGTGCGCTAAAGGCAAATATGCATTCTATCGAGAGTGACATGATGAAATTTAAGTTTTTGACTTAATATAATTTCAACAAAATTCAGTTCAATTCAACAAAATCAGTTTAGCTATAAAAAAACCAAACCTTAGCCCTCATTCCATTTGTTGATAAAATTATGAAAAATAAAAAGTACAACTATTTAAAATATAGCGAATGAAAATACCGACAAACAAAACGTAATAATTATCCATAAATCACAAATTTTGGCTGGTCAAGTTCTTTTTTGATATGCCATTGTTAGAAACACACCATAATATTAATGCTTATACAGGGCTAGAGATCCTCTAGAGTTTCAAGGAACTCCATGTGATGGAGTTCCTAAAATCTCAGCCACACAATAAGATCCTAGGGCCCTCATTTAAAGGTAGAGAGAGAAAAATGTGTTTTGTTTAATTAATGAGTGCCCTATGATCTTATTCTGTAGCTGAGATCTTAGGAACTCCACACATGGAGTTCCTTGGAACTCTAGAGGATCCGGACCCCTTATACAGTGGCGAAACCAGCTATGAAAGTTTGGAGGCTCAATCGTAAGCAAGAAATATACATTGGATGCCAACTCGAGTCAGAGATTTTTTAGCTTTCCTCGATATGTTTTCACTATATTTTTCTTGCATTTGGGATTAGGAATGACACTCATGGTTTTGACATTTTATGTCAACAAATCTAACAATTTTAAATGACTATATAGTAGTAGCAATGTACTCAACTAATGGAGGTTTTTCTTTTGTTGGTAAAGTAAAGTTTAAGTAAGGTTTCGTTCTTTATATCTTATCAGTAATTTATTTTATTTCAGTTTAGTCTGGTTCTATAATATTCAATTCAGTTCAGTTCAGTAATTTCAGTTCAATAAATGCATTTCAATTCAATTCGGAACATGGCCTATGAGTAAGTCTATCCGCTTCCAAGGCCAGAGCAAACCACAAACCTCGATAATGGTTTGCAGTGGAATTTACAGATTACCTATTAATAAGAGTTAAATTTTGACGAAGCGAAGACTTGAACAACAAACCTTCAAATCAGAAATGGAGTACCTTACCACTTGGACCAATTCTTACTGGCACTAATGCAACAATCTATTTATCATAATTTATAAGAATTTAAAACAACTTTATAGTTTCGCTCATTTTCAGATAAAAGATTGTAGTTTACTTTTTGTTAATAATTGAGGTTCCACACTTTTCTAAACCATGATATTGAGTTAATATTATAAAACTCACTATTAATAACTTGAAAATGAAAAATTTGAAACATTAAAATTCTTCAATAGCATAGTAAGGAGAACCACATTTTCGGTTTTCCAAAGCATCGTTTTTGGATAATTATCTCTCTAAACATTGACCTTTTTTTTCACCAAACACTATCTAAATGATCTCAAAATAAAAAAGTTGAAGATTCAAAGTTTTTTAGAATTTTTTGAGATAAGTCATTTTTGAAATTGTCAACGGTAATTTTAATAGTGTTAATAAAAAAAATCCTCATTTTAGTAAAATGTGAAACCTCATTTTGATAAAAAGTAAATCATAAACTTTTATCAAAAAATAAATGAAACTATATAGCAATTTTAGGTCTTATTCTTTTGATATATTTTCAGTAAATTTCAGTTCAATTCAGTTTAACAAATTTAACCAATAATTCAGTTCAGTTCAACAAATTTTAATAATAAATAACATAACCTTACTATTTCTTACAAGTGTATGTAAAATGATATTATTTTTGGCTACACAAATAAATTGAGATGAAAATGGATATGAAAGTGAGTTGGATGCGAATCATGTTACAATCGGAAAAGCTTAAGGTCCCAAATGGATAAAATAGATGCTACACATCAAAACAAAATGCCCTAAAAATTAAAGCCACTTTGTATTTGAAAAGCCATTTAGATTTTAGATACATTACGTTGCATATATTATATTATATGTGGCCATTTGTAATCGTTCCAATTATGTGCAACCGTACAATGCTTACCGTATAGAAGATTCTTCATCATCATCATCAAATGCTTCTATTGGCTTTTTATCATTCTATTTTCTAATTTTAGTTTTTATTTTTCTCGATTGAAAGACATCAGAGTTACAACATACTCATGATGATCGAATTAAAAACTTGTTATGAAATTCTTTATTTAACAAGTAGCTCTATTCTCCTTTTTTATTTAATAACTAATAAGTTCTAGTTAATCACTTATTTCTAATCTTTCAAATAGAATTTAGTTCACTCGTGATCTTATTGTCATCCCTTAAAACTGCTCTTTGCTCAAGCTTTCTATCCCAAGCGACCCATTTTGATAGATGTCTATATATCTATATCATGAACCCATGAACATCTTTATAGAATCAAGTTCCACCACCACACACGATTTTCTTCACCCACCAAACTATCTTTTTGGAGCATTCTCATTCATTTTGCTACACATTGAAACTTCCTTTTCAAACTTCCAAAAATCCCTATATAAACTCCTATCATCACCCCCAAAACACTACTCCCAAACCACTACTCCCAAACCACCATTTCTTCTTTTTCAATCTTCAAAAACGTAATTAATTTTCTTAATCACTTAAACCAATCCATAATTAAGAAAATGGAGAGGATTACAGAGCTAGTATCAGAAAGGCCAGTGGTGATATTCAGCAAGAGCACGTGCTGCATGTGCCATGCAATCAAGACATTGTTATGTGATTTTGGGGTTAATCCATCCGTACATGAGCTAGATGAAATTGATAGAGGAAGAGAAATTGAACAAGCTCTTTCAAGATTGGGATGTCCAACTTTTCCTGCGGTTTTCGTCGGCGGAGAACTTGTCGGGGGAGCTAATGAGGTTATGAGTCTTCATCTTAATCGTTCCTTAATCCCCATGCTTAGAAGAGCCGGTGCATTATGGGTGTAATTAAACCTAATTAATTAGGTCATAAATAATTTACGTATATGTAACCGGTAATAAATGAATGTATGTACAAAATAAAATGTTCCGATGTATGGATATACATATATAATCAGTAACCGAGCTAGAGTTCCAATCCAAGTGCTCAAACTGATTTCGTCTATGAGGAAGAATTTCAAATTCTAACAACACCATCAAATCTTGAGAGAATTATTATACATATCAGTTCTTTAGCTTTTATAAGACCAAAATAACAAAATTCAGCAATAGCCAACACATATAGAAGAATTGAATTACTAAAACAAAACACTAATTTCTATAGATGAACAAAGGAAATGCATTCCCAGCATGTCGAGGTTTTCGGGTTTAGGGACAATGTGGTGGTGTTTTCCTCGTTGTTTGATATATGTATGGGAAGTGTAATGATGTTGATGGGGCGAGACGGGTCTTTGATTCGATGGGGATGAGTGTTGTTTCGTGGACTTCGATTGTTCCGGGATATGTGCAGAATGGAAGAGGGAATGAAGCTCTTGAGATTTTGCCTGCTTGTATCCACACGGGACTCGTAGATGAAGGACTAAACACCTAAACGGATTAACTAGAATTAGGAATTAGTTCATATTGGAAAATAAATAAATAAATGAATGCAGTTTAGTTTAATTATATAGATGTGGGACGCAAAAGGAAAGGAATAATCTATATATCTATATAAAAGAGGAATTCATTTTCTCTCACCACAATCATCCACCTCATAAGATGAGGTGTCAACACCACATTTTTTCACATTTTTAACAATTTTTAAATATATATTCTATCTAAATTACAAAATACAAAAAATTAAATGCTTAGAACAAAATATTATTGCCCACAAAATTGCAACTCTTGCTTTAATAATTAAAATAGCATAACCCATTTGTCAAAAAAAAAAAATAGCATAACCCTTCATTTTGTTAACGTTTTAAATTCTTAATTATGTCATTCTATATTTATTAATACTAATTATATAGGTTATATATGTTTTGGTTGGTATATATATATGTATTTGGTAACTAGATTAAAGCTAAAACTCCCTTAGAATAGTAAGTGAGAGACTCCCTCACCATAGCCTGGCTATATATATATATATATATATATATATATATATATATATATATATATATATATATATATATATATATATATATAGAAGGTTGTCTACGTTTTCTTCATGTATCTTATCTCATCAATTACAAAACAAATGGTCTCACTTGGATCAATGAATTTTTAACGATTTCGAGAATATTCAAGATTGGATGAATACTTGCAGTTTATGAAGATTATACTCTCAAATGAAATGTGTCATTTTTTTTCTTTTCCTGTATAAAAATGCATTTTTGTTTCATTTATAAAGGGTTTGTCATTATCCTTTTACACGTCAAATATATATTGATAATGTATTTTCTCTTTGTGTATATATATTGTGTATTTGCAAAGGAACTAGAAGATGTGATATCTTTCAATGCTAGTGATCGATAAAGTGAAGATTATCTTATGGATATGAAATTTTGATATAATTCATTTTTAATTTTTTTTGTTTTTGTAATTTGCAGTTCGGAAATTCAGTAATGAGGAAAAAAACTACATGTTACCCAATTTGAGATATTTGATGAAAGGTCCAATGATCAATTTTCAAAATTCGAGCAGATAATTTTCTCTTTTGGCTATAGGTAAGACTCCAAATTTTATCTTCTGAGTATAGGCAAAACTCCATAATTATGTCATTCTCACATCTATACAATATATTCTACAGCCTCTTGGCAATATCCTCAAAATATTATCCTCAAAAACACTAAAAAAGTGATTATGAGACCTTTTGAATTGTAAAAAGCAACGACTATTATCATAAATTCAAATAGATTTTCATTACAATTTATTGTGTTATGTCGTTGTGAACAAATTGTATATTGTTGTATCATCATTTAAACAATTATCTTTTAACTTTAATTCTAAATTGATTTAGTACTACATGAAAAAATGTATTTCATTTTTCAATGATAATATTACATGTTTTATTTTATTTTGAGAGAAAATATTACATGGTTTATAAAAATTAAAGATACATTTTAGAGGAAAAAATGATAAAAATAAAAACTAAACAACATTTTATAATCCGCCCAAAGCGCAGGTTTTCGACTAGTTCTAACTAATACTCCAAGTTTTATACAGATTTCTATATATTATGAACAATAAAATTTTTTTAAGATATTGATATCTTAGTAAAAAGTTATCAAGTTGGGCCTAAACATAATTGCAAAAAAACCCAATAGACTTTATAAGCAAAACCCAATTCATCACTTTGAACTGGCTCAAAATAGGGGAATAACTATCCAAAGACGGTTATCTACTATTGCCCATGATCTCCATAGGGCAACTGTTACTCAACAGTTATAAAAGGAGGAGAAAGCAACGGTAAAAGGTTAGACACTCATAATACATTGAATACACTTTTCTTCCTGAAAATCTTACTTACTTGATCGTCGGAGCTACTCCATCTCCGGCATTGTTTTGCAGGTCAATCGCAGTCAAAAGGAACTAGAAGGTTGATTCCAAAGACGATATCATTCTCAAGAATATCAAAGATCGATGACGTAACCCTCATCTCATTAGAGCTTATCAAACAACTATATGTTCAAGCACAAGCTCAACGACTTCTATTTTTATAATTTACATGTCGAATTCAAATGCTAACCTTACAATTTTGGAGTATTTCACCGTTCATGTATAAGACTTTCTACTTTGATGTTACAAGTGACACTTTTACTTTTAAAATTGAAGGACACTGAAAAGTTGATAGAAAGTTTCAATTCATAGATTATATAAAACTTAAATTTTATTCCAATATTATTATTTTTAAATGTCACCATCCTTTGTAATAATTAATATATGAAGGAAAAAAAATATAAGTGAATATACAACCAATTTAAATAATTTATTTTTTTTTGAATAAAAAGCGGGAAGCTATTTCTCCAAAAACTATAAAATATCGACTTCGAAATCGTCAAATATTGTTATTATGTCAAACTTTGTGTAAATAATTTGTGAGAAACTATTTCTCCAAAACGATAAATATTAATTTCGAGATCGTCAAATGTAGTTATGTCAAAACTATGTGTAATTCTTAGTGGAATTTGATTGATTATCATATTTAAAGAGTTATTTTAACTCAAAGTTGACAATTTGAAACAATTTAACACGTCCTGCAAACAATTTAACACGCCCCTTCGTGCTAAATAAGCTCAAGCCGTTATTTTAGCCTTCTTAAATTTAGCTTATAATCTCACAAACATAATCAAGACATTAACAAGCCTAACTAAGATCAAGCCACTATGGGATCGGCTTGAAAACTAAAATGACGAAATTCATCCAAGAGGAGTTCGGCTCGGATAAGAAAATTATCGAGCCCGGCAGAACTCGTAATCAGCTCAGACGAAAAATCAGCAGGCCGCAATTTTAAAAGAAGCAGCCCAAGCCGATTATTTGTCAGTAGTATACGCAGCACTATACATGCTTATTTATAAAGATGTAGTTCGCTTCTCGCCTCCAACTTCTTCGGTGTGGGATTAAGGGATTTAGCATCCGAGTGTCTTTTTGCTCATATAACAGCTGTTTTCTTTTTTTTATTATTAATTTTTAAAATTTTGTTAATATCATCAGGAAAGTTTGTTTATGTTATCTACTATACAAAAATAAAATCCAAGACAAACAAGCTTTCCACATGCAAATCTAGTAAGGTGTCAAATTTTGTAAAATAAAATAATTCTGCTATTTCTTAGAAAAAGGGAAAAAAAAAAACCCCTCAACTTTCCTTATTGCTTTTTTTTTTCTGATAAAATAAAATAAAAATAAAAGGTTGTTACAAGTCAATAGAAGTTGCTAATTCAGCTTCAACCTCCCTTATTCTTTCCATTGCGTATTTCAATAGAATAGATATGCTTCCTAAAAAAAATAAAAATAATATAGATATGCAGAACTTCTAGAATAATAAAGTTTCTCTCGTCCACTTCGACTACCTTCAAGATTTGCCTCCAGTTCCAACACATTTAGAAATAGTTAAGAGGTTTGTTTTCCCTTTTAGTTTAACTCTACAACCTTTTACTACTTCTATTTTCTATGCATACTGCTTGAAACAATTCATTGGCTACTTATGTTTATATGTTTATTTCTGTCGTATTTAGATTTTTTATTTAATAATGTTACTGATTTCATTTCCTTAATGATTGAACTCAAGGAGTTTCATATAAGTTTGAATTTCTCTAAGATTTAACATGAGTCTCAAGGACACAAAAGTAACAAATGAAACCATATGAATAACGTTGGATTTTCTTGCTTTTCACTTTTCGGTTTCTTTAATCTTTAACTATCATCCTTAGTTTTTTAGATAATTGGGGTTTTATTTTAACTTAATCTTAGGATCTTCAATGTTGTTTTATATGTAGGACTTTGCAGCAGCGGGAATGCAAATATTATTAATGGTATCAAGCTTATTTGAAGTTCAGAAAGGTTTTATTTTCAAATTACTGATGTCAAGTTGAGTTTGGTTTGAATTCAATTGTAAGATTCTAAGTTTTTATATGAAATTTGCAGAATGAATTTTGAGTTGTTGGATTTTGTTTATTTAAGAATGCATTATGATTGGTTAATTGTTGTCGTCGTTATGATTAACGATTGTACGCGATCTTGCGTGCTAAATTAGTAGTATCCATTGTGTTATATGATTTAAGTTTGTTTTAGTGGCTCTTGTTTCTTATAGGCAGTAAATGATATTTGAGTTTTATATGCCATTTATCTAAACAAATTCACATATAAGAATTAGATAAAAGTATATGCTTATTTTTGTTTTCACTATTCATTCATGCTTCAATGCATGCACCTCTAATGTTTTTACATTTTTGTGCCATCTCAGAGGCCAAGTAGCTAGACTTTGAGCTTGAAATGGTTCAAAGAGCTATCTTTTTTTATGTTGACTCGAGTATTCGTGGCTTGTAGGCTGCTGTAGTAGACTAGGAAAACCTATAGATGTTAATGAAGCACAAGATCACATATTTGGACTCGTTTTAATGAATGATTGGAGTGGTACAATTTTCAATTATCTTGCACTTTTCTATGCTGTATTTTGATCGGCTTTTGTTTTCATCAGCTAGAGATATTCAAGCATCTTGGGCCTTTTCTTGGAAAGAGTTTTGGTAAGCATAAAAAATTTGATTATCCATATACAGTTTATGGTCTATTATCACATTTCATGATGGATTGTGACACTTGATGCTTTGGAACCTTTTGCATGCATGTGATACTCCAAAACAGGTAAATAATGTTAATGTTGATGGAAATTAGGTGAATTTCTGAATTTATCACTACATTGAGTTGATAAATGATTCAATTTCTTCCAAAATTTTCAGTATCTTGACAGTTAAATCGTGTATTTGTTAACTGCAGGATCCCCTTCCATTACCTTATTTAGCTGAAAAGACATCCAAAAACTATGATATATCACTGGAGGTAGCATTTAAACTGCATTGTTTTCTTTTACAGAATTAGTTTAGCTGTGATGCCAACAGTAATTTTATGTTCTAATCTTCTTGTTATACCTTATCCAGTTTCAAATTACTTAAAAAGTGATATTTTGTTTTGCAAATGATGTTATAAATATGGATTTCTGTTTTTAAGGTTCAAGTTAAACCTGCTGGACAAGAAGCTTCATCTGTGGTCACGAGGAGTAACTTCAAGCACTTGTAATGATTTCTCACTAGTTTTTTTCATGTTTCAGCTAAAACATTATAATGTCCTAAAAGGATTTGTTTGTTTCTGAAATGAGTGTTAAAATATTAGGCATTACTTGACATCAAGTATCCTGTGAATTAAGGATCTGGGGTTCTAAGTGCTATGCTTAATACCACATCTTAACTATATCGCGTGGACGCCTGGGATGTTACTAGTTAAGCATATGGATAAGGGTGGCCTGTAATATCATCGATTTTTCACTTCAATTAAATTACTGAAATTTTGCCTGTGAATATAAAACCACATGCTTAAAAGATGCATCCTTTGGTGCTCACAGCATCACATTTTGTGAATTCCTTTCAATTTCTAATGCATTCGGAACAGATACTGGACTGTGACTCAACAGCTTGCACATCACACAGTCAATGGTTGCAACCTACGGCCTGGCGACCTATTAGGGACTGGGACAATAAGTGGACCTGTATGTCCTTGCAACTTCAATCCTTCTATTTCTGTTTTTGACCAAACTATTAAGCTTTTCTTAGTTTTAAGTATTATTGCTTTAATCCAAACAGGAACCAGATTCTCTTGGATGCTTGTTAGAGCTAACATGGAATGGACAAAATGCGCTGTCACTAAATGGTACCGAGCGAAAATTCCTAGAAGATGGAGATGAAGTCATTATCAGCGGTTCTTCCAAGGTTAATAAATTTTACCTGTCCTTTTTTCATATTCGCTCTCAAGGAACTCATGGCTATTTCCTTTAAATGGCAATTTATATTTGTCAATTTGATGAGTTCGTACTCTATTTTGTTGCAAGCTTGCTATGTTGGATGCATTGTGTATCATTGTCTTACCAAGCGTGCGTTTCTGTCTAGCTATATTACCAACATCCAGCTATTATCTTGCCTCTTCAATCTAAAATTGGGTTACGTTAGCTCGTTTTTCTTTTTTGGAGTCAATATGCTTTCAGTTATCTATCTTTCATCAAGCTAGAAGATTTATGGTATCACGAATGTTTCAGTATTCGACATGGTCCGCATAATGGAGCCAACCATAATCTATAGTTTACCGTCATTTTGCTTCTTAAACACCCCAAATTCTGTTGGTAGGCTTCCTTTTCTGGAAGACTCAGAAACCACAAACTCACACTATGGAGAGATCTTGCTTTGCGGTTTTCTTTCTCTACTTGAGTTTTGTTAATTTAGTCGAATCTTCTTCTATTTCTGGGTCTTCTATTATTTATCACTTTACGTGCCTAATAACATGGCCATCATAGAAGAAAACTGAAATTTCAATACATTGCAGGGAGATGGATATACTGTTGGATTTGGAACTTGCTCTGGAAAAATTCTTCCGTCACTCTCGAGTTGAGATTGCTTCTCTTAGTGCCTCTCGATTGGTGTTGCGTAAATAATCTTCTCGCTTTTGTTGCAATGTAATGTCTATTTAGCTATTATGCAGTAGAAACTGTTGAGCAAATTTGCGCAGAGATCACAATTCTATAATTGCTAATATGTATTATTCTGTGCCTTGGTCTAACCGGGGGATTGGACATCCCAACTATGACTATAATCATTCGGAATAAAAACATTGCAGAAGTCGGGTGCCAAACTTCACCATTGTAACACATCGCAACTAGCTCAATGTTTTGCCAATGTAACTGCCACACGATTACCCTCGTAAATATGTGAATTTCCATTGACGAAAGTTGATCTAAACACCTTAGCCAACCCCTTGGAACCTCAGAACAAACTTGGAGCGACTTCTAATGCAGAAACACATCCAAACTTCTTTTATAACACGTTAACATGCCAAAACATTAACTAAATTTATAATTTAATCATGAAAAATTGTTAAAGTGTATATTATGATATTAGTATGATTAGAAACAATCTAACCAAAATGTAAAAGCCTTTTTAATTTATGTAGAAATTATCTGGAAAGTTTGATATGACTGGTTGTTAAAGAACCGAGTTCTGTTTAGTTTCTACTAAATTTAAAGTAGAGCGGAGTAGCTTAGACTTATCTCTCTCAACATGGCTTTGTTGACTTTTGGAGCTGTGTCTTGTGATTATTTCTGTGTTTCTTACGTTTGTCTTTGTGTCTTTTCTGTCTCGGCTGTATGGGCTTTGTATTTTCATCATAAGCTATGAAAACCAATGTTTACACCTGCTAACATTAGTAACCATAGCACTTATGGGGATGTCAACATCAACAGAATCTACTGAGCTTCCATCAAGCAAAGATCAAGCATGAGAAGAATATCATAAACCATATAAATGGTGTTAAAATTTCTTTTATTCCATTGTAATACCAAACATATATATTATTTAGGTAGAAAATAACAACAAACAACATATGAGTAACAATACTCAACAAGAACAATTGAATTAAACACACTTTAAACGCAAGTATCCAAGATGCTGGGATTAATGGAGCAAAATGAAAGAAGCTCTTGATCATTCTCAAATATCGACATCGCTTTTTCTTCCAAAACGATACAAACATCAATTCCATCTCCTTCTTTTGTGTCTAAACAAAACATCACATTCTTCATCTTAATATTAGGGAAGGTAACCCATAATGGCTTTCCCCACCCGAAATCTGCTCCGTAGAATGGATATCTACAAAAGCTAGTAAGAGAATACACATCATGATCAACATTCAAATTCTCAAGTGAGCCATCGATCAGGAGTTCAGTGATGAATGGACATAGATCTTCACTGTTAGTTTTACTAGCACACAAATCAGCATACTCAGCTTTTACTTTCCTGAATTGCTTCACCAAGAGTCCTAATTCTATCTCCCTTTCGTCCCTTACTGGTACTTTAAATGTCCCCAATATATTCCCCCTGTGTCTCTCCGATAACTGTGCAACTTTGTTACGCAGATTCATCGGAAGATATAAAACACTCGGTTCTATAGAACCTGACTTTCGCGCCTTAGCATTTGCAGAAATCGCTGACTTATATAGTAATGAAGCGACTACTTCGACTCGTGTAGGTTTTTCAACTTGATCTGCTACCATTTCCTTCAGCTTGTCAATTTTTGGGCCATAAAAAACAAACCTCCTATCAACACAATCCTTCATATCCTCGAAAACCGCCTGTTTTTGTTTCAAGATTGGGAGATCAAGAGGTGGATATAAGGATCCTGCATTAAACTCAGGACGGATTTCATCACCAGATTTTCGAGCCAGTGAAGCCCAATCATAGATGAAATAAGTCATACTTGCCATGTCAAGAATCTTATGACACAAGCATAACCCTATGGACATTCCTCCACATTGAAAATACGTTACCTGAACTACTACAGGACTCTTGGAGGTTGAATCCTTACCAGATACACCATCAGGAAGCAAGACTTTCAATGTATCAGGATCATGATTCTTGAGAAGTTCAGATAACCCACATGCGATTCTTGCTTCAAGAAAGAGAGTACCCTCGTCGTTGCAATCGACAGTTACATCATCTTTGATCCTTCCGGCTAGAGGATAATAGTGCAAAAGGGCATCAGATAAAGAAGTCTTGAGAACATTGGACTTGTGAAACTCATCACCATTTTTATTACTTGTGTAGAAGAAAAGAAAGGGTACATAAACTGGATGATTAAGCTGATCAAACAAAGAAAGGGTGTGAAATGATGGGTGATTATTTGGAGATGGTTTTACAATTTCTGTTGAAACTATCTCAGGATGAAATTTTGGGGCCATTTTCCTAAAGTTTGATCAAACTTAATGGCTTTTCTTTTAAATACTTATCAACTTCACTCATACAAAAGATGATATAAAGACTACGTGATATATGATGACTTCAAATGTAGAAAATTCTAGAAACCATTACTTTTTCATTTAAATCATGCAGATATTGTTTCTCATGATGACAGATGTAATTTAATTGAAAACATTTTCCACCATAAATGTGCTACTTTGAGGTAAATAATGGGAGAGCATAAATGTGCTACTTTTGAGGTTAATAGTGGGAGAAATTATTAAGTTTTTGGATCCCTACTTAAGTTAAAGGTCATCTGTTAAATGTGTGACATGTCTTAAAATGATCCTCAATACTTTTTTTATACACTTATCAAACATCTAACATGAGGATCTTTAACTTTATTAAAGGTCCTAAACCTTACAATAATTTTTTCAATTATGGTCATTTATTATAAAGTAAAACTCAAAAAATTTTTTTGTGAGAAATTATATAACCACTTTACTCAAAGAAATAATAAATAAATCGTTGTTACTTTTCTTCTTTCTTTTTTAATATTAATTACTAAAGTGTGCTGCATTAATTTTTTGGCAAAAACCATTTTTAAGCCTTCAATCTTTTAATTTTCAGTTCATTAAGCCCTTAATCTTTCATTTGAATTCATTAAACCTTTAAATATTTATTTTTGGGTTTATTAAACCCTTTACTAAATAAAAAAAGTTTTTGGAGGCATCACGTGTATTTGAATTTTGATCATAATGTTTCAGATTAAGCTTTTTGCTTGTAAATTAATGGCGATGAAGATAAAATAGTAGTGTTCACATTGGAATTCAGTTTTAAGAGAGAAATTAAGAGTATTTTGATTAGAGAGGAAGAATAACTGAGATTTCAACGACTGAAGTTAACTCTTAATAAACTCAAAAATAGATTATTAAGAACATAATGAGTCTAAATTAAAGATCAAAGACGTAGTGAACAGAAAATTGAAAGATCATCGACTTAAACATGCTTTTTGCCTTATTTTTCAAATAATCAAATCCAAAAAGAATGAAAATCTCCTTGTGCCATTTATTATTATTATTATTATTATTATTATTATTATTATTATTACGCTTAATACACAAAAAACCCCCTAAACTTGGTCAAATGTTGTAATTGTCGTCCGAACTTTCAATTGTAACAAATTACTCCCTGAACTTGGCAAATTGTAATAAATAACCCCATATTTTGAGTTTGAAAAGTCAAATGCCACGTGTCATGCCCTTATTCGATATTTGAAAAGTCAAAGTGTCACGTGTCATGATTCTATAGGGTGTTTGAAAAGTCAAAATTCCACATGGCATGATCTTATAGGGTGTTTAAAAGTTCATGCATTATTGGGGGTAATTTGTTACAATTTGCCAAGTTCAGGGGGTAATTTGTTACGATTTGTCAAGTTCATGGGGTAATTTGTTACAATTGAAAGTTCGGGAGGACAATTGCAACATTTGACCAAGTTTAGAGGCTTTTTTGTGTATTAAGCCTTATTACTATTATTATGTTCTAGAACATATATACCATTTCAGAAATATTAAATGACAGTTGTGCTCACATGGTCAATGATTGACCAAATACAATTTGGTCAATCACCGTTAGATCAAAATCTAAGGGTTGATATTAGTTTGGTGGTTGCATTAGTATTTACTCTCCACCTTTAGATTTTGATCTAACGGTGATTGACCAAATTGTATTTGGTCAATCATTGACCATGTGAGCATCACTCTATTAAATGAATGTTTAAAATACACAAACTAATAACTTGAACAACGGGTAAATTACACCACAGGTACCCAAACTATGCTCATTTTTCCAAACTGGTATCTAAAATCTATTTTGTCACCAATAAGTACCCAAACTATCGATTACCTCCCAAATTGGTACATGGTGACCTCCTATAACCAGTTTTCCCCAAGTCAACGCCGGTCAACGCGAGTCAAACCAATTTTGACCAAAATTTTTGTTGACCTGTTGACCATTAAATGTAAAATGTCCAATTTATCCTTCTTCAACCTCCTTTCTACCTTCTCTACTATTTTCACCATAAATACCTCTCGTTTACTTTTATTTTTAATCTTCCTTCTTCTTCTTCTTCTCCCCACTCCATTCTAAAAACATTAAAACAAAAATCCGATCTTCCCCAAGAAAAAAAAAAACGTTTTCAGCAAAAAAAAAACCGATATCTGGAGATTCCGGCCGAAATCTGGAAGCCATTTCTGGTCCCAGATTCCGGCCGATATCTGGAATCTAGATTCTGGTGGCCATCAGGGATATGGATTCCAGATCCCGCAGCTGCCGGAGATCTGGATTCTAGTTCCCTGAGGCGACGGGAACTGGAATTTCCAGTTCCCGTCGCCGCCAGGAACTGGATTTGTAGGTCCCAGGCGGGCGACGGGATTTGGAAATCCAGTTCCCATCGTCGTCGGGGAACTGGATTTCCAGTCCCCGGCGGCAACGCGAACTGGATTTCCAGATCTCGTCGCCACTTGGGACTTGGAAATCCAGTTCCCGACGGCGACAGGAACTGGAAATTCCAGTTGCCGACCTTCTGGAACCTCCTCCCAGATTTCGGTGGGTTAGTCAAACCCACCAGTTTTTAGATGTGTTTTTGTTTTTTTTTTTAAAAAAAAAGAGAAGAAAAAGAAGGAAGAAAAAGGTGGGAGAGTGTTAGGGAGAAAGAAGAGAGAGAAAGTTGAAGAGAGGAAGAAGATGATTGAGGAGAGAGAAAGTTGAATGAAAGGAGAAGATGAAGGTTGAATGGAGGAAGAAGATGAAGGAGGAGAGATGAGGAATAAAATAATGGAGGGCAAATTAGTCTTTTCAATAATTCGGTCAACTGAGTCAACTAAAAAATTAGTTAAAATTTGTTTGTCTCGCGTTGACCAGCGTTGACTTGAGAGACACCTGTTATGGGTAAATTACACCACAGGTACCCAAACTATGCCCATTTTCCCAAACTGGTACCTAAAAACTATTTTGTCACATATAAGTACCCAAACTATTGATTACCTCCCAAATGAGTACCTCGTGACCTCCTATAGCAGGTTTCTCATAAGTCAATGCCAAGTCAACGAAAATTTGTTGACTTTTTATTGACTTCTTTCACTATAATGGGCAAAAAGGTAAATGAACCCTTATCTTCATCTTCCTCCTCCCTTCTCTCTTTTACTCTTGTTCTTAATTCAAAAAAATAATTTCTTCATCTTTTCCTCTCATTTCTTTTTCAAATCACCCCACCTTCATTTCTTTTTCTTCTTTTCTCTTTTTCTTTGATTTCTTTTTAATAAAAAAAATAAATCAAACAAAAAAATAAAACCAAAAAAGAAAAATTCCAGTTTTGGAATCTGGAGATTCCAGCGGCGACCGGAATCTGGAATTTCCAGATTCCAGGGGCAACCACCAGGTTCCGGTCGCCGCCGGAATCTGGTCTGGAAACTCCAAATTCCGGTCGACCTGGGATCTAGAAATCCCAGGTTGCGCTCCAAATTCCAGCGCGACCTGGGATTTCCAGATCCCGACGACCTGGAATCTGGAAATCCCAGGTCGCCATGACCTGGGATCTTGAAACCCTAGGTCGCGCTGGAATCTGGAGCGCGACCTGGGATTTCCAGATCCCAGGTCGACCGGAATCTGGAGTTTCCAGATTCTGGTGCGTCCAGATTCTAGAGATTATGTTTTTTGGATTTTTTTATTTTGTAATTTATTTATTTTATTAAAAAAATAGAAAAGAAGAAAATAAAATGAAGGTGAGGTAATTTGAAAAAGAAATGAGAATGAAGAAAAAAAATCAATAAAGAAAAAAGTAAGAGAGGGAAGGGAGGAGGAAGATGAAAGGGAGGGTAATTTAGTCAATTTATCTTAGTGAGTCAAAAAATCAACAAATTTGCATTGACTTTCGTTGACTTGGCATTGACTTGGGGTAAACCTGCTATAGGAGGTCACGAGGTACTCATTTGGGAGGTAATCGATAGTTTGAGTACTTATATGTGACAAAATAGTTTTTGGGGACCAATTTGGAAAAATGGGCATAGTTTGGGTACCTGTTGTGTAATTTACCCCACCTGTTATAGGAGGTCATTAGGTACCAATTTGGGAGGTCATCGATAGTTTGGGTACTTAGATGTGACAAAATAGTTTTTAGGTACCAGTTTGGAAAAAAGGGCATAGTTTAGGTACCTGTGGTGTAATTTACCCCTTGAACAACGACGAAACCAATAATAATATAGTGAAGGTTATCTAGTTATTGAAACTTGTCTAATGATTAAAAGAGTTATAAGTATCCATATAAATGAAACCGTTCCTGGCCTTTTATAATAGTTCTGGGGAGATCACTTATTTTGAGCCGTCAACATATTTTAATTTGTTTAAAAAACAAGAGACTAGACTCAAATTTCCTAGTTTAGGAGGGGTCTAACAAAACATAAAGAATTAGCTGTTAGCGATTAGCTGTTAGCTGATTACATTAGCTGTTAGCTGATTTGACTAACTTATTTGATTTGATTAGCTGATTTGACTAACTTATTTGACTAAGTGTTTGCATAAACTTGTTTGGTAAAATTTAGCTAGCTGATTGTCAATAACTGTTTGTATAAAATGATAAATAAGTACATTCATCATTTATAAAAATATTTTTTCTTTTTTAATAACCAAGGGTAAAAATGTCCTTTAAAATAGTTGTAGGAATAAGCTAATTGAAAAACAGGGTCAAATTGTTCTTAAACTCTCTCAGTTTCTTTCTTTTATCAATATACAACTATTGACAATTCAGAACATTATATAAACTTATTGCCTTTGCTAAACAAAAGCTATGAACATATTCACTTTGAACAACCAATACATATATAGTTTGAATTTGACTAAGATTTAACAGGAGTCTTATGGACACAAAAGTAACAAATGAAACCACATGAATAACGTTGGATTTTCTTGTTTTTCATTTTTCGGTTTCTTTAATCTTTAACTATCATCCTTAGTTTTTTAGATAATTGGAGTTTTATATTAACTTAATCTTAGGGTCTTCAATGTTGTTTTATATGTAGGACTTTGCAGCAACGGGAATGCAAATATTATTAATGGTATCAAACTTATTTGAAGTTCAGAAAGGTTTTATTTTCAAATTACTAATGTCAAGTTGAGTTTGGTTTGAATTCAATTGTAAGAGTCTAAGGGTCTGTTTGGTGCAGTTGTTCCTGTTTGCTGTTTGCGGTTCCTGTTTGCTGTTCCTGTTTGCGGTTTGTTGTTCCATTTTGCGGTTTGCTGTTTGATAATTGGTGTTTGGTAAAATCATAATTATTTATTGTTGTTAGCATGTAAAATGACTAATACGGGCATAATTAAAATATTTAAATGTAAAATGCAAAGGACAATAAATGAAATTAAAATATGTAGAGATTTTTTTGTAGAAAAGGCAATATTTTACTGCTTCTTGAAAAAGCAGTTGCCTTTCACCTTAAAAGCAACAAACATCATTTTCCAATTCCTAACCAAACACTCAATTAACTACTTTTTAGATCGAAAAGGCAAAAAACAGTTGGGAAATGGTGAAACAAACGCCCTCTAAGTTTTTATATACAACATATGAAATTTGCAGAATGAATTTTGAGTTGTTGGATTTTGTTTATTTTAGAATGCATTATGATTGGTTAATTGTTATCGTCGTTATGATTAACAATTGTACGCTCATGGTATTCTATGGAGATCTTGCGTGCTAAATTAGTAGTATCTATTATGTTATATGATTTAAGTTTAGTGGCTCTTGTTTCTTATAGCCAGTAAATGATATTTGAGTTTTATATGCCATTTATCTAAACAAATTCACATATAAGAATTAGATAAAAGTATATGCTTTATACATATTGAAGATTTCACGTAAGTAAGGAAAATAAAAATGTTCAAATAATAGTATATATCCCACATATGGTGCGGGTCTTCAACTAGTAGTCTTAAAAAGTACACGGAATAATTAGAATTAGTAATCGGAGAAAAGTAATTAATATTTGAAAATAAAATACTTAGATGCTATATTTACGTCATGCATGCACTTCTTACTTACAGTTGCCAATGCAATGGTTTGGTTCTCTTCTATCTAACATCTCACCATTTGTGTGTATGGAATCCATCAACTAGACAACGCAGGATTCTTCCGGCTTTGATTCCTTGTCTCACTTCTAATGATCATTGTGTACGGAAGTTGGGGTTCGGATATGACTCCATCCGGGATGAGTACAAGGCTCTAATAATCGGGTCAGCCAAGGTACGTCCCAATACATGGCAGGTTTGGATTTTCGGATTGAAGTCATCGTTGCATTGGAGAAAGATTTCGGAGGATAAATTTTACTCTTCCTAGAAATTATATTAAAAATTTACCAATAGTGATGGTTTTGCAAATGGCGCTGTGCATTTTTTATGTACGGAACACACAGTGAGACCATATTTGTATAATATTGTGTCGTTTGATGTTGCGAAAGAAACCTTCAAGGTAGCACCTCAAGAACAAAAACCAGGTTTTTCGGCATGGACGAGTTTGGAGGTTATTGGAGGTTGTCTTTCTATCAAGAAGATACATCAATTGAGGAATCATGAGGTAGAAATATATATTAGGAGCAAGTGAGACTATACTTGTTAGACTAAATTCTGTTCTGCTAATACAAATGAACGTCCTTACATATACTTGGTGGATGGTAGAATTTCGGGTTATCATAATAATCCAACTAAAGGAAGATGACAACATTCTTCTTCTTTATGGTGGAAGGGTGTATTCCTATTACCCCAAACACCAAACTATCCAATATATTACGTACAACAAAAGGTTCCGCTTCGGGACTAACAGACCGCGCTTTGTATCAGATGCTTTTTTGTGCCCCTAAATTGATAGAAAGAAATAAGTTCGTCTACTGAAGGATTCACGTGCAGAATCGGATGGAGCTCCCAAAATTGTTTAGTTATAATTGGTATAAATAAATGTTAGCACAAATAGAAATTGTTGCTAAATAGGTGAGCATTCTGCACTTAGGGACATATGTGTTATTATAATTTCAAAGTTTGTCTGCTTTTATCTTTCCCATATTCGAATACGAAAATAAATTATTTCGTACCGTTTCGGAAATGGGAATTCGTTTTTTCTCTCAATATTTAAATAAGAACAAATACTCTATTAATTAGTGAACAAACAATTAGAGATGTAAAATCATAGGATTCATATATATACACATGAAAATAAACTTAAAGACCTATTACAAGTACATGTACAGTTTACTACTGTCAAAATGATGGAGAACAATTCATCTTGTTTTCTTCTCCTGGCTAGACGTTGAACGGTTTTCTTGGGGTAGGAACTCGGTTTTCCAATGATTGCAATCTTTGTTTCAAATGAAAAACTTCAACCTGCAGACAACACATGATTAGTGCTGCAAATCAGAACTCATCCGGCTGTTAATTCTGACACAACTGTATGATTTAGACAAATAACCCGTTTGACACCCTTTCAGGTTTGGGGGGTTAGCATTTTCTACTGCCAAGACGGTGCAAAAACAAGTTTCTCAGGAGCACAATGCCGACCATTCTCCGGTCTTTACCTTTCCGAGTATGAATTGAGAGTCATTACCTGTAATTGGAATGCTCTAGCCCTTTCTCCAGTGAGAACTCCTCTTGTAGAATGTAGCTCCTATAGAAACATTTCCCATCAGTCAAAGTTTGACATTGCTTAATAGAAAAACCAAAATTGATGTAAAGCTAAATTACCTTTTGTGTATCATCCAAAACCGCCTTCAAGAAAGCCACATCGTGCTCGAGTCTAACATTGTCGGAATGGACAATGTTTGATAAGCTATTGGCCTCTTCTTGAGCTAGCTCTATTCCAGTTAGCTTCTCCTTAAGCAATTCCACCTCTCTCATTGTATCTCCCAATTTTTTCTCCATCTCTTGTTTACTTTTCAGAACCGAGGATAGATTTCTCTCTGCAGCTTTTCTGCTAGCCAATGCAGTTCCAAGTTCTGCTTCTAAAAGTCCGTTCTTTCGTATTAGAGTAGCAATTTTTGTTTCGTACAACTGATATATACTTGAATGAGCCCCTCCTATCGTTACATCTGTTTCTGGAGCTCCTACGTCCTCCCCATCAACTAGATGGTTCCCAACCCCTTGGTTCTGGGATTTCAAATTTTCTGATTCATATGCAGCATAAGATGTGTCTTCCATGATTATTTTACCAATAGACATGTTATTCTGATTTGACATGTCAGATTGGTTAGTTCGGTGTTCCGATCCCTGAAATCAGAACCACATTACATGTTAGTAATGAACATAAACATCTGCAACAGCGGTACGTTAATAGTATGACTTACTACTGATGAATAAGTTCCATCTTCTGCATTCTTCGCCATCTTAATAACTGTGGTATGCTCTTCATCATGAAATTGTCTCCGAAGAGACACATCACCAGCCCTACTATTTGGATCAACAAGTGTTTCTGATAATGATTTTCGACCGGAGCCATGATGCTCAACTGAGCCACTGTTAAGTTGTGCGGCAACAGCAGCGGATAAGGAGCGTTTTCCGGACAACAAATGTCCGGGAACTTTACTACCACCAGAATGCCTACTCATGGATGATTCATTCTTATCCATGCCCATTACCTCAACCTGTAATACAATATCAGCAGTCGGAAATTTACAATTTCAAATGCAGAAATCGTAAATATGCTCTCAGCCTCAAACCTGATTGGAAGGTTCCTTTTTCGACCCTCCAAATGCAACGAGAAAATCCTTTTCTTTGTGTTGCACAAGCACCAAGCTAAATCCCTGAGAACAAAAAGAAAGTTTTAGATGGAAAAACACGATTACCCTTTTTCATCTATTTATATTATAGAACATATAAATAATAAACATGATTTTGACATGATAACCCAAATTGCTAGGGGGTCAACCAACAAACCTCACCTTGTTGCCGGTGACAGAAGATGGGGATGCTGCAAACGCCACAGACCACTCCGCTTTCAGAACATCAAAAATTAAAGTTTCCGAGTGTCCTGTAGGCGTAAAAAAGACAATGTTTTGAATGGACTATGACAATAGGAAACTAGCTAGAAGACGTTAAAGCAAATGTGTCTTAGATCACGCGGCATACGTTTTTTCCTGCTACCACCCCCTGCTATGTACCATTTGGTTCCACATAAAACTCCACAGCAACCAGCCCGAGGAGATGGATGGAAACCTCGTATCTTTATCCTTGACCATACCATCTACATAAATACAAAATAAATTAATAAATGCAAAATGAGGTTCACATTATATGTTGCAAAATAATCAATATGGCATTATTTAGAATGAAGTTAAGCACCGTTTCGAAGTCAAGTGAATACAAGTCATTCAACGTCCGGGACTTTGAATGACCTCCAAATATAAGAAGCGTTTTGTCATCATAAAGAGCAGCCACATGATTGGACCTCGGAGATGGTCCGGTCCCTCTGCATAGCACAAATTACCGTTAATTGCTAACCGAAAAATTAAGGGCAGCATCATGAGTTCAGAATAGGAAAATCGACTCACGTGCAATTTAAAGGAAGCCATGTTAACGACTTGAGATCAAACATATGTAGATCATTTAGCTTTTTCCTTTTAGCATCTTCACCTCCAAACAAAATCAAAACCGAGTTTGCCATGACCACAGTGTGACCACTACGAGCAACCTATAATGCATAAATAATTCCTCATTAACATTAAGAAATAATGCATTTCGTTTATGAACATAAATTTGACAGCTGTGCAACAGATAACAAGATCTTATATCGATTTGGACAAATGAAGTCACTGTAATATCAGATATGATGTTATTTACCGGCACATCTCCTTTTGCTTCCAAGAGAGACCAACACTCTGTTTCTACATCAAACGCCCACACTTCGAAACCCAGAAAAAGAAAATTGGAGTAAGTCTGGATTATCTACGTGAGCCAAGTAATGGAAATATAAGTGTGATAAACACAGTGCCAACCTGAAATTTTATCACTTGCCGGATCGGTTTTTCCTCCAATTAAAAGTGCCTTCTTTCCCCATGAGACCTATTCCAGAAGTAATTTAAAGGACATGTGTAGTGGAAGTACATACAATCATGTTAACTAAACTTAAGTCCACAAAAGTAAAACATATAATACCAGACTATGGCCTTTGCAAGCAGGAATTTTTAGTGGCAGGCTGCTCGGTGACAAATAAAGCTTCGATGAAATTGTTTTCCAAGTAAATTGGTCAAAATATAGCACCTAAAAAACGAAAAAACGGCTTCAAAAAAACACTTATTTACTTAAAAATTCCAATTTCCTTATGATAAGTTTATGAATAATTGTTTACCTGTACATCATCTAATAATCCATTTCCTGATTCACCGCCAACCACAATCATCTTGTTACCAATGACAGTTGATGCGTGCTGAACAGGCAGAAAGTAAGAGTTCCATTTTTTTCAGGTTGCATAAGCATAAGAAGAGAATCAATATAAATAGAAAAAGTTCGTTATTTTTTACATTGGAACGAGGGGCGGGTTTATCCCCAGAGATAGATAAAACCATCCAGTTCTCGGAGTTCACAGATGTTGAGTTATTTATCTCGGGTTGAGCAGATGGACCGTGACATTCGAGCTCATCACCATGACTAGTTGCAGAAGCCTAAAGAGAGAGAAAGAAAGATTAAGACTTTATCACACCCCATAAAGAGAAAGGAAGAAAGATTAAGACTTCATCACACCCCATAAGATATTATATAGAATCCATAAAACATTAGCACTAACATTCTGTCGATAAAGCAATTCCGGACTCCAAAATAACCGAATCTCATTTCCAGTTAATTTGTTTACATTTATGCACCACCTAAGCTCAACTAGAGTCCACGAGTAACCAAAGTTAATGGTAATACTACACGGTTTTATACGTGGAGTCCCTAATAACCATATGGCTAAATTAGTGCCTAAGTGACAACCATAGAACCAAATTGATGCGAAATTGACTCTGTTGGATCTACTGTTAAATGTAGTCTAAATTCCTCCATATATTTACACGTTTTTATATGTGGAGTCTAAATTCATTCTCCCGCGACCATAGCCTAAATTTGTGCATTACCTCTAAAAAAATCTATCAATGCAGGAATAAAATCAAACAAGACAAGGCCTTACATAAGCATTGCCGCTTCGTTTAGGAGGTCTAGCAGGGCTTCTAGCTACAAGAGGCGAATCCGAAAGCTGTACCTTCTTCACTCTGATGAAAACATGAAGTTCAATTCAAATTCAGAAACATTTCACCATCACATATCACATTTCAGACAAAACATTATACTCAAATCTCCATAAAACCTTAAAATTTCTCTCTATCCATCAAACCATAGAACTAAAATTGAAGAAAACTGAACTAAACCAAACCGAACCGAAATGAACTTACCTCCCAAGCTTCATTCGTCTACCAGAGAAACCAAACATTTTCACTTCAGACAAAAGATCCCAATTGCTTTCAACAAAAACCTAAATCAATTTCAGCATTTTCAACAACATTATCAACAAATGCCCCCAAAAAAGGGGTGAAAACAGTAGAAAAGACAACAAAGTTTAGATTTTTACACAGTAATTTCAAACTTACCTATCATAAAAGTCATCTGACAGCAAAACAACAGTGGACCCATCTTTGCATCCTGCTAAAAGAACACAAATTTACAAAAAAACTAAGCAAAAAGATGAAAGATTCACCTCAAAAAAATGGAAATCAAAAGTTGCAGAAAGTAAAAAACCTGAACTTGAAAAGAGAAATGAAAAGCTGGGTAAGTGAAAAGAGCTTGTGCTTTCTATGATGGTGAGCTGTAATGTAGAGAGAGAAAGTGAAAGGTAGAGAGAGAAAGCTTGAAGTTAATTAATGGCATTTGTCCTTATTAGTTTTTGTTTATGGGATACTGTTTCTGGTTATGAGATTTCAAGAGATTTTTTATGGGGGTTACTATTTCCAGCCATCAATTACTAAAATTGACGTAGTAAAAGACCGATTTACCCTTTTTTTTTAAAAATTCGAAAAAAAAAACATCGACTGACATGGTTCACGCCCCGCCGTGTGGCGGGGCGTGGGCTTCCTACGTCCCACCACACGGTGGGACGTGTGGAATCTACGTTCCACCATGTGGTGGGACGCAGATTCCACACGTCCCACCGTGTGGTGGGACGCAGGAAGCCCACGCCCCGCCACACGGCGGGGCGTGAACGGTTTCCGCCCCACCACATGGTGGGGCGGAAACCGTGTGAGACCCTGAAAAAAAAAAAAAAAAAGCCTAACCCTAATCCTAACCCTAACCCTTATCCTAACTCTAACCCTTACCCTAACCCTAATCCTAACCCTTTAACATTAAAATTAAATCAAATTAGATTAAACAACATAAATAACATATAAACATACATTAACATTGAATATTATATGACGAAATTGAAATCAAATTAGCAAATTAATTAAACAGTACCCCGAACGTGAAACTAGGAATTACACAGAAAATACAGTTAATGTCAGTGTAATAGTCGACTTCTCTTAAATAATCATCATGAAGGATCTTCCATGGAACATTAGATATGTTTCTCGTCATATCATTGTACTGACCAAAATTATTTACGAATGCACTATGCCTTCGAATGACATCAACATATATGAAATTATGTTCCCAAGTTTCCACAAGCGAGAATGGATTAGTACGAAATACCTCGTAAGAGGGATTTGATTCTGACCATTTGAAGAATATTACTGTGTTGAACATTTATCTAAAAATATTACCCCGCTGATTATCCTCAATTTGAGTAGATATGTGTGTAAAGTTTGAACTTTAGTAGCTTTATTTCATGTCAAAGAACAGTTATCTGACTTGATATTGACAAATTTCTCAGAAATATCGTAAAATAAATAAATTCAACAACATAAAATTCAACAACATAAAATTCCATAAAATTCCACAACATAATATTCCATAAAATTCCACAACATAAAATTTCATAACTACTTAATATTCAGTAATAACAAATATTCATAGAATCAACCAGACAAACGCCACTGTCTTACAACCGCTTCCAAATCCGCTATTAATGTTTGTCTACGTGGATCCGGCTCCGGCACAGCTGAAATCGCCCGATCAGCTATTCGCCCCATCTGATCCACCCACTAATAAACAAGTCGTTCAAAACAATTAGTTAGTATGATAATATGTAAAGAATTTAATATATTAATATGTAAAAAAATATAAAGACTTACATATGCAGTGTTATCACGGGTGATAACAGTCGGCATGTCAAGACTGGCACGCGACAGTATAGGGTGCGAATGAGATGTATACCAATCTATGTAATCGTCGGTACAAGCTCCAGGCTCCACTATCGTCGTCTTTCTTAGACTCCTCGGGTCAATGGCACTGTGGTTCCTCCTCCAATGATCATCAACTTGTACAAGATTCATATGTATCTTGTAACCCACCGATTTCCACGGTCTACAGGCCCGATTAGGCCTAAGGATATCACGAGGGACCGGCTGTACGTAGCCTATCTGACGAACTGCTCGGTCTGGCATGTATGGCTCACATATATCCCGGTACCGAATCCACCCAGCATACTGCACTCGGAGGCTCTGAGAAACCGACACATGCCCGTATGGTGTCCAACATACCTAAACGTTTTATATAAGTCAATAAATTAAATCTGAAAAAATAAAAATAAAAGTAGACAAAAAATATGTACCTCAAACGACGAAAGTCGATCCAAATGCACTCGTAGAGTCTCTAATCTGTCAAGCCTCTGTGATAACACCGGAACCCATCTGCTCGCCAGTGCCCCACTAGGATGCACAATATCCGAGGCCCGACCAGGACGCAAGGTCGGAAAGTACTCGTATATCCATGCCTGCAACAATGTCAGACAACCAGCAATAGTTCGAGTATCTCCTCTGCTAGCTATCCCCAATTGCCGGTAAAGGTATGCTAAAGTGGCAGATGCCCACGAGTACCCGCTTACTCCATCAGCGCCCTCCTGATCATCTCGAATCAACTCCTCTAATAGTGTACCCTTGACCCTATCTCCACTCTTGTCCACAACCAACGTGGACCCTATAGCAAGCCACATCCATGCTCTAGCTCGTAACGTGCTAGGCAACCTCTCATCGTCAACCATCGCTCTCAACTTGGCGTTCTTCACGCCTCCACCCTGATAAAAACCATCCAAATCTCTCCTCCCACAGTCGAAGAATAACTGAAGTAAATCCTGCACCCTATCACTATCTGGAGCAGCACTAACCAACTCACCATCCACCGGAATGCGCAAAATCTGATACACATCGAACAATGTGATAGTCATCTCTCCGAATGGCATATGAAACGAATTCGTGTCCGGCTGCCATCGATCAACAAATGCAGATATCAACGGCTGGTCAATGTGATCAAAAGAAATAAATGGAAGGTGTGATAGGCCTGTCCTCAGCAACATTTGGCTCATCTGACATTTATAAAAATAAAATAAATATAAATAATAACAATTAAATTTAAATAATTTCTGAAAATTAATTAATTAAAAATACTAACATCAGGTGGAGCTTTTGCGAAAGAGACTTTCAAATAGTCACAAATCGACTTTCTTGTCCCAGTAGACAAAAGTCCCCGTCTCTCCGGCTGAACTGTCCACAATCTAGAAGCAACGTGTCCCAAAAAACAGGGAATAACAGTCCCGTCTACTGGGCCGCCCTCTACTGGACTAGTCACCAACCAACTCTCATCATCTGAAGCTCTAACCTTTCTCGAACCGACTGAAAAATGTAAAAAAATATTAAAAAATAATAATATAATAATATAAAAAATATATTTAGTTAAAGTGTATATAATATTACCTGACTGAGCAACAAATCTACCAGTCACGCTCCTCCTAGCGTCATGTACAGTAGCATGGACTGGATCCGGGTCAATGTGATCTGTATCAGGCCCCATCTCACTCGCACCAACACCGAGATCCCTCCCTGACCTAGCCGGTCTCCGCCTACTCTGGCTAGAACCCTCCACTACACTGCCATGCCTCGCACCAGTACCGACCTCCCTCTCCGGCCTAACTGGTCTCCGACTACCCTGACCAGAACCCTCCCCAATACCATATGCCCTACTACGAAAATCCATACCACGGGTAGAACCCTCCGCAGCACCAAAATCTACAGCGCTGTCAGATGCCAGAGTGAATCGTCTCTGGGAGAAATCAACGTCCTCGTACTGGCGATCCGGTGACATCACATACTCATCGGATGAACCATCATGATCAATCTCGCGCTCGTCGGACTCTGTATCTGATGCATCTGAACCAACCTCGGATACGCCCATATCAAACTGTGGATCTCTGTACATATCAGACTGGGTCTGCTGGTAAGGATGCAACTCTGGCATCTGACGGCCAGTCTGTCTAACAGGTAATGTCTGGCGTGAATCAAAGTCTATATGACGCCTCTTCGTATGTCGTGCAGTAGACATTTCCTGAACTATATCCGACATCGGGATCTCTATTCTGCTAGTCGGTTCGGAAAAATGCAACTGTCTAGCTAAATTCACGGATTTGCCTCCTACAGTTGATCTAGGTTTGCTAACCTAAATATATTTAATTAATAAACTATAATTAATAACTATTAAAAAAAAAAAAAAAAAAAAAAATACGCCGGACTCGCGAAAATCACGCCCCGCCGTGTGGAGGGGCGTATGGTTTTCACGCCCGCCCCCACGGCGGGGCGTGAAAACCATACGCCCCTCCACACGGCGGGGCGTATGTATTTTGCGCCCCACCACACGGCGGGGCGCATGGGAATTCCGCCCGCCCTTATGGTGGGGCGTATGGTTTTCACGCCCCTCCACAAGGGCGGACGGAATTTCCATGCGCCCCGCCGTGTGAAAAAAAATTTCCGCCGTTTTTTCAAGAAATTCAAGTTTTTGTCGGATTTTTTAACAAATCTATACTAAAATCAATTGAAACATGTATTACCTCAGGCGCTTTACCCCGATTTGGTCTTTTTTCCTTGTTTTGTCTTCCCGACATGATTTGAAAACGTTAAACCTTCTCGCCGGAAAATGTGTGGTGGTCGCCGGATTCTCTTGCTGCCGGAACTGTGTGGTGGTCGCCGGATTCTCTTGCTGGCCGGATAGTGTGGTTTGGGTGGAAGATGGTTTGGTTTGCTTTGGGTTAGATAAATATGGATAGGGGTATTTTGGACTTTGGCTATGTCAATTATAGTAAAAGGATGGCTGGAAATAGCCTCCCACTTTTTTATATGTACTTTTTTATAAAGTTTGGGGCTTTTGTAGTAATTAATTGAAAAAAATATGGTTAGAAAGTTGTAATCTTGTTTTGATTAAGTTGAAATCACTCATTACCAAATCATATAATTAGTAATTTAATGAAAGTTACAAGGACATGTTGATGATTTGGATTTGGAATGTTGACATTCATAACAATTTTATTTTTAATTTTTAGAAGGGTAAATCCTTTTAAAATTTTGAGATTGTGGCGGTACGGATTTTGGAGAAGTAACGGGAGCTTGAGCATTTACCTATCGTTGTAAAATTCTAAAAAATTTGTGTAAAGAAATTTAGTTTTTTTATGCAAAAAGATCAAGAGAAAAATATACAGTTTAGCATTAAAACACCGGTTAAATGCACCATTAGTCATTCAATTTTACTTGTTGTCGCAAAATGATCACTCAATTGTAATTTGTTTGAATAAAGTTATTCAACTTTAAATTTTGTTCAATTAAGTCATTTTAATCAACTTAGAACTCTAATAAAATGATGTGTCTATCACGTTATTAAAATTCAATTTTGACCATTAACTTTGATTGTCATGTGGCATCCACCTAAATGACGAGAAAAATTGACGTTCAATGACTATTTTAAGATAACAAACAAAGTTTAGAGATCTATGGTGCATTTAACTCTAAAAAACACTTGTTAGCATTAAATTCTAAATTTGTCACATGTAAGTTTTTTTTTTACAATTGCAAATACATAAATTGTTAAGTCAAAACCCTCAAAATTTTACTTTACAAAAATGACATTTAACCTCAAAATAGTTTTTTTCCAAAAAACAAAATTGTTCAATAACGCATATTGTTACGAAATATCATTCTCGATTTTTTAAATTGCATAGTATGTATGATTTCAGATTATTTAAAATCTACAGCACATTCTACAATATAAAATAAACACAAGTATGCATATGAAAATGATTTAAGAAATTTAAAATAAAAAGTTATAATATATTTTCTAAAAATCAGATAAGAAAATTGACATTTTATCATATTTAAAATTATTTTATTTTTCTACCTGTATTTAACCGGAAAAAATATTATTTTTTTTGAGACAAAGGTTCATTAAATACAGAGTTTCTTAAAAAAAAGGATGTAACATAATAAAGAGATTAAAACCAAAATAAACACAAGAGTAAAAATGACCGTTGGGGGTATTGAGGTAGTCGAGGCAATTTCAGACAAAGGTTCATTAAATGTGTGCTGAAGTGGGACCCTTTTCTAAAAATCTTGTCATAAAAATAAAAGTTTACACTTTTTCTGTGTTTTTATTTCATTTTATTGGAACTTGAGCTTTTCAGACTATCACATCTCTTTATCCCAACCCTCTTTCTATTGTATGCTACCCCAACACGGTACCAACTCGATCTCGAATACGAATACGGAAAACATTATTAAGGCATAATGTTATAAAGTAGTCTTAGAATATGAACATATATAAATACGAACACATACGAACACGTAAACCTAGTGTGGGACACAAGCACATGTACATATATACTAGTAATGCAAACGTTAGCGATAAAATTACTAATTGTCACATTTGTTAGTGTTAAAGTTGCACAATTTTACATGTCGAATATAATTGAATTATGTGATATGTTGCTTAATCTTAATTTCATGCTTTTTCATAGTGAAGAAGGTACAACTTATGTTTTACAGAAATGGATATCACAAAAAATTATAAAAAGAATGTGAATGAAATGGATACCGCAAAAAATTATAAAAAGAATGTAGAGAAACTTGTAAATTTTGAAAATATAGGAACATATTTGCAAATATTTAATGTATAATATTAGTGCTTGCAATGGGCAAATAAAATAGGCTTAAAACACAAAAAACCCCTTAAACTTGGTCAAATGTTGCAACTGTCCCCCCGAACTTTCAATTGTAACAAATTACCCCCTGAACTTGGCAAATCGTAACAAATTACCCCCTAAACTTGGCAAATCGTAACAAATTACCCCATGAACTTGGCAAATTGTAACCAATTACCCCCAATGATGCATAAATTTTTAAACACCCTATAAGATCATTTCATGTGACATTTTGACTTTTCAAACACCCTATAGAATCATGACACGTGGCACTTTGACTTTTCAAATATCGAATAAGGGCATGACACGTGGCATTTGACTTTTCAAACTCAAAATATGGGGTTATTTGTTACAATTTGCCAAGTTTGAGGGGTAATTTGTTACAATTAAAAGTTCGGGGGGACAGTTGCAACATTTGACCAAGTTTAGGGGGTTTTTTGTGTATTAAGCCAATAAAATAAAATAAAAATTACTCCTAGCATAGAAATTATGATAACTAAAGATTATGTTTCAATCACATGTCTAAGTAAACGGTTGAAATTGGATACAGTTTATTGGCATAAATGGTTTCCTAAACCTAGAACGAGTTTCCTATTTTTAATATTTACGAATACGTGCTCAAAAACGTACGATAGATGTTTCCGAGAGTTCCCAGTTTCCATTATCAATGTCTTGGATACATACTGATTCAAGTTATCTACTGAAGCTCATGTCCAATGAGTCATAGGTAGCCATCAACGTTATAACCGGAGCTTGAATAGGGGAAAACAACATTAGCTCATGTCCAAGCATCCCTAAGCCGGTAAGTTTTCGTGTCGAGGAGTTTTGAATTTACAAAATTAAAGTAAATCAGTCAACTCAATCTATTAATATTGAAGATATTATTTTATATACATTATATAATTTTAAAATGAAACGAATATATGGAAAAGTATGTCTGGTTGGGCTCGGTGTTTCTGATGGGCTTAAGCCTGGGAGATCATGTCCAGTTCATTGTAAAGTATCCATGGATTACATGTTTCAATTTTGAACACATAACTTGATTACACGATTTGTTTGGCATGATTATCACTTCTATATCTTTTTATGATATACCGTATATAGATCATATAACACAATTATGATACAATAAGCCGTTATGACACTTCCACCCTCCATGTGAATGCCAATAGATATAAAATCAAATTGCAAATCTAAACCAACATCTCTTCTTACAATAGAGAGATGATAAAATACAAACAATTAGGCTATTCCAATGAATCTATTTTCCCTACCGATTAAGGTTGGTTTAAATGGCTACGGATCTCAAGTTGTTTAAAGCTAGAGATCTCGAGTTTGGGTACTAGTATACAGAGAAAAATTTAATTGAGAGAAAATCCACTTGAAGGATATCTCACCCGTCTCAAACCGATTAATCGGGTAGAATTGGTTACCTCAGCCAATGCTTAGGAAGGCACGCTCCTTGGCAGCAACTCTTGTACCTTAGGACCGTTATAGTTGCAGCTGCCGTTCACCGGGGCTTTGGTCTCCGGCTCTCTTCTAATTTACAACATCATCAATAATCTATTCTATCAAATCTCACTTCCAACACTTGTGGCTTTAGTTTACTCTCTCACAAAAGTTCAGTCTCTTCTTGATCTGCATCGGCATCTTCTACTTCATTTTCTTCATCTTCTTCAGGTGCATCCGGATCAACCCCCTACAACAATGTCAACAATCAGAAAAAGGAAGACAACATCTTCAACAATCATTTCGATTTTGTTGATTGGGTTTCTGGTCTTTCAATGTGACACATTGAGACCTCAATTAATTATAATCACACAAATCGAATGAAGCCTCATTTCATCTGCGTATGAAATTGTAACTATTGCAATTTGAAGTAAGGTTTTTCCAGTTTCTCTGTAGCAAATCAAACATATAGAAACTGCTTTCAAATGGTGAAAGATGCAAATTTTTAATGCGGATATGTTAACAAAGTTCATGCTTAAAGCTGATTTTCCTAGTCACTGAGGCACTACATATTGAGCCGATACAAGCAAAGAACAAACCTTCATCTGTTTTTCCAAGCGCTCTAGACCTTTCTTAGCCGCTTCACTCTGTGGGTTTATTCTGCAATCGAAAATTCAGATTAAATGTGAAGGCAGTAACTTCAGCAATGCATCTAACAAACATTTAGCCTATTTCAACTTTTTTTATAAGACAACAAGATTTAAATAGATAACCTGCCTAACACGAGTTGTCTGACAAAATTATCGTTTTTGTTACATCTATATCATATGCATATATAATAATGTAAAATATAAGATCACATAGATGATCACACAACCACTCATTTCAACACCTCCTATATTAAGGTACAAAGCCTATGTTCCATTACAGTCTCTAATTTAAGGAATCGCAGAAGGAGTCTAACCTCAATGCAGCCTGATAATGTGACAATGCTTCCTGCAACATATTTGTGGCTGCAAATACTTGAGCCAGCTTGACATGAAGAGAATCATCAGCCCAGTCCTTGAGATATCGCTCGAGCAGAGACACAGCATCTCCATTTCGGCCCTCAATTACATGCAGCTCAGCCAAGGCTAAAGCAGCACCTAGATAACCAGGTTCCAACCTTAGTGCTGACTCGTAAAACTTCTTCGCCTGTTTCCACTTGAGGTTAGCATTGACATCTTCATAAATAATAAATTTGCAGGTTTTCGTGAAATGATCTAAAACGACTTTTAGAAGCTAAAATAAAAATAAGCTAAAGTAGCTTACTACACATACCTTCTCTCTGCCACTAGAGTTAATAGCATGTACATCGCCAACTAATTTTAGAGCCTTTGCAGATTGAGGCATAGCCTTCATTGCCTCCCGGGAAGCATACAATGCTTCCTTAATTTTGGAAAATGCCAAGTAAGACTGAACAAGACCTGAAATAGTAACCAGGCAATTATTCAACGTCTGTTTTCGATCCTGACAGTTCTTTCCTTGCAATAATGGAACTAACATACATGCTAACAACATAGATAGCTTGGATGCTATGCAACTAAATTATTGAAAATTTGATTCGTTTATCATCTCTACTTGTCGCACCTTGATATGAACGAAGATCAGGTCTCAATTCTTGAGCTCCCCTAAAAGCAATTACAGCTGCCTCCGGGCGCTTCAGTAAGAGTAGATTACCCTGCATAGAAAAGATTCTTTGTGACTTAAGATCGTGAATAACTCAACTCAAAATCAAAAGAAAGCCTTTGATAAGAAGGCTGTTCTATCAGGGATAAACTATTCACGTACCTTCATTATATATCCTGGAATGTGTCTTTCATCAATGCGGATGCTCTAATTTTAAATCAATTCAATTGATGAGATTCTAATGGTTTAAAGAATAAGATTGATGACTCTATAGATGACAATCTGACCTTCTCCGCATAAGACAATGCTCCCCTTTCATCTTTCCTTTCCCACAGGACAGACAAGGCTACAAAAACTTCTGGCCTTGTAGGATCAATACTCAACAAATCATGGACCAATTTATTAAGCTTCGAGTAATCGAACTTTGTTTTTAGAAGCATCGCATACTCGTCCATATATGTCACCACATATGGATCAAGTGATCGAACCTGCACAAGCAATACCATAAATTTAGCATGCTTATAAGCATGAAAGTCATCCCGAAAGTCAATATAATAGGCGAAAGTTCTAGTACCTTTTCAAAATTCATTATAGCCTCGTCATTCTTTCCAATTATTGCTTCAACCTTTGCAATCTCAAGTAATATATGTATATTATTGGGAAAACGTTGCAAAAGTTCCCCAAATAGTTCCAAACCACCTACGGAGAAGAGAGTAAGGGAGAGAAAAGCACTTTATATTAGGAGAATTTCATAAGTAAAAAGAAGAAAAAAAAGTGACACTACATTAATGTAGAAACACTAAAAAAAAAAGCTGATGACATGAATGAGCTTATTAATAAGTTTAGTTTTAGTTTGTGATAGCCAGCTTACTAGCAATTGAGTTCTCTTTCAGGATTCATCAGAACAATCTATATTGACCTAATACAAACCCAACCCCTCAGTTATTATAAAAGACGATCCCAAGAAACTTCAAAGGGCTAACCAATAGTTTTTAAAGTTCAAGAGGTCATTAGACTTTTCTAGACAAGTTTGGGTTAAGAAAACGGGAAACTTGTTTCTTAAAATTTGGAAAATTGTCCCCTAGGATGTGATGTATGTTCAGAAGAAGATCAATGCTAATCACATGTTCAGTAAATCCGTAATATTTGCTAGGTTATCTTCTACAAGCTTGCAAAATGAAAAAAATAAAAATAAAAAAGATATCCTTTTCCTCTATTTTATGCCTTGTATGTAATTACTTAATGAAATATAAAAACAATAAAAAGTAAACATACAATAATTTTAGAACTTTCTAGATATACCCCATTTCCTATATCTTTTACAAATATCGTTTCTCGGTGTCCATATTCATTTCCATGCAATACAGGAACACAACTTGGTAAGTAACGTAATAATGCATGCTAAAGAATCAAAGACAGGCGCGAAGGTGGAAACTTAACTTTCCTATGTTATGACACATGCATATATCAATTATGAATATAAACGAAGTTCACCTTTGTAATCATTTGAAGAAATGCAACACTGTGCCTCCACATACCGCTGCAAACAAAAATAACAATGATAAAGCAGCAAATGAAATGGAAATAATTAAGACATAATAGGTAAGTAGAGAGAGGAGAATAGATAATTGGATTCATTAACTAAATAGTTGCAGCTATGCTAGAAGGGTTGCCCAAACATTCTTCAACTCACTGGAGTCAAAATATATTTTGCATTATTTTTGGTATAACTGTACTTTTTCTCGCACAATGTAAAAAAGTTGAATTTTCAGATTCAACAATTTCAACATTAAGATTTATTCATCAATTTATCATAAAACAACCAATTAAGTAACTTTTGGGGGGGGGGTGGGCATGTGGAGCAGTAAATAATTTATAATTTATAATAGATATCAGATCTCATCAACATCTTTTACTCACTTGAAGCCAACGACTTGAGTCTGCATGATCAAATGGTGCCCTTCCATTTTTACTTGAAGCCTGCAATCACAAGACAAGACAAATGGCATCAATGACAACAACAATCCAAAATCAGATACAAATAAATACTGCTCAGATTCAAAACCACATCAAAAGTTCAAGATAAATTTTTCAAAGATGTTATTTTCCCCTGTGAATATCTGCAGAATATCCTAATGGAAAACCTATCAGTGGCAGAAAAGTCACTAATCTACTCCTCAATCGCATACATGTGCCTTCAGAACGATTTTATAGTTCAAGTATTCTAATGGAAAACCATCTTATTTAATGATATAAAATACCAAAAGAGTGCCAGTTTCATGGAAAACTACACATTATCTACTTTAGACTTTTAGTCATTGTAACATTCACTCTTCATAATTAGTTGACTTCTGCTACTACGCAGAAGAAATTCCTAACTCAACTAAGCTCTAGTAATCCCATGTACACGCTAAACAGCACAAGTGGCACTCTGCTCAGCCTAGCTGCTGCAACCCTCCTCTAATTACTACCACAAATAAAGCATGGTTGAATATTAATCTAAACCACCTAAAATAAAACCTTTGCTAAAACAAACTATGCTAGAACATGTTTCTCCTCATAATATGCGAGGATGACTTCAAACTTCCAAGAACAAACCTGTGAAAAAATTGAAATGATATCCTTGGCAGTGACTCCCAGTTCAGCTAAAGCTATTATGGCCTCCATGACATAAGGGCAATGCCTGCAGATGTATGACAGGGAGGAAATGCATTTCAAAATTTGAAAAAGATATATTATTAAATGTCTTTATTATTTATTTGTTCTGTGACAAGTATAGGTCACCAAGCGTGCATTCGAAAGGAGGAATCTGCCTGGTAAAGACAATAATTAGCTAACTTAACACATCAGATAGTCAAGGATATATCAAAATAAATACAGCACCATTTGAAGAGCTAAAATTAGTTCGGATTCAAAGAAAGGAGACACTCGTACAAACCAATGCACAAAACAATACAATAATGCCAGTAGAGCTATAACATGTTCAAAAGCACCGAAAAGTTGTTTAAAAATATTAATGTGTAAGACTATTATCTCTAAGCATTTCAGAACCACCTAAGAGAGACTGCTACATAGAAAAGAAAGTCTAGGTGTTTTAACTTATCTGGATACAGAAATAGCTCATGGACTGTGATAAAATGTTTATGTTCACAAGTAAGCATCACACAGTAATTACCTTGAGAAAAAAATAATAAAAAAAAAGAAAGTATCATACTTTTACTAGCATGTTAAAATCTGACATAATGAGACCAAGAGGTTGAACAGGATTTGAATATATGAAGAGGTCGGTCCTTATAACAAAACCATTTTGCATGTAAGAGTGGCAATTTATGACACAATAACAAAATTTACAGAGGCAACGCGACTAACTTAATACAATTAAAATAATTATCATTTTTCTTGCATTTATATCATATGTAGCATATAGAGAACTATATGATTTTGACATAATACCCCGAATATCCACCCCAACTTGTGCATGTGTTTGTGAGAGAGAGAGATATAGAGGTGTAAACTGTACTCAGACAAACCTTAGACACTCTTTGAAACAAGAAACAGCAAAGCGATTTTGTTTGGAATTCCGATAAAGCTTTGCCATTAATAAGCTCATCTGCAAAGTTCTAGATTTACTAGGAATTCCCTCCATCTGCAAAAAATTAGAAATAAATGACAAAAAGAAAGGAACTAATGCTACTCAAAATCAATTGATAAAGTCTAATGAATCAAAACCTCAACAAGCGCCGCTCTAGTTTCATTAAGAGCAGAATGACAAGATGCAATTTTAAACTTCACCTGCCACAAACAAATTCAACATCAAATATCCAGTTCCACTACCAATAACGCTCCAATACACGAAAACAAACAAAGACACAAACAAAAAAACAACACAAACCAACCTCATTTTCATTAATTGGCAAACTGTTAAACGAATTCGGAGGAGACGCCCTATTGGACATTGAACTCCTAGAAGATGTTGAATTTTGTTTAGGAATAATCTTATAGTACTGCAATGCCTGCTTATAAGTTTGCTGCCAACAAAATAAAAAACACCAACATTCAAACTAACTCCACATTCTTCAACAACCAAAAAACCAAAGATTCAGGGGCGTAGCTAGAGGAGGGCCTCCCCCCCCTGAAACTACCTCTTTCAGGGGTGATTTTGGTCCTCCCATCAGTTGAAACTACCCTATAGTAAGTGGTTTCGAGCCCCAGGTTCAGAAATTTACTATAAAAGCTGATTTTCAATGATAAATTCATCAAAAATTTGTACATTTTTCCTCTTTTCAACAAAATGCATAAGTTATAATGGAAAATTTCACTCAGGGACAAAAACTCTTGCCCTGATGTAAAATCAGACGCCGAGATTTCAACAATGGATTCGCCACTGCGAAGATTCATCAAAACATAAACCGAAAAAAACCCAATAAGAACACTCACAATCGCCCTACGAAACTCCCTCTCGCGATACAACGCATCCCCGAGAAACACCTGCAACAAACACAACACCAATCAATACAAAAGGGAGCAGAAACAGAGAAACCAAGCATAAAGGAGCTATACATTACCAAATTTTCCGCCTTTAAATGAGGGGTAGTCTCTGAATTCACTGAAGACGACGAGGCGAGAAAGCAACCGAGCATTTGAGCTGAAGTGAAGAGTTCGTTGTCGAGGAGAGTGTTGAATTGGTCTTTGGGAATCTCCATTTTAGTGATAGAGAGTGAGGAAATTGAGTGTTGGGTTTTGAAATTGAGGTTTTTAGGGTTGTTGGATGATGATTTTGAGTATGAACAGCTGAAAAAATTTTAAATCAACGGCGGCGGAGATTTTCCGGCGGTGTCTCGCTCCGGTTATAGAAATGTTTGGAAAAATGAGTCTTCTTTCGTAATTCAAATGTTGCTCTGTTTTTGTAATTCTTGTTTGGAAGTATAAATGTTAATTTGGTCCTTTTAAGTGTATAAGAACTGCAAACAAGCCCATGAATTGAAAAATTTATATGGAAATGTAAATAAGTTCAAATTTTAATTAGTTTATGGGAGAAATTGATTTTTTAATGGGATAAGTCAATTATATATTTATTTATTTGCTAAAAGAAAAAGTTTGAGTATCACAAATATTCTCAAACTAAACTACTGGAGAAGCTAATGAAAGTTTTAGTTTTTGAAAAACACAAGTGTTATAGTAGACCATGCTTATCGAACAAGAACAATGCTGCTGAAAGAATGTTAATAGTTTACTAATTAACAAAAGAGCACTTTCTATCTATCATTGGCTGCAACATAATGGATATATTTTTCATGCACATAATTACGGTTCACAAAACTAATTGTTGTATCTCTAATATTCTTCACTAAGGAGTCGATATATCTAAGGTTATTGTCTTTCAAAATTGCCTCCACAACTTGTTTGCTATCTTAGAGCATCTCCAACCATCTCCACTTTCTCTCTTGAAAAGTGGGAAGTGGAGATTTATTACCCCAATCATTCCCTTTTTTACCCTCACTAGTGGGGATTCTTCACTTTTTGCCTAAAAGTGGAGATTATTTTGGTCCTCCTCACTTTGGAAATAATATGATTTAATCAATTTACTTTTTTATTTTGATTTAAATTTAAAGAAGTAATAATAGGGAATGAGTTAGAAATAAAAAGTAATAAAAAGAAATATTATTATTATATTAATAAAAAAAGTAGGTGGAAAAGTATAAAGTAGATTTGGGGAATAAATGAAATTTGTAGTTGGAGAAAAAATAAGGAATGAGGATAAAAAAAAGCGGGGAATGGAGAGAAAAGTGAGGGTGAAGGTTGGAGATGCTCTTAAAAGACCACTAAGATGGAGAAGGACCATTCTTGCGCAAAGATCATGCCGTTGAGGAGAGCTAGAATTTCAACATGGACTATTGACAAACATTTGTCCAATGGACAAGCACCGCTAAACACAATACCTCCACCACACTACATAGAATGTTCAATTTCTCTCTAAAAGCAATTTGTGAATAAATGACTAAATATTCTGAAACTAACCTACAATAATGTCTTAAGCCAAAATTAAAATTTGGCTATCTAAACAAATCACTAGGGAGTGTGAGGTCATGGGTTCAAATCCCATGATCGTAGAAAGAACTCTCAAAAAAAAAAAAAAATTAAAATAATCAATTGATAAAATAAAATAAAATAAAAATGAATATTTATTTAAAAAATTGAATTATAGTCCAGTATAAATACAAAATCACACCGATTTCCCTCTAGACAGGGACTTCCGAACACACAGTCCGAAAACATAACGGCGTTGTTCCGATGACTTCCAATCGCGAAAAATTCCTCCTGAAAGTAATTTCTCCGGCGATCCGAGGACAAAATTGTCCAATTTGTTTAAAAGATCTCCTCGATCACCGCCGCGCCGCGGTGATCCCCGGTTGCCTGCACAGCTACTGCCTCCGGTGCATTCGCAAATGGAGCGATTTGAAGCGCACGTGTCCTCTCTGCAACGCCGCTTTCGATTCTCTCTTCTGCAATATCAGTTTCTCATCCCGGAGCTTTCTCACCGAGACATTACCGCCTCTCGACAAGGGTACAACCGTCATAAGTCAACATCCGTATCGATTCAGCTCCGTAGTTTCTCACCGGTGAGTTGTGAAATTTTTTTGGATAAAACTTTTTAACCGTTAACTTTGACCGCCAGGTGGCAGTCACCTTGACGGTTGTTGACTTATGCTGACATGGCAGATAAAATTCAAAGTTGAGCGGATTTATCGAGACAAATTGAAGTTGAGCGGCTGCATATAACTCTATGGTTTTGAAATTTTTGTTTTAGGATTTGTTATTCTGTTTGGTTAGCGTTTGAAAATTTTGTTTCAATTATTAGGAGGGTGTCGAGAAGCAGGCAGCTGCCATGGCGGAGGACTTTTGGGCGGCCAGGATCAGTGTCTTGTGATGTTATTGCTGAAAGGAAGCTTCAATGGCGTGCTAGGTGATTTTGAATTACAGTTTATAGGAATTTACTGTTAATCAGATTCAGGACTAGAATTTGAATTTACTGCTAATATTTTCGGGTTTTCTTCTGTTTTGCAGTGTGTATAAAAGAGGCTTGCAAGCTGTTCCTTCATCTGTCAGGAATTGTGTTCAGCAGGTGATGTGCACTAAATCTTTGTGATATGTTGTCCGGACACGGACACGGGCGTGGGAATTTTATTTCTAAAACATAACTTCGTAAAATAGCCTTAAAATGTAATATGGACACGGTGCCGGACATGGGTACGGGTACCAGTTCTGGTTTTAACTCTATAGTCCTATTATGTTATGATAATATTGTTTCACTTGTTCGTGTTAGTCGAACTATGTTCTGTTAGTCAAAGGAAGTCCTAAGCGATTTGTTTCATTTCCCACTCTGTTTGGATGATGATTTTGTTTGGGACGATGATTACTATGGAATCAAGGGTTCATTAGAGTTAAAACGCAACCAATTCTTTAATAATTTCTGACACTTCAAATTGGGGTATTGAAATCTTTATGATAAAAGGTGTCAATTTTGGTTTTAACTTTGTAATCATAGTGTATTATGAGAATATCGTTATACTTGTTCGTGTCCTCGAATTATGTTCTGTTAGTTGAAGGAAGTTGTAAGCGATTCGTTTCACTTTCCACTCTGTTTGGATGATGATTTTGTTTGGGGTGAAGATTGCTATAGAAGAAAGGGTCATAAATAAGAGTTAAAATCCAAGCTGTTCATTTCTAATTCCGAACACTTCAAATGGGTTATTGAAAAGAGAAACCTTTTGCTGTCATTTCTCTAAAGTCTCCTGCACCCTATCCAAATAGATTGTCAAGGCGAAATACTTGACGCATTTCTTCATTTCTTGTTCGTGAATAATGTGGGCTCAAATACATGTTTCGAGGCTTGAATATACTTCTCATTGTTGGTATGCAGCCTCAATTTGTTGATATGAATTTTGTTTGTTTGTACCTACAGAATACACCGAGAGCTGGCTATTCGAAAGAAAAAGTACTGCAGAGAATAGAACCGTGGATTCGTCGGGAGCTTCAGGCGATTCTCGAGGATCCAGATCCATCTGTTATTGTTCATGTTGCGTCCTCACTTTACATTGCAACGCTTGAAGGAACATTTGATGCTAGTACAATCCAACTTGGTGTTGAATACGACTTTCTTGCACCTTTGCAACCGTTTCTTCATAAATGGACGAACTTGTTTTGGCATGAATTAAGGTATGTAGTTTAAATTTGGTTAGCATCTTTATTTATTAACCTAGAATGTTTACTTGGCATTTAATATTGGTGTAATATTGGTAAGCTTGATTTATAAGATAGGAAAAAAAGCATTTTTGAGCCCTCATATTTTTTACTATTGTTGATTAAGCTCCATAATCTTTCAACGTAAGGCATTGAGCTTTTGATCAATTATAACATTAATCACGCATAGGATTTGGATAGAAACTCGGTTATAAGAGTTTAAGTTATTGGATCTGCTGGTATTGACATGAATATTTAGGGTTGAAATGAGAGTTTTATATGCTTGATTTGACTACAAGCTAAGTGGATAACATCTAACAAAGGTTATTTGTTTCTCCAATTTGAGGTCAAAATTGCAATGTCAGACCTAATAATGCACTTTTGATCGATTCTGATCTTTGTCCACCTAAGAAAGGGTTAAATATAAGTCAAATTGAAAGATTGACGTCTTAAATCAGTAAAACTCGAAACCTCAAAATGTTTTTTTTCCTTATGAAATATAGTCTACACGACCCTTTCTCCCTATTTCTCCTGGTTAAACACTCTACCTATGATCAGCCTATGATCAGGGAGATCAGGGAGGTCATGGGTTCGAATCACACCAGGGGCGGGGGATTTTCCTTTGTTATTTGTAAGTGCAATTGCACAATTTTTTTATTCATGTTTTCTGATTATGACATATGTACTTAGAAGAATGCAACCTTCAGTTGTTTTGCAGAAACTTCCCTCAACATGGATACGTATGATTCAGTGATTACTTACAAAAAGTCTGCCCAAGTCTTCCACGGTTCACTTCTCTAAGCATCTTTACCATACCGAGATAATGGAGTCAACCAACGCCTACACAAGTGAAGTGACAAATATGGCAACTTCAGACTTTCCTCATTGAATTTGACCTTGGCTGGACTTTTTAAATCCAAGCAGCCCAATCTGCAAATCCCGAGCAGGAGAGAATCTCACTTAGGACAATCATGAGATACAACAGAGCAAAGGGTCCGATACTGGTCAACTGTGGTGCCCCAGTTGGTCTGCTTCCTTGCTATATATATTCTGTCTTCAGGCTGAGGCTGCTTTGCATGACACGTAAGGAAGGTGCCTTGGAACTTCAGGCCAGGGAATTCAGACTCACTTCGGCACCTATTGATTGAATACGAGTAAGATTTATAGGCTAAAATCCGGAGCAGGGACATGCTGCAACTGCAACTTTCAAGCTATCACAGTTCCTGAAAGATCACATGTAAAAGCAAGATCAGGTTGTTTATTAGAGAGTTATATGTAATGTAAACGCAATAAAAATTGTAATCCTGTTAAACAAAAAGTATTTACAAGATGGTGTCTTTATATAATGTATATGTGATGGAATGATGTTTGCATCATGCAAATGATAGCCGGGTTCGTTGTAAATCCAGCAAAATAAAACAAGTTTGTGTTCCTACAACTCAGACTTTCTAATTTACATTTAAAATACTATTTCAAATTGTGTATCAAGAATATCAATTGTTTGGTCATTGGACTCTTAAAGTTACAGGAAAGCATTAGCAAAAATATGAAATTCATCTGAACTACCAATTATTTAGACATTTTTAGAAGCTTACCATATTCTACTATATTAGTTTTAGTTAGTTACCTAGTATAATCAAAAGTAATTTGTAAACACAACACAAAATTATTAATCCAATTAGGATGACAAGCAAAATATTTGTTGCGTCATAGTATTTTTAATGGCTCATGGTTATTCATAATTTATCAAGAAGCAAAAACTCTTCTATCCAGGACTTGTTTGCAAAGAACTTGTCAAAACTCAGGAAATTAGAGATATTTAAAAACAATAACGAGGTCGATTTTCAAATTCAGAATATTTCCTGGGACTGATGGAGTAATAAAATTCACCCAAATCACAGATGAAAAACTGGAGGAGCTAGGGTTTTGGAATTTCACTCCAATCTCATAACTTTCTAGGGTTTTGAATTCGATCGCCATTTCCAAATCCCAATCAACCTCAGTTAACAGAGATTCGTACACGTGTCGCTAATGTACAGTGGCTCCAGCGATGGCGAGAGCCACGAGGCTGCTCATCGGAAGATCCCGCCGGCTTCTTCCATGTTGTGGGTCCGCAACCTCCGCCGCTTCATCGGATCCGGTGCCGGACTCGGATCCGAAGCCCTAATGGGTCTGGTTTATTTAACACTTTTCTCATTTAGCTCCACATTACATTGCATTTTCATGTGCTAATAATCTCTAGCGAATAGGCGGTCCGTAACTTAATTCTTATCTACTTTGATGTTGCATTGTATGCCCGATGGATGAGGGCGAGCGGAACTATGATATTGTGATAGCAGAATGGGAGCTTTTGTTTAGGTTTTGTTAGTATTGGCATGGTGTGTTTAGATTTGTTGACTGGTGTTGTTTTCTTGTTCGTGTAGAGCTGGAGACGAAAAGGATCTTGCTTGATATTTTTAAAGAGAAGCAGCAAAAAAGTGCTGAAGCGGGCACCATCCCGAGTTTCTATAAGAAGGTGTGTGCTTGAATTGTGTCATTGTATTATATGGCACAGGGAACCAAGAAACAATGTTTCTAAAGTATATATGAAATGGAAACAAGGGGAAGCTTGTAGATAATGAAAATATATGGATATATCTGTCAAGTTTATAGTTACATGAATGTATGTTTGGTTATGTTTATATATGGAGAGAGAGATAGATAGAAAGAGAAGTCACATAATAGAGGGTAAAAGGTTTTCATTTTGAAAGTTGTAGAGATGATGTAAAAAATATTAGTGATTTACTGAACATGTGATTGACATTGATCCATTTTTTAAAACATATTACATCCTAGGAGACAAGTTTCGAAGTTTTGAGAAACTAGTTTCCATTTCTTTTTGAACTATGGAGATTTGACGTGAAACACTTTGTAAAAGTTTCCTAGAGTTTTAGTTTCTGAAATGGATTCGGAAAGTAAACCGCTTTAAGATCAAAGCTGTTGTGCAACATAGGATGATTCCAATTTGAACACTTGTTCTTAGACATATATGCATATGCTGATGGCACATCTTTAGTTGTTCTTCATTCCTTTTTCTGGAGGGAGGAGTCTCTTACATTTTGCAAATATGTACTCATTTTCTTTTTCTTTATTGTTGTGTTTAGAAACCTGAAGAAGGATCAATCAGCCACAGGGTCCAAAGATTGGCAAAATTCCGGTTCTTGAGGGTAATTCTTTATTGCCAGGTGTTTGTTGTTTGTTCCTTTTATTTGCTGTTTGTTCTCTTGTTTAAATTATCAGCTCTTTTATGCAGAAGCAATCAGATCTTTTACTGAATGCTGACGATCTGGATGCAATGTGGGTTTGCTTGAGAGAAAATTGTGTTATTGATGATGCCACGGGTGCAGAAAAGGTATGTGAGGGTTTCTGTGGTTGTGGCTTACATGTTTCCTTTTTATGAAAGGTGTCTGTTATATGTTGTCAGACTTCAGTTAAAAGAAAAAAGAAGCTGAGTATAACATCAATATCCATTCTGCAGTGTTTTGTTTGTTTCGAGCCTGAGTTCTCATTGCTTGCCCCATGACAATCATTTATTTGTATATGAAATTTGCAAATTTGTCTCTTAAGATCACGCTTATGCTGTATATTTTTTTTATCATAATGCCGCAAATCTACCGGTCTTACTTGACTTTTGCTTGTTTTGCGATTGGTATAAGGAGCTCATTAGAACGGAGAGTTTATAATAAAAATGAATTTTGCCATTCTTTTGCTAATTGTGTATTTGTGTGCGGGTGCATGTGTGGGCATGTGTTTTTATATTATATTTGAGTCAAAATATCCTCATAAAAGCAACTTGTTAGACTAATACATTACGTTGCTTGACAATTTAAGCCACCAGATGGTACTGCAGTATGACTCATAGCTCTTTGATTTATTTAACTGAAGCTTCCATTATGTTCTTTTATTTATTGTGCTGTCATATTGTAGATGAATTATGAAGATTTTTGTCACATAGCCTCAGTATGTACAGAACAAATGGGCCCCAAATGTCGGCGGTTTTTTAGCCCGTCCAATTTCATGAAGTTCGAGAAGGATGAATCTGGAAGAATTGCCATTTTGCCATTTTACCTTTATGTGATGCGCACTGTAAGTATAGGCTTATATTGGCGTGATGGTCATTTGATGAAAATACATGTACAGTTGGTTTTATTTAATTCATCAAGGTTAAAAATTGCTCTGTACTGTGTTTTTTTTTAGGTTTCACTTACACAGGCAAGAATAGACATGAGTGAACTCGATGAGGATTCAGACGGTTTCCTTCAGTCTCATGTATGGAGCCTATGCATCTTTGTGCATTTGTAGATTCAAATTGTACATATGGTCTTTCTTCTGTTATCTTGTTCAAATTTGCTTTCCTTTCTTGTGTAGATTATTGTGTCCATCTCATACTGAAAAACAATTGTTTTTCATTTATTTGTCAGGAAATGGAGGCTTACATACGAGGTCTTATTCCTAACTTAGCACAACTACGTGATATGCCTGCCTCATTTGTTCAAATGTACTGCCGTATAGCTGCTCGCAAATTCTTCTTCTTCTGTGATCCTCATAGACGAGGTTTGTATTGTCTAGTTTTCATCTGGAACAAAAGTAATGTTTTGGTTCGAAGTAACTGTTTACTTTTTAAATGTTTTTATTCCTTTTTTGTAGTTTTCTCATCCAATATCCAAATGACAGAAGTAACTGCATGCATTTCATGGTGTTGCTATGTCAGAATCTTGAGTTTTTCGTTATTTACACAATATGTGAAGTGTGACTTGAACTCTTAGTTTCTTCAAATTTTGAAATTATCAAGTTGAACAACAATTAGGTGATATTATTTAATTTTGATTGGTGATGATGAAGAGTGGTTGTAGACAAAAAGAGAGGTAGAAGGAAGTTGTTGGTTGCTGTGGAGTAAATCCCTATAGATTATTTATTTCTTAGTCTTCAACAAAGAAGGTTCACATCCTCTGCAATTGCATGTGTATACATATATCTATCCTTGTTCTCAGTGTTCCAAATTTCTTTCACTCTGTGTTGTTTTCACAAGTATAAGTAGCTCTTTGTGTTCCAATTTTCTTTTACTTGGCATTTTTATAAGTTTATATTATGTTGGAAATTAAAACTTGGTCATATAATCACTTTCGATGAAAAGGATATGCTGTGGATCCTGGTGAACTATTGAATATTTTCTTAGTCCTGCCTTGGGTGATAAAAATAATTGAAACTTGAAATTTTGGTTTTGGTTGCAGATAAGGCTTGCATAAAAAAGGTGCTTCTTAGTAATTGTCTTCAGGAACTAATGGAATTGCACCAGGTATATTGTTCAAAGTGTAAATATTTCTGAATTTTTGTCCTATGGATAAACAATTCATGGTAGGCGAATTTTAGATGTATGCTCCTTTTTATTTCCGTCTGTAACAAAAAATTTCCTATGCTGTATGGAAACTTTGATTTTAAAGCTTTTTACGTCTTTGTATCTGTTTTGGAACTGGAGCTCCCAGAAATTTGCATGTTACTTTTTAGGTCACATTTCCTTAATTTGAAACTCGTTCCTTCATTTCCTTGGGTATAGTGTATTTTCAGAAGTGTTAATGTTAATTATATGTTCGCGAAATCCTTAACGATTTCTGGAGTATCTTCTACCAGCTTTAAAAAAGACAAAAAATAATAAAAAAATTTCCCCTCTACTGTTCGACTCGTGTGTTTGTATGTAGTTTTTTTTTTTAATGTGTATATATAAAAAGTAAATATATATTCTTATACCTATGGATATTTCCTTTTTATTATTATTATTTTATAATAATTATGTTTCCATCATTTTCCTGTGTCCTATATTTTTTACAAATATCGTTTTCTGGTTTCCATTTCAATCTAACGTGGTTTCTTTTTAATTGAAACCCTTTCTGATATTGATTTCTTTCTTTATGATATGATAGCTGTACTGGTATAGATCCTAAGAAACTGCCTGAAAACACTTCTTTTTCAGGGTTCGAGGTTCTGATGAATGTTGAAACATACAAAATGTTTATTTGTCTGTAGGTGACAAATATAAGAAAAATCAATTTTCAAGGAAAAAGTTTTTGTTTTTTTTTTCTTTTATAGTAAAAGAATTGGGAGTGTTGATATTAAATGGATTCCGGGACAATATTAATGGTGGCAATGTGCTAGATTTTTGCATTTTTTATGAAGTTAATCAAGCATTATAAATCAGTGAAGTGCTTGTAGCCTTAATGCTTCTAGTCTCGAGCTAATTTATTATTTTTATTTCACCATAGGAGAGTGAAGAAGAAGTCACTGATACTGAACAAGCTGAAAATTGGTTTTCTCTGACATCTGCACAGCGCATATGTGGTAAGTTTGCTTGATATCTTTTGTTTTATATGATGTGTTTTTTCCTTGTTTGTTTTACTTATGTGCCACTCTTAAGCCTGCACTTTTCTCCGACTTCTTTTTGGCGTAATACATCCCTAGCTGGGGAATTCGTCTAGAAAAGTCTAATGTCTCCTCCAACTTTGGAAATGACCTTTTGAGGTTGCTTAAACTGACATGATTAACCATCTAAGTTCTACGTGGCAAAACAAGTAAATTTGAACAAGTCGCATGTATCACTTTAAACAAATTCAGAACCAATCGGTGGCTTTAAGAAGGTTTAAGAAGTCCATAAGTCCCTCAAATAAGTATAATAATTAATTGTTTTCAAAGTTCGAAGGGGTCAATAGCTTTTAATGACCAACTTGGAGGGGCTGTGTATTTGGCAGGCCATTATTTTTCGATATGTGAATTTTCCGAATGATCGAGTATTGCTGGCCATACTTATTCTAATCCGTCAATCTTCATTATTTTCCTGTAGATGTATATCTTGCCCTTGATAAAGATATGAATGGAGCATTGAGCAAGCAAGAACTTAAAGAATACGCTGATGGGACGCTCACCGAAATATTTATTGAAAGAGGTAGGATATAAGATTTATCTACAATACATATGAATTTATATAGTAAGAATTTGACTTGCTTTAACGTTCACAAAAAGTGTCCATGCTGCAATTCATTGCAGGTTACTATAATTATAATCTGAAGCTCATGTTTATGGTTTAAATCCTTGTTATCATTCTCAAGTTTTCATTTGTCATCTCTTAATAGTGTTTGATGAACATGTCCGGCCACCAAAGAACAGCGGAGGGAATTCTAGGGAGATGGAATTGGATAGCTTTCTTGACTTTGTTCTGGCATTAGAGAACAAGGATACTCCAGAAGGTTTAACATATTTATTCCGGTGTCTCGATCTAAATGGAAGGGGATTCTTAACAACGGCGGATATCCACTCTCTTTTCAGGTCTACATTCAAAATACTATGTCTATCTTATCTTGATTTATGTTTGAATACTTTTTTTTTAATTGATAAAAGATCTTTAAAAAATGGTGGTCGTGGACTGTGGAAGTAAAGAAGGGGAGCATTTGAAAGTTAAAATGCTATCTGATAGAATCTTCCTATAGAAAAACTCTGTAATTTCCTGCTTGTAGTACTCTAGTCGGTTCTGCAAGTCTCAAAATCACCAGAGACATTTTTTCCGAGAAAAAAGTTACAGTTAATCAGTCTTTAAACAAAAAAAATATATATTTCCCACTCAACTTGACACTTTTTGCAGTTTTGTACCCTGCTGCTACTCGGACCTATCATACACCTGAACTTGTCTACTTTGTAACTCTGTTGCCCTTATCTTCATGCCGTCGTAATATGCCAGCTCAGCAAATAAGAGTGCCAAAGGTCCAAAATTGACTAGTTTAGTATGTGATAGGTAGAAGTAGAAGTACAAGGTGCCAAATGGCAAAAAGTCCCTAGCTTAAGTGCGTAATTATGTATTAAGCCAAGAAAATCCATTAGACTTGGTTAAACCATCTAGTCTATCATTATAGTTTAACCTATTTTTAAGTTTGGTTTCGGTTTCAGAAATTGATTTTTTCAGGGTTTTTTTTGTGTGCACGTACTTGTGCATTATGCTCGCCTAAATTGTGCTCTTTTGCCTGTGAAACAGAGACGTGCACCAGAAATGGATAGAAGGTGGGAATTATGAGTTGTGTATTGAGGATGTTAGGGATGAAATCTGGGATATGGTTAAGCCAGTTGACCCGCTCAAGATAACACTGTCCGATCTGCTATCTTGTAAGCAGGGTGGAACGGTCGCCAGCATGCTTATCGATGTGCGTGGTTTCTGGGCTCATGATAACCGAGAAAATCTTCTCCAAGAAGAAGAAGAACCTGAAGAAGAATGATAAAGTTATTTTGTGTGCCTATGTTGTCTGTACTAACCACCTGATGTTTTCTCGCACTCGATCTCGATCTCCTTGTAAAAATATGTAATCATTGATATATGTGATGTGTTGTTTGCTGAGTAGCAATGGTTTTTAATATAAGTCCCCCTTTCACAACAACATACTCTATAATTTATTTTTGTAGTTGGGGTGTCAATACTTGGAGATGGAATGTATTTGTTTAATGTCAATTATTGGGTCGAGTGACTCAACTAGAACTGTTAACGGGTCGGGTTAGCTTGCACACTATCCGAGTTTGGTTTAGTCGAAGCTCAGGTTGAGAGAGTTTGGATCAACATGAGACATTAACGACATGAGCCTAAACACAGGAGTTTGGTTTGGTCAAGGCTCAAGTTGAAAGGGTTTGGCTTGAGACATTAATGACATGAGCTTAAACACCCATAAGCTCGATTAGATAGCTCGTAAATAGGCTTGGATTTATTTTGTTGTCACTTCTGTAGTTTGGTGACTTGATTCAATTTGTTGAAAACTAATCTTAAATTTAGGCCTGTTATTTCAAATTTAAGTTGGTGTTCCATTCATCATTTAGAAAGTTGAAATTAACAAAAAATTTAAACACGCATATCTGAGTACAACTTTCAGTTCCAGATCACTTTCGAGTCGTGCCTATAAATGTGAAGTTTTGAGCTCCGGCCAAATGTGAACTCTTGAGCTCAAGTTGTGTTAGACTTCACCCATTTTTTCTGCGATCTCAGTTTGACTCGTTAAATGATCAATTTTTAGTATCGAACTTGACAATTTATACCGAAATGATAAAAAAATTTCTTCTTTTCTACTACTAAATTTTGCATTTTCATAAAAACCCTTAAAAGTATTCAATCAAATAGCTGATTATATAATATTAAAATCTCTTTAACCAAATGTCAAGAATAATCTCTCCCAATTCTTCTCTTCATAACGAAATAACCTTGCCATAAAAAAAAGCCATATGTATATTCTTCATTATTTTTTCTCCAAAGCCTTCTTTCAATTATCTAATTTTTTTATAGGATGATTATTCTGACAGGCTGCTATTTTTTTATTGTTAATCTTGGAAATGATAAATGACAGAGTTTAAGGTAACAACCTTATATTATATGACAAATCTAGGCCCACTGATTCAGCCAACCATATTTACATGAAGACAAATTGAGTATCAGACAGATTAATGGAGTAATTATTTTACTTAACCACAATTACAGCATAATAATTAAGTTAAAAAAACAGTTTAAAATAGATCTACTAATAATTAGAAGATTAATTAATGGTGATGTGAGATTAAAATTGTTGAAATAATTAGATGGACCACAAAAGTCATCTTCTTTTGGATTCAAATAATTAAAATTGTTGTTTCTCACTATATAGAATAGAATACCCTACAGCCAGACATTAGATTCTCTTCTAAATTTTAATCAAATGGTTAAATTACATAGATAGTCTCCAAAATTAGGAGCATATTCTATATCAGCATTGAACTTCATTTTCTTTTAATAAAAACACTACACTTTATATAACAACAAAATCCGACTCTCTAAATGATTTGGAGCCAAATAACACGAGTCGTGTCAACAACAAATTATGTACGGGAACTCTCCAAAATGTTGATGTGATAAAAGATAGTTGATATGTTTGTACAATGGAAAATTCATATTTTTTTTATTCTTTTCTAGATGTAATATTTGGTTGATATATTATATATAATCAACTGTCTTCTCTTACACGTTTATAGTGTAACGAGTTTTTTTTATATGATTGAAATGACTTTATTGAATGCTATTTTTCTCAGTGAAACCTTTAATTGTGCTACATATTAGGGGTAGGATCACGTTGTTCTGTGCGTGGATGCAAAATATAGCTCTCCCAACACCTTCTTGTAAGTTACTTTATGTCTAAATTGTATGTATAAATTGTTTTTCGAAATTATTTAGTTCAAAATTGGTTAAACACCACGTTAACTTCATATTAAGGATATGTGTACACTATGAACTCAACCCAAAGATCTCCACTTTAAAAGGTTCCAAACCGTGATGTAACCACCCAACTTAAAATGGACGGAGTTGGGTCCATCAAAAAAAAAAAAATGGACGGAGTTGGAGTAAAAAGGCCTGAGCAAAGGGGGAGAATGCTTACGTTATTGGTAGTGTGGATTTTCAATACATATAGATCTATTTTAAAGCCATGAGACCAATGTTAAATTTAACCAAACCGAACAATATCTACGTGATATTGGATTAACACGTTACAATTAACCGCTCAAACCAAACCAAAACCAACATTGATTGGTATGCAGAGTAATGAAGGAAAAAGAGACAAATCTTTTAAAATCAAAGATTTGCAAAAACAACATAAATTGCTTGTTGCAGTGTCTTTAAGGCAAACAGATCCCAACAACAGAATGTTAGAAACAAACTTTTCTTTCCCTATCTCATTCATATAATTTAGCCTACAAAGCTACACAATTTGACAACTTTCCTTGGCTACAAACACAACAAAATTTAGGTAACAAAACAAACTTAATAAATGGGCAAGGACAGACACAGATTGAGCTTCACTGATCTTCCATATCTTGGTCACAACTCAACCATATATATAAATATTATATTATTCCTAATAATATAAGATAAAATGTACAAGCAAAGAAAACCATTTGTTCATTTTTAAAATATATAGCTACTTATAGAACCATATTTATTTTGGAAATATTTCATTTAATGTATGAGTTTATTTATAGTGATCTATTGGCTCTCTGAACTTGCTTAAAGTGACACGTATTTCAATTTGTCAAGAAGAACAATTGACTTTTTTAGACAAGTCAACTTGATATGCGCTTCAAATTGGCCAAATCTACTCTTTTATCTGCTATGTGAACTATAAATAGGACTTTTAAACAAATTTAAAGTATAAACAAAACATTTTCAAGCATAAAATTACAATTGTTTCTTTTAGACAAGTATAACTTGCCTAAAATCAATACGTACTTTAGCTTGTAAGACTCATATTGTTTTGCCACGTGGACTAAAGAGAGACGCTTCCGAAGTACAAGAGAATAATTGACTTTTCTTTCACAAGTACAACTTCCTTAAAGTTATACATATTTGAACTTGTTAAAAACCTTTCCTTACTCTATCACGCAAATTTAAAAGGGTAAATAGACCGTTCAAGTAAATTTAGAGAGTAAAATAGAACGTTTTCAGAGTACAGATAGACAGTTGACTTTTCTGGACAAGTAAAAGGCGTTGAGGATAAGGATATGGATGTACATACTACTTATTCTAAGCCAATAAAACCAAGAACATGTAGCCATGGAAAAGTTTTTCAGTACCTGTTGAACTTGCTGAGGTAGTGTCTAGTTGGCTCAGTTGAAATTGACCCCATATGAAAGATGAGGAGTCCCATCTTTGTATACTAAAATGAGAGTACACTCTAAAAGAAAGGAGCAAAAATGAAAATAAAAAAAGTGAAGTTAGGGATGAGGACTGGAAGTGATAGAGTGATAACTACCTTTTCTTTTGATCCCCTCCAATTATTATGTCTTCTTGTACCAGTTCTATCAATGTCTTTTTCAAAAATGTCCACATCCCTATAGTAAAAATCAAAGCTTTTTACGGGTAAATTACATCGATGACACCTAAACTTTGGTATTGTTGGAGTTCGGGGGCTCTTACATCCAGTTTTAAAGGGGTCATTGTGTTAGTAACTCCAAATTCAGGGAGCACAGGGTCTATAAGTTGAGGGGCAATGTGTATGCTTTATCCAATAGTTTATGAGTAAATGACATTCACAGTCGTCTTACATATTCTTATGGCCCTTAAACTTCGAAACTAAACATAAAAGTGCATAAATTTTACTCTTTTATGACATAAAAGTCCCATACAAAACTCAATAACGTCAAAATGATCAATGAGGACATTAAAATGCAAAAGCCCGAAAACTAATGTTGTTTAGAACCACATTTCACATGTAAACCACAATTTCCAAATTACTAAATCACAACTTTTGGAGCTTTATTACTCTAAAGATCCACTTTCTCTATTCCAATGATTTCAAAACCAAAAGCTCGAGCGATAAAGTTACTTAAAATTTCATTTCCATGGACTCTACAATAGTGTTTCAACTACTATTGAAGAAATAAAAAAGAGATATTTACATTAGCAAATGGCAAAACTCAAGGACTTCTATGTCCATATTTTAAATTTTCAGGGGCCATAGAGAAAGAACCCAAAAAATGAAGGAGCACATGTGTAATTGACCAAATATTTTTCACTGACTGTTGGTAAACAACAACCCACATGGGCCATTGATTCTTTTTGGTAGAGAGATTCCAAATAAAGGAGCTACAGAGATTAATGAATCCTTCTATATGTCCAAAGTTGCCTATTTGAATTCCATCTATTTCATTTTCATTCTACAAAGCTAAAAATTTCATCTTTCCACCATTCTCATCATCTTTTTCTAATGCTCTCTGCAAATAATGCCAAATATGAACCAGCATTAGATCCATAAAGACTAATTCATAGGGTAATAGTTGTGTTTCTTTGTTTTTTTACTTCTTGAAAGTAAATTATGTTGCACAAACACTCCTTTTAGCAGCATGTGTATCCGTGTCCGTGTCCATTTTATATTTTTTTTCCTACTTGTAGGCTTTGAAAAGTGGCAAACAAGTAGGAGAAGGCATAAGTAAACTTGGAAGAGGGTTATTGAGAGTGATAGGAGTCCAGTGGGAATTGAGAAAAATATGGCAGTGGATAGGACGGGGTGGAGGGACAGAATTTACGTTGCTGACATGACTTGCTTTTAAGGTTCCTTCTAACAGTTCATGTTAGCTGAACCCGAATCATTTCGAGATTAAATTTGTTGTTGTTGTTGGCTATTTTATGAAGGTTATATCTTAGAGATAATGTTTACTATATCTGTGTCCGTGTCCATTTTCCGTGTACCTGCAACTCTGCAAGGATTTGGATGATGTTTTGATGTTCTTCAGTTTCTGATACATACAAAGTTTCAAACTTTTTTCTGCTCTGCTAAAAGTGGGGCTAATTTATGAAGATAATGAAGTTGTCTGCTGATGTCTTCTCCAGATTTAACCAGCATTTAACTCTGCCATGTCTCCATTTCCAAATATATACTTGAAATCAAAGTACAAGTTTGTCATTTGCTCCCATTCTGGTTTTAAATTTGCAGAAAATGTTTCACAATGTTCCTTCTGCATTGATGTTTTATCTCGGGTCGGGGCGTTTGGTTTTCTGTTGCTTAAATACTTCAATTTATAACACCTATTCCTTCCACATTGCAGTTTCAAATGTTCAAGCAAGACACAAAATCCTTACCTCATGTCAAAGCCGTATGCCGCGATAATCGGGGGAGCAGCAGGGTTGACGATTATTGCAGTATTGATCATTTTCTGGTTCTGTAGATCACATTGTAAGAACTGTTCGAATAGGAGTTCCGGGACAGCTTCTTCGGATCCATCTGCACAAGGTATTCAATATTCATAAGCATTCCACAGGGAGGGAATAACATGGAGATAAGTTTTCTTTTTTATTCACTAATTGTGTTTCTAATTAGTGACAGTTGGAGGTAGATCGAGTAAAGCGCCTACTCCTGCTCTATTTGAATCCCAAGGAGCTAGACAGTTCACAATGGATGAACTGGAACAAGCTACTAAGCAGTTTAACGAAAGTAGTCTCATTGGATATGGGAGTTTCGGGTCAGTATATAAAGGTCTGCTTCATGACAATGTCGTGGCAATCAAAAGGCGTAACAGTGCTCCTAGAGACGATTTTGTCACAGAGGTACATGATAACTCTTTACGAGTACCTTGTATTAGTTGATCTATCATCTACATTAGAAACTATACCCTTAAATTGAAGAAATAATGTCAATTTCATGTGTCACACAGGTGATATTTTTGTCGGAAATTCGACACCGAAATTTAGTTTCCCTTTTGGGTTACTGCCAAGAAAGAGGAGCACAAATGCTGGTTTTTGAGTATCTACCCAATGGAAGTATGTCTAATCACTTATATGGTAAGATTCTTGAGAAAAAACGTGTTTTCTATAGTCTTCTATGAGAATTATATGGCTGCTTTAACTTCTAACTTCAATCTTTCTGACAGACACGAACATGGAATCATCGACTACGTTAGAGTTCAAGCTCAGGTTATCCATAGCTCTAGGAGCAGCTAAAGGTAAATCCAATGACGAAATTCTACGATTTAAAGTGAGACATAAGTGAAGTGTTCCATACTAAATGCAGGTTTATGCCATCTCCATAGCTTAAACCCTCCATTGGTACACAAGAACTTCAAAATGGCAAACGTTTTGGTCGATGAGAACTTCATTGTAAAGGTTTCGGATGCAGGGATCTCGAAACTTCTCGAGAAGATAGAAGAAGCAGGTCCATCTCACGCATCTGATAAAAACATATTCCAAGATCCAGAGTAAAGCCCTGTTCCTTTTGTCTTATTTTTAGTAACTTTCAGTTCAGTTCAATAACATTCAGCTCAGTTCAGTAGCATTCAGTTTAGTTCAATAACATTCAGCTCAGTTCAGTTCAATAAGAACAGAACTAAATCAATTTGGTGCCTCTAATTTTTAGGACAGGAGTATTGGGGACCTTCAGTGAAATGAGCGATGTTTACAGCTTTGGTGTGTTTCTTCTGGAACTCATAACCGGACAGGAGGCAGCCAAACTTGGCTTTGTAGGAGTTGAAGGAAGCCTGATCCAGTCGGTATGTAAACCAATTCAGTTTCTTTCTTTTCTAAGCTAGGAATCTACTGAAACTGGAGAATTGAATTCTTGAAGGTGGCTTCCCGACTAAACTCAAATACTTTCGTGGACCAACGACTCATGGGAAATTTCACAACAGATGGAATAAGGGATTTGATCAGGCTGACACTACGATGCATGACATTCCCGGGAATTGGGAGACCAAAGATGCAAAGGGTTGTGGATGAACTTGAACGAATACACGAAAAAGAGATGGCATTAACAACATTCATGGGAGAGAGTACTGCTACTTTTATTAAAGGCAGTGAGCTATTTACTTCATAAACAAACCCGGAAAGGTTCATTTTGTGTGAAGATGTTTAGGCCAAGCTTAAGCACCAGCAAAAAAGGAGTTCATATGTAAGTATGTATTTGTGTTTCTAATGATGTAAGTATATAGTCTCTGAGAAGATTAGTATTGATTGTTTAGTATATAGGTGACAATTGTGTACACTAATACGAACCCTAATGGGTCCGTGTGTTATTAAATAGGTAACGGGTCATTTTTTGGGTTGACATGTAAATTTGCGAGTTAGATTACCGTTGACTCACATTATAGAAAATTAACACAGCAAAAGCTCTTTCTCCATCTCCCAGTTGGTAGGGGTGATAACCTCTGACACGAAAATACAATTTACATAGACAACCAGACTATCACAGCATGATTGACAGAATTATTACTTTTTTAGCATTAATATCATACAGAATATAACCATTATGGAACATATATATAAAACAACACGATTTTGACACGAAACTCGAAATTGGAACCCTTAATTAGAATGAGCTCAAACAAAACAAAAGCCAGTTAATAATCCATTGACATGACAAGACCCATGAGTAGTAGAAATTTATCAGCACATGAACTTGACAGTTGACAGGATAACTTCAAGGACAAAGTATAAAAATGAAAAGACCTTTTCACTAAAATTATCCAAATTTACCTAAGTAATAAATATTCAAAACTAAACTTTCAGCTGCTTTCCATCCCATTGTACATATCCTAACATTTTAAAGCATTTTGAAACAGAAAAAAAGGTAATAAAATGACTCAAATCCTCTTGTTTACTAATGGTTTTGTTAAAAAGGTCTTTATCTTTGCAAATGGGGGAAACCTCGTATGGATGTTTGAAACTTTTAAACAACGAGAAAATGCGTGAAGCCACATCGTTCGTGCTATGTAACTTTGACTGGAGTAAACAACTTGAAATGAAGAAACCATATGTGAAATACTTTTTGGCTGATACACTATATCCAGAGCAAGTGAAGCCAAAATGCTTTATGATTTACACCAAAATTTACAGATTGCATATCGAAACAGATAAAATTTTGACGGAGTGGGAAGTACAACCCCGAGCTTGACAAGCAGAGGTATCAATTCCTTACCACTTCAGATAAATAAAAACTGCATCTAATCTTTGGTGAAAAGTTAACTAACATAAGTTGGTCTCTAGAGTCTTAAGATCAACCTCAGCGACTCGGGATTAGAAACACTGTATACTCCAACTCGAAATCGACATAATCGAGCATCATGCTGACACAAAAGCCAACACTTTCCAGTTTGTTTACCACCTGAAATTGTTTCAGTTTCCTATTCAAAAAGCTATGTATTATCCAGCTAAAAAGACTGAATGATATGAAGAAAGTAATGGATGTTATCCATAAGAGTCAAGTGGCTGAATAGCCTGTCTGGTGCTCCACAGACCGACACCAATGAGTATTCTTATCAGAATTAGTCAATTTAGTGAAAAACAACCAGTAAAGTTGAAGATAATGACAAGCTATCTCCTCCTTCTCCTATCATTATCAATATCAATGTGCAAGCATGGCATGGGGACCAGGTGCAAAAAGATCCTCAATATCTACTAAGAAAGATATATTGTTTTATTACAAATCACATGACACCAATTGCTAGGGAATCAAATCATTCTTTCAAACTGCAAAAATCACTTGAATTAGTGTTTACTTCAACATAAATTTTAACCCATGTTGCATGGACACGGAAAATAGAGACGAACATGGATGAAAGAAACGTTCTCTCTAAAATATAACCTTCCTAAAATAGCCTACAAATAGAAACAAAAATGAAATGGACATGACATAGACCCCTTCCCTTCTCTATGCCAAACTAAGAATAGTTTCAAAACAATAGTAAGAAAAGGGGAATCCAATGTCAGTGACTTGACAATACGATTTTTAGAGACAATACGTCTAACACAACATGTTTGACACTACTATCATTTTTATTGCATTTATATCATATATTATCTCGTGACACATAACACGATTATGACACAACAAACCATTTTGACACCCATATATTCAACCAATGTAGTAAAAGAGGCTACCAATCGAAATGACCCACAAGATATTTATTGTCTCCAATTGGTCAAAAGAGATCCACAAGGATTCCAACAGAGGGGTCCATGAAGATATCTAGCTATACTTTACCAAATTCAACATCTTTACACAATTTCAAGAATAGGGTAATTCATGGTTTCTTGAAATTAACACTAGAGTAAGCAAGTAACAAGCAATGATTGAAGAGATCAATTCTGAAAACCCATAACAGAAGTTCATCAAAAGTTATCAAAACTGAGAAAAATTCAGGTGAAATTTCACCAAAAAGAAACAAAATTGTAAAGGTAAAATCTTGAAATATATACCTGATGAGAAGATAGAGAATGTTGCAGAATGTGGGACTGTAATAAAGTGTGGGGCTTTATCTTACCTGTATTAACTGATTTTACATCTCCAAATGGTTACTTCATTCTACCGACTAGTGTAACTTTAAATTCTCTTTTAATCTTCAAACATATAATAGTATTAAAAAGTGAAACTTTCCCGATCATCTACTTCATTTCTATAGAAAAAAGAGAAAAATAAGTCGTAGTGTTAAAATTTTCTATCGTCATATTTCGGATTTTAAACAACTTTAAAAACTTTTTTGAAATAGAAAACTTGATAGAGTTTAATAGATTTGTAATGATTCTATATAAATTTGTCTGACTTTTATAAATTTATAAAAAAATTTATAGATTTGAATTCTTAACGGTAAAATCAAATTTTTAACAATATTTCACTTATTGAAAATTTATTTGGTAAATAATTATATTTTTGCACATATACATTTCATATTATACTTACAATCTTTCATTGTTAAGATTATGTATTAAAACAAGTTGCTTAAATAGATATATGAAACCATGACTAATAACTCAACAGTAGATAGTAAGTTTAGCTAAAGAAATTACCACGGTTCGAGTTTTGCTACAATCATTGGGAGAGAGCTTAACACTAAAATCCACCAAACTGTTCTTGAAATTATATTAGTTGACATCCAATGTGATAGTCGAAAACCAGTTTAATAACTAAAAAATAGAGATACGAGCTTGAACGGACGAGTTAAATTTTCAATTTTAAGCCCAAAACCGGTCCGATCTCGACCCGTCTAAATTTACTATGGACTTGGCCCGTGAGGCCCGATCCATACCAGCTCAAGTTCCGAGTGGTGGAGAACAGAGGAATGAAAATGGCTTCCATATCTTCTTCTTCTTCTATCTGCTGTTTGTCTGCTCAAGCTCTAATTCGAAACCCTAACAAAAAATCTTCCATAGCTAAGCTTCCCAAACGCAAAACTAAAAAACCCAATTTCAACCCTCAAAAATCTTCCCTCACCGTCCCCGGCGGCGACGCTTCTACTTACACCCGCCTTCCTCTCCGGGAAGATTTCACGGCGCCGACACTCGATTTCTCTGTAGCTGAAGTTAAGCTCTCTGAGTCCAAAGTCGTGGAAGTCGATAACGGAGATGAAATTGAGCTTTTGAATGAAGAGGACACGGAGGTGGAAGATGAAGAAGGGGGAGAAAATGTTAATTTGCAAGTTGATTTTGGGAAATTCGAGGTTTACGAGGTCAGTCCCGATGAGGAAGGCGAAAACGAAGAGAATGAACAAAAGGGTATTCAGGGTTTCAATGTCAATGGGTTCTATGAAGCGGAAGAGATTGTAATCGATGAAGAAATGGGGAATGTATTGGATTCTGAGGTTATTGAAGTGAAGGAGAAAGGGGTTCCGGCGATAATGCGATGCTTTGACCGGGCGAAGATTTACGCGAGAGCGGGTGATGGCGGGAATGGGGTGGTGGCGTTTCGTCGTGAAAAGTTTGTACCTTTGGGTGGTCCGTCGGGTGGGGATGGAGGGAGAGGGGGGAATGTGTATGTGGAAGTTGAGAAGTCGATGAATTCGTTGTTGCCGTTTAGGAATAAGGTGCATTATAGAGCGGGGAGGGGGTCTCATGGACAGGGGCAGATGCAGAATGGGGCGAAAGGAGAGGATGTTGTTGTGAAGGTGCCGCCTGGGACAGTGGTTAGGGAGTCTGGGGGAGAGGAGGTGTTGTTGGAGTTGTTGTATCCGGGTGAACGGGCTTTGTTGTTGCCTGGTGGGAGGGGTGGGAGAGGGAATGTGGCATTTAAGTGTGGGAGTAATAAGGTTCCGAGGATAGCTGAGAATGGTGAAGAAGGTGCTGAGATGTGAGTATTTGAAAATCTGATTGATTTGTTTATGAAGTTTGTATCTTTTCGAGTTTATGTTATACTTGTATATGAGTTGGTTACATAGTTATTGAAAAGGTGTCTCGGGCTCAAAAGGCTCTAGGTTCTAGCCATGTCGTTTGAGAAGGTATAAGGCGGGATCTGTCGAGAATAGCGTGCTTGAGGGCGCCTTTCTTAGACTAGTGTCTTGCCAAAAGGCACGTCTAGATGCTAATTTAGAAGCTTCACGGTGTCTACGGAAAGAAGATTAGGATTGCAGGAATATCATAAAGAATAATAGAAAAAAACTGTGCTCCGTTTTGAAGAGTTCAGAAATATCATGAAATGGAGATTTTAGACTTGATGAGAAGTAGTTATTAGATAGATAATTAGTTAATTAACATAGGATTTGGTTACACTTTGGTCTTCTGATTTAGAATTTCATCTTTAATCGTGATTACGAAAGAGTTTGTAATTGATTTGGAATTTATTTCATGCATTGTGTTTAATATTCTGAATGACTGGATATGATCTAGTACTTTGATTATTTGTTGCATTTTAAAAATGTCAACTATGGTTGTTTATGATTTTATGTATTATTTTCCTTGAAAGCGCCTCGTGTTGCTCAAGCATACACTTGGATCTAACCTTTGAGACACCCTTGCTACTGCTGGAACTGGTTTTTCACACTTGCTTCATCCCTTACTGTGATTTATTCAATGCTACATTACTAAGCATTTTATAACCTTACCAGTGTGTTCATCATGAATTATGTGTTTGTTCATTGATTGTAATAGTGGCTTTAATCTGAGGGAAATAGTACTTTTTAGTAGATTTTGTTCGATTTAGGCATTTTTAGAATAACAGCATTCATCCGTGATCAGGTGGTTGGAGCTTGAGTTAAAGCTGGTTGCAGATGTCGGAATAGTGGGTGCACCTAATGCAGGGAAAAGCACGTTTTTGAGCGTGATAAGCGCTGCACAGCCAGCAATTGCGAATTATCCGTACACTACTTTGCTTCCTAACCTTGGAGTAGTTTCTTTTGATTATGATACCACAATGGTAGTTGCAGACCTTCCTGGTTTACTTGAAGGAGCACATCGAGGTTTTGGTTTAGGCCACGAGTTTCTACGACACACCGAAAGATGTTCTGCCCTGGTACGCCATTTTTATCGTTAATTGTTTCTTTCGTGTAACACGGTTTGCAACTCATTGGTTGTAATTCAAACTAATGGAATTGAAATCATTCTTTTGCAGGTACACGTTGTTGATGGCTCCTCGGAGCAGCCAGAATTTGAGTTCGACGCTGTTCGTCTTGAGCTGGAATTGTTCAGTCCAGAAATTGCTGAGAAGCCTTTCGTAGTTGCCTTTAACAAGATGGACCTTCCGGAAGCGTATGAGCGTTGGCCGTCTTTCAAGGAGCATCTTCAAGCTCTTGGGATTGAACCTTTCTGCATCAGTGCTCTGAGGAGAGACGGCACTCAAGAATTGATCCGAGCTGCTTACGAGCTCGTACGAAAAGATAAAGAACTTAATCAAGAGTTTGAAGGTTGAAGTTTTTCTGAATCTACCTCTTTTTATATCTTGAACCTTTATAGTCTTCTCGCCGGGTAATTACACCCATGGCCCCTTAAATTTGAGTGTTGTAAACAAAATGACTACAGAACTTCAAAACCGAACAAAAAAGTCCCTGAATTTGACATATACAAACATAAAAGTCCGGATTACCATCAATCAATGTAAATACTAGGTAACCATGTGAAATTCCAATAAATTACACTTCTTTATCTAAGTATATGTCAAAATTCAATACTTCCGGTTTTGAAGTTGAGAGGTCACAGTATTAGTAACATCAAAGTTGAGGGCCATAGATGTGTTTTTACTCTCTTTCTTTGGCATCTACATGTGGCATAACATGATTACTATATGATAATCTGTGTTGATACCCGTACATGATAATTTTACTAAAAACTTCCATATTTTTCAGGTCGGAGAGATCCAGTAAATTTAGATCATGTTGCTAATATGGTAAAGAAGCAGCAAAAAGCTCCTATTAATGACTTTGAGATCTTTCATGAGAATAGTACTAATACTTGGCAAGTAGTTGGTTCTGGTTTGCAACGTTTTGTCCAGATGACAAATTGGCGGTTGGTGTTTTTAAGATCTTTTCTTTTTTCGTAGTTCACGGCTTGTAATTGTGAAATCTAATACTCGTTTTCAAACAGATACGCAGATTCTGATCGAAGGTTTCAGCATGTTTTGGAAGCTTGCGGCGTGTACAAGTCTCTCAAGAAGATGGGTGTCAAGGAAGGTGACACAGTAATTGTTGGAGAGGTATATTAGTTAACTGTGTTGCCTTTTTTTAAGGCTTTGCTCGTTCAATGGGGTCGTTTATAATATAAATGGAGAGTGTGAAGGGGAGAAAGTTAATCATCCGTAAGCCAATTTCTGAAGCATTAGTGTAGATCCAAGTAAGTGATCCATCCTAGTCTACTGGGACTAGGAGGCCACTTCTGGCCTTGGGAAAGAGAGACAGGATATGTCTAACTCTCCGTAGAGAATGAGCCCCTATAGACACTCTGGAGCGTCGGGATCATTATGCCCGCTCTTACGAGGGTCAAATTTTTGTCACAAGTACGGAGGAATCTAGCAGGACGGTATTAAAAATTGGTTTATGAACATATGCTTAGATTTTGCTATACTTTCGGAAGTAGGATTTGGCAAATTGCTTATAAGGGAGAAATCTCTTGGTATCTGTCAGCTGGCCTCTGACTTAAACAAGTCTCGGTGCCACGTGGAAGATTTGGGTAAATCTTCCCCCCTTACACAACACACCCCTTACACAATGCATCCCATTCCTTCTGATGCCTAATTGCACACGAAATTAAACGCTATCTTTTTCATTTTGTGGATGTGATACTTGGGGAACCACGATTATACATAGGGCCTACTTCATTTAGCTGTTGTTGTTTGCTGATTTTCCTGCCAGAATATTATCCACCGTTGTTTCTCAATCCTAACCAAACACTCGTATTCTGTTATTCTGAGAACTAAGCAAAAGGAACGTAACAAAAATAGAACCTGATGGGCGCATAACGCTAATCTGTTTACCGAGAGAAATTCAAGAGTTTATCCTTGTTTTGCTGAGAACATTTTGTTCATACTAGAAGCTCCTTCACACTAATTACATTCTCTTCTTTGATTTATACCAGATGGAAATGGAGTGGCATGATTCTCCGCAGGGTTCCGGTCCATCAAACATGAAGAAAAGATCTGATTCCAAGAGATGGCCTCAATTAATGTAACTTAACCACCCCTTTTTTGTTACGAGCAAGGTAAAACTCGACATTTCAGTTCGTAGTCTTACAACCACATGCTAGGCATACTATCGGGAGCTTGGTGCACCTCATGTGTTACTTTAGTGGAAACGCATCGAACGAATGTTGAACCGTGCATATGGTACTACCAACCTGGGCCATATTTTCATGTGCTATATCTGAAGCTGAAGATGTTCTTGCTCATTTATTCATGTGAATAACATAGGGAGATTTTAATTGCTAGATACAAAACGTATTATAATTTATTTGTCTACTTCTTTAATGTTTTATAATTCTGTAATTTAAATTAAAATTTGGGTTAGATATGTTCAAGGCCACCTTGCCTTTAAGTCAGCCAAAGCCACCGCCTAGCCGCTCAAAATCACACGGGATGCAAAGAAGTAGACATTCATTGCAACCTGTGTTAGTCACGAGCCTTTAACTAAATTGAACAAAATTGAATGTCTAAATGATCATTTTATTGTATTTCTGTATTGAATCAAATTGAAAATTTAATCAAATTGGATTAGTTTTTGTTCAATAAGGAACATGGCTTTAACCTTTTTTCTGGAGTCTCAATGATTATTTTCTTGACGATTTACCTTTTTTTTCCTTTTGTTAAATTAAGGAAAGTAAATTGATATTATCTAGAAGCAACTCAAATTAGTTCCCTTGTATTGATTCCTAATCCTACTTCTAGTTCTAATCTTAATCATAATCCTAGTTGGCTTTGTTGGTAAGCTATATATATATATGACCATTTATCAATCAAATTAAGTGTTTCACCACCACACTTTCTTCAACTCACCGGAATTCTTATAAACATTATAACAACGGCAAAAATCAAAACCACCGAAATCGGTATGTACATATACGCGCTAGAATGTGCAGCATCTATAGTTATGCTGATTGTAGTTATGGCGATTATAGTTATCTATGATAGTTGCATGCAAAAATCGGTCGATAATGAAGCGGTGAATAATGCAAGAATAACACCAGTTGAAGAAGCAGTATAAGGTCTTTTCAGGATGGATGCTATAAGTTGGTGTAGGTGTTATTAGTTCTCCCAAGGAAGACCTCTTTGAGTTTGGTGTCATTACCAAATTTGTTGCCTCACTTATCCTAAATGGTGTAGTGTATTTTTAGTATCATGCTTTATTGCTGATGAAAACTATACATTTAATTTAACTTTGATTTGTATTTTTATTTTTCCCCAGAGTTAATTAAACTTATAAGATTTTATTGTGATTAAAAATGTAAACGTATAAAAAAAAAAAACTTGATTTGCATTATTTGCAAACAAAAATTTATAGTTTGAAAAATATAAATGAGAGTATAAGATATTGATAATGATGTTTGAAACTGTTAATGGAGTTTTTATAAATGAGTTAGAAGGATATTTTTGTTCTTCCATTTTGATGTAATAAGTCATCAATCTTTTAACTGACAATACGACAAATTCAAGTCTATAAATTAAGAATGTTAAAAATTTATCTAAAATCACATACACAATTATTCTTGAACCGTTATAATGTAGAATTTTAAGTACAAAACTTTTTAAGCTTTGTTTGCTGAATCCGGTTCATCAGGCTTTGTTTGCTGGATCACACGTTCAGTCTCGGTGTTTGCAACGGATGCCAACTTATGGCACTAATGTTCAAAGGAATGGAAGGTAGTACTTTGGGTGTGTGGGCTGCTCATGGTGAGGGGAGAGTATACTTCCCTGATGATGGAGTTTTTGATCGTGTGATCCATTCAAATTTGGCCCCAGTTAGATATTGTGATGATGACGGGTATCCGACAGAAGCTTACCCCTTCAATCTAAATGGTTCTGCCTTAGGAGTAGCAGCAATTTGTTCCCCGGACGGCAGGCATCTCGCTATGATGCCTCATCCAGAGCGTTGCTTCTTGATGTGGCAATTCCCGTGGTATCCCACACACTGGAATGTGGATAAGAAAGGCCCTAGCCCGTGGTTGAAAATGTTCCAGAATGCCAGAGAATGGTGTTCATGAGACAGGTATATGTTGATACATTCAGTTTTTACAATGTATGTACTGGAAAGGAGACACTTAACATGCTTATAAAATTATTTGATGTCAGGATGTGCTTTTGGCATCGACTGTCAGCCATATTTCTTTCAAAGCCGTAATTCCTCTGCCAGTGATATACAATTAAGGTTCCACAGACACAGTTTTGACTAATATCAAGTGGTTTTTACTTTTACGTGTTTCTTATGCTTCTGATGCTGTGATACCTCAACTGGGGCCAATTTTCTGTGTTCTTAGAACTCGTGTTCTTGAAATTGTGTTACACGATCTAGCTTTACCACTTTACTCTTCATAATGAATAACCTGATTCTGTTTTTCGCTTTGGTATGAGTGATCCGGTAATGTAGGTGAAACCTCCCAGCATCATGGAAGCATTCTTGTTCTGTGTCAAAAGATTCAGTTGAAGCTCATGTAAGTTTTCGTGTTGGAGAAAGAAAGATTCACCAAGACTTTTAGTTTATCCCTAATTCGTCTAAAACAATCTCTTGGAAGGACACGTTGGGGCGGAGATTCAGCTGCAGTGTTTCGTCATCGATGCAACTTACATAAGTAGAACGGGGATGCAAATAAAAAAGTTTTCCCAAATGGACGGAGACGGACAAAGCAATCTTTACAACGAGAGCTATGATCTCCACACATAAAATCTCTCTTTTCGGAAGATCCAAACTCTCCTTGTAAAATGTACTGTGTATTCCTATTTGATAAAGCAGTTACGTAGGGTATGGGGGAATCCTCGGGTCAAATGCAGTGGGATCGTGTTATATTATCTATATGTTTCATGTAGTTATTATATGTAATATAAATGTAAAAATCGGGTTAATCGTGGCAAGAATTGAGACCCTCAATGGAGATTATATGTAAAAGGAAGCTCATCCTTTTCAGTCACTAATATTATCCTTCTTTAGTGGATCTAAATGGGCTGGTTGTGGCCCATCTAAAGGCCCATTTATAATAGGACTTATTGTCAATCTAGATCTTAATATTTAGTGGTCACAAAAAAAATGTTTCTGTTACACTGTACTGCAATTTAATTTAACTGTAATTGGGTTTGGAAGGGAATAACCTCAAAAATATAATACGTTAAATCCACATAGAAGAACATTAAAAGATTTTGCAATACTGTAAGCAATATCAAGATGCCTATAAATCATTTTAACTATTCCACTGGCCAATAAGTCGCTTCAAAATAATTTAAATAGCCGATAGATTATTACAAACAAGTGTGTAAGCCTAACGAGCATGGGTGTTTTCAGTAGGGGGCGAGAAGGCTCCAACCTCTGGAACCACCCCTAATAGTGGTGCTTTTGATCTCCGAGAACTACCTTTACCATAAGTGGTTTCGGCTCTTTCCAGTTCTTGATTATTATTATTATTGTATAGTTTATTCCTAATAAAATATTCGTCATGAATTTTTCTAGAAGTGCGAGATTTCAGTCATATTTTGTCTATAATTTGTAAATTCAATTAGAAAAAAATCTCTTTTTCCCTTTTTCGACAAAATGTGTAGATTACAACAAAAAATTTCACTGTAAAAAAACTATTCTAGTGAAATTTTTTGTATACATAGGTATAAAATTGATCTCTCAACACTGCAATCCTATATTTGCCACTTCTAACGAGACGTTTTTAATCTCTAAGAGAGCAATCGGTCTTTTCTAGCCAAATTCAAGAAACATGTATATATTCAACCTTGCGAAGATAATATTAGTAAGAGAGAGAAAGAGAGAGGCATTCAAACAAAAGTGTATGAAAAAATTTTGTAGCAAAAGAGATCTTTCTCCCCAAAATCCCGGGGTCATATTTAGAAGAATGATTTTAAAAATTAAAAAAGTATATGTGTTTAATTTGGGAGAATGTGCAAAATTTTTTGTCCAAAACAAAGACCAATTCAATTCAATTCTTCTTTCTTACGTACCATCAAGAAATTGAATTGACCCCTACTATAACTATACCCCCCAACAAAATTTCCATTTTTTTCTATTTCCTTTTGATTTATTCATTTTCATCCATTTTAAGGAACTCTATTCTTTACATTCCAACTAGCTAGCTCACTCCTTTTTAGAAATAGTGTATGTACTTAATTTTACATAATTTATAAGTTTCTATATGTGATTAACCTTAATTACTAAGTTTCAGTTGTTTTTTTTCTTAGAATAGTGTTGTTTTTTTTCTTAGAATAGTGTTCTTTCTAAAAAATGAAATTAAATAAATGTGTATAAACTAGTACTTAAGATACCGGTAAGAATACGTGATTAAATCATTGAGTTTGATGACAGGTTTCAAGTCTGCGATTGAACGTTAGGGGAGTGAAGTTTGTGATATTGAACATCTATAAATGGTCTAGTAATAGATGTCTCAATATTAGATTCGCAAACTTCTAGTATCAATATTTTGATCTAACACACCCAAAAAGTACTTAACAATTGTCAAATGTTTAGACGTTATTGCACATTTCTTATTACTTACAAAAAAATCTAATATCTAATCTATAATCAATGAATGTGTCTTTTGATTTTAAACAGGCTTTTTCAACTCAATCTCTATAAAACTAGAAAGACAAAAAATGTGAAATTACTTAATATTTTTTTGCGATACGAACATGTGTCATAGCGTCGAGTGAAATTATTTGACACAAAAGAGTTCGTATAATTAAATTATCTTTATATCACAAGCATCATCTTATGCGTTTTTTGAACATATAATCATCCAATTGTATAAAATATTTACCCTAATGCACACTTACACCATCGAATTTCTTGACGCAACATTGCAACAAAAATCATTACCTCTATTTTTTAAAAGAAAATAATACTAAATTATTTTGTGAGAAGGTCCTTTAAATTAACTATGAAAATAAGATGAATAGAGTTGGATTGCTTATTCTTTTTATGTTTAGGTCCACATGCAAGCATTATGAATGAACAATTTATTTTTATAAAAAAAATAAAATCAACAAATAGGTCAAATTAACAATCTAAATTCTTCCTCGAAAAATATTTAGTGGAATAGTCAAGGTCATAGATTCTATGACTATACTTAAATTAAGACATTTTTTCTTTAAATTTCATTATCTATGGCTATTATTGTATGATTACTTGGATTTCATGTTACAAAAATTTCACTTTTTCTAATTTCAAATTTTTATATATAATTTAGAAGAGACATCAATAATAGCTAGTGATTAAGCAATATTTGGAAATGATAAAAACAGGGAAAAAGTGGGTTGACCAAACTTATTACGACATTCCCAATGATTTTTTAGGTTCATCAAAAAGCATTCAAGAATTAGTTTTTTTTTGCATTTTTGTAAAAGATCATAGCTGCTAGTCAAGCGGTTGAGATCTTTAGAAAATTTATTGAAAAATGACAGGTCTAGACGATCAAGTCGATATAAATCGAATACTCAATTTGAATGTCTAAATGGTTAGGCCACTTGGTTTACAACAATTGTAATAAGTGTGAATTTTTTTTCCTTTGAAGCTAATTGATTATTAGTTAACTTAATTAAATGTGTATCTAGTGACCCACTTAGAGATTATGTTTAGGAGTTTGATCCTCCTTTTTAACAAGTGTTTTGTTCAAGCTTTTGACTAACTCTCTTTTTGCCCACTTTTTGTTGTACTTCTTTTTGTGAATTTTCTTAAAAGAATTTTGCAAAGATAAGGCCAGTTTTTAGGGAATTCCCAGTATTTCTTTCTTCTTTGAACTTCCTGTATTGATTTTAAATAATTCAAGATTAAAATCTACATTTCATAGATTTTTTAAATATTTTCATTCATATTTAGTAAGGGTGTGCATCGGGTTGGCTCGGGTTAGTTGTGATTATTCTTGTTTTTTAAGCTAAATTCGGTTTGTTCAGGTTTCTTATTTTTTCGATTATTCATTCAGTTTAGATCACTTAGTTGTTGGTGTGTCATCGTTTCGCCAATTGGAAGACATCGTGATAGTCTGACAGAGTGAATAGCCAGAACGATGTATCTTAAGTGTCTTCACTAGGTTTCCAAGGTCTTTTTCACCATATGTTCTCGACCATTTGCCTTAATGAAACGGGCTTATCAGCCAAGCGAATCTAAATGTTAATATACAAATAAAAATGACTGCATAGAAAAAACTTAATTACTATATTATTAAGTGACTGTGTAAAACTTGGTTATATGATTAACCTAATCTTTTCTAATTATTTTATAAGCTAGAGAAAGGATCAAGTGTGACAATGTGCTTATGGTGTGACAACCCACTTATGGTGTGACAAGGGAAAAAGGTGGGGTAATTTTGTAATTGAACATGGGAAGGTGGCAAACTTGTAATTAAGAGAAAAAGTCTTATACGTGTAAAATTTGAGGGAAGGAAGAGGGGGTGATGTCAGCGTTGATGTCACCCCTGGAGAGAGAAAAAGTTTTAATTATTTTCTTTAAAATGCATTTTCCTGCTCTTCCCGAACTCGTTTTTCAAAAAAAATTATACCACTGAACTCGTATTAATTAGGCCGTCATTTTGAGATCTATTTTTGTTATTTATAAACGATTTTTAATTTTTCAAATTTTTCTATGGTTGTTTCAAATTAATATTCGGTTGTTTCAAAACATTACCGTGTTGTTTCAAAATATTACCGTGTTGTTTTGAGATCCATTGTTGCTAGAGTTTTATTTTTTAAATTTTTTCTGTGGTTGTTTCAAAACATTATCGTGTTGTTTCAAAACAGCACCATGTTGTTTCAAAACATTACCGTGTTGTTTTGAGATCCATTGTTGCTAGATTTTTATTTTTTTAATTTTTTCTATGGTTGTTTCAAAATAGTACCGTGTTGTTTCAAAACATTACCGTGTTGTTTTGAGATCCGTTGTTGCTAGATTTTTATTTTTTTAATTTTTTCTATGGTTGTTTCAAAACATTATCATGTTGTTTCAAAACAGTACCGTGTTGTTTCAAAACATTACTGTGTTGTTTTGAGATAAATTAATGTAGTAGTCTGGTGGAACAAGTGTAGTATTCTGCTGAAACAAATGTAGTAATATGGTGGAACAAGTGTAGTATTCTGCTGAAACAAATGTAGTAGTCTGGTGGAACAAGTGTAGTATTCTGCTGAAACAAATGCAACACCTCAAATTACAATCAGAAACACAAACACAAGTGAATTATATACTTGATTTTGTAGCATCAAAGAACAATAGTATATGGTCTGCTGGTTGCTTATGAAGTAAAGATATGCATTAGTTACAATGTTAATTCCAGGATTGGTTAAACATGTTGTCAGCGCCTTACCACCAAGCTATTCTGATGCTCGCCCTTTAACCAGACCCAACAATCCCGCACACTCGGAAGCAAAGAGGAATCAAAATCAAAGTTATTGGCGCTAGTCGATCCAGGTCTGATACTTTTGATGTTGGTTTTATAAATGCACAAGCATATCCTAAAAAGCTAGATAATCGGTTTCAGTGAGAGGAAGAGGGTGGGAAGAAATAATATGAAATTAGTTAATTGGCTTGCACATAATTCGTTCAACAGTAAATTAATTAAAAAAAAGAATGGATGATTTGAAAGTTTAAGCAGAAGATAAGATTTCAAGGTTTCAAATTATTTTAATCGGATTTTCATGGAGAAGGAAGGGGAAGTGGCGGCGGACGGCGGCGTCGGCGGTGGCGGTTTGGGGATCATCGCACGGCGGCGTCGGACATTGGAGAAAGCAGTGGTTTTTTACAACAAAATAGGACTTATTGTTGTTGTTTATGCTTTGTATTAATTAATTTCACCTAATTAAAAAAATTAATGATTAATTAGGACAGTTTGCTTTGCTTTGCTTTGTTTTGTTTTGTTTAGTTAAGTTAATAATGGATAACTACTCCCTTTGAAAAAACTATAAAGGAGACAACAATTTCAAGTACATTTCATTGTTTTATTTTGCATAAAATGCGGATTTACATGTGCAAAAATAAATTATATTTAACTAATATATACAAAATTCAAATTAATCCAAATATTTTTAAGTTCTCTAGAATGACCTACTCTTGAACTCATTTCCATCGAATTTTTCTCCAATTCTGCTAGTATTCAGAAATGTTACATTATGTAAAAAAATACTTACATGATTTCACATTTGAATAAAATATATATCAACTAATGACTGAGTTTGAATTGAGGTGTCATGTGAAGAAAGTTTGAGTAAAGAGCAACTCTAAAGGTGGTGATTAATAATGGGAATGTATTGAATTTCACATAAAAAATAAGGATCAATAATTGTGGTTTATTAGTAATGGGGATTTTCACTACGTGTTCACACACGATAAAGATGAACAAATTCCTTCTTTCCTTTTTATTTGTATGAGATTATCTAGTTTCGCCATTAACGAACACATAAATCTAACATCAATATTAAGAGAAAATTTAACACAAAATTTGTAAAAGAAATTCTTACAGTAAATGCAACGGTCTTTAAGAGGTGGAGGTAACCAAAACCACACAGAGTAGGATTGGTTTCGTCATCCAAAGGGGCAGGGCCTCTGAGGCCACCCCTAGCTACACTCCTAAGTTCCATCCCTACTCCACCAGTATCAACTGCAACATAATGTTGCTCCTCAGTGTATACGTGCATCTACGATAAGCTTTCAGCTACGAGTTTCTAGTCCCTCCACAGGTAGTATATATAAAAATATAGTTAGGATTCAGAAACAACTACTTGTAGTTATTTGAAAAGTAAAATCAACTAACATTCATCGGGTATATATATATATATATATGAGCGACAACAACAAATAGTATACAACTAATATCAACGGTAAAAAAAAACTACCTTATATACCCTCTGATGCTTATAACCACTATACATCACGGATTTTGATATTTTTGTCTTAACATGCAACTAAAGATTATAGTAATTATAGTTAGTTTGACATTCCTACACATAGAGCTCATAATTTTGAAATTAACTTAAACAAATGCAGCAATGCAATCATGTTAGCTAAGTAGCTAGCTCAAGGATCTAATGTACAAACATAGTATCCAATTTGTAGTAGATTTGGCTAAGCCTACCTATTGAATTTGCACGTGAACAAGCCATCCTTATCTATCTTTCAATTTTTAATTAACAACTTGGTTATGCTTGCATTAACCTGATGCAATGTTTACCTCATTAATCTCTATATTAATTTACTTACTAACTAGTTTAGTAACATTTAATCGCACTTTCTACTTCAATTTAATAACTGCTCCATGTTCATAATAGAGCTTAAATGGTATTAATAGAGATTTTGTACTTTGTTAGATAGTTGGACATATATTGATTCAATTATACTTGTGAAAAGCTTCTGATTACTTAATATTAGAATGTAATAATTGATGTTGATGGAACTAAGTTCTCCTTTTTCGTTGAGTTTGGTTGAAATAAACAGAAATAGGTGATCTATATAAGAGGAATTGTTGTTCGGCGATGTAACTCTGATGATCAAGGTTACATGAGAGACATTGGTGTGGATCACTGTTTTAAACGAATAAGGTCTTGTGACTACTTAGGCCCGTTTAAGTCCCTCAAATTGAAAATTTGATTTGGACCAACGTCGCCGCCTAGGCATGTATAGGCACGCAAAATCTGACTATACCCCGACTAGTTCTCAAATGTCCTTGATTATCTAGTTAGCACCTAACGCTTTTTATTACATTGATACGTACCGATAGGAAATAGAGAAGATAAGCTTAACTTTTCTAGTAAGTATATATATTTTTACAAATATAGTCGTATAAGTTTGTGCGCTTTAACCACGCGCCACATTAATTGTTGTTGAATCCAACTTAACCGATAAAAAAAGAAAAAAAAAAAAGGTAAATATATGCTTGCTTTTGGTGTGCTTCATATAATTGGAAAATGTGTCAAAACCGCTACAATCTTTATGATTACTTTATCAGATTATATAGATCATTGCAACATGTGTTCTAAATCATATTTCCGTTTATATACATCTGCAAACAAATTTAGCTGTGACATATGCATATCATCCTTTTTATAAACCATGTTGTAAGTGTTGTTAACCATACCAGAAATTAGCTACCATACTACCATTCATGAAAAGTTATTGCACAATATCAATCACACCCTTCATTTGTTTTCCTTTTTGAATAAAGCTGAAAATAGTAAGTTTACAGTGAGTATGTAGAATAAAACTAACAAAAAAATCAAGATTTTTTTTGAGAAGTAGGTGGAAAAGGAAGCATGGTGTTACCATAGAATGACATGTATATTGTATCTACAGTAATTGTCCTTATTTTTTTCATTTTTAATGTTCTGTGTTTTTTTTCTCCTCTTTCTCTCTCTATGATCACAAAAATAAGTGTCCTTTTAACAACACTTCACTTCACTCTCTCTCCTCTCACTTTCTCTCTCTTAAATTCATAATTCACAAAAACAAAATCCTTGCCTAGTTTGAAACAAACTCAAAAAGCATGGTGCTTTCATTGAATGACATGCAATTCAAATCCAAAATTATGTCCTTTTCCTAATTTCCTCCTCACCCTTTCCTCCATAAAAAGACCCTCTTTTTCTCACTCTCCAAAGATCATATCTTTCCCTATTTTGAAAACATTTCCACCCTCCAAAAACTCACTGTCTTATAATTCCTCCCAAATTTTTCCAATTTGCCACTATGTCCTCCTCATCATCATCACCACCAAAACCTTTATATGAACATGTTAACATCCATGGAGGGTTTGCTCTAATTCAAAGAAACCCTAACATATCTTCTCCATCATCTCAAAGAGGGAGAAGAAAACAGCCTGAACCAGGGAGATTTTTGGGGGTAAGAAGGAGACCTTGGGGAAGATATGCAGCTGAAATTAGAGACCCAACTACTAAAGAAAGACATTGGTTAGGTACTTTTGATACTGCCCAAGAAGCTGCTTTTGCCTATGATTCAGCTGCCCTTAGAATGAAGGGCACTCAAGCTAGAACTAACTTTATTTACACTGATAATGGTGGCTCTTTTCACTCTCTTGTTACTCCTTTTGATCATCTTAATGTTCAATCTTTCTTATTACCTCCAAAAGTTGAATCTTTACATCAAAATGAAACTACCCATCATGAAAAACAACTACCCTTTAGTGTTTTTCAACCAAAGATTGAATCTTTAGGTCAAAATGAGAATACCCTTTACCAAGAAAAGCTACCCATTAGTGTTTTTCGACCAAAGATTGAAGCTTTAGATCAAAATAACACTACCCATTATCAAGAAAAGGTTCCCATTAGTGTTTTTCAACCAAAGATTGAAGCTTTGGATCAAAATGACACTACCCATCATCAACAACATCAACCTATTACTGTTATTGCACCAAAGATTGAAACTTCACTTCAAAATGAGCATACCCATCAATTAGAAACCTCATATGATGACTGTTTTTTCTTCTCTCATAATGATTCTAACTCGGGTTACTTAGCTTGCATTGTCCCGGATGACTGCCTCAAACCTCCTAATGATCATCATCCATCTAAATCGTTTTCCTCGGATATTCAATCATCGCCCTTTAGCCCGGATGGAAGTTTCAATGAAGTATGCAATTTCAACAACAATGGTAGTGTTTGGGGAGATCATCAAGGTGAAGAGGAGCATACATGGGATGAGCTTAGTGCAATAATCAACAATCCATTAATGGTGGAAATGGAATCTTTATATCCTAATAATGTTCAAGCATCATCTTCTTCTACTTCTCATGGTGATCATATAGTTGACTTTGGGTATGGCTATTCACTATTTTAACTAGGGTTTGTTTTGTTTTTTTCCCCTACAAGTCTCACTTTCATGCCCACTTTTTTTGTTGCTTCTTTTTCAATGTAATTACTCTTAAAGTGTTGTATTATGTGGCTTAATTATTAGTTAATTAAGGGTTCTAATTAAAGAAAGTGAGAGTTAAAAAGGTTATTTTATTATTAGCTTGTTTTGAGGGCAGAAAGTGTTGGGATTATTATAAATTTTGATAATTATTTTGTTGTCTGTCTTTACGGCTATTTGCCTCATCTTTTGTCGACAATGTTAACCTCATATATAGTGGATGACGCATGCTTACTTATTTCTTTCTTTTATGCATAAATAATTCCATCATTCATTAATCACCTAAAAAGGGAAACCCAATTTGACTTTCACTTCTTGAATTTTGCTTTGGTGAAATCTTAACTTCTTTAACTTTGATCGATTGACAAGTTAGGCTTTGAAACGGTACCTTTCGGTCGTTTCAATTTGCTTCAAATTGCGTGTTTGACACCTTAACTTGCTTAAAGTAGCATTTTTTTTCTATTTTCATTTGTTTAAACGGTTATACACGTTAAGAGTGTACGAGAATGTCATTTACATGTATATAAAGTGTTAGCCATGATATTTTTAGGAAGCTGAGAAGATAACAAAAAATAATTTTGAAAGATATAAGCGGATAATTAGGTGTTTGAATGCAAATCGAGAAGGTAGATATAATCCTTAATAAACAAAACACTATCTTTTTTTGTTGGGTCATGGCGTTCAAAATGTGTAAAGTTTTGATGATTTCATTTGTTAAAGAAAAAATTTCAACAACAAATAGATCAAAGTTGTAAGAACAAATATCACCAAGACTAGAATTTACTTGAAATTTTCAAAAAAAATTGATTAGTACATTTTTAATGACAAAACATTCACTAGTCGTTGAAAACTTCTATAAATTGCATTCGGAAATTTAATATTTTTTCTTAAAAAACACTCGGATCACAAGAAAGTACATCAATCGTCTTCTATAAGTAAATTCTACATCTGCTATATTAAAATCTCACTAGAATTAGAGTTTAACTGAAAGTCAAAATTTTGACAATTACATAAAAATTTATAGAAATTATGTACGAAATTTCAATTTTCTTTTTTACAAGATCGCAAGAAATAACAACAAATTATAGATCTAGCGCCGAGAAACTTAAATTTTTATCTACGAAAGCACTCATAAATCGCCCGAAAGCACTTCAACTCTCCCCAATCACTAAATTTTTGATCCGACACCGAGTACATATATCGTTTTACAAACCGCTTTTGGTCTCAAATCTTGCTACTATTTAATTACTTCATATGTGTCCAACACAGTTACAATCAAATGGTAACACCTAAAGACAAACACACTTAAACAGAAGTTGAATAGGTTTCCAACTTTTTTGACAACATGTTCGCTTCTTCTTTTCTAGTTCCAACTTCCAAACCCCTTTTTCTTTTTCTAGTCCAAATACTAAGCAGGGGACACTAGACACTTATAGAGAGAGTACACTCATTGGACCATTGTAATGATGACACATCAGCATTAGTGCTGACATGTCATCATCTTAGTGGTCCAAACTTTAAGAGTAAAAATAATAGGTCATTGAGTAATTTTTTTAGATGACAGAACTGCAAAAACAAACTTATAGGTACTATCTCTCTGTTTAAACAGTTAAAAGGTATAGCCTATAGCTAAGAACATATATTGTAGCATCAGCTTTTTCTGCAATTCAAATCTTGGAATATTGTTTTGAGAATTTTTGAGTTTCTGAGGGACCGGGGGGAAATTACATCTATGGTCACTAAACTTTACTCATTTCTCCATATAGTTATTAGTCACTAAACTTTAAAATGTAACATAATAATATAGCTGCTAAACCTCAACTTATGCTTCAAAATCAATATCGTAAATGAAGGCCATTCGGATTGTTTTAGGCAAGCACTCGAAATTGAGAATTTGATTGTCTAATCTTGCCAAGGCATTCAAAATCCGATTTAATCTAAACTGTCGTTTGGACTTTACTTTAACTTATACCTCAAAATCATTATTGTAATGAAAGTCACCTAGACTGTATAGCACTGCTTAAGCGCTCAAAATTGATTGCTAATCGCATTTAGACCATCTAGGCACTATTTGAGCGCTCAAAATCGAGAATTCGACCGCTAGTCTTGCCTAGAACATCTAGGCCCTGTTTGAAATCTCAAAATAAATATTCGGCTACTAAATTCCGCTAGGCACTCATAATTTGACTATTACTGACTAGTCACCGACAAGTCTGCGAAAGTCATCGATCGCCTGAATAATATTTGATGTGTTTACTACACTATTGTGCAAAATGATCACAAACGATAATAGAATACAAACTATCAAAAATTAGAATAATGTTTAAGTTACATTTCAAAACTCCGTATTAGAATGCATCAAGTTGAACGACTTTTTAAGTTACATTTCGGAGTTTAGTAGCGAGTAAAATTTAGTGGCAACTAATGTAATTTACCGGAGGGGACCCATGAAGAAGTAGGTTGTTACCTATGTAAGACTCCTTAACCAAATCAAATGAGAATCCTCTGTAAAATTGAATTGAATTTCACCTACTAATGAATTATTTTTTATTTTTTTCTATGTTCATCCATGAATGGCTTGCCTTGTAGAAAGAGAGAAGAAGATGAAGAATATTGCTAGAATCCCTAGAAAATTTCAATCATAATTAAGTGCTTTCTTATCAGTCATATTTCATTCAATCACAAGATTGTAAAAATCACTTTCCAAACTACATGTGTTAAATCTTTTAACCCAATTCTTAACTGACGACTAAGAGATTCAGATAAACTAGAATAAAATTCTCACTACCAATTAGCTTTAAACCAATTAGTACACTCACCAATGCGTGAGTAGGGAGTCCAAGGTTCGAATTTTGCTCCTTACAAATTTATCGAAAAAAAAGAGCAAGATTCTCACTTGGGTTTTTTTATAAAGATTCAAACTTTGTTGTCTTAAATCTGAATCATATGCTCATAAAACAATCATCATTACATGTAATAACTCTCTTAAAATAGTTCTTTATACTTAATACATCATATCCCAACCTTGATCCAATGGCATTTCGGTCGTTTCGCTGTTAATCAGGACGTGGAGGAACCAATTGCATGGTGAGCATCGGGTCAAACTTACATGTCATTGTACATGATTGGTATGGTGCAGTCGAGCAACAGGATAGACTTGCCTAAATCTTACATAATTAGTCTCTAAATCCTATGCGGCAAAACAATGAGGGCTCGAATCCGTTGATTCTCAGATATGAAGATATCAAACGAGCTGCATCAAATTGGCATGCCATGTAACTCGTGTTGTATTCAATACACGAAATAGCAATTTCGAGAAGTTGGAAAAAAAAACAGGAGACCTACAAGTAAAATCAAGTTTGAGAAGTTGATATGTGATTTTGAACAATTTGGAGAGGTCGATAAGACACTTTCAACAAGTTCATAGGGCTAAAATGCATATACAACAAGATTTGCTAACATTAATTCATCGACATTTTCATTTTCCAGTGACATGTAAATCGTTTAGACGAGTTCAATAAGTCATCTTAAGCAATTATGAGAAAAGAAATTTATTAGGCTAACAACTAAGAAAACATGTCCGAAATCCAGGGACAAATCGGATTATATACCCAAGTAGAGGGAGCCTTGATGTAAAACCCCTTTCCGTATAGATTTCCAAATATTGATCCATCCACATTTGAACGTTACCCAAATCCCCTATAAGAGGCCATCGGAGAGGGAGAGAACCCAATCAAACCTGTACGCTATCATACCACGAGGGTTAAAGCTCTGTCATGCCTACACCCTGGGGACTAAGGCGTTGTCTGCAAGCCAGGTTGTTTAGGGAGCCCCGGTGCATTAAACCATCCTTTTATAGATTTGGAAATGGTAACCCATCCACATTTTCACTTCCCCAAGTCCCCTATAAGGGGGCGCCAAACAGGTTGACAACCCCATCAAACCCGGACAGTCTACCATGAGGGTGAAAGCTTCATCATGCCTGGACCCTATCACACAATAGGGTGCTGTCTCCAAGTCGGGTTTTTGGAAATGCAACCCAAATCGGACGGGAAATTCCATCCACAGTTGAGCCAAAAGTTCTCTACTCTTTTCACAAGCAGAGCAAGCACAAAGATTCAACTGATATTGAACATTCAGAGATGCTAATGCAGAGATAATAAAAATGGTTATTACAGAATCAAGACGGGAATTTTTCGATATAAAATTTGTATTTTTGATAATAAATTTATCAATAACAATGTTGAGCAGTTTTTCAATTGTCACAGCATAACTATGTACCTAATCACATGTAAAAGGTAAGCATTTGAATGCTTCCTTTTTGAGTCTCTGTAATTACTTCTCTTTTTTCACAATAAACCCCAGACGAAAAAGAAGAAAAAAAGACGGGAACGAGGAAGCCTGCAAATTCCTTTTCTAGACAAATTGGAAGCTTGTTCCCGACTACAACGAAAATCGTAAAATGATAGACACGAAGGCAGCAGCGGAATTAAAAAAGAAGAATTCTATACGAACTTTTTTGGTTTTTGAAAGGGCTGTAAGCATAAATAAACACAACAAACAAGTGCATGTGCAAATTGTGCCCGAGGGGAACTGCGGATCTTCGTGGTTATTCGAAAAAAAAAAGTGGACAGCTATAATGGGGTTTGCTGAAAGTTTTGAGTTTTTTGGCCAGAGTTTATTCGGGGATATAAGAGCTGGCCAGGCAAGATTCTATGGACACAGAAATTATCGGGGACCTAACGTGTTCTAGACCTGAATCGTGGAACCATCGTAACTGGAAAACGAGACCTCCTATTTGAAGGACTGAAAAAAAAAACCGAAAAAAATGTTTCATGAATTTGATCAAAAAGTTGTTTGATTTTTTTTTTCTTAGCTTCAAGGGCGAGCCTCGGTGCTGCTGCTGCTACCGGTTGAATGATCAGACTTCTGGCTGGACAGTTGTACACCAGATTGGGGGATCGGGGGGGTGCTCTTTGAAAATATTGACCCCACCAAGCCACTAGACGTGCTCGTTGATGAAGACATTCGGGTTGAACTAGAGTCCTTACTTGACCCCGAAATAAGTTCGGGCCGCAATTCTGAAGATGAAGATGATGGGGCTAGAGTACCGATTGAAGTGCCGACAGGATAAGGCGCAACAGGCATATCAGAAAGAGAAGATGCAGATGGACTGTAACTTAATGTCCCCATTGGATGGTCAAATTTGCACGCAGGTCCAAACTTGCATTGCCCACGTAGCGTATAGTGTGTACAATGAGGCGCCCCCTGACAAACATAAAGAAAATATCACACTTGTGTTCATAATCTGGAAAACTGAAATGAAAGCAGACGGAGAATGAAACGGGAAAGAGAGAACAAGAAATGTATCATTTCACTAGGATCAACGTGACTGAGAAATAAACACGTATTTCTGCTACCAAAATTCTGCTACTAACTGATCAGTTTTTGAGAAAAAAAAGCATCAGTGCATCGTACCTTGCTAATGCATTTAATTGGGCAGAACGGAACAAGTATTTTCATTTGCAGAGTCGAACAATCTCACATAGCTACTTGAATAAACTTGACAAGATCGATCGATATAAGAATTTTTTCAAACAAAAAGAGACTATAGGATCTTTTCTTGAGCCTAAGGCTGATAATAATACAAATTGGTAAATTACATTCATTGCCCTTGAAAGCTATAGGGTAGCACCAAACATTATGGCTCCTAAACTATATTTCTTGACATACAAATCCTTAAACTTTACATTCTATAACATTAACGTCCAAACCAAACTTAACACGGGATGAGGGTTCACGGATTTTTGTTGATTTTGACTTTAGTGTTACAAAATCAATGTTCAGGATGTTTATGTCAAGAAATGAAGTTTAGGGGTCATAGTGTTAGCATTGTTCCCTAACCAGGAAATCAGTAAGCAATGACTAGACAACACAAGCACCACACGTGAAAAAGAATCTCACTAAAAAAATCCCATATAGTTGGATTCCGTACTATGTAACAGTCTGCTAAAGAATGCAACATTAGTCAAAACTATTAATGCAGGGGAGACAAAGAGGTAACCAAGGCTATCGGCCAGCAAAATGAATGCAAATCATAGCATAAAAACCATAGAGTCATGCATATGACGGCGGTCTTTCACTTTTGAGTGTCAATTTCAGAACCTCTTTGAATATGCTTCCTGAAATAAAATAACTCAAGGATATTTGTATAATTGAGAATTAAGAGAACATGTCATCGCCTCCTTTATATAGAGAATTAAGAGAAAATGGTTAAGATAAGACAAAACAGAATCCACCAATACAATCCAATTCACAGCAAGAAATTACTCATAAATGTATTGCCATTACGAATTCTAGTCATGACACCCTAAAAACATAGCAGGCGGAAAGTTGACAATAAACACGGAATAAGAAATTCTTTCCCTTCAACTATTAAACGAATTACAGAGACGAACTCCTCCCACATTTACAAGAAACTAGTACCATGAAAGTCAACTGACCACGGAAAATACACTGCAAAATTTCCTTGAGTGAAGTAAAAGAAAGCATAAGGAAAATTTTCATGAAAAGTTACAGGAAAGGTAAACTAAAGGAAACACGGGAGGAACTTAAAAAAGTTCAATGATGAGTTGATTTTTTTTTTTAAGTAGAATCAATAATCAAGCTGGAACCGATGAAAGCAACACCACCAAGTCAACAATCAAACCATAATCTCCACAATTCTCAGATGTTAATTCCAGCACATTATCATTGGAAAGAAAAATACATCTAACTCTGAAAATCAAAATTGGCAAAGAATATCCATACATCTTAAATGCCATTCCTGAAGACAAAACATTAAGGGACCTGACGACAGATTGTAAAATTTTTGGATGTTGTGACGAACAAGATTTTAATTCTAGTATAGAAAGAACAGCAGTATATGGTTGAATTTCATGCGTCACGTGCTGCAAAATAACAGAGAAACTACCAATTGCCTTCAAGGCACTAACCATGAACTAGTGTTTTCCAATAATAAACTTGAACAGGCCTTTCAACGGAGAGGATAGGTCGCCAATAGTTCAAGTTTCTACTATTAAAAATAATTCATACAACGGTCAGCAGCATAATTGGTAATCAATTGCAACTGAAAAATGCCAACCACTGGATTTACAAAGAAATTAGAAATGCAAGCATTAAAACCGTCCTAAAAGCTTCGTTTTAGAAAACTCATCATGCCAAACAGAAACTAAACAATCATTTTAACAAATGAAAGCACATAGGTACTGTTATTCTGACTTACATGTTATAACTTATACATTAATCAGGACAATTACATAGATACTGTTATTCTGACTTACATGTTATATATTATAATCAGGACAATTCATTTCCCTACAGAAAATACAGAGAGGATAAGATTTGTTTCAGGGAAAAAAAATTAGTTTCTCATCTTGCCAAGTTGTAAACCACTACAGAATGAAACAAGAGTATTTCCTCTATTAATTCAATGATAACATATCCAAGAAAACATGAATGCTGGGCACGACACAAGGATCCGCTGAACACATTGACCCCGAAATTGTAGTAAAATCTCGCACTCAATACCCAATTCTAGAAATCAACCATCCTTGACACGTGGTTTCCAAAACAGAAGAAGAACAAGAACAAAAGGTTAGTAGTAAATCTTGTACATGCATGATTACTTTCACAAAGCACGTGTATGCGTGAACCAGTGGTGGATTTAACCCTGTATTAATGGGTTCATGGTATTGTTCGTGCATCACATCGTTTAGCTGAAGCATAAATTTCACATCAAGAACTACAAAAAGGATAGGTCCGTCACGTTTAGCAGAAATGAACCCATCAATGACAGCAAGAGATGAAAGGAGGAAGAGAGGAACCAATTACGTAGCTGCCCAAATCTGTGTCGAAATAATCACATACTCTTAACACTAATAGAATATTGTATGCAAGAGGCTCACCGGACGTAGAGGAAGACCGATGGGGCTGAGAATGACATTTGGTTTTGGTGCAACCAATTCAGGCGGATGATGATATCTACATGAGGATCCAAATTTACAATCACCATTTTTCATGTAATACTGACATTCCGGTTGGCCGGGCCTTTGTGGAAAAGAGTGTTCCTTCTGGCTGCTGCTTGAAGGACCAACTGAACTCGGCATCGGTTGATAAGCTCCTGTATAAGCAGGTGCTGAGGGAGATAGCTGTGTTATCCCGTAAACTCCAGGTCCAACTGTTGGCTGAGTACCAGGAGATGCATGAGGACTTACAGATGTCTGCACCGGACAAATGACAAATAAAAACAGAACTTGTTTTTCTCTACATTTAACCAAAAAGATAACAAAACTATCAACATACCGGGTAGGGACTCCAACTCGGGTAGGGAACTACACCTGGCGAAACCAGCATTGGACCATAAGGACCTGGAACATACGAGCCAGGCAGTAAAGGAGGAGGCCGTGCAACTACTAATCCATACTGTTGAGAAGACGGGAGAGACGGAGACTGAACTGCTGGGTACATTGCCTGAGCAGGTACCGATGCTGGTAATGGAGCAACCTGTGGCGCAGGCGATTGTGCTGGAATCTGCAAGTTAGCAGGCTGCGGGTGATGGAATTTACACGTTGCACCAAATTTACACTGCCCGGTCTTTACATAGTATGTACATTCTTTTTCTCCCTGTTGAGAATTAAAGTCAAGGTAATAACTAATAAGCAAACTTAGCTTCGGGTCCGAGATACAAAAGTAGAAAAACAAACATCAAACAAGTCAGCAGAGGAATATACAAACCGGACGCAAAGGGTATCCATAAAAATTTAGTGACACAGGACTAACAGAACCACCTCCCTGTTTAGGATGGTGGTACTTGCAGGAAGCACCGAATTTACACGTCCCTGTCCTCATATAATACTGCAAAAACAAGTAAAAAAAAGTACAATCAATCAGTACAAAACAAAATCCCCATTCCTGCAAAGTAACAAACAACTTCAATTTAGCCCTATACAGAAACTATAAACATGTGCATTACAAGGAACAATCCTCTGACTCCATAAACTGTCAAAAAATGTCATCGAAATCGAGTACCTGACACACAGGTTGGCCTACTCGTTCCGGAAATTCGCCAGTACCAGTCCTCTGAGCACCCAATACCTAAAATTAACAACCAAAACCAACATTTAAGGAAACAATTTATCATCATAGATCTTATTACACTCTCAAACTAAATAAACCCACATCAAAACAACAAGATCAAACCCGAAAAAGCACTCATTGAAGCAAACAATCAAACAGTCTCAAACTAAATAAACCCAACCCACATCAAAACAACAAGATCAAACCCGAAAAAGCACCCATTGATCTCATTGAAGAAAATAACCAAACAGTAACACTACAAACTCAACAACCCACCAAAAACCACAAGAAAAGATCAGAAATTTACCGCGCCACGGTCACGGGGATGATTGAACCGACACCTAGCTCCATACCCACAGAACCCAGTCCTCAAATAATAGATACAATCAGCTTCATCGGGTCTTTCCGGGTACCCGGAATCATCATCTTCCTCTCCACCTAATCCCGGCTGCCAAACACCTTCTACATTCACAAAAAAAGCAAACAATCAAAACCCCAAACCCCCAAAAATCAAAGATCGCTCCTTTAATCCCCAATTTCACACCCCCAAATTGGAATGCAGGTTAAAAAATTACCTTCAACCCCCGTTTCGGGTGTCCATTCCGGAGACGGATCGGACCGGGTCCCCTCCTGAGTCCGACCGTACCGGTCCATACCCGGATGAAGAAAATCACTCCGATCAAATGGGGATTTCTAGAGAGAGAAAGTGAAGAAAAAAAACACCAAATTGAAGAAAATCAGAAATGGGATTGAGTTTCTGCTTAATGGGTTTTTGATTATGGGGTTAAATTTACAAATTAGAGAGAGATTTTGATGATTTGGGGACTTTCTCTCACTAGAATTTGGTGTTTTTGGGTGAGTTTCTCGCTCTAGAAGAGAGCTTTGAAAGCAGTAGTAATGGTTTGATGTTTCTTTTGTTGATAGTGGGTTTATATACGCGCCAAATAGAGGAGGAATCACCTAAATATATGGTAATTAAATGGGATTAATTTGATTAATCAAAGATTAATTAATTTTGGGGGGAGAAGTGTATGTGTTAAGGAAGAAGGAGAACACAACAGAACTCGAACTCAGTTTAACAACTAACTGTTGTTTATGTTATGTTTGCATTTTGTGGGGAATTACATGAATGGTCCTTCAAGTTTGAGTTTAATAGTGTAATGGCTTTTAAACTTTGGAATTGACATTATGATTCCTGAATTTTGTACTTTATTAATAAGGTAAATAACTTTAGAGTCTCCAACTTTGTATCTAATACATTGTTTGGTCCTCATATTTTAAAAAACGCATTATAAAATTCTATCTTTTGTCATAATTAACTTTTTTGATCATTTTGATTATATTTTTTGACGAGTTGTAATTGTTGTAGGCATGAACAAGCAAACAAGTGAATCATATTGTCTGACTTTGAAAAAGTTTCAAATTCGATGAAGTATTGAAGTTCATGGGCTATAGGTGTAAATTACCAGGCTATTTTGTCCGGTTTTAGCTTGGTCCCGAAATGACTAGAGTACCCTTGTCTTTTTGACGGTGACTTGGAAATGGACGTGTTTGTTGGGTCTGATAAAGTTGTCTTTTCTTACTCATAAAAAGAGTTAATGGAAGTTTAAGATTTAAGAGTAATTAATAATTAACTGATTAAACTAAACTAATCTTTGTAAGTGAGTGTAATAAAGTGAAATTAAAGTGTAACGTGGCATGAAAAGAGGATCTTCCTTAATTTTGTAAAAAGGATACCAAAAATTTATGTATTTCTTTAAAATATATATATATATACTACTTTTTTTCTTTTTAGTTTTTTACAAAAAAATAAAATATATATTAAATTTGAATTAGTAAAATTTGAAAAAGAAAAACCTGATTATTTATGTTAATACGTTGAATTCTTAATTAGTGATTCATGGTACCAACTAATTTCTTATTAACTTGCATAATGCATATTGTTAAAAATATTTTATGTTGTTTTACGTTGATTTAGATTATAATCAACATGCCAAAGCGTAATGAATACTCGATCATACGTTTAACAACGCGTTTACGGTACATTTCTTGAAAAATTATATTGTTGAGAAAATAGTGAGTAAAATTTTAAAAAATAACTACTCTATCCGTTTCATAATATTTGTCGTTTAAAGTTTATACACATATTAAGAAACTCATTAAGCCTTAAAAAGAGTTTGATTTGACCATATTACCTTCTAATAGCCAATCATCGTGAATGAAAAGTTGGAAAAAGTTTATTTAATGCTTATTGAGAAGTGTAAAACGTCAAATTATTATTTTGAAAAATAAATAAATTTCAAAACGTCAAATATTATGAAACGAAATGAGTAACTCAATATATAAATAATTAATCATAAAATGTATCTGTAAACTATTTTATGTTACATTGTTAGTTTCAAAAAAAAATGTTAGCCATAAATTGGTAAAATCATAATAATAAATAGAATAAGCAATTTAATAATCCTTGTATTTTTACCTAATTTCCTTTTTAGACCTCTTATTTTAATAAACAATCATAACATCCTTTCTCTTTTATTATAGTTAACTCTTTAATCTTTTTGTCATTTTTTTAAAACTGTAACCGTTTTATGTCGATATAAACAGACTGACATCTCATAATAAAATCAAAGATTCACTTTGTAAAACCGTATAAATGTCTTGAAATTTAAAATATATTATGTTAAAAAATTTAAAATATAAATAGAAACTATCAAGAAGTTCATTATGACAAAAGATGAGGACCATATAATTAATTTTCAAAATAAAAAATTTAATAATGAGTTAGGTATCCGCTATAGCAAAAATAACAATTGGTATTTTTTCGAAGGTGTAGGCTATGGTCACTTTGTTTTTCCCTTACTTTGTCTACACTTTGTCTTTTTCACCATTGAATTAGCTTTTAACCCATGATCCAATGGTTGACAAAACAAAGTAATGGTTACTTTGTGAAAAACAAAGTGACCATAGAATATCCCTTTTTCGAAACAATGAATTGGGTAAAAGTATTAAAAATATAGACTAATAAATTATTCACTGCAAGTGTATTTTTTTCAAAATATAAACTACTTAATAATATTGGTCTTATGCAATTGTAGCACATAAATTAGAAAGTAACTAAATATTTAAATTATGATATTATTTGGTATAAGTGTGCTTACAAATAAGCGAATTAATTTTTATTTTAATTTTGTAGATGTCAGATAAATTTAAATTGGAAAAAGTACAAAAATAAATCACGTGGTTTCAGTCATTTTCAAACATAATCCTCGTGGTTTAAAGTTTTGCAAACAGGTACCTTGTGGTTTTGAATGTTAACAATTAGAAGTTAATCAGACAACGATGTTAATTTCTGCTCACAAATAATAATCTCTTTTAATCAAATGAGCTCATTTTAAATCTAATATGCTCCTGTCGTCGAAACCTTTGACAGAGTTGCAGTAATAATATTGACAGTTATGATTGATTGATGCTTTGCTGCATTATTCTTCTTTGTGTTAAAAGTTATTTTGTAGTTATTAAATAATATACATCCCTTAAATGACAATTCGGTTCAAAATTGGTGAAAATAATGACTTTTTACTCTCGAAAACTTAACATATGCCAGCAAAAATTGGCATTGTTATCCAACTAACCTCTAATTGCTAGCAATCAAAACCACGTGGAACTTTTTTGCAAAAGTTTAAACCACGAGAATTATGTTTGAAAATGGTCGAAACCACGTGATTTATTTTTGTACTTTTTCCATTTAAATTCGGTAAATAAGTTAATAATGTTATAGAAAGGACTGCAATTCTAAAACGAAATTGTAAATGATATTACAAATAAGAGTTTCAGTCCTTTTTTTTTTCTTTTGTGTATGTAAAAAATTTTCTTTAAGAGACATTTTATCTACAAGAAAGTCTCGGAAAGAAATATCAATTTAATTTATTTTTATATGTAAAAAAAAAAAAGAAATTGATACGTTACATTTTTTTTTTCTCTTTGATGAATTCTTAGAGTTAAGTTTTTATGTATTGCATGTGAATATTGTTGTACTTCTTTTTCTTTTCAGAATAAGAGGCATCCCTATCTTTTTCTCTAATCATCATCAATATATCTTTAAAACTAATGCATTTAATATCCTCATGTTTTATTTCTATTAACTCACATGGGTATATTTATGTGTACACATTTTTAGTTTATGTACTTGACAACAAATGTATTTTGATTTTCTGTTAAATTTTGTATATTTGAATTTTATTTTTCTATTAAGCAATATATGAATGTATCTATAAGAAAACATTAAAAAAAAAAAATGAATGTATCTATAAGAACACCTAAACTTAATGAATCAAACTTCAACTAAAAAGAGTAATATATTTATTTATAAACTATAAAAACATGAAGCATAAATTTGGAATGCACGAACGATTTACTAGTCACATTATTTTCATATTAGTAACCATTTTAAAAGTTTAAATAGACGTTCATGCGATTCATGATCTATAAATAAAGAGGTCGTCTCTAAATGAAACATTATTATCTACTTATATCATCATATATAACACTCACTTTATTTTTATTTTTATTTATACATTTATTCACTTATTTACATTCTATTGCATTTACATGATGTATTTAAATCAATATTATAGTTGAATTTATGATAAAGGTTTTGAAAAATTAATAAAATGGGAATGGAATTTCAGTGTCTACTAATTATTATTTTGGTTAAATGAGAAAAACCACAATTGACCTTTCTCAAATTCTATTTACCAACAAATAGACAATTTAGTTTGGTTGGCCCAAGTTACACAAAATTGGGATTTAAATAAAAATCTTTTCTGCCATAATTGTTTGTACCCTCTCATCCTAGTGGTGAGCAAAATATAATTAATTTTATTAAATTTTATATTTTAAATAAATAAAATACCCTTTTTTTCCTTTTATGATATGTCTTTTTGTGAGACCTTTTTTCTTATCTAATTATGGGCAAATAATGATTTTTTTAGGGTGTAATTATATTTGATTTTGTTTTGAAAAGTCTTCTAAGAATTTCAGCTATAGGGACAAGTTAGGTGTACATGGAATAAATTTTAACCTTTATGAGTAAATTAACCACCAGATTAATCTAAAGGAAAAAATATATAATAGCAAATATTTTTCAAAGATTTACAATTAACGACCGTCACGATACATATTATTTTATTCGTGATGTTCTTGAAAAAACTAGGTCTTGTAAAAATCTCTAGACGACATATTAAATATAATCGAACTACATATTTTTACGTTCTTTGTTAACTTGTCACACCATGTGCTTTAAAAAATTGTGCTACGTTGTGATAATTTCAAAAGTGTAGTTTAATACATCATTGAAATTTAAATAAATTTAGTTTTTAAACTTTTTTTATTTTATGGTCATAACTTTTATATTGGACTTCTACTTTAGTAAAGATGATTATGTACAAACTCAAAATTTAATTAACTACAAACTAATTAGCCTCATGTTAGAGAATACATGTGACTGAAAACGCATTGTTAAAATGCACTGTGTGACACACTAATAAAGTCACAAATGTCAAGTGTAATGTTTATTTGATCCATAGTCATTTGTGATCCATGTCATATCAATAAAGCATTGAGTATACACACATTAACCGAATTACTTTATTGCAACCAAATGAATTGTTATCCAAGATTTATATCATTTAATAATGTCACGAAAATCATTAAAACACGTATTAAATCTCTTTTAACTCGCATCTAATTGTATATTATTGTCAATACATATTTTCCGAGCATATTTAAATTAATTTTTTGTGCTTACAAACTTGACTTTGATGATCATTTAGCATCAAAATATGTCCAAAGCATGTGTACGGATACCGGATGAAAAACCAAAAAAAAAATGTCCAAAACGCTAAACATATCGTCAAAATCTTACATTACTTTACCATGTAGGCTTAAGACCAGCTATGTTAATTTATGAAATAAATTCAGTAAGTTAGCGAAACACTTTGTAAATTCAGAATGCTAATCATAAATAACTTATTTTTAAAAAATTAAAAAGCTTTTTCATATATTAACTCTTATTGAAATTGAAATCAAAGCTAAAATTTTGTAAATCTATTCAACAATATAAATAAATTCTATAAAATATATAGATAAAAACCTGAATTACTGCAAGTGAATTTATTTTTTTACTGCCCATTGACCTCAAACGCGGTAAAAGCGCGTGGATTCTAGACAGTGAAACAGGTGAATAAAATTCAAAGCACGTAAACATCATGAAGGGAGGTTCGATTCAGTTATTCAGTTTATATCTAATTACCAATCCAACGGCCCATATCAATCACTCCTAAATCAACAGCCACGATCACTTCCACGTCATCATCCAAAGTGGAAATGACGGAAAAGGGCAGAGAAAGTAGGTAAGAAGTCTACAAAATAAAAGGTAAATTACAAACAAGATCCAAGTTGTATTCGCCATTTGCTAATAAAGTCCCGTGATTTAAAAAGTTACAAGATAATGTTTAAGGTACTGGTGTTTAATAATACGGTATGAAAAAGTAACGATCTTAAGAAATATGATGTTGCAGTCAAAAGGTTAGAAGACGTGAGAAAACATAAAGTTTAAGGATATTTAATTTGTAAGCATATATTTGTAATGTTGAAAAAGAAGACCATATAACCATATTACCAAATGAAAGGTAAAAATGCTCATTAGACTCGTTTATTTTAAACATCATTAACATATTTAGACTTTATTTACTAATAACTGGTACCATATACCTTTATTCGTAACCGTTTTAAATAGGGAGTATGGGCCGGCCTAATTCGGATTTTAAAAAATCTATAGAATCGCATCTTAGGTATAATTTGGTCCAATTTTAAGAAAACATTTAAAAGAATTCAATTTGATTCTTAATCTTTCTATTTAAGTATGCAAATAGCGTAAGTTAGATGGGTTGGTTTTGTAATTTGGCTTAATAAAAAAGCAGTTAATTAGGAAGCAGAGTAAAAGGCCAAGACCGGTAATAACCGGTGAGGGAAGGGATAGATAAGGACAAGAGTGGACGGGTTTAACCGGTGGAAAGTAGTTTGTGAGATAGTTTGAGTTGGACAAGTTTTGGCCACATGTGGCAACTTTTTAAGATTTGCTAAGTTTGTAGTGTAGTAACAGTGTATCTTATGTCAAATTAATGTCGACCAAGGAGGCTACCCGTTTTTTATTTATGATTTTGCCCTTTTCCTTATTTAACACCGATCGATTTCAGTGATTGAATTACTCGAGATATTTAACTTCTTAAAAAAACTCTAATTGAGAGATGTTCCTTTTGAATAGTGTTGAATGATGCTTGAACTGTTTGAAAAGTGTTCGACGATGCTTGAATGAGTAATCGAAACAAATTATACATGTCAGTTAGTTGTGAAGCGGAATAATTTGTTAGTTCATACAATAATATCGAGAATAGGTTGCACACATTAAACATATTGCAAAACAAGCATAGTAGACTAGTTGGAATAATCTATATATCTACAATTTATTAAGGAGAAGATTGAAGATTCATCAATGACACATTTGACGAGAATGTCGAGCTATTGAGTGAATGAGAATATATAGGGGGGATTTTTTGTACTAATGTAATGTGTAAAGGGGGGGGGGGAGGTATTGATCAAATATCGTAACGGTTATTCATCCTAGATATCAATTTGCTATAAGAATAACATGGAGTATCTCTAGATACTGAAGGTAATTACACTCATTCCTAATAGTTAAGCCATAATGCTACACGATGGATACATAAGTTTCGTAACACTATCTTTGATATACTAGTATGTTAATTACTAGCATTATTAGCTCTAATTATTGCATGTATACTTATTTATACAACTTTCATCAGATTTATTTCCACAAATATAATAAGTACCACACAAGTTTAAAGGATTAGCATTCTCACACGATTTAAGCTCATGCTACTGATCCAACTGGACGTTCCTAATTAATAGTACAACTAACTATATAAAAATTGCATTATATAAGTTATGTTATTTGCACTTTACAGCTTTAAAACACTTTACTAATACATCTCAATGAATCTTTACAGTGAAAGTGATTGATTATATCAGTAAAGTTAAGTTTTGACGAAACACAAACTTGAATTTTAAACTTTTCAAGAAGAAAATGAATGTCTTATAACTTGGACAAACTCTTATGGTCAGTGATGGATCTAAAATTCACCGCAAGCGAGAGTTTTTTAAGTTTTTATGTTCTTTTCGACGATTAATATATGTTTAAACTCTCGCTAGTTCCCTTAAATTCGGCTCTCTTATGAATTCATAATGATGTAAGATTGTGTTAATAAAAAGTTACTAAGATTAATATTAAAATTATTAACAATCTCCATGTTCGCATGGTTGAACAACATGGAGGCCGAGTCATTTCATAGACCTTTTTTTTCCCCTTGACAAAGTTGTTACAAAAACCGAGTACCAAGGAAAACACAATCATTGTTTTCAAAATGAACACACCGACATCTTGACTCCCATTATGGACTCCATCATTCTCAACATAATGGGCCCATTAGGCCCAAAATTTGAGCAACTTTTATGAAATTGAGTTCCATAAATATTCTAGCTACCAAATCTATCTTTTGCCACATAGGTCGTATTACACTACCCACTTTAATCGGTTTCCCAATAGAGGTGCAGTATCCTTACACACATGTTCATCATAGAATAACATTGTAAAATTCCAAGAACATAATGTTCCCTCACCAATATAGAGTCAACACTTTGATAAGAAAGTTCAAATACAATATCAATATCCTTATTTGTATAACTCCAATTAGGATTAAGGTTTCATTAGAAGTAAGTATGTATTTTGTCATGATATATTTAAGGGATTTTAGGGTGATCCGGCTTCAAAACTACCGTAATATTTGATGAATAGATAGGCAGATCATTAAAATAGAAAATTACTTGAAAAACCCCACCTTTGTAAGGCCGATTTAAACCCTTTCAATGTCGGGTAGATTGAAATATTTTGTACATCTAAATTTATCCATAAATAATAAGAGACGATAAGTTGGGCGGATGTAATCTTTCAATCTTAATATCTGATTAACCATTTCGAGGTTGTTCATTCATCTTTTAAGTCTCAAGTTTGAGATATCTAGTTTAAGAGACTTGATATCCACAACATTTAAGTCACGATTAATTAGTTTGCAAATAAAATGGATATAAAGAATCTAAGAATCCATTGGATCATTTTTTCTAACAAACCAAAGTTTTAATCAACAACTACCATTAAATGAAAATTTTGAGGCTTTCATATTCTTAGTAGTATTACTGAAGTGAATATGTTAAAGATTCTATAATCAGATTGAATTTCAAAATAAAGTGATTTAGAACTGAAATGAACTTATATCTTATTCTCTAATGATCGAACTAAATTATATTACTTACTTGCTCTTATTATGCACAATTCTATACGTTTTTTTAATCTTCATAACAACACGAATTAACTCACACATAGGCTTGACAAGTTCGGATAGAAGAAATCTGTGACATGTCATGGCTCATATGATTTGGATGAGTTTGACAACTTTCTATCAATTTAACATTCGATATGTGTGTAAATAATATAGTCTATCAGTTTTGAAATAGATAAAGTTCAAAAGAATTTACATGAATTAATACATATTCCCTCTATCCATATTATATGTCGGGAAAAATAATAATTCTTGTTTTATATTATTTGTCACTCTACAATTTTAAGGCAACCTTTCTATATTTTTAGGTGATATTGGGCCTATGTAAGAGCTAGATCTTTCTTTGTTCGGCCTGATGGGCCTTAACCCGTTTCTCACCTCACTTGCTTTTCTCAATTTAGATTCATTTTCTTTGTTTTCCATTTTTTTCCTATTTTTATCATTTTTGTTTTTCTCCTGTATTTTCTCATTTTCTTTCCTTTTACATTTGCTAAGTTATTTGTTCTTTCCCTTTTGGTATTGAGCATTATACTTTCATCAGTAATGTTCAAGTGGTCCTTAATGTTCAAATTGAATTTGGACATTGATCCTAAATTTAACAATTTCGATTATATTCACATTAAAAATTAAACCCTAGATACTAAAAACTAAACCCTAGACCCTAAATCATCGACCCTAGACACTAAAAACTAAACCCTAGATCCTAAATCATCGACCCTAGACACTAAAAACTAAACCCTAGACCCTAAATCATCGATCCTAGATGATGTGATATTCCGGACTAATAATTCAATGACACGTCATATGTTAGTATCTAGGGTTGATGATTTAGGGTCTAGGGTTTAGTTTTTAGTGTCGAAGGTCGATGATTTAGGGTCTAGGTTTAGTTTTTAGTGTCTAGGGTTTAGTTTTTAATGTGAATATAATCGAAATTGTTAGATCTAATGGTCAATGTCCAAATTCAATTTGGACATTCAAGGACCACTTGAACATTACTGATAGTTTCATATGCATATTTTAGATCTTGTAAAAATTTGAAAAAATCAAAATGTGCAATAATATTATATTTTTTAACCCTAACACATGATCAAATTGATCACTATATCAAAATAGCCTAATAAATTCTCATCTATAAATACCTCCTCTATAATAAATATTGATACAATTACAATTATTATGTATTTCATCCCCTTTAGAAACTTATCAACTTGATTGTTGTAATGTTGTTAGAACGTGTACATCCACAAAACAGTGGCTAAACTCCCGACCGAAAAGCTATTTCTAACACCCAATTCAATACTATGGATATATTCTCCGCTATGACCCAAATTCATCACCATTGGACCGCACGGTTATAAAACTTATTATTTATATACTGGATCTACATATCACTTGTAAACCCAACTTCGATATTATACTATTTGTATCCGCTCTATCATTATAATTTTTAAAAAAATAATTCAAATTGTTTGATAAGACCAAAACGCAAGGTAGTAGAATGAAGAACAAAAATGAAAGATTGGAAATATAATTTGTAATTTTTATTTTAAAGTTTTCGCGGTTAGACCCCAAAATTTCTCCATCCTCTCTAAAAAAATCGTCTCTCGAGTATTTCTTCTTCATCGATCTGTCATCTTACATCATCTCCCTGCCGTCTCCGGCGATGCTCCGATTGCCGGAAACCGCCCTCTGATCGGTGAGTTCTTTTCTCCCTAATCTTGTTTCTATCTCCTCAATTAGAGATATTGATTGCTAATTTCCTCGATTAACGAGCTGATTTTCAAAATTTGGGGATTGGATTAGAGGAAATCGAATAGGTTTTGATTTCTGTTTGTTCATCTGAAATGAAATTGGAAATTGCTGCAGCTCACTTGAGTCCGACTGAATTTGAAATTTTTTCGGGGTTTTTCGAAATTGGGGGAAATCGGATTTGATTTGATTTCTGATGTTATGTTTCATCTTTTCTGCTGTTTTAAAGGATTTAGGAAGTTAGTCATGTCGAATTGTGTGATTCGGAGCTCAGTTGAGTGACTCGTGAATTTGAATTTTCAAATTTGAGTTTGCTGCTGTTGATTTTTGTGGAAGGATCTGACGAAGTTCGGGTTGGTTGATGAGCTTGTTTTGAGTAAGGATTTGAATTTTTAAGCTTGTTTTAGTTTGGTTTCAGTTAGGAATTTGATATTATCTTGTGTTTGAATTCGATTGTCTTGTTTCTCAGCTGCCAATAGTTGCTATGCTTGATTTGGAGCTTCGGTTTTGTAATTTGTGTGTCTTATCCATTGCGTTTTCCAGCTGTGAATTTCGGTAGATGCAGTAAAATCACTATGAAGGGCATTGAATGATTAGTTTATTATGACATTTCGGATTAGTTTTGTTTCAGTTGGGAAATTGATTTTAGTTGCTATGCTTTGATCCACAACCTTCAGTTTTGTAATTTGTTTCACTGTCAAGCTGTGAGGAAAATGCAGTAAATCACTATTTAGGGCATTGATAGTTTAGCTTATTATGGTATTTTCCGGTTAGTTCTGTATCAATTGGGAAATTGATGTTAGTTGCTCCGACATGGAAATGAATTCGAGCTGAATAAACTTTATTCCCTACCTTCTTGTTTATACTTTGTTTCATCGTCGAGCTGCGGATTTAGGAAAATGCAGTAAATCACTTTTAAGGGCATTGATAGTTTAGTTTATTGTGATATTTTAGGATTAATATTTTTTCCGTTGGGAAAGTGATTTTAGTTGCTCTGACATGGCAATGAATTCGAGCTGAATGAACTTTATTCTCTAGCTTCTTGTTTATACTAGCACTTTTATATCATCTCATTTGCATCTTCCTTATGTTACTTTGCATTTATGTGACAACAATTTTAAATTTGATGAGGAAATTTATTGCTCAGGTCAATCATGAGGTTCCTTTATTTGTATCTATTTTGGGTTGCAAAATTGGTATGTTTCTGATGGGTTTGAATGCACATATTGTCCCTTCTTTATTAGACATTTTGTGCTTCTCTTGTGTGCTAACTTTGCCCTTTCTTTTGGGTAGGTTTCTGGTGCAAGGTGGGTGGAGTAAAACTATTTTGACTTGGAGGTTCAATTGAGTCTCCAAAAGAATTGCAGCATTAGGTGCATATAATTGTTGTTAATGGTGTTGAGTAACGGTCATCTGACTAATTTGAAAACCGATGTTAAGACGTCATAGCTTCTAGAATGCTTGTCTGAGTGTCCGTGAATGGTCAATTTAGTTGTTAAGTTGAAAGGGGAGCTTGGGGTCAAGTTCTGTGGCTCCAGGGTAGATTGTATCTTTATATCCCTTGCAAAGCAAATGGATTCAGACTTAGCTTAACCAGAATGTTTGCTAATATAGGTTATAACATATTAGATGTTAAATGATATACAGAGTCTTTTCCAAATTAGTGATGTGTACTTTTGCATTAAATGCTTGCTTTCTTCTTTTTTCGTTTTACTTCCTACATATGTTTATCTTTTCCTCAAATCTGCAAGTAGAGTTGGCTGTTATGTCTCCTCTGTTAATAGACTTCATCCTGTTCTACCTGGAAATAACTTTTCTTACCTTGAGGTGTCAGATTCCTTCTCCCCATAATACTTTTGTAGCATTAGGATCCATACTGAAGCATGCAATCAAAGAAATTGTGTTAAATGATAACTGTTTCGTGTTTACCTTCATGGTTGAAAACATTATGCTATTAACTTATGTTTTATATTGCATGTTTCAGCCTTTCGGACACTTGGTCAAGTTAATGATGGCTCCATCAAGAAAGTCCAGAAATGTGAGTAAGCGGTTTTCGTACACTAATGAGGTGGCTTCTAATAAAAATGGGGACAACAATACCAAAATTAGGCAGCGGGTAAGTTATTTGGTTACTAAAAAGAGCGTTATTATATTTTGTTTGCCAGTTCCATGTTAAAATACGTTTCCCATCCAGTTAAGGTATTGAATTGAAGCTTTATTAATTTCAGGTAGTCTTTAAGAATTAGTGACTAGCTAATTAAAAGTTTATTTTTAAACAATTCCAAGTTTTTGAACTGTTTTGGCAAGTACAGAAAAGAAAGTGGTCTGACATGTTAGGGCCACAATGGACCAAGGAAGAGCTTGAGCGTTTCTACAAGTCATATCGTAAGCATGGAAAAGATTGGGAGAAGGTTAGTATTCAGTTATTCATTTGTGATATGAAAAGTAAGCTTTTAGTTGACTGAAATCACAGAGCCAGCTTGCTGTGATCATAATCCTTGAAATTTTTCCCTCTTTTGGGTTCAAGCAAATCTTTCATTGGCATCTTTATCTTATGACTCCTCACCTCCTTGGTTTATTCCTTTCTGTTCCTAGATTGCCGTTGCAGTGCAGGAAAGATCTGCTGAAATGGTAGAAGCCCTTTATAATATGAATAGGGTGAGTATTAACTTTGACAAACACTAAAATTGGTTTGTCTGGTCATATTATCATTTTCTTAAACTGTTGAAATGATAGATTATAAATTCCTTGTTTGTTTAATTATTCACAACCATGTGTCAAAATAAAAGGTCATTGTGCAGTTATTTCATTGAAGTAATTTATTGTCCTCAGGCTTATTTGTCTCTTCCAAAGGGCTATGCTTCTTCAGCTGGACTAATAGCTATGATGACAGACCACTACACCATTCTGGTGAGTCTGAATGTTCATGGATTATCATATCAACTTGCTTTGAAGGTCATGTGTATATTAATTAAAATCTGTCATCACTTTATCCACTCCAAGTACATTTGATTTTGTTCTTTTTAAACATATACCACATGGAATGGTAAACTAGCTAGCACTTCAAGTAGATGCACATACATTGTGTATTGAAATTGATACATGATAACCTACATTTTATTAGTTGGCAATAAAACTCATGGATTGCATTTGCAGGAAGATAGTGATAGTGAGCAAGAATCTATTGAGCCTGTAGTGGCACCTCGAAAACCTCAAAAGATTGCTCGGCGAACTAAAGAATTAGACGTGCCACCAGTTCAGGAGCTTTTGCAGTCTCAGTCAGCTGCATCAAGTTATGGATGCTTATCACTATTAAAGAAGAAGCGCTCTGGTATAGAACTCGCTCGCTGTGTTTCTGTGTTCATATATGTTATCGGTTGCTATCTCCATTAATTAAGGGTTTGGAGAGTGTAGATTTGCTTTTATCTTTATAGGAAACCGATAGCCTTTGTTACGCTGCTAATCAACTGTGATTGGGTTTTATTGAAAATTGGGAACTTCTCAGTAGACCTTTAATGATATATGGAAATGACCTGTAGTGATATATGGAAACTTTTGAGTTACATTCAGCACTATATTTAGTTTCTATGGCTAACATTCTCTGACGTTCAAGCTTTGTTCTGTCAAATCTCAAGCTTGTTCATTATTAGTTTATCATTAAAGGTCAATGTTTTTCATGTTTGGGATTTCTTTTAGGAAGCAGGCCTTGGACCGTCGGGAAAAGGACTCCTCGTGTCCCTGTTTCTTTTGATAAAGATAATGGGGAAAAGTATATTTCGCCTCTTCGGCTGGGTTTGAAAGGAAAGGTTGATGAATTGGATGATGATGTTGCTCATGAGATAGCATTAGTGTTGACGGAGGCTTCACAAAGAGGTGGTTCTCCTCAAGTCTCTCAAACACCAAATAAAAAATCAGGGACACCATCACCTGTTCAAAATGGTGAACATATGGTAATTCATTTTTTCAGCAGTTTCCGTTTTGTTATCACATTATATAACTATAAACTAATTGATCATTGCACTCAGCATGCTGAATCAGAGATGACCAGTACGAAGCTCCATGGTAGTGAGATGGATGAGGATGGTTGCGAATTAAGCTTGGGAAGCACAGAAGCTGATGTTGGGCATTATGCAAGAGATAAAAATCTCTCAAAGGGGAAGAGATACCAGGGAAAGAAGCTACGACTTGAAGAAAGTTTAGACAACCATTTGGATGACATAAAGGAAGCCTGTAGTGGGACAGAGGAAGGCCAGAAATTGGGTGCTACAAAAGGAAAATTAGAACTGGAGGTTTTGAGCACAAAACTTGCAAGGTCCACAAATAAGGGTCTAAGAAAAAGAAGCAAAAAAGCGCTTTTTGGAGAAGGTAAGCCTACTGTTTTGTTAAGTTCATGGCTCCAGTCCTTACCTTATTCTTTCCTGATGATTACAGACACCCTGTGCTTTATTGAACCTCCACAGGCAATATGTGTTAAACTTAACTCCACAGTTGATACTTACTAAGGAAATGCTGCATCAATTTGTATATACAATAGCTCTGGGTTTCTTTTCTTATAGTAAGCTAATACTGGTAGGTGAAGGAACCAAACTGAGCTTTAATTTGCACACTTCCCAATACCAAAATGAAAATTACTACCATGTTCTGAAGTGTTAACTTGGCATGCCCTTCTCTCTTTTTGGGTTGGGTGGAAGTTGACATATCTAAATCCATTTTGAACTGTTTTATGCAATTTTTCTTTTGACCAAAGATTGATTATCAGCGATAGATGAACAAAGCACCTCTATTATTTATTAAGATTCATGCCACTGAAACAATGAAAAACTCTACAGCTGTTAATGGAGGGAAATAAATTCAATTGTCATACATCTGTCAAATTGTGCTATGCCTTGCTCAGCTTCTTTTCATTTGTCTTTTCTTTTTTCAGATCTCTGTTCAGGTGAAGCCGATCCCTTCGATGCATTGCAAGCCCTGGCAGATTTGTCATTGAGGTTGCCAGAAGCACCTATGGACACTGGTGAGCAATAGATGTATTCAAACAATATGTTATATAAGGACAAATTTGTGATATATGCCTCACTCTTCAATTTTGATAACTCTTCAATTCATTATCAAAAATATGTTTTGGACTTTAGGTGGATGCAACAGAACTTCCTTTTTCACAGTATTGAAATGAAGTACTGGACTTTATACTTCTTCCTCTTTTTTGGTGTATAATATAGGGTAAAAATCAGAATCAACAATTTGCAATAATAGCATTTGTACCCAGTGTAATGCTGTTATATGCAACAATAATCTACTGTCATATATAGGTTATATCCTAGGAAGCATGACACGTTTGGAAAGGTGCCGCACCCGTGTCCAACTCGCCGGGACACGGGACTCGGCCCGGACTCGTCCAAACTCGGCCTGACTCGGAAAAACTCGGCCCTGACTCGGCAAAAATTGATTTTTCTGTTAATTTTTGTGGGATTTTCTATAAACTAAAAGACAAGGGGCGAATTAACTAATAAGAAAAGAACAAGACTTCGACTAAACTTAGAAACAAAATCCCCCAATCCTAACCCTAAAACTGAACTCAGAAATGAATTTTATCTGCTATCTATATAATTAAATATATTAAAATTTTCCGTGTCCCCGCCGTGTCCGTGTCTCATGTTTTTGAAAAATGCCGCATCCCGTGTCCGCACCCGTCTCGGTGCTTCCTAGGTTATATCACATTAGATTATTGCAATCACTTTTTCAGCATTATATCTGTTATCAGATTACCGTGATAGTTAGTTTTCTTAGTTAGTTTTCTAACGTTACCTGCCAAATTTGGATCTATAAGAAATTTTATAATGCAAGGGATCATGGTTTAGATAAAGTTGATATGTATTTTTCATCCATGCTGTCTAACTTGACAAGAATGCCTTGTTTCTCATAATTCTTTAATTTGTTTGAATTAGAGTGTTTACTTGTTGCTATTATTGACTATTGGACTTCTGCAGCATAGAGGAGAACGCTAAATGTGGCATTTCAAGATTTCTCTTAACGCATGTGTGATGCAAATCTAAAATTTTATTGTCATCCGATACTGATCATCTATTTCTTGAGTTTTACTGGTCTTTCTTAATCTTGCTAATGCATCTGAGTGAGATTAATTATGTAATCATAATAATGTGCATAATTAGGCAACCTAGATTTGATTTTGAGCAATTTTCTGTCTGCTAGAGTCATTTGTTCATGTTGAGGAGCAAAAATCTGGAACTGTTGCAAAGTCCAAGTTGAAATTTAGTCATTCAACAACTGGAATTAAAGTTTCTTCATCAAAAGCAACTAAGCAAGGAAAAGATTTGTTCCATGATGTCAATACTTCCCCAGAACCGAAGGATTCACACCTGAGCAATGCTGGGATGAGGAAAAGGAGAAAGAAGTCTTTGCCATCTAAGGCAAGGATTGATTGTGCATAAAGCTAGATTATTTCCTTTTCATAATTTTAAACTATTTTAAATCGAGATATTCATATTTTCATGAATTTCTATCGATTAATGGTCTTTGATCAATTGCAGAATTTAGAAAATGAGGAGCATTTTGAGGGTCATTTGGGTGAATCTCAGAGGGTTGAGGTGTGTGTTCCATTCGACTTCTAAAGTCTGTGATTGGAGTGCTTTCAATTCCTTAATGAAATATATGAATTTGCATGAATACTGGTGTTCCATTAGCAATTGGTAATATTCTGTTGCTAAAGCTTATTCAGATCCATGTGCAATCATATATTGCACACCTACAAAGTTTTGAATGGAAATTGTTCATTCTTAGCTCCATTAATTGGTTTTCGTATATTGTATTGCTATTTTAGTTTCATTTGTAAATCAAAGTGCAGCCAAGTGGTACTTGGGAAACTTGAGTTTCTATGTACACTTGCGCTCAAGTTCTGTTCTGGGCCCCATTATTAATGTCCTCCTTTTGTCTGTAATATTGGGTGTAGGCCATTGATGGTGCCAGTGATATGGTGAAACAAGCTAAAAGCTCTCGTGATCCTGGATTTCAAAAACAACGAAAATCAATGAAAATTCCAGAATTTACTTCAAGTACTGAACATGTGAGAGAGTTGGATGATTTGGCTCCATCTTCCGTTCAGGTTTTGTCACCAAACCAATATATCCTACCTACCAAAGTGAGGAGTAGACGTAAAATAAGTGCACCAAAGCCGTTGAGTGATAAAGATATTCCACCATCTGCGGACGTTATCAATAACCAATACAACATCATGATTCCTACATCCAGTGACAGAGCGCTCCATCTTAAGGTTAGGCGCCGCGCTTGGTGATCTATATTTCTATGTATTTTCTTCATCTTCTGGTTATGTTTGATTTATTTACATTTGTCTGATAATCCCAGAAAAAGATCTCAAGTTGTCTTTCACGGTATCAAGTTCGAAGATGGTGTGTTTTTGAGTGGTTCTACAGCGCTATTGATTACCCATGGTTTGCAAAAAGGGAGTTTGTGGAATACCTGGATCATGTTGGATTAGGACACATTCCGAGATTAACCCGTGTAGAATGGGGTGTGATAAGGAGGTATAAGGATCTCTTGGATAAATGCTTCGCGACGTTTTTACAGATCCTATAAATATTGTATACCGTAAAACTTTGGTTTATAGTTTCTCATTGATGCAGTTCCCTTGGTAAACCACGGAGATTTTCAGAGCAATTTTTAAAGGAAGAAAAAGAGAAGCTTAATCAATACCGGGAATCTGTCAGAAAACATTATACAGAACTCCGTAGTGGTACCAGGGAGGGACTGCCAACTGATTTGGCTAGGCCCTTGTCTGTTGGACAACGCATTATTGCTCTTCATCCTAGAACAAGGGAGATTCATGACGGAAGTGTACTAACTGTTGATCATAACAAGTGCCGAGTTCAGTTTGATCACCCAGAACTAGGAGTTGAATTTGTCATGGTAATTTCTTCATGACCCTTTTACTTATTTCTGCATTTCAGAGTAATATCAGCATCTCCAAATGAACCATCCTTTGTTGACTCTAAATATGAGTATGCTATTTATTTTTTTATATTCATGAAAGGTAAACATAGAGTAGCTATGATTGTGGGGGTATTTGTTCATGGTGGTTTCATCAATTGTTCTACATATGTTGTTTGGTAACATTGGCATCCAAAATGATGTTTATCATGTCTATTCTAGACTTCACTTAGTCTTTTTAAAGAAATATTAGGCCAGTTTATGTTCCTCCTTTTTTCTGATTCCCTCGAGGAGAACTGCATCATGATTCATGAGGGAGGTGAGGAAAGTTCACGTGTTTTCATGTTATTAAGCTCGGTGTTCACTTCCTTTAATGTACTTCAGTGAGAATATTTTTATCATTTTTTTTCTTGCTCTGATATGTTTTTAGTTATATTGAATGTCACAGTGGTAACATTTTTTACTGCAGGATGTTGATTGCATGCCGATGAATCCATTAGAAAACATGCCCACGTCTCTCACAAGGCATAATATTGCTTTCAACAAATTGATTGAGAACTTGAACGAGCTCAAAATGAATGGGCAATCAATGGAAAGTAAGATGGAAGGATACATTAAATTTTCTTCATGTGAGAATATGGAGAACACCGCTGGTCTTCTACATACGTTCCCATCAACTAACCAAATCAACAATATCTTACAGCATGCAAAGGTTTGCATTCTTTGGAATTAAAATTGAGTATGTTCTAATATTTCTGTATTTCCTTGGATATCATGAGCAGTTGGAATAATCTAAGCGGAACAATAGAAAGGATCGTTCTAAATATACCCTTCCTGCTTTATTATGCACCTGAAAATTCTCACTTGTTTAAGAGGTGTCTATTAATTTATCTTAGTAAATGAGAGAACACCTGGCTGAGGATAAACTGTACCTAAGCAGATTAGTGTTTAGTAGATCAGGCAATGATTTGCAATGAGAATAGAGGGTCCGAGTGAAATATCTTTATTGCATGTCTTAATATATTTCCTTGCTGCATAATGCCATGGCTTTCCTAGATCTCTGAGTTGCAATGGATCTATCTGAAAGTAGTAAGTGTTTTCTCACAGGGAGGTTCAGCAAATTCGAATACACAAACTAGCATTGAGTTGGGTGATATCATCTTCAATCAGCAGCCAGGGAATGCTCAATCTTTTATCCTTGCACACATACAAGCAAAGGAAGCTGATATCCTAGCTCTTTCTGAATTGACTCGTGCTCTTGACAAGAAGGTTATACTGATCGCTTACTTATTTATGCCTTTAGATAGTTTCTGCTATTAGTATGTCTCTTAATTTATCTTTTCTACTCAAGTCACATACTGTTTATTTAAATTGTTTTCCCGCATGGAACAGCCTTTGCGGTATGTGTTTGACAACAATTATCTCTAACTTACAGGTGTTCTGAACTTCACATTGTTATCTATCTATTAGGGTAAAATCCATGTATGGCCCTGAAATATAGTGCTACTAACATTAAAACCTCTAAACTTCATTTATCATCATAAAAATCTTTGAACTTACATTACAGTGACATTTATGTCCACATATGGCCTTAACTAGTGATATTTATGTCCAGATCATAACTTTAGTAGCGTTATAGTTCAATGGCCATGGAAATAATTTACACGTAGCAATTGCAAAATTTTATGAAGAAGCTAATGAACATCTGAACTTGCAGGAGGCTGTGGTGTCTGAGTTGAAGCGAATGAACGATGAGATTGAAAATCAAAAAGAGGGAGATAACTCTCTAAACGTTTCTGAATCTTTTAAGAAACACTATGCTGCAATACTTTTGCAGTTGAATGAAATCAATGAACAGGCATGAATAATCCAATCCGAAAATTTGATTTTTCCGTTTTCCGTTCCATGTACTTGTATCAATTGCTTGACTTGATAACTTCTTTGTCTAGGTTTCTTCTGCTCTGCTTTGCTTGAGGCAGCGGAACACGTACCAAGGGAACAACCAATATATGTGGTTGAAGCCCTTTGCTGCAGCTGGTGAACCAGCTGGCCATTGTGGCTCTTTTGATCAGTCAACAGATGAGAACCAAGAATCGGGATCTCATGCGGCCGAAATTGTTGAAAGCTCAAGAGTAAAAGCACAGACTATGGTTGATGCAGCTATGCAGGTAAACGTCTGAAACTACCGGAAGCTGAAACTTCATGTTTTGAGTCGCACTTCTATAATTTAAGAAAATTGATAACTCGTTCTCACGATTTGAACCCATTTCTTAAAACACAATTTATTTTTAGAAGAAAAAAACACTTTGTTTACAACTATGGTTTTGTGGTGTCTGTTCCATTTTGGTATTGTTTTCCCTAGCCCTTTCCGTGCAATATTTGTCATCCCTTTTTATCGTTACAATGACAAGACAGGCAGAACAACTCTTTCTTTGCTGAAGTACTTTATTTCCTTTTCAATCTTTATGACCCCAAATCTTCTGGTATATATTTCAGGCAATATCATCATTGAAAAAGGACGGAAGTAGCATTGAGAATATAGAGGCAGCAATAGATTTTGTAAATAATCAGCTTTCAGTAGAAGATTTAAACGTCCCCGTGATGCGATATTCTGCACCTGCAAACTCAGCTCACAATGCTCAACCCTCCCAGGAGCAGCCCAGTGCCTGCCCAACAATTATGGGAACAACCAGTCATGCTCCTGGCTTTAATTCTGACCATATGTCAGACCAAAAAGAAGCAAAAATCCCCTCACAACTCATTACACAATGCGTCGCCACTTTGTTCATGATTCAGGTTTGTTACGACTTATACAGTAGGCGTCAGAATTTCATGTCGAAATCCGTGTTATGCTATCCATATATAATACAAATGCAAGAAAAACAATAGTCATTGTCATGTCAGTCGAACAGGCTATATAACAAGTTACTGTTTTGCATATGCATTCCTGGTGCTGATATGTTCATAAACTTACAAAAATGCAGAAATGTACAGAAAGACAGTTCCCGCCGAGCGATGTAGCCCAGGTACTAGATTCGGCTGTTATGAATTTGAAGCCGTGTTGTTCACAGAACCTTCCAATTTATGCGGATATTCAGAAATGCATGGGAATCATTAGGAATCAGATACTTGCACTAATTCCCACGTAGATTCTAATATTCTCAATTTTAAATTTTTTTCCTACATAAAAATGTATTATATCTGAGTGGAAAATTTGTTGAATATTACAATTGAAAAAGAAAAATCTATTAATTCTTCCCCTTTGACTTCCTCTTCTACAAAGTATGAAATTACCTGCCTTTAAAACATGAGGTGGCATCTGTTATTCGTCGCGGTGAACTCGTATATAAAGTATAATCTTTGACCTCTGAATTATAGTGTTATGGATCCCTAAATTTTAAAGTTTGAAATTTAGAGATCATAATATCAGTGATACTATGGTTGAAGCACAAGAAATGTATTTTATCTTTTATAATTGTTATAATTTACGCGTAATTTGTGGAAAGCATCTACAATGGGAACGGAATGATGGAAAAACTAAGAATGTACCTACTTTCTTATGATCCATCTGTTTAGAAATTGTTGAAAATGCTGCACTTCCAAAAAAAATCTCAATAAGAAAATAAATTGAATATGCAACAAATCTACTCGAATGCTAATTCAAATATCGGCCTGCATTCAATGTAAGCAAAAATAGGATCATGTCAATTTGAGAAAGGGAAATGGCCTTGTACATTTAAACTAGAGAAAACAGTAAATTCATCATCTACAGTTTGTATGAGTGTAAATAAACATCCTACATTTGAAGGTATAAACTAACAATCAAATCTGAGAGCTACAACTTCCATCTTCCAGCTCCACGAAAACAAACAAGTCAGATAGGTGAAGACTTCCCCATGATAGTACACTAATGGGATACTTGGGAGACAAATGATTCGTCCGTTTTGCACATCCGTCGTCACATATGCTGGATCAAGAAGTATACCTAGTTCTTCGAGAGGCATTGAAGGTCATAATTTCAGCTTCTTTTTAGGCTTTTTCAACTTTGTATGTTCACTGTCGTCCACAATCTGCAGCATAAATGACTTGTTACAAAACAGGAACTTCAACCAATAAAGATAACCTATGTTGCTCAGAAACTTAAAACTCCAAAGCTTTATTTTCGTGTCTGTTTCGGAAACCAAACTCCTCGGAGAGTTGAACATACTTTTGGGGTTATGTTTCGGGAATCCAAAGGGGATACACTCTAATGGGGACAGGAGAACACATTTATTTTCCCCACCAAGTGGGGAACCGGGAACAAGGACCTCTCTGCCCACCACAGTGGATCCCCATCCACACCATGTCTACGGGGATCCCTCAAATAACAAAAAGAAAAACTATTTATATTTATAAATAGTTCGTTTGGAAATATATATTTACTTTTGTTACTAATTTATATTATTCATTACAAATCAAAAAATAACCTAAACCTGGTATTTTCTCTAATAACAATTCCTGTTATTGAATCTCCGATGGATTTCTACATAAATAATTTGTAAATTGTAATATACATGGTTCATTTTATACTAATATTTCCTGGATTATGTTTGAACTTTGAACCATTGCAGCTTACTGTAATTTTTCTTTCCTTTTTCTTTTTTCATTAAAATAGAATTTGAGTAATGGGAAATAGAGAACCCCAAGGGGATTGAAACAGGGACAATCTTCTCCCGTTTCAAAAACAGGGACAGAGATGGGGTTCCCCATCTGAACAGGGACGGGGAAGCAGTTTCATCCCGACCCTGCCCCATTCGCAATGCTAACATTGAGGATAACAAACAAACCCAAATGTGACAAACCTTTTGTCTTTTGTTTTCCTTCTGCTTTTTCTTTTTCTTCTTCTTGTGTTTCTTCAGTGAAAGATTTTCCATTTTTCCTTCTCCAGCCGAATCCTGCAAATTTCGCAAATCAATAAGAAAATGCTCGTAAATAGCCTATCCAAGTCAAAGACATATATGATAAGAATGCTAAACCAAGCACCTCTGAGTCTCCGAACGATTCAACATGATGAACAATTCTCCCAGAATTTGAAGCACCGCCTGATACATGTAAAATTTTAGGATGAAAAAGGCAAAGCAAATTGAACTAAAAAATGCACTGGAATCAGGAAATGCGAGAAGCCGAAACTTTGAATACTCTAATTAAAAAAACAAGGAGATAGACGAGGTTTTTCTCACAAAGAGATAACAATCAAATCCAACAAAATGATAGAGCATATGATACTCATAGAAATGGCAAAAACTACAGCGCGCTCGAGAATAGAAGGATGGGTAATGATTCAGCACTGAGAGTGATAGGACAATTTAATGAGACCAAATTTCAGGTCTAAAACGTTGGTTGAACAATAATTTATGGGTTTTATAGAGCGCATTTCTATGAAACAAAATGAAAATTAGTAAAGCAATGAGCTAAATGATTCCACATTTCCTTCAAACAGACCCAATGAATTAGAAATGACGACACATGATGGTCGCTTCTGGCATTTTTATATATAATCGCGTACAGTGTATAAATTGCGTAACACTAATATGACATATCAACCCGAATTGTCATCCCACAAAGAATACAACACAAAATCAGAAAAGAATTACAACCACATTGCAAGAAACTGAAACGAAGAACGGAAATGTAAACAGAACGGAAGCAAAATACGGAAACGCTAGTGAAGAGGGGTTTCTGTAGAAACATAAATTACAGACCGTGTCTATGTCCATTGTGTTCCTATTTGTGAGCTATTTTATGAAGGGTAAGAGATAACATTTCTGGTATCCATGTCCATTTTCCGTGTCCGTGCAACATAGATATACAGACAAAGACTTCCAAACTCAGATAAAACAATCCAGCAACCAGTTCAAAAATCAACGTTTCACAAGATGAAATTGATTCTAAGATATCACCCTAACACAATACCAAGCAAACAAAAATACCCGAGACGAAAACACATAAAAAATTCAAACTTTGTGCTTAATTAATGAAAACAGAGATATGAACAATGAAATATAGAATAAGAACATATAATTACTTGAAGAAACAGATGCTTTAGCCTTCAAAACAGCAGATTCAATAAGATCAGGATCAATGTTAGAAAACCCATTTGGATCTTTAAGCTTTCTTTCCAGAAATCTCGCCAATGCCGCCGCTTTATTGGTCTTCACCGGTCCCCCGGGATGCGCCAACCTGTAAAAAAAAGCCCCAAATTGAGCAAACGGATTCAAATTGAAATTAGGGTTAGGGTTAGACCTGGGTTGTTGATGAGAACGGGAAGAAGAAGGAGGAGGAAGAGGCGCGAATTTGCTTCCACGTAGCGCTCTTCTTTCTTCTTCACTCAGAGCTTCCATTTCCGCCATTTTGGGTATGATCGGAGGCTGTGCCGCCGCCGGGAAATAGATCGGCGTCGGCGTCTCTTGCGTTTTTGGGCCGGTTGCCTTTGACTAAATAGTAAATAAATTTTCAAACTTTATGTAATTTTGTCCTAATTGTAAACAAAGTCCGTATGACTGCATGATTGTTTAAATTTTGGTAGACGCTCAAAATCGAGCATTTAATTTTGAAAAATTGATCGTTTAAGTCGTCTAAGCGCTTAAAAACTGAACTTCTCACAATGTTATTATGTATTTTTTGTCACGGTTGTAAACGAAGTAAGCATGACCCCTTAAGCATCTAATTTCGACCGAATTGACCGTCTGTTTAAGCGCTTATAATTCGACTTATTTTTGAGATAATTTTTTCACTAATTCTCTACTAGTCCTTTAAGATCCTCGACCGTCTGAGTAACATCCAGTCTATTTTACTACACTGATTTTTGTTAACATTAAAACTAATCATGAATTTTGACCTAACATATGTAAAGTTGTATCAATTTAAACTCAACGTTCATGAAACAACACCAATTTAGATATTAGTGATAGAATTTGATGTTTTGACTTACATTGATGATCATATTAACTCAGTAAATGGTTAATGTATAAAAACTAGCAAATCATCATCATCAACTAAGTATGACGCATGAAATTCTATTAACAATACATTTAATTGCACTATTTTGTAAACATTGAATTTAAAATAATGTCATTTTTCAAACATTATGTCTAAATTGATAATATTTCATACGTAAAGCTTAATGTATAAAAAATGCAAAATGTTGATACAAGCAATCTAAGGTTCTTTAAAAATTAATAGAAAATTTTTCCCATATGTATTTGAAGATAAATTATATTTTGAATGTTTGGAATAGGTGTTTTGTAAATTGTTGTCGCCTAATAAATTACTGTTTTTGCTTGTGATTACAGAAAAGTACACTAAAATAAAAATAAAAAAAAAAGACGAAAAATGATTAGAAAAGTCATTTATCTAATAAAAACAACCAATCATAAGTAAAAGTTTCTTTAATTTTTCTGGGGAAAAAATAAAATAAAAAAAAGATGAGCCAACAAAATTAAGGTGGGCCCACATATGTCTCCACTTTGCATCAGCCACACGTGTTAAAGGTACCTGAACTTATTTTCATTTTTTACAGTTTTACCCTTTTATTGCTTAACCCGAATACACAACCATCTGTTCATCATTGATTTGTACTAATGGATCATTTCTTAGAATGGGCAAGTTACAAACTTTTATACGAGACATCATTCTGTTTGTACGTCAAGATAACCGTGACTAACCTGACGTTATAATTACAATTCTAAATGAAAAGGTAGAACATTATATTTTTTGATTTGTCTATTTTAACATGTGATCTTCTGATTTATTGATATTGCCATATGATTACTTTATTAGATAATAATTATTGCAACATGTGTTTATATTTGATGATTACTTTACTGACATGAATTGAAAAACCACATTTTTTATGATTAATTCTAAATAAGAGGGTAGTATGTTACACGTGACTTGACTTGTCTATTTTTGGTATGCGATCTTCTGATTCATTTGACATGTTATATGATTACTTCATTATATAATAATTACTGCAACATGTGTCTATATTTGATGATCACTTCACTGACACAGATTGAGATATCATATGTCTCATGATCAATTCTAAATAAGAGGATACTATATTACACATGTCTTGACTTGTCTACTTTTGGCATGCGATCTTCTAATTGATTGAAATGCCATATGATTACTACATTAGATAATAACTTTTGCAACAGTGTCTGTGTTTGATAATCACTTCACTGATATAGATTGAGACACCACGTGTCTCATGATCAATTCTAAATAAGAGGATATTACATTACACATGTCTTGACTTGTCTACTTTTGACATGTGATCTTCTGATTGATTGACATGTCATATGATTACTACATTAGATAGTAATTATTGAAACAGTGTATGTGTTTGATAAGCACTTCATTGACATAGATTGAGATACCACGTGTCTCATGATCAATTCTAAATGAGAGGGCATAATATTACACGTGTGTTGACTTGTCTATTTTTGGCATGCAATCTTTTGAATGATTGACATGTCATATGGTTACTTCACTAAATGCCAAGTATTGCATCATGTGTCCATATTTCATGATCAATTCATTGGATACTGGATGCAACTTTAAGATGCCACGTGTCTAATAATATTTACACACTATCAAAAACTTTAAGATGCCACGTGTCTAATAATATTTACACACTATCAAAAACTTTAAGATGCCACGTGTCTAATAATATTTGTTTGTATCTCTTCAAACAAATTTAACAAATATACACGTTAAATGAGTTAAAACAATCAATAAAATCATTTCAAACAAATTTAAAAGATTATAAAAACAGAAAGCAGATCGTCATACTTTCAGAGAGCAAATCTGTTTTGCTGCTTGCCTAGCTTCAACCGCCCATAATGTTGCACCTAATCTTACTAAATCTTCACATTCCCCTTCTCCGGCTTTACAACAGATCATCGATGATGCTATCGGTGTTTGTTTTTCAACGATAATCCCGAGCTAGTTTCTTTTTGTTTGTCTCCTTGTAATAAAAATAAAATTTTCTTACTATAAGAGTAAAACAAAATAATTTTAGGAAATAAAAATAAAAATGATCTCTCTTACCATATATTTACACCTATGATATATATTTCAATTTCAATGGAATATAATGATTCAAAGGACATCTCTATCAAAAGTTTCTATCTTTTGTTTTTTCTCATATTTTATTTAATTTAGGGTTTGGAAATTAGATTCGATCGTATCGCCTTCCTCTCTCCCTCGGCTCGATCGTAACCCTTCACCATTATCATTATTAACAAAAAAGATTGAATTTTTAGCTTCAATTTCATATTCTATTCATTTTATTTTTTTTCCTCAATTCATCTTTTAGGGTTTAATTTACTACTTGTTCCCTAATACCCACCTCTCAATTTCAATTTTGAAGCTCCTTTATGTTTCCCCTTCTTGGTAAGTATGAATTTTATATTTTGGGGTTCAATTTTGATTGTTGTTTATGATTTTTTTCATTCTCTGTGTTGGGTTTTTGGGGGTTTTATCTGTTCTCCCAATTTAAAATTGATTATTGTGAAGTGGGTTTTTAATTTGGGAACCTAATTTTAGTTTGAATTTGAATTTGGTTTGCAGTTGATGAAGTGAAGGGGGAAAAGTTTGTTGCTTTGAGGATTTTGTTGTGAAAAATTGGGGGAAAGGGATAATGTTTGCTTCTGGTATGGATGCTGCTCGAGAGGGCGGTGGTGGTGAAGCTCGCACGGTGCTAATGCGGTTTACGTGGCCTCATGGTGGTCGGAGTGTGTTTCTTACCGGTTCATTTGATAGGTGAAAATCAGTTTGCAGCTCTTTTTTATAAATGTTGGTTGAAATATCGATCTTTTGGTTCGAGTAGCCTAGTATTGATGGTATTTTTATGAGATTTTGTTACCATATTCCCGGAGTAATCAACCCAAGTAATCAGCAGAGGATGCATACTACTTCAGGGAAAGTGAATTTGTACTAGTGGCATTATTTGATTGCTTGGATGTGTTACTTCGGGAGTGTTGTAAATTTCTCGGGTTCGAAGTGGTGTATTTCTTAGCATTTTGGTTTTGATTATTTGAATGATATGGTATGACGTAAATTGATGGGTATTCCTTCTGTTTGTGGTGAAGATGGACTAGGCTTGTTCCTATGTTGCCTATGGAAGGTTATCCTACGATATTTCAAGCCATTTGCAGTGTAACACCCGGTTTCCACCAGGTGGGTTCGTTTGCTTTGATGCTGATAATGGGACGTGTTATTCTTGTTAGTTGAAATATATTATTTTTGATATGGCGAGTTTGTGTTATTTATCATAATTGCTATTGTTGAAATATTGTCGGGTCTAGAATACGGGCATAAGTGTTAGGAAAAAGTGCCTTTTATAAGTGAATTATTGTGTATGAATTTTGATTAGAATTGATGCTCGATAATTCCAATTGACTTCTTTATTATATATATTAAAGGATCAAAATAGAATAATATATTTTTATATAATCTTCTCAAAATATGTCTATCTATTGATCATTGTAGAAGATTATATATTTGAAGAACAAGCGTCGCTGAAACAAAAATAGAATGCGGTATGTTGTTTCCCATGTTACGTGGAAACAGATATGGAAACTAAATTGGTAATAGACTCCGATTTATGTAAAACAAGTAGGAAAATGACACCTTGGGAAGCATGTAAATACTGAAAACTCAAAGTTTTATACGTATAAACAAGTTACCGATTTTTGTAAATTATGAAACGTGACTCGTAATATTTTCTACAAGTTTCCGAAAGTTTAGTTTTCCTAAATATTGAGCACTATAAAATCATAGTTTCCGTGCAACACAGGCTCTTGTTTTGCCCTGTGAGTAAATAGTATTTGCTATGCAATTCTTCTTTCTTTCTATTTTCTTAATATTATATTATATTGATACAATGAGGGACTGTACCGTGCAGTACAAGTTTTTTGTTGATGGAGAATGGCGGCATGATGATCACCAACCTCATTCAACGAGTGAATACGGGATTGTGAACACTGGACTATTTACTGGTGAAGCCAGTTACAATCCTGTCAGTGGTCCAGAGATGCCATTAGTTGGCATGGAAATGGATAACGAGAACTTTACACGAGTGGTGAGATACTGTTCTTAAGTAATAAAACGCTTTTCATTTTGTTAATATCATTTTACCAGTGCATGAATAAATTTCTCCTTTTGAAATTCCAGTTACTTCCAATTATATGCATTAATTTAGTAATTTTCTGTGTTGCTTCTCAATCTCTCGTGAAAATACCCGTGCGTTTATGAATTTCTAGTACATATATTTTCTTCGGTTACACCAAGGTTTTCATTTGAAATTCAGGTCCAAGTATCGGATGGTATGGTAAGTGCTGCCATACCGAGGGTATCGGAAGCTGACTTACAGGTCTCTCGTCATCGTGTATCTCTATTTTTGTCTACACACACTGCATACGAGTTACTTCCCAAGTCAGGCAAGGTTTGGATCTCTTGCCAGTGGCCTTGATTATAAGATTTTCATTTTGTTAATATGAATTGATGGCTTTCATCGCACTTGTTTTCCCTAATTTAGTACATCTGTTATGCAGGTGGTCGCCTTGGATGTTGATTTACCGGTAAAGCAAGCGTTTCATGTATTGCATGAGCAGGTACGTTACTAAGGTTTTTTTGGTAAATCTGGAATCTAGTTGATTACGTTTCAACTGGATTCAATTGAACTACCTATGTCATATTCTGAATTGTGTGGCCATGGAAGGCAGTTTTTATAACACTAATTATAACAATCGTACATATTATTTTTATATAATTAAAAATATTGAATTATTGTAGCTATTTTTTTATTGATTTGGTATTTCATTTTATACATTTAATTTTCTAATTATTATTTAAAGTATAAATATGAAATCCCTGCAGTAACCCCATCCCAGTGAGGATCCCCGGGGTCCAGAGATAGGGAAAGATTTCTCCCGGTTCATATACAGGGTTGTGGACACGAATTCCCCCTAATATTCGGTTTCATCTACCCGCTATAACCACTATTTTTGTTGTTGCTCTTTTGCCTTGCGTGGTGCTTACCATTTACTATATGTTTCGAACGAATGTGGTATCGTCGTGTACTTCTGGTAGTGCTTCACAACTTCATAATAGGATATTTTCTAAACTTGCCCTTTTACAATCTTACGTTGTTGGTCAACAAATGCATTCATGCATATTTAGTTGTCGCTGATAAGAAGTTGGCCTGCAATTCTTCTGAGTTAAGCTGTTTTCAGGGAATATCTACAGCTCCTCTTTGGGATTTCAACCAAGGCCAGTTTGTTGGAATGCTTAGCGCGCTGGATTTTATTTTGATTTTGAGAGAGGTATGTATGCGATAAGTTCTCTTATCCTGGTGAGTTATCTGAATGCAGATAGTTTCCTCGACTCAAGTTTATTTTTTTCATACTGTTCAAATTTCCATGCTTTTGGGGTTTTGATTGTTACTTCAAGAATTGCTTGCTTCGTGTTGTTTTTGTCTCTTAATTGTATCCATTTTTAAGGGGTTGTTTGCTGCTGTTTTTTCATTTCATCACCGATCGTCTTCTACTTGCAGCTTGGAAATCACGGGTCAAATTTGACGGAGGAAGAGCTTGATACACACACCATATCTGCCTGGAAAGAGGGAAAAGCATATCTGAATAGACAAATCGATGGGCAAGGAAGGCCTTTAGCTAGACGTCTTATACATGTGAGTGATTTATTTTGCTGTATTTGCTTTCTTAGATATTAGGTTTTGCAGTGCTTGAACTTATGGGATTCAGCACCGACATTAATTGTTTGTTTCCTTTACCTTGAAAAAGTGTGCACAAATAACCTGGTTCTTGTTGCTCATGTTAGGCTGGGCCTTACGATAACTTGAAAGAGATTGCTTTGAGAATATTGCAGCATGAGGTGGCTACAATTCCCATTATCCACTCACCTTCAGAAGATGGTTCATTCCCCCAGCTACTACATCTTGCTTCGCTTTGCGGGATACTTAAATGTAAGCCTTTCCACTGGCTTGCTTGCTGAGCGATTACATGTCCGTTATTATTGACAAAGGATTTTAATTTCCAGGCATCTGCAGGTATTTTAGACATTGCTCTGCAACCTTGCCGATATTAGAAGTGCCGATATGTTCAATTCCAGTGGGTACTTGGGTTCCGAAAATTGGAGAATCTGGTAGACGCCCCTTGGCGATGTTGAGACTGAGTGCTTCTCTTAGTTCGGCTTTAAACTTGTTAATTCAAGGTATACTTCTGGTTTTTATTCAGTACATAAAGCCGAAAAAACCGATTAATAATAAAAGAGGTTTGAATGACCACCAAGATTGACAGATGATGCCGATAAACTTCCAATGTGCACTTAGTCAAGGGTTTTAAGTTTTTCTGGATTTCTTATGGGACAGGATACAATCTTAGGATTTATTTATGGTGCCACATGATATCTAGCGGATAGAACACATCATTTTGTCAAAGAATGGTTCCTTGTGGTTTAATAATTGTTAGATAATATGTTTAATCCAGTGTTTCTTATGTTCCTTTATTTCCTGGTCTGTGCAGCGCAAGTAAGTTGTATCCCAGTGGTTGATGATAATGACTCGTTACTCGATATATATTGTCGAAGGTAATTTAATTCATATAATCGTTATTTATCCGTCTTCGTAGCTCTTTTTTTTCTTCTCCGATTTCAAGTACAACTGCCGTTGTTTGAACAGTGACATAACTGCTTTGGCTAAAGATAGAATTTATACACACATTAATATCAACGAAATGACGATTCATCAGGTACTGCTCCTTTTCACTCCCAAGTTTCCATCTTTCTGTATTCCCGATATTTTTTGAGCGGAAATATTCTTTCTTTTCGATTTGTGAATTACTAATCTTAGGTTTTGTTTTCTAATTTTGGTTTTCTGGTCCACTAGGCGTTGCAATTGGGACAAGATGCCTTTTCTTCGTACGAATTGAGAAGTCAAAGATGCCAAATGTGTTTACGATCAGACACTTTACATAAAGTGATGGAACGATTGGCTAACCCAGGTTACGTAAACTTACGAGAAAATTTCAAATTTTCCACCACTAATTTTTGGATACCCGACTAACAATCTTCAAATCTGTGATTAATTTCAGGTGTTAGACGGCTTATCATCGTGGAGGCTGGCAGTAAACGCGTAGAAGGAATCATCACACTGAGTGACATCTTCAAATTCTTGCTCGGATAGAGTTCAAAACAACCCCATAAGGTCTAATCACTTGAAAGAGAATGTGCAGTGGGTTTCGAACTCGTATCGGGCGTATATTTTATTGCAGCATTTCTTCCAAGGAGGCTCCGTGCAAATTCTTTGGAAAAAGCCTTCAACTTGGTTGCCTAATTTTAGCAATTTAGGGCAAAAAGAAGGAAGAGGAGATTAGATTCTCTTCCTATTTTTCTAATATGTTGTTTAGCCCCCCAATTCTTTTTCTTGATTATAGACTACTACTACTCTGATCCAGCATTGTAAATTTCATGTATTTTGCGGGGAGCACGGGACGTTTAAGAGTTCTGTGCTCTGCTCGCTTCTACTTCGAGATGGGGAGGAGTAACATTGAACGAACGAACGAATGAACGAATATTCTCGATCGTATTAGGATGTGATTGGTGTTTAGGAATTTGATGGAAGTTGTAACTGTTCTTTATTTTTCATTTCTTGGTCTGTTAAAATTGATGCTTTTGCAGGCGAAAATTTATACATGTTTTTGCATTATTGCCAGAAAAAACCCAGTCTCTTGCTGGTTATTTGATTTGAAGTTAACAAAAGTGTGGTTCTTTGTATTTGAGGTGTCAATTATTGGGTTCGTGTCGTGTTAATTTTGGGTCAAATAAGTTAACCCTCGTCTAATTTAGGGGTGTCAATTAGGCGGGATATACCTATGGGTATGTAACCTGTTAGACGCTTAGAAATTCCCATTGCCAATCGGGTTTAGGACGGATACGGTTAGGTACGTAGAAGATAAATTTGTAGTTTGAAAAATTAGTAGGCGTAAATTATAGAATTATAGGTATCAAAATAGACTCGAGGTAATATGGTCAAAAGTCATCTGACAATTTACAACCGACACCTAATGCCTTCCATTATACTGGGAACGTATAAAATGTTATTAATGTAGATTTAAAGTTTGAAAAAATTACATTAATTTAGCTTGTACAATTAAATGTATGGACTCTCGGAAGCAAAAGTGAACAGGTTAAATATGCATTGTTGATGGTGGATGATATGCTATCTTTTGCATATTAGCCATATACTGAGTTAATATGATCGGTTGTGTAAGTCAAATCATTCAATTTGTACAAGTCAAATCATTCAATTTTGTTATAAAATGTTGAGTCTAAGTTGATACAATTATACACGTTAGATGAACATTCATGATTCTTCTTTTTAAAAATCATCAATGTAGTAAAAGACGCAACAAAAATCAATGTAGTAAAAGACACTAAGTGTTATTCAGGCAATTATGATCTTAAACACAATAAATAGAAATAAGTTACAAAAGTATTTTTAATCTCAACAGTAATTTTACTCTTAATATTATAATAAACAATAAGTTTAACTTGTACCCAACCTCCTAAGAGAAAATTTGTTGATTATAAATATCAATTAAAGCCTCAATATATGTTAAATAGGCACACAAATCATGTCAATTATCTTATGTAACCTTATGGGAAGGGAAGGTATGAATGCCCCCTCCGTCTCTCTCTTTACTTTAGATATCTCCCCATTTTGCTCTTGCTAGCATCATAATGTCCATACGTACCGCCCTCGAGCTAGTTTGGCAAACATCCGACCAACAAAAAACATGACAATAACTTGAGTCTAGGTACCCATAAATTCACTTTTCATTATCACGTATTCTATAAAAGTTAATCGATAAATGAAGCGATTTTGTAGAATTTGACTCGTTATTCATAACTACACTAGTAGCAAAATAAATATTTCACTTATTTGAAAGTTTTTTTTTTTTTTTGATAAATTTATATTTAATGGATTTAGTTGGTATGTAGAAATATTTTTGAAACTACATTGCTAAAGTTGAAACTGTTTTAGATATAAAAATGTTCAATGTAACACTTAAATACTAATAAACTTGGTTTTTGAAATTTTCGGTGACATATTAAAAAATTGATTTTTCATTGAAAATTACCCCATCTCAAAACTATGAATAATGAAAGATCTAATTATTTGGACCATAGTGGACCTAATCCAAACCATAAATTGATAGATAATTTACTTAAGGGATATATAAAGTGGGATATAGGTAAGAAATGAAAAAAAAAATCTATGATGTGTCCGTTTATGAGACAAATGAAAGGGATATAAGATGGATATATCCCTCAAATTCTTTATTAGCATCTCTAATAGAACATGTCGTAGAGAATGCTTGATGATTTGTTATTTGTTTAGCACTATTGTCAAACATTTTCTTATTATTGTAGTAAAAACAAGTGTATATTAGTTGGAGTAGACAAAAGTTTGTCAAACATTTTTTATTATTAAAAACCAATATTTAATTTTGAAAAGTTAATAAATAATGTACAAAATAATTTATTGTGAGATCATAGTGTCAATCTTTGAAGGGTGTCTATATTGTAGTAATTATTTGAAAAATTTGAACAATGATTACAAAAACGTATTAATTAAATTTCAGATTACCAATTAAAATGTCATTTAGAATAGCTAGTAACTCCACTTGTAATGTAGAGAGTCCACCGCAACCACATAGTGCAAGCATCACTCATCAAAATTGCTTGAGAACCATCCTTACTAAAAACTTTTGTGGTGAAACTAGTGTAATGAGCTCGCTCAATAAAACAAAAAGTTTACCACGCTATTGAAAAATGACTGGTGTAGTTTGTGTAAAGAAAAAATAATAGAGTACAATTATCAAAATTTATTGTGATAGGGTCCAATGGGCCAAACTATAATGTAATTTCTTATCCATAACTTTAGAAGCCCACTTGTACAAACATTTCAATAGTTTTCTTCTTCATTACTAATAAACAACAATAATCAGTTGTAAAAAATAAACAACAATAATCACAATTGTTATGCACATGTTTAGTGACCTTGTAAATTTATGACGACATGGTCAAAATTGGTAACTCTATTTTAAATTTGGCGCTTTGTTACTTTAATTAATAAACATAGTAAATAAGAATAAGTTACAAAAGGTATTTTTAATGTTAACATAAAAAAGTAACATTTTTATACAAATTTTATTTTCCACGTATTGTCCACCATTACATCATAAGGTAAAAGTTAGGAATGTCAATGGGGCGGAGCGGGGATCATGTTTACCGTCTCCATTTCGTGATATCATGAGGATTGCCCATCTCTGTCCCGTGAATTCAATGGGGGACAATTTTATCCCCATCCTTGTCCCGCGGGAATTTCCCATCCTTGTGGGGATCCACATTCCCCATTTGGTTGTTGTTAAATAAATAAATATTATTAGCTCTCTAGATGACATACAATGATAAAACTACCACAAACCTCAATGATAACAACACCAAGAGGGTGTTTGTTTACTACTTTTCAAACTACTTTTTGCTTTTCCATACTAAAAATGAGAGTTTCAAGTGTTTGGTTAGTATCCATTTTTTGCTTTTTGATATCCAAAAAGTACTTTTAGAAAAAGTAGAGAATTCCTACTTTTCAAACATCTTTTACGGTTTAGATGTGTTATCTCTTATATGCCCTTCAAAATTTCATTATTTTAATATTATTTTTAAAATTGATTTTATAAACATGTCCATATATGTCATTTTACATCGTAACAGTAATAGTTAATCATAATTTTACCAAACACTAATAATCAAACAGCAAACAGCAACCAGGAATTAGAAACAGCAAACAGCAAACTGTAACAGCAACCAGCAAACAGCAACAGCAACCCGCAGTTAAAACAAACAGGCCCCAAGCAAAATAAACTAACTAAATCTTTTTTTTCTTCTTTTTGATTTAAGTATTTATATTGCTAAGAACTCCTCACATTTTTTTTTTACTTTTTATTATCTAAATCATCATTTTTATAACTTATATGTTGTATTTTGTTATTTTTATAAATAAAAATAATAATTAAATAAAGTTAAATGAAGAATTCATCGGAATCCCTGTGGGGGGATAACGGGGCGGGGATTCCTATGGACAGGGATGCCTCTTCCCATCCCCACCCCATCCCCACTATGGGGTATACAATTTTCCTCATCCCCGTCCCATGAGAATTTGTCACGGGGATTCCCGTCTCCATTGGGGCAGGTCTCTATCGAGATGGAGATTCCCCATCCCATTGACATCCCTAGTAAAAATGAATATGATAAGTAAAGGTAGGAATAAAGTAAATAAAAAACGAAATAATTATGACCAACACCTTATTCTTAATATTATTATAAATAAGCTTTTAAAAGAAACATATTATATAAATAATATAATTGATGGTCTAGCGCCGACAAGTTGAATTAAATTTTCACATCTTTTTAGATTTAATAAAATCTCGTCTTTATGTATGCACCAAATATGAGTAGATTTTTAGGATTCGATTTAATTTATTTACATGTTAGAATAGATTTTAAAACAAAACATACAACGCAGAAAATAATATTTTTATTTTATAATTTGTTTCAAATGTATAAACATTATATTTGATATAACAATGATAACACGACCTAAATAATGGAGATAACACAATTCGTGACTCTACAATTCGTAAAAGCTCTTTTTTGACATGTGCTCAAGAGTATCGATTGTGCACATTACTAACTATTCAGTTTTACAAATGGTTTGAACCTAGATGGATGAGATTGTTGGCCACATAATTATTATTTTTCATTTGCAAATGTGAAAATCGAACTTTAAAATTTGGTTAAAGAAAGAAGAGAGTTACCACTACATCACAACCCCGTGGTTAGCTTAGTGACTATTCGTACCGTCTCTTTACCCCAACAAATATGCTCTTCAAATCTCATTCATTTACCGTTTTTTCTGAAGGATTCCTTTAGCTTTTAGTTCGTGGATATTCTAATGTATGTAGGCACCCTTACCCATTTATAATTACAATATCATACAAACATAAATAATCAATAAAAATGCAATAGTTTAATGGTTTATTTTACCACTCACATATTAATATATTTATTTTTCTTGAAAATAAAATGGTACCAACTACCCGTCATTTGACGTGTACCAGATATCATGTATTTAAAGAGATCATCACATACACATCCTACACCCATCACGGGCACCATTTTTTATCGCATACCATCACATCTCCTTTTAAATCAGATTCATACCGTCTCGAATCAAATAATGTTACATACCCGTAGTACGGGTATGATACTCATTGCCATCCTCGTAAGATATTCTAGTTGATTCCCAAAAATAAATAAATAATTCAAACAACATACATCGTTACAAAAAGGGAAATAATTGAATCCAAAACTCAAAAGGATTAATACCAAAAACCATTAAATTACTAATAAATTAAGAAACAAATACAATAGAAAAAAAGAAAAAACAAGAAAAACACAAAGCTTTGATCTTTCTTTTCTTTTCTTTGTTTGAATTGCGGCACACATCGATCAATCAAAACAAAGTTAAAATTCAGAGAATTCATTCATTCATTCATTCATCTGACCCTTTTGATTTTTGGTTCTCCGGAACCCGATCGCGCCGGAGAATCAATCAATTTGAATTTCCCCCAATTTGTTGCTTCCCCCAATCAATGAGGGTTTGCTCAAATTGGGTATTTCAACAATTCGTTACTGGGTTTTCGTTGCCTCTTTGAGTGCTCATCTGGGTTCTTTTTAGTTTTTTTTTTGGGATTTTTTTAGGATTTTTTTGAGGGGGAATCGGTTTAAGTGATGCTGGACTTTAGGGAATGTAGGGTTAGGGTTTTGGAGTTGGAGTTTGGTTTTTAGGGTTAGGGTTTTCTTGTTGGGGAGGGTTTGGGAGATGGAGATGGAGGAGAATCCTGAGCTTGAGGAAGGGGAGGCTTTGGATGGTGGCTACAACAACAACATTATGGACCCTGATATTGCTCTCTCTTACATTGTAAGGGTTTGTTTGTTTCATGGTGTTGTTCAAGTTTTTGATTGGTGATTTTGTGCTTAGTTTCGTGACTTGATTGAAAGCGGAAGTAACTATGATGATATCAATTGAACTTAGGAGTTTCAATAGTTGATTGTACTTAGGTTGAGCACTTGAACAATGGTTTTAATCTACGTTGCACAGACACAGGAAATGAACACGGACACTGATATGTAGTATCTGTGCAACATAGCATATTGGACTCGATAGTTTGAGTTGTGTTGTTAGCTGTTCTTATGTGGAGAAAAGATTTAGATTCATGCTTGCTTGAGCATATAGTCTATGTTGCACGGACACGGAATGAACGTGGACTCAAATATGAAGTCCGTGCAACATAGGTTTTAATATGCAATTGCATTGGGTTGTGGCTTAAAGCATTGACTTTATCGGTCGTGCTATTGCTTAGTTATAAACACTAAATGAACAATTTATCGGTTTTAAAGAAAACATAGAAGTAGGGAAGGATGATTATCAAGCTTAGCTTGTCATATTGTTAATGGCAGGGAAGCATGATGATCAAGCTTAGTTTGTTTTTATGGTGTTGCTCAAATGACTTATTTAGGTTTGTGAATGGTGATTTTGTGATTAGTTTTGTGACTTGATTGAACGCGGAAGTAGCTAAGATGATATCAATTTGAACTTTAGGAGTTTCAATAGTTAATTGTACTTAGGTTGAGCACTTGAACAATGGTTAAAGTATTGACTTTGTTGGTTGTGTTCTTGCTTAGTTATAACTACTAAATGAACAATTTATCGGTTTAAAAAAAACATAGAAGTAGGGAAGGATTATTATCAAGCTTAGCTTGTCATATTGTTAATGGTAAGGAAGTGCTACGAAGAACTTGTTATTATAGAATGACTATGTAGATAAGTTTGGTAAAAGTTGCACCTGAGGAGATATACAATCATTGTAATAGAAGTTATCACTGAGATTTTATTCGTAACTAAGTTCTTTGTAGATTACAATCATTCAAATTGTAGAGGGCTAGATTTTGTTGCAACTGATTTGATTGATCTTTTGCAATAAGAGGCGTTCTTTGTCAATTTGAATATGGTCTGCACTTTTTATACCTTTTATGTATTGCTTATCATGGGAGTTTCAATAGTTGATTGTACTTAGGTTGAGCACTTGCACAATGGTTTTAATATGCAATTGCATTGGTTTATAACTTGAAGTATCGACTTTGTTGGTTGCGTTCGTGTTAGGTATAACCAGTAAATGAATAATCTATTGGCTTTAAAGAAAACATAGAAGTAGGAAAAGACGACTATCAAGCTAAGTTTTTCATATGTTTATGAATTTGTAACTACAGGAATGACTATATAAATAAGTTTGCGTAAAAGTTGTACTTGAGATATACAATCATTTGAATAGAAGTTATTACCGAGATATTATTCTTAACCAAGTTCTTTGTCTATTACAATCATTCGAATTGTTGAGGACTAGATTTTGTTGCTATTCATTTAATCGATCTTTTGCAATGAGAGGGTTCTTTGTTAATTTGAGTAAGGTCTGCACTTAGCATATCTTTTATGTATTGCTTATATCATATGGTATGTTCCATGCTTAATTTTTATGCAAGTCAATGAATGTTTTTCTTTTATTTTGCTGAAGGATGAGAAGATTCAACATGTCTTGGGCCATTTTCAAAAGGATTTCGAGGGTGGGGTTTCTGCAGAGAATTTGGGTAAGCGGATGTTCAAGATTGATAGAAGTAAGCATGGTATATTTTCTATGTATTGATAATGATTGGTCGACTTCTTTCTTTCAGGGGCTAAATTTGGTGGTTATGGTTCATTTTTGCCTACCTATGAACGATCTCCTCAAAGAAGCTCTCAACCCAAGACTCCACAAAGAAACTGTAGCACACAAAAATCTCCTAACAATTTGCCTGTGGAGGTAGATGGAAAATTTTCCTCGTATTTTGATGATTTGGTAAATAGGTGATATATGTAGCTGAGTTTTAGTCAGCTTCGGAAATTCTATTTTAGCTCTCAGCAGTGTGGGTTATGTTACCATACAGGGTGTCTCCCAGAGTGTGAAAGTTCCCTTGAATGATGCTGCATCTATAAAGCTTGGAATTTCTTCTGGCAGTTCCAATGTATTACATAAGTCGGGGCTGGGATCCACTAATGTTCCAGTCAAGAAACAGTCTAGCTTATTTAAAAAACCGCACAAATCAGGCCGTTTTTCAGACCCAAGGTCACTGAAGGTTCGAATAAAAGTGGGCCCTGACAGTGTGGCACTAAAAAATGCTGCAATTTACAGTGGTCTCGGGCTGGAGAACTCTCCATCTTCATCTTTGGGGAACAGTCCTGAGGTAAGTGGTGGAGTGCCATCACAACGAACTGCAGGCGAATCTCCTACCAGCATTGTTCAGGTAAATATTTTGCTTGTTTGGCATTTTGTTCATAGGCATCTTACAAGAAATCAAGGTTAATAGATAAACTAAAAATTAGTCTCATATTAAAAACAGGTAATGACTTCCTTTCCTGTACCTGGGGGTGCCATAGTATCACCTCTTCATGACAATCTGCTTTGCTTGATGAAAAAGGAGAGATTCTCTAGGGATGTTAAACCTATCCCAATCAAGGGCGGTCAAACTAATTCTGCCTTGTTGGCGAAAGAGTCTGTTCCTTTAGTGGGTAATGAAAAACCTTCAAAGAAGAAAGGGGTGAAATTTCCAAAGAAGAGTGAAATGAGGGTAGCAATGAAACATGAGAGTGATATCAATTTTGGAAATGGCACAACGTTCCCAACCAAGATGAAGTTAGAAAATGAGAACCCGGAGAGTAAGAACGTGATATCTAATAACTTCAAAAGCATTCCTCTTCTGGGGACAGAACATGGTGACGGGACTCTGAAAGTAACTAGCAGGCCAACTGAAGTTCCTATGGAGACAGATGAGGATGATGTGGGTGGCAGAATATTTTCTCCTGATTTCATGAAGGAAGATTCTTTGGAGTCCAGATCTGGTCAGGATAGCGGCAAGAGTGAAAAGAGATCTGCACGGACTCAGAGTGGTTCTGTTGAAAAGCTTCCTCAGCTTATGGAACTTCCTTACAGTAATGGCGTTCAGCTCAAGGGGAATAAAAAATCCAAGAAAAGTAAAGCTCGTGCTCCTTCCAGAGCTTTCTCCGATGCATCTGGAAACGAGGAAGATCTTCCACGTGGATTACTTGCTCCTTCAAAGGCTGTTCAGCAAGCTGCATTTCGTGTACAGGACGAGTTCTTGATATCTTCTGCTAAGGACAAGCCGTTATCAGAGTCCAAGAAATTGCCTTCCTCTAAGAGTAGCAAACAAGCAGTTCCTCATGGAAGTATGGAGATTGGTGTTAATCGAGAATCTAGAGACTTGACAGAGGCTACTCATGGTGTTTCTAAAAGTAGAGATCCGGTGCCAAAGGTGAGATTTCCAGACAGTAGTAAATTTAGAGATAATCACAAAGATCATACCAAATTAGAGAAGAAGAATAGTCAAAAGCGTTCGCTGGAGAGACCTTCTAAGTGGAAGGATTCTACCATGGATGGTTTTGGGATGGTACGCAATGCATCTTCTGATAATCCGAAGCAAGGATTTAGTGGTAAACAAGTTGATAAGCAGCCCATGAATTCATTGATCGAGGATGTGGCAAGTGTAGGTATTTCTCCAGGTGGAAATGCACTTGTTTCTGAAGTGGCGCCACCGGTTCCAGCTTCAAATCCTGTATATATTGAGGAAAATTGGGTCTGTTGTGACAGTTGTCAGACATGGCGGTTGTTACCCCAGGGCACACTTCCTGAGCACCTCCCTGAGAAGTGGCTGTGCAGTATGCTTAACTGGCTGTAAGTTTCTTTATTTCTTTGCTTAACGTATGATTCATGAATACGAAATGCAGTCTTGTAAACTGTGGATTGTTTGCTTTAATAATGCTTGCGCAGAAGATAATATCTTTGTGTTATTTTGTAATTTTTTTTGAATATGTACCTGTAAGTGAATTAATTATAGGTCTCTAGATCCTCTAATTGGGTTGGTTAATAAATGTTCATTTGTTTGACTAAATTCTCACCTTATGAATTTGTAGAAACGTAAGATCTTCTGAGTTTTGTTTTGTTCTTTTAGTTGGAAAAGCCTGTGGCATATTGGGTTCTTATAGGGCTTCCAAAAGTCGGGGTTAAATTATTAGATATTTATAAAGAATAGCGTATTTATCTCCTGCAATACAGACTTCTATGTGCTGATTCATAAGCTTTTTTTTGGCATTGCCATATAGGCCTGGAATGAACCGGTGTGACATCAGCGAGGAAGAGACAACAAAAGCTCTCAATGCTTTGTATCACGTTCCTCTCGCTACGGGTCAAAATAATCTGCAAATTGATACTAGCAAAACTACATCAGGAGTCCAAGTCCAACATGTTGACCACAGCCTTCAGAGTCTTAATTCCCTTGCAGTTCCTACTCCGGCAAAGAAGAAACATGGCTTGAAGGAAATAGCAAAGGCAGGTATGATGCAGTCATCAAACTCTTCGAATAATCACTTGCAGGAATCTGTGAAAAGCAGAAGTGTGAACAATATGAACCAGCCTCCCGCAGAAGCAAATCTAGTGAACAAATCTAGTGTTTATACTTTGAGTAAATCACAGAACTTGGTTGCAGAAGCGAAAAGAAGTCCTCTGGCTGGAGGTAAAAAGGTTCATTTTAGAACTGATATTCCATTTACTTGTCAGAATCCAAATCTAATATTTGTGCGCTTGTTTCTATAATGTTTATCTGCAGCTGCAGGAATCACCAAGCAAGGGAAGATGAAAAGCAAGAGGGAGGCTGATCACTTTGAATATGGGAATCCTAAGAAAACTAAAACAGATTTATCAGATTCTGATAAAAAATGCAATTCAGATACGGGCCTTGGGAGAACGGGTCTCAATTCAGGAAGTGGTTTGTCTATTAAGGTACGTGGAAAAGACGTGCTGAAATCAAATGAGTGCTCTTTTTCAGGGGATGTTAAATGTGAAAAGAAGGAAAGATTACTAGTCTCTGTGAAGAAGCTCAGCGACCCACCTCAGGTTTCATCGGATGGTGGGTCCTTGAATGTTGGAATGAGTGATAAAAAGAATATTTCCATAAAGAAAAGAAAATTGAAAGAGTGGCAAGATGATCAGAATGGCCTTCAGAGCACAGGGAATGATGAGGATAGTTGTGGGAGTGGATTGAAGAAGGTAAAGAAACTCAAGGTTTCAAAAAGTGGGGCTTTCATTATGAATAACACCAGGAGGGAGAAATTAGACAAAACAGAGGTGGTGGCTCACGATTTATCATCAGGAAGTCAAGATCGTGCTGTACAGGGAGTGACCGCTGAAAGACGTATTCACAAGGATCAGAGACTACAGAAACATAGAGGAAAATTTGCTCAACAACAACATTTGGATGCCACAGATTCATCTAGAAAAGATCTGGGACTTGGGCAACTTTCAACGACAGCCACTTCAAGTTCATCAAAGGTTTCAGGTTCTCTTAAAACACGAACAACTTTAGAAGATGTCAAAGGCTCACCAGTAGAATCAGTTTCCTCATCTCCTATGAGGATCCCTTTCTCAGAGAAACTTGGTTCAACTGGAGGTGGCATTCTGGGAAAAGATGATGATGCTATGAATGGTGATCTTCCTGTAGTTGATGGGTTAAGGACACACTGGGATCAGAAGCGTGATGATCAGATCCATCAATCTGGGACACGGAAGATGGAGAAACTTTCAGGAGGCCCTCGTTTTAAATCCTTCAAAATTTTACCAATAAATTACCAGGATGGAGATCCTAAACCCAAAGTTCATAAAACCAGACGTTCTTCTTCTCAGTCGCTCAATGGTGGTGGTGAGACCGTGAAACAACACAAGTCCCCAGTTGATCTATTTGCTACGAAAAATTGCCATGGTGAGGTCCGAACAGAAAAGAACCTTAGTGAAAATATGCTTCCCCTGAACAAATCTGGTAAGGGTCCATCTTTACAATTGAAGGAGAATGACAGAAGTTCAATCTCTGATTTTGATAGAGACCAGAAGCTTTCTGAACCAGGAAATGCCCAAGTTGATATCTTAAATAAGAGGACAAAGAAGGAGGCAGAGGTTGACCTTAAATCTCATACACCCCTGCGTAAAAGAGCAAATAACGTTAAGCACAGCATTCCTGATAAGCCTAGCAATAAGTTTAGTAAGGATGAGAAGGTTCATGTCAGCAGGAGTAGTTCTGCAAGTCAGTTCTCCAAAGATGGACGAATGGAGACCCCCCTGAAACATGACCCTGATGATCCAAATAACAAACTGGTTTCTCTGGACAGCAGGAAGCGGGATACTGGTCCTCCTCGGGCAAACCTGGTTCCAGGTTTTGATAACGAAATTAAAGTGGATTCTGTACAGAAAGAGTTGAGACCTGAAACTTCGTCATTGGTTCCACATGCCGGATTGGAAGCTAAACATGAGAAATCAGCACGAGGTTCTCAACAGGAAAGAGCATCTGATGTGCATTTTCCTAATGCCCCTGGAAATGATCTTGCGTCAAAGGCATCAATACGCCCTGGAAGTTGTGGGAAAATGAATGGAGTTCAATCCGTTATTGATGCAAAAAGTGTCAAAGATATTACTGCTTCAGTTCCTGCCTCCAGTCAAACTGCTGTGGATGTTCTTGAAGAAGCCAAAACTTTGAGAGATTATGCAGATCGTCTTAAGGTTTCTAATTCTTTCTATTGAAATTTTGAATATTATGCATATGTTGTACCATCAAGTGGAAAAAGGAGTTATATCCTTGTTGTCCTCATCCTGTGGTTTAATTACTTTTCAGATCTCTGGGTTTTCTATGGAAAGTAACGAAATAAACTTCCAAGCTGCTCGAAAGTTTCTTCATGGAGCTTTTCTCCTGGAAACTTGCAATGAGGTTGGCAAACAGGGGGAAATGACTCAGATACAAGCATATAGCTTAACAGCTAAACTTTGCGAGTAAGTAAACATAGCAAACTTCTATGTACCTGTAGGTAACTTTGCTTTTGAAGCTATTATACATGATTTCTTTTACTCACAAGATATATGTTGCACCACTACAATGTCTGGCTCCTGTTTGACCTCTGTAATCGGCAGATGTTCTGCTGTGGACTATGAAGGACGACGTGAAATGGCTGCTGCTGCATTGGCCTATAAATGCTTGGAGGTTGCACATTGGAGGATAGTTTACTGCAAAAGTTCTGGTGTAATCAGAGATCGGAATGAGTTGCAAGCATGTTTACAAACTTTCTCTCAAGGTAATAAAATGAATGTCGTGAATCATACATGTGATCATGGAGGGTTATTGCCTTTTCAAACCTAAAAATAAAAATTTTGCCTTTTAATTTTTTGTTGCAATTCGCACCTACTGAAAATAGGCTCCAAAGAATTTTTTAATGACATTCTTGTTTATTAATGTTATTGAGCTTGTTATAGCATTGATACTTTTAATATTATTTGGCGTGGGTTTATATTAATCCTGCTTCTTCATCAATTTATGCAAACTAAATCGTAGATTATTGTCTGAAATAATTATTTGTGATGAGTGCTCACACAATCACAGGCAAGAATATGATTGTAATATAACAATGTCTTGGATTATTAATACAGGTGAATCACCTTCGTCATCTGCATCAGACATTGATAACTTAAATAATCAGGCAATTGTGGATAAGGCTACTGTTCCCAAGAGTGCCATATCTCATGTTGCAGGACATCCTGTCATTGCTGCACGAAACACCTCAAGTTTGTTTCGGGTGCTTGACTATGTAAGTTCATTTATTCTTGCGCGCAATCTCTGCTCTTAGTTGTTTGACAAGGTCTTTCTATTTCTCATTCTTGCATATTAGATTATTGTTGATTTATGGGTAACTAATTTATTAGTGCCTATGTTATGCAAAAACTCATTGTTTAGTCCTTATAGTACCGAAAACCCACAATATGGTCCCTAATGTTCTTCTATTCAACAGTTTAGTCCCCCTATATTTGTATATACTAGACCGTTTACTCCCCTGTAAAAGTCCGTAGAAGGACTAAAGTGTTGAATTTATTCAAAATGGGTTGTGAAAACATTATGGATTGACGCTCTTGTTTCATGTCCATTCTTACCTTTTGCTACTACTACAGAGGTGAAATTATGATCATTTGATTCTTGCAGACACAGGATGTAGCTAACGCATGGGAGGCCTCAAGAAAATATCAGAATTCTTATATAGCTGCTAATTTAGGTTCAAACGAGGCGCGAAATAAAGATTGTCTTGTATCTGTTAAGAAAGCCATTGATTTTAGCTTCCAAGATGTCAAGGAGTTCTTACATCTGGTTCAGCAGGCAACAGAGGCCATAACCCGTGCAGGGCCGGTTAGTGCAAGAGAATGAGTCAACTCTGTATATACTGAGCATTTTTCTGCTTCACTAGGAATGTCGCATGGGGAAAAGAAAGGCCAAAGAGCTACCTCTTTCAACCCGTTTAGAGATGCAATTGGAGACCTGTTGCGTAGATGCAGGTTGCTAGCAGCTTGTACCCGTGTACATGTGTACAAAATGAGATTGATTTGCTGATTTGTAATGTTTATTATCCAAACATTGAGTCAGTTTCGAGGATGGTTCAAGGCAAAGATTGGCTGTCCTTTTTGGGATAAATCCCTATTTGGCAATACAGTTTGGATAACTTGTAAAAGTCGGTTCTTTTTTCTTTTTCGATTTTTTATTGCTCCATTTTCTTGGAGCCCGAGGAAAGAAAACACGTATAGAGAATGTAAGTCGTTAGGCAACCATTTTGAGGAGGTGGATACTAATACAATGATGACTGATCAATTTTTATCAAGAGCATACCATTTATGTACATTAATAGAATAGAAAATGAAATTCTTTCGGCAGGGTCTCATGACTTTCTTTCCTTATCTACTTTCAATATTGAGCTAACCCCGCTTTCTTTAACTGAATCTGCAGGTATGGAATATATAATTTTTCGTCTTTTACATTGTGATTATCTTTTACCCTTCTGTAGGTTTTATAATGAGATTCTCTCCTCCAGTTTGAAGTTTTCGTGTCTGTATCTTCAATTGTCAAATGAAAAACAATGATTCTGAATCATTTTTGAGAATTTCGGGTTGCTCGTTAGTCACTGCAGAAAGGTATGTGAAAGTTACATTAATACAGAATGAAATACTTTAGACATCTATTGATTCTCTGATCATTATTGGCAGTATGGTGATCTCACTCGGTTCACTGTATCTGATAGACGGCATCGAGTGGATAACTCCATATCAACCTGCTGTACACAAGCAGCTGATTCTGTACGGAAATTCTTAAGGTAAAAGACATAGACTTCTCATTTATTTTTCATATGTTGGTTCTTTGTCCGGACAATCACTTGTTCTTCTAAACAATAGTGCTCTTTGGCTTCCTTTTTTTAGTTATTTTTATTGAATTTGAAAGCGGGAAAGTTTTTTCGTTCTATTTTATAACTATTAACTATTTGAGGCAGATGTTAGGTAATTTTCAAGTAAACCACAGAGCCCCTATAGAATCCTATCCCAATTTCTCTTTTGCTAGGACCATAGTAGCTAAGGCACATGCTTGATTACGATAACAAATTTCATCTCGACATGAAACATATCGTGTATTTCATGTGTAATGAAAAATAATTATGTTATAATCAGCTAGTTCCTGCACAGTAAACACATAACCAAATAAGCGCACATCTATTATCTGAAGTGTCTTCAATGCAAACTTGAATAATTTATTTGCATATTGTTGTTGATCTAGAAGAGAACAAAAACAGGCAGGCACACATGGAAGTTCTTACCGATGTGGACTTTGAACAGCGGGACTTTGAACAGCTCCCGCTAATATATCAATTTAGTGCAGAACCTTCCGTTAAGCGAATGACACACAATAAGCTTTGAGGATCGACATGTGCAAGGGGGAAGCAGTGAGCTGATAGTTAGTACGCTCAATAATTGGCGCAGCTCCTCATCAAGTGTTGAATGGATTGCACTGCGGCATTGATAAAAAAAGAACCGGTGACCGCAGAGCTGTGGCAGGGATATTGCTTCATTAATTGTTGTGCAGGTGTGAGTAGCCTATGAAGGCAAGTGGAATCTGGAAAAACTAAGGCTGTGCCTGGTTTTCAATTTTGTTTTTGAAGGTCAAAGTTTACCATTTACGTCATCATTGTGTAAAATTGTGCAAATGTAAAGTAGCGAATATTCGCATTGGCGGTTAGAACAGATGGCTTAGCTTCTGCAAGCTACAAAGTGTAATTTGTTCCGACTTGGATAAATGTAATTCAGTCTGCATTGACAACTGGTTGCTTCAAGTTGTAGTCTGTGTTTGTATCTTTACTGAGTTGTTCAGTTACCATAGTGAAGGCTGATTCTTGTTGTTTTTTCATTACATGATGCTAATGAATTTTGTTTTTCGGTAAGCAGGTTTGATTCGGTAAACATATGATTAGTCATAATCTTGATTGTAATATTTTAATTTGATACATTGAACATCTGATTTGTCATAATCTGGATTATAATTGCTCATGTTGAATTTCAATTGCTGGAGGAAAAAGGATGTTTGATCATTAAATAAATCAATGATCTTATTATAAAGTTTTATATTTGCAACTAACTTGTTATGATTGACAACTTTGTCTTAAATTTGGGAAATCTTAATAAAACTGGAAAAAGATGCATTAGGTGATTAGGATCTCCGCCGCTCTCGAGTCAAAGGTTGCCATTGATAGTCCACTAGTAGTTGGAGATGAGATATGCTAAGAAAGATGAATGTTTCCATAGGGTAGGAACTATATGGATGCTATGAACGGACAAAGCTGTTAGGGTGGGAGCACGCAATAATAAAGCTTATATTGTGCGCTCCTAAATAAGTCGGGGCTCAATGAAAGACCCTTTGACAAAACACGTATATAAAATACACTCCTCGATTAAGGGATGGTTGGTCGTGGATTCAATAAAGCCTTGATCGAATGTTGGGATTTGGCGCAGTCTAGATTTGACATTGGAATGGAGCTTATAATTATAATGAGAAATAGAAATATTAACGTTATAATAAAAAATGATAATTATGTCAAATATACCGTGTCAAACAGGAAATCTATTTAATTATAAAATGGACATGTATGATGAATGACTATTGGTAAATAACCGTTCTCGTTAATAATTACCAGAAATCTTTACACGAACAAATTCCGTCCTTAAAATGATGAAATCTATTAATATCTCTCACTACAAATTCTCTCTCTACAATCTCACTAATCAATTTAAAAGCCTCGTGACAATCTTTGCACATTCTCAAATTCTTCATAATTCTAATAATTTTAATCCCTTTAGGTATACTAATTAACCCAAATGCCAATGCCAATCTCTCACTATGCAAACTCACAATCTCTTCCTTAGCTTCTTCTTCAATATCAACAAAAACCAAACCTTTGCATCCCCCAACATACCCCTTCTCTTTCATTCTCCTCTCCAATTCCTTGAGCAAACTCAACATTTCGTACCCACGTTCACACGATAGATTGCCCGCGTAGAACACATATGTCGAGTCCTTAATCTCCACCCAACTGCATCCGGGTTCCTTGTAAACTCCAATTTGCTTCATTTCAGAGCGAAGGGTTTGAGCGTTGTCCCATTCTCCGACTACTGCGTACGTGTTCGATAATGTGACGTATGCGCCGGCTACTTGTTGGTTAGATTCGATTAACCGTTTACTGGCGTCAACAGCTATGTCTACTCGCCCTTGAAGCCTGCTCGCGGAGAGCAATGTGCCCCAAAGTAGAGCACCTTCGTTTGGAGTGACAGCGATAGACTTGGCCATGTTGTATGCCTCGTCAATACGGCCTATTCGACTGAGCATGTCGACAACGCAAGTATAATGCTTTGTCGAAGGCGTTACTCCGTGTCTACGAGACATTGAGTTGAGGTGTTTTAGTCCTTCATCTATAAGCCCCGAGTGGCTACAAGCATGCAAAACTCCTAGAAACGTTACATGGTTCGGTTTTACTCCTTTATCGATCATCTCTTCGAAGAGATTGAGCGTTTGTTGTCCAAGTCCATATTTCGCAGAAGCAACAATCATTGATGTATATGAGATCACACAAGGATCCTGGATTCTCGTAAACACCTTTTCCGAGTAACTAAACCCCCCACATTTCGCATACATATCTACAAGCGCGGTAGCAACAACATCATTCCACTCATGCCCACCCCGAATCACAGCCCCGTGCGCAACTTTCCCCAAAACCAACTTCCCCAAACTCGAACAAGCATTGATCACACTAGCCAACATATAATGATTAGCCCTTTCTTCATTCAACCAACAGAAATCCCCAAAAACCTCAAGAGCTTCATTCCCTCTCCCATTCTGCGCATACCCCGTAACCATCGAAGTCCACGAAACAACATTCCTCGCCCGCATTGAATCAAAAACCTGTCTCGCCCCATCCACATCATTACACTTCCCATACATATCAACCAACGAAGAACACACAACGACATTGTCCCGAAACCCAAAAACCTCAACAAAGGAATGAACTTTCTTCCCCAATTCGAGGTCCGAGAGCATCGAACACGCATTGATCAACGTAGCAAAAGTGAATTCATTCGGAGAAACCAAGCTCTTCGACATTGCTCTATACATAAAAAAGGCGAATGTGGGGTTACCCGAGTGAACGTAGCCCGCGATAATCGATGTCCACGAGACAACGTCTGGTTTGGGCATTTCGTCGAACAGGCGGTGGGCATGGGTGATCAGGCGGAGTTTTATGTAGCGGTTGATGAGATTGTTGGTGGTGAAATTGTGGAGTAGATTGCCGCATTTGAGTAGGGCGGCGTGGCTGGAACTTGCGGAGGTGTATCGGCTGTGATTTTGATTTTCCCGGCGAGAAATATTGAACGCCGGCGAGGAGAGGAGGCGTTTTCCGATGAAGGGTTGCTTCATTAGGGAGAATTGAGAAATTGACCTTTGTTTGGATGGTCAAGGGTAATAATGGGAAGCAAATTTTAATTTTTTTTTTTGCTCGGAATACTCTATATAAAAATAAGTTTAGAATTGTTATTCAAAAAGTTTGGCTTTAAGTTTTAAAAATCCTTAATGTACCGACTTCTATTTAGTAATAACCTCTCGATTGTTATACAAATAGTTCGGTACTAAATATATTACTATGTAGAGGTTTATGTATAGAACACTTTATACAGAATAACATCTCGGTTGTTATACAACATTCTAGTATCATACCAATATTTATTTAATAATTACCTCTCAATTGTTATAAAAATAGTTTGGTTTCAATTCTACTAATATATAAAGTTTTATTGTAATTAGATATGTCCATGGATTGAATTGGGGTAAGTTCAATGGAGTTTTGTTTAAATACCTAACACAATTTATCTTTTTAGATCAGATTGGGTTCGGATTTAAAATTAATATTTAAGTCTAAAATATATAAATTTGTGTTGAAATAAATATTTGATATATTTTCCCTCAAAAAAGAATAATTTTTTTTTTTGATATATTAGTAATTTTGATTGGTATTAATTCACATGAGATATAAATCACTAGGGTGAAAAAGAAAAGTCCACAAACATTCCTTTCTCCTTAGAAAATATAAAATAAAATATGAAAGGAGCATTTATCCTTTCTTCCAAATTTGAGAATATAAATGGTAAGACTTGTTATTTATAACTGAAATGAATTGAAATGATCTCTTAAAAAAAAAGAAATGAATTGAAATAAATGTTATTGAACTGAACTGAAATCAATTACTAATAAGACATAAAAAATATGAGCAAAATATAAATTTAGCTAGCTAAATTTCAGCTAATTAATATTTTATAGTCTTTCAAAAAGCCAAATAGCTAGTATTATAAGAATTGCTCTAATTCTAGATAAAAAAATAATCAGATTTCTCAAAAACTAAATCACCCTGCTCAAATAAGTATATAGTGATCTTCATCCCGAGATACCTCCTTCTTCAACCTCTCTAATTGAGTTTAAAAACAACACAATGAATGAGATTGAGAGTGAATGAGCAATATCAAAATATACAAAACAATTCCATCAATAATAAAAATAAAATAAATAAATGTACAAAACAATGACATATACACATAGAGGGTTGGGGAAGCCTCTAAGTTTATGGCCCATTTGGTATTACTTTGTCAACCTCCAATCTTTTCCCCTACTTCTTTGTTGCCTAATCTTTTTTAAAAACAAAAAGTTCAAAAATTCATTGACTTATGATTGAACTTTTTGGTTCAAACGCTTTTCTACCTAACATGATGAGTGCATGGCTTATATTATTTTCAATGCTATAAGATACATGTATTGAATTGGTTCAGACTGGATGAAAGATCGAGTAGAAAGACTTAAGTAAAGAGTGTTCTTAAAAGATGAAATGAAGTAGGAATGAATTAAATTCTACGTATAAAAATGAAGAGATTGTTAATAGTATATGTAGATGCCTCTTAAAATTGTGAAGTTCAAAATATTAAATTTGGGCAAAATTTTTTTTTTTTTTTTATGATGTGAAACTTATTAATTTTTTCCTTTTCATTCTAATATGCACAGACAAGTTTATTGATTGTCAAAGAAATTTATTCACATCAAGAAAAATCCAAATAGTTGGCTTGCAATTATCATACATTATTGGTCTTATGAAATTTCTATACAAAATGTCAACAAAACCATCCATATCAATCTTGAGATTTTGATAAGAAAAGGAAGTGAAAATCTCATCTTTAGATACTCTTTTAATCTTTTTGTCACCAAGAATTTATATACACAAGTGGTGTTATTGTATCAAAATTGCATTGTGTTATCTCATGTATAATATGAAACAAGAAAAATGATAATTGCAACAAAAGTGTTAGAAATGTAAATCTAAGTATGGTTACATATACATCTGCTTGTTGTTTGTTTGTTTCTTATATACTATATTTAGTATTATGGTTAATTATTATTTGTTCGTAACAGATGAATGCTATCTCTATTTTTGAACTCGCTTAAAGCTGTTCATTGGTTTTTAGAACTTGCGTAAAGCGATAGACGCTTCAATTTGTACAAATCTCTTATTATTCTATCGTGTAGCATTTGGAAATTAATTACATTATTTTAAGCAAGTTTAAGAATCTTTACATGTCTAAATCTAAAATGTGCAACTAATTTTGGATCAAGTATAAAGGATGCACCGAGTTCTAATAAAAAACTGTATTAAACAATCATTGTGAAACATAAAATTTTGCAAACTAGTGTGTTGTGATGGAAAAAGTAGTAAGGGAAAGATAAATTGCATCGATAAGAGTAGCCGATTGAGTACAAACTAGGATAGGTTCGGCTTGGCTCGAGGATTGGTAAGGAATGACTCAGCTGGAGCTCTTAAGTTTGCTGATGAAACTTTTAAGCTCCGTTGGAACTCCAAATAGGTATATTCGAGTTTGAAGCTTGTCAAGCCCTAAAATTCTCGGCTCAATTCCAGCTCGAGAAAGGCTCGGTTTAAAATGAGAATGTGGACAATTCAATTCAAATGTATTCGTTATAACATTTTGTTATTCAATTATAGCTTTCTAGTAAAACAAAAACCAATTTTATGGCTTTCTTTTTTGTCTTCTATCAAAATTCAATAAAAACCTTACTTTTATTGAGGGTTTATAATGATACAATAACCTATTAATAGATTGATGACTCGAAATCTTTTTAGTTTCGTAAGAGTATCCACCACCGATAATAATGACTAATCCCTTTGTTCAATAGTTTGCACCTGTATAGGTGAAACTGCTTGTCATATTTTATTTTTTTCATTTCCAAGTGTAAGGATTAAACCTTAAACCTATGTTTAAGCAAGAAAGAGTTTTTTTTTTTTTTTTATGAAGAAAAAAGAGATTTTACTACATTGCTGCTCCGAGTTTTGATTACTCAGAACTCAAATCTATAAGCTAATAATCAAAACTTCAACAATTTATTTGAGGGTTCAGTTTCTCAAATTTTACTTGAAGTCCTTCCATTGAATTTTTAGTGTGGCAATAACCCCGCTAATGTCTCATATCAAAGATCTAATTGAAAGTCGTTAAACTTTACTTAAGTATTTAAATCCTCTAATAATTTCTCCAAAATTTCATCAATTTTCAACCAAAATTAATAGCTAAATGACAAGGGAGAAAGAGTTGGATGAGGGGACATATGAAATGAAATGAATTGATGACAACCTAACACTAAAAATAGTGGGAAAGAATCTATAGAATGAGTGAATAAATTTATAGATATTAAATGAAAGTAGTACCAAGTTGTAAGAAGAAAATTAAATTTATTGCATAGCCTGTGTTTGGCCCCTACAACTACTAATTAAAGTCTGCCATAACAAGACAATTATATGCACATATCTATCATCTTCCACTACCCCTTTTTTTTCCATTTCATGTTTTCTTAATCGCCCTTCAAATCAAACCCTATTTATTACATCAAAACTAAAATAAAATTTGTAGCCTTTTAATATATCATGGTTGTTAAACTTAGTTGAAAAGAAAACTACAAAATCTAACAATGTGGTTCGTACTATTTGTAAATAAAATTTTGCCGTTAAAACTTTTTATTGTGGTTTCAATTCCTGACAGTTATTAAATGATATTTAGATAGATGTGTCCATTTTAATCAATGTGACAAAAAATCTCATATATAACAGAGTAGTTCAAAACTATTGAGATGATAATTTTATCTTTTGATTTCTGATTTTCTGTGCAATTGGGTTTGATTTGTAAAAGTATAGCATGCTTGATATTAGTTAAATACTATATAGGAAATTAAAGGAGAGAAGTGAAGAGTAGGGTCATTTCTGCTGCCACGAAAGTTTCAATTTATAGTGTTTGATAAAATTGGAGCTATTTTCAAAGGATAAGACAAAATCCTATTTAAAAAATTTTGCATTTTTACCTCAATTTATAGTATTGTTCTTTTTTCCTCAAGAATATTCAAATTCTCATAGCATAAATATTCCTCAATTAGTTACATATACAAATCGCAAGAGAAAAGTAGTACTCCATATTACGATAAACTTTAAGAATTGATTTGATATTTAAAATTAACTTCATTTTTTAATTATAAGCGGAAGCAAGGCGACGGTGTAGAAATGGACATTCCAACTGAGTTGACATCTCCGAAACGCAAGACTCAAATTGAGCGAGATGTTATTGTTCTTATGATATTATTGTTCTTTTAATATCGAGGTAAGTTTATAAAATCATAAGTAGTGTTCATATTGAGTCAGATGTTGAGGCGATTAAAACAGATGTGACATCAAAATTCATGATTTTGGACGACATAATAGAATATTGAGTGTGCTTTGAGATGCTTGCTTTCCGATTGTCCATCTTTTGGTTGCTCCATAATGCCAAACCATTAATACTCTTATGCTTACTTCATTAGACGATGATCAATACACCATGTGCCCATATCTCATGATTATCTCATCAGATGTAGCTTGACACGTCATGTGTCCTAATGATATTTTCCTTCATATCAATAAACACAATAAATTACTTCAAGTAAATTCAGAAGAGAACACATCTAACAGTCAATTTGTTTTCTTTAACCTATGGGTAAAACACTACTAATATATCAAAATTTCATCATCATTTTTCTAATTTTCTTCCACTTCACCTCCACACACCACATAAATCATAGATTCTTAGAAAAAGATCTCATTTTTATTCAATAGTCATAAAGTGCATAAAAATAGGAACTTGCTCCCTAAATACAACACACAACATAAACTAAAATTAACATTACAATTTCCATTTAATCATCATAAAAGCTCTCCATTCCCCCTATAAAAACAGAGCTCCTCTGCTTCTCCAACCTTAAAAAAACAGAGCATTTTTAAAACCTCTCAAATCCTGAAAAGTCCCCCTAAAAAATGGCACCAGCACAAAGTTTTGAAATCCATGTTGGAAAAATTGATGATGTTCAAGAACTAAGAAAAGCTAAACCAACCTCAATCCCTCAAAGATTTGTTAGAGATTTGTCTGAAAGACCTGATATTTCCCCTGTTTTATCCTCTGTTTTTCATGATGTTCCTGTTATTGATCTCTCTAGGCTTCTTAATGCCAATGACTTTGACCTTTACTACAAGGATGAGTGTTTGAAGCTTGCTAAAGCTTGTCAAGAATGGGGATTTTTTCAGGTATTTGTTTGTTTTTGTGTTGATTATTGGTTTCGAGTTCGAATTCTGATGGAATGCTTTGATCGATTCAACTAGTTAGACCCGTCTAGGTGCTCAGAATCAGACTTGTTTCTATCGTACTAATGCTCAATTAGTTTGTAAAAGGTCCTAGTAGTGTCTTTTATTATATTGGTAAATAGTAGCAAAGGAGTAATGGAAGGGTTAAAAAATCTTCACTCTTCTTTCGGTTTTTAAGTTTTGTACAAGCAAAGTCGGTTTTTGTGAATTTTTATTATTATTCAGATTAAGTTTTGACGATTTGATAGATACTATAATGTTAACTTAGTTGAAATGTTGAGTCTCTTTCTACTAAATGTCCTAAAAATAGAATTTTTTAAAAAGGAGTTCTCCTATTAGAATCCCTCCCTCTCTAAGTGGAGAAATAGAGGTACAATACAAACAAAAAAATTCTGCCCTTAAATGAATACTTTTTGTTGCTACATTTATTTTATTCTAATTCATCTTAGACTGAATCTGAATCACAGCTGAATTGAATTAAGTGTCTTAACGCTTACTTAAAAGAAATCTGCAACTTGATGATACCCTATTTTCGAATATCAAACTATCCATGTGTTTGGCTCCGCCGAAAAATATTACTAATAAATGCAGAAAACTTTAGTTCAAAAAGACGTATGATCAACATCGAACCGATTATCGAAAACTAATCTTCTCATGTTAGTTTTTGTTGTGTTTTTATAGGTAATCAACCATGGAATTGATCTAAATTTGCTTGAAAACATAGAAGAAGTAGCCAATGAATTTTTCATGCAACCATTAGAGGAGAAACAAAAGTATCCAATGGCACCAGGAACACTCCAAGGTTATGGTCAAGCTTTTGTTTTCTCTGAGGAACAAAAGTTAGATTGGTGCAACATGTTTGCTCTTGGGATTCAGCCTCACTACATCAGAAATCCAAAGTTGTGGCCACTAAAACCACCCAAATTCAGGTAATTTTGGTTTTACGTAGACCCGATCAGGTGCGACGGGTAGAGGACCGTTGACCCCGGCCTTTGGGGCTTCTTCAACCTTCAGCTATAACTATTTTGATTTGGACTCGCTCACGGTTCTAGATCGGTCCACCTAGAGCCACATTCTGTGGACCAAACTTAAATAGTAGAAAATGACATTAGGTTGGTCCGACTATTTTTGGTTCGAATTTGAGATTTGTAAAAATAGGATGGTCCAACCTGATCTGTTTATTAGTAAATTTGTAATATAAAAAACAATATAAATTTTGAATCATAATTATTACCTAGATGATAGATATAATTATTCTTTAAGTGTAAATTTTAAATCTTTCATCCCTTGTTAAATTGAACCAAATGTCACTAAAATTTGGAGTTATTTTGAAAAAAGTCATGAATTTCATTTTATTTCAATAAATTCTAAACTTTCCTATAATTGTTCACTGACCATTTCATATAGAAAAAATCAAGAAAATAGTGACTTGGCAGTGATCATCGTTGTAATTTACCTTTTGTATCTTGTGACTTTCCTATAAATTTGAGTTATGATTCCACAGATGTAACCGATTGAAACTAATGCTTAATTGTTGTTGTTTGTTGTTTATCTGCAGTGACACAATAGAGAATTACTCAATGGAAGTGAGGAAACTATGCAAGATTCTACTAAAGTACATAGCCAAGAATCTAGGGTTGAAAAGTGAATATTTTGAAGAAATGTTTGGAGCTGCAGTCCAAGCCATAAGAATGAACTATTATCCACCATGTTCAAGACCTGACCTTGTTTTAGGGCTAAGTCCACATTCAGATGGAAGTGCTCTAACAGTCCTTCAACAAGGAAAGAATAGCTCTATTGGCCTCCAAATTCTCAAAGATAACAATTGGGTCCCTATTCACCCTATTCCAAATGCTCTAGTGATCAACATTGGTGACACTTTGGAAGTAAGTTTGAATATCAATTCGATACTTCAACTTGACTTATAAAATTGATCTATTCAGATATTAACTTTATGTGCCAATTTAGTTTTAAAATGTGACATCTTTGCCGATTTTGTCCAATAGTGACATATACGTGTCTTTATGGACTAATTTGACTAAAAAGTAAAAGATCAAAATGATACCCATTTAATTTTAGGACAAGTTGACCGAGAAAACTTGATCATATTAATTATTTAAAGCTAACACAACGCTTCTTCAAATTGACGATAAAAGCTGATTTTCCTAGAAGTTTAGATACATAAATGTTCTTGAAGTATGCTATATTGGCTACAAATTTACTTAAATAAACTTTTGTGTGATTTATTGATCCTTAAGCTTCTTTGATATGACACATAGGCCTTTTAAATTTGTTTAAAATGATTAGTTAACTTTTCGAATATCATTAAAGTGATCTATTGATATTCAAACTTTCTTTACAATTTGCTCTGAATTTGCTTAAAATTACCAAATGTCTATGAACTTGAAATGAAAATACTTCAACTTGTTCAAATCTCCACTTCCTCTTACCTCAGAGATAACTTTATCATTTAAGCAATTCCAACGAATTTAGTGGTCATTCTCAAAATGAAAATTATTAGGATTTTGTTGGACAAATTTCAAAGAATAATGATGTGTCATTCTCAAAATACAAATTATTAGCATTTTATACTTTTTACTTTTTCCACAATTTTATATCTAAAAATGTGAGAAAATTTCAGGTCCTAACAAATGGGAAATACAAAAGTGTGGAGCATAGGGCAGTAACTCACAAGGAAAAAGACAGACTCTCAATTGTCACATTCTATGCTCCAAGCTATGAAATTGAAGTTGGACCTATTCCTCATTTGGTGGATATGGATAACCCTTCCAAGTATAGGACTTATCCTCATGGAGATTATAATAAACACTATGTAACTAACAAGTTGCAAGGCAAGAAAACCTTGGAATTTGCTAAACTTGATCATTCTATTTAAGTTTCTTTCAATTTAGTCCTTTTTAAATTCCATTTAGCCCAATTAGGTATAATATTGTAGGTTTTGGATTGTCTAGTTCTTGATTAATGAATATGTACATTACACCTGAACTTTCTAGTTCTCTCTATGTTATTTAGTTTGCCAATTAAGAGCTAATTTATATCTAAAATGGGTGAGGACGAGCTAATAACTCATACGTGTAGCAATAGTTAATTTCATGGTTAAGTAATGTGAGATATTTAAGCAATATAAATCTTACATTCGACTCATTTGAAGCAAGGAGTTCATATTCGCAGGAAATTCGACAATTAACCATATCTTTGATATTATAAATAGAAGACAAATTTACCTAGAAAAGGATCTCGAAAGTCGAGTGTATAGTATGTGTTGTGCTTGTAGTATTTGTAGTGCGTGTAGTGTTTGTCGTGCTTGTAAGAATTTGGCTAAACATATCATGTAAATGTTTTTCATTTTAGTTTGATACTAACTCTTTAGGCTTCTCAATTTTTCAATTGTCATCCCTTTATAAGAATGCTTACTTTATCTTGATTCCAATCACACTGAATGAGATTATTAATTACCCTTAAACAAATGCCTAACAAAACTCTTAAGGTTTTAGGATCGAAAGATAGAAATGGAGAGAAGAAAATTATTCATTAACTCTTGATTATGATCCAGTACATATAGCAACTTATATAGTTGTAACTAAAGCTGTTAATAACAGCTTAACAAACTGCTAACATAAATGCTAACAACCTGATAAGTTTTCTCACTAATTACACTAACTTCAACATACTTCATTTTCACAATCCCCAAAGAACCATTGCATCATGACTCAATGTCCTTGTTAAAAGATATGCCAGAACTACCTTTTGGAATTGACATGTGGAGTTTTAATGAACCCGGCTGAGATGTAATCCCTTACCATATGACAGTCTATTTCTCATTGCTCATTCTTGTCATGAAAGACATGATTCTTTGCAGTAGCTATAACGGAAGCATTATTGTCACAGTACAATGATATAGATTTTTCATATGGCATATCAAATTCTTGTAGCTAGGAGATAGCTCACCCATTTGACCTCACAACTTGTTTGAGCCATACTCATGTACTCTGCCTCATCGGAGGATCTACTTGCCACACTTTGTTATTTTGTGTTTCAAGAAATAAGTGCTCCTCCAATGACGATGCAAAAACCAGAAATAGATCTTCTTGTTGCTTTAAGTGCCCGAGTCAGCATCACAATATGCAGAGATGTTGAGAGGAGAGTCAGGTTAAGCTGGTTAATGTAATCCATAGTCCATAGTACCTTTAAGATACCTAAGGACATGATTAGCAGCTGTATTTTGGTAGGTTTTTGCATGAACTGACTCAGTTGTTGACTAGGATGAGTATGTTAGGCCTAGTGAAGCAAAGTTATAAGGACTGCTAGCAGTTGTTGTATTTAGCATGCCTGCATCAGTCAATATATCGAAAATGTACTTCGTTTGAGATAACAAAGTTCCAGTTTCATAGCTCATATATCTTTGATGGTAAACAAGCTATGTAAATATTGTTTGACCTCTGTAATGTGATCTTATGTTGCACTAGTAATAGACAATGATCATGATGAAATCTAGTGAAACCAGAATCCATTAATTTCTGTGGAATCTCTTTATGTCAGTCTCCCAACTTGTTTCCATCTATAGAGGGATTTGACAAGTTTACAAACTAGCTGTCGAACCATCGCTATTAGTGGTGATTTTAGTTTTGGAGGCGTCTCCCAATCTAAGATCGGCCTTATCAATACTCGAACTTTATATTTGCTACAAAATATGAGTCCACTAACTTTTATCCATTTCATCACAAAAATAACACGTTGTATTTCAGTCAGCTCTTGTATAATTATAATAGATTCGATATCAAGTAAATATTTTTCATTTTTTACTTTTGAAAAAAAAAGGTTCAGAATATTCATTGGGAAGGGAAACTGATGATTCAATCAGCTAAGTGGAGGAGTATGTTTGAACAACAATCATTCACTCCATTTCAAGAAAATAAAATAATTTCTTTTTGGAAGAAAATCATGCATTATGTTGAACTAAAAAACAAAATTAATGATGGTGCAATCAAATTGTCAGGGAACAATTTGACAAATAATGTAATTAATTAATTTATACTTTTATGAGTGAAACTGATAGTTATGATTTTTTTTCTTGGCATTCACAAAGTTGAAATCTAACTTTGAACTTATGATTAAGAGACAAATAACCTTTACCACTCTACTACAATTTCGTTGGTCAACAAATTAATTATTCAAGCTAAGCTAACTCATTGAAAAACAAAAACATTTAGCTAAGCTTTTACAAGTGAAATTAATTAATTAGTCAAATAATTATGATGATGTGATCAACTTAATTAGTGGTCATATAATTAAATAACATTTTTTAAGATGATTTTAATCAACAGCTTAATGTATACAGTTAAATTAGTTGAAATTTCAATATGAAATTTAACAAATTATACATTAAAAATAGAAAAGAAAAAGTATCATCATGCTTTTTTGTCACAAATAAATAATCAACCCATAATAGCTAGTGAAAAATGACATGAGCTTGGAAGAAGGAGAAGAAATCATTACTTCCATTTACATCAATCCCCCACTTCGTAGGAAAAGAACTAAAAAATTAAAGTGATAATTTTTTGCGCTAACATAACGTTTATTTTTTTACGCAACATGAGCGATTTTACAACAACACCATTACACATGTACATCCTTATCCTCTATGCATCAGAAAAAAAAAAGTCAAACTATGTGAAATATTAATAATATCCTTAACAGGTTAAAAGAATTTTCTGCAAAGTTGCGCCACAAATCACTACCAAATAGATTAACCTTAGAAATTGTATTATTTAATAAAGGATGATAGTCTCACATGTATAAGAAGTCGTGCAACTCCTTAATGAATTACTCACTGGTGTATAAGCTCTTTCATGAGTTACTCATTGAACTGTGATCTTGACATGGATAGATATATTAAATATTTCACATTACCTAATTGAGAAGTTATATGACTTGGTGAGTTAAAATTCTATAATTTACATGTTTACACATATCCCTAAACTTAATTAAAGTATAATACTTATCACACCACTTGAAATTCAAAATTTATAGGACTTCACATCTATAGATGGCCCGGTGTATCTTGATTGTCTACAATTTGTTACCACTATAGCCAAAAAAATGTAAAAATACTTCACAAATGGAGTGAACTAATTGTAGAAATTGTATTATTTAATACATTTTAGACATCTATTCATAATTATTTTGTAGAGTTAATTAAATTAGGGAAAGCACTTTCATAGGTTGATGATGAAGCCAAGAACTAAGAACCCATTATTATAGAAACAATCACCCAAGCTACTACCACTTCCAACATAGGTATCTTGAGTGGGAAAGAGAGGCAATAAAATAAAGAAAAAGAGAGACAAATCTTAGCATATAGGCGCCTTTAAATTATAATATTCCTATATTTATTGAGAAGCTAGCAAAAATTCATAATCAATCGATTCGATGGAGAAATATTATTATGGTCTCATTCCGTTGAACTCAATTAGTAGATGATGTATTCTTTCTTTAGATCAATTATTTTCCAATTTGACGGTATGTTTCTCTATTTTTACTAGTCGGATTCATTGCACCTAATCTATGGTACACGTTTTCTTATTGATGTCATATGTGTAGGTGAAATATACATTTTCTGATGATCGATTAGACGTTTTCTTAGAAATATGATGAAAATTATTTGTTTCGATATTAACTACATGTATATTTTATAATGGATGGAATACTGCGACGTATAACCTTATAATATATGACAAGATTATAAGTAAACTCAATCTTATTGAGAGAGAAATCAAATTATATTAGTAAAGTAATTTTTAATACTTCTATATGCGTTTTAAAAAGTAAGATCGGAGAAATAAGACCTCAACTGAGCCAATAATATCTACATGCTACTGGTTCAAAACCGTTCCAATAGATTTCAGACCCTAAGTCTTCATGTGCAATTCAGTGAAAATCTGATAAAAATTGGTCATGAATATCTATACCAACTTAGTCATGAATAGATGACACTGCAGCATAAATGAATGAGCTACCCTAAATGATAACAATGAAAATAAAAGTTCCAAATTATTACAAACTATTATTGAATAGACTTTTCATTTCATATAGTATTTAGAACCCCAAACACTTCCAAGTGGTGGAGATTAGGTCCGAAAGAGCTCTGATTTTAGAACCCTAATACTTGAGAGAAAAATCTAATCGAGATGGTCTACGTGAAGTTAAGAGGAGCCAAGTAGCTATCATCAATCACAAGTCATTGGAATATTCCTAAGGTTATTACAAGTTGGAATAAAATAGAAATACTTTACAAAAATGGGTTTCAAAGTGGAAGAAGAAAAGAGAAGATGGGAATTAGGGGGACCAACTCAACTTCATGGAACCAAAACCAATCACTATGTCTATATGTTGGATTTCGAATTTCCTAAATTGGCCGTTAAATATGCTTTGCTTCACTTCAATTTTCCTCCACGTTTTAGATTTATTTTTCTAGTGCAATTTTGCAAAATTAATTTGATCAATGCATATTATCAAGTGCTTATGGTGACACATCTGTTTGTTTTTTTTTCAAAGAATGTAAAACTCCGTTCTTTATGATTGAACTGAACTAAACCGAATGAAAATGAACACAACCAAAGTGACTGAATTTGAATGAATGAAGAAGGAATTTTGTTAAATATGGTTGAAATGTATGAAACTGAACTGTACTGCATTTTGCTGAAATTAAAGTAAAAAGAACAAAGACTAGATATCTAAAGTAAATAACTTAGTAGTCGTCAAGTCCTAATAAAACACACAATTTAATTCTTGTATCTAAAATAATACATGAGAATTCATCAAAAAAAATATAAAAAAAATACATGAGAATGTCCCTACTCTTTTTTCTTTTAAACTATTGGTCTCTCAATTAATTTAGATTGCAGATTTACCCTCCACGTATATATTTTTAGAGTATAAACATTGACATGTCATATTTATAATAAAACAACATTTTGAATATAAAACATAAGGGGAAGGTTATAGTTATTTGTTTGTTGATTATTTTTTTTATCAATCATTACTAAAGTAACCAGACAATTTCCCAAAACATAGTGATCTCTTTAAAAAATTATACATGAAAATATACATGGACAATTTTCAAATGAATAATTCAAAAAATAATTTATGTGAAAAAACCTAGGATAATGGCTCTAAAAAGTTAAAATCCAAAAAATTCACGTTTAAATGGTTTGGTTTAAAATAATTCTGAAACTAATGTCACTTTTTTGATCCTAGTTAACAGAACCCGGTGCCTCAAACACCGGGTTCAAAATTGCACAAAAACCGGTGCTCCTAGCACCGGTTTCATAAAGAAAAAATGCAAAACTCGGTGCTCCAATCACCGGGTTCATAAAGAGAAAAGTCAGGAGAAGGCATGTAACAATTGTTTTTGTTTTATATGCAAATATACTGACTATTTTCCTTTTTGGTACCTGTATCAAAACCACTGTTCTTTCGACGAACTCCTTAATTTTTTATTTTCATACAGTGAGTTCATCAAAAATAATCACGAGCATATACATGATTATTAAGAGCAACGAAATATCGTATAAATCTCAAACGTAATTTTAGAGCTTCTGCTTTAGACTCTAAAATTACGTTTGAGATTTATACGATATTCCGTTGCTCTTAATAATCATGTATATGCTCGTGATTATTTTTGATGAACTCACTGTATGAAAATAAGAAATTAAGGAGTTCGTCGAAAAAACAGTTATTTTGATACATGTACCAAAAAGGAAAATAGTCATTATATTTGCATATAAAACAAAAACAATTGTTACATGCCTCCTCCTGACTTTTCTTTTTACGAACCCGATGATTAGAGCACCGGGTTTTGCATTTTTTCTTTATGAAAACCGGTGCTTTGTGCAATTTTGAACCCGGTGTTTGAGGCACCGGGTTCTGTTAACTAGGGTCAAAAAAATGACATTAGTTTCAAAATTATTTTAAACCAAACTCTTTAAACGTGAATTTTTTGGATTTTAGCATTTTTTGGAGCCATTATCCAAAAACCTACAACATATCCATAAATGTGTAATTTTGAAAAAACTAAAATGAAAAAATAAAGTTATATTTTCATATTATAATTTTGAAAAAACTAAAATGAAAAAATAATTGTTTTGGATTCGGAACACAAATTCTTAGTGTTAAAATATAAATATGTTAAGTAAAATAAAAAATGTAATTAAAACTCAATAAATAAAAATAGAATGTGGAATTAAACAGTTGAGGAAAAAAACATTAAAAGACCCCACCACGTGAACATAACTTGAGACTATTAAATTATGTAGCCACAAATCTAATCTAAAGTTCTGTTTTCACAAATTCATAATATGACGGTCAAACCACATTTAAAGCTCTACATCTTTTTCTGTAGCCCTATCTGCCAAAAATCAATGTAAACTTCATTTCCTTGAACACAATATTCATAACTTAACAACTGCTCATCGGACATCAAGTATAGTTTAAATCAAAGCAATTCAATCTCTCTCCCACAACATTAGGTTATCTGCAGCTTTTGCAAACAAGAGGTTATAACAACTACATATCATTTTCAAGTTAGTCCTATTCGTTAGACCATATTAAATTTCATCCTTGTGAAATCAAATGCACAAGAAAAAAAGAACACTATTTATTCCAAGGAAAAATTCTGCTTCTGCATGAACGTCTGTTAATTTCATTCAGAGTAAATCATTCAATAATTTTTCAGTAAATCATCCTGTTGAAACCGAATTTCAACCACGAATACCAAATAAAGGGGGTAGAAACTGTCTTCTCCCGTAAACAAGACTAGACTAGAAACCTTGTTTAAGATAAACTTCTAGCCACTCAAACCAACAAAGGACTTCAATTTTGAAACCAATTCTAGCTAACCGAGGTCATTCGCCCCAGCTTGGAATTCTAAAACTGCTACTAATTAAAAAAAAGGGCTTCAAAATAGATGATAATGCTCAATGAGTTCAGCACACGAATTGCCGTGTCGGAATCATTTTGCATAATCTATATGATGTTGCACATGAGATATAAATGCACCAAATACAAAAATCGTGTCAAGCATACCACCCTAAGTTCAGTTGAGAAAACCATAAACGAAAAAGACAGATAATTAGAAGTTAGCTGTTTATAGCATTTAACATATAGTGGCTCCTGCTGAAAAAGAATATACAGGAATGCATGATTATGGTATCCAATTTCGAAAATCAAACCATTCAACCAATAATTTCTAAAACTGGTAACCAGACAAAAAAAACATAATGCGCAAGCAAAATAAATTTTTTACATTTCTCTTCCTCCAGTGGACCAGCAGCAAAATAGATAATTTAATAAACAAGCACCGGTGGCAGACAGACATGCAACAGACTTGCAGTACTACAGAGAAAAGATATAGGTGTGTCGGGCCGCATTACGGAACAGATAACAATTCTCATCACCGGTGCACATTGTATAGAAGTCGGTTCATACTTGGTTTCTGAAGGCACAATTTACAAGCAACCTCAGCTCCTGCTAAATATCTAACCAAAAGAGGACACAGTTGGTGCCGTTTTAAATTCTGTTCTTGTGCTTGCTTCAACTGTGTTTAGTTCCTTTCAATGTGAATTGCAGCAGCCAAAGTCACCACTCTGTTACTCATGAAGATTTAGATGACCAGGCCAATTTACGCCAAGTATCTGAACAAGTTAGGGTTATCTTTGTCCCGTTCGAGGTAGTCCCTTGTAATCAAATCTTCGATCCTCTTTTTAATTGCTTTGAAATCAGGCTGAAAATTTGAAATCAAATAAATTAAGAAATGGTCCAGATGATAGGAAGAATGAAATATGGATCTGAAAAAAGCATGAAGTTTCGAAAAAAAACCTTGAACATGCGGCCCAACTGTTCAACACACTCCATAACAAGCTGTTGGTGACCTAGAACTTTCCGACTCTTCATGATGCGTACAATGGAGGCATCGATAGCATAGCGTCTGTCCTTGTCAACATCTTCAATGACTTTTTTCTTCTCATCCACAGGAGGAAGAGGAATCTGCATGTTCAACAAAGCAACGCCATTATTTTCAAACATACAACACAAGTTTTAGAAAAGATGTGCTTTAACAGAAGCTTTCCGTACCTTGATCCTCCTCATCTTGTCAGTGAACTTGGAGTTGAATTCGAAGTGATCTGTAGGAGAAATTGTTTTTGTATTTGGCTCTTTGAGAAGAATTTTGTACTTCGCACATGACAAAGAGTGGAGCAGTCTAACAACATCATCATCGGTCAAGTTTAATTGAGTCATAATCTCCGAATAACTTAATCTATCAGAAGAATTGAAAAGCAACAACGCAGAGGCCTACAAAAAGACACAAGAACCCTATATCAATATTCAGCAATATACAAATTTCTAGGCATGTTTCTCTATCGCTGATAAAATGAACAAATAGTTTCAACACAAACTTTACTATAGTACAACCTGGTATGTAGTCACAATCAGCTCCATAGTTTTTGGTTCAAATTTCCCGACAAGATTACAAGTACCCAACGAGTATATCCAGGTCAGTTTTCTGTGCTTTGTTTTTGTTTGATAGAATTCCCTGAAGACTTCAACGCACTTCACCTAAAACAACAATAGATAAGAATATATATTAGTGGCTTAAAGAAGAAACTAATATTTTAACTGTTTATACAACTTCACAAGCATACCATTTCTGCCGGAAGGTTCAAATCAAAAGACTTGTAGCTTGGCCAGAAACCAGTAGTCAAAACAGTAACTGTCAAGTCAATCCCTGGATTAGCATTTGCGTTATTACTCAAGTACTCTTCAAAACTCGTCTGGTTCTCTCTCGCTAATGTCAAATCTGTTACCTGGAAGAGTTAGGAGCACCAATATAAGTTAGCACTACGACCTTTAATATTATAAGGTTGTTACAGTAAGGATCATAAAAGGAAACTAACCATTCCCTCCATTTTCGAGGTGAATTGACCACCACATTGTTGCTTCAGCTTGGTTAAAATGCTCCTCTCATGGTCATCATTAGCACTCTTATCAAAGAGAAGCCGTCGAGCAAGCTTCTTTCTGTCATTGACCATGCAACAAAAAGAAGAAGCATATCAGTTGGGATTTCCTCTAAAGTAACCAAATCAAACAAAATCCATCAGATAATAATTTCCTTACCTATAAAATTCAGCAAACAAGTCTTTGTCGCTAATATAAGCAAGAAGCTTTACCACCTGCATGTCAGAAGTCAATAAAATGGAAAACAAACACAACTATATCGAAGAATTTTTTTACAAAATACATATGATGAAAAGCACACCTTTTCAAGCGTTTCCTCAATAGCCTCGTCACTTAGTTTCTCACTCCCACCTTTCTTAAGTATATTATCACAAAATGTGGCCAATAGTTCTGCACTAGAACTTCCAGCAACACCTTTGTTGCAGAAAACTTCAAAAGCTTCTTTCAATGCCTAAAGAAGAGGAGGATATTCAGACACGAAAATTATAATGTAAAAATAATTACATAAACACTAGTGTACCTTGTGGAAAAGAGTGTGATTTTGAAAACAATCGCTGACATAAGCTAAGTACTTGTCATGCAGCTCAATAACCTTCCTCACGAAAACCTGAAATTACCAGATGCACTAGATTCAGTACATTTATTACAACACGTTTGACCTTCACATGTAGAAAAGCAATGAATCAATTTACCTGTTCTTGTAAACCAACAACATCCTTCTTTTCTGCCTGCAAGAAATAGGGAATTTCTAGGATTAGTATCACATGCAAAATTAACTCTTCTAAATATAGCATCATGTACAGAAATAGTTAAGCTAGAAATGCAACAACAAGAGGATGCAACCACAAAGAACAAAATTCACAAGTGTATGAAGGTGAAGTAATTCAAAATCACATTTCAGATTATCATTATTGGCAGGAAAAGCTAACTACAAACTCATCAAATTCACCTTTCATTCCATATAAAGCAAACAAAATACCTCAAATATCACATTCCAACAAACAAAGAGTATTAAAATTATGAGGAACTAAAGCAAAAGTTAAAAAAAAAGAACATCAATAGGGTAGATACCATAAAGATGGCAACAAACAAAACACGTGAGGGATGGGCTGCCTTGAAACAGAATAACCACAGAAACTTGAAAATAGAAGATGCCATAAGTGAATATTTCTTTCCTTTTTCAAATTTAGTCTTCATTTGTTTGGCTTTATAATATGTGCCAGTTTAGTTGTTCTGTTTTTATTAAATTAACAGTTTAAAATAAGTTTGTTTTATTTTATTTCAAAATAACAGTTGAAAATGACTCCTTATTCTTGAAAAAGAAACTATTTTTCCTTATATTTTCGTATTTTTTTCTGATGGTTATTAACTTTTTTTCTTCTATAGTGCAAACATTTGAAAATAAGATATTTTCTGGGGAACAAACAAAGCCTCAATATCACAAGCGCACATTAATTTGCAAGGGCAGTATTCTTGTCAAGATGATGTATATGAAGAAAGAATCAAAAGAACTGGCCAAGTTGCACCAATACCCAGCTCATTATATTTATGCATCTTTAAAATCAAACTCGCGAATTCAAATTACTATCGCCAGGTATTTTTAAAGCATTGAACGACATAAGACCAAGGATAAATTCACACTGAATAAGTTACTGCTCAGGAAGACTCAATAGCACCAAACCACAGGAATTAAGATTACCAAGTGCATAACTATCAACTGAAAAGAGATGCATTAGATAGGAAGATCATTAGACTTGGTAATTCTATTTCTTCTGAAATAGGGAGAAACTAAGAATATTCACGAGCCATACCTTCTTGTTGCTTGCTGCATCTTCAGCTTGCTTAACCAAAGCAGTGCCTTCAGCAGTAACATGCTGCATTTGAACAGAAAATATTTCAACAAAAGAAAGCAACTACTCTCTTAAACAATCATATCTGCATTCTACAAACCTGCTTAAAAATGCTGGAAACAGGATCTAAGCCTCGAGGAATCTTGGAGAAGAGTCTGAACATGCGTGATAAATCCTCGACCTAGAACAGAATTTTGTTAGATCAATAGTTGATTCCATCTTTGCAATTCATCTGAAGAACAAAATGATTAAATGCTAAACTGCTAATTTCTTGTATGAACCTTGTCGTCTCTAAGCAAAGCATGGCAGCCAGAGTGCTCCTTTTCAAGCAATTGATTCGCATATACAGACAACAATTCATGTTGAACTTTCTGATGACAAAGAAAAAAAAAGGATTAGTACCAACCAGAAATGAAAAGATCAAGCTTAATTAACTCGAGCAAATAACCTTCATGTAAAAACTTAGGATTTAGGATGACAAAACTCTGAACCATAGAATTAAAAGTGGCCATGTAAATCAGAAATCAAATTTGCTACATGAAAAATAACCACTAACCTCCAGCAACTTTGGCTCACTACTGGAATGGAGGTAATGGGCAACCCTATCTTTCTCGCGCTTCAGACACTCTTCAGCCTAGGATCGCCATGAAGGAGTCAGATATAAATTAAGGTGTGCAAGCAGTTCTATACCAAATTGCTAAGACATTGAAAACATATCTACTTACTTTTAACATATAGTCTGGACATGAATCTTCCAGAATCCAGTTAGATGCCTTTCTAGAATAATAAGCTGCTGTATCTTTAAGCATAGCTGCTTCAAAATCATTCTCATAGTAATCCATCTGGCCCATTCCGATTTCAACAAATATATCCAAAACATTCTTTAGCAAAGCTCTGTCAATCTGCTCTCCCTCGCGCTCTTGGTCAATCTGAGTAAAATAAAAATAAAAATATGTCAATCAATCTAGATCCGGAACTAAGTTGAGATGTACATCAAGGAAGAGTAATGCCACCATACCAGAGAAATTACTGCATCCCTCACTTTACCGTTTAATTCTTGGTAAACCTGAAAGGAAACACACACCATAATTTAGAATGTGGCAGCTAAAAAAAGCATTGTTACGGAAACCAGGAAGTTCATGCCAGAAAAGATATCTAGTTAGGATTTGAATTCAAGAGGGAGGGAAAGAAAGAAAAACATTTACATATCTAATCCAAAATGGCTACACAATGATTAAGGAGAAAATACCAGATCACGGAAGCAAGTAAGTCCGACTTCATTGAGGGCTGGGAGTGACCTTCGAGCAATGAAATAGCGATCGAGGTAATGGAAGAAGCGAGAAAGCCACCTAACCATAACTTTATGGTTTGCCCACCTTTTAACAAGTTCTCTCAACATAAACTCATCATGTTTCTCTCTCAAGGATGGCAACACCTGAACCAGAAAACTCGTATTAAAACATATGGGGAGGATATTAAAATCATAACAAATAAGATAAATATAACTTCAAAACAGTGGAAATACAACCAAAAGAAGGAATATTTCTCTCAGAAGACAGCAAAATGTAATATGTAGAGGAAAATCTCACAGCCTGGGGATAATGGATGTCCGTTTAAACATTAAGTACTACCATCTTTCTGGTACGACAATATAGAAAGACCTCATGCTGAGCACCAGAACCCATTATTTTTAAAGAAAGAATGTGTCTACAGTGCAAATGGTTATCAGTTCTCATGCTATTGAAACTACTGCCTGATAAGCTAAATCATTAGTCAATGCATTACCGCATCAAGGAAAAGCATGAACGTAATTCACACACTGTACTATGTAGAAAGTGTTTGTGTCAGCAAATTCCCCTCTTATAACTCACTAAAGCACACAGAATATAAAAGGAGAATACTTCATGATTTATAGATATTTCAGGACGGGTTAGAGATGAAGACTGGGTACCAACCTCTATACTGTAACCAAAGCCCTATGGACATCAAACCAAACTTCAAAAGATGCAAACCAAGAAATACAATCATCACACAGATTATACATGAATACAATAAACTGAACAGCAAGCCTTTATCAGCCAGTTTTTCATTAAAGGAAATGCTATACTTAAACAGTTTCCTGGGTGTGTTGCACAGGCGCCACCCCACCCAAAAAAAAGAACCTCAGCTACAATATGCATATTCATTAATGTATATGTACAAGCATATGTCTCCAGGACCATATACATCAGTCTACACTAAAGATTCCTAGCACATCTTTAAATAAAAAGGCAACTATAAAATCCCCAAACAGATGAATCGCACCTTTAACTACACCAAATAATTAAACAGTTTAGTTGATTATGGACTTCACAGAAGTCTACAAATCAGTTAAATATCACTCACCGTTGTAGTAATGTATTCTTCAAAAGACTCCCGGTACTTGTCATACAATTGTTGGGAGTAATCATGAGGAGGCTTCTGAGTACACATATTGTAGATGGTTCTGCAAATACACCAAGGAAAGTAGAAACCACAATATCATCAGCAATCTAAATCAGAGCACCTATCAATAACATACACACAGCACAAACAATGAAATGAAGTGGAAATGGAACTATACGTGTAGAGCATCATGTAATCCTCAGAGCTGAATTGTGGTTCAGGCAACCCTTCTAAAATATTCTTCAGCTTAGTTATCCCTTTCTGCATAAAGTCCCATCCTTGCTCAAGGTCAATCGTCTTCCGCTCATTCATCGTCATACTCCCCAAACCCTACACCAAAACCTGCAACAACAATAACAACATTCAAATGCAAATCCTCGTTACAACATACAAAATATCACACTCACAAAACAACTCCCAGCTACTTCCTCATCCATCGACCAATAGCTATAACCATAGTTGTGAAAGGCGAAAGGCAAGTAAAGTCGATAAGGGTAAAAAATTGCTTCAAAGCGAGGCAAAGGCGGTCGCCTTTTGCACGTGAGGCGACAAACAAAAAGTTCAAAAAACACAGAAAATAGCAGACAACAGATGCCTCCAATCCTCATCAAGATCAATATCATCAAATCTTCCACTTTTTCATCCTTAGAATGCAGGAGAGGTTGAACGCAGAGGGATCAGTGTGGAAGACTTAAAATGCCTGGACTTCAAGTGGAAGTCAAAAGGTGACCCGCCCAGATAGGAAGGCGGCGGCTTAGCTTGGGCCGCCTCCAGCCTGAGGCGAGAAAGGACATAGCCATTTAAAACTATGGCTCTAACTATACTCAGAACAATCAAAAACACTAAATACAGCTTCAACACAATAAACCCTAAAAATGAGGAAAAATCATCAAAATTTAAAGAACTAGCAAATTCTACACCAAAATCTGCAGCAACAACAACAAAAATCAAATGCAAATCCTCGTTAAAAAAAACAAAATATCACACTCACAAAACAATCCACAGCTACTTCCTCGTAACACCAATATCCATCAACGGACGTCTCTAACTATCCTCAGAACAATCAAATCCCCTAACTACAGCTCCAATAACCAACATCCGTCTCATAATGATCAAAACCCATAACAACAGCTCCAATACAAATAAGCCAAACAATAAACCCTAAAAATGACGAAAAACACCTCATCTCCCAGTCAAGTTTCAATAACATAGCAAATCCTACACCAAAATCTGCAACAATGACAATCAAAAACCCTAACTACAGCCCCAAACCAAACAATAAACCCTAAAAATGAGCAAAAAATCCTCATCTGGCGGTCAAAGTTCCAAAACCTAGCAGCTCGACACAGGCGAAAGATTTAGAGGTAATGATGAGATTAAGCGCGATAAGATTAAATTACCTGGCGTAATCCGCGGTTTCCGAGATGGAAAACAACGAAATAAACCTAATCGGAGATGATATTGACGTAAGATCGAGAAAAAAAGAGCGATCGGAAGAGCGAAAAGCGCGTAATAACATAGAGGAGATACCTGATTCGACGAGAGGAAGAAGAAAGGGCTACAGAGGAGGATGGATGCTCCCACACAGCATTGATTACCAACGAACCAAGAACCACCTATTCAGAGAAAGAGGAGATGTGGCGTCTTTCGGCTCCAGGATCCTTTTTCTAATGCCTCGTTTCTTGCTTTTATTGTTTTATAAATGGGTTTTAAAAAACGTTGGGCGCTTGTCGGATGGTCGAGAATAATTTTTAAGCTAATTGAAGTAGTTTGAAACCAACAATTGGTAGTTCAGTGGTAGATGATGAGTTGAGTTAGAGAAATGATCACGGTTTGAGTCTCACTAGCGTTATTGAAAAAAGCTCGATATTATAATTCACTATATTCTTTTCCAAAAACTAGATTAGTTGACATCTAATCTGGTGTTTGGAAACCAGTTCAATAACAAAAAGTAGCTCAAATTTCTATATAGTAATACGTTTGGAATGTGTTATTTCTGTATCAGGTGGGAGGTTATTGCTAGATAAAAGTTTGTACAATAAAGATCGATACTTTGGAGGTTATTCATGTATAGAATGTTAACTGTACTGATTGAACTAAAAGTTTGAGCTTATAGTTAAGCGATATTTTTTATATTAATTACTGATGTATCCCTCATGCCAATGTTATCTGGAGTTGTTAGGATTCGAACTCATGAGCTTTTGAGGGGAGAGACATTAATAACATGTTAGTAACTGATTGAACTAAAAACTCGAGCTTAGAACTGAGGCTAACGATATATTTTATATTAATCTCTTACACAAATATTAGACAAAAATAACGTGTGGATTTTTGAGGGTGCGGTATTGTGAAAAAAAAGGTTATATGATTGTATAGCGATTTGAATTATATACATGTATTTAGACACGAGTGTTCAACTATCCTCTCATTTATTTATAGAAACAATTTTGTTAACTGTGTAGCGTTTATCACCTTTTACTACACTGTTATAACTTATGTGAGTTTAATGGTTACAGTTGAATTCAAATCAAATTCTCAATTTTAGGTATTTAAATAAAACTAAATTCTCAATACTATGAAATAAACGTTATACCATACCGTATGAAGATTATTTAATATAAAAATGTCTAGTTTTGGATGTTTATTTAGATCACCATATTATTGTTATGGATAAGAATGATTTGATATTTTCGACTAAATTAATAGTTTAATGATACTTTTACAATATTTCTCGGTATTTTAATGGAAGGTATTTGAAACCAATAATAATAATAATAATAAATTATTTGGTTAAAATATTTTGGGGAAAAAAATTAGTTTTTCTTTCTAACCTTCGGCAGAAGAAATAAAAAGAACAAAAGAAAAATAAAAGTGCTTACTTCTATTTTTTCAGAAAAGTAGGTACCATATTCAGCAAATAGTTTGGAACATCAAATTGTGGAATATAACACCAAGACAATACATTCGGAAACTGGAAATAGAAATTCGGGAAGTATTTATGAAGCTCCAACGGGTTTATAGTGAAGGAGATACGATTTTCGAAGTCGGGTCATAGAACTCAAGATTGAAATTTCAACAACTTGGGCAACTAGGTCGGAGCCTTGAAGCATCTATTTTAGAAGCCCATTAAGCCCGTAAAATTGCATCAATATTATTTGATATTTATTTTCATTCTTTCGAAAGTCTAGTAGGAGAAATAAGAAATTATTTTCTAACGTTGAAATATATAGGAAAAACATATATAAAAAAAATTAATTAATTTTACCATTTCAAAAAAATTTCTTAAAAATTGCATGGCAACACCATTTGAATCCTATATGCAAGTAAGACCAAGAAAAACCTATAAATAAGGTAATCATTGACCAAATATTTCTATTAATATTATTATATATAGAGAAAACACTTTACATATGTGTTTAGAAAAAAGAAGAATAAATTTTTGGTTTATGGAGTAGAAAATTGAAAAAAAAAATAAAAAAAATGGAAAATGAAGAAAAAAAATTCCAAGAAATTAGTATTAGTCCAAGTTCTGCAGAAGGAAAAGGCTTTGCCCCAAAAAAAGATTTGCTAGATTTGGAAGCTGGTTCAGTGCATGGTATTAATTCTTCTAAGGTACATACTTGTAATTTAATGGTTTGTTTTTTTCAGCTTTTGTTGTTACTTATACGTAATTAGTTGATTTTCTAAAAAATATATATATCGTACTTCTAACCACGTATATTTTATAACTCAAGTTTGGAAATGAGAGAACAAAAAGTACCTCTGAATGGAATCAAACTAGATGTCACTGTTTATTGTTATTAATAGCTAACTAAGGTTAGTTTGATTAGTAACGGTGTTAAGTCACTTAAATTGAGAATCTCGAGTGCAAATTACAGTATATGCAGTAGACTTTAATCCAGTTGTGAATTCAAAATTTCAATATTAAGGAGCAAATTTTCCTTCTAAGCCAAATTTTTTCATATAATATGTACTCCTTAAGTCTAGAATTGTAAATATGACGGGTTGGGGACTACTCCTACCGTCCCCATCCTCATCTAGATAGAAAATTTCAATCCCATTGAAATATCTCTATTGCCTATGAATATTAGAGTCTTTGTGGGGATCTCTATTACTTTTACTATAATTTAATGTAATATCAATTAAAGAAATATAATATTAAAGTCATTATAATTTTTTTTTCTCTTAATGTTCAATTCGTACGTTATATACTTGAAGTCTACGAAATAAGTAATCATAAATTTAATAATATTATAAAATTTACATATAAAAATAATATAAATATATATTTTAAATAATTTTTCCTCAAAATCCCTATTGAGGGTGGAGATAGAGCTCCCCGTGGATATTAGAAAGGTTTCCGTCTCCATTCAATTCCCGTCTACGGAATTATTTTTTTTCTCCCAAACCCACAATCCATGAAAAAAGTTAATGGCGATTCTCCGTTCCTATTGGGGAGCGGATCTCCAATGAGGATGGAGAATCCCCACCTCAATTACAATCCTACTCAAGTTTCTCTATACGTCTGCCCATGCTTTAATGGAAAAAGAATGTCATTTAAATCGAGGGATAGAAACTCTATGAAAAAGTTGAACTGAAATTTCAAATTCTATAATGGATTAGTTGATTTGTTTTTTTTTAACTTCAAATTTGCAGGTTGAAACTTGGAGAACAACATTGAAGCTAGCATTTCAATGTATAGGTGTAGTATATGGAGATTTAGGAACATCTCCATTATATGTGTTACCCGGAATATTTCCCGACGGAATCAATAAGCAAGAAGACATTCTTGGCATTCTTTCTTTGATCATTTACTCACTTCTCATTGTCTCTTTGCTCAAGTATGTCTTCATTGTTTTGGCTGCCAACGATAATGGATATGGTACGTAAATGCTTCAAATCTTTCATTTTATTGGGGAAAAGAAAGACTTAGACACGTTGAGTTCTCGATCAATTATAATCATACTCATTCGAGTTTGGTTGCATGATCTCTATTAGTAAGATTTTAAGAACAAATTAGTTTGATTAGTAAAGATGAATATATATATTGTAGGAGGGACATTTGCAATGTATTCATTGATATGTAGACATGCCAAGATAAGTTTGATACCAAATCAGCAAGCAGAAGACAAACAAGTATCAACTTACAAATTACAAAAACCAAGTAGTGGAGTCAAGATTTCTTCAGCAGTCAAATCATGTCTCGAACAAAGCTACTTAATGAAGTATGTTTTGTTGTTCACAACTATGCTTGCTGTCTCCATGGTTCTTGGAGATGGCATCCTCACTCCTTGCATTTCAGGTAATTAAAGTTGCAATTTTGTTATTATTGACAATTACGAATCGAATTTTTGGGGCAAGTTTGAAAAACTGACTGTAAAAGGTGCTGAGCACTAGTCTGATGGTTGAGGACCTTCTAGAACTAGTTGGAGACAAGTCGAGTTTAAGCGCTTAGACTGTCCAATCAATAAAAACCGGATTCTTGATTTGAGCGTCTAGACCTAAGAGGCCTATGTGGTCCAAGTTATGTGAAATGTCTAATGGAATCATTGTATTAAAAGGAGCTAGACGCTTAGTTAGGCAATCAGGACCTTTTAGCGCTACCAGAAATTAGTTGGGGACAAGTCAAATTTGAGCACTTAGCAGCCCTAGACAATCTAGTCAGTCCAAATCAGATTACCTATTTTAAGCGCTCAGGTGTGACTTAGACGACCATTGTTTAAAACATTGAATGTAATACCATGCAAATATTGACAATTTAATTGGTTCAAATAATGCACCTACTAGACGCGCCTCACAGTTTTAAAACATGTCTTACCTTATTATTTTGACTATGATGTATTAATAAAATTTGAACACATTCGGTCGTTTCTAAAATCATTAACACAAATTATAATCACTTCAAAGATAATTGACGAACTATTAAAAAGTTTCCACAATATAAATACCTTTTGTATAATTATCAAGTAAAGCGCTTCAATTACTTTGATTTACACAAAACAACGAAGAACGAATTCTTAAAGTTGAACGTGATTTGTTAGTTTGCGTTTTTACAAAAAGTAGAGAAAAGAATGTTCTTTTTCTTAAGAAAATGAAAATACATCTCCTCTCTCTAACTCCTCCTAATTATAACTAATTAAATAAGTCGGATCAGATCAAGTCGATAAGATCTCATCAAGAGTGATCCACCCGAAATATCTAATAACATACGGATAATTATTGATATTATGATATGGATAATTTGTTGGGTGCAGTATTATCTGCTGTGGGAGGCATTAGAGAAGCAATTCCTGGACTGTCACAAGATGTAATTATGTGGGTTTCAGTGGTGATATTGATAGTTTTGTTCCAAGTTCAAAGATTTGGAACAGAAAAAGTTGGGTATACATTTGCTCCAATTATTCTATTATGGTTTATTTTAATAGCATGTATTGGAATTTTCAATTTTGTCAAGTATGAACCTGGTGTAATCAAGGCTGTGAATCCTTGGTACATTATCAAATATTTTGCTACCAACAAAAAGGATGCTTGGATTTCTCTTGGTGCTGTGGTTTTATGCCTCACAGGTAAATATATTATTCGTTTGGTTCATCTGTTACTGTTTATAACGAGTATTATTAAATAAGCTGTATCTAGTAGTTGTTTCTCGATCTTAAATCGAACAGTTTAGATAATTTGTTTGCGGTATGCCAATGAAAAGAAAGTTACAAAAAGGAGAATCAAATGGGACTTAAAGTGACTATTTGGTGTTGTTGATAGATTTAAGTTGATTTTTAAGTCGCAATAGCTATGAGCAGTTGTTTATTAATCCAGCATAACACTTTGATGTTATCTCAAAATTGTCACTTATCTTCGGATTGTCTTAACAAAGTTACTCGATTTTGAATTTTGTTTCAACTAGTCATTTCGGTTAATTTGGACACCGGAAAAATAACATGGTTGTGTACATTAGCAAAAGTAAACTTTGATCGACACATGATAATCACCTAGACCGCCAAGTGTTACTAATTTCTCTTAGTTAGAAAAATGTTTGATAAAAATTGGTGACACATGACGTCTATGTGACTACCATAAAGTCCACGGAGGAATGTAATTTTTATTGACGTGGCAACCGCTTCATTTTTCAGTGTTAAATATTATTTTAACTCGTTAGACCGACTTAATTGAAACAAGATCCAAAGATACCATTTGTTTAGTGTAAAAGAACAAAAAAAACAAAAAACAAATAAGGACTTAAAGCACCTATTTGTTGTTGCCAGAAACAAAAAAAAAACAAAAAAAAACAACAGTTTATAAATATTTATTCTTAGTTTTATGTTAACACTTTATATCTACTCTGTTCAAGTACACAATAAAAAGAACTTCATAATACAAAACAAACGACGACTTAGAGCTTCTTCCTATTAGGTGCTGCTGGTAGATGATTTTTTCCTATGGAAATAGTTACCCCAAGTCTTCTTCTTTTTTTGAAATTTTTTTTTTTAATTAAAAGCTGAGGACCCGGTTAGATTGGCAACCTTAGACCACAAACCCGACCTCAAATATATATTGACTCGTAAGTTAATCAATTTATTTTCAGGTTCAGAAGCATTATTTGCAGATTTGGGGCACTTCAATATAAAATCAATTCAGTTAAGCAGCTGCACAGTTCTTGTGCCATCTGTGTTGTTAGCATACATTGGACAATGTTCTTATCTCAGTAAAAATCCTGGGGATGTCACTGATGCTTTTTACAAGTCAATTCCAAGCAAGTACTTTCCTAATTATTTATTATTATTTTGACCAAATAATTTAACGACGATGATTAATGGCGCAACGTTGTGTCAGATAATTGATCTAATAATGGTAAATAGAAAAGTATCATATCACTTTCTCTCTACATTTTAAGAGTATTATGGTCAAATGCTAAATGTTACTTTTTTATTTACTAAAATGTTATACTTGCATAAAAGATTTTCGTCCATAATTCAAATATTACTAATATCTTGACTAAATTCTCTTATTGAACTTGGTTAAGTTACATTTGTGGTCAAAGTGATGAGTTTGTTTTTGTATTTCGTAGAAATGTTTTCCTACTTAATTTGAAGTTTCTAATATTACAAAATGCAAAGTTGATAGATTGTTACGTCAGAATTTAAAGTTATATTGTTAGTAGTCGTAAAAGTTTTAATGGACATGCGAGTTGTGGATGATCTACTAATTCTAAGAAAACAACAAAATTTCATCGACATATATGATTGTAGAAATTCATCACTTAATTTCATTACTTTTTGAATTTGAGTCAAATTTGATATTACCGAAGTAGGCGAGATTACCATTGTTAGTTCTTAATCCCCAAAAATTTGTTTCTAAGTGACTATAATATAAGTACTCCCAAATTTAAAAGGCTACGATTATTTGCTTAATATTTTAGTTCTTTTTTTAAAGAATTTGCTTAATATGATTTACTGTATAGTAAGGTTTTCATATTGCACCTCCCGACACGCATAGGATGGAGATGTGCGCATAAGAACATGAGTATTACGATAAAAAAATTTGATGTAATGTTGCCCCAAAAATCATCTACCTTAAATTATTTGCTTTTTAAAATCACTTTTGTAAATTTTCCATTTACACAAATCTGATAAACTTGTTTGTTCTTATACTTATGCAGGTGCATTGTATTGGCCACAATTTATTTTAGCAATATTGGCAGCCATAATTGCAAGTCAATCATTGATATCAGCATCATTTTCAATGATCCAACAATCTGTAGCACTTGGATGTTTTCCAAGAGTCAAGATTGTTCATACTTCTCTAAACCATGAAGGCCAAGTTTATGTCCCTGAAATCAATACCCTCTTGATGATTGCTTGTGTAGGTGTCACTCTTGGCTTCAAAAACACTTTGACTATTGGCAATGCTTATGGTAATATTCTTACTTTTAATCACTTTTATTGTGCTTAATTCATTGTTATAAACTATGTGTGAATGACCATTTTGATACTCAAAATAGAGAATTCGATTTGAACTGATTGCAAAACTTAGATCTGTTTAGGTGTTTAAAATCTGACTTATACCTGATTAGTTTCATGACTAATCCCTGATTTATCTCTCTGAAATCCATGACTGCTCGACTTCACACGACTTCTGACACATTTTACTGCATTGGGCTTAATATATATGATCCAATGCCAACGAGAGTGAACTCAACGGAAAGAAAATGGTTCTTGTGGACTCCTCACCTGAGTTTGATTTTCGTTGTCGTTGTTGAAATCTCCAAACCATGTGTAAACATTTATGGTCTTTAGGCTTTCATTGGTCCAATATTGAAGTTATCAGTTCTTCTTCTAAACTTTATGTAACATAAGAAAATACATGATTATTTCCTTACTTTTGCGGTCAAACGCACGCCTAATGACCTTATACAATTTCAAAAAGAAAATTGGTCTTAATTTTATCCTCTCAGTTTGTTTTAAATTGCCAAGGTTAACTCCTAATTTCCATGTGGACATGGTGATACAACATACTTCTTCTTTGAGATCGAATTATGTTGAAATTTAATCATCTAATCAATTAAGCTTTTTATTTTTATAAAAAAATAAAATTTTAAAGTTGAGCATAGCAAGTAACACAATAGCGAAAAGTGAAATTAACATGTCACAAAAATTTCTAAATAAATATTTAACTTTTATATATATTGGAATTGCCACAGAATTCAATTCTGTATGTTAAAAGATAATCTTTGTTCTCTTAATTGATTCAAAAAATTTTTTGATATAATTTTTTTCCAGGAATTGCCGTAACATTGGTGTTTGTAATGACATCCTCATTACTAGTTATAATCATGGTTATGATATGGAAGACAAACATCATCATCGTAGCCATATATATACTAACCATTGGTCTAATAGAGCTACTATTTTTGAGTTCTACCCTTTACAAATTTACCGCTGGAGGCTACCTTCCACTAGTCTTCGGCTTTGTTCTAGTGTTTATTATGTTCATATGGAACTACGGGTATAGGAAAAAGTACGTCCATGAGCTCAAACATAAGATTCCATTGGAAAGACTTTCCGAAATAGTCTCAGATGATTCGATCATTCGACTCAAGGGTCTCGGGTTGTTCTACAGTCAGCTTGTTCAGGGCATAACTCCCGTGTTCAACCATTACATTTCAAAAGTTCCCGCATTTCATTCGGTTCTTGTGTTTGTCGCGATCAAGTCACTGCCAATTAGTAAAATTCCTGTCGAAGAACGGTTCTTGTTTGAACGAGTGAAGGCCGGGGAGTCCATTTATCGATGCGTAGTGAGGTACGGGTACCAGGATACGCAAGATCAAGAGAATTTTGATCTCATGTTGGCCGAAAATTTGAAGGAGTTTATAGGAGGAAATAGTGGTGATAAATTAGAAAAGGAAGAAGAAATGAGAAGAATTGATGAATCAATTGGGGAAAATGTTGTGTACTTAATGGGGGAAAGTGAGGTAATGGCCGCAAAAGGATCAAATTTTATGAAGATTTTGGCTATAGATTATTGGTATAATTGGTTAAGTAGATGTGTAAGGCAGCCTGATGAATTTTTCATGATTCCTCGTAAGAATTTACTCAAAGTCGGGATGACATATGATGTCTAAGACATGAGAAGTTATATTCTACACTGAATACACTCGTCAAATTTTTAAAAAAATCTGTGACAATTCATGTGAGATGATTGATGTTAAGAAATAAATGTATACACACGTCATTGTTTTAAATATTTGTGTCATTTGGTACCATATATGTGTGGTATGTGCTTAATTTTGTGACCTCTAGGATCAACAATTTTAAGGAAGTAAAATGGTGAGATTTGAAAAAAATAATAACAAAAAAAACTTCTGAAAAATCTTGAAAAATCCTACAAATTTTAGGGGATTTATACATCAAAATCAACGACAAAACTCTCTTAAAATAAAAATCTGATTTCTGCGTAATGTTGCTTTTGACAAATGGTCATAAGATAAAGTAATAAGAAAAAGGTAAGAAGAAGTCTAATCTCCGATCTTTTATCTGAACAAAACATATCATCACCAATTGATTTTAGCCCAATTGAAACACTCGCCAATGTGCGAGTGGGGAGTCTAGGGTTCGAATCCTGCTCCTTACAAATTTATCAAAACAACAAAACATATCATCCATCACTTATAAATTAAAGATCTTACAAAAAATTTCTATCACGTATAAAGTACAAGCTTTTGAACAGTTGAAATTTTGAACGTTTAGTATATATATAAAATTTAAAAAATTATTTTGTTTACTCGAGTTTCATGATTATAAGTGACAAATTAAAAATGCCAATACAACATTTTCACTTTGATCGCAACGTAATGCTAAAAATTGGTATACATATTCCCGTTTGTACCATTTTAAACTACAGAACCTTATTAAAAAAAATACAACTTATTTTTCTATATAAAACATTAGAGAATCCCATTTGATAGAAATTAGCTATAAAAATGAGAACCTATTAAACACTTTATTATTACGTATTATTTTTTCTCCTAAAAATACTAAATACAATTAACCGTATTGTTATCCATCGAGCAATGAATTGATTACTACGTTAAAGCATTTGATTTCAGATTCGAATTTCAAAATTGATAAAAATGAAATTCTAAAAAAATAAAAATAAAAGTTAGCACAGTATTTATTAGTAATTATTTTTATTTTTATTTGTCAATAATATCATTTCACACGGTGTAATTAATTAGCTAACTTGTAAGGTTTCAAATTAGTTTAATTACAAATTGCAAAATTTCACACGGTTTAATTAATGATAATATTGACACTCATTCAGTTGAGAAAAAATAAAAATTAAGAAAGGAAACAACAAATTTAGCATATATTGATGCATTATAATTGGAAAACGCGTTTCAGAATTTAGAATTTGAATGAATTTAAGGTAATTAAGTAATCTTTTCCTATTGGGATTTATCTTTAAATAATTAATTACAAATATTAATCATATGTTCCATATATTTATACAAGTGACTTTTCAGTTTAATTATCAAGTCCACGAATTTTTTTAGAGTTACTGATTAAGTAAATTAAATCTTCATCAACACCATAATCCTTCTCTTCAAACAGGTTTGTTTTTTGAATGAAATAAAAATACAGGTTTGTTTCTTACAAGTTTTTATAATTTCTTTTGCAATGTATTATTGATTTTGTTGATAGATTTAATTTCGAGTATAGAATAATGGATAGGGACGTAGTAGAAGAAGAAATAGTTGATATGTCGGGAGAAGAAAGTAATGTCGGGAATGAAAAAGGAGTCGGAGATGGAAAATCCCTTGCAAATAGAGAGGTTTTCGATTTGGAGGCTAATCGGGTAAAGTCATTTGGTCGTAACAATGTTAAGGTATGTATTTACTAAACTTTTCATTCGTTATTATGTTTCTTTTCTATCGAACCCGACTTATTGAATTTATAGAGGCAAATAATATGTCTGTGGGGATAACTAATTACTCACCAAGTTGTATTGCAGAAAGACTATTGGTCAGTATTGAAGCTCGCATTTCAATGCATCGGAGTAGTTTACGGGGATTTAGGGACTTCCCCGTTATATGTTTTACCCGGGATTTTTCCTAACGGGATACAACAAACAGAAGATCTTATGGGTGTTTTGTGCTTGATTTTCTATTCGATCATTATAATCACCTTGGTTAAGTATGTTTTGGTAGTTTTATCGGCTAATGACAATGGTGAAGGTAATTAAGTAACAATTAATTAATTAAATAATTATACAAATTGTTTCATTTAATTAATCTTGATTAGAATGAGATTAATTTATAATCACATACATTTTTAGGAGGAACATTTGCCTTATATTCGTTGCTATGTCGCCATGCAAAATTGAACGTGATCCCGAACCAACAAGCTGAGGATGCGCAACTATCGAATTACAAGTTGGAGATCCCGAACTCTCGATTCAAGAGGGCTTCGGCTCTAAAAACGAGGCTCGAAAATAGCTACATTATGAAATTTGCACTATTAATTATGGGCATGCTAGGAGTTTCTATGGTCCTCGGAGACGGAATTCTCACACCGTGTATTTCAGGTAATCAATTTTGCCTCTAAACTTACCAAAAAAGCTTCATTTAGCTCAAATTTACCTTTTTTTTGAATGAATTCTGTCTTGTCTCAATTTACTTATACTAGGACAAAGTAGAACTCGAATTTTTCCATCCAGTGAGTAAGATTGTTTGTATCATAGGTTACATAGACTATGTTGACAGATAGATTGTAGTATATATCCGGGGCATCACGCCATTAGTTTACCGATTCAATGTCTTCAAGTCACGCTGAACTAGTTTAAATATTTGTTAAAGTGCAGTACCACATTAAATTGTTGACCCAACGCACAATGTGACTCTAAATTATTAGTTTAGCGGACATATGACTTGGTGCATTGGACATATACTATAAGTTCTCCGTTAATTTAGACGGAAACAGAGAAGAGCTTTAGCTACATACGAAAGGTTTCACTACATGTAATATTCTCTCAGTAGTTAAACTATCAAAATTCAGTAACTTACATTACCAATGGAAATTTCTTAGTGAATGCAGAATTCCGTTGTAATTTGGTACTGCGGACTGAATTTGGGAGACGTTACTGATGTTTTATACCAAAAAAAAGCCATACGATTTATGAATTTCGACATATTTTTGTCAATTAACTATCCGAATGTTTTGTTTTGGCTTGACCATTAAAAACGGGGTAATATAACATATTAATTTTATGCAGTATTATCAGCAGTCGGTGGCATAAAAGAAGCGAGTGATCAACTCACCGATACAACCATAATGTGGATATCTGTAGCAATATTGATCCTTCTTTTCCAAGTCCAGAGACTCGGAACACGCAGAGTTGGATACAGTTTTGCTCCAATTCTCACATTATGGTTCTTTTTCATCGCGATCATCGGAATCTTCAACATTTTCAAACACGAACCGAGTGTTCTGAAAGCCGTGAATCCATGGTACGGTCTAAGATACATGATCAAAAAGAAGAAGGAAGCATGGATTTCGCTCGGGGGTGTGATTCTGTGTCTAACCGGTTCTGAAGCTTTGTTTGCTGATTTGGGGCATTTCAATGTCCTCTCCATCCGACTAAGCTCGTGCTCTCTCGTTATACCATCGGTGACTTTGGCCTATTTTGGACAGTGTTCTTATCTTTATCATAATCAGGGAGATAGTAGCCAAAGTTTCTACAAATCTCTTCCTAGTAAGTACCCGATTTCGCCGAAAAGCAGTTGAAATTTGTTCATATTTATTTTGAGTTGATTAATTATTTAATTTGTTCATATTTATCTTGAGTTGATTAATGTTTATTTTTGTGACAGAACCAATGTATTGGCCACAATTCATTGTAGCAGTACTAGCCGCCATCATTGGTAGTCAATCGTTGATTTCGGCTTCCTTCTCGATCATCCAACAAGCAGTAGCACTCGGGTGTTTCCCACGTGTTAAGGTTGTTCATACTTCCTCAAAACATGAAGGTCAAGTTTATGTTCCCGAGATCAACACCATTTTGATGTTGGCTTGTGTTGGAGTTACTCTCGGCTTCAAGAACACTTTGCAAATCGGCAATGCATATGGTACATAACTTTTACTATTTCTATATCCTTCTAAATTTGTCCAAAAATAGTCTAATGTCGCTCTAACTTTTAAGTACGACTGATTAGTATATTCAAGTTGCTTAACGTGTCATGATTGATTAATTAACTTTTAATTTGTGCAATTTGCAGGAATCGCGGTGGCGTTTGTTTTCGTAATCACATCTGTGTTTCTAGTTCTAATCATGATTATGGTGTGGAAGACAAATATCCTACTCGTAATCCTCTACGTCTTAACAATCGGAGTGTGTGAATTGTCTTTTTTGAGCTCGACACTTTACAAATTTTCCGATGGAGGTTACCTTCCATTACTATTTGCCTTCATTACGGTGTGGATAATGTTCATATGGAATTACGGGTACAGAAAGAAGTACACCTACGAGTTGGAAAACAAAGTCTCAATGCAACAACTCACCGACATAATCTCAAACGAAAATATCCACCGTGTTAAAGGACTTGGTTTGTTCTATACTCCACTAGTCCACGGCGTAACTCCTATCTTTACCCATTATGTTTCAAGCATTTCATCCTTGCATTCGGTTGTTGTGTTCGTCTCAATCAAATCCTTACCTATCAACAAAGTCGTCGTGGAGGAGCGGTTCTTATTCCAAAGAGTGAAGCAGGGCGAGATGATCTTTCGATGCATCGTGAGATACGGATACAAAGACTCGAGAAAAGATCAAGAAATGTTCGAGACAACAATGGCGGAACGGTTGAAGGTGTTCATCCAAGAGGAAAACGAAAACGGGAATAATACAGAATCAGAACTAGCCATAGTCGATAAAGCATTGAAGGATGGAGTTGTGTATCTGATGGGGGAAGGATTTGCAACGGCTTCAAATGGATCATCATTAGTAAAAAGATTAATCATTGATTATCTTTATAATTGGATTAGCAGATGTGTGAGGCAGCTGGATGAAGTTTACTTAGTTCCTAGAGAGCATTTACTCAAAATAGGCATGACTTATGAGGTTTGATCAAGTAAACTTATCAAGGTTAATTTTTAAGAAAAAAGAAATCAGAATTACTTTTCCCTAATTTTCAATTTGTAATTTCTGTTGTGTGTTATTAAATATTAGAATTTTACTTCTTTGATTATCATTCTTATTCACTATTGTAGAGTTGATTAAAAGTTTGAGGAAATTACATCACAAATTAGATTTTAATTAAATATTACATTTAACAACAGTTGATTTTAATGTTTTACCAATATTGATTTATCTTATCAGAAATTGTTTTTTTATCATGTTTTTGTCAAATAGACAGTTTTTTTTTTATTTAATTATTTAGTCAGTAAAAGGATGATATCTTACTTTTCCTGCAAATAACGTGAAAGAAACACTAAATGAACAAGCAGATTAAGCAAGAAAATGAGCTATTTATCAATCTCAAAAAAAAGAAAAAGGAAAAAAAGTAAAAACAGATGGAAATTGATGAACAAACTAACTAGTAAAAGTAGTTGAATCATGCATACATTCTAGTAAAAGTACGTAGTTGAATCATGCTTATTTCAGTGGCGACTTTGGTGGACATAAACCATTCTATGCAAAATTTTCTAGATGAGTTAAGGCTGTTAATTTTTTTTGTCATTATTTCTTTTATATGCTTCCTTCCAAATATTAACTCTAGTCTCAATCTCAACATTTTATATTTTAGCATTGCTGACAGCAAGCGTATGTCAAGTTCAAGGTTGCTTAGCAGACATTGAAGAAAAATTCACTTGACAAACGTTTGGCTGCCATTGTAATGCTAAAATATAAAAGATTGGAGGTAGAGTTAATGTTTTGAAGGAAGGCATATAAAAGAAATAAAAAAAAAATACGCCATCAAGAATCCGATCACACCCTCAACTCCTCTAGACAACATGCATCAATTAGTTTTTCTCATCATCTCTTTCTATCTTCATCAAGGTAATTTAATCTCGATTTTCCTATCTTTTTTACAATGCAAAGTTTGTCAGTTTCGTATCAAATTTGTTGCCTGCGAAATTTCATCTGCACATATTTTCACTCTATTCTTTGATACTGTGGACCGAATTTGGGAGACGTTACTGATGTTTTATACCAAAAAAAAGCCATGCAATTTATGAATTTCGACATATTTTTGTCAATTAACTATCCGAATTTTTTGTTTCAGCTTGACCATTAAAAACGGGGTAATTGAACATATTAATTTTATGCAGTGTTATCAGCAGTCGGTGGCATAAAAGAAGCGAGTGATCAACTCACCGATACAACCATAATGTGGATATCTGATGCAAGAGATTTTTTTTTAAATTACTCTAAACAAAATGAGTTTTGTATTAAGTGTAGGTTATGTTAACAGGATGATTACGTGTTGAAATTATATGATGACAACTTTGTGAATTGAACTAATATTGTTGTTTTGTTTACGTGGCTATCTTAAATTGGATGGACTTAGTGTTTTTTACATAAAATTTGAGGGTCCTAATCACTAATTTCCAATGAGAAATTGCTTGGAAAATCAAATTAGCAGATTAAGCAAGAACAGTGAGCTATTTTTAATATAAATAAAAACAAATTTACAAATAATATTTGCAAAAAACAAATTAGTAGAAACATATTTGCAAAAGGACTTTGGTGTCCTTTATCAATATGTAAATTAGTAAAAACAAAATTAGGCATTGGATTGGTGACACATATTGTATTTAGTTAATTTGATTTGTTTTTGTGAAATAAAGTTTAAGGGTAGGTCTATTCATTCTCAATGTTAGATTTAAACTACAGATCTTGATAATGGTTTATAGTGAAATCTACAGACTGCTTACAAATAAGAGCTAAATTTTGACGAAATGAAGACTCGAACTTCAACACTTGTACCAACCTTAGGAACATATTTGCAGAAAGACTTTGTTGTCCTTTGGCAATATGTAAATTAGCAAAAACAAAATTGGGCATTGGATTAGACACGTATATTATAATTTTATTAAATGATTGGATATAGAAAATGCAAGGAATAACTGAAAGAAAAATATAATATTAAAATCAGTATTGAAAAGTCCGTTAATTACATATTTTTTTAATTAGACACAGTCCACTATATAATTAAGAAATGTAATTTTGTCAAGTGTGATTAATTAGTCTAGTTGTGTTATGGAGAGGGAGAGTGTAGTGGAAGAAGTGTCAATGGAAGAAGTGAATAATCATCAAAATGGAAACCTCATAAGAAAAGATTTATTTGATTTGGAGGCTGGTGGAGCTAGATCTCATGCTCATAAGGTATAAATTAAAAAATTAAGTATAAATTGATTTCTTTTTTTATATAAATTAATAACTGACGTCCACTATTGTAAACGAAGGCTACCTGAACTCTATTTAGGTTCTCAAAATTGAATATCTGATTTGAATCGATTGGTCCGATGCCGCTTAGACGTTCAAAATCTAACTTGTCTTCGACTAGTTTTCGACTAATCTCAAAAGTACTCGACCGTCCAACTAGTGCGTAATACCATTTACTACACTTTTTTACACCATAGCAAAGCGAGGACAGTGCATGAGGGAGAGAATGCAAGATCACCAGAACCTATCCTAAAAAGAACGGTTCCAAATCTACTCCACTAAAACTAGACATGTTCATAAATTGGGGCGAACGAGTTTTACACTAATAATGTTGTCCAACCTCAGTTCAACCCGCACTATATGTATATCAAGCTCGGTCAAAACTAGAAAAACTAATTCCTAAACTCAGCCCAACACGAACAACTAATATTTTTGCCCACTTAAGCAGAATCCGTTTTGTTTTCCTCCATAATATTATTCAAATTTAGTATAAAGTATATACTTTCTTTCATTTGGCTTTATAGCTTCCCTTAGAGGTGTAGGCGCTATTGTTACTTTGTCTTTTATTTACTTTGTTTGTATTTTGTTTTATTTTCCATTGAATTACTTTTTACTCCATGATTCAATGGTAGACAAAACAAAGTAATTGATGCTTTATAAAAAAAACAAAATAAACATAGAATTTCGTGTAGATAATTTCTCAACATAAGCACGGGCTGGGTCAGGCAAGTTGGGCTAGGGCCGAGCTTGATGTCAAATTATAGGCGGGCCTACGGTTTTTTGAACACATCTAACTAAAACTATGCATGAGACTTCAACTTTTTTTTCTACAAAATCATCCAAAAAAAATTCAATTGAACACTTATAGTCCACTAAGATCATCGAAAACACCTTATATCGGTAAATCCTGGATCTGTTGCTAAGTTTTGTTTGAAAATATCTACCTAGCACCTTCTTAGTTTCGAACTCGATAAACCTCTAACGGCATTGTATTTTGAATACAGATGAAGAAAGAGTGGGGAACCATTTTGAAGCTAGCGTTTCAATGCATAGGAGTAGTATATGGAGATTTGGGTACATCTCCATTGTATGTTTTTCCTGGAATTTTTCCCGACGGGATAAATCACACCGATGATCTACTTGGTGTGTTATCGTTGATAATATATTCTATCATCATTATCACCCTCGTCAAATATGTCTTCATTGTTTTAGCCGCCAACGATAATGGTGAAGGTATATATCGTCTATAGATGAATTGTATTAAAAAATTAACACTAATTTTTAAGAGGATAAGATTCAAATATTTGCTCCTAACATATATATATGCAGATATGAATGTTTCTTAAATAATAGGGTGGCTAAAACTCTTCCTATTAAATACCTTTAAAGGACCGTCTTATACATATAACGTTTATTTAGACAACGTTTATTTATACATATAAAGTATAACGTTTATTCACTAATATGTAGGCATGCCAAAGTGAATGTGATACCAAATCAACAAGTTGAAGATTTAAATGTTTCTAATTATGAATTGGAGACACCAAACCATAGGGTTAAATTGGCTTCAAGTGTGAGATCAATGCTTGAAAATAGCTATATTATGAAGCTTTCTCTATTGTTTATGAGCATGCTTGGTGTTTCTATGGTTCTTGGAGATGGTGTTCTCACCCCTTGCATTTCAGGTGAATTTCAAGTCCATTTAATTTTATAATTTGATACAGGATTGAACATTTGATCGATTATAATCACGGCGCTAGTTGCAAACGTTGCGAAAATGTGCTTATAACTGAAATCGATATTCATATCTAATTGTCATATCAAATATTGTAATTGACAACTTAATGTGTCACGTTATAACGGTGTAGAATTCAATTTTTGGATGTTAGCGAAAAAGAAACTTTTGGAGGTGTTTATTTGGCTATTTCTACAAATGTAATTAAGAAACTTTCACTAGAAACTTTTGTCATATTTAAGCATTATATATTTTTCCTATATTAACATGATCAATTTTTTAAATTTTTATTTCAGTGTTATCAGCAGTTGGAGGAATAAAAGAAGCAGATGACAAACTTACAAACACCACAATAATGTGGATTTCAGTAGCAATTCTAATTTTCCTATTCCAAATCCAAAGAATTGGAACCCAAAAAGTTGGTTACACATTTGCCCCAATACTTCTCCTATGGTTTGGATTAATTTCATCAATTGGTATATACAACATCATAAAATATGAACCAGGGGTATTAAGGGCAATTAATCCATGGTACATAGTGAAATATTTCAAGAAAAAAAGTGCTTGGATTTCACTTGGTGGTGTCTTGTTGTGTCTTACAGGATCTGAAGCTTTGTTTGCTGATTTGGGACATTTTAATGTGTTGTCTGTTCAATTTAGTTCATGTTTTGTCCTGATTCCTTCTGTTTTGTTGGCTTATATTGGTCAATGTTCTTATCTTTGGGTTCATCCATGGAGATGTCCCTGATGCTTTCTACAAGTCAATTCCAAGTAAGTGTTCTATTCATGGCTTAATATAGTAGAGTTATGTATTTGTGTCAGTATAGTAAAAGACGTTAGTCGGGCAGTCGAGGTTTTTTAAGTAAAATCGGAGAATAGTTAGGAAATTATTTAAGGATAAGTCAGATTTTGAGTGTCTAGATAGGACTAGACGCTCAAATTGGTCTAAAGCGGATACTTGATTTTGTGCGTATAGACGGCCTTCATTTACAACAGTGATTTGGCCAAATAATCGATTAATCGCCTAAGTTTCGGAGATATCTTATTAGCTCTTTTAAATTGTTTAAAGTGACAATAGTGTAGTGAAAGACGCTAGACATTAGTCAGGGATCTTCAAAGACAATCAAAGACTAAACGGAGAAATGGTCGGATTTTGAGCGCCTTTATAGTCGAGTCGGTCCAAATGAGATTCTTGATTTTGAGCGCCTAAACGATCAAGTTGATTCAAATCGGGTTTTTTATTTATTTTGAGCGTCTGGGTCATCTAGTCGTTCCAAATTGAATTCTTGATCTTAAGCGCCTAGGCAGTCTAGTCGGTTCAAATCATATTCTTAATTTTGAGTGTCTAGTCGAACATACATTTGAATCGGTCCAATCAAATTCTTGAATTTGAACGCATAATATGCTAAGTGGCCAAAATGTTATGCAAGAAAGTTTGGGGTCTAATATCATGAAATTTAGAAGGTTAATCAGATTATCAAATTCTTCATCTTCTATAAATCTTTGAGTGAGTCCTTAATCTTTCAAGTTGAGGCATTAACTCTTATAATATTGGAAGTCGATACATGAGAGAGCTCTTTTTCAGATCAATTATAATCATACACATTAAGTTTTCTTTGCCAAATTAGTTAGGTGTGTGCAATGATAATTTGTTACGAGCTCAATTAAAACACCAATTTAAAAGATTCAGGACTTAATTTGTCAAATGTCTTTTCCCCCATTACTTTATGCAATTTCTTACTTGTTACTTGCAAACTTTTTTCTTGGTACAGAGTCTTTGTATTGGCCACAGTTCATTGTAGCAGTATTGGCAGCCATCATTGCTAGCCAATCACTAATCTCTGCTTCCTTCTCCATAATCCAACAAGCAGTAGCACTCGGGTGTTTTCCACGAATTAAAGTTGTTCATACATCCGCCGAGCATGAAGGACAAGTTTATGTTCCCGAAATCAACACTCTTCTAATGTTGGCTTGTGTTGGAGTCACACTCGGATTTAAGAACACTTTGACGATTGGCAATGCATACGGTAAGTATTTATCAACTATCAGTATTTAAAACGTAAGTTAACATTTTTAATAGTAATAACGATTTTATATTTATTTTTTTCAGGAATTGCTGTGACATTTGTTTTTGTGATTACATCTTCATTTCTAGTTCTAATTATGGTTATGATATGGAAGACAAATATCATACTCATCATTACCTAAGTCTTAATCATCGGTGTGATTGAATTGATATTTTTGAGCTCCACTCTTTACAAATTTTCTGATGGAGGCTATCTTCCTCTACTTTTTTCCTCCATTGTTGTGCTCATTATGTTCTTATGGAACTACGGATACCGAAAAAAGTACGTATACGAGCTTGAAAACAAGGTCACGGTCGAGAGGCTAACGGGCATCATCGAAGACGAAAGAGTTCACCGAGTTGAAGGACTCGATTTGTTCTATACTCCATTAGTTCACGGCGTAACTCCAATATTTACTCATTATATCTCGAGTGTTTCGTCTTTGCATTCAGTGGTCGTGTTTGTATCGATCAAATCATTGCCTATAAGTAAAATTCCTGTGGAGGAACGGTTCTTGTTTCAACGAGTGAAGCCTAGGGAGATGGTATTCTGTTGCATTGTACGATACGGATATAAAGATTCGAGAAAGGATCAGGAAACGTTCGAGGAAACGATGGCGAGTCGGTTGAAGGTGTTTATACAAGAAGAAATTGGAGGTAATGAGATAGAAAGAGAGTTAAGATTAGTTGATAAAGCATTGAAGGATGGTGTTGTGTATTTAATGGGAGAGGGAATTGTGATGGCTTCTAAAGAATCATCTTTTGTTAAAAGATTAGCAATTGATTATATTTATAATTGGCTAAGTAGATGTGTGAGGCAACCTGATGAAGTCTTCTTGGTTCCTCGTACACATTTGCTCAAAGTTGGCATGACTTATGAGGTTTAATACATGATTTCGGGTTTCAAAGAGATGTAGATGGGTGGAAATACTTATCAAGAAACTGTTATGAAAGGGATGATTAGATATGAATAAACTGAACCGACATGAGAAATCAAAAGATTATATTAGTGAGATGTGTTTATATCAAAAATCAAAATATTTTAAAAATGTGAGATGAAAAGAACTAGATTTGAATCACCGCGTGCAATATATAAGCATAACATATGTACATGGTGTTCAAACTTTTCTTTATGTGTATGTCTCATTCATGTTCTAAACTTTATAAATATTCAAATGTGAGTGTTTTTTCTAATATTATATATAATTAACTTTGCTTAGTTAATTATTTCATTTCAGCAAAATTTCGAGTAGTATAATTTGTTGATCCTCTACGTATAAAATAACACCAATTTAACCATAATATTGTAGAAATTGTGTAAGTGTATAGTTCCAATTTATGGAACTTGACGTGTCAGTAATTGGTATTATTTTTGTACGTCTGTTAATAATTTCTCAATAATTTTAGCTATTAATATATGGGCTTGGGCTGAATTTGGATTCAAAAATTAAGTTATAAACCCAACCCGTACAAACTATATATATTTCCAACAATAAAATCATATTGTTTAATAAAAATGTTAAAATTCATGCTTAAAAAAAATTAACTAACACAAAAGGTAACTTAATAAAAAAACAGCATTCCTTCTCATCAAATTATACTATATATAAAAATATAAAAAATAATAATATTATAATAGTTAGTGTAAAATTCAACATTGTTTTTGTTAATTCTAAACCTTAAGTCAGCTATCAAAAAAAAAAAATTTAAATTTAATCCGCGACTAGACCGTTTTAGATCAAGTTGAATCTAATTTACTATGTATTTGACCTATTGAACGGGTTGCTGTCCGAAATTGTGAGTAAGTATACCAGCAATTCGTTCGAAAAAATTCGTACTCAATTTTACCATGTATATTTCACTTTATCTAAATAAATTTAGCTAAGTTTAAGGTATTTGTTAATATGGCATAAGAATAAGTGGGAGATGTTTTCAAAGCACAGCTAATGTTTTTTGTCTCCCATATTGTTTGTTTTACTCTTATTTTGATGCATCTTCCCATGTGTGTGGACTCAGATATTTTCATGAACACTTCTTGACAAATGTGAAAAAAAATCCCTGAATTAGTGCTTTTTCAAACCCTAACTTCAAACCCAATTGGAAAAATCTTTTGCTTATTTTGATATAATTAATGAATAGTGTTTACTAATTATAAGTCTTTTTTTTTTTGAATAAAAATGGGGTATCGAGTCAAAGGGAGAGAGAACCGGCTATCCCAACTAGGTTGGCACAACCTATCCTCAACCAAAGACCCGACCCGAATATTATTAAAACAAAAAAGAAAAGGTTACAACGAGAGAGAAAAGAAAAAACTACACTATGCAAACCTAAATTGCTCAACCTGCGCAAAATCATCAGAAATAAAGCTATTACAAAAGGTTGGACAAGTATCCCACCAAATAGGCATATCACTAAGTGCTCCGTGCTTTGCCAAAGCGTCTGCTACTCGGTTTCCTTCCCTGTAGATGTGCGTGATCATGACTTCCATTGAGTTAAGATGCGATAGACACTGCATCCAAAGACAACGAATTTCCCAAGGAACATGTCGCGAACGGCTTCTTATCAAGTCAACTACATAAGTCGAGTCACATTCAATCCAAAGCTTATGCCAACCCCTTCCCCATGCCGTCATGATAGCATATATGGCTGCCCGAATCTCTGTGATAAAAGCAAAGGAAGTATGAACTCGGAAACAGAAAGAGCCACGAGGAAAACCTCTTGGGGTTCGAAAAACCCCTCCTGCCCCAGCTCTAGAAGGAAAACCAGAGACCGAACCATCCGTGTTAACTTTTACCCAACCAGGCGGGGGAGGGAACCAAAACACGCTAATTATGTTAGGAGCCTTAGGGCGCCTCGCTTCCACGTCCAGTTGTCGAACAATATGGAAATCCGTCATAGAGTTTGAAATCGTTCCCTTTGAAATTGAACCTGCTTCTCGTAAAGCAGTCCAAAGATGACGAAAACAAACATGAATATTCGGCCTTGTGTCCTCAAAAACAGCGAGGTTTCGAGCACGCCAAACTATCCAAGTGATTGTTACAATTGCAGCCCGCCAAAGATCTCTAATTTGCGAACTCAGAGTAATTTCCATAGCCGACTTAACCAGGTTTACAAAAGAGCCTGTAAGATGTAATTGCTTTCCGAAGAGAGAAGAAACCGCTCGCCACATTGCCGAGGTAAAAGGGCAATGAACAAAAAGATGATCGATAGACTCACAAGCAAGCAAACATAGGGAGCACCGAGAGACTACACAAATTCCTCTACGCATAAGATTATCCTGGGTAGGAAGATATCCTTGTATTGCACGCCAGATAACCATAGATCGAGAAGGTGGAATAAAATAATGCCATATAAAATTGCACCAACGCAACCGAGGATGAGAGGCTAAAGTAACATAATATTTTTTTACGCTGAAATTGCCATCCAGCGCCATAGACCAGACGCAGCTATCCTCGTCCTCACCACTAGGCTGAATAGCCTCAACTTTGTCCCGAATATTTGCTGATAGGGATGGGAGATTAGCCCAGCCGTCATCATCTCGAAAAGCTGACAACAACTCCGTTTTTCGACGTGACTCAGATCTAGTAAGCCCTGCCTGCTGCCAAAGAGGAGGACTGATCCACTGAGAGGTCCAAAAGAATAGGTTAGACCGAGCACCAATCAACCAAAAACAATGTGAAAAAATATCATCATACACCACTTTAACCGAAGTCCAAATAGAAGAGCTAACGGGTGTGAACCGAACAATTCCATTGTAAGTCAGAAAGCGACCTCGTAAAAGACGCATAACAAAATTATCTCCTCGTATCAAGTCCCAAGCTAACTTTCCAAGCATTACTCGGTTAACCATCGATAAATCCTTTATGCCAAGACCACCGGACTTAACTGCTTTACAGCAGAGAGACCATGGAGTAGTAACAAGCTTTCTTTCATCGACACATCCTGTCCAAATGAAATTTCTAATTCCACGCGTAATTTTTGATAGCAATCCTGTAGGCCATTTATAAACTGTAAAACAATGAATAAAAGAACTTGTGATAACCGAGTTCACGAGAGTTACCCGGGCAGCCATAGATAAACAACGACCCTTCCATTTACTGAAGTGTGAAAGGATTTTATCTGCAATTGGAAGTAAATGTAGCGTTTTTGGACAGCCAATAAAGAGCGGGACCCCAAGGTAGCGGAAAGGCAGTGTTCCTGACCGAATTTGCATGATGCTAGATAAAGAAATAACCCGAGTTCTAGTCACCGACTTACTAAAGTAAACCGCCGATTTATCCCAGCTTATAACTTGACCCGAAACATCAGTATAATGGTTAAAAAAATCACGAATAGCATGCATATTTTTAACTGAGGCCTGACAGAACAAGAGAGTGTCATCAGCATAAAGAAGATGAGTTGGGAAATTCGATGCACGAGTGTAGGACATGGGATCTAATTTCTTAGTTTCCACCATTTGCGATAGACAACGGCTCATATAATCTCCTGCAATAGCATATAAAATAAGGGAAAGGGGATCTCCTTGTCTTACACCTCGAGAACAAGAAAAATATCCGTGACTACCATTCCTAGTGAGGATCGAAATCCGAGAAGAGGAGAAAATATTCAACAACCAATCTCTGAATTGCAGACTAAAGCCAAAGCTCTCCATAACAGATAAAATGAAATTCCAGTTGGTAATTTAAAGTTAATTAATTGTGGTCCCCTACTTCCCTGCATCATGGATTAAAGAAACCCTAACCATAGACATTGTAATTTTATTATTTTTGTCAAGATCTAATTGTATATTGATGTTAAATTAATGTATTTAATTTAAATTAACCTTTGGATTGAAGAACTAGCTAGAAGAAATTGTGAAGATTCTCTAATCCTAACCTAATGAAGATTTTCGTTTTGAGGGAAACCTAATGAAGATTTAATAAACTAGAATTTGGTTAGTTTTCTCAACAAAATCCACTAATCATTTGTCTTTTCTCTTTTTCTGGTTGACTTTTTATTAGAGATTGGAAACGGGTGGATGGAGAGTCGAACATTCCAACTAGGTTGACACTTCCGAACAGACCAACCAAACCCCACACCCTAATTTATTAAGGTAAGAAGAAAAAAATATAGCAAGTAAAATAAAGAAAGCTAAAAGAACCGGTACAAAATTCGGCCACTGAAGTTATCAGAAAAAAAAAAAAGGTACAAAATTGTGGAAATGAGTCCCACCATTGACCATTTAGCAACCAGAGAACTACGTCCATAATTAGCCAATGCCTCTGCAACCTAATTGCCTTCGCGATACACATACACATGAAATCCATTTATTTTAGATTTTAAAAACCTAATATTTTGATTAATTAATGATGAGTACTAGTTAAGAAGAAGATGATGAATTGAGAAGAAAACGAAAAAGCAAAAAGTCAATAAGTAGATCAATATTTGCTAAAATAGGATTTCATTTTATAAAGATCACTTCACTTTATCTAAATTAGTTTATTTTATCTAAATCAGTAAGGTAAACACAAGAATGATGTTTTGATTATTGAACCGTCCATCCATCAATTTTAAAACCAATCTAGTTTTGGATTCTTTGCAAGATCTGTGTATAAAACTTTCTGAAAAACATCTAAAAAATATCATCATTTTAACATCTATAGATCATCAAATATCACCCTTAATTAGCAGTTTTTGTCAACGAATCTCAGATATATCATGCAAAATTTCTTTTTTTGGGACCTTGGTTTTCCAAATCCAAAATATGTCATCATCAAAAGGCCTTTATCAATTGACTTGATCCTAATATATTTATATGCTTGAGCTTAAATATATGGTTACAAGTAATGGTAACTATGAGATCAAATAGACAATTTGCAATTTTTATGTTGGGACCAAAAGATGAACTTAAAAGTAACCACAATAACAATCAATATATGTAAACAAAATTTTAAAATTTTCGAGATAAAATTATAAGGAACGTGTACTGATAATTATACATACCTTGTTTTCTGAAACCACTCTTCTCGTGATGGATTCTGACTATCAGATAGAAGCAAACGAATAACATGTGCAACTCCACCATCTGCTATCCTCAACACATTTTTTACGTGCAATGATCGATGAACCAGTTATAAAGTTGTGGAGGTGAATCCAAGGAAACTTAAACGCAAACTATTGATTAGAAAACTCCAAAAAAACTTTATAAAAATATGTAGAGATCTATAATTTTCTACAGAACACCCAGAAAGTATTAATTATGAACTTATACATAGATTGACAGAGAGCATTCTGATATCAATATAAAAATTCTGAATCTGTCACTCAAAAGTTTGGATATAAGAATTTTTTTCAAATACAAACTAAAATCAATTATTTCATATTTTTCACTAATAACTTCTAAAACTAATACGTTAATATCATCTCACGAAATTAATCAGGAGAATTAACCCATCACAAAAATGAAGAAAACATTATCTACGACCAATTCATAAAATTAATCATCAAAATCAAAATCTATATATGTTAATCAAAAACAAAATCCAATCAAAATCTCCTCGAACTAGAACTAGAACTATTTCTCTTCTCAAGAGAATCAAACTCAAAAGTACCATCTTGATTCCGTCGGTAATTACCCCTAAATTCCGTAGGAGATTCTTCCAAAACATTACTAGAGCTTCCCTTTTCTTGATTTGCCGATCTATCTCCTTCAATTTCTCTATACTTCTCCAAATACCTTCTCAAAGGACCTTCATGATCATCAAATCCTAGACTCACCATAGCCCAGCAAACGTCGTCTCCATTCACCGTCTTCCTCCGCTCCTTTCGACACCTCTCCGATGCTTCTCCCGTGACAAAACTTATGAACTCAGACACACATTCTTGCATTGTTTCTTTAGCTTCTTTCGAGATTTTCGCGTTCGCTGGCAAGATTTGTTTCATGATCCGGCCGACGTTTGCTATTGGTAATAGTCGATCTTGCTCCTTGAAGTTTCCAGTTTCTTCATTTGAGCCCATATTGTTGTCCTCCATGTTTTCTTTATTTGAAGGTCGGCTTCTTCTTGGTTACCCAAGTAAACATAGTCTTATTTCTAGGTCAAAATATATTCTCTAAGTACATGTTTTATATATAATATAGATAAGTATTTGTATACGTATCTATATGCATGTATATTGCTAACAAGATGTATATATATTTCATACAAGCTATAGCTATATATTGTATGTAAGGAGTGGCCCGTGCTAGACACTAATGTAAAAGATGTTATTAGACCTAAACTGTCGGTTTAAGTTTTAGTTAAATCGATTTCTTGATATAGTATTAGAGCCTCTGTAACAACTTTTAGTTTAATCGATTTTTTTACAGCTTGATAACTTGAGTGAGTACTGAAAATGGGGTGCAATGTTTAAGGAAGAGGGGGTCAAAGGAGAAAAATTTCACCTAACAGCGGAAATGTTGATGTTTGAACCTACGATAAGAGATTTTGTTTTGGCAACAAAAAAGTTAGGTAAGGCACGTAATAGTGGGTACACTCATTCTCAATGAGAATTTAGCATAAAATTTACAAATCATTTATCAATAAGAGCTAAATTTTGATGTAGAGACTCGAACTTCAAACTTCAACCAATTGAACTACTGTTATTATAAGAAATTGTGTGGACCAAGTACTGTGTAATGAAACAAGTTATTTGTCCAGCCAATATATATATATAATGTACTTTGACAAAATTCAAGATTCATTTTCTTCCACATGAGAACATTATAGAAGGCTCTGAAGATTTATAAAAATTTGAAATTTCAAGTTGACTGATTATTTAATATAATATCAACTAATTAAATAAAAAATAATTAAGTAAGTGGATAATTATAGTTCCTATAATGTGACATCACATCATTTAATTATAGTTTATATTAGCTCCAAGTTGGAAATAATACATTTAACATTCCTCATATACATTAATCAATTTTTTATATATTTATTACAAGCAAATTAACAATGAGTGAAGCTAAAAAAAAAAGAAAAAAGACAATGAGTGATACGAAATGTATTTATATATAATTAGTCACAAACTTAAAAATATATATGAAAGAAATAGGATAAAACATAATATTAACATGAAATAATCAAAATATTCTTCGTAGATTTCATACTTTCATGAAGAGAAATTAGGGAATTTTGGTTTATTTATTATTTATTATATACAATTCATGGACATTTAAGAGGAATAACATTTTTAGATTTGTATGAAATTTTGACGCAATATTGTGGCTAAGGACAATGGTTAACTTAAAAACCTAAATATAGCTTTCATGATGTATAATTGGATTCCATCTCTTTATTTATAACCAATAAGGTTAGACTATTTGGTATCTTTTTTGTATAAAGTTTCGATTTTAAAGCGAATTATTACTTGGCATAGATTACACCAAATCCTACCTGTAAATTGAACAATAAAACAAAATAATCACAATAAAATAATAAATATTGTTTAATTTTTACTCGAGCTTGCATCATCCTATGCGACAGCAAGTTGTTATTTTATTAATTAGTGCTTCAAATTACAGGAGATTAATGTTCGATTCTGTTCAAGCATTCTTACCTTTCTTTTATTTTTATTTCTTGTTTGTTTTTTTGAGCCTAGTCCTTCTGATTAAAAAAGATGTTCTGAAAATTGGATATTAATTTGAATTCAACTAACTTCTTGCTATATAGTTGAAAATTTTAAAACTCATGTATATATAAATGCACTGATTTTAAATATCTCCATAAACATATATTTTTGCACAATTTTTCTATGGTTATTTTATTTTTTATAAAGTAACCATTACTTTGTCCGTAATCATTATTAAATGAGGGTAGTGGATCAAAAATCCAATGGTGATGAAGGCTAAGTAATGGTTACTTTAAAGTAACCATAGGCTACATCTATTTTATTTCAACATCTATATGAATATATCAAATAAATTTGATAAAGTACCTTTGAAAAATAATTACGCAGTAACGCTTACATAAAAATATAAAATCTATATCCCATGCGGTGAAACTTTAGCCACTATGTTAAGACACTAGACTACTCTCTCTCTCTCTCTCTCATGAATTCATGAATGAATGAATGAGAAAACGAATAGATATCTTAGAGAGAAATTCCGAATTAATATGTTTTTTTAAAACGCCCTCTTGGAAATACAATGTCTCACTCTTAGAGATGGCCTTTGAATTCATTTGCTTTTGGTTTAATATGGTATAACAATAGCAGGTTTTCCCCTTTGTGAGTCCTTAATTATGTAAGTTCTCACGGGTTATCAAAACCAAGCTACCTGCCATTGCTTCAAGTTTTGAAGTTTTGAGTGGTTGAAGATAACATAAAGAAATCGTACAATTTGAGTTGAGGCAGCAAAAGAAATTATATCTATGGTGCTATTCCTTTAGCTCGATCCATAACATTTTCATTGACATAATGTCTCTCAATCGCTAGGTTAAAATCAATCTCAATCACTAACTTAAGACATTCACCATCAAATATTCATTAAATAGTTTGTGTTTCAATTAAAATTTGTCACATGTATAAAAACCGAATTCAAAAATTTTCAAAAATTGTCACGATCAAACAACATATGACGGACAAACAAATGTGCATCATGTATCTAGTGTCATCTATTGAGAAAAATGACATGTTCCTTGACCTAATCAATTAATTTGTTTATTGACTTGGGACCGATGCGCGGCTTTGTGCTTTGGGGTGTCAACCTAGTTAGAATTCCTTAACTTAATCATTCCGTCACTCAACTTTTTATTGAAAAAAAAATAATTTATTTAAACTTCTTTTTTTCTTGAAAGGACCTAATCAATTAATATATGATATGTTAAAAAGTAAAATATACATTATTAATAGTGATATAATTAAAAGCATTGACTTACCAATTAAAAAAAGAAAATGAGAAAATTAATATAGTGAATTATATAATACAGAAAGAACTTGAAACCCTAACAGTTTTCAAGACAATATATAATCAGTTTTACTTAGGATTAAACATTTATTTGCCCCATGTGGTATCTAAAATTGTAGCTTTTGCCCCTTGTAGTATGATTTGGTAACATTTGTCCCCTATGGTATCCAATTTTGTCATTTTTGCCCCATGATGGATGGAAATTAGATAACTTTTATTACATAATGTCATTTCAAATTGTAAATTTAGCAAATTTGATGGCATGAATCTATGAAAAATATGATAATTGAACTGATCGAGAAACTAAATTTTTCCATTTTTCATCCATCTGGGGGAAAATGCCACTAAATTGGATACCACAAAGGGCAAATGTCACCAAATCATACCACAATGGCAAAAAACAAAATTTTGAATACCACAAGGGACAATTAAGTGTTTAATCCTTTTACTTATTATTTTAAATTTTTGGTTGAATTAATTAGTTGATAAAGTATTTTTTTTATTTTTAATCATGAATTCGAGCCTTAATAGCTTCACTTATTGGTGGATTAAAACATATGTCAAAATGTATTTATGTTATGCACATTGTAAATCTAAAAAATATTCACATAAAAAATGTGTAAAAATTTAATATATAAAATATAATTGGTTGCATCTATTGGCTCGAATTTTCGTTGAACTAAAAATAAAAATTAACATGCAAATGAAAACAGTTGACTGTGAAACAGTAATCCTGGCCGACATTAATGGATTCTCATTCTCTCTAAGATTCCTTCCATTAAAGAAATATAAATAGCTTAATGGGTGTAGAGTGTTGGAATGCCTTTTTTTCTTATATACTATTTTTAGATCAATAATTTATTATTCATTAGTATTATTAACTAACACGATATTGTTACTGATCCTCAAGTTATTCTGATTATTACATTCAAAAATAAGTATGAAGTTTTGGGTTGAATCTCAAAATTAAAATGTAAACTTTTTAAAAAAGAATAAAAATAATTTGATATTATTAACAATATGGTATAATTATTAGCAAGGTCAGCTCGAGCATTTTAAAACTCTTAGCCGAATGGAAGATTTTAAAGCGCGTTTCTCGAGTACAGTGTTATAATTGGAGTTCTTTTATTATATTCTAAAGGCAAAACACATATTTAACCCCCTGAACTTTATCAGTTTTAAGGATTAAGCCCTTGATCATTTATTTTTCCACATTAAGCCCTTGATCATTTAATCCTTTATTGATCAAGCCCTTTTTTAGCACCTTTATCCAAATTGAACCAAATCAAATAAATAAAGCAACATAAAGGACTAAAGTAAGTATTATCCAGAATATTTCTCATGTAAAATTAACAATGCAACGCTAAAGATATATGTGATTCTTCTTCCTTTGAGTTGTTTTGTAAACGCAATTTTTTCATGAAAGTTGCAACAACAATAGTTTTTGCTAGTATTGGGAACTAAATTGCATTATTCAGTAAAAGGTGTTTAATTGATTGTTGAAGAAGGGCAGAGAGTTGCTTAAATTGGGAAATTCGGATGAAACTTTTGGACCACTCATGAGATGTGACTTGAGAGTACAATTTTAAATCGATATTTCGAAGCTTTTTTCCTTACATAATATGATCATGTAAATACATCCTACATGAACATGAGATATAAGTGTACAATGTTTGAGAATAATATGATTAAGAAGTGTCTTTTTTCCAGTAGAATAATCATCTTTTTTGGAGGTTGATCGCATGTTGAGTTCTAGAGAATGAGGAGGTTTAGTGAAAGATATTCGTTTTGGTCCCTTATATTTCTTTCTTTATTTGATTTGATTCAATTTGGATGGAGGTGTTAAAAAAGGGCTTAATCAATAAAGGATTAAATGATCAAGGGCTTAATGTGGAAAAATAAATGATCAAGGGCCTAATCCTTAAAACTGATAAAGTTCAGGGGCTTAAATATGTGTTTTGCCTATTCTAAATAGCTCCGTATCAACATGTCGTTCTTTATATTTTTAAAGAGTACCGTACTTTAAAAGTGTGCTCTAAATTTTCTCTAGCCGAATCCTCCTTTTTTTTTTACGTTTGATTGAATAAAATTGGCTTAATCCATTATTACACCCTCAAACTTGGCAACATTAACCCTTTGCCACCCTCAACTTTCACAATAACAAAGTGAACCTTTCACACAAAAGGTAAAGTGAGAGTTCACTTTAGCCAAGTGTAGGTGTGTAATGGGTTATTACGAAAGTTGAGGGTGCTAAGGGGTTAATGTTGCCAAGTTTGAGGATGTAATAATGTATTAAGCCAATAAATTTATTTTGGGCTAAATTTTATGATTTATTCTTTATCAGGGGTCATTTAACATTTTTTACTTTTGTTTTCTCATATTATAAGTGTTATCAGCAGGTTCTTCATATGAAATCATAATAGGTTTGTCTACCATGGTATAAATCTGGCTTATTTAAGAATTAAGAAGTCATTTTTGAAGTTAACGACTTTAAAATCGATTCCAAAATAGAGTCGTTGTATATAAAAAAAAAAGGTTAACAAGACATCCTATTATTTTTATATTATGATCTATGAAGATTAAAACTCATTTAATGTACTTTTAAATTGGCTTACTTGTTTCTTTTTGTTTTTATTTTTACTTACTCGGCTTTTTTAAGAATCATTTTATTATAAGTTTAAAAACATAAGAATTCTTGTTTAGGATCTTAATATTTTGAGCCTTTTTAATTATGTGGAATCTTGTGGGGTTTTTATTTTCCAACCAATAAGACAAGAAAACATCGATCTCATATGTGGGATAGTGTTTGGACTTTTTAAGTTTTAACTCGTTTTATAATTCTTACATTTTTTAATGCCAATTTGTTCTTTAAAATTCTATTTTACTTGTCCTATGGGAGTATGGATGAAATATGAGTCAATTCATTTAGTGTTATCCCATACAAAGAGTTTGAAAATAACAAATCAAATTTGTTTTGATTTAGGATATGATTTATCTATTTGGAATTGCAATACTATATGTAATGTTGACTTAAATTTGGGGTGATTATATATGTTCGCGATAGACATATATATGTATATACAGTACACATATAGAAACAATCAACATATATATTAATCTGAATTGATACAATAATGTTAAAATATTGATGATTTTTATATGATTTTTTTATCTTCTTTTATTTTATTTATGAAATCCAAGAACATAATGTTAGATTTCTGGTCCGTATGTTTAGCTTTGGGCAATAAAGGCCCAATAAGGTCAACTGGATTTGAGTTATCCTTACTACCCCAAGCCCAGCCCAACATTTTAATATGTCAATGTATAAATTGAAAAGTTACTGCGTTTCTATTTCACCATTTTTTTTTTCTAAAAATTTGTGTGCAATTGCAGTTATATTAATTAAATAACAAAGAAAAACTTCCGTGCCTCTGATCATAAGTAGAGTGTTTAACCACTAGGTTAACACATTCACCACTATTTTACCTTTTTACTTTAGCTATTATACAACAACAACAACAAAGCCTTAACCCGAAATGATTTGGGATCGACTATCATAAACTATCATTTTTTTTTTGTTTATGTCATAAGGTGTGGCTACGTTCTACTCTGGCCGCCAAAACCTACCGCAACCCTCCTATTTTACTCGGGCTTGGGACCGGCTGCAAATGCCACTAAGTGACACACACACTGAGTTATTACTTTGGCTATTATAACGGTGATAAATGAAGATAATACTAGTTGCTCTAATTCTTAGAGTTTTTAGTTTTTTTTATGTTATTTAAGTATTGTTTGGCTATAAATTAAAACTAACTATTTAGAGAAAAATCTCACAAATGGTAATTTGAAAAAAATTCCAGAAACATGATTCTCATGAAATTTGTGGTTCAAAACAATTCTATTTTTCTATTTAGTCATTCTAAGATCGTTTGTTATTATAACGAATTTTATGTTAAGTGGGGACAAAGTTGGAAGATTTTTAAATTCGGATTTAAGTTTAATATAATTTTAATTTTAATTTACTTAAGAGTTGAGAATTGGGCTCTAATTATTTTTTATCATAATAGCTTTTAGTATGAGCTGGAAAATGATACTGTAGGCTCAAGCCTGCTTTTATCGATAGAGTGGGCTCAACTGGGCTTAGACGATACCTTAAATATACAACCTTAATTAAGTTTGGTTTAATTTCCAATGGACATGTCTACTTGTATATATGTCAATTTTTTAAGTGAAAAGTTTCAAAAACGATGTTCGTGATTTACTGAATTTTAAATAGGAGTATGTAATTTAACAGCTTGCAAATAAAGGTATATGGTATGGTTTTTTTGTAATTAAGGGTATATGATATGAATATTTTTACAAAAAAGAGTATTCGGGATCACAATATTGAGTTCTGATGGTATTTTTATATTATGAACAACTTATATCTATATATTGACAAAAATATTGATCACCCAGATCGAATTGCAGATTTGTAAAATGGACTTAAACATCAATTAAGTCCGTAAACCGTCAAATTATAAAAGAACGTAAAACGTCCATAATATGGTTTATGATTTCGATTTGAGGGTAGAAAATGTTACTAATTGATATGTTTTATCGATATGTAAATGTAATTTTTCTTAAAAAAATGCAAAATGTACTTCATTGTTAATAAAAGTCAAAGTGATAATTTATAATACCTTATTTTGCAAAAAACTTCGTATCACATACTTTTATTTGCAAAATGTCAAACCACAGACCTTTATTTACCAATTGAGTAAACTACAAACATTATTTTTTAACTTATTTTATTTTTTAATATAGTAACATGATTTATAAATACAAGTGAATTCGAGCATAACTCGAGCTTAATTCTTGTTCATAAGTTGCTTTTAGCTGTTTGTTTATTTTACTTACAGAATTCGCAATCAGCTTGCTAACTTTTTTCGTAAAATGATATTGCATTAATTATAAAACTCATGAAGAATTATACAAGTTGCTCATGAACGACTTGCTTATTACTCCTTTGTATTCCTAAATGAGTTTATCTAGTAGTAAATGAAATGATATATAAGTTTAGCAAAATAAATATAATTATGGCTATGTAATCTATCAAAAAGTTATGTAAAGTTATGTAGTTTTATACTTTCCCATTTATAGACTAGTAGAAATATTGTCATTAAAAAATAAAATAAAATTTGCTCATGAATCTGTTTGTAAATATTATAATTGAGTCTACTCATGAATTTTCGTATCGAATTTTACCGTGTTCAACCTTACTTCGTTTAACCAAACATAATCGAATTTTGGTTAAGTCAGACGAGAAACTACTTATGAGTAATTGAACTCGGTTACAAACTTAAATATGATCATAGGGTTAATTACACCTAAGGTCATTCAACTATCAAAAATGGAACCCAAAAGTCATCAAACTAAAAATTTGAACACCAAAATCATCAAACTTTTCTTAACATTGCAACCAAGGTCATCTTCGCCGGATTCCGATAATAACTCTCGCCGGAGTAGCCACGTGGCTGCCACGTCATCTAAAAAATGCCACATGTCATTAAATTTGTCTAGTCATTAAAAACCCAACCAAACCTACAATACCCAACCAAACCTAAAAAAAAAACCGACCCAACTCAAATTAATTACAATTAAATATATTTCCATCACCCAACCTTCTTTTTCATAATACAATTAATTACAATTAATTTGAGTTGGGTCGGTTTTTTTTAGGTTTGGTTGGGTATTTTAGGTTTGGTTGAGTTTTTAGTGACTAGGCAAATTTAATGACATGTGGCATTTTTTAGATGACGTGGCAGCCACGTGGCTACTCCGGCGAGAGTTATTATCGGAATCCGGCGAAGATAACCTTGGTTGTAATGTTAAGAAAAGTTTGATGATTTTGGTGTTCAAATTTTAAGTTTGATGACTTTTGGGTTCCATTTTTTATAGTTGGATGACCTTAGGTTAATAACCCTATGATCATATGATCGGTTTATTTATGGATCGATACATACTTGCAGACTATATAACCTTTTACACTTAAAGCTAATTTTTAATTACTATTTTTACAATTTTCAAAATTCGCTTCATAATCAAACTTTCCTTTCTTATACTTTTTCAAACACGCCTATAAAATCGACAAGTCAAAAGAATATGAGGATTAAATATAGAAAGACTTTTCCATGAAATTCCTTCGATGATAAATTAAACTAATATCTTGCTTGATTGCGATTTGTATCCTCTAGTTTTGTATTAAAACTTAAATTTTTAATTTGATTGTTAGTCTTAATTTCAAATATTATAATTAGCATTTCAAAACTTCGTTGGCTATGTTGATAAAGCTGAGTTCTACATCGTATCAAAGCCTTGACGCTATAATTTATATTAGTGACGAGTCTCCACGTACAAAGTGAAGTTCGGATTGAATCATATTGAAGTTGGTGGATATATAATATTCTGGTGCATAATGAGTAGCGTCTCAATGAAAAAGACCGGAGCAAAGAGCGCTTCTAAGAGATAACGATGAACTGGACCACATGTATAAAATCGAGAGGGTGTTACGCTTATATATAGCAAGTTAGTGAAAGATTTTACGGTACATTGGCAATATGTGCCTCCCTTAATTATAAACTTAATTCATATTTTTCAATTATACTTTAAAAACTCGTAGAAACAACATGTTAACCTTCTAGAGCATCTCCAAAAGGTTCTCTATTTGAGTACCTAAGTTAAAGTTTGAGTAGTTTGGATAGAAATTCAACTCCAATAGTCTCTTAGTGACTCTTTAAATCACTAAGAGCCACACTTTCTCTCCTCAAATTTAAGAGTCAATATTTTATATTATTTTTAGAGAATTTACTAAGAGACTCTCGGAGATACTCTTATATTATTAAGGAATATGGTGCACCATAAATATTCTATAATTTCTCATTTAATATACGTAGATGTGCTTTAAAGTTGTAAAAGCGATATGTTGATTTCGATCAAGAAGGAAAATAACTTCATGTATGCCATACTTGAAAAATATAATTATTATTAGATTATTATATTTTTTTGGTACATATTAGATTATTATATTTTTATATCTAATGCATATTTAATGTTATCAATATACATTTTAAATTTTTCCAATAAAATATACATTTTAAATTGAGCTTTTACGCATTTTTTTTTACTTTATACCAATATTGAGAATAATTGCACCTTATCCTATATATAAATATGAAGTATGTTTACTATAATTATTGAAGAGATATCAATGCTTGAAAGGGGAAAAAAGAAAAAAGAAAGTAGGGGTTCATTCATTTTTAATCAACCAACGGGTTCAAACCCCGCCTTGGGCATGAAGCTTTTTAAAACCTTTGGTCAGACTGTAATCTATTTCACGCTTTGAAGTGCTTGCAAGCTAGTGCATTCGAGATTCATGTGGTGTACAAATGTGCGGTACTATTCAAAATATGTTGTGCTAATACAACTAACAAAAGATATACATTATAAATCAACGAATCTAAACCTGATATGACCTAAATCATTTTCATTGTTAAAAAAGAACTCATTATACGGATCTAAACCGTAGTGATATCCAAACCCGTGAATATGAATATTTATAATCAGTGATTGAATTTAAAAAGAGTTGGTGTCCACTCATCATAAGTACTATCAATTAATGAAGCTAATATATTTAAGGCTATTAACCTAATTAGATGCATAATTAAGCATAACCATAACTTAATTAGCCCTAGAAAAGTTTAAATCCCTAAAACTTCACGTGGAATGAGACTTTTATAAATAATAATTTTAAACTGACAATTAATATATTTATATAGTTTAAGTAAATGGGTTACCATGAAATATATTTATATTAAAAAAACAATATTTTATGAAGGGGAAATTCTATGGTCACTTTATTTTTTACAAAGTAACCATTACTTTGTTTTGTCCACCATTAGATCATGGGGTGAAAAGTGATCTAATGGTGAATAAAGCAAAGTACAAACAAAGTAACTCAAAAACAAAGTCACCATAGCCTACACCTTTATGAAGTAAACAATCAGCAGAATTATATAAATAAAGGAAAAACAAATCCACATTGGGGTTTTTTTAGTCATTTCCAAAAATAAATCCATAGGAAAGCGAATTTTGTTCATCACTCTCTTTCCTCGCGAGTGAGACACAAACGGAGAATTAAATTTAGTTATTTATTATTCTCGTCAGCCATTTGGCGCGTTTTGGCTTTAGGATTGGTATCCTACTACACTCCTATTTCTACTTCTTCTGCAACCCACTGTAAAAATAAATCACATCTCGAATACTCAAGCTCCCTAACACACCGATACAATTCGTACGTCAAGATGATCCTCAATTTTCGATCGTGCAGGCTAACAATTTTCCCTCGATTGCTAGTTAATGTTAACTCAAAGATGTTAAGCAATGTAAACGTGACAAGAATGCACACGAGAAGTGAGGGATAGATGTTGTATTGGCGAATAAAGCTTTACAAGTACAAAAAGTAACTCTAAGGCATTTTTATACACTTAAACACACCTCAGAGATATTGGTTTTTTAATCATCAAAAGCAGCTTTCAAGTTAAAAGCATAGATTATTAAATGTTAATTTGATATATAAACAAATACATTTTGTAATTTTTCAATAAAAACAATTGTTTAAACTTATCCCAAAATCTAGGCTTAGTAGTGTATTGGACCTTTAAAGTTGTCTATTTTTTTCACTTAGCCATCCTAACTTAGAGAACAATTTTTCAGCCCCTCAACTATGCAAGTATAATACTTATAGTCTCATGAATCCTACATGACGCTAATGTAGTACCTACGTGGCAAAAAATTAAAACATAAAAAGAGTGAAAGTGAAAAGAGCGGTTAAAAAATATTATTATTTTTTTTTTATATAAGAACCCTTAAATTAATTTATCTTCTTTAATTTTCTTTCTTTTCTTCTCTCTTTCCTTCGTCTTTTTCTTAAAATTAAAAGATAACTCCGGCCGAAATTTGGAATTTCTAGAATTCCAGCCAAAATTCGCTATCTTGAAATTCCAAATTTCGACTGCAGTTCTGAAAATTCCAAATTTTGGCAACCAGATTCTAGAATTTCCAATATCACAACCAGAATATGGAAATTCTATAATTCCAACCGAAATTTAGAATTTTTCAGATTTTTGGCCAGAATTTGAAAATTTCAGAGTCCAACATTTTCGGAATTCGAGTCGAAATTTGAAATTTCCTGCTGGAATATGGAAATACCAGAATTCCAGCCAAAATCTGGAATTTCTAGATTTTGGCCAATATTATGAAATTCGAGAACTCCTTCCAAAATCTAAAAATTCCAGATTTTGGCAGAAATTCTTATTTCCGCCACTCTGGAAATCTGCGATAAAGTAGAAGAAGACATAATAAAATGGAGAAGAGGAAAACAAGAAAGGTAAAAAGAATAAAGAAAGAAAAACTAAATTTGAGAGGATTAAATTTGTAACTTCGGGAGGATTAAATTGTAATTTTCTAACGAGTATTGTATCTCCCAAGTGAGACCGAGTTTAGGCGTTGAGATAACTAGGTAAAATATGGAGCTAAGGGGACTAAGAGGTTGTCCCCTAAGTTGAGATGGTTAAGTGAAAAATGTGTTTAACTTTACGGAATCCGATATTTATTAAGCCAAAAAGCTATTATTGATGTTTTTCTTATGTTAATGACCCTTTCAAATGAGCATTTTTGAAAAAATTTAATTATTTTTCTTTTAGTATATAAAATGAGACTAGCATAAGCATAATTTTTGTCAAAATATAAGCGAGTAAATTACACATGTGGCGTACTACCTTTGAATTAACTCACACTATGATATAACACCTTTTATTTGTCACTCTAATATATACCACATTCTATAATCTCACAATAACATATATAGCACTAAAATTCGTCGATTATTTGACCTCATCTTTTAAGGGAAAAGGAGAAAGCGGGAACGTAGTAACCACATTTTTAAAGAGAAATAGAGAAAATGGATTATCCGACACTTTGAGCAATTTTAACGAGTGTGTTTTTAGTGCTTGTATATTTTATTGTGAGATTATAGAAATATAGTACGTATTAAAGTGACAAATGAAAGGTGATACACCATAGTGTGAGTTAACCAAAAAGTGGTATACCACATTTATAATTTACCCAATATAAGGATATTCAATTAATGTAAAATGCAAAGGACAACGTAAATTCGTAGAGCTTATTTTTTTTAAAAAAAATAGCAGTTACTTCTTACATACAAAGCAGTTGCGAAACAGAACACAAACAACCCCTAAAAATCAAACACAATTTAGTTTAAATCAAAACTTATGTATCGAAATCTATTTCAATTCAGTAATTTCTCTTCGATTAATACACTATTTAACTTAAATTAGGTAGTTCAATTATAAAAAATATGACTTTATTAAAAAATATTGTGGACAATTTTAACCCTTTAATTTTTTTTTGCTCACAACAAGGAGAGAATCTCCTTTGAAAAGCCAGGCGGCACGTACGGGAAAAAAACTGTAAAACACGCGCAAACAAGGCGCGTGTATATACTATAACTAGAGTAAAAATTATTGGATAAATTTCATCCACAGCCCTCACGTTTTATTTTTAGTTTCATTATGAACCTCAAAACTAAATAATACACGTATGATCCTTCTTTTGAGAGGAATATGACCCTTAAATTTTATATATTACTCGTATAATATTTATTTTTAGGGTAAATTTTAAAAGAACCCCTTATGATTATAAAAATTATAAAAAAAAAGATGGTAGATTGCTTTGTAGTGGCTGTGATTTTATATTTTGTTAGAATTTTATTTTTTTTAATTTAGATACTATTTTATTACAAACGATCTTATAATAGAAAATTAAAAGAATTAAAATTTTTTAATACATTATTTTTTATAGAACTATATTTTATTTTTATTTGTTTAGAATGAACACTTTTAGATTTATCTATCTAAATAATCATTTTCTCTCTCTATAATAAACACCACCTAAACGATCTTAAAATTAAAAAGTGAAAAATTTAAAATTTCTTAAAATGTCATCAATAATTGAAATATTTTATGTTTGAGTTCTTTAGATGTCATTTTTACAATATCTAAATAAAAAATATCATTCTTTGACAAAATATAAAACCACAATCACTGCTTTGTCACAAAAGCAAACAACACTCACTTTTTTGACAGTTTTTGTAACTATGGTTTTTTTTTTTTAACTTACCTTTACTTTTATGCTCAGTGTCGGATAATAATTTCAACACAAAAAATTATAAGATTTTAGTTGTTTAAAATTATTTTTTTAGTATCAGATCGCAAAAGGCCAACTGTTGTTTAGAATTATGACTTTTACAAAAACACCATTGTTCTAAATCATTATTTCTGAATATGCTAATACTTAAAATATCTCGAACCTTGCTTAGATTATTGTTTTATCAACTCTACAAAAATATTAAGTACTATTAAGACGATCATCTTAATCACTGTTAAAAAGAGTCACTTTTTTTTATTTAAAATTTGATATTCGAAAGCAATAATAACTTTGATGAAAGTAATTGAAAACTTAGATAATTGAATTGCTTAGATTATCGGTTTCATCATCTCTACAATTCATATATATGTATTGGTGAAAGTAATTTTTTTAAAAATTATAACTCAAAAGTACATCAGAAAAGCTTCAATATAATTATAGAGCATAATAGATAAATAATAGACAATGCTTTTCCATAAAAAAAATAAAAAATAATCCGTTTTTTTATTATTTTTAACACAACGATATGAAACACACTTCATTTGGAACGAACTTTAACGTCTTTATCTCCAAAAACAACCTCATATTCTTTCAATAATTTAAATCCACAAAGTGATAAATTCAACTTAAAATGCCAAAGGTAGGGGTGGCAATGGAGCAGGGCAGAGACGAGTATGCAATTCTCACTCCATCCCCAATAATTACGGTTACGGTTTTAGTTAATCACAGAAACGGTTTCAAGGGACTACAATCATTCCTAGTAAGGGGTGGTTATGCTCGCTAACTCTCGAAGCTCAATAGTGATAGTAAAACTAGACACAAAGTTAAAGGGTGACAAGTGTAATTTTATCCAAACTACCATTTTAGCCCCTCAAAACAGACCAGACACCTTCCCTTTCTCTCTCTAAAAAAATACCAAAAAAGAAATTAAATCAAATATAAATAACACCCCAAAAATAATAAACCCTTCTCTCTCTCTCTCTCTTCAACAACTCGTATAATATTTTTCCCTTTCTCTCTCTAAATATATATCTCTTTCTCTCTCTAAAACTGCGACTGAAAACACTCTCCATATCGTCGTTCTCCTCACACATATATCTCTCATAATTGAATCTTCTCCGCCATGAAAGCCCTGCTCTACACCTCTATATAAAGGTTATTCTCATATTCTCTCGCTCTATATATCTTTTTATTTTTGTAGATAGATATATATAATTAAAGAAACGTTTTTTACTTTTTATTTTGTTATTTTCATGTGCGTATCGAGTGTTTCTCTCTCTAAATACCGTGTATATAAGTTTTCTCGACTCGAGTCGGACACCTTTTAAATGGATCCTCTCGAACCCGAACTCGAACTGTGAGTTTATATATTTTGCCAATTCCTAAAGGCTTGTCGAGTATTCTTTAGGTGGATCCTCTTTTAATTAAAGGGTCGAGTTCTAGTGCTATACGTGACTTAAAGTGTCGAACCCGAGACATGACTTAAGCGAACTTATATAAAAGGTCACGTTTTGTATGTTTGTAATCTATAATAAAACTTGCCCATCGGTGCCTACTCTTCTCGCTCGAAGAACTTGCTATCTTCGTGTTAATTTTATTAATAGAGGTATAGTAAATTTAATTAATTATTATTATTATCTGGTCAATTATTTATCTGTGTTTTGTTAATTAATTTGTTACTCAGGTTTAATGTTGTTCATATAGTTGATAATTCATCGTAAATTTTGGGTTATTTTTTATTTTTTCTAGCCAATAGTTTGCTCATATTTTTTGAGTAAAATCTGATGATAGAACGACATTCTAACTAGGTTGTCACCTCCACGAACAAACCGGAAACCGAGCTCAAATATTAATGGGTGAATGTGATTAATGGGTGATTAAGAAAATGGGATCTGGGAATAAGGGCTTGTTTAGTAATTACTTATAGCAGCTTCCATAGCTATCTTTAGCTTTGCTTTTGTGGGGTTGGTGATTTTGCTGGATACTGTTGTTTATTTTTTTTATTTTTTACCTTTTTTTGACCTTATTTTTTTTGTAAATATTACCGATGACCCATGTGTTCATACCAGCCATTTAGAAATTTCTGAGAAAGACATGTTTTTTTTTCATCCTAAATTTATAGATAAATATTTATTTTTGGGATTAATTCTGACTGTTTAGTTAGAAGTCTTTTTCTGTATCCTTCATTTTCAGTTTGATTATTTTCTTCCTCTCATTGTTGATATAATTAAGAAAGAGCTAAAAGTTATTATTAATCATAATTTACAGTTTATTTATTTTAATTTATTATGTAATTTTAAAAGCTTTTATTTTGATTTATTGTGAGGCTTTCAGTGGAATTAGCTGTAGGTCTGTCTGCTGCATTTATGTATTGGCCATTGGTTCAAATTTTAGTGGTTGGGATCGCTGTTTCTCTGACACGACAACACGATTTACACAAACAGCCTGCTTGACACGATGCGTTTGACGTGTTTTTTTGTTTCATTTACATTATTTATGATCGGGTGGAGGAAATGTATCGATCACATAACAATGCTTACGATATGATCATTTTGATGATTCTGCAGTAGAAAGACTAATATTTTTTCTGGAATTAGATTAAATATTAATAAAGTATTAAATTTTGCAGGGATATGAATTTTGTTTAACATGAATGGATGCTTCTGTGAAATGTTGTTTTTTTTTTTTGTATTTCATGACTGTTTGAAAAATTAATCAGCCTCTCATCTCGTATACTTCCTAACTTAAGGGTATTAAAATCAATCAGGAGGAAGAAATTATTTGTTAATGTTCATAATTAAGAAAGTTATTGCTAACATTATTCATAGTACAGCAATGCAGATCAGATTTATGCTTGTTCGGCTATCTTTGAAGTGAAAATAAGTAATCATCTTTGTTTTATTTGAACGTTTCTTGTAGATGGATGTTAAATCAAATCATGTTTGGAATGGCATTGAAGATGAAGGTTCTTATGCAGAGGCTCTCGGCATAAGTGATTCCTATAGAGAACCCGAATTGCTTCCTCGAATTGGAGATAAGTTTCAGGTTGAAATCCCGCCTCTTTTATCCAAATCTGCATATCTCAGTCTTACAGAGGGCCGAAATAATCAGCCATTGTCGCCCGGTGCTTCCCATGATTTTTTAGTGGGATTGCCCATTTCACTAATGTGGATCAAGGAGAAGGCTGAGAACATTAAGCACGAGCCACAAGAATTTCGTAGTCATTCTAATAGTTTTTCAAATACAAATGGAACCATTAAAAGTGAAAGCACTAATCGGATACAGCTTTTTCGAGAAAATGGCGTACAAGTCAAGGCGGAGCCTTTGGACACCAAACTGTGTAATGGGATAGAAGCTGAAGAAATGGCTAAGTTAGATTTGCTTCAAGGAGAAAAAGATCGAATGCATTTGCAGGACTGTAGCAAATGGTATTGTCTGGTTCCAGGTTCTTTTGATGGTATGTGGAGTGATGTACAGGAGGCCAGTTTTCTTCTTGGTTTATACATTTTCGGAAAGAATTTTGTACTAGTAAATAAATTTGTTGAGACCAGAAGGATGGGAGAACTACTTTCGTTTTATTACGGTAGGTTTTATAGATCCGAAAAATATCAAAGATGGTCAAGTTGCCGTAAGATTAGAAGCAGAAAATGTATATATGGACAAAGGATGTTTTCAGGATACACTCAACAGGAGCTACTATCTCGTTTGTCTTTACATGCTTCGGAGGACTGCAAAAATTCTTTAACAGAGGTATTATTTCAAGTTTCTATGGTTGTTTGAATCTCTTTCTTTGATCACAAAACAAGGTTGATGTTAAGTGTAAAACACGTGTAGTCATGCACCAAAATACGAGCTCACAGAAAAATCAACCATTTAAGCCAGCAGATGCAGAAAAAACTGGGTTCACCGATCAGTATTGTTCACTGCAGAAATATGTATTTTATGATACGTTATGTTGAAGCTGATCACAGTTCTTCAATTCCCTTTCTCAGAGTGATTTATTTTTCTGTGGAACGTTGTCAATTTTGTGTGAATTTTTTTATAAAGGGTCTGGATCGACTCTTTGACGGGGTTATCTGTTTCTTATACAGAGAAACTATTGACACACTCACCAAAACGTGCCTCTGAAATCAAGAAAGAACTCGCTTTTTTATATTTTCTGAATGTTTATGCCTGCTTTATTGGTACTTGTTTGATTTATTCTGTGGCGGCACTCCTCATTGTATGTTTGTCGCCTAATTTATAATTTGTTCCATATATCGGTAGGTTGCAAAGACGTATGGAGAGGGAAAAGTGTCACTGGAGGAGTATGTATTTGCTCTCAAATCTATGGTTGGATTGAATACCCTCATTGAAGCCGTTGGAATTGGTACCGGAAAGCAAGACCTCACTGGGATGGCCTTGGAGCATCTGAAGCCAAACCAAGGTGCTCCTGTCCGTCCCGAAATGCCGGCTGGCAAAGCTTGCTCTAGCTTATCTCCCTTGGAAATTGTCAACTTCCTAACTGGAGGTTTTCGATTAAGTAAAGCTCGATCAAATGACCTTTTCTGGGAAGCTGTTTGGCCTCGTTTACTTGCACGAGGGTGGCACTCTGAGCAGCCTCGTGATCACGGTTTTATTGCTGCTTCAAGGCATTCTCTGGTCTTTTTAATCCCGGGTGTCAAGAAGTTCTCGAGAAGGAAGTTAGTGAAAGGTAATCACTATTTTGATTCTGTCAGTGATGTCTTGAATAAAGTTGCGTCAGATCCAGCTCTTCTCGAGCTTGATGTGGGAGTGGATAAGGGCTGTGAAAATGGGTGGACCGATGAGAAGGCCTTGGACCGAGGAGAATTTTCAGATCAGCAACGGCATTGTTATCTCAAGCCACGAACTCCTAGCCGGAGTGGAGAAAAGCTTAAGTTTACTGTGGTGGACACGAGCCGGGCTAACGGGGAAGAAACAAAAGTGAGAGAATTGAGAAGCTTGCCGGTTGAAATAATGGACATTTCAACCTTTCAAATTGATTCTGATGAAAGTGATGAAGATTCCTCTGATGATACTGAAAATGAATCCGATGCATCCGTTGACACATGTGTGGATCAGAACAAGACGGATACCTCAAAATTTATGAAGATCAATGTTGATGAGGAAGACTCCTCTGATAAAAACAGTGTTGACAATAATGCTTTAAAACAGAGTCCCACAGTAATCGTCTCGGGTTTCAAGGTTCTTGAAGAACTCACAAAGGAACCGAAAACTCGGAAGTGCAGTGACATACAACCCGATATTCCCAACAAGGATCATTTGGCCAAGAAAACAAAAACTAAGGACAGAAAACTCTCAGCCCCGGTTGTAAAACGAAGGCGAAAATTAACTGAATGCGAATCGGCGGCCACAAGATGTAGTACAATCAGTGCCTCAGCTCATGAAAGATTGAAACAAGACGAGGCAAGTTGTACAGCAGCAAATCCTGATTTACGGATGAATTTTTCGTCTGATACGGAACCACATCAAACGAAGTTATTATCCGCCAGTTCTTCATCGAACCCGAGTAATACTGATGGATGCACCTTCAGTAGCAACTACACCGTCAATGAACATCAAAATGAGAAACCTCAACCCCGAACATTGATTGATTTGAACATCCCCGTGCCTCAAGATATCGAGAATGAATCCTTCATTACAGAAACGAATGGAAGAATGGATGATGAAGGAAACGGATCGGTAGAGGATTCGGGTATGCTCAAGACCTCATCCTCGTCATGTCATCCGACATCCGAGCAACCTCCTCCTAGCATGAACGGCCGGAGACAGAGCACAAGAAACCGACCACTGACCACAAAAGCACTAGAAGCTCTAGCTTGTGGATTTCTAAGCATAAGGCCGAAAAAGCATAGAAGAGATGATTTTCCGCTGGATAAATCAATAACAAGGCCTTCACGACGTGCGCGCAACATGATGAGACTCCCTGACGACAACTTTGGTGCTGGTCCAGACGGGGTCATTGATTTCCAAGGCGATGACAGAGCGAGTACAACGTGTAAGGGTAACGGTGACATGCTCAGCGAGGTTCAAGTATAATTCACAGCACAGGTTCACATTCTCGGTTCTCTTTCGGGTTACATAGCGAGGTTCAAGTATAATTCGCTGCACAAATTCACATTCTCGCTTCTCTTCCGAGCTACATAGAGAGGTCAGAGGTTCAAGTATAATTCACAGCAAAATTCACATTCTCGGTTCTCTTTCGAGTTACACAGCGAGGTCAGAGGTTCAAGTATAATTCACAGCACAAATTCACATTCTCAGTTCGCTTTCGAGTTACACAGCGAGGTTTAAGTATAATTCGTAGCACAGATTCACATTCTCGGTTCTCTTTCGGGTGACATTAGATGGGAATTTCAGCATTTTTCATCTCCTAATCAGCATACATGGTGGCTTCAGATGGTGATTCGCTGAGGAATTTCGATGCGGCTTTTCGTGTTAGACTCAGCAGTGAGGAATGAGAGTCAATAAAGCTGTAAATATTCATATTGCTATGTAGGATTAGTTGTCTGAATTAGGAGATGAGTAATGCTGAATTGCTGAATTAGTTGCATTGCATCCCAAAAAAGTCTCTTTTAAATGTACTTTTGTGGTGATTGAATGATGAATGATAACTCATAAGTGATCAAATTCCTATTTGGTCTTATTTGGTTTAGATGTTATTTTTTTTAGTGTTCATTGTTAGCGAGTACTTTCAAAACGGCTCTTAGCAAAAAATTTCTTTTTTTTTTAACAAGAATAGGCTTAGCAAATGTTTCTGAATCCTAAACAAACACATATATGTACTGTTTGGAGTAAAAAAAAAAAAAAGCTATTAAGAAGAACATATGCAGGAAGAGCCCATAAAAATAGTGCAGTTGATAAAAATAAAAATAGTGTATGACAACTAATGATAAAATTCGTCTATCCAAATTTGACCTATAAAATCAATTTTTCACTGAAATAGATTAAATTTTCAAGCTTCCATTACTTGAAGAAACAAAAAGTTATAAGTTAGAATTTCATAATATAATAATTGAAAAACATAAGAAAGCACGAGCTTAGAGATGGTAATTGGTAGGATACTTGAGGATAATTTCAGTTTCGTACTCTTATTCATTTGCAATAGAATTATATGTATTCGTCTCATTATCGTAATATATATACTTATGGAATCATATATCTTTTATCCTTTTAAGTGAAAGGTATTCGCGAAATTCTTCCTCATTAATAATCAATAATAAAAAAGTTAATAAATTACAAATTCTACAAAAGCATAAATTATATATAAATTGTATAATCGTACTATTATTATCAATGTAAATGAAATAACTTAAGAGTTAAAGTTGATGGGCAACTTATAATTAGTTAGGGGATTAAATTTTATGTATGTTTCGGGTAAAAAAAACTCTAGGATGTAATCTCATATTGATCCCAAATAATATATTAATTTTATGTTCCATAACTTTAATTAAGAATTATGGATTCAGGCCAAACCCATAAAACTCATTCGATTGTCTCACGAGGCCAGAACAAGCTGCCACAACTTGGTCAACCAAGACATGTGACTAAACTTTGATACCTTAGACCATTTTGGGGTGTTCACCCTTGAATAGGCAATGCCCAATACCACTAGACCATGACTTGAACATCCCCGCTCCTTCCATTGACTAGCTCGAACACCCTTTTGAGCATCAGCTCCATTTGGTTAGCTCAAGCTACTTTCATCTTAAGCAATGACTAGTTTCATTCAAACAGTTAGGTCTAACTTTATTCAAACAGTTTGGTCAAAGTTTCCTTCAAATGGTCTAGTCAAAATTCAATCCCTTTTTTAGCTCCTCATATGTTTTACCACCCTCTCTTATTGTTATCAAAAACTCATCCTCCCGTGTCGTTTCATTTGTCAGCTTCTAGATACATTTCCCTCTTATTCTCTGCTTAGTCACTAAGATTTTTCTCCCTAACTATCTATTTACATGTTATGACCGTCGCCTCTGCATATGATCACCAAATGATTGGTCAGTTGTTATATTTATTTTTAACAATTTTTAACTTTTTTGATTGTAGCTCTATGAGCAACTTATTTATATTACACTCTGTATTTCATTTCCTTCAAGTTGAATAAAAACTTCACATTGCCTTCAAATATTCAGATCTCACCAATAAATACCCCTAACATAGCATATGGTGATATAAAACCACAATTTTTCTCTATTTGTGATTATTTTGCTTTCTCTATCAAACGCTCACTGACTTGATAGTCGTAGTCTTTTCATTCCCCAAGATATAGGAGGACAATCGAGTGCAACTGTTAACTTTATAGAGTAAGAATTTGTATCTACTTTATCATTGCCTCTTGATCGAGTCGAGTATACAGGGTCCCACGAATAATATATTAATATTTTTGCTATACTTTCAATCTTGAGAGGAGAAATTGAATGCTATACGTGGCAAGCAAAAAAAGAGCCACGTGGCATAAAATTTATTCCTATGCACCCCTTTATAGAAGTTACCAAATGGATGTTCGTATGTTGTCCACGCTCATACCTTCTTCATCTCCTCCCTCCATGAAAAAAAGTTCAAAACTTTGCAATCATCACTACAATTTTTCACTCACCCCTTAATCCCAACTCCTAAATTCAACCCTTTTCCTCAATCTTTACACTGATTTCCATCGAAGCTACACATAAAAAAAGGGAGCATGGGTCAGGCATTTCGTCGAGCATCTGGTAGGTTCCGAGTGCCCGATCCACCTCCGAGTTCTAAGACCGTCGCCGACATTGGGCCTCCGGTGGCCACCAAAGAGAAGGTTGATATCTCCAGGAAGCTCGCCCAAAATAATGATCAGGGTCCACTTGGGTCTGGTTAGTTGCCTCATCTCTGATTTGGGTTTTTTGAGTTGTGAAGTTAGGTTAATTTGGGGGGTTGAGATTTTATAATTCGAAATTTGGGGTTATGGGTTTTGAAGAAAGGGTAGATTGGGGAATTGGGTATGGAGTATTTTGGGGTTTATCTAAGTTTTGAAATTTTGGGGTTGGGGTGTTTTTTGTTGCATTGTAGTTGTGTGTGATTGTTGAAGATTTTGGTGACTTGTGAAATTGAAAATTGAAGTGGTTTGTGTATTATTATGTGGCAAGCTGGTGATAGTGTGAATGCCAGATGTGTAATGTTACTTAACCGATTGAACAAACGCTCGAGCCGATAGTTAAAGCTAGCACCATCTTTTATATTAATTTCTGACACATCCCACACAACAGCTTGCTTGAAGCCTGCACAACATAGACCCAACTCGCCATGTGTTTTTAATTAGACCCAACTCGCCATGTGTTTTTAATTCAATAAATATTTAGGTTAGAAATCATCTTTCAATTTCAGAGTTCACCGATTGAACTAAAAGTTCGAGCTGATAGTTGACGCTAACAATATCTTTTATAATAATCTCTGACATGTAACAATGATATGTAACAATGATGATTAACCACCTGAAATTAGTAGCAAACGTGAGCTAGGAGGGGCCAGTGACCAGCAACCCCACTCTGATTTAAGCTAGGAGTGAAATAGGAAAAGCCGCTAATAAATGGGATAAGAAAGGTGAATAGTGAATCCTTGTGGGAGGAAACGAACTCCTTGCCTTTTATAGTGAAATGAGGGTTTCCCTAGACAGGTGGTTGGATTGACGGCATAAACGGTTATAGACAGTTGTCTAGAAGCTCACGTGCTGGTCACACGCTCATAGGCCTGATTAGGACATGTGTCCATGATGAGGTCGGCTAATGATATTACTGCTATGAGGACGCCACGTACTCCAGAAATGGATTGCTTTGGTCACGTATGCTTCTCGTGACCTCGACCGTTATTTCTCTTGATATCACAAACAAACATTTTTGTGCTTGCAATCACTGCTAGAATATGATTTTATTGCAATTTTGAGATAAAAGCCAGTGTTTGTTCTTGCCCTTGTCAAATTAGTGTTTTAGAGACAGAATATTGTACATTGCTTTCTCCTATTGGTAGCTTCGTTTTGTGGTTTTATCCTGAACAGGAGATATAGGTTGTTTGGTTATGACTGAGAAACAGCTATTAGTTACTACTTTGGACTGAAAATTAGCTAAGATTTATGAGCAACAACAGCATACAGCATAGTTGAAACAAACAGCCGGTGGTGTAAGCAACTTAGCTTGACAAGTTTGCGTAGGCCTTTTGAAATAGATATGGATATTTGTGATTAACACCACTAAACAAAGCGTTGATTTTTGGTAGTGGTACTCATTTTTGCTGTTTATTGCTATTATAGAGCTATAGCTTTTGCTTGAATTCGTAGTGAACTTTTGGTTTTCTTTTTGACCTATTTCATGAATCTGGAGGACGGGTTTGCTAACTTCGTATAAATTGTTGTGCATATGCTTTGGATCAGATGGTGATCCAAGAGTTACTTCTGAAAATGTTCTTGAAGAACGAGACCAAAAATACGACATGATGCTTAATCAAATGGTGGGTAGAATCAGTACAAAGCCTGGAGGAAAACTCGAGATTGGTGAGGTTAGTTACTCACCTTTATTCAACTTCTGGTTAATGTTGTGGTGATTAATGATTATTAAGTGCTTTCTACATTTCTTCTTCCTTTGTTGAATCCCATGGCTATACTATATGCGCATTGTTGAACTAAGAAAGAATTTAAGGTTGTGGTATCTTGAGACATTAATATTGAACTGGAAAAGTGTCACAAGCCATTCTCTAGGCTTGCCATGATTGTAACCAGTTGATGTTTTTATATGTATATATATACAAATATGTGATTTTATTTAATTCTTTTATTGTTGAATGATAATAAAAAAATTTATATTTTAGAGGTTGTTTAAGTTTTCTTTATTATTGATGCATTTAATTAAGGAATTATTGTGATTTTTATTTGCTGTTTTTATTTTATCTAAACAGCTTTTTCTGTCTAAAATTGAACCATAATATTCAGTTTAGTTATATTTTGGGTGTTATATGCTATTCAACTCGGTGTCGGTGTTAATTATTTTGGTACTACGCTCAAGTTTCTTTGTTTCGGTTTGGTTAACTGCTGCATTTGTCTATCACCTAAAGGATAAATCTACTAAAACCGTAATTGGATTATGGTAACAGGCAGCTGTGGTTGAAAAGTACAATAGGCCCATGCCAAAGCTACGCAACACAAAACCGGATTCCGACAGGTACGAAGAAAGACCGACCGCTCCGGGAACTCTAAACGTAGCACAGCTCCGTCATATCATGCTTCTCCATCAAGGCAAAGCAGAAGATCACAATGGGCCAATGGAAATGCACCAGATCGCTCAGATGTTCCGTCTTGAAATTGGACAGGTTCAGCAAATCTTGCAGTCTGTATCACTGCCTCCGGAAAGCAGCAACAAACAGAAAGGTTTTCAGTGATCACAGTTTCCCTTTTCGACATTGCTAACATGAGATTCTGTTAAATAAAAGAGAGTGAGAGGCCGTTGTATCGGAAATTTTTGTATGATATTCTGTTTTGGGAGTTACATTTTGATGGAGTACAAATACACAAGCGTTACCGGCATGATAATCCCTGAAGAAAGGAGTGTGATATATACCGGTGATTCACTTTGTCAACACTATGTTAGATTATAGCAAAGTTGAAGGATTCTTACGTTCGGTAGATTTTATCATTCTAGTAACCGCAAAGTTCAGGGGTTATCGATGTGCACACTTTACCCTTTTCTTTTGACATTGTCGGGCAAGAAGGGAGTTTTCACGAATGCATTTTTGTATGAGAATATGGACTGAAAGTGATGAGCCAGATTCCGGTGTATTTAAGATTTTGTATTTGCCAAGCATACATTATGTGAAATTTGAAGCTCCCATTTTAAAGTACTTTTCCTTCCTGTTCATTCTTCAGGATTACTGCTATGGACTTGGATTTTCCAAAAATGGTCATCTTTTGATGTTTCAGAAATCAATCCTTGATCATGGTAGCAGTTAGAGGTGAGGATGTAACCGCTCAGCAAAACCGAACTTAATAGAAAGGAATTTTTGAAACTGAAATATTCTCTACAAATTCCCCAAAGTTTTATATGGTTTACCGAATCCTAAATTGATTATGTCCTGTTCTTTAGTCGGTTTTACTCGCTCTTTCTAACAATTGACAAAATAGTTAAAGTTAGCAAACAACATATCAGATTTGATTTCCACTAAACAATGATAAAAATTGCGATGAAACCTTTAGACAAGATTCATACAAGATCATAATTACGATGAAACCCGGATCCTTATTGAAATTCCTAAAAACAAAACTAGAACAAAAAGATGGAGTGCCACAAATTGTTGCTTTCCGAAGAAGCCTCAAACATCAAACCCAGAAGAGCATCCGCTACGAAGACAGACACACCAGCAAACCTTATAAACGTCATCTCAAAAATAATATATTACAAAAATGGTATTCTAAGAAACACTGATTTTTCTAACATTTTTAAACTGAAAGAAGTAACCTTACAGACTTTATCATTTTAGTACCCTCAAAGTTCAGGAGTTATCGATGTGCACCCTCTATCACTTCTTTTGAAGGTGTTGGCATTGTCGAGCAAAATGGAGTTTTCACGAATGCATTTTTAAATAAAAATATTGACTGAAAGAGACGAGCCAAATTTAGGTGCATTTAAGGTTTGGTATTTGCCAGGCAAAATTTTAGAATAGCTTATATTTGATAAAATAGTTAAAAGTTTGCAAGACAACATATCATATTTAATTTCCGCTAAACAAATTTTTAGCTTGCTCGTCATTGATAGCTTATAGTTGACAAAATAGTTAAAGATTGCAAGACAACAATATTCAATTTCCACAAAACATATTGTTAGCTTGCTCGTCGTTGATAGCTTATAGTGACAAAATAGTTAAAGTTTGCAAGACAACATATCAAATTCGATTTTCGCTAAACATGGACAAAAATTGCAATGAAACCTAAACAATATTCATATAAGGTCATCATTATGATGAAACCTGGATCCTATTGGAGTCCCCGAAAACAAAACTAGAACAAAAAGACCGAGTGCCGCAAATTTTTGCTATACGAAGAAGCCCCATACATCAAGGCCAGAAGAGCATCCAAGCTACGATGACAGACACCAGCAATCCTTTATAAGCTCACATGGAACAGCTTTTCAAATCACTCCATCCGGAACACTGGCGGATCCACCGTAAGTTCCCATGTAACAGCTTTGACAACAAATCAACAACATACTTTGAATCACACGCCACCCAAAGCAGAAACCAATCAAGATTAGAGACTGCTCCATAATGCTTGCAAATTCTTCAACAACTTGGCTACACTTGCAAATCACACATCACCCAAATCGGAAACCACTCATGATCAGAGGCTGCTTTATTTTTCACATAGACAACAGCTTCAAGCTAGGCAAACTTTGCATTGTGGTTCCCAAGCGAAGGAGTGAATCGAGCTTTATGAAATCCCCTATAACTTCGAAACACCTCCGCCCCCTCCTCCTGAGCCGGATAATATTTTTCAAGCATGAACACAATTTTCTCACCGAAAAACCACAACAAGAAAACCACTATCTAACTATAGACAAGCAAACTCTCCAGGATATTTAAGCAAACTTCGTTACGGGGCATCATAAGAAAATAAAATTGCATCATTAGATTCAAAAGAATACAAAACTCCTCTTAGCATATTTAGCAGTCCTAAGCCTATAATTTTCCCCTCATTGTCTTATGTACAAACAAGCACTTGCATGCCTGTATGAATATATTCACGCTATATCGAAGGGAAATACTTATTCGCCTCACCTTCTGAGAGGAAAGAATAACACGATCAATGATATAAAACGAACGAGGAGAAGAACAAATTAGTAAGTAGTTACTCTCAAGTCAAAGCGGATTCTAGCCAGTCTGATAAGAATTCATAAGCTACAAATGTTACAGCACCAGCTGGTGCAGCCTTTATAGTTGATGGGACTATGCCTTTGTACAGACCAGCCAAACCCTCTGCGTGCAAGATTCGGCTTAGAGCATCGAGCATGTTTGTGTATGCCCGGTGCTCGATCGGAGCACCGTACCTAGGGTGCCTTCTTAGTCCTTCAACCTGTAACAACCAAGCAAAAAACAAGAAAAGAGTGAATTCTCAAACAATGCATACTAATATGGCCCTGAATTATACCGCTACTAACATTATGACCCCTAATAGATCGATGTGAATTCTCAAACAATTGATTTGGCATCAGACATGATGGTTTCCCCAAGGAACTTAGATTCAGCGACTAGAATTCAAAGTAGGTTATTGAAGTTTAAGGTCTGTTTGACAAAGGTTTCTGAACTCCACCTAGCCAATTTGTGAGCAAAACCTCACAGGAATATTGATGTCGCATTTGATCATATGCCAACCAAGCACAATGTGGGAAATGTGTGATCCTTGTTTGGCGTGGCGTTTAGTTGGCATATACTCACACATCACTATTCATGTGAGTTTTGACAACAAACTGAACTATAATGACTTTATTGAAATCAAACATGAAGTTCAGTAATTTTCTAGAAAGGAAATGAAGTTCAGTGGCGTTTGTGAAATACATCCTAAACTGCAAAGACAGTCGCTGCAATTTACCCAGAGCCACTACGATGAAGATAACTGTTAATGTAAAAAGCAACTTTTCTTCGGTTAAAAGAGATTTTCGTATAACTTTCTCACATTACAAATGTAATCACTAGAGTCTAAGATCAAATATGTTTTTAAAAGTTAAAATAACCATAACCATCTAGAAAACAAAACCAAGGAAGATCCCAAATACAATGCAGCTAAGTTCCAATGAGTCTAGAGATATACCTGGAACCTTTTCTTGACGACATCAAGAGGATGGCAGACAAGTTTGGCGCATGTCCCAGCAGCCAATCCACAGAGAAAAAGCTGAAAGCTTGAGATGTTCTCGGTGCTGGTTGGGCTTATACTAGAAGACCTATAGTGGTTCCAGGCCTAGAGTTCAAAACAGAAAATTAGTTTGGCCAAAGGTATTTCAGCATGTATAGATAAAAAGAAAGAACGAAAGGAAGTCTTCCTATGAAGGTAATATAATGCAAAAGGACCATACTCTAATCTTTTCGAGCTTTCCTTGAAGAGAAGAATGTACTTTACAGTGCAATTCTTAAACACTCGTGACTCACAACACGGACAAATTACATTCATGGCATTGGCAACTATACCATAACACTACTACGGTACCACCATCATGGCCCTTAAACTTCATTTCTTGACATATAACAATATTGTAACATAAAACTCCAAATCAACAAAAATCCATCAGAAAAATAATGAAATGACGAGGATAAACTATGTATTTGACCAGAATCCTTTTAACATGAATGAAAAAGAGGACCATCATGCAATCAAACTTTGTCCAATTCAAAATTCCGTTCATTTTTTTACAGATATTTGTGATTTGAACTTTCAATGTTACATTAATGCAAGTTACGGATTTTTATGTCAACGAATGAAATTTGAAGGCCACAATGTGTTAGTAGCGCTATAGCTCAAGCGCCAACAGATAGGACTATTTGAGCATGCAAAGATGATTCAGCCGTCAGGGACACTAGCTACAAATATATTGCACTAAATTGCCTCTGCTGAATAAAACCCTAACAAGGTAGTCCTTTGAAGAAAAATGCTGAAGTATATCTCAGTGTCTACTGAACAAAAACGGACTAAAACCAGAAATTTCACATTTTCAAACATAAAATTCAAGTCCACAATTAGTGAGCCAAAAAGTGCACCTCACACAACTTTTAGTACGTCAAAACATTATGATCTGATATACAACTTGTCACCCTATCATGTAAATAGCTTTACAGGCTTCAATTCCTTCATTTCCTTGGCCTAGAAGGCATATTATGCACTTAGAAAAGAATATTTGAGTTAAAAGGGAGATAAATAGTACCATGGTCCAGCGTTTAAATGTATCATATGTGCCAAACTGGAGCCCGGCATAAGGAATGATCTCAACCAGCGTTGGCGATAATCCGGCATATAAACCTCTAAACCCGCGATTATTCACAATGTCGACAAATGCAGACCTCATAGTTGGATAAACCTACATAACCACGAGTATTAGTCAACCAACAAATATATAGTCAAAACGCTCAAAGTAATTTCCAGAGACACTGCATCTATAACAAAAGAGAAGAAACGAACATAGATGATCATTTAAAACTTGCACCGAGGCATTTGAAGTGAATGATCAATGACTCAATATACATGTTTACAAGAGAACTCAAGACATAACACCACTACTTCAAACAAGTAGAGGCTGGCCTCAACAAGTAATAACTATATGCCAAAAGTGTTGCAAGTATAATAGAATTACGCAGGTCTTTTCTGCCTGGATAGCTACTAGCAGACATGGGAATAAATTATCAACAAAAAATGCAACATGTGGGTATCAATGCATAAACAGGAACATCACATCCAACATGGTATATGGCTGCAAAGATATGGAAACAACTATACAACCCAGGTGGAAGTAGAGGATATTTTCATCACCCTAAAGCCTGTAAGCTCACTTCAAACATAAACATATCGGAACAAGTTACAATGGGCTTAGGCCAAATAACTTGTGGCCCTTGAGCTTATACATTTTTAACCGCTTGGCACCTAAATTTCATTTTGCAACATAAAAATCCCTAAACCTTGATAAGTTATAACACCATGGTCGAAAAAGCATTGAAGTTCAGGGGCCATGAGTGTATTTGACCCAATTCATTTTTGCACAAGAGAAAGAGGACATCAAACAATGAAAGAAATTCTTTGATAGTATAGCATAAACTTAAAATAAGAACATAAAGAGAAAATACAACATACTTATCAAGTTTCAACTATTATGCTGCTGCACTTTATCAGTTTATAATAAGAAGTAGGCTTAATACCTATCAAGCCCCCTAAACTTGTCAATTTTTTTCACTTTGCCACCCCAACTTAGATGACAACCTCTTAGCCACCTGAACTTGTAATTTTGTTCCACTTTGCCTCCTCAACTTGTCAAATATGACTCATTTTGCCTCTTTGTGCTGACGTGGCATAATATAAGTGGTTATAAAAAAATCATGCCACATCAGCATAAAAGGGGCAAATATGTCATAATTGACAAGTTCAGGAGGCCAAGTGGAAAGAAATTACAAGTTCAGGTGGCTAAGTGGAAAAAAATTACAAGTTTAGGTGGCCAATAGATTGTCCGTTAAGTTCAGGTGGCAAAGTGAAAAAAATTGACAAGTTTAGGAGGCTCCATAGGTATTAAGCCTAAGAAGTATAACAAAAACATAATCTTCAAATTATGTAAATTTCAAACTGTGGCTAAAAGGAAAATCAAAATCATAAATGCATAAAATCACAGGAACTATAGTTACAAGAAAACCAATTGAGGAACATGCATATGAATATTCAGAGAACTCAGTATTTTTTTTCCAGATATAGTTAAACAGATGCTATACCTTAGGTTCGCCCTGTGAGGCCAGTATGGTTCTCAAAAGATCAAATGGATATGACCCAACTGTTGCTGCACACCCAGCTACTGCTCCACTGACATAAGAGAGGTAAGGACTCAACTGGATGTGATTCTCTGTGTCACAAAAGGTAACAAGCCCATAAAAGATAAGGCAAGGAAAACAACAGAAAATGACAGTATAACTAACAATACAAGTTTCAAAATGTCTAAATGGCACAAAAATATGAGAGCACATTTTACAGGAACCAATGACATACCTAGCACAAGAAATTACAAGAATTTCAGTCTACTTGAACATAAAGCTCTCAAAAAGCCAGCATAATTACTTCATAAAAAGTAAGAAATCATCAACATACATAAGGGGGAAAAAGGGGCAACCACCAACGTCACAGACGGTTTCTAGGCAATATGATTCCAACAGTAATAATTTATAAAATAGCAGACATATACCAAAAAATATTTGAAGGTAAGGCGTCAACAACTAAGCAAGGGAGCAACGCAACGTTCACGCTTTTGTATAGTTTATCATAAATAAATATGAATAATGCTAAAAAGAATATGAAATATCAAATATAACATCAAATCATATTTGTTTCCACCATAAAAGAACTTCCTTATTCATGCAAAAAAAATATAATAAATACCTGTCTTTGAAGAACCAGAAGCATAAGTTTTCAATTTGTGTAGTACAGTAAATTGTATGGCTGTATAGGGCATAACCATAAGTAAAGCTGGTACATTTCCACGCCAAAAACCCTAAATCAATCAACATTCTCGGATGAAAGCAGAAAATGCTACAAGTTATATATAAAATCAACTAAACTATCTTAAAAAGACAGTATAAGGATGCACAGATGTTTAAACAGAAGGAATTCACATACCGCCAAACCTTCCTCTCTGAAAATATCCTTGCTTGCTTGAAGCATTCCTGTGTACTTAGATGGTGGTCTGCTCATAGTTCCCCGAACTAAAGCCCATGAAGAAGTGGGCTCCAATTGAACCTGACAAAAATGTCAAAATTTCTTTTCAGCATAACTATCTCTTTAGGTTGCATATTATGTTCCATTCATACAAAAAGTGGAAGCTCATGGATGCATGAGAACTCAATAATTCAACAACCAAACATCTGAAATAGAGAACTAGCGAAACAGGGAAGCACATTTAAATTTCAAGGATACAAAAACTGCAAGACACAAAGGACATTTGAAATATAGAATCACGCACTTGCATTCGATCTATCATGAATACACTAACAGGCAAAACATAAAAGAAGGAAACTTTCCTGCAATTCCTCAATACAAAATCTATACAAGTTCAAAACTAGATCAATTAACAATGAAAGATAGCCTAATTTCGCACTCGGACAAAAATTAAGAACCATATAAACATTTCAATACTCAATAGGTTTCATTTCTACACAATTCAACAGAAAAACAAAAACTAAAGCCCATGAAGAAGTGGGCTTCAATTGAACCTGCCAAAAATGTAAATTTCTTTTCAGTATCTGCTTAGGTTGCATACTACGTTCCATTCGTATGAAAACTGGAAGCTTATGGATGCATGAGAAAGCTCAAGGTTCATAATTCAAAATCAGAACATCTAAAGATACATATATCGAAACAGAGGATCATGCGAGCATTTAAATATCAAAGATGCCTAAACTGTAAAACACAAACGACATTTGAAATAGAGAATCACACACTGACATTCGATCTTTCACGAATACAAAAACGAGCAAAATACTAAAGCTAATACCAGTCCAAAACTAAACAATTAACAAAGAACATGACCTAACTTACACACTCAGACAACAACAACAACAACGAAACCTTAGTCCCGAAAATGTTCGGGGTCGACTAACATGAATTATCATAAAGCACATAAATTCACTCCCGCAACTCCGTCCTATCAACAGCAAAACAACAATCACCTGGAATCTAATCTTAATAACATCGAGAGGCGACGTAACCGTCCGCGAAACAGCACCAGCTAGAGCTCCAGCAGTAGTATCAATAACCGCCCGTTTGAGCTGCCCAGGCTCTCCCATCCCTCTCCCGCCGATTAAGCAAAGACCTAAACATCAAAATTCAAGCAAAACAACAGAATCAGCGACGAGAACAATTAGGGTTTCGAGTAAACTTCAATTAAATAATTCATTTTCCGAGATTTTACCAGTAAAGAGAAAGAGAAAGATAAAGTTAGTGAGCGGAAAGCGGCGGCGTCCATCTAATAGCTAATCCGTCTCCGGCGGCGCCGTACTGATTCCGAGCGGCGAGTGAAGACGGTGAGGGGTGTTTTGGGGATTTTTAATGGAGTTTTGGAGCAGAGGAGGAGAAAGAATGAGGGAGACGAATAATCAATTAAATCCTTACCTTGTAAAATAAAATCTAAATAATAATTAAATTAAATTTGATTTTGATTTTACTTATTTAAATAGAAAAGATTATTTATTTTTTTGAATTTTTGTAATTATTATACTTTTTTAACATAACGTCAAATTGTTGAACAGTGGAATTTTTAGTTGTTCAATTTGTAATTATGGAACCATAGAATTCAATATAGTTGAAATTTTAGTTGTTCAAATTATTGTTATCTTAGAATTTAATTTCTTACCATTTTCTTGGACAAAACAAATGGCAAGAAACTAAATTCTATGGTTTTTAATTGACAAAGAATAAAATATTAAAAATGTTTTGTCTAGGATGTTTCTTTGAATGTCCTATCATTACAGTTATGTTTTAGGTGCAAATTTTAGTTTTATTATTATTGGAAAAATGAATTTAGTTTTGCATATTTGAATTCCACCCATTTATTTCATTCACTGTATATGTTAAATATAAATTTACAATTTCTTGAAAACAATTGAAATAACTTTATTTAAAAGTCTCGTGTTCGATCTGTGCTCACCACATCAACAATGTTAATGTGATTCTGATTGATGATTTGACTTGAACAAACTTAGATCTGCAACACAACAAACGTGAGCTAAATTAGGTTGGTGACCAACTATTCCACTATGACGCTCAAGTTATATGTGAGAACACAATAATGGTGGCTACGAAATGAGAAAGCAAAATGTAACAACGATTGTATCATATTAGAAGATTATTCTTTATTTTTTATAAAGATCATTTCTAATGAATGGTATAAATTTAAATCCACCAACATTATTTGGCGGACTTGTATTTTAAAGGAAAAACACCATTTATTCGCAAGTTAATTCACCACAATTTTAAGTGGTTTCATTGTCATAAAAAAGTACAAAATTAAATAAAAGAACCAATGTTATTTATTTATGACAATTTGTGGGTCGGCATATTTCTTCTTCTTTCTCAATAAAGTTGTCCATCAATTGGCGGTGTTAATTCTTCATAGACTTCTTATGAATTTCTCCGACAATAATTGTGGATTTTTTCTCATGGACTATCAAGCACTACCATTGTGGTGCGTCCATCCGTGATTTGACTGAAAACAATTACAAAAAAGAGAAATGCTTGAAAGTTTTGATTTGTGTTCAGCACGCATTACAATATATGATGGGAACACGTGTTTAGGATGGAGGCTTTAATAATGTAACCATTCTGATGATGCCGTAAAACGTATGATTGGAACATGTGCCGATGAAATCTTTGATAACGTAACAATTATAATAACGTCACGTGTATAGAGAGATTCCGACTACGATGGCTTCTCGTGGTCTCGGCCGTGGATTGAGTTGATATCAACCACCATCCCTTCCATGTTTCTTCCACAAGTTGGAGTATTTTAAACGACGTAGTAACCAATTTTCTGAATAGTATATAAACACTAAACTTTATTTAATTAATACGCGACAATTATATTAACTTCTAACATTATTTCCTCTCATTACTTTCTCAACAATGGAGCAAAGAACTCTAGAAATCAATCTCATCGCCGCTAAAGATCTCAACCATGTCAATCTCTTCACCAAGATGGACGTCTACGCCGTCGTTTCAATCTCCGGCGACGACCCTCAACTACCCAATCAAACCACCAAAACTCCCGTCGCCCACGGCGGCGGCACAAATCCGACGTGGAACTTCCCCGCCAAATTCACCGTCAACGAAGCTCCGGCGCAGCAGAACCGCCTGAACCTCGTCTTCCAGCTCCGTTGCGACCGCGCCTTAGGCGACAAAGACATAGGAGAAGTCAACGTCCCGATTAAAGAGCTCTTGGATTCAATCGGCGACGGAAAGTCAATGCAATTCGTCAGTTTTCAAGTTAGAAAACCGTCGGGAAAACCTAAAGGTGAATTGAATTTCTCTTTTAGATTTAGCGACAAAGTAGTTTCGTCGCTAAATGTTCATAAGGTGGAGGAGGCTGTTCCGGTCACCGCTTATCCAGCTCCTCCGCCGCCGCAACATCTAGTCGGTCCTAGTACGGCTGCACCACCTTACGGTGCTGCTCCGATGCCGTATCCGCCTCCCCCGCCTCAGGGTTATGGTTATCCGCCGCCGCAATATGCTGGGTATCCGCCGCAGCAACCAGGTTATGGATATCCTCCGCCGCCGCCGGGTTATGGGTATCCGCCGCCACAACCGGGTTACGGGTACCCGCCGGGTCAACAAGGGTATCCGCCGGTGCAGCAGCAGGGGCAGAAGAAGAAGAATAAGTTTGGGATGGGAATGGGGGCGGGGTTGCTCGGCGGAGCTATTGGTGGTTTGTTGATCGGAGATATGGTGTCTGACGGCGGCGGGTTTGATTCAGGGTTTGACGGTGGTTTTTGAGTTGGATTATTACGACTTAATTTTTTTATTAGTGTTTTTGTTGTTGAACTAATTGACGTGTTAAGTCATGAGTGGTTGATAATAATTGTGACATTTTTTTTATAGGAAATAATTGTGAGAATCTTTTAGAATCTGGATTTTGATGATTTGATCCTTTTTTATTCTTTTGTCTATTATTTTTGGATATTGATTTTTATGCTGTTCAACTAAATTGGTTGACGTGACTAGTTAGACATTTTCGTCTTTTAAGTAATATACGGGTTTGATATCGGCTCTCTTTGAAAGCATTCCAATTAGAGGCGTCAATTCGACACGTAACACGACAACACGACACAGATTTTTTCGTGTTTGTGTTGAGCATATTAAGTAACGTGCCATTTTCGGGTCGACACGAAATGACACGCTAATTTTCGTGTCGTGTTTGTGTCAACACGAAAAATCTAATTACTTTTTTACCCTTAAAGAGTTAGGGTTGCAATTGGAAGAGGTATTTAAGTCATTATTATATAAAAATCTAATATTTTTGTATTCTAATGAATTTAGAACTTTGTAAGATTGAGTGTTTTGTATATAAATTGTCATCTTTACATAGGTCGGGTTGGATTGAGACGGGTTGGTCAGGTCGGGTCGTTCGTAAATTATTTTTGTAATTTTCGTGTTTCCGTGTTTGGAGCAGGTTGTGTATGGGTTTAGAATCTCGACACGAAACATTTTCTGTGTCGTGTTTGTGTTTAGAATTTTAACATTAATACGAAAGTTGACACGACACGAAACACGAAATTGCCACCTCTAATTCCAATTTTAGTCAATACTCAGGTACTTATCCGGTACGAATGTAAATTAGTCGAACATTATATTGAAGATACTGCAAGGTGTAACCAAAAAATTAAATGTTAGTGATTTTATTTTTCTTTTCATTTGTGTATATTTGATGGCAAAGAATAAGATAAGTTGATAATTAATCAAATTGTCTTTTTTTTTTTTTTGTAAAATTACATTCTGAATTTGTTAACTTATTTTAAGTATTCGCTTAGTCAAGATAATATGTGAGAGATATTAGTGGATGCTCAACATGCATGCTTCTTTATTGGGTTCAGCTTTCCGATTAAGTAGAAAGATAAGTCCATTTATTCATGTAATCAACTAATTTCACATGATATATAAATTAATAAAATATTAATATCATGTAATTTATTAATATATATATTTCACTGATATATTTCTAGGAAATTTTTTGCCAAGGGAATTACAGACCTCAAAAACGAAAATTTATTCACAAAATAAAAATAAACCCAAGCAACTAATTTATTAATCATAATTATTAAAATATATAACATATTGTAAATCATTAATTCGATATAGATGCTGCCTATAGTACAATTTATACTCAGTTGACCTTGTGCAAATGTCCAATTAATTTATCCATCCTAAATTATGTAGGTCATCCGCCCCTCAATCTTGTCTTAATTAATATGCTAAATTGAAATGTCAACTGATATTTATGATGTTATGTTGTACCAAATGTTGATAAATATACACCCATGAAGTGACCAAAGTAATCTGCTAATACGATATTGCCATTAAAAATCTAAACAGGGAACAGTGTCGTATAAAAATATACTTTCCATTCTTTTTAAAAGCAAAATTATTTTCTATTCTCTACCTCAGATAATTTAAATTCACTTATTGGGTAATAGCTCCAATATTTATAACTCAATATTCACAAATACCGTGGTTTTAACTCATTTGATACACTCATCAATATGTGAATGGAGAATTTAGAATTCGAATCTTGCTCTTTACAATTTAATAAAAATAAAATAAAATACTCCATCTTTTCAATAGTTATATAAAAAATTAAAATTAAACAATAGTCAAGTGTTTAATTGTGATCAATGATTATTTCACTTTATTTTTCCAAAGTCTAAAAACATATTTTTTTTACTTTTCCAACTAAAAACATCGTTTAATACGGTTTTCTCAAACAGTTGATAAAATTGATATTGATATTTATATTTATTAAAATTGCTATAACTTTTAATATAATTTAATTAATACATATTTTAAATATTTTGACTGTTTAGGACTTTATTAATGTAGTCCCTGATACTAAACTCTTCTAGAAAAGGTCCATTCTTCGAAAATATTTTTCAACAGTCTTAAATTTTAACTATCTTAACCACATGTTCAAAAAGGTCCATTCTTGAAAGTATTTTCCAAACCATTCCTAGATTGGAAAATATTTCACAAATCAACACCGCTACGTGTTTAATTAAAAACAATAATTTTTTAAAAAATATTGGTTAAATTAGGACATTAAATGTCGACTAATTTAGTTTCGAAAAAACGGTTTAGTGAATTATATTATCAAGTTCCCTTCCAATATTGCAAACTCAAACCATAGTGTTGTCTCTAACTCAACTCAACCCACCATCACATTGACTCATTTGGCACCCGAAATGAGAATTTTATGCTGACTCCACCTCTACTAAGAATGATGTGGGATCAATATGTTGAAAATGTCCAAGTCCAATTAGGTTGAAGGTAAAGATAATGTTGGAAATCTACATGGACATAGTGGTATTTGCCCAACCACGTATACCTAATAGAATACATGGTTGGTAAGGGGACATGGATTAGGATACTACTACTCAACATGTCCTAACCTTATTCCTTAAAAAGGATCACCATCTTCTTTATACAAAGAAACTAATGAAAAGGATCATCATCTTCTTACTCTATCCAAAGCACATTATTCCGGTTTTTCCGACCGATATGTAGCTTCAAAAACGTAATACAATTAGACAAAACATTCAAAAGAACACTATTGTGTTCTTAATCCGAGAGAGGAAGAAGTACAAACAAACCGAAAGCATGTGTTCATCTGGTGCCAAAACTATGGAACAACAAGAACTTCCATCCAATGTCAAATCCACAAGCCTAGAACTACTCTTGAGTTTTAACTTTCAATTGAATCTAATCTATCTAATTCACTCATTCAGATTTCCTGGAAGTTTGATCATCTAATTGTTTGAACATTGGATAGTATCTATGATAGCGGATAAACATGAACGCTACAAAAGTATTAGCGGCCAAAAACAATATGCTGGCCACCCAAAGCTCTAGGAAAACGTTCTTACCTTTAAATTCAAGCATATAACCCCAAAATAACCAATGGCTCTGAGCTCCCATCCACACTAGAATACACCACAAACCTTCCCGCTTCGGTTTCATATTGCTCCATGGAAGTATCAAAGGCAGCAAGCAAAAGAACCACACGAAGTACTGTGCTGTGATCACCTGAAAAAAAGTGGAACCGACATCAAATTATAAAAAGATCAAATAGGTTGAGAGAGAGAAAATGAAGACGGGCTTGAAGTATAATGAGCAACCTTATTGAAGGCCACAAATGATACTGTCTGGAGAAAAAGGCAAAACGGGAGATCCTGAGCGAAGCGGAAAATGAGAACTAGTTGGACTATCAATTGAGGCAAAAATGATATGAGTTTTTCCACTATTGAGAACTCTTCTTCATAATGGAGGTATATGTGGTAGAAATATATGGAGAAGTTGTGTCGGGGATCTGTCCGAGTGAGATGGTACAGTAGAGCCTCATTTAAGAACTCCCATCTGTATAGAAAGAAGAACAGAGCAGTACAGGAAAGGAAGACACTTCCGGAGATCAGCCCAAACATTATTCTCTGTTTTGTAAATATCTGTTGGAAGAAAGTCCAGAAACGGGATCCTTCCTTAACAGCTGCACCGCTCTGTGACATTTTCCCTCGACTGGGTTCCCAGTTCATGATATGAGGCATCTTACTGGATTGGAAGATGCGTGGATCAAGAACCACAACAATGGGAAGTGCATAGATTATAGGGTAAATTCTGAAATGGACAACAAGTCCATACCAAAATGCTGCTTGGATTACTTTACCTGTACACCGGGAAAAAAATACATCAAGAATGTTAGGTGGGATGAATGGTGGTGCTTAAACCAATGTAGGCTGCGTTACATGGAAACAGAAACAAAAGCTGAACAGAAATGTATGCGTGTAAATATGAAAATATATGGATATCTACAGATTTTTAAGATTATAAGAATGCATTGCAGGTTTAATTTTTTTGAGCATATTACAAAAATTACATGTCACGTAAAAGAGAGGGAAGAAAGATAAATTTTTCATTGCAAAAGCTAGTAAATATGATCCATAAAATATTAGGGTATTTACTAGCATTGATCGACTTCTCAAACACATTCCATCTTAGGAAACGAATTTAAGTTTTTGTAAAATACGAAACGTGACCAGAAATGCTTGTTACAAGTTTTCCGGAGTTTGGTCAGCAAAACATTTTTCAAAACATGAAACATTCCAAGGTCAAAGTTGCGTGCAACATAGATTGCAGAAAATGAAAATTTTGGAATGTGATTCAGCAATTTTCACTCTCCAAAACATCAATTCTCTCTCAAAGAGGGATAAGAGAAACTCAATACTTCAAAAGTTTTTTCTCATGGATTTGCATATACAACAATTCAAGGAAATAACTACGACTACGCGGCAACAGCTATCGAGCCAAGTTAAGGGTGCCTATATTCAACCAATATTGAAGAGACTTTTACCCTTCTAATCTGTTTAGCGGATATAATTTTGCATTAAACGTTTGTTTCCTCGATTAGGAATATTACGTTTTAGCATTTTGGGATGAAAACCACAAACTACGGAAGGTCTTAGTAATGAATTAACATTGCAAGGAAATGACAGAACCAGAGAACATATTACTAAATTGTTGACCAGTACTTAGGGCATTTTGATTTATCCAGGTAATAAAACATTACACTTTTAGAAAGATATTTAAGACAATTAAGGGTCCATATTAATGAGGTTACATAAAAAATAAGCAAGAATAATAGTTTAAACAGGAAAAACAAAAATAGATATATACCATTCATAAGACAGAGAATGGTCCACAAAATCATGGCACAAACAATGGGCTCACAGTTCCCACGAGTTCCAATGGTGAAGGTAAATGGATTGAGGAGCCATACCATTACAGAATATAAGCACAGATCCTCGGGCACCTTTCGTTTCTTCAAAATCTTGTGGATAAACAAGCCCACAAGTAAATCTGCAATTTTCAAACATATTGAACATATTTATCCATATACAGAGTGAATAAATTTCAATTTGTTTTATTGTCAGAGAACATGAAGGAAAAAATCTGAGCAGAGTTCTAAAATATAGTGGATGTAGTAGAGCAATTCAACTTATCAACATAGATTAAAGAAAGGCAAAATATCACGAACTATATAAGCAGAAGTTACATAAACAGGCCATTTTTTTTGTTGCTTTGAGTCAAGTACCAAAGCAATAAGCCATAGGAACAAATAATGAAAGATAACAAGCCTAATGATCACAAACAGATCCTTCAGGACCAATTAAGGTTGGAGCGGTAAGGGCTCATGTTAGAAAAATTAGAGATCTCAAGTTCTAGTCCTAGTGTATGCAACAAACATCAATTGGGAAATGGACTACCTAAATGGTAGCTGATGAACCTCAAACTGAGTAGTCAGATTCAATACAAAAAAAAAACAAAAACGCAGCCCTTAGGAATTTTTATGCATCTAATCTCAAAGAATGTAGCATTGAGCACCAAATTTTAGTCCCCACTCTGCAAGCAAGTATTTTATGTTTTTTTTACTTGAGTACAAAGCATTCAAGCATATGAAGCAAACAAGGAAAGGTGACAGACCTAATGATCACAAACGGATCCCTGCGGACCAAGTAAGGTTGGAGCGGTAAGAGCTCATGTCAGTAAAATTATAGATCTCAAGTACTAGTCCTAGAGCACGCAACAAAAGTCAATTGGGAAATGGACTACCTAAATGGTAGTAGCTATGGACCCCGAACTCAGTAGTCGGATTCAATACCAAAGAGCAAATTCATCCCTTAGGAATTCTTATACATGTAATCAAAAAAAATGTAGCATTGTGCACTAAATTTCAGTGCCCACTCTGCATGCAAGTATTTTTATGTTTACCTTGACTTGAGTACCAAAGCTTTATGGCATGGGGTAAAAAGGGAAAGGTAACAAACAAACCTAATGATCACTAATGGATCCCTCGAGAATTGAGACCCAATAAGGTTGGAGCAGCAAGGGATCAGGTCAAGGGAAGTTAGAATTTCAAGTTCGAGTCTTATGTACGCAACATAACCAATATTAATTGGGAGATGAACCACCTATAGTTAACCGATTAATCTCAAAATGAACAGTAGATTCCAATACCAAAGAAACAAATGGAACCCGAGGAACTCTTATGCATCTAATCTAAAAGCATGCAGCATTACACACCCATTTTCAGTGGCTACCCTCCACTAACAAAAAATTGAACTCTAGAACTTCTATTCACATACATACACTATATAATATGTATTTTTGAATAGATGAAGCACATTTCTCACATAGTAATTGGAGAAATGAACCACCTAAAGTTAGAATTTCATCAGTTTTATGTACGCAATAAATATTAATTGAGAAAGGAACCACCCAAAGTTAAAAACCGGTTAATCTCAAACCGAGCAGTAGATTCGAATGCCAAAGAAACATACGGATTCCTCACGAACTCTTATGCATCTAATCTAAAAGCCAGCATTATGCACCCATTTTCAGTAGCAACTCTCCTCCACAAGCAAACTATTGAAGTTCAGAACTTTACTCGCATACACTATGTAATATGTATTTTTGAATAGATGAAGCACATTTCTCGTATAGATCAATCAATTATATTATTGAACCCCAAAAAGCCATCAATGCAAACCATATATAATCTTCTCACACGAAACACAATTCTCATATAGTTCAATCTTAGATTGTAAAGCCTCAAAATGCCATCAACACACTCACATAAGCACCATATATAGTTTTCAAGTAATATTAACGACTTAAAGAGATGTAATACATCAAGAACCAGATCCTAATTGCAAAATCAACATGAAGAACCAGATTCCTCAAGAACTCGTATGCATCTAATCTAAACGCATGTAACATTATACACCCATTTTTCAGTGGCCACTATAATAGTTCTGAACTTTCACTCGCATACAGTACGTAATATGTATTGCTAAATAGATGAAGCACATTTCTCATATAGTAGTTGAATATCACATTGTTGAACCTCAAAACACCATGAAACGCAAAACCATATATAATCTTCTCACACGAAACACATTTCTCATACAGTTGAATATTGAATTGTTTATTCTACAGTTTTCAACTATCTTAACGACATAACGAGCTCTAAAACCTCTCGAACCACATCATACTTCCAAAACCAACACCCTAAACTCCAAAAGACCCAGAAAAGCAAAACAATAAACAGATTAAGATTGAATCTCAAAACTCCACTAACCGGAAGCAGAGAAGATGAACTTGCCCCACGAGCGATGAAGAATCGAGTTAGGAACGAGCAAAAAGGCGAGGAAAGGCGAATAGCGGTAAGTAGTTCTGTTGTAAGGAGATTGTCCAGAAGCCACATAAGAAGCGGCATCGGAGAAGACAAGGTAATCGACATCAGTGTACCTAACTTCCATATGGGTATCTTGCCATTCTCCATAGATTATCAAAATCAATCTAAGAATTGCAGAGGAGAGTAGTAAGTTGTTCATGTTTATCCACTCCATTGCTGCTTCTTTTTTTCTCATTTAAGAAAGGGCTTTAGGTTAGGGATGAAGATTAATTAAGAAGCTATTCAACATTTTAACTAACTCACAGTTTAATGGGAAATGATACGATTGTTGTTTTAAATTCCCTAACTTTCACTTTTTGTTAATTTTGAGATTCAATCATCACCGTGATAACCCTGAGCTATTGTTTATTAGCTTACACTGAATCTCAATTTAGGAATCCGTATTCTTTATTGGTTGATGATTGTAAATCTTTATTACATGATATAGTATAAAGTCGGCAAATGTAGTAGGTCATGTTATTGCTAAAATGGTTACTTGTGTGTCTGGTCGGTAATGCATGTAATTTACATTCCTTCTCTTTTTTTGGAATGCACTATTGATTATTTATTTTTTTTTCTGTTCATTAAAGTGTCCATCGCCGATCGCAGTGACTATTCCCTTTAACAAATGGTTTGCACCTTATTGGGTGGTACTGCTACTAGGCAGAAAACTTTTTTCCATTCACAAAGATACGGATCGAACCCTGAACCTTTGGTTAAGAGAGGAAGAGTCTTTACCACTCTATCACAACTCCATGATTTACTGTTAATCATTAATACACTTCGTTCTCCTCTAAAAAAAGTATATACACATGAAATACTCACAAAATACACACACAAAAAACATCAAATGTTCTTTCTAAACCAACCATTGTGTAGAATATGTAAACAAAAACATGTTGGTTATAGCAACTAACATCATTCTGAAATCTTATTCCAAAAAACTGAGTTTACATTTTTCAAATAGAACCCATGGGCTTAAAGAAGCCCAGCCTTGATTCTTTCAGGCCCATGAAGGGCCCAATTAACAATTCCCCTATTTCCTCAACATTTAAACCTCCTCTCCTCTCCTTCTTCTTCATTCAATTAGGGTTTAAGACGGCAACCCAAAACCCTAATCCCCATTTTCAATCTCCCCAAAACCCTAATCAAAAGATGAGAGCTTTAGACGAGACCGAAACCGAAACCGTATTCAAGAAACTCTACACATTCACCGGCAACAACCTCAAGAACATCGTCGAAAACCCTTCCCACGAAGGCCCCGAGCAAACCCCGGGCCGCTACTGCTTCCGCCTCCACAAAAACCGCGTCTTCTACGTCAGTGAAACCCTAGTGAAACGAGCAACAAACATCAGCCGAAAGAACCTAGCCTCCCTCGGCACCTGCATTGGCAAATTCACCCACGGTGGCAGCTTCCATTTGACCATTCAAGCTTTGAATTTACTCGCCGCCAATGCCAAGCATAAGGTGTGGTTGAAACCGACCTCGGAGATGTCGTTTTTGTATGGGAATCATGTTTTGAAAGGCGGCTTGGGAAGGATTACGGATAGTATTGGGAAGAATGATGGGGTTGTTGTGTTTTCGATGAGTGATGTTCCGTTGGGGTTTGGTACGGCTGCTAGGTCGACTCAGGAGTGTAGGAAGGTTGATCCTAATGGGATTGTGGTGCATCATCAGGCGGATATTGGGGAGTATTTGAGGATGGAGGATGATCTTTGATTAGGGGTTTCGAGGATGGTCGTCATCGTGGTTGTTATTTGTAAGTTTTGTTTATCTGATTTTGAGTTATATGCTATGTTGCACGGTAGTAGCCTGCGTATCCGTTTCTGTTTTGTTTTTATTTGTAGGCTATTGTATGAAGGTTATATTCTAGAGAGAACATTTCCGCATCTGTGTCCGTGCAACATAGATTATATGAATTGGTGTTATTGATACCTGCGTATACAATGATATATGGTTGCTTTTGGTGTTGCTTTTATGGTTCTTTAATCTGTTTTTATGTTAATCTATGTAGCTATGGAATAAGAGTCCGTTGCCTATCATTTTGAGACGGAATGACTATTTTTGGGCTTAATGCATTAGGGGCTTTTGAATTTTTCTGAATAATTAGTTGCGTCTCTGAATTTTCTAGATGTCTTATAAGTTCCCTTTAACTTGCCTAAGTTAACATGATTAACCTTCCAGGTCCTACGTAACAGCACAACAAGTTGAAACGGCTTTAACTTAAAGCAAAGTTTATGGACCCATGATTCACTCATTATGTATTTGAAGCAAGTTCTAGGGACTAATAGATCACTATAAGCTAGTTTAGTGAACTAATGAGATATTTATAAGGTTCACGGGAACATAGTTGTTAATAGCGAAAGGCGCACCAAGGCACAAAGTGCTCCTGGAGCCTTGGCTCAAGGCTCAATGCAAGGCGCGAGCCTTTGAAACACGAGGCGCATTTCACCTGCAAAAAAATATAATCTATTCCTACTAACACATATATCAATATTTAAGTCAATTTCAAACATAAACTGAAAAACACTATTGTGACCATGCAAATAAGAACAAACCACATAAAACATGAAACTAAATGTCAAAAACTCCAAGTTAAGTACCAATTCTAGTCCTACTAGACTAAAATATCCAGGCGTGTATCTTTCTTGTTGTTGCTCTGCATTCTTGTTCTTTTTCCTGTCCAACGCATCTATCTTATGCAGTCTTCCCATCTCAGAGGGGTGAGCCTTAGCCAAGGCGTGCCTTTAACAACTATGCACGGGAAATAAGATTTGATCAAGTACAAGTGCCTGATTTATTAAGCCTTTTATTTCTTCCATTGGTTGGTGAGTAAATTTTGGAGATATCTTACTGCCTCCCTTAACTTGCTTAAGTTAACATGATTAACCTTCCAAGTCCTATGTGCAAGAGCTAAGTGAGGATTTAGACTAGTTGAAATGTGGTATTACTTTTAAGGATGTTTAGAGGATGATTGGTGACTTTACGTATTTCAAGCAAGTTCAATGGACGTCACTTTAAGCTAGTCTAGTTCAGGGTCAATCAGATTTGATCAAGTACAAGAGCTTGATGTATTAAGCCTTTTATTTCCATTTGGTAGATGAGTGAATTTTGGAGATATCTTATTAGCTACCTTAACTTGCTGAAGCTAACAAAGCAATATGATTTAGACAAGTTGAAACTCGTATCATATTATTAAGTAAGTTTAGGGATAAATAGGTCTCTTTATGTATTCCAAACAAGTTCAAAATACTAGGTTACATTTCTAAGATTCGATGGTCAATCAGATTAGATTTGATCAAGTAATGAGAGCTTGATGTATCAAGACTTTTATTTCCGTTCATGAATGAGTTAAGTTTGTCTCTTTGTTTGTATCCTGAATACTGTTGTTGATATGCATTCTGTCTCTGCAGTTTACCTTTTGAAAAATGGGGAATGTGGAAAGTTTTCTTAGCTTGTTTCTGTTCAACTTGGCTTCTTTGTACATTAGCAGACATAAGTTAGTGTGTCGTGTATGGAAAGTTGCGATCAACATTTGCACTTGATATGCAGTTCTGTTGTACATTTCTTGTTTCATTTATCATTTGTATTATCTTATGTTGCGAACAAATTTTGATTTTAGAGCATTCCGCGTTTCAGAGAGTAAAACTTTTGAAAACTTGTACTGTACAGATGTAGGCATGCAGAGCCATTCAATTGCCTATTAGTTCCGGGTTGAATGTTGATTATGTGTACTATGAAGTGTTTGATTCACTTGAAAATTTGAGTTTAATACAACTCTTTTGCAACTTGAGGTGAATAAACTTTAGAAAGTGAATCTTATCTTAAAGGGACAAATTAGAAAAGTTCAAAATTAAATTAGTACCTCTATTATACAAGTTAGGATTTTGAATTTTGCTGCGGGCTAAACCAACCCTTCTGGTTTGAAGAGTCGGGGTAACCTGCAAAATTAAAGGCGTTGCTCGACCGTTGATTTTCCAATGTTAAAGGTAGTTACTAATATAGGATAGCAACGCTAGTACTTAGAATTTGACAAAGGTTTCCATGGAGATCTAAGCCACTTATTTAAAAGTTGGTTCAAGTTTATGATTTGGATTAGACAATAATATTTGGTATGTTACCAGAAGCAAAGGTTGGCTATTTTCTACTATAAGAGCAGGTTGATCTTTACTAATAAACGTACGTCTTGTTATGCTCACTAAGCGTTATTTGAATCAAATGAAATGAAAAAAAAAAGTGTTTTTATTTTGAACAAATCACGACCTACCTAAATTGCAACCTTTCAATCTACTAATGTTCTGATATCATATCATATTATTGCGAATTATTCACTAAGTTCACTCGATTTAGATATGTACAAGGTGAAAATTTAACTACATGATTATAGGGGGAGAGCGGGATTAGCAATGGCATAAAATAGTGGAATTTTAAATTTAACTTTCACTTGACGCCATAATGTTTTCGAGATTCGTTTCATTATTAGAACATGTGCAATTTAAAGTTATTGAAAGGTTAGAACAAATCCTTGAGCATAGTCCAAACTCTCTGAAAGCTTGTATTAGACAAATTAACAAAAAAAAATATACATAATGACAAAATTCGTATACTTTTTGTTGTTAAAAAAAAAGTCCGACTATTCTTACAGCATGTTTGAAACTCAATAAATGTGCACTTAAATTGATAAATTTACATGGATAAATTAAAAAGATAACATCTCTCTTTTGATGATTGGAGAATAAATCTTCAATTGTTCAAAAAATCAAGATTAACTTTAAATATTTGGAATAAAAAATTATACAAATTTTGGAAAATGAAAACGGCACTTATTAAAAAACAAAAACAATTCTCTAAAAAAACATCTAAAAGGAATGGAGTAACAATTTATACATCTAAATATAACTTCTACGTATAGATTTAAAAATTCACTTCTTGCAAGATGAGCCAGCTGAACTTGAACTACTCTTAAGTGAAAGTTTATTGGGCCCAACATAGCCCGTAATGAATTGGGCCATAAAAGCCCATACTACATCAATGAGCCCAGTATGAAAAATTTGCGCATCCAGGGAATCGAACCCTGGTCAGTACCGTGGGAGGGTACTATGATACCACTACACCAGATGCGCTTCTCAATTGTATTTATAGAAATAATATTTAACTAATTTAGGCCTAATTTTAAATATGATCTATCACGAATCACGTGCAATAGAAATGACCGATGAAAATAGAATAATTGTTCATATTTTTCTTTTGCACCAATCATTTATCATCGTTGTGTCATACATCTCATTTTTTATTATTCAGGTTCATTACACCTGGTGGATAATAGAACTTCTTTTTGGTGTATGGAAAAGAACATATTAAGCTCACACATCTTTTATTCTCACTTTGAAGAGACATAGCTAGAGGGCATGGGAGCAAAGCTCTTTGTCCGTCGAAATTCCTTGTCTTTTTTTTTTTGATAAATTTATAAGAAGCATGATTCGAACTCTGAACTGTCCACTCATATATTGATGAGTGTATTTTAAATATTAGATTTTAGCACTCTCAACCTATCAAAAGTTGTGATTTTTTTTCCTCTTAATACCAGATTTTTGTATTCGCTATTGACGGGTTTTGAAGCTTCATAATGCAACAAAGTAGAAAAGTTTTTGGAAAATAAAAATAAGTGAACTCAAAATTACGAAGGTGATAATTTATATATGCTTAAATTTGATTTTGTATGATAATATTTAAGTTAAGATTTGCATATCAAATTTTGGATTCTAACTAATTAGGTTTAGCAGACCCATAGAACATAATAATAATAATAATAATAATAATAATAATAATAAGAAGAAGAAGAAGAAGAAGAAGAAGAAGAAGAAGAAGAATTTATATGTAGTTCAATGATAAAATATTCACATGTTCGTGAAACCTTGAAAAGAAATAATGTTAAGCATTTAAAGGAAGAGATAAGTAGAGATGTAAATTTGACTCGAGGCTATTATGACAATAATATATTTATGAAGCCTGTTACTAAACCAATATGATATAATATCGATAATACACATAATAAATGAGTCATCTATAAACGTGAGATATTAATGATTCTTTAAAGGTTTGTGAAGTTAGGCCAATATATAGGCACCCATTAGTAGAATCCCGCAACTTTAGTTGTGCAAATTTCATTTTCAATATGTTCAGTATGGTCGTGAAGAAAGTGTGCTAAGCGTTCCACACATGCTAGTTACAAAAGTAACAAGTGGTTTATATGTATGAGACGGAACCTTTAACCTTTAAGATGTCTTTTAGAGTGAAGCATGTTTAAGTAGTTTAAGATGATATCAAAATTCATTTTTTTACAATGTAAGATGATTATCTCTCACTTGAGATGACTTTTAGCAGCGAATCAATTTCAAATTTAAGAATTTTTCACGATACCATAACCATTATCATCCCTACCCATAAGTGATATTCAATCTTCGCCTTCAAACCTTCCATATATATAAGTTATATTCCTCGATATTAACATTAAACTAGTGAAATTAAAAAATATAATATGCATGCAATTGATCCTCGAAAAGGAAGAAAATTTCCATACGTAAAAGTACTTGACATATTCTTAAACTTGATTGCAAATATATTTATATAATAATATAAATGGATGATTTAAGAATCATAATTATATTTTTATCATGATTAGTGAACATTAATTATGTCATTTTCAAGGAATTATGGAATATGAACAGGAATTAATTAGTTAAATAAGCCTCCCTATGCAATTTAATTGAATTAGGAGAGAATTGATCCTTAAATTCCCATTAATATTTTTTTTAACTTTATTTTATTCTTCCTATCAATGTAGATGGCTTCTTTTTAATCAAAGTTAGGGCATAAAATTTAATGGTAGATAACAAAAAAATTCATTCTCAATTAGCTAATTCCTATCTTTATTTTTATTCCCCTTTTAGCCAATTAATTCAATCTCTCTTTCTTTCAATTCAAGAAAAGCTACTATACTTAGCATGCATTTTTAAGTAAAAATGTATTTATATTTTTTGCATTAATTAATTATTTAATTTATGAACCAAATTGAGGTTTTTTCTTGTACCCATAATTAAATTGATTAATTAGTATATATTGATTATAGTTAAGATGGATAATTTAATCTAGAAATTTACTTTATGAAAGAATATGCTTTTCATTTATATAAAATTAATTAACCCTTAATTAGGTTGCCCCTTCAAATATATATAGATATGCATCTAAGTAATTAAAATTAAACCTCTAAAATCACAATTTAGTTGACATCGCATATTGAGTTTGTAAAAAAAAAAGGAGATATATACATTTGTTGAACATTTACATGGAGGATGAGAAGTCTCCATCGTAATCAAACCGTAATCGATTTTGAATGAAATCATATACTACATGAAAATTAGTAATAATCAGGCGATATATTCACAATCCTCAAATTATTAGAAATAAAACATTATTCCTACAAATGTCAATTTCTTTTTTTGTTTTTGCTATTAAAATCCGATAAATATAAGTTGAAGATATATCTAAATAAATTTGTAAATGTTTACTTTGAATTGTTCTGCAATTTTATTCTTGTGAAAATTAATGAATACTGAAATAATTATTCTTGTGATATGTTATTTTTTCTATAATTCAATTCAATTTTCAACCTTTTCAATTTGTAAAAAGAGGAAAGTAATAAGTTAGGTCAGAGAGAATATGGTTTACGTATACGTAGTCATTTCACCATTATTGTTTTTGTTGAATTATTATTTATTTCTATGTGCTAATTAATTGGAAGCCGCCAATATTCTTGAACCAAATTAGTTCTTTTTCTTATGCCAGAATTATAAGAAAAAATAAAAGAGAGAATATAGCTTCACTTACAATTTAACGAATATATTATCCTATATAGATTTTATATAAATCCATCTTTTGGTGATTAATTAATTATATAATCCATTTTTTCGGAAGTATTTATTTAAAATTTTCTGGAAAATCCACCGACAGTATAGTTTCAGTTTGTACGCAAACATATACTAATGTGATGCACTAATTCGTTGAATATAGAAATTATTAACAGCTTTATTTATGTTACTGAGGTTGAGATTCTGCGAAGTTGTATTTTGTAATTTTCAATAATAAATTACAAAAAAAATAGTTGTTGAAATTTTTGTACTAATTATTTAACAAGGTTTAGAACTACTTAAGAAATGTCAACATTTCATGCGAACAAGTTAAGTTTTATTATATTATTCTTATTACTAATTTAAGATTGAATTGATTATACTCATTAGTGAATAGAAAATATAGCACATGCTTATGTAATTACCATTCAAGCTCCACCACTGCTCAATATGATGTCAATATTAGCCCCTAAATATTAGATTATATATCATCTTGTTTTTTATTATACATTATCAGCACTTCAGTTGTAAAATACAAGGTCTAAAACTTACAAAATTTACTTTAGATGCCAAATTTTTGCCAAAATAATGCGCTTGTAGTAATCAAATTATAAAATAGAATCATGGAAATTAAATTTTATATATTAAGTTATTCTTCGGCACATATCCAACAAAAGTTAAAAGTAATAATGAATAATTGCATATGCATATTTATACAAACCCTAGCTAGCTAGATGTTAGTAGAACTTACCATTCAGAATGAAACAAAACAATGTGCCATAGTGTGATGACTAAGATTAATGGTGTTTTGTTTTGTTGTCTCTTATTTTTCTAAACAGATTTTCGTCCAATATTTAAAAAAGAGGTTAAGATGAAAAAATCCATATACACAGGGGCGGACCTAGGGGGGGCTCGGGCCCCCTCAGTTCCGGCACAACCCTTAGAGATATAGGGATATTTTTCGGCTAGCCCCCCCAAAATAATGAATATTAAGAGTAAAGATGATAAAATAGACAAAGGGAAAGGATGAGAGAGTTGGTAAGAAGGATGAGTTTAGATGTGAAGAGTAGGGTTCAAATCCCACCATCTACATTTTTTTTTTCCAACATTATTAATTTTTTTCATCAATTTTTAATTTTTTTCTTCCAACATTATTAATGTTTTTCATCAATATTTTACCCCTAACATTATTAATGTTTTTCATCAATTTTTAATTTTTTAATGTTATTTTAATCGAAAACTCTACTTTTCTGTTTTTCCTTTTTATTTTTAATAATTTTATCAACAATTTTTTATTAGATCATTAATTTGTTTCTCCTAATTTTATCAACTCTACTTCATTTTTGTATACACGCATATATATATAAAAAAATTACGCTAGAGCTAAAATTAGCCCCCCCGATCTTTAAATCCTGGGTCCGCCCCTGCATATACACACAAAACAATGGGATATGAAAGTTGTATCGTGGAGAAAATTTAGAGCTTTTTTTGATAAAGTACTCCTTACAAATTATAAGGTTAGAAGAATTTCAGTGGTTATTTAGTGTGATACTTTAGTCATTCATTTTTATATTTTTATTATGTAATTCAATCATTCATATCCCTCATTAGAACCGCTCCTTACACAAAAGTTTAGTACATTGATGCCATTTACTCCGGACTGAATTGCTACATATTAAGTTAGTAATCCTCGTTAGCAGAATTTTTCTCCTTTAATTATATGATGCAACGCCAAACTTTCAATGACGTGCATTTTTTGAGTGTGAAAGAGAGAGACCATTCACTTCTCAATTCCATGAATCTGAAGCCTAGCTAGGATGATTCTCACTTGTAATTTTTAAGAATTAAAGCCAAAGCATATTTTATATGTCCCAATTTAAAAGAGCTACTAGAAAAAGGATAAAATTAGAGTGTATATATCTATCAAGAGAAAAAATAAAAATGTGCACAAAAGTTTAGATATGCAAAAGCTGATATGGCATGTTGAAAAACCCTGAAGGAGATTGGTGGGATATTGAGAATCATCACTATCCTAGGTGGACACAGATAGATTCTGACGTGTATGCTGTTCAATTCCTCTTTAGACATCTCTAGATTTTCTTTGAGAAAGTAATTAAGAGCTAGTTAAATTAAGTAAATAACAATAAAAAATTAGGTCTAATGTTGTTGGTGTACTTCCGAGAGGCATCTATCTTACATGTGGTTCGAGTTTATTATGTTGAGTCCATGTGTAATTGTTTGTTTTTTTCTTTCAACCGAAACAATTTAGAGCGATCTCAGAGTACGGTAGTCCTTAAAAATATAAAGGAACACGAGTTGATATATGAAATTGTATTATAACTAAGAGAGTACCGCACGTCGGGAGGGCTCTAATTAAAATCTCTCATTTTATTTAGAATTTTTTTATGAGAGTAAAGATTCCGAAAAAGAACAAAATAAGAAAACAAACATCTAACATTAACAGTTCGAGGAAGAGAAACTAGTGCAATTATCAACAACAAGAATATCCGAATGCTTGTAAAAGGCAGGTCAAATTTATGTTGATGACCCAAAATAAAATTTTGTTTTTTATAATTGAAATTTATTGAACTAAACTAAAATTTCCGTAATTGGGCTTATAGTAGAGAAACACTATTTCAAACTCCCAATTGTGACTAACCAACTCCTACACTTGAAATTCTTCGAGAGGAGTAACAGTGCCTAATAAAATTATCTTCATTGATAAACAGCATAAATACTTGCCAATCAAGTGCCATAATGCCAATTTTGTAACTCAGTAATGCAATCGCCCGAGTTTTTAGTACAATTCAAGAATGTTAAGCTTCAGGGTTTAGTACAATTCAAGAATGTTAATGCAATCCCCGAGTGTTTAGTACAATGTGAGAATATATTTATCTCTCAAAGGGCTGAATGTATCCAATACTTGTGTTAATTGTGATTACTTTGCAATGGAGTGTTGGTCTGCACCAAATTTAAACACGGGTTTTCGTCGTGTATCAACTTTCTTGTATGGTGTCCTTTGGGCCATTTTGAGAAGATGGAATGATGTTCTAGAGAATAATTCTTTGCTACCGGCTTCCGTCAGTTGGATCCTTGCCTCGGCTTTCCTTGGACATTTCCAGGCTGCCCAGTTGAAGCTTAATTCCGTTGATCTCAGGTAACTTAAGGGGTTGTGCACCCTTCTTATTGGCTCCGGCCTCGAGTCAATTGTTACAAACTCAATGTTGATGCAGCCTTGTTTCCTGACATATCCAAAATTGGTTTTGTTCTTCGTAATCATCAAGGAGAAGCTTTGCAGTGTGTCTCTTCTCTCTTACGAGGTCGTGTTGATGCTATCATAGCGGAATCTATGTGCTTAAGAGAAGCCTTATCATGGTTCAAAAATAAAGGGATCGCGAATATGGAGATTGAATCAAATGCAAAACAAGTGGTTGATGCAATAAATAACATCATGGGTACTCATTGTGAATTTGGTGGAATCATTGCTAGTTGCAGACTTATTCTTTCTCACTGTAATGGTTTTAGAATCCATTTTGTTAAGAGACAAGCTAATCGGGTTGCTCATTGTATTGCTAGGGAGTCCGTTTATATGCTAGTCACTCTTATTGGCCTCAGAGTCCTCAATTTGTGAGCTCTTTGTTGGTATCTGATGTAATCGCTTATCGATTTAATGTTATTATTTCCTTTCAAAAAAAAGCTTCAGGGTTAAATGTTTCATTGGGTACTAAATTTTGATTGCTCTATTTCAATGTGTCTCAATAAAATCACTCTATCTTTTTATTTTAAACTCATTTAGGTTATGTTCTTTTTTACTGAACTGAGCCAACTTAATTATTGGCTGAATATCTAACGAATTTTGCTGGATTGAATTGAACTAAACAGAAATAAACATAACTGGATTTTACTGAAGATAAGCCAAAAAGAACATAGCGTTAGTCATTTCGATCAATTGGAATACTGAAAAAATGATACGGCTGCCACATCAGCAAAAGTCAATGTTGATTCCCACATGACAACCACTTAGATGACATGTGTCACTATTTTTTTTTCTTTTTTTATTATAAAGATTGGTGACACATGGAGTCTAGGTGTCCGTCAGACAAACTCAAATGTCAAAGTTGATTTCTGCTAACGTGTCAGTCACATATTTTTTCAAATGTTCAATATCTTTTTAAGTTGTTGGAGTGAGTAATGGAGACAATATATTCAACATATTCAACAATGATTTATTGCTTCCGCAAATTTGATTAATGTCTAAACCCTCACCTTCTTCTTTTCTTTCCCCTTTTCAATTTTATACCTTTCATATTTGATATATATAATCAATATTTATACCATTCATATTAACCATCAATACATTTAACCCTTAAACTTTAATATAATCATTATTTTAATCCATCTACATCATCAAAAGGAGCAAAAGTTGTTGTAAATATTCCTTACGTGCCTAATACATACTTGTTTTCGTATGTGTATACGAAAATCTTCCTTTCTATACCTATAAATATGTAGAAAAATGTAATCCACCCTTAATCTTTAGTGATAAGTCACTCACATTTACAATTCAAAAGGAATAATTGGATTCTTTGGTACTTCTAGAATTTTAACATGTTAAATATTTTAATTGAAACTTTGATATATCCTTTTAAAACCTAATTAACTTATCCTAATTATTATTATTTTATAACAGAGAGAGGTTAAAACTCCGAAAGAAGGAAAGAAAAAGGGAAAACATGAGATAGAGAAACAACAAAATACGATTTGTAGTAGCGTCAATATTATTAGTTAAATGTGTCATGAAATTAAATTTTTATTTTTTTTGGAATTAATTGTTTTAATGAAGTAGTAATTAATTAAATTCATACATCAATTAGGATCTCATTCTCTAAAACAGCAACATATTAAATATTGTGCAAGTCAATTTCTACATGCAAACTAATTTCATTTTCGAGTTTAAAGTAAAGTTGGGAAAAACAAAAGTTAAAAGAACGGTTTGAAAAAACTAAGAATGAAGATGGTCCAATTTTTCAAAATGAGAAAGGAATAAATATTGAAAAGACGAAGGAAAAATAAAGGGTTATATATGAGCAGAAATTTGTAGAAGTGTCCTACGAAATTAGAGCAAAGGATGGATAAAGAAAGAAATGTATCATAAAGTTTACTGTGATGCAATAAATCCCTTCAGTGTTACCCATAACCACAGGCAACATACTTATAAATACCAATCGAAAATAAGATTCAGACTTTGTCCAAAAACAATTCACTTTTTTACCTTCCGATTTGATTCTAACAGAAAATCAAAGTACTATCGTTAAATTGTTCCATATTGCAAATTTGGGAGCTAAAATAACTCCTTAAATATAGAAAACAGTTCTATGTCCAATGTGCCTTTTAATTTGGGGTTAGTTAGACTTGTTAAAATGATAAGAGAGATCGCGCTTAGGAGCTAAAATAGCTCCTTAAATATAACAAGCAATCTTATCCTTTTAATGTACCTTTTGGAGTTAGTTAGGTTTCGCTAAGATAACTTCATTCAAACCTTTCAACCGTACTTCACACATGCATAATCAAATAAACAAGTTCAATGAATACTAACCAATTTCTTTTTGTAAGACAAAGAATCTTATTTTCTCCCACTAGAACTTCAAACGAACATTCTCTTCTTTCAATCACAATTCTCAATCACCGGTTCCATTCTCCGATGAAGTTTCAGGGAAGAATTTCAAATGAAGCCCGGCTTTCAGTGATGAATTTCGAATCAAACAATGAATCAGAGAGAGAAATAAGAGAGACGGTTTTGGAATTCGAAACCAGAAATTGGTGAACTGACATCAAGAAAATCAACAAACTTTTTGCAATTGAGAGGGAGAGAGAGACAAATGGTAAATAAAATTAAACTTAAAATTGGTCATGAGTCAAAATCCAACGTGGTGCTTACATGTATTTTTTGTCACACGCGTGTGCAACACCTAATTTCATAAGACTAGTGGCTCAGCACAAAAGGGGTAAAAAGTACCACTTTTAGTTAGACCAGGGGGGGAATAAGTCTCATTAATATTTTAGGGCGTAAACTGACAAATCCATTAAAGTTCAGGGGAAAAGTGTGCATTAAGCTTATTTAAATACTTTTATTTTGTTTTTAACAAGGTACACATGTGGTGAATATGTGTTGGACAACTGATTCAACTTGAGCTGACATATAGTCAACGTTAACAATATATTTTATATTAATTTCCGACATTCCTCACAAGAATTCTTCTTGAAGTCCCCTTTTGACTTCAAGGTGTACAACACATGTCAAACCCACCATATGTTTTTAAATTAACAAATATGAAAGTTGTTAGGAATCGAACTCAAGACATTTCGACCGCAGAAACTCTGATACTATTTAACCGATTGAATCAAAAACTCGATCGAGCCGATAGTTAAAACTAACAACATCTTTCATATTTATCTTTGAAAACATCACTCATATGGTACATTTTGAATTTCAAAAGTAAATCAATTCCACATAACATCTATCCAGATTGACCATCTCAGTGTAGAAGAAAAACACAAATCATGTCTTAGCCCTTTCTCAAAATCGAATTTCTAGTATTATTTTTCATTTTTCTAAATCACAAGTTTCAAAGATTTCATTCTCTGAACAACTATTTCTTCTCTCATAATTAAAAATACCACCTAAAATAGGCGCAAAGCCAAGGGAGGGTTGGCCCCCAACAGTCGAAATCACCTAACCAAAAATAGTTATGGCCACATGCTTGCCTTTCAAGATGTGTTCGAATTCGGCCTTAATGTATTTGTTCCTCAAAAAGAGTTTGGCTCAAGTGTAAGTTCAACTCCCTGAAAATTATAGAGTTAAAAGTCTTAGCTTATGCCTAATTCATCCCGAAAAAACATCTTGAACGGTGAGTATTACATACACACTTATAAATGTTTCATTGTCTATATAGCTAACCAATGTGAAACAATTAACACACACCCTCACGCCCATGAATATATATCTAGAGCGTGAAGTTTGCAGAAATAAACATTTGCGAGTGGCGTTATGGGCTTCTCAGTATTGGACTAAGGACATGTTCTTTGTGGCTGAATGAAATTGAACTGAACTGAATTTGCTAAACTGAATTTGGTTGAATTGACTGAATTTGGCTGAATGAATAAGGAATTCGGCTGAAGTTGGTTGAACTGAACTGAAATTTGCTGAAATTAAGTCAAAAAGAACATGACCTAATAGGCTCCGTACTATCTTATATTGGACCTATCTCATCTCCAAAATCCACCATGAAAGAAGAAGATTGTCATACACTTATAAATGTTACATCACTCAAATACTTAACCGATATGGCAGACTGAACAAAATATTTCTTAAAATATTTTTATGATCCTCCAAGAAAGTGAATTAGCAAACTTTTCCCTTTTCATATTACATATTGTTTTAGAGCAATTTTTTTGTTTCATAATACGTGTCATTTTGATTCAGTCTATGCATATTAATTATCTTATACCAAATATATCCTTATTTAAATAGACTTTTTTTATCTTCAAAATTGGTAAAAGGTAAATAGAATGTATCGGTAATAAGGTCTTTCATACCAACATTAATTAAATTTCTTAATGTTTATACACTAACCTTGAATGACATGTATTATACTTAGGGCCAGTTTGGCTTTGCTGGTGGGAAGAAGTAGTTGATGTTAGGGAAAGTGATGTGGGAAGAAGTTGTTGTCAGAATAAGTAGACAAGAGCTGAGAAGTGTTTGGTAAATACATTTTAAAAGTCCTAAAAGTAAAAATTAAATAGAGAACTTTGTATTTATTAAAATATATTGAATTTTAACCCTATTTTAATAAAAATTTTATCAAAATTAGCGTTCTGCACAACTTCTAACAGCTGCTTTTTTCAAAAGCTACAAATTCTAGTTTTTGCTGAAAGCAGCTTTCCCTGCTTTTCCAGTTTTCCTAAAAAGCAGTTTGACATTTACCAAATACTGCTTTTGCCAGAAAAAGCTGGGAAAGCAGGAAAAACAGCTGGAAAAGCAATAACAAACTGGGCCTTAACCGTTTGGTAGCTACCTATATGTTAGTCACCTTAGCTAGCTGAAAAGAAGAAACCAATTGAGAATTCAATCACAATATATAGGTTTTGGTCCCACTCCACACCACCCCTCATGGCTCTTGGTCTCTCTTTACTCTTTCCCCACCACATCAAATTAAACCATTCCCATTTTCTAGAAAAAATTTAAGATATAATTATACCATGAATGAGAATCCTCTTTTTCCATATATGGAGAAGTTCTTTTCTAGACCATTCAAACCCTCGTTTTCCTCTACTTCACTTCTTTTCCTGCTAATTCTAATTCCCCTTACTTGACAATTAATCATTATATTCTAGTATCATTCATATCAAAAATCTCTAAAGATTGACCCGTCAATAGTAGTTAAGCCAAAAACAAAATATTTGGAACATTACAAGACACGTATTTTGAAAATATAAAATTTTTGAAAGATCAATTATGGATAATTTTATGTATGATCCCGACTGTGATTCCAAATTGAAAAAGACTGAAATTATATAATGTTCATTACATATTTAAAGACAAATTTTTTTTATCTAAAATTCTAATCTTTTTTGTTATTTTTTCAAGAGTCGGGGTCGACAACCCCTCTATGACCATTTGTTCTCCGGTTCTATTGAGTACATGCTTATAGGTAAGTTCTTATTGTTGTAAGTTTCTTATTGTTATGCGTTATTTGTTGTTGCTGATAGATGTTAGCTAGTTTTTCTTTTAAATATGCGATAAACAGTTTTTATTTAATTCTAACAAAACAATTTAATAAAATTCATTGTTTACAAAAAACAAGTAAGTACATTAAAATAAATCTTTTTTTTCCAATGATATTTTTTTTATAAATTACAGCTTGAAAATGAGATTATCATCCCATTCACATGACATGACTAGGAGAATATATAAACATTCATTTCATTCTCATAATTGTGTAGTCAAAACTAACATAAATATTCCTAAGCTAACAACTAGAATTTCAAAATATCATCAAGCATTCACCATATCCTTTCTATTTGTAGATTGACAAATTATTCAATTTTTAATTATTGGTTCAAGTCGTAGAAAAACTCATTAAAAGATAAATAAAACTCCAGTATACATAAAATTTGAACTAGAAACTTATATGTCTCGAATTGCATGTTATATTAACTCTTAATATCAAAATAAATATATATTTCTATCAGCTATTTGTTATCATAACTAATAATTTGTAAATATTAGCTAATTTTTAATTTTAACTAAACTTTTTCTTTTACAAACTAAACTTTTGTTTGTTACTAGTAAAATAATAAAAAGAAGTTAACAATACAAATGGATACTAAAACAGTATAGTACATAAAAAATTCTCGTCCTAATATAAAGATTCCCGTACTGGAACGCTATGTATTAATTAATTTATTTGTTAATATTTTTTATGAATTAAATAAATTAATAAAAGAGAAAGGAAAAAAAGGACAAAGGATTCTCCCCAATCCGATTATGCCCTATTAGAATGATGGAACATATGTCCCAAACAAAACAACCCTAGCCTAACCTTGTCTTTTCTTTCCATTTCTATATTCAATTTAATTTTTCTATCATTGGAACTCTTTTTTAAATATTATATAATAGGTGTAGGCTATGGTCACTTTGTTTTTTCTTTACTTTGTCTATACTTTGTCTTTTTCACCATTGGATTAGTTTTTAACCCATGATCCAATGGTTGACAAAACAAAGTAATGGTTACTTTGTGAAAAACAAAGTGACCATAGAATATCCCTATATAATATATTCGGTGTACCATGTTATTAAAGACGGATGTAATAAGGGTCATATAGCCTCATACCCTGAAAACTAACTCAATCAAAGTAATTTTGATCCCTAGTCTCATGAAAAAAAAGACATTTATTCTATCAAACTATACAAATTAGACCAAGTGAAAAATCATTAATTTCGATGTTGGAAATTTTGTATTCGTTATTGTTTGTTATCTATATGTTAGATTAATAATTTTATTTCATCTCATATATATTTTAGAGTCGCAAGTCAATAAATTAAGATATAAAGTTTATTTTTGAAAATATAAAATTTTAATACAACATAATAACTAGAAAAATAAATAAATTAGTTAAACATTTTTAATATTTTATTGAATGAAAGTTGCATAAAATATTTGGTTCGACATATGAATGACACAGATATACATTGATTATAATGTCTCTTTTTTTTTCTCAAACAAATTAACGGTTTTTTTTACAGTTCAAACTAACAAATCTTGAACCGATATACAATGACGCGTCAATGTTTTTTTAGGTCATCACAAGTTTTCCTACAAACATAAAAGATTTACTTTTCCTTGATATTAATTAGTGGTGCTAGTCTTCTTTCTCGACAGATTAGCGCACAATTAGTTCTTCTGTTTTTTCATGTTTTCGAGTCTTCACAAAAAAAAAATGTAATTGTGTTAGCGTATCATCTCATGAATACTACAGAAATAACTATTAGTCTCAAATTTATGAGATGACACATCATAAACATTATTGATGTGTCATTTCCTAAATGGTCCGGACCCATTATAAATTTCATTTTTCCAATTGGATACACCCACACCCAAACAAAAATCCTAAATCTATCCAAATCATCCAAAACCTCCCACTCACCCTCTATAAATACCCAGCCTCACTCTCCATATTCCAACTCAAAAGAAAAAAAAAACTGCAACTATCCCTCTAACCTCACCTCCAAGCTCAAAATGTCCGGCGTATGGGTCTTCAAAAACGGTGTCGTCCGGCTAGTTGACAACCCGGCCGGGGAGTCTCTAGAGGGCAGCAGCGGCCGCCGAAAAGTCCTAGTCCACACACCAAGCAATGAAATCATAACATCCTACTCAATTCTTGAAAACAAATTGTACTCACTTGGATGGGAAAGGTACTATGATGATCCACATCTTCTTCAATTTCACAAAAGATCAACGGTTCATCTGATTTCACTGCCAAAAGATTTTAGCAAGTTCAAGTCCATGCATATGTTCGATATTGTGGTGAAAAACCGAAATATGTTCGAAGTTAGGGACATGTAGTGATTGATGGTACGGTGTCGTTTGGTTTGTGTGTTGTGTTATATATATATATAGAGAGAGAGAGAGATGGAGGGGGTTAATATTATATGGTTAATTAACTCTGTTTTTGTTGTTAATTTTATGATTTGGGATATGGGTTTTGATCATTTTAATGGTTTGTTTTCGAGTAAAAATGGGGAAGAGGAGAAAGCAGAGAAAGCCTGACATTCCGACTAGGTCGGCACCCAAGCGCAACACCACAAACTCAGACCCGAATGTTATTAAAACTGGTTTTGTTATTGAGTTTGTAGTTTAATTAATTTGGTGGGTGTCATGTCACCAAAGTATTGTAAATTTTCATAGTTTGTGGGAATGAAAAATTTACGTTTGTTTGTGTTTCTTTCTTAATACATGCTTTTGCTTTTGTTGAATAATATGTTTTGATAATATATTTACTATTCATCTTGTCATATTTATGGAGATATGTAAATTATGTCGTAAGTTCATCTGTGTACTTTAGGTGTTTTCTGACATTGAGCATATTCTCCTTACTTTTAAACGACAAGTAATTTTTTCCGTACTCGTATTGGATATACTCTTAATTTGGAGGATAACTTCAAAGGATTGCGAGTTTTTTCTTCTACTAATTAAAGTTTCCTTCCACCAGAATATTTTATCCATAACATTTTCAGTTTACATCAATAGTTTTTTTCTTCTTCTACTAATTGGGATCTTTTTTCACTATCCTGTGAGAATAGCATACAAAGACTCTAATCACTCCTAATATATCCAAACTTTTCTAGTTAACTCCAGTATTTTTAACTTGTTCAATTCTGGCGTGTTTATACTCTTTTAATTAGAATCAACTGGCAACATCATATGCATGATCTTGAATATACTTGTATCATAATTGAAATTTAAGGTGGCAATATAATATTTATAATAGTTTTTTTTAAAGAGTATAATAATAGTTGATGATGAAAGGGATGCAAATATTTTTAGTTTTTTTATATTTTTTTGGGGGAGGGGTAAAGGGGAGAAAGGGTCACGTGAAGCCAAATCAAATTGCTTAATTTGGTTACCAACAATGTAGTGATCGATGAGGATATTGTGCTGATAAACAAGTGGACAATACTATTCCAATTTGCATGGAGCCATCTCTCATTCTATATTTTATGAGATAATTCAAGGACCCGTTAACACACTACATTAAGGTTTTGGATTGGATTTCGTGCCAAGCCCATAAGTATGTTTTCTTCTGAAACTCAAAGTCTCTCCCCAACAATAACAAAAACTCCCAAGCAAGATATGTTCTAAAGGTTTAAAATAGGCTTAATATTTCAGAAATTCATTGATTTCACTAAAAAAATAGATTGGTTTCTTCAAATTTTACAGTACGTGACTATTTGCCAAACAACGGAGTAATTCATTGTAAATTGTACCATTACATATTATTATATTCACCAAATAATTTATTTATATACATCCGTATTGTTAGGTTTAAAACTTTCTTCATTTTTTTATGTACATGGTACCATATATTTTAGGCAATCGGGCTCCTTTCCGGCATGGCCTAGACGTCGATCGCACTCCCTATACTAGGTTTGCTCCTCAGTCCAAATAAGTGGAATGTGTTAGAGCCGAGGATTCAACTTTGTTTCAATATGATGCAAGAGAGATTGTTCGGATACTAATTAAGTATGTATGGGCACATAATGAAAATCTCAATTTGGAATAATATGAGATGAGTTAAGATGTATACAATTTATCAAAATAAATCCTTAATTCACATTATATTAAGGTTTGAGATTGGATGTCGCGTCAAGCTAATAAAATGTACTTTCTTACCAAACTCAAAGTTTTTCCTCCACTGTCAAAGTTTCCCCGCCCACAATACTCGTATAATCAATATTTCTTATCTTTGACGCATCTTTTGTACATATTGAATACGGTTAACTGTTTGATCTAAAAGACACAAATCATATCAATAAATCAAACATGATAACATATTTCTTATCTCTCACCTTTTCAAGTCTTGTAAAGATAGAGAAAAACCAAATTATCGTTTGAGACAAGTAAATATATTTCCAGGAAATTGGAAAAGGACAGTTTACAAATATGGGTCAAAGGGATATGATCTTTCTTTTATATATAGAGGGAGAGAGATATGTGATATTGGCTGCCCATTCCCCCAAAAGTAAGGAAATATATTTATCATTTTTCACTAGTTAAAGGTATTCCACCTGGACCACACCATTTTGATTTTCATGTATTTATTTATCCTATATATATATATATTATTTGCTAACTATTAAATCGATCTAATTTGTTTCGCATATTTGATGTGCAATATATGTTCTGATTAGTTCTCGTGTTCATTAGTTATTCTTTTTAGCATTAGCAAAGATGAGAAGTATGCGTGTTCCTTAAAGTGACACTTGATGTAAATATTATCACATGTTTTATGAGAATTTTCATAATATCACGATATGTTCTGTTTATACAATGATGCTTTCATTCTTAGGTGTCTGGTTTTATAGTATCTAATGAAATAAGATGTTTTGGGTTGGTAACTTAATTTTAATAAAATATATTCTAGCACGTTATTCCATACATATGTCATATCCTATCAGATAATTGAATTGATGGACCATGTGAAAATAAAACTTCGGAGATGGTGAGATATGAATAAAAATAATTTGTATGTTAACTAATAGTATGTTAAAAATACTATACTATGGTTCGGGAACACTTATTCGACATTAATAAGATGATTTCATTTTAGGTGGCATTACCTACCGAGTCAGTTTGATATGGCCTAGTAGTAAGTTTATGTGCATGTTTTAAAAAAATCATCTAAATATATATATTGGTAAGGAAAAATCAAGAAATTCAAATGCTAATATATATATTGGTGGATAAAAAGTTTTCACTTTCTATGCAAATCCGATATTGAAATGTATTTTACTCTAATACCATATAAATAAAGCTTTAATTAACTTATTTCAAAAAGCTACCCATGAACTATTTGATCCATTTATCAAAAAAAAAAGCTATTTCATCCAAGATCTTTAGTTAATAGAAAAAAAGTAGGCTCAAAAAATTTACAACATTATGTCCATCTTGTTATGTCTTAAAATTCGGAATCAACTAAAAACGTCAAGATTTAAACTCTTATCATATTATGTCAATATGCTAATTGACCTAAAGTCTCAAGCTAAATAGGCTCAAAACAAGTAATTTGGTTTTTCTCTATTTTTGCAAAGCTTGAAAAGGGTCATGTTTGATTTATCGATATGATATGTGTCATTTAGATCAAACAGTTGACCGTTCCGAAGATTCAATATTTACAAAAGATGTGTTAGAGATAAGAAATATTGATTCTACCCGTGTTGTGGGGTAGGGGAACTATTACATTGGAGGAAAAACTTTGAGTTTGGTAAGAGAGCATACTTTATGGACTTTACGCAACATTTAATCCAAAAAAACCTTAATATAATGTGAACTAATAATAATAAATTATATATATTTTAATCCATCTCATATTATTACAAATTGAGAATTTTATCATGTGCCCGTACACTTAGCATCCGAACAATCTCTCTTGCATCATATTCGTTTTGAGAAATTAAGGGTGTCGAACAACTCAGTGTTTAAGAGACATAGGTGAACATATCCACCCCTAAGGGTGGTTCCAACTGGTGGGGGATCGTTTTAACGAAGGTTGTGTAGTGTAACAATATACTATTGTAATGGGGGTAGTCACTTATGAAACTAATATATCTAGCACATGGAGACTGAAGTTAATGTTAAGACATATGTAGGGCCGAGTAACTGGTGGCCTTTGGGACCAGTCAATAAATTGATCTAGGAAATTCCAATATCTGGTATAGCTGTTTGTCCCGAGTGTCCCTTTTGATGTATCTTTGTCCCTTAAGAGTTAATGAAAGTTTTCGAGTATTATTCATATTAATTCAGTATCCTCATGTGACGTGTGTCTATGTGTGAATGCTTATTGCTTGTTTATGTGTTATATGTCATATGCTTGCCCTTTTACTGGTATCTATGTAACAATGATATCTAACCAATGTGTTTGCTATTACAAACATCATGATTAATAAACCTTGAGTAGCTACTTTCGGAGGGACTTGTAAGCGTCACATGGTGTCAACAAGTTGCCGCTGTGACACAGCCACCTAGGTCCTAATCATGCGAATTTCGATTGAACTGTATTAAATCGTCAAGGTGCTAAAATCTCATTTGTCTTCAACTAGCTTTTCCACTAGTCCTTAAATATCATTTAGTTGCCTAAAATAGGACCGTGAACGAGCCACTTTGGCACCTTGAAATCTCATTTGTCTTCAACTAGCTTTTCCACTAGTCCTTAAATATCATTTAGTTGCCCTTAACTCAGACAATCTTATTCAAGCTCAACTCAGATAGATGCTCTTTGTTCACGAGCTTCTCACGGGCCTACTCATTTATAAAGCTCACAAGCCTTCAAACAAGCAGGCTTAAATTATTTCAAGCCTTTAAAAAAAATTGATGCGGTTCAAACAGTTCAAAAGAGAACCATTTCTATGGCATCTATGTTAAGGGCGCATACATTGAAATAACGCTCATCCCAAATAGTTATGGCCGCAATTTAGGAATAAAAATAGTAGCTGCTTATATATAAGCAGTTGTTGAGTAGTAGGCAAAGTTTTCGAGCGATGTGGGATTGGATGCTACATTTTTTAATATTTGCCGGCTCACTTCCGCCTCTTTCTTTTCACCTCATATATTTATTATATTTTCCTTTTTTGTATACATATATTATTAATCATTATATGTAAATACACTTTCGACAACTATAATATTATTTTTTTTATAAATAACAACTATAATCTTTAATATAAACACAGATTAATTTTTGTAATGGACGGTTAGAATATTAGTTTTAACTTGCAAACATAAAAATTTACTTAAATTTAAGTCTTATATATATTAAATTATAATAATTTATTCATGAATTGTTCACGAGCTTTCGAACTGAGCTTTGGTCTACTCAAGCTTAGCTCGTTTCTGAAAATCGTGCTCAAGCTCAGCTCATTTACGAATCGAGCCAAACTTTCATTAAGCCAAACACCAACCTGCTCATGAGCGAGTTGGCTCATTTACAACCCTAGCTCAAATAGGGTCCAATTGCCTTTCATTACATTGTTATAAGTTAGTGTTTATTTGATATAGTGTATTGTCAATTTTTCTTACCAAACTGACCTATAATATGAGCCAAACTGCTATAGACAAAAAAGGAAAAAGATCAGTAGAACCCACTCTCATTCCCTTGTGTTCAGAAAAAGCAAAAATATTTTGTGGATGCAACTAAATATTTTCAGAAACCCTTTTAGTTAAGCATGCATACAAGCAAAGGCTGCAACTGAAATATTTATTATCAAAACATGTGCTGTATTCATAATTAGAACTGGATGATATCTCATATGGATAAGGGTCTAATGGACACGTGGCTAGATGTGAGTGAGTAGATAGTTTATATTTATATAAGTCAACAAGCCCCCATTCCTAGCTTTGAATAACATGGGTTGCAATGAACTTTCTGAGTGAGCAGTCACTTCCCAAGCTAGCTAGCTCAGAAGTGGGCAAGAAAGAAGAGGAAGAGAAGAGAAAGATTTTATCCATAGGAACTAATAAAAAGAAAAAAAACAAATAGATATTGGATAATTTTAAGATCATATCCAAAGAATGGGGCAAAGGGAGATGCTATTTGTCTTCTCATGAGTTCCATTTTGATCTATATCGTCACCATATATGCAATGCCATGCATCATCATTTTTGTTAGGAAATAAAAATGAGTAGGGTAAGGATTTGGACAACTTCTATATTGCATGTGGATCGGGTGCAATAGACTAGACTAATATAAGAATTGCAAAATATACTACTTCAATTTGAAATGATTGGTGTAAAGAAAAAAATGCACATATTTATCATGTATCTATTAGCGAGGTCTATTACCATATAGTTATTAAGAAGTGTAATCTTTACACAGAAAACAATACAATTTTAAACTTAACATTACAAGTTGGTGAAATTTCGAGTTCAATTGATGAAAAATGAGGGTAAATTCCTCCAATTTCTAATGTGGTTCGAACCTATGACCTCCCTAATTATAGGTAAAGTCTGAATCACTAGGCTAAAACTTTCACCACAACAACTCAAAAAATTTGAAACTTCATATCAACTATGAATGAAAAATAATAAAAATAAACTTTTGCATTAAGCTTAAAATTGCACCATCCCGCAGTTAATGTATATACCTGCATTATTTGAAGTGGTAGACTAAATTCACTCTTCCCAAGTAACCACAATGCTAAATTTGTACCTTATCTCATATCAAAATAGCCGTAATAGAATTTTAAATATCACATGAAATCTAAACTTGATAGTATTCTACAAATTAACGGAATTATCCTCTCTTTGTGTCAAGGACACTCTTAATTTAGGGATCATTAATGTTAATAACATTATAATTCAAGAAACAATACGTCTCAACATAAGTAACTAAAATTCAAAAATGCAATTTATCAAAATTCATTGGATTACTATTTTAGTTGTCAACTAGTCAAAGACTGGGTGATAACCATTCATTAAAAAAGAAAAAAAAAACAGTATATCTCAACATAAGCAATTAAAAACATACAATTAAGAAATATATGAAAGAATCTTGAATTTGCATCTTCAATAACACAAATTATGATACAGAAGAATAGTAAATAGCGCTTGAAACTTTTTGCCCATAACAATAAGAAACACACTCTATTCAAATCGAAAATAAGAAACACACTCCATCCAAATCGACTTCGTAAAGTCTAAAAATGTTATACAAGCTCTAAAGCTCATCTCAATCCTTCAATTTATATTTCTGGGCTGGGCTGATAGGCAAAGAATAATGCATCAAGCAAGTTGGGCTTCCTATGGGCTTTGCCTGTATATATCCACAACAAAGCATTCATTGAGCTCCTTGCAACTTGCATCCAACTATGGGCATTCAGCCTGAGATGAATGGTTCCAAACCATCCTAACCCTAGAAAAGGAGTATTAGGGTGCAAAATTATACTCTCGGGCTCGGATTTGATATCCTAACTCCCATCTCTGAGAAAGAAGCAGTGAGTGTTCCGTTGCTATGGCTGTCTTTCGAAGAATACAGATACAAGTTGCTTTTGAGCATTAATTTCTCAGATGTTGAACATAAAATGTCAATGACATATCATTACTAGTAGAAGCATGTTTCGAAGAGCTGTTAGTACACATTTGGTTCTCAATTTTCTGTCTCATTGTTGTACTCCAAAGAACATATATAGAATGTATAGTTAGAAGTGAGAAACATTTGCTAATCGATGTTCTAAAAGAAAAATCAACTAACATCTTACGGCTATCAGTGACGCAAACACTAAACAAACGGTTGAACCAAACAGATATTTAGTATTCTAATGATCAGATCCATATACATAAGAGTAGGAATAAGAACTAAAGCTATGCAAAAAAGATATTAGAATCCAATGAAATGTTGTGTTATTCAAAGACTGAGATCTTAGAACTCGATCATGAGTTAGAGCAACAAAAAGTGTGGCAATACGGCAGTGTTTCTCAATTTTCCGGTAGGAATCCGTGAGGAGATGGAGACAGAAAGTTCCCTCAAATCTTTAACGGAAATCCCCGTATCCGTCCCTCTCATTCAAAACAGAGTCTTGCCACCCCATTACCATCCCTACAACCAACCTTATCTCGCAACACAGTTGTGTAAATAATAAGAGGCAACAAGTTAAAGAGATTGCTTCACATCAACACTATTTATCAAATTTCATTTTCTATGTGAAAAAAATAAAGATGAATTCGAAAAAATGTTTCGTAATATATAACAGGTTTGTATAACATATTATACAGCTCTCTCTTTCTATCTCTCACACCTTCTAATGAAGGCCGAAAACAATCAACAGCTTCGCAATTCAAGTTGAACAAATGCTAGTTTGCGCAATTAAATCCCTGGCAAACTGAAAGCCATATAATAAGAACCAGAAGTAATAAGATTCCAAGAACTACCAGCTTAATCTTCATGTTCTGGTACCACATTTTTCGTCGGATTTGTGTTCCCTGTTTCCGGTATGCTTGAGCCTATATGTCACAGCAAAATAATAGTCAGACTCCATACAGACATGAACTCAACGCGGATTTAGTGGATTAGTGTTTTATTAAACAGGTAATAATTAATTTGTGGGTTGATGCAAAATCGGTCCGCAAATTTCTTTTGTTGAATTAGTGTTGACCTGCTAACTCAAAAGTGGCACAGTTTTGAAGTATATATAATCTTTCAATCATATTTTTACATGTCAATTATCATCCACACACGCTCAAACCTCTCATATTTTTCTAAATAATCCTTGATATGTTGTGAACATATTACATAAACAATATAATATAAGCGGATGAGGGGTTTGTTAAATAGTTTGAGTCAAAACTTCAAGACATCAGAGTTTACCTCTTTATCCGAAATATAAATACTTGAAAGTATCACTCATTTACTATATCCTTCTATGTTTTTAAATGCCGCCGTTAACTTAGCTAAGTTAGCAAATTTGCATATGACCAGTAAACAAGACACTTAGCCAACTAGGTTGGCACGATTATGACATGGAATTTTTTGGATTGGATTAGGATTGACTCATTTGATACTAACACAATAAATGACACAATACAAACACGACCCACTTATAGGATTGCTACCCCTTCATTAGAGGCTACGTGAGTTGTGCAAGCAATTCTGATCATATACCAGCAAAAAAGATACCTGATCACGTAGATTCTCAGTCTTGTCTGCAAGATTCGTTATTGCCTCACCCCTTTCAATAACCTGAAATATGCAAATGGATCAACTAAGCATAACTTGCAACATTCTTTTTCTTGGTTTTATGATTTTCATGATAGGGAAACATCAGCTAACACAAATAGATAAACTTTGATCACAAAATTTAAAGAACAACAAAAATAAGCATTCAACTTTTGTTAAAGCACATGGTAGAAAAGTTCCTATCTGAATACAGAGTAAAATCTCCCTATGTGTATAGTGCAACTGTTTAGTTTTCAATGAAATTTTTTGATTGATCAAAAAAAAAAAAAAATCTGGCCAGAGACTTGTAGACAACTCGTACCAAATAAATATTGCTGCTGTAAGATGAACTTTTACAATCAGCCTATGTTAGAACTCGCTTCCTCTTTAAGGCACTTTTGTGAGATCATGTGAACACGTAATCTGACCAGAAATATATATTGCAAGACTGGGGCAAGAAATCTATTTACAATGCTAGGATATCATGTTTTCCTTCTGCTATGGTTTTATGAGGTATGTGCCGAAAGTCGCAAGACCACTGAGTGAGAAGATAGAGACTGGTTTCCCTAGAATGTTGAACAGGGGTATGGTTGATTGGTGCTAGCTTGAAATGGCCTAAAACCCTCCACCCGACCTCTGTTATGAAATATATGGCAGATTGTGTTTTGTAGCTGAACTTAAGTTTTTGAGATCTATATCCTGCTTGCCTATAGTTCCCACACAATGCTCCTAACTGCATATTTTTCATGCTTGTTAAGAGTCTTACAAATGTTTCATGGTCCTACCTACAGTGCCACTAACATTTATGGCCTCTAACATTCATTTTTCACATGAAAAACCTTGAATTTTACATTACTAAATCATTGAAGTCGAAATCAACTAAAGTCATTTAAAAAATTAACGAATGGTGAAGGTAAAATAGGCATCTGACCATAATTTATGACGACATGGATTAATTAAAAAAAAAGAAGCCAATGATGCAGTCACTATTTCTAGTATAGCTCACTTACCTTGTCAATATTCCCCAACATTATACTTTTAACTTCTGAAACTTGAGCCTTCACTTTTATCAACTTCTCAATTTCTTCAGCGTGGTCAATGATATATTTCATATGTTCCTTCATAATTGGTCTGAAAACATAAAATCACTTTGTCTTATTTCTTGTATAAGTTCCTGTAAAATAAAAATGATGCATAATCTTGCATGGACATTTTTTCCCTTTTCCTTTACCTTATTCTTTTTTCCATTTTCTCTGTTTATTTCTTCTTTTGTATAAATATTCAATAGTTTTCATGGACAGAGAGACATACCCAAACTCCTTGTTGAGACTCTTAGCAACAGCTGTGTCTGCTTTACCACCTCCATATCTCTTCTTGAAGTCTGCTTTCATCCGTTCCAAAAATGCAATAGAGATCTTCTTGCTCACAGATTCTTTGGCAACAACACAATAAGCTGCAAATAGCAGATAAAGAAAGTGTTCAATCATATTAGCCAGTGTCAAGGAGAAAAACTTCCCCAAATGATTCATGCCAAAATACCAGATAAAGAAAGTGTTCAATCATATACACCACAGTTATTTGCAAAAGTACTGTGACTTAACTACCAACAGACTTACGTATTGTAAAGATAGGTCTAACTCCACCCTAGAGGTACTTTAACGAGGGAGGATTGCTTCATAGTTCATACATATACTAGCCTTATGGCTCGTCAAATAACCAATAGAACACTTAAAACACCCACCTCAAGTGAATATATATGGGACTTGCCATGGAAAAAGATGCGATTAGGATAGGCCTAACTCGACTTCAAAGGAGAAGGATCATCTCACATGTATAAGTGGCTTTACGGTTTAATAATTAACCAATGCTGGATATTGACAATATTCCTTCAAGTTCATATATTCACCAAATCTCTCAAATCACACCAGAGCCCAGAACTATATGCCAACTCCAACATCAGAACCAGTTTTATGACATTGTTTCTCATGTTAATATGGAAACTTTCATAGCTCAGCCAGCACTACAACCTTATTTGGGAAACAAGTAGGAAATTATATAGGGTAATATGCAACGAAAGCTTATTGAAGTTTAAATATGTTTCACAAAGACTACTGAACTTTGTTTTAATTCGACAGAACCATTACAATTCATATTTTATTTCAGATGAAGTTGTATCAGTAGGCTATATTAGTAAGATAGGTAGACAGGTTTTAAGCTGTGAGATTTTCAGAAATGAGACTAGGCATAAGTGAATGATATTCACATGGTATTGGCCACATTGTTATAAGTGATATCAAAGTTGAGTCTCCAGGCATGGTTTGTTGGTCGAGGGATGTAGCCGCCCGGTTTAGAAAAGGTGTCACTAGAATGGAAAGTCTAAGCAAGAAGCAACTCCAATAGACGGTGATTTGGATAGGAATAAACTGAATCATACTCCGAAAATGAGAGACTGACTAGAATATATTAGTAAGGTATGATTCCAATACATGTAGATGCATTTTAAAGACGTGAAAATGAGCCATGATGCTACACTGACTCCAATCCAATTCTCTTTATATAAGTAACATCAGCCTTCTATAAGGAAACAAAATCTATCATACAGTTCAACCAGCAAATCAAACTCTGAGATGTTACTGAATTTTCATCTTCAAAATGAGAATTTGCTCAAGTCAATAGTTATTTTACTACTCGAACCACCTCTAGCTTCCTGAAAAAACTAATTCCTTTCGCTCAAATTTTCCCGGAAACAAAACAGTGATTCACCAAACAAACATAAAGGTAAACTAAAGCTACAGACATACTCACTTTCCTAGTAGATCCATTCACTTTCACTCAAAATTCAACTTATGTACTTATTTTCCTAAAAAAGAAAAACAAAAATCAACAGCATTTTAGGAAACAATATCAAATTAAAATCAAACAGTGAATCACTAAACGTATAACAACCGGTCCCAATACCATGCAGATATTGTTCGCTCTAGCCTAAATCCATCACCATAGTGGCGCACGGCTTTAAAACGACTTCAGACCGGGTCGTTAGAAAACAATCACATAAAATTACTAAAAGGGGTAAACTAAAACTACAGAAAAACCCCATTTCCAAGTAGATCCATTAAAATTCAGCTCATTTACTCATTTTCCTAAAAAAGACTAACAAAAGCAAATCAAGAACGAAAATTACCGTATCCATCTTCAACAAGAAAGTTGAAAGTATGATGGTCACAGTTGTAGGTGAACTTGTCATTAGAAGCAGGCAGTTTTTGAAGACACTGAGCAGCGATCGCCGGAAAATTGCCGGTGAACTCAGTGTACTCCGCCAGAATCATCGTGCCTCGAGCCACGAAGCTATATATGAACGATTCCTGACTCATTTTCACAGCTGACTCAGCTCAAAAACACTGAGATTTGCAGAGCAGACAAGAAATGGGATGATAGTAGAGAGAGAAGAGAAGCAAGGTTTTGTTCTTACTGGTTTTTTTAGTTTTTTAAGGGGGACAAGTATTAGTTTATTCGTTAAGAGGAGAATTACAAATATGAGCCTTCTAGCTTTTCTAATTTTCAAAGCTGACATTGTGATTTAGAATATTAACAATTAAAGATGTATTTTTTTTTTAAGTAAAAGCGGGTAGCACGGCGAAACGGAACGGCTTAATCCCAACTAGGTTGATACCAAGACGAGACCGCAAGTCGAGGACCGATATTATTAAAAATGAAATAGAAAAATACAAGAAAAAATAATAAAAACAGTTAAAGAGAAACAAAAAGGAAAGAGAAAAAAGAAAAAGAAAAATCAAGTCTAAGGCGAGAAGCGTCTTGGAATCCGGACTTGTCCTTTGGAACCAACCCGAAAGTCCGTTCGAGCAGTTTGAGTTACTGGTGGCTCTATCTAACTCACTGGCGTATATTTATCCTTTCGTCTTTTCACATTATACCACCCTTCAGAGTCAGAGTGTATGTCACCAAACTCCTCAGACAAGCTAGTTTGCTTTCTATTTGAACGCTACAATTGTTCAATTTTCTCTGTATCAATCTCCTCCTCCTCCTCCTGTTCCGAATCAGATTCGAATTGATCTGCCCAAGAAATACATTGAGCTTTCGAATCAGATCCGAATTGATCTGAATTAAAGATGTATTGAATATTGATAATTATTTCGTCTTTGTGACGAAAAAATCATGTGTTGCTTATGGTAGTTTTGTCGGACTACAATATTTAAATTGATAATTTTACATGTTTTATATTTTATTTGACATTATTTTTTCAGAGTTTAAAAGTGGTTTCTTCACTAAAATTATGGTGAAAAAACCAAAAATATGAAAAATTGTATGAAATTTTACAGAATGTAGCTGTCACGACTCATATAAAAAGCCAAGTTAATACTATTTTATTAAAGTTTTCTTAATCTTTTCATACATATATTGGTTAGTTTTAAATTTTTTACCTTTAACACTTTTATAAAATACTTTTTATTTAATTACTACTACATTTTAGCAACAATTGTTTTCCTCCACAATAATGTCAAATTACCTTTAAAAATGCAAATGGATTTGTAAAATCCACCATCTCGACAATTTTTTGAACCAATCGGTTACATGAGATTTTTCCCAAGTCAATGAAAATTAACGATGCTATCTAATTGTCCCTTTATTGCAAACAATTTACCATAACATATCTACTTGTACAAATTTAAACTGCAAGGGGTTTTCTGAAAATAGTAGAACAAAAAGGTCTATTTTTGTAACTTTCCTTTCTTTGAATTGGTTGTATTTTCGGCTAATATAAGTCAAACGGCCGCGTTTCGTCCTGAAATACAAATGTTGTTTATGGAAGAAATGATGAAAAACGTATTAATATTTGAACTTTGGGATATTCTATGGTCACTTTATTTTTCACAAAGTAACCATTACTTTGTTTTGTCAACCATTGGATCATGGGTTAAAAGCTAATCCAATGGTGAAAAAGACAAAGTGTAGACAAAGTAAGGAAAAAACAAAGTGACCATAGCCTACACCTTGAACTTTTGATTTTATGTTGATTCTTTTTTAATTTTGGTTTGACTTTAATTTGACTGAGTAAATTAAGTGAAGATTAAGAGACAGGATTCAAATAATGCGGGCGGTTAATTAATAAAAAAATCCAAGTTGGATTTAGAATAGTCTTGAAAACATTGAGTTCACAATGATTATACAATTTCCTAGCGTTGAAACATAAATCCAGTTTGTACTATTAAATTTATTGTATTTATGTGTATGAAAACAACTTAAGTTTTAATTAATGATATTAATAAATCAAACCTTGTTTATAATAAACTCCTTGTCATCTACTCCGAAATTAATTATGGATGCACATGCAAAATAATTGATTTTTTATACAATAAAATTTTTTTAAAATTATATAGTTCAACAAATAGACTTAACATGTATATTTAACAAACATAAAAGTTAAGAAAAGATAATGAGGAAGTCTTACTCAACCTCGTTGAGAGAGTACTCATTCATCATTCGGTTTTAGTAGAAAGATATGCTCATTTTTTGCGTTATATCGATATTTTTGACTTTCGGATAAAAAATATGGTCAAATTATTAGTTTATTTTTTATGTGATATTTTGTTTGTCCTCTATTTTTTTTTATATATCTTATTTGTAGATATTTTTATGTTCATTTCGTGGCAAGATGGTCGATATTTTGTTGTTACCATATAAAATTGTCGATTGCATGACAAACTTATACTTTTTTAGGTTGTTAAGATCCAAGGATCGAAAGAGAGAAGTTGAAGAGAAGAATGAAATCTCAATTAACATTTCAACTTGAATTACAAATGAACACATACTATTCTTATATAGTAGTTGGAAACACTTACAAAACTAGTCAATTAAAACAGTTACAGTCAATTAATAGAATCAACAAACTAAAGGCTGATGGTTAATTCTTCCTAGAATTCATTGCAATTTGCAGAAGCTAATGTGGCACTTATCTCCAAAAACTAAAACGGCTTGTGATCTTCAGTTTGAATGAACAAACTTCAACATGGATTATTATTAATGTGTCGCTTCGCTTGTAGGCTTCTAAAATTTCCTTTTAACTAATACACGTAGTATAAACACTTCTTATTAAATCCACACATTGTTTTGTCTTTCGCTCTTTTTGTTTTCCTATATACACATAGTACAAAATTAATATTTTAATTTTTCATCCGATATCTAAACACACGGAAAAGGGTAATATTAATCCAACAGACATAAATCAGAGAGTAAACTCGTTTTGCCCGCCCAAACTCATCCTCACCCTCAAATTTAAAATTCTGCCATCTCTTTCTTTCTTTCTCTCGCTCACCATTATTATCTCCATTTCAAAATTCAAAAAATCCCATTCAAATCCAAACCCTTTAATTAAACTTACAGATTAAACCTATTCAAAATCCACTCATTCATCTTCAATGGCTACTCCTGATTCCTCGGTTCCTCCTCTTCCTGTTCCTGCTCCTCTTGCTCCCGTACTCGCTCTATACGAGTAGATCTAGCCGTTATTTTCAGTTTTCATCAAAAAATTTGAATTTGAATTGACTTGTTTTGACTATTTCTTGCAGAAGAAGGAGAATATAACTCCCATTGGCTCCAAGATTGCGGTAATTTTAGTTCGATTTAGCTATGCAGTTTTGACTATTTTTGACCGAATTGTTTTGATCTTGATGGGTTTTTGTTTAGTTGCTGAGGAATTTCTATGAAATTTGATTACTTTCCTAACCTCAAAATGACACTCTAATTAGGGTTAGTTCTGTTACTTAACCGATTGAATTAAAAGCTTGTTAAAAGCTCGAGCTGATAATTAAGGCTCAGTAATGGTTGTCGGGATTGGAACTCTGATGTTTCGACCGGAGAGGCTCTGATACCATGTTACTTAGCTGAGTGAGCCAAAAGGTCGAGTTGATAGTTAAGGCTTAGTTATGGATTATATTATTCTCTAACAAGTTCAAGCTTTACTCCAGTTGGATTAAGTTTCTCTGATTTGCTTCTGGATTCAATCTTTGTAATTACAATACTTGTAATTATGCAATACCTAAGAAATTGAATTTTGCCTTTTCTCACTGTTATAAACAAGGCCTGTTTGGCTGGTAAGGCACTCAAAATCTAGAATCCGGTTCTGACCGGTTAGACTTCCTATACCTGCCAAGACGATCAAAATCCAACTTATCCCCAACTAGTTCCCTGAGTACCCCTAGCCTTTTTTGGCTACACTTGCTTTATCTTACTTTTATGTTTTGGTCTGGTTGAGCAAGCAGTGAATTTTTTAGATGGGGATAATGTTTATTACTTTTGCTTGTTGTGTTGTGATCAGGAGTTAAACGAATCTAGGACGGAGCTGCTCAGCAGAATTCAAGGCTTAAAACAGGTTAAAATGCATTTAAGAAGTGTTAATTTTCTTAAATGTTTTGTAAATTTGTTTCCTTAAATGGAGAACATTTCTTTCGTTTGTTAGGATTTGCAAAGTTGGAGATCAAAGCTAGACACTCAAGTTAAAATCTATCGTGGTGTAAGTTTCGCTTCTCTATCTGTATCATAGTTATCTTTTTTACTGATTCATACATAATTTGTTGAATAGTATGAAAAGATTGTTGGCCATTATTCCATGTACAGATTTATGGATATTCAATCTTTTGTATATGAGCTTTAAGTTGATTCTAGGTATTGTTGGTTAAATGCATTTATCATTGATGTGATGTTATGGGTGTCGAAATGGGTTATCGAGTCATAATCGTATGTGATATGTATGTGACCCATGATAATATAATGGCATAAATGGCACAAAAATCGTACTTTTTTCAAGCGGATTGTTTCTGCGGGTCATGCTGTTGAGTTGGAAGTTAATAGATCTATATAGGAAAATTCTACCCATGTATGAGATTCCTCAGTCTTGGCTGTTTTTCCGCCTACAAAGGTTCCAAATAAATCTGTTTTTGTTATCTCACATATGCCTGAACTTTATGGTTGGATGATGCAAACTTGTTCGTCTTTTTACGCCAAGTATGCCTGTGAATCAGGACATATGTTTGCTGGGGTTTGGATTCTTCTTACTGGTATACTTAGTTAGATCAACCTATGTTTATGAAATTATGGAAAGTTGTTATCAGATGCACACTTGAACTATAGAGAAATTTTGGGAATTTTTTTCTCCTGTTATTCTTTGCAACACTGGTGGGAAACAAACACTGATTTCATGGCAATTTGTGAAGTTAATATATGCCAGTTTTCGGGATTAGAATTTATTCAATCCGGTTTTTCCATTGGTTACTTGTTCTTCGCTCGTCTCTTAATGTAGTTTCTATGGAGTCAATCTAGTACAAGGGAAAATGAAGTTTGTTCTGGTGAGGCTAATTTGATTATCCATTTCATTCTGATTGTGTCCCCTGCCATAATTACTTCACACTCTCAAGTAGGACGGTTAAAATTTGACACGACAATATGATTTAGAGAGATGTATTGCTAAAGACAATGTATTTGAGACAATCAAATGGTTATATATAGAATATAGATCACATAACATTAACATGATTATGATACGATAACAGCAAGCTGATTGCACGTTTTCACAATCTTACCCTCCAATAGTTAGCTTAGGATCAATTAAATTCAATTGTATCAAGTCTCTCTGTGATTTGCTTTTTTATTTTCACTATGAATTTTTCATTCTCTGATGCAGGAATTGACAGATTTAAAGCAATCATTAAATGTTGAGGTTGACCAACTTCGCTCGGTGAGTATTGCTCTCAGATTGTTGCTTCGTGTTCTTCAGGAATTTTTATGAATTGTGCCTAATTCAAATGCAGGAATTTCAAGAACTTAGGACCACACTCCAGCAACAACAAGAAGATGTTTCTGCAAGCCTGAAAAATTTGGGGGTAATTTGAGTTTTTCCAGCCTTTTCTATGGACTTTTTTCTTGGTAAAAAACGCTTATGGCCCCTCAACTTTGGCGTTATTAACATGATGACCCTTGTTATATAGAAGAACCATACGAAAAAGTTTATGAACTTTGATATATATTAACTTGAAAGTCTAAATGACTATTGAACAGTGTAAATATTGGACCGCATAAACTGCTGGTAAATCACACTCCTTGCGGGATAACCATGTAAATACGCTACATTAATATTCAGTTGGACGGTGACTGACCAAATGAAAATAGTCCATCACTGTTAGATTTCGGCTTCTTAGAATCTTAGCGTGGAAAGATTATTAGAATACTAGGACAGGATTCTAATAAACTCAAATCTAACAGTGAGTGACATACATTTGTTCGATCACCACCTCTCTGCCTGATCAAACTTTATCCTAGTACCTTAATGCTGAGGGGCCTCATTTTCGTACAGTAGTCTGATTTACCGACATTTCACGTGGTCAACTGGTATTTACACTAGTAGACAATCATTTGGACTTTTACATATATGTCGAAGTTCATGAACTTGTATATCCAATTCTTAAGTTGATGGGCCATCATAGTCGGTAACACCGAAACTGAAGGTTTATAAATGTATTTTACCTGCGTTTTTCTCCACCTAAGTTAATCACTCAGCAACTTTATCAGCTTCAGGATAACTCAACAAATGATAAAGAGGTCCAAGACCCCAAGATTGATGAAGTAAAAGATGAACAAACTCATACATCTGATGATGAGGAAAGTGAAAAGAAGGCTGAAGAGTAAGCGAGACGTGGCCACATCTCGCAGCCTGTAACTTCGTGGTGCATCGGGAGTATTCTATAATTTCTCTATTAAGGAGGTAATATGAGCATCCCAAATTATGAATTCACTTTTCTGTTGTATAATTCTAAGTTAGAAAATGCAATGTTTAGGCGCCTAGCTAGCTAGCACGGTTCATAATCTTCTTGTCTGATGAAGTTCATTTTGATGGCTATTTGTTGTAATTTATTTCATTTAAAACACATAAATTTTGTTCATTTATTGTCCTTTGGATGCTTGGTCAAGAGGCTCCTTGATATAGAGTATTGTTCTTTGTTTTATTTGATCTTTTTTTGGCATAGTAGAGTTCTTAATTCACAAGCCTACTCCCACTGTTATAAATAAGGATGTATGGTCGTTTAGGTTCTGTCTAGGCGCTCAATTTTGAGGATGCGATTTGGAATGAGCGGACGTTTGGATCTACTTAAACGTTCAAAATTATTGAAATAAATTAGACTGTCTAGATTTGCTTGAGTGTCCAAAACCAGACTTGCTCCTATCCTTGACGAATCCATAATTAGTTTCCAAAGATCCTCAACTATATCTGGCTAATGTCACTAGCTACTACGAGTGAACTGTTAAATACATCAAATACTTAATTTTAAGAAATAAATATAGCATTTGGCAACTTATACCCCTATATTCTAATTTCTAATTACAATACTCTTTTGTAGGTAAAACACTCCAAATTTAAATGACCATAATTAAACCTAAAGATATCAGGCTTAAATTTTCTTTGAATTGTTTTCCAATTAGATTTTATAAATGTCTAATGATCCATAAAAAAGCTTACGTGTTACCTGATCGACTTGAACTCCACTCGATTGAATTGCTACAATCAATTTTTTTCCAAAAAGCTTCACTCAATCATTTTAAATTCGTTCATAATGAGCTTTTCAGGGTGAATTGGATACTCTCGCAACCACATATTGGAACTATGTCATTTTAAGCAAAATCTCATATGGCGTCACATGATACAGTCCACGGTTGGCTTATCCGGTCCTTGTTGAAGTTTCCCTCATTCAGTTTAATTAATTTTATCTCAAAATTTTCAAATTGAGATCATTCACCTCATTTCAAAGTTCATTTTTAGCACAAATGTTCCCAACGTTTTTTTTATTGGAAACAAACACATATATCAAAAGGAAACATGACATGATGGAAAATCAAGTTTTTACTTTAATTTGCAACAACAAATGCATAAATTTATTGCCAAAATCTATTCAAAATAAAAATATCATTTAATTCTCAACCTCCAAAAAATGAATGCCATAATTAATAATGATGTGTTATGTTGTGTTCTGTCTAGTCCTCATTAATTTTCACTTATTTCCAAGAAATATTTCTTTACGTGTTGGAACACACCAAATCCATCTTATGTTTGTTTATATTCACTCTTTAACTTGCTACCCTTAATTAAGCTTAGATCTTTCATTCAAGGCTATTGGGAATAATGATGAGAAATTATTATCCGACCCATTTGCTTCTTTGGGCAAATTTCGAAAATAAACTCTCTAATTTTATGTATCTGTGAAGATATTTTTGTTAGTTTAAAATTTACAAATACGGATTGTATATTTATCGAGATAATATTTTTCAATGAAATTAGCTGAACTTATAATATAAACTTTCAAAGAAAAATTAGATTTTTTTAACTTTATTCATTTTGGTAGTAGGATCACTTAACTTAAGTTATTCAATTTTACGGCCATCCATTTTCAATTAATGTATTAGATGATTGTTAACCACCTCAAACGAAAAACTTGAAGAACTAAAATTATCTAAAATCACACTTAACATAGAACGATATCTTTCATTTTTCAAAATTACAATTTTCGAAGCATTCTCTCTACTTATCAAACAACACCTTTTTTGAAGCAAAATAGTTACAGAATTAAAATCACTTAGCATATACTAAAATATTTTATTTTAAGATTGCCAACGGCATTGAAAATGTTAGTTAAAGTTTAGTGGCTACAATGCTACAAAGCGTAAAAGTCACTTTTTCGTTACCATTTTGATTCATTAGCCATATCGTAAAAATGAGCACAAATTAGCGACACAAATTTAAGTTGTCCTATACAAATACTATAAAGTAAATAATAAGAAATCATAAAATGACTAAAATTTCTCTTGTTTACTAGAGATTTTGGTGAAAAAGTCTATTTTTACAAAGTAATTCAAGTAGAACAAACATTATAGATCAACTTGGTATACCTTCTGATGTAATCCTTACTGAACTCGGCCCGACACCCTATCTCCATTCGTATAAGTATTTGCTCAGCTCCAACTCCTCAACACACCTCTTGGACTCCACCTTAAGATATCCATGGCTCCGGCTTGATCTTCTTTAATTAATATGGAATATTTAGGTTAAACTTAGGTTTTAATTATTATGAATGTTAAGAGAGAAGTTAGTGATACATAAATGACATAAGTGTAATTAAGAAATGGATAAACAAAAGGAGTTTCCAAACTTAACTTTTACATCATATACAACCTCCTCTTCTTATATTACAAAAGAAAGATTAAAATATTACACATTATTTCACCTATGGTACACAAAACTATGTACTATGATACATGTCCATTTCTTCTTCTTCTTCTTCTCTCATGCTTCTTATCTTGTAAACTAGAGGTTTACATTTTGCCACTCTTCACTTCATTGCCACATGTTTTCTTATTTTTTTTATCACTTATCTTACTTTTCGCTTACGTCACGTCACCATCTAGAAAAATGGATCTTGATAAAGTAAAAAAAAAAGAAAATCATAAAATGACTAAAAGTTCTCTTGTTTACTAGAGATTTTAGTGAAAAAGTCCATTTTTACGAATGAATGAAATCTTTTGCCGTTAAAAAGGCAACAAAGCTTTATTTTAACATTTATCCCTTCTTTTATGTTAAAATACCCTGAAATTTGAACTTGAGAAAACTGTAAATGAAAGCTTGAAACAGGCGACAATGGAAGGCAAAGATCAATTTTTAAACATAACTTTATAATGAAAGGTCATTATTATAGTTATACAACAAAAAATGCTAACAATGCATGCTATATTTTTCCCTTTATTTCTGACATGAAACTGTAAAATGGTTTGCTCCAAATAAATGAACAGAAGTTGATGGCTTCTTTATCTTGTCCTTGTCATCTTCTATGGTATATCCTTTTGGATGAAGTAGGAAATTAGGATTAATTTACCAAAACATTACGAAATCATTTTTATAACACGCAATAAAGTTTCGGTGCTATGATATATATTAGTAGTACTATAGTTTAAAGAATGACATTTGGGAATATTATCATTACCATTTTTCGACAATTTATCCGATGTACTTAGGTTTAAGATTCATCACATGCCCATGAGGTATATCTACTCTCAAATAAAGTTTTATGAATAAACTACGATTCAAACTCGAAATCTCTAATTTAAGCAACCCGAGGTCCTTCAACACTCAAACCACCTTAATCACTCTCTCTAATTTAAGCAACTCGAGGTCCTTCGACACTCAAACCACCTTAATCACTCCATAGATATTGCCATTTACTCTTAATCTAATAAAGAAAGAGAGTCAATAGAATTTCTGCTGTGTTGGTTACAGACAGACAGAGAGAACACACGTGCAAACCACATTAAATGACTCCTAACTAACCCTTTTGTTCTCTTTATTATCCTTAAAAATATTAAGTCTCTTTAAACTCGCAGCTTCAACAAAAGCTCTACCACTCCCTCTCTTTTGCCCCCTTTCTTCTTTCAAAGTTCACAATCAAGTTTCTCACATACCCTTCTAATGGCTACAACAAATGTTGAAGAATCACCCTCTAAGGCTCTGAAATGCAATGTTAGTTTGGTCATGCTTACAAGCTAAGTTCATCTCACTTTCTAATATCTAATCCATTTTTCTTTCATTTTTGTTTCTCAGAGATGGGTTTTGAAGGTGTCTATTCACTGCCAAGGTTGCAGAACAAAGGTCAAGAAAGTTCTACTAGCCATTGACGGTATATTTATTCTACAAAATGAACATCTTTTTCATGTTTATTTCTTTCTGTCAATCACTGATTCAATGAAGGTCTCTATACTTTTTGTTCTGATAATAAAAAGGATGTAAACGGGGCAGGGACGGGGACGATTCCTCGAATATCCCTGGTATATGAATGGGGTAAAAAATCTCTCTCCATCCCTGATTAAAGAAGGAAATTTACTTGGTGATCATCATTGTGTGGATTCGTACATTCTACCAATTAGGTGATTCCCATCCCAGTTGGGTGAAGAATCCCTACCCGTTGATAGCCCTAGATAACAAGCAAACCCAAAACCTTACCTCAGAAACAGATTATACTAAAAAAACTTATATTTGTGTCTTTATTTAGGTGTTTATACTGCAACAATTGATGCACAACAACAAAGAGTTACAGTTATAGGCAACATTGAAGTAGAGACATTGATCAAGAGACTCATAAAAGCAGGCAAGCATGCCGAGATTTGGCCTGAAAAAACCTCGTCGAATGAAAAACAAGCAAGTAAACAACCAAAGAACATACATAAGCAAAACAACTCCAAGAGCATCCCGGATTCAAGCAATAATAACAAGAAGAAATCAGTCAGATTTAGTGGAGAGATAAAAGAGACTGACAAGTCGCCGGAAAACACCAGTGTTTCCGAGGAGTTACCACCGGAGGAGGGTGTTTGCGGTGCCAAAAATAGAGGTAGCAGGAAGAAAAAGAAAGGGCAAACAAGGGAGAACAGTAAGAGTCATTCAACATCTTCAGATAAAGCTGCAGAAACTGCATTTCAAACTTACGGAATGGGCATAAATCAAGCTATGGGACCAAATAATCTCAACCCTACACGTCGTCAATCAGCTCCATACCCCCCACAAGGGTACAACTACAACATTAACATCCCTCCAATCTATGCATCAAATTACAGAATGGCATACCCTAGAGAATACTCTTATCCTGGTACTTTCACTTATGCCCCAGTATCACCTTATCCTAGAGTGACTCCATTGGACTCTTTCTTTTATTTTAGTGATGAAAATGCTCACGGATGTTCAATCATGTGATAAATCAGATTCAGAAGGGGGCATGGCAGGTCAAATTTTGGTTTAGTACTAAGGTTAAGTGAAAGGGTAGGTGTCAAAATATAGGGGTAATATTTAGTTACAGATAATAGAATGATGCAGAAATATGGTTTTCTTTTTGAGGTCGAAACTGGGTTCTACCTGCTTTTGACTTTTAATGCCCTAGACTATAACTAAATGGTGCATGTGGTATATGTATGTACATGTACAAGCCTTTAATAGAGAACTTATGTTTCAATGCCTTAGTATGATTGCATACCTTTATAGTTCATACCGTACTTTTATTTGTACCTAAAGTATACTTCTCAAGTGGGGTAACTGGAGACCTCTTAATTCTAATATAAAACATATAATCCTTAAAAAAAATATTTTTCAGTAAAACTGGTAAAGAGCGAATGTTTGGTATCAGCATGTTAAAAATGTGACAGAGAATTGTTGGCGAACTAATCATCTCTAATGTAATCCATTTTACAAACAAAAACGCACGAGAGGAATTTCAAAATTACATGCTTCCAATTGGTAGAATGTCTAAGAAAATATTGACTTAAGATGATTTGAGATATTTGTAGAAATAGCAAAATGGTATGCAGTTCTTGAGATCGATAAACTTTTCGGATTTTGTTAACCAACGAAATACGATTATACATGGGCAAAGAAAATTGATTGGACAAAATTTAATAATATTACCAAAAATCCCTTTTCTTTTTTGCAAACATCCAAAACCACGTTTCCATTTTATCAAAAATAAAATAAAATAAACTAGAGCCCTCCAAGTATCTAAGCGGGAAACCACAAGTTCCTTCTTTAGTTTATCCCTAATCTTTAGGTGTTTCTAATTCTTGAAAACAGACATCAATATTTACCAATTTAATTTGATCTTCCAGGGATATTATTTACTATTTGAGACAAAAGCAAGAATATATTGCTTTCTTGTTTCTTGTCAGGCAGAAGAAAACAAAAAACAAAAAGCACATAACAAGATAGCACTGAATAAATAATAATGTAATCAAATTAATACCATAAAGTATCTTATGCTTAAATACTCTTTTGGTGCCAACCCTTTATTTCCTAATATAGGTCATTCCTCATTCATATTTTCAATAAGAAGAGTATAATTCCAAAAGAAGAAAAACAATGCCATCCATTGGGAACCTGTTCTGATGCATAATACTATAGAACATAATTCAGAAACTCATTAGTGTTTGTGGTCTGATATTCCAATACTTGTTAGCTTTATCTAAATTCAAGGTTCCCTATTAGCTATTACACTTAAAAAGCATGTTCTGCTTGTGGACGTAAAAGCCAGTAGTCCGGTCAAATAACAGGCAAAAAGAGAAAAGCATAAGGATGCTAATAGTGGCTCGGGCTCCACTTTCAGAAGCTTGGCATAAAATGAAAGAAAGCAATGAACATGTTCCAATGATAAAGAGCACCTCCACCTGTGGTGTTTAATCTTTTTTTTTGGTACGGGAAAAAAATTCTAGATTTCTATAATAAGGAAAAGTGCAAAACTGAGGTTCGCCATACTTATTTACAGATCCACCACAAAAATAAAAGGATGCCATCAATCACTGGTTTTGTAATACACATCAATGCCCTGGCATCATATCTCTCTATATATACAAGCTAAAATTACTAAGATAGAATAGCCACACGTCAAAACTTACATGTAAGTAGATGCCTTTGATGTACGTTGATTTGTTCCAAGAGCAATCACAACAACAGTTACATCATCATGATATTTCCTCCTCCTACCAGCAGGAATACTCATCAACTCTTCCTTGGTGAAACCTGCACCAAGAATTTTTGAAAAAACTAAGATATGGATGAGTAAAATGAAATATGGTTATATTAAAGCAAAGACTTTTCAGGTCATACAAACATGCTATCAAGGTTAATAACTCCTTGAAAAAATAAACAGACTTTTTACCTAGGAGAAAGAAAACGTGTGTCTAAGATGTGAATACTAGTTAAAGTAAGAAAATGGATATAAAAACAACATAATGCTCTGACTCCATGGATTTACCTGCACATTCTGCAGCTCTCACCATAAGTTGTTCCAATAAAAACTTTGCTGGATCACCAGAGGGGTTGCTCAAAATATAAGAACGGACAAGCTTTACTGCCTCATCATTGTCGAAGAAATCAAACAATCCATCACTCGCAACAATTAAAAATTGATCAGATTTCGATATTCTATGCATAGTCAATGATGGTTCTGTAGATACATATGGAGGGCTTCGAAGATTCTGAACTTGAAGGATACCCATCAACGCATCATTTAGTTTCTTCTGCATAAAAGAATTATAACACAAATGAAGCTAGATCATCATGTTTGCAACAATGACAACTAAAGCACAGTAATAATTGCGGTAAAAAAATCCAAATAATTAAATGCAATATATGAATGCCAACCTTTTTTAAGTAACCAACTCCAAAAGCTCGAGTGACCTTCAATTTTCCTTTCACTTTCCCGCCTGATATTGTTGCAGGATCGTCAGGATGCTCATTCTGTACTCTACTTCTTTCAATTTCATTATCAACAGTATGAGAATCAGTAAGCTGAACAGCTTTTAGCAGCTCAGACCCATTTACCTCATTGCCTCCACTGTATGTTGCCAAGACAGCTCTACTATCACCTAAATTCAGTACATACAAATCTGCTCCATAAAGGAAAACAACCAAGACACAAGAGCCTACAGAAACTAAATCAGGGCGGTCCTCCATTTCCTGCTCTACCATGTTCAAGAAATCATTTTCAGCCTGACTAAGAGCCTTTTGGAGGCTTTCAAGTACTTCATCTCTAAATGAATCAGACTGAACTCTGCTGCTATCATCATGAAGAGCATACTGAACAGAACCATCCAGACATAGACCATGTGAAGTTATAATACTGTCCTGCTTAGGGTCCCAATCTAAAGAGTTGATGTGAAATACAATGGTTTCATATAATGTCCCTGCTAGAAAATCAGCTGCATCCCTGCCGTTAAAACCATCATAGATTCCACAAAAAAGCCACCCATTTTCTTCAGAACATACGGCTTGAACCCTGTCTTCCCCTGCAGCTCCACCCGCCACTTGAACTTCGATGCCACTAAGAAAGCTTTCAGTTCTAGGAGAATCACTTGTAGATTTAAATAAATAAGAATCATGTTCAGGCGGGCTTGGAGTGGATGGGCTGCAACTTAAGTATGACATACTATTTGGAAGAGAAGATGATAACATATCTAGCCTTGAAAGATTAGGTGATGAGGGAACTTTCCTGAATGAATTAGGCGAGTCCAAACTGGGAAGTATTTCTGCTCCTATTACACCATTGCAGATGTTGGTATTAGCCAATGTTGCATTAGCACTTATGGCAGCACCAGATAAGCAAGAAAAGCTGCTATTCCTGGTTATTTTAGTGCTACATAATGATCCATACCCATCAGCCATCATACCAGAACCATTGCATTGATAACCAAAACTGACTTTGATTTCTTCTTCAGGATTACCTGATCTTGGTCCCCACATGGTTTACTAAAAAAAGTATGCAATTGTTAGTATCCCTCATAGAAAATTTCACAAACACAATTTGCAAACATTCTATTCTACTCATAACTCAGTGAGCCAACATCACAAGAGCAGTGTCCGTGTAACATAGTATCAGGCTGTAATTGTTTTTTGGTTGATTCATGAATGAAATAGCAGAGTCTTCTTCCTCCCTTAGAGCTTCTTCCTTCTCTTTCTCTCTTCTCCACTAAATTTACCAGGCATCATTCTTACACTAATCTTTGACCATGGCCACAACTATTATGTTCATAAAATCGTACTTTCGAACACAGATAAAGAACAAATACCTATCAAAATGAGCCAGTTTCAATCTCTTATAAACCTAGATTTAACAATACTTAAATGTATTTCTATTCACAAATTTCAGTTCGGCATATTTGAATTCTGTTAACCGATTGACCTAAAAGCTCGAGCTGAAAGTTAAAGCTCAGATATGGTTTATATATTAAACTCCAATGAATTCAAAGAAATCAAAACAAACCTACAAGTAGAAAAACGAACTTCTCAATATGCATATATCCATAACTCAATCCAAAACACCAATTCACAACCTTCATTCCCGAAAACAAGAAGCAAAACACACACATAAAATCGTTGCTTAACCGATTTGTTGAGAATCAAGCAAACAAACAAGAAATAAAAGCCGATAAACGAACACAGAATTTAATAAAGTTCGGCAAATATAGCCTACGTCTCCAGAAGCAATGAGCGACTGTTTTTATTGACTGTTTTTACTCCACTCCACTCCGTTCCGGGATAAGGTTCTCAAGATATTATGAGCCATATCTAACACGATTGAACTAAAAGCTCGAGCAGATAATTAAGCATTCAAACATATTACTTAATCGATTGAACTAAAAGTTGTAGCTATCTTTTAATCTCAATCAAGAAAATCGAAATTTGACATTCATTTCTTGAATTGAAAACGCAAATTCATATAAAACAAAACGCATTTACAAGAAAAGAAAAATTACCTCAGCTTTTCGTCCTTGAAGAAACCAAAGAGGAAGTACTGAAGCGCGAAATAGAAGAAAAAGATGGAAGAAGAAGTGGAAAAAAGAGGGAAAAGATAAGGAGATAAAGACGAACAAGTGGAGGAGAATCTAATAATCCAAAGAAAATTTTCAAAAGCGAACAAGTATTTGAGTGGTGAGGAAGAAGAAGGAGAAGAAGAAGAAGAAGAAAGAAGAAGAAGAAGAGAATTCAACCATTAACGCTGACAAAAAAGCTCAGATCTCTTTGAATTTTTTCTACATCCACTAGCGCTAAATTATTCACATTTTCGAATATATCTCTATGGATTCTCTTCTTTTTATATACTTTTTTTCATTGGAGGAGGGTAATATTTTATTTATGTATTTTTTTTATTACTTTCAAATTGTTAGAAAATTTTGGTTATTTAAGTGGTCTCCGAACAACATATTGGATACTAATTAATTTAATTTTGGAAGAACAGTTTGATAAAGTATAGGATTAAGCTTTTTCTTAGTGACGGTAGTGAGATTCAGACCTTGGTTCTTTCCTTAATTTAGCTCATTGCTATAGTTGAGCTACCGGTCATTGGTTTTCAAAATTATTAATTATAAGTCAAGTTAATCAATCAATTAGCTTGCTAAATTTATTCTTTTATGAACAATATTAGTTCTTAATTTTTTGGTTACTAAATGTCCTTAATATACTTCTATTGAATTAACGTATTCCATAAATGGTTTGATACATTATCCAGATAGTTTTTTGAACTTGTTACAACTTTTTAGCAGCTCATTGTATTTATATAAAACGCTTTCTAACTATTTTTTCTAACGACTACGTTCAAAAGGAGCAATACACACGACAACAAAATCTAAAATCATTGAAATTTTCTCTTTAATAGATGTATTACACATTTTGAATGCATTATCTAAAATGCATCCCGAAATAATTTGTTCAAATACAGAAGACTATCTCAATACTTTTAGTATATTTGGAGGCTATGAAAACACTTGGAAAGTTTAAGTGATTAACCAATCATTTTTCACAAGTTTAGATGAGAAATAATATATACTTATACTAGAAAATTTTAATATATGTGTATGTATGTATGTATGTATGTATATATTGATACGTATTATTTTTGTGATTACCTAATTTAACTTATTTTTTGGCCGACCTTTTCTTTATGATTTTTTTTGTCAACCTTAATTTATCTCATTAATATAGTTATGTATGTGGTTGAGTATTAAAGCATGATATTGTATCAATGATATTTATACTCAATTGGTAAGATATTCGGTTGACTACAATATATAAAATGAAATATACAGTTGTGCTCACATGGTCAATGATTGACCAAATACAATTTGGTCAATCACCGTTAGATCAAAATCTAAGGGTTGAGATTAGTTTGGTGGTTTCATTAGTATCTAATCTTCTCCCTTAGATTTTGATGTAATGGTGTTTGACCAAATTGTATTTGGTCAGTCATTGACCATGTGAGCACCACTCATGAAATATATACGTTTAAGAAGATTAAACAATGATCAATTTCTAAATTAAACTTGTTAGTATTACTTTGAAGTGGATCGAATGATAAATGATGTGTTAATTTGGAAACAAAAAATAAACATATTAGATTGTGAAAAATGGGTTGAAACATATTCAACTAATTTATAAATTCGATATATGCCTTTAAAATTGTACAAAGAAATTAAATGAAAGTAAAATGTCTAAGAGTTCGTCACAAGTGTATAGGTATTATTTTATTTACATAAATAATCTTATAAATTATAAGTTTTGACAAATAACCATACCAAAAAAAATCAACAAATAACAAATCTGTTCCCAGTTACCGAAAAAAAAAATATGTCTCTAAAAAACACAAGAACATTAAATAACTAAAATATATTTACTTGTATTTGTTATTATATGCAGTCATAATGACTGTATGCATGAAAAAAGTTAGAAATTTACTTTTAAGAATGAATTTAACTTTCTCTAAAAGAGGGAATGAATTTAACTTTATAATTTTTGCCTTTACTTATTTACGTTTTATGAAGCAATATTACCAATTAACTTATCAAGACTACTTTTCTAAAAAAAAATATATTGTAAAAGTTTGAGTTTTAAAAGTCTAGTTAAGGGTATGTCTACCCACTCGCAAGGTCAGAGCATACCATAGACCTCGATGAGGGTTTACAGTATAGTTTACAGATTGCCTATCAATAAAAGCTAAATTTTGATGAAGTGGGGACTCGAACACAAACCTTTCAAGTAAAAGATTGAGTGTCTTACCACTTGGACCAACCCTTATTGGTAAATATATTGTAAAAGTGATTTAGCATAATAAAATTGCAAGGTATTTAGCTTTTCAAAAATATAATTATATTCTTTAAAAAAAATACATATAGTTATATTTTTGTCAAAAAAAATTTATAATTATGTTCTTTCAAAAAAAATATAATTATATTTTTGTCAAATATGACAAGGTTTGTTTTATTTTTCTAATCTTATAATATATATTTTTAAAAATATGAAGCAAAATAAAATCACAAGACTCAATTATATTAGAAGGTCCATAACAATGTATTTAAGCTAATCAATTATCAAACCAAGTGGCATGGGCCGCATGGCCATGGAATAGTGGTGTGATTTTACCTATAAACAATGAGAATGAGACCTCTAACTAAATCATAGCCCCATAGAAAAAACTTCCAATCAATTACAACTAAGTGGACCATAACATTAAAAAAAAATAAAAAATAGACAATTAAATATATTTTATTTTCCTAAAATTTTAATAAATTAATTATAATTTTTAGTGCATTAGACGATGTCTCTTCTAGGCATTCGTAATTGAGAATCTTAATTAAACCAGTTAAATCTTTTAACTATTCAAAATACGACGTGTTCTTGACTAGTCGACTAACTCGTGTGTAGTTCTCTATCAAAGTTTTTGTGTGTGCTTTTGACGTGTAATAAAAGACAATCAGTGTTAATTGAGTTGTGGATGATATTTGAAGAATAAGGCAAAATTAGTTGGAAACTAGTCAAATTTTAAGCGTCAAGATGAGTCTAAACAGCTTTATCGATCTAAATTGAATTCTTAATTTTGAGCGTCTAAATGGTCAGGCATCATTTAAATGCAACCTTACTTTGTGCCAAAATAAACTTAGTACATGCTTAAGAAACGTATAACTTGGTAGAAAATAGTCATTTGGACAAAAATGTCCTTTGGCATTTATAGTTTTACTTTTTTTCTTAATATAGAAAAAGCACAAAAATGTTAATTTTGTCAAGAGTGAAGATAGTACCACCAGACAACAACAGCCTAGTGGATTTATTTGTATTATTAGTGACCTGGGAAATTTTAGCTTTATTTTTTTCATATAAAATCAAGTGACCAAATACAATGTTCAATTTGTTCAATTTCAGTAATAACAGAACAAATAAATTAGAACCACTATATCTTCAATTGTTCCTTACAATTTATGGATAATTAGTTTTTTTTTGTTTTCGATAAATAGTTTTTTCTTTAGGATTTTGGGATAATTACTTAGCATCCTAGTATCCAACCATTTTCTACCTGTAGCTGAATGGTCCATATAGATCGGACTGACCATATAAGTCCACTAGCTAAGTTGCAACTCATGTTATTAAGATGGGTCCTAATCAATAATATTTAGGGTCCATGACATATGCAATTTTTTGTCATCTCTCCTCCACAAAATGCTAACCCCATGCTCTTTTAGTTGATAACGTTTAACTATGATCTAGAATTTCATGGTCCAAAACAACCAATATCATTATCAATCAACAACTTCTATTCTTATACTTTTTACACTAAAATTGTAATTTGCAAAATCTAAAATGTGCTTTTAAATAACTTCAATTTTTAGATACTTTTTTCTATTTTGAGATTGTTTAATTAAAGGGTCTTTATGACAACAAACAATAAAGTTAAGGGACTTTTACGTTATTATAAGCCATAAATTCAAGGGCCTTATGTCCTGCTTTGAATTAGTATTGTGAAAAAAGTAATATCAGAATTAAGTACTCTTCGTTCTTGATTATAGCTGCTGCAATAATTCTAGCTCTCATAGAATTGCTCAATAGCCTTGTTGCTCAGTTTGATAAGATGTTTATAAATTGTTATTATATGATGTATGAAGATCATGATGATATATACTTGATGTGTTTTTGATGTTATGTTATCACTGCACTTGAACTAACTTTTGCCCTTTAATTAAACTGGTTATTCAGGACCCATTGTCCAAAAGGTCCAGTTTAAGCGGATTCAAGCATAATTAGTTAATTACTATGTTCAAGAGCTTTATACTTTGAACTTCAATGGTGTGTAAAAATGGAAAAAAACTTCATTATTTTCTTCTGTAAACACATGGTATGTAAAAAAAATGCAGATAAAATAAGCCGTACTTTTAGGCGGAGTTTTCCCTATTACTATCCTCAACTAAAAAAGTTTGATCAACGCTGAAATTCCGGGATGCAGAATACTTTTTATGTAGAAAAACCACTCTCTTGCTTTCATTGTGCTAGTGAGAAACTAAATGTGTGTGATTGTAAAAGCTCAAATAGCTAAAAAAAATACAACATTAAATAAAGTTGCATCTTATAATAACGCCGACTCATTATATCACAAAACATTATGATCCAACAGTGTAAGAGACTTTAGTGATTCCTTTCTTCATCCTGATTTGGGAGACCTGAAATAACATGTAATTCACATCGCAAAAAAGATTTAAATCCAACGGCAAGAGCAAGCAATAACAGCTAAATCAAACGGTTCTTTAATCAATCCAGATTCAGTGTAGTAAAACTTCAAACCAGTAGCTGTAATGAAGTGTACGATTGATCATCAAATTTTATTCTCAATTTGATTTGCAGGATGTGAAATGAACTTTAGATACTAATTTGGTCTTTCATTGTGAAGTTTCGAGTCAAATCAGTTCAAAATGATGTATGCCAACCTATCTAATTAGTAGCTCAGGGTCAATTTGTGCAACTGAACATTAGGCATAAATTAGTTCCTCAAATTTGGCATTTGTAGTCAAACTAGTTCAAAACGACACGTATTATCGTCCAAATAATGTTTTAGTGTTAGCATTGCTAGCACGTATTGTTTTGTAGTCATTTAACCACAAAAACCAAGTTAAAAGGATCAAATTGGTATCAAAATCCTATTTTAGGCCAGTTTGATCCTACAAGCCAAGTTTAAGCAACTGTATTAATAACCTTTGTCCCAATAATAGCTAAAGATCAAGAAGAATTACTGTCATCACAAATATGCTACTCCAATAATCCGCGACAGACTTGTTCTAAACTATTCAGGAGGTGACACGTCAATATCACCAAGACGTGCCACCTCATGATTAGTCCGGAATTGAAAAGTCTCCTAAAAGAAAGCAACTGGCATTACCTTGATACTCTTGATCTCTGAAAGATCAGAAACATGGGTGCCACCACAAGGACATCCAGGAAAATTTCCTAACTTCACAATCCGGGGAGTGCTTCCCTGAAAGAGATGCAAACAAAGGCTAAAAAAAAATCGATATACAACAATACAGGCACAAAATGGAGCTAATGCCTAGAGAAATAACTGAACTTTGATGAATAGTTGGTCAACTTCACTGTTGGCTCGCAGGATTAGTTAAGTTTAAAAAAGAGTTCAAGTCTTAATTTGGCCCTTCAACTTGACATTTAGGGTCAAATCAACCTAAAACAATATGCGGAACACGTGTCACTTCCTCATCCCAAATGCCAAGTTAAAAGGCCAGATTCAAACTCAGACTTGATCTTAGACAAATGATTCTACCAGTCAATTTTAGGGCCAAATTGACACTTAATCCATCTGAACATGGAGCATTTTTATGGTACATACATGTTTAACTCGTTCTGGATAGGCAAATTTGCTTATACAATATGCAACAGTCCAATGTTGTTCCTATGCTAGAAACTCTATCTAATTTTATAGTTGTTTAAGAGAATCCATTTGGTAATTTTTTCGATCAGAAAAGGAAAAAATGAGCAAGAGTTTGTATCATAAGATGAAACTGAACTAGATTTTCTACCATAGAGATGACATTGAGCTTTTCATTCGATGATATTATAAAATTATTCTCCCTGATAAACACTAGGGGAAAAATTCAACTTATCCCCATTCATAAAGCAGGTGAAAACTTTGAAAGGACCTTCGGGATATAGTCAGGGAGAGAACCACCGCACAAATTAGAAGCTTCCTCGTATGGTAATACAGCAACAGAAACCTGAATGAATTAAGAAAGGACTTGTAACCAAAGAAAAGAGAATAGTGACTGTAAAAGTTTGCCAATCATAGTGAAAAAATGAGTGGGACTTACCATGCCTCCTCTAGATATTAATGCATTTGCTTCTATCTCTATTTCTTGATGCTTGCTTTGCAATTCACTGGAAGGAATTGTGCCTTTGTATTCAACAAATGGCCTGGAATAAAGAATTATGCAAAAGCCTCATCTCAGAACTATAATTTTTCACATAAAATATTAGGTCCAATACATCTATATATATCCCTCCTCCTAACTTGTACAGAAAAGTCTAATGATCCATCCAACTTTGAAAACGACTAATTAGACTCTTGAAATTACTTAAAGTAACATGATTAGTCCCCTAAGTTCTACAAGGTAGAGCTAGCAGGGACTTGGACAAGTTGAAACGTGTATCACTTTCAACAAGTTGGAAGGCAATGGGTCACTTTATTAAAGCTTTAGGAGTTAATCGGTGGTTTTAAAAGTTTGAGGGGCAATTGGAATGGCTAACTTGAACTCCAAATCTTATAATTAAGCTAGGATACAACTGGCCTGCCAAATTAGCTTCAGAAGAGCACTAAATGTTTTTGCCCCATCCCCCAAGAACAAACACAAAAATGGTTTCTAGTCTTTTCTTCTCGACTATTATGCTAAAATCTAATAAGTTAATCAACAAGGATCACTGCAAAAGCAAGAAACAACAAGAACTTGAAGATTGTGTGTCGACAGCCACAACTATGTTGCATGGACACAGACACGGATATGGGTAACCTTCTCTATAAAATATAACCTTCATAGACTAGTCTAGAAATAGAATCTATAGGAGAGTCCATGCAGCATAGCCACAAAATACAGATACAATCTATATGAGTCAAAAACATACCCATCAGGAAAATGGTAGCCTTTTCCTGCCTGCAAATGATCTAATCCCACATTCAGCAAACACCCATCAATCAAATGCCCAGCTGAATGCAACCTGAACAATGAAAGATTATGTGAATTTAAGAAAGGAAATTGAGTGTTCAACTCAGAATAGCACCATCTTAAGTACAGAAACTTAGTCTATACTATAAAGATTACACTAATATACTATCCTCTCACTAAATGCAATTGTATCAATGAGTTCTAAAATGCGTGGAACAACTCAATTTCATGAGAACTTCTATCATGAGCCGGATGCAATGTACCCGACAATAAACACAACACCTCACAGGTAAATGATGAGATAAAAGGTAAACATCTGTCATATGTCAATTGGTCCGCTCCATTCCCGGATCGCAGTAGAATTTCTCCAATTTCATAGATAAGTAAATCACCTGGAGTTCAGATTCCGTCTATTCGCATCAACATTCAGCAACACATTCATTCCTATCTCAATTTCAGAAGCAGAATCCTCCTCAGTAACTCCATAATGATAAACCTAGAAAACCCCCAAATCATAACTCCACAAAAAATAAAACAAAAGTAGAAAATAACGAAATATCACGAAAAAATTCAAAAAACTCACAACTCCATCCTTGGATCGAACATCTAGAACAACGAATTTAAAACTCGAATCACCATTACTGATAAATCCAGTGTCCGCCGGCTGACCTCCTCCTTGAGGATGAAAAATTGTGGAGTTCAATATCAAAGCATATCTACCATCATCTCCCTTCCAAATCAAACAACTTTGATCAGAACAACAGAACTTTTGTTGGAAATATGAAAGAAACTCATCGAAATCTATAATTTTCAGCCCCCAATTCGAGTAATTTACCAAAACAACATGATTTTCAACTACAAAACTGTTGGAAATCTACAAATTAGTGTCAAACTAAATTAAATTTTGTTGGAAATATGAAAAAACTCATCGAAAGCTATAATTTTCGTATTAAATTTGCATTTTCATCAAAATTTCAAAAGTTTCCCTCTTACTCTGAAAAAAATAGATCATTATTATATGGCTTGGTGTAAAACCAGCCCCCGCATTCTTACTACTCTAGATGACAATGTTATTTCTAAAATGTAACCTTTCCTAAAAATAACATAAAATTAGTGTGTGACACGTATACAGGTAACGGTACGTACGAGTAGTAAGGAGAAGTGTCTGTGTAACATAAAACTGAGTAAAAATCAATAAAATGAAAAAGAAACCTTGGAGAAGGAGATGACTGCAGCGTTTGATTGGAGCTTCTGCATATCATGATAGTACTCCAGTTTTGTTCTCTCAAGTGAAGAATCCATGAAGCGTCGACGAATTGAATTTAAAATTGAGAAGGTGAAATAAATATCATGAACATGCGATGTTTTGATTGGTCTACTTTCAGTTATGACTCACACTCCATTGTTGACTTTGTAGTAAGAAGGAAAGATCCAACTCTTCTTCAAGCTCAAATAGAGATACTTTTCTTAGAATTTTTTTCCAAACTCAGTGCAATGAGCTTTTGACGTTCTTTAGGAGGATGCTAATGAAAGTTAACAAAGTAATGGAACATAAAGTTTTTATTTAATCTCGTTTGAGAGTTATTTTAGAAAATTAATGAGGACTACCTCCATTGATCTCAAAATCTTAACCTCTAAATTAAGATTAATTGAACTAAAGTCAAATTTTTAACTAATTTACATTCATTTACATTCCATTTCAAAACAAGTTAGCATTTAACTTTCATTTTGGTTACTTTTTGTATGTTGAGTTTTTTCAATTAACTTCTTTAGCTTTCCACTTTACTAATCACCTGACTTTCAAATATCAGTAATTTTCAGATGGTTGTGACTGACCATATTAATTTGATGAATCACTATTAATTACCGTTAAATCTAACTCATTACATTGATCTAACGATGACCATATAAAATTACTCTTCAAACAAAGAGTTAAACTACTTCACCCTAAATTAAAATTTTGTTGGGCTTGACATGGCCCGTTAGGGTTGAGTGGAAAGGCATATTAAAGAACAACTTGGCCTCATTTACGCCCCCTCTCATCTCTTCCATTTGAAACATTTTGCTGGCTGGTAATTGTACTCTCCATTCCTCTCACGTTCAGATCTAGGCAGCAGCTAGCTTTGTTCACGATCAGGTTGAACTCTCTATCATTTTGACAGACCGACTGACTGAGCTAATGTGTTCATCTTGCTACTGCTACTGCTACTGCCCGTCACTCAATTGACATTTTAATATGGTGTCCTTACTTTTATCTTCTGAGAGTCCAATCAGGTTAGTGGTGTTCTTTTGTTTTGCAAAATTCAGAATTTTTTCTCAATTCAATTTTTATTAATTCTGGGTTTATTTTGTTTTGTAATTCTGTTTTGTTTTGTTTTTCTTTATTATAGTTTGGTGGAATATGTGATTGGATTAAGGAGTATCGTGGTGAAAGCTTATCTTGCGAGTCTACACATCTCAAACCGTTTGAGCAAATCATCATATTGTAAGTCAATATTATCTTTAAGATTGAGTCTATGCTTGCTTGTATCCATTCCATGTAACATAGACAGGTGAATTCCAAATGCACATTGACATGACCCCTGCTTTTTACAGGTAAATTTAGTCCATATCCAAAAGTAAAACTATATACATCGATGTGGAAGGAACTTTTGGAGAAGAAACGCTTCAGAATAGCTAACAGGTGATTAACATACTACATGCTTTTGAAAATTGGTTGCTGTTTTGAGATGATTTTTGCTGATTGCCGGAATTCTGTTTGAAATTTCTGTATCACTTCAAACTAAGTTATAGTTTCCTTAGTTAATTATGTATAGCCATTGAAAGGTTTTTCTTCTAATGCTACTATATATTTTTCTAATATCCATATATCTGACACATTTTGCTTTCTTGTATATGAATATATTGGTTTATTAATTAGGATGTGCCCCAAAGTATAACATGTTCTTTGCAGGAGGAAACTCCTCATGTCTTCATCAACTTTTATGACAATAGGTTAACTGCAATTACATAACTATTATGAAGTAGATGAGTTAGCAATAGTGGAATACACTATATCTATGCAAGTTGGGAACATTTTACAGTTATGAAACTGTTGTTGTTACTCTTTGATACCACATAATTTCATCATACTAAGTCTTTGCTCCAGTTCCATTGTATAGAATTTTAGATTATGCTGTGTACAGGTTTCTTGGTCTCTAATTAGAGATGCCATGTAATGTAACTTTGTCCTTGATTGCTGCTCAGATTTTTGAGAATCTATAGAGGTTTTATGCAGCAATAAAGGGTGCAACCCATGTACATATTCTAATAACCTACACTATCTTGAACAGGTTTGCACTCGAGCAGGATGATGTTAGGAAGAATGTGCTCTGCCTTCCCTATAATGGGGATGGGGTTTTTCCCGATGCTGCACGTCACCTCCGAGAAACAAAGCATGTCTTATTAATTGTGGACAGCTGGACCGGTCTTTATAGAGCCGGAATAAGGGAACGTTGTCACGTAGAACCTGCAAAGCTATTGAAAAACCTTCGGAGATTAGCTATTCACTTCGGAGTGGCTGTGGTGATTACTGCCCAAGGCGCAGTAAATACGGATGGCTCTGAAATCAAAACTATTGAGGCGGATTTCATTACTCATGCGAGTTGGCAAAGCAATAACTGGTGCTTCTTTAGCTGGAGCTGGAGTGCCGTTTCGTATTTTAACCGGGGGATAACTGACTTGCGCTGTGATGAAGGCGGTTTGACATGACATAGACGGGTGAATTCCAAATGCACATTGACATGACGCCTGCTTTTTACAGGTAAATTTAGTCCATATCCAAATTTCTGAGAGAGAGTGGTAAAGGAGATAAGAAAATCATATAGAAGATCATACCGGTGGTTGTTCCGGTGGAAAATCATATAGAAGATCATATGGTGGTTGTTCCAGACCAGATTTTCTTGTTTCCCATTTTCTTCACGGTAGAGTTTAAGAGGTTAATCTATATAGTATTATTTTCATTGAAGAAATAAACTATAAAAATCTTGACTATAATATTATGTAATAAATCGTATTAACAATAATCAAAACAATAAACAGTCTCTCGTTTTGTGTGGCTGAATAAGCTAACATTGTTGTTTGTTCTATAAAGATCATAACTGTTATGTGCCGAAACCAACTCCAAAATGGCATTTTATGAAGGTTATGTTTTAAAGGTAATGTTTTCTTGTAAAAGATTTTTGTTTACATTTTAGAATTCTATGTTTCATTTTCTCTGTAAAATGCTTCTAGAAATGGGTACAGTTCTTCTGTCAAACCTCATAACCCATCAATGGTAGCATCATTATCACTCCTCGGATACCTTTTAAGTGGTGTTGATAGTCATAATCCACACCCTTTTATTGTTTCTTACCTCGCTCAAACATGCGGGTTATCTCCAAAATCCGCTCTTTCAGTTTTTAAAGTGTCCGGTTTGAATCCTCGAAGCAGCCTGATTCGGTTATATCCTGTTTCCAAAAGTTTGGATTCTCGAAATCAAATATTTCTCGAATAATCACAAAGTTCCCAAAAGTACTAGATCGCAATCCGGAGAAGAACATTTCCCCAAAAGTTGTATTCTTTCGCTCTGAAGGAGTTTCAACCCCTAAAATCGTAGAAATGTTCACTAGGAACCCCTAGATCTTGAGATCCAGCTACGAAATCGCATTGGTTCCCTATTTTAATGTTTTGGTTGAGTTGTTCCAATCAGAAAATGAAGTCATTGAATATAGCTTCAAAGACAAGGCTGATAGCACGAAGTGCAATTATTCAATATCTGTCATCAAGGATAGAATTATATTGGATTTTGTTATAGCCATTTGGTCATTTTTTCGATCAGAAAAGGGAAAAAATGAGCTAAGAGTTTGTATCATAAGATGAAACTGAAAACAAGTTTACATCAGCTTTTAGCCCAAAAACAAGTTTTATAGTATTTGGTAAAGATCAAAAGTAGCTTTTTCTGACAGAGCTTTTTGGTTAAAAGTTGCTTATACTAAAAGTAAGCACCTATGCTTTTGGAAAAAGCTATTTCTCACCTTCTGCACATAACAATTAATTTTAAAATTTGGACAAAAATATTCAAGAGTCGTAATACATATTGTACAACAAAAACTCCTTATAAAAGACTTGGAGAAAAAATTTAAGTCTATATATTTGTATATTAATCACTAGTAAGTTTCTCTATTTTCAAAAATTGATAAAAAAAACCTTTAAAAATTGAAAAAATAATTAATCTTAGAAATTTCATTAAAAGATTAATGATTTATTATGTCTTAAATCACCAATTGACATATTTCAAAACATTGTTTACGTACTTATCAAACTGATTTTACCAAATAGTTTCTGTTTTTTCCAACAACGCTTTTTCAAATAGCACTTATCCTCACAGCTACAACAGTTTTTAACATCAATCTCAAACTAAGCCATAGTTAGGGAGACAAACACAGCACAAAGTAGCAGCTTCCTCATATGGCAATACAGTAACAGAACTACAGACTTGTAACCTGGAAAAAATGAATAAACGAAACAAGTGACTGTAAAAATTTGCCAAGCATAGTGGAAAAAATAAGTGGAACTTACCATGCCCCCTCTAGATATTAATGCATTTGCTTCTAATCTCTATTTCTTTAAGCTTGCTTTGCAATTCACTAGGAGGAATTGTGCCTTTATTTTCAACAAATGGCCTGCAATAAAAAATTATGCAAAAGCCTCATTTTCACATAATTTTGAAGACTACCAATTAAACACTTGAAATTACTTAAATTGACATGATTAATCCCCTAAGTTCTACATGGTAGTGGAGATTTGGACAAGTTGAAACATGTATCACTTCAAGCGAGTCGGGAGAAATATTCAAAATCCTCAACCCAAAACTATCGAGCTTCATATGAAAAATATTATAGGCCTAATGCATAGCTAGCCCTCCAAATTTATCCAAAGACGTCTAATGATCCATCATACTTGGAAAACGACTAATTAACCTCTAAAAGTTACTTAAATTGACATGATCATCCCTTAAGTTATGCATGGTAGAGCAAGTGGAGGTTCAAACGCATATTACGTTAAACGAGTTTTGGGGGTTAGTAGGTCACTTCATTCAAGTTTAAGGAGTTAATTATTCGTTGTCAAAGTTGGTGGGGCAATTGGCTTCTATGGTCAGCTTGAACTCTGAATTTTATAATTCAGCTAGGAAACAACTTGCCTCCAAAAGAGCTTCAAAAGAGCACCCAAAACTTTTGCCCCGACCATCACGAATAATATGAAAATGGCTTTTCGCCTTTTCTTCTCGACTATTATGCTAAAATATAATTAGTTAATATCAACAAAGATCACTGCAAAAGCAAGAAACAACAAATATGTACATCCATAGTATGCCATTGAACTTGAAGATTTTGTGTCAACAGCCACAACTGTGTTGTATGGACACAGACACGGATACATGCAACCTTCTCTCTATAATATAACATTCTTAGACAAGTCTACAAATGGAAACAAAAACAAAATGGACGCGGACACGGATAAGCTGGCTACTAAATGGCGTGTCCGTGCAACATAGCCACAAAATACAGATTCAATCTAAAGAAGGAACATGCCTGGAAATGGTCAAATCCCACATTCAGCAAACACCCATCAATTAAATGCTCAGCTGAATGCAACCTGAAAAATGAAAGATAAAGATGAACATTCCAAGAATCATGTGCCCAACTCAGAATAGCACCATCTCAATTACAAAAGCTTAATTTATAGCATAAAGATCACACTGGTATGCAATTGTATCAATGAGTTGTGAGAAATTCTATCATGTACCGAATGCAATGGATCCGACCGTAAACATAACATCGATTGGTAAATGATTAGCGTAGATAATAAAAGGTGAACATATGCCATATGTTTATTGCTCTAGTCCATTGGACCTGGATCATAACAACCCGGACCATAGTAGAATTTCTCCAATTTCACAAGCAGACACGTAAATTTTAAAACATAACCTTCATGATAACTTAAAAATAATATTCGACCCGTGCGAGGTACCGATAAGTTAGTAGAAGTGTTTGTGTAACATAAAACGAGTAAAAATTAGTAAAATGAAAATAAACCTTGGAGATGGAGATTACTGTGGCTTTTGATTGGAGCTTCTGCATATCGTCATAGTACTCGAGTTTTGTTGTTGCGAGTGAAGAATTCATTGTTCATGGACGTATTTGTGTCAGTCCGGTATTTAAAAATTTCTAAAATTTTATTAGTAAAAGTTAAAGAATTCAATCCAGTTAGGTTCTAAGGAAAAAGTTAATAGTTCAATACATACTTTTTTCGAATATTTGGTTTCATTTAAGAATTTTCGAGATTTACTATCAGATCTCACTAAGAAGGAATTATCTAGTAGCTCTTCAAACTTCAATTGAAATGAATCCATCTTCAATTATCTGTTGCCTGTTTCCGTTACTTTGTTACTTTTTTTTTTTAGGGAAACTGTTTCTGTTACTTGATCCTTCCCGAAAATTGGGAATTTGATTTGTATGTAAACCGTATTTATGTAATTATTCATTGTATGGTTTTGATCTAAATACATATATTTGTTCTTGGGCCAAGCCCAGGAAAGTTTGACCAATAAATAGTTTTGTCCAAATTGAGTCCAATATGTAGAGAAATTTTAGGTGAATTATCATTCAATTGAAATAAGAAATGGTCATTATATCATAAAGCATATCACAGTGTTAACAAAAGTGGATTCTGAACGCCAAAATATATAATTTGTTATAAACAAAGCAGATTGGCCATGGAATGTGCAATAGAGTTAGCAGTTCGCATAATAAATCTAACCGAGACCGCCAAACAACTAGTACGAATGGCATCGAGAAGTCATCGAATCAAATTTCAATATGTTAGTAGAAGGAGTATTCGCCACATGAACTGTCTAATAATCCATTTTGATAACAACATTTCACCAATAGTTTTATAAGATACACTTTAACGCCTCGACTAGGTCTAATGTTTCAACCATCCAAGAGGCAAGAAACCCAAATCATGAGACTATAAATGCAGGAACATATAGCTCAGCGGTCATGAACGATGCCACCTAACTCATATAACAAAAATTTTGCTTATAGATGACATTCGTATTAATTTTTAGAGCGCCAATTCTTTGAGGTTGCCATTTTTATGAATAATGGATATACCCTCCATTCGGTATCAATATCTTTTACGATACCACAACCTCTTAAACTCATGCATAACAAAGAAACTTTAGTATATTCTAAAAAAGAATAATATTTTCAAACTAATTAACAAAAAAACTTAATTTGAAACACATAATAATCGAACTCTAAAAGTCGCAGACTCGAAACGTTTAATCGCTCAAGCTATACATAATTTCTATAAATTATAGAGTTTCACTTGTAACGAGTGCTATGGAAACTAGAAAAATTTTCTGAAGGAAAAAAGTAATTTAAAAAATTGCCAAACGGGTAGGAAATAGATTGTGGCATGTGTTTATTTTACCGTTGCAATCCCTACGTGTGATGGCAAAGTATAGTAATGTATAAATTTGTTATATATACAAATAATAATGCATAAATTTTATATTGTGAAAAAGAATATTAACTTCGTCTTTTTTATGGAATACAATATTATTGAATTATAACAGAAAGCCACGTGATATGATGATCGATGAAGCATTTGAGGGATGAGCTGTAAGTTATGACATTCACACGGTTATGTTGGCAGCTAATGCTAAAAAATAATTTTGAAAATATATCGAAATATCTTATATTAAAGTAAAAAAAGGTCTAATGATTTGGAAAATACATGGAATGGTTTCTATTTATTTCTTTCAATTATTTAATCACTTTATATTTTATAAAACATACCTTTATATTCTATATAGATACACAAAGTGATAAAAAAATCGTTAAATTTATTTAAAAGTAAAAAATAAATATATATTTTAAAAATATGAGGATGGAACAACATGTAAAATTTAATATAACAACTAATAAATATTTGCTTTTTATTTTATTTTATGGGTGAAGTATAATTTTATGAAAAATCTAAACCGATTATTTTATTTTTATTTGTTCTTGAGATAATTTTATTTTTAATTGTTTAATGTAATATCCATTAAGGTAAAGTTAAAGAAAGAATATTAAAAAATTTATTTGATTTTATAACGTTTTCAGGTAGAAGTTTTTTGTTTTGTTTTTTTTTTACTTGGTTGGAAATATTTCTTATGGTGGAATTAATTTCAGCTTTGATATGATGGCTTTCAAAGATTAATCTCATGTGCATATCGTTTTCAAATCCAATTAAGGCGCAATAACCGCTAATTGCTACCAATTAACCGTCAATTTCCCTTTTCATAGTAAATAATTATTGATCCATGTTTTAATAAATAAATTGCTTAATTCTCATATTTTTTTTTTAATAGAAATTCTCATATATTTTTCAATCAATATTGTTTTATGCTTTTTATTATTAAGGTTACTTTGGTTTTTTTTTTACCCTCCATCATTCTATCAACTTCAATCTCATTCATCTAATGGTGATAAATGATAGAGTAATAGACTACTTTGTCAAACAAAGTAATCATAGAAAAACTCACACTTTCAACCGTTTAGTTGATCTATAATGAACTAAATACCTCTGTTGACATACTTTTCTATAATCTAAAAATGAAGTTTTCGGTTATAAACAATATTAGGTAAATACAAAATTATTTTATTAAATAGATGAGAAAGATGTAATTTATAATTTACAAGTTTTGAGAAAAGCAGTTGTAAACTTGTAACATGCTCTAAAAATATGAAAAATACATATAATGTGTAAAATATGATGACAATTAAATAATATATTCTAATTATTTTCATTGAAACCAAATGAATATAAACACCCTTAATTGTGAAGTTTGGCTTCCCACCCATTAGAGGCATAGATCATGAGGGCCATGATTTCATAGTTTGAAAGGAGAATACAATTATTCAAATAGGAAGAAAAAACATATTTAAGCCTTCGTTCTTTAATATTTTGTATTAAGTCTACAATCTTTCAAACAAATACAAGTCTCCAATTTTTAATTTTCACGCATATTTATGGTCAATTTTGCTCTTCTCAATTCCTACTAGCTTCTCAACTTTCTCATTGTGTTAGGTAAATGCAAAGTTACTTTTCTTATAAACTGCGAATATTAGAAAAGTTAAAAAAGAAAATGTTCGGTATAGGCTCAAGAAAAAGTAACGTGTACTTTCTGAAGCAATTATAATTTGGAGCTTTTTGGGAGAACAATTTTCCCAACTTATGAGCTAAGTAAAACTTTTGAGAACGTAATATGAAGTTTCATTACCAACTATGAAATTTGTTCATGAAATGAGATTGGGTCGAGCTACTAACTGAGTTCAATCAAGTAAGGATAATAAACGCAATAATCATCTTATCAAATGGATATATTCAATAAATTAAACAATTCTAAACAAGGACCAATTAGGTGTTTAAAATCAAAAATCTGATTTGGACTCATTAGATCGTCTAGACTTGCCAAGGCGATTTATTAACCAACCCCCAACTAGTTTCCAAGACTCGTTGACCCTCTACTTGCATGTAGCTTCCTTTTTTAAAATAAACTTGTCAATTTCTTAGTTCGAAATTTGTTGGGCACCATTTAAGTGGATCCTTTTCCAATTAAAGTTTTATCCGTACACCAAAACTCGAACCTGATACTTAACTTAAACAAATTAAAACACTTAATCACTCAAATCAATCTTAATTGATAGCATCTAACGTCTTTTACTACACTAATAAATTATATTTATTCTCTTTGAAATGAATAAACTATATTTTGTTGATAAAAGAAAACCAAAACATCCCACTACTAACCATAATCTTAGAGGCATACCAAGATCATGAAACCCATGATTTGATAGTTTAATCCATTAAAAAAAACTAATAAGTCAAAAACACAAATTATTCATAATTTGACATCCTTAAATTTCAAGTAAAGATGAAGTCACCTTTTTAGTCCAAGTGGCATCTCCGTAAATACCATCAACTCCAACCCCACTTTCCTCCCAACCGCCACTTTATAATTTCCATTAATACCATCCCCAAACGTTCCAAAAAACCATTACTTCACTTATGGCAACTCCAAACGGCTATTCTTCTTCTTCATCTTCTCTCTTTCTCATCTGCTCAATCTTAGCCGTCCATCTAACACTCTCATCATCCTCCGCCGTTGATTTCATCCCCGTCGAACCCACCTGCCGCGGCTCCATCGCCGAGTGCCTGATCTCCGGAGCCGACTCCGATTTGGGAATGGAGGAGTTCGCAATGGACTCCGACATCAATCGGCGCATGTTAGCTGCTACCAGGTACATTAGCTATGGTGCGCTTAGGAGGAACACTGTTCCGTGTTCACGACGCGGCGCGTCATATTATAATTGCCGGCCTGGAGCTCAGGCGAATCCCTACACTAGGGGATGTAATCGCATTACGAGATGCAGAAACTGATTTGGATTTCGAAACGTTTTTTTTATTATTATTTTAGATTCGTTTTTTTTATATATATGTTTATATATGGATTATAATTGTGTGTACACATATTAGATTAAGATGAATATGTGCAATAAAAAATAATTGGGGAAAAAAAAAATTATATATAGGTTGATTTTGTTTGTAATTTTATTTACTGATGTGATGACCATTATTTCTTGATTTATCGTGGGGTTTTATTTCCCGTGACGAACCCGAATCATTTTGGAACTAAGGCTTTGTCGTGGTTTGTTCGGGTTTTTCTTAGGTGGTAATTTGAGTGATCTAGTTAAAATTATACTACATTGTTTACATATCTGATACAATAAGGATTTAGCTATTTTTACCTATGTTGGTGTCATTTTATCTATACTTAAGAAGTGTGTTTGTTAGTAATAGTTACGAGTTCTAGTAGATTGGCATTCTAGTTGATGATTGTAAAGCTCTTTTAACGAGCTAGGTTGTGAGGGTGAGCGGTCTGCAATTTTGTGTTGTTGATGTGCTAGTATAAGAGGCTGGTATCGAGTTTGATTGTAGGTTTTGGATTTCGTTGCCTCTCCCATTTCTGTGTATGGCTCTGTTTGCCTATCGTTAATAAAAATAAGTCTTTTGTGACGGTTAGTTTGTTCATTTATTGCATCTTTTATAGCTCGTTTTATTCGTAATAGTCCTTTTAATGGTCTTGACGGTTAGTTTGTTCGTTTATTGCGTCTTTTATAGCTCGTTTTATTCGTAATAGTCCTTTTAATGGTCTTGACGGCATTTGTATGGGCTTTAGCCACTACAAATGAGGTTTTTACTCCTCTTTCGTTATTCACTTTTATCGTCTTGTACTATTATTTCTGATTATTTCTGATTAATACTGGTTTTCCCGTAAAAATGAATAAACAATTAAGTCTCTTGTTAATTGTTATGGTGAAGTTAAAAGATTTGAAGAAATAAATTGTTTTGTAATAAAAAAAGGCCTATGTGTTATGTGTGGGTTTATATTTTTGGTAAATGTTAGAAATTTAGAATTATCATTTCTAAAGTTAGCTCTTTTAAGTTTTATGCTTTTTTGTTTATATGGAGTATATATTTCGGGCCATATATTTTTGCCAGTTGTTTTTTGTTGGAAATATTGAGGTGTAGATTCACTGATTGGGTATGGTATGACTAGTATCATGTGATCGTATCAATTATTTCCTGGATGGGTCTTTGCCATTTCCCAAAAATTGTTTGTTTTCTAATATAGAAAAATAAAGTATAACTTTGTAAAGTTTGACAGCATAAATTGAAAAAATTATTCTTCTCCCACAAAAAAATACACGAAAATAGATGGGAAGCAAACAACTAGGTCTTGTTCAATGTGTACAAATAGGAAGTTGGTGAATCTAGTAACAAAAATGGAAATTGAGGTGGATTACAAATACATTCTATAGCTGTTATAACTTCTCACTTATATTCCCTAAAAGATATCACTAGTCATAATAGTTATGAATAACTTGTATTAGTTAAATGTATGTAACGCATAAAATAGTTCATCAAGAACCAAATATTACTCAGTACGGTCAATTATGCACATCACTAACGGGTTCCATAGAAAAATTATAATAAGGTGTAGAGAAGCTTAAAAATTAAGACTAATTATGATTTCGAAAGCTATTATTTTCATTAGAAACTGATATAATTGACTCTTCAAAAAGAATGTGTTCTAAAGGGGAAAATAAAAACTCATTTTCATGTGATCATATCAAGTTGTAATTTGTAAAGGTTCCAATTTGCTTACAAAGATTTGGACTTTTAATAAGGTACCAAACAAATAGTAAAGTAATGAGAAAGCAAAATAAGATCTTTAATTTATTAGCTGGAGAGATGGCCCAGCCAGTTCAAGTCGTTCTGTTTTCAAGAATCTATGATAGCAACTCTACAAACGCACACACGGTTCTGAACTCAATCTCATGCTTTAACACATGGGTATACTCTCTTTTAAATGGTCAATTTCTTCCCAATAATTCCACATATTTGATTCTACCTATATACAGTATTTATATTATACAATACACATTAGGTGCTAATCAGGAGGCCGAAAACCTTAAAAGACTAGCCGTAGATAAATCGAGAGACCATTCGGAGATAAGTCGGAATGGTCTCCTCATTAGTTTATAGATGGGACAAATCAGAATACACATTATAATCATTACTTTGTGCATTTTTACCTTAGATGTATGGGGTTCAAAGTAACTTATAAACAACACCACTAGTAATCAGTTCAAACTGGAAACCGACATCCAAATAGCCCAAAATAAATACTATAAACATCTCTTTTGTAACTTACATTTGATGTTAAACAGCCCAAACAATAGCTACCGGAATATTATCAGTGTTCATGCTGATGAAACGTTTTATTTTAGACTAATTTAACCTCAAATACCAAGTTAAAAAAAAAAAGGATATTGATTGGTGTAGGCAAATTGTAGGGTCAAATCCTTTAATTATAGTATGGTCGGAATGCAATAGAACCGAGCAATGAAAACATGACAATTGCGCATTTAATTTCTTTACACCAAAAGTTTTCCTCTAATGAGGTGTCATACATTTTCCATTGGTCGAATGGATTGCACCTGGTTCATAATAAAACGTCTCTCATATTTAAGACAGAAATTTCAAACTCTGGACCACCATAATAACTAATCGTCATTGCATCTTCTTTTCGATGTTTTAAACAAAAAGAAAAATCATGATGCTGGTTCACAACAGTCAGCTAGTATCATGGGACAAAAACCTCAACGAATTGCACAAATGAAAGTAGGGCAAGCTCAATAGTATATGTTCATTTCAGTTTTGCATATTTAAGTGGGCATAAAATTTGACTATCAGGAAAAAAATAGGTGCGGAAATATATAAATGGATTTCAAAGGTTATCACTGAATTTCAAACGAAATTAATTGATGCACAATCAATTCAATATAGAACAGCATTTTGTTTAATCCACCAAAGCATGTAGTTTACCGAACCTTAGGCCGTGCCATCTGCTGACTTGGGTTCGTCTTTCACTTTGGAAGGGGTCGAAGGAGACGGAGAGGGAGAGCCTTCTACACCCATTTCAGTTCTGAGATCATTGATGCTCTGCTCCAGTTCATCTATCCTGCTTCCCATTTCATCAAGTGCATTGTAGTTAAAGAAAACCAGATTTAATTCCATATATAATCGGATTCAAGTGAGCAATTTTAAATTTTGGGAGAGGGTTTAAGTGAGCAATTAACCATCTGAACACCAAACTTATTGCAGAAGTCTCATGACCACATAAAACCCCCGAAACTCCAGTTATATTAGAGATATCATTATTTAATGTTTTATAAAGATTGAATAAAACCGAAATTGACTATCAGGAACGAATAAATGCAGGGTAAAATATACCCATGCCCCTCAAGTTTGGCGTTACTAATATAATGGCACCTTAACTTCAAAACCAAAACATAGAAGTCCATAAAATTTGATATACACTAGCACAAACTCCAAATGCCCGTTGCTAGAGCAAATATTGGTTGAACACGTGAAGCCAGTAAATCACTCGTTCTGTTCAAGGGTCATCATGTTAATACCGACACAAAAGGTGTATTATAAGTATATGATTTATAGGCAATTGACATGGTCAACCAGTATTCACACCGGTAGACGGTCATTTGAACTTTTATAGTAGTACTTCGTATACGTCAAGGTACAATGACTTTTCTGTCCGGTTTAAAGCTCAGGGATCATCATGATGGTTAAGGGTTTAATGCTAAGGGGCATGAGAGTATTTTACCCATATATGCAGTCCCCATCAATGCCTAGGGAAGAAAACAAAATGATGCATGTCCCTCTACTCCCACCTAACCCGAATTAGCAATTTAAGCAACTTTCACAAATATGAAACTCATTGAGATGATGTTCTATTAACATGTAAAATTAGAGAAGGATATTCTTCGTAATGATGGAATCCGACATTGTCTGGAACCTGGATTGCTGCAAAATGCAACAAGCTTAGAGTCAACACACATAACTGTCCTTCTAACTTTGGTAACTTCAGTAGAAGCCATCATATATACATTCAACTAGAAGCTCACCATTTGTTGAAGAAGATTTTGTACCTGCAAAAGAGCAAAAAGCACTTAGCAAATGCTATTTGCACGATCATTTGAACCAAAAAAGTTAATGAATATATTGTAGAACTTAAGCATTAAACTGCAACTATTGCTAACTTGATTGAAGGCAAGAATGACTTTAACATTGGAAAGAATAAAAGCCTCAACTAGCTAGATCCTCGGAAATAACAGGTGGCAGCACAAGCTATAAAATTTCTCAGAAGTTTATTTATTACTATGCTTTAGGATCTGAAAAACACCGTGGTATCAACGAATAACAACCTAATTGATACTAAAGTAACAACCTAAATGCTTAAATACCGAATACTCACAAGAGGTACAAGAAGAAGAATTTCAGAGCGCATATGTTACCTATCTCCTCTATACAACACAGTGGAAGCATTTCCGAATTCTTCCTAACTAATTTCATAGAGGTACAAGAACAAGAATTTTAGAGCTCGTCAGTTACCTATCTCCTCTTTACAAGATAATGGAAGCATTTCTAAATTGTTTGAAATTAATTACATACAAAAGTGAAAATATCTAGGGGGTGCAGAACTTACAAAGGCAGCCATATCAGCAGTACCCTGTTTTGGATCTTCACCATCATGCCCATCCTGCAGAAAAGCAGTACCATGCAATAAGATTGATATAAACATGTCCATACATATAAAAGCAGGAAGTACAGAATAAGAAACTAATACACATAGATGAATGCAGAGGAAAGGAACCGGTAATAATTTAGGTAGTAAAAATTTATGTTTCCTAATTCAATTCCAAGTGTTCTTATGGGCTATCGGCCTCTCCATAGATATTGTTATAAGAGACTCAGTAGCCAGCTCACTACAATACAAGCAAAGTTGAAAGACATGCTGGTTGCGTAGGTATCCTTTTCATTGCAGAACTTCAATGAAAATAAATAAAAAACGCAATGAAACACCAGACACTCAGCAGTTCATACTACACGTAATAACACACCTTGAGTTCAATTTCACTTGCCAATTTATCATTTCTCTTTCAGAATAAGGTGTCTTTGATAAAATTCAAGGAAAAAGTTAAGTTCAATCATGAAAAAATCCAACGAGAGCAAGAATATTGTAGTGTGCATTAATATTTGGGCCACTTGCTGCTTCATTTGGCTGATCTTTCCCACAAATCCTCTCAAGGAAACAACTTAAACACATTCACGTTACTGATATATCCATTCAAGACATGATAAACATTTGAAAGTTTCCATAATCACGCTAAAAATATTAGCTCAACCAGTTGACCTTTATATCCTGAATTAGATCCCTTTTTATCTTTTTCTTTGCCCAAGAAATATCGGATTTATGACCACAGCTTATAAGAGAAAAGAGATTCAGCCATCTAAATTAAGCAGATCACTGATTGTACCCAACCTATAAATCAAGTAGCACCCTTTGATACATAATTAATTAAGACCTTTCTACAACAGTAACTACAACAGCAGTTTGTTTTTAACACTTGTTAACATACAAATCTAAATCGCATGATCAAAATACCCTAAGCTAGACCGATAAATTATAAGTTCAAAAGCTCTCTTAGAAACATATATCCACACCACCAAAAAATAATGAAATGCCAATACTCAATTCCTTTGAATAGCATGTTAATCTAGGAGGCAAACCAGAAACCATTAACTTCGAATCATAAGTGATATCATCGAAAACGGAGCCATGGACACGTGGCACTATCTCTGACCATTGCTCCCCTCATAAGAATACCCGTAGACAAGCCGTACCCATGGATGTCATCACTAGGGACACGCGTCATCATCATACAAAGGGCATGTACTTAGCACATGAACCAGAGCTCCTAGGTAATCACCCCTAACCGCCTGTGTCCATAGTCCAATCCTTGGTGGACTCTTGTATAGGGAAATTCTCATTTCACTATAAAAGGCTCAAGAATGGGACGGCAGTTGTCCCCCAGCAAGGAGTCACCTCTAAATAGGGTATGTCCATTACTCCACTTTTTATTCATTCGTTCTGCCACCTTTCCTTCTTTATCCTAACTTGAGCATCAGACACCGGCCCCATTTAGCTCACATTTGTTATTGGTCTCAGGTTCCCAATCATCTCAAGAACTCAGCTGGATTCCCAATCTCAGCTAAACCATATACAATTTCAACGATTACATGATCCCTAATAACAAGAGAAACCCAAACAAATTTACACTGACATAACAAATCAAGCTAATCAACATTCAACAGATCTCAAACAACTCGAATCGAATTCCATTTCCTCTTCGCATACACAGACACGCCGCATCAATTTGTCCATATCATTAAATAAACTAAGAGACCTAAAGCTAGAAATATTCAGCAGCGATGATGAGATAGATAGATAATTCAACGAAGAAAATCACGATAGAAACAGATAATGAAAAACATGTTTAAAGAGGTATAATATATCAGATTCATGAATTATTCCATCCGTTCAAGCGATTCAAAAAACCTAAACAGCTAAATGTGTACAGATGCGAATGAATTGCGAAAGATAAATAGGAAATTCAGAAATTTCTTCTCGATTTCGTTATTTTAGAGCAGAAGGAAATGTCAGCATACTTACCATTTCGAAGTTTTTTGCAGTTGAAGTTGGAGTCGGGAAGAAGACGACGAAGCAGCGAAAAAGCGTGGTCTGTGGTGAATATCTGGGAAAATGTGGGGGTGACTGTGGATTTTAATAACACCTAATTTCAGATTTATTCCTTTTTTTTCTGGATTTAATCAATTCAGTCCAAAATAAAGTTTAGGTACCAGTTTGGATTTTTGAGAAACTATATTTATTCTTTTACTACACTGATAAATTATACTTATTCTCTTTTGAGAAACTATATTTTGTTGAGTGGCATTTGTTCTGAAAATCAAAAGAAAAATAAATTAATCAAGATTTTTCTATAGTTACTTTGTGTTTTTTACAAAGTAACCATTATTTTGTCCACTATCACCATTAGATTAGTGGATAAAATTTAATCTAATGTGTGATAAAAGTTACTTTAACTAACCATAGAAAACACCCAAAGTAGAAGTATTTATATTATTACTCTTTATGGGAATGCATATCTTTTTTTGGCCAAATTGGTTCAGTGATGGAAAAATTTGTAGAGGCTCTTGACATTCCACCATAAATACCTCACAAATGTCTTATTTACCGAATTTAGAGATTTATTATTTTTGTCCGTAACACTTATCAAGCTCTGAATAGAACGTGCTTATGGTGAAATGAAACTCCAAAAGCCTCCAAATCTTTTTTTCCTAATGGTTTAGATATACCGTCTGGTAAAATTAAAATTGGCCGTTTTTGTTGAATGAATTGTGTTCATAATTACTATCACATCGAAAAAAAATATATTATTATGTTTTTTTTTTCTGTATTCTTAATGCAATCACACATTTTAACACTAATTATATCCAAACATTTATCACATCCAATACAGTAAAGATTCTCAATATTGATCAGTCGTTGCTCCCAACAATTAACACTAATCATATCCAAATACTGCACATTAAACTCAAATTGGCACAGTTTATTAAAGGTTGAACCCAAATGTATAATACGGTTCCTTAAATTGGCGCGTTTTTTTAAAGGTTGAACTTGAATGTATAATACGATTCTACACGCCGAACCTAAATTGATACTCTCCAAAAATATTAACCCATAATTACCCCTTATAGATCATAATACAACTTCATTTAAATCATCCTCAACAAACAATAAAATCCTAGGAGCCATAAGAAAAGTTATAAATAACAAAAACCCCGCCCAAACCAAACAAGGGATAACAAAAACCCTCGATATCCTATCAACCTCCCCAAACAAAAAATAACAAATCAAAACCGCCAAAAAATTAGCAGAACAAAAAATCAGAGCAATATCAGCATCACAAACCCTAAGCAAAACAGGATTCCAAGCAACGCTCAATCCGATTTGAATCAAATAGAAAAACAACGCCTCCGAATCGAAGCAATTGAATCCGCCGTTGACGCAGACACGTGCGGCGGCGACGCTCATGAGCACGGCGGAGCATATCTCGGCGAAGTGGATTGTGGATAGAGAAGGGAAGGGGAAGGGTTTTGGGTAGGATTCGTATGATTTGGTTGAGCTGAATTTTGAAATTGTGGTTATGGTGAGTGTGATTGGGAGGGTGAGGATGAGAACGAGGGAGGTGGCGGTGAGGAGAGGGTTGAGTTTGGGGGTGGCTGCGGCGGCGGAGACGGCGGCGATCGGAGGGGTTTTTGAAGACATTGGAAGGAGAAGGGGATGGGAGGAGGAGGATAATAAACGTTTTAACGGGGGATTTAATTAATTCTTTGTTTTTATTTTTGAGTTTTGTAAAGTTATTACTTATTTGGGAATTTATGAGAATTGAAGTATAGTAGGAGAAGGAATTTGATTAATGGAAATGTTTAGGCTAATTGAGGACAATTAAGTACTACGTAGTAGGAGAAGAAATTTGATTAATTGTTTGTTGTTATTTTTGTGAAGTTATTAAGGAATTTATGAGAATTGAAGTGTAAATGTTTAGGCTCATTGAGGAAATTCCGTTTGGAAATCAAGCAATCAATAACATAATTAACATACTTATTAGTTACCATCATAACATACTTATCAGTTACTTTTGTGTTATTTGTTATGAATGTTCATGCATCTTTAAATGTGACAAATTTTATTATGAATTGGTTGTAACTCGGCCTTTAAATTTAGAAATTTATAACACCTTATTCAGAAATGATTGATGTAAAGAAAAATAGTGTGCATGTGTTATATTTTTATTAGTCGACTCCATTAGATAAGGATGTAAAATTTCTCTGACTATGGAGTAGAACTATTCAAAGATTCAGGAATACATTCGGCCTACTCATATTAGTATCAAGTGAGTCGGGTTTATATAACAAAATCAATTTTGAGGTTTTGGAAGTCTAGAAACGACATATAAGAATGGAAGAAAAGAAAGTGAATTGTGTAAAAAATTATTTGAAAACAACAATTTTTTGGCACTTTAAAAATGGAGTTAATAAAAATTAATTTTTGGTAACAAAAAGTTTAGCTAAGGGTATGCTTACCCACTTGCAAGGCCAGGGCAAACCACATACCTCGGTGGAGGTTTACAGTGGAGTTTACAAATTACCTACCAATAAGAGCTAAATTTTGACGAAGCGAGGACTCGAACTTCAAACCTTTCAAGTAGAAGATGAAGTGTTTTACCACAAATAATATGTACAAGTTTAGCTGCAAAATTACAGATATTAGCATTTCAATTAGTATTATTTGAACATATTTTTTTTCAATATATAAAGTGATTGGACGTAAATATCGATTACACATAACTTTTTCACAATTTTAATTTTGAGAAAGACACTCCAACATATGCAAATATCATTGATAGCTAGGAGAATTCGGATGGTAACGAAAATATTTGGATAAAGTAAATAACTATACTATAGAATTTGCATTCTTAAAGATAATTTTTCTTTAGTTATGCAAATTTCCACAATATAAATTATTCAGGCTCCTTCAATTTTGAGCCTTGGGCAGACACCTTCCTCTGTATCCATACTCAGGATTTAAATCTAACCTCACTTGGAACTTTTTAGATCTGGTGTGGATTTAGTTTTAAAAACATCAACACGACTAGCCTGATCCAATCATCTTATTTTAAGTTTTGAGAAATTTATTTATATTGATTATGAGACTCAAACACATAACTTTGAGATATTTTTTGGAATTTATGATGAGTATTATTATTACAACATATTATATTGTTTTGAAATATGAATTTAAGTTCTAAGTTGCTATTTAAATTTGAGCCCACTTAAAATTAGAGGCGACAATATGATACGGAACACAATAACACGACACGAATTTTTTCGTGTTTGTATTGAGCATAATAGATAATGTGTCATTTTCGGGTCAACACGAAATAACACGGTAAATTTCGTGTCGTGTTTGTGTTACCCAATAAGCACAAACACGACACAAAAATTATTTGTAGTTTGACTTTTATGTTGACTTTGTGTAATGACTTTTTTGTTATATCTTTGTAGTTCAATGAATTTTATGAAGAATGAGTGGTATTTTATATATAAATTGCATTCTTCATATAGGTCGGGTCGAGTCGTATTGAAGCATTCGTAATTACTATTGTAATTTTTCGTGTTTTCCGTATTTCCGTGTTAAGAGCGGGTCGTGTACGGGTTTGGAATTTCAACACGAAATATTTTTTGTGTCGTATTTATGTTTAGATTTTTGACACGAACACGAAAAATGACACGACACGAACACAACACGAAACACGAAATTATCATCTCTACTTAAAATAACTGCAAAGCTATGTTAGATATACAGTCTCATTCAAGTGGTGAGTGACTCTCCAAATCACCATAGTCACCATTAGATTAATGATATTTTCAATCTAATGGTCTATAATTAAGGATAAATCACCATTAGATTGAAAATATCATTGGTCTAATGGTGACTGTCCAAATTAATTTGGAGAGTCACTCACCACTTGAATGGGAGTGGTTAGATATATAAGCTAAACATTCTATTGTGCAAAATTAGCTGGGTCCGGCCCAAGTAGAGCCATAAAACATGTCTATCAAGGAGGATTACTTACTGTAAATCAAGGATTAATAACACTATTTGTTACAAAAACAAAAACAAAAAAGCTATATGTCCATTCCGTTGTTCAAACTATTGGTTTTTCTTAGTATAACCACCTATTATTCGTTAGCATTTTTCTATTGACCTATTCGTAATGTATGCTTTTATTTTATAACGTATTATTATATAACATTGATCTTTTGATCACTCAAAATTGGTGAAGTTCCAAGCAATTATTTTCGCTATTGGAATTAATTGAGATTTTATGAAGTTTGTTTAATCACGAGGCAAATGTTAAGAAATAATACTTCATCGACAATAATAAGTATTTTAGATAAATAAAGAGCCCAAATATCACAAAAACAAAAGAGGAGTTTATCTCTCTAACTTAACTAGAAGAAAACTCCAAGCACATATGAGAAATCTTGATTACACTTCATATGACTATGCAAAATGTTGCCTAACCACCATTAATTGGTTTAACAAAAAATATTAAAAAGTATGAAAACAAATCTACAAGTTAACACTATATACGATTTTCAATTAAATGCTACTACATGCTACTTGTTCTGTATCACTGAAGCACCAACATGTGAGCTTGCCCCTCATACAATCTGCATTATACTAATAAATTATTAATTAAGCTTAAAATAACCTGGCTTCTCTTTTTCTTTTTACAAGAAAATAAATATACTAAGAATCACTTAGGAGTGCAGTACACAAAAAAAATCAAAGAAATAGAACAACTTACAAACTTGTTATCTTTTCATTTAGTATCATAAGAAATTCAACTTACAATGTTTTTTTTGCTAATATTACGTGTTAATGAAATTGTTGTGAAATATTGACACATTCTCTTTGAGGAAAAAAAATATGTCATATATTATTTTACTTGTATTGACATTATATAATGATTTGGTACCGTGTTAGTCACCACATTATTAAAGTCTGGTAGTTTTATCAAATTTAAAGTTACTGTAACAATATATAAAAAAATTAAGTACGCATTTGGCGAGGGGTGTTTATTCACTATCCTGATTATTGAAGTTGTCTTCGTATTTTTCTAATTTCATTTTGTATCATTTGTATGCTGTTGTTTCTAATAAAGATCGATGACTTCTTACTTCCAAATAAAAAATAAAATTCTTAGTAAACAAAAAACATGAAAGATAAGGGCCCTAAATGCGTTTTGCCAAAGTAAAATGATGCCAAAATTATTAATTTTGTTTAAAATGATAAATGGTGCATGAATTGCAAAAAATGGTATAAAACATGTAGTGGATTCTTAAGATTTGTTAGTATGGCTATATATGCATAAAATATCTTATAAATTTACTTCACAAATCTTTATATATCTCAGGAAATCAGTACAAAACATTTTAGACCTCGTTTTTTACAACAATTTGATAGGTGCATTTCATTAAAACTAACGTATAAAGTTATTTAGGTTCAATGCTACCAATTCAAATTTGTGGTGACATAATTTAACGTTCTGAATTGCATTGTTGTTGCTATACCGTCTTTGATTGTCCAAAAACAGACAAATCATCTTCTCTGATTACGTATATAACATGTCAAATTATATTACCGAGACTTTTAGTTGTACTATTTTATAAATTTTGAGTTTAAATTTGTGCACTTTTTAAATAATAAAGCTAAATTATTACCCTTTTATGGGTTTTTCTGTGGTAGTTTTGTTTTTAACAAAGTGACCATTACTTTATCCACTAATCATTATTAGATGAGGACAGTGAATTTTGATCCGATGTTAACGAAAACAACTTTATATGTTAAAAATATTAGAAAAAAGAAAAAGTGTTTCGTAGAACTAAATTATATTAGGGTAATATCCTTAAAAAAAATCCTTGTGTTTATCAGTTTTGTCAAAATGATGCATGTGTTTATTTTTTTAACAAAACAAATATTGTGTTTAGCCCATTACACAAAAAGCGGAAAAATCATTAACATTGTTAAATTTGATGATGTGGCAAGGGGTATTATTGTCTTAATTTATTGGTTATGATATAAAAAGTTTATTTTCTACACTTTAAAATTGTAAACACGTGAACTTTTTAGGAATTTATCAATAAATTAACACTAAAACCACATTGCCACGTCATTACATTTAACACAGGTAACAACTTTTCTGCCTTTTGAACTAAACACGATTCTCATTTTGTCAGAAAAATAAATACAAACACCATCTTAACAAAATCGGTAAACACAAAAGTTTTTTAAGGAAATTAACCATTATATTATTTTTAATAAGAGTTTAATTAATAAATAATAAATTCTAGAACTCAATAATTGCATATTTTTCAATTACATATTTTCCATAACCAACGTGCTTATGTGAATCTGAATAAATATTTATATATAGCAACAAAAATAATAAATAAATAAAACAATTTATTTCCTATTTCGTCTTCTTTGCTGTCCGGATCTTCTTCCTTTTCTTCAAGCTCTCACTTTTCTCACTACCACCACCGACTTCCCCAATCCCCAAACCACCCTTCATTTCCTCATTTAATTACACCCATACCCTATTCCGACACCCCCCAAAAAGTTTCCATTTTCCCACACTTTCTCGCCGGCCAAACACACCCGACCCGGCTCCGATTCAAGATGTTGGAGCGGTGTCTCGGGCCCCACCGAGCCCAACGGATCCAGAGAGCCATCCGCCACGGTAAAGTCACCATCTTTTGTCTTTTCATGACCGTCGTCGTCCTACGTGGCACCATTGGCGCCGGCAAATTTGGTACGCCGGAGCAAGATTTCAACGACCTCCGTGAGCTTTACATCTCCCGGAAACGCGCTGAGCCTCACCGGGTTCTAGTTGAAGCTCAAATCACTACTGAAGCCGCCGCCGCCGGCGGAGATGGCGGCGAGAATGGGAACAGTGATCCGAACAATTACGCGAAATTTGATATTAATGATATCTTGGTTGATGAAGGACCCGATGAGAAACCGGATCCGAATAAGGAGTATACTCTCGGGCCGAAGATTTCTGATTGGGATGAGCAGAGGGCGGAATGGTTGAAAAGAAACCCTAATTTCCCTAATTTTGTTGCCCCGGGGAAGCCCCGGGTTCTTTTAGTGACGGGATCTTCCCCGAAACCCTGTGAGAACCCGGTCGGGGATCATTACTTGTTGAAATCTATTAAGAACAAGATTGATTATTGTAGGGTTCATGGGATTGAGATATTTTATAATATGGCATTGTTGGATGCAGAAATGGCAGGGTTTTGGGCGAAGCTTCCGTTGATTCGGAAGCTGTTGCTTTCTCATCCGGAGATTGAGTTCTTATGGTGGATGGATAGTGATGCTATGTTTACCGATATGGCTTTTGAGGTCCCGTGGGAGAGGTATAAAGATTCAAACTTTGTTATGCACGGGTGGAATGAGATGGTGTATAATGATAAGAACTGGATTGGGTTGAATACCGGGAGTTTTTTGTTGAGGAATTCGCAGTGGGCGTTGGATTTGTTGGATACTTGGGCTCCAATGGGGCCGAAAGGGAAGATTAGGGAGGAAGCGGGGAAGTTGTTGACTAGAGAGCTTAAAGATAGACCGGTTTTCGAAGCGGATGATCAGTCTGCAATGGTGTATATCTTGGCTACACAGAGGGATAAATGGGGTGAGAAGGTTTATCTCGAGAATGGGTACTATTTGCACGGTTACTGGGGGATTTTGGTTGATAGATATGAGGAGATGATTGAGAATTATCATCCGGGTTTTGGTGATCATCGTTGGCCTCTTGTTACTCACTTTGTGGGTTGCAAACCTTGTGGAAAATTCGGGGATTATTCAGTGAAACGGTGTTTGAATCAGATGGATCGTGCTTTCAATTTCGGGGATAATCAAATATTGCAAATGTATGGGTTTACTCATAAAGCTCTTGATAGTAGAAGAGTGAAAAGAGTTAGGAATGAGACGGGGAAGCCATTGGAAGTGAAAGATGAGCTCGGGTTGCTTCATCCGGCTTTCAAAGCTGTTAAGTTGTCAAGCTCATCTTGAGAACAAAATTTAAGGTACCAAAAACACCAGCTCACAGCTTTTGATACTGTAATGAATTGCTAAATGTTGTTGTTTAAAAGTTACAGTATATGCAAAAAAGATTGCTATTATTCCTTGTAGTGATGGATATTGTATTTCCTTCATTAAATTTTCCTAATTTTTGTATTGTTAGTGTTTAAATTAATTGATTCGTGAAAAGATAAGAACATACTTGATTTTTTAGTTCTGTAGCTTTAGTTTTGTACCAATTGAAGCGAATATTATGATCTTGCTGCAAGAGATTTTTGGGGCTTTAGTGTTTGTTGGTGCTCGTATATATTAGTTGATTTTCGTTCCAAATTAGTAAAACTATAAAAAGGAGTTACAAAACAGACAATCAAACGGGAACTTAGTGTGTTATAGGCCTGATGGTTTCACATTGATATGCAATTTAGGTGTAGTTGTGATAGCTAAGAAATAGTATATTGATGGAGTCATACTACAGTTGGACTTGTGGAGACGAAACTCTAATACTTTGTGGTTTTTCGCTTGCTAATGTACATGATCTGTCAAGTGGCACTGTGCTCTCCTTTTCTGCTTGTTTTCCCCTTCTTCCTTACTGTGGCAAATCGTTTTGAAATAACTCTGATGAGAAGAAACAAAAAGGTTTCAAAAACTTCTCTTGGCTCTTTTAGATTCTGTAAGATCCTTCATTTTCAAACATTCTCCCATTTTGAATTGAGAACTAGACACATCTGATTGGACTGATCGGGGGTGCTCGTAGTGTATGTATGAGGGGGTCGAAGACCAACGGGCGAGTTATTTATCAACAAGCATTCTTCTTACTGTTAGATTGAATCTCTTGATCCTTTTGAGTAGGGAGGGTTATTAAAATCCTCTTGATTGCATCTTTCTCGAGGGACCTCTGTCCAGAAAGGTATGGAAACAAAATGGTTCGAATAGTGTGACTGTGTGATCCCTCCTTTGCCACACAATGGAGTTCTTGGTCTGTGAAGATATGATGGTAGGTGTTGCGTTTTATTTTTCTATTGAAGCTGTACTAAACCTGTATTCGAGTGATTGTTATATTTTACATTGATAACGGATGCATGGATTCTCGTGAAGAGTGGATCTGTTGTGTTGTGGTAACCCATAGCTCGAAATGTGTATGTTGGGACTTAAGAGATCTGTTTTCTGTGAGATATAAAGATCGGTTAGGGTCTAAAATAAAAGAACAGAGCTTGTTGTTCGCTCGCATGATTTCGAATGTAGTCTAATCTTATGACTTTGAACACCCTATTTAATTCTAAGTAGGTAGCATTTTGTGATCTGAATTTGAACTTTTGGCATAGAGTGTCCGATCCTCTTTTGTTTATTTGATTGATTTCCAGTTTCTAGTTCTGCAACTATTGCAAATTGACCAAACATTTGCTTTGATTCAAATCTTATTCATTGGGCTTCGTGGTTTTTAAGCGCATTTGCATGTATTGGAACACACTGCGCTAACTAATATAGCTTAGTCATTTCTCCATTTCCAAATTTTAATGTGGGATTGGGTTTACTCATGTCCGTCACCATCATTTAAGGCCACTTCTTCTCAATCCGTCCACCCTGATGTCACCCCTTGTCCGGTCATTAGAGGCCACTGATTTCCGCCTAATTCATACTCCGACCAACATATCATACACTCGAAAAGTTGACTCTGATACCAACTACAATACAACAACATGGTCAAATACCAATATCGATGTAGATGTGTCTTGGTACAAGTTTTATTTCTTCATCTCTAAGAATGACTATGTTGCATTGAGAACATAGCCTCAGTGTTGTCTTCCTAGGGACATTGGCCTGAATCTCACTTGAGCACCATTGTATTTCTTGCTCATTTATGCACAAATATAAAGGAACAAGGTTAAGAAAAAGGTATATATATCCATCCACCAGGAAATGTTTTTGTGGTTATTATATTCCACTAAGGAGTGTTGAGGTCATGGGTTTAAATCTCATTATTGTAGAAAGTGATTTTTTTTAAAAAAAAGAAGATATATAGTATCTATTTGTGAAAGGTACTTTTACATCTATTGTAAAGAATGAGATAATTGAAATTATAATATGCGTACTCGTGGAAATTTCTAATGTTGATACTGTTTAGGTCCCATTCTAATTTAATTTTCAGAGGTTTTTATGGTTACTTTGTTTTTAACAAAGTAAACATCATTTTATCCACTATCACTATTGAATGAGTGGTGGAAAATTTGATCCAATGGTGATAATAGTAAAGTAATAGTTATTTCAAAGTAATTATAGCCTACCTACAATACACCAAAATCGAAATATTATGTTGTGCATAATGTGAAAAATATACAAGTTTTACCTATTTTTAAAAAAATTAAAACCGTAGGATTGGTATATGGGAAATATAGAAAACAAATTCTGTTCCTTCTAACAAAAGAAAACAAATTCACTCGTTTTTCCAATTTTTGGGTTTGGCTGATTGGATGCAAGCTTGAAATGTTCATGCAACCCAATGAAAACGACGTGCCGTTTGTGAAAACAGTTGGTGCTTGGCTGTTTTTGCATATTGTACGCTGTCTTCTAATGGATTTTCAAGGTTTTGTGCTCGCAATTTTCTCTTTCTTCCAAACTATAATACCGGATTTAGCTATTAATAGGTAAATTAAGGATAAAACACCATGTAATTCTTAGTTATGTATTTATTAATTAAATACGTATTTATAAAGTTTAAGCTCTATAGGCCTTAGTTTAAATTAATTAAAGTGAATTTCTTTTTCTTTATCTTTATATATTCTTTTATCAAGATTCTCAAGACAAGGAAAAAAGGAGTTCTGAAATTGGAATAACATGGACCTTTAAATGTATGAACACAAATTCACGCACTTTTTTTACAATGACATTTTCTCACATAATATAATTTAAAGTAAACTAAAACGAGTTTTTGTAATTTGTTTTTGAAAAAAGAGGATTGTGAAATTTATTGTATAAACATAAGAAAATGGTCAATTCTGTTGATGTGGACAAGAGCATTATTTTTATAAACAAAATTTATGACCTTTGACGCTAAATTCTAATCGTTAGTCAAATATTAAAAAAACTAGAAAAAAATGCACTCACACACGTCAGTAAAATTATTTTCTCAATTTTGCAAACAATACATTTCACAATCCAAAATCTCTTTTTCGCTAAAAAAAACAAATCTCAGAAATTTATCTATGAACAGTGAAACCACAAAGCAGTAATATGACATGAACCTTATAGTTTGCATGACAACATTTATCGTTATTATGATTATTTCATCATGTATAATTACTGAAAATACATAAACAATATAACATGGATATGCACATTGGTCCAAATTGCTACATTTTAGAGATTTAATCTTAAATCATATTCAAGAACAAAATTAGCACGAATAAGTTTTTCAAAACCAAACTAATGTATTGTTACCTTTAGTTAGATATAATTATGAGCTTATAACTAAACATGAACACTGATTATTTTAGATCCGCGTTAAATTAATGTCATTAATCATCAATAGCAAATCATGCGATCTTTTAAATATTGTCAGAACATACTATTTATATTTATATAGTTGTACTGACGTGATATATTAGGAGCTTAATAAATTTAACCCAAAAACCCATTTGAGATATGAACTTGCAAAATATTTGGTTGTGCTCCCAAATTTACTTAAAGTAATATGATTGTTGCTGAAAACGAATGTCATCTGGATGTCTAAACACTTAATTTCGAGAATTCAAATTGGAGAGATTAGATTACCTAGATCCGTCCAAACGCTCAAAATCTCATTTATACTCGACTAGTTTTTTGATGATTCCTCGATTGGTACTCTAAAGTCACTCCCCACCCGCTAACCCTAGTGACTTCTATTACATGATTAATTTCTTGAATTTATGTGATTGAGCATAAAGGTTTCATGAAAATGAGATATATAAATTACCTTATAAGTTGTATCAGAGTGGTTTAGATAGAACTTGATTCTTTAGCGATACCCTAAATCCTAACCGTTAGCTAAAGATTTGAAAGAAATGGAACAAAAATGCACTCATACATACTAGTGAAATTGATCATTTGTTTAATTCTGCATACAATATATTTTACAATCCGAATCCCTTTCTTGCTATAAAACAAATCACAAAAACAAAAATAAGAAATTAACCCTATACAAGACGACACTGTTTGTCATTATTGTAAAATATATGAACAATATAATATGGATATGCACGCTAGTCCAAATTGCTACATTTTAGAGGTTCGATCTTGAATCGTATGCAGGAGCAAAATTAGCGTGAATAAGTTTTTCAAAACGAAAGTAAAATGTACCATGTCATATAATTAGATATAATTATGAAAGTTTACTTTTACAACTTAGAGCTAAACATGTACATTGAATATTTTAGATCCGCATTAAATTATGTCAGTGATCCTCAATAATAATTCTGACGATCTGTCAGAGTTTAACTTAACTAATACCACTTATATTCGTATAATGGTAAAGACTTGATATATCAGGAGCTTCGTAAATTCAATCCCAAAAATAGTGTGAGATCCAAACTTGCAAAATATTTTGTATTGAATATTTTAGATCCGCATTAAATTATGTTAGTGATCAGCAATAACAATTCTGACAATCTGTCAGAGTTTAACTGAACTAATACCATTTATATTCACATAGTGATAAAGACTTGATATGTTAGAAACTAAATTCAATCTGAAAGATCATCTGAGATCCTGAACTTGCAAAATATTTCGTTATACTTCCAAATTTATTTAAAATAATACGATTGTTGTCTGAAAACGAGTGTTCATATGGATATCCAAACACTTAAAATGAAGAATTCAAGTTGGAATGGTTAAAATCTTATTCTACACTTGTAGTTCAATATTTGGCTGAACCGTTTAGAGAATGTCTTTCATTTTAACGCTATAGAGGATTATCCTTCAGAAAAATTACCCACAGGTCCCATCATCCTTCGACCCGCAATCAAATCAATCTGACGGCTCTGATTAACTCCCACCAGACCCACCACGACCGCTAAGATGCTTACATGTCACAAAATAAAATCTGGTTAACTATAGTAACAAATTTAATTAGCTCCTAATAACAAAATTGCAGTATATATAATACCAAAGTTAGAACCATTTGCACTTTCTTTGGCGGCCATTACCTCATTTCACAGCTTCTCTTCGAGCTCTCACTAAACCCTAATTTCATCATCACTGTACTTTTTTCTCTCAATTGATAAACGCGTAGCTTCGTTAGGTTTGAGTATACGTGTGAGGGATTGAGCTCGGAGGACGACGACAATGGAGCAAAAACAGAGCAAAGAGGTGAAGCAAGAGCAGTTCGTTTTGGAATCGGTGACGGAGCTCTCGGCGTCGGCGACGAAGTTGTTGAGTCCGGTTGTGGCTAGGTTTGGCGGTGAGGAAGGAGCTGTCGAGTTGCGGTTTCTTCATGAGTCTGAGGCTACTGATTCTATCAATGTTGATCTTCGTACTGCTCAGGTTAGGTTATTTACTGATTATCTAGTTTTATGTGCTCGTATGCGAAGAATCTGTTTCGGTTAATGTTGATCTTAGTGCTGCTGAGTGCGAGAAATGTGGAGTGAAGGAAGAATCGAGTGAGATGTTCAAGAAATGTGACTTCCGAGTTATTGTGCTTGTTGTTAGGTTATTTTTTGTTTTGTATAGTTTTCTTTGCGTTTGAGAAGAATCTGTTAATGTTCATGTTGATCTTAGTGCTGCTCGGCTTGAGAAATGTCGAGCGGAGAAAGAATCGAGTGAGATGATCTTGAAATGTGAATTTGGAGTTAATGTGCTTGTTGTTAGGTTATTTGTTGTTTTGTACAGTTTTCTTTGCTGGTTTGAGAAGAATCTGTTTCGATTGATGTTGATCTAGTATTGCTGAGCTCGAGAAATGTCGAGCGGAGGAAGAATCGAGTGAGATGATTATGAAATGTGAATTTAAAGTTATTGTGCTTGTTGTTTGGTTGTTTGTTGTTTTGTATAGTTTTCTTTGCGTTGAGAAGGATCTGTTTCAATTTACGTTGATCTTAGTACTGCTGAGTTCGAGAAATGTTCAGTGAAGAGAGAATCTAGTGAGATGTTCATGAAATGTGAATTTAGAGTTAATGTAATCTGAGGTTACTGATTCTATCAATGTTGATCTTTAGTACTGCTCAGGTTAGGTTATTTGTTGTTTGAGAGGAATCTGTTTGCATTAATGTTGATCTTAGTACTGTTGCGTTCGAGAAATGTCGAGCGAAGGAAGAACTGAGTGAGATGTTTGTGGAATGTGAATTTAAAGTTATTGTGCTTGTTGTTAGGTTATTTGTTGTTTTGTTTATTTTTCTTTGTGATTGAGAAGAATCTTTTTCTGTTCGTGTTGATCTTAGTGCTGTTGAGTTCGAAAAATTGAGCGAAGGAAGAATCAAGTGAGATGTTCATTAATGTGAATTCAGTGTTAATGTAATCTGAGGCTACTGATTCTATCAATGTTGATCTTAGTATTGCTCAGGTTAGGGTGTGTATTGTTTGAGGAGAATCTGTTTGTATTCATGTTAATCTTAGTGCTGCGGAGTTCGAGAAAGAATCGAGCGGAGAAAGAAATAAGTGAGATGTTCATGAAATGTGTATTTAGAGTTACTGTGCTTGTTGTTAGGATTAGGTTGGTTTAGAAATGGAACAGTTGAACACATTGTTCTCGTTTTGTGAATTTTCATTTTTGGAGCGCGGATTATGATTTATTCCCCCTGAGAGCTCTGTAAAATGGTTACTCCATGTTTTTTTTGTTTGTTTTATAGATATTGTTGCTGATAACTGAGTATAGGAGATGGATCTATAGGTTTCAATAAGTTCCAGCATGGTTTGGAATTTTGATTGTGGACACAGTTTGAGAAATGTTGAGCGAAGGAAGAATCAAGTGAGATGTTCAAGAAATGTGAATGTAGAGTTAATGTGCTCGTTTTTAGGGTTAGGTTGGCTTAGGAATGGAACAGTTCAATACATTGTTTTCATGTTGTGAATTTTCATTTTCAAAGTGCACATAATGATTTCTTTCCCTAGAGAACACTGTAAAACAATTACTCCTTGTTTCATAGTTATTTTTGCTGATAACTGACTGAATGTAGGAGATGGATCTTTAGGTTTCAATAAGTTTCTTGCATGGTTTGAATTTTTTACTTTGAAGCTAAGATTCTCATTGATAAAATTAGAACCGTACTGTTTCATGTATTCTGTTCGTTTCTTTTTTGTTTGAATCGTAAGGATCAAATGTATGGAGTTTACATATGGTTGCTATAGGTTTTTGGTTAAAGAATTTGACAATCTCTTTTGTTTTTCATATAATTGCTCAGTTGTTCAAGCTAGGACCTAATCAATCAGTTTGCATATCAGAAAATGTAGCACCTGATACCAGTAAAGAGGTACTTGATTCTATTTCCACTTGATTATTTTATTTATTTTTCTTTTATTAATATCTACTGAAAGTTTACTTAATATATGTCTTTGCCAATGGATTAATATGAGTTACTTTAAGAAATAATTTTGTACTTACTTTCTATTTATGTTCGGATAGATGGCTACTGCACTGTTTTAAAATGATATAGCAAATTAATCTACAGCTGTCTCTCCCTTCCATGAGTTGTTTTTTCCACTTTTTTCCACTTTTTTCCACTTTTTTCCATTTTTTTATTTATATATTTGTTTAATCTTTTAGATGAGTGATGTTTTATGCGCATATACAGTGTGGTCATAATGGTTGTTGAAGTGCTCATATCTTAACAATATCATTTTTCACCAGAAACATTCAAGAGGAGTCAGTATCCGCTTTAGAAATGAAGACGACTGCAGGGTTTTCCATTGTGCATTTGACCAATGGAAGAAAGAATTCAGTGTTCAAGGTGCTTTTTTGGAAATTATATCATAGTTTGTTGGAGCTATCTCAATATTTTTAAAAGAAAAATCTAAAATTACAAACTAGAGATGTTCCCAGTGCTATGTTTTGGTATTTATTTATTTATTTATTAATATAAACTTACCTTTTCCTTATTTACAATTTCAAATTCATTCAAAAACATTTGTCAATTGTATAACCTTTGGAAAGGAAAATTTTCTCGACAATAAGGGGAGAATAATTTGATTTATCATTCATTTAGTTATAACATTCTGCAATACTATACTTGAAAAAAAATACTAGCCTCTTTATGACCAAAGTCACAGAGCAACTGTTTGCAAAACCGCCCTTCTAGAACTAATTTGTAGGAAGTTCGAACTATTTTATTTAGGCCACTTATGATAATTTGATTTGGTATCGGGTACAGTTACCATAGTGAGAGGAAGCAACTATGAAGTGCGTGCATGGACTATATGTGTGATTTCTCATTTAATGTTAACATCTTCAATTGAATGTAAAATCTGTTTATATGGATCATTCTGATACAGTTTGTTAAATTTTCTCCACAACTTGCTTTTTACTTGCACTGCCATTTATGATTTGTTACTGAATTGTTGTCGTTTTCCTCTGATTGTTCATTGTTTCTCTTTCAGAAACAACTCTACAAAATGGAGCAGTCTCAGATCTTAAAAGCAAGTTTGATGATAAAATAGAGTCATCATCGGCAAAAATGTATTTCCATTATTATGGACAACTGCTACATCAGCAAAATATGCTACAGGATTATGTGAGGACAGGTTAAATTTCTGACCATAATTCGTACCTCTGTTTGATCTCTGCTGCCATTTCAATTTCAGTTTTTCTGTTCAGAAGCTTGACTAAGTTTTGTCGTTGTCATGAGATACTACATGTGCTAAAAGTGCCTACTTGACTAAGCTTTGTAGTTGTCATGAGAGCTACATGTGCTATAAGTCCTCTAAAAATAAGTTACAATGAACGTCCAATATAAATCGAATGTGATTAAGATGGTGCTACTACACTGTTTCAGGAACCTATTATGCTGCTGTTATGGAGAATCGTGGAGACTTTTTTGGTCGTGTTGTTGTTGATGTTGGTGCTGGTAGTGGTATTCTGTCTTTATTTGCTGCTCAGGTATAGTGAATCTTCTGAATAGTAAATTTTTATGTCAAGAATAATGCATGTATTACCTTTCTGATGTTTTCCCCCCCTCATCTATTAGGCTGGTGCCAAACATGTATATGCTGTGGAAGCATCCGAAATGGCAGAATATGCACGGAAACTAATTGATGGAAACCCAGCACTGGGTGACAGGATAACTGTGAGATCCCGTTGTTTATATAATTTGAAAATTCATGTCAGTATTTTTTTTCACATTCCTTAGGGGCACCATAACTTGTGTTTGTAGATTATTAAAGGCAAAGTTGAAGAGGTTGAGTTGCCAGAGAAAGCTGATATTTTGATCTCTGAACCAATGGGTAAGCTTCAGCATAGTCTTTACCCACATCATTCTTGAAGATAATGGAACTTCCATATTGATATTGAGTTTTACCATATCATTCTTCTATTTCAAATTTGCGCCTCATTTCTTCCTTCATTCACTTACTGAAATGATTTTATAGAAAAGAGACTGGCACAGAATTTCTGCAGCTGCTTTGCATATGGTGCATGTTAAATTAGGTCCGAGATGATATATTTTCATTGATATTTTTCTGGATACGTTGAAATGTAGGCACCTTACTGATCAATGAAAGAATGTTAGAGACCTATGTAATTGCAAGAGACCGATTTCTTCTCCCTAGTGGAAGAATGTTCCCGACTGTTGGAAGGTCAGCATTATTCTTTTAAAGATCCCTTTCCTGCATTCCTTATTCCCCAGATCGTTGGATGTGTTTCCCTTATTCTCGTCATAGTTCTGTATGACTTTATCAGCTATGATATTTTGTCAGCGTGAAGCTCTTCTCTCGCGGTTGATAAATTACTTCTGATTAGGGACTAGTAATGTGATTGTGATGCTTATGATTATATCTCATCTAGATCTAATTGTCCTTAGTGCAGTTTGCATATGTAGTTGTTGGTATCGTTGCTATATCAAGTATCAACTGCTTACTCTTGGATTGTCTTGCTCTTTTACACGATTTTGGCAAGTTATTTTTCCGTTTTATGGTTTAGTTAATGATTAGGTGGGTTATTGGTATCATTGCAATGCCACTATGTAATCCTTTTTCAGTTTTTAGCAGTCTCTGGAGCTCCTTACAGATACTCCGGTCTTAAATTCTTCAGTCATGTTTAGTGATGCCATGATATTTGCAAGTGGTCACCTGTTTTTAGTGCATACTATCTGTTGTAATGTACATGAATAGAAATAGATAAATCTCCTGCTTGCCATCGCTTCTCAGTGGTTGTACTCATGGATGGCTTGTGAATCACATTCAACTAAAGATTTAATTCATTCTATTAGGGTTAATCAATGGTTGGTCTATCTGTAGTTAGGTTTATGGTGTGTTCTCTTCTTGTTTTTTTTCCCCCTCCATGCATCTTTATATTAAGTATGTACCCTTTTATTAAGTTGGAATTGCTTGCTCTTGCAGAATACATATGGCACCTTTTAGCGATGAATACTTATTTGTTGAAATTGCTAATAAGGTATGCACTTGAAAGCAGTTTTTTTTTTTAAATCTTCTCACCAGTACATAAAAAGTGCAATGGCATCTAGGAATGACGTGATTTGTTAGTTCAACTTATTATTGCTGTTATCCATATTCCATAATATTAAACTTCCTATTGAGATAAACCTATTCCGCACATACCATGTCTTGGTTTAATTTACCACTCCAATTGAATAAATAGTAACTTACTAATTTATTTGTTTGCAGGCCCTCTTTTGGCAACAGCAGAACTATTATGGAGTTGATCTTACTGCCCTTTATGGATCAGCATTCCAGGGATACTTTTCACAGGTTTATATTAGTGGCATGTTTCTGATAGCTGATGAAGTGCTTTCCAATTTGATTTTATAACAAAAGTTTAGATTGAAAGTTTTGTTGTTTACTTGCCATATGTGCACATTTTGCGTGGAACAAAATTTTTTCTGAAGTTGGATAACCTGTATATATATGCCTCGTGGACACTTGACAACATTTGTGATGATTTGATGGCATCTCTTTGTTTTTCCTTTGCAGCCCGTGGTCGATGCTTTTGATCCAAGATTATTGGTGGCTCCTTCAATGTCTCATTTGATAGACTTCACATCAGTGAAGGTATATGTTCACCCTCTGGGTCTGCTTTTATACCTCTTGTCCATTGCGTAGTTTTGTATGCTTTTTTGTTTCTTGATTTTAGTTAACTCTTTTGGTTTCCTTTTTGCAGGAAGAGGACCTATATGAATTCGACATTCCATTAAAATTTGTGGCTTCTGTTGGCACCAGAATTCATGGTCTGGCTTGTTGGTTTGATGTGTTATTCAATGGAAGGTGAATATCCGGCATTTGGCATGCTCTTTTATTTTGTTTTATTTATTTATTAGAAAAGCATTCACAGCAGGCCTTCACTTGTACTTCTGGGGGATTTATGGGGGGTCACAGAGGGTCTTTTGACCTCCCCGCTTAGGGAAAAGTAAAGGAAAAATATAATGGATTATTTAGTAAATGTAAATGTAATATTCAATAGCATTACAGTCTATCCGATTTACGATGGATTTAGTGTTGATGAAGGAATCTGGAATTCAAATGACCAATGTTTAGGCCCAAAGAAAATCTGTAATCATATTTTCGTCGATTGATTCTCTGAGTGTTTTGTTATTCGGCACTGGTTTTCTCATGTAAATTGTCTTCGTCTGCAGTTCTGTACAAAGGTGGCTTACAACTGCTCCTGGAGCTCCTACAACCCACTGGTATCAACTACGATGTGTTCTGTCTCAGCCACTCTATGTCATGGCAGGACAAGAAATTACTGGCCGGCTTCATATGGTTGCCCATAAGGCTCAGAGCTATACCATACACCTTACTCTGTCAGGTTGCTCCTTTTTCCATTGTTATGCAGTTTTGTTTCTGATCTATCCTCTCAGTTTATAACAAGTTATTTTGTAATGTATATAGCTAAGATGTGGGGCCCTGGGGCTGAACAAGGAGGAATTCTTCAGACATCATCATGCAAACTTGACCTTAAAGAACCATACTACAGAATGTCTCAACCACAACCGTACGCAATGGCCCAAGATCAGCAACCACACCAAATGATACATTCCCAGGTACTACCAATTCTTATCTGCAGGAGTACCTTTGTAATTGTGTCAAATGGGTTCTCTTTCAATGGTGTTATCATATCAGAAATTGACAGTCTTATTCCTGCCTTCATTTGTATAATATTACGTAACCGTATGAACTGAAGTATAAAATATTTGGGTCAATCAGTGGTCTGTTAGCTTACTTTCAGTTAACTCTATATCATTTTAGTAGGTGTACGCCCGGGGTAAATGCAATTAGTACAGTCGCTCAATTTTGACCATTTTTGAGTCTGGTCACTAAATAAGTTTGTGCCATAAAAAGGTGTATTGATTTTGTTATTGCTCTTAAGTCACTGTAATGAATTTTCATTCTTTGATGAAAAGACAATGTGGAATTGATCTATGCCACGCCATGCTAGCTCCACTAGTACCATGTCAGCAACAGAAACTAATTGCTGCCTATAAACATCAAGAAACTGAAGTGTTTGGGTGCTTTTGTTGTTGATGCGGTACTAGTATAGCTCATATTGTCTCTTAGATGATGGTGTTATGTGACTCGAGTCCATGGTGGAATCTTGCCCCGTCCGTTTTTCGGTATAAACTTGGTTCATTATTCACAATAGTTGACTTCAATGAGACAAAAATCAATACTCAGTTGCTTTTGTGTTTATGGTATAAGATTGAAGTTAAGTGATCCTACTTGAACAATAGTACTTTTTTTTTTTTTAAATCTGAACAATAGTACTTAGTAATTACTGTACCGTGTCCAAAGTTAGACGGATTTGGTTAGAAATTTTTGAATATGTCTGAATTTATACGTGCTAACATCTTTACCTATTAGTAAGATTGAGTTACTCTCTCCATCCCACGATATAGAAAAATGTGTCCACACCAAAAAATGTTGGATATTATGACATTTTCCTGATATATCCTCAATTAAGTGTTATATGATTAGATCTAGGTTTGTCAGGATCCTAGTACAGATACTCTAATTATTCCCAGGTAAGGTGCTAATTAGCCTAGGTATAGCGATTACTGACCAACTAGGTGAGCACTTCCGCATTTGAAGTCAAGAGAAGAATTATACCTATATTATTGGTCATCAAAATAGCAGACTTTGCCTAAATTCGTGCGATGGAAGATGAATTTTATCTTTATTCTAATAAAAGCTATTGTCTTTCAGGACATTCAGATACAAGCGGATGATTTAGACGAAGCTGAGTTGTTACAGCCAGTTCCTCAAAATGCGGACAGCAAGTCCAACAGCTAAAATTCCAGTGGACACATGCCATGTACTGGAAATATAAACACAGAACTCTGCTGCTCCCAGCATTTGACTTCCTGCTTAATTCAGTTCCCTTGTACATTATTATTCATATGAGTTCGATTCCAGTGTAATTTTGTACGTGTGGGCATTTTTACTATTTTTATCAGGCTTAATGAGTTGCAAAATAATTCGATCTCTCATTTGATTAGTTGCTGGGAAGAATGCGAGTCTCAAACATATACAAGATGAAATTTTGCGAAAAAATATTTTTAAAAATATTAATAAATGTTTTGTTTTGCAACTCCAGATAATAATGCACAATAGAATCTGGTAGAGTATATTTTGATGATATCTGTGGTAAAGCACAATTTTCAAAATATTATTTCATCTATTCTCTTTTAAGTGTCGTTTTAGAAAATTGCTTCAAACTTTGTTCTTTTTTTCAAGTGTTTTCGTTTTTCATTATCGTTAATGTATTTTTGAACATTTTATTTTTTCCTGTATTTTTGAACTTTTTATTTTCTCCTGTCTTTTTGCCTTTTATGAAGGTTTTACGAGATCTTTGGTTTGTCTAACGTTTTTGCATTAATTGCATACAAAAATACTAGACGAATAACGTGGGTGCCTTAATTAGTTTAGATAATTATTTTATCGAGTTTTTTAAAATCTGTGAATTTTGTTATCCATACTTTCACATTGTACAAAATTATTACAGAAGCATTTTAATAGAACAACAATAGATATTTCAATGATCTTGATTCAATGTGCTAAAATCTTATAGAAAAAGAATTTAATTATTGAACTTTAATTTATCGTCTAAATGGAACTGAGACTGATAAAAACATTGCATTTAAACGTCATATGTTGTTGACTCAATATGTAAAAAATTAGATTAAGAAGTACATAGTAGTGACTATTAAATATTATGATTCATCTAAAACAATGTAAAATTTAACAAAATCAGAGTTCTGTCCACCAAATTTGAAGAAATGCCGAGAAATGTTTTTCACATAAAGTTTACGAAAATGGACCAATCAGAGATCTGATTTTGTTGGTTTCATATTTAAATGATTATTACTATACATCACATTTAGAGACAGGGAAGGGGTGCACGAGAGAACTATAACGTTCGTAGCAGCTGAATCCAGTGGTTCTAGACAGCCACTGCCCGAGAAAAGAATTCTGAGAGAAGTGCTGCAATCTTTATCGCCAGATTAGAATCCTGGCTTCACCATTTTTCGTATTCAATTCAACTTAATCGCCAGATTAGAACCCGGCTTCACCATTGTTCGTATTCAATTCAATTGATGCCTAATAATTCGTATAAATGATTTCAAGTTGTGATATTGTGTGTGCTCTCATATCTAAATACTGAACTGCTGCCTACAACATAAATGCAAGACTTGGTAAATTTTCACCACCAATCTTATAGTCCAAAACTTGCCTCAAAACTGAGTTTCAGATGGTTTTTTCAACTCATCGCTGCTACTGCAGGTTCCGGCTGAACAGCAACTACTTTATAGCACCGGCTGCAAAGACCCGGGTGGTCCTCAAAAGAACCAACTTGAGGTGTGTAATTCCAGCATCTCTCACATTTCATGCCTTCTGCACGTGACACCCCAATCCAAACTTTGTTGCTTCCCTCGATCAGATACTCTCCGTTGTATGGTAAAGTCTCAATCAGCTTGTTATCCAAATGCTCGACAACCTCTGCCTGCACGTTTTTTTCCCAGATGATTAAGAACTTACCTCTTGATGTTCAGTAAATGAGACACCAATGCACAAACAAAATCAGATAAAAGTCGGAAACAAGAACAGAAAATGAAGTGCAGTTCCTTTAGGGCTGTCAAAATGGATTATGACACACAAATTGCATATTCTCCTAACTAAAACGAATCTAGAATTAGCAAGAAGAGAGAAGAAAAATGATACAAGCTTAATAATATTAGAATCAGCTAATTAGAACTAGCAAATATTCTTGCCACATATCAGCAAAATGCATAACAGAAATCCCCCAAGTTAAGAAACCTATAACAGACCAATCAATTACAACAATTGGGTTAAGGTTTAACGGGTTCAGATTGTAAACAGGTTTTCATGTTTAACCCGTCAAATAAATGGATTGTGTTGCAACTTGACTAGCATCTATTTTGAAACCAAAGTTTTCGCTCATCATAGGTTCAACAGTACAACATAAACACGAGCTAGAATATACCTGAGATGTGATGAATATGCGATGTAGTGCATCTGCATCATTGCAGGCCTCACACATTTGCTGTAGCCTTGAGGCCATGGTGGCATCTGAAGTATGCAGATATACCTTCGCTTCTAAACTAGAACCAATTAGCTTCCCCGTGCGAGCTGCTTCCAGAACTTTATTTACCTCAGTTCTCAGCTGTGCACAAATTTTCAAATTATATTATGTTCAGAAATACATCACCAGAAAGAATAGAGTACTTTAAACTATTCATAGAAAGAGCTAAACCAAAATTTTCAGAAGGGATGCGTAAGTAAACTATATGTTTTTCCATAGAGATGCCAAATAAACTACCAACTGAAATAGTATACAATACATACGACTACCTAGATATGATACATGTACCAAAAAAAGGGAAGTTATACAGTTAAATGCATCTTGGTATTTGATATGGCCCATGTAACACGAGGCCAAGTTAGGCTGAAGCTCAACACACCTAGCCAGCACCCTATGGATCCAAGTCCATGGGGAATATTGGTGTTTGTACTGATAACATCTATCGGAAATGCCACCTAAAGGGTAACTTCTTATTCTACTTCTCTTCTCCATATAAGTCTCATGTGTGGGTTGCTAACTTGACCACCAAAGACAATATAGGGGGCAGTCCCCAGTAAATGGGTAGTGATAAATGGTACAGCCTCATCTTGAATACTTGCTCACTATTTGTCAAATTACAACCATATACACAGATGAAAAAGCAAAGGGAAACTTCATGCTAACGGATCTCAGTTCTACCATTCTTGTGGAGGATTGTACAGCTCCTATTTGGGACTTAGTTTGTGAAGACATAGTTGAGTTTGACAACATTTAGTAAGACTAGTGAATACCTCAAGCATCTTTTGCCAGAAGTCAATTTCTCCATCAGGGAAAGCAAGCCATTTCTCATTTGTGGCAGGCCATTTTGATTCAAAAACAAACTTTGCAATAGAATTATTTTCGGTTTGATGCATGAAAGGAAGATGCTCCCATGCGTCCTCAGCCAAATGTGGTAGTATTGGAGCAATGGCTTTCACAATTGAAAGGAGATGTGCAGCGAGAACAGTTTGGCAACTTCTCCTAGTATAAGCTGTTGTACCCCTGGAATAAGTGTTTCGAGTTAGTTTTGAGCTAAAGTACAAGTATACGCATACACGTCAAAAGGAAAAGGAAAAAACATCTTTAAGCCCCTGATCAATTTGATCTTGTTTGAGCCCCTGATCTTTCAATTTGATACATCAAGGCCTCGATCAATAATAATCGCATACATCAAAAGCATTTGCTTGTCAAATTAGTTAGTTGTGAACAATTAATTCAGTTAAAAGAGCATTACTTGTTTAATCTGTATTTGAAATTGTATTTTTTACTATTCAAATTAAGGTTTTTACGAGTTCTCTAGCCCAATCAGACATAGAAAATCGTTTTGCTTCCAAACTTTTTTTTAAAAAAATGCCAATTTCCATTGCAAATGAAATAAAGAACCCTTTGTTAACAATTTTTTTATGTTAAAAGCTACTTTCCTGGTTACTAGGGGCTTAATGTATGCAATTATAATTGGTCAACCGCTTGATGTGTCAAAATGAAAGTTTAAGAGCTTAATTAATAAAAAAAGATCAAGGGCCTTAAAATGCTTATTCAAAGGAGAAACCTTAGAAACATTATATATATGGGAAAGGAAGATTACCCAACATAGAGTCGATCTTTAGCAACATCAAAGTAAAAATTTGACAGGTCAACAATAACAAATCGTTGTACGATCTGAAACGCAAAATAATTATCCATGTAAGATACAGTTTCTCACAAGTCCTAATAAATTACTACTGAAAATGTCATCCAGCTACCTGAAATATTTTGAAGAACTGATAGTTTTCATAATTCTCTCTTATATTCTTTATAACATGTTCCAACTGATATAATGCATGCTTATCAATCATGGGGAGATCATCATACGGAATTGTATTTTCAGCCTGTGAATAACACTATAATAATTAGCATTCAAGAAGAACGAGGGATAAATATTGACCGGAGAATTTTTAGAACTTACCTTCCAATCATGCAGATTTCCCAAAAGATATCTCAATGTCCCTCGCAGCTTTCTATATATATCAGACATTTGTCGGAGGATTTGAGGACCAATCAGAACATCGCCTGTATAGTCTACACTAGAAACCCATAGTCGTAGAACATCAGCTCCATAGGCTGGTGCTCCCTGTGAAACAGATGACACTAGCACATTTACATTTACATAAAAAAAAATATTACGTTTTGCAGAGAGATATTTTGAGAAAACATTCACTTTTACTAACCCCTGCGTTTTTCCCGCCTTCAATTACAGTGCGTGGATCTACAACATTACCCACAGATTTGCTCATCTTAAAACCCTTCTCATCCAAGACAAATCCATGGGTTATGACACCACAATATGGCGCCTTTCCTGAAGAAAGAAAATCAACAGATTGGCGTTGCTGATTCAGGGACTAATGCTCTCCAGAAAATCAAATGAGTGAAAAAATAAGTTGCATACTCTAAACAAAGTACTAATGTTCCAAAAATAAAAAACATCCAATTTATAATATATATTTGTCTTGCCTATCACATAAACACAAGATAGACGAGACCTCGAAGCCATATTGTATTTCAGTTTTACACAATTACACTATGACCTAGCTACAGTCAAAGTAGCACTAACCAGTAATCATTTCTATAGAAACTATGATCAGAAGAATTGTTTAAATTGACCAGAAGAAAATGTGCCTATCAAATGCTAAACTGGAGAACGATGCACTTTTATCCATCTATCATGAAGTTCCAATAATTATGATTTGTCTTCTCTTAGTCTTTTTGCAGGCATTTCTAGTTTCTTGTTGCTGATTGAAACTGAGGGTTAAGACACAGCAAAAAAAATACTTGTGCACACTTTTTAATCAATAGTTCACAAGACAAATACATAATAAGTGAATGCATTGTAATAAAAACCATCCAGTTTGTGTTAAATGATCAAAATTAAAATGAGACGTTCATTACCTTTAGTCGCAATACTCGTCAACAAAGAGCTTTGAAACCACCCACGATGCTGATCTGAACCTTCAAGATACAAATCTGCAGGATAAGCAAGGGTGTTTCTTGTTCCTAATACGGCAGCCCATGAAGAACCTGATACATCAAATAAAAAGTCCCAAAAGATCAAGTACTACATGTTCATTAAATTTGAAAGAAAATGCATATTTCACACTTTATACAGCATGCAACAAAGCTGCATAACACAAAATCTTATGACTGCAGCCCATGTAGAGGACTCCTGAACAACTGTGCAGTGATTAAAGCAGTTACGTAATGTTAGATTAATAGATGTTGTTGCTGGGCCTTAACTATCAGCTCAAGTTATTGGTTCAATCGGTTAAGCAACACATAGCAACTGAAACAAGTATGGTACATGAAAAGTAGGGGCTGTCTATAACATTGGTCAAAGACTTGACTTTAATGAGCAGTCACTTCAAAAGGGCAGGTTACCAGCTAGTTCACAGGCCGACATGCCTCTTGGCTGGTGATGAATTTCAAGGCCAAGGGGGTCAAGGTCAAAATTTCATAAAATTTGCCAAAAATAATAATAAAAAAAAAGAAAAAAAAAAGAGAAGTGTTTCCTAACTGTAAACAACTAAACATGAACTTTATCTTTCATGCAGAGATGTAAGATCTACGAAACTGTATAAATAAGCAGCCCTTGGTTCCACAAAACCATGAATGTGAACGACAGGGCATGTTCCTGACTTATACATGATAGATAGTTATCGGTTTAAATTTAAACTAGCACATCTTAGTACCTGAATCAAACCATACATCCATTGTATCTGTCCCTTTTTCAAAATCTGATGCTCTATCACGATATTTCTCTGGGAGCAGGTCCTCAACTTTCATATACCACCATGCATCACTTCCCTTTTGGGCTATTATAGCTGCAAAAAAGCATCACAATTTTCATAAATTGGACTCAAATGTCGAACTGAAAAAACTACAGAAAATAAAATAGTCTAGTAAATCATATAAACTGAATAGGTAACAAGAGCAAGGTGTTTACTGATGCAAATGGAGAATAAATGAGAGAAAAATATTGTTTATGTACAAGGAAATATCATAGAAAAATAAATGAGTCTTAGTATTCCTTAATTCAACTTATAAGAGGAATCTCAAATGGAAAACAATTGTTGTTTCTTAAAGGCTTACACTTGACATGATCAATAGTCTCCTCATTCATAAGAGGTTCCTTTGATTCCATATGATAAAAGACTGGAATTGGGACACCCCACGTCCTTTGTCTTGATATGCACCAGTCAGACCGACTTGAAATCATCGTAGAGATTCTGTTTTCTGCCTGAAGAATGTTTACGCATATGGAAAATTAAACAAGAAAGTACCAAAATAGCATGTAGCATAACAACTTTAAGGGAACAAATGAAGGTATAAGAATGAAATCATACGACAGTTGTATTTCATGATTTCTCTAATACCACAGATGAATAATCATGTTGCAGTTAACAGACAAGTTTTAAGCTTCTAAAGTCCCATGGATACACAAAGTTTTACTATACTTTAGAGCATAAAATAAGCAGCATCCCTCTTGCTGAAATTCCAAAAGCTAATGCTATTTTCCATAAGTTAAGGACTTTCAAATAGGTCACCTCAATAGGGTAACTACTCAAGCTTGTGATCCTAATAGTAAAATATGTACATTTCAATTGATTGAGGGGTTAAAAAAAGCGAAGGATTATTAGTCAGTTCGTGAATAAAGGGGTATTGTTATGGGTTTGTGTAACCATTATTTTCAATGGATTGAGGACAACTAGCTGAGGCAAGAAAGACTGCTCACTTAGAAAAAGGTCACTTTCATAAGATCCAAGAACTTAATACTGTCAAAACATTGAGCTGACTGAAAGAAATGATTTCGACGCTCTGGGCCACATCTGTACAATATTACTCTGTACATGTTTCTATAGTGGCAATATAACTGTGGAACGTTTCCTATTTAATTCCTACTTTTTTTTTTTTGACGGAATTTAATTCCTACTTTAAATACAAAAGAAACTTCAATTCAAAATCACACACTATCAGTTACTAACTAATAGCCTAGGAGCTGATTATAAAAGGATTCATACAATAAAGAAAATGATGAGAAAGCAATTCACAATATTCCTGGGGAAGAATTTAACTTCATAAATCATTGAGCGCAGTAGATTCGATGATTGAAGCAACAGAGTAGAGCCAGATGTAGTGTCAAGAATATTTCCAATGGACCTGAACAAAATACCTGTTGTGGAACCCATTTCACACGACTAATTGCGTCCATAGCAGCCTGACGAAAACCTTCTACTGATGCAAACCACTGCTCAGTAGCTCTAAATATTGTAGGCTTTTTAGTTCTCCAGTCATATGGATACTTGTGTTCTGCATTAGAGAAACAAAAGGAAGGTTTACAACACTGACATGGCTACTTTTACTTTATCTATGTGTATACACATGACTAAGATAAAGCAAAAATGAAAATTTGGATGGTTGCTAGTGATCTGACCTACCGTATGATTCTTCCATGATAAGCCCCCTTTTTTCGTCTAAGTATTTCACTACAGCAGAATTACCATCACCAAGCACATCAAGCCCACTGAACTGTGCAGCTTCTTCAGTGAACTTTCCATCATCACCAACTGGGGAAAACAAAGGCAATCCGTATTTCATGCCAGTCACATAATCCTCCTGACCATGACCAGGAGCTGTATGCACCAGACCAGTTCCTGATTCTGTTGTAATATAATCTCCTCCGATGACAACAGGGCATTCTTTGTTATCTATTGGATGAATATACCTGAAATCAAAATTCCATCCAGATCTTTTATTACATACGGAAACACCAAAGGATCAATTAGAAAATAGTATTTCATAGTTTTGAGATCATTTAACAGTTGAAGTTTAAATAGCATGTGCAACTTCTACCTAAATGTTTTCTTTCGCGACTCTGCTGTTATAAAATCGAAACATTATATTCACAGAGAATTAAGATTAAGCCACATTAAAGTTTTTCCATGAGCCGATTACATAAATCGCATTTTAATCAAGTACCTGCAATTTTCAAGATCCGAACCAGACAAAGTTTTCTTAACCAACAGCTTCACAGCCCATTTTGCTTCTAGTGCTGGCACCAGTTCAGATGCTACTATAAGAAAAGGCTTCTTTTGCTCCACTAGAAGATTACCAAGCCGTCTTTTCTTACTTCCCACAAATGTGGAGGCATCCTCTGTGGGTTGTACTTCAACTACAGCATACTGAAGCTTGGCATTAACTGCGACAGCTGCGAGCAGAATACCCCAAAAGATTAAAAAAGACAGAAAGAAAGAGAGGCAAAATCAAACTCAAATCTAAACAAAAGCCTTATGACATTAGATTATGGGAAAAATGATTGTCAACCATAAAATGAAATGGCGTATTGACTTTTGGACTGAAAACCATCCCATCTGGATTTCAAAACATTATGTACTTTATAACTTCTATCTTTATAGTGATTTTACCCTATTTGTATTGATGATATGTTGGTTCGTTAAGTCTACTTCATCATCAACCCAGACTGAACTTGTTAGTCTCAATTGTAACCTTTTCAGGTTCAAAATTTCTCTCGTGCTCTGCAGTTGATGAGAGATAACAAAATATTACTACTCCTAGAAGATTATCGTGGTGAAGATAATAATATTGCTGATCCTCACATGTAACAACAATCTAGCAAATAATTGTTTGTTTCACATATCATTTATAATCTTGGAATGGAAGTTTCAAATCAAATTACAGCAGTTGTAATACGAAGACAAGCAAAAGAATCACTTAAAACTTAACTACATGCTTCAGCATCAATATATAATAATGTTTGATGCAAGTACAACTAACAAGGACTAACCGGCATTGGCTGGAAGAGTCCAGGGAGTTGTTGTCCATATGGCCACGCCCAAATCTGGAAAGAATTCCTCTAGTAACTGACCAGAGTTTGGCCCTCCACTCACTAATTTAAATATGGCATATATGCTTCTTGAAATGTGTCCCTCAGGATACTGTAAAAAAAAAAAAAACCCTTCAACTAGTAATATTTACTATTCTGGAAATTTGTATACAAGAGTGTCACAAAAAACCAACAACTGGAGGATTTTGCTAGACACTATGTTGCACGGAGACGGAAAATGGACATGGATACGGATACAGCAAACGTTATCTCTAAAATATGACCTTCATATGATAGCCTACAAGTAGAAACAAAAACGAAATGGACTCGAACTCAGACACGGATACGGATACACAGGCTACTTAACGGAGTGTCCGAGCAACATAGCTAGACAAATCCTGTAAGTTTTAAGTCTCAGCATAAATTACGATGAGACAGCAGAGTGAAGAGAGATGTTTACAAAGAAATCAAAAGCAAGATCCCAGTTCCAAGTGCAAATCCAGAAAATAAATAGTACGTGCATTAGAAAGAACAAAGCTAAAACCAAGTGAACACATCAGCAATAACATCTAAGAAGCAATAATCAATACAATGCAGTTAGATCGCTGATTCCACTAGCTACATTATTTTTCAGTGATTAATAAAAGGTGTTTATTACCTCCAACTCAGCCTCTGCAAGTGCAGTACGAGATGAAGGACTCCAGTGAACTGGTTTCCTGCCTCTATAAATGTGTCCTTGAAGGGCCATCTGGCCAAACACTTCAATCTACAGAAGTATAGCATGTAGTAACTTTTTAGAAAGTAAACTGTAATAACAGAAAATCAGAAGTTCATTGAACGAGAAAGAGAGATATTTTTATAATTTTCAGTTTGATTCTGCAAGAACGGCACTCTCTGAAACCATTTAAAGTGTCTAACAAAACTATCTTTTGTTGTTTTGAAGTAACTAAATTGTAAAAATTATAGCTGTGCACTTACTCTAAATACTACTGTAGGGCTTGCTTAAAAAAATAATAATACTGTAGGGCTGCCTGAAAACTTTTACACTCACAAGTTCAATGGAGAAAAATTTGTATCATCTACCTGAGCCGCTTCATATTCTGGATCTAGAGTTTGATAAGGATGATCCCAGTCTGCCCAAATTCCATAGCGCTGCAGACATTTAAACTGATTAATCAACTTTCTGATTATGATAATACAATAGTAATCCAGTAGCTCAAATCATTTATTCCAATATCAGCTAATAGTTCTGAAAATATTATAAAATTACATGGTTTTGGCTAACCAAAAGCCAACACGTCAAAAATCAATAATAATAATAATAATAAGATAGAAAATGACAGAATGAGCTATTACCTTAAATGATGACATCTGAGATTTGATTGTTGCTTTGGCAAATTTGGCTGCCTTTGCTCGTAATTTTAATGGAGTCAGATCCTTTCGGGCGTCGTCATCCAATGACTGCAGAACTATAAATTTATGGTCGCAGTTAACAATTTTTAATTCTTGGATTCAATTTCCTTTGAGTTCCAATGTTTGTGTGTGTATAAAGAAAAAAATTCAATTTCTGTTAAGTTTACACAATTTATCTAGTTGCATTGCAGCAGGAAATTCTCAATCATTTTAATAAGAAAAGAAAGCCATACTTGCCTTTTAACTCGATAGGCAGGCCATGACAATCCCAACCAGGCACGAAATGAACCTTATAATTTTGAAGAATCTGCCCAAGGAAATAGAACAGAATTGAAATGCAAAATACCATGAAAAAAATAAAAGAGCATTATAATGATGGAGCTTTTGGTTCTATTTTATTATTATTGATTATTATTACTTCAGCATAAAAAGTAACAGAAACTCAATAATTCAAAGTTCTTTAGTTTCTCTTTATTTTGACATGAGAGAGATTTTTGTAGTAGTGTTGGGTGTTTTGTGGAGGTATACCAATTGGGCAACACCCAAGCAATATTTTCTTGTTTCTTTTGCATGCTCAAAATTAATTGACCGTTTTTGACAGTTCATTTCATTGAACTTTGCGACATCATGATAACTGAAGTTTAAATAATTATTATTTCTTTGCAATATATATCAAAGATCAAATTTTAAGTGTCCTAAGGAGGAAAACACCTTGTAACGGTTGATTATATCTTTCAATATCTTATTCAAGGCATGCCCAATATGTAGATCACCGTTGGCATAAGGAGGACCATCATGAAGAATGAAACTTCCCTGACAAAGTAAACTAAGATTAGCTACTAAATTCATGTTCATAAGACAAATGCACCATAATGGTTACAAACGCACCCCACTACTTTGGTCGACAGCTCTCTTAAACACTTGATTATCATCCCATATTTTTTGAATCTCTGGCTCCCTTGTCAAAGAATTTGCTCTCATAGCAAAGGCTGTTTTGGGCAAATCAACGGTATGCTTATATCTTCCGTCTTCTTGTTTCTCGCCTAAATGGTTTCAAGAAAACAATCAAAAGAAAGAAAAGTATGTTATATTAAAAAAAATAACCACTATAATAACTTTAGAAAAATCACATATAATACCAGTCTAAAGCAAAAACAAGGCATACACACCTTTTTTAGCAGCCATGACAGGACCTCTAGCTCTTCGTTTTGAAGAACCAAATTCGTTGCCAGAATGCGTACAATAACGTGTTGTATTAAAAAAAGAAAAGAATTTAACAGAAGAAGTTCCTCTATAGTAGAATAAGTTCACAGAAGAGACGTTGCCAAATGAAGTACAAGTTCTTCGCGAAAGTGCCTGAGGACAAGTATGAAACAAGCGTGAAATCGTCATTAACATTCTTCATCACTGAATTAAACACAAACACAGATCAAGCTGAAAACCTAAAACCAAAAAACAAGAGGAGCAAACGAAAAGACGCAACAGGATAATCCATAACCGAAAAAAATCATATTCCAGTGTTGCAATTTCCTTTCAGACATTCAGTCCATAACCGAAATTCAATTTCATTTCAGACATTTCATCAAATTGATTGTGTGACTCAATGAAAAACACATGAACTTCTGAACTAATCACCAGCACCAGTCCATAACCGAAAAACTTTATTTCAAATTCAATTTCCTCTATGACATTTCATCAAACAGCTAATCTAATACAACTCAATTAAAACACTCATGGACTCATAAATTACTCAACAATCACCTCGGAGTAGCTTAAATTGTTCATCTGCAGCAATGAGATAAAAGCATAGATTGTCTGACTCAATTAAAAACATTTGAGCTTCTAAGTAAATCACCAGTAACTAGTCCATAACCGAAAAAAAAAACACTTCCAATTCAATTTCCTTTTAGACATTTCATCAAACAGATTGTGCTACTCAATTAAACACAATCAAAACAGACAAGCTTCTGAGTTAATCACCAGTCCATAACCGAAACATCATTTCAAATTCAATTTCCTGCATGACATTTCATCAAACAGATCGTGTGACACAATTTAAAAACACATAAGCTTCAGCGTAAATCACCAATAACCAGACCATAACCGAAGAAACCGCATTTCAAACTCAATTTCCTTTCAGAAATTTCACCAAACAGATTGTGCTACTCAATGAAACTCAACTAAAAAGACATAAACTTCCGAGTTAATCACCAGCACCAGTCCACAACCGAAATAACCGCATTTCAAATTCAATTTCGTTTCAGTCATTTCATCAAACAGATTGTTGACTCGACGAAAGACTTTCTGAGCTAATCACCAGTCACCAGTCCATAACCGAAATAACCGCATTTCAAATTCAATTTCCTTTCAGACATTTTATCAAACAGATTGCGCGACTCAATGAAAAACACACGAGCTTCTTCGCTAATCACCAGCACCAGTCCATAACTGAAAAAACAGCATTTCGAATCCAAAATCCTTTACGACATTTCATCAAACAGATAATACAACTCAACTAAAACACGCATGAACTCACAAATAAATCAACAATCACTATTCCATAACTGAAAAACCGCATTTCAAATTCAATTTCCTTTACGACAATTCATCAAACAGATAGTAAAACTCAACGAAAACACTCACGAACTGAGAAATTACTCAACAATCAGCATAAGTAGCTCAAATTGTTCATCGCATCACTAAAATGAAAGCATAGAAAACGATATCGTAACGGAAATAAGCAAAATCGTACCCTAGACGAAGAAGAAGAAAAGTGAAACATAGAAATGGTGACTTCTGTTGGAGAGCACGCCAATGATTTAAGAAGTGACATGATTTATTAACGTAACGGCTATTTGCTTTGCTACGTCATCTTCATCATGCTTGAGCTGTGTGTGTTTTGGGAGTGAGAATCCATTGTTGGATATCAGATATTTAGTGGATAATAAACTCAACCAATTCAGCCCACCCTTTTATTTTTCACTCTCACCATCTCTTTCTAATATCATGTTTTTATATTTTGTTATATTTCCAAAAGCGTATGGGATGCTGACTAATCTAATTTTAGAAATACAGTTTTGGTGAATTATAGTACTAGCCATAAGACTCAAAATTGATTATTATATAAGATGAGACGATATGGAAATTTTTTAGCTTAGGCTTGAAGTAGTACTAGTTCGGCTCAATAGAAAACTGTCACATTAACATCTTAAACTCTAACCTATATAAAAATATAAAAAAGATTATATAATAATCATATAGTTAATCTTAATTTTAGTAGTTTATTTAGCTAATTCTTAGTCCTTATATACTAATATTGTGTTTTCTTTTTTTAACCAAATATGCTAATATAATCTTGGATTCATGTAATGTTTTTAGAAAATGTCGGGTGTAATTTTTCGTATTTTTATTAGAATTGGCATGCATATATATTAAAGAATCTGATCCATGTCAAGCATGTATTGGTTAAGTAAGATAGGAAGCCTAGACAAATTTTCATCTAATCAACATAGATACCAAAATACTCATCTAGCAATTCAGTAAAATCAAACAGAAAATCTGAGATGCTAATATAGATGGTATAAAGTAGACAAACGTGAGCCCGATTTTCCCACCAAAATAGTTATAACAACCATCTTTCCATTGTAACCGAACATTTTATATCTTCGTTATGGTACGAAAAAGAGAACCGAAACGAACACTGATAACGGAGAAAAGCTCATATCTACTAGATTATATAATAAATCACCTAGCTTTCTCATAATTATATTAAGCTAAAACAAGATTACAATTAAATTAAAATTTGACAAAACTCCCTCAAAAACTCAACTAAAAACACTAATCAATCCGGAAAATTCTAGCTTCTTGCAGCAGTTCCAGGACACAGATTCCTTACAACAGAAGCTAAGATAGGGAAAATGCAAATGGCAGCAATTTGTAGTTCAGAGCTACTGTTCTTGATACTAATCTGCCCACTCTGCTTGTTATTCATCCCGACTCGGACTGCCATTTTCGAGTTTCGACCAATCGAGAATTGAGACTGTAAGTTCGCCATATAATTTAAATCACTTCTCCATTTCAACAATGAAAAGCCTAATGTGGATTGATTTTGATTGACAGGATAATCTTTGTTCTTCATGCGGATTTCAAAGTTTGCTCCGAATGCTGTTTCGCCTTTCGATCTCATTGCACCAGCACTTCCCGCCATAGCTAACTGCTTCCCGAAGGTAATCTGATCCTCGATTTTGAGACCTGTGGCTACATTTTCGCCTGACATAGCGAGGGATAGTCCGGCTGATGTTTTGTTTAGCTTGAAGTTTTTGAATTGTGAGTCGGTTTTGAGGATGTATACAAGCTGCCTTCCGAGGTTTTGAATTTCGAGTCCTGCCATTGTTGATCCAGATCCGGGATGTTTTGCGCAGATTGAGGAATCTATATGAATGCTGAAGTCTTTCTTATCTTTTGTGATTTGAACAGAGAATGCACCAGGGAATTTGTTAGCAATAGCGAGATTTGATTCGAGATTGACTCCATCGTATCCAATATCATGATCCCAGCCCTGTGAGTCGAGAACTGGCCTAATCAGAAGTTGCGATGTAGGTTCGAGTGCTCGGTACCTGTATGAAGGATTATCACTGTCAAAGGACATTGGAAGCGAAAGCTCGGGCATGGCAACTGGTACATTTGCTGGACCACCTTCTTCTTCTTCCGGGTTTACATATTCGCTACTATCTTTGATTTGCTTGAGCTCTTTCGACCTTTTTATTTCGTCCTTTAATTGTTTCTTTTGGAGGAGATTTACTCGGTAATCATATTCTTCGAAATACGCTTTCCTTTGCTCTTTGCTGAGCCTATTAACCTCAGTTTTCTTCAGTGGCTTGAATGGTGGAAGCTGATCATACTCATCCTCGTCTTCTTCGTCAGAATCCGATAAATCTAGCAATTCCACATCTGAATCAACATCATCTCCACCTTGCTCGGGTGAAAGCTTCGGATGAGGGCGTGGCTGCAGCAGAGAAGACAACAATTGGGGCGCGGGCAAGGAACGAAGCTGGCCAAACAGCTTCTTCTGGTTGAAAGGATTTCGAGGCTTTTTTATCGAATTAGCTTCGGATAAAATCTTCAACGAGTAACACAAGAGCAACAATTGGGGTCTCCAACTTTGACCATTGCTTAGAATACTTTCTCCGTCTGCGTTCTTTCGACATGATGGATGATTCTCAACAAGAGCTAAAGGGTGCATCATACTCGAACCCATCAGCCGAATATCGCCAACTGCTTGACTAATCGCCTGCTGAACAACATGGGATCTTCGACCAATGAACGTCTCGAAACTTAGAGGATATCCATATGGTCCATCAGGAGGAACAGCAGCAGCATGAGTTAAAACGACAATGGCATTTCGCCATATCGATGTAGTGAGGGAACTAGTGATTGAAGCTAACAATGGCAGGTCATTGAAATCTCTTGTATACGTGTCTAGCCGATCAACGTAGAGGACAACATCAGGAGGGAACTTCTTTGTTAACTTTTTTATAGATGCTAATATTTTCCTGTTTGTAGCTTCTTCCTTTAATGATGATCTAAAGCCCGGCGAATCAAGAACTCTGATCTTAACTCCATTAACAGCCCCAACAATCTCCTTAACCGTATTTGTTGCAGGCTCAAATGCACTGATCAGCACTTTCTTTTCACCAAAAATTGAATTGATGGTTGCGCTTTTCCCTACCCCGGTTTTCCCTATAACCAAAATGTTCAAAGAGAAGTCTAAATCATCATCTTCCCCCATACCTTCAAGTTGCAAGGCTGTTCTCTTCGCTGCTTCAAGGCTAAATTCGTCGCTAACATGCCCTCCTGCAGCTAGGACCAATTGATACAACACTTGTGCGACTACAGAATCTTCAGGCGAAAGTCCTAGCCGCTGAACGAGCCTCAAGAACTTCACCCTGATGTGATGTATTTTCTCAACTACCTTCTTGTCTTCCTCAGTTATGCTTTTATCCGCAACATCCTTGACCGTATCTGATTGAGATGTTGATGTTTTGCCCACTGTGTCGAACGAGGAACCTGGATTTTCTACCGAAAACACTCTACCATCTGCGGAAGTTAGAGTGATCTTGCCTCCATCTAGTTCTGCCCCAGCTGCCGCTCGTAAAAGAGCAGCAAATGAAGCAGGGTCAAATATATCCTTTCCTTTACGCTCCTTACCGGTCTCCGTTTCTTCATCAGAATCAGAATCGAAATCATCAAAAACCCGGCCTTCGATATGATTATCATCAGCCACAATACTAGGAGAGAGTGAAGAACTTCCCTCCATTTCCGCATCGAAAAACAAACTTTCATGTATTCCATCTGCATTAAACACATCAATCAAATCAACATTCCCCATGGAATCAACATTCTCCATATAATCAACACAAATAGCATCTGAAGATACACTAGATTTAAGTATTATACCTGTTTCTCGAGCGGTTTTATCTTCTAGTTTCTCACTGTCATCAACCGAAACTCCCTTTTCATCGATTTCAAAACTTGTAGCTTCATCCGCTTCTTCGGGACTAATTACAGCTTCAACAGCATTGTTAGAACCATCATCAACCTCCAATTCCTGCAGCTCTGCCAAAATCTTATGTACTTGATTCAATTCATTTTCGTGGCCATCAACAAAAACATCAACTGCTTCACCAATTTGTTCCTTCCTCTCAGACACATGATTCAAAAAATCAATCTTCTTTGCATTAGGCTCATCTCCTACATTCGTATCGCTATTTTCCAACCCGAAATCTCCATATGACAACCTTGCTTCTACAAAATCATCATCAAAACTTGAACTTTTCTTCAACTCATCTTCTTTCTTCTCCACTAAATCATCATCCTTAACCAATTCATCCGAAACAGCATCGTCGAAAACATCCTTACCATCTCCATTTAACTCTGCAGTTTCTTTTAAAATCGCCTCTTTCTTCTCCTCCACCAAATCATCTTCCTTTACCAATTCGACCGGAACAGAATCATCAAAAACATGCTTCACATCTTCACTTAACTCCACATTTTCTCTCAAACCCACCTCGTTCTTCTCCACCAAATCATCATTCTTAACCAATTCACCCGAAACAGCTTCATCAAAAACATCCTTAACATCCCCATTTAACTCTGCATTCGCCTCTTTCTTCTCCACCAATTCAACCGAAACAGAATCATCAAAAACATGCTTTACATCACTTAACTCCACATTTTCTCTCAAAACCGACTCGTTCTTCTCCACCAAATCCTTATCCTTAGCCAATTCGTCCGAAACCGAACCATCAAAAACACGCTTCACATCACCATTAACCCCCAATTCAACACCATTTCCAACCTTCTGCAACAACAATTCATCATCTTTATCTTCCTCAATATCAGAAACTCTAACTCTAGGCATACTATCCACTCTAGCAACAACCTCAACACCACCAAACCTTCCATCTTCCTCTCCACTCACCATTCCCTCGTCAAAAACCAACTCATGAACATCATCTTCATCAATTGACAACTGAGCAATAGGCATTAAACCCGAACCCAAACCCAAACCCAAACCCAAACCACCCGGTTCAATAACACGACCAAACCCCTCCTCCTCCTCCTCATCAACCACTGAATTCCCCAAACTCCCCTCATCTGGGTCAGCCACAAAAGGTCTAGAAACTCCATACTTACCGAAAAGGCGACTATCTTCCCGTTCTTCATCTACAAAAGGCTTCTCAGAGGCACTTTCAAACTCCTCACCACTAGCAAACTCCTCAAACTCAGACCCATAAACAACACTACTAGAACCTGAACCTTCACTATCACTATAAGCATTTTCAGTTTGAGACTCATAATCAGATGACTCATCATCCACAGTTATTGGAGCCCTTACAGGAAAAGAACTGGACATTGCAGCCATGGATTCAAGCTCTTGTTTTTCTATTGAAAAGCTAAAAAAGATGAGATTTTTTTATCTGGGTATTGTTTATTTGCAATGATTCTTGATGTATTGATGAAGATTGAAGTTGGGGTTTAGGGTTAGGAAGATAGAAAAAGCCGCCGCATACATGAACATAGCAATGAAACAGTGAGGTTGGGATAAGAAAAGATGAGGTTTTTGGGGTTTTTGGCTGTTGTTTTTTGATGTAAAGATGCCGTTTTGGAGTGTTGTAGGATTATGAAACACATGTGAGATGGATGATACTAAGAAGATTAAGGTTTTGTCTCTTTTGTGGTTGTGAAATTGTAGTGTTGTGTAAGTAAATTAGCCAAACAAAACTCAACCTAGATAGCAGAGGTGTTTAAGCTAGATTACTAGTAATCACAAACTTAACTTTCCTATTGAATTTGAACTATCTAAGTTGTTTTTCTTTTGGGAAAAATACCTTTGTTTTGGTGATAAGGGTGGAAAATACCTTTTATGTTTGATATAAAGTTTTTTCCCCTTTTGATGGGTGTTGCTAAAAAAGTTTAAATTGTTTTCTAATATACAAAGTAGTTCAATTAAGGCTTAACGAGTACACTAAATTGTGTTACGCATTAATTGGATGGTCGGGAACATTTGGAGATTAATTGAAAATTAGTTTCTAACGATTTGGATTTTAAGCGCCTAAAATTAGTACAATCTCTTCTTGATGGGTGCCGCTAGAAAAGTTTAATTTGGTCTTTTATGTACAAAATACGATGATTATGGTTTGATCATAAGATTTTACTATACTTTTGAGGTGTCTTAAATTGATAGTTTGATTCAGGTAATCTCTTAATTGATAGAAAATTTAATAGGTATCAAGTGTTCTAAACTTGACCAACTTATACAATTATCTTTTAAACTTTCAATTGTAACAAATCACATCTTCAACTTGTATTATTATACAATTTGCCTTCTCAAACTCTTAAAATTGTACAAATATCTCTTCAATGTAAATGTCCATGAGTCTTGAGTGGTACCCACGCGCCAACATCACTATATTTTAACCAATAAAAAATTAATAATAATTAAAAAAATTAATAAAAAAAAATTGCAGTTTTTCGCCGGCAAAAAAAAAAACATGGCTCTTCTTCGGGAAAACGAAGCTCCTTCTCCGGCCAAAAAAAACCTCAGCTCTTCTTCGGAAATAAGACGCAGCTCCTTATCCTGCCAAAAAATACATGGTTTAGTTTCTCTTTTCTTTTGAATTTTTTTTTTTCATTTGATTTATTAAATTATTTTCTTTTTATTTTTTTTTCTGTTTTAAATAGTTTACACGTGTTTTATAGAGAGTGAATATCACTTTTGCTGCCATTTAGGATTTTAAAGGTTATGTGTCATAAACTTGGGATTTTTGAAGTGTAATTTGACAGATTTGAAAGTTGAGGAGAACACTCGCATAAATTGATCAAATTTAGAGATTTGACAACTATTAAACCTTAATAAAATATTAACACAATATGTTACTTATGTATTTTTATATAATCATTTATATAAAAATATAAATTCTAACATATATGAATTATTTTATTTTATTTTGATGAATAAGTGTGGGTAGAATATAATAAAATTATGATAAAAGAGTTAAATTTTTAATTAAGAGAGTAAAGCTCAAAATGTAGTAAAGAATGTGGAGAAAAAGAAAATCAAATTTCATGAGTATTGACTCCCTATTTCATCAATTAACTACATGTTTCCCTTCTAATTGCAAACTTTTCTCAAATATTGCCCCCTAGAGAAAGAAGAAATGATGAATAGCCATTACAGATACCAAAGTACTATGAAAGTATCAATTGGTCGTGAATCACATATATAATATGAATAATACTCAGAAATCCATTCAGTATACATGTAACTGTCAAAAAGTCAGATATTTACTTCAGCAAATATATAAAGTTCACTAACTTATTGTACATTGGGGTTTAAGCTGACAGAATAGTGGCGGATTAGTTTAGGAATTGTATTTACTTGAGTTACAAGTATCCTGCTACCTGAGAGTAAAAGTACCTTATCCGCTTTTAAGGGAAGGTAAGGACTACACACCTTAAGGATTTATAAGCTGGTCTCACTCTTTGCCCAAGAGAATACTGTTTGACCAGGAGAATACTCCAATGGAATATGACACCACTGAAAGATTTTGCAATTCTTAAAGTTGAGCAAGTAAAATAATGTGAAATAAAAATTCTTAAAGTTGAGCAAGTAAAATAATGTGAAATAAACTGAGATCAGGAGCGACTAACAACAGCGAAATACAAATAGTGTTGTATACATGAACCGATACTAGATCAAATTTCCTAATCCCAAAAGGGCATTCAAAAGGTAACTCATTAGTTTCAGGTATCAAATTAAACTCCCTCATTATAACCGCATGAAAAGCCCTCTTGTTAACCCTCTTAGAAATGGATTTTTTATTCCTACATTGCTTCCATCACATGAATTTTCCATCCTTTGAATGTGATAGCAAGTCATGTCACATGGTCACAAAACGCAAGTAACAAAGAAAGAAATATAAAACACGAAATTAACAAGATTGATAGATAATTTCATTAAGTTGGTCCAAATCAAAGTATTAATGAACATCCAGCTATATGAATGGTAACCACAAGAGAAAGATCCAACATTATCATCCTAAATGCACAGTTGTAAAAGATCACTCTATACCCATAATCGCATTATAAAAAATCAAGTTTCAATAATCAAGAAATGCAAGATTCACGTTTACCTTGAGAACTTCAATGGGAAAAGGACCAAGAACTGGGTCAGTTTCGCGATTAGCCATCTTAAAAAGTTGTAACAATGGCGGAAGAAAAAATAGAGGAAAACATTTTTGCTAAAAGACAGCGAATATGGCTGAGCACGGATACTAAATTAGTTCATTTTAATAAAATATTTGAGTGAAATGATTCCGAATTTAACTAAACTATTGACTTGGTTTGACTGCATTCGGTCAAATTCGGTCAAAAACAGTTACAAATATGAATATTTTTCTATTAATATTTGATTCAAGATTGAATCGCAAGGATCAATGTCCGCCTTAATATATATACCTCTCGCTTTTTTTAGGGCTTAATACATCTTCCAGGCTATATTTAACTCGATTTATCAGAGAACCCTTCGAACTTTAAAATAGTTCTATGCACTCATGTAGTTGGCCAAAGCTATATAACTAACCCATCCTCTATGTCATCTTGAGATGAGATAGAAAAAATATGTGACACGTGCCACGTGTCAGACATGAAAAGATTCACTTGAAAAAAATAAATATTTTTCTAATTAAAACGGATTTTTTGGAACCTTTTTTGTCAAAAGAGAAATTTTTAACATTTTTACATTTTCCTTTATTTTTTCTCCGCCGGAATTCTTTGCCAATCCATTTACATTCCGACCTCCTTCCGTCGCCCATTTTACTGCCCACCGTCGGCGAAATTCGTCATCTCTCGCCGTTGTCGTAATAGTTAAAACGTTATTTTTTATTTGGTTAGAGAGAAGAGAGAAGATGAAGTTTTGAAAACGAAATGCAGATGATGATGAAATGGAAGAACATATGGTGTATGTAAAAGGGAGGAATCAATGGAGAAAATGATTGGAATATACAAAATGTTGTTTTTGATTTGATGGAGAAAATTCATGAGTCATCAATGGAGAAAAAAAAGTATCAATGAGAGAAAAGAAAAGAAATGACCAAATTGAAATTTTTCCAAAAAAATGTGTGAAAAATGAACTTTTTTTCTTTCTTCATGCGCTCTTAATTGAAGAGAGGTCACACATGGGTGTCATATAAGCAATTTAGTGTTAGTTATATAGTTTGGCAATATTCAAAGGGTGTAAATAACTATTTTAAAGTTCTAAGAGGTCATCCTGCAAATTGAGCCAAATACACAGGGTAAAAGATATATTAAGCCTTTTTTCGGTTACAATGTTTAGTTAAATAAACACACAACTATAAACTTAAAATAATTCATTCAATATTAATCCTATTGTATTTTTTTATGTCAAATGAGCTTTAAGATCATATATTAATTATCTAATTAAAATAAATTCAGATTGACTTTTTACAAATACAATTATGTGGTATGAAATTTTTATTTTATTTTCAAAATAAAGTATCATAAATTACATTTTTACGTTTTAATCACAACAAAGTATATTTCATATTTTTTTAAAAAAAACTACATTTTCATATAGATAAAATATAATTTTGGTTTTACTAGAGGGGTTTATAAGAATAATGGATATCTAATAAGTAATTTATTGCGTTTTGCAATGGAGTTGCTTCATCTATTGCTCTAATTTGATTCCAAAGTTATTTTTTAATTTTGTTTTTGCCCCATTTCATTCTCGATTATGCAGTGAGTTCCAAGACATATTTGGCACCTAAGATCAAAAGACGAATCAAATTGGGAATTCTATTGTTCCTTGTGCATGAAGTTCCGGCAGACAACAGTGACAGTAATTCCAGCGAAGGGAGGTTCAAGGAGACTGTGTGGAAGAAAAGATGAAAGAGTGAAAAGAAATAGACAGTAGATAAAAGGATTAAACATCTATTTACCCCCTGTGGTATCCGAAATTGTAGCTTTTGCTCCTTGTGGTATGATTTGGTAACATTTGCCCCCTATGGTATCCAATTTTGTCATTTTTGCCCATGATGGATGGAAATTAGATAACTTATATTACATAATGTCATTTCAAATTGTAAATTTAGCAAATTTGATGGCATGAATCTATGAAAATATGATAATTGAACTGATCGAGAAACTAAATTTTTCCATTTTTCATCCATTAGGGGGCAAATGACACCAAATTGGATACCACAAGGGGCAATTAAGTGTTTAATCCTAGATAAAACTGAAATAATTAGCTAATTAATTGATTTTAACAAAAAAAAAAAAAGTAGATATTTAAATAGGCTAATTAAACTTGGTCGGGTACTCACCAATCATAATTCAAAAGAAAAGATGTGTTAGTTCTTTTTCTTTTAGCATTTACTTATTCTACAAGATTTTAAAGAGCCCAAGTCTTTTCTGCACCTCATATATCACTTTCTTTATTTTTTGCATTTGTTAAATACTGCACAATTAACTCTACAAGGTGTCCGATTCAAGTAATTAATGATTTTCTTGTTTTAATGGAAATCTGGGAGAGTTCAAACATGATAACCAACTCTGCTTCAAACCAACATTGTGCAAAGCCTCGTGCTATATGATATCCTAGAGAAAAACTCCATCATGTATCTCACCACAGTGCTCATAGAATCTCTGAAAATATTTGAGGATGTTTAGCTATATAATACTGGAGAAGCACAATAGTAAAGGAATATAGTATTTAATAGGAAGCATGCATCTGTTGTTGGATGAACAAGGTTGACTTCGATAAACAACAACAACAAAGCCTTAGTCCCAAAATGATTTTGCGTTGGCTAATATGAACCATCAAGGTAGACTTTGATCGATAAAGGAAATATTGCAAATGATAGTGCTAAAACTTCTAAGAGATATAAAAGCGGTTTTGACTCTTTAAGTCTTGAATCCTCAAGCAAAAGCACCAGTCCTTCAAAAGCAATAGATTTGCAATATATTACCATTCTTTCAGCAATCAGCAGTAAGATCAACAGACGCATTTCAAACTTAAGTACAAACTTCTAACTGAAGGAAGGATCAATGGACTTTATCTAATTGATAAATAAGGAACTTGAATGTTGTTCAGTGATATTTGTGAAGTTAAGTGGTCGTTAGGAAATAGACAATCAGGGCTTTTTAACAAATTAGAGAAACAGCTTAATGGCTAAAAGTATTAATTTGGTGATGCTGTTAAGGCTTTTTCTTACCTAGAATGCGTTTGTTAAGTGGAGTGACAAAATCATCCAAATCAAAAAAATTGGAAACAGAAATAAACGAGAAAGTTCATAGAAAGCCTAACGGGTTTCTATCCCCGACACTATTATTGTGGAAGGCGATAATCAAACGGTCATCTTGGCAATGGAAAGGCGAGAAACAATGATGCTTTCCCTTCAAAGTTATCATGAACGAGTGTTTGATGCTTAAAATCTGCAGTGGAGTAGCTTCATTTTAGCTTTGTTAGGCATATGTGTGATCTGTGAGCTTATAATGTAGGTGTTCTGTGTATTATGAGACACTTAGTTTCCTCTTGATTCTCGCATAGCGGAAGAGTTTCCTCTTGATTCTCTCGTAGCAGAAGTCATAATAGAAAGGTTGTGTGTATTGTGAGAAGTGTTTCAGTGTTTAAGGACCGCTAGATTGATAACGGTTGCAACTCTTTAGTTCAGAACAATGATAATACCGATTTATACGAGCTGATGTAAACCAGAAAGCTCGTAGAAAGCCTAACAGGTTTGCTTCATCAAGCCGAGAAAGAAGTAGAGACTTCGGAAAGAGGCCAAAGACCAAAGTCAAGGATAAATGATCACCTATACAAGCAGACTCTTGGGAGTTGAAACTTCCTTATGTTCTGGTATGTTATTAGAACTTTTTACTTTTATAGTAAAGTTTCTATTGAATTATCTATCTACTATGTTGTGCTAGCGTTCATATTGGGGAACCTACGGCATTAGTTTTCATACAAATGCGTTGCAAATAAAGTACAAATTTGTCTCTAATGTTTTTCCTTGAAGTGTAGTATGTAGATATACCCTTTTATAAGAAATCGTAAATTTTGAGGCTCAAATGTTTCCAACCAGGAGCAATGTTAGGCCTAGGTTATGGTTGTGTTACATTGGTCTAACACTGCTTCTGCTTCGGAACATTGAGTCCTAGATTTAATTATTTCCCGTGTCATCAAGAGTATACATGCACTTACCGATAAGCCTTGGCGGAAATTTGGACCCTATCTTATATTTGTATGGTACCAGAGGCAATTAAATTTGCTCTTAACTTTTTCGGGAAGTGTAGATAATACACCTAACATAGGAAACTGTAAACTTTTTTTGGCTCAACGTTTCCAACTAGGAGCAAAGCTAGATCCAAATAAGGAAGCCCCTAGACGGATCTGTTACCATGCTTAATATTGGTTCTGATTGGAAACAAATCTAAAAGCTCACTATTTTCTTCATAGGGGGTATATTAACACTTCTCCAAAAACATTATGGTCAAATTTAGAATATGTATGTGAACAGTTTACAAGAACAGGTTTGTATGGTTCTGTTTCAGTCTATTCTTATGCGTAGAGGTCCAGAACATGAGGCATAGGGATTATTTACTTTGAGAATCGATAATGGAGCAGATGGCGGAAGGGACTCCTATTATACAGTTGCTTTTGAGGACAGAGGAGATGCCAATAACTTCTGTTATTTGCTTTAATCATTCTTCGAAGATTTAGGGGACTTCAGAGCTGATATTGTCCTGCTCACAACTAAAGTTAGAACTATTAACTTGATTCTCAGAAGTTGAACTCGTCAGCACGCATACTTGCAATTAGAAGCAAAGTAAAAAGAAACAAAGAAGCATGTCATGCATTACGAATGGTGGAAAAAGCTGAAAACTTTTAAGAAGAAATAGATCAAAATTAGAAGACGCGGTTTTGCCAGTAATCTGTTTACTCGGTCGAATGCCATAAAGCTAGAATTCTATGAACTTGTTGATTCTATGAATATCAAGAATATAGGAAGAAAAGAGAGAAATTTCTCTTTGAATTGTTATTCAATCTTAAAATATGGCAAAAATCACTTATAAAAGATGTTTAAACTCTATTTATAGCTAGGAAATTAATAAACAAAGCACATTAGTAATCTTCCTAATGCTGTGCAGAAAATAAAACCGAACATTTAAAATGAGAAAACGTAGCAGATAAACTTTGGGCAGAAAACTCTCATCAAGAGGATCCACGATAAAAAAGAGAAAAATCTCGACGTATACACCCAAACTGGTCGATAATATCAGAGCATGCCCGTGTCTTATTTCGCTGTTCTTGGTAGAAATCTCATGCAAATGTCTTGCGACTTTAACTCTATTTTTTTCATAAAATTTCAGTTGTTTTGTCCATTCTTATCTCTGCTCCAGAATGCTACAAGAAAAATATTTATTTCTTCAATGATTCTCTTAGGATATCAAGGAAGAAGTGAAATCTCGTACGAAGAAGATAATTGTTGTAAAGAAAGGGCAATTTTTTTTTTGATAAAAAAGAAAGGGCAACTTAAGCTCTATGTTGGCCAACCATTTGATGAAGTTGAGATGGCCTTGCAAGTCTTTGATTGGACAAGATTGAAAGCAGCCGTAAAGTATTCGTACGAGGCAGAGTAACTAATCTTGTATAGCAGTCTGAAAAAAAGGGCAGTTTTTGAGCCAAGAGCAGTTTCGTAGAGAGATTCTGTTATTATTATGAGGATGATGACAGAATAATACTAGTTTTGGCCACAGACAGAGCATCATTCTGTTAGTTTTTTGTCTTTTTATGTTGTTGTATTCTTTGTTTTAGAATAGAAATTGTGTTTACAATGGAGTTTTACAACTGAAGATACAATATTCTCCATGGTGATAGAGGCTGGATTCATGTTATCTCAGAAGGTTAAAGTAAAGTGGTCATCTTGGCAATGCAAAAGGCGAGTAACGACAATGTTTCCCCTTTCGAACGTTGTAAGTGGTTGGTTAAATGCTTTGGAGGCATTGTTAGAAATCATGAAGGTCATTTTTTGGCTGCAATTTGAGAGACTTGTGTATGTTCAGAAGTATCGAGTATGAATACTTTAATAATTGAGTTCCTCCTTTAAACTATCAATCCCATAATCCTCATTCTTTGAAGGCATTTCTCTAGAAGGACTGGAGTTCGATTGGGTAAGATTCCGTGATGAGTTGGGATTGACACATATCAACTAAGTATCTTACATGTCAGGCAATGTTTCGGTCAGTTATCTACAAGAATGGACTCGAATATATTTCATCACAACCTGCCGATAATGGACATTCCTACTCATCGGAGAAACGTCAAAAACTAATGAAAACCGAAGAAAGTTTTACCATGCTGGAAGCAACGGAAAATTCATTGTATGTCAAGACATTTATCTCCATCGAAGTTAGGTGAATTTTGACATGCATAGAGGAAACCTCACCAAATTGTATGTCAAGACATTTTGAACAGATGGAGGCCAAATAAAATTATAGATGAGTCTCCAAATAGATGGAGGCCCATTAGTTTGTGTAAGCCCATGACACTCTGGAAAGATTATCATTTCTCTAATAGCCATAATCGGTTGAGTTATAGACTACCTATCTAGGATTCCTGGTTCTATTTTTTTTCCCTCCTTTTCGTTTGTTATATAAATTATTTAGTTGTGAAAAAGCCTGAACACATAAAAAAAAAAAATACAAACATGAGAAGTTTAAAAGACAGTAACTTGGAGACAGAACAACATTTTAACTATATAAGGATAGCTCACCGAAAGAAAGTAATGCTGAAATTTGAGACAGGACCATACCAAATTTCCAAATTTTGGAAAACAACCACTATATCCAAATCAATAGATAGTATCAAATGACGTTTCAATTCACAGAGATAGCAAGTAAAAGAAGCCGAAAAAATTAAAATAGAGAAAAGAGACGTGAAAAAAGTTGACAGAGAAAGAGGGACAGTAAGAGAAACTCACCACAAACAGAGAAAATGGCATTTACATGTAGCACGTCCAACAAAATCAATAATGTGAACATGTATAAGCATTTGATGTAATAAAAAGATGATGGAATTGGAAATGAACAATGCTACTTATATTAAACAACTGAAATTCCTACTACAAAGGAATCCATAAGAATACATAACTGGCAACTGAATTTACCAATGCAATTAGAACTGAAAATGCAATCCAAAAAGGAAATTAGCAAATTTGCAGAATACAAAGTAAAATAGAAACAATGATTAAAGCATTCCACACTAATCAAGCAAAAGCACCCAATTTAACCAACTGAAATTCTAAACAAATGCTGCAAAATTCAATAAACACGATTAAAAAAAACAGTAGAAGAAAGGCAATTACGATAAGGAAAATTATCACAGCAAACATTTAATTCGGAAAATAACCGAGTCAAAAACTACATCGCACAGAGAGTAAGACCGGGAACTAAGGAAATAAACAGAAGGAAAATACCAAGAAGAACTCACCTGCAAGTTGGATGAAGGCATCGCCAGGGTGAGATCAACAAACCTGAGAAAAAAAATACCCATAAAATCGATAATATAAATAATGGGAGTAGAAAGCCAATCAGAATAAAAAAAAAGAGGGATGGTACGAAATAACTACTACCGGAAGCGAACATAGTAACGAAATACCCACCAGATTTAAACTGAGACGATGTCGGACTCCAGAATCCAAAATGGAAGAAATCGATAAACTCGTCGGACAGTTAGATAAGAGCGCCACGAACATCAAAACCACAGAAATTGCGAAGAAAAAATAAAAGGGGAAAAGCAAGAGGTTACTGGTCATGCCGTCCCTTAGGTTGATCAGAGCTGGATAAGGCACCGGAGCCGAAGATTATCCCATGGCGGCATGAAGCGGAGGTCGGCATTAGGGTTAGGGATTGGTGGGAAGCTGAGCCAGAGAAATGGGTGAAAATGAACACAAAAGGAATTGAGTATGTCGGTTGTAGGAGCCAAAATTACAAAGGTTATCCCTCAAATTAAGACAACATGGAAGGGTAAATTTGTAAAAAACCGAATTTGCAATTGACACTGTTTAACTCCACGCCTTTTACCCACCAAGCAATGTCTTGGTGGTTATTACATTCCACTAGGGGGTGTGAGGTCATGGGTTTAAATCCCATCATCGTAGAAAGTGAACTCTAAAAAAAAAAAAAACATCCACGCCTTTTATACTATTTTATATATTTTATACTATATTATATTTGTAATGTCAAACTTATAGATGAAAATAGTTAGTTGTGACATAGAAATTATGACATATTATTTATTTTATTTACATTTGATATTATATTTATTAATAAAGTTTTATTTTTTTATTGTTTACTAATATACGAAATATACAAATAATTTTCAAACTATTAAAAGTATAATACTATAGAATGACCTAACATTGACTCAAATAAATTTTTTAACACAATTTAATAAAAGACTAATCTAAAGAGGAATCAGTCGTTAGTAAGAAAAAAAATTATGAAATCGTCCGCCGAAATTTTTTCTTTTAATTTCATTTAATATATTAAATAAACTTAAATTTTTATTAATTATTGTACTTTACAAAACATACATATTTTTATTTTATTTATTTATAATGTCTATTATACGTTGTTTTGATCTTTTTTATACTTTAAGCCATATATAATTTTTATTATGACGTCTCAATCTAATCACTATTAATATTCAATCACTATTGTCTATAAATATACTGATAAATATCGAACCATAATACTCTTTTCACAAATGAATTTTTTTTTACTCACTTATACATTTTTACTTGTTTTCTTGTAATTATGAATTTAGTTTATCAAATAATAATGTTATTTTTATTTAATTAATTTTAAGAAATAAAAGTTTCGTTTTATTTGTATTTGACCGACTTGATACCAACGCTATATTTCGCGTCTATAAATACAAAATAGACTACCTTCATTCCAACGCTTCATTTCTTGGCATCATTTTGAGGGTTATGTGATGGATTCGAGATGCGATTTAGGGTTTGCATAATTCTAAATCTTGCATTTATGATTTGTGGGTGAATTCCAGATGCTGCAATGCATCAAAGCGATTTAGGGTTACGAAATTTCAAATCTTGCCTCTGATTTGTGGGTGAATTCGATTGATTTTGTGGTGCGTATTTACTTCTCTTATATGGCTTCTTATCTCTATTTAGGGTTTGGATAAATTACTGTGGTGCCTAACGAACCCTGATGTCTGTTCCAAATGATTCTCTATTTAGGGTTTGCGAAATTATTGTCTTTGTTGGGTTTTGTTCGATTCTCTTAATGTTTATTTCATGTTGAACTGTTCCGTGATTCTAAATGCAAAAGAGTTATGTGCCTCATCATACTTTTGAATCCAATGTATTATAGTTGCTGCAACTGTTACAATACTTACTATGTGTTAATGCGTCTTTGCTGGTAATGGGAACTATTCTATACGGAAATCTGATCTGAGATTCGTTTCAGTTTGAACTATCCTGTGATTATTATTTTCTTTATGAAACATGAGGATAGTTTCGATTGTGTCAATTAACTAACACTTATGTAATACATATATGCCCCATGCATGAACGGTTTGTAACTTTATATAAATAGTCTGACCCTAACTCTGTATATAGTATCCATCTGGTATTCTTGTCTTTTCTCTGTGAATTGCAAGTTCTGTTCAATTTATTGATGGAATGTCCTTCACGGGGTTTGGTCTGTGGCTCCTGTCTATTGAACAAACTGATTTTACATGTTCTGAGCTTGATTCCATGTTAATCGTTATATATATTGTGACATTGGTCCTGCTTTATCCTATGATCAATTTACAATTTGACCGATGATTGTCTGGTTTATATTGTCGCGTTGGTTGCCTGGAAATATATGATCTGTTTACAATTTGACGGATAATTGTCTTGATTATACTGTTGCGTTGCTTGTCACTCGTTCTTATATATATTGTGATCTTGGTCCCTATGTCCCTGCTTTATCCTATGTCCCTGCTTTGTCCTATGTCCCTGCTTTATCCTATGTCCCTTCTTTATCCTATGTCCCTTCTTTATCCTATGTCCCTTATGTCCCTGCTTTATCCTATGTCCCTTATGTCCCTGCTTTATCGTATGATCAATTTACGATTTGACAGATAATTTTCCCATTCATACTGCCGCGTTGGTTGCCTGGAAATATTTGATCAATTTACGATTTGACGGATAATTGTCCCGTTTATATTGTCCCGCTGGTTGCCTGGAAATATATGCTCAATTTACAATTTGACAGATAATTGTCCCATTTATACTGTCCCTTGGTTACCTGGAAATATATGCTCAATTTACAATTTGACGGATAATTGTCCCGTTTATCCTATGTCCTTTATGTCCCTGCTTTATCCTATGTCTCTTATGTCCATGCTTTATCCTATGTCCCTTATGTATACTGTCGCGTTGGTTGCCTGGAAATATATGATCAGTTTACGATTTGACGGATAATTTTCCCGTTTATACTGCTGTGTTGGTTGTCATGCGTTATTATATTTATCGTGACATTGGTCCCTTATGTCCCTGCTTTATTCTATGATCCATTTACTATTTGACGGATAATTGTTCCGTTTATACTGTCACGTTGATTGCCTGGAAATATATAATCAGTTTACAATTTGACGGATAATTCCCCCGTTTATACTGTTGTGTTGGTTGCTTGGAAATATATGATCAATTTACGTTTTGACGGATAATTGTCCCGTTTATACTGTCGCGTTGAAAAGAATAAGATCCATTTTGCATCATATCTAAGGGACTCGCGTTGGTTGCCTGGAAATGTATGATCAATTTACAATTTGGCGGATAATTGTCCCGTTGGTTGCCTGGAAATATATGCTCAATTTACGATTTGACGGATAATTGTCCCGTTGGTTGCCTGGAAATATATGCTCAATTTAAAATTTGACGGATAATTGTCCCGTTTATTCTATGTCCCTGCTTTATCCTATGTCCCTTATGTATACTGTCCCGTTGGTTGCCTTGAAATATATGATCAATTTACGATTTGACGGAGAATTGTCCCATTGGTTGCCTGGAAATATATGCTCCATTTACGATTTGACGGATAATTGTCCCGTTTATACTGTCCTGTTGGTTGCCTGGAAATAGATGCTCAATTTACGATTTGACGGATAATTTTCCCATTTATACTATTTCCATGCTTCATCCTATGTCCCTGCTTTATCCCATGTCCCTTATGTCCCTGCTTTATCCTATGTCCCTTATGTATACTGTCGCGTTGGTTGCCTTGAAATATATGATCAATTTACGATTTGACGGATAATTGTCCGTTGGTTGCCTGGAAATATATTCTCAATTTACGATTTGACGGATAATTGTCCCGTTGGTTGCTTGGAAAGATATTCTCAATTTACAATTTGACGGATAATTGTCTCGTTTATCCTATGTCCCTGCTTTATCCTATGTCCCTTATGTATACTGTCGTGTTGGTTGCCTTGAAATATATGATCAATTTACGATTTGACGGATAATTGTCCCGTTGGTTGCTTGGAAAGATATTCTCAATTTACAATTTGACGGATAATTGTCTCGTTTATCCTATGTCCCTGCTTTATCCTATGTCCCTTATGTATACTGTCGTGTTGGTTGCCTTGAAATATATGATCAATTTACGATTTGACGGATAATTGTCCCGTTGGTTGCCTGGAAATATATGCTCAATTTACGATTTGACGGATAATTGTCCCGTTGGTTGCCTGGAAATATATGCTCAATTTACGATTTGACGGATAATTGTCCCGTTTATCCTATGTCCCTGCTTTATCCTATGTCCCTTATGTATACTGTTGCGTTGGTTGCCTTGAAATATATGATCAATTTAGGATTTGACGAATGATTGTCCCGTTGGTTGCCTGGAAATGTATGCTCAATTTACGATTTGACGGATAATTGTCCCGTTTATACTGTCCCATTGGTTGCCTGGAAATACATGCTCAATTTACGATTTGACGGATAATTGTCCCGTTTATACTGTCCCGTTGGTTGCCTGGAAATACATACTCAATTTACGATTTGACGGATAATTGTCCCGTTGGTTGCCTGGAAATACATGCTCAAGACATGATATTTCGTATGGTATATTGATTGATGGAAATTGATCATATATTGAAACAAGATGTTCACGGAAGGGATTTCTCCTTCCATCATCACCTATTCTTCGTTGATTAATGGTTTTTGTAGATAAGGGGATATTGAAACATCCATTGGACTTTTAGGTGAAATGATGCAGCTATTTTCAGATCAAAATCTAGAGCCAGTTTTCAAGTTAGTTGGGAAATATATATATTAAACGTGGTGACACGGAGAAAATCTCCAAGCTGCATCATATATGATGCATGCGGCTTTTGACTTTTGCTGGTGTTGTTTCTGATAAAGAGAAAGAGTTAGCTGTGCTTTCAAATGCTAAAGAAATGCTGGATGCATGTGTGCTGACGAATGAAGAGTGAGCATTGATTTTATGGTGAATATTTCTCTGATTAGTGGAAGCATCAATGTTTTTGCAGTCTCTGCAAATCCAGGTAATGTGGACGTTATTTGTTTGTATGTGTATCTCTGGTTTGCATGATACTGCTGATAAGTGGAAATTTAGTATCCCTGATGCGAACATAACCGACTATAGTTTTTCGTTCAACAAAGTCCTCTTAATAGGCTTTATAATGATCTAAAGTTCTAAACTAAACCTTTTGGGGACTCGCTGCTGAAAAATCCTTTGCATGAACCATCAACTGATTTCATCTGGGTTTTCATGGTCTCAGGATGGACAGGTATAGTTCCTTAGGACAGTGTACTGCCAAACTGATATGTTCCTTCGGACAGTGTACTGTCAATCTGCTGCCATTTAAACCCTTAGTGTTCTCAAATTAACACATAAAATTTCTTGTAGTTCACAGTTTGCCTCAAAGGAAAGGACCGCAGTTTAGGGCTGTTTTTCTCTTCTAACATCACCAGTTCATGTATTACGGTTTGCACATTGTGGAGCCAAACTGGCTGTGGGTTTTGGTTGTGGTCGTGTAAGTGTTATCCATGTTTTACTTTTTCGTTCAAGGCTAAAGCTATTATCACTCGCTTCATTTCCTTGTTCAGTTGAATTTTGATATTGATGCTAATGTTATGTCTCAGGTGGCGGTCCTTGACCTGATTTCCTTATTAATTCTGTTCTCTAGTGACTGTTTGTCAAGCTCTACCTCTCCATCTTACCTGGAAAAAGTCTGAAAATGTTAGTAGTTTTGTAAGAAACCCAAAACATTCAGAAACTGATATTCTAGTGAACAATGCGGAGGAAGTGTTGTTTGTCTTAACCAAGGATGCATTTCTTAACATTGTTGATGGAAGTACTGGTTGCACGATTAGTTCTCATCCATATCACCAGAAGAAGAAATCAATTGCAATTTCCATGTATGTCATAGGCAAGTATAATTTTCAATTAAAAGAAATGGAGACCTGATTGTTTTCCCCTCTTTTTGGTTGTACTTACAATTGATTTTTTTTTTGACTGAGGATGATACCTCAGAGCAATGTTCAACCAATCAAAAGCCTCCGGAAGATTCTTGTCATCATGAAGCTATTGATGAGAATCAGCCTATGTATAAAGTTATTTTAACAGGAATTAGCTCAAATAGCAGTGGACATCCTTCTTCATTAGATATTGCAGGCACCAGAGAAAGACTAACAGATCCACTTCTTTTACTTTGTTGTGAGGATTCGTTGCGTTTCTACGCTACAAAACATTCAGGTATATCTTTATACCCTTCTTTTAAGTTCCAAGGTTCCAGTGGTATCGTGTTCTCTCTTTGTTAGCTGCTTGATGTGTTATTCTTGGGGAACAAACAATCCATTTCTAAATTGAAACATGCAAATCCTTGATGTTGGGTCTCGACTTTGAAGAAAGATGATAAAGTTTGTGGATTGGTCTTGCTTTTTAGCACTGGAGTGATTGAAATCAGGTGAAGTGCTTACTGAACTGGTGTCATTAATGAAATGATCTTGACAATCGAGCACCATGTATTTTCAGTATTCTGAAATTGAACTAAATTGGCTTTTAAAACTATGATATTCACACCTTGTTTGTATTTGGGAAGGTCATTTCCAGATTTTGAGCTGGTGAAAGAAATCTCCATAATGTCAATTCTTAGGTGGAACTTCAAAGGAAATATGGAGAAGATGATGAGTTGTGACAATGGGAAGATTACACTAGTATATATTTCTTCTGACTTTTGAATTATAACATTGTGATCTTGATTCAGTGGGTGGCTTCTTTCTTATTTGTTAGAATATTGTAGGCAAATGGGTCTGAAATGGCCTGCATTTCAGCAGCTTCAGGCATCAGGCTGAATCCTCAGGAAATATAAAATATGCATTGGTGATATGGTATGTGACTTCTTGATCCACTACATTTTGCATTTATGCACTCGTCTTGAACATTATCAACTGTTTTGTTGTGACTACATACTCTAGTATTTCTTCTTTTCCTATGACAATTGAAACTTACAATATTATTTTTTATATATTCAACAACGGTGAAGTATTTGTCATGTGCTTATACTTCTTTAGGGTTCTCTATATCATTTTTGTCTATGGGTGTGCTTGTTGGCTGCAGATGGCTGAATATCGAATATCAATATATGGTCAGAAGCAAAGTGAATGGGATCATTTGGCTAGCTGCATTGAGAACAATGAGTTGTACAGTGAGAATGGTGTTTGATTAATTCAGGTATCAATATTGATCCGGTTTAACTCTATTTTCAGTAGGTTCTTGTGTAAAACTGCACCCACAAATTAAATTTCTTCCTTACTACTACTAATCAATATTACTGGTTGTAGCCTTTGCTAAGTCTCGCATTTTGTTCAAAAGATTTGTAAATTTAATTGCTTAAGATAATTTCATTTTCTTTTCTTTTCTTGGACAAAAGATCTGCAAAGATGGGCAGCTATTAGAAACTCATTGTTTTTTATTTGAAATGCTGGCATCTATAGTTCTGACAACAATGAAGATGGAAGTCAATTGTTTTTGAACATTTTTAGCCTTCTATTGTAACTTCCTACATTTAATTTATTTCTCTTTTTCAGCTTCCATGATTGTACAATATCTACTACAAGGAGATGGGGATTGTGACATCTTTCCAGAACATTCTAGACAATATTTTTTGTTCCACTGTTTGAGGTCACTGTAAACCCGGATTCACATCCTCAATTGCATGTTTTCTTGAAACAGGTTTGCTATTTTTGCTTTCCTAGTAATATTTTTTACTGCTTTTTAAGTGTATAAACATTACATTACATTACATTACATTACATTTCATTAAGATCTCTCTTTTCCTTTTTTTTATTAAACCTTTTCCACTCTGAATTATATTGACTTGGAATTGCACTGCATTCTCAGGTTGTTGGATTGGACTTGGTTGATGATGAAAGCAAGCCCGAAAGACCCCCTACAAAGCACATGCCTACTCCAGCTCAATGGACCAATGTCTTTAATCCTATCTTTTCATATTATTCCTATTACTGTTATGCCAACCTCCACACATTAAACAAGGTTTGTCTTCCTTTGATAACATCAGAACCCTTTTCCTATGTTTTCCCACGTGGTCTCAATGTCTCCCTTTCAACAGATGATACTCTCCAGATCCACCTAACAAAAGAACCATTGGTGGAAGAATATAGCATCGCTGCTTCTGTAAGCTCTTTAATTACTCCTTAAGACTTACACTTTTTAACTGTTGACGCTAAAATGGTAAAGATCTTTTCCCTACAGGTGTGGAGGTTGAGTTCATGTCATCTGTGTGAGATAGCCCGGAATTCAATCTACCAATCTCGTTTCTCTCATGCTTTAAAGGTATGTGCTTTGATTTTATTTACTCATTTTTTTATGGTGTATCCTCTGTTGGCTAATAAAAGAACTTGTGAATTATGTTTCAGTCGCACTGGATTGGGAAAGAGTACTACAAAGGAGGATCAGATGGAAATGATATTCACAGGACAAATGTACCTCATATTCGGGTGGAATTTCGTGATTTGGTACAAAAACCGTTTTCAACTGTCTTAAAAATTTGTTTTACTTGAAGCTTCTCTTTTCACCTTTATAAAAAAGAAAATGGCGCCATAAAATAAAATAAAAAGTATTTTCATGTGATCACCTATTGTTTTTCTTATAATCCATGTCTGGTGCAGATATGGAGAGAGGAAATGCAACAGGTATACCTTGGCAAGGCTATCACCCCCAGAGAAGTAGACAACTAATGGCAAGTAGTCACTTCTTCGGGGGTTCATTCTTGATGTGATGATATACAACATTATAAAGGTAATGCAGTCTAAGAATACATTATATCGTCATCTCGTTTACTTTATTCAGGAAGTGAATTTTCAGGTTGGTAGATGTTAAAATTTTGCAAAAGGCATCAAACCATCAAATGAGAAATGGTATGGTTGAATCAAACACAACATCCTAAGGGAAGTTGAACCAGGTTATAACAAAAGACTGCACATTTCGCACGCCTAATACTCTGACCAATGCCAACTGATATCCGGCTGTGATGTTCTCTGTGATGAATCAAATATAAAATATAAGGTGTAGCTTTAGTTGATATTATATATATCATACCTTAATATGAAATAATGAATTTTCTGGCGTTAGTATGTAATCTACACAGTCACTCTTGTGACATGTTTCTCTAGCAGTTAGCAGCTGCCACTTAAGCATACCCATCATCGGCAAGTTTTAACCCTCCCTGTACTTCGCCAAATTTTTATTTCTGCCTATATCTGAAAGATTTTCGTTGTCTTTTGAAGTATCCTATGATTATTCTAATTTTCTTGTGAAAGATGAGGATAACTTCAATTGAAATTTTGAAAAGAGTCCCTTTCTAACACAATATATACTAAATCATATAGCCGTGTCTCTGAATATCTTTTTCATGTTGAACTATTTTTAATTTGCTTGATGAAAGATGAGGGCAACTTCAATTGGAAATTAAAAAGACTCCATGAGTCCCTCCCGAACTCAGTATTTACTAGCGTTATCTTTCCCGTCTCTGAATGTATAAAGTGCGAAGAAGGTATGTAGTTGCTGGAACTGTTCAATGCATTCCTTCCTTTCTTAGCGAGTCATCAATACTTACTATGGTTTGGGACTGTCTAATTTTCCCTTTTAAGTACTGTCTCATAACTAATAGGTTTGTTATTAATAAGTCATCAATCCACGGATAAGCTTCTAAACACTAGGCAATGTTTTCTATCCACTGTGGTTTGTGATTATTGGTATGAATTTCACATTTTAAGCTGTGTGGATTATTTTACGGTTAAACGAATTAGTGATGGGAAGTCACAAAGGAGTTATTTGCATGGCTCCTTATGAACTAATCATAGGTTTCAAAATTTTATCCTATGTCCCTACTGTTGCTTTGGTTGCCTTACAAAATATGACCAATTCACGATTTGACCGATAATTGTCATGTGCTAAATCCAGTTATGTCTAATGCACTTAGTCCCTATTTCGGTTGAGCAAATTAGTGATGGAAAGTCCAGAAAGGAATTTTGTGTTTGGCTCATGATGAAGTAATCATGATGGTTCAGAGCTTTATCCTATGTCCCTGCTTATGATATTTATAGTAACAGATGATAGGTATCTAGACAGTCTTAAAATTGACGAATCTCTTGATGAAAGTGCTAAAAGTTATTCTCTATCCAACACCGTTGGTCTACAATATAGCCATAGCAGGGCTTTGCAAGTCCGGGAAGATGCTAAGAAAGTTATTGTCAGGTTTGTTAATTAGTGGCTTTAAGCCAGATAATTTCACATACTGCACCCTCGTTCATGGAATACTCTGCTGCTGGTTTTGTAAATGATGCTTTCAGCTTACGGGATGAGATGATGAAAAAGAGTGTTATTCTGAACATAACAACGTATAATGCTCTGATAAATAGGCTCTGCAAATCAGGAAATCTAGATCGAGCCCGGAGGCTTTTTAATAAACCTCACTTAAAGGGATTAACTCTAAATGTTGTTTCGTATGATATACTGATTGATGGCTATTGTAAATCTGGTAGCACTGCAGAAGCCTTGCATTTGAGAAACAATATTTTGATATATACCCTTAATATAGGAAATGGTAAAATCTTAGGCTCAAATGTTTTCAACCAGTAACAATGTTAGCTCTAGGTACATGTCAGTTTATTGGTTCCGTTATCTGGGCCTATCAATGCTCCTAGCTCGAAATGTTGAGTCCTAAATTTATTATTTCCAATGTTGATGCTATATCTGGAATGGAAGGAGACATCAAATTAATCAAATTGCTAACTGCGCTATGAACAGTCTGTCCGCTCAGAAAGGAAATGATGCCAAAAGGTCTGATGGTAACTCAGTCCATAACAGTTCCAAGTCGCCTTGGTGGTTGGTTAGAATGCTTTGGAGGCATTGCTAGAGATCATTAAGGACATTTTTGTGTGCTGCATCCTAGCCCCAACGGTGTTGCAGCGCCGTTGCTGATGGCAAAAGCGTTTGGTTGCAGAGAAATTCGAAGCTGGATCAAGAATATATATTGTAGTCGTGTTATTGTGGAAGATGATAATCAAACGGTCAACTTGGCAATGTAAAAGGCGAGTAACAATGATATTTCTCCCTTCGTAGTTATAGACACCGGATACAATATGTTTACTGATGTGTATTTGTTGGAATATCCATAATTACAAGAACAACTATATCTAGAATGGAAGGAGACATAAAAGTTATCAAACTGCTACCTATTGATGTTAAATATCTATCCGCATGGAAAGCGGCTAATGCCAAAAGGTCTGCTGCTAACCCGGTCCATAACAGCTCCACGTCAACATGGTGGTTAGTTGCAATGCTTTGGAGGCACTGTTAGAGATTATGAAGGGGTCAGGTTATGTTTGTAGTTTCTAGCCCGATTGGTGTTGCAGTGTCATTGATTGCTGATAGCAGAAGCGTTTGGCTGCAGAGAGATTCTAAGCTGGATAGTCGTGTTGTTGCCGAAGGTGATAATCAACCAGTCATCTTGGCAATGTAAAAGGCGAGCAACCACAATACTTCCCCTTTCAGAGATGTCTTGAAAAACTGCTTGATGTTTAAATCTGTAGTGAAGTCACTTCAATCTAGCTTTGCTAGGCGATCTGTCTGCTTACAATTTAGCTCATCAAGCTCTATATGCGGGGAGTTATGCGTAAAATGGAACTAGTTTTTTCTCCAATATGAGTTGTATTTTGCTGTGCTGTAAGCAATGAATTTCATGAACTTCAAATAGATGAAATAAAAGCTCATGACATGAGCAGCACATTCTTACGCATTGAGCTCTAAAGTTCAAATTTGAGAAGTCTTGAGCATGAATACTTTAAATTTTGGGCATTTATCCCCCTCATTCTATTTTTTATTTGCTAGTTTCCTAGTGATGAATTCTTTTCCTCCATTTCAACAAATACATATATCACAATGGATAAAAATGTACCAATATTATGTTCCATAATAAAAATGTGAAACTATTATTATAAGGAATTTGAGAAAAATTTTAAGCAAAATATTTATCTTACTTAAAAATCTACCCATAATCCTCAAAAAATATTTATTCGCCTTTTATTATTTTATATTAAACATCTTTACTCGCTTCTTCCGGTTTCCGCTCGATGTGGAATATCAAGGCTCACACCCTCCAAGCTATCGCAAAATACTCCTACAATGTTACGGCTCCCTGTAGTGCCATCAAACACCCTCCGCCACCGCCTCCGCCTCCGCCTCCGGCTATCTCCGCCGTCGGCATCACTCCGACGCGCCACCAGAAAAAACTACCTCCGCCCTAAAATTCTCAAAACCCTAACTAAACCCTTGACCTCAACTCCTCTCGAGATTGTTCCTGTAGAGCTCACAGTTCCTAATCCCATCCCACTCTCCCCGGAAAATGAGACATTTTTGGATACCCTTTTGAAGGAAGAGGATACCCTTTTGAAGGAAGAGGATGAAGCTGATAAAGTTGTGGAATTTCAGGCGTCGGAGATGGTTAAAAATGATGGGATTTTGAGTAAGATTTCTGGTAAGTTTGTTTTGAAGTTGTGTGTTTATTTGGTTGGGGCTTATGTTGTTCAAACAATCTGTGCTGTTTGGTTTGCGAGAAATGGCGATTCGTCGAAGAAAGATAAGAGGGTGGTTGAATTTGGTGTTGGAGGGAGTGTTTTGACGAATGGAAGCAATGTGGGTTACTTTGATGGTGCTGAAATGGAAGATAAGATTAATGAGATTAGGGTCATGGCGAGGGAGGCAAGAAAGAGGGAGAAAATCGAGAGGGAGGATGATGAGGATGATAATGACATTGAGAGGGAGATTGGTGTGAGGTTAGCTAAGTTGGAGAGGAGATTAAGTTCCAAGAGAGAAAATTTGCCCGGTTCGTTGATGAACTATTTGGGGCTTTTTGGGGGCGAGGAAGAAGAGGGTGGGGTTAAAGATAAGAATTTGGAATTGGGAGAGGATATAAAGAACTTGATGTTCCGAAAAAATCCGAGATATGGAAGTCCTTTGATGGATCCAAGGCCTAGTCCTAAAGGATTTTCTGGTTCAAATGGCAGAAATGGAAGTGATCCAAATGGTCATAGTGTTGCTGAGACTAGTGAAACAGATACTGAAAGGGAAGCCATGAATGAGCAGCTCAATTCATCTGAAACTGATGGGGACAATTTGAAGCAAGAGAAGGTGGATTTACGAAACGGATCAGATTCGGGTAATCTTCTGCTTCCAAATATGATTCATAGTCAGTAGTAATTGTTCTAAATTAATCAGGATCTATCGATTTTGTGTTCATTAGGAATTGCAGGTTCTGTAGTATATACTCAGTTGTTGTTTATTTACTCGGTTCGTCAAGTAAACTTACTGTAGATTTCACTAAAAAATTGCACCTCCATTCATTGAAATTTGATGTTTAGTTTATGAAGATGTTGCCGTACTTTGTTTTCTTTAAAAGTCTTTGACTTCACATTTAATTTTAAGTGTCATTTTGACCAATTTGTGTATAAAAACTGAATGGAATGTCGATATGACGTAGAAAGATTGTTAATTATATGTCAACATATCATCATATAATATAAGATGTGCTACGTGTTTGGCATATGAGGCTAGTTAGCATACTGTCAACTAAGTATCTTCTATGTCACATCAATGTTCCGGTAAGTTGTCTACGAGAATAGATCAGTGATTAGATTGAAGTTCAATGATATTTGTGAAGTTTAGTAGTTATTATGAAGTAGACAATCGGTGCTTTTTAACAAATTAGAGAAGCGGTTTGCTTAATAGTTAAAAGTATTAACTTGGTGATGCTGTTAAGGCTTTTTCTAACCTAGAATGTGTTTGTTAAGTGAAGTGACGGAACCATCCAGATCGAAAAATTTGGAAACAGAAGGACACCAGAAAGCTCGTAGAAAGCCTAATGGGTTTGCTTCATCAAGCAGAGAAAGAAGTAGAGACTCTGGAAAGAGGCCAAAGACGAAAGTCAAGGATAAACGATCAACTATACAGGCAGATTCTTGGTGGTTGAAACTTCCTTATGTTCTGGTAAGATATTAGAACTTTCACTTTTATTCTAAACTTTTTAATGATTTATAATATCTTTCCAAAGTAAATAAATTCACTAAGCTTTTTACCTTTTTCCAATTTTTCATCTCTATAGCTGATTAGTGTGTCTAGCATCTTATTACCTATCCCTGGCTAGCTTGGTAATTTCCTATGTGCAATAGGAAATGTTTGCTGTGAGAGCATTAATTTCGGAAACCTATAGCATTGGTTTTGTATCAGAATAAGCTACAAATCTGTCTCTAAAGTTTTTTCTTGAAGTGTAGATATATACCTTTAATTTAGGAAATAGTAAAATTTTAGGCTCAAATGTTTCCAACTAGAAGCAATGTTAGGCCTAGGTAACATTTCAGTTTATTGGTATAGTTAGCTGGGCCTGTCACTGCTCGTGGTTCAAAATTATTTCCAATGTTAATAAGTGCACTTACCTGAAAACATTTCAGCGAAAACCTTATTGTATAAGTTTATGGCAAACAAAAAAACAATTAAATTAGGAAATAGCAAAATTTTGGGTCACGGTTTCCAACTAGAAACATTCTTAGGTCCAAATAATGGATAAGAAACGAGTCCAAAGTCTTACTATTTTCTATATTGAGGGTATATATCTACACGTATCCAAAAACATTAGGGTCAAATTTAGATTATATATAAGAACGGCAAACAAGAACCAATTTCTTATAACAGATTGATATGTTTTTTTTCAGGCTATTCTTATGCGCAGAGGCCCAGAACACGAGGCATCAGGATTATTTTCTTTGAGAACAGATAATAGGAAAGATGATGGAGGAGAGTCTTCTTATACAGTTGCTTTTGAGGACAGAGGAGATGCCAATAACTTCTGTTATTTGCTTGAAGCATTCTTTGAAGATTTAGGGGACTTCAGAGCTGATATAGTCCCGCTCTCAACTAAAGTAAGAATTCTTAACTTGATTTCTCCGAGGTCGAATTCATCTGCTTGCATGCTTGTAATTAGAAGCAAAGTAAAAAGAAACAGAAAAGTATGCCATGCATTAGGAGTGGAGGAAAGAGCTGAAAACTTTATGAAGAAATAGATCAAAAATTAGGCTCTGATGTCAATTGCATGTACTGGAAGCAGCGTTTTTGCTAGCATCCTGTTGACTCGGCTGAATAATAGAAAGCTTGAATTCTATAAACTTGTTGATTCTGCGAATATCATGAATATAGGAAGAAATTAGAGAAAATTTTCTTTGAATTGTTATTCAATCTCGAAATATGGCAAAAATCCCTTATTATTCTTATAAATGGTGAACGGGAAACAAACCGAACATTTAAAGAAAACGTAGCAGATAAACTTTGGGCAGAAAACTCTCTTCCTCAACAGGATCCCGCTAAGAGAAGTTTCAACATATACGTGCAAATTAGTTGATAATATCAGGCCATGCCCGTGTCTTATTTCTCAATTCTTGGTAGAAATATCATGCTCATGACTTGTGACTTTAACCTCCAGTTTTCATGAAGTTTCCGGTTATTTTCTCCGCTCCCAGTCCTCCATTGCATCAGTATGCTACAAGGAAAATACTTATTTCTTCAATGATTCTTTTAGGATATCGAGGAGGAAGTGAAATCCCGTACGAAGAAGATAATTGTTGTAAAGAAGGGGCAACTTAAGCTCTATGCTGGCCAACCATTTGAGGAAGTTGAGATGGCCTTGCAATCTTTGATTGATCAAGATTGAATGCACACTTGTGAAGTAAAGTATCAGTACGAGCCAGAGTAACTAATTCTGTATAGCAATCTGAGAATTAAAGGGCGATTTTCGTTCCAGATCATGGAGCTCTGGCTTAGCAATTTTGTAGAGAGATTATGTTATTAGATTTGAGAACCATCAGGATGATCGGCATAACAGAATGATGTTATTGTTTTGTTTGTTTTATGATGTTGTATTCTTTGTTTTAGAATAGAAATTGTATTTCCAATGAAGTTTTGATCTTTGAAATAGAAAGTGCAAAATTATGATTATCGTTGTCTTTCAAGAGTAATTTTACCAATAATATGATTTGTGAAGAGAATCCCCATTGATGATTCATGATTGTGAAGAGAACCCCCATTGATGATTTTCTGAAATTAAGTATAATTTGCAAAATGCTGGCCCCCTCGATTGTATCATTTCTTTTTGCTGGGAAAATATACTCGGTAGCCGAGTCGAAATCTTAAAAATAGGACATGTAGGCATTTGTAGCCATTTCAGTAACATGATAACTTCTGAAAAAAAGGGCAGATATAATTGATGCGCATGTAAAACGTAGAATTTTACATAGATTTGTTCCTTCTAATTGCATCTTTAACTCTAATTATACTACTCGTGCAACCGAAATTAACACTGAAATCTACTGTGAACTAGTAATTTTGGCCACAGAAAGAGCATCAAGGGCTGATAAATTGGATTGGCAAAAGCTCTGCCATGATTCCTGTTTGAGCTCTTGCTCTTCATGTTCGGTGTATGCTTCAAATATAGCCGTTACCAACTTCCGTGCTGCTTCTCTTGCCTCTGGTAGCCTATCCTTCAACAAATTTGCAGCCATTTGAAGCAACAATTCCAATCCAAACTCTTTCATTCCTTCTAAACCCTGGAATTAAAACCACATGGTAAACCTTCTAGTCAGTATCGTCTTACATAGAAACGGGTACAGAAATGGTTAAAGATTAACCATATTTGTAGACAGTATAGGAAAACTGAAATGTTGGAAAAACATGCAAATAATGAAAATACAAGAATAATCTTGAAGGGAGTGTGAATGTATTGAGCCAATGAAAATACAAGAATAATCTATGTTACAACGACAAGGGTTGTATTAATCTTCTGAAAACAACATTTGAAAAAAGAGGTTTCGAGTTTAAAACCAAAGTTTCCATACAAGAATAATCTATGTTACAACGACAACGATAAGTGCAATGCTTTAAAACCAAAGTTTCCAAACAACATAATCTGCATTAACAAGCAAAAGTAGGCAAACAACAGCTGAGAAATGAGAATTTACCATGTTGGAGGCACAGTTGGAGATGCATATCGCAACTTTCGCCCTGATCCTAAGATTGGCATGGCTCACATATAGCTGCAGTTTTTGCAGCAGAGGCAGAGGGCTAATGGATTTCACCATAGCCTTTAGTGCTAGATCAGCTTCATCACACACAAACCGCTTATCTTGAGAAGATTTGAGGAGCAACTGCAAAAGCTGTTTAAAAAAAAAAAACCAAAGTCATCATCAAGAAACTTGGGGATAGAAAAAACACCAGCACAAAGAAAGAAGAATAATAAAGCATTGTTCCATTCTTAATCTCACCATGTTATCAAAGACATCAGTAGTGAAGTTGAGTAATTTGTCACCGAAGACTTTGAATATATCAGTTGAAGCCATGATTGAAGTCTTACATAAAGCACTTCTTGGGTTCTTCATTGCCTTCACCACTACCACCACTACCTTTTCCCTATAAAAATTAAACATATTTAGATACTTAGGAGTCAAAGAATTTCACAATCACAATCAAAATGTTTAGAGTGAGCAACATTTCAGTGCTCACATTTAGATTGAAGGAGCTTAAACTTCTAATCTTGTGAGTATACTTATGGATTTGGCTGCACATCTAAGAGTTAATGATCTTTCCTAGTTATATATCTTTCACTTATCTCATATTAACATCAATAACTACCAATAAATTTGCCTTTAGCACGTAATTTCAACGGATAAGCCTATGAAATTATTTAATTAAGCAATTGAACTGGGATAAAACTGAAGGATCCAACGGATGTTTCAGAAAATGAACATAGTTATGCTCAACTATCAAACAATATCTTTCATTTAGAGTGGGTTTAAACTAGTAAGTGCGTGATTTTGGCTTGCCATGTGTAAGGGTTCCAGTTCGCCCGGGTACGTTCTCCGCCCAAGGATCTGTAGAACTTCAAGGAAGCTTTGGGAAGAGTTATGAAGAGTTATGTCGGTGACAGGGTTCCATAGATGTTGGCACTGACTTAAGCGATCCACCCTAGTCCACGGCCAGAGTGCAGAGTGGGCGCTCCTAAGACGGTCGAGGCTTTCGGAATGTTGACGGGTTGACTATCGGGGATAGATAGACCCCTTTGGTATGTGGGTTGGTATATGGGTTGGCTGGCTTAGAATGGCGATCCATCACGCGTGTCAATGACATATACCAACCACTACAACTTTTACAAACTATATTACTCTGTTGAAATGATTGTACTCATTCTTTTGTCAGCTTACACGCGCGGATTGTACGAGTTATAATCTAAGGTTCGTGAAGTATCAGTCTGCTTGTGATATAGGCGGACCACAGTAGGACCATTTGTCCACCTGATGGACTCAGAGAGTTTCATTTATTCTTTGTCTGCCTTCATAGCTGTTGGGGCGAGCTAGAATCATCATATATGCATAAATAGTTTGAAATTCATCCTAAATGAAGAAATGCTTAAGCAATCAACCACAAATGTCCCAATTTCCCCAATTTCTAACCCTAGATTGCAACGCAATCAACAACCAAAAAACTCAGAATCAGTTCATATATCAAAGAAAAACTATCTTACAAAATTGGTAGCAGCAGAGAAGAGTGATGCAGAGCAAATCGCCTAGCATTGTTCAGCGAGTCACACACCTTCACCCAATCCTTTGAATCCAACCCGTCAACCAAACCCTAAAAACCAAATCAAAACAAACCCTAATTATAATCAGCAACAATTCCCACAAAGTTAGACTGTGGGTCGCGGTTTTACACCTAGGTATATAAAGAAATTCGCAAGAATTTCTTTTCAGAGTAAAAAATTCCTATTGCAGCTCATACATTGTCGAAAAAAATAGGATTTTTTAACAAGAAATGCAGATTCCTGACGAAAATTCTAGGTTCCCAATAAAAAAAGATGAGATTTTCAACAAAATTTAATATATTTTGACACTATTTTACAGATTTGGGAGGTATTTAATGTCAAAAAACTTCTTTTACTATAAAGAAATTTCAAGCGAGGGGCCAGAACTACTCGTTGTAGGGATGGAAATCATCACTGGTAGTGATGGTTCCGGGACCTCTGCCTAATAACCATACTTACTTGGATCTTCAACTCAGGATCCGGGATTGGTTTCAGATTCTCCGACGAGATATAATCGATAACAACAGCAGCATCTGTTGCAACTGGAACAATGTTTTCATCATTTACGCCGAACTCGAGCTGTTTCTGCATCGGATTCGAGACTTTTACTTGCATTTTGGGTCTTTCTGGGGTTAATGGGAGAGCGTTATCAATGGGTCTCAATGCCATGATTGGAATTTTTGAAGAGATTATGTAATGGAGGATTTGATTTGGTGAAGATCGTTATTTATGGGTCTGCTTTCAATGTCAAATCTTAGTTGCCTCTTCTGAAAATTTGAATTTTTAAACAACATCTTTAGAGACGTTAGAGCTTTTTTTGTAACGGTCACCAAAATATTGACTTTTCGGAGGGCAGAATTATGTGTAGTCGGTAGTATCTAAAACCGTTTTTGTAAATCGTTACAAACAAATTTTTGACATGGGCCGCATTTGACTTCCGGGCTATTGCTAAGAATGAATGGGCCGATTAATTTCATTAAATTTCGAATTAATCAAAATTAGAACAACGAATGAATGAAGGATGTAAAAAGGTATAGAGTTAGATTAAATTTCTTAAATCTAAGGAAAAGTAAAGATAAAGATAAAGGGATGGAAATTGTCAGCTCACACATAAATTGATAATGATTTGCTTTCGAGTTGATTTTTTATTTATTGGGTGGAACCCTCGATAAAGAGAAATTATATGTCTAAAGTCTTTAAAAATTCGATATAGACGTTTTTTCCTTATCTTGTGGATTATTTATGGTACAATGTAATGTATTTTATATACTTGTATTTGGAGAATTAGCTAATTTTTGCCACTTTCACTTTATTTCGTCTAAATTGCACCAAAATATCACTTGCTTTCATTTGATTTTCGCTGGACTTTCATGTGAGTTTTCATTTGGTTTCTATGTTGTTTCAGGCATTTAAGTGGAAGGAAATATATGAGATCAATTAGAGAAGATAAAGAAAAGTCATAGAGCAAATAGGGATTGACCAACACCATTTTGGAGCTTTTATGATTCAGACAATGTGACATGTCGTGTTAGAAGTCCATATGATGTGTCAACAACATGCCAAAGAAACAACATGGCTCATTCTGCATTTAGTTAGAGTAAATGTCGAAAAACATTGTTGGAAGACATGTCAATACGTCGTGTCACTCAATCAACATGTCGAGTCATTCCACCATGCATTTCAAAATAAATAACAACTTGTGTGTTTTCTAGAGAGATATCGTACTAACACGGGAATGTCACATGAGTGACATGTGTCACCGCGGGTTAAGCATTTTTGGATGCATTTCAACAAATTCATCCACTTAAGAGCTCGTTTTGAAGACTTTCTGACCTACATTCAAAATTTGCAAAACTTAAAGTTTGTTTCTGATCAAAGTCTTAGCTTTCATGTGAAAACTGAATCACCTAAATCCAAAATGATATGAAGAAGTTGTGGTCAACTTATCAAAGATTGTCAAAACTAAAATGACTTGACACACAGTTAACATGGTGTATCACCTGGTTTCCAACCAATATTCAACGCATTTTTGCACACAAAAATCGACTTTGAAGTTATGGTATTGCTAGTAATCTCTCTATAAAATTCCTTAACTTTTATGTGTAACTCATTCGTGAGCTAATCCTAAAATTCACCCATTCCAAGCTTTGCTCTTTTCATCGTCCATTGTCAACAACATCTTCAAGCCACTCCTCCATTGTTGCTCATCAAGCTCGTGAGTTTCACCTCCGAATCATAAATGATGGCAAGAATTTGAGTTAGCTTGGTTAAATGAATGATTTCTCTACCTTTATCTTTATTAATAACTTCCTACTAATTGTACCATTTACACTTTTGTAGTTCATGTATGAACTTCAATTTACTCTTTAATGAATCTATATTTGCTAATGAATGTCATTGTGTTAATGATAATGTTATTGCAAATCTAAAATTTCATTAGAGTTCGAATAGGAAATCTCTTATCGGAACTGTTAAGTTAGAAGTCGTAGGTACTAACAACACCATGAGACATAAGGACTACATTTGAGTTAACTTTGCGCTTAGATAGGATTCTAAGTTAAGCACCTTACGGGTTTACTAATGCCGTTATAGTAATTGTTGTAAGATTAAGTGATGTTTTTTTACATTGAATTCTTAAGTTGAATGTTTATTTGCATTCAGAATCACACCACAAAACGCTGCGTTTCGTGCTCAACTTTTTCTCCCTCGTGTCCATCCATATCTCACAGATATAGTTTCCTTGTTCGTCCAATTTTATATACTGTAAAAAAAGCGAAAAAAAACTTTTGATATGCTCATGATCAATGGCGTCCTTCCGTCGCTAAATTCAATCTGGAACAAACCCCTTCACTACGACCTAACAAATGGAAAGTCAATATCCAGAGCAGCAACAACCCCAGCCTCAGCCTCGATCATACGGAGCTCCTATCAAAATGACCATTCAGCCCTCCGATAGCAGCACCAGAGCACTCGATTGTAATCTTACTTCACTCTGTGATCATATTCAGATGGAGGGTTTCAATTCTGGATCGTTTTCGGATATCGTTGTTCACGCTATGGGCTCTACGTATCGTCTCCATCGCCTTATCTTGTCCAGAAGCTCCTACTTCAGGTTCGGATTTTCGGAATTGGGTTTCGTTTCATTGCTTCATTCGCACGTGGTTTCGGAGATTGGGGGTTTTTGGGGAGAGGGTGTTTGGATATTTGTGTTGTTCGGGTGGGATTTTAGGGTGTTTGGTCTTTTGATGTCGCGGTAGGAATGTGGTTTGGGTGGCGTTTATGGTTCTCTTTTTGGGTTTGATTGTTTGATTGGAATATAGATTTGAGAATTGTGCAAATTTGTTTCAATGTTATTTGAAATTTTGAATAATTTGGTTAGTTGTAACGAAATTTGAGGGGTTTTGATGTTTTGATGTCCTGGTAGGAACATGCTTCATGGTCCTTGGAAGGAAGCCAGTTCTCCTATTGTGACCTTGCTTGTAGATGATAAGAATGTTAATGCAGAGGCAATTGGAATGTCCTTAGCTTATCTTTATGGGCATCTTCCTAAGCTTAATGATAACAATGCGTTTCGTGTTTTGGCTGCTGCTTCATTTCTCGACCTTCAGGTATTATACTCATCATTGCCATTGGCTTGATTCCATGATTCTTAAGGATCAGTCTTTATGTGTGGGTACGTTTTTTACAATTGGGCATATCTTTGCAGGATTTATGTGCTATCTGCACTGACTTCATTATATCTGAATTGTGGACATCTAATTTCTTGGCATATCAGGTTAAGTTTGATTAATATATCAATTTCTATGTGTTATTTACACGTTCCTCTTGGTATAGTTTTCAGATCATACTTCTGTAATTCAGGTATTTGCAGAGGGCCAAGACTATGGCATGCATGGAGAGCGTGTTAGAAGCGCCTGCTGGGGCTACCTGTGCCAAAGTGGTGCCATGGAATTGAAAGAGGTAAAAGTACAAGTGATCAATATAAATGCTTGCGTGTAATATGATGGATCTGGCATCTATGCCCCCTTCTTATTCTCAAGGGTGCGTCTCTTGGGAAAAGGGGGCATAGTCCTTAACAACACGAGTAAGATTGAAAGGTGAAGTTAATAACTTGTGAAAGTATTTACAGCCGTGATATCGTACAGTTCATATTGTCAAAACTAGCAATATAGCCTTTGGAAATTAATAAATATAGTCAATACTGTTTATTTTTTTTAATATATCATGGTTAGTCTATGACTTTAAGCTGGTAGCCATGAGTGTTTTTCTATAGTGACCGAGTTACAAAGGAACCTACAAATTTGAGAAAGTCATGATAAACTGCTGAATCATCTATCTTACCGAGTGTTTGCAAGTATGATTTTCAGCTTTAACGTACATGCTTCATCTCTTTATACTTTTTTCTAAACGGCTTTTGAAATTCGAAGAATGTTATTTGTATGATGTGCTGCACTTTTCAACCTAGTGTGATTCTCATTACATTCTTTTGTCACTATTTGAGTTCAGCTTCAGCTATCTTGTTTCTTTCTGCTCATTGTTGATTATTGTTCTAGAATAGGAATGCTTGTTGCGTCTTTAGTTGCAAGCTTCTTGTTGAGTTCCATTTTTCATTTTAAATAAATAAGGATAATCTATTGTCCTTTTCAATTTCTGACATTTGGCCAATCATCTTTCTGTATTGTTGATCCTTCTGTTGTAGTAGGTGCTTCCAAAACTTTCTTCGCAGACTGTACATGCTCTACTGACCTCAGATGAATTATGGGTACCCACAGAGGAGAAACGGTAAGGGGGCGGAGGTTGGCAGAATTATGTATTATATTGGTTACCGATTTCTTATTAAGTTAGATAACTTTGTGCTTGTTTTTGGTAAAAGGTTTGAACTGGCATTATACACGCTTCTTGTTAAAGGTGCACTTTGCAAGACAGAGCATTCTGAGCAAGGAAATTCTGTTGCTGAGATGGGTGTGGACAGTCATTCAGACTCTTTCAAATCAAAAACTTTGGTTGATAATTTCTCTAGAAAGAGGCTGGAATCAGAACTAGGACCTTGTGTAAAAGATGAATTAGAAGGCCAAGGTGCAGCTCATGATATTCTGGTAGAACTTATTGATTCTGTGGCAGACTTGCAAGTTGTAGTTCCCGGTTCCAAACAGTCAAGCTTGGATGCTAGACATTCTTCTGCTGTGGAACAGTCTTCATCCTCGAGTAACTCATTTTTAGAAATGAATGGAAATAGGACCTCATGTTCTTATGTTGAAATGCCTACTAGTATTGGAACAACTGGACGAGGAACTAGTGGAGTGGTTGCTATGGAGGGCCCATCTGATGCTAGCTCGTACAATTTAAATAATAACAATTGGGTTGCAGGCGATCAATCTGGTCATGGCACATCAATGGAACAATCCTGTACAGGACTCATGCTTAATGATTGGGGAAGATGTGGTCCACCGTCTATTTCGTGGGGTGGTAGGGTTGTCGGCAGAAGGCAGGTCAAAAGTTACGCTAAAGGTAACTGTGGGGTGCATGGGGAGGACTATGATACATTTGTAAATATATTCGAAGGAGGTTCTCTTTTATACTGCAATATGTCCTTTGAGGCATTGTTAAATGTTAGAAAGCAGCTCGAAGAATTGGGATTTCCTTGCAAAGCTGTGAACGACGGCCTTTGGCTGCAGGTTGGTACCTGAGTTATGTCTGATCCTAATATTCTTCGTGTTAGCCGCATAACAAAAACAGCATGTCTTGCTTTAGCCGAGAGATTGCTATGAGTCCATGCTAGTTATGGCTCTTTGACCCACTAATTGAGCCATTGACTTTGTTCATTTTCTTCATTCTTGACCATCTGGCTTATCTCAGTTGTTTTATGAAGCATATTACATACAATTCTTGGTTCAGTCTAGGAAGCTGGTGGGTAGTGTAATTACGGGTCTCATTTTATCTGTATATTGGAAGAACTTTCACTTTTTTCTTTCCAATGCTTTATTTTTACCCCACAAGCTAAGATTTTACTTGTGTCTTTTTAATGAAAATGCTAATTTTTATAATCATTGACCTATATTGTAGATGCTTTTAACCCAGAGAGTGCAAGAAGTCAGCGCTGACACATGTAAGGTTTGCTGCTTCGCAAGTATGGCCTGTGCTTGCAGACAACCGTTCGGGTTTTCACAAGGACTTTGTACGACAAGTTATTACATGCAAGAGCATGAGCAGAATAATTCTTCCAATAATATGGGAAATGTATTTGTTGCTGAGTCAACTCAAGGTGATGGGAATGGACTCTTTAGGTCAGAACGAGTTCATGTTAGGGGGCCTATTGATGGACTTGCAGGTATTGGCCGTGGAACTACATTTGTTCCAACAGCAGCATGGCCCCCAACACGTTTTGTCTTTTCCCGTGTGCCTTTTGGTATGGGAAACAGAAATTGCCAGCAACCTAATGCCAATGAAGATTCAGAGAGAACTGATCACAGTGGCGATGTAACCGGAGATGGTTTGACCGCTCTGGTTGGTTTGAGCCCAGGAGGGAGTGGGCCCACTAATGTTCATGGCGAGCATGTCGGTTCTGGACCGTCCATGTCAGCACCATGTAGCCAAGGAGTTTCTGGGCAGATGCTCGATGCACCTGAGCATGCTATTGGTATTGAATGGGAGAACACAAACAGTTCCTCTATATCTTTAGATATGAAAACACCTTTGAGTCATTTCCCTCCATTTAGGTTTGGGTGAGTTAAATTTTCTTACTGCCCTAAAACTTGGTCTCCTTGAATCAGTAATTGCCTTGAAGTTCTTAAACTATGATCCTTTTGCATATCGTGATAGCTGTGTTTTGATCAACTCTCGACTTTTAAATATTATCTATGACTTTTATGTTGCTCTGTTGTCTGTTCATCTGAGAGTGTTACTTTTCCCTCTACATCTTTTGACCTGTTATATTGGAAGTCCCAAGTTGTGCTGTAACTCAGTCGCTACGCTCAAAGAAAACTCAGTCATGATTTTGCCTATTTTTCCTTATTTGAATTCCAGTTTGACTTCTTACGTTTAGGGGTGTGAAAATGGCTTGTCGTATCATGATCATTTTATGTGATATATATGCCACATGATTGTATATGATTTAAGTGCAATAATAATGATATCATGATTTGTGTTACTGCTTTTCTGTAAATCGTGTTATTATGTCAAAAATTGACAGCTCAACTCATGATATCATTTGTTTCCTACTTCTCTTTTTGTAAATAAATGAACGCATTTTTTAACTGCATTCTTTTTATTTTCTGACTCGGCTATCTGGTGCAACAGGATTGAATTTGAGGATGTGCATAGGCTCAATGATGGCCAAGTCAAGCACTCCCAAGAATATTTTTATGCTGGTTCTTTATGGAAGGTATATGCAATATCAATAGAGCATTCTGCATAAGTTTCTAATTGTGTCGAGGGCATTCTTATTCAAATTTAATGCTCTTATAGACTATACAAGTCAACTTTAAAATAAATTTAATTTTATAGGTTAGCGTTCAGGCCTTCAATGATGAGGATCCTCAAGGACGTCGAACTCTTGGTAAGTATTCTGTTGATGAGAAGCAATTTTGTTGAAGACAATGCCTGTTTTCTATTTATTGGAACTAAAATAAGTTACTATGCTATTTTCAGGATTGTTTCTTCATCGACGCAAGGCAGAGCCTGCTGACCCTTTCAGAAAGGCAAGTGTTTCTTCTGGCAAATTGACATAGATGCTTTATGGCATCAATTAGCAGGGAAATTCCCTTTTTGTAGTATTTTTTTGTTTGGTTTCTATTATAACTTGATCTTAAAATTACTTGTTTTCAGGTTCACGCATATGTAGACTCCCGTGAGAAGGTCACTGCCCGCTATCAGGTGAAGTTTTTAATAAGTTGCTGTTAAACTATGTAGTAGGGTGGTTATTCCTTGTGTTCGTGTTGACTCAATTGTTTAGTATAAACTGAGTCAACCATAAAGCAACGTAACCTTGTAATGTCAACTTAACCAAGTTAGTGTTGTTTTCATGCCGTGTTCTCAAGTCACTAGAAATTTTATTAATACTTTTGTTAATGGTTACATTTACAAAAGTTCGAGCCAAAATAGGACATTTTAAAATGTGGGAGGTTTGAATCATGTTCATGGGTGACGATAATAATTCCATTAAAGTGACATAAATATACGAGAGTATGTAGGAATATTTCTAAATATCCGTCATTTCAGAGTTAGCTGGTTTTCCCTGATCTAATCCTCAAATTTGCATGCCAATTCACGGCAACTCAAAAATGACCTGTTACCTGTTTAATAAATCACTAACCCGTTAAATCTGTACTGTCCATCTCACTTTATTAGGTTGTGTACACAATTGCCACCTCTAGGCGCATTGTTCATACGAAGATGCATTGTAATAATGCGTTCTGTTGTGACTTTTGTTTCAGTTGATTTGTCCGTCAAAGAGAGAAGTTATGGTGTTCGGAAGCTTTAAACAACGAGGTACTCTTCTACCTAAAGCTCCCAAGGGATGGGGCTGGCGAACTGCTTTGCTATTTGATGAGCTTTCAGAACTTCTTCAAAATGGGACCCTGCGAGTGGCTGCTGTTGTACAGCTTGTATAGTATCCAAAGGTAAATGTCCCCAAATTCATATCCGTTTCAGCCTCAGTGTACTGATTCTTGAGGCAAATTTAAATTTCTCACTAATCTTTCGTTTTTTCAGATGCGCACTATAGTACAAATGCTCTATTTATGGGGGTAAAATGCACCGACGTTCATCAAGTCTGAGGTCTGCTTCACAAAGGTCATTGAACTTTATTTTTATTTCTTTGGATAAATCGTTGAATTGAACTTCACATTTGATTTAATTAAAGCCATTCTGTCAGTTTGTAAAAATTCACTACAATGTTGACATGATATAGAAAATAGTTGATTATATGCCCACTAATTGTCAATACTGGACATTTCCATGGCAAAAACGTGGCATCCACATATCATATCCTAAGCTACAAAAATAGTATTAAAATATACGAAGTTTGATATGATATAGTTAACTATTTTCTGTGTATGTCATTATTCCGGTGAATTTTTATACACATTGGCTGGAATGACTTATCGAAACCAAGTATGAAGCTTAGTGTCCTTATTTAAAGAAGTAAAATATAGTAACTTTGTGAAACAGATCCCCGATATCAGTGAGTGTCGGTGCAGTTTACCTTCCGGTTCTGCCCAATTCTGGTGATTGTTTTGCTGACGAAAAATGTGTACATAATATATCAGCTGCTGATTATTGGCTAGTCCAGTCTGCCAAGCATCAAGATGATCAGAGTTTGTTGTTGGATTGATAAAATATTCTGGTTATATATAAACTTTCTTAGTTTATTTTGGTCCCTTGAGTTTCTGACTGTTTGTATTTTTAAGTGAACATGAAGAAACATTATATACTTGTATAAATGGATGCATTATTTCGCATAAATGTTTAATGACTATTTAAACCTTTAAAACGATCTTTTTGTTCTCTCAATTTGCTTAAACTGCTAAAACGCTCTGCGAGCTACCGGTAGTTTAAGAAAATTGTAGTTGGTAAGGTCGCTTGAGGTGGCAGCAAGCTTATTTTGAATGTTTAGAGGATCATTTGTGTTGGATTGTAAGTAATAATTCTGAATCTGTAAAAAAATTTAATGTTTTTGTTCAAAATCTGATCCACTGTGCGACTATTATAGAATTTAGTACAATAAAGGTGTGCAATAGTATACAAAACCTTAATGTTAAATTTATTTTCAAATTTAAGTTAAGTTTAAAAAATATAACAACATTGATAGAGGTGGCAATTTCGTGTTTCATGTCGTGTCAATTTTCGTGTTTGTGTCAAAACTCTAAACACAAACACGACATGGGAAATATTTCGTGTTGATATTCTAAACCTAAACACGGCCCGCTCTTAACACGGAAAACACAAAAATTACAAAAAGTAATTAAGATTGTTTTAACACGACAAGACACGACTCGATCCGGCCTATATGAAGAATGTAACTTATATATAAAATATCACTCATCCTTCATGAGATTCATTAAACTACAAAGATATAACAAAAAAAATCATCACACAAAGTCAACATAAGGCATAAAAGTCAAATTACAAATAAATTTCGTGTCGTGTTTGTGTTTGTCGGGTAAACACAAACACAAGACAGAAATTAACGTGTTATTTTGTGTTAACCCGAAGATGACAGTACAAACACGAAAAAATTCGTATCATGTTCGTGTTGTGTTATCGTGTTCCGTGTCATATTGCCGCCTCTAACATTGATAGATCCTGAAATTGGTAGTAACATATAAATTTATTTTCAATTTTAACTTTATAAAGCTTTCCTCTTTTTTAATGAAAAACAATGATGAGAATATTAGAGGGAGATCATGAGTTTGAATCACACTGAAGTGGAGGATTTTCCACTGACATTTAACGTAAGTGAAGTGACAAAAAGAAAAATTGAAAAAAACAAAAGTCATACATTCCAACTATATCGTTATCCAACATTAATAATAATTAAATTATCATGGTTTGTCTTCACCTAGTCGGTCATCATTAAATCAAATCTAATTTTGTCAAAAAAAATCAAATCTAATTGTGTGATCCTAGGATAGAGAATGTATTCCACTTAACAAGGCTTAAATATGTTTCTAATTCTACTCCATTTCTTCTTCTTGTGCTGCAAATGCAATCATACATTATATTATATCCTATTGTATGGTTGAAATGGAGTGATGACTTCAAATTCATATCCGGATGACATTAGCAATGCTATGAGAAATCGTCGTCAAAGCGACGTGTTCGTAAAGGCAAGTAAGGTGTTTACTAGGTGTTTTGTCTTTTTGGTTGTTCGGAGTCATCAAGTCCAACTCAACTGTGACTCATGTTGAAACTATGTGGAAAATATTTGTTCTTTTAGTTACTCATTTCGTTTCGTATATTTGACCGTTTGGAAAATTTCTTTTTCAAAATATTTAATATTTTACATCTTTTAAGAAAAATTAAATGAACTTTTTTCAACTTTGTCCACACGATAAAAGCTTAAAAATTTGTAAAGTAATTTTAAACATTAATTACTAGAGTTAGTGTGTTAACTTTAAATTGTTTTTGATGCTAATTAATAAGTTAATACGTGTGTAAAAACCTTAAACGACAAATATTATGAAACGGATGGATAGGGGCATATATCTATGGGGGCTAGGAGGCACCCGACCCCCTCGGTCTTCGGAACCACACCTACCAGGGATGTTGTTGGCACCTACAATGAGTATTCCTTATTGATGAGAGAGAGCGAGACAGACAGGCAACATTATCAGTCTTTAATCAATGATATGAAGTAGCTGGCAGTCTGTTTCTATGGGGGGTTAATTAACAACTCTTAACAACACAATTAATGACAAAGAATTTTCAACAACCTTATTAACCAATCAAAATATCATCACTTCACTACCTGGCTGCAACAAGTTTAACTCGGCATTATAAGTGTAAATATCTATAAAATAAGCATTTTTCCGAGGATTAAACGACAAGTATCAGTATCCAGTTTCAAATGAATATGTTCTCCCACGTACTTATGAGTGCTAATCTCGTCATATTTCTCTTAAAAATCTCTGTTGCTCTTGACATTATTGATTCCACTCAATCTTTAATTGATGGCAACACCATGGTTTCAAAAGATGGAAGCTTTGAACTCGGTTTCTTCACTCCTGACGGTTCCACTAAACGTTATCTCGGAATTTGGTATGCGAATATCCCACTTAAAACTGTTGTTTGGGTTGCAAACCGGAACAACCCGATCAACGACTCTTCTGGTTTCTTGACTATCAAGCTTTCAGGCAGCAATGCTGTGATTCTCAGACAGAACAGGACTGATGTTGTCTGGTCAGCTCCTAATATAACAAATGAAGCCGACGATCCGGTTTTGCAGCTTCTAGATTCAGGAAATCTGGTTTTAAGAAACAAACATGACGTTGATTCGAGAATGTACTTGTGGCAAAGCTTTGATCATCCATCTGATACTCTCCTACCGGGAATGAAACTTGGTTGGGACTCAAAAAGTGGAATCAATAGGTACTTGTCGTCTTGGAAAAGCTCAAGTGATCCATCTGTGGGAGACTTTAGATGGGAAGTAGAATTCCTGAGTGATAATCCTCAGTTAGTTATGTGGAAAGGCTCAGAGAAATTCTACGTAAGTGGACCATGGACCGGACGTTCATTCAGCGGTGGCCAGACACTAAAGCCTAATCCAATATTCTCTTACAATTTCGTTTCAAACGGGAATGAGGTATATTACATTTACAACCTCAAAAATACTTCTTTGTTAACAAGGGTAGTTATGAATCAAACAATATATGCTCGTCAGCGCTACACGTGGAATGAGGTCACACAAAGTTGGAAACTTTATGATACTGTGCCAAGAGACCGTTGTGATAGTTATGGCCTATGTGGTGTTGATGGAATTTGCATTATCAATGAATTGCCGGTTTGTCAATGTTTAAAAGGCTTCAGTCCTAGATCATTACAAGGATGGAGTCTAATGGATTGGTCTCAGGGATGTCTACGAAATAAGCCGTTAAATTGCGACAAGGGAGATGCATTTCGGACATATGACAGATTAAAGTTGCCTGATCCTTCACATTCTTGGGTCAGCAAGACGATGAATATCCGAGAATGCAAAGCTAAATGTTTGCAAAATTGTTCGTGTATGGCATACTCGTATGCTAATTTTACAGGACAAGGTAGTGGATGTACCATTTGGTTCAATGATTTGGTAGATTTTCGACAATTTCAAGATGGAGCGCAACACCTTTATATTCGTTTGAGTTCTTCAGAAATAGGTACCAACATATACTGTTGTTTTGCTTAGTTGTGTATAATACTTTAGCTCTATTCTACTTATATATTTTTATTGAATATGAAGACCAAACAAAGCCTACGATAAAGATAGCTGCAATAGTCGTTGCTTCCATCGCCTTTTTCTGCGGGATTCTTCTGATCGGCTTTTACATTAAAAAGAAGAATCCAAAGGGTACAGGTAAAGATGGCCAAAGTGAGGAGATGGAGCTACCAATGTTTGAGTTATCTACAATAGTTAATGCAACAGATAACTTTTCAAAAAACAACAAGATCGGTGAAGGTGGTTTTGGGCCTGTATTCCGGGTAAACATTCTCAATTTCAGGTTAATATCCTAAAAAAAACCATATAAGCAGAATAAGAATATAACAGTCATTTTGACAATTTTGTGGCAGGGCAAATTGATAGGTGGACTAGAAATTGCTGTGAAGAAGCAATCAAAGAGTTCCGGACAAGGATTAAGCGAATCCAAAAATGAAGTACTACTTATCTCAAAACTTCAGCACCGAAATCTTGTCAAGCTTCTTGGTTGTTGCATTCAAGGAGAGGAGAATATGCTGGTTTATGAGTACATGCCAAATGGAAGTCTGGACTCTTTCATTTTCGGTATATCATACTCGACCAATCAGTTTCTAAATTGTAACTTTATGATATTGTGTTTGGTCCAGGGTATATGTAGTATATTAGTAACACTAAAACATGACCTTCCAGCTGGAAACACCTGTAAACTGCTCCACTGGGCCACGCGGTACAACATAATTTGCGGGATTGCGAGAGGCCTTCTCTATCTGCATCAAGATTCCAGATTAAGGATTATACATAGAGATCTCAAGGCAAGTAATGTCTTACTTGACGAAGAAATGAATCCAAAAATATCAGATTTTGGGATGGCTAAAACCTTTGGAGGCGAACAGACTGAAGGAAGCACAAATAGAGTGGTTGGAACTTAGTAAGTATTTATATTCAAAACTCGTATAAATAGTCTAGTTATCTCATTCCAATAGTAACAGTAAATGTTGTGCAGTGGATATATGGCACCTGAATATGCAACTGATGGTACATTCTCAATCAAATCCGATGTTTTTAGCTTCGGGATCCTAGTGCTGGAGATAGTAAGTGGAAAAAAAAGTCGAGGATTTTATCATCCGAACCACAGCCAGAACCTTATCGGACATGTAAGCTTTTCAAGAATCATATTGGTTAGCCTTTTGTTTTACAATATGTCAAACTATGCATTAACGAAATGATGTTTGTATGGTTTAGGCATGGGAATTGTGGGAAGAGGGCAGGTGTTTGGAATTCGTGGAGTCGTTCTTGGGTGAATCGTGTGATTTATCGCAGGTGATGCGATGCATCCACATTAGTCTTTTATGTGTGCAACAACATGCTGACGAGAGGCCAAGCATGGCGTCTGTGATATTGATGCTAAGCAGTGAGATTTCACTGCCTCAGCCAAAAGAACCTGGGTTTTTAAAGGATAAAGCTCCGTCTTATTTGGAATCATCGTCAAGCAACATTGATTCACTGTCCAACGACATGTCATTCTCATTGTTGAATCCTCGATAAGGAATTATTTATCTATAAAAATAGTATCTAAAACTGGAAGACTAATCCTGGAAATAAGATTTAGTTTCTATTTGTCACTTCATACAAATATGTATCAAATGAGGTTTGTAGTACTTTTGTTTCTATTTGGTTTACTTTGTCGTAGTCCTCCATTCAGTGTACATTGTCATAGTCCTCTGGAAATCCACCCTCGAATCGCTTCTCTGCCGAAGTTTTTATTCGACATATCTAAAGAAGACGGCCAAGGTCAAGTAAATAGATAGATTATTGTATTATACACTGAAAGATACATCAAAAGTTGCCAAGATAACTGCACTGATCATGCATATGAATGAGCAGCCAACTTTTTGCACAACAATGCTTGCACCAGCGAACTATTGATATAATTAAAATGAATGCAACCTAATTTTTTATGTTATAATCATGTCAACTTAATCGAGTTAGTGTTCTTTTAATGTCGTGTTCACAAGTTACATTTTGTCAACGGTGACATTTACAAAAGTTCAAGCTGAAATCCCTAACCTACAGGTTTGAGTCATGTTCGTTGGGTGATGATATTAATTCTATTTAAGTGATGTAACAATATTTTTAAATATCCGTCGTTTCAAAGTTAAGCGGTTATCCCTTATATCATCCTCAACTTTGTGTGTCAATTCATGGCAACCTGAAGATAACCCGTACCTGTTTAATAAAATACTAACCTGCTAAATTCTTATTCTCCATGTCATTTTATTTGGTTATGTACATGACACCTCTAGGCACATTGTCCATCCGAAGATACATTGTAATAATGTGTTCTGTTGTGACTTTTGTTTCAGTTGCTTTATCCGTCAAAGAGAGAAGTTATGGTATTCGGAAGCTTTAAACAACGAGGTACTCTTCTACCTAAAGCTCCCAAGGGATGGGGCTCGCGAACTGCTTTGCTATTTGAACTTTCTTAATTCTTTTGGATAAAATCATTGAATTGAACTTCACATTTGATTTCCATAAAGTCATTTCACCAACCTGTTTTGAGAACCTCACTAGAACGTTGAGTCGACAAATGAGATAGTTGATAATATGCTAAGTGTGTCTAACGTTTGTGGCAAAAACGCGGCAGCCATGTTGCACTTCCTAAGCCACAAAAAGGTTTTTGAAAATTTGCATTCGTCTCTGATGTAGGTCTAAGTTATTATTACATAGTAAACTGTTTTCTATGTATGTCATCATTCTGGTGAATTTCTATACGCATATTGGTTGGAATGACTTTATCGAAATCAAGTATGAAAGTTTAGTGTTCTTTTTTAATGAAGTAAAATATAGCCACCTTTATGAAACAGATCCGAATTTCAGTAACAGTTGGTGCAGTTTACCTTCCGGTTCTGCCAAATTCCGGTGATTGTATTGTTGAGGAAAATGTGTGCAGTCCAGTCCTTGCCAAGCATCAAGATGATTAGAGTTTGTTGTTAGATTGATAAAAAAAATCTGGTTATGCTATAAATTTTCTTAGTGATTATTTGTATTTTAAATTGAACATGAAGAAACATTATATATTTCAATTTGTATAACCAAATGCAACTGAGACATTTAAACTGGAGTTTTTTACAAGACTAGCTCACTTTCAATAGGCCCATTACATAAGTAACCACTTTTATGTTTCACATACTAAACTAACCGCTCTTAATTTTTCTTCACAAAAATACCCCCAACTAACCACTCTCCCTCATTTATGCTTTCTTCTTTCTCTTTTAAGATATAACCGTTGCTTTCTTCTTTCCTTCTATCCCCTCCCTCGTTTTGCTTTCTTCTTTCCCTGTTAGCGGCTATCGCTTGATTCCTTCGGTTTCCAATCATTTGTTCGCTCTTTTTCCATTTTCTGAATTCCAGGGCGAGAAAACGGCAACTAACGTTGACAGCAATTGAAACCGTTCCATGCTTGCGCCATTAACTTCTCCCTCGTTTTTTCTTTCTTCTTTCCCGTTAGCAGCTATCTCGATTCAATTCATTTCTTCGCTCCTTTCCATTTTCTGGAATCCTCAGCAAGTAGCGGTGACCTCACTAAGCAACAACTTCGATTCCGACGTTTTCCATTCATCTTTCAACCTCAGTTTCATATGCATGCATTGTATTATGTATTTTGTTTGTAAAATTTGATTGCATGTTATTTTCTTTATGAAATTAGGTATGTAGGTTGTTTGCTGATCAAGTGATATTTGTAGGTTTAAGTCGTTTCGTTATTTGTTGTCCTTATGTCATGCTGTTATATCTATAGTTTAATGAGAAAATGCACGACATAAACTAGCACTACAGCACGACAGTGAGAAATATGCACTCAAGTAGTGTTGTCGTGCTAGTTGATGTCGTGTTGTTGTTTTTTCACGTACATAGTGCATATTTCTCACTGTCGTGCTGTCGTGCTGCACGACAGTGAGAAATATACACTATGTACGTGAGTGCATATTTCTCATTGTCGTGCTGTCGTGTTGTAGTGCTCATTACGATAGTGAGAAATATGCACTATGTACGTGAGTGCATATTTCTCATTGTCGTGCTGTAGTGCTCAGCACGACAGCACGACAACACGACAATGATAAATATGCACTATGTACGTGAGTGCATATTTCTCATTGTCGTGCTGAGCACGACAGCACGACAATGAGAAATATGCACTATGTACGTGAAAAAACAACAGCACGACATCAACTAGCACGACAGCACGACACTCTTGCCGTTTTCTTGCTGTGGATTCCAGAAAATGGAAAAGAGCGAATAAATGAATGGAAAACGACGGAATCGAGAGATAGCTGCCAATGAGAAGAACGGGAAAGAAGAAAGCAAAAACGATGGAGGGAAGAATCGAGAGATAACTGCCAATGGGAAGAACGGGAAAGAAGAAAGCAAAAACGATGGAGGGAAGAATCGAGAGATAGCTGCCAATGGGAAGAACGGGAAAGAAGAAAGCAAAAACGATGGAGGGAAGAATCGAGAGATAGCTGCCAATGGGAAGAACGGGAAAGAAGAAAGCAAAAACGATGGAGGGAAGAATCGAGAGATAGCTGCCAATGGGAAGAACGGGAAAGAAGAAAGCAAAAACGATGGAGGAAAGAATCGAGAGATAGCTGCCAAGTTCTTGGTCACCGCTACTTGTTGTCGACGCCGGAAACTGGAAATTGACAACGACGGTACTCTTGTTATGGATTTGAGAGCAAATAAATTGAAAAACGAAGGAAATCTGGGCGAAGGAAATTTTGCTGTGATTAAAGAGAGAGCTGCTAATGCTAAAGGGAAAGAAGAAAGCATAAATGAGGGAGGGTGGTTAGTTGGGGGTATTTTTGTCCAGAAAAAGGTGAGAGTGGTTAGTTTAGTATGTGAAACATAAAATTGGTTACTAATGTAATGGGCCTATTGAAAGTGGACTAGTCTTGTAAAAAACCCTTTAAACTGTTATGTGTTTTATGAATGCATGACCCCTCCTAAATGCTTAATGACTGTTTAAACTTTTAAAACTATGTTTTTGTTCGGTTTAAAAAGTCAAACTTTTAACAGGATTTTAAATATTTTTATTCTGAGTATTTGAACCATTGTAACATTTTTACTCAATTATTTTAGCAACTTAAAAGTCAGTAAAAGTCGGTAATACAATTTAATTCAGTTTTTAAGAAAAAGTCAAAAGTAATACAATTTCGGATTTTTTTTTGTTTAGATATCCAAATCGCATTAAGAATTTTGTAATAATTACCAAGCTATTATTTGGTTATCAAATGAATATTAATTCGATTGGAATTAATTTAATAAGACATTCACAAATAAAAATAAATAAATAAATAAATAAGTGTTATTTTAACTCGTTTAATAGGAGTTACCAAAGTATGGAATCTTGAATTTGAATTTCAAAATAAACAATTGTAAAAATTTTTAAAAAAAAATCCGTCAATAATTGCTACATCCTAAAAGAAAGTATGGAACTTTGGGTTGGAGTCCGATATTAAAAAAAATATTAATTTCATATATGTGCTATATAGTTTTACATTTTTTCAAACAAATGACTGTGATGCTTTTGAGCAAATAAAGAACTGCAGTCTACATTATTTTGCAGAATTAAGAAAATCATCAATTTTATTAATTTGAATGAGGATATTTTTTGTTCACAGAACTATTTTGACTTTTAAAATAAAAAATTTTAAAAAAAATATACTAATTCATGTCAACAAAATCTATAGCATTTTTTAAATTTTGTAAAGTCGAAACTACCAAAGTATTATACTTACAAAAAACTCTAGAAAAACAAAAAAAAGTTATTGAAGTGGCTGACTTTTGTTTATACTAGTGTAAGCCCCGTGCAATGCACGGGATGATTTATAATTTCTCATACTATTTATTAGTTTTATAATTTATTGAAAAAAACACAACATATTATAAGAAAATACTTTCTTGAAATATTATTTATAAAATATAGTGAAAAATGCAATAAAATGAGCGGTCAATATAATTGTAAAAAATTTTCTATCAAACAAAATACGTTGTGTAGAAACATATATAAGACAACGTAAATACTAATTGAAAGTATCATTTTCAACTACAAAGAAAACAATCATGATGATTTAAAAAAATCAAAGAAACATAATTAAAAATGTGATATATGGAGATCACAAATTCTTGATGTGTGACTCTTTTATCTTTTCATTGACATACTTAAAGTGAGCTCATTATAAAAGACAACACATAATTTCTATTGCCAATTCAGATTAATATAGTTAAGAACGGAGACATTGTTATAAAAAAAAGAGAAAGTCTTTTTCTTAAAATCAAACCCTAAACTCTAAAAATTAAATATAAAACATAAAGCGTTCGTATGAGCACAAATTCATTATGAAATGAGAATCCTAATGAATTATTCCAATCCTATTACCTTTATGAGATATGGAATATGTCATTTTCTCTTAAAAAGTTGGATTGACCAGTCCATACAACACAAATCAACATTGTGTATACTGAATTTGGTCCATTTGTAAAGTATGCTCTGCAATAGTTTTAAAGCGTCAGTGTTGTCAATTTATAAGACTGCATTGGGAATTTTGACATAATTAATTATTCATGTAATACCACACTAAAAAAAAATAAAATTGACTGAGAAAGGATAATATAAAATGAAAATCTGAAGTCTTAAAGGTAACATGAAATTCTTAACAATTAAAAAACAAACATGCATAATCAAACTGAATAAAATTAATTGAAACAGAAAAACTTTAAAATTTAATCTTCAGTCTCGATCTTCACTTTTGTTGCTAAACTTTCATCTTCAAGGGGACTATTTTCATCCGAGTTGTCCTCAAGTATTATGCATTTCTGCTTGAAGCTAGTTGGGGTTGTTGAACACCCAACATCTTGATCTTGCAATTGTGCTGCAACAGTTTCCTGAATTATTTTATAATCCTTGCTATCTCTTCTTGTCTTTGTCAAGCAACATATGTTCTATCAAGAATTCTAGCAAATATACATCATCAAAACCTTGTATATCATACAAAATCTAGATCTTAAACATGACATTTAGACTACATAGTATTTTAAGTGAAATAACAGCAGAAATAGAAAGTTACTACAAAATATAACACCCAACTTCATGTTCTTTAATTCCTAGCTCCCCCTCCATATATGTATATGATGCAGCATTAAGTTTAATGACCATCAAATAATGTAGAAGATAAAGAAACAAATTCCTGTAACTTTCAATCAGAACCCAAAATAAAACCAAAGCTAAGTTGAGGAACATGTATGAAAACTAAACTCAAGTGAAGAATGAATACATAAAGATGATTCGTAGTTTTTAGCAAAAACATAGCAGGAGAATTAACTACACAGAAAAGGAAGACATAACAGAAGTAAAATAAAGCCGCCAGGAATACATAAGAGAAAATCAGAATCAGTGAGAAAAAATAAGAGATAGCAAGGATTGATCAGAAGCAAACTAACATGTGAGAAATCATTCCGAATGAGAATAGATGATGAAGAAACCCGTTGGTCAAAACCTACAACAAAGCTGGAAATACAACTGAATAGCTTGGCACCCACATCATTGTTTACCGCTTTTGAATTAGTAATGCAAAAAAGAATACACACTTGAATAGTAGATCCTTGCTAAATATTACATATGAATTGCAGCTCCAGAAACAGGAATTCAGTCACCGACCATATGAATCCCGAGAGATGATAAAACATGAATTCCATGTAACTTAAAATGTTAAGGGAGTGAATAGAGGAACCAAAACTCAATAAGAAGACAAAGCAAGAAGGAACTGGCCGTGTGGCTACAAAAAATATATAGATGTTATGAGAGGCAGTTCCAAATGACAAATACAGATTGAAAGTTGCAGTTGAGGAATATGAATACTGATTGAGAAAAGTAGAGACGATAATAAGAGTTAGTTTGCAAAAATATATTATTTGAAGCAGTTACATATTTATTAGAGAAACAATATTTGAAAAAGTAAGAAGTTTCTCAATTGAGAGAGGCGAAAATTGAGGCAGTAGGGATGACGCAGTTGTGAACCTGTGCGTCAGCTGTGTGCTTAGAGTAGCTAAAACATCATTTTTTTTCCCAACACATATACTTAAGATGCATAATGATTATTGCAGTTTGATTATCGATGTATACCTGCTTAACCAGAATTCAAATTCTCATAGTAAAACACAAAGAAGTTCAAAGTGAATCCTAGACGAATGAAGTGAGTTGGAGCAAGTTCTGAATTTGTAATATCCTGCAAGAAGAAATCGACTGTATTATTTGACAAAATATTCAACAACGGAATACACATCTCCTAAAAAAAAAATTCAAAGTTATAAAAACCTGAATTTATAGAAATATTCATAAATTAACATATAATGGTTGCTAATATATATGCAAGGACTCACAAATACTAATACATTAACCTCTTTTACTGACTCACAAATTGATGGCCAACCGAACATAAGAAGCAAAATGATCGTGTTAATTTGCAGGAAAAGTTGAAAAAGAGCTAGCAAATCTAAATCAAGGTCAGGTAATCAGAAATTTCAATTCAAAACCTAAAGAAAGAGAGTGAAAGATATCAAGAACAAACCTGAGCAGATTTATAAGGAGTGGGTGAGGGTACTTTCAGCAACCTCCTTCTGCTTAGCTCGAAGTTTGAACTCAGCCAGATATCTTTGGTAATCTCCATTATTGCTCAAAGTTTAATAACGGAATAGAGCGGAAAGAAGAACATATGGTAGGCGCAAAACTGCGGAATTTGAAATGCCAATCAAATATGCCTGTAAAATCACAGAATGAACAAAGATTAATCCACTCTATATAATAACGATTAGAAGAAAGATACAAATAGAATTCATTCAAGAAATAGATTAGCAACAGATCAGTACTTTGTAAATAAGAGATTAATAACCTTGAGTAGTGCAGTTATCTTACTAATTGGCATACCATATAGCAGTTTGTGTCCCAAATGTTGCTTATTTCCCCGCTCTCCTCTTTATGCTCGTAAAATTACTGCAACAACATATTACAATAGATGTAAATCATTTAGGATAAACCCATCTTGTAAAATGAAAATGGGAAAAAAAAGACAAAACGCATTTGAGACATAAATGGCAAGCAAGTTGATGACTCTGATTATTTGGTAGATATAGTTAAATAAATGGATGGATTTGGAAGCAATGAAATCCCCAATCTTTATCAGGAGTAGGCATTTGAGAGAGAATGGAGGAGTTGAGGTTCTGAAAAACACATTGTAGAGAGAAGCAGTAAAAAAATTTAGGAAAACAAAAATCGAACTCATATAGTAATATCGGAAACAGAGTAAAGAAAGGTCAATTCCAATTGAAAGAGAAATACACCTGAATAATTGGGTGAATCCAGAGAGGTTAAATTGAAAGAGAAAAAAAAAATCAGAACAATTCTCAACATGTAATCAAGGCAGGGTGATTAGGAAATAAAGAAAGAGATTAAAATTTAACACGCACCTACCATTTTAATTAGAAGAATCATAATCAAACATATGAAGTATGGTTGAATCATAGATGGAAGATGAGAACCAAATAGAGAATGAATTAAAGGGATAATATGAACATAAAGAAAACAGAATGTGTAGATGAAGATAATTTAATGCAAATGAGGTAACCTTGGAAAACCACCATGATCAATCTCCGGAAAGTAGAAACAGCAACAACCAGGATCCTAAGGCCAAGAAGTAAACAAATATTATAGAAAAGATGAGATGAACAACAATTGCACTGTCAATTAGATCAATTAGGCAAACAGTTACCTGAATCAGCATACATAGAGCTTAGGAACAGGTCTCGAAAGGAGAAGAGAGGACGGTTGACAACAGATTATTCTCGAAAGCATGAAGAATTCAATTGAGGAAAAACTGAAAACAAATGTGGCTATGTTCTGAGCGTGGGCAGCCATTTCAGGAACGGAAGAAAAGAAGAAATTAAAAGCTTTAAGTAAATATAAATAAAATAATTTAGAAAAATGGAGAAAAAGACATGTCACCAAAATAATTATAAATGTTAACAGATTTAAGTATAAGTTATAGATTACAAAAATAATCTTTTTTCATGCCGCGAAAAAACAAAAGCCCAAAGCATAAAAATTTACTAAACCCTTTTCTCTTCCTCTGGTTTTCAATTTCAAACATCGAATCTGAAGAAAACTCTCTCTTCTTCTCATTTTTAGTACCCAAAGATTTCTTCTTTTCTACATTACCATCTTCATTTATCACTCCCCAACGGCATTTTCTTCAAATTCAAATTCGAGCGAAATCCCCAACCCTAATTTTCAGGCGAAGGTACCAGAAGCATCTCCCATCATCAAATTCATTTGGGTATGTGATTATTCCTATTGGGTATGATTTTCTGTAATGGGTTTTGAATTTCTAGGGTTTTTATTAAGATTTGGATTCGAAAAATGGGGGCTTTAACTAGTAACAGCAAGCGAGATCCCTTCCCGATTTCCCCCGATTTTCATATTTCTAAGAAGCCTAAATTGTCTTTCATGCACCATAGTCCTAGTCAAACACCTGGGTCGTCTAGTAGTATCCCCAATTACATCTCTCGGTACCCGGAAACAAACGGGAAGAAAAACCTAGGGTTTTCGAATAGCACCGTGTCGAGACTTTCGCGGTATCCGGAGACTACTGGGAGGTTTCGTCGGGAAGTTCACGCTCCGTGTAGATTACTGAAATTTGGGTTATCGAAAGATATTGTTTGTAGCGAAAAAGAGAAAGAGACGTGTTTTGTGGATGATATGGGGAATTTCTTGGGTAGAAAGCTGGGTTCTGCGAAGAGAAAGGCATTTGGTGCGATAAGGTATTTGTTTAAAGATAAGCAAGTGATTGATGTTGATAATGAGTTTGAGAAGTCGCGGAAGGGTGCGGGGTCTGAGGATTCCAGTGTGGAGGAAGTTGAGGCAAGGGAAGCAGATGGACTTCTGAGTAACAAGGATGATAATGATAATGATGATGATGTGAAGATTATAGAGGAGCGATCGGTTGTTACTATGGACCATGATATGGGAGTCGAGGATGAGGGGAAAATGTTGGATACGTCGGTACTGAGAGCTGGTTTGGATGTATCGGATGTTGGAGTGTATAAGGAGTTGTTGGAGAAAATGGAAAGGAGGAGTGGGAGATTGAAAGAATTGCATTTTGATATTGAGTTGAATGAAAAGAAGCGAAGCTTTTATCAGTCAACACGGTCTGTGAAGAAACCAGCTGAAAAGGTAATACTTATTCATCTTCTTGTTCTGCTTTTTTTATGCATCATTTTATGTAATTAGATATTGGTAGTTAATGAATTTCAGGATTGATACTGAAAATAGTTGGCCAATTAGTAATGAATTTTAGATTGTGCTAATTGTTATCCTACAAGATCGGACGCATAGAGGTTAAACCTAAAGGGTATTTATTGAATTACAGGACAAATCTCAAGAAGCCTTTACCCCTATTACAGAGGAAGAAGAGTCTGAGGTTGTTCGTGCACTTTCACGTCAATGCAGGTATGAGCTTGAGTCCTTTTGACATTTCAGAAGGTTATGTGGGGGTGTTATAGCATTATTAAATATGAAGGTTCATGTTTTCCGCAGGAGGAAAGTAGTCGTTATTCACGCGGCCTCAAATATTGATATTACTGGAGAAACTTTGAGCTGCCTGCAACCAAAGCAATGGTTGAATGATGAGGTAATATTTTGGGGTACAACTATACCCAACTTCTGTTTTGCTTAGAGCTTGACTTATTTAGTTTTCTTTATATTGAAATGAGCTGTTTAAATACGGGCATGAGTTTTGAGGAGCTGCTAAACTAATTTGTTGAATGTTTGCATGGTGTTTTTCAGGTCATCAATTTGTACCTTGAGCTGCTTAAAGAAAGAGAAAAGAGAGAACCAAAAAAGTTTTTGAAATGTCATTTCTTCAACACTTTCTTTTACAAAAAGGTAGGTGGTTTTCGTTTGCTTTTCTTACTCATATGAAATATGAGACTTTTACTTGGGAAAGATGCTATTTGTTTAAAATGAGAATTTCGGAACATAGGCCCTTTGGTAACTTTTGGTTCTTAATATTAAGATTTTTGGATGTCCCCAATAAGTGTATGAATCATTAATCTTTATCGGATTTTTTATTCTTTACCTTGAAATTGTTCATGTCTTTATTGTTAACAATAATCGAAATAAACCTGGATGCTTAAATATAGGTTATCTTTAGAATCCATTGCTTTTTTTGCAGCTACCATGTCTTGCAAAGATTTGATGTCTTTTTTGAGCTTCGAACAATTTACAAACATTTTTGCCGTACTAGTCACTTTGGGCAGTAGAATATTTTTAGAAATGATATATTAATCTATATGTTTTTTTTCCCACTTCTATTTTTTCTCTCTAGTATCTTCACCATTTTTCTGGGGTTTTTTTTCCTTCAAAAGCATACAGTATTACCTTTTTATGTTTGCAACCTTTTTTCTTGTTCGATTGACCTGAAATTTGTTTAATAAATATTCAGTTAACAAGTGGAGCAGCAAAAAGGTACGATTACAAATCTGTCAGAAGATGGACTACAGAAAGGAAGCTGGGATATTTCTTGATTGATTGTGATAAAGTAAATATTTTTATATTTTTTCATTTCCTCATATCTCTCTCTTTTGTTGATGATTCCCTTATGCGCTATTCAATCTTGCTATTTTGCTCAGATATTTGTCCCTGTTCATAGAGATATACACTGGTGCTTGGCAATTATTAACAATAAGGAGCAAAAATTCCAATATCTTGATTCTCTCAAAGGAAGGGATTCTGGAGCGCTGGAATTTCTGGTATGCTCAACTCATTTGTTTTGTAAATTGGTTATGGGCATTTTTTAATAGATTTATGATGTTGCCTAGCACTTTTATTCTATACAAGGTGTGCCTGGCATTCTCTATTAAACTGTTCCTAGTAGGATGTTACTGTAGTCGTCTGCTTTTTATATATATTCGGCTTCTTTCTATCTCAACCAATTAATCAGAACTAAATTAAGTAGATTAGGGCTTTCATTTGAAGATATCAGTTGAATTAACATCAGGCTTGTGATTAAGGTGAGCTGGGGTCAGACTAGAATAGGGCTCTTTGGGATCTCTTCTATGTATTCCATGCTGTAGTATTTTCTTGTAACGTGAGAGTCATAAATCCCGCAACCATGATTTACCGCATGCGATCTCTGCCTATTATTGAAGGTTTCTTGTGTAATGATCATCTCCCTAGGCAATTGGAATATTTTTTCAATGGCCAACAGAGATAATCTGAAAATCTCTAGAAGGAGGAATGGTGGTTGTTGTAACAAGGGCTGCTCAACATAATTTCAAGATGGTGGATTTTGTCAAAAACATAGGCTTGAATGTTGAACTTAAATTACTTAATAACATCTACACTACTGTTTGAATTCCTCTGATAATGGGTTAGGGCTTGTTTGCACAATCAATTGTTCATCTTATGCTTTGACAGCCTATGTGCCAATGGGTTACTAAGAATTGCAAAATTTGTTTATAAGAGAAAAAAGTTCCACTTATTTGAGTCTTCAAACATTGTTACAATTGACCATTTATTTCTACCAGGCTAAATATTTTGTTGAAGAAGTGAAGGACAAGAGTAAAAAGGACATCGATGTCAGTCATTGGGAACATGAATTTCTTGAAGATCTTCCTACCCAGAAAAATGGGTATGCATTTTTCTTTTGGCTAGAAGTGATAAATTTTATTTTTGACGAGTCTGAAAGGGTTCGGTTGTTTGAAGAAATCTTCTGTTACCATATTATATGCATATCAAATGCTCATTAGAGTTCCATTTTCCTTTTCCTCTTTGGAAAAAGGTACAATGTAGCACTAGTTAAAATTTAGATTTGAACTGCTGGCACCATATAATTTATAAAGGTACCTGGTCATATTTAAACTAGTTAAAATTTGGATTTGGTCCAACTCTCGACTCTATAGCATCCACAAATGTGTTTTCTTTTTTTTATTGATACAAGTATATATATACCTAGACCCGCTTGAATTTGAATCTGGTTAACGCTAATGGCTTTATCGTTTGTTTATGAGGGCTACAATTGTTATGCTTCCAACCCTTATTTGGGGCCAACCATTAGCTGTTATGATGTAAAATATTCCCTCTTTCTTTTTGCATCTTTTGAGTTGTTGCTGTTTTCTGTCTGCCACATACTCTATTATCTTGTTGTGCTCTTTAACGAGTGGAGTTCTATGTTTGTTTTATGGATGTGTAAGCTGATGTGAAATATTCCCTCTTTCTCCATTGTTGCACATTTAAATATCCTTTTTTTTTGTCTTTTATATAGGTATGACTGCGGTGTATTCATGATCAAGTATGCAGATTTTTACAGCAGAGATATTGGACTTTGTTTTAGCCAGGTAATGAGAATATGCTGTTCTGTACAAAAACTGGTCGAGTATGCGTAATCTCTTCTTTTCATGTTAGAAGGCTCGAAAATTGTCCTTGATTGAGGCTTTAACACGACCTGTTTAACACCATTTTCATTTCATTTTTTTTGCATTTACATCATATAATCATGTGAAATAAATATATAGATCAAATAACATTATTATGATAATCTGTTTCGGCACCCCCTATCTAGGGATAAAACACATGTAGCAGTATTAGTTGGTTATGGGAAGGCCATTCTTGATAGACTCTTTTCTGTTTATGCATGTTACAGCTAAATTATCTATTTTGCTGGTTCTCTAATGAATTTAAGCCTGTATATAGACCTAATCTTCATACCAACTTGAAATAACGCTTGGCAGTATCATTTATTACATTCGTTAACACGAAATAGCACCCTAAGATCCTGATATTTTTTTCTTTTTTTTGTTGACACATTGAAGCACTTGAACAGTGGTAATTGTAGACATTTAAACCCCAGGTTACCAGGAAAGTAAGCTCTGAACATTATATTTGGTTAAGGGTGCATTGCTGAGTTAATATATGTTTGAAATTGCATTTTTAACAGTTCAATAAATTCTTCGTTTTGAGTGTGTGTCTAGAACAACTGTGAAAACCTTGTTTCTACTTGTACAAAATGCAATTTCAAGCATAGATGAAATGAATAATGCAGTTAGCTAACTGTCTTATTCAACAGAGGTTCAATGTGTGATTTTAACTGATCAAGAGCTTAATTAATGTCCAATTAAAAAGCTGAAAAGATACAGTGCCACAAGATGCTATTTCCTTTATTATATATCGTGTGCCTCTTGTTGTGGTGCATGACCATTTAGCTTTTTGAACTCAAATAAGTAAATTCCCTTTTCTTGATTCTGTTTCAAGGAGCACATGCCCTATTTCCGGATGAGGACAGCAAAGGAGATTTTAAGATTGAGAGCAGACTGATTCAAAAAACTGAAAGCACGCCACATCTCGTCCCCTGTTCCGTACAAAATTACAAAATTAGATTGTGCTCAACCTTGTGAATAGAGGAGCATTCGTTCAACATTTGACGAAATCAGTAAAGCAGTTTTGGTTTGTCTTAGTTGGATTGTTCGACTGATTGATCATGGAAAGATTGTTTCGTGTGATTGATCAGTGATTCGGCATTAATAGCATAAAAAAGGGCAGGACAAGTACCGGCGGGTGTATTACTCTACTGTCATTGGGATGATTAATCTTATTTCGGATTTGGCATGTAAACAGTCTTATATTCTCTCTTGATTTTGTTTTTCCCTCTTTTCCTGCCTTGAAAGTGTAATGGTTTTGTTTCAAGTTTTTTTGGTAAATGAGAAATAATATATTTCTATGGGAAAGTTTTGGCTTTTCTTTCCTCCATTGTGAGAAATCGGTTCCGCTGTTTATTTCATTTTGATTTGATCTATACAAACTAATTGTATTTTTACCAAATGAACTCTTATTTAAGTTAGTTTTTGAATGAATGGTTCATTTATTACTAATATGGGCATTAAAGTCTTTTTCGTCAAGAAGCCTAAGACGGCACACAAAGATGAAGCAGACGTAGTTTGTAACCTGATTCATTGTGGCACTCTCGTGGTTCTTAGGTTGTAAATATACATTTCTACCCAACTATAGAAGGGGCACTCAAAAAAAAATAAAAAATATAGAAGGGGCAATGATACACTGATAATTGAATTTGCAAGTTTTGTTTTTAAGCCATTCGATCTTGTGGAGATGCGGTTGCCTCGGATAGTCCTGATCGGATAGTATGCAATATTTTATAGCTATGCTAGACAGCCCTGATCAGATCTTATGCATACCTATCAATCCCGGGCACAACAGGATTCATCGACCAAGTGACAAGTTTACCTGTCACGATTTATTTGATATCATTTATAATCATATGAAGTACAATCGCAAAATCAAATATATCTTTACATTAAGATACTCCTAATAGAAAACATTGTCTTCAATTTTTAAGGTAAAAAAAAGCTCTCAAAATATCAATATAAAGTGCATAAACTGCAAAGTAAAACAAATTGATAATCCATTTATGTAAATATATAATCTTTCAACATTTCTTTCTTTCCTACACATTTTCTTTTAACGCGCCAACACCAAATTGGACGTTTCTGAATATTACATTTAACAAAGCCATTGGCAGTATCGGACACGAAACCTGAGAAATGCCAGAGCAGCAGCTTTTGAGAGTTAGGATGTCGCCATAACATCTCTCTCTATGACTGCAGGGATGAACAAGCAAAAGGGGAGGGGAAGCCTGTAAGGTGAAAATATATACAAGCTTGAGCATTAACTGTGATTAGATCTCCGTAACAGGAGTCGATTACATGAAATTGGATAAACGATTCATCAACAATGGAACAAAATCACATTGCAAGAAGAAATTACAAGCAGGGCACAAAAACAAACTGCAGTCGTATTAACGAGGAACTCTTTTCCGACTAAGTATTTCTTGCTCTTTTAGTCGATGTTGAAATCTTGCGAGGCGAGCTTGAAGACTAACTAAGCCTGCTGCCTTGCGTGAGAGAACAAAGCTCAACTGGGTAACGTAGTTGTCGATGAGACTTCCCGGCTGGTCAACTTCTGCCAACAATTTCATTTCCTGAAACCCAAATAACACGAATAGTTAAGAGTATAAATGCATATAACGATGCAGCAAGATGAAGGAAATCAGTCCTGACCCAGAATCAGTTGATAATTCCAATTAGGGTTGTCAAATCTAACATAAAACATGATTAACGGAGACAACCACCTGACACGGCCTGTTTGAATTATATCACTTTTTGTTACATTTGAATCATGTAAATTATATGAAATATACTTGTTACATAACATGATGACATGACGGCCTACGTTTTGACACCCCTTATCCCAGTCCCCCAAACTAATGGTAAAATAACTTAATCACATTTTGAAAGATAAAAGAAATCAATACATCTTGGATCAACATTTACCTCACGAACAATCTCCATAGTATCCTCTATCTCTTTTCGATGAGCAGTGATTAGAGCCTCTTCTTCCTAGAAACAACCCAATTAAAAAAGATTAACAGAGTATATAACAACTGGGAGTAAGCAGCAGCATGATGTACACTACTCACCTCGAGTATTGCATTGATATTCCCATCTGAAGGAGGATCATGCTCGTAGTGTCGTGATCCAGTATTACTTGTGGCGTAATTACCAGTATTCTGCTGCCTCGAGTTCGTAGAGGAAAGATCAGGTATACTACTTGGGGCATAACTAACAGTACTCTGCTGCCTCGAGTTTGTAGAAGAAAATTCAGGTATATTGCTTGCGGAAAAATTACCAGTATTTGGCTGCCTCAAGTTTGAAGAGGAAAAATCAGGTATACCGGTAGTGGTATAATTGCTAGTATTCTGTTGCCTCGAGTTCGTAGAGGAAAATTCAGGTATATTGCTATCTTTCTTCAACCAGTTGCCTAATTTTTCGGATTTTTCCTCCCTCGACCCTTTTCTACGAGGCGGTGACACCTTTTGCACTTTCTCTTCTGCATCAGCTGAATTTTGAGAGTACAATGAGGAGACTTTATGACTCGTAGAACCAGAATGTGAATTATTAATTTCAGACTTCTCCCTATCCATTGAGCTCGAAGGTCCACTTTGTTCTCGTCCGTTCAAGTGGTGACTTGAAGTCAAACTTGAGGACTGTTTCTCATGATCGCTGGTAGAATTGTAGGAAAAGGTTTCTTTTTCTACAGCCCTTCTACCAGTCTCCACTGCTTTAGCTTCGGGTTGCTCATAAACATCATCTACATCAGAAGACACGGGTAAAGAAGATGTTGACGATACATCTTTAGTAGTAGGAGGTAATGAATTTACAGTCTGATCCTTTTTTGGATTTCCACTTTTTGAAAGACTTTTAACCCTGTCAAATTGAATAAACATGTTTACGCCGAGAACAAGACAAAGAACTGTTAATCGCAATTACACGTAAAGCTTAAGGGATATAGATACCTATCAGCATATCTTAAAGTATTGAGTGTATGTTCACATGAGCCTGCATTTGGAGAAATGCAAGAGATCATGACTGTCCTAGAGTTTCCAACAAAAGAGTCACGGAGAACTTCTGTGAGTTTGCTCCCGCGGAACGGTATATGAATCTGGTCATTGTCTAAAGCACGAATGCATTCCTTAAGGGCCAAAAGACTCTTATTAATTTCAGCACCTTCAATCCTGAAAAAATATATTATTGCATCAAGAAGTGTAAAAAACATCGCACGCCCTAAACATGTAACTGAACAGCTACTCAAAATTGGCTGATTCTTGCAGTACAAATACATCAGCATTGGCTTAAATTTAAGATCGTTAGACAACTTGAACTAATGTTTCAACACGAAAATAATAACAACATGGCAACTTCATAGACCAAACTTGGTGGCCTAAATCTGACACATTGATTGCGAGTAACTAACCCTGTCATCGCAAAATGATTCTGACAATTAAAGAACATATGATATAGGCTCAAGGGTGATTATGTTTCAGATAGAACACAAAATAGGTAAGTGGCACCAAGTTTTTTCACAACGTTCCCACACTTGGGAAAAGAGAGAGAAAACTCAGGCCTATTGAGAATGATATAACATTTACAGATTAAGAAACTAAACGCAGGTCCCATCTTTCTGATGAAATGGCAGGATCAATTTGATCAGATAAATATTAAAAATCAATATTTGAAATTCAAGGAAGACATGTAGTCGAGAGTAAAAATATCGTGAAACAAATTCACAAGGCAAAACACATCCTAATTCAGCAGATACCTAGTTTGCCGATCATTGTCTGTGGTGTCTGCACCTCGTTCACTTCCAGCAAGATCAATAAAAGAAATTTTCCCAACCACCTTTCCAGCTCTAGCTTCATTCACATCATTATTATTATTTCTCCTCGACTCTTTTACCTCAACATGCTTCTTAACAACAAGCTGTAATATAGCATGTGATCTTGACGATTCCTCATTGGCACCAGTAGAACCCGTACTTCTTGATGCATTCCCCCTCTCAATATATTCCTTGACTATCTGTACATCACAAACTTCAAATTCTTGCAATCCAACTATGCAAACCTGTTGCCGGCCATCTTCTCTCATGCAAAGCTTCCTATTTGAGACCCAAAAAGACATTTAGCAACATATGTGAGTACAACTGATCGGTAACCGGTCATGGATAAGGTTATGATAGACATTCTATCAGCATCTATTGGCCCAAATATTAAATAGATACTTTTAACCAATTATTAAAAGAAAGATGAATACTTCATCAAAAAAAAAAAAAAGATGAATAAACCCAACAAAAAGTACTTACTTTCTATCACTGAGAAGATCGTAGAGTTTGCCACCATATATTTCGAAATAGCTAAGCCACAGTTTGAATTTCTGATTTCGATAAACTGGCTGGTGCAAATATCTAACAAGGTCTTCAGCAGCTCTTAGAGGAAGTGGTTGCATGGTGAATGTCTTGCCACTACCTGAAATAAAAAATAACACATCTTAGACATGGAAAGAAAAAACAGTTTAAGACCATGCTAAGCTTTCAGACAGAAAACATAATAATAACAACAACAAATTGGAGCATGGGCAAGACCAAATGAAAAAGATAGAATAACAGCAGTTCCTCATGCTATTGTTCTTTTCCAATATAGTCGCAATAAAGACGAAAACAATAAAACAGAATAGGTGCAGTAAAACTGCCATCAATTTCAAGTTGGATTGCTAGTTTTGTTCATTTCATCAGCTTCCAGTGATTAACAACTGTGCATATGCACGAAGACATGCTAAAAGTTCTCTTCAATTAACATCATAGCCATGACAACATAGATGATTAAAACAGAAAGTAAGAGAAGCAATATTTACCTGTCTGACCATATGCAAAACATGTAGCTTTTGTTCGCTGAAAAATAATAGGAATAATTGGCTCCACAGTAACCCGATAAACCTGTTCAAAAACATGAAATGACCATCAAAACATCAATATCCGGAAACCAAACAAATGTTAGAATCTAAACAAAAAACAACTCAAAAAAGATTTCAATCATTTTCACATGAACAGTAAGTAGAAGCTATTAAACTGTTTTCTCTATTGCAACACAAGATAGTACCTCATCATTTGAGACTTGCTGATCCAGAACAGCATCAAAACAAAATTCATGCTTCTCAACATATGCAGTCAAATCCACCTTCACATATCAGCAAAAAAATAAGGCCTTTCACAGAAAAGGGAAGGAGAAGACTATCAAGATAAACCGATAGAGATTTCATAGTTTCAAACAAATTTATTTTTTTAAAGAGGGCTGTCCAATTCTGAGTTGGCAAAGAACCAACCTTTTGCTTGGGTTCATGAACAGTTAAAGCATTCTCAACCACAGTTACAATATCATCCTCCTTGCGAGATATTTCCTTCTTGTTTAGTGGTCTTTTGCGCACCTGCAAAAGAAAATCCATGAAAATAGTTGTCTCATATGTTCAAAGTGCAGGAACTCATTACATTGGGAACACAAACAAAGGGAAACATCTATAGGCACACATCAATATCTCATTTCAAATCTCACAAGCATTGACATTACAGAATCCTGAAAACATGAAAAGAAAGTTAATTTTTGGAAATGGGAAGCCTTCTAAAGATTTGGTCTTTTGATCATTCACAGCAAATTACCATGGAAAATGAAATGTCAACTGTAGCATTTCTTAATTACTAAAACTAGACGACAGATTATAATAAGTTGTCTTGATTCTCATGAAGACGTGTGAACTTGGTGTCTCTAGTAACAAAAGGCTAAGGAAAGCAAGTTACAATCAAATCCTAAGTATTTTCTGTTCTACCATATGATATATGCACAAACAAAGCATTCACAGGCAACAACCATGCATCCATATGTGAGAGTATGAGTATGGAAGGGGTGTCAGGAATATGTGAAGTATAAAAATCAACTCACCACAACTCTAATCTTCGCCACATTATTTTCTCTAGTGCTGTTCTCTTTTTCAACGGCAGCAAATGGAACAGATGGATCCGAATCAGTGTGCTCTCTTTGTTGCCTGCTGCTAGTCATGTTGAAATCATGGTCAAATTCTTTTAAACTTCCACCAGGCATGAATGGTGATGGCTCAAAAGGTTCTGTCATGACATGCTGTAGAGATGAAAAAGCGACAATGCATCAGCACTAGGAAAGGAAATATACATTATGAGATACACAGATAAACTGCCTAATGGTTTTTAGGAATAAGGCCCTGTTCTATTTGACTTAAAGTCGGCAAAATTCAGTTCAGTTCAGGTTCAGCAAATTTAATTTCAATTCAACAAATTCAGCAAAATTCATTAGGCATTGAGTTAATAATTAAGTTCATTGCAGTTCTGTTTTTCTTAGTCAAAGTTATCCATTATTTACATCCAAAGAACATCTGAACGTCTATAGACAGTTCAATCAAAACAACAAAAGGACAGGCCAGCGAGTAGAGAAGAAACAAAACAATATTAGATTTCCTTGTATTGAATGGCCCGTTTTTAAACCCCCAGCACTATGAGCATGAACTACCCTCTTCATACAATAGTTATCTCAATTAATATCTTCTTTTATGCAGGAACCAAAACACGGAAGAGTGTAAGCATACAGTCCATGAAGCACTAAACAGTAAATAGAGGGCGTATTAGTTAAAATAGAAAGAAACAACAAACTTATGATCCTATCAAACACAAATTATATCAAAAGCTACAGTTGCCCTTTTCTACTTTATTCCTAAGAAACTAAGACTAGGGAAATGGAGGTGCAATATCAAAGGCCTATAACAATAGGTACGCATCATTTGATAGGAACGCATTGCACCTTAGTATGAGAAAGAAAGGTCCAAGCTGCAAGTTAGACAAGCTGCACCTCTAAACTATACCTCGGATAAAAGCTCTGTGTCATCCATAGCATGAAGATCCAAAAGGCCAGCTCCAAAATCCCCCCTAAACTCTGGAGAATAAAAACCATCTGATGCAGCAATGCCAGCTGAGGTTTGAGCATTAGGTGTGTAAGGCTCTGAACCTGATTCTCCATTGAAATTCAGGTTTCTCATTAGCTTAAAAAGCCTCTGCTTTTCTTCAGCAGATTGTGCTCCATAACCCTTAACAAAAGATACAATGTAAAGAATATGTTAATATGAACTAATAAACTTAAACTCACTCAAGCAGATGAAAGAAATAATGTTTCATAGAACGGACACCAAGGATTGCAACTCAAAAGTAAAAACGCAATGGAGATAAACAAACATTAGTCATAATAAACATGAAAGACAAAGAACTTGTCATTCAGGTAATGGAACATTGGAAGCGAGTACAATGCGATGATTAGCAATGCTAATAGTTAACTTTGCAGATAGAAGGGTAATCTATTTGTCATGGGAGCTTGAAGATCAATCACATATCATCAACTTGCACCAAATAATAAGATATTTGGCAAGAGAAAAACTGCAATACCTTATCGAATACCTAAGAAATGAAGAAAATGAACTTATTCAAATTCCGGTCTGAAAACACAATGCTCAACCTAAATCCTACTGCGGCTACCGAATCTAACTTAGTAATAGCAACTTAAGAGAACAAAAACTATCTACAATAAAGCACATCATTACCTGCATCAAGAGATTAGGAAGGAGCCGCTGATCAATGCCCGTAGAAGCCAAGGGAGAGGCCAGATGCTGCAATCCCGCAGACTGAAGCCACCGTGCCATGACCGCATCACCAGCATCGTTACCACCACCTGCATTTTGCAGTGGCCCACCGCCGGCATGATCATATAGCGCAGTCGTGGCGGCAGCAGCATTGCTTTGCTGCATCTGCCCGCCCATGTGGCGCTGCGATCGCTTTTGTGGCGCCAATTTTCAAGATCTAATTAACACAGCAGCTTCGCATGTAAAACCACAGCAAAATCAACAAATTATAATCCACAAAACAAAACATATACAAAAATTTCAGATGAAGCAACACTCACGATGATGAGAAAACTCAAATCGGAAGAAGAACATGAAAGTAAATCCTCGAAACCACGACTCCAATCCAATCCACAAAAATTTCTGCAATAGACACCAATCCGATCTCAAAATTAAACCCTAACGCATCATTTCTAATCATTACAAGCCACATTTAATGCAATTTCACAAATATATACAGAAAAACACGACGAAAACACTTACAAGGATGAGAATACTCCAATCAGAAGAAGAACATAAAAAGCTAATCCTCTAAACCGCGACTCCAATCCAATCCACAAAAATCCTGCAAAAACATCAATCCGATCTCAAAATTAAACCCTAACACGTCATTTCCGATCATTACAAGCCACATTTCATGCAATTTCACGAAAAAATACAGAAAAAAACGAGAAAAACACCTTAAAATCAAAGATCTATCGAGATTTACACCGGAAAAAGCAAATTCGTAATCAGATCTGAAATTGAAGAAGCATTACAAAACCCTAGGAATCCATGAATTGATATAGGGGATGAAGATGAGCTTCGTGTGAATTTTTCGAATCGGAAAATGCTTAATGGGAGAAGCTTACACGAGAAAGATGAAATATAGATTGAAGAATGATATTAATAATATAAATAAATAATGTAAAGTAGTAGTGAAGATTATATTGTATGGTTTTTATTTTTATTTAATTTGTTTGAAAAAATTGTAGTGAACGGCTATTTTATATTTTGACTAAACTAATTTAATGTTTACCCTTACTTTTGTTAACTTTCTTTAAATTTGGGGAAATTCTAGGGTCACTTTGTTTTTCACAAAGTAACCATTACTTTGTTTTGTCCACCATTAGATCATGGGTTAAAACCTAATCTAATGGTGGATAGGACAAAGTACAAACAAAGTAGAGGAAAAACAAAGTGACCATAGCCTACACCTTAAATTTGTTATTAGAGAAATTATTTATTGAAGACATAAGCTATAGGTTTGTCATTTATTATCATTAATAAATATTATTTATGAAAAAAAATCATTGATAAATATTTATTATAGTTAGTAAGATAATAAATTAATGAGAATTAAGAAATTTATGGCTAAAAATCTACAATATCCACTCTAACTGTTAAGTGAGATCAAATTGACTCGACCTGTCTCATCAAAAAAAAAAATTGACTCGACCTGTTAAAGCAAGATGTCTGGTCGTCGAACATCTTAGACTAATCTAGAAGTTTCACTCTTTAGGTCACGTCCAGGACCACCTCTCCAAAGGTGAGCTCATCGAGATTATGGTCCGACCATATTAAATATAGTGTGCAACATCATCCTTTAAGCTCATTGGGGTAATTCGGTCTACATACACGTATTAATATCTCCATGTAAATAAATGAGTGCAATTACTAATCTATATGCTTTATTGAAGTGAGAGGGTCAAAAACTCTAGTTAGTTTTGATGGCTTTGAGAATTAATTCCATAAAGTATAAGAGGGAAATAAGTTGATTGCAGTAAATTAGAAATCAAAAGTAAATATAAAAAGATTAAAATGCTCTATCAATATTTCACCAAATGAAATTAAAAATTCTCAGATGTTGATGAAATTGTTAATTTACTTATTTAATATTTAACGTTCACATTGAAATTACTAAACAAGACACTAATATTACCTGTAAAATTTCCAATCTTTTCATTGTTAAATTACAAAAACATATTTCCAAGTAATAAACAGAAAGAAAGACATAAAGATGCAGACAATTACATCAGAAATCATAATGGTGCCAACAATGCAACATAAATAATTAAATCCTTTTCCCAATGCAATTTTTTGTATCATTTGAATAAAAAAATTGATAAAAATTAATTTTGCTCTGACTTTGCATCCGTATTGTTTATAATTTTGACTTAATGTATAGTAAAATGTAAGTTTGGGAATTTACATCAACCGTAAATGAAGTCCAGGATAAAGCAAAATTGTATTATCGTGTAATTTTTTTACAAAACATACTGTATATTACTTCATTTATTAGAATTTAATAACGTCAGATAAATCAAATCAAAATGAAATTACAAGAATTTTTTATCAGACAGCAGAACTTCAACCCGAGACTTCACTTAAGCCAACCATAAAATGTATTATTATCACAAACATGTTTTTGTTTTCAAATTTGGCTTGGAAAATGGTATTTTTATTTTGTAGGGTGATATGTTGTGGTCAAAGTGGGGCATCTTAGGAAGAATAAATGATGGCCGGTTGATTTCAAAGTAAAATGGGAAACCAAAATTACCCTCCTCTCACCTTGTAGTGCACTCTCTTTTTCGATAATAAAAATCGAGTTTTCTATTTGAACTGATTTATTAAATAGTTCACTAACTAATTCGAGCGAGTCCTCAAAAGACCACGTTACCTGATTAGCACCTTGAGTCTTTTTGCTTTTTACATATAAAAATGACAAAAATAAAAGAATCAAATTAAAAAAGATAAAATAAAAGCCTTGCTTTTGCTTAAAGTATGTGAAGTTGAGATCTAGGAAGCAATTAAGTATATGTACAAATTTGAATTAAAGTTCAATGATGATTTTTTGACATAATTAGGCAAGTTTTTGCATTGCATCCACCTCAATTTAGGTCATCTATTTTAATTAGGTTGGGGTATCACAATGTACTCATTTATATGTATATCATGTCGGATTAATTACAACTACCCTCACAATGATCATGACCTACATGTTTAAAACTATTTATTTTAGTTTATCTATTTCCATAACATGATGCTTCTTTTGAGGAAAACTCGTTAAGTATAGTTTGCTTCTAAAATAAATAAAAGACCTCAATTCAGGTTTAATGTTTACTTTTAGATGGCTCCTAAACAAAATTCCGATCCTATCGCCAAAAAGAAATCGCTACGGAAGCTAGCGGAAAGCATTATGCGAGTCAACAATTAAATACAAGAAAAGAATTGAGAATAATGTTTTGCTGTTCCAAAGTCCAATTGTGGACTTTGTATCACGAATTTCCAACAGTTTGCTTAGACATATTGTACATTGAAGAAAAAACGCAGTTTCCCTCATTGCCAATGCAGATAAAAATAAGATGCAAGTGACTATGGAGAAGATGCAACCAAATCAATAGTGTTATCCGGAAACACTGGCATCCTCAATTTATTTTTCTTTACCCAAAATTCTCAAACCAGAAAACGACTCTTAAGAGTTGCAATGTACCAATTGAGTAAACTAATAAGAGATGGGGAAAATTTTGGATTCAAATCTTAACCTCTCAAATAACGCAATAGAATAACTACAATAAAATTATGATAATCATTCCCAAAAAGAATTTAAATTATCTGAAGAACAAGAGACGCAATACCAAATAGATGATGATAGAAAATGGGCAGTTCCACAATAAAATTATGATAATCATTCCCAAAAAGAATTTAAATTATCTGAAGAACAAGAGACGCAATACCAAATAGATGATGATAGAAAATGGGCAGTTCCAGTCAATCAACGAGAAAGTAAACCAAAAATAGGACACATAACGTTACAGGGATAACAAAAAGATAAAACTAGACTACAGCATAAACCTCTGCTTCCGCCAGCCTATCCTCCCTTCTTTCTTAACATTTGATCTCCTTCAAAGCAAAAGAGAAGTATAAAAATGTTGGGTCGGCGGCACCATCCTTGTAGTAAGCAAACACCAAACATCCATCATCATGCATGCTCTCCCCAACAAAACTGCAAGAATAGAATTCGATCATCAAACCACATGAGAAAAAGTCACTTGAGAATAATGAATACAAAATTCACGAATTGATGCGTTTGTTGCAGGGCACTTACAATTGGAGGTCACTGAGCTTTGAGAGGAGAAATTTGGTTGCTCCCTCAATGCTTTTCTTAAAGCTCTCCTGCTTCTCTTCATCCAGCTTAGGTGTAATCAACTTGATGAACCTCTTCATGTATGTCACAAACTGTTTCTTGTCAAAAGGAGGTTGCTCCTACAATAAACAATACAAAAATTTATCAAACTTGGACTTGTAATTAAAGTAAGAGGAGAATAATAATAACTGAAAGAAAAGAAGCCAAATAGTTACTCATACTTTGTCCATTCAAAAAGAATAATTCATCTATTCGTATCAAACTTTCACAGAGCAAAGGACTAACCTGGAGCCTAAATGTGTCGACAATATCAACAACTTTAACAGCTTGGTCATCAACACCCTCATCCTCACCCCCACCTTCGGCAGAAGGATTGGCACCAATGTCTACATCAACGGCTCCTTGAACAACCCACTACAAGAATCAAAATATGGACTTGCGTAATTAGTAAACGCAGTTGCAAGATAACATAAAATTGCAAAATCATAAAAGAACTAATATTGAACTTCAATATACATACCTTTCCGTCAACTTCCCACAACATGCCATTCTCAATTTCCCTGTATGGGAAGGAGTCCGAGAGAAGCTCATCACCTGAAATTCATGAACAAAAATATTTGGGTCAGTAACAGATACTAGCAGATCTACATCCATCAGTCATGTACCATAACCTATTAAGATATAGACAGTTAGTCATCCACAAATGCACTCAATTCAAAGATGGGGAACTTCATCAGGCAACACTAGCAAATCTACACCACAAACTATTAATTTAGAGACACAAAAACCTATCGTGTAGGCAAGAACAATAGCAAATCCATTAATGTCCTCAATTTAAAGATAAGGAATTTCATCACACCAAGCTACAGCTCAATTCAAATCCTTTCAGCTAAATTTGAGACTTCAATGCAAACATCAAAACCAGTAGAAGAAGCCCTAAAAACATCCAATCCAAGCACGCAAAAAAACAAAAAAACTAATAAAAGCTCAGCAGTGTATACATCCTTTAAATTACTCACATATTACTTCTTCAAACACAGCACAAAAAAGCTTCTAAATTCCAACAAACTGCAGACTTTCAATCATGATCGCAATAGACTTCGAACACAACCTTCCAAGTTCTAGACTTTATACTATTCCCGCAATAGACAATTCAATAAGAAACACCAGAGAGCACTTCAATCACACAAACAACAAGGAAACCACACAAACAAGGAAATCTACAGATCTGTAGATTTGCTTGTTGATTGGGTGATTGGAGTGGTCTATGGGTTTTCGATGAATTAGTGTAGAAATACTAGAACTTGGAAGGCTTTGTGTTGCGTTTGAATTAATATGCATATATTAATTCATATTAATTCAAACGCAACATTAATTCAAACGCAACACAAAGGGCTTCCAAGTTCTAAACTTTCTACTATTAACTCATTCAATAAGAACCCAGGACTTTATCAAACAATCAACAAGCAAATCTATAGATCTCCATATACAGAAATTTAAAGGCAAGGAAATTTAATGACACCATAGTACTTCAGCTCAATTAAAATCAATTTCTTTCAACTTGGTTCTATAATTTGAGGCAAACATCGCAAATTACTTCAAACACAAAATTCCAAGTTACAGACTTCACAGTATTCCTGCTATAAAATTCATTCAATAAGAACCCACACAGCACACTTAAATCAAAGAAACAACAAGCAAATCAACAGATCTTCATACCCAGAAGCGCTAAACAACGGACTGAATCATAAAAATCAAAACTTTCAACAATTAAAGCAACCAAGATCCAAACCCTAGAACCCTAAAAACTGAATGAAAACTCAATTAAACAAGGGGGAATGAAATTACCGGTAAGCAAATCCTGATAGACCAACATGATTGCAGAGATTCTCTCGGATCGAAGAGGAAGATGAAGATGATGAAGCAGCAGCGAAAATTCGAGAGAGTTTAGAGGAGGAGGAAAGATTGGGGACAGGAGGTATTTATAGGCGAGGGTTTTGCTTCAGCCTTGTAGAGTTTCACTTGGATTGGTTATTTACGAAAAAGGGCTTCTCCTTTTCCTTAATGACTTTGGATTCCTTTTGGTGTGAGGAATATTATTTTGAGTTGTCTTCGGAATTTGTTCTTCTTTTGTGGGGGTAATGGGTGGAATTCTAGTTCTTTTTTGAACGGTTCGGGTAACCCGCCCGGCCCGGTCTGGTTGGGCCTCATCAATCTCATGGTCAAATTTATGAGGCTTACCATGATTATTTCGAATTAAACAAATTTTATAAAATTTATCGTTTAAGGTTTCTACATCGGGTTTTTCTATGGTCACTTTGTTTATTACAAAGTAACCATCACTTTGCCCACTACCACCATTGGATGAGTGGGATAAAACATGATCCAATGGTGGGAGAGACAAAGTGACAAAAAAACAAAGTGACTATAGCCTTCACTATCTACATATATTAAGAAACTCATTAATTAGAATTAAAAATAATTTAATTTGACTATACTACCTCTTAATAGTTAATAGTTAGTGTTCGAAATGACTCTACAAATTTCTAGACAATCATCATGAGGTCAAAGTTGAAATTTTTTTATTTAATGCTCTTTAAAAAGTGTAAAACGTCAAACATTTCGAAGAAAAAAATTCTCTAAAACATCAAATATTATGAAACGGATAAAATATTATTTTGCTTACAACATAATTAAATCAAAATTTATATCTATCGTTTGAATGGTGAAAATGTGTAAAGTAATTAGTAATTGTTGTTTTGTAAAAAATTTAAAAAATAACCCTAAGAAAACTCATATAGTGACATGTATGTTTGGAAGGTTGATGATCCAAACTAGTGAAATAATGTAGCAATATAATACTATACTTAAACTTTCATAGTTTGTTATTATCGTTAGGAGTGGTGCTCACCTAGTTAATAGCTGACCAAATACAATTTGGTCACGGTGAATTTATTGACTATGTGAACACAACTGCACCGTGAGAATGGTAAATACTCATATATTAGTATGTGCTCAAGTAGTAATAGTGTTTTAACAATTACAAGTATGAGGTGTCAAACTTGAGGTATATACGCTTGTTGACATAGGGTTGGATTAATCCGCAAAATGAGAATATCACATGATCACATATATAATAGATAGTTTTCGTTGCAACACTTATATTTTTAGACTAAGTTCCCTATGAACTATTGGAATTCAGAACTATCACTGTTGAAAAGCCATAAAATTGTCTCTTTGATACCTCACCCAACATATAATACTACACTAATTAGGCTTGAGTTCAAGTCTAATAGTGTCGAAAAATTGAAAAATTCTAGAATTGTTTGAATAGGGAATTTGTAAAATTCAATTTTTGGAACCGAACCTCGAAACATAAATTTCCAGATTGGATTGTCTTGAATTTCCAGATGGAGAAATTCAAATTTCCAATGGGCTGGGCCCTGACCCAGCCCATCTCAGTTTCTACGTGGGAACCCATATTTTGCAATCATACTGAGCTGCAGATATTTTCTGAGCGGGAAAGTCAAAAATTCAAAAGAGAACACAAAAAATAATTAGGGATTTCATTTCAATCCCCAATTGAATCTTCTCTCAGGACAAATAAAAACCCCCCCAAAATCAAAGCTTTTCGCAGAGCAGCCATGGATATGGAAGATACAATGTCAAGAACTATAGCAGACTGAGAAGAAAACCACTGAAACAATTAGGGTTTTAAATTCAATTCCCAATTGAATCTTCTCTCAATTCGAACAAAACCCCCCGAAAATCGAAGCTTTTCCGCCGAGCAGCCATGGATAGGGAAGATACAATGTCAAGAATTATCTCAGACCTAGAAGAAAACCACTGTAATCAAAACCCCCCATTACCCCTTTCCCGCTCAACTCTCGAAGATCTTCAATCTCTGCTCGACAACGATGATCCGGAGCTTCTCAACCAGTTTTTCCTCAATCTATCTTCAAAATCAATTTCCGTTTCATCTCTTCTTCCGCCTTTCACTGTTACAATGGATTTCGGCCCGATAAATCTCTCTCTTTTATCTTCTAATGCTTATCTTTCGCTCCTTCTCTCACCCGATTCGCCTGTTTTCACTCTCTTTACTCCCATGGCGTTTCTCTCGCTTCTAAGGTCGCTTCGTCGGTCGCTCAAGCCGTCCCCGGGGGTGCCACGAGGGGGAGAGGAAGGGTCTGGTTCGGGTCGCGGAAGGGTTCAGAATAAGAAGAGGAAGGGTCGGGCGTTGAAGTGTAATCGAAAGGTAAATGTCGGTGGTGATGATAGTGATGAGAATGTTGAGAATGGTGAGAGTGGAACTGGGGATGTTGAAAGAGATGTTTTTGATGTGAGGTTGTTTTTTTGTGTTCTGGAGAAACTAGGGTTAGCTTTGGATTTGATTCATTTGAATAGGTTTCCGGATAGCTTGAAGTTGCTCGTTCAAACTATAGTTGAAATTCCGCTTATGGGTAGTGAAATGGGTGGTAATGGGGTGAATTTTAGTAAATTGGTGGAGTTGTGCTCTACAATTTTGCGGCAAGTGTTGAAACCTGAGCATGGAGATGAACGGGAAACTGCAGGGGAGGTGTTGAAGTGTTTAACGCCGTTGATTTTGGCGGTTAAGTCGCAGGCGAGGAGCTTTGCACTTGGATTTGTGAAGAATCAAATGATTGTTATGGCTAAAAAGAATGCGAGTGTGAAAGGAGCTGTTGATAATTTGCCACGCTATCTGGTACAGAAAGCACCCGAGAAGGCGGAGCCGAGAGGGCTAGCTGTGGAGGCAATATTGGAAATTGTTAAAGCCATGGAATCGGATGGTCAAGTTGGATTTGCGATGTATGTAGTAAAATTGACACAAGGGAAATCCAATCTAAGACTTCTGGGGGTTGATTTGGTATTGAATTTAATGATGCTGTTAAAAGATCCATTTGATTCTGAATTGCAGAATTCGTGGGGGTTTGATTGCTTAGAGGCCTTAATTATGCGTTGTTCAGACTCGATTGCTGGAATCAGAGCTCGTGCATTGTCAAATTTATCTCAGTTAGTGGGGTTCTTTTCGACTGATCGAACTACATGTAAGGTTTTAAAGCAAGTATTAGGCTTGGGAGCGGTAGGAGGAGGAAGCATGGAAGGTCGGATAAATGATATTTTGAGGAAAAGATGCATGGATGAGAAGGCAAATGTTAGGAGGGCTTCTCTTGTTTTAGTAAACAAATTAGCTGCCCTTATGGAGGGTGATTTTGATGGAATTCTTCTAAAGACTATGGGCATGGCTTGTTCTGATCCTCTTGTGAGCATACGTAAGGCTGCAATGTTAGCTCTTTCAGAGGTTCGTGTACTGTTCTTATTTTAATTAATGTGTTATATAGTTCATTTTTAGTCTATCTAATTGTTACTTTGAGTGGCGTTAGATATATATGATACTCTAGTTCTTTTGGATTAGTATACTGTGGCATATTATACTTATAATTCCTATCATGTTTTCTTGTGCCTGAGCAAAAATTCATGAATTTATCTTTTGTTTATTGGATTTTACCCTACAGGCGTTGAGAACGTTTTCGGACGAAACAGTAACAATTGAGTGGCTACACTCTGTTCCACGGTTAATAGCAGATAATGAAACTAGCATTCAAGAAGAATGTGAAAGCTTGTTCTTAGAATTCGTTCTGGATTGCATTTCCCGTGCGGGATATGATAGTAAAGTGAATGAAATATGTGGGAATAGGGTCAAGGATTTAGTCCCCGGAGTAGTGTTGGTTCTTTTGAAAGAGATCTGCAATGGAGAGGTGATGCCTTGGGTGAGGAAAATATGCATATGTCTTGGTAAGAAGAAAAAGTTGAAGCCCAGATTAGCTAGTGCCTTGCAGAATATCATAAGGGATTCCGAGTCTTTGTGGTTGAGACAATCCAAACCAATAGAAAAGTGGACAGCCCCAGCTGGTGCTTGGTTTCTTCTATCCGAGGTGTCTCCTTACCTTCCGAAAGCAGTTGACTGGGAGTTTCTTCTTCATCATTGGCAGCTTCTTGATAAATTTGGAGCGGCATGTTCGCTTGCCAATTCACCTGGCAAAGAGAATATTCATGAAGATGAATATGGCTCAGAATTTACTTCAGTCGCATGGGCTGGGGATCGTGTTTTTCTACTGCAAACGATCTCCAATGTTTCGGTGGAGTTACCTCCTGAATCAGCTGCAGATCTCGCTCATAATTTGCTCCAACGAATCGAAGAGTTTGACATGCACTTCACAGAGGTACTTATGTTTGCATTACGGCATTATGGTGTCATGGCTAGAAGTGTTTCTATATCTTAACTGTTTGGGTTGGTTAATTGGTCTTTAGAAGGCCAACGTTCTCCTAATTTTTGTAGAGGCCAGATTTGTCTAATGGTAATGGAGTTTGAAATTCATTATGTGCCTCCTGGACTGTTCTCAAAAGCATCTCTAGGTTCATGCTTGATAAGTAGGGATTTTGTACGTCTTTAGTAAATTTATATAAGCATACAAAATGTGTCAAGTTGTCTCTTCTATATTGTCGACTTCAAAAAATACAGTAAAGTGAGTTGTGAAAGGCGGTCGCCTCAGGCGAAGCCGTCACCGCCTTCCTATCTGGGTGGATCACCTTTTGACTTCAATTTGAAGTCCAAGCGTTTTAAGTCTTCCACACTGATCTCTTTGCCTTCAACCTCTCCTCCAAACCAACTTTAAGGATGAGGAAGTGAAAGATTTGATGATATTTGATGAGAGTTGGAGGCATCTGCTATCTGCTATTTTCTAAGTTTTTTGAACTCTTTGTTTGTCACCACACGTGCAAAAGGCGACCGCCTTTCTCTTGCCTCGCCTCGAGGCGATATTTCACCCTTATCGCCTCGATTCGGCTTTCGCCTTTCACAACTATTAGTGCTACTTGGTGCATATGCAGTCCTGTTGTCCCAGCATGATGTTTATGCTCATTTTGAGGACTTGGTATATATGATGGCAGGTTAATGCTCACGTTAAGACACTACGATCATTGTGCAAAAGGAAAGCCATGAATCCTGAGGAAGCTGATGGACTTGTCATTAAATGGGTACATCAAGTTCTTTCCAGAGCTTGTAAAATTTTAGATAAGTACTTAACAGGGCATCTGGAAACAAATGATAAAAATAGCTTCTTCACACCCCCTAGTAGTAAGAGCACTATTAGGGGCAAAAAAGGTGCTGCAAAGTCCCAATTACTCTCAGAAGCTGTGATTGCAATTTACACCGTTGGATCCTTGGTTATTGTGTGTCCATCTGCTGATGTCAGCACCATTGTTCCTCTACTCTACACCATCATCACTTCCGGAAATTCTGATCCAAAGTTGAGAAAATTGCCAGGTTCTGTAGTTCCTTTAAAGCAGATAGCTCCTTCTTTGTATATTCAAGCATGGTTGACGATGGGGAAAATCTGCTTGGCGGATGGGAATCTTGCGAAGAGCTATATTCCTCTGTTTGTGCAGGTATGTTTGCCTTCAACAGATATCGTATTACAATTCATTTGAAACTTCTGAAACACAGATGTGCATGCTATTTTCTTGGTCATTTTCACGATTATTTTCTAACTTCAGTTCTCAGCTCTGGTCGTTGCTATGCTTAATGCTTATCCATCTTTATGGTTTTTGAAAGAACTTGAAATTTTGAGTTGTACCAAATACTTGAAGATTTTTGGCCTGATATACATTCCTAGTCCCCAAAAACTTGTCCGGGAAAATCCAATGGCCGACTAACCTCTTGAAGTCTCTTAAAGTGGTGTTATTTGAATGATTTTGGACTACCTTGAGCTGCTAGAGCATTGTTACTCCTGCTAAATTTCTGTGTATCATTGGTTATTGTCTTCCGACTCTCTTCAAATTCTTTCGTAGTCTCTTATCATGTGCTCCTGATATTGTAGGAGCTTGAAAAGAGTGATTCTGCAGCCCTTCGCAACAATCTCATAGTTAGTATGGCTGATTTTTGCGTTCGCTATACTGCTCTAGTTGATTGGTTAGTCCCATCCCATCAAAGAATAACTTTAAAATTTTGGATAGTAAAAATACATTAACCAATCTTTGTTTTCAACAGTTATATATCAAAGATCACTAAGTGTCTCCGTGATCCCTGCGAACTTGTGAGAAGGCAGACGTTTATATTGCTCTCAAGATTATTGCAGGTTCCACTAGTTTTCCTCTCGCATATTGATAATAACTATCATAATATATGATTACTTACCAGGCAAGGAAACCTGTTTCCACGTTTAACTTTATTCTCGCTTCGCAGAGGGATTATGTGAAGTGGAGAGGAGTCCTGTTCCTTCGCTTCCTTTTATCTCTTGTTGACGAATCGGAAAAGATCAGACAGCTTGCTGATTTTCTCTTCGGAAACATACTCAAAGGTCAATAAGTTTAGTATTTACTTCTGTCAAAGAAAAAGTTTAGTATTTACATGATCGTATAAGACATTCAGATGTTAATGTGCAGAATTTTATTGCAGTCAAAGCACCGCTTCTGGCATATAACAGTTTCATTGAAGCCGTTTATGTTCTCAATGACTGCAATGCCCATAATGGACACAGTGGATCTAAGACTTCCCAAGCAGAGAACCGCCAGTTTTCCATCAGGTAGGTCTCTTTAATGCTCACTCGATAAATATTTGTGTATGGATGAAGATTATATACTATTATTTTTCAGGGGAAATGATGAAAATTCTCGGTCTAAACGAATGCACATTTATGTTTCCTTGCTGAAACAAATGGCCCCGGAACATCTCTTGGCCACATTTGCAAAGTTGTGTGCTGAGATTCTTGCTGCTGCATCAGACGGCATGCTCAACATAGATGATGTTACAGGACAATCTGTTTTGCAGGTATTGATCCAATGCCTATCTGTGAACCGTGCTATCTTCCGGGATTATCCGGGAAAATGTTTAACTGCACTGGATTTCTTTATTTCTAGGAAAAGAACGCATAGTGATGATCAATTCGATTTTTTATCGATTAAGCACACGATCTTTTAAATGGATATATATTAAGAAGCCCTTTATCAATTATTTTTTAATAGATTAAGCCCTCTTGGATAGTCCAACTATATGTAGGATTCTATCTCCGTTTAGCGTGCATGAAACTGGCAGCATGTCAACGTTTATGCTCCCTGAAAGTAAAAACATTTGAACTAAACGTGTTTTATTATCTATGTATCAATTGATGTGTGAAAATAACGGCATGGTGGCGGTTCACGCATAAATAGGTCATCCAAGAGGGATTAATTGATTCAAAAAGGCTGTAATTATACGTTTTTTGTTGTTTTTAAGTACTGGAGTCTACCTTGTCGTTTTTCCTTTATTCTCTAGTGAAAATGCATCAGTATAATAATATGCTGTCTCATCTGTTTTCTGTAAATCTCCCTGCTAAATTGCGGAAATAGGATGCTTTTCAAATTCTTGCCTGCAAAGAAATCCGAATACCATGTGGCCGTGGATCGAATACTGATGCCGGAGACATAGAGGAAGAGGGCGGAGATGGAGCTTCGGCAGCCGCAGCCAAAGGAAGGGTAACTCAAGCAATTAGGAAAGGTCTCATACAGAACACCATCCCCATCTTCATTGAGCTGAAACGCCTATTAGAGAGCAAGAACAGCCCCCTTGTCGGTTCTCTGATGGAATGTCTTCGGATTCTTCTCAAAGACTACAAGAACGAAATCGATGAACTACTGGTTGCTGATAAGCAACTCCAGAAAGAGCTGATTTATGATATCCAGAAGTATGATTCAAACAAGGTGAAATCTGCAGCTGCTGAAGCTGTTGCCAGTATGCCAAATCCGAGCAGCTTTTTGTCTCCGAAAACAACAAAAAGAAAGAATGTGCAGAATGATGATGAGGCAAGAGTTGCTTCAGCAATTGCTGATGTAGCAGCTTCAGCCAGAGCCAAGTCTGTGTTGAAAGAGGTGAACGCCGGAATGTTGACTCCGCCACTTAGTGCCATTGGTGTTCCTAAACTCAGATCAACCCTGGGCACAAGTGCTCGAAATGATCGACCGCTTGATATACTTGAATCTTTACGGAGGAGACAGTCTTTCGATTCTGATGGTGAAAATTGAGGCCTTTTGAGTTCCTTCAGTAATGGTGGGATGCAGCAGCTGTAGCCAGGGCCAAGTCTGCGTTGAAAGAGGTGAATCCCAGAACATTGACACTACCACTTAGTAAGTGCTCGAAATGATCGACCCATTGATGTACTGAATCTTTACGGAGGAAGGTCTTGCACTTTGGATGCTGGAAACTGAGGTCTTTTGTGTAGTTAAGCCGCCATTCCTATATAGCAACACACTATATGCAGGAGTTTTGATGTTCTGAAATTCATGTCAAGCCGGAACACAAATGCTTGAAATGATCAACCAATCAATTTACGGAGGAGACAACCTGATGGTGAAAAACTGAGGTCTTTTGTATAGTAGTTATATACTGCCATTTCATATGGCAAGTCTGCAGCAAGAGTAGAACTAATTAACTGAACCTGAGAATGTAACAATTAACGACTCCCGTTTGCACGTTTCTGTTTATCATGTTTCCTGATTAGAGGTGGCAATTACTTGACATGATTTACGGAGATAACCTGTTTGATATACTTATCATATGTAATTATATTTCCAATATATAAATAACATAATACGTCTACGAGATGTTTGTTGATACTTATCCCGTAAATCTCTTTAAAGAATAATTCATGTATTGTTAAAGAATCTATTTTCAGAATTTATAGCACAAGTTCTTTTTGTTAGTGTTTTTAATGGTTTCATATTGCATAGTTTTTACTCAAATCTATCTTTATAAATTTATTAACTCAAAATTATCATTTTCTAAATTATAATGTGGATACTACATTTCTTGGCATAATAATCTTTGAACTTGCTTTATTTGTAAAAAAAAAAATAAAAAAGTCTTTGAACTTACTTTTACCTTTAAAATCCAAAATAATAACAGTCAGTAACTGTATATTACCGGAATTTTATACTGTAAATTATGTATAAAAAGATAAGGTTAATAAGAGCTCCCTAAGTTTAACTCAAAAAATGTATATTAACATTCTAAAATTTAGAATTATCTTATTAGCTCTATCAACTTACTTAAAATTAATTTATTGACTTAATTTATTCAAAACAACCATTAGCCTCATAAACTTACTTATGTAAATATATTTCACCTATTGAACTTGAAGCAAATATATTCACCTATTGAACTTGAAGTAGTTAGTTACTAGTTTTAGCCAAAATACATCCTTATACTGTTTTAAGTAGTCAATTATGAGCTAATCTGTTTTGTTTTTCCCAAATTCAATGATCTATTTGATATTTTGCTTTTCAAATACTCACCAGAATGTTGATCAGGAATCTGCGAAATGTCAACATCGGATTGCCCATTGTAATTCTGATGCCAAAATCAATGAGACAAACAATTAGAATAATTAAAGATGCCACTATTTTAGTATTTATAGTATCCAAAAATGTTTGCTCTAGTAAGATCACCTTTCTGTTTTGCCCTTATTTTGAAAGGCAAGTAAATAAACGTTCTCAAGTTTTGCTATAATTAACTTTTTAGTCATTTTTGTATAATTTTTTAGATTTTAAATATAACTTTTTTTTTTTTTATAAAAAAACAAAACATATTTTAATTTCTCATACATATATATCACTATATAAAATGACTTTGCGATAGGTCTTTCTTATCTGTCTATTTTGCAAAATATAAAAGTTAAAGCAGTAATAAATTATTTTCTTAAAAAATGTATAACAAAATAACTAGACGTGGCAAATTTCCATTGGATAACATGACCAAACACCATAGCTCAAACATAAGAGCACAAGCTCAAGTCTTCCTTCCTTCCATCTCCTTCTTCCTCATCTTCCTCCACCACCACCACCACCACCACCACCAAACTCACCATTCCAGAACCTCCCTCCAATTTTCAAATCAGGTAACCCTAAAACAACCCATCTAATTTCAATTCAAATCCTCCCCTGATCTATTCCAATTCAAATCCTCCCCTGATCTATTCCAATTTCCCTAATCCCTCCCTCAATTTGGGGATTTTCAGTTTCAACCCTAAAATTAGGGTTTAAGCGGAACCCAATTAGGGATTCTGCTGGGTATCCTCAATCATCCCCAAAAAGGGGAAAAATATAATGGAAGGTAACAAAGATGAATCCTTTAGATGTATTCAAATCGCTAAGGAAGCAATTTCATCAGGAAACAAAGATCGGGCATTGAAATTCATTAAAATCGCGCAGCGGTTGAATTCTAATTTGTCTGTTGATGAGCTTATAGCTTCCTGTGATAAACTTGACTCATCCGGGTCGAATTCGGGGTCTGTAAAAAGTGTTGTTGATGATAATGGGAAGGATAGGTCTCGATTTTTGGATACGGGTAATGGGGAGAGGAATTATAGTGAGGAGAATGTGGAGTTGATTAGACAGATTAAGAGGAATAAGGATTATTATTCGATTCTCGGGGTGGAGAAGGCGTGTTCTGGTGAGGAGATTAGGAAAGCTTATAGGAAATTGTCTTTGAAAGTTCATCCGGATAAGAACAAGGCGCCGGGGTCTGAAGAAGCGTTTAAGAAAGTGTGTAAAGCGTTTAAATGTCTGAGTGATGATGGTTCAAGACGACAGTATGATCAGACGGGGTTGGTTGAGGAGTTTGAGTATAACCAGCAGTATAATGTAAGGCGGACCACGAGGAGGAGGAGGAATGTGAATGAGTACTATGATGATGAGTTTGATCCGGACGAGATTTTCAGGTCGTTTTTTGGGCAGACGGAGATGTTTAGAGCACACCATGTTTATAGAAGTAGAAATGGAGGGAGACAAAGGGAGGAGATTAATGGAGGGCCTAATCTGCTGCTGCTATTGCAGATATTGCCTTTTTTGTTGATTTTTGTGCTTGCTTATCTTCCGTTTTCGGAGCCTAATTATTCTTTGAATAGGAATTTCGCGTATCAGATTCCAAAAACAACTGAGAAATATGGTATAGAGTTTTATGTCAAGTCATCAACTTTTGATGAGAACTTTCCTATTGGAAGTGATGGAAGAGCTAACATTGAGGATAGTGTGATCAAGGATTACAAAAATTTTATGTGGCGGCATTGTCATATGGAGCTTCAGAGGCGTCAATGGAACAGGAATCAGCCCGTACCTAGCTGTGATAAACTGAAGAATCTCGGGTTGGCTTAAAGGTGAGTCAGTTTGACCATTTTACTCGTGAGGGTGGCAATTTGGATTATGTTGTCAAATTTGTGTTATGTTATCGATATTGTCCCATATGATTATAAATATAAATGCAAAAGAAAATGATAATTGTGTCGCGTGAATTGGCTTGGCTTTTAAATCTTGTTGTCCGTGTCAGAAATTGTCATTCCTATTTACTTGTGTATATTGAATTAAGACTACTTTGTGTTTTGTATGAAGTCGCTTTGCTGTGTAAGTACTTGCCTATAGCCATCCTGTAGGAAATTAACTTATTTAGTGTCGCTATAATCATTGTGGGCATAGTTATCGGAGGTCCTAGGCTCCGGGCATGTCAGTCTAGAAGCCAAAAGGTAGACTCTAAACAAGAGGCATGCGCCTAAACTTGGCTTTGTTAGTCTAGCATTTTACTGGAGGTGTCCTTTTGTGCAATTTTATTAACAGTGTTTTTAATGATTTTAAGTCAAAAAGTGCATTTCAATCTACCATTTGAAGAAAGTGCTTATTGTACTAGACTAGAAAAGGCTATCATCAAGAACTGTACTTTAAGGTCTAGTTCAAGGTCGAAGGAGGTGGCTGAAGTACCATCTTCTAGTGTTCTGAATCTAGCGTTGTAGATGAGTAACTTGAAGATAATGAGGATGGGATTGAGAACCTGACCTCAATGTTGGAGGTGATTATAATGGTGGTGGTGATGATGAATTTGACGAGTGATGAGTTTGATGAGGAAACTTCAGTCTTGATGAATAGTATAGATGATAATGATGGTGATGATGATGATTTTGACGAGTGATGAATATAGACTATGGAGACTTTTAGTCTTGATGAAAAGTAGTCGGATTTGGTTGAACTCTAGCATTTAAATTTAGAATCTATTTTTAATGAATCGTGATTGTGAAAGAGTTAATAGTTTATATGGAATTTATTTCATGCTAGACTTTATTTAGTATTATGGATAACTGGATGTGATTTATTATTTTTTTTTGAGGTTAATGGTTGCTCACGGGAACACCTGCACCTTGTACCTATGCTAGACTTTGTATATGAGTACAATAAGGATGAAGATGATGAATTCCTTTAAGAAGAATTTGATGACCGCCTGTCTCACATATATAAGAAGTCATGTAGTACTAAGCAATGTTAGACATCTAACTCGCTCACGCTGAGAACCGCAAAACAAATATACATGGCTGACTCCAAAACCTCACACACCCATAAAAGTACCACAAAATAGGACTGTGCCACATATATAAGAATCCATATAGCACTCTAGTTAAGCAATGTAGGATATCTAGCTATACCTATGTATTCATCAGTATTGATTCTATGTTTAGCATTGCAGTTTTATCTACGAGTTAGTTAATACTTAGAAGAACGTTTTGGATATGCAGATGGGAAAGCGAAAGCTTTTATCGCGAGTTTGGCAGGAGAAGATGCTACCAAAAGCACATACAGGAGCTGCCATTTGTCTCCAAGAAAAGGAAATATGGCTATACATTGCAGGTTATCCACCATTCCTGTACGAAATCCAGGATTTTAGGAACACGGGTTTTAAGTTTTAACCACCATTATCTCGCTGCGGCTTAATAAACAGGTAAGATATATACAATTTTGTATAGGGTTTTGTTTAACGGAATTGTAGTTTGTGGATTTGATGAACATGAACAAAAAAAAAATCGGTCTTGTATCTAGTTTTCTCTGTTTCAAAAGGAGTGATTTGAGTATGTTGATTTTGTTGACTACATTCTTATACGATATAAATGCAAGAACAATGATAATTGTATTAATAATCCCATGTTAATCGGCTTCTCTCTGAATTTGTGTTGTTAGTGTCAGAAATTGCCATCCCTTTTTACTTTCATATGGAAGTTAAACTACTCCGAGTTCGTCTTTTTTGTTGCAACCTTGATTCGTCTTCTTTAGTCTGATTTTCCCGCCATTTTGGGCTTCATATATTGGTTTGAGGTTAACCATTGTCGTCCCTATTGCATTGTATGAAGTTGCTTTGCTGTGTAAGTGTTTGCCTAATGCTCACCGTCATCATTGAGAGCATAGTTATCAGGCTCCAGGCATGTCATCTGAGAAGCCAAACGGCAGCCTCTCTTCAAGAGGCACTCTCCCTAAGCGTGCCTTTGTTTAGAGACCTGCTTTGTGCATTTTTGTTATAGTTTTAAAAAGTTGTCGTTTCCATCTCAACCCTCCACTATCTATATCATTTACGGTTGAAGAAAGTAGGTACTTGAGTTTGGAATTTTTTTTAACCATTTTGAGCCAATGTTCTATTGATTTATATATATAAGTGAAGTATGTAGTGCAGTTTTACAGATATGTATTTATCCTAGTCTACTGAAGACTCAGTTACCCTTAATTAACTCTAATGAGTTTGATGAATCAAATACAAAGAACGCAAACTGATCTCGAATCGAAGAGAGAGAAGGAAGAATCGCAAATGAAGGAGAAATAAAGGGAAGGAAATCGGAGAGATTGGAAATGAAGGATGATGACAGAGAAAGAGACAAAGATCTTGAAAACGTAGGAAAATCAAGATGTTTAGAAAACGTTGTTTTGGACGAAATAACATGAAAAATTTCTAGAGAGGTAGAGGTTTTAGAGAACGAAAGACTATTAATCATGTTAGAGTAAAAGAGATTTGAAAACTAGTTTTAATGAATGACGATTTCGAAAAACTTCAAGAATTTAGAAACTCATGTCTCATGAAATATATATCGTTTTTTATTTTCCAAACCACCATTTAAAAATATATTCTTTCTAGACAATAATTTTTCTTTCCTCTTAAAAACGCTTAAATGATCTTAAAATTTAAAAGTTTAAAATTAAAGTTTATTAGATTTTTTTTTTTTCATAAATTCTAGGATACAAATGTTATCTAGGCCAGTAGAACATGTCGTGAACTAAACAAGGCTAGAAGGTTTCAGGGCCCAATTGTTTATAATATATATAGGCCCATCTCCATCCTACCGTAACATAAGCCCATTACTTTAATGGTTAAGTCCTCTACAACTTTATTCTACTCTAAATGAATGTGTGTAACTTTTGAAACATTTTTAGGGATAAGTTCAATGCAACTGTGTACTAGAACAATTTAAGCACCAAAAATATCAATTGATAGTTAAGTCAGCACATCAAATGCTCAATGTATCAAATCAATTTAACCATGAGTAGGTGGAGTTTCCTCTCCTCCGGATCAAGTGACATAATCTATTACTGAAGGTCGATGGACTTGTCCCTTCCTATTTGAATTTCAATACAATATCCAAAAACAGAGTAGATATACATAACCATGGAGAAAGCAAGAGAGTCAAATATAAAGAAAACTTAATTCGTCTTACGATGGAAGAGAAAGTCTCCTTATATTGATTGTGGTGGAATTTGCTAGCAAACTCCACTTTTGATACATTAGGAGTGTCTGCTTCTGAAGTTATTTTATTGTGGATTCGATGTAGGCTTGATCCACCGTGAAGAGTGCAAGAAAGATTTGTCAAGTATTACGTCCGTCATAACATTCTAATGAGCTTGTGTTCATGGTGGCTAGAGGTTTATATCGATTCGATTTCCGAACCGAGCCAATTGAATTCGGTTTGGTGGCTGTGGGCCTTAAATCAGCATTTTTTTGGTTTTTGTTTTTTTACCAGTGAAAACACAATGTGAAATAAATATATTTTTTATTTATTTTGAAAGACAATGTGAAATAATTTTTGAATATTTATTTCCAAAAGGTAAAATACAAAACATATGAATATACAATTCCTTCTTTTCATAAACATACGCGTCTCAGCACCACTTTCCACACTCTTTCACCATCTCAATTCAACGCTCTCAAAAACAAAACTCAAATCCATCAAATTCAACTTTCACATCTCCAATCAAACTTTATCATCATCATCATGATGAACGGCCACCACCACCACCATCACCAAGCGGCGGCCGGAGGCGCCCCGCACGGAATAATCCTCGCCGTCGTAGTCTGCACAGTAGTGCTCGCTCCATTCATCTTCGGCGATCAAGCAGAAGCTGTCACCGAGTTCATCTCGGAGCTTCTATCTCCCGTCGGACTCCTTCTCCTTCCGATCATCCTCCTCTTAACTATCCAATTCCTCTCCTCCGATCGCGGATCCTTCGTCACCTCCGTCTTCTCCACCGGCGAACCTGACTCCATCCACCGCGTGAGCGGTTCTCCCGTCGGCGTCGCTCTTTTTCTAGGTCTCGTACTCTTCTTGCTCTATAATCGCATGTCTATCTTCGGCGGCGACGATGATTCCGGCGATTAAAGGTTCGGATCTGAGTTCTAATTCTCTGTAATTTTCGAGATATCTCTCTCTGTTTTGCTTCTTCTTTTCTTTCTTCCATTGATATATAGAGTACATGATTAGTTGAGTTGAGCTGCAGATTTTTCTTCTACTGCTTAATTTTTCTAGTTCTGATTGTTTGGATCTGGTTACTGTTTATAGTTTTTGGAGTTTAGAAAATGCTATATTGCTCGTGTTTTTTTAGCTATAAGGAGGATGTAGCGGAGCTAGCGAGAGCTTGAGCATCCACTAATCAGTAAAAAATGCTTGAAAATATATGAAATTTATATATAATTTTAGTTATTTGATATGTAGACAATGAAACTTATAATCAAGACGAACAAAATTTAACAAAGTTCGACAAATATTGCTCGTTATCGGTGTGGTCTAAATCCATGTATGGCTAGGAGAATCAAACCGGCGGCCGACGGCGGCGCAGGTAGAGGAGAGGAAGTAGTCAGCATTTGAGTGTGTTGTTTGGTTTGCAATGGCATGTGAGCACGTGGCATCTCTCTAGTGTAGCAGGGTCAAAGCAGGTGGGGTTGTTAAGTTTTGGTTGGAAATAGAAATTCAAATTTTCGTTTTAACTGAATTTTGGTTTCCAATCTTTTTTTAAATTAAATTATAGGGTAAAATTTTACTTAATAAATAAGACTATAATATTTGGATTAATAATTTAATAATTTGTAGGTGATGTTGAAATATATTGTTTAGTCTTTATATTTTCAGTAAAATGATAAAGTTTTTAACATTCGTTTTTTTTACTATTAGTCCGTCAATTTATTTAAATTATAAATTTCCTTTTTACTTTTGCATGTGTATATTTTGATACTAAAAATTCAATTTACAATAAAATAAAATTTTAAATATAAAATTGTGATTTATTTAAAAAAATATCGTCAAAATATATATAAATAATTCAAATGATAATTTATATAAATTACAGATTTACTCTTTATTTATGTATAATTTGGAGCATATAAAATTATTTATTCTAATAATTTTGAAAATTTAAAAATTAATATTAATTGTATGGAATTAAGGGCTAAGCTATCACAGAACAATTTTTCATTAGAACGATATGAGAATTAAGATCTTTCACTCAAGAAGCAATACTACGAGTTATTGTATTACAAACGCGAAGAGTACATAAGAGTTGTAAAGAGTATAAGCAATGGGAAAGACCCCGAATTAATTGAATCTTCCGCCACATCATCATCTATTCAATTATAGAGTTGAAAGAACAGTCAAGTGCGAATTCCAAACTCTTACAATTGCATGTAACTTTGTTGCTTCCAAATAAGGATCAATCAAGATTCCTGCATAGGCTAAAACCAAACCTTGATCATTCCTAGCAACAATAAAGACCATGCAAATAAGAACATTATTTACGTATGAAGCATCACAATTATCTTAACAACGCAAAGAGGGAGATACCAAATTTTTATAGAATTAAGGTCGTTACTCAAAACCTAAGAAAGGTTAGAGTTAACCACATTTGTTCTCAAAACTTGGTTATATTCATCAATAAAAATCTATACTTTCTCTAAAACAAACAAAAAAAAAAACCCAAATCAAAATATTATTATGAACCGATTTATTTCGACAGTACCAAATCCATCACGCTATAATAATTATCGGATGATCTTTGGTAAAATAGATCTGTTAACATGTGCAGTCATTTATTTTTATGCACGGATTACTTTTTGTAATTTGGTATGTAGTCCTTATTTAATTGTTTGTCCATATTTAATTGATATGAATGAATTATTTAATCCTTTTTTTGTTATATAAATTATTTAATCATAAGAAGTAAGGGGGACCATAGTGAGTTCCGAAGTTGCAAGTTAGTTCCTGACACGCATAAGCCAAACTGCGAGTGAACTTACTCACTGGCATGGAATGCATGTATGTATATTTTATTTTATTTATTTGGAATTTTTTGGTTAGAGCATCTCTTATAGTTGAACACTTTCAACCCATATTTAACACTATTACAAAACACTTTTAAAATTGAGTACTCTAGTGATTGGGTACTCTCACCATTTCTATTATTAAAAAAATACTATTAATTAAATTATTGTATTTTTTATATTCAATTATAATAAATGGGTCCCATTAAATTAATTAAAAATAATAATTTGTTTGCACCCACTCTCCATTTTTTCATTGTGAGTGTCACACTTCAATTAAAAAGAGACATGTGTCATTTTTGAGCACTACTCATATTTGAGCATTCTCCAACTTTATGGAGGGACTATTCAGCAATTTTGTACTTTATTAAATTGCTGAATAGTCCCTCTTTTGAACCACTAGAGATGCTCTTAGGTCCAATTCCTCTTATAATTACTATCTGCTGTATACTATATTTCACCTATTAAAGTCAAGTGATAAATAGAGTAAAGTTTACTAAAAAACTGAGGATATATGTGCCTATTGCAATTTGTGTACATCGTGAGGTGTTAAGCTAGCTGCTCCTACCCTGAAATAGATAAAAAAAACCCGTTAGAGACGGGTCAAAGTCTGGCACCTAGAGAAATAAATGATAAAGAAAAGTGAACATATCAATTTTGGTGATTACCTTGACTTATATAGTGGATTTGAGATTGCCCTAGAGATGTGTCGGTTATAGACCAGTTGAGGAGGAATAATTTCGTTATTAGGAAACTTCTTGAAGCGTGCAAGCATATGCATGGATGTCCTTTATGGAGATGGTGACACGTGTCTTCAGGTGAGGCGGCTAGTGATGTAACCGTTATAATGATGTCACATACAACTGAGAAATGACTTCCTCCACATTGATTGTGCTATCTCGGTCACGTGGTTGACACGTGACCACAGTTTGATTTATACGGATATCAACCGTGATAATCGGAATAGTAATTATTCCTCAATAAAATTGTCAATGTAATATCAAAATTGGCATTGGAATGTTGACGCTTGTACCACCTCATCAACATGTTAATATAATGGAAAAACATTTTAACATTATAAAAATAACGAATTTAATAATAAATTTTTTATCTTCAAAATTTAAATTGTTTACGCATGATGAGATGGAGATACGTAATTATCACATGTCTACTTTATGTAATTAGTATTGTGACTTGGTGTAGAGTGTCAATAAGGTGATATTGACATCGTCATTTTAGTGAGGCTAATAGCGGAATATAGTCACAATTTTCATGGATAGAAATGTGCTACTTTTACCAATTATATTGGAAAATAGTTTACTTCTAATACCCACAATTCTTTTACTATCATTTTGAGTATCAACACACTAATTTCCATCACAACAAACAAAGTCAAAACCACATGTGATTCCACATGCTCCACAAGTCATTATGAATCCCTTTGAAATCAGCACGTGCTTCCACCCCATGGGTACTTAATCACGTGCACATGATAACACTAGTCCTTGCCTTTTAAATGTGTTGTAACCCCGTCGTATATCCCACATACTGTGAATGCATGAACTCCACGAGTTCAGAGAAAGAGAACCAAAAAAGTAAGAAGAAAAAATGGAGCTTTTAGAGCTGCTAAACCTGACATGAGTGTGTTTATAATTAGAGATTGATGATTCAAGGAGATAATCTTTTATAAAAACATGTCTTTTTTAGAAGCAAAGTTGGAGGTAAGGTGACCAAAAATTTATTATAACAATAAATGAATTCAATACATGTAGACGTGTTTAAAAGTTGTGAGGTTGAAGGTATTAGATGTGAATCAAATCGTATAATATATCTACATGATATTCGACCATATGTTATTACAATGTAGCAAAAAGTATATACAAGCAGCATATTTTTTTAATTTTTTTCGATAATTTCGATTTGACTTACTGACTCTTAATCAAGTATAATTAGAAGATTTTTTTTTCCTCAGTTGCGCATCCTTTTTTGTTTATCAACTCCATTTGTAGTATGTGTTAACCCAAATATAATCAAAGTTAACCATAGTTAATAGGATTAAAGTATGAAAAATGTGCCATATGTTGCAAATTAAGTTGAGGACAAAGCTATGCGTATAAAACTCGATAACCAAGAATGCTATTGTTTCATTCCAATTAAAATTTTGTATTTTTAACAGTTCTAAAACTGTGTTTTATAATTAAGATTTTCACCTCATATCAAGCAACTAAAGTGACTAATGTTTGATGTGAATATACAAATAATTAAATAAAGTTTATAGTTGGACGATCCAAATTCGAACCTTGAAAGAGGTAGAAGGATAAAAATATATTTGAACTTTCGTCTACCATCGTACCTTTTAAAGAAAAATATTCACAACTAAATAATTTTGCACATATTTCGTCCAAAGATTTTAATTGAAGTCTATAACGCTCTCATTAGGCCCAGTGGAGCTGAATCCATATAGGTCCAATGGGCTTTTAAGATATTATAATTAGATACCATCACCAAAAGTTTAATTTCTGATTTTGCCCATAAGGTCTATTGTTATTGCCTAAATTTCCTAAACAAGTGTTTCTATATTGATTGTGATTGGTTTGTTTTTTTTGTTCAAAAAAAGTTGGCCTTGTGAAAAAATCTTAACCGGATAATTGGTCCTTTAACACATATATTAGACATACTTTTGTTTTCATTAATGTTGTTACTTAACTGCGATTGAGCTAAAAGTTCGAACTGACAGTTACATCTCAGTTATGGTTTATATATTATTCTATGGTAGTTGCAACTTTCCGATCAATATTCAACAACTACTTTAACATCTTATATCTTTCAACACTATATACAAGATTTTATCATGATTCTATCTCTAATTTGAGCAATTACCCCTTTAATTTTACCGTCCATTTTAGTTTATTTCTACCATTCTGATCGAATAGTAAATACAAGTGTTTGGTTAAGACTCAAACCCAACATTTTTGAACGAATTGAATAGCCACTATTGGAAAAGATAACCAATGTATGGATAATCTTCATATAAAAAATACATGCGTAAAGAAAACAAAAGATGTGTCTGTTAAGGATGTGAAAGTTATATTTTGAGGCTTGTGATGTGTTGAAAATTGGAAAATAGAATCTCTTAAATTGGCTGGCAAATGCCTTTTCTTTTCATGGGTTACTAGCCATCTCATTGGCTTCTACTGTTTTCTCTGCTTTTGTCCCTTTCATTACAACCTTTTTATAATTAATAATATATTCATATATCATCATTTTCCTCCATCACCAAAAAAAACATCTTTGGCATACTTGAAATTTGATATTGTAATTTGGTTGGATAAAACGAAATCTACTAATGAAAATAGAAAACATATATTTCATTTTTGAAAAAAATTGGTATAACGAAAACATGGTATAAAAGTTTTATCTCTAACATAGAAGGTTATAGAGCGACGAGTTCTAAGGAGAGTGAAGTCATGATATAAAAGTTTGAGTGAACTTAAAAAATATCGATGAAGTATGAATAAATTGAATTCCACATTAGAATTAGGGATAGGGTGATTGAAGCTTCTAGTACAATGTAAAATTAACACATGTATGACGCTTTTTAAAGCCTTGCAGTACAAAATGTGAATTTAAGCTAGAAAAAATAATATTTGGATGGTATTCGATTTGAACATTGCAAAAGCAACATCCCTTTTACCTCTTCTTCTGAGTCGCGTTCGACAATTATTTTGGTCCACTTCTTGACGTCTAACCCTCCAAATTCTGCCACTCGTTGTAAGTAAATCCCATTATTCGGTTGGCAGGAGCGAACCTAAGAGCTGTAACATAGAGCATGCATTAGTTGTTGAAAATGCGGAAAAAACAATATAACTTAAAACTATCCCAACTTTAAACATTGTATATCATGTGAATTTTAGATTCGAACCAAATGAATGTCATCCCTGCATAGGCGTATAAAATTGAGAATATGATTGAGTTAACTCGATTGTTCAGACCCGACTTATTTCCAACTAATCTACAAACGTGTTCAGATGTCTGACTAAGGCCTAACACTTTTTACTACAACACATGAATGAAAAAGTTGTATGGGTAAATGGCGATTTTTTTTAGGGAAATGGAATGAATGGGCCACATTCCTCACTCTTACTACCATTATTGTTATGAGATTCTTCTGTCAAGTCAATATATGCAATGCCCTCTGCAGTGGTCCTGCCCACTGCATGCTTATAAATGAATCATATGTGTGGTAAAAAGAGTAAAAACTATGAAGTAAATAATTTTTATTATGAGAAAATATGAAGTAAATAAATTAACACACCTATTTATGTGCTTAAAAAGATGCATTTATTGAACTATTTATGAATTAAATGAGAATGATGATGTAATGTTGATGTTATTCTGATCATTCTATACTGTGTGATACTATTTCTCATCTGCAAAGACACCTCTTGCCACCAAAAGAGTACCATACAATCTATTTGCTTCATTTCTCTAATTAAGAAGCATTAAATTTGTTGCTTTTGTTTTCTTGCTAATGAACAAATATAGTTTGCATTGATATGTGTTGTAACACTACCCAAAATCATATAAATATGTTTCACTATGGGTTAGTTTATCGACTTTAACGAGTCCAAATCGTAATAATATGCACCAGTCAGTACAAGAAAAAGCACTTATAGCTACAAAAATAAATGTAGCTAAATCTAAATTTTTTGTAGCAAAATGATTTAGCTACAAAACAAAATTTTGTAGCTTGTCGTAGCAAGAAGTGGCGTAGCTAACACTTTAGCTACATAAGTTATGTGATTTATAGCTAATTGTAGAAATTATAGCTACAAAGATAACAAAAATATGACTATAGCAATACTACTTCTTGCTATACAATGAAAGTCATTTGTAGCAAAAATAATGAAACAAAAAAATAGAATAATGCATAGCTACGACAATGTACCGTAGCAACAAAATCTTAATTTTACAATATTTTAATTTTGTGATTAAAATAAATTATTTTAATTGTATTTTATTATAATAATACTTAACTACAAAAGAATCATAATTATGATTTTAGAATGTAGCATTACAAATTCCATATTCAATTTACATTCTCATTCATTAAATTACCATATTTTATTAAATATGATTCGAAGAAATACAGAAAAACAGTAGAAAGAATGTACTAATATCAAAATAATTGTATTTTTATTAAATAGATATCCATAGCTCATACAATATTCTGAAAAAAATAACTTGAAACTAACAAACGAACATTGTCTTTCTTTAAAAAAAAAATACAAACGAATTAACATTGTTGATCATCTTCCTTCTCTGTATTATGATCCATTCAATCATGAGCAACATATCCTGCAACCACAATAAATTAGAATTTAACTAGCCAAAAATAAGTATAGAAAAAGTACATTGTAGAAATTAGACGAAAACTTGATAGAAATATACCATCAATAACAATGAACTCAGAGAATAATAAACCTGGAACAAACGATCAGTTTATATGTAAGTATCGAAATATATATTAAGTATCGAAATACAAATTACAGAATGCAAACCTTTGGATAGATAGAAAATGGCTGGAAATCTATACCCATGCAAATGACCATTACCAATATTCTCTAGATCGGTTCATAATGAGAAGTTCATTGGCGATCTTAACTTGAAATCATCGTCAACAAGTATTGTCAATCTCTTTCAGTTGTTCAACAATAAGGTAAAATGTAGCAGTATAATAAAGCAATAAGAGAATGAATGCAATAGAGAATAAAAAGAATGAGAATTCAAAGTAATTGATAATTGATGAAATGAAGAGGTTAACGGAGTAATTAATATCATATTCTATTAAAAAAAATTAAAATAAATTATGTGGTTGATGATTATCACCATTTGTTATCTTTTTATCTTTTTCATGAAACAAAAGAAAACATATATCAATTCATTACTAAGTTTTTTTCCTTTTTTAATTAGATATGCTATCTTTCTTTTCTTTCCTTTTTTTTTTTTTGAAGATGAATATATTATCTTTGTTTTTCATACATTTATTATGACATACGTAAATTAATACTTTAACATTTTATATATAATAAAATAAAGAGTAGAATTCTTTGTCAAAATTAATTGAGTCATGCGTTTAACTAAAAAAAAATCCATAACTTGTTTTCTTACTTTTAATCACTAGATAAAATAAATATTCTCTAAAATATATTAATTATTAGTCAAATTTTTAAAAATATAATCATTATTCAAATTAAAATATTTTTTATAAACATTATTCCAATTAAAAAAAATATTAAGTCATGATAAATATATCTAGTTAATCTAATTATTAGTGACAAACAATATTAGCACCAAATCCAGAATCCGATCATGAACATTATAATCGAGCTTGTTCATAAATCTATAATTGATATCATATTTTTTGCGGCTTAAATTGAACAAAATTCCAGTCCAAATGAGTTCAGTTCAACAAATTCAGTTTACTAAAATTCATTAGGTATTCAGCAAAGTTCAGTCAATTCATTCAATTCAACATATTCAGTTCAGTTAGAATAAATTTAGTTCAATATAAAAGAATATCGCCTAAGTTCAGTTTGAGTTTTCATCATCTTCATGCTTAGCTCGTTATAAAAGAAATTAACATTTTGAAGTAATGCCTTGTTCAAAATTCAGTTCAGTTTGATTTAACCAAATTCGGTTCAGTTAAATTCACTAAAACATTTTAGTGATTCAGCCAAATTCAACCAATTAATTTCAAAAAGTTAAGTTCAGTTAAAAGGTTTATGGGTAAGAAAGAGTATAAGGTTTAAGTTAACGGGGTTTAATGCACCCTAAACCCTAAGAGGTTATGTAGGTTTAATTAGGATTTAGGGTTAGGGTTTAGTGGTTTAAGAGGGTTTAGGGTTTGAGGTTTAAGAGTTAGGGTTTAGGGTTTAAGAGGGTTTGGGTGAGGGTTTAGTGGGGTTTAATATGCAATTCCAATTAATGTGTTATTTTTTTTTTCGAAGACCAAATTAATGTGTAATTAATTTCTAAACTATAATCTATAAAAAAATAAAATTTCTAAACTATAATTTCTTATTTATTTGTTAATATTAATTAGTTATAAATTTAAATTAGCTTTAGTTAGTTGTCACTCTAGATTAATTTTAATTAGTTTGTAAGTCGAAAATAGTTTAATTAGTTATTATCAAATTTAGGAGTAACTAGTTTAGAAACATTTTATCAAAAAAAAAGAAAAACTAGTTTAGAAACATTAGGGATAAGTACTAAGGTAATTGTGCATTAATAATTTTATAAGTTAGGATTTATATGTGTTAAATAGAAAATTTTGGATTTTTATAATTTAGTATTTTAAAAATTATTCACTACTGCGGTTACAATTAATAACACAAATAATTTCTTCTACTCTATATGTGATTTACTCGTAGGCATCAAATTATAGGTAGACTCTCAACTACTATATTTAAAAAAATCACGCGTTACAATTTGATAATTCCTATAATGATAAATTGTTCGAAAGAATAGATTATGTTAGTAATTGTATATTTGGCTATGAAATTTAATAAAACTAAATTGCCACATAAAAATATAGTTTGTGGCTAAATATATATATTTGCTATATACAAGACTCATTTGTGGCTGAAACACTAAAGCACCCACAATATTATAATCGTAGGTAAATTAGTGTAGCTAAAATTGACATTTTGCTACGGTAAATTCTTGTTAAAACTGATTAAAATAAATAGCTACAATGTTTTTATGTTTGTCACAACACTATAAAATTAGATTCAAAATCTATTTTCATAGCTAAATTTCGTAGCTATAGATACGATTTGTTGTAGTGAGTTGACTCTTTCTATTTTTGATATGGGATTCAATTCATTTTCACTTCTATCGATATTCCTCAGGGTAACTCATTACTCGGATCTTCTATCTTAGCGCCACATGTTCTTAATCATGTCGCTATGCACAAGTCCACCAACTTTCATCGGAGTTTTCCTTGAACCACGTACCTGCACTGAGTGATGATTCTGATAACAATTATAATACTCGGACTCAATACAATGCAAACATCGTATGTTCTAGCTCAAATCCATCATCTTAAGCTGCATGACTTTAATTAAAAAGTGTCATATTATTTTTTTACGCCGATGATATATAATTTACAAATATAGCCCATTTGACATGATCAATTTAGTGAAATTGTAGTGCTATATAATATAGAATCATGTGAAAAATAGATTACATACGTTACAAATTATAAGACGTTACAAAATTTTGACACTTTACTTCTCGTATATAGTTTCAAAAGATAATAAATTCTAACACGAGAATATGATTTACATAAACTAACCAATTGACACGATTATTACTTTAGTTTATATATATTGATAAAATAACACAATTATAGTCGATAAATTATATACATTGAAGTATATGTATCAAAATTCTCACTAAAACTCATTTTGTTTTAGTACAATTCCGATCAATCTAATCATATAAGAATTAACTAAAACAACCACATGAAAAATGACTAAGTTTACAAATGACATGATGCGTAGGAATTAAATGGCATTTATACGTGACTGAATTATGTTCAAAATTGATATTCGTCATAAAATAAAATAAAATTTATGGGCTAAATAGTCGGAATAAAAGATCGAAGACTTTTGTCTCTCAAAAAAAGAAAAAAGATCGAAGACTTTTAGGAATCAAAATATGAGCTTTCATAGATCTAATGATACTTTTTACATCTTTTTAATTTTGAAACTATGCAAATAAAGGTTAAGCGAAGAAAATAACATTTTCTTCGTTAAGGATTTAAAATTTAAATACATCACTTTTGCTATATTTCAGATTATATAAGTGTAATTTTACTCCAAACTTCTATAATAACAGCTCCTCTAAAGGTTTAAATACTTTCTATAATTAAAAAGATTTGCTAAAGTACTAGGTGTGTTTAATAGATGCTGTCTGTATTAATTAAGATTAAGATCTATTTGGAAAGCCACTATGATTAAGTAATAATGCAAGTCCAATCACCCATGTCCCAAAATAATGAAAAAAATAGAACAAAAAAACAGAATCTTCTTAATATATAATGAAAAGAAACAATGTATTTTGTAGTACAAAAATCAATTATAATAAACTTATAACAAATTCAACATAATCCAAAAATCATACAGCTAAATCTTTCAATATCAGATTTCTCTCAATCAAGGCAATTATTGTAAAAAATAATTCTTCTGTTTCTACTTCAAAATACTTGGGATTATTATTGACAAGACTAAAACAATAATGTAGTGTAATGTATTTTCTACAAGTTTAAAATCATATTTACGGTTTCTAGAGATTCTTACTCGATCATACAATTGTATGATAATGTGAGACCTGCATTACTTTTATTTTTCTCCTTTACCTTACCGACTTAAAATAATCTCTTACATTTGCGGCGTACCTCACACATAGTGGACTTTTTTGGTACCGTCCGAATGATATCGAGAAAGATTCATCAATGGGCCGACCGATGAGGCATTTTGGGCGTTTCTATGTTGGGCTTCACCAATGGGCCTACCTCCCTGGGCTTTTTGGGAAAATCACGACGTCTTGCTACTTTTATTGTGATTGATGATACCAAACACGGATCTAGATGTTATCAAATATTGATAAAAGTTCATGTCCAAGTTGACATTCTACTAAAAGCTTGGATCGATTTGGACCGTAGCACAACTAAACCTAAAGTTTGAAGATTTTTATGTCAGAAAATGGGGTTCAGTTCATGAGCTACGCAATCAACAACGTTGTAGTTGAAGGACCGTGAATGTAATTTAGCAAAAGAATTGCCTAAAGTTGAAGTAAGAAAGGAGCCTAAAGCTGGAAAAGAAAAAAGAGGAGAAAAAAGAAAGAAAAAAAGGCATAGAAAATGATACGATATAAATAAAAAAGCAAGTGAGAAAAAAGAAGAAAGCAAAGTTTGTTTTCTTGTATAAAGGCCAAAACGGTCAATGTGAATGTGTATGTATATGTGTTGTCTTTAATAAGATAATAAAGGGCCCGATGATGTTTCCAAACAGCCACGAGATCTTGCTCTGAAACCTTCCATTTTCCTGTCATCAATTTCATATAAATACACGGAAATTTTTTTAGCTAGACAAGTTAAATTTTGGGTTTATATCGTGTTGATGTCGTATCAAATTTTGAATTAGTGTTAAACATGTACACAAACACGATAAGTTTTAGTGTTTATGTATGTTAATCAGACAAAACCCGACATGCTAACAAGTTTCGATCTCTTAACACGACACGACTTACTAGAATAATTTGCAAAAGAATTTATAATTTTAGTTTTTGGTTCGTTTTCGTGTTTATCGAGTTGGTATATACACAACCTGAAAATTAACGTGTCATTTTGATGTTTTGTCACATTAAGCTCAACACAACACTACAAAAGTGTGTCAATTTTGTGTCGCGTAATTGGATCGAATGTAATTTTGTTAGGTCCATAAAAAGAGATTGTGTATTTATAATTAGAACAAAGAATGAAAATGAGGTATCGAGTTTTTATATATGATATCATAATTGTATCAAACTGATTGTGTATGTAATTATGTTGTAGCTTTCTCTCTTTATGACTGAACATATAAGTCAGAATATCAGATTTTATTATTTACATTTATAATTGTACTATTTTATAAACGTTAAACCTACATCTTAGTTGCGACCAAATTCATACCATGTTTAAAATCATACTGTTTTGAATAAAGGATGTATTGATCGTCTAGACTCCACCAAGAAACTCAAAGAGGAGACTCTGACTGAACCTATTAGACTCCCTCAATATTCAAAATCCTATAGCCTCTAATTAATCTCTATATATGCTGTGAATAAGTTTTTTTTGATATCCAGCAAAACATTCACCAACTAGCTAGAAGATACGACATGAGTAAATAAAGATTGAATGTAGCTAGGAGTCTCTTCTAAGTGAATATCTACTTCTACTAACTTCGCACCCCATTTTGCCAATTCGTGTGCCACTGAATTACAACACCTTTTAGCATGCACAAACTTTATTACTAGAAAAACTAGGAACAAATTCAGTTATATCTTCTAATACTAGCCTTGAATCTGCAGAAGGAGGGAAAGAACCACACAAAACACTCACTATGTTCTTTGCGTCCAACTCGACTATGAGTTGATGGAATCCCACATCGAATGCCAAATTAATCTCTCTATATATAATGTGAATAAGCTTTGATAGTCTTCAATTGTCCTACTAACACTTAACACTTTTTAGTACATTATTAAAAAAATTGCTTGTACCTATTTAATAAATCAATTTATTAATTTTTACTGATCTAAGGGACTCAACTATACTTTTTTTTGGGTAAGTAACTCAACTATACTTTTTTTTGGGTAAGTAACTCAACTATACTAATTAATAAATCAATTTATTAATTCATTTAAAGAATACTAATACCGTTACCTGACGTCTTTTGACGAAAATATTATTCTATTTCCGAGTATTGCCAAAAACCATTTTTTAATTAATTTTTTAACTTCACTATCAAAATAGAACTAAAAAAATTATGATTTTGGCCACTGAACTTTACGTGATTATTTTAAAATGGTGATTTAACTTCAATTTATCTCAATATAGTCCTTAACTTTAAGTTTTGTCGTTTCTGACAGCTCAAATAGACATCAAATAACGAAAAAGTGATGTGACTGCCACACAATTATTAGTCAATTTTGAAGATAAACTTTAACCGACACTTAGTATCCACCTAAACACCATATGTCGTGCATGTGATGTTTGAAGCGTTGTTTAGAGTCAATCATAAAAATTAACCTGTGATACAAACATGTTACTTTTCCATATACAAAATAAACTAATAACTTAATTGAGTCAAAATTAAAAAACAATTGATCTCATCGAAACAAAACTATCGAAAAATTTGAGTGACTAAAGATATATTTAACCCGATAAATTATTTTCTAACTTATATAACACATATCACTACCCTCTTCACTCACACACACACTCTCTTATCCTCCATTCTTCTTCTTCTTCTTCTTCTTCCATGTTCCAAAAATGACTTCATCTCCATCTTTATCTTCATCTTCATCTTCCTCCCCTCAATTCCTCGATTACGAAAAACCTAATCTCGACTCCATCAAACAAATCCTAACCTCCATATCCCACCACTTCTCCACACTCCTCTCCCATCCCTCCCTCTGGCTCTCCCTCAAATCCCGGTGCACTTCAAAACTAAACATCAACAAAACCCTCAAACCCCTCGAACTCTCCGACCACTCCGTCATCTCCAATCTCTACTACGCCATTGAAACCATCGAAACCTCAATATACGATGCAGAAGACAAATCAGATAAACTCATAAACTCTGAGAAGCTCCTCCAGGCACCTGCATTGCTCGATGAACATAGTGTCACTGCCGGAATTCAGAACCATTATCTCATTTGTTGCTCGTATTTTTATCTTTCTCTTGTCAGGAAGCTTCAGGGGGATGAGTTTCAGGCGGCATTGCATTTTTTTCAGGCGGTTTTGGTGTCTCCGCGGCTTGTGAGGACGGAGCTGGCGGCGGAGCTGTGTGAAGATTTGTTTCCGGTGAGGGATGGGAGGAAGGAGATGGAATCTGTGACGGATTTTCTCGATGAGGCAAATATTAACGACGGAATTCGGGAGGCGGCGAGGAGGTATAAGCATTGGTTGATGTATTATCAGGTTATGTTGTATGGTGAAACGCCGTTGTGGAATTGCAGTAGCCGGAATGTTTCGTCGCTGGATGATGATTCCCTGCGTTTTTGGTACGTTTTTCCAATTTGTCGGGGCTTGTCGGTTAATATTTAAGTAAGGCGACAACTTCGTGTTTCGTGTCAATACTTTAAACACAACATGAAAAATGTTTTGTATCGAAATTCCAAACTTAAATATCCTTTGACACTAACAACATGACACGGTTCGAAAATTACAAAGTTAATTAGGATTGTGTCAATTTAATATGACCCGACCTCTTAATACGAAAGAATGCGACACGACCCAAAATATATCGACATATATGAAGAATGCAATTTATATATAAAATAACTACTTGCACAAAATTCATATCTCATAACTACAATATCGAGATAATTCATCACGCAAATACCTCGTTTAACCTAACTCATTAAGAAAAAAATGTAACTTGATTTTTCATATCAGTTTTGTGTTTTCGGGATTGACCCAAACACAACACGAGAATTAGTATGTCATTTTGAATTAATCTGAAAATGATAAACTACTCATAAACACATAAAAATCCGTGTCATGTTGTTAGCCACCAGATAATGCTGATCGTTTCCAATTAAAATTTTCTACTTATATACGAGTCAACTGAAACTTGGGACCTATTTTTTTTTTAATTCTCAATTTTTTGACAAATTTTTAATTCTCAATTTAATTTTATAAGAACGAAAATAATTTTGTCAAAAAAGGAAAATAACAGAATTTAAATAAACTGGGTCAAAATATATATTTAATTTTATTTTTTTGTTACAGGGAAGCTACTAATTATAGCAGTGAATCTTTGAATTCAGTTGAGAATGGACATGGAGGACAAATAAAAAAGGTAAGTTCGTTAAATTTTAGTTTGAGAATTATAATTCATATGGACTTGCCAAAATTGATATTGGATGGACAAAATTCATAGGGTGTAATAAATATTTATGCATTTTCGGGTTTAATAGATAATCGTATGAACTTAATCAATGGTTTGGCTTTTGTGTAGTCTTAATGGCGATATTTAAAACAAAGTAAAATACAATGGTACTTGGTTTGATCCAAAATTTACTTAATAATCTCTAATCCGTTTATATTATGTTGAGTTCGTATAATGTGTTTATTGATGACTTAAAAATATATGAGGTTCTAGTCGTGTTTATAGTTCGTGGGTGATCATTCTAATTATATCACTTCTATTGAGATGACATGTAACAAGTTAAACTACCGCAATTTTTTTCAAATTTATAACTTGTTTAGGAAAACACTAATCTGCTAAATTCGTGTCCGGTTTGTACCGTGATATCAAATTGTTTACACAAATGCATATGGTTAAGTCTAATAAAACTAAAAGTGTTGTTTGGCATGAACATTTGGTGCAGTTTAATCATCCTCTTGATACAATAGATACACACAAGCCATGCTTGGAAATTCAAGAAGTTCTGCTCAATTCGTGGAATCAGGCGGAAACGAACAATGAAAAAAGTTCAAGAATCAAACGCATCCAGGAAGTACTCGTGGAATCCCAGTCGGATTCCACAACTTCAGAAGATACTACAGAGGTAAGTTTATGAGTTTCGTAGCATTGCTAGGGGTAGAATGACCTTGTGATCGTTCAACTTTGAGGTTATTAGCACGATGGTACTAACAAAAAAGCACAATTACATCGACCATGTGAAATGCCGGTAAGTAGTGTGATTCACTGGCATGTCACATGTTATTTACACTAGTCAATAGTCGTTTAGAGGCCATCATGTTAATAACGTGAAAGTTCTTTGCGAAAACACTAATGATTTGTTAATGTTCTCTAGGTAAATAACGAATATCCTAAATGCTCAACAAGAATCAAAGGTTCAGATGATCTGCAACCGAAAGCTTGTGAACAGTTATGTTCTGAATGATATTTATCGGGTTCATATAGAGAGTTCAACATTGAAATCTCACTAATTTTTAATGTACAGGAAGCTGCATTCTTCTTCTTTCGTCACATTGGATCAAACGTGCCGAATGATGGTTCTGCCCTCTGGTTCCCAACAAATAGTGCACATTAGTGACTTCTCGTCTTGTAGATTCCCGAATCATATCGCCAATTTCGATCTATCCATCTCGGAACTTAGAAACAGTAAAACGGACATCGTTGAAGACAGTTCAGCTCGGGCACTGTCATGGCCACGCAGCACGGAACCAGCATCCACACATCACAAAAGGGGAAAACAGAACTCGCATAGGCAGACAAATGAAGTTCATAAGCATTCTGGGAAAGATTCGAATACCGATTTGATAGTGATACTTGAGAAAGCAATATCGAAACTATGTTTCTCGGAAGGATTAGCGAAATCCGAGGAAGAGTATGCTGTTCAAGTGACAGCAATATATGAAATGCTGAGCAAGAAAAGAGGAGCCAAATACACAATCTTAAAAGATGTTATTTTGGATCAGTTGCTAGCAGCTATTTCGAGCTCGAAAGAGGAAAGAGTTATAAGAGCATCAATGTCAATACTTACGACGATTGTCTCAGTGAACAAGTCAGCAATAGAAGACATCAAGAAGAAGGGACTACGGCTATGTGATTTGGCGACTGCTCTGAAGCGAAATGTTCATGAAGCAGCTACCCTTATTTATCTAATAAATCCGCCCCCAACCGAGATAAAAACACTAGAACTTCTACCGGCATTGATGGATGTAGTCTGCACTTCAAACAGCTACAGAATGGGAAAACCATCTTCGGCGCTGTTGACACCACCTGCAGCATCTTTGATGATCATCGAAGTGCTCGTAACTGCATTCGACTCCAATACAAATAATATGCACTTGGATGCAATCATTTCACCCCGAATTCTAAGCAGGATTCTAGATTTTGCTAGAGACAATAATCTGGAAGAATGCATCTCTATGGCTAAGATTCTAATCAAATGTATGCAGTATGACGGACAATGCAGAAAACATCTATCTCAATCTACTCCGATGGCTCCATTTAAACGTCTTCTACAAAGTAAAGAGAAGCGTGCCGTATTCGCTGCACTTCAGTTTTTCCACGAGTTATTCTTCATGCCGAGGTGTGAGTTCTCCATTTTCTCACATGTTACCTTGGTTTGAACATTGTTTTGCCGAAAATTCATTTCCAACATTAAACTGATCTCATTTTTTCAGGTCATCCGCGATCAACCTGTTGCAGCAGATGCGAAAAGAAGGAAACAACGAGATTATGCATACATTAATGCAATGTGTCCAACATCTTCAGCCTGAGTACCAACTTTTGGCTGCAAATTTGTTATTGCAGTTAGATGCATCGGTTAGTTCTATAACTCGGATGCTAAATCAAGGAAAAGGGTCGGTTATATAATAGTACTCGTAGCTTAAAAAGACGAGATAATATCTGAGCTGTTATATGCAGGAACATTCATCTGATAAGAGTGTGTTCATGGAAGAGGCCATACAGATTATCCTCAAGTTTATAGCCTCGGAGGAAAACTCGTCTTTGCAGAAACTATCTACTTTCCTGCTGGCAAATATCGGAGGAACTTATACTTGGACAGGGGAACCATACACGGTGGCATTTCTGGTGAAAAAGGCAGGTTTGACGTCTCTGTATCACCGAAATCTGATACGGAACTTCGACTGGTCAGACCAATGCCTACAGGTAAGATAGAAGAACAAAAAATAAATAGAAAAGGAATCATTTACATTCGAGTTATCTACACACGGAAATCAGGAAAACTCAGAAAGATTAAATGAAATGTAGGATGCAGGAATTGATTCGTCTTGCAGCAAGATTGCGAAAGGAATCATAAGCATAGGGAAACCTGTTTTCGAGGTGTTAGCACAAGGTCTGAGAAGTAAGACAAAGAGGGTCTCTCGGGATTCGCTTACAGCTATTGCTTGGATTGGATGTGAAATGGCCAAGCATCCAAGTGGCCTAAGAAATTCTGCCTGCGATATACTCGTTAGTGGAATTGAACAATTTTTGCACCCTGGAATCGACCTCGACGAGAGACTTCTAGCATGTCTGTGCATCTATAACTATACTTCTGGAAGAGGTAAGCGAATCAAAATATGTTTCAAAAATGTGTAAGCAAGTTTTGAGCTCCTTCTTCATCAATGTACTATATGCAGGTTTGCAGAAACTCATCCATTTCTCCGAAGGCGTACGGGAATCGCTGAGACGGTTTTCGGGTGTGACCTGGATGGCTGAGGAGCTACATAGAGTAGCAGATTTTTATGTGCCTAACAGATCGGTGAGATGATTTATTTCCACTTACATTCAATCTATGTTGCAGGATAACTTTGATGTTTTAAGCGTTTCATGTTTCCATTTCGGTTCTTTTATCCGTTTCTGTCTCCATGTAACATAGCATTAAGTTGCTGATAAATCATGATTCTTACACTAACTCGAACTCTACTAATGAATACGTAACAGCGAATTTCGTGTGTGCATACACAAATTCTAGAGGCAAAGCCAAACAGCACTAGTGGAGCTGTAACTGCACTTATATACTACAGAGGACTTATTTTTGGAGGCTATTCTGATGGTTCAATCAAGGTTAGTAACACTACCATTTTGTCAAGCTTTCGTATAGAATTTGAAAAATTCGGCATACAATACCCCCATTTGTTGACAGCGAAAGAGCATTTTTACCCTAAACTGTATATACGGTACAATTAAGGGTCTAATATTGATACCTTGTCTCCAAAGATTCTAAGATTCTAATGTTATGCATTCTTAACAGGTATGGGACATCAAACAACAATCAGCCACTCTTCTATGGGACATTAAAGAACACAAAAAAACAGTGACATGTTTTTCACTATATGAACCTGGGGAAAGCCTTCTAAGTGGATCTGCTGATAAAACCGTTAAGGTTCGCGCAAACTGCCTTATCGTCAATAATCGATTTAGAAATTTGGAGTAATGCGGATCATATTTCAGGTTTGGCAAATGGTTCATACAAAACTGGAGTGTGTTGAAGTTGTACAAATGAAAGAAGCGGTTCAAAAGATAGAAACGTATGGCCAAACGACTTTCATAATCACTCAAGGACATGGACTGAAGATGTTCGATTCGTCGAGAGTGATAAAGGATGTATGCAAGAGTAAGAAGGTTAAGTGTATTATACCGGTCCAAGGAAAGCTTTACGTAGGCTGCATGGATTCTAGCATACAGGTTAGTTTTCATTTCCTGAATGTCAAACCGGAATTTAGACATGTTCATGAGTTCGGGTATCTGCCTAGCCCGCCCAAACCCGCGTCCAATGGACAGGGTTTGAATGTAGGAAAATGAAATTAAGCCTGACTAATGTCCAGCTTTTTTATCTAACTCCGCATTTGTAAAATAGGGCGCGTCGATTATTATATACATCTATAAGAAGGTGGGTCTAATTTGGCAAGTCTCGAGATTAGACTTTTAAGCTGAAACATGTTTAAATTGATAGCGGGGTAGGCATGGCTTATGTTGAGTGTTTTTAAGTGTAAACCCGTGAAGCTCGGACCGAGCAAAGAGCAACTCGTTCCATGAACATGTCTGAACAGGATAATGAGGAAGATCAAACTTATCGTCCACGAAAAATGCAAGTTTAACTCTTATCCCGTATCGAAATAACTACATGACACCATTGAATTTGCAGGAGTTTTCGACAGTAAACAATCGGGAAAGAGAGATCAAACCTCCATTAAAGAGCTGGAGACTGCAAAACAAGCCCATTAATTCAATTGTTTTGCACAAAGATTGGCTCTATAGTGCAACTTCAATAGTTGAGGGTTCGAAAGTTAAGGTAATTAAGAAAATGTAGGATAAAAATTAACATAAACACTTCAATTTTAACTATGTTAGTCAAGATAAATCAGTAATTTTTGTGGTTAAATAGGAATGGAGAACTCAGTACAAGCCTCAAATCTCCATGGTGGCAGAGAAAAGTAGAAATATAGTATCCATGGGAGTAGTTGAAGACTTCATATACTTGAACTGCGGCTCATCGACTGGCACTCTTCAGGTACATGTATTCCCCTCGATATCCTCCATTTTCGTTGATTAAGCCATTGGTCTTTCAATTTGACACATTGAGCCCTTGTAATGTATAATAGCATAAATCGATTAAGCTCATCGTGACCGGGAAAGTCTACTTTGAACGTGAAACTCGATTAACACCGTTAACATACATTATTGTAGATTTGGTTGAGAGAGACACAACAGAATGTTGGGAGGATATCAGCAGGCAGCAAAATTACCAGCCTTCTTACTGCTAATGACATTGTTTTATGTGGAAATGAGAAAGGACTCATCAAGGTATGTTATTCATTTCCATATTGGGATGAAAATTCCTGTAAACGAGGCTGTATTCATGTCGTGTCGACTATCAAGTCAGCACTTAATGAGTTAACTCTAACCCGATCCAGTAAAAACACAGTGTCGTTTGCATTAATCCAAATTTTATCAAAAATCTAGTTAGCATCACTTTGATACACCGATTTTCATGTTGGTTCATGTCGTGTTTGCATGCCATTAACGAGCGGGGTGGAAGATTTCTATAAATGGTTTGTTAAGATCATGTTGATTGTCGAGTTAGTGTAGAATGATCAACATGAACTCAACCTACAGTTTATGTGTCATTGCTACTGGGTTTGTGAATCGACTCAAAATGTATTTAACAAAATACGGGTCTATTAGTTTCGGGTTAAGTTCATGTCATCTTCACTTATCACAATAATTTTGCTCCACTGATTCCTTTTTGTGACAGGGATGGATACCTCTTTGAAAGGTTGGAGTATAGTATGAAGGGGGTTAAGGTATGGATTTGCCTAACGTTTTATGTTATGAGAGGAAATAATTATGATTTAATATAAAAAATAGTCTAATGTTAAGTTTTTTTTTTTGACAACAGTCTAATGTTAAGTTAATGTTACATTACTAATGGAATAGATAAATAACTGTTCATTTTATTTTATTTTATTCCATTCTGTGAATGATGTTTAATAATAAATCTCCTGTAACTATGAGTTTAATATTACACTGTTTTGTTTTGTTTTTTTAGGTTATGATCATATCAAGAAAATCAAGGGGGATTTGGAAGATAAAATTATACCTTAACCCAATTTTGACGGCATTTAAGAAATTTGTTGATTGGTAATAATATTTATTTATTTTTTGTTGTTCGAGTAATGTATTGATTACAATGTAAATTAATGTATAGAGAATGTAATTTGATCATGGAAATAATTAGAGTTGTAAAAGAGTATATGATGTTTCAGTGGTGAATATGTGTATATGTATATGATGTTATTTGTGTTGTAGCTGGACTGATAAATAGAGACTAATAAACTTCATTCTTTGGAGTCTAAAAAAAATTTGTATGAAATTTTCCAAAAGAAATAAATTAATTGAGGATTATGCAAAGCTGTAGGGACAAAGGAAAATAAATAAGAGTGAAAATTAATTTTAGGAATAAGGTCATATTCTTGTTGAGTGGGTTACCCTAACTGAATTTAAATAAAAATAAAAAGGAAAAGATTATAAAAATAAAAAGGACAAGATTTAACTTTTAACGGAGGGTTTGTTTAGAATTGAAGATGAGATAAGATTTAATTTGGGGTTGAGATGAGTCAGTTTAAATGAAATTGGGAAAAATGAGTTGATAAGCTCTTGTTTGTTTAGGGAGTGGAATGAGGATTAATGAGATGAAAATGACTAAGTTGCCCCCATGAAAAATTATAAGAGAAGAAGGAAGGGGGGTAACTTAGTCACTTTCCCATCTTTTAACTTCTCATCATCCCCCATTTCTTGTAACACCCCCCTAGGTACAAGATTTGGGGGATGAGATGGAAAAAATTCTCCATCTCCCCTTTCCATCCCCAAAACGAACACGAGCTTGCCTTTTTTTTCATCTCATCCCCTCAAACAAACACCCCGTAAATGAACTCATGATACGACTAACATGCTCATTAGTGTATTGCTCGGCCAAGTTGCGAATGAAGAATGAAGTATGATGTAGATTTCACGTTGATGAAATGAGATAAAACTGTTTCCATCTCCATCCTTGCCAGTATACTTCTTTTGATTATTAAGCACCCCTAGTAAGACCGGGAGCTGCCCCGACCCCTTGCTCCCCCCAAGAACGGTTAACGGAGATTCTTCATACCCGTTACGGTAGATTTGTATGACAATGGAGAATCTTCGTGCTAATTGCAATCATGATAGTTATAATAAAAAAAATAATTTGTTTCTTTCATTATAAACATAGTAACTAGATTTCGACATTATGAGGATATGAAACTATTTAGGCTTTACTGTCCCATTTGCCTAGTTCTTTTTCATAACTTTTTCTCCTTCTTGACTGTTGCTCCTTCAAAGCCTTTAGCCTTCAATGCTTGTTAAGAAACTTTCTTACAATTCTTTTCAGTGAAACTTTTTTTTAAAAATAATTTTGGTTATCATATAACCTCAAAATAATAGACTCGAAGTAAATTTGACAGCAGTAGGCACTTAGACTCGCTTCATATATTAATTTATCAGTGAGATCAGGCAGCCAAGGTTGAGCCAGGTGTTTCAGTTTCCTAGGTTTAAACTCCACTGAGGTTGACAAGAATCTCTTGGCTACTAATGAAGAGAGTCTATCCACAATGGTAAAATGAAGGCATTCACACCTAAAATTCAAATAAGAAAAGCAAAGAAACCTTATATACCCATACTATCCTTATTGTGCTCTTGACTCCTCCTTGCCTACTTGAGCATCAAGGTTTTAACAGAATTTCACTTCTACTCTTTTGCATGTACATTACAATAGGACCTCACTTAACCGGTTAATTGCACGCATCTAGATCATAGTAAAAAAATGATCCAGATCGTAGTAAAAAAATGACAATCTTAATTACAAAATAGTGATGCAAATTATATCAAAAGCACAATAGGCTCATCCGAATACCCGGTTCAAAATTGAATGTGATCCTCAGGACATTTTCTCAATGAAGCAAAATAAAAAGGGTAAAAAAGCTCATTTTGGCCCTTGTACTGGGCAAATTTTACGGATTGAATCTGATAACTTTTTTTCCCTAAAATCACCACAAACCTGATAGTAAACCAGACCACAGTTCGGAGAGCATTCTATCACAAACAACATTATGGACTTCTTATATATGGCATCACAGATAACGAAGAAACATTCTAGGAAAACAAGTAATAATGAACCAGTAGGCAATCCTTTTCCACAGTTGTTAAACTGTGTATTCCATCTATCCCGAACATTGCAGGTCTCGATTGAGATACAAAATTAGAAAAAGATATTTGCACACTTAGGAACAGAAATTACCGGGGGGAAATAACAGAAAGCAATTTTGACACCACAACGAATTCAAGCAATTTACAATTCAAAAAGCACTAATGAGCAGTTACCGTTTCTTGTTCCTTTGATGCCAAGAAGCTGGCTAAAACTTGAACCGCCACCGACAGGCGCCTTATCTTGTACTTGAGGTTTAACTGTCACCGTCACAAAAATGAAACACCGAATCAGATACTAAGAAACAACCATCAAAACTCAATAATTAGAAAATACTACTGAAATGTGCTTGAGGTTTAACCGTCCACATGGATTGTACTTTAGATTGAATTTATCGAAGTGATGAAATGTGCTCTTGTCAGCATGAACGTCCAAAAGGTCGACATTTAGGTCATAACTGTTGAAAGTAATTTGTTGTTAAACCTGCTTCTGAGGAAAGAAAAAATCAAAACCAGAGATAATACGAAAAAGATTACATCCTGATTTAGATGCCTTTTGTGCACTGACAGCTATGTGAGTGAATGCAACGGTATTGCTTTGTTAAAATCATAATGTTCCTGGAAAAGGAAAGAGAGAGTATGCTCATTGTAGAATTTCAAAAGGATCAATTCGGATACTAGAGGAAGATAAAGTATTAAATACCCCGAGGAAAAAGAGCAAAAATGAACTCAAGATTCAAAGCCTTGACAAAAATAAAACTGATTTACAGTCAAGAATAAGGTATATACAAGGCAACCAACAGCAGTAAAAAGAGACAAGGCATTCAACGAGACAGTAAAAACGAGACAAGGCAACCAGCGGTTGGGACAGTAAAAAGGGACAAGGCATCCAACAGGACAGTAAAAAGGGGACAAGGCAACCAACGGGACAGTAAAAAGGGACAAGGCAACCAACGGGACAGTAAAAACATGACAATTATCCGTTAAATCGTAAATTGACCATATATTTCCAGGCAACCAACGGGACAATAAAAACGGTACAATTATCCGTCAAATCGTAAATCGATCATATATTTTCAGGCAACTAACAGGACAAGGCAACCAATGGGACAGTAAAAAGGGACACGGCATCCAACATAACAGTAAAAACAGAACAAGGCAACCAACGGGACAGTAAAAAGGGACAAGCTATCCTACGGGATAAGGCATCCAGCGGGACAGTAAAAACGGGACAAGGCAACCAACGGGACAGCAAAAAGGGACAAGGCATCCAGCGGGACAGTAAAGACGGGACAAGGCATCCAACGGGACAGTGAAAGCGGGACAAGGCATCCAACGAACAATAAAAACGGGACAAGGCATCCAACGGGACAATGCAACCAACAAGACAGTAAAAAGGGACAAGGCATCCAGTGGGACAGTAAAAACGGGACAAGGCAACCAACGGGACAGTAAAAACATGATAATTATCCGTCACATCGTAAATTGATCATATATTTCCAGGCAACCAACGGGACGGTAAAAACGGGACAATTATCCGTCAAATCGTAAATTGATCGTATATTTCAAGACACCAACAGGACAATAAAAACGGGACAAGTCAACCAACGGGATAAGTCAACCAACGGGACAGTAAAAACGTGACAATTATCCGTCAAATCGTAAATTGATCATATATTTCCAGGCAACTAACGGGACAAGGCAACCAGCGGGACAGTGAAAATGGACAAGGCATCCAACGGGACAGTAAAAACGGGACAAGGCAACTAACGAGACAGTAAAAAGGGACAAGTTATCCTACGGGACAAGGCTTTCAACGGGACTGTAAAAAGGGACAAGACATTCAATAGACAGTAAAAACGGGACAAGGCAACCAACGGGCGGGACAGTAAAAGCGGACAAAGCATCCAACGGGACAAGGCAACCAATGGGACAGTAAAAAGGGACAAGGCATCCAACGGTACAGTAAAAACGGGACAACACAACCAGCATGACAGTAAAAAGAGATAAGGCATCCAGTGGGACAGTAAAAACGGGACGATGCATCCAACGGGACAGTAAAAACATGACAATTATCCATCAAGTCGTAAATTGATCATATATTTCCAGGCAACCAATGGGACAAGGCAACCAACGGGACAATTATCCGTCAAATCGTAAATCGATCATATATTTCCAAGAAACTAACGGGACAAGGCATCCAGCGGATAGTAAAAACGGGACAAAGCATCCAACGGGACAAGGCAAACAACGGGACAGTAAAAAGGGACAAGGCATCCAACAGGACAGTAAAAACGGGACAAGGCATCCAACAGGACAGTAAAAACGGGACAAGGCATCCAACAGGACAGTAAAAACAGCACAAGGCATCCAACAGGACAGTAAAAAGGGACAAGCATCCAACAGGACAGTCTAAACGGGACAAGGCATCCAACAGGACAGTAAAAAAGGGACAAGGTAACCAACATGAAAGTAAAAAGGGACAAGGCATCCAACGGGACAGCAAAAATGGGACAAGGCAACCAACGGGACAGTAAAAAGGGACAAGGCATCCAGCAGGACAGTAAAAACGGGACAATTATCCGTCAAATCGTAAATCGATCATAGGATAACTCAGGGACATAGTGTGTGTTATAAGGGGACTCTTTTCAAGTTCCAATTGAAGTTATCCTCATCTTTCACAAGAAAATTATAATAATCACAGGATACTTCAACATCATATTTCAGAGACATGTTAAATAAAGTAACGAATCAGGCAACATTATACAGACTCTAGGATCCAGCAAACCAAAATAAATTCACAGGGTAAATATCGCAAACCCTAAATAGAGAAAGAAGGGCGAAATAAAACTATCGAAACCCTAGAATCATTTGGAACAGAAATCAGAGTTCATAAGAAAAGATTTATCCAAACCAACAATATAAAAGACAAGTAAATACGCACCACAAAATCAATCAATCGGATTGATGCAGAATCTCGAATACACCCACAAAATCAGAGGCAACATTTTAAATTCCGTAACCCTAAATTGGTTCGTTGCGGAATCCACCCTCAAAATCACATGCGCGAGATTTTGAATTCCATAACCCCAAAATCGCATCTTGAATTCACCACAAAGGAAAAATTTTGAAAGATGCATAAAATGAAGCGTTGGAATGAAGTCAGTCTATCTTGTATTTATATAGGCTCAAATATTATGCCGGTCAAAATATTATGTCGGTCATATAGAAATAAAACTTTTTATTTCTTATAATTAATTAAATTACACTTTTAAAATAGCATTATACTACTGATAGAATAAAATTTATAGTTACAAGAAAATAGTAAAAATTGTACAAACCATTAAATTCGAGGTGAAAGAAGAAATTTACAAATTATAGTTTAATTGATGACTAGTCGAAAATCTGTGGAAATTTCACTTTTTTGCTTAATTTAATAAACTAAAAAATCTTATGTTTTCTTTCAATTAATGTAAACTCGTGCATCGCACGAAAAATTAACAATTTTTTGTATTTAATTTAATAAACTACAAAATTTGATGTTTTCTTTCCACTAATGTTATATTCAACTAATTTTCTCGTCTAATTTTTCGATTGAAATAAATTATAAAAGGAAAACCAATAAATAATGCACGGAAAAATATGTTATTATATAGGAGATATCCATGACATTTTATACACTTAATTCAATATTTAACGTAACACAATTAACTTTTTTCACTAAAGGATCATTTGATGGTCAAAAAATTCAAAAACAAAGGAAAAAGAAAAATTAAGATGATAGAACACCATTCGGAATTTTGTTCCCAATGAATCAGAAGTAAGTAAACATCAATATGTATATGTTTATAGAACTGAAGCAACTTTAATCTAATGACTCATGAGATTCCTTATTTGCATTTCATAATAAACCATCAAACACATTCACCCACAATGTTCTTCATTTTTTCACTAAATAACCATCCATTCTCGAATTTAAGGACCCTATGCCATGTTTTTTATGACTGAACTAAACTGAAGTGCATTTTACTGAAGGGAAATACTTAACTGAACTGAACTGAACTAAAATATATTACTAGAAAGACATAAAGAACATGACCTAAAATCTAAAAGCATTCTTTCTTTCATTTTAAGAATGAAAACATACTTTAATAAGTCATTAATTTGAATACAACATTAAATCATAAGCACATCTAGTAAAATATAGCTGATGGGAAATCTATGTTCTGAGGTATAAGCTTTTAGAAATTATAAAAAGTTAACTAATTTTCTAAGGAATTCCAAATAACAACACAAACGTTAAAATAGCAAAACTTATAAATAAAAGATATTTGACCTTGTAATTTTTTTTTGGTTTTCCATCCGATTTTCTAACCTATCGGGCCAACTAACTCGGATTCAGAATGGGTTCAAGGATTATTATTATTGAACATTAGTTCCGGTTTGCACAATCAAGGCACTAAATTCAAAGATATTTAACACATAAGCTAATTTGTTAACATGAAAACTCTATATGCACAACAAATCTGCAAAATTAAAAATAAACACTATTTTTCTCAATACATCCAAAATTTCAGAGAACAAGAATCAATAGGCCAGGAAAAGGGTGAATAAAATTCCCTTTTTTAGACTTTAGAGGATCAACATCAAGATCCATCTCATCACTGTCATTGCCAAATTTACTATTACCATTGTTAAGAGTATCTCCAAAATCTTTCAATAACATGTCTAAATTCCACAACTGAATGAATAATCTGAGTCTTGAAATAAGGCCCCATATACCTTCGGCCCTTAAAAGAAATGAAAATTAGAGAAATGATAATGCAACTATATACAAATAAGGACTGACCTACAAATCACATCATTGAGTCAGCAGTCAGCAAACATCACGATATACAAATTTCATATGCTAATAATATGAAGTTCATGGTTTTAATAGTGATTTGAATAAAAGATTTAAATGTAGGAAAATGACAGGATAGGGAACAAAGCAAAATGATATATGTAAAACCAACCAATAACTTGAGATAGAAAAACAATATATGGAAATTTTAGCATTTATTCTCAATAGAATCCATCAAAAATTGCTTGAGCACTAACCTAGAGCGAAACATTAACCAAAACAATGAATTAAGGTGAGCAAGGCTGAAAAGAGATTAGAAGGAATTACATATATCAACTGAAGAAAGGAATTACGCTAAATAAACTTATAAAAGATTTGTAACGTCAAAAGGAGGCATAAACACAGATGGTGAAATGGCTGATTGAGGGATGGGGAGGAGTCGGAGAAGGACTTCCAACAAAGGCTAGACACGAAAGGTTTTTCAGTTTGTTTCGATGATTGCACGGCTGCAAAATAAAGGAAAGAAATTTTTTCTGATGTTTAAAATGATAAATTTGATGATTACACATAAGCTAATTTGTTGACGTGACAACTCTATATATGCATAACAAATGCTCAACTTTTAATTATTTTATAATTAAGGATTTTTCTACGATCACTTTGTAAAAAACAAAGTAAGCATTACTTTGTCCATTATCACCATTGGATTAGTGATATGAGATGTGATTCAATGGTAATAAAAACAAAGTAGTAGTTACTTCAAAGTAATCATAGAAAGCACCTATAATTAAATGAATCGATTAAGATTTAATAATTTGCCTCCAACATTAGTTATATTGGTTACCAATAAAACCGGACCAGTTATAAATATTTGAAAAAACCATAAGAAAACCAGTCCGGTCGATTACCCGATTACCCAACCCCAAAATCGGATCCGGTTCATCTTCCTCTCTAAAACCCTCGGGTTACTGGTCCAATTTGTCATCAAGATGCCAGGTCCGACGATGGAGATGGAGCCGATCGAACCACAATCGCTGAAGAAACTCAGTTTCAAATCCCTAAAACGAGCCCTCGATCTCTTCTCTCCAACTCACGGCCAACTTGCTCCACCTGACGCCGAAAGGTTACCACTAAACCCTAATTTCATATCCTCGCTTTTTAATTAGGGTTTCTTTTGTTATTTGTACCTAATTAGGGTTTCTTGTTTTTCTGCAGCAAAAAAATTCGATCGAGCCATAAGGTTAGTGAACTTGCGTTCATTTATTCCCTTTTTAGGTATGGCTTTATCGTTTATCACATTCTACTTTTCAAGTATATGGACTGAATTTGGCCCCGAATTTCCGGTTGATTTCGGGCACGGGGGTTTGAATATGAAATGCCTTATAAGAATGTGTTTAATTTGGTGTGCAGATAAATGTTGAGTATAAAGGGATTAAGAGTGTTGGTGATGTTCCGCGGTCAGTTAATTCTGCTGCGGTTGGCCAACAACCTTCGGCTCCTTCCAATGTGCTTGCTCTTCCAGGTAAATGTTCGGTAAAGGAAAAAGATTTTTCATGTGGAATGATATAATTAGGACGAAAGTAGGGGTTTAAGATGAGGGAAAAACAACTAAGGTGGTTTGACTGTATAAAAAGGACGAGTGATGCGCCGGTTAGAAGGTTTGAATACTGGCCAGGGGAGGAAACAGTGAGGGTAGGGAAGGCGTAAGCAAACTTGGAAGAGGGTGATTGACAGTGATATGAGTTTATTAGGGATCGAGGAAAATATGGCGGTGGATAATATATGTCGCCTACTCGACTTGAGTTTCACGGTTCTTTATGATGGTTCATGTTAGTCGACCCCGAATCATTTCGGGTCTAAGGCTTTGTTGTTGTTGTAGAAGTTTTCTTGGACGTTCTCTTGGAACTCTTGATTCTGAATGTACATCTTCTGTTGTTTCAGGTCCAGAGGATTCTACGGGGCTGCAGAATGCGTTAGTTGTCGGTCCGTCTGTGCAACCAAAGGGAGTGTGAGTACCCTAGCCTATGTCATTGCTCCTACCTTTATGGATTTTGCATCTATCCATATAAAATCACTATCTTTGCTATTATTGTATCTATGGTGAAAGGTTTTGTTGCTGATGTTGCTGTGTTTTTATGGTTTTATCAGAAATGATGGTGGTCCTCAAGGGAAAAGTAATGCTGTGATAATGGGTTCTGGATCATCTGAAAGGTTTCTTTTTCTTTTTTGTCCATGTTGTACTTATTGTAGCTGATAACTTGATAATCTATGTGGTAGATATACTTTTTATGCCATGTTTCATGTTCTTTATGTGTGGTTACTGGACTTGTTATTCGGCACTTCTTAGCTGGCTAGAGGTTCACTTAATAAGTTTTACTCATCTATTGCGGACACTGAATCCTAGGTGTTCTTTACTGATCAAGACAACATTTAATTTCTAGAAAAATCAGTGACTCTTCTTGATATGATTCACTTATGAGGCGTGAGTCCTTTGGACGTGAATGGGGCAGGAATCCTTAATTTCCTGCCTTTCTAGCAGTTGTAAAAACCTCAAAAAGAATATCGCTAGTAGTATGTCATTTACAATCAATAACCTCATCCAAGAAAAAGAGATTATTTTCAATTAATATTAGATGTACTTGAGGAATATAAATAGATATTGCATGAGGTGATTTGGTTTTTTGTTTTCACTATATTCCCATGACTGCTGTTTCCTAAGAATGGGTTATGTTGGCTCTAACCTATATGTTGTCCATGTTATAGGAATTTCTCAACATCTGCTATAGTAGAAAGGATCGGAAGCAAATGGCCGCGTCCTGTCTGGCATGCTCCATGGAAGAACTACAGGGTATATATTTCAAGACAGTTAAATGTTTCCATTGAATTAAAGATTACCTTTAAATTACAATTTACATCATCTCCTAATCTGTAATTTTGTTAGTACAAAGTGCCCACTGTGAGATTTCAGCTTCTTTTTTGGAACTAGTTTATTGTAGTTGATAGTGTTGGTGAACTCCCCTCAATTTATGGCCTCTCTAAATTATTCTTTAGTTTTGATTTGATATTTTTGAAAGTGAAATGATAGCAACAGCTGGTAATAGAATTTCCCTAGTTGTAATAATGTTGGGTGGATGGATTAGTTTGAATATTGTAAACAAAACAGTGTACCTTGGTCTGGATGTGGCAATTCTGTTCAAGCTTGTGGGTTTTTTTTCTTGACATGTTTTCTTGATTGATTATGTAGGTCATTAGTGGCCATTTGGGATGGGTGAGATCTATTGCATTTGATCCAAGTAATACATGGTTCTGTACTGGTTCTGCTGATCGAACAATCAAGGTATCAAATGCTGAAATTTATTTATTTTCTGCTGGAGTGGTTTGATTTGATACAAATATGGTGTCATAATCTGTTTGTTTCCCTGTCGGTCTGCCCTATGTATGATTAGAATTCAAATGAATCATTCTGTAATATCCTGCACCAGGTTTTCTGGTTTGTAAGTTAGATGAACATATGCTTTGGGGTCTTGCAACTTCTTGAACACCCAACACGACACGCACACGCACACGCACATATAGGGATTTGCAATGAATTCTGTTAAATTGAAATTTCTGGTTCTGTCCCTGTACAATCTATGCATTATATAACTGGGAGGAATATCGGATTTGCTTCATATATAGGATTTATATCTGGAGGTTTATCTTATCTACCTGAATTGTGGTTGGCCAGATTTGGGATGTAGCAAGTGGGAGGTTGAAGCTCACGCTGACCGGGCATATTGAACAAGTCCGAGGTTAGTTGAGATCATTGCTGATGCCAACTTGCTATTGATTAATCATGCTGTCAAATATTAATATCCATATCTTATTAACTTTGCAGGGCTTGCTATTAGCCAAAGACATACGTACATGTTTTCTGCTGGTGATGACAAACAGGTGAAGTGCTGGGATCTTGAACAAAATAAGGTGAGAAACTTGCTTAATTCGATTATTCATTGGCGATTGTTTCAAGAAACCATGGATTATGTGGCTGACTCTTGAAGATAAACTTTCTTTGCATAGGTTGTTCGGTCGTATCATGGTCATCTTAGTGGTGTCTACTGCTTGGCTGTTCATCCTACCATCGACCTTTTGCTAACTGGGGGGCGTGATTCTGTTTGCCGGGTATGAGCCTTTTTATCAATTGTGGATATCACTTCATGGGTTGTCGATGCTGTGTAATTATTATTGAATCTAAGCATTTTCTTGGTTTTTTTACTATGTGAGATTAGAAAGATGATAATACTCATAATATGTGGCAAAACTTTCAGGTCTGGGATGTGCGCACCAAAGTTCAAGTGTTTGCACTAGCTGGACATGACAATACTGTATGCTCAGTTTTTACTAGACCAACGGTACGGAAAAAACTCTTTTTTTTCTTATTTTTTCCTTTTTTTTTTTGTTGGGTTCAGTGAAACCATCATATTATGAAATAAACTTTTAAATGGTGTATATGGGTTTAAGGTAATGCATCCGTTTTATGATACTTGGTATGCATTGTTGGTATAATTCTTTTGCTGCCATTTTTCAGGATCCACAAGTTGTCACTGGTTCGCATGACACAACCATTAAATTCTGGGACCTTCGATATGGTAATTTATCTTTAGCGCATAATACATCCATGGATTCTGATCTTTTAACATTATGGTCTTTAAACTTCGTTTCTTAACATAAACGTTGTTGAACTTTGCATAACTGTAGCATTAAAGTCCAAACCATCAAAAATCAATAAACTAATTTTATCAGAATGGAGACATGGACAAGATTGACTACATCATTGACTCGATTCTTATTCATGTCCCCATAAATTATGGTCAAATACCTATTTTACCCTCATCCTTCTGTTTATTATTTAACAGAAATTGTTGATTGGAGTTTAATGCTATAGTAATGTCCAGTTTCAAAAATTATAATGCCAAGGAATGAAGTTTAGATGTCATGAATGTAATTTACTCTTTAGTGTACTTGTATGTTTTCTTCTCTTATTCAATCTCACCTTACAGGTAAGACTATGGTAACTCTCACACACCACAAGAAATCTGTTCGAGCCATGGCAATGCATCCTTCTGAGTAAGTTTTTACATCTCATCTGTTAAATTTGTCAGTAGTAAATATTAGCTATTTTTGGTCTTGATGTAATTTTTGTTCATACTTATTTTGTGTTTTTCAGGCATGCCTTTGCATCTGCATCAGCTGACAATATAAAGAAATTTAGCCTTCCAAAAGGAGTATTCTTGCACAATATGCTGTAAGTTTTCAACCATGCAATGGTGTGCTGCTTATTTCAAGATATGCAATATGTTTTTCTTCCTTTTACCTATTAGGCTTTGATCAAGTTACGTGAAACCACAAACTAAAATGAAAAAAGTAACAATATTTGTAAACAAAATATAGGAAATAGAAATTGGGTGAATACGTGTAAACAATAAAAATATATGGATCCATTTATAAATTTGTCAAATTGTAAGAATATGTTAAAAAGTTTTAACACATTAAAAAATTTCATACAAGTCATGTAATTGAGGGAAATACGAGATTATATCTTCTTGAAAGCTTGTAGGAGATGATCTAGAAAATGCCAGGAATTTATTGAACTTGTGATTAGTGCCGATCCACTTCAAGAAACATATTACTTCCTAGTAAACGAGTTTTCAAATTTTAGAAACGAGTTTCCACTACTTTTAAGATACAGAAACGTAACCCAAAACATTCAATATAAGTTTCCAAGAGTTTCGGTTTCTGAAATGGATGTGAAACACTTCAAAATTTGAACTTTACGTGCAATATATGAACTATGAATGATCTCTTCATTGGATGAAAAAGAGAAAGTTTTACAAGTGTCTATATGCATACCTTTCATCCTTTTGTGTTGTTTATGCTGCTTGGTAAACTTTCAAGTTTGTACTGTAAAGTTGTATTCTGAAATTTTGTTTTGTATGATTTGAACAGCTCCCAGCAGAAAACCATAATAAATGCAATGGCTATCAACGAGGACGGAGTAATGGCAACAGGAGGTATGACCTTTTTTCTATTACTGCTTCAATATTGGGATAAAAGTACTCGAATTTTTCCAGTGTTATTATTGTCACTAAGGTTTAATTTGTTTTGATGAGGAGCAACTGAAGTTTTCTTTTTGATTCAATAATTTGACAAACAAAAACCCCGGCAATTTCAATACCAAAATACTGACTTGGATGGATTAAGAAACAAATACGTAACCGTGTTAGTGCCATGCGGAATCCACTAACTTTTGATGCAACTAGAAAGTTATATATAATGAACTTTGAACCTAAAGTGAGTTAATTGGAACAGAGCTGAAACTTCGGTTATTTTATTGACACAAATTGAAGTTTTATGAGGACTGTCGGTACATTCAACCCTTTGTTTATATTGTTGTCCAAACTTGTGACTTTCTTGGCTGTTCCATTTGTGATCTTAAACTAGCTCAACTGATCCATTGTCTTCTTTCTCCCAACAGACTTTGCCTAAACTTGTCAAAATTCTTGTCTAACTTGTATTTACGCAGCTGCAGTTCTTGTGTTCTTACAAGAAATTGGTATTTTTTCCCTGAATTATAGGTGACAATGGAAGCATGTGGTTTTGGGACTGGAAAAGTGGTCATAATTTTCAGCAAGAGCAAACTATTGTACAGCCCGGTATGTCTTGCTGCCTCGTTTTTTGTAATTAAGGATTTTGATTTGGTCCCTGAAGCTGGCTAGTGGGATCAATTTTGTCAAATAACGGGTATCAATTTTGCCTTTTAACTTGCATTTGCGATCAAATTAGTAACATGATACCTCTCAGCATGAGGTGGTGATTACGTCTTACATAACTACTAATCATATGCTGAGATGTATCAGTTTTTACTAGTTTGATCCTAGATGCCAAGTTGAAGGGTTAAAACTGATTCTCAACCTTGATTAGTGGACAACATTGGTAAAACTGGCCAATTTCAAGGGCCAGATTCATCTTCATCCCTTTTTTTCAACCTTTCCCTGACAAATTGGAGTGAATAATTCGCTGATGATTATTTTAATTTAACTACAGGGTCATTGGATAGTGAGGCCGGTATCTATGCTATGTCGTACGACATAACGGGTTCGAGGCTTGTAACATGTGAAGCCGATAAGACAATCAAAATGTGGAAAGAAGATGAAAACGCAACACCAGAAACGCATCCCCTCAACTTCAAACCTCCGAAAGATATCCGGCGATTCTAGTTTTACCGTCACTGAGAATTCAGATCATCCAACAGACACTTGGAAGTATTTTGGTGATCTTGAATTGTAGCCTGCCATAAGTAGTGTGTGGTTGGAATTTTGATTGCTTCGTAGTCTTGTTATTCAAATATATTATGTTACTTCGTTGCCAACTCATGTAAATGGTTTGCGTTTGTACCATGTAATATCAAATTAGTGTCTAACTAGTTAACTCCAATTTTTAAAAATTGATGTTATTAACCAATTTTGATTTCACCACAAGCTTATTTGAGAAAACAACCTCTAGATTTTGTGTGAGCTGCTTATAGTTAAGGTTATCTATTATTATGGTAACTCGTGTCACTGAAAACTTTACACTTGCTAAAAACTAGTTTTATGTAACTGAACTTTAAAATTTACCATTATCATACTCAAGTTTTGCACGCATCCCTAGCAAAATGTTTCAATAGTAAATAGTTGCACGGGATAATTTCCAATAATTATGTTAATTTTATTCTAGTTTATGAATTCTAGTAATTCATCAACTCGCCTATTACGCAAACTTAAATTTTCATTCAAACTACAATGTATTGAATAGAACATTCACTTTAAACATTATCAGTTAAATAAAATTCCGTCAGTTGGAAATTAAGGTGTAAAATTATGTTTAATAGTTGAGAACAGATTTTATTGTTATCAACTCATCATGTTATTTAGAATTCCTTCTGTTTAGGATTGTGATATTTCTAAATAGTGATGTACAGTTTATATTATATATGTATGTGTATATATTCCATGTTTTAGTAATGCGCTGATATATGCCAAACATGTCTCATAGCTTGACAAAAAAGAATATGTATAACAAGATAGTTTAAATAACGTAATGGTAGTTAATGAATAGTAAAATTAATAATCAAATGCCCATAATAATCAACAAGTTGAAACTACAAATTTACAAAGAAGAAATTAACTACGAAGCAATACAACATAAATTCCTAAAATTATCATTGGCAAACAAGCTCAAGCTGTCGATGTCGTTCTTGAGAGCCTTCAAAATCTGATCAAAGAAGTCGGTGGAGCAATAAATCCTTAGAGGGCGATCCGTCTTCGGTTCAAGTTCGAATTCTTTCAACACCTGGAGTATACTTGGAAGAAACTCGAGCGGAACATCATATTGTTTTGCCTTTTGGCCTTCAAGCCCGACCAAGACAGTCGCACAAGGTCGATGGAAAAGAAGAAGACTTATCATCTTTTTCAATGACATTTTTTTCTTTCTTTCTGCTTTTTGATTGAGCTTAGAATTATGGTACTTGAACTTGGTTTTACTGTAGGTTGAGAGGTACGTTTGTTATGTATATATAGGTTTTATACGTTGAAATTTGGACTTGCTTTAGGATTCCTAACCCTTATGGGCTTAGGAAATAGTTAAGATTGCTTAAGGATCAATTAATCATCAATAGTTGCTGACCGTCCGATCGTGATATGTGCTTCAGGATTAAGCTACTTAATAATCTTTCATGAGTTTTAATTAAATCTTATTTACTTAAATAGGATTATGGACATAGCAGTATCGTTCTTTAGAAATTCTGTACCATTGGATATGTGTTTCGTGCATTCTTCAAATGGACTTGTTGGGGGTAGTGATGAGTATTGTAACTATAAGGTCATTGAAAAGTGAGGCTGGTATCTATGCTATGTCCTACGACATAACCGGTTTGAGAATTGTAACATGCGAAGCCAATAAAACAATCAAAATGTGGAAAAAAACACGAAAATACAACACTAGAAACTCGTCCCCTCAACTTCAAACCTCCAAACGATATCCGGCGGTTCTAGTTCAACCTTTTAGTACTGAGAATTCATATCATCTAGCGGACGGATTAAACTTGGAAGTATTTTGGTGCTCTAGAATTGAAGCCTACCAAATAGTTTCTGGTCAAAATTTCGATTACTTCATAGTTCCGCTATTCAACTATATGTTGCCATCCCATGTAAATGGTTTGTGTTCGCGTTTTTACTATGTAATATCAAATTATAGTGTCGAACTATAGTAAACTCCAATTTTAAAAAATTGATGTGATTAATCAATTTTGATTTCACCACAAGCCAATTTGACAAGACAATAACCTCTAGATTTTGCTTATAGTTAAGGTAGATATCTAAAATTGTGGTAAATTGCGCTCATGTCCAGGGGAACTTTACACTTGCTTACTGAACTTCAAAAATTACCATTATCATACTCGAATTATACACTTACTTTTATCTATGATCACTTAGAAACCGTTTCAATAGTAAATAGTTCGTCATGGTGATTTTCAATTATCATGTTATTTTTATTGAATAAGAAATCGACCTTGTATATCTTTTTTTCTGTACTAATTTGTTAATGTCACACCTTAAACGATTATCAATTAAATAAAATTCCGTTTATTGTTGATAGTTAAGAAAAAAAAATTTCTCTAATATCGTAAAGGATACGTAGTGAGAATTTATATGTTGGTTTAAATCACTAAACAGATTAGGTTTTGGATTGCTTACCTAAAATTAAGTGATAGTAGTATTAGTGAATAGTAAAATTAAAAATCCATAATAACCAGAAACTTGAAACTACAAATTTACAAAGAAGAGATTATCTACGAAGCAATACAACATAGGTTCCTAAAATCATCCTTGGCGAACAAACTCAAGCTGTCGATGTCGTTCTTGAGAGCCTTCAAAATCTGATCAAAGAAGTCGGTGGAGCAATAAATCCTTAGAGCGCAGTCCGTCTTTGGTTCAAGTTCGAATTCTTTCAACACCGGGAGAATACTCGGAAGAAACTCGAGCGGAACATCATATCGCTTCCCTATTTGGCCTTCAAGCCCGACCAAGATAGTCGCACAAGGTCGATGGAAAAGAATACTTATCATCTTTTTCAGCAACATTTTTTCTTTCTTTGTGATTGTGAGCTATGAAACTTGAATTTGTTTTTAGTGGAGGATGAGGGGTACGATTTGTTATGTATATATAGGTTTTGTACGTTGAATTTTGGACTTGCTTTAGGATTCCTAACCCTTATGGGCTTAGGAAATAGTTAAGATTGCTTAAGGATCAATTAATCATCAATCGTTGCTGACCCTCCGATCGTGATCAAGCTACTTAATCATCTTTCATGAGTTTTAATTAAATCTTATATAGTGTATATCCCAGCAAGTGAACTGCTATAAGAGACTGACTGATAACAATTAATATCCTAACATGATCCAAAAATAATATTTATTCTTACCATTAAAAAAGTGTGAGATTTTCACTATGGTCAAATATAACTAAATACAATAATTTTCAATACGTTAGATGACAATGTGACAAGAATAATAACTTAATAGTCAAATACAAGAATCGTACATAAATTAATCATTGTTTAATGCATTTTGCTAAATAATATTCTATTCATCAAAAATTAAGGTGTAAAAATACTTGTATTGTTGGCAAAAGTCATGGTATGATGACAAGTTTCTCGAAAAACAAATGGCAATAAACAAATAAATTAGGAGTATTAAAAATGTGAATACTTTTAGCTAGAGCGAAAATATTAGTCAAGCGTTTAACAGATACTATAAAGTAATTGAATAACTCGTTAAGCAAAAACCTACAATCATCAATGCACAACTATGAAAGAATCAAAGTTAACTTTAATATGACTCGAACTATAATCCTTGATCCAACTAAGAAGTTCTTGAACGAAAATAGTTACTCATTAATAACAAATAAAAAGTATACTTTACACAAGCCTATTCTAATTCTACCTTGTATGAATTAATTTCCTACAAATTAATGCTATGGGCCGTAAACAAATACCGTTAGGCCCAACTCTGAATAAGACCTAAGGCCCATAATGTAATGTTGGGAGCTTCCCCTTCAGCATAAATAAAACCCTAATCCGAACCCCTCCTCATCTTTCTCCCATTTTGCTGCGGCGCTGCCAAACCCTAATTTCCACAGGTTCGAAATCCCTACCCCAATGTTCGATAACCTTAAGCCTAACATATCAACGATGTAATTTTGTGTTTTGCTATCAGATTTCGCAGGAAAAATGAGCCGAGCAGCCGGTGCCGGAGGTCCCAAGGGCAAGAAGAAGGGAGCCACCTTCACCATTGATTGCACGAAGCCGGTGGATGACAAGATCATGGACATCGCTTCCCTCGAGAAGTTCCTTCAGGAGCGTATCAAAGTCGGCGGCAAAGCTGGAGCTCTCGGCGATTCCGTTACGGTTTCCCGTGAGAAGTCTAAGATTACCGTTACTTCTGACTCTAACTTCTCCAAACGGTGAGATTCTGTTAGGGTTTTGAGATTGGTGTGCATGATATCTTGATGTTGATTTTGTTAATGTTATTCAGGGTTAGTGTATTTGACATAAGATGTGCTTATTTTGCTGTTTAGATCACTAGGCTTTGTTGTCGATTTGAGTTGAGGTTCACGGTTTTTTATGATGATTCATGTTGGCTGTCCCCAAATCATTTCGGGACCAAGTCTTTGTTGTTGTCGTTGTTTACCTGTTTAGATCTATAGGCTTTCAACGATGATTTCTGGAAGTTGATTTTGTGGAGTGTTGAGTTACATGTATGGATTGCTAGTGTTCTTTCAATTAATGATTTCTGGAAGTTGATTTTGTAGAATATATTGTTACATGTATGCTTACACAACTTAATTTCACGGTTCTTTGGTTCATGTTAGCCGACCTTTAATCATTTTGGGACTAAGGTTTTGTTGTTGTTGTCTGCTTATTTCACTGTCTAGTGATAATCATTTTGGGACTAAGGTTTTGTTGTTGTCGTATGCTTATTTCACTGTTTAGATCATTAGGCTTTCAATGATGATTTCTGGAGGTTGATTTTGTAGAATATTGAGTTGCGTGTATGCTTAGTCCCGGATTAATATAGCTGATGCGAGTTGATTTCACAGTTCTTGTGTTCATGTTCTCCGACCCCGAGTCATTTTGGGACTAAAGCTTTGCTGTTGTGGGATGAGTATATTTGGGCTAATAATGCTAATTTGTCTGTGTGTTCATTGTTTGGCTCCTGCAGATAGCTCAAGTATTTAAAATTACGATCAATATTGAATTGATTGACAAATTGATTTTTTGAATTTTAATTTTGTAGGATATTGAATTACATGTATGCTTAGTCCCGAAAGAAAGCTTTGTTGTTATTATTGGTGTAGGATTATTGTATTTGTGCTAAGAATGCTCATTCAGCTGTTTAGATTGCTAATATTTCCGTGGATGATATCTGGAAGTTGGTTGTGGGATATTGAGTTTAATCTTGGGTTGTGTGTCAATCGTTTTGTTATTGCAGATACTTGAAGTATTTAACAAAGAAGTACTTGAAGAAGCACAATGTGAGGGATTGGCTTCGTGTGATTGCTGCTAACAAGGACAGGAATGTTTACGAGCTGAGATACTTCAACATTGCTGAGAATGAAGGAGAGGATGAAGAGTAAATTCTTTCAGTCCTTCTCAATGTGTCATTTCTTGAGTTTCTTTTTGTTTCATAGAGACGTATTAGGTTCTTTGTTATGTCCTAGATATGGAAGACAGGAAATTTTGTTAAAATTTTATCATCAGATATGTTTGAACTTTTGCTATGATTGAGATATTTATTGTGGGATCAAGAATGCTTATCTCGTTTATATCATTGTTATTTGCTATACAGTTTAATATGGTTTATTGGGTGATGATTTTGTTTTTGTTTTTGAGACCTTCATGCTTTTGTAGACCTTCATGTTTTGGCCTGACAAAAGCCATACTGTTGACTTAGAACCCCTCTACTTGCAAGTTTTGTTGATAATCTACCCCTTGAATGATATGTTTGCGACTTCTATGTCTCCGCATTTCATAATTTGCTCTGTGGATCAACGGGATGTGCAACACACTTGACTAAGCCATTAGATAATGGCTAGATTATCTTAAAATTACAAATTCATGGTCTAAGTAAGACCAAAATAGAGTATCCCCTGAGCTTGTTGAAAAACTTTACACAAGTATTTAGGGTTTGTATATTTGTTGCAGCAACATGCCTACTAGGTGCATTAATCTTTTGATAGGATTTGAATTTGAAGATGCCCCTTCAGTTAAATTTTATTCTAGCATTTCTGCTTGCTAGTTTGTTTTTGATCTTTTGCTTCAGTCATATGCACGACATGCATTTTCTTTTAAAGCAATCCACATCGTATATTTCATGTGGTATAAAAAATAATTTTTGCACCTCCTAATTTTGTTTGGTCAATCCGTTCATTAAACAGCGTAGAATACGAAACAATCCTAAATCTGTCTCTAGTATAATTACTGGTTGTTGCTTTCTTCTTGGAACAAAGTTTTCATTGCAGGAATGCCCAAGTACCCTGTTTAAATTTGACATTTAAATATTTGTGGTGATGGAATTGACTTTGTTACACTATTTATTTATGAGAAGTGCTGAACCAGTGATATTTCTAATGGTTATATAGATAAATTTCAAAAAACTCCAATTTTGTAGAACTAGAATAACTCTCAATAAATGTTTGAACTCGTCTTATTAATGTTTAAGTTTGTAAATCTGTCGTAACCATCAAAACAAAACATTATTGGCGCGTGAGTGATTAAAATGATCCGGTGTTGCTTGAATTCTGAACGGTCAAACTGAAATTTTTCATCTTTGGATGGGATCTATCACTAGTCTCCACCATTGATTAGACAATTTTTTCACAACTCATTGTTGCAAGTATCTTCTACAACTATAATTCGAAGTGTCATTCTCCTCCCTGTCTCTTGGTAGGTGTTTACAATCATCGACTGCACAACCTACAATTTCCACAGCTATAACGAAATTTTGTGGTTCATCCTATCATAAATTGATCCAAACCGCTGCTTATCCATTCCTATTTCAAATTTAAATATGATAACATTTCATTCTTCTTTTATTGATGGTGAGAAGTTCAACTAATTTCTAGTGAGACCTAAAAACTAAATAAATTTACAGTTTATATGCTTCAGCCAATCATTGATAAAATATTAACAAAGTCACAAAATGATCATTAGTCCAATTTTTGTCATTGTCTGCATATTCGCCCAAAACAAGAAGCAAAGTCAAGTTGCATGAAATGAATCTTAGTTTAAGTTGATTACAGAAAGGCCTAGGAGTAGGATGTCATTTTTATAGAGTTATGGACCAAAAAGGATAACTTCCTCAAATGACCACAAATTAAACCATTGAAAAATTCAACACCCCTTGAACTTTAAATTAAATAATAACTATAAAAATATTTTAATACATCCGCATGGTGTTACTAATGTGTAAAGTGTAACAATGGCCACTAAATCTTACGTTACTTTTAAAAGAGAACACAAATTCATTTCGTTTCGGCCAATTCATTTAGAAAATATCATTAGAATATTAATGTATCAACTATGTGGAGTAAAGTTTTGTTACATAGAACGTGACTTTCATGGGTTTTTCACGTGATAGTTAAAACAAATAAAAGTACTTTTTTTTACTACCACGTGTGACAATTTAAATACGTAGTTGAATCAACTAAATAACAATTATAATACATATCGTCTTACTAATGAATTAACATTTTGACGTTATTTATTTTAATATTGATATTCCTTGTTTTTTATTATAATACATATCGTCGTACTAATAAGATTCCGCAAATTTGACAATCTAATTCGTAATGATTCGATCTGGAGTGATTGGCGTGCGATACAAGACATGAGCAAGGAGCAATATTTTTTGTTGGTTTTACCAATAAGGGTATCCATTGCCGACTACAATGACTATAATAAGGAGCAATTCTAAAAAGTGACAGTGGACATTATAATGAACCGACTCACACGTTGGAAATGAAAACAACGTGACTAAGGCTTATTAGTAAAGTTAACATCTAATAAATATTGACGCGTATGAAAACTCTGGAATCCAATTTGTTCGATTTGTACCATAGCGGACCATATCTATACTAGATTTGGGCCAAGCTATTACATAACTAGTATGTGAAGAACTACACAAGTTGTCCATCTTTTCTTTCTATAAATAGATAGTTTTTCTTATAGTAATCTATCCAAATATATAACTTGTCAATTGATTCTACTAGCTTGAGCTATGGCCTTGAAATCATTCCTCCTTGTAGCTCTCATTGTGGCTGCAATGGCAGCCCCAATAGCTAAGGCACAACTTGGACTAGGCAGCCTTCTTGGCTTGATTCATATCCAAGGGATTTTATTTTGTACACCTAATGGAAATATTGGTATCAATGGCACATCCACCCCAATCTTTCCTAGTAAGTTCTACTTATCTAAATAACTTGGGGAACTTTCTGTCACGCTTATCATTTTTATTACATTTATATTATATCTAATTATGTGAAATGTATAAATCACATATGATTTGCATAGAGCAATGTTTTTCCATTAGCTGTTATTAACAGAAACATGAATAATTGGCATGTACAAACGAAGTTTAACCACACATTAGCTTTTTTTCTCACAATTAACATAATTTATAGGAAAAATGTCTAACAGTGTATTACAAACTATGATACAACAACTTGTATTTACAAAACCGTTAAATTTGTAGATGCTCAGGTGCAATTGCAATGTGGAGGGAATGTCATTTCAAGCACAACAACGAATGGATCAGGGATATTTTCGATTGTGTTAGACCCTCTAAACTTTGTCCTTTCTTCACTATTGAGTGGTTGCGGTCTCAAAGTTAACACTCCGTTAGCTAGCTGCAACGTCAATTTACCGGCCACTGGAGGTCTGCTTTCGCCTTTGCAGCTCATCGGAAACTCTATTGTAGGACTCCTCAATGTTGTCAACCTTAAACCTGAAGGGTTCCAATACGTGCTTTGATTAATATAATTAAGAGCAAAAACTATTACTATTATTATTATTATTTGCTTGACCATTTGTGAAATCATATATAAATAAGGTCAATTTCGGTATTATTTGCTAAGATCCATTCTCTATGGAAGAATGGACAATTTGTATTAATTATTTATTTCCTTTCTGTTGTAATTGTTGATAAGTAATAGAAGTATGCTTGTGTAAAATATATATGTGTTTGGTTTATGTGTTTCTGTTATTAAAATATATGTTCTTTGAATTGCTAACAATTCGATTATGCGGCTCGAAGTTGTTTAAGTACCTTTTAATTGGTCTTTCTTTTATTTAAAACTTTTTATATACGCTAGGAATCAAACATGAGATTCCTCTATAATAATAATAATAATCAGTGGCGGAACCAGAGCCCCAAGTCAGCCGGGGCTCAAAATCCTACTATTAAAATTTTGTTATTAAGTCAATAAAAAATATGATTATATTTAAATTATATGATTTTTTTAAGGGAAATTATATTAATTAGCCATTAACAAGAGAAAAAAACAATGGAAAAAGCAATGAAAAAATAAAATCAAAGGATCAATATGTTGGACCCAACTTTCTCTAATATAAAATCCAACATAAACTACCCACATTTTTGTTTTTGTAAATTAAGTACGGCATGAAAAAATTAAAGGCCAAAAATTGGGCCCAGTTGATTAAGAAACAAAATTTTAAAAATGATAAACGTGTCCTTTTATCATCTTCAACCTAGAATAAAAGGGGGCCTAGGGTTTTATATGCCGGCCGGCAGCTGTGCATTTCAGATCTCCAAAAAAAATCTCAGGAGATTTTCAGATTTCAGGAGGGGCTCGAGCCCCGGCTGGCCCCCCCTAGTTCCGCCACTGATAATAATAATGGAGAAATTCTATGGTTACTTTACAAAGTAACCATTTCTAATGATATAAATAAAATCAAAGTAATAAATAAAGTAAAATAAAAAGAAAGCAACATAATAATAATAATAATAATAATAATAATAATAATAATAATAATAATAATAATAATAATAATAATAAGTCATCCTACCTGCCTCTAATGTTATAAATTCTAAGCCCGAAATGAAAATAGTTTCTAAGTTCAACTTTTCTTGCTAGAATCTGGCTATTGCATATGTGCCTAAAGTTTAACTCGTGATTTGGAGAAAATTAGAACGAGACTTAATAAAGTTTAGGCAAATTATATATCTGAAAAGAAATGATGGGAATATTGTGTATGGACAATCTAAACGTAAATTTTGATAAAGAATGATATTTTACGTGTTTTTGACTTATAGTTCCACAAAATTTCTTGTTGTTGATTATTTTTCTTGCAAAACAGAAGAGGAATTGAATATCAGACATGAACATTTTAATGTTGGAGTCAATATGCTCCTTAAAAATAGAGAAAATATAAAAGATTAAGGTTTTGCAAATACACGTACAACTCATTTAACCTTCTATTTGTAGGCTCTTTATAATAGTTTAGGCTTTTAGGACATAACTTCCCAGTTGATTAGCATCATGTCAAATTAAAATTCATGCTATTCATATTATTAACTTTTTATTATTATTTTCTTATCATTTTATATTCAGTTCTATATTGAATTATTCAAAAATGTCTGAACTCGACTTCTCAAGAAATCTTGAAAGATAACATTTTACATATTATTGTGTATTTTTACTTGAACATTGATAACAGCCAAAAACATAACTGGGCTAGATAAGGCCCAATAGGCTGTTATTTGGCTTAAAGTCCATAGAAGTCCAAAAAGAGCGGGATCAGTTATCCGCTTCCACGAATCGAAGATGCGGGAACGACCTAAACAAGTGGTTCCGTAGCTAGAAGAATAATATCTGTCCATGAGACCTACAAATCAGGAAAGGACAGATATGGTTGTGATTCAGTTAGTTCTTGGGCTTCAACCCCAAGGACATAAGAGAAAATGACCTCATTAGTGCAACATTCATTTAAAGAGGTATAAATACCCTGTATCTCATCACTAAAAAGGTATCTTTTATATACTATACTTGTCATTCAAGTTTTACTACTATTAATTCTTCCCTAAAATAACTACTAACTTGATCGTCGAAGGTAAAATGGGCGTTTTCGTGCCAACATTTCACAGGTTTCTGACGACCAAGAACTCCATTATAGAAGCAAGAATATCAAACATGATTTTAATTAGTGCTATTAACCTAAACTATATGTCCATATGAAGCTTATAAGCATTATATAATAAGCACTTTTTTTCTTTCTAAAACAACCTAGGATAAGAACGACCTAGCTAGCAATCCATGACTGTATATACCTAATTTAAATGTCACAATCCAAGCATTATTGGATGCAAACTACAATTGAATTTTATTATAGTGAAAAGATAAGATCTATACACATGCCTTCTTCTTATTCATCTTTTTCATGTAACCTAATTTATATCATTGAAACTTGTAGCCGTATATGAAAACAATTAATTAATTAATTAAATAATTTTTCCAAGTATGAATACAATGCATTGGTGGCTTGAGTTGCGGAAACCAGAAGACACGTGTCAAGTATCCAGCATGTATGAGAAGCATATATATATGCCTGTAAATTAAAACCCTAATCTCTCTATCTTCACCAGAAAAAAAGAACCACCGCCGGCGGCCGAGCAAAGAGGAGCGAGACGCCGCTGCAGAAGCATCTTCTGCAGCAGGTGTCATTTTCAGCTTTATATATATAAACAGACAAATAAACAAAATGGCTCGCTGCTCTCTATCCAATGCTAAGCTTCTTGCCGCTTCTCTTTCCGATGGATTTTCCGTTCATCTCTTCCGGTGACCATTCTTTTTCTATTATTATTCTTCTTTATTTTATTCAGAAATATTTAAGTGAAAAGGAAATATAGTATCTCTATAAGCTGATTGAGCACCACTCTCTCTATAAGACTATAAGCGAATATTATTACTAGTAAATTACAATAGGACTTTTATAAAGAAATATATTTGTGTTCAAACTATTTGTATAAAAATTGTGAGATCATTTTTATATTTTTATTGATACAACAAAAATTTACAATAAGTGAGACTAAACTTTAGTATAACAATGGAAAGGTTGTTCTTATATAATTCAAGTGTTTTTATATAAGGATTCTAATGTATAATTTTGAGATAAACATTTAGATTTTGTATTTATTATTCATTGATCATTAGATTTAAATTTATACACTTTTATTCTAAAATTGAAGCAATTTCCTTAACTCTCTTTCAAAAAAAATAAAAATACTTATTTTCTTAATTTTCAGAGTTATTGGTCCAAAAATTAAACTTTAATTTTGGAATGTGAAACAGAAGATCTTATGCGGCGGAGGCACATGCTCCATTATCAGGTAGGAGTTACGGTGTGGTAGGGTCTACGAGTGGTATGGTGAGGAAAATGGAAGAAAGGGCTGTGATCAAAGAAGGTTCATCTGCATGGGCCCCGGATCCCGTTACTGGGTATTACAGGCCAGCTAATCATGCCGCTGAGATCGATCCGGCCGAGCTTCGTGAAATGCTACTTAATCACAGAGCTAGGCAACACTAAGGACCCGAACAAGCTTCTAGGTGTTTGATTCGGCTTTGTTTAAGCGTTTGGTGCGTTTGTTTCTTCCATAGATAATTATGTGCTTTAGTTTTCGTAGTTATGTTATGCATCTATGTCGTTGTTGTTTGATGTTCGAGTTTGTTATTTGATTGTTGGTGTCTTATACAGTTATAATGTTACATTTGGCAATTAAATGACTATTAGAGGTGAAGGAAAATGAATTGACGATGGAATCCAAAAAAAATGAAAATCATTTCATTTACAATTCAGAACTTTAATGATTATTTGCTATTGGCTTTTCATTTAACATGATATAGTAAGATAAAATTATCCACAAGCACCGACATCAGTACGAGCAATATCATGATGATATTTCTATTTATTTAAGATCTAAATTTGTTCATGAACTAATTAAACAATGAAATAAAATTTGTTATTACTCGTAAATGTTTGGGCCTTGAGTCCAATGTCTATTCAGCCCATAGAATATATTGTCTTTGGGCAAATTTAGAATGATCAAGGAAAAGCCCATATAATATTTAATGGACTAAAGAGTGTGGACTGACTGTTCAATGTGAGCTTTCTATAAGATTTAAAGGATTTGTTTGATGTAATTATCATTTTTTATGTTATGTATACAAGTCGTCTATAAATAGTGTTTTTTTTATTTTTTTACTATTGTATAGTTTCGTATCAATCGGTCGTCTTTAGGTAATTTTATTATGATCATGTTTTAATTTCCATCCTTGAATTATAATCTAATAGTGATTAACCAAATTGTATTTTGTCAGTTATTAACTAAGTGAACACAACTGTAAATGTAAATATAGTAATATTTAACACGTCTCGACAGTTTCATGTTAAAATAATCAATTGATGGATTTGCACCTTCCTGAAATGAGCTAGAGTATGACTAATAGTCAACATTACAGTTGTTCATTAGTTGTAGTATTAGCTGTTAATATAGTTTGTTTGAGATGGAAAATATGTTTATTAAGTGATAATTTATTGTATGTATAGCTTGCACCATTCATTGTGTTAGGATTGATATTCTCTCATGGTAGTTCACTATATGAATAATGTGGATTTCTATTTGGTTCGTCTTTTGTGGTAGATTAAGATGTGAAGGAAATTACGTGATCATAATTGACAAGTTTGTGGGATTCATTCTTTTTGAGAAATTAAGATTACAAACTTGATGATTAATTTGCAAGTTCTCGGCCCTTTAGGTTACCACGAATGTAATATTGCTTCAACAACCGTCCAAAAAATTGTAGTGCTATTGTTTTGCTTCTCGTTTAATTTTGGTCTAACATTTTTCAATCTTTATCTGTAGATCAGTGGGTTTTTTCAACCCCTTTCCCGTACCATAAAAATTTGCATATTAACTAGCCACTAGCCAAGGCATTAATCAACAATACACAAACAATATTGTGTATGGAGTTATAGTTTTTCAAACATAACAGACTAAGAATCCAAAAACACCAATTTAGAATCAACAGTCTTGAGAAACCACACCATGAACCCCTAATCAATTAATTTTGAACCTGTGGTTAACCAAAAATTCGATAATTGTTATATTTATTTATTTTATTGTTACAATAATTGTTATATTTATTGAAGATTCAATAATACGAACGGAAAACTCTTAGAAAATCAATAGAATAAGATGAAATATAATGAAAAACATCAAAAACTCAAATCAACACATAGTTGAGTTTTAATTGAAAAATATTTCTAGCATCTACAAGAAAAAATCATAGGAAACTAAGAACATGCATTAGGCCCATAAGGATTAAGGAACACTTATCCCTTATCTTTACTTATTTTTTTGTGGGTCATTAAGTGAATTCAACAAAACCCATTATCATGTTCAAGTCATCTCCATGTTTATTCATCAAAATTAACCACAAAAATTAATTATATTTTAATTTATTGTTATTATTTTATCAATATTACTCTGTGGCCCTCTAATTGCAAGGTATGAGATGATATTTATCTATTTAATTGTCATCATTATTATCTTCTATATAAAGAACAAAGGGCCTTGTCGATGCTAACCTGTCCATGCAAAATATATACAAAAATATTAACACTAAAATTGAGGGCTTAATAATAAATGTAACCTATTTTTTAAGACCCATTTTCATATTGACCCCATTAAGCTTTCTTGACGAAAATACCGCTTTAGTACTCATAGAGCCCGTAGTGGTTGTAGTGTCCGTCATGCTCATGGTGTTTGTTGCTATTATACCCGCCGTGTCTGTCGTGTTGTCCACCATGTTGTGACAATTGTTTGCGCAGTTTTCATCATGCTAGTTTTTGTCCAAGCATGACAATCACTACCAATTACACAACAAGCACGACGTGTGTATTTAAGTTTGAAAGTGTTTAGTTTTGTAACTATTGAGCAAAATAGATGAGATATGTAAAATAAAAAAATGTGAAAGGAGGGCTAGATTGTAATTAGTCCAAAATTTATTGATTACTAAAAATATTAACATGCATTTATTAAGAGATCGTGCAATTGTGCCCCTAAAAAATGGTCCCCTGTGCATCAAGATATTGTCTTTTGCTACTAATTAATGTTAGTTTCATGATTAATAAAAGCTTAATTGAAGTGGCACTATAACACAAGGACTATATTCTAAAACAAATAGATCCATCAAACTATTAATTATTATTGTCTTTAATAATAGCCTATTCATATTCATACTTGCTTTCCTTTCATCTTTCTTTGAAAAGATAATTATTAATCATATAATAAATTTCGACCCAATTTAGATGAGTGATAGTAGCTTTTATTGATCCATCTATTATGATATGGTAACATGACAAATATAACTTTGACCTTGTTGTGTGAGAAATGGTGTTTAAGCATTTATTATATTGAAAGTTAAGATTTTATTTAAATACTCTCTCCGTTTCAAAATGTTTGTCGTTTAAGACATATGCACATAGATTAAGAAAGTTAAGTAATGATGTGTTTTTATAAAGAAAAATACATTTTTACCTCCATATTGATTAGGAGTATATGCAAAACTATGAATGAATTAGGCTCCCAAATTATAACATTAATTAGGGGTACATTGGGGAATATATGTTATTCAAGCAATTAATATTTCTTGGAAGTATGAAAACGTCAAACAAAATGGGATAGTCATACTTGCCTAAAACGTCAATCATTTTGGAACGGAGGGAGTAAATAAATATCATAAGTTTTAATCTTTATTTTGTCTTAAAGTTGTAAATGGTAGCTTTTGCTGAAAACATCTCCCATTATATATTTGCTCAAAACAGTTTTCCATCTGGCTAACGTTGCTTTTAATTGAGAAAATTGTTTTTTAGCTTATGAGAAAGTAATGTCAAATGAGGCAAAAATGGATGCATTTTTTTTCTATTGGATCGTGCAATTGATTAATGCATCTTATATTTAAGAAGTAATTCTACCATGAGGCTAGACATCACCGGTCATGCCGAATCTGGCAGTGTCACTTTCGCAATGTACGGTCTTAGTAATTTCTCATTGTACAAGACCAATACTAGTTCTTATTCAATATAGAATTTTTCATATTTAATAGTGTTTATTGAATGATCCTCTCAATTTTTTAAATGGTCTACTATTATGCATCTAAAGTTATATAATCAAAGAACGCGATATACAAGTATCTCTAATGTTTACTTAATCAAGAGTAATTTTACCATTAACCTCATATATAACATTAAGGATAGAAGCAAGGATTGAATATGGCTTAGGCCCTCATTGTGGGACATAAGTGATATATTCAAGATTCACATGATACTCTGAAACCTACAGATTGAAAAAATTTCAAGCGTTTTTACCTTAAAAAGTTAGAGTTAAATATAGATTCATAATGACGATAAATGGTTGATCAATCATTTTTCAAGTTTCAACTTCACTAGTTATTTGCTTTTATTCCAATAACACTCCAAAAAGAGTAGTCTATCTTCTACTAATACCCCATTGTATGATACACTTGACATATGGCATCGATATATGAAATACGCATATAAGGCATACATCAAAACTGTTACAGTGATATCAAATATGAAATATAATGACCTAATGACCATTTCTGTTACATTTCTAATGTTTGGAACATCGCTTTTATAATTAGAATTAGGGTCGAACATGTAAAAAATTAGTCCATTTATATTTATATTTATATTAGTATTTTAAATAAACGTTGTTCTACTTGTTAAACGCTTAAAATTGAGAATTCAATTTGACTCTATTAGATCATCTATACACGCATGGATGCTAAAAATCCAAATTGTCATCAACAACTTCTGCAACTAGTAGTCCTAAAATGTTTAGCCGACCTAGTTCGCCTATAATTCTTTGTATATAAGCATTATTGCTAAAGTCCATTGTAATTTGACATGAGGCAAGAGATTAAGGAAATAATTAGTGGCTAAGATGGTACGGTTGAGTAGTCTAATCAAAAGCAAATGAACAACATCAAGATAAATCCACGGATAGGGACTCTTCACTTATTCAGGGTACCCTCTAATCATGTGGTATCAGAAAAATTCAATAACACTACCAAAATTACCCGAAATGACAATTATGCCCATCCGATTACTTGTTAAATAACGAAAAATTCCAAAAGGAATTTACCTTGCTTCAGAATCACGGGGGTTAGAAAAGGACAAAATCAACGGCGATCTCAATGTGAAAGTCTTTTTAATCCAACGGTTGGTTTTCAAGATCAAGTATAACACACGTACTAAGATCCGTTTATTAGTAATTTAGAATTATCTTATTCCTAAAAGTACTCTAAAATCCAAAAATAAATATACTTGTCTACTAGATGTGATAAAATTAACGGTAAAGAAGGAAAAAGACAAGTGTAAAATACACTATCATCTCTATCAAAATAAATAAAAATACAACTATATCAATTTTCATCAGTTTTTCTTTTACTGGAACTAAAATTAAAATCTAGATATCAATTTTCGTATTTAATAATATGTATTAGATTTTTTTTGTTATAAAAAGTTCAACTAAGATAAGCTTACGTACTTGCAAGATCAAGACAAACCACAGATTTTGATGGGAGTTTGCAGTAAAATTTACAGATTATCTATCAATAAGAGTTAAATTTTAATAAAGTGAGGACTCAAACCGCGAACTATTCAAGCAAAAGATAGAATACCTTACCACTTTGACCAACTCTTCTTAATAATAATATATATTAGATAAACTCGTTCAACTTTGACGAATGTTTACATTAAAAGTGATGGTATTGTTAGCTAATTTATCAAATATTATGATTTTAAGTCTATCTATAAAACTTCTGAAACTTTTTGTGTCTACTAATTTTAAGCACTATTGACCTTTGATTCTTGTAAATGAGTTTAAGATTAAATCACACTGATAACTTCTAATTTTTTGATAGTATTTTTTGTCTATAAACTTCAAAATCGAATAGAAAAGTTTTATAAACTCATTTTAGGAAATCAATTATTGGCTTAAGAATGTAATATAAGAATCAATTACATTTTGAAAATAAAAAACAAATCATAAACACATATACATTGTGTTATAACGTGTGTTCCATGTTATCGATATTTTTTGTATGAATTTGACAAAACAAAAAAAAAACTTAAAGAAAAATAGTTCATTAGAGATAAAAGACATTCCATCTTCTCATATATTTTGAAATAAAAATAAACTTAAAATTCTAAACTTTGTAGTCAGTTAATATTCAACTTATTCTGAATATGTGACATAATTTATTTGATTTTGAATATCTTATAAGATTAGCTCAATTTGTTTATGTCACTCTATATTCTGTGATAATTTCCAATAGATTTTGGATATCTTGTGCACAGTCAACACAGACAACAATGGTGGACCTGATAAAGCTGAATAACCTTTGCTATAGTAATCAAATGCTGAGTTAAAAGGGAACAATCTTTCATTAATTACCTTCATTATTATGTATCATTCTACTTTGAATTATTTGTGGATTATTGATTCATAACCCTACTTTATCTTTCTACTTATTTTCATTTGATACTACACTATTTTTAACATAATAATTTCTCTAAAATCTACCACTTCATTTTGATATATGCAAGGAAACGGCCAGATGAATGGCTTTGGGATAGAAATGTTTAAGAAATCAGTGATATAAATCCATGAAAATAATAATGAATTGAATCCTGTATCTAATTGAAGATGGAGCGATGAAAGCTTATAATCGAAGTGGATATTCAACTGGAACATGAATAATTAGGACAGCAACTCACCACAAACACAAGCCCAACATTATACCACTATAGGCACGGCACCAAATTAGTAACTAATCGGTCACCATGTTCAGACCCACCTTATTGGTCCACCTAATTAAAATCAACCTTATGTGTATGTTAGTGTTAGGACCTATCCAAAGTCCCACCATAACTTGTAAAATGAATACCTCACTCTTTTCTTACATCTTTCTTTCTTTCTCTCTATTACATATACTCATTCTCTCTATAAAGGCAGTGACTTCGGTATCATAATATTAACATGGATGAACATGTATGACGAGGCTTATTAGACAACTCCATCACCGGTATTAATTGTCACCTAATTTCATTGAAATTCTCCACACACTCATTACATGTCACTACAAGAAATCACACTTTATGTTACAACAATTTAATTGTCACAAAATTTGTTGTAACAAAAAATCTATTATTTGTTACACCAATTTTTATAGTTATCACTAAAGTTAATTTTGTGACAATTATTTCAAAATTATCACTTATAGATAAATTATTTTGTAACAATTGTCCTCTGTTATAACTGAAAATTTTATGTGACAACTAAAATTGTAACTAAAAGTTTTACGGATGTGACAATATATTTATAAATGTAACAAAGCTTATTCATGTGACAACTTGAAATAAATTGTCTTAAATAATATTTTCATTAAGTGACAATAATTTTCACTCATAACTAAATCGGTTTTGTTACAATTAAAAGTCATAACAAAAATTTAGCATATGTGACCATAATTTTATAGTGGTAGCAAAACTTAAGCGTGTGACAAGCTAACATAAACTGTTGCGGATAATATATTCATTTTGTGACAATAAGTTTTACTTGTAACTAAAAAAAATTTCTGCTACAATTTAAAGTTGTTACAAAAAATTTAACGTATGTGATAATATAATTATTGTTGTAACAAACCTTAATCATGTGACAAGTTAAAATAGATTGTCACAAACCATTACTTCTTTTTGGGACTATACTTTTAGCTTGTAACTAAAGTATTTTTTACAATTAATGCTGTAAGAATTAATGTTATGTGACCAAAGATCTAGTATAATTTTCACAAAACTTAAGTAAAATATAAATTGGGTTATTTCTTCTTTTTCTGACAATAAATGTGCATATAACTAAATATTGTCACAATTTTATGTTTTTTTAATAATTTTATTAATAATTTATAAAATATCAAATAGAAAATTTACGTTTAGAATTTTATTAAATTACAGTTAAACCTCTTTAAAGTAATACTCTTGGGACCGGAAAAAAATATTACTTTATCGAATTTATTACTTTATCGATAATGAACACTGATGAAGAGACAAGTCCTAAACCGGACAATAACAATAGAATCACCTACGGATGAACAAATTCTTGAGTCGGTAATGAAATTGGTGAAAGACTAATCTTGAACCAGACGATAGCAATGTCATCCCAAGCTTGTCATCAAAGAAAGCAGTTCAAGGAATCAACACTTTGAACAATTACTTGTACAACACTAGCAAAACATACCAAGAGTTATTTATGCTTTACGTAAAGTCAATGATGATGTTAATTTTAGCTTTGGTGGAAAGAAGAAACAAGATATTATATATTCATATTTAAAAAAAATTGAATTTTGTAACTCATACATATTATATATACGTATAATTCTGGAATTATTACTTTACATATTACTTGGGTCCTTCAGGAGTTTCAAATTTTTTATTATCTTATGCTTTTAGCGAGAATATTACTTTACGACCTTAGCCCAAGTTGGGACCGACGAAATTTATTACTTAAGCGAGGTTATTACTTTATCGAATAATACTTCATCGAGGTTTAACTGTATACTCCCCTTTTCTAGGCCACCTTCTATTTTCTATTATTTTATATGTATTTACCTTAAAAATTTATCATTCATGTACATAAAGATTATCCTTTAAAAGGAAAGTAATGTCTTCTTTTCAAAAAACTAAAAGGAAAATAATATCTTAAATTTATGTTTAAATAATCGTGCATATCTTTTTTTTAGAGATAATCGTGCTTATCTCTCTCTACCACATTTTCTAATTTTCCTCTTGTAAAAGTCTTGCAATGTGTGCTGAATTCTATCTCTGTTTTCTCCTAACTAGTTAATCCTTGAATTTTTCGAACAGATCTTCATTTTAACCCTCGAATAGTTGGGTTTTTCCATTAGATTGAGACTCAAGCAGTAGGTGTGATTTCGATAACTAGTCGTCGCCAACCACTTCTAAATTATGGTTTCTATATTATATATTTTGCTATATGTTCATGTTTGATATGGTTTCAATATTTTCAATTTTAGGTATTCTGACTTCAAGTTCAAGTGGCTTATGGAACCATTGGCGAAAGAGTTGAAGCAGAGAAGAGTCTGATATCAGAAGAAAAGTTAAAGTCTAGTCTCAAAAGGATGTTGTATTAGAAAATATGAGTGTAATCTTATTTAATTTTTAGATTTATTGTGACTTAAATGTAACAAAGATCATTAAATGTAGTTCCGGTAATAAAAACAAATAATACAATTTGTAATTTTCAGTTTCAGTTCATCTACTCTCTCGTTTCAATTTTATAAATAGTAACATTTTGTTTCTTCTAAATAATCCAAATACTTCATCTATTGTTAAGCTATTATATGATAGAAATCTGTCGGAAAATCAGACGGATTTTTCTTTTAATGGGTTTACTCATTGAAAATATACTGTCAGCAACTTTTAGAAGTTTCTGTAGGTATTTCGTAGGTAACCATAAAACTTTATTTACTGATTTTCATATGTGATGGTAATAATTGTCATGCATACTCTTTTTCAGTGACAAGTAACTGAAATTGTCACATGATTTTAGTTTAGATAAAAAGATAATATGTGACAACTAAATATATTTGTGATAATATTTTAAATTTTAGTTACAAGAATTATTGTAACAATTAAAAGTAACGTGACAACATATTTGTTATCACAATAAATGATGATACTTGTGACAATATTTTGTTGTTACATATGTCAAAAAGTATTAGCAACGGAGTTATATGTGACAACCCTTGTGACAACTACTTAATGTCACATAAAATTTTATGTGACAACTTGTAAAGATTATGTAACAATAATTATTGTCACAAACAAGCTAATTTCTTGTAGTGTGTTTTAATATCATGAAATCAAAATTGTTGAATTAGTATCAAAACAAACAATATATACATAATATTATATCAAAGTGTTACATGTTTGAAGAAGACTTCCTACTATAAACCGAAAGTCTACACTTGACCGATTATAAATATGAATGTGCATGCTAATTTATGAGAGTTCATCTAATAATAATAATTAAATATGTCGGGTAAGTAATTATAATTAATTAAATGTTGTTGCTCTTAAAAAAATTATGATTATTTGCCAAAAAAAAAAAAAGAATGATTGTTTAGTTAAGGCAAAGTGTTTTCTTCCAAGGTACTAAGAAAGGAGACAACATAAGAAAGAAACATGAAAACGTTGTCGCACTGTGTATCTAGAAACACAAATTTAGACATTGTGTACATATGGAGCATGCATAACAATTAAAAACTGGACTTGTGGCATTCATGGAATCTAATTACTATTGTTGTTATTAATTTATGGAATCTAATTACTATTGTTGTTATTAATTTAAGGGAAATAATGGTTTACTCAATTTTCAAATAGGAATATGTGGTTTAACAGTTTGTAAATAAACAAATATGGTATAATTTATTTTGCAAATAGAGGTATATTGTATGAATATTTTGACAAAACAAAGTATCCGGAATCACATTATTGAGTTTTGATGGTATATTTTTCTTTTAAACAACTTATATCTATATATTGACAAAATATTGATCCCTCACATAGAATTACATATTTGTGAAATGGACTTAGATATTAATTGACCCCATAAATCGTCAAATTATAAAAGAACGTAAAACGTTCATATTATGATTTATAAATTCGGTTTGAGAGTGAGAAATGACATTAAAAGATATGTTTTATCGATATATAAATGCATTTTTTCTTAAAAAATACGAAAAATATTTCGTTATCATTAAAACGTAAGTTGTAGTTAGTGATACCTTATTTTGCCAAAAAATTCATACTACATACCTTTATTTGCAAACAGTTAAACTGAATACTTCTATTAACAATTTGAGGAAACCATAAACATTATTTTAAAATTTTCCCTTAATTTAATTTTAATTTCATAAACATCTTTGTTATAGGTAACTCCAATGTAATGTCGATAAATTTTAAGGGCACAAAATCTATCTCTAGTTGTTTTTTCTCATAAATGGTAACTGTCAAATTCTAGGATCTAATTAGTGTATTAATTAGGCTTTTGAAAACTTAAGACTTGAGACTTTAGAACGATTCTACATATTGAAATTTAATTATATTAAATATAACATAATTAATTTCTTTAATTTACAATATCAATGATAACTTTCTCTTCAAATTTTATTCTTTGACTCGTAGGACCTATGAAAAGATATTAGCATTCAAATTATCTGATACTCCAACGATCAAGTTAGTACGGATCTTAAAAAAATAAAGGCTTAATAAGTAGAAATATGACATCTCCAATTTCTTTAGGGAAAGGGAGTGCCATTTTGGCATATCTCATCCTAAGGTGGGTCCCATTCCTCAGGAGTCTTTTTCTTATGAACGGGCTTAACTGGTCTTATTAGGATTTTACTCTTATTCGGCCTTACGAGGTCCAAATACAAATCTCGATGTTATCATATGTCCCATCGCAAACGTTTCATTCCTTCAAGATTGACGCTTCATATTATATTCGCATGTTTTCATTTAGTTGTACGTAACAAATTAAACGTAAATCCAACTTTGTAGTAGTAATACTCATTAACATGTAGAAAACTATTTTCTATAGTTCAATACAACATCATGAACCTCACAAATTTTAAACTAAATGCACTTATATATAGCTTAAAAATGCATCTTACAAAATAAACTCTGATAACGCTATATATTGCGTATGGAATCCAGTTCATTCTCAAGCCATTACAACTCTTTAGGATTTCTCATGTACGCATGATTCTCGCAAAGATAAGAATTATGTACGCTCATTTTCGATCAATTGAGGTTCATATAAGTTGGTTTTCTTATTAGTATGCATGATTATTGCCAAGACAAACTTTGCGCAGATATCTTTATTTTCAAACTGAAGCTCATTTGAACATGTTTTTCGTTAACAAACATCTAATGCGATCTACTCTAAATCGTTTGATTTCTCATTAGTATGCATGATTCGTGCATACCTCTTATCTAATCGAGAATTCTTAGGAAAGCCTAACTAAACGTCAAAAGGAATCTAAAAGGGATAAAATTTCTTGCTCTATTTAAGGAGTCCTATGGCTTCCCAAGTTGTAGGACATTTAATACATCTCCTTTATCATTATAACTCATTTTGTGCATGACGCTATCAAAGGCTCCCAACATTGATTAATTATTCATCTGATGTCATTTTAGTAAAGTCTAACTAACCTTAAAAGCCACCTTAAAAAGATATAATTTAATTGTTTTTTATGTTTAAGGAGTCATATAGCTTCACAAGTTAACAATGTGGAACATTTAACAAAATTTGTAATCCTTTTCAATGCAGTTGATTTCTCATCAACATGAATAATTCGTGCCAACACGAACAAAGTTCGAGTAAGTCTTTCTTTATCAAACCGAGATTCATTTAAACATTGTTGTCGTTAGAGTTTATCTGACACTATACGATCCGCTCCGGACTAGATAGTTACATAATGGGAGTATATTACACCCATAGAAGAGGAGAGGAGAGGAGAGGAGAGGTTTGTAGAAGTAGATTGTGATGATTGAGATATATTATTAACAAATTTATGATGCTTTGTCTTGTTATGAGAATTATTATATAAGATTTAAGTCAGTCTTCCACGTGCTCCTGGGGACTCTCCCCCCAGTCCCTCCTTCAATACACCCTTCTTATTTTTTTCCCACTCCATTACTCTTTTTCACCACACTTCTTCACACTTCTTCTCTCTCTCTCTCCTCCTCTTTCTCTCTCTACAACTACCTCACCATGGACGGAATCATCAAAGCCGCCGCCGTCGCAGGCGGAGGTGGCCGCGTCGGAATCGGCGAGGATGACATCGGCGACGGAATGCAATGCAGTGACCATCCGTATCGTAACAATCCCGGCGGGATCTGCGCTTTCTGCCTCCAGGAGAAGCTCGGAAAGCTCGTTTCCAGCTCGTTTCCTCTTCCGATTCGTGGCTCTACTTCTTCGTCTTCGTCGCCTTCTTTTAGATCTGACGTTGTCACCTTAAGCATCAACAATGGCGGTGGAATTACTACTGCTGCTGGACCGTCTTCTTCTGTTGCATCTCTTTCTTCCGTCGCCGTTCGTCAAACTCCGGCGAATGTCATCGGCGGAGGAAAAGGAGGAGGAAGCGGCGGCGGAGGAGGAGGTAGGAGTAATAGTAGTCATTATCAAGAGTATTACACTAGAAGAGCTAGGATTCCGTTTCTGTTAGCGAAAAAGAAGAAGAAAATCACGGCTGCGACTACGGTGGCGACAGATCGTGATATCGTTTTCAAGAGGAGTAAGTCGACGTCTGCGCCGGCGAGGAATCATTTCTTAGATGCTGCGGCGTACGACGGCGATGATTTTAGCCCTAGAAGACGAGGCGGCGGTCACGGCGGTGGATTCTGGTCTTTCCTTTATCTCTCTTCAACGAGAAACACTCCGGCGAAGAAAACTGATAGACTCTCGTCGTTTGCATCGTCAAACGGCGGCTCAATGCTGAAACCTAGGGACAAAACCGACATTTCAGTCGTTGAAGATGACGATAGTCCAAACAGTCAAACCACCGCCTCCGCGTCAGCCTCCTCCTTCGAACGGAAAGTTTCGAGATCTAGATCCGTCGGATGCGGTAGCCGGAGCTTCTCCGGCGACTTCTTTGAACGAATATCCACCGGATTCGGCGATTGCACTCTCCGGAGAGTCGAATCTCAGAGAGAAGGCAAATCGAAATCCTCAACCGCTTCTTCAACGATGAAAGAACGAGTGAAATGCGGCGGGATATTCGGCGGCTTCATGATTACGTCATCGTCTTCCTCTTCCTCATCATCATCTTATTGGGTTTCTTCATCAGCTGAAGACATGAACGCCAAATCCTCCCACTCTCACTCCCACGCGCACTCTCACGCGCCTCCGGTGTCCGCCGCACTTGCGCACGGGCGGAGTAGAAGCTGGGGTTGGGCGTTTGCTAGTCCGATGAGGGCTTTTGGGAAGCCTTCAAAAGATGGGAAGAGAGATATGGCTTCAAATAAAAATGGTACTCCTAATTTATCTGCTATTCCTTCATTATTAGCTGTGAGATGATGGTGATTATGATGATGATGATGAACTGAAGAATAATTTACACAGTACATTTGCTTATCTTTGTATTAATTTTTTTTCTTTTGGTTTCATAAATTATGGTCTATATATGCAAATTATTAATGTTTATCCCCTATAGTTAGCTAATTATAGTATGAGGAAAACTTGAGATTATATTGGTTGATGGTGTGCTGAGCTAGGGACAGGATCACGGTTTAAGTTTGTGTACACATTGGGAGAGAGCTTGATAGCACCATCTCCTGGAACTGGATTAATCGACATTCAATAAAACCAATTGTTTGAGTTCGTTTGGTAGCATAATTCACCAAACTGTTCACCGAACGTGGATTAATCGGCATTCAGTCCAATGTGGTGTTTCATAACCAATTGTGTTAGACGATGTATTGTTTGAGTGAAGGTAACAGTGCAAATTTAGTCGAGTTATGGGTTTGGTGGTGATGAAGATGAATTTGTATTCTTTGAAATTGATATTTAATATTTTGAGTTGTTGTGGTGATGAGTTTGGATTTTGTATGTGATGAAAGTGACAAATTAGAAATTGTGTTTTTTGTGTGAATATTAAATGCAATATTTAGTGAGAGCAAAGGATTTGAGTTTAGGATACTCACATGGGCACACATGTTGGGTAGAATGGACAAATGGAGGGTCTATGAACCCTATGATCTTATTGCCTATTATTGTTGTCATGTTCTTTGGTGATATAATCCTAATGTTAAATATTGGCTCTTTTTTATTTTAGTCTCATTTCATGAAACAATGTTGAGCTGGATGATATTCAGTCATGGATTAATGGAACATTTTGGTTCTGTACCATATGAATGTTTTCCAGTTTTGTTCGAATCTGATACGTTAGATCTCACGGCTTAAAACGTGATTACTTGTATTATAAATCTATCATGCGAATGGGCATTGTGCGCTCTTTCCTTCTTTTGACGTTTTCTCATTCTTGCCTTCTCATTATTTATCAGATTCGTTCTTTATTAAGGTTTTCTATCCTAGAACCGTTCTGATTAGATACAGAGAGTCAAATGTAACACTACAATGTGAATTTATTTAGAGGTCCTGATACATTATTAACCCTAACTTGTCAAGTTGATTGATCGTTGAACCTGCAAAACATCTCATTAGGCATTTGAACTTGCATAAATTAACATACATGGCCCTGAATTTGTCCATCTCTAGTCACTATCCCTCTTTAAGAGTCTCGTCTCCTATGATAAATTGGAAAGCCGACAAACAAGCCTATCCCGATGGAAGGGGTACTCATTCCCTTTTGTCCTTCGGAATCTAGAGCCACAACAATTGAAACATTCCTTTCTCTTATCATTCATCACAACAAAGAAGAATCTCTCATGGCAACAATTAGCACCGCCTCATGGAATTCACAGTTAGCTCCCCAGTCAGCTACGCCATTTTAAGTCGCTTCTATATACTTAATGGGTTAATAATGTCATTTTAAGCAATAGACTTTACCTTGCTCATACTTTCAATTCCAGTACCAACAGTTTTAGTTCGGTAACATTATTTCAATCCACGTTGCTGAGGTTAAATTCAAAGTTGTTTTTTCTTCTATGAAATTTTACCCTTAATACATTCTCAAAAATATTTTCCATCTTTTCTCATAAAATAAAATAATTTCTATTTATGATAGAAACCCTTTATTAAATGTGGGTTTTGTTTGAATGTCCACTTTTTGAGATGTTCCTTCCTTTGTACGAATTGAAGTTAATTCAACAACTGTTGGATAAAATTGAAGTTAATTCAACTACTGTGCAAAAATTGGGGTAGCTAAAGTGTAATTATGTTTCTTTAGGTTTCTAAAAGCATGCAGCTGGGGTTTTAATTATAGGCAACTTTTATTTCTCTTTAAAGAATTATAGGTAACTTTTTAGGTTTGATGTAACTTATCTAGCTATTATCTGTGTTTAGATTTTCTTTTTCCTTTTCTTTCTCTCTTTTTGGTTTATTGATACCTTATTGTTTTTAGCATATGATTTGAGAATCTTTTTATGTAGGGTCTAGTCTTTAGAGTGGTGGATAGGGATAGTAATGGCTAGTTTTAGGAGTGCTAGGGATCAAAACTCATATTAACATAAAGGCTTAATGCCTCTCTAACCCTCTTAAGTATTATGTTTTGGTCACTTTACCTCCTGAACATAAGTGACATTCCATTTACCCCTTAAACTTAAAAAAAAGTGACCCACTTTGCTCCATTTTTTACTAATCATCATCAACTTCTTAGAGAATGGAGTGCACACCTTTGACCTAAAAGGAAAGTTGATTTTTAGTCATTTTTTACTTTTTTTTCAAATCATAAAAAATCCGAGAAATTCTATGGTTATTATTTCCTCCTTAACCTGTAAACCTATCTTCTTATACCAAAATTTCTCAACAATCACCAAAAATTTCTGAGAATTCATCAACTATTTTCAAAATTCATCAACAATTTCTCAAAATTAATCAACTTTGATTATCCAAATTGGTTAATTGTGGTGGACTTTTGATTCATAAACCGCTACCCGATTTTGGACCTCGTCTCGGTAAATACTAGTAGAATAAGGAAGGGAAAGAGTTTTTCTGACGACGGCCATAAATTGCATAGCGGTTTATTTTTTCATCGTTTTTTTATATCTACAAGTTGTAAAGTTTATCTTCAATTAATTAATGTAATTACTTATTATCTTCAAATTGTATGGTTATTATTTAGAGATTTTGTATATTGTTGATTAATTTTGAGAAATCGTTGATGAATTTTGAGAAATTTATGGTGAAAGAAGATAGGTTGATGTGTTAAAGAGGAAACAATAAATAGAGAATTGCATTTGGATTTCTTATTATTTAAAAGAAGGTAGAAGATAATAATGTGGATTAAATTTTAAAGTATAAAGATTAAAAGTATAATTATATGCTGAGGTGAAAAAGACTAAAAATCAACTTTTCCTCTTATATCAAATGTGTGCACTCTACTTTCCGAGAAGTTGTTGATGATTAGCAAAAAAAAAAGGCAAATTGGGTCACTTTTTTTTAAGTTTAAGGGGTAAAAGGGATGTCTCTTGTATTGAGGGGGTAAAGTGACCAAAACATACAACTTAAGGGGGTTAACATAGAAAAACGCGGGTTAGATCAAAACTCAACCTAGATCTGTTCGTGGAGTGGTTCTACCATGGGTTGAGGCTATCACATGTCCACATTTGTATTGTTATAAATGAAGGCTACCTAATCGCTCAAAAATAAAAATAAAATTAATTTGAATCGGTTACATTGTTTAAACTCGCCTAGACACTCAATATACGACTTATCCTAGACTAATTCCCCGAGTAATCCTTAATCAATCCTCAAAGGTAACCGAATACCCAACTAGCGTGAATCATTTTCTACTACACTTCATGTGATAACTTTTCATTGGGCGGGACCAAAAATGGTCCTGGCCATTGTAATTTTTTTCCTATTCGATATATCAACAAATTAAGTCAGAACGTTTTAAACTCGGCTTGAGACGTTAATGAGTTGAGTTTAGACTTCCTTAGACTCCATTTGAAAGCTTGCAAACAAGTATGATTATCTTTTAATAGTAAAATATTTTATTAATATTTAGCTTAAAGTAGATAACTAATGATTATGGGCCAGAGAATTGGATTATTAGGACTCTACACTCTCAACTTCTCAGAACTTAGAAGGCCCATCAGAAAAAATATAAGTAATGGTTGTTTTAAGTTTTTAGCTCTTAAAATAAAAAATTCACAAGTTTAAAATGTAAATCCTAAAGATCAATCAACTTTTATAGCCACAGCTTTTGTTTCCTCTCTACTTTGCCATCCCCACAAATAGTAGCATTAGCAAATTCAATCTGTATGTAACTCTTGTGGAAGCTACAGTTGAAGGGCTCGATCCTGCACATAAACCGTTTGTGCAAGTCTTACAAGGAAAACTTGAGATCATTTGTTCTCATTTGCGAGTCGTAAGTTTGTCTTTAGTAGGCATTTGTATATGCATGAACACTCATAGTTCATAGCCAATTATGATAATATTGGAATCTTAATGTTCAATGTAGTTTACTCATAATTAGATTTCAAATCTCATAAACTTTACATTCAGATGTCCAAACTTCACATGATATAGAATATGCTTACGATTGTAAATTGTGTATGACTTTAAATATTTTTGATTCATTTAAAAGATTGAGATAATCCTATTTTGTTAAAAGATTACTGAGATAAATTAGCCCTTAAGTTCAAAGAGAAATTCAAGGGGATTTCTTGAATAAGTAGGAAAGAATTCAAATTCAATATGCAAGCTAAGCTAGGGGAAAGTGGAAAGGGATTGAGCCAATTAAACAATTGCAAAAAGACAAGCAGAAAGGCTGACTTGGGGGAGACTGATATTGGCAACAAACATTAATAAGTGGACCTTTTGAACTTGTACTTTTTAACCCCCACAATGCCCTTGGATTTTCTCCTTTGCTAAGGGTACCCACACTCACAAAGGTTTATGCATTTGGATTGTGGGAAAGGTAATAATTGATTAGGGTTGGAGGGTGAATGGCTTGCCTTTTTTACTCTCTTTTCATACCCTTTTATATTTTATTTTTTATAAATATAACCGGTTCTTTATATAACATTAGTGATTGAGAATTCGAGTACTAAGGAGCTTATTAATTAATGAAATTAGAAACTCATTGTTAGATGAGTATGTGTTATACACGCTTGAAACTCAGAGACATTCACGTGACAAAATACACTAGAAATTAATATAAAAACTATTATTAAACTTAAACTATTAATTCAATCGACATGTTGACACACTTGATGTTCTAAATTCTCCTATCACAAGTCATAATATCCCGGTCCATTTAGGTCCAAATCAAATGGCATAACTTAGACAAAAAAGATCCATATTACGTTGGCATACTTGAGATTAAGTATAAAATTGATTAGTAGGATTCGAGCTACCATATCGGTATTTGTTATATTTATAGTTCAATAAGACATTGTTGATAGGAAAATAAATAAATCTAACAAGCAATAAATTTTGACATAGATGGATGAATGAAGAAAAACATAAAAGTTAGAATCATTTTGTTTTTTCAAGCAGTTGCAATCCAAAGATTTAGTGTAGTTTTGCTATCAACGAAATATAATAGACCTCACATAGAAAAGGAACATCAATATCATATATTTGGGGTCCCCTAGTCAACCACCAAAGTTAATTCTTGCCCAAATATTGGGTGGAATTTTAAGATGATTCTTCTGATCTTCACTTTTATTTTGAACACCAATTATTAATAAAGCATTCCAGCTTAATCTTTAATATATATGGAGTCAAATTTATTTTTCGCATTCTAATCGTCATCTATTAGCTTTCCTCAGCGTCACAATGTCATCCTACCATAAATATAGTTCAGTACTATAAAAATGTTGTCCATTTTGAGTCCATATTTCATGGCCTCATATCTTTTATCTGGTTTATTTACAAACCAAATTTGCATACATGGAAAGTCAACTGATACCAATTATAACACTTTTGTGTAATGTTATATGTATATCGTTCAATTTATTTTAAGTTGTAATATTTTGGACCTCGTGATTTTATAGGATATCTAAAGAGTCTCATTATAACAATGAGAATGAGTTCATTCACATTCATATTTACTGTTTTCAAGTTTTTTCTGTTCCAACTTCTTTAGAATAACTTCTTTAGAATCACGATGTTAGAAATATTTGAAGATTATAGAAAGGAAAAGAAATATTTCTCTTGTGGAAAATCAATCTTATTTTTTATTGAGTATGAATTAATGATAAAGTGGACACAAATGTTGCATTTGGACATGTGTCGGTCATTGTCTTGGATGCGCGAGTCTTTTAATGAGAAGTGGATTCAGCCTTTAGAACACTCCAACAATCAAGTCGGTACAATTCTAGAAAGAGAGAGCAAAGTAGATGAAAAAATAGAGAGAATTTGTAAGTGTACCATAATGTAATTCATACCCGAATGTCCCTAGCATTAAGCTTGCCAGGTCAAGGCAAGAGCTGTAAAATAAACGTTATTTTGATTTTCTAGTGGGCTTTTCAATGTATTTAGTTTTGAGGTGCATCAAGTTGGGCTTATGGATCTAGAATTACTTGGCCTTTTTTTGAATATAAAGTAAACACATCTTGTTGTACCCTTACCCTTTAGTTGGCCTTCAATGAAATTCTTTTTTTAGAGTTTAAGGAGTAAACTGAATTATATTTAACACCAAAGAAAAAAGAAACACTGACCATGTAACTGTTATTACTTATAATTCAAGTGGATTCGAGTTATATTTTACGGAAAAAAAATTAAAAAAGATCCATATAATTGGTGTCTTACGAGTCTTGAATTGAGAAAGTATACACATAAAAAAAAGTAGTTTCATTCACTAAAACCTAGATGTATTTTTATTACAGTCACCAAGTTTCATATCAATTTTTCTGTTTATTTCGATAAATATTATATATAATACATGTCTTATATATTTATTTATTTGGTAGCATACATCTCTTATAGCTAATTAATACAAAAACTTTGCTGAATCTACAAAATAATAGTTATATTATATATAGACATTTATGTAAGATACATATAAAAGAAGGGGAAATTCTATGGTCACTTTGTTTTTGACAAAGTAAGCATTACTTTGTTTTGTCCACCATTGAATCATAGGGTGAAAAGTGATCTAATGGTGAATAAAACAAAGTACAAACAAAGTAACTCAAAAATAAAATCACCATAGCCTACACCTAAAAGAAGTGTAATTATATTTTTCTTAAACAAATTTTATTTATAAATCGTGGTATCAAGTGTTACTTTCAATCATGGGCCTATAGCCATTATATTGAGGATTGAAATGGGTTTTTTAGCCCATTATTACATGACGGCTTTATATGCTATCTTTCAGAATAGAGACCCAAACCTCAAATTCTTTTGCCTGGTGAAATTGATAGCTACATTGCTTGAAAACGGTTCTAAGTATACGACAATTGACACCATTACACGTTTTATAAAAATAATCTGCTTAACACGACTATCATTTTTTTCCGACATAAAAATATTATGCAAATAGCTATCATGTAAATACGATAAAAAAATTTGAGTTAGTAATCAATTTGACCGCTAAAGTTAGTAAATTAATTTAGTCTAAAATCAAAATTTTCTTATCAATTTAACCTTTTAATGGATCAAATTAGGTTAAAACGACATTAAATTAAACTTAAATGAATAAAAAAACATTGAATCAACAAATTTTGGAACTATACATTGATAAAAATATCATTATAGATAACACCTTCTCACGAAAAAATAAAATAAAATTAACTCATTAAAAATAAATTAATCTGGAAAAAGACAAACAAGCTTAATAAATATAACCAAATTTACATTTAACCAGCTTCAATATTCTTCCCCATTGTCCCTAAGAAACTTCAAAATCTTCCATGAATTTGCATTTGCATTTGAATTTGAACTTAATTTAAGATCATTTAAGTATTTCATGGGAAGGTTGAGCAGATGAAGAAGAAGAGATGAGAGTCTCATATTGCCATCCTTGTTCCAACACATCATTATTAATAATAATATTCGTATTATACCCTTTTCCATTTCTGCAGTATATTAAATATAGTATTATTTGTGCTATTCCAAGCACAAAACCAACCCCATTCGGCACCTGTTTAACAAAAATCAAAAAGATAGACTATTAAATAAATAAAAAATAAGAATAAATAAAAAGTTTATTTATATTTAATTTTTTTTTTTTTGATGAAAAAGTTTATTTATATTTATAGTTAGAGTTATTGCATTTTTTTTTTCTGTATGTGGAATTTTTGGTGAGGCTATAGTTTTTCCACATTTTGGAAAAGACTGAAGGACAATATAAATGGGGACAGATGTCTTCAAAAAATCTGGATAAATTAGAGGCATGTGTTATTTCAAATTTGTTCCAAAGCTTTATCTGTTTTTTCTTTTTTCAGACTTTTAGAAGCTATAAATAACTCAGTATATTTGTTAAATCATTTTCACTAGGCTACTCAAATGGCATAATTTATAGATGTTGCATATTATAGCTGTAAATTTATAACATCGAGAATAAATATAGATGTTGCATATTATAGCTATAAACTTATAAGATCGAAAATAAGTAAATTTGAAACATATACTATTTCTAGTTTAAATTTTATGATATCAATTTTTAAGTTCGAGAGCTACATATAATAATTAGACATGAACAAACAGCTAGGCAAGATGTCTGTATTTCTTACAAAAATATAAAATCATTTCTATCTTTTGCACGTGATGTATGTGGATTCACTCATGTCTACCTGTTAGACATGATGTATGTAGGTTTACCCATGTTCGGGATTATCATCAACTGTCTGAAGATTAGACACTAGGCCTATGTATTCACCCATGTACGAGTGCTTGGCACTGCTATTATAAGACACTAAATCCGTGTTTTCACCTATGTTCAAGTGTTATATATTTAGTGTTGTGTATGTATAATGGTAATTGAACTTTCAACTACTCATCATTTTATAGGTCAGGAATAAAATTTGAGGAATCTCAAATAGTATAGGTGATAATTAAATTAAAACAATGAAGAAAAGAAATTACTTACCGCAAGGAAAATGTCAGAAGTAAGATAGGCATAGAAAGTCCAAATTGCCCCATTTAAGAAAAAGAAAAATGAGAGGAGGAATGGCATGAACTCCACACTCTTTGTTGTTACCACCATTTTCTGCACTCGGAGAATAAGAAAATGATTAAACTAAAAACTTTCCAATTAATAATTAAGGTTCAATGGTATATAGTTTATGTATCATTATATAATATATTGAATTAATTAAAAAAAGTGTGGATTCCTTTTTCCACAATAATGTTGTTTCTCAAGGAAAGTTCTTATAGCTGATATATGATCAAATATTGTTTTCAAAGTTATTTTATTTCAAAGCTAATATTTTGAACATCAATCAAACAAAATAATTTGACTCCAAGAAGTTGTTAAATGGGCTTTATTTTAAGAAAATTTTCTATAAAAAATAAACAAATTATTCTAAGAGAAGATCCAATATGGATATAGTTCTTTTTAGATGATATATAAAAGCAAAATATTGCCAAAGGTACACTAAATAGTTCTCTAATTAACGTTCAGTACGGATAGTTATAGATAATATTATAACATTAACAAATGAAAATTTAATTTAATTGATATCAATAACTTAGTTACTTCACCATTATATAAATCCAATTTAATTGGAAATATATATGCTAGGTTATCAATCATTGTGTTCGTGATGTTTTAAACAGAGCTTTTGATAATTTTAAAATTATTCATATTATAGTATGGAAATGACAGATGATATCATTTATAAAGTTTTTCAAAGTTTCTAAAATATAAGCTTACGTCTAAAGTATGCATCATCCACACTATTTACATTTTGATACATCAATTTTGAAATTAAGGAGTCATTTATTATTTTTAAACAAGTACGGAAGGTCATTTGTAACTTTTAAAAATTAAGAGGAATAGTTGAAATTTTGAGACAAGTTAATCGCTATCTTATATATTAAGTGTACATTATACTAATTAATTAGAATGTGAACAAAAAACTGATGATAGTTAAATGCTAAACAAATTCTCAACCACTTTCCTTTTTAATTAATTAAAATCATGTACTCAATCCAATTCAAAACATCAAGTTGATATATAATAATATAAAGTTAACTAAACTATTATAAACAAATCTCTATTAAATATCGGGATAAACTCAGTTTTTTGTGCAAATTAGTCTATCTTATTAGTTGGCATTACATAAATAACGTGAAAGCAAGCAAGCAAGAAAATAACAATAATAAAATCACATCTTTGTAAAAAAAGAAGAAAAAAGCCGAGTTAAATTTGGAACTCTATTCCTTATAATTTATGAAAACAATTCAAGCCATTTTATGACTAGTTAACAAGTCAGCAAAACTAGTTAAAATCATAATATCTTTTAACGTACTTGACGCATTTCTATCTTTTTTCTGGTAACATAAAGTTTTAGCTAAAGGTACATATTTATATCTTTAAGGGTCCAAAAATAAAAGGTAAGACTTGACGTATTTCAAGTCAATATAATTTCAGTTAAATATTTATCAACTAATGTGATAAAGACTTCATAATAGAATCCATATAGTATATGCTAATATTTTTTTTTTATAAGAGCACAACCATTAACATCAACCGGATAAACCGCGATCGCGATTAATAGAATCAACAAGGAAATGAGGGAAACTTTCAACAAAAGAAATAGAAGAACTTAGAGTCCTCCCCCATGACACCTAGTGTAAATGACACAACATAAGAAAATTCAAACACCGATTGATTATAAAGAATGATGATGGGTGGAAATATATTGAATCTTATATCAAAAATAAAAGAGTGACCAAGATTAATTAGTAAGATAGATATTCAATATAAGTAGATGCGTTTTAAATTTTTGATATACAATATGATGGATTTAAGCACAGAATGATAATATCTACACCACATTAGGTAGATTATTAATTAGTATTGGAGATTTCTGATGAGAGGTTCACAAACTAACTAGGTAAAGGGTGTTAGACCTATAAAGTGACATTGGAGTACCAATGTCGGAGCAAAAAACAATCATACGAATGACAATAGTATATGACATCGAAAAATAAGGAGGAAGTGAGAATTATTAGTATAGTGAATCTTCGAAGACGTATATACCCATTTTAAAAAGTGAGACTCAAAATGTTGGAGTACACTAAAATGAACGACAATAATCGTAGATCAAACTAATACATAAGCACTACACCATTCTTCAAGCCCCTAATTTAAAAACTTCTTTGGATGTATCAAACATATTTGTATAATATGTCAATCTCTATTAGCGAGATTCTAATTCTGCTATCACTATACTAAAATCGATCAATCATTTTATGCATAGGAACTAAGTTAACAATTCTCCAAAATCCTTAAGAATAAACTCCCATATGTATACACTAAAGTTTCACATTACACATTTTTTAATATATTTTTTTTAGGTGTTACTATTTACCGCTCCATATTACTATCTAACCCTCACCTAAACATATTTTTTTCATTTTTAATAGGCGCTGATGTCCGCGGATTGCTCCCGTTGTATGGCACAATGTGCGGACACTCACTATACGACGAGGCGCAATCAAAAAAGAAGAAGAGGTGGAACAATATTAAGACCGGAACTCGAAATTCGGAACTCACCATAGCAGAAAGAGGAGAAGCATACATAATAATATTGAGTCCAGCACAAATAAATCCAGTAGCACTGATCCGTACATCTCCTTGCAGCGCCAACCGAGTCACCAAAACTGCCGCTAATAAAAAACCCACATCCAAAATCCCTATCAAAATCCCTGTTTTTGCCTGCATTTTAATTAAAAGTTAATCATTCAATTGAATCACTAAAATCCTTTCAAAAACAAAAAATAATTTACTAAAATCATTTAATTACGGATTAATTACAAGCATATATAGGCTATAGCATGTAGTATACTTTGCTCAACGTTTACAAATCTAGACGAAATGGTAGTTTTTCTCCTCTCTCTCTCTCTCATAATGCATGTTGTGTTTGTAGTTGTAGGCCCGTCGTGTTCGTAATGTGAAAAATACTACATGAGCAATTTTGTTCAAAAGGCTTGAAATTGTCTAGATTTGTAAACGTTGAGCAAAATAGCTACATATGTAAAAGCGCCCGTTTTGGACAAAAATGCTCATGCAGCCTCTTTAACACTACGAGCACTACGGGGCACTACAAACTCTACGCAAGCACGATGAGCACTACGAGAAGGGAGAAAGACTACCCATTTTGTCTAGATTTGTAAACGTTGATTTAAGTGAGCTACATATGTAAAACCCTCAAAAGAAATGGGCTAGATTGTAATTAACCCGTCAATCTCTCATTAAACACATAATTAAGGACTAATATAACTCACCTTCATCTTGCTTGGAGCATAGATTAGGAACAAAGAGACATAAACTAGTTCAACTAGGATTCCAAATCCATTAACAGTAGAAACTAAATAAGCTCCAGGTTTAATTAAACCATAATATGTCCATAAAGCTGCATTTAATAATGTGCAAATATATGGAAGACTTTCAAATTCTTCTGTTGATTTGTGCTTTATTATTCTCCAAAATGTGTTTCTGTTAATAAATCAAAATCATTAGAAAGTTCCACAATCGATAAAAGTAAAAAAAAAAATTAAAAAAATAATAATTAAACGACTAATTAAGTGGAGAGATTTAGATTAGTTTAGAGGCTTACACTGGAGCAAGAAACATGAGGACTGAGATTACATTTCCTGAAACAAAAATGGAAAGAAATTAAGAGATGGATGAGAAACATACTAATCACTGCACTCGGCGGTGGATACCCTTACGAACAAAAATGGAAGTTAATTTAAAGAAATTAAAGTTGTGAATGTGAAAATATAGATGTGAGTACCTATGAGTCCCACATAGAAACTTAAGGCTGCCATTAATGGAAAACTTAAGGAATTGAAGTTTTTTTTTTTTTTTGAGAGAGAGAGAGAGAGGAGAGAGGGAGATTTTAAAGAGAGTAATGGTTGAAAAAGATGATGATTTTAAAATAAAATATTGGCGAGTAGATTTGACATTAAATAACTTGTATAAAAAGTACTTGGGCTTCTTTTATAATATTGGCGTTACTTATTATATTTATCTATTAAAGGAACTGTAAATTACATCGGCGGTACTCAAATTATACTTACTTTTCTAAAATGATATTTAAACCAAATTTTATTTTAAAGTAGTACCCAAACTATCACTAACCTTTCATCTAAGTCCAAATGACCTCCTATAACCAATCAATCCTTGGTCAACCATGTAGCGTAGGTGGAGAGTCGCCTTTAATATTGATTGTAATGCCCTTATCCAAATATCATTGCAGATGTTTGTCCATTTATTCGGACCAAGTTCAATACTTTGAGTCTCAGCTTTAAAATCAGCCTATATATTTTAGAAATTCACTTTACTAAAAAGTTGTAGTCGTTTTCATATTTTTATGTGAGATTAATTTTATCCATATCGCATTGGAATAATTCCTTAGTCGAGTCTTCTTATCCCTTTACCATCCACTTTGAATCGATGCCAAGTGAGATAAATAAAAAACAAAATTAATTGATTTGTTATTTTTTCTTTTTGTCAATAAGGGTCACCACAAATCAACTAGAGTGATGAATCTTTCTCATATAGTTTGCACATTTATGAGTGGAACGGCGCTACATAAAAGAGTTTTTATCACTTCACCACAATCTCTTGGTTTCAACTAATTAGTAATTAGATCATGTTTTTTATGCCTTATTAGTAATTGATTTCAGTTCAATTTAATAGTATTTGGTTCAGTTCTGTAATTTTCCTTCAAAATACATTTCAATTCAGTTTGATAATATTCAGTTCAGTCTGATCTAGTTCAGTTCAGTCAGTCATAAAGAATAGAACCCGTGAAACATGAGAAAATAAAATACATATATAGCATGATTTGAGGGACCCTTTGACATATATGTAATTGGATAGAACTAAACCCTATAATTTTTTATTTTATTTTTTTGAGTAACCTATAATTTTATTGTATTTTAAATAAAAACTTCATTATAGCATGATTCAAGACCGACAAGTGAATCACTCATTAAATATAAGGTCATAATTACATAACTTTATAAATGTAAAATACCATAACTTGAATCTCAAACAATAAATTAAAATACTCTACTTAAAGTCTTCACTTTAGTGGTGATAATTTAAGGCTTTAATAACATCATAATAATTCTTTTATTATAGTATTGACGGAATTCTTTAAATGCAAGTTGAATGCCTATGCTATGGAGCAGTTACTTTCTTCATTAACAATGGCATTTGAGAAAGGCATTGACCAGTCCAATAGTGATTTATTGTATAATGCATTTTAGCAATTTTGTTAATTACGTAAATTATTTATTATATTTGTTAAAAAAAGTCTATTGAATGAATCTCATTGACACGCCGTGAATCTGACTCATCTTAAAACTTTTCATAACGTTGTTGCCTTGAAATACAGTTGTTCCAAAGAAAAGTAGAGAAAAAGGATGAGAAATGCTACTAAGTAAGACACGATAAAAATTTCTTAGATCGGGCCTAATTCATTCCCAAAAGGCACATTGAATGAAGAAGATTGTCACCACTTATAAATGTTTCATTCCCCATAAAACTAGCCAATATGAGATATTTAACACACCCCTCACGTGCATGAATATACATCTGGAGCGTGAAATTTGCAGGAATCCACATATGCGGGTGGCTTCAACAATGAGCTTCCTAACATTGGACTATAAAACTCTGATACCATCTTAGATTGGGCGTAACTCATCTCCAAAAGCCACCTTGAAGGAAGAGAATTGTCGCTTCTTATAAATATTTTATTTCCTATACAACTAGCCAATGTGAGAACTTAACAAAATTCTAAAAATTAAGAATAAAAAATATATATTTATCAAATTTCATTAAAAAGTTATAATTATTTTAATAAAAAAAAATCAATAATAAAATTTTGTATAAGTTGTAACACCTACCTTTCACGAAACTAAAAATTATAGCTTCTACTAAAGGTAGTTTTCCCAATTTTATGGAAAACGATTTTACCGTTACTAAACTTTGCTTTTGATGAGAAATTTACTTTCAACATCTGAAAAAACAATATGAAATGGAACCCAATACATCATCAATTCTTTTATTGTTTTTAAAAAGTAAACTGACTCTTCGAGCTTAGCTCATGTTTTACTAGTTTACTGAATTTGTTTGAAATATTCCATTATTCCTGTAGTTTATATAGTTTTTGAAAAAATTAAAATATTAACTCTATAAATTTGCTTAAATTGAAATTCTTGTAAAGAAACTTGCTTAAAATTATTAGTCTCCTAAATTTACTTAACATATACATTTCAAATTGTCCAAATTTGTTAAAAAAAATCAAAATTTTAAGACATACAATTTATGATTCTAACTCCTTAGAATAAATCACCTTTCTATGTTTCTCGAGTTTTACGATTTTTACATCAATTTAGAGATTTTTTTTTATAAATTATAAAGAGCAGAATTTAAATATTTGATCTTCCATTTACATATTAGTGAATGTATCAATTGAGCTACGACTAATTAATGATTTAGAGAGTTAATCATACCACACTAAACAAGTTGGGAGAGAAAAGAGACATTATATAAATTTGGAGGGGAATCTATTTTTTTTACAAGTTGGAGTATTTGGTGATTTATTAGCTAGGCCTAGTGAATTAAAAAAATTCGAATTAGCTGTAAAGTAAAACTAAAATATTTAACTCTGCGCTCACAAATTAAGACCTGAATTTTTCTTTTTAATTTAATTATGATAGTCATTAATGAATTAACTATTAAATAATTTGCACTTAACCTTCACATGTCTACATTAAGATCTAATTGCAAAACAAATCCCAGATCCTAGCTCCTAATAAAAATCATATTAACTAAACTAGATTAAAAAAACAACTTAGCCCTTTATTTTTATCTTTTTGGCCTAATGCTCTTGCAATCTCTGTACTTGTCCTATTTATTCACTTTACCCCCTCAACTTTCAGAAAAACAGTTTACTCTCTCAACTCTAAAAAGTGGTTATCCCCATTTTTCTAAATTGTGGGAGGACATGTTTCACCCATCTCATACTCGCACCTCAGTTTTAAACACTAAAATGTCATGTCAACAATTTGGTCAAAAAAATTGACAACTAAAGAAATACTTTGGAAACTAAGTTTTTGAAGTTTAGGGGCTAACTAGAATTTTTTTTAAAAATGAGAGGGTAAAGTGGCCAAACGAGAAAACTTCAGAGGGCTGACAATACCACTTTTTGGAATTCAGGAGGTAAATTGGTTTTTTTGAAAGTTTGGGAGGTAAAATGACCAAAAGGAACAAATTCAGGAGACTGCAATAACATTAAGCCTTCTCTTTTTATTAATCATTTGAGTCCATGTCACACATTATTTTTGAAAGTACTACTGCACATGGTTAAGTCATGTCAAAAATTAATATAAAAGATGTCGTTAGCCTTAACTATTTATATTAATATGTAACAAATTCTATTGTTTAGGAATTTAGTTTCGAGGTGAAAATCTAATTTGTTAATAATATTACTCATTTCATATAGGCAAAAGGCATAATTTATCCCTTGATAAATTTGATTTTTACTAATTAAGCCCTTAATCATCTAAATGAAAACATTGAACCTCTAATCAATTATTTTCAAACCAACTAAACACTTTTGGATGTCTCCATTATGTTTGACTTTAAATGACATGTCATCCGTCACATAAATTGCCATGTCAACTCTTAAAATTGCCTTGTCAAATTTACCACAACTTAACTTCAACCTAAAAGTTAATTCATTACGTTAGAATACGTACAACCAACGCAACAAAGCTTTTACTCAAAAATCGACTCTTGATCGACTCTTGCAGCAAAACCGTGACTCCAACTTAGATTGCTCAAACGGTTTTTCTGCCTCAATTTCGCATGGTTGCAAGAGTGGAATCAAATAGGTTTTCTCAATTGGATTTGCTTCATCCTTTTTACTTTGCATCAATCGTTACTAGTGAAACATGTTTCATATATTTTTTTCCTTTCGATTAAATGGAGATAATCTCGATTCATTTGTGGTTCACATAATTGTTTTTCTTCTTTTTGTTTGTTTTCCTTGCTTTTATATGTGATGTGGTTATGTGGCGAATGACATGTCATTTAACGGTCAAATATAGCTGAAACATTAAAAAATGGCTTAGTTAGTTCGAAAATAATTGATCAGGAGTTTAATTATGCTTGTTTCCGAGGGGCGGACCCAGCTAGGGGATCGGGTGCCCCTAGTTCCGGCACAACCTTTAGAGGAGTAGTGGCATTGTTTCGGCTAGCCCCCCAAAATAACTTATATTACATGTACAGATGACAAAATAGACAAAGTGAAGGAGTGGTAGAGTTGGTAAGAATGTTGTGTTTAGATGTAAAGACCATGGTTCAAATTCCACCATTTACAATCTTTTTTTCTCCTAATATTATTAATGTTTTTCATCAATTTTTATTTTTTCAATGTTATTTTTGATGAAAACTCTATTTTGTTTTTCTTTTTATAATTCTATCGACACTTTTTTTTAGATCATTCATTTTTTTCTCCTAATTTTATCAACTCTACTTCATTTTTTGTATATACGCATATATATAAAAAAATAATCTACGTTAGAGCAAAATTAGCCCTCCCAATTTTCAAATCCTGAGTCCGCCCCTGTTGTTTCCTTTCATATATGCGAAGTTTATATTTTTTATAATTCAAAACAATGTTATGCTATTTTTTCATATATATATATATACTTAAGAAAAAAAATATTAAAATTATATTTTGATGTTCTATTGGTTGAGTATGTGTATAAAAGTGACTTTCTATGATAATAATATTTATTATACATTGACCAAGAATTTAATATTAAACTAAATGTTTAGAATTGAACAATCAGAATCTGAATATCACATAACTTAAGATCTTTCTTTTCAAACCTCACATAGAATAATGTAGATACTTACCTTCGATCTTAATATGATATCAGAGTTTTTATGATCGAAATATATTGAGAATTTTGACAATTTCATTTATTCTGAATTAAAAACACGTGGTAAAATGAGTTTATGTGTTGTGCACACTTCAAATTTAAAAAGATATTGACATAAGAATTTGTATTTGACATATTAGTATAAATAATTATCTTAAACTTTAACTAAAAGTTTGGAATTTTAATTTAATCAGTAACTTAATATCAAAAACAAAAGTGTATAAACTAAACCTATGTTAATCTAAGGCAATGAAAAAACAACAATAACGATAGCAACATGAGCTGGAGAGACAAAAAGATTATTTATTTTCCTTGTGATTCATACCTTAGACTTTAGAGCAAGAAAACATTATTTAAATAAAACGAGTTAAATATTGCAATATTATAATGAATCATTGAGTTGCACATAATAATATCACTATTAACTTTTGTGTTAATAATATTTGCATGAATACATTTTTTCTTCTAAAATTTATAACTACACTAAGTTTCACCAAAACAAAGGACCCAGAAAAAGAAATTACACAAGGAGAAACTGCTTAAGTTGACTATAAATTTATAATTAAACTAAGTTTCATGAAAGTTTGTACTTTCTAATTTTTTTGACTCAAATAACTTTTTGAAAAACCTAATCAAGAAAAAGTAGCATAAATATTAATTTAACAAAAGCTAATGAAAGGGTATGGATTTGTAATCTCAAATAATTAATGTGAGTTTTTTTTTTTTTGAGAGGAGCATAATTAATGTGAGTTAAATTAACATAAATAATTGACGATTTCAAATGAATAGATGAAATGTAAAATAGACATAATAATTAATTGGTCCTTCACTTTGCGATGTCTCAACAATCACTCTTCCCCTCTAGAAATTGAATTTAGAATCCTCCTCTATCACGTTCTTTTTTTTTTCCAAATTAACCATTTTTCATGGGTTAGAACCACACCTCATATATTGAGACCATTTAATAATAAGGGCAATTTTTCTGCTTCATGTGGTTTTTATCTTACCTTTTGCGATTTTATCTTTCTTAATAAGGGCAATTTTATCCCCTCAAGGTGCTTTTTGGAGTTAATTAGGCTTTACTAAGATGGTATCAGAGCCATGGTTGAGCAATGTGGAAGCCCTCGCTAAATTGGCATCACGCACCAAAGAAATTGGGCGTGAGGAGGGCGTGTTAAATTGTCCCATATTGCTACCACCTTGGAGCTAAAATAGCTCTTTAAATATAGCAAGCAATCCTATCTCCTTAAGGTGCATTTTGGAGTTAGTTAGGCTTTGCTAAGAAAAAGTTATATGATATTTTAGAGTAATTTTGGATTATATAGCAATGCATGAAATTGGACACAAGTACAAAGTTTTTAGCCTAGTGATGGAGACTTTTTCTATGAATGAAATGATCATATATAGGTCCGAGCCATATGAAATGTGAGATTGAGATTTTTGTTTACATTTATGTAAGGTTCTGTTCTTTTTTACTTATATTCAGGACATTTCAGCAATTTTAATTCTATTCAATAATTTCAGTTATATTCAGCAATTTTAGTTTAGTTCAATCATTTAGTGAATTTCACTTCAGTTTAGTAATTCCATTTCTATTCAATTCAATAATTGCTCAAAATTTGCATAAAAGAAAAAATAAAAAGCTTTTACTATAGGTTGTTTTCGCTTATATTTTCAGCTTTTTTTAAGCAAACTCATATGGAATAGATTTTGTGGTGGATATAAATATTTTTCAAAGAAAAATCAAGGTCTTGCAAAAAAATGGCAATAAGGGAATTAAAGAAAGGACAATGCAATTATTGTTGTATCAGTATAATAGAGGACACGATGATGCATACTTCAAAGATTTTTTTAGCTATTAAAAGCATCTTTGATAATAGATAAGAGAGGTGACATTACACATTTTAGACTATACAAGTCATCAATTTATAGGATTTGTTTGAAAGAAAAACTTGGCCACAATTAGTTAGATATTTCTTCCCAATTTCGTCACACATTCCAAATTTCCGAGCCTATATATATAGTTGGTGCGAAGTAGTGTAACTTACCTTATTTTTAAAAAAATTATTAAATATGAAATTACTGAATTAAAGTGCTTTAATTAAAGAGAAATTACTAAAATTGTTGAACTGGAATTATCGATGAACATAAAGAATTGATCCTTATATTACTTCTTTATTATTCACCGAGTAAAAAATAAGAGAACTTTCCCGAGCCGGTGATGGTAAATTACAGATAGAGTTATAAAACGTCAAATCTTTGATGATTCTGTAATTTGTCGCTAAATATACAATTCTATTAGTAATTTCATTTGTAGAAATTTAAATTTTCATGGATTTGATATGAATTATTGAGCTCATACTTAATTATATATGTCTTATACTTTATCTGAAAAACAATATATCATGTTTAGACAACTTTTGTCCATCATCACTATGCATTTGTTCAAAAGCAAAACTGAATTCGGATATATTCTCAATTTGTTACTGTTTTCTTTTAAACAACCATACTCTATTGACGGGATGGACACCTGCCCAAGTCCCCAAGAAAGACCCAAACTATCCTATTTTATATAATCTTGTTTTACTCAATTAAATTAGTGATCCTTTTAAATTTTTATTTAAACTTAAACCACTTGGTTTGTTGAGGCTTACGTTTCTTTAGGTGTAATTATGTTAAAAACAAGTCACTTATTTGGTTTTAATAAGAGCATTCCATTACTTAATAGAGATCTTTTGTTCGATTCTAAGTGTACGTATAAATTTCTACGGAAAGTGAATTTTTTAGTGAATAACTAATCTCAAACGGATCACTTTGATTAATTTTCAAAACATACATGATTATCCTAAACAGACTTTTTACTTTATTGATTTACTTTCTCTGTAGGCCTCCAAAATTGCAAGATTCACCATGCTAATAAGTTAAAAAGGCTTTGTTATGAACTAATAAGGTGTTTGGACTTTGTTTCTTATAATATCATGTGCATCACTATTGTAAACAGAGACTGTTCGGCCGCGTAGACGCTCAAAATGAATAACCGATTTGACCGCCTAAGCGTTCAAAATTCCACTAAGCTCCGAATGGTTTTTCAATTAAATCCTGATTAGTCCTTAAAAGAATTTGACCGTCAGACTAATGCTTAACATCTTTTAATACATTCAAGAAGTGTTAAATTAACGGTATAAACAAACTATTTTCTTCATATTTGGGAAAAATCTCTATCAAATCTGTTTTGAAATAGACATATTTGGAATTTCTCGTTGAAGCTCTGTTGCTTGGTTATAGCTTTCACATTAAAATAATGAAAGTTGATAACCATACCATCTACCTGGACCATTCTGAACTTATTTCTTCTGCTCTTTTATGGAGCATTGGGCCCAAATTATTTTCTTCCGACTTGTAGCTACTTAATAAATCTTTTATTTGCTACTTATAATTTATCCTCTATCTGAAACGTATCTGGAAAGGTATACAGTCCACAAAGTGTCAAGTACACCACATTAGCCATATGTGTAGATAAAAAATCGTATATAAGTGTATGACAATCTCTTCGATTAAATGTGACTTTTAAAATTAGTTAAACTCATCTCAAATAATAGCAAAGTCTACTATTAGTCCTGTGTTGGTCCACTGTTGAAGAGCCATCAAAGTGCAATGTTCATCTAATTAACGAGTGACTAAATGTTCACTTCATTAAAAAAAAAATTGCATCCAATTTCTGAATTCACACTTAGTTAACTAATCTGAATTTGAAGTGGTTGTGGCCGACTGATCCAAATTCAAAGCAGATCCAAAAATATGATACTTAAACCCCTTTTAGTCTTCTTCTTTTTTTCATCTAATTTTCAAACCAAAACTTAGCCAACTAATTCAAATTCGAAGTAATCGTAACCTACTAATTTAAATTCAAAACGGATCTAAAAATTATAATATTTAAACACCTCTTAATCATCATTACGAGAGATAGACCCTCAAATCTCTCTGCCTTAACACCTCTTAATCATCATTACGAGAGATAGACCCTCAAATCTCTCTGCCAAACGCAGCTTCCAATACTATACTGACCAACAATTAATTGTTCACTTGTTTAATGAGAATATACATACGTTTAACTCCTTAAAATCCCCAAAATTGTAGTACGGATGACAAGTTAATATAAAAACTATCTAGCCTATAATAAAATATAAAAAATTATAAAAAGATGCGCTACAGAACTTCTTCAGTAGAGAAATATGTTGTATTTGAACATAATTTGGCCAATTATTTAGCTTATTCATGGATTGCAATTTGCATCATGCTGTTTACATAATCACTGGAACTGCAGTCTTATTTTACTAGTTCCTACACTTTCTCTCTCTAGCTTCTTTAATTCATACACTTTCTCTCTCTAGCTTATTTCCTCTTTCCCCCAACTCCTTTCACAATTTTACTCTCATTTTTTCTCTTCATTAAAGAGTAGTTGATGAGAGAGCAAGAAAGAATCAGGGAACTAAAAGGAAAAAAATAAAGATAAATTATATTCGGTGATTCTTATTTTTTGGAGTTTTCCTATTACAGATTATTACAAACATTGGAGAAAGAAAGGAAAAGATGAAAGAACTCGGTGAAAATTATTGCCAACAGCTGATATGCTCCGGAGCTACAATCCAACTGATCTTACAACCGAGAGTTTGCTTGTTCCACCGGTGCACTCTGCAATAGGGAAACACCATTAGAGGCAATGCAGTAACATGGCTACACAATCACAGAGCTACGAACACTGTGAAGGTTTATGATAAATAAGATTAGCTCGAAGTCATACTGTATGGCATTTGGCTAGTTCCAGAGCACAACAATGGTTTATTTTGGTGATTGATACATATAAAGATAAAAGAGACGACATTTTTAAGCCCCTACCTTTCCGATTATTGTCTAATCACGTTTATGATCTTTCAAATTCATAAATTAAGCCTAAAATATAATTGTAAAGATTGGCCATCTACTTTGAATTAGTTAGTTGTACACATCTAATTTGGTTGAAAGAGCATTACTCATTTCATTAGCATATGGAATAAAATTCCTACAGACACTAAAAATTGCTTCCAAACTGTCAAAAATGCCATTTTCAAATGCAAATGAAACAAATAACGGTCTGTTTTTAAAACTGACTTTCCTAGCCACGAAGGGAGTAATGTGCAGTGCGTGTCAAATTCAAAACGCAGGGGCTTAGATTAACAAAAAAAAACTGGGAGATTTTGGGTCTCCAAATGCTTTTTTACTAAAATAAAAACGAATGTGAGCTTCAGATATCTCACCAGTGGAGCACCCCTGGCAGCTCTTTCAGCCAAGAAAGAACAGGGCTTGAAGAAATCCCCGTATGTCTTTGACCACTCCTCCAGTCTTGAGTTAATATATCTCGAACCGAGAGAATCAGCCCAGAACAAAATACCTCCCCTAAAGCAAGCAAAATAACAAATTATATTAAGAACATAAGGTGAAGTTTTGAATGAAGCATCATTAATGAGTTTACAACTATATACCTGTAAGGAGGAAAGCCCATGCCCATAATAGAAGAAATGTCAGCATCCGCAGCTTTGACGACAATTCCTTCAGCAAAAACCCGACAGGCCTCATTCACCACTGGGAAGAATATCATCTCTATAATATCTTTCTCGGATAACTTTGCAAGCTGCATTAAGGATTGGTCCCACTATTAATCCCACAGTTTGGGTGAGAGAAGGAGAAACACTAGTTTCTACTTTTAGGAATTAGATATTAATACGGAATCAAGTTACAAGTGAGACAGTAAAACACCTTAGGGTCAATGGCAGCACCAGAAATACTCCTTGCCTTCTCAATGTATTTTCTTACTTCGGGATCTGGACTAGCTTTGCGCTTATCATTGTACATATAGAATCCTTTGCGAGTAGTTTCACCTGTAATTTTCACATGAACGATGAAATAATTGAACACGCAAAACTTGCAGAAATGTTACTTCAGGGGACTATCTACGTTACCACAGGAAAAAAAGAATAAAACAAACAAACACCTGCTCTCTTATCCTCTTGCATTAATGGGATAAGCATTGACTTGTATGTTCGCTCAGGGAAATTCTCAACAAACTGCAAGCCCGTTGCCACTGCAACACCGAAACCAACCAAATCAACCAACCTGCATAAACAGATTAAGTATCAAACCCTGTTCACTGCCACAAATCAGATATTTCACAGACGTATTGAAGCAATGTTATTTACTTTCCAGCTAAGAAATGAAATAGGATATATATTCTAATGTGTAAAGTACCGGAACGGGCCCATTGGCATTCCAAATTTGGTGATAGCCTTATCGATCTGATAAGGGTCTGTCCCATGCTCAACAAGTAAAATAGCAGCCATTGTGTAAGGGAAAAACATCCTGTTGACAGCAAATCCTGTGCAATTTCCAACCACAACAGGAGTCTTCCTTATCTTCTTTCCAACATCTAATAAATCTACAATTATTTGGGGTGATGTCTGCTTCGTACGAACAATTTCCAGAAGTGGCATGACATGAGCTGGACTGCATCATAGCACAATTGGTTGAGCCAAAAAGAAAAGTAAGTGGGAATCCTTATTTGGTATACAGGCAGTAGATAGATAAAGAGAAGACAAGTTTTGCATTTTTGGGTCTACCTAAAGAAATGCGCTCCTATAATTCGATCTTGCGACTTGGTCTTTTCACCAATCAAGTTCAAGTCGATTGTGGAGGTGTTGCTTGCAAGTATACAATGTGGTGGACAAAATTTTTCAAGATCAGCAAATATTTGTTGCTTCAAAGAAACATTTTCAATTACAGCCTGTTACAAGAACCAATAATAGAGATTAAATTTGCTTTATTTTGGAAAAATAGTGTTAATCCAAAACGAGTTGCAATGTACAGTACCTCTATGACCATGTCTACATCTCTGAAGCTTTCATAATCAAGAGAACCCTTAAGAAGTGAGAGAGTTTTTTCAAACTTCTCTTGAGACATTTTTCCCTTCTTGACACGGCTTTGAAGGTTTGCTGAAACAATATGTTTTCTCAAAATCATAAAACTCCAGAGATATATACGCAGACAATAATCGACAAATTCGATGCAAGATAATATAATAGGTTAAGAGAAGGTCTTGGCCTCACCCTTGACTCTACCAAGGCCAGCCTGCAAGAATTTATCATTTACTTCTTTCAGGATCACTGTATAATTACTAAGGATCAGCGCAGTTGCTATTCCAGAACCCATTAGTCCTCCACCAAGTATAGCAACCTTCTTCACTCGCCGAGGCGTCAAGCCCCTATCAGTAACTCCAGGAACCTGTTTGTGATTGAAAGACACATAAAAATAATGAACTTGCAGCAGTAAGGTGTTTGGATAAATTGCCAGAATGGCTAAAGCAAAGTTTATGCCACGGCTCAAAGGAATAACTTAAAATGAGATTTCAAATAAGACCTTTGTTGTTCCCCTTTGAGAAAAGAAAACATGGACCAAGCTCTTGCAAGTGTCAGCTTTCACTAGTACTTGGAAATCTTCACACTCCTGTGAACATCATGTTATGAACACAGTTGTTTATTAGGTCCAACTAGACATGATACACAGAGCATTAAAGACAGAGTAGAACCTTCCAGAGTCCAGCTCGAGGACCATTGACCACACCCTCTTCAATAACATCAATGCAAACTAATGGATGCTTGAGATTGGGAGCCTGTTTCCGAACTTGTGCTCTTGCAAACTTGAATATCTCCCTTGCCTCGCCAAGAGAATCCAACTTGTCAGTTTTGTGTAGACTAGCAACCCATGGTTTCCTACCTTCCAACATGTCCAAAGCCCATCGCCGTGCGGTGTTAACCAAATCATTTGGTGAAGCTAGAGCATCTACAAGACCCAAAGAGTGAGCTTCTTCCCCCTTAACTGGTTTTGACGTCTACAAACAGAGAGAAGGAACAAGTTTTAAGACAATATCGCTACCAAGCAAAAGAAGTTGCAGAGATCAATTTCAAGGAAGACCTAGCCAGAACATACCAACATCATTTCGAGGGCTTTTGAAATTCCAACAAGACGTGGAAGTCTCTGAGTTCCTGCCAATCCAGATGCAGTAGATCAACAGTCATGAAAATTTCCTTAGATAAGCATACATATATAACTAGTCTTGCATTCATTATTTTACAGATCTGCAACAAATAGTGCTATATAAAATATACATGTACATCTAGCACATAACCAAAGAGACTTTAACCAAAAAAAAGGATCAAAATTAAGTTTAGATCTATGAACTCAAATTAACTGAACAACATAGCATAAAGAACAAAACGACTTTTCACAACTAATTAACATAGTAGCCTGTCATATGAATGAAATAATATATATTGAGCCAGCTTCCATAAGAATAGCAGGAGAGAAATCATGTTCGGTAAACCATTCATTATCCTGCATCTTCAGCCACATTTTACCAGACTTATGAAAATCCCCCTCCTTATAACTGCTGTTTTCATCCTACCTTCCGTCTATTAGGACAAAGACAAACTGAAACTTACGTAGGTCATCTCCAAAGACAAGTTGACCATAGTTCTCCTTACAAGGAGTAGCAATTAAAACTTAAAATCTTACAGAATGATTCCTAGTAGACACTTCATCAACTCTACATTTAAGATCCAATCTACTTGCTAGAGCAACACATTTCTTCCAGCCTTATCACTAATATCATAGATGTCTAAGTTACTTTCATAAATTATGCACAATTATCTGAAGTCTGAACCCTCATTTTTGACCATTTTTATTGTCAAGAATCCCAGATTGCACAACCACAAAGGACAAAATATGCAGCTGATATTAATAAGATAAATATGTAATCAGTACAGTAACATAATTTAGACAGCAGAAAAACAGAGAAAAATAAGATCTGAATTCATAATCTTAATCTTAAAGATAAAAAAAAATAAAATATTTCGAACAGGATAGTACAATGAAGATGTAAATCCAATCTTCCAAACAACAGAAACTAATTATCCCACTAGCATACCTCCAAACCCAGGGATTATTCCAAGTTGAAGTTCAGGCAAGCCTAATTGTGCTGTAGGGGTTGAGATACGTGCATGGCATGCCTGACATTAACAAATCTATCAGTTACCCAAAGCAATCAATATCCAGGCCTCTAGTTTTTTCAAATAAAGGGGTTCACGAATGCATACCATTGCAACCTCTAACCCTCCACCTAAGGCAAGACCATCAATTGCAGCAACTGAAGGTTTTCGTGCAGCTGGAAACAAAGCAACCAGTCAAATACTTAACATATATGTGTGAAACATTTGTTAAAGTTCTATAGCAATAACGAATGAAGATAAGATAGGCGCAGTACCTTCAAAAGTGTCAGTTAGAAGCTCCACGGATATATAACCAGTCTTTGGTTGATCCACTGGAAAATGCACGATTAAAAAGTCACTTGAGCAGCAATTATCATAAAAAGATGCATAACATATTTAACATACCTTTCCCGCCTTGAATTCCACCAAAAGAAGAGATGTCAAAGCCACCAGAAAATTTTCCCTTTGCACCTGCCCCATTGACACAGACTCATCAGCTTCGTGTCTCAAAATCTCACTTGGACATAAAAAATTTATGTTTACAAGCATGCACAGAATATAAATTCCTATGATATTTTGCAAGAGATAGTGACCCTTACCAGTAACAACAATTGCCTTTACATCATCTCTTCTTAAGGCTTGTTCATAACTATCTTTCAAGCTGTATAGCACTGGAATAGAGCAAGAGAAGAAAATAAGATTGGTATCTTGTGACACTTATGGAAAATAATATCATCCATATAAAACATGAAAAAGAAAGCATAATCAATTCATGTTCATTCATTGATACGATCCTTCATGTTAGCCGACCTCGAATCATTTCGGGACCAAGGCTTTGTTTCGTTGTTGTTGTTGTTGTACATTGATACAATCCTACCAAAAATTTTAAATAAAACAGCCAATGCTTATGAAGACTAGTACTATCTACTATCTAGTTGTAACAGTTTCAATAGCTATGCAAAACACTTCGATTTGTCTCTAATCACTAATACAACACAGAACTAAGTAATTTCACCTATGCAAAACAGAACAAATCGAGTGAATCCTGCGTGAATTGAGACCTATCAACCACATGATGCTATCATATTCAATTGGCCTTGACATTGACATCCTAGTTTCCCGAATTATCAATGTTCCGGAACTCGTCAAGTATCAAATGTACCAAATAAAACAACCTAAATCCTCATTCAGTAATAGATACAACAAACAGTGCGACGGAGAATCCAAAAACAAAAAACGCATTTCTACTAAGATCAGTAAGCATAATCCAACAGTATAGCCTCATTAAATAACATCATTCCCCAATTAGATCCGATTTCTCAACGTCGTGATTCGAGAAACAACAGTTTATATATCTCTTTCTAAATATAAAATTCATAATTCAAACGACTTCCACATGCTAAATTACCTCTAAAACACATATCCTAATTCGTAAAAAATAAACAAATTGAGAAATGAATCTACAAAGATTTCGGCGTAAAAAAGAAACAACATAAAATTAAGATCACATGAAATACAGCTCACACATAAGATTAAAGATCCACTAAAACGACGACGAAATAACAAAAAAACAGAAGAGATAACATGAAATTACCGTCAAACGAGAGAGAATTAACAGGAGGATTGATGAGAGTGATGATAGCCACGCCATCAGCTCCTACATCAATCGTAGTTCTTCCTTTCGCCATTGATTTCACGAGTTAGGGTTTGGAATCAGATCAGAGAAAATAAAAATCTCAGCTGAAATTTTGAAATTAAAATTAGCAGTTGAGCTTCATTTATGGGAAAGAATGGCGTGTGTGTCTTTTCTGTTTTGAATGAAATGAAAGCAAACAACTACTACGAGAGATTTTTATAATTGCAAATTTTAATGCCGCAACCAAGGACGATGACGTTTTATAGTTATGTGTATTGGATAAGCAAGTGTTGATCGTAAACCCGCGATATGTGGAGTGTGGGTGCCACGTACTAATGATTTATTGTTGCTTCGCTATTGTTATTCACGCTAAATATGTGCACGCGCCTCAGTTGCGGGAGATTTAGGAAAAATATTTGAAAACAAGAGATTTAATAAAGTTATTTTGCCTCGAAATTCTAAATATAGGTATGGGGTGGCGCCATGTCAGCGAGCCACGTCGGCCGTTCTAGAATTATTGAATTCAGCAACTTGTTTTGCCGCTATAGCGCGCGTGCCAATGCCAATTTCTGGATAAGTTACTCGAAAATGATAGACCTTACCCATAACTAATTGTTAAATGAGGATACACATCTCTATTTTTCTGCACATCAAAAATAAAAGCACTCACTGAAATTTTTACAAAAAATACTCCTATTATATCAAAAACTTTTAATGCAATGTTGCTTGAAAATTGGAATTAAGTCCTAAAACGAAATTCGAATTCCAAAATTGACAATTATAGACTCTCAAAAAAAAATCTTTACTAGAGTAATATAGTTTTAACAAAATTACTAAAGTTCAATTTAAAGTCATTCTACTTAATTTATTTAGAATTCACTTGGAATGATGTGGATATTAATAATTAAAAGAGTATAATATTAGATACAAATTGATCAAATAATGACTGTTATTATGTAGTTCATATAGGAAACAATGATAATAGAATAGAATTAACCACATACAGTAAGCAATGATGATGAGAAATATTCTTTCTTCCCCTCATTATACTACTATAATATACCAAATAAATTAGTAGTAGTTTACTCTCTCTCTCTCTCTCTCTCTCTTTTTTGGGAAGACCAATTAGTATTTTACTCTTAAAACCACTAAATTAGTACTATTTTTACTCTTAAACCCTGCAATTAACTGATCATTTAATATGTTTTTCTCTTGTTAAAATCTAAATTATTGTTCTTTCAAACGGGAAAAATTAATACAAGAAATAATCAGCCTCCTATAATCAGATTGGATGTCTTACTTCTAGTTGTAGCTTCTAAAAATTCACCTGCATCCTCAGCTGGGGAACCAATGCTACATTCACCATTCATATAACCATTACAAGCTAAGATCCACCCGTGGGGATAGAGAATTCCCGAAACATTCCCCCCGCGTGGATGAAGAAATATTTATCCCCAAAGTAAAAGGGAGTATTATATCCGCCACCGTAGAAATCTCCTTCATTTTTGTACAACTTTCTACTAGATGTTCTGAGCATTGTGGTCAATGGGATGCGGCAGAGACAAAGATCTCCATGAGAGGACCGGACACCCTACTCCGTCCTAACCCTTACTATATTAAGGACAACACTATCCCCATCCCTATCCCTGTCCATGTGGATATTGTTTAGATATCCCCTGTCCTGAACGAGGCGGATCTCAAACTGGAACGGAAAATTACCGTCTCCTTCACAAAACTTAGATGCTCGTAGTAACATCTTTTTATAATATGAGGTTCAAAGTTTCTTCTTAAAAACAGAAACTAAACTCATCTAACACTTTAAAAAGAAAAAAAAAAAACACTATGTACTTTTTCATTTGTTTATTATGCCTCTTCATCAGAGTCCATAACAACTCTATCCCTCTTCAATCTCTTACCATTAGGTAAATCACAAGCAACATGTTCACTGTCTGAATCCTCAGCAATCAAACTATCATTTCCAGGGGATAACACATTATCTTCATCATTTCCGTCATTATTTTCGGGTTCTTCCTGTGATCTCTCCACATTAACAACATGCGCTTCTTCTTCATTGTTGTTATGTCCTCCAGGATTTGGAATTGGAGGAGCATCCTCTTTATTTTTATTAGGATCTAATATTCTGAAATCCCTGGAAGTGCTACGTTTTGCATACTTTAGTAAATTGATTTTGCATACCTTGCTTAACCGGATGAGAAACTTCTCGTAATCTTCTATCTGGAAGATGAGATCAGGAATGCATTTGTTCTCTCTTTTGATCTTGTTGATTATGCCCCTGGTACTAGGATTTTTTTGTTGATTCTGCAAGTTCAGTTCAACGGCATCCATGAGATCACAGTGGCACCTAAACTTCAAAACCAGACTTTATAACCTCTAAACTTTGCACTACACTGATATAATAACCGATTTTATCATTGACCGATGACAACCTCTTATTGGAAAACTGCTAACAATTAAAGTTGTACAACCACATTTCTCATGGATGATGGAACCATGGTTTTAATTTTCCAAATCCATATTTTCAGAGCTCTCTCTCTCTTTAAACAACTGTTTTCAGTCTCCTAAACTAACAACACCTAAATGAGCTAAAAAAAAAGGTTCAAGAACTAAAGTTGCTTAGAATATGATTTCCGTTAGCTCTACAATGGATAACCTGCTACCAGAGGGGTCATATTGATCAACAATAAAAAGTTTTAGCATATTAGTAAGTCCAAAGGCTACAATTTGAAGTATAGAGCCAAATGAAATAAGGAAAAAATAAGGGGGCATTGTCTAATTTACCATTTGCAAGGGATCACAAATAAGATAATGGATAAATTACATTATGACCCTTGAACTATATTATTATTTACATGATGGTCCTCAAATTTCATTTCTTGATATTAAATCCTTAATTTTACAAAGCTACAATATTTTAGTCCAAATCACCAAAAGTTCATTTAAATTTAATAAGATGATTTTGTAAAATAGATATTTGACCATAATTTTATTGTGACATGAATAAAACAACAGTCAATTGTCAAGGTCATTATTTCAGTAACTATTTGTACGGATTTTTGTTGATTTGGACTTCAATGCAAAACTCAACTAGCTCTATAGTTTAGGGGTATGAATATACTTTACTCGTGAAACGAACGAACAACTGATAATGGAGAAGAGAACAATACCGATTGCATCTCCGCAATAAATTTATAGAGAGGAGCTGTAAGCTCTTTGCAGGTTGATTCAACAAGCCCCTGAAAAGTTGGACTAGGCAAAAGTTGTTTACATCCCTTGGGAGCAATCCTCAGCCTCGAAAGCTGAGCCAAATGCTTGTACAACTTAGCATTCAATCTCAGGAGGTGCTCTGCTTGTGTATCTGCATAGTCCGTTTGACATTATAACTATTTTGTTGCGTCTATATCATGTATAATCAAATGGAATATACCTATCACTTAACACGATTATAACACAACAATCATTTCAACACTACTAAATGAAATACATGAAAGCGTAAGGGATGCATCGGATTAATCTACCAGGAATATGTTTAATTACCGTTAAGGTTCATCAGAACAAAAGATGATAGTACTTTCACCACTGCCTCAGTCCTCAAGTAAAGATTATCCTCAGCTGCCAATCCAAAAGCATGTTCTCCATTCTGACTAAAACAAATGTTTTTCTGCTCTGCCAAAAAGGATGTCTTCAGTTTTTTAATGGACCAATCCGTATCAACAATAACTTCCTCGACTAGTTTCAGTATGCAAGAACTTATAGCAGTACTTGTTGACTTGTTTATTATGGGGTAAAGTTCAGACATCTCCAACGGCTTCTTCCGATTCCCGTCCTCGTCTGTTTCAGCATATCCAATAACATCTAACAGCTCCTTAGCCATGTATCGAGCCACAACTAAATCATCTGGGGCAGAGGTTAGAGAGATAGCAAGTTCAATAATGCTTCTTGCAGCTTTGGGATCTTTTATGTCATTGGTTTTGCAGGCATGAATGCACCAGGAGCCATTAGAGTTCCTCCATTTGCATGGAAGTTTGTCACCAATTATCGCCATCATATCACAAACAATCTGAGAATCCCAGAAAACACTTTAAATTTTATTGCTTTAGAATTATATAATTTAGTTCAGAATCTTTAGTTCCGGAGCAATGACACCTATGATCCTCCAACTATCAGAAATCGAACAGAATTACCATAAATCTTAAATATTCTCACGGAAAAGGCTAATTCCGTTTGATTTAGGATTCAGGCATGGTAATTTTGTTGAAGTGCCAAGTGGATGATGACAGGTAAAAAAAATCTCGCTATGTCCAAAATTCGCACGAAGAAAAAAAATATTTTTGTATATTTTCCACGTGGAAAAATGTTGATGACTTGTTATCCACATGGCATTTACAGTTTGTACTTGGTGGTTTCCTCACAAAAAACCTAGTATCAAATCAATAGTAAACGGTGATGCTTTTCTCTTAAAGAATTTAAGATTTATGGCCTCTTTGTTAGTTTGAGGATCATGGATGTAATTGGCTCATTAGTTTCTAAAAAATTGCATATTGAGGAACGGGATGATGTTTTTACCTCTATTTCATGAAAAAATGACTTTGCAAGAAGGTGATTGAACAGTGGCTTCAAAAATTTGACAAGAAACGACACTTTCATTCTTATATGTTGGTCATCAATCCTGGAAGCTTCTTCACATTCTTCGTCCGATTCATACTCAAGCGTGGAGACTGATAATAAATCTTCAAGAAAGCCAGATGAAAGTGAGTTATTCTTTGAACTATTAGTAACTAATTCCTTTAAGCATAATAAGGCTAGACGAAGATGCTCCCTGCTGTCTTCAAAATCCTTTTTTCCCTTTGTTTCTTTCGTCTGACTAGTTGAGCATTTAACCCCTGAGCTAAGCAGGCAAATCAGATTCATGAAAGGAGTCCCCATTAGTTTGATATCCCCATAGACTAAATTCTTCACAGGATCGTCCTTTCTTTCTATAGGGTAGGATCGTATCTGATGAATGCATTTATTCAAGACAAAAGAAATACTTCTGAAGCAGTTTGATCTCTCCCTCGAGGACAACTGGCTATTTTTCTGGGAAGCTTTCAAACCTTTAGAGGAATCGCTACTGTATCGATTAATTTCTGATTGCAATAGCAGACAGAGACTTGAAGTTGACAAGAAAGGAATCTGTTCGTGAGGCAATTTGCTAATCGGTGTATCAAGAGCATTAGCCAGTGGATTCCCACGTTTGACACCACAGCTCTTCTTTATACTTGTAAACTTTTCAAATGAATGATGAAAGTTAACCAGCTCAAGAATTTCTTTTTCAAGATCGATCCTCTTTAAGTCTGCTGCTTTCTCAAGCTCCGAGGCAATAATATTCAAGACCACCTCAATAATTCCTGATAAAACCGATGCAAAACATTTTCTTTTCTTGTGTTCTACAGGTGTAGCAGCAGAATCCTGAGTTGAACTAAGAATGCCTAATCTGACATGAAAAGACGAAAAAACAAAAAGCATGATCTTTCATTTGAAAATATTTATTGTTTAAGGCTTCTCAAACCCAGACAAATTCCAATTGTGTAGTGTGATAGTGTGGGGCAGAGCACAAACCTTCCAATCTTGGATTCTTTAGGAACTCCCGAATCTTCGACAGGGACTTGGAGAATGACTCACTGGACAAATTTCTTCCTGCCTACAGGGATTGACATTAACGATGTGAGTCAACCTTCATATCATTCATGTCAATGAAGTGACTTTAATTTCAGAAGAATAATAATCTACCTCATTCTCTTGAGTAAGCGAGAAACCAAAGCATGCCCATGAAGAATCTGGATGATCAGCTTTATCATGTGGTTGAAGGAGTAAAATCCAAGAAACGCAAGATAAAAGACAGTCTAGAGGCTCTTCAATAACAGAATTGTCACCCTCCGATTTAATACAGCTACTAATTCCAAGTTGAACGTCAGCATCCTATTAATAAACAATTCAATGCCAGCCTGAGAATCTAAATACTTAAACTCACACATTAAAACACTGGGTTGCATCCAAGTAAAAGTCCAGGTTTTCCCTTCCCGAATTTGACATGATAGATTATGAGTTTTAGAGATAACACAAGCTCAAATATATGCCATACCAATTTAATATTATATGTACAAGAGCATATCCAATATGAACTGACCAAGAAATACCTCCTTGAAAAATTTCACAAAGTGAGGCAAGAGAAAATCAAAGGCAGCTCTCCCACTTGCTGGATCGACCAAGACAAGCTTCAAAAGACCATAATACATTGCTTCCTTGACTTTTGCCTGAAGAGGAATTCAAACACTGTCCTTACTCCTACTTCAGAATATCCAACAGGAGAAGGGCAAAAAAAGGTGTAACCTGTTGATAAAAACATCTCTGCAGTAGACAGCTCAACTCTTGAAAGAGACCTCCACCATAGATGCCCAATATTTCAGCTTGTTGGCTGCTACTTGCTTGGCTAGATGAATCTTGAAAGGCCAAAGAGCTATTGGATTGCTTTTCTGCCAGTACAATACTAATAATAGCATTTGTTGCTGCAAGGCGAATTGTCTCTTCTTGTCTAAACATGGCCTTACGAACCACCAAAATGGTGTAATCCTGCGTTTTGAGAAAACAAGGAAACTATTATTATTGAGTTGAATGAAACTATCACAAGTAGCAACTAACTAGAGAGTATGAACTGAATTTGTATATACACCCATTAATCAAAAGTTGAGTCTCTGCTGCATGATTGATTGTTGGACGCAGAAACATGATTTGTACACAAAATTAGCATCAAATTTAGTGAAACTCTTAATTTTCAGAAAAAACATCATATATTTTATTCTAGTTTGTTACTGACACTCTACGAGAAGAAAGAATAGAAAACACGGTGAAAACTTCCATTATTTAACACTCCATTGCTCATTATTATTCTTTCTTTTTTCTTAGATACTCTGAATATTTTAGTAGACGAAATAATTTACCCGAAGATCACGGTTAAATTTGATGAGAGGTACTAGAGCAGCAACAAGGTAAGAAGATACATTCCCATGCATGAAAGTGAAATAATCCAGTAATTCCTTCAGACGAGAAACATGTTCTAGCATGGGGTAAGGATAACTTTTAACCAGAAAACATAGGAGTCTGCAAAAGAAGAAAGTTCAACGCCAGAGTTTTATAAAAGTTAAATAAAATAAAAAAAATTCACATATTATATTACCTTATAATTGGGATACTTTGTTCTGGCTTCAAAGAAAGGATGCGAAACTTGCACTGTTCAATTATCTGGGACATGTTGGCAAATTCATTATTTCTGTACATGACATCACATTCAAGTAAGGGCCTAAGGCTAACACATATTGCAAATTTATATGGATCTTTCATATTCTTTAGAAACTCTGGACAGACACACAACTAATGAAGTAACAGAAATTGAAGCAAACAAGGCAAATCTTAATATCAACAATTTAATGGAAAAGCAGAATTTATATTTCAATTGGAGCTTGGAATATTTAAATTGCTCATATATAAATAAAAAAACTGACTAATATGTGCCAAATACTTGTGCTCTGGTTTGGGCTTTCAATCATAATTCATAAACAATACTGGAACACGCATGATGGTCATATCTCATCTAAAATCTTCTCCTATTTGAGCAACAATTTCATCTATCACAAAGATTGTATTGCAATGTTAAAGGTACTTAAATAAATTAAAGGGAAAGGGTGAAAAATAATATGACTACAGCGAGCTGTAATTGTGAAACATCACAACTTCATATGTTAGTGAATAGTGCCAATTTCTAAAAAAGAAAAATGTAACAATGGTGCAAGATGCCTCACTGTGATTTAAGTAGACATGACCTGAGGTATTTAAACATTGGTATTAGACGTAGTCTTAACCAGAAAAAAGTTCCATAGAAAATTCCGAATTCTACATATTGAAACATATTTCTAGATTTCTCATCTGGAACTGATGGAAAAATTTATGGTTCATTCCTTCAAAGGGACACTGATCCATTAACAACCCAGCTAACCCCACTAAATAAGAAACATGTACATACAGAGTAAGGTGGTGATGTCAAGCATGCATGTCCTGTGTCCTTTTCTCTTTTGCTACCAAATGTGAATCTTTCGATTCTTTTGGCTCTCACGCTCAATTACTTGAATTACTTGTGTTGTGGGAAAAACCCCACATCTTTAAATGAACCTAGCCTCTCTTGCATAATTCCTATTCTAAATTACTGAAACTAATCACTAATCTGACACCGTTATATTTGGAGGACTCTCCAGACCAAACAGCACATACCATACCAAGTAAAATACTAATGTAGTTATAATAACCTCATTTCTTGACATGTCATGAACCTCAAACAGCGTTTTCAGTATCTGTACACTGAGAGCTTCAACTCCCAACAGGCCATTAGAATTGCAAAGTTCTTCATGGTTCACTCCTTCCGATGACTCTAACAATGCGAAGCTAAACTTCACAATGGAAGGAACTATGTGCTCCCTTCCATAGTTGCTTTCATTAATCTGAAGACAAAGTAGACCGTAATAAGCCAAAACTGACTTCTCCAACTGTACATCACATAACAAAGATACATGTGCAAACAGATGGAATGAAAGGCAAAAGAAACTAACAGCTCTCAGTATAGCCTTCTCCGCAATTTGGACATTAAGTAGATACTCTTCCTTTAGCTCATCAGGTAACCACATACAGTTTCTGAAAGAAGAAGAGAAGTTGCAAAAGCAAATATTAGTAGAAGGTAGAAATCGGAATGTGTTTGCACTGAATTATAATCGCAAAGCAACAACAGGTAGCAATTAACAGACATTACAAAACTGGAGTTAAGGGAACAATATTGGGCAAGGTTACTTTCTATCATGTTAAGTTCATTAAACCTTCACTCAAGAACATAGGTGCAAGCAACCGTTCAACTTTCCAATGTCTAGGACCTAAAATTAACTTCTAAAATGATCCTGTACTCATACAAACAATTGAAACAATCGAAATTAACCATTCCATTAGCATTAATTCGAATTGAATGCATTAACAACACATGTGAACCATTCATTTCTAATGAGAAACAGTGAAAAAAATATGCTACATTATCGTTTCCAAAATATTAATTGGTTCCATACCACAAATGAGCAAACTAACACAAAAATGAATTGCACCATACCTTGAAAACCTGTAATCACGATAAGCCGTAAGCAACGCAGCTTTCAAAACACCTATGGAGCTGTCACTGAACCTCCTAACCCTTGCAACAGACAATAATATAGCTACCGTAAAATGGTTAACCGCTCTCGGATTCAGTTTCACCATACCAATAACCTCCTTCGCCAAAGAAGGATCCTGCTTCACCGCAAAATTAATATGAAGCAAAACCGTCCCTTCAACTTGCCTAAGAGTGGAGCTCGCCTTCGCCTTCGACCCCAATTCAAACCCGAAGAAACTCACAATCCCTTGTATCACCTCCACCTTACTAAACCCCCTCGACGCCAAAACCAACAACTGATACGTAAGCGAAGGCAAATCCTGCAAATCAACACCCTTCATTCCCTTAAACACCTTCTCCAAAAACTCCCTCCCTCGTAAAAACCCCAAAAACTCCCTAGCAAGAAAAACCATCTTCACTAACACCCCTTTCGACCACGGACTATCAATAACCCTACCCAATATCAAACTCACACATTCCCTTCCTTTCTCACCGGCCAACCCCCTAAAACACCCGGGAAGCACATCGAGTATCTGAGTATCCTCGGAATCAACTAATTTCGACAAATTATCAACAACTGACTCGACAATCGACTCCAAATCATTCACATTGACATAATTTAATAAACTAATGAATAAATTGATCGTTCTGAGAGAGTTACGATCGTGAGGGATCTGCGAGGAAATGAAGAGATCGGTGTAGGCGGATAATAGAGAGGAGAGGAGGGAGGATAGGCTAGGTTTTTCGGGGGAGAGGGAAATGAGGGAGAGGAGAGCGAGTGTGTAGTCGGAGACGGCGGCGGAAGAATTCGGAGAACGGGAACGAGTGTGGAGGTAGGAGAGAAGATTGGGGTGGGATGATGGAGATAGGAAGGATGGATGGAGGTGGTTTTGTTGAGCTAGGGTTATAATATCAGTGTCGGTTAACGACGGCGGAGGGTCTTGGTGGCTGGAATCGGCGGCGGAGGTGGCGGCGGCGGCCATGGATTATTTGAAATGGAAAACCTCTCTGATGTGTGGTTTATTTTTGATTTGAGCGGGAAAGGAGTTTTTGGCGCATTTATATGGTTTCAATTGAATGGGCTGGGCCTGGATATGAGAAAGAAGTTCTACTTTGAACTAGGAGAAATTTGACTATATCCGGTCCAATGGTTCCGCAAGAGAAATGACAATTGGGGCGAAAAAAAATGCACAATTGTCATATTTTTATTTGGCCAGATTTGGAGCACCCGATTAGTAATAGAGTTTCTCGATAACCTGAACCGATCCAACTCCATCTTTATTTGTAAAGTGGTAAACACAATCAATATCTTAAAGTAAAAATGAGTGTGCTTGGTTTGTTTCAAAAGTCCAAGTCGATTTGATACATTGTATATAATTTTTTATACACTTGGATTGCATCTGGTGTCATTAACCCTTACTAATGTGGCAAAAGATCTCTATGTCCTACTCGGATGGGTTTTCAATAAGCCTAGTGCCTTAAACATGTCCAAACACACATGAAACAACACCAATGATGTACTTGGAAAATATGCCAAGGGCGTCATAAGCAAGCTCGTTAGCAAACCTAGCCACAAAGACACTACACACACTAACTAAAGTCAGTTGAATAAATAATAAACATGATAACAATACAAGTCGTGTCATTGTACTTTCTTTTAAATAAAATTTTGAGGAAACTAAAAAAATGGTAAATGAGGAAATAGTCTAATCAAGCAAACACGTTCTGAGAGACTAGTATAAATACATTTTATATGGTATCACTCAATGTAAGATAACTAAAATTGTTTTGAATATTATTTCTTTCAAACATGTATTCGCTATATTACTGGCGATATTTGAGGCGACCTGTGCAATGACAAATCACTCGTACGTGGAAGAAAAATAGGTCATTATCATTTTTTTACTACGATATTTTAGAGTAAGATAGTATTTATTAACTGAATTTTATTTTGATCTTATAGTTTAAATTTACATAAATATATCAATTGTGTTGATCCGACAATGTTGAACTCGTATTTTAGTATTTTTATATTCGTCCAAATTAGATGTCAAAATAGTTCGGGTGAAGTGCATTTGGGCCAACATATGTGCCGGATCCAATTAGGTACATCCTATAGATAAATTAACAAAATTACATTATTCTTACCAAAGAAAACAAAATTACATTATTTTGTATGATAAAAAAATGTCAAGTTTATTAAGGTTACACCATCAATTACATTAATTTTGATGTTAAAAAAAGATAAAATAATTTATGTACTATAGCCTTTTCCCTAACCAAAAACAAGGACATTTTGTTTGCTCATTTAAGAAGAAAAGATAAAAGATGTATATATTCCTAACTTGGGTAAATAGCACCACAGGTACCTAAACTATACCACTTTTCTCAAATTGGTACCTACCAACTATTTTTCCCCATCCGGGTACCCAAACTATCGATGACCGTTTAAATTGGTACCTAGTGACCTCCTATAGCCAGTTTTCCCCTAGTCAACCCGAAGTCAACGAAAGTAAACACAAATATAGTTGACTTCTTCAACCCTCCTTAGCAAAATGTCCAAACTACCCCCTCCACCTTCATCTTCTTCCTCCTTCATTCTCTCTTCTTCAATTTTTTTTTTCTTATTCTTCTTTCTCTTCTTCTTTCAATTTAATTAACAAAATATCAAATCCCTAACCAAAAAAACAAATAAAATCAATCCCAAACAAAGAGAAAAATCAAAGAAATGTTCAAACCTAAGGGCGGGTCTTCGCTAGAGTCTGGAAATTCCAGATTCCGGACGTCGACCGCCGGAACCTGGTCCGGTCGACGTCCGGAATCTGGAATTTCCAGACTCCGGCGCTCGCTGTCCGGAATCTGGGTTCCAGATTCCCGGTGGCGCTGGGACCTGGAACCCAGATCTCGGAGGCGACCTGGGACTTGAATCCCAAGTCGCCTACGGGATCTGGGTTCCAGATCCCAGCGCCACCAGGAATCTGGAACCCAGATTCCGGACGGCGAGCGCTTCCAGATTCCGGCGCTCGCCGTGTGGGAATCCAGATCCATGGTGGCGCCGGGATCTGGAACTGGTTCCAGATCCCGGCGGCGACAGGCCGGATCTGGTCATCTTGCCAGATTCCGGTCTGTCGTCGCCGGGATCTGAAAATTTTGGATACCGGCGGGGTTGACGTTAATCCGGTGAATTTTATCTATTTTGTTTTTTTTTTAAAGGAAAAAGAAGAAGAGAAAAAAGGGAAAAAGAAATATAAATGAGTTATGAGTTGGTGGAAAAGTGTGAAGAGGAGAGAGAATATTGAAAGAATGAAGAAGATGATGAAGGAGGAAGAAATAGAAGGAATAAGAAAAAAAAAATTGAAGAGGAGAGAATGAAGGAGGTAGAAGATGAAGGTGGAGGGGGTAGTTTGGACATTTTGCTAAGGGGAGTTGAAGAAGTCAACGAAGTTTGTGTTGACTTTTGTTGACTTTGCGTTGACTTGGAGAAAACTGGCTATAGGAGGTCACTAGGTACCTATTTAGACGGTCATCGATAGTTTGGGTACCCGGATGGGGAAAAATAATTGGTAGGTACCAATTTGAGAAAAGTGGTATAGTTTAGGTACCTGTGGTGCTATTTACCCTTCCTAACTTGATATAGTTGTTTTGTTTTTATTCTCTTTGTTTAGTTAAGCTTCCTTAGTCTATAAGAATGGAATGATTGGATTGTCAACTAAAATATAACTTCTTCTTTTGTTTATGAAATAGTCCATTAATATTTCAAAATCTACAAAATGTTACAGTATAGAAGTTAATAATTAAACTTAAAATTAAGTTTCTAAATTTCTAAGATCAATTATAATAATTCCTTAAATAAACATCTTACTAATTGATCATAACCCAATTACTATACTTATTAATGTGTAAATGGAAAATTCAGAATCACGACTCTAAAGTATAGTATGTAAATGGAAAATTCAGAATCACGACTCTAAAATGCATATACATGTATCACACTCTAAAATGGTGGCTGAATTTCACCGCAGTGAAAAGCAAATTACACAGTCTACATACAGTCTAAATATTGACTGCTGAGTATGGTAAAAGTAAACACTAGCACAGTAATTTTTATTTTTTGTTTTAATAAAAAAAAACGTTTTTATTATTATTTAATAGTGAGCTGAGCTGAGCTCTCACACTCTCGTCTTCTTCCTTGAAACTGTCCCTCAAAATCTCTCAAAAACAAGAAATACCCAAAATACCCCTCAATCTCCAACCTCAAACCACCATGACTTCCGAAGAACCTAAGCGGACCATCAACGGCGGCGGTCACCTCCCCAAACCTATCTCCGATGATCGGAAAGTATCTCCGGCCACTGCTCCCACCGCCAAGAAAATCATCATCAAGAATGCCGATATGAAAGACGACATGCAGAAAGAAGCCATTGATATTGCAATCGGCGTTAGTTCATCCTCAACTCTTAACTTAACTTCCGATTTTGTCCCTAATTTCATACTTCTATTCTCAATTTGGGGAGTTTTTGGTAATTTGATTTGTTTTTTTTATTTACTTTAGGCGTTTGAGAAGCATAATGTAGAGAAGGATGTAGCGGAGCATATAAAGAAGGAGTTTGATAGGAGGCATGGTCCGACTTGGCATTGCATCGTTGGTCGTAATTTTGGTAACCTATTTTTATCCCCGACGCGACTTGAGCTTTACGGTTCTTTATGATGTTTCATATTAGCCGATCCCGAATCATTTCGAGACTAAGGCTTTGTTGTGATTGTTGTTGTTTGCTGGAATATGAAGATCTAGGTTTAGTTGTGTTACTTAACTGACTGAAGTAAAAGCTCGAGCTGATAGTTAACGTTAACAACATCTTTTATATTATTCTCTGACATAACTCCTCATGCTAATGCCCATTGGGCTTGAAGTGTGCATGAGCCAGCGTATTGAGGTTGTCAGGAATCGAACTCAGATCTTTTACCATGTTAAACTAAAAGCGAGCTGATAGTTAGGGCTAACAACATCTTGTATACTAATCTCTGACAAGTTGGATGATATTCTTTTGCAACTTGTTTTTTTGTTGGTAGCTGCTGAAAATTGATTTCATCTTTCACTTGGATTGATCTTGTATTTAGTATTTCTTTGTCTTTTTGCTGTTCTTGAGCTCTTTATGAGCTATGTGGTGAATATTCCACCTATTAACGGATAAATTACAAATTAGGATATGGGCAATAATGGGCTAAAAACTCAGAGTCAGAAGTTATGTTCTTCGTGTGGAGTTTGGAGCTTTTTGAGGTTGTTCATAGATGGGAAATACTCGAACCTGAGGAGAGTTTCGTTCCTATTGTTGACTGAATGCCAACATTATTGGATCCCCTAATTGGAAGGAAAGAGATGTCCTTGTTAGGAAGTTTGGATGCAGTTAGACAAATATGTGTCTAGGTACATCCATACTTCCTCTCCATATCTTCCTCTATGCACACTAGGTGTCTTTAACATTTGAAGGTGCTTGCTGATCAATGTAGTCTTCGTGGAGGAATTTGTGCATGATCAGCTTGGTTGCTTGACTAGTTAACTTTTTTAGTAAATGCGAGAATAGATAAAATAATATAACTCCTTATTCTGGCCTGTATCATGGCTTCTGTCATATTATTGACTGTAGGTTGGATTCAAGTATTGTTGGCGTAGAATAGGGATGTTTGATTTGCGAGTATTGTGTTTAGCTAAAGCACTACATGCAGATAAACATGAGTCCGGCTTTCTTTGTAGCATTTGAGATGAAATGTATAGTTTTATGTAGAATGGTAAATTTCCTCTTATCCTTTTCAAGGATGGGCTTGTAATTCAAATTTGATGGCCGGAACTCTACTTGCTTTCTATTTATTTTGATCCACTGAATAGCGAGAGTTTCTTGGATGATTTTTTGTGTAGCGGTAATCATCAACAGTTCTAGTATCGTGCCATTTTCTTCTCAGTGGCCAAATATTTAAGGAGATTAAATATTCGTAAAAGTGGAGCTGAAAAGGCGGCATATAGTTTGATGTGTGGGTCTTGGCGGGAACACACTTGTTGTCACAGGGCCATACATGTGCTAGGCTGCTTCCCTTGTATGGCATCAAGACATCCCCCAAGTCTAGGCCAACTAACTAATGCTTAGGGGGAATTTTCCCCTATAGGGTGTTGAAGGCGCCGAGCCAAGACTTCCAAATATCTCCCCCCCCCCCCCCCCCCGGCTATGGCTTAGTAGTATTCCTCCAAATTTGCTGTTCTCTAACTATGTCTCGGTAGCATTCTTCCATCTACAAGGGAGAAGCATCAATGCTTTCATCCATAACTCCCCTTGGACTTTTGTCAATGTTTGATTTGGGCCAATTAGGTGTCCGCTTACGTTCTCCACTGCTTGCACAGTCAATAGGCCTCATTCATGTAATGTCACCATCATATCTACCCGCTTACCATTTTATATCAATTTGTTACTTCCTGTATGGAAGGTGGTGGCTTGGCAATGAAGTGCCAGAGGGATTTGTGATGTTATCCTGTAGCTTTAACCTGGTTGTCATTGGAGCACATCATCTTGTAGAAAGAGTCATCAACTCACACTCATTGCATGTTTTTGGCTATCCTTTAGAATCACAATTGGGAAGTTAGTTGCCTTCAAATCTGCTGAGGTTGAGGAACAGCTGATGCATACCGTGTCTGTTTTAAGTGGTACACTATCTGAATTGTCAGCACATTTGCTGTATTCTTTTGACTTCGATGTCTGAAGGAGTGTATTTCATTGAAGTGATTTACGATATAATTGATTTTGTGATTAATTGCTGCTCATACTTGTGAATAAACATGATTTCTAAATTGAATGATATATAAGAGCAGAAGCCATATTTTGGCCATGGTTCTTGCCTAATTTTCTTTAATAAATTTTCTTAAGGGTTCATTACACCTATGCTCCTCCAACTATTCGAAATGGAACATAAATGCCATAAATTTCAAGTTCGCAACGAGAAACCTATCATCTTTGAATTTTAGTTTAACCTATGGTACTTCTGTTTGGACCTCAATGGAAACATTTGACGGAGATGGCATCCATCAAAATCTCGCTACATGGAAATAAAAAGTTCCCATGTATGCGGTGAATGTATTTGTCGGTTTCCGAACAAAAGGATCATATGTGAAACCAAAGTTAAAGAATGATGGTTTTTCTCGTTAAGTATCTAATATTCATGGTGATTTTTGCACTATCGCTGACTGTTGGAAGACCCTGAATGTAATCAACCCCCTTTTGATTTTTCAATAATCTAGCTCCTCAGGCTTATCTCTCACTCTCCGTTAACCACATTATACTGTAATCATCTTAAGTTCTGTCTGTGTCGGTATCGGAGAGTGGAAGACTCTCCTGACAGACCTATTACCTGGGAAGGTTATCTGAAAATTACAAGTACAGGTGCCAAAATATGGCTTTCACCATAGATGACAAGTGACATTATTTTCTTACCTCTTTGCTTCTGGTATCAACAGGTTCGTACGTGACTCACGAGACAAACCACTTCGTTTATTTTTATTTGGACCAGAAAGCAATTCTTCTATTCAAATCCGGTTGACCATATGATGATGAAGTTCATAACGGTAATGGTAAGTTGCTGATCATATGATGTTATAGTTAGTGCCTGTATGTATGTAATTCAAATCCATAGGCATGTGAAAAACTCTAGCCAGAGACTTGTGTGCGCTGCTTGTGTATATTTTAATTTCACGCCAAAAATGTTCTGAAAACTTTGGGTATGAATGCATTGTTTCCTGTCATGTGGACTGTTGTTGCATGTATTTTGCTATTGCCTCCAAGATTTTTGGCAGCTCGTGTTAACCGACTTGATTGCATGATGCAACAGTTTGGTCCAATATCATTGTCCACCTTAACCAAAGTCTCATTCTTTGAGCTTCGTGCTTTTGAGATGTGTCTATGTATTGAAAACACACCATGCGGATATAATCAAAGCACTTATTATTTTTAGTGTGAGGTTTAGTTCATTTACATTCTCATTGTCATTCTTCCAAGCTGTTGCTTACTTAGTTGGTGAGCAGGTTCGGTTATGGCTTCATGAACAAAGTCATGGACAAGCTTTTATAAGCATTCCAGTATAAACTCATGAACAAGCTTTAGGTTTCAAAACAAACAGTCAAATCTACGTAATTTTCTAATTGTGTTAGTTTATTTATATCTAATTAGATATATTTGAATCTGGTAATATTTAGCCTTTGCTAACCCAATGAGCAAGAAATAAACAAATTGCTTGCGAGCAACTTGTTTAGTTGCTTTGAGCTTTGGTCGTGAGTTTGCTTGTTATATAGTAAATGAGATATTCGTGGACAAGGTTTATGTACAACATTAATGAGCATCTCGTCAGCAAAGTTCATGTATAGTACATTAACGAGTTTTTCACAAATAAAGTCGTAAAAAGATCAGTTTGCAAGCAGCCGGTGATTGGATAATTTCCTTAACGAGCTGTTTGAGATATTCAAATACAAACATAATTATATTATGTTAGGGTTCTATTCTATTTATTTATAATGCGCCCACTCGAAATTTCCCTGCAAAATTCTCTTTTCCAGTTTATCCGTCCCCCTTTAATCTGAGTCTCTTGCGTCACCCTCATATTCTTTTCATGGTTAGATTAGAATTAAATTAATTGATTCTAGATATTATATATATATTTCTGGAACCTTAGGTTGTTCAAACTATGAAATATACTATATTTTTAATATTTGATTCCACAATATTTTGTATATAAATCTAAATAGTCGGTTCATGTTGATGAGGTTAGAGGGAAAATAAGTAAAACAAGTGAAAAGAAAGAAACTTGTATGTTTTGTTATTAGGTCCCTCTATTCCTATTTGTTTTCTTTTCATTTATCATTGATGTTTGCCCCGTTAATAAATTAATCCGACTGAATTAGGTTAATTTTGCCAAATGCTTAAGAAATTTTGCAAAATTTGGATGAATTGAACTTAACTGAATTTTGCTGAAAATAACCCAAAAAAATAGGGCCTTGCAATCCTGACTAACATACAACATTGTAAATGAAATGAAGGTCATCCGGACTGTCTAAATTTGGTTTAAAAGCTCAAAATCGAGCAGTTATTCAGATTTTTCTGTCAAATTTTCTGAAGCCCTTTTAGGCTCCCTGACATGGATTACAACGTCTAACCTTTACTCGATTGATTGCTTGCTCATAATTTTCCTTCCAAGACTAGTGTTATCACTTATAAACGTTATACCAAATTGAAAGCATTTTCTGTACATGCCATTACGCCAGCTGAATGTGGCAGTATTTGGAGTACTACAGGACATAAGATAAGATAATAATATTAATCATAGTACTCTACTGTCGGTGATTTTAATATGAGAAATTTTTGAACCCAATAACATAAATTTGGTCTTAATTTGATAAAGTAGTAGTCTAATCAATATAATTAATTAACAATCTTACTGGGTGGATGAAGGCAAATAAAAGAACCTTAATTGAAACTGTCCCTTTCCATGGAATGATTTTTGGAGGGTAATATACCGTATAAAAACAAAAGCTAGCTAAGTGGCCAACCAAATTTATTCCAATTCAGTACTTTTTTTCCCTTGCCCATATCCTGTTTTCTCCCTCTAGAGTCTCTCTCTAGGGTTTTTCTCAACCTCCAAAAATAATCTTCATGGGCACATTGAAAGGAGAATAGATTTTATGTTCCAATTCTCACATATTTTGGTTGTTTGGAAATGTGAGAGTTTAACGATAAGAAAACGGCTTTAGTGATTTTTCCATTTGGATTCGATTTCCGTTGTTGTTATTGGAGTCCCAATACGTGATGTGATGTATAACATCTTGGACTAGAGTTGTACTTCCTCTTCTAAACTTCTTTTCACTAAAAAAATTCGCTGAAACTCGAGTTTATTTAATTTATAATTTTATAAGATGGACATTCCATTTACCTGTTTTATAAACATGATATTAATTTGAAAGTTTACAAACTCGAGTTTATGGTTTGTGTAGTTTACAAATTTAGGTGTCTTATCAAACTTATACCTAAGGTAAAACCTAAATCTACATAAACTATCACATACTTTAGTAGCATACACTTACCCAACTAAAGAGTGAGTACAGAGAAGATTCAAAGTAACCTTAATGTACATACTAATCTAGCTCTTGACAGATAAAAGTTTCAATATTTTAGCCTCAGTTGTATGTGAAATTATGCAATTAGAGCGTTCCTGCACAAATCTGCTCGTTCTTCGAGCCTTGCTTCTCCTTTATTTCCTCTTCTCTCCGTTCTATCTTCCAATACAAGCCGGATGTATGGAGTATAACCAAGTGACACAAATATTGAACCTAAAATGATGTTATTTTATATGTTGAAGTTAGATTCTTACTTCCTAAAATAAAATAAAATTAAGGCTGTATTTGTGACCATAATTGGTGGCTTGAAGTTAGATGTAACTAAATTGCCGTCTTCATCCCTTTTAGTATATAAGGGAAGTGACTTAATTTTGGAAAAAGTTCAAAAATAAATATTGGGATTTGAACGATTTTCAAATATAATTTACATGGTTTAAAAGTTTGACAAACATGTACCTTATGTTTCATTACGTTAACAAAAAGAAGTAAACTGTTCTAGTTTTATCTCTTTTAGGATTGCAATAAAGTCCCTATGAATTAATTTTCTTTCTCACTAGATAGGTATCAAGTTCCCTCCATTACCCTCCATTAATTAATTTGACAATTATTCCTATTAATTCCTACCGGATTTTTACATATTTTTAGGTATTGTACCATTTATTTACCGGATTTTAAGTATATATCTTTATACGAATATAGTAGTACCATTATTGCACGACTATATGGGCCAATTTAAATTGGTCTTTTCTAAGTACCAAATCAATTCTTGAATCATTGCACTTGAAATACAAATTAATGAAAAAGATTTCACTTTTTGTACCATTCTCCACATCATCCATACTTCTAGCAACCTATGCATATACAGTTGGAGGTTTTTCAAGGAAGGATTAAACTCGTAACACGAAAAAAGTTTTATCGCGAGATTAGTGATCTTAAGATAATTTAAGATTGTAATGAAACTAATTTAATGTTCTTATTTGACTGAAATAGTTGGTGCACTAACCGAAGATAGGCCTTTTTTTCTTACAAAGTTCACGATACCAAAACAAATAATGTAATAAACATTTTGTTTCCCTTAGAATATAATGTTTAGTGAAGTAAAATGTTTAATCCTTTGTTAAATGCATATTCAATGTTTCAGTACAAGAAATTGTACGAGAAGCATGGCGAAAATACGCATAAATATTGTTATTAAGAATAGCGGATTTCAATTTCACAAACAAAACAATTCAATCTTAAACTTAATATTTATCGATTGATTTAAACTCAAACTATGTTACTGAAAAGGTTAAAAAAAACTTCGTTCTCATTTTTTTTGTTAATGTTTTACAAATGAAATAACACTTTGTCTTATTAAAGAAAAACAAAAACTCACTAACGAAATCTCAAATTGATCTGACTAATGAACACTTATATTGGTAAACTAAGTCCACCTTCATATAACCATAGTTAAATTCAAAAAAGAAAAGAAAAAGATTTCTTTATGGTCTTGGATTCATGTGCATTTAGTCTCAAGGTCAATCTCTCTATAACAAGTTTGTTCCTCGACAAGCAAATTGTTGCATCCTTCTCCTCTGTTATTTTCTAATGCAACTCTGATGCAACTATTTTTTCTAACAATTTATAGGTATCATAGGTTGATCATCCTTATCCTCGTTGTGACTAACGGCACTTTTATGGCGGCTCGTTCCTCTTATGTGGATGAACAAGCTACTATGAAGTGTGAAGCATCCGCGTTGTTGTAGACTATCCAATGGGTCATAAATTAAGGATTCCATTGGATTGTATTCGAAACAGATGCTAAGCTTGTGGTTGATGTTATTACCATGCGCGAATAACATTTTAGGTCTAGTGATATTATTAATTGATGTTATGTTCTTCATCAAAACTACTCTTAAGCAATTGTCATACGACAAAATGATATAATGCTTCTTCATCCAAACAACTCTTAAACGAGTTTATCAAGTGACAACAATAAATGATATAGTACACTTGTTAGCGAAATCATCTCATTAAATTTATCAAATTTTCTTTAATTTGTTACCAAAATTTTTTTGTCTCTCTTTTAACTCTTTAGAAGAATCCAACAATTTTGTCATCTTCTTAAATAATGAATGAATCAACCTACAACTAATGAATAAACTCTTTTTTCATTCCAAGAAAATGACAACTCTCATGAACCTTAAAACACTCCTTGAATTTAATATTCTTTTCCATCTCATTAAGAAACACAACCCAATAATTAATTACTAAATGAGAATTAATCACACCTAACATCAAGGCCATTAATTGAATCTCAATAAATTTTTCCTAACAAATTAACAAACCTAAACCATGGGCTATGTAACAAACCTTTAATTTCTCTTGTAAAGCATGGAAAAAACGACAGAGAGGTCACCATCGTCATTACAAAGAAAAAGATCAAGGGTAAAACCGTCAACTAACATATCATTACAAAAATTACACTTCTTGTTCTCTTTCAATACACAAAACCACCGGCTCTGTTTCTTGTGGTGTGTTTCCGGTGATCGCGTCCCGCTGAAGCCGAAGGGGACGTAGTAGACGAAGCTGGATTGGGTTTAATCGCTGCCAGTGAACAGTTATCGTTGATCGGAGTTTCTTCCTCGTCCATAAAAATCTGTTTGCACCGGCAATCCACACTACAGAAAGCTCTGTCTCCTCTGTAATTAGCCATATTAAACATTCCACGTTAACACAAATTAAACCGTCTAACATAAATTAAAACATACCCATCAGAATTGTCTATATATTACCCCCAAAGATGACTATTTTACTAAGAAACCACAACAAATTTAGACGCACCCAGCAAAATTTAACCATAAAGATAATCGAAGTTGGTAACTTTACTAAGAAATAACACAAATTTATACATACCCATCAAAATTAAACCCTAATTTACGAAAATTAAAACATACCCATCAAAATTTAACCATAAGGATAATCAAAGATGCTAACTTTACTAAGAAATAACATAAATTAGACATTAACCATGAAGATAATCAAAGATGGAAATTTTACTAAGCAGTAACACAAATTTATGAATACCCATCAAAATGTAACCACAAATATAATCAAAGATGCCAACTTTACTAAGAAATAACACAAATTTAGACATACCCATCAAAACTAAACCATTTAAAACATCAAAGATGACTACTTTATATAAAGAAATAACACAACTTCAAAGTACAAAGATGCATCCTTTACCAAAATAATATGAACTTGGTATTGGCTTTTGATCTATAATTCACCAATTTCGATAATTCAATAGACAACCGACCAAATGTTAACAAATAATATCACTACATAAAAATAAAGACTTTCAGTGTCGAGTATGGACAAATCCAGATGTAGCTTAAGCTAGCACCCGCGGTAAAAAATGCTGAAAAATCTATAGGAACTCGTTACTGTCAACAATTTTTTTACATAAACATCTAAAAAAATGTAAATTTAAACATGTAGGAGGCTACATAAGATCTAAATAAATGTATACTAGTTGAAAAAAAAATTACATACAAGGTGTTTATGTAAATGCTTACTTGTACATGTAGATATCTTTCCCCGGCAAGATTTTTTTCCGGCAAAGAAAGCAATGTTCCAAGAAAGTGGGTAGCCGGAAAGTCGCCGGAGAAGAAGGAGACGGCGGAGGAGATTTACTATTCACCATCAAAGTAGCTTTATTTATAACTTTTGGGGTTTTAACAAAACTACCACTACAATTTCTTGCCTCCAAAACTATGCTTAAACCCACCATCTCTCATTATAAACTCACGGCGGCGGCGGCGGAGGCGGAGGCGGTGGCGGAGGAGGAGGAGGAGAGGGTTTTGGGGTTTGGTGAAATGGAAGGGAAATAAATAGAAGAAAGGAAAAAAGAGTGAGCAGTAAGGACGATTTGACTCGTTGTGCTATTTAACTGCCACGTAGCAATTTTTTAATTAATTTATTGTATTATTTTTTTTAATGTACTTTAGTTTTTTATTTTTGATTTTGTTATTTTGATTTGTTTTGTCTTTTTCTCTTCTTTAAATCCATACGTTTCGGTTGAGTAATTATTTAGGTACTAATGTAATTGTATTCGCAGATTGGGGCGCGTTGGGTTCACTTTTGTTTGGGGTTTTTGGGAAATTTTATGAGTTTGGAAGGATCTTTCGGCAATTAATTTTGTGTTTTGCAATCATCAATTGCCAAATGTCAATGTATGAGTGCTATCTTTTCCGTTTTCTATGTGGGTATGTAATAGTATGTAATAGTAGAAGAATTTCATTTTAGCCCGATGTCTATCCTTTTAATAGGTTTGGTCCTCATTGTAGAGTTTTCAAATGAGTCGAATTTTGACCTGCTCAGATATGAGTCGACGAGATATGAGCTACAACAACGACAAAAATCGAAGTTGAGTTATAATTTAGATTACGTTTGAATTTGGACTTGTTTAGAAGTACGTTTTGTTGAGAAGTTTGTCCGTCATTCAATTTGTTTGCTTCATTTACATACTTCGCTTATGGGCAACTTGCTAAGCATATTCATGAATAAGATTGTTTTTTGTAGTTGTCGAGAAATTTTAAAATACATCGAGCGTACTACATTATCTATATGTCAAACTTATAAGTTCATAGTACGTTATAAATGTTAGCATTTCAGATTCATGATTTAAGATTTAAGCTTTCTTATTTGTCTCTGGAATTTTTATTTTAGGTTCTAAAAATTATATAAATAATTACCTAAATTTTAACTATTAATTAATTATATCGTTTCTAATTGTTATTGGTTGAAGTGTGACGTGTCAGCAAGTTATAGGCTTACACATTGATCATTCGTATGTCAGACATATAGTAAAATCTCTCGTGTTTGTAAACCAAATAAAATAATAAACGAGCAATAATAATTATTATTACATCAATGATATTAAATAATATGTTTTTATTAATAAAACTCAACACAATTTATATAAATAAGGTTGCAAATGCAATTACACAAAACATTATGATTGAGCTTACTTACAATAACAAACTCATTCACGCGCATGTAACAGAGCCTTGTCGCGAGCTTTCGTTTGTTTAAGCTCACATACTCTGAGTGACTCATTATACAAATCAACCCGAGTCGTTTCTAATTTTCAAGTGAAAGTGTCTAGTTTGGTGAACGTAAGTCAAAATAGTCTAGATATGTAAACGCGTTATCACAAGTAATTTATGCCAATACAATAAGAGAAGCTAAGAAAAACTTTCAAGCATTATTTTTGCTCATGTGTCATCCATTCCTTTAACCTCCCTTTCTCTTATTTGTGCATCTACGAGGAGTCTTTGAATAATTCTCTCTCTCTCTCTCACATTTATTTCACCCAAAACTTACGAAAGAAAATAAGTAATAAAAAAAAGTACAGTAATTAAGATTATGTAAAAGTTTTACAACTCTTGTTCTTCCTCGAATGAAACTATCTCTTACAAGAATAAAAGCAGCTCTCAATCTTCTATATTTCTTGCAGAACTGTTTCCTTTCTTACTCTACATAATGTCTGTTGTGATTACTTGATTTTTGGGTCAGTGCTTCTGCTCACAGTTACAAATGACAGATGGTTGCTTGGTTAGTTTGGTTTGAATTATGTATTATGTTTATGTGCATTAAGTTCATTGGAATCCATTGCAGGATATCTTGCATTTTAGGAATTTGGAGAAGCAAATAATCTGGTATTTATGACTGTTGAGAAGACCCTTTTAAAAGGTTTTACGTGGTAAAATCCGCATTGCTAAATCGAACCTTAGAAGTAGTGTCATGTGTATACGAGATTACTTCTATTGAAAAACCAAACACACTAAAACTAGACAAAAAAATGTAGAGAAAGACTATAATTACAGTTAAGTGGTTAACTTGATTTGAATTTAAGTATATAAACTATTTAATTTTTTGGACGACCTGATTTGTTGCAACTACAAGCTTAAGAAATATAATTATATGGATGCTGCTAGACTTCTCACTTTGTTTGTTGTTTATGGATAGAGAGCTCAATATGTTTATGTTTTTAAAAAATTCGAATATTATAGGTCTTCTTTAACCCATACTATGAAATTTAAGTTAACAAGTTAGATATTTAAACTTACAAGTGTCCAAATCTTATCCAAACTGAAATTGCAGCTAAAAGATGTTATGTATTCTAATTCAACCTAAATTAATTATTATTTTAGTTTTTTTTTTAAAGTTATAAATTAATTTTATTTTGATTTCGATAAAAAGTTAAATTTACCCGCGGGTGTACAACTAGTCTAGTTTAATAATTGGACTTAACTTTAATCATACAAAGTTTAGAAATATAGAATTTTATTACTATCAAAGTTCATCCGGTAACGCGAAATGAACTCAAATGAGTTATTAGATAACAATAGAAGCGATAGTAGATCAAGGATTAACAATTCGAAGATCTATACATTAACAATTTAGAGTACTATACATTAATAGGTGACGTAATCTTATTACTCAAGAGAGTAGGGTGAGTGTTAACCATAGAAATCAAAAAGCTTGATTTCTTCCTACAAGAGTATTTATGTTTTCAAAGATGAAATTGTTCTTTAAATCAAAAAATAATTGATAATATCAAAGCATATTGTTTTCTGCTTAGACTAAGAAAACCACGAAAATTACATCTTTTATTTAAAGGAAAGAAATAAATATGAATATTCTCATGGTTTAGAAAGAAGTCATTCCAAAAGATTAGCAGCATCAGTTGACCCTCTTTCAGTAGAATGGACATTTTCTTCCCTCCTCTTCTTCCTATCATACCTCCTCTTCTCATTACTGTTTCTCTTCTTTTCTCTCTTCCTCTTTCTTTCTCTTACCACTAAAATCTGGCACACTTACAGAAGCATCCTCACCTCTTTTACACAAACGACCAGCATACCTGGGCTTTGAAACAACCTCTTTTTTATGCTTCTTCATAGATTTAAGCACCCGCACTTTCTCCTTCTTCAACTTACGACTGGCAGTTCTCTTTGGAACAATGGCAACCATTCTATTATTGTCATCATCACCAAAACCATCTTCATCAATGCTCTCCTTTTCATTAGCATGTGTTTTTCAACTTATAACAAAATCAGGGTCATCACAAGCATCCATACCATCAACAGAAATATTAAACCCATCATCGTTATCATCATTATCAGATCCTTTCAATGCATCAGAACCACTCTAACCATTATTACCTTCTCCAACTCCACCACTACTTCGAATTTTTCTTCTAGTTCACTAAGTGAAACACTTCTCACTCTACTCTTCTTTGTAATAAAATTACTAATAGGAATATCATCATCACTCCAATCACTATTACTCACAAAAACACTCAAATTTTTTGACCCTCCTTTATTACTAGAATCACTAGCAACATTTTACTCCTTATCAACCCTACAAAACAAGAAAATACGAAAGTTGTTCCAAATTAATATTCGATTGTTCCAAAACAGACAACGATTGTACCAAAATAATGTGTGACAACATTGTTCCAAATTAATATTCGATTGTTCCAAAAAAGACAACGATTGTACCAAAAAAACCAATTGTTCCAAAACTGTACCTATTTGTTGTCTCCTCTTCAATATACTGAGAATTAATATCAGCAAGCAAGCCAAAATTACCAAGAAACAATTCGTTGCTATCTTTTTACTCATAATTCAACGATTCTGCAAAACACACCAACAATATAGCAAATTAAGGCACAAATCAGAAAGAAAATTGAAACACAACAAAAATGAAGTAGAATAAAAAGAGTAAACAATAAAATCAATTGAAAAACACATAACAAAAACAATAAAACACATAAAACTAATCGCAAATCAAATGGCGGAACAAACTTACAAAAACTCAGAAAATTCAGCACAAAAAAGAAAACATGATAACAAATGAACAAACTAACCGCAAATATGGAGAGGTTATATAGAAACTAAAAAAGATCGTCAACTTCCGTACAATTTGGGAGAAAAAGAGTAGTAAAAATGATCAGAAACTGTAACAGACAATCGTTCTACAGTTGAGGGAGAAAAAAGAGGAAAAGACCGTTCAAAACAAGCTTTTATATGATTGGGTAAAATTACAATAATAAAACGCACGCAATTCATTTTTTAAATAATTACAAAATTGTCACAGCATAAAATGTACTGTCACACATTAAGTCGGTTGTCACTTAATAAATCCACGGTCACACTTGAGCCTTTCTTATAACTCTTATAGAATTCAGGAAAAAGAGAATATTTGATGAACAATTTATTTTATATCAAATGGCAGATGTATTGGGAATAGCTTAGCATCAATATCAATAAACCTGTTTCCTCCGCACCAATAATACCTAGTACTTAAACTCGTTTAAAAAATACAAGATTTCGTGTAATAAGCTTTTTATATTCATCAATAAGATATCATCTTTAACACACTAATCTAAAATATAATCTTTAACACAGTAATTTAAAATATAATTTTGACTAATTTTAAATACATATATTGTGACAGCAAAAAATAAATAAATTAACCATTTTGTATCTTGTCCACCCATAAAAATAACATTTATCCCGTTTGTAACTTGTACAAGTTGTCCCTGGCAGGTGAAGTCGTTATCACTCCTCCATATAAAATCAGATAATCATGGTTATATCGATGAAATACTTTCGAATATGATAAAAAAAAAAAAAAAATTAAGATGGGAGAAAAAAACATATTTCTAACTAATGTTTTAAACTATAAAAGTAAGTAAGTAATTTTGACTTACAAAAATATGATGATTTGCTTAGACGGTCTGAAGATTAATAAGTTAACCTCCCATCAAAATGCTTCTTAATCCAATCACATATTTGGCCAAACTATCATAAACAACAATAAACAAAAGAAAAAGTTAGAAAGAAACTAAAAACAGGATAAATAAGAGATCAATTAAGCAAAAAATTCAAAATTTGTAAAAGAAAAGAAGTAACTTGATTGGAGTCGATTTCTGATTCAAGTAGAAGAACAACTTTAGCATAAATGGAGGTAGAAAACCCTAAATATAAGTTGATCCGCATGGGTAGTTTGGAATAAGAGACTAGATGTGGAAAGTGAAGCTGGATTTGGTAAGCAAGAAGCTCAAGTATCTAAACCACCAAAGAACGGAAATTGTTGTCCTTGTTGTATTCTCCACTGCTCCAAACCACTCATTGATAAAATTGAACCACCACCTAGACCGCCGCCTCCGCCACTACCACCACCACCGCCACCGAGACCTGCACTTGCCAAAGCATTACCTAGTTGAAAATTGAGGTCACTTGGTCCTCCAATTGGGGTTGAATTAAGGGAACCATAATTCAATCCAATATGATCTCCCGAGTTAAATTGATCAGCAAGATGATGATGATGATGATGATGAAGAGGAGCCATAAACCGGAGAGGTGGAATCTGAGGTCCGACAAGGCCTAATAAGTCACTAGCTCCACTATTAGATGAGACAGTACATGAAGAACCCGACCCGGTAGGCCGGTGATCACTACTGACTGGTGATTTAGAGCTACTTCTTTTGCTTGATCCTTGTTCCTCCGGCATCCGCCTCCTACTGGAACATTCCTTAGGGCTCCGCCTCTAGTCCAGTACCTCCGGCAAGTCTTACAGAAGTGACGAGGCTGAGATAAGCTGTAATCGTTGAAGTAGCAGAACTTAGTGTTTGTTGAGTCACATCTTGGACATTTTAGTTGTGTCTCTGGCATAGGTATGTTGGCCATACGAGCTCGGTCCGCCATAGAACCTGGACAGATCGAGCCAGCACCACCAACACCGCCTCCACCATGAAGTGGTGGAGGTGGCGGAGGTGGTGGTGAGTATTTGCAACGCTAGTCGGTCCATAAAAGAAACAATGATGGAGAAGGAATCAATGGAGGAGAGCCAAAAATGATAAATACTACTCCCTCCATTTTGAAATAAAAGTCTTTCTAGACAATGAAATAAATTCTGAATTAAAAGTTGTGTTGGCTACTTTTTCTCTTTTTTCTCCATTTTAACCTTGAGTGAATTCAATGATGTCTTGCTTATTTTCTCTCCATTTTCCAATTAAGAAATTGAGAATCTTGAGATATGGTAAATATATTTTTGTAATTAGTAATAATGGAAAGAATAATAAGTACATTAAATATGAAATGAGTAATTAATAATGATATAATGGTACTTCTAAACCTCTTTTATTTCAGATTTTTTTGTCTAGAAAGACATTTATTGAAGAATAGAGAAACTTTAAGCGGGAAGACACAAAAATTTAGGAAAGTAGTTGCGGGTTGACAAAAGTAGAATAGGTTTAACAGTTACTTATGTTAGTATTATTTTTAATTAACTGATATAATTATAAATGAGGACATATTAAATTGTAAATAGTTTTCAATACTTGAGGTTTGGTGTAATTTCCTCAATTCCGAAGAAAGCCCACTCCTACAATTTTTTTTTTTACATTATTGTTCTTTTTATATTAATTAATTTATTAAAGATTATTTTTAATCAAAATAAAGAAAATCATCCAAATGGATTATATATGGTAAGATAGTTTAAAGAATGATTAATCTATGGTCACTTTGTTTTTAATAAAGTAATCCATTACTTGCTCCATATTACCATTGGATTAGAGAGATGGAAGTTGATTCAATAGTGGATGAAAGGAAGTAACAAAAAAACAAAGTAACCATAGCCTTCACCTTTAAAGAATAGTTGTGTTGTATATTTTACATTTATTAATGATATTAATCATATTTAATTTAAATATATATTACTTCAGATTGGACCAGCCCATACTAAATTTTACACAATTCAAGTCTATCCATAAACTTACGGGCTTTCTACGAGCTTGGGCCGGACCTATGTACATTTTAAGTGTTCAAGTCCACCCATTTAGATGCGGGTCTGGGCGGGCCGGGCGGGCACTTAAGCCTATGGCCATGTCTACTTTAGCTTGCATTCTATTTCACTTTGCAGCGTGCCTTATAAAGTGATACCTAAGGTTTTAGAATGAGTGTTTTGTTGGAACTCTTTCTCTCTAGAATGAATGCTTTGCTGGTTGTCTAAAACACCAACTAATATGATAAATTATTAAATCAATTAAGGTAGGCTTGAGTTGTTAAGGACGACAAATTGTTTAATTGAAGTTTCGGGTTTAAATTCTGATGTACGCATAAAACTTTCATTGGAAGAGTATCCACCTAAAGCGTGCCCGACAAGCCTTGATCATGTAAATCTGTAATAAATAAACCTATAAAAGGAAACTAGCTAGATTTGAGAAATGTTGGATGCAATTTTTAGAAGTTTTAGTTTTATACACAAAAGCTAGGATTTGTAGATAAGTTTTCTTAGAGTATATATGTGTTATGTTAGGTAAACAATATTTTCACGTACACTGTGGATAATAACCATGAAGTCAATGCAATGAAATTTCAAATATATATCAAATAAGTTAGTATCAATTTATGTACGGTAAAGATATAAAAGAAAATCGGATTGATTCGAGGGATTAAGGGCTTTACATTGCGTAAGTTAAGTTTTAGTTCGAGTTATGGTGTATGTAGAAAAATTTACTGCAAAATAATTTCTTAAAGAGTGCTCAACAAACATCAAACCGAGATATTGGAAAATTTATATTAAACCAAAAAACAGTTTAAATTAGACCGTTGAATTTTTGTCAAAAAACTAGATCGAACTGAACCGAAATTATTCAGAATTGAACAAATAACCGAGTTGGATTAAATTTGACCGAACTAGATTTGAAGAACCGAACAATATATTTTATTTATCAAATTCTAATATATATTTAGTTTTATAATAATAACAGTGTTACTGTATACTTTATGCATAAATTGTACATTAAATTAAATCTAATTACAATAATATAAAGTTGAACTATTAGAACATATTTTTGGAAGTGCATGTGGTTTTTTATTCGAAAGGATGATGTAGATGAGTATGGTTGTGAGTATAAATTAATGCAATTTTTATAGATATTAAATCAAAATTTGTATCATTTATATGTCAAGCTTAAATTAGTAACCTGAAAAAAATAGTATCAAAAAGCCCAAAGCACTAAGAACTGAAATGGGCCGAAGCCCAAATTTAAACATCACCTCGTCTATATAAACTCAGAATCCCTCAAACCCTAATTTTCTATAATAAAATGCAGCCGCAGATGTTTAGATCTGATCCGCAGCGTTTTGATGTTGGAATGCTCTCACATGGTGATGATTTGCTTAGACGGTTTGATAATTAAAAATATGATTGGGATTACAAAACCCTAATTTTGTTCAGATCACAAACCTCTAAGCAGATCATCCCCTTGTGATATTGCATTTCCCATTATTATGTTTGAGTTGAGATCATTCCTAATCGTGTCATTATTAGTTTACTCGTATCCGTATCTCTTTACATTTAATTATATATTTTAGAAAAATCACTATTTGGCTACTGTCATATCTCAAAATTGAGTACTTAGCTAGCGATTTTTTATTTGGTCAAATTTAACAATTCACATTTACAATTTGATAAAATGTTACCTTGATTATGTTAATTAAGATATTCTTGTACTCCTATTAGTTGATAATTTTAATTTTATTATCATTTTTTATTAAATTGAGAAATTTTAATATTAAACTTTTTATGATCAAATTATAAAGGTGAGTGACCGAATGAACGCATTTTCAATAAATTAGTGATTAAATAATATATTTTGCCGCTATTTATGACGATTATGTTTTAGAAATAATGATTATATTGTAGAAATAATGTTTGTCTTATCAGTTATTATCTTTCTTTTTTCTCTTGCACTGTTACACATATTGTTGAGATTTTTTTTTATGATGTCCTTTTGATTTTCAGGAGATTTTAGCACAAGTTAATGTGTAGTTGAGGCTGTTTTGTTGGGAAGAAATCTTTTGTGATTAGTTAATTAGAACAGATGTGGTATCTTAACTGCTATAGGTTGTCAAATGGCTTGTTTTGTTTTCGTGTTACCGTCTAATTGTTTCGACACAATTGCTTTAGTTTTGTGCCAATGCTGAAGCTCGGTTGAATGGACGGTCATGTTTGAGATTGATCAGTCCGTAGTCCGTCTTGATTATTTGTCGATTTTGTTATGCCATTGTAGGTTTTAGATGATAATGCTTAAACACACATTTTCGGCAACAAACTGAATAACGTCAAAGTTATAATAAAAAAATATCAACAAAAAAAGTGTTCGTAACTCCTAATATACCTCTGCACTCTACAAAACTAACAAAAGAAAATCTTACTTAAGTTTCTTGGTCTTTAAAGATGAGAAGGCTGCTTCCCGCAGCGAGGATTCAGAGCCACCTAAACTGTAGGATCCGAGGTTTCTGATCGGATGAAGCCGCAAGTAATCTACCAGGCGGAGTACTTTTAGATCAATCATATATAATTGCACCTCACGATTTAAATTCTCTACTATATTCCCCCGACTCGAGTTTTCTGAGAGCATTTGCAGAGGCTTAGGGGAGCACACTAGCATGTCGATCGACATCTTAATTGCGCCCAAGTCTTATCATAATTTTGTACTGTTCTAAATCAAAAGATGTTCAATTACATCAAATCTGTAATATCAAATTTCATTTTGATGAGGAAAATCCACTCACAATCTCAAACCTTTAACAATAATGTTATTTCTTTGCTTATTAATGCACAAGTTTTTTTCTCTGTTCTCTAACAAATTTATATCTTGGTTGCATCTTAAAATTTTGGAGAGAGATTTTAGGACTCGTTCATTTCAGTTCAATTTATTTTAGTTCAATAATTTCCCTCCAGTTCAGTTCAGTCATAAAAAACACACTCCCACTATACGACAAACGTGATATACCAGTTTTACTAATCACTTAAAAAATGGCAGGTATAGGCTCAGTTTTTTAATCAATTCTATATGCTTTTGATTACTAATTGTCTGCCAGTTCATAATACTCGTTGTTTTCAACAATTTCTTATGTTGTCAAGATATAAGCTTGATACGAAATCAACATATAGAAACTTGAAACCAAACATCATAAACATTACAAATGATATTCACAAAAAAATATTCAGAGCTAATATTCAGATACTACATGTTGCCTATTTAGTAGCTGATTTTACACTTTTCCTTATCTTGGTTGCTTTCTCTTCTCATTTCTCATTTTTTTAGTTTTACAAAAGAATTTTGCATGGCTAAATGAAAACATGGATATGCATCTCTCACGTCATAGTTGTGGAATAACTTGGATCAATTTTATAATCTACATTATTTAGTACACACAACAACGACATCTTCAATTCAGCTGATACTACAAATATCATACTTACAGCATTTGATTTTTGAAATAGTCACGAGATGATGTAATATTGGTTATGAGAACATTCTATTCTTTTAGTTAGAAGATGTTAGGTTTGTTTCTATCATTGTATTTTTATGTTTAGGATTGGTTTGATATAACCAGCTTTGTCACTTTGCTTTAATTTCTTGCGTTAATTCCTTAAGATATTTCGAGAAAAACTGAACTAATTTAGTTGTGAATTTCTTCTCATAACTAATATCACATCATGAAATGAGTGCTCATTGTTATGTTTTGATATTTTTTATTGTTATTATTCTTGCACATGTATCCATGGGTAACCTATTAGCTTTCCTTCTACCAAAATTTCCACCGCCATCTCTAAATATGTATTGATGGGTGACATACTAGTTTTTTCTTTAACAAAGAATCCAATTTGAATTAACTTTGATTTGTCGTTATTTAATTGTTTTCGTTGTTAAATCATGGTACATATTTGATCTAACTAAAGTTCTATTTTGAATGAAATACACATTTAACATATATGATGTGTAACGATTACTACATGATGCAGGATGAGTTGAAGCGGTAACGATTTCATATGCTGTCAGGTCTGGATGCTCGGATTTTGATGATTTTTTTGTCTATTTTCGATGGAAACAAGCTACTAAGTACAACTCATGGTTTTATCATGAGCCCCGCACTAGTAATTACAGCAGAATCAATGAAAGAGGAGGAGAGAAAGGAAATATATACAGCTAGAGGTTACAACTGAAATGAGAAAATTGGCGTCAAAACTAACTGTCAGTTAACAAACTGATAACAGACTGAGTTGATTGTTGACTGAGTAACTGACTCCTTTGACCATCCAAAAGCGTATGGAAGGTTGATTTCTGAGTTGTTAACTGCCTATGACGGAGTGATGTCAGCATCAGTTAATTCTTGGTAACAGCAGCAGTTAATTCAGTTATCAACTTATTTGATACAAATATTATTCTTATAGAATTATTTGGATTTTATTATGATTGATTTGTATTTATTTTTATTTTATTTTTTTTTACTTTCAAAAAAAAAAGTCAGTAGCTAGAACATAAATTTGAGCTCTAAGCTCGACTCCATCTCATTATATTCTCTGGAGCCGAGCTTGAGTATGACAAAACACGTTTATTTTGTCAATCCCTAAGTTAGTTAATCTTATTCGCCGAATCATCTCATTCTCGCTTGATTTTCTTATATGGTGTCAAGGTTACTTTTTGTACGAAGGAAAAAAGTATAAAAATAAACCATGTGATTACGACCATTTTCAAACATAATTCTCGTGGTTTAAATTTTTGCATATTGTTACCTTGCGGTTTCAAATGTTAGCAGTTAGAGTTGCAATAATAATGCTGACATTTATGGTTGATTGATTATTTGCTGCATTATTTTTCTTTTTGCTAAAAATTATTTTGTAGTCTTCAAACAATATACATCACTTAGATGACAATTCGGTTCAAAATTGATGAAAATAGTTAGCATTGTTATCCAACTAGCCTCTAATATATTGCTAACAATTGAAACCACATGATACCTCTCTGCAAAACTTTAAACCACTATAATTATGTTTGAAAATTGCCAAAACCACATGATTTATTTTTGTACTTTTTTTATAATTATGAGCCATATATAACAGGTTGATACAGAGGCTATTTCGAGTAGAATAAAAAAGCATAAATTTATATTTATAATTAAGGTAGTATTGTACTTCAAGAAATGTCTCCAATAGTTGGTCCATGTATATATCATCCAAAACTATTATTATATATAGTACGGTTGATATCAGTTGATTGGCATTCTAAGTGTAAGGCTTTGTTATTACTCTTTTCGGTATTCATATCAATTCAGTTCAATTCAATTCAGTTCATTAGTTTTTTTTCAATAAATACACTTCAATTAAATTAAATTCAATTCAATTCAATTAAAAAAAAAACCAAACAATTTGGTAAATATTATATCGTAATCTAGTAACCTTTAGGCTCTGAAAAAAATATCATTGAGCAATATACGTTTTGTTGAAACTGAAAGTCTAATCAAAATTTCTACTCTCGCATGCAATGATGTACTTCCATTTCAACGATAAAAAGATAAAAAGCGACATCTTTTTGTCCTAATTAATTAATAAATTTATCCACAAATTTAAAGCACACTCATACCTAAATTAGTGGCCAAAAATCACAAAATAAAGTTTTGTAAAGAAGATTAAGACTGCCGACAAAATTTGTTTGCCATAATCAAACCAGGCAACGTTTTATCACATGCAAATCCTTTCGTTACTACTCATCTAATTCATTATTTTATTAGATCAAAATGTACTAATTAATAATTAGAAACTTTAATTTATGATTTATATGTATTCTAACCACCGATTTTTAAACTTTAAAATCGATCTTTTTATCATCTCAACTTTTTTTAAACAAGTTTTTACTGTTTAGTTTAAGACTTTTTCTTTTGTACGAAAAAGAGTTTAAGAGGTTTGGTGGTTTCAGCCTTACATTAAAAAAAGCCTTGAAACTATAAAGATATTTACGAGATGTTTTACATATCATTTTATCTATAAGGGACTTCAACAATATCAATGGAATTAAAAACCAAATAAAAAGACCACATGAGTCGTTTCCTCACATTTAAGCCCACCCTTATAGCATTAGGATCAATTCAAAACCAAAAGAAAATTTAAAGTAAAGTGCAATCGTCCGTTGGTGCCAAAACCACACCTATGAAGTTTGCATGATTAGACCTATTATTCTCTCTCTCATTACGTTAACAATGTAATACATTAGATTGTAATATAATATTTATTTATTATTTTGGATCATTTATTTATTTTATTTTTTTTAAAGAATTTTAGATCATTTATTATTATTTAAAGAATTAGATAGGATTTATAGTTTAATGAGACACTCAATCATTACATGTTACTATGTTTAAATTATATAACTAATATAATATGATATTTTTTTCTATACAAATATGTTGACTATTATTTTTAAGATAATCATACTCAAATAATAAAAATATTTGAAAAAATTATTGAAATAAGGAAAAGCTTTTAAGAAATAAATTATTATAATTACAATAAATAATTCATAAATTATAAATAAGGTATAAATATAATATGTTATATAAAATGAATTTAAGAACTAAAATTTTTGAATATAAATGAAAAAGAACATGGTTATATACTAAGAGTGAGATTTCTTTTCACTATCCACAATATAGTGATTATATCTTTTTATTTAAACTTATAATAACTAATTCTTTTCGTTGCACCTATGTAGGTGTACCGATTGACCACACAAATTTTTTATTTTTCCAACACTAGCTGAACATTTGATTAAAAGAGAAAGACTTTATACCCTTCCGCCACTACCGTGATTTCAATTTCAATTTCTGGTTGATTCTCATTAATAATACTTTTGGGAACAAGAAAAATGTTAATTTCCATTTCAATATCCTAGGTGCTATTTTAGTGCTATCCAATTCCCTCTTTCAATTTTGTTATTTTATGATCAATTTATTTTTTTCCTTAATGCAAACCTTTCAAACACCATAATGTTTTGTCTTTTATTCTCATATAGCATAATCTTTTTATATTCCTATTTAAGTTCATGAATTAAGACGCAAGTGTCAATTTAATGAGACATAATTCTCCTTTTCAAATCTCATTGTTATATCCTTTTGTACTTCCACTATAGTGTTTATTGATTAACAAATTAAGATGTCAATTTCAATAAGACACTTGCCCTTTCAAACCAATATATCCTTTTTTGTACTTTAAGTTTATAATTCTAATTTTATAAATAAATTGATTGATTAATAATTATGAGAGATCAATATATAATATATAAAATGTTGTTTTGTTTTAACTATTTGCTTAAATTTTTAGTTTAGTCGGTTTCTTGATATAGTATTAGGGTCTCTGCGACTAAGCTCTGGATAGGACTCTTAGCAACTCTATTTATTGGTGAATCAACAATATATAGTGAAATGAGCTTATGTTGTGCACTTAACAAGTCTAATGGACATTTGCGTGAGAGGTGCATAAGAAATTAACATAAAAGATGCATTTGGACTTTAACTGTGTCGACTTAAAAATTTAGTTTGATCAGTTATTTGAAAATAATACACCTAATTATTATCTTTGGTTCTATAGAAAAACTAAACCTTTTCTTGTTCTTAAAAAGGTAGGAAGGTGGGCTAAAGCCTAATGTTTTTTTCCATTCCTATCTCCCACAAGGTTCGAACATCGAACATTTAGTTGTATATATTAGCTAGTTACCGTCAGACCAATCTTTAAAGGCAATATTAGACGGACCTATTAGACCATAGACTGTTGATCTTGCAAAGGTAATATCTCTCACTAATTCAAAGAGCATTTGTGTTCACTTAGTCAATAATTGACCAAATTGTTTGGCCAATCACCATTAGATTAGAATCTAAATGTGGAGATTAAAACATAATGAAGTCTACTTATAAAATAAACAAGGCAATAAATATGGATTCATCTTTAGATAGAAGCATCATTCTACTTATAAATAACGTTCAATTCATTTAATATATGACGCTAATATCAACAAACAACATTGTACTATTACTCGATACATAATCTAAATAGGATGAATATTTATATGATGAATATAGATAATTTTTAAAAGGTTAAGTTTATAGTTAATAATTCTTTATTTCAATATATTGCTAACAAATCAATACCATTATTACATATGCATAATACAGACAAATTTAACCATGTACTTTTAATTTTACGAATAAACTGATCGTAAGAATTTGAATCTTTAATCATCTGATCTAAATGGCTTTAATATTATGTGATGCAATCTATTGAACCAAAAACTTAATCTCAATTGCAATACAGTTAAAGCATAATAACATTTTTTATATCAAAACTAATCTTGATTTTAAAATCTGCTTAAATTTGTATAAAAACTAAAGTATCTTTATTTGATTTTTTTCAAATCAATTAGGGAATACTTTTTGTATATACGTACATCTCTTTCTTTCGTATACGTATTTGAACACTCAATTGTTAATAATTCATTATAGTAATAATTAGTGTGTACACCTTGAATATAGATAAATATATGTCGAAATTATTTACCCAAAAGCTATGTACGGATTACACAAAATTTATGTAGGAGAAGAAAGATTCTTTTTTTTTTCTTTAGGAAAAAATCATAAAAATACTTGTAAAATAAATATTGGCTCTTCTTTTTTGAATTGAAATAGTGGCTCTTAAGCTTGTATAAAATAATTGATTGATTTATAAATTTTGTAAAATATCTCCTTAGCTTTATTCCACTAGGGAGTGTGAGGTCATGGGTTCGAATCTCATGATTGTAGAAAGTAGAAGCTCAAAAAAACTTGTACAAAATAACATATTAACCACTTCAATTTATTTAAGTAGATTTATATATAGTATAGATTTGTAAGTTTTTAAACCGTTGTACGTATTCAACAAGAGAAAACACAAGTGTCCTTTTTTTTTTAATTGAATTAAGTTGAAGTTTGTTGAATCGAACCGAACTGAATTACTTTCTTTTTCTGGTTTTTTATTTCGTATCGGAACTCATACTGAGCCGACTAATTCGGATTCGAGGCGGGTTCAAAGATTATGGTATATAAAACCACTTCCAATTGCCGTTGTGAAAAATTGATCTGCAGACTTTCGTACCAAGCGCAACCTCATGTTATTACTGCGCCAACCAATAATTGATTATAATTGTTGACTAGTGTCTAACATTGAGTTTTGCTATTAAATTGGATGAAATTATGATTAAATATATAATAAATCTTATTGAATTTAATAAACCGAACCGTGCTAGATTTTACAAGATTGAATTTAAATAAGAGATAACATGCAATCCACAGCTTAAACGTATTAACATGGAAGAAAATCTGCTGTCCCGGACTTTCTATTTCATTTTCATGTCCCCCTCTCAATTTTGACATGTGTAAAAAAGATTCTAATGGTTTTTTATTATACCCTAAATTGTCCTCGAATTAATCCGTCGTGGAATTTTTTTTACACATGTCAAAAATTAAAAGGGGACAAAAAAATGGAATAGAAAATCTGAAAAAACAGATTTTTTTCCAACATATAGTATCAATTAATTAATGACTTTTGCTTCATTTAAAAATAAATAAATTATTTACTTAAGTCAAATTTATAAGAGTTTGTTCGGTTTAATCCAACATAAGATCCTATTCTGACTAGTTGTAAATCTCTGAAGTCAAAAGTAATTATTATTTTTATTATTTGTCAAGATTATGTTATCAACTTTAATCATATTCTTATGAACTTGCTGTACTTCAAACCGGCCTATGACTGATCCTAGCTATACCTCATTTTATTGAAGCTTTTTTATATGGAATGCAATAAATTTGAGTACATTGAAAATAACAATGTAAAATAGTACTATTATTGGAGCTTTAATGTACTTAAAAATCTTTAATTTGAGAGAACGAACATGAACAATATTGAATTGAGTAATTAAATCATTATAAAAAATAAATAAATAAAACAATATTATTTAATTCGTGTTTGAATGCATTCGACTTTAAGTTTGCTAAATATATAACAAAAACTATATTGTTCTCTCTATATATATACATTCTTACCATTTGTAATTTGGAAGGATGTAAATGACGTGAAGTGTATATCGCATTTTGTATCGTTGTTTCACATGAATCGAAACCATGAGAAATGAACAAGAGGAAATGAAAGTATATTTTCGTTCTTATCTTACATTAGCAAACAAGAGCTTTGAGTAAAGGGTTTTCAAAGCTAGATCCTTAGGCAAATTATCTCCCTAACAATCATAAGATTACTCATTTTTCAATCAAATTTATTTTTTTCACAAAAAATGCCACATTTTCTAGTTATATATGCATAAAATCCGAAATCATTATTTTTTTTCATATATCAAAACTCTTTTTTTATATATATGTTTTTCCCTAAAAATAATAACTTTTTTATGCATATCCATCATTATCTTTTTTATAAAAAAGAAAATCCATATTAATTAATTTTACACGTAACACATACCACCTATATTAATCAAATGATATATGGCCGAATCTTAGTTGGGTATATGTAATTCAAGATGCATCCTCTTTTGGGTGGAAAAAACAATCCAACTCATATTTGTATAATAGGTAATTATTTTTTCTTCTTTCTCTATATATTTTTGAGGAATCTTAATCGGAATCACATGATTAAAAAATATATATTCCATTTATAGATTAGTGAAATACAATTACAATCCGACGAGATTATCATGTTCCTTGTATATTATTATGAAAATGACCATGCAAATTTTTTAAACCATAATTATTAATTAAATCTTAATTTGGAATGTGAATCGTGTGGGGATTAATTTGGTAGATTGCTCGAAACAATTGCTAAAGATGTTGCACCAAAATAGACATGATATGAAATCTTAGGATTTCCCACTAAAATTTACATATCCATAATAAAGTTGAGATAATATGGTTGTTCGAGCGCTCAAATGTGAAACGGGGACCAAACGGTTAATTATAAATTTTCTAATGGTAAAATCAATTGCACAAATATGTATATAGATTATACATAGAGAAAAAATTAAAAGATAGATTGGATGAAAAAACAATAACCTTGTCCCTCTAAAGGAACAATCTTTTCTTTTGTAGAATGTATAGTTTGATGGCAAATACATTTTTGTCGCTCATCAACACAAATATTAGTTTCCGATGTGCAAAATCTATTTCATCATCGATGGATTAGCAACGGATTCTTGAACTGCGATTTCCATTGCTAAACACATGTTTTCTTGTGGTGCCTTTCAAGTTGATTATTTTTTAGTCAAGGCATGGGTGAATCATTTGTTTATGTTGTACTTGTTGTCTTTGTATATAATTATCAAAGTAGTATACTTGTGTTAATGAGATCATTAAGCTTAGATTCGATATACTCTGAAAGTTTATATGATATCCATGTAAGTAATATACCACAATTAACTTTAACATAGCATATGGACGACACGTAGATAACTCGTGATATCATTACCAAACAAATCTAAAAGATTTACAAAAACAATCTTCTTTTTGTATGACATTCCACATACGTTGAAAGTGGATTGTAACGTGTCTCTTACATGAACATATTGTTGGTTTGTTGTTGCAGTTTGATGCAGACAATCGACCTTGTGTGTTTTTTATGCTAAATTTCAATTTTTTAATGTGTATTAAAAAAAATTAAAGTATTGTACATAGTTTTTTTAATAGATCTTTAACATTATTTAATGATCAGTGAATGAGATTCGTGCGTGGATATAATTAGAAGTTGTTGATGTGAATGTTCTACATTATTTGTGTAAGCCCAATTCCCAAGCCTACACCCAACTTCTAGTTATTTGTAGTCATCTTTGAAATCAATTGAAAGATTATAAAACATATATTTACATGTAAGAATTAATTTTGTTGTAACAATACAATCTTTGGGTATAGACTAGCTAGTTAGTAGCATTAGTCTACTTAATGGCCAAGGGGACAAATATTGGAAAAGACAAAACAATAGGGGGAAATAGTACAAGATAATGTAAATATATATAATTGCAAACTATGAGTTCAAATAATGAAGAAGAAAGAAAAGTATTGTTTGAATCTCTGTCTTGTTAAGGAAGTACTTTGGTGACTTGTTTTCTTGAATGCCATAGAAGCCAGCTTGGATTCATTCTATATTATATGACAATATACAATTGAAACAAAAAGCATGTTAAGGACCCAATCTTTTTCTATATTTCATAATTGACCGTGATCTTTCAAGTGGACTCATTGATTCATCGTTCTATCATGATTTAAGTTTCTGATTACCAAATAAGTTAGTTATGAATACCAATCTTGTTTAACGGTGTGTTGCTCATTCGTATGCATTTGAAATTGCATTTTCTATGTGTACGTATGAGGAGTGTAAAAAGAAAATATTAGCTACAATTTCAAAAGCACACAAAATGAGTTGCACACTTTTATCCGAAATTGAAATTACGTTTTCAACAATCCGACAACGAATTTTTACACACATATATCTATAATATGACTATTATAAGGATAATGTATAAAATTTCAGTGTGAATTATACAAAAATTCAAATTCCAAATAAAAGCAAAAGAAGTTGCACATTTTTTTTTAACTAAATTTGATATTCATGGTTAACTATTGTCTCGTTAATTAGAGATTGGAGAAGCAGATTTACATATATTTTACAACTGACGCATCTATATTTGCACATATACTAAAATATCGATAAAAACTCAATGTGTCGAACTGAAATACCAAAGCGTTAATGAACAAAAATTGAAAAGATAAGAATCCCTAGTATATCTAAGCCAACTCCTTGATGACAAAATCTACATGATCTCCTTGTTCTTCTTCATCACATTTAAGTCTTGTTTGGTCATCTCCATGTGCTAATAATGCATCACTCTTGCCCACCAATTCTTTAGCCTTGGAAGCTTCTCTCTCCCAATTTGTCTTATAAACCACCACTAAAATGGAGACCACACAAGCAATTTGAGCCCCTAATAATCCATAACATAGACCCACAAAACCTACCTCCCAAACAAAGCCTAAAACTATAGCCAATGGTGCACCCACGAGATAAAATGAGTAAAAATTTATCATTGCCCCAATACCAGGCCTAGCACTTCCTCTCAATATTCCACAACTAGTAGTTTGTGGACAATTTGCTACTTCACATAGCCCAATTATCGGCAACACGATTAAACTCAATCTCACAATTTCCTCGTCCCCGCTAAAAAATCTCACCCATTTTTCACGACCGACAGTTGTCAACAACACTCCTAAAATCGACCCCACCAACGCGAGCCCAATCGAAATCCCTGCGGCCAAACGGGCCTTCTTGGGCCTATTAGCGCCGAGATTGTACCCGACCCTTGCTGAGACGGCCGCGCTTAGTGCGGTCGGGAGCGTGTACATAAGCGACGTCGTTTGGATGACAATAGCCGAAGTAGAAAGAGCAGTTTTGGGATTTGATAAATACCCCGAGGATATTGTCATAAACTCATACCACCACCACTCCAAACAAACGCCTATACAGCTCGGAATCGCAAGGCGGATCAAAATCCACAAATCTGTTTTTCTTGCATAGAGGCAGTTCGATAATGATTCTCGTTCCGAGTGAGATTCTCCAGTGAGATTGGAGTGTATAATGTATATGATCAGGAGAATCAGCGTGTTGAGATTCGCGATGAACGACGAAATGGCAATTCCAGCGACCCCGAGGTGGAGGTTGAAGGCGAGGAAGATCGTGATCGGATAATGGAGGACTATCGCGATCAAACTGCTCCACATTAACGGCCATGTAGTTCCTCTACTTCGCAAATAAATCTTAATAGGATGTAATAAGCTGTTCATCGCGAGATCAGGGATCGAAAACCGGCAGTATAAGCTGGCTATTTTCGCTATTTCGTGATCTTGATGGAGATAGATCAAGAGAGGTTCAAGATTCATCCAGAGAAGCGAGATTGGAATCGCTGTGACGAATAACATTATGATTGTTCTTTGGAGAGTTGATGTCGCGATGGAGTGATTTTTGGAACCGAATGCTTGGCTGCATATCGGTTCCATGCCTAATGCTAGGCCGGAGAGGATGGAGTTTCCAGTGATGTTTGCGAATCCTATGGCCAGAGCGCCGCCCGCGAGTTCTAGGCTGCCTAATCTTCCCATGCACACAACTAGTATCATGTTTTTCAGGTAATTTATCAATCCCATGGCTAATATTGGGAATCCTATATTTGTTATTTGCTTCAATTCTTCAATCACCTGAAAAATTTGTAGGAAGGAAGGTTAGATATGTGTTCTTATGTGTTTATATACATTTCTATATGAGTGTATGTGTATGCATATACTTATATATAAGTGTGTCGGCGTAACACAACACAATTGGTACATTTCTAATCCGTAGCTCGGTTTATTCACTTTTGCATAATAAGTATGTGTGCATATACAAATATTATAACTCGGTTAATACACTTTTAATTCTGATATATGTGTTTTGATAACATTTTCTTAGAAAACAATTAAGAAAGAATATAGACTTATGACATGTGAGTGTCACAGATCAGTATAACTCGACTGGTACATCTCTAATTTCAGATGTAAGGATTCTTAGTTGATACTCTTTCTCAATAAATATGGAGAAAAAACACATGTATGATGGTACTAAATGAGTGTAACTTAATTGGTACATCGGGTACGAACACCGAAAAGATGATATTTAAGGAGGAATAAAAGGAGAAATTAATATACCTCTGGCATGATCAGATAGTTTGGGGATTTTCTTGTTGTGTCCATGTCTTACTATGATTTCAGAGCAGAGAAATGGAGAACAAGAGAGAGTAAAGAGAGAGTACTAATGAGGAGGTTTAGGTAGGGAGAAAATAATGGTGGAATATATCTATGTACATATATAATATATATAGAAGTACAGAATTTACCCATAAAATTATATAGCATCATTGAGAATACTTTTTTCAGTAATTTACAGTAGGAAGATTTTCTAATATAGGAAAATATTGGAACAAATTTGAATATTTATTTGACAAAAGAAATTAACAATATATTGGAATAAAGTAAAAAGAAATTTTAGTGTATGTTTGGTTCTCCTTTTTATATTTTGTTTTACCCCTAAAGAGTAGGCTTGGTTTGTTTTGGAAAGAAAACTATTTTGGAAGGAATATCAAACATGAAATAAGCAAACATCTAGCATCAACAACAAACAAGCCCTTATTGTAATGCATGTCAAAATTATTAACAAATAGTTTCTTGATTGAGGAGCTAATTGATTAAGTTCTAAACAAGTATTTATCATCTTTTGTATTAATCTTTATGTAAACGCCCTGTAACCATATTTGAATTGTGCACAATATGAACTCACTCTAAATTGAGTCAAATTTAATCAACAAATAAAGAATGTTAAGATCCAAAATCAGATTACTACAGATAAAAGTCTAACTTCTTTTAAAAACATATATCTGAAAGTGAGGATTACTTTAGATATTTATAAGAAGTCATATAGTTTTTTAATTAAACAATACAAGTATATTATATTTTCATTATTTTCTTTCACAATCTATCCGTTTGTAATTTGTGTGTGTAAAAATAAGCATGTTCTCATAACGTGATATTAACACTCATGTTACGTTCTTGTCAATCAAATTAAGTTGACTTAGTTAACAAACAATGAGGATTGTTTAATATAGATCTTGAGTTTGTACAATAAACTTAATTAAATGAAAAATTAGTTAAAAATAATTGATCAATATTTGGAACTCAATATTGACAAATTCATCTAGAAAAGTTTATTTGGTATAATTTATCCTTATATGATTCATGGGTCTATTTTGTACTTGTGTGTAGGGATATCAAGTACTATAGAAACTTGCAAATTTGAAGAAAATGTGAATTAAAATAGAACAACTGTCGAATTTGTCAAAAGTAATCCTATGAACTTAGTTAATAGCTAATTAGGCACATAATAGATCACATATACCTTATTTTAACCGTGTTGTAAGATCATTAAATGATAGCTAGCATGCCCAATTGTTCATATCAAATTATTTGTCCATTTTCCAAAATAAACCCAACATATCAACTCTTACTCTCTTCAAATCATCATCTCTAAGTCTCTCTCCACGTGAGAATTTATGACCCTCCATCTTTTCATACACTTCCAATATCATACAGTTTTTTAGTTTAATACATCAAAAGCTCCGAACTTACTTAAAAAACTAATCTTACGTTCTCTATATTTATAAAGTGTTACATTAGTTCTTTTAAAGTGTAACCGCAAGGTTGTAGTGACGCGACACAATCAAAGTTATCATAAACTCTAAGAATGAAATATTTTTGTGTGGCTTAACGCAGTTCCACCTTTAAAAATACAAGTCATATGCGAAAAGGAATAGTCGTTGTGATTTGTAGTGGATGCCTTAGAAACACACAAAAAAGTTTCACTATTGATATTGCAAGTCCACATGCTATAGACAATTAAAATGCACATCAATTTAAACAAGTTTATGAGTCGATAGATCACAATAAACATATTTAAAGGACTAACAAGACATTCTACAAATTCAAGAGTAAAAACGTTTTTGGACTTTTATGCTAAGCTTATGGTTTTCAATTCAACCACATTATGGTTCCTAGCTAATAGGGGACACTTAATTTAATTGGATTTCAAGAAAATAGCTAACCTAGCTAGCTAAGATATGGTTTGTGGAGATTATTGAATTAAGTCCCTTGCTATCCTTTTTATGGTGTTCCTAGCCTATAAATAAAAGAAACAAATTAAATTTGTACAATTAGGTAATTGTCGTATAAATATGCAATATGTTGTTAAATAATTTTGTCAATTAGTGGATAAGTGGTCACTAAGGATTATGACTTCCACTACATGTTGTATGCAATATATATACAAAGCTAGCTAGTAAAGTTGGTTGTAAGGTAGTGAAAAAAATTCATCAATGTTAAAAGGTACTAGAGATTCTTACTAGATCTTTTCTGCTTTTCCAATTTAGAATAAATTTTATTATTTTTTCTCACCCGTAATAATAACAATGCAGTCGTGAAGTATGAAGCGGAGTTCTTTCTTCTACTATATGCTATGAAGTAGGCAAAGTTCGAACACGAAAAATTCATTCAAAGGACTAGTAATCGAAGCTAGAATCAGAAAGATTTCAAGAGGAATTTCTAGCATTCTAGATGTAATCGCTAGACTTTGAAAAGCAAATTTTCAAGAGTGGGAACAATTTGTAAATTTTATCTCAGCACGAAAATAGGAGAAGAAAATCAAGGCAAACCAATATATTCTTGAACTAGTATGGCAGTAGAATCGATTGAGGAAATTTTAAAATGAAGAAGAAAAACTGATGTAGGAGGATTGGAGACAATTGTAAAACGATTGTTATGTTGAAATACGTATAGTCATAATTGGCCCGATACAAATAGCTTCCGGACTAGTTGGAGCGGCAATCGCAAAGTTGTAGCATATTCTTTATTTATTTTTGGCTGGATAACTGCAAAAGGCTCATAATGATTAGCAGGTTGGTCTTGGACATGTAAATTTGATTGTCGATTTAGTTCAAAACCATTCTGACTCGAGCTTAAAATCGATTCGACTTGGAATAATTCTCCTAATTTCTAGTGTTGAAGTAAATTGAAGAAAAACTTTTAACATTTTCCAAAATAATTGTCTTAATTTTGAGGACTGAATTATTGGCTCCAAAACAATTGGAAATAGCATTATATCTTATCTACTATATATATGTTTTAAGATATTGTTGTTATGAAGTACTCTTTTGTATTAGAAGCCATTGAGTTGAAATTTAAATTGCATATCAAGCAATTTGTTTATTATTGTTATTATTATTATTATTATTATTATTATTTTATTTTCTTATAACATACTTTTATATAAATTTTGCCCATTTTTCAGTTTGAGGCTTATTGGGCACCCTTTAAGTAGGTCTTTTTTTCCAATTAACTTGTTTTGCAGACACTATGATTTTTAACCCAGTCAAACTAACTTAAAAAGAAATCGGTTAAAAAAAATTATGGATCTAAAAATTATAGGAATTAAAGCCCTCCACGTTTTAAATTAGAGCATGTACCATGTCTATTAAAGGTGCAACATCAAATTCCTCAAAAAAAAAAAAAAAAAAAGGTGCAACATCAAGTCTCTTTTCTGTTATCAATTTCAATATTTCTTCTTTTATAAGCTTATTGATTTTATTCAACTACTAATTATAATTAATTAGATTTTTATTCCAATCTTTAAATTCTCAATTATGCTTTCACTTGCACGCTTTAATGTAGGCCTCAATTCCAACTAACGGATAGTATAATTTTATTTTAAGTCAAATAAAACTTTTCTGAAAGTATATACCAATTTCTCTAAAAAAAATTAAAGTATATATTAATTTTTGGTAACTTAAAGTATATATTAATAAAATCGTGTAATATATATTGCATACCAATTTTAAATATTACTTAAATGATTTTATAACTATTATTCTAAGAAGGAATTTTTATCTTCCCAAAAGAATAAGAAGGAAATTTTATTTTTGAAATTAAATATTAGAGGTGTTTAATCACATGGTGCAATTATTTGTTTGACAATATGAAAATCGAATTATAAATGGTCAATAAGACCCAGAAAAAAATATTAAATTACCCAACAAGTCCTTAATTTTCAAAGAAGAAAAGGAAAAAATTAAGCTTTAATTCTACTGTTCAATTAATAAAATATAAAATAATTGAACATTGTAAATGCTGTATTGACAATCTTGACAAAGAAAAGAAAAGTGACTGGCTGTAATTTTCAATTAAAGACACTGGTGCACATGTTTAACAAAGAAAAATCAAAGTCATGACTACTCATTCTCACAGTAAAAACAAAATTAACAGTAAAAATCTGCAAATTATTCATGAGAATAGACTGAAGAAGAAGTTAAACTTCAAATCTGACTTTTTTTGCCCACTCAATTTTCATTGACTGTTAAACTGATATTGTCATCACTTTTCTAACTTGTTAATGTCTTGTCAAAAAGGTACAAAATGAAGCTTTTAGACAAATTGCTTCTCTAGAACACTTTTGACTGTCAAAATATTTAAACCTTTTTTCCTAAATTCATTCTTTCTACACCACATTATTTCCTCAATTGTAGAATCTACATATTTACCTTTTTCTATATGCAAACTCTAAGTATTTTACTTTAAATTTTAGGAGGATGAGCTCAAACCTACAATACTGGTGATTTCAAAAGTGTATCAACTGAACTGTGCTTCTTTGATTAGAGATACTAATGTGTTGCAATTATAAATAACAAATTTCATTCTCCTTTTTTGGTTACAACCAAATTTCATTCTCTAATATAGTATGTTTATCGATAAAAAAAAGTATAGTTGTTTTCAAAAATCTTCCATTGTATGTAAATAACTGTAAGTATCATTCTTTGATATTGTTTATCGGTTTAAGATTTGCTAGTCATTTGCATAAGAAACTCTATCTTTTTTGAGAGGAGATGTTAAATGTTGTATTTTCATCTATGTATATTATATAAGTGTCACAACAATTTATCACCTCATAATCTTGTTACATGATGTATATTTCCCATATCTCTGACCAAAATCCAATACCTTGAACCTCACGACTTTTAAATCGCATTGTACTTGTAGGATCTACACCTTACTAATAAGCCTCAATCATCTTCCATCTATTTTGTGACGTGAGATTCAATTCATACATGTTTCCATCCTTGTCTCTCAAGCCCGTTGTTTGCTCAAATCTTTTTGCCTTGACGTCATCCTTCTCGGACCGACTCACTACAGATCACCAACATCCATTTGGTTTATAACCAAATCACACATCATATGTAGATATTTGTTTGATACATGCATATATTGTTCGCTCTGACTCAAATTCAACACTTTAAATCTCACAGTTATAAAACACTATACATAATGCATAAACCATAAACATCATTCTCTAACACTTGTGATGTGAGATCCAGTTCATTCTTATCATCACCATCATCTCTTAACACTATTTCTTGCTTGAATATTTCTATTTCGATGTCACCACTTTCAGACAATATTGATACATATATGATATGTAGTAAAAATAGTAACGATCATAAATGTCTCAAACAAAATGATTTATCTTTATAATGCTTACTCTCATCAATTGAGATACAAATTTTAACTTTGGAATAAAAAAATTTGTTTACATACAAATAATTTAAAACAATAAACAAGGTAGAAAAGCAAGAATGGTACTAATTAACTAAAGAAAAACAAAATTATGTTGTTGTGAAACTTAGATATGAAACCATGCATGTGCTTCTAGTTGCACCAAATGACCAAAAAAATCAATCTTATCAACAATAATTGCATTCCACTTTTCAATCCACAAATCTTGTCAAATTAATTTATTAATAATTAATTTTTTTATAGTATTTCATTCTCAAGATGTGATTTATATACCATGTAAACTAGCCAATGCCGTTTCAACAAATAGCACAAGAGATGGTAGTTAGGGAGAACGACACCGTATCAAACCATCACATCTCTATTGGTTCAAATGTGTCATGAAAATGTTATTACTTTGGGGCCAAACTCTCATGCACTTTGTATCCAGTACATCAAACACTAAAACATTTTTCTCCCTTCACCCTTCTATACTTGACATAGGGTCTATTCTATGGTACGTAGTTGTTAAATTCGGAATCAGTCAGCCAGACCGAGTTTAAACCGAACCAAACGTCTAAAAAGATCTCATTTAATTGGCCACTTGTTAAATGTTTCATATTGCTTAATAATTATACATAAATCTCCTTTTATAGGCGAGATAATCATTTTCATTTGAGGATTTTTTACATTAATTTTGAGGTTGTTTACTATAACCCGTGGTTCAATATTGGATCTAGTTACAAAATATTGAATGTGGGCGGTGTATATTAAGACATCATGCATTGCATGTGTAAGATATATAACTGAATCCAATGACGAATCTAAAACATATTGGTAGTGGGTGCTTTTAATGTGAAGTTTTATTTTTTTAGTGTTTTTTTGCATATAAAATTAAAGTTTCATATGCAGTTTCAATAGATTTTTCAAAGACTAGTGGGTGTTCAAGCCCCGCTAAACCCCCGATCTATCTCTAGCCGAATCATCTCATGTTGAAATACAATTTTAAAATAAATTAAGACTATATTTTACGCTAATTAAAGTGAGAGTCAATCAAAACGGTCAAATATTTCTTGTGGTTACACATTTTTTTTTTATAACGTGGTTACACATTCTTGATCATGAAAAAAAAGATATTAAAATGAATTATGATCATATGTATACTAGGAAAGAGAGAATCAATCAAACATTAATTAGATCTTTGTTATAGTTATGCATTCTTCAAGAAAAATTAAAAGTATTTTTAAAATGTAACTATGAAAGTAACTTATTATGTTTTTCTATCACTTTTTCTTTATCATTCCTTTCTTTTTCTTATGCTGATAGTCTAACATATTTTATTTTATTTTTTAATAAATTTGTAAAAAGTATGAATTGGATTATATACTCCATATTATTTTTTATAAGAGAAAAGACAGCTCTAAGGCTTCACTGTACAAAGCCTAGGAATGGAAATTCCCAAGATATATATCCTGAAGCAAAATATTACAAAGATCGTACAGAGGATTAACAAAACATAAAGCCAATCAAAACAAAACATAAAGCCAATCAAAAGATCAATTGCATGATTCATTGGTGAATATAACAATTACATTATAACCAATTGGTGAATTAATCTAACATATATTAATATATTTTAAAATCTACTTCACAGTGGAGGAAAAACAGAATTAGATTTGCCCACATCATCTAGTCTTTCATCTTCCAAATTAAATTCTTTAATTAGACTAATTAAACCTACAAAAATAATATTATTTGCATATATAATTATGTTTCTTTTTTGCTCTACTCCTATTGGCTATTGTGTAGGGAAAATAAAAGAATGTCTCTTGGAACTTTGTCACTAAAAATCATGTTGCAAGTATATCCAACATATTTATTTATTTAAATCTTGCATGTAGCACTAATTAATTATTTTAGAATGGCACTATAATTAATGGTAGACATAGTTAAAATAGGTGAAACACTACTAAGTTAATTGATACACTACTAATTTAATTGATTTTATGCTAACTACTGTATCATCAATGATTAATATATAAATTATAATGTTTTGTCAAAAAAAATATAAATTATATTTGAGCTTTAACTATTAGTTCGAACTTTTATTTCAACCTATTTCTTAATATAGTCTTAGAGTTTATGTGATTAAAAGGTTATGCGTTCGAGTCCTGATAACATCATTATTTGATGAATTAAAAACACATGATGAGATGAGTTTGTATTGTACTTAATTCAGACAATCTCATTAACAGAAGTGTAATATGTATTGATTGAGAAATGAATAAGTGAAATAAATATATTAGGGGTTTGAAGGATAAAATTGAAAAGATTAGGGACCCTGCTGCCCCAATAGTTTTGAAAGAATTATTTACAGAATTACGATAATTAATTGGCTCTTTTCAGTACCTAATTGAACAATAACATGTGATAGCTCCTAAGTCAAATTGAAAGGCAATGATTTAGTAAGTAATTTCCCTTTAAAATTAAGCTATATGTTGACATGATATCATAATCCCTAACATTATGCATGTAGGAAAACCATTTATATTTTTGTTATTTATGATGTCGATGAATATGATTCTAATGTCCTGTTTTATATGACTAAAATTTACTGAACTGAAAGTTATTGACTGAACTGATAGGCCTAATCCTTTTGTTTGTAACTCAACTCTTCAAATTGTGAAATTAGTAGTTGAAGTTGATATAATTCGTTAATCTTTTTAATATATCTTTATTTCTTTGCTAAAAAATATATAAAAAAAAATCTAACTAATCTATTAAAATTTTATACATACGCTAAGAATCAAGCTTGGGATCTAGGCTAAGTGACCAGAGGTTCTTACCAAGCAAGGTAAGTACAAATCCAAATAAAATAATTCAAAAGAAACACCAATTTGATTGTCTAGAACAAATTTATATAAAAATAGAAAACTTTGAGCACAAACAAATCAGAATGCTAAAATAAGGGTACATTGGTCCAAAATTGCTTCATATTGAAAACATGAAAGACAAATTTTTATCATTTCTTATCTCGTGAATAGATGTCATTCTAAATAAAAGAAAATGAAATTGTTAGAGTTCTAGGATTTGAACTTTAGATTCCAGATATGAGATTTAAGTTGTATCTCTCACATAAATGAATGTATTTTTATTTATTATTGCATGCGCCTTTCTAACTTAATACAATAATTTTTATGTGAGAGGCACATAGAGGGAGACAGCTTAATGAAAACATCAGATTATCTGAAATGAAATTTAATAAGAAAGATGCAAAATAAAGTAATGATTCAAGGCCGTCTCTAAGGGGAGTTCGCCTAGGTGACAACCTAGAGTCTCACTCTTTTTTTGGGCCTCAAATTTTTTAATTTATAATAATAATATTCATATCAAATTCTTAATTAATCCATTTGTTACATAAAAGTGTGATCCATAGTTATAAACTATAGTTAATAATATACACATTTTGCTATAGTTATTAAATTTAGATGGGTTTCTTTTTTATCTCTAAGTAGAAAATTTTTGTCTAGACCCTCCAAATTGCTGGAGACGGCCTTTACTTCAATTAAACAAAATAATAAACAAGTATTTTACAAATTTATGGGTATTTTCGAAAACTATATGTGTGTTTACTATCGAGGTTGGACTTTAAATATGATGGGCTTGAAGCCCATTAAGTTCGGAACTTTCCCTACATCCCCAAGCCCAACTTGCTGAACCTTAGGCCTATAATCATACTTTGACTATTTGACCGCCACGTCATGTTTCCGGTACCATGATTATCTTCATCTATTATTATATTCCGTTACTCCGATTAAACAATCATTAACAAAAATCCTCACGAGATTAGCATGCAAAGCTGACGTGGCTCTAGCTCGTCTTCTTCCTCTGATCACTCTATAAATCTCCAAGCTCCGGTGACCGGCGATTAAGCATTTCAACTATGATCGCTCGGAGAGTTTGCCGGCTTCCGGTTCGTAGCTCCGGTTTCCGGTCAAAATTTCCGTCCACTCCGCAACCTCCGAAGCTGTTACCGCCGTCGTTTTTGACGGCGCACAAACGTCAGTATCTAGCCTTATCTAACTTCTCTGTTTATTCTACGGCGTTCAATAATTCTATCCATGTGAGTTTCTGTTATCTTGATCCGTTAAGTTTAACTTGATTTTGATCTCATAGTTGTGAATGTTTGAACTCCGTTTGTTGATCGTTATATTAGGAATTTAGGTTATTGTTTCGGATTGCGAAATGATTTGATTTGAATTTGTTTGGTGATGAATGTGATTGATTGTGAAGGTTAAGAGTGAATACAAGGTGAAAGGATGTTCGTTTTCGAGTCAAGCCTTGACGGATCTTGGAGTCGGTGGGATTGTTGATGTGCCGTTAGCTCAAACCGGTGAAGGTATCGCAGAATGCGAGCTTCTGAAGTGGTTTGTGCAAGAGGTCAGTGACTGTCATTTTGAGGTCCTAATGATATTTTGCTAATAGGTTTTGATGTTTCTGCATGAATGTATCGATCTAGTGGTTGTTACTGTGATTGGTAATACTCGTTGGTTTCATCTTCGTTGTGTGCTATAATTGTTGTGTTGAAATAATCTACGGAAATGATTGTTGATGCTGTTATGATAGGGAGATGAAGTTGAGGAATTTCAACGGCTATGTGAAGTACAGAGTGATAAAGCTACTATCGAGATAACGAGTCGGTATAAGGGGAAAGTTTCTCAAATGCTCTATGTTCCTGGAGATATTGTAAAGGTGTGAATCTATATTTGAACTTGTAGAAGTTAGTTTGGATTTTGCGGTTTTCACATATGATCCTGGCCTGCTTAGTTATAGGCTATGTTTCACGGACAAGGAAAAATAGATGCGGACACATATACGGGAAACGTTATCTTTAAAACATAACCTTCATAGAATAGCCTACAAATAGAAAGTGTAACGAAATGGACACAGACAAGGACACGGATACACGGGCCACTGCACGGAAGGCCCATGCAACATAGGTTATAGGTGTGAGAAGTAGCATTAGTACTACAGATTTAGTTTATGAACCTTTCTGTTTTGTGACAGATGGATATGAATTTCTATTTTTTATTTAATTGAAATCGCGCTGAAGAGATCGTATGGAAGACAATTTATTAAAACCAGAATTGATGGTGGAAGCCTCTAATCATCAAGAGTTAGGGCACAGGTGTACATTACTTCTGCATTTGTACCACAAACTGGAAAAAGCTATATAAGAAACAGGGGAAATAGTGCCATTTAATTGTTGGTGTCAGTCTTGAAATGTAGCCCGGGTGAGACTTCATATGTATTAGACAAAGCTGAAAGGAAAATGTTTCCGTACTTTTTGTGCGTTAGGAATGAGAAATAGTTAGTCCTGTAGGGGACAATGTCAGTATTAGTCTTGGGCATATGCACTTATATTTTGAGTGTTCTTAAAATGTTAGCACTTTTAAGGATAACAATATTGTAGGTTGGAGAAACTCTTCTAAAAATGGTTGTTGAAGATTCTCTGGGCGCTTCACCTATACCTGATGCTACAGAACATCCAAAACCACCTGATTTCAAACTGGAGAAAGGTCAACCTGGAGGAGTCCTGTGTACACCAGCCGTGAGGCACCTTGCAAACCAATATAGTATAAATTTAAATGATATTACTGGAACGGGTAAAGATGGAAGGGTATTAAAAGAAGATGTGCTTCAATATGGTCGTCAGAAGGGGACTATTACAGATTTGCCGACCACTACTTGTGCTGAATCTGTTAACGTTTTTCCGGGCCTCCCAAATCTGCCAGTTGAAGGACTTCCGCAGGTTGATAAGATAGTTCCCCTGAGGTAAAATTTGATAATAGGAGGAAGAACTTTAAAAGCTAGAACTTTTACTTTTTCTTTGTTACAACAAATAGCTTTTCAATCTTAACAAGTACTAACTTGCCATTCGGGCATGATGAACGAAAAGGTTTTACATGATATAGAGACTGTTTTCAAAACGTTATATCTAGTGTATGTCATATTTATGATATAGAGATCATGGCTGACAATTAGCTCGGAGTCTGTCATTATTATTTGAATTTCTTTTGCAAAACGTTATATCTAGTGTATGTCATATTTATGCTTCAACTGCATTGCGCTGTGAGTCATTGCAATTACGTCTAAGAGCTTTTTCTAATTCCATGCACAATCACTAGATATTCCGCCAATAATTCAGTTCAGTTCCTCAAGCTTTTTTCAGTTCAGTTCAGTTCAACTTTTTTCAACCAAAAAGAATAGGCCTAAATTAGAGGATATTACTGATTATCTTCTCAAAATTTTATCAAGGAAAATATTCCTTTATATGTAGCTTATAACTGTACCTAAGTCCTCCTAACTGAATATTCCATAAGGTGATTTCATAGGTTATATACATAGTAGGTACCGCATTACCTCATTATGGAAAGGCATTTGTAATGTATGATAGTAATTATAATGCTGTAAAAACGTTCTAATGATCTTGCCCATTTAAAGTTCACAAGTACTCAATTATTTTCAATTATTTCAGGGGTTTCCAAAGAACAATGGTGAAGACAATGTCCATGGCTGTAAAAGTACCACATTTTCATTATGTAGAAGAGATTAATTGCAATGCATTAGTGGATCTTAAGGCATCTTTCCAGAATAATAATAAAGATCCAAGTGTCAAACATACTTTCCTTCCACTATTGATAAAGTCACTTTCAATGGCTCTTAGCAAGTATCCCTGGGTCAATAGTTCCTTCAACGAGGAGACGGTAGAGGTCATTCTAAGAGGTTTGTTGATTTTATTCCACTTAATAGCTTACAGTTGTATATCCTTCTGAACATGTTTAATAATGATAAAGGGTTAGAAATGACTTCCAACATACTAGCAACATCGTATTTTTTAGCTTACTAGTTTGGTAATTGGTGGTGTACCAAATCATCACTGATGTGACCTTTGTTGGAGACTGGAGCCATGGGTATTAATAAGAATACCAAATCTGAACTACTTATGTAACTACTGCATAAGTTGGACTTCTCTATATAGATGACGTAAATCTGAGTTACCAGGAGGTTTTACATTTGATTCATGCTTATTTATATGCATGTGAAATACTTCAAAATCACAAGAGCATCAGCTAAATGTTGTTTATGATAAGAGTTTGTAGATTTAAATCAGTGTGCTGACCGGATGTTTTTTAACTGTTACTATGCCTTCTATATCCTTTGTCTTTCTCCTAAGAAGAATTTGCTACTGAATATTTTAGGGTCCCACAACATTGGCATCGCCATGGCTACTCAACATGGACTAGTTGTACCAAACATAAAGAATGTCCAGTCTCTTTCCATTTTGGAGGTTAGTCTAACTTCTTTTGTGTACGTTTTTAGCCTATTCGCGAGTGATTGAATATATTTTTGCAAGAGTAACATGGATTTAAATACTGGTATAATTATTGTGAAAAATTGTGGCCATATTCCAAGGAAATTGACATGAATTGTTCAATTTCATTATCTGCGTTCTGAGTTTAACAAAATGAAAATTGCAATTTTAGTTTGAACTTGTTACTCTTCGAGAACTTGCGATTTATGTACTTTGCATAATATGCTAACTATATTGAATGATCACCAAGAGACAAGGTGTTAACTATTTGTCAAATTACGGTCTTACTTCTTTGGAACATTGCTAGAATTTTGCCACAAAAGATAAGATACACTATTTAGATGCTATGTTCTTTTTCATGTTCGACTAACTATGTATAAAATATACGTATGCATAGATAACAAAAGAACTGGCACGACTGCAACAATTAGCAATGGATAACAAGCTTAACCCCGAAGATATAACTGGTGGCACGATAACTCTAAGTAATATCGGTTCAATAGGCGGGAAGTTCGGTGCACCTATTGTCAATTTGCCTGAAGTTGCCATCATTGCACTAGGAAGAATCCAAAAAGTTCCACAGTATGCAGATGATGGAAATGTGTATCCTTCGTCAATCATGACTGTGAGTAGAAAACCATACATTTCTTTCCCTTTCTCCTTTGGTTTGTCATTTGATGTGTTTGTGTCATTGTACGAGCAAATGCCTGTGTCAATAATCTTGACAGCAGACAATGTGCTCATGGTACATGGATTCTTTGGTCTAACACTATGTTGCATGGAAACGGCTACCAATAAACCTTACTTTTAAGAAACAGAGTTTCGATTTTCTAAAACTACAGAAATGTGACCTCAAATGCAAACTTTTAACACTTCTGAAACATGGAAACTCCTTGAAATGAAGGTTTCCATGCAACATATTAAGCATTTTGGGGCTTGGAATCGCAAAAGTCAAATTTTTGGTTCACTTTGATTGTATAGTTGATTGCACATGTAAAGACTTTTCGGTTTACTGTTTAGGTAAAGTTTCTCGATCTTAGCATTCAACTCATTTCATTTTCTTCAGGTAAATATTGGCGCAGACCACAGAGTTGTGGATGGAGCTACAGTTGCTAGATTCTGCAATGAGTGGAAACAGTTCATTGAAAAACCGGAACTGCTCATGTTGTTGTTGAGATGACTGAGATCTTAACTGGCCGGGAAATGATACATTTTCGTGTTTCACAGCCTCCTCAGTCCTCAGTATGTAACCTTAAGTTAAATCGAAACGAGCAAATTGTATTCTGTGTAGCAATAATAAGTTGTCAATAATGAACAGTATCTTCCATTTTATTCCAATACTTGAACTAGTAAATTGCATAGATGAGTAACAACCTGTATCAGGATTCATTTTGAAGGTAGGCTTAAGTTTACACTTGGTCTATCGTCGGTCTTTGCACAATATCGTGATTTCTAGTATGTTGTAGTTTGTGACCCTTAAATCTCAGGTACCAATCGTATCTTGAAAATGCCACTGGAAATGGGTGGAATTACCTATTCAATTTTATAATCCAAGTGTCACAAAATTATTGTTTTCATTTTGAATTTGAATACAAGCACTCTTAGAGCTTAGACATGTTCATGGGTCAGGCTGAGTGAACCCAATGGGCTTTTATCTAAAATTTCTTAGTTCAAGTCCAAGTCGAAACATTGTTAATTTAGATGGGTTCAGATCGGGGTTGGTCGGGGCTAACAGACAGTTTAAAACGCATGCCGAACCAACACGATTCCTCTTAAAAAAATAACACCGTGCTATTTTTACATGTTTCAAGCTCGCTGAATAAATTGGTAGGTTTTAGTGGGCTTTGCTGGATTGGTTCTAGGCATGATTTTCCTCTTGGGCTGGTGGACGCCAGGGTTCGTATATTTGGGTTTGAATATATGTCTATTTAGATGTTCATGGAATTCGTATCGGCTTATGTCACACTCAATGTGATCAAGAAAGTCATTCCTATTTTGTACATCTACTGCAAATGAAAAGATTACGAGTTTAACGTAACAAATATCACAATGGGTTCAATGTGTCAAAACCGGAACGATCACTCCACCAAATTGGATATGGTTTAATGTGATGCAAGGTTTTGTTAAACTTTTATTTTTATGATTCTTATTTTTTGTAATTTGATCGATTAATCACTTAATGTAGGAGTAAGTATGAGTCTATGCAATTCGGATATTTAAGAATCTCCAGAATTGTATGTATAAAAGTCAACGGCACAATTTGGTTCGATTTAAGTTAAAAGTTAACGGTTCCATTCAGTTCTGAATCTTATTATTTTGATATGAGTTCAGTTCCAGAATCTCTCACATAATTATTCAATAATATTAAACATTTAAAAATCTTCCCAACTCTAATAAAAATCTACAATACAATTCAGTTTGGTTATTTAAGAAAATATTACAATAATCATTGCATTTAAGTACTCGGTTCGGTTGAAGAACTTGGTGAACAGTCGGCTACAACTTTAGAAATATTAATTCGCACACTGTTTAAAAATGATTTGACCAACCATGAATACATAGTGGAAATTCGCGATTTGGCATTTCTCCATTTCTCATCAAACTGAGAAAAAAATGGCGACGGCATATTTAGGCATCCATAAGCTCCTCCAAGTCGGAACAAAGATCGTCGGCGTCGGCCGGAATTACGCGGCTCACGCTAAAGAACTCGGCAACGCCGTCCCCAAGGTTATCATCGATCCTCACCTTACTGTTTAATTCAGATTATATACTTTAGATTTTCGTATTCAAACTCCAAAAAACATGATCAGGAGCCAGTGTTGTTTCTGAAACCGACGTCGTCTTACCTTGCCAACGGCGGCACGATCCAGATTCCTCATCCTTGTGAATCTCTACATCATGAGGTGGAGCTTGCTGTGATCATTGCCAGGAAAGCTCGGGATGTGCCTCAGGATACCGCCATGGATTATGTCGGAGGTAATTGAATTCCGCCACTACTCCAACTCAGGATCTTTCGATCATAAAGACTCTGATATCATCTTAATTAACTGCTTGAACCAAAAGCTCGAGCTGATAGTTAAGTCTCAGTTTTGAGTAGAATTGATAGATTTTTGGATTTTATAGGCTATGCTCTTGCTTTGGATATGACTGCCAGGGAGATCCAAGCAGCTGCTAAGGTAAAATATAACTGCTGATCTCTGTTATGCTAATAGGATGAATTCGTAGTATGTGAGATTGTTCCGCAATAGGAGAATTCATAGTTGTTCAGGTTGTTTGGTTTAGTGATTTGTGTAATGGTGAATGTTGAGATAAATTTGTATGGTTGATTGCCGTTTGTTTGTTCTGGTAACCACTGCTTTGAACGAGAATGTGAAATTGAGAATCGTTAGTGACTCCTTTTGGTGCATGATGAAAGTTATGTCTGCTTGGATGTAATTTGAGGTGAGGCGAGGTGAGGTAGCTTGAAATTCTTGAACTAGAAATATTCTACCTTGCTTGGATGGAGGTGAAGGATTGATAACGTTAAGGTTATATGAAGGAGAACCTTCGAATTTCACCAATTTTGCGGGACTGAAAACGGAGGTTTTTTAAACCTTTGAACTTCTTCACCTCCTAATGCAAGTTTAGTTAGCTAACTTCCATTACTTAACCTCTATAATCTGAATACAAGTAGTATGAAATATCAAGTGCAATGAATATAGTACCTCTTCTTATAAAAAAAAAGAAGGTAACTTTGGATGCTTTTGTTTTCGTTTTCGATGTTATGTGTTTATGATAATTTAGTAATTTGCATCAATGTACCTCCTTCCGTTGGATTCCTCATTCTTTCTGCTGTTTATTAGTCTGCGGGGCTTCCATGGACTGTGGCTAAAGGGCAGGACACATTCACACCCATAAGCTCAGTGGTAAAAATTCATTTGCTTTTCCGTATTCTGTTTTTCTTATCTAGCTTATGAGAACATCAACAAGACATCAACTCGAATTCTAAAGTTTATTTCCTAGGGATAGATGAAGAATTTGAATGGATTTCAATAGAATGGAACGTACTCCCTAAATAAACCTTGCTCTTATAGAACCAAAGATTAAAGCAACCTTGGTGTATTTATAACAATGTATTACTCTCTTAAGAGGAAAATGGTGGAGAAATTGATTTTTCCAAAAAAACTGATCTCATGTGTTCCTTTTTATCAGTTACTGTTGTTGGTCGTGGTTTTGATTATCTGATGTTGAAAAACTCTTTGCAGCTTCCAGTTTCAAGCGTCCCGGATCCTGATAATTTGGAACTGTGGTTAAAGGTCTCGAGACCATTCTCTTCTTGACACTTTTTCACATTCTTTTGAAATTCGGTTATTGAGCTGACACTGTTCATGTTAATTTACAACTTCAGGTAGATGGAGAAATACGGCAGAAGGGTACGACCAAAGATATGATATTTAGAATCCCGTATCTTATTAGTCATATAAGTACGATCATGACACTTTATGAAGGGGATGTTATATTAACAGGTAGCCTATTGAATTCTTTCTTATCAGTATTTGGCTTTGATTATCAGGAAAAGAATATAGACATCCACTTCTCCTTTTACCTGTTTTGATTCAAATTTTAGGTTTTGATTGTTGGTGACGAAAAATCATCCACTTCGATTTTAAAGTTAATCACTTTGACAGCCTCTGCATGAACTTCATAACCAAATATGTTCTGGTGTGCATTTTTGAGGTGGACTTATGGATTCCTTATTGAAGGCTTCACCCACTCGTCTAATTTTCATTAAGTGGTGTGTTAGTAGAGTGCATAAGCCCGTTTAGAGAACAGGGAAGAACTACATGTTCTTTAGTAAAGTATGGAACAAGCCTCGTCTATGACCTTGTCTTGCTTGCTTCTGGGAAAGCTTTTAAAACTAGATGATAGGCATCTTTTAATGGTAGAAGTACGAGTTTTTCGGCCTACATAGATAGAACTTTTTCTAACCTATACTTGCTCTCTTCATAGTCCTTAATTTGTATGATGCACTAACAGAGTCTGAAAATGAAATGAATCATATCTATAATTTTAGTAGTATTTAGGAAAATACAGTGTCCATCTACCCTGTTGTTTTGTTTAATTGTCTCACGAAGCTAAAATTTGCAACCTCGGACTGTATTTTGCAGGAACTCCGGAAGGTGTTGGCCCTGTAAAAGCAGGGCAAAAGATAACTGCCGGTATAACTGATCTTATAGATGTTCATTTTGATGTTGAGAAACGAACAAAACCAGGAAGCTGTTGAGCAAACCCTCCATTGATCACTAACCAACCTGATCGAATACTTTCCAGTTTACACTTCTTCGCTCGACATTGTTTGGAGCTGCTGCTGCGCTCAAAGCCCTGCCTTCAAATATCAAATGGAATGTTTTACATTTGAAACGAACTGTACTATGGAAGATTTTTCAGACATGGGACTAGGATTCATAATCATTGGGCATGGTAAGTGTAATAATTGTAATACATGATATATAGGAGGTGGAATCTCAGTTATTGATAAACTTTTTCACTCAAAGGCCTAATGTGTAATAATAGATTGAACAACAATAACAACAACAAAGCCGTAGGCCCGATATGATTCGGGGTCGGTTAAATACATGGTTAGTTTTGAGTTATCATAAGATCTCGTGGCGGGTGCACCCTAGATTTGCGCCTCTACCCAGGTGGAGGCGCCAAATGGGGTGCATAGATTCAAGAAAGAACTTGTTTTATCACAAAAGATTAAAGGGGAAAGTACAAATAAAACCCATGTGGTTACAATGTTTTGCAAATAGAGGAATGTGGTTTACAAAGTTGACAAATAAAGGAAATTGACTAACATCATTTGCCACATCATCAAGTCAATCTTCCACGTCATCAAGTCAACATGACATGTCATCAAAAAATTAATATTTTATTATGCCATGTCATCAAAGTCAACAAGTTAACATGACACGTCATCAAAGTCAATATGACATGTCATCAAAGACTAACACATTTAGTCAAATTCTTTTACTTGTCAATTTTGTAAACCACATGCCTCATTTTGCAAAATATAAAACCACATTCCTCTATTTGCAAATTCATGAAACCACAAGGGTTTTATTTGTACTTTTCCTAAGATTAAAACCATCGTATTTTCTATAGTAACTCTATTTTATATTTTTATAAATTAGTTGTTACTTTATATATTTTTGTCTTTGATTATATAAATTTCTTGTCTAATTGTTGTTAAGCAATGCCAATTTGACCTTACAGGCCCTTGAATCTCAATATTGAGAATTCAACTTGATCCGTTCATCTAATCTTTCTCGTGCGCTCTAACCTAACTTATTCCCAATGAACTATCGACTAGATTTCGAAAATTTTCAACCATCTAAATATATCTAACATCTTTTACTATATTAATTCATTGTTAATTGTCCTAACTAACGTGTTATTGCGCACACATCAAGTATAATTCTTTTAATTTTATATCAAATTAATGAATGGATAAGTTTGGGTGTAGGCTATGGTCACTTTGTTTTTCCTCTACTTTGTTTGTACTTTGTCCTATCCACCATTAGATTAGGTTTTAACCCATGATCTAATGGTGGACAAAACAAAGTAATGGTTACTTTGTGAAAAACAAAGTGACCCTAGAATTTCCCATAAGTTTGACAATATGTTAATTATAGTTAAATTATTTAAAATTATTATGGGTCACGCGTTTGGTAATTATATTGCATATAATGCACGTGAAGCTTTGATGTTTATTATCACGATTTTCTTGTTTTATATGTAATCATACCATTTCTCATTTATAATAAGTAATTTGAAACAGATATAAATTATGAATTCCAAGGTTTTAATAAACCATTATAATATCTTAAGAATTATTTTTTCTTTTTCTTTTAAAAATAAAAATTGAGAAAGGAATTGTGGTCACTATATTAAAAACAATATCCTACTTAGAAAGAAAACAATTGTAATAATAGAGAAAATATGATAATAATAATAATAATAATAACAATAAAATATGCAATTTCATTATCCAATCAAATGTAGTTTTCAATATTTTGTCATCCAATTTGGCTTAAATTGCTCATGTAAATAAATAGAATTTTGTAATAAAAATAAATAAATACAATTTTGAAAATTTGACATAACAGTTAAATAAATAATTAATAAAAGTAAGCGGTCTATTGTATTAAAAAAAAATTGATCTTATTTGAAAACTTTATGGACTCTGTTGTAAACAATTGTAGACTAATTGTTTAGAGACTGTCTAAACGTTCAAAAACGAATTTCTCATTTGAATTGATTGTACCGCTTAGACATTTGAAAGTCAACTTATCTTCAAATAATTTTGGAAGGTCCCATATCGCTCAATTAAAAACTTTTACTATGGACCAGGTGCAATGGTCGGAATCGGGTCAATAAAAATAGAAATGCATATCACATTACTAAATGAATGATTAATGTTATAAAAAAAAAGCTATATAAATGTCACATGTTTATTAGTCGAGTCCACCAATCAATACCAAAAAATTGATAATGATAAAATTATAGGGACAATTTTGAAACTTTATTTTCCAATAATTTCCCATTTACTAGTTCCAACGGCCATGTATCCCACCTTGAGCCCCTAAAGCCCACCATGTTGTTCCTCCATTAACTAGAAAAACGCATTTAAAAAAGGATCTCACCTTTCTCTCTCCCCATTTCCCCCCCTTCTCTCTCCTCTTTTCACTCTCTTTTTTCTCCTCAAAACAACACTAAAATGGCGAACAAGTCCCCCATTTTCCCCATGCCACAACCTCACCATTTCAGCGACTACGGCTTCGATCCTCAAATCAACTATTTTCAGGTACTCCATTTCATAACTTCTTTTCAATTTAGTCCTTTTTTATGCCACCGAACACGACTTGAGTTTTACGGTTCTTTATGATAGTTTATGTTAATAAATTCTGAATCATTTCGAGACTAAAACTTTGTTATTGTTGTTTATTTCTTGGAAGAAGCAAGAAAGCACGAACCCATTTTACTTTATGTGGCCGATAGTATTACAGTTCTTTATGATGATTCATATTAGTAGACTTCGAATCAAACCATTTTGAGACTAAGGCATTATTCTTGTTATACAGTTCTTGGAAGAAGCAAGAAAACACAAACGCGATACGCCGTCGTTTAAACCGATAGATTCGCTCCATTTCAAGCTCCAAAAACCCATATCCAAAGACGAATCGGGTCGGAAAACCCACAAGAAAAAACGGTGGTGGAAGAAAGCTTTCGTCTTCATTAAACGGAAATGGGTCCAGACCCGAATAGAAGATGAAGAAGATGAAGATGTTCATAGAGCTAGAGCAAAAGCATTTCGCGGGTCAATTTCTGGTCCCGTTTATATAACCGAGAGTCGAAGCGGGTCAAGTACTCCTTACCGGACGAATTCGGGTCCGGTCGCCGGAAATTTGACGTCGGCGAGTAAAGGGGATTTGGGGATACCGTATTTGAGTTTGAGGCAGCTTAATATGGAGCAGCAAGAGCAAAGATTGTCGACTTCTAATGCTATGCCAATATATTTAGTGACTTAATTGAATAAATTGAAAAGTTTGGGTTTTCAATTTAGTCCTTTAAGATTTTGGGTTTAGGATGTGATTGAATAGAATGCTAACTTGTGGGTATGGAATGGTTAAATGTTTTTGTTAGTATGGTTTTGTTATTGGGTTGGCCATTTCTTTCTGGTGGGGTGAGGTCCAAATTTAGCTCTATGGTTATTTGAATGAGAGCGGAATTTTGTGTAATTTTAGTTTCAATGTTAATTGAATAGTGTAATTTTAATTGCTTTCTCGGCACTAAGACGATTGTTTTGGATATTGATTTGGTGACGTGAAGCTCTCGTATATGGGGTGGTAGTAGAGAAGTGCTAGAGAGGCCGCTCTACAACGACTGGAATTGCACCTATCAGAGATGATTTTGATTACTATTGTCGTTTTAAGGAGTAATGTTTCGACCGGTTTAACTAAAATAATTAAAGAAAATACATCCGTACCCCTTAATGTTTGATCTCTGTTTTTACCGCTTCTTGCATGTCAAATATTTTGATTAAATGTGTATTCCTATCGTTGGAATTCAATCTCCGGTCCACTCTATCAATTAAAGTCTTTTGTGTACATTTTGACTCGAATTCGAAACTCTACTTAAGTGACTTAATGTCTCTTAAACACCCAAAACAAACTCAATTAGTTAAGATATATATATGGTTTTGAGAAGAGGGAAAAGTTGTTTGATATTTTTGGAGGATATGGTTGAAATGGATGCTCTTTTGTTAATGTTTATTGCTCCTTTTTATTTAATGATTTCTGCAACTAAAATAGACTACTCACCAGAAGTAGTTTGACTAGGCCACTTCACTACTTCATTTGCCTTTCTTTTTATTTAATGTTCAAATTCTCATAATCTTGTTGGGAATTATTTTATTATTATAAACAATACCCATTGATAGATCTTAGGAGGAGTCACGTTATATTAAATTGCAATTAATTCAACCTGTAAAGATAACATTTTCTTGAAAGAATCTCAAAAAATTAACATTAGTTCAACTAGAAATGTGTATTTACTTCTCTCAAAAAAAAAAAACCAAAGAAATGTGCATTTACATTTCAATGTATCAAATAGAAGTTTATCCTACAATCCTACAAGATGGTCAAATAGGATCAAACTTATCTTTACCTTATATAAATTTTAGTTGATTAGCTTGACGGGATCATACTTTTAGACAATTTTTTATAATTAACTTATGTATCTCGAGTCTAAGATTTTGACAAGTTTATTTAATCGTGCTAGTACTATAATAAATATAGTAGACATAATTTATATTCACATTGTTCAATAAAATAGCTCACAAAAGTATATAAAAGTATTTATCCCGACCTTAGAAGTAATATATCTATTCTTATCTAAAAAATTTGCTACAAAAGTTTGATATTTACCAAAACCAATAGTATTCAAATATTTTTAAACTTTATCCTATTAATTAGCCAGTAGGTTGAAATGGGAAGGAGTACTAAATAGTAGTCAAATTTGATTTAAATAGATTAAGATACTCATATTTTAAAATTTGAGATTTGAAATTGAGATTTAGCACTATATATAGTGAAATTTAATTTTAAAAATAAGTATATATTAAATAAATAACGGTTGCCTAAAGTACTTGTATAAGTGATGAAAGGGTCAATGATCTATACCCACACGGCAATGCAATATAAGTGGCCTAGTACTAGCCTTAGGATCAGCAAAAATAATTCAATCAAATTGATATACTATAAAGGGAATTAATTGTTTCATAATTATTTAGAACATTTAATTTTTCGCTATATCACTTTAATTTTGAGAGCTTGTTTGAAAAAAATTCAAATATGAGGATATCCAATTTAGGCCATGTTTATTTGCTGAAATAGATTGGATTCAAATGAGGCATTCCAAAAGACTTGGGATACTAATCTTGATGTGTTAGGCTTTTCTTAACAATTGGGTTGGCCGTTGAAAGAATTCTGATCAGTAATTTTAAAAAGAGCAAAGTTCTATAAATAAATAAAAAAATAGTAAAGTTAACAGAGTAAAGAGAGTACGTCTGAAAAGTACTAAAAACTTACTATTGTTGAGATATTTATAGACAGATCATGTTTGTCAACTGTATCTTAAAATAGAATCCTTTCTTATTTCAGACGCTCTTATATGTTGTCAATAAATATTGACAATTATTTTTGGTTCACTTGTCATTATATTAATCGAGAAAATCAAATTGATCATCTTTTTTGTGACATATTGAAAATATTGAGTTCGACGGAGATCTCATAATCCTCTTGTGACATAGTCCAAATGACCACCTAAATATTTGATGATGAATTGAAAATGAGATATAACGATTGTCGTTGGAATTTTTTGAAATTAAATTTAAGATTTGAATAAAAATAAAAAAGAGTAGTGAGTATGATTAAAAACAAAAGGACATGTTAACTGCTAAGCTCCAAAATAAGGTGCGGCGGCCACCATGTGCATCTATCCTGCAAACATCACATTCGGACATCCCCTCCTACTCCTATCTTACTAACCTTTTCCTATCTATCCTTTTCCAGTATTGAACATCAAACAACTAGTGTCACCGTGACACATTTGGACTATGTCAAATTTTAGTGAGACGTCATAACTTTTTCTGAGTTTGCGTTAGCCAACCGATATTAAAGGGGCTATCTCGTAGGTCTATATCTTGTCGCTTTCAATGTTGACATTTTGATCTAAAAGATCTTTATGTGTATCGTGATAAATGCAATATTCATTGATAGGAATTGCTTGTGATGGATATATTTATATTTGTTGGTTATTTTTGCATAACAGATTGAATTCATGACTGCAATTTTCTTGAATTGTTCAGCTTCTTTTTATGATAAATGGATGCATAAGATGCCCAAACCTCCGATAGATTCGCCTTGCCTCTGTTTAAAACCTCGACTCTCGTAGGAGCACATATTGTGGAGACATTCGCTTATATTGCTCGAAGAACAAATGCTTGTTTTCCTCGTCTCTCAATGGACTTGGATGGATCGCTTGAATTAATTTAACTGATGATCTAGAGGTGATGGAGATTGTACGCCGAAAAGGTCAATGTATATACTGCTTAAACTCCTTTAGGACACACCACCAACACCTATTGACAATTAGAAACATGTCTACTAAGCTTTCTTGAACCTTTGCCAATACATTGAATAAGTTACTTATAAATTATATATTTTCGAGATATAATTGTAGTAAAAGTTTCTCAAATTTTTATAGAAAAATACCGATATGTATATGTGTTTTGAGATGGTGAGGTCTAAGCATATATCTTAAGAGATGACGATGATATATGAATGAATTGACAGTAATTGATGAAAAAAATGATTAGATTTTATTGATAAAATTTATTTCTAATGAACATAAGACCTACGATATTGAATTCGAACTTTGTTATTAGACTCAGACGGAATTTACATATAACTTCGACCATGTAACATAACACATTCTAAGCCCAAAAAAGATCACATTCTTATCTCACATGACATTTGGTTGTCATATAGTCCATTATTTTGTTAAAGAAGAACAAGTTTGTTGAGTTGATGCCTTAATTTCACCAAGATATCTTAAACAAGCATTCAAATATCCCCAAGAATTTTCAATTTGAAATTGTTTTTCAAATGTTTTTGAGTAAGCCCATTAACTCGACCCGTAGCATTTTAAAGATCCATTTCAGCAGATAAACCCATTACAAATGGGCTTGCCCACTGCATATGGGCTTTTATGCTGAAATGGATAAAATGCCATGTGCGTCATTAATGATGTTATCATCCCAAATGTACGGGCACAACTATATAACATTATAATGTTTTAAGTAAATTTGATTATGGTCTCATTAATGATGTTAGCATTTGTTTGGCTACTTTAGGTGAGGAGTGGGGGTGTACTACGTTCTCAATTTATCCTTGGAAGAAAGGATTCCGTGAGGGTGTAGTTGAAGTGGATTTGCTGGTCGTTATTCGGGTTTTGTTTTGTCAGGATGGATATCGTCTTTGTTATGTATATTTGATTAAATGGCGTAAAATCGTACTTAAGCAGAATTGGGATGTCAGGATTCTTCATACTTTTCGAGAAGGTAAAAGAGTAACTGATTGAATGACGAATTTTACAGTAATTTGTTCTTTATATCATCACACGTGTGTTTTGCCGCCTGTAGACTTGCATGATCTCATTTTTACTGGTATATATGATTTAAGCATCTTGTGTCAATTTTGCTTGGAGTTTCTACTTTTCTTTTGTATTTTGAGACGCAGAAAAAAGTAAAATTTGTTTCGAATGTACCTTTCAGTACCTTGTTCTATATAACTAGAACTTATTTTGAAAAATTGATTATGTGTAGGTTTAATGCATTGAAAGATTATTATATTTGGCTCAAAAGCAAATGTTTAAACTTATAGAGTGTCCACTTCACTACATGAATTTGCTTAAAGTGATTTATTTGACACTTGATTTTTCTTAAAATGATTTACAAGTCTCTAAATTTTGTTTAAATAGATATGTTCACTCCTTCAACTTGTATAAAATTGTATGATTGACAATGTTTTAAAATTTACTCATGTTTGTCACATGTTTAATGAGCTAACAAATTTATGAAGCTAACGAGATACTTTATAAATTAGGAAGTCAATCCTCTTTTTAAGCAAATTGCAATGGAATTATAATACATTAAGCCTTGAAATTATATTAGTTAACTTTTGATGTTGAGTATCATATTTAATATAATACTTCAACAAATAATGTGACAAACTGGAAAAGTTATAACTCATTACATAGATTTTAAAAATGTTTAGTTCTTCATCAGAATGTTCTTTCCATTTTGCTTTTAGAAAATATTGATTTATTTATTTCATGCCAACGTAAAAGGCTTTCAACATGTTAACATTTTCGCATTATAATATTTATCCACTTGAATTTTCATTTCTAGAATCTCATATTGAAGAGAATAATTATGTTTCAATCATTCTCAAATCATGCTCTACAAAGATTTTGTCACTAAAATTAAATTTTGGTTTAAGAAGCATATATTATTTTGACCTGATGTTGTTTATTATTTGTGTTAGAGCTAGTAACTGTTGCATAAAGTTACCAAAAAAAAGTAACTGTTGCATAAAGAGAGAGTTTGATATGTTTCGGCTAGAAAATAAAAGTAAAAACTAATAGATATTGGTGTAGATTATGGTGACTTTTTCTTTTATTTACTTTGTTTTCACTTTATTTTATTTATCATTAGATTGTTTTTTACTCTATGATCTAATGGTGGATAAAACAAAATAATAGTCAACTTGTAAAAAACAAAGTAACTATAGAATTTTTCATAAATATTAATTAATTTCTTTTAATTAACTTTATATATTTCTCAATTTTATCCCTTTTTTTAAGGGGATATCCAAAATAATATAAAACAACACTTGATTGAACTATTGCTTTAGTTGGTAAATATAGTTTTTCTCTTCTTTTTTACGTACCTTTTGACTAATTAAAGTACATAGTTTAAGACTTCAAGTAACATAAGTATTGTAAAACACCTCTAATTTTGATTATTAAAAAGACAAATTGAGAAACACCCACTGTTTAAGTTAGGTATAACTTTTATCAAACTCAACTTTCCATTTCATCACCTTTGTGTGTTTATCCACAACGTGACTCCTCAATTTTGTTCTTGGCACAAATTTTTCATGAAATTTATTCACTTCCCAATATTAAAATCCAATGATTAAAATTTATAAATTAGATGACAACATTCAATGTGTATTCGGAAACCAGTTATACATATTAAAATTTTTTAGTGAAATTTACAACCTTTCAGTTCATATATTGCCCAATATATTATAGACAAGTCACATTTTCTATACTCGTTTGTTTGACCTTTTAGTTAAATTGACTTAACGAATTAAAATCATATCGTGTCAACTTATATAATAAGCGAATTACATCAGAATTCACTTAAATGGATCACGAGAATTACTCGACACCACTTGTTTATAACTCACGAACTCATATGACTCTTTTACAAATGAATAAAGGCTTAAAATATTGCCATAGGAATAAATAATCACGAAAAAACAGTTGAGTCAGCGATAATTCCTATTCAACTGCCTATTTAACAAAAGTAAAATCGAATAATCTTTATCCAATTTTAAATTTGCATAGAAATTGGATGAAGTTTGTCCTATTTATGAACAATGTAGTTAACCACATATGGTATGTTTGTCCGACATGAAAGTTAGACAAACTTTATCCGATTTATGGTTAAATAAATGGGACAAAGTTTGTTCGACTTCCATATGAAATATACTTTTTTTATGTTAAACATCCTAAATTAGTTTAACCATAAATCGGATAAAGTTTGTCCGACTTTCATGCCAAACAAAACACACCATATATAGTTAACTGCATTATTTATAAATCGGACAAACTTTATCCAATTTTTTTACAAACTTAAAGACGGGCAAAAATCGTTCGATTTTACTTTAGTCAAATGGACAGTAGAACCGGAATTATCTCTGACTCGAGTGTTTTTATGTGTTTATTTCTTCCTAATGCACTATTTTAAACCTTTATTCTTTACAAATGGGACCTTTGTGAAAAACGTTGCCTTATCCATCATAAATACACTTGTCCATTCCACAAACAACCACCCAATAGCGACAATAAATGGCGACAAAACCCATAATATCTCCGTCCCTATTTATTATCACCACCACCTCAACATTTTCTCTCCTCATTTCCCTCTCATTTTCTCAGCAACCAAACACACTCTCCTGCACTCCATACCCAATCCCCCAATTCCAAACCCTAATCAACCAAACCCTTCCCCATTTCCACCACCCAATGGACTCAATCGAGCACCGGACCCTCAAAATCAACGGAATCAACATCCATCTCGCCGAAATCGGGCCCTCCAACGGCCCGATAATCCTCTTCATCCACGGTTTCCCCGAGCTCTGGTACTCCTGGCGGCACCAGATGGTGGCTCTCGCCGCCCAGGGGTACAGAGCCGTGGCCCCGGACATGCGTGGATTCGGGGACACGGATGCCCCCCAAGATAAGGAGAGTTATACATGTTTGCATATTGTTGGGGATCTGGTTGGGATAATAGATGCTGTAGCGCCCGCGGAGCAGAAGGTTTTCGTCGTGGGGCATGATTGGGGGGCGTATATGGCCTGGATGTTGTGCTTGTTTCGCCCCGATAGGGTTAGGGCTTTGGTGAATTTGAGTGTCAGTTTCCCGGCGAGGAACCCGAAAATGAAGATCACCACGGTGTTGAAGGCGGTTTACGGGGAGGATTATTATATGTGCAGGATTCAGGTGAGGGTTTTTTGCATGGTGATTTGCTTTTAGATCATTGTTTAATCTAAAGGTACAAATTTATGGGCTAATTAATAATTTTTTGGGCCAGATTTGGAATAAGTTACTTTAACACCTGAATTATAAGGTACACATGTATAGGTTGTCAAATTGAAGGACCACTAATGCATTAAGCCTTAAATAAATGATAATGTACATATTCAATCGAGTATTAGTTGAGTATTACCAACATTGAGAGGAAAGCTTGATACCGTAATCCATGAAACTGTTCTCCCGAAACAGTATTAGTCGGCATCCACGCTTCAGACTAGTCGCGTCCATTGTGTATTCGGAAAACAATTATATAACAAAAAAGAAAGTTTTCTAGTGAAAAAAATATTAAATGTATAGTGGTATATTAGTACACTAATTGTTAGTGTATAGTTAAAAGAGAAATTGCATATATTTCCTGAGACGTGAGAATTAGTTATTTTTTATATATTTATGGGACGGAGGAGTAATTATTTAGATTGGTCATTCAACATCAGATCTAGAGATATTAAAATCATCTTAAAGATTATATTCAGTAAATTTAGCTAACCATGTGGTCGTGGTAGAGTTTCAGAATCCAGTCCGATCCTCACATTTAGAGTAGAAAGAATTTTTGGAATAGAAATAATTTCCATAACCATCAGTCCCATCCTTAGAAATGCAACCCATCTGCAAACCGGAATAGTGACGACCGGTTGGCGGGGGATACACTGGTGGACCAAAAATTAAATAAATCTAAATTCAAGATCCATGTGAATAACTAATGTTTTGTATGTGAACAAATTTCATGATTTTTAGATGGTACAATATTAGAGTATGATTCAAAAAGGCCATTTAGTATAAATTTAGCCTAGTAAAATTTTAGAGTCTATGATTCAACAAAAGTTATTTTCTCATAATCTGTTTTTGTCACCTAAGCTATAACTATAGCCTTATAGTTTTAGGCTTTAGCATATAAAACTATGCTATTTTTGGAGATGAAGTAATTTCGAACTTCATAAGCTTCTATTAATTCAGTTCCACATGTGCACCGTCTAAGCATCGGAATAACAGTAAAAGTTGTTCTTTTCAATTTTCGTGTCGAGTAGCAAGTTCAGAGTGTTTTGGTCTATAAGGTCGAAGGTCTAAATCCTTATACTTACGTTGTCAGTACAATTTCAACAGATAGTAAGACACGAATTTGTACCGGGTGTAGCTGTAAATAGTGGAATATTATCACTGTTATATTAATTTTGTTCTTTCTCCTTGGATTTCTTGCATGGTGACTGTTTAAGCATATTATAATAATCTTGATTTCTTCCAAAGTTAGTGGATTAATTATTTTATTTAAAGCAAGATTATTTTATTAATTTGGGAGACCAATTGGATTCTTAATTAGTTTTTAATTTGATTTTTGTTGTTGTCATAGAATCCAGGAGAGGTTGAAGCTGAGTTTGCAGAGCTTGGTACTGAAAGAATAATCAAAGAATTTTTAACATACAGACATCCAGGTCCTCTTTTCTTACCTAAAGGCCAATGCTTCAGCCGGTCACCCGACAGTCCACTTGTCTTGCCGTCTTGGTTGTCCGAGGAAGAAGTTCAGTACTTCACCAGCAAATTTGAGAAAACTGGCTTCACCGGTGGATTGAATTACTACCGTAATTTGGACCTGTATGTCATTTGACCCCCTGAAATAGCTTGCTTATATGATTCGGTATTGATAGTGTTAGAGTCAATCCACACTGAGGGCGGATTTTAGTCTTGCAATGGTGAGAAAATTAGGCCTCCAACGCGCTAAAACTTAGTTTTGGTGTGCTGGGACTAGAAAATTTAAAGTCGGTAGCAACTTGACCGTTTTAGATTATTAAAATAATATTACAAATACGTCAATATAGATAAACGTTAAAGACGTTGCCAAGGCAGCTGAGAGACATATGGTCCAGGGTCATGGGCTAGCTCCGCCCCCGGGTAATTAAGACTCTTAGGTTAAAATGTTAAATGATTCTTTGATATTATGTCAGTTTGCTTAGTTTTCTTAGATTGTGAGGTAACGGATTCAGTGTCGGATGTTGCTACAATTGCACTAGATTTTCCGACATCTGATGACAATTTCAGAAAACTGGTGTCGGATACTTATATTTGACCCTGAAACTAGTGAATGCTTACCAGGCTTTTGCATTTAGAACTTGTGTTTCACACAGGTTTAGATATGCACTTTGTCACATCTTAACCAAGTTTTACTTTTGGATACATCTATAGAATCAGCGATTAAGATTTCACAATCTTATTATTGTTGTGAATGAAAATGCAGGAATTGGGAACTAACAGCACCGTGGACGGGGGCGCAAGTGAAAGTGCCAGTGAAATTCATAGTAGGAGATCAAGATCTGACCTATAATTCATTGAATAATAAAGACTATATAGAGAAAGGTGCATTCAAGAAAAATGTACCATTCTTGCAAGAAGTTGTTGTAATGGAAGGTGTTGCACATTTTATCCAGCAAGAAAAGCCTACTGAGATTAGCAATCACATTTCTGATTTCTTTCAGAAATTCTAATTTCCTACTTCTTCCAACAGTGTTTACGTTGATTGTGAATGACCGAATGAAAATGGAAATTTGTTAGATTTGACAAGTAGATCCAACGGTGAATAACTAAAATCATTTGGTCTTTTGGGTTAGAGTGAACATGTTGCTCCTTCGAGATTGTCTCGTGTGAATTGATGTTTATTTTTTATTTTTTGGAAAGTTTTAATCGATTTCTGGGTACGGGGGTTTGTCAGGCACCCTATAGAGGATCTTCTTCCAACAAAAATGTTATGTGGACATCAGGACTCCCAAGACTTGTATTGATGTGTATTATGTGATGGCGTGTGTTGCTTTTGAATAAATGGTGATAGTTTTGTGATGAGTATGTAAATTTGTGTAAATGGTGATAATTTTGTCATCAGAATTTACTCTATGAATATGTATGATTTACATTTTAACTTTTATCCAGTAATAAGATTTAACTTTGTGTACGTGCATATGAAATTTGACTTTTCCAAGGAAAGAGGAATTTTATAAGATATAATAATTTTATTTTATTTTTGCTGATACATATGAGATGAGATGAGATGAGATGAGCATCTCACGACGAGTTGAGTTCGTATGTAGTTTCTTTCTTCTTAGATTTATGTTCTTTCTTATTTCTTTCCGTGTTACATTAGCCTAGGTTGAAAGCCCACTTAATTAGCAAGCCCAGTTTACCTTGGTACTCTCAGGCCCAAATTGATGATATCTATTACAAAATGAGAAATTCAAGTAAACTTTTTAACTTTTTGATATAAATCTAAAACACATATACCTTCACATTCAAACATACTTTTTATGGAAAATTTGTTCTGAAATTTACATCTTTTTCTGAATAGTTAATAAAATTCATCGAAAATTTGTGTGAACTCAAACATCTAATCGTGCAAATTTTAGGTTCCATAGTTGTCCATTATCCGGTTTAAGGAGCGTGTTAAATATGCACATTATCTTAAGTCATCAATTAGAATGAGACTATTGTTTCTTTTTACGAGTATGAAAAAATCTAATTTTTTTTTGCTAATTTGAAAGTTTGGAGATACAATACAAGAACTTCCCAAGAAGTTGCCTATCCTAGTATTATTCTCGTTCAAGCACATTTGACTTCGAAGTTCTGATGAAATTTGTTGCTAATTATCCAATGAAACTAATCAAACACTCTAAAGTGTTGCTTTAAAAAAAAAAAAAAATTTACTAGTGAAGAAAACGTTGCCTTTTATATTTTTAATATTTGACTATACAAACAAACGATATTATATATATATATATATATATATATATATATATATATATAATGAGGTCTCTTTTTTATGGTTGAATTGAATTAAAATTAATTTGAATTGAACTAAAATGGCTTAATTTGATTGAATGACTAGTTATTTTTAATAAATTTAGCTGAAGTTAACTATAAGTTAAAAGAATGGAATCTTAAATATAAATAATGTAAGAAACACAGTCCAAAATTGATATTTTTTATTTGATTTTACTCACAATAACACACTATCCCATATTAATAATTTTTTGATATTAGTTTTTATGAAAATGAAAAACATGAGAGTGATTATAATCTAATCAGTTGACTATGCAGAAGACGGAAAAAGAAAACGAGTTGAAACTTCTTCAAACAAACCCTTTATTTATGTTACATTTTTTATATATATATTTTTTGTGTGTCAAAAAATACTTAATTATGTAGAAAGTGGATTAAGAAACGAGTGAAATCATATCACTATCAACTAAATTAACAAACAACTTAAACTCGTTTTTCCTTGTCCATTACGAAATAAATTTGTCAGTGTTTGACTTTCAACAACTATTAACTACTTTCTTATCTTCATTAATTAGTTACTTGGAAATTTTAGATACTATCACCCATTAGACTACCAAAAGAAAAGTCCTCTTTAAAACAATGTTAGTTAATTATTGTGTTCAAAATTTATGTGATTCATCTTACTCCGTTTCGCTTTCTCGCAACCGTATTTGAACAGTTTCTTGGTCAGTTCGATCAGATTAGATTCAGTGTTTTAATTGAATTTTTTCTATGAACTTTGTTATGTCTTATAGGGAAACAGTGCAACAGATGCTTTAAATATGGTTAGACTAGTAGCATTTTTCTTTGGTGGCATTCTAGCCCTGATTTTTGTAGTTCTTTTTAATAAGATTAGAGTTTTAACGTTCTTTCTTTTTGCGGTGAGAATGCCAATGAAATGTTCGCTCTTAAAGATCTATCTTGCCTCAGCATTTAATAAAAGAAAAAATTATTGTTAACCACTCTACCCAAAGTATATCAACGAGTCGAGAAATTATAATATGCCATCACAGTGCCAACTAGGATTTCCTAGTTGGTCCATCACACCAATTAAAACTATACATGTGACCTCATTAATACAAATCACCAAGGCTTTAATTTTAGTAAATTAATTATCCACTGTGCCATTCTCCTCTCATCTCTGCGATTTTTTCTTGTGAAAACCTAGCCTCCATAACCACTTCATCCTTTTCTTTTTTTAATTGTTGTTATTCTTCCATCTTCGATTTCTTCCATCTGCGATCTTCTTCAACTATCAGTGTTCAACGAGGGTTTATCCCTTTTCAATTTTGAAATTACAGTTTCTCCCCTTCACGCCCTGAGTTTTCTTAATGATTTTTTGAAATTAATGGTTCCGTTTGTGTTTCAGGATTATGATTTCGGCATTTGCGTTTTTGATGGGTTGTCGTTGATGAATCAATGTTCAACGATAGCTTCTACAAACAAAATTGTAAGCGTTAACTGCCATTATTTTTTATATTTTTTCTATTCAATGTTAAATCAATTTCCCCCTTTACCTTACCTCCTTCTAATGAAGATATGAACGATGGTTGTCTGGAACAGAATATACGCCCTCTATTTCTCCCAAAGGGAAGCTGAAATTGCAGGACGCTTCACACCTGCTGGGTGTAATTTCTTCTAATCAGGTGATTTTGACTAAATCAGATACCAGTTTGCATTATTTTAGAGTATTGTTATTCTACTTCTTCTGAGAAACATGAAATATACTCTTCCTCATCTTCATTCATATTTTATGTCCTGGGATCCAGATATTATAATACCATTATGAATCGCCGCCAAAGTCTTTTTGAACTATAATAAAGAACAGACTCTAGGTATACATAGGATTAAGGGATTCATATGTTGCTTTCTTGTTCATGTCATGATGCAATGCCCAATTTTTTCATGGCTTCTTTCTTTTTGCTAATTCATTGGGATTCGGCAAGCTTTCTCTTGCTTATGCTTTTCTTTGTTTTTCATCTCCTTTGTGGATTCAGCTTTCAGACTTGAAGTTCATTCTAGAACAAAATTTAAGCATTTACAATTATTCTTAGATTAGATGAGGATCAAGGATAAAATTCTGCTTGTTGGCTGTTGGAAATTGATTGGCTTGTGTCACTTTCAGATTTGTTGATCAATATATTAATTTGCTTGTTTATCTATTCAAACTTTGGATGATAAAATAAATGTTAGAATGATATTAAATCAAAAGCCCAGCTTGTTAGTCTAATTTTGGAAGGTATTATATTATTTCCAAGAGAGTTGAGTCTTTTTATGTATAGGGGATGTTATAATATTGGATGTGAAGGTTATGAAGTGCGAGTATTTAGATCATGTAATATATTTCCGCAGTTCAAATTTATATAATGTTGAATGGTTTGCTTCTTGTAGGTTTGCTTCTTGTAGACAACTATTGTAATTGAAAAGAAGGAACTCATGGAAGCATATGTAATTCTGGCAAAAATTGATTGATTTTGGCAAAGCTATTAGTCCCTTAAACCATTTCTTCTAAAATTTAGTATCTTAATTATTTGAATAATGTAGCTTCTACCAATAATCTTGTTCGTGTTTCTCTTGGCTTAGTATTCTTCTCAGAGACATTGGCGCATTGAAAGAGATGACGGGCAAAGAAGAAGTAGATTTTGATTTGCCAAATCTGATTCAAACTACATAGACTCATTTGTGTATAGTTTTCTCATGTTCTTATTGAAATTGGTGTCTCCGCCAAACCTTGTTAGAAATTGCACCATTGTATATTCTACACACTTTAGCTTCTTATCATCAATAATTAATGCAATATTTTTTATCAGAAATTTATTCTCTTGTTTCCACTAGTTTCCGACGTATAAATGCTTCAATCTCATGTTTTTTATTTGATATTAGCCCTCTATATATTTAGTTCTAATATCCTTTCATATTTGAGCATAAGCACTCAATTGCTTTGTGTTTTTAGTAAAATGCCACAAATTATGTACGTATAATATTTTATCCATTAAGATGTAATTCTTGTAAGAAATAAATTGGGGTTGTGACTAATCAACTAATAAGTTTCGTCTAATTAGAATCCTACAAAATGAGTTGTTTATCAACATAGCAAATACATGTATATACAATAACACACCAACATGTGACTGAAAATTAATAAATCGGTTATTAGCACAATGCATAACTAGTTAGATGAAAAATTGTGAATTCGAATGGTAGGATAAAAAGTGAAACATTCATGACAAAAGAGAGTTCTTATCATCTATATAATGTATATAAAAAGCAAAACAAAACAAACAATAAAAAAATAGCTCCAACACATTGGTGAGAGGATTGTAGATATCCATGGTGAATTCATGCTCATTCTACTTTTTCGTTTCCAGACTTGAAGTTCATTCCTGGAACAAAATTTATTAGTTAGTATAATAAATACAAATGCTTATAAAATTGTCACAGAGATTAGAAGCTTACTTGATTCAAACTAGTATTTTGATTAATGTTTTGCATCATAGATGTGAAAGACATATTTGATGCAATATGATTATAGTTATATTGCATGTGCTACATAAGAAACCACCAAAATATTATCACATATAATATTATTTAAACAATCAATCTAAAAAAAATTCAAAACCTTACACATTTACCTGTTGCATTTGCATTGTAAATGGCAATGGCACAGATGAACAAATGTTTTCATGAGATATCATAGGAGTAAAATGATTCTGTAAAAACAACATAAATAGTAATTAGTTATACTATATCAAGCCAAAGATTATAAAATAATTTATTCAATCTTCGAGGTTATACTTTCACCTGTGAGGGTACCACCAAACTAGGTGAAATTTCTTTTGGTTGAGTTAGAACATCCTCGATTGCAGCAACTTTTTTCTTATCTAAAATTTTGGACAAAATTAATTAATAGCACACAAATAACAAAAATGACATTATTATGAAAATTGTAAGTAAGAAAGCGTACCTGATTTTTTTGTTCTTTTTTTTGCACTTGTTTTCCTCTTCTCAAAATGTCCTTTCAATCTTGCATTGCCAACTCCTTTCGGCTTAACCCGTGGAGGATTTAGAATTGTGACATTATTTTCACAATTATGGTCAGTGCTCATTTCATCATCAACATGATCGGATTCCAAGTTCAGTTTTTCTAATTCTTGCTCAACTTCCATCTCAATTCTAGTTAATGCATCTTTACAAATTTTTCTCGTTGCCGCAAATCATTGGCTTCTGAAAAATAACTTATACGCACGAGACATTAAGTGATTTCGAAAAATAGTTTCCGTCTCTTCAATACCACGCTTGCTTGAGTCTTCCGACTCCATGGATTTAATCACATTTGCCTTTGCACTTCGAGTCCACCTCTTCAAAATGTACTTTTCGGGTATTACCTTCACATTTTTCACACTAAGAATTCGTAATGCATCGGAACAAAGCATACCCATAGACTCAAATTTCTTACAGGTGCAACTAATGTCTAGTGTATCTGCATTAAAAACCACCGTTCGAGTTTTAGGATCTCTTCCTTCACCAATTACCTCAAAAGTGTATACATTCTCAAGTGATGAAACTTCTCTCCAAGTTTTTGCAATCCCATCCAGAAACGCATCCTCAAATACCTTGTACATTTTCAATGTGTAACCTCTTGCTACACTCTTCAATATACTGCTATTTTTTATTTTGATTAGAGGAATACCTTGTTTGCAACGAAAGTCTTCAGATGCTTCACCCTCACGCCAACCTGCTATCAATTTCTCAAATCCAAGTACAAAATTAGTTAATGAAGTGGTTTTATTTGCCAAACCATTCAAACAACTATTGGTACTTTCACTTCGTTGTGTGGATTTAATATCTGCTGAGAAATAATCTTTATTTAAACCCGTACACCATTTGTTTCTCTTCCCATACAATCTTTGCAGCCAACTATTGTCCTTCAAACCTTCAAACTGGTTCATCAATTTCCTCCAAGTTTCTTCAAACTCAAACTCCGAGTCACAATGCATCAAGCATTCATAAAATAAATTTCGAAATTCCTTATCTGAATTGAAATGTCCCAAATGAGATGATGCATTCTTTGATATGTGCCATAAACATAATCTATGACTTGTATTTGGAAAAACTTCTTCGATTGCATTAGCCATAGCTTGATCTTCATCTGTAAAAATTGTTTTAGGCGCTTTTCCACCCATTGATTCCAAAAATGATGTAAACAACCATTTGAAAGATTCAGTTTTCTCATTAAGCAAGAATGCGCACCCAAACATTACATTTTGCCAATGATGATTAACCCCAACGAAAGGAGCACAAACCAAATTATATCGATTTGTACGAAATGTAGTATCAAAAATAACAACATCTCCAAATGAATCATAATCGTGCATACAACCTCCATCTCTCCAAAAGAAATTTGTCATTATGCTTTCTTCATCCACTTGAATTGAGTAAAAAAACATTGGATCCTCGGTCTGTCTAAGTTTAAAGTGATTAATTAAACTTTGAGAATCTCCACCTTCAATTAATATCAACTTCTGCTTATTCACATGATTATAACAATCTCTCTTTGTGAAACCAACAAACTCACAACCACCAACCTCAGTTGACATATATGAATAAACATTTTTTGTGCTTATTCCTGAATTAACCATAGTGTCAATAACTTTTCCTTTGTCGATAGTCACATCTCTATTAGATCTTAAGAGATGAACTTCTGAAGGCAATGCAAGTTCATGATTATGATCTTGAATAAACTTAGTCACTTTCCATAAACCATCTTTCACTGAAAATTTTATCATTGCTTTACATTCAGTCCGAGTTTCGATTCTGCTCCTATATCTTGTACTATCAGCATATGCATTACTACGACCTTCTTTAGAACAACAAAAGATACGTGTCGAGACCTCATTTGTCCATGCACGATACCTAAGTGTCTCTCTTCTGATACTAAACCCTTTCCGAATAGCATAATCATTATACAATTTATAGGCCTCGTCGTCATTTTGTACCGTCAATCCCATCAAATTATCATTAAAATGATCACCGCAGTGCAAAGTATTTTGTTCCTCAACTAACATACTATCTGCATTGTTATAAATATATGTAATTAATAATAATTCTAATAACATGATAAAAAGGTCTGCAATCAAAAGAAAAATCTACCATTTATATTTTCCATCAGTCTTTTGAATCCAATCGGGGTTTGCCACTGTTTGAGAATTATCCACCAGTTAATCAATAATTTTTCCAAACCTGCATAAAACAGAAAAAAGCATCAAAAAAATCCAGTTACTTGAATTTCTTTTTGATAAACAGTTAATTAATCTTTTGATAGCAACCTTTGTCAAGAAGAATAAAAATTGAAAAGAAAAAAAGATGAAGTGATTAATGGAGGTCAAGTGAGTCAAAAAAACTAGGCTGATTTCGGAAGCAGTTTAATTAGATTTTTGTATTGATGAAAGGAGAAAGGCAAATTTATTGCAGATGGAAGAAATCGAAGATGGAACGAAGATCAACAATTAATTAGGTTTGAACACTGATAGTTGAAGATCGCAGATGGAAGAAATCGAAGATGGAAGAATAACAACAATTAAAAAAAGAAAAAGATGAAGTGGTTATAGAGGCTAGGTTTTCACAAGAAAAAATCGCAGAGATGAGAGGAGAATGACACAATGGGTAATTAATTTACCAAAATTAAAGCCTTGGTGATTTGTATTAATGAGGCCACATGTATAGTTTTAATTGGTGTGATGGACCAAATAGGAAATCCTAGTTGACACTGTGAAGGTATAATTTCTCGAACAAGTCCATGCATATATTAATTTTTTTTCTAGTACCCTAATAATTCTATCTTTAACACTCTTTATACGTATATGATTTATTTGTTTCTTTTCTTGCAACTGTGTACGTATGATATTTCAAGGACTACTATAGAATATAGATGTGTATTTTTTAATTTTATATTTTTCTGAATGAAGCTGACGTTTTTACTATTACAGCATGATGTCATTCGAATTTATCCCAAAACAAAACAGTGACTGACTCATACACACTGCACGATCTTTCACTCTGAAACTTTATTTTGTTTTTATTTTTATTTTTTTTGATAACAATTTTGTTTTTATTTAAAATCCTCATTTACCATTTAATTAATTATTACTATTTATTGTTTATAATCCCAACATCCTAACACGTTTTTCTGTTCATCATACCAAACCAAAGCAAAAAGACAACGAACACTATCTCCAATTTACAAAAATACCCAAAGGACCAGTCCCGTCATTTCCACCCAAAATCCAAGAAAACAAAGAAGGCTTAATACACTATCAACTCCCTCAACTTGATAGAAATTGCATATTGACTCTCTAAATTTTGGATGTGTCTAAAGTGCTCCATGAACTTGACAATTTCACATCAATTAAACACAAAAATATATAAAGCGAATCTACACAACAAAGAAGATTAATATTCTCAAAATTTTAAAGCGATTGTCGACTTTCAAAATTATAAGTTTTTTCTATTATTTTCTATAGTTGTTAAATGGACTTTTTTTTTTGTTTAACAGTAGTTATAAATAACGTCTTATTATGATTAAAACTTTACACATAACAATATATTCTTGTCCAATCCCTCATAATGACTCTTTAAAAAATGAGCTCAAACATGCACCTGTAATATACACCATCTATATTTACACGATTTGTCAATTCAATTTTAAAATTTGAAGGTTCGTTTTTACTCTCTAATTAATAAAAGGACTAGTCAAACGTTTTGAAAGTTCAAACCGCAGGTAAGTTATAGGAAAAGCTCACAAAAATACGGGCAACGTCTTTTTTCAATGAATTGAATGTTATTGAACTGAAATATGAATTTGTTGAACTAAACTGATTTTACAGAAGTGAATTTATTGAACTCAACTAAACTTAAGTAAATTTGTTGAACTAAACTGAATACTATAAACTGTATTTACAGTCTTTAAGTAAAAAGCGATAGTTATTAACCGATAAAAAAAAAATACACGAACTCGAATTTACAGAAAAGTCCTGGGACATCTCCGTCATTTCCCATCTAAGTCCCGCGTCAACCATGGCGTGCTTTTTAATTTCTAGTGTTTGAGCTCACAAAATTCTCATAGCTACTTAACACTTTAAAACGAAACCTTCAAGAACCTTCCTCTCCATCTCACATATAAATAAAAAATCTTCCCCTCAAACCCCTCAAATTTCCAATATCCAAACACCTCCTTCCCAAAAATTTCTGACGAAAATTCACCGACAAAATAATCTCCGGCGCCGGCTATGGATTCCTACGACGACCGAGCAAACAAAAGCTACGCTTTAAGCGGACGCATCATGCTAAGCGCCATCATCATCCTCTTCTTCGTCGTCATCATGATGGTCTGCCTCCATCTTTACGCCCGCTGGTACCTCCTCAACGCCCGCCGCCGTCAGCTCCGCCGTGCCCGCAACCGCCGCGCCCATCTTGTATTCTACGCCGACCCCGCGAACCCCAATGGCGCCGTTCAGTCTCGCGGCCTTGATTCTACCGTTATGAAGTCGTTACCCGTTTTTGTGTATTCGGGTTCGGGTATGGATAATCCGGTGGAGTGTGCGGTTTGTTTGTCGGAGTTTGAGGAGGGTGAAACGGGTCGGGTTTTGCCTAAGTGTAAACATAGTTTTCATATTGAGTGTATTGATATGTGGTTCCATTCTCATTCTACTTGTCCGTTATGTCGGAATCCGGTTGAACCCGTACCCGAAAACCCGGATACCGAGTTGGAGACGGTGGTGACTCAGTCAGGTTCCGGTGAACAAATGCCCTCTACGTCGTCGTTGAGGGTGGAAATACCGGGGCGTAACGTGTTCGAGGGCGAACCGGGGAGCGATATGACAGCGTATAGGTCCCCGATGAGGCGGATGCTATCGTTTAGGAGGATTTTGAGTAGGGAGAGGAGAGGGAATGGGAATGCCACGTCACCGAGTTGCGGTGGTGAGTCGGATATAGAGAGAGGGGAGACTCAGGGGAAACACGGTGGTGACTCGGTTGTGTGATGAACTGACGGACACGTGGCGGTTATGTTGTAGGAAACTCGGTGGTATGATGGAGTGACTGACACGTGGCGGTTAGATTATTGGGCTTTGGAACGAGGAAACATTTGGACAATGTCAGGTGTATTTGTCTCGAGGCGGGAGAAAGGGATCGTGTGTGGGCAATTTTGGGTAGGATCGGATGGTGAGTGGGCCCCTTTTGTGTATTATCGGCAGCCGAGTGGTCAACTTACATGTATATATTTTCTCATTTAATTCATTTATATATTTTTACTTGATTTGATACTACTAGATGTGATTTAGGAGACAGGTGGATGAATTTTTATTTTACTTTTTATTAATTTTGGAATAGGTAGTGATGAAGTTTTTCTATTAAAAGAAGTGAATTACTATAGATCGACCGCTTTGACTGCTAAACATCGACCCGGCCCACTTTTGACTTTAAAAAAGTCTAAAATACCCTTTTACATATTAAAAGTTATATTTTATTTAATTTAATTATTTAATATTTTTTTTCATTTATATATTTATATATTATAACTTAGGGAAATTCTATGGTCACTTTGTTTTTTACAAAGTAACCATTACTTTGTTTTGTCCACCATTAGATCATGGGGTGAAAAGTGATCTAATGGTGAATAAAGCAAAGTACAAACAAAGTAACTCAAAAACAAAGTCACCATAGCCTACACCTATAACTTATTATAACTTATATATATTATTTAATTATTTAATATATTATGTTTTATTCGTTCAAAAAATATATTATGTTTTATATATATATATATATATATATATATATGAACCTATTAATTAATTATATTCTTAATAATTGATATACTCATAATAATTAATATATTTCAGATTACATTAGGTTAAATTAGCAATAAATGTTCGAGAATTGTAGTAAAAAAGTTCACGCAAGCTAAAATAAACTCCTACGTAAATAAATATAGTCCTAGTATTTAATTAATTTAAACTCATAAATTCCTAAATACATCCTAATATTTGATTAGCGTATATCCGATTAGTGTACATAAAAATAACTAGTATTTATAAGAAATTAATTTTTTTAAAATTTTTAGTTATCCTTCAAAAAAAAAAAAAAAAAAAATTAAAGGTGGCGACGGTCACAATGACCGTCGCCCTTTTTTTTGAAAAATTAAATTTTTTATTTATTTTTAAAAATAAAATTTAAAGGTGGCGACGGTCACAGTGACCGTCGCCCTTTATTTTTTGAAAAATTAAATTTTTTTATTTATTTATAAAAATAAAATTTAAACGTGGCGACGGTCACAGTGACCGTCCCCACCACAGCGGTGACGGTCGGTGTGACCGTCGCCCTTTATTTTTTGAAAAATTAATTTTTTTATTTTTTTTATTTTTTTTCTAAATTAAATTTTTAACATATAAATTAATTAATTAATAAAATAAAAAATAATAACATTAAATATATATAGTTCGAAATGTGTTTAAAAATTCAAAATTTAGTCCGTTTATCCGACGTCTCAAAATTAACACATTTTTTCAATATCTGAAAATTAGTCCGTTTTCAAAATAATCTCAAAATTAATCCGTTTTAAAAATAATCTCAAAATGTAAGATAATTATATTTAATAATAATTAAAAATATAGATTACATGATCAAATTAAATTAAGGAAGAATTCGAGTTTGATTGAAACTCTTTAAAATTATATCTTGTTTTTTCATTAACTTCATAATATCTTAACGTAGTATTTAGGATTCAAGGTTTTGAGGTTTAAGATAGTACTTAGGGTTACGATATGAGATTTAGGGTTAGGATATAAAATTTAGAGTTAGGGTTAGGGTATGAAATTAGTCCATTTTTTCAAATTTTAAAATTAGTCCGTTTTCTCACAATCTAAAAATTAGTCCGTCTTTTAAAACATCTCAAAATTAGTGTGTTTTTCAAAACAATAGTTAAATGAGACAAAAAGGTAGATAATTGTATTTAGGGTTAGGGTATGAGATTTAGAGTTAGAGTATGAAATTTAATAAAAAAAATTGGAAATAAATAGATTTAGGGTTTGAGGTAGTATTTAAGGTAAGGGTATGAGATTTAGGGTTAGGGTCAGAAATTTAATAAAAAATTGCAAATAATGGATTTAGAGTTTAAGGTAGTATTCAAGGTTAGGATATAGAATCAGGGTCAGGGTTAACATGAAAAATTGAAAAAAGTTAAGATAGAATTTCCTCACCATGGAATAGACGGCCGCCATGACCGTCAATTTCTTTTTCAATTTTTTGTAGGAAAGTATTATTTTTTAAAAAATAAAATTTGTTAATCAATCAATAAAAGAAGATTATTGGTTCGACGACACACCGCCCGATTTAACAATACATTAACACGGATATTGAGATTTATCGTTTGACTCGGGAGCGAACTATATAAAGTTAAATACTAAAACGGACTATTTTTGAGATTATGATAAAACGGATTTTTTTTGAGATTTTAAAAAATGGAGTAAATTAGATCTTTAATTCTTAAAAACGGACTATTCTAGAGTGTTTTACAAAACGGACTATTTTAGAGATTATTGAAAAAACGAATTATTATAGACAGTATTAAAAAAACGGACTATTTTAGAGAGTTTTACAAAACGGACTATTTTAGAGAGTATTGAAAAAACGAATTTTTTAGAGAGTATTAATAAACGGACTATTTTAGAGAGTTTTACAAAACGGATTATTTTAGAGAGTATTGAAAAAACGGATTTTTTAGAGAGTATTAATAAACGGACTATTTTATTGAGTTTTGAAAAACGGACTAATTTTTAAATTCTTAAAAAAACGAATTAATATTATTTTAAAAGAATATTCATTATAAATATTATTTTATGAAAAGAATTATAAATATAATTTGTGAAATGAGGAAGGGTATAATAGGAAAGATTTTTGTAAAAAGTGGGTTATAGGTGGGCCAGGGTCGATGTTTAGTAATTTAGGGGGTCGATGTATAGTAACTCCCTAAAAGAAAGAACTAAAAAGAATACTAGTATCATTAATCTCAATAATTTAAACGAATTGTTGGGAGCACGAGCAACTGAAAAGTTAAGCTTTGTTTTTTCTGTTAAATTTAGTTCGGTTTAGTAAAATTACTTTACAATTTAATTGAATTCATTGAAAAAGAATATATAGCACCTCACTGTAATGAGTTTTATTATTACACATCAAGTGAAATTATGTCAACAATGATGTTATGAAATTTCTCTTTTCCGATTGAACAAATCCTAATTTTTAAGTTTGTTTCAAAAAGTTATAGCCGTTAGTGGCTGTTTTGTCTCTTGTTATGGAGGTTATCGAGATTTTTCTAAGGACATATACACGAGTGTTTATTATTACATAAATACATTTCATTAAAAGATTATGAAGTTACTCCTATAAATAAAGACTCTCAAGTCGATTCTAAATGGAATACGTTTTCCGCCGCCATGAGAAAAATAGCTTTCTACTACTTCTCTATTACGATATAATTAAAATAAATTGATTCAGTGTATTTATAAAATGAATTGATTGTAGTGTATTTTTAGATTATAATTTTATATTATTTTTAACAAAATTTAGTTTATGAAAAATTATTCTCTTCAATAGCCCTACTACATCCCAATACGATTTGGTAATAATATCAAACAACAACAATAACAAAAGTAAGAAATAGAAACCGTTCGATTTGGTGAATATTTTTATTTTTGGAATATTGTTGAATAATGGAAAGATATTTATGCGATTCAAAATGATAAGTAAAATGGAAGGTCCAATAAGGTAGGAAGTGTGTACATCCACAAGAATATAAAGTTGGTATTTTCCCTTTCTTAAAAAATTAAAATAAATTTGAAGTTATGATTTTTTTTCCTTCATAAATTTGTTTTTCTATGGACGGTAGGAATTTTAAATATGTAAATGTTTTCAAAAACTAAAAATCTATAAGTTTCACGCTAAAAAATGATTTTTCTGTATAGGTTTCATCTATAGAAGTTCATCAATTTACTATTTATAGAATGAAAAAACAGTCATTTAAGCGAAAATTAGAATTATTTTTTATTAGAAAAAGAAGTGAGAATCAGAGTTCTTGTAAAATCTCCTTTCCAAATTCTCAAATTCTACATAACATTTTTTTTTATTAATCCTATACTCTTACAAAATATAGTTACACAATAGGAAAAAGAAGTCTGGAGAGTTTGAGATGATAAATGTAAGACACATGTCTTGTTATCTTGGAATAGAAGTATGGAAAAGTGAATTTCTTTTCTAAAAAAAAACCATTCTGAATTAATTCTGAAAACATTTTAATTAGACAAGTTTGATTCAACAAGTAGAGTAAAGGAATCAAGCATTCATGTGAATAATCAACCATTAATTATTAGGCATGGCTATAAATTTATTTTATTAATGGATTTAGTATCAACTAGAAAATGATTGATTATTTCCAAAAATCAATTAAAAATATATATTATGTTGCCTAACATGATAATCCAGGTTGGCAGAAAACAAAACTGATCTTGAATAATAGGATCATGTTACATACAACTCACAAACAACACTTATGATTAAAAGACTAATTGAATTCTCCAAGCTAATTCAATAACTATACATCACAATCTCATTATCCTTTAGTTAACCCAAATGGCTAGTGCAGCAGTTATTTCTTTTAAAAAATAAAAATAAAAAAACAAATTGTGAAATTGTAGTTAAATTAAATAACAAAAGAAAATATCCACCATGGTGTGATTCGAAGTCATAATCCCTAATCGTATGCAGAGTCTTTAATATGTACCATACGTCAATAATTTTCACGAGTACTATTAGATATAGTTGATTTCTCTTAGGAAATAGTTACCTGAAAGCTTTTGTTATGGAAATCTTAACCAAACAATTGAACTCTAGTGTTTGGAGTGGAAGATAAAAAAAAAACGCGGCAAACATTAGTTCATTATGAAAAGACTTAAACTTGTAAAACTTTGGAGTGTACACCACATTTTTGACTCGTATATATCTCATGAATTAAGCATTATGCAAATCACTCTTATTCGAGATAGGGATGTAAACGGGACATGGATCGTCCACATGGTTTTCGACCAAGAATCCCAAAAATAAATCCATGGGAGATGAGGATGAGAGAAATTCTACTCCTAATGGTTGTGGACATGGCGATTCCCATGGAAAGAAAAGAAATTCTATTTTCATTTCAGTTTTGGGGTGAAAAAAAAGATGTTAAATTACAGAACATAATGTAATTAGTTCTGTCTCGTCCTATTTACATTCCTAGTTGGAGACATAGCAATCAAATGAACATGATGAGTCAATGACACAACATAATCCATGTTTCCCCACACGGTTTAACTAATAACTTTGGGTACGAAATTCTTGACTCTTTCTATACCAACAAACAAAAAAATTCCAAATATGAGTCAAAACCTAAACCCATTTTGTAATTTTCATTTAATTATTATTTCTATATGTACCCATCAAATGCATTTTTAAATGGTTCAGATTGGATGAATTATTGACTTATGTGTGTGGCATGGACATTTCATATGCAAATTGTTGAAAATCTTCTAATTTTAATTATGTTGACTCATGTGTATGGAAATTTCATATGCAAGTTGTTGAAAATCTTCTAATTTCAATTATTTTTTTAACATTATCAGTAATTTCCTTTTTTCTTTCCTTCCCTTACTTGAAGTGTAATATCACATGCATGAAGTCTAAAATCATCTTAAGTTGGGTTTTTAATAAGAAGGGTTATTGTTACCAAAAATAAGAAGGGTTATTTATTGGTTACTGTGATCTATTTCTGATATTTATTTGGTTACATTTAATTACTGATTTATTCAATTTGTTCAAATCTCACTTTTCTTGTATTAGTTTAAAAAAATCGTAATTGAAGTACAAAGAATTTTTAGCGCTTAACATATTTTTCTCCTCTTCATTTTAGATTACAAAGGATAAAATTTTACTAAATCGGCTATCTTTAGCAAAATGTGATCAAATTAGATAGATCATTAGCCAAATATAACCAAATAACATGTTACTAACCAAACATAACAATTTTGGAATAGCCATATAGTATTTTTGCCTAATTTTATGGCTTAATTGTAAATCTGTTCATCTCTTGAAGATTGCCTCATCCCCAGTCACCTCATTGCGAACAATCTAGTCCCAAGTGCAAAATTTGACCACCAAAATTGGAGTTCTGTATTTGCCACCGAATTTGAATTCTAATGTATACAATAGCCTTCAATTTCAAAAGCAGTGTAGTGAAAAAGGATGGACGCTAGTTGAACAGTTGAGATTCTTTGAGGACTGATCGGAGAACTATTTAGGTTCAAGTTAAATTTTGAGTGCCTAGGTGAACCTAAACGATCAATTCGGTTCAAACTAGATCCTCAATTTTGAGCGTCTAAGTAGAGTATATATGACTTTCATTTACGTAGATATTAAGTAAAAGCTAGATGACTAGAAAATTTATTTAGAATTCACAAAAAGTAGTCAAAATACGGACTCCAATAAGCCCAACAAGGCCCAATAATTGGCTTGTGAGGCTTTCACTAGCCCAATAATTCACATAAGAAAAGGTGAACGAGAGTCCAACAAAAAGTTTTGACTTGATTGTAAATCTGTTTCTCTCTCGAAAATTGCCTCATTCCCAACAACTAGTCTGCCATAAATAATTTAGTCCCCATTGCAAATTCTAACCTCCAACATCGGAGTTCTATATGCACTATTGAATTTGAATTCTAACAAATACAATAGACTTCAATATTAAAAGATACTGTTATTTTAAGTGGTTGTCCGAGTGCCAATTTTTTTAAACTCTGCCCTGGATTTATCAAATTGCTTGTTTTATGAGTGTGGGTCTCGAACGTGTAAGGCTTTTTCGGTAGAAAACAAGACTGGAGTGTAAATTTTCTTTTTTACACTTGGAAAGCCAAATATCATTACCTAAACATGGTTATCACTTAATAATAGCTTAATGGCCACAACTTTCCAAAAAGGAAGCACTATGTTTTATATTTTCAAGGAGTATCGCTTCGCTCTAAATTTGTTGGGAAGTGCTAGATTTGAATCATATTATAAACAAGGGTAAATTATAAAAAAAACCCCTGTGGTTTCATGAGTTTTGAAGAAAAACCCTGTGGTTTGTTTTGTCCAATTTTAATCTCTGTGGTTACAAGATTTTCCAAAAAAGGACTTTTTGCATCAAAACGATAGTTAACGGCCTCAAAATGAATATTTCCAAGAATTAAAGTTGTTTAGCATCACATTTTCTATTGAAATAGACTTTCAACTTTTTCAAAATTATCATTTGAAAATTTTATATCTCTAAACGTTAATTTCTCTTTCCTAACCGAACAACACCGAAATGACTCAAAACTTAAAAAGTCGAAGAATTAAAGTTGTGTAAAATATTATTAGCTCTTAGAAATTTGTATTTTTGAGGTCATTAGTGATAATTTTGATGATATTAACAAAAAATGTCATCTTTTTGTAACCACAAAGATTAAATTTGGACAAAACAAATCACAAGGTTTTTTTTCAAAAAACTTATAACCACAGAAGTTTTTTTGTAATTTACCTATAAACAATTTATTTGGAGTTCAAAATAATTGAAATGGGGTGCCCAATAAGCCCAATGATTGGGCCTTTTCAGATTTCACCAGCCCAATAATTCACATATGAAAACATGAGCGGGAAATCAATATATCAAAAAGTTTCAAACTTGGAACGCTCCTTCTTCACTTCGAAATCCCCAAATCCTCCGATTTCACCCCCAAATTCAACCCTTTTCTTCAATTTTCCAGTAACCCAATAAACCCTTTTGCCCTAATTTACTTTCCCCCTTATTTTGTCAGGGTTTCATCCATCCCCCGAACTGCTATCCCAAACCCTAGATCCTAAACCCCCTTTTTAAATTCTCCCTCCAGAATGATGCAATGACCAATACCAAAGAAGACTCTTCGAGTAAAATCCACACTGTACATGCAGAGCGTGATTTACAGGCCAATTGGGAAGTCGATCTCGCTAAAAAACTCGAAGATTACCTCTTGAAGATTTGCTCTGGTGAATTTAGTGGCGTCGAAGACCATTCCGACAACGTTTCTATCAATTTTGCTGAAGGTGGGTTTGGTTTTTTTTGTTGGTTTGTTGTTGGGTTTTGTTGTTTTAGTGTTGATGGGTGTTTGGTGTTGGAAATGTAGCTGCTTTGCTGCTTCAAGGTTCAGTTCAGGTTTATAGCCGGAAGGTTGAGTATTTGTACAATCTGGTTTTGCATGCTTTGGACTTCCTTTCTCAAAAGAGGTTTGCTTTATTCTTATTCTTTTCTTGATTGTAAATTTAGATTCGGGTTATGAATGTGATTTAATTTCACTTTTGAGATGGTCTGTGTAAAGTTGTTGGAGCTTGTTCAGTTAGTTGGCTGGAAAGACGGTATCTTTATTCATGAAATTCAAAGTTAGTTCAATTAATAAGCTTTTAGATTCTTAATGCTATGATTTGTTATGTAATTTGGGATAGTTGTATGTTTTAATTTTGTCACTGTATATTATCTTATGAAATCACCGTTGTCTCGTCTAGTCTCCTATTCGTTTCCAAGCTTTTTGCAGCTACAAAACTGAATTTTTTTGATGTAGAGAAGGTTATATTATTCGGGTGTTGTGATCATAAACTTAGATAAGGGTTATGAATGTGATTTGATATCCCTTTTAGCGAATCGATTTCTGTCTCGGAGATGGTCTGTATAAAATTCTTGTAGCTTGTTCAGTTGGAAAGACGGTATCTTTATTCGTGGAATTTGAAATTAGTTCAATTGAGCACTTGGTTGCTTAATAATATGATTTATTATGTGATTTGGGATAGTTGTATATCCTTTAATTATGTCACTCCGTTGTCTCGTCTAGTTTCCTTTTCTTTTCCAAGCTGGTTGCAGCTACAAAACTGAAACTTTTTGACGTAGAGAAGGTTATCTTATAGCGTGTGATGTAGAAATGTCAATTTCTGTCATAATGACAAGACCCATTTGATCTCATTATCATTATTGTTGCATTTATATTCGTATATAATATAATCATATGAAACGTGTAGATATCATGCACATTTTTAAGAACTTTTTGAGTAATTTGTGTAAAGTTGTGTTATCTTCATACAAGATTTGTGGCCTTATATCCCGGATTTTTGAATTTCTATTTCAAATTTTGTTCATAACATTTTTGAAATTTTCGAGTCAAGGGTAGCTGGAATCCCGAAAATTAGGAAGTCTTATTTGTCAACAACACATCTAAGTTTTGATGGCCACAATTTGCATTAAATCATATTCTGCGTGCCAAGAAAGTGGGGGGTTTTGTTGATCACATACATTGTTGACAGGCAGCAGGAGCAATCTGAGGGTTCTTCATCCCAGCCTGAGCAAAATGATTCCTCTAATGCAAATTCCAATGAAGAAAACGATCAATTTTGGGTTTCCGATGATGTCCCTGGTAGGATTGAATTTTGCGTGAGGTTCCCATAGAGTGGTAAGGCATATATGAGATTTAATTTTGATTTTATTGCAGTGGAAACCAGGAATTCCATTGATGCTTCAACGAGCAAAGATGCTTCTTTCTATCACTTTGTGAAACCTCCAGCAAATCTTGTTGTTCTTGAAGGTGATTGCTTGGATAACACCGGTGAAGGCGGAGAATTGGAGTCGTACCTGGTACAATAAATGCACGTACTTTTACGTATTTTGTCGCATCCATACTGTTACTTATATAAGGCAATTTTATTTAATATCTCCATCGCTACAGCTAGCCTCAAATGATATCTATCGAGATTTCATTCTTTTGGATCCATGTGACGCCGTAGGAGTGAACGAATTTCTCAAGGGAGATGATGATATTCGGAAAGGACAGAGTAGTACTTACAGAGGAAGCTCCATCCGCAAGACCTTTCTCTCCCCTTTGGGACGTTCAGGAGGAACTGCATGTAAGTCTGTTGGAAAGAACCAGGATGCAGAGTTCAACCAACCTCCTATTCCTGATTGCAGTATTGGAGTTGATAACAGCAACGCAAATGTTAATCGTCCTAGCAGTGATGCTTTTGGAGATGATAATCACGGGTTCGACATGGATGATGGATATTCGGAACCTATGAACTTTGGAGATGCTAACGATGATGACGATTCTGATGCAGATCCATGGAAACCTCTGAATCCCCATGAACCGGGGAACTTAAAAGTTAAACCGTTTCGAAAAGGTTGGTAAAAAACGTTTTCTCTGTGATTTGTTCATTTTTCGACTTTTCTTTTGAACCTAATTTTCATCCATCCTGGTATTTTTCTTAACAAGCAGTAAAACCTAACAGAAAGAACACAGTCGGTTCTGCTAAGCAGACTTCTATTACTACTCTCTTTCCACTTGCAAAGATGTGTGGCACTATCAGTCCCGAGCTCACGGAAATATGGAAAGAACGATGCAGCAAATCCAAAAGAAACGAAAAGAATCCTCCCTTATACGAAAAGGTTGTGATTTGCTTTGAATTGTGTTTTTAGCTGACTTTTCTCCTGTGGTTGCAATTGTTTGATTCCTGATGTCCTCGCTGCAGCTAAGGGAATCCCTTTGTAACGGAGGAAGTTCTCAGTATAACGACACTTTTGGTAATGCTGAAAATGACAACGAAGATGACGAATTTGACAATGGGATCCCAGATTTCGAACTGCATAATGACACAATGCCTGAATATATGGATGAAGATTTGCCTCCTCGACACGAAAAGGTTGGTCTGTCCGTTCGTTCGTACATTAAAGTTGTGCAAAAATTCTGTTGGCTATCTCAGGCATTCTATGCTGTAGTTATCAAAGGCCTGCGTAAGGCGCTAGGTATGTCCCCTTAGAGTTCAAAATGTGGACTCTGTTCACGAGAGCCGCGCCTGAGTGCACCTTTTTGGACATAGCGCCTTGCCAAAGGCCAAATATAATTTTTGTCATTAATGATGTTATATATTATAGTTCGTTAGTGTGCCTTTTCTCCCTATGGCTCGTGTCTAGACATAGGCTCCAAGACCTCCCGGAGCCTTTTCGTGCTTCTTTAATAACTATTTTTCCTGCCTTTTTTTTACTCAGTATGGTGGTTCGGACAATAGTGATCCGTTTGAGAATGAAGATCCAAGCACCCAAGAAAGCCTAGAAGATCTTTGTCGTTCCCACTTGGTAAGCAGAAAATTCTATGTTGCACGGAAATGGTAACATAAACGGATATTGGGGAACATTGTTTCTGTTTGTTGTTGGTTTGCTGGAGTGTCTGAAGATAACCAAGCCTTTCTCGTTGTTTAGGATGCTTTACTGGCTAACATAGCTGAAACTGAGAATCAAACGGAATTGGCTGCTAGAGTTTCGTCGTGGAAACATAAAATCGAGCACAACTTGGAAGAGCAAGTAAATTTCATCACTTTTCTTTTCTTGCATCTTCTTGCTCAACTTCTCACCATTATCATTTCTATTATAGAGCACATAACACGACTATGACACGACAGTCCTGTTTTTTATATCACAGGATTCACGTCCTCCATTTGATATTCATGTCTACGGTGAAAGAATTCTTGAAAAATTATCTCTTGAAGATGATAGTTCGAATACCATGTCTTTCTCCGATATTGTGAATGGCCAAGAAAAGCACGATGTGGCTCGGACATTTTCTGCACTTCTTCAACTGGTAATTCCATTTTTAAATTCCAGATCTATCAAGGCCGTTGATGTGTTTTCCATCTATTCTTACGATAGCTTTCGATTTTTATAAGAAAATCCAAGATTTTTTGGCTGTTGCACCTAATTCTAACATAGCTTCTGCTCAGGTGAACAATGGAGATGTCAACTTGGAGAGGCGAGAAGAAGCCGGCAATTCCACCTGTTTTACGGCCACAAAACCGTTTCATGTTCACCTTCTCAACCGCGAGAAGAGGCCGAATGGAATGCAGTTCCGTTTCTCGAAAAAGAGAGTAAAAACACCAAGAAAGAAAGGATTTGATAACGGTTCAAGAGAAACTTCGCCCCTTCGCGAGTCACCTTCACAAAACGGATTCAAAACGCTGCCATCACAACCAAGCTGCAAGTTATCTGCAAAACTCAGTAAGGTTAGTGGTGGAAGATGCACTCCGGACGGGAAGAGAAGGCGTAGATCTCGATTTGTTGAAGCTGTAGACTTGCATTCTAGTCCAAGATAGAGGCGGTTAGGCTTGTTTTCATTTCGATTGCAAAGAGGAGGCGGAGATCTCGATTTGATGAAAAATTAGACTCGTTTTCATCTCGACTTCGACTTCATCTGCTCGGGTGCAATTTATATAATATATAAATATGTATATTGTTTTGAAAATTTAGATTATAACAATGATTTTTAGGAACCTGTAATAATTTGTAACCTTAACATTAGACTAATTTGAGTTGTAGAAGAACCATCTTGTTCTCATCAATGTAACAATAGTTTGGATAACTCTATATTCTTTGTCCGTCACGGTTTTAAAAATGAAACTTCTGATGTTTAAATCTCCAACACATTGAGTTCATCATTAACGGATTATATTAGTTGAACTGCCAATAAAGAGATCGCTGTATATGAAAATTAACGATAAGGGACTTATGGTAAGCCTTAAGATGTAAGGATGCGATCAGGTTCGGGGATGAAATGTCTCCCGATCCATCCTTACCCCGATCAGTTCTGATGAATATGATGTAGCTAACTTTACAAAGCTAACCATTCTATATTAGCTTACTGTAATATGTTGATCCAACTACATTTTTCGAAAACTGGCTAATATATTAATCAGTCCCTGAGCTTTTATATACATATCAAACACAGGACATTAAGGAAGAAAATTCTACAAAATTAGCCCTTAAAAGCCCTAATTAATATACTTAATTAAACCTCATAGGCCATGCCTATTTTGAGCAAATGTCTTGGAGGAACTAAGTAAATTTCATCCGGTTGCCTCGCACATCTACTAATCCAATTATAAAGATAATCAATGGTTAATCTTTTCACTAATGATGATCCCTTCCAAGTCGTTAGAAATCCGTCTCCCATTAGATACACAACTCCATCCTTCAATGCTCTATCAACCACCGCGAGTTCCAATTCTGTATCGTTCCCATTGCCATTCTTGTTTTCATTTTCCTCTTGAATGAACACCTTCAAATGATCTGTCATTGTCGTCTCGAATGTATCCTGACCATTCCATGAATCGTTGTATCCGTATCTCACAATACAATGGAAGATCATCTCGCCTTCCATCACTCTATGAAACGAGAAACGTTCCTCAAAATCAACTTTGTTGATCGGTAAGGATTTGATTGTGAGGAACACGACAATCGAATGCAAGGATGGGATGCTTGAGATATAATGGGCGAAGATAGGAGTTACACCATGAACTAATGGAGTGTAGAACAGTGCGAGTCCTTTAACACGGTGGATATTTTCGTTGGAGATTATGTTGGTAAGTTGCTGCTCTGAGACTTTGTTGTCCAACTCGTACGTGCACTTCTTTCTGTACCCGTAATTCCATATGGACATTATCGATACCAAAATAAAGGCAAATAATAACGGAAGGTAGCCTCCATCGGTGAATTTATAGATTGTCGAGCTCAAAAATGACAATTCGAACACTCCGATGGTTAAGACGTAGAGGATTACAAGTATGAAACTTGTATCCCATATCATAATCATGATCAGAACTAGATATATAGACGTTATCACGAAAACAAACGCCACAGCAATTCCTGCAAAAAGAACAATCATGACACTTCCAGTAATTTGAATGTATTAATCGGCCGTACTCAAAGTTTAAGCGGATACTAGACTTCTAAAATATCAATTAAAACAGTAAAAGGTTACTCACCATACGCATTGCCGATTTGCAAAGTATTTTTGAAGCCGAGAGTGACCCCGACACAAGCCAACATTAAAATAGTGTTGATCTCGGGAACATAAACCTGACCCTCGTGTTTGGAAGAAGTATGAACAACCTTAACACGTGGAAAACACCCGAGTGCTACTGCTTGTTGGATTATCGAGAAGGAAGCAGAAATCAATGACTGACTCGCGATAATAGCTGCCAATACCGCTATAACAAGCTGTGGCCAATACATTGTTTCTGTCACAAAATCGAAAAAATAACCGTTAATGAAAACAGAACATCATAACTCCAAAAACTAAAGAAAATGATGACATCAACATATACTACTTACTAGGAACGGACTTGTAAAAGCTTTGGCCACTATGTCCTAAATTGTGATACAGATAAGAACACTGCCCGAAATAGGCCAAAATTACCGACGGAATAACGAGAGAGCACGAGCTTAGTCTAATCGAGAGGACATCGAAATGGCCCAAATCAGCAAACAAAGCTTCCGAGCCGGTTAGACACAGAATGACACCCCCGAGCGAAATCCAGGCTTGCTTCTTATTTGCAGTTACATATCTTAATGCGTGCGATGGATTCACAGCTTTAAGAACACTCGGTTCGTGTTTGACAAGGTTGAAGATTCCGATGATCGCGATGGAGAGAAACCATAATGTAAGAATCGGAGCGAAACTGTATCCGATTCTATGTGTTCCGAATCGTTGAACTTGGAACAGAAAGATTAGTATTGCTACTGATATCCACATTATGGTTGTATCACTAAGGTTTGCTTCCTTTATTCCTCCAACCGCTGATAATACTGCACGATTTAAAATCGGTTAAAGTACGAAAAAAGACTATGTGGTTTGCGTCATTTACGTCAGTTGTTTACCTGAAATACACGGTGTGAGAATTCCGTCCCCAAGGACCATGGAAACACCAAGCATGCTCATGATCAACAGTGCAAACTTCGCAATGTAGCTGTTTTCAAGCTTCGATTTGAGAGCTGAACCCCTCATAAACCGAGGATTTGAGGCCCTAATCTCGTTATCCTGAATCAGGAGGTCGAGTTTTGCATGGCGACACAGGAGAGAATACATGGCGAATGTTCCTCCTGAGAAATAAGTTAAAGTTAGCATACATGAGGTGTTATTAAATTATGAGTTTAACATACAAATGACTTGGTACGCTGTATTATTATTTACCTTGACCTGCATTATTTGCAGCTAGAACTACAAAAACATACTTGATCAAAGTGATTATAATGATAGCATAGAAAATCAAACACATAACACCAAGAAGATCTTCGGTTTGTTGTATCCCGTCGGGAAAGATCCCGGGCAAAACGTACAACGGAGAAGTTCCTAGATCACCGTAAACAACTCCAATGCATTGAAATGCAAGCGTCAAGATTGATTTGTAATCTTTCTGCAATGTGAAAAAAATATATATTTAAGCTAGCAAAAAATATAAAAGTGGAGGCAAGACACTCATCCTGACTAGGTGGACACCTCGATGTGCCACCAAAAAATTATTATCAAATGTTGTTTATGTACCTTAGCATTGTCATGAGGAGGAAAGGTAACCCGGTTAGCCACCTCCAAATCGAAAACATCTTCTTTGGCTTGACTAGTTTCTTCTGGCATTTTCGCGGTCTCTTGTTCTACTTCTCGCTCTATTGAAAACAGTTGTTGATAGCTATTTTGGAAGCGAACATAGTAGAAGAGACGAAAATTTACAAAGTATGTGAGTCTATATTTAAAATGTTTGTGAAGTTAAATGACATATAAAAGAAATCTGCAGCTAGAAGATTGAAGTTTAGCTTGTATTTATAAGTATTTGACAACATTTTTAATTTTTTTTTTCTTGGTCACACAATTTTTTTTGAGCTTCTACTTTCTACAATCATAAAATTTGAACCCATTACCTCACAAGGCATATTGCTTGGTGGGTTGGTAACACAATTTTTAATTCTTTTAATTTTTTAATTAATTAATTAATGGAATTTTATTAATTGTCAAAGAAACTATTGACCAAATATGTATAGCCTATATATGCATCAGCAGAAACTTAGACCTCACTATTTTAGAATCTACACCTTAAATCTCTTAATATAAGCCCATAAGCATTAAAAGCAAGGCTAGAAACAGTCATCATTTACAAGAGTAGAAAGGAAAGATTAAACTTCAAAAAATTAAAATTTTTTTGTGGTACATATTTTTATACTTTAAAATACTAAACTGAAAATTATTGAACTGTACTGAAATAAAATTATTGAAATAAATTGAATTGAACTGAATTGAAATTAAGTTCTAAAAGAACATGACCTAACATAACATTACTAGTTTTTTAAAATCGTCCTTTCAAACAATTCATCTCACTTCTCATCAAACAATTAAATGACCCAAAAAAAAAAAAAATACAAGAATTAGAACTATTTAGAATATTATTAAATTTAAAAAGTATTTGTTTGTAGAATCATTAACGATCATTTTAGAGATTTCAACAAAAAATCTTCAATTTAAAATTTGTCTAACCATATAGTATAATCGTACCTTTTCAGGAATGTCTAACCGCAATTTTTGTTTAATATTTCTTTTTCAGTTTCCCATGAACTAATTTTTTTGGTAACCCATAGTATGAATTAATAAAAAAACAAAAATAGAAGTCTACATCTATGGTATTAAATAATACAAATGTAAGTACTCAATCACATCTGTATATCCATTTTTGTGGCCTGTTTTATGCTTTTGCTTTTCCATATAAGTTACCCTATATTTGTAGTACTTAATAGTACTATCAAAACATAAATTCAACTCTTCTTTTTATTAAAATAGAAATGGAAGGTAAATATACATTCGATTTTGGCAACATAATAAATGAGCCAAAACCGTAACATCCTCCCTAGCTGTGTTTTCATCATCATACCAGGCTGTATAAATTTATTTGTAGTATGTTGTAAATTTTTTAAAATTAAAACATATTTTGGATTAGATTAAGATAGGTAGGAAAAAAATAACTCACTTGAAGTCAAAGGTTGCATCCCCCACAAGGCCATTATGATAATCATGAGGAGCTTTTAGTCAATGAGATAAAAAGAAAACGGCAGGTGACAAGTGTACTTGACAAATATGGTTGGTAAGTGGTATGACATGTATCATTCATATACTTTTATCGTTTATTTTTTCAGTTTCGACTTTTATCTATTTATCGAAATTCTATATTCGCTTTCATTATTTTAACTGGTACACATTTAAAATTTCATACTTTTAACTGTGGTTATCCTTACCCGTTTATAATTAATATATTTTATTAGTAAATAATAAATTACAGAAGACACATTATATGAAGAAATTATTCATGAATTATTCATTTACAAATGAAGAATATATAAATAGAGTTCTTCTAAAATGTGTCAAAAGGACATATGTTAAGCTTGATTATTACACACAACAACATTTAAAATTATCTAGATATTTATTATCTTTCTTTAATTAGTGAGATTTTCTTTCATCCCTATAATTTTTACCTTAATTAGAAAGATAATAAATATTAAAATAATAACATTAAATGTTATTATATACAATAATAAAACTTAATGTTTGCCTATTGGGATCATTTTAGAAAAACCGATATAAATATTGTATGTTGTAATTATTAATAATCAGTAAAATAAATTGATTTAATGGTTATAGTAAATGAGGTAGTGACATAATTAAGGTTAGTTATTAATCATTAAAGTAAATTGATTCATGCACATTGTATTATATATTTTTCTTTTTTGAAAGGGATGGGATGGATGGATAACTTTTATCGGGTACCCCTAAGGATAATCTGATATCCGTCTCGGACTCGTCACGGATAATATTTCTAATTTCATACCCGTCACGTATCCCTCCAAAGCGGATACGCATAATCCCATCAAGGACATGTAGTGTCTGGTACCCCGAGTAAGGTACCCACTGCCATTCCTCATATCAGTTGGGCCTAAAATAATGGATTGTGGGCCGAAGTTTGAAGAATGAGGGATTGCACTGTGTATGAAACTTGAAACAAATATGAAACTTGAACCAAAACATCAGAACAAAAAAAAATGCACATCAATCTTAGTGTAAAATATGTAAGCATAGAAAAATGAATGCAAAAATATAATAATTTACATATATTATAAGAGAGCCACATCGAACTTTAGAGATTGACGGAAAAAAACGAAGAAGCTTCACTATTCACCAACATATGTACTTGGAGAAATGTTTTGAGGCCATAAACGATTAGCTTCATGAAATTGTAAGTTAAATATTAATTATATCATTGGACTTTGGGTGTAAGGATAACCCAAGTATAAGAAAGTAACATAAGAATTTTAATCAATTTGTATATCCAAAAAATTTGGAATAAGAATATTGACAATTTCATAAAAATTAATCCATACATGAAAGAAAGAGTAATATATAATATAAATCAAATTTTATTGAAGAGATTGTAGACACTTTGCTACATTCTTAATATGAATTATATAGTTATCGTATGTATGCAGACAACTCAGTCTCTAGTTATTCTGAGCATGCAAATTACCTATTACTCAAATTAGTACCCGTTTTTATGAATCTTACTAACCATGGAATCAATGGAAAATGGCCAAAATGTTTATTTTCTCCATCGGTCAAACTAAAATGCACGAGTATTACAACCTCCTGTATAGGGAACTGCACATCTCATGAATTCTTTGTCTAAATTCATTTACACTTCTACTAATACAAAACCACCTCTATCGTTTTTCTTGCAACGAGCTCCTACATTTAGTTCACGTTGAAAATTTTTCGTAATTGCAAATATCAAGTCCTGTAGCGTGTACAATAATCCAGGTAAAGCACCCACGTCACGAAGCTTCTTCTTCAATTTAATTTCCCGTTTTTTCTACAGCAGTGTAAAAATAATCAAGTACACCCAACGGGTACATGTACCATGCTTCCACCACTCATAATTAAATTGTACAAAGGGACCATGTAAGTTGGGCCAATACACATCTAGATCTCCCCGTATCTCTTCTATCTGAAGTAAAAAACCAATAATATTAAACTATAGTCAAAACTCAAAATAGAAAATCAAAACAAAATAATACCTTACGCGTTGTAAAAGAATATCCTCCACATTTCAATAATTGGATTCGGGGTAACTCCATGGCCCAAAGGCCATGAATAGTAAATTTTTCTTCAATGTCTGTTAAGCAACCTTCAACTTGACACACGCTTGGCTGCCATTGCAATGCTAAAATATAAAAATTATCAACTTGACACACGCTTGGCTGCCATTGCAATCCTAAAATATAAAAATTATTGTTGGGATTGAGGTTAGAGTTAATGTTTGGGAGGAGGGCATATAAAAGAAATAATAAAAAAATAATCAATATATTCTCATGATAGGTGATTATGAGAAAAGAAAATTATGTGAAAAGAATTATGTGAAAATGAGAAGATTATATAATAGTGTTGTAGAGCTTATTTCGTGTGATTTAACCAACACGAATAATTTGATAGAAAATCATTTCTTGCGACTTATCCGTGTTGGTTAAATAACATGAAATAAGCTCTACAACTCAATTATATAATCTTCTCATTTTCACATAATCAACTATCATGAGGATATTGATTAATTTTTGATTATTTCTTTTATATGCCATCCTTTCAAACATTAACTCTAACCCTAATCCCAACATTAATTTTTATATTTTAGCATTGCAATGGCAGCCAAGCGTATGTTAAGTTGAAGGTTGCTTAGCAGACATTGAAGAAAAATTTACTATTCATGGCCTTTGGGCCATGGAGTTACCCCGAATCCAATTATTGAAATGTGGAGGAGATTCTTTTACAACGCGGAAGGTATTATTTTGTTTTGATTTTCTATTTTGAGTTTTGACTATAGTTTAAATATATTGTTTTAATATTATTGGTTTTTTACTTCAGATAGAAGAGATACGAGGAGATCTAGATGTGTATTGGCCCAACTTACATGGTTCCTTTGTACAATTTTGGAATTATGAGTGATGGAAGCATGGTACATGCACCCCGTTGGGTGTACTTGATTATTTTTACACTGCTGTAGAAAAAACACGGGAAATTAAATTGGAGAAGAAGCTTCGTGACGTGGGTGCTTTACCTGAATTATTGTACACGCTGCAGGACTTTCAATTTGCAATTACGAAAACTTTTCAACGTGAACTAAATGTAGGGACTCGTTGCAAGAAAAATGATAGAGGTCGTTTTGTATTAGTAGAAGTGTACTTTTGCATAAATTTAGACAAAGAACTGATGAGATGTGCAGTTCCCTATACAGGAGGTTGTAATACTTGTGCATTTTATTTTGACCGATGGAGAAAATAAACATTTTGGCCATTTTCCATTGATTCTATGGTTGGTAAGATTCATAAAAACGGGTACTAATTTGAGTAATGGGTAATTTGCATGCTCAGAATAACTAGAGACTGGGTTGTCTGCATACATATGATAACTGTACAATTCATATTAAGAATGTAGCAAAGTGTCTACAATCTCTCCAATAAAATTTGATTTATATTATATATTACTCTTTCTTTCATTTCCTAGCATCCTTATGCATGTATGGATTAATTTTTATGAAATTGTCAATATTCTTAATCCAAATCTTTTGGATATACAAATTGATTAAAATTCTTATGTTACTTTCTTATACTTGGGTTATCGTTACGCACAAAGTCCAATGATATAATTAATATTTAACTTACAATTTCATGAAGCTAATCGTTTATGGCCTCAAAATATTTCTCCAAGTACATATGTTGGTGAGTAGTGAAGCTTCTTCGTTTTTTTCGTCAATCTCTAAAGTTCGATGTGGCTCTCTTATAATATATGTAAATTATTATATTTTTGCATTCATTTTTCTATGCTTACATATTTTACAATAAGATTGATGTGCATTTTTTTTGTTCTGATGTTTTGGTTCAAGTTTCATATTTGTTTCAAGTTTACTTGTTGAGGAAATTACATGTAAAGTCAGGTTTAAATTTAATTTTTCAATTAAAGTAACTGAACTCTTAAATATAGCCCCCTTTCTATTATACATAGCTTCTTTTTATATTTTTTAATTCTATTTTTTCATTTTTTCTTTGTGGACTTACCAAACTACCCTTACTATTATATTTAATATTTTTTTAACAAAAATCGGTTTCGATATATGCAGCCCTAAGGGCAGGGCTGCATATAAGCATTAAATAGAACTGAATATGGTATAGAAATAAATACACATGCATTTATTAATCAAATTAATTTAAAACCATATATGTTAACAAAATAATCAAAATCAAAAAATCCTAAAACAATATAACTTACCTAAATAAAAAATCCTACACCATAACCCTGAACCCTAACCCTAAATCTTAAACCCTGACCCTAATATTGAAACCTGACCCTAATTAATGACCCTAAACCCTAACCCAAGACCCTAACCCTAACCCTGACCCTACCATTGAACACTAACCCAATAAGCTAAACCCTGACCCTACCATTGAACACTAACCCAATAAGCTAAACCCTGACATTGAACCCTGGCCCTAATTATTGACCCTAAACCCTAACCCAAGACCCTAACCCTAAAACCTAATCCTAAATTCTGACCCTAATTTCACAATAGGAAAGTAATTTTATTAAAATGGTATTTAACTTATATTTATATTGTTAACATATATAACACTCAATCAAATTAATTAATAAGATTTTGAAAAAAAAAAGAGAAAAGGAAAGAAAATTTAAAACAAATAAATTTTGGAAAAGAATGAGAAAAGGAAAGAAAATGATTGTAGGAGGAAAAAGAGGAAGGATAGGTGGGAGGGTATATTTGGAAAGAAAATGTTAGTGGGTGCTATATTTAATAAAAAAGGAACTACATTTAATATGACCCTAAAGTAATTAGTTTTCTGAATTTTGCCATTAACCTAAAATTTATACTTCTTTTGTCAGCTGGTTAAGGAAATAATTGTTTCTTATACCCACGTTTTCTTTTTCATTTATTTTTTTTTCCTTTTAGTTTATTTTCCTCTTTACTCCATGCTTCTGGATTCTTCTACTCCTTTATATCCTTTCTTATTACCCTTTTCTACTTTCATTTTTTGTTTTCCTCTTTTCTTTGCTCCAATCTCTTCTATATTCTATACCTGATTATCTAATTTCATTTTCTAAATTTTGATTTTGTGACCATCTACATCTACATAACAATAAATACGAAAATTATATGATTTTATGGAGTTTGAAATATGAATTTCGTATCCATTAGAGAATTGTAGCAAATATATGAATTCAACTAAACCAGAAATATCAAGAAACAAATAATAAAGGAGTTGCATATATTCATATATAACAATTCAACATATTTATGTAATTAACTGATTTTCACAATTTTATCATCATGCAGTTCATTCATTAATAACAATTGAAATTGAAGAATTGTAAAAAAAAGGAAAGAAATGAATGGATTATTGACAGAAAATTTCAATTATTATCGTGGCTTAATTTGTGTGGAAGTTGAGTAACTAACTCTTGACATTTATAGGATAGGTTTGGAAGGGGCTGACATAGTAAGAATAAGTTTTAGTGGTACGAGAGATAAATATTTATTTGAGTAAAAGATGAGTTCTATGTAATATGATAAACAGTAAATGCATGGGCCTATGAATTGTGATGAAATTACTCTAGTGAACATCTTGGTTCCATAAAACGAAAAGAAGGCAGGTTTTGAGTCGCAGGCTGCCTAGAGCTATGAGTGTGCTAAGCTGGAACTGTCGGGAATTGGGCAATCCTCAGTCAGTTCGTATGTTATCTGACTCGATATCTAAATTTCGCCCCGATTTTCTTTTTCTTATGGAGTGAAATATAGTAGAACTAAGATTGAAATAATAAAACGTCGTCTTTCTTATGCTGATTTGAAATAATAAATGAGCCAAGCTGTGGTTTCATCATCATACCAGCTGTATAAATTCATTTGTAGTGTTGTAAGTTTTAAAATTAAAACATGTTTTGGATTAAATTAAGACCAGTACGGGTAGAAACGTCATTTCTTATGGTGTGATGAAGGATACTATTATCAATTCACAGTGTTTTGAAATTTGTTTTGACTATAATATATAACTACGGGCATTAACAAGTCGAACCGAAAAAGAATTTCGTGGAAGGCTTGATATCGGCTCGTCAATGTCCCAAAGCGAATTCAGAATAATTAGGCAGTTTTTTTTTGTAGAATTTTCTTCTTTATTTTTCGATCTTTAATATGTATATAAAAGTTCAGGGAGTGATGATAATTATAAAACTTTCAACACAAAAACTTACCAGACATAATCTTTGAAGAAAATCTTCATCGGGTCGAAGGATTTGGTTTGTTCTACACTCCAATTATTCCATAGCGTTACTCCTATCTTCACACGTTTTGTCTCGAGTGCCTCAGCCTTGCATTCGGTTCTTGTCTTCGTCTCAATCAAGTCCTTACCAGCCAACAAAGTTGTGCAAGGTGAGATGATATTCCATTGCATTGTGAGATACAAATACAAAAGATTTGAGGAGGGATAAAGAAATGTTCGAGATAATAATTACAGATCATTGGAAGGTGTTCATTTCGAATCGAAAACTGGAATGCAAACGAGAGTTAGAATGGTATAGAATGAATTTTTTTATATATAGAGAACAAATCATCTCATTTGCATTGTGTAATTTTGGGCAGGTAAGAAACATCACTTGCATGGGCTGGGTTAGAAGCAACATACAAATTGTTAGTACATGTAAAGTGTCTACTAAAGACTGTTTTAAATAAATCATTAAAGAAATTATAAAAGCAGATCGAAAAATTTCAGATCTGAGTCTCGTGATATTTCACTAGTTTGCAAATTCATGCCTATCTTGTTTTTGTTGCAAAACAATTAACCAAACAAAAATCTTTTCATAGATTGATACTACTGGTTTTAAACTTTGATTAACTTGAAAAATGAAACTATCAAAAATATCGAAAGCTTTAATTCTTTAATATCTTAGTCTTAAGTTCGTATAGGTATTTTTTTTATTAGTAAAGTAAAAGTACATAATTAGAGAAAGTTTCAAAATTGCGATTAATTTTCATGGTAGCAATGTGACACCAAAAGGAACTTAATTCTTGAAATGTTTTATTTCGATGACTATAGTAAAATGACAATCTCGACCTAAATTTTTTTAGTTTTGTCAACGACAATGACATATGTTCTATTTTTGCCTGAATTATATTTCTAATCAGTCCAATAAACTATATTACAAGTTAATAATTTTTTTAACGAAATTTTATTCATTCGAGAATAGTATTAAAGATACAGAACTATAGTTAAACGATAAGTATATTTTGTGAAAATTAAAATAACATTTTTATTATGTAATCGAATAAATACTAACGAACGACTTTTCACGAAAAACTTCAAAATTGTGAAAACCTTTCAAATGCTGATATTTGCCTAAAAAAATGATAAATACCGTTTCTTTTCATAAACTGAAGTAAACAATATTTTTCAATCACTTTGGAATGAAATGCTACGAAACAATAAGAATTGGGTTTGTTGCTCAAATCCAAAAGATCTTAGCAAAAATCTCAAATAAGAAACTGGAATTTGGGATTCAATGGTTTAATCTGGAAATTAGCTTATGTAATTTGAAACTGAATCCCAAAACCCATTTATTAACTTGGTGATTGACATAAATATATATAGAAAGTAGATCTAATAACTCCAACTCGCGAGTTGCAATCTTTTTCATGTAGAACTAATGTCCGATTCTTATAATTGTTATTTTTATTCTAAATAGCAAAATCCGAGTTTGATTAAGAATAGAAAACAACTATTAATGACTATTTTTTGAAAGCAAAATTTACATCTAGCAATAATAACAATTATTATAAATAAACAAGAAACTTCTAAATCAAACATTGAAGTAAAAAGATTAAGTAAATATTCATAATAAAAGGGGGGAAGAAATGAACATCTTGAATTTCTATATATGAATGAAAATAAAACATTGGAATGTTGTTTTTTCTGTTTCTTTAAAAGAAAAGAAAACACAACATTAAGTAAAATAAAATAATACTATACATAGGAAATTTGTTATTTGTTATTTCTGCTAAGGCATAATCTATATGACCAACATTAGCTTTTGAATCAATAAATTAAACTTAAATCGAGATCCTTTAGACTTTAGAAGAATACGGCACACCAGACTTGGTAATCCAAGTATCTCCATCGATAAATTTCGCGGCCGAAAATCCGGCAGCTTCTTCAGCCGTAATTTTCTTAATACCCTTCCAAGTGACCCTCTTTGCTGTATTGGCACCGGGTCCTTTATTCTCATACTCGGCATAGAAACAAGTATCGGTTCCATAGGTTCCGAACCACGGAAGCCAACCTTTTGGATCGATCACATCTTCAATCGTGGTGTGCATAAAGATAGTCCTTGAGTAAATGTTTTGTGGGCGGCCAAGAAACGCGGGGTTGTCTGCCTTCATGGGGAGGTAGTCTTTTTCGGCGGTAATGGTAGAGTTTTGGATGACGAAGCCAGTTGTTTGCTTCGAGTCATTTCTTCCTTGTGCGGTGATTGTGGGCTTTTGGAGGTCAATGGGTTTGCGGATGACGAACTTGCAGTTTTGGAAAACTGCGGCTGAGTCTCCGAAGACTGCGTCGATGGTGCCGGAAATCTGGCAGTCGCGGTAGAATTGACGGTAAGTGTGGGAGAAGAGGGTGTTTTGGTAGCCGATCATGTGGCAGTTGTAGAAGATGGACATATCGGATTGCACCTTGAGTGCCACGGCTTGATGTCCGTCAGGTCCAGCTGTGTTTTCGAATGCGATATCCTTTGCTATGAAGTGATCTCCGCTAGCAGCTGCATCAAACAGTTAAACATTATGAGAAGATATAAAGAAAGAAAAACGCTAAAAAATCAAACTCGAGGTTTAAATTAAGTTAGACCGAACAAAGAAACACATATACTTACAGACAGTGGCGGTCATGAGAGTGGCAGTACCACTAGCAAAGCTAGCATTCCAAGTGATCTTGGTCTTAGTCGGGCCGTCACCGATCAACATAACGTTAGTCAATAATCTATCGAAAGTGATCTTCTCCTTATAAACTCCAGCCTTAACATGAACAACAAAAGTTTTCTGTCCATTATTAGGAATCTTCTTAATCGCCTCATCAATCGTCTTATACTGACCGCTTCCATCCTGAGCAACGGTAATGTCAGCCTTAATGGTCGCTGGAGTAGCTGCCAGAAGCCTCTTCTTTCCTGGAGAAAGCCACTTAGGCTCGTGGTCAATCTCTGACGACAAAAGTCTCCTACCGGTGATCATTGAAAAATTGAAATCGTTGAAAAGTGAAGAAAGTCCAGCCACCATAGCGAGCCCATTGCTCGATAGTTGACTCGAGGTCAACAAAATTTGCTTCATTTTTTTACCGGCTTTGCCTGTGGTGTTATCGAAACCCTCGATACAAGTTTGTTGATAAGTAATCGTGGCACTAAGCCAGATTTTTATGTTGTCAAGAATATCATCAATTTTCGACAAATCAAACTGACCGACTTCTTTAATCGAAGCGCGGAGATCTTCGATGGCTGTGTTCATCAATGTCTTACAATTAGCAAGAGCTTGTTTCGACATTTTATCTTTAGCGGCAGCTTTTACCGTCGAGGAATTATTAATTGCGTTTTGCAACGCACCAATAGCCGCCTCGAAACCTGCCATGACTAATTTATCCGGGGCGGAGGCGTTTTTCGCGACCTGCTTGAGACTTTGCTCACAGGCACTTTTGTAATCTGTGGGTTTACAAATTGATTGGATCGTATCACCGGAGGAGCCGACGACCGAGATGGCCACCACCATGGCCACTAGGAGTAGGGAGGAGATATTGAAAGCCATTGTTGTGGATTGAATTGATGATTGATACATTATTAAACTCGGGATTTTATAGGCTTAGGAGAGGATTCATTTTAAACAAGGGGTTACTAATTATAGTTATTGTTGCTAAGTTTAAGGTTTGATTAAGGTTAATTTAAGAAAAATAAAATTGTCCGGCTTGTTTGAATTGTTTTTGTTGATCCATTATTGTTGTGATCCGTTTTTGTTGTGTTTGATGCAATTAGAAAAAGGAGATGTTCTTTGATTAATTCGTCCAAGCTTCATTTAGAAATTCAAAGTATTTTTTTAGAGAATAAGTATTTATAAAAATAAGAATTACAACATTATTGAATGATTTAAAGGGTAATTTTAAATAACAAATAAACCTTTCCTGGTGTGATTCGAACCCTTGACCTTTTTGATTATGGGTAAATTATTTAACCGCTAAGCTAACACCTTAAAAGTTTGGAACTATAGATACAATTAAGGGTAATCTTATTGCTGTCAAAAAAGAGTAATCTTATTATATCCATGATCCAAACTTCTTAATTATATAACATAATATGATGACTATTGATTAAGCTGACTGCTTTGACGATAGATAATCGTTTAATATAAGGTTTATGAAAATGATAATGTCTTGATTTTTTTAAGTTTTAAGCGTTGTTTAATTAGAAAAGAGAAAACTTTAAAATGCTGATTTGAAAAGTTTCATGAAAAATTTGTTCATCATTGAGTTTAACTATTCGGCTTTTTCGTTTTTAAAAAAGAAAATATGCTATTGGATCTTTTCATTTTCATTTTGAGATTGTTATTTGTTACTTTTACTAAACAAACAGTAAAAATGAGTCATTATATTAGTAAATTGCAAAATTTACGTACCATAATATAAAATTTTAAAATTTAAAGGATATTATATTACAAATATAAAAATTAAAGTGTCATTTGATTTACGAAAATAGAATAACATGAAATAAGTTAACTACCTATTTCATGGCAAAGAACACGAATGAATATATAAAAATATCTATTCATATATTTGATTAATAGAATATGTTGATGAATAATATATATAGACTGAATAATTATTCCGTACAACGACTATTTTGAAATATAATGAAAAATAATAAATCAAACAGAGCTAAAAATAAGAATTCACAAAAAGTAATTATTTATTCCTTATTCCACAAACTAAAAGATCCATCAAAATTTATCCATATAAATTATTCACCTACTACGTGTTTATATTTTTTAATCGCATTGCACAACTAAACTTAAATTTAGATCTTTCACACCTTTTGAGAGTTTAAAATCCACATTTGGTGCTTCTAATATCTCCTCCCTTTCAATAAGTTCTCCTTATTCATTAATTTGAAAACTGCCAATTTTTTTTTACAATTGCATGCATGTCCGATCAAAATTTGAGAGAGATTTTCCTATGTTTATGGCATTATGGATGACGTGGTATGTCAAACCTATTATTTGCTGATATATAACACTTCAACCAATAGTAATTAATTTTTTATGTAAAATTCTAGATTTAAAATAAAAATTCTAGACTCCTAAAAAATAAATTCTAAATCCTATAACATAAATTTGAAATGCTAATATATATGATGTGTTATCAAATTATAAAATTAGTATATTAATTACAATATACCAAATTTATTATAAAATTTCTCTCAATTTTGAAGTGTGACAAATTTATACACTAAAAACTGATAAGTTTAGTACACCGGATAACATTAAAAAAAATACAATTATTTAATTAAGTGATAAGTACATGAAAAGTATAGGTTATTATATATAAAGGGAAAAAAATTAGATATGTAATAATTAAGAAATAATACAGCATCTTTCAAAAATAAAATAAAAATAATACAGCAAAATATAGTGATATTTCACCAAATATTAATTTTGAAATGGACAATTTTATGCAATTTATTTTCCACCATTGTTACTTATGACAATGTGACATGTTTTTAGTGGCTAAGCTAAATTGGCCCAACATCTAAAATGGTTAGCCCAAGTCTATTTTAGCTAACATAACCTTTTACGGCTCAATGAAATTTTAATATCAACTTAACCTCGGCCTAACATTTAATGTTTCTCTTTTAAGACTTTTTTTTTATGATTGAACTGAACTAAATATTATTGAACTGAGTTTAATTAAATTGAAGTGCATTTGTTGAAGGAAATTATTGATCTGAACTGAACTAAACTGATCCGAATATTACTGAACTGAAATAAATTACTGATAAAGCATAAAGAACAAGGCCTAAATATAAAGTCCAAATTCGTGGCAATTTGGGAAATTGATTTCTAAGTGTGAATTCTTCTCAAAGATAATGTCCAATTTATTTCATTGGTCGGATCTATTATATTGAGTTTATAATAAAATCTTTTATAATAGATGACATCATGATAGAAAGACTTGCGTAAACTGTGACATTAAGGGATGATAATGGAGATAAGAAGGAAATGAATTCATATAGAAAGGGTATTGAGTGTCGAGATACTAATAAGGAAGATTTTCAATAATCATATATCTTTTAATGTTGTGGGACTCTATATGTTAGATTTGGACAAAACGTGAACATTGTATTTGGTCAAGATGCTTATTGGTATCAAATCAAATTCTCGATCTACCATGTATGTGGTAAAGACGAAACATATATAAACATTTTATTTTTTTTTTTTGCTTATTTTCAGTAAATTTCAGTTCAGACAAATTTTGTAAAATTTCTAAAGCATTCATCAAATTCAGTCAATTCAACCAATTCAATTCAGTTTAGCCAGAAAGAACAAGGCCTAAGTCTTATTGTTATTTAATGTTTCTAAATACACGAGTAAACACTCTAAATGACAAAGAAGCATTTTTACTGTAAGTTCTACATTACAATTTCAACATGCGTTTTTCAACTTGATTGTTGTTATTTAACCAATTGAATCAAAATTTCGAGCTGATAATTAAGGGTAATTACATCTTTTATACTAGTCTCTTACACGCCCACACGAATGACTTTTGGATTTGAAGTGTGCACACAAATGTTGAGATTGTCAGAATCAAACTTAGGTATTTTGAATCACAAAGGCTCTAATACCAACCAAACGGTTGTAGCCCGATTGGTACATTCATCAATTTGTGAGTGGAGAGTCCAGAGTACAAATCATGCTCCTTACAATTATCAAAAAATAAATAAATAACTCTAATACTAAATTGCTTAATCGATTGAACAAAAAACTCGAGCTAATAGTTAAAGCTAATAATAGTTTTTATATTAATCTCTCACCCCCTTTATTCAGAATACACTCAAATCAAATATAATTCTTATGAGTTTTCACTCATTTTCATCTGATCTGAAATTTGAAGTTACAACTAAAATATTAACTAATAATGTTTTATCAAGTTTCGCAAGAGTTTCAAAAGTCTAAAATGAAATTTCACATTATTTTCATCTCATTCAGAGCGGGCTTCTGGAAGACAATTTAAGCCCGCGTTTTGGGCCTCAAGACCTTACATATTATAAGGCCTCCAATTTTTTTAATTCCAACGAAATAAGGAAAATTTAGAAGTTTTGAACATTAGGTTTAATTTATTTAGTCTAAAAAATGTCTTATAAAGTTTCACTTGAGTATCAAATATTACATCGAATTTCACATGATTTCACCCAATATCACTTATATTACCTATTTTAGAATTGACTGAATGTGGTTGAATTGGATATAGCTCATGTGAAAATGATTGAAATGGATAAGTAATATTAATACAAATGTTTTTCCAAGTTTCACAAATTTGTATTAGTTTTTTTTTTTTTTTTTTATAGATTCACTAGGATTGAATCTACATCCTGCACTTAGTTTTGGACATTGACACTAAATTATTACATGATTCATATATTTTATACATGCAAATTTTTAATGCCGATATATTAATTATCTTTTAAAAAATCTCCCTTCCTCAAGCTTTTAATTCACTAATATTGGTAAAAGCAAATAATTAACACATAAACATAAACTAAAACTAAATTATATTAATCAATACACATACATAAATATAAAAATAAAAGATATATTAATTAATATTTAAAAACATAAATTTTGTTCTCCTCCTGATTCTCAACAATTAATTAATTCAATTCAAATTTCATTTCATCCCTCCGGTATAGGGCACGCCGGATTTAGCAATCCACATATCACCTTGGAGAAACTTTCCGGCCGTAAATCCGTCAGCCTCTTGAGCAGTAATCTTCTTAATCCCCTTCCATGTAGCCCTCTTTGATGTATCAGCTCCATCACCTTTGTTCTCATACTCAGCAAAAAAGCAAGTATCTTTTCCAAAAGATCCCATAAACCCTAACCATCCCTCAGGATCAATCACATTTTCAATCACCGATTGCATAATGATAGTTCTCGAGTAGGGCTCCTGAGGCCTTCCGAGGTAGGCCGGGTTGGTTTCCTTCATCGACAAGTATTCTTTTGCGGCGGTGATTGTGCTGTTTTGGATAACGAAGCCGGTGGGTTCTCGGGTCTCATTTCTTTGTTGTGCGGTGATGGTGGGCTTTTGGAGGTCCATTGGCTTTCGGATTATGATTTCGGAGTTTTGAATCACGGTGGCGGAGTCGCCAAAGATGATGTCGACCGTGCCAGAGATCTTGCACTCGCGGTAGAATTGACGGTAGGTTAGGGCATAGAGCGTGTTTTGGTGACCGTCGATGTGGCAGTTATGGAAGATTGCCATGTCGCCTTGGACTAGGAGGGCGACCGCTTGGTGTCCGATTGCTCCTGCACTGTTCTCGAATCCGATGTCCTTGGCGGTGAAGTGTGCTCCGCTAACAGCTGCAAAAGAAATAATGATAAATAAGAATACTATTTTCGTAATTATTCAAATTGGATGATGTGACATAATCTTAGACGGATGAAGACTATCAATTTAGATGTTTACTCGATTTTTCTTTTAGTAACATGCTTACTTGATTTAATTCGTCAATATATCTATCATTGAGAGAGATACTTACTGACGGTTGCGGTGTTAAGTGTGGCAATGCCCTTAGCGAAGTTGAGATCACCGGTGATCACGGTCTTCTTCGGACCATCTCCAACAAACACAATGTTAGTCATGTTCCTAGTAAATTCAATTTGCTCCTTATAAATTCCGGCCTTAACATGGACAACAAAGGCGGTCTGTTTGTTCTGAGGAATATTCTTAATAGCCTCTTTAAGAGTCTTGTATTGACCAGTTCCGTCTTGAGCAACAACAATATCGGCCTTAATGGTCGATGGGTGTGCCGCAAGAAGTTTCCTCTTTGACTCAGAAACCCAAGTGGGCAACTCATCATTAGCGGTAAGAAGTCTTCGGCCAGCGAGGGCTGAAATGTTCATATCGTTAAGAATTGACGACAACCCGGTAACCATAGCAAGACCGTTTGCAGTAAGCATGGAAGAAGTCAACAAGATCCTCTTCATGTTCTGTCCGGCTTCACCAGTGGTGTTATCGAAGCCAATAATGCATGTTTGTTGATAAGTAATGGTCGCACTAAGCCAGATTTTCAAGTTATCAACATACTCATCGAGTTTGCTAACATCGAAAGCTCCGACTTGTTGGAATGAAGCTTTAAGATCTTCAATTGCAGTGTTCATCATAATTTTACAATTTGCATATGCTTGTTTCGTTAATGGATCTTTCTCGGCTTCGGCCAATGTCGAAGAATTGGCAATCGCAACCTTCAATGCATCGACGGCAACCTGAAAGCCAGCCTGAATAAGAGCATGTGGATCGGTGGTATTTCCGGCAGCCCTAGAAAAAAAAATGTCAAATTACTTATCATAATTAGTTATATTATATATTTCACATGAAACACTAACAATGTCATAATCATAATATTTTCGTGTAAGAAATTGAAAGCTATGCATTTACCTGCTAAGACTGCTCTCACAAGTCTGTCGGTAATCGGTAGGTTGACAAATTGCTTTAATCGATTTCGACGAGGTTGAAATGCCCTGGCTACCTGCGGTGGCGGCGCCTTTCTTGTCACCATTGTTGACTCCCACGGCGACAGCCACAACCATAGCAACCAAAATCAACGACGAGACACCGATAATGGCGAACTTCTTCTTCCCACCACCGTCCATTTTCGAAAATTGTTATAAAAAATTATATATTTTTCGTATGAATTGGAATTGGAAAACAAAATTCGAAAAATGATGAAACTATTTAATTTTTTTATTTTTTTTGGTGAATCCGGAGCTCTTAGGGCTAGCTTTTTATTTTATGAGAATACTCTTTATTTGCCCCAAGGGCTCTGGTTTAATTATTATGAGGACATACAGACTCCATATATATATGTTTTAATTTCCCTAAAATTAGATTTTTTATTTTATTATTTTTTTACTGTTACTAATTTTGTGGTAATTTGGCTATTCTGAGGCTCTGATTTTTTTTGGTTAATTTTCCTAGGTTTTAGGGATAGTTATGATATACACGTGTCACAATCGTGACTTGTTCAACTGTAATTTAAGAGTTCATAAATGGAGGGTAATTTTTAAGAGTTCAGTAACAGATTCTTCTTAATTAAACAATAAATTTTAATAATCAGTTAGTAACTATGTAATAGAAAATTTGGTCGTTTTATAATTTTAAAGAAGGTTTTTATATGTTATAGAATGTAAAAACTGTTAAAATTTGGTTTTTAATGCTTGTTAAAGTAGACAAATTTAGTGCAAAAATGTATGTTTATGTAAGGAAGATCTTAAATCTGAGTATAAAATTTTTTAAACCATCAAACGTTTTTATGAACATATTTTTTTTTTTTTTTGAGAAAAAAAAGTTTAGCTAAGGGTAGACCTACCCACTCGATTATGAACATATTATTAAACCACATATTTTATTTATTTATTTTTATAAAATAATTATAATAATTATGTCGAGAAGAATTTTGCTAAAGTAACATGTTTTCAAGACAAAAAAAACTAAAAAAACAAGCATTGGAATTTTGTGTGTATATGGCTAGGACAAACCAAAATGCTGATGTATAAAATAAGATCATTACAATTACTCGTGTCTTTATAAAGCTGTCTTTTTGTGATTATTAATTAGTGGAATACAAGATTACTGTCATAACATGACTTGAATAGTATTTCTTATAATTAGTTTACGATTATCCTACCATTTTCTATTTGGATTCGGTGTTTCTGGGTTCAAATCTGATTGGGTTGTTGAATATTATGAATACTCTATCATGTGCCTATATTGTAATATGTTTCTTGGCTTCTTAATAAAATTCGTTCTTTTTTGGCTAGCAACGCACAACGTTAATGAATTATATTAAATCTGTATTTCATTTCTTTCGTTCTTGTTTGATTATTTTCAAATTGAAAACTAATAAATTCATGTTTTACTTAAATTTCAATTTATAAATCAAACTAAATAAGGTGCCTACCTAAATTGTTTTGTAGTAAAAGATAAATTTTCCACACAAGGTTCCGGTTTTTCTTAAGACAAACACAAACTAGACCATAATTAAATCTATGTTATAACTGGGTTCAACACTAGCTCCAAAAGAAACAAAGGATGGAAAAGGTTTTAGCTTATACTAGCACTAAACAACAACTTGCTAACATGCCTTCCTCTCTCACTATTTCCATAAAAAATATGCTTCGAAAACTTAGCTTCATCACTAATTTATACCAAATCACTTAGGGTCATCGGAGAAGTATAAAGATACATAATCAATATTCAAAAGCTATGAAATAAAGCTTAGTTATTTGTGTACTGAATATCTCCGACGCGTTCATTTGCATGCACATCCAAAATTGCTCGTCTTTGAGCCACATCATCAGCTAAGATCTCTGTTTCACATAGCATTGTCGCGTATGCTTGCTACTTCGCAGTGAGTTGTTGCTGACATATTATGATCACTTTTTTATGCATGCCATGGGCAAAAATGTTGCGTTGTTTGTCACCCACAACAAATTGGGCTCTAACAGCATCAATGGTACTAGTTGATATGGTGTCGAGTTGCTCCTCCATGAGCATGTTCCAGTTCCGATCTTGCAATGCGATTGACTCAGGTAGGGAATCCAAATCCTCCCTAAATTGTGAGGGTTAACGAAAGGAGTTTCTCGAGAATATTGTCATCACCATAGGTCGCAGTCGGATGAGCAAGGCTAAGAAATTTTGTTAGGGCAACTTTGTTATACACTTATACATACAGATCTTAGGACAAATGTGTGAAGTCCCTCCATTCTTATTTAATGCGCAAAACAAAAATGCTTGTAGATCCCTATATTCTTTTTTCTATTATTAATAAATCTCTATCTTTATTTCGAAAAAATCCCAAATTTTTTTAGCCCTTGTTTTGGAGGAGGTTAATGGAGGTTAACGGGAGTAATAGAATGTAAGCTTTTTAATTAAACTTGTTTGGGAGTTTTTTAAATGATTAAATGAAGGTTAATGAGAGTTAACATTTTGCTTACATTAACCTCGAAACCTTAACCTTCAAAATGGAGGTTAATGGGGTAACGTAAACATTTTAACTAATTTACATTTATTAAGCTCCTATTTAATTCCACCAGCTCACAAATAATGTTAACATTTAACTTTTATTTCCGTCACTTCCCTTTCCATTCTACTACTCCTATTAACCTCAGCTAACTCTCACCTCCATTAACCTTTCAACTTCCAAACAAAAGCTTAGTTTAGAGGATTAATACTCTTTATTATTTGTAATTATAAGAGCTTATTTATTTGTAGTTTCTCTTTTAAGTAAATTGAATTAATTGAAAGAAATAAAAATAGTTACATTCTTTATGTTCGTATTATAATTATTAAAGAGATTGAATGCATTTAAATATTGTTTTATTCTTTTTAGTTGGAACTAATATTATTAGAATTTTAGGATATTTATTAAAAAGTACGAAATGAGATCTCAAACCAAATAGTTTGAGCTAACATAGAACTTCAATGCCCTAAGCAATACAATAATCCATCGAGTTCGATTATCTATAAGAAAAACAAACTCTACAGTTGATAATCCCTTAAGAGTATTGTTGCTAATCATATTTTGAACCCCACACAAATTCCGCCCTAAATTACTCCCGTTAATCTGGAGAAAGGTGGCCGTATCCGTTCACAACCTCTAGAGCAGCAACTTGTCAAACCTATTGATGTCGATTCTATTCGGAACAACATCAGACAACAAATTTTCGAGGGCTTGAATGGCCTTGAAATAAATGGATGGTGAATATGATTCAAATGGCATTGCAATGTTGGTGAACTCTGCATTGTATGAGAAATGGAGAAGATTTCAAATAAGTACATATCATTCCTTTAATTTGAAAGATACCAAAAAATCAAGATCTCAGAAGAAAGATCCTCACTGAAGAAGTGAATCCTGACACGATAACAATGATGAAATACTAAAATAACGTTCTATCGAAAGCGGTTTAGTTCTCCTTTTTGTAGCTTCTTTTTATTCTTTCACTCGACTACAATAAAAAGTTTCATTCTGGAAAAACAAAAATTAACCAACTAAAGCAAATAATAATAATAATAACAATAATAGTAATAAAATCCCTATATTCATATCCTGTTATTAACTTCGTGTCATTTGTCATTACAATGATCTCTCAGTAATAAATTCCCAGCTCAGATTTTATTTTAATTTGTAATTTTCCCTTTTTATCACATTATTGATAACAAAACAACAATAAAAAAAAAAAAACAAAAACAGTTAAGCCATTTAGATTACTCCGGCGATGAGTTGGAAAGGCTTTTAGAGCTTAGCTCTCTGCAATTCTAACTTGGCAATGGAACCCAAGTGAACTTCGTCCGGGCCGTCTGCAATTCTAAGAGTTCTTGCAGTAGCCCAAAGATGAGACAACACAGTGTCAGATGATACACCAGCTCCACCATGTACTTGAATTGCCGTGTCAAGCACCTTCAGTGCCATGTTCGGTGCTGCTACCTGTTCAACATAACCCGGGTTAACGTGTCAAAACAGATTATCCTGTTATAGTCATGTAATATGATCTATAAAATTGTTTCTGTAAATCACATCAGAAATTAATAGTTACACTAGATATTCTTTTTTTACCCGTTAAATATAACAGATCAATGAATCTTTCTACAATAAGCCAAACATTACCTTAGCCATTGCAATGATTCCACGAGCTTCTTTGTTTCCAAGCCTATCGAGCTGATCAGCTGCCTCTAAAATCAACAATCTCGTTTGTTCCAGCTCTATTCGACACTGTAATACATAGTGCAAAAATTTAACATCAGTATAAAAGATCAAGTTTTGATTTTAAAGCCTTCCGGAAATGTTTTAGAAATTGAAACTCTCGAGAAACTTGTATGAAACATTTTCAAGCTAAGTTTCTGTAATGTAAGAAATACTAAAAGTCGTTTCCTAAGATGCAATGTGTGTTCAAAAGTAGATCAATACTAATCATATGTTTCGTAAATCCGTCATATTTTCTAAATCGTCTTTTACAAGCTTTTAAAACGCAAAATTATCATTTCCCCTCCATTACCTGACTTGCATCCAACTCCTTTCAACGTGTATATATAAAAAGATTAGACATACATTCCTCAAGGTTGAAAAATTATAGATTTATCCACATGTAACCAGAACATTTCTGTTTCGATGCAATATAGTTACCTACCTATGAGGCACACAAAACTTTTCTGTAGACATTATTATACACTTAATGAAAAGTTAAATTCAGTACCTTGGCAAGATCTGAACGGAATGATCCATGCTCAGCAATTAGTTTCCCAAATGCTTTTCTGGTTAGAGCCCTTTGAACCATTAATTGCATCCCTCGCTCAGCTGCACCAATTAATCTCAAGCAGTGGTGCAATCTCCCTGGGCCCAATCTACCCTGGAAGAACGTAGAATCACTATTTATTGCTTATCAATAGTTCACTGGTTTAGAAAATTAATTAGAACATAATTCCAAGATCAACATGCAGAAACCAACCCGTCACAACTGTTGTAACTTGTAATCCATTATACAGCTTGCAGAAAAGAAAAGCATACCTGAGCAATCTCGAATCCACGACCTTCTCCCAATAAAATATTCTTTGCAGGCACACGTACATTTTCAAATAACATTTCAGCATGACCATGAGGTGCATCATCAAAGCCGTAGACCAGGAGTGGTCTCTTTATATGCACGCCTGGAGTCTGCATGTCCACTAAGATCATGGATTGCTGCTTATGCTTAGCGGCAGTGAAATCAGTTTTTCCCTGCATATCATTATAACTAGTTCGTTAACAAAATGAGCAACTAATTGAATCACCCTGGCTAACCATAGAGAGTAAAGACTAACCATCAATATAAGAACTTTACACCTCGGATCCATGGCTCCACTTGTCCACCACTTTCTCCCGTTTATGATATATGAATCTCCCTGCCTGTATAAATACAAAGGCAACTAGGTACAAATCCAAAATAATTGCGTCTACCGCACGTTTGTCTAGGGTGTAAAAATGAGTTATCGTGTCATAATCTCATTAAAGTAGCTACCTTTTAATAGAACACTCAATATTTGTAGCATCAGATGATGCAACTTGTGGTTCGGTCATTGCGAACCCAGATCGGATTTTCCCCTCGAGCAACGGAATAAGCCATTGAAGTAGTTGTTCTTTGTTCCCATATCGCAGTAAAACCTATATCATAAAGGAAGTAGCTAAAAAAGTATGCATGAATATTCATGTTTAGTACAACAAACCATGACCGAATCATTCTACAAGCAAATTATAACAATCATTTCAGATGCATATTCTCGCTCTTTAATAGTCCTGATTCTAGAGTTTGGCAATGTGTTACCGGAGCTACTTATACGGGTAGATGTTCTACAGCTTTCATAGGTTAAATGGAAAGAACAAATTCTACTTGCACTAGTAAATTATAAACACCTTTAAGAACATGAAAATGAAACTATTTCTTACCTCCATATTTCCGGTGTCAGGTGCACCACAATTGAACACCTGAGGAGCCCAGACAGAACGACCCATGATTTCACAAAGGTATCCGTATTCAAGGTTAGAGAGACCCGCACCAAGTAATTGATCAGGAGTGTCATTCGAAACAGCAGAATTACTTCCATCAAATATCAGTTTTCTTGCTCTTTCGGCACTATCGAACTGCAGTAAAACATGAGTCCACATAGCTTATTACAAAGAACAGTAACAGCAGAAAAAAACCAACCGACGAGCCAAAAGAAAATAAGAAAAGACATACAGGTATAAATAAGTTCCATAACCCTTCTTTCTTTGCCAGCTCCTTCAGCCTTTCTTCCTCTGGGTGCACTGTCCAGCGTGAGGAAGACTGAGCGAGCTTGTAGAATTCATTTTCCAACGGGTAAATGTGATCTTCCATAAACTTAATTAATTTTTTCCTCAATTCCAACACCTTTTGGCTGGGGACAAACCTCCCACTTTCTTCTAGAATTTTATTTTTACTGCTGATCTGGACTGCATGGTAAAGAGAGAAGAATGCAGATTAAAAACCATGTTCACATGGAACAAATGAAGGGAGTAACATGACGTTTCAAACAGAGTAGCAAATTTCTATGGCATGCTAATTACGGAAGACTTTCAATGCAACTAGTAATAAGACTGCTTATTATGGATTCCTTTGAAGTAAAACTCTTTTATCTTCTGCATATAGATAAACGACCTTTTCTTTAACACTAATTGAAGCAAAATACAAGTAATTAGAAGACATTTCTCTAAAATTTCCCTCTCAAACTTTGGTTAGTTGTAGATAGGTAGGTTCCATATGCAAAACCCACAATAATGTTACTCTAGTAACTCTACCGTCTTAACACAAATATATCCATAAAATTCCTTTCTAAAATATGGATGCATTATTATGAGAAAGATAGCTGAGCAGACAAATAAAATTCTAAGTAGTTAGAAATACCGGGCGGAGGGTGAGAAGGGAGGACAGCTTTTCTTGCAATAAAAGCCAATGCAGAATCTATGAGACCATTAGCTTGACTTTCAGCATTTCGAGCACGCTCACCTCCAGAAGCATTACCCTACATTAGTAACAAAATGTATTCCGTGAAAAAGGATTTTCATGCAAGATTAGATTGTTCTGAAGAGATGCTGTTTTATTTTTAATACATTACCATCATCCACCTACTATGTATCCCAGCGTAGATAGATGCCGCTCGGAACAATGCCAAGGCAACATAGAACTTCCACTCGTTGGCTGGCCATGGTTTTCCCTAGACATTCCACCATGAAAATTAGTTCTGATCAGCCAGACTAGTAGCAAACTTCAATAAGAAGAAACTGAAACATTTTGATTGCTAAATGTGTTGCATGAAAACTTTGATTTTGATGAGTTTCCACATTTCAGAAACATCGCAGAAACTGAAACTCTCGGAAATAACTATTTTACACTTTGGACAAAGTTTCTGTAAGTTAAGAACATCATGAACTCATTTCTTAGAACAAGATGCAATCAGTTCATCATGCACCAATCAAGTCGCATTAAGTCCTTAATTTTTTTTCTAAATTATCTCTTTCAAACTTTCAAAATCAAAAGAAATCCCTTTCTGTGTATTTTATATATAAATTAGTTACAAACATATACTGAAATTTATTAAACTAATAAATCTTATTCTTTTACTTTCACGCTTTAGTGTATCCTATATTGTTTTCAAATATTTTCTCCGCATCTGTTACGTTTTCAGTTTTTTTTTCTTTTCTTCCATATTGCTAATTCATCTGGTAGCAAAAATACATTGTGCACTCGCACACTTGTCCATGAAAGTTTCTAGCACGAACCATGCAGGCTATGCATTAGAATCCTTGAACTAATCACTTACTTATCCAAATTTCTCAAATGGGATTAGCTAACTGGCTTTATAATAAAATATATAGCTTTATTGCTTTCTAAGACATGTGCCACATGGTATTATAATTGGTCAGTCCATAGTCTATATGGAGGAATTTCTCGTCATCAACGAACTTCCAGGCAACATAAAATTATCACCTTCAGTTTACAATATTGTCAGGCAACATAATCAGAGAAATTTCGGCAAACTACTAAACTTACAGAAGCAGAGCAGTATTCTGCCAAATATTCTGCCTGTGAAGGAATTCCTTCTGGAATTCCAGTAAGTTCAAATCCTTTACCACGGTCTGGACCGTCAAAGTTATGATCTGCAATATAAGCCTGCCAAGAAAGACAACAGCATATAACTTAGATGCAACCCATCAAACACTTAAGCTTTTGAAAAATAGGCATATCAACAGTAACCAGATCTTAGCAGAATAGCACGTCATTTGAAGACTGAAAAATCTGAAAAAAAAAAGTAGATGGTGAAGAAGGATTAGTACCAAACAGCTGTATGCAACATCACTCATCTGGTTACCAAGGGTTGATAATTCCCAGTCAAGAATACCAATCACCCGATCCTGCAACATCAAAAATTCCTCACCATGTTAATGATTTAGAACAAATCAAGTTATTCCAAACATTTATAATGTCCGTAATGCATCTCTACATTTTTCTTAATCATATGCAGAAGGATACTATAATCAAACATTTAAGCCTCGAGATAAGTTTCGGAAAGATGAAACATGTTCAAATCAATAAAAGCATTTAAATGTTATGGACCTCCGTGGAATGAAATACAATGTTATCAATCCGGTAATCTCCATGAACGATGCCTGCTGATGCTCCTGAAGCATCTTCAGGAGGAATATGCTGCCGTAACCAGTCAGAAAGCTCCAACATCTTTGGATTTCTAGGGGACTTACCCTCGCCAGTCGATGCAATGTATTGCTTAGTCCATCTCTCCACCTAAACAAATGAGAAGAAAAAAGAACTTTAGCACCTCCATAGAGTTTCTACAGTAAGACTTCAAGCTAAATACTTATATTCTACTTGTCTACCGAAACAGGCCCTTCCTAGTTCCGTCTATAACACCAAAAACATAAAACCTTGAGAATAAGCCCTTCCCACTTCACAGTTCAAATTAGACTAAAAGCAGCATTAACAAACCTTAATATCTAAAATTACAACCCGAATACCTGTCGTCTGCAGTAGTTCTCCCGTCTTCCATATTTCCCTAGACCAATAGCATCCACATTAGCCGAATGTAGAGCAGCCAACACTCTTGCAGTTTCACTATATATAGCTTTCCTGCTCCGGGGCGCCACACCCTGATCAAAACAAATTTTTACCTCAACTCTTCCACACTCACATTCATATCACAACCATCATCAAATTCACAAATTAAATCATCAAAACAAACACCAAAACAGATTCCACACCGGTAACTTCGGGTCAATGAAAATGCGTCCTTCCAAAAACTCCATAATGTAAAATTCAGTCCCAATCACACTACGATCTGTGCACAAACAAAACACTTTCGGAACCGGAACCTTCGTGTGCTCACCTAGCGCCCGCAGAACCTGAAAATAAAAAATCAAGACAAAAATTTCAAAATTCCATTTGTACAGTGGCCTAGGTTGAAATGTCGTGGGGCAGATTTTGAAACCTGGATATATAGCAAAAGTTCCACAAGATTTTTTTTTTTTTTGCCAGAATGAAAAATTCCATTATTAACTTATGCAATTTGTCGAAAAGAGGAAAAAACACGAATATTTTGGAAGAAACCTGCAAAATTTGCAGATTTCCGGGAAAATTTTACCTATTTTTGACACTATAATACAGTTTTGTAATGATTTTATCATCGAAAGTCAGCTTTTCTAGTAAATTTTTGAAACCGGGGAGCAGAAACCACTTCCTACAGGTCTAGACTAGTTGCTGAAAACCAGTGGACAACCAAACACCTCTATTTGCAAGTTTTTAAATTACGAAATTGTATTTATAAAACAAGTCAATATCGGAGCAGACGAAAAGCACTCCTAGTAGGGTTGGTTCGGGGCCAGGGGACCGGGGCCTCCAGGTCCCCCTCTAGCTAGGCCCATAAAAAAATCCAGAATTTACCAGATATTCTCTATCAACAGCATGAGCAGACTGCAGCAATTGACCAGGAGGCTTCTTCCTCAAAACGTAGCGTTTAACGGCGGCACCAGAACCTGCTTGGAGGAGATACGTAGGGTTCGATTGGCCATGCCCGAACTAAAATCAACACACAGTACAACTAAATTAAGAACATATAGATAAAATTAGAAGAAGATGATAGTAAAATTGAAGAATAATTACTACCTTTTTGACGATGAAGGAGGATGGAGACACGGGGAAGCTGGGGATGTTAGTTGATATGTACCTGAACAGAGCTTGATGATCGAAATCTTGAGATGATTCGATTTTTGATAACAGATCGGATGTATGGATTGCCATTTTTAGCGAGTGTGTCAATTTTGATCAGATGAAATGAAGAAGAAGAGATAGTTTCAATGGCTACTTGATTTTGGTGTTGGGAAGATCGATCAGATAATAACAGACACTCCTAAAATGACAAACAATATGGCTAAATTACAATAATATCACCCCAAGTTTACGTATCTCACGTTAGCTAGTTACGTAGAAAAAGAAACATTTATAACTGGTGACAATATTGAAAATGAGTTAGGGACAAGCTGAGATGATCAGAGCCACTAGTCTAATATTGGGGAGCCTATTGTTGGCGCCACTTGCGGATGTTCATTGAAATCAGTCCTGCAATCTTTACCCTCTAAATGTATATTTCCTAGACGTACCTCTAGATGTATATTCCCTAGAGGTATATTAGAGCGTGAAAAGTGTGTTAAATATCTCACATTGGATAGATATATGATAAAAAATATTTATAAGTTGCGGCAGATCATTTATCTTATTTTTGTAATAGCCACACAACACTTACATAATATTTTTGTAAAAAATTTAAATTCCATATTGGATAGCGGATATACTTATTAGTAGAGTTTAGATTAGGGAGGGGACAAAATCCACCTTCACTATTTTATTTCCTTGTCATTAGCTTTTACCGTATGTGACATTCATCCGGTTTTGAGACTAATCAAATATATTGCATATTTATATAAATAAAATAAAATATATTCCATATTTGATTCAAACTGATTACAAAGTTATGATAAATACATGAATGTATATTAGAGTGTTTTAATTCAAGTAGAATACATAAACCATAAAACATAACTGCATAATTATCTCTAGAATAATTGCAATTAACCAAGGTATTATCCTAATTAATGTTGATCACAAAGTATTAGTGCCCAACTAAAATACTAACACTAACAGGCCTGGTATATCTTTTTAATAAGGTTCATCCATTTATGTATGCACAAACCGCTTCAATAAAAATGTTTGTGAAAAAATTGTTCGGTATTCGAATGGTTCTATGTCTCACGATGTGCATTTTAGTCATGCAACTTTAACTCATCTTCGTTGTTACTCTCATGCTAATTGGGAAGATGACTATGATAATAGGAAACTCATTGGAGGTTTTTGGACTTCTCATTGATTTTGTGGTCCTTATGGATACGCCAGATGATCTTTCGCTCTTCTACAAAAGTCGAATATAGATCTATAGAAACAACCACTTTGGAATTGAGTTGTGCTGCCATGCTTTCGTGAGATCGGTTTCCATTTGGCCCGACCGCACCGTTTTTATGGAGTGAGAATCTCAGTGTGGTTTAACTCAATTCTAATGATCTCTTTTCTTTAGCAAAGATATTCTTATTTTGTTTCTGATGTTTTCGCTTAGACCCTAGTATACATCAATCAAAATCAAGGGAATTCCACCTTCAATAAACGTCTTATGGATAAGACCACAATAGTTCTAGCATTAGATTTGGATGATCGGCCCAATTAAACAATCGATATGCAAACATTCAATGGGCCAACTCAAAATTTTATTCATCACTTAATGGGCCTGATAACTGGTCCAATGGGCTCAATATTGTTATTATAGGTATAATGCAAGGTAAATAATTTTAGAGTCCCCTAGTTTTGCATAAAACACTATTTAGCCTCTTTATTTTAAAAAATACATTTCTAGGTTTTTATTATATCAGAATTACAAAATCATTTTATATGACAAAATAAATATTTAAAAAGTTAAAATATGTTAAGTTTAAAAATCTAAAAAATAAACATAAAAAAAGATAAAAAATTAATAAAAGTAAAAGATAGGAATGTGAAAATGCGTTTTTCAAAATAAGGAGACTAAATATCGTGTTATGTAAAAATTTGAGGACTTTAAAATTATTTATCCAGAATACAATAATCATTCAAAATATTATATTTTATGATTTTTCTATGGTTACGTCAATTTTTTTATTAAAATAACAATTTTTTTATTCATTTTCAGAGGAGTATAAACTTCAATGTTACTAAAAATAAAGTGAAGATTACTCTAAAATAATTATAAAGCACATACTTATATTTACAAAGAGAATCAATACTAATTAATTACGAATTTACTTATCGTTGGTTGGCGCAGTGGTAACACGGGGCTGCACTTGACAGGGATACATATCGATCCCCCACAACGGTAACTAGGAAGGGTTTAAATACCATAATCTTGGGACCTACCCCAATCTAGATTAGTTAACTCAGTGAATTTCAGATACCGAATGGAAAACAAAAAAAGTATTAGTTATGAATTTTTACTGTTCGCATTTGGTAGAATAATATATTTTAAGGTAATTTTCTAAAAAAATCTATGTGTTTACCGATTTTGTCAAAATGGTGTCTGTGTTTATCTTTTTGACAAAAAGAGGGTTGTGTTTATCACTGTTATCCCAAAGGCGGAAATTTCATTAACAGTGTTAAATGTGATGATGTGGCAATAAATTTTTGGTCTTAATTTATTAGTAAATTCTTAAAACATTCACGTGTTTACAACTTTAAAATGTGGGAAATGAACTTTTTATAACATAATCAATAAATTAAGACCAAAATACTCATTGACATGTCATCACATTTAACACCGTTAATGGGCTTTCCGCCTTTTAGGTAACGAGGATAAACACAATATTGTTTTGTCAGAAAAATAAACACAGACAAGACAAAATTCACACACACATAATTTTTTTTATAAGAAATTACCCTATATTTTATATTGAAATTTCATCTTTAATACGTGAACTACATTCCCTTTGGGATAAGTTATAGGATTTCAATTCTCATCAATAAAAAGAAAAAGTTATAGGATTTCAATTATTAATAACAAAAACATTCAAATGTCATTTAAATTAAAATGTTATTATATGCTTTCATCTACATGCTATAACCCGTCTATACTTTTCGAGTGAAAATTGGAAGTTAAGCTAAAGAGTAGCTTGCCTTCCCTTTTATTGATATAACAACGATAACGATGACTCTATAAGAAACTTAAATTATAAATCAATTAGGTCGAATAGTTAAAAATTCATTACATTATCTTTTTTTTATTAAAATTCTCTAAACTTTCATAGGTTTTTGTATCGTTACTTTGTTAACTATCACTATTAAATGAGGGCAGTCTCATTCAAGAGATGGATGACTTTCCAATTTGGAGAGTCACCATTTTCAATCTAATGGTGATTTCTCCTTAATTATAGACCATTAGATTGAAAATATCCTTAATCTAATGGTGACTCTCCAAATTAACTCACCACTTAAATGAGGCTGTAAATGAGGATAGTAAGTTTTAATCTAGTGATAATGGAGATAAAATAATGGTTTCTTCAAGTAACAATATTCTCACTTTCCTATATACTAAGATTCATATTAAAGGCAATAAAAAATTATTCTTTCCTTATTTCCGCAAAATTTATACCTTAAACCAATAAAATAAAAGGTTTAAAGTACTAATTTTGTTAGATAACCTAACCTTCAAAAAATCTGTTCACAAATACCTAAAGATATGCTATAAAAAAAATAAAAAATACCTAAAGATATGATTCGATTCAGCACCTCAATAAAGATGATAGGAAGTTACCAAAAAAATAAAGATGATAGGAATCAGTATTATACTAGTCAAAAATCCCTTCCCATTATCTACAAACAAATAAATAACTATAAATATTGAGAATAAAATAAATAAATAAATAATTCTAACTACACTACACAAGGACACCTTTATATCCATCCTTTCAAAAAAAAAAAAAAAAAAAATATCTTTATATGTTTTTTAACTGAAAAGAAATGAGTACACTAACAACATAGGCAGCAAGGAGTTGGTTCAAATGGTTTCATTCCTTTTCTCTTTTATTTGTAAAGTTTTGAGGCTAAATATATATGGGGAAAAAGTTTAAAAATAATACTTGTGATTTACTTAATTTTTAAATAGAGTTTTATGGTTTAACAATTTGTAAATAAATGTATGTGGTATGATTTGTTTTGCAAATAAGAGTATGTGGTATGAATATTTTTACAAAATAGAGTATTCGAAATCACATTATTGAGTTCTGATAATATTTTCATTTTCTAAACAACTTATATCCATAGTTTGACAAAATATTGATTCCCGTATTGAATTCCATATTGGTAAAATTGGACTTAAACATCAATTTAGTTCGTAAACCATCAAACTACAAAAGAAAGTAAAACGTCTATAATACGGTTTATAATTTTGATTTGAGGGTATGAAAGCCACTAATGGATATGTTTTATCGATATGTAAATGTTATTTTTCTTAAAAAATGAAAAATGTGCTTCATTGTTATTAAAATGTAAAATTATAATTCAAGAAATCTTATTTTGCAAAAAGATTTTACGTAGTTTATTTGCAAAATGTTAAACCACAAATTTTCTTTTGCAAATTGAGTAAACTACGAGTATTATTTTTAAATATATTTTTATATATATTGTTAGACGAGATTAATGATGATCTATGCGAATGAAAAAGGTTGCGATGGGTTAAAAAAATTTTGAGAACACTTTTTACTTGTAAAACATATTTTCTATTTATTTAACAAATTTTAAATTAGTTGTACTGATTTATTTTTTATGTCAGAACAAACTTTTGTAATGATGAAAATACTTTTATATAAAACTTTAAAGCAACCGGATTAGATTTTTTCTTCTTTTTAGTTTTATAAACGCAATCTAACAATTTGAAGAAAGCACTAGATCCGAAAAGTAAAGCCAGATTTTAATTGAAGGATTTTCCATGGAAAGATCCAAAGATGTGCCTAAATTTATCATCTTTTTTCTTAAAAAATGTTAATTATCTCCATTTTCCCTTATGATATTAATACGTCACATTTATTACATCATATATAAAACACCCTCACTGATTGAGTGAGTTAACAGAGGAATAAATCTGTTAAACTAGGTGTTAATTACCAACAGAAAAGGGCCAACAGAAAGTATCTTTAATATAGTTTAACAACATCAATATTAAGAAGTTGCAGCCACATTGGGAGAAATAGAAAACCCTAATTGTGGGTTCAAGTCTCCATTTGTCATCTAGATTTTGAGGTTTTCTTTCGGCGCTTAGTCGGAAGCAAAGCTCCTCTTTACTTTTTGCTGTTTTTTTTTTTCTTTTTATCGCTTTAAATAAAATTATGGTAGAATTTCTAGTTTCCTTTTTATTTGATGTTTTATGTGTGTTATCCCTATACTAGAGATGTTTCTCTTTATATGGATGGTTATGGTTTGTTTCTTCATATGAGAAGTGTCGTTTGTTTCCCTTTATGAATTGGAAGACGGAAGGGCTTTTGTAGCTATCAAATAGAACTGCTGACTAGACGACAAACTTCGCAGGAACTATCTGGGTCATCACGAGTGTGTTGTGACGCCCGTAGGCCTCCAAGATCTACTTATAGCTGATACAAGTGGTTCAAGCTTCTCTCGTCGAACTGGTTTGTCTTATTTTTGTTATTTTTATTTTTATGTTCTCCTTTTTCCTTGTTTCTCGGGTTCGTACCCCTCCTTATTACCAAAAAAGAAAATATCTCTAATTATTAAAATTTTGTGTCTGTTTACAATGAATAATATATTAGAAAGAATTTTTTTGATGTAATAATATATTAGAAAGAATTGAAAGGAATATAACCACCCTATATAATTGGAGATAAGGGTCAATTCTTATGGTTTGAATGCTTTTCTTTTACGGTACTTATTGTCTTAATGCTAATTTTTACTTTACTACTACTACTATTTTGCTTGTTTCATTCAATTGGGTAAGGTATAAATTCAAAAAGAATATATTCCTTGTGCAACTTCTTGCAACAAGATCAATGATAAGATATGATCACTATGAAGATGTGCATTTTATAAACGAAGTTTTCCGATTGCTCAGTTTTTTATCAAGATATACAAGGCATCTCTTAAATTTTTATGGTTTTCAAGCTTTTACTAATTGTTCATTAATAGAAAGTCTTTGTACAATTGTTTGATGAGTTAAAGGTGTTAAATTGATTTTTTTAAGTGCTTTTACATATTAAAACTAAAATCTCATTCATGGGTTCATAAAGTTTTTGGTGCTTTCTAGCAATAGGTGGGTATTCAAGCTCCTCTTTACGGTTGAAATTCGACAGAGAGTCCCAGTAAAATTTAATGTGGAAAAAAAATGAGGGTTTCTTCGTTTTACAAACAAGACACTAAGAATATGCATGTTTGAATATTGAACGGAGACGAGGATGTATTACCCGTCCCGTTACATTCATATGAGTGTATTATATGCCCTATTTACATCCCTACCCTCCACGCCCTTCCATGTATATGTACCACTAATCAAAAAATAGAAAAATACCACTTGTACTCCTAAAATTTTTCTATAGATGTATAAAAAATTATCATAGTTTCACTTAAAAGAAAAATAATACATCTTGATAAAAGTAATTAAAAAAATTACAATCTCAAAATATACTGGATGAGTTTTAATGGCTAAGGATCCTCTAGAGTTCCAAGGAACTCCATGTGTGGAGTTCCTAAGATCTCAGCCACACAATTGATCCTAGAGCCCTCATTAATTAAACAAAACACTTTTTTCTCTCTCTACCTTTAAATGAGGGCCCTAGGATCTTATTGTGTGGCTGAGATCTTAGGAACTCCACACATGGAGTTCTTTTGGAACTCTAGAGGATCCGGACCCAGTTTTAATCTAATTATAAATTGATAGAGTAAAAGGGTTAAACTTTTTTACAGCACAGTTTTTTTGAACTACAACCCACTTTTGACATTTTTGCCATTTCATTTCTCCTAACCTTAAACCAAATTTTCTTATTCTTCCAACGAAAAAACATAAAATAAAATTTCGTCCATTTTTTTGCCTAAACGGCTACAAAGGTCGTTTCACCTAAGGGAGAAACGGCCTAGGAGGCTATTTTGTGCCTTAGGTGAAACGACCACCGAGGCCATTTAGGCAAAAAAATATAAAAATTTAAAAAGTATTTTTTGATAATGATATATTTGTGCTTACAGCCCAATTTTTATTTTTATTTTCTTAATAATTTTTTTTTATTTTGAGAGTTGGTTAGGTGATTTCATGGTTTTTTTCAATTGATTTTGGTATACTTTGCGTGCCTGGGTCTTCGGGTCAAAAGTTTTTTGTCATTTTTTGTGTTTGCTAATTGGGAGAGTTGAGAGAATTTGAAAAAAAAGTTGAAGGAAAGATAAGAATGACAAGGACAAAATTGAAAAATTGGTTTATAATTCGGAAAAATTGGGATGCGAATAGCAAATCAAGATTAAAAGATGACTTCATAATCTTAAAATGAGTCATATTTATGCCCCTAAACTAGATAAAAAAAAGACTATAGCTAGAAGACTTGGACTTTGTTTTCTCAATTCTGTTTTCTGTATAACAATTGAAAGGTTATTTCTATATAAATGTTAGTACAATAAAGACTCTCAGTACTTGAGACCGAATTTTTGTATAACAATTGAGAGATTATTATTCCCATATAGAGGTTCTAATGTATCCTATATAGAGGTTCTACCCTAAAAAGCATTTTCTTTTTGATAAGATCAAGAGAATCAATAATTCTACCCATCTTTTAAATTCTCTATATAAACAATCCATCTCCTCATTCCTTTCCATAAGCAAGAAAAACAATCTACTTAGCAAAAACACAAAGTCTTTTAGACACATTAAAAAAATGGCAAGGCCTCAATATTCAGATCGTCTGACAAAGATTGGACAAGAAGCTTTTGCTCTTGTTGATGAGTGCTATGGCTCAAGAAAAGTTCCTCCTCATCGCCAGCTTCCATGTGTATATCATGGACCTCAAACTTCTACGGTGACAATTATGCCCTCCGTCGGGAATAGCTACGAAGTAGCTCGACAGTTTTCCGACGGAGTACCAACTCCTGGACATCGTGTTCCCGCCATAACAAGCGATCAGGCTGCCGAATTTTATGGTGGTATGGTTATTATGGAGTATGGTAGGAGAAAACCGTTCCGTTGGGCTTGACTAAATATTTAACTAGTGTTATTTTTTTTTTTCTGTTAGTCGTGTGTTTAAGTGAATTATCTTTGTAAATTATGTTATCGTGTCGTTGCTGTTCTCCCTACCCTTTTTTAGTTTTACAAGAAGGATGTAGTTTGCGAGTTGAGCAATGGAATAAAAGCTTTTGGAAGCTCGAGTTAAGTTGACCTTCTATAGCTCGTAGCAGATGTAGAATCAGAAGCTCCAGCTAAAACATGATGAGTTGCCTGATTTGATATCATAGATAGTTTTTATTTGTACTTTAAAAAGCTTGAACATACTTAGATGTTTTTTATGAAGCTAAGTAGTGTTGATGGAAGGCAAAATAGTAAGTAATGCCATGTTTCTGTGTAATTACAACTTGTTTAATATAATTATTATTAGTACAAATGTTATTTATGATTTAGATATTGCAGCCTTACAATAACAACAAACTACCCATTGCAAATGGAAAACAATTAATAAGGTCACTTTCAACAATGTTCTTTTGGTTTATTTTCAGTCCTATTCCGTTCAGTTAATTAAATTCAATAAAATTTATTAGGCATTTAAAAAGTATTTAGTTCAATTCAACAAATTTCAGCAAAAAAGAATTGAGCCTTAATGATGTATAATTTGTCTATAAGACTAATTGAATGGACCAATTTGGCATTACTGTGGGAAGAAACAACTTTTGTGGAAGAACAAAGAAGTGTTTGGTAAAGTTCCAAAAACAAAGAATTGAAAAATAAAACACATGTAGTTATTAAGTAATATAAAAAGCTAGTGTTATTGTACTTGAAAAATATCAATATTAGTTTCCTGAAGAACTACTTTCTCAGAAAACTATTTAATTTGTGTAAGAAAGTAGGAAAAATTGGTTTCATGAAAAGCTACAAATTGTAGCTTTTTCTGCTTTCTGAAAATGCAATTTTGTATTTACCAAACAATACTTTTAGTTGAAAAATTTGGGTTTAGGCTATGGGAGCAATGCCAAACTAAGCCTATGACTTAGCGGAAACGGGTTTACCTGACGAACTCCAGATGCCTCTAACTGTTTGTTCATTTAATTTAAGCCAGTAAAAAATTACTTAAAATACATAGAATAACAGATAATTTTTTCTTCAAAATTTTAAGGTAAATTTACACCTTAACACAAAATATAAAATAAAGAATATGTATTATACTAAGTTAAAAATCCCTTTCCCAAAATATATTCAAAAACATAAATTACTCTAATTAAAGGATCATTATTGTATGTTTTAAACTTAATTTTGGATTTCTAATCTTGTTAATTTTTCTATATTATCAGATAAATTTTTCTGGACTGAATATTGTTGAAAATAAATAAAAAAGAACATACTCTTGCTCATCTAAAATATAAAATCATCTTCATTTTGCCACATCTTTGCTTTATTTATTCTCTTTAATGCTTTTTTTTTTTGAAAAAAACGATTCTGTTTAATGCTTTAATCCTGAAAAAACAAATGCATTATTTCTGAAAAATATAAATTAATTTTTATTTAATATTTTATAACAAAAGGTACATTAATTTAATTGTTCCAGATGAGCAGGAATTTCCAAGCTAAATAGATATGGATGAAATGGGTTCATATGAAAAAGAATATCCAAAACATGAAAAAGAGAAAAAATCTAAGGAATAAAGGTAAAATAAAAATAATGAAAAAGGGTTCAGGTTCTCTCATAATTAAGATTCTATTAATATTGTTCTCCATGGAAGATGCTTTTTAATCATAAAATTCTAAAATCATAAAATTCTGAATATCCTCAAAAAAAAGAAGAAGTATAAATTCTAAAATTATATACTATTTCAAATTTAGGCTTTGTGTTATTTTTTACTAAGATTTAGTAATTTCAATTTGAGTCAGTAATGTTATAAAAATAAAAAAAATAATTTTGGAACAATAAATCAGTTTAATAAATGCACTTCTATTCAGTTCAATTTTATTTAATTAAAAACATCAAAATTTTACTTGTGTGAAAATTCAAGTTAGTTACATCCATGAGCTTTAAATATTAGAAATAGAACAAATATTACCACAAAACTTAATTATGATACATAAAAATCATAAAACCTTGCATTTGATTTCTTTCTACCTGTTTTATCAAACTTTTAGCAGTAATAACTTGTCGTATATGTCCCCTTTTCCAGTGACATGTTCATTAGAAATCAAATGTAAAAATACATGGTTTTCATGTTACTTGAAGGATCATAAGTGTAATTAATGGACCATAAAATTCCCTAGTATTATATCCGTAACAAAAATGAAATCCATAAACGTCTTTTTTTAATTACAAAAAGTTCATATATATTCAAACCAAGAGAATAGGTAATCTAATGTTCAAAAATATCCTTAGCATATCCATTAATTCTATAAATAGAATTGAATCCTGAACCACACTTTTTAATTTCTTGCTAATTAAAATCTTAATCTTGTGTATAAAAGAGATCATATTGGCAATTCAAACGGGTATTAATTTAAACAAAATTTAGGAAACTAATTAAAATAAAAATGAGTATTAGCAATGAAACTGGTGGTGCATTTGGTATTGTTTTATTAGTATGCTTATCAATTTGTGTTTCTTGTGATGCCGATAATGTTGCCGAACAAATATTCTTACCTCACCCGTTTGCAAAATCTGATGGTCCTGCTGTAGCACCCACACCCGTGGATGACTATGCCGGAGAACGAGAACAATTCTTTGATTTTGGCGCACCCGAACCCAGCTCAGGCGCGCGCTAGCTAGCTAGTCCAATTAATTAGTTTTTTTTGTACGAAATTAGGAGATGTGTTAAACATGAGAAAAGCTTGCACAGTGATACAGATTCAATGGAACCGTCTATGTAGAAGAATGTACAACATTTTGCATTATTGATGTTATAAAATGGAAGTTTAAAAGTGTGACATCTTATTATTACCTTTCTTTTGTTGTAAAAAGATTATGTAAAAATAAGTCTGCTCATTATAAGGCCGTGATAAACCAAAGTTTCGGAGATGATTTACAATGTAATTTACAGAATGTTTATATATTGAACTTCATTTTGGGTTAATGAGAAGTTGAATATTTGAAATCTTAAAAGTAAAAATATTATCAAATTTTTACTGTTCAGAGTAACTTGCAATGACTTGACATCTTATTTAGATATCAATCAATATAGTAAAAGATGTTAGGCGTTAGTAGCCCTGTCGAACCCGTAGCCCTTTTGTTGAGCCTCCAGTCATAATAGAGATCCGAGCCAAGCTTAAAATGTTCAGAATCCAACCCCTAATGCGAGGGAGAAACCAAAAGCTTCCATAAACTCAAGAATATAGCGAAGGCTATCAATTTTAAGAGTCATGTTACTACCAAAACGCTGCTTATATTGAGATGACTAACCCCTTTTAAACCAATTTCAATGCATTGGTGAATGGTGCGCCCTTTAATAAAGCCAAATTCCTGATTAGAGACAATCTTAAAGATTAACTTAAAGCTGAAATTGCTCATAACGATTAGGTCGGAATTGTTCCACTTCAACCGCACCTGGAACCTTAAAGTACTATGAGATTAGAGTTGAACCATCTGACAGACGCCATGACCAATCTAGAAAAGCATGATAAAATTTCTCGTTAAAACCATCATGACCTTGCGCATTGTCACCATCCATAGACAAAACCGAAGTCCGAAGATCAATGTTGGAAGGATAAGCCGTGAGGAGAGTATTGTCCGAATCTGTCACAGTTTTCGGGATAGCTGTGCAATAGAACTGAGATACGAAAATGGGCTTTGCGCGTAGAAGAAAACTAGGACGTGTGATAATAGAAACATGATTTGCAATCTGATGAGTCGAACTTATAAAATCATCACCAATCCTTATTGTTGAATTCCAGTAAGAGTTTTCTTGTCATTCAGTGAAAAAAAACTTGTTTCTTGTTGCCTGCTTGGAGATTACTAGAGTTTTTATTAATCTTTATTTATTTATATGGTTTAGAATTGTTAAATTTGAAATATGTAAAAGCGGGTGAAATTAATGTGGCCCAAAAGTACCAAGGAAAATTCAAACAAAATACTTAATCATTTGAAAGGAAATATTCAAACCACGATAAACATGCAATTCAAAAGTAACTAAAAAAATTAAAAGTTAGTAAAAAAAAATGAAAAAACAGAAAATTTAAAATCTAAATTAAGCATATGTCTATAAATAGGAGTTACTCATGTACCACTAATTATCTCCTTCCATGGGACTAATCTATGTATAAAAAGGGAGGCCTAGAAACATAAAATTCAGACTGAAAAGTAATAAACACAAGATAAAAAAAATGGGAGTCTTTGGTATTAAAAATCAACATGTGGCTTTGGCCATACTTTTCGTTTGCTTAGCAATGCTTATTTCTATTGAGGCTCATAAGAAACCTGAGGAAGCCGAAAGTCCGGCGCAGTTTGGCGCTTCTGCACCTAGCTCAGGGTCGGGAGGCGAAAAATCAGGCAAAGAAAAAGATGGCAAAGACAAGGAAAAAGATGGCAAAGATAAGGGAAAAGATGGCAAAGACAAGGAAAAAGATGGGAAAGAGAAGGGAAAAGATGGCAAAGACAAGGAAAAGGATGGCAAATCTGGCAAGGATGAAGATTCAGACGACGAAGACGAACACAAAAAGGAAAAGGGTTCAGGCAAAAAAGAACACGACCACAAACACAAGGGTGGAGACGATAAACACAAGGGTGGAGACGATGAACACGATCACAAACACAAGGGCGAGAAAGGTTCCGACGAAAAGAAACATAAACATAAGGGTGGAGACGATGACCACAAGCACAAGAAAGAAGGCAAGTCAGAAAAGAAAGAAAAATCGAGTGGTGGTGCTGCTTTCGGGCCATCAGGCTCATCCGGAGCTTATGCCCCAATGGGTTCGGCTTCTAGCCCTAGTCCTTCTAGGTAAAGGACCAAGGTGAATGATTGAGCTTAGTGCAAAATGCAACTAAGAATTTATTTAGCCTTTATCAAATTTGATAATAATGCATTGTTTGTTATGTTCTGATTTGCTAGGCCAATATAAAATCGGCCCACGGAAATACGTATATGTTATATCTATGTTCTAATACGACCCACATATTTAGTGGTGTATGAAGAATAATGTTCTCTCGAATCATGTAATAAGTAAATTTATTAATGAGAAAATATTTTTTATACGTTAATTTTTTTTTTCAATTCCATTTTAAATTGTAATGTCTATTGAAATTATAATTTCATCTAAAATAAATGTTTTTTTTGGTGAACGGGAGGGGTTTAGGAACCCCAAGAAATAGAAAAAGAAAAAAGAAATTACAAACGAACTCTACGTGGGGTGCTTAAACCACATACATCAGCAAAGAAAGAGATCTTGGAGGCCTGTAAGCGGCACAACACACTCGTGATGACCCAAGAAAACAAGTTCCTGCGAAATTCGCCATCCAATCAGCTGCTTTATTACCTTCTCGAAAAGTATGAACAATTCTGATATCCCAACTTTGCTTCATCAACGTCTTACACCCTTCAATTAACCAACTATACCGGTGACAACATCTATCCTGACAACATAAAAGCTGAACAACAACCTGCGAATCCACTTCGATTACAACCTTACGGAAGCCTCTATTCCAAAACAACTCAAAACCATAATAAACGCCCCACAGTTCCGCTAAAGTAGCCGAACAAATTTCCAAATTACAGCAAAATCTGCCGAGCCAAGTACCCGACTCACTTCGAATCAAGCCTCCAGTCGAATCCATACCCGGATTCCCTCCGCAACTGTTCATTTTAACCCAACCACAAGCAGGAGGTTTCCAAAATAAATGTTGAACTTTGGCAAATTCAGAAGCTAATTAATGTCATGTTATAAATATAATATTTTTTACATTTTTAATTTTACAATCAATATATTTTGTTTCGGTAGATTTTTTTAGTGCAAAGGTGACAAATATTGATTTAATTATGGAAAGTACATTGATTTCGATATAATTAATTAAAAATTATAATTAAAAGTATGCTCGTGAAAGAGCAAAATACACCACGTTGAAAAATTGAAACTTTTTCTATAACCATTATAAGAAAACACACTTCAATCGGAACTGAATATAATTTTTTTTCAAGCATGACTTCCTTTCAACGATGGATAATGTATAACATAGACAAAACTCATAGCCTTTTCAAGTAAAATATAAAAGAAATAGGTTATTTGCCTTATAAGTATCAAAATGCAATTACCTTTAATAAACAAAAGGTAATTAAGTACTTTAAATGGATGAAAGGACGATCTCATTTTTTATGGCTAAACTGAACTGAACTGAGTTTGCTAAATTGAATTGACTAAATTTGACTGATTGAAGAAGAAATTTCTGTTGAATTTGGTTGAACTAAACTGAATTCAATTTTGCTGAAATTAAGCCAAAAGAACACGGCCTAAACTGTTGAATATAACAAATGTTGAGGACTTTGTAGTGTATTATTTAAAATATGAGGACTAAGCATAATTGTATTTAGCATAACATATGGACTATTACATTATTTTATCATTTTTTTAAAGTTTCATGTTTGTCAATATTAAGATTCAAACTTAAAACGCCGCGCTTCCCTTAAGAGCATATTAACAACTAAGTTTTTACTCGGTGATAGTTTATATGATTTAGAATTGTTGAATTGTGTAACCAAAAAAAGAATTGTTGAATTTGAAATATGAAAATATTCAATTGTAAAAGTGGGTGAAAGGTGGCCAAAAAGTACCAAAGAAAATTTCAAAATAAAATGCGCTTAATTATCTGAGTGGAATAATTTAAACCACGACAAATATGCAATTAAGTAGTGACAAAAAAAAATTTAAAAAACAGAAAATTTAAAATCTAAACTAAGTATATTTCTATTAATAGCAATTAATCGTGGACCGATAGTTATCTTCCTCCATGAGAAAATTCTATGTATAAAAAGAAGGCATAGAAACATAAAATTCAGAAGTGAAAAGTAATAAACACAGGATAAAAAAAAATGGCAATCTTTGGTATCAAAAAGCAACATGTGGCTTTGGCCCTTCTTTTTGTTTGCTTAGCAATGCTTATTTCTATTGAGGCTCATCCTGAGGAAGCCGGAAAGCCAGGTGAGTCTGGGGGAAAACCTGGCGAGTCGGGGCCAGGAGGCGAAAAATCAGGTAAGGAAAAAGATGGCAAAGACAAGGAAAAAGACGGCAAGGAAAAAGATGGTAAGGAGAAGGAAAAAGATGGCAAAGACAAGGAAAAAGATGGCAAGGAGAAGGAAAAAGATGGCAAAGACAAGGGCGAAAAAGAATCCGACGAAAAGAAGCACAAACACAAGAAAGGAGAAGATGAACAGAAGCACAGGAAAGAGGGCAAGTCAGACAAGAAAGAAAAAGGGAGTGATGGTGGTGCTTCTGCTCCCTCTAGTGCTTTCGGGCCATCAGGCTCGTCGGGAGCTTATGGCCCTGGAGCGTCTACACCGATGGGTTCGGCTTCTAGCCCTAGTCCTTCTAGGTAAACAACCAAGGCCAATGATTGAGCTTACTGCAAAATGCAACTAAGAATTTGTTTTAGCCTTTATCAATTTTGAATAATAATGTTGTAATTGTTATGTTCTGATTGGCTGAGCCTATATGAAATCAGCCCACAAAAACTGTAGAATCTCTCATATTTATGTAGGAATAAATTAACAAACACATATATATATATATTATATCTATGTTTTAATACATCCCACTTAATTAGTGGTGTATGAAGAGTAATGTTCTCTCAAATCATATAATAAATAAATTTATTAATGGGAAAAATATTTTTTATACCTTGATTTTGATTTATTTTATTCATGTCCAATTTTATTTTTTTTTGTCCATTTTTAAAGTGTTATGTCTACTGAAATTAGAATTTCATCTAAAATAAATTTTGAACTTTGGAAACTTTAGATGCTACTGTCATTTTGTTATAATTATAATCTTTTTACTTTTTAATTTTAGAACCAATGCATTTTGTTTCAATAGATTTTTTTAGTACAAAGGTGATTGATTTAATTACAGAATAAATTTCGATATAATTAATTAAAAATGATAGTTTTTCGATATTCGCAAACCACGAAAACAAGAGCAGTTGGTTCGGAAGAAAGGAGAAGAGTGGATAACTTGTGATCTGAAGTATGAGAAGTTTCCATCTTTTTGCTTTATTTGTGGGTTGATAAGGCATACTGATCGCCATTGTGAAATTTTCTAGGCATCAGAATGTCCGGAAGTGGAGTTCGGCTATTCGTGCTCCATTCCCAGAACCTAATAATTGAAGTGGTGAGACATGGATGATCAAGGAAGGGGAATTGCAGGGATCTGAGTATGGTGAGCTTGCTAAGGGTCCGAAGAACTTATAATTTTTAAAGAAGAATTTGGAGTCATTCTCTAAGCAAGACAGGGTTGTCATGCCGGGCAGGAACGAAAATTGTTGACTCTCAAATTAAAGAAAGGGTGGAAGTTAACGATGAACGAAAAAAGTGAAGTAAGTGAGGCCTTGGAGAGAGAATTACATGTGCAGTTCATTAAAAACCAAAACAAGACAACTACATCTCAGGAAGGGGGACAAGGTAATGGCAATGGAGATCGAAGCCTTAGAAGCACGAGAGCAATTACTCTTCTTATGAGCTTGTTAGGGCTCATATCCTTGATGTTATTTTTCTGTTTGAAACTTTATAATTCCTAGTTTACGAATTCAAATTATTAGAAATAAAATTGTTTTTGAAATGTGTTATTCGATGGATTGTATGGGTTGTAGTGGTGGTCTTTGTGTTTTTTGGAAAAATTCCTCTTGGTGTTTATTGTTGTCTTTTTCTATTAATCATATGTGATGGCTAGCAAGCCGTAACTGTCGAAAAGCGTCTGGCAACCCATTGAATGCTCCTGTGATCGATGGCATCGTCCGCCAGTGGGTGTGGTTAGTTGTTGTGTGGATGTTTTTCTTGTTTGCAAATGTGCAGCGAACTGGTGGTGCGGCAACCCTTCAATCGTCGATGGAAGATTTTCTAGTTTCTAAAGTGTGGTTTTTAGCGGGCTTATTGCTGGTGTATGACGGGGAAGCTTCCATACTTCGTCATGCGTTACAATGGTTGGTGGAGGATCGGGCGTGGTTGAATATGATTCTTTGAGTGTGGTGTCCGCTATTCTCGGGTCGGGTTTGGATGTTAGTGAATTTGGTAACATGGTTCTTCTTTGTAAGTCTATCCTTGCACATCTTTAGCTACTGGGTTCAGTTTGTTTATCTATCTTCAACTAGACCTTTGTCAATTTTAAACATGTTATATTTCAGTCATTATTCGGGTTGCAACTTGTTTTCTATGTCTTAAAACCAACACTAGCGCGTAGTAATTTGGCTAAAAAAGTCGCCTACCAAACCTTTTATATTCAGAGAAGGAAACCGCGCAGTGGACTCCCTTGCCAAGCACGGTCTCTCCAACCAAGGTATCTTTTGGTGGGATTCGGCGCCGACTTTTTGCGACAACTTCGTTTTGGACGATATTTGTTTTTTAGAGCAATATAGATTTACTTAATTGTTGTGTTTTTTGTTATCATTACCTTTGTAATCCTTTATTCATTTTAATAAATTTGGGTCAGAGCCTTTTATAAACCATTCTCGGGGTGCCAACCTAGTTGGGATGTCGAGCGGTTTTCTAACTTTCCCTACACACCCGGCTTTTACTGAAAAAAAACCTTTTCTATTAATTAGGCCATTTAACCAAAAATGCTAAAGTGAACCGAAACAAATTGAACTAAATTGATTGGTTGAATGTCTAATAAAGTTTGATGAATTTGCTAAACTAAACTGAAATGTGCGAATTTAAGTTAAAAAGAACAAGCTTCGATATTTTCCTCCTAATTTCTAATTATTACTCTCTCCGGTTCAAATTATTTGTCACATATAGAGAAAAAGTTTTGTTCCATATTATTTGTCATGTTAGGTTTCCAATGTAAATTTTTTCCACTTTACCCCTATTATTTGCATGTTAGGCTTCCAATGTAAATTTTTCCCTCTTAATTAATAAGGGTATTCTAGTCCAATTTACATATATTTAATGCAAATCAATCATTTCCTTAATACCCGTGATTTAGTCAAATGTGACAGATAATATGGACCGGAGGGAGTATTTTCTAATTGCATGTGGTTTATGCCATTCAACATCCTTATCACATTTATTTTAGGGTCAGCATTAGGATGGCTTCTCATCAAACTCACAAACCCTCCTCAAAACCTCAAAGACGTCCATTTAAGTGCAAATTACATTTTTGACACATAAATTTTTATATATTTATATTTTGATACCTAAATTTATATGTACACTTAGATTATAATTTTAATAATATAAATATACTTTTAGGTTCTTGATTTTTATTTTTTTAAATAAAATTCCGAAGAGAGAAAAAAAATTACAAATTGCGTATGAATTTCAAGATTTAATTTAGAAAACAACTATGTGTTTGTGTGGTATTTAATAAGTTTATATTTTATATTTGAAATAATAGTTATAGGTGTAAAAGTAAAAGTTTAGGTATCAAATTGTAGAAATATAAAAATTATCAAAATGCAATTATCTTTATTTAAAGAGTAAATCGGTAATTTAAATGGATGAAAAGATTAAATTGTTGAGGAAAACAAACGTTATGAACTTTGTAGTATATTATTGAAAAAGAGAGGAGTAAATATTGTGTTTTGGCATGCATATAGACCATTATATTATTTACCTTTTTTTAAAAGCTTTATATTTATTGATCTTGAGATTGAAACTCAAGATCCCACACTTACATTAGAAATTTATTAACCACTAAGCTATTATTTTGTGGATAGTTTATATAAAAATGTTTTTTCTTTCTTATGGCAGTAGTTTATATAATTAAGAATTGTTAAATTCAAAATATGAAAATATTCAATTGTAAAAAGCGGGTGAAAATGTGGCCAAAAAGTACCAAGGAAATTTTCAAACAAAAATTAAGTAGTAACTAAAAAAGCAAAACAGAAAATTTAAAATCTAAATTAAGCATATTTCTATAAATAGCAATTAATGATGGACCACTAATTATCTTGCTCAATGACACAAATCAATGTATAAAAAGGGAGGCCTAACATTATTAAATTCAGAGTGAAAAGTAATAAACACAAGATAAAAGAAAATGGGAGTCTTTGGTATCAAAAAGCAACATGTGGCTTTGGCCCTTCTTTTTGTTTGCTTAGCAATGCTTATTTCTATTGAGGCTCATCCTGAGGAAGCCGGAAAGCCCGGTGAGTCTGGCGGAAAACCTGGCGAGTCGGGGCCAGGAGGCGAAAAATCAGGCAAGGAAAAAGATGGCAAAGACAAGGAAAAAGAAAAAGATGGCAAGGAAAAAGATGGAAAGGAGAAGGAAAAAGATGGCAAAGACAAGGAAAAAGATGGCAAGGAGAAGGAAAAAGATGGCAAAGACAAGGGCGAGAAAGAATCCGACGAAAAGAAGCACAAACACAAGAAAGGAGAAGATGAACAGAAGCACAGGAAAGAGGGCAAGTCAGACAAGAAAGAAAAACCAAGTGATGGTGGTGCTTCTGCTCCCTCTAGTGCTTTCGGGCCATCAAGCTCGTCGGGAGCTTCTTCCCCTGGAGCGTCTACACCGATGGGTTCGGCTTCTAGCCCTACTCCTTCTAGGTAAACAACCAAGGCGAATGATCGAGCTTACTGCAAAATGCAACTAAGAATTCGTTTTAGCCTTTATCAATTTTGAATAATAATAATGCTTTGCTATGTTCTACTTGGGTGGACCAATATAAAATGGCCCCCGAACACAGTAAAAATTCTCATATTTATATAGGAATAACTTAATAAATACGTATATTAAATAAATACATAGATTATATATCTATATTTTAATACATCCCACATATTTAGTGGTATACGAAGAGATGTATTCTCTTTTCCTGTAATAAGCGAATTTATTTTCAATGTGAATATTTTTTATACCTTCAGTTTGATTTATTTTTTTATATCCATTTTTTTAGAATTTCACTTATGTTGATTGTGAGATTCAAATTTACAATTTCACACTTTCATTTGAAGCGTAATATAACTACTGAATTATTGTTTGCTAATAGTTTCTTCTCCATTTTAAAATGTCATGTTGTTAAAAAATTTTAAAAAAACTTTTGAATTTTGCATAATTTCGACGCTAATGTCATGTATGTTTTACTTGTAATATTTTTCAATTGTTTCATAGATTTTTTGTTTTGGTAGATTTTTTAGTACAAAGGTGATTGATTTACCCGCCAAACAATGCTTTAGTAGTTATTACACTCACTAAGGAGTGTGAGGTCATAGATTTAAATTTCATGATTGTAAAAAACGAATGCTAAAAAAAAGTGATTGATTTAATTATCAGAAAATATAAAGCATTAATGTAACTAAATTAAAAATATTATCTTTTAAAAAATTAAAATATTATTGTTATAATAGTATATCACAAAAGAAAACATATGTACACTCGTAATTGAATATAGTATTTTGCTTCAAGTGTACATCACAAAAAGGATCACAAAAAGAAAAAAGACAAAGGAAAAAAAACAGGGTCAGCGTCCGACTAAAAACATATCAGGAGAAAAGAAAACCCAAATCTATTAGATTAAAGTTTTCTTTAACGGCTAGGTTCTCCTCTACTTTACAAAGTTTGACATTTGTTTTTGAGAAACCCTAGCTAAATTCACACAAATAATAAATTATTTCCAGGAAATACAGATTATACTAAATTTTAAAAGGTATTTAGTGATAGTAAAAAAAATGAATTCTATCAAAAAAAATAAAAAATGAATAAACTTTAATTACTTTTAGCGAATTTAACTAATTCTCAAAGATACCTTAACTAGGAGATATGATTACTTGTTATATTTAAGAAGTCAATTCAAGTTAGCAATGTGGGACAATCTACACACTTTCTTTTATGCCTAATTCATTTAGTATGTGGCGCCAATATAACGAGAACTCCTAACATTGCTCAATCATGGCTTTGATACCATCTTAGCATAGTATAACTAATCTCAAAAAGCACGTTAAGAGTTTCTTACTATACTTGAGAAGTCAATATAATTTTTAAATTAACAATGTAAAACGTTCAAGAATTACAATATGAAATTAAATTTAATTTCTTTTTCCAAAACAAACACTTCACCTAATAAATGTCATCTATAATTTACTTATAAACCTGACATAGGCCTGGCTGGACAGGGTTATAAGTCTGATCAATGAGACAAGGCCTAGGTGGATATCAAGGCTCATGCTCTTTTTTATACTGTCAGTTGTGCTCACATGGTCAATGATTGATCAAATACAATTTGGTCAATCACCGTTAGATCAAAATCTAAGGGTTGAGATTAATTTGGTGGTTTCATTAGTATCTAATCTCCATCCTTAGATTTTGATCTAATGGTGATTGACCAAATTGTATTTGGTCAATCATTGACCATGTGAGTACCACTTTTTATATTGCCTCCATTCTGAAATAAAAGTCTGTTTAAACAATAAAAGAAATTCTGAATTAAAAGTCGTTTTGGTTATTTTTCCTCTTTTTTCTCCATTTTAACCTTGGCCGAATTACATGGTGTCTTGCCTATTTTCTCTTCATTTTCTAATTAAAGAATTGAGAATTTTGAGATATGGTAAGTGTATTTTTGTAATTAGTAATAATAGAAAGAATAATAGGTGCATTAAATATGAAATGAGTAATTAATAAAGATATAATATTACTTTTAACTTTTTTTATTTCAATTTTTTTTTTTGTCTGAAAAAGCTTTTATTTCAGAATGGTTAGAATAAATTTTAACTGCCGATAAAGAATTGTATTTACCAACACAAAAGAACTGAATTCAGAGAAATATCAGCCAATTATTTTTTTGGCCATAAAACAAAAGGCAAAGTTTGTAATAAGCGGAGAGGAAATTTTCAAAACAAAAATTTGCTAATTTAATTATATACAAGCTCTAATATCAAGCATCATATTCTAAAAATATCTTTTAATCCACCACCACTAATTCCCATGCTCCAATTTTATAAGTTTTGTGTATAAAAGAGAGGCATTGAATTACAATTGTAAGCGTGATATAAAAAGGATTTTGAAAACTAGGAATATGGATTTTAAATATAAACATTTGGCATTTGCCATTCTTGTATTATGCTTAGCATCACTTATTTCTTGTGATGCTAGGATAGGAGACTTAACTGCTAGCCCTAGCCCTAGCCCTAGTGCTTCCATGTACGATGGGACGTCATCAGTAGCTAGTCCTACCAGTTCAGGAGGATACGATGGGTCATCAGTAGCTAGTCCTACCAGTTCAGGAGGATGGGGAGATTCTTCAGGTACTGCCAGTTCACCAACTGGGTCTGGAAAAGATAGCAAGGAATCAGAGAAAGAGAAACAAAAGGAGGTGAAGGAAGAAAAGGAGGACAAGAAGGAGAACGAGAAGGAAAAAGACGAAGAAGAAGAGGAGGATGATAAGAAGGACGATAAAGAGAAGAAAGATGAGAAAGATAAGGAGAAAGAGAAGGGGAAGGAAGAAAAGGAGAAGGAGAAGGAAAAAGAGAAAGAAAAGGAGAAGGAAAAGGAGGAAAAAGAAAAGGAGAAAGAGAAGGAGAAGGAAAAAGAGAAGGAGAAGGAGAAAGAGAAGAAGGAGAAAGAAAAGGAGAAAGAGAAGGAAAAAGAGAAAGAGAAGAAGGAAAAGGAGAAGGAGGAGAAAGAAAAGGAGAAGGAGAAGGAGAAGGAAAAAGAGAAGAAAGAGAAGGAAAAGGAGAAAGAGAAGGAGAAGGAGAAAGAGAAGGAGGAAAAGGAGAAGGAGAAGGAGGAGAAAGAAAAAGAAAAGGAAAAGGAGAAGGAAAAAGAGAAGGAGAAGAAGGAAAAAGAAAAAGAGAAGGAGAAGAAGGAAAAAGAAAAAGAGAAGGAAAAAGAGAAAGAGAAAGGGAAGGAGAAAGAAAAAGAGAAGGAGAAGCAGAAGGAAAGTAAAGAAAAAAGTTCAGACAATAAATATTTTGGCAGTGGAGAAGAAGCTCAAGCCGGTAGTCCTGTTGGAGCACAAAGCCCCATGGGTTCTTCCGGATCATGGGGAGCCAGTGCACCTTCTTATTAATTAGAGAATGCATGAGGGGAAGTTATATGGTAAACTAGGTGCAATTAACTTGAATAATGAAAAATGAGAGGTTTATCATCTTTTCATTTGTAACTGGTAAGTGAGCTAGACTGATAGTAGAGTTTCTTGTGCACGGCATAAAAATGTGTGACAATAGAGTTTCGTCACCATTGAAAACAAAGAAAAAATAAGTGAGAATTATATGTCAAATTAGAAAAAGAAGTCTTCAATTATTGTGTGTATTAATTTCTGAGTGTGAATTTTAATTTATGTTGTTTATTTACTGTATTGTATTTTAGTATGAGTGTTAATTTGAACCAACAATAATATAATACAATGAAATTCCTTTCTATATTTATTGATATATTTATATATGCTTAATTTCTTCCTTACATTACATTTTACGTATCCCAAAAAAAAGTTAATGGGTCTATTTTAACTTTATGGCAACTGTAAATTTAATACATCAGAACTTTTAGTTGAGGGAGGAGTTTTAAGAAAGTTCAGAAGCATGTTTCGCAATAAAAAGATGTCTCTCTTAATTTCTGATGCACTAAGGTAGATTAAACACACATGTTGGAGTAACGTGTAAATTGCAATTGATTCTCGAGTTATGGTTTATCGTAATGCCCTCGACTCCGTGTTACACATTACGCAGAAAAAGGAGCGAGGATTGGAGTTGGGCCACCTAAGAGACGTCTGAAGAAACATGAAGATAGTCAAAAGCTAGGGGCAAAAATTGAGGTAGCAAAATCTACACCATCAGATAATCAACCATATTAAGCTACACATCGTAGCTTAGCTCAAGATCGTCCAAGGAGCGAGGGTTAGAGTTGGGCCACCTAAGAGGTATGGGTTTAAGGACATGGTGGGTTATGCACTACAAGTTGCTGAAGAGATGGATATTCATGAACCATTAACTTATAAAGAAGCTTCATATACCAATTTCGAGAAATGGTTGTTGCTATGGGAGATGAGATGGAGTTTCTTCATAAGAAACATGCATGAGATTTAGTCATACCACCTCTAGGTAGAAAGATTATTACTTTCAGTAGGTTCTCAAGATGAAAGAAGGGATGTCACCTGCAGATGGAGTCAAGTATAAGACTAGAGTTGTTGCTAGAATTTTCAATCAAAGAGAGGGAGTGGATTATAATGAGATATTCTCACTAATGGTCAAACAAACTCCTATTTTAGTGTTGCTAGCTATAGTTACACATCAGGATTTGATGCTTGAGGAACTTGATATACATATAATTATATGTATGTAGATTTGGAGGAAGAGATATACATGACCCTACGAGATGGTTATTTCTAGGTTCTTGGAAAGGAGAACTATGTTTGCAAGTTAAAGAAGTCTTTATATGGACTCAAGCAGTCTCCTAGGCAGTGGTATAAGAGGTTTGACAGCTACATGATGAAGTTGAGTTTCACTAGGAGCTCATATGATTATTGTATCTATTAAGAAAAGGCTGGAAATCAGTCCTTTATCTATTTGGTGGTGCATGTAGATGACATGTTGATAACTACACGGAAGAAGCATGACATTCAGAAGTTGAAGGGTCTTCTCGGAGTGAGTTTGAGATGAAAGATTTGGGTGCAACTCGTAAAATTATGGGAATGGAAATGTATAAGGATAAAAGAAAAAGGAAGCTCTTCTTGTCACGGAAGGAATACATTTAGAAGATTTTGCCAAGATTTGGAATGTCTACCGGAAAGCCTATAGATTCTCCTAGTACTGCAAATGCACATCTGTTTATTGCTTTTGCAACCAAGTCAGCCAAATAGAAGGATTACATGTCTCAAGTTCTATATGGTAGTGCAATAGGAAGCTTGATATATGTTATTGTCTGCACTAGACCTAAGCTTGCACAATTTGTTAGTGTTGTTAGTAAGTTTATGGGTGATCCTAGCAAGGAGCATTAATTGTCAATATGTGAAGAGGATTTTTCAGTACCTTAGAGGTACATCCGATGTTGGTCTGATTTATGGAGGTGATACAAAGTGTTTGGTGATAGGGTTTTTAAACTTTGATTATGCTAGAGATGTTGATAGTAGAAGAATTATGACTGGTTATGTTATCACTCTTGGTGGTTTTGTTGTCAGTTGGAGAGCTACTTTGCAGCCTACATTGACTTTGTCTACTACAAAAGTAAGGTATATGGCACTAATGAAAGCTACTAAGGATGGGATTTGGCTTAAAGGACTGGTTAGTGATGTTTGTCTACATCATGGTCAGGCTATAGTGTATTGTGACAGTTTGAGTGCAATGTGTTTAGCTAAGGATCAAATTCATCATGAAAGGACGAAGCATATAGATGTGAGGTATCATTTTCTAAGAAGGGAGAAGAGAATCAAGGTGGAGAAGGTAGGAACTGTTGATAATCATGCTGACATGTTTACCAAGTTTGTTCCACAGCACAAAGCATGTTCCAACACAGTTTGGAGTTACCAAACCTCAGAGATTACTAGTTGTCTTGTGGGAAACTCTGATGCAGTGGCATAAGTCTGTTCGTCTAGCGCTTTCATGGGTGCGTTTGTTATGCTTATCAGGACGATTAGGTGGAGATTTGTCATGACTCCTTGAATCAGTATTACACATTACGCAACGAGAGCAACTAAGATCTCACTTTCTATTTAGATTCGATGTTTGGGGGGCCCAAGTTTGATTAGGGTAGATTAAGTATTGTAAATACTCGATTATATTAAACTCTAAATTGTAATTTATTTATTTATTTTGCCTCCTTAATAAAAGATGTTCTCCTTCTCCCATAGATGTAGCATGCACAACGTTGGTGAACTACGTTAAATTGTGTTTCGTTTTTCGTTCTTGTTTGATTATTTATCTTTCACTTTCTATGCATAACATGGTTCAATCAATGGCTCTCGTATCAAAGACGTCATCGCTTTTTATGGTCACAGATTGTGTTTTGTTCTAAAATGAGCTTGTAAACTGCTCAATTGTTTATGTTAGGTGAGTTACGAAAGTTGTAGCTTACGTGCTTAAAATTTTGATTAGTCACTACTAAATATAAATCTATCTAAAAACATTTTACTTAATTAATATAATAATCTCTAAATTTTCGGATCTTTAATTGCTGAAAATTGTAAATCATAAACATATATGTTAAAAAAAAACCGAATTGGTAACTTTACTCCCTCCAGAATCTAATTAAGGACCATCTATAACTAGATTTTAAATCTAAGCCATTAGTTTCTTGGTTCTAATTACAAAGTCTGATTATAAAAGGGAGTAATATATACATAATTTTTAAGTGTTAAATTTTCTAAATTTGAGAAAATGAGTATTACTAGAAAACATTTGGCATTTGCCATTCTTCTCATATGCTTAGCATTACTTATTTCTTGTGATGCAAGGATAGCGCAAGGCGACTCACTTGTTGCGAGCCCTACGACTTTGGCACCAGGCGAGTCTAGTGCTTCTAGTTCTACCGATTCAGCAATTGGGTTAAAAGACGAGAAATCAGAAAGTGACAGTAAAAAGGAAAAAGATAAAAGTTCTGATGGTGGCGACAAAAAAGAAAAGGATAAGGATTCTAAGGATGAAGAAAAAAAGAAGAAAGATAAAGATTCAGAAGAAGGTGAAAAAAAAGAAAAGGATAAAGATTCCAAGGATGCAGACAAAAAGAAGAAAGATAAAGACCAGAAAGAGGATGGGGAAAAAGAAAATGATAAAGATTCTAAAGACGAAGACAAAAAGGAAAAAGACAAAGATTCTGAGGACGAAGGAAAAAAGAAGAAAGACAAAGATTCAGAAGAAGGTGACAAAAAAGAAAAGGATAAGGACCAAGATAAAAAGAAGAAAGACGAAGATTCAGAAGAAGGTAAAAAGAAAGAAAAGGACGGTGACAAAAAGAAAAAAGAAAAAGATTCAGAAGAAGGTGAAAAGAAAGAAAAGGATAAGGATTTTAAGGACGGTGACAAAAAGAAAAAAGAAAAAGATTCAGAAGAAGATGAAAAGAAAGAAAATGATAAGGATTCTAAGGATGGTGACAAAAAGATGAAAGACAAAGATTCAGAAGAAGATGAAAAGAAAGAAAAGGATAAGGATTCTAAGGACGGTGACAAAAAGAAGAAAGACAAAGATTCAGAAGAAGGTGAAAAGAAAGAAAAAGATAAAGGTTCTAAGGACGGTGACAAAAAGAAGAAAGACAAAGATTCGGAAGAAGGTGAAAAGAAAGAAAAGGATAAGAATTCTAAGGACGGTGACAAAAAGAAGAAAGACAAAGATTCAGAAGAAGGTGAAAAGAAAGAAAAGGATAAAGATTCTAAGGACGGTGACAAAAAGAAGAAAGACAAAGATTCAGAAGAAGGTGAAAAGAAAGAAAATGATAAGGATTCTAAAGATGATGACAAAAAAAAGAAAGATAAGGATTCTAAAGATGACAAAAAGAAGGAAGAGAAGTATTCCAGCTAAAAAGAAGATTCAGGCAAAGAGAAGGATTCGAAGAAAAACGATGACAAAGAATTCAATGTTGGATACATTGCACCCGCTCCAATTAGCTACCATAAACAACCTATTACAACATAAATAAATTAAGAAATCTTTGCTAGAATAGTGTTGATTTTGCTAATTTGAGATTACTTTTTGACAAAATTGTTCTGATGGATGTGTTATGAGTTTTTTTTTTTATTATTATTAAGAAATGCAACCATTTCAACCATTACCTTAAATTGATGCTTTATTTGGCTTCATTAATTGCTAAAACAACAAAAATGTATTACATTTAATGAAAATAGCATAAAATATTTCCTAATACTTTATAACATTTTATGATAAAAGTTGCTAAATAATTATTTTATATTATTTTTAAGGTACAATTACTGTTACAACAAAACCGTTATTTCATAATAAAAGCCAACATCATTCCTATTTTTGATAAAAAGTCTAAACCACGGACTAATATGTGCACAAAAAGGTAAACCACTTTTTTTACTTTTTCTTATTTTTTAAAAGATAAGATTGCATTTGGTGAAAATGACACAATCAATGATATATTTCATGTCAATATAAAGACATTTTGTTGCTAACATAATCAAACTCGACTCTGACATCTTTTTACAAAAGTTGAAACCATAAGTTGGTATTTTTGAAATTGGTAAACCATGAATTTTTATTTTTTTTTTAAAAATAAACTTTTTCCTATATTTAGGTACACAATGTCTAGTGTTTCACCATTTATTTTCTTAACATCCTTAAAATTAACTAATGTCCTATTTTTATTGGCTTAATTTTAGGAAAATTCAGTTTAGTTCAGTCAAATTCAAGAAAATTTCTTAATCATTTAGTTAGTTTCTGTTCAATTCACTTCTGCCGAAAAAAATGAAGCCTAACATGTAAAAATTACGTAATAAAAAAATGTAAATTACTGTTAGGTTTAATGGTTAAAAGGAGAAATGTTATAAAAATAAACATGAGGTAAAGATCCACATTTTGAATTTGTTATGGAGGGAAGATATTATCATTTCTTTTGGGGAGTAAAACCTAGCTGCAAGGTTTCTTCATTCGAGTTTTGAAGTTTTTTTTTCTTTTTTTCTTCGGCTTTCAGCTAGAAGATACCCCTTTTTATTTTCATTTGTGTTGTTTTCTTTATTGGAATTAATTCTATGGTAGCTTCAATAGTTTGTCTATTTTTAGAGTTTTGAATTTATTTCACCATATATGGGTGCATATTTTATGTCTCCCTATATGAGTTGGTGTAGTTTGTCGCCCCTTATAGACATTTTGTTGTTTCTTTTACGGGAAAGTACAAGAGTTTGATTTAATATCACTAAATCTAATCCAATGAAAATTTATATGGAGAAAAACACTTTGAAGACGATGTCAAGTGAAATGTGTTTTTCACCATTGTGCCAAAAACAGTTTCAAGCACTGTCTATCATTGCTTTGTTATGGTTTATGATATTGAAAATGCAGATTCAACCTCGTCTGATGTATTTCTTGATCGTAATTTTTAATTACTTATGTCGAATGACTACTATCCTTCTAGAAAAAAAAAAGGTGTATATTATGAAATGATTGATTGATTAGTGAGCAAATACCAACCTTATATAAATAGCTCATTGGCAAAAATCTTCTGCTTGAAAGGTGTGTATGGTAAATATAAAGTGTATATTTATTCCATATAAATATTTTAGGTTATAATTTAACCTATATTTTGTATGTTTTATTTTTGTTATGGAATTTAAGGCAAAAAGTAAGGTCGAGAAAGAAAAGAAAATATGGAAAAAGAAAGACTTATTTAGAAATTGAACTTAGACATGGAAAAAGGAAGTGGAGTGAGGTCATGTTCTTCATGGCTTATCAATGGTTGATTTTAATTCAGTTTAGTTCAGTAGTTTTCCTTCAGTAAACACATTTTAGTTGAGTAGCATTGACACGCTAAAAACTATACGTGCTTTTTAAAGCAAGTATACCTAGCGTCTCAAGTAATAAAATGGATTTCTTAAAATCTGAATATCATATCCAAGGGATTGGAAAAGTTAATCTTACCAAGTTAAATCCTAAAAAGTCTAACTAAATCACAAGTTTTACAAAGAGTTTTTTTTTTTTAATAAAAATGCGGTATCGAATCAAAGGAAAAAAGAACCGGGTATCCCAACTAGATTTGGCACAACCTGCTCTCAACTAAAGATATCTAAATTGCTCTACTTGTGCAAAATCATCAGAAAGAAATCTATTACAAAAGGTTGGGAAAGTATCCCACCAAATAGGCCTATCACTAATTGCTCCATGCTTTACCAAGACGTCTGATGCCCGGTTTCCTTCCTTGTAGATGTGTGTGACCATGACTTCTGTTGAATTAAGCTGCGAAAGACACCCCATCCAGAGGCAACGAATCTCCCAAGGAACATGACGTGACCGGCTTCTAATCAAGTCAACTACATAAGTCTAGTCGCATTCAATCCAAAGTTTATGCCAACCTCGTTCTCATGCCTTCTTGATAGCATAAATGGCTTTTCGAATCTATGTGATAAAAGCAAAAGAAGTCTGAACACGAAAACAAAAGGAGCCGCGCGAAAAACCTCTTAGTGTTAACCCTCCCATACCTATAATAGAAGGAGAACCAGCGACCGAACCATCCATGTTAACGCGCGTTTACCCAACCAAGAGGAGGAGGGCACCATACCACACTGATGATGTTAGGAGCTTTAGGATGTCGCGCTTCCACATTTAATTGTTTAACAATATGAAAATTCGTCAAAGAGTTTGAAATAGTGCCTTTGGACATTGAGCCCGCTTCCCGTAAAGAGGTCCAAAGTTGACGAAAGCACACATGAATATTGTTAGAAAAATGCGGCAACCAGTAAAGCCAAAGCACAAGTTCAAGTAGAGTAACAAAAATTTCAATAAAACTAATAACAATTATAAATCAAAGAAAGGTTTAGAATAGCCTGTGGTGAGTTTGTGGATTGGAGCACGCTGAAAATACGTTGTCCTTTGAGAGAAAACGGCCCGTCTGCACCGAGCAATTGTCAACCACGTCTCTCTCGCAAGATACACTCCAACCCGCTAGAATTCTTGTGTGCAGCTAAGAATTCCCCGAACCGATTATCCTCGATGCTCAAACAATAATTATATTTGAAAGTAACTGAAGAATTGTTTTATGAACAAGGCTTGCCAAATATAGCAATGAAGTAGTAAAAAAAGATGAGATTAAAAGGAGTGTTTGGAGATTAGTTGCCAAAAGAAGATCAAAGGTTTATGCAGGAGATTAGTGCAAGACTAGAGAAGCTGTTCAACCGGTTTTATAGGCCGGGAAAAATTTAACGTTAAAATATTAACGTTAGTGGCTTGACTGATTCAATCAAAATAAGAAAACCTCTACTGAGATAATTTAGCCCATTTAACAATCCATTAAGCTAAATTTTAGGAACAAACGTTTACCAGGTAAAACCAAAAATATTTTATTAGATAAAAGATTATCAATTAAAATTTTAATGAGTAAAATTCTAACAACATACTAGAAATCACGATATTATGCCAAGACCGACGATAGACCAAGTGTAAACTTAAGCCTACTTTCAAAAGGAATCCTGATACAGGTTGCTACTCATCTATGCAATTTACTAGTTCAAGTATTGGAATAAAATAGAAGATACTGTTCATTATTGACAACTTACTATTGCTACACAGAATACAATTTGCTCGTTTCGATTTAACTTAAGGTTACATAGTGAGGACTGAGGAGGCTGTGAAACACGAAAATGTATCGTTTCCCGGCCAGTTAAGATCTCAGTCATCTCAACAACAACATAAGCAGTTCCGGTTTTTTCAATGAACTGTTTCCACTCATTGCAGAATCTAGCAACTGTGTAGCTCCATCCACAACTCTGTGGTCTGCGCCAATATTTACCTGAAGAAAATGAAATGATAAGATCAAGAAACGTTACCTAAACTGTAAACCGAAAAGTCTTTACATGTGCAATCAGCTATACAATCAAAGTGAACAAAAAATTTGACTTTTGTGATTCCAAGCCCCAAAATGCTTAATATGTTGCATGGAAACCTTCATTTCAAGGAGTTTCCATGTTTCAGACGTGTTAAAAGTTTGCATTTGAGGTCACATTTCTGTAGTTTTAGGAAATCGAAACTCTGTTTCTTACAAGTAAGGTTTATTGGTAGCCGTTTCCATGCAACATAGTGTTAGACCAAAGAATCCATGTACCATGAGCACATTGTCTGCTGTCAAGATTATTGACACAGGCATTAGCTGGTACAATGACACAAACACATCAAATTACAAACCAAAGGAGAAAGGGAAAGCAATGTATGGTTTTCTACTCACAGTCATGATTGACGAAGGATACACATTTCCATCATCTGCATACTGTGGAACTTTTTGGATTCTTCCTAGTGCAATGATGGCAACTTCAGGCAAATTGACAATAGGTGCACCGAACTTCCCGCCTATTGAACCGATATTACTTAGAGTTATTGTGCCACCAGTTATATCTTCTGGGTTAAGCTTGTTATCCATTGCTAATTGTTGCATTCGTACCAGTTCTTTTGTTATCTATGCATACGTATATTTTAACCAGTAAAATTCTAACAAATATTTGGCCTAATGTCCTAAAGAACAGCTAGGTTTCAAGCACGCCAAACTATCCAAGGGACCGTAACAATTGCAGCCATCCATATATCTCGTACTTGTGAACTCAAAGTAACTTCCATAGCTGACATAACTTGGTTAACGAAAGAACCTATGAGATGTAAATTCTAACAAATAATCACTAAACACATGTTGTGTAAACAAAATAAAAAATGGGACACAAGGTAATGGATCCAGACACAGGGACACAATTCTGTGCTATCTGAGATTTCCAGAAATAGTTATAAACTTAAAACAATGTAAGATTTGGTTCTTTCTCGCCTTTTACTAATTCTAACTCATTTCAAAGCATAGAATAAGCATATTAAACAAGTTAAGCAAAGTTAATTGACCTTAACCATATTTAAAATGAGATTAGCTTTTGAGATTTCACTAAATGATTTCTCATTTTAGTAAATAACCAACAAGCAAATGAGGAAAGATTTCTCTAAACAACATCTAGCATGCATCCTAGATCTATTTCGAATATAAACAAACTAACAGCCTATTTCTAAGTTCCATATATACATGATTAGTTTTGTTGTACACCAAACCTCCAAGTAAGATTAGATCTAGAAAAACCATGAAACAAGAACCTTACCAAATCTGGAAACTCTTCTCACATAGCCTCATCCTTGTTACCTTTGATTACCCCATGTCCATGAAAGTACTCCCTCATAGATGAATAAAGCATAAACATCATTAAAGAACGAGGAAATTTACCTAGAATTTAAGCATATCAATTACTTAGTTCAGTTCAGTAAATTACAATCATAAAGAACAAGGTCTTAGTGGCATATAAAGTGGAAGCATTTTCTACTTATTCCATGTGTCTAATTAGGTCTAACTTAAAATCGTCACTTTTAACTACATCATTCGACGGGCCAAACAATGAAGTAAACAAAAAGGATTCCAAGTTCAGATTCTAGATGTTCCAAATACTCTGGACTTGTTTTCAGAATTGTCATGGGCAAAGTGAGCAAAGAGAATCAATTTTTTCGATATCGTCTGCAGAAGAATAAAGGCAACCCAGAAATCAAATTTTGCAGACATGCCTTTGAGGCTTAAAGTTAAAGGCTCCATGATGTGAAATTGCCAACCATTAATACTACCCAAAAGTGGTGAGTTAGTGGTATTTTTTATTTCTCTCCAAACATTTTCTTTTTCACCTACAAATGTCTTCATTTCCTTCCCAAAATACACACAATCGTCCACAAAAATAAATAAAAACAAATTTTCTTCAAAATTACTCTCGAAGACAAACAACAAACACATATAACTAATAATCCGTTGACGGGTTCATTTTGCATTCAATAAAAAGATATTTTAATGGCAATAGTTATTATTTTTAATGAGGACTTCAATCTTATTTTAGATTTATAACAATTGTATTTCGATGTGAACATGAAGATAAGATACTACATAAGTACAAAATTATTTTGTATGGTAGTATAGATGTCCTAAAAATTAAAATATGTTATGTAAAAAATCTAAAAAAAAAAATAAAAAGAACAAAAAAATTAATAATGACAAAAGATGAGATCCTTGTAATGTGTTTCTGAAAATAAAAGGAATAAACAATGTATTGTATACAAGTTTGAGGAATTTAAAATTGTTTATCCTAAAATATAAAACTAGGAGAAAATAAATGTAAAGTGACACTAATAATAGACATCGTTTCTAACCATAGGTAGCAAAAAATATATGGAGCAAAAAAATCATACTAAAAATAGCATATAATCCGCAACCACAATTATTTTTTCTCAAATTTGTGTATAAAAAGAAAGACAATCAAAATAAAATTGTTAATTGCAATTAAAGAACTTGCATCTAGCAAGCCTCGATTTATATGTCGAGGCTTTTTTATAATTACAATTACTAGCTAGATTGTAGTTTAGCATTACTTAATTAATACTATTATTAATATTACAACTAATATTAATACTAATATTGTTTCTAATTTACTAAATAAAAAATAGATTCAAGGGATGACCATTTCAAAGAAAATTGTGGCATTAGCCATTCTTTTCTTATGTTTAACAACACTTGTTTCATGTGGAAAACCTAATAAGGGAAAGCATCCAAGGAACCATAAGGCGAAGCCCCGACCTGGAGCTCGTCCACGAAAACCTGTCCCAGTTGGTAGGGGACCTGCCCCAGTTGGTAAGGGCGGTCCTGAGAAAGTATTTAACGTGCTAAATTTCGGTGTTAAACCAGGTCCAAACAAGGATAACGCATTGGTACGTATATACGATTTGGGTGTGTTTACTAAAAGGACGTGTGGGAAAGATACGATTTCCAATAAATATATATTGATGGAGTTTCTCCGATGTACATTTATGAGAATCCGTGTTTCCTTTCGCTATATTCATCATATTCTCCCTAAAAAACCTCGTATCAAAACCCTGACTCGAAGTTGATAAAATATAGAAACTATGTTCACAAAGAGAACTTGTCATCGTGTACACTGGCGCAGGCCAGAGAAAAGGGTTTACGAGCAATAACAACAATCGGAATTCTCTTCTTAGGAAAAAGGTTTCCTTGAATTACTCATCCAAAAGTGAATTCTCGTGGTGAGGGGTGTAACGGGCTTCGTTCACCCCTCCTTCGCTAATATGCCCGTAACATTTTCCATTTTAATGGTAATTAAAATGACTGTGGTACATTTTCTATGTTGTTTTCAGAGTTTCATCAAGGCATGGAGGGCGGCATGCGATTTCAATGGAAAGGCAAGGCTACTATTTCCAAAGGGTGAGTTCTTTGCGACTGAAACAGTATTTCAAGGGCCGTGCAAAGCTCCAATTGCTGTTGAAATTCAAGGAACTCTTAAAGCCGGATCAGATATCAGCAGTTACACCGATGATTTTTGGATTTCGTTTGAGAAAATTGTTGGTTTGCATGTTTTTGGGACTGGAACTGTTGATGGTATGGGCCCTAATGTTTGGAAATATAAGGAAAAAGGAGGTTCAATGTTCCCAATTGTAAGCAACAACACACCATGTAAATTTTATGCATTGCACTAGCTAAGCCAATATGAGACTCCCGGAGAGCAGAGTAGCAGAATGTACCCGGACACTCTTGAAAAAGAGCCAAATGAGGGTGTAATCATAGCACCCGTAAACCCTCTCCCCAAGTAGTTAACGGTCTGGAATCATTACTCTCAGGCTGGATTTTAGTAGCCTGCGGTGCAAGAACTCTCTCATCATGTTTCCACTTTTTGGTAGAGCCCCAAATAAAAATCGTGTATCAACTATGGACTTTTGTTGTTGCCGGTTCCGTTAATGATGTCAAATCTATGATAGATTTTTGAACATAACGAAACTATCGACAGAAACTACATGTCGAAAATAAATATTCGCTAGTTTCATTTTCTCCTTGGAGGAGATAGATGGACGGACGGACCTTATGTGAACTCTGTCCCTCCGCCCTTGCCTCCAGCTATAGCTAGCTGCAAAATTTTATTTACCAATCATGACTGATGCATCGATACGTCCCATTATTTAAGTTGGTTATTAGACGCTATGAGCTAGAATTACAATACAAGTTCCGTCCCTAAATTTACAAATTCTTTAGTAATTTCATTATATTTAGAATTCATAACGGATTTAGTATCTTCATTGATGTTTAGTTCCAAAAATATACTTAACTTTTAATATACTTCCCGCCAAGAACCTGTAAGTATTTTGTTCTGGCTACGACACTTATTCTTTCGCAAACTAATTAATATGTTTTAGTTGTGTTGGTGCAGAGTCTTAAATTCATGCATAATGAAAGAGTACTAATCAGTGGATTAAGATCTATAAATCCTATGGGATTTCACATCAGCATTGTTAATAGTATTGACGTTACAGCCACAAATATGCACTTAATTGCCCCGGAAGACAGCCCGAATACCGACGGATTTCATATCAGTCAGTCCGGAAAAGTCAACGTTTTCGACAGTGTCGTCGCTACGGGTGATGATTGTGTGGGTGTCATCCATGGAAGTATGGATGTGGTGGTTAAAAGAATTGTGTGCGGTCCTGGTCATGGACTAAGGTATGCATTTAAATCTCTTCTAATTTTCTTGATTAAGCTTATGATTTTTATTTTATTTTTTTTACCATTGAGTTATTGATTAATTAGAATTATACGTGTTACATTCCGTGGTTATTAAAAATATTAGGTGGTAATTATGGACCTATTCATGGATCGAGCAAGTAAGACTCCGACTTAGTAGACTTCTGAAAAGAAATAATTAGTCTAAACTTAAGATTAAAGTACTATTTGGATCCTAATCTATCCAATACGTTATTGATTATAATAACACCTAGCTATTTCAGTACCAATGTACAACATGCATTTAACTAACATGTTTTCCGATTTATCCTTAATTTACAGTATCGGGAGTCTGGGAAAATATGACGACGAGAAGTTGTTGAAAAATATTCTGATAGAAAATTGCACAATGAAAGATACAGACAATGGAGCAAGAATTAAGACATATGCAGGTTCACTTCCAAGTGTTGCACAAAACATTACTTTCAGAAACATTGTAATGACCAATGTTTCTAACCCTATCCTCATTGATCAATCCTACGGCAAAAAATCATCATCGGTTAGTCCTATTTTATCTTCTTAACTTAACGTATTAATCGTGATTAATTAGAGTCAATTACGTGGGAAGATCACTTTATCGTTATAACAGTTTAATATTGTAGTTAAATAGTAGAATTTGTAGTCCAAGAAACATCCCTTTCAAGAATAGTTCGTCCTCCCTTCGATCCTAGAAGGTATTCGGCTCTTATTAGCTAGGGTCATTCTAACTGAAAGGTCAAAGGCTCAAGTCTTAATATACACTTTATTTTAGAATTTTTTGCACATAGTAAAATAAGTTTATGTTCGACATAACGATTTTAAATCCAAGAAACATATATATGAAAACATATCATAGATAATATAAATACTCCAAGAGATCCAATTAGGGTGGTCTCGAGTGCTCCGACGACCCGACATCTCTGAACCACCCATCTCAGGGTCCTTTAGCACTCATCTGCCCACCAAAGATGGCCATGTTGGAGTCACTATTGTAAACTAAGGCCAGCTAGGCCCTGCCTAGATGCTCAAAATCGAGTATCTGACTTGGACTGATTTGACCGTGTTGGCATCCTAAACACTTAATATTCGTTTATCCTTGAATAATTTTACAACTAATCTCGGATTACTAATACTCATAGTCACTATGACCAAAAGGTCAAAGGCATTAAAATAAGGCAATTATTATTATATTAATTTCAAGACACATTGAAATAAGTTCATGTAGTACAAGTTTTAAGTTTCAAGAAACATTTACATATAGAAACTTATCAAAGATGACATAACTACTATTTCGACTATAGAGTCTTTAACTATCAGCTTAATCTCGATTTTTGTTTTCATGTGATGCAGCCATCAAAGGTTCAAATCAGCCAAGCCCAATTCATAAACATAAGAGGAACAACACCAACGGAAACTGGAGTAGACATACAATGCAGCAAAGTGGTTCCATGTAAAGGAGTTAGGTTATCAAAAATCAATTTGAAGTATATTGGAAGAAAGAAACAACCTTTTACTTCTATTTGTACAAATACTAAAATTGCCTATGATGGCCCTCAATTTCCTCCACCTTGCCGTTAGAAAAAATGAAATTCATACTAACTAATAGTCTTACTAATTTTATTCTCTTTTTAATAATATATATTACTATGTCCTAATTATTACTAACTTGAAAGTTTTTGAGTGAAATGAGTGGTTATACGTTTCTCAATTTTCAAATTTTGAGCTTGAGTCTTTATTAATATAAATAAAAAACTTTCATTTTGAAAAAGTTCACATAAAAAATTTTACAAATTTTGAACGAAACAAAAAGATAAACTGTAATGTGATGAGTGTCAGAAATTAATATATAAATATTATGGACATTAACTATCAACTTAAACTTTCAGTTCAAGCAGTTAATTGATATGATATCAGTGCGATCAAGTAGTTTTTAGTTCGTGTCATTGCAAACTCAATGATAGATGAAATAATAGCACATAATAATACTTTCGTTAGAGTTCAATATCTCATCTTGGAAAACAAAGGTGAAGGTTCATAAATAGGCCCGACAATTTGGTTAGCAGAGCTTCCAAAGCCAAATATTTTCCTCAGGTGTCTTTCCTTTCCTCTAAATTATATAGCCTTTAATTCGAGTTTTATTCGAAGAGTGTGTATGGTGTTCTATTAATGTGCTTCAAAAGGGTCTCCGCTAGTGTATCGGTAATGACGATAAGTTGAAAGCATGGTCTGATCTATGGGTAATGGTAATAAGGGGGATATTTTTTGGTTGGTTCCGTTTCGACACGAGATGACGCTAATGCAAAGGTTATAGATTTGTTTGTTTATTTCTAGCACTCAATTTTGGGACTGAGAAAGAATTCATTCCTGGTTTCATGCTTTTGATTTAGAAAATCTATAATGTGATTGTTCCTCAGCATGCTAGTGAAGAAAGGCTTATTTATTTGGCATCACTCCAAGGATGGAGTTTACACCTCTAAGTCCCTGGAGTCTGATTGGTTGGAAAAAGCTCTAGAATCTTAATGTTCCACCAAAAGTAAAAGTTTTTCTTATGGAAACTTTGCGCGAAGAGTCTTCCTTCCCACTCGTATGAACCTTCTCCACAAATGTGTTAATGTTATTGATCATTTCCCTTTCTACGATAAAGACAACGAGAATTGTTGCCATTGATGATTGTATTTATACAGATATATGCTGGAGGCTTGCCGGTTTATCAAAACCAAGTTGTGAATGGGCTTTGATTGAGCAACATGCGGTGTATATGCAAGGACTGAAGCCTCTCGGAGTTGGAAACGACTTGATCTTGGAAGTTTAAAGTGCAATGTTGATGTTTGAATTAACTGGGTTGCTATTTACGGCCCACTTATGCCCAAAATACTCCTTCCATAATTTTCTTCTTAATTTTGATGTTTAAAACCTCTTAACAACCTATTTTTCAAGATTGAACTTTTTAACATCAAAATCACACTTTTTGCTCTCAATCATGGACAAAAACACAAATTAAGTACGAAAAACAAACTCAAGAAACAGTTAATTTGATCAAAAATTTCAAAAAGTGGATTGATTAGAGTTTGGAGGCCGTTTCACCATAAGGAGAAACGGCCACCGAGGCCATTTCACCATAAGCCGTTTCTCCTTATGGTGAAACGGCCTAGGTTAGGCCGTTTCTCTATAAGGAGAAACGGCCGAGTTGGCCGTTTCACCTTATGGGGGAACGGCCACCATGGCCGTTTCGCCTTAGGGCAAACGGCTTTGATGGCCGTTTTTCAAAAAAAAAACAAAATATTCAACGTTTTTTTAGTGTTCGAGTACCTCGTCTTCTAATGATTGATCATCACTGTTCCATCCTGGATTCGTTGGGTCATTCGACATCTCAAACTCTGAATTTTTAATGTTAGAGTTTCGAAATTAGGTTTTTTGATTTGAGCGCTTTCTATTTTTATCTTTTCTGACCTGTTCATAATAAAAATGACAAATTTGTCAAAGTGGGCTGTAGTTCGGAAAAAATGGGCCGTAAATAGTGATACTCTTGAATTAATGGTTGTAGATGAAGGCGTTTGTATGATGGGTGAATTGATTAAGCAAAATGATGGGTTGTTTATTAAAGTTAAAGAGTTACAAGATTGAATCTTACAAGTTAACATGGATCTAAGGAGATATTTTCCTTATAAAGCCGAGTCAGCAATAGTCTCTTAAGATGCAACTTAGATCATATTCCATGCATGTAACTATAAAAGACATCTGTCTAGTATTCATTTTCAACTCAATTAATGAAAATCTTTTCTCATTCTAAAATCAGCATGGTATCAGAGTTATGGCTAAATAAGAAAATTCTATTGAGATTAAGCATGTTTCGCATCATGGGTCAAAACAGTTAAATGTGTATACTTACAAAATCACTATATATGTTTTTAAAATAAGCAAATTAAAGCTCTGATAATGTATTTATGGATTATAGCTTTGTAATTCATCAAGTTATACTTCATTTTTTTTCTATTAATGAAATTATCATTATTATATTCAACAATAATAATGCTTTCAAATAATAATAATAATAAACTATTAAACTATAGTTTAGTAATAATTGTGAATTCAAATTCCACAATTGATAAAAAAAACAAAATTCTTAATAATAATAATTATAATAATAATAATAATAATAAAAACAAACAGAGTTGTAAGGAATACAACAACATGATTTATTTATTTTACTAAATTGGTTCTTTAAACAAATTTAATCAATTATTCCTATTGGATAATCTTAGAGTAATAAATTATGTTAGAAATGAACAATCTTTATAACTATTCATTAAGATAACCATGCAATTGGAAATCCGTCAATTGTCAAAGATGGTGATTTCGGAGAGAATTTTATCCGTTTTGCAATATAATGTTGTAACGAAGACAGCTTTGGTGGTCTATACTCTGATTAAGCACTTAATATCGAAAATTGGACTTGATCATCACTTGACCGTCTAGTCTTACTTAGGCGCAAAAAAATCAAATTAGACCCTAGCTCGTCCTTGGATTAGTCTCCAAATTAAAGGTCTCCGATCGTCCGGCTCTAGCGCCTATCCACTAAACATTTTGGCCTGCGTAAGGAAAAAGAGTGTGACAATCTTGGGCCTATGCCTGGAAAGGAGGTTAAAAAATGATATTATACACGTAAAATTTGATTATTAATTTGGTGAATGTAATAATTCAAGTCAATTTTATGTTATTTGAGTTTGAGAGTTTGAGACGTACTTTATAACTTTGAATGTTTTATTGTTTATCCTTTATTTGGTTGGCATACGTTTTAAACATTTAAGTGCACTTTTTTGTTATAAATAATCTTTATCTTTTGTTTCGCCTGGAGTCCTCTAAATTGAAATGTGTAATTGAAAATATCCTTTTATTCATTTACTAACAGTGAGAGGAAAGCTCTCAATTATTTTGATATTTAAAGTACAGATCCTATATATTAGTTGCATTAATATAATCAGGCTATTATTGGCTATTATATGTACCATACAAAATTAATTTAATTATATCCCAAACTATCCGTACAGCCAAGTAATCAAAACACAGATGGCATCAAACATTCCCAGTAAATTGTAAAAGTTTAAGCTCAAATTAGTTATTAAATTAACCAAGTTTAATATGTTTATATATAACCTTTTTTTAAAAAAAATTACATTTATTTATAACTAAAATTAGCTTAATTACTAAAGATATACATCAATCTATATATAGAATATGATTCCTAAACCACTCCTTTTTAGTTCATGTTATAAATCCACATACATTTTTCAATATACATAGCCATTCCACAAGCCTCGATCAACATCGAGGCTTTTTAAAAAGATTTTTTTTTCCTTTTATTATATAAATAATAACAAAAAAAGAGTTCAGGATTGAAGAAGTATAATGGCTATCTCAAATAAGTTCATGGCATGTGCCATTCTTCTCTTATACTTATCTGTAGCTATTTCTTGCGACAAAGACGACGACAAAAAGGAAAAAAAGGAGAAAAAGGAAAAAAAGGAAAAAGAAGACAAAGACGACAAGGACGACAATGACGACAAAAAAGCCCCGCCCAAGGAAGGGAAGCCACCAAAGGGCGGAGACGATTCCCCACCTAAGGATAAGGGGGGCCCCGTAGAGCCTGCACCAGTGGTTCCTAGCGGTCCTGGAAAAGTATTCAATGTCTTAGATTTTGGTGTAAAAGCCGGCGCAAACGTGGATAACGGAGTGGTACGTAATACTCATGATGCATTTACACTAAGAGTACCAAAAAGATAAAACAATACAAGAATTAGCGACGAAAAAACCAAAAGATAAAACAATACAAGAATTAGCGACAAAAATATTTTGTAGCTAAATGAACTCAGATATTTAAAATTTATGATGGTGTTTTCAGAATTTTGTTAAAGCATGGAGGGCAGCATGCGATTCTGGTGGCGCAAGACTTGTATTCCCGAAGGGGGAGTTTCATTCCACTGCAGCAGTTTTTCAAGGACCGTGCAAAGCTCCAATCGTCGTTCAAATCGATGGAACTATCATGGCTGGATCAGATATCAGCAGTTACACCGATGATTTTTGGCTTTCATTTGAGAAAGTTGTTGGTTTGGAAGTTATGGGAACCGGTATCATTGACGGACAAGGCCCCAATGTTTGGAAATATAAGGAAAAAGGAGGCTCAATGTTTCCAATTGTAAGCAATTGTTGCATTTTATATATTCTAATAATGAGAGTTTATTGCTTTATAAAATATACATATTTGATTATTTTGATGTTGTTGCAGAGTCTTAAATTCATAGGTGGTGAAAGAATATTAATCAGAGATCTTAAATCTATTAATCCTATGGGGTTCCATGTCAGCATTGTTGATTGTGTCGATGTTACCGTCTCAAATATGCACTTAATTGCTCCTGAGAGTAGCCCTAATACCGACGGATTCCATATCAGTCAATCCACTAACGTTAGAGTTTTCGATAGTACCGTTGCTACTGGTGATGATTGTGTGGGTGTCATCCACGGAAGTATGGATGTGTATGTCAGAGGAGTAATTTGTGGCCCTGGTCATGGTCTCAGGTATATTTCTAAACTTCCGGATAGATCTCTTCCATTTGCCCTGGAGGTGCTATATTATAACTAACATTTTCCCTTTGTGGAAAACAGTATTGGAAGTCTTGGGAAATATGACGACGAGAAGTTATTGAAAAACGTTCTGATTGAAAAATGCACAATGAAAGATACAGACAACGGAGCACGTATTAAGACATATGCAGGATCACTTCCGAGCGTTGCTCAGAATATAACTTTCAGAGACATCACAATGACTAATGTTTCAAATCCCATCATCATCGATCAATCCTATGGGTCAAAATCAAAAGCTGTTAGTCTTCTTCTTCTTCTTTGACATTATCTCAACATGGAAACACTCGTTTAGCAACAATTTTTTCGTTTAATAACTATAAATCCGCTGCTAAAGATGAATTTTCTTGTAGTGACTTTCTAATTAGTTTTGAAGGATACGGGTCTAATTCGCCCCATAAAGTTATTCGGAAAGACTAAGTTTACCTTTATCCTACAAAATGGTTCAACATAGCCCTCTTTTTGGAAAACCCTGGATTAAAATGCTATCCCTTTCCGAATGATTACGAGGTTATTTCCTTCTATATTTACCTACAAACCGGAAAAATTAAGCCAGGGTTTCTACTACATGGTAAAGATGAACTGCGTTTTTGGATCATTATGCCCGTTTGGTCCTCTTTTCTGAAGTTGTTTATTTATGTTTCACCCTAAACATACATTAACTATAAAGTGGAAAGCACAAACGGTTATTTCTGACAAAAAATCAGCTAATATCTATCAGTTAACAACATCAACTGAAACAAACCACCCAAAACTCCGTAATAGCCTTACGAGCTATCAAACCAATCGACTCTTACCTCATTTTTCATGATGTATACATAATATTTTTCATTTTTTTTTCGGTTTTGATATACGCAGCCATCAAAGGTTCAGATCAACGGCGCACAGTTCATAAACATAAGAGGGACAACACCAACAGACAATGGAGTGGATATACAATGCAGCAAAGCAGTTCCATGTCAAGGAGTTAGATTGTCAAGTGTTGAGTTGAAATACATTGGAACTAAACCAAAGCCATTTGTTTCTAATTGTACCAATGTCAAAATTGCCTATGATGGTCCCCAAACCCCTCCACCTTGTCGTTAAATTCATTTACCACCATTTTATTTTATGAATGTAATTTAGATTTCAAAATTGAATTCCTACTAAGTTGTAACTCTTTACAATATTTTAATTTTATTATTTATCTCGACTATATATAATATTTATTATAATTAATTTATAGAAAGCAGAATATGAGATATATTCTAGTTTATTATATATATATATTTTTATTTTTATTTTTATTTTTATGACGAGGAACTCTACTAAACCCCTTTGGGGTTAGTAGGTTTATACCCCGGGGAAGCTAGCCTCCATAACCCCACCAACGCGGGCTTCCCACTTCACACGGGCTATAACAGAGGCTTTCAGAGCAGTCCAGCAGGCCCATTAAGGAACAAGGCATTAAATCACCAAATTGCAATCCTGAGGATCGAACTTGAGACTTGTTGGATGCCTTTATATTGAATATCCATATATGATATTTTACAGGAAATTTAATAAAATTAGATCTATACAGAAATAAATTAATTCTATACAGGTTTAAATTGTGGGTTTTTCTTTGTCTTAACTAACCATCACTTTATCCACTATCACCATTGGATGAGTGAAATAGAACATGATCCAATGGTAGGAGAGATAAAGTGAAAAAAAAAAACAAAATAATCATAACCTTCACCTTAAATTAATATTTTATTATATAAAGAAATTAATATTTTATTTAAAAACACAATAATAATAGAATAGTAATAATAACAATAATCCTCCTATATTAGGATTTTGTCGAACCTACAATCATCAAGCTAGCTTTTCGTAAAACACTCTTTTTTGCTTCTGAAACGCTACATGCTACAGTTTTAAAAATTTAACCAAATATCTATTTAGCAGCATATTGAAATAAAATTGTGATATGCTCTTGCGAAACGCTTTACCAAACGGGACCGAAGCCTTTTAATTAAACTTAACATATATAACTGAATACACATAAGTTAAAGCATGTTTGTTTAAACAAAATAATTAAATCATGTTATATTAATTACGAAAGGTTGCAATAAATATCAAGTTAAAGCAAACAAGGCTCAGAAAGTGAGCTATTGTACAAAAAAGTTTGATAGTGAAAAATGAAGATACTGATCTTTATTAATAGTTGTAATATTACATACGGCGACGCAGAAAGCCCATTGTCGTATATGGAAGTTGTTGGTGAGGGAGCTGCAAAGTATGTTTACGATATCCACATATAAACTCATCGGAAATGTTTTGTAATGTACACATTATGTAATATTTTCAAGTGGAGTTTTTAATATGTTGATCAAAAAGTATGAAAGTGAAGAGTCAATAAATATATATTGATAAATGGTTGAATATTTAGGTTAAAAAAACTAGTACTAGAGCATATTTTTTAATTTTTTTTTGTTTAAAGGGTAAAAGAATCACGTAAATTGGCTACAAGGTAAAAAATTATGTGATTTGGCTACCACATGCATTTCACAGTGAGTTTATTTGTTTGATTTCGACCAAAATGACTATGAATGAAATGTTATTCAAAGTTGGATGGTTTTTGTGTTAAGAATTGAAGTTTTGTGGCAATTTTGATCCATTTTTGATAGTTGGAGGACATGAGCGTAATTAACCCGTTATATTGTCCAACCTTACTTTGAATTATATTGGAGATAAAACCAAATTTATTTAGTTCTAATTGTTCAATGGACTCCGCCCCCTTGCCCAATGTCGGACGGAGACTCGAGCATCCACTAATCATTACAAAACTCCGGTAGACAATTGTACGGTTTTCTTTTTTCGAGTGAAGGTATCCGGACTGTGTTCAATTGAGAATGTTTAAGCATTAAATCGGTTTCTGGTTCAGTCATTCACCTTGCTACTTATGAAGTTAGAATTGCAGACTGAGGCTAGTTGTTGATCTCTTTTTTTTCATCTTAATTAGTGTAAGCTACATGAACTCTTTTCACATTTTTGTTACTCTATAGCAAGCTATTGAATTATTATCTTTTCGTTTTCGCATTATTGTCTCTATGCATGTAACGAGTTTTTTTAAGTGTTTGTTTGCTGCTCTTTTATAGCTTTTTTTTTGTTGTTTCGTTCCAATAAAAGATATAAAAATGTTTGTTAAGATTGAGAAAAAAAAACCCGTCTGCAACTATTTTGTAACAAAAATCAGCTAACATTACATGTGGCAACAATAATATTTCATAACAACTAAATAGTAAATAACAGTGGAACTAATGGATTGGTTAACATTTAGTTATAAATAAATTTTCATTTTTTTAGAAATAATTTTTTCATTTTTTTTATCCATGATTTGTTTTTATTAATTACTCACTTTAATATACAATTCACTAATGATAATTAACTTGTGAATAATATTAAAAAAGTAACATATATTTTTAGCTACACTAATTCTAGCAACATATTTGAAGGGTTGGATATATCACAAGATTTTGGGTAATTTATTTTAAACTGAAGCTATATACACCTCAAATAATTACAGTTATCTAACAAAACTTCTATAAATTGCATATATTTTCAAACCACAAATTTCTTGCTCAAAATTTTCCTATAAAAAGAGGGTAATAGCAAATTTATCAATATTGCAATAAAAATACTAATCAAAAGAACTTGTTTCTTTTGATTGCTATTTGTTTTTTGTTATTTTTACAAAATAACAAAAAACAATTGCAATCAGAGGGTGTTGCAATGGCTATTTCAAATAATCTTTTGAAATATGCCATTACTTTGTCATGTTTAGCCACAGTTATCTTCTGTGACGAAGAAGCGAGTGCCCCAGTACCTGAAGAAGCGAGTGCCCCAGGTGCTGAAAAAGTATTTAATGTGCTAGACTTCGGTGTAAAAGCCGGTCCAAACACCGATAATGCAGTGGTATGTATAAATTGGTATTCAATCTAATATATACCGGCTTTTTAAAATAACGAAAGGACCATGATAACATCTTCTTTTTTTTCCTATGTTGTTTTCAGAATTTCATCAAGGCATGGAGGGCAGCATGCGATTATAATGGAAAGGCAAAGCTGTTATTTCCAGAAGGTGAATTCCATGCCACCGCAGCCGTATTCGAAGGACCATGCAAGGTTCCCATTGACGTGGAAATTCTAGGAACAATTAAGGCTGGGTCAGATATCAGTAGTTATACCGATGATTTTTGGCTTTCATTTGAACATGTAACCGGTCTAAATGTTTCTGGAACCGGCACCGTCGATGGCCAAGGCCCCGATGTTTGGAAGTATAAGGAAAAAGGAGGCTCCATGCTCCCAATTGTAAGCAATAAACAAACTCTAATGTGCTTCAATTTATTGCTATTTATAAACTGCAAATGGGAAGTTTATTTTACTTCCATCGACTCAATAGAGCAAACATTAATATATAATCAAGCAACTAGCCGAAAATCCATGAGCGACTTTACCGACACCAAAATCAAATCAATGATCGGTTATTTTTGTGAGACAGATAAATTTTAGGGAAATTTTCAAAAACAACCCATGGTTACAATTTTTTTTCAAACAAAACTTTGTGATATATCTTTGTCAATTGAAAGACTGATTTTTATTTTTCTGAAAGTATATGGACTTTTGATTCAAACTATTAAAATTGACGTTAATGACATTTGAAAATTAACATATTAAGAATTGATAACATTTTAAGCAACTTTAAATCTTCAACTTTTTAATTTTGATGTCATTGTAGAGTTGTTTTGCTATATGGGAGAGAAAGTAAAAAATTTAGAGAGAAAGATTCAAACATTGTCATTTTTGAAAATCGAAAGTATAATTACATGGTAAATGTTGCGTTGAATAATTTTAGTTCTTGAAAATTTCTAGTTTGAGATCGTTACTATTATTTTAGCCATGCTGATTCTAATACTACTATTTTGCTAAAATTAACAAACCATAATTCTTGAGTTGACAAAAAACAAACCACAAGATTTTATTTGAAAAAAATATAACTACAAAAGTTAGTTTTTGAAATTTGCTCTAAATCTTATTGAGGTAGAAATGACAACCTAATTGGCGAGGATCGCAGACGAAAAGTTCTGTGGCAATACGAGTTTTCTTGTAATATCTACCAAATAACATTTGTTTCTCGATAAATAATTTATTTTTGTGTTGCTCCAGAGTCTTAAATTCATCCATGATGAACATGTAACAATGAGTGGGCTTACTTCTATTAATCCTATGGGATTTCACGTCAGCATTGTTGAATGTGACGACGTTATAGCCACAAATATGCACTTAATCGCTCCTGATGACAGTCCTAACACTGATGGCTTCCATATTAGTCAATCCAACGACGTTAGAGTCTTCGATAGTGTCGTCGGTACAGGTGATGATTGTGTGGGTGTCATCCATGGAAGTACTGGCGTCGAGGTTCGAAGAGTGACTTGTGGCCCGGGTCACGGTTTCAGGTACATATAAATCCGATTAAAAGTGAATTACTCGTTTCGTATATAATATAGACTATAGTAATTGTGTATCTTAACTAATTTGTTTTTATTTGTGATGAAAAGTATCGGAAGCCTTGGAAAATACGACGACGAGAAGTCGTTGCACAATGTTTTATTTCAGAATTGCACAATGAATGGAACAGACAACGGAGCTAGAATCAAAACATTCGCGGGATCACTTCCAAGTGTTGCAGCAAACATAACTTTCCAAGACATCATAATGACCGATGTCGAAAATCCCATCATCATCGATCAATTCTACGGCAAAAAGAAATCAACTTCAGTTAGTCTTTTGCCTTCTCTCTTCTCCTTCCACCCTTAAACTCATTTTCTAATCATTATGTTGAGAAACTGATGATCCAGAGACCAAGAAGTACGAAACAAACATCACTCTTGAGGTTCGAACAAGGGCAGATTTTAAGGGGTTCACGGAGGGTCCGTAAACCCCCCACTTCAAGCAAAATAATGAGACGACTGTAGATACCAACTAAATTATTTTGTTCGCTAAATATAAAACTTCTGCTAATAATTGAAAAAACTGGAATTTTCTATTGCTGATGCTTAGTCCATGAAATATCTAGAAGTTTTAACATATTTTTTCCCAATGACTTTCTGAATTTCTCAAAGCAATAGAGAATGATTCAACCATAAAGATGTTCGGGTTCCTATACTAATTGATAAACCGATTTCATATCTTTGTTTTTGTTATGATGCAGCCTTCAAGGGTACAAATCAGCAACGCTCAATTCATAAACATACAAGGAACAACACCGACAGAAAATGGAGTAGATATACAATGCAGCAAAGCAGTTCCTTGCGAGGGACTTCTATTATCAAACATCAATTTGAAATACATTGGAGACGGGAAAGAGACGTTTATCTCTAATTGTACTAATGCCAAACTTACCTACGACGGACCTCAAAGTCCACCCCCTTGTAAATGATGAACTATTTATGCATTGATCTCTATTTTCTTTAAGCTTAGGATTCTCTCAAATAGAATTCTACAATGTAAATTAATCAATGAAAATTTGATGACTAAAACTTCTTAAACTCATCTAAAATTTATTTAATTTCATAGATTATGGCTGCATATAAGTACTATAGGCTGTGTGATGTGGAGGGAAAGGGTGCACGGAGTCCGTTGCATTCCTGGTACCCCCTAGAAGGAATGGTTTCAAATATGATATGATTTTTCGATTGAACCGACTTTGAGAAATGCTGCACACACCCCTAGTTGACATTTTAACAACTCGATCTTAAAAGTAGAGTAGAATTCTCGCTATTAGTGCATGATATACACACGTTGATGAGGAAAATCCAGCTGATTAGCTAATATAACATACAAAAAACACCCAAAATAGATGAAGAAGAATTAAAAAAGCCTAAAAGAGTAGATACACGAAATGAATCAAACACCCAAAGTTCTTGTAATCAATTTCCATGGCAACAACACGGTAGGAAATAAAAACTACGAGCTACTAGACACTAACCTTTTCGAACCAGCACGTTTTCAGCTGAAAGCTATAGATTAAATTCTCATGAGCTCTGGGAATACTGTCCTAGTTTTGTCCCGGGCCTGGCCTCTGCATCGGTTCTCTCCTTTCGACCTGCATTGTTTCGTTGCGTCTATCATATCTTGGGCGAGGCCTGTTCCGGGTTTGCTGTCTATTATTATATTTATAAGTATACTGAGGCCTGTGGGTAACCTTCCCGTCAACAAACAAATCCCCTGGTTCAAAAAGAAAAATGAAAATGAAGGGACTCGAACTAATTTAGTGTCTATCGAATAATCTAATACTGTTTTTTATGCTTTGTGGATTCGTACCTCCATAATCCTTGTTAGGAACATCAAGATATGAATCTGGTAAAACCCAAAGAACACCAGGCTGTCCTGTCATCCACAGAAATATAATAATAAATCAGCCTAAATGGTCAATTTAAACACAAGAGCCAAAGGCATAAACAACAATTAGAGCTATCAATTTCTAACACAACAATCCGATTTGCAGACATCTTATTCAGAATACACAGATCACATAATAATAATAATGTTATGCCATTTTGACATCCATGCAATAAGTATTTGTCTATTTCATCAAAGATCCGAAATTTGAACAATGTGTAAACTAATTCCAGGAATTGCATACCGAAAAACGGACGAATGAATGTGATTCAATGAACAAGCACTGCACTAATCATGAATCAAAAGATGCAAACCAATAGCAACAGTGTGAAATGTAGTTAAATTCATCAAACATTCGGTATGCACATGACTCAAGGATCCCCAAACAGCCTGTAATAACCCAAGTAAGAAATAACAAACACCAAAACCCAACAAAAACCCTGATTGAAGGACCGAAAACCCAAATGTATCAGTATAAGCTCATATCGCAAATTGCATTCTGAAAAACGGAGGAACGAATGTGATTCAGTCTACTAGCACTGCACTAATCATGAGCCAAAAGATGCAAAGCAATAGCAACAGTGTGAAATGGAGTTAAATTCATCAAACACCCGGTACGCACGTGAATCAAGGATCCCCAAACAGCTTGTAAAAATTCCAAATAAGAAATAACAAACTCTAAAACCTTAAAAAAAAAAAAAAACCCGATTGAAAGACCAAAAGGTTGCATACAACAATAGCAACAGTGTGAAATGGAGTGAAATTCATCAAACACTCGGTATGCATATGAATGAAGGATCCACAAACAGCTAGTAATAAACCCAAGTAACAAATTACAAACACTAAACCCTACAAAAACCCAATGGATAAACTAATCCCGTGAATTGCATACCGAAAATTGACAAACAAATATGATTCAATCAACCAGCATTGCATAAATTCATCAAAAACCTGGTATGCACATGAATGAAGGAACCCCAAACAATGGCTAAAACCCTAAAAAGAACATTATTGAAGGCCAAAAAGCGCAATACCTTTAACTTTTTCAGAAACCTCTTCAGAAATCAAGGCACCAAAACCAGTATACGTCGAGGTAGACACCGAATAAATCTTCTTCTTCGCCTCCTCCTCACTGCAAAACCCCAATCAGAAATCAAAATTGACAAAATCAAAACCAAACCCAATTCAAAAGAACCCAAACCGTACCTTCCCAGAACCCCAGCGAGGGTTTTAACATAAGCATTGACCATTTCGTCCTCAGAGGGTTTTGGGTCGGTGGGGAATTCCAAAACGATAAGCCAGTGTTCGTAATCGCAGCCATCGAGAAGAATGGTTTCTTTCGGGGGGCGGCCGGTCCAATTGGGAGATGGGTCGTTGAGTGGGGAGTAACCGGACCGGGAGGTTTTAAACCGGGTGGGGATTTTGAAGGGCTCCGGGTGGGTTTCGGGTTGTGGGTTTTTGGATAGGAGATGATAAAGGAAGCGCGAACGAGATGATGATGATGATGATGATGAAGTGAGGGTTCGGTTTAGGAGTTGGGATACGGTTCGTTTGGCGGCTATATGCGCCATTGTTGCTGCGTCTGTTAATTTTGGAGCTGCTGATTGATTATGAATGTTGATTTCAGTGTCACAATAACAAGAGTGAAAGACATTTATGATACCTCAACTTTAACATTATTTAACATTATGTACTATCCAATTTTCACTACATAACTTTCCATTCTAGAATTTATGAAATTGGTATAGCATTTTCTAGTATCATACAATAACATTTCACTCTAAAATACATAAAAAAAAAATGAGAATTTAACTTCTTCTTTTATATATATACAAACAACAACAATTTGAAGTTTTTCAAAAAAAAAAAATTCAATTTTAAGCTTTGGGTGAAATTTTTTTGTAATTATTTAATTTATAACATTTTTAAATATTTAATATTATTTTTAAAAATTAATGTTTAGAATATATCTTTTATCTGACAAGTTCAATATATAACTATAAAATTTTAGCGGTTTACATATGTTTGTGAATTTTATAGTGCGAAAATATAATCAATTTAAATGTAATTGACAAAACTAAGAATTTGTAAGCTAAAGCTAACGTTTTTTTTCTCTAATTCTCTAAATTAGATTAAAATTTCTAAGATTAAAATTTATCCTATTATATTCATCATGAATTACCGTTCTAATTTTCCAAAGACATCGCACCAATTAATTGATATAAGAATGACAAATTTTATGATTAAAAAGTCAATAATAATTAACCATACGTTCTAAGAAAATTTTTTATATTTTTTTTTTTTTTTTGAGGGACACATTCTAAGAAATTAAATAATAATAATAATAATAATTCCTTTCAGAAAAAAATAATAATAATAATAATAATATTAGTAATAATAAAAGTATATGATTACTATATTGGATGCTAGTAAACACTTGTCACAAAAAACAGCATAGATATATTTCATTTTAAGCATAACTTAACAAATAACAGAATAAAAAAACATCCCCTGACCGTTTCTCCTACCTTCATCTCCGGCCACCGTCTCCACAGATCCGGCATCTCCATCAATCTTTTCCGTCACAAAATCTCCGATCTTGAAACCCATCATCCTCAAATCACCCAAATTCCCAATTTGCCCCTTAGATCCCCTCCAATTTCCCCCCTATCCCATCCGATCTCTTAACATGAATCTGAATTTCGGAAAAGGGTCATCTGGGTCATCATCAAACAGCTTCAATTTCGATTTGGGTATCGGGTCGAACCGATCTGTACCCCTCAAGGATCAGAAGAATCCTACTTCGTATTCATCAGCTGCCCCGGTGAAACCCTCGTGGCAACCGAATAAGCCGTCGTGGACTCATCAGCCTGCCCCGAGCCAGCCTGCCCGACCGGGGGTTAATGGGCCTGTGTCCATGGTGGGGGATATTCATGGGAAGAGCTGGAATTCGGGGACCGGGATGGGTTCAGGGATTGGGATTGTGGAAAAGAACCCTAATTTGTTTGGGGATTTAGTTGGGTCTGCTTTAGGGAAGGGTAATAAAGGGAGTAGTAATGTTCCTTTGAAGAATGCTGCACCGACGGGGAGTAGTAGTGGGTTTTCGATGGGGAATGTTGCTGATTCGCTGCCGAAATCGGGTATTACCGGTGCAAATTGGGGGTCCGGTGGTAGTTTCGGGGTATCTTCCGGTGGATACAATCAGAAAAGTAGTAATGTTAATGTTAATGGCAATGCTGGTATTGGTAGTAATAAAAGTTCGAATCTTGGTGGTCCTTCGATAAAGGGTATGACGGGTGGAAGTGGAGGTGGAGTTGGATTGGGTGGAAATAAGGATCCATTTGGTTCTTTGGTTGATCTTGCATCGAAAAAATCATCCGGGAATCTTAATTCGGGTAGTAAGAACGGCAAGACTAATGCTGCTGATAATGTATTCGGAAACAAGAGTACTAATGTTGGAGATGACACATTTGGGAATTTTCAAAATGCTGCGAAACCAAGCACAGCATCATACTCGTCCGGTGGTTTTGGTGCAAGCAGTAATGATTTTATGGGATCAAATACCGGTTTTAGCTCTAGTGTAGATGATTTTGGGGGTTTTGCTTCTTCTCAGAAACAGCAGCCTCCTGTTCAAACCACAAGCGATGATCCACTTAACATGTTCTTTTCGTCTTCCTCGGGGAATACTGCAACAGCCTCTGCAGGAGGAGCAGGGGAGCAGCAGTTTTCAGAACTTGATGATTGGGGTATGGAATCGGATTTCAGTGGAGCAGGGAACGATTCTGGCGGCGGTGGTACTACCGAGCTTGAAGGGCTACCGCCTCCTCCTGCTGGAATCTCAGCTTCTGCAGCAAAGAACAAGGGTGTTGACAGTAAAAATCAGGGACAATATGCCGATGCCATCAAATGGTTGTCTTGGGCTGTAATTCTTCATGAGAAAAGCGGTGATTCCTCTAAGACCATGGAGGTTTTGTCGTGCAGAGCTTCGTGTTATAAAGAGGTTGGGGAATATAAGAAGGCAGTTGCTGATTGTACTAAGGTATGATCATCTCTTGCATTCTCGCTTCGTGTTCTATATTTATACCTGTGCTTTTCATACTACTCATTGATTAGATTGATAAGCCTTTCTTATAATTTGTGTTATGTGTTTGGACTTTGGACCCTTTGATTGAAACAATATTACGAATTAGGTCACATTGAGCCCTTCATTAGATTGTCTCGTGATGGTTCAATGTTGTAGTTTATAAAAGATCAAGGACCAAATGTATAAGAATGAAAGATTCGGTAAATTGCACTGACGGTCTTTAAAGTATGAGGTCTGTTTCGCAAGGATCACTGAGTTTCATTTTCTTTCAATAGATTCAATGAACTTCACATTTGATTTGAATAAAGTTATTCCGGCTGATTTGTGTACAAAAATCCCATAATGTTAAAGTGGCACAGAGGATAGTCGACTATATGTTAAATAAGGGCCATGTCTCATAAAGATGTTACCTTTACAGAAAAATTTGTGACTTAGCACGTGGCAGCCTTGGCACTTAGTTGAATGTAGTCGATTGCTTTTTTCGCTATCGCCTGCCATTTCGGTGAGTTCTGTATACAATTGAAACAGACTTCAAACTGCAGTGACCATAACAATTAAGGACTCAACATATTAAAGTAAAAGAGTATGGGTTCAATGTATAAGTTACAAATAATCGAACTGTTTGGAAATAAAAGATAAGGGACTCAGTGTATGAAAGCAACCAAGTTCAGAGCCCCTTAGGATAAGATTATAATGCATAGTTTGTTATATCAAACTTGGTATATTGGTTGCTGCTTAAATACTCTAGTTGGTCGTCTTTTGTTTACAAAGTTCTACTATGAAAGTTTTTCCTTGTAAGTTGTAACTCAAAACTGACCATATTAAGAAGAGGCAATAACCATAATTAGTTTTCTTCATAGCAAGTTAGCAACCAATGTTCCGTGAAAAAGGAACTGTTCGAAGTTCGAAGTATAGGAAATGGAGGTGTGGGCAAAATGCATAGATCTGAAAATAAATTACACAAGAAGTAGGAAATTGGTTTTTTGTATATTGAAAGATCGAGGAAGATGACTTAGAAAAGAGGAATCTGATGTGAAGTGATCAACAACACATGATGAACTGACTAGGCGATAGGTTTATCTTGCATCTGAAAACCTTTTAATTTAAGGGAAGAGGTTCCAATTATTCAAAATTACAGAAACGTTGCCATAAAAACGTTTTCTATGAGCTTTCTAGAGTTGCCATTTTGGTAATTTGGAAAGAGTTCCAACATCAATAGTTTCTATGCATCATATATAGTAACTGTTGACTAACTGCTGATTGAAGGTAACTATGTCAAATAGTTGTTGTGTCGTAATCTATATATTCATCTGATTTTATTTGACGTAAATGCAAATGATAATTGTGTAAAATGTACCGTATCAGCCACATTGTCTCTGTAAATAGTATTGTCGTGTCAAAAATCAACAACTCAGATTGAATATTCGCTGCAACTTTCCTTAGTGATGAACTGAAAATTGCTATGACTAGTGATAACGAATGTTTTACAATATCTTACTCGGTGTATCTGCAGGTGCTTGAATTTGATGATAAAAATACGTCTGCCCTCGTACAACGAGCTCTGCTGTATGAAAGTATGGAGAAGTACAAGCTCGGGGCAGAAGACTTGAGAAGTGTTCTGAAGATCGATCCTTCGAACAGGATTGCTAGGAGTACCGTTCACCGCTTGACTAAAATGGCAGGGTAGAGATACATACACTATACTGGTAATTAAGTTTGTATTCTTATCATTTTCATATAGTTGAATGATACATATCCCCTTCTTCCCCTATTACCCAATCTGTGGGGGAATGATTACATTTTGGTTAAAAATATTATAGTTGTGGCTTATAAATATGATTATGGTGTGTTGAATTTCATTTTCCTGATGTACCAAAGTATATTAGTTTACATTTTTTGTTGTTTTGAATGGATAATAATAATAATCATTAATTTCAAAAGGTTAAGTTAAATCAGTTGTCAAATTTCGTGAGTCAAATTTTGTATGGCCAATGAAGTCTTTCGTGGAGTGCATTGTATGAACGATGAGTTATTATTGTATATGACAAGCTTTAGTACATTCATGGCCTTTTGGACTTAATTAACAACATTGCTCGACTCCTTTTGTTAAAATATCCTTTTTTTTTTTTGATGAATTTTTGTTAAAATATCCTAATTGTCTCCTGAAGTCACTAAAAGTATTATATCTAGTTAAGTTATTTTTTATCAAATCAATCAAAACTATTGGCACAATTTGTGTGAGTTACACTCGCTTGACTGACACCTCACTCAATAATATGAGAAGGAAAATAAAAAAAATTAAAGACATATCAATAAAGGTGTAACTTATAGTTATTTTTTCTTTTATTACTTTGTTTGACAAAATAATCATAAAATTACAAAAAAATAAAAGAAAAACTAAGAAGTGATTGATACGGAAGTTTTTATAAAATGAAATGAATTTGTTTTACTTTTTCATACCTTCCACAAAAAAAAGAATTTGTTTCAATTTTTTCCTTCATTCAATTTATTTTCTCGTTTATTTACATGTCAATAAAAGGAAGGGCAATTAATTTAAGGTAAAAAAAATAATCCTTGTAGTTATAGAAATTTTGGAATAAATACTTGTGATAACTTGCGCAATAATTTGTTTGTCTTTGAGCCATCAGAACTTGCAAAATAAAGTCGGTGAGCTGATTGTCGATAGATATACTTCGACGTTCAAGTCAATAAGTGAATGACTAAGAACGTAAAAATTACTAAATTTGTGAATGTATCTTTAGCGTGCACTTCTGATACATATTTAAAGGAATTTTATAATTCATATCCTAGTAGGATTCGGATTTCTATATAGTCGCTAGAAGCAACACTTTTAGTTTAGATAGGAAATCAATACCTTGATCGGAAAAGTATTCTAAAATGATCTTTATTCCTGAAAAGCCGGGTAACCGACCTTAAATATTTTCTCCTATTACAATATAGACTCCGAGGCAGGTCGTACACTTCAGGTGGTTCCCACCATATAGGCAAATACAATTCTCGCTTCCGCTTTGTCCACCGCCGCTCGCGCGGGTGCTTCCCTCAAAGGCGGAACGCTCCCCTACCGATGCATTTTTACATCCCACAGCTTCGGCAGATCGCTTAGTCCCGCTCATCTTCGGTGCAAGAGCGCTCGCCCAACGCGGATAACAGTGGATGAATGAGCCTGCTAATGGGTTTGGCAAGTAATGGGCTGCCCTAGGCCTAGTTTACTTCATTACATTATATTTGTTAATAAATAAATGAGTATCACTATTTACAGTCCAGTTTTTTCGAACTACAGCCCACTTTGGACATTTTTGCCCTTTCATTTCTCCTAATTTTAAACTAAAATTTTCTTATTCTCCCAACCAAAATTTGAACTAACGTATTAAAAAAACAACAAGTATATAACTAATTAAATCATTGTTTGAACATTTAGTATTAATTTCACGTCAAGTGATTTTTTTCGAAACTTAAACTAATTACACATAACTAATTAAGTTATTGTTCGAACATTTAGTATTAAACATACGTTTTAATTTTGAAATTATACCTAACTAATAAAAAATTTAATTTTATTAAAAAGAAAGTTTTAGAAAAAAAATAAAATAAAATATAGCCCAAACGGCCTCTTTGGCCAACTTTTTTTTCTTTTGGCATTTTTTTTTAAAAATAAATTTATTTTATATAAATTCAAGAGTTTATTTGACCGATGCATTGAAAAAAATGGTTTAAGAGAAAATATTAGTGACAAGGACAAAATTGAAAAAATAGGTTGTGAATCGAGAAAACTTGACTGTAAATAGGAAGCCACTAAATAAATGTATGTTCTATTGTACTTTTAGACAAGGGGTAAAGTTGCATATTCCCAATATAAACCACCTCGTAATTAAATAAGTTAATCTCAGGAGGTAAAAGAAAAAAGGAATCAGAAATTATTAATTTTTTTTATGATCAAAGACAACGATTAAAACTCAATCCAAAGGGATCTCATCCGTTACAATAGAATTAATAAAATCTGGGCACTCACAGAAATGCTTGAGCCCTTTTTGCCAACTTGGGAGTGAGTGAACCAGTATCAAAATTATTTCAATAATTTTCTTTTCCCTTTTCATTTCTTTTCGGATAATATCCTAATTTACCCCATAAGTTTTAGAAATTCAAATTGTACATCTATATTTTTCCAACAAGCTAACTTTTAACCATACTTGATAGAAAAATTAAGAAGACTATTTCCTGTTCTTTTTTACGTAAACGATGACAGTTTTTGTCCGAAAAAGTTTTATGACATTTGAGTTTAACTCTTCACATAAGCGGCCAAAGGTTTGAAAAGATATTTAGGCAAAAATTGTTCTCGTTTACGTTAATTAAATCGATCACTTCCTTAATTCTGCAAACAACACAAACTACGGTCCTTTATTTGCAAAAACGCAAAATCACAAAACTTTGAAATCAACTCTAATTTATTTTATTTTTAAAAAAAATGAAACATCCATTAGAGGATCTTTGTTTTGGTTTGTCATAAGTACATTTTGTACTACATGAGACCTAATTTTCTTGACAAAGTGTCCACTCATACCATCTTCTTGACGAGTTATATGTAATTGAAAAATTTGGTAAAACTACAAAAGTTTTTATTTAAATTTGGTAAATTATATCTAAAATAAATAGAATTAAAAGGAATACTGAACTAAATTTTAGTAAATTTAATAAAAAATAACTCCAATTCTTTTTATCTTATATTCCTTTCCGTACCACGTTATTGCATGTGCTACTTAAAGTCAACTCTTTCTTAAGTCAATGCTAACTTTAAGAAAAACTTAACTCTGTTAAAAAAATCAATAAATAAGTAGTCCTTCTTCCAAGCTTTAAACAGCTTTATGCAATAGAGCAACCAATAATCTTCAACAAAGTAAAGGTATGTACATACTAATTATATCCTCATGGTTTTATTTCTTTATTTTATTTTCAGTTTTCACATACGAATTTGTAAATTTGTGGCAGGCCTTTGATTCAAAGGTGCCAATGTCTTCAGATCATGATGAGATTGAGAGAGGAACACCATCAAATGGTGAAAGCTTAATACATTCATTCTTGAACTTGGAGAAAATAGTTGATTGCCTCCTTCAATTTGCAGAATTTCTCGTTATCTCTCTGAACTTGTTTAAAGTGATTTATTTTTTACTTAAATTTGTTTAGAGTGATCTATTATCCATCCAAACTCGTTTAAACCGACATATTCATTCTTTAAATTTGTTAAAAGTGATATATTTTACAATTTTTCTATAACACTCTTATTTTGTCCACTAGACTTAAAAAACTTATTGTTTCATTTTAAACAAGTTCAAAGAGCTAAAGAAATACCCTATAAGTTCAAGAAGACAATATATTTTTTTGACCAAGTTTAAAGAGTTTATGTTGTGTTAAGCCAACAGTGAACGTTCACTAATTTAATTGTTGCTTAATACATTAGAAACTCATTAAACTTGGTTAAAAAAGGCTGATTAACTACTTGAACTTTGAGAGTGTAATTGCTTAATTGATCTATAAGTTTATGATTTCTCAAAATCCATTCTTCATGCAATTACTTTAAGTTTAGGGAGGTAACGAGACATTCTAAGTTTAAGAAGTCAAACTGTTTTTTGAGTTGAGTTCAATGATCTCACGGTATATGAATCATCTTATAATAAAATTTAATTAAATTTATATAGGAGAAATGAAAAAACATTACATAGAACTATACAAAGCAGCAATGACTAACGACTGGAGAAAAGCAGAAAGCCTATATGAAAAACGAGGAATGAAGTATGGAACTATAATCACACCAACAGGCGAGACAGCTCTTCATGTTGCAGCTTTAGCAGGACATATCGATTTCGTCGAAAATCTAGTAGGGAAAATGGAAGAAGATGAGATCAGAATCGCAACGAGAACCAGTTGGAATGGGAATACTTCATTTCATTGTGCAGCAATGTCCGGAAACGTGAAAATTGCACAAACCATATTAATAAAAGACAACAAACTTCGCGATCTCGCCATGGCGAGAGGTTTTCCGCGCGATTTGCCAATTGATATGGCAGCTTCCAAGGGGAATAAGGAAATGGTGAGATATTTATATCGGGCTACAAAAGATCATCTTCTAGGTCCCAATTGTGATGAATTATGGCTCGAAGATCGCACAAATTTGCTTCTCGCTTTGATTCGTTCTGATATATATGGTAAACTATTCACCTTATGATTTACAAATTTCGTTAGATGTAAATTAATGTAGATTTTTATTAATATTTAGAAGGTATTCATGTCTGTTTTTTATAACTGAAAATTATTGAACTGAATTGAAATTAACTACTCATAAAACATAAAGAATGGGATCTAAATCATTTTAGACATACAAAAATTGCCGATAAATCACTATAAATAAGTTTAGAAAGCTAATCTGCATTTTTGGATCAAGTTTAAGGAGACGGACGGACTTTGTTTTTGCCATGTTTGTGAAATAATCCCTAAAGTTTTCATATACAATTTGGTGTCTAGATGTTGCATTGGACATGACAAAAGCTATATTAGATCAACACATAGCTTCTGAGTCAATGGAAGAGGAAGCGCTGCAAGCACTAGCTCAGAGGCCTCTAAATCCTCCTAGATTTTTGGACAGATTTGTTGGGTGTAAGTTCGTTTCTCTCTATTATTGATCAGCTTGAAATATGAACATGTCTATGACAGATGCAATGAATTTGTTCAGTCAAACATCAGATCTAGACTTATTTAGAATTCTAGAGTAGTGATTAAAAAACATTCATAAGACTTAGATCTATCTATATAATAAGCTTAGAGATCTGATGATGACTGATGCAACTACGTTGTAAATACCACTTTAAAATCTAATTATCAAATGATTGAGATTACCTCATATCGAACTATGACAAACAAACATTTTCCTAAGAATAGTTCAACATCTAAAGTTGGATACTATAGGAACAAGAACAAAGTTGTACATGAGGGTGCAAGACGCCCCTTCACATAGCCTTAAGACTTTCAGGGCCGCGGAAATTTAGATTCTTAACATTAAACTAAAAATTATTAAGATTAGATGGTATATTTTGGAAAATAATCTGATGTCCCGGACTTCCTATTCCATTTTTCTGTCTCCCTATAAATTTTTGACATGTGTAAAAAAGATTCTGCAACGGGTTGATTCGGGGACTATTTAGGGTATAATAAAAAAACATTAGAATCTTTTTTACACATGTCAAAAATTTAAAGGGGGATAGGAAAATGGAATAAGAAGTCCGGGACAGCAGATTTTCTTCCGTATTTTTTGGTCTTATAGTTAATGAACTTTTATTCAATCAAATTTCGAGAGCTTTTAATTGAAAACTCCAATAAGCAAATACTTAAATTTAGAAAATTATACTCTTTTCGTTCTCGAATGTATGCTGTTTTGTTATTTCTTTCTTATTTTAACTTTTTGTTGTCTACTTTGCCATTCATTCACAAAAGTAATTACTATGTATAAAACCAAAAATCAAGAACTTTATGAAGAAAAAATAATTGCATTTATTGAAATGTCAAAGGTACATCAGTCTTTTACACAAGATTCTTAATTTTCAACTTTTTGCTTAAAACACAAACATTCAAGAACGGAGGGAGAATTAAGTATGAATGCTTATTTAAAATTGATACAAAATATCTTTTTACATTTTATCAGATAATGTTTTCTGTTCTTTTAAAAAAAATAAAATAATATCAAAATACAATTTGTTCAATCACCATTAGATCAAAATTTAAGTGTGGAGATTAGTTTGGTGCTTGTGAGCACCACTCAGCTTTTTAAGGTTATAAGCTAGGTATTAACATAGTATCAAAACCATGGCTCACAGTTGATGTCACGTACCAAACAAATTGAACCTGAGGAAAACGTGTTAATTGTCTCCACATTGCTAATTTGGGAAGCAGGTACCTTTTGGTGATGTTTGTTTTCTCTCGGAATCGGAACTAACACCGGTGATATATGAATCTGATGCAGTTTTTTGGAGGCAATGGGATAAAAATGAGATGTATAAAAATGCAGTTGAGTTGGTGAAGTTGTTATGGAAAGAAATATCACATGATGAAAAGAGAGCAGGGCTGATAAAAGAAAATGAGAATCTAATATCAGAAGCAGTAAAACAGGGAAATTTTGAGTTCCTATCTATACTGATTGCTTCATATCCAGATATTTTATTTAAATCAGATGGCAATGGTTATTCAATTTTTCACCATGCTGTTCTGCATCGTCGTGTCGATATCTTCAAACTGATACATATTGGTGCAGTTAAAAGAATTGTAACTGCATTTACAGATATGGAAGGAAATCATCTGTTGCATCTCGCCGGAAAGTTACCCCCACCGAGTCGACTCAACATTGTTCCCGGAGCTGCTCTCCAACTCCAACTAGAGCTGCTATGGTTTGAGGTCATTTCTAATCTTACCTCATTTTTAAGTTGAAACTCTTTGACCGTTGAGCCCTGTTATTTATGGCTCATCAATACTTATGACCAGTTCAGTCCAGTTCAATAATTTTCAAGTAATTACGCTTCAGTAAATAAATTTTAAGAGGTTTATTATTTTGAATAATAAGAAAGAGAAATTGGATGTTTAGAGGAAGAACTATGAAATAATGATTTTCATCAAACTTTTACATATTTTCTGGCAATTTTATGGTTGGAAATCATATTTTTCTTGTAAATTTCACAAGCCGAAGGGGATAGAAACACTTGCTATACGAGTAATTTCAACAGTCGAAAGTACCAAAACTACCCCTATACAGAAACGGAAAATCTCCGATAACATATTCCTCATTGGGTGGAGATGGGGTCATTGCCCACCCAATTAATCCTCTACCGGAATGTTCCCGATTATTCTCCATTCATCTATTAATTTATTATTTTATGTACACAATTTCTTTCTTAATAAATATAACTAGAGATTTAATTGTTCATTGATATATATGGTACTGAAAATTGATTGATGTGTAGCAATTAATATTTTTTATTTAATATACTTTATGCGATATAAAGAAATATAATTTTATTTAGAAATATAATTTTTATGTTGTGCAATTACTAAATCCTCAATGAAATGCTTTTGTAAATTTAACTTTAACAGTCATGCTCATCTAGTCAATAATTGATTAAATACAGTTTGGTCAATTATCATTAAATTAGAATCTAGAATGGAGATTAAAACATAATGAAATCACCTAAAGACGGGTTGATACAGAACTATCTAGACTATAGTAAAAATAAAATAAAAGAACACTATTTTATAATTAAAGTAAAATAGGTGATTTCATTATATTTTAATCTCCATCCCTTAAATTTTAATCTAATGGTGATTAACTAAATTTTATTTGATCAATTATCGATTAAGTAAGCACCACTATCAACTTTAAACTTAAACTGAGAATAGAGATCTCCCTATGGATTGAAAATGCAGTCCCCCACCCCGCCTGTTTACTTCCCTAATCAACATATAAAATTATTATAACGGTAAAGTTTATCATTTCGTACCTTAAAATCAAATTTTCATTTTCTCAAAAAATGAAAGAAACAAATTTGAAAAGTAATTTAATTTTAGGAAGTGAAGAAGGTAATGGAGCCACATCAGGTGAACCGAAAAACAATTGCTGCAAGTTATCTCCAGCTCCAGAAATCGATACGATTGGTTAAGGTTATTCACTCCTTTCGTATCATTTTTGAATTGAGAACAATTCGATTACTCGATTCGAACTATTTTCATATTATTAATTATAGCTCTAATTGTTATTAGGGTAATGATATGTACAGTTCATAGGGCCCTACATAAAAATTAACTCAGACATATAATTAATATAAATTTCAGTTTTCAAAACATTAATCATAAAAGTAATTTCTATTTTTCAACATATATATACAAAATTAGTTTGTACATACTTTTAATATATTTCAATGTATTAAATGTTTATTCTAAATTTAATGCTCTTTTATTGAAAATATAATAGATAGTAAAGGACATTAATATTTGTTGTTTTTGGAATAAGAAGCATTTAATGCTTATATACAACCTTATGGGGTGTATATATCATTTTCCTTCTTATTATTAGGTATTTAAAAAAAAAAAAACACATTTGGTTTCATATATATGGATCGGGATAAAAAGAACAGCCTCTCTTAGCAAAACAGTGAAATCATATATTTGTTTAATTACTATTTTTATTACATTACTATTATGATTAATGGTTGTAGCAATATTGCCTTATCTTCAGGAAATGAGGAAGATAATGAAGCAAAGCCATCTCACTATTCCCTTATTTGAGGTGCCATTATACATCTCTCACCCTTCACACAAACACACACACATATATATATTGATCTGAATTTTGTAGCTGTTATAATTTCTCTAATGTTATATGGTACATATTTTTAGAAACTGGAGCAGGTGATAGACAGCCATTGCGCACAATTGGAAGAGTATTTTCCATTAATTTCTATAGAAGTTCAGAGATTGTTTGAGGTGACACACAAATATATGTTTTCGTACAGTTACTTTATTTTCATCAGTTTAATTATTGAATGACTGACATGAAATTTAATTCTTCAAAATAATTAGTGTGTGTGTGTAAAAGTTATCTCGAGCTCGGAGCTAATTAATTCTTGTGACTACAAAATTTTAGGCAATTAAGATGGTGATGGACAATTTTCAGATTAACCATTGTAATGAAGAAGACGATACCCGACTTGAATCCGACTTCATAAGGGTGCTGCAAGTGTTTAAGGTTAGATATATACATAGAAAATATTATTTATTTATATTTATAACCGGTTCGCATGATATTTAGGGATAACGCTCAAAATCGTTTTAACATGGTTAGGAAGGGTAAGTATATACCTGAGTCATTAAAAAGATATTTATTCTTAATGTCACGTACTCGGAGCAACGTTGAGTAATACAATGTACATGAAGTAACTTCGGACCCAAGTAAATAAAACATGACTTTTGAATGAATGCAAGAGGGAATGAATACGGACATGGGAGTGTCAATGTATTCTCGGCCGCCATGAGAATATCTTTTATATGATATTCCCACTAATTAATTGGATTTTACCAATGAAAATCTGACAATGGTGCAAATGTTTTTCTTAGTACAATTTGGTTGTAAGAGGTCATGCTAATGTAGGAAATGAAGAAAGTGATGGAGCTACATGAAGAATTGACCCAAACCAACAATTTGGAAAAGGAAGAGTACACTCCTCATGAGTTATTCGTTAAAGAACACAAAAATCTAATGGAAGAAGGTGAAAAATGGATGAGAGATACAGCTAATTCATGCATGATTGTAACAGCACTCATCGCAACTATAGCATTTGCTGCTGCTATTACGGTCCCCGGGGGTAACGGAGACAATGGCTATCCACAGTTTGTGAGTGAGATGCTTTTCAAAGTTTTTGCGATAGCAGATTCTATCTCGTTAATTTCTTCTACTACTTCGTTACTTGGTTTCTTGTCGATTCTTACTGCTCGCTACCAAGTGGATGATTTTCGATGGTCGTTGCCTAACAAGTTATTTATTGGACTTTTGACACTTTTCGTGTCGATTGTGGCAATGATGGTCGCCTTTGTTCTATCCATTTTTATCATTTTCAAGAATACTCCTCCTGGGATTGTTTTTCTTCTTGTTGCACTTGCTTCTTTGCCAATAGTTTTATTTATTTGGCACCATCTTGGTCTCTTTTTCGACGTCTTTCGTTCAACTTATATGCCCCGTTTACTCTTCAAATCCAGAATGGATCCTAATTTGCTTTTCAAAGAAAAAAATGAATAGAAGAAAATAATTTTTTCTTTCTGTCAGAGCTTGTGGAAAGGTTTTTAACAGATGGTTAAGATGATGGATTTGTAATTCATGTAATGTACTGAAAAGTTAATAATATATGCTTGAGGTAATTAATTGTTAGTCATTAAAAATTTTAACTTTTGATAAGAGTGATTATATAGAAAGGTAAGGACTTATTGGGGCAAAAGAGAATGTAAACCCTACCCTTATGGACTTTGTTCATATTTTGCACTCAATCTAGTTTTGGGAATAACTAAATTTTTTAACTCACTCGGTTCCTTGACAAACTTTATTCTTTATTATTAAAACGCGGAATACACAAATAACCTCCTGAACTTGGCTCAATATTGCTACTGACCCTCTCAACTTTCGATTGTGACAAATACCCCCCAACTTGTTAAATGCTAACAAATAACCCCCTGAACTTGGCTACTAACCCCTTCAACTTTCGATTCTAACAAACACCCCCTCCAACTTTCTAAATACTAACAAATAACTCCAAATTGTTACAATGTCAGCAAATGTGTGACTCAAACTCTCATAGTTGCGTATGTGACTTTAAAATGAAGAAAAATCACTTCCTCATTAATAATAAGATAGATTAAAAATAAGATAAATAACAAAAAATAACCTAAGTAAAAAATAAAATACAAAAACAATTTTCTGAGTAAGGACTTAATATTAAGTTTTTATTGTACTTTATGTAAGCGTTTATGAAATTTTAATTTTTTTTTTTTGAATTGAGAATTTGATTCTTGAATGAGAAATTTGATTTTTGAATTAGAATAGAAGCAGAAGATGTAAGGTTTTTTTTGCTTAATGTATTTGCATAATTCTTTTTACCCCTCCGACGTTTTCATTTTAATTATTTTTCTACTTTTTAAAGCATTCACGCGCCTATGAGAGTTTGACTCGCACATTTGCTGCCATTTCAGCAATTTGGGGTTATTTGTTAGCATTTAGAAAGTTGGAGGGAGTATTTGTTAAAATCGAAAGTTAGAGGGGTCAGTAGTAACATTGAGCCAAGTTTAAGGGGTTATTTGTTAGCATTTAAAGAGTTGGAGGGGGTATTTGTTACAATCGAAAGTTGAAGGGGTCAGTAGCAACATTAAACCAAGTTCTAGGGGTTATTTGTATATTCAACCTTATTAAAACTTAATTTCAATTTAATTCAATTCAATATTATTACAATATTCCTAATATTAGAGACACAACTAATTCATGCACGATTGGCAGCAAACCACTTACCACAACTATTGCTATTGCTGCTGCTATTACTGCCCCACGGGTAGCACCAATTTGAGTGAAACACTTTTCAAAATTTGTGCTATAGAAGATACAATCTCATTAGTTTTGTAGACGACTTCGCTGCTTGAATTCTTATCTATCCTCGCAGCTTGGTCTACAATTGATGACTTTTTTTATAGTCACTGTATAAAGGTCTTAGTTTAGTGGCTAAAGACTCTACTTATAATCAGAGAGCTTATGAATTCAACTTACACCAATGGTAGAAGTTTTCTTTTATTATTTAAAGTAAGTGCAAATTTTTAGAAAAAGTTAATTTCTAAAAGTTTCAACTCTTTAACACATGGAGGCCAAAACATCTTCAAACTCATCAAGGACTTGCAGTACTAAAGCCTGAATAGAATAAATTTCAGCTTTGCACAACTAAATTAAGTCATCATCTATAAAGCACGAAGGACACGTTCTTCGATGCACAGTCAGGATAAACGTTAGCGATGTGATAATCCTTCACAAGGTCATCTTGAGCCAAAAAAAATGAAAGATCCATAATCTTGCTCTGAGGAATGAAGGCAGAGAAACCACCCTTCCAAGAACATGACTCTATATGTAAATAACATCACTACTACAATGTTGTTTATTCATCGGTAAAACCCCAGTAAATTCTTGTAAAACAAACCATAAAGTTAACAAATTCAGAACCTCGAAACTAATATGAACTATCATATTCCACTGTTGTAAAGCCCTTCCAACAAATCTGTCTGCTTAGTAACTTACAAAATGTCGCTAAAGGCAACTCCCCAGCCTCTAAGCAATTTTAACACCATCAATCTTCATATCCAAAACAATCTGAACCATATACAAGAAATCTGGATTAGAAGTTCACATTCAAAAACCAAAAAACAAAGCAGAGGGATCCCAGATCAGGTCTCTGGGAACAACCTCACCTCACAAAAAGAAGCACTGAGAAGATCTAAACAAAAACCAATCATCATTACAAAGCGCCAATCAAATCTACTTCAAATACGTTGTTCATATGCACTTGTGTCCGTGCCATTTTAACTCCCTTGAATCACATTGTATAACCATGGCTTGAAACAAAGCATGCTGATAATTGTGCACTAAGGCGCTAGGGGGGCCTGGAACCATGGTGCGCGCCAAAGGGGCACATGGCGCACGAACAAAAATAAAATAAAATCCAAAACTAAAAGTGACGATAAACTATACAAAAGAAAATGATGGAATTTAAATCAAAATGCAGACTATATAAAGCCAAACCAATACATATTCTGAATCATGACTAAATTCTCATTCTAAATCATCTTCAAAACTTTCCAAATTTATCTCTCATTTTTATCAATATCACTCTCCTCATCAAAAACATCATCAAGATCTTTTTCAACTAGCTCATCCTCAAAGACGAGCCATGGTGCCTTTACAAACTGAGTCATGGCACACAATGGCGGCACCATAAGGACAATGCCCACCATTTCATCTTCATGGCTCAAAGGTTGGCGCCTCATGCATGCACCATGGTATCGCCATTAATAACTATGCATCAGCTTCTCTACTCTCCTTAGGAAGCAATAGCCGCAATTGCAATTTGCAGTTATAATAGACTTTTCTAACTAATGAATTACCTCATTAATTTCCTGGAAGAAGGTGGTTCAAAAAAGTGTTATGTACAAGAATGCAGTGGAACTAGTTCAACTATTGCGGGACAAAATAGCATCCGATAAAAAGGAGTTTCTTCAGCTCCAAATCCAAAATTAGAAGCAGCAAAAAAGGGCAACTTTGAGTTCCTATCAACACTAATTGCATCATATCTTGACGATGCTATTCACATATGATGAAAATCGTTATATCGTTTTTCACCATGCAATCACAAACCGCCACGTGGATATCTCCAAATTGATACATATAAGAAATGAGGCTATGGGTTGGAAAAACAAATGCAATTAGAGATGAGCATACATCTAGTGCTTCCTAATTGTGGCCATGCAGGATCACCGGAATTCGAGGATCGTAAAATTCCAAAAGCCTGATGAATCTATTCCAAGTTTAATTTCTGAAAATTATCCAACCAAACTAAAGATAATCTACTATATTTATTAAATGAGAGAGGACTCCCTCTTTATTATTATACATGTTGCTAAGTTTTCAACTTAGTTGAAATCATAAAAACATCCAAATGCTCCGAGGTGATAAATTTGGTAAAAATGCCTATCATGTTATTATTTCATGAACAACAACATCCAGCTAACCAACTTTCTTTTAATTTATTAAACACATCTAACCAACTTTCTTTTAATTTATTAAACTTGTGTTGTTCATTTATTTTTTTTGTTGATAGGTTGTGTTGTTAATTTATTAATATTGGAATTTAAACACTAATATTTATACATTTGTGTAGTATATATACCCTACAAACACTTATAACTCACAACTTTTCTCATTTGCATAATTATCTCTCACTCAAACATGCCTACCCCTAATTTCTCCAATATCCCTAATTGCCCCTTTGGCCTATACTACCATTTTTTCACAACTACACTATTGTTATCTAGTTCTTTTTTTAAGCTCAACTTAATATTACTTTTTATTCTGATTTCAGAATAAACTTATAGGCTTAATAACCAAATGTGATATTTATTTTTCTGAATCAATTAAAATTCCCGAGCTGATCAGCTTTCAAAATATTTTCTCTCCTTCTATCGAAAAAAAGTATAAATATATTTTCTCTCCAAATCAACCACAGAGTATCAAATTTTTTAATGAATGGAAATTAATGCTTATGCACTTGTATATTTAATGCTTTTACATTGACAAAAGCGTGAATTTATTTATGACTAAATCTTTTTAAAAATAATTGCTTCCAAAATTAGTAAATAATCAAGTTTTCCAAGTTCCATAAATAGATTTAAATTATGTTTGGCTGGGAAGAGATATAACTAGGATGGTACGGGTAAAATAATGTTTTATATGTAATGCATCAATTATTTTTTATCAGAAATATAAAATAATGTTTCCAAGATTATATAATATAAAGTTCCTTTTAGAACCATACTTTGAGACGTCCAGTACAGTTAAAATGCAGATATACCGAAGAAGGAGCTTATTTGAAAACGGACCTACTTTGTCTCGAGTTTAATTAGCTTGAGGCTATGGGTTGGAAAAACAAATGCAATTAGATATGAGCATATACATCTAGTGCTTCCTAATTGTGGCGATGCAGGATCACCAGAATTCGAGGACCGTAAAATTCCAAAAATATGATGAATTTATTCTAGACCTTAAAATAAAACCTTAGATCCTAAAAACTAAACGCTAGACCCTAAATCATCAACCCTAGCATCGAATTATTAGTCCGGAGTACAACGTCATCCGTACAAAATTTCTCCATAAAACAATAACAATCATAAAAATGCAGATCCCTAACCCAACCCAACTCTACGATTCAGATTCAGCTGCTTCATCTTCGGCATTCATTTGTTCTTCTACTTGAGCTTTTTGATCTTCATCTTCTTCGTCTATTTCGTTTTGTTTATCCATTTCTGCAGCATGATTTCCATCATTCTCACTAAAAAGATGGCTGTGGACAGGGACACTTATTTGTTGCTGGGATGAGATCACATTTGCATCCACTGGTTTCTCCAAGGAATCGTCATCTTCCTGACGTGGAGGCGCAACAAAAAAGGGTATTTTACCTCTCTGCCAGTCATGAAGAACCATCTTTGCCACAGTCTTCAAATCTGGTTCACCCCCCTGAACACAATATTATTTCAAAATTACATTCAATATTATTGACACATTGTCATTATTAATGTCACCTCAGTAACACACAAATCCAGATTAATTTGACTTTATAGTGTGTAATTGTATCCTGGAAATCGTTTCAAATTACAAATTTGTTCAAGATAAAATCTACCTTCAAAAGTTTCCCTGATGATTTGCAAAGCTGAAGCAGAAAATCACTATCATCAACCCTGAAAACAATAGCCACAAAAGGTTGATCAGATAGTAAAGTAGGAAACTAAAAGAAATCAAACATAAGGCTGTATAAACTTCTTTATGAAAAAAACAAATGCTCAGGGGAACGAAAATTTAAAATATGGCCAACTCGACTGGGAATGCAGTGAAAAATATACCACAAACAGTTTCCGCAAAAAGTTGTAAGTTTCAATAAGGGCTAAGGATATAAGCTATCCCTTTTCTGTAATTAAGAACATCTTTGAAGCAAATCAAGACGGAGAAAGCAATGATAGTCCAAAATCCCTTACCAGTCTTTTATTTTATAAGCTCTTTCAAGGTGAGCCTTCTTGACACGTTTCAGGACTTCTCCTAGATGTTCAGAAGCATCATGCAAATTTGTGACACGTACCTGCAAAAGGGAACCCGAAAATCGACATAAGTAACTAAACATGGTAACTTTGCTCGCTAAAAACAAGATCAAGCACACTACGCCTTGAAAACAATGGGCCAATTGATTTGTTTCAATAGTATGTTCATGACAAATAGGGATGATTAGTAGTTGTTTCATTTCAGTTCTTATTACCACGACATTTGCCAGCAAGCCGCCTAAGAAAGGAGCATAGATAAAAGAACACATACAAGATAGAGAACTGACGGAGTTGACTGAGACTTACCACGCCCTTTAATACAAGATCAGTTTCAGAGTCATTATTCTGATAAACTACTCCAGGGCAATCAATCAAAAAGATTCGCTCTGTTAGTGTAATATATTGCCAGACCTTCGTCTCTCCCGGGATAGGAGCAACCTTGCAGACCTTCAATTAAAGAAATGAAAAAACATATCAATGCTATTGAAACATCTAGGTGATATAAAGAACTAACTAGAACTATGCGAAGGAAAAAGAAATTTACATTCTTAGTACGCAAAGTGTTGATGACTGATGATTTTCCAACATTGGGATACCCAACAAATCCCACTGATATTGCTTGCTTGTCCCTTTTCAAGCGGGCATATTGTCTCAATACAGATAGAAGAGAACCCTGTATTTAACAGGAATTGGTCGAAAAATTAGATGAAGATCGAAAATAATTACATTTTCCCTGTTTATTCTTAACAGTCATGTGTTCCCATGTAACTAGCATCTTTTCAGAAAATTAATGTTGTTGAAGGATATATTAAAGTTTGGTTGCAAGTTTTGAAATTTATGCACGAAAGCATATCATGCAACAGAAATTGTATAACATATGCATGCATGGAACAGATTGGTGAACTCTACATGACAAACAAAACATGAAGTTAAGAAAAAAGAGAAGCCTAAAAATACTGCTTCAGGATATATATATAATTCCAAGATAGATGTAGAAGATGTACCTTGCCAAAAGACTTGTTAGTGGTCGCGTGAAATGCAAGAGCTGGGCATTCCTTGGACAATATCCTCAACCACCCTTTTGTAGCCCAAGCCGGAACAAGATCACACTGATTGAGAGAACAATAACATTAACAAAAAGTTACTCAGAGAACATAGATGAACAAAAATAAAAACATCAAACAGAGGAAAAATATCTGACCTTGTTTAACAGAAAAATCATGTGTTTATGCTTGCAATGCTCTCTCAAATGCTTCTCCAAATGGTAGCATCTAGTGCCCATGGGATCCCTGGCATCTAAAACCTGTAACATATTGAAGAGAAAAATGTTTAGAATTCAACCAACCAACCAAATAGATTCTTTGTGTGAGAGAGAGAAAGATTCTTTATTCACAGTGAGAAAAATAGATGCAATATTGTTTTATTCAGTGAAGGAGAAATGTAAGAACCTGGACAACAACATCTGATGAGTCTATAACTTTGTAGAGTTCGCCCCATATACGTTTGCTCTGACCCTTTTCAAACATTGTGTGCCGAGCCAGGTCCCTTAGCCCATCTTCTTTATTTCCTTCTGCAGCTGCATAAGTACTATGCTTCTGCTCAAAAACATCTGCAAAATAAATTCAGAATATCATATTTTTTTTGTTGGGAACACAAGACAACATATATAATCTCAAAATATATTGCAAGGTAAAGCAATGGGATAATTTACCTTGAGAACCATCAGTTTTTTTAACTAGAGACTCATAATCTGGTGCTAAAAGCGTCGGGCGCTTCCTCTTCCTCTTTGGTCCAAAAGCATCCCCAAAGGGCTCCATATCAAGAAGATGGACTCTAGCTTGCTTCACAGATTAAAACATAAAGGTTAAGGCAATTTCAGAAATGATGGTTGGAAATGTTATTGAAAAAAAAAATTACACCTTGTAATAGTCATTTAAAAGGGAGAGAGGCAGCTTTCTCTCCTTCAGAATGACATTATAGCCACTTGACATACGATTTCGGAGCTCTTCACGGAAAAATTCAAGCTCTTTCTGATTGACAATCCTCGTATTTCCAAACCAGCGACGATCAGGTTGGATGCGCGTATTAGGCAGGTCCTTGGATTGAAAATCGTGCTTCAGAATTTTGCCTTTGCTGTTCCTGACGGGTTTATTCTTGTACATCTTGATGCGGCGCACGGTGGCCGCACTACGCATTTCAGATGAAGTTGCATTGCTCCGATTCACATCCAGGGAATGCTTGGCCGTCTTTCCCATCTTTACTTGTGTTTCGAAATCATGCAACACAACTCTGCTATATAAATCACGTAACATGGGCCCATCACCTCCTAAAGCCAACTAGACAACCCTTTCTTGGGCTTCTTAACTTGTAAAAAATACATCTACGTGACTCGTCAAACTAGTTGTGTCTTGTTTTTATGTGCTAGACTCGGTTAAACCATTTATTCGTTTACATAGTTCTTACAATAATATCAAATATATTAGTATCTTGAATTTATCATCATCACATATTTCTCTTATGTATTTCTATTTCCATGTTATGAAGTTGATAATTCTATAAAAGATTCATATATACGATTTCCTTACTGGAAGTGACTGTGGGTATTGACAACACCACAGACCTTATGGCTACGGGTGTGCATCGGTCGGTTCGGTCCGATAACCGAACCGAAATAACCGAAAACCGAATAACGCTTAAAATGAGAACTGAACCGAATACACCGAAAATAATTCGGTTTATTCGGTTCGGTTTCCGATTTAACCGAATAATATTGTTCTATTTCATATATTATATTTGTATGAAATAATCTGACATCAGTAAAAGCGAGTCAAACTTTAAAATAGTATTTAGAAAATTAAACAAGCCAATACTTAAGTATGGTCCAAAAAAGTCAATCCTTCGAACCCCCAAAATCTAACATATCCATATGAAATAATTGTTTAGGAGTTGAAGAGTTTTTAGGTAAAATATAATTAAAAATTCCAAAATAAGATTTTAATTATAAAATATAAAATGACTTAATATAAATATATATACATATTATATTAATTAACCTATATTTCGGTCGGTTCGGTTAATTCGGTTATTTTATAATACAAACCGAACCGACCGATATTATCGATATATTTTAAAATTTAAAACCGAATAACCGAACCGAATAAAAAATCTCGATCGGTTCGGTCGGTTATTTCGGTTCGATTCGTTTTGAACACGCCTACTTATGGTCCCTAATTTCTGAGTCTATTGGAGACACTCTGCCTTTATTGTTCATGACATGACAAGTCTATTCTATTCTTGTACATCTTAAGGTGGTGCACAATAATCATGTCGTGCTTTTGTTTAGGTTACCACTTATTCACCCATAGTTCTGACACATGTCCTCCGTAGAAGCAAAAGAAGTTGTCATTTTTTGGGAAAGAGATAAACTACCGATGCTGCAAGCTTGTTTCAGCAGCATATCCTGTCGGACCCGGTGAGAGATTTCTAGACCTCTCCCCATTGGACCAAGTGTAGTCCATGTTGAGCGTGAATAGGAGAGCGACGAGTACCCATAGTGCGGTTGGTTCTTCATGCTTTCATGATTTTGCTTCCTATATGACCTTTTGATTGTAGGTATATGTTAACGACACTTACATGAACAACAAGTTGTCCAAACAGCATGCCCTCGTACTACATGATCCAGAAGTTGTGATCTTTTTAGGTTAAGGTTTTTGTAGAAGTTCTGTAAAATGGATCTTAATTTTCAATTTCTTGCTGATGCAAGGTTTTGTTGTCAATTAACTTATTATGTGGTGTTTATTGATCAGTTGGCTAAGTTACCCGAAGAAGAAATGATGTTTGTCAATAACTTCATCAGCAAATCATCTGTTGAATTTGATGACCTTAGTACAACTAGAAATTGGATTGTCCTTTCTCTAATTATGGACATTCCCTCTAGTTGCCAAAATTCTTTGATAGGTGTGTCTGTTTGACTTAACATGGTCTTTAAACGGGAGGTTCCAGCTAGGGATGGACACGGATCCATGACATTCAATCTTGTATCAAATATTAAAAAAAAATATTCACATTTGGAACTGTTTTTGACCGAATTCAGTCAAACCAAGTCAATAATATAGTTAAATTCCGTATCATTTTACGGGAATGAAAGATTGATTTTGCTAAGGTAAAATCATCAAAAACAGATTTATAATGTGAGCTCGATCTGGGGAGTATAGAAAGAAATCTTCTTTTGAAGGTAAACAAACTCAAACATAGTTTTCAATCCAATAACATCACTTATATGGAAGGCATCATGCTCCACATCTTGTTAACCTTGTAGTTTTGGTGCCAAAGAAATCTCTAAAGCAAACAAGTACTCCACGCAATTCATAATTGATATGTTTCAACTTGTGTTGATATTCGTAGTTGTTAGGTAGTAGTGATACAGGATCAATGATCATGAGAATGACATGTAATTTATTATACTAGTTAGGTTCTAATTATTATATTATCTAAATCTATATATCTTAATTTTGTTCTTTTTTAATTTTTATTTTTTTTACAGACTAGACCTAGAAGACCCGCTCATTGATATATTGGAGGATAATCGAATGAGGAAGAGGAAGGAGATGTTTACATGCAAGGAATGACATGTTTGCATGCATGACACTAAGTTCATTTAATACTCAATGACTCAATGTTATAGTAAGTCTTATTAAAATTTATTAAAAAAAATTTGTTGATAGATGATGGAATAAAAAAATATCTATTTACATATAACTTTTTGAATCTCAACTGAACTCCAATTAAACTCCGGATATCTCTTCAAACCCTTTTATGGCTTAACAAAATACTAAACATCTGTTTGACGTTGAAATTATCCAAGCAAATAGTAATTTAAATAACAACAAATTACAAAAAATTTGTGAAAATTATCCGACCAAACTAAAATACTCTCCTATATTTATTAAATGAGATAGGATTCCCTCTTTATTATTATATATGTGTTTTCAACTTAGTTGAAATGGTAAAAACATCCAAATGCTTGCCGGTAGTAAATTTGGTAAAAATGTCTATCATGTTATTAAACTTGTATTGTTCATTTATTTTATTTTTTTGATAGGTTGTTGTTCATTTATTAATATCGGAATTTAAACACTAATATATTTGTATAATATATATACTCCTACGAACACTAGTACTTCACAACTTTTCCAATTTGCATAATTATCTCTTACTCAAACATGACTACTCCTAATTTCTCCAATATCCCTGATTGCTCCCTGGCCGATACTACCATCTTTTCACAACTACACTAATACCCGCCGATATGAGGGCCTAAAATCTTATAATGGTGGGAGGATCCAGAAATTTTTTCAGTTCTCCCGGTCATAACATTAAGGAAATGTATGATAGTGGACTAGAATTCCAATATATACACCAACCTCTAATGGTATTGCCACCGTTATGAGACAACCCGATACTCCAATATTTGCTATTACTTCCTGGAACATAGTGTATGAGAGTTTCGGGTTTATTACGGGTCACGAAATTGAATGTTATGCAACTCTGGGTGGTTCACCAACAGACGCTGGTGGATAGGGTAGTGGTGATACAAAATCCCTTATCATGAGAATGGTATGTAATTTATTATACTAGTTAGGTTCTAATTGTTATATTGACTAGTTAGGTTCTAATTATTATATCTTAATCTTATTCCTTCTTATTTTTATTTTTATTTTTATTTTTACATACTAGACCTAGAAGACCTGCTCATTGGAAAGAGATGTTTACATGCATAGAAGGAGATGTTTGCATGCATGGCACTAAGTTATTTTTAGAGAGATGTTTACATGCATAGAAGGAGATGTTTGCATGCATGACACTAAGTTATTTTCAGTCTTTTTTTTTTCTTAATGTGTTTAAGTTTATTATCTAGTGGTGTTGTCTTTTTTCTTTGTTTTTTTTATTGTATGTTTATGTCTAAACTTATTATCTAAGTGTCCTTCTCCTATGGATCGGCTAAGCTCAACTTAACATTACTTTTACCTGAAGAAGAAATGTTGGTTGTCAATAATATGAGGCTACTTGTTGGGTCAAGTCGTGCAGTTTCTCCCTCAAGTTTGATAACCAAAAGGGGTACATACATAGCTGACTTGGCTTATAAAGATCAATTCTGGTTGCTTCATCTAACAGGTAAATCAATCCTTTTTTCTCAGAAAAAACAGGCAGCTAGGAAAGACCGAACCGGTGACGAAGAAACATGGCAGCTTTTTCAGTTTTATCACATGCTAGAGGTATGAATCTGATCATGAAAAACATTATGTCATGTAACAAAGAGTAGAATATCATACTGTCACTGTCAATAGATGAGCTATTGGCAATGTTAGTTTTGTTAATCATGATGGGGACACTAACCATTCTCTTCTCTTTCTTTTGTTTGTAACTTCTACATAAGAAATGACCCTCTCGGTTTCTTTGTTCATTTTTTTTAACAAAACAAATATCTGCTCGCAATAGGTCACCAAAATGAAATCATTTTGAGGAAAATGCAGCCGAAATCTAGTGACGTCATTGAGTGGAAGCAGAGGAAAGGAACATGCTAATCAAACGAAAAAATCAATACAGATATACACAGTGAACATAATAGTAAATCAAGAATATCTTGAAAGAAGAAGAAAATATAATTAAGATTGAAAATCACAACTATACACTCCTCAAATATCTTGATTTTGGTCCTCCATATCTGCAAATATAATAAATTATAATATATTAGCGACTCATCAGAATATATCTCAAGTATCTTTCTCTAGATGGTGAGAAGAAACTTACGCAACAAAAAAGCTAGTAAGTCTGACGCCATTGCGTCTCGAATAAACCACAATTGAGCTCCAACCTCATCAATATTTGTAAGGAAAGAGTTCTTAGCTGATTAGGCTATCAATTCGAAATCATAATCAGATATTATATCCACATGTACATCTATCGCCTGTAGGTAATGGAAAGAAGATTGCTCATGTGAAATATTTATTGTAACTACTGTTTGTTTCAAAAGCAGCTGCATTATCCCAATCCATCTACAAAAAGAGTCATACCAATGACTTGATCGTAACTAAACCTCTGTATTTTTCCTCGACGACAAATAAGAGTATTTATAATATTCTACCGTAACAAATGTCTTAAAGAAAACAAAAAAAGTGAAGTAAGCTTGGCTTGCAAATTTATTCAAGAGTGTTACAATCGACTTTTAACTTGTTCTGAATTTATAGTAAGAGTATTTATAATATTCTACCGTAACAAATGTCTTAAAGAAAAAAAATAAGTGAAGTAAGCTTCGCTTATAAATTTATTTAAGAGTGTTACAATCGACTTTTAACTTGTTCTGAATTTATAACTATGTCCGCCTATAAATTTTTGACATGTATTTCATTTTATTTTTGCTTTAATAAGTTTATTTTATTTAGGAGATTCGCCCTCAATTCATGTTCAAACTCAATTAGCTAGCTTATAGATTGAGACGGGCACAACCGAATCTTTTATCAAGTTGAGCAAACGACTAGAGTCATTTAGTTCTATTTGATTCTTTTTTATCACACAAATTTAACAATATGTATTTGAAATGAAAGATGTTATGGAGTTATTTTTATTTTAAAAAGTATAATTTTGTATTTTCATTAGGATGGTCTATTGCATCCAATTCATAGTGAAATTCATCACTATTTATTAAACATTAATCATTTAGGTTATGTTCTTTTTGACTTATTTTCAACATATTTCAGTTCTATTCAGCAGTTTCAATTTAGTTCAACAATTTCAATTTTTTTTTTCAGCAATTTCAATTTTAATAACATTATTTTTAAATTAAAAATATTGGCAAAGTTAATTTAATTTAAAATGAAATTCATAATTGGAAATAATTAAATATCAATGGTAACTTTTCAATTTAGAGTTAGCTTTAAAATTAAGTGATTTGTTTTAACCATTGATTTGAAAATAGAGGGTTGTGATGTATTAACTTTTAAGGAGTAAAATGTTCTACCAATAATTTAGTGAGAGTGTAAGTTTTTTTTACAGTACAATTTGTCTATCTTAGCATTTGATGTGATTATCACAATTATAAATTATTGTGTTTAATATTGTATAATCAATATGATAAGTTATGTTATCTCAAGGAAAATGACAACTATCTTTTTTATCGGGAAAGGTTGAAAGCCTTGAGATGCATACCGATTGACGTTTTCGTGACTTACATAGCTCGATATAGACTTGACTTTCTTTTCAAAAGAACTTTTTACTATCTGCTTCGGCTGGCCCATATTCTTAACTCACTTCCCTACTTTTGAGAGTAGTATACTCAGCGAAAGGCCAAAAAGGATCAAAAAGGCCATCATTAGTAATAAAACTTCAATAATAAAACGATTAAAAAATTATACCAATTTATTTATCATAGTTTTAATATTAATTTATTTTAGATTGTTAAAATTAATTTAATTATATTCAATCTAGTAAATTCAATTTAGTTCAGCAATTTCAGTCCAGTTCAGTTCAGTAATTTCAGCAAGTTTAATTTTATTTAGCAATATCAGTTCTATTCAGCAATTTCGGTTCAATTCAGTTTAGCTTAATTCAATTTAGTTTTATTCTGAAGAAAAAAATACAAAAAAGTATTAAATCCAAGTCTACAAATAGAATCCAAAGCAGATTTTTGTGGGGATTTTCCTCATATCCTAAATTTAGTATAAAAATCCGAAAGAATGGTTGGCATTTGAAACGTATCTCAATTTTGATTACACGAATAAATGTCATAAATGCGTTTATTAAACTTTATGTATGCATGCATATATGTAATTTTCAAATGAAATTTTGTAAACTTTTTTTCAAAAAGTTGTAAGCTTAATTCATTCTAATACACGCTTGGCTGAATAAATATTTTTATTTCAAAGAAAATAAATAAAAGAAGTTACAAAAAAAAAATATGTATTGATAGACGCTCTCGAGTGCATAATTTACCTATATTTTACAAAAAATCAGCACACTACGACTGATCAAGGATCTACTAATAGGGGTGAGCATGATTTGGTTTGGATTAAAAATCGAACAGAATTAAATTGATTCTAACCTAACAAGGATAATTTTTATGATACTAACCAATCCAAAATTATTTCAGTTTGGATCGGATTTGAACCGAAATAATTCGGATAAAAATCAAATTGAAAATTTATTAGTTTTTATTTCTATTTTCTTACAACTAATTAAAGGTTTAATACTAAATTATGTTATTCTAAGTCAATAATATTTAATATTTGTATTAAATTATGGTTAGTAAATATTGTTTTAGTTGTTATGGGTTATTACACAAAATAAAACAAACAAAAATATACAAAAATATTAATATATAATACAAAATACTAAAATTCAATAATATTATAATGTATTTCAGATTATTCGGTTTGTTCACTTTTCATCCGAACCAAACCGATTCGAACCGAAACCGAATTACTCCAAAAATGAAATCCTAACCAAACCAAACAAAATATAGTTCGGAATGGTTCGATTTGGTTCCAATCGATTTTTTCGGATTTCTGTTTGCGGTTCGGATTTGCTCACCCCTATCTACCAACAATAGGTTGTTTTTATGTTAATTTATTTTTTTTACTTATAAGCTAAAGTTTAGTATATAATTTCTAAATTTGTAGTATTTTTCAACTAACAATAGGTGCTCGAGTTTCGGTTTGCTCCGTTTAAATCTGTCACTACGGATGCAGCTGCACATGTAATTTTAGTTTATTTTATTTTTAAGACCCAAAATCTGAATGTAATTACTGATATATATTTTTACAAAAAAAATTAGTAATATATTTATCCATTAATTTTATTTATATATAAAAAGTTATATATTTATTTGTGAAAATAAAACAAAATAATGAAATGAAGTATTCATTTATTTATAACTAAACATTTTATGGTAAGAGTTTTGTATTTATTTTATTTGTAGAAAATATGTCAGAGTGACAGTTTCACTTTGCTCGTGACAGCATTAAATTTTTAACCGTGCATGTATTACACGTGTTGATTACGTTTAACCGGTGTCAATACATTTTTACACGTAAATCTAAATTTCAATTAAGACGGAATATACTTCAAACGATGTTTTTCTTTTCTTAATTACATATAAAGCAAATTTTCATATACTTCATAAATTTGTAGAAAGACATCAATAATAATGGCAATAAATGTATAACAGAAATTCTAGTACAATACATACATTCTCAAATTATCAATCAAATTGTTCTTCTTTTATTTAAATTTTTTGCAAAATTTATGCATTTTTATGTATATAATAATAAGATTTTCTTTAATTAATTTAAGCAAATTTTAGATTTAGCAAAACAGAAAGTGAGAGTTTCACATTAATTAGGGACTAAAAGGTAAAATCATGTGGGCAACACAAGAAAACCTGCTGAATTCCTTCATCCAATCAAAACCCGCCACGTAGTCATCTCAGAAGCCAAATGTCCTCATGTACACTCTACAGTAAAACAATCGAACGGTTGATATCACCTGATGAACTCTCAGCCGTCAGATCAGAATACCAAGAAAATTTTAAAAATAAAGTGCTCTAGTTGTGACACTATAAATTCAGGGCAGCTGATGATAAATTTCTTCAAAAGAAAAAAAAAGAACAGTTTCATTTTGTCATCGAGATCGGAAAAATGTGTGGAGGTGCAATTTTGTTGGAGCTCGATGCGGTGAAGCGTAGCCGGAAAATGACGGCGGAGGATTTATGGTCTCAGCTTGATGTTTTCTCTGAGTTTTTGGGTTTAGAATCTATCAAGAACAATAATGAAATGGTTAAGGACACTCATTGTTCTTTTGGACTTAACCTTCTTCCTCCAAGTCCTAAGCCTCTGTGCAATTTAGGTAATTATTTAATTAATTAACTTGAATTAATTACTCCTTAACAATTATTTTTATTTCAATTTGGATTTTGATATTTTCATTATCTCCATTAATTCTCGGATAAATGCTCTACTAGATTTGTAAAAAATAACGATTCTGTCTCGTATTTTTGAGGCACAGGAAATGTTATCTCACATCGAAAACTCCGCCATGTATTATGAAGTTACGGAAAATGTTATTTCTATCATGCGATGATTTGTTCCTTCAAATATTGATTTAACAATTATATTTTTGTATATACCTTCTTTTTTGTTGTTTTTCAGAATGGTTAAGGATCAACTATTCAGAGTTAAATTTAGAGTTAAATTTAGAATGAAATTGAGTGATTGATGCTAAATTATATCTATTTTATAAGATACTCGTATTTGTATAGAATCTCTCAAATGAGATTGACAAGTTCTAAACAATGCATTTAATAAAGTTTCAAAATATTTTAAATTTCTAAAATAAATATAAATTTTTGAAAAGTTCTATTAGAAGTCTAGAAATGATACAATAGATAAAATTTGGATTTCATGCATTAAACGGATGATTTCATTTCAACACATTAAGCTGTCTTTAATCATTTAATTTATTTTATTTTTATGATGTGAAGTTTTTGGTTGCTAAGTCCATTAGTTAGCTAGCATAACACATGTTTAATATGCCATTATTCATTTCACTTGAGCTTGAAAATTAATTGTATTATAGTTTATATCACATATGTATATATATTTTTTCTAAAGTTTAATCTACGAGTGTTATGCTAAATGTCAACTTAACTAGCCATCAGAAGCTCTTACTATGATAAAAATAAATAAAAGATTAGAAACCTCATCTATGTGCATGTAGACGTTGAAAACAAAATGAAGAATGCATTATTGTTCTCAGTTTTTCATATTTACAAACGTAAACGTATTTTTTATTTAATAGACACAATTTACAAAAGTAATTCATGCAATACCATATATTTAACACAATATTGTATTTTATCATTATTCAAATAAAATATGTTTTTTCCATTTTCAGAGAAGTTTGAGAAACCTGGAAAGGCAAGCTTTGACGGCGAGAAAAAACAAAGAGTTCGAAAGAATAAGTACAGAGGAATAAGGCAAAGACCCTGGGGAAAATGGGCTGCCGAGATAAGAGACCCGCGCAAAGGAGCTCGTGTTTGGCTTGGCACCTTCAGCACCCCCGTGGAGGCGGCGCGTGCTTATGATGAGGCTGCCACACGTATCCGTGGCGACAAGGCCAAGCTCAATTTTCCACCGACAGACGCATTTCAAGTTACACCACCACCAACAGCATCTAAGAAGCGTCGTCGTACCACTTCTGAAGAGATACTCTCTCCGACCGCTGTGGGTGTGAATGAAATGGTATGTGATGGCCAGATTCAGATGAAAGCTCAAATATCAAGCCTTGAGACATTTCTTGGATTGGCACCAGAGCAGATGGATGCTCAACTGAATAGTTGTGGATGCGATGGTGAATCAGTTGTGGACCTCTGGATGTTGGATGATGTGGTCAGTCATCATCAGAACCTGAATATGTTTTCTTATTAGTTAAAACATCGCACTTCAGGAGCGCTTCAAATTTTCTCGGCATAATGAATAGTTAATTAAATAATTGCCGTAAATTATGTAAACTTAATTATGACTTTATTATCTATGCTTGTTATCTTGCTTCAGGACTATTAATTTTGATTATATATTTTCATATATATATATAGAAGGTAGTTTCTTCATATTTTTTTCATGGTTAAAAACTCAGTTCTCTTTGAACAAGCTGGTTCCATGTTTGGAGTCTTGTGACTGACATAAGTAACTATGCAAGACACTAGCAACTTAGAAATCATTTTGAGCGTTAAGCTCAAAATTTTCATTTCAACATAGTAGACACTTGATTTATTTATCACATGCTTGCTCATCAAATTATTTCTCATTGTTGTTCATTTTTGTCTAAAATTATAAGGGTAATTTTCTAAAAAAAAAAAACTCTGTGTTTATAAATTTTGTCAAAATGGTGTCTGTGTTTATTTTTTTGACAAAATAAGGATTGCGTTTAAGTCCGTTACCCAAAGAGTGAAAAAATCCTAACGGTATTAAATGTGATGATGTGGTAAGGTGTTTTTGTCTAAATTTATTTGTAAATTCTTAAAAAAATCATGTGTTTACAACTTTAAAGTGTGAAAATGAATTTTTTACATCATAAATAATAGATTAGGACTCAAATTACCCCGTGCCACGTCATCAAACTTAACACCGTTAGTGATTTTTCCACTTTTTAGGTAACGGCGCTAAACACACTTTGTTTTGTCAAAAAAATAAACACAAACACCATTTTGTCAAAATTGATAAACACAAGATTTTTTATAGGAACCCAAATTATAATTTACAATTCAAAATGAATCTTACATGTTCTTTTAGAGAACGCCTATAGTAATTTAGAAATATGACAAGTTTACGTTTTCTAGAATCGTTCTTAACTTGTTGAGTTGATTCTCTCAATTTCTTCATTTACCTATAGAGATACGATAGCGGGTAGAGAACCTTTATCAATGTCGTACATATACCCTTAACGTTTATATTTAAAAATACGTCTTGTAATGAATATTATAATATTTATTTATTTTCATTTCACGCGATTCATGTATACCGATCACTGATCTATTTATAGGAATAATAAGCTATAAGCTAATTTCTCAAAAGGTAATCAATAGGACATGATTCTTTTAATCTCATTCTGATCCCAAACCTTTTTTGTAATGCATGAGTCGAATAGTCCCCATAATTATCAAATAGAGAAGTAAACATGTCCATTCATTATTTTTGAAAACCAAGCCAGACTTCAGGAGAAGGGTATATAACTAAAGCAAATAACAAGACATAGTTATTAAGGTCGCTATGGGTCGTGGAGTCTACACGCATGGCACATACCGATCCATGTCTGAGGGACACGACACTCCATATGTGAATCATAAATAACGACAACCAAAATTACTAAAATTCTATAAACAACTGACATTACTCATCAAAGTCATCCGAGACCCTGCCCAAAACTTCCGGGAACAAACAAGCACATATAGAAAAAATGCTACTGGATCGAGAAAGACTGATGTGGCATCCCATGGAAAAATAGCCAAACTGACCTTAAAACGGAATAACACCCCCTTCTCCTTGGCCTAGAGGATAGAGCTAGCACTTGAAATAGTGGTATTAGTGAAAAATTGCGGATGACAAAAATAGGGAAAGGTCAAGGTTGAACCTACAAGAGAGGTGCTAGGCTAACAAAGGCGGTATCAAACACGAGCTTCATGAAGAGACCCTGCCTTTTAGCATCTTGAGCAAACATCCCTGGAGCCTAGGACGTATAGTGGCTTAAAAAGCTGTGGAATCTGTGGTGGGAAAACTAAGGTGGAATGTAAAGATCACTAAAAAGATGAAGAGGAGAGCAGAAAGCATATCATCTCGCACAATTCATCCTAAATTTTATCCCCAAATTCATCCTAAAATCTTCCTAAAAGCAAGGGCAGAAGTAGGGGCCAGGATCCCGGCTCCTCCAGCAGCCGGAACCACCCCTACCAGGGGTGGTTCAGGTCACTCTTGCCTCTTGAAGATTGAAGCCTATTTGCTTCTTAAAAATAGTGTTGGAGTTTTATGTATTGGTCACTGCCTAAAAGGTCAATAAAACACCAGTTCTCATCAAAGCAACTTCACATTCACAATTTGTTCACAAAAAACAAATAAGATATTGCATCAAACCTGTCGTTCCAATTTACAATTCAGAATTCAAATCTGACGATTCAATTCAGCCCTAATGCGATTTGAATCTGTAGTGCGAATCGAAACTATCACAATATCTTACAATTCGCATTTTGAATCATACAACTCGAGTCGATTTGGCTCTATTTCGAGCCGAATCTATAGGGCGAATATAAACTATGACACAGTGAATTAACAAATGAAAACATATTACCGCGATTTTCCAATTTCAGCATTCAAGTCCCATTCCATCCCATTCAGAAAAACGGCTTTGCTTTATCATGGTGCAACAAACGTTGATCAAAACCAAATTATCTTCATAATCATTCATCAAATACTTCAGCAACACTAACTAAAAAAACTCACTCTAGAAATATTTGACCACATTTTAAGTTTAGGCTAAGCGAATCTTACAATTCTATTCGACAACTATGCATCAATTAAACACAATCCTCAAACTTAAGGTTGAATGATGTTAACAATCACCTACAATTGCAGCCAAGTTCTATGTCATATAATCCAGAACACAGAACCAGCAATATAAGAAACTCGAAATCATCCACATTCTAGCAGAATTTCAATCATAATCAATGTGAGAACTTCTAGTATTAAACCGGTAACCTCTTTCATTGTAAGAGCAAATGCTTTATCAACTATGTTAGTAGCGTATTCTTACCCGATGTTTCAGAAATAACGTTTCCCTGTCTATGTCCGGGCAACATAATCCATTCAGCAAAAGCAAATGCATGAATCAAGCAACAAACTAACTAAATTTGGGAATACAAATCCCACCTTTATGAATGAACAGAGACAATTTTGATTAAAAATATATACACTATGTACATTATAATGAATCTATCAGGAAACATAATTGAATTAAATATATAGTTTACGCTACCCGAATTCGATTCACCATCAATAAGCCTAATCTTTAATTTACCTGATCTTCACCTGATCAGCAAACAGAACCCAATCGCATCGGAACTTTCTCCCGATCACCATCTCCAATTCCGCCCCCGATCATCCTCATCCCCTTCTCAAACGCAAAATGCAAACACGTCGACAACGCAATCCAATAAATCACCTCATAAACAAACCCATAAGCAAATTCAGACGACGGCGACCATGACGATTCATCCCAATTTTGCCCTCCGAATCGACCAAAATTCCACCCGCCGCCCCCTCCACCACCACCACCACCGCCCCAACTCCCGAAGCCGCCGCCATCACCACCGGAAAACACCAATTCCTCACCGGAATCCCCCGATTCGCCACCACCGCTGTAAGTTTTCCTCCGGGTGCGACGCTTTTTACGGAGGAGGGTACGGCGGATTGTTCGAGTGGAGGTGGATTTGACGTCGGAGATGGCGGCGGAGATGGAATTGACGCGGTGGATGAGGGAATTTGAAAAGCCTAAGGGTTGTTTTGTGGTAAGGGTTACGGGATCGGCGATGAGGGAGACGTCCATCGTTGAAAAATTTGAGAGATTGTGTGAATGGGGAAATCTAGGGTTTGGGGGGGATTTTATTTTCCGGGAAAAGGAATGGAATCCGGGAAAAGCAAGGAAAATATAATCCAAACAAGAATTGGAATTTGATTTTCTGTGGAGGGGATGACAAGGACAGACACGTGTGATTCGTGTACGAAATTGTGGTGGCGGGTGGGATTTAGAATCTACGCGGCAAGAGTGCGGTAAACGACATCGTTTCCGTCAACTATTGTGTGTTATAGTCAACTATTTTGTTTTCCATTCGGATTTAATGGCTGGTGGACCATTGTTCTTGGGCTTCATGGATGAAGCTCCAAACCCACAAAGCCCAAATCATATATACATATAAGATATTCTATTGACCAATTAGAGTCATCAAAACACATTGTTTCAAGTAGTTCATCTTTCGATTAAAGTTTCCTCGATAATATCATTTAATTTGATTAGTCCTAAATGTTATTTGTAGCTAACAAATGTTATCACATTTTCAACTAATTAACTGTACGTATGTAATGCATGTTGTTTCGAGTCTTCACATAATATATTTTTGGAGATTTAAAGGTTAAAATGTTTCTTTAGTAATATTGTTTTTCATCACATTGTATATTTGGGTTACTGACGAATTTGTTAATGAAACTCATAGTAGTCAACTACGCTATGTAAAGTTGAGTGTCGCTACTGAGAATATTAATATTTTTCTTCAAGATAGTTTTACAACCGTTATTTTTTAAAAGTCATTATCTCTCAAATTTAAAGTGAAAATCAAAAGTCATTTTGATAAGTGATAAATATAATAATTTAAGATTAAAATAAACATTAAGATGAACAACATTTTGAAAGTTTCAATCTCAACCGAAAAAAAGGCCTAAAAAAAACTCAAAACACACCCCATTTCATCATTATAACAAACACAAGGGGCAATCACACAAATCTAACAATACACCAAGGACCATTCCCATAATTACCCTAAAAAAAAAAGAAAAACCCTAACCCTAAGCAATATAAAAGCGGCTCCATCATCCCATCGCAAAACCCTCTGGTTGCCGCAACTCCGAGGAACAACAATGGTGTCGTTGAAACTACAGAAACGGCTCGCGTCAAGCGTGCTGAAGTGCGGGAAAGGAAAGGTGTGGCTCGATCCTAATGAGTGCAATGAAATCTCCATGGCTAACTCCCGTAAGCTCTTCTTTTTCCTTCTCTTTTTATTAGGTTTCATTTTTAGGTTTGATGTAGATGAATTTAGATCTGTCAACTGTATCATCTTCTCAATCTGAATCTGAATCTGTATCTGAATTGAATTCTATATTCTTATCGGCGTTTCGATTTGGAAGTAAAATAGTAGTTTCTAGGGTTACATGGAGTTGTTTTTTATTTATTTATTTATCGTTGAACCAGTATGTTTTATATTGAATCAACTCAAAATTATCGAATTAAGGGATTGTATATTGTTTATAGTGGTAGCTTGTTGCAGTTGAAAAATGATTGGACGCATGTAATGTCGGAGTTCTGTTGTAATTTGTAGACAGTTGCTGTGGATTTGGAAGCTAATTACTTGTTAGGGTTATCTGAATTGTGAACTCTTAAGTGGCTCATTTTGTTTTCGGTGTTTCTATTTGGAAGTAAATACTAGTTGTTGGGGTTATATGAAGTTGTGATTCTTCATTGAATCAGTATGTTTATGTATTAACTGATTGAATCAACTGAGAATTACGTTGATGTGTAGTCTATTTTCACTGAATTTTAGTTGGAGGTCGACTGTTTTATCTTTTATGTGTTATCAATGTTCGAATTTGGAAGCAAAATACTAGTTGTTAGGGTTATGAGAAGTTGTGATTAATCTTTGAATCAGTATGTTTATTAAATCAACTGAAAAGTACTGAATCCGAATCGTGCTCTCTAATCAGCTCAATTTGTTATCAGTATTTCAATTTGCGCGCAAAATGCTAGTTGTTAGGGTTATATGGAGTTAAGATTCCTCGTTGAATCAGTATGTTTATGTTTTAGTCGCTGATTAAATCAACCGAAAATTACTGAATCTGAATCGTGCACTCTGATCGGCTCAATTTGTTATTGGCATGCCGATTTGGAAGCAAAATAAAAGTTGTAAGGGTTTATATGGGAGTTTATTTCATTTCTATGTGTTGGATTAGGGAGTTCATAGAAATGAAGTTTGACGTGGAATATAAATAGATATGAGAGGGTTTGAGATTTTATAGTGGCGTGTTTCTGAAGCTTTGTGTACACTAATCAGGAAATTGGTTCAGATATATGTTGCACAGTCACTCCGTTTGGCAGCTCATGGATGTATTTGTATCCATATTGTGTCTTTGTCTGTGTGAATTTCATTTTTTTTTTCTATTTGTTAGCTACTTTACTAAGATTATATTTTCAAGAGAACCTTTCCCGCTATCATGTCCATGTCTATTTTCCGTGTCCATGCAAACATGTGTTCAGACAAGACATGGTGAATTGATATTTTAGGTGTTCATTTAGTTTGTCTTGCAATCCCAGAGGGGTCATTTGATCATGGGAATTCTGGCTGCTGCCATATACCATATCTTTTTTATTCACTAGCCAAATGTTTAAGCAATCGGATTCTATATGTGTATGTTCAGGTTGATTGATTTCTCTATGCATTTATTATTTTCTGTTTGTTGTGATTTCGTTTTAAGCGTCTTTCTATTACCCAACATGTTTCTTTTTGGCAACTGGTATGATATGACAGGAAATGTTGTGGAGTTAAGCTGTCCTGCAAAGTTTTATGTTTCATTGACTCCCGTATAACTGTATTATGGTTGCTGAATGCAGGGCAGAACATTAGAAAGCTTGTGAAGGATGGCTTCATCATCAAGAAGCCCACCAAGATTCACTCACGATCTCGTGCTCGCCGAATGAAGGAGGCCAAGAGAAAGGGTCGCCACTCTGGATATGGTAAGGGTTTGAAGTCAGTTTTCACATGAAAGATAAACAGTCTCAACTTTTGAAAAAGGAATAGTTATCTTGGATAAGCTCTGCGTTGAGAATGCAATGTGACTTATTTAATGTCTTCAGGTAAGCGCAAGGGTACTAGGGAAGCTAGGCTGCCAACTAAGATTCTGTGGATGAGGAGGATGCGAGTGCTCAGGCGACTTCTACGCAAGTACCGGGAAGCCAAGAAGATTGACAGGCATATGTACCATGAGATGTACATGAAGGTTAAGGGTAATGTTTTCAAGAACAAGCGTGTGCTGATGGAAAGTATCCATAAATCAAAGGCTGAAAAGGCAAGAGAGAAGACCTTGTCTGACCAGTTTGAGGCTAAGCGTGCAAAGAGCAAGGCAAGCAGGGAGAGAAAGATTGCCAGAAGAGAGGAGCGTTTTGCACAGGTAATCAGAATTTGCATTATTTCTTAAACATGCACTTTACTCTTAAACAATCTTATTCAATAACCATTAATACTTTGGCATATTGATAATTGATCTCTTGCATTGCAGGGTCCGGGAGAAAAGGCAGCACCACAGCCAGCTGCTACTCAGCAGACTCCGACTGAGTAAGTTTCTTTCTTCTTACTTGCTGCATCTGCCATATTTCATAACTGGAAAAGTTTTGATATATGATTGTTTTACAGGGGAGCAAAGAAATCCAAGAAGTGATACCTGACTCTGATAAACGCTGCAGTTTGATATCCAAGTAATACTGATATGTATGGTTTTCATAGTAGATTTCTTTTTGTTAAAGATGTTTTGCTTTCATTTTTCTGGGAATGTTCTGTTTCTTTGAAGTACAGAGTTTTGGAACCCAAGGTGTAGTTTATTTCTTACATGTGAGTCATGTTTATTTGTGACATTTAGTTGACCGAACAATGATGCAAGTTGCTGTTAAAGACATTTCATTTTTTCTCTCTTTTTAAATGTCCCGGTTTTTGAAGTCTTGAAGATTCCTTCTCGTTGCGGTAATGAATTCATGCCATCTGAATTGGCTAGTACATATGATGTGAGGTCACTCTAAATAGGTACAGGTCCAATAATTGTCTTTGGGACTGGGAAGCTTTAGCTCTGCTTTAAGTAAATGTTGATAGACAGTAGCGATAGAATTCCTCGGAAAAGAGTAAAGTATATCTTAAATGGGGCAAAATTGAGTCATTTTATATAATTAGCAACTCTTTTCATACAATGTGTAGAATTGAAACTTCTGAGTGATTGAATTGTGATTCGCTTGATTTTTAGGTGATTTTGTTACCAGTCTATAATCCAAGAATGCTTGATTGACAAGAAACAATGACTGGTTTGATTGCTAGGTTAATTTTCTACTCGGACCATATCTACTTTCACATGATGTTTGGTTGTATTTCACTAAAATGTTGTTTATCATTTATTTATTAAAGCATTATGAGTCATAATATTTTCTTATGATAATCATGTGTATTAGCGGCTAATTAGACTTTTATTTGCATTTGAGATATTTTAGACAATCCCAAACTTTGAAGCCATTCTTTTATCTTTTAGTATAATGTCCCAATGGGAAGTACATCTAAACCACACATCTTTCTAAAACAAAATCTATATTTATTTATTTTTGACAGAAAAAAATCTATATAATCACATAAAATATGTAGAAGACTGAAACTATAAGTTGGAAGGTGTAGTCTTTTAGCGCACCTGTTCCTGCTTCTCAAAAATTTCCTCAAGATGGCTTGTCCTTTCAGTGCAAATAGAATACTTGTGACGGCTTCTTGAATAATTGCCACTTAATCTGGTGAAGAAAAAAAAAGTGTCCCACTTGTAGGCTTTGGCCAGTTCAGGCTTGGCTAGTTAGAAATATCACCGAGTTCGAGCTTTAATTCGAGCTCAAAATTTGTGTCAGGCTTGCTTATTTAGTTGCTCGTTTGTTAACGAGCCGTCTCATATAACATTTTCATAAGCTCCTTAGCGAGAATTTGATTAAAAGTAGCAGGGTTTGATAACGTGTGTATGCTGACTTCTATCCATGTAGTATGTTGATTTAACAAATTGATATGTTGGCTAAATGACTTATCAAAAGTTTTGAGCTAAATTTCTAAAACACATTTAAAAAAAAAAGAAAAAATTAATAATGAGAAAAATGGTAAATTTTTGTGGTTACGAAAATTGTCAGAAAAGTGATTGTGGTTTGCTTTACGATAAAAGTGACTGGTTTTCATATCTTGTCAAAAGAAAGATTTTTTATTTAAATACTACAAAAATAACCATTGGAGATTTCAAACATGAAAAAAAGGAGAAAAAGATTATGTTTATCTATTATTAAATATGGAACGTCCATACATAATTTCGTTATTTGTAGAATTTGTGAAATATGATATCACCAACTGGATATTAGCAATGGATTTCGTCGGTGAGTACTTTTTGTCTCAAAATTAAGTATCTTACTGAATTGGAGTCCATTAATCATGCCCGAGTAGGTTATCATAGCTCTTACGCCATTACAATCAATGAACTTATTGAAATTACTCAAGATACTCTTTTTTAGCTTCTAGAATTTATTTCTTAATTCAAGATCCCTTTTACTGATTGGAATCAAAGAATTAGTAGATTTGTTCTGTCCAAAATGGAAATGTGTTAAGAGTTATGAATTTATAATCTATAATTTGATAATCAAGTTGATTATATGACTATAAGTTCATTTCATATCGTACCAGACCAAAATAGGCTTATACGCATTCTCATTTGTCATATATTCCATACATCACACACTAATTATAGATATCATATCATCATATTCATGAAATACAATTCACTTTCGAGATGCTTTAGCAGTGAAGTCGTAGACATGGAAAACTCTAAATCTCGTCTAAAAGAGCATGGAGGTTCGAGTTCTCTTCAAGGCATGATATTAAGATTGCTCATTAAATGAGCTACTACATCCGAGATCTCGGAATTAGAATAAGTTCGCGAATCATGAAATCTTTGTGGTCTTCTCTATCAAATGAATGGGGAATCTACTTTGAAAGCATCCACACCCCGCAACCACCCTCGAGTATATGCTTCAACAAGAATTACACAATGGTAGTTGATACAAGAGAAACCTCTGATAAAATGCCCAACCGTAACACAATAAAGAACAATCCATAGTCCCTTGTAGAGTACTCATGCAATGACTTTTGAATGTTTCCAAAAATTGGGTTCCATTACTATCATGTTTTTTTTTTTCTAATGAATTTCATTTAAAATTTAAATCTATAACTCATATTTTAGTGTCCAAATTTTTTAATTAATTAATAACATATAATCTAAACATACACTAAATCAGTGACCAATTAACTCTAAGCCAATTAAGGTTAGTTGAGTGATTAAAAATCTCGAGCTGCTTAAGTTAGATCTTAGGTTCCAATGGTGATATACGCAGAAAACTTTAATTGAGAGAAGATTTATTTTAAAGGCGCGCCTAATCGGCCTAAACTCAGAAATCGGTAAAATTTATCAATCAAAATTGAAACTACTGTAAAATAAAATAAGACGCACAGACCTCTTCAATTTACAACATGTTAATTTATTATCTTTAAATTTTGATATTAAAAAAAAAAAAAATGAAGTTACCAATTAGAATCAACTAATTAACCTCAGGCGGTGAACTAAACTGCCCTATAAAAAGAAGTACGACATAAGCTTGTTTTACAAGCAACTTACTTACTACTCAGGTTTTTGTTCTTGTAAATTCTGAGTTACTTACTACTCAGGTTTTACAAGCTTGTTTTGTAGATTCTGAGTTAATTTCAACTTACTTACAGCAATGTCGATTATTCCGTTGGTTGGTTTTCGATTACTTCCTACCGACGAGGAATTGGTTGGTATCTTTCTGTTCAAGAAATTGACAGGCACATTTTGCCCCAATGGGTCCATTCTGATTCCTTGGTACGATTTGTACTCTAAAGAAGAGCCATGACAGGTTTATCAACGGTTTCATCCTAAACCGTCTTATGGCCATAATGAATGTCTTTATTTCTTTACTCAACTCAAGAAAAAAAGCATACATTCTAGAGCTGCCAGGAAAGTCGGTGATGGAACTTGGCATGGAGAAGATGTCGGGAAGAAGATGGTGGTGGACGTTGAAATTGATGGTGAGAAGGTTTCCTTAAACGCTTTGAAGAAGAGGTTTAGTTATAGAAACAAAAAGTCTGATCAGAATTTGTTGTTGGACAATGCATGAGTTTTCGATTTTGGAGTATAATGGTGAACCTGAGATTGTTCTTTGTCAATTGAAAAAGAACGAGTCTGCAACGGTTAATAAGGATTATACTTGTGATGATGAACGTCCTGTCAAAAAGAGGAAATCAGAAACCAAAAAGCGGAAATTGGAAATTGAAAATTTGAACAATGTTGATCATTCTGATAGTAATAGTGAATTGAGCAATGACTTTAGTGAGGAAGGTATTGTTGATTTCATTGAATGGAGTATGGATGCTTCTGTGGATGAAGAAGGCATCAATGAAAAGACCGAGTCGGTGGTCGAGAATGATTCTGACATTGTTGGTGAAATCATGGAGCGTGGACATGAGCTGAACTTGGAAGTGAACAAGTTTTATGATGTTGCGGTGCTTAGAGATGAATCGAACTCTGAATTGAACACTACTTTTGGTTGTAATGGTGAAAGCATGGTTATTGGAGATGAATTGGAATGGGATTTCAACAGTAATGGTGATACTAATAGTCATAAAGGAAGCAACGAGCTTAGGGAGAAAGATGTTGACGATTTCATCAAGAGTCTGTTGAATCCGGAATATTTAGTTACCTCTGATTCTGATACTCAACAAGACCTTTTGTTTCCTCAAACCACTTTTGTAGAAATTTCTTACATAGTCTGAAATCTTACAAGGTTGATAGTGTAGACCGGAAATTGTAATTACACGGCAAAGGCAATTTTGTAGCAGCTTCATTTAAGTTGCTAATATGGTTATTGAAAATTGTAAACAATGTAATTTGGTTTACTAGAATTAATGTATTTTGCATCATCTGATTGCTTTGAACTGATTTCTTTCAGTTTATCTTAATGATTATGTGTTAAGAATATGTTTAATTCTTTGTAAAGTAGTGCTATTTTTTATTTGAATGCAGTGTGATTCTGATATTTTAGATTTTCCCAACAATATGGTCCAGACAATAAGCATCCCTCTCGCGGATGGATCGTTAGCTAGTTCATTTGGACCAGGTTCTGACATTGCGATTCTGACATTTTAGATGTACTGCATTGTGAATTAGAGATGTTAATTTCAACAACTCAACCATCGCCATGATAAGCATTTTCGTTCACATTTACCTGAGAAATTATACAATGGCCCTCTTGCGGATGGATTGGTAGCTAGTTCATTTGGATCAGGTTCATTACAGAATTTCTCCTTAGTAGCGGCTAAATGAGGGCAACCACCTTCAATGGCATATATCCAGCAAATGAAAATCAGCATAGATAAAATTCTTAGGAACAAAGTCAAGTTTAAACACTTCAGCTAAAGTCTTTCTACACATTGGAAGACATAACTCAACACGGAACACCCTTTATCTCGTCGTAAGACCATATTTCCTTTGTATGTAGGACAGATATGAATTAGCGCTACCTAAATTTAAAAATTTTCGCGCATTGGAGATACCAATTCCTCCAGAAATTAATATACCAGCCTTGGAAACATCCGCAATTGCACTTGTCACATGTTACCCATTTCCTTTGGTCTTTCTCACAAGGTCTTGCAATGGCAATATCAGGCTTCTTCCTGCACATAATTAAACGAGGATGATGCTTGCCCACCATTCAAGCTCCTACGTTAAGGCAAGGCACTCCAATGATGCTGATTGACGGAGACATATTGATTTGCATATGCATAGCACCTACACCTGAGAAACTCGGCAATGGCCATTCTGCAAACGGGTTGGTCTAGTTCATTCAGACCAGATTAAATAGCAGTTAAGTGCGCACGAACACCTTGATTCGGCTGAAGCAAAAACAAATATGAAATATGTTTCGGCTGTTAAAAAAGCAGAAGCAAAAAGTTTGACATATGCTTCAGCTGAAAAGGAGCAGAAGCAAAAAACAATATGCTTCGGCTTTAAAAGAAGCCGAAGCAAAAACTATAAAAGAAAACGCTTCGGCTGTTCCTTAAGGGCCGAAGCTAATCATATGAAAATTTGTATATGCATCGGGCCTTAAGCAAAAACCGATGTAAACAACCTAACATTATAATGGCGGAAGCTAATATTGCTAAAAAAAACACTGAGGTATATCTTATTAGAAATAGAAACCCCCTCTACAGGCATTGTTTTCTCATCTTCCTAACGTTCTCTTTCTACTCTTCCCCTTCATGTTCCTGGTGTTCTTCTTTCATGTCATTCAGTTTGCTCTGTGCCTACAGTTTCCGTCCCATTTGTATTTGATCAATTTAGTCTGATACTTGAAAAATAAGCCATCCGAAGTCCTCTGTTATTACAATTCCCAAACCTCCTCGGTTCGTTCACTCTCTTTCAGAAACACTATCTCAGCTTAATATAGTGGAATTCTTTCTGGAAAATGTATGTGTTACTGTTGATGAAATAACATTCTTTAGTTATCAAACATCTATTCTCCATATTTTGTGAAATTCCCCAATTTATCTTATTAGATTCAAGTATCAGTACTTCTATGCAGTTGTGTTTGGTGATATTGCAGAATTTTTTTTTAGGGAAGAGCATTAAACTAATGAATTTTTTGTGCTGCAGGTCAGGTCGTTGCGGATAGGCCCTTACCTCTTGGAAGTGGTAAGTATAGTAAAATCTTAAGTGCCAAACTAATTTCCTTACCTGCTACTGAAAGAGCCGATGATTAGAGGTTTAAACCTGTGTATGCTGACAATAAGGTAACTGCTAGTTTTATCCAATACAATATTGCTAGCAAATTTATGGTTTTGTTGAATAATCTCGTATGCTTTAGTTCTTTTTCAATGGGCTGCTAAACTCCTATTATATCTCTTGCTTTCATTTTGTCAAGTTACCTCTTGGAAGTGGTATTAACTGGTACTTTTTTTGTAGATTGGCTTACCTCCATGAGGGTCTTAAACCTAAGGTTGTTAAGATGTAAAATCCAGCAAAATTCGAACAGTAGAAATTGAATTTTATGGTTTTTCTATTATAATTATTAAAGTTTGAGGTGGGGCATTTGGTGTAATTCACTCTCACTTCAGAGTTCAGGACTGCGAATTTAAATTTGTGAAATCAAGAAGAGGAAAGAACGGTTACAAGGGATGTATAGGATTATTTTTTGTGCAGGGATTTGCAAAAAGCCACCTATAATGTTACAACGTCGATCGGGCAAGTTGTTTTTGGTCCTGTTTATAAAGCTCGGATGTCAACCGGCAAGGTTCTTGTAGTTCAGGTGCTTGCAACTGATTCTAAGTAGGGGGAGAAAGAGTTTCACTGAGGTATTATTAACATTGTCACCCCAAATGTTTAACCAAATAGGAATATAGTTTTGGAAATGCTGAGGATAACTGATCAATTGAATCATAATTTTGTATAATAGGCTATGTTAAATTGGAAATGAGTTGATGATGACTAGATATAGTGTGAAAGAGATATTCTTTGTTTGTATAATTTGAGAAAGGGTTCCATTCAATCCAAAATGTTTGATTTTTCTGCTTTGGCCTAACCTTAAACCCGAAGCATATGCTATATATTTTGCTTCGGCTTCAAAAGAACCGAAGCATAAAATGGTCGTTTGCTACGGCTCTTGGAAAAGGCTTGAAGCAAATGGTGAATCTTTGGCTTCGGCTATGGACAAAGAGTCGAAGCAAATGAATTAACTTTTGCATCGGCTTAAATTGAATCATGATTTTGTATAATAGGCTAAGTTCAATCGGAAATGAGTTGATGATGAGTGGATATAGTGTATAAACGATATTTTTTATATGTATAATTTGAGAATAATATCCTTTCTATGCCAAAAATATTCAATTCAAAATGTTTTATTTTTCTGCTTTCGCATAACTCAAAGGCCAATGCAACATATATTTGATTCGGCCTTTAGTTAAACTGAAGCATAAAGTCGTCTTTTGCTTCGGTTTTGTGCGTGACCCGAAGCAACTAGTTCACCTTCGGCTTCGGCCTTTTGCCAAAGGCCGAAGCAAATAGATACCTTTTGCATCGATATTTTTAGGAGCCGCAGCAAAAAGTGTTTTAAGTGCCCAAGCAAATATCCATTTCTGTACTGGGCTTAGTAGGAAGGAAAAATATGTAGACGACCCTACCTCTTCATATTTAGGAACATACAATAGCCAACCCGAGCATCCCAAGCATACAAAAAGAGTTAGAAGACCACCAATGTTGCACATAATGTGCAGGAAAGCCAAAGCACAACATAAGGTCAAGTAAACCTGCAAGTAAATTAAGTTTCAGCTAATAATACATCATCACGATTAACATCTGCAGCATAGTTCTTTTACCTACGTTAAATATAGCATTAAGAACTGAAACAGATAGGGAAAATGACATCTCAAGATCAGCAAAGATCAATAGATACTCATTCCCTTAAAAGAATAGCAAACAGTACCTGCTTAAGATGATTTTGGACAACAGGAGATATCTCACGGAAGCTTATGAGATAATCGCAAGTCCGGCGATGATTCTTAGATGCCGGCTGGGGCTGGAGGAAGGAAGCAAACGCATTCATGGCTTGAAACAAGATACTATGTCAATTCTGGATGAACAGAAGAATAGTTTCGCAAGTTCTGTTCATAGGTCACATCTGGTTTTTCTTGAGCAGGTTGTCTGCTCACTCAATGTAGGTGTCATAGTTCGTTAATTATTTCCAATTAGTTATGCTCCTTTATCCCAAACAGTTTGTTAAGCTATACTAATGGCACATTTCATTATTGTCCCCTCAGTAACACAAATCCAGATTCATTTGCCTTTGTAGTATGTAATTATATCCTGGAAAGCATTTAAATTATAAACTTGTTCAGTCAATCACTTCAAGATAAAATCTATCTTCAAAAGTTTCCCTGATTATTTGCAAAGCTGAAGTAGAAAATCGTTATCATCAACCCTGAAAACAATAGTCACAATAGGTTGTTCAGAGAGTAAAAGTCGAAACTAAAGAAAAATCCAACAAAAGGCTGTAGATAGTTCTTTATTAATAAAAGAAATGCTCAAGGGAAAGAAAATTCAAAATATGGTTAACTTGACTGGGAATACAGAGAAAAATACACCAAAAACAGTTTCCGCAAAAAGTTATTAACTTTCAATAAGATATCCTTGAAAAGAGCTAACGCCACGTAATCTAAAAAAGGTGCAGCAACGATAGTCTGAAATTCCTCCAGTCTTTTATTTTATACGCTCTTTGAAGGTGCGCCTTCTTGACACGTTTCAGGACTTCTCCTATATGTTCAGAAGCATCATGCAAATTTGTGACACATACCTGCGAAAGTGCCTCGATAATCCACAATAAGCAATATAATAAACATGGTAACTTTTGCTCACTAAAAACAAGATCAAATCAAGCACACGTCGCCTCGAAAACCATGACCAATGGACATATTTCAACATTATGTCCATGAAAAATAGGGATGATTAGTAGTTTCTTCATTTCAGTTCTTTTACCATAACATTTGCCACCAAGGCACCTAACAAAAGAGCATAGATAGAACACATATACAAGATGGAAAACTGAAGGAGTTGATTGACAGCCACAAAGCGCCGATACAAGCTAACGCACAAGAGACTTACCACACCCTTCAATACAATATCAGTTTCAGAGTCATTATTCTGATAAAGAACTCCAGGGCAATCAATCATAAAGATCCTTTTTGTTAGTGTAATATATTGCCAGACCTTCGTCTCCCCCGGGATAGGAGCAACCTTGCAGACCTTCAATTACAGAAATGAATAAACGGATCAATGCTATTGAAACATCTAGGTGATATAAAGAACTAACTAGAACTATGCAAAGGAAAAAGAAATTTTACATTCTTAGTACGCAAAGTGTTGATGACTGATGATTTTCCAACATTGGGATACCCAACAAATCCCACTGATATTGCTTGCTTGTCACTTTTCAAGCGGGGATATTGTCTCTACAGATAGAAGAGAACCCTGTATCTAACAGGAATTGGTCGAAAAATTAGATGAAGATTGAAAATAATTACATTTTCTTTGTTTATTCTTAACAGTCATGTGTTCCCATGTACATATTTAAATGGTAAACAATAAGTCAAAACAAATACAAATGAACATGCACATATCTAGCACTCAATCAATATGAAACCAAGAATAAGTATTACAGATGTTGTGAAAATTACATCAATCCATGTCCCACTGTAACTTTGTGTTGTGAACTTGTGCCCTTCCAGAAAACCACAACTTAATAACTACAACCTCATGACATCCAATAACAAATGTAATTCAATAACATGAATAAAAGAAAAGAAAATTAGTGCATTAGGGAACCTGTTCTTGATAACTGAGAAAACACCAACACCATCACCATCATCATTTCTTACAAAAACTGAGCAATTAAGTAAATGTTCTGCATCATTTGACACCCAGAAATATAGAAAAAGTAAAAAATAAAAACCTATCCCGCTCGTTTTTCGCATGTTAATAGTATTGATAATAGACATTAATCCTGCACAACCATAAACTCCTATTAGTTATATAGCTTTTTTGATCAGGCAACAGGGAACTTCAGTAGAATAGCTACAGATATAGCTGCCGATGCCAAGGGGATACCGAAATTAAGTCTCTTCTTTTCTTCTTCTACTCCTTCTCCTCAGCCAAGTTCTTCAACTAGACATATACACATATGATAAGTTAAGAAGGAATGCAACTGGCACCATAGAGCGAATTCACATAAAGAGAAAAACAAAATCAGAGAAAAGCTTGAATGCATTTTTCACATAGTCCAGGTCACCCTGGTGAGCTTTCTCAATGATTCTCTGAGTATCAGCAACCACATAGCCCACAAACAGCAAATACAACTGCGCGACTTTCAAATCGAAGTGCGATGACCTCATGCATACAAAATATAAAGTAAAAAGAGTAACCAACAATTCCATTCACGCGTACAGATGGGTGGATGTACGAAATCTGCTCACCTCGAACTTGAAGACAGCTTTCCAGAGATAGAAGATGCAAAATGCAACCAGAGGAGGACGGACAGACTAGAATAAAGAAGGCATCAATACAAAGGTGCTCCTCGCGCATGGCCAACATAGCTACAGCCAAGAAACAACCAAAGGGCCACTGAAGTCCCCCACAAATGCTGTTATTGGAACACTGTCACAAGGGTTTCACAAAATTAGTACCCTCCAAGCTTCAAAGTTGTTTATAAAATAGCACATTAATCCTCGTAGCGAAATTATATTTTTAGTTGCTGTTACAAGGATAACAAGATAAAATAAAATTGTAATGGATCTACGGCAGAGAAAAGATTTCTTAGAGACTACAACTGGATTAACTTAGGATTTACTACCTTTTATTCTTGTTACACTCGATGATTAAACTTTTATGAATCGCTTCATAAAGCCAAATCAGAACTAATATGCAAACCTCAAGAGAAGATTGATGATGAACCAATAACTGAATAAGAGGTTACTGTACCTTGGATCCGAAGTCAAAAGAATCAGAGGACCTAGAGCAGCCCCTGTAAAGAATGCAGCTGCCATCAAAAGAATGGATGGTAAGGAACAGTCATTGTTAAGTACTGTCGTTATTTACTTTATTCCTGTTGTTATTTACTTTTAGTGTCACGGGCTTTAACCGTGATAAAAGACGGTAAAATACCGTAGCTAAAAGTCATCAACTACTGTAAATCCGTTTTTTACCGATGTGATTTACTCTCCTTACGACATAATTTCTTGTAGTGCAAAGCAACTGGTACAAAAAAGCTTATTAGCATCACCATTTTCGCTTCGGCTTTAAATGAAGCTGAAGCAAAAACAAATATGAAATATGCTTCGGCTATTGAAATAGCCGAAGCAAAAAATTATAAATATGCTTCGGCTCTTCTTTAAGGGCCGAAGCAAAAACTAAAACGAAAAACGCTTCGGCTGTTCTTTATGGGCCGAAGCTAATCATATGAAAATTAGTATATGCATCGTGCCTTAAACAAAAACCGATGTAAACAACCTAACATTATACTGGCGGAAGCTAATAAAAACACTGAGAGGTATATCTTACTAGAAATAGAAACGCCCTCTACAGGCGTTGTTTTCTCATCTTCCTAACGTTCTCTTTCTACTCTTCCCCTTCATGTTCATGGTGTTCTTCTTTCATGTCATTCAGTTTGCTCTGTGCCTACAGTTTCCGTGCCGTTTGTATTTTATCAATTTAGTCTGATACTTGAAAAATAAGCCATCCGAAGTCCTCTGTTATTACTATCCCCAAACCTCCTAGGTTTGTTCACTCTCTTTCAGAAACACTATCTCAGCTTAATATAGTGGAATTCTTTCTGGAAAATGTATGTGTTACTGTTGATGAAATAACATTCTTTAGTTATCAAACATCTCTTCTCCATATTTAGTGAAATTCCCCAATTTATCTTTTTAGATTCAAGTATCAGTACTTCTATGCAGTTTAGTGTTTGGTGACATTGCAGAATTTTATTTATGGGAAGAGCATTAAACTAATGAATTTTTTTTGCTGCAGGTCAGGTTGTTGCGGATAGGCCCTTACCTCTTAGAAGTGGTAAGTATAGTAAAATCTTAAGTGCCAAACTAATTTCCTTACCTGCTACTGAAAGAGCCGATGATTAGAGGTTTAAATCTGTGTCTGCCGACAATAAGGTAACTGCTAGTTTTATCCAATACAAAATTGCTAGCAAATTTATGGTTTTGTTGAATAATCGTATGCTTTAGTTCTTTTTCAATGGGCTGCTAAACTCCTATTATATCTCTTGCTTTCATTTTGTCAAGTTACCTGTTGGACGTGGTATTAACTGGTACTTTTTTTGTAGATTGGCTTACCTCCATGAGGGTCTTTAACCTAAGGTTGTTAAGAGGTAAAATCCAGCAAAATTCGATCAGTAGAAACTGAATTTTATGGTTTTTCTATTATAATTATTAAAGTTTGAGGTAGGGCATTTGGTGTAATCCACTCTCACTTCAGAGTTCAGGACTGAGAATTTAAATTTGTGAAATCAAGAAGAGGAAAGAACGGTTACAAGGGAGAGATGAGCGATGTATCAGCAACAACGGTAACAATAAAGAGGTAGTTGATCAGTCCCTTAAGGCATACCAGGTGATTCAACATTTTTCTTCTAGTCTTTGTTGTTGGGGTAACTAATTTTAGGTCTACAGTTCAGAGATCAACGTGGTCCATAGTTTCTTATCTTGATTAAAGTGACAATTTTGCTACTTTATGTTTGGCAGGTTAAGATGGGCGGTGAAACACAATATGAGAAGAAAGTAATTTGATGTCCCAAATTAGTTGCTTCTCTTGAACTCTCTTTTCCGGAAACAACATGATCCTCCTTAGGGTGGATTGAGATTGTTTTTGGTGTTGATACTCATTCGATTGTGCGTAGTCATTTTTTATGTCAGGTATTTGAATTTTGGAATCATTATCTACCCTCTTCACTTGCATACTACATATGTTGATCAAACGAATTGATACTCATCTCAGGTACCCTAATCCGAATGAGAGAGAAATTAAAGTCAGCAGCAAAGGGATTGGATGAGTTGCTGAAACAATTTTGGAGTCTGATTCTCTCTTGTAAGTAGAATCCCTTGTGTTCAGCAAGATTATCAATGAGATTGATTCAACTTTTTTGATTTAACAATAGAGTCCCTCATTCCTCTTGTTTATGCTCAACTGTTTTTGATTCTGTTCTTCTTCTTTCCACTTCTCCTAGATTTCACTTTCGCTGATTAAAAAGATTGTAATATCATGCAGTGATGAAGTGGGATTTGTTCATCCATCCCTATTTCTCTCTCTAAATAAAGAAGCAAAATGTAGGGAATTTCAATCAAGAGATGAGATCTTGAGTTCAGAAGTCCATGCAGCTATTGCCTCAGATAATAAAGATACAAGTTTTTGGAGCAAAGATCATAAATTGGGGATTTCTACGCTTGTGCTCCTTCCATTGTACAAAGCTGCCAAAGATTCTTTTACGGATGCAACTAGAGAATATAAGAGACTTGAACACTTGTGTGATACATCTGGGAATGAAATTCATTCATTTATGTTTTCTCCTCTTAAAAGTGAAGTCATGAAGCATAGCAAGACACTCTTATTTTTAAGCTGGGATTTTGGCACTTCGTGGAATTCCAGGTATTTTCTTTAGTACAATTTCTAGGTTCTGCACTTTTTGATAGTGTGGAACTGTGGATAACTGGATATACAAGTAATACTCTTTTGATGTTTGCTTGTTCCTTAGCACAGGAAATTAGTATTATTGGAGAAGCAACCTATGTCAATGTTCATCAATGAACTTCTTATTCTCTGGTATACCAGAGTGTTCTTATAAGTATATTTTCCTTAATCGTGGAATACATTAAAATGTATTTGAATTTATGGTTGAGGCAATTTTATTGTGTTTGTGATTACATATGATGTATAGGATTATTTTTTGTGCAGGGATTTGCAAAAAGCCACCTATAATGTTACAACGTTGATCGGGCAAGTTGTTTTTGGTCCTGTTTATAAAGCTCGGATGTCAACCGGCAAGGTTGTTGTAGTTCAGGTGCTTGCAACTGATTCTAAGTAGGGGGAGAAAGAGTTTCACTGAGGTATTATTAACATTGTCACCTCTTATGTTTAACCAAATAAGAATATAGTTTTGGAAATGCGAAGGATAACTTTTAATTGAATCATAATTTTGTATAATAGGCTATGTTAAATTGGAAATGAGTTGATGATGACTAGATATAGTGTGAAAAAGATATTCTTTGTTTGTATAATTTGAGAAAGGGTTCCATTCAATCCAAAATGTTTGATTTTTCTGCTTTGGCCTAACCTTAAACCCGAAGCATATGCTATATGTTTTGCTTCGGCTTCAAAAGAACCGAAGCATAAAATTGTCATTTGCTACGGCCCTTGGGAAAGGCCTGAAGCAAATGGTGAACCTTTGGCTTCGGCTACGGACAGAGATTCGAAGCAAATGAATTAACTTTTGCATCGGCTTAAATTGAATCATGATTTTGTATAATAGGCTAAGTTCAATCGGAAATGAGTTGATGATGAGTGGATATAGTGTATAAATGATATTTTTTATATGTATAATTTGAGAATAATATTCTTTCTATGCCAAAAATATTCAATCCAAAATGTTTTATTTTTATCGAATAACTCAAAAGCCAATGCCACATATATTTGATTCGGCCTTTAGCTAAACTGAAGCATAAAGTCTCTTTTGCTTCGGTTTACGCGAGGCCCGAAGCAACTGGTTCACCTTCGGCTTCGGCCTTGGCCTTTTGCCAAAGGCCGAAGCAAATAGTTACCTTTTGCATCGATTCTTTTATGAGCCGCAGCAAAACGTGTTTTAAGTGCCGAAGCAAATAGCCATTTCTGTACTGGGCTTAATAGGAAGAAAAATATGTAGACAACCCTACCTCTTCATATTTAGGAACATACAATAGCCAACCCGAGCATCCCAAGCATGCAGAAAGAGTTAGAAGACCACCAATGTTGCACATAATGTGCAGGAAAGCCGACGCAGCCAAAGCACAACATAAGGTCAAGTAAACCTGCAAGTAAATTAAGTTTCAGCTAATAATACATCATCACGATTAACATCTGCAGCATAGTTCTTTTACCTATGTTAAATATAGCATTAAGAACTGAAACAGATAGGGAAAATGACATCTCAAGATCAGCAAAGATCAACAGATACTCATTCCCTTAAGAGAATAGCAAACTGTACCTGCTTAAGATGATTTTGGACAACAGGAGATATCTCACGGAAGCTTATGAGATAATCGCAAGTCCGGCGATGATTCTTAGATGCCAGCTGGGGCTGGAGGAAGGAAGCAAACGCATTCATGGCTTGAAACAAGATACTATGTCAATTCTGGATGAACAGAAGAATAGTTTCGCAAGTTCTGTTCTCTACAATAAGACTTTAATTGATCTAGGAGAAAGTTGACGAGTAGTTTCCTAGAAATTTCTAGGATTACCATGTAAGCAAAGACTTCCTAACTTAGCATATACTTACAAGAAGTCGTGCATACAAATTCCTAATTAAGCATATATATACTTATACATCTAAACTAGTAACGCCCTGTAATTTCTCACTTTTGACTAATTACAGTACCCTTACTTTCTGATTTGTCTGCATTTCAAATTTGATCATGTTTGCAAAGTGGATTTTGTTTGAATCAACAAATAACAGTCTAGAAGTCCCAGATTAACAAGTTCAGGGTGCCAGATGACAAGAGTAGAAGTTTTGGTGTGTATTAGGTCCAAATAGAAGTACAAGATACCAAACGGACAAAGTGTTACTTACAAGCTTAGATGTGTAATTATGTATTTAGCAAGAAATTTATACCCCTTTAGTATCGTATTTATGTTTCTTAGCAGCCTTCTTGAATCCTCTCTGCAGGCTGGTTAGAGCTGCTCATGCTAAAGGAGCAAATGTCATTCTCATTCGTGACATTTTTTATGTACGTATATGTTCTAACAGTTTTGCCCCCCTTAATTTTCATTTCTCGCTTCGCCCCTGATGACATTTGCAATGGCTTTAAGAGCAGCGACTTTTTTATTACTGTCCTCCCCCTCAGCCACTGGTTTCTCCAAGGAATCGTCATCTTCCTGACGTGGAGGTGCAACAAAAAAGGGTATTTTACCTCTCTGCCAGTCATGAAGAACCATCTTTGCCACAGTCGTCAAATCTGGTTCACCCCCCTGAACACAATATATTTCAAACATTCATTCAATAAATGCTTGTGCAACCCTCTTTTCAAAGGCACAGTAGAAATGAAATCTTTAAAGGTTCATACAATCTGTAAGTGTGCACTGTGCACATTTTAAATGAGGTACATCATCAAAGCATATACTCTTGAACACTTGGCAATTAACAAATAAAATATCAATTTAGACCAAAATTTCCATGTAACCAATTTGAAAAACCATTTTTTTGCTATAACGACGCAGTGATTTTAGGACTTGGCTATAGTTGTGACTCGTACATTAAAGTATTTTGGTCCACGTACCCCTAATTGATTAAACTAAGCAAGTTATAACCCTCGAGTAAAAAACACAAAATAATCATATCAAACAACTTTCAAGCATTCATAGGTCACATCTGGTTTTTCTTGAGCAGGTTGTCTGCTCACTCAATGTAGGTGTTATAGTTCGTTAACTAGTTCCAATTAGTTATGCTCCTTTATCCCAAACAGTTTGTTAAGCTATACTAATGGCACATTTCATTATTGTCCCCTCAGTAACACAAATCCAGATTAATTTGCCTTTGTAGTATGTAATTATATCCTGGAAAGCATTTAAATTATAAACTTGTTCAGTCAAGCACTTCAAGATAAAATCTACCTTCAAAAGTTTCCCTGATAATTTTCAAAGCTGAAGTAGAAAATCGTTATCATCAACCCTGAAAACAATAGCCACAATAGGTTGTTCAGAGAGCTGTAGACAGTTCTTTATGAAAAATCCAACAAAAGGCTGTAGACAGTTCTTTATGAATAAAAGAAATGCTCAAGGGAAAGAAAATTCAAAATATGGTTAACTTGACTGGGAATACAGAGAAAAATACATTAAAAACAGTTTCCGCAAATAGTTATAACTTTCAATAAGATATCCCTGAAAAGAGCTAACGCCACTTAATCTAAACAAGGTGCAGCAACGATAGACTAAAATTCCTCACCAGTCTTTTATTTTATACGCTCTTTGAAGGTGCGCCTTCTTGACACGTTTCAGGACTTCTCCTATATGTTCAGAAGCATCATGGAAATTTGTGACACGTACCTGCGAAAGTGCCCCGATAATCCACAATAAGCAATATACTAAACATGGTAACTTTTGCTCACTAAACATGGTAACTTTTGCTCACTAAACAAGAAATTTTACATTCTTAGTACGCAAAGAGTTGATGACTGATGATTTTCCAACATTGGGATACCCAACAAATCCCACTGATATTGCTTGCTTGTCCCTTTTCAAGCGGGCATATTGTCTCAATACAGATAGAAGAGAACCCTGTATTTAACAGGAATTGGCTTCAAAAATTAGATGAAGATTGAAAATAACAACTACATTTTTTCCTATTTAATCTTGACGGTTTTGTGTTCCCATGTAACTAACATCTTTTTCAGAAAAATAATGTTGTTGAAATAAGTTAGGTTGAAAGTTTAAATTTATGCATGAAAACATATCATGGAACAGAAATTATCTACAAGAAATACAGAAGTATATATAACATATGCATACACTGAATAGGGAACTCTGCGTAACCAACAAAATATATAGTTAAAAAGGAAACTGAAGCCCAAATATACTACTTCAAGATATGTAATTAAAGATAGATGTAGACTATGTACCTTGCCAAAAGACTTGTTAATGCTCGCGTGAAATGCAAGAGCTGGGCATTCCTTAGATAATATCCTCAACCACCCTTTTGTAGCCCAAGCCGAAACAAGATCACACTGATTGAGAGAATGATAACATTCACCAAAAGTTACTCAAAGAACAAATAGATGAAAATAAATCAGAATATCAAACAGAGAAAAAATGTCTCACCTTGTTTAACAGAAGAATCATGTGTTTATGCTTGCAATGCTCTCTTAAATGCTTCTCCAAATGGTAGCATCTAGTGCCCATGGGATCCCTGGCATCTAAAACCTGTAACATATTGAAGACAAAAATGTTTAGAATTCAACCAACCAACCAAATAGATTCTTTGTGTGTGAGAGAGAAAGATTCTTTATTCACAGTGAGAAAAATAGATGCAATATTCTTTTATTCAATGGAGGAGAAATGTAAGAACCTGGACAACAACATCTGATGAGTCTATAACTTTGTAGTTCGCCCCATATATGTTTGCTCTGACCCTTTTCAAACATTGTATGCCGAACCAGGTCCCTTAGCCCATCTTCTTCATTTCCTTCAGCAGGTGCATAAGTACCATGCTTCTGCTCAAAAACATCTGCAGAACTATAAAATAAATTCAGTATATCATCTTTTTCTTTTGTTGGTAACAGAACAGAACACCACTTATATAATTTCAAAAACACATTAAAAAATCACCCGATGGGCAACAGAAATATGAAGAGATACGATATATGGCAAAAGAAAAGCAATCGGACAATTTACCCTGAGAACCATCAGCTTTTTTAAGTAGAGACTCGTAATCTGCTGCTAAAAGCCGTGGGCGCTTCCTCTTCCTCTTTGGTCCAAAAGCATCCCCAAAGGGATCCGTATCAAGAAGATGCACTCTGGCTTGCTTCACAGATTAAACATAATAAATAAAGGTAAGGCATTGCTGCAGAACATAGTTCGTTCAAATGGCAACTCCTTCAAAATGACATTATAGCCACTTGACATGCGATTTTGGAGCTCTTCACAGAAAAATTCAAGCTCTTTCTGATTGACAACCCTCGTATTTCCAAACCAGCGACGATCAGGTTGGATGCGCGTATTAGGCAGGTCCTTGGACTGCAAATCGTGCTTCAAAATGTGGCCTTTGCTGTTCCTGACAGGTCTATTCTTGTACGCTTTTCAGATGAAGGAGCATTGCTCCTATTCGCATCCAGGGAATGCTTCGGCTTACCCGACACATTCGCCTTCCTCTCACTCGTCTTTCCCATCTTCACTTGTATTTCGAAATCCCTGCAAAAGAAACAACTGCTATCTTAAGCTACACATCAAACCAAAGCTGCTTCATTCTTCAAAAACAGATTACTACAGGTTTTTACTAAGATTCCGTTTTCAAATATATCAAATTATATTCAAGTTTGTTCACGAGCTTCTATCGAGCCAGTAACCAAGCCAAGCTTTAATCTGCTCAAGCTCGGCTCGTTTTTTTTAGATGATTTTGTTACTGCTCTATAATTCAAGAATGCTTGATTGACAAGTTATTTGGATAGGTTTGATTGTTAGCTTAATTTTCTACTCAACCATATCTACTTTCACGTGATGCTTGCTTGTATTTCACTAATTGTGAGTTAATCATGTTTTATTTTGTCAAAGCATTATGAGTCATCTGATATTTTATAATTTTAATCCTCTATATTAGCGGCTAATTAGACTTTTATTTGCATTTCAGATATTTTTGACAATTCAAAAGATATTTAAGGACCTCTAAAATGAAATGTGGATATGTCAATTAGTTGTTTAATTGTTCTTGGTCAGTGTTCTAGGTGTTCAATATATGTTGTTATAATCAATTGAAGGTTGAATATAATAGATTACAATAATTAAATAGTCACTACAGGCCTAAATTATAAGCTTTCTTTTCTATAATATGATATTTAAAAATAATAATGTTATTTTATTTTTTTAGAAATACCATTTAGTTTGATTTGTTTTATTAAAAAAAAATGTTTGATTTGTTTTGTTGTACCTTAAAAAAAAGACTCAATAATGTTATAGTTCATTGTAATGATTTGTTAAAATCATAAACAATTTAAATTATACAATTTTTGTTTCAAAAACATTTATATGATTTATTATAGCAAAAAAAAGAAATATAGAAAGGATAATTCATAATATTATAAGAGTATAGTGCAACTTTTAATTTTATAGTAAAGTTTTGAATTTTTTTATTGTTACTTTATTTTTTATAAAGTTATCGCTATTTTGTTAATTATCGTCATTTGGATGAAGATATTAATTTTGATCTATTTAATGATTGTCCGACTAGGCTCAAATTGAAAAATAATTATATTTTTAAGAAGGTTATAGTTACTTTATTTTTATTTATTTTTATCATTTTGTCTTTCTTTTTTTTCACCATTAGATCATGTTCTATCTTGGTCATCCAATAGTGATATTCGACAAAGTATTGATTATTTTACAAAGTAAACATAAACAAATCTTTCTTAAAACATATCCAATGATAATTAATCAACTACTTTTTTTATAAAATAATTAATCAATTACCTTTTCTTTGACACAATTAATCATTAATCAATCTATCAAATTGAAATATTAATTTTGGTTGTCAATTTTTTTTGAAATATTAATGATCTAATGAATAAATATAGAGTTAATTTCAAATAAATGCTTGATGGTTTCACCATTTTATAAATAAAATAGTGTGATTTTGCACATTTTTTAAATAAAATAGTGTGTTTTGCCTTTAAGTAAATAAAAGACTATGCTTTGCATTGTTTGTAAAATTAAGAAAATGGTCGATTTTGTTGATGTAAACGATGATATTTTGACTCGAAATGTTTTTCTGACCTTTGAGCTTAACTCTAACTTAACTCATCAAGGTCAGACAAACATTTCAGATAAAAAATGTCATTGTTTACGTCAACAAAATCAACCATTTTTTTAAATCTGCAAATAAGGCAAATCACAATCATTTATTTGCTCAAGACAATTCACAGTCCTTTATTTGCAAAATAACGAAAGCACATGATATTTATTTGAAATTAACCCATAAAAATATGCTCCGCCAATTGTTAATTGACACAATAATAGTATGAGACTGCACTTGATAGGAAGGTCTGCAGCTCGATCACTACAACAGTGACTGCAAAGAGTTTAAATATCGTAATTTTTAAACTTTGTCTCTGTATACTAATTAACCTTTTCAGCGTGGTTTGGATAAAAAAGAATAAAAATGAATAAAAATATGCTCCACACTGTTTTTTTTCCATATATTTAATTTTACGTGTAATAAATTCAATTCAAATTACAAAAGAAAGTATATAATGATCACAAAAACATAAAAACAAAACTCTGAAATTCATTTCAACGTGTAACTCCATAGTATAACACAAAACAACACCACCAAAATTTCCCAATTTCTCCCCCAAAAGCTTCTCTAATTTCCCGATCAATCCCAAATTCGTCTCAAATTCATCCCAAATTCATCAAATTCGATCCCAAATTCCTCCAAATTACAATTCATTTTCGCGTTTTGATCTGATCGGCGAATGGCGTCGGCGGAGCAGTTAATGGGCGGAGGAAGCGGCGGCGGGAGTGTTCCCCGGTACGTACAAATGCAATCGGAGCCGCCGTCGACGCCTCCCTCATCTCATCAGCAACATCAGCACTCGTCGATGATATCGTCGCTGTTTAGTTTCGCCCAGGGCGTTACTCCGGAGGCCTCGTGGATATTTGATGAGTTACCGACGGCCTATATTGTGTCGGTATCCAGACCGGATCCCGGAGATATTAGTCCTGTGCTTTTGAGTTATACCATTGAGGTTAAATATAAACAGGTATGAATTCTTATGATTGTTCCGATTGAAAGCTCGGGACGATAGTTAAGGCTAATAACATCTTTTATATTAATCTCGGACATGCCGCCCATCTTTCATAACCGTTGGGGTTAAATTGGTGTTATTGTATACATGAGATTCAAATTGGCACTTCACCATTTTGATCTTTTACATTTTTCATAAATAAAAGATAATTTTTTTTCCTTCACCAGTTTAAATGGCAATTATTCAAGAAGCCGGCGCAAGTATTCTATTTGCACTTTGCACTGAAACGACGAGCCTTCTTTGAGGAAATTCATGAGAAGCAGGAACAGGTATGCTAAAAGACTCTACCTTCAAACTTATGGATTCAGTCTTGTACATATTTTATGTGATTATATAGATTTTGTTTTAGAAAGGTGTGTGGTTTTGATTTACTTCCCATTGGGACATTATATTAAAGGTTAAAGAATGGCTTCAAAATCTAGGAATAGGAGATCATGCACAAGTCGTGCACGATGAAGATGATCCTGATGATGACACTATTCCCCTCCATAATGAGGAAACTGCTAAAAACAGGTACTGTTGCAACATGTGAAGATATATGTGGAAAAGTAATGTGTTATTGCCTGTAGTATTCTTGTTGTTGTTCTTATAGGGAAGTTTTTTGTTCAGAAATGTTCCATCAAGTGCTGCTTTGCCAGTTATTCGTCCTGCCTTGGGAAGGCAACATTCCATTTCTGTAAGAGCAAAGGTTGCAATGCAAGAATATTTGGACAACTTTTTAGGAAACTTGGATATTGTCAACTCCCGAGAGGTATCTCTATACTTTCTCCTCCTCCTCTCTCTAAAAGAGATCTTGTGATGCTTATTTATCATGTGCCATATGTTCGGAAGCTACATTTGTGACAATAATTATTCTAGTTCTTATGCGATTGCAACTTAGCATTCTGTTTCATAGATCATATGTTCTTGTGGCACAAGTAAGGATTGAAATTACTCATGTCAATGAAGTTTAGGAAAAGACCTAGTCCAGTTCTTTTTCTACTTAATTTTTGTCATGTTTTATCTGCATTTAACTCTTGACCTGCATCTTGAACTGCCATTTGTGTTTGGGAACTTCATGTGCATCTTAACTATTCCATCCTTTTGTAGTTCCAATATTCAGTTAAAAATAACTCATTCATTTACAATAGCTTTGTAGTAGTTATCTTTTTTAATTGTTGATGCTCTGTTTAAATTTTTATTTTTGTCACATTTTTTGTTATACGACCTTCAAAATGACCAATTTATGTTGCAGGTTTGCAAATTTTTGGAGGTCTCTAAACTGTCATTTTCTCCAGAATATGGCCCTAAGCTGAAAGAAGATTATGTTATGGCAAGGCACCTACCTAAAATTCCAAGGCATGATGATTCTGGGAAATGTTGTGCGTGTCCTTGGTTTAATTGCTGTAATGATAATTGGCAGAAGGTAATTTAAGTTTGTCCCTGAAACTAGATGGGTACTCAGTTTTGCTTGTATTCCATAAAATATTTGTGTATGTGTAGGATGTGGTGCTGACTCATAGGTCTCAGTAAAATCTAAGTAATTATTTTTTTTTTGCATCTGGAATATGCATACGAGACTATATGAGACCTCTTGCTGCTTAATGCACTTATTGACATGTATGCTCATTACAGGGTTCTTCCCATATCATTTATATTTAGGTAGCTTACAGTTATTTTCATCTCTTGCTTCTATTCTTAAACAAGTTGCCTGCAATTTTATTTATTTATTTGTTCATTTTTTTTTTGTGCGTGACAAACTCAAGTTTTATGGGTGGAAAAAATCGTGAACTGATGCATGCTTTAAGCATCATTGTGGTTTTCACTTGCACTAGATGTTATTTAGGAAGATGTTTTCAGGAAAAGCAATAAGATAAATAGGTGCAACCTGATGTTTTCTTGGATAAGAAATGGGGAAAAGATTTTCAATCTAGAAGTGTTTTAATATGGTTCCCTATAAAATCACTGCATTACAGCACGTGCTTGATGAACAGAAGGTGCAGAAAATGAAAAAGTAGATAGCAAATATAGTTATCAATATTTTGATACTAATGTCACTAGTTCTCTATTAGTAGTTAAGGTACAAGTTATGATGAACTAACTAAAACACACTTATATCCAAACAAACAAGACAACACATAAAAACATAATCTTAAACATCACAAACACCAAGTGTTTGACAACAGAGACTAAGATACTATACTAGAATTGCAGCAGACCTCTTGCATCACACTGAAGAAGAAGGAGCTCCTCTCTTTTACCTCTCTTACTCTTCTTCCCTCCCTTCTATTTTTATTTCTCTTCTTATTCTTTTTTACTTGGAGCAATGGTTAGATTTAAATTTTCAGTTTACTTAATAGATTGAGTGGTTGAATTAACCAACCTTTTATTTTAATGACACTAGCAAAAAAATGAAAATAAAACCTTAACCATTAATCAAAACGCAAAAGAGGACCCCTTGCGAACCCCGGCCGAGGTGCACAAGGCAAGCCTTTTAAACAGAGGCTCGCGTACGCATTGGACTTATTAGGGACAGAAACTCGATCGTCGCCTAAGATGTGTTTGAGGTGCTCCTTTAACAACTATGCCAAAAAGATTAGAGAAGGCTCATAAATGCGTATGGTCTATTGTCTGAGGAACTCATTTTCATCTCACACTACTGGATTGGTTTACTTTGTAGCTCTTAATTAGGATGAATAGTTCAAAACTTCATCATTTTATGCTTTTATACAGGTGTGGGCTGTATTAAAACCTGGATTCTTGGCCCTCCTGTCAGATCCTTTTGATGACAAACCTCTGGATATAATTGTTTTTGATGTACTACCAGCTTCAGATGGTAGTGGTGAAGGTCGAATATCATTAGCTGCGGAAACGAAGGAACGCAATCCTTTACGTAATGCATTCAAGGTAGAAAAATTGTGCTTCTTTTTTAATTAAAAAAGGTCACTCTCAGTTTGTGTTTCTGCAAATGGATTCAAAATCAATCAAACTTTATTTCTTAGCATTCGTCTTGTAGTTTTAATGATTTGGTTTGGGTGCCATGTTGAGTTTATTGAATTAAGGTTCACATTATAACATAGGGACTGAAAGATACTGATTTTCAGATGCTGTTCTTCTTTCCTGTCTATTGTATCCGACAGATATAGTTAGGCATGTTTTTAAGAGGTACGAGCGAAAGCATGGAGCAAAATAGTGTTTAAGGAAGTACAAAATCATATATCTTTGGACTTGAATTCCTAATTATAAGCAAATACAACAGGCTCTTACATTGAATATGCTCCGCTTCTTACAATAAAAAAAGCCTTATGCTGTACTAAGGCATTGGTTCTGGTACTTAAGCTAGACCTTGTTGCCTTTTCATTTCGGAATCTCATTGACATTGTTTGGAAAAAAATTTACTTGAAAGAAAAGGAATTCGTTGAAATGCTACATGATTTACAATGCTTTTAGATTAGCATGTTGGTAGAGAAAATAATTGAATTATTTTCATTTTATTTCTTTCCAAACCAGAGATTTGATGAAATTAGCATTAGTTGAATTGATTTCCTTTAGCATCCATCAAAATGGAAGTTCCTTAACAAGGGGATTGTGTTTTCCCTATTTCATCTTCGAGAAAATGAGATTGAATAACAATGGTTAACTAATTTGTCCCAGTTTGTTATGGATGGGCTGTACCTGTTTATAGTTAGTTTTTGGTGTTCTGCTATCCATAATGATACTATATGGATAACTGCACCCGCTAACAGATGATTGGAAACTTCAAAGGTCAAATGCGGTAATCGGAGCATAAAATTACGTGCCAAGACTGGTGCTAAAGTTAAAGAGTGGGTTGCTGCAATCAATGACGCTGGACTTAGACCTCCAGAAGGTTGGTGTCACCCTCATCGCTTTGGCTCCTTTGCTCCCCCTAGGGGTTTGACCGAAGATGGTAGTCAGGCTCAGTGGTTTGTAGATGGTAGGGCTGCTTTTGATGCTATTGCTTCTTCCATTGAGGATGCTAAGTCAGAGGTCAGTTTTATTTAGCTTGACCACATTGATTTTGACAGCAGTGAATATTGGTTATTTTGCTCAAAATTTAAGAGTACGTGTTGGATTGCTGCAACTTCGTACAGATTTTTATTTGTGGCTGGTGGCTGTGCCCAGAACTCTATCTACGACGTCCTTTTCATGCCCATGCAGCTTCTAGGCTAGATGATTTGCTAGAAGCCAAAGCTAAGCAAGGAGTTCAGGTAAATTTCAGTTGGAGTAAAAATTATGACAATGTTATTCCAGTGCCTTACAAGGGTATGATCTAAGAACTTGCTACTTTTCTTTGCGTGTCGGAAAAAAAAATGATGGTAACGGTTGCAATTTTTATATGGATGTGGTACTCGACTCCTTGTTAAGCTATTTCTTGATGGTAAGATGGGTTTACAGTTGTAGTAGGGATAACATATATAATAAGTTTCTTTTTATCAAAGTAATACATAAAAGCGAAAGGTGCATCTGTGACTAGCCAACTTCTTTCTTTTCCCAATTTTGAAAAGTCTGTTCTCTTAAAACTTGACTAACTGGCATCTTCTTCCAATTTTGTCTTCTGCACGAGTCCTTTTGAGATTTGTTTCTAGTTCTGTTTGATGACTGAATGTAATTTGACTTTTGTGATTGCAGATATACATTCTTTTATATAAAGAGGTGGCTCTTGCTTTGAAGATCAACAGTGTGTATAGCAAAAAAAAGCTTCTTAGCATTCATGAGAACGTGAGGGTTTTACGTTATCCTGATCACTTTTCTAGTGGAGTATACCTCTGGTATGCATTGCTGCTACTCCTTTTGTTAAACAGTAGAGCTTCATGAATTTTGATCTGCTGTTTCTCATGAATACTTTGGATATATAGGTCCCACCACGAAAAACTTGTCATCATTGATTATCATATTTGCTTTATTGGAGGACTAGACTTGTGCTTTGGGCGGTATGACACTCATGAACACAAAGTGGGTGATCATCCTCCTGTTATCTGGCCTGGAAAGGATTATTATAATCCAAGGTAAGTTGATCCTGTCCTTCAGAAAAACTGTTCTATATTATCGTTTTTCATTTACTTATCTTATATACTATGTTATTTATGTTCTTTAATTTGCTTAGAATCACAAGGATCAGTTCAGTTTATTAGGATCAGAACTTGCATTCTGTTTATAAAATGTGATGAACATTGAATATCACGTGGCAGGGAATCTGAACCAAATTCATGGGAAGATACAATGAAAGATGAATTGGATCGTCAAAAATATCCTCGAATGCCTTGGCATGATGTGCATTGTGCCCTATGGGGGCCACCATGCCGTGATGTTGCTAGGCATTTTGTTCAGCGCTGGAACTATGCAAAGGTCTATCATTAGCTCCAATCAGTATGTCTATTCTGGTAGAGTTTGTACCGAGAGTTTTTATTCTGATATAAGCATTCATTTTTCCAGAGAAATAAAGCTCTTTATGAGGAAACAATTCCACTACTTATGCCGCAGCATCACATGGTTATTCCACACTATAGGGGAAGCAGCAAGGAGTTGGAAGTTGAGCATAAGATTGCTGAAGATTCTAGTAAAGGAATGAAAAGAGATGATTCCTTTTGCTCTGTATTATCATCACAAGATATCCCTCTCTTATTGCCTCAAGAACCCGAAGAACCGAACTGCAGTGATGGAGACTCAAAAATAAATGGAATTGAGTCTAATACAGGAAGAAATATTTCTCTTGGTTTTAGGAAATCCAAAGTTGAAGCTGTTGTGCCTGATACGCCACTTAAAGGATTTGTAGATGATCATGATGTCATGGATCGCCATGTGAAAAAGTCTACCAACATGTTACCACAGAATGGTACAAAATCTTCAGATTTTGAGTGGTGGGAAATGCAAGAACGGGAAGATCAGGTTGGCTTTGGAGATGAAACAGGGCAAGTTGGTCCACGCACTTCTTGCCGTTGTCAGGTGTGTTGTAGGATATAATATTTTTCTTGGATAATGTTAGAGATATAAAATGTTCTCGGCCTTAAAAAGTGTTCTTTTATTTTCAGATTATAAGAAGTGTCAGCCAGTGGTCTGCCGGAACAAGCCAAAAAGAACAGAGCATTCATTGCACTTATTGTTCTCTCATTGAGAAGGCAGAGCACTTTATATATATTGAGGTAAAATTATTTATGAAGTATTGTAATTCAGACTTTCAGTCAACTTGAGATGCCTATCTCCTTTAGGGAAAATAGTTGGATTCCATGGCGGTAACTACCGAGTGTACTTGCAGACGATTTTCATTTAATGTGAATAATGGCTCAGAGAAGGATCTATATTTGCTATATTTTACTGAATTGATGGTTTTGTGATTGAGTTATTAGGGTAGTTTATTCTCTGATTTGCTATTTGTTTTTCCTGACTTTTGTTTTATTCTTGGACAACCTGTTCCCAGAATCAATTTTTTATATCAGGTCTTTCAGGAGATGAAATTATACGGAATCGTGTTTTAGAATCATTATATCGGCGTATCATGAGAGCGTACAATGAGAAGAAGTGTTTCAGAGTTATCATTGTCGTTCCTCTCATTCCTGGTTTCCAGGTTTGAATTCTAGATTGATTCCTTTCAATTAAAACCAGTGAATTTGAATTTTTTTTCCCCGGCTAATTTAATTATCATTTTAACAGGGTGGTTTGGATGATAGTGGTGCTGCATCCGTAAGAGCCATAATGCATTGGCAGTATAGAACCATCTGCAGAGGACAGAATTCAATATTGCACAATCTTCATGATGTTCTCGGTCCAAAGACACAAGATTACATTTCTTTTTACGGTCTTAGGGCTTATGGTCGACTTTTTGACGGTGGTCCAGTGGCTACCAGTCAGGTACTGTATTCTGTTCGTAATTCTGACTTCTTTTTTATCGCTTTGATATTTCAGTTTGTTGTACCTCAGAGTTTATGGATAAATGTTCATCTTCTTTTGTTCCTTGTCATGATCTTCTTTTATCGTTTGTTCTATACAGGTGTACGTACATAGTAAAGTTATGATAGTTGATGACTGTGCAACTTTGATTGGATCAGCTAATATTAATGATAGAAGTTTGCTCGGTTCACGAGATTCTGAGGTATTACTTTATTTTGTTTCTTTTTTATGTTACGAAATGAAGTTTAGGGGCCATATTGTCTACATTTTACCCTAAAAGAGAGGCCTCCGAGTTGATTCAAAAGCTTTTATTTTAGATTGGTGTACTTATTGAAGACAAAGAGATGGTTAACTCGTTCATGGGAGGGAAGAATTGGAAAGCTGGAAAATTTTCCTTGAGCCTTCGTCTTTCGTTGTGGTCTGAACACCTTGGTCTTAACACCAACGAGGTTAGAATGCCACGCAGTAAACTAATCTACTACTAGAGACCATCGGAGAGGTTTATTTTACACTAACTTATCTCTCTCTCTCCCTCCCCTTTTCAGGTCAACCAAATAGTTGATCCGGTAATTGATACAACATACAAAGATGTCTGGGGTGCGACAGCAAAGGTTCTTACTACTAGCTCATTTGCAATGCATCTACTTTGACTGAACCATTGGTTTCTTGTGTTTTGCAAATTTCATGGAAATCGCTAATGCATTGATGCCATGAAATTGTCTTTTGTTTTCTTGTGATAATAAATCGTAATGTACTCTACCCATAGTTACCAAAGGCACACAAAAGTAATAGGCTTCAGGCATGTTGTTGCCTGAGAAGCCAAAAGGCGGACTCTGTTCAAGAGGCACACGCCTGAGCTCATCTTTTTGAGCCTAGTACCTTGGTGGAGCCTAGGCGCAATTTTGCAAGCCAGACAGTTCATTTTGTGGTTCCAAGTTAAAAAGTGGTTGTTTCAATCGCAATCTTTTCCTATCTACATCATCCTCAGCTGAATAACGTTCTTATTTTACTAGGGACACCAGGGGCGGGGGGGTTTCCTTTGTTATTTAATGTGAGTGCAATTGCACAATTTTTTTAAAAAAAAGTACTGTTCCGAGGGTAGAACATGAAAAGAAAAAAGAGATGCCTAGCCCGTCTTTCATATGCATATACTTAATAGAATTTTCCATATTCAAGTTGTTAATCTGTGGATAACTTCTCATACTACTAATTCATTTTCCAGACGAATACGATGATCTACCAGGACGTCTTTTCTTGCATTCCTAATGACCTTATGCAGTCCAGGTACGGATAAATCATCCTTTCTCTTCATTCTCTCCTCTTCACATCGTTTCAACTATTTATTACACTAATCGAATGCCATTTATTCTTATTCAGAGCCGCACTTAGACAAAGCATGTCCGTTTGGAAGGAAAGGCTCGACCACACAACCATTGATTTAGGTATAGCCCCTCAAAAGCTCGAATCTTACGAAAATGGTGGCATAACGAAAACCGATCCCATGGAACGGTTAAAAACAGTTCGGGGACACCTAGTTTCCTTGCCCTTGGATTTCATGTGTAAGGAAGATTTGAGGCCTGTATTTAACGAGAGCGAATACTATGCATCTCAAGTATTTTACTGATTTAGACGAACCTAAAATGCATGTCTGGATAGAGTTCGGCATTAGGGTTGATGCAACCATCCAGGAAGAGCTCAGCCTTCGGGGATTGATGATTCGAGCAGGATAGAGTTCAGAGTTTGCATTCTTTTGTTTCCTTACAGATTTGCATACTTGCACATAGATTAGATAGATAGTACAGGAAAATGATTCCACTTTCCAGGAATGTAGTACAGATACAATTTTCTTATTTCTTGGAAGTGTAAAATATTTATTACAACATATTTTGAATTCTACTTAATAGAGTATATATTATTAATAGGAACTTTTAAAAAGATACATAAAAAAAAACTTGTTAGTCATGTAATTATGAATAAAGATGTGAATTTCAATAAGATAACACAGTTTACAGAGAGTAATTGAAATGATTCGTTGTTGTAATTGGTCTTATATTATGTAGATATCGTTTGCTTTTCATTAAATTTTATTTATTTGTGGGTTTAAAATGTCTTCATATATAAATATATAGAAAACATACTTTACAAATATAATTATGTCATTTGCTCTCCAGGTTTTAACCGTGAGACTGAGTTTATTCATACGTACTTGACCATCAATCAAGGCTGTTTTTTAGTATAAGGTTCCACCCTTATGTCATTCTTTTCTTATCAAGTTGTTATATGTCTATTAACCGTCTTGAATTGACTTATCATATATCAGCTGTAACAGTTTGGTCCAATATAAAATAGAAAATGTTTGCTTCGATCCAACTTTGATTTTTACGGATTTAAAAAGCATTTAAATGCATTAGAAGTATACATTGTTCAAGAAACTCTCTTAATTTTTGAACGTAAGATTTAGTTTACTCTTGTATATATTGTATTGTTTTCTAAAACCTTTTTCATTTTTTTTTTTATTATTATTATTTTGATATTATTTCCTTTGGGATCTTATTGTCTTTATTTATACAAAATCATTTCAAATGTATAAATTATATTACTTAATTTGTACACCTAAATTATATTTTGTAATGGACAAGAAGAAAAGGTCAGAAATAGGCCTTATAATAGAACTAGTTAGGCCTAAATGAGGACATTCAAGCTGTCAAAATGGAATTTCTTGTGATGATACAATTGAAGCCACATATATCATTTTCCCAACTAACCCATTATTAGCTATCATACCAAGTTGTACAACCCATAAGCATTATATATCATTAGTAATATACATAAAGGAATTTCCACTTTCATTTAACCTGTTTTTGGCTACATATCTGCATTATTTATGTGGGATTTCAACTAACTCTCGATGTACGATGTGTATTTAGGGATGAACTAGGCAAAAGATGACGGGCTTATAAAGACTAGGTTCAAAGTAAATGATATGTTAGAATAAAATGTTCAAGTAGCGAGTAGTTTTAAAAGACGGTGAAAGTGACTTGAATGATCTTAATTTTTTATCAAAAAATGGAGAGAATAACTAAGATTTATTAGTATGTACGATGTGTATCCAATACATCTATTTACATTCTAAAGTTGTGATTAAAGTGTTAGATGAGTCATAATAAACAACACTATGAGGTATTAAACCAAACCATTACAACATGGTATCCATGTACTATGCGTGATTCGGATATGAACATAGTAAAAGACCTTATCAGGAGTTGGGCAATACAAAATAGACAACTTGAACAATGAGTAATATAATGAATGATGATGATAAAAATGAATGAAATGTCACACTAAAATAAAATAAAGTGCGATAAAGTTTATCGTGAAAATTTTAGTACATAAAAACGCATTTTAGAACCGTGGAGTTCGAAGTTGTTAGATTTGGAGGAGCTACTCCAGCCAAGCCCAAGTGGCAACTCAAGTAGTAATCTCAAATTAGCAAATATAATATCTTATTCCACTTCCCAATAATAAGGTAATGGTCCACTCAATACATGTGGTCATAATCTTGTGTTTATGGTTCTAGATTATAACTTAAATAATTGGCCATAATCATCTCATTCCTTTGACCTACCATGCTCCTCAAAATTGACTCTTTAACTTGTAGCCATGCATTTGATATCATTATAGGAGCATTGCTAATTCTTTTTCTTTCTTTTTCAATATTTTAATTTTGAGATAGTTATCTTGGATTGCATATGTACCATAATATATTTGACGATTATAAGATCTTAATTAAATAATTCTATGAGATAAGACTTATAATTCACAAATTAAATGTATTTCCAATATTTAATGTATGTTTGGTTTTCATTTTTATTGTTATATTTTGTTTGGTTAAAATTAAGAAGTAATTTTGAAGAAAATTCAATAATATTCACACGTTATAGTTATAGAATTTTATATTTTTATCAAAATAATAGTAGAGTTTACACGTTAAAATTATAGAGTATATACATAATTGGTATTGTACATATAATTTTAGGTGTAGACTATGGTTACTTTGTTTTTTCTTTACTTTAATTTTATTTTTTTATATTCATTTTTTACAATCATGAAATTTGAACTTATGACCTCACTATTCTTAGCAAAATGTAATAACCATCATGGCATTGCTTGATGGGTATACTTTGTTCTATTTACCATTAGATTAGTTTTTAATCCATTATCTAATGGTGGACAAAACAAAACAATGGTTATTTTGTGAAAAACAAAACAACGGTAAAATTTCCCATAATTTTATTGAGAGTTTATGTTTTTTTGACAACCAATTTTATTGAGAGTTTTTTTGGTAACATTTTATTGAGAGTTTAATCATAATTAAAGCTACTAATCTCATCTCTATTGATATGCTATTTTATATAAATGTAGTTATATGTTTGTTGCGACTAGGCACAAACTCATTATAATTAACTCAACAACCTTTCGTAATCAAAATATTTGTTTACTAATTGAAGATTAATTAATTTAATCAATTCCTAATGAACAACTTTATGCAAGATATGCATTTTAATTGCAAAGCTCTTCTTAACCACTAGTATATTTTTAATTAATTGTTACAAACTAATCTTCTTCTTTCTTAATCTTCTCTAGTAGTTATTTATTCATTTAGCTATTTTATATGGTTTTTATGACCGACATTTTGTATTTAATTATTTATTCTACATCATATTGTGATGATTAGTATTGCAATTACATATTTTAATTTATCATTCCAAGTTCAGTTTTACCATTATTTAATTTAGGACGTCGACAACTAGTAAATTCACTAAATTTTGTATAAATATAATATTATATAAAATCTAGAATCAAACCTTTTTCATATATCTCTTAAACCCCCCCCCCCCCCCCCCCCCCCCCCCCCCCCCCCCCCCTTTCCATGTAAATTTATTTTTTAATGTTGGCATTTATTATCGTAGTCTGTTGTTAGTCATAAATGTTATTTTGAAAGTTTCATTTTTATCAATTTCGAAATTTGAATTTAGGACATCACGTTTCTTCTAGAAATATAGTAACCATCGAGTCATTGTTTGGTAGGTAAAAAGAAAAATTATATGAGTAAATAAAAAGTTATCCATAATAATATTTTTATCACCAGCTGCAGTAACTATTTCCTGTCGTAGATGATTTGCACTTCTAAAATGAGACTGGTAACACTAAAAATTCTTGCTTTAAAACTTTTTTAAAGCTATAAATCGCCATTTGGTTAGTTGACAAATTGCAATCTATAACCTGAAATTTACTTTGTTAAATGACCCAATTGCCCATCATTCAAGATTGTAAATTTTTTTTATAAAAGGGGCATTGTAGCCATTTCAGAAGTCAACTTACAGTTTACTATTAAAGCTCATTACTTACGTACTTGAAAACATATGAAAACTCATAAGATGACACAAAATGGAGTATAAACAACCTCAAGAAGCTTTCAAACATCCACCTGAAATATTTTGTCGCCGGAGTGACATCGTTTTCCAGCTGGCCAGAGGCGATATATCCGAGAAAGTGATCGTTTCTGATTGTTATTGAGCTGATATTAAGTATTTGCAGTAAGAAGAAGGTAATTTTGCACACTTCTATTCTTAATTTTCCTGTCAAAGAATCTACTAATTTTCAGGCTGATTTTTGTTTTCTTTTCTAACGAATTTGATGTGATACACGGAGGACAGCTAGTTAGACCTTCGGCCGCATTAGAATCCACTATGGGAGGGATGGTTTCAGGTGATCATCCGCCTAAAAACGGGGTCTAGAAGTGTCTAGCTGTCCGGGATGCAACAATTGCATCCCGAATTAGGATTCTGGTCGCGGATGTTGCAAATATTCGTCCCCATATTTAGTATCCTAGCTCCAGCACTACATATTGGAAACCAATAAAGTCTTAGTTAGTAGGGTAAAAAAGGTGAATATATCTAGTCGTTTAAGCTACATCTCGATTTTGATTCTTAGTGTACACAACAATTTTTAAATAGTAGATATGAGTTGTCTAAAGGGGTAAATCGTGACATACAAACCTCGAACAGATTAATCGATCCAATTACAATCACTTTCGCATGCTTCATAACTTAGAACATGACATGATCATCATATTTAAAATCACACTCTTTTGCAAAATCTTATAATTAACGTATGAAAGAATTTAGATCTGACAAAATCTAACACGACAACATGATTTATAAGGATAATCTATCTGATACCATTATTTTGATACATCTCATATAATCACGTCAACTATATAGATAATATAAAACGAGTATGATACAATAACCTGTTTTGACACCGTTAATAGGTTGATTATTTGTGAACAGGCGGTCGAAATTGGATTACAAAAATGGTGCTATTCCAACCTATTTTTGATGGAATTGCAAGAAGTGTATCAACAAAAAAAGGGAAGAAGAAGAACAAAGATGGAGGACAAGAAGCTGCAGAAATAATGGCAAATGATGCAAGAAAGAAAGAGTTGATGTTGAGTTGTTCTGGCATTGTTAACTCTAATAAATCTCATAATTATGCATCTGTTTGCTCACAAAGAGGTCAGAAAGGGATTAATCAGGATCGTCTGCTCGTTTGGGAGGTAATTCTTTATACCGAATGTTCATTAGTTACATACGGGTTATAGTTCTGTTGACAACGTAGATTGAGTTTATGAAACGAGATCTCAGGGTTTACTCGGGTTGTTATTCTGTTGACAATGAGTTTATGAAAACAAAATATCGGGATTGTTTCCAACTAAATACACCAGTACATAATTATGAACAATGAGTAAACTCGAAACATTATTATTATCTCAGTAGAAATATTTGTGCTTTAGTTAATTTGTCGTAAAGAAAGTTAGATCAATGATCTTTATATAATTCTTAAACTAGTAACACTCTGAGGTGCTGAATACAGAAACCTGACACCGAACAGCCGATTTTACATGTGTTTATAAAAATAATAATTTCATGATATCACTGGGGGCCGAGCACTCCAATTTTTAAGAGACGGGAGTGGCTAGAACCCCCTCGACCGAGGTAGTTTTGCGTGTCGGTGGGATTGAGGCCCCATGCCACCCTTGACTACAAGACTTCATTTTCAACATTCTTTGGAGAATTGGCACATTTATGGTTAATTCACAAACAATTTCTTCATTTAGGATTGTCGTTTTTTATTGGGTTGTCTATCATATAGGTAGGAGCAATATAAGTTTGCTTGTCATGCGAACAAACCGATATTTCAACATTGTTTGGATAAATCGACATAAAATTCCACATCGATCCCTTTGTCCGCCTTCCTAACCTTACACTAAGCCAAAATTAACACTAACATAAAAATACTTTAAATGGTAAAATTCATATGGCTTGTCGGATTTGCAAACTCAATCATGTGATTTAGAAACTCATAGGTATGGGGTTTGTAGTTTTATCAGTTTGCAAACATGTGAGTCAAATTTTGGTTAAATAATAGTCGCGAATTTGCAAAACCGGACCTTGTTTATATAGTAATTTGCAAAGTCGGTCTTTTTAATCGCTCGTAACCGGATATTTTTGTTTCACTTTACAGGAATTTGGATGTCAAGAGGACATGATATTTTGTGGAGTATTTGATGGGCATGGAGCATGGGGACATGTAGTTGCCAAAAGGGTTAGGGAAAGTGTTGCTTCTTCTTTGCTTTGCAATTGGCAACAAACTCTTGCTTTGAAGTCCCTTCAAATGGAAGAATCAGAATTAGATCATTTTGATATTTGGAAACAATCTTACTTGCAAACTTATGCTGCCATTGATCTTGATCTCAAGCTAAATCCTCAACTCGGTTCCTTTTCTAGCGGTACCACCGCTCTAACAATGATCAAACAGGTACTTACACTCGCTAGTGCATATATATAGAGTGGCGGAGCCACGATTCTGAATTTGAAGATGCTAATGTAGAACTTCATACTCTCTTTGAAGAATGGATTTTGATGGGCAGGGATGTGTTCATGGACCCTCCGTGCACCTCCCTTCGCTGATGTACATATACATATGTATACTAACTGTGGCGGAGGAAGATGGGAGTTATGAGGGTCCATCAACCTCCCGATTCTCGGAGAGATAAAGAAAAAATATAATTACTAATAAAAAAATTGTCGCTAGGCATATCATTTTCGTTGGTCACTCTATTTAGAATCATGAATGGATTTAACAACACTAACAAGATAGAGTTTCAATCCTTGTAAGGTTTACCCCAATCTGGACAAAGAATCTTATTAACTTTCTCTATGGGTGGAGAATCCCGAAAGACGGGGTTGAGGCAGGAGGGGACCTCTCTATCATCCCACGAGAATCCTCATCCCCACCCCCACCTTGTCTCCACAAGGATTAATGGGGAATCAAGATCCCCAATAGGACCCGCACCCCCACTAGAACGTAGATATTACATCAATGATAATGAGAATATGGACTCCCCATCTAGGCGGAGACGGGGATGGTTTGACAACAAAATACGTAAAACTTTCATCCATTAACGACGAATATTTGGTTTTGGCTCCATTACTACATACATTCATATTCTAACACTTTCTTTGTCCATTCGTCAGGGCGATCATCTGGTCGTCGCAAATGTAGGCGATTCACGGGCTGTATTAGCAACAACTTCCGATAACGATGGAAACCTAACACCAATTCAACTCACCATTGATTTCAAACCCAATCTACCTCGTAAGCACTCACATCCTAAAAAAAAAAAACTCAATTCAAACACATCAACATCCAAATCGGATTCTCAATTTTGCTCACATTTTCATAATTTTTAATTGCAGAAGAAGCAGAAAGAATAAGAGAATCAAAAGGAAGAGTGTTCTGTTTAAATGATGAACCAGGAGTTTACAGGGTATGGATGCCAAATGGGAAGAGACCTGGTTTGGCTTTATCAAGAGCTTTTGGAGATTATTGTGTTAAAGATTTTGGACTCATTTCTGTTCCTGATGTTACTCATAGAACTATCACAGACCGGGATCATTTCGTCATCTTGGCCACAGACGGGGTACGTACTTCAAGTCTTTTCCTTCTTACATGCAGTCCGTTTTGTTGCTGATGTGTTTTAGTTGGTTACAGTTCTTTCTATTTATATCATATACAAATCACATAACACAATTATGTCACGATAACCCTTTTAAGATGAAACACGGACTAATTTGAGGTGATTTTTCATTGTTTTTTCTCAGCTATGGGATGTTATTTCCAACAAAGAAGCAGTGGAAATAGTTTCTACCACAACAAATAGAAAGAAAGCAGCAAAAAGATTGGTGCACTGTGCAACTCAAGCATGGAAGTACAAGAAAAGAGGCATTGCCATGGATGATATCTCTGCAACATGCCTTTTCTTTCATGATTTACCATCGCATCAACAGGCCGACTCCTTGACGATCTCTAAACAAGCACAAGTTACCAAAACCGGGTAACTACTAACCACCGGTGCGATACAAGTAAACTGGCTAACCCTGTATGGCAAGTAGCTAACCGAATTGATCAATTTGGCTAACCTTGTATGATGATTTGATCAACTGTATTGATCAGGTCATGTAGGAATAAGTATCAAGTCTACTAGTCTATCAAGGCTTAACAGTGTTTTTCTTATATTGTATACTGTAATATACTTACACCTACTTTCTTCTGTTTTCCTCCTTTATAATTCAGAACATATAAAATATCAAATTCTAATACGACAATACGATTTATAAAGACGCTCTGCTTAACACGATTATAATTTGTCATTTTTATTATACATAATCATGTGATACGGTTATAAATTAGAAATTTCGCAAATGTAAGCAATACCGACACATTTGACCTACAAAATAATACAGTTAATTGACTTATCAGCTCGTTATGACCTGTATAATTTTTTACTATCCGTGTCAACTCGAGGCATTTAACCTCAAAAATATATCTGTAACCTATATATAGACATAATATTTTCTTTACCTACAAGATGGATTGGGTCCGAGTTAATCCTTATAGGGTCACCAAAGCAGGTCGACCCAAAAAGTTTACAACTAGTCAATCCATTTTGACATCCGTAAAATATATACATCACACGACACGATTAAAACGCGATAACCCGTTTTAAAACTTCTACAGAGTGCAAATGGTCGCAGTGTGATAGGGATTTAATAACACCCGAAATCGATTCCAATGTGGGGAAGAAAAGGGGTCGTTCATGTTCATACAAAAACGTACATGGAGTTCATCAGTTTCTAGTTTCTATTTGCTTGTGCTTGTGTGACAATCAGTTGAGCCACAACAGTGGCATATTGCAGAGCTGTATGTTGAGGAGTATAGTGATCCAAGAGACCAAACTCGGAAAAATTGGGTTCTATATGCATAAAATGGCCAGGCAATGATCTTTTTGAAACGGTGTCTTGCCATATATCAACAAATTCTTGCATGATTTGCCTTGCTTTCTCTATCGAAGAAATTGGGAGATACTCCACCTTCAAATACACAACACTTGCATTAGAACAATACTCCACTTTTACACGAGTCAGGATTAGGCACAAATAAAACCCAACCGTTGTTAATCAAAAGCGACGTTATAGTCCTAACTAACATCACGAATAGTACAACCGAGGGTCTAAAGTTTGCAACTCGGAGCCAATTTTGAACTACATTCAGAAAACTCAAATATCACGTACTGGTTACATACAAATTGATTCAGTAAAGCAAGGATTTATATTTTTTCGATATCAACATAGGACGTAGGTTTAGGGATAGGATGCTTTTAAGCTTGACAGAATCCGATCAAGATGAAACTCACACGGTAGACGATACCACATGTATACACGTCTGTTGAGCGGTTACTCATGAGTCATGATTGTTAAGTGGGATGGATTAGCTGAATTCACAATTGAGCGGAATTCACAACTGAGGAGAGAGGTCCATTACTGAAATTGACCTAACTTGCCAATGTTAGACTTGCCATAACAACATTTATGACGTTAGAGATAAAATTGCTCTTGACTAGCAATGATAGGAGTACTTTTATACCTTATCCCAAACTTAAAATTACTAACGTGTTGTAGCAAACAATAGAACACACTCGGTGCGGTAAATCCTATAAACTACCACACTGGATCGAACATTCTGTGGAACCAAGCTCTATCTCTGTTCCAATCTCTAAATCATAATTGCCTCAGAACATATCTACGTACCATGGACACAAACACAGACACAGATACGGGAAACGTATAATAGAGTGTCCGTGCAACATAGGAACATATAATAGAGTCTGAATTAGCATGCACGAAACATGAACTTAAATCCCTAACTATGTTATTCATGGAAAATAAGCACCTATTCTTACACAAGATCAGAATGAACTCAACATCAAACAGCCACAAAAAAAGATGCCGATTTTTAGGTGATTTATCTTGGAATAGAAGAACATTACCTCCATGACAATTCCTCTCAAGTTCTCAGAATGATTTGGAACAACTTTCCCCACTCTCAACTGAAAATCCCCAAGTTGATATTGAAATCCCTACACAAAAATCTGCTATTAAGCCATAGAAAAAGATCAAACTTTGCATCACAATAACAACAATTTGATGAGAATAACCCTAACCTCAAAGAGAAGAGCGACCCTAGATTTATAAGATTGAAGCTTCTCCATTATAGCTTGAATCGTCGAATCCGCCTCTACAACAAGCCTTTGACCCCGAATCATGAAATAATACTTGTTCGGCTGCTCTGGCAGAGAAATCCCCAAGAAATCCCTCGGGAATTCCCCAGAAAGTGATTGCTCTGGTAATCATATAAAATCGACAACAACAACAACAACAAAGCCTTAGTCTTGTTACTCAACCGATTGAACTAAAAGCTATGGCTAACAACAGTTTTTATATTAATTTCTATCACACCACTTCACGTGAATGTTTCTTAGGCTTGAAAAGTGACATTTTGATCACAGAGGCTCTAATACAATGTTACTTAACCAATTGAACTACAAACTCAAGCTGATAGTTAAGACTAACAACACCTTTTATATTAAATTCTAACACACCCCGCGACTGCCTCTTAGGCTTGAAGCCTGCACCCTCACACCCAAATGCCGTGACCTTTTGATCGCAAAGGCTATGATACAATATCAGTTAACTGATTGAACTAGAAGGCCAACAACCTATTTTATATTACGCTCTAACACAACCCCTCACGCCACGAATGCCTTTTAAATCTTTTGATCGCAGAGGTTATGATACAATGCTACTTAATCGATTGAACTAAAAGCTTGAGCTAATAGTTAAGGGCTAACAACATCTTTGATATTAATATATGACGCAGCCACTCACGCATATGCATGTTCGGCTTAAAGGTTTGACATTTTGATTGTATGATCGCAGTGGCTCTGATACAATGTTACTAAAAACTTGAGGTGATAGTGTTACTTAACCAATTGAAATAGAAGCTCGAACAAATAGTTAACACTAACAACATCTTTTATATTAATATAAGTTACAAAATGATTCGGGATGAGCTAACATGAAATCGAGTTTAAATAAACTTGGAATGGAGGTGAAAAAAGACAAGAATAACCTCGAACCATGGGTTTATAAGAAGTAAGAGTAGCTTTCCATCTTCCTTCTTTGACGCCGCTGATGCTCTCGACGCACTGAGATACTTCATTCAGGATTTGGGTGTTCACTGTTGTTCCTGCATTTGGTTGCCAATGCAAAACCCTAGAACAACAAGAAGATGTTTTAATTACACGGATTCATTCAAGATAAATAAATTAAGGAGGACGAATTTCAGGATTACCATTTTAACGGCATCTTCGCCGGAGAAGATGAACGGAAATTGAAGACGCCGGCGGAGAGATTCTGTTCGTGAAGAAGAGAATACGGTGAAGACTCGAGTGAAGGTTCAAGTTTGAACAAGTAATGGAGCAACGATTTTATTTAGATGAAGCCCAACTTTAATTTATTTCAATAACAACAGAGGTTAACAGAGGTTAATGGAAGTAATGGAATGTAAACATTTTAATTAACCTCGTTTGGGAGTTTTTTAAAAGTTTAAATGGAGGTTAATGAGAGTTAACATTTTACTTCCATTAACCTTAAAACCTTAACCTCCAATTCGGGGGTTAATAGAAGTAACGTAAACATTTTAACTAATTTACATGCATTAACCCACAATTCAATTCCACCAACTCTCAAACAAGATTAATATTTAACTTTCATTTTCGTCACTTCCCTCTCCGTTCCGTTACTCCCATTAACTTCACTGTAACTTTTTTTCAATAATTCAGTTTTTAGTATTTACAAAAGCCCTTTAATATATGCTTTTAAGTAAAAAGTTGTTGTTATTTTCTGCAATCTAATATCAAACACAATCTACAATACATGTTGACATAAATTTTTTGAAAGATAACAACCTAAAAATATGAATTTGGACATTGACTATTAGATCTAACATTTCGTTTATATGCACATTAAAAACTAAACCCTAGACACTAAAAACTAAACCCTAAACCCTAAATCATCAATCCTAGATGACGTAGTACTCCGGACTAATAATTCGATAACACGTCATATGTTAGTATCTAAGGTCGATGATTTAGGGTCTAGGATTTAGTTTTTAGTGTTTAGGGTTTAGTTTTTTAATATGCATATGAACGGAATTGTTAGATCTAATGGTCAATGTCCAAATTCAATTTGGACATTCAAAGACCACTTGAATGTTACTGCATAAAATAATAGTAAATGTTGTTTCGAATGGTATAACATAAAAACTCTTATATATAATTTTAAAATTTTTATATTTGGAAATAATTTCGTGATTTTTGATGAATAAAATTTATTTGACAACAATCTTTGCTTTTATATTTGTAGGGTGGTGCTCATATAGTCAATAATTGATCAAATACAATTTGATTAATACTATTAGATTAAAATCTGAGGGTGAAAATTAAATACTAATAACCAAATACAATTTTATAAATTTAGTAATTAACGGGGCATTTAACCACGGATAATTTTAGGTTCGCCATAAAATTAAAGAAAAATAAAACAATTTAAGTAGATTTGGTCCGATCCCCGCCATTTTGTTCCACCGGCGACACAAGCATATGAGCACTTTTTTGACGACCTCTCCCACCATCCTACACTATCATCATCCACCACTCTCCATTCCCACATCGCCAATTCAATCTCCGATCATTCTCATCTCCCAACTCTCATCACCTAACCTCTATACCAATCCCGGCCGCCGGAGACTTCTCCGACCTCATTTTCCGATCATGTCATCGGCCAGACCTCAACCTGAATCAATTGAACTCCGGGATGAGTCCGATTTCATTAGCCTTCTCTCTCCCTCCGGTCTCATCTCCATCTGCGGCTTCGGTTCTCTCCTCTCCGGTATCTCAGTAATTTCAATTCAGTAAATTCAGTCATTTTACTTACTTCAGCACTTTAGTTCCGTAATTTTCAGTTTAGTTAAATAATTTTCACTTGGGTAAATTTCAGTCATAAAAACATGGCCTTTACAATTATCACAGTGTGTATCTAGGGGGCCTGGGGAGCCAGCCTCCCGGCCCTTGGAACCCTACCTACTAGCAGTAGTTTCGGTACCCCGTCCCTTGAAACCATCTACAATGAGTGGTTTCAGCCTCCAGCTTGAAAAATTTCCTAGAAAAAGATGATTTGCAACGATAAATTAGTAAAATAGTGTCGAAACACGTAAAATTGGAAATCTGAAAATTTTCATTGGAAATCTATAATTTTCGTCCGACCTTTGCATTTTGGTCAAAATGTACTATTTTCCCGCCTCTTTTTCATTGGAAACGATTTTTTTTTTTATGCCTAACAGTCCCCTCGACTGTGGCGTATCTAGGGGGCCTGAGGGCACCCCGGCCCTCGGAAAAATACCTACCAATGGTGGTTAGGTTACCCCATCTGTTGAAATTACCCCTAAATTTAGTGTTTCCCCCCTCCCCCGGCTTGAGAAATTTCATAGTAAAAGATGTTTTCAATACTAAATTTGTCGAAAAAAATAATCTTGTGAATTTTTTTTCTATATACCTAGGTGTAAGTCGGCCCTCCGACATTGCAATCCTGGATTCACCACTGCCCCCGACATTCCTACCCTGAATTCACCTCTGAATTATCATCATTCTGTAATGTTACTTCTCATTTTTTGTATGTGTATATTGCTTGTTTGATATGATTTGATGTTTGATTGAACAGAGAGAAGTGCAAGGAGCACATTTCCTGATCTGGAAAACTTCAGAGTTGCGAAATTGAATGGATTCCGGCGCGTATTTGCTCATGTGGCACCAATTTTCTTCGAACGTGGCATCGCCAAGCCTGAAACTAAGGTCTGTGAACATATTTGGTTGATAAATCTGTTCAACTTGTGATGGAGATATTCACATATAATCATCTTATTTCAGCATTTGCAGGAGATTTCGAGCTTGAGCGTGGAGCCTTATGAAGGTGAAACTCTTGTGGTTACAGTTTTTGAGATTGAGAAATCAGGGGTATGTTTAATTAGAGTGATTTACATGAACTTGTTGATTGTTAATCTTGATTAGTTGAGATAATTATGTGTTGTTCAATTCAAGTCAGATTCCTGCTTTCATGGATAGGGAGCTCGAGTTCCGATTTCTAGCTGTGAGTGTCTAGTTATTTCTACAATGTACTGTTCTTGATTTATCAATTTACTCGAGCATTTCCTTTATCGCGTATTTGTGTCCCTCTTTGACAGGTTATGCCCGAAACGCTTGATGGCAAGCCATATGATAGTCCCGCGGTATGTAGATATCAACGAATCTATGGATGCAAGAGCTCATAATTGTTTTACCGATAACAAACTGCTGGTTCTATGGATGCAGGTGCTATGTGCCCGTTATAGTGATGAGGAATTTTTCCAAATTAGATGCAAAGGTAACTTTTCTGAGGTTTTGGATTTCTGTAGTTTGTACAGAGAAATAATATGAGATGTTGCTCATTATCTTATTCGAGTTTCAGTTATTTGGAAAGACTTTGCAGATCAAGAATGCTTTTTTAAGCTTTCTAGTAGAATTATGAATCCTTTAATATAAATTGAGTTTGTAGGCGTGCCTTGAGCTGAGTTATCATCGAAAGATTTCATTTCACTGTTGTTGTTGAATTCCGTGCTGTTCATTGTCATTAATATAAGGCTATTGTATTCGCTTTCCAATTTTTGTTCAGGAAGCAAGGATGTTTACTTTCAGCATTATGGAAGATATAACATCAATAAGATATGGAGAGATGATATCTTGCCTTGTCGTGCATATCTTCGCCATTGGTAAGCACTGCTTAAACATCAATTCTATGCCTACAAGAAAAGACATATTCAACGCAAAGTTTTGAAGTGTTTTCTCTCAATCAAATAAATGTTTTTACCTCTGAAAACTATTATATCGATGCATATAAGATGATCAAAATGAGTTCAAATAAGAAGTCTTTCAGATGTGTTTTTCACAAGTGTGGCCCCTTGAACTAGTTTTAGGATTACAAATCGAATGAAAACAAATATGCTTAGCTAGAGAGTTGGCTTAACATGGCCCTAATATGAATAGATAGCCACCATGCAGTCTCAAGGAACGAAGACCTTAAAGGAGTAGCTGTTTCCATCTTAACTATTTGTTGTTCTTGTCTTTTTTTCTTGAGACTAATTATCTCAGACCGATTTAGTTGGGAAAGGCACTTGGTCTTGCATTTGCCAGGGTTGAAGATTCATCAATAACCGAGTATATAATTTCTATGCTTGTCATTTGAGCATCATGTTGAAGCTAATTGGTATAATTGCGGCTGCATATACTCATGGTTGTGAACTTGCTCTGCAGTGTGTTGGCAGCAAAGAATCTCGGCAACACAGCTTATGACAACTTCTTGGATCACACTTTCCTTGGAGATCGTAAAACAACCATCCGTGAATACCTAGCAACTACAGGTGCTGGTATAATGGAAGAAGAGCCACCTGAATCCCTTAAGACCCGATATGGTGGCTGATAGTGCTGAAAATCCTGAGCCATACATCCTCAAGGTGGCTGTGCGCATATGGTCTTTGCAGAGTGCAGAGCCGAAGAAACTGCTACTGAAATGTTCAAGAGCGTTAACAGGGTCTAACTTCAATTGCTGAGCACCCATTGAAGGCTTTTTTTAGTTGGGATTTAGGAGTCTGATTCTTAAATATGTTGATATGTTTTTACATTCTTCTAAAACTAGCCATGTAGCTGCAAATGAAACATGGGAATTATAACCTCTTGCATTTGTTTTTTTATTACAATTTGAATGAACTAAACAAGATGAACAAAATAGTCATTTTTTATACTGATCTCATATTCGATTTAATCAAAGACCCTTATCAGCAGCTCCTAGATGAGTTTATCTTGTGTTGATCTGCAAACATTGGGATTAGAGTAGCAATGGGTATTCGAAATATGAGAAATGGATGAGATTATAAGAAGGTAAAGTGCCCGTCCCGTACCTTGTTCTCATCACTAGGTGAGTCCCTTCATACTAAAACCGATTATTGCTTTCTCGTCGTCGTTATCTGCGGAGTCCCTTCATAATTTAAACAGATTATTGCTTTCTTGTAAAACCATGAATTGACAACTTAGTCTCCGTAAAAACATGTTGAACACACCGACAATCCTGCAAAATGTCTAATAAGAAGAAATCTAGTCGTTATCATTGATCCATGTAGAGGTTAACCATCATACATTTGTTCTTGGTTTTTACCTCATCGGAAATTATCGATTTCAAAAAACGTGTACAAGTGACATCAACAAATTAGTCAGTCACATCCGAATACATCCAAATTCAGTTGTTATAACATATCATTCTATAACATTGTCAAGAAAATGATTGTGTATGTACTACTAGATGAGGCAGCTGGACGCAAATAGTAGTCCCAAATTTTTCTCAGTGGTTTGAAATTTGTAATATTAGACAAGGCTTCATTTATCCCACATCGGAAAACATAGACATTGGAGGTGTGGACTGAGCTTATAAGTAGAGCTGGTTAAATTGTTTATAAGTTTATCCGACCTGTCAGGGGTGAAGGCGACCCGTCAATGATCGAATAGAGACGGTGGGTCCTGCCAACACCTAGTACATCGAACACACCTTTCAGGCGAGTGGGTTCCACCCTACTTTTAGGTGGTCCCACCCGTCAATTTTTGGAAGGCTCACCTCCGGGTGAGGCTCACAAATTATCCCATCTTAAATTATCTCAACTCCCTAATACATTTTTTAATTATTATTTCAAATATCCATAAATGATAATTGGCTTAATACCTATCCATCTCCCTAAACTTTGTCAATCTTTTTAACTTTGCCACCTCAACTTAAATGACAACCATTTAGCCACCTGAACTTGTAATTTTGTTCCGCTTTGCCTCCTCAACTTGTCAAATATGACCCATTTTGCCTGCTGACGTGGTATAATATAAGTGGTTATAAAAAAATCATGCCACATCAGCATAAAAAGGGAAAATATGTCACATTTGGCATAAAAAGGGAAAATATGTCACATTTGACAAGTTGAGGAGGCCAAGTGGAAAAAACTTACAAGTTTAGGTGACTAAGTGGAAAAAAAATTACAAGTTTAGGTGGTCAATAGGTTGTCTGTAAAGTTGAGGAGGCTAAGTGAAAAAAATGAACAAGTTCAGAAAGCCATAAATATATTAAGCCATGATAATTTTTGTTTCTTTTTGATCAAAATTTTATTGGATTTAAGTTCTAATGTGACAATTTGACCTTTAATTGTATTAACGATATATAATTTATAAACAAGTTTGAGAGCTTGATAGATTAATTACAAATAGATTTATGTAGTTGATATATCATTTTGATTAAATTCAGATTGTTAATGAAATAATTTCGTTGATGAACAATTTATAAGTTGTGAATAAAAAATAGAGGTTGGTACGAAATCTTTATGCATTCCATGAAATTGATTTTAGACGTATGTTATCAGTAAATTATAACAGTTAAAGCAGAAACATGGACGGATTAAGTGGAATTTGAGTATCCAGTAGTTGTTCGATGATTTATTAAAAGATTTATAGAAACAGTATAAAGTATTTTGGTTTTATGTGCAAAAACATCAAAAATGTATATGAATTTAGCATAAAGAACACTCGCTGTCAATGAAAGCTAGATCATTAATTCAGGGTTGTACTACGGGTTGGTTCTAGCTTGGAAAAAGGGGTACCGTCGGGTTGATATGAAACTCGATTCACAAGTCGTTGTGAATCTTGTGACAGATAAATCGTTGTTGTCTCACCGTTACTTCTGGTTAATTGAGGGTTGTAGATGTTTGCTCAGGCAAGAGTGAGATATCAGAGTTCGACACCAGTTTCGCGAAGGTAACCGGGCTGCTGATTGGATAGCGAACGTCGCAGAATCTCTTCCGTTGGGTCATCAAGAGTTTGATGTGCCTTCTGCAGGCCTCCAGAATATCCTCCTTGCGAATGCTCATAGTGTTGGTATCCCTCGTAGTATTCGATTGTAGTGTTGTTTTCTTTTTCTTTTTCTTTTTCTGTTTGTCGGGGTTTTAACCTAGATCAATTACTGATCACAAAGCTAAACACAATCATCTATTTATTTGCTTAAATGTTATACTACAAGTGCTATTTATCTAAAATATTTTATTGCTCCATTTCATTTGCCATTTAGATGACTAAACTCGAGCACATTATATATCGTTTTTATGAAAACCTATTAAAAATGCAATTACGACAAACACATTTATTGTTTTATTATCTGTTCTCGTTTTGAGAAATTACATTATGGTCTCGTGCCAATAGACCTAACTAATAGATATTTAATATTTATTTATATTTTTTCTTTATATACTTTTTGCTCTAAATTTACGGTAGAAATTCTCGTCGCCTAAATTAATTATTTGCTCTTCACTCTTGTTATTTGCTGATTTTTCTTGGAACATAGCTAAATCAACAAACTGTTTCACAATTCTAACAAGCCACGCGCTCTTTGCTCTTCATTGATTTCTCTTACAAAATAGCTATCTGCATTTGTTACTCAATTCTAACGAAAGAGTCACTCTTCTATTTCAAGTAAAACTGCAAAAATAAGTCGCTCAAAGAACCAAACGAGCGCAGAACCAAAGCCGACAATACAGTGGGACTTGAAGGTACTGCACATTTTTCATTTTCTATAACGCCGGATCTTGCAACATATTACAATTATTAGAATCATAATTCTTCTCCAGTTCCCTGATTAACAATTCCATCATCTTTTTATACATTGGCATATAATGATCATTAATCATAGTTCTCGAAAGTCGAATCTTACTATACAGTTCTCGACTAGTCTCGTAAATATTGACATGTTCTTCAATCACCTCGTCATGATCTAAAACAGAAGCATCAGAAGATGGCAAGGAAACAATATGCATGATTCTACCCGGTGGATAGAACTGGACGTTGTCCGATAAATCCCCATCGGTAGTCATCGGACTTTTTGATTCGGCTGCATTCACCAAAACATCCTCTTCTTCGGTGATTTCTTTTGCCGCAGCTGCTTCCTCTTCCCGTGCCTTAAGATCAACTTCACTAGATTGCCTCTTGAGTTCCCTCTCTAGTTCATACCACAATTCCCCATCAGTAACATCTTCGCTGGGGGTCGGACTTCTTGATCTGTCTCGAGAAATGAGCGGCTCGTCTTCCTCAGAATTCTCGATCCCAGATTCACAGCTTGAATTACATTCTAGTTTGTTATGTACTGAGTCGTTTGTTTGTACTTCGGCCACAAGAGTTTCGGAATTTTCAGTTAGTACAGAAGCTTCAGGTAGATCCGTTGGGGCTGTACCCACAGGGCGACGACGCGGCCCCATGCATGACCATGATGATAGAGATGAACGTGTTCTGACGACAGCTTGGGCAACATTCTGCGCTCGCCTCATCACAACCTGCAATTATAATGAGAAGATCTTCAGGATTTACGAAATAAGTGGTTAAGTGGAAGGCGAATTAAATGGCGGAAGCAATATTTTAACTGCTGATGCTATTATTAGCAAATGAGGATGGATCACGACGATTGTCATGGAGAAGAGCGATTGTGATTTTACCTGAGTGCCGCTAGAAACAGGTTGCAGAAGTGCACCTGCACCAGCAACTCGAGCTCTAGCGCTAGCCATAGACGGAAGACGAGATCCTAGAGCAGTTGCAGAGCGATAAACAACATTTAGGACTCTTGTATGCTCGACCTGATCCCGCAAATCGTTAACCCAAGATGATGACGTTACCTGTTCAAGAAACATTTCAAGGTCAGCAGTTTGGAAGCAAGTCATAAAGAATGAATCGTTTCCGATGGAGAATGAATATCAGCACCTCAGAGCGGAGGTCATCTATAGAAGAAGTCGAAAACGTCGGGACCAAATCAGATCCATTAATAACAGTAGTGATGAAGTGCTTGCCTGATTCCGCCAAATCCCATGTCATACATGCAGCTGCAGTCGGATGAAAATATGAATAACTCTAAGTTCATTTGTTCGAAAAAAATAAAATAACAGAAGGAATTAATCAACGTGCCTGGGGCAAACGTCACACAAGTGGTAGAAGATAATTCCTTTTGCTCGCGAAGAATATATGTTAACAAGGCAGCAGTACCCCCACCAAGTGAATGCCCGACAATCTGAAAACATCACTGAAGACTAAGATGTAAAGTTCAACGACAGTGAAAATTGCCGCATATGATTCCACGAGATTTTCTATTTTATAAACTAGAGGTGTCAAAACGGGTTGTTGTGGCATACTCTGTTATGAAGTCTATATATTCTACGTGATCATATATGATATACATGAGTTAAGAAAAGGTAATCATGTCAAATGGGTCATGTCAGGCATGTTTTTCTTTGTAAATCGTGTTATTGTCATGTGACATATTGACAACTCTATAGAAAAACCTAAATGCAAAAAGTCAATCTATCTTTTAATTTTTATTAATGATTTACCGTAATGCAAAAGACTTTATGCAGAATGTAAGCAACAAAATACAAAGAAAAACCCGAAAAGAACACACACACACACACACACACATATATATATATATATATATTAATTTAACTGCAGCATGGGGAGGACGTGATGTACCAAAATGTGAATCAATACCAATGAAACAGATATACAATGACACCAAGGAATAAATAATTACCTTAACATTGTGATCGGGATATTCACTAACCACCTTCAGCAAGTAAGGAGTACTGAGCTTAGCGATCCAACGAGCTGCGGCAACCATTCCACAGTGTGCATATCCTAACACTAAATTGCTTATTCCTCCATCATGTAAAACGGAATGGTGAAAAGGAACCACTGCCCCGGTTACTGCTGTTAGTGTGTCTTTGATGCTATGAGTACCACGAATCAATAGAAGGAAACATTTTGAATCTTTATCGTGTATAACCGTGAAAGCTGGCTTCAGAAGCTGCAGCATTTAGCACAAAATCCCTTTTCAAACATACACAATCAATGTTCGACGTATGCAAGGGGTGGCAAGTTCTAACATAGTAACACGATTTACACCCAACCCAACAAACCCGAGACACGATTGATATGATTATCATTTCTCTTGCATTCATATCATATATAATCATAAGGAATATCAATACATGGATAACTTAACATGATATTGACACCATAACCCGAATTGCCACCCTATACTATATCAGAAACTAAGGATAAAATTCATCAGGACCGACAACTCCAGCTAACCTGACACGATTGATATGATTATCATTTTTCTTGCAATCCGACCATACAGAATCATGTAGTATAAATAGATAACTTAAACTTACCACGACTTTGACACCATTATCCGAACTGCCACCCCCAGTATATCATAAACTACAAAGCCATAGAACACTGATCCATAATTCAGTTCATAAAAAGATTGACTTACTCACCCCTATACACAATATCCATTTTTCACTATGCACAACCAATGTGCAACATATGCAAGGGCTGGCGATTTCTGAACACAATAACACGATTTACACGCACAACCCAACTAACCTGAGACACGATTGATATGATTATCATTTTTCTTGCAATCATATCGTACATAATCCTATGGAATATATAGATAACACTATCCAAATTGCCACCCATATGTATATCATAAACTACAAATTCATAGAACAATGCATTGTACCAAAAGATCATTCAGTTCATCAAAAGCTTTAATTGAAGTTTAAAACCGAATCACTTACCCCAGCTTTAGGCTTCTGAAGAAGAACATCATCCAAAGAGAATCCAGCAGAATCCAAAAACACAGGAAACGGCTTTTTCGAGAAGAACATACAAAGGGTTAGCAATCTCAACAAACTATTCAACTCTGCTATAATTTCACCACCAATCAACTGTACAGAATCTCCCCCAGCATATACACTAGCAACCGGCAAATTACCCTGCCAAAATCCAAAAACTCAAATCAAACACTTACAAATTCACACAATTTTAACAAAGATTGGCATGAAGCCAGCCCAACCCACCACATGTTTTTAATTCAACAAATATTAAGGTTGCAAAGATTCGAACTCACGACCTTCAGGACACAGGGCTCTAATACCATGTTACTTAACCGATTACACTAAAAGCTCGAGCTGATAATTAAGGCTAACAACATCTTAAATATGTGTATCAAACATGAACAAATTCACAGGATTTTGACAAAGATTGATCATTCAAACCTGGGACTTTCCGATCAACGAGCTCGAGTTAATAGTTAAGGCCCAACAACATGTTTTATATTAATCTCCGATACATGATCATAAATTCAAAAAAAGATTAAGAAGAAAAATCATGAGAGACACCTACCTGTCTTCGAATAAGGTAATTAATCCCGAAAGCTAAATCCCCAATTGGCCATTTCCCTAAAGTTTCAGAATACGTAAACCTAAGGGTCTCCGATAAGGTTGTTATCGTCTCCAACCATGTCGCCGGAGCTAACGCCGGCCGCCGAGCAATCTTCCTCCTCCCTGACCTCGATTTCGTTAGATCCCCATCTTCCCCGCTCTTCGCGATAAGTCTCCGACTCAATACGTAATACAGCAGCACCATCGCGCCGGCGGCGGTCGCCATTGTCCCCGCCGCCATCAATTTGAGATCGCCCCCGGAAAATTTCGAAAAAAATTCAGAAAAATTGGGGGAAAATTAGGGATTGCAAAATTGAGATGACCCAATTGATGAAGATGATGAAAAGATTACAACTTCAATTGAAAATTTTCAATAGCTATGATTCGAAGAAAAGAAGGGTAGATTTGGGGATTGAGATTTGGGGAAGAAGATGAAATGAGAAAAAGAATAAAATTTTATTGGAAGGTGAGGATTGGAATGACTGAAATGCCCTTGAATAGGAGGAGGGGGAGGAGGGTGATTTGGTAATTGAGGGGGGTTTTTTTTGTAGGTGGGGAATGGTGGAGGGAAAGCCTCCATTGTTGTCCAAATTTTTCCAAATTTATGCAATAATTAAAGAATGTATTATTTATATTATTATTATTATAAAGATTAAATGAAGCAAAATCTTGGAAGGGATGGAGGGAGGAATATTAATTAATAAATGGAATAGTTATAAAGAGAAATTGATGGTTGATGGAGTGATGATAATGACAAGGTTCTAAAAATGATAATGCATGCATATTAGGATAGTGGTCAATTTAGGTATAAAACAAAGGATAACATCAAGATGAAAATAAGTTCAAATGATTATGTAGGATGTCCTTTCAAAAGAAAAAAAAAAGTAACAGTTATGTAGAATGTAAAATCTACTATATAGGTTGATTTGACTGGTTAAGAATCTTCGATGTAGATATTTTATATTGTTGAATTCAAATTTTAATATATACGCTTAATTGTGGAAGGATTGTCATATCATATATTTTTTATTAGAGGAGGCTTAGCAATAACTGTATTTACAATAGAGGTGAAAAATTCGTTCGAACTATCAGAATTCATTGTGGAATGATTCCTCGTGTCATCGGATTCTACTGAATTAAATGGTATCCGATTGTATATACTTCTTATGACTTTATGTTTGCGTAAATTTAAAAAAAGCATTTAGGCTTTAAGATGTGTTTCTTATTGGATTTAGGATCTAGTTGCATACTCCGAATTATTCATATTAATATATCGGGTTGGTCTATTCCATTTTTATAATTCTCACACTCGAATAAAATATATGTAGGTTTATATCGAACTGAACATATTTAACTCAATCCTTTGTGCGAAGCATCACATGTTAATTGGGCCTAGCTTGGGTCTTTTAATATGAGAAAACTTGCAATATACGAAATATATTTTAAAACTAGAAAAGATGAAATCTTGAAAGCAAAAGCAACTTTGAGATAGAAGCTACAAAAACTATAGAGATTAGCTTAGTTAGATTGCATTAAATATAACTTTTCCCCATGGAGTTGATTAATTAATCCATAAAATAATATATAATTCATACTTGATCCATTTGACTATGACCAATAATTTAACACCTAATCTATGGTAACAAATGGTTGTTCTTTTATTGTAGTTTGTTGGTTAAATTGAACATTGCATAAAAAGAAATCATGATTATCCATTAATTTTATTATCATTAATAATGAGACAAATTATTTTATTGGAGAAAACACATATTCAACACATTGCATATATATATATATATATCATTATATACCATTTGGTTAAAAAAAATTAATCTTTTTACTCTCAAGGGTTTGAAATGGAATAACTTCAAAACTTGACGTAATATTTGAAAGTAATTTCTTTTGTTCACATTTAAATTTGTATTTGCGTTAAAAATAGTTATTAAAGTGTTAAAGTATTAACCAAGGTGGTAACTTCATTTGACATTGTGATTCGAATCTTATTTATACATCTTTTATAGAGTAAGAGTGTACGAACAAGTCGTACAAACCACATTTGGTTATGAATGAACTTCCTAATTGGGTAAACGTATACCACTTGTGATATCAAAACGAAGTTGGAGGTTTATTTTTCCTAATCCCAGTTCAAATTAATAATTAAGAACCATCCCAATGCAAATTAATAATTAACAAATCACATAGTAAGTTGTATTTAAATATGTATAGCACCATGGCAATAGAGTTGCATTGATATGGTCTCTACTTATAAAATGGAGTTTAGGTAAAAACAAAAATTGTATTGATTTTCCAAAACAAAAGAAATTAGAAATGCTTTGATATTCCAAATTATGACCCATTTATTCTGGAAATTTGCTTTGGATACTTGAATTTTAACCACTCCATTTGACCTAACATTTTAGCTATTTTTGAGAAAAGTTCATCTGCCAAATTAAAATCATCATCAATAGAAAGCACCTTAACTTTTTGGTATAATTAAGACATCATAAAGAGAACATAAACTTTCATTTCCCTCTTCTTGAGCTCACAACTTTTAGGAAACAAAAATAAATAAATAACAACAAGAAACACTAAATAATAGTAATTGACTAATTGAATCAAATAGACTTCACATATAGGTAAAGCTCAAATTTATGCTATATACAATGATTAAATTTAAGCTTTCTAAAAAAATTGGGTAAACTTTTATATCTTCCATTAAATTCGGTTTCCGAATTAACACTCCATCACATCGAATTAAAAATGGCAGTGAATAAGGTATATTAGTAGCATGCTTCCAACATATGTACGTAGACTTATTCTAAAACCCTAAGATCCAAGGAAAAAGAACTTTGGGCCATAATAATAAATAAATTACAGTATTAAAAACACACATTATACAATGACCACTTTTTTAAAACTTTTAATGTGGGATTTAATCCATTCCTAACTCCCTTATCTCCCTTATTCAGATATTTGATTCAACATAATCCCAAAATAAAAGTGATGATGCAAATATCTCAAATAAATTGGGAAATTTTCTATTTGTCAATTGCCATTGTCTTGGTTCAATCATTGGAAAATGGACAAGAGGAAAAAAGCTTCAAACATGTCTGGAATCTTATGTGCAATCTAAAGTCAAAAAGCTCTGTTTTTGTTCCAGAAAAATAATATATGCTCATCCCAAAATACAAATTTTATTTCTATTCTATGGAGGAAATAAAGTTTTTTTTTCTTTAAGATTAAAGGTTTAATCTTTAGTCTCAAATGTTTTTTTTAGGCAAGTATGGGCCTACGAAATTAGTTTTACCTACTACTCCTTCATTACTTTCTTGTGACTTGGTTACAAGGTAAACTATATCGGCATTATTTAGTAACTATTTGTATGCTACAAAATTCTTTTAGCTATATTATCATTATTATTATCGGTGTAGATTATGATTACTTTGTTTTTCTTTTACTTTGTTTATACTTTGTTTTATTTATCATTAAATTGGTTCTTCACCCATAATTTAATGATGTACAAAACAAACTAATTATTACTTTGTGAAAAAACAGAATAATCATAAAATTTTCCTTATTATTATGTTTAATATAAAGATAATATGGTATTTGAATTATTTTGCAAATCTGGTATCATGATTTTAAAAATTGCAAAAGGTGTTACAATTTTATTTTTTTTAAAGTCACTATGCATATTCAAGCATTCCATCAAAAAAATTCTATCTTATTTATTTTCTCAAAAGATCGTGATATGTAAAAGTTTGACTATTCATTTCACTTTATATAACAAAAAATTTTAAAACTCTTGAAGTTGGAAACTCCTTGAAAATATGTGTAAATGCGTTGTTGCTAAAGCATTTAGCAATACTATTGAAAAATTTTAAATATGTATCTCTGAAGGTATTGTAGTGTTTCTCCATATATGATTTCTGGTTTTGCAAATTAACTAAACAACTTTCATTAAAAAACAAACAAGCCAAATGCTTATATTTGATGTTTTTAAATTGTTGTTGAAAGGATACGATGAAATAAGAAGGCAATAGTATGAACTACTCCGTAAAAGCTGTGACGAGGAATATGAAATTTTGGGTCTAATGACAACGGAACCACACCAACATATCACCGAGTTATATGTTGGGCACAAATTCCTCATTTGACCAGCAATAGAGTAAAACATGGACTAATCACCACCATGTTTGTCAACATAGTTGATAGCACTGCTCAGACTTGGTCTTCAATTACCACAAAGACCCAGTTTTGGAAAACAGTTGACAAGCACATTCTGCTTATAAATACCCTATTAAAATGTTGATACAACTATGTTATCTATTTATCTCTACTTTATTCACTTTGCTCTCTCTTTACAACTTTACTGACTTGACCGGTAGAGTGTTTTAAAGATCTAAGTCCGTCTCATAGAAAGAGGCCAACGAATTAAACCCGCTACCCGAAATCTACCAGAAGGCCTCATTCGTGTTCAGTTAGTCATTAGGTTGTATTGATTATATGATTATATCATCAAAATTTAAATTGAAAATTTAAGCAATTAAAGCATTGAATTAGCATTAAATTACAACCTTAAAATCAAAAATTAACGTTAACATCTAATCCGTACCGTCTCTATAACACTTCCCACCAAACTGAATCCACTTTCAAAAATCTCCAAATATTTCTTAACCGCTCCACTTTTTTCTTCATCTTCTTCCAAAAACGCCTCCCAAAATTTAAACTCCCAAAATTATTTTTCAATTTTAATCTCAACCCATTTCTCCATTTTCATTCCTCTAAAATGGGTATAGAATCAAACACCATAAAATCTCAGCTAGTGTTAGAAATTTGCTCTCTTTCCAACCTCTCAATTTCATGTTCTCATCAAAGGCATGATTTTTACTCTGTTGATTCACATTTTACCGACTGGTATCGTCTTCTCGGAGTATGTTTGTAAATTTTTATGGAAATTTTCGAGGTTTATGATGTGCTCTGGTGAAAATATTGGAATAATGTGTTTGTTTTACAGGTAGAAGAAGATGCGGAAGTTGATTTTATTCGAAAACGGTATCGGAAACTCGGTAATTTACACTTTCTTTAGTAGAATTTCTGTCTTTCGTGTTAGTGTTCGAGTCCATTTCCATTATATTATTTGATTAAGATCGTTTTGTGAAAGTTATATTTTAAAAACAATATTTTTTATGTCGGTTTATGTTTGTGTATGTTCCAGTTAAATTGTGCAACATGTTCTTGATTTTCCGACATTGTTGATGTCTGCCTTGCTATGTAGCACGAACACTTCTTTCAGTAGATTGCATATTCGTGTCCGTGTCTATTTTATTTTTGATTTCATTTGTGAGCTACTATATGAAGGTTATATTAATTTTAGAAATTACGTTTCCTATATCGGTGTCCACATACACTTTCCGTATCGATGCAAAGTTGTAACAAGATTGATGTTTGTTTTGTGTGTTTGGTTATTGGTGTAGCATTGCAGCTTCACCCGGATAAGAATAAGCATCCCAAAGCTGAGATTGCATTCAAGCTTGCCCTTGAGGTTAGAGATATTATTAATTAGATATATTATTGTTTATTCAGTCATTTTTAAAATCATATTTGAAATCCAATGTTGGATATGCAAATTTTCAAATTCAAAAGTTAGTCCTTATGGTCAGTAATTGATTTTAAGAAATGTCACTCTTTAAATTCAATCCAATAATCTCCCACTTGCACGTTATAATTTCTCAGATAAACATCGATTTCAAATTTAACTTTTGTAAGACTTTTTAATTTTACAATATTCCATTTGAAAGTAACAATCTTCCGATACAACATACTCTTACTCAAAGAGTGACTTCAAAAGAAGCGTCTTTCGTCAAATTTTAATCCATCAATCTTCCAGTTGGAAGTAGCAAACTTTCCACTTGGACGGAACACTATCTCCTAGGGACTTTATATGCAGTATCGAGTATTTATTGCGCTCGCCATTATATATTCATTAAAACAATTTTCTAACTGAAAGTAACAACTTTTCAACCCAATGTTACATCCGGGCGTAACTATTTCTTGCTTAGAAAGTGACTTCAAAAAGTATTAACCTATCTTATTAGATTTCATTCACTAGGAGAAGAAAAACATCAAAACGCACATCTTAAGAATCTTTTAATCTGACATTCTCCCACTTGAACGTTACAATCTCTTACTTAATATTAGAGTAACTTCAAAATTGTCATTCGCTAAATTCAGATAGAACAATCTCGTTAGAAAATACCTTCGATAAATTTTAATCCTAACAATCTCTCACTTACAAAGAGAAAGAGAAAAGTCCCCAGTTACCATTATTTACTGTTTCTTAAATATAGTGGGTGAAAAGAAACTCCAAAATAAACGTTTAAAAGCTGAATTTAGTAGTTTGTATTAGTAACCTATCAATTAAAATGGTACTATGAAGTGTTCTCTCATGTGATTCTCACGTGACACACCATAAATATGAAGCAGAACATTCAATTGTAACAGTAAATGCAAGTTAGGTGTGATTGCATTCATTCATTTCTAGCTTTGTCACTATCTAAGTTAAAGGACGATTTAATCGTGTCACAATCATGTTATATGTACTACAAATGATATACAAAGATTATGTTATCGTGTCAGAAATTGACGGTCCTAGTTTATCTTACGTGCAGGCCTATTCGTGTCTATCCAATGCAGAAAAAAGACGAGCCTTCAATTTAGAAAGACGAAAAAAGTTCTGCATCAAGTGCAACAGAATCCCATACCGAAAACACCAGTCGGACTCATGTAAACGTTCTAGGTCGTACCGGGTTCTGAAAGAGAGATTCAGAGAGGAAGCGGAAGTGATGGAGAATTGTTTAAAGGCTAATGCTGCATTAAGGAATAACAACAATCAATCTCCTTTGTTTAATCCGTCTGAGAACTTGTATCATCGAACTAACGATTTTCGATGCGGATTGAGAAGAGAATCGCCGATTTTTAATCCTTCTGATTACGTTTTTGAAGGGTATCCTCATGTTCGGAATCGGGTTTTTACGAAGCCTGAGGAGGTTTGGTATTCAAGAAGACAAAGTTCGTCGAGTTATCATCAGAGGAAGTCGAAGTGTGATTCTCCAATTTTTGATCATAGATCAGTGAACAGGATTTTTAAGAGTGGATCTGCTTGTGTTAGTTCATAAACTAGGATTAGGAGTTTTAATGCATGAGATTTTCGTAGCTTAGAGGATTATTTGAAAACCAAAGCTGGTTCCAGTGCTAGTTTTACTAAAACATCCCCGTTTGTTCGAGAAGTTATAGAGCGTTTTCAAAGTTCGTGCTCACTCAACTACAGAAAACAGTTCTATAGTTTTTGTCATACATATATCCGAAAGGCACTCTTAATTTTCCCCATTTGCTCAGCCGAAAACATTAAAAGTCTTTCCTCGGCCATAATTCCCGTCATTCTCCTTAGTTTATACGTTATGTTTCTGCTCTTAAACAACTCTTAAATAACTTATCAATGTTGAGCACGCATGTACCATATAAAATAAAAATGAATATTCTCATACGTATCATGTGAGAACTTCTACTATGAACTGAAACAGTAGTAGAATTTCTGGTATTGACTATTGAGTAGCATAAAGACATTTCATTCCTGTATATATTTTTAAGAAAAGATACATAAATCGATAGCAATCAACTGTTATCTATGAACAACAAACAATAAACAACAGCAGCTCAACCAAATATTCTGTAGTTCCATAAAAAAAGAAAAAAGTGTTGTTACTAGATTTCAAAATTGAGAGGAATGTTGAGTCGCTCTAACAAGAACTGTGCCCGATACTTTACTCCAGAATTACAAAAAAATTCAAGATAATTTTATCAGAAAGCACGATAACGTTACAACACAAGTTCTTATTCTTCTTCTTTTCTTGTATTGTCATTTTTAGTTACTTTAAGAACACCACTATCCACCAATGGCTGCAGCTCTTCATGGACTAGTTTCTTTACTTTGGGTTCGGACGATTCCAAGAACGCTGATATAACCTTAGCACTGCATGATAAGAGCAACGTGGTTAACATTGAATACCAAATTCACTGGGTAAAATATTGCCCAACGATCACTGAAGTTTTGACTCTGTTTCAAAGAACTTCAGAGTCATTCCGGCCAATTTTCGTACAAACACTCGTTGCAATATCGACCTGGCACGTTAGACAACTGACTATATACCAACTAATCGCCACATTGGACAATGACGTGATTCTTTACAATCTTTTTTGGCTCAAGATGCCACGTGGTACATTATTTCTACCATGTCATCCATAGGAATCACACATGCCAGATATGGCTTTAGGTGGCATATTGTCAAACATTTTCTTGTACACGAATTGGGCCGAAACGACTTCATTGAAATCAAATGTAAAGTTCAATGATTTTATTAGACTTTTGTGAAAAACGACCCAAACTTCAATGACTGTTGACGTGGAATTTGATCATTAATGTTGCGGATAACCTATCGGTTTGAATGGTAAAATGAAGGCTAACCTGTGTCCTTGGGCCCAGGTCTTGCTGTTCCCTTTCAGAGCTTTCTTCCATAACGTGATAGCGAACTTCGGGCAATCCAAGATTAGTTTCCTTATGGTTCTACTAGAGTGGAAATTTTCAAGCAAATGCTCCTTTTTTGGTTCTTCGGATTTAGGCTCAGCTACAAGAGACGCTATGACTTCATACAAGGCGTTCAACTTGTCGTCCAATGTTGGCTGGAGAATGCCGCCATCACCCCCTCTTGCAACCTGCATTTGCAAACCGAAGACAATAACTTTACAGGTAAAGACAGCCGACTTACTTGGATATACCTGATGTGTAAACGTACTTCAACTATAAACTTATATGTTTAGTGCCCGTTTGATTCTCCTTTTTTTAGTTCCTTTTTACTATTTTACTCCAAACATGATATAGTTTGAGAAACAATTATCTATGGCTATAGTGGACGAAAAATCAGGAAAGCATCTACAAGTAACAACGAACAACAAAGAACCAAACAGGGCATTTATAAGTATAGTCCAATTTTGGACATTCAACGCAGGAATATGAACCACCAAAACAAAACTGACTTACCTCATATAAGACTTCTTTACCAAAATTTGATTGGAGCAACTCGCCAGCGTTCTCTATACATACATCAATGATACTCTGCAGGACAAAATAGCATCTGTTTTAGTTTTTTCTGGAAACAGGTGTGCACATATTTGAACTATATATGAAAGAGGCAAAAGTGAAAAATGCGAGTGCCCCAAAAGAAGTTAGGAAAAAACAAGAAGTTGGATAATTAGAGTGAGAGTGAGAAGAGAGAGAATGAAAATCATCAGCAACAAACCTCGGCAAGGCCACTGCCGACCAAAAGTTCCTGCCTTCTTAATGAAGGATCTTTCTTTCCACCCTCTACAGAGGGTACATTCTCGGAACTCGTGCTTTCCTTTGCCCCTTCTTCTGCAACTTTGGCACCGTTATCCTTCTCATCACTAGATTCTTCATCCTCTGCAGACTTTTGGTCAGGCTTTATTTCTGGTTCACTCTGATAATTGTAAGACAAGTAGAAAGTCTTTCAGCATAGTTCCATCACTAGTCTGTGCAACAATTGAAGGGTTATTCAGAAGTAAATTTACTCTGATTACCTTGGAACTAAGAGAAGGAATTGACAAACTGAAAGCTGCCATATCGTCAGGACTGAAATACCGTGAACAATTTGGATGAAGGAGTTGCAGTATTGGGCGCCTTCCATTCTGAAATTTATATAGAGCAGCGAGATGCTCAGAAAATATTTATCATGAAAGAAGTAGGGTCAAAAGTAGAGGATAAAATTGATCCAGCATATATGCCTGCTCGTGCTACACATAAATAACTAAGTAGAATATCTTATCAATCGACTGCAAGATAACGTGACTCATAAGATGAAGGAAGAGACCAGAACCTTGTCTAGAACAAGCTCCTTCAAAATGGTTTGTAGCTCACGGATGACTATCTGCAATCAGGAGAGTATGATAAGCAACATCTTTCAAGGGAAACATTTAATTACAGAGGCAAAATTGTTTCTTCTGAGTATCATAATTTAACTAACCTTCGTAATAAGCTTTGTGTCATCAACTGTTGAAAGAATGCAGGCAAGTACCTGGCTAGCAAAAATCGAGTAAATATGTCAGAAAAATGGAATATGAAGTGAAATCACAGATGAAACTGAATAGGATGGCCACAGGAAGAAGCATGACCAACACATCAGGGGGGACAACCCTTGAGATCTACACATTGAAAAAGGAATCATTACCGTGCTTCCAAATTGATCACGAGCTACCTTGCCTATATGCCCTTTCATCCCTTTGACAATCTTCTTCCTTTCCTGGATATTAGGAAAAATATATATAAGATACATAGCAATCGCAATCAACATGATTAAGGACACTGTTTTGAGTATTATCATTAAGCAAACAATTAGGCTTCTCTATCTTCTTAGATACTAAAGATCAGGAAAATCTCAACCAACCTTAGCACTCCCATGCTTAACACAAAGCATCCCAACTCTTGATCCCTCCCTTGTATGGATCATTCGAACAAGAAGCGAACTTGACAGGTGCTGAATTGCTTCTGCTGCAGCAGACTATAAGGAAAATGGTAATTGCATGATATAATTAATATCTAGCGCTGCAGGAACAAATGTGCTTCTAAGATGTTCCAAAAATTCCGTAAGTAGTCGAGCTCACCTTATCAACTATACTAAAATATTCTATTAGCAACTTATGTAGGATAGAATGGTCTACAATTCCTTTCTCGAGAATTGGTTGAATAACAGAAGTCATGTGACGTGAGACAGAACCCTTTTGTAAGTTCAACTTTGGGATCACATCAAGCAACCTGAATGAAAAAAAAAACAAATACATTTATTGCGGTGGTGTATAACAAATCACTCTGACAGGCCAATACCCTTTTATGCACAAAGTATTTTGAAAGGTACCGTTCTAGTTACCTGGTCTCTTTCATCAATGTAAGGTCCTTGAACAACTGAAGCTCGGTAGAATATAACTCCATCAGAAGTTCTTGTTTTTGAGTTGCGTTTCCAAGTTGGTATGCATGCTCAACAACTAGAAAATTAAGGGGGAAAGTTATGAAATGCATTAGCAAGCTGGTAAAATATGAAAAAACATATGTTTGTCAGCAAGCAAAATACAACAATTATCCTGCTAAATTTGTGAAAGTACCAATTACCAAATGATAAGACATGGAAAGAAAACAGATTTACTAGTTTGAATACTTTATCTCAAGGCATACGGTCAACCCCTAGAGGGATCTCCCACAGTTCAAATAAACAACTATGAATAATTAGATATCTAAAAAGTTATCAAAACCAAACTATCCTGCCCTTCGTCCGAAGCAAGAACAACCAAACATCAACTGAGCATTACTGCAATTAAGCCTACAAACACCATACTGTTCATTTCAGACTGGGATCACACTATTGAGTAGGAAATAAATGTTGAATCCAACAACAGAGTAGATCAATTTATCATACATACACGAAGACATAAAACAATGATAACAGCAACAACAACATAAATTGCATACCAAATGCATCAGATATGAAGGAAATTTGAATTAAAACAAAGAGGCGCCAACAAGACATACCAACAGATCCAACCATGTGCCGGAGAAGCGAAGCAACATGCCCTCGCAGATTGGAGATAAACTCAGTCAGTTGCTTCTTAGAAGCTGCAAAAGATGCAGTCAGTTTGTTTAGGCTTCAATCACAAATAGGTTTTACGGATAACCAGAAAAGGTATTTGAGACATTTCGCCTTCCAATCCAAAACATACCATTATCCAGCATTTTGTTCACCAGGTGAACTGCGTACGTGTTGCGTGCAAAATTAAGAAAATGTGGCTTAAGCTCCTCAAATACAGAGTCCCTTTCAGCTTGTGAACAATACTTAACGCAGGTCTGATACAAGAGAAACAGAGTAAATGATTAATGCTAGACGCTACAACACGCGAAAGGGTAACTAAAGAGTGTTGTAAGGTGAAGAGAAAGGTCAACGCTTTGTTTAGCAATAAATACTAATGCTGCCAAGCCAAAATCACCTGTAGAACACGAGAAGACACATGGGAGCTAGCGATTTCTGGAATCTTGCCCTTCATCTTTTGTAAAGCTACAGTAACCAACCTTGAGATAATTACCGACAAAAAGAAGTGTTAGAAAGACGGAAATATGAATGAAATGAGAAGCAAATTCAAAAAAAAAAAAAAAAAAAAATATAACCAAGTTATAAACTTTAAGTGCATGAATACATACTTGGACCTATCTTCTTTGCCAATGTCACGCTGCCTCATCTTCTCCCATAGAGTAGCAAGCTCCTAACACAATAGCAACAAAAAATAGTTTCAACATAACGTTACTGCAATCAAACTTACAACGAACATAACTATGTGGCAGATGGACACGGATACAGGAAACATTATCTTTAAAATACAACCTTCATAAAACAGCCAACAAATAGGGAAAAAATGAAATGGACACAGACACCAACACAGACACAAATATGCAGTCTGCTAAAAGGAGCATCTGTGCAACATATAACATAACTAGAAAAACACCGAGATTTGTACCTTGACCATATATGGCCCAGGAGGAGTTATAAGGCCCAAGGCACGCTGGCAGCCACATAAGCAAGGAGCCGAAACTCGCCCCTAGGCCCTATTCGCCCGAGAAGGAGTGGTTCGCCCCATGGGGGTATCACAACCTAATGGACTCCCTGAGGACAGATACTGCCACGCTGCGTTCCCACAAGGAAGAGAAGGATACGGTTACTGTTCCGTTATCCTTGGGAGCACTCTGAGGGCAAAAAGGAGAATGTTCCCTACTAGGGCAACGATACCCAAAAGGGCCTATATAATCATCCTTATTGACATCATAAAGGTACACAATTCCATATTACATTCTTCGACTCCTCTAATTTGCTTTAAAAGTTTTCTTTTCTCTCTACCTATACTAACTTGACCGTAGGGTCACCGGAGCTCCCAACCCCTGTGACTTTGTGCAAGTCCGGCGGTCGGAGAAGGGAGTATGAAGCTCTTTTATTCTTCACAACGATTTTTGGCAGAGTTATAGTTCCATCTTAAATTCATTAATCAAACAATAAAAGCTTCTACTACAAATACACATTCAAGTTTGGAATTTGATAGGCAATACAGCAACAACAACAAAGCCTTAGTCCCGAAATGTTTGCGGGGTCGGCCAACAGGAGAGGCAATATGAGAACAAAAATGAAGCATACCTGCTCCAGAGTGTAATGCCTCTTTCGCCTTTTCTTCCTAGCTTCCACCAATTCCTACAACGAAAAACCCGAAACAAAATCAGTAAAATTCACACTAACAATTCTAATTTCCAATTCAATCCAAATGAAAGCTGATAACTTTACTAGCAAAACAACATCAAATTAACCAAAAACAAACCTTAGCGCGTATCCGGCTCTCTCGTTTACTCTCGGGCTTAACGGTCTTCTTGCTATCCGATTCATACCCGCTTTGTGGTTTTTTGAACGGCTTGAAGGGCTTCTTGTCTCCATTTGAGTTCACAAACTTGGGTTTTTTCGGAGCTGACGTGTCTCCGACATGTTTATAATCTGAACTTTGCTTTCTCTTGTTCGATTTGGTGACGTCATGCTTCTTCGCCGCCATTTGAGCGGAGGTTGAGTTTCAGTTGCGGTTGGGGTTTTTTGAGGGTTTTAATTGTGATTATGTCAAATTGGAAGGGGAAGAAGAGGGCTAATGGGCCCAATTATGGGCTTGAGGCCCGTTTTATCGAACACCATGTATGAGCCTATATTGGGCTTGGCTAGATTCGGTCCGATAAAGTTTTTTATTTTTGTGTAATCTCGTTTTCGTAGACCGTCTTATTCGAACGCCCACACCAAATTGGTTGGCCTGAGTGGTTAGGTACTCTTGTTCCTTTTAAGAGGTTTAGGGTTCCATCTCTAATATCGTATGAAGCAGTTCAATTTGGCCAGCACTTATATCACTTATACAGGAATTTTTTGTTGCGAGCGGAAATTAGTCTAGCATTGTACAAATTTACCACGTGGTCAGACCAAAAAAAATGAATCCACAATCTTACGCTTTCCTTTGAAGCGTAGTAGCCATTAACCTTCCTCTAATAAATAATGATTCTATTAAATTTCTGTGGATATGGTGCATTAAGATTTTGACAAAATTCTTAATTTATCTAATATTGGTGGATTTTACTATTTTGAGAGGAAAATGGACAAATATTGCTAGACAATAGGTGCAAAGCAAAGACAATATTGTAAATAGTTTAGAAAACCACCAAGATTAAGAACTCAAACAGACTTTAAAACTAGTTTTATATGGTTTGATTAGCCGAGTTTTAGCCTGTTCATTCTCAGCTTGGCAAAGAAATGAACAAACTTGAGCTCAATTCGAATTCCCATCATGTTTAAGCTTGTGTATTAAAAAAATTATTTGTTCTTGATATTCATTTTGTTTATAGGTTTTGCTTGTGGATAACTTAAAAATTATGTTCATAACATAACTAATAATTGATACTATAAAACTACTTAGTTTTATTTGATCTCCTAGATGTATACATTGCTAATGGCAAAATTATAATACTTATATTAAAGAATTTATTTTATCACTCGAGCTAAATAATCTCGAGACATCCTAACAATTGTAGAATCTCATCTTCAAGAGTTAGAGGTGGCAAAACCATCCTTGCTTGAAGTCATTTCAACTACTAGTAGGTCGAGTCTCCATAAATTGGTCTTTAGCTCTGCCTATAAACACTATTGTCAAAAAGATAATTGCATCGAACTTTTTCAGAAGTCTATATATAATTATCACAATCTAATTTATTTAAAAGCTTATTTAACAGAATCTATTTATAACCTTTCTACCCGATATTTTACATCGTTTGATAAATATACTACACAAATTACCAAAAAAATAAAGAAAGCAATACTATATACTACACAATACAAATACAAACACAACCAAATATGTCATCAGTCAATTATTTAAACTAAAAAACAAAATCTAACATGGAGAGGTTGGGATATTTATTATTATAAATCCAAATTCCAAAAAAAGAAAAGTCACTATTGAAAAAAATGGTGCCACCTGTTTGATGTAATGGTACAGTGGAAATTTGTCGCAAATGTGGGGGATGAGCCACCTCAGAAATTCATCTCATTTCATTTCATTCTTACTGCCACAAAATTGTTTATTTTCTACCTGAATTTTTGTCTATTAATTTTGTACTCATTCCATTTTGTTCTTATACCATTTAGAAATTAAAATTTTGGGTTCAAATTACACATATCATTGGATGCTGTGATGCTACTAAGTTTAGTTGTTACAGTTATATTTATGCCACAACATTGGATGCTGACATGTCTTTTGTAAGGTTCACTTTGAAGATGTTGTAGAGACTCATAGTGAAAATTGAATTCACTTATCTAAAAAAGAAACATGTTCAGGCATCTGATTTTTTGGGAGGAGAATTAGCCTATATTTATTACAAGTAGCATCCGTCGAGTTGGATTGTACTCTTATCGAACTTAATAGATTTATGTATAAAAAAACATTGAGCCCAAGCTCAACCCATTACACTTGAAAGATGATATATTTGTGATCGAGTATCAAAAAAATCATAATCTTGAACCGCATACTCTTCATTCATATATCGATGATTGTACCTAAAATGATTGTTCTATTGTATATATTTTAAACTTGACTAAAAATAACTTAGTTGGACAGATCTAGACTAGTCAAACTGAGTATCATTTACTTTTGTCTAAATTTGATGTATATACAGATCAAGACAGATCGATTAGACACATGAACTAATCTACCAAACTAACAATTGCAACAAACAACAATATTAACGGTACAAAATATATAGTTGTTTTAGCATTCCAATTACAATAGTCACTCCCTACATCTCCTTCACTTACCGCATAAAATGGTATCATCTCCGATCCTTTATAGGAGATTTTCACACTAAATCGAGTTTATGTGCTTGATAGGTTATACAAGTAGTAATATATATATATATTAGTATACCCTAAAAATCTTAAATAACAACTCGTTAACCTTTTGTTGATATTAAAAAGTACAAAAACTATTTTAAAACTTCTCCCTTTCATAGGGTTTGAATGATTCATTTATATAGTAATTGAACTCATAGCTAAATGATAAACTAGCATATACCATTTATGTTCAAATTCTATGTTATTAGGTGATATGTCACAATAATTTTGAAATGCTATAATAGTCACATGACTGCATGAAATATATTTCTTAAAATGTTCAGTGCACTTTACTTAGGAAAATTTTTAGAATCCAACGTCTATTTGGTATCAATTCATAAAAAAATATGATGAGTATTATTTGTTGTTTTGGATTATTAGCAAAACATTTCTTTCTTTATTAGGTACAATTTTTCAAATCATAATCCAACCCACTATTTGCTATATCATCACTCACAATTTTCAAAATATGATTATTCCCCAAAAAACTTGGTATAACGAATCAATGTATAGACTTTTGCCTATATGTTCAGTTTTGACTTCTTATGTTTTGTTATATTTCACATTTTTGGTAAATTACATTCATAATCCTGTACTTATAAAATTATTAGTTTTTTACTTCCCTCCTCTCAAAATGATAGCGACTCAAATTTTTTTGTCAAATAATATAGTCATCATTAAATATCAATTAAAAATAGAAAATGAGAGTTAATCCACAAACAAAATTTATTCGTTGTTTAGTATGACTTTTGAACTTTAATTATATCATTTAAAAATGAAACAAGGATGACAAATATTTTTGATTATTTACCCTTATCAAAATGATAATAATAATAATAATAATAGTAATGGAAAAATATATCAAACGATTCCATCAATATGTAAATAGACGAATGATGAAGTGTTTTTTCGTTCAAAAACGGAATATGTTTTGCAAAATTAACCAAAAAAATCAATAATATGGTACATTGAATTTTAATGACATGTTATGTTGGCTTTATGATATTTCGTGTTGATTTAATGACATTATTAGCATCTATCTATCGTAAATTGATGCAATTGTAAGGATTTTATTTCATAAATTTATATGTATCACGATGAAAGCAGAGTAAAATAGATTTTTTAATGTAATTTAACCATGTCTTTAACATCATAAATACACCTGAATTAATTAACTAAATTAAGACTTAATTAACATGATCTCACCTAGAAAACATAGGTTATAATCATCCACTTATGACATAATAGTCACCACAATCTTATTAACTAAGTAATACTTTTTGTTGCTAGCTTTTGGGTGATATTTTTAACTACTAAATTGAGGTGATTAGTTGTATCAATGTTTCATTTAAGTGCTTAAATATATAAATTTATGAGTTGGGATTTTTATTCTAAGCATATTGAAAAAAAAAAAACAGAGAAGAAAAAGTGTCCACATTAATTTATAAGTTATAAAAGCTAACAATATGAGGGGGAAAAGTGAGTTATAGAAGTATCCAAAGGAAGAAACTTGGAAAAAGGTTAGAATCTCATCATGATTTTTTTTTTATTTATTTTATTACTCTTTAGATTCTATTTTATGTCATGGGATTATTTTAAACTTAAATTCGTTGAATTTTACTATGGCTTGGTTATTCATTTGGATTTTTTTTGGTTATTCATTTGGAATTTTTTATGTATACGTGGAACTAGCATAGTTTTAGATGTGATTACAAAGCCTCTCAAAATGGTTAATTGGACTTGGATTTAGCTCTTATAGAATGTTTTGCAATGCGATGATCTGGTGAACCTCTAATATAGTAAACTTATATGGAGAGTAACAAAGTAGAAAATAGAAGAGGCATATTGAAGATAAAGAATGGAATGCCTTGTTTGTGATATATATGACAATATAAATGTAGCGTATTTATATTGGGTGAGATGTTGTCATGATATTTCATTATTTCTTTTCACTCTTATATATATCTTAAGCGGCAATGAAATAATGGTCATACCTCTTCGTAGAGGTATGTGATTGTAGTAAAACTTACTTAATTATTATTGATCAGTACGTACATATTTATACAACAAATTTAGCTACCGCAACATTCTATACATGTGAGAATCCTAAACATGATATAATTGAATAACTTGAGAACCAAGACTTATACGATCTAGAATGTTCTAGACTGACGAACTATTCTATCAAGGTACAAGAGGTGGCAAGAATCCTCATTGTCATCCTTATCCTTTAAGGTGACTTAATTTGAGGAGATATATTTGCTATAACGATTTCAATTTGATATCCTTGAGATACTATGCATGGTTCACCAATGGAAAGAGTAAACGTTCCTTTTACATCGTTGATGGCATATCATGGGCATCATTTGGATCACTAGGCCTTTGATGGGCCCAACATTTCAAAGAAGCGTGCTTGTCATGTCTTTCCGGTCTTCCCCTTATATTAGTTGGCTTGGAGTATGATGACGAGAATTTGAATGTTATCAAGATGACAATCTTGATGATATAGATTGAAATTAGTGAGACTAGAGAAGAATAGTGACATGTTTAATTCAATGTTTTTGTATACTAATGTGAGAAAAATTGTGGAGGAACTTCCATTACGAGAAATGTAATATTAATTATTTGTAGAAAGATGGAAAGACAAAGAAAAAGAGAAGCTAAAAATAACACAATCTCATCCTAATGCACAAGTTTACAGATTAAGGTGCTCACAGAATTCCATGGGTTTTCAATTAGATTATCTATGTGTTATCATCTTGTTCGGTTTATGAGATGCTCTGGGTATTTCGCGAAGATGTTTATATATACTTGGTTGACGTTATGGGCATGTTTAAATTTGTGGGAACGAGTATGTGATTAATTCGGTGAAATCATTATGATTTGACATGTAGCAATTGTGAATTGTATTAGAATGACAACTTTCATAATTAGAGAGTACATTTTTTAACAATTAACAATGTGTCTGGTTTTGTTAACTTCCACCATTGATGTTATTCACTATGTTAAAATTTAATTCTTATATTAATTCTTATATTATGTAATCTTTAAATTTTACTAGAATTACTTATCGAGATCCACCAAAAAATGTCTTGATGGTTATTACATTCCACAAAAGAGTGTGAGGTCATGAGTTTAGATCCCATGATTGTCAAAACGAATGCTCAAAAAGAAGATTTAAATTTCATAATTGCCAAAATAAATGCCTAAAAAAGAAACACTAATCGAGATTTGTTGTTTAGTCCGACACATTATTCACCTAAAATTTAGGGCACAGGAAAAATATGGATGACTATTATCAATTGTAAACCAAATATTTCGTGTCCATGGAATTAAAATAAAAACAGTAAAGAAAAAAAAAACTAGTCCCGCCCAATTCAGATATGTACAAGTCCATAATATTAATTACATATGTGAATATTTAAATTTTAAAATATAGATTTTTAGAGTTTTTTTCATTGTTACTTTGTTTTTAACAAAGTAATCCATTACTTGCTTCATATTACCATTAGATTAATGGGATGAAAGTTGATTTAATGATGAATGAAACAAAGTAACCGAAAAACAAAGTAACCATGGCCTTCACGTAAATTTTTATATATATAATTAAAACTTAACTAAACAAAATAATATAATTAAAAATAAAAGATAACTTGTCAATGTATTTTATATGATTTATTTATACTACAATTTATTTCTAACTTTTAGATAATTTATTATTGGAAGTGCTAAAACGAGAATTTAATTTTTAAACTCGAACTCATAAAACTAAATAGTGTGTTAGATTGAGTTTGAACTAGATATTTTTAGGTGTAAGCCTATCAAATTTTATTTTATTTTTTTCTTTTGGGAAACCTATTAAATCCCGACTTTAGACCTTGCAAAACATATCCATTTAAATTGAGGATGACAAAACTTTTTGCACTTAAATTCTAAACTATAATCAACAATAATTTTAGCATTTTATACAAATATATAAATTTCAATAATCAGGCAAATATAACAAGTATAGATATGTACATATGTACATGACATATATATAAATTATACACATTTACAAATATGACAAGAAAATCCACCCTAGACTAAATATTTTCCATTAAGGGAAAACATTAATTATATTTTGACAATACTACCAATTAGTGAGCTGTAATTTACCAAACAATTGAAAGAAGGAAATAATTTAAAAAATAAAGAAAATAGTACACTAATTAATTTTCCTTATTATTGTACAAACAAATTTCCTTAATTTCCTTATTATTTTACACACAAATTTCCTTAATTTTTTGTTTATGTAAGGTATATCAATGTTAAATTGAAAGGGCATAAATGAATAGGATCCTTCTTGATTGGACCAACTACTCCATGAATATTTCTTCTTTCCTAACCTACATTTTAATCATTTTTGTTGTTTGATTAAATCTTTTAATCATTTTGATGCAACCCAAATGTCCTATCTTTGGACCCTATGGATGCCAAATTAAAATCACTACTAATTTTTTGAAAATAAATAAAGAGAAAAAAATAGCTTCGGTTGATTTTGCTTTTCGGACTTGAGTGGAAAAAATATTCAATAGTTAAAATAGAGGAGACTTTCTAAGTCAATAGATATTAGGTATATTCTCTATCGTAAAACTTTATTATTAGGGTTTTTTTATGGTCACTTTATAAAAAACATAGTAACCATTATTTTGTCCATTAGCACCATTAGATTAGTGGTATGAGATGTGATCCAATAATGATAAAAATAAAGTAGTGATTACTTAAAGTAACCATAGAAAGCATCCTACTACTATTATTATTATTATTATTATTATTATTATTATTATTATTATTATTTCTTTCGTAACTATTATTGTTATTATTACTATTATTTATTTTACATATATTCAGTCTCCTTATTCACCATTCAAATCAAATTTTTGAACTTGCGGTGGTGATGGAAAATTTGAGAATCTTAATCCAAAATATAAAGCACATTCATTTCATAGATGCAAATGCCATAAGTTTCTAAATTGAATATTGTTAACGCTCTTAATGATCATGGCGTTGTGGAGTTTATGGGTTCGGTTGTGTTTGAAGACCTCGAGCCATGTAGATTAGTAAGTTCAGTTCGTGTAAGGTTGTATTTACTAGAAGAATTGCTAATGGAGTTGCACATGCTTTGGCCAAATAGGAAAGTCTCTAGAGCAATCTATTGTTCTTGCTAATTCAGTTCCTTTGTGTGTTGTTAACTTTCTTTCTGCAGATTTTCCTTCTGCTGCTGCTAGTTAATTGGCTTTTGTTTATAAAAAATAAGAAACAACTAATTATTTTGACTAAAAATACATGTGATTATACTTTCTTTCTTCTTTATTTTTTTTTTCTTATAAAACATGTGATTACAAATTGATAACAGTCAATGTGCTGAATATAATTGGTGTAAATGGGCTAAATTGCATCCATGACTATGAAATATGTGGTTTCTTCTACGGTGATATTTGAACTTCAAAATTTGATATTATGACTCATAAATTTTAAATTTATTTTCATCCATGACTTTTCTTTTATCGTTCATTGAGAAAAAATAGCCATAACGACCTGAAATGAAAAAGAATTTGAAAATTTTAAAGTTGTTTAACCTACATAAAACTTAATAACGATTTAAAATAACGATTTTAAAGTATTTTCCTTCATAATTAAAGAATAACTAAATGAATTCAAATACCAAAAAGTTTAAAAATTAAATATGTTTCAAATTTCATTTATATGCGCTAATACAACAAACAACTATATATTATTGGAACGATTACATCGATAATGTTATAGAAGGAATCATAAATGAAAATAAGTGCAAAACTCTAGTACCATAATATTAAATTTTGAGATTTACGTACCACAATAAAAGTAAATGCAAAGTTCACAAACCGTATATATATATTTCCCGTATAAATAGCGGAAACGTTCTCACCATTCAAGAAGGTATGATATATCTGGACCTCACTTTTCAGCTTTTGTACGAAACTACTATTTTACCCAACATTTAAACACCTTGATTGATCTACTCAATGTAAACAACGATCCATAAAAATGTGGTATGAGTTTAAACATAACTCTCGTAATTGACGTACGTTTAGGATATCAGATTATTACTTAAAAAGTGTACTAAATCATTGAATTAGATGGTCAATAAAAACAAACATAGCAAATTTCGTTGATTTCTCAATTCAAGACATGTCCGACACCTTTTATATCAGAATTTCGAACTCGAAACTTACTTAATTGAAACTTTATTTAATCGACTTGAAGCTTGTAACCAATGTAATGAATCTCCAACATTATAGATTTGTAAGGGAGGAGAGAGAAAGGAACAAAGTTAGTGTTTCTTTCTCTCTCTAGCTCCCCAAAAAATAAAATGTTGAATGTGGGAGTGTTGTTGTTGTTGTGTTATGTTCTGTCAAGTGATAGAGGCCAGGCTAGCATCTTTGCCATGATTGACTTATGCTGGGTCCCACTTTCCCTTCACTGTCATCCCACATGCTTGTCTCTCCTCTACCCCATAGCACTCCTTTCACCCCTAGTCCCACCGTTTTCCCTGTCCTACCCCCTCTCTTTATCCTCCACGTGTCCTCCACCTCACTCGTTGCACCAAAACCCCCCTGCCCCCCTCCTTTTACCTTGCTATTTTTATTTTGTTCTCTTCCTAATCATCTCTTAACAAATGTAATGCTATTATAAGCCTATCTTACATCAAATTTGTAGGGAAAAACATCCCAAAATCTAATATTATATACATATCTTATTTGTATGGTTTTCTTTTTTTAATTAAATTTAGCAAAATTTATTAAATATTTAATTATTAGAGCGGTTTAACTAAAAGAAATCGGAGTTTGAATATTTAGAGTTTTCACGATTTTGGAATGTGTCGATTGGATATTTACTTTGCTGATATGTCTCAATAGCTCACTCTTCATTTAATGTTCTCATTACCATCGTTTAATACCACGTTCCTTAATAAGGTCTTCTATTGTCGACGCAACTAACTCCAGAACGAATATCATTCTGTTGTTTAAGTATTGCATTCAAAATTGATTTTACGTTAGTTGTTGAAATGTAAAAAAATGTAAAAGATCATAATCTTAAATTGTTGAAATAAAATATTATAAACTCAGTCCACCAAAATCATGATGATCGCCGTCTTTTTATTTTATCAAATGTTATTTATTTTGTAGTATATATCTTATTTTTTCCACCAAAATTAACGTGATCGCTATTTTTTATTTTGTCGAATGTTATTTATTTCACAATGCACATCTTATTTTTTCACCAAAATCAATCAATATGATCGCCGTTTTTTCTATTAAATTCTATTTTTTTTCACAGTGTAGTTTTTATTTTTTTGTTGTTGTAAATCTTTTAGCATTAAAATTAAAATAAATAAAAGTTTATAATATTTTTTTTAAAATCATACTTCAAAAATATTTGATTATAACATTCACTATTGTTTATTCATGTTCAAAAAACTCCATCAAATACTTAATATACTCTTATTTTCATGTCAATTTTATAACGAAATTTTATTATTTGGTATTCAATATTACCCAAAACAAACATTAATTTACAAAAACAAAAAATTTAAAAATAATAATACTCGTAATAGTAATATACTTTATACTATAATTATTTTAAACGAAAAACGTCATGATCACCTAAACTCTACCTATCGCTCAAAATAAAGACTTAGACTGAAGCGATTAAATAACATCGGTGTTCGTTCAACTAATTTTCAAGTATATTTGACTAGATTCTGAAGGTCTTCAATCGCCCTAAGTAGCACCTAGGGCTTTTTAACATCAATATAAATAAATTTACCCCCAAACTTGTTTTGTTCTCTTCTCTTATTACAAATAAAAAAACTTCTTTTTTTGTTAAAATAACAAATGTACTACTATTCCAACAGTGCAGCTAAAATTTAGCTTCTTCCAATTATTTCTCTCTCCAAATATTTTTTTGGGGCCGTTTCAAATAAAACTGTCGGCGAAAGACGTTATTAAATCATATTCAATTAGGAAGGCCACAAATTAAATTAATTATTATATACTCTTAATTAGTGGCAATTAGTATTCACTAATTATTTCATTCCCTTAATTAACTAATTAATCAATTTCTCATATTTTTTTCCCTAAATTTTTCCATAGTTGCACCCAAATTAAATCAATTTAAAGCTGTCAATTTCTTGCTTACCAAACATAAAAAAAATTAAATATTTTCCTGTGTCTTATAAAAATAAATGTGATTAGTCCTTCTGTGTCATTTATATATAATTAATGCTTATTATTCACTAGCTTACAGAAAAAAAAAGCTGCCCTTCCTCTGTTTTTGTGGTTCTTCTTCTTCATCTTCCTCAAATTTTTTTTTGGTTTGATTTTCTGGTTCAAGGTGCTGTTTTTTCTCTCCATGAAGATGCCAGTAAGTACGTTTTTCCTTAATTAATTGAATTGAAATTGGGTTTGTTGAGTTTAAGTACTCTGTTTTTTGCTAACCAAATCTGGACTTGATTGGTTAGATTAAGGCACTTTTGGGGTGTTTTTTGTGAATATTTTTGAAAAGATTGTGGCTTTTTCTATGTTGGTATGAGTCTATTGACATTTGCTAGTGTTTAGGATACTAAATTTGTTTGGTTGTTGTCATAATTATACTTATGATTCCTCTGTTTTTAGTATGTTGATGTTATGTTCTGTTTTTCATTGAAGTTGTTGACTTGATTTGAAGTGTAACATACTAAAAAATAAGGATTTATGTGATTTTTTTTTGTGTTCCCCATGCTTAATTACATTCTAGAACTTTGAAGAATTCAATTTGAATTTAATCAAATTTTGAATCATTTTAGTGTTTTTGATTTGATTTTTTGGTATATCATATTGGGTTTTTGCAACATTTTCAATTGGCATTTTTGTTTATATGTAATCTGATTTCAATTTAGTCAAATTTCGAATCATTTTAGTGTTCTTGATGTGGGTTTTTGGTATCTAAAATTGGGTGTTTGTCAAATTTTGCAGGTGGCATTTTTGTTGCTACTGGCACTAAGCTTTTTACAGTGCATTAATGGAGGAATTGATGGAAGAATAAAGGAGAGGAGAGGATTGTGTGATTATAAGCCTAGTTTAGACACAAGACCACATAGTGTATCAATTTTGGAGTTTGGTGCTGTTGGAGATGGCAGAACTTTGAATACAATTGCTTTTCAGAATGCTATTTTCTATTTGAAGTCATTCGCCGATAAAGGCGGTGCTCAGCTTTACGTTCCCCCCGGAAAATGGCTCACTGGAAGCTTCAATCTCACCAGCCATCTCACTCTTTTCTTGGAGAAAGGTGCCGTCATTCTTGGATCTCAGGTAACACCCTTCTCTACTAGTGCTGGTTTGTTTCTTTGTTTTGAAGCCCGTTTGTGTTGTTTTACTGCGGATAGTAGATATAGAGTGTTCGGTTAGGATTTAGAAAAGTCGCTTATTGCCAATTAAACATTGCCCTCAATGGGCATTATCTAACAATCCTTCACTTTTTTGTTGTGTTGTAGAATCCGTATCACTGGGATGTTTTGGAACCATTGCCATCATACGGTCGAGGAATCGAGCTTCCCGGAGGAAGGTATCGGAGTCTAATAAACGGATATAGGTTAACTGATGTTGTAATAACAGGTTGGTGATTAAACGTGCCCGTAGTTTCATTTGTATCTCTTTTTTACTTCCCTATTCTCAGTCTAGAAGAGTGTGATTATCTAACGTTGATTAACGGGATTAGGTGATAACGGGACCATCGATGGCCAAGGCTCGGTTTGGTGGGATTGGTACAGTTCTCATTCTTTGAACTACAGCAGGCCTCATCTCGTAGAATTCTTAGAATCAGAACGGATAGTTATTTCGAATCTTACATTCCTCAACGCTCCTGCATATAACATTCATCCCGTATACTGCAGGTAACTAGAATCTTAACAAAGTGTCTTTATTTTTTGTGATTGAACGGATGTACTAATGCTGATGCTTACGCAGCAATGTGCTTGTTCAAAACATGTCTGTCTCCGCTCCTCCAAAATCCCCGTACACCGTTGGTATAGTCCCAGGTTAGTTGAACCAAATTCATTTGTCGGTTGGTTAGTAACTAGTAGTTGAAAAGATGTGTACTTTATCGCTTTATGATGTGAACATTAGAGAGCTTTTTCTGATCTTCCGCGCCGTAAAACTTGAATTATTGTTTCTATGATCATTCTGAATCAATTATTTGTATGATCATTTTCAGATTCTTCGAATAATGTGTGTATAGAAGACAGCATTATCGAAATGGGCCACGACGCCATCGCTCTCAAATCCGGATGGGATGAATATGGCATTGCCTATGCTCGACCCACCACGAACATACACATCAGAAGAGTCCATCTCAAATCATCAACAGGCTCATCTATCGCCTTCGGCAGCGAAATGTCCGGTGGCATTTCGAATATTCAAGTGGACAACGTCCATCTCTATGACTCCTTAAGCGGGGTTGAGTTTCGAACAACGAAAGGGCGGGGTGCGTTCATGAAAAGCATCTCCATTTCAGACGTCAAAATGGACAACATTGTCTTAGCATTTGCTGCCATTGGAGATTACGGGTTACACCCCGACAAAAACTTCGATCCTAACGCCATCCCAGTACTCGAGCAGATTACAATACGTAATGTGACCGGAACAAACATCACAATTGCTGGGAATTTCACCGGAATTTCGGAAGAATTCCCCTTCACATCAATCTGTTTATTCAATGTTTCATTAATTGTTTCAAGTTCATGGACGTGTTCAAATGTTAAAGGCTCATCAGCAGGTGTTTTCCCTGAACCGTGCCCCGAACTCTCAAGTTCTTCACCATCAGGATGCTATTCTGTCCTGGATTCTTTTGGAAAATCTGCAAGTTTATGATACCCTTTTTCACAGAAAAGATGGAAAAAAAATTGGATTCTTCTCCACAGTTTATTACTGCCCTTAAAAGTTAGGTCAGATTCTTTTTGAATAAGACATGTCTAGAGTATTTGTTCCTTTTGTTCTTTGGTTTTTTTCTTTTGCATTTTTCCATGTTCAAATCTGCAGATTATTTGTACAGCTTCATTTCTTCATTCATGTGTAAGAAAATTTTTGGTAGTGATTTTTGCAAAAGAAGAACCACAAAGTACTAAGCAATCTGTTGTTCAAAGTTCAAAGTTTACGGTTCCATTTTTCGAATCTGAGTTTTTCGTTTAATGGCCTTTTTTTAGTTCAGTTCTTGTTGTTTACTATTTATTGTTGCTGATAGGCAAGTATATGTTCACTATTTTCTTTTTGTTAGTTACGTATAACGGTTCTAAACGTTTATTCCAACGTAAGAATGAAAAACAAAAATAAGATCCAAGGAGCGATGTTCCCTCGTTGCTCCCATTTCAATCCCCAAGTTATTGTAGCCTTTTGGGATATTAATGATGAACATCTTAGTAAATTAAAAAGCCATGAGAGATGGTCAGGTCGTGCTATAAACGAGTGAGAATCAACAATCAATGGAAACTGCCCAATTGCATACAATTGGTAGCATTGCTATTGTCGTGCCACATGATGAGATCGTATTGTGTATCTCGCATATATCTCTTGATCATTCCACGTGACTTTACATAGTATTACTATCCGATATCACACATTAATTATTGATACATGTTTAGTCCTTTTCTGACTGTCTACTTTAACGCCACTCACCCCGAACTTAATGGTAACAACCTGAGTAGGAATCAACCATTAATATTTCAGATTATGTGTTTCCGATAATAAAGATTTTAATAGTAGCAACCCGATTGCGTACAGTTGGTAGCACTGCTAAGGTCGTGCCACGTAATGAAATCATATTGAGGATCTCGCAGACGTCTCTTGGTCATTTCATAATATTATTCGATATTACACATCTTACTAACAATCCTCGATTCTTAGTACGTATTTAGTTCCTCTTCTTCAATTGCGCCACCCACTCTAGACGGGATCCGAACAACCTTGTCTTGACATAGACAGAGTTTGGGACACACAATTTTGATTTGTATTCAAATGTTGGAACTGAGCTAATGTCTGCACTGCATGTGTGAATGGTTTAGTATCTTCTTTTGGATGGAGTCCAGGCTGGAGACATAAAGAAAAATATAGAAAGTTCATTGACGAATATGAATAGAAGAATTTGGCTTTTGTTGAATTATTGACATTTTTTATGTTTCTTTTTACTGTGAAACAAAAAGAATAACTGTTTCATGGATAAAAAAGAATGTGAATGTGGTCACCAAATTAAGTTGGAGTATTGGCTTTTCTTATTTTATTTGTTTGTATTTTATAAAGTTGCATGTGACTTTGAAAATGGGTATTTTTAGAAAAAATAATGATGATTAATTGATGTAATATTATGGTGTATCAACTATTTAGTCACATTTATCCTAAACATTAGGTAAACATATTTCTTTATTAATTTTTTATAAAATATTTTTGTAGCAACCCAATGAACAGCAGATGATGGCAGGATCGAACATGCCCAAGTAAAAGGCAGCCTTAAAAAATGATAATAATGAAGTAAAAATGGAATAAATATCGCATTGCATATGAAAATCTTTTTATTATAAAAGATGTAAGTTGCTAGTTAGACAACTTTAGATTTTCGAGAACTAGTTGGAAGAAGTCGATTTTAAGTGACTATATAAATTTAGACAGTCTAGTCAATTCAAATCAGATTCTCGATTTTAACACAATAGTATTAATAAGGTGGCTTTCTAAGATATGTAGAATTTTGAAGTCCAAAGTTAGATATGGAAAAACGCGGCAATATATTGCATAATATTGAATGTTACACCTTATATATCGAGAGTAAATCAACAAAAAAAATTGACAAAAATAGTTGAACAAATACTCATAATTTGTTTGATTCAATTATTTTTTCGAAAAATATCTGTTACTAGTTGTTTTTCAATACTCGTTGCTGATTCCAATATTCACAAATAGTGGAGAAGGGGAGCTAAATGGTGCAATATGATGAATACGTGAACTCTGTTTTATTTTGGATACTTTTATGCATTGTGTGTCATTTTTTTCAAAGATTTTGTTTATCCATGCTAAGAGACATTGTAATAAAGTTGCTCATGAATTGGCTCAATGGAGCGAAGCTAGAAAAGACAAAAGTAAGATTAGAAGAAACCCCTAATTGTGTTCTTCTTTTTCTATTATCTGATGTTTTTTCCAACTAATTTTGTTGAATGAAGTTCATTGGTTATCAAAAATAAAATAAAATAAATACTACAACATGTTACCATAATCAATAATTACTTAAGATCCTTATATTCAATAACATGTTCACGTTGATCTCAAGCAAACACTTTATTTTTATCGTTTAGATAAAATAATAGAAGGACTACAAAAATAATCCATTGAACAAACCTCAATGCATGGATGTTTACTTCTACTTTTCCAGTAAAATAAAGAAAAGGCCTAATATTAACAAAATATCTATTGCTTAGAGTTTCATATTAATTTAATGTTTAGTTATTTTTGAAACAATTAAATATTTAATTAAAAGCTCAAAGGATAAAAGTAGAAAAAAAAAACAAGAAATTGTTGTTAATATTTAATAAGTAAATGAATGACTGCAGTCTGAGCAGGTGAAGTTGAGTTTGAATGAGTAATGATAAGCTGCAGACATGACATGGTAATGGGATTGGGGACCTCCAATGTTGTCATTTTCATACATTTTGCAACATTTCCATGTGAAAATCATGCCATTTTTTGCCCATTTCTCTCATTTTGCCTCTTCTTTTTTTTTTCCTATTTTCTTTTCTTCTTTATTTTGCATTATTGGATAATTAATACAATCAATTATTTCCTCTTTTATTTTTATGGACCACATCCCTAATTAATTTGATATAAATTAGTTTTTTTAGTTCTTCTTGTAATAAATTTGATATATTAGAAAATAATATTTGTAGTTTAAAAGTCTTTTTATTATTATTTTTATTTATTGTTGACACAAATTAATTAGGTGAAAATAAATCTAAATGGTTGTAGCTCAATTGATACGCTCACCAACGTGTGAGTGAGGAGACCATAGTTTGAATCATGCTCCTTACAATTTATAAAAAAAATAAAATTAGGTGAATATAAAGATTTTTATTTTTCCATTCCAATTTTAAAAATAGATTTGAAAAACGCGCTATTATATTTTAATTTACAAATTGTTTAGTATCATTTTTTATTTATTTTATAGTTGAGGTATTCGTAGAGTCTACTTTCAACCAATGCATACCCATATATTGGAAGATAATAAGATAAATTTATGTGACATAATTATCCTGCATGAAAAAATTTATGAAATTAAATGAGTTAATATTGCCTATTATCTAAGAAAAAAATATTGCCTTTCATACAATAGAATTATATATGAAGTTTACTCGGAAAATCTAGTTTAACTTTGCTAATTCCAAGTAAACACCAACAAAACATTTGTAATGGATATGGGTCACTTGTAAAACAATAAAACTAGGCTAAGATTTTCATAACATTTCACTATTTATTATTATTTTCCAATGAAATTAGAATCAAAATGGACTCATATTCTACTTCTTCTTTTTTAGATTTTGTTAACTTTTCATGATATATATAGTTTTTTTTAGTTTATTGGTTTGTTCTAATTTTGGCCCACCAATATTATATATATTGAAGCTTTTAAGTTGAAATACAAAAGACCTAAATCCTTAAGTTTTCTTTTTAATCTTTATGGGTCCTTATTAAATACAAAATCTCGTTATTTTATTTTATGTATATAAAATGTCACATTTTTTCAAAATTGAAAGTGGGACTTACTTATGGACCCTATCTATAATCAATTAAAATTTCCTATGCATAAAAAAGCAACAATCCATAGCATTTTGCTTATGTGTAAATGGTTTTTTTAGTATACAATTTGAAATAAAAAAAATTAAAATATAATTATTTGATAAATAATCGTAGAAACTTTTCAGTTTATCTTATAATAAGATTTTAATAATTCTTTTGAAATTAGATTAATTGTTTTCTAGAAACAAGCATATTAATTAAAATTCCCCAAAGATCGCTGAAATTTGAAATAATGGAATTCTTTTTACTCACTCTAAATTGAATAGAGTTTTACAAATATTACTAATATACAAAAACTAATTGAAATATTGTCATGGCATAAAAAGGTTGATTGTATGCTAATGAGCACAACACATAATGTGTCTTATTTTGATGGGTAGCGGGATTATCATACCATACTTGGTAGACATTTTGAGTTTTAATTTTATTATATCTAAATTTTAATTAGAGAATGAACCATTTGAAGGGTATATGATCAATTTCGAACATTTTAATCCAACTCATCTACCAATGTAATTGATGCAATCTTTGTTTTTATAAAGTATATCGCGTCAAACGTTAACTTGAGTGGTTAAGAATTATCAGCTGTTTAAATTAGATCTCATGTTGAATTTCTACAAATGCTACAAAATTTAATTTAGGAATAGTGTAGTAAAAGTTGCTAGTCGTGCCGCTAAAGTCCTTTAAGGACTAATTGGAAATTAGGCGAGGAACTGCTTGGAGATATATCAGATTTCGCGCATCTAGGTAGGTATAATCGGTCCAAATAAAATACTTAAATTTTGAGTATATAGATAAGTCTAATCGGCCGAGTTGATCCAAATCATATTACTTGATTTTGAGCACCTAAGTAGGGACTAACGGCGAGTGGGCCTCCGTTTAGAACAATGGGGAGAACCATCTCAATGATACCAACCGGCCTCGAACCAAGAAATCGGAAAACGTAGTACCTCTAATTTTGTTAATAAAGAAGCCCATTGTGAAATCCAAGCCCATAAACAGAACAAAAGAGGCCCAATAATCTAAAACAAAAGAATTTAAAAAGTTTGAATGCCCTAACGCAAATTCATATCACCAGAGCGCGCCACCCTTCTCCGCCTCTCGCCGCCACCGTCGCCGGAGCTTAATTTCAGGTAAATCATAACCGCCTATGCTCTTATTCATGTTCTTATGAGTTTTAAAGTCTGTAGAAAATTACATGTAAGCTTAACTATGGACTTCAATTAGGTGAATTTTGTAACGGCTACAAACTTATTTTTGATTTTTCATTCGACGTCATGATGCTGTTTCAAATCTTATAAATGAAACAGAACAGCTATGAAGATGAAAAAATTGCTTAATTTTTGGATAATTTAGCTTTACGAGGCGGATTTTATGTTTAATTTGTATATGAGCTGATAAAATGTGTGTTTTTTAGGGTTTTAGAGTTTACATTGAAACTCATATGCTGTAATTTTGAGCTGTGCTGCTTAGAAATTGATTTATGTACTGAAATTGAGATGAAATTGTGAAACTATAGATATAAAAAACTATGTTGCCCGTACACAGATATGGGTAGGACACACAAAACGTTATTTCTAAAACATAAACTTCATAAAATAGCCTAAAAAATGGTGTTGGACACGGGTATGGGTACACAGTGGCGTAGCGAGGATTTACACTTTGAGAGGGATAAGGCCCATATTAGAGGTGGCGCCGACAAATATTAGGGGGGCTGTGAAGTGGCGTAACCTACCTTAGTTAGCTAGGGGTGTCGCCGGAGCAGGGGGTGGCTCTAGCCTACCCCAAGCTTCGCCACTGCATGTACACTAGTAAGGAGAAGTGTCCGTGTAACATAGATAAAAAGTATAGGGAGAAATGTTGAAAAAATGTATGATATGAATTTTTAGAATTTTAAGATTATGTGTGTGTATACATTAAAAAGAGTGCATACGAGTCAGAAAGTAGAGGGGATTTTGTTTTTTGATAGATTGTAGAAGATGATCTAGAAAATACAAGGGATTTAATGATCATGTGATTAAACTCCACATGTGAGTGCCCCTTATTGTAGAAGATCATCTAGAACATACAAGGGATTTAATGATCATGTGATTAAACTCCACATGTGAGTGTCACTTAGTGGCATTTGTGTCCGGTCCAAAGCCGGGGTAAAGGAGGGGGGTTGCGGTAGGATTGTGGCGGCCATCGTGAAACATAGACGCATCTTATGATATGAACCAAAATATTGAATCTTTATGATGGTTCACGTTAGCCGACCCGAATCATTTCGGGACATAGGCTCTGTTGTTGTTGTTGTAATGATCATGTGATTAGCATTGATCCAAATGTTCTGTACAAGTTTGAATGTGCAACATAGACAGGATTGACTAGTTGTTTTGTTTTTGGGTGATATTTTTAAGAGCGTTGAACTATATACATGATTTGATATGCTTTGTTTTTATTCAGGACCATGGTCTCATCAGATATCAGGGACCTCTTAACGGCATTTAGTCCTTCATTGGACTATTTTGCAATCAGTTCTGGAGATGGTCGAATAAAGGTATATTGCTGATCACTTCTTCGTGGCTGCAAATGCTATGAAGTTTGAAATTCGTACAATTCTCTTCTGCTTATTTTTAACTTATCCATTTTCGTTTATGTTCAATTGAATTTTATCCTCGTTTTTTCATTATTAATCTGTTAAAATTTGTCTCCCCTAACATCTATTGTTCGACCATGAAATCCTGACACATGCTTTCATATTCTCAGATTTGGGACACCGTGAAGGGCCAGTTGCAAACAGAGTTTGCCGACATAACCTCAAGTGATGCAGGACTTTACAGTAAACCTGAAAGAGGTCATCTTTCTGTTGATTATACGTGCATGAAGTGGTTGTCCCCGGATGGAAAGGTATTCTTTTATGTACTTCGAGTGAAGATGGTGGTATTATTTCTTTTCAAATCTCCAACTTGGTCGTTTCTGATTTCTGCTTAAAACTGCGAATAATAACAGAAAAAGAGGAAGCTGCGAACTTCTTTATTGGTATTAGGAACAGGCAGTGGTGATGTTCTGTCACTCGATATAGCTGCTGGTCAATTGAAGTGGACAGTCAGTGATTGCCATCCTGGGTGAGCTCCTTGCCTTATTGTTTGTTTATTACATTTTCTTCCTTAACTGTTGTCGTTAACATAGTTGTTAAAGGCGCACCTCAACCAAGGCTCCCCCCTGTGCGCCTTTTTTGACCAAGGCGAGGCCCTGTTTCAAAGGCTGCAGCCTTTGTGTGCGTCACCTGTATAAAGAGCCTTAGGTAATGCGCGCGTCGTTCACTTATACGGTTTTTACTAGGGTTTTTAAAATTTTACTGTTTTGTTTTTGAAAAAACTGCTGATTAATCCCAACCACTAATCTAATTTAAGTAGGACTTAATCTTAACCTTTGATCTTATTTAAGTAAAAATACAAACTAAATAAGAAATGTTAAGAATCAGAAGAATATAGAAAAACTAGAGGGGAATTCAGAATTGATACGTAAAGTAAAAGAAGAAGAACAAAGAACAGATTGCGTTCAAACAGAAAAAGGAACAAGAACAAATTGTGATTTGGGACAGAAAAATTATTTATGTTTTTGTACGTTCTTTTTGATTGACAATGAAGGGTTATTAGAGTAAGGGGCAGGATTGAGTAGGCACCTAACTTGTGTTTTTATGTGGTTTGGTGTTTATTTGTGTGGTCATAAGTGTTTTTTTATGTTTGATATTGATATATATGTTAGCTAAGAATAGATTATATTAATTTTTTTAGTGTATGTGCCTCGTGTTTCTAAGGCGCGTGCCTTGCGTAGTGCCTTTATCCTAGGCTCCAGGACCTGTTTGCTCCTTTAGCAACTATGGTGGTTAAGCACGAGTTGTAATTTTTTCTTTTCAAGTTATATGAATGGATTATGTCTATATAATTTTCTGTGCTTTCAGACTTCTGCTAAATGTGGCCTGTCTTAGGATTTTGTTCGGTTATGCATCTCCATGAAGCAAACTGGCTATTCCAGTTTCATCCTTGTACGGCTTTGGCCACAATGCCTTAGATCATAGATGTTTAGCATTGCTGAAGTATAATGAATATCGCAGCTATATATTCTAGTGTTGGAATCTGTAATTTGACTGGTTGCTCAATATTTTCCACTCTGGATGTGCAGGGGTGTTAGTGCTATTGCATTTTCTAATCATGATTCATGCATTTACACTGCCGGTGCTGATGGAATGTTCTGCAAAATTGATCCACAAACAGGAAATATATTGGGGAAGTTCAAGGCTTCTACAAAGGCAATATCCTCTATATCTGTTTCACCAGGCATGTATTCTCCACTATTTGTGGCAACTCTTTCTACTCTTCCTGCCATATAAATTACGTTAAGATGGATGGAATCTGAAATTAAATAGTTTTGTGTTTGGGTGATAGAATTACTGTAAATTTAACAATCTGAGCTCTCACTGAATTTTGGTGGTGATCATCAATGAAACATACTTTGTAAATGAATGGGATTAGGAGTAAATAGATTGAGAAAATCTTGCCACTTGTATTGTATGATTCCATTATAGTTATTAATGGCAATGCTATGGAGCACCAGGCGCAAATAATGGAGCCACTTTTTGTAAATGGTAGGCGGTGTTTATGGCTCACACCAAGTGCGCCATAGAGCAGTTAGTCAAGGCGTGCCATAGTGCACAACCTGGTTTGTATAGGACTCTGCTAAAAATGGTGTATGGGGGGGGGGGGGGGGGGGGGGGGGGGTTAGTTAATTTGTTGCAGGAATAATATTGACTATTAGATTAGACAAAATCTAAGTAGCAATACAGAATAAGAAACAATAAACAACGTTTTAAAAAAAAAGCAGCAGCAAAACAACAAGAGCTTAATATAGAAGAGGAGGGTGAGATGATGAGTAGTAGTTATATTAGCCTATTACTTAGAATTTGCTATTTTTAGTTGAATAATTGAACATCAGATCACGAATTTGGGGTTCATTGCATTTTTGGTTTCAGTTATGGTTAAGAATTCCGTCATGGCTTATTATTTATTCCATTTTTATTTTACGGATTCATTATTTCTTCTAATTATTTGTGTGCGCCATGGCTCCAGGACCCCCTTGTGCTATGAGCCTCTAATAACTATGGTGATCACTAATGAAACATGCTTTGAAAATGAATGGGCTTAGGAGTAAATAGATTGAGAAATCTTGCCACTTCTATTTTCTGATTCTATCAATTGATGCTATTTCTATGCATCAGATGGGAAGATATTGGCAACTGCAGCTGCTCAGTTGAAGACCTTCAATTGTTCTAATCACAAAAAGCTGCAGAAATTTTCTGGTCATCCTGTGAGTGCTAATTTTATCATCAGCTTGCCTTTATTTACAAGTCACAACTTTACCTTTTTTCATTACTAATATTTTTTTTATTATTAAGGTTACATAAGTATGGTTTCTTAACATGTTTTGACTTCAAAATTTCTCCCCTAATTTTCAGGGAGCTGTACGGGGTATGATCTTTACAGAGGATGGAAAATACATTCTATCTTCCGCTGTTGATGAAAGGTACGTTGCTTTATGGAGCACTGATGGCGGTAAGAAGAAGTCAGCAAGCTGTGTACTCGCAATGGAGCACCCTGCTGTATTCCTTGATAGCAAGTGCCTCCAAATTGAGGGAGATGGTAATACAGGGCTATGTGTTTTAGCGATCTCAGAAGCGGGTGTTTGTTACACGTGGTATGGGCAAAATATTGAGGAATTACGTGCTTCGAAGCCCACAAAAGTTGCATTATCTATTGAAGATTCTTTATCCAAAAACCAGAAAGTTGGCTTACCTACAATATTTGGTGCAAAATTACAAAGCACAGCCAAACATACAGCTGCAGATATGTTTATAGCCTATGGTTTGCTTGTTAAACCGTTGTTTCAGAAAATAGTGCTGCAATTTGGTGCAGACATGAACTTGAATGTCTCTCAGGATGGTGTTTTGTTACCAATCAGCCAGTCGCTCATCAAATCTAAGAAAGGCACAGGTGTACATGGTCAAGGTAAGAATCGACAATTACTAATTTGTTTTCCAAACGGGATTGTTTTGTACCCTGAATGTTTTTGGTGGAAATTGGAGACCTATGCTCTTGAGTGCTCTCTTCTTTACAATCTGAATTTACGTTTTGGATGTGATTCTTCAACTATTCCTGGCACATCTAGGTGAAAGATCATATAGTCTTCTTTGAACCATTCCGATATCTCCTTGACACATCTTTAATTTGTTGCAAAATTACTAGACCATCTTATCATATTCTACAAATATGTCCTTCTGGTGTCCTCATTAATTCCGTTCAGAGTTAATTGTTGTATGAGATTTTGTTTTAGATATCACTTTTTTTAACTGTGTTTTCTTACTATAGCTTTTCCGAAATATCTGCTTTTTTCTGATGATGCTGTTTCCTTCTCTTATGTCTCTTACCTTGATATGATTCCATTACATGTATGCGCACTAATCACTTGTCTGATAATTTGGCAGTTACTGCACTAGACCGTGCCAATTTAGAGGATGCATTACTTCCTATTGCAAAAATTTCCGATCTCCATGAGAAAAGGCTGAGAGATAAGACCTTAAGTTTCGATTCTGATGACACTATGCTGGATTTGCTTGATGCCCGGAGTCAGCCTGAGTCTGTGGAGAACAAAGGTAATTCCAGAGATACTATGCTACGACATAAACCTGCCTATTTCAAGCTACTGGTCATATTCTTCTGATCTGGTAGTTAGACTAGATAATTATTCTTGTCTGATTTGTGGTTGAACTGTTTATTTGTAATTTTGGTCTTTGCAGTTGACATGGTGGAAGTTGAAGGCGTCACTGATTCCATGGAGAAGAAGTTGAGAGAATTAGATATACTTGGTCATAAAGGCGATAGTATGTCCTGCTCTATGCTCGACCTTGAAGCAAATATTTCACAGAGGAAGGTATGTTCTTAATTAGGTGGTTATACCCATTGTTTTATTAGTTTGAGCATTGTGATTCTCTCTCTCTCTCTCTCTCTCTCTCTCTCTCCCTTCAAAGTATATGGTTTAGCTGTATTAGTGGCTGTTTATTTTCTCTATTAGATGAGGGCAGCTGTTATGTCTCTGGAAACTGACGATGCGTCTAAATTACTGGAAAGCTTGGTGGTGAAATGGCAATCCAGGTGTGCTCTTGCTTTGTTGCTTAGTCTATGATTGTCAACTATTGATTTCTTCCATGCACTTGCGTAATTTCTTATGACCAAATTTTGTCTCATGGATTTGCATAACAATGTGTTTTATTGGGAATTGAACTTTGGTTGTCTTCAACAGGTCATGTAATAGAAAATATATTCTTCCCTGGATATATTGCATATTGGTTTATCGTGGCCATCATATTATGGCTGAAGAGAAATTGGAAACTCAGATGCTTGATGCTTTATTGAAGGTATTAAACAATATGAATATCAGTTGCTCTTACATGTTTATCTTTACTATATTACAATACAGAACTTGAAGTCTTTAATCATATACTTGATGCTTTTTTTTTTTTACTCGAATTATGATGTCCTCTTTGGCTCTTTCAGATGGCAAAATCTAGAACAACAGCTTTGCAACCTTTGTTACAATTATCAGGCCGTTTGCAGCTTGTTACTGCACAGGTTTGTAACTTCTTTTTGCTTGAATTGTTTCTCTGTGGTTTCTTTCACATTTGTTAATTGTAATTCTTTTCTTTTTCCCCATTTTTTCTCGGTGCAGATTGATAAGGCTAGCTTAAACAAGACTAGTGTTGCATTGGAGAATGACCAAACTGATGATGATGAAGATGATGAAGACATTGATGAACATTATTATGGGGAAGACGATGATGAATCCCAGTTGAGTAGTGATGATGACAACTAGATGTAATGACTGCAACAGGTGAACAGCCTTCTCAAATTTTTCTACATGCTTGTTGTGGTTTTGCTTGATTGTTGTGATTTTGACTCGACAGTTTTGGTAGATGAGATCTCTTAATTGACTACACGTCGAGCTGCCCTTGGTGGATTTCTTTTGTCGATTGCATCAATCTGTGAACATATTCTTTGGTGCAACATTAGAAGCGTGATGTCGACTCCTTTACAGTGTAACAGTATCTTTCCCGTGCTCCTTATCCGGTTGTTCTTACAGCCTATTGTTACCACCCTTCTCTGTGATCAGATTTTCAGTTCTAGACATTGATAGATGGGTATTTGGTATTATTTTATGCTCTAAAACGTCCTGCCCTGTAATTTTTTGCTTGATTTCAGGAATATAGGAATGTTTCTGTTTTAAACTTGTAAAATGGCAAATTTTGTAAGCTGTGTAGAGCCTTTGCCATAATAGCAACCTGGAAATCTATTATATAATTATCCATTTCTATAAACTGCGTTTTATAAATGTCAATGTTGCTACCTGTCAAAAACTCTTGTTTGTTTATTTATGTTTGTCGTTTGGCTCATTTGTTGTGGTTCAGTTAGTCTTCCAAAATGCAAATACTGTCTAGAGAGATTGCTTCAAAGATGATTTGCATCCTCAAGACTTTTAAACTGTAGAAATTCTCATATTTATTTGGTTAGTTAGTACTGATTTTTAGGAGTTTCAGAAACATTGAGGCTATGCAGTCCAAGTTAGATCTTAACAACCACTAGTCTAGCATCGGAGAATGCTATACTATGCTTAAGGGAAAATATCCAGCACTTCATGCTTTAGCATTTGGTCTTCATAATCAATTGCGTCCAAAATCGTAAAAAAACTAGGCCTTCTGAATCTCGTGACCTGCGTTGTCAAGCATCTAGTAAACATAATTCCACACCCTGAGGCAAATTAAGTGTTTAGTGGCTCTTAAACTTTATTTCCTGACATAAAAACCCTTGAACTTTATGTTACTTTCACAATGAAGTTCAAATAAACAAAAAATCGTTGAAAAATTAATAAGGCGATGAGGGTTAATAGGTATGCGATTATAATTCATGGTGACATGGATAAAAAATAGACTATAATATAGTCAAACTTGTTCATGTCATCATTTTGTTTACATATTTTTTGTTTTTTGGATTTTTAATGTAAAGATATGAAGTTTAAGAGCCGTTTTTGTTAGTAGCGTTATAGTTCAGGGGCCATGGATATATTTTACCGTAGTAGGTTTTGACATACTTTGTAATTTTAAAGAAATATTCTTGGAAACTTTGCATGGAGAAAGCTATTTATTTGAATGAAGCATATCTTATCTTTCTAATGCTTATAATAGGAGCAAAAGTTGTAAAGATAGCTTTGTCAAAAATGGAAGGCTAAGAACATTAGAATATAACTAGTTCTATTGCAAGAATTCTTATACACGAATTGAATAGATGGCAGTCTGCATTTGCAAGAGCTTTCTCGTAGATGGAATACAGAATCAATTCTTCCGGCAGTAACAAGCTTAGAATCTCATTCTTCTTGAATTAGGAAACATTACTGCCATCGGATTCCGTTGTTTATTTTTACCTGACTATTCTGCACCAAGTTCTTTGTCCTTTCCAGAAGGGTGAAAAAGTTTCCTCATTTCTGTTCCAATAGCTTGTCCGAACCTTTTCATATGATCGTACATGCATTTGGATTTTCATCACTGAAGATAGCGGTAATGTTTCCATTGCGAGTATTTTCATTGTAATCCCTACTGTAGTGATCTGTTGGTCTGCTGTAAACTGCACGTGGTGGAGTATGAATATACTCGTATTCTGTTACATAAGGTGATGGCCTGTGTGTGCTGTAGCTATGGGTCACATATGCGGGCTGTTGTGGCTCCAGTGGAGGTCCATGACCGTTTGGATACCCGTTCCATTGACTTCCGCCGTAGTTTTGGGCATAACCATAGCCATACGGGTACGGCCCATTTCTGTAGTCAGGTGGCTGATGATGGTAGATGACATGAACTTCCCCAACATTTGATGGTTGTTGAGACTGATTTGCATTTGTCTCTGCAGCAATAGGTGATGGTGACGGTTTCTCCTCCGGCGGTGGTGGGTCTTTCGGTGGCTCCGCTGGCGGTGGTGCAGCTGCTTCAGCTGGTGGAGCTTCTGCTGGAGGAGGGTTTGATGCTTCACCTTCTTGCGGTGGTTCTCCGCCTGACTGAGTATTAGCAGGTTGGTCTGTTGGCTCGGTATGGGAACATATCGTAGCAATCTTTCTTGTTTTCCTAATAGCTTTTATTATCTTTTCCGGATCGGCCCATCCAATCACCGTCAACTTCTGTTGAGGGAAGTCGATATAGAGGTCATATATACCTGTTGAACATGATCATATCATTATCAAATTGTTAGATAATTTTATTTAAATACTGAGGAGTTCTTCTCGGTTCTCACCATTGATGCCGTGTAATGCTTTCTTGATCTTCTGCACGCATCCGTTACAGTCCATTCGGACTTGTATCTCGGTAACTCGAGGTTTCTGCATAAATAGAACACAAATTAGTTCTGTATCGATGAGAAGTTAGAGGAGAGAGAGGGGAATATGTTACCTCCAACTCAGGAACCATTTTAGAGAGAGAAAGAGAGATGGAGAAGAGAGAGAGAATGGAGAATATGAAAGAAGAATAAGAATAGGTAGAATTTATTTATGTGCATACATTAGGAGGGAATATTTGAAAGGCAAAAGAAGTGGGGGGTATGGAAAGAATCTCCTTTTTGTTGTATTGATTATGTGATCATCATTATATGGTCCTTTAAACAAGTCATTACCAAGTCTAAAAGAGAAGGAAAAGATGAGAAAGGAAGGATAGATATGGGGTTGAAGAAAGAAAAAAGAAAGGAGTTTTTGGTGTTGAAAATGCGGGTAAAGTTTATTCGTGGACCTTGAACTATAGCGGTACTTACAGTTATGGCCCTCGTATATCATTCCTTGACAAAAATTTCTGGTAAAATACACCAATGGCTCCTCAACTTTAGTATTACTTAGGGGTGTGCATCGGTTCAGGTTTAAGCTGAATACCGAACATATTGAATTTAATTGTATTTCGGTATTCGGTTCGATAAAAAATGCAAAGTTGAGGTAAATTTAAGGAAGAAATATATATACAGAAATTTATTTATAGTTGGTGTTCCTTTTAGTTAGGTTCGGTTTTTTGGTTGCAAAATGAACCAAACTGAAATATTTCTATTTGTTTTTACATTATATTCGGTGTCACTTATTTAGTAATTTCGGTTTCCTTTTTTTTTTTTTTAGTTTGGTTCGGTTTTAAACTGATGCAAAACCCTAGCATTACTAACATGATCGCTTCATGACTTTAGAACCGATAGAAGAGTTCTTGAGCTTTGACATACACTAACATAAAAGTATAGATGACCATTGACCAATATAATTACCTGTTCCCCGTGTGATTTGTTACTAGTTAAATCGCACAAGGTAAATATGTACGTGGTCCTTTAACTTTAGCGTTATCACCATGAGGGTTTCACGTAGACGACTTGTATTTATGCTGGTTCACGATCATTTGGTTTTGTTAGGTTAGTATATGTGAAAATTATAGGATGTTTTATGTCCCACTTAGAAATTTTGGAAGCCATGTCCGTAACCTTAAAACTAACAAAATAATGATTTGAGCATAAACTCTGGTATCGACTCTTCGTTTAATCCATGGCACCACAACTTATGGTCAAATATCTATCATCGGGTTATTATTTCGGTTGTTTTTTTCATTTCGGGCTTTGATGTTAAAGAATTTTTGGTTTCAATGAAATATAGGGGTGATAATGGCAGCCGTTTTATAATTTAGGAGTTATGGTTGTAATTTACCCTTGAAAAAGGTGAGCCGAAAGGGAATTTTTGTAGCCATGATATCTAAAATTGGCTCTGTAGACACAGCTGTGATATCCAAAACCGACCCTGATTTTAAAAATAAAAGATAGGTAGATTGATTTTCTGCAAAAGATAAAAACTTTCTGTTGTGTGGAAGGATATCCACTATCAAGAAGAATCCTTTATTAACAAGCAAAAGATGAGTAGAGAAATTGAATTGAAAATGACAAATTGTTATTTATGTTAAATTTCCTACTGAGCTGTATGCTTTGTAATTGGAAATTGTATGTCCATTTTTGTCATAAAGATTGATAGAGATATAGAAGCCTTAGATTTCTTTTCATTGGTGTTTGAAAAGAGGTTTAATTAGTGTAATCAAAGATGCTAGACGAGTGGTCAAGGATCTTTCAGGACTATTTGAGGATTAGTCGAGCGTCTAAATGAGTTTAAATGGTAAACCGGTTGAAATTAAATTATCGATTTTGAGCGTCTAGTTGGGGCCTAGGCGGCCAAGCAACTTTCGTCTAAAACTATTGGTTTGAAACCGTGTAAAGTAGGTTTTGCTTGCGTGTATTTTATAGTTACTAGCAATTCGAGTTATCATGTCATGAATGCGCTACGTTAGTTCTATGTTTCATGCACATGTGATGAAAACGATAATCATGTAATTATTATATAGTTTTTGTAGATGATTTTATTCTTTGTTACGCCATAAAATGATATAGACGTGACTTGTTCATAGCTCGTGTCAGATTCAGGTGTCTTTTGCATAGGAAGCGCAGTCGGGTATAACTTTAGGAGAACAGGTTTAGACAAAAGCTGCCTGGCTGCATTTTCCTTTGTCCAAGTCAGCCCATTAGACGAAAACCTGGGTTGATTCAGTACATGTGTTATTTTTATAAACCCAAGTGCACCCTAGATAATGATGGTTTTCAACGCCACTGGACCTGACACAGTTTATAGTTGTTCTTCCTAGACGAAGTCGACCCATTAGATGCAGGTGTAAGCTGGTCGCGTGGGCACCCGGGCTAGATCTACCGGTTGTATCAAGTACAAAAAGAGGAACTATAGAAAACAGTTTGTAGGAAAATGCAAACGAGTTGTGTTCAATTTACACCATTAGTTCATCCCCTTGATCTCTCAGCAATGATACTTTCTTCAACATGAAAATTAGTCAAAACAAGAACAGTGGCCAATCTGGACTCTTCTGAACTCTAGAAAATAAAGTAGCTTCTTTTTTCAATATAAAAGTATAGGTAAAGATAAGTAAAAAGTCGAAAACCGAACCGGTAATTGGATCAAACTGAATTCTACGGTTTGATAATATTCGGATACCAACTAGATTTGGTTTGGTTTCTAAATTAGAGGACTTTTCAATTTGGCTAACTAGACATTTATGTTTGGTTAATAAGCGAAACGAACCGATGCTTATCCCGAAGTATAGGTGCAAATTAAGGGTCAATTTCATGTTGAAGTTTTCTTATACATTAATACACTATCCTCATAAAGTAGAAATGAGGGTCAAATATTCCCTTGAAACTATTTCGAACCATTGCTTTACATTTAAGGTGTAGGATGATCAAATATTATCTTCAAAATAGAAAATCTAACACAAATTTATTCAATATAAAAACCTTGACAAACTCATTTCTAAGCAAACACTATCAAATATTACTAACAAAATCTCGTATAATATTGATTATGCTAAGCTTTCTACTAGGAAAGCAATATCGAACTGTTTTCTACGACAAAAATGAAATTGATTTTGTTTGAAAAATTTATAAGGAGTGATATTTGAACCCAAAATTCTCCATCTACATATAGATGGTTGTACCAGTCAGGATAACCCTAATTGTAATTGAACTATACTTTATTTGATAAAATTAGGCATAAACTTGAGGATTCTCCAACAGGTAGGCTTCAACAACTTTATAAATTCCAACAGCTTTGTCTTTGCCATCCTTAATCTCCTCTTCAGTAATGGTAAAATCTCCAATTGTGATATAATTGCTAGTAATTTTACAAATACACCCTTCTCCATCTTTTGCTGCCTCAAATTTAACCTCATAAGCAATAGATTCAAGCTTGTCTCCAAGTGGGTACCCCTCAATTAAAGTATACTTGCACCTTAGATTTTCTGTGTCTAATTCTTCTATTCTGTTCTTCACATATTTCAACTTGCTAGCTGCAAAACATCCCGACATATGAATTTTTTTTGTTTTGAGTATCTGTTTTTACCCGGGTTTTTTAACGGAATATTTTACATTTCAAAATAAGGTATTTACGGATGTTTTGTAGTTACACTACACATACAGATGAAACGAGTAAAACACTTTCAATTGAATTCAATATTCACAACTAATATTCTTTGATAGTTAGAGAGATAATGTGTGACAAAATTGTGAGCATCCATATACATGTTATTTTGTGTTTGGGGGACTTTCATCTCATAATAGAGCCCCGATATCCTAATAATTACTCTTATAAACGACTAACTACAGTAAAATCTAATCGACACGAGATACTAACAATACGTACCTTGAGTGAAGTTAACTTTTTCAATAGTACCATGAGCACCATCAACACCTTGAATAATCTCCACACTCTCAATAAATTGAGGCAATAGTTTTGGGATCAAAATGTTAGAATCTAAAATCAAGGCTTTGAACATACGAGATGGAGAAACGGGGGATGAAAATTCTTGTGTGAAGCTACTTACACCCATGATTAATCTAATTGATCAAAATCAATGAAAAACAAACTATGGATTCACTAGTTTCCTATCTTATATGTATACACAAATGGGAATTAAATTGTTGTGTTAGACAAGATTGCAGTAGCTATAATAAAGCAATAGAATGAGAATTAAAAATCAGAAAATTTCAAAGTCCAACATTCGTTTGGCATGCTTTTCTACCTGAAAAATGTTGGAGCACATGGGCGGCGCAAACTTTGTTGGACTAAGGTCTCTTAGGCCATTTTTGACAAATTTAAAGTCTTTTCCTATTATTTCCTGAATCGCTGGATTAGTGTCTGATCTCTCGATTAGTGTCTTTTATTACACTAGTTATGATGGAGCATTTGAGCTAAGGTGACTACTACGGTAATTTAAATTGTGTTGGAAATGGCCTCATGTTTAAACTTTGATGTCATGTATAGACGACAATACAGTAAAAGATGTTAGGCGTCCGTTGCGCGGTTGAGGGCCTTCAAGGCTAGGATTCTCAATTTTAAACATTTGGGGGAAGCCTAGACATCCAAAGAGAACTTATTCTCAACATTGATAGACAAATAGAGATTATAGATAGAGAAAATAGAGAAATAGAGAGGTTGAGTTGAGTGAATGATTTTGTTATTTATATAGAGAAGCAGTCTCATATGTAGCTCCTAACTATATTTTAGAATACATCCTGAATACCATGATATCCACTAGCATTGTGACAAGTAGACGCTTTTAAATCGAATTTGACATGCAAGTCACGGCAATATAAGCGCGATTATAATTGATCAAAAGTTCAATGTGGGAAACAAAATTTTTGTCCTTGCTACATTTCAATCTCTTCAATTCAGAAAAACATAAACTTGCTAAGTTATCATAACTTCTCTTGATTGAAAGGAAGAAACACGATACAAGTACAAACTTCTCAACATCAAGAGCACATTACAAGAAAACAAATCAAAACAAAAGCAATTCGGAAAAGGGTACACAAAGGGTCCGTTGCACTTCTGGCATACCCCTCCATCTGCAAACAGAGTCCGAAGGTGCTGCAATACCGCGAAACCCTTTTCCTGACTCGACAACACGGATCAAACATAAGCATCAGGATTTTGAAGAAGATAAGCTTCAACAACTTTATACATAGCAAGAGCCTTTACTTTGCCTGCCTTAACTTCTTCATCATGAAGCACAAAATCACCCTTAGTACGGTAACTACTCTTCATTTTACTGATGCTTCCAGAACCGTCTGAACCAGTTATGAACTGAACCTCGTACACTGCGGTTTCAAGTTTGTCTGTCAAACCCTCTCCTTCTAGTAAACTATACGTGTATGAGTAATTTTCTGTGTCTATTGCATCAATTCTGTTCTTCACACTTTTCACTTGCTCCCTGCATTTATTTCACGTGTTTACGTGACAAAAAGACGGTTGATTATATGCCAACTAAATGAGAACTTCTACTATGCACTTGGAGTAATACATATGAGGGTTTTATAACTAATATGTCGGAAATGTTACAATACTTGATTGATAAACTTTTATTATACACCTGACGTATTTCATATCAAATTTTTATAACCATGTGACCGAAATGTTATATTACTTGATTGATAAACTTCTACTACACACTTAAAGTAATCCATATCTCTATTAGCTTCCCATTTTTTATTTAAAATAAAATAAAATTGAAGTAATACATATTGGGTTCTTATAACTAATGTGTCGAAAATGTTGTGTTGACTGATAATCTTCTACTATGCACTAGAATACATATAAGCTTTCTATAACTAATGTGTCAGAAATGTTGCGTTACTTTATTAGAAAACTTATACTATGCACTTGAAGTAGTACATATCAGGTTTTTGTAACTAATGTGTCCGAAAATGTTTTGCTACTTAGATTGATAAGGTGCAAACTTATTCGGCTTTTGCAAAGTGTTAAAACTATGTGCACGGTGCACATAAATATACCATGTCATGTGACACATCCAAGTTACTTCAATTATAACATCATTATCTAACGTGACTTTTAGTGCATACAATGAATTATCTTCTATACCATATCAATATTTAGATGAATACAAAATGTGATATTCAACAAAGTTAAATTGATCTTGAACTTCAGTACTTGTCAGCGCAATCAATCCATATTCAACGCAATTCCTCTCTTTCAATGTATTTTTCATAACTAAGTTAGGCGTCATTCAAAATGATTTATATGTTTGGCATAAGATTTTGCAAATAAGTAAATAATAAATTAAGGACTCTTATCTATCTTTTAGAACATTAATTTGGGAATATTCTTTATGCTATAATAATTTTACAAATTATAAAATAAAATTAATAATATTCTGCCTCAAGCTTCCTCATTGTGTCTCACATGTGGACGATCTCTTGCTTGTCTTTTCCTTTCGGCAACACAAGATTACATTATTCGAAATTCTTCCATAAACATTAATCTCTTAATCTATATAAGCTTATACAAAAGAAAGTATTTTTATTTTATCAATTTAATAAATGAAAAATTTGATACATTAAACTTCTCTTTAATTATTGATCTCCGATATATGAAGACACTCACCCGTGTAATAGAAACCGTTATTTACTAGTCAAGCAATTTGAGAACTTTCGAAAACTAATCAGGGACAAGCCAAATTTTAAAGGCTTAAATAAGCTTAATGAGGTTTTCAAGACTTACACTCGGGACAACTTAATTGTAGAGGCTCTAATACCATGTCAAGAGATTGATTGAACTAAAAACTCGAGTTAGTAGTTTTACGGCCCAATTATAATTTATATATTAATCTCTCACAACTCATTAGAAAATACATAGTTGCTAGATTATTTCAAACCTCAAGTTTAAAAATTATTATGTTTCAGAAAAAAAATGATAAATCACTAAACAATATTTACTAGAGAAAAAAAGCCATAAAATCATATTTAATGGTAATATTTTGGATTGGAAGAGGGTGCTCGTACATCATTACTGTAAAACAATTGGGCGAGTTGAAAATCTCGGAAGCCCACATACCAGCCCAATCTTTAAGCCCATTACATTTAATTACAAAATTAGGGATGAAAATTTGCCCTTAACATTTTACAGAAAAGTGAGGTTTTGGCTCTAATAATCGAAATGGTGCAAATTGACGCCTAACTTTATTATTATTATTATTATTATTATTATATTATCAATTTTATCCTTGTGTTATCGAAAATGTGAACTCACCGGTGTCATATGATGATTCAAAATTGTTTTTGTTTAATAAAGCGATTTTTTATTTGCACTTTTACTGATTGTTTGTAATTTTATTCGATAGAATAAATATTTTTGAGCCACTTTGCAGCTTTATTATTTTTTTTGAATCGTTTATATTTAGCAGATTTAATTGTTCGTGCATTGTAAATAAACATATTAAATTTTTTGAAGGTTCATGTGACAATTAAATATTTAGTTCAGTTCTTTCTATTTTTTGTTAAATTATAAAAAATAAAAATTTACTTTAATTGAAAATATTAAGGACAAGTTTGCACCATATCATCCAAAATGAGCAAATATGCATTTATGCTCAAATATTAGGAGCAAATTTGTTCCTTAATCTATGAAATCACAACGCATATATATAAAGAACTTTATTAAACATCACAAGTTTATGGCGGAATGAATAGCGCTGTAAAAAAGAGCATTTATGATAATGTTATATTTACCGTCAAAATTGACCATCTAGAAACTGCATAAATAAATAATATAATGCTAAGTGCAAAATGCCATGGGCTAATTTTGCTTAATTTTGCATTTAGAATGAGACACATGTTAGTGTTAAAAGTTTGTTTATATTAAAGTGAAATTAAAAAGAAAAAGTATATATTTTTATATATAGCTTATTTTTTATTTTCAATTCATAAATTCTTTAACCAAAAGCTCGAGTTTCAATCATTATCGTTCCAAATGAAAAAAATAATATTATTAACATACAGAGATACAAACCATATAAAAAAGAAAATAGTTATTACTATCAGAGATGGATACCTTTATGAAAATAAAGTAAAATTATCTAATAATTCTATTTGATATAATTGTAATAATAATAAGAAAGTCTTATTGTATCATGTATCGGTACTTCAAATACAACAGTTTGAACTACAAGCTCAAATTGTAAAATTTATATTTTTTTGTTATTAACCTATTGTTATATTGGATGCACTTTCTCACACGAATACTCATAGAGAGCTTGAAACGTGTATATTATGTTTATCTATCCTACCGCGTGTTTAATATCCCCCACTCAATAGAGTTAGCAAGATTAGAACATGAACCACTTGATTTGAAAAAATTATTCTCGACCATATGAAACTGGTCTAAAAGACTCATTTTTTAGTCTGTAAGGGTACTCATCACCGATTGTGGTAAATAAACACTTTTGCAGACGGTTTGACCTCTTTAAGTGAACTACTCGCTACAAAGTTCTTCCCATTCTCAAAATAAGGATCAAACAAACAATTAAAACTGAAAAATATATTTTATTATAAGTTATGACAAACATGTGTGAGTTTATGAAATAAGTAAGGAAATTTTGTGCAGATGACTCACTAATGAGTGTACATTATTTGACCTTAATACATGTAACTTTCACCTTATTCTTCCAAAAACCCAAACATTTTCACCTATAAATACATGCCTTAATTGTTGCATTTCACTCACACAATCATAATCTTCTAGTTCTTGTCTTATTTATAACTTTTTGAAAAGATAGAAAAAAATGGGCAGTAGAGTGAATGAAGTTACCACAGCAATTCCAGCAGCCAAGCTGTACAAAATCTTTCTCCTTGATGCTCACATTCACCTCCCTAAAATTCTCCCTCAAGCCATTAAGAGCATTGATATCATTGAAGGCAATGGAGGCCCCGGAAGCGTTGCTCAGACCAATTTTGTTGAGGGTTAGTTTTCTTTTCGTTGCACGGACACTTTTCTTTAGTAGTGTTTATGCGTTTCTTGTTTGTATTTGTTACTGTTACATTCTATATTCGTGTTCTTTTTCGGTTTTCCATCCGGTTTCCGAACCACATTGGGCCGACTAATCCGGATTCGGGGCGAGTCCAAAGATTATGATAATTAAACCCCTCTCAGTCGCTGTTGTAGGGGAATCGATCCGCAGACCTCCTTACTAAGCGCAGCCCCATACTACCACTGCGCCAACTAACGATTATTCGTGTTCTAGCTATGTTTTTTTTCAAGAAATAATGTTTTCAATTATCTATTTTTGTACAAACTATGTATCATTTTTACTGATTTCTTTTTTAAAAAGTTCAAAAATTGACATTTACCTTAACTATAATTTGGTAATTTTTTTTACCTATCTCAAATATATGTGATATCGACATGGATTATTTTAAACAATGTGACAAGAAATACTAAATTAACTTTGCAAATCAAATTCAAGATGCAAATTAACTATTTGATATTGATTTAGTGTTCGATAGTCGACACTAAATCGACCTTAGTCAATTTTAGATACTAAATTGATCCTTCATACACGAAAATCTGCTTTTACTAAGACTCAAACTCGAAATCTTTTACACAGGATCGGAGTACAAATACGTGAAGAACAAGATAGAAGTTGTAGACAAAGACAACTTGATCTACCATTATTCCACAATTGGAGGAGATCCATGGATGGAAGGGCTTGATAAAATATCCTATGAAGTCAAAATTGAAGCTTCTAATGATGGAGGATCCATTTGCACGTCAGTGATTAAATACTGCCCGGTTGGAGACAACAAAATCGACATGGACAAGATTAAGGTTGGAGAAGACCAAGCCATGGCTATGTTTAAGATTGTTGAGTCTCACATCTTGGCTAATCCTAATGCTTATTGATTACTTAGCTAATTAATCACGTGTTTGCTGTGTTAAGTATGGCCTAAACTATAGTTTTTGTTTCAATAATATGGGCCTATGGTTGTCTTTTCTTATTTTGTAATGTTTGCGTAGGTTTGCATGAGATGTCAGTTTATTTTTATTTACCGAAATTTTCTAAGAGGAATATTCTCATGCAGTTCTAAGGTTTGGATGTAACAAATGCATTTGATGCTAGTTCTATCACTCGAATCAATATAAGAAGTTATGAAATACATAATAATTTTTTTTAAAATTTTAATTAACTTATTATTTAATAAGAAGATCGAAGTTTTATATTACATGTATATAAATCCATATAACTCATTTGTTAAACAATGTGATACATATAATAATTCCATCTTCCAATAATAATAATAATAATAAATGTAATATGAAAAGTAATTTTCATTGTTATTGGCTTAAATACAATTTAATCAACAAGTGGAAACATGAAATTGAGTTTGTCTATCTAAAAATTGTGCAGAAAAAGTTATTTTATTATTCTGTAATAATATAGAATTTAGAGATTTTTATATTAAAATTAAATTTTAAAGGCAATCCTCAGCACTGTCAGCAGTCCCTCTTTCCAATGGGCAAGTCATCAACTGAGCTATGGGCCCCTTAATACGGCCCAATCCAGTATAAACTAAACTATATCAGAAAAGTTGAATAATAATTTGTGAAAACATAATCTTGGGACACACAAGTACATTTTAAGAGGTTATTCATTTTGTGAAAGCTATGATTATTTTGTTTTTCATTTATTTTGTTTATATTTTGTTTTATTTATCATTAGATTAGTTTTTAATTCATAATTTAATAATGCAAAAAACAAAGTGATTGTTACTTTGCGAAAAACAAAATAATTATAGAATTCCCCTATTCATTTTTAGTATTGCTTCCTTTCACTCATGCATTATTTATTAATGCAATTCAACACATTAATGTTGGTATACATGATTGCGCCCTTAAATTTGACTAATTTCGTAGTCTAAGGATATGGTTTGTAAATAATTTACATGCAAATTAATTAAATACTATTGTTCTCAAAAGCCATCACTCTATCTAGAAGGTGGATATATATGAAATTAATCATGAAATTCCTAATAACTTTTCCCTAGAAAGTCAAGGGTAGACATAATCTTGGGTCTCTATTGAAAATTGGAAGAAAATAATTGCTTTGGATAACTTTGAATGATTTGTGAAAATGTCATATTTCGTTCGAGGCTTCTTAAAACAAATACAAATAAACGTAATATGTTAATTATGCATAAACTAATAATCTATATTCGTTGGGTAATTTGTAAATCTTCAGTTCGGTAGACTTTACGTTCTAAATGTTTATCTATGAATTTAGAAATGATGTATTAAGTATTTCGTTTTGGCTAGCTATAAATGTAACATATCGTTTATAAAGTGACAAAGGCCATAAAAACACATCTCAGAGCCCTTCTCATGATCTTAAGCCTTTCAATCTAAGAATGGATGATTATCTCAAGAACATTTACACAAATTTTTCACATAAAATCGCTATAAGTATATTTCTATTTAGAGTTAAGAATGCTCATTTAATACTTTCTCTCTTACTAGAAAAGTTGTATATTAGTCCATATAAGCACTGATCCCGCTCAATGAGAATTTATCACATCAACACATTATTGATGTGGCAACGCCTGGTTGGACGAGATTGGTGATAGTCCTAAATCATGGTAAAATCACTCTTCTTTTTATTACTTTCACTTATATCTCTATGAAGTAACTAATTTAATCGTCAATGTATATGTAAACATCAAAAGAAGCGACCCACACAAGAACCCGTTATAGAAATTCAACATTCTCATCATAAAATTTGAGAATCAGGTCAAAATTATCCGAAACCGAGTTGAAAATAGTGATAACCCAATCCTATAAATACCATCCCTTATTTCTTCCATTTCTCCACAACATAAATTCCATTTATACCCTCCTCTTCCAATTCATAATTATTTATCTCCAATATTATTTTTCCCAAATCAATTTTAATTAGAATAATGGCAGGTGTTTTAACTATTCATAGAGATATTATAACAGCTGTTCCAGCAGCCACAATGTTCAAGGTTTTTGTGCTTGAATCTGATAAATATATCCCCAAAATTATCCCTCAAATCACCATTGAAGTTCTTCAAGGAAGTGGTGGCCCTGGAACCATCAAGAAGACTACTTTTGCTGCTGAAGGTAATTTGTAATTTATCATTTCACTCAAATTTTCTACATTCTTTTAGAAGATTTGTACAATAAAAGCCCCATATATAACTAGTTTCTGTTTAAGCTTTCAAAATTGAGAATCCGGTTTGAACGATTGAATTGGCTAAACTCATTGACTAGTCCTTAAAAATTCTTAGTTACCTGACTAGTGCCTAATGGTTACCCGACTAGCGCCTAATGTTTTTACTCACATAGGCATTTTCACTAGATTTAAGACCTCTACATTTTGACTAAGTCAACTGTGAGGTCCGGCTCTCAAATTTTTAAAATTTAATTTCTCATATAAATACTTGAAAAATTACCCTTATACCCTTCTAATGTCACTATATTATTCGTTGAGAGTGTAAATTGGGTGGGAGGCTAATATGGAAAGATGTATTAGCTATTAGTTTAAAGTTTTAGTCAAACATAAAGTTGCAAGGTCAGATCAAACGGAGCCATTCCATGGAAGGATGTTTTATACTATTGGAGCTGTCCCATGCACTTTGAAAGACAAACGATTAGAGGTCACAGAAGAACCATATATTAATCCCCAACTTAATACTCAAAAAATTTAATTACTACGAAAATATCCCACGTTAACATAAAATTAATCTCTGTAGGTAGTTCCGTTATTTTTAGAATCTACCATCAAATTTTATACTGCTAAATGGAAAATCGTACTGTCTCGGAAAAGGATGTGTAAAAATAAAAAAATGTGAACTGATGTTTTCGAACATTTTGTTTGACTAGTGATTTTATCATTTGGTTATTTACTGAAATAATCAGTGTGATCTACACTTGTCGAGTCACGGTTTAGAATATATAACTTTAAATATTACTTATTCTAAGAAGTTTAGACCTAACGGTAAATAACATATGCAGGAAGCGAGGTGAAGTATATTAAGACGAGAATCGAATCAACAGACAAAGACAGTTTCAAGCACAGTTACAGTGTGATCGGAGGCGAGCCATGGATGGAAACACTTGAAAAAATTACTAGCGAATTTGAAATGGTGTCTTTGGAGGGAGAGACCATTGTCAAGATTAAAACCATGTATTATCCTAAGGAAAATTCTGAGGTTGATGAAGACATAATTATGGCTGGTGCAGACAAAGTCATGGATATTTTTAAGGCCATTGAAGCTTATATCTTGGCTAATCCTGATCTTTGTAACTAATTAATTAGAAGAATTTTTATGTTCCGATATTTTATTTGTTTGATTTGTGTTTTTGGTTTAACAGGCTTGATTTGGGCTTGAAATTAATAAAAGTTTGGAGTTTGTTATATTTTATGATAATTACACGCTAATAAAAAAATAGGAAAATTGTTCCTAAAAAAAATAGGAAAATGTTTTCAAAAAAAGAAAAGGGAAAATTACTATAAAATTTGTGTTTTGCGTCATTTATATACATGGTTCTGTAATTTGAAAAGTATAAATGTTGATTTCTGTTCCGATCTTCAATAAAAAAATTTCGAAAAGGTTAACAGTATATTAAAAAAGATGACATTTTCAATGGTTATAAACGTTTTATCTTTCAGTTTTTAAACATAAAACTTGATTAATTGAAAGTTTTTAATAACTTCATATATATTCAAAATTCACAATTTTAACAAGTTAAAAAGAGTTTTTGTATTTGTAACATGACTATATGAGAATCTGTAAGATTCTTTGTTGTAAACAAGAGTGCCGTGTTCCAATAAAAGATAATAGACTTAAGTTATATTCTTTATGACTGAAATTTACCGAACTGAATTGAACTGAATTTGAAATCATTTACTAATAAAGCATAAAGAACAAAGTTCTATCAAATGAAAAGTAAAAATTGTATTCATGACTCATTTTTTTTACACTGTTAACCTTTTAAAACCTTATTTCTAAGTGATGGGTACCACAAACCCTCATCTGTACTGTTTTAAACAAGATTACAATGTTCGCAATTGATGCAAGTAGAAATAAAAAAATTTGAAATAGAAATTCAAAACCACATGATGTTTTTCGTAGTTTACCGTGAAAAATATTTTACTTTTTGGCAAAATGGATTATATTGATTATTTTGTTGGTAAAGATTATATTAATTACTAGTTAGTATAATTATTAGTATCGATCAAGGTTGACTTGAGTATTTTCTCTAAAGAAAAAGTTGACTTGAATAGTTATGAGTCTTAAACGCTTAAGCGAGCTCGGATTCGAGTTTTGATAGACACAAAAAGACTTTAATTAGGAGATTTGATACACTTAAATGGTGTATGACAAGCTTCCAACCTAAAAAAATTTATATAAAAAAAATGCTAATATAGTTATATGTTAATAAAACAATTATTTATTTTTTTTTGTAAAATTATTTTATTGGATGCAAAGGTCAGATTTAAAAAAGTCAAGTTTACCGTTAAATATTAATGATAAAAAAACGAATTATCAAGGTTTATCTATTTTAACTAAGAAGGCAAAAAGTGGCAAAGTTGGATAATGACACAAATTGGAGTACCTATAAATTGTAACTGATTTCTAAGTTCTCGTACATTCAATGTTCACACATCAGAGACGTCATTACGTTTTTATATCATTGATGAAAATTTCGTGATAGTAGTTCAGTTAATAGCTTACTTATGAAAAGTTTTATCTCCATTTAATGGGATGGTCAAATAGTATTGTGTTATGCTTAAGGAGAGTTTAGAAATAGCTTTAGTTTCTCTATTAGGCTTGATGCGAATAACGTTACATGTTTAGTTAGAAGTAGTTTTAATTTTGTTACTTGATGTTATCGATGACATCCACGTAAAATGTTGAAACCTACAAAATAGCAAACAAAAGCTAAGAAGGGGCCGTTGATCGGCGACCCTTCTTCGATGCTTAAGTCAGTCGATGAACTTAATGATCGAAAGAAAAATTTAGTCAAGAGATTGAGTGTTGTGGACGTATCTTAGGTATGCGTATACATGCCTTTATATAGGGAGAGATAAGATCCTAGTCCTAGTCGATTTATGACTATTTTAGGAGCACATATGAAGGCCAGCCTAAAGGATTCTAAAAGATATTCACGAATTAGTGGAAACTTGTTCGAGGTAGGTTACTAAGTAGGAAGTAGAATCCACATAGGAGAGAGAATCTCTTAAAATTTTTAACTATTCAACTCGGATGACGTGACATGTATGACCTTTGACCAAGTCATGTAAGCCAACTTAGCATGATAAACAATTTCCATTTATCTATTGGACATTAAGAATATACACTTGATATTCTTGCGAATTGTATCTTCCTTGGAATTGAATTATGATCTTCCTTGTATTGTCAATAACCTGCAAATCAATGCCGGAGATGCAGTATTCGTGTAAAACTTCGACGATCAAGTCAGTAATGGATTTTGGAAATAAAGATATTTGATATGATTTTGAATTTGTTTATTTCTCTTTCTCCTAAATTTATACCCGTTTTCCCCCTCATAACTGTCAATTAACCGTTATTTCGTGGGGATCATGGGAGTCTTTCGTGTAATGGTTAATAATTGCCTTTCGCCGATTATTTCAGCTTATTTGTGCCGGTTTTCTTCAATAATATGGGGCTTGTTGAACTTGCTTAACAGATTTATTGAGTCTTTTATTTACCATTATAATCGGGCCTGGTAGATAACTTTTGTTAGTTATCAACACTAATAACAATTGAAACGAGTAGTTTTTTATACACCTGATTTTATTTATAGTTAGTTTATATTGACTTTATAATAATTCTTTCTTTATTTCTTTTTTCTAGAAAAAGTAAAACTTCGTGAGCAGTTGCTAATGAGGTTGCAATTGCGTTACGTTGTAAATAAAAGACAAAAAATACTATTTAGCCATTTAGCTATTTAAAATTTGTGCATTTAGCATTGACTTTTTATTTAGTTACATTTGGACACTGACTTTTTGTAATTTGGAGATTATAAAGTGAAACATTAAAATTATGCTTAATACCTATCCAGCCCCCTAAACTTGTCAATTTTTTTCACTTTGCCACCTCAACTTAGATGACAACCACTTAGCCACCTGAACTTGTAATTTTGTTCCACTCGGCCTCCTCAACTTATCAAATATGACCCATTTTGCCTCTTTATGTTGACGTGGCATAATATAAGTGGTTATAAAAAAAAATCATGCCACATCAGCATAAAAGGAGCAAATATGTCACAATTGACAAGTTGAGGAGGCCAAATGGAAAGAAATTACAAGTTCAGGTGGCTAAGTGGAACAAAATTACAAGTTCAGGTGGCTAAGTGGAAAAGATTTACAAGTTTAGGTGGCCACTAGGTTGTCCGTTAAGTTGAGGAGGCTAAGTGAAAAAAATGGACAAATTCAGAGGGCCACAAATGTATTAAGCTTTAAAATTACTCTATTTCAAATAAAGAATTGAAAATAAAACCAAAAACTTGCTAAATAACACAAATGTAAGGTTGCCAATAAACATAATAAGGATGGAAGTTTACCAAATTACAAAAGATTAGAGGACAAATGTGACTAAATAAAACGTCCACGACCAAATGCACTAATTTTGGATAGATACGTGGCCAAATAATGCTTTTTGCCTAAATAAAATTAGAGGAAATTCTATGTTTACTTTGTTTTTCACAAAGTAACCATTACTTTGTTTTATCCACCATTAGATCATGAGTTAAAAACTAATCTAATGATCAATAAGATAAGATATAAACAAGGTAAAGGAAAAATAAAGTCAGCATAACCTATAACTAAAATTAGTTAATCTTTAATTAGTTCAATAATATTTATATTGGTCTGTAGTTCTGTAATAACCTTTTTTTTTCTTTCTGAAATTCTGAATCTAATTTTTAGTTACAATATTTTATTTGTCACCATCCTTTATATAAAACTCGACCTTATTGTTATTTTTGGGGAGGAGATGTATTCCAAAATATATGGTCAACTTTCCATAAACAAAAAAAGTCAACTTTAATATTTTTGAAATAAAAATATTCTCTGTAAGAACGTATGATAATGTTAATAAATTGATTAAATTCAGCAATTACATCCACCAAAATATAGGTGAAAGGTTTAAGATTTTAATATCGCTTACAATTCAAAAAATAAAAGAATTTAATATGATTATATTTCATAAAGATATGTCATAATGTTCGGGGTTTTCATAAGTAATCAATTATTTTAGAGGCAAAACAATGGCAAACAAAAACGAATTTGTCCCTAACATCTAAACGAATTTTAAAGTTAATGTGGCTTGAGGCGTTTAAGGTTAATTCACTATGTGTTTTTAATTTAACAAGTATCGAGATTACTAGGAATCGAACTCAGAACTTTTCAATCACAGAGACTTGAAATCAGTTACTTAACTAATTAAACTAAAAGCTCGAGCTGATAGTTAAAATTCAGTTATGATTTATATTAATCTCTGACACGTTAGTCGTCAAAGAGTAATTTTACTCCTAATATTAGTAGCTAACTAGGCTGAGTCAATATCTAACATTAAACTTTGTAGTTTTCATTCCAGTATTTGCATCACTTGCATAATATTTTGTTCTAAAAAAACATTTTACGGTTATTATTTGTAACTTCACAAGAGATGGCGATATGACACGATTTGTGAATAAAGAAAATAGTTTGATAAATATGGCAAATTAGCCAATTTGTCAATGTTAGGAAAATTATAACATTTTAGATGCTTACTTCAGCTTGCCAACGTTAAGTATCCTTACACCTTGTTCCAGCATATTCTAATTAACTAGACTTTTTTATTTTATCCTTTTTTAGTCAATATTGAAAAATATTCTAATTAGTCTAAATCAACAGTTGTGCTCACATGGTCAATGATTGACCAAATACAATTTGGTCAATTCCCGTCAGATCAAAATCTAAGGGTTGAGATTAGTTTGGTGGTTTCATTAGTATCTAATCTCCACTCTTAAATTTTGATCTAATGGTAATTGACCAAATTATATTTGATCGATCATTGACCATGTGAGCACCACTTATCAATCAATATGAATAAAAACCAATTAGTTGAATAATATTGTATTAGTCTAAATCAATATGAACAAAAACTAATTAGTTGAATAATATTGTATTAGTCTAAATCAATATGAACAAAAACTAATTAGTTCAACAATATTGAATTAAATTTATCAATTCCATTTAGTTTAGTTAATGCATCCACCAATATGTAACATATAGGATTCCAGTCCTTATCAAACAAAAGATGATTAAATCTCATAAATATTAGTGTAAAAACACGTATTGTTGGCAAAAAAGAACAATTTTACCTCCAACATCTCGAATGATATAATTTTGCTTTTATTGAAAAACACATTTATTCATGTTCTATATCAAATTACACGACATTTTGTTTTTGTTTTTGTTTTACGTTTTGCTTATACTTTCACAATCCATGGTGAGATGGTGAGAGTCATAACTGCAAAAAATAGAATTGATAATTATTTCTCAAATTAGCTCAATTTGATAATAATAGAGGCAAAATTGTTTTGCCTATCAACATCAATAATAAAATTACGCTAGAGTTAAAATTAAATTTTGTCAGAGATCAATAAAAAAGATGTTAATTTTAACTGTAAGCTCGAGTTTTTAGTTCAATCTGTTAAACAATATAAAAACCTTATTAATTTAGATACTCAATTGCATTTAATTTGCTACGTGTTACATTACGCTAACTCATCTCTATCAGGCGCATTGAAAGGAAACACCTTTCTAACACTTACAAATAAGCCATTACTATGATAGTTAGTCAATGTAAATAGTTATGTTTATTGTAGCATTATACAATTATGAATAAAAAGAAAATTAATTAATACATGATTAATTGTAGTCAAGCCTGCTGATCTAAATATAATAATCTGCTAATTATAATATCTATCTGGCCGCTGCTTCTTTTTTTTTTCTTTTTTTTGACAACAACTGGCCGGTGGTTATTCCAAATTGCTTTAATTAATTAAGAAAATATTACCAATCGCAGAAAGTTCATAATTAATATTTTAGCTCATTCTATTCTATAAATACCTCCATTCCATCTTTAGATTTCTCATCTCATAATTATCTTAATTAGCTTTTTTCAAATTATTAGTTATCAAATATGGGTGTTTTGACTGTTGAGAGGGAAATATCCATGGCAGTACCCCATACTCATTTGCATAGCATTTTCGCCCCTGAAAACCATCATGTTCATCTTCCAAAGATTGTTCCCCATTTCCATCTTGAGACACTTGAAGGAAATGGAGGTCCTGGCACAATCAAGAAAGTCACTTTTGATGCTCCTGCAGGTTATATTATTATTAGGATAAAGTACAAAAACAACTCTTGTGGTTTTAAATTTTTACAAAAAAAACTTTTGTGTTTGTTTTTTTAAATAAAATACTTGTGGTTACAAATTTTCACAAAATATTGTATTGCCAATTTAAAACGTCCAAAATAACCATTTAACAACTTCAAAGTGAAAAATTCAAACCATTAAAGCTGTTTAGTGTTATATTTGCTATGCAACTACATTTTTTATTTTTCAAAATACTCTTTTAATTGTTTTCTTTCTCTAACGTTTACTTTCTCTAACGTTTACTTTCTCTCTCTTAACCAAACATCGGCTAAATGATATCGAAATTAAAAAGTTGAATAATTAAAGTTGCTTAAAGTATACTTATTTCTCTTCAAGATTCTAATTGTTAGGTCTTTAAGGGTTATTTTTTGGAATCTCGAATCTTTTTTTGTTAAAATTTGTAACTACAAGTATTTTTTTTTGAAAAAAAAAACCCACGAAGGTTTTTCTTTTGTAAAACCTTGAAATCACAAAGGTTATTTTTGTACTTTACCCTTAACATGCTCGCATTTTAACTCGTTCAAACTTTTCTTTGCTCAGAAACATGAATATTTGAGAGAGTTAATTGAACAATTTTTGTTTTGAAATAAGTTTATAGGGTAAATAGAATGTAATTTAAGAGGCACTTTGACTTTTCACGACAAGTATATGTAACTAGCATATCAGTTTTAAGTCGATGCAAGAAGTGATGACGCAAATGCTATTGCATCAGCCTTACACAGAGTCAACGCAAAGGCCCTTGCATTTTGATTGTGAATTTTTGAATGTGGTTTTCATTATTTTCAAATAAAGGACTAAAGTTTACTTTTTACTAGAATAAGAACCGAGATTTCACTTCTTTTCTTTCTTTTAAAAAAAAAATACTTTTTGATTTAATCATTATTAAAATCACAGTTGACCACTTCAAAAATGACATATTAAAGTAAATAATAATGTATTAAAATTTTTTAATTCTAGAATTTTTTTTTTTATTTCGGGATCATTTAGATGGACTTTGGCGATGATAGAGAAAGTCGATGTTTAGAGAAAGAAAATAAAATATGATGATTTTGAAAACCGTAAATGTAGTTCTATGGTAAACATATAGAAATAACGCTAATTCTTAAAAAATTTCATTTTCATATCGTTAACATGGACTTTTATAATTTTTATAAAATTGCGAAATTCCAATTTTTATTTTGACAAAAAATAATTACGGTGCTTTATTTTTAAAAATAAGTGAATTCATAATTTTGTTTGGTTTGGAATTTACCCTGAATCTTTTTTTGTTCTCAATGTATTCTAACCTCCGGACTTGATCTGAGAAATCAAATACTATAAAATCATCTTATATATTTATCTTATTGAATTTACTTAACATTGACTCCCTTAAAGTGATTTATTGACATCCTAAACTTACTTATCATAATTTATTGACTTCAACTTCGTAGATAACATATTCAAATATATAAAGACAATCACAGAAGAAACAGACGGGAACACACTTCGTTACAGTATAATTGAAGGAGAACCATGGCTAGAAACTCTTGAAAAACTAACTGTTGAAGTCAAAGTCGAAGCTTCCATTAATGGAGGTTCCGTTATCAAGCACTCAACCAAGTATATTCCTAAGCCAAACTGTGAGCTTGATGAAGATGAAGTCAATGCTCATGCTGAGAAAGTAGTGGGCTTGTACAAGGTTCTTGAAGGCCATGTTTTGACCAATCTTAATGCCTCAAACTAAATTTAAATGGGATTAAGAATAATTAATATGTGTGTGTTTGATGTTTTTTCTTTTTCTGTGTCACTTTTGTTTGAGTGTTTGGGCTTGGAATAAAAGTTTTATGAACAAATGTAATGTATTGCACTCTCCATGATCAATGGATGAAGGAATACATTAAAAGCTGTTGTAGTATAATTTTGAAATAAATTTACTATTATTATTATTATTATTATTATTATTATTATTACTATTATTATTATTATTTTTTTCGAAAGGAAAAGCAACTAATGAGCCTCGACCGGGCAAAATTCTAACAAAGAAGGAGCTAAAGAACTCGGAATAACATAAAATTAAGTGGGAATAGCATAATAAACGGAAAACCGAACTAAAGCATGAGCCAATCCATTAGCTAATTGCCGGATATAGCGGACCGACAAACCGCGATGTTGAGATAAGAGACCCCGACATTGACTAATAAGATCACCAAATTCGTTAACATCCATCCCCGGATTATTAATAGCATTGCAAACAGTATATATATATTTTACCTAATTTCAAGTTAAGATCTAGATCTATTTTTAGACAATTCAATATGTGCTTGTTGACATCTCTTTATTGCATGTGTTTGTTTCTCATCAATTTTGCCTATTAAATGGGCTTAATGAGCGAAATAGAGATGCAGAAAAGGCATTACAATTTGAGAGCAAAGAGTGAAGCTACGAAAACGTTTTCTGTTAAAATTCACTTTTAACTTATTTTTAGTCCTGGCTTTGAGTTCTGGTTTTAGTTTCCGTTCTATAAATTTTTACACACGGTAGAGTTTGATTACGTCGTTGTTATATCTTGAAAGGCGATTGTTCCATAGCCGGCAAATTCTGACTTAAAGTAACTCTCAAGTGCAAGTCTCAACATTTTGTCAGTCTATTTTAATTTAACGAAAAGTATTCGGTAAAATCTATAAGTACAAGTGTCTATTATTATTGATCATTACAAGTGTTTATATACACAATACAAGAAGATTCTAGAACACACAATTACAAAACTAATACCCAAACTATAATTTCTATCAAGAGTTAACGCATACAACAACTAATTAGTCTGCCTTCAGTTTAAGACGGCGACTTACATCTGCAAAGGTTGTGATTGATGTGGAGTGAGTCGGGTGCAACTTCATATACTCCTATAATCCTAACTGTTTGGAGGAGAGGAAATAACAATCACTCAACATATGACCTCCAACATCAAGGACACTGATCATGTTAGACATCTCATGCAAATATTTTTGCATGTTATATATGATCAACTCTTTTCTTGTAGGTGTCAACTCCGTTTTGATGCCTAAGTCAGTGAATTGGTCTGATGATGGAGAAGATTCGAATGGAACTTGTAGACAGTAATGAAATTGAGTGAATCAAGAAGATTTATTATGTTAAGTTGTCTTATATTAATCATATTTGATCACATATATACTTATATAGGGATAGTAGGGAGGTGAACCCGTTGGAGAAGAATAGACTAACTGGAAATAATAAACTAAGGCATGTTCTTTTTTACTGACAAATATTGAACTAAATTAATTTTTTTTGAATTAAACTTAAAAAAAATAATGAACTAAAGTGCATCTACTGAAATGAAATTACTCAACTGAACTAAAGTACTAAGTTGAAATAAACTGATGAAATTACTAATTTAAGCAAAAAAGTATATGGCCTAACTAAGAATCTAACTAGTCCAAAGTCTGAATCATTGAGAGAAAATCACGTGGGAGCACGATACTGACTTATTAGATATATGCATGATCTTATGAAGATTTGCTTCATGCAAAAAGATCATCTCTATTTTTAGGAATCTTTAATTTAGTGACTGAGGAGAGACTTGAATTAATGAAGTGACTTGAATCAATGAAGTGAGATACAACGCGAACTACGTCCATCCTTATTAATTTATTTTGCCGTACATCACAGTATAATGGTAAGAATTAATAATACTAGAGAAATGAATTTAACTCAATTATATTGGATTGATGTTTTGATTACAATTGATTTATCAAATTGAATTGAATTACAAAATGATACTAAACTCGATTGATACAAATGATAAAACCGTGTATATTTAGATGTGAAATCATAGACTTTCAGGAACAAAAAGACAAAAAAAAAAAAACTTTGAACATTCTCACTTGACAACCTACAACTTGCAATATATGAACCTTTTGGTTTTTTTTTTTTTGTTAAACTTCCACGTGATTTAGTCCAAACAAGTAATAATGTGCGGACTTATTTGTTTTTTTTATTGGAGGGGAAATTTTTTAGTATATATCAGAAATAACACTTCATTTCGTGTGTCACCCTTATAATTCGATGATACGTTATATATGTTAGTATCTAGGATTCATGATTTAGAGTTTAGGGTCTAGGGTTTTTATTTTAGGGTCTAAAATTTTATATAAATTATTAACTAAAAAATTAATTACCAATTAATTACACAATATTAAATTGTCATTGGTTGAGATGACACGTGTAAAAAAATTATAGGCTTGGCATACCACATCATTTGTATGTCTGACATACAGTAAAATTTCTCGAAGGAAGGGTATGATTTCGCTTTTTATGATGAAACTGAATTAATGAAACTGAATTTGTTAAATTGAACTGAATGAAACTGAATTTGCTAAATTGAAATTGACTGAATTTAGCCGAATAAGATTTTGTTGAATTTGGTTGAACTGAATTGAAATGAATTTTGTTGAAATTGAGCAAAAAAGAACAAGGTCTAATTGAGCTATTAATTGAATGACAAACTGTGCAAGGTTTTTTCTTCCCTTAGCGCATTACGAGGATGTGACTTCTGCATGCATTCAGAATATTTTATTTACGGACCGTAGTCGTCATTGAGTTGTACTGTGATAAAAAGGGTAAATTGCAAAAAATAAAAAGCTCTTGTGACTTCACTTATTTTCAAATTATGGACAATGTTCACTTTTTGTGAAAATAAGGATTGAGATTTCATAACTTTTTTTTCAAAAAAAAACTTTTTAGTTTATCTCTATTATAATCACTGTTAACAACTTCAAAAATAACATATTCCAATAAATAATGATGTTTAAACAAACTTTAATTCTTCAATTTTTTTAATTCCGGGATCAATTAGATTGAGTTTGACGAGGAGACAAAAAGTTAATGTTTGGAGAAAGATGATTTTCGAAAACCGTAAATGTGATTATACGGTAAATATGGTATTAAACAATTTTAATTCTTGAAAATTTTCATTTCAGGTCGTTAACATAGAGTATTACAATTTTAAAATTTGTGAAATCTCAATCTTTATTGTGACAAAAAGTAAACCACGATCCTTTATTTGAAAATAAGTAAAACAACAAGGGTATTTTTGAAATTTATCTTAAATTTTTTTATTTATTTGTTTCCTTTTTTCCTTTTATGTTTTGTTTCTTTAATTATTTAATATTTGATGAATAATTGTGGACAGTATAATTCCTTTCATTGATATTGAAGCTTATTCCATTCTATAAATACCTCCATCAATCTTTGGAATTCTCATCTCAAAAACTTGCATTCATCCATTTAATTAACTTAATTATAGCTTTTTTCCAAAACTTTAATTATCAAATATGGGTGTTTTGACTGTTGAGAGGGAAATATCCATGCCAGTCCCCCATGCTCATTTGCATAGCATTTTCGCCCCTGAAAACCATCATCTTCACCTTCCAAAGATTGTTCCTCATTTTCATGTTGAGATACTAGAAGGAAATGGAGGTCCTGGCACCATCAAGAGAGTCACTTTTGATGCTCCTGCAGGTTATATATATTAGTATTTAATTATTATTAGTATTATTATTTGGGATATTCTATTGGTCACTTTGTTTTTCACAAAGTAACCATTACTTTATTTTGTCAACCATTGGATCATGGGTTAAAAACTAATCCAATGGTGAAAAAGACAAAGTATAGACAAAGTAAGGGAAAAACAAAGTGACCATAGGCTGCACCTTATTATTTATAATATGATATTTTATATATATCTATGTAGCTAGGTTGTCTCTGAACTTGTTAATAGCCACCTATTTGCTTAAAGTGTTCGCATTTCAACTCATTCCAACTTTTCTTTGCTCAACAAACACGAATTTGAGAGAGCTTATTGACCAATTTAAACAAGTTTATAAGGTAAATAGAACGTAAAATAAGAGAGAATAGTATATGTAATTAGTGTCAAAGGTTAATATAAAAGATGTTTTCAGCCTCTTAATTATCACCTTCAACTTTTAGTTCAATGAATTCATACACAACTAGAAAATGTATTCGATGCATAGATCCTTCCGAGATCACCGGTGGAAAATTGGGCGTTTATTTTCATCAGCCTTTTGCATCATTTGCATATCAGTTTTCAATCAATGCAAAAAGTCACGATGGAAATGATTGTGCATCCGTTTTTACTCGGGTGCAAAAAGCCTGTGCATGTTTGTAGTAAATCTTTATGTGTTCTCAAATGTATCTCTAATCTCTGGACTTGATCCGAAAAGTCAAACACTCATCTATACTTTTAAAACGTCCTATATATTTATTTTATTGAATTTACTTTTAACATTGATTCCGTTAAAGTGATTTATTGACACCGTAAACTTACTTATCGTAATTTATTAACGTTTTGACATCGTAGATAACATATTCAAGTATATGAAGACAATTACAGAAGAAACCAACGGAAACATACTTCGTTACAGTATAATTGAAGCAGAGCCATGGTCAGACAAACTTGAAAAAATGACAGTTGAAGTCACAGTCAAAGCTTCCATTAATGGAGGTTCCATTATCAAGCACTCAACCGAGTATATTCCTAAGCCAAACTGTGAGCTTGATGAAGATGAAGTCAATGCTCATGCTGAGAAAGTAGTGGGCTTGTACAAGGTTCTTGAAGGCCATGTTTTGACCAATCTTAATGCTTAAACTAAATTTAATTGGGATTAAGAATAATTAATATGTCTGCTTGATTTTTGTTTTCTTTTTGTGTTTCACTTTTGTTTGAGCGTGTTGCCAATGTTTTTGGGCTAAAAATAAAACTTTTATGAATAAATGTAACGAATTGCAGTCTCCATGATCAATGGATGAAGCAATACATGTTCTAATGAAATTATAAGAAATAAAATTTCGGTTTGAAGTTATGTGAATCACATTGTAAATGATAACTGTTTGGACCACTGAGGCTACATGTAGAATTGAGAATCCGATTTGACTATTTAGATGCTCAATATTCGACTTGTGTCCGACTAATTCATGATAGTTTCTAAAGGTTTTTGGCTACTCTACTAGTGCCTTGCGTCTTTTACTATAGAAAGCTTATAATACATTAAAAGGTTCCTAGATTATAACGCAAATAATTGATTAGTCATTAGATTATGAAAGAGTCTCATTAGCCCTTTGAACTAATTCTAACAGTAGACATGATTAACCTCTTAAATTCATGTGGCAAAACGAAGAGAATTTTATAAAAATATGTATATTGCTTTAAACATGTTTCAGGGAGCAAAAAATCACCGTAATGTCTGTTCTTTATGCCTGAACTGAATGAAATTGAAATGAACTAAACTGAATTGAATTTGTTGAAGTGAATTGGCTTGATTGGCTGAATGAAAAGAAATTCTGCTGAATTTTGCTAAACTGAAGTTTGCTCAAAGTAAATCAGAAAAAACAAGCCTAATTAGGTCCAACAATTGATCACTTGAAGTAAAATCAAATAAAAATGCACAAAAAGAACAAATTAATCACTGCATGAATAATTAAGCCCGCTGATCTAAATATTTAAATCATAACAATTTCATTTATTACGGGATTTCGAATCGGAAAAAAAATTAGAATAAGGCTGTATAGCAAGGTAAATTACACTAGCAGTATCCAAACTATATCAATTTTCTTTAAGTGGTATTCAAACAAAATTGTCTCAAAGTCGTATCAAAACTATCTATGACCTCCTAACTAAATTTTTATTATGTCCTATAACCCGTCAACACAAGTTTGACCAAATTTATGTGGACCCCTTTAACCATCCTATACTGAAATGACCAAATTGACCATCATTCCTCTCTCCTTTCTCCTCCATACTCATTCTCTACCCTCATTTTCTCTCACCATCTCTTCCACTCTAAGTGATCTCTCTTCTTCTTCTTCTTCTTCTTCTCTCTACAAAAAGGGTTGTTTCAGGATATCGTTGAAATCCGGCCAGTTCCTGCACTGTTAGAATTTGGAAAAATCTAGATTCCGACGGCATCTGGAACTGCCCGAAATATAGATCTATGGTGATGAAAGAAGGAGGGAATAAAAAGAAGAAGGAGGAAGAGCTAGAGAAAAAGAAAAAGAAGAAGAAGGAGGAGGAGGAGGAGGAGGAGGAGGAGGAGGAGAGAAGAAAGAAGAACGAGGAGGAGAGAAGAGTTATGGAGGAAGACAAGTGAGAGAAAATAAGGAGAGAGGTGGTAGTAGAGAGGAGGAAGCATGAGAGGTCAAATTGGTCATTCTACATAGGATAATCAATGGAGCTCCCAAAAAATTGGTCAAACTTGCTTTGACCAACATCAACCGGTCATAGAAGCTAATTTGAACTTGAATGGGTGGTCATGGATAGTTTGGGTACGAATTTGAGATAAAATTTTGTTTGGCTACTACTTTGAAAAAATATGTATAATTTAGGTGCTGCTAGTGTAATTTACTCATGTGTTATATTTGATTTTTTTTTGGAAAAAAAATAAAATTAATGCGCCTCAATCGAGTAAAAGTCGAACAAAAAGAAGAAGAAATAAAACTCAGTAAGTTAGACAAAACATGAGATAAGAATAAGATCGAGCTAACTGTCCTAAATTAGGAGCCACCTCTTTAGCTTGTCGCTGAACAAATTGACCGGACTAAAGTCCATTATCCTGCAGAAGAACCCGACAGCTTGAAAATACATACCCTAGCTCAGAACAATCTTCAATCATTTATTTTTTGGTGACATATTAAATCATTCATTCTTCAGCTTCGAAGATAAAGAAAAGAATAAATACTAACTTAACCAATTAATCAATATAAATGTATGTTTGGTCAAACTATACTAATATTTATAACATTATCAATCTGAAATTTTACCAGATTTAAAATAAAATGCCATCTTCTCAATAAATAAAATTAAATAAAATACCATGATGACACAAAGTCATCCCAACAAAAGCAAGAAATCTCCAATATAAATTCATCAGTTTTATGTTGACTTTTTGTATATTTTAATTTCTTGATAGGCAATTTTAGTTTATTCCAAATTACCAAGACTTTACCAAGATTTATTTATTCATGAATTCTCAAACTTCTTATTGTAACTGTATATGGATCCGGTCTCAGACCGCTCTCAATTGGTCGGATTCGAATTTTTTTACTTTAGACCCGCTATATAAATAAGTCTTGCGATCTAATTATGTCGGTTCTATTAATGTTAATTGTTAAATATACTCATCATATATTTGTTTTCAACTTTTTTTTCCTTTTGTTAGTTACTTTTGACGATTGTGAGATTTGAATTCATTTCTCACACTCCTTTTAACGTTTGTGAACTTTAACAAAAACATATACTTTTAGATGGAAATCCGAGATCTAATTTCAAGCATGAATTCAGCTCGACCGGAACCAGAATCCAACCTATAAATAAGTCTTATAATCTAGAAGGCATATACGAATCTTGTAATTAAAAGAAATAGAGTAGTATTTAATTTTTTATTATTTATAATTTTATATATGCTATATTCAACATTTTTTCTTTGACCCTTATTATTTATTACAATTTGCAAACTAATCCTATTCTATAAATACTTCCCTTCATCCTTTGCAATTCTCATCCAAAACTTGCATAAGTCCCTTCTTATATTCTCCAGTTCTACTTATCTTTTTTTCCTAAATATTCATAATTAAATATGGGTGTTATAACTGTCGAGAGGGAAATTACCACTTTAGTCCCCCCAGCTATTATGTTTAAGGTTTTCGTCCTTGAAAACCATATTTATCTTCCGAAGATTGTTCCTGTTATTGGCGTTGAGATCCTTGAAGGAAATGGAGGTCCTGGCACAATCAAGAAGACTACCTTCGGTGCACCCGGTAATTAAATTACTAACTATATTACTCCATTGTTACATATGACATTTTTTCGAGTTTTTTCTTAATTCGTAATACATGTCATTTTGAATTTATTTTAGTTGAGTAATTAACTGCAAAATGACTAATCAATTAAATAGTGGACTTGCTGAATAAGAGCGACATAATCTTTTTGTTAATACACTTAATTACTACTTAATACTTGGGCACATCTAAAGAACGAAATGTAATACGAAACAAATTGAGTATTATCAAATATTGAATGGATCTAAATACAAATTCTAAATACGTCCGACGAGGAACCGATTTCGTGATGAAATTTCGATCATGACCCCTTGGTTTGCTTGAAGCTACTAGGAAAATTCATCACGAAAGAATTTCTGCTGTATATCATATAACTTCTGTCGCTAGTACTATTATGCTATGGAATTACTGGTGGCAATTTTTGTTGCTTATATTTTGTCACCAAGGATTTAGGATTAGTGAATACCAAAAACTGATATGTTTTCTTCTAAACATTAATATTTATGACGCAGACTCCGAAGTCAAGTTTATTAAGACCTTAACAGAAACGACAGACAAAGAAAACTTCAGCCATAGCTACAGCATAATCGAAGCAGAGCCAGCAACTGAGAAACTTGAAAAGGTAACCATGGAGATCAAAATGACAGCTTCTGCTAATGGAGGATCGATTATCAAGAGCTGTAGTAAATATTATCCTAAGGAAAATTGTGAGGTTAATGAAGAAAAAATCAAGGCTGGATCAGAAAAGGCTTTCGGGCTGTTCAAGGTTGTTGAAGCTTACATCTTGGCCAATCCTGATGTTTGCAACTGAATTTGGGACCAAAAGTATATATTTGCGACTTGATTTGGGATTAAAAAAAATGTATTTGTGTGATTCAGGCATATAATGATATTTAAGCCTGAGAATAAAAAGTATGTGTTGTTTTGCTGAATTGATTTTGTTTTAAGTCATGGTTTGTGCATGTAACCTATGTTCTGATTCATTATAATAAATAGAATTTTGGTTTGACATTCTAGAAGTATTATTTCTTTCCCTTATTGTTTTAAGTAAAAGCCGAAAATAAGATAGCAATTAAGAGAGGATATTCCAACTAGGCCGGCGCTGCTCCACAGACAATTGCACATCTGGACACAAAATATATTAGAAATAGAATAAAAAGATAATACAAAAACTGAAGCAAAATTAGATGAACGCAAATCTCGGTCACTAAAGTTATCAATAAAGTAACTAGCAAAATGATAGAAAAAATATCAAACTTCTACTACTTGCTCATAATTTCCAAAAGCATTAACAACATGGTTACTTTCGCGAAAGATGTAAAAAAATCAAAACCGTGAATTATATGAACTCTATTTGACGTAAATAATTCTACCAATCTTGCCTAACAAATCAGGGAACAAACTTGTTGTGCGTTCGGAACATGTGAAATAATTTAAGCTAAAGATTTCTAAGTGACTCACCACCTTTGAATTGATCTATGGAACTGACTAGAATGAATAAATAACTAAAGTATTATTTCATGAATAAAAAGTCTACATGATTATCCAGGCATTTATAAATATTTTAATGATAATAGATTATGGGTTTTACACCATTTTTTATGAAATAAATTTTTATCACTAACATATAAAATTGAATGAGGATCTACAAAAGTAACACTTTATCTATTAGAATTTATAATATGCAACTAATTTTCAGTGTTAGAATTTAGAAATGGCTCATTTTCTTTTTATAACTGAATTGAACTGAATTTGCTAATTGGTTGAATTTGATTAAATGAAAAAAAAATTTTGTTAAATTTAATTGAATTGAACTAAATTGGATGAAAATAAACTCAATTGAATGAAACCAAACTGAACTGAATTTTCTGAAATTAAGCGAAAAAAATAGAGTCTAAAAATCAATACTATTTTTGTGAATCGAAAATGAGCGACAGGATATCATCAGTAACTCCACAGGAACATCAAAATTGAGACAAAATCTGTACACAGTGACTACAGTTTAGTGCCAAAAATATCCGTATGTATAGTTTTTCTGTATTTTCTTAGAGCTTGACCAAAAAGCATTTACTCACATAAATATTTATGAAAAATGATAATGTGGTGGGGTCAAATTATTTACAAAAAAAACAATAATTAATTTGGAGGTGCTCTCTTACTTATAAAAACAGTTTATATTTTCTCTTTGTACCCTAAAAACCCTTAAGTGTAACCCCAAGGCCGGTGTCATGCAGAGTTCACCCAGACGGGCGCTTAGAGCCTCCAAAATTATAGGGGTCTCATAAATCTAATTTATTGTACTATTAACCCTTTATATATGTATTATTATTTTAAAAATATAAACTATACCTCTCAATATGAAGTGTTGTATTATAATTTAACTAAAACAAATTGAGAGAAATGGATGATGAGAGAATGAAACATGTTTATGTTTTAGTTGAGATTTTTTAAAAATATCGAGACGATTCAAATATTGTAACTACTGAGAAAATTATTACGAGATAACTTATCCAAATCAATTTAAATGATAATACATCAAGAATTTGCATCTTGCTTTTCTTAATGCTTGAGTTCCTTACATGATCATATTGATTATACCAGATACAGTAGTTAATGTCGAAAGAAGTTTCTTGAAGTTAAACTTAATAAGAATTATCTCCGTTACAATTATGTCACAAGAGTATTGAACGGTTTGATCATGTTGTCAATCGAGAAACAAAGTTTAGCTAAAGCGAATTATATTGAATTAAAAATTTTGCACATACTAAAGTGAGAAGAATAATAGTTCTTAGCTTTAGATTTTTTATCATTTGATTTAATTTGTTATAAGAAGGTTTTTTTTTTTTTTATGGGATTTGTTATAAAAAGGTTAATATATGATTATGGCTTCTAGTTAATATTATACCACTCATTTTACTATTTGGTATTTGTTATTTCTAAAAGGTTAATAAATTTTATATTTGTTAAAATAATACGAGAAAAAAAAAAACTAGCCTAGGGCCTCCAAAATACTGGAGCCAGAGGTGAACGTACTCGTGAGGGAAATGATCTTTACATGGAAATGAAAGAATCTGGAGTAATTTTTTTAAATTTTTTTTTGTGCAATTGCACTTACATTAAATGACAAAGGAAAACTTCCCGCCCCTGGTGTGATTCGAACTCATAACCTCCCTGATCATAGATAGAGTGTTTAACCACTAGTCTAACACATGAAAAAAATATTGCAGAATCTAAAGTAGCTCTAGTCTATGGTCAGATGAACAAACCGTCAGGAGCTCGTATGAGAGTTGGTTCAACTGCCCTAACTATGACGGAATATTTCCGAGATGTTAATGAACAAGACGTAATTATATTTATTGACAGTATTTTCCGTTTCGTTCAAGCCCTTGTAACCCCGTTAACTTTTTATGTTTTACTAAGGAACATATGGTAAAAATAAAATAAAAATGATGTTGAATTTTATTATTCTTCGTAAATAGGCTTTGAATTTCTTTCCGGTAACACTACAAGAAATCACATTGTTTGTGACAATATTTATCGTCACTGAAACATGGAAAGTTGTCACATTAAATTTTATGTGACAACAAATAGTTGTCACCAAGGTTGTCACGTATAACTCCGTAACTAATACTTTTTGGCTACTGTGACAACGTAATATTGTAAAAAAAGAGTATTGTTAGTGTGACAATAAATTTATTGTCACTCAATATTTAATCGCTACAACTTTTATTGTAGCCGAAAAATAAAATATTGTCACAATTATAGCTTGTTGTCACAAACTAACATTTAATTTAAACTGAAATCATGTGACGACCTTTTGTCAGTTGTCACTAGAAAAACTATTTGTTACAATTATTGTTGTCACATTTGGAAATTTATAATAAGCTCTATGAAATCACCAAAATAACAAAATTAATTAGAAACACCAATATATTGTACAGAATTTTCCGTCCCAGTATATTTCTAATTTCTTCAATTCTTTTGTATGCAATATTATTTTTTATATTAAAGTTAAAATAGTTAATAATCTTAATTTGATAAAAGTAACCATATGCACTAAAATACAAACAAGTAAAACATTAACTTGTGTTTTTATTACGGGATACATAAATTATTTACAATATCAAGTGTCAAAATAAATACAAAAATCAATAACATTAGGCTTTGTTTCTCAAACAAAAATTGGACATTTCCATATAACCAAACTTCTCCTGATGCACTCTTATCATCTTCAACTCCATAAATTTGTTTTGGCAATACCAAATTCCATATAAGCAAACAGAGTTCAACCCAATTTTAAAATCTGTGAGACCATAAAGCAGAAACAGTCAGCATAATATTATTATACGTACTAACATAAATTATGTACAAAATATCTAAGCACTAGAGTGAAAGAAATACATCATGGACATTAAAATGTTAAAATGGTTGAAGAAATTAATAGCAAAATAACAATACCATACCAATTGATCTTAAGTAGCAAAATGAATCAAATCCTTAATCCTCAAGTCACTAGCGGCTGAGAATAATAGCTAATGGAGTGCTGCGATAGGGAATCACATGGAAAAAATGAGGCTATTCTGTGATTTTGTTGCTTGTTACCTGCTCTGTTGGATTAAACTACGATCTGTTGTATTGGTTTTTCCTCTGGAGATTACACAGAGATGAACGAAGATAAGCACTACAGCAAAGAAAGATGAAGGTCGTAGAGTTCTAGCAGATGGTAAATACGAGATAGAAGAAAAAATAAACTGAAGACAGTTGTTGAGGAGAAATATTAGGGATTCTATAGTAAAAAGAGTTGTGCACGTTATACACTACTTTATTTATTTCATTTTGTTTGTTTAATTTTTAAATGATATTCTTTTTATTTTAGTATTTCAAATTATTATAAAATAAATTGTGTCACAACTATTTAGTATGTACGTAGATTTTTATACATTTTAGTAATACCTATGTGTTGATGTATAGTAACATAACACTTTTAGTATCAAACAAAATCTAATCCTTAACAAAAAAAAATCATCTAACTATTGTGACACATATCATAAAAGACCACTCTAATTACTATTTACCGGTCTTGATTAGTACTATTCACACATATTATATCTCTATCATGTAACAAAATATATCTCTATTCCCAATTGCAAATTTCAGGAAACATTAAGCTTAAATGTCAAACAAAAAAAAATCTATTTATTATAATTGATTAGAAGTGTACATACACAAAGCCATGTATTTAATCAAAAACATTTATTCTCAGGCCAAAATATGCCCAAACATCCAAAGAAGAAAATAAAAAAGCATCACACATAAACATATTTTCAGTCCCAAAATTTAGTTGCAAATATCAGGATTGGCCAAGATGTGAGCTTCAACAACCTTGAACAAACTGAAAGCCTTCCCAGCTCCTGCCTTGATTTTATCTTCATCAACCTCACAGTTTTCTTTTAGGTAATATTTGCTGCAACTCTTGATTATCGATCCTCCGTTAGCAGATGCTTCCATCTTGATCTCCATTGTTGCCTTTTCAACATTTTCAGGTTGTGGGTTTGAATCGATTACGATGGAGCTATGACTAAAGTTTTCTTTGTCCGTTGCTTCTGTTTTGGTTGTAATATACTTGCGCTCCGTAGCTGCATAATATATAAACAATATTAATAATTCTTAGGAAAAAAAATAAAGAGGAAAGAAACACTAAATAAGAATTTGGTTAGTAATTTAAATACTGTCACCACCGAAGGTAGTCTTCTTGATAGTGCCAAGACCTCCATTTCCTTCAATGACCTCAACGGTGATAGTGGGAACAATTTTAGGAAGATAAATATGGTTTTCGGAGACGAAAATCTTAAACATAGTAGCTGCGGGAATGGCGGTGTTCAGTTCCCTCTCAACCTTCAAAACACCCATATTTGATGATTAATATTGGGAAAAATAAACTGAGATTGAAGATTTTTGATGAAGAATTAGAGACTTGTGAAGCTTTTGAGATGAGTACTGCAAAGAATGAAGGCAAGTATTTATAGGAACAGAATAGGATTGGTTTGCAAGTACTGTTAATAATTTTATAAGAATCAAAGAAGGCAACATTGAATAGCATATATGAATAATATAAAATGATGTTCTATTTTTTAATCGGCAGATTCGGTCAATTCATGATTAAAATTTAGTGATTTGACAATAAATGGCTTCTCAAGAATGTTTATCAACTGATTGAATTTTGAATCTTAATCCTGGAGTTAAAGCTTAAGCTCATTGTACAACATTATTTTTTAGTGATAAATTAGATTGTCAGGATTTGAACCCTTAACGGTTTCATTCAAGAGCCTATAATACTATGTCAAAGATTTATTTAAACTATAGTCACATTTTATATCGATATGTGACAACTTTAGTCATGAGAATGCTTTTGAATTAGCAAACCGCAGCTCATGCTATCTACTACGCATTTAATTCACCAATGAAATGAAGTTGTTTGGAATCAAGCCTTCAAACGTTTTGTTCAAAATGCTGTGATACTATATCAAAAAAACCAATTGAATTAAAAACTTAAATTCAAATGAGTAGGATTCTAAATATTTTTTTTGTATTTTTTTGCTTTATAAATAAGATTTTTTAATTTTTACCATTCATACGTACTCTGGAATTGCTATAGTTTTTCTCTTCATTCATAGGAAACATGATGGCTGCTGGGGTAGAATGAAAATGGGGTCTTTTATGATATATACTAATTTGCTAGTTTAATAATCCCAAGACTCCTAAAATACATCTTGGGTGAATGTCTTTTCAATTGATTGTTGTCTCTTACTATCATTGTAATTTGAGTAATTTTGCAATTCTGTAATCTGTGATTATTTTAATTCCGTTGAGATAGCTTGTGCTTTTTTCTTTTGGTTTTGTTGGGTGCTTGTATGAACTTTTCTGTTTAATATTGGTGCGGGTTTTTGGTTGGTTGAGTGTGGTACTCCGATCTCGTCGGGATGTCACACATTCCAAGCAACCTCGTGCTCTGGATTTCGTTAAAAAGTAGTATAAAACGAATGTATTAATCTTCCACAATCTATATAAAATTACTTATTGACACCTCAAATTTACTACATTAATTTATTATTTCTACGAACTTGCTTAAAACAACTCTACAAACTTACTCAAGACGAACATATAAAAACTTTTTCCCGTATGAACTTTCACTAGTTTCTTTTTATTACATATAACAAGGTTGATTATCTCACATTCAAGAAAATTTAGAAACTTATCCTTAAAATATATGTATAATATAATAATTTCAATAAAAATCTACTCCACTTTTCATCCTTGGAAATAAAAATCTACTCCACTTTTCTATAATATAATAATTTGATTGATCCATTTTCAGACCGATGATTCGACACATTTTAGGTGGCTACCCTCCCGAATTAAATGTCATACGTAGAAGACTCCAATTACAAATCTGTAGATTAACTTTACTAGTAAATACAATTACAATCAAGGATACATCCACAATTGAAGATACCTTGTATTCTTGAATTAAAATAAAATAAAAATGATGTTGAATTTTATTATTTTGAATTTTCTTTCCAGTAATGAAAATTGAAGATACCTTGTATTCTTGAATTATCATATCATAAAAGACCACTCTTAATTACTATTTACCGCTCTTGATTAGTAATATTTGCACATATTATATCTCTGTTTATGTACCAAAATATATCTCTATTCCCAATTTCAAATATAAGGAAACGTTAAGCTTAAATGTCAAACAAAAAAAGTATATTTATTATAATTGATTAGAAGTGTACATACACAAAGTCGTGTATTTAATCAAAAACATTTATTCTCAAGCCAAAAAACCGTTATGTGCCCAAACATCCAAAGAAGAAAATAAAAAAGCATCACACATAAACATATTTTCAGTCCCAAAATTTAGTTGCAAATATCAGGATTGGCCAAGATGAGAGCTTCAACAACCTTGAACAAACCCAAAGCCTTCTCAGCTCCAGCCTTGATTTTTTCTTCATCAACCTCACAGTTTTCTTTTGGGTAATATTTGCTGCAACTCTTGATTATCGATCCTCCATTACCTGATGCTTCCATTTTGATCTCCATTGTTGCCTTTTCAACCTTTTCAGGTTGTGGGTTTGAATCAATTACGATGGAGCTATGGCTAAAGTTTTCTTTGTCTGTTGCTTCTGTTTTGCTTGTAATATACTTGAGTTCCGTAGCTGCATTATATATAAATAATAACTCTTAGAAAAAATAATAAGAATAAAAAAACACTAAATAAGAATTTGGTTAGTAATTTAAATACCATCACCACCGAAGGTAGTTTTCTTGATAGTGCCGGGACCTCCATTTCCTTCAATGACCTCAACGGTGATAGTGGGAACAATTTTAGGAAGATAAATATGGTTTTCAGAGACGAAAATCTTAAACATCGTAGCCGGAGGAATTGCGGTGGTGAGTTCCCTCTCAATAGTCAAAACACCCATGTTTGATGATTAATATTAGGAAAAATAAACTGAGATTGAAGATTTTTGATGAAGAATTAGAGATTTATGAAGCTTTTGAGATGAGTACTGCAATGAATGAAGGCAAGTATTTATAGGAATAGAATATGATTGGTTTGCAAGTGCTGTTAATAATTTTATAAGAGTCAAAGAGGGCAACATTGAATAGTATATATGAATAATATAAAATGGTGTTCTATTTTTTAATCGGCTGATTCGCAAATGCTTCTAGACATTGGATAATTTGCGGTCAATTCATGATTAAGATTTAGTGATTTGACAATAAATGGCTGCTCAAGAATGATAATCAACTTACTGAATTTTAAATCCTATTAATTTGGAGTTAGCTTAAGCTCATTGGCTTTTGAAGAGCGTATAACATAAATCCACATATTATTGCTTTTCTTTTTAATTTTACAGATAAGTTAGATTGTTAGGATTTGAACCCTTAGCGGTTTCATTCAAGAGTCTATAATACCATATTAAAGATTTATTTAAACCATAGTCACATTTAATATTGATATGTGACAACTTTTGTCATGAGAATGTTTTTGAATTAATTTGCAGACCGCAACTCATGTTATCTATTATATATGTGTTTAATTCACCAATGAAATGAAGTAATCTGGAATCAAGGTTTCAAAAGTTTTGTTCAAAATGTTGTCATACTATATCATAAAATCAATTGAATTAAAAACTTAAATTGAAATGAGTAGGATTCAAAATATTTTTGTATTTTTTTTGCTTTATAAATAAGATTTTTAAATTTTTACCATTCATACTCTGGAATTGCTATAGATTTTCTCTTCATTCGTAGGATGGCTGCTGGGGTAGAATGAGAATGGGGTCTTTTATGATATATACTAATTTGCTAGTTTAATAATCCCAAGACTCCTAAAATACATCTTGGGTGAATGTCTTTTCAATTGATTGTTGTCTCTTTCTATCATTGTAATTTGAGTAATTTTGCAATTCTGTAATCTGTGATCATTTTAATTCCGTTGAGATGGGCTTGTGCTTTTTTCTTTTGGTTTTGTTCGGACTTTTCTCTTTAATATTGGTGCAGGTTTTTGGTTGGTTGAGTGTGGTATTCCGACCTAGTTGGGATGTCACACATTCCAAGCAACCTCCCGCTCTGCATTTCATTAGAAAAAAGTAGTATAAAACAGATATATTAATCTTCATAGTCAGTTTAAAATTATTTATTAACACCTCAAATTTACTACATTAATTTATTATTCTTACAAATTTGCTTAAAACAACTCTATGAACTTACTTAAAACTAACATGTAAAAACTTTTTCCCATTTGAATTTTCATAAGTTTTCTTTGTATTACTCACGTTTTTTATGAACTAAATTGAACTGAACTAAACTGAATATTACTGAACTGAACTGAATTGAAGTGCATTTTACTGAGCTGAATTGAACTGAACTGAACTGAAATAAATTACTGATAATGGATAAATATAACAAGGTTGATTATCGAGTTTCCACTTTGTCAAAATTTAGCTTTTATTGGTAGGCAAGTGAGTAGACCTACCTTAACTAAATATTTTAATAAAAAATAAAAATCTACTCTCTTTTTCATCCTTGGAAAGGAATCAAAGCTTTATTTACTAAGAATATATTTTTGGTTTTTCATCCGATTTTTGAACGAACTAGTATGTTACAGAAGTTAATTTGATTGATCCATTTTAAGACCGATGATTCGTCACATTTTAGGTTGCTACTCTCCCGAATTAAATGCCATACTAGAAGACTCCAATTACAAACCAGTAGATTAACTTTACTAGTAAATACGATAACAATAAAAAATACATCCACAATTGCAAACCGAATAATAAATTTTATAATGACTTGATCAGAACGTAGTGTACACAAAACAACACAACTTTTATTATCGGGCTAACGAATCATTATGCCCGAAATCCAAAGAAAAAGGGAAAGAATCGCACACACATACACACTCATATATAGTTCCAAATTTAGTTGCAAATATCAGGATTGGCCAAGATGAGAGCTTCAACAACCTTGAACAAACCCAAAGCCTTCTCTGCTCCAGCCTTGATTTTTTCTTCATCAACCTCACAGTTTTCTTTTGGGTAATATTTGCTGCAAGTCTTGATTATCGATCCTCCGTTAGCAGATGCTTCCATTTTGATCTCCATTGTTGCCTTTTCGACCTTTTCAGGTTGTGGGTTTGAATCGATTACGCTGGAGCTGTGGCTAAAGTTTTCGTTGTCTGTTGCTTCTGTTTTGCTTGTAATATACTTGAGTTCCGTAGCTGCATCATATATAAATAATAACTCTTAGGAAAAAGAATAAGAGTAAAAAAACACTAAATAAGAATTTGGTTAGTAATTTAAATACCATCACCACCGAAGGTAGTCTTCTTGATAGTGCCGGGACCTCCATTTCCTTCAATGACCTCAACGGTGATAGTGGGAACAATTTTAGGAAGATAAATATGGTTTTCGGAGACGAAAATCTTAAACATAGTAGCCGGGGGAATGGCGGTGGTCAGTTCCCTCTCAACAGTCAAAACACCCATGTTTGATGATTTATATATTAGGAAAAAAGATTGAAGATTTTTGATGAAGAATTAGAGATTATGATCAGCTTTGGAGATGAGAAAATGCAGAGGATGAATGAAGTATTTATAGGAACATGATAGCTAGGATTAGTTTGCAAGTAGTGTTAATAATTTATAAGGGTCAAAGAATGCAACTTTTTTTTTTTTTTTGGAAACAGAAGGCAACTTTGAATATTATTTTATAGTATGAATGATATAAAATTAAATGGTGTTCTGTTTTTTTTATCACCAGATTGGCATATGCTTCTAGACATTGGATAAGTAGCGGTCAATTCATGGACACTACAATTTTGTGATTTGACAATAAAATGGCTGCTGAAGAATGTTAATCAAATCTTGAATTTAAAATAGTTAAAATGGTGAACTTGCTACGACAGCGATCGAGTGTTGTTCCTTAGGAAGTTCGACCAGCTTGGCTTGACTGTCTTTCTTACATGTTCTGAATGGATATCGTGACCACTCATATTTTTCGGGAACGCACGGCAGGTACTCTGGCGAAACATGGTTCCTCTTTGACTCATTTAGAATGGTGGGACATGAGTCCTACGTTTTGCAATACTTTTAATTTTTGATGACTTCAATAATGTAGAGCAATTTAGATTTGCTTAGCTCTTTTTTATTTGATAATTTTACCTTGTACTGTTTTTTCATTCTTCTATAATAATATTTGACTTGTTTATGATTTTTTCATTCTTCTATAATAATATTTGACTTGTTTATGATTTTGGTTGTTCGGAGGTGTCGGCCTAGTTGGGATGTCCGGCTTCCTTATTTCATAAACATTACTTCACCTTTATTCAAAAAAATTCATGTTCACCCGCCAATAAAGAGTACACAAAACAAATTCATATTAATATTTTTCTTTTTAACTTCTACAGACAAATGAGATTGTGATAATTTGAAGCTTACCCATAATATGTTAATCGCTCATTTAAACTAAAAGTTTATAATTGAATTCTTTGGGAATTAACATAAAAGATGTACGTTCTTGAGCTTTAACTATCAGCTTATGCATTTAATTTGTTTCTTAACATGTTAACAAAGTTCTACAATTAATAAAGATTTTGAGTTCGAGTCATGGGTGAATTAAAAACACCTGATAGGAGCTTATGATATGCACGTTAAAGTCAAATTAATTAGCATTTGCATGAGAATGTTGTCAAGAATTAATACATTTTATATTAATATGTGACAATTTTCTCCAAGTGAATGCCTTTAATTTTAAACACGGTACAACACGGACTCATGCAAACACGGTACATTTTATATATATTGTGTTCTGTTTTTGTCAAAATATGTTGATCCCTATGTTGCACGGAGACGGAAAATGGACAAAAACACGGATACGGGAAACATTCTCTCAAAATATAACCTTTGTAAAATGCCTTATAAATGGAAACAAGAGCGAAATGGACACAGACACACGAGCTACTAAACAAAGTGTCTGTGCAACATAGGTTGATCATGAAGTTTTAACGGTTGAGTTTATTTATTAAATTAATTACATTATGTAATATTATTCTTATTTGTAAATAATTTCACACGCGCAACTGCATTATGCCATTATCTTCTTTCTTTTTTTTTTTTGGGAGGGGGATACGAAAATCATCGGGATTTTCTGTCCTTGAATGTAATACTTCCGTCAGAAATGTCATTATTTCCAGAATCTCTCAAATTTAATGGCACTATGGAACTAGTATGTTATTGAAGTAAATTTGATTGATTGATTTTAAAACCGATTGTTCGTCGCTTTTTAGGTAGCTAATCGCCCGAATTAAATATCATACTTCGAAGACTCCAATTAGATTAACTTTACTATAGTAAAAATACAATAACAATCAGGAAAACATCCACAATTTAAAACCAAAATTCTATTTATTATATTAACTTGATCAGAACGTAGTGTACACAAACAACACTACACTTTTATTGTCGGGCTAACAAATCATTATGCCCAAAATCGAAAGAAAAAGGAAAAGAATCACACAACTATATATTTTTGGTCCCAAATTCAGTTGCAAATATCAGGATTGACCAAGATGAGAGCTTCAACAACCTTGAACAAACCCAAGGCCTTCTCTGATCCTGCCTTGATCTTTTCTTCATCAACCTCACAGTTTTCTTTTGGGTAATATTTGCTGCAACTCTTGATAATTGATCCTCCATTAGCAGAAGCTTCCATTTTGATCTCCATTGTTGCCTTCTCTACCTTCTCAGGTTGTGGGTCTGAGTCGATTACGCTATAGCTATGACTGAAGTTTTCTTTATCTGTTGCCTCTGTTTTTGTCTTAATATACTTGAGTTCTGTAGCTGCATCATATATAAATTTTAACTTTTAGAAAAAAAAAATGTCATCGATAGAGATTTCTGCTGCAAACACTAAATAAAAATTTGGTTTAATTACCGTCACCACCAAACGTAGTCTTCTTGATCGTGCCCGGACCTCCATTTCCTTCGATAACCTCAACGCTGATAGTGGGAACAATCTTAGGAAGATAAATATGGTTTTCAGAGACAAAAATCTTAAACATAGTAGCCGCAGGAATTGCAGTAGTAAGTTCCCTCTCAATAGTTAAAACACCCATATTTGATTATGAATATTTAGGAAAACAAATAATTAAGATAAAAGATTTTGTGTGATGAGATGTATGAAGTTTTTGATGAGAATTGAAAGGAATGAAGGGAATTATTTATAGAATAGGATTGGATTTGCAAATTGTAATAAATAAAAAAGGTCAAATAAGGCAACATTGAATAGCATACATTTTAATATTAATAAATTAAATGGTATTATATTTTTTAAGTAGTAACATACTCTACGAGTGCTCTAAATTTTCTCATCTTTTCTAAACAGTATAAGAAGTGAAATGATTCATGTATTCAATTCTGGCTAACCTAATCGAATTCGTGCTTAGAATTTCAATTCCAAATCTAGCCGAAATACATCCATCTAACATATATAAATTTAATCATTAATACTAACGGAATAGTCAGTTTGTCCAAATTGTAAACGGATTTTAGCGAACTGATAGTCAGTTTTCTCAGATCTAGTCGAATTTTCATATTGCAGATAATATATTCAAAAATACAAGTCTAGTCTCCTTTTCATCACTGGAAAGAAAAACCAAAGTTTAATTTAGGAAGAATAATAAAATTCAAAATCATTTCTTTTTTGTTTTTGTCAAAGCATGAAGACCTTGAATTTAACCGTTGAATTTATTTGTTCAATTTACATTATCATGTGAGGTGTAGCTAATAGATTAAATTGAGTATCTAGGGTGGGATATCGTGTGCTTTAATCGTGTGCTTTAACTTTGTTGGAATATTCGTTCCCTCCTTTTCTGTTAACTTCCCATTTTTATTCAAACAGATTATATTGATAATAAAAAGGGGTTATGAACCTCTAAAAAAAAAGAAAAAAAAACAATATAATTAATTATAAATAATATAGTTGTGTTCGTGTTTTTTTAATATAATTATGTGATTAAATGGATTTTGGTAAAAAATGATACCTTGAGAATTTTCTAACTTATTCTAATAATTATACAAAGATCATTTGATTAGGGGGTGATCTGTCCAAATGCCATATCTCAAAGATTAGTATAAAAATATGTTATTAGGTCTTAACTATCAATTCGAACTTTTAGTTTGATTAGTTAAATAACAACATCGATCCATCCAACATTGACAAAGGTATATCCACGCATCATCTCCTTCACCACATGGCTGAGTCAATCTCCTCCTCTTTGGCTGTTTATGCATGGTTATTGGTTGTTTCTACATGCCAGTTTGTCTTTATTTTCACAATGATGATGCATCTACCATGTCATGTTCCATTACACGAAATAAGCTCTAATCAGCCATAATTATATAACAATTAACTACTTTGGCCACTGAAATTAGCTAAGAATTAGTGCTAAAGTATAATGATTAATGGAGTCAAATATCGATTTATCACTGACCGGGAAAATGTTTGAATCGGCTATGAACCGATTGCCTTTGAAAGCCAGAGGTTCCATATATGTTTGTGGATACAACATATTAGTTCTGACATTCTAGGTCCTAGATAATCTTCAGTTCAACCTAGCTCATTATTATCTTGTATTTATGGTTATCACACAAAGAGCAGTAAATCATGAAATACTTGTACAGTAAACCGAATGGTGAGCATGGTAAAAACTTTTAAAAGCCTACCCTCGTAGCGTGCCAATGGAATCCTTGCAATCAAGTACTCGTCGAGAACAGAGCCAATGGACAGAATTTCGGGGTTGAAGAGGCGTTAGGTCCTCTTGACGGACATACTTTGACTTTGTGAGATTCCGAGGAAACCTTGACTGGGATGACTTGGATGCACGGATCCTCTGGGAGGATGAAAATGCAGGGATGACTTGGGCATAGACGAGACGTCGAGAGATTTGTGTCGTGAGAATTTTAGTAGAGATGTATTTGGGCTTAGTGTTTTGGGGGTTAAAGCTCGTTTTACTTCGTGACTTTCTTCGAGACTTAGTCGGGACATCTTCAAATTTATTCGGGATACTTCGGGACTTGGAAAATTAAGAACTCATAACTAGAAACCCTAGGGGAGAAGGAAGAAATCGTTGCGATGCCCCTGAAATTAAAAATTCGCGGGGAGATCGTACAGTGTAGTCTTAGGGGGGAGATCGTACGATTCTCAATTGAAGACCGTACAGTCTTCAAAAAACCCCATATAAGATTTAGATCTAGGTCTCAGTCAGAATTTTACAAAGCCCGTACGAGCTTTATAAGTTGTTTGACTTTTTTCAGACACGTGAAGGTAAAGATTAAGAAGCGTATGAACATGTATGAAGACCGTACGGTCTTGATATGAAAATTGCAAGACCGTACGGTATTGATTTGTTGATGAAGACCGTATGGTTCCAAACACTCTTCGCCAAATGCAGTCTACTTTTGACAGACTTTAGTAATTTGAGTATAACATCTTCAAAGCCAAGACATAGGGGAACAACTTTCATGTTTTACGTTTTTCTAAATTCGGAGTTAAGAGAGTCCAAATTGATTTTTAAATGCAACTATGTTCTGATTTTTATGAGACAATTTTATTTTGAGCAGACATACATGAACCTTTGTTTGGAATACTTCGAAAATATATTCGCGTCCAATTAGAAGCTAATTAAATATCCGATACAGCTCCAATAATTACATATGCAATATATAGAAGCATATGCAAATCTGGGGATTAAAATATAAAATACAATATAATTTTTTTATATGATTGACATATACCATTCAACGTTGCTCTTGCAAACAAATCCAATCCTATTCCCACGGCTGTAAACGAACAACTTAACAAGCTTGAGCCAACCTTGTCCATCCATTCAAACTCAAAATCTTGTTTGAACTTTAGCTCACTTACGTCAGCTTATTTGTTCACAAGCTACTCCTAAGCCGAACTTTAATGACATACTCACAAGTAGGGCTGTAAATGAGCCGAGCCGAGCCGAGCCGAGCCAAGCTTTGACCTGCTCGGGCTCGGCTGTAGAAATTTATCGAGAGAAAGAATGAGATTTGAAAGTTAAAGTGAGTTTGAACCGAAGCCAGTTAAAGCGACGGAGAGTCGAAGAATATGGGGAGGAATAAAAAGATGAGTAAATGAGAGAATGTGAGTCTAACAACCCTAATCCTTACATGGTTATTTATTTTTGAATGAACTGGATAGAAGAAGAAGAATGGGCCAGACCACTAATTCTAATTTGGTAGACATTAGTTTTATTTGGTACCACAAGAGTTATTTCATCACAATAATAATATTGTTAAGGCTTAATTTTAAATATAATTTACTAATAATTAAGTTAATTCACGAACAACTATCAAGCTAGTTCATTAACGTGTTCACGAGTCTCTAATTAGCTTGCTCACGAACTTTGATCTCTGCTCAAACTCAGCTCATTTACAAATTGAGCCTGAAAATCATACTCACGAGCAACTAATTAATAAATCGAGCCAAGCCAACAAGATTTTAATCGAGCTATCTCACGAGCCTTTAATCGAGCTTGCTCACGAACTTTAGTCTACTTAAACTTAGCTCATTTACAAATCAAGACTGAAAATCGTGCACAAGCAACTAATTAAGAAAGAAATTGAGCCAAGCCAAGCTTTTATCAAGCTAAATGCCAAGCTGCTCAAAAACAGCTTGACTCAATTACAGCCTCAAGCAAAGGGCAGATCTACTGATAAAGGGCCTGCCCAAATTGATTCACGACAGCCCACTGATTACCGCAATTATAATCAGTCTTTTCCCAGCTTTATAATGTATTGCTTCAACATTCACTCTTTAGTTTGGCGATGTGGGATTAATTCCCACTTTATAAGCGGTGGCTTCACCCATGACGCTGCACTTTGCCAATGTGGATTAAATACTCTTGTTGTTCACCTCTAAATTCTAAATACTCACCGTTTGTGAACATTACGTGAGCTTTTTTCCAAAATTCAACGAATTTCTGAAGGTGAGACCACAAATTTCTTTCTTATTTATTTATTTATAAAATTCAATACTTGTTTATTAATACAAAATCTCAACATTTACTTTTTATATGGCTATAATAAACCGTCCTTATATTTCCTTAATTCAATCCTTATCTTAAATTAAATTACTAACCAAATTCTTAGTTAATGTATATTTTCTCTTATATTTTTTTTTTCAAAAGGCATTATTTATATATAATGTAGTTACCGAACTCAAGTATATTAAGATGAAAACGGAAGCAACAAATAAAGAAAACTTCAGTCATCTACATCATAGTCGACTCAGACTCCCAACCTGAAAAGGTTGAGCAAAATATGAATAATCTATTAACATGATAATATAAGAACAAAATTTTAATTTAGTTCAATATATTTCAATTCAGTTGAACAAGTACTTAAATTTAATTCAATAACCTTTATTATCAAAAGGTTATATTCCATCTTGGCCCCCATAAAATGGACTAAATGATCTTAAACTGCTAAAGCCCATTTATACCTTGAATGAGCTTGGTGTTTATAGACATGTTATTAAAGGTGGAATATGATTTGTCCAAGAAGAAGAAGATTGGGACATAAATAACAAAATAGTCACAATTTAGATGTGCATCTGCATCTTTAAACTTACAAATCATAATATAAAATGTAATAGAATATTTCTGAAATTGTTTGAGACACAACATAAGAATACACTCCAGTTAAAATTCACATCATGTTGGTTTTCCTATTAAGTGACTTTATAATATTTGAATAAATGAGCATTATTTTTTTTACTTAAATTCATTAAAATTTAATTATCTAATTTAGCAAAAATCTTTAAACATTTAATGAATAATTCAGTTCAGTCTAAAAAATTAAATAAAAGTAATAATAAATGAAATCCTTATGTCTATGAAATAAAATAATATCAATAAAAGGAGGACGACTCTTCATATAGGAAGACAAACTACTACTGCACATATACGAATGGCTTTTGTGATATAAATTCTAAGCACAAATTCAGTAGAACCGGGCACATTGAATATGCAACGTCTAGAAGGGGTTAGTATCTACAAGGCATATCCAATTATCTATATGGCGATTAAGAAATAGAACACCATCCTTTAAAAAAAAAATAAATAAATAAAAAAAAATAGTAGAACACCATTTGAATTATTGATATCAATATGTATACCTTTCAACGTTGCCACATTTGACCCTTTTTAATTATTTAATTGACACTTGATAACTAATCTTTACCCTATAAATACTTGCATTCATTCTTTGCAATTCTCATCACCAAAACTTCATAAATCTCTCCTCCATAAAAAATCTTCAATACCAACTAGTTTAAATTTCCTCATATTTATATCATCAAATATGGGTGATTTAACTATTGAGAGGGAACTTACCACCGCAATTCCCCCGGCTACAATGTTTAAGATTTTCGTCACAGAAAACCATATCTATCTTCCTAAACTCATTCCAACTATCAGCGTTGAGGTCATTGAAGGAAACGGAGGTCCCGGCACCATCAAGAAGACTACCTTTGGTGGCGACGGTAATTATAATTTACTAACCAAATTATTATTTAATATTTCTATTTTTTTCTGTTTTGTCCTAAAAGTTATTATTTATATATGATACAGCGACCGAACTCAAGTATGTTAAGACAAAAACAGAAGCAACAGACACAGCGAGCTTCAGCCATAGCTACAGCCTACTTGAATCAGACCCGCAACCTGAAAAGCTCGAAAAGGCAATAATGGAAGTTAAAATGGAAGCTTCTGCTAATGGAGGATCGATTATCAAGAGCTGCAGTAAATATTACCCGAAAGAAAACTGTGAAATTGATGAAGAAAAAATTAGGACTGGAGCTGAGAAGGCTTTGGGTTTGTTCAAGGTTGTTGAAGCTCTCATCTTGGCCAATCCTGATATTTGCAACTAATTTTTGGGACGGAAATTAAAAATATTTGCAACTGTGAGGGATTTTTCTTTTATTTGTTAGCCTGAAATAAAAGTTAATGTTGTATTCTGCTGAATTAATTTTGATTTATTACATTGTTTGTAATATTGTTTTGATCCAATTATAATAAAAAGAGTTTGAAATTGTGATTTAGTTCATCAACATTTGAGAGGTTTTAATACAAAATATGTTGTTAGCTTAACTATTAGTTCGAGCTTAGTTCAATCAATTTAGTATTAGAGCTTCTGCGATCAAAATGTCCTGACTTTGATTCTTGGCAATCCCAATATTTGTTAAATGAAAAATACATAATGAATGAAGCTTGTGTTGTGCACGTTTCAAGCTCAAGGGACACTCGTAAAAGAAAATATGTCAGAGATTAATATAAAAGGTATGTTAGAGATTAATATAAAAGATGTTAATAGTATTAGAGTGTGAACTTTTTGTTTTTTATTTTAGGAAATCCAGAATTTTAACTAGTTTGTCATATTTAAACAAGTTGAAAGTAAAATTGAAGAAAAAGTCATAAAGAAACAAAAATAGTTGACTAGCCGACGTGGTTTTCTAAATATGATGATGATGTGAAACCTTATCAATCAATCCAATCTTCATATATTAATAATGTGGAAGAGATCAAAATTAAGTGTGATTTATTATTAACGATATACAGCCTAATTTCGTATATATTTAGTATATAGGTACGTGATACACCGGGTTAAGAAATGGTTAAGTATATCATTTAAATATATTTAAATTTAATAAGTAAGTTATTATGTTACCAAAAATAAAATAAGTAAATTATTAACTAACAATAAAATAATTTTTATTAAAAATTTTCGATTATAAAAGAAAAGCTCTAGACCATTAAAAATAAACCTTAAGTAACACTAAATTCTAACATTTACAATGCGTTTCTAAATAATTGATTTGATATATGAAATATATGGTACGTCAAATGTATTATAAATTCTTTCAAAATATATATGATAATACTAATTTAATTAATAAATTCCAAGGTTGTCTTCATTTTATGATAAAAAAAAAAGAAAAATAAAAACTATTTTGAAATTTATTATTCTTCGTCTCTAAGCTTTGATTTTCCTTTACAGAGGATGCAAAGGACACCAAGACTTTTATTTAAACTTGGACTAGACTATAGAGTATAGACTTGTATTTAAACTTAGACTAGAATATATAGACTTGAAATCATGAATTCTCAACTTATTAAAATGTTTTATACATGTTCAGTGTAGTATAAGATACTAAGCACTAGTCAGGCTTTCTCGAGGATATTCGATAATTGATCAGAGATTAATTGAGAAATTAGTCAAAGATAAGTCGAAATTTGAACGTCTAAGTGAGTCTAGATTAGATGGTCTAATTAATTGAGGAATTAGTCAAGGATAAGTCGGAATTTGAACGTCTAAGTGAGTCTAGACTAGACGGTTTAATCGGACAATATCGAATTCTCGATTTTGACGCTTAGGTGAGCCTTGAGTGACTAGGAGGCCTCCGTTACCAAGTATGTGTCTGGTTGTTAGTCTAGATTGTCTTGACTTGCGTAAAATATAAAGTTATAGATAAAGAAAAATATGATTTTAGGTCTGTGAAGCACACCTATATATACGGGCTTAGTATTTATAAACAGATCCAATATGCCCTACTAAATGTGAATTTGTTGTACTTGAGATTTAAATCTTAAACACAAATTGAACACGATCCAAACCCAAGACAAGAATAATTGCACTTCTTATCCAATGTATAGAAACTTCGTATTTTTTTTTTTGATAATTTTGTAAGGAGCAAAATTCAAACCCTAAACTTCCCATTCACACATTGGTGAGTGTACTAATTAGGCTAAAACCAATTGGTAGAAACTTCGTATTTAGAAAATTAAAAATTAGAACTTTAATTGTTTATTATAACTTTTATATACATATATTATTCAATGTTGCCTTATTTGACCTTTATTATTTCATTCAATTTGCAAACCAATCCTATTTCTATAAATAATTCACTTCATTCACTGCAATTCTCATCAAAAACTTCATAAAACCAGCTTAATTATTTGTTTTCCTAAATATTCATCATCAAATATGGGTGTTTTAACTATTGAGTGGGAACTTACCACTGCTATTCCCCCAGCTACTATGTTTAAAATTTTCGTCTCTGAAAATCATATTTATCTTCCTAAAATTATCCCAACTATCAGTGTTGAGGTCCTAGAAGGAAATGGAGGTCCCGGAACCATCAAGAAAACTACATTCAATGATGACGGTAATTAAATTGCTAACCAAATTCTTAATTTTAGTGTATTTTTTTCTTTTTCTAAAAGTCATTATTTATATATGATGCAGCTACCGAACTCAAGTATATTCAGACAAAAACCGAAGCAACAGACAAAGAAAACTTTAGCCACAGCTATAGCATAATCGATTCAGACCCACGGCCTGAAAATGTTGAAAAGGCAACATTGGAGATCAAAATGGAAGCATCTGCTAACGGAGGATCGATAATCAAGACTTGCAGAAAATATTACCCAAAAGAAAACTGTGAGGTTGACAAAGATAAAATCAAGGTTGGAGCTGAGAAGGCTTTGGATTTGTTCAAGGTTGTTGAAGCTCTCATCTTGGCCAATCCTGATATTTGCAACTAATTTTTGGGACCGAAATTAAATACATGTTTGATGCTTTTTTATTTCTTTTATTTGGATGTCAGGCATATATGTTTTTGGCCTGAGAAGAAAAGTTTTTGATTTAACACATGGTTTTGTGTATGTACACTAGTAATCATTATAATAAATAGATTTTTTTGTTTGACATTCTGATGTCAGAAATTATATAAAAGATATGAAATAGTTAAAGTTAGTGATAATTTTTTATATTAATAATTTGTAACGCGTATCATTTAATCATTTGTTTTTAATTCACCAATAAATACGTGTGTGATACGTCATATTTAAGACATATCAATCATAAAATTATGTCAAGTAAACGATTGAACTAAAAGATATTTATGCTGACAGTTAAGAACATTTTTTATATTCACCTTGACACACACCTCAACGTAAATGTCACTTGATCAGCTTGAAGTGTGTACATCATAGGTCCATTCTATCATGTTTTTTATTCATATTGAAAAAATGGAGTTATCGAGACTCAAACTTAGAACATTTCAGCCGCAGAAGGTTTGATATGTCAAGTAACGTGTTTAAATAAAAGATTAAAGTGATGGTTAAAATCAAATGATATTTTCTATATTAATCTTTGACATTCATGAGTCATGATTTTAGAATTGTCAAAATTATTCGTTAATAAAATATATGATCAGGTTTCGTTTTTTATGATTAAATTAATCTGATCTATATAATCTGAATTGAATTGAATTGGTTAAACTGAATTAGTTAAATGCTTAAATTTTTTTGTTGAATTTTGATTAAATTAAATTTTGATTGAAACGAACAAAAATTAAACTAAATTGAACTCAATTTTTGAAAAAGATAAAGAAAAAAACATAACCTCAATATTAATATGGTTGAAAATAATTTTTATATTAAGTTTAGTCTGAGAGAACTTTAGAGTGGGACAATTGTAACTATTTGCGCACATTTTGAAACAAAATAAAAATAAAGTGAGAAGCCACAAAGAAACAATAAAATTAACTTAACGACCCTTCATTGGAAAAGAAAAAAAGAAAAAATTTAACTTAACGACATCGTTTCTTGAGTATATGATTATGATGTGTACATCCTTGTCAATCAATCCTATCTTATACTCTTTAAAAGAAAAAAAAGTCATCTTACACAATATGAAGAAAACAATAGTGTAATTTATTATTAACAATATCGATTAACTCTTTTCGAAGAAATTTTTTTTTATCTATATGATCACTTAGACTTTTAATTATTTGCTTCAATTTTGTTTTAGCAATTATTGGGTTAGTTTTTATACAATTATCCAATGATATATCAAATAAAGTAACGGTTATTTGTAAAAAACTAAGTAATCATAAAATTTTTCTGTCTATATATTATATTAGTGGTGCTCACATGGTCAATTGACCAAAAACAATTTGGTCAATCATTGTTAGATCAGAATCTAACGGTGGAGATTAGCTTGGTGATTTTATTAGTAATTAATCTCCACTGTTAGATTTTGATCTAACGGTGATTAACCAAATTGTATTTGGTCAATCATTGATCATGTGAGCACAACTGTATATTAATCAATCTCGTTCACATGCACATTAATGTGCATACACATTCACCTTAGGATTAATCTAATGGTCCAAAATTAATCTAATAAAATTTAAAATAAAAACCTTAGACACTAAACCTTAGACTCTAAATCATCGACCCTAGATGATGTGGTACTCCGGACTTATAATTCGATGACAAGTCACATATATTAGTATCTAGAGTCGATGATTTATGGTCTAGGGTTGATGATTTAGGGTTTAGTTTTTAGTGTCTAGATTTTTTTATTTTAAATTTTATTAAATAAATTTTGGTCCATTAAACTAATTCTAGGGTGAATGTGTATGCACATTAATGTGCATGTGAACGAGACTGGTATATTAATAATATCATAATAAACTCCAACATTGTCCTTATTTTTTCTTACAACAAAAAGAACAAAAGAAATAATTTTCAAATTTATTGTTCTTCGTCAACAAGCTTTGATTTTTCTTTAGAAGGATGAAAGGACACTAGACTTTTATTTAAACTTAGATTAGTCTATAGACCTGCACATAATCATGAATTTCTCAACTTATTGGAACGTTTCATACATGTTTGATGTTTATATGACGTTAGCTATTAGTTGGACATCGGACACTTTTAATAACTAATCAGGAATTAATTTGAGGATAAGTCGAGGATAAATAGAATTTTAACTAAGGCCAATCTATACAATCTAATTAGACTTCTCAAAATTGAGTGTTTAAACGAGGAATGAGTAGCCAGGCGGCCGTCGATAACAACATTGTATGAGTTTGGTTTTTGCCTTCTTGACCCACGTAAAATGGGGGTTAGCTATAGAAAAAAGAAAAATATAGGCTTAGACATCTATTTGCCCCTTGTGGTATCCAAAATGTTGGCATTTGCCTTCTGTGGTATTATTTCGTTACATTTGTTTCCTGTGGTATCCTAATTCGTCACATTTAGCATCTGAATGGATGGAAAGATAAAAAATGTGTTATCTATTGCCACACGTCACTGTTTGACATTTGGATGTACCACATAACAACTCAATTTGATTGTTTTTTTGATAATTTGCAATGGATCTTCAACAAATAGAGATGTCAATTGAATATACAGTTAGACTTTTGTTAGAATTAAACAGATTAAGTGACATGTTCATATGTCATAATAGTGGCCCGTGACAATACGTGTCAAAATTGCTATATTTTCATTTGATGAAGGACCAAAAGTGACAAATTAGAATGCCATAGGAGGCAAATATTACGAATTGAGATACCGCAGGGGGTAAATGTGACAAAATAATACCACAAAAGACAAATGACAACATTTTGGATACCACATGGTAATAAAAGGCGTTTAATCCAAAAATATAATCGTATGCTCTTAAAACCCACCTACACTTGTGGCGGCCGATTGGTATTTATAAACACGAGTTGATCCAATGCGCCTTATTAATGTGAATTATTAAATTTCTATAAGAAATTTATTTTTTAAAATGTGAATTTTACCTTGTATTGTTAACCATATTAAACACAAACATTTTCAAAAAAAAGATAAAAAAAATAAAACACAAAAACAGGAACTGAAAGAATACATAATTGCACTTCTTATCCAATGTGTATGGAAAACTTCATATCTAGAAGACATATACACCAATTAATCGATGGTTGGCGCAGTGGTAGCATGAGACTGCATTTTTTAAGGAGGTCTGCAGATCAATTCCTCACAATCGCAACTGAGAGGGATTTAAATACCATAATTCTTGAACCCGTCCCGAATCTGAACTAGTCGAACCAATGGAAAACTAAAAAAAAAAAAAGACATGTACAAATCTGGTGATTAAAAAAATACCTTAAATTATTAATAATATTAATATGTATACTATTCAAAGTTGTCTTATTTGACCCTTATTATTTTATACAATTTGCAAAGACAATCCTATTCCTATAAATACTTCCCTTCATTCACTGCAATTCTCATCAAAAACTTCATAATTCCCTTCATACAAAATCTTTTTAATTATTTGTTTGCTAAATTTTCATCACCAAATATGGGAGTTTTGACCATTGAAAGGGAGCTTACCACCGCAATTTCCCCGGCTACTATGTTTAAGATTTTCGTCTCCGAAAACCACATTTATCTTCCTAAAATTGTTCCAACTATTAGCGTTGAGGTCCTCGAAGGAAATGGAGGTCCCGGAACCATCAAGAAGACTACCTTCAATGGTGATGGTACGTAATTACTACCCAAATTCTTATTTAGTGTATTTTTTTCTCTTATATTGTTTTTTTCTAAAAGTCATTATTTACATACGATGCAGCTACCGAACTCAAGTATATTAAGACAAAAACTGAAGCAACAGACAAAGAAAATTTTAGCCACAGCTATAGCATAATCGATTCAGACCCACAGCCTGAAAAGGTTGAAAAGGCAACAATGGAGATCAAAATGGAAGCATCTGCTAACGGAGGATCGATAATCAAGAGTTGCAGCAAATATTACCCAAAAGAAAACTGTGAGGTTGATGAAGAAAAAATCAAGGCTGGAGCTGAGAAGGCTTTGGGTTTGTTCAAGGTTGTTGAAGCTCTTATCTTGGCCAATCCTGATATTTGCAACTAAAATTTGGGACTGAAATTATATTTCTTTGTGTGAGAAGTTTTTCTTTTTGCTTTCAGGGATATAATGATTTTTTCCCCAGGGAATAAAAGTTTGAGCTTTTTTGTTCTGAATTAATTTAAGTTTAATACATGCATGTGTATGTACACTATATGTTCCTGGTCAAATTATAATAAATAGAATCTTGGTTTGAAATAGTGAATGTATTTCCGAATTGTTATGGTGTAGTTTTACATATTTCTAATATGAGTCTTCTATATACCATACTAAACTCAGGAAGTGTAGCCACCTAAAAAGCAACGAATGCAGGCTTTAAAATCAATCAATCAAATTAACTTCTCTAACATGCAAACTGAGCAATTGAGGACCTAATTATAAGGCTCATCAAAAAGACGAAACATTCATCATCACTTCCATAGTGTCATCGAATTTGAGAGATTCTGGAAATAATGTCATTAGAGACGGAAATTTCACATTTTTAGGGATAGAATTTCCCGATAAGTTTTTATTGTTTCTCTCCGAGGGACAGTTCTATCATTGACCTCAAAACGATTTAATGATATGAATTTTATTTTTTTGTGAAAAAAAGCTAAGTTAAGGGCAGGTCTACCTACTCGCAATGCCAGACCAAATCACAGACCTCGATTAGGGTTTACAGTGGAGTTTACAAATTCCCTACCAGTAACAATTAAATTTTGACGAAGTGGGGACTCGAACCTCAAACTTTTCAAGTAGAAGATGAAATGCCTTACCACTTGGACCAACTCTTATTAGTTTTAATGATATGAATTGACCAAACTAAAAAGATAATGCAGTGGCATGATGTTAAATTTTTTATAAATACGAATAACTCTTATTTTTCTGTGAGTTTTACATTTGTCAATTTTGGGACACAAATGATGTTATAATCACGTAATAGATACTAAACTATTGTGTGGTAGAATATGAATAATCTATTAACATGATGATATATGATAATGTAAACTTAATAAATGAGTTCAACAGTTAAAAGTTGAGCTCTTCATGTTTTGACAAAAACAAAAGACATAAATTTGAACTTTATAATTCTAATTGGTAAATAAGCTTTGAGATTTCTTTCCAAAGGATGAAAAGGAGACTAGTTGTATTGTATCGAAATTATTATTATTATTATTATTATTAGTATTATTATTATTATTATATCAATCCACATTTGATTATAAATGTTGATGGCTGACCTAAAGCCATCTGAAATAAACTCATTGATATCTTAAATAGGCTTGGCATTTATAGACATATTTATTCAAGGTAAAATTTGTGTAATTCATAAGAATAAGAATAGATCTCAACATGAACAATTGAAAAATTACAATTTATAACAAATGCTTGATATTTATCTTTAAAATCACATCTCAAGATATAAAGAAATAATGAATAATACTTGAAACGGGTTTTGACACAACAAAAAATACACTCTACAAAGAATTTACTTTTTTCCATTTAAAAAACTTAATCATCTTATAATGACTCAAATATCTTATATAATCACAGAAGAAATCCTTATGTATGTTTCTATAAAATAAATAAAAATACCATTAGCAAAAAAAAAAAAAAATATAACTTTCCATTAAAAGCGACAAACCCCAATTTATCCATAAATGAATAGGGCTTTGAGATTTAAATTTTAAGCACAAACTCAGCTGGATCTACATCCTATCCTACACATTGAACATAAAATGTCTAGAAGGAGTTCATATCTAGAAGGCATATCCGAATATGTTGATTACAAAAATAGAACACCATTTAATATTTTATTAATATTAATACGTATACCTTTCAACGTTGCCACATTTGACCCTTTTTAATTATTTAATTGACACTTCATTACTAATCTTTACCCTATAAATACTTGCATTCATTCTTTGCAATTCTCATCACCAAAACTTCATAAATCTCTCCTCCACAAAAAATCTTCAATCCCAACTAGTTTAAATTTCCTAATATTTATATCATCAAATATGGGTGTTTTAACTATTGAAAGGGAACTTACCACCGCAATTCCCCCGGCTACTATGTTTAAGATTTTCGTCACAGAAAACCATATCTATCTCCCTAAACTTATTCCAACTATCAGCGTTGAGGTCATTGAAGGAAACGGAGGTCCCGGAACTATCAAGAAAACTACCTTTGGTGGTGACGGTAATTAATACTTACTGACCAAATTATTATTTAGCGTTTTTCTTTTTACTCCTCTTATTTTGTCCTAAAAATTATTGTTTATATATGATACAGCTACCGAACTCAAGTATGTTAAGACAAAAACAGAAGCAACGGACAAAGAGAACTTCAGCCATAGCTACAGCCTGCTTGAATCAGACCCGCAGCCTGAAAAGCTTGAAAAGGCAATAATGGAGGTCAAAATGGAAGCTTGTGCTAATGGAGGATCGATCATCAAGAGCTGCAGTAAATATTACCCGAAAGAAAACTGTGAGGTTGATGAAGAAAAAATCAGGGCTGGAGCTGAGAAGGCTTTGGGTTTGTTCAAGGTTGTTGAATCAATCATCTTGGCCAATCCTGATATTTGCAACTAATTTTTGGGACTAACATAAATATGTCGCAAAATAAATATGGGTGCAAAGGTCTTTTCGTTTTCTTTCTTTGGAAGTCAGGCATATAGCCCGAGAATAAAAGTTGTGTTGCTGAATTAGTTTTGATTTAATACATGGCTTGTAATCAAACTGCGTTATCAGATCGATCAAGTTATAATAAAGAGAGAGTTTGAAATTATAGATTTACTTCATAATTGTTTCTATATTTTTCCCTATAAAGTGTGATTGAGGTAAATTTCAGATATCACGATATTATAATTTACCCATCTTGTTCCATCATACTTAATTTTGCGGGAGAGCAATTACCTAATAATTGACTGATCATTATTTGTATACGAAAATGTCTTAAAATAAAAGTTAATGTTAAGTACTTTTAGTCATTAAATAAAACTTTTAATTCAATCAAAGGAGGAATTCGAACAAACCTGGAACTTGAGTTAAAGTAAATGACATCCCATGTTCCAAACTTTCTTTAAAAGAAGTCTTTTCTCTCATTCTAGTCTAGCAGCCATCGTGCTTGTCGTGGACTGGCGATGGATTAAAATATCTTATCTTCTTAAAGATAATTATAAATATTCAAAATCACAGCTACATTTATATGCAGAATATATTGACTCATTAATTACAAATTTACCAAAACAAAATTCTGTTTTCTTTCTTTTATTAATTTCATGAGGAGACTGTTATTCCAAGTCATACCCAGACTTCTGAATCTACATACAAATTTCAAACGTACAGAAAACCTCTACAAATTCCAAATCATAATATTTCATTAATTTAGCGAGATATTATTATATCGATAAATTAATAATTTATTAATTTAAAGAGATATAAATTAATAATTTATTAATTTAAAGAGATTTACGTATGACCTTTAAATTTTCAAGTCTAGTATACTAATTATAAGGTATATTAGTTAGAAATGAAAATAATATATATTAAGAAATTCAAAGTATTAAAGCAATTGTGACAAATATTCAAAATCCGGTCGATGACGAAGTTGAGAATGATTCAATAGCTTTGGTATCGGTCACTCGGAAAGAAGCATTGCAAGTAGCAGCAACTCTTCACAACTTTTTGTTCCGATACGAGAAAACTATGTCCTAACTCTTACGTGCAATGAAGAGATTTAAAGATGAAATCAATATACTTTTGAAGTTCAACAAAAAAAATAAGTGACTATAAATTCAGTTTTTAGTAGACAATCTTAGAATTTTGAAGTGTATCACATATATACATGAAATGTTTTAGTAATTATTAATTTATAGTTTCGTTGGGACCAATATATATACACTGCAATTTCAAAAAAGTTATTATTTTATTATCTTATCGATTGAGGTCCAATTTTATACTGGTGGACCAAGTTAGGACTGGACAAATTATTAATTTTATCGAAATATTAATTTATCGAGTATTAATTTATAGATGTTTTACTGTAATTATAACAATCATATTAAAGATTGATTAGCATGGACATGAATTTAATGAAAATTCTAAACATGATAAAAATAAGCCTGAGGAGAATGTATGGCAACAACTAACTATGAAGTTGGGATTAGATTTGAGCAGGAGGTTGTGTATGAGTGGATTCCATCTTTGTGCTCTTTGTGTAAGCAAGTTGGTCATGTTGTTAAGAATTGCAGTTATACCAAAAAACAAGTTTGGAAACCTAAAAATCAGCCTGAACCAATTCCTCAAGTGTCAAAACCTACTGAATTCCCTAGTTTAACTGATCCTATTGTTGCTAGATCTCCGACGATAGTTGCTCATACCTCTAATAATGGTCGTATTCAGTCTACTAATGCTAAGGAAAATGATGATTGGAGTATTGTGACTAGGAGTATGAAAATTTGTATGACTAAAGGTGTTATTCTAGGTTTGACAAGAAAGAAATCAAATTATCAAGTAGAAGTCAGCAGTGGAAGCACCCCCATTTTAAGGATCACCAAGCTGCATATAATCAAATTATCAACTTTGAAGGAGACCAGATTAACTAAAATCACTTCAGAGAACAAAAGTAGGGCATTAAATATTCCAGAAGGCTAAAGAGCAACAGTAACTTACTTTGTTGACAAGACCAACGAGCAATCTGCGCTCCTGCTCTGATTTGCTTTTCAACAGTGCATACACCGTCTAAAATCACAAACACCAACTGATTAATTTTACCTCCAACATTGATATAATGATTTTTATATTTGGACAGAGCAAATATTAGGAAGTAAATAAACAAGAAGTTAATAAAATACGAAAGCAGTCATGAGGATGTTACGTCTAAATTAACGTGTAAAGATTTACATTAAGGTGTTATAGCATTCATAACTTGCAAATGGAACCCTTAGACAAACTGAGTGGTGACCAAGATGGTTTCGTCATGCCCCATCAAGTTTAACTAAATTACTTGGTTGGTGGAAATTACATGAAAAACCATAGAAAACACATGTGATTAGCATTGATATCCTTTGGAAAACACATGTGATTAGTATAGAAATATATAGGAAGCTGTAATGTAGGAGAAACAGGTCAATAATAAAACTACAAGGTGTAGAGCTATGAATATCTAAAACTATATAGGATATATTTATACTCGGAAAGCATGAAGAAGATAAAAAAAATGAGGGGCTTACTCACTATGTGATTAGCATTGATCTCCTTCAGAACACACATAACATCTTAGGACACAAGTTTCCAAATGCTTTGAAGCAAGTTCTAATTTTCTAAAAGTATGGGAACATGACAGGAGAGGAAAATACGAAAACGAAACACACAGTAGGTTTGAGATATAGAAGCACCTAAATGCTCAAAGTTTCCAAGAGAATATAACTAAGTTTAACTCAAGAATTCATATAGATGCAAAATGGCAATGTATTCAAAAAAAAAGACTTCAAAAACTTCATCCAAGAGACATAATCAGCTATATCAAAAAGGCTGTTACCTTATTATCTTCATTGCTAAGGCATTGCAAGCAACGTTCGATGACATGATTACCATTTTGATCCTTCACGAGCTCAAGAAAATCAGGTTTCAGAGCAAATATCACAAATGATATTTGATGCCTCGTCTTTAGTGTTTAATTAGCTTCTGCACTGCACGTGTCCTGTTACACCACAACCCCGTTATTGAAATGAGAATTTGTAAAAATAAATTATACAGAACAAATATTCAAAAAAAAGTTCAAATCAACCAAAAATTATTGGTGTGAGTGGTTGGGTCACTCAAGGGGCCTTCACACTATGACCGAGATTAATATGGATGTGGTGCGTGTTTCCCATAGTCGAGACCCTTATAAGACATGAACAGAACATAGTATTATTAAATCATGTAAGTCAAAACAAAATTTAGAATAGTCTTTTCCACTCGATCATACACCTCCTAACATATAAATGTTTTAGAACAAGAACATACAATAGAACTTTTACTCTCTTATTTACTAATGATTTTAGTAAAAAGTATCTCCATGAATGTAAGACATCTCATGCACACATTTGCAAACTTTTAAACAAGTTTATTTTATACGTTTAAACATAAAGATAACAAGAATAAAATCAAGATGTAGATTAAAGGGAGTACCCATAAGTGTTTAAGCAAATCCTAGCAAGCTGGCCAGGTTCTTCAGTGACCATCAACACAATCTGCAACCTTTGTTTTTCATCACAAACATCCAAGAACTTCTGAATCACATAATCCCCAAATGGCTTCAACATAAGCTCAAACATGATCAATAATCTCATTAAAAATTATCTGAAGATCATCTTTACTTTCTTCATCAAAAATCCTCCGCAACCACCTGCATCCATTCTGATCTTGTGCCATCAAATATATACTCCCCTTAACCTCTCACTGAATTCACACTTGGAGTTACAGCCTTCTGAACATGGCTACTAGAACTATCAAGCTTGATATTTTTCCTCATTAAAAAAATGGTGATTTGATGAAGCTTTTCCTCCTGGTATAATGAAACTATCCTCAACACATTTCATAGACCTCGCCGGATTCGAAAACCGGTTGTTCAAAACTCCTCTGTTTCTCAAATTTCTAAGTTTTTGATTATTAGGAGGATCAACGAGATAAGATGCGGATAATGACGGATTATGAGATTGATTATCCCAATTAATCCAACTCCCCCCTTTTTCCTTCCTTTGCTCACTTTGATTAGTGTACCAAACAGAGCTATTGGGAAGATTATGAGCCAAAGAGAAACCCAGTGGACTATTATAAGCATCCTTCTTCAATCCGCCTTGAAAACCATTGATTGTACGGTTCAAATTCAAATCATCATAGTTAGTGTATGAAGAAACACCATGAGGAGAGGATTGAAAACCTGAAGCACCATTGTTGAAATCCCAGAATGAGCTGTAGCATTGTATTGAATATTGTTATTATTATCATTGAAACCCCCAAAACCAAGACCAAATCCATCAGAATCAACATCAAATCTCTTCATTTTAGTATCATGTGATCCTAAATAAGTTGTGGTTGCAACTTTGACAGCCCACTTATGGATGGTACATAAATAGACACTATTGATGATGCATATATATCATGTAGGATAAACTAACCAAATGGAATGTGCACCGAATGGCTAAATGACTTCATCAGGTAATGCGAATAGTAATTGACAGTTAAAAAGAAGGATGCCAATAGTGATTAATTGACATTTTAAAAGACTCCTTTTCTTCACGCAATCCTCCCAGTACCAGAAGAGTAGAAGAGAATAGCCATCTTTTGTTTCGGGAAGAGCATCTACAGGCCGTTGCAAAAGAGTCTTCAGCTTCCGATCAGGCAGCATATTGGTTATATACAACACAAATAGTATATCATCAGAAGAAATATAGAATATGAAGCCCATCTTTTGTTTCGGGAAGAGCATCTACAGACTGTTGCAAAAGAGTCTTCAGCTTCCGATCAGGCAGCATACTGGTTATATACAACACAAATAGTATATCATCAGAAGAAATATAGAATATGAAGCAAATAAGTATGAAAGGCTCTCTTATTATAGTTTGCATTTGTGTGAGAGGCACATATCATGACATCAAATTAGAAGGTTCACCCATGCTCTAAGCGTGGCCATTAGCCATGGGAGGGGGAACTTACTAATAGAGCATAAAATAGCAAAATAAGAAAGTACCCAGGAATATTTGGCAGCAGATATGAATAATAGGAAACTATTTATAAGAACATATTCCACTGAAAAACCTATGCAGTAATAGCTTTGAACATCCGAAAAAGCAAGAGACACAATAAGCATATGAAATTGATCGAAACAGCAAGTATAACGGTCAACAAATGACAACCTTGAAATAAAATGTTCTTCAAGTGCTTCAAATCCGCTTAAAAGCATGCATTTTCCTACTTTTGATGTTACCATTCCTGCAATGGATATATAAGATACAATCTATACAGAAGTATTTCTAATCCAGCAGTTGATATTTCTTAAACAATAATCCAATAAAATTTGGAATTAGTTATATAGCTAACCAACCAAACTACAAAATACAATACATGGATTGCTATGTAAGGCTTTGAGAAAAGCAACCAACATTTATGCAAGATGAATATTATATATAAAAGAAGATTGAAAAAATAATAAGCTATATCAGTTGACCGTCCCCCTCCCATAACCAAAATCCCTCAAATTTTCTTTTGATGAGATAGAAGCGAATCTCAATGCCTCTAAATCTCCTTCCCATCCATTTAGAAAAGAGGGTTATCCTCTAATAAGTGAATACTAGAGGTACCAAGCAATGTACAGATAAATCTAGTTTAAGGTTCTTGTCTCACGTCAGAAGGCATCCAAAATTTCTTATTAGCAACCTCACTTTCACTGGCAATAGGTTTTAGACAACCACTAACCCAATACATAAAAGCTAGCATTCTGGAATTTCATGCTTGGACACAACTAAATGAGCAAATTAGCGGATAATGTTATCAACTAAATTGCTAAGTAAACCAGAATTGGTGTTTGGACCTCAATGATATCATCTGCCTCGGTGCTTGAAACAAATGGAAATGCTCTGTACACTCCCTAAACATGGCCACAGAATTGCGATCATGAGTTCTAAAGCGCAGTTTTAAAAACATGTAGCCCTCCAATGATACAAAAATCAGTCAAATAAATGAATTAATTTCAACCTCTCAATGTACAATAGCTTCCAAATAAAAAAGAGAGTACTTTATGCTTACAGTTAAAAGAGCTGATAGAAGTCTTGAATCTAATTCAACATGAGAATCTGACGAATTTTCCATTTTATGCTCCTTTGGAGAACCAACACCCTTTCTATTTTCTCTTTTGCCACTTTTTTCCTTCCCTTGAGTGCTTTCAGCCTCAGTTATTAGCACCTGCAGTTGTGATTTAAAATTGATTTGGTTTTCAACAATATTATTATCTCACAACTTGAAAGCACGATAAAAGTTTATTAATGCAATCCAATCTCCATTCCATCAGTTTAGAAAAGTGAAACTCTTAAACAGATAGCAAGTTATCCTCTGATATCACTTATTGGAGGTCCCAACCAATGTACAAATAAATCTGTTTTAGAGAACTAAGTCTCATGGAAGAAGGCATCCGAAATTTCTTTTTAGCAACCTCAGTTTCACAGGCAATAGGTTTCAAATGGTGACTAACCCAATACATAAAAGCTATCATTCGGAATCTCGTGCTTGGTCACAACTAGATGAGCAAATTAGTGGATAGAACTTAAATTTAGGGAAACCACTGTCTATGGCTCCCTAAATACAAAGAAGTAAGAGCCTGAGAAGCAAAATTCTTCAAGTGAAAACCTTTTTTTACAAAGTATACAGATTAGCATATTATCCAGTACGCACAGCTTCGAGGATTCCTATGTTCTTTGCAAGTTTTGTATCAACAAATGGTTAATAATCACCGAGCTAAACAACAGAAAAACTTCACTCAATAGCTTTAGTAAAAGTATTCCTTTTATTATACAGGCCTCCAGGATAGGAACAAGTGAGGATTTTTAAATCCTTTACTCTTCAATTTATCCTGTTCTGTTTTTTTTTCTTAACAACCTTCTCAATAAGCAATGACCAGCTTTAAAAGTTTACAATGAACAACAGCCTGGCATGAGGGCACTATATTGTCAAGGTTATTCTCATCTTTTATCAAGAAAATTAGTATCAAGGAATACTTCAACATTAATAAAATCGTTCATATTAGGGCCATATATACACAGTGTGAGAGAATTGCCAACTTATGTTTCAATCACAATTGAAGGTATCCTCCTTTTTCATCAAGCAAATTAGAATTGTGGGATAGTTCAACATGAAACAGATGTTTAGAGTCAGTCTGTATAATGTTCGTACATACTCTGTTAGGGAGGGACATGGACACTTTTCAAGTTTCAGCTCAAGTTATCCCCATTTTTCATCAAGGAAATTAGACAAACGAGAAAGCTCAACATGAAACATATATTCAGAGACCGACAATACAATTTAGCACATTTTGTGTGTTAGGCAACCGAAGTAATCCTCATCATCAAGTAAATTAGAATCACGGGACAGTCCAACATGAAACAGATTCAGAGTCAAATCTCATTCAAATTATCCTACACTTTCATCAAGTAAATTAGGATGACAGGACACTTCAAAACAAAACAAATCAGTCTTATGCAATCATACTGCAAATATCTATCAGAAAGGAACCACATAAAATCATGAAGGCCAGTAAAAAATCAAGAGAAAAGCTATTAAATATGAGAACTATTATTCCCACCTCTCATTGCCTTTCTTGCTCTCACCTCAGTCCTGCCTTATCAATAGTAGTCGTTTTCCAGTTCAGTGTACAAATGTTACATCAGCGACAATTTTTCAGTAAAAGATATCATATGACAAACTGTCGTATACAAAATTTAAATGTATATATTTACATAGAATTACCTCAAATGCGGTCTGAATGTTCAAAGTGAAACTCAGTCATACAACCACAATAAATTCAACCAAATATGCACTATATAGAGAGATAGCTCACCTTAAAAGCATCAGGAAGGACTTCAGCAACAACCATCCAGATCATACATCCAGCAGCAAAACCCGTGCAGAAAGGCAGGACTTTGTTAAATGCATCAGCACACATGAACGAGGGAACAGCTACAAGCTACGCTGACAATAAAGAAGCTAGATATAGCTCAAGGCACATTACAATTCTTAACCGGTCAGCCATTTGATTACTTGCATCTTGCATCCTTAATTTTGGGCAGCAAAACCTACGAAACGCTTCTACTTCCAGCAAATTGCATAAAATTGATATCATGTAAGACTATTTAAATTGTACTGTTGATTTGAGTTAGTTTTCAGTTTTAATATCTCCCAATCTTACATAGCAATCTAAGAGTCTACTAGCACGACCATTCAGATTGAATTAAACCTCAAAATCAATCACAAAGCATGATTTATCACCTGAGGCAAAGAAGTGATTACACTCCATAACATTGCATTTTGTGGAGAAACGCCTCTTGATGCCAGAACCATACTCACTGCCAATCCCTCCGGAATGTTGTGGACAGCAATGGCCAAAGTTACCAAAAGCCCTTGAGAAAATCCTTTTGAGCCAGCAAAGGATACTCCAACACCAGAGCCCTTTCCAAATGAATGAAGAGTCATAATTCCAATAACAAGAACAACTTTGGTTGCATCAGCACCTTTGATATCTAACATACTTACTTCCCCATATTGCAAAGCCAAATTTCAAATGCATCACCAATCGTAAAACTAAATGACATTAAGGCGAACATCATTTAAGAATCAGAAGACAAGGACTTATCTGTCTAAAAAAGGTATATCCAGAACGGGAAGTGTTCTCTTATCAGTTCGGTAATACAAGTAAGAAAACTACATGTCAAGAAGCAAAAACAATTTCAGCTGAGAGCTTAATACCCTCAATAATTGAATAACAAGGACTCAAAAAGTTACCTTCTTGCAGAGCAAAATGAAAACACCACCGGATAGAATCCCAATCATAACCCAATTACCAGATGATGTCAAGAAAGGATGGTCCGGACTTCAGGCAAGTTCAATTTAAGTGAAACTGCTTCTGTATATTCATCGTTTGCGAAATGTCTGACTTTTCCATTCCTGATACGTACCATTGCAGATAATTCCTAGGAAAATATGGCTCGACAGGGACGGAAAACAATTACTGCAGTGGCCAATAGAAGAGATAGATGAACTACGGGGATACAAAGTTAACATCCAACAAGACACACTTGATGGCGGATCGATATTGGAAATTCAGGACATAAATGCTTCAGAGGTTAGTAGTTCTTTATGGACTAGAAGTTCCAGCTTATCCTTTTTTGTTATGGCAAATTCCAAGACATGATTGCTTGTTTCTTTGTAACTTAAAACAGGTAGATGTATCCGTTGAGTTCGAATTGCCCGAGTTTCAAGAGACCGATTTCCTGAACCCTACCCCACATTGATCCCCAAATGATGTATAGTGGTCAAAAAACATCAAGGAGAAGTAGTTTTGGGCCGTTTGGTTTGTTAGCTTTCGCCACAGACTGATATTCAGAGTCGGGCTGTATAAGTGTATACCCCGTTTGGGAGGGACAGGGACACTTCTCTAGTTTCAATTGAACGTATCCTCATCTTCCATTAAGTAAATTAAAATCATGGGATAATTCAACATAAAATGGACATTCAGAGTCGGGCTGTATAATGTTTGTATATACTCTGTCAGGGAGGGACAGGGACACTTTTCAAGTTTCACCTGAAGTTATCCCCATTTTTCATCAAGGAAATTAGACAATAGGGACACAGCTCAACATGAAACGTATATTCAGAGACCGACAATACAATTTAGCACATTTTGGGTGTTAGGCAACCGAAGTAATCCTCATCATTCATGAAGTAAATTAGAATCACGGGACAGTCCAGCATGAAACAGATATTCAGAGACGAGCAAATATACTGCTAGCATTTACTGACTTAGGCAGGGACTATTTTCAAGTTTCAATTGAACGTATCCATCAAGTAGATTAGAATCACCAGATAGTTCAACATAAACAGATATTTAGAGTCGGGCTGTATAGTGTTCGTATATAATCTATTAGGGGGGGACAGGGACACTTTTCAAGTTTCAATTGAACATATCATCATCTTCCATCGGGATAGTTCAACATAAAACAGATATTTAGAGTCGGGCTGAATAATGTTCGTATGTACTCCCTTAAGGAGGGACAGGGACACTTTTCAAGTTTCAGCTGAACTTATCCCCATTTTCATCAAGGAAATTAGACAAACAGGACAGCTCAACATGAAACATATATTTAGAGACCGACAATACAATTTAGCACATTTTGGGTGTTAGGCAACCGAAGTAATCCTCATCATTCATGAAGTAAATTAGAATCACGGGACAGTCCAACATGAAACAGATATTCAGAGACGGGCAAATATACTGCTAGCATTTACTTAGGCAGGGACTATTTTCAAGTTTCAATTGAACGTATCCATCAAGTAAATTAGAATCATCGGATAGTTCAACATAAACACATATTTAGAGTCGGGCTGTATAATGTTCGTATATACTCTATTAGCGGGGGACAGGGACACTTTTCAAGTTTCAATTGAACATATCCTCATCTTTCATCGGGATAGTTCAACATAAAACGGATATTTAGAGTCGGGCTGAATAATGTTCATATGTACTCTGTTAGGGAGGGACAGGGACACTTTTCAAGTTTCAGCAGGCAACCAAAGTAATCCTCATCATTCATGAAGTAAATTGGAATCACGGGACAGTCCAACATAAAACAGATATTCAGAGACGGATAAATATGCTGCTAGTATTTACTTACTTGGGCAGGGACTATTTTCAAGTTTCAATTGAACGTATCCATCAAGTAAATTAGAATCTCGAGATAGTTCAACATAAAACGGTTATTTAGAGTCGGGCTGTATAATGTTTGTATATACTCTGTTAGGAAGGGACAGGGACACTTTTCAAGTTTCAGCTGAACTTATCCCCATTCCTCATCAATGAAACTAGACAAACGGGAAAGCACAACGTGAAACATATTTTCAGAGACCGACAATACAATTTAGCACATTTTGTGTGTTAGGCAACCGAAGTAATCCTCATCGTTCATGAAGTAAATTAGAATCACGGGACAATCCAACATGAAATAGATATTCAGAGACGGGCAAATATACTGCTAGTATTTACTGACTTAGGGAGGGACACTTTTCAAGTTTCAAATGACCAGATCCTCATCTTCCATCAAGTAAATTAGAATCACAGGATAGTTCAACATAAAACGGATATTCAGAGTCGGGCTGTATAAGGTTTGTATATACTCTGTTAGGAAGGGATAGGGACACTTTTCAAGTTTCAGCTGAACTTATCCCCATTCCTCATCAATGAAATTAGACAAACGGGACAGCACAACGTGAACACATATTTTCAGAGACCGACAATACAATTTAGCACATTTTGTGTGTTAGGCAACTGAAGTAATCCTCATTGTTCATGAAGTTAATTAGAAACACGGGACAATCCAACATGAAACAGATATTCAGAGACGGGCAAATATACTGCTAGTATTTACGGACTTAGGGAGGGACACTTTTCAAGTTTCAAATGAACATATCCTCATCTTCCATCAAGTAAATTAGAATCACAGGATAGTTCAACATAAAACGAATATTCAGAGTCGGGCTGTATAATGTTCGTAAATACTCTGTTAGGGAGGGACAGGAACACTTTTCAATTTTCAATTGAACGTATCCTCATCTTCCATCAAGTAAATTAGAATCACGGGATTGTTCAACATAAAGCAGATATTCAGAGTCGGGTTGTACAATGTACGTATTTACTATGTTAGGGAGGGACAGGGACACTTTTCAAGTTTCAATTGAATGTATCCTCATCTCATCTTCCATCAAGTAAATTAGAATAAAGGGATATAGTTCAACATTAAACAGATATTCAGAGTAGGGCTGTATAATGTTCATATATACTCTGTTAGGAGGGACATGGACACTTTTCATTAATGAAATTAGACAAACGGGACAGCACAGCATTGAACATATATTCAGAGACCGACAATACAATTTAGCACATTCTGTGTTAGGCAATCAAAGTAATCCTCATCGTACATAAAGTAAATTAGAATCCCGGGACAGTCCAACATGAAAAAGATTCAGAGACAAACATCATTCAAATCATCCTAATCCTTATCAAGTAAATTAGGATCACATGATACTTCAAACTAAAACAAATCAGGCAAATTTAAAAGAATACGAACCCTAGGATTCAACAAATTAATCCCCCAAGATTTAGGTCATACGTTATTAGGAACCGTAGCATTCCGGCAAAATTTCCTGACAGACAATAATTTCGCAAAGTAAATATCGCAAACCCGACATTTATCCAAACCCTAGAATGATTTGGAACAGAAATTGAAACTCATACGATACAACAACAATTGATCCAAACCCTAGAATAATTTAGAACATAAATCGGAACTCATTCGATACAAAAATAAAAGATCGAAACCCTAAATAGAGATAACAGAAGAAATGCTGAGTAAATTAATACGCACCATAACAAGCAGCGATTTCATTTATGGGCAGTAATCATCATCGCACCCACAGAAGCAGAAGATTGAATCTTGTAATAACCCTAACAAAATTACAGAAGCAGAAGATTGAATTCTGTAACCCTAAAATCACCACCATCTAGGTTGAAAATAAAACGGTGGAACTAGGTCTATTTATAAAGGGTAAACTCAGTTTTGAAATAATGATGTCGGTGGACCGTTGGATTAGAATACTTTATTTTGGGGGTCTTTTTAACCTTTGCGGAGCCGTTGGATTAGCTTTCACCGCCTTATATTTTAGCTTTAAATAAAAGCAACTCCGAGTAAAAAAAAAAAACGCAACCTCATAATATTTGTTTTTTATTTAGATATTCTGTTGGGCCTTTCCTTACTCCTGTTGGGCCTGGCTTTCTCAAGCTTGTTTTGAAATCAAATTGTGGATCGATCTATTTCTGGATTATTAATGTTTTTTTCTTTTCTAATTATTATTATACACCAAAACAAAATTTTATATCTACTTATTAATATTGATTCAAGGGCCTTTCAAAAAAAAAATATTGATTCAAGAGATTATTGGATATCTTAAATCGGTGTGAATCTTTTTCTTTTTTTTTTATGACGATGAACACTTATTGGGAATCGGCGTAAATTTTAGTAAGGTTCTATTTGACATTATTTTTTAAAACTTTAATAGTAGTTTTTTACTTTTACGTAAAACAAAATTTGGTAAATGTCATAGCATCTTTATTAAAAAAAGACTACTAATGGTATCTTTTAGAGACATTAAGGTAAAAGGTAATTTCATTAATTCAAATCCAAATACAAGTCATTAAGAAGAAAATCATGAGATTTAGCTGATCATTTCATAAGTTCGGTAAATAGGTGAACAACATATGCGTGAGACGTGACTTCAAAGTTGATAATTGAATTTAATAGAAATGCACTCAGCCAAAATCAAATTGTAAAAGCGTCCAAGCTCGCCTGTAGATATGCTCGACCAATGTAGCATCATTAGTTTTCATTGTAGACACGTCCAAACTTTTTTTTCTTCAGGCCAACTCAAAGCTTCACGGAAACCCACATATTCATCAGTGTACCACTTTAGCTACAGTCAATTGGTGTGCTTTTTCAAATTTTAAGTCACAGTTTTCGAATTTTCTCTAACTAAATAAATATAAAGTTAAATTTCTCCCTCTTAAGTGAACAACCGTTTAAACGGCTTTAAAATAGAAAGTTAAGAATTGAAATTGTTCAGAATTTTATTTTCATTACCTATACAACTAAGAGTTAACTAAGGATGATTGTATGGCCGCCTAGACTCCGCTTAGGCTCTCAAAATCAAGAATTCGGTTTGAATCGATTGAACTGGCTAGACACCTTTATAGATGCTCAAATTTCAGTTTGTGCTGATAGTTTCTTGACTAATTTTTTATTAGTCCTCGAAGATCCATGTTCCTTAGCTGCCCGACTAGTGACTTTTACTACTGGCTATTCGAGTAATCAATGTTGATTAACTTTATGTTAGTAAGCAACAAAGTTGAATGGTTTCTTTCATCAAGTTTTGAAACTTAGCGGTCTTCAATATTATAAAAGTAAAATTAAGTGATTGCAAAGTGTAACTCACCCAATTTTCATAATAATTAAGGATATTGGCCAGCATGGCCAATTCTATAAATACCTCCATTCCTTCTCCATTTCCAACCCACCAAAAACTTCATAAAATATCTCTCTTCTTTAGTAATATTCATAATCAAACATGGGTGTTTTAATTGTTGAGAGGGAAATTACATTTTCAGTCCCCCAAACTACTATCTTCAAACATTTCGTCCTTGAAAACCATACTCATCTTCCAAAGGTTGTTCCCACTGTTACTTGTGATGTCCATCACGAAAATGGAGGTCCTCACAAGAAAGCTACCTTTGCTGTTCCAGGTAAAATTAATTAAATAGAAAATGTAATTTTATTAGAGAGTCGTGTGGCGGTTAACATTTTATACACGAGAGTTCGTCATTCTAACGTAGTTGTCACATTACTGCATGTTGCAACAAAAAGAACATTTAATGATTTTTTATCAAAACTAAAATTGATACAAAACTTCAATGACTACTGACACAATTTACTCGAAGAAGTTGTATCGGTGTAAGTTATTTAAGAGTCATCATAACATATTGAAAATTAATAAATTATAGGAGTTTCTGATGTATTGAGCCAATTCTTAGTTGACAGAATCAATAATATATAATCTCTCTCAAAAACTCCTCTTGTGACACAGGTAACGAGCTGAAGTACATAAAGACGAAAGACGAAGTAACCGACAAGGACAACTTCAGCCATAGCTACACCATAGTCGAAGGAGATCCATGGGTAGACTCACTTGACAAAGTAAGTGTGGAAGTGAAAGTTGAGGCTACACCTAATGGAGGTTGTGTTCTCAAGCACAAAAGCAAATACATTCCCAAGCCAAATTGCACACTTGATGAAGCAAGAATCCATGAAATGACTGAGTCTATGTTGGCATTGTTCAAGCATGTTGAAGGTCATCTCCTGGCTAATCCTTCTGCTTGTTACTAAATTATGTGTCATTGATTTGGTGATGGTTACTGAATCATTTTGAGACTACGGCTTTGTTGTTTGTTGTGATTTGGTGGTGGTATGTCTCTTTTCAATGGTGTGAGAATAAAATTTAATTTTATGTTGTAATGTTGTGCTCAAATGATGTAATTTGTGGCTTGTACTCACCATGGACCAAAGGATGGAGGAGCTAGTTATCATAAATAAAATCACTTTTTTTTTTTAATTATAGCTATCGATTTTTGACACCACAATATGATTTACATAGATGTTATAGCGATTTGGAGAGCTCGGGATTAGAATTAGAAAAGTCTTTGGCTTGTGTGATTCTTCGTCAAACCGCTCTTTGGATGGCATTGGGATATTCCGATGAATTAATTGGCTCCAATGTTTCCATCAGGGCCGGCCCTGGGCTTAGGCCAGTGGTGCGCCTGCCTAGGGCCCATTCCTGGAGGGGGCCCAAAAAATAATTAGTATATCTATATTTCCTTCAATATTTGGGAAAAAAAAAAAAATTCTTATTCAAGTCTTATAGGGCCCAAATGATGGTAATGAGAATAATGGCCCATTCTTTTTCTTCACAAAATTCAAGGTGTAAAGTCATATTAATTCACTTCTACAATTGAAGTGGGCCCTTCTAGTGTTTCTTTAAATCAAAAACGTAAATTCGTTAAATAATAGCTCCAATTTTTATTTTGTCCTTGCATAAAAGACTCTTATAGTTTTTTTAACCAAAACATCGATAGAATCATATTACATGCAAATAGCTATTTGTTATATATCAAATGAAATTGAAATTTTTAAGACCATTTTTAACCATATCTATCCTATTTATAGTTTTTTTAAAAAAAAAAAATACTCATTTCAGTATATAAGATTTTGTTATATACTAAACAAGAAATAACTTTAAATAAAAAAAATTACTATTTGAAAGCAAATAACTTTATAAATAATAATAATAATAATAATAAAAGTAATGATGGAATAAGATGCACCAAAGTTATATTTAACCTTGTTGTGTTTTGCAGCTCAAATGAAACCGTAAAATCAAGATAACTTTATGTTTAGAATGATCAAAATATGCTTTAATATAAACGTAAAAATGGTATAAGATACATGACAGAGAAAATAAACCTCAATATTAAGGTCAAATATTGTCATTAGCCATCTAGGACGTTATAGGAAACGTAAAAAAAAATCCATCAAAAGGGCCCAATTTTTTTATTTTGCCTAGGGCCCTTGAATTCTCAGGACCGGCCCTGGTTTCCATTATTGGACAACTTCCATGAATTTTTGTTTCTCATATCTATTCAAAAACTAATGGAGCAGCTAATCAATGCAGTGATTTATTTGGTTAGCTGAGTTCAAATTTTTAGTGGTAGTCTTCTCGTCTTTTATAAGGAAAAAATGAAAATTTTAATAACTTTTTTTTAGTTTTTTCATTCGGTTTCCGAACTCACACTGGGCCGACTAATAGAGACTGGTTTAAAATGCCAAACTTTTAACCTACTTAGAGAAATATGTAGGAAGGACATTAATACTGTGTGAGCTTATATTTCTCTTATTGTTTCACCGGTGCCAAACACACCTTTTATTCATGAATTTGTTAAAATAATCAAAGTGGTTTTAGGATTTAAAATTATAGATATTTAATAATTTATATAAATTCTCTCGTTGTTTTTTGGCTTAAATACCCTGCTAACCCCTAAAGTTAACAATTTTTTTCAATTTAACCTTTTATGTTCTTCGCTTCCCATTTTAACCCCTCAACTCAAAAAAACAGGTCACTTTAACCCTTTTCGACACATGACCAGTTGCACCTAAGGAGAGTGTAATACACTCTTTGGTAAAATATCATTTTAACCCTTCATACTTTTTTTCTTTTTCTTTTCCGTCCCTCATTCTTCTTCTTCTTCTTCTATCTCTTTTTTTTTTTTTCCAAATCTTTCTTTCCAGAATTCTGGAAATTCTCCAGATATAGAAATTTCCAGATTTCTGGAAAAATTCCAGAAATTTCAATTTTTGAAATTTTTCCAGAATTTTGGAAATCTGGAAACTTCCAGAAATCTGGAAATTTTCAAAATTTTGAAATTTCAGGAAATTTCCTGAATATTCCAAAATTCTGGATTTTTCCAAAAATTCAGAATTCTGGAATTCCAGAAATCTAAAAATTTCTGGAGTTTTTTTTCAGAAATTTGAAAATTTCCAGAATTCTGGAATTTCTGGAAATTTCCATATTTCTGAAAAAAAACTCCAGAAATTTCCAAATTTCTAATTCCAGAACTTTCCAGATTTCTAGAAAAATTTGAAAATGAAAAAAAAAAGAGAAATGAGAAGAAGAAGAAGAAGAAGAAGAAGAAGAAGAAGAAGAAGAAGAAGAAGAAGAGATGAAAAAGAAAGAAAAATAAAATTTAGGAGCCATTTTGTAATTTACAAAAATGGAAAAGTTTCAAATTTGCCCCTCCACTCTCTTACTCTTGCCACGTAGGCGTCAAGTTTTGCCACATAGGCGCCACATAGGACCAAGGGGTTAAAGTGACCTGTTGTTTTGAGTTGAAGGGTTAAAATGAAAAACGAAGAACATAAAAGGTTAAACTGAAAAAAGTTGGCAACTTTAGGGGTTAGCAGAGCAGTTAACCCTTGTTTTTTTTTTAGATATTACTCTTTAGAACTTTCAACTTCGCACATATACCCTATTCTTGCATTCTTTATTAACATTTCGTGCTTCTTCCTTTTTTTGGCATTCTTTTCATATGTTACTATTTATAGCATGTTTACAAATAAAAATCAAAGATAAATGGGAACACATACACATTGACAATGAAATTAAATGGTTGTACAATATGTTAAACTTGGTAGGTTATTACAATTGATGCCAAACCACATAAACTCATTTTTATATTTTAGTTTTATTCTAATATTATTTTATTAATACTTGGATTTTTTTTATTTTTTTTTGAAGAAAAGGTGTAGCAAAAGCTACATAACAAGCCCGGGAAAACAAATCCCCAAGTCAACCTGCTCTAACAAAAAATAAACTTGAAAATACGCATAAACAAACAAAATACAATTATAAGCATGAGACTTATTGTTGGGTAGCTCTTCTGGTAGTGATGTTGAAAACGATCTATGTCCATCTTGTGATGACTCCAATTTAAAGCTTTAAAGTCCATAGCTGTGGCTAGGATAAAAATGCAATTTTTTTGGTAAGAAAGAGAGGTACAAAGAACCCCAAGAAACAAACAAAAGAAACCAAGACTAATTAAGTTCTAATGCTTCGTGGAAACAAAACATCACAATGATCAACAAAGAGAATATCATGGATGCTTACAGAATACACATCAAGCTCATGATGATTCAAATAAAAAAGTCTTGCGAAGTTTGCAATCCATTTCGTTGCTCTATTTCCTTCATGGTAAACATGCACAATCCTGACCTCTTAATCATTATGAACCAGCTATTGTCAATTCCTTAACAACCACGCAAAACAATGTTGGCTAAAAACCCATCATTCATCAGCCGAACAATACCTAAGTTAATTATTAAGGTTTTTATCTTTCCCTTAACAAAGTAAACCATCATTCACCAGCCGAACAACTGCAGTCTACGTAAACTCATCTAACGTCAAAAAAAGAAAAATCATACTAATGCATAATATATCATTTTAATAATAAAAAGTAAATTTTATTACTTTAAAATAATGACTCAATTCATAAATTTATTAATTAACATTAATAAGACATTTACGGATCTCAAGTCCGCCTAGTAGACTAGTAAACTTAAGTTTTGTTCTCTATTACTTAAAAATAATGAACTCAGCTTATGGAACTGAAATGCATTTACTGAAGTGAAATTAACTGAAATCAGATAAGACGTAAAAATATGACCTGACATATAAACTTAACTTTCTTTCTCCAAGCTCCACACTCATGAAGTGGGCTTGGACGGGTTGGATGAATACTCAAATTTGTGGACATGTTTATTCTACATTCACCAAAATGGAAAGAATACAACGCTATATATACTAGTTGCAAAATAATCCGCTAATTTAAGGGTAAGCAGTAAAATGTTACAAATCTATAATTAAAAAAAATTGATAACACCGAAATCCGCATTCTGATCTAGTTATCAAGATGCACACTTACAGCCCATAACCTTTTGATCCAAGCCCAAAAAAGGGTCATAATGATGAATTCACGTGTGCTGAAGATAATTGTCCACAAGCGCAGCAATCTGCATCCATTACAGGATCCGCATAAGCAGATAAGGATGTCACCTTGTCCCATCCATGGGTAAAGAATCTTAGTGAGATACTATTTTCTTGATGACTATGAGAAGGGTAAATAATGAATAACCTCTTAATGGGGCATCACCTCAAAAACTTATAAACATATCATAAAAAGATGCACGATAAAAATCTATATACAACACTTATATTCTTAATTTTTATCTTCTTTTTTTTTATTAAGAACTACATGAAGGGGTCGGAAATAGAAAACCGCACTGATGTGCACCAATCTCAGTAGCTACTGAAGCAACTAGAAGCTTATGAAGCAACCAGAAGCACGTACACCAGTGCACGAGCCACAAAACCGACGGAAGCAAAAGCAACAGAAGCATTGCAGTGCACCAATTACGAAAAAAAACAACCCCAGATATGCACAATAGCAATAACAACAATACAAGAATCTCTTACAAACGATCAACGGAAGACCAAACCACGAGAATGGAAATCCAAACCACAATCAACACACAAGATTTATACATGGAAAATCTCTTCAATATGAATAGTAAAAACCACGGGACCTTTGAGGAGTCCATCATATTTCTCTTATTATGATAAAATTGAGGATAAAACAAACCCAACAATGTTCTTAGAAGAGGCTTACAGCCCACCAACAACAAGAGATTACAGAGAGTAGAAAAAACCACAAAACACTCAAAGAAATCTGCCAACAAACAGCTCCCTGCATGAGATCCCCTTTCAGACCTCAAAAGCAAAACTCCATTGTTCACAATGAAGAGCAAGATGTCAGGAATGTGATATCCAAAATTCACAAAAAAGTGATGGCCGGATTGAAAGATATCGAATTTCTCGTGACTAAAAAAAAAAAAGCGCAGAGATTTTGAAATTCAAAATTGCGTGACTACTCTCAATTTCTTTCTTATCACAAAGACACTAAAAATAATCTTTAAATACTTACAATTACACCTCATGCATAATTGGGCCTAACAATGGATTGGACCCACAATATACTGAAGTTGATATCGGAATTTTCTCGAGCTATTCCGAGGCCGATCACTTTTCCATGTCAAAGAGATCACGATAAAATACAAGTTATCAGAATTAGTATCTGGCCCAACAAAAGTTGGGAAAAGTAAAAAGCTTAACGTGTTTCACAAAAGGAATATGTAGTATTTGCCCATGAATTTGTCACAAATATGGAACAAGACAATAAGTATATGTTCATGCCAATCTAGGAATGCATATTTGGCATTCAAATAATTGAAGCGACCAAAATGTACCTTAATGCTTAAAATGGATCCAATAAAAAAAAAATTAGTAAAATTAAGGGATAAAGGACCAAAATGACCCCAAGAGAAGCATCAATTTGACCTCATCGTATAAAATGGTATCAAAATGACCCTAATGTTTTCCAACTGGTACCATTATGATCATCACTAACGAAAAATGCCATATCAGCACATCTATTCTGTTACAAAGTGTCAACTCAACGCCACGTCACTGAAAAAAAATCTAAAATAAGGAACTAAAATGACCTCAACGTTTTGGAATAGCATCAAAATGACCCCAACATACAAAATGGAGTTAAAATGACCCTAACGTTATTCAATCAGTACCATTTTGACCTCATTAATAAAAGATAACATTTTCACGAGTTAACAAATAAATTTTAGACCTATAAGACTCTGTTCTTTTTTACTTATATTCAGCACATTTCAGCAATTTCAGTTCATCAATTTCACTTTAGTTCAGCAATTTCATTTCTGTTCAGCAATTTCATTTCAGTTCAGTTCAGCTCTATTCAGTTCAGCCAAAAAGCACAGGGCCTAAATAATCAATTAATGATTTTGAAGCTACTTTAACGTGCAACACATTTAGTTCAATGCTTGTGAAATTTAACAAAATCTAAAAATATCGAGATTTTACTGTACGTCTGACATATAAATAACGCGGTATATTTGATGCCACGTAATCCTTCAACAAACAATAATTTAACGCTATGGAATTAACAAAGCATTCTAAAATTATTGGTCTAGTATACAAATGATGCGGTATGTTGGGTGTGTTCTAAAATTTCTCTCAAAAACAATTCAAAAAAGCATTAATCATTTAAAGGCGAACTAAATGTGTTATAGTTAGAATTGTTTCAAATCGTTAATCATTAGTAGGTTTAAAAATTATTTTTTAACCCACAAAAAATGTAATTTTTTGTTAGTGGGGTAAATGGAACTGATTAAATAATGTTGAGGTCATTTTAGCGTTCATCTAAAAATGTTGGGGTCATTTAGGTCCCTTATATTAAATTTTTATTTCGTTACGTGGCAAGTGTTGTGGTACTGAGTTGGCAGTTGGTAACGAAATGGATGTACTTATGTGTCATTTTCCGTTAGTGGGGTCAAAATGGTACTAAATAAGAAACGTTGGGGTAATTTTGATACTATTTTGTACGTTGAAGTCAAATTGGTGCTTTCTTAAAAACGTTGGGATCATTTTAATCCTTTATCCCTAAAATTAAACCATCATTATATCATTTTGAAGAAATTTGAAAGTTAATTAAAAATACAAAATTTGAATAAATTATCCTCAAAAAATGATTTATTAGTTCTTGAGTTCTGTCACTAATAAATCATTTCTCCTAATATTAATAAGGTAAGAGTATCGTATCCATATATGTAATTTACCAAAATTACGTAATATTTAAGAAAATTATTCCATGGCCAATTCTATAAATACCTCCATTCACTCTCCATTTCCAACCCACCAAAAACTTCATAAGCTATCTCTTCTTTAGTAATAATCATCATCAAATATGGGTGTTGTAACTGTTGAGAAGGAAATTACATCTTCAGTCCCCCAAACTACTATTTTCAAACTTTTGGCCCTTGAAAACCATACTCTTGTTCCAAAGGCTTTTCCTAGTGTCAATTGTGATGTCCTTCAAGGAAATGGAGGCACTATGAAGAAAACTACATTTAATGTCCCAGGTAACTTACTTAATTACTTAATTAATTATTTACCAATATAAAAATTGAAGGTAAATTTAATTAATAAGTTTAATTAAATCCTAATCATTCAATTTGAGAGAATAAATGGATTAAATCTTTGTTGAGGGTAATTGAATTGTTGTAAGCAATCATTCATTCTCAATTTATTGACGACAACTTCTAACCATTTGAGCTCTCGCATTTAGAACATTATACTGCAAAACAAATATTCACACGTGACCCGATCCTAAATAGGATACTCTAATATCATATAAATGATGATTCCTTTGCAAATGTGAAACTGGACAATCATTGATTTACTGCCTCATTTCACCTTGGTTAAATTGACATTGTGCGTATCTCAAGGAACCGATTGAATCTAAAGCTTAAGTTGATTGTTAAGGTTCAAAAATATTTTTTGTATTGATTTCTAACACACCTCCTCATGGGAATGCGCTTGAAATATGTGTAACAAACAAAGGCTCATCTCACCTTGTGTTTTTAATTCATCAATAAATAAAGTTGTCAGGACTCGAACTGGAGATCTTTCAGTCGATGAGGTTCTAATACCATAATCGATTGAACCATAAGTTTAAACTAATAATTAAACTCCAAACAATATCTTTTACAGTAATTCCTGACACATGGAATGGAATCATAATATGTAAGTTCTCTCGTAAAAAAATGCAGGTAATGAATGGAAGTATGGAAAAACAAAAGACGAAGTGATAAACAAGGACAACTTCAGCCATAGCTACACCATAGTTGAAGGAGATCCATGGATAGACTCACTTGACAAAATAGTTGTGGAGTTGAAATATGAGGCTGCACCTAATGGAGGGAGTGTTCTTAAGAACAAAAGCAAGTTCATTCCCAAGCAAAATTGCACACTTGATGAAGCTAGAATCCATGAGATTTCTGAGTCTATGGTGGCTTTGTACAAGCATTTTGAAGCTCAGCTCCTGGCTAATCCTACTTCTTGCAACTAAATTTGAGACCAAAAATCATGTGTGTTTTGTAATGGGTGTGAGAATAAAAGTTTATGTTGTAATATTGTGCTTAAATGATGTTAATACATGGCTTGTATTTACACTCTCCATAGGAATGGAGAAGTTATGTGCAAGTTATCATAAATAAAACTGTGGTTTGTGATTAAAGCTCTTGAATTTTTATTTCATGTCTTCGTGTTCTGCATATACAACACGGGACAACAAAATTGTCAAGTTGTAGTGATACATCCTGAAAATTAATCGGCCAATGAGCACCTAGATCTAACCATCAATGGATATTACTACCGGTCAATGAGGTGATATCCATGATACTGAAATATTTCAATGAAAGGGTCGAGGTTCAAGTTCCGAGCAACTGTTCAATAAATTTGTTAACATGTTGAATACTTTAATTTATATGCAAAAAAATATAAATTTACATCATTCAAAGGACCTACTATCACTAAAACTTTGTTCTTTTTGGCTGAACTGATCTAAGCTGAACTGAATTGAAATTGTTGAATATAACTCAAATTGTTGAACTGAAGTGAAATTTCTGAACTGGAATTGTTGAACTGAACTGAAATTGTTGAAATATGCTGAATATAAGTGAAAAAGGAAAGGGGACCTATGTTTTGATTCGCCACTACTTACTAAGCCACTTCTTTTAGTTTTCGCTTGAATATCATGTTAAGCTTATTGCTTCACATGAATCAAACTTCTTTTAATGACGAATTTGTTGTACATTATCGATAGATTTATATTGTTCACACTTCAAATACAAAAATATGTCAAGACCAACTATATCTAGTATCAAACAGAGTCTACAATGATAATAAACGTAAAGGTGAAGTTGAAGGCCAAATTATAATTTAACCATTAATCTTATTTGATATTATAAGTGCATTACATTTGGACTTTTTCATCTTAATGTTTCGTTTCTGTCTCAAAAAAGGAAAATTATCCATAGGTCAATCTAGGTTCGGTTAGGGCCAAATCCAACGAGCTTTTATCTAAAATTGTATACTCCAAGCTCAATGTAAGTTTGGGGCTGACAGACTTTGCTGTCTAAAAGTATTCATGTGTTGTGATTTTCTCATTTGGAAATTACTGCTATACATGTTACAAATCTATAAATAAATTAGTAAATCGCCCAACAAAAATTAGTTAAGGAGTACCATGTTTTCAGATGGCTTTAAATTTTCTCCAAGAGTCGCATAAAAAGATTCTACGTGTTTCACAAAAGGAATATATTATCTTTGTCAAGAATTTGTCACAAATAGAATAAGACAATTAGTATATGTGCATGCTAATCTAGGTTTGCATATGTGTCCTTCAAATAATTGAAATAATTGATGTACACAATATGGATAAATATGTAAAAAGAAGAATGTTCATTAAAGTTTGATATTATAGATTCCAATAAGATAAATAAAAAACGAACAATCGCTTTTGTGAATATTATAGTTGTGCTCATATGATCAATGATTGACCAAATACAATTTGGTCAATCACCGTTAGATCGAAATTTAAAGGTTGAGATTAGTATGGTAGTTTCATTAGTATCTAATCTCTACCCTTAGATTTTGATATACTGGTGATTGACCAAATTGTATTTGGTCAATCATTGACTATGTGAGCACCACTCGTGAATACTATATGCTAAGTCGGAGGATGGAGCGTTTAAATTCCTCCAATCAACTAAAAATAATTGTCAAAAAAATAAACATCAATAAGATATATTTTGCAAGGAAAAACTCATGAATGGATATTACTGTATTCATCAAACAACCTAATTTACCCGATAAAGAAAAAGGAAAGATGAAGGTAATAATTTGACTCATTTATGGTGAAAGTGGTCAATAGTTATGAAAATAAAAAATTGTAAAGAAAAAGTTGATAATCAGATGAAAAGTACATGACACGAAATATAAAAATCAAATAAAATATTTGAAAAATTATATAACTATTACTCTCTAAGAAAATTTAAATATCATTAACCCATTTTTAATAATAATAAGTATACGTACTTTTCTCAAAAGGTAAAAATTTTGAACTTTTTAAAAATAAAATTTTAGCTTTCTCAACTTTTAAGGGAATTCTTTTTACGCTTAACAAATGATTATTTTAGCAGGAAAGATGTTAGTATTAGAGTTTGAAAAAACAATATTACTCCCATTTATAGATTTTCGAAACTATATTTATGAACTTTGGGAAATTCTATGGTCACTTTGTTTTTGACAAAGTAATCATTACTTTGTTTTGTCCACCATTAGATCATGGGGTGAAAAATGATCTAATGGTAAATAAAGCAAAGTACAAACAAAGTAACTCAAAAACAAAGTCACCATAGCCTACACCTGAACTTTTCTTTTTTATAGTGACTATATTTTATAAAGTAACAAGTTTTCTAGCCTTTTTTATTATATGGAATCATAACTTTTAAAGCTTTTCACAAATATATTCTTCATATATATTTGATTTTGACAAATTTTTATTTTTTCTTAATATTATTATACTAAATTATTTTGCTTTGCTCAAATTTTGTAATAATTAAGAAAATTAGGCCACAGCCAGTTCTATAAATACCCCCATTTGTTCATTCATTATGCATCTCCAAACCACAAAAAAAATTTCATAGTATCTTTTAGTAATTTTCATAATCAAAAGATGAGTGTTGTGACTATTGAGAGAGAATTTACGTTTTCAGCCCCCAAAACTACCATATTTAAACTTTTCGCCCATGAAAACCATAGTCGTGTTCCAAAAACTACCCCTCATGTCAAATGTGAAGTAATTGAAGGAAATGAAGGCACTGTGAAGAAAGCTAACATTGGTAAACCAGGTAAATCACTTAATTATTGTACATTAATAATTATCCTTTTTTTTTTCACTTCTTACATTTTGTTAAATATATATGTGACGTTGTTTAAGAAATTAGCTAAATATCAGAATATTAATTTCATGCTCTAGGTGAATTAAGCGTGAGAAGTAAGAGATTTGATAAGGGGGAACGAGACTACCAAGCAATTCCCGTTGAGATTGAGACAAACTTCTTAAGTTTGACACACTTATCTCAATCTCGAAGGGGATTCTTTGAAAATTTCGAAACAATAAATACTTTGGATTGTTAAACATATGTGTCACATCGCTTAAGAAATGACCTAAATGACTCGCTCTGCTATTCAAAATTGGAGACAGAACTAGTACTATGGAGATGTTATATGGTTCGTCCTCATCTCGTTAGAAAATAACGAAAGAATATATTTTCAAACTAATAAATATACATACCGTTAAACATTAAATATATGTTGGTAGTCTTTTCATTTATAAAATTAGTGACAAGTTTGACATTCTTGAGGAAATTATCTAAGATTCTTCCAATAATTCTTAATAAATAAATAAAAAAATTTAAATTTTGTCTACTAGCTAGCATCCCAAATTTTTAGTCTTGGTTTCTCCATTAGTCTCATACTCACATATATACAAAGAGCGATATAGCGCCACAGTAATCAATACGAGATATTTAATAGTCTTCACAACCAATAGAATCCCCCATAAGTATAGCACCAATGTATATAAATAAAGCTCATCTTATATCTTCGTCTCTGAGCTTCAAGCTTCTCCTAGCCCTAGAGAGATGCTTAGATCAAATTTGTATACTAACGACGTATATGAATTATGCAGACAATGATCTGAAGCACATTAAGACAAAAGATGAAGTGACGGACAAAGATAACTACACATATAGCTTCACTATTGTTGAAGGAGAGCCATGGTCAAACTCACTTGAAAAAGTCAATGTGGAGATCAAAGTTGAATCAAGCTCAAATGGAGGCTCAATTCTCAAGAACAAGAGCAAGTATATTCCTAAGCCAAATTGCACACTTGATGAAGCTAAACTCAATGCTATTACTGAGTCTATAATGGACTTGTACAAGCATATTGATGAACAAATTCAAGCTAATCCTGCTTCTTGCAACTAAAATTTGAGACCAAAATCATGTGTATGATGGTGTTTAATATGGGTGTGGGAATAAGACTTTTATGTTGTAATATTGTGATGAATAATGTAACAGACATAGCTTGTATTTACTTTCTCCACGGATCTATGGATGGAGGAGTACAAGTTGTGTGCAAGTTATCATAAATAAAGTTATGGTTTGTAATTATAGCTCTTAATATTTTATGTGCCTATGTTTTATGGAGATAACTCATTTGATGTTGTCACTAGTTCCTACATACACCGTTTGGGAAAAATAGTTGATCTCCTGTTTGTCAAAGCAATACGTCGGTAAATCGAGTGTTGGGATGAGATCGCCCTTAAAGTAATACTACCATGGATCCAATGAGATACTAGGATATATCTCATGCATGATTGGTCTCGGATCTTGCATATAGATTGTCTAGTGAAAAAAAAAAAAAAAACTGTACCGAACTATAATGATACACCTTCAAAAAATTGGCCACGCGAATACCGAGACAATTATTCTCTGTTTTTTATGCCTTATCAGTAAATTATTTCAATTCAATTCAATAATTTCGCTTCAGTAAATACAATTCAATTCAATTCAGTTCGGTCATAAAGAACAAGGCCTAACTCATTTTAACAGCTTATTGTTAATCCATCGTCTCTTTTTGCCCTTGCTTTGAAGAGTAAGGGAATAATTGTTACAAAAATACGCTCACACGGTTGTTGTCGCGTAGGCATTCCTGTCCTTTAGCTAAGGAGGAGATGTGACTGGCCACTTCTTAAGACAGTGGCGCTCCTTAGATGACGGTGGCTCGCTCTCTAATCTTGTGCGCAGGGTTGATTTCAATGGGCGAAGAAGTAAGGCTCAAGCCTTTAGCCCACGGCCTAATTTGTTTATGGCATGTTGGTGGTATTGAGACAAATATGGATGTTATCAGTTCAAAATCTGAGACAAATATGGATGTTATCAGTTCAAAATCTGATATGTAACTATTGAGCCACATGATATGAAATTTATTTTAATTATGGTGAGATCACGTTACATTAACTCGATACGGGGTCGCTCTCGAGTCGACCATGTGTTGCACTACAATATGGGCATGGCGCATCCCTAGTTCTTGTTCAAGTATCTTTCTAATAAACTGTCAAATGTACTTTATGGGCTTTGAACGCTTAGCCCACATGCATCAACGTTTAACCCACATACATATGCTTCAATGTATGGAAATATATACTAAATAAATTTAATAGTAATAGTTAGATATCATTAATCCTTAAGACCCGCCTTGAATCTGAATTAGTTGGCCTAGTGTGGATTCAGATACTAGATGAAAATCCAAAAGAAAATAAAAATAATAGTAATAGTTAAAATAAATTTGATTATATTTGGTGTTGGATTCTTCATTTTCAAGTATTAAAAGGATAAATTTCCTTCAAAAACAGTATCAACTATCAAGGATAAATTACTCGTTAGCAATTTGGTCTCGGAAAAACCTATAATTTGGAGGGTTTTGTTGTGGTAAATGCATGTATGGCTCATTAGAAAATAAGATACTAAAATATGAGTGAGAGATGCATTTTTCAGCATTATGAGTTTGCCGTCTCCGATCTTTTATTTGAAGAATATTCGTGAATAAATTTAAAATTGATTAAAGAAAGATCTAACAATTAAGCCATGCTAGCAAATTACTCCACATATTTTATTTTATATTTTGAAACGTAAAAATGGAAAGAGCCTTAAAATACTCCACCCACTTCACTATTGAAAAGTAATGAATTACAACATAAGTTTCTTAATTATGCTTATTACAAGAAAAACGATTGTAAATGAGGAGCTTTGATCTACTTCCGACTCGTTTGTTCACAAGTTGCTTATGAGCGGGAATGGCAATGAGTAGGGTACTCGCGGGTAGTGTCATTTTATATTGTTGGAAACGTTTGTTTTTATGCTTCAAAAGAATATTCGTTTGGGCTTGGGCTTGGGCTTAGGTTAGGGGCGTGGGTTGTGGCCTTTTTAGACTTGGTCATACTTTTTAAACGTTGAAGATTTGCTATAACAGATAAAAGCAGATTTCTCGCCCTTTCTAATGATGAGCCGTTTTGCCTTTGATAGTGGATGGATTTGCCTATATCAGGAGCAAAAATCCTCACAAAAAGGGAGCTTTTTCTCAACTCTGTTTTCTGAGTATTGTTCATTATTGTTCTCAATCCGATTCTTCATAGTACACCGAGGAATTGGAGTCGTGTATCCCTGGAGGTTGATTGCTACAAGTCCGTGTGTGCTTTAACGGAGCAAATTCGACTTTAAGGCAGTGATTAAGATCACGCCACGACACAATCTAGATAAGCAATTCTGATTTCACTTTTATTAGTCATATTCTCACATCCTTGCATGTCCCATGTCCTGGATAACACCTTTAAAATCTCATACCCTTACTCCTCAAATAACAAGTATAAACCATACCAGTTAATGTATCGTAACAAATTACAAATTAGACAATACACAACCTTAGAAGATAATCTATTATCCATCTTAAACGGATGGCCTACAAACGAGCTAGGAGCTAGGGTGCCTATTGCTAACCTACTCGTGAGCCTACAAACGAGCTAGTTGATTCGTTTCAACACCTTAAAAAATTACTAAAGCAGCTCAAACAGTTCCATACAGAACCGATTGTATAGCATGTGTATTGAAAGCGTCGGCACTGGGTAGTTGCCCACATCGTACAGCTATGCGCTTATTTGAAGAAGAATGACTGTTGCTGCTTATATATAGGCGGGTGTTGAGTGGCAGGCTTAATTTTTAAGCGATGTGGGTTTGGAGTACCATTTTACATATGATGCATATTTTGCCGCCTCACTTCCTCCTCTATTTTTTCACTTCATAGTATCTTTTCTTTTTATGGTATACATGTATTAATCATTATATAATACATTTTCAACAACTATAATATGAGAAATTATTAGTTTTTTCGCGAGCTTGTTTATGGGTCTTTATCGAGGTTGCTCACGAGCTTTCGAGTTTTGCCTCAAAATCGTGCTCATGAGCAGCTCGTTTACGAATCGAGCCGAGCCAAGTTTTAATCGAGCCAAACACCGAGCTTCTTATGAACGGCTCGGCTCATTTACATCCCTACAAAGAAAAAAACCTCTTTAACTTCCTGAGCTTTGACTGACAGAGTAATATATGAATTTAGCAACACCCCTCCTCTCTAATTCCTCGTGTCACAATTCCAATTCTTGTTTTCTATATTTTCCTCAAGGACAGATAGGAGAGCTCACATAGGTTTAAGCACAATGCAAAATGTTGAAAGATCTATGAACATAGTGCAAGTAACTTTAGTTTTGTATTAAATTCTTACTGAAAGAGCTTTTATGATCAGTGACAGATCTAGACAACAAGTGTTTTTAAATTTATATAGTTTTTGGTGTTTACAAATTTCCATTATCTTTTTAGTATTTTTCAACTACCATTGGGTGTTCAACCCCGTTAGCTCTCCTCTACATTTGTTCTTGATTATGATTGTTTAAAGTTCTTACTGAAAAAATAAGATGATGGTATTAAATTCTTGCTGAAAATGACAAAGTTATTGTATTACATGTTTTCAAGTTTTAATAATGAGGTAGCCTCTTTTGTTGTATTACTGATTTGTTACTTGTTCAACATATTTTGTCATTGTCTAAAATTATGTCTGTTTGATCGTGTAGGTATTTGACACCAAGATTTACGATGCACTTGACGTTGTTTTTGGAATTGAGATGCGGATCCATGGAAGAGTTATTGAATAAGCTGAGATTACTTATTTCAAATGGTTCTTACGACTGGAATCTTCCGATGTTAAGAAAAACTGGTAATTGTTGCCGTTATAATTCACAAGATTGTTTTGTGTTTAAAAATTCAATAATGGGAAGTTGGTCTATTTGGATTTTGGTCTTGAAGTCATTTTATATATTACAAGACATTTCATTTCATTGATAGGATTCAAGTACTTTTAGTCAATTCACAGTTTTTTTTCCTTTAAAAATTGGTATATCACATTTAGGTAGCATTTTAGTGAAACAGAGACTCATTTAAAAGAACTCTTCAAAGTTTGAAATTCTGAACTAATTTTATACGATAGGGGTGGAGAAGTATGAGAAAAGAAGGAGCAAATACGAGTAGAAGAACAATTATAGGAACAAAATAATACCTATATTTTTCTATGAAAATGGTTTATTTGTATGCTTGTGACAATTAGAATGCATGTATCATGATATGAGATAGAGTATTTCGTTAAGACGATAAGGTAACATTTGAAAATCAATAGGGTACATTGTCGGTCTCTATAAGAAAAGTACTGTAATTGTTTAACTATCGCTCCGGCTAAACTGGAGAGTGCCTTTAAGATTGTTCTCGAAAAGTTTATCTGGATTTGAAATTGAGTGTCATGTGAAGTCTCACTATTTGTTTGGAGTAATGTTTTTTATAACGATCAGTGATACATTCACCACCTTAGAATTAAAGAAAATCCAGTAATGGTTGATTTAATTTTAGGGGTGGTAAATATGTCTGTTGAAATTGAACTAAATCATTCGGAAAAAGCACTACTTTAAACGAATAAACTGATGCGCGTCCACATAAGGATCTATTTCAGATAGATCGAACCTCGATAAATCTTCAGGAACGATATCAAATGCATCTTTTAGAGTAGAACTGTGGAGATTTTCTGCATCAATTGATTTTAATCTTAGAGTAGAACTGATATTGCTTATTTGTCCTGGTCTACAATGGCCATTTTGAGAACATGTGCATCAATTTTTTGTATAAAGTTCTATTTTTTAAAACTTAGTTTATGAATTTGTGACAAGATCATTTTTTTTTTCTATTTTATGTGCATTTGTTTTCTATGCCTATTTTAGGCTACTGTAATATACATTTTGTCTTCCGAGCAACATAAGAGTACGATGTACTATAGTCTGAACTTGAACGATTTTTTGCACGTTACGAGGTTGAGTAGAATGAGTGGTGTACACTATTACTGCTTTCTTGTTTGTTTAAGTAGTGTTTCGAGGTTGAAATTAATGTCTCGATAATTTCATTTTTACGTGCTTTATTGTTGATTGCAACTACGAGAGTTGTTTTATTTGGATGATTTTACTTTTGTGTTTTGGCTTTGGTTGTGATTAAGCTTTATTCCATATTTATGATGGGCTTTCTATAGTTAACTTGTTTTAAAGTTATAATAAATGTAATCATGTTTTTGCTGGTTAGTTCATCCATGCCCATCCTTGGTGGCCTTAGATATGCATATTTACCCTTTAGCTATTTACCCTCTAGATTCATTCCTGCTGGTTTGCAATGTAGATGCTGGAATTAATGCTAATGATACCTGCTGCTCATTCGGAATGATCATCCGAGATTATTACGGCTCTTTGTTTGTTTGCTAGGCATGCTCTAGTTGCTGATGTTACTGATGGTTGAGGCGCTCGCTATTAAAGAGGCTTTGAGTTGGATTAAAACGTTGGGATATATTCAAGTAGAGGTCAGGTCACACTGTCTCAATGTGGTGCGGGCTATTCCATCATGTTATTAACTTTTCGTATCTCTCCGATGTTATTAGTGATGTTGTTCTCTTCTCTGAGATTTGAATTATTGTTCTATCTCCTTTGTAAAACGTTCAGCAAATTGTGCAGCTTATTTGTTACCACAAGCTGTTAGTTTTAGGTCTGTTCGTGATGTGTGGACAATGTCCACTACCGTTCTATCAATGTCTTGTCCTCTGATTTATTTTAATTCAATTTCCATTCGCAGTAAAAGAAAAAAGGTAAATTCTCCCTTAGCAGTAATTTTTTCCATAACGTAAGAAATAGTGTATATTTTGGGTTGACATGATCAATAAAGCTTAATTTGCCCATCCGTTACAAAAAAGTTTAACAAATTAGTAAGAAGATTATTTAACTTTCATATTGAAAATTCAAAATATCAAATAATATATACGACTATGTACCCAAACAGAAAATATGGTACAGAAAGTTTAGCTAAAGATAGTCTTGTCCACTCGCAATGTCAGTGAATTTTACATATTGCTTACTAATAAAAGCTAAATTTTGATGAAGTGAGGACTTGAACCACAAACCTTTCAAACAGAAGATAAACTGCAAAAATGTTTTCTTTTCTTTTTTAACAAAACAAAAATATATAAAATTATAAAGTGTAGTTAATATATTTTCAAAAATATGCTAATATTCGATAACTAAATTGGTCTAAGTACAAAATTAATCACAAAAAAATTATGTTAAATTAGCCAAAAATATTTATTGTGTTACTTATAGAGTTAGAAACAATTACCCAAAATGTATGAAGCTATTCAATTTATTAAAAAACTCATTCATGTCTGATATGACAGTTAAATAATTGTCAAATTAGTGTATCAAATTTTTTTGTAACATATGGAGAAAAATTTATCTAAACTGAAAATACCAAAGAAAATTTTACACCACTTTTTACGCTGTGGGTAATTTTCTCCTCCAAAAAACATTAGTTGCAACTTTGTTCGATGTTGTAAACAAATATCATATAGATATGTAGGCACTTAAAATCAAAACTTCGATTTAAATTAGCTGGAGTATTTAGGTCTATCTAGACACTTAAAATTTAATATGTGTCCAACTAATTCTCCTAATAATCTCCAATGAGTCTTTAAAAGTCCCCTACCATCTGATTAGCGCCTAAGTCTTCTATCATAATAATCCAATTTGAACAAAATGGAGCATTTAATATTATCTAGACACTTGAAATCTGACATATGCTTAACTAGTTCTTCAACTAATCTCCAACTAGACTTTGAAAGTCTTCGCTTCACGAATAGCACTTAGGCCGTCTCCTATCAAGATAATTTGATTGAACAAATTGGAGCATTTAAGCATATCTAAACACTTAAAATTCGACATATGCTCAACTAGTTTTTCGACTAATCTCCAATTATTATCCGAAAATCCAACACCACCCGATGAGAGCCTAACATCTTTGGTCGTGCTAATCCGATTTTGATTTTGAAAAAGTAGGTAAGACATACGCGCCATGCGCACAATAGCAAGATGAAGACAAAACACTCAAGATAGTAAAGAGGTAGTTCATCAGCCGCACTTTGAAATCTCCGCCCCCTTTCAACGGACTTCTCAAAGCCCCAACTCCAAAATCTCCATTAAAGCCCCTCAAAAAAACCTTCCACATTGTCATCTTCTTCAGATCCTAAACTTCAATTTTCTAATACCCTCTTCAAAAATGCAATCTTTACTCTCTTTTCAACCTTCTGCTACTCTTCCCAGATCAAATTACGCCTCTGATTCACCAAAGTTTGGAGCTTTTTCCAAACCCGGGAGCCTCCGGTTCTGCGGGTTGAGAAGGGAGGCTTTCGGGTACTCCTCACGGTCTACTTCACGGGTTCAGCTTCCAAGTCCAATTGGGTCAACGAAAGTTTTGATTAAGGCTTCTTCCGGGGGTGATAATGGGAGTCCCAGTAAGGGGTTTGATTATGATCTGATTATTATCGGGGCCGGTGTTGGTGGTCATGGTGCTGCTCTTCATGCTGTTGAGAAGGTAATGTAGTTTGATTTAGATGGAATTGAGTTTGAATTTCAAGTTCATTTGAATTTTTGTTCATTTGGAGATGTTTAAAATTGAATTTATGTTGCTGACGCGACTTGAGTTTTACGGTTGGGTATGATGGTTCATGTTAGCTGATCCCGAATCATTTATGGACTAAGGCTTCGTTGTTGTTGTTGTTGTTGCTGGGGATCTTTAAATTGAATTTATGTCACTGACGTGACTTGAGTTTCACAGTTCTGTATGAAGGTTTATGCTAGCTGACCCTGAATCATTTTGGGACTTAGGCTTAGTTGTTGTTGGGGGATCTTTAAATTCAGTCAACCAATTTGATAAGCTAACAAAGTTTGATTCTTTTCCCTTTTTAGTTATAGTATTGAACGAGAGGATTATTCAGTTTATAGTAATATAGATTTTTAATAAAATCTATTTCCCTCTTCTCGGACATGATAGTGGATAGGACGGAGTGCAGGGAGGGAATTTATGTCGCATACACGATTCATTACGATGGTTTTCATGTTAGCTGATCCCGAATCATTTCGGGACTAAGGCTATGTTATTTTAATATTGTTGTTGGAGAAGGATATGAATTTGGAAAACTGTAATTGCAGGGGCTGAAGACTGCTATTATTGAGGGAGATGTGGTGGGAGGAACATGTGTAAACAGAGGTTGTGTTCCTTCAAAAGCTCTTTTGGCTGTCAGTGGTCGCATGCGTGAGCTTCAGAGTGAGCATCATCTGAAAGCTTTGGGTCTGCAGGTGTGGCATTTGTTTTCTTGCGTTTGAATCCCGTAATGCAACAGTGAAGTTTGAAGTTAATGTTTGTCAAAACTTTTTTGTAGGTTTCAGCAGCTGGTTATGACAGACAAGGGGTTGCTGATCATGCGAATAATCTTGCGACAAAAATCCGTAACAGTTTGACGAATTCTATGAAGTCAATGGGAGTGGACATATTGACTGGTGTTGGTACAATTTTGGTGAGTTAACTTTTGCTGGCTGTTGAAATTTACAGTTTCTTGTAAACAATTCCGAATAAGTCACTTATCATTTGAATGGTTGGAATGCAAAATCAATCATAAGCATTGACAATCATCCATAACAATGGTTTTCGTCAATCTTTTCAGGGACCGCAAAAGGTGAAATATGGGAAAGCTGGTTTCCCAGACAACACAGTGACTGCAAAGGATATTATTATAGCTACCGGTTCTGTTCCTTTTGTACCTAAAGGCATTGAAGTTGATGGTGAGAGTTTACGCTTTTTTTTAATTGCATGAGATGTATTCTGCTTCTTTTATTAATAATAAAAAAAGTAAAATGTTAAAAATTTAGGCGAGCTCTAACAAGAATATTGAACAATGATGCTGACATAAATTTGAACTTTTTGATCTAGTTAGGTGCAGTATTATCTTGTTCAGTTGTTTATATCCTATGTTTGTAGAAATGCTTTGCTATGAACAAAGTTTTGTGTCCGGTTAGTAAGATGGATTTCTAGAGCGGTAACCTTGAATAACAAAAAGGGCTTATGGCAACATTACTCATAAGCAGTTTAGAATACAACTTAAGTGATGCCTTTTTCATAGGGTTTTAATTGCATAAATGATCTCCAGGGAAGACCGTAATTACAAGTGACCATGCGCTCAAATTGGAAACTGTTCCTGATTGGATTGTAATTGTCGGAAGTGGTTACATTGGCCTGGAATTCAGTGATGTATATACTGCACTTGGAAGTGAGGTAGTGTTTCTTTACTTGCCCTTCAGAAATTCATCTTCGTTCTCTATGAGATATGCTAGACTTTTCTCGTAGAACAATCAGATTTTCACGTGGGATTTTTACAGGTAACCTTCGTTGAAGCCTTAGATCAACTAATGCCTGGATTTGATCCTGAGATTGGAAAGTTGGCCCAAAGGGTGCTTATAAATCCACGGAAGATAGACTACCATACCGGAGTATTTGCAAGCAAGGTGATTACAAGTTCATACTTTTGTTCTTTTCTTTGTGGTTATTTCAGCTTCTTGACTAGTGGTTTTCCTTCTCTACATTATCGGTTAATATTGCATTAATCCTTCTCTTCATGCTATTTATATAGATCACTCCAGCAAAGGATGGCAAGCCAGTCTATATTGAGCTTATTGATGCCAAGACCAAGGAACACAAAGATACTTTGGAGGTAATCTAAGATCTAATGAGAAGCTTTAATGGTGGTGTGTAAGAAAGTTAACGCATATTGCATCTTTTTTTCTTTCGATACTGAGAATTTGTTCAGAAGTGTTCTTTTTCCTACTGGTTACTGGTATAGTTATCCGTTAGATTCATAAGTTTGCGAAATGACCTTTTATATGAGGTCAAAATTAAGACTCTACCATGTTCTTAATCATGTTGCTGTGCGTTGTTTCTAAGTTTGGGATAAGGTCTGATTGTGATATATTCCTCATTACAGCTATGGTAACCTTGTTTTTCTTTCAACTATAGGTGGATGCAGCATTAATTGCAACGGGAAGGGCTCCATTTACAAACGGTCTTGGTTTAGACAATGTATGTATCCTTAAATTAATAATGTGGATGATGTATTTAGGGTTCGAACCAGAAAGGAGGAATTTTCTAAATGTCTCTCTTCTTTTTTGCTCAGATCAATGTGACGGCACAGCGTGGATTTATCCCCGTTGATGAGCGAATGAGAGTGATTGATGCAGATGGAAATACGGTTCGTTAGCCACCTTCCTTGTCAGCCTATTTTGGTTCATGGCTGTTGCTTTAAACTACTGACACATGGTTTTATAACTTCATTAATCAGGTACCTCACATATATTGCATTGGTGATGCAAACGGTAAAATGATGCTTGCTCATGCAGCCAGCGCACAGGGAATTTCAGGTTAGTTGCCAACATTTTCGGTATTTTGCGACTTATAGTATGATTATTAGCCTTAACTTTTACTTTTAACCTGTTTAATATGTTCGCCTTGCGCAGTGGTTGAACAAGTCACCGGAAGAGATCACGTGCTAAATCATTTAAGTATTCCAGCAGCTTGCTTCACTCATCCCGAAATCAGTATGGTTGGATTGACAGAGGTACTTTTTATTTGTTCTTTTGTTTCCTTATCAGTTTTCATATTCAGTAGGAATTACATTAACTCGTGCATTACATTCTCAGCCTCAAGCTAGGGAAAAAGCCGAAATTGAGGGATTTGAAGTAAGTGTTGCTAAGACGAGTTTTAAGGCCAACACTAAGGCCCTTGCCGAGAATGAGGGAGAAGGCCTCGCAAAGGTAATTTATCTTAACTTTTCTCTTCTTCAATAGAGTTCGAGTTCATCCTCTTGTGGATGTTATACTATATCAATCTATAGCTAGTACTTCTCTTTCTAAACTAGTTCAGCAACGTTCGATTCAGTTAGTCAAAAAGAACGGGGCCTTATTGGTGTAGTGAACTTAGATTGTGTATTGCGTCCCTCGATCCTCATGCTTTAATTTCTCGTTTACATCCATTGAACCTATCAAAGCTATCAGTTATTTGGTTAAACCTTAACTTCCATTACGTGTACTAATAATCTATATTTGTGCAGATGATATACAGGCCTGACACTGGAGAGATACTCGGAGTTCATATTTTTGGATTGCACGCAGCCGATCTCATTCATGAAGCATCTAATGCCATAGCTTTGGGAACCCGTATTCAGGTACACATTCTTAACGAAATCTATCTTGTTTCTGTTACTTTTATCCACTCCGGAGAATGCTTCGAATTTTACCTAGACTCATTTGGTTCTCATTATGTTGCTTACTAATTTTGGCTTGTGCAGGATATAAAATTTGCTGTTCATGCACATCCAACTCTGTCTGAAGTCCTTGATGAACTGTTTAAATCTGCCAAGGTGAGTTTCGGATAGGTACTGCAGTCTCTTTAAATTCTAACGGATAACAGTCTCTGGTCATGTTCTTTGTTTTATTGCTAAACACGGGACAGCAGAAGTGGTAGTAAACTTCCTATATGTGCAATTTGTATAAGCAGATCGTGTCCATTATCGGGTTAGTGTCAAACGAGCTAACCCAAATTCAACCCAGAAAATTACGTCACAATGGTGTCAACCTAATATGAAAGTATTCTGTTTTACGGATCTCATGGAATTTTACTACCTCCTTCAAATTACAGGAGATTATAGTGATACTTCTAGACATTTATGTGACGTTTTGATAATCACATTAACTTTAACCATTTTAAAAGTTTGATCATTTGACCCAAAATCTATCCCCTAACACAATTTTGCAAGTCCTGATATGTGTTCACACATATTTGGTAGCTAAATGTTAAGCTGAAGACAGATCTCCCCCTCTTGAAGCTAGTGACAGAAGTTTTTCATTTATGGGGCAGGTTGCAGAACATGTTTCAAGCCATCTGAACGAACCAGTTGCAGTCTAGGTGTGTCAAAAGTACAAAATTTTGAAGATTCACCCTTGTCAAGAGTACCAGGGAAATAGATGTATGCTACTAAAGAAGAGATTGAAGAATCGGCTTTCGGACAGAATTAGAAGAAACACCATCTCCAAGAACTTAAACCATTTTCTTGGAGGTGGTAGAGGCACATATCTCCTGGCTTGTTGTATTGGTTTGCTTAGTCTATTGTCAAAACTTTAACATTATTAAGTTATTAAATTGGGAAATAAATGAGTGCAACTCTTAGCTTCATCATACTTCATCCATATATCTAAACAAGCTATATAATAAAGAAATGCTTTTTTTTTATTTTCATGCTCATTTTCACAGTGGTGAATGTATGAACTATTCAAACCACAATTTGTCGTCAGTTACTTGACATCAGAACTCCACATTGTCACTTAAAAATAGTAGCAACAATTAATCGGAAGAAATATCAATCAAATGAATTTGATATTTGGTCAAATAATTTATAAATTAATAAACTAAAATCAGATTTACAACCAAATAACCATTTTTCTACCACTGAACAAGTAGATTATTTTCTTAATGAACCAACTAGATATCAATTGAAGACATTCAGGATGAAACAAGATAATGAGTGTTGAAAATAAAAAAGGCATTCTGGATGGAACAAGATATCAATTGAAGATATTCAGAATGGAACAAAATAATGATCCAATAAGAAATTAGACTTTTTGCTTAAAGTTCTTCATAGACGTCAACAATGTAAAAAGTTGAATCTTTCATTACAATAGAAGCTTGAGTATACTAGGTTCTACCGTTATAATCAGATGCAAGTACATTCTAAACTATTCACTAATTCCATTTCCTCTTAGGTTATACCAATAGAACAGTAGCATATATGTTCACACGATAGATTTCGAGAAATGAACACTTGAGAATTCCAAATATGGATTAGACACTATGCACTCCTCCCCTCCGATGATACACAAACACTAGTATACCCGTATCCGTACCCGTCCTAGACACTTGCACAAGTATCGGACATCGTGGCAGACACCATTTTTAGGCTATACACCATTTTTAGACTATTTTATGAAGGTGATGTTTTAGAAATAACATTTTCCTTGTCCATATCCGTGTCTACATTGTATCCGTGTTCGGGCCACATAACTCCCTCCAATCCAATTTTACACACTTCACATGCAAACCGTAACAGGAATAGAAATGCTACAAAATACATAAATAACACTATCAAAACCTGCTTGATATGACTCATTTGATATGATTTTCATTTCCGTATAATGTAGAACACTACATAGATCAGACAAATCTTCCCTCCATCCTCCATCCTCAACCAAAGAGAAATAAACCAACAGGAGTTTAAAAATTCAATACTTCAAAACATCACCTAACCAAGCAGTCCTAAAGCAGTATTGGGTGGGTGTAGCTGAAACAATTAGACATACTTTTCTTCTACTTCAGAAGGACGCAAATCAGAACTTTTGGAATCCTTTCAATCCAAAGTTAGAAACAAAAGCAGGCAAACCCATATCAAACTAAAGTGTACTAACCATTCAGAAAGTTCATATATGACGCCAAGCATCCAAAAAAATAATGACCACAAAAACCACTCTTCTAATCACCAAGCATTTCTATGAAAATAAGCCACAAACTAAAATGATGCTTCAGATAACGAGTGTGCTGCAAACAAATCATGTCAAACCTCAACTATTGATCCACCAAAGATCAGAACTGACACAAGCCATTTAATAAACGAACTAACAGATTCCCGAATAACATATGGGCCAAACATGACACAAAATGATTAGACAATTACAACACTAGAAGCCAACATCAAAGATCAACTTTTAAACAGCAATTCTACCTTTTCATGTGAGACACTAATGTAGACCTAATCAATTGATCCACAAAGGTTCACAACTGACAACCCATTCAATAAACAAACAGATTCCCGAATCTGCATATAAGCCATACATAACACACAACAATAATCCAATTACAAGTTGCAACACCAGCAGCCAACATCAAAGATCAACTCCTAAACAGCAATCCTACATTCTAATGTGAGACATTAACAACAACGAAAGCAAAAGCAAGAGAAGCCTACATCATAAGCACATTACTCACGTCTAAGAAAATGGATACACACTAGCTAGAAAGGCAAACACAATAAAGCAACTAACTCCATTGGCTATCAATGAAACAAAAAATGTAATAAGTAAGATAGATTCATTACTTAAAAATCTTTTCAAAATCCAATCCCCAAAAATAGCAATCATCCAACCTAAAACCTTCTAAACATGAAGTAAAGCTTACAACTAAGATAACAAAGAACAAGTCAATACACTAATGACACAACCGATTTAATAAATGAACATACAATTTCCCAATCGCATATGGGCCAAACATAACACAAAATGATTAGCAGATTGTACACTATTAGCCAATATCAAGATCAACTCCAAAACAACAGTTCTACATTCTAATGTGAGACATCAACAACAATGAAGGCAAAATGAACAGAAGCCAACAGCATAAGCATGCTCATACCGAAGAAAATAGATTCATACTAAACTAGTAATGCAACACAACAAAGCAACTAACTTTATTTGTTCCAAAAAGAACGGATTCATACTAACTAGTAAGACATAACATTATTCGTATCAAAGAGAAGCCTACAGTATAACATTATTCATATCGGAGAAAAGGATTCATACTAACTAGTAAGGCAACACAAAAAGCAACTAACAAAATTGTCACCAAAAAGATAGATTCATAACTTCAAACCTTTCGAAACAAACATCTCTAAACAATAGCAATAATCCAAACTAAAATAGCTTAACAGAACCATAAAGCTTGATATTGAAATAAAAAGCTCAAGTCAATACACTATTGAAAACAAAACCTAACATTGGAACCACCGAAACCAATCACATTTCCAGAACCCGAGCCCATCTACTCCTCAGCGGAGGCATTCTCAGCGCTCTTGACGTTATGCTTCCTGGCATACCTCTGGTTTCTCAAGAACTTAGGATCCATCTGCAACCAAACCAAACACCAAATCAATAAGACGACACCGTATTTTCTCAAACGACATCAATTAAACAACGAAGAAGAAGATTCATACCCCTTTGGTGGAAGTGTGACGTTGCCTCTTAGGCTTCTTGATGCCATTCTTGTGAGCCTTGTAGGACTGGTTGTGAGCTGTGTGATTCTTCGACTTGGCCATCTCTGCAATGAAATTGATCAAATTAAAACCCTAATTCATCGAATTTAAGTAATCAGATGAAGCTAAATTAGGGTTTTGATTCACATACCTGAGTTTGCAGCTGCTTAGCGAAATTGAAAGATCGTCTGGCCTTCTGAGAATGAAACCCTAGAATCTAATAGCTATATATAAGGTTTTTATGGACTGTAATGCCCTTGGGCTTTCATTTTAGGTTTGTGATTCTTTTATTGGGCTTAAAGATGTAGATGGGCCTGTTGCCCACTACTGTAACGACTGAAAGTTTTTTATTTTGTAAATTTTGGATTATTTTTGTTTTGGTAAATTTTGGATATTTATTTAACATATAAATGCATTCAAAATTTTGCATTTAGTAAAAATAATTGCAAAAGAATTTTTTTTTTAGGAGTATAAATTTCTAAGCTATGGAGAACCATATTGACACGATATGTTTAATATATAATTCATTTCAAAAAGTTTGAAAGATTTACATGTTAATTCACATATAGAATGTCAAGTATTTAAGTGTGGGTTAGTTGGTGAAATTTCACACTAAAAATTTGTGAGAATTGTGAATGGTTGATAATATGATGAGACTCATTAATCTATTGCCTTAGAATTTTGAGTTACGTGTGGTATCGAACTCATTATAAATTCATTCACAAAAGTTCATTGTTTCTTTCCAATAGCAAAAGGGTCCACAAATTCACCAACATGAAAACTATGGTACTAAAGTTGACGTGAAAGTTGTTGTTTCTAGTTTGTTTTCTTATTCGCAAGATCTTTCCGAGTTTGGAGGAGTTATCCAACACATCAAAGATATGCTTTCAAACCGACTAGACTGTTTGATAGAGTTCATTCCTCAATTGGCAAACGGTGTTGAGATTGCACGCAATGCTTTTTTCTTATGCTAGTCTTTGCCTTTCAGTTCTTTTTATAAGGACTACTTCATTTCTCCTCAGTGAAGTGTTTTTTTCATCTTAAACTAAAATTAAAAATAAGAATTGAATTGAGTTGATGCACATTGATAAATAAGAGTTTATACTTTGTCATCAAACACCTTTATAAAAAAAACTAACTAAAATTAGTTGTTATTACGTATTAGACTTCGAATGTTTAACATTTTGCATTTAGAACACAAAATGCTAAACTTGACTTGTCTTTAATTTGGGGACGAGCACAAATAAACTCACTCGACAAAAAACACTCATGGTCACTAAAGTATAGACGACATGTAACAGTGGTTCCTAAATTATATTTTGACCCAATAAAGTCACTACACTAAACTTTTGTTCATCAATAGAATAATTATAATTAGATTTAGTCTCCAACAATACTTAAATAATGATGTCAGCTCCATACCACACAATTAATGAGTTTAATTAACCATACATCACTCGTATGGTTACCACGAATCATAATCATAATTTCAGTCGTTCATATGAAAGACACGTAAAATTCATGTAAGTAACAAGTGGTTTTCCACCCTCAAAAAAAAAACAAGTGGTTTCCATATGATAAATTGGTGTGACTTGATAAGACTCTAACGTCATCGTTTCAATTGCGTTGATAATAATTTTATTGAAGAATATATATAATTTTAATAATTTTATTAATTAAAATATAAGTCCTGCTCAAAAAAATAAAAAAATATACGTTATTACACATAACTCTACTTTAATAATCACAATATTTGTATGTCCTTTATTTATTTTTATTTTTTTGTTACAATGTGGTTTATTTATTTCCTATATTGATTTCTACCTACAACTTTTACCTCTACCAATTGAACTATGCTCATCGAGTTATGCCTTTGTCCTAGACTCAAGTATTTGCAAGCACCTCCATTAAAATTATGGCACATGGCATTTCATGCCACATGGCACAATCTAAGTGGAATGTGTTACATTTATTTCCCCGAATAAACTAGGAGAAGAGGTGCTAAATTTTGACCCAAATTTACTGCCACATGGCACAATCCAAGTGGAGAGTGTTACATATAGCTTAATATAAAACTTTAAATTGCCCATCAACTACACTCCTACCCAAAGTGAATTTTTCTTGTAATAATTGATATTTAATTATGATTAAATTGAAGGACTAATTTGCAAATAAAGCAAAATCAAACAAATAAATACACAAGGCATCATCATCATCACAAAAAATTGGAAATGGCGTTGTTAGATTTGGGAGAGAGTAGCTGAAAAACGACATAGCAACTGCAAATTTAAGAAGAAAGATTCGATCTTTATAGATCCCTAATTCCCAATTTCAATTCAATTGATTGATTTGATCCCTAATTTCAAAATCCCCAAATCATGTTTCTTCTTGATTGGTTCTACGGCGTTCTTGCTTCTCTCGGATTATGGCAAAAGGAGGCCAAGATTCTCTTCTTGGGTCTCGATAATGCCGGCAAAACTACCCTTCTTCATATGTTGAAAGATGAGGTGAGGTTTGATTTGATTTGGTTTGGTTTTGTTAGGGTTTGATTTGATTTGGGGTTTGCTCAATTTTGATTTTGATTTTGGGTTTTTTGATTTCGGTTGATTGGATTGATGAATCTGTGATCTGGGTTTTGTTTGTTTTGCAGAGATTGGTTCAGCATCAGCCGACCCAACATCCCACTTCAGAGGAGCTTAGCATAGGGAAAATCAAGTTCAAGGCTTTTGATTTGGGTGGTCATCAGATCGCTCGCCGCGTCTGGAAAGATTACTATGCTAAGGTTGTTTATCTTGTTTTTTTGAATTTGAGTGTCAATTTGATGTGGGTTGATTTGATTCGATTGATTATTGATTTACCGTTGTTGATACTATGTGATTGGATTGCTTGTTCGTTGAATCGAATGATTGGGTTTTCATTTCAGCAACTCTGTAATTCTATTGTGGGAGAGTAATCCGTGGCGTAAGATGCATTTTGATTTGGTTTATTTGCTGATTTAAGTCAATCTTGTATTTTGTGTCACCCCAATGGTGTTATTGTTTGTTACTTCAGCTGTATGAAGTTGAGTCTAATCGGTGGCATAAGATGCATTTTGATTGGGTTTATTTACTGTTAATTTAAGTACAATTTGTTGTCTTTTACCTCAGCCAAATGGTCTTAGTTACTTCAGTTGTATAAAGTCTAATTTGTGGCATATGTTGTCTGTTTCTTGTTTCTTGTCAGCAACTCTGTTATTCTATTGTGGGGAACATATTTGTGGCGTAAGATGCATTTTCATTTGGTTTTGACTGTTAATTTAAGTCAATGTGGTGTGTTTTACCTCACCCGAATGGCGTTAGTTACTTTAGTTGTATGAAGTTGAGTATGATTCGATGCATAAGGTGCGTTTTGATTTGGTTTGTTTGCTGTAAATTTGAGTTATTTTGTTGTGTTACAACCCACCTGAATGGTCTTAGTTACTTCAGTTGAATGAAGTTGAGTCCAATTCGTGGTGTAAGATGCGTTTTGATTTGGTTTATTTGCTGTTAACTTAAGTCAATTAGTTGTGATTTATCTCACCCCTATGGTGTTAGTTAGTTCAGTTGTATGAAGTTGAGTCCAATTCTTGGTGTAAGATGTGTTTTGATTTGGTTTATTTGCTGTTAGTTTAAGTCAATTTGTCGTCATTTGCCTCACCCCTATGATGTAAGTTACTTCAGTTGTATGAATTTGAGTCCATTTCGTGGCGGAAGATGCGTTTTGATTTTGTTTATTTGCTGTTAATTTGAGTCAAATTGTTGTGTTGCTGCCTCACCCGAATGGTGTCAGTCACTTCAGATGTATGACGTTGAGTCTAATTTGTGGCATAAGTTGCGTTTTGATTTGGTTTATTTGCTGTTAATTTAAGTCAATTTGTTGTGTTGTACCCCAGCCGAATGGTGTAAGTTATTGAAGTTGAGTCTACTTCTCACATGACTTCAAATGTAAGGAGGAATAGAAGCTACTGAATTGATGTTTTGTTCGCTTTACTTTTTGGGTGGATCTAATACCTTATGTGCATATGTTGTTCGTTTGTTTCTTGTTTGTCAAGTGTAAAAGTGATGATTCCGTTTTTCTTATGACTTGTTTGATTCAGTTGTTTTGGTTTACTTTCTTAGCTGTTTGTTGTTTGTTGTTGGTAGATATTAGCTGATTTTCATTTAGAAAAAACTGCGAACAAAACTTTTTACATTCCAACCAAGCACTTTATTTCTACTGTTTGGAGTCGATAAACAAAAAAGGTTCATGGAAGCAGATGTGAAAATTTGGTTGTCTCTATTTGCCAACCTGCTTTTTTCGGCTTACACTTTTTGTTTATGCGGATTTAATACTTTGAGTTTTTCGATTGGTTCAGTCTGCTCCGAGTATAACGCATGCCTAATTTCCCTGTCCTTAAAATATATTGGGCCTTCATAATCCCAGATATGCTTGTTTCGTGTTTATCTGATTCATGGGAGGCCAAGATCGATAATGGAAGTTTCGCTGATAGCACCTTTTCAATATTAGGAAGGTGTTTCAATAGTAGCTATCCAAACAAGGCTAATATAGAACCCCCCCCTACGAAAGTTCTGAAATTTCGGTTTTTGCAATATCTTATAAAAACTTTGTGGATGTATCAATCGATATAGATTTTCCTTTGTTTCCTAGTTTGTGTATTCTTGAGTTTAGATTTGGATGTTTTTCATGAATTCTCAACTCTGCTGGAAGTTAAGTTGTTTAGATTTGGATCTTTTAATGCCATTGAAACATGAGTTGGCTTAACACAAATCCGTGAAACTTGTTCTGTAATTTACCTCGATGATGTAAGAACGAAAGCAACATTTTTCTTTGTGAAACAGGTGGATGCAGTGGTTTACCTAGTGGATGCGTACGACAAGGAGAGGTTTGCAGAATCAAAGAAGGAACTAGATGCTCTCCTCTCGGACGAATCCCTGTCAAGTGTTCCGTTTCTCATTCTAGGAAACAAGATTGACATTCCCTATGCAGCTTCTGAAGAAGAGCTCCGCTTTCATCTAGGACTGGCCAATTTCACAACTGGCAAGGGAAAGAACGCTCTCTCGGACACGGTTGTCCGTCCTCTTGAAGTTTTCATGTGCAGTATTGTCCGGAAGATGGGATACGGTGACGGCTTCAAGTGGGTGTCTCAATATATCAAATAGAGAATGGAAAAAAGATTAAAAGATTCACATCTTTGCATTCTTTTTGGAGCTTTTTTTTTTTTTTTTTTTCGTTTTTCGTCGTCATTTTTGCAGTGTTCTTGTTACAGTTAGAACTGAAGATGGTTAATGGTTGTTTGTGTTTAGACAGATTGGGTTTAAGGATTAATTAATTACAATTAGTAGACACATTTGATTGATTTAGTTAGTCACTGTGAAATTTGGGGGATGGATGGATGATGATGAAGAACATAGTTTGTGAACTGATTTATGTTTTTTGTGGATTAATAAGGTCATGATTATTGACTTTCATTAAGGTTTCTGACCCTCTTATTTTGAAAAAAAATGAGCTTTCATTGGATGAAAAAGCTGATCTGATAATGGTAAAGCCGAATGCCTTTTGGGGGCTAATATTTTGGGGATAGTTGACCAAAGATTGCTCGAAGGATCTATAAGAAGAATATCTCACTATGAATTCTTATCCCATTAATAAAATACGGGTAAGGCGTGTAATGCGGGGAAACGTCTCATGGTTTAAGGTGATGCGGGAAATGTCTCATAGTTTGGGATTATTGGCTAAGCACTTTTCTGTCAGGCTTGTGGGACGTCCAAAGAACTTCGGTTTGCCATGGAAGAAAAACAACGTGCACCCGACGAGTTGAAAACGTGGTATTTATTTATGAAAATGCTATTTTTCAAATTTGTGTACACTTCAGACAGCCGAATAACAAGGTCGGGTTAGTAATGCGATTTGTGGGTCAAATTAATTATTGATTAGTACTTGTAAACTTACATTATTGGCCACCAACCCCCAAACTTTTGGGAACCCACGTTCTTCACATTTGAGTGCAAAATCCCTCACTTGAATTATAAATTTTGGTAAGAAGAGATTTTCCGTGTACTTTAAATCTTGATTAATCACTTTAAGATTATTTATATATTTTTTTTATCCTTTTTTTGTAGTTTAATTAAATTTATTATCTACATTAAGATATGAAGTTTAAAGTGGGCTTGTTTCGTTTACCTGTTGTTTGTTGTTGTTGTTTTCTTTATTTCAAGAAAAACGATGATACGTAGAGACCATTAATTTATATTTATTTTTTATAAGCTCAAGATTTTCTTCTTTCTTATACAATGGAGGCCACAAATAATGCTAGATTTGGTACTTAAATGATGTCGGAGCTTTGTAGGACCTAGACTTTGTCAACTTCATCTTCTTCTTCTTCTTTTTTTCTGAAATTCTGAAAAAGGCTAATTGAAGAAGAAGAATTGAATGTATACTTGTAACTTTAGAGCTCCTAGATCAAATCATGAAGGATTCATGGATGCCGAATTTAATTAGAATGATAAAAGGGTAAAATATGAATATTTTCAAAATATTATTAAAGAAATCTAAGGTCAATTTGGTTCGCGGGTTGATACCGGTTCTCTCTGGTTCAATAACATTGATCCATTTTACTTAAAATCGGACCGGATACATGGTTGGATCGCGGTCAAACCAGGTCCGATTCGGTTTTTAAAATATTGGGAAAATAAGATAAGAAATTTCATTAATGAGGCTATTGATATTTCTTATTTATGAACGTTGTAAGTTACTTGTAACTTTATTAATTTCACCATTCAATAAAACTAAATGATAAATAAATAAAAGGATAACATTAGGAAACTTCTTAGATGTGACATAATTGTCCATTTATTTTGAACTTCTATATGTATGCAAAAACAAATACTCCAATTTGATTGAAAAAAAAAAACCAAAGAGAAAGATTAAAGAGTATGGATTGGCTGGTGGTGAAAATGCTTGTGCTAGTAGTAGTAATAGGAACAGTTGATGCAAGGACTCTATATCAACCTAAGGTAAGAGTCAACATTATAAATGGTGTGGAAAGCGATCTGACTGTTCATTGCAAATCGACAGATCAAGATTTGCACGTACATAATGTACCAGATAAAGGGTTGTACACCTTTACACTCGAGTATTCCTATTCCACGCAAAGGTATCGTTGTTCATTTGGATGGAAAGGTAACTTGAAATGGTTCAATATATATGTGGGAGAAAGAGATCAACAATGTGATGGTAATTTATGTAAATGGATGATTAATCCTACTAGTCTTTGCAAGTCCCATTATAACGTTTTTAATGAATGTTATAAATATAATCCCTCACCTTTAATGTAATGTGCCTGAAATATCAGGCTCCTTAAAATTATATAAGTTTATCTTGTATTTTGCATTGGAACAACATCGATAAAGATGATGATTTTCTTTTTAATAAAACTTGTTTTGTTTATGTATATTCATTTTATTTATTCACCTATCTCATCACCATTTAATTAGGATTATAAATACTAAATAGTAAAATAAAGATAGGGGTAAATTTAAAAAAAACTTTTGTGATTACAAAAATTGTCAAATTAGTGATTGTGGTTTGCTTTTCGACAAAAAAATGCCTGTGATTTTTTTCATTTTGTCAAAAGAGTGAACTTTTATTTATACTGTAAAAATGACTTCTAACGATCTTAAAAATGAAATATTTCTACAATTGGTGATATTCTAAGCAAGTTTGATTCTTCCATTTTTTTTTAACTTTTAAGGTCGTTAGGTGTTGTTTGGTGAAGAGATAGAAATTAAATATTTAGAGAGGGAATTCTGAAAATGGTGGTTCTCGCAAAAAAAGAATGATTCTCTAGTAAATGATGTACTAAACAATTTTAATTTTTTTGAAATTTTGTATTCTAATGTCGTTAGCTGTCAATTTTATAATATTCAAATAAAAAATAACTCTTTGACAAAACAAAAAATCACAATCACATTTTTTTTTTGTCAAAAAGCAAATCACAGTCTCCTATTTCATAATATTTGTAACCTTAGAAGTTGTTTTTGAAATTTTACCTAAATATTATTTTTTTTCTTGGACATGTGTAAACATATGTAACGATAACAAAAGAAATTTAAAAATACTCTTGGAGTACGGATAACGTGGTACTTCGAACCAATAATTCAATGATACGTCACATATGTTAGTGTCTAGGGTTCATGATTTAAGATCTAGGATTTATTTTTTAGGGTCTAGAATTTTTATTCTAAGGTCTATGATTTTATATAAATAATTAACTAAAAAATAAATTTTTAATTAATCCTTGTCAAAATCTTATTGGTTGATGTGATACATGCCAATCATTTATTGGTTTGGAATACTACATCATCGTACTCCAAGAGTATACTAAAATCTCTTAATAATAAACGTATTTAACTTTTAAATAATATTATTTATCAAAAAAAAACTTTTAAATAATATTAATAATAAAGTTAGGTCATGAATAAAAATAAATCAAAAATGTACTCTTTGCATGTTAATCTTTTTTTCAATGTTTTAAAAACCGGACCGGACGTTGAACCGACGTGATAAAAGGTTCAAAGGTTTAATAGGTTCAACCGGTTCAACCGGTGGTTCAACCGATTTACATATATAATATATAAAAAATTAAAATACATATACATATATATAATAAAATCTTATATCAATTAAACATAAAATTAAAATTCATATATCAAACAACACATAGTTAAAATATATATATAATTTTTTTTTAAGTTTTTAATTTGATTTTTTATAAAAAATCGGAGTCAACCCGGTTTGATTTAATCCGGTTTACTGGTCGAACCGGCCGGTTTAATGGTTCAGTCCGGTTTTTTGTGATCAAACCGTTTAGTATGAAACCAGACCGAACACCTAACCGGTTCGCGGTTCGGTCCGGTTTTCATAACACTGCTTTTTTTTAATAATGTGCCATAATTTAAATGAAAACAAAAACATATAATTTTATATAATTTTGCTAATAGTTACAGCAAGGTTTTTTATCCAGCATATTTAAGATTATAGATGAAGATCCTACTTAGTATTTTTGAATGTGGAAAGTAGTTTCGCATAAGAAGTTCAAAATATCATTACAGATGAAATTATTAAAGTCCACAAGGACATTCCTATTAATTTGGTGCATAGCAAACAACGTAAACACACTTCTTAAAACATTTGTTTTAGCCATATAGATAGAAATATGTTTATTTTTTTACTTTTAACTTTTATGTATTGGTAAAGCCCTAAGATAAATGTCTTTCTCAAAAAGAAAATTTTAGATAAATTTTATTTGCCATTTTACTCAAACCGTTATTTGTAATCTGATAATTCTACCAAACTGATTTATGGAAAAAACTAATCAAATCAGTTAGTCAAATCAGCTAACAACTAATTTCCAAACATGGCTCATAAGTAGGACTAGGCACGGTCTGGTCCGATTTAGGGATTCCAGAACCTCCAGGATGAGATTTCGGAGGTTGCTAAATAGAATTCTCCAAGATTGGATTTAAAGATTAAATCTCCAAGATTGGATTGTTCCAAAAATTTCGGTCGAGTCCGGTTCAGAGTTTCGGAGATTCAGTTACAATTTAATTCGGTTCGATCTGATACAATTATTCTGTTATTCGGATAAATATTTTAATGAAATGAAATAAAAACTAAACTTACAAGATAAAGATATAACAAATTATCTCAACAAAATAAATATTTTTAGTCAACATAAGAAAGATTTGTCGAAAATACCACATTATTTCTCAAACAAAATACGACTATTACTATATATAATGGCTATGAGAAATCTAAATATAATTGATTTTGAGTTCCCAAACAGTTGCCATATCCTCCAATTCTTGATTTGATTGACCGAGCAATCAACCCATTTTGCACTGAAATTATAATAAAAATGTCATTGAAATATCAAATATTAATAAATAAGATTTCAAATCAACAAAAATAATGGAATAACACAAATGAAGAAGAATAGAAATATACTTACCAAATTGTGTTCAATTTACATTGAAAATCTCAACAATCTAATTGAAATATGGATTTGAGAAACGCTGCAACATCAGGATTAGAAATAATCTCTACAACATCAAATAATATTTATAAAGTTAAAAATACATAAACTAAATTCATATTCACAAATAAACATTATAAGCAAATATTACCATGTTCAATAACATTATAAGTAGGTTTCTAACTCAGTGGTTCAACCGACCGGTTTAGTGATATTTTTAGCGGGGTTTTATGTTGTAAAATATCAGACACTTTTGGACCGATATGTTTTTCTGGTCTCAAGGGCCGGTCCGAGTTTGACAACTTTAGTATTCAACGAGTCAAGACAACTTTATGTTCTCACAAAAAAATCCCTTCATTGGAATTTATTTCTCCCAAAAATACATCACAAGCGGCCAAAATAATATTTGGCTCTCTGAACTTTTAGAATATCTCGTTAGCTCCATGAACTTGTTTAAATTACATTATAAGCTTCGCAAATCTACATGACCGAATAATAATGAATTTTGAGAAATTGTATATTATATCATTTTATACAAGTTCAAGAAGCTAATATATTGGCTTAAACAAGTTTGGATTGTCAATAGACCATTTTAAACAAATTTAAGTGCCATATAAATTCAAAATGTCAATTTACGTTTTTGACTAAGTTCAAGAAGTTCTTTGATACATTAAAACGTTCCCATTTAAAATAAATATGTATAATAAACTCCTTAAAAACACAAATATGGATAAAATAAACGGAAAAGCAAAGAGAAAAGATAATTCGTTAATGAGGCTTTTATTTATACAATTAATACTCCTTAGTTATGGGCATTATAAATTAGTTGTAACTTTCTTACTTTGACCATTCAATAAAATTAAATGGTACCTAAAAAGATAACATTAGAAATTTTCTTAAATGTGACATAATGGTTCATATACATTGATCTTCTATATATACACAAACAAATAGTCCAATTTCATTTTAAAAAGAACAAAGATCTAGAGAAAGATGAAGATTATGAATTTGTTGATGGTGAAAATGCTTGTGCTAGCAGTGATAATAGGAACAAGCGATGCAAGGGATTATGACGGCAAGGTAAGAGTGAACATTATAAATAATGTGGGAAGTGATCTGACTGTTCATTGTATATGGGAGTTTACTCATGAAGATTTGCACGAACATAAAGTACCATACAAAAAGTTATACACATTCACATTTACACCCGATTATTACCATATGCCGCCGTTGTTTCGTTGTTCATTTGCATGGAAAGGTAATTTGAAATATTTCGATATATATGTAAAAAAAAGAGATGAACGATGTGATGGTAATTTATGTCAATGGGTGGTTAATCCTACTAATCTTTGCAAGTCCCACAATAAAAAATTTAACCGTTGTTATAGTTACGCTTAACATGTAATGTGCTCCAAATATCAAGCTCTTTAAAATTATATGAATTTATCTTGTATTTTGTATTGGAACAAAATTAATAAAGGTGATGATGTTCTTTTTAATAAAACTTGTTCTGTTTGTGTATTGATTTTATTTATTCATCCATTTCATCGCATTGATTAGGATTGTAAATACTAAATAATTAATAAATTCAAGACTTAATGAACAAATGACTATATGCGGTTAAAACTATGTCATCATATGAAAGGCGGATGTCAAGACCAATGTCTTTAATAGAATTTTGGCTATATGAAGATGTTTATCCAGCATAACCTGAAGTTTTTGTCGAAATGAAGTATCCTAATCGAGTATGCAAGTTCGTAAGTTTCAAAGATCCATTTAGAAATTGAAGCAAGCATTCAAATTGAATCAAAGATTCAATGAATTTATAAAATAATATGGCTATAAGCAAAATCTTGATGAACTTGTGTATATATGAAGCTCAATGGAAGAGCACCATTCTAGTATTATATGTTGATGACATACTACTCTAATGAGAGATGTTGCAAAACTTCAGGTTAAACAAGTGTTTCGCAATAAATGATTTAGAAAACATCGCGACGCTCACTTGTATATGGACACGTTTCAACATGAAAAAATCAAAGAAGCGTGACACTCATTTCCTCCATGGTATAAAACTAAAATTAAGAAGTAACGACGGGATATGAAATCAAAACCTTATATAGTAAAACCTCTATAAATTAATAATGTTGGGACCATGATATTTTATTAACTTAGAGAGATATTATTATATCGATAAATTAATAATTTATTAATTTAAAGAGATTTTACGTATGACCTTCAAATTTCTAAGTCCAATATACTAGTTACAATGTATAATGCTTAGAGATGAAAAACCAAATTACAATATATATTAGTTAGACGAATTTACATTCACAAATTAATTGAAATTGTCAAGTTCATTGTAAGCGGCAATAACTCTTCACAACCTTTTGTTGCTATATGAGAAGAAAATGCCCAAACTCTTTACAATGAGGAGATTTAAAGATGAAATCAACATAGATTTGAAGTTCAAGAAAAAAACAAATGACTATAGAGTCACTTTTAACTAGACAATTTTAAAATTTTGAAGGGTATCACACATAGTTTATAGTAATTATTAACTTATAGTTTCGTTATGACCAATATAAATACACTAGAATTTCAAAAAATTTATTATCTTATTATTTTATCGATTGATGTCGAATTTTTAATTTTATCTGAGTATTAATTTATAGAGATTTTACTGTATGTCTGCTATAGATTCAATCGTGTATATCATGTTGTGTACTAGCTCTGTATGTCATGTTGTGTACTAGCTCTGATATAGATTCATGTATGTCATATTGTGTACTAGCTCTGATGTATGACATTACACACACTCTTGAATGTTTGCAAATCTCCTCTACAGATTCGCAAATCGAGATCTACAAAGCGAACTAATTGCAGGAGATGGTTAAGATGTCAATGAGCCGAACCAACATCTAACCACCCTCAGGTGAGCCCAAATCAAATTGAATCAAGCTCAGCCTGCGCTCGAAAATTCGTGAGCCTCAACTCAACATTAGGCCTGGCCAAATTAGCCTAGCCAAGCCGAGTCGAGCAAAACTCGGCCTACAAGAGCATGAGGCCATACCACCTATGAGCATCCTCAGATGAGTGTAAAACGTCGTGAGCATTTGCTTTTATAGGCTACTAACAAGCTTACCACCTATAATTCTTACGATGTGGGATATATCTTTTTTCTCAATCTTTAACGGTCATGTACGCTTGCATTTTTTACTTTTCCTAAATGCTCTGCATATATCTTAATTAACTTGTCGTTATTTTAGGTTTCCATTTATTTATACGGCATTATTTTCAATTATTTATTTTCTTTTTTTTGTTCATATATTAGTTAAATTTTTTTTTGGTAGAGAAAATTTTAGCTAAGGTAGGCCTACCCACTCGCAAGCTCAGGACAAACCACAGATCTCGATGAGAGTTTACAGTGAAATTTACAAATTGTCTATCAATAAGAGCAGAACAATAAAAAGAACAATAAATATAATAAACCTAACAAATATTATATCATATATTTATCTATACATTAAGTTTAAAATATAAAATATGATATGTATGTACATAAAAAAAAAATTGAAATGGAATAATATTTTGTGATAATTAAAAAGTAATCGAGCCGAGCCGAACCTAAAGAAGTTTAAGTTTGAACTCGTTAACACTCGAGCTAATTTGAACCCAATCAAGCTGAGCTTTGACCAAGCCGAGCTCAAACTATTTGCATACTACCCTGGCTCATTAACTAATCATGGCGATGAAATTCTCAAGTCCCCTTTTAAGAAGATGCATTGGGAACCCATATTTGAAATTTACGAACCTTGCATTTTAGTTTGCAAATGTAATATGTGAATGTGTATTTGCTAACCTTTAAATTAAAAAATGCATGAAAAATAGATATTTATGTTCTCTTTAAAAAGATTTGCAATCCGAGTCTTCCAAACAAAACCTAAAGTTCACTTGGAAAATTGAAAATCAAGCCTAGAAACAACATCAAAGAACTTCAACTTGAAATCTTATCCTCTTTAAACAGATTTTACAGGCAGATTCAACTAGCATTAGCCCATGTACAAGCTAAAAATGGTACACAAACCTACACTAGAGAAAAAAAAAAAAACATTTACTAATGCACAATATTTGCCACACTATCAAATCAATCTTGTGAAGATTGCAAGCAAATTACCAGTTTTCACCTGTTTTTCCAATCTTCTACATCGGTTATATGTCAATCGATGTCAATCTCATCATTGTCAATGCCTTCGTATAAGTATTCAAGCTGCCAAAAAGAAAAAGGTAAATTGTCATGTGATCTGAAAAGATTGGATTTAAGACTGTAAATCGACTTTCAGGCCAGCCAAGTACTCACTTGTGCTTCATTGTGGGCCAATTTCATCCTACGGTACTCTGCTTGAGCTTGCTTCGAGCGGAACATGGACTGAACTGTTACAACAGCTCGCTCGACACGTTCTTCAGCTTGTTTGCGGCTGGCTCTGAAGAAGTCTTCTTCTTTTTCTTCTTCAGTTTCGTGATTGAGTTTCGGATCTGCTTCAGTAGGTGGTGGATCAGGACAGAGCCCGCGGAAACCTTTTCTCTTTAGAAGCCATCGCAGAATTACTTTTTCGAGTACTCCTACTGACCAGATTATTTTACTGTAATTCCTTCTCGCTTGGAAGCCCCGGAAAGCAGCCTGCATTAGCAAAAGAGTGAACGTGAGCTTGTTTCAAGCACTTGTGTTTATGATGATTACTTTTCGACTTCTCATACAATAAAAGATTTACTAGGAAAGAAAAAGAAGGGTGCTCTACTGTCAATAAATCTACAAACGGTAAGCGATTTTTCATGTATTTGATTGATGAAGAAGATAGAGGTGCTTACTTGAATCCTGATAGCTTGACGACGCATATTAACGAATTCCCTACGCAATTTCCATGCACGAAAGCCATGCTGGATGCGGGCAGCAGCATGCAACTTTTTCTTGTTCTCAAAATTACGGAAGGCATGTTGAATCTTCATTGCTGCAACAATACTTCGTGCTTCAGTCTCCGTGTTGTCATTCTCAACTGCTTGAGTCTGTAATTTAAACGAGTGTTCCCTGAATGCTGCCTGTATACATGCTGCAGCACCAGCAGCATTCCTATAAGCTGTTAGAGTATCCTTCAGATTCATCTCCTCCTCGGTTAAGTTCTCAGGTTTTATGCTTTCTATTGCAGTTGTTTCCGGTGTGCCACTAGCATTTCCAGCAATTCGCATGGCCTCTAATTGTGCTACCAAAGCCTTTTCTGCCAAGAACGCTCCTAATCCATCATGACCCGCCATAGTCGCAAGATCAGCAGGAATGCAGCCACTGGGGTCTTGTTTGCTCGGGTCTGTGACCAAATTCGGTTTTGCCCCTGCAGATAAGAGATCGACAACCGTTTTCTCCCTGCATGTAGAGATGTATGAGAAATTGGAATTCGAGCAGAAAAAAAACTATTAGCTACATGTTGATGACTACATTCAGAGACGGATCTAGGGGGAGCGTGCGAGTACTTGAACACCCACTGGTCATTGGAAAATGCTGAAAAATATATGGAAACTATGTATTGGGCTTTAGTTTTTATATGCCAAAAACACACAAAGAAACAATATAAATTTAGCATCAAAAGCACCCGTTGCCAGTGAGTTCTAGATCCGTCACTGCCTATATTACTATGTCATTCCAATTCACATAATCAGGGATGGTAATGCACACATACAGCTGAACAGACACATCGAGACTGCAAAATTAAAAAACGGAAACTAGGTCTACCTTCCATAATATGCTGCCCAATGAAGAGCTGTCCACCCATGCTTATCCCGAAAATCCAAAGACAAGCCTGCCCGGGAAAATAGCTGAATAGCCCAGGTATATCCAAGAATCGAACACAAATGGATAACTCCTAGACCTTGAGAATCATATTCTTTGGTTTTACAACCTTCGATAATTCTTTCTAACAACCATTCTTTTAGCATGTTCCTCAAAGTAAGTTCAAAAACACCATCTTTAGCTTCGGCAGATGAAAGTTTAGCGTGCTCAATTAACTTCATCAAACGTGTCCAACCATGGCCACTTTCAGAAGTTTTTTGCGCGAACTTCTTAGCCTCCTTTAGGGTAGCTGGTGCTACCTTACGGGTAAGAATGTCAAGTTTTTTGGATGTAGACAAAAGTTGAGCAAGTCTGATTTGAAACTTGAACTTCTCCCAGTTGGGATTGTCTTCTGAAGAACCCAAAGAACCATGCGGTGAATTGCGGAATTCAAAGTTTAAAACTTGGCTTATGGGTTTGTGTCCATCTAAACTCAAGAACATATTTACTATTCCTGGGGAATGTGATGATACAAAACAGCGATATACCCCGTCTTGAACAATTTCTGCAGGAACACGTGAATCTCCGCAAATGCAAAACAAATCGGACTTTGCCAGATGTTTATACTGTTCGTAGAAATATCCAGTAAATAGAACCTGGATAAGAATTACGAACACAGGAGTTATGCTATTTGATTGAATTTGATCATAGCATGAAATGCAATTATGTGACAAGGGGATCAGTAAAAACAAGAAGAAGCGAACCTTTGTCGTTTCAGCTGAAAAGGCCCATGAAGGGGAGACCTCAGTGATGAAAAATACATCCCCGGGAACAGTAGGCTGATATTGATTGATTACTGAAGACAGTTCAAGAGATGTAGTTGAAGATTCAAGCAGATGATTATCTACAGCACCTGGAGAGTCGGAAATAATGTCGTCGATCCACCTTCCAAAACTATCCTGACTTTGCAAACCATCATTAACCATGTTTGAATTTGCATGGGAACTTGTCAGCGGAACTAAAGCATTGGCTTGACCGTTGAAATGAGAGTTGTTACTACTTGATTTCGCTGTTATGCTTTCCAAAGAAGAAGAATTTGCAGGAGAATTGTAGGCTGAAAAAAGTTTACCCTACAAAGATGAATGTTAATATGCTATCAGAGTCGTGAAGGAAATGAAAACCCTTATACACAGAAGAAACACAAAAGGATGCAGGATAAAAAACTTGCTAAACTGAATATTCGTTCTTACATAATTCAGTGACCCATTTGCAGCAGTTTGAATCTGTTGGGTAATGCCAACAAGCCTATCTGTCAATGTTCAACAAAACCAAAAATGAAAACGCGAAGATATTATACTGGGAAAAAGATAAAACTTTTCATAAACCATTGATTGTCGCAAATAACATCATGTTCATTACCTCCTCTAGGATTGGCTGAATTGTTAGGATCGTTTTCCACTAGCTCTTCCCACTCAAGTGTATTAAGCTCATGAAGTGCCATCTCATGATTTGTGGCAATTAAGCCATTGCCTGGTCCTGTCAACGCTACAAATAGAAAAGAAAGAAAATATCAAATGCATTTTCTATCAAAGAGATAGTCGAAATGTATTTTTTGCTTGAGTTGATGAAGGATATAAGGAAAAGTTCCCATGAAAACCTTGGCATACTGAAACATAGGTATAAACTAACTTCATCAAGAATGAAGCTGCAGATTTGCATAACATCCAGGAATAACCCATCCATATTTCTGGACTGGCTTCCCACAATTTTACGTTTCAGACTAAAATGAGAAATTCATAGCTCTATGTGATGAATGTAAGATCACCTGGGTTTTGTTCATTGTCAGCATAGTATGTTGTACCAACTCCAGAATCAAATTCTTCTGATAAAAGCCGAGACTTTTCAGATGCTGAACTAGAATTTGAATTCATAGGCGTGACTGGAGACCCCTGTAACTGTCACAAAAAAAGTCAAATCACTGCATCAGATAAGGTTAAAGTGCAAGTTGCTTACAGATACTGTGACAAGAAAAACATAAAACGACTCCTAACACGTGAGATGGCTAATAGGCCTAGCTTAGTGTAAAAACTTTTCTCTGACAGATATAAGAATTTGATTTCATCATACAGACAATCATCGGAGCTCTTTGACTTCGAGACAGGACTCTGCAGAATGACTAAAAAAGAAAAAGGACAGTAGAATGTATGCATTTTTTATGTACATAAATAAGTCAACAAAATATGGGGCAACACATTCAAACCTTGCAACGCGAAAAGGCATTTATCATACGGATATAATCCTGATGTTATAGTTCATGCAAGAGCGTGTATCACTAGAATTGATATTTAACTCCATATAATGATAAATTTCAAAGCACAATGCTTTAATAGAATTTGATAAGATATGATTAAACCAACCTCCTGAGTTTCACGATAGTGCACAAGGACTATATGTTCTAGAGCCCTGAACAAAAAACAAAGGTAAAAAAGGCCGCAATCAAGAAACACATAATATTCACAGAAGATTATTTCATGGAGCAAAGTAAAAAATAAAATAAAATTATATGTATAGGTCGTCATGGCTGGCTTAGAGACATGTGAAGTTTACAGTTACATACTTATCAAGTAGCCAATAACACCTGCGGACGAAAGTTGGGCTGTCCTCCCCGTGTGCATAATATACATGAATCCTTTCTTCATTACCAACCTACAGAAGCAAGACAAGACAACAATTAATATGAAACTATCACATCCACGTCGACATTTTGCGAGTACATTTTGATATATTAGCCATATCTACAAATAGAAAATTTTTATGGTATTAAATATTATATCTGACTGCACCTTATCATATCTTAAAAAAAATTAAATGGAAACTCATTGTACTTTGCAACGCATTAGAAAAGAGTTTTTTATGTGGCTTCTACATGATGTAAAAGTAAATGCAATCCAAAATTTTACTAGAGTTAACATCCCATTAAAACAGGTAATATCAAGTCAGAATTTCACAACTCAAGCGCATACAAATAGTTCACATCTGTGACCATGTGATAGAATCTCACTTTTAAGTGTTCATGAGCTTCTTTAACAGTCTTTCCATCTTTTTTCTTCTTCCAGTTATGACCATCTCTGCGGAAGTTCCTTAGCTTCTTACGATCAAACAACACAATCAAACCACCTGTTATATTACATAACCCCAAGATTGCATAAGAAAACAACATAAAGAAGTTATATCATGTACACCGTCTAGGAAGAGAAGCACAGTTACCGATATTAACGCATTCAAACTCAAAACATATACATGCCTATTTTACCTTTCTGAAGTACACAACAGCATTGTAGTTACAATCATAAAGTACAACAAACTCCATTTCACTGAAATATTGGCCATTTTTTAAGTCAGAAACATTCCAATCTGGTATGTGTACATAGAATGTACAGGCTGAACAATATCCACCAAGCACACAAATAAAACACTATGCAAGAATAAGACACTACTTGAGGGAGGGTGGTTGAACTTCAACAAAATTCATCAGTACAATTACTGGATAAAACCAAAACAGGAGATGATAGATCAAATTTGAAGTATTAGGAGATTATCATTGATGTCTTTGAGAATTAGCCCACCGTGTCGAAAGATACAAAGGTTCAGATGTCAGGACTCTCATTATCTTTGAAGATCTCATACTTTATGAGCTTGTTAGAACACCACTTACATCAAAGAACAAGAATCCATAGGTCCCACCGATATTTTGACAGGGAATAACACGATCTAAACAGAGGAAAGAATAAAAAGAAAAGGGAATTACTTCTGGGAAGGTGCATTGGCTTCACATGAATGGTAAAATACTTGTAGTTACAAAGTATTGCATGAATCTCATTTGGGCGGAGCCATCTTGTTCTAGCTTCCTCCATCATGATCCCAAAATCCAAGTCTGTCAAAAACAAGGCACCAGTATTCATAATAAGCACAATAGTTCACAATGACAATAAGGAATAAGCACATCAAACAAAATATCATGAAACTGAACCAAAAGAAGCTACTCTCACGCATATTTAACTTCCTTGTTAGTAGGTTTTCTTGAAATATCTCATTTCATTCATTGCCAACTTCACACAATATTACCCATTTCAAAATCTACGCTTCTTTTGTTGTAATGCACCAGCAGTAAGGTAGCAGTAGAGTGGACAATTCAAGTTATCTATCATAATCATAATCATGTTATGTCATCTACATATTCTACAGGATATTATATGATACAAAAGCAACAAAAATGACTATCTTGTGAATCGTGTTGGGTCATTCGGGTAGTCAGTTTCCTGTGCTCGAATGGATAGCTGGTGCAAAAAATTACCACCCGAAACGAGCAGTTCACGACAGGTACAGCAACAACAACCACAACCACAACAGCAAAGCCTTAATCCTGAAATGATTAGGGGTCATAAAAATAACAAACCTTGAAGAGTATGGAATCCATGAATCTCGGAGCCAACGAGCTGCCCAGGCAGTGGCAAAACAACACTTTCCATAGCTCATATAATAAAACCAATCAAAATCCAACAATCTGCACACCACAAATCAATTAATCTTACTTAATTAGCTAAAACAACAATTAAATAAATCAAAATCGAAATAAGTAACAGTAAAATTGCCTGATTGTTGAAGCCCTAGAAAGAAAATCAAAGTCACTGTTGAGGATATGACTTCATTATAGCTCTTCGTTTTTTTTCTATCAATGGAAACACACAAAAAAAAAAAAAAAAACAAACTGTGGAGTGATTAAGCTAGCCTATACTCAAGTCAAACTTACTGATTTTTTTGGGAATATATGAAATTCTTTTCAAATTCTTAGTAAATTTTAGCTGCTAGTAATAAAAATGGAAACTTTTCTGTCTGCTATTTCTGAGAAATGTTCTTAATATGTGGCGTATTTTTGCTGCGACGCAGCTTCATAGTAGCCAGGATGTGGGCGAGCTCGTCTCCGTTGATCTATTGATTAGTCAAATATTGGAAAATTAGACTTCTTGTAAATTACATCAGATTATTCAATTAGTTAATGCATTACTTTCGCAAAATAATATAAAATATGTTGTTAACTTTTAACTATTAGCTCGAAATATTATTTCACTTGGTTGAGTAACATTTTTCCCGTAACATTTAGTAAACGTAAAGTTAATTTCTGAAGAGGCTTAAAAATAAGAAAAATTACTTTCACGAGACACCGTAATCTGTAATTTTTGGAAAACACATTTATCACAACTTATTTAGAATAATGATGTTGATATTCTTTTATACACTTACCCAAGACTCCACTCCTCGTAATAAAATAAGCTACAATATAAGGTAACTTACAAAAAGAGAAACAATTAGATTTCTCAATTCTCATTTACCAAAATTGTACATTCACATAAATACCATAGACTTAGCCCATTTGTGCTGATTTTATCACTAAAATAACAATTTATTTTAGATCTAACTAAAATACTTCCTCCGTTTCATAATATTTGACGTTTTGGAGAAAAAAAAATCCAAAATATTTGACGTTTTACACTTCTCAAAAAGTATTAAATGAAATTTTTCCCAACTTTGCCCTCATGATTATTTGTGAGGAATTTGTAGAGTCTTTTTGAACATTGATTACTAGAGGGTAGTTTGGTAATAACTAACTACTTTTAGAACTAATTAATGAGTTTTTCAATTAATATGCGTGTAGAAATCTTAAGCGACAAATAATGTGAAACAGGAGCAATAAATTATTTGGTTTCAATGTTCATATATGTTTGTTTTATTTATAATTATGGATGACCAATAGCACAGAACTATGTGAGGGATGGGTGAATACGACCCCATCATGGATTGAAATAGACCATGAAAATGTTTACTACAATTAAACCTCTTTAAAGTGATCACCTTGGAACTGGGAAAAAATATTACTTCATCGAATTTATTACTTTATCGATAATGAATACTGATGAATGAACCGATCCTAAACCGGACAATAGCAATGAAATCACCTACAGATGAAGACATCAGTAAGTCAATAATAAACATTGGTGAAGGGACTGAAACCGGAAGATAGCAATGTTATCCAAGTGCGTCATCAAATGAAGCATTTCAAAAAATCAACACTTTGAACAATTACTTACTAAAACACGAACAAAATATATCAGGAGTTATTTATGATTTACGTAAGGCAATGATGAGGTTAATTTTGGCTCTGGTGGAAAGAAGAAACAAGTTACTATAGATTCATATTTTAAAAATATTAAATTTTGTAACTCATATAATTATATATATGTATAATTCTGGAATTATTACTTTACATATTACTTGGACCCTTCATAACTTTCTAATTTTTTATAATTTTGTGTTTTTAAGGAGAGTATTATTATACCACATTGGTCCAATTTGAGCTCGATGAAATTTATTACTTAAGCGAGGTTATTATTTTATCCGATATGACTTAACTGAGGTTTAACTGTATTTATTATTGCCTTACGTGCAACGCTAGCCCTTGCTTATATACTTTTGCATGCTACATTGGAAGACTTGTTTAAGCTTATTTTTGCCAAAGCTTTTGCAATTAACGAGGGGTTGTCATGGATTAAGGCTTAGTTTGGGATTGCTGTTGAAAAGTGTTGTAGCTGTGGGGAAAAGTGTTGTTTGAAAAAGCGCTGTTGGAAAAAACAGAAGACTGTTTGGTAAAATGAAAAGTAAAAATATGTAATTGAACTAAAATCGGTTTGATAAGTAATTAGTCTATAATGTTTTGAAATATGTCAATTGTGGTTTGAGACATAATAGAACATAAAAAATTTAACGAAATTTCTAACATTATTTTTTTTTCAATTTTTAAGGGTTTATTTTTATCAATTTTTAAAAATAGAGTAACATAATAGTGATTCATATATAAATAGAGGGACTAAATTTTTTTCCAAGTCTTGCATAGGGAGTTTTGGTTGTAATATGTATTAAGACTTTTGAATATTTTTGTCCAAATTTTAAAATTAATTGTTATCTGCAAAAGCTGAGAAATCAGCTTTTCCAAAAGCATGGGGGTGTCTGCTTTTAGTATAAGCAGCTTTTAACCAAAAAGCACTGTTAGAAAAAGCTGCTTTTGATATTTAACAAACATTATAATACCTGCTTTTGGGTTAAAAGCTGCTGTAGCTTTCTGCAAAAACAATACCAAACACAGCCTAAGTCTACTAATTTCAATAATATATGTATCAAACCCGAATGTTATCCCATTTATGTTATCGTTCAAATGTGATCTTTATTATAATTGATGGTAACATTTCAGTCTCTTTAATGTAACAAATTAAAGCACTCATTTTGTATAATTTGTGTATTGACCTTTTTTTTCCAAAGTGTGTAATTTATTAACTTTGATAATCTATTTTAAAGAAAAAGTAGATCATAAGTTGTAAAGTTTGTTTGTTTTTATATATTATATTATGTTGTCATCGGAATTTGTCCGAGATGGAATGAATCCACAAATTGTATAATACTTGAATATGATAAGCATAGAGCATAAATAATGAATGTCATTGTCATGCTTAATAATAATTAAGATAAAAAATATCTCAAAATATAATAATTAAGAAAAAAAAGGTACATCTTTTGAAAGCATGTTCCAAACATTAGAGATGATTAATTATTACAACTAGTTTAATTTAAAATCCTTTTCTTTTTTCCTCAAATGGTATAAGCAAACCATTGCATAATGATGTGCTTTTAACACACACAAAGAGTGGTAATTTGTTGATTTTTGGTAATAGGTTGATTTGTACAAGTAAAAAGTCGTCAGTTTGAATTTTAATATATACAAGTTTAATTTAAAGAATACTCATCTAAAAAGTATTTGCAAAACTCGAAATGAGTAAATCGTATAAGAAACAATTACATATTATTATTTTTCTTAAGGAAACAATTACATAATATAAATGTCTGATTTAAATATTGTTAGTTTATATTTGTTGTAATTCTTTATTATGGTTACTTTTGTTTTTTTTTTAAACTACAGTTATTTTAGTTTTTTTTATCTTACAAATATGAAAAATCATGTTGAATTCTTATTTCTTAAAAATGATAAAAAAGTGTTTATTTCAGAGTTTCTTTCTTCATTTTATGGTTTGGTACTTGATGATTGTGAAGTTTTATTGTCTTGTTTTAGTGATGCTGTTGTCAAATGTTAATGGTTTTGCGAATGAAGTCGTTTACTAATTAACCAGAATAACTTTTTCTATGTCATGACTTAGGAAAGTGGCCATTAGGGTTCTCTAGCTAGTTTTGTTTTGTCTAATCTGTTCTTTGGTTATTTTTATTGAATTTTTCCTCTTTTGCTGTAAAATAAAAACATAGAATTATATTTTTCACATTATTGTTCTCTTCCATGTGTGCTAGTATTTCAATGAAGAGACATGAGTAGTTGGGCAATAATGAGACAACTCCCCCACCGCCAACTGAAAGATTGACTATATACTTAAAAGTAAAAAATATGTTGCAATTTCCTGATTTAATACCATGTTTTTTGATGGATCTGCCGAACTGCTTTGGAAGTCTCTGTTATAGCTCATGTAAAGTGAAAAGCTCGCGTTGGTGGAGTTACAGAGGCTAGCTTCTCCGGGGTATAAGTTCCTCGTCATAAAAAAAAAGAAGAAAATATGCTTCTTTTGGCTTTATGGTTCTTATGTAACATATCATGTCATGTCAATGTTGATTCATACTCTTAATCTTATTGTAGTAAAAGAGGTTAAAGCGATGACTTTTGAAAACTAATCAATAAATCAATTGGGTATAATTTAATTTTTGAGCGATTAGAAGAGCCTTAGTTGACCGGTGATGCAATTATATTTATAAATTTAAAGATACGACTGGTTAGCTTTCATTTACGAACACTGCTCTTAGTTAACAAGTACATTAAATGTGAAGTGAAATATTTCCTTTTGACTTGACGTAAATGGTATTGCACAATTATTATTTTAAAAAAGATTGTACTTACAAAGTTTGGAGAATTATTGAACTCATTAATGTATTTTTTTTATTTTTTTAAAAGAAGCAAGCATTTCATAAACTAAACAAAAGAAGCACCTTTAAAAATCAACATCCAAATCGAAATCGGCCAATCCTCCATAAGACATAACAGATAATTTAAATCCTGCACTCAAGAAGTTGAATTACCATGTTATTCTCCCTCTTAATAAATGAAAAGTAACAAGATAGGAATTGCTTTGATAAGCATATCACATCTTTATAGATATAGAAAAGAGAGGATTTGGGAGGTGAGCCACTTCACAATACGTCTACTACAATCTTTGTATCAAATTCAATACAAATTTTGCGGAAGAAGCGATCTTGGAAAAAAAATACAAAAAATCCCTCCATAATAACCTGATGTTTTGTCATTTTAATTAAGTCTCGCAAGGAAATGGGAGTGCCAACATTGCAAGGACCTTGTCTTCCCAGTCACACGCAATCAAGTCAACTCTTACAATATGCCCTTTCTCCCCAAATGCGTCAATTGATTTCATATTTTTTTTTTAATATTGTATAACACTTATGTTTTAATTATTAATATAATCCGCGAGATAAAAAAAAATTGAGCTAAGCAATAATTTTTATTTTATTTTAGGGCTTCTATTATTTGAAACACCTCCAAATTGTAGGAACACATGTAGCCCTTAAAAATTCCTCAATCGTCGAACTGAATTAGGTCTAAGCATTTTTTGAAAAAACCCACTAGACCATACCCGAGTTCAGTATCGGACTTCGGCCTAACCTAACCACTGCTCAAGTTTGACCCAACCCGACCATAAACAATTCTATACTAAATCATGGGCCTCAAATAGGCCCGATACCCATTAGGCCCAAACACATTTTGGCGAAGAACAAAACCCAAATTCAAATCTCTAAAACACATTCCTTTGCTTCAAATCGAAGAAGAAGAAACCTCAAGACTGAATTTTGTCAAAGCACAAGGCTCTTTAAAAATCCATTGATCAAATCACTGAAAATACCTCAACCAACCACATATAACAATCGACTAGATGACCGAAAATAACTCAACCGATTCCAATATGTCTATCATTTCGTCTTTGCAAAAACCCACTAGACCTTGCTCGAGTTTCGCCTAACTCGATCATTACACTTTACCCATAGTTGGCTCAACCCAACTACCCACACCACCCCACCTGACCCCGACCCCGACCCAACCCGACCCCAAACATACATACTTAGTAGCAAACCCAATGGGCCCATTAGGCCCAAACACATTTTGGTGAAGAATAGGCCCCAAATTTCAAACCTCTAGAAAAAAATACCTTTGCTTAAAATCAAAGAAGACGAAACCCCAAATCAAAATCATCATCAGCTCCGATCTCAACTTCGAAAACCATCTTCCTCCTAATGGCGTTAACCCATCATTTTCAATTCCTTTCCTTCCCCAACATTCCATCTCCCACCAAACCCCCTTTTTTCCCCCAAATTATAAACCCTAAATTTCACTTCATTAACTCCCATTTCCATTCCTCCAAACCCTAATTTATGGCTACCAAATTCATCCTCCCCCTCCTAACCCTAACCCTAACCCTAACTCTCACCCTCACCGCAATCGCCGATGATCTCTCCCCGGTGAAGCCCATTGTGAAAACGGTGAAGGGGAAGAAGGTCTGCGATCGGGGATGGGAATGCAAGGGGTTTTCAGTCTACTGTTGTAATCAGACTATCTCCGATTACTTTCAGACGTATCAGTTTGAGAATTTGTTCGAGAAGAGGAATTCTCCGGTGGCTCATGCCGCGGGGTTTTGGGATTACCATTCGTTTATTGGTGCTGCGGCGTTGTATCAGCCTCATGGATTTGGGACGAGTGGCGGGAAGCTGATGGGGCAGAAGGAAGTCGCGGCGTTTCTTGGACATGTTGGGAGTAAAACTTCGTGTAAGTGATTAGTTTGATGAAAAGTTTTGGTTTTTGATTTGGATGAAATGGCATTTTATGTTGCATCCACATGGAAAATGTACATGGATAGGAACGCAAAAAATGTACATGGATAAAGAAAAGTTATCTCTAAAAATATAACCTTTATAGTCTACAAATAGAAACAACAACGAAATTTGACACGGATACGGATACGCTGTCTAATGATTGTCAGTGCAACATAGATGTCAGTGTAAGTATTAAGTTGTTAGATTAGTTGGTGTATAAATTTAGTCTTTATCAGTGTTATTTAAGTGGTTAGGCACTAGTCGGGTGGTCAGGGACTTTAAGGACTAATTGGGGACTAGTCGAGGAAATAGTCAGAGTTTGAGCGCCTAGGCGGTCCAGTCTCAATTTTTGAGTGTCAGGTGATCTTAGTTTGAAACAATGCCTATGATTAGTGTCTACTTACAAAATAGTGCAACCTTAAGCTTTTTAATGAAAAGCGAGTCCTTTTGCTGTGCAATTTCGTGTTTTTGGGTTAATGAGGCTTGAAATTGCATTGTTCAGGAAACATTAGATATGAAATTGCATCAATTTATAAGTGGAGACTAAATGCATTGCCCCGATAGCCGTAGGGTTAAAAATTTATAACTCGTCTCTTTAAACAAAATATTCCTGTTGTGAGATCCTAACAGATATCATAACAAATGTAATAAGCAAAGCTCATTTCATAGTCATAAATTCTGTTTTCACTTTAAATATGTGTCATGTTATTATTTGGTGGTGACAGATCAAAGACATGATGCATAGATCTCTTATCGTGGGAGTCCTATTTTATCTGGATTCTTATCACGTGTTCTGCATGTGATGTCAAAAGAAATTAGAAAAATAAAGATTCTGGCAATTTTAAAGACATTTCATGTCCAAATATATTGAGGAACCATAGAAAATGTAAAATCTTTGCTTTCTAAACCAACTTATATACGACCAGTGTAAAACAAATGAAACAATATTCAAATTTTTATAATAATATACAAAATTGATTCAGTTTGTCTATATTAGAACGTTACACGATAAATTATTTTTAACTAGCAACCTTAGGAGTATGTTTGTACATTAATTTTTTATTTTTACTCTGCATTTTAGCAATGTATTAGAGAATCTGGGTCCTCGAACTTTACTTGAGGACCCGGATCCTCTAATAATTCCCTCGTGCATTTGCTCAATTGACTAATTGACTTTTTTTTTTAGCCTTTAAATTTGACTTGATGAAACTTGATTTTTAAACTTCAACTGCTTTTTTTTTTTATAATTATTTATCTATTACACGAAATTTTATGTTTGTCCTTTTATTGAATTATTACTTAAGTTGCTGGTGTTTGTAGTAATAATTTTCTTCATTTTGTACATAGAGTTATGGAGTGTCCTTTATTGTATTAATTAATGGACTGATTTGGTAATTGGTCCCATGCTTCCTCTTCAAAGGGTCATTTATTTTTGGTCCTTTTGTTTTATAAATAGACTTATTAGGTCCCATAAAGGGGTCAATTTTATGTTGATCCATCACTATTGGTCCATTGATTAACATAACTGACTGGATTTTGGCAAGGACATCTATTTATTAGTGCAGTTTTATGTGGTTGAGTAATATATGCTGTTTAAATGAAACTTATGTTTCTTTTACTTTATTATATATATGTAAATTAATTACAAATTCATCCTTATAATTATAAAAATTGTAAAAGTGGCTCCCACAATTCCATTTATATATAGGGTAGATAATTTAATAGTCCAGATGAGATACACTGTCAAGAAGGGTCAATTTGATGTCCAGTTATGTAGGGCTCTTTTTGGTTCACTTGTATTATTTACTGTTACTGGTAAATGTTAATGTTATGTTAGTTGATTTTCCTTGCCGAATAGTTATCAAGATTTGTTTTTTTTTTTATGTCTCGTTCTCTCGAGACTTGACTTTCTTCCTATTCCATTCCTATCTTGTCTAGCGACAAAAAACCTAGAACCAAACATTCTATATCGACTGTTTGTATTAAAATAAAAAGAAAAAACACGAACCAAATGGACATCTAATCTTGAATGTGATTAACAGGTGGATATGGAGTTGCAACCGGAGGACCATTGGCCTGGGGATTATGCTATAACAAAGAAATGAGTCCAAGCCAAACATACTGTGATGATTACTTTAAGCTCGACTATCCTTGTTCTCCCGGTGCTTCCTACCATGGCAGAGGTGCCATCCCTATCTATTGGTATGTTTTTTTCCCAGAAAGCCATTTTAGAGAAAAACAAAGAATACGTTGTCTTTAGGATCTAAAATCATGCGTGTTATGTTGTATCTAAATATTGTTTTACCTACAGCTTGTGGTTCGGTTAGCAATCCAGACTGAATTTGTAGATTAAATCTTAAATTAGTTTCGACTTCCAACTATACTTGTTCATAGATCAGACTAGGCCAGGTTCGAATTTCACGAGCTTGTGCTTCAAAGTTGCTCAAAATCAAGCCCAACCGAGTATCAATTAATTGGGTCATTGGGTTCGGGCTTGGAATTCCCGTTTGTATTGTACCTGGACTAAACAAGTCTACATCCTTATAAAGAATACAAATTTATGTAAGGATGTGTAGACTTGTTTGGTGCAGGTACAAAAATCAATTTCTGTGGGTCTGGTAGGACAGAACTGTCATATGCATATTCCAAACTTGAAAAGGAAATAGGCTGACTTGACTTGGCTGAACTAGTAGGTCTAATGGCATTTTTTCCTGTCTAAACCCGATAAATTAGATGCGGGCCTAGAAGGACCGATAAGGTAGTTGACCATGTGAAAGGTCTAGTTCCAACTAAATAAATATGCAGGAAGGGTGAGAAGTTTTAACTATGACTAAACCGCCATGAGAATTTAAACCGAATTTTATGAGCAATTAATGATAGGGTGGTAAGAGTCTCTTATCGCCTAAGTTAAATGTCAACACACATACATCAACACGAAACAAACATCAACTACGAAAGCTTATTAAAAGTGTTTGATCAGCTTCGAACTTATTAATCGGATCCACCTATCAAACAAAATGTGTCTATCATACAAATCATAATGTAAATCAAATTCCATTACAATTGGGCTTACAGATAATGATTAGGCCTTTGTTTTTAGGCCAAGTTAGAGTGTATGAGGCTTCTTGTTTTGGCCAATTTAGAGGGTACTAGGCCTCTGTTCTTAGGCCAATTTAGTGGGTATTAGTCCTCTGTTTTTAGGCCAAGTTAGAGGGTATTAGGGCCTCTTGTTTTAGGCCAATTTATAGGGCATTAGGCCTCTGTTTTTATGCCAATTTGGTGGGTATTAGGCCTCTGTTAGAGGGCATTAGGCCATTATTTTAATCATAATCTTCTATTCACAGGAACTACAACTATGGCAAAACAGGAGAAGCCCTAAAAGTAGACTTGTTAAACCATCCAGAATACATAGAAAACAATGCAACACTAGCCTTCCAAGCAGCAATTTGGAAGTGGATGACCCCAGAAAAGAAGGGTACCCCGTCCGCTCATGAAGTATTTGTAGGGAAATGGAAACCAACAAAGAACGATACTTTATCCAAAAGGGTACCCGGATTTGGTGCCACCATGAACGTTTTGTATGGAGATGGTGTTTGCGGTAAAGGTGATGATGAATCAATGAATAGTATGATCTCCCATTACTTGTATTATCTTGATTTGCTCGGTGTCGGAAGAGAAGAAGCCGGGCCTCATGAAGTGTTGAGTTGTGCTGAGCAAATGCCGTTTAATAAACCTGCTGTTGCTGGTTCTTCTTCTTCTTCTTGAGATCTTGTTTTGTCCATTGTTGAATTGAACTTTCCTGTTTGAAGAAAAACAAGTATTAATAATTTGTAAATGCTGAGATTTTTATCATTTATGTGCTTCAATGAATTCAGTTAAGCTTTGTGGTGTATAGTGATAGAGTATCTGGGATGAGGTGGTTGTTTGGGTCGTCAGTTTTGAATCGGGTATTGGGTGCATTTCTCTGTATGAACTCCGATGATAAAGGCGATTATAAGTGTGTATATGTTACAAAGATGTCAAACAGATAAATGGGGTAATCCTCTTTATTTTTAAGGATACAAGTTGTGATGAAAACTAGGTTGCCTTTGTGAGTGGTTTTTACGTTGGAATTGCTTCTCTTTCTTTGGTTAGACAGAGAATTTCATCTTCGTTCTCCATTATATAAAATGGGAATATTGTTCATATTACAAGTTCGATGGAGGTTCTATCTATACGGGCATTTCTCAAATTATAATATTTTAAATATTTACTGTAAGTAACTTGCAATAATTTACTTAATATAAATGATGCTATTAAACATAAACAATACAATATATTCTTCTCATTGCACAATTTGCATTCAAATTTTCTACTCATGTTAGAGAGTCGAATTTGGATACATACTTACCAAATTAGTAATGGTTAAAGTGATAACAACTTGCAACTCTTAATTTTAGGAGTAACAATTCATGTATGTAGATGGTGCTAGTTTTACGTCAATTTATATTAGTGTGTGCCACATGAATCAGTTGTAGTTCAATCTACAAATATGGCCATTAAATATGTCAATTATAATATGATATGATTATTTGATTTTATATTTCAACTTTTACGTCTAAACATCAAGTCATAAGCTAATGCTAGAGAAAAAAATGATGTGGTTACAAAAATTGAAATGTTAATATACAAAACACCGTATTATGATTTTATGATCTATATTTGTAATGGCGGATACAAATACAAAATCTCAAGTTATGGATATAAATCATTTATATTTATTAATGTTGGTTTATTTTTACACCAACATTGTGAACACACGAACCTATTTATGAGTTGGATCGAGCCATACCTCACGAGCTTAATCTATAAATCTCTTTTTCAAGTCCGATCCAGGCAATTAGTAATTTAAATGGGCTCAAGCTCGGGCTAGATTAACACAACAAATCAAATCTCAAACCCTATCCATAAATATATGGATTATGATATGATAATTTCTCCAACAAAGTTACCATAATACCCATTCTCCCACCAACTTTCCAATTTTGAAATTTGTTCCTTTTTGGTACTTAACATCCACGTGAATATTTGAATTTTAATATTTTTCCGAAATAGTCAGATTTTTTTGTAGCGGTGAATTGCTAGCTACTATAAATTCTCACATACAAACATTATTCCTCTCATCATCATCATCATAATAAATTCATATATAAATAATAGTAGTATCAACAACAAACTCAAACTTCACAGAGAAGATATTCAGAAATGGCGGGGAAGAGAGACATAGATGATTTACCAAAGCTTGAAGCCAATTTCACGGCCTTGACGCCGCTCTGGTTTCTCGAGCGAGCTGCTACGGTTCACCCCACGAGAAAATCGCTCATCCATGGTTCAACCCACTACACGTGGCACCAGACTTATCAAAGATGCCGCCGGTTTGCCTCCGCCCTTTCCAACCACCACATCGGTGCCGGTTGCACGGTAATTTACTCCCCGGATTTTTTTACCGTGTTTCATTTAACTTGTTTTAAAGTGACATATTAAGTTGACGGAATGTTGAGAAATTTTAAAATACAATTATTTTTTTTCTATTTAATTTCTATTTAAGTAGCGAATATATCAATTTAAATAAATGCAGTAAGCCAATATTTTTTAGGTGACTAATATATCAATTTAAATAAATGCAGTAAGCCAATACTTTTTAGGTGACTAATAGATTAGTTCAGAGATCTAACGAGACAACCAGAACCTGTAACTCTCTTACACGAGTCAAATCTATTTTTTTTTTCGAAGTTTAGGGAGATTCTGATTTATTAAGACTTAGAAAAATGATTATCTCATTTTTGTTATTTTATATTTATTTAGTAATTAGTAACTTGTCCCATTAAACGTTGATCGAGATCATCACTTCAATAGCAGGTAACAATCCATTGTAGAGCTAATAGAAATGATTTTAATTTTAAGTTTTGAATTGTTTAGTCTTGATTAGGAGGAAAAATTACTTTTTGAAGAGAAGCAATTGCGATTTGGAAAAATAAACTAATGGTTTTATAGGAAATGTGGTTCTAACCAATTTTAATTTTTTGGAGTTTTTTTCTTTTTGAGATCATTATATATGCTATTTTGACTTGATCAATGATAAAAATAGGTCATTTGATGTTCGGCTTTAAAGTTGAGGGGTGATAATGAAAGTAAAAAGAAATTGGAGGGGTCATATGATGCTTTAACCTTCTCAATATGTTGTTTAAAATGAGGAGCCTTGCAAGCTACAACCAATAAATCATCAGAATGTACACATACATATTGATCTTATAATCTCTTTGATGATCAAAACTTTCAGGTATCAGTAATTGCACCAAACATCCCCGCATTATACGAAGCTCACTTCGGAGTTCCAATGGCCGGAGCGGTCCTAAACGCAGTCAACACTCGTTTAAACTCATCAACCATAGCTTTCCTCCTAAGCCATTCAAAAACCACAGTCATAATTGTAGACCAAGACTTCTTTCACTTAGCCGAAGAAGCTCTAAAACTTCTATCTGAAAAAGACGCCCATTACAAACCTCAACTCCTGATCGTCATAGGCGACGAGCATTGCGATCCAAAGTCCCTCAAACATGCTGTTTCAAAAGGTGCTATCGAGTACGAAAAGTTCCTGGAAAGTGGTGACCCCGAGTTTGCTTGGAAGCCGCCCGAAGATGAGTGGCAGAGCATTGCGTTGGGGTACACTTCTGGTACGACGGCTAGCCCCAAGGGGGTCGTTTTGAGCCACCGTGGGGCGTATCTTATGGCGTTGAGTTGTGCTATGATTTGGGGTTTGAATGAAGGTGCTGTTTATCTGTGGACTCTGCCTATGTTCCATTGTAATGGCTGGTGCTATACTTGGTCTCTTGCTGCTCTTTGTGGAACTAGCATTTGTATGAGACAGGTAATTTTCTACTATGCCTATTCGATTTGGTTTTTTTACCAATTTTCTACCGGGATCGTAGAAGAATTTTAAGTAACGAGATGAGTTTTCTAGTTTGATCAAATTGTGATTATGATGGTATTTGAGAGTTCTGTTAGTTTGATCAAATTGTGTTTCTGATGTATTTGACAAATAATCGGGTAAATAAACCGTCAACAATTGAAGTTTGAGGTTCACTTCATTTAAAGTTATTAAACTTCACTTTCTTTCAATAAAAGTACCAAACTTTATATTTGATTTAGTCATTTCAGCTTGTTGACACATTAAACACTTGATTATATACCAACTGAGCGTCACACAGACATGTCCGACTTTTGCCGTTGACGGTGCAAAAATACGGCAGTCACGATGTCAGCACGTGGCACATCCTAGATTTTTTGGAAAATCACATAGATGCTTGACTTGGTGCTTAGTTGGCATATAGTCAACTGTCTTCTGTGCCACATTCGAGTGAGTTTTATACAAAAATTGCTAGGAAAATGAATGACTTTATTGAAATCAACTTTGAAGTTAAGTGTTTTCAATGAAAGAAAATGAAGTTTAATGCCCGTTAAGTTGAACTTTGGTGACTCTCGGCTCAGTTTAACCCAATGAATATGAGACATTTTCCATTCATAGTGTTAAAAGACATGGTGAATCTTCCGTTTCATTTCAGTGTCATGATTGCCACTGAATCTTGTAGCCGAAATCTGTTTACTTCTATCTGTATATCTGTTTCCCATGAATATTTTGTTTACGATTTATGCTGAGTCTTAGTTTTTGGTATCTGTATAGGTCACTGCCAAGGCAGTCTACTCAGCCATCGCGAACCAAGGTGTGACACACTTCTGCGCTGCACCTGTGGTCCTCAACAGCATAGTAAATGCTCCAAAAGAAGACACTATCCTTCCCTTACCCCGTGCCATCCACGTCAACACAGCTGGTGCCGCGCCTCCTCCTGCACTCCTATTTGCAATGCAAGAGAAAGGTTTTCATGTTACACATACTTACGGCCTCTCAGAAACCTACGGTCCATCAACCGTTTGTGCGTGGAAGCCAGAGTGGGATTCACTACCTCCCATTAAACAAGCCCGCCTAAACGCACGCCAAGGCGTTCGATACATTGGCTTGGAAGGCTTAGATGTAGTCGACCCTAAAACCATGAATCCTGTCCCTGCAGACGGGAAGACCATGGGGGAAATAGTCATGCGCGGAAACTTGGTAATGAAAGGTTACTTGAAGAACCCGGAAGCTAATAAAGAAGCCTTCGCAAACGGATGGTTTCATTCTGGTGACCTCGCGGTAAAAAACCCCGACGGGTATATAGAGATTAAGGATCGGAGCAAGGACATTATAATCTCAGGAGGCGAGAATATAAGTAGCGTGGAAGTGGAAAACGTTTTGTACACTCACCCGGCCGTGTTTGAAGTGTCAGTGGTAGCTAGAGAAGATGAGAGATGGGGAGAGTCTCCATGTGCTTTTATAACGCTGAAACCGGATGTGGATAAATCTGATGAAGGGCGTTTGGCGGACGAGATTATGAAGTTTTGCAAGACGAAAATGCCGGCTTACTGGGTTCCAAAATCTGTTGTGTTCGGACCCTTGCCAAAAACGGCTACCGGGAAGATTCAGAAGCATGTGTTGAGGGATAAGGCTAAAGAATTGGGACCTGTGAAGAAGAGTAAGCTGTAAAATGAGTGCCTGAATTTGATGTTTGTACTTGTAAGGGTGAAAATAACAGTGTGTAAGAAAAATGCAATGTGATGTACATAATTATGTTTTTCCTTCTTAATGTGATTGTGTCATTCTTTTTATGGCGTAGTTACCTGTTTGCACTAAACACGTGACACTCGACCACATATGGCAGTTTAAGAAAATATCCCATATGCTTCTAGACAGCCAATTTATGCAGTTAGATATGTGATTGGTCCATATGTTCGAATCGTTATTCTTTTTCTTATACATCAATACATGGATAATTTGAGTACAAAAAAAACCTACCCTAAATTGCTTCTCACACTATGACAACAATAAGTAACAAGTTGTCATAGAGTGAGAAACAATTAAACTTGTGTCATTACAACTGTATATTCTCTCCATTTCCTGGTGATGGGGTGTGGTTTTGTCAACTTCAATTTAACCATTGACATTTTAGTTTCTTGTTTTGAGTTGTACTGTTTATGTTCTATTGTTATTCAGTTTAACTTAACAAGCTGTTTGCTCTATGCTCTTGTTTGAGAGGGGTGCTAAAGTGTGCGACAACCTGTAATGATGGTGATTATAGCATAAGTTACAATTAAACAGATGCTATCACAATTGAGTATGTTTATTCATGTGTTGTAATAGAGTATTTAAAGATTATCAATGTTTAATACAACAATAGCTTATTGAATTTGGTACAAAAAGTATATTGACTTCCTAAAATTATAGAAGGTCTCGTTAGCTTATTGAACTTGTTTAAAGTGTCATAATTTACTCTTTCAGTCCACATGACAGAATACAAGTAAATGTTGACAAATTGTGAAATATACCACCGTATACAAGTCTAAGGGGCGAGTATGAACAAATTTGGAAGGTCAATATGTCATTTTAAACAAATTCGAGCGGATGATAAATCATTTCTCAACAATTTAATGAGACACTCCATATTCAAAGAGTCAATGCGCTTTTTTGACCAAATTCAAAAGGCTCTTGATGTACTAGTTGACTTTTAAGGTATTATTCAATGTAATGAGTTAAATCTACATGATTTCCAATAGAGTTTCATGTATTCTACATGAACTAAGGGTAAAGTAAAAAAAAAGTAATTTTGTAACTACGTGCTCACATCAAATTGCTATCTATGTTTTTCTCCTCAAAAAATGAAGAATGCAAGTTACACGAATATTCAAAATGATGATTTGATAGATTGACACTTTCAAAATCAACATTTCTCAAAAATGAAAAATTTGACAAACTAAAGTAGTTAGTAATAAATTTACTACGAATCCACATTTTTTATTTTTGATAAATACTCATTTCAAGCATTCTCTTTAAATGCTCATTCTCTTCATTAATATTATCGAAATGATCTCAAAATTAAAACCATCGAGAACTAAAGTTAATGAAACTGGCCATTAAGATGCTTAACAATCATTTATAAGATAATTAACAATCATTTCAAGATTGGCCGTTAAGGAATCATCATTTTCAATTGAAATCTCCATTTTGAGCGTTTCGACAGTTTATTAGGGAAAGAAATGCACTTGTTTTCTTTACTTACCTTGCGAAAAAAAGGTAAAAAAAACTCATATATGGATGGGATGACGGCTGGGTGGCTAAAACTAATTGGCAAAACAAAGCAAAGAATAAGTTAAAAAAATCCTTTTTTTTTATTAACAAATTCAAACACCATAGATCCATCCATGAGTTCTTCTTCTTACGTTATCATCCTCATCACTATATTTGTCAACTACTTACTACCATTTCACCTCCACAAAATCTTCATCGGAGAAAACATAACTCATCATCGGAGATGGTGGCGCGTGACATCGACGATCTCCCAAAAAACGCCGCCAATTACACTGCTTTAACTCCGCTATGGTTCCTCGACAGAGCCGCCACTGTTCATCCGAATCGAATATCTGTTATCCATGGATCTTTAAGCTTCACTTGGCTTCACACTTATCGCCGGTGCCGCCGATTTGCTTCTGCTCTCACCAGGCATTCCGTCGGCCGAGGCAGCACGGTATTTTCCGACTTTTATGTTCCGATATTAGAGATTAATATAAAAAATGTGTTAGTTTTTTTATCTGTCACCTTTGACTTTTTGGTTCAATGATTAGTTAATTAACTAATATGGTATAAGAGTTTATGTGAATTGAAAGGTCAGACTTCAAGCCAATGACGGATATGTCGGGGATTAATATAAAAGACGTAACTTTTTTTAATTATTAGCTCGAACTTTTAGTTTAATCAGTAACAATTAACATGGTATTATAATCTAGGTGACCGAAAGTTTCTGAGTTCGTTCGAGTTCTAACAACTCTTTGGTAAATTAGAAACGATGGTAATATAAAACATGTTAGTTGGGAACTTCGAGTTTCTTAATATACATGTAGAAACTTTGAATTTGAAGTATAAGAATGCACATTGGTTTTAGATATTTTCAATGGCTAGGACAATTTGGAATAAGATGCGGGTGGATTTGATTGAATTCTAACTGTGTTCCCTGGCGATATCAGGGTAGGAATGTTAGGGAGCCGGTTTTACAGCTAGGCATATAAAGAAAAATCAGCAAGAAATTTTTTTACCAGAGTAAAATTTTCTGTTGTAGCCCATACATTTCGTCAAAAAGAGGGAAAAAATGCGATTTTTTTGATTAAAAATACAAATTTTAGACTAAAATTTTCAAACGAAATTTTTCAGATTTCCAAACGTATTTATTTTTACAATATTCTCAAGCCAGGGAGAAGTCTCATTGAGGGGTGGTTTCAGCGGACCAAAAAGTAAAAAATGCAAATTTTGGATGAAATTATAGATTTCCGTCGAAATTTTTCAGATTTCCAACAAAATTTGACGCATTTGGACACTATTTTACAGATTTCCGAAGTTGCAAATCATCTATTTCTAATAAAATTTCTCAAGCCGGGAGACTGAAACACTCATAGGGGTGGTTTCAGCGGATGGAGGTACTGAAACTAGCCCTGGTAGTTGTGGTTCTGAGGGCCAGGAGAGGGGGGGTTGGGGGGCTAGATACTCCCCTGACTGTGTTTGATTGTTAGTTTTGGGTTTGCAATTGTGTTCTTAGACTAATATTCTTGAATGAAGGTGAAGTAATCAAACAACCGCAAGCGATTTGAATTCAAAAACATACATTTTTCGCTTAAAATAGCTGTTTTTATTATGTTTTAAAGAATTTGCAATTAGTATTTGCAATTTACTACTGGACAGTTGTGGTAGATGGTAGGTACTAGCTGTATTTTCTTTTGAACTAGATATAATTGGTTGTTTCTTAGTTCTAACTAAATGTTGTTTGAAGAAAAACAATAGAACTGAGCTATAAAAAGGCGAACCGAACAGGCACTATGTTGGGTTGTTGTTGATTCTCTGGTATGGATATGGGATATGTAACATGCTATTGGTTCTTGGTGCTATTGTTGTTGGGTTGTCAAGGGGGTAGAGATTCTCCGTCTCCAATCCTGTTTTGAAAGTTTTACCTCGGGAGAATCGGTTTCCCCGGTGCAGTGTCTTGGCATATGAAGGCAAGTAGAATTCTCTATGTGGAGCACTCCGGCTTCTTCATACTTGGAATAAGTTTGAGCTGCTCCCAACTCCCCGATTGGGATGGAGAATCCATTAAAAGCTCTCCTTTAGGGTAGGATGGGGAGTTTTTTATCGTGAAGTTGTGGCGGGAAAGGGGATGGGAAACTTTGGACTGAGGGGAACAGAGATTGGATATGTTTGTATATTTCATGTTATTAGTAATTTGACAATATTAATTTTGTGATTCATTCTGTCAGGTAGCAATAATAGCACCAAATGTCCCGGCTATGTATGAGGCTCACTTCGGAGTTCCAATGGCTGGAGCTGTAGTGAACTGTGTCAACATACGTCTAAATCCTTCAACTGTTGCTTTCCTTCTCGGCCATTCGAAGTCCGAAGTTGTAATAGTGGATCAAGAGTTTTTTCCGCTGGCAGAAGAAGCTTTGAAGATTGTAGCAGCAAGCGAAAGCTCTTATAAGCCTCCACTATTGATTGTCGTAGCCGATGAAGCCTGTGATCCTCATGGGCTAAAACAAGCTCTAGCTAAAGGTGCCATTGAATACGAAAAGTTCCTCGAAACCGGTGATCCTGAGTTCGCTTGGACGCCGCCGGAAGATGAGTGGCAAAGCATTGGTTTAGGTTATACTTCAGGCACAACAGCTAGCCCGAAAGGCGTGGTGTTGAGCCACCGAGGAGCCTATTTGATGTCGTTGAGCAACCCCCTAAGTTGGGGGATGAATGAAGGGGCTGTTTACTTGTGGACTCTGCCGATGTTTCATTGTAATGGGTGGTGTTTCACTTGGGCTCTTGCTGCTCTTTGTGGTACTAGCATCTGCCTTAGACAGGTAATCGTTGAACTTGGTTAATGGTTGTTGCTTTATCTTTCTTCCAAGAAATTTTACCGTACTTCCGGACCAATAGAGGTAGCAAGTAGCTTAGGTATATCGTGTTTGTGCCGTGTTGATCATAGTTAACTTGTTAATCCACAAAATTGAAAATAAATGTTTAGAAGCATTACTATATCCTCCTATGTTTTTAAATATCACCATTAACTAGTTGACATGATACGAATAAAACACACTTCACGAATTGAAGTTAACTATATTTGATTTGTACAGGTAACTGCCAAGGCTGTGTATTCAGCAATAGCGAACAATGGAGTCACTCACTTCTGCGCTGCGCCTGTTGTGCTCAACACCATAGTGAACGCTTCCAAGGAGGAAATGATACTTCCCCTACCCCGAACTGTACACGTAATGACTGCTGGTGCTGCTCCACCTCCTCCGGTGCTCTTCGCAATGTCGGAAAAAGGTTTCCGAGTGACTCACACCTATGGCCTCTCAGAAACTTACGGTCCCTCCACAGTTTGTGCATGGAAGCCCGAGTGGGACTCTGAGACACCTATTGTCCAAGCCCGCCTAAACGCACGCCAAGGCGTCCGATACATCGGCTTGGAAGGCCTCGACGTTGTTGATCCGAAAACTATGAAACCAGTTCCAGCAGACGGAACCACCCTTGGTGAAATAGTAATGAGAGGCAATGTTGTAATGAAGGGCTACTTAAAGAACCCGAAAGCCAATGAAGAATCCTTTGCAAACGGATGGTTTCATTCGGGTGATCTTGCTGTGAAGCATCCGGACCATTACATAGAAATTAAGGACAGATCAAAGGACATTATTATCTCCGGAGGCGAAAACATAAGTAGCCTCGAAGTCGAGAATATACTATACACTCATCCTGCAATATACGAGGTATCAGTCGTGGCTAGACCAGACGAGCGGTGGGGCGAAACGCCTTGCGCATTTGTGACATTAAGGCCTGAAGTTGAGAAATTGGACGAAGGAACTTTGGCTCGAGACATCATACAGTTTTCACGGTCCAAGATGCCGGCTTACTGGGTTCCGAAATCTGTAGTGTTCGGACCATTACCGAAGACGGCTACGGGGAAGATTCAGAAACATGTGTTAAGAGCTAAGGCGAAAGAGATGGGACCTATCAAGATGAGCAAACTATAGTTCATTTCACAGCATATCCTGCAGAATGAATCGAGTTCTGTGTCCTTCCTTTGAGCTTTTTCGGGTGATTCTGCGTTCGGGTTGATGCTATTACATCCGAAGAATGCTGAAACGATACGCACGATTCATGGGAGTATGAGTTTGTGATGTTCATATGTAAAATTGTAGGTTGAATTAAGTTATATGCTCCTTGTAATAACACAGATGAAATACATTACAAACAAGGCCTTCGTTTCAATCATAACTAAATATTCTATATGTTCTATTTGGAAAGAATTGCGGAAAAATAAAACGAAAAGAAAATAAAAAAAAGTCGAAAGGACACTAAAATCAAATAAGCTCGCTCCTTGTTCAGGTCTTCATTTTTCAGAGCATCTTCGGACCGGGACGCTACACATAATGTATCTGCATTTGTATGCTTCAGATGTTCCTATTTCAGAGCATCTTCAGACCGAGACGCTACACATAATGTTTCTGTATTTGTATGTTTCAGATGTTCCTATTTCCTCCCAAACAAACAATCTCCTGGGCTCCTTGACCTTTACATCTCATTTTTTGTCTTGGGCTTGAACTTGAAATTTGGACAAAAATGTTTAACTCAAATTCAGTCCAATCCGCTATTGATTTAATTAACACTGGTTGGATTTAGGTTTGAAATGTCAAATCATGTCTTACAAATATATGGGTTTAGGCAAACCTGGGCCTAATCCAACCTAATGTTATTTTCTTTTGTCTAATTTCAATCCATTGAGTGTGATCCCATGAGAAATGGGAGCAAATTTATGTCTAAAGAATCCAATAGAATTTCAATTTCGCTCTTGTTTGAACGGATTGGTTTGACGGTTATTTAGATGTCAAAACATCAATTATGTATAAGATAATTTAGTTACTACTAACAAACGTGTAAACATCTCAGTAATTAAGTCCGTCACGTGTTAATGATTATTAAATTTTTTGTTAAAGTGAATAAAATATTTAGTACTAATGAAGATACAAATAACAAACCAAAAACTTAAGAAACTGGTTTAATTTACGGAGAAAATGAAAACGTCTTCTTACAGTCACATAACTGTTAAACCAATCCGTTCAAATTTTATGTACTGGAGGGACAAATTTGAACTTGATTGGAAGCATTAAATTAAGCGAACTTTTCATAATTTCTTACGTTAAAAGAAAATATGCTCTTTATTATAAAGTTGTATGTTTTTCTATTTTAGTTTATCGAGTTCATTACACGTTCTGTAATAGTAATTGTCGTAATGAAAATGCATCACAATTTGTTAGAAAAAATATATAAGCCATAAAAAAGGAAGAAGAATTTGAGAGAAACAAGGAAGTGTTATAATTGAAATTAAAAAAAATTATAAAATGGATGGACATGTGAGTGGCAAGACTATCCAGTCTTAACTCTAACAATCTCAGTCACTCAATTAGTTATTATTGGATAAATTATTATTTTATTTTTAAGGATAAGAATGTTATGTCTTAAAAAAGAATATAAATATTTTCTTCCCCATATTAATCTGTTATGCTTTTAAATGGACCTTTTAGTTTTTTTCAACTCCAGATATGTTCTTAGCTTCCACTTCATTCTCATCCACCCATCACTTCTCATTTATTTTTCTTTCTTTATAATTTTAATTATTATTTCTTTTACTTTTTTCAAATTACGTGTATCAAATTGTGTAAGTTATAACCAGTTAGAGATGTCCAGCGTGTTCATCTAATAACTTTACACTATATATATTTGATTTATGGTTAAGTTTAGTGAAATTAGAAATTAGGTTTGTGTGAAGCTGTGACGAATTCAATGTCGGGATGTCGAGAGGCAGATTTTATACTTGTATATAAAAGAAAATTCACACATAGGAAAAAATTTCATTTGTAGCTCATACATTCTGTTGAAAGAGAAAAAAAAAATACAAATATGAGAAAAGTTGTAGATTTCTGACCAAAGTTAGCATATTTATAACGTTATTCGACAAACTATTTGTATTCGAAATTAGCCTCAAATTTGTACTAAAAAGTATGAGTTTTCGGACATCTCAAATTGAAGTGTTTCTATGGTAATTCATAGTTATGCAACTTTATGTTATAAAAACCCCCTTTAATTGTTTTATCATAGACTCTCTTTTGTTTTATCCAAATAAGGGCTAAGCCCCGAACAAACAAAATAAAAGGCTCACAAACAAAACTTGAAGGATGTAGGGGCTGTGTAGAGAGATTATTATAAATATTTATTTTAAAATTTAACTAAGTTTTTAGTTTAATTGATTCATTTACATATCTCACTTATCAATATATTTACTAATTTCTAGTATTATTAGATGTTTGTTATTTCTAAAAATTAATAGATACTCACTCTATCACAAAATATAAGACACTTTAGAGTTTTTCACACATATTAAGAAACACATTTATTATATAGTCAAATACTAATTTAACCTTTGACTTTATGGATAAATATGTTAGAAACCTAAACTTGACATATATGCTAAGCATATTTTAATATTTATTACAAGGGTAATATAGAAAAAATTTAGACAAAATATCATTGAAATGTGAAAAGAACTTATATTTTGATACTTTTTTTCTTGGCTAGAAAAGTCTTATAAAAATAGATAGAGAGAATATTAGCTAATTTCTATCAAAAATAACAATTAATATAAAATATTTTTGTTTTAACCATATTAATATTTTAGCTAATTTTCACTATCAATATACAATATAGTTATTTTTAATTTTATTAGAAAATTTTGGATTTATTATTTGAAAAACCATTATAGTTTTGTCTTTCCAATAATTTCTGTGATTTTTTTTGTTATAATAATTAGTATAAAATATAATGAATGAGCATGACAGGTAGATTTATCCATATGAATTCTGATCTTCCATGCAAGAATCTGGATATTTGGATATATATTATCTGAACTATATGGATACTGAATGATGATGTGGCAGTAGGACCGTTAATTACAGTTGGGCAAATAAATAAAGATTTGGATTTCATGATTAATAAATATAGATTGATGACATTCTCTTGTGTTAATGTCTATTCATTTTAAAAGCTGTTAAATGATAACCCTACCATGGAATCTTTGCATGAAAACTCACGTTATAATAAAATCATTTATACAACAATTTGGATAATTATGGGTTGGCTCGGATTGGCAATGTCTCCAAGCAAAACTAACCCATAATGTCAATTGAAAATATTATAGATTTCCATGGAAATTTAAAATTTAGAATTCGATTTAAATTAATTATAACACGTATATCTATCTAGAATATCAAAATCGAACTTATCTCTTGCTAATCCCAACTAATTATCGATGAGTCTTCGGATTGAATGTCTGACATTATAAAAAAGTAGATATATTACAATAATGTTAATCATTTGTTTAGAGATTAATATAAAGAATATTGCTTAACATATACTTTTATTTCAATTGGTTCATTGATATGGTATCAGAGATCAAGTGACTGAGGATCCGAGTCATGACAATTTTATTTATTGGTGAACTAAAAACAGCTAGTGGGATGACATGTGTTGTATATATCTTAAGCCAAGAGTCGTTCGCACAAAGATGTGCGTTAGAGATTAGTATAAAAATAATTGTTGAGCTTCTCTTTTAAGTTGAGCTTTATGTACCTTCAATATATTTTTTTTTCATCAATTAAGGTTGGCTTGAGTGGTTAATTATAATCAAGTTGATAAAATCATGTTGGATTTTAATCCCAACATTTGCAAAAACTTTAATTGAAAGAGCATCTATCTAAAGATACCCCACAAGTTTCGTATGGGGAAATCTGAAAAATTTATTAAAAGAAAAAATACATAAATTAGCAAAACAAAAGAGTAACAAATCAGTATGATCATCCACTCATGTCAATAAGTTCAGTTAAGTCAAAAGAAAATTAATAACAACGAAAGTTCAGAAAAGTATATATATACACATATTCTAGAACTATATAATATGAGATAAATATTGGATGATCATATTATGTATTTGATTGACATATAAGTAATCTGCTGACTCACTTTCCATTGTGGTTCAGTGTACCAAAACTTTGGTACACGAAAGAATAAATCATATACATGTCAAATTGAGGAAAACTCTTTATTATAAATAAGAGAAAATATGATCTTTTATATTAAGTGCTTTTTTTAGTTTGGATATTAATATAATTTTCTTTTTTATATGTTTTCTAAACTTTCAGTTTAAACGATTCTTTGACATGGTATCAAAGGATTTTTGAGTTCTGTAAGATGAGTTTATGTTATACACACTTCAATTTAGATGACGTTCTCATGAAGAGTGCATAAAAGATTGATATAAAAAAAATATGAGTCTAACTATAAGTGCTTTAAATTTTTAGTTCAATCAATTTCTTAATAAGGAATAGCAGGAAAGCCTTCAATCTTCAAGAGGCATATATGACCAAAATCATCAACTTGATTTTAATGTTTTAAGTTATCAGAGTTGAGATGATGACGATGACGAATAACAAAATTCTTTGCTATTATGGTGATATACCCTTAGCTTTAGAAAGATGTCGGTTTCTTTAAAAAAAAAAAATATAAAAGTGCGGAAATGAGTATGTCCTTCTTATGGGACCATTTAGATTTGACATGTACCAACTATAAGCGGTGTATTTCAGGATGACAACCTTGTACCATAGTACACATTTAAGGCAATAAAATTTCATCGGTGTTCATAGTTTAAATGTATCTATTGCACATGTGGCGCTATTTTCAGTGTTGTATATGATAGTTATGAAATCTTTAAATATTTAAAATTGAGAATTCAATTCAATTACACTGCTGAAGTTTGTTTATGTGCTCAAAATATCAATTCATCTCCAGTTAATATTACGAATAATCTCCAAAAGTCTTCATTTATCTCATTAATATCTAGCTCTTTTACTACCCTTTCTGTTTCCATATATTATTTATCAATAATTACATAAGAATCAAGATAATATGGTTATAATGTAACATCAAAAAATGCAGTTTTAGTAGAAGAGTCATCAAGTGGCTGTGGGGGCAGTAATTATAGTTTTCTTGTTTTGAGTTTTTGATTGCTTATCTCTTACTATTGGTAGGTAAACAATGCTAAATATTTTGGAAGGTACAAATTCTACATTTTAAGATATTATAATTCATAATTATTAATTGAAGATAACACAAAACAATAATAATAAAAAAATCTCCCTCTATTATTATTGGTGATTCCAACTATCATGTATGATTTCTTAAAAATAGGTAAATTCCATTCAAAATTCTCTAACTCAATGAAAAAATTAAAAGTACTTTCAAAATGTATTTAAAAACATAGAATATAACAGGTTAATTTGAGAGCTATTTTCTATTTAACAATATAAATTAAACACTACAAAGACACGTATCATTGAATCGAATCGATCAGTAAAAATAAAATAAAAATAAAAACACAGTACTATTTATTTTTGGGTTTTTCTATGGTCACTTTGTTTTAAAGTAACCATTACTTTGTCCACTATCACCATTAGATGGGGGTAGTGGATTTTGATCCGATGGTGATGAAGGCAAAGTAATGGTTACTTCAAAGTAACTATAGCCTACACCTTTATTTTTTAGTAAAAAACCATAGATGTTGCTAATCAATTTTTTTCATAATTAGATACATAAAAAAAGAGAAATATCATATCATTACGTATTATTTTTATAATTATAAATGTGAAGGTCACTGATTCAAAACTATATCTAAAATAGAAAGATTTACTAAAAATATTAACTATAATGCAATTAGACAACCTTTTAAAAGAAAAATTAAAAACAACAATCAATAAACAACACGAAGGAAACCAATCACCCTTCAACTCTCTTATCAATTATATAATTCAAATAATACAATATCTAAGTAATGTACATGATCCTAGAATCAAGATACGTATAATTATACTTACATAAATGTAATATAATTAGCAACTTTTATGTATAAATCATGGGATGAATTATGACAAAAGTAAAGTCAGAAACATGACAGAAAGATTTGTTGTTTCATACGTGGAAAATCGTGGTAAATTTTGGTCACGAGACATACAAGACTTCTTTTTTATTTATTTATTTATCAATTTTATTTTATCTATTTTTCTGAAAAGATTTATGCAGAATTCTCACATGAAATACAAAAACAAAACTGACCATTCTTTGTTGTTCCAAAAGGTCAAAGTGACTAAATCACTTTACACATTCGGTTTCTAGGGATAAGCAACAAAATGATTTAATTTAATATTTTCAATCACAAATAATTGATTATGTTATAAAAACTTTAAAAAGAGGTAGTTATCATACGAAAGAAAAATTAACATATTCAGATTCACTTAGAAGCATTTAACTTGGAATAAAGAGATCACGTTAAGATAAAGAAAAAGAAAAAAAGAGAGGTCACATCCTATGGGCGTAGAAGACTAGGCCTCATTTCCGAACTATTGAAGTAGGGCATAAGTTGAGGACACTAAAAAAAGCCTAATAGCGGCAAAGGCGTACAGTACATTACAATGCACCTCGAACAAAATATATTATGATTCATTACGACGCATCATATCACTATAAGACAGATGAATTTCAACATGGCAGGACGTCAAGTATCTTTCTACGAGAAAGATTTCGTAACCATTATCTCCTTACCCTCTAATATAAGGGCAAATGGGAAAAAGTGTTCTCATTAATCAAATATTTTTAGGACAATATATATACTCAAATGATATCACCTTCTAATGATTTTATTGGTTGTTTCACTATTTAGATTTTCAACATAACGTATTTTAACTTTCAAGACATCTATATATTACTATACAAAACGGGTAAAATGATTTATTAGTCTCTTACTTTTATCAAAATTTACTATTTGGTCCTTATATCTTAAAAACACACTATAAGGTCCTCATATTTCGTTATAATTAACTCTTGGGTCCTTCTGTTAATTTTTTTGATTTGTAACTTTTATATTTCGGCATAAGCTCACAGACAAGATATAACAAAATCACAAGTTCATTTTGTATTGTAGTATGAATATCTTGAAAGTTAAAATATATATTGTTTAAAATCTAAAAAATGGACAAAAGGACTAAAGAGTTAACCATAACAAAAGATAGGGAACTTGTAGTGAGTTTTTCAAAATATGAGAACCAAACAGTGAGTTTTTCAAAATATGAGAACCAAACAGTGAGTTTTGACAAAAGTTAGAGACTAATAAATCATTTGCCCTACAAAATGACCATGTGATTTTGTTATGTCATGTCTGTTTGTTTATGCCGAAATTTAAAATTTTCAAATGTAAAAAGATACACAAAATGACCAAAGAATTCATTGTAACAAAAGATGAGGATCTTGTAATGAATTTTTCAAAATAGAAGAACTAAATAATGAGTAATGACAAAAGTCATGGACTAATAAATTGTTTTCTCCATTTTTAAACTACATCGTGAAAAATTGCTTGCCTCATTTTGATTCCCCTTTTATCATAACTTTAATGACTTGATCGTTGGAGGTTTCATGAAAATACTACATTCACATTTTCGACAACATAATGATAATATTGATTTGGTTGAAACGTTAGTAAATTTACATCATTAAGCAACAATTTTGACTCTTAGTGATTGTTTTTCTTGATTTCTAATCCTCTTGGTGAATTTTTTTTACCATGATATAAATTTCTAAATTTAGTGGCACAAACGTGACAATAAAGAAATTATTTAAGATATTGCTATTTTTAAAAAAGAAAGAAAAAGATTCGTTGGTCCGTGACCGAGACCACATCTTCTAATTATAATCTTTTTTTTCACTAATTTTCTTTTTATGAAATATATTATGTTATCTAATTTTAGTTTTAATAATCGTTTATCTTTTTTGGTCATGCTAGATTATGGCTGATCCAACAAATTATTACTTAAATTATGATTTTATTTTTATTATTTTTTTCTAAAAGGATTTTATTTTTATTATTATCAACTATGAAGTGCTAACTGCGTGCAATACCTACTATAACCTCCCTCTTTACATGTGCTTTATTTTAGTCTCATACTTTTTTCATTCTTAATTTACTTTTATTATCATAAAATGTACTTAATGAAAATTAAATCATGTAAAATTATTTTCCCTCTATCTATATACATGAAAGGGGAGAGATAATATGTAAAAATATTATTTTTAGTCTATACATAAACTTAAGTGTCCGAGTTAACTATCGGTGCTAACGTAATATTAGAGTCACTTATGAATAAAATATCGAGATTAAAGTTAAAAGTCGGTGATTAAATCTTGCATGCATGACTTTTTATCTAATAATTTGGTTGTTAGCTCGAATTTTTTAAGAAAAATAGTTTATATTGAAACATTTGCATGGGAAAATATTATTTACTTGCCATACCCTTATAGGAAAAAAAAGTTGTTATTTGACTTAAAATCTTAGAAAGATATGATAAGCAAAGAGAATGATATTATTAAAATAATTGATTTCATATCCTTAATAGATAGTCATTTAAGTCAGCTTTATTCAATTAAAAGTGACAATAATAACAGAATGGAAAATGGGCAACCAACCTAATTATTTCATACAATATTTTGAAAAGATGATCCTTAATATATATTCTTATATAACTTGTAATCACATATATTATAAACAGGATATATACATAATATGACGGATAGAATGAAGAACTGGAAAACATTTGAAAACTCGTTATTACCAAAAACTTATTGGACGAATTCTATGTAGAAACCGATTACAGATTTTTAGATTTTCTTATATAAACGTTCAAAAAGAAGCAATTAACCATTCATAAACTAGAATATCACATCCTGATCATGAATACTTTAAATGAGTCATAAATCAGTCATTGCATGACTGTTAATTATATTATACATTAAGAATAATTCCTATTCAAACGTGACCGCCACATTGCTATTCTATTGATTTTGTTATCCCATCTGAATCAGTCAAATTATATTCATTGAAATAAAAACGAAATTTCAGTAACTTTATCAAAACAAAATAAAATATCGTTAATTATTTCTGAAACTAACCCAAAAATTCAGTGATCATCTCTCAATTTACTTCTTAACCTTACTCAATCATAATAAATGATACTCAGAAGAAAAAACAAAACCTTCAAATATTTTTGCACTATATAAATACCACTATCACACACCAATACAAAAACAAACCACAAACATGACTATCACCAAAAAACACCACAAACTTTCATTTCTCCTCTTCCTCTTCTCCTCCTCCTTCATCCTCCTCTTCTTGGCCACCATCTCGGAAGCCCGGCCCCCGTTCGCATGTGACCCGAGAAATGGGCTAACGAGAAACCTCCGGTTCTGCCAAGTGAACTTACCGATCCACGTCCGGGTTAGGGACTTGATCGGACGGCTGACATTGCAAGAAAAAATAAGATTGCTTGTAAACAATGCAATATCAGTGCCTAGGCTTGGCATCCAAGGATATGAATGGTGGTCTGAGGCTCTTCATGGTGTTTCTAATGTGGGCCCTGGTGTTAAGTTTGGTGGGGCCTTTCCTGGGGCCACTAGTTTTCCTCAAGTCATTACTACCGCGGCTTCTTTTAATCAGTCGCTTTGGGAGCAAATCGGACGGGTCAGTTTTTTTGGCTCAAATAATAGCTTCGTTATAATATCTCGTTATTTTTTAACTTTAAACACGTATGTATGTTGGTGTTTTGTTACGGGTTTTGAGATTCCATTTGATAAATGGATGTTGTCGGGTTTTTATTCGAAGCATTTGAATCGCAGTAAGAATAAAAAACGTGATGATAAGCCCTACGACACTATATTATTTGTTTCAATCTAAACCTAACACTTTGTGATTTACCCTTTTAAAACACGTCTTTACATAATATGTTTCCATTTTCAATACGACCTTTTGTTTTTGCATTGTCGTCATCTCTTAAAAACATTCATTACCGGACCTTTTGTCTCGACATCATTTACGATTTACTAGGTTTATTTCACTTAAATTTATAGTTAAAACAGTACAAGTTTATTTTTACTTTAATATCTTACATAAATAAAGTTTCGGGTCTTTTTTTATTATTATAAAATGTTTTGGGTTCTTAGTTTCCTATATGACGAAAATAGATGCTCATAAAGTGATTTGCCACTTTTAGAGCTTTGCAAAGAAATTAATAAACATATTGAAACTTTTATTTTGATATTATTAAATTGTAACTAGAAGTGATAGATAAGCTAAAAAATTACTTTTGCATATAATTTTTTATAACATTTTAATTTTTGGAAGATTTTTGTTTGTAAAATACTCACATTATAATTTTTTGACCACAACTAATAATAATAATAATAATTTTTGTTATTTTGTGGGTACAAAATGCAAATGACATATGGGTTTGAAAAGGTTGAGTGAGTAATTTACTATAATTTGGAAAAAAACACAAGAAATAAATTAAAAAGGTAAAATTAATTTCCAATGGGCTCAAGTTGTGGTGGTAAAAGCTGCTGCGGCCATACCTAGGCGTGCGCCACCACTGCACCACCGTGGTCCACCACCACCACATCTATTCCATAACTTTTATTCACTTGGTACACATTTAGACCCCACTTATAAAAATTGTTACAAATATTTAATGAATAAGGGTTAAATTGTTTCGGAACGTATATCGTGATGTAAATGAAGGCCCACACGAATTGTTTAGATCTCATTTAGAATGTCAAAGTAAAGAATCGGATTGGACTAATTGGAGTGTTTATCTAATCATGTCTAGGCATTTAACATTTGATTTATTTCTGATTAATTTCGTAATTAGTCGTTGGTTGCTCAAGTAGCGTTTAACGTTTTTTAGTACATATTGGACGCGACCAATTTTGTCAATATTTATATATTTTTATTGAATGAAATTATATGAATCAGAACTACCGTAAAATTTATGTTCGGCACGAAATGTTAAATACCAAATGAATTTCTTTTGTATTATAAGATATAATATATAACTTTAGGGGATGGGCAAAAATTAAAATTTCATTTTTGGCTTAACTAATAGAATCTATTTCTTTTTTGTTTAGTAATCTATGCTTGTATGTTAAATTAGCTAACTAGGCTAATTTGGAATTAGCTATTTGTCTTTCTTGTAGATTCGTTATTAGTTTTTTAATGAAGAGATTTTGGTAGACATGTGAAGTTGACATCTCATATCACATTTAGAGTTATTAATATATACTTAAAAAAAAATCATAATTTGTAATTACGTGAAGAATTAACCACCCTTTAAGCTATAATTGTATGCTAAATAATAATTAGTTAATTGATTGTTGCATGGAAAACTCAATTGCAACTAACTATCTTCTTCTCCATAAAGTTTATGGTCTAGCTCAAATTGCCATTATGATGGAGTTAGAATGTTAGTTTTGTACATTTCCTAGAATTTATCAAACATTTGATAATTAATTAATCATTATTAATTAATTTTTCAGTTTAAAATATTATTATTATTATATACGCATAACCGTATTTATTCACGGTTCATTACCCCCAAGTAAATCGGGTTTGGGCCGAACCTGATTCGATAAGTAACAGATGGTAGACTTGATTCATAGATATATCTACGTATAAAATTATTACTAATTAACAAGATCTTATTATTGAAAATTAACAATCTTAATCAATATGATTATATAAAATAATTGATTTATGATGAATGGTTACTCCTACCTTATCTTAATGATGATAGGTATATTTTAGAACTTTTATCAATTGGTTTGTGTATGAAAAATTGGACTGGTTTTGATGTCATTTTCTCAAAATATTTGGTGGAGATTTCGAAACTCATCCCTCTTACATTGTATTATATTTTTTTTTTATTTTTTTTTTCCTCTTGGAGTTTTCTAATTTATATTGTTCCTTTGAGTAAGATAGTGAAATTAAATTTATTAGTTTAAAAGAGAAAAGATCAAACATAGATTACTTTCTCTCGTTTTTTGATCTAATCACGTCAAGTTACATTTATGGAACTAATAAATTTCTAATCAATTTTAGGACTATGAACTTTGTAAAAGATAAATAAATAAATTATATATTTTGTTGTTGTTACTGATAAACGGTAAATGTCAACTATTAATTGTGAGTAGGTAGTTTCTGATGAAGCAAGAGCAATGTACAATGGAGGAACGGCTGGATTGACATATTGGAGTCCAAATGTTAACATATTTCGCGATCCTCGGTGGGGAAGAGGGCAAGAAACTCCTGGTGAAGACCCCGTTTTGGCCGGAAAATATGCCGCTAGCTATGTAAAAGGACTTCAAAGCATCACCAACAACAAATTGAAGGTCGCAGCTTGCTGCAAACATTACACTGCTTATGATCTTGACAATTGGAATGGAGTTGACCGTTATCACTTTAATGCAAAGGTAAAAAGTTACTAAATCATAGTAACAGACTAAAATTGATCAATAATTCAATAAAATTAAAATTAAAAATATTTAATCACTAGATAGCTATAACTTACGTGCATAGATATAAACAATAAAAAGTAACTAAGAAGTATTTGCTAATGATAATGATGTTCTAATGAATTGATTTTGTCACTCTCAATATTCCAATTCCTTTATATAGTTCAAGAAAAAGAAAGTATAGATATGACTATGCATGGCCGAATTATGAAATTATGGTAGTACAAATTATGATTTTTCATCATCAAAATTATTATTTGTGATTGTCTTCACGCAACAAGTAACAGTGACATATTTATTATGATTGAGCAATGCAATAATATGTATACTAAACGGTATACAGTACCAACCTAATTAATTTGATAGTGGTTTAAAGTTAAATTGGTTGGACTTATACCGAGTACTTCTAAAAGCAAATTTGTAAAATCCGATCTAGTCCAATTCATATTAAATATAATATATTTTTATACATTGTTTTATCGTGTTAGAAATTGACTGAAACACTTACAGGTAAGTAAACAAGACTTAGAGGATACATACGATGTCCCATTCAAGGCATGTGTGGTGGATGGAAATGTTGCTAGTGTGATGTGTTCATATAATCAAGTGAATGGAAAACCAACTTGTGCTGACTCTAATCTCTTAAAGAACACAATCAGGGGTGATTGGAAACTGAATGGGTAAGTTCTATCTTACCACATCAGAAAAATTTTGGTTTTATTTTTAATTTCAGAGTAAAATCTAATTAATTTGCTCGTGGGTGATACATACAACAGATATATTGTTTCAGACTGTGACTCTGTTGGTGTTTTATTTGACAATCAACACTACACTGCAACACCTGAAGAGGCAGCTGCAGCCACCATCAAAGCAGGTAGAGCTATAAATTTATAGCTGGAAAATATAACTTAGATAATTTATCGGACACGATTATCATTTTTATTGCATTTATATCAATATATCATATAATTAGTAGGACTCATAATTCAGGTTATCATGTTAAAGTCTTGATATATGATATATATGTCTTATATGTTAAAAATACAAAATGTAAGAAACAAGTGTAATTGCTTCGATTTGATTGTCTTTGTACGTCGTGTTATCGTGTCAAAAATTATCATTTGTTAAACCACACAAATTTGTCTATTAATGCAGGCCTAGACTTGGATTGTGGCCCATTTCTGGCAATCCACACAGAGAATGCAATAAGGAAAAATCTACTAGTTGAAGAAGATGTGAACATGGCCTTAGCCAACACAATAACAGTTCAAATGAGACTAGGCATGTTTGATGGTGAGCCATCGGCCCATCCTTATGGAAACTTGGGCCCAAGGGATGTTTGCACTCGGGGCCACCAGCAATTGGCTCTTGAGGCAGCCCATCAAGGTATCGTTTTGCTTGAAAATCGCGGTCGAGCCCTTCCTTTATCCAGAAACCGTCATCGGACTGTTGCAGTCATCGGGCCCAACTCCGATGTTACCGTTACCATGATAGGGAATTATGCCGGTACGTTTGGTTACACCTTTCTTTATTTTTTAAAGAGTGTTAAGATTAATTAAACTAGGGATCTCATAAAAGTGCGACTCGGCAAATTATTGCTATTTACTTCATTGTTTCTTCCGAAATAGCTATTAGTAGTTATTCTCCAATTCTCACTAAACATTTTATATCTGCTATTTGGAGTAAAACAACAAAAAGTATCTACAAAAATGAGAATCAAAATAGTTCTTTTATTTGTAGCTTGGTTTTATTTATTTATTTGAGCCAAAACAATAGAGCATGAGTGTTTGGTTAGGATTGTGAAATAGTCACGATCCATTTTGAAAGAAGAATAATCTAATTTCTACTAAGTAGCAGCAACAACAACAAACATTAAATATAAACATTCGAACCAAATATATATTTAGTATCGATTGATGAAAGTAATCGAAATAATGATGTTACAATCACGTCTAAGGTAACTTTTTTAATGCATAACATGCTAGACACGTGACAAGATAAAATTTTTTCTACGATATGACAGTTTCAAGCAGTTGAATTAAGTAAATAGAACATAAATTTTTTGGCACATAACAATCATGTCATATATAAAAGTCAGTGATTTCAAATTGAAATTTACTAATGCATTCAAAACATATTTTAAATTTCAATGATCATCGGTACAATTTATTGACGTTTCGGAAAATACCTTACTTTTTGGTGTAGGTATTGCATGTGGATACACAAGCCCCCTACAAGGAATTGCTAGATATGCAAAAACAGCCCATCAACCAGGGTGTGGAAATGTAGCTTGTGATCTTAACCAACAACAATTTGGGGCAGCAGAAGTTGCAGCTAGACATGCTGATGCAACTGTCCTAATCATGGGTCTTGATCAATCTATAGAGGCAGAGTTTAGGGACAGGACAGGGCTATTTTTGCCTGGACATCAACAAGAACTTGTGTCAAGGGTTGCTAGAGCCTCTAAAGGTCCTACAATATTGGTGTTGATGAGTGGTGGTCCTATTGATGTTTCGTTCGCTAAGAATGACCCGAAAATTGGTGCTATTTTGTGGGTCGGGTATCCCGGTCAAGCCGGTGGTGCTGCCATTGCTGATGTTATTTTTGGAGCTACAAATCCAGGTACGATTTTAGATCGTGATGGAAAGAAAGATGTTTATTTTTATAAATTAAGGTTGTTTCTTTAACGGGTTAAGTTAGGTTTCAGAGTTTGAACATGAAATTTATTTATTATGAGCCAACCACTCGAAAAATTCTTCTATTAAATATGTCACATCAGCTATAAAAGTCAGACATATTCAAAGTAACACTAACAACATAAGTCGATATGTATATAGTCAACTACTTATTACATCACGTTAATGTTTTTATGAGTTTTCCTACCCAAATGGACTCAAATGGGAACTACAATTTTTTTTGTTTTTTTTAGTAGATTTCAAAGCTAATCTTGTGTTTATTTGTTTCTTTAGGTGGAAAGCTCCCAATGACATGGTATCCACAAAGCTACCTAGCCAAGGTACCCATGACAGAAATGGGCCTAAGGCCCGACCCATCAAAAGACTATCCAGGCCGAACCTACAGATTCTATAAAGGTGATGTAGTTTACCAATTTGGCCATGGGCTATCCTACACCACTTTCTCTCACTCTCTCTCTCTTCCACCCAAAATGGTTTCTCTCTCTAACTTTTATACCCTAAAAAATACAAATTACACTTCTACCCTCACATCCAAATCCATTAGGGTCTCACACACCAATTGTCATACCAATTCCATGTCTCTCCCAATCCATGTTGATGTCAAAAACATTGGGCCTATGGATGGTACTCATACCCTTTTGGTCTTTTCTAGCCCGCCTTCAGGGTCAAAATGGTCATCGAACAAACAATTGATTGGGTTCGAGAAAATTCATTTGGTTGCTGGGTCTCAACAACGGGTGAAAGTTGATGTTAATGTGTGTAAACATTTGAGTGTCGTGGATCAATTTGGAATTCGAAGGATTCCATTCGGTGATCATGATATTCATATTGGCGATCTTAAACATTCTATTACACTTAATCTAATTTAGAGGAGGTTAAGTATTGATTAATTGTACCTTTTTTTTTATACAGAAAGTGAAGCATAAAAAAGAAATTGTAATATACAATTTGAATACATAGAAAAATGATTGATCAATGTAAGGCTTGTTTAGAGGACATGTAATACAAAAAGATATTCACTTAATTCAAAAATGGAGAAATTAAGTGAAAGAAATTGGTATTTTTTGCAACTGTAATTGTGTATTATTATGATTGTAACTTTTTGTATCTTTCTTATAAATAAACTAATAAAAGAAAGTGAGAATAGGTTTGAATTACTTTTCAATGTTCAATATATTTAGTGTTTTGGCCTTTTTTTTTCCCCTTTAATTCTTGCTATTGTTTACTGATTATATTATTAACTGTTTGTTAGAGAGCTTGATAACTATTTTGAAAGAAAAATCAATCAATTTATTAACATTCGACTGCGTAAAATAAACAACAAACAATCAATTTATTAACATTCGACTGTGTAAAATAAACAACAAACAATAGAACTGTAACATAATCAATATCCATTTTTGCTTTTGTTTTTTTAGTTCATTTCATTATTTTACTCCCAACGCTAAATATTGAAAAATTGTTGATTATTACCTTAAAAATAAAAATAATTGAGATGCATAGCCAAATAATTAGCAAGAATAACAATTAAATTTAATAAACTTTCTAAGAATCTTTCACACGTCAAAATGCATATTAAACACTTTAACCACTTACACAATATAATAGAAATGTAAACTATTGTATGAATTGCCAATCCGCGTATGTTCTTCCCTGTTAACACTTTAATGTCAAAGTTAGATATAGCACGAGGTCGAGTGACCAATGTAGAGAGTGTGTGTGTGAGTGAACCCATTTCCTTCTGTGAAAATGTGTGTCTTGTATTTATAGGCATGAAGAGCTACGTGAAGTTTTCGAAATACCCCTTCTTTCGAGAGGTAATATTGCATAGACTAACCACATGATGTTGTTCTTTATCACTCTAAGACATGCTTTTAAGTCAAAACACAACCTAAGTTGACTTAGTAGTTTTTGGGCCTAGATTGATATTCATGGATGGAATGGGCCTAGATTATTCCTTGGGCTTCATCATTTTGTCTTTCAACAAAACGCTAAGCCTTCCATCGTTTCGACCACACTCTCTTTTCACAAAACGGCATGTCGTTTTACCCTTCTTTATCAAAATTCAAAGCCATAAACTTTCTCTGCAACACCTTCCTGCAATCCACAGGGCACCATGAAAGCCCTCACCATAGCTTCATCCACCTCCAGAGCATCATCATCAGCACTCAATCATCTTTCCAGGTCACCGGAATTCTTACCGGAATCTTTCTCTGACTCAAAATCCGATCAGAATCATTTCACCTCCGGTAATAAAACCCCCAAACCCCAATCTCAATTTCAAACCCCAAAATCAATTTCAATCCCCAAAACCCTAATCTCACCTCAAAACCCCACAAACCCAGTTGACCATTCATACTTCTCCCGCATCCTCTCAAGAAAACAAGACTGGTTTTTGCTGCTGACCCATGAGCTCAAAGCCAAAAGGGTAATTTTAAATTCTCAATTTGTAATCAGTATACTTCAAAATCAAAACAACCCTTTAAACTCCTTGAAATTCTATATCTGGGTTTCGAATATCGACCCGGGATTCACAAATAATCAATCTGTAAAGGGTGTTTTAGGGAAATGTCTGTTCCGAAAAGGCCCTGTTGTGTTATCTAGTGAATTGGTTGAAGATATTAGAAGGTTTGGGTGTGGAGTGAGTGAGGACTTCCTTTGTGTTCTGATTGGGAGTTGGGGGAGATTGGGGTTGGGTAGATATTGTGATGAAATTTTCGGGCAGATATCGTTTTTGGGTATGAGTCCGAGTACTAGGTTGTATAATGCTGTGATTGATGCGTTTGTTAAATCGAATTTGATTGATTTAGCTTACTTGAAGTTCCAGCAAATGGCGGCGGATAATTGTAGACCGGATAGGTTTACTTATAATATACTTGTTCATGGAGTTTGTAGGAGTGGTTTAGTTGATGAGGGAATGCGGTTGGTTAAGCAGATGGAGGGGTTGGGGTATTCGCCTAATGTGTTTACTTATACGATATTGATTGATGGGTTTTTGAATGCAAAGAGGGTTGATGAAGCTTTTGGGATTTTGGAGACAATGAAGGCTCGGAAAGTGAGTCCTAATGAGGCTACCATTCGGTCATTCATCCATGGGGTGTTTAGATGTGTGACACCAAGTAAAGCGTTTGAGATTGCGACGAATTTTATCGAAAGGGAGCCAGTGTTGCGGAAATTGGCTTTCGATACTTTACTCTATTGTTTGGCTGATAAATATATGGCTAGGGAGGCTGGTTTGTTATTGAGGAAGCTCGGGAGACTCGGTTACTCACCTGATAGTTCGACATTTAACATGACCATAAATTGTTTGATAAATAGTTTTGATCTAAATGAGACATGTAGTATATTAGACATATTTGCTGGCCGAGGCATCAAGTTGAGCCTTTGCAGTTATCTCGCTCTTGTCGAAGCTCTATTCAAGGCCGGAAGAACGATAGAGGGTGACCGGTATTTCAGTCAGATGGTCAAGGACGGACATCTCTCAAATGTCTTCTCGTATAACATGGTAATAGATTGTTTATGCAAAGTCGGAATGATTGATAAAGCAGAAAGCTTTTTCGAAGAGATGCATCGTAAAGGCATCAAACCTAGCTTGGTTACTTTCAATACCCTTATTAGTGGGCATTGCAAGAGGGGAGAAGTAAAGAAATCGCGGGAACTGTTGGTGATGCTCTTGGAACATGGAATGAGACCGGATATCTTCACTTTCAGTTCAATAATCGATGGCCTTTGTCGAGCACAACGGATCGAGGATGCTTTCGGTTGTTTCAGTGAAATGGTTGAGTGGGGTGTCTCTCCCAATTCTGTTACATACAATATATTGATCCATTGTTTCTGTGATGTAGGGGATGTTTCAAGATCGATGAAACTCTTAAGAAAAATGCAAATGGATGGTATAAGCCCGGACGTTTTCTCTTTCAATGCTCTCATTCAGAGTTTTTGTAGGGTAGGAAAGGTGGAGAATGCAGAAAAGCTTTTCGGTTCGATGTTATCTTTGGGTTTGACTCCTGATAATTATACTTATAGTGCTTTTATCAAGTTATTTTGTGAATCAGATAGATGTAGTAAAGCTAAGGAGATGTTTTTCTCCATGGAAGAAAATGGTTGCATACCTGATTCTTTTACGTGCAATTTGATTTTTGACGCTCTGGTTAAACAAGGTCAGCATGAAGATGCCCAAAAAGTTGCAAAAATGTGCAGCGAGAAAGGGGTTTTGTTAGATTCCATGGCTACATCTGAAGACTGATAATTTTGGCTCATAAGTTCCAGCTTCTTAAAAAGTTCAGATTTTTGCTTCCGTGCCTGGCATAGCCACAAAACATCATATACCAATTTTGCTCATTGGGTTAGCTCCTATTCTCCCGTATGTTCTTATCATGTCTCTAGAGAGAAAAAGATTACACTTTCCTGCTGTGTTTTGCATTTTCAGCTGTTAGACTTGTATTGAAGCAAGAATCGAGATCTGATGTTCTTATCAGCAGCTGTTTCTCAATCCTAACCAAACATTTGAATATACTGTTTGGACTCTTGAAGAACGACCATTGGGGCTTGGAAGTATAAAGAATTGAAAGTTTTCTTGCAGAGTATTTCTGCTTTCCACTGCTAAAATTGTGAGCGATACAATGATGCACATCAAATGAGGTACGCTTTTTAGTAAAGGCTGTGGACGTATCTCTTTGCCTCTATCCAGGGACGGATCCAAGATTCACTGACAACGGATTCTTGGGGTACTCTTTGGTGATCTGGTGCTTGATTGATATTATTTTGGGTGCTTTTTCAGGAAAAAGTTAAAATCTTGCTCTCTTGGATCTGTCCCTTTCAATATCCAACTGGATTTTACATTTACACTTCCATTTACGTGATTTGATGTGATGATTTTGTGTTCCAGAATATACATTTTCATCTTTCGGATTTTAGGGAAACATATAGTTGCATCTAATGGAAGTTTTTGAGGAAGAATAACACTGCTGCCATACATTTCAAATTACTTAGGATAGTTGATAGTTTCTGTCGTATTTAGGACTCAATTGCTTGTAATTAAATGTCCTCTGTATCCCGATTTGCAGACAATGTTTTGACCTGCTGATATCATGCCTTGTATTATGATCAATTCTTAACCCAATATTAGAATTCTTTGACTCAATTATTTATAGAAAGATTGTGCATTTGTGCTGCCATTTGGAGAAAACTTACTGTTGTCACTTTTTGAATTATAATGAAGTTGCTTGTAAGTATAGATTACTTAGGCTGCCAACTACACCTTAATTTCCTCGGCAATAGGAAAACAAAAAGTAGATTTGTTCACAGGCTCAAGTATCTGCTTGGTATTTATTTAATGGTCCGGGCTTTGGGTAGGAGAAAATGCCATTTAACTCGGCTTGGCTTGGCTAGATTCGTCTAGCCCCATCTATTTTTGGACGGACTTGGGATTTGATTGTTAAGTAAGTTCAAATATTTATAGCGGGTTAAGCCGAGCTTGGATTGAGCATTTCTAAGGTTTAGCCGATTAGCCCTGCTCAACCCATCTTATGAACAGGTCAAAAAGCAACCCAAGAATTGGAATGAGGGTAGTAAAAGTAACTTTATTTCTTTCTATGTTTGATTTGTAGCAGATAGAAATGAATTCTTGCAAAGATGAAAGTTGTTGGCTTGCACTTCAACTGCTCTTACTATATTTTTGCCCCAAAATTTGAGCAAATTGATTTATTTTTTCCTAACAAATTCACCAAACTTCTATCTTTACCTGTTATAATGATAATTTTTTATTTTTTATTTTTTGAGTTGCATACTGTAAACTATTTATAATATTATTTAGAACATTCTGTTGCATAATCTCTAATCTTGTTTAATATGCATATTATTTTCAAGGTTGGTGGTCCTACTTTGGCATATAAAATTAGGCTTGAGCTCCTCCTTGAAGCTTATATCACTTGTGTTATCTACAATTTTCGAAATGGCATTTCATCTCACCGTTAAACCATTTGTTTTCGCTTTATTTATATGTTTGATTTCAGGGAGTGCGTACGAGGAAGAAGTGCCTCGGAGAGGCACCGGTCTTGCAGGTATGACTGCCCATTTCTGACACGACATTTCGTTTCTAAAGACATTATTTGACACGATTATAGTTTTTGTTGCATTTATGATGTGATAATCCGTTTTCACACCTCTGCTTGCAGGATATGATCCTTTTACGGGAAGTGTTGCAGGCGATGAGCCGGAAACTGGCACAGGCGTTGCAGGCGGTGTGCCACAAACTGGTGCTGGCATTTTTGGGGAAGATCCGGCTCAAATTGTTGCCAAAGCCTTGCTATGTTTTAATGATAAACAAGTAAGCTGCATATTTTTGCTGTGCAAGCATCATTTAGAACTCTAGAAACATGAATAAAAGGCGTACAGGCCGTGAAAATTAGCCCACGAGACACGCGTTAGAGACGGACCTGGACTGGCTCACTATTGTTAGGATGAGCCAGTCCAGGTTTATCTGGACCATAAACAGGTCTCGCGTTTAGGAACTTAGAAATGTAAGCTGAAGGATCAGATTATATGTCAAGTTGTTTCTCATTATCTCGTCCTTTGACCAATGATGTTTGTTTTATGGATCAGATTTACAGTAGCTGTGAAGAATCCTATAGATTGACACAGACTGGTAATCTGAATGTGCCAAGTGAATACGTTGATCCGTACTGCAGTGGACCTTGCCTTACCGAGACTCATTTGGTACTCAACTGTTTAGAAAATGTTATGGCGCATTTCTTGTTCTACAATAGGGCCACTGTTCGTGATATTAAGGACACAATCAAGGCGGGTTGTAGCTATGGCCCCGAACGAGGTAAACCTCATTAAAATTACATGTTTAATTTCCGTTGCGTACATTCATTATTTTCCTGTAACTATTAGATTCGGAACATAAATACCATACATTTTAAAGGCTTTCGGAGAAAGTTATTGCGGTTTAACTTTGATTTCAACCATGATCAATGATGAAGCCAGTCTTGAACTCATGGGGGTGCAAACCGAGCGGAATCACCCCTCTCTGGGGTGGTTCCTGAGGTCACTTCTATTCCCTTTTCGACCTTCGTTCATGGTCGTTTTATCCAAAAACGATCAAATACATTCGTTGGAGACTTCACATGGATGCCATTCGTCAAAAATTTGCTATGTGAAAAATAAAAAAACCACATGACAAAATTTGATGACCTCTTCACGTGATATCTCCCGTGAATGTCCTGCTGGTTTCCTGAAATTTGACCATGAGTGAACCTAAAGTTACACCGTGATGGGTTTTTTCCTCAAGAATCTAATTTCTGATAATTATACGTTATGGATGTCGTTATTGAAATGTCACAATTACAATTTTCATTTCATTTAGGTCATTTTGATGTCGCCGAACACATTCAAGCTGAAGAAAATATTGGATACAAGACTGTAGCTCGGATTATTCCTGTGATTGCATTTGGAATCATTGCAAATGCTTTATTTTTTTGATTCTTAGTTATGTTTTATGATTATGTACTAATTATTGTTGTCGACATTATAAAAGTTGCTATTTTTATGTAATGATTGAGAGATGCAAGATGCCCAGAAATCAATAAAGATATATAACTTGGTGCTTGTTTTGATTTACGTTCTTTTTGTTCGGGTTTGGTCACGGTTGAGCTCCCTCTCAGATTATAAGTTGACCCGTATGTATTTCGTCAACTTTTTACGAGCAGAGAGAAATAGATTGAGATTCTAGTTCAAACTCGAGCTTCATTCGGTAAAATCTTTATTAAGATAAACTAAGCTTGGAGTAAATGCTTAAAATCGCAAAAGTTGGACTTGACGATCAACAAATCTAATTATCATTAATCACATAATAATACCTTTCTTCGATAATAAAAAACAAAATTTTTTTTAGTATACACTCGACAATACATGCTATGCTATGTTGAACCAATACATTAATGTCACATGACGGACGTATAGTTCCATGTATAATAAGCTTTTTCTAATATAAGAAAACAGATTATACTGAAACACTTTCCCTCCAAAGTTGCCATTTTTCGTTTCATCTCGGAGGGAAAATAACGGCTATAAATTCAAATAGTAACCCCAGAAAAATCCTTTGTTTCCTTTTCAATCCTTCAATGGCAGCTTTCAAGAATCTCATGACTACCTCCATAACCATCTTAACAAATCTTTCATGCCCAAACCGATCAAGAACTCATCTTCTTGCCACATCTTTCTTCCTCATCTCCCTCCTTTTCCTCTCCACTTCCCTAACCAATCACTCCCCATCTTTCACCGCATCCGCCCTCGCTTCCCGCCTCCTCTTCGCCGCCAACTACATCTCCCCTTTCTCCTCAATCCAATCCTCCAACACCTGCCTCGTGTCGGAGATTAGAGACAATTGCACGCTCTCCTCTGTTACTGCTATGGAAAAAAGCCGCCGCAGTTCAAGAAAAGAGGGGGATGATGATGTGATCTCTGATCTCAGTTCTTGCCATATCTTTGATGGTGAATGGGTTGTTGATGATGATGATGATGGTGTTTCGGGTCCGGTTTATCGACCCGGGTCTTGCCCGTTTGTTGATGATTCGTTTAATTGTTTTGGTAATGGGAGAACTGATTTTGATTATCTTAGGTTCAGATGGAAGCCCCATGGATGCCAGATTCCAAGGTGTGATTTTTAATTTGAATTTTGAAATTGAGATGGAATTGATTTGGGTATCTTTCAAGTTTTGATATTGTGATCTGTTGTTTGAAAATTGAAAATTGAAATTCCCGCCATGGATTGATTTGGGGGGTTTTTGAAGTTCTGAATGGATTTTGAAATTGAAAATTGGGAATTGAAATTTCCCGTTGGAATTGAATTGGGGATTTTTCAATTTTTGAAATTTGCAGGTTTGATGGGAGCAAAATGTTGGAGATGTTGAGAGGAAAAAGAATGGTGTTTGTTGGAGATTCATTAAACAGGAATATGTGGGAATCTTTAGTTTGTTCATTGAGAGAATCACTGAAGAACAAGAGCAGAATCTATGAAGCTCCTAACAAAAGAGAGTTCAAGACTCGAACATTCTACTCTTTCAAATTCATTGTGAGCACTTCTCTTATGGTTTTCGTGGCCAGTTATTGTGTTTTTCGTGTCAGAAATTGAGGGGTGTGATCCAAATGATGCAGGATTATGGGTGCTCAATAGATTTTGTGAAATCGCCATTTCTTGTACAAGAGTGGAAACAGTCCGATAGGACCGGATTTCCAAGAGAAACGTTGAGGCTCGATGTGGTTCCCATGGCTTATTCGAAGTACCGTGATGCTGATATAATCATCTTTAATACGGGTCACTGGTGGACTCACCAAAAGACCTTCAAAGGGTAATGGAATTCTAAGTTTGGAGTGTGTATTTTGGGTTATTGTGTGATGTTTCGTATGATTATTATTTCGAGTTATTGTGGCAATGGTGTCGTGTTAAAGGTACAATGACCTTGGCCAGCTAAGTTAAGCTAAGTAATTGCACTAATTTTCAGCAAAGATTACTTTCAAGAAGGTCGGCTTATCGTGTTATGTTTCATATGATTATTATTTCAAGTCATTGTGCCAATTGTGTGGTGTTAGTTGGTATAATGACCTTGGCTAGCTAATTCATTGCACTAATTTTCAGCAAAGATTACTTCCAAGAAAGCAAACATGTGTCAGGTTATCGTGTTATGTTTCTTATGATTATTATTTTGAGTTATTGTGTCGTGTTAGTCGGTATAATGACCTTGACTAGCTAAGTTATTGCACTAATTTTCAGCAAAGATTACTTCCAAGAAGGCAACCTTGTGTCTGGTTTTTGTGTTATATTTCATATGATGATCATTTCAAGTTATCATGTCAATCATGTCTTGTGAGTCGGAATAATGACTTTGGGTAGCTAATTTACTACACTAATTTTCAGCAAAGATTACTTCCAAGAAGGCAACCATGTGTACCCGAGGCTAGAGGTCACTGAAGCCTACACAAAAGCTCTCTTAACATGGGCACAGTGGGTTGATTCCAATATCAACTCTAGTCGAACCAGAGTCTTCTTTCGGGGATACTCGGCTTCCCATTTCAGGTCAGTTTTCTGGTTCAGTTTGTTTGTTTTCGGGTTTGATCAAACACCCTTTCAAGTAATGTTTATTGGCAATTTGTATAAGTGAGTCCTATTCGTGTCAAGTCAATTCACGAGTTAGTATTAAATGGGTCAACCTTGACTCAATCCACAAACACCCTTTTGATGAAATTACACTAGGTTGGTAATTTTTGAAAATGGTTAGTGTTTGTGTCGAGTCAATTAATGGGTTAGTGTTATCAAATGAATGAACTTTAACTCAACCTACCAATTTTGTGTTATATCAACAATTAAGTTAGTGTAGCTCGTGTATCGTGTTATGGATCATATGTGATTTACTACCTCAATAATGATGACATACATGGTATTACATCTAAATATTCAAGTCATTTTTGGTAGCAAGTTAACTCTGATTGTGCAAACAATTGCCCCCAAAATGTATTTATCAAACCTCTAATCTGCTTATGTTGAGTTCAGTTAAGGTGTTCATAGGTGTTATGTAGTTTTACTATCCATATTAAGATGACACATAAAAACATTAGTGATTCGAGTTGTTTGCGGGCATGAAGATTGTATTGTATTACTTCTATTAAAGGCACGTGTAAAAATATCTAAATGTTCACATTATTTCCGAGTAGGTATGCGTCAATCCGACTCAAATTTTTAGGTGTAGAATCTATATCAACTCAAAACGACTCTTTACTCATCCAATGAAACACAAACCAACTAAACGGATCGTGTCGTGTCATGTCATTATGTCGTGTACACAATTGCCACCTCTAGTTTTGCGTACTAGTTTCATGTGAGCTAAAAACGACTCATTACTTATTCAACGAAACACTAGCTCACTAGAATTTATGTTGAATTGTTCCGTGTTCTCGGGTCGTGTCTGTACAGTTTTCATCTCTGAAATGCTGTCTGTGATATTCAGGAAAGAGCAATGGAACTCAAGTGGGACTTGTGATGATGAAAAACAACCCATAACCAATGAAAATGAGCTTCCAACATATCCATGGATGAACAGAATACTTGAATCTGTAATCTCAGAGATGAAAGTAGAAGTTTTTTACATGAACATTACTAGAATGACAGATTACAGAAAAGATGGACATCCTTCAATTTACAGGATGAAAAAGAGTGATGATCATCATGATCATGATCATGATATGATGATGGTTCAAGATTGTAGCCATTGGTGTCTTCCTGGTGTTCCTGATTCTTGGAATGAGCTTCTTTATACTACTCTTTTGTTGTCACACCATGATTTGAATGTTAGATGAGAATGGATTTGAACATGTGTATAGATTTGTAATTTTGTTGTATATATAATATACTAGAATTGTCTTAGATTTTTATTTTTATTTTTCCGATTCATTGTACTTGTTTGTTACCTTATAGATTAATCAATAATCTTTGTAAGAAAGTGAGAAGAAGTTTTAGGGTAAAGTATGAAATGTAAAAATTAAAGGTAATTCTATTATTTTAGATTTTCGCCATCTGTAATTTAAATTAATGTTTTATAATAACATTTTGTTATGAAGTGTAAATAATGATATGCAATTGTTTTTATTTCAAAACACGAATAATATTTGATTAATATATGGATTCAAAAGGCCAAGACCCATTCGGTGCACTCTGACATATATTATTTCATAAATTAGGGTCCACTCGCTCCAAGCTTAACATGTTTTAGATATAAATTCTAAAAACCTATTATTAATTTAATTTGTTTAATTGATCAAATTTTAATAAATTTTGTAGAATTTTGTTAAATCAAATTTGATGAATTGAATAAAATTGAATTTTGTTAAATTTAAATTATAAAGAAACAAAGTTGGAGAAAAATTGAATTAAAATAAAAATTATTAAACTGTCGTGTATTTAGATTTTTTTTTCTTTAGCGAAAATATGTTGAACTGTATTATTATTTACGAAATGTTTAATGAATAAAATTCATTATTTACCACGTTGGACCAATGAGGCGGTGCCACGACATTGAAATAGCTAGACTTAACTACAGACAAGCAAAGCTCTTGTTTGTTGTATTATTCACTAGGTCGACATAGAAGAAAGTAAATAGAAGGTTTATCAAAACGACACAATTTCGTCCCCGTTTCCTTAGCCCACACGTCGATTCCTCCTCCGGCGAGAAAAGAATGAAGATCGACGTGAAGAAAGTCGCGCGAAAAGTGGAAGTTGATAATGCGATTTCTCTCGGTTACTATTATCGTATCGCCGATAATCTCCTCCGTCAGGTTCGCTTATTGCTGCTTCTAATCTCTAATTCATGTTTATGGAATTTCAATTTCCTTGTTAATCCAGATTAAGCTGTATTTATCACTGTTTTTTCTCTAATTATTCTAATTGGATTTATTGCTGCTTCTAATCATCTCTAATTGAATTTATCAACTTTATGTTTCTATGAAATTCAAATTTCCTTGTGTAATTCTAGTTGTTAATTGAGATTAAGGTGGGGTTGTACATTGTCATCCCTACAGTGTTCTTTTCTGCGGTATAGTTATTAAAGATTTGAGTTTTAATTTTGTTTGTCGTGTACAGGCGAATATACATAGGGAGGAGAAGAATATAGTCGATTTGTATATAATACTTCTTAGATTTTCAAGGTGATTCAATCATCTTTTGCTTCCTACTTCTCTCCATGTTGCTCTATTGATTTCTGAGTTTTTCTTTTCCATTTTTCTCAGTTTAGTGTCTGAGACTATTCCGTTTCACCGAGATTATCAGGTTTTGTTTCAAAAGGAAAAGAATGCTTGTAAGAAGGTAAGACTATAATCTTTCTTTTTGTCATTCCATGTTTTATGTTCTAAGTAACCTCATACTTGATATTTGGCTGTCACTTGTTGTTACAGAGATTACTTTCTGTTTTGAATGAACTTGAAGCTTTAAAGCCCGAATTCCAACGTCTAGTCGAGGAGCTAAACAAGGACTATGCAACAACTCAACCGCGTTATCTTGATTCTGGGCCATCTTCTTCACAATCCCCCTCTGTTAATAATATTAGTTACTCTAGCATTAATGCTAACCGGGTACTAGCTTAAACCAGGGCCTCATAACTCAACCATGGCATTTCAATTATCATTTGGTCTTAGAATGTCCTTCCTCCGGGTTTCTTTTCATAATGCTCATTAGCATATCTATATTTTCATTTTCATGTTCATTAAGGTCTTTTTTATGTGGCTAATATATTCTTTTTTTGCTTTTGTTTCTTTGGTTTTAGCCCTTTGGTGCGTCAGCTCAGCTATCATGGAAGTATGATTACAACCATACACAACTTTCATCTTCTAATTCCCCACAACTTGATAGGCAGTTGCAGAAACTGTGAGTAGTATACTGCAAACAATTAGCATCCGGAAATGTGATGCCTGTATGTTAATTCATATTTGTGGATGTGAATCACTGCATGGTGATTGCATAAATGGAGGATTTTTTACTATTGATTTGACAAGCCAGTAGTAAATGAATACGAATAGTTTCATGCTTGAGCATCTGATTAGATCTGAGCTTAATTTTCTTGCTATGAACAGTTAAAAAAGAGATTAAATAGTAAAGTTTAGGAACTGTATAGATATTCAAGTTACGAATTATGTATAGAGGGGTTGGAGGGGTTTCTACTTTCTGTTGATTCAAAGTGTTCTTATTTTTATGAAGTTGGAAATTTGTCTTCATATTGGTAGTTGAACCTTTTTATTGTTTATGCAGCATGGAAGACTTAAAAATTGGCATTTTGATCATTGGTTGAATTATTTGCCTACTCCAGGCTAGTTTGGTTCCATATGGAATTTCATTCTGATGTTTCTTCTATTGAATGCTTATAAGAGGACTCTCATATTATTCAACTTGTTGTGCTCATTTATTTCCCTTGGCTTATGTCGTTTTTCTGTTCTTCAATTTCCTTTCATATTCCTTTGAGTGCATTTATTTTAATTTGCATATATGATAGACAAAATTAAGATGTATGCTATTGTTGTTGACAGGCTGTGGTAAGATTTTCTTCTAGGGCGTTTACAGTTTGTTTGTTTGTCGTGCTAAGTTTCATATGCTTACAGGTCTATTGGTGTTCCTCTGCCAAAGCAGGAGACCTTGTCTAGACACTCATTCTTAGGCCCTAATGGTTTTCGGGGACAGTGGCAAGGACCTACTGCAGAGATTAAGGTAAAACTTCTACATATTTGTATTCTGAATCTTTCTTGTACTTTTTTCCTTCTTTTTTTTTTTTTTTTTGTCTTTCGCATGTGTGGGTTATGCCTTGATGACATAACAAAAAATTGATCCAAGGTTATTGTTTCTTAATACAGGTCCAATATCCAAGCTATACTGAGTTATCATCAGATGAAAATTTATTGTGAGTACTTCTATACGTTTTTTAAAAACCCATAACAATTGTTTGTTTTCTTCTGTCTTTCCTTTTGATCTGCACTTATTATGTATTAATATGTTGTGAAATTAAACAGTTATGAAGTTTCTCCATTTAAATATAGCTTACTTTTTTCCCTTTATGCCACTATGTCACAATAGCATTGAGCCGGCTGGAAAACATGGTAATTTGGCAGTGAAGGACAATGATAATATTGGTGGTGTTGGATCTACAATGGAATCAGTGCTCTCCTTAGATGATGGAAGATGGTCAAACCCTGCAGAATTGGCAAGTGCCACTTTGATTAGTGAGGCACGTGAAGATCCTTTCCAGTTTGTTGGTATAAGGCAACCCTCGCCTCCCCCTGTTCTTGCCCGTGTACAACAGGGCTATTCTCAAATTCCCCCATCCCAAGTTGCAGATCCAAGACCTGGACCAGCAAATCATCAGGATGGGATTTCAAGCTCAAATTCATATCAGCATTTACATGTTGTAGGTGTCATTGTTTTTCTCCATTCTTCTAAGAGTAGATATATTTATATTTGTTTTTTCCATCTGACGCTAATTGGACATCAAATATTTTGTTGCCATATGCTCGGATTATTTTTCATTATGATGCTATCTTTATGACCTCCTTTTAACAATGATGCAGCCTGTAAATTTGATGGAAGACTTTTTGAGATTAGCCCGTGCAAACACAACGAAAAATTTGGAAACTTGTGGTGTTCTTGCTGGTTCATTGGTGAGAAACAAAATTTCTAATATGACTTTTTTCCTTCTTTTCCAAGTAATCCCATATACTATGGTTTGTCACACTTATCAGTTCCATTTGTGCAGAAAAAGAAGGTTTTCCACATTACTACACTTATAATCCCAAAGCAAGAGGCAACTTCAGACTCGGTATTAATTGCGGTTTTTTTGTCTTACGATATGATTTCTAATATTATATAGGTTTCATAATATATATTAACTTTTGTAGCTTCCCCATGTTCATAGGGTTCAGGTCCATCACTCTAGAGTCTAGATGGTTGTTGAAAAGTAATTTGGATAGACTTTTAGTTTTGAGCTATTGGTTGCATTCCTGCTAGATAGGGTTTAAGCTACGTTGAGCGGAGATTTTTGTTTGAAGAGTTTCCATGTTTCTGAAACTAGAACTCAGAATCTTGTAGGAAACAATTTAAAACACATTTCTGTAATTGGGAAAATTGAAAATTTCTTCGAACAATGCATTTTGAAAACAAATTGCGCAATAGTTGATCTTTTAATCATCCCATAAGTATAATGCTGTAGTCAGGTCGCATTAAAATTCACTGATTTTCTGGATACTGTTCAAGCTTTTAAAATGACAAAATCTATTTTATTGTATGTAAAAGACCTAGAAATGCATGTTTAGAACTTTGGCATTTTATTAGTGTACCACCATGGCTGTTATTATTTTACAAATAATTTGTCCCAAATTTTGTTTCGTTTCTATTCCTGATAGAATTTGAAGTAGTTAATGTGGATTCCAAGTTAAAATTCAGTGAAATATAGTCTTTTTGGAGATAATTTTAAAGTTCGGTTTATACTGAGGCAAGCCAATCGTGACTTCGCGAGTATTGCTATTATGGTTAAACTTGTACCTCTCAATAAAAAATATTTTTGAATGCAAATTAACTATAACTTTGTTTATGGTTTTTGTTCTTCTGAAGTTCTTGTTAAACCAATAGTTAGTTTTGTTTCCATATTATTGAAATAATCTATTAATGTTCAGTGTTCGACATTGAATGAGGAAGAAATTTTCGAAGTTCAAGACAAGATGGGACTTTTTCCTCTCGGATGGATTCATGTAAGTGCCTCTGTGGTGTCTAATGCTTAATTCAAGAAACTTGTTTGTTCTTTTGTTATTATGTTAGGTTTTTTGTCCTATAATCTATTCTCTCTTTACATATCTCATTTCAGTTTTTCTTTTATGCATTTGCAGACACACCCGACTCAAACATGTTTTATGTCGTCGGTTGATCTACATACTCATTACTCATATCAGGTAACTATGACTTGCAGATTCCGATTAAATCTTTTGAAGATATACTGCAACAATGTTCCAATTCTAGTTTTGTTTGAAAAGCACACTTATAAAGTTATCCGATCTACTATCAGATCATGTTACCTGAAGCAGTTGCAATTGTAATGGCCCCGACTGATACCTCGAGGTACACCTTTTTCTACATCGTCACTTAAGTGACTTATTTATTAGTTTCAATTAATAGACAAGATTAACAAGAGAACGTTAAATCAAGGGAACAAATGAATTTGTTCTTCGACATTGTACGTGCTGGTTATGTGACAGACCCAAAATATAAAGCCTGATAAATTTACGACTGGCTAACTTGCTTAAACTGGAGAAATTATTAGGGGGTCCTGGTGCTTAAGTAAAGTAAAAGGACCCCCATTAGATCTTTGACAAGTGTATCCGTGGCTGGGACATATTACACTTGTCAAAGATCTAATGGGGTCCTTTTACTTTACTTAAGCACCAGGACCCCTTAATAGTTTCTCCTTAAACTGACTTACTAATCCTAAAACTGATCTAAAATAACCTATCGGTGCCTCTTAACTTAAAATGAGACTCACGTAGGACTTTGGGGGATTAGATTTAGGGGTTGCAGTCTACAGAAATGTAATTCAGTTTGAGAAAAAGTGGGAATCTAGACTATAATTTTCCAAACTATAGGGAATCCTAACCACAATTTTATTTTTGCCTTTTCAAAATTCTTGGATTGCAGCTTATTGAGAAACTGACATAAAAACTTTTGCAGTCCTCACGGAATATTTCACCTGTCGGATCCCGGTGGTTTGTCAGTTATTCGAAATTGCGATCAGAGGGGATTTCATCCTCATGAAGAGGCGTTGGATGGGAGCTCAATTTACGAGCATTGTTCTCATGTTTATATGAATTCCAAATCGAATTTCGACGTAGTCGATCTTCGTTGAAGCTGCTATTCTTCAGCTCTATACAATACAATTTTAACAAATTAGGAAGCTGTGTATCTTACCATATTGTAAATTCACCAGATTGTCAAATAGGAAATTTGAGAAAAAAAATACATCAAATCCGTTTTTTTATTGTTCTTTAATTGGCATAATATCTATCTTCAGCCTTTCTAAGTTGTAATCTCAGATTTAAAGGTCATGATGGCCCTTAAAAGTTTGGCATATAGGCTTCGGTCAGCACTAATATTGGAATACTTGGAGCTCTTATTTCACACCTGGTGTTGGGAACACCCTGAAATTGTGCCATTTGTCATTTTGTGATTACATGGCACAATCCTAGTGGCTTAACATCCGGTGTCCCAAATAATTTACTAATATTTGACAAATAAAGTCTTATTCTTTATGTCTTATCGTAATTTATGTAATTTCAAATAGTCTTCCAATGTTTCCAATTATACTCCAAAAAGTTGGTTCCTAATCTTGTCATCACATTTCTATAGAAAGTTCTCTATTTTATCTCCAAGTCTCCAATCATCTGGTATCAATAGTCACTGTCTGAATACCTAAGCTTCTAACTTTTATTTTTTAATTTAATTGACCAATTTATGTTTTATTCCAATGAATTTTTCGAATTTCTATTTTATGAAATTTAATTTCTGCGAGTTATTTATTTACAAGTAAATTTTATATTTACTTTTTTTTTCACGAAATAACTTTTTATATTATTGGATGAAAAATGCTTCATTCGTTAAATATTAGATACTTTGTAGTTTTCCATTTGTCCCAAATTATTAAACATCCATATTTAGTTTATTTTGTGTATTATTTTTTCTTTCAACTCCGTACCTTATAGTGGTAACTAAAACAAAAAAGTAAAAAGTAATTTAAGGACAAAACAATCATAATATGCACTCCATCTATATCATTTAATTGAGTTACATGCAAAACAAGAGCACTTTATCGGTGATTACAAGATTTTTTTTACCCCAACTGTTAGTCTATTATATTATTTTGATACATTGTAACTGAAATTGTTTACTCATTCAAACACGGTGACATCAAAACGTTACGGTGACATCAAAACGTTGTCACTTGGACTTTTTTTATTGTGTGTTGTCTTAATTTGATTTGGTGTCTTTGTTAACCTTTCAAATTTCGACCGATATATGTATAATAATTTTACAAAAAATCTTATTTTTCCATGTTTTGTGTTTAATTCGTTGTTTCACGCTTAATTTTACAAACTATGGAATATGTTTTTGCTAAAAACATATTCTTCTAAAAACATATTCTTCAATTCTTAGGATCTTCTTAGTTCATGAAATAAAGGTTGGACTAGTTAACCAACTAGACCCGAGTAGTCCTCGACCGCCCGATTACGTCCTTTGCTACATTGACCACACCTAAAACTTTAGGGATTGATACAATATCAACTAAATATAAAATTGATTATAATATCAACCATGACAGAAACTCAAAACTTGAATGAAAATCACTGCATTCAAATGTCAGACTGTGAAATTATTTTTAATTACAGTGGTTGAATAGAGTCTTCCTGTAAATTTGGACCACATTAAAATCTTCATAAATATGATGTGAGGAATGTTATGACTCAGACCATTTGCAGTTACCAATTTGCCATGCTTCAACTTGCTAGCAAATTCTAGAAAAACATTAATGAATTGTGTCCCGAATTTTTATTTTTTAAGATTGCATCAAACCCATTAATTTAAAGTGTTAGCTGATTGAAACCCAAATCAGATTTTTGTAAGGATTTATGATTTATTTTCGTACATCTTAGTAGCTTTTAGCTGTCTTTTATTGCATTGAAAACAATGTAATGATGTGAACAGCATTTTGGTTTATGAGGAAATTAGAGTTCCTAATACTAATTGTGTCATAGTTGTGTTATGTGCTGATGTTTAGTTATCCAGGAACAAATAATCGAAGCGAAAAGGCATGTTTTGTTCGCATGTTATTGTTTACTGTTTGATTTTGTTGTTAAGTGTTTAATGTTTTTTTATGAGTAAAATTTCATTTAAAAGAGTTTGTAAGCCATTAATTGGTCAATTAATCGTCGGAAAATGGTTGCACGATCAATTTACCAAACGTCACAGGAAAAATCTAGACTACGACATATAGTGTATAGCCAATTAGACACTTATACCCTGTCAATTATTATGTCAACATTCTGTCTTGAAAGGATCTCCTATGTATGTATTATGTATGTGTGTATGTAACTTCAACTTATTTAGGATCATACATGTGAGCTCTAATTACTCAAAGTCTCTAAAAGGTTCATTCATTATGAAGACATTTGTCTCTTTTTTCCATTAACTGAGTGTCTGCCTATATAAAATGGGGTTTAATTTGGCCATACCGCATCATACGTTGATATATTTCATGAGAAACGGATATTGAAACTTACTTATATTGATGTCCATACATAGGAATTATATTAGGAGCACTAGATGTTCCTTACTTACTACCTAACATTGGGATTATGACACGAGGCATAACTTTTTTGTCATTTTTTTGCTAAATGCAACAATCCCCGTAGGAGAGAGTATGGAACACCTTGTCCGATGTTCACTAACGAAATTTCCCTCATACTTGATCTAGAGAGTTCGCCTATAACTCAAATCCTTCCTCTTAATTACACGAAACATATTACGTAGATCACAACAATATCAAACTAGTTCGGATCAAGCAAATAGTATAAAGTAGATGGTTAATTTTTTTAATTTGATGATGGTCCTTGATCTAGTTTGTTGAGGTCTTAAAACCGCAAGGTATATTCTTATTTTGCCACAAATTTATGCAATAGGTGATAGGAAAGTTCATTAAATTGGATGTAAAAAGAAATAATTATTACAAGAGACAAAATACAAGAAAATATTGCATTTATAATGTTGTTTAAGTAGATGCTTTCGTTCTTTATATTTCTATGTATAACTATACTGCCCTACCATGTGAGTCCTCTCGTTGTACGTATGTAAAGGGCAAAAATCATCAATAAGTTTCTTCATTTTTTTGGATTTGTACTAATACGTTACATTGAGTTCTCGATTAAACATTTGTGTGTAAAATTTGCTTAAAAATATATTAAGCTTTCGTCTGTGCTTAAAATTTTATTTTTATATTATTTTATAGGTTTTGTTATATGATGTCATTGTAATATTAAAATTTAATTATCATGTAATTTTTATGGTTGAATCAATTAAAGCTAGTTTGAGTGTTTAATGGTATCAAAATGTCTACACTAAATCTTAAATGTGGATTCTAATGTAGGCAAAAAAGATATTGTTTTTTTACAAAGGCAATTAAAAGATATTTGATTACTGAAAAAATGATAGAGGCTAAATTATAAGAAAATAAATAAAATCCATGGTTATATCTTATAACCCACAGCATTTTGTTTTTTAGTGCCTCTCATACCATGCAATTACTTCAATTTCTATCAAATTCTCGTTGAAATTTTAATGTGAATTAAATAAAAATTCGGATGGGCCTATGTTCTTTCATTTTCTCTATACACATACATAAAAAGATCCCTACAGTTTGGTATTTCAAATTAATATCTTAACAAGTTGAACTTTACAAGTCCCACACAAGAACAACCAAATCAATAGGAGTGAGAGGATGTTTCAAATTTCATAGGGTGTGCCTTAGATATTTTACAAAACTTTTAACCCCCTAATTAATAACATGTCGGGGTAGTGTAATGTGTTCAAGCCAATGTATTAAAAAGTGGTAGACGTTAATGGGGTGGCTGAAGACCTTCGGAATCTAGTTGGAATATATTTAGGGATTAGTCAGGGAATTTTGAGCATTTATGCAGTCTAATCGGTCCAGTCAGAGTCTCTATTTTGAGCTTCTGGACTAAGCCTAGCCGGCATTCTTCGTTTAAAACAGTGGTTCATAATACATGTAATTTGAGTATATATATCTTGAATGTTAATGATAAAATCTAGATTCACATCGGGTTTGCATACAAAGCTTAACTAGTGAACCCTGACTTCCAAACGGCCCACTAGGCCAGTTGTCAAGCCCATAAGAGGACCAATCGAAGAAAAGGAGGATCCAACCCATGGATGGGTGGTGAGAACCGCATCCCAGCGAGGGGATACACCACATAGGGAAGGGTCCACCTGTAAATAAAGATGTCATCAAGGAACCATGCCACATTATCGTACATTTGTGCGGACGAACATAGTCACCAAGCCAACCCTCCTTTCTTTATCGTTAAAGATAAAAGCATTAAGCGAAAACATTAGGACAAACCCCTTACCTTCTATAAATCGCTACGTTGTCACGGAATATGGTCTTCCATTCTTTATTTCTTAATTACCACGAGCTCTTTTACTTTCCACTCTAACTATTCCCAAAATAGTTCAATAACTTTTTTCATTAGAGGTCTAGCATTCTATAGAGCTCTTATCAAGATTCGGTGAATAATTTCCGGAGGCATAACAATAACAAATAAAAATATGACAAGTTTGAGTCGTGTTTACATGCAGGTGATGACATTCGTGATTTATTATCAGTATAACTATTAAGATAGCATGTAAAAGTATTATGGGGGAATATTAATATTAGTTTTAAACATTCACGTCATTTTCAAGTTAAAAGTTGTATATGCGATAGTGACCAATTATTAGAGTGATCAATGTTGGGTAAATTTTATTATATTTTGAAATTAAATTCAAAGCGTGCACAAAACATGCATATCTCACTATATGTTTTTAATTCATCAATAAATGAAGTTGTCAAAGCTCGAATTCAGAATTTTTAGCAGATTGAATTACAAGTCGAACTCAATACGAAAAAGCAAATTTAAGTGGTTAAAAATGTAATTTCTATCAATTTTAGTTTAAAGTGAAAACATCAATTTGACCAATGATGTCACTTTCTCTAATGTTTTGGTAGCTTTAGGTTGATAAATATTGGAGGTGGGTGATAGGTGGGGGAATGATGTTTCGATGTCGTTTTGAGAAAATATACCCAACCTTGAAAGATAGCGAAACATCAAAAGTACTCTCATTATACAACGTTATTCCTATTATACGATCCATTAATTTTCCAGGCTCTGTAATTGTAATTGGTAGGAGAATTTATTTTTCATTTTATTTTGTAATAATAACATGAACTCCGAAATATAGAAACAACTGTAAAGCAAACTAAATTTGGATCAAACAAATAGTACCAACACCACTCATATCAGTTAAAAAAAGATCTTAAAGGTCCGTAGGCAGCTCAACACTCGTGATTTTTCAAAGAGAGAGATCCTCTGAAATCCGTCATGCAATCAACAACTTATTACCTTCACGGAAGGTATGAACCATTCAGACGTTCCAAGCTTCAACAACCTTCTAAAACCATCCATCAACCAAAAGTACAAATGAAAACTCTTGCTCGGATTTGTCACGAAGCTCTCAATGATAACCCGATCATGAAAACCTGAATGCCAAGCAAACGTCAAGCCGTAATAAACTCCCATTAAGGGCAAGAGCATTTGTGTAAGCACCTAAAGTACAAGCAAAACCTCCACGCCAAACACCCTTTGCTATCACGTATCAAACCTCGAGATAAGACCCGGATTTCCTTTACTGACTCCATATGTATTCACCTTCACCCAATCTTGTATTGGGGCTTTCAAGAAATTGTCACATCCTGCATCACTTCTAGCTTAATTATACGTACTACATATCTTTGGTTCCTATATTAGAGAATGAACAGTGTTATAGATGTTTGCTTGTGAAGTTTTTGTTGCATGTGGAGTTGTCGCTAACACGGTAACAAATCATTATTTACTCGTTGGCATAATATAAGAGTCTCTTAAATTAAGTATTTATGGGATGAAGTGGAGGGAGTTAAGTTGCAAGAATTTGGAGAAATATAAGAAAAATGCTTAGAATTATTGCACCTTCTATTTTGGGAATTTTCGGACTCTATTTTGATTGGAAACAACGACCAAAATCCATCAGCTGCCCATGATTAAATAGAGAGGGATGGTTTGGTCTATCTACCTCCATAAAATGGAATTATTGGAAATTCAAATTGGCACCTCCAGCTTTTGAAATCGATCTGATTCGAAATAGGTGGCGTTGGATAGGATGGTATACGTAAAAATAAATCGATTCTAAAGAGAGACGATCGCGGCAATGATCGAACAAAATCTCACATCAGAAATAGAAATGATGTATTTATGGCTCATTTGTAAGATGTGAATCCCTATACATGCATGTATGACACATGTTCAAATCGTGCGGCCCAATGTGATGAATTTAGGCGGAAACGGACAATATATATAGTATTGAGCCTAGATATAATAGTAGTATTTACAGATTGCCCAACACCAAAATCCAATACCATATTGATATCGTTTTCTCTAGCAAAAATCCATCACTTCCAAATCAAATCGCAGCATTTGAAGTCTTTATTCTCCACAGCTACAAATGGTTATTTAACACTACGTTGTTGTAAACAAATGTCGTTTGGCCGCTCATGCCCTGTCTAGCCGCTCAAAATAAAAAAATTCAATTTGACTTGATTAAATTGTCTAAATTCACCTAAGCACTCAAAATCTAGCTTATTTCTGATTAATTTCTCAACCAATTCCAATAAGTTTTCGAAGGTTTTCAGCCACCCAACCAAAACGCAATGTCTTTTACTACGGTAAGACTAATTATCCTTGATTCCTAGATCTCGTAGGTCGACCAGCCAGATTATCGTCCTAGCATTAATGTTATGGCTCCGCCACAAAGTACATAAACCAAACAATTAATGTACTTTTCATTAATTTTAGTTTTAAGACTAAATTATTTTCCTACTAACCTCTGCGAGACCTTAACAAACCCACGTGGCACCTTAAATCACCGTTGGAAAGTCTCAATCAAAACAGGTCTTCACTTCATCATATGCAACTTCTACACACTCTTGTCTTATATATTTATATTATAATATAATAATACTACACACCAACTCTTTCTTCTCCAAAATCAAGAAAAAAACAAAACAAAAAAAGCATAAATTTCTTTTCCTTTGGGGTTCTCCAAAAAAATGGGAAGAGCACCATGTTGTGAGAAAATAGGACTGAAAAAAGGAAGATGGACTTGTGAAGAAGATGAAACCTTGACCAATTACATTCTTGCTCATGGTGAAGGTTCTTGGAGATCTCTCCCCAAAAATGCGGGTAATTGTTTAATTCCCCATTTTTCGTTAAAAAGTTTCGGTTTAGTGGTAAAACGGATTCATCTCGGGTACTTACATGGAATGTGGGTTCGAGATACAATAAAAGAAAGTGAGAAACCAACAATGATCCTCTTAAATCTTTGTTGGAGCAATAAAGTTTTAGGATTCGATCCTCACATTTGAAAATGAAAGAATTTGTGTGGTTAGTACTATCACCATTAGAGATGGAAACCATCTGAAATGGTCACCGTGGATAATAGCGCATTTCCTTACGGACAAAAAAAATATGTTACTTATATTTGTGTACTAATAATTAATTGCTTGCTTAATTGATCAATTTTTAGATATAATTCATATTTTAATGACATAGAATTATTTTTGTTTTTTAATTGGTGAAGGGCTATTAAGATGTGGCAAGAGTTGTAGATTGAGATGGATTAATTACTTGAGAGGTGACTTGAAGAGAGGCAATATTACTAGAGATGAAGAAGAGCTCATTGTTAAGTTGCATTCAGCTTTGGGCAATAGGTATCTTTTCTTTCTTCAATCATGTTTTTTGTTTATTGGTTTTATCTATTTTACATGAACACTTCTATTTACTAACGTGTTAATATTCACGTATGTTTTCGTTGTAAAGTTATTATGAAATTATGTTTCAATAATAATATTTCCGTATCATCTGGTATAATATATCCTCTAACAGAATTCATTCTAAAAGGGGCAGTTCTAAACGATGTTTTGTTAGGAAAAAGAATTCAAGAGTGCTACAATATTTGCACTTTGAATTATCTTCACTTTGAATTATCTTTTAAGTTCTGCCATTGTCCTTTTGGTTAATGCCAAATCATATTAATTAACAGAAAATATAGTTGAAATATGGCGGGGACTTGTAGGACCACTTTTTTGTTCATTAGTAATTGCTAATTATGATTAGTATTTATCATTTTCTTTCATGATTAATAAATTTAAAGTATTACTACTACTACCTTGCAATTTGTCACCAAAAGAATAAATAAAATATAAAGTATTTTGGTAATATAAATTTAAAGTATTACTCCTAAGGAGGAAAATAAATATTAATTGAGAAAATATTCTATTGGAGGACATTAATGTACAATTTTGCAGCACATTTATGAATGAGAAACACTATACAAAACAGCTGCAAATTAATTAGGAACCATATTCTTTATTTATATTTCACATTGCAATTTTGCATACTGCATCGATGTGATTAGACATTATGTACTGAATTTTCTTACCCTACAATACATGCATGTCCTTTTATTGTTTCAGTTAGATTTTAATTACTTAGAGGTATTAGAATAAAAATTATACCATTTACAGAAATAATTTGCATTCATATAACACAAATTTTTTTATCTCAAACTACATTTACATTATATATAAGATATTAGTATATTCTAAATGGAGACTGTCTTTAGATTTTTATATATGATTATATCATGCATTTCTCCTTCTAGCGTGTCTTATCTATAATGATAAGTGTCATGGGTATCGGATACTTATACAGTGTCGCTATAACGAAATAAATAAAGTCTTGTATATAAAAGAGTTTGAGATAGGAATATGAACTAAACAGTTAACCGTGATGGATACAAGTATATATAACCTCTTGAAAACTCTCTATCCAAACCCGATCATATATATCATGAAATAATTGGCCTAGTCGTAGTGTTAGTCGGCTTGTCTTAGTGAATCGTGTATTTTTCTTTTTAGAGATTACAATCCTTAATCCTAATAATTTTTTTATTGTTTATTCAATTTCTAGGTGGTCGGTCATAGCTGCAAATTTACCGGGACGGACAGATAATGAAATAAAGAATTATTGGAACTCCCATTTGAGCCGAAAAATCTATAGCTTCACCAAGACCAAAACCCTCTCCACCACTACAATTATAGCCAATGTTGGAGGCAAAAGAAAATCAAGATCAAACACAAAAAAGAATTCCAAGAAACCCAAATTGTCAACTGAAAAAACCCTAGAACCCAAAGAATCATCATCATCATCATCATGTTCATCATCTCAACATGATCAAGAAAACCAAGAAATGGGTTTATTGGCCCAAGAAAAGGGTCCCAAGAATGATCAAAAGGAAGGTATAAATGATCAAGAAGAAATGTGCCCTACAAATGAAGGTGAAGGAGAAGTTTGGGGACCATATGAATGGCTAGACAGTGAAATAAATCGCCTTAAATATGCTCTGCAAACTACTAATGATCTAGCCATTGATGAACATGACAAAGAAAGGGGAATTGGCTTTCTTCAAATCAAAGAAAGTGGTGAGATTGAGAGCAACTTGGATGTAGAAATGGCCGGAACGGGTGACTCTTTAGAGAGAGAAAGTAATGCTACTACTATTTGTATAAGTGATTACTTAGAGAGAGAAAGTAGTAGTGTTAGTGTTGTTACTCCTTCAACTAGTATAAGTGATTATTTAGAGAGAGATAGTAACGTTACTACTAATGATATATATAATTGTTTAGAGAGAGAAAGTCGTAGAGTTATTACTATCGCTACACCTAGTAGTGTAAGTAGTTGTTTGGAGAGGGAAAGTAGTAGCGTTACCACTTCAGCTACCGGGAGCTCTAATGGAGAAAGCGGGTCACCATTAAATTTAGAGTTTGATAAAGAACTAATGTATGATTTTAGGTTTGATTGGGATGGGAGTGATGATATTGTTGAACTATGGGATGAAGGGGACAAGACTTTGTCTTGGTTATGGGATTAACTATATAGTAGATTCCAAAGAAGTTAATATTTAGTTTTAAATAAGGGAAAATAAATAATATATTGTCAACTATCAATTTTTTCAATTTTATTGATTAAGTCATTCATTTTAGGGATAAGTTTAAAAATAATGTTTGTGATTTTGTAAGTTTGCAATTAGAGGTCTGTGGTTTACCAATTTGCATATAAAGGTATGTTGTATGAAGTTTTTTTGCAAAATAAGGTACCCTAAATTACAACTTTACGTTTCAATTCCATTAAAGTATATTTCGTATTTTTTAAGAAAACGTACATTTACATATCGATAAAACATATCATTTAATGACATTTCTCACTCTCAAATCGAAATCATAAATCATATTATGGACGTTTTACGTTCTTTTATAATTTGACGATTTACAGACTAATTTGACGTTTAAGTCTATTTTACAACTTGCAATTCGATTTGAAGGATCAATATTTTGTTAATGTAGAGATATAAGTTGTTTAAAAGATACAAATATCATCAAAACTTAATAATGTGATTTCAGATACTCTGTTTTGTAAAAATATTCATATCACATACCTCTATTTGCAAAACAAATCATATCACATACCTCTGTTTGCAAACTGTTAAACCATAGACCCCTTATTTGAAAATTGAGTAAACCACGAGCATTATTTTTGAACTTATCCCTTCATTTTATTAATTTAACTAGCAATTAATTATAATCGTATACATTAAATCTATTGAAATTATGAGCGCCAATTTTGTTTATCAAATTGTAAAAAGATTGTAACGCCTTCATCTATCCTTGAAACCACTCATGCATTGATAATTCAGAATTGAAACGACACACTATATATAAATATATCAATATTTATTCGTTCTCAGCACTCAAATATGAGGAAGGGAGGGAGAGAAGGGTCAAGAGGGACATTGACTACCTAACTTCAAGACGGAATGAAGAAATATCTATCAATAATTCTATTTTATTGAAAATGTCATGGATTTTCATTACTGAAAGGATTTTTCCTTGATATATGCATGAAGCATTCTAATTAATTATGTAAAATGCTCTCTAGTATAGAAAATTAGTCTCTTATCAATATCATTGAAGTGAATTGAACTGAGCTGGGCTGAATTTAAATGCACTTACTAATGTCAAAACTAATGAACATAATTGAAATGAAATAAAATGTTAATAAGTATTGACAAAGAATAAAGAACGAAAGCTTTAGGCATACATTAAGTGTACTAATTAAATATATATGATTATATATTAAATTAGGTAGCATTGATCAATGATGGAAAACTTGCCCTTTTTGGCTTTTTGTATGAAAATGGGCCAAAAGTCATGCATAAATGGGATATTTAATTACACCATCTTCATTTCACTGTCTTAATCTAAGTCATCCTCACCTAAAAAGGGCAAAGATTTGTGGACTAAGTTGTTGTTTGTGTGGTAGCTTTTAGCACCACAACCTCAAAATTACTGCCTAAAGAGTGGCATACCAAACATCCTGAGGACAAAAACTCACTTTTAGATGAGTTACGCCTTAACTGTTTAGAACTCGTCTAAACACTCAAAATTTATCCTCCAAATGATCGGTCAAACTCATTAGATGCTCAAAATCCGACCAGTCCTCTACTAATCTCTGGATATAATCCGATTAAATTACGAATGTGCTCACTCGCCCTATTAGCACCCAGGGCGTTTTAATACACTAAACAAATGATATTAATACGTGCTTTTAACTCGCATCCATTACAAAACTTCGATTATCGTTCTAAACTTTTAAAAGTCACAAATGTATAATAGTTTCATAATTTTTATCCAAAAATTAAAAACGCATACTATCTTTTTATCAAGTTGCACAAATTGGTATATTTAGAGCAAGCGGACAAAACAATGGAGCCATTGATAACTATTGATACAATTGAGTTATAAGATGACAAAAAAAGAGAGTTGAAGCCTCTATTTTATGTTTCATTTTTGGTTGATGTAGCTCCGACATTTTAATGTGACTTATTGAGTTCTCGATCATTTAAATTAACAATCATCTCTCAATTCATATAAAATAGTTAATAATATAAAAGCAACTCATAGATATGGAAATTGACTAATCCAAGCTTTCAATATAATGAATTTAATTTACTTCTAACAATTGAATGAAGTAATGAATTGTGCAACAATGATCAGAAACCTTACAGATGATACACGCAAAAATAATAGGCATGCTCTAAGTAGTGCCAAAACACCAAATGTTTCGGCTGCAACAATCATCGAAACACCAATACGTTAATCTTGAATTCCATCCATGTGATCGTGCAAGCACACATCATACAGCTAACACTCTATAAACACATCTTCCACGATTCAGAAGGCAATAAATGATGATGAAGCAATGATTTGGTGCAACAACAATGACCCGGAAGTCGAAACTTTGCATACGCAAGAACACCAAGTATGCAATTTAGATATCCAGCTGTCTGATCAAGCTAACATTAACAATAATGATAGCCAAGTACATCTGCAACTACCTCATCCAGTAGCGTATTATAGATCTCTTTTTCCATCTCTGCTCTAAATGAAAATGCATCATCTTCAAACTCCAGCCATCTCCCGAGCGGACTGCTCATATCATTGTCTACAAGTTCATCTACCATCCAATCCCCCATGCTTTTCCATGACGAGATCTCCTTCAACACTTCTTCAGCTAACCGTTCCTTTCTTCTCACCGTCAGCAAACCTTTCGACCATTCTTTATATCCAGCCCCAACATACTGTCCGCATCTCATTCGCAAGCATTCGCTGACACAGTCAAATATAACCTTTCGCTCTAGTCTAGACTCCGCATCATCGCTAAAAAACCCATCTTTTCGACTTTCTAATTGGTTGAAGAGATGGGGACTTATGATCTCACTAGAAAGACCCAATGCATAGTCCCGGAACATAAATTCCAGATTATAGAGTATCTTCTGCACATAGTTTATTTCCCAATCGCTTGATCTTGTTAAATCTGTCACCGCTACTGTACTAGTATGCTTTCCAGCTGCAGTGCCATTAGATGTTGAAGAAGCAGAATCTGATAAATCAGCATCAATGTAATTGAAATTTGGTGAGGAACTGAACCCAAGATGAGCTTGAATAGATGATGAACATTGTTTGCTTCCTGCAAATTGATATAATTTTTATGTACTTGAAACACGTATAAAAATATCCGGATTACAACTATTTAGTTTCAAGAATAATTGGTCACGTGACCTTCCTTACCTTCAGTGCTGCTACAATCTGTGCTGTCTAAAGAGCAACTAGTTTCGGTTGAAAAGGATGGTTCAAGAACAGAAACCGGGCTAGGACGTCTGTGATCAAGCAGCTTTCCAGAATCATTAGATTTGCTGCTGCACTCTACCATCTCATCAACTCCCTAAAAAGTTACACGTTGCATTAGAAACGAAGAGATATAATAACTTCTATTATCAAAGAAACACATACACGCACGCACTCCAACAATTGATTACCTGAAACTTTTTCAATCTGAGTGGCTCAAAATTAGTTGAGAAGGCATCAGAACAGAAACTGCTACCAAATTTATCAACTTGTGACTCACTCCGATTCTTCTGATGGTGAAATATCGGTGTACTGCCTCCTGAATTAACAGTCGGTGATAGATCGTGCAAAAAAGATGCGGAACCCAACCCTTTGACAGAATGGTGGCTGGAAGACTGTACACTATTCGTTAATTCCCGTAACTTCTGATCTAAAAGACTACTCAAAGCATCACCCCCTATCACATTATATCCAACTGAAGAAAGCTTCATACTATCCGTGTCAAGCAACAATCTCTTGCCTCGATTATCCAGGGAAACGCCGCTGTTTTTCTGTACCAGCTGACCAGATGAATCATAGCCATGCATAGATCTTGTTAAGGGAGCTGTAAATGTAAATGAAACAACATCAACTCCTTTCTTCTTCTTGCTTTCTTCCGTCCAGCTAAAATGTCTATCCATGGCAGGTTTAGATTCAATTTCTTTCTGATTATTCTCCACATTATCAGAAACCCGGTTTTTCTGTGTCTGCAAATTCCCATCCATAGTTCGTTTCTTCCTCGGAAGTCCTTTCTCACTATCTGTTGTTTCTGAACCGAACTTCCTGGTTCCGGTTTTAGAGCCACCGGTTTTACCCAAAGTTTTGTGCCGCAAAGAAGAATTGGTAGACAGAGCCTTTCTAGAGTTCGTGCTGGAAGCTGCTGGCTTTGATGACTTTTCTCTATCCATAAAGGAATTCTGTTTCTGATTGTTCTGCCTAAGAACTCCGGAAGCAGTATGAGTTGAAGATTTTCTAGACAAACTTTTTTGAGCATTTGGTTGGCTTCTGAAGCTGTGGATAGAAATATCCTCATTCTGTTCTTTATGGCTGACCAAGCCGCTGCTACTTATACTCAAACTTTCTCGTCGTTGAACGTTCACTTTTGCTTGTATTGCAAGAGAGATGGACTTTCCTGTCTTCCTTGAACTAGAAGAAGAACCATCTTCTCTCTCGGGTAAAGCCCTGAACGAGGCGGAATTGTCCGCCGAGCCGTTCCAGCTCTTGTTCAAAGGCTGCCCCTTAAGATACTTGGCAGCATTTGACTCAACTGGTCTTTGAGAAGCTTTCTGAAGCCTGGATGTCCTGTTTGGAGCTTCCGCTTTTTCTTTCAAATCTCGAGCTTTTGGTGGTACTGTAGATGGTCCAACTAGTGACATTCTCTGTGAACACTCCACTTTTTCTTTGAGATCCCGTACTTTCAGAGGTACTGAAGAAGATCCAGACACGGACATCCTAGTTCTAACAGTAGCTTGTGGGGTAGGCTCGATAATTCTCGAAGCAGCTTCCATGATGTGGGCTGCAGTTCTACTTGGAATGAAGCCGGGACTCTTGATAGGAGATAAAAGTTTGTGATGAGTTATTGGAATCGATTTAGCGGATCTTGGAGGCAAAGTTTCAGTTTGGAATTTTTCAATAGGTCTGCTTAATATTTTTTGAGGCTTCGTGTCCATAAAGTTCCGAGGAGCATCCTCCTTACTGAGCAGGTTCCCGGAATACATGATTTGAGGATCATTGCAATACTCAAAATGCTTTCTCCTTTGAGAAGAAGCATCCCGAAGGGATTGTGTATCCAAAAATGGGGTAGAGTTCGGTTCAGAACAAGTTGATGTTGGCATGGAATCTAATCCCATAAGCCTGGCTACTACTCCTGGGGCCTTAGCTCCGAATCCATCATCGTCGGTTACCGATGAAGCACAACTATAATCACTCCTCTCCCTTATGCTTTGTCCTTCCATAGGTTCGTCCTCATCCATCTGTTGAAGTAACACGGCTCCGTTAGATACATAACCGAATAGGGAACTACACAAGAAGAATGACAACGAGAACAAAATGTCATACCAGGTGAAGCCGGGTCATCGGGAAGTTCCCATCCCTTCTCTTTCCTTGCTTTAAATTTTCTGTGCACAATGGAAAACAAAACCCGCCATTGGTGACCCTAGTTAGACTGATTTCTTTATCATTTAGTTTGCATAAAGAGAGCATAAAAGAGATATAAATACCTGGTAATTCTGACTTGTTGGAGAATAACTTCTTCCTGGATTTTGCAGTCCAATCAAACAATTGAAAGAAACCACCTACGTAACCTCCTCCGTTTTTTGAACTTTCTTTCTCAACGCCCATTTTGTAGTAATCTGAATCAGCGCTCAGTTTATGGGTTTATATAGTACAAAAGGAAAGAATCACCGTCCATCTGCAACATGTTTTAGACAAATAACAGTTCAGTTTTCCAACTCATTTGCCTTTCTCTGTATAAATATACGCTTACACTCACACACATATTCAAAAACAACGCAGATATTTCCATAAAGCACAATATTTAAGAGACTATAAGATGAAGGTAAACTAGTGGTTCATACTCAGATTCCTTTCATCTATTATAGAACATATTCGAGCACAGACACAAAATACAATACAAAACACATTCATAAATGGCATGCCCTGTGCTTCATCCAATTTTGTTCACCTACTCATACAGTCATGCTAATGAAGCGATAATTTAAATTTGTATCTTTCTATTCTTGTCATTCGTCATTGTGAGGTATAACTATAAGACAACACGAGTCATGAAATAAAATTTTATAAGCTAAGAACAACCTAGTAGTAGTAGCTTCCTCAAACCTTCATTTGCTGAATCAAGCTAACCGAGCTTGAAAACGATCTTATACTACAATACAACAATTACTACAATCAAAATCATCATTACAACACCCAGTTCCCTAAACTGTAAGTCAAAATAATCGAGCTAGAAATGACCTTATATTATAACACCGCAATTGCTGCTATCAAAATGATCACTTCAATACCCATTCCCCTAAACTCCAAGTCACATTAGTCGAGCTAGAAAAGAATCTATATATCCGAGTCCGTATCAGTGTCCAAGCAACCTAGCCGTAACCCACTCTCATCTCTCATTAGCCTCAAACAATTTCTATAGAACTAATTGTCGGATGAATTCCCGACATCATTACTCGCTAAGAAGTAGGAAAATACTAGAATCTAGCTAAAAATAATCTGCTTTATCTTTTAATCTGCCATAACCCTATGTTACACAGCACTTCCCTTTACTAGCATACCCATACCATGTCTGTGTCTCTTTCACGTATCTATGTCCGACACCGAGTCCATATCAGTGTCCAAGCAACATAGACATAAGACCTTTGATCTCTCATTAGCCTCACAACTTTTCTATAGAACTAACCGTTGGATGTAATTTCGACATCACGACTCACTAGTAAGTAAGAAAACACAAGAATCTAGCTAAATTAATCTGCTTCTCTAGTTAAGAAACTCGAATATAACAGCTCATTACACTGATAACCAAACAGCCCTCCAAACAAAAACAAATTCAAAATAAACTACAATAAAAAAAACCACCCGGGAACTAAAACTTTTCTCAATTGGGTACTACATTTTCTCAACATCCAAACAAAATTCCCCCAAAAATCAAACTTCTAGCAACAAATCATAACATACATAAGATTAATGAGTACCCCATTTCACAAATTTAACTTCTGAAACAAAAACCCAATTCAAATTTACCTCAAACAAAGCAAACCCCCCATGAAAACAGTCAGAAAAACACCAGCAAAAGAATCAAGATGGTCTCTTTTCTTCTTTTTACAGCTTAGGTCTCTGAAAACACAATCTGGGTGTCAAAATTAGAGTTTTATGAAGAAAAAGATGATAAATTTGAAGGATTTGCAGAGTGAAATTTAAGATTTTGGGGTCAGAGGAAAGCTAATACTGAGAGAGAGAAATGGAGTCGTCGTTCAAATGCATTAAATTGTGACAGACGGTTTGTTTTTTTATATAAATAATTGATATTTTATTTTTGTTATTATTTAAAATTAAAAAGTTATAACGTCTCTTTATCTAGAGGGAGGGATTTCAAATTTGTAAACGAGGAATAAGTTTTTGATAGAGGTAGTGATTGGTGCATGGAGAAGTTTGTGCTGCTTGATTATTTGGTTGACACGTGGTGGGAAGGGAGGATGGGGTTAATTACAAATTTAGGCAATTTCTAAAGGTTTTACATATGTAACCCTTTTTGCTCTTTGCTTCTAGACATTTTTAAGCATTTTATATAAAATTGTCTTTATATTTGTTCTCTTTTATCTTCCTTCGTTTCTTATTAGTTTTGTTCCTAAGAACATCATTTATCCGCTTTCAAAAAAAAGACGACACATGTTTGGAAAACAAAAGCAAAAATAATAACAAAAGGTATGATTGTCTTTTCTCTTCCTCTCTCTCTCTTTCATTGATGTTTGTTTAGTTTGTAGTGTCTGTCGATGTAGTGCTCGTTGTTGTAGTATCATTGTATCATTGTGCGTGTAGTATTTGTAATGCTCATAATGTCTATCGTGCTTGTTACATTGTCGTGCCATTATGTTTGTAGTGTATGTCGTGCCTCTCGTGATTATCGTGTCATTGTGCTTGTAGTGTCCATATAGCTCGTGATGTTTGTCGTGTTTGTCGTGTCGTTATGATTCTAATGTGCGTAGAGCTTGTAAAGTTTGTCGTGCCTCTCGTGATGCTTTGCATGTAGTATGTAACGACCCGATCTGGAGTGGGTGGCGCCGGGGTAGGAAGACATGTACAAGGGGCGGCCCAAAGGAATGGCGATGGGGACAAAAATGAATTGAATCTCACATAGAAAATAGAGAGGGGATGATTGTGGCCTATAAGTGATATGTGGACTTAATACATGCATGACGCGTTTTAAAGCCGTGAAGCCCAATGGTGACAGATGTGGGCCAGAACAAACAATATCTACATGGTATTGGGTCTGGGTGTTACAACTGGTATTAGAGCCGACTCTCTACGAACGATGTGTGGTTCAGGGACGAACCAATTGGAAGTTGGTGGGCCTGTAACGACCCGGTCCGGAGTGGGTGGCACCGGGGTAGGAAGATCTGTACAAGGAGCGGTCCCAAGGTATGGCGATGGGAACATGAATGAACTGAATCCCACATCGAAAATAGAGAGGGATGACTGGAGCTTATAAGTGATATGTGGTGCATGACGCGTTTTAAAGTCGTGAGGTCCAATGGTGACTGATTTGGGCGAAATTGAACAAATCTACATGGTATTGAGCCTGGATGTTAACAAATCTACATGGTATTGAGCCTGAATGTTACATAGTATGCATAGAGCTCGTCTGTCATACCTCTCGTGCTTGTGGTGTCGAAAAGGCTATAGTAGCAATTTTGTATGAAAAGCTTCAAAGTATCTAAATTGTAAAGTAAAAAGCCGTGTGAGCTTCATATGTAAGAGTCCGCTTAAAACTGGGGTAGATTTGTAATTAACCTGAATAAGAGGTTTAGGAGTCGAGAGGACACGTGGCAGACAATGAACGGAGAGATGAGTGCATATCAAAGAACGGGAAGCTCTGTAATCCAGATCCGTTGTCTGGCTTATTTGGATTCTCTTAAAAAATTGAAAATTAAAAATCACTAATAATTAAAATTTTGAATTAATATATTTAAATCTTAATTATTATAATGTTATGTCAAAAAACTCTTAATTATGATTCATCACATCATGACGAAATGTTGTTAAGTAATTGGGGAAAAAAACAAAATCATTCTGAGGCTCCCATTTTTGAATTTTTTGTTGATCAAATTATTGATTTATTAATTTAAGAGGTAGATTTATCAATTAGTTACAGCCTAATTTATATGTTTATTAATGTACAGTTGGATGGTTATTCCACTCTTTACAAATTTATAAAGAAAAAAGTTAAAATAAATTGTAGGGAAATTTACAAATACAAGCTTTTGTGGTTTTGTGGATTTACAATAACGATTCTACGTCCGAATTCGGGGCCTTCCGTCTACGAAGTCTTCAGTTTGAGAGATTCTATGGTCGATTAGGTAAAATGTTTCGATTAATGAAATATAAAATGTTTACTATTGCATTTGAAAATTATTGATATAAAGAATAAAATCATACATTTGTATCTATTAGATTGCCAATATAATAGAATATAAAAACTATTAGATAGCCACTCATCCCAAAATTATTTTCAATTACATTTTTTGTAGAGTGGTATGGGTTTCGGTTACATTAATTATTAGGATCTTAATTAATTATAAGTAATCATATATAAAAATAAATAAGTTTGTAATGAGTGGTATAGGTTTTTAGTCGCTTAAGTTGAAGTATTGTGTTTAAATTGTTGCATATCCATGAAATCTTAATTGGACTATAAGTACTTAAATGATGTCTGGACAACCTTAAATTAAATAATTTGACTAATTATAAGTGTCTAGTTTAATAAGTAGGAAGACAAGTAATCCTAATTCGTAAATGAAAATGCCAAGTTTTGTAATTAACCCCTTAAAATTGCAATGTCTATCAAATATTGCAATTTGAAACTTCGCTAAGGAATACGAGTTTTTTCGTTTGGCATAAAATGCAAACTTTTATTCCTTGTTAAATAAAAATGATGAACAATCAAAACATAAAACTACACATGATAAAAACTCATTTTCTTTAGTGAGGTTCATTTCCTATTAAATGTTAAGCGCTTAGGATTCTAATGCTAAGTACACAATAACTAAATATGTTACTAATTACTTTGTTTTCTGCCTAGAATCTGTAAAATACCAAAGCACTCGTATGATCTATATATGGTGTTTTTGTACTTGTGTAAACCGTCGTAGCAAATATCAACTCAAAATAGAGCTTTTGGGTCATTCACGATGTGCGGGAGATTGATTTGTATGCCTTGCTTATGAGAGTGCATTCCTCTACTAACTTTTTAAAGTATCGTGAAATGACTTTATATATAAACTTTTGAAATGCTCTCAAGTTTAAATTGCATGATAGAAACTTATAACTTGAACAAAATCATACTAAAATGTCTAAATTTGAGCACAACTTTCTCATTCATTATTTATCTGCTTTGAACTTGTAATCTATTTTTGCAAAAATATCATGAAATACGATATATTAACATATTACAAATTAGTCTAAACTTTATCAACTTAAATATTTAAAAAATCATTTTTCCAACAAAAACCGTAATCAAAATCTTAATTAGAAATTTAAAGAGGATAAAAACCAATGTTTATCAATGTGATGTTATTTCATTAATAATCTCCGTGAAACAAGAAGATGAATAAACTAAATTACAGAAAATCTCAATTATATAGTTAACTAATTGAAAACCCTCTTTCTTTTTTCCTCACAAATGGAATTTTTCAAGTCACACAATTGCGCTTAAATTAAATGATAACCACTAGACAAAAACCGATACGGTTGTTTCTATTACAAAATGTCAAAGAAAGAAACAGAATTAGCGACGAAAAACAAAGATTTTTAGCCGATTAATTGGTGGCCTAATATCGACTATCTATAAACATACTCACAATACTTATTTTTAATCCATCGGAGACTATTCTTGACGGAAGCTTTAAGTTTACCTTCGACGGCATAGCTTCTATATTTCACCACCCGGCGTTGCCTTTTCATTTCTGCGTCAGCGCAACTCCAAGGCGACACATAAGCCCCGCTACTCGTTTGCGTCGACGATGAGGACGACGACCCTGCCGGTCTTGGCACCACTTGCATCGGTTGAGGAGGAGGAGGAGTAGCAGCAGCAGGTGCCGGTGCCTTTTTCGGCTTCTCAAAATTCCAGTCCCCGTCGCAAAATTTATGATGCGCGTCGCGAAATTCTTCCATTTCTTTCCCTTCTTTTGGCGGCGGATCGGTTTTTGTGCCGCTAGTTTTTGCCATATTGTGAGGAAAAATGTATCAATATTAACTAAAGTTAAGAATTTATAGATTAGGTCAGGCCAGTAAATTTGAGAGGAAAATTTTTAGATTTTTCTTTATAAAATTGACCTGACCTGGAATTTGTAATCAATAGAAGTAAAATGTAATAATGAAGAGGGAAAAAGGATTAAGAGAGGAAAGTAGTTTGAATTAAGGGAATGTGACATTCATTTCCTAAAATTTTGGAGGTTTATTAGCTGAATTTGGATTTTATTTTTCCTAAATTTGCTCAATATTGAAGATTAATATATAAACAGCTAACATTTTCTAATTTTGTGTCTTTAAATGCGTGATTGAAGGAATTGCTGAGGTTCTCACATTATACGTTTGTTCTTTAGAGTATTGGCATATTGAAATTTATTTACTCTTTTTACAAATTAAGATAATCTCTTTTAAACAAATAAAGATTTGTAGTTTAAGGTACAAAGTAAGGAGCTGAATTCCATTAGACGGGCTACGCTAGGCCAACAAAAATTCACTTTAGCTAAGACATCAGCTACCATATTTGTTTACTGCTTAATATGGATGACACCAAAAACGTTACAAATTCACTCTTGCTAAGCGACGAATGTCCGTATTATGGGACTTTATCCACTCTAGAGTGAGTATGTCTGACCGTTCACAACAATCACACTTGGTTCTTCATCAATCATCATTAGATATAAACTTGTTGAGTCACACTTGGTTGGATCAAATTCATTAGTTATTGATCATCGGTGTTATCAACTTCCGACACGATAACACGGTTTGTATAACCCGTTTGACACAATTCATTGGACATAAATTGTCATTTTTATCATTATTTATACCATGTATATTCACATAAAATCTATAAATACACATAACTCGTTTATGATCCGTCAATTCATTATAACACCCCCTTCACGTGAATACTATCCGTTTTTTTTTTATACAATGAAAGATGGGCCCGAAAATGTGATAAATGAGGCCCATCTCATTGAGCCCAAACACACGTGTACATCACGTGCAAAACTCCGAACCAGTTAACATCCATACGCCTCCAGCGCACGTAAGCGCAACCTCCAAACCCAACATTTCCCAATCATGGGCCTACTTAAATTAATCCAGGCCCACACTCAATCCAACGGCCAAAATCTTCCCACACCCTTCACAACTTCACAAATCCACACGGCGCACGATAGATTTTCTCCGATTAGAACAGTTATCGTTCTCCCGAGTATGCGCGTTGCTCCTCCTCCTTTCTCTCTCCTCGCCCCCGCCAGATTCGTCATCTCTCCGTCACTTTCAAATTTCAAGGTCGTTATTGACCGTTATACCCCCGCGCTTCAGGTTCGTTAATTGGTGTAGAAATGTCTGTTAGGTTTTGGTTTTTGTTGCTAATTTCGTTGAAAATGTGCATATTCTGTTTCTAGATAGTGGTAGTAAAAGACGTTAGGCGCTAGTCGGGTGGATTAGGTGAGGACTAATTGGAGATTAGTCGGGATATTATACGGAGATAAGTCGGATTTTTAGCGCTTAGCTGGCTAGACGGCTTTCATTTATAATAGTGGTTTTAGATATGGTGCTAGAGCTATGTGTGTCGGATACTGACACGGAAAATGTTATTTTTAAAACATAACTTTTATAAAATAGCCTTAAAATTAAAATGTACGGTGTTGGACATGGACACACAACGGGTAGGTTGGTAAAGACAATTCTACGTAACATAGGGTGCTAGTGAAGCTTGCTTGTATGTCTTTGTATGCTTACTGATTCGGAAGTGTTGGGATTTTGGAAGGAGAGATTGTTGTTGTTTGAAAACGAGGGATTTGGTTTCAAAATGTTTAGTAGGAGTGTCAATTTTGTGCGAGTTGTCGTGTTCGTGTTGTGTCAATTACCCGGTTAGTGTTAGATTAGTATTAGTTAATCCAATTTGAAAGCTTTGCGTGCCACATTTAAGTTTAGGACCTTATATTTGAAAATATTAAAAGATATGGTATTACTTCTTGATAGCGGGAATTGATCGTGGCTTTGTAATGGTTGAGTTCGCTCCAAATCACCTGTAGTTGCGTTAATTAAGCGTGCCTTGAAGGTATAGTGTCCCTCTATTTACAGAACGTAGGCGTGGTTATCTTGTCCTAACAGGGCTTAGTATCTGACTAACTAGGATCCTTGTTGAGTAGGAATATTTGATAAATAAAGGGAACTATGTGGCAACGTATTACTGATCCGTTATCATAATCAGACTCGGCGATAATCTCCTTTCATAATAAGCGTTGTATCCTGATTATGAGTGTTTTAGTGAATAGGAAGAACGTTAGTTAGGATGACGTAGCGATTCTTATGTTAGAGAATGAATAGGATCTAGCCACGTGTCCTAGTTCATTTAGGCGGACATCACTTGTAAATACTCGTGTATCTATTGGAATAGCAAATTAGCTCTCACCATGCTGAAATTTGATCCAATTCTATTTAAGAAACCTCTAATCTGCTTACTGTATGTTACTATGTTGAGTTTCTTTAAGTTTCGTGTCATTTTCGAGTTTTCAGGTTAATCTTAACACAACCTAAAGATGTCTGTGCCAACCCAAAAAAACATTAACTGAATTCGTGTCGTGTTGCTGGATTGTGCACACAGTTGTTACCTAATGCTTACGGTTTAGAAGCAATCATAATCAATTTTTTCTGCAGGTCTAATATCGGATCTTATCCGTTGGTGAAATAATGTCAGAAGGAACAAGTATGGTGATAGAGTCTTCTGAAAATGGCACAGATATATCTCAAGATGATGCAGGCAACTTGGAAGAAATACCCGAAGACACGATACTGTCTCGGCAGACTTCAGTGAACCTCATTCCATTTATAGGCCAGAGATTTGTCTCCCAAGATGCTGCTTATGAATTCTATTGCAGTTTTGCAAAACAATGTGGCTTTTCCATTAGACGCCACCGAACTCGTGGGAAGGATGGTGTTGGCAGAGGGGTTACAAGGCGAGATTTTACTTGCCATCGCGGTGGTTATCCCCAAATGAAACCATCTGAAGATGGAAAGATGCAGAGGAATCGTAAGTCATCACGTTGTGGCTGTCAGGCATATATGAGAATTGTGAAGCGAGCAGATTTCGATGTCCCTGAATGGCGTGTTACGGGATTTAGCAATATCCATAACCATGAATTGGTGAAATTGAATGAGGTGCATCTCCTTCCTGCGTATTGCACCATATCTCCTGATGATAAGAGTCGGATTTGCTCGTTTGCGAAAGCTGGAATGTCTGTGAGACAGATGTTGAGGTTGATGGAGATAGAGAAAGGCGTGAAGCTAGGTTGTTTACCTTTTACAGAAATTGATGTGAGGAACCTACTGCAGTCATTCAGAAACGTCAATCGAGATCATGACGCTATCGATCTTATTGCAATGTGCAAGAAATTGAAAGATGAAGATCATAATTTCAAATATGACTTCAAAATAGATGGGAACAATAGGTTAGAGCATATTGCCTGGTCCTATGCCTCCTCGGTTCAACAATATGAGGCGTACGGTGATGCAGTGGTTTTCGACACAACCCATCGTTTGGAGGCATATGATATGATCTTAGGCATTTGGCTTGGGGTAGACAACCATGGGACGACTTGTTTCTTCGGTTGTGTCCTGTTACGTGATGAAAACATGCAGTCGTTTTCATGGGCTTTGAAGGTACGAATGTTACTCAATTCTTCTGTTTGTAGTCCTGGTATCAACTCTTCTTCTATTCGATCTTATCCATCTTGTATTCGTGCAGGCATTCATGGAGTTCATGAACAGAAAGGCTCCGCAAACTGTTATGACTGACCAAAATAGGTGGTTGAAAGAGGCCATTGCCATTGAAATGCCAGAGACTAAACATGCCCTTTGTATTTGGCACATAATTGCGAAATTCTCGGATTGGTTTTCTGTACCGCTTGGGTCGTGTTATGATGATTTCAAAGCTGAGTTTATCCGACTCCATAATCTTGAATTCGTGGGAGACTTTGATGAAGGATGGAAAGAAATGGTTGACAAATACGGGCTCCATGCTAATAAGCACATTGCTAGTTTGTATGCGTTGCGTGCGCATTGGGCGTTATCCTATTTGAGGCTTTATTTTTTTGCCGGATTGATGAATACGTGCCAGTCTGAGTCAATCAACACTTTCATTCAGCATTTTTTGAGTGCACAGTCTCAGTTAGATCGTTTCGTAGAAAGAGTGAGTTTGTAACGTTCCTTCAGTTCAATCTTTTTCTTGATATAATCATCTGAAGTTCTGATAATCCCTTTTACAGGTAGCTGATATTGTTCATAATCATATTGGGACTAAGGCGGAAACTCAACGTAAACTACAGAAGGTTTACTCGAAAACAGGGTCGCCAATTGAAACACATGCTGCCTCTGTTCTTACTCCTTATGCCTTCAACAAGCTGCAGGAGGAGCTCGTTTTAGCTCCACAATACGCGTCTTTTCCAATTGATGATTACTGTTACCAAGTGAGACACCATACGCAGATAACGGGAGGTTGCAAAGTCATTTGGGATCCTTGTCAAGAACACATCAATTGCAGCTGCAATCAGTTTGAATTCATAGGCATTCTTTGCAGGCACGTTCTTCGCGTCCTGTCCACGAATAACTGTTTTCACATTCCTGAACAGTATTTACCCGTTAGATGGCGTGATGTAACCTCACCTTTCACTATGAGAACACACTCTGAGAAGATTCAGTTAATAGAGTCCATGGCTTCAACCTTCATGACTGAAGCATTTGAGACGGAGGAACGCGTTAATGAAGCGTGTGAACAAATGGCAATGGTAATCTCCCGGATTAAGGATCTTCCTAGACAGACTCAGGGGGAGAATGACTACAAATGCCCATCTGATTCATTGATTCTACCCGATGTCGATGATGCTGACGGAATAGCTCAAACTCTTGGAATTGGGAATCATCACAATGATTCGATTAGCTTGGGGAAGCTAAAAGAAAGAAGGAATAGAGATGGAAACGATATATCTAGAAAGCGAAGGCATTGTTCTGGTTCATGTTGTGTACAGTTTGGACATGACCCTTCCGAATGTCCAATATTGGGAAGTGATCATTTGAATGGTGCTGCACTTGGATACTTATGAGCAAAGTATCGGCAATGGTGATTCATTGAAGAAGAAAACAACATACAGTCCCCGACTTCTGTTGATTCTAGGAGTCGTGTTTCTTATCCATGGAAATTTTGTCATGCGAAGTTGTAAGCTCCTTGACTTGTACAAAAATGTCGAGAGACGCATGCCAATCAGCCATGTTGCCTGAGAAGCTAAACAGCATGGCTCGGCCTAAGAGATCCGCGACTAGTGTCTTTCTGGAGGCGCACCTAGGCGTCATTTTATTTGCTAGACTAATTCTTTTTGCATTGAAGTTGAAAAGTGGTTTTATCAATCTCAACACTTCGCTATATGTATCATCTACGAGTAAAGAAAGTGTTTATCATCTTCTAATGTTCGGGCAAGAACTTCTACAGTTCTTATAGACGCGGATGAAGAAGAATCTTGCTATGTAAATGAGTTACCTTGAAGATGAAGCCTATGAGATTGAGAATCTTGGAAATGAATTATGATTATAGCAGAGTTAAATAGTTAATTAGGAATTCATTTCATGTTAGAGTTTATGATTAAGATTATACATAATCGGGTATGATTCAGTTTTCTGCTAGTTGTATTTTCAGAAATGTTAAATATTTTATTTATGATTTTATATATTATTTTTCCTTAGTGCATTTCTTGCAGCTATACCTAGCGCCTTTTCACCTTTAATAACTACTGTCTTACAAAATTGCACCTAGATATGCCTCCAGCAAAGCATTAGCTTCAAAAGGGCGCGCTCGGCCATTCGCCTTTCTGGTAATATTGAAGCCGTTTATGTTTGAGGCGTGCTTTTAATAACTATGGAAAACAGTTAAGTGTCTCGTTACATTCATAAATCTAGATTATAGATCTATACATGCTAAAAATAACCTCAGCTTACGGAATCATCAGCAAGTGAAACCTTGCTTAGCCTACTCGGGGACAATCTAGTGCCATAGTTGGTAACATTTCTGCTCTTACTTCGACTATTATGTGACCCGTAAAGTGCTCGGTATGCCAACGCTTTCTCGAAACTACTAGACTTTACAGCACCTTTGGATTTACCCTTTTTATCCGTTGTTGTTGTTGACTGTTTGTTGCTCGTGCAAGCGTCTAGATCAACTACAATGTACTCTTCAGAATCCATGTCTTAGAATGAGAACTTCGATGCCAATCGTCGGGATGACCGAGCAATTTGAGCTTCGTGAGAGAGGTATTTATAAGTGTAGAATTATGCTATAAGGTTTGAATTATATACTTTTCAAGAGACCATTGGAAGATGCTGGAGGAATATGTAGGAAAGTGGGCTTAGAGAGGAAACCATATTTGTTGGTGCAGAAAGAATCTAAGTGATAAAATTCTTACCTACGGAATAAGTTTCTTAATCTTCTTGCTTAAGCAACAAAAGGTACATTGTTTCTCGTTTCTACGATCTGTTTGGTTTTACTGTTGTTGTTTGTTGTTGTTGATAGCTGGTACATATAATTTATTGTTTTTTAAAAATAACTATCATCTGTTGTCCCTCGATCTTACCAAACACTTTATACGCGTAAATGCACGAAAAGAATAACTAAACATACACTTACACTTCCTCTAGAATAACATCCAGAATTTGATTGGATGGATAGTTAGAGATGGACAATTATTTATCTTTAGTTCCCCACTTCTCACGCCATGTTTGGTTCAACTATTGTTGTTTTCTACGCTATATCTCGTAGCTATTATTTATTATTCTTTTATTTTTTGTCACCAACAAACATAAAAATGTCATCTGGTGTCTCTTAATCTTACCAAACACTTTATACGAGTAAATGCACGAAAAGAACTAAACAAGCACTTAGATTTCTCCTAGAATAACATCCAGAATTCGTTAAGATAGATAATTAGATTTCTCCTAGAACACACACACTTCTTCTTACGTTTTCTTTGGATCAACTATTGTTGCTTGTTGTGGTTGATAGCTCGTAGATACCATTTATTTTCCTTTTAAAGTAACTATCATATGTTGTCCCTCAATCTTACCAAACACTTTATATAAGTAAATGCAAAAAAAAAAAAAAATAGGCACTTAGACTTCGCCTGGAATAACATCCAGAATTCATTAGAATAGATAGTTATAGATGTTATTGGTCTGTTGTTCCCCGCTTATATTTAGTTCAACTATTGTTGTTTGCTATGGTTGATTTCCCGTAGCTATCTTTCGTTCACCTAAAGTAACTATCATATGTTTGTTACCAAACACTTTATACGAGTAAATGCACAAAAAGACAAACTAATCAAGCACTTAGACTTCTAGAAAATAAATCTAGAGTTGATTTGATTTGGTTTGACAATTGATTGATGTTAGTTGTTTATTATTGTCGATAGCTGAATGTTTAACCGAACGCTCTTTATCTGTAGTTTGGAGTGAATTTAAAGCAAAAAGAACTAACTAAAAGGAAACTTATTTTAGTCATAGGATGCTTTTCTTTTCATGAGATCATACTTATCTCATACTTTTTGGTAGAAAAGATATTCGTATGTTGAGAATATTTACACAAGGTCAAGTTAAATTTCTGCCGTTTATATAGCACAAATTGTGTCTAGGATTTTTTCTATAGCAATTGAAATGAAAAAGGACGGATGCACTTTTAAATTAGTCAACCATGGCTTCTCCCTCAATTCTCTCTGTTAAATAAAAAAAATTGTAAATTTTAAAAAAAATGTGTTACATAAAATTGTCAAAAAAGTGATTATAATTTGCATTGTGATAAAAAAAAAGTGACTCTAGTTTTTAGATTTTCTCAAAAGAAATTTTTTTATTTAAATATCGTAAATGACAATTAACAATCTTAAAATAGTAAATTAAAAGAATTAAAGTTTTTTATTACATCATTTACTATGAAATTATATTTTTTTTATTATTCAGAATCCACAATTTCAAAATTCGTTCTCTAAACATTCACTTTCTCTTTCTATATTAAACATCACTTAAACGAACTTAAAATCAAAAACTCGAAGAATTAAAGTTGCTCAAAATCCTTTCAATTCTTGAATTTTTTTATGTTTGAGATCTCTAACTGTCATTTTTATGGTATTTAAATTAAAAAATAATTCTTTTAGCAAAATATATGAACCACAATCACTTTTTTGTCACAAAGCAAACACAATCACTTTTTTGACAATTTTTGTAACCACATAGAATTTCCTTAGAATTTACACATAAGGAAAAGAAAGAGATATTTTATTTTATTCTACATTTTATTAATCTCTCGATAAATCAACCGAACTAAAATTTTATCGAAATAATGTTTAATAATAGTTTCTATTATTAATTTTGATATATGGGTGCATATAAATGCTTTTTGAACTCGAAACTTGCAGATTATGTATTCCTCTTATCTTGTTATGCTATTTAAATTCCACTTAGCTTAATTTAAATTGTTTTCTTTGGAGGTAAGAATTTATGGTAATGTTATATGATTATAGTGCTACCACCTACAAGGAATAATGGCCGTCCATGATTACTTTTTCTCCCAATCTGTTTCGCATTTTCACTTTGTTGATTTTTCATTTTTTTATATTTTTAAAGGGCTAGACCGTCCATTATGAATTTAAAAATAGTCAACCCACTAACAAAAATTTAGTCAACCTGTTAATACCCAATTGGAGGGAGATGGATGCCATCTTATCCCTGGAATCACACTTTCCCTTTGTTATGTTTGTACCAAGCAAGCAATGCCATGTTTTATTCATCAATTATTTCATTGTTTCGAACTTTCAAAAGAAACTGTATATAAAGAGTGTATATAAAATGATAAAGTGGATACAAATGCTCATTTCGTTACGGCATCATATACTGAGTTTGAGGGGTCGGACTTCTCCTATTAGTGGGTTGCGCGCTGACATCATTCCGACAATCAAATCAACAAAGTTTTAAAAAGAGAGATTAAAGCAAACAAAGTATATAGTGATTATAACTATTCCATTATTTGTTGTGGTGGTATAGTAGTGAGCCGTCTAAATCCAAAGTTGTTCAAATAGGATCGATCTTCTCAATGAATCCATTTAGTATGTGCCTTGGGGGATGCCAGATTTTTGGAGTAAGTTTGGTGTCTCCAATCGTGCAATCGAATAGGTTGGGCGCATGGCCTATTAAGGCTAGGATGGTAGGTGAAGATGGATTTCTTGGGCTTAGCCTAAATTCTCCCCATCCTTATCATAAAAATAGACAACTTTAGACTCGATGAAATAAATAACGCTTTTTTTAATTGAAGTGTATATTAACAATGCCCGTTTTGTTAAAAGTATATATCACATGTAATTTTTTTGAGTTTATTTGAACATAAACAAAGGAACTGAATAATCTGAATATCATAATATATAATACGATTATATTATATACAATAGAAATGCATCTAAAATGATCATGAACTCAAGCTGTTTCTATAAATCACGTTCTAGTGTTCAAATTAACAGCCCTAAGCTAATTGAATCTCACTTTTTTTTGTCACTAATTCTCACCTCATAAATTGTGTTGTTATCTGAAAAAAATTACAATGCATACCAAAATGAACATTAATAAACAAGTGAGAATAACATAAAGTTTTATTAAAGATTAAGCAAGTGATAAAAAAATGTACTTTTTGAGGTGAAAAGAAGATGAAGAGAAGAATAATTAAAAACCCAAATCAACCCAATAGAGAAAATGTGAATGCTTTAAACATAAGCCCAAAAAAAACACAGAATCTTTGGACTTTAAGCAACCTTTGTTTCAAGCAATTCTAAAAACCATTTTTGTGAAATGCATTCATTCTTTTCCTCTTCTTTTTCTTATGCTTGAGGCTGCAACAATTGCAACAACTCAACCATGGCACAGGGCACTGGCAAAGCAATCACACATGCTGATCTTGCGCCTGGCCCGAGCAGCACTGATTTGGAAAGCAAAACTGCTGCTTTTCTAACCGCTCTAACCATTCTCTGTGGCCTTTTCTGCTTCATTCTATGTCTCATTGCTGAGGCCACTCGTTCCCAGGTGACATAACTATTAATCTATGTTGCTCGACAACTTTGATTATTCTCACATTGTCTCATAATTCTTACGACATCAATTTTTGTTTCGGTTTCCATTTTCGTAACCTTGTAATATTGCAGGTGATATGGATTGGTGCCGAGGGAAAAGGAAAAACAAGGGATTCAGAATGTGTATACAACGGAAGTGGGAAGACGCCATTGTTATGTGCTTCCGTTGCCTTTTTCGGACTCGCAGTCGCCATGGTAGTACAACATGCCTACTTGTTGATAGCCATTACAAAATCACCTCCTCCAATTTTGGTGGATTGGGACCCCGATTTTGCTCCCGCCAAGTCCATAACTTATCAAGCGGGATTTTTTTTTGTCGCAACTTGGTATGACATACCATACTTTTTCGTAAAAAGTTCTATAATGGTCCATGTCAAAATGGACTCCGCCAATCAGAACTTGATGAGTCTTCGTTGATGTATCAAGTTCTGATAGATCGGTTGTTGACATACCATAACCTCAACGAGTAATCAGATGTTGTCAAGTCAACAGTGTGCTGACGTGGCAGCTTTCAATTGGGCTGGACTACCGCTAGTCTCGTCCAATCCAGTATTGCCATGTTAACGGTGTGTTGACACGACAGCTTCTCATTGCCAGGACAACTGCTGGTCCTAGTCCAATGTAGAATTTTGAGATCTCAACGGTCCCGGACCCGTTTTGTCTGAGACCTATCTAGATTTTTCCCTAATTGATTCCATTCAAATGATTTTCTTGCAGGGTATGCTTTTCTGTAGGGGAAATCTTGTTACTAATTGGATTAAGTATAGAATCAGGACACTTAAAAAATTGGTCTAAACCAAAACCAAGTTGTCTCATAATCAAACAAGGCCTATTTTCTGCAGCTGGAGTTTTATCATTACTTACAGTTTTTCTTGCTTCTGGGTTATACTTAACCGCATTACGGGCGCAAAGAATGTCTGAAGAACACCAAAATTTCCGGCAAGCGATAATAGAAACATCCACGTATTATGCATCTCCGCCGCAATCACCGCGGCGCCGCCAAATCGCTGCCACTCCAAGGGAAGATCCTGTTGGTAGAGAACATCAGTTTGTAATCACACCGGCTTTTAGCAAGCATCTTAGCTTAGAGTAAAATAAAGGTTCTGTTGGATCTATAATGAGGATTGAAATGTACATATATACTTCACATGAAATTGAATTTCATTTATTGTAAATAGATTTTTTCCCTAGAACAATATTTGATTTTATACAAGTTCTTCACGATACTGATGTTAAAGAAAAAGACAAATATGAAGTTACTTATCCTTGTCCAGGTGACCCTAAGCAGCTTTCAGGCAGTTTAGGCCGCCAAAAATGGACCAGGTGGACAAAAAAAACCGCTTAAATGGTCTAGGCGGGAATATTGGAACTCGATTTTCGGCGACTAGGCGGACCAGGCCACCCCGGTTTACAATACTGCATTCAAGTGATGCAACTAGAAATAATCCATTGAACAAAAACAGAGATGAACGAGGCCAATTTGACCGGATAATCCAAAACCTATACATCACTGCTCAATCAGAACTTGGCATTGAACTAAGTTATTTCCAAAGTAACGCTTTAGAGTTTAGAGTTAGAGTAACCACTATGTAATGCTGAATCAGAGCTTGGCATTGAACTGAGTTGCGATGTCAATGTAGAAAACATAGAAGACCCGTCAGAGAATCCTCTTGAGGTGGAAAATGACATAGAATGTTGTCTTGTTGCGGAAACCGGATTAAATGTTCTTGTAGGAGACACTAAGGCAGATAAACTTAGAGGAGAACCGGGGGTGAGCCTAGGAGCAGTTGTTTGTGGTGCTAGCAGAATGTTACGAGATATGTCGGGTCTTCACACTGTTGTTGTAGCAGCATATCTAGTAATCAAAAGCTTTCGTTACAGCGAAAGACATAAGGGAAGTCCGCATCGAAGCGAACATCATATGTGCTTCAATTCCTTGCAATTTACACTACAAGTACTAGTGAAGGAACCACGAGAAGTAAGTTCAAAACTTTCATAAAATGCTCTGAAACTTCAATTTAAGTACCATTGCAGTTACAGAACTGCATACGTGTCTTCCTAAACACATCCAATTGCAAGCATTTCTTTTCAACACCCGAAAATCAACCCGAGTATAGAGGTAATTAGAATATTTCCTATTAGATTCTCTCACTATTATGTCGTTCAAAATCGAGAATCCTCTATGGATGGACCGAATGGAGCTCCTTATGCCTGACTAATAGTGCCTAACGTCTTTTACTACATAGGAATAACCTCCCAACCGTTATAAAATAGTCCGGTCCCAAGTGTTGAGAATCTTTGTTGGACCAACCTGTACAGTAATAACCTCCCAGTTGTTATACAAACAGTCCGTCCCAAATGTATTACTATATCGAGGCTTAACTCTAATATCTGAGAAACACCTATAGGAAGAATAATTTTAACAAAAAAACAGAGACGAACATTACCTTCAGCCATCGGTTATGGATCCATCGCCATTGATACAGCGGACTGTTTCGAACTTCTATTTGAGTTTAGGTCTATGGTGCTTGATTTAAACTTTTCAATTCAGGATGGCGGCAAAGGGAAAGACAGAAACGGCGTCGTATTCACTCGAACAATTCAGGTAGAGCTAACGAGACACTCGTTAAATTTAGGAAGTCAATATAATTTTCTAGAACAAATTTAAAAATCTCCTAATATAATACTCCCTTCATTTTTAAATATATGACGCTTTAATTCCACCAAAAAAAAAATATATGACGCTTTAAAAAATTAGAATATTTTTTTATATGACGTTTTGGTTTTTCAAAAATATTTAATATAATATTTTAGTTCAAATATTGAATACTTATATTGATTCATGTATCTTTTAATATTTCAATATTTATAAACTTATTGGTAATAATATTTGTCCAATTGTCCCTTCTTTGGTATGATTGATTAATTCAATGTGAAAGTGTTATGATTAAATGTTCATTAATTATAATGAAGAAATCATGACATTATACAAAATATTTGATTACAAACCTCATCTAGTATGTGTGGCTTTGAAAGAGCTACTTGGATTATCTAGTGACATCCATCCTTTATTTTCTTACTCCGTCACGCATCAAATTTCATATTATTATATTCTATTTTTATATATTTTCTCCCTTCATTTTCCTCCTCTTATTTTATTTTTGTGATCCAATCATTTAATTTCACAATACTCGTGAGCTTTCTAGTTCATATATTTTCTGTATTCATTAATAATTATTATTTAATTTTAAGTGTTACTATTAACAAATCTAATAACTTATATAGTGTTAGACAAATACATAATAACATTTAAAATAAAATCAAACTTGTATGATAATACATTAGCAATACTGAAACACGCATTGAATGGGTCGAGAATTATTTGTATATATAGCTGTTAAAAGATCTCAAAATTTTATTTTTAATATATGAATGTATTGAGAATTATCATCCTGGCACGAAAATGTTTGTTTAAATAAATTATTTCTCCCCTTCAAAGAAAATAAATTCTTTTATCATGTTATTATCTAATACTTATATATTTTTGCTAAATTTTAAGTATCAATGTTAAAAGAAAGCATATATTAAGGAAAAACAACTAAGAAAGACATAAATTTATTGTTGTTATTTCCTTAACGATAATCTAAATATTCACGTACTTGCCAAAAATGTGGATAAACTTATATGTTATATTTATTTTTTGGCATTAGAAAATGTCCTTTAAATAAATGTTTGTTAAAATTCTTCGAATAAATACCAAATTTGATCTTTAATATGCATAGTATAAATTCCTCCAGAAACACGTCACATAATATTGCAAGGTTGATTATTTGAATTTACATCAATTAGTCATTTAAGATGCATCTTTTTAATATAAATGGTACTATTATATACTAACATTGTAGGCTTGAAAATTAATTTTTTTACGAAAAAACAATATGCAGACGTGAATTTATCAATATATAAGTGTTTATATGTTTAAATGAGCTTTTATTTTCTAATTTCTTTATACATCTTACGTATTGTACTTACTAACTGTATAAACTTTATATAAACTAATAAATGTTGACTAATTTAATTGAAAATTATAAAATCTTGACTGTCAGGTACCTTTTATGTCCACTTCATCAACTGAGACAGCAACAATAATTATAATAATTTGTTTCAAATATTTTTCAGTTGGAATAAAATTCTTTGTGTTTAAGTTGTTGCAGCATTAATTCATAATGATATGCTAAAATTAACATAAACTAGATGGTTACATGTGTATAAACACGGTTTGCATTTGGTGTTGTTATATGTTAAAATTTCACTAATTTGTAAAAAATAGAATTTTGAGCATCAAATTTTCTGTTAGAATGAAACTAAATAAAAGTTAATATAATGTATCCATCAAGTGATATTTTTAATAGTTATTACAAGTTAAATAAATGTCGGTTCCAAATTCATAATCAACAACTCCTCAAAACTTAATTTGTTCCTCGATAGTGTAAACACCAAGTAATAATTTAGTATAATGTAAACACTAAGTCCATTTATGTTTATTTTAATCTTTCAATTTCTATTTGGTCGCCTCCACATTATTTCGTAAAAAATATTTTTTGATATGTTTCTTTGTTTTGTCTATTTTTTTCGGTTTTGAAGTTGAGTGTGCTTTTCTGATTGAATATGTTAGTTCTACTTATATATTCTATTCCCGCTTTATGTGAGATTGAGTTCATTCATATCCTCACATTCATCTCGTATTGCTTCTTGTACATATATTTTTACACATGAAATAACCTTGACACTTCATGTTCTCATAATAAAATTACTATTGAGTGATGTAGACTCAATAATATGTGTATTATACTCTGATCTTCTATGCTTTTCATATAGTCAATCTTAAAGAGAATGTATCATTTCTTAAAGTTGAATATATAAATAAAACATACTGACCTTTTATATATAGAGGAAAGGAAATTATACTAAGAATCAATTCTTAGAGAATTGTAAAAGGATGGACATCTACTCATTTCCACAATCGATCAAACACATAATTCACTGATTGAGCAAGAACATAAGTGTAATATTTGTTCGTTATGAAGAAATCACTTGTCGAGTCGATAACCACGTATTCATAAACTTTTCGTATATTGGGGTTGAAAATAAAGCTGCATCCACATCGAGCTCGAGACAACTATAATAGAGATAAGACTATTTGTTCTCAGTTGGAACTGTAATAGATAAGTAATGATGATTTAGTTATATGAATTGTATGGTATATTTGTTTCAAAATAAAACAATCATAATCATACTTGTTTAACCATATGAGTTTTCAGCTAAACTTATCAAGTAGTTTTAACTTTGCTAATCAATTTCATAATTGGAATTTCGTTGGGTCGTTATTGAGGTTGATTCCCATGTGGATGTGAGGTTGGTGTTAGACACGAGATGGTGTTTCCATCGTTATTATTAGCCAAGCGACAGGTGTATAACCACAATGAATCTTAGTTGGGATACTAGAGTTCTTCATACATCTCGAGAAGGTAATAAAGTTGCTAATTGAATATCCTTTTTCGTTAGGACATTAGGAGTGTTATTGAGTTGTTTGCATGCTCCCTAATTTATTTTTGTTGATACAAGTGTTGATAGTACTACTCATGACGTTCGAATCTAGTTTTCTTCTCTTTTTTTCAATGTCCTTAACACCTCTTTATAACAAAAGAAATCAACCCAGTTAATAAAATAATATTAAGTGTTACCACACTATATTTCACGTATCTACATGAACTAATAAGAAGTCGTCTCCATGACACGTCGGTCTACACAACTTGGACAACAAATCATACATGTAACATCACCCGAGTTGAATCGTCAAATCTTCTAAGACATTCCCTCTCCTACTCAACTCTACTTCCTACTTAATTATCTCCTATTTCGAATAGGAAAGTCTCAGCTAAACATGAATCACCCCCTTGACCGACCTAAATTATACTCCTAGTTAACAATCTTAAACTAACTAAGACTAAAATTCTTATACTCGCCTATAAATAGCAATGTATTATCATATACCTCAACATACATTTACAACACTCAAACTCTCGAGTTATTAATCACCGCTTTCTAAGTTCTTTAATGACTATAACATCAAAGTGAGAGTGCCGGTTAACAATCCTTCTTAACTTACGATTTATTATTTTGTAAGAAATATAAACTCACATGAAAGCCAAGATTAGTTTAGCTAATTACATTATTTAATTAACATTAAAATCCATGTGTTACCATCATGACCAATCATCAATGGAAGAGAATATCAAATCAAACATATTAATGTAAAAATACATGTAGTGTACTTAACTCCACCCAATCATTCTTTCATCATCATTAATTAACAAATCAAATTTTATTTTTTTTAAATCCGAATTGGGAGCCAAAAATCTCTTTGGATGGCGCCATTTTTTCAATTTTCAGTTATTTTGCTTTCACCCATTATTATAATTAGTATCTTATATTGGCGCCCTTTTGTTCATTTTCATAGAATAAAACCCTCTTTTTGGCGGGTGAAGGGCATTTCTGTCATTTCACACTGTTCTTGGAGCGCTTAGGGTTTCGATTCCCATATATAAAGCCGTTTTTCAGATCTGTTTTCTGTCGGTTTGATTCCTCAAAAATATTTCCCCCTTACTCTCACTCCCTTCCTAACTTCATCTTCTCCGGTCGCCATTGTTGATCTTCTTCGATTTTGATCTTCATTCCCTCGACTGATCGATCTGTTCGTCGATTGATCGAAGTGATTCGTGAACAGTATAGTGATTTGAGCTTCTGGTTTCACCGGAATTTCAATCGGAGTTTCCAGATCTGAGTTTCAAGCAGTAAAAATGCTGGATCTATGTGATAAGGTGTGTGTTAACTTCGATTTTGCTCGATTCGATCTGTGATTTATCGAGTTCTGATGATCTGATTTTATTGCAGGAATTCGGATCAGACGGTGAAGAAGTGAGCAGCAAATCAATCGACGGCGAGAAAAAAACCTGCGCGGATTGCGGTACTTCAAAGACGCCGCTGTGGCGTGGCGGCCCCGCGGGGCCTAAGGTAGAAAAAAAATTCAGCAACTCTTAGTCTCAGATCACCGTTGATTGATCGAATCTCCGGTGATCTGATTGTGATTATACTGATTTTTAACCGTTTGATCACTGATTGCAGTCGCTGTGTAACGCGTGTGGAATACGGAGCCGGAAAAAGAGAAGAGACGGTCTAGGGTTAAACAGAGGATCGTCAGGACTGGAGAAGAAACCGCGAAAAATGAATCAGAATCATCACAATACGAGCAAATTTGGCGACGGATTAAAGCAGAGATTGATGGCGTTAGGGCAGGAAGTATTGATGCGCCGATCAGCGGCGGAGAAGCAAAAGCAGCGGCGGAAGTTAGGTGAAGAAGAACAAGCGGCGGTTTTGTTAATGGCGTTATCTTACGGCTCCGTTTATGCTTAAAAGATTCTTTAGAAATAAGTTTAAAAAATATTTAAAATTTGTTGTATTAGGACACAGATTCTGAGAGTGTATGTTTTGTGATTTTAATATTTTTGGGATCTTTGATTAGTGATTAGTTTTTTTTTTTTTTTTGCTTAGGTTTTTATTTTCTCAAGCATTTTGAGGGCTAACTGTATTATCATTATGAGAAATTCAAGAATGCAATTATCATTCTATTTTTGTTCTCTACAATAAGAATGAGTGTTTTTGTTAAGTTCAATTTAAGTAAAATTCCCAATAAAAAATTCAAAATTTGGGTAAATTATACATAATTTGAGACATTATTTGTATTATGGTGATTGTGAATTTGGGTGATTCTTCAATGGAACCAAATACTTAGAAAAGAATATTTGACAAAAAAAAATCTTGAATGCTATTGTTTTTTTTCTTTAGAATCAAATTGAATCGTATTGTTGACTGACATTCATAAATATAGTTCTAGAAATTTTCAAATGTCTAATGTTACTAAGTATATGTGATAGAAATTTTGATCTAGATTTAAATTTGATCTTTGAATTTTTTTCTTACAAACGAACCAAATTGCACTGTTTAGTTTTACGAGTATTATTCTGTAAATTTTTAAACACCCAGATTGACAGATTTGTTTGTACTTATCCACAATTAGTGTAGTAAAAGTTATTAGAGACTAGTTCTGATATTATGGTCTTTAGGGATTAATCGAAAAACTAATTGAGAACAAGTCGAATTTTGATGTGTAGACATTTAGACTGTTCAAAAGGTTCAAATCAGATCTTCAATTTAGAGTGTCTAGGAAGTGGCGAGAAAATTTAGAGCAAACGTTCCGCAAACATGAAAGCGTAAAATTCTGATGCAATGGTTATGAAAAGTATTTAAACAATTATAAAGCTCTTTTTATAACTAAGATATTATTTATTTTTTATAACGATTTGGAAAGAAAAAAATAGGGGAAAATAGGGGAAGCGGGAATGTGAAATTTTAGTGGTGCGCGGCGAAATTGGAAAGCAAAATTTCAAAGTGTCGTTAGTTTCGGTTTGTTGACAAAAGTTGAGCGCCAATCTTATTTTTCTTAGGAACCAAACACACCCCCTTTGGACTCCCACCAACTTTTGGTAGGTTTCAATGTTTTATTCTTTTATTATTTTTATTATTATTTTATTTTATTTTTCAAAAGGATTAACTTTTATTTCTAAAATTGAAAATTCATTAACACTCATTAGGCCACTAAATCTACCAGAATAAGTCATTAAATCCTTCAAATAAGTAAACATTATCAATTGAGTCCTTATCTCACACTTAGACATGTCCATGGTCGGGCCTAACGGGGTTTTTTCCCAATAAATTGCTTGTTGAAGCCCGTTCTAACCCGCTAATAAGTTAATTGGGCTTGAGCTAGGGCTGGGCTCAAGCTGCAAATCAAATTTCAAACCCAGTCCAGAAAAGCTCACCTTCATATAAAAGAGAGAAAAAGAATTATGTAATTCGTTTTTAAAAAATATGTATACTAAAGATCATTTTTTGGCAAAATTAGGATCATTATTTTTGGGAGGGTTGTATTGTTGTGGTATAATTATTTTATATTTATTATTATAATTTTTGATTTAAATATATATATATATATATATATATATATATGTATATATAATATTTTAGGTCGAGGTAGGCTCAAGTTTATTTTATAAATTCAAGTCTAAACCATAAATATGTGGCTCTTGCAAGCTCGGATCAAGCTGGGCGTATGAGCATTTTTAAGTCCAAACCTGCACATTGTGATGCGGGCTTGAGCAAGTAGGGCTAATACCATAGCCTATGGACAAATTTACTCACTAAAATTTACAATTGACAAGTTTTAAGTTATTATTTGGTAAAGTTTCTCTTAATAAATCCAAACTAGAGAAATCTTTAACGATAGGTCCGCGAAAAATGTTACCAATCGGACAAACGAATTTTATATAGGCCGATATGCAAATTGTGCTTTTATGCATAAAAACTCTCAAAGTCCTTAAAATGTCAAAGAATGAAAGTAAAGGTGTTTTTGGAATTTTACCCTTTTCTCCTTTTAATAGAAAAAGCAGAATCATTACTTTCTTGTAATTGTCACGTGGCAGTGGAAACATCACATAAAAATTGATAGGAATACTTGTAGTGTCATTAGCATATTTATGCCATCTTCAAAAATTAGCTCCTGTCAAATTAGTTGTTACCTCATTATCTTTTTATTTAGTTGATTTGATTAGTTGTTTGGTAAATTTATTTGACAAAATTTAGCTTATTGTTAATAAATGTATGTAGAATGATAAATAAAGATAGTAATATTTTATGATTTTTTTTCTTGAGTCATTCATATTCCAATAATACAACTGCTAATTGATCGCAATATGTTTGTGGGGTTTTTCTATGGTTACTTTGTTTTTTACAAAGTAACCATTACTTTGCCCACTATCACCATTCGATGAGGATAGTGGATTTTGATCAAATAGTGATGAAGACAAAGTAATGGTTACTTCAAATAGCCTACACCTATGTTTGTGTATTGCAAATAGTATTTTGATTAGAATTTACTCCCTTCATTTTTAAATGTGAGTCAAAATATGAGGAATTAAGATATCATTAATTATAACATGTAAAATACTGATTTGTTCTCCTTTTAATTCCTCTTGTCTTATTTGTTTTCTTAAAACAATATTACCATAAAAACATAATTGACAAAATACTAACCCATATTACCATAAATGACAAAAACGACCAACATTTGTGGAAAAATGCACTTCCCCAGAACAACCAACATTTAGAAATGGAGGGAGTAGTAATTATTACGTTATAAGTAGAGACTTTCATATTTTTTGTCCGTTGATTTAAAAAAACAAAAAAACACTGGTTGTGAATATTGATCCAACAATTTGTGGGTTAATTACACCATTGGTATCCAAACTATGGTATGTTTCCTAAATTGGTACTTAAGTTATTATTTTCCCGTCTAAGTACCCAAACTATGAGTGACCTGTCAAACTAATACTTATCAACATATCATAACATGTTAACCCCAAGTCAATGTCGGGTCAACGTTGGGCAACACAAATTTAGCCATTTTTTGTTGACTTCATTAACTCATTTTATACAAAATCAAACTAACCTTCCTACATTTTTCTTCCTCCTACTCCATTCTACATTCTCTATCATCTTTCTCTCTCCCTCTTTTCACCATAACTCCTCTTCTTTCTCCCTCTTTTTATTTTTCCTCTTTTTCTTCATTTTTTTAAAATAAAAAAATTAAGGCGACCCAAATTCCAGGACTGACCCGCAAGAATTTGGACAAGCAGCATCGTCGAGATCTAAATTCCAAATCGCAATGCAAACTTGGGCTTCAGATCCCGGGTCATCGCTGGATGGATCCGGAATTCCAGGTCCGGTGGCGACCTGGCTGGATCTGGACCCGATCTTGCACTGGAATCTGAAATTCCAGGTTTCAGCAGGTCGTCGTCTGGAATATGGAATTTCCAGATTCCGACGACGACTCGCCCTAGCCGGGATCTGATATCTATTAAATAATTTTTGAAAAAAGAGGGGAGAATAATAGGAAGAAGGAAGAACATAAAAAAAATAAAGGAGTGAGAATGGAGGTTGAAGAAGAAGGTGGAGGGTTAATTTAGTCATTTTATTCAGGAGTGGATGGAGTCAACAAAAAAATGCGTTGACCGGACGTTAACTTGGGTTTAATCTGCTATAACAAGTTGATAGTTACTAGTTTAGGAGGTCATCGACAGTTTGAATACTCAGACGGAAGAAAAACATATTAAATACCAGTTTGGGAAACATACCATAGTTTTTGATACCAATGGTGTAATACTCAACCATTTGTGAACCAAGCATGAAATAAGATTTTTCATAACACAAATATTTATAATATTAACGAAAATGACCACTCCACATACAAGTGTCAATATCCATCAAAAGATAGTAGCAACACAACTTTGAAGTGAATTACATGGAAAGGTAAAGAGCTAAATAAAGAAATATTACGGAATTGATTGTGAAACAATAATACTCACACCAAAACACAAATATTCATAATATTAACAAAAATGATCTCTCTACAAAGAAGTGTGAATATCCATCAAAAAACAGTAAAACGTAAACTTTGAAGTGAATTTACCTTGAAAGGTAGAGAGCTAACTGTAGAAAAATACGAATTAACTCTGAAGTAGTACTGAACCAAAAATGAATTAAGATTTCACAAAACACAAATATTTAAACTTTTTGTTGTTTTTATTCCCTTTTAATTATTTATTTTCAATTTTATCATTTGAGATTTTAATCATCACATGCTTATAATCAAAGAGTTAAAAATCACCATATTAGTTGAACAAGCATAAAACTTGAATGCACTTGCAACATAATAAGCCACTCAGTTCATTTGCCTATGAGCGAAACAAACTTTACAAAAGTTTAAGTTTGGTAAAAATCACGTTATTAAAATAATCAAACCAACAAAGAATTCGATCTATATAGGCTGGTCAGAGTTTGGTTTGATTATATTTATTAAAAATAAGTAATCAAGCAATATTATTTACAATGTTCAAGAACAATATTAAATACCACCAACGAAGAATGGGCCACATGACCCAAATAAATGTCGGGTTGGGCTTTTAGCCCAAAATATATTATTACACAAAAAATGGGTCTGGTATTCTAAACTTATTGGGCTCCTAGTTCTAATGGACCCATTCGATTCTGAGAGCCCAACCTAGCCGCTTTATTAGTCATATACTAAACTATTTTTAAAAATATTAATACTTGTCTTTGTCAACCCAAGTTTATTTTTTGGGAAGGTTTGATATTTCCACTCGTAAAGGTAAATCATAAACTTTTATGAGGATTTATTTATATGGCGGTATTTAAAAATTATTTAAACAACATGAGCTAAATTTTGACGAAATAGAAACTCGAATCTTAAACTTTCCAAGCAAAAAATTAAATGTCTTATCACTTATGGTCATGTGTTGTAAACGGAGGCATCTTACCATCTAATCCATGCCTCAATGATCCAAATGTAGAATACGACTTGAATGAATGAATCATCTAAACTTGTTTAAACGTTCTAAATTCAACTTATTCTTGACTTATTTTTGATTATGGAACGTTAACTATGAGACGGCTAAACAGTTGAACTAGTTTAAGTATTATCAACAACTATTAATCCTTAAAAATCTTCTGCTGCTGCACTAATTTCTAACATTTTTTACTATTTTGATTTGAATTGGGCATTGATAAACCATAGGATACTTTAGGCCACTTGGTAGGACCCGAAGCCACCACCCATGAAATTAAAGGCATATATGGTGTCCAGCTAATTGTTACTGTCTTTTGTCTCCTTCATTGAAATAGAGAGGCAGGCAAATAGGATGGCTTTTTAATATCCAATAATCCAACTCCAACCACACATCAATTCTTGTTTTTCTTCTTTACCATTCTATTTCTATCCACATCTGAAATCTTCATGTCTTCAACCTCATTTTTACACATGAATACCATTTTGATACCGTGTGTAAAACCTTTTATGACACCAATTGTGTTCATCTCTTATAATAGACAAGTTTTCATGTAGTGTCCTACACATGGAGATGCAATTCTTAAGATTTCCAAATCTGCGGATTGGTCTACATGCATTTCATTCAAGTTAGTACCTATACAAAGCAAAGACGTGGTTTCAGGCATCGAGCTAAATATGTCTAGAGGGATCAAAATGAGGAATAAAAAATATGTTAATCATTAGAGAAAACCATTCAACTCATAATTAGATCCTCTATTAAGGGTAGAGAAAACCAAGGACCTTGAGGCTCCGACCTGTCCCTTCCAGCTATTGGAACGACCCCTACCAAAGGTGATTCCAATCATTGTTGTCGCTTAAAGATCAAGTCTTCGACTCTTCCAAACTCTAAGAAATTAGCTCCTCTGGCGTTGAAGTTCTACACCACCATCTTAATATTACATTGTAAATTTTAAAATTAGCTCAAATATTTTACTCTCTAACACCCACTCTTTAACGTTAGAGTTATATATTCGAAAATGTCTTCTATTGCTAATTATAGATCCTTTGTGAATCAAACCTACAATAGTGAGTCGGAATTTGTACTGGTCTCACTCAATGGCAAGCAAAAAACATAGTTGATGATTATGATCCCACACATAGTTGAATCATGAGAACTAATATTATAAATTAGTTGTAATGGATCCGACCAATATAAAATTAGAGTAACACGACACCTCATTAACATATAATTAATGAAATCTATCGAACTAGAAGTATAAATTCTCCAAATCACTCCAGAGTCTCCTATCTATCTGTCATGATTATTACTCTCATGTTATATAATAATTGAATTAGAATAACTTAAACATAATGTAACAAGTCTTCATTTGAGTTAGCTTGGGTTGTTCACATTCTCACATTCTCCAAGAACAACAGATAAAATTCCAGTGGTCAACGTTCCACAGAAACCAAAACTATGTACAGCATCTGAGCCACTCATCATCATAACTCATAAATCTTGTGTCAGTCAGATTAGCCAACGGCGCTGATTGCATGGAACCATCTTATGTACAGCGAATCCACAAGTACCTGATCACTACTGACCACTATCCAACACCTTGTCTCCACGTCAGCACCACTAAAAAGTTAAAAAAGGAACTTTTTTTTCTAATTTCTTTTTTGGGTCCTTTTTCTATTAAATAAATGGAATAACTAATTAAATATTTCATCCACCTTCTATGCATAATTTGGTCCAGTCTTTATTATTGGCCCTATATTTTTAAGATTCCAATCTAATAAAGAAACAATATTGCTAGTGATTTCAATTATTGATGCTTACTCATTACTCTCAAGTATTAGTTCTTGTTACTACTAATTTTCCATAATAGTTACTGTTAGTTTATACAGAAAATTTTAATTAAAAAATGATTCATTTGAAAGATGTACATGTCTCAAATCAATTAGTTTTACTATCTGTTTTAAATTTTAATTAACGCGCCGTATCTTCTATTTGAAGTGGAAAAAAAAATACTCAAAACGAAGTAAATCAGACACAAAACTCATATAGAATTGTTATTTCACTATATGAAAGTGTACAACAATATTCTACACAACAAAACAAGAAGATATACTTTGTGTATGCTCTAGCTTTTTTAGTGGAATAAGGTGTAAAGGAGGTTCAAAAAGACCCTTTTGTGTATGTTCTAGCTTGATCTTATCAAAAAATTTCATAATTCACTATAGTCAATGCTTCAACGGTGATTAAGATAGCAAAATACAGATAATGACAAACAAGATTGAAAAATATAAGGCAACCACAAACATAACTTGTTAGGAACCACGACACAACTTATAAAGACGATACAATTACGACATGCCTAGAATTACGACACGACTTATAAAGGTAATACGAATACGTTATGCCTCCAATTGCGACACGAGTGATAAAAACAACACAAATACGATTAGGATTCCAATAATGACACTAAATTGTCAAATCTAAAATATTACACTAATTCGGTCCAATTATGGGTATTGGCCCAATATTCTAAGATTCCAATCAAATAAAAAACCAACCTTATCATCAAAATTACAGTTTTGTTATAAAATTAAAATATTAATTGAACCTTTAAACATGGACAAAAATGGCTCCTTATTAATTAATTAATTAATGTGAGAAACAAAAATACATACAAATTGTCAACAAATTACAAGATCAACAACAACTAAAAAAAGATTAAGAAGAAAATTTACTTGAATAATTTGCCCTCATCAATTTGGCCATCCCCATTGTAAAAGAAGGGCATTTCAGTAATTTTCCCAGCTCCCACCACCAAGTTCTTGATTCTTCCTCATCATCTTCTTGAATTTCTTGTTCTTGAAAAATACAATCTTTTCCCCCTTTTGAGCTGAACATTGACAGATCTGCCAAATTATTTCAATTTCTATACCTATTTTACCCCTCAAATGAAAAGAACTAATAAAACTCCGATCGCCGGAAAACCAAGACTGTAGCTACTACAACTGCCGGCGAGCTTCCAAGAACCAGACATGGAAGCCGGAGGCGGATTGTAGTAGTAGAAAGGGAAGTAAGGGACAATTGGGTTCGGAGGCGGCGGTCCGGGGTAGTTATTGTAATTCGGGGGAGGGTAATTGTAGTAAGAACCACCGCCGCCCTGTGGCGGAGGAGGTGAGGAGTAGGTGTAGGTTGAAGGTGGAGGTGGAGAGTAGTCAGAATGGGAAGGTGGTGGAGGACAGTACACGGTGGAAGGCGGTGGGAGTGACGGTGATGGCGGCGGAGGAGACGGCGGCGGCGGTGATGGGGTGGGGGTTGGGTTGCAGCAGGTTGAGCACATTGTACATGCGATCTCATAGAGCGTTCTTGATTTCGGTAGCGGTGAAGGGTAGCCGGAGGGTAATATTGAGAGGAGGGATAAGAGAGTGATAAGTGTTATAGCTTCCATTTCTCACCGGAAAATCAAGAATGCTTCACCGGAAAATCAAGAATTGTCACCTTGCCGGAAAATCAAGAAATGAGATTCTTGAAAGTTCAAGAAATTGGGAGGAAAGTTGGATTCTAGAGTGAGAAAATGAGGAGGAGAGAGAGAGTAGGGGGAAATGTGGGAGTGTAGTTTTTAATGTACTAAGTGAAGTCTTATCTTAGAAGCAACACCATTGATGGTCATGATATCATAATGAGAATAAGAATGGAATGGTGGTGCTTAAAAAGAGAAAAGGGTTAAAAAAGGAGGAGGAGCCAAAATTTCTAAAGCTTGACACCGACACGTTTTCCTCTTTTGAGGTTGCTTAACATTTTGTCAAGTGATTTTCACTCCATTATTATACGTCGGGCTCTACCCGAGCAGTTCATGACTTTTTGAAGATTAATGGAAGATTAGTCAAAATTAGTGAGAAATAAGTTTGATTTTGAGTGTTTAGGTGAATTTGTACATGGGTACTTTGTTACAAGTGTAAATTACTATATTTATGGTCATCAAATCTCGTCGAAAGACTGATTTATTTTTGAAATTAATAAATAATTTGTTACTTTTCTGAACTTGTATAGAATTCAAATGCATGTCCAAGATGGTGAAATTACATGATAAATCACTACTCGCTATAAGTAAGTTTAGATGGTAAACAAGTTATTTTCAACAAATTCAAGTAGTAAATGAGTTTAGAACGCTAATGAGATGTTACATTAGTTTAGAGTGTCAATTCTTTTTTACAAGTTAGGAAGCTTATTCATAGTTGTGTTAAGCATTTTCTTTCCGTATAAAATTAAATTTTCTAAAGTGTTTAAATTGTTTTCCGACTTTCTATTTGAAGTAATTCAGAAGAACGAGAGCTCCTACCAAAATGTGATCATGTAAATTAGATTTTGAACGGATGTTCTAAAGTTTTTCAACAAATTTCTAAATTTTTATTTGAAGTAATTCAGGATGGAGGCAATAGTGTATCCATTCAGCCGCCAAAAATTCTTCTTTTAAAGATAGTTTCGGTCATCCTATCTCTAGATATTCACTTCTCCCTATCTATTTCTTGAGGCAACCAACACATGCGCAATTTCTAAAAAATTTGACTAATGTAAAAAGCGACTACTCTAAATATTAAAGTTTAATATTTCATCTAAACATATTTAAAATGTACATATGTGAGTTTACCAACCTCTTTCAATCTATGAGATAAACTAAACTTATTAATCATAACATTTTAAAGAACTTCTAACTATTAACAAAATACTTTGTAAATCACAGAAGATAATTCACAGTCATTCGGCTGTAGCAATTGGTATATTCTAAAAAAGATAATCAAAATTATCTAGCCTTAATTTTATAATAGATAGATGTGTTACCATGCAGGAGCCAAAACAATAGTATATAGAGTGGTCTTAATTTCAATACAACTCACTAACACTACACGTCTCTCTCATGACTTCATTTTCTTTGTATCCGTTGAACATTTTGACAAAGGGTATATAATAGACCCTTTTTATTGGTACATTTATTTCAATAATCTAAAGTTTCAGATGTAATTAGCTATTTATTATAAGAATTACTCCGTAATGCATACGCATAATAACATTCTTTTTTTCATATATATAAAAGGTTTTAAAGTTGAAAGATATATCGAGCCGTTAGTAGGAAGAGTCTAAGTAACACTATAATATTATAGCATATTGTTTAACTTATAGTTAATTACTCTTAATAAGATATATTATTTCCGGGATACTTATGTTAGGATATTGAGTGTAAATCTAATTATTCAAAAAAAAAAAATGTAAATAAATTTATGAGAGCTTATTGATGTTAAGAAATAAATGTCTATATGACAACTTGTAACTTCAAATCTTCTTTCTACTTTCTTCGTTTGTTCGACATACATACAAAACAGAGCCGGTGAGATGATCGTCGTAGATAATCCGATGCTCAAGTCAATAAAAGAATAATTTGAATCGTAAGTAAGACTATAATAAAATGTACTTTTAGTAATCACCTTATAGTATGTATTTTTTAGAAATTGAGAATACCGTGACCCAATTAGGACTCCTCATAGTCGGTTAGAAGGTATTAAATAACTTCTAGTTTAGTTAGGGGAACTCCCTCTTTACGAAGAATCATTATTGAAGATCTCAATCCCAATTAGATGAGATCCTCAACTTTATTGATTCCTAAGATATACCCCATGTGGGTGAGCAACCGCTTATAATAAGGGTACTAAATACCGCAATGCCGATACTTCCTTTCCAACGGATAACGAGAAGAGCTCTCTTGACCCCTTATTAGGTCAGGTGGTACTTAGACCTCTTCGGGAGCACATCCAGACCTTGTTTAAATCTCATTGTTATCACTACACGTGTCCTTTTCTAATTGTATAAATTTATTACAACAAAGTATTGTAGAATTTCTAGTAGGATTGAAACTTCAAATTGTTAAACCTTATTTAATTAGCAAAACATGTAAAAATTTGTAATAAATTTTATTTATCTATTTCTATTTCTAGCTTTAGTTTGTCATTTCGTTACAATCGTTTCAGAAAATAATTATGCATATTATTATGAAAGATTAATTTACAAAATTAGCAATAATATTTGTAGACACACTATTTAGGATTTTCAAAGGAAAATCCACCGTTTTGTACCATAAATTATAAAGGTAGGGGAAGAGAGTCCTAAACTATGGGCTTGAATACGAGAGCATGTGTTCATACGTGGACTATGTCAAACCGTTGATCGTCTCATGACGTGGCAATATAGCATGTGTTAGGTTTTGTTTTAAGTTAAACCTACTCTTTTACTTGCTTGGAAATTTCTTTCCTAGTTTAAAGTTTAACTACTCATTTTATGAGTTTGAAAAACGAGACATTTAAGACCCGATAACGTATCACGTTATTCGTAAATTAATAGATTAATGATGTCTATTAAATCAAATTTGAGTTAACTGTTTTATTCTTTTATATTTAACATATTTCAGCTCATTTAGTTTAAAGTTCAGCAAAATTTGTTAGATGCTCAATTAATAATTTAGCTGATTTTATATTCATTTCAAAATATTTGAGCCAAAAATAATTAGGTCAAATTCTTTTTATGATAAATGGTCTTAAAGTGAAAGAAGTCAAGGTTGGAACTAGATTAAAGCTCTAATTCAAGGTCATTTTTATGTTGTATGTGCTAAACTTTTAATCAACTAGTACATTTTAGTTCAATTCAACTTAAGTGTTACGGTGTAGACTTGTAGTTCATTTTATTCAGTAAAAAATTAATAGAGACTATAATATTTGTTATATTATTAGTTGTGATATAATTTTTGTATCTACATACATAAAATAATTAGTTATTTGTATCGTTACTCTAATATCATTGCCAAGATCAAAAAAACTACGTCATTGAATTGGAACTAGATAATATAAACACGTGGTATTATTATCATAATATATGGATGACCATATCCTGTCACTATAAAATTTTACCTCATGTGATTATAATGGATCATGCCAGAATTCAAGTTTGAGTTATTTCACTCAGCAATTTGTCTATGATTATTTATTTTTTCTTATATAATATCATACAGTATGATGAATATTTAAACATATGTTATACAATCAATTCATGCATAATATTATATTTCAAAAATTTAAGTCTGTTGATTACTTTCAGATTTAGAGGTATCTCAGGAATAATTCAAAATGAAATTTTACAAAATAATGTTATTTTGTTTAAACTAGAAAAAAGAGAGTATGAGTAATTAATCTATTAGAGGCGTAGATAGAGTTTCAATAAACGAAGGAAAAAACTTTATGGATTGAAAAGTCATGAGTTTAAGTTCTAACTATTTTATATATCAATAGATTAAAAATACATATTATATGAATTTAATGGACATTCCGCGAGATAAATTACTAAATAATTTATTGAAACAAGACAAGTTCTTAGGTGCTTGACAGATACTAAGCACTGGCTAATTATTTTGGACCCTTTTAAGATCCTGTTAATATTATTATGAGACATTTTTAGTTCACTTTATTCCCATCAAACACATGCCTTGTATAATTAATCAAACTCATCATCCATTAATTTCTATCAAATCATTTACCCATTCATATTTGACGTTGCTCACATAACAAAATAATTGATAACTAAGTACTTCCTAATTTTGGTTATGTGATTTTTTGAATTTAACTGTCATTTTTTTTTAAGTTGATCAACTTTTTATATAAATCAGTTATTATGTATTGGATAAAATTTAAGTAGATGATTGATGAAATTTCAAAACTCAATACTATATCGGTATAATTAAAGACAATTTTTATCGTTCATTATAAAGTACAAACAAAAATAAAAATCTTAAAATGAAAAAGAGGTTTAAGAATTAAACTTACTAAGAATGACATTTTAGAGTCTTATTGTTTATTAGGGTTTGGCTTCAACACTGTCGCTATAGTGCTTTTTCTTTAGCATCTTCACTCAGCTCAATCTTTTTATCCCTCTTCTTTTTACTATGAATTAACTTGTGTTGTTGAGTTTGTCTCACTGTTGATGAGTTTTAAAAATGACTTCATGTTGAAAAGTTTTAAGTTTTTTATTGATTTTTACTAAACTTGATATCCACCCAGACCAAGCCATTTAACCAGGCTTCAACACATAAAATTGTTGTTACGCCAGACTCGGACCAAGCCCGTAGCCTTCCTAAATCTAGGTTGAGCTTGAGCATCATGTAATTTCTAACAAACCAAACCGACTCGATCCGTTTATATAATTCATTAAGTTATAAATATATTAATATTTATATATGTTATTTACCAAACTTGTGTTAGATTTTAATTATGAATAATTTAACACATTAATTTGAAGTTATTAAGTTTGAGTTGATAGTTTATAATGCTTTATTATTATTATTCTAAACTTTTTTTAATAAATTGACATATGGGCTTGAACGGGCGGGTTGAGATTTCAAGTTTAAGTCCAAGCCCAAGTCCGAATCCACCTAAATCTTTTGTGTTTTGGGCCAAACATTAGTTTAGTAGATTTTAATAAAAGCCCGACAAGTCCGGCCCACCTATGCTCATGTCTAGTTTTCTCGAGTTTTCTTAGAAATACAATTAGGTAAGAATGCATAATTAGAGGAAGCCTAATAAGATAGTCCTCTTGAGAAAAATTATATAATTCTAATACGAGATGGAATCTTCTGTCTCCATTTTCATGTCCCTTTTCTCCTAAATCAAACCCCAAAAATTATACTTTTCCTTAAAAACAATATTTCGAAAACCATTATTTTCTTACGGGAATTATACAAAACTATTCATCTCTTCTGAAAAAAAAAATACAGAATTATCCATCCAGTAGTCAATCAAAAATATGCTTACCTGTGGGAGAAAAAAAAAAACCGACAATTGAGGAAATATAAATAAAAACCTAATTATTTGTAATTATAATATTGATTAGTCATTGATATTAATCCCGATTAGGAAGTCTTGTATTTCAAAGTTCATAGAAATTCCGTATGATATAATATATGTTACCTTTGTATCAACCTAATTGTAATCTCATAGTCCGATGGCATTTGAAGCATTTACTTTTGTTCTTTTGATCTTCCTATCACTAGTTTGCCACACAGCTTTTGCACTTTCCACTACTTCGGGTTACGGTTTCATCAAACTCCAAGGATCACGCAAGGGTGAAAAGGTGCAAGGTATTTCAGAACTAAAACACTATCTTGAACGTTTCGGTTACTTAAACTATGAAAGCACATCTCTTGCTAACAGTGATGATTTTGATGAGCAATTGGAGTTGGCAATCAAAAAATACCAGATCTTTTTTAGGTTGCCACCCACGGGAATTCTAGATTTCGAAACGGCGTCACAGATGATGCTACCTAGATGTGGTAATCCGGATTTCTATATACCAATATCAAAACTCCGTAAAGTCTCTCCCACCAACATTCAATATGTGATAATAGTAATAATACCAATGCTTGTTATTATTGGTATTATGACCAAAATTGTAATGTTCCCTATTAAGGGTGTAAACAAGAGATTAAGAGTTCCTCTTTTGGGTTAAAACCTTTCAATCCGAACACGGGTTGATAATGAAACCTTATTTTAGTAACTCGATATAAGAGTTGATTGCTAATTATTTAATTGCATATTTTTGTCTTGTAACCTCTAATGTGATGCAAATTCTAATATTAACTGATTGGAGATTCATTCCTATTTTTGTTTATTAATGAGCTTTTCTATGGTTACTTTGTGTTAGAGTCTGGTCTCGAAAAGAATGAATTAAATTTAATTATAGTATTTATTTATATGATCTCTTTGTTAAATATTTTATGAAAATAGTTTGTGGATTGATTAAATTCAAACATAGTCCATTACAACATTAACTATTTATTGTGTTCATTCTCGTTAGAAATTATTAGAAATTGAGGAATCTGAGAAGAAAAAGCTTAGGGATTTAAGTTCCTTTCATTTTGGTAAATTTGTGCAAAGGAAAATTTTGTATATAATGAAAATAAAATACAAAAAAAAGTTCAAGCTGTTCACATTTAGAAAATTTAAATAAAAATTCACATCGTGTTTGTTTGCCATGTTGCACGGTTAATATCAATACACCTCGCGGATGGATGAAAAAAAATTCCAAGGATTTCGCAAGGGGCGGAAAGGTGCAATGTATTTCAGAACTAAAATGATATCTTGAACGTTTTGATTAATTAAGCTATGAGCAAGTGTCTTGCTAAGTGTGATGATTTTGACAAGCAATTAGAGTCGGCATTCGAAACACACCATATCAATTCTAATTTGGCGCCTACGGGAATTCTAGACCTTGAAACGGTGTCGCAGATGATGCGTCCTAAATGTGAAGTTCTTGGTATCATGAACGGGAAAACGAGAATGAATATATCATCAATATGAGGACTTGAATTTCACATTTGACACAATAAAGAGATGAGGCTTCTTCAAACTTGGAAGTGATTACGGCGGTGAACATGAAGATGGGGGGGACATGTTTGATGGTCCTAGAGAAAGTTTTACTCATGCATTCGCACCACGGGATGAGAGACTTCATTTTGATGCATAGGAAGTTCGGGAACGAGAATAAGTGGATGGTGATTTTGACATTGAGACTGTAGCACTACATGAGATGGGGCATCAACTTGACTTGATAATAACAGTGACACCGAGGATCTTATAATTCTCGAACTCGGTGCCGAAAAACATAAGTCTTTACAACGAGATGACATTGATGCCTCAAGGCATTATACAACCCTTATATTTCATGTTTATGACGAGAAAGTGTGGAATCTCATATTTAATTCTATGTTCTTCTGTAATAAGTTCAATCGATTAAGTAACGATTAGATTGAATTAATAGATTAAGACCTTCATTACAAGTGCTTCATTGTTGTTATTGTAAGACTTTTTTAACTTATTACCTCACAAAATTGACAGATTACAAACAGTGGGCCAACTGAAGATCTGCTAAAAAGTGTTCAAAATTTGTCCAATTGAATGAAAAATGGGCTATTATGGAGAAGCTCTTCCGATTGGGCCAATATTCATTTTGGAGAAATTTCCTCATTTACATTTGGCTTAATACACATGCAACCCCCTAAACTTGTATCTTTTGGTCATTTTACCCCCTCACCTTAAGGGACATCCCTTTTACCCCCTCAACTCTTCAAAAGTGGTACTATGTAACTCCTAAACTTCAATTTTTTGGTCATTTACCCCCTCACTTTAAGTAAATTTCCTTTTACCCCCTCAACTCTCCAAAGGTGGTACTATATGCCCTACATTTCTCAACTCAACGGAAAAAAGGAGACTGTACAACGACCATTGATTAACTTAAAAACACTTTAAATTTGGACATGTCAGCATTTGTAATTAAAAAAACGAAAACATGAACATAATATTTGGTCCCTATTGCATTTTTTAAATTATATAATTCCTACCATAATAGCATTTTTGGAGAGTTGAGAGGGTAAAATGAAAGTTTTTTAAGATGAGAGGGTAAAATGACCAAAAGATGCAAGTTTATGGGCTACATAGTACCAGTTTTGAAGAGTTGAGGGGGTAAAAGGGATGTCCCTTAAGGTGAGGAGGTAAAATGACCAAAAGATACAAGTTTAGGGGGTTGCATGTGCATTAAGCCTTTACATTTTCATTTATCTATCATTGTAATAAAAGAAGTAGACGGTAGTCAAATGGTTGGAGACTTTCACGATTTTGAAAATTTATATGAGGTCTAAGCGAATAAGCGACATTCATTAACAATACTTTGTACTATACATACTCAACAAATAGCTTTTTTAGATATATAAAAAAAGTTATTGGAAGGTTTATGTAACCGAACCATTATCAAATTTTTAACCTTTTATAATAATAATTGTGATTTTGGTGCAAACAATTTCAATAATTATATAGCAATTACGTGTGAATTCAAATATCCACTCGATTTATCTGAGTTGACTTAAATGTCAGAGTGAGATCGTCGGTAACCTGACCCATTTAGTTACACTTTCTATTATTTTCAGATTCCGTCCAAACCTTGTTATCAACCTGAATTACAACAATTACAACAATCAACAGTATATAAATCTCGTGTCCCGTTGTATTTGAATTTTAACGTTAACTCGAATACGAACACCGAAATTTGCCATTCTAACTAGGAGTCACTTGCATCATTTTATACATTGCTATGCACGCGTTTTGGTCTTGATGCTGAAAAAGACGTGGCCGCAACATATGCCGAAATTTGTACCTACTGGAATCGAATCTGATATTTTCCATTTATTCTTAATTTAGTATTCTCATACAATCTCACCGTCCAATCTGTTAACTGGGACCCACCCTTTTCCTAGTTCTCATATGATGACCCCACGTGGTCTAGCTCTTTTGCTGATTTGGCTCAATCTTATTGGCCCAAAATGTTCTTCACTTTAGTCCCATGTATGTGATTATAACTCCAAAAATGTACCTTTCAAGAATTCAAAATGGAAAGAGGGGGACAAACGTTAAGGTTTTTTGTTTATATATATCTTTCTTTTGGAAAGATGGTTTATCTTTTATAACGGGAATTTTATAAAGGAAATAATTAATAATTTCTTTTTACTTATGAATATAATGATTAATTACATGTTGTTAGCATTCAAATTCGTATGGATGTCATCAATTTATTATAAGAAAATCATAAATACCATATAATTATAGTGTTTGGTTCCATTTCTTGTCGATTCATGTATGATTCCAAGTTTAGTAAAGGGCTTGTATAGGTAGGTGCGCCCTCTAGAAGTATGATGTGTTTCCACAATACCAAAGATTTATATTTCATGTGCATCATGGAGCTATAGTATGCCCGTATGCATCGTCTCAGATAAATGTGTCAATGGGAGGGAGAAGGAAGGTTGGACCACGTTTGTTTGGAGGACGGGAGAAGGAGATTGAAATTTTTTTCCATCTCAACGCCACATTTTTGTACCTAGGAGCTACTTAGTCATTTCCATCTCATTAACTTTCATCCCACGAAATAAACAACACCCTATTAATATCTATTTACCTTTTTCATCTCATCTCAACCTCCAACTCCATCTTCTCATCCCCAATTTGAAACAAGCACACCGTCAATGCTTTTGCTTATTTTGCTCGTACTCACCAACTTGATCATCAAAGTCCTGTTAAGAAAAAGCACCTTAATCTCCTAAATAACCGGATCACATGTCCAACGAATCAATCATTGAATATGACCAACGAATCTACTGGCTCCATGTCTACATCATGACAACACGACAAGTTCTTATATGTAAATACCCTCACTACAATAACATCTCTCACTTCTTTTACTGCTCTGCACCCTCTCACTCTTTAAAATCATACAAACTCAATCGTCAAAGTACTATTGAACCCAATCTATAAGATAACCAACACAAACCAAATCACTGATGTAGAGACCCAAGTTCCATTTATCTCCACTTTATCATTATTACGAAAATATAAATTTGTAAGTCCACATTATATTATTTTCTTCAATAACAAAACCCCTCAATATTGTACTTGTTGTTTTTTAAATGAAATTTCAAAAAATACAAAATTTTGAATTGTATGACGGCTAGAATCAAAATTTAAAAAATTTCTTAAAGAGAAGAAGGAAAGGAGTCCTTCCTTTGAGATTTACAGCTTCACTTTTGCTGTATCCGCGTCTCCTTCCATCTTCAACCTTCCTTCCTTCCTTCATTTTCAATCCTTCATCACACTACAAAAAAAAAACCCTCTTCTCATCTCCCCAAACCCTCATGGCTTTCCTCTTCAATCTCCATTTTTTCCTCCTTTTTTCCACCATCCCCTTCACACTTTCTCAACCCAAAACCCCACCTCCGCCGCCGCCCTCCGACGACTGCAACGGCATCTTTCTATCCTACCAATACACCACCGGAACACAGCTCAAACCCACTCTCCCAACCCACCAGCCATACAGATTTGAATCCACGCTAACGGTGCAGAATAACGGCGTTGATGAACTTAAATCTTGGAAAGTTTTTGTGGGGTTTAAGAATGATGAGCTTTTGGTGGAGATGACTAATGCTGTTTTGGCTGATGGGTCTTCTTTGCCTGCGGAAGTTGGGAATGGGACTGTCTTTGCTGGCTTTCCGGTCACGGATTTGAAGACTCCCATTGGGACTGCTGGGGATACTACTCAGACTTCTGTGAAAGTTGAGCTTTTGGGTACGAGGTTTGGGGGTTTGTTGAAGGATGTTCCGTTGCCGGATGAGATTAAGCTTGCTAATGATGGGTTTGTTTGCCCTGGTGCTACTACTGAAGGTATGTTTTTTGGGGTTTGATTTTGGGGGTTTTGTTTTCAAGTTTGGATCTTTGTGTTTTTGGGGATTTGGGTTGTGGTTTTTTGGGGATTTTGGTTTGTGGGTGTGTTTGATTTTAGGGCATTTTGGTCTGAAGTTTAGATTTTGTGCTTGTTCATCATTGGTTTTGAGTTTTGGGAAATTTGCTTTGTGGGGTTGTTTGATTTGGGACATATTGTGCTAAAGTTTAGATATTTGTGTTTGATTGATGTTGATAGAAGCATATTTGAATATGATCAAAGCTAAAGCATTAGTGATTAGATAAAGCTTTGATCTTGAGGATTTGTTGTGTTTGATTCTCCGATTGTTCGTGATTCATCATTGGTTTTGATTGATCTTAATAGAAGATTATTTGAATTTGATCAAAGCTAATGATGGGTTTGTTTGTCCTAGTGTTGCTACTGGAGGTATGTTTTTGGGAGGGTTCGGGGATTTGGTTCGGGGATTTTGGTTTGTGGGTTTTTGAATTTTGGTTTTGATTTTTGGGAAATTTTGCTTTGTGGGTTTGAACATTTTACAGTGAAGCTTAGATCTTTTCGTTTGATTCTATGGTTGGTTGTTCATCATTAGTTTTGATTGATCTTTGATAGATGCATATTTGATTGATGAAGAACTTTATGGTTTTGGGGAACTTTGCTTTGTATGTTTGTTTGATTTAGGATGTTTTGTTCTGAAGTTTTAGATCTTCGTGTTCGGTTTTATAGTTGGTCATGATTTGTTTTGATTGATCTTGATAGAAGCATATTTGAATAATGAAAAAGCTAGTAATTTTGGGAATTTTGCTTTGCTGGTTTGATTTGATTTGATGTAGGACAATTTGTTCTAAAGTTTTGATTGTTGTGTTTGGTTTTATGATTTTTCATTATTAGTTTTGATTTATCTTTGATAGGATTATATCTGATCAAAGCAAAAGCTGTAGTGATTTGAAAAGGTTTTAGATGTTGAATATTTGTTGTGTATATGTGTTTGATCTTGTTGCTCTTGGGTTTGATGATTTCAGTTTGTTCTATGTAGACTTATTCTCAAATCTCGAATCGGTTCTGTTTCCAATTTAGCTTATTGTTGCTTGAGGAAAACTCCTTAGATCAGACCCATAATGTTTTCGAAAATGAAATTGAGCTCTGAATAACATTTATCTTCACTTTATCATGGAAATTAGGCCTAATACAACATACCACTCCTCAAACTTGCTCAAAGTAATCAATCGAGCCCTTGAACTTTCGGAAAGTGACCTATTTCTACTAGTCCTTTAAACTTGACTGCTATGCGCTTCAGATACTCCAAATCTACACTTGCTATGTCATGTAATACTTAGGGGTTAACCATGTCACTTTAACTAACTTAAACAGCTAATTTGTTTTTTTCTAACAATTATTGCACTATTCTGAACATGTTTGTAGTGCTAGGGATGTATTAGTCCTTGAAATTCTTATTATGATTATATATAATTATATCATTAGGGATCACACGTCTAATCACATGATACTGCTGGCATTACAAGTTGCTATTTGAAGGGGTTATTTTATTTTATTGTGTTCCAGCACCTAATGGATGACATCATTTGTTTTTGCCAGGTAGTTTGATGTATGTTTGTTGCACCAAAGATGAGAAATTCAAGTCAAACATCACTGTGGATGAGGAGTTTTTACCCCGACAGAGCGGAGATCTTACGATTATGTATGATGTGATCAGAACATATGACTCTAATTACTGGGCACAGGTTACTATTGGAAATCACAATCCCCTCGGCCGTCTTGATAACTGGAAGTTAAGCTGGGATTGGATGAAGGATGAATTTATCTACACCATGAAAGGGGCTTATCCCAATGTCGTCGATTCGACAGACTGCTTATTCGGCAAGCAGGGTACATTTTACAAAGAACTAGACTTTTCGACTGTATTGAACTGCGAAAGAAGGCCAACAATCATTGACTTGCCTCCAAACATGTATAATAACACGGACTTTGGACTAAAACCCTTGTGCTGTCGGAATGGAACAATCTTGCCACCATCAATGGATCCAAGCAAGTCAACTTCAGTTTTCCAGATGCAGGTGTTTAAAATGCCTCCGGATGTTAATCGGTCGGAGCTCTCTCCGCCACAAAACTGGAAGATCAATGGGACACTTAACCCGGATTATGTATGTGGTCCGCCGGTTAGAGTGAGTGCTAGCCAATTTCCTGATCCATCCGGACTACCGTTGAATACGACTGCTGTTGCAAGCTGGCAGGTTGTATGCAATATCACCCATCCAAAAGGTTCAAGCCCGAGATGTTGTGTATCATTCTCTGCTTACTACAATGATTCAGTTGTTCCGTGCAAAACCTGTGCGTGTGGATGCCCCAGTAATACCGGTAGGACTTGTAGCACAACCTCTCCTGCTGTTCTTCTTCCACCACAAGCACTGCTTATTCCTTTTGACAACAGGACTGCCATGACCAGGGCTTGGGCTTCCCTTAAACATTTACCCGTACCAAACCCGATGCCCTGTGGAGATAATTGTGGGGTTAGTATCAATTGGCATCTTTTCACAGATTACAATCGTGGGTGGAGTGCGAGGGTCACCGTCTTCAACTGGGACGAAATCGCTTTTCCGGATTGGTTTGCTGCTATACAATTGGACAAAGCTGCTGCTGGTTTTGAAGCAATGTATTCATTCAATGGAACCATTTTGCCCGACAGCAAAAACAATACAATAATTATGCAGGGACTTCCCGGACTAAACTATCTCGTGCCAGAAACTGATGCTGTTGATCCAGCAAAAAATCCTAGAATCCCTGGAAAACAACAGTCTGTTGTCTCATTCACCAAAAAAGGTATTTCTGGACTCAATATACCTGCTGGTGACGGGTTTCCCACTAAAGTGTTTTTCAATGGGGAGGAATGCTCGCTTCCCACCATATATCCGACAAGCAATAGCAATAGAATCGGGTCGGCAATGATTCTATCGGTACTCATTGCAGCTGTGGTGTTCATGCTGATGCAGCAATAGCTGTTAGATGACAAAATTGATCGGTCTTACAGTTGCTTCGATCTTATTCTTTCTATTCTTTCGATGTCTCCAAGCATACATATGATTCCAGCAAACAAGCATACCAAGAAAACTTTAGGTGCGAGCATTTGAGATTTTGATTGTCGCGGGACAGTGTGCTGCTGTGGTTTTGATCATTCTAGATGGATCATATATGTATAAATATACAATTGTACAATTTGAGATCATATGTAGGTGATATCGGGGATCACCTGATTTGCCAAGATTGCTTCTTCTTCTTCCTGACATATATTAGTATAATCTCTGTATAATATTGTTTTTGACAATGGCAGATGCCTTAATGTTCATTATTACCTTTGCTATAGGAAGATTGTTTAATCTGATTACTGGATAAATATATTGCTCCTTATCCAAATATGTTCACTTGGAATATTAGTTCATCTGTAGATTTTGCTTGGGCAAAAGCCATATTGTAGTTTAATGTTTTATAACGAACGTTTCGGGTGTGTGCTTCTGTGTCTGTATTGGTTCCCATGTAACACAGTCTACAAGCAAATAGTGATAGAAACAGTCCATAAAACCAAGATCAGATTTGTGTGTTTTGTCGAAGTTTCGGGTTGTTTCCATGTAACATAGACTACGAGCAAATAGCTTACAGAACAGGCCCTAAAGTGCCCTAAATCAAGACCAGAATTGTCTTTTCCGATGTTTTCGGTTGTTTGCCTAAAACCAAGAACAGATTTGTGCTTGATTCGATTTTTCGGATTGTTTCCGTGTAACATCATCAGACTATAAGTAACTATAGGGAACAAAGCAAGCTCTAAAACCAACAGCAGAATCGTGTTTTTTTCTCCTGAAGAACACAGAATAGTGTTTTTTAGATGTTTTGGGTTCAAAACTCAGCTCCTACAGAATTGTGTGTTTTTTGTTGAAGTTTTGGGTTGTTTCCATGTAACATAGATTACAAGCAAATATCAATCAAAACATGCCCTAGAACCAAGAGCAGAATTGTCCTTTTCAAACGTTTCGGCTTGTTTGCCTAAAACCAAGAGCAGAATTGTGCCTTTTTCAATGTTTCGGGTGTTTCCGTGTAACAGACTACAAGTAACTAGCGAACGAAACAGGCCCTGAAACCAACAGCAGAATTGTGTTCTTTTCGAAGATCCAAAGACATAATTGTTTTTTTTCGATATTTTGGGTTCAAAACTCTGTTATTACAGAATTGTGTTTTATTCTAAGTTTCCGATTGTTTCCAAGTAACGTAGACTATGAGCAAGCAGCAAACAGACCCTAAACCAAGAGCAGAATTGCCTTTCCGACGTTTCAGGTTGTTTGCCTAAAACAAAGAGCAGAATTGTCTTTTTGATGTTTCAGGTTGTTTGCCTAAAACCAAGAGCAGAATTGTGCTTTTTTCGATGTTTCGGGTTGTGTCCTTTTCTGTATATCATAGACTACAAGAAACTACCAAACAAAACAGGCCATAAAGCCAACAACAGAATCCCATTCTTTTTCGAGATCTCGGTTTCCAAACTCAGCTCCTACCGTAAACAATAGCAACCTCGACTGAAGTACAATAAATAAAACATCCAGAAGGAAATGAAATTACTCAGACTTGAGTCTAGAGGTATCAAAATGGTTTATATACATCCAAAGTCAAATTCCTCAAATAACAAATATAAAAAGAACATTAAAAACAATTAAATTTGGTTCTATTATTAGAGTTAGAAAAAAAAGGCTCCTAAAATCCTGAAAATGTCTAAGAAATTTATCTCCACAAGCGTCATCCTAAATTAGTTTGCTTCCTGCTCGACTTTCCAACCGAATTGCAGCCAAAATTTCCCAAGCAGCGGTGTTGTACAAGCTTAAGCAAATCCGTTCGACCCGAGAAATCGAATAAAAATCGACCTCGCTTCCCGATTTGTCAGACTTTATTTCCTGATATGCACAAAGGAAATGCATTCTTGTGATGACCAAGTCTCTTTCCTCAATTTATAATATCTACATCATAATCATGAGAACTGCTACACCGGAACATTGTCCAACGGATAGTCATCGAAGTCGAAATCGTTTTCGACCGGTCCTACGCCTCCCTGGTGCTGTTGCTGTAAGGAATTGAAGACAAAGAAAAACTATCAATATTTTCGGTTATCGAAAAGGTAAGGAAACAGAAACGGGAAAGAGATAAGAACCAACTTGTTTGAGAAGTGCAGTCATGAGATCGTCCTGGTCAAACCGTTCGGGAAAGATGTTCGCATCAGGACCTAATTCAGATTTTACTCTCACTGAATTACCACTGAAAAAACTGTTCATGTTCACATGATGATCAGTTGCATCCCCAAACATAGGTTTGCCTGCAGCAGATAAATTCCTGTTTTGTACCAATCTTTGGTTAGAGGAAAACCCATGATGCGATAAACCCGATGGCCCGACGTCGAGATTGCTTTGCAGACAGTTGTTCTGCTGAGAGGCATTGAAGGTCATGCCGACATTATCTAATTCCCATTCATGAGATTTATGTTGATTCAAATCACTGAAAATATCGTAACTCGGCATGAATCCAACCGAACCCTTCATCTCGGAGTTAACTTCGTCTTGAAATGTGCCTTTTGATGTGAGGCTTGATATACCGGTAGAACTTCCGAGCTGAAAACTATTTCCGGGTAGTTCTGATGCGTTGTTCAACGGGAAATTCATTATGGACGATGATTGTGAAACCGAATTATATCCTGTACCACGGCCATTCTCAGCCAAGCCATTTCTTGCTAAAACACTGCCTGTAATTGTGTTAGCTAAAACTGGCTGCCCCATCGGAGATGAAAGAGTAGAAACATGGCTGCCGGTGGTTCCGTTAAGCATCGGGCCCCGAGGCTGCGACTGAGCCGACATCTGCATCAGCAATGCATTATTTTGGGCTCCATGGGTGTTTGGTTGCATGTTCATGCTCCCCAAAGATTGTGCCGAATGATGTAAATTTGCAAGCTGTTTCGGCTCCATTGTGGTCGGAATTCCGTGAAGCAAGTTCATTTGCTTACTGCTATTCATCTGTTGCTGTTGTTGCGCCTCTCCGAATCTTATTTTCGGGTTCTCAAAGCTAAAGAGATTCCTCTGATCAACAATTGCAACGGGCAATCTAGATTTAACTGCTGGTCTGGCAAGCCCGGCTGCTTGAAGCGTGGCAAGGCTTTGTGCGGGAAGCTGACCAGCAGCTGCAAGAGTTTGAAAGTCGAGTCCATTGCCCATAAGCTGACCATAAGCTGCTTCTTGCGGACTCATATAAGCATTGCCCAAACTGTTTGGGTGCTGTGAAACTCCACTCAACCTTCTAAGATACAGCCGATATTTCTGCACCATATATTAGCCAGAATTTTAGCAGATAATATATACTTACTTTCACCGAAAAAGAGGGCATGATACGAGTACACGTAGCGTTCAGAATATGCTAAAGCACACTGCTTACCTGAAGGTGACTCGCAACATTTTCTCTAGTGAGTCCAGGAACATTCATCAGCTCCAAAATTTTCTTCGGGACAGCCTCTGTACCACGGAGAAATGTGAATTATAAGACAAAGGAATCAGGATACATAAATGATCAAAATCATAGGTCAAGTTATCGAGGAAAACTTTTAACTTGAAGCAAATCCAACAAGCACAACATATGGCCTTTTATCTGGTAAGTCAAGATTTAAGCATTTGGATTTAACTGTGCGATCGAGTGAATTTAATCGAATGAACAACATTCAATAGAATGAATCACACCGAAAACGATGTGTCAACATAAAACTAAACCGAGAGAAATGAGTAAAACCATTGAAGAAAAAGAAACATACTGTCGATGCCGAGTTGATTAACAGCTTGAACAAACTGCTGATGAAGTTCAACAGACCAGACAACTCGAGGCTTCTTCAAAGTCGATGAATCATCCCGATCATCACCTTCATCATCCTCATCCTTTCTCTTTTTCGAATTTCTCCAGTTACCTTCATTGGCAGAAGACGAGTACTCCAAATCCTCTGATTGCTTCGGACCTCTATGATCTCCTTCTTCCACACTTCCCGATTGCTCCACGTCCTTCCACTCATTCCGTTTCTTCCGAACCACATGCTGCCATATGTTCTTCAAAGCCTCAAGTCGAACCGGTTTAATCAGATAATCACAAGCACCATGTGTAACCCCTTTCATCACCACACTTTTTGAATCATCCGCAGACATCACTGAACAAGTTTCACACATCATATAAGATTCAAAACACAACGAAAAGTCAAAACGGATAAAATCAATACTTACTTATCACGGGAAGATCCATTTCGAGTCCAACGTGTTCAAGAAGCTTAAATCCATCCATGTCAGGCATATGAACATCACTTATAACTATATCATATCCATTTTTGTTCTCTCTTAGCAAAGACAATGCAATCTCTGCTCTATTGCACTTTGTAACTGCAAAAATACCCAAATCAAAACCATCAAATCTCCTAAAACAACACCGAATTGAAACAAATCTCCAATTGACACAAATCAAAATTGGGGAAAAATCAAAATTCTAAATCATCCCAACAAAAGAAGAAATGATTTGGGTGAAGTCTACAAAAAAAACAACCCCAAACCCCCCAATTAACACAAATCTTCTCCACAAATTGGGAGAATCCAAAATCAAAATTCTAACCCAAGAAATGATATTTTCATGTTCTAAACATACCCATATGTTCCAAAAATAGAATCATTTCATTTGGTCAATGACATAACATGAATAGAAATCTAGAGAAAAACCCCTCAAACCCCAAATGAACCCAATACAAAATCAAAATCATACCTTCATATAAGCAAGTTCTAAGCATCTTAACCAAGATCATAAGACAAGTAGGATCATCATCAACAACCAACACCCGGAGACCCGCCGGAAACTGATCGGCGGCGGGCTCAGCAGGCTTCCAAGCAGCACTAGAACTAGCAGTAGACATGGATCCCTTACAATTGTTCAGATTCATAGCTGAAAAACTACTTGATCCCAGATGAAAAACAGAGGAATTAGATGATAAAGATGCAATTTTTGAACATGATTTGAAGATTTGATTGATACCCAGATGAAAAATATAAGAGATTGGAGAGCTTTTTGGAATATTAGAGAGGAAAATTTATAAATATGGGATTGAAAGTTGAACAAGACATGGCAATACAAGCTCAATTGCTCTGTTTTCTGGCAAAAATAAAATAAAATAATTAAATTATTTATTTATTTATTGTTTAGGAAAAAAAGTTAATTAATATGGAAATAAAAAAATATAATTAAAAAAAATAGTGGGTCAGTGTTTGAAGAGTGGATCCAGCTCATATATGAAGTTAACTAACTACACCCCATCTCACTACCTTTTCTTACAGTTGCTTTTTTTACTGTTTATTAGTAGAATTTACTTTTATCCTAAAAAAACAATGGTTTAAAAATTGGACCAGACCAATCGGTTAGACCGTAAACTGGTCAAATCTTCCTGACCGGTTATAAGTATTAGCTTTAGTGGCATTTTAATTAATTTTTCCTGGGATAGGTGTAGGAAAGACTAGGGCTTTACCGAATACCAAATCGAACTGATTATATTCAATATTTTGGTTCGGTTTTTTCTAACTTCGGTTCCGTATCGGGTTTTCATTTTAAGTCTATTTTGATGTTCGGTTCATTTAGGTTTGGTTTTGTATTTTCTTCAATTTATGTTCGGTATCAAATATTTTAAGATTTTTCGGTTTTATAGGTTTGATTTGACTCAATTCAATTCTAATTTTTTTTTAAGAATGCACGCCTCTAAAATAGACCACCTTGTGTTCAGACTTTAAATGTACGGATATCGGATTGACCCCAGTTTTTCAAACATCTCCTTTAATAGTAAAAAAATTGATAATTTTCTCAATTAATTAGATATCTCCATTTATCGAGCAAGATTCACCTTGTTATTCTTTCCATTGACACTATCACTGACTGGAGTATTATAAAAAGATCTACTTACTTTGTTTAGAGAAGTAAAAATTAATGATGAGAATTAAATACTTACCTTTAATGTTTAAATCCAACTAATCAAGAAAAAGTAATCTGTGCTAATTGAATTTTGTACAATTAATACGTTCATAATGAGTAAAAAAGGTAATGATAGTAAATTGAAATAACAAGGCTAATTAAGGAGGGTGTTTGAAGATCTATTTTGAATACGTTTATTTCTTTAGGTTAAAAAAAATGATATATGACCGTCATTTGGTTGAACCATCTCAGTTATATATTTGAACTTATTAAATTGTGAACCAATTATTGATCTGATTTGATGGTTTGTTTGATCTTTAATATATTGATTGTATATTGTAAGAATCTAATGTTATTGAACTGAGCCGATTTCAAATTTGATCAAAAAAACGCACTCTTCGTTACGAGTATTGTCATTCGATTCTACTTGTATACTATGGGAGTCAAAGACAATTAACAAAAGTAAGAAAAGTGTTACCGGTTAAGATTGATTTGGATAATAACTATTTCAAAATGAAAATGAATTTTTAAAAGAACGAAATTTTAGGAACTACATTTTTTATGGGTATATAAGATAATTGAAACATTAAACTAAATTGTATATTTATTAGTGACAGTCCTTATTAGTGAAGCATTATTCAAGATTTAATTTAAAAACACACACATATAAATGAGACAACGTTATTATGACTATAAAATTTGTTCTCTTTTCTAAAAGAAAATGTTGGACAAATTTTACTCCACTTTCTTGACACATCAAACACAATATTTTAATTAGTGAAAATAAAAAATTATATATTGTCGGAATTGCATGGATCAAATATCAAATGGCACCTGGAAATGCATAAACAATTGACCTAATTATTAATAATGACATACTTGCATATGGCCAATTTGGAGTTTCATTAAAGAATTCAATCCAAGGTGGCAAAGGAAAAAGAAGAAAGAAGTTCAAAATATTAAATAGGATTGATTACAAATTGTACATTTGTGGTACATTCATTTCATTTACAAATGTTTAAGCAATATCGGCCCTCGGTCAAAAATGTCATTTTGTTCTCCCAATTTTTAGAACGTCCTATTCCTCTATATGTGAAAAGTGATACATTTAGCCTCCTCAATTTGTATAAAATGATGCACTTAGCCCTTCATGTCCTATGTAGCGGTGATTTGTCAAAAATATTAAAATTAAAGAGAGAGTGAAGGGATGAACAAGAATAAAGAAAATATCAAAAAGACTCTTAAATTTTATTTTCTTTAATTTTCCATATCCATCTTCTTTCTCTATTTCTTTCTTTTCTTAAAAAAAAATTTCAGACTCCAATCGCCGAAAATGTCAAAATCCGACTGTCAGATTCTAGAATTCCAAATTTCGGCCACCAAAATCTACCCGCCAAATTTTGGAATTTCAGAATCCAGCTGCCGAATTCTGAAATTTCAGATGGAAGAAAAAGAAAAAGAAAGAAGAAAAAGGAGATGCAAAAAGAAAAAATAAGAGAAAATAAAGGACTAGTTTTGTAATTTTGTAAGGATAAGTTTTGTAATTTTCAAGAGAGTGTAGTTAACTCTCTCAATGTGAGTGAATATGGATAAATAGGCGGCTAAATGTATCAAGTATATGGAGCTAATAGGACGTTCCATAAGTTGAGGGGGTAAAGTGAATTTTTTTTTGCCAAATATAGAAGAATACATATGCTCATTACAAATTACCCTATGTGATTTATTTTTTCACAATTTAATGACTTGCATTTCATATTGATGCTAGATTAATAAAAATTTGAAAATCATTAATATTAATAATGCGAACGTAGTTAAATTTGTCTAAAAAGTTTAGAAGATTTGTAAAAGATATTTGTAGACTGACTTTCTTGTAATTTGGGAAATCATAAGTACTTGTTTAAAGAGACTCAATAGGTGTTTTAAGGTTTGCAAGAAAATGGAATCAATCTAAATTGAAGAAGAAAATAAACACTAAGGCCCCGTTTGGTAAAGCGTTTCGTGGGAGCATATAGCGTTTCGTAGGAGCATATTGCATTTTTGTTCCAATATGCTCACAAATAGGTGTTTGGTTATATTTTTGGAACTACAGCATTTAGAGTTTTGGAACCAAAACGGAGCGTTTCGTGAAAAGCTCCAATTTGGAGCTTTTCGTGAAACGCTAGTTTGTATTTTAAACCACAAGTAGACTTTGACAAAACTACCCCAACTTATTTTTTTAATTTATATTATTATTAATTTATATTGGTAAATAGTATACCCGTATAAGTCTTTTCACACGTCAACAGCAACTGTTTTTATAATTCTTCCAAACACTAATTATCCAACAACTATTAGCAAACAGCAACAGCTAACCGCAACATCTAACCGCAACAGCTAACAGCAACCGCAACACCAAACGGAGCCTAACTCTATTAAGGTAAAAGTCATTTACATGTCATTAAAATTTTTGAGACAATTTTATATTTGTTCACATCATTCAAATTAGTATCATCTTCAATTATTTACTAATTTGATAATTATCTGAAACACAATTCATTGAATTAAAAAATAAAAAAATCATATACACTCAAATAAACAATCGCATGTACTAATTTGCAAGTGATGTAACTACAATAGTACAATTGTAACTAGCCATATACAATATACATACAAAATAAATCAAATTAATATAAAAAAGATTCATTCATTATCTACAACTTTTATACTATTGTTTGAGAAGGGGAAGTAATATTCTTTTTACAAAGCAAATGTTGGCAACAACCACCACTTGCAATTTGGAAATGTGGTCTTTTTTCTCCACTTACAAGTTAAAAGATTGGCTATTCAAAATTCATGTAATTAAAATACTTTGTGAGAATGAACCATATAACTTTTAATTATGAGTTTGAATGACTAATAGGTATCTTAAGCATATGAAATCAAATTGAATATTTGAGAAAAAATATTAATTTAATTGAAATTTTGACTGAATTCGGTTTAATATACGCTAAACGATATTTAAAAAATTTATTCAAAATCAAAATTTGTACAACGTTTTTTTTACATTTTAGTGCTTAAAAGCTTCCCATTAACAAGTTGGAGGTATAATTCAATTTTATGGATATATTTTAGTTTTAAATCTACAAAATTGACCTAAGAAAAAGGACAAACATTTTTAATAGTGGTTGTTTTAACCATAATAGACTAGGTTACATGTGCTATAAACAACAACGAAGAAAAAAGATACCATTACAATTAATCTCATTATTATATATAAATATCATCCTAATGCATTTTTAGGTGGTAGAATTACAAACCATGGAAGCATAATCTTTTTTTTAGAAAAGATATCATGATAGTTGATTCCATATCATATCTTTTAAATTTTGATTTCAAGATAAATTATCCCATCATTTGGATTCAAATTTAGTTTTTTTATGTTTTGGATAAATTAAAAAAGTATTACTACAATCGTTAAAGCAACTTTATCCATCCACATATGCATAATATATTACAGTTTACTATTGACAATTAAAATAACGGTAAACAATTATAATTTCTTTCATGTTTTGCATATTATATTATAAAGTCCATCATATAATTACTTAAAAAGGTTCTTAACTTTTGAGTAATTGAATTTGAATTGTGAGATCGAATCAATTTAATCAAACGAATACCAACAAATAGAATGAATCACAACAAAACAATAAGTCGACAAAAAGGCAACCGAAATAAACGAATAAAACCAGTGAAGATGAAGATACATATTGTCAATCTCGAGTTGATTAACATCTTGAATAAATTGTCGATGGATTTCAATAGACCAGACAGTCCGAGGCTTCTTCAAAGTCGACGAACCATCTCGTTCATCGGCTTCGTCATCCTCATCTTTCATGTTTTTCGAATTACTCCAGTTCCCTTCATTTGCAGAAGACGAATACTCCAAATCCTCTGATTGCTTCTACCCTCTATGAGACTATGATCTCCTTCTTCCGCACTCCACGTCCTTTCACTCGTTTTGTTTATTCCGAACGACATGTTGCCATATGTTCTTCAAAGCCTCAAGTTGAACCGGTTTAATTAGATAATCACAAGCATCATATTTAACCCATTTCTTCAACGCACTTTTTGAATCATCTGCACACATCATTGCAGCAAGTTTCACACATCACATACGATTCAAGACATTGAAAAAAAGAAATGGATTGGAAAATAAACACTTACTATCACCGGAAGATCCACTTCGAGTCCAACGTGTTCAACAAGCTTAAATTCATCCATGTCAGGCATATAAACATCACTTATAACCATATCAAATCTATTTTTGCTCTCTCTCAGCAGATACAATACAATCTATGCTCTATTGCACTTTGTAACTGCAAAAGAAAAAAAACCAAATCAAAACCATCGAATCTCCCAAAAACGACATCGAATCGAAACAAATCTCAATCTTCACAATTTGGGGGAAAATCAAAATTGTAACTCAATATAACAAAAGAAATAAGTTTGTGACAAGCTACCCAAATGAAAACCAAGACATCTAGTTAATGACATCAAATTGAATATTTGAGAAAAATTAATTTGAATGAAATTTTGACTTTTATTCATTGAATTTGGTCTAATATAAACTGGAAATATTAAAAGAATAATATTCAAATACGAAATTTTCATTTTTGTGCTTAAAAGCTTCATATTAAGCCTTGACGGGTTGAATAGATTGTCAATACAAACTAAATTTTACGGATAAATTTTAATTCAAATTTCCACGAAATAGACTTAGGAAATAAAAGATAAATAATTCTAATAATTTTAATGGTGGGTTTTCAAATCATAATGGACTAGGTTACATGTGGTATAAACAACAACGTAACAAATACTATTAAAATTAATCCCGTTATTTATACATTTTGATTTGGTAGGATGGTACTTGAAGTGTAAAAAATTTCAAAAAGAATACAATGAGGGTACATATCCAATCTTTTAAATTTTGATTTCAAAATCATATCATCCATCTGGATTCAAATTTAGTTTATTTATATTTTGGATAAATTTAAAAAGCATCACTATAATTGTTAAAAGCAATTTTACCCTCAACATATAAATAATATTTCGGTGCATCTATCGTACTTATTCAATCTTATTTTCGAGTGCATGTCCTTATCACTAGAGCTTGACAATGTGTTCGTCTATTTTGTTAGTCATTCAACAAATATCACATAACATATATTAGATCGTGTTGTGAATTCTTTGTCTGTTTGAGGGGGATCGATGTTATTTTTGTTGAATCAATTTAAATAATGCTTCGATTTGTTTAAAAAAAATATATATTATAATTTAACATTGACAAATTAAATTAATCATAAATTAAATTAAAAACTATAATACTTTGGTCGCATTATGTATATTAATTGATTCATGAGTCACCATTGTAGGTACCACGTCTTTAACGGATTAAGCTGTAAGAGGCACCATTGACAAACAAAACTGTTTTAAGCACAAAGCCCAAATGAGACTCGACTTACCCGACATGGCCGGTGTTTGAGATAAGAGTCATCACCCATATTGATTAATTAATTTGAGAAAAAGTAACCAAAATTCCTTACAAGAAGCAGCGATTCGAGAAATTTGGTACGTTACAAAAAAGGGCTAATATTTTCACAAAGAAAATATTAGGAATGTATATTAATTGATTCATACAACCGGAGTTTTACATTAACACTTTATAATCATTAAAAATGTTTAGATTTGTTCAAATTTTATTTCTAACATCTATAAACAAAGAAATTATCTAAATGATATAAAAAAATTGATTGTTTTCTAATGTTAGAAAAATGACCACCGTAAAGCTATTAACCTTGGCCAATCCTTGAAGATTGCCAGGGAGGTTGTGACTACAAAGTTAGTCGTGAGAGAGAAATATAAGGGTCGTAATCCGTCGAATCTGAAGACTTCAGCGGTTTCCACCATTTCTGACGATGCTCTTCCATCAACAACACAAGGATGCCTCCCTTTGGTGGATGTTGAGATCTCTTGCTCCGATGCCATTTAAGTGGTAGAGGAAGTTCCCACGGATCCATTAGCTCTCCATAAAGCCATGCTTCTTGCATCTGGTGCCAGAGAGATGGGATTTGAATCTGGCAGAGATGGGAACTAGAGGAACAAGATGTTAATCGATAGAAATGAACTGGTTCCTGGTAACTTTCTCCCCTTGAACTCATGAGCGTCTTGCTTCAAACATGAATTCTATAGTTATCATCCGCCTAATGGGTAGAAATATTTGGTAGCCTAACCTCTCTCCAGACTAAGCTTACACTTTTTTCACTTTAACCCTTCAATTAAAAAGTTTTCATCTAGACATCTTAACTCGTAAAAAAGGTTTCATTTTAACTCTTAACACTATTATATTTTTTACAAATATGATAACAATGATGATGTGTAAAACTGTTGATGTTGCCTCTATTGATTGATATTTAAAGAGGATGAACCAATTACAACATAACAATCATTAACCAACGACATACTCCAGCTATTAAGTTAGGAGTGAAAAGAGAATGTCAATTGATGATATGTAAATAAATGTGAATAGTGAGGTGTGCTCTGGACACATATCATATATTCATTATTTAAGCTGATTGTGGGTTAGAAATAATGGCTAAGAAGTTACGTTCCTCTTACTTGACACAATGTCTATGTTCCAATTGATCAACGTGACGAGACGATTATATATGTTTTAACTTTAGTGGTCAGGCGGCTCACGTGTGTCCTTAGAGTAGACGTACCTTAAGATTCTCCATGTGATATCAATATTTTCCACTATATCATATCTTGTCCAAAACATAAATAAATTAAAATTTAATATATTTTAACCTTCTAAATTTGTCCCTTTTCTTTATCATTTAATTTTTTTTGTGCTGATGTAACATATATTAATAAATGCCACTTATTTGACATGTCATTATGACATGTTGGCACAAAAGAAAAAAACGTGTTACATTTACTTAGTTTAGAGAAGAGTAAATAAAAAGAAAAAAAAACTTTGCATGATCATAGGGAAAAAAAGAGGGACAAGTTTAGGGGAAGCTATAGGGATTAAGACAAAAACTAATATTGAATCTAAATAGTAGAGTAACTTTGATTTTCATTTGTAACCATTTTAACCCATTTTATTTTTTTTTATATTTTACAGTTTACCAATATTAAGATAATTATTGTGTCTTTTTCAAGTGTTACCTTTATTTCCTATAATGGGTTACTGCCACTCCCATGCTGCTGGCCCCTGGGCAGCAACCCCATTAGGACACGTGTCCTCATTTGCATCATATTTAAGATAAGGTCTCTTTGGCCTATATTGTTCCTTTCTACTTGGGAATTGCCCCTTTTGCCCCTTTACTAATTGGAGTTAAATTTTTAATTAAAAGTATCATTTGACTTGCAAAATGAAAGGAAAACAATTATGTTGCATTAGGCAAAAATTGAATGATGGGGGCTCATTGGTGAAAGAATAAAAAGCATAATGTTACTTGCTGTGACTGGATTGAATAATTTTACATATTGAGCTACAAACAAGAAACAAAGTTTACAATTTGATTTGCTTAACCTATTTAAGTAAATAAAAAAGTTAGAATTGTCATCTATAATTTTGAATATTTAAGAATAATTGACTATTCATGTCATATGAAATTTATCTTACACTTAAATATAATATTATCATAACCCAAAAACAGTTAAAATACTTAAAAAAAACAACATAGTTTTATTTAATATTATTTTGTAAAACAAACATCAAGAAACTGCTTCAACTAAAAATTTATTCATAGACAAAATTTATAGTCTCTAGCACATTCCTTTTAGAAATGCCTATGAACTTGAAACGTGTAAAACAAAGGTCCATCCCACTACATGTTTTAAATTCACTAATAAATGAAGCTGTCAGGATTCGATCTCATGACCTTTTAGTGATAGAGACTCTGATACCATGTTAAGGAACTGATTGAACAAAAACTTAAGTTTACAATTGCGACCCGTTGACATTTTTTATACTAATCTCTGCACAATAAACTACCATTAGAACGGTTGTTTTGATCAATAACAAAAGGAATCGTTATATTGGTACAATATAAACTTAAAGCACCATAATATAAAGTTTTGAGTCGAAAAGCTACAATAAAATGCAAATTTTAAAGATCGTGAGTATAATTTACCTAAATGATTCACGTTGTGCCATATCGAGTAAAAGTTCTCTTATATATATTATAAGCATTTATTCTTGTTGAAGCCTAATTAGTGAAGTTTAATTAGCCTATATAGGAATATTATATTTAGTGTTTATAGGAATATTTGTATTGTTTTATATTTGGCCTATTTAAGCGTGTATCCTAGTTTTGGTAGGAAAAGTTTTCCTAATTTGAGTAGGACTCTTGGTAAACTATATATACGTATATTGTGAATGAGATTGAAGAAGGCGAATTTACCGCAAAAATTTAACAATTCTCTCATAATTAAGGGAGCGCATTAGCTCAAAACCAAACTATAAAACTTAAAAGCAAATTATTTATAACAACACTGAAACATGTAATGAAATATGAATAAAAAAACTTATCGAAATATTCTCAACACCAATAAAAAAAATTTAACCAGATGGTTCGATAATTCGGTTTTAACCAAACCAAATTAAGCTTATCTCATATGGTTTGTTTTATTGTATTGTACTGTATTTTTTTAATTAGAATTGCAAGAAAAGCAGTGTAAAAAAAGTAAAAAAGGTAATAGAGTAAGCATACTGCAAACGTATATTCCCTGAGAACTTTTCTTTCTTACGATGAATATATGATTTCAAGTCCCTATCTTTTACCACTGTCAAAACTCACTCAGCTTTAACTTTCTTTTCTTCATACCCCAATAAAAAGTGGTAACTTTTTCATTATTTTACTCTTTAATTTACCTCTATGTAATACAACTTTTTTATATAATACTGATTTTTAAAACTCAATTCAATAGTGTATGTATATCATTATATAAACATCTTTTTTCTTAATCAATCAATTAAGGTACAAAGTAAACTACTTTGCTCTCTTTTTTTACAAGAACTATCAAATAGTAATAAATGAATGAATAAATAAAGAATTTCATAAATTCATATGAATTGAATTGAAATATTTGTTTAATAGTAGTAATAATAAACAAACTAATTTAGCTCTAAAAAAACAAACTAACAAATTGATTTGAATGGTTAATGATATCAAAGCGTTAAAATCATATCTCGAGTCCGAGTAATAATCGTTAAAAAGTAACATGAGTTACATAACAAATTTTTCATGTGAATGGTCTGTGAAATAGAAAAAGAAATTAACTACAATTTAATATAATTCTCGCATTTTTTCTCTACATCAAACGAGTAATTTTGATCTCTTTGTTGTTCAGTTAACTAAATATATTTAATACAGCTAATCAAATTTTTTCAGTGAATTTATAAATTGGTTAGATACTCACAGTAAATGTGTACACCGTAAAAGTATTATTATGGCGTGTTGGCATTCATATCTTTCTAACGTGATTGTGTAATTTTTACAAATTTTAAGATGTTTATGAAAATAAAATATGAATTTTCTAAATAAAAAAATTATAAGTTATTTGTGGGATTAAAGCTTTTTATGGGAGAGAAAGATATGAATGCTTTTAAGGAAAATCGAATATGTGTAACCTCGAGAGCAATTCCTATCATGCGTGAATTAAATAATTATTTTCATTGCTCTGATTTCTTCCATCCTCAGCTTTTCTTGAAAAGAAAAAAAATAGATTTAAGGGGATTGCCTAATGGTAGTCAACTACTGTAATTACTACTTAATTGTTTTTTTCTTCTTTTTTAAGAAGTACTTAATTGCTAATATAGTTAAAACTATAATATACGTTCGTTGTCTAAAAGTTTAAACTAAGGTAAAGTTACTTTATTTTATAAAGAAACAAATACTCGGAGAATTTTATAACATTGCATAGAAATTTCTCATATACTCTCGACCAAGCAATAGCGCGAGCTTAGTGATTACTATATTTATGTTCATTTGAGTTGATCTGAATTTAACTAAATGTTGCTGAACTGAATTTAACTAAATGTTCCCAAAAGAAACGTGAGTCTTAAATTTGAATCCGAAGATGGAAAAAGAAAATGAAACTCTTGCAAAAGATTCTCATATTATCACCATTGAAACATGTTACCGGAATACAAAAAATACGAATTCGAAAATAAAACATTATAAGTTCTCCAAACTAATTAAAGGGTTAATTTCAAATAAGTGAATTGTGAAACCGCATGGTACTTATTTGAAGTTAACCTTTAATTTAAGGAATATTCTATGGTCATTTGTTTTTCGTAAAGTAACCATTACGTTTTTTTGTCAGCCATTGGATCATGGGTTCAAAACTAATCCAATAGTGAAAATGACAAAGTATAGACAAAGCAAGGGAAAAACAAAGTGACCATAGCCTACACATTAATTAAATTCCTTTTTAAATAGAATTCGAGGACTTAATAGGGACGAACATAGTATTGTTGCAAAAGAAATCATCCATCATCAAAGCAGGAGAATTTGTAGAATTAGTAGCAAAAATAAGCCTCACATTCTCACAAAGCACAACCACACCTTTGATTATCTCCCAATCCCACTTGGTAAAACAGGAAGGCCTACCTTCCCGATTTCCAAGATAACTCAACATGAAGGAGAGATTGAGAACTCCGTCTTTTATTTTGTCACGATTAATAGTTTCTTCCAAAGCTTGATTAATCATTACATTTGATGAGGCGAGATTCACCCGAAACTTATTCTCTTTTTCCTTATATTTAAAATACAAATCTTTTACCGGTGTAGAAGAAACAACCATATTATCCAACAAGATAGCCGCTTGCACATGTTCGCAAATGAAATTCAAATTTGTTTCAATTATGAGAGAGATTGAAAAATTCCACGAAGACGATAAGTGAGAAGAATTAGAACACGAAGAAGAAGAGATGTCGAAAGGATAGACGAAAGCTGAATTAATTACCAAAATGGGTTTGGGGAAGTCTGGTGATGAAGTAATGTATTCGAGATGAATAGTTAGTAGAAACGAAAACAAAAACATACAGATGAGAACGGCTCTGGATATGGACCGTGTTCTGTCATCCATATTATCGGGGGACGGCTCTGGATATGGACTGTAGTATTCTGTCATATGGCCACCAATACACACAACTCAATTTCTAAATTTCAAAATCGATCAAGTGTTTGATATACTTATATAATAAATAATTAATCATATAGTTGCTAAAGACCAGGTAAACTCAATTCACTTTATAACAAACAATACCCAACAAATTCCATTCACCCAAAAATCTGTACAAGTAGTTGTTTATACGAGTTTTAGATTCATGAAATCGTGTTATACGAAGTTAGATATTCTTTTTACTTATATTCAATACATTTAAATTCAGTTTAATAATTTCAGTTTAGTTATTTTAATTTTATCTAACGAATTTAGTAAAATTTATTAGCCATTCATTCAATATAATTCAGTTCAGTTCAATTTACAATCGTTTTTCTTTCCAGTTTAGTTCAGTTTAGTTTTTTTCGAACAAAAAGAATAAATTATAAAATAGAAAAGGAAGAAATTACTGAAAAAATGATAAAAATTCGGAATGGTGTGTTATATAAAAAAAAAATCCTCAAAATCTGACTTATATCTCGTACCAATTCTCAATTAATTGCCCATTAGTCTCCAAATGTGTCTTGTAACGACTCGGTCCGGAGAGGGTGGCGCCGGGGTAGGAAGACTTGTACAAGGAGCGGTCCTAAAGGATGGCGAGGGAGACAAGAATGAACGGGATCTCACATCGGAAATAGAAAGGAGTGAATTGAGATTTATAAGTGATATGACGCATTTTAAAGCCGTGCGGCGCAATGTTGACAGATTTGGACCAGAGCGGACAATATCTACACAATATTGCACCTGGGTGTTACGTGTCTAGCTATCGATAATTAGTAGCCTTTTTACTTCACTATCATTACTACATTAGTAGTCTTTGAACTTCGGGTGAAAACTCCATTTTATAGTTTATCCATTAGTCAATTAAACATGTTATGCTTTTGGCATAAATAACTAGTAGGCCATGTTCTTTTGGACTGAAAAAAGCAGAACCGTTATGAACTGAACTGAACTGAACTGAACTTAATTTTGCTGAACTGAACTAAACTTAATTTTGCTGAACTGAACTGAATTAAAAAATAAATACTAAAACTAAATTTAACAATAAATAAATAATAATAATAATAATAATAATATTGCATTATAAATAATAACTATAATAACAAATTAAAATTAAGATAATAATAATAATAATAACAATAATAATAATAATAATAATAATAAAATCACGTCATGCAATAGCCGCCTAAAATACTCTTGGATAATTGTTACCAATTAGAGAACATGAAATTAGATGTCATATGCCAGAGTTTAGGCTTGAAAAACGTAGGGAAATGGAAGAACATTACAATAATTTACATTCATCATTGAGAATGAATGTAAAAATGACGTTTCAATAGTTAAAAAAAGATGGGAAATGCTCTACAATATGCTTTAAGTGTCACAAAAGTATCAAATATCGATTATTGTTTCTATTTTCACGTTTTATGCACGCTTGGAATACCAATTATACAATATGGTCTTAATGTTAATGGAATGGTAGATTCAAATATGTTTAATACAGATCGTAAAACTGCCATGTTTGCAGTGCGAAATGCTATATCACAATAAATTTAAGAATCACATGGTGCAAATGATGATTATGATGAAGAGGATGATGAGATCATGTATCATATGAAAGAAAACGATTAAAAAAATAAAATGTATTAGAATTATTAAGTTGGTAGAAATAATAATATTTTTCTAATTTTATGTAAACAAATTTGACCAAATAATTATAATTATAATAAATATTTGTAAATTATATATAAATAATATAAATAATAAATATTTATTAATAATTTTTTTGATAAAAAAATAGCAATAATAATAATAAATTAAAAATTGAACTAAATTTAAAGTTACTGAATTGAGTTGAATTGAATATTGCTGAACTGAACTTAATATTTCTGAACTGAACTACTTAATGTTGCTTAAAATAAGTGCTGTTAAGTTCAAAAGAACAGGGCCGTACTCCATCCATATTAAAATATAGGTCACTCTAGAGTTTTTCACACATAAAGAAATATATTTATTATATAGTCAAATTACTAATTCCACCTTTAACTTTATAAATAAATATGTTGGAAACATAAACTTATCATAAATGATAAGTATATTTTAACATTTATTGGAATGACAATATGGGAAAAAGGCACAAAAACATTTTTGAAAATCTAAAAGGACCTATATTTTGGAATTAAATTTTTTTCTCTAGAATGACTTATATTTTGAGATGAAAGGAGTAATAAATATGTAAATTTGGGTTGTAATGATTATCACAATAAAATTAATCATGTTCTATAAATTATGAATTACTCCCTTCATTGTCGTTTTAGAGAAAAAAAAATTCAAATTTTTTGACGTTTTTCACTTTTCAAGAAGTATTAAATGAACTTTTTCCAATTTTACCCTCATGATGATTGACTAGAAATTTTTAGAGTCATTTTAAGCATTAATTACTAGAGGTACTATGGTAATATCTAACTCTTTTTAATGCTAATTAATGAATTTATTAGTATGTATGTAGAAACCTTACACGGCAAATATTGTGAAATGGGGGGAGTACATATTAATATATTAAATTGAATTATTGGTCAAATGTTTAATAAATACTGAACAAAGTTGATATGAATTGAAATGTTCTGAATATAAGCCAAAAAGAATAGGACCTAAGTTCCCAAAAGTAACGTGAGTCTTAGATTTGAATCCGAAGATCGACAAAAAAATGAAACTCTTGCAAGAAAAATCTCATATTATTTCCATTGAAACATGTTACCGGAATACAAAAAATACGAATTCAAAAATAAAACATTATAATAAGTTCTCCAAACTAATTAATTAAAGGTTTAATTTCAAATAAATGAATTACGAAACCGCAGGATACTTATTTGACGTTAACCTTTAATTAAATTCCTTTTTAAATAGAATTTAAAGACTTAATAGGGACGAACATAGTATTGTTGCAAAAGAAATCATCCATCATCAAAGCAGGAGAATTTGTAGAATTAGTAGCAAAAATAAGCCTCACATTCTCACAAAGCACAACCGCACCTTTGGTTGTCTCCCAATCCCACTTGCTAAACAAGGAAGGCCTACCTCCCCGATTTCCGATATAACTCAACATGAAAGAGAGATTGAGAACTCCGTCTTTAACTTTGTCACGATTAAGAGTTTCTTCCAAAGCTCGATTAATCATTACATTTGATGAGGCGAGATTCACCCGAAACTTATTCTCTTCATTATATTCAAAAGACAAATCTTTTACCGGTGTAGAAGAAACAACCATATTATCCAACAAGATAGACGCTTGCACATGTTCGCAAATGAAACGAAAATTTGTTTTAATTATGAGAGAGATTGAAATATTCCACGAAGACGATAAGTGAGAACAATTAGAAGAAGAAGAAGAAGAGATGTCGAAAGGATAGACGAAAGCTGGATTAATTACCAAAATAGGTTTGGGGAAGTCGGGTGAAAAACAGTATCCGAGATGAATAGTGTATAGACCCGCTAACAAAATCTCAGAGATCAAAACAATAATAAACGTCTTGTTAATAATAACCGACTTATCATCATCGGAGGGCTCTGGACTGTATTCTGTCATATGGCCACCAATACACAACTCAATTTTTAAATTTCAAAATCGATTAAGTATTTGATATACTTATATAATAAATAATTAATGGGAATAATTAGATCTACTAGTTTTGTACTAACAGAATAATGATATAGTTGCTAAAGACCAGCTAAACTCAATTGACTTTATAACAAACAATACCCAACAAATTCCATTCAGCCAAAAAATCTTAACATATATATATATACAGTCTGGCTATGGTGAGGGACTCCCTCACTTACTATTCTAAGGGAGTTTTAGTTTTAATCTAGTTACAAACAAAATAACCATCTAATTTAAAAGAACAAAAATCTATTATTAATTCTCTAATTTATTCACTCAATCTCCTAGATCTTAACTTTATAAACCCTAGACTCTAACAATCATAAACCCGTAGTCCTTAATTTTTTAAACCCTAACAATCCTAAATTCAAATAATTCTAAACTCCTAGACCCTAACTTTATAAACCCTAGACTCTAACAATCATAAACCCGTAGTCCTTAATTTTATAAATCCTAACAACCTTAAATTCAAATAATTCTAAACTCTTAGACCCGAACTTTATAAACCCTAAACCCTAACAATCATAAACCCGTAGTCCCAACTTTATAAACCCTAGACCCTAACAACTTTAAACCCATAAACCCTAAATCATAACTTTATAAACTCTAAACTCTAACATTACAATAATTTATGTTAAAGATAGTAATAAATTAATGTTGAAATAAATTCAATTTGCTGCAATTCGGATGTGATAATATGATTAATTAATTAATTCCTGAATTAATTAGTATTTAGGAAAATAGAGTTTGATTTAATTAGGATACTAATTAGAAGAGTTGTAACAAAATAAATTAGGATTTTATTACTTTAAATTCATTAAATTAATTAGGTGAGTGTATTTTGTTTGGTAACTAGATTAAAGGTAAAACTCCCTTAGAATAGTAAGTGAGGGACTCCCTCACCATAGCCTGGGTGTATATATATATAGGGAAGGGATCAGGTGAGAACACCCTCATATGTAAGAACACTTTTATATGTGAGAACACCTTCAAAACTACGTAGTTTTAATAATGAGGTAGGACCAAAAGGGAAATTTGTCCCTTTTATTATGTTGCGCAGGAGATAAAGGAGAGAGAAGGTGTTGGTGATGAGTAAAAATTTAACTTTTTTTTATTTAAAATCATTTTCCCGAGTTGTTCTAACTCCGATTTCAAATTTTTTTATATCATTAGACTCGTGTCGTCTAGAGGTTCATTTTAAGATCCATGATGCTTATGTAAAAACGATTTTTTAAAATTTTGAACATGCAGAATATTTATTTGAACATAACATTTTCAAGTTTCAATTGCTGCTGTAACCAATAATTTTAAGTTTTTGAACATGCAGGTTATTCTTTTGAGCATACGTTTTAAGTTTTTGAAAATATGAAGTATTTTTTTGAACATAATTTTTTAAGTTCTTAAACATGTGTCAATTGATAGTTTTGATGGGAAAAAATAATATTAGTATAATGTTTTGTGAAATTATCTAGTTTTAGTGATAATACGTTCAAATTAAGCATCAAAACATGAAAAATTATCAAATCTTAGTGATAATATTAGTTTTTTTAACATTTTAACAATGAAAAAATGCAAATTAACTACAATTGACACTCATGTTCAAAGTTACAACACGTATGTTCAAATTGTTAAAACGTCAACTTTACCTAACAACAATGGTACTCAAAATAAGCGTCTCGACAAAACAAATCCAACGGTATAAAAAAAGTTCAAATCGGAGTTCGGGAAAGTCGGGAAAATTTATTTAAACAAAATGAAATAAACAATAATTAAAAAAAGTACTAATTTCTCTCTCCTGCTCTTACATCCCATACGTGTCCATAAAAAAAAATGACAAATTCCCCTTTTAACCCTCTCTTATTAATAAAACTACGTAGTTTTGAAGGTGTTCTCACATACAAAGTGTTCTCATATATGAGAGGTGTTCTCACTTGATCCCTTTTCTATATATATATATATATATATTATATAAAATAGGATTAATTTCAAAAATAATTGTTCATACGAGTTTTAGATTCATGAAATGGTTTCATAGGTCAAGATTCCATCATAGGGTGAGGTGTCAGGGTTTAATGTTAATTTTTAATTTTGTATTTAATATTGAACTTTTTATTTAGGTAAGTTATATTGTATTAACTTTTTTGAATTTTAATTATTTTATTAATATATATATTTTTTAAATTATTTTCACTAATAAAAACATATGTATCAACAATATCATATTCATTTTCAGTAAATACTTATATACAGGGAACCGATAAAAATACAATGAGTTTATAATTGTTTACCCCAAATAAGAAAGAGTTATGTTTTTTTGTATCTATCTGGTAACTGACACGTGGAATCTCGTCGAAGTTGGAGAAAAGTCCAAACAACTTTTTTATCTAACTTTTTTATCTTTGCCCCTTACCTTGTCTCTAATATTATTTAATTGCCCCTTTTCTTTGTTGCCTTGCAAAATTTGCCATGTTGCGTCATCAATTTCCATTTTCACCTCCATCTTTATTTTATTTTATTTTTTAGAAAACAGAAATTGATTAAAACTCGAAACATATACAAGTAGTGTGAGATTAATTTGATAAAATTTGTGGATTTGGAAATCCCGAAATTTTACACTAAAAAATAATAAATTTGATCAATAAAGTTATAGATACATATTATATTCAACAAAAAGATGATTGATAGAGAGAAAATAAGTATATAAATATTATGGGTCTATCGATATGATTTATTGAACAAAGACTATAATAAAATTTAGGGAAAAGTACAAATAAAACTCTTGTTGTTTCATGAATTTGCAAATGCAAATAAAGGAATGTGGTTTCATTTTTTACAAAAGGAGGTATGTGGTTTACAAAATTGACAATTAAATGAATTTCATTTAAAGTATTAGTATTTGATGACGTGTCATGTTGACTTGTTGACTTTGATGACGTGGCATAAATATTGATTTTTTGATGACATGTCATGTTGATTTGATGACGTTGAGGGTTGACTTGATGATGTGGCAAATGTTGTTAGTCAATTTCTTTTATTTGTCAATATGTAAATCACATAGCTCCTTTTTTTGCAAAAAATGAAACCACATTCCTCTACTTGCAAAACATTAAAACCACAAGAATTTTATTTGTATTTTCCCCTAAAATTTATTATCATAAAGAATCCAAACCAATATTAGCTTTTAGATAGTGTTATTACGACCCTCCATCTTGTATCGGTTCCGTGTGTAAAACAAATAGAATTTCTAATATGCCTAAATACTACATCCTACATTTACTATTAACTAGTAAAGTTGTATTAAACTACCACATAACGAGCAAACTTATTATCACAAAATGTCGCATTGTTTTCATTGACACCTTGATCGAGGATTCAATGAAATTAAATAAGTTGTGGTGTCAATGAAATTAAATAAGAGAACCCTCAAGGTCCAGACTCGCACATATTTAACGCGCCTTATTTATCTCAAATGTCCAGACTCGCTCACATTAGACGTCTTACTTTCTCTTATTGCTTAATGTTCACGACAACTAACATTGGTATTTATAGTTAGGTTGCCGATCATCTGCGCTCATTCAACTTATCCTCTTATTTTATTTCAGTTTACATGTAGTGTTGAATTGTTTCAAAATACTAATCAGTTTATACGATGTTGGTCCCCCTTTATGGGTGTTCTTATAATTTTTCTCATGAAAGACGGAAGAGTTTTTGCTGCTATCAAATAGAGCTGATGATTGAACGACGAATTTCGTATGAATTTCTTTAACGAGTGTGTTGTATCGTCTGTAAGCCTCTATGATCTCCGTCTAGCTGATGCATATGGTTCAAATTTCTCTCGTAATTTTCATATGTTATAGTAATTATTTTTATTTGTTTTGTTTTTTTATTTCTTGTTTTTTGGAGTTTAAGGTCCCTACTTGTAATAAAAAAAGTTTATACGATGTTGGATTCAATTCTGATTTTTAAATTTCAAAGATAATTAGAGTCATCGTTTCAAATTATTCACTTTTTGTTTTCTAGCAGGAACTGAAAAATGGTCCTCTGAGAGGGTCTGAATCTCAGCTGCAGTGCTGTGTAACAGTGTATGTACTAGTATATCATTTGCCAAAATTATTTGACATTAATAGTTAATAACAATAAGCATAAGTATAAAATATATATCTAAAGTTTGTTTGAACTTAAAAAAAACAAACAATATAATAAGGGCCTTTCAAAGGAGAAAAAATAAAATAAAATAAGGGAGGCTACAAAATCGTAGCCGCCAAACAAACTTTTACATTTTTTCACACCAAAGTTTTAGGTTTATCGGGTTGTAGCAAAAAATAATAAACATAATTACTTGTTTCCATTTCCAAATAAAAATCCTCTGAGTTTCTTTAGAGTTTTTTTTAACGTAGTAGTTTGTGTTTGATGAAGTATATTCTCCATATAGTTAATCATGTTTTCTTTCGTGAAAAATATACGAAAATAACTGAAATATGATACTTTGAGAATATTTTTTATAGACTAGTTCGCCACGTGTACATGTACCTTGGCCTCTATTACAGCGTTAGCAAATGTTCCCTATCACTTAGAAGTTGCATTTGTTGCGATAATTCTTAGCAATCTGAAGATTTTCATTGCTCCTCACTACTCGAGCTTAATCTTAAAGATAGACATTGACTCACATAGTTGAAGGGTAGAACTCGATACCATGCGATCACATTGTATAGTCATCCATGTAATTCAACTTAAAGGTTGGTGAATGTTGAATTAGTATGGCACAATCCTTAAAATAACTTCACAAATTATCACTATATAAAGATTGGTGAATGTTGAATCACTATAACAGAATTCTTAGAAGTCTATCTTTTTAATTAAGTCATAAATATTACATTGTCCTATATCCTGCTTAAAATGTCATTGTACATAGACTGAATGAGGTTCATCAATGTTAAAAAAGATCTTACTAATCAACCTTAACTACTAGTTCGAGTTTTTGATTCAATCGGTTAAATCACAATCGAATACCAACTCACTTTAACGTAATTTATTTTAGACCATTATTCACAAGCTCACTCCTTGAAGGACATGTAAAAAATTAAAATTTTTTTATGTGTATCACATCAACCCAATTCGTTTTAGAAGAAAATACTTTAAAGGTAATTTTAGTGAAAAATATCTTTTCACCTTCATATTACAAAAACACTTATTTTTATTTTCCTTTTAAAAACTTACTCCAAAATATTGGACCCACTTAGGTAGGCCGAAGAGTTAAAGTGGACCCCAAGGACCCACTTCTGGGAGAGTCCACGTCAGCTCAGTGAAATTAGAGGTGACGTGTTAGACGAACTTCAACTCATAAATCACTGTGGTGTGGACACGTGGTGCTGTCCTTACTGCAGCTAGAGGGCCCACCTTAATGGCCCAGTAAGTGGACCAACGCGGGAAAAGTATGGAGCCCCTTAATTTGTATGGGCCCTAAGCCCTTTAATTGGGACCCGCTCACCGGATGCATAACCCTTTGCACAATAAGCCAATTAGAGGATAATAGAAAATTAATCAAATATTATTATAAGCTTAACATTATGACTGTAACAAATATGCAAGACAAAATTAATTCATCTGAAGTGGTTATAAATAAGTGTCAAAGAAAAACTGACTGAACCAAAAATTTAAGTGGATAAATGGGGTTTAATTATGATTTATGTGTTGTTACCAAACAAAATTATGATTTATATGTTAATCTCTGATAATGAGAAAGTGTAGTTTTAGAATTTTTAGTTGAGTTTGTGGAGTTGCTATGTGTTTGATTTTAGTGAAACTTTAATGTCTAAATTAGAAAGAGAAGTGATACAATGACAAAGAGAGTTTTTATATTGATGTTTAAGATAAACGATTCTGATATATAAGTTAATAGTATATGAGTCTCACAACTGGATCTTGTAAAATATCTTTGTAAGGTGAACTTGTTAGGTAGATTTTCGATTATGTTATATGCGGTTGCCTCATCACGAGTTGCTCGATTGAGCCATTGAATTTTCTTGGTATGCTGCTAAATGAAGAATAGATAGGCTTTGAGCTTGTTGTTTCTCTTGCGTGACTCACACAATTGGTTCATATTTCTCGTCACTTATCATGATAAAAATTGTTTAAAAAGTAAGAACAATGTGTTATTGGTATACTTTGTAATGAGTTTACATGTAAAAAAAATTTTGTTGACAATTAATTAGTAGAACTTAAAAATTAAGGTGATTGTTATAATTTAATATTATTTTGTATATCATCCTTGACACGTCTCCTGCACCGGTGTTCATTCGGCCTACAACGTGTAGAATGTATTATACCATGTATTTTTAATTTCAGAATCAAACAATTAGAAAATTAAATTTGAAGTTATTATTTTTAAGAAATATAATTAATAAATTAATAATTATTTTAAGAAAGGAAGGGTTAGTGGGATTAATTAGGCAAATTACATTGAATGGATGATGGAAAATAAAGTAGTAGGAGTAGTAGTAGAAGAAGTGGGTGACTAGGAGTGAGACAAAGGGGCATCGCTATTTATTTATTTGGAGAGAAAATTAGATATTGTAATTTGTAAACCACACTCTTCAATAATTAATTAGTGGCTTTGTAAGAGGACATTTCTGGCATATAATTTTAAGAATCCAAAATTAAGTAAAAATTGCATCTACAAATGTCAAATGAAGCACATGGGTATTTTGGGGCATTGGTCATTCTATTAAAAACATGAAGACTTTTATCATGTTTTGGCTTTTAAACTAGATGGTCAAATCAATTTCATCATGGTCAATTTTGATTTAAATGGTCTGCAAAAAGCATTTTGACATCCTAAATTATTCTAATTTTATTTTGATTAATTTCTCTATTTTTTAGTTTAAGAATCATATTTATCTACTAAAAAAGAAAAAGAGAATCATACTTTTTATTGTTTATTATTTTTGTCACATTCAATTTCTGCTCATTAACACCGTCATTAAACGTAACGTTTAATATATATGTCAATTTACAAAGTTTTTAGAAAATTTAAGTGGTATATCGAGAGTACTAAATTCAAGATGAAGATCATATATATGAAACCGGCTCTCTCATTATGTATTTCAGTGACTGTTTATTTCAAATTGCATTAACTCTGTAAATATTTCTTCGATCTCTGTCATTAGACATGTTTAAGAGTGATCTTAAATTCATTTTATTTGAATCATATATCTTTTGAAGTCGGTCTAACTTGTCAACTTCATTAAACTCAAATTATTTATAACGTTAAAGGTGAATTTTATCTTTGTTAACAATGATTATTCCCATTTTAACCAATCAATAATGTAATACAAAAATAAAAATAAATCCAAGTTTGGATTAATTAAATTTGGGGTCAGAACTATCTGTTTAGAAAAAAATGGACAGCAAAATTGTACTGGTACAGAGAATTAGATCAATACATCTCTCTAATTTTAGTACACTTTGCCAGCCTTTCAAACATTGTAGGACACTTTGTTGTCCTTTTGATGATGAAATTTCTAATCATTAACTAATTTAAATAAAATGTAATTAAATTGTAAAGTTAAAATATTTATTACAAAATATCACAGTAATTATTCCTTTTTTTATCTATTATTAATTACCAAATATCAAGATGAAGTTTGTGGTATATTTTCTACTTAATCATTGATTTTTGAGTTGAAAGAGAGATGTCTTGTAGCCTGCCACAAAAATATGCACACATTTTCACAAGATTTTTAGAGAATTTTTGATGATTTTAGTTGATTTGCAATGACACTAATTTGAGTTATTGGTTAAACTTTGATTCATGTCAATTATTAAATTTGAATTAGGTTTATTATAGTTTAATCGCTCTATTGATTGATATAATAAACTGTTGAATTAGATAGTCGAGTATTCGAATTTGAAAAATTCCATTTAAAATTCAATATAAAATAAGATGTATTGTATAGTTTTAAACTGAGAACATATTGAATGGTGATGCAACTTGGTGCAAAGATCAATAGGGAGGATATTGAATGGTGATGCAACTTGGTGCAAAGATCAATAGGGAGGAGTTGGGGCAGTTATTCGTGATTTAAATGGTGATGTTTATATGTTGGCTGCAGCTCCGGTGAATTTAATCCCGTCGGTGGAAGTGGCGGAGATGTCAGCCATTATCTTTGGCCTAGAGCTAGCATGGAATGGAGGCTGCTCAAATGTGATATTGAAAACTGACAATTTGTCGATCGCCAATGCCCTCAATGAATGAGGGAGTGTTGATTTCAGTGGCTCGACGGTGTTTGATGATTTCAGATTATAGGTCTCTAATTTCCAGTCGTGTCAAGTGAGTTATGTTCGACGAATTGTTAACATAGTTGCTCATGAGATTGCTAAATGAGAAAAGTCGCTTGTTCAACCGATTTCGTTATCGAGAGTTTCCCATCTTTTTTATCTAGCTTAAATAGTTTTGACAAAGGCTTATCTTATTGAATTAATATAGTTTGCTGTGTATAAAAGATATCGAAGAACATATTTATAAATTTGTGTCAGTAATAATAAAATAATAACAAAATAAGTGTTGTTATTTTATTTTATTTTGACATATATATATATAAAAGGATATGTTTCAAAGAATTTGTGAACCTTCAAGAGCAAATGATAAAAATCAAATTATATAGCATAAAAAAGTTGTGAATCCTTCTAGAAGAAATTCTTAACATTTTTAACAAATAAATTGGAAAAAAACTAGTAATATTTTTGTTGATGAATAATTAATTGTCTTGAGCTAGAAGTAACCACAAAAAAAATAAAAAGTAAAGAAGAAGAGATGTTGGTTTACATGAGACACATCTAATTAATATCACATGCATGGACCATATATAAGTGGCATCTCCATGTTTAGTTCTTGCCTATTACATTATCTCTTCAAGTTTGACTATTGGATAATTTATTTAATTATCTCTAATTACAGAACACAATTTCATCCTCTATTTTGAACTATTGTAATTTTCTTTTACTAAAATTACAAATTTAGAGATAAACCCCCAATTTTGACCCTATCAAAGTGCAAATGCTAACACAAAGGTATGAAATAACGTTTTAATATTCGAAACAAGATCCATTTTAGCTTTTTTTTATCAAAAAAAATTCGAAACTGGTTCAACTGTTACATAACACATTGGACTTTTCAAATATGAACTGTATCTTTAATATTATTACGTTGCTAACTTAGTTTACAAAAAAGCTCACAAAAAAGTCTATCAAATATGAGACAGACATAAAATGTCTTGTCAAGGTTTCGAAAATGTTTATTATATTGCTCATATAGCTACAAACAACCAATAAAAATCATATGAAACTATTTTAGTTTCTCAACGAATTTGTTTGGAAGTTACAATATGACTGTTAAATAACTATCAAACCGAGATCAATATTACATTCACCATTATATTTAGACATGTCCACGGGCTGGGCTGGGCCAGGCCCAAACCCATAAGTTATTATAGTTTTACTAAAATGAGTGAATGTATATACACAAAGTATGTGTATCAAGATATTTTATAAAAAGAAATGGGCAATAAAGATTAGAGTGAGCCCAATTGACAGCATAGTGCCAATATTATAGGCATTATTGCTATGTCCACATCAATTTTTGGACGGTAGAATTTATGTTTTTAAAACATTACTCATTTTAAAAATTATTCATTATTATTTAGTTAAAAATATTATTGAGTTTGCTTTCCATTTTTTTGTTTAAAGAAGTTTGCTTTCCATTTTATGAACTAGAAATCCAATTAAGGTTCAAAAAGTTCAAGAAAAATAAATAGTTTTGATCAACCAACTTGGCGAGTAGGGTAAAAATAATTAAAATAATTATTTTGTTTGATGAAATTTCTTAAACACATAAACGACCAAATAATTAATTAACCCGAGTTCGGCCATTTTATAATTTCAGATGTTCATGGTTCGAGGATAATAGAAACATATTAAATTTCATTTCAAAGAAAAAAAGAAACCCATCAAATTATAGCTTTGGGGATAAAATTTCTCCTCCCCTCCCCTCTCCACCGTAATCCCAAAAGATTCATTGACTTTTCAGTGGCTCAGTTCAGTTCATAGAATCTTCCGCCCCATTGTCGTCCTACACATATTGTTCGTAAAAAGAATGCGAAATTTGTGCTTTGTTTTTTTTCACATATTTTATAAAAATAAAAAATAAATAAATATGGTATTCACCCTGGTGGGTAGAATTTAACTTTTACTTGGATAAAAGAAAAATTCTTCCTCAAATTTACAGAAATTCATATACCAAGCGGTTTTCTTACAAGGAGGCCCAAAATTAGAGCCCAAACTGCAGCTTATACAAAATTTGAAAAATGAAAAATATTGCTCTCGTTGAGAGTCGAACTCAAGACCTCCCGCTTACTAAACGGGTGCTCTAACCAACTGAGCTACGAGAGCTATTTGCTTTCGAATGCTGATTTTTATATATATCGTAGACCGACTCCTAAAATCAAGAATGTCTCTTGCTCATAATAAATGCAAGAGTGTTTTTTACAAGATAAAAAACGATGCAATTAATTTTATAGCTAGAAAAGTATGTAGTTAAAGAATATTGTCAAAATAACAAAGATCTCGTCTTACTGAAAATTGTTGTTTCAGTTGTTCAATTATGTTTTTATTCCAACTACATATACTCTTATTTGAGTACATTGTCAAATCGTCTTTATTTGGATGGTATTGGTCCAACTTACGTGAGAATTTTTTTAAACAATAATACACTGTCACTTTTTTTTTACTCTCATTTATCACTCGAGGTCGAAGGATATTTTGATAAGGAACTAACATAATAAAAAAATGAGTACACAAATTAAAAAGTTTTGGTTGCGTGATGAGAGTTTATTTATTTTTAATCAATGATGAGAGTTTGAATATTGTCTTAAGTATGAAGCATCTTTAAACATTGTTATTATCGTTGCATCTGGACAATACTTGTCTTGCTCTCGACCCACCCTAAAACCTCCCTTACAAGATACAAAATTTGTTGGGTCCGCTCATTTATTACTCGAGGTTGGAAAACTAATTTGGTAAGGAACTAATGATGTAAAGGCAAAGAAATTACACAACGCTCATGGAATACAGGTAACAAGGTTCACCAATTGAAAAGTTCTATATCTTTTGATATACTCGTAATAACCGTATCTTCAATCATATGACAAATAAATTTTGAAGAAGCATCATTCTTCGAGAACGCTCATCGCATATGGACAATAGTTGTCTCATCTCACCTTATAACCTTTCCAACAACGATACAAAATTTATTGGGTTCACTCATTTATAACTCGAGGTTGAATGACTGGTTTGGTAAGGAATTAATAAAGTAAAAGACGAAGAAATTATAAAGCTAACAAACTTCAACATTTTGCATAAAATTTTAAATTTCTATACTACCTGCCATAATCAGTGTAGTAAAAGTTATATGCTAGCTAGTGGTTGTGGATTTTTCGAAATTAGTCGAAAAATTAGTAAAGCATAAATCAAATTCAAAGCGTCTACGCGGATTTAGACAGTCTAATTAGTCAAAATCAGATTCTCGATTTTTGAGCGCCTAGACGGGACTTGACATCCATACGAGCTGTGTTTACAACATTGTCCATTATAATCTTACCATCATATCATGTGGATTTCTTAGAGTATCATTGTTCGAGAACGCTCTAAATTTTCTCGTCTTTTACGAGCACACAAATACATGAAAAAGCAAGCCCCAATTTGCAAAAACCTCAAATTAACACGTATCACTAGTTTGGTGGAGAGAAGAGTTATTCATCATCTCTCTCTAACAATTTCCTCGTCCCTTCCAAATCCTCTGTTCATCATCATTTTTTCTCCTCTGCTTTCATTTCTCTTCTATAATTTACCCTAATCTTCCATCTTTCTAGGGTATTATTCAATTTTCCCCAAAAAGTTACCATCTTTCCCAATTTCAACCCCATTTCAATCTTCCCCCCAAATTTAGGGATACCCCATTAATGGCTTCCTCCGATTCATGGAGTTCCCGTCTCTCAACTTCGTCAAGACGCTATCTTTCTCGATCTGGTATGAATTTTCCATAATGGGTCCCGGTTTTCGGGTTCAATTTGGGGATTTTGGGGGGTTTTGTGTGAATTGAATTGTGATTTTATTTGTTGGGTGCAGATCTGTTTGAAGAAACTGAGGTGGATGATGATTTGAAAGCGGAGTTTTTGTGCCCGTTTTGCGCTGAGGATTTTGATGTTGTGGGACTTTGTTGTCATATTGATGAAGAACATCCTGTTGAAGCTAAGAATGGGGTAAGTTTTCGGGTTCTCGGGTTTGAATTTTGTAATTTGATTGTGTTTTTGAGGATTTTGGTTGGTTGGGGTTGTAATGTTTGGTATAAAGTTTGATTCTTTGGGTGATTTTTCGGGTTTTAGTTGAAGGGTAAGTGCAATTGGATTTGGGAATCATGATGGTTACTTGATTATTGCAATGTGAAACTCTTACGTTTAGTTTTATCAAACTGTTTGTGAGAGTCAATTGAACAATGGTGTGGATGACACGAACCCAACAAGAATTTAGTGAGTTAGTGTTTCATTAAGGTTGGTTCGGCTGAAGGTTAAAGAAGGTTGAATAACTAATTAACCTTGTTTGGGAAGGAGTTTGAAGGTTAAACAGAGTTTAATTGGAGATTAGGTTGAATTGAAGGTTTTTGTTTATATAACCTTCAATAAAATTGGTTTCGAGATTTTATAAGGTTGAATTGAAGGTTTTTGTTTACAATACCTTCAAAAACATTAGATGTGGCTGTGAACACGACATGAAAATGGCATGAACCTGATTGGTTGACATGGTTTATGGCACAATTTTTTTTTATGGGTTGGATTAGGTTTAACTCGACACTAATTCGATAATTGACACGACATGTACGAACTAACTCTTACAAATTGCCGCGCCTAGTTGCTAGTAAAGTTTTTACTATAATTATAACTTTTTGTTTGGTTTGAATCTTCTATAATTTTAAAGGCTTTTGCTGGTCTCTTAGTCTCATTTGAGGGGTTTACCTGCCTCGTAGTCTCTAGATTTTGAATACTTAATTCGGTTAACGGTGCTACTCATTTCATTCAATGTACAGTTTCTAAGATATTGTTGTTTACATCAGGGCGTCAATTTCTAACAGGACTAGTCTAACACAATTTGGAGAAATAATCCATTATGCATGACTTCTTCAGCATGATACATCATTTGTTTCTTTCCATTTATGTCGTATGTAATCATGTGCAGCACTAATATGTAGATCACATAACACGTTTATGACATGACAACCCATATTAACACTTCAAGTTTGAATTATGTGTTTTACAGATTTGTCCAGTCTGTGCTAAACGGGTGGGAGTGGATATCGTTGGTCACATTACCGTGCAACATGGCAACTTCTTTAAGATATCCTTTGACTCGAGTCTCGGCTCTTTAGTTTTTCTCGCGTTTCTATATTCCTGTATCTGGAATATATCTGCTGTACTCAATAAGTTGTCTGTTTGGAGTTCTTCTTTTCAAGTTCTGAAATTGAGTCATGTAGCCAAAGAATTTCCTCACATTTTGTGTATATATTTTATGCCGTTTGTTTCATTCCTTGACTAGTGATTACATTCAGCGAAGAAGGAGATTGCGTAAGGGTGGAAGTAATACAGCATTTTCTCTATTGAGGAAAGAGCTCCGAGAAGGAAGTTTGCAATCCCTTCTCGGTGGATCTTCATACTTTGTTTCTTCATCCAACGCAGAACCCGACCCGTTGCTTTCTTCCTTCATATTCAATCCACCTTCCGCAGACGAGCCATTGAGCATAAAGCCTCTTTCTTCAGTTGGAGTAGAATCAATAAAAGGGAGTAGACACGAGGAGTTTCGAGAAAGGTACCAAAAAAGTGAAAAACTGTGCTCAATCTCTAATCTTATTTCTCATTCAAATAGGACACAGAGCTTTCAAACTCACTGAAACAATTGTACAATGACGAACTTTCGAACTCAAATTTGCAGTGGTTTTCTTTGATATTCTGAGAGCTCTTTGATGTTGCAAATGGCTATTAGTTTTTTTCTAATTCGAACTTTTGATGGTGACAGGAAGGTCGAAGAATCGGTGCTATCGGACAAGGACCAAGAGGAGAAATCGAGGAGGTGCAAGTTCGTGCAGGGGCTATTGATGTCCACCATTCTTGACGACGAGGTATGAGTTTAGGGGATGGTAAAAAGAGGAGTTGTTAATATTATAGTAGGGAGTGGGAGCAGAGCGAGATAAGATGTTCAGTTCATGAACTGATAATTCGGTAGATCAGATGAACTTGTATTAATGCTGTATTTACAACTTTATCGCATAATGAAAGATGGAAGAACTTATATATCTACCTGGTCTCTCTTCTTCATTCTCTATCTATGTCTGTAAATTTTCCCGGTTCTAATGCTCTCTCGTGTTTGGGATGTCGAAGTGGGGTACAAAGTCTCTGTTCAAACAAAGGTTTCTGAAGCAAAATAACTCAATGATTGTCTTAGTGGGGTACAAAGTCGTTTTGAGCAGAAGTTTTCGAAGCAAAATAACTCTCAGATTCAGTAACGGTGTTTAATGACATATCACCTGTTGGACACGCTTGACATCTAACACTTGTTCCGGTAGATTGAACATTTGTTACAATACTGCAACATTTGAATCTGTGGCTTCTAAGTTGAAGCGTTTGAATTTCGCTTCTAGTTTAAAAAATCTTATCGGTTCGAAAATTAATGGAATAATAAATTCGGACAAACTTGATTTTCCAGAGAATACTAAAGCAAGAATCCATTACAAGAATTTTCATTAAATGCTTGTAATGATTTAGGCTTAATTAGCCTTTATACTCGTCAGATAAAGCTGCTCGTAAATGAGAAATTAATTCTACAACGATCCCAATCCATATAGCATCTGGACAATGAAAATTGAATGCAAAAGCCATGCTCAGTTACAGAGTCTTTCTCTGTTGAACAGGTTCATACAGACTCTTGCCTCGAACATTTCAAAACTCAGCGAATTGCTGCTTCTCATAAACACAGACAAATTCTACAACAGTCTCGGTCCATAAAGAACCCGAACAATGACAAATGGAAGCAAACGACATGCAGTCACACGTCCATTTTTCATTGTTCAGGTTTATACAAGACTGCAGCCACCTATAACTTCTTCCATTTATATATACTTGAAAACTCCCTGTTAAAAGCTGCTCTTAAAAAAAGAGGAAAAACTACAACATCCTTGCTCCAGATAGATCCCAAGAAATGGATAACGGACACCAAGCATGAATGTACAAGCACATGTCCATTTTCCGTTGCTCAGGCTTATACCGTTGACAAAAAGCAGAAAGCTAAACATTCTTACTGGCTGCAGCAGATAATATATACGACATGTTGTCCGTCTCAATTCATCACTGTCATAAAAGTAGTTCACATAAAAACTAGTGGGTACATATTGAACACAATAAACAATTATTTACAGAAAAACTCTAATTCTTTTTTCTTTTTCATCATCATCATCATCATCATCGTCTGCAACGTCATTCATAATTAGCAGCAACTGAAAGTAAGTTCTCACTCAGGCCAACAAAACTGGATACAAGATAAAAGACATATCATCATCGTTCAACAAAGACCATTAAATCACGTAATACGTGCTCTCTCGTAAGAAACAGCACAAACCAGACCAGTCTTGGGGACCTTTGATAGAGGCATATATGTTTACGGAGCCAACACAACTATAGGCTGAATAGAAGACGGCATTTAGCATTGCGTAATGCGCTAATCCTCCAATTTCCGGTTTACAGCAAGCAGACTGAAAGCTCAGGGTTATCTCCAGTTTGAGTTGTGCGAGATGAAGAAACTATAATCAGGATGATTTACTTGCAGAAGCCTAAGCCAGTTGTCCGCAGCCCGCAACAAGGAATTCACCTTTTGACTTTCGTACACTCCGTTTGGGTTCCAAAACGAGACTTTAAACTTGTAGGAAGCAAGACCGAACGTTGGCAAAGGTAGCTTGAAAGGCATGTCAGCAGAGGGAACCTCTCTAATGCTAGAGCCATGAAGGTGCATCCCATCCATGTTCTGACCTGTTCCAAACAGCCAAATAAAACCCGTAAGACCACAAGCATAAATAGTCTTAAAGCAACGACAATCTGACACAAAAACATATCTGCACAAGCGAGATGCTACTCGAGGAAAGGAGAGACGTACTCTGAGAGGTTGTTGATAGAGAATGGAACGTCAGGAAGCAGGCATCTAGATTCTGTAGCGTTGGACCTACCGGGATCCTGTATATAGGATACCAGGCCACGGAAATCCAACTCGAGGGCAGGAGATCGCAACTCCTTAACGTCTTCAGTTCTGGAAACTGAGATGTAAGAACTGAAATCTGTAGGGTTTTAAAAAAACAAATGTTAGCCTAGAGAGACAGAGAGAGAGAGAGGGAGGGAGGGAGGGAGGGAGAGAGAGAGATAAACTAGAGGGTAATTGCACGTGCCTTGTCAGCGAGAGGTTCCCGTGTAAATGGTGAAGCATGCTCCATATATTCGAAAACAAGCCGACCTGGAGGGTTAGAAATCTCACATTCATCACTCGACGAACCTTTTAAGGGTTTACTTCTCAGCGAGAGTTTACTCAAACTTTGAATATTTGCATCCATAAAATTTTGCTGGGTCCGAGGCACCCAAGCACCATTATTTACAACTCTATCTGCACCGAAGTCGCTGCTACCATCACTACTAGTCTCCCTAGACGACTCGGCATCAGTTTCCTCACCAGGTCTCCTGTCATGGGATAAAAAAAAAAGCATTGAATATAACACAAGAGAAATGTAAAATTGCTAAAAGGCAGAAACCTTGTCTTCCTTTTGTTATATTTCTCCAATAAATTTCTACATGCAAGTTGAAAAACCACGAGCAAGGAGGCAGCAATTGTCACAAACAAATGAAGTGTAACTGGATATTCATGAATAGAATTTTTCTCACTCTAATGAGAAATGTAAAATTGCAATTATTCCCCCATTCGAGACTTCGAGTGAATACATGCATCGTCTATAATAGAAACATCCCTTAGCTAAGATCAGTGCTTCGGATCAACTGTACTTTCAATCAAATATCAAAGTAGTTAAAAGCGCTAGCCACAAATATCAAGTATTCCCGTATGGCCTTAGGCGCAAGCGGTGAAAGAAGGGGATGGACCGCGCCAGTCGAGGCACGATTTTGTCTAGAATATGGCAAACAAATAAATGCAAGAGGTCAGTCACAAAAAAGTTTTAAGTTCATAAATATAAAATTACAATACTTATCGAGTTGTTTCAATCTAACTAATGTAACAAAATCGCAAATCAATAGATAGACTAGGTGATGGGAGCGTTGTTTTCTGAAACTGTGTAGTGTTTTTTATAAATATATTTGGAAGAGGGTGATTGAAAGTGATAGAGTGGATTAGGGATTGAGGAAAATAAGGCAGTGGATAGGACGGAGTGGAAGGAGAGAATTAATGTCGCTGACATGACTTGAATTCACAGTTCCTTATGACAGTTCATGTTAACCGACCCCGAATCATTTCGGGACTAACGCTTTGTTGCTGTTGTTGTTGTTAATTGCTGTAAACTGCTGCAGTTTCAAAACTTCCTAAAATGACTTTAAGACTTCCTAAAATACTTTAAACCTATTACCAAAATTTATCTGATACGATTCCTAAAATAAATATACTTTTCCTGCAAACAACTCACTTAAAAAAGGAAATAATCAAGTTAAATAGTCCAATTACTAAAATGCATATGATCAGATTCCAAAACTAAATATACGTTTCCTCCATACGAATCCGTAAAATTTGACTGAAATGAATAAGCAGGAAAAGAACAACATCAAGCCCCAAAAATGCCATTGTGCATGTATATGACAGATAAATGACCAAACAAGAAAGAGAGAACGCGAGAACAATAATAAAATAACGACAGGATACAGCCTGCATATCATTTTCAAGAGCAAAGCTCGGGAAAACAGAGATAGAAAAGTAACGATTAACGTAAAAATGTATCCAAACATGAAGGAAAACTTAAAACAGTAAAGAGTAACCCAACTCCCGAGCTCCCAGCCAAAAATAACTTCCATGATAGTTTCTGTAACCCCCTCTGCCAGCACAGCGGCAGAATATAAACCTCTTTTGGAAAAAAGTTATGTCATCATCATTAGCCACGTGCCCGCCTTTCTCATTAAATATACTCTCCATATATTTGGCCCATAGGACAACTAATCGGTTACTGGACCCTTGCATTATCTAATCTCTATCAATATACTATAGATTTTAAATACTATGAAAAAGTAGTTTGTCGGGCATCACGTCATCTATGAAAAGTGCTTGCATGTGTCGGGCATCATGCCATTTATGAAAAACACAAGCCAAAGCAGTTTGTCGCTACCTCCCGAGGGAATAGAATTTGACAGAAAAACCATTTAACAAAACAAAGTGGTACTTGTCGGAAAAAAACTTTGAGAAAGGTAAAAAATTAAAAGTTCAACAGAAACATACCATTATAAATTCCAAATCATTCCCCAACTTGTAATACCAAGTACAGAAACATTAAATGAAAACTTGAATAAGTTGACAAAATATGTTAAACAATTTAGGCACAACTTTTTCATGTAAACAGTTTCCTTGATGGTAATCATGACGATATGATTATAAGAGGTGCCACACAATCCTATACATTAAACTGTTTGAACAAGGCTAAAAGTCTTCAATACCGATCTTTTTAAAACGTATTATTTTAAGTAGAATCTTTCAATAAACCAGTAGAACACTCAAAAAGCATATGACTTCGACAACTATAGCGAACATTCTGTTTACATTTACCCAAATTACTTCATCCCTTCGCGACCGTCAGACAATCACAAAGTCAAGTTAAAACCATAGTTACACAAACATCAGAGAGCACACAAATGCTTGGTGACATAATGGTTACCTACTAATTGTAACAAAGATTAACTTCATTCCAACAAATCCGCACATGCCAAGAAAAATAAGGCGAATTAATGAACAAAAAGAAGTAGGGATTAAGTACAAGGGCTCACCTAAGCCTTGGTAAGGGTCTAGACGGGTCTATATACAGTTGAATGCCGGACAAGTAAGGAACATAATACTGCATAACAGTTTCAGAACCATTTAACAGAAGCGGAACACCAGCTCCATACGCACTCCATTCCTTGAAAGACTCCCATAGATCCCCAAGTAAAAAGTACGAGTGACACTCCGGTTGCCGAGTTCTCCATCCCTTTATCCTTGTCTACAAAGCCAGAAATCACAATTAGGGTTCTAAACAGTACCAAATAAACAACATGCCAAACACTTTGTCACAACAATCAGATCTATTACTTAACCGATTGAACCAAAAGCTCAAACTGATAGTTAAGGCTAACAACAACTTTTAAATTAATCTCTAGCACACCCCTCGTGCGAATGCCTGCGAGCATTCGCGTGCACAACAGAGACCCAACCCACCATATGTTTTTAACTTAACAATAAATGGGGTTGTTGCCAGGATTCGAACTCTCTGATGGAAAACTCTATTACCATGTTACTTAAACCATTGAACAAAAAGCTCGAGCTCATAGTTAAAATGATCAATTATTGCAATTTGAAAGAACCCAACTGCCCAAGATAGCTAATTCAACAGTTTAATGCTTCTAAACCCCAAAATCATGAACTAAAACCTAAGGCAGCGGATTCTGAGGTTATAAAATTAACCCAATAAACCCCAAAAATTAGGGAAAATTTGAAATTTCCCAACTTTGCAATCACAAAAGCAAACAAAATTAGAAATTTTTCGATCACAAAAGCACGAGGTGATATTTAAAATGATCAATATTGCAACTTGAAAGAGCCCAACTTCCCAATATAGCTAATTCAACTTCCAAAACCCAAATTCATGAACTAAAACCTAAAGTGGCGGATTCTGAGCTCACAAAATTAACCCATTAAACCCCAAAAATTAGGTATTAACTTAAAATTTCCCAAATTCCAATCAAACTAGACCTTTTTCGCAAATTGAAAGAAGCCCAGATAGCAAATTGAACAATTAAATCCAAAAATAGAAACTTATCGATTACCTTAGGCGAAAACTGAGCAGGAACAACAGGGGTAGTAAATTCCAAGAAACGATCTAAATTGGTGCCCGTGGTGGTGGTGGGCGCCCCTTCGCGACAAGAAGCGGAGCAATTAGACATTGAAGATAATGAGCCAGAAGAGCCACATTGATCGGAGTCGGCCCCTCCTTTCTCAATAATCTCAGGCGAATTCTTAGGAACCAAAACCCTTTGTTGCTTCTGCAACTTCTGCTGCTGCTCGCGCCGCCGCATCCCGGGAGAAACATAGAAGCGATTCTCCCCACGGCGGGCGACGGAAACTCCACCGGAAGACATAAGAAAAAGGGTCAAAAGGGGGTCTGAAAACCCTGGAAAAATGGGGATTTGAAGAGGGTTGATGGATAGGGTAAAGTTGAGAAAAGGGTATGAGTCGGAGATTCAAATGGTTCAATGAGGAGATTCAAGTTGGGATTTTTATCTTTTCAGTTTTGAGGTTTGAGGTTTGGGTTTTTGTGGTTATGGCCCAAATGTAAAATAATAAGAGAAGAAGGATCCAGAACTTTTGTTTTTTAGATTTGAGATGTGGCTGTTCGGATGGAGGAGGAGGAGGAGGACTTTTATTTTCTTTATGACTATATTGCCCCTTGTGGAGGAGTTGTTAATTGATTGTTTTGACCCTAATTATTGTTGGAAATGGGTCCTTCAATCAATCAAGTTTTATCTTTTAAGATTGACCAAGTATGGATTACTAGAGATATTGAAAATTCTATGGTCACTTTGTTTTTTACAAAGTAATCATTACTTTGTTTTGTCCACCATTAGATCATTGGGTGAAAAGTGATCTAATGGTGAATAAAGCAAAGTACAAACAAAGTAACTCAAAAATAAAGTCACCATAGCCTACACCATATAGAAGATATGTATAGTGAAATTTTATATAATAATATATTTGGGATCAGATTATTTATATGATAATTGAGAAGTTGTTTATGCGTTTAATTTTAATGTAATCCATATGTTCTTAAAGTGCCATATTGGTCGCTAAGTTCGGAGTCTCTCACAAATTGGGGATGTGGGTTCTCAATTCCTCTCATTGAGGGATTTTTGGTCTTGGGTAATGACTAAATTCACTAATATTGTGTGTTGTGTTTTTATGGTTTGTTGGAGTATTTGGTGTTATCAGAATGATATGGTTTGGAATAACAAACAATCCACTGCTTCTATTATTTTTCAATGCAGGATGAAACTTTTTACTGCTTGGGAGGAGGCGCAGGCTGCGATCGGTGCGGGAGATAACAGTTTGGTTGTGCGTTCCTCGCTTTGGACAAAACTCCCAGTGGGACAGCTTAAATTAAATTGAATGTGGATGGTGCTATTTTCTAGGATTCTTTTACTGTTAGTGCCGGTATGGTTGTGAGGGACGTTGCTAGTGTTTTCTTTGCTGAAAAAAACACGCAAGTTTTGTTTAATTCTGACCCCTCGATGGTGGAGGCTCTTTCTATCCGTGAAGCTCTTAGTTGGATTAAAGATCACAATTGGTCAAATTTTCTTATCAAAACAGATTCCATGGTTTTTTGTCAATCGTTGACCCGATCGTTAGAGGGTACCTCTCCTTATAACGCCATAGTTAAAGATTGTCGTTTGATTCTTAACGAGCTTACAAATTGCTCTATTTCTTTTGTGAAGCGCTTTGCAAATAGTGTAGCGCACAGCTAGAAGCTTTATTTTACTGCATTGTCAAGGTGAGTGGTCCTAAAACCCTCCCGAATTCATTGTACCCGCTCTTTTGAGTGATTCTTCTTAATAAAGGCTTTCTTTGATTGTAAAAAAAAATCCTATGTAATCCTCTAAAAGGTCAATGAGTATAAAGTAATATACTTGGCCTCAAACTAATTACTGAGATTTTATTTCAATAAAAAAATCACTTTGCCCCCACTAACTCATGGACATTTTATTAGCCATTTCATCTTATAAAAATCGATACACTTATACCCTAACCCTATACACTTACGAGGCGTTTGTTTCAAATTCGGGGTGAGATGAGATGGAGTTGGAGGTTGAGATGAGATGGAAAAGGTAAATAGAGATTAGTAAGATGTTGTTTGTTTGATGAGATGAAATGAGAGGATGAGAGTTAATGAGATGAAAATGATTAAGTTGTCCTTAGGTTAAGATGAGATTAGTAAGATGTTGTTTGTTTGATGAGATGAAAATATGAGGTTGAGATGGAGAAAAAAATTCATCTCCCCCTCCTGTCCCCCAAACAAACACGGTCCAGCCATCCCCTCCGCTCCCCCTCCCATCTCATCCCTCCTCCTCCTGAACCTCCAAACAAACTTCACGTTAGCCCCTTTCCATCCATACTTAGTCTCATTCGAGAGAACTACACTCTTCTAAAAATACAACATTGGTCCGCTGGAATGCTCTTTGATTTTATTTTTTTAAAGTAGAACAAAAAGAAAGAGAAAGAATTTAGTAAAAGATGATGGAGATGGAAGAAGTCGGAGAATGAAAATTAAAGAAAAATAAAATTAAAAGTCTTTTTGATACTTTCATTATTTTTCACCTCTCTTCTTTCTTTCACTTTCTCTTTATATTAATACTTTGACATGTCAGCACCACATAGAACATAAGGGGTTAAGAGTATCACATTTTACAAGTTGCATAGACTAATAGGACGTCCCAGGAGTTGGGGAGACAAACTGACTTTATTGACCAAGTTTAAAGGGTTACATAGAGTTCAAGCATTACTCCTAAATAAAAGTTAGTACAACAAAGATTTTCAACTATTAGGAAGTTATTCCGATATAGAGTTTTCCTATATAAAAGTTTTACCACATTCCTAAATAACAAGTGATCTAACACAACCTCTTAATTTGAAGTTCAATTGCTTTTTTGCTAATGGATTAGATTGATTTTTATTTTTTAAGCTAGGGACCCAATTGCATATAATTATATTAGTTATGATGTGTCTGGTTGCTAATAAAATTTGTTTCTTTTACATTAGGGGAATATGCTGAATGGATTATACTTTTGATTCTTCTAAGTTAATTGACAAGAAGTTAATATCAGTCCCACACTTAGACAAATTTGATGGTATGACCAATTGAAAATATATAGCCCCACAACCTTTCATTTATGTAGGAACATTTTTTTCGTTCAGATTTATATATTAACAATCAATGTATAGGGATGATAACGAGTACGATTTTCGGACAATCGATGTTACTCGATCTTTGGTATCAATTATAACTGTTTGGACCTCATCACTTGATTCCACAGCATGCAAATATTATCTCCTTTGGACAAAGTCCATTCATTTGATCTCATTGTTGTAAAACATGCTTTATTAGTATATCACATCTTACTACATCCATTTTTATATGTTTTTAGTTTAATCCTACCATTATCATTGTTACTTGCCTAAACTTCCATTTTATACAATCCTTTAGGACCACTAATTATTACAACACTTATCGATTATACCTTTAATTTAACGTACTATAACGTCATTGTGATTGAATTGTATGTTATGTTTTATTCAAAATTGGCAACTTGCTTTTCAAGTTCCTCGAATGATTACCAAAAAACCTATGAAAGTGGTAGGCTTTTTGTCGCCTGATTCACCTCTGACGATTACGTTAGAATAAAAATGATAGAAATAAGGAAAAATATGAAAATAGAAAGATGGCGTAAAAGAAGTAGAACATTCAGATGAATAGTGATTGTGCATTTTTCTTTCCATTTGAGTTTATAGTTTTATCACCTTAGCCCTAATGGAAAGCAGATTTCCATTATACTCTTAACTTGGTGAGCGAGAGAATAATCGTTTAGAGGATCTTAACTACAAACAATACACTGACACCATATACATGTCACATCATATAGTACAATTTTTGGAGAGTTGAGAGGGTAAAAGGGAAGTCTCTTAAGGCGATGAGGTAAAATGGCCAAAATATGCAGGTTTAGGGGTAACATTGTACCACTTTTGAAGAGTTGAGGGGATAAAAGGGATGTCCCTTAAGCTGAGGGGGTAAAATGACCAAAAGATACAAGTTTAGTAGGTTCCATGTACATTAAGCCTTTTGTTATGTCTTATCAGTCTGTTTATGCCGAAATATAAAAGTTACAGATCTGAAAAGAAAAAATAGACAGAAATACCAAAAAGTTTATTATAATGAAAGATGAGAACTTTATATGAATTTTTCAAAATAGAAGAACTAACAGTAAGTTTTGACAAAAGTCATACATTAATAAATTATATTCTGAACAAGTAAGAAATGCACGAGTATTATTATGCTTTTAAGACAAGTAACAAGTGACAAAGAGAAATGGTGTTCTAGTCAAAGCTCAGCCAATTAAGAATCCTCGAAAGATAGAAAGATCCATGTGGAATGGTCCATGGCCAATATTGCATATTTCTTGTTAATGACATATTCTCTTTTCTGTTTTGGCTATACAACTTATTTTCAAATGCCCCAATTTAATGTTAATCGGGGAAAACAATTTGGTGGATTGTGATATCAAGATCTCTCTCAGTTACTACCAAACATTCATCTGTTACACAATATTATTTGCCAATTTTTTTCTGTTTACTTCTTTTATAATGGATGCTATATTGTTTTAATTATTAATTAAAAATCTTAATTATACCCTAGTATAAGTGGATTTTTAATTGTATATATTTGATATTTCCAATGTCTATAACTTAATAAATAAGAATAACAAAGTCTTGTTATTATTTTTGTAACAAAAATTCAGCTAAAGGTAAGTTTATCTATTCGTAAGGTCGTAGTAAACTACAGTTCTCGATGAAAATTTATAGTAATATTTATGATTACCTATCAGTAAAATTTAAACTAAATTTCTTAAGAAATAGAAACTTGAATTTCAAACCTTTCAATGGAAGATTAGAAGAAATTATCTTATAGAAAGTAATTTGATGTTGTATGCTATGCATATACCTATTAATTAAAGCAAAATTATAGATAAACTTTGTCCACTTCCAATATGTAATTATAATTTATATCCATGATTAAGTAAAATGAAATATGGTTTTTAAACATACATGACAGAAAGTGGAATCATAGATTATAAGAAAATGTGATTTTGCCAGTTGTATGTTTATACAATAATAAATTTTATAATTAGATTAAACGTTGCTAATTCAACTCTCATTAATATAATCTCCAACTATAAATAACACCTAAATTTCGCATTTTATCATAAGAAAAAGCAAGCAAATTACTTACAAGTTACAAGTAGTTTTTCTCTTCTCATTCTTTCTGTTTTGTTGCTTTTGTTCAAAAGCTTAACCTTCCCATATAACCAAACAAATTAACTATAGAAAAAAATGGGTATTGTGAGCTATGAAATGGAAGTCGCCACCACAATCCCTCCATCCAAAATGTTCAAAGCGTTTGTTATTGACGGAAGTAACATTATTGTCAAAGTGTTGCCTCAGGCTATCAAGAGTGTCGATATTCTTGAAGGCGACGGAGGTGCTGGAACTATTAAGCAAATCAATTTCGGGGAAGGTTATTATCATCATTATTATTATTATTATTATTATTATTATTATTATTATTATTATTATTACTTTAGTTCCACTTTATGAATTTAATAATCATAAATCTAACAACACTGAGCAAATTTATTAGGTTAGTTACAATGAAAGTATTATGATCAATCTTGTCCTTGTGTTGGGCTTGTAACGGGCCTAATAAGTTAGGCCTAAAAGAGGAAATTACACTTGTTTTATAAAAAAGAAGTTGTTGGGCCATACCTAACATATTTTTCTTACAAACTCAGCCCATTGGAACTATGTATATGCGAATGAAAATATGTTAAATGTTCGCATTGCTGCTTGACTCATTAAACATACAAGATAATTTTATTTCTTTAAGGTAATTTTTGGGGTTAGTTACGTCTATTAACACTTATGTAGGTAATTACACTAAAAGTCCACTTTCAGGAATTATAATATTAATTTTGATTTGACACAATTTTATTTTCTAAAATTTATGAAATTATGATATTAAGTTGCTCTTCATTTTCTTAGGTAGCCAATTCAAGTATGTGAAGGAAAAGACAGAAGTTATAGACAAAGAGAAGCTAATTTATTCCTACACAATGTTTGAAGGAGATTTTTTAATTGGAAAAATTGAAAAAATAACCAATGAAATTAAATTTGAAGCATCATCAAATGGAGGGTCCATAATTAAATCTCATAGCAAATACTATACAATTGGTGATTATGAGATTAAACAAGATGAAATTAAGGCTGGAAAAAACAAATCTTTGGGATTATTCAAGGCTGTTGAGGCTTATTTATTGGCTAATCCAGATGTTTATAATTAATTAAGTTAATTATTTTGTAATTATTCATGATTTTGCTTGTGTTTTTGGTGTGAACTAATAATTGTGCGTGTGAAATTTTCTAATAAGTCAATGTAATTTCCAATTATTCTGTGTTTGTTGAATAAACAATTTTTTAATAAGTTTGTGTAGTTTTTATGTATCTACGGTCGTTCAGATGACATGAAGAATATGGATCTCACTATAAGAACTTCTCAAGTTTAATGGAAAATTGAAGGAGTTTTCGATTGTAGCATTCGTGTTGTACTAAATATTAAGTACTCTTGAACCAACATAAATACGGAAAAATCACGAAAAAAAATTGATGTTCCATTATTGGACTAATGAAATAGGTATACGAACCTCCTTTGTTAGTACAACTAATCGGTGACGGATCCAAAATGTTAACATTCCTTCACAAAGAGCGTTTGAAGGTTGCTCTCTGGTGAAATTTATAGATTCTTACTTGATTTTTTAGTGCTTTTATAGAAAACAAAATTTGAAGCTTTATACATAGGTTTTATTAAGTTCCCGACAACCATTAGGTTCTTAAAAAAACCAAATTTATGTGAAAAATTTAGAATACGTTTGTTTTTCTGTTTCTCATATATGTTTTTGCTTTGTCATTCTTAAAAATATAAAATTTGATTTTTTGGTTAGAAATCAGAAACATTGCTTTATCTTTTGACGTTTAATTACAAAGTAACAGTTTTTTCAACATAACTAATTTTCATATTGTGAAAAAACTAATTTTCATATTACTTTATCGTCATCTACGTTTTACATAAATAAAAAATATTTCATTATCCACATTAGTCATTGCACATGCTAATAACAACAACAATCAATTATAACTTTAACAAACACTATAATAATCAAATAACAAAAAACAAACATCAAACTTATACAACAACCGACAAACAACAAACTACAATAGCTATATCAAACGAGCTCTTAAACGTTATCTCTTTTGTTTATTCAATAATAACACCACATAACATAAAATCTGTCTTATCACAACATTAAAACTGAAAATGAACAACTAAATAATTAATTAATTAATGCAAATATCTGGATTATTAGCCAAAACATAGGCTTCAAGAACATTAAATAAGCCCACAGCCTTTTCTTTTCCACTCTTCATTAGTTCTTCATCAAGCTTAAAGTCATCAGCAGTATAGTAGTGAGCAGTTTTGATGATGATTGTTCCTCCATTTGGGGATGCTTTAAGCTTAAATTCATTTGATATTTTTTCAATCCCCTTCAAATTTCCTTCGAACAATGTAGATTTGTAAGTTAAATTTTCCTCGTCTATCGAATCTATCCTCTCCTTCAAACTCGTAAATAGTGCACCTGAAATAATTAGTTTAAATAGTTATATATATGATGAAATTATAATTATATTTTTCTTTTGGTAATAATGAATGATAATTATATGAAATAATGTAGATCAGTTAAGCGGCAGTACATTTTGTTTTTTTGTCAAGTGACATTTGAAGCAAATAGATGAAAAAAATATAAACTATATAAATAATTTCTATATAAATAATTTCCAATTTACTGCCACATCATTATTTAAGTGGCTTTTCCTGCCTAAATTGGCCAAAATTAGTTCATTAAATAAAAAGAAAATTTGATAGTTTAATAAATTAAAAATGAAATTGAGAAATTTACTTTTATAGAGAAAGAGAGAAAGTTGTCTAAGATGGATCTCAGACTGTAAAACAATCTTTCTGTTTCTACCTCTATAAAGATGTTGCCATATTAGCTCATGTGACAACATCTAGGTAGACGAGGCTAACTCACAGAGGCGAGAAAATTCAGAGCACTTTTGAAGTACGACTTCCTTAAAAGAAAAAAAAACGACTGCTTGATTCGGGTATTATTTAGTATATACTAAAAAATATGAAACTCGGGTTATAGAAAAACCTTCTCCGAAGTAGATTTTGCTGATAGTGCCAACTCCTCCATCTCCTTGGAGAATTTCGACCCTCTTATAATACTCAGGAACTGCCTTGCTAACAATTTCAGTAAAATTCATAATTAGGGTTTTGAAATATGTGGATGGAGAAATTTTGCTGAAAAGCTCTGTTTCAAAAGTCTGTAACCCCATTTTTCTAAAAGAAAATAATAAATTGAATTGATTTTGCTATGGAGCACTTAAATGAGAAAGAGGGGTGCTATTTATAACATCTCAACCTTCATTCTAGAGGAGGACATATCAGCAAAAAAAGAAAAGAAGATGAGTTGTCTGAGTTTTTCCATTTTTCTCCTCTTCATTTAATTAATTATTATTGTATGAAACTTCTTTTAAAAATATGAAACTTAAATTTGTAAACAATTCTTTTCATTATTGAACAATTAGAATTGAAATGTGAATCATAACATACACATGGTAAGACTATTCATATAATTTGTAAATTAAACAAACATCAGTGGAGCCTTAATAAGTTAGTGCATAATTGGTCGACTCTTAACCCGTAAAATAAATAGATTTTAGGTCAAGATTAGTTGCACACTTGTTAAGAATTCATTTAACCGGTTTAACTAATAGTAAACAATATAATTTTATTTGTACTTCCTGAAAATTAGTCTTGTAATTTCTAATATAATTATATCTATGAGGCAAGGTTCTTGTTTTTCTTGAAGCAAGGCAAGGTTCTTGTTGATTTGAAGCATTTTCATCTTCTGGCCAAGTAGAATTATAAAATCAAGATTTATGATGTTGTGAATGATCTTAATTAGTAATCAATCTCATACATTCTTTTGATGGAATTTAGTATATGTTTTGGTGGATTTTGCCTTATGGTTTTCTTCAACAAACTTGGATTCAAGAAAGTTTTAATTAGAAAAAATAGTTTGTAAAAAAAAGAAAAGAAAATAGTAGAAGTCGACATCTTAATTAGTTATAAGTAATAATTTGTTGATTACTACATTTGAAAAAAGAATGTCCAAATATTGGAGAAATTTTAAAATACTTCTGGAGTACGGATGACGTGATACCCTGAATTAATAATTCAATAATACGTCACATATGTTAGTATCTAGAGTCGATGATTTAGGGTTTATGGTTTAATTTTTAAGTTCTAAGATTTTTATGTTAGGGTCTAGAATTTTATATAAATTATTAACTAAAAATAAATTTTTAATTAGTTACACGTTATCAAAATGATATTGGTTGATATAACATATGTAAACCATTTATTGGCTTGGAGTACCACGTCATCTTGCTCCAAGAATATACTAAAATCTCTCCCAACATAATATGAATCGCATAATTGATGAATGTAAATTCTTAAAAAGAGCGACTAATAAGGTTGTGGATTTGAATCGAGAAATTGTTTAGTATATGCCAGACATACCACGTCATCCCGTATGCCAACTCTATAATTCGATGACACGTCATATATGTTAGTATCTAGGGTTCATGATTTAGAGGTTAGGATTTAGTTTCTAGGGTCTAGAGTTTTTATTTTAGGATCTAGAATTTTTATTTTAAGATCTAGAATTTTATATAAATTATTAACTAAAAAATTAGTTACTAATTAATTATACAGTGTTAAATTGTTATTGGTTGAGATGACATGTGTCAAAAAGTTATAAATTTAATATACCACGTCATCCATATGCTTGACATATAGTAAAATTTATACAGTGTAGTGATTCTTTTTTTATTTTTTAGATGTAATTGCAGAAGAAAAATAATAATTAAATATTTTTTTGTGATAATAATAGTAATAATAATAATAATAATAATAATAATAATAATAATAATAATAATTAAAGGTGTAGGCTATGGTCACTTTGTTTTTCCCTTACTTCGTCTACATTTTGTCTTTTTCACCATTGGATTAGCTTTTAATCCATGATCCAATGGTTGACAAAACAAAGTAATGGTTACTTTGTGAAAAACAAAGTGACCATAGAATATCCCATAATTAAATATTAGTTTATGGACGAACTCATGTGGGATGTGAAATAGAAAAGGTTGAAAAGTCAACAAACGTATGCTTATCATGCATTTTCAGCTAAGCCATCATTATTTCGAACGAAATATCTTTTGTTGCTAAAATAATATATTTTTTGTTTGTCATGTTTCTCTCTAACTAATGCTTTTTTATGTATGCCAAAAATTGAACTGGACGTTACTTACCTTGAGAGATTCGTGGGACTTATTCTTAGTTTGGATGTACTTTCATTTTTAAAACCCACCTTAAAAAATTGTCACATATATTTAAATATTTTATTATTTATATATCTAATTAATATAGGATGCATAAAACATATTTTTCACACACAAGAATATGCAACTCGAGCTTGAAGTGTATAAGAATGTACTTTTGTAGGTTGCGACGACAAAAAGTTCCCAGCCTTAAACTAGTATTGAATTGAGCGTAACTCATCTTCAAAATAAAAATTATTATGTATTTCATCAAACAAACACTTAATGCTTTTTTACATAGGACGAAATGTAGAAAATTAACACATGTCTTGAAAAAGAGTTTTTAGAATACATTTGGTGTACGGTGACGTGGTACACCAAGCGAATAAATAATTGACAAACAGAATTTCAATCAATCAAATTTTTACACCGTGTAAATAATTAATAGTATATTTTATAGTTAATTATTTATATAAAATTCTAAATAATAAAATAAAAACTCTAAACCGTAAGATACATCCAAAACCTTTAATTATAAATCCTACATCTTAATAATTATGTGTCATTAAATTATTAATTGAGTATATTCTAAAAGTTCTGATCTCTTGAACACAATTAAAAAGATTGATGAATAAAGAATTCATTAGCACATCAATGTTGAAAAATCAAACCACGAGGAACAAGTGATATAAATGAGGTGTATGCTAACTGATCCTAATTTTGAACTACAAAATGATAAATTGGTTGTAGCTAGAAATACACTCTGTCAATTTATGAATGGACGCTTGTGGTTGTTTTTGATGAAAAATTTGTCATTTATAGGTCATTTACAAATTTTTATAGCGTTCATTGGAAGGGTTTTCTTTTTTTTTTTATATTATAAATATGATTTGAACTCTGATCTCTTCACTCATCAATGTTAATTGAATTACAACTAATGAATAATTGTAAGTGTTTTTTTTAAGTGTGAACGATAATTTTCAAAGGGCAAAAACATTATTATGCTTTAAAGGGAAAAATTTAACATCAAAGCCAAAACAAAATTCAGAATAATATAAAAAAAGTGGAAATAGTATAAAAACGGGATGACAGAGCGTCTGCATGAGACAAACCATTAGGTAATTATCGAAAGTAGCGGACCAAAAAAAATACCGCTATGAAGAGTAAGGAAGTCCTTGCATTGTAATGTCTTCAAACTCACTAAAATCCGTTTGTTGAATTTTTTATTGCATTGCAAACCACCAAACCACTAGACTCTATCGCAATCTTGATAACGCCAATCTCCATCAACAATTGGACTGCCAAATAAACAGAGAGAACTTCTCCAACCTCCACCAACCACTCATTGAACTTCTCCAACCCGTTGGTGGGCTATGCGACTCTAGACATTGGTCCTACAAAACCGACTCTCAATTGCCCCGTTCCTCGCAAATTCAAGGCAATAATCCATTCAAATAAAGAGTTCAGGCCTTAGAAGAAAACTTGTTGAGCCGAAGCAGACACATAATTCCAGACTTTTTCATTATGGAATCTCCACCAACTCCATAGAAACATCCGAAATTTTCCACCCTCCTCCTTATTCTTCTATGTTAACATTGAAAAGAAGAATGTTGAAAAAATTTCAGCATTAGACTCTACACCGTCGACCAACACCCGCAGACCCGCCTCCTCCCAAAACCTCACCAACACTTGGGCACATGATAAAGAGGTGTCATAGGTCCTCGTAATCAGAGCCACACACGGCACATGCAAACAACACATAAATTCCTAGACTAAGCAAATTAGCTCGTAGTGGCAAACCGTTTTGCACAACTCTTCAACCAAAATAGTGCACTTTATAAGGCACTTACATCTTCCAAAGTCTCTCCAATTCCCCTCCTTTAATAGGTAATCATTATTTTATAATCGCTCTGAAGCAAATAGGCACTTTTAACTGAATAAACCTCGTTATCAGACTTGTTCCAAATGATCACATCCGAACAACTTGCCATGTGGCATCATTCTAGGGCACTCGCTTTATTGCATAAGCCATGTCGACTTCCTTGGATTGGGTTGAGCCTTGCTATTGTTCTATTAAAGAATTATACTCCGTCTAGAATTCGGTCTTCATCACAAGCCAATATCATGCTCTCAAGTGGCTTTCCTCATTCAATTCGAACTAAACAGACTTGAAGACTCTTAATTAGTCTATGATTGCTTATACAGTTGAATCCCACATTCAATAGGTAACCGACTGTGTCCCCTATATATAATGAGGGTAATAAAGCGTTAAGGTATGAATATATACTTAGGCCATGTTCTTTAAAACTGGAATGAACTGAGTTGAATTGAACTGAAATAAATTACTGATAAGATATATAAGGCCTTACATCACAACTTCTTTGCTTTCTTTCAATTACCCTTTCTTTTCATAAGGCTTACTAACTTAGGCATTAAAGAGGGGTCACCCATCAACGGACTCTTGAGCCTAACCAGTTCTTTATTTTGTAGGAATTTCAAGACTTTTCAGCCTTCAAATAGCTTAGTTCAACTCAACAACTATCAATAAAGGTCTTTGTGTGGTCATAACATGAGAGAATGGTAATCTCTGTGGAGTGGGGATGCCTTCTCTCGTCCCCATTCGGATACATAATTTTCTCATCCTCATCTCATAGACATTTTTATTTGGGTTCTCGGCACTACAACAAAATGCATTTATAGTGGTGGAAGTTTATGGGGGGAATGGAAGTGCCCCAATAAAAACAGTGCTTTATTAGTGGCGCTAAATAAATTCAACATTGTTGATAACATTATACTGGTGAAATAGTATTTCTCCTTGACATTAATTAGTCTTATTTGGTCTTAGCAAAAAATATTTATCTTATTTGGGATTTTACAAGTAGATTGAATATTTTTTAATAAAAATATCAAACTCTAGGTTGATTGTTGACATGCAGGACTTATAAAAGTCTATTAGGCCATGTTATTTATGACTGAAATTTACTAAATTGAATTAAACTAAATGTCACCACAAAAAATGAAAATTTGGGGACAAAAACGAGCAAAAGTATCAACTGTCCCGTTGGTTTCAATCTAACTATTTTTTTTTGAAAAGAAAATTATTAAACCACAATTGAAGCGTTACATAAGAACGGGGGTGGGGATAAATCTAATGAGCCCTGACCAAACATAGAAGAAGACGGTCGAGCCAAAACATGAACTGCAACATTCGTTGATCGACGAACAAAAGAAACTATAAAAGTGTCTAATCCTGTAATAAGAATTTACAATCTGCTACTACAAGAGAAAAGGGACTATGAGTCAAAGATACCAAAAATAACGCAAGAATCAAAACTTGACAATCCGATTCAACAATCACACGACTCCATACCTTAGCCTTTTGCCACAACAACACTTCCCTCAGAGCTAATGCCTCAGCCAAAACAGAATTCCGAAATTTTTATATATATTTATAGAGAAAACTATTAAAATCAACGATTCATATGTTTAGTAAATAGAGTTTTTTTTTTTACAAATTAATAACTAGTTTGCTTATTTTTACAGCTAGGTGAAATTTGATTCTATAAAGTAATAATTCTTTCAAAATAATTATAAAAGATACATGAATACATTAAAATATATTTTCGATACATGTAAACGTGTTTTAAAGAAAATTTTTTTTTGGACCAATGCCCATAAAATTAAATGTGAAATTGAAAGCAAAATTATTCAAATTAATATATAAAAAGCCTTCACATTAATTTATTCCATGAAAAAGCAATACGTAAACACTCCTCAATCTCTTCCATGCTAATTAATACATAATTATTTCAGACAGAATGAGTATTTAAAAACGGATATTCCAACTAAGTTAACATTCTGAAAAGAGAAACGCTAGATCCAAATACAAATAAATTAGCTAAGACTAATTAAATTAAACATCAGGATTAGCCAAAAGATAAGCTTCAATAGCTTTAAATAAAGCCAATGATTTTTCATTGTTACTATTAACTTCATCTTTATTTATTTGAAAATCTCCAATTGGGAAGTAATGACCTTGGTTAGTCATTATAGTTCCAAGTCCATCTGGGGTTGCCTTAAATACGACGTCGTTTTGGACCTTTTCAACTCCTTTCAAAACATCTCCTTCAATTACTGTGTAAGTGTAGGTTAACTTCTCTTCATCTATGGCATCTACTCTCTCCTTCACATACTTGAATGGGAAATCTGAAAAATATTATGTGAAACCATGAGAATCGGTTTATCGTGTCAAATTCGTGCCATGTGTTTATTTTATTGCACAATATAATTATGTGTAGTACAAATGATATAATTGTGTCACGCAATTTATATAATGCAAAATTATATAATACATATAAATATAGATATAATAAAAGTAAAAAGCCTTTTAATACGTTTCAGGCAGGTTGTTTTTTTGTTGTCATGTTAGGAAATTTAACAGTCCTAGAAAAAGAGTTACAGATTCTTTTAACTTAGCATCAAGATTGATATTTCATTAGAGATTACATCACCGATATCAAGCCGATTACAATTGTTGAATATGAATTTTATTGGCTTAAACTATATACATGTTCTTAAAGTTGTCCAAACAGGTCATTTTAGTCTCTCAACTTTGAAGACGACCTATTGAGTCCTTCAACTATCACAATGTGCCATTAAAATTGTTATTCTTCACATTTGTCAACTCAGTGTCATGTCATCGATTAATGACTCAATATGTCCACATTTTGATAATTGAGGGATTCAATAGGTCACATTTGAATAGTTGAGAAATTCAATTGGTCGTTCTCAAAGTTAAAAGACTAAAATGATTTTTTTCAAAAAACTTTAGAAACTTGCATATGATATAGTCTAATTTTATTTGAACAAAATATATGGGCGGGAGGAGTGTCAAATATTATGAATTCTCGTGATAACTTATAAGTATGAGTCATGTGATCTATACATTGCAAAATATGATATAAATGTAATAAAAATATAATCCTAGTAAAATATAGTGATTGATTCATGTAATAAGTAGCGTTTATAAATTATATATGCTTAGAAAATATTTTAAACTACGTCGATCTATGGACTAAATATTGTATATTATAAGGATTCCATAATAGTTTCCAATATAAAAATCCATTACTATCTTCTTCTTTTCTTAATTAATAATGCCTCATTTCTATTAATGTTTCTAGTGAACCACAAGCACCTGTCTCCAAGCAAACTCGTAAAAACAAATAGTTACATAATACTCGAAGAATTACAACCTGCACCGAAGTTGACTTGTCGGATAGTCCCAACTCCTCCGTTTCCTTGAATAACATCGACACTTTCGATTACCTCGGGCATGACTGTGGTAAGAAGATCAGTGAGTTTGTAGACAACAGCTTTGAAGATTCTAGATGGTGGAAGTGCACACTCAACCACTGTTTCAAAAGTCACAACGGCCATTCTTAATTTTATGAAACGCAAATTAATCAAGAGATTGAATAAACAATTTGCTATGAAGAAGAGCTTTTAATGTGTGCTTGGGATGGTGAGATTAGAGACAATGAGGTGCTATTTATATGTAGTTTATGATAGCCGTGCTTTCTATCTTTTACTCTAAATACAAATGGTTAAATTCCGAATTAGTCCACATTATTTCCATTTTTTTTCAAAAATAATGATTGTCCATGTACGTGGGATATGGACAACGTAAATGGTTGAATAAGTCAACAAACATAGGCTATACAAATTAAATTATTATAGACACTCAGGTTGGAGCACCTAATAAGATTGTGCCACGTAAGCGCAACAATAAGATTGTGCCACGTGGCGCAATCCTATTGAGGTGTTTCCAACCATTTGGAGACAAGAGCTCATGGATTAAGAACTTTGTTGTTTGACAAGAGCTCATATATTAAATTTATATGAGCTTAGATCAGTTTATATTTAATCTTTTAATTTGATAAGTGACTATGAGATGACATTGATGTGTCGTTAAAATTTAAAAACAAAAATATCATATCATTATATTCGGTCAGATTGCTCACAAGCAATTCATAAACATATAATTTTCTTAATTAATGAGCAGAGTTTGAATAAGCTTTCGAGTTCCAACTAAGCTAGAAACTCCGCTTGAATTTATTAATTTTCTATCGACGAAATTTTAGTGGCAAAACTCGAGTGGATTACAATTCTATTCGCAATATTAATATAATCAAATGGAAGCATTTTTAACCAATTAAATCTTTTTTGACTAGTAAGTGTCTCTTAGTCGCTTAACATGAAATCTAAAATTCAATTCTTATCACACACAAAAAAAAAAATCTTAACATATCACCTAAAATTACATGAACCTCAACTGAGTTATGATTAATTAAAAAGTAATAAAAACATTCTTATTCTGAAAATGCATTATATTAGCATGCGTTTCTTGACTTTTCAACCTTATAATCTTAAACTTCACATGTCCATCCCAATATTTAATTAGTTAACTAGACATATAGAATCTTATTCTTCTTATTATTATCCTAAAAACATAAAATATTTGAACTTTGGATTACCAATAATACTAGATTTAAAAAATAGAACTAGAGCACTCACAAAACTAGATATAAACATCATCTCACCTTCTCAAATTTCCCCATCCCAAACACAAATTAAACCTTCAATTGTTCATTAAATTTGATAAAATTAAGAATGGGAGTTGTAACATCTGAAACAGTGGTTGTGGCTGCAGTTCCACCTTCTAGAATGTTCCAAGCTATTGCTCACAATTTCACTGAGCTTATTACAAAAGTCATGCCTGGAGCTATTGAAAGTGTTGACATTCTTGAAGGAGATGGTGGAGTTGGGACTATTAGGCAAGTCAACTTTGGTCAAGGTTTGTATTTCTTGTAAATGATGTTAAACAATGATAAAGAGTCACATCTATAGAGATTCTTTGCATTTTTATCGTCCAAATATATCGATTTTGGATCACTAAACATTTACTTTCTATTTCTAAACTCTAAGCAACCTTAAAACTTTAAAGTTAGAAAATGATGGTATTTTTTAGATTAAAAATTTTCTATTTTAAAAGTCATTAACGATCAAACTAACAATGCCAATCTAAAAGTTGTTCGTTTTGCTAACGATGAACAATCTAAATCCTCTTTTTACAACTAAATAAAAATCACAAACATTCATTTGTAAAACGGTCCGAGTTCAATAACATTACTCTATATGAATTTTACTAATATATATTAATTAGTAATACATGATATATTTTCAGGTTTGCCTTTCAAGTATGTGAAGGAAAAGATTGAAGCCATAGATGAAGAGAAACTAACTTACACCTACACAGTAATTGAAGGAGATCTTTTGAAAGGAATTGAAAAGATTCAAAACGATATCGTTTTTGAGGCATCTTCAGATGGAACTACTATAAAAAACAAGAGTTTTTATCACACTATTGGTGATTATGAGATTAATGAAGATGAAGTTAAGGGAAAAGATCAGATGACAATTGGTTTATTTAAAGCTCTTGAAGCTTATCTTTTGGCTAATCCTGATGCTTAATTTAATTACTGTTGATTAGTTATTTGTAATTTAATCTCAGTTTCAATTTGAAGTTTTTATTTCTGAAATAAATATGTAGGCTTTTTATTTATATTGAATAATGTTGTTTTAATTCGGTACAATGCTTGAGTCCTGCCAACTTATGTATTAATAGAATTTCAACAAATAGTAAGATAAGTTTATGTTATAATCTTTTTAAGTCCCAACGAAGTATTTATGTAAGCAAAGTTAACAGATAATATTATTCTGAATAATTTAAATATTAACTTAAACTTTAGTTTAATTGTAGTGGTTATTAAGTTTTTGTTGGGATTAATTAAGATATGGATCTAATTAATCCGACCCGTCCGAAATGGAACGGGTCAAGCCCATCTAAGAGGAATAAGTGATTAGGAAGCCCATTAGGTTAGATAGAGAAATTAGGGTTTCTCCACCTATAAATAGGCTTAACCCTAATCACAATATGTGACAAGTAAGAAAGAGAGACGTCGGAACTCTGCCTCTATACGACCGAGCCTCCCTTACCCATCTCTCTCGTTCTTCGCTCTTAGTCTGTGGATCAACAAGACTTCTCCGGTTAACACCGTGTGGTCGTCTTTATCCGGTGATACAAGATCGTGGTGCTAAGATCCGCTTCCGCTACTCTGAGAGACTTGCTGGTTCTGCTATATAAGGTACGCCCGAACCCGTTATCTCATATGGATTAGTATGCCGGGCTAATCCCTTCATTGGTATCAGAGCCACAGATCTTGTATTCTGTGATTTCTGTATCCATAGATGAAGAAATCATGGGATCATTCGAAAGAATGATCGATTGATGTTGTGCTTATATGATATTGATTGTGTTCTTGATATTTCTGATATAAACATGGTACTTTGATAAGGTTTTAATCAGATCTGATAAAAGGCTTTTTAATCTGATAGAAAGTCTTTAATCTGACAAATGGTTTTTAACCTGATTCAAAAGTTTTATCAAAAAGTGTGTTTTTGATTCTCTGAAAGCGATTGAAACTCGATTGAATCCATTTTCTTATTGTTTTTCGGTATGGTACAGATCTGATCTGTGTTTTTTGACGATTAGGGTTTACTAAAATTGTATTCTGAATCGTCAAAATTCTTTAATTCGCCGAAAACGCTGCTGTAACTGTCTGCAAAACGTTTTCGACATGTTTTTTATGAAAACCGACTCCACCATCGTGCTCAGAGACCCCAAACACCCTAGGTTTGATATATTTTAATAGGCGAACGGAGGTATGGAAGTTGGAGCGTGGCTCTCACTCTCCTCTCTTCTTCTAGCGACTCCCCGAACCGCCCAGGGCGCGTGGGGGCGCGTGAAGAGGCTTCCAGAGCCCGTTTTCGGACCAATTTTTGGCAGATAACTTTAAAACATTATTTTGGATTTTCTGGAAATTTTTGGGAATTTTTGGACAGACGGTTTTACAACCTCTTCTTTGTCTCTTATCCCGAACTAGTCCAAAACTGCGAAAATTTGTTTTCTACTTTTCCAAAATTGAGAAAAATGAGTTTTTCACTATAACTTTTTCGTGATATGGATGCCCTTATCGATCAAAATGAGTTTGATTGTTGGAATTAGTTTGTGTATGAGTACGCTGACTTTTTTCCCTCTTTGTTGTATAAGACAGCAATGGCGGGCACCATTTTCGTGCCAATAGTACCTAGGACCCAAGCCCAGAAAGCTGCCAGGAAAAGATTCCGCGACAAGTTAAATCGTTGCAGGATGGCTCCTACATCCAGATGGGATGATGCTGATGCTATTGTGCGTCATTTGGTTAGAGTCCAAAACCTGATGCAGTGTTGTATAAGCTACAACGGGCTCAAAGATAAAGTTCTCCGCTTTGGAGCGGTGGAAAGATCTTTGATCAAAGTCCCGAGGCTTAAAGAGTTGTACGTAGAATGTTATTGTAAGTCTAGAATGGACTACAAGAGATCCGACTCTTTATGGATGACCTCGATGAGCTGGGCGTTTCCTACCCATTAGGGCGTAAGGGAATAGTCTTGAGATCTGGAAATGCGATCCAGACTCCTCACTATGGGAGAGGGCGTGAGCACTTGCATAGAACCTTCACAAAACAAATGCGTTACGACGTGTTTTGTTCTTTCCCAAAGAGGGTTCGTCGAGATGGTTTTAACCCGAAGAATTATGAGTAGTTCTCTTCTGGTTTTATGGAGTTGTGTTTTGCAGCTAGTTTTTGTTTTTAGGATTCCAAAGTTTCATATGATAACTTTTGAGTTATATTTTATTTCATTGCTTTCAGAACAAGTAGCTCGTTTTTGGTTTGTGGATTCAATTTTTGATTCAATGACAATTTTGGTTATTTTCATTAAATGGTTTTTGATTAGTTGGGTTCAACGAGCTGCTTAATTGGATTTATGTTTTCAATTACCGATGTTTGCTTTTCTATATCTTGCTGAACCTAGTAGTAGGACTAGCCTGAAAAGAAAACACTATGAACTCAAAGTCATCAAAATTCCATAATAACCACCTTTTGTAAAAAGTTACAATATTTTGTTACGCGAGGTAACATAAAATTCTCTAAGCATAAATATCTACCTAATAAGCTAACCATTAAAGTGTAAAGGGTAATTTGAGCCATTCCTATATGGTCTCATTTTCGATTTGAAATTTAATATTAACCTTTTTAGCTAGATATAGGTTGCTAAGAGAATTCATTGCGTGTATTGAACCTTTTAGACTTCTTAATAAGACGTGCAATTCCATTGTAGATTTGTCAACAATGGCTACAGCTAGAAAGTCGATCGTAGCTGAACTTAACAAAGACCTGAAACTGAACGGGGACAGCTATGATGTATGGGGAATTAAGATTAAGTATGTGCTGGAAGAACAAGAGGTTCTAGACACCTTGGAAACAGTCATGGCTGTGCCCGAGGAAGGCGTTACTGCTCAGCATCGAAGAGATAGAGAAGCTTATACGGCATGGAAGAAGAGAGATTCTACTGCCCGTATCATTCTCTTAAGTTCGATGCATGATGACTTCACTCGACAGTTCTGTAAGTTAGAGAATGCAAAAGCCCTGTGGGACTCCTTGCAGGAGAAGTTCGGAGGTGTGTCTCTGACTAGGCTCCGCTCTCTTACTATCAAATTTGATACTTACAAGAAGAGACATGATCATACAATGAAAAAGCATTTGAGAGAAATGCAGAACATGATCAGTGAACTCAGTGAAGCAGGTCATGTGTTGACCGAGGAGCAGAAAGTTCAAGCTGTTATCCGTTCTTTACCGAACAGTTGGGAGCATATGAAGATGCACCTGACACACACCGAAGGTGTTACCACCTTCGATGTTGTTGTTCGCCACCTCGAACTCGAGGAGGATCGCCTCGCATCGATCAAGGTCAATGCTGAAGCTCACTATGTGGGTTCCAACTCCAGTGGGAGGCGTCCAAGGGCTCAAGGCCAGAAGCGTAAGCGCTCAAATGGCAGGGGTAAAGAACCGGTGAAAGAGCAAAGGAAAGCAGAAAGACCCAAAGAGAAAAAGCACAAGAACATAAGGAAGACAAACGTTTCTCGCGTGAAATGTTTCAATTGTCAACTCAAGGGGCATTATGCAAACGAGTGCACTGCTCCCAAGGTACGTTCTAACTCATGTGTGAGTGAACTTTACGTATCTAGTACTGTTCTTATGACTGAGCATGATCCTTTGTGGGTCGTTGATTCAGGTGCAACAGACCACGTGACGAAAGATAGAGATGCTTTTGTCGAGTTCCGACGGATTCCAGTCGGATCAAGGTGGATCTATGTAGGCGACAACTAAAGAGTTGAAGTCCTAGGAATCGGCACATGTGAATTGCGATTGCGTGAAGGCCAAACCCTAGTCCTACATGATGTTCTCTTTGCTCCCAAGATTCGAAGGAATTTGGTTTCCGTAACTTCTTTATTAAGGATTGGTTTCAATTTCCTTTTTGCTCATAACAGTTTAAGAATTTGTTTGGATGACCAATTTTATGGTCAAGGATATGTGCTGAATGGTTTGACAATTTTGGATATTGATCATCGCAATAAATCTTTTTCCTATTCTACTACTTCCTCTTCTTCTTATGTGAATGATAAAGATGTTAGTTTATGGCATGCTAGGTTAAATCACATCGGTCAAGACCGAATGAAACGTCTAGCTAAAGAAGGATTACTAGGTGGTATACGAAGTGTCAAATTACCACCTTGTGAACCTTGCCTAAAAGGAAAGATGCATAGAAAACCATTTGGTAAAGGTACTAGGGCAAAACTTCCATTACAATTAATACATTTTGATGTATGTGGTCCAATGAACGTGAGGGCAAGGCATGGAGCCTACTACTTCATCACTTTCATAGATGACTGTACTAGGTATGGTCAAATCTACTTGATGGCTCACAAGTCTGAGGCACTAGGTTGCTTTAGAAAGTTTATGAACCTTGTTGAGAACCAACTAGACAGAAAGATCAAAGTTCTGAGAACCGACAGAGGTCGGGAATACCTCTTTGAGGAATTCAAAACTTTGTGCGATGAAAGGGGAATTGAACATCAGTTGTCCATTCCATATACTCCGCAGCAAAACGGTGTTGCCGAGAGGAGAAACAGAACTCTTCTCGATATGGTCAGGTCTATGATGGCTCAAGCAAGTTTGCCCATTTCCTATTGGGGAGATGCCTTGCTAACAGCCACATATGTACTTAACCGAGTACCCTCGAAGACTGTCACTTCCACTCCATATGAGTTGTGGACCGGCCGCAAACCTGACTTAAGTGTGCTTAGGCCATGGGGTTGCACTGTTTTCGCTCATGATACTTCAAGCAAATTTGGGAAATTAGGCCCAAGAGGCAAGAAGTGTGTCTTTATAAGATACCCTGAAGTATCCAAAGGATATGTCCTAGTGGGAGAAAACGCAGAAGGTCGAGTGACTGAAATCGAATCCCGAGATATAGTGTTCTTGGAAAACGAATTTCCTGCCATTGGACAAGTGGACAGAGATCAACCCTTGTTTGAGGAACTTGATTCGAACGGACCTCTCCATTCGAGTGGGAGGAATACTGAGGAAAATGCAATTGATCTTGACAATGGTCTAGATCAAGATCCTATTCTTAATTATGATAGAGAAATGGATCATATCCCTCAGAATGTTTCGAATGTGACAGATCCTAATGCAAGTGGGAGCGAGTTTCTTGACTCAAATGAGAATAAGGAACTTAGCATAAGAGAAAGAATTCCGGGTTATGATGAATATATGAGACATGTTTATCAAGACCGAGAGGAATCGCGTCAAACAAAACGACAAAGGGTCAAGCGCCGTCGATTTGGTATCGAAGGCGAAGCTCTCCTTATCACCCCAAGTGATGAAGCTGAGCCTAAAAATGTTAGTGACGCACTCTCTTGTCCTGAAAAAGATAAATGGAAGAAAGCAATGGAAGAAGAAATGGATTCCATGAAAGTCAACCAAGTTTGGGAATTGGTTGATCTGCCCGAGGGAAGAAAAGCTGTTAAGAGCAAGTGGGTTCTTAAAGTAAAGCGAAGGGCTGACAACAGTATCGAAAGATACAAAGCTCGCCTGGTCGCTAAGGGCTTCACACAACAGGAAGGGATAGACTATGAGGAGACCTTCTCACCTGTTGTGAGGTTTACATCTATCAGGCTAATACTGGCAATTGTTGCAAGTTTAGACCTAGAGCTACATCAAATGGATGTTAAGACTGCTTTTCTCAATGGAGAATTGAACGAAGAAATCTACATGGAACAACCTGTAGGTTTTGTCGTACCAGGATGCGAACAAAAGGTTTGCAAGTTGAATAAGTCAATCTATGGCCTGAAACAGTCTTCGAGGCAATGGTATATTCGATTTCATAATCAAATGATCTCGAACGACTTCAAGATACTTGAAGAGGACCATTGCGTATATATAAAACGCTCAGGTAGAAAATTTGTCATTCTGTCTCTATATGTAGATGACATCCTCATAGCAGGAAATGACATTGCTTTTGTAAACCAAATCAAATCTTGGTTAAGCTCAAGTTTTGAGATGAAAGATATGGGCGAAGCCGCATACATTCTTGGAGTTAAGATTACAAGAAATCGTTCAAAGAAACTGTTGGCATTGTCTCAAGAGACTTATATCAACAAAGTAATTGAACGCTTTGGTATGGCAGGCTGCAAACCCGTAGACTGCCCAATGAATAAAGATGTCACCCTAAGTACTGAAATGTGTCCCCAAACACGAAAGGAAAAGGAACGAATGAAAATAGTTCCTTATGCAAGCGCCATAGGTAGTCTCATGTATGCAATGTTGTGTACTAGACCCGATATCTGTCACGCCGTTGGGATGGTGAGTAGATACCAGTCCAATCTTGGACAAGCACATTGGACCGCCGTTAAAAGGATATTGAGATATCTTAGAGGTACTGCGGATTATTCTCTATGCTATCAAGGCAGAGACCTGAATCTCAGAGGATACACGGATGTTGATTGGGCAGGTGACTTGGATGAGAGGAAATCCACATCTGGCTACGTGTTCTTGCTTGGCAACGGTGCCATCTCATGGAGTAGCAAGAAACAGACATGTGTAGCACTGTCCACAATGGAGGCTGAGTACGTTTCGTACTCGTCAGCAGTTCAAGAGGCGGTGTGGTTGAATAGGTTCTTAAACCACATTGGTGTGACCAAATCCGCCGCTCCAGTCATAGTTAATAGTGATAGTCAATCTGCTATTGCTTTCGCTAAGGATCAAAGGTTCCATAGCAAGGCCAAGCATATAGAGATAAGGTATCACTTTGTCAGGGACTTAATTGCACGCAAAGAAGTCAGTGTGAAGTACATTTCCACTCATGACATGGTTGTTGATCCCCTTACCAAACCTGTCAAGAGAGATGTTTATGTCAAACATATTAGATCCCAGGGTTTGAGAAGGATCTAAATTGTACTTCTATTTTTCAATGTTAAATGAACTTGAATTATCAATAAAGGTTTTAAGAATTTGTTTCCAATACACGAGTGCGAATGTTTTATTTGTTTAACATTTGCTGTTATTGAAAAATGCATGTTAGACAGAGAAGTAGCTCACTCACACGAGTGTTTACCCTTGTTCTGTCATATGAGACAGATAGAAGGATGAGGCCGCTTTTGAACATACGAGAGCATGTTCCAATAGCAGTAGAGGCCGTCTTGTAGAGAGGATGAAAGCAATTTCATCATGGTACAAGATAACCACATATACCTCGAGTATATGTAACAGATTAAGATGTAATCTGAAAGGCAAGTTTGTGATGACTTAATGCCTTCTGTCTTTACAGCCAGGAGCGATCATTACAAGTAATGAACTAAAGTCAGATGTTTTGGCACATCTGGACCTATGCTTCTGTATGGTGTTAGAATTGAGGTACATGCTCTTCCATAAGTGGAATTGAACACCATGGCACGTGTATATGACACTGTGTGCTTAGCGACCACAAGATGGAAAAGCGCAGATCTCGCCTTTTCCTAGTGTGAGACTTACATCTCGGAATTATGATTTCTTGAGAATAATTATCCTTATGACTTTCGGTTTATTCCAAGAAGTATATTATGATGTAGCTACCTTGGAAAGGGTAATCCCGAGGTTGATGTGATAATTCCAACCAAAAGGAGCCAAACTGGATAAGCGAATCAGACTATGATGGAAGGAATAAAACCAGGAGGAAAGATATCCATGGAGTTCACATCTTGAGATATTCTGACTTTCACCGTCCGGACACTTGTGCTTATGAGCATATTTGTGAAATCAGATGAGCTGTTGAGATCAAAGTTATGACAGTGGATGTGAAAAGGAATCTGGGATAATGCATACACCATAGACGATCCATGTTCAAGTCTAAAGGCTACATATCTCCAACGAGTATATAGTCCCAAACTTGAAACATGCACATCGAGCAGTTATATATCTCCAACGAGTATATAGCACTTGAGCTCTCGATAGTATGCCGGTCGCACAGACTATTTGCAATACAAGATCTGAGATTGAGAAAAGATACTTTGGAATTGGTTCCATTGCGTACGAGTGGGAGATGTTGGGATTAATTAAGATATGGATCTAATTAATCCGACCCGTCCGAAATGGAACGGGTCAAGCCCATCTAAGAGGAATAAGTGATTAGGAAGCCCATTAGGTTAGATAGAGAAATTAGGGTTTCTCCACCTATAAATAGGCTTAACCCTAATCACAATATGTGACAAGTAAGAAAGAGAGACGTCGGAACTCTGCCTCTATACGACCGAGCCTCCCTTACCCATCTCTCTCGTTCTTCGCTCTTAGTCTGTGGATCAACAAGACTTCTCCGGTTAACACCGTGTGGTCGTCTTTATCCGGTGATACAAGATCGTGGTGCTAAGATCCGCTTCCGCTACTCTGAGAGACTTGCTGGTTCTGCTATATAAGGTACGCCCGAACCCGTTATCTCATATGGATTAGTATGCCGGGCTAATCCCTTCAGTTTTTAAAGGAAGCGCGGAGTTCAAATTTTAAGATGGACAAAAGTGAAACTCTAAAAAAAATAAAAGTTTTGAAATTGTTTTGTAATATTAAAATAAGTAACTTAGTATGTAGTGATATATTCAAATCCACATAAATGTCACTAATCTACAATAACATCGTCCTTAGCCCAAATTAGAAGGCCTTACCCAAATCATGAGAAAAGCTCATAACTAAGTACACGCGCGTAGGGCCGCAAGCGAGTCGAGCCAAGCTGAGCTTTAGCCTGCTCGAGCTCGTTAGAAAGTTCGTGAATGTTGTTAACGAGTTCGGCTATTCACAAGCTTTCTAACGGAGCGTTTGTTTAGAATTGGAGATGAGATGAGATTAAAAATTGGAATTGAGATAAAATTGATAAAGAGAGCTTGGCGAGCCATTGTTTTTTTTGTAGGATGAAATGAGAGGATAGAGTTAATGAGAGGAAATGATTAAGCTACCCCAATTTTAAATTATAAATTATAAATTATAAGAGATGATGAAGAAAGAGGGCAACTTGTCATTCCATCTTTTTTAAATTTCCATCTCATCTCTATGTCTTATTAACACCCTTCTCATGTTCAAGATTTAGGATGAAATGAGATGGGTGTTCCATCTCCCTAACCAAACATAGGCTAGCACTCACCTCCTTTCTCATCTCATCTCATCTCGTCCCTCTTACCATCTCTAATCAAACACCCCGTAAAAATAAAAAATAAAAAAAAGACTAAAACGAATTTACACTTATGGACTTCTTAGCTCGGGCTAAGTCAAGGCCAGCCCAATATGTATTGAATTTGTACGAAATAAATGTTTAGGTCAGGTTTTTATATTGACTTGATTTAGGTGATGTGGGATGGTGAAAGTAAGACTTCATTACTCTCTTTTTTCTTACTTATGGACCTCTTACCATTCCTTTCTTTCCTCTCTTCTTTTCCTTTTAGTTTTTTCTCTATTTGCTGAGTATTTAATTTAACATTTATAAATTTAACATATTTTTTATAATGATTGCGAAGATATAATAATACAAATTAGATATTATTTTAGAAATAATATAAATTAGATATAACTAAAAATTAAAAATACACAAATATACAATCAAGCTCGTTAACGAGCTTGCTCACGAGCCATTGAGTCAAACTTTGGTATACTCAAGCTCGGCTCCTTTACGAACCGAGCTTGAAATCCGTGCTCACGAGCGTCTTACTAAAAGATCGAGCCCAGTCCAGCTGAACTTTAATCGAGTCATCAGCGGCTCGGCTTATTTACATCCCTACGTGCACAAAAACATCCCACCATAAAAGCACGATGGCGCATCATAAGACTAGAAGACAAAAGTCATTAGCAAAGAATTCTAATGCCAGTGAAGTAGAAGCCATGTCACCGTATCTTCATATAAAGGTACATTCCTGACTAATATTTTTTGGTTAACTCATTATAAATATTTATTTATTCGTTGTGAATTTACTAACTTTAACATTAGAGATCTAACATATGAATCTAACATTTTGCGACCCAAATTCTCAAGCATTTTAAGAGGCAAGATATCAATACTTGGTTTAGTTAAGAAAAAATGATTCGCCAAAACTTTGAAAATGGCATTAATATACAATATATAAGACATGGAAATGAGTCAAATGATTGACAGGTTACAGGTATCTTTATGTGTTTTGTTTTATTTCTTCAGAATAAGATTCTTAGAGTTTGTGTTAGAAAAATACTTAAAAGTATATATAAAATAAGTTATCCATATGACACCTTCCGAAAATTTCTTTTATCCATATGACATTTTCATGGTGAATTAATTTGGATTTCGATGCATCTCCATTTCAGGAATCTTTCCTCCAATTAGGTCAAAACAATTATATCCTAAGTATAATAAAGAAAAGGGTTTTTGTGATGATCCGGCATGGGATAGGTGTCATTAAACTAGAAAAATTCTTATATGGAGCGGTCATAGTGATGGAAACAAAAATGGACTGAACTCTACATTAAAATTAGAGAGGCGAACTGAAACTTATTTGTGAATTGTGAGATGTGAATTCAATATATGCATAATATTTTTTAAAGTCATACTATTGAAGTTAGGATCTACAAGCTGAATCTAGTATAGTTCAGGGACTAAATGAAAAATGTACAACTAATGCTAAGTCATCAAATTAGTTTAGTTTTGGCAAGAAGCTTTCTCCACTGGTTACCATAATCTATTAGCACAGATTCTATAAGTTCAGTTAACTTTGATCTTTCTTCTGATCCAATTCATTAATCAAAGATGATTTTTCTACTTTGTTCTATCACATACTGCTTAATGATGGTTGATTAGAGCCACAATCGATCAATATTTACATAATAGTAGACATAATTGTTACAATTTGATGTTTTATATTTTCATAATCAATGTTAAATCACATCATATATTAACTTTTATTCTTATTCTAATTATAACTTTGACCGACATATGTCCAAAATAGGACAGCATGACCTCTAATATTTAAGTAAAGCCAAACAAGTTTAAGCTCAAGTTCATTGACTTGTTCAACGTTCAAGGGTTCTCTAAATTATTTGTAAAATAAATACGGATGAAAGTGGAAATATCTTCGGGAGAGTTTAATCTCTAACGTGTAATTTTGCTTGTGATAGTGGCAAGTATATAAGGAATTTTACTCCTAAAAAGCTCAAATGTTTTTACTCATCAAGTAATGGCTTATCGTCTACTATGTTTTTAAAGGAAGTGTGGGGGTTTTAAGTTCGAATCCTAAGATCGTCAAAATGAAACTCTCAAATAAGAAAAAACCCCAAATGCTTGTAGGAGAGTCATTCATAATTATCCAAAAAAAAAATCAATTTCTGGCTGAGTTTGTTTAATTCAATCAATTGTCCAGCTATCTATCGGATATGTACGATGAGTCTAGTGCTCCAATAACACCTAATCAACTCCTTATACTTGCAAAAGAAGCAACTAATACCCGATACCGAGAGTAAAATTCATTGGTAACAAGGTACATCACCATTCGAGAATCCATATCAATAATAACTTCCTATACCAAGCAAGATCAAAATCGAATTACATGAAATTTTATAATAAAATCCGGTCCACCACTTAGCAATGGAACCATTTAATATTGTTGGTTAAACTATTACAGTATTTTTTTTTATAAGTTTAGTGAGAAAGTGAAATAACGGATTTATGAGATTATTACTTTTTTTATACACTTTTAACTCATTTACTTATTTTTATTAATATGTGGAATTAGTCCCACACTAGCCGGCCTAATTCCATATTTCTTTTTATCAAATACTAATTGAGCTCCACCTACAAATACTACCTCAAAGTTCTCACATTTCTCCATCCCAATCCCTATAAACAACAACTTGATTACACAATCTCCAATTTTATATCCACATTTGGTAGCTTAAATCAAATTAATTAAAAAAATGGGAGTTGTAAGCTATGAAACTCAAATTATCTCAACACTCCCTCCATCAAAAATCTTCAATGCTATAGTGTTAGATCTTCCCAAACTTCTCCCCAAAGTGTTGCCTCAGGTTATCAAGAGTGTCGACATTCTTGAAGGAGATGGAGGCGTTGGATCTGTCCGGAAGATTAACTTCGCCGGCGAAGGTTTTCCCTTCATACTACTCATATTAACTCGAATTTTTTACTTACTTATTTTGTCGTGTTAGAGATAATAAAACTATTTTTAAGACTATACTCATAATCTGAAATTTTTTTTTGAATATTGTGTCACAACAACCGTGGCACTGATGTAACACAATCTGAAACTACTAACACATTCTAAATTTGAAGATATTCACTTACTCGAATGCACTAGAATTATTCAATTATTTGAGTATTTACATGTTTAACTATAACTTTATCAATAACGACAATTTTTTTAGGGTTTCACTTTGTCGATTTTAGAATTCGAACCCAATTACTCATTAATAATATAAAATTTATCTGAGTCTAATTTTTTTTCCCAGGTGAATCAATAATGTATGTGAAGGAGAGGATGGAATCCATAGATGAAGAGAAGCTAACTCATTCCTACACAATAATTGAAGGAGATGTTTTAATGGGAAAATTTGAAAAAATCACAAATGAGGTCAAGATTGAGTCAAACCCAGATGGAGGGTCCATGATCAAGTCCTATAGTAGTTACTATACTCTTGGTGACCACCAGATCAAAGAAGAGGACATTAAGGGTGGAAAAGAAAAATCTATTGGGTTATTTAAGGCTCTAGAGGGCTATCTTTTGGCTAATCCCGATGCTTAATTAATTAGTTAATCAAGTTCATTTTGATTAATTGTATTCATATTTTGGATTTTATTTCTGTAATGAGAGCAAAAATTCTTGCAAGTTGCTTAGTCAAATGAGGAATCTGGCAAAATAATTAAGTAAGAGTTGAATTTTAATTATGAGTGTTTAGAGAGTGAAGAATCATTTCGAGATTAAAATTTTGTTGTTGTGATTGGTGTGAGAGAGTGAAGACTGATTAATTATGTATTTTGGATTGAATAAATTATTTTATATATAAATAGACTTTTATAATTAATTGAATTGCAGTTTATGAAGTTTTTTCTTTTTTTTTTTCCATTATCAACAAAATGTTTCTACAAGTCCTACAAAACATTTTGGTTGTGTTCACTAAATATATTAGAATGAAATAAAACAAATATTCCATGAAACAAAATAAATATTATTTTATGCATGTGTTTTTTTTGGTTTTCCATCTGCTATCCGAACACATAATGGTCCGACTAATCAAACACATGAATTAAACATTTGAAAACAATTGATTTACCGTGTGTATTATTCATGTGTATTATTTCTCTAACATGTATTGAAAACAACCGTACCTACTAACATATTTCGGTCACACACACTCTCTATCTATTTCCGAAATGAGAATGTGGTGAAATTCTCTTCAAATCACGGATTCTAACCACATCCAAGAGTAAAAGGTTTCTTTGTTCTTAATTGTAAATGCAATTCCGCATTTAACTTTTTTCACCTCCGAAATAAAATTTTATCTATTTCAGTCTCATTCGACCACACTTTTCTGAGGTCACTCTTTGTTCGGGCCGATTGCAATGCGTATGTAAATACTCTGAAATAGACTAGTCCAATATTATATAAATATTAAACATTACCCATTTGGTAAATCCATTTATGTTTTCACTGCTTTAAAACGCATCTATATATTAGGAATAAGTTAAAACCTAAGTCATATCGTTTTTAATGGAAAACACTAAAGCGAATTGAGTGATCACATAAACTAAAATATAATGAGTGTCTTAGTTTACTTTTTTTTTTTTCAAAGTGTTTTGAGTTATTGAATTTGAGACCAACAGATTCGACAATTTGTCAGCAACTTGATAATGTCGGCAATCCTAGTAAGATTAACCTGCTAAAAACATAGATCTATGTTACCATTCAATTTCTTAATTGGAATTTTTAAACTCCAGGCAATCTTAATCCAGAAATTTGTTCTTATCTAGATTTGTCTATTTTGTATAATCCTAAACTAAGCATCATTTTAACTAATCAAATTTAAAAATTAAGAGAAAACAAGACATGAATTCCGTAAAATTGGCCACATAAGAGCTTATAAATAGCCTAAACTTGACAACCCAGAAAATCAAATCAAATTAAAAGCAATTTAATCTCTTGATTTTAATTTTAATTATCACATTTCTAAGTCTTTTTTAAGTATATTAAAATGGGTGTTACTAGTTATGAACTTGAACTTAGCTCTTCTCTTCCTGCTGCTAAGCTTTACAAGGCCATGGTTCTTGATGCTGATGTTATTCTACCAAAGATCATGCCTCAAGCCTTCGAGAGCGTCGAGATCGTACAAGGAAATGGCGGCCCTGGAACCGTTAAAAAAGTTACTTTTGGTCAAGGTAATGCTTCTTAACTTAATAAAATTTAACCAAACACTATATTATCTGTAACAGCTCCTACACCCACTTAGACTAACAGAAGAACGGAGTAAGAACAAAGGAAATTAGACTTTCGAGGGCAAAACTCTAATTTCCTTTACTCCTAGTATTAAACATGCCTCGAAAAAACATCACTTTGAGGATATAAACTGGCCGAATTGACTCTTTATCCGAGTTTTTTCTATCATGACTCTTGATTATACTTTAAATTTGAATTGGTAATATATGCAGGAAGCAAATTCAAATATATGAAGGACAAGATTGAAGCAATGGACCAAGAAAAGTTGACATTTAGCCACAGTGTGATAGAAGGTGATTTGTTGAATGGTCTTGAAAAAATAACGTATGATATTAAGTTTGAGGAGTCCTCTGATGGAGGGTGCACCATAACAGAAACCAGCAAATATTATACCGTTGATGATTCGGTGATCAGTGTTGATGAACTTAAGGCTGGAAAAGAAAAGGCCTTGGGAATGTTCAAGGCTTTTGAAGCCTACATTCTCTCAAATCTTGATGCTTGAAAATGAAATATTCTGAATAAACCTGCAACACGAGTTTGCAGAGCGAAAAAATGTTTTGTAACTCGTTATTTTGTTTCAATGAATATGTATCATGTGTATTTCTTGCTGGAAATAAAAGAGTAATTTGAAATAACTTCTTATCGGATTGACACGGACTAGGATAGGCCTAAAAGGAGTGTTTGTGCTGAGTGCCATAAAATCTAAGTCTCACAAAACTAACAATCAATATCGGCAGGGAGGGGGCAGGGAATATCTCCTCTGTTCCTGTTCCATGATCTAACAGGGACCCAATTCCCCGGCACTGAAAATTAACCGGAGAGAATTTGCTCCCATTCCCCAATTTCCTTCCCCATTTTTATATTTATTGTCAAATGAAACTCGTAATATAAAAGGAAATAGAAAAACAACAGCAATGGATCAAATGAATGGCTTTTTCACTATACGATAAGAAAATCAACAGCTTTTATCAATTTGAAGGATTCAACAGACAGCGGAAGAGCACTAACCTGCCAATTTACTCCAAAAGAGCTATAATATCTTTGAATTTCTTCTACCAGTCTGAAAATTCAAGAAAATAACAATAAGCTTTATAACTAAATATATTTCGACTGTGAGATCATAACAAGAACTAATTTGTCACAATTAAATTGTACAAGACTTCCTCACCTTCTTTATCTGCAACATTTTAGTAACTAAATGAAAGATTGTTACAATTGACAACCTGGATGAATGGCCATCATTTCGCTTGCTCCTGACATAAGATGAAAGAACCCCGAAAGGAACAGGAAAAAAAATCTCACTTTTTCTAACAATGTTGCAGATAAAAGAAAAAATTGAAGAAAAAAGAAATTAAATAAAAAAAGCATCATAAATCATATACCAAAACACATGAAACACAGGAGGGACCAAATTGAATTAAAACTACCGATAAATACATTTTCGTACTTCGGAAAATGGTTCTACATAGAGAAAATTCACGGGAAATTTGTTCTATTAGATGTTGTACAATCGATATCGTCCAAGATAACTTTAACTCCGTTGTTTTTAAGGCCATTAACAATAGCCCAGATCTTGGTGCGGTTTTTGAAGCCTTTTTTCTCAACCTCCTTGTTCACATCGACATGGATTCCTCTTCCCTGACCTTGTTCAAGACCCTCCACCTTTAGTCGCATAGCCAACACCTCGCCTACAACTGCTGCTGCCTTGGCATTGCAAGTCCGGCCGCACTCAAGTGTGTTCTTTATTGAATGTTCTACTGTTGATGCAGTTGCCACGATTCTCCCATTGTTTCTGTCCACCACGTTTACGGTGATGTACTTCAGTGATATAAACATCCTCAATATGTACCGTTTCAATACTGTCATTCTTACAACTCTCCTGACGTGTAACTTGTTTTCTACAAAATGGACTAATCAGCATTTGAATATATTAAAGAATATCAAAACAAGCAATTCATAATATCAAAGACAAAAGAATAATCACATTGTACTGAATAATACTCGTAAAAAAGCATGCATATTGGTGTGAATTTACTCAAGCTACAGATTACTTCCCAACTTTGACACAGAGTCAATTCATACGCTAGTTTTGATGAAAACATGCAGAATCAAATCTATTTTGTGGAGTAAAACTCGGGAAAATAGACCCTTGCAATGCCCAAAGAACATGTCAACAAGTATATAACCCTCGGTATAGCTAGAAACATCACAGCACAACCTTTTTTAGTAAAAGAACCCAATATCCAGTGTCCAAAGCCTGACTAATGGAAGACCTTTCAGTAAAAGAACCTAATATCAGAATAATGGAAAACCTTTCAGTAGCTTTATCCCATCCTGTCAGGTTACTCCGTAGTCTATACACAAGGATCGAACACCAGATGATGCGTTTAATGTGGAAAACCCTTAACCACTCACCCAAAGGCTGATCAGCTGATGATATGACAGATATCTATTTGCTACTATTGTTCGTTGCATATTTTTCATTCATAAAAATGAAAAACCATTTACTGTTTTCTCACATGGTTCTATTATAGACAGAAGACTACTTTCGTCAGCGGTTCAAACAACAACAAAAATCTTGATACAGACCATTAAAAAAGAAGAAGCTGTATGAAGATAAAATTTAGTACTTGTTTCACCAACCTGAGCCGAAAGGACGAGCTATAATCCTATCAACTATAAACACTCTCACGAAGATAAAATTTAAGTGATATCACAAAACAATAGATTGCAATCCAAGAAGCTAAAAACTATCAATTGAATGATTCGACCATTGTTATAAAGATGAAGATACTTAGACTACATTTAGAGAGCAACAAGACTGAGGATACAACAGTCATGATCGTTGATTCAAAAAAGAAAAAACTGACCTGCTATAGAATCCACGGATTCTTTATTCATACAGTTGATTCTCTTTCTGCTTTGATGCTTCGAAGCAAAGATTCCTCCTGCCGCCGTGAAGGAAACAGCAAAACGAGCTGCTCACGATCTTCTTTCCCTCTATCTTGCCGCGACGATGGAAAGCAAGCGTGAGCTGAAGCGGTATCAAATTTTCTTTTCTGCTACGGCCCAACGGGCCTTCAAGTGAACAGTACAACACGTGGATATTTCCCTTCCACCAATCCCTGTCGCCTGTCTACTTTCCCCCATCACTGCCCTGTAGCTTTATAAATATCCCCAAGCAATACTAGTTGATGCTGATTGGATCACCAAAAGAAAGCGCGCGGATGTTCCCTAGACAATAAGGTCAATATTAATGGTTATTTGGTGATTACACAAAACAATCAAGGGCAGTCACGGAAAATTAAAAATGCCTTCATATGTTAGGAACTTTTTTTTCTAACATAGCCCCTCAATTAAGAGATAAAAAAAAGTTCAATTAATTATTAACTCAGTTAAATATGACATAATTTTATAATGATGTGTCAATAAATTTATTGTGACATTATGTCGGGTAAGTACAAAGAGAAAATATATTATAGTTGCGGCAATTTTATGTTTCGTGTCACATTTTTGTCAAAACTCAGATCACAAATACAAAACAATAAAAAAATTCATGTTGAAATTCAAAACTCGAACACGACTTGCTCTTGACGAGAACAACACGACATGAGAATTACGAAGGTACGTGTCAATTTAATTTGATCCGACCTATTGACACGACACGACACACCTATACAAAGATGTGATTTATATATAAAATAACTACTCAATCTCCATAAAATTCATCAAACTCCAAAGTTATTAAATTCATCATAAACACACAAGGCATGCAAATATATTTATATTTCTCGTGATTTTTGTTTTGACCCACACACAACACGAAAATTAGCATGTCATTTCTGTTAACCAAAAAATAACACGGCTCCCATCATGCTCGCACAGGCACAAAAAAAATCCGTGTTGTGTCGTCATGTTGCATGTATTTTTCCACCTCTAAAATTAGATAGAAAAAACTTATAAATTCAAGTGGCTAATAGGTTGTTTTATAAATTGAGACAGCTAAATGAAAACATGAACAAATTCAGGAAGACATGATGATATTAACCCATAAATTATATATATGAATCGACTTTTAAAACCACGATTATTTATATAACATGACATTATATCACTCAACATAGTCAAAATGTATTATATTTGTCCAGTTAGGGCTAGTATAAATTTTTTATAAGTTCTCGATTTCTAAATTGAGAGAGTTTAAAGAAAAATAGAGAAGTTCAAGCCGCAGTGGAGATATTAACCCGAAAATTATATATATAAAGAAACATTATATTTTTTGAAATATTTTATTTTGTAATTTTCTCTTTCTCTTATCGATCGGAAAATCTAAAAAACACACTTCCAAATAGAAAGAGAAAAATAAAATCGAAGGTCGCTCGTTAATGGCGGTTAGGGTTTTCTAGTGATCCCTAAACCTTCTGGTTCTTGCTCGTTTCTTCGCTAATCTATCTTCAACGGGTTGTAGAAACCCTAATTTAAGGGTTCTTGTGTTCGATTATTACTTCAATTGGGGGAAAATTGAAGCAAGGATACTGATATGGGCGCCCCTGAGAAATCTCAATCAAGTTCCAATTCTATGCAGGTTAGTATGTTCTTCTTTCTGCGTAGTTGTTTACGAGCTCGCGGTTTCATTTCTGTGCCCTAAATTTGTTACTTCTTTCGAATTAGTTTGGAATTTATTTAGGGTGTTGTTTAATTCTACTGTTTGATTGTGTTGTTGATTAGAAGAGTGTGATTGTAGTGATCATGCTGCAAGGGATTATTGCTTTCCTAAGCAAATGTTCCGATAAATTATAATTTTATGATGGGAACTTTCTGTTATCAGCTAGTGATGTGTTTTAATTTTTACTTTTGTAATTCACTTTTATTCTTTTGTTTGGCACTGTCTGCAATCATACAAGTAATGCATTATACCATCACATTTGGACTAAATTCGTATGCTTCCTTCACGAGACTTACTTAAGCTAGATATGTGACCTATGTTACTGAGATAGGAAAACTTATCTAATACCATGCTTAGATCTTATAGAATGCACACTGACACACACGTAATATATATCTATATAAATTTGGGTAGCAGTCTATTCTACTTTTTATACCCTTTTTATAAAAAAAATAAGTTCTTTACCTTGCTGCTTAGACCTTACAATCTCTGTAAGTTACTATTTTACTTCTTGCACCTTTTTTTAGAGGAATCAGAGTAACGGATTATAAAAATCTTAATTTCAAGAGTTCATCTGTTTTTCTCTTAGTTAAGCCAGATTTAGTTCTAACTGTTTGATGAATATCTGTGTGACAAGGCTGCATCTATATTTTGGATCATACTCCATGATTTATTTTCAGATGTTAAGTGCAAAGTGGATATATAAGCAAATGAGGAAGTTCAAACCTAAATTATAAACTCAAGAGCCGAGATAACCAAGAGATAGAAGTTGTTGCTTGCTTGAAAGTGCTTAAGGAAACCGGTTTTTTTTTTGGTTGGAGGGTTACTGTGGAAATTGTGGTTAAAATTTAATGTCGTCAAATAATTTTATTTTTCTAAATATAACATTTATTCAAAATAATTTTATGTTGATCGTCTTTAAAAGGGCATCTTGTTCCATATTACGGTAGATAGGTTTATTCTGGAGTCGTTGTGAATCTCTGTATAATTTCATGGCGTGTTAACATTTTGAATTGTGCTTACTACAAATTACATCCCTGGATTGTTTAAGAGTAAATTTGCTGATGCATGGGAAATTATGAGTTCGAAACTAAAACTAAAATTTGCAATGCTGAGGTATCGAGAGGTAGAAGTTGCTTTAACGTGTTTTAAGCCACACTATATATTTTTGAGGTGTTGGGTCGGAGTATAGTGCTGGAAATTGTGGTTGAAGATAAATATCCAATCATTGTGCATCTTAATATGTTTATGCTGCTCAAAATATTTATATTATATGCTGGGTTTCTATGAATTGGGAATCTTGTTTTCATATTCTTTTGATGGTTTGGTGCTTTGCCGATGTGACATCTTGCTTTGCAATTTAATGCTGAATCAATGATTTGAATTGTTCAATAGTTCGAGTGGTTTGCTTGAACTGCTACCCTTGGAGGGAGCTGAGGAGATGTTGCTTACAAAAAAAGATTGTGCGCTTTAACATGTACCCAGTGCTCTTTTTTTTTCTCTAGAAATGCTCATATTTTTCTTATTTTTTGACTATATTTGTTCCTTGAAGCTCCAGCTATCTATTATTAAAAGGACGGTTTGTTTATGTTCTACATGAGCCTGGATGATTAGGCTTGTATATCATCAAATCCAAAATGCTTTCCACCCTGTCCGTGTTGCTATTTAAGATTAAAAAAAAGGGTTTCTTTTTAGGAAGATTTATGTAGTTTATTTGATGATTAACCAGGTTTAATTGGTAAAAAATTAATTTTTCTTTAGTTAAGTTGACTTGTGTTGACATGATTGTTCCTCATTGTCATCGGTCTTATGTATAATAATGAGATTTATGCTTGTTCTTTCATATGCATTTGCTCTTATTTATGCTTGATGGTATGCCTCAATCATGCGATGCTGTATTTTTTCTTTTGTTTCATTATCACTTAGTCCGGCTTGTTTGAATATATTGCAGCGGGTGAAGGTTTATCGGTTGAATAACGATGGTAAATGGGATGACCAAGGGACTGGGCATGTTACTGTTGACTATTTGGAGGTTCATTCAATTTTCTCTACTGGATTCTACTTCTGTTTTAGTTGGAGTATTATAGATACATTACTGAAAATAAGTTCTGCGTTTTGATTGAATGCATTGCTTATATAGCAGAGATCAGAAGAGCTGGGCTTGTTTGTGATTGATGAAGAAGACAATGAGACATTACTTCTGCATCGAATTATACCAGATGACATTTACAGAAAGCAAGAAGGTAACTTAGGGTTACATAAGTGGCTCGCATGTGTATATGCATATGCATATGTATATGTATGTTTAATTTATAGATTGTCAGCTTAAAAAGAAGCAAGGTTCTCAAGTATTTGTGGTATTTCAGATACTATAATCTCATGGAGAGATCCAGAATATCATACGGAATTAGCATTAAGCTTCCAAGAGACCACAGGGTGCACTTACATATGGTATTTTTCATTCTTATCCCTTCATTTCTCCTTTGATTATTCTCTGATGTCTTCTGAACATGCTTTTTGTGTATGAAGGGATCATATCTGTAGTGTGCAAAGGAATCTGCAGTTCAGTTCTCTTAACAGTAAGCACTGAGATATTATTCACACAGTTCTTTGTAATTGTCTCTTGCATTTAGAATGGAGACTCGTGTAAAGCTGTGTGCTACTATGCATCATGCAGACGAACATTTTATCATCTGAATTAAATCCAAAACACCTAGGAATTTTTGCTTCCATTTGATACTAGATTGCCCAATATATTTGTTAATATCACAGTTATCACTGAAGTAGTCCCATTATTCCTGTGCTAACCTTTTCAGACTCTGTTACTTGCATGCCCTATTAATACTTTTGAATATTCCTTGGACTCAGTTTCTTAATCATATCAAGAAATTTCATTTTATATGATTTTACCTTTAAAGCACTGAGATCTATTTCACCAGTATCTCCCGTATTCAATTCCGTTAAGACCTAAGCATATGAATACTTGTATTGATATACAATCTGCTCATGCATTTCAACAACGGAAGGAGTTTGTTTGGTCTAATTACTTTTGTCCTCCCATTATTCCTTACTGTATCCAGATTTATGCAAGTTCTTGGAAGCCTGTAGTGATTGCTTCTATTTGTTGTTAGCATAGTTTGGGGAAGTGTTGTAGAGATGGGGGGATGCTTGTGTTTTAAAAATGCTGTTGTGCAGAACATGCTCTGTTGAGTAAAATAACAAAAACTATAGGTATCTCTTCTGTTGACTTAATTTTGTTTAAAAAAATTCATGTAACAAACGTTTTTGTTGTAGTCATTTGCTTCGCTTTTGCCAATCCAATCCAATCCAATCTTCCTCATCTTCAAATGCAGTGCATGAAAGTGTTGGCTTATGTAATGAAGTTGTAGTTTGATTGAAGTAATAAATATTTTTCAGACATCATTTAACTGGCTTTGTCCATGAATCCCAGAAAGTTGTTTTTGGAGTAGGATCTTCAGCTCCTCCAAGCAGATTTTTTTAAAAAATGTTTATATGCTTGCTTTGTCCATGAATTTCAAATAGTTGTTTCTGGATTAGGATCTTCAGCCCCTCCAAGCAGATGTTTAATGTCTGCATGGTTGTTTAGATTATCTAGTGTGATCTAGGTTTATGCCGTCAAGGTCCGCATATGGGTGTTTGACACTGATTTTTTTTTTTTTTTTTCCAGATGAGACATTTCACAGCATTAATAGTGAGTTGAGGGAGTTACCTGCAGTGGAACTCTCGACCCTTCCTTTGATTCTTAAGGTTTGATGGGATCATGCTTCTCTTTTCATATTCCAATATTTTTTGCTATGATAAGCTGAGAAGAAGTGTCTCCCTCCCTGTCTCTCCCTACTCTACAATTGCAGTGCGAAGGGTTTCAAACTTTGTTTGCTTTCATTTTGTTCTTTTGCTTCCCGAACTGTGGATCTGATAAAGTATGTTCAGGAATGATTAAGAAAAATAGTTCTTCTAGTTGAGCAAGTGCAGGCCAATTTAGATGAGGCTTTAATGTTTGAGATTCACACATTTGAGAACCCTGTTTACATGAGGTTCAGCCTGAGTAAAACTTGTGGTTAGTTAAGGTTTCACTTTGGTTTGAGATTTCACTGATTTAAAAATATTAAGCTTATCAATCATTCAGAGTCGTTTTTCCTCAAAGCTGAAAGTATTTGAGCTATTAATTATGAATACTCATGTGTTAATTGCCATCGATTTACCATTTCTTTTTCTCTTGTTTTGCTCTAAATGAACCTGATGCCATTAAGTTGAAGACACTTTTGCTTTAGCTAAAATGAAAATGTAAGTGAAATTATCTTGCATGCATGAGTTGCAGATGTGAGGAACAAGTATCTTGCATATTTTTGCAATTTTCTTCCTTTTCTGTACTTAATTATTAATTTGATTGCTGCTTCAAATGTGTTCCCCAGCTTCCTTTCTGTTACTGTATGATCTATATGTGCATGTTGTTGGTATGAAGGTGTTTGTGTGGACCCATTTCATTATTAGTGATGACAGTTCAATTAACTAAATTGATTTATCTTGCAGACTGTTTCTGAGAGTGGCATTGCTGATCAGATGAGACTGACAGAGCTTATATTGAATGATGTAAGCTTCATGTAGATTTCATCTTTCTGTGTTTTCTTGATTGGGTGGTATTGTCTTCATTTCATGACCTGTTAATCAATTTGATTTTGTCTGTTCAAGAATTTGGTTATAGTTTTGAAATCTCTCCTTGTAGTGGATAATTAATTGTTTTTGAAGCTCATTTTTAACAATATTTTGGTAGCTATGTCATGGTCCAGTTTTCAACTGTTCCAGTTTCTACAACTACGCCGGTGAATGTATTCTAGAGAAAATTCTATAAATTTCTGATCTATTGCATAAATACTAAGAAATGTCTTGGTTACAACCTCCCAGATGATATCTGCAATCTCATTTTTGTCGGCGGTTATAAAAAAAATCCTACCTTGAATTTAATTTTTTTAATCTTGCCTTCTTTCTGAGGTTAAAAAAACTCTGAACGAACTTGGCCTGTTTTGAACAATAAGGGAGTGCTTTGATGCTGCAACGTGCTTTAATGTTGCGACAAATTAATGTCAAATTATTTTAGTTACTGAGTTCAGTCGTCTTTGAGTATGAACTGTATGATGAAATGACTACATTGGATATCAATTCCGAGTATTTCTTTTCCAGAAGATTGTTGATAAGACGTAAAAAAAAAATGCTGATAGTTGTTTGATGGCTTCAAATGATGTGTGGATATGCTTTTTGAACTGTTATCCTGGTTAGATATATAATTGTTTAGGTCATGCAAGTTCTGTTTTGGTTATTTGGTCTAGGTATAGTTTTTGAATGAAGAGCCTTTTACTTCTATTGCAATATGATATTTCTTATTTGCTTAAATTTTACATCCTGTCTTTAATCATACAACCTGAGTATTCATTTCTTTTTAAAGTTTGTTGACTCATAAATAATTGAGAACTTAAAACAACTTCTTTTCTTGTTGCAGCTAGAGTTCTTCCGCAAGCTGATGGACCTCTTTAAAATCTGTGAAGATTTGGAAAACATTGAGGGTCTCCACATGATATTCAAAATAGTCAGGGGGATCAGTCAGTATCCATTCTAATCCCATTCCCTGGATCTTTTCAATATGTGTGTATACCACACATGCATACATATAAATATAGTGCTCTGGATCAGTTTTTCTAATTGTTCTGTTGTTCCCTGCAGTATTACTCAACAGTCCTCAAATCTTTGACAAAATTTTTGGGGATGAATGTATCATGGATATTATTGGTTCCCTTGAGTGTAAGTGCTCTTATATTGGTATACCATCATAAATTTACCTTCAAAGTATTTGAAATAAAAATTAGATATTGCCTCCCTTTTTGACGTGTTAGATTGATAGGATATATCATTAAGCAAGTCTAAATAATCAGTCCAGACTGTTATATGCATTTGTGCATGTTATTCTATTTACTTGATCTGGTGAGATTATCACTTTTAATTGTATTGTGGTCTTAGCTATTCTGAATTTGATAATGTCTTTAAATCTGGAATGTGTGATCTATTAACATTATGGTTACCATTAGTTTTTAATTAGTCTATCACTTAGTCTATATTTGCTTGTTTGAAAACTAGTTCGCATATTATAAGATTCGACAATTTCCTGATGCAAATTTTTTCCCCAGATGACCCAGATGTTAATCATATTCAACACCATCGTAATTTTCTTAAAGAGCATGTTGTTTACAAGGAGGTAATATGCTATTATCTGGTTCTTTTTGTTCTTTAGGATGGATGTTGGGTATTGCTGCTAGTAACAGAATATTAACTCAAATAACTTACTTATTCTTTAAAAGTACGTACTCTTTGACATTTCAGGCCATACCAATCAAAGATGCAATTGTCTTGTCAAAAATTCACCAGACATATAGAGTAGGCTATTTGAAGGTGTGTCTTAGATTATTATTTTCTCGTGTAGCGCTTCCTTTTTTAGCATGATGATTCTTAACTTTCCCATTTCTGTTTTAGGATGTAGTTTTGGCGAGAGTATTGGATGAGGGTACAGTTGCGAATCTCAATTCCATAATTCATGCAAATAATTCTGTTGTAAGATTTTAATTCTGATTATTTATATTTTTTGGGTTTAGTTTCTTATCTGATATTCATCTGGTTTACATTTTTTTGGTCTATTTATTTGTAATTCCAGCTGCATTTTTGTCTTCCAGGTTGTTTCTTTGTTGAAGGATGACAGCACATTTATTCAGGAACTATTTGCGAGGTTGAGATCTTCTGCTACATCTGTCGAATCAAAGAAAAATTTGGTAATTTGGGATCTAAACAAGTTTTTTCTGTTAATCATCATGACAGTTTCTCATTACTAGTGATGATATGATCTTGTCAATGTACACAGTCAAATTGTTTATTTATACCAATAGATCCCTTTGAGAAATATGTTCTTGGAATGATTCAACGTTGTGTTTTGGAATGTCATTACAATGAACCAAGTATCGGTCTGCTCTAGTGGCTTTCTGTGGAGTGTATGAATGGTTCAAACATCTTAATCAGTTCATTATCACGAATACTAGGAAGCACTTATTAGCCAAGTTTGTGGAATTATTTCATATTTTTTACCATAGTTTTAGAAGGCGGCGTCTTTTCTTGCCTCAGGCTAAAGCCGACCCAGGCTAAACCGCCACCGCCTTTAGACTTTCACTTGAAGTCAAGGCATTTTAAGTCTCCCACATCGATCTCTCTGCTTTCAACCTTTCCTCGACACTAGTTCTAAGGATGAAAAAGTGCAAGAGTTGATGATATTGATCTTGATGAGGATTGGAGGGCATTTGTTGTCTGCTATTTTCTGTGTTTTTGAACTTTCTGTTTGTTGCCTCACATGCAAAAGGCGACTGCCTTTATCTCGCCTTGCCTCTAGGCGATTTTTTACCCTTACCGACTTGAATCGCCTTTCGCCTTTCACAACTATGTTTTTTAACTTCACTTTTAATATTTAAGTTCAGTAGCAGCCTTTGCCTGTAAAAATTGGGGTTTTCCAAACTCTGTCAGGATGTATTCCAGATCAGTTTGTCTATGTTATTCCATACGTATATGGATATGTCGTGTCTTTTTTTAAGACATTTTTCCTGTGGAAAATAAAGTTTTCTTGTCATTGGAGGCATACATAGTTTTCCTCCCACTTTTAGATTGTTGGAATTAGGTGTATATAACACTGAACGGGCATTGTAAAGAATACCTAACATGCTTTCTTAACAAATGTGAAACTGTGATGCCCTCATGCTAGTGTGAAATTCATGGAAACAGTGTCTAAGTTTGTTCGGAGAAGATTATAATGATATACTTAATGGATTCATGATATGTTCCTTGCTCCTTTTCCATCAAATAGGTGTATTTCCTGTACGACTTTTGTAGTTTAAGTAAGAGCTTGCAAATGGTCCAGCAACTTCGCCTGTTCAGGTATATTTTCCTTTCAAAAAAATTTCACTTCAAACATGCTTGCTTAGTTCATTTGTTCCTGTGAAGTAGTTTGCTTTTGAAGTCAAGATCTTTGCTTTTTGTAGGGATTTGATGGCTGAAGGTATATTTGACATCATCACAGAAACTTTGCAGAGTCAGGACAATAAACTTGTATTAACTGGGTATGTTGACCTCTTTTGCTTTCTGTTTTCTGGATATCTGTTTCTGTTTTTTGTTCTGTGATTTGCAGGGAACTTCGTAATTTCTTAATCCCCTGTAGCTTAACTCTTAACTGTAAATCATTCTTATGGATGCAGGACAGATATTCTTATTCTTTTCTTGAATCAAGATCCAAACCTTCTTCGTTCTTATGTTGTTAGGTCGGAAGGAATTCAACTTTTTGGTTTGTTGGTATGTACTTTATCAATTAATGAATACAAGTACTGCGTGAATTTAAATTCATCATAATGCAAATTCACAGCCTGGTGTTTATGCATGCTTGACGTTAAGTAATTTTTATCGACAACTAAAAACACTATGTGCATGTAGTGCCTTTCATGTTGACTTTGATTTATTCTTTGAATTTGCGAAAGCTACATTTTAGTTTCAGTTAGATAAGTTGTGACTTATTGCAAGTAACTACATCTTATTTTTGTTTCAGTTGTCTAACTTGATTTGTTACAAGTAACCTTAATTGTCAACAAGTCGTATTCAAAAGTAGCAGATTTGCAAGTAACCAAGGAATATTTTGTTTACTGTAACAGAATATCGCTGGTATTGTTCTTTATTTTGTATATTATCAGATGCATGTGATATGCGGTGATGGTCTATTCTTGGAGGATAAATTCATCTTGTTCTTTTGACTTGTTTACTGCTTATTGTTTTTTGCCTTGAATCTTTATGCATTCTCAAATTACAATCATGATGTAATGTGCCTTGAGTAGTGAAATCGGCGTGCAATTTTCATGCGTTTTGGTTCATGCTTACCTTGACAGACACTTATTGCACTCCTCTTGTTATATCTTGCCACTAGGCATTGCTCCTAGTCCTGTATGAAATGGTAATGGCCTCTGTGCCTATGTAGTTTTGCTCTTGGGTTTGTTCTTGTAGATATTAAATGTCAGTTTTCAGTCTTAGTTTCTTGCTCTGTGTTTTGGATAATCTGATGCTTGGTGCTACGTTTTTGTAGTATGTTTGTATTAAGAATGTAATGCACTTCAATTGCCTTCCACTTTATGTTTTTAATGGCCTTAGCCAAGATTTAGGAACACGTTTGTATGTTCCGATGTGATAGAAGTTGTGTGCATGCAGGTTAAAGGAATGATAACAGATTTTGGTGAAGACATGCACTGTCAATTTCTCGAAATTCTTCGTAGTCTGCTGGATTCATATACGCTGGCGGGAGCACATGCTCAGGTGCCGATTTTGGTAATTCATTCCAATTTGAAGCCATCATTTATAATTAATTAGAAATGTTGCATTAAGATTGAAATTTCTATACAACTTTAATGACATTGGTCTGATTTCTCTTTAGTTGATCTCTTTTATTCATGCATTCAGTTTGAGTGAAATCGTATTGGAGTTCATTTTGTAGCTGGCTAAATGTTCCATATGTTCTTTGCAGAGGGATAATATTGTTGAGATATTCTACGAGAAGCATTTAGGCACTTTGATTGATGTTATTACAGCATCATGTCCAGTTGATGGCATTGTCAGTAAATCTTCTGGATCTGATAGCGGGGTTGAAATTAAGAATGGCGTGAAGCCTGAGATACTCTCAAACATATGCGAATTGCTATGCTTCTGTGTCTTGCACCACCCTTATAGAATAAAGTAATTTCGAATGAGTTTACTAGTCATATATTTTCTGTTTCTTCTTGCCGTTTTGCTGAGGTTAAATGTATCTCTTATACGTATGTGCAGGTGCAACTTTCTTCTTAATAATGTAATAGATAAAGTTTTGACACTAACTCGAAGAAGGGAAAAGTACCTTGTGGTTGCTGCTGTGCGATTTGTTCGGACTATTCTTTCTCGCCATGTAGGTCATTTGATCAAACCCACTTTCTGATGATCATTTATGTTGCTTCATCAAGAATTATCAACTTCTCATGCGTTTCATCTTATTTTTCAAATTATTTTTCTTGGTATCACCTCGCTCCTATAAGTTGTAGCATTTACCTAACGGGTTAAAAATTTTCTGGCATAAATTCCTTACCAGATCACTGCACCATTGACCGTGGGATTGATATTAATTATGGATATGCAGCATGTATTAATTAGTTTTATTTATGCGGTAATCACAGGATGAGCATCTGACAAGTCATTTTGTCAAGCACAACCTCCTCAAACCTATCGTGGATGCTTTTGTTGATAATGGAAATCGCTACAATCTCCTACATTCTGCCGTTTTAGAGCTTTTTGAGTTTATCCGCAAGGTGCACTTTTTGCCAATGTTCTCTTGCGTTCTTCCGTCTTTAGTTGATTTCAAGGTATTGACATTTTGATCTTTATTTTTGCAGGAGAGCATGAAATCGTTGATCAAATACATAGTTGATTCATTCTGGAATGAGTTGGTCAAGTTCGAGCATTTGGCTTCTATTCAGTCTTTTAAAGTGAAATACGAGCAGGTATTCTTTGCTTCACCCTTTCTCTGCTGTTGTTTTTCCTAATACTAACAGGTGTAATTTCAGTGTCTAGAAAATTGTGTAACGAAAAACGGTGGTAGTACGTTGGATCCGAGAAAGCGAGTCGATGAGCGTGCTTTGGAAAAAGAAGAGGAGGAATATTTCAACGAGGACAGGTATGGTCTTCTCTTATACTAGTGAAAAAATGTTTTTCCCACATAGCCGCTGAATTTGATGCATAATCAGTGATGAAGATACTGCATCGGCATCACATGCGAAGAAAGTTCAGTCTGAACCTGTGGTGGCCAACGGAGTTGCTGCTAGTGGTCCCCCCTTAAGGTAATGTGACTATGCCCTTTAAGATCTGGGAAAATGATATTTGATGATGATATGCTGTGATACTTATCTTGGTATATTACAGTTCAAGGCCGGGTGGATTGGTTGACTATGACGATGATGAGGATGATGAAGATTACAAACCACCACCTAAGAAACAGTCCGAAACCTTGGAGGAAGACGAAGGCACTCTGGAGTCGCTTAAGTTAAAGCGTAGATTGGCTTCAAGGGATAAGGAGACGGAGACTGCAAAGAAGCAACGGTTAGGCAAGCATGTCAAAGCGCGGGAAAGTGTATTTGCAGCTCTATGTTCAACACTAAGCCATGCAGTGCTACCCAGTAAAAAAATTGCAAGCTCGGTGCATGCTACTCCTCGTATAGCTGAGGGAAACAAGGACTTTGATGAAAACACTCCCCGTACAGCTGAAGGCAACAAGGGAGTTGGCCTAGACAATCATCCAGAGGAGGAACGCGCCACCACGTCTAGAAGCGATCATAGCAGTAATAGCAATTCAGTAGAGGAGAATCATAGGGATGAGAAGGAACCCTCTGCTGCTTCTCGAAGTTGTTCTGATTGCTTGCACGGAACATCAGAAAACGGACAGATAAATGTAGAGGATGGCCCATTAATACCTCCCAAATCCTCACCAGAAATGACTGTAAATGGATCTTAAGCAATCTTTCAGGAAATGACATGTTTTGTTGGCTATATTATATTCAACTCTCGGATGTCTCGAGTGTGGTCCTGCGCTGCTAAAGGAATCAACAGTGGAAAAATCGGGTGAAACATAGCTGTCAGATGCTCGAAAATAGGGGAGGATAACTGTATAGCGCCGCCCAGGATAACGATGAGATACTATAATCTGGGGTCCGTTAACCCCATTGGCTAGCCTTTAAGATATCGTGCCCGAGTTACTTGTTGCCTTGTAAAACAAGCATCAACATTAATTCTCGCTCTTTTTTTTTTCTTTTTAATATCTAAATCTTCCATTTTTATGTAGTTTCTAATCGGTAGCGTGAATTACGAGAGGAAAGAGCATCAATATATGATATGCTGCTGTCCATAGGGGTCCCTTCTGTTATTTTCAGTTTTGTGGTGGTGGGTGTGTTTGTAATAGAGTTGATCAGAAGCCAAAATTTTCACAATTGCAGTATAATGTCATTTACGGACCGATGTAAATTATAATTCATACTGGATGTTACCCAAAGGTCACAGCTAAAAGTAAGATCATTTTTAGACGCCCGTGTTCGTTTGGTAATTTCTTATTCCGAAAATAGGTAATATAAATAGTGGACTAAGATTGAAGAACAATTGATATATCTAAGGTATTAATGCTATCTATTTCATTTACCTCCTTGGAAAGTATGATTCATTTTGAGAGTCTAATTGCATTGCTAGAATATGTCTGTATTGGAAAGGGGTCAACCCTTTTAATTTGCTAAGTCAGATCCCTAACTATTTCTATCGAATACTAATATAATACAAGTTTTATTGATCAAAGCACGTCAGCCATTCTAAGTTTTGGGGTTGGCTCATATAGGACCAGACCAAATCGGTTGGACTCGTAGAATTGAAAAGAATTGTCTTTCATGTACGCTTCTTTGCGTGTTTTATGCAATTGGTTAATATATACTTTTCTCCCCAATTAAAATTTTGCTCGTTTTGAACTTGTTGAAAATGGTATAATTAACTTTTCTTCCTTTTTGCTGATAATTTGTAGGAGTATAATAAAACTCTTAGAAACCTAACTGTCAAAATAAATGAAAATATTTATAGCCCTAATGTATCACATAAATTCAATAGACTTAAAAAGGAGTTACAAGTATATTTATGAGTCCAAATACACTTTTTGTCATATAATTACATATCTAGCCCTTATTTTCAGATTATTTACACATTTAATCCACATTGTACAACATTCACAAAATCTAGGCATTTTTACTAACACGACAGACACTACAAGTACTACAAGCACGATAAGATGTATGGGGGCACTATGAGTATTGTGGACACTATAAGGACACTTTTGCTAGATCATTACATTTCTAGTTTATATTTTCGGGTTACATCAACAATGTAAATCTTTCCATTGTGAGGCTATAATAATACTACAACAAAAGACAATTTGGTAGAAAGTTTTGTTTATTTTTTATTTTTTGGGAATATTTACAAATTACTACATGTAAAGAGACTAAAATGACACGTAGTTTCCAAAAAGACACGTACTCAAAACAGATCCCAGCAAGACTCGCCACGAGCTACGCAAATCAGTAACAGAGAACTGCCACGTAAGAGACTCTTCACCGCTAAGTGACACGTGTCCTCTCTCTTCATCATCATCTTCTTCTTCACCATATCTCTCATTTTCTTCTTCTCTTGGAGCTTGAAATCACATTGATCATCAAACAGCAAAACTCAGAAATGGTGAACAATAATCTGGAAACGAGAACGTTGAGAGATGAGTTTCGCGGGTTCGAAAAAGGTTCATTGTTCGATCTCGGTCATCCTCTTCTCAACCGCATCGCTGAGAGCTTCGTTAAAGCTGCAGGAGTATGAATTCTAACTCATTAATATCTTCGTTTCGGATTTCATTAATTCTCCTGTAATTGTTTCTTTTAATAAAAAGCTCGCTAACGATTGTGAAGGAAGCAGAACGAACATTTCCAACTAGGTTGACACTCCGGAAACAAATTGTTATCGGTTGCTATATATTAATAAAACTCTTGTTACTAGGTGACGGATCCAGAGTAGGAATTTCGGGGGGTTGGTTTTACACCGATGCATATAAAAAACGTTTCGCACCACTATTTTTTGTTCAGAGTGAAAATTTCTATTGTAGCTGTACATTTTTTTAAAAGGAAAAAAATTTGCCATTTTTTCTTTTACAAAAAATCCAAATTTTAGTCGAAAAGAATAGATTTTTGACGAAATTTTACAGATTTCCAACAAAATTTGACGTATTTCACACTATTTTATAGATGGTCAACGAATTCATTGTTGGAAATCATCTTTTTCTATGAAATTTTTCAACCCAGGAGCTGAAACACTCATTGTAGTAGTAGTTTCAATGGATGGGGTACCGAAACCATCCTTGGTAGTTTTGAGGAGTTTAGTAATTTCCATTCTAGTGTATCAAGTTTGAATAATCCGATCCACAGTTTCCTAACATAATTTTCTCTATTTGATTTATTAGTTTGTTTGTTCTGATAATTTAAAGATGTTGTTTATAGATCGGAGCAATTCAAGCAGTTTCGAGGGAGGCTTATTTCACTGCCGTAGAAAGTAATAATTTAATTGATTTTGAAGTTTTTTCTATCCGAATGTTTGTTCAGTGCGTAGTGATATGATTTTCGAGTGATGATGTGATAGGTAATGGAATGGATTCCGGTTTGCCCCCGGAGTTATCCACGGGGACGGGTAGTGGAAGTAAGAAGCAGAAGCGTCACCGATTTCCTAATCTTAAAGGTATGTTCGGTGTGAGCTTGATTAATCATTGGCTGTCCACTTGTAATTTTGGTAAATTACATTCATGGCCCCCCTAGTTTCGTCTTATTTTCTTTGTGGGTTTAGAATGTCACTATCTCATATAGAAGTCCCTGATCTTACTGTTTAGTAACATAAAAATACTTTATAAACGTGAACTGTCTCCGTTTAGTAAAATTCACTGTTGTAATGCCTAGGCATTCAAGTCAAAATCGACAATCCTGCGTTTTACGGAATTCGAAAGCTAGTCATAGTTGGGAGTACTTAATGTAATTTACCTTTTGTAGCTTAAATTACCAAATTATGACTTTTTGGTGCTCATGATGAGTTGAGATATAGTCTATGGATGGGTACACCATTGTTCACTCAACCCTTTCATTATGTAAGACTTGCTAGCATTTACGGTCGCTCAAAAGACCGATCTAACCCGGTTGAAGCGTAATGACCATACGTAACTTTGTCCATTTAATGCTGCCGTTATGGAATTCACTTCGGAGTTTTTTAGAACCGTATTTACCATGGAATAATGTACTACCATTTTTGTAAATTGTCGCGTCTGTCCTAACCAAACAATATCTTCAAAACCAAAACATTCTAGAACTATTTGAGTTAAGAGTTACTTAGAATGCTATAGTTAATTTATTATATCAAATCTAGAATGTATCAGTTCTACAATGGAGGGTTGGTCTTGTCTCCAACGGAGATTGGAGGGTGTGTTTATAAAGAAGGATTGCCTTCTTGAGTGGTGAAGGTCGAGCAGTAATGGTTGGTTGACTTTTATGTTAGAGAATGACTAAAATTTCATGTCGGGTTTTGAAATTGCAGGACTACATATAATCTTGTTAAAAAAATTGAGTGGCTGTAAATGTGTTTTACCCCCTAAAAAGGCGATCTTCTAGCTTTTTCTTTGTTTTTCACTTCCATTTCCGTTGACTAATCTTATTTATATTTTTTTTAATCATATATTTCATGTGAATGAGAACAAAATTGCCTAAGTTCATTGTTGATTAGTAATGAAGCTTTAATCCTACTCCTCCTTATCTCAATATGTATATCCGGCCTCGTCTCATGTCGATTTTTTTTATTTGTAGGAGAAACCAACAGCAAATCTCTTGAAGCTTTGGTAAGCTTTCTGATCGGGCTATTATTATTCAATGCAGCAGATCATTCGAGCATGTGATTGAGGCAGATCGGGAATTAGAGTATAATTGAACAACAAAATCATTCTCTTAATCTATAGTTTATGTTCACATATAACTTTAACAGCACTCATCTCTGTCGATTGCACCGCCTCTTTCCAAGGTTCAGAACATTTTTGAGATGCTGTAGAAGCTTAAATACATAGCATTCCTGGTTTACACTTCCGGAATACAGAAGTGAACGAACTTAAAAGATTAGTTTGTAGCATCTATTGTCCAGCAGAAATACCATAAATGATTAACTCGTGCTACTTTACAAATCTTGTTTTGAAGATTTGTCTTACGAGTGTGATGATACTGTAAAAGATGAACTCGTATCACTTGCATGAATTATTATTTTTTATGTCATCTCCGCGGGTGAGTCCCTTCAACGGAAGGATAGAAGTGGTCGGACTTTGGAGTCCTGGACGGGGTTGCTAGTTTGAATTAGTATGTGCCCAATTGATTTTAAGCTGTCGGTTGAGGGCTTCTATGTTTCTTGTTCGCTTCAAATGTGTTCCTCGATTTATATGATTGCTTCTTAAGTTATACGTTGACAAAACAATTTTGATACCTTGATTCTATTTTTCGTAATCTGTGATTCATAATGATGCATTTTTTAGGTGAAGAGCACTGGAAAAGAGTCCATGCAGTGGGGTACGTGACATTTTTGTTACTTCTCTAGTTTTCTTTCCTATATATTCCTTGCAAATATCAGTTTCCCGGTTTCTGTTACCGACATGCATGATGATCAAATGACTAGTTTCCACAGTTAAATTTGTAATTACAGCAAATGCTGACCAGAAATACTTTTAACCTTGCAGGACTGGCAGCAGGGATTTATTCCGGACTGACTTATGGTTTAAGAGAGGCTCGTGGATCTCATGACTGGGTAATGTTTCAAATAGATGATTGAATTCATATATTAGCATCTTCCAGGGTGTAGCAAGTTTAGAAGCAATTGGGTACAAATCCGTAGAAATAGCACATATGACATATGACATTTGTATTGTCTTGATCTTTTAGTGTTTGGTCATGTTTTTTGTCACGAGTGGTTATACTACATTCATGGAGTTTGACGGTACTAAGGAGTTTTAAGTACTCTGTCTTTTGGAGTCAAATAAGTCCTGATAAAATGCCAGAAGTCGATCTGAGGTTGATTGAAAATCTTTTTCCGACTCATTTTTTGTTTGTGATGACCGTTATCTCGTGTAATGTGATGCAGAAAAACAGTGCAGTAGCGGGAGCAGTAACAGGAATGACAGTAGCACTAACAGCAGATGATATTTCCCATGAACAAATCGTGCAGTTTGCAATCACCGGTGCTGCAATTTCTACCGCAGCCAATCTCCTCACCGGGATATTTTAAAGTCTCTTGTCTACATTCATGTAGCTGTCTTAGTTTTTAATTTAGACTTCTATTCTTGAAGTCTAGCTGCCTTAGTTTTCAGTTTACAGTATATATTGTCTTGATATATATGTTTTCCGGATAGTCAGGCAGCTTTCTAGACACATTCTATCTTAAATGTCCAGTGTTTTATGGTATCTCATTATGTACGACCCTCGTTCGTTATGGCCTTTTTACTTGGTTCACGCTTGTAAATTCTGTTTTTGTCTTTTTAAGCTTTGCATACATATTTGCAAGTTCACAAGTTGGCATATAAGCTGGTGTATGTTAACACTATGCCATTGAGTAATGGTCACGTCAATTTTGTCTGCTGTTACATACAACTTGCAAGGTACCCGAAATAAGCAAGAGATCCGCAAGCACATGCTGAGTTACATAATTTTCATTTAGGTATAAATGGAAATCCATAATTCTTAAAATATTTCTTAAATGATTTCCGTATTGATGTTTTCAAGGAGCTTTGTATGTTGGGAGCTCTCTAAGTTTACTGTGATGTCAGCAAATAAATGATTCGAGCAGAAATTATCAAAAATTAGATTGTTACCTGTGCATAAGCATGGCCTGTAGAATCACATGAGACATGTGATATCATAGTAAATATTGTATTCCTTGATATTATTGTATTCTGTAGACATAAATATATTAACATAATTGAAATTAGACGTGATAGCTTGCCTATATAAGGTTAAAACTCTTTAAATGGGTTTCTTTCTAGTCCTTTTGGGACTCGTAGCACTTCTTATGCTCGGACGTATTTGTAACCTATAGATTAAAACAAGAACTTTTTTCTAGACTTCCGGTTCCATGAGTTCCATAGTAATCTCCAAATATATTAAGAAAAGCGCTTTTACCCTTGTCCACGTCATCAATATTAATGGAATTTATAATTCTTAACTAATATGGTAACAGATGCAAACGAAAGTCACTAAATTGTAAAAAAAAAGTCCACAAACACTAATTAGAAGGGTAATATGACCACAGACTTTGTAGTTATCCCTAAATGATTTTATATTTTACTTGATGATTTTTTATTTTTTTTGGTAGATAGGTGATTTCTTTGATGGTAATAATTTGTTAGACTTGAAACATTGGTTTTATCTTTCATTAATAACCAGTGTAGGAATCCTTGAATCATGTCAAATATGTTGAAGTGTTTCAATTTTTGTTTAGTTAGTTGTGTGAAACCGTTTTTTTAGTAGGTTATACTACAGCTCGGTTTAATCGGGAATCCATAGTAGGCCGATACAGCACGAATATACATTTACAATCATAGTAATCTCACTTTGATACATTTACAATCATGTGTTTTGCTCGTACCAAATCAGTTCGTTGCAGTTCATGTGGTCATGGAGAAGCTGTCTTTTTTCAAGTAATTAACTAATTAATTAACTTCATTAATCTTATTAATTCCATTAGTTACATGATAATGAATCAAGTATACATAATTACAATGCAGGCAAAATCTAGAGAGGAAGGCATGACATTGTTCTATGTTTGCTGCAACCCGCATTGTGGAAATCAATGGCGGGACTAGTATGCGATTTTCGCAATCGATCATTCATTTTCAGTACTGAGCCGATTTATATTGAAAGAAAATCTTATGTCTCTATATTCATGTTCTGGTGATGTTTTTCTTACAGAAAGGTAGTACTAAATTTTTTATGTGGGTAGATTTCTTGAGAGATACAAATAGACAAAGATTTGAGGACAAAGGGCTTTCTGATTTACTAAGTATAAAATTTAAATTTGAGATCTTATTTTTGAAGAGGAAGAAGTGTACATAGGTTTATGTTTTTGTAAAGTTCTACATTAAGGTTGTTTACATAGTATTTAAATGATATCTTATTTTGAGTCAACCGTGCCGATTCAATTAAGTTTAAGGAGTTTTTTGTTGGTGTTTCACTTGACAACGACGAATGAGCGTGCATTTATGCAGTAAACCATGAAAAGGGGCCTATCATTGAGTATGAGAGATGGAAGGTTGACCTTAAGAAAATTGTTCGGTATTAAGTTGGTCATGTTGTATGAAAACTTTGATCCCACGACAAAATGCATGAATCAAAATGCTAACTTGTTGTTTAATAAAATGAGTTGTATAATCATCGTATTGATGAATCTCTATCTATTAATAGTACCTGATCCAAACTCCATTACATCAATGACACAAGAATAAATAGCATGAACAACGACAATACAAACATCAATTTTAAAATCATCCACCTCGAATAATGGGAAGCTACCTCGAAAAACGTTAAACTCTTAACAAGACACTATAAATTGAGATGATGAATCGTTGCATGGCCTAAGTTTATAAGCTAACAATGTATTAAGAAAGAATTTTACAACACATCAGAAAAACGTACTCACTTAATTATTAACGTAATTTTTGTTTCTTTTCTATAATCTTTATACATCAAGAAAAAAGAAAATCAAAATTGGGCTATATAAATGCATTAATTTAGACTTAATAAACTTAATGATAACATATACTCAACATTTAAAAAATGTCACCAATTTAAATTCAACGTTTCATAACAAAATTTTATTACATCATTGACTAGGTGAGCACAACTGCATCATATACACATAGGTAATAGAGATAATTTATATATTTTCACACAACAAATATGTATTTTATAAGTAATATGATTTTAGTGCAAGTTAAAGCGTCATCTTTCATTACTTTACCAACTTTTAAAAGGACACATTATTTATAAACGTTAAGCCTATTTTGTTACATTAGACCCGACTCAAAAACTTGTAGAAAGTTCAATCTCGGGTGTAGTAAAGCTTTGCCCGCCAAAAGGAAGATAAATTCGGCTACAGCTTCATTTTGGGGTTCAGTATCCATCTCCTACTCGCATCGTTGAATCAACAACACAGCAAGATGAGTACTATGAAATTTTGTCGCGAATGGTAAACAATACGCCATCTCTTTTCCAATTTTCGTTCTTCGTTTTGCTAATTTTCTGATGTTTTTTTCGTAATTTTCGTCGCTAAATTTGCAGTAACAACATTCTCTACCCTAAAGAAGATAGGGAACAGAAGGTCCTTCAGTACGCTTGCCGTAACTGCGAACATCAGGTCTGGGGATGGATTCTTCCGTTTATGATTTTTCATTTCTGTTTACTCATTTCGTTGTGGATAATGTTAGGGTTAGGATTAGGATTAGGGTTTCGTTGTATCGGTTTTTGACAACTCTCAATTTTAGCTGATTCGCATGCGAGTGATGTTACTGAGTTTGGAGATACACTTGGTGTCAGTGGCTAATCCAGGGTAGGAAGTCTGGGGGCCAAAAAAAATATTCCATTGTAGCTCATACATTTTATCAGAAAGAGGGAAAACTCCGATTTTTTTGAGGAAAAATGCAACTTTTGGACAAAAGCTAGAGATTTCCGACGAAATGTTTCAGATTTTCATCAAAATTTGACGTATTCTGACACTATTTTACAAATTTTTAACGAATTTATCGTTGAAGTAAAATTTGTCAATCCAAGGGGGTGGAACACTTCTTGTAGGGGTGGTTTCAATGGACGATGGTACCGAATGTACCCCTGGTAGGTGTGGTTCCAAGGGCCCGGGTGGGGAGGGGTGGTGTGAGGGGCTAGATACGCCCCTGCTTGGAGTGACTTTTATTTTTGTTGCTTTGAAAAAGCTTGTTGTTACAATGTGAGGGAAGAGAGAGTGTTCGTAAGTGCTTGTTCTATGAGTTTTGTATCAGGAAAATGTCACTGTTATCTTCCACAGTATGTATTTGTTGACGGCATAGGTCTTAATGGCGTTGGTGCGCTTGTTCTATGAGTAGTTGTATGAGGAAAATGTCACTCTTAAATTCCACAGTATGTATTATTTGACGGCATAGTTATTAATGGCGGTGGCACGCTTGTTCTATGAGTTGTTGTATCAGGAAAATGTCAATCTTATCTTCCACAGTATGTATTATTTGACGATATAGTTATTGATGGCGCAGCCATGGCATAGCAGGCACAGCCCACGGTGCCATTTCTTGGCCATGGCGGATGATGTCTCCATGGCGCACATCATGTGCGCCATTGCGCACCAAGGACTAATGGCTTGCCTTAGTGAACAATTGGAAAGTGGACTGTTTTTTTATGGTTTTTAGTGCAGGATTAATATTGACCATTAGACCTAATCCAGGAGTCCAATATAAGAAGAAAAGGTAATATTAAATAGGAATATTAGAGTCAGTTGAAGAGTCATGTTTGAAATAGAATTTGGAAGAGAAGTGGAAGCTACAAAGTCAATAGAAATCAAGAAACAAGAACAACCAGCAACGTTGAAAAGAAAAACAAAGCAACGAAAAGAAATAACAGTTGCATGTATGTGTTAGGAGCGCCATGGGTGCGCCATTTGCCATGTCTCATGAACCCCCCTTGCGCCATGAGCCTTTAATAACTATAGTTGACGGAAGTTTATTGGATTTGAAGCGTTTCGGATGTTATGTAGGGATTGAGGGGTGTATTGGGCGTGTAAGTATGTTGCATGGACAGGGAAAAAGGGGAGGAAAAACATTATCTATAAAGTATAACCTTCATAAAATAGCCTACAAATAGGGAAAATAAAATGGATACAGACACGGATAGGGGAAACTAAAAGGAGTGTCTGTGCAGCACAGGGCATGTCAATGGGAGTTGAAAGTGATATATTTCATTATGTTAATGAGAGTTTGTAATGATTGTTATTCTTAAATCTTTTAATATCCCCCAAGATATGGAAATAGAAACCTACATTTGTAAAAGATATAGAAAAAGGAAGCGTGAGGAAATTGTGTAAATAGTAAAATATATGGATGTGTGTATAAGCTGTTAACATTATGAGGATCTACATGATTCTTCATATACAGATCAAAAGAAGTTACATACAAGTCACATAAAAGGGTGAGAAGAGATTGTTTCATTTTGGAAGCTTGTTGAAGATGAAGTAGAAAATATATTGAATATGTAATCAGCATTGATTCACATTTGAACCTCATAACATGCTAGGAAAGACGTCCATTTTGTTTCTTAGTTATGAAAATGTGATCAATCCTTTTCTACAAGCTTATGAGAGTTACAGTATTGAAATACTTGAAACAATATAAAATCGAAAAAATTTCTTTGTAACATAATCTCATCTATTTATTTATTTATTTATTTGTTTATTCATTGTTGCAGGAGATTGCTGAAAACAACTGTGTCTACAGAAATGAGGTGCATCACTCTGCTGCAGAGCAAACTCAGGTATTGCAGGATGTTGCTGCTGATCCAACACTTCCTCGCACTAAGGCTGTTAAGTGCCAGGTTTGCAAGCATCCAGAAGCTGTTTTCTTCCAGGTTAGGCTCTTATCGTGGTTATGCTATTGTGGGTTCTGCTGGTAGGCCTTCATAAAACTTATTCATGTCAATATAAATGTTGTTGAAAATTAATCAGAAGTTACTTGCTTAGATCATAGTGATCACAGTTTTTGGTTCTTTTTCCTGGTTAAAAGAGAGTTCTTAAATTGCCATTCACCTCTAATGGTTTATATATTTTAAAGATTAGATACAAAAATGAGTTATCAGACCAAATAAAAAAAAATCAACATGTGTTTGTTTGCGTGCCTTTTTCCTGGGAAGAAGGGAAAGAGGGGTGCATGTGTGTAATTATTGACATTTGTTAAGTAGAGCTGTAGAAAAGAGTGCTTCATATTTTCTTTCTCTTATGCATTCACTGCTAGACGGGGACAAGCATGCTTTAACATTTTTATACTGTATCCTGGCTGTAAGATTTGAGGTGCAAAAGTGCCTAAACGTTATACCATTGGCATTCGATAGAAACAGTAGTATTGTGGGTCAAAAACTGCAACATTTGTCTGAATACTTCTTTTTTGGCTAAAAACACACTTGCGGTCCCTTGACTTCAGTGTTTCTAACATGATGGCCTATGAACTCTAAAACAGGACATAAAAGTCTTTTGACATATATTAACATAAGCGTGTAAATAACCGTTGACCATTGCAAGTACCATTATGAATTTCAGGCAAGTCACAAAATTCAAATCCACCCATGGCCCCTCAACTTTGGCTCTACTAACATATGAACTCTAAACAAATGAGTGTGATTTACTAGCAATTCACGTGGTCAACCGGTATTGGTCAATGGTCATTTGGATTTTTATGTTGGTATATATCACGGTTCAAGTTTTATGTCCGCTTTGAAGCCCCAACACCATCATGTTTGTTAAGCGAAGTTGAGGGGTATGGACGTACTTCACTTCTGCTTTTTTTTTACCTCTTTGTTGAATATCAGATAGCATATATAGATAATTGTTAAGTGAGTAGTTCTCTTAGCATTGCAGATTTCTTCCTGTAAGCCGTATTTTCACAATTTTTGTTCTAGTAATACAAATGAGTTTCTAGGAAAAAGAAAATCGATGCAGTTCGTTTTTCTGTATATTTCTTGCTGTCGGAGCTCACAGCTATTTCATTTGAATACAAGTTATCACTTCCAAAAAAGTGCAATATGAGAATTATATATGGAGAATGGATTTTGCTGACCCGCTCTTTATGTTATTATATTAAGTATTAACATTAGGGGTGTCAAAACGGTTTGTACTTTGTAGTGTGGGAACTGTGTAATGTGACCAAAATAATCTGAGTACATCAAAATTGAAAATCGTGTCAAATGGGTTATCTTTGTAATAGTATTGTCATGTTCGAAATTGACGGCCATTATTGGCAGCAAATGAAAACCATAGTAAATCCGTTTTATGGCATGTTTTGGTTGTGTTCTTTTGAATCTGATGTATTCGGTGTTGTGATATTGAATTTTGTTCAAATATACAGGCAACTGCTAGGGGAGAGGAAGGTATGACGCTGTTCTTTGTTTGCTGCAACCCAAGTTGCGGACATCGTTGGAGAGATTGACATGTATTTACATATCAATGATGACATATTAGATGTTTCGTGTTCACAAGCGAATTCAATTTAGATACACTGAAGAATTCTCTACTTTGCTGAAAGAGGTCTCTTTTTTGGTGCATATGTTTAGAGGTCTCTTATTTGGTGCATTTGTTTCTAGTGCAATGCAATTTGGACATCATTAATGGTCTCCTTTCTGGTGCTTATGTTTTTATGCATATTGTCTAGTCTAGTCTAGACCTGTTTACGGGTTTGGTCGAGCCAGACCTTACAGTCTTACATCTAAACCACCCGAACAAGGTTGGACTGCCATCAATTATCCGGGTTTGGGTTTGAAATTCAAATCTTGAGCTTATCCTACATAAACCACATCTTTACATCTAATTTTTTTAAAATATACTATATTTATATGCTGTTGTGTTTACGTGACCCGATCCAACTATCATTTACAGGGTAAATCATGACTTGTTAAATGTAAGTTTTAATCTTCCAACAAGTGTTCATATTTTGACTTGGGTTTATTTAACATCAATAATCCGGTTCTCCATATAATAACTATTGGAACAGACCTCTAATCCTTGGCATATCATCGTTCATTCAAATTAATTTCACATTAAATTATCCTTTCTAACAAGTCAATTGATAACGGTCAGAGGTATGTTAAAGTTAGTAAATTGAAAGTAACAGGTACGAAGGCTGGGGCCAAATCAAATTACATGAACATTTTGAAGAAATTCGGATGAATATAAACGTCAAAATGTACCTAAATTATCTAGATCTGTAATTTTTCGGCTATTATTAATGGAGTTGAGAATGTCTATCTATACATGAAAATGAACTCTGCCACGGTAATACTTCCGCCGGAATCATCTAATTTCCCGAAATACATCCTCGGACTTGGGGCGGACTAAATAGAAAAAATTCCTAAAAATATAGAAAAATTGGGAGAGATGAAACAAATTTATCTACACAAAAGAAAAGAAAGCTGAGATGGACTAGCAGCTGATCTAAGAAAAAACTCAAAATTTGGGTTACAAAGATGAGAGCTTGCTATCGAACCATTCTGACAACCGCGCTACTTTGGCCGGGAGATCAGCACTCTTTGCAAAGTATGATTCAGCATTTGACAACATAACTTCAACATCATGCTTCAGTGCCTCAATAGTTCTATAGTAGTTGTTGCTCAACCTTGCTTCGATCAAATCAACAGATAAAGGCACCGGGAATCTGATAAAAAATAATAAAAAGATGATGTCAAAAAGGGTACTGTTGTAATTGTGTTACGCAATATTTACAATGCATATATTATCTATGATGAGTACAATAAAAAAGATAATTGTATAAAGTAGATTGTATTATGCGGATTATATTGTAGACTACGTGGTTGTCATGATTCAAGCCCCTATTTTGAGTTCCCAATTCCCAAGAATTATGAGCAATTTGCATTGGCAAATGCATTCAAAATATTTAGATAGAGTTCTGGCAGTGCAAGTGCTGAGAGTTTGGTTTGGTACTCTGGTTTTAGCCTGCAATCTGCCTGATCTTTTTAAGCTCTTGATTTTTCAATTTGACATATTGATCTTTCGAATGATTAATTAGGACATCCAACTTAACTGAAGTGGGCTACTACTCATTTTATCCGTATTTGAATTCAAATTGCGTCTTTAGCACTACATAAGAACGTGAAAATTCATGCAGTTTCATACACAAATGATACAAGTTAGGCACTTCTAATTGAGTTTGATGTTCACGGCCAACTGCCCTGAGCTGTGGGTCTTTATATAAATCTAGGTCAACCATTAAAAAGTTACGAGATCCACAGCTCTATATATAATATAGCTCGCTTGTGGAGTAAAATACATTCATGGGATCCCTAAACTATACAAGTACTAACATTATGCTTTCTAAACTTCATTTTTGAACTTGTATTTTTGTAACATCAACACCCTGCTTGGTGCGTAATCACACCAATAACGCCTAAAAATCTAGAAAAAAGATAAAAGAAATGATGATCTGAGTATATTTGACCACTTCATTGACATTCTTTTGTAATCCATGACACAAGATTATAGTCAAATATCTACTTTACTCTCATCCTTTCACTGCCAAATTGTGTCCTTAACGTCAAATCAAATGTAAAGTTCAAGGATTTTTACTTCAAGAAATGAACTTTACCGGTAATGATGTTAGTAACTTTTTAGGTGAAGGGCCGTAAAAGATAAAAAGGTGTACCTGTTGGTAAAATGTGTCTTCTGTGATACTTGTCTCAATTTCTCAACCCCATAATAATCCTGAAAATGTTAACAGAAAAATATTTCAGTTCGTTATATGTTCATCAGTCATTAAAAAAACTTTTGGATGTTAAAAATACAAATTCCGGACGCATATGAAATGAATAACATTCTATCAACCAAATTTTATGAGTTAATACATAATTACAAACCTAAATTTAACTTTTTTCCGCACGACACATGTATACTTGGTCCTATCGCACATTTTAAATTGTCACATTTTACCGTTTGAGATAACTTGTCAATTTTGGAACCTACAACACCTTCATTTACTCATTTAGTACATTTCAAATTTGAACAAACATGCAACATGGACTTCATTTGAAGTTTACCAAGGGTCTCATATGCCCAAAATTGACAAGTTCAGGGTACCAAATAGCACAAAGTTGTAAGTTTAGATATGATAGGTCCAGGGATCAATATGAGATGCCAAACACTACAAACTTAGATGTGTAATTATATATTAAGCCTAAATTTATCCTTTTGTTTGAAATTACCTGTACTCTTTTGACTGGTAGATCTAATTTCGGCAAGGCGGATATCAACTTGTTTCTAATCTCATCATCAATATGTGGCTGCTCCCATTGAGTTTCGCCATCAAAAAGCTCCCAAGGACTGTGCTCTTGTGTTTCGGTGGGCTCACTTCTGTACTGAACAGTATACCTCTCCCACGGACTATCAGGAAATTCTGAAGATTTCGGTTTTGCAGACAAAATCCTTCCAGCCCACCAGCTTCCATCTTCTTCGCCGTCATTTTTCCACCACACTTTACATTTATCCCTGCAAGTCCAATTTCTCTCTATGCTCGCATCAAATCGGGTTCTTTCCACTAGGAAATCTGGGAAACCGGTCAACTCAGGAAGCGTTAATTTGAATGATTTTTGGTACACATTTGATGCAGGATCAACAAATTTCAGTGTCATTTTACAGCAGCTATCTCCCGAGGGTACTGTGGAATACTCAAGTCCTTCAACTTTACAAAATTCTACTGCCTTTATATGTCCCTTCAATGTCTTCCATGGACACGGTTCTTTTAAGTTTATGTGGCCTTTCTCTATGTACTCCTGATGACCCTGAAAAATAGAAATTCGAGACACACGAATGTTAGAGAATGCAGACTAGAGTTATAGGTGCATTTAACATGCATTTCTCTAGCCCAATCCTTAAATCGTCGGACCATTCAGGAGTTTGAAAAAAGAATATACCAATGATGTTCTTAGTTATTATTAATGAGGGTAATAAAATATATTTTCGAAGAATCGATTGTGTTATTAAAACACAACCTCTTAGTACTTGAGCAAAAAAACCCTATCCCAAGTTTCAGCTATTTTTATTCGTGCTTGCAATTACTTAGATAGCACGATTTACAGATAGATAACATGATTGCACGACACCATTGACCCGGTTTTTGGGCTAAATTTCATGCATTTAACCAAAGTGAAACTTAAATACCAATTGAGCAGCAAATTACAACTAACCTGTCTTAAATATGCTACTTCATCCCCTAGTTGAGGAATGTAACGAGAGCCCTCTTCGTGCATTGACAACATTAACCATGAAGCTCGTTTAGACGATTGATGTGACTTCCTTCGATCTACTGGACTTGCATCTTGAAAATAATAACTAGTTCTCCTATTTCTTGTAGATCTTAATCCTACAGTCATCTTTGAGCTTGATCCCCATTCCTCATTAAGAAATTGACATCTGCTAGTGGAACCATTGTGAGTATTTCTGTATTTATCATCCGATTCTTGTTCCGGCCTCAAAGCAGTGTTACTACTCGTCGGGTCATCTGCAACTACCTCCTCCATCTTATGAACTCCATTTGTACTTTCTTTATGCAAGTCACTTCTGGTGTTGTGTTCATCATGTGAGATACTTTCTCTAATGCCACTATCACCTCCCGAGCTAGTTCTATCTCTACTTAACTTTGATCTTTTATAGACAACAGTATACATATTTTTTTGGCGTGAACCAGAAACTTCAGAGCCATCCAATGAGGGCGTCGAAGTTTCATCAATCTGAGCATCTGGTTGTTGACCCTCATCACATTTACCAACCGGCGAAGCTCTATTAGTATTATCGGATTCAGGTACTTCAGAGTCTGGATTCTGTTTACATTCCTCACTTTCTTGGATTTCTGAAGAGTCCGTTGGGGTCTTCCTCGACTTTATACATAACTTTGATGAGGTGTGTTTATTGCTCTTTTCAAATTCGTGAGGGTTACCATTCCCATTACTCGTAACCCTGATAGCTGCTGTGCCAGTTGCGCTTCCATCTATATTAAGTCCGTAAACTTTATCTACTAAGGAAGAGGAAGTTGTGCCATTAGGATTATGAGATACTAAGCAGTCATCCATGTTATTCTCTTTTCCTTCTTCATGGCTAAGATCACTAGATTTAACACACGGAGCTAAAGACGCTCCATCTCCGAACCTTGGACGCTTAGATGTACGAGTCTTGACACCTCCCCACTTTATTTCGCCATTTTTGTAACCTTCTAAGAGATCTGAATGGTTGTTGTCTAGCTGTCCTCTCCTTCCCGGGTTGCTAGAAGATTGTCCCTGATCTGTGGATCTTGCTTCCGGAGGAGCCATTGACGAGGATGAGCCAACTAAATCAACCTCGTGATTATTAGTTGTTTTATTCTCTGACATAAACACTTTAGTTGAATCTCGAACTGGCAGTTTAAGGACCAATCTTCTCCTATTTCCAGTACTCACGGGAGATTCAGAAAATTCATGGGACTTCACAAAATCTTCAGATTCTAAAGAAACCTCCTTCCCTTTCGAATCCCTGCTTCCCCCATTTTGCAAAGATATTTCTGATTCATCACTCTGGAGGCTCGAGTTTTGTAAACTGGACTCACCTTCTGATAAATCACCATCGGAACTATCTTCATCTTCGCCATCTGTAGCTGTTCCAGTAATTTTTGAAAACAAAGTAAGAGCGTTTCGAGCAGCAGCTCTTTGAGGTCTCAAAGCTTTCGACGTGGAGGATTTTCTTCTAGAAGTTTTCTGGCCCATCCTAGATTTCCTAGATCGGTTACTTCTAAAGGAATTGCCATCACATTCATCCAAGTTCCTCCTTTTGACACGTCTCCCAGAAGAAGTCATTACCTCAATCTGGAAAAAAAGAGGAACAGATAGGAAAATATGAGAGAGAAATCTGCAAAACTATGAAATAATGTTGCTCGGAAAACACTTACATCAGCCCTCTGCTTCTTTCTTCTAGATTTATGAACGCCATCTTTGCCCTCAGCCTCACTATCTTCACCACTACACTCCGGATCAATAGATGAACTAGAATTTATACTTCCTTGCTCACCCCCGGTGGAGTACTCTTCAGGAACATTATATTCTGAATCATTATCGTCACTTTGCACATCAATTCCTGGCTCCCAATCCATGGCATCTATAAATTCCGGCAGTGGCTCCACCAACACATCCAAGTCTGCCAGGGGAAGCATTTGATAATCTGGATCTAAGCTGAAGTCTGGCCCGACAGCAAATTTTATTGAAGGTGGCTTCCACTCTATGTTCAGAGCTCCTAACCGTCTCTTCTGGTACATAATCTGATAGGGTTCTGGATAGGGATTCATTCCTGGCATCCCAAGAAAACAAGGACTGAGAAAACGGAAAACGCCATATTATAGATATCAAAGTTGACTTGATCTGATAAAAACCTGAATCACAAAGGAGATCTTGCATATTTCTCCTATAGGGCAATAGCTGAGTCTCCTGAATCGGACAGCATTTAAATAAATGTTCAGAGAAGTATGCTTCAGCAAGTATACATCACAGAAAATTTAACACAACCGACTGTCACATAACATTCTAATATCACGGAGTCTAACTAGCCTTATACTGAAACATCGACTGACCGACTTCATTTCCGAAAGCGTCTATTTTTATTTTCTAATATATGTTTTTTGCTTTTCTTTATAAATTTAGAAAGCATAGATTGATACTTTCTCGGAACAATTTGACAGAAAACTTAAACTGGAATGTAAGGCCCAAGAAAAGCCATTAGTATCTCTAACATGTCCCCGCACATGAATGCCCCTTGAAACTTTTAAGAGACTCTACTATCATGTCAACAATGCCCAAAAAAATAGCTTCTATTATCACGGAATACATTAATAACTTTGAGTACGAACCACCAATAACAGGACAAAAGCTTTTCGAAATATATTCAACTTACCTGGTCAAGTACATTCCCATGGGTGTCTTGCACAAGGGGCCGATAATCACCAAGGAAGAACTGTGAAATGAAGTGATAGTATCACATTACGAGTGAATTCTTAAAAAAAAAGTATAATCGGCTAAATTAAAATATTATATTACCTGATCATACTTAGCATCCTGTTGGGATTCACCTTGGCCTGTGTTTAATATGTATAATTGACCAACATCATCAGATAGTATAATGGATGTCCCGTCCCTAATTTAATACCAGAATAATGGCGTCAGTAGGCCCAAAAAACTAAAAAATCAATAACAGGAGTTTGATGGTTATTCATTTTCTACTTACGATGAAAACTTTCCATCAACTAACTTGAAACGCGAAATCTCATAGATCTGGATAGGCATGCCCTCCCATATCTAGGAGAAGATAATATAGCAATACTTGAGAAAATAAATATTAGAAGCTAAAATGTGACTAAAAAATATCAAACTCACATCCCACACTATGGTTTTTCCGTCATAACCAGCGCTCATAGCAATTCGTGGGTTGAAAGGATGAACATCCAGCACATATGTCTGCCCAAAGCAAAAATGACCGGGGTTATAAGGATTATTTCCCGAATCACAACATAAAGAGAAGGGAGGGTGAAAAAAAAAAAAGAACTACTCACAGAATCAGTATGGCCGGTCAAAGAATGAACTAAGCTACCATCAGAAGCATTCCAAACACAGATTCTGCAATCTGTGACAAAATAAAAATTGTTAGGCACGTGTGAAAATTGTAATTTAGTACCCAACAAAAATACGGCAACGCGGTTAGTCATTTCATGCAGCCCCACAAATGATGTTCCTTCATATGATAAAATATACAAATGGATGAAGGAAGTTTCTTTAGACGTAATATGAAATATCATTAGTCCGGTCAAAATTATTCCGAAAAAAAAGAAAAGAAAATGCAGCTGCCAAAAGGATCCTCGAAAAGATCAATCCATGCCTATATAAATGCTAGAAAACAGGCTTAACTAATAAGTGCAGGAGAAAAAGAGCACATGAAATACGACAAACACACATATAGATACAACAACATTACCCATGATAGCTGCAAGGACAAAACGATTATCTAGGCTCCATACAATCATGTTCACACCACGAGGAGTTGGTAGAATTCGCTGACGTGGACCGCCTCTTGGAGGTAAAGAAGGCATTGGTGGAGGAGGAACTTTCAAATGATATGATCGAATCCAACGGCCAACTTTCCCCTAAGAAAGAAAATACAACTTTGTTCACATCCCTGATATTCCTGAGGGTGAATTTTCCAAAAATTAACAAGGGAGATTGAAAAAGAATAAGAAATGAGAGACTGTTAGCTTACATGTGATCTGCGTGATCTTGGAATCCATATAATAGCACTTCCATCTCGAGAACAGGTCACTATATTGTCGTGTGAAAGCCTGTAGACGTAAAATTACCCAAAAACCTAAAATAAGTCTAATAAACAAATGCGGTCCTAAGCCCTCATGCAAAGTGAAAGTACAACTTTCCTTAAAAAGAAAGCGCAAATACAACAGTAACAACTAAGGTATGACCATTAAAAGTCTATGTTGCCCGACAAGGATACAATGTCGGACATGGATACGGACACGGGAAACGCTATTTCTAAAATATAACCTTCATAAAATAGCCTAAAAATGGTATCCGACACGTGTCGGATACGGGTACGGGTACGGATACGCTAGTAAGGAGAAGTGTCCGTGTATCATAGTTAAAAGCACATACCATGAATTTCTAAACTTTGGAACATTATCTTCCTTCAAGCTGTCAGAGAGAGAAAATCTAGATGCCACAGCACAACCACTGCGAGAAATGGGAAGAATCTATGTCAGCATTCAAACTTCAAGTACTGTAATTTTGAACAGAACAGGCGGACGAACCTAAACTGAACATAATTGACGTCATTCTCATGACCAGACAAGACATCCATTTCATGATTTGGTTGGTCTGAATCATCTGTGCTGGGTTTACAAGCATTCCACACCTGCAAGCATCTAGTTAATACTAAAAGCATACAACTAAAAAGAACGATCATCATAATCTATTGTTGAACTAAAAGCATACAACTACGCATGAGAAACAATAAAATACAAGTATAATCAGCGGTTGTTAAGCTTACCCTAGCAAGATTATCTGAGCTTCCAGTCACGAATACAGTTCCATTAGCATTAAATGCACAGCAAAATATTTGTCGGCTCTGAGTAATGGTACTTGAAGATGGATTGTTGTTCTTTCCTGCAGCCAGTCCACTGTTCTTGTGAGTTTTTCAGTCGGATAAATCAGTGCATGAATCAGAATTTGCATTAAATATCAAAAACATAACCAACCAACTAAGTCAGAAGGCCTAGGTTTGTATATTCGTGGAGTGAAGCTGGAATTCCTGGCGTCCCAGATCCTACATGTTCCATCATCAGATGACCTGCAGAGTCCAGATATTATCAAAAATTAGAGAGAAAAAACCCATCTTAGGTGAACTAGAACATCGTATGAGCCTTACGAAAGAAGCTGGTAAATAGATCCAGGCCTTGGACTAAATGCTATGGCAGTAACTGCTCCACTGTGTCCGCGCAAAACAGAGATTGGAAGCCCATCTGGCAAACGCCACTATAAATATCCAGAAATATACATCACAGATCATGTTGAAGAAAATAAAAATGAGGGTTGCATGAGTGTATCTATAAACCCAAGATATAAGGCAGCAAATGAACCTTACCACTCGAATTATACAATCATTTGAAGCAGAAGCCACCAAGGCGTTGTTAGAACTTACAGCCAAGTCAGTGATGTCGCCCTATCCATGATAGAAAAAAATTATAAGACATAATCAACTAAACACAAAAAGACACATTGGATACATGTTTGCTTTGCTTTGCCACCCAGACTTACTTCATGTCCACGACAGCTGGCAAGGCAAAATGCAGTTTCCATGGACCAGATTTTTACGAGCCGATCATCTGAACCAGTAATGACATATCTCCCAGAGCGATCAAATATTGCTATTGAAAATAAAGGCAAAAGGCAGCTATAAGTCAATATTTTTCTTTAATTGAAACAAATGTCAATTGTAACATCTAAAATGCAATTTTATAGGCACTAATGACATTAAACTTCAATTGTAACATCCAAATTTAGTACCACAATAGACAGCATTTCTGTGTCCTCGGAGCCTCTTCAAGTTTTGCATTTTTTGTACCATAGTTGCTGGTTTTGCAATAGTATAACAAGCTGCACGAATAGACGGTGCACGGTGATGCCTGGAAAAACCACCCCCAATTTCTCTCAAACTCAGCCCACGAACTTGATCTGAATGCAAGTGAGGCCATCGCATATGCCTAGGCGGATGCTGGCCTAGAGCTTTGCCCTTATCTCTATCCTCTGAAGAAGACAACAATGCCAAAATTAGTCATAAATGTGAAAAGTTTTCCTCTAAAAAATGCTAAAAAAACAAACAAACTGTAAAGACAACGCAACTCTATTATGCGCTAAGGAAGTAATGACGGACTGTATCATATAAAAGAACAAATGACTCGTACGTAAATAGTTCAAGTGAGACTTAAATAAATGTCACCTACGGCTCAAAAGAGAAAAAGAGCCTGTTCCTAAAAGTGTAGGAACATCAGCAGCATTTAGAGCATTTCCACCCACCAAGCTTTGTGAAGGAGAGGCTGTATTAACTACTAATTGCTTCAAAAGTTTTACCAAGTGGTCCTTCTCAACGTGAGGATACCTAGAAAAATATATCTTGAAAAAGTCAACTATAGGAAGATGCACATATATCTTGAAAAAGCAGAATAAGTGAAATCAATATATTCAATACCTATCCACCAACTTATTGTAACTTAATGGGAACGATAGGCCATCGTCATTTTCATCCCCTGTAATTGCCCCGCCCCTTGAATACCAAGCATGATATCTCCTAGGCAAAAGCTGATTTTCAAGAAGTTCATTCCATAATTGTCCATATGTTCTATGACACGGCCCAGATGAAAGAAAATGCATAATCAAGAAGTAGACTTCTCTAAGATCAATATCTGTATCAGATTCCACTCTTGTCTCTGCATCTGCATGTTGAGCATTCTCATGCACCTTGCTAGAAAAATTCAAGGGCTTTATACCAACCAGTGGTACACTGCCTGGAGGGGCATACTTGCGGAGCGCCATATTCATGCAATAAAGACCACCAACCTAATATGCAGATTGATTCAAATCAATTTTAAAATGAAAATGAAAACATATAAAATAAGTCATTTAGAAAATTGCATGAGGAAAAAAAAAAAATATTTGCATTAAGAAGTCATTCAGCAGTTAATTGAAAGATCATCCAGGTGTTTCCTCAAGAAGAAACGTCCATGAATGTGGATATTGGTCAATGCAGGTACACAACTCATGCTAAATTTTTTAATAACAGAAGCCACAAATCATCTATTTTACTTTTTGGATAATTTAAGAGCTTCGAGCATTGAAAAATAAATGCCAGCCCTGTTGAAAAGCAGACAAAAACAGCCCAACTACTTATCTCTAGGCAAAGACCCATTAACAAAACAATAGACAATGAAGCATGATAATGCAACAGTGCCATCTCAAAAGCCAAAACGCTACAATTTAAAACAAGGGTTTAGGTTTACATTCCAATCTAAGAGTTCCAAGGTTAGTTAGACTGCCCAAATTAGGGAATTAGATGGAACTTTCAAAATAAGTATTTGTCAAATCTAACGGACTGCTTAAACTATAGGACCTTGTTTGAGAGGGAGAAGGAAGAATGAGGAAGTCAAGCTACACTGTAAGAAAGAATGACACAATACCCTGCTGTTTCTTTCTTCCATTTGAATACGCTATATCCTTCAAGGCTCAATCCTTTTGTAAGTTGCAGGAAAAAAACCTCTCAAATGAGTGTCAACAATAGAGATTATCACGGCAAAAGATTATTCCACATTGAAAGGTGTGCATGATTTTCTGCTTAATTTTTAGGTTCAAATAAATCTTGGAACAAGCTTGAATGTGAAAAGCACAATGACAAAAAAAACACCCACACTTCTTTCCACTCGAACCAAGCTATTTTTTTAACTCATGGGCAACAATTGGGCAACCTTATGTAGCATCTAAAAACCAACGCAGCTAGAGGTCATAAGTCCTCCTCACATGCCAAAATTGTAAGGCTGACATTGTCAACTATACTAGAGCATAGATAAATCCCACTAAACCACTTAAAATGCATCTCAAATTTCCTAAGCAAGAAGATTTCCATTTCAATCAGCCAGGTCCCCAGGGTCGGAGGCAGGGAGGGGCCTGGGGGGCCACAGACCCCAGCCACCAGAATCACCCCTACCAAGGATGGTTCCGGCCTCCCCTGCCTCTCGAAGATTCAAAGATCCGGGCCTCCAACCTCATAAGAAAAAACAGCCCAAGTGTAAAATCGGCCCCCTGAGTTGACGTATTCGTCATCAGGGTCCACTATCATGCAGATAAAATATCACATTAACATACTAATACAACAAAAACTATACCACCAAAATTACAATTCAGATAAACTAGAGTAATAAACTCATCACCAACAAGCAATCTAAGAACAATCAACAACAACAACAACAAGGCCTTACTCCCAAAATAATTCAGGGTCAACTAACATGAACCATCGTAAAAACCTGTAAAGCTCAAATCGCGTCAGCCACATAAACTCTCTCCCGTTACTCCGTCTTATCTACCACCAATCTAATCTAAGAACAATTACATTAACAAAATCAAAACTTTAAACATGAAACTTACCCTTCTTTTCCCTACTTGAAATCAGCCAGATGGATAATCCAAAGCCCCCTCTAACGACCAACAAATCACCAAATGCATTATTCTGCACAAATCCAAGAAAACCCTAAATTCATAATCACCACCCGAACAAAATCTCCACTCACCATCATAAAGAAAACCCCAAAGATTCAAACTTTACAATCAAATTCACCCTATAACAACCCCAATCTTCCACCCCAATATCAAATTACAAAAATAACGAATACCCAACACAAAGAAACATCGTCATTACCTCCAATGGGGTTCAATTCAGACCCCTTTCGCCTCCAATTGGAAATCCGGGATCGACAAACAAGACCATAAGATAAGAGAGTGTGGAGCACGCGCGACAAAAGGGTGTCTAGATTAGATTGACAAAGGAAGTTCAGTTGAGTTTGGAGCTTTGAAATTTGTTCTTCGTTTTTGGGTTATCTGAAAGAAACGAGAGTGTGGAGAGAAACGGAGAAGAGACCGAGAAGATGACTAAAACGGCAACGTTTTATAGCTTTCCTTCTTGCTTTCTCTACCTTTTTGTGATGCAATATTTAAATAGAGTTATGGAGTAAAAAAAAAATTAAAATATTATGGTTCCGGAATGGGACGCGTATACTGGTCCGTTTGACATTGTTTTTCCAACGACTAAAAATTATCGATGTCAGGTTTTCTAGTTAGCGTTTAGTATATGGAGAACTATTTTACAAGTTAAGAAAGATGCTTTCAACAAAAACGTATATTAGGAGTTAAATATGATATCTATTTTAAGCGACTTAAAAACTTTACCGTGAAGCTTATTAAAATTTTAGTTCTTCATGGGATAGAGAAAACAACACGTTTTGCCTTTTGTGTTTATCTACATTTAATTTGTAGCTACTTTTATTTTACTTAGGCCATATTTTACTACGTGTTTTCGATCTGACACTTTCCTTGAACGATATATAATATTTAAACAAAGTTGGATATGTAGAGAAGGAAACGATTAAAGAGAGTCTGGAGATAAAGAGAGAAGAGACCAGAGAGGAGAATGATGACCGGAACAACATCGTTTTATAACTTTACCTCATGTTTTGTCTATCTCGATGCTTTTTGTAATAAAGTAAAATATTTAAATATAGTTGGAAATTAAAAGAATTTTACAATATTATGGTTTGGGTGGGACAAATATACTAAGGTTCGGTTTGACATTGTTTTTTCAAAACCTCGAGATACGTTTTGTCGGTTTTTTAGCTTTTCATTTAAAAACAGCATTTACTATATGCAAAATTGTTTTACTTAAAAGGTGAGAAAATGCTTCCAAAATAAATAAAGTTTAAGCTTAGGACTCAAATATGAGATTTAGCTTAAGCAATCTAAATATTTTTTCATTCAAAGTCAAGTTTTATTGAAATTTTATTGCTTAATGAAATTAAGAAAGAGCGCATTTTGGCTTTTTCCAGTACATCTGCATTTAATTTGTAGCTATTTTAGCGCTTTTATTTTATTTATACAAGATTTTATTTCAACCTGATACTTTTCTTGAATGAAATATAATATTTAAATAGAGTTGGATATGTAGAGGAGAAAACGATTGAAGAGAGTGTGGAGAGAAATGAGAAGAGGCCGAGAGAGGAGGACAATGACCGAAACGACAACGTTTTATAGTTTTCCTTCCTACTTGTCTACATTGATGCCTTTGTGTGATAAATGTAAAATATTTAAATAGAGTTGGAAATTAAAATAATTTTAAAGATTATGGTTTGAGTGGGACAAGTATACTAAGGTTACATTGATTTTCCAAAGTCTATAAATATTGTAGGAATTTTTAGTTTTTCAGCTAAAAGTAATGTTTAGTAAGTGTTTTATTTAAAAGCTAAGAAATATGCTTTTAGAAAAAACGTAGAATTTGCAACTCTTGGGACAAATCATTACTCCGTCCGTTTTTAAATGTTGGTCGTTTTAAGGAAGTGTATTTTTTCACAAATGTGGTCGTTTTTGTCATTTATGGTAATAAAGGTTAGTGTTTTGTCGATTATGTCCATATGCTTATAGAGTTTTAAGGAAACAAGCAAAACAAGAGAAGTTAAAGGAAAGATAAATCAGTATTATGCATAATATAATTAATAATATCTTAATTCCTCATATTTTTATAAAAACGACTGACGTTTAAAAACGGATGGCGTATTATATAAGCTGACTTATATATTTTTTTTATCATTCAAGTCAAACTTTATTGATAATTTAATTGTTAATGAAATCAACAAAACTGATTTTGCCTTCTGCAGTCATTTGCATTTAATTTGTAGCTATTTTAGCTTTTTTTCATTTTATTTATGCCAGATTTTACTACACATTTTCAATCTAACACTTTCCTTCAACGAAATATAATATTTAAATAAAGTTGAATATGTAGAAAAGAAAATGATTGAAGAGAGTGTGAGGAGAAAGGAGATGAAACCGAGAGAGAGTACGATGATTGGAATGACAACGTTTTATACTTTTCCTTCTTGCTTGTCTACCTCTAGGCCTTTTTGTGTATGAGTATACTAAGGTCCAACTTGACATGCCTTTTCAATGCCTAGAGATATATTTGTCGGGCTTTTTTAGCTTTTCAGTTAAAAGCAGCATTTAGTATATGCAAAGCCGTTATATTTAAAAGGTGAGAAAAATGCTTTAAAAAAAAAAGACGTACCTTAAGCAACTTAAATATGTGTGCTCTCTATAAGTTAAAGTTTTCATTTTTTTCATATATTAGTACGCAAATATGAGATTTACCTTAGGAAACTTAAAACATTTACCATTCTAGTCAAGCTTTATTGATAATTATTTCTTAATGAAACCAACAAGACAACACATTTTACCTTCTATGATCACTTGTATTATTTTGTAGCTATTTTAGCACTTTTATTTTATTTATCAGAGATTTTATTAGTTTTCAATATAGCACTTTCCTTTGATGAAATATAATATTTGTTTTACCATGAAAGGATCAACAACAATTAATCCATATGAGATAACGGATTCGAGCATACCTTATTCGTTGAGCAGATCACTAATTATCTCAGAGTACCGGAAGCAGATATTAGTAACACGGTCTTATACCGCCGATTACAATCAACCACACGACGTTGGCCAAGGGAAGATCGATGAATCCAAAGATTAAAGCTGAAGATTAGTGAGAGATAAAGGAGGAATGAGGTGGCCGGCCGAATATGGAAAAGGAGGCAGATCTCCAATGTGTTTCTCTCTTTTTGGTATTTGAGTGATTAGGGTTAGCCTATTTATAAGTGGAGACACCTCAATTCTCCTCTAACACTAATGGGCCTCCCTAACTGATCCATCCCCAATTATCTCAGAGTAGCGGAAGCAGATATTAGTAACACGATCTTATACCGTCGATTACAATCAACCGCACGACGTTGGCCAAGGGAAGATCGATGAATCCAAAGACTAAAGCTGAAGATTAGTGAGAGATAAAGGAGGAATGAGGTGGCCGGCCGAATATGGAAAAGGAGGCAGATCTCCAATGTGTTTATCTCTTTTTGGTATTTGAGTGATTAGGGTTAGCTTATTTATAAGTGGAGATACCTCAATTCTCCTCTAACACTAATGGGCCTCCTTAACTGATCCATCCCCAATTATCTCAGAGTAGTGAAAACAGATATTAGTAACACGGTCTTATACCGCCGATTACAATCAACCGCACGACGTTGGCCAAGGGAAGATCGATGAATCCAAAGACTAAAGCTGAAGATTAGTGAGAGATAGAGGAATGAGGTGGTCGGCCGAATATGGAAAAGGAGGCAGATCTCCAATGTGTTTATCTCTTTTTGTTATTTGAGTGATTAGGGTTAGCTTATTTATAAGTGGAGATACCTCAATTATCCTCCAACACTAATGGGCCTCCCTAACTGATCCATCCCCGATTATCTCAGAGTAGCGAAAGCAGATATTAGTAACACGATTTTATACCACTGGTTACAATCAACCACACGACGTTGGCCAAGGGAAGATCGATGAATCTAAAGACTAAGCTAAAGATTAGTGAGAGGTAAAGGAGGAATGAGGTGGTCGGCCGAATATGGAAAAGGAGGCAAATCTCCAATGTGTTTATCTCTTTTTGTTATTTGAGTGATTAGGGTTAGCTTATTTATAAGTGGAGATACCTCAATTCTCCTCTAACACTAATGGGCCTCCCTAACTGATCCATCTCGTAGGATGGGCTTGACCTGTTTCATTTCAGACGTATTTGATCAATTCAATCCATATCAATTAATCCTAACATACCATAATATTTATGCAAGAGAAGAGCGATGAATTAAACACAACGTTTTGTAACTCTACTATTTGTTAGCCTCGATGACTTTTTGTGATAAATTAAATATTTAAATAGAGTTAGGCAATTAAAAGAATTTTCAATTGTTATGGTTCCGGTTGTACAAGTGTACCAGGGTGCGATTTGACATTGCTTTTCCAAAGTCTAGAGATATCTTTGTCTGATTATCTAGTTTTTCAATTGAAAGTATCGTTTAATATCTGCAAACTTGCTTTACTTAAAATGTGAGAAAAATACTTTCAATAAAAACGCAGTTTACGCAACCTAGTGGAATCTCTATAATTTTATTTTTTTCACATATTAGAACTCAAATATGAAACTTACCTTAAGCGACTTAAAATCTTTACCATTCAACTCAAGCTCTATTGATAATTTAACTCTCAATGAAATTAACAAAGCAACGCAATTTGCCTTTTATAGTCATTTGTATTTAATGTGTAGCTATTTTAGCGTTTTTATTGTATATATGCGAGATTTTATTAACATTTTCAATTTGACACTTTTCTTTAATATTTACATAGAGTTGGATTAAAATATTATGGTTTTGGTTGTACGAGTATACTAAGGGCCGATTTTTACATTACTTTTCTAAAGTCTATAAATGCCTTCGTCAGGTTTTCTAGTTTTGCAATTAAAAGTAGGGTTTAGTACATGAAAATAATTGTGTTTACTTAAAAGCTGAAAAAAATGCTTTCAAAAAAAACGTACAATTTGCAGTTTTTTGGACAATTTATTGTTACAACTTACATAAACGACTTAAAATTCTTACCACAAATCAAACTTTATTGGAAATCTAATTTTTAATGAAATTTGCAAAAGACGCATTTTTCCTTTTTTGGTCTACTATATTTAATTTTCATCTATTTTAGCATCTTTTGTGCCAAATTTTATTATTTTTAAGTTGTCACTTTCCTTTCCTTTGTATTTGTTTTAACAATTTTTTAAAAATTTATTTTTCTTCTTTTTATTAATTAAAACTCTTTTTTCTTGAAAAAGGTATTTGAGTTTCTTAATATTTTCAAAACACTATTAGATTATTATATCTATATATATATAGTTTATACTTAATAAATTTATTATTATACATTAAATTTACTATATAAATTATAACCAGCCCCAATAGTATATTTACATACATTAGATTTCTCACATTACTTTTTCAAGATCACTTTTCTTCATAAAAGTTGTTTCTCCCTATATTAATATCAAACGACCGGGAAATTATTATAGGCTATTGGATGGTGGTCTAAGCCAACCAAATATTGCATATGGAGGGATATCCTACAATTTTTAAAACTTTTTGTGGGACAACAACCCCTTAGATGGCAATGTTTGATTGTCTTGGACCTCCATCTCATGGAGGTTCGGGAGCCTACAATAAAATCCCCTTGCAACCCTAGGTCACATGCATTGAATTGGTCAAACAACGTTGTATTTCACTCGTAGTTACAAAGTTGACAAATGATGAAATTTGATATTGATTAGTTTTTGTTTATTTTTTTTCAGGCTCGCCACATGACATTTGTGGACCCTCTATATATTAAAGGATTTTTTTTCCTTTTCACGTGTATTACGACTCAAATATAAGACCTACCTTAAGCGACTTTAAAATCTTTACTATTCAAGTCAAGCTTTATTGATTACTAATTTGATTCTTAATAAAATCAATAGAACAACACATTTTACCTTATACTCTATTTTTAATTTATAGCTATTTTAGCGCATTTTATTTTATTTATGCCAGATTTTATTACTCGTTTTCAATCTGAAACTTTCCTTTACGAAATATAGTACTTATTTTTATCATTTTTTCCAAAAGTACTTGAACTTGAGAGGAAAAAAACATTACTCGAACTTCTTAATATTTTCAAACTACTATATAATAATTATATTTATTATTTCGGTTCATTATCAATATCAAACAAGTGAGATAAAATTTAATCATATGAAAAGAGACACATCATAATTAAAAAAAAGCAACCATAACCCTACACCACAATTAATAATAGTTAATACTGATACTGCATACATAAAATTAACAACCTCCAACCGATTAATTACTACATATGATATGCGTTTAGCCCATAATGTTTTATATAGTTTGGCCCAGACTTCTTAGGCAGCTGAAAGTGTTTGAGGCCCAAAAGAATTCCCCAAATATTGAGATATTGACTATTAATAGTTGACTATACATTTTATTATTGTTATCTAATCATTTGATATAATACTAATTTGTAAACTAGAGTTTAGGCTTGTTCTCTTTTACCGAACAGAACAAAATTGAAATGAATGGAACTGAATTATTAATTAATTATCTAATAAATTTTGTATAAATTATTGAATTGAGAAACGATTAATGTAACATATACATATTTTTCTCAAAAAAAGAAAAAGAATGTAATAATGAAGTTTACTATAAATGTTATTAGTATCAGGACGTGAAATGCTTGGAAGTGAGTATCAAACAACTATCAGCAAACAACAACTAGCTAACAACAATAACAACAGTTAACTGCAAACAGGAACAACTGTAAAACTAACAGCAACAACAACAGCTAACTGCAAACAACAACAACTAACAACAACAACTGTAAAACTAATAATAACTCCAAACAGGTCCCAAGGGGTAATATTGGTTTTTGTATGAGGAATTGGAGGTGTGAAAAGACTAGCCTCAATATTTCATACTGCATCGATTTTATTATCTCGTTAATAAAAAGTTTGTATATATTATTTCATTTATCGACATCATTATATTTCACAAACAAAAGCTTCTTATCTGATAGAGTTGAAAAGGACTTTTAATTATTAACGAGAGGTTTAATTATTTTGTAAAAAATGAAATGAAAGAAACTGGAATACTTCACAATAATATTGTATTAATGCACCAAATTCCATCAAAACTCTGAAATTGACGTGTAAGATATATCCTTACCTAAACATTAAAAATAATAATACAAAATCTATCAAAAAATAATAAAATAATAATACAAAAACATGTATGACCCTATATTATCTTCACATTAAATTTCAAAAGTTTGTATAAGAAAATTAATTTTTTTTTTATATTGTCATAAGACCTACGTCTTAAAAAAAAAAAAAACCCAGTGTATATAATTTTTTTTTGGATATACATAGGTATTTTTCTTTATCAGATAGATTTATCACCAAACATTTCTTAATTAGTCGCCAAGCTTATCCAATAACCTATCATACACACATAATTTAATAATCAAACAAGTAATAAGAATATAAATTGAATCCAACTACTACACAATTTTATTTCTTTTTAATTTATTTCAATCAAACAAAATTTCTTTCTCTTATAATAATCTCATTTTCATTCAATCGATTCTCCACATATATTCTTTTTCCAAATCTCCATGATTTATTAGCAATCTTTATACGATTCATATGCTGCTGGTTCTCCATCAATATTTCTTCTTCATTGGTCATATTGTTTTCTAGAACTTGTTTTTTCTTTTTTTTTTGTGTTCTAAAATATTTCTTGAATCGGGTGGAAATGTTGCATGCTGCAAATCATTGGCGGAACCAGAACTATGGAGCATTTGCCCATGCAGAAGATAGTCTACAACCATTTGTATCCGGTAGTAGTAAAACTAGTTCTACAAACTATTTCCCTTATATCCATCAATCCGCGGTAACTTCAAATATGTGTTTGGATGCGGAAATTGATCGACTTTCTTGCCAAGTGGATGATCGTCTGAAACCATCACTCTCAAAGTTGATTTTGATAGACGAAAATTATATACAAGTCTCTTGCGCTCCTCCATCCACCACTACTCCAAAGGTTAACTCGGGTGCTAGCAACGATGGATGTTCTTCCCAAACGAAGGACTATTTGAAACCACCCCTCCCGGAGTTGATTCCATTAGCTAGGAATCTTACAGAGCGCTCGTGCACCCCACCTCCATCCGCCACTCCTACAAATATAAGCTTGATGCCACCCTCTTCCCAAATGGAGGACTACTTGAAAGTGCCCCTCCCAGGGTGGATTTCGATGACCAAGAATTCTACGGACCTTTTGTCCACCCCTACATCTGCCCCAGTTGCAAATATCATTACTTCAAAGGCGGAAGTTGACGACAAAAAGTGGAAGAGAAGAATATCAAATAGGGAATCTGCAAGACGTTCGAGAATCAAGAGGGAAAAACATATGAAAGATTTGATCGATGAGAAATCGATGTTGGAAAGGAATTTGCATGAAAATAAGCACAAGGTTGTTGTTTTATCTGAACGTCGTTGCATGGTTGAACTCGAGAACAAAATATTAAGGGATGAAACTGTCAAATTGAGAGAGTACTTGAATTATTTGGACAAGATTACGGCAAGTTCCAAAGAAAATGACAATAATTTCAATGAGCCGATTATGGATCATGTTTATTCAAATTGCAAGGATACTCTTTCAACTTTGCACTCAAACACCTAAACACCATTTAAATTTTCATAATGATTTTTCATTTAACTTGTTTAAAATGTAATAGTTAACACTTTATATGCATTTCTAAATACTCTATGTGAAGCTGAGTTAAGGTGATGAAAAAATTGTAATCAAACGATGTGTTATAAAGTTTGTCTTGAAAGTCTTAGAACTTATAAATGTTAGAGTATTTGACATTATTTCATCCTTTTTTATATCAGAATAGCAGATGATGTAGTTAGTTAATCTTTTCAACTTTTATTGATTAAGTTTCTAGTTTTTCAATATACTTAGCAAAAACTATAAATATAGAACCATGAAGAATTAATGTAGGTCTATTTAAATTGGGATTGGAATTTAAAGTTCAAGTCGATCCCAATTCTCTTCGAGATCAACTAAATTAATAACAAAATCAATTCGTCAAGATGTGAACACGTAATCCAATCTAACCCGAACCATATGATTAATAAATTTGGATATATTACAAGTTGTATCTTCTTATTTGAGTAATGTTTTTGGGTCAATATTATTTGACATATCAACATCCGAACTATATATGATTGAGCTGAAAATTGAAAGAAGAGTTAATTGATTAGCTAGCTTTAAATGACATCTCTACACATGTTCCGCTAAATGTAGATCTTTTCTTAGGTGGGAGAAAAGTGTTATTATTATTATTTTTTATTATTATTATTATTATTATTATTATTATTATTATTAATCCATCTTTGGCTTGTAGTGGATTTTTTAATTCAATCTTTTTACATTGACTTTCTTTAGCAGAACACTTAATTGTAAATAAAAATTCTACCAATTAATAAGTAATTGGTATAGTAGTGGTATAAGATTGTGCTTGGTAAGAAGGTTTATGGACCAATTCTTCATAACGGAAACCGGAAGGAATTTAGATATTATAATATTTAGAGCTCCAAATCTGAAATAGTCGGTCCAATATGAATTCGGAAACCTGATGGAAAACTAAAAAGTAAATAAAAACTACATTTTTAAAACTTTTCATAAAGTTATATATATTTATCCCGATTCAGAAATAGTAGCATGAATTCAGTGGCAACTCGTAGTTTGATGGAATTATTAAACATTGTGGACTAGAGAGTTGGTTCATAATATATTAAATATTTTTATCTTTTGTTCCTAAATTAGCTAATATAACTGCTCACGTTGTTAGACATCATGCCTTTATCAGTTGCTAATGATTATGTTAGTTTTTCTATTTGTGTTAAATAGTAGCACTCTAAAAATTGGTGTTAAATAGTCCCTCAAACAGTTAAACGAGATAGGTATGTAAATTCATGAAGTAAATTAACTTTTTTTTAGACAACTTCATAAATGTGTGATATTTTCTATTTTACCTTTTTTTGATAAAAACATACATTTTCCACTATAAAAGAAAAAGAAAATCATCAAAATTACAAAAACTATTGTAACCAAATGAAAGAAAAAAAGTAAATCACATTAAAAAATTTCGAAAAATGGAATTCCAAATTAATTCAAGTATTTATCCAGAAAAGGAATCAATTTTTTTGTAAATCTAATAATCCATATTACACCGTCCATATATCTCTCTTCCATCGTAATCGCTCTTCGCTCTAATTCAAAAATATTGTTTCTCTTCATTTTGAGCTTGAATAATTAAGGTACAAACTAAAAAAACTACAGATTACAAATGCAAATCAAACTGGAAAAATAAAAATATGCAACGCATCAAGAGTTGGAAAAATCAAATAGTATAAATCCAGTGTGCATTTTTGTTGCATATTCAGGTTGTTGTTTTGTGTTAATGATGAGATGGTACATTTAATTTCCGTGATTGTTCATCTAACTTATATAAGGTTTTGTGACTCAAATCTTGACACCTATTATATATTTATTGGAAAAGTTCAAAACTTTCTAGCTTGACATCTAGAATGTATAAATGATTTTTCTAAAATGAAAAACTAAATGAAATAGACTATGATATGGATATTATATTTTACAAAGAATTTTTTTTTTTAATCTAATATGATAAATGTAACAGTTCATTATATCATTTGTCAAAAAACAGAAAAAACCTTCTTCACTATATCATAATTATATAACATAAATCACATAACACAATTAATATCATTTATTTATAGAATAAATAATATGATTATTTTCAGAAATATAATATGATTATCTTACCCAAAAAAATTAAAAAATATATATGATTATAACACGATAAACAATATTATTTGTGTGAAGCAAACTCAAGGGCCTACATCATCTATCTAATAATTATTTTAAATGAGATACAAGTCAAATGTAAAGAATATTTAACATCTCTATCCCTTATCAAAATTCATGATATACTTGAAATATTAAATGAAGTAAATTTACATAAAAGATAACTGGAGTAGCTTTCATATTATAGACAGAAAAGTACAATGTCTAATTTATTAAAGCTACATTTAGATCTCCATCAAAAAAAAGAAAGAAGAAGCTACATTTAGATCTCTGAGTCTGTATTCTATGATTGAGAAAATCAGGTTTGAACCACATCCGATATGAATAGTCGAAACTCCTAAACACATCACATAATTTATTTGTTAAATAAATTTGATAACTAACAATAACAACGAATAATAAACAATAAACAACAACATGGATGAAAGATTATGTTGTCAGGGATGAAGCCGTGGTTCGGTATTCAGCAGGCAAGGTCATGTCGTCAGCTGGTGCTTATTTGCTGTCATGGCCCATGTTTGAACGTCGAAATAGCAGAAATGCAAGCATCATTTTCTGGTTTGAAGACGGTTCAGGAAGCCGGATGGTCCAAGAATGAGCTGGAGATGGATAGACTAACCAAATATCAATGCTCTTAAGGGGCGAGAGATAGTTGCAAAGTCAGGTTCGATGGCGGTTGATGATCTTCTCCAATGTATAGTTAAGGCGTTTTTCTAATGTTCATTTTTCCCATACAGAGGGGGCAACGCCGTGGCACACGCGTTGGCTCAATGGGTAAAGAACCTCCAGGAAGACACAACCTTAGCTGAAGTCGCTGTCTATTGCGAAAGCTAAATTGTTGCAGTTATTTATAATCTTTATTGCGGTAATCTTTCTCGAGTTAATGTAGCTTTTCTTCTATTAAAAAATAAGCCCAGAATACGTAAGCTCGATAATAAAAAACATGAACCACAAACTTCTTTTATAGATCATTATTAGATTTACATGAAAAACATTTATTACAATCCATGGATTAGCTCTCTATAAAACTAGTTTTTTAAGTACTATTTACATGGCTTTAACAAACCTTTTCTGGGTTTAGAAGACAAGTTTTCAGGTTCCACCATGGCTCATATTCCAGAACTGAACTTCATGCTCAAGAACACGTAGGAAAGTTATTTCAGCTTTTGCAAGAACATCATCTGAAGCTTTCGCGAGACATCGATTGGCAATTTTCTGGAGAGATTGACAGTACTCACCAAAATTTTCATTGCCCCACCTTTCGCAAGTCTCCTGTAATTCAGGTGGGGTGTTGTTGCCATCTCCCAAACAGTGGGCAAAGCTCTCTTGGTATACTGCTTCGATGGTCGAAAAGGCTGTAATGGCAACGGCATAGTCGACCTCTGGTAACATCAACCTTCCCAGAAACCTGAAACAGAGAGTTTGGAATTTTTATAAGAGACGAACAATTGGAATGAACAAAAAACACCTTATATTACAAGCTTGCCGTCTGTTTGTTTCTTTGTGTTAATATTTTTGTTAATAAAAGCGGACATAGAGTGCTCAGTTAGGATTAAGACGTTTTGGAAGACACGTACAGGCTACCACCAGTAGCAACAGAAAATAACTAACAACAAATGATAACAACCAAACACGCCATTAGCATGCAAAATGCACCTACTAGTAAGGAGCTCTTTTGATTTCGTTCCAATTCAACTGGAAATAAAGTTCAGAATAAAGGGTAAATTTTTCAACTCGTGATCACTTTGCCTCGAGACATCTTTAGTTAAATGAATCAAGAAAGATACTACGCATATAACTAGCTAGTGGTTCTTTCATGTGCCAATCTGTGAGACAAGACGTATCATTTCGGACCAGTTCAATTAAAAACCAAGTTGAGAGACTAAAGTAAAGACCCAGAATTAATTTGGGAGCAAACCGAACCCTTGTAAGCAAGAGTTACCCTTTACGTAAAGGGTATCTAAAGATCTTCTTGCTCCTGAAACTTTTGATTTTTATTGAACACCACCTATGACATTGAAAGCTTTCAATATCAATCGAAATCAATTACGCCCTTGATAGGGGATGTTAACATCAAACACTGGCTAAAAGAATATTACTCAGTTCATTCGGGTCTGAAATTTCATTTCTTATTAAGTTCGGAAATAAGAAGTTATCGGTACTTACAGGCTATATCAACTTTTTAATAAAATCGCATTAGTAGAGTTTATATTCATAGCCAAATTAGCTTAGACCTTAAGGTATGCTATTGTAGCTAATCAATGGCTCCATGTATCAAATTAAGAGATCAAGCAAAAAAATTAAGGCTTACGCGACGCAGTGTACAGATTTAGAAGAAAGTATTTATTGCAACAGATGCATGATCAGTTACGAACATAAAAGCAAACATGAAAAACATCAACATGAATCAAAAAAGTTACCTGCAATAATCCTGGTTTGTCTTATGAACAACGGCATTAGAAAGAGGAACATCCCATTTCAAGGCCTCTGACTTGAACCAAGCAATCTCATCATTCAAAGAAGCTAAACCCCCCAGTATTATCTCCATATCATTATCCTGATCATCGTCCTTCTTACCAGCTCTAATCAACAAACTTGCCACAAAAGGAACAAAATTTCTCACGAACACGTAATCCTGTCCCTGCAATTTTAAGTCGTGCTCCAGTAAAATTTTCACCCAATTTCCAATAGAACTTGACATATTCAACTCTTCAAAATTCTTAACTAAAAACAACAATAATAAGTAGTGCATAAAAGAAGAAGCGGAATCATAAAATCCCTGCAGTTTTAGCTTCTATGTCAGTCAAAATTTCCCCCAATTTATAAATAGAATTTCACATAGACAGCTCTTCAAATTCTTAACAACGAAAACAATGACAAGTTCAAGCTCATAAAAGAGAAGTGAACAAGTGACAAATTATGAATGAAAGCTAAGTTACAAGCAAGCAAGTTCACTTCTTTAGACTACGAGTTAGTATACTGGTTGTACAAATTATGAATGAGCTACCACTTATGCAGCGGCAAGGACCCGCAACTCTCGAGTGGTTTAGTTGTAGTAAGGGTAGTAGGATTAAGATCAGAAGATTAAGTGAAGCGACACCTCGAAGTGCTATTCTATTAGTAAAGGGCTTTTCTTGCTTGTTCAGTAAAAAGTCGCGCTAGATGGCAGCTAGCTGAGGACCCGAATGAAACTACTGCGCCTCTATCATTTGGCAACCAAGAAAGAAATGGGACGCGTAAAAGTTACTTTGCACGTTGCACAATAATGAAATCCCGTCTATTTCTAGTAGAACTTGAGCTAATCAGCTCTTCAAATTCTCAATTATAACAACAACAATGAGAAACTCATAAAACAAGAAGCAGAGTTGAAAGATTCCTGCAATTTAAACTCATCCTTGAGTGAATTTTGTTATTAGAGATTAATACAAAAGATGATGTTAGCTTTAACTATCAGCTTGGTAAAAGAGCGGTCCAGTGTTCGAGGTGTTAGTTCAATCAGTTAATAAGATATCCGACAAGAATGAAAACCAAGAAACCAAAATTAACTAACCAGCCATCTCTTAAACGACTCGAAATCGACAGAACCATCACGAATAGTAAGAAGAAAAGGGTGTTTAGTAGCTCCAGTATACAGGAGAAGATGTTTCTTCTTCCATTGATCAATAACTCCAATCTTATCTTCTCCTTCCCTCGTTTTCCCCTCCATTTCCGATCAATCGAATGTTGCAGGAGTTGCTTATAGTTGACTTATGTCTTCAACATTTGGATCATTTATATTCACACGTGTTTATAGACAATGCCACATGTCTGCACCTCCACCGCTTCCCGCCACTCACCACCCAACTTAACTAATAATCTAAAAAAACAAAGTGTACAAACCGCCAATTTCTCCTTAAATTTGTTCAAAAATACACTTAACTTTTTCATGTATAGCAACCATTTATTCATTCAACTATTAAAAAAATAAAATATACTTATTGAATTTTTTGCTGCTAACTTGTTACAAACTTATTTGATATATGATTGACGCTTGTACAAAATACTCTTATATTCATGTTTTTTTTTGTGAAAGACCAAAATATCACCATTAGTAGGGAGATGGAGGCAAATAAATGAGGTATTGTAGTCATTTGCACCAAAAAATGTGACGTGGTAGTATTTTATATAGTTATCGAACAATGTGTTAAACAACTTTCTACCAAGTCAGCACAAAAGGACTCAATAGGCTTAATTTTCAATAGTTGAAAGATTTAATAAATCGGCTCGAAAGTTGAAGGACTCAGGTGACTTTATGGACAAGTTTAAAAACTTGTTCTGATTTATGCTTTCAAAATAAGTTTCATTTGATTTTGGCGAATTTTCAAAAAAAGAATTGTGATTTATGGTTTAGCCAAAAAAATGAGTGTATACTTTCTTTGCACAAGTGAGCAAATGATTGATTTTTTTAACATAAATAAAAATAGTTTTTGCCTAAATATTTTTTTAAAACACCACTGTATAATTAAATAATAATTTCTTTGTTGAGCGGCTTTCTCTTCTACATACCCTACTCTAATTAAAAAAGTTAATTAATAATTTTTAAATCCTAAAATAAAATTCTTTAACTTAAACTAAAATTATAAACTGAAAATGCTGATATAAATAACGTGTTATCAAATTATAAGTTTTACAATATAAATAATATTTTTCACCTTGTGGAGTCCGTTTTGTCAATCACCTTTATACTCAGCATGGCTTCTGTGGACTCGCTGTTGGGGCTTTGATGGGGCCAGGCCCAATGGTCTCGTTACGCTCATCATTTACTATTGTAAAATTGTTCCTCTTGATACCATAAAATATTCTTTCACCTGCATTTTTTATTTGGTCAAAGTATTTGTTTTTTGCTTTTTCATTCACACTTTCATGTGATAGATTTTGAAAAAAGAAATATATAATGCCGACTAACGAATGGATTATAAAGAAATTAACATATACAGATTAAACACAGATTATTACGACATGATTAAACATCATTATCTAGTTTATAAATGGTTTCATACATCACAAATTCTTTCAAACTTTAATATTGATTGTTCTCTAAACTTTTAAATATTTCTTTAGCATTCTATAGTTATTTAAAGTAATAATTATAAATTCTTTAAATTTACATGAGAGAATAAAAGCGGATAATGAGATGTGATTTACAAATTTAAAAAGTGAATATATATCGATTTAAATAAGTTTGTGTGACCAACACTTGAAACAAATTTAAGTGGTAAATAAATCACTTTAAACAAATTCAGGAAGCTAATAAGACATCTTGTAAAGTTTAGAAGTCATTCTACTTTTTCAATCACATAAGCTTGTGATGTATTTGTCCTTTATAAATCATATATAGTGGTGGGGAGATATGAAATCAATTATTCTCCACGAAGATACTCAAAAATTGGATTCACATAACCGTTTAAGCTAACTGAAATATGAGAAAGAAAAATAATGAGTTCACAATATTTCCATTTTCAATATGAGATATACTATTGATATAATCAACCGAAAAACCGAAAAATACTGTTTGTGTTGGAATAAAATATTTCAACATCTCCAACTTCCGCAAATGAGTTAACAAAACACGATAAGAATAATTAATATATCAAACCTACAATTAAATAATAAAAGGTAACAAAACACACTAAATAATTCGAAAAGTTCTAAAAGAAATACTCCCAAGCAACGAGGGTGCTCCCCTCTAGTTTAAAATATATGTAATACACCAAAGCAGCTACTTATTCAACTTCCTACATATATTTTTTTAAATCATGGAATGCGTTAGTCTTTCAAATAAATCAATGTACACTTTTAATAATTAACTAATTAAGTCATCTTCCTATTAATATTCCCCGCCCCTTCCCATTTTAATTGGAAGTTGACTTAATTAATGTATAATTTGCACTTGAAATTATCCAAGAAATTTGGGTGTTCGTTTCAACTTTTAAAAATCACAAATAACTTGTATATTTTATCCAAAATTAAATAACTCTTCATTTTTATGAATTTTTTTTATACTTTTATCAAATTTCTTTAAATAACCTTTTAATTTCAAAATGGATAGTTTACATCTTCAAATGCATGAATTTAAAAATAGAAGATAGTTTGTAACTTTTAGATAAGCATATTTCCAAAATTTAAGAAAACAATTGAAATTTCAAGAGAAATTCCAAATCTTTTTAAGCAGGATTAAAAAGAATTAATCAACTCATATCATATGAGTGACGTTGATGGTATGATAATTTGATGACCTCATTTTATGTATACTAATTTATTTATTGAAAAAAAAAGAGAAAAAATGTGTGAAAGAGTAAAATAGTCTGGCCTGTAAATGGTGTATAAAAGAAAGACAAAGAGATTTGGAAAACACATCTCAGACTAGTTGGGAAATTAGTCGGTACAAATTGAATTTTGAACAACTCGGCGAATTTAAACTATCAAATTTATTCAAATCGGATTCTCAATTTGAGCGACTAGGAAGGACCTAAGCGGCAAGGCGCTTTTCATTCAAAATAGTTCTCCAACGTATGCTTTGGTAAGTAACTTGAATCTTTATCCATTCCATTTTAAGTTTTTTTATTTTCTGAAAATGAAAAATATTTTCATGTACTGCCTTAGACATGAAAATGTTTCCACGCTGTTTCACTTAGGATATACAATATTTATACCAAAAGTAAGAAATATTAGGATTTCAGTCACCTGAATCCGGCGATTGGTGCTCAGAATTCGATGGCCAACCACCGGCGAAGGTTAAGACCGAATAATGGTGGACGGCAGTAGAAATTAAATAGGGAGAGTGGTGATAAATTTAAAAATTTTGAAAAAAATATTTTACTGCATCAAACATAAACTGTTTATTATCTTCCTACACCGAAACAAACTCTGTAAAACCATAAAAATATTTATATACCACAAAATTTTCCTCCAAGAAACGCTAAATGATATTTTACTTGTTTTGAGCTAGCAGATTTTAACTATTGAAATTGAATTTTTGGCAGGTGAAATTTGAAAAATGTGTGAAAATTTGGTATTTTACATGGATGATCCAAGCCCAGCAGATTACTCAAAATTCTTAGACGATTTGCGAAGTAACTTGACAAGTTACCGCATTGAAAAATACAATTTACCCGTTCTTGGTGCTAGATCTTGTGTGGATACACAACCTTATTTAATGGTTGATTTATTCTACAATGAAGAAACTTTGACCCTAGCATTAGATGTTGTTGATCTTAATCTTGTGGCTTTTAAATGTGGAAACAAATCCTCATTTTTTTCTAACACTGCATATTTGAAGGATCAAATTTTCATCGAAACCGAAATCAAAGTCGAATTGGCATTCACTAATTTGTTTGAGTCTTTAGGCCGTCGAGACAGTGTGGCATTGGGAATGGTTGTACTGCATAATGCATTTACTTGTCTCACTTCTAAAGTTTACGTGTTCGAGTCGCTGATTAAAACTAGCCTTTTGATGGTGATCGGGGTGGTTTGTGAGGCGACCCGATTCAGGGTTATTGAGGATGCTATCATAAGTGCTTTTAATGCAAGTATACTGTATACCGTGAAGATGACTAGTTATGCGGATAATTGGGTCGATTTGTCAAAAAATATTCAGCAAGCTGAGGATAACGGACAATTTTGTTGCCCAGTTTTGTTGCAAATTGATTGTGCTACTACTATGAAGGTCACCAACGTTGGACAAGTTCAAGGAAAAATGGGAATCTTGATTAAAGATTGTTAATCTCGAAAGATTTTACTCTGCGCATGACATACTAATGATGTAGTATGAGTTAATCTCGAAAGATTTTACTCTGCGCATGACATACTAATGATGTAGTATGACACGTATAATGTAAATCTTCTCTATTAATTTTTGGTAACTCTACATGTTATGTTTCGTTTTTATGCATCTTTTAGTATGATTCTACTTTTTCATTATTTTCATGTCGAAATCTATCTGTTGTTTTCCTTTTTCTTTCCTAATTATAGTTTGGTAATTTCGGCCTTCATTTTAAGAAATAAATTTATTTCCCGTAATTTACCCTTTGCTCATATTGCACTCTATATTCATCAACTATATTCATGCTTTTCCTTTTTATCAATCTATAGTTCAATTATTTTTTAAGAAAAAAGAGAGAGTTTAAGTAGCAAAATATGAATGAAGGTAAAACTCAGATACTATGGATATATGTGTGTGAAATGTGCACATCATATATCCATTTTACCATGTGTGTTTAATCATTTAAGAGCATCCCCAAGAGGCTCTATATTTAGGCTCCTATGAGCAACTTCAACACTATTAGCTATTTGCCTCTCTAAATTACTATAAAATATTAACTAGCTAAAATTTAGCTAGCTAAATTTGTATTTTACTCCAATCATGCTAGCTATTTGACTCTCTACATGATTAGTTTATTATTAAAATAAATGAAAAAGAAAAGTAAAAAAGAAAAAAGGAAAGCAAATAAACAAAGAAGAAAAGAGAAAGAAAGATTAAAAAATACAAATAGCTAGCCAAATTGGTTAGTCAAATTTAGCAAGTGAAGTTGGCTCTCTAAAAAAATTAAACAGCCACATCACCTTGTTGGAATGACATCCTAGCTATTCAACTAGCTAAATTTAACTTAATAGTTGTTTAGCCAGTGATGTTGGAGTTGCTATGAGTTAAAATTTGAAGAGTTTGGGTAAAAGAGCCTCATAGTCACTTCTCAAGAAACATATTCTCTCATCCTCCTAGTTTATTATTTAATTTTTCACTATTGGTGATCTCTCTCATTTTTCTATTGGTAAATATAACAATAGAAAATAAATTTAATAATAAAAAATAAATTAGGAGTTATGTTAAAAAGTATTGTTGGAGATAGTAAAATTTAGAGCCTCCCTACATAACTAAGAGTCAATATTTTATATTATTTTTTAAGAGTGAGCTAGAAGTCTCTTGGAGATGCTCTAATGATGTTATCATGATTCGAACTCTCAACCTCTCGTTCTAATAGACTCATTTGATGTTGAGAATTAAGTTAATTCAATCAAGATATTAAAGTGATAAACGAGATATAATTTGTAAATGAAGTTCGACGAATATTGCCTACGTCTTCGAGAGCGATGAACGACTTTTTATTATGAATTTAGTGAGTAATATCAGTTACACAATACATGAATTTATAGGGTAACACGAAAATCCTAATTACAAAAACCCGAAAATAACCCTGTATCGTCGTTCCGCTCCACTAAATGCGCTTACGCTTCTTTCGCCTTCCACCCCATTCCGGGAAAAGTCTTGGTGATATTATGAATCATATCTAACACTTTTTGCTGTAACATATATACTCGCATTAAGGTTATGAAGGCCAAACCTCCAGCCCTATAAAAATGATGCTCATAGTAACAACATAGACCCCGCCGCACCTAATAACACTCCATGGTTATAAATATAGCTCTCTTTTAAAATTTAGAAGACTACATACATTGTGGTAATGGCGGGAGGGCAAAATTGAGAGTTAAAACCCTACCACTCTAATACAACCCGGACAATTATTAGGTCTCTAATATCCTATTTTTAGGAGTGGTGTTTTAGGTCGTTTCCACCCAAAACGATCCCTCTTGATCGATTTCTTAGTAGAGTCGTATCACACTCAATAGTTGTAATAGCGGATCAATGGATGGGAGTGGATCTGAAGAAGAAGTGAAAAGTAGAGGAGCTGAGGAGGGAGATATCCAGAAGAAGAAGCAGCAACGTGCCTCCTCTAGGTAAATTAAGTGAATTCCGATCGAGAGATGACCACATAAGCATGCATATATAACGTTTAATTTTATCGTATCCCTTGTGCAATTGAAGGATGCAAAGCGGGGATGACGCTGGAGGAGGTTCTGAGTGTCACAAACTCAAGTTTAAGAGAATCCACAAGGAAGAAGAAGAAGAAGCAGCGTGTCTTGTTGTTCTGGCTAATTGATGTTTTATGTTTTACATCTGACACTGTTAAAACAACATTCTTGATTAGATAGAAAAATTCCTTCTCACATGTGTCTGATTTCGTTTCGTAGGCTGTGTTGAGTGATCCAAAGGGTAAACCATTGTCTCTTTCTTTGAGATCCCTCAACAAAGTAAATTTTACACTGGGCCACTTATTTGAGGATTGTCCACAGATATTTCTTTTGATCTTGTATTTGTTGAGGAGTGTCTTCTTTTATGGTTACAAGATCTTCAGCTTTATGCTCCGGACTCGACCACGGTTAGTTAATCTTCTTTATATACACTTCTAAAGACGAAAGACTTATCAATTTCAGATTCTTATTTTGGTGTAGTCTGAGTCTGATGATGATGATTCTTTGGATGATGTATTTTTGACCGATACAGTATTGGACCGAGTACAAGAGGTATTAATTCTTTTATGGGTTAATACATCATTAGCCCCTGAACTTTTATAGAATAGCCTTTGCGGTCCTTTGATAGACATTTTTTGTGTGGATATGAAATGAGAATGAATAGTTACGGATATTGACTACTAACATTTTGTTTTAGAGGAACAGTGACTGTGATTAGGGCTGGGCACGGATCTCTCGATTCAATCTTGGATCAAATATTAAAAGAAAAATATTCACATTTGTAACTGTTTTTGACCGAATTTGACCGAATTCAGTCCAACCAAGTCAATAGTATAGTTAAGTTTAGGAAAGTTAAATATTTGATCAAAATGAATAAATTTAATATCCGTGTCTGATGAGCTCACCGCTACAGTAGAAAGCATGGTTCAGCAAGTTGAAGTAGAAATCTTTTCAAAGGAAAAAGGAGGAGAGTCGCAATGGCAGTGGCAGAAAGCAAGTGGGAGCTGAGCAGAAAGCAAGTGGAGATAAAGATAAGCAAGTGGAGAAAGGACATAAAAATATTGTTGTTTATTGGAAATATCTTGTATTCCTGCTGGATCAGTTTTGCACTATTGTCTTTAAATAGTGAACTTATTTAGGAGAGAAGGACATTCCATCCTTGCTCTGGATATTCACTTCACTTAGATTCTAGATTTTTTTCTCTCTTTAGTTCTTCTTCGAAAGCTCCATTAATGGGAGTCATTGTAGTTCTTTTTGTTATGAAGCTCACTATGAGTGAGTAGTTCTCAAACGAGTCAAGCCAGCTGTAGGGCTGGTGTTGTAAGTCTTTCTATCTTAATATTAATAAATGAATGTTGCAATTAATGTGGTGGTAAATGGAGAAATGTAGATTTCAGGTCTTAACAGCCTGTTATAGTAGGTATAATTGACACGAACCATGCTTTTATTCTTACTTGTTCTTCATTATTCTTCATTATAACTTGTAAATCTGATACGAACAATTGAAAGGTTTATATTGAGGGTTCTCATGTAAATGATATGTTACTTCGTTCTTAATCAAGTAGGAAAGCATCTTGAAAGGCATTTAAGGTGTGAGTATTGCTTAGTATCTTGAGGAGACGAACCAGTAAATCAAGTGAGCCCAAAGTAGATACTTCAACTCATTATTTTTATGCATTCATGAGTTAGAAAAGAGAGAAGAGAGGCTGCGACACTAGATCCGTGCTAGGCTTAGCTTGTTCCCTTTAATTATTGTGTTAAATCATCATTATTCATCTTTTACTCTTTAGATCTGTTCTTATTAGAGTTCAACAACTTAGATAGCAAAAAACAAACCTCAAAACCATGTTAAATATGTTACTTGCTCTTAAACAGACTGTTCCATAGGACTTAGGACTTTTCAGTTTAGTTTTATTTCAATCCTCGTGGGAATGACACTTGTACTTCCTAAGCTATATAATCGATCTAGTATACTTGCTAGAATCACTTCAAGAGGGTAACAAGTTTTTGGCGCCGTTGCCGGGGATTGAAAGTAAAAGTTTATTTGAAATTTTCTGTGGAATAATGTGTTTTGATCTGTGTGTTCATGGTGTAGCCACAAGGTGTTCTTATTCTTGTAGTCCATGCGAAGAGCAGGACTGCAGCCTCTTCCAGTTGATCCTGAGATAGAAAGAACTTGTGGAGCTAATCGTAGAACAACTCGTCGAGCTCAGCAAAGACAAAGGAGGAGAACGGAAGAAGAAATACCTGGTGGTGGTAACAATGACGGTAACAGAAATGGAGAAAACGGTGTCCACGACAACAATGGAGGAAATAATGGAGAAAACAATCTAGAAGGAGAGGGTGAGAACAACCACCCAGTAGTCGATGGACACCGTTTTATGAAGCTCACTATGACTGCTGGGTGGTTGCTGAGAATAATAGTCAGGTCGGGTTGCTGAGACAAATCTGATGAGTCCAAAATGTACTCATGTTTTAATGGTATATTTCATCACATATGGACCCAAAAGAAGGAGATTTGTGCTTAATTGGGATATTTATTGAAGACTTGTGCAGATTGTTCTAATCTCAGAGAACAAGCGTTTCTGGCTGTTCTTCAGCCTTATTTCAGCAGCTTTGGTCAAGGGTTTTAAGAAGGGTATTTCCGTCAGCTTGAGAAGTTTGAGAAAAGTTAAAGTTTGGCAAGTTGGCAAGTGGGACTGAAGTTTTGATCTGAAATGTTAAGTGACAACTTGGGGTGAAGTGATAGGAAGTGAAGAAAGCATTTATACTTTATTGACTTTTCTGCAGGAGAACAGTTGAGTCACTGTTCAGTCTTGTACCTCTTTTCGCACTTGCTTTGATCTGGTCCATTGATCTTCCACTCAGATTTCAAGGAGAGCTTTATCTTCTGAAAAGTAGGGATTTTGGGAAGAAAAACAAGAAGATATTTCCTTGTTTATTGTATTCTATTATGCAGAACAGCCGGACTACTGTAGCAGTTGTACTTATTTGTATTATTTTAATCCTAGTTGCTTTAGTTTTCTCGGTTTTGGGGTATTAAAAGACCCTCTCTCCAGAGATCTTAGTAGAATTACCTAAGCTTTAGTTTTACTTTTTAGTTTCTCTCTTTAGGAGTAGTTCTTATCTTTTTATCTTTCTCTTTCATCAAAGTTGTATGAACTAAGTTCTGGAAAACTCATTTTCCAGCCATTAATCTACTATTCATCCTTCTTCTTTAATACTTGCATTTACTTTCATGGAGTTTGGTGTAAGATCGTTAATGAACAAGCGAGAGTAGTTGTTCTGCAGGCTAAGGCCAGCCAAAGAGCTGGTGAAAGTAAGTTGATTTCTCTTTCTTTTGACATGAAGATGCTTGTTGATTATTAAATGGAGCAATATTTCATCTAAGGCCTTGCTAACCTTAGTAATCAGTGGAATAACCAGGAGACCTCCGAAGTTATGAAACGGATCTACCATTTAATGCATGTTATTACATCAGACCTGAGTATATCATGTTAGGGGTTTATATTTCTCTGATTTATAATGCTTTCCTATTCATAATGCTTAGATGTATGTTAAAAGTAAACCGCGGATATCATGCATCTAAAGATCTCAAAGACGTAACTTCTGATTTGAGTGTAAAAAGAGGAAAGAGACCCTAAATCTATGAAATCAAGACTTCATGTATGCTTGAGAGAGAAAACACTTGCTTTTGCATGTTCTGGTTGTGCCTCTGCCTGTTCCTAAATTAGTGGAGTTCATATATTTGCTTTGTTGGTTGAGATTTGTAGATTTTCCTTTTAGTTAGTATTTATTACTGTTTACCTTAGAAATCAGATTAAAAACATTTAAATGATTGTTGAACAACTGGAATCCGACTGTTCTTAAGCTTAGAGCGACCGTTTAGACTTTCTTTCTCTGTGGAATACGATAATTTTACTTTTGCTGTACTACTTGCGACCTGGTCCTCTTGCCAGAGTGTCCACATCACATTTTGACACAGCAAATTTTGGCGCCGTTGCCGGGGAAAGAAATTTTTAAACGTCGCTTTTTGTGAAAACAGTTGCTTCTGACCTGTTTGTTCATCTTGTAGTTGTTTTGTACACTTGTTTTGTTTCCCTAGCAGATCCAGAACAAAGGCCTGAGGCATAGAACAACCAGAAGAACAATCAGAGAACGAATGTGAAGGGGAACATCAAGGAGAAAATGTCCTCAAACAATATTTGGTATGATGCCTACATGGATGATGATTCTGAGAATTTCAGATATTCAATGGAGAATTGTTCAACTTTCATCAATCCTAGCCTTGCTCCGAGTTTTGAGCCGAATGGAGGAGATTACATCCAATACTTCTATCAAGGAGAGGAGGAGTACTATCCCCAACCATCTCAAAGCTTTGAAAACTATGATTCATGGGAGCCCAGCCTTGAGGAGCGGTACCAAAGTTCTAGCCCTTATGAAAAAGACAACTCCCACTTGGAGGAAATGCTCTTGAACCTAATGCAACAAATGCAAATTCAACAAAAGAGTCTAGAGAATCAGATGCACCAACAACAAAAAAGTTTGGAGAACCAGATGCATCAACAACAAAAGAATCTAGAGACTCAAATGCATCAGTTTGCAATAACAATGGAGAGTCAAATGAAGGAGCTAGAAACTATAATCATGAATCCAGAGCAAGAAGAAGAGGAGAACATGATGCTTGAACAACCAAGAGAACAAGCAGAATCTTCATTTCACGAGGAGCCTTCTTCACCAACCATTAAAGCTGTGAGCAATCGCTTACTTGAGCTGAACAATCTGTTCCTTGGTGGTGAAGAGGAAATTGAGCCTCAATTAGATGAGATTCAACCTGAATTTATCCAAGTGGAGCTTGATCCAACTCAATGGGCTTTAGTTGAAAGCCATGTATCATCATCATCATCATCATCACTTGAGGATGTTCTCAATTTTAATCTCAAACCTTCTCATTCTATTATTGATTTTGTATTTTCTGCCCTCCAACCACAATTACACACTTTTATGTTTGAATCATTAGTAGGTGTTTTGGTGGAGGAAGTCTCCATGATGTTGAATGTCAAGAAGGAAATAGATTTGACAAAGGTGTTCAAGGATAGCCGACACCGTCATCTCTACTTCAAGTGGAGAATTTGTGGATCATTCAAATTCAACATCAATGGAGAGGTGGTCTGCAGATTGTTCTTGAGTGTCCTTGAACAAGAACAATGTGGCTCTTGCTTGTATATAGTACTTAGTCGTTAATTTTTATTTATGAATTGTTTTGGGTACTCCTTAGGGGTGTTGGATAGTTTTATCTTCTAGCAGCACCCGTGCTTTTTAAACTTCGCATCTTATGCAATTTTGACAAATTAAGGAGTACATTGCTTTTTGGTTTCAACTAGAACAATTGAACTTCAGTAAAAGCTTAAAATTTTTTGGGGGTAAAATGAATTTTTGTAAATTTATTTTGCCAAGACAAATTTCAAAGCTTTTCGGGTGATAAGAGTGGTTGAGCCAAGGATGCAAATGCAATTGCTGCAGGGAGAACAAGCTGTGTTGGTGGAAGAACAAGTTGAGAACACTTTCTATGTTGCCCTTACCCTTACAAGGAGCTCATCGGAGAAGAAACTTATAAGTCCAGAAGGTGGGAAAGACACATCGGTTGATGGGTAGAGCTGATGTCCCTAATGCCAAGAAGGGGAAGAACACTCAGGATTTTGTTAACGTTCATGTTATGCAAGCCCTTGCTCCTGATCCTCAGTGCCGCTTGTTCCTCCCTGATGAGACCGGCTTTCTTGATGCTGGTGATGTTTCCGCCAGAAGCACAAGGGTAAACCTCTCCCGAGAACCTCTGCTCGTTTGATTGATCTCGAAGCTGAACAGGTGAAGAGCAACCATCAAACCACCCCTACTGCCCGTCGTGCACTGGATTTGAATGATGAGAAGGAAGAGGGAGATAGAGTTAAGCTTTCTGACCAGGAGGCTTCTTTGAGGGATGTCGTGAACAAGCAGGATCCAAAAGATCCTAACTCCCAAGCTGCTTGACATGGAGCCTTCACTTTGGTAACCTTTAAATTACCCCGTTTGCCCTGTGATTTGCTTGTGCTGGTGTCGGTTCATTATGAAATCATCGCATGAGGGCATGCTTATCCTATTTTGGGGGTGATTGTGCTCTGTGAGCTATTTTGGGGGTTGTCTGCTTGTTCTGCCTTTGCTGAGTTGCTGTTTTGCTTGTTCTATGAATGCTCCATGATGTTGAAGTATATATGTTGCTGTCCTCAAGTTGAGTCTTATTTTTATGTTTTTAGGAAATTTCTTTTGTAACTTTCTAGCCAGTTATTTTGTCAAGTTTTCAAGTCTGTTTTAGTTGTTCAAGTTGCATGATGGCCACTTGTAGCTTGGTTGTTCTGTCAGTAAATGTTTAGTTTGTTTATTAGTGTTTGAGCGCTTGCTCTGTTTTCTTTCTTTTTAGTTTTAGCTTTTATTTTTGTGGAACAATTGCAATGCATAGATACAACATAAATCTTGCATTTTGGTTAAAATTTGAACTTAAGAGTGCAAAACCCTGTGAGCATTAGAGCCGAAGGAGAAACAGTTTGTTCATCACACCAGACTTGTTTATTAGGAGATGGAGAACAGTCTGCCTCTGGCCAGACTTGTTAAACACTGAGTGGGCTTGCTTGAACAGTGGGAATGTGATCAATGAGTGCAAGTGTTTGTTTTGGTAGCCTGAAGTTAATCATAAGACCTTGAATAAAGTCAAAACGATAAGGGCACTAGGATTAGATTAGGATGTTAACCTTGTGAATTAAATGGCTCTCCCTTGTACATTGTGTCTTCTTCATTTTAGTTTCACCCATCCTAGCCAAAAGCTCTTTGTGTCTGCCTCATCTCTGTTCTTCTTCCCTCATTGTAAAGTTTGTCTTTCTCTTGTTCCTGTTGAGTCTTTCAAAAAGTTGGAACAAGAGGAAAATTCAGAAGCTCTTAATTTCAAAATCTTCTAAATTGAGTCAGTCAGTCATTAAGTTATTAACCCATTTGATTCTTTGTAGAGATCAATCAGATCAATTCAAATCTGGTTGTTCTTCTACCTTTGCAAGTAGAGAACTCATATCCTTATGTTATTTTCAATCTCAAGCTTTGCTTGATATCCTGTCAAATAGTTCTCTCCCTTGCTCGAATAAAGTTAAAAAAAAAAAAAAAAAAAAAACAAATATTTTGTTACTTGGGTTATGACTGACTGTTCTTCAAAGGAATTTTCATTCCCTTGCGCCTCATGGTTGAAAACCAGCTTCTAAAGCTTTAAATCAAGTTGTTAGCACAACTTCACCACAATTGTAAGTTCTTGAAAGCTCAACTTTGTCTTTTCTTTTCTTTTGTCTTCCTTTTACCTTTGTTTTCCTTTTACTTCTTCACCCGTCCGCATTATAACCGTGTCTAAGACCCTTTGATTGACTATAATTCAAGCATTTGACTTTGGACCGAATTGCAAACTCTTGTTCCTCAATTGTTCTTGCAAGCTGCTGAAGGAATTAAACACTTAGCCTAAACACCTAGAGTGAATGTGAGTGTAGTCCTGGGCAGCTAATAGCCAGGTTGTTCTCTTGTGCATAAAAATTCAAAGGTGCTCTAAGAATTGAAACTGAAGAATTTTAACCAGGTTGTTCCACTTTGAGTCTAGAATTTTTCTTTTCTTGAGTCTGTATTGCTTGAGGACAAGCAAACGCTATTTTGGGGGTTGTGATGAGTCCAAAATGTACTCATGTTTTAATGGTATATTTCATCACATATGGACCCAAAAGAAGGAGATTTGTGCTTAATTGGGATATTTATTGAAGACTTGTGCAGATTGTTCTAATCTCAGAGAACAAGCGTTTCTGGCTGTTCTTCAGCCTTATTTCAGCAGCTTTGGTCAAGGGTTTTAAGAAGGGTATTTCCGTCAGCTTGAGAAGTTTGAGAAAAGTTAAAGTTTGGCAAGTTGGCAAGTGGGACTGAAGTTTTGATCTGAAATGTTAAGTGACAACTTGGGGTGAAGTGATAGGAAGTGAAGAAAGCATTTATACTTTATTGACTTTTCTGCAGGAGAACAGTTGAGTCACTGTTCACTCTTGTACCTCTTTTCTCACTTGCTTTGATCTGGTCCATTGATCTTCCACTCAGATTTCAAGGAGAGCTTTATCTTCTGAAAAGTAGGGATTTTGGGAAGAAAAACAAGAAGATATTTCCCTGTTTATTGTATTCTATTATGCAGAACAGCCGGACTACTGTAGCAGTTGTACTTATTTGTATTATTTTAATCCTAGTTGCTTTAGTTTTCTCGGTTTTGGGGTATTAAAAGACCCTCTCTCCAGAGATCTTAGTAGAATTACCTAAGCTTTAGTTTTACTTTTTAGTTTCTCTCTTTAGGAGTAGTTCTTATCTTTTTATCTTTCTCTTTCATCAAAGTTGTATGAACTAAGTTCTGGAAAACTCATTTTCCAGCCATTAATCTACTATTCATCCTTCTTCTTTAATACTTGCATTTACTTTCATGGAGTTTGGTGTAAGATCGTTAATGAACAAGCGAGAGTAGTTGTTCTGCAAGCTAAGGCCAGCCAAAGAGCTGGTGAAAGTAAGTTGATTTCTCTTTCTTTTGACATGAAGATGCTTGTTGATTATTAAATGGAGCAATATTTCATCTAAGGCCTTGCTAACCTTAGTAATCAGTGGAATAACCAGGAGACCTCCGAAGTTATGAAACGGATCTACCATTTAATGCATGTTATTACATCAGACCTGAGTATAGCATGTTAGGGGTTTATATTTCTCTGATTTATAATGCTTTCCTATTCATAATGCTTAGATGTATGTTAAAAGTAAACCGCGGATATCATGCATCTAAAGATCTCAAAGACGTAACTTCTGATTTGAGTGTAAAAAGAGGAAAGAGACCCTAAATCTATGAAATCAAGACTTCATGTATGCTTGAGAGAGAAAACACTTGCTTTTGCATGTTCTGGTTGTGCCTCTGCCTGTTCCTAAATTAGTGGAGTTCATATATTTGCTTTGTTGGTTGAGATTTGTAGATTTTCCTTTTAGTTAGTATTTATTACTGTTTACCTTAGAAATCAGATTAAAAACATTTAAATGATTGTTGAACAACTGGAATCCGACTGTTCTTAAGCTTAGAGCGACCGTTTAGACTTTCTTTCTCTGTGGAATACGATAATTTTACTTTTGCTGTACTACTTGCGACCTGGTCCTCTTGCCAGAGTGTCCACATCACATTTTGACACAGCAAAATCTCAAGCCTAACTCATTTCATGTACATGCATGTGTATATCTAGACCGGATCGGACCGAACATCAAATGTACATTTCAAAGCCTAACCTACAAAGGCGAGCTTAGCGGAGCAGGGGCCATGAACACATCGACTCTAAGTGAATAGCCAATTCATTTACTTGCTATCATCTTACCAGTGTCCTCGATAAATGTTTTAGTAGTTGTGCCTACAGCTGTAATTTTTTGTAGCTTTAAAGGGCGACCCGACTCTGATGGCAAAGTTTGCATAAATCCTGTCCATTGAACTCCTATCTGATTCCAAGATCAATCACATGAATCTGCTCTGCCCCGGTGACATTTTCCATTACAGCTTGGATTCCAGCAGAATGAGCAATCTGTGCAAAGCGAACTTCTCGATACACCGCGATAAGTTTGGGGTTCAGAGCCATGATTAACTCGTCAATTTTGACAAGCTGCTACTTTCTCAATCCCTGAGGCACCGTTTTTCCTGTTTTCTCATCGAGACAACATCAGATGTTCTCGAGAACAACTGCAGAAATCTTTCTGCAGCTACTTCTCACCCTCAACAAGTAAAATCAAATATGAATTAATTAATTACACTAGTATTATGAGACCAAGATAGTTTGATGAAACCAATTGAGTTTGACTTTTGATACGAAATATTTGGACAACTTGGATGATATATACCTTCATTTAACCCCTAAAAAGACCAAACCTACAGCTCGTAACTAATATAGCCTAGTTACTCTCTCCATTTCTGATGTTTGATTCAGTTCATTACTAGAAATTTTGATATATTTTCCATAGACGCATTGTAGGAGTGACGATCGCATTCAGAGTCCGCCAATACAACATAAACACAACACGAATATTTCAAAGTATAATTACTATATCTTCTCATCCTCAATAGATAAAGTAAACTCAAATATGACTAGGGGTGTGCATCGGTACAAAACCGAACCAAACCGAACCGAACCGAAAATACCGAATACCAAATTAGCACAAAAAACTAAACCGAACATAAACCGAATGACAACATAAACCGAACCGAATCGAACCGATTTTTTTCAGTGCGGTTCGGTTTTAAATTGAATTAATAAAAAAGTTTAGAAAATAGCTACTTTTTCAACCATTTCAACTCAAAATATCACTTTCATATTTACAAATGAGTCATACCCAAGCTTTTCAAACAAATGGTGGAACATATAATACGTTTAGAAGTTATATCAATATGTGCATACATATAAAATCTATCCATAAATTTGCAATCCATTTGATAAATAGAGTAGAAAGATGAAAAATCTTGAATTATTTGAATTAAGTTTGTAGATAGATGAATAATCTTTGTAATTTTAATTAGAAAAATGAGTATTAGCTCTATATTTTGTAATAATATCTAAATATCAATGGAAAAAATTAACTAATGTCTAATAATCGGTTCGGTTCGGTCTTTTAACCATTTTTTCTAAACCGAACCGAATCGAACCGAACCGAATATCGATATACTCAAAAAATCTAAACCGAAACCGAACCGAATTGCAATAAAACCGAACCGAAAATCGAATTTCAATGCGGTTTGGTATTCGATTTGAACCGCACCGATGCACACCTCTAAATATGACAGACAAACATGACATGAACCTCCCATATATTTACACGAACACGATGAACCTCTCCCGTACAAACATTTCTTATAAACTTCCAAGATATATATGTAATGCAAGTACATACAAGCTATATATAATAGCTCATCTTATCTCTAGAAAGTCCTGCCACTATATTCCACAATCAACCAGATAAGCTACAATCAGTTCCAAGCCTTCCCTTCAATCTCAACTACTAACAATAACACAGATTTAACACATCAACTCAAAGAGAAAAGCAGCCATTTTTAGGAAGTTGTACCACTACAACCTTAGAAAACAAATTATAGTAAAACTTCTATATTGTAATACATTTAGGACCGAATTATTTGTATAACAATTGAGAGATTATTACTAAATAGAGGTTAGCACAACAAAGATTCTCAACGCGGACTATTAGTATGACAATTGAGAGGGTATTCCTATATAGAGGTTTTAGTGTATATTGAGTACTCTTCAACTCATTTAATTACAGTTTGATTATCAACAAGTCACATTCGAATAGCATTACGTAATAAACTCAGAACTCAAAACCTAAGTATTGGCAAGGGTTAATGACCATTTAAGGGTAGTTAATCAAAATTAAGAAAAAATATGCATATTTTAAACAATATTACCAAACTAAGGGCATTGACCAAGAAGCATCTAGATGTCAAATTCCGAAGATGGAAGAAGATTATTTAAAAGATTGCAATTAATTGATTGGAGAGTAAGGGTAGTAGTAGTAGAAGAAGGAGGAGAAGAAGTTGGGCAATTTTGGTGTTTTTATATTCAATTTCAGCTTTTTTTTGGTTCACTAACAAAATACTTAACGAAATTAATATATAAGGACTAACAAGTTTAATAGAGCCAAATGTTAGAAATTTTATAATTATTTTGAGAAACATAGGGATTAAATAAGAGTCAAATGCATTATTGGCCCAATTTATAAAAGTTAGTTAACTTTGTGTTTTGTTTCAATTAGGTCACTCCATCAACTTAAATGTAAATTCAATATCAAAATAGTTATGTGACTGCCACGTCACCATAAGTCAACATTTTACCTTTGACTTTGACTGCCACATGACATCTACCTAAACGCCACATGTTGTATATTTTTATCAGTTATTTATGTGGATGCCACGTGTCGATAAAAGTCAAAGGTAAAATATTGACTTATGCTGACATGACATTTACGTCACTATTTTTATATTTGATTTATTTTTAAGTTAATAGAGTCACTTAATTGACATAAAATTTAAAGTTGGATTGACTTTATTGAAACAAATTGAAATTAATAACTTTTTGAAACAAAATGGAAAGTTGGTGAGCAATAGCGCACTACAATAACTAAATAATTATTTAGCCTTAACCTTATGAATCCCAAACTTGTGAGCCCAATAAAAATGATGCTCATCGTAACAGCATAGACCCCGCCGCACCTAATAACACTTATAAATTTAAAAGACTACATACATACAACCCGGATAAGTATTAGGCTCTTATATTCTATTTGTAGGAATGGTGTTGTAGGTTGTTTCCACCCAAAACGATCCTCTTGATCGATTTCTAAGTAGAGTCGTATCACACTCGTGGATCTGAAGAAGAAGAAATGAAAAGTAGAGGAGCTGAGGAGGAGGAGGAGGAGGGAGATATCCAGAAGAAGAAGTAGCGTGGCTCCTCTAGGTAAATTAAGTTTCTAATCGATAATATTTAGTGAATTCCGAACGAGCAGATGAGATTACCATATATAACCATGCATATATAACGTTTAATTTTATCGTATCCCTTGTGCAATTCAAGGATGCAAACCGGAGATCACGCTGGAGGAGGTTCTGAGTCTCACAAACTCAAGTTTAAGAGAATCCACAAGATGAAGAAGAAAAAGAAGAAGAAGCAGCGTGTCTCTCGGTATTTTATAACTCATTGTTCATCTTTTAGCATTTTCTGAGTCGAATACTATGATGTTTTATGTTAAACTCTTGTTGTTCTGACTAATTGATGTTTTATATGTTAAATAGTTTCGAGTCATAGCATTGTTTACATTCTTAGACTTTCCGCTATTCTCCTCAAACTATGCAATAAATTTATATTGCTGCAAAATCTCTTCTGAATTCATGTATACACTTTTAGCATGCCTGTGTTGTTTTGCAATTTCTTCTCTGTTCCAAAAAGCTATCATTTTTTTTGCACTTCTCATTCCGGGTTTATATTCTGCATATGTCCACAGTGGAGGTGATGCCTCCCATGGACAGATTGATCTAGGTTCGGAGAGTCACCTAGTCAAGTGTGAAGGATTGAAAGAGAAGAAGCGCCCGTCCAGGTAAAGTTTATAATAGATGGAATCTTGATTAATTTTATAATATTCATTTGCATTTAACAACTTTATGAAATCATGTCCACTGGACCTCGTGTGCCTTCTAGCATGTCTCGGTTTTGGCGTTTTCTTCTATATTGCACTCTTTTGAATAGCTTCCTCTCTAGTATGTGGTTTCTAATTATTTTGGTTCTAAACTTTAAGGGTGAAAATGCAAGTACCGATGGATGTATGCTTAAAGCCTCACTCCCTCGATCCCCACACCTTCGACCCCGTCGCACAGAGATATGAGAGGATCAAGATGTGAGGTTTTCTAATTTGTACTGAAAAATTCTTCTCTGATTGCTAAAAAGCAGAAATTATGACTTGTAACATCAAATAATGTATTACTATGACTATTATACTAACACTTAACCTGATTTGAGCAAAAACAGGTGCCACGACTTAGACATATATAATGGTCGTATACATGCAAAGATGGCTTTGAAGTTTTATCAGAAGAACCAGGTTCACATCTTATCCACACACACCCATTTGCTCACTTTCATTTCTATTTTAACCACTAATTTTTCAGCGTTTCTAATTTTACTTTTTCCGTTCAGAAGGGTGCTAAGTTTGAATTAGTAGAAGTCATTAATGCCCAATTTGAGTATTTAACACACCCTACTTTAAAGTTTTTTCAAGTGTGGTATCATATCAGCTTCATTGCTCAACCCAAGAATGCTGAGTCCAGTGATGTCTCTCAAAAATACTTCTTTGCTGAATTGAAGAAAGATGATTATGGAGGAGAATTTAAGGCCATCTACTGTTCTACATTCGAGCTTAGCGATCTTGGTATCCTTGGTTTGCATCTTTTTTTCAATTGATCTCTTGGATTAATGAGAAAGCTAGATTGATCAATTTATAATATTGACTATGCACTTTTATGTAGGATGCAACCATGGATGCATATTTTGCTCGCCTGCTCTGAAACTCCATCCTTGCAATGGATATAATGTTGGTAATGCTCGATCGGGCTGGAAAATAGCGGAATTTATGGACGTTTGATTAATCTATTAGCCGTTTTGACTAGGTATTATAGGTTGGAAAGAGCAGACAAAACTTAACTTATCTTTTTTTTTTTATTGACGAGACTTATATGTCTATTTATTGGTTCTAGACTACAAACAGAAGAATACATGTTAAGGTTTGGTCCTGTTGCTTTTGTTATTTGATTTGGAATATTCTAAGATTGGATTTTAATGCCTTAGCGCTTGATTTGATTAATTTCATGTATTTATATACTATCAGCTGTGTCGGTCGTGTTTTTGAGACCGACCATGAATTGAATTTTAATTCTCTCTAAGGTTTCTTTCTCTTTCATAACTACTAATTTAAGGGAATAGTTGGTACACCTCATTTATTTTTGAAACTCAAAAACATGTTTATCATGTTCTTTTTTGCCATTTTAGTGTGCATTACAGATAATTTAAAATTATTAATGAAATTGATAAAACATGTATAACTGTAATAAAATAAAGAGAAGACGTAAAGAGGAGAGGTGAAGAAAAGACGGTTAGAGATGATGTATAAATGTTAGGTGTTGTGTGATTTGTCAATTTTAATATACATTATTGATGCTTTGAATTTGCATCCATTTTCATGAGGAATCTAGGACTAAACATCTGTAAAAAGTTAAGTTCAGGCGGTGCGATGGTTGCCTCTTCAATTTTGAGATACATTCATTAATTACTACTATTCATCTTCTTCTATAAATTGTTCTATAAGTTGTTCATGTTCGTGTTTTTAATGTATCAAGGAGAAGCTAGGTCGATATAAACTAAAATAAAATTAGATTTAGGTTTATTCATAAATTGTCCAATTCAAGAGAGGGCTTTGACACCTACAAGTTGTGAGAAAAACACTAAATAATTCTATTAAAATTGTATAAAAAACCTTTAACTTTTTTCGGTAGAGAAATCCATAGAGCACGCACATAGATCCCCATATAGCATCCTAAATATCACCTGGTAGTAGTAAATTCTAAATTCGTCATTGCTCATAACTAATTTTAATTAAATAAATAATGTCTCTAATTCAGTCCATGGTTAGCCATTATATACAAAATTTCATAGACCTTTCTACTCTCGGGATGAGCCAAATCTCTAGCCACAAACTCATGGACTAGACCATTGAGCTCAATGGAGCTGCACCCTGGCTTTTTAACCAAACCTTTCAATTTCATCTCTCTTCTCAATTCTCTAACTATTTCCCATCTATTAAACATAGCATAAAGATTTGATAAAAGCACATAATTCATGTGGTTTAATGGCTCCATCTTTATTAAAATTCTTCCAACTTTCTCCCCCAACATGATATTTCCATGGAGTTTACAAGCACCAAGGAGGGCTCTCCACAAAGATGCATCAGTTTTCATAGGCATACTCTCAATTACCTGAAATGAGGGGTGTGAAAACGAGTTAGCGTGTTATAATCTTGTTGTATTATCTATATGTTTCACACGATTATATATGATTTAAATGAGTTTATGATAATGCATTAAGAATCGCCTCATTTGCCCTTTGAACATGTTTGAAATGATCTATAAACCACATGCACTTGTTTGAAGTGATTATTGACTCATGACATTGCTTAAAGTGATGTATTATTGCCGTCTAAATTTTTATAAAGCGATACACACTTCAAACTTTTCAAGTCTCCATATTTTTGCTCTGCCACGTAGAATTGGGATGGTTCATAATGTCACTTCAAAGAGAAATTCTACAATATTCTTGAAGCAATACACTCGACAAATCAATTGATGTCCCGAGTACATATTTATTTCCTAAAAAACCATCTCTCATGGAATAATATGTATATATCTTTTAATTGGACGAGTGTATACTCTAAGATATGATAGAACAACTCCACTTTAAATGAGCTGAACCCGCTAATGAGAAATCTCTAAAATTTATGGGGCAATAGGACTATTTGCCAAAGTACATGACATCCCTGAAGTATTAAGCCATATAAATGGCATTCCAATGATATCCGTGTCAAATAAATCATGTTAAACGCGTTTTCTAATGGTGTTCGTGTCAAACAACAAATCAAGTTGAGCAACTTATCTCTCTAAATCATATTATCTTGCCATAAATTGATAGCCATACCTGAAATGTGTCATACAACAAGCCTGCACGGCTCAGTAAGTTCACAAGGCATCCATAATGATCAACTGTTGCTTGCACTTTCTCATCCTCCATCAATCTATGAAAAAAACGCAATCCAACTTCAACAAAACCACAATGATCACAAGCAACTAAAATATTAACATAAGTAATCTCATTAGGCTCAATCCCAAACTTAATCATCTCATCAAAAAGCTCGATTGCTTCTTCCCCAAATGAATGCAAAGCCAAACCTCCCAACATTGAATTCCACACAAACACTTTCTTATCTTCTTCTTCCACGAACACCTTCCTCGCCAAATCTAATCTCCCACACTTGCTATACATATCAATCAAAGCGGTAGACAAATGAGCATCGATTTCGATGCTGTGTTTATCAATGTATGCACAAAGCCATTGTCCGTGATCCAAACCTCCTAATCTAGCACAAGCAGAGAGCAAAGTTGTGATAGTGATCTTATCCATCTCAATCTTCGCCATTTGCATCCGTTCGAAAAGCTCCAAAACCTTGTCGTAATACCCCATTTGCGAGTACCCATTGATCAAAGCTGTCCACGAAATCAAATTCGGCTCAGGCATTTCGGAGAATACTCGAGCTGCCTCACTCAAAAACCCTGCATTTGCATATCCGACAAGCAATGTAGTCCACGACACAACATCTTTTTCCGGCATTTCATCAAACACCTTCCGCGCAGAACTCAAATCCCCCGATTTTACATACCCTTTTAACAAACAATTCCAAGAAACAACATCTGGGTCCTCAATTCTATCAAACAATCTCTGAATTTCAAACCCTAAATCCCCAATTTTGATATAAAAATCCATCAAAGAATTCCACGAATGAACCCGAAAATCAACTAAAGATTTCAACTTTATCATCTGGGCATGAGCTTGTTTACCTTGAAAAACAGAATTTGACCTAGAACAAGCCGAAAACACAAAAGTAAAAGTGAAATCATCAGGATAAACACCATTATCTTCATCACAAACCATAGCTAAATACACAGAAAAAGCTTCTCTGGGATTCCCACAATTCAAATAAGCTCTCATCAATGTGTTATACATGAATGAGTTTTTCGGGATATCTATAGAATCGAAGAGTTTTCGGGCGTAACTAACAGTACCCGGATCACGAAATGATGAGAAGGAAATGAGGAGACGGCCAAAGGCATGTTTTTCTCTTATTAGAGAGGTTTTGATGAGAAGGGTATGAATTTGTTGAAGCTCTTCAGGTTTTTTGCATAGTTGAAGAAGAGAAATTGCGGGATCGGGTTTTCGAGATTGTGGATTTTGATGAGAGCTTAGTGTGATTTTGTTCGGGAAGATTGAGGAAGGAGATGATATGATCATGTCTGGATAGAACTAGCTTGAATGGCAGTTAAGTTAGTTACTTTAAAAGAAATAGTAGAAAAATTGTTTGGGGAAAATACATCCAAGGTCTCTTAACTTTCCAATTAGTTTTATTATATCCCTGAACATCAAAATTGGATTGCACGGGCTCGTGAATTTAGGCTTCACTAAGATAATGACTCACTTTACGCCTTATCAAGCGTCTATCTCTAAATGTAAAACTCGAAGAATTAAAATTGTTTAGTGCAAAAGTTCAAAGTTCGATCCTCACTTATGCGAATAGAAAGAATTTTCATGATCAATAGTCCCACCCATTGAAGTGCAAACCACCCATAAACGAGAGTAGTCATTGTTGCCAGCAGTGGATACTTTACAGACAAAAAAAAGTTGTTTAATATTTCTCATGAAAACACGATTTTATTTTGACAAAAAACTCCTCTCTAAAGTACCATTTTCTCTGTCTTAAACAAACAAGAGGTGAATGATACAAAAATTAAAGTTAAAATATCAGTTCCATCAACTTTACCATTGGAGTGATGATCTCAATCGAAGTTTAAGGTCATTATTATACAACAAAGTGAATATTCAATATTAGAAACAGAGAAAACAAATTTTCTGAGAAATAATGTAAGCAAGAATATCAAATTGAAAAAGTATGAACTCAAATTCATGTACTCGAAGTTATATATATTAGTTTGTTTCTTTAACGAGTCAGAATCAACAAATCATCTGTTGCTCGTTCACAATAATAACTAAGCGTTATTTAGACAGGATATAAACACTTTATTCACATCAAAAAATCAAATGACTGAAAACAAGTACGTATTCACAATTTTCAAGAAAATAAAAGGAATTTAACAAAGGATTTAGCTGAAAAAATTGGAAAATAACTTCAGTTGACCTTTTTCCCTACAAAATGAATTCTGCTTTGATTCTTTTGAAGCTTCCAAGCAGAAACTGAAAGGAATGGAGTGCCCTTCCAACCAGAAACTAGGCCTTTTCCGTGCCTAAGAAGCAAGCACGACTCGGCCCGAGCGTATGTTTTAAGCAACAGATTCGCCTGATCAAAAGATGTCATGCTAACTTCTGTCTCCACCATCCCGAATTCCGTGAAATGATCTCTCCATTCATCAATCTTCATGTCCATGAATACTCTTTGCTCATCCTTTGCTGCTATAACATCTCTAATCTGTAGTCCGAGAAGATTGGCCTCTAAGAAGAGCCGTTCTTGATCTATACAGGCTTCAACAGAATCGAAAAACGAACTGAAGGCTAGTAATGCGTTGTGAAAACGCTCGATGAAGATCGGTGACATGTTGTTTGCTTCGGGTTCAATGAGTACAAGTACACATGGATTTAGATTCCTTAAGAATCTTGAAAAAGATGCCAAGCAATCAGATGTTGCTCTTATACTTCTCATTGCATATGTGGAATAAACAGCAATAACTTCATCAGAATGTACCTCAAAGATACCGTTTTCGAGATCTTTCATGTCAAGAACCATAGCCATCCGAAACAAAAAGGGTAGATTTAAGGTTTCGGCTAAACAGGTTAAACATTTACCTATCTCTTCAATACTCTGCCTCTTTCGTGCATTCCAACAACAGTTATCTTCAGAAACTCAACGGGGTTTTCCTGTCGATTCGCTAGAGCTTGTATCAACACGGGGCAGTGTTCGCCTCCTTGAATAGCAAGATCTACGAAATGTAATTTTGTTGCCGATGAGAAGCTGTCTATGACTTCTTGGATTGCAGCAAAGTGACATATTTGAACAAAAGGAAGTTGCAAACAGCACGAAATGAAAGACGAATGATTAGGATGCAATGGCGTTGTTCTTGCTGTGCTTTCGGGGGAAATTCTCCCCGTTTCTCGAGCAATTCGCTCTTGAAGAGCTTTGGTGAAGTAATGAACAACCCTTTGAACCGGATTTCCTCTACAAGAAGATAAGAAACCACACAAGTTGAGCAATCTTTTTGCCTCATCGAAGTGCTTTTCGCTGGCCTTGTGAGCAGAAGCGATAAGTACAAGTGCGAGTTCCACATCTTTGATCTCCTCATCAGAAAGATCAGTCTGATAAGGAGAATCAAAGAACTTCTGAATTGCGGATATGTCGATGTGCTGTCGAGAAGATAATCTCTTGAACGTATCTCTTGACACCTTCATGATGTCTTGTGTCGATAATCTATCGAGACCGGCCATGTTCGAGGGCATCACAAGCTTTTGAACTTGTTTCAATATTTTCGTGCAAACGAACGGGATGGTAGCTACGTTTATTTCTGTGAAGATTTTCAACCAAAACATTACTTAACAAAGAGCATCAACCGGCAAATCAATGAAAACAAGCAACTCTAGGACATAAGTTAACGGCTAGGACAATGCAGGATAAAATACATGCATAAATTACACCTTTGGTCCCTCAGCTTTGTCTATACTTTATTATTGTCCCCAAACTTCAAAGCCAGACATTATGGTTCCTGAACTTACCGGCTTATGTCCCGACCCCGAGTTTTACACTATACAAACCAGCACTCCTCAGCAGGTTCACAATGCATGCATAAGTGTGTGAATTTGTTGAAATTCTTCTAAATTTTTGCATAATTGAAAAAAATAGCAGAGACTTTTGGGATAAATTACACTAATAGTACTTCAACTCTTCACTCACTTTTATTAAGAATCCTGAATTTCAGACATTACGTTTTACAAATATAATGTAAGGAATTTTGGGATCGGGAAATTTATCGAGAACAATTAATTACTAGCAGAGCATAAATAATATTTAGTAAAGGAAAGGAAATATGTATATGAACTCAATATATTTTATTGAATTGAGAAATTACAAAGCTAATGCACATATTTATATTAATATATTGAAATTATTGAAAATTGACATATAAACAACTTATTAATTTTATTTGTTATTTTCTAACTATTCATATTACACTCCTTAACTATTTTTTTTTTTCGAAAGATACACTCCTTAACTATTATTACACTTTATTTATTTATTTATTTTGTTATATATATTAATGACTTTTGTTTTTGGTCTTTTTAATTATTTATTTATGTATTTATTTTATTTATAAATTAATAGTTAACTTAACAATCTCCTCCTTAACTATTAATTTCAAATATAACTCCTCCTTTTCTTCATACCCTTCAATTATTTAGTTTTACAAGAGTATTTTACCCCTGTAATCGGAGCACTTCTCTCCGCAAAACAACTTCTCGTGTGCACTTCTCACCTGATCAAATTTCTGATGCACTTCTCAGCAACTTGCCTATTTGTTGATGCACTTTTCACCAACCAACAAATACTTGGAGCACTTGTCTCCAAATTAAAATGGTACTTCTTCTTCATCGGCAGCATGTGCCAAATTGACACTTTGCTCTCCATAATTCCTACAATTTCGTTGTACGTGCCCAAACTTCTTGCATTTAAAACATTGAAATTTCCCTTTGTGCCAACAATTATTTTCATTAAGACCATGCTACTTGCAATGACCACACTGAGAAATTTTTGTTTTTCCTTTTGAATTTTGGACAAAGAAAGCTCCCTCAACAGCTTGTTCATTTTCTCCATTTCTCATTGCTCTTCTTTGTTTTTGTGGAACCTTTTCCTATATACCAATAACATTGATTCTATATGGAACAAAAAAACATACAAGTATTTTCATAGCGGTTGGATTGCGTCCTTCAAGGAAACAAATCATCAATAAGGTATGTATGTTAACCGTTTAGAGTAGATTATTTGAAATTGAGTTCCACTTTGTTGTCTAATGTTCCATTTCTTGTGTATTTTAATTCAGGCAATTATGTATGAATTTTTTTATTATTGTGTGAAATCGAAAAGAAGTTGAAGATGAATGAATATAATGTATAAAAGAAATTCTTTGTAGGTACTATTTAGGCATAATATTAGAGCTATGTTTGATTATTGTGACAAATTGAAAAGGAGGTGAATTGTAGGTACAATTTAGAAATAATATTAGAGCTCTATTCAATCCAAAATTATAGATAATTGTGCTGAAATAGAAAAAAAGGCATATGCTTCGGCTGTATAGGAGAGCTGAATCATTTGTATATTTGCTTCGGCTTTTGGTTGATCGATGCCAAAAACATGAACATTTGCTTCGACCTATACAAAAAGAGCGAAGCAAATGTTTAAGTTTTTGCTTCGGCTCTGCATTGAAGCAAATAAACTTTCTGCTTCGGTCTATAACAAAATCCCGACCCAACTGTTAATAAAATTTCTATTGGCTTCGTGCTTGCTGTTGAGCAGAAGTACATGAGTCCATTACAAAAAAATAAAAACGCACGCTCTTCTCCTATTATTCTTTTTTTTTTCTCCTATTATTTTCTCCATTTGTATACTCCGGCCACCACGCCTCTCTTCTCTTCACACACGTTGTATGGTAATCATCTTATCGTACTTTTGCTTTCTTCTTTCTCGTGGTTTCGGAATCGCCGCAGCTCAGTTGAGTCGTGAGTGACTCCTGAATTTCAATTTTTTCAAAATTTTGAGGTTTTCCAAAATTGGGAGATGGGATGGGAGGTTATCGGATTGGATTTAATTTCAGTTGTTCCTATTTCTCGTCTTTTATGCTGTTTGAAATGGTTTGGGACGGCAATCTTTGAAATTGCGTAATTTGGAACTCATGTCGTGAATTTGAATTCCAACTTTTGTGTTTTCTTTTGTTGGTTTTTGTGAAACGATCTGAGGAACTTCGAATTGGCTGAGCTTATGAGCTCGTTTTGAGTAAGAATTTGAGTTTGATTTCTACTGTGTTTTATTCTCTAAATCTTGTTTTTGAGCTGCCAATAGTTGCTATGCAACGATCCACGAACTTCAGTTTCGTAATTTATTTCACTGTCGAGCTGCGAATTTAGAAAAATGCAGTAAATCACTATTAATGGCATTGATAGTTTAGTTTTGTAATCTGTATTTTCCAATTAGTTCTGTTTCAGTTGGGAAATTGATATTAGCTTTGGGAAATTTACACTTGATAACCAAAAGCTTTGTTTCAAATGTGTTCCCACGATTTGGAAAAAGATGGGTACGCTTGAAGCGCTCCTCACCATTGAATCTATTTTGGTGCTTCAAGTTCCTAAGAAAATTGGTATCTTCTCATCTTTACTCATTTTTAAAATGTAGACATAGTTTTTGCAAACTTAAATGTTGGATTTGTGTTTCTCTTAAGTGGTCTAGTGGATTCTCATACTCAATTGACAAATGATTCAATCTTTTGAAGTAATTTGGTGCAAGACTTGATTGCTGGATAGCTTTCTTGCTGCTCTCGTTGAATCTTACTCACTTGGCGCTTATTTTTGTTCACTATTAGAGATAGTGAAACTCTTTAGAAATTTGGCTAACTATTTAGCATATAAGTTATCCGAGGCTTGTGAGGGTGGTTGGGATGGAATTATATTATGTGCGACAAAGAAATTCCAGGAATTGTTAGACAACTTACTTTGATGCTTCAAAGCTCTTGCTACGTTTAGAGGAGAAAATCCTTGTTTGTTTCCACTTTTCACATCTTATGTTTGCTGTTTTGGTCTGAAAGGAGAATAATCCATGTTTTGTTAGATATAGAAAACCACATTCAGTTGTTGTTTTAGAAGGAATGAGTTCCTGTTTCTATCCGCTGCAACAAAATACTGCATTTTCCAACCAAATTTATCGTATGCTTCAACGTAAACAAAGAAAAGGCTCCATGCTCTTTGTGTTTCCCTTACGTTTTACTGTTTGAAATTGAGCGGCTTAATGCAACGTTTAGGTTAGATAGTCCTTAATTTATTGTTGTTTTGAACGAATCTTGCTCACTTTGCTCTATTCTGGTTTTATTTTTGAAGATAGTAACTTGCTTGCTTCTTTCTTGGATGATTGTGAGTTTGTGTTTGTTAGAAAACTGGCTAACAATTTAGCTCTTCGGTTATCCAAATAGGAGTGTCAAAGCTGAGTTATCATGTCATATTTATGTTATCCTATCCATATGATCCACATGACTGAAAATTTAACAGGAGACCTACCATCAACTCGAACGAATTTGAGAACAGGGACATGAGTCCATTGCAAATTCCACCATTTGGATAAAACCGAGGTTTGAGTAAATTGGTAAGGAACTGATTCGATCTTGTTCCTCAGTTTCCAACATGGAAGCTCCAACAGTTTCTGCCATTCCAGGAAGGAAAAAAATCAAGTAAGTTATGACGAAATATACGGTCTTGTTCTCTTATTTTCAGAGAGACAAGCATTGTTTAGAAAAGTGACACCTAGAAAGGATAATCAATTCAATCAACTAGTATAATTGTCTTTACCTTTGCTCTGCACTAACCCTTCTTAATTGGGTCTTCATCTTCATAATTACTGACTATATATGAAGTGGTCTTTTCCTTTTCCTCTCCATTTTGTATAGGTTATTCTATACAATGTTCTGTAGTGGATTTAAATAAACTTGCACATACGACTAACTTGTTAAATAAAAGTGATTACATTAGAAGCCAAGAGTGAATAGACAAAAATATGACTCTCAGGCCAATAAGTAAGATTAGCGTGTTATCAAGCTGCTTTAGCTAAGCAATGAGCATATGTGACTTTGAAGTATCAATTCTGGTTTCATTTTAAGTTGGGTGAATGATTTAAAGATCTCTAACGTTTTGCAAAACACACTGTTTAGTCCCATCATTTCCAAAAACACACGAATAGGTCCCCAACGATTTGCGAAAAACACTGTTTAGTTCTTCCGTCTATTTCTGGTGACCAATCTGTTAGTCAAAATGTACTTCAGTCAACATCCAATGAAGATGTTATTCACCCACCTTTACTAATTAGATTAAACCTATTCTGGCAGTGTTATCTTCTATTCTCTATTTCAACCATGAAGTGTGTAAGTCGCGCATCCCTTTTCTTTCTCACTGTTGGTACCCCTATGAGTTGATACAATAGTTAAATTTGTATAGTTCATCATTTGATTAAATTGTTAAATGGACTGTCTTTTTTATTAGGATCGTAACATTAGTATAATGTTTGGGTCTGGTCTTGATGAAAATGTAATAATGCTTTTTTTACTTCATATCTGTCATGTTTGCTGTCCAATTTTATGGTCTGCCACCTCTTACATTTAACCAATATGATCAGAGAAATAAATAAGAGTTTTGAACTTATCTTGGATAACTGATAATTGGATCTTGATGTTGCATAAGAAGTAGGTTGTATAGCTGAAACTATGTTAAATTGAAAAGGAGTTTTATGATAAATGGATATAAATAATATTTGAGCTCCATTCAATCCAAAAAATTGTTATTTATTTTAAATTAAAGAAAATAAGCATATGCTATACCTATGTTCATTTGCTTAGATTCCATTCGCTTCGGCCATTTCCAAAGCCCGAAGCAAAACACACACCTTTCACTTCCGTCTCTCGTAATGTCCGAAGCAACAAACCTTTTGCTTCGGCCAATGTCCGAAGCATATAGCTTGCATCGAGACCTTTTGCTTCAAATCCCATTCGTCAAATTGATCATCTTCAGTATCTTCGAATCTATTCAGGGGTTTCAGATTGCTTCTATAGTCAGCTCTCGACAGTAAGCTTCGGTTGACCATCGAAAGCGCTGATTTTTCCTTCACAGTAAGCTTCTCATCTGTGTCTTCCCTTTTTCTTGCTTCTCTTCAATGTTTTTCATACACAAGTTTATCTAAATTATCAGTGCCATTAAGATTTATTTTTTGTACTCGGTACTTCCAATGCGCTTTCTTTTGATTTCACTGAATTGGATTATTACTATAGAACATTGTGGATTAATATCACTTGTGGCAGTTCTAGGGGTACAATATGATCTGCTTTGTTTTTGAATTGGTGAAATTTGAGTTTAATTGGTGTTTGGATTTTCTGTTCAATTTTGTATAGTTGTTAAGTGAATCCGTTATCTGATTGAGCTTCTGGAGAAGTTTATATTAGGTTGCTAGAGTATTGAAGGAGAAAGCATTGGCTATGTTTATCATGAAATCATGTCCGTCCAGTCTTCATTTATATCTTTTGTTTCTTGAGGTCACAATTCCACTTGGATATTATATGATAAATGTTCTGTTTTAGACTCCTTCATAGCGAGACATGGCGGGGATAGATTTTTGCTGGACACCATGCAAAACATGTATGCTTCTTTACAAGAGCATGCAGATCTATTTTCGAAGCCAAAATCATCAACAGAATCACTATTAGCTTTACAAAAAAGAAACAAATCATCAGCAAAACATAGGTGACTGATTTTGAGTTTCTTACAACCCCAGTGGTAACCAAAATTAGCCGATAAAGAAGAATGAAACAACCTGGACATATAATCCATAGCAAGAACAAAAAGCAGCGGTGATAATGGGTTACCTTGCCTTAAACCTTTCTTTCCCTGAAAAAACCCATGTAAACCCCCATTGAGATAAATGGAATAAGAAGTCGATCGCACACATCGCATAATCCAGACAATAAATTGGGCGGGGAAAAGCAAACCATGTAAGACTTCCTCAACAAAATCCCAAGCCACATTATCATATGCCTTCCTTAGATCTATCTTTAAAGCACAATTTGCCTTGGCACTTCTCCTGTGATAATTACGATCCAATTCATGAGCAATAAGGATGTTATCTATAATCTTTCTCCCATGTATAAAGGCACATTGATTCTTTACAATCAACCTCGGCAAAACTGAACTCAAACGTGAACACAAAACTTTAGAAATTATTTTATACAAAACAGTACAGCAAGAAATAGGATATATATTCTCGTATGGAAAGACATGTATTTCTTTTACAAATCGAATGTAGAACCTTTGTCCACTGGTTTAGCTGCTGATGTTCATGGATAGGTATGATATTGAATGATATCTATGTTGCATGTTCAATCATTTGCCTTAATGTCTATTAGCTAGTTTTATGAGAGAGTAACTGTTTGCAATGGAACATTTGATTCCCTGCTTTATATTATGTTTCTTCAATCTATTTGTTCTCTTATATAATGCTATTATTAAATTCATCAATGAAGCACACTCTTAGATCCTTCAAATAGTTGCTTCGGTTCTATATATCTGAGTAGAAGTGTCAATTTCTGTCTCTCATAACTGAACATGATCCTAGAAATCCCGCTTGGATTACTAATTTTGCTTAAATAGAAAAAACAGCATATGCTTCGGCCGTATAGGAGGACTGAATCATTTGTAGATTTGCTTCGGCTTATAAGGGAACCGATGCCAAAAATGTGAACATTTGCTTCGGTTAGCATTAAAGAACGAAGCAAATAATTAACTTTTTGCTTCGGTCTTAGCTCGAAGCAAATAATCTTTATGCTTCGGTCTGTAGCCGAACCAAATGTTAATAAAATTTCTATTTGCTTCGTACTACTGTTGGACCGAAGTACATGAGTCCATTACAAAAAATAAAAACGCGCTTCCTTCTCGTGTTATTCTTTTTTTCGTTCTTCATCTCTCCAATCTCCGGCCACCACGCCTCTCTTCTCTTCACTGTAATCATCTCATCGTACTTTTGCTTTCTTCTTTCTCGTTGTTTTTGAAATCTCTGCAGCTCAGTTAAGTCGTGAGTGACTCGTGTATTTCAATTTTTTACCGTGTATTCCTCATCTTCCGATCTTTATATTTTCTTGGAAGCATCTTTTCATCTTAGATCTCATTCAATAGCTTTTAATTTCTTCTACTACGGTTACAATCTTCTTCCGTATTACATTCTTCAATTGAACGTCTTTCTCCTTCCCATAACAACAAGGTGTTTCCTTTCTCCGGCCACTCCCTTCATTTAAATAGTATCTCCGATGAGCTTCAACGGCAATCAGATACGGTGACTTTTCCAAACAAGTTATTTTCTTACGTTTTGTGTGATGAAATTAATATGGATTATGTGTTTTATATATCACTATCATGGTATTTTTGGTTGGACACATTTATTGTCTACAAGTTGTTTGATCTATTGTCTCATTGATGCCATTTTCCTTTTTAATAATAGGATATGATTTCAAGGAGTTTTCTGTTTACATATGAATCAAAAAATGAGGGGGAAGAAGGAAGATGGAGTGCCTCTTTTGATTTTCCTTTTAAGTATCATTTTTAAATTGGTATGCACTTTTTTTTTTATGGACGAACAAGTCTATGTTTGATTTGGCTCAAATTTGTTTCTCCTCTTTGATAGGTTTTTAGTCTATAAAGATCAAACCAGGTATTTCTTTCAAAAGAATTTCAGTATAACCAACAAACTTACACCCAGTCACCCCAACGTCCATTTGCACTACCCTTGTAAGTTAAAGCTTCCATCTTCATATACAGAACAATGCTACAGATAACTTCAGAGTAGTGAAACGGAGTGCCTTGCTTTAGATGTCGATTTCGAGCAAGCCAGATATGGTAAACAATTGCAGTAATGCTACTCTTCTGATTATGGCCAGAACAGTTCTACCCATGGCTTTCCTGCACAACCAACTAACAACGCGCCGCCAATGCCATCCCGATATAGCAGGCATACATTTTGCAGCAACACTCAACCATACAGGCTTAGTTACATCACATTGAAAAAACAGATGGCTGATTGTTTCATCTGCTTTACCACAACAAAGTTTATCTGGCGCACAATCATTTTGAAGAGTCGGGCTTTGACCAGCAATCTATTATGCAAAGCTAACCATGCAATAAAGCTGCATCTAGGTATGAAACCCGGCCCCAAATTAACCTTCCCCAAATAACCTTTTGGTTCTTCTTCCTCAGGTCTTGCCATGCCGAAGAAACGGTATATTCTCCAGAAATATGAAAAAGCCAAGATATTCAAGAATTGATGCAAGTGTTGCAACATTTTAAACTTGTGTCTGGATTACAGGTTAATGAGTCCAAGAGCCACGTTTTTCTGAGCAAAGCCATTCCTGAGGATATCAGAAATTTGATTTTAAATGAGTCTGGGTTCTCCGAGGGTTGTTTTCCAATTAAATATTTAGGGGTACCACTTATTTCGAGTAGACTCAGTAAATCTGATTGTATGGATTTGGTTTGTCGGGTGACTAAGAGGATAGACTCTTGGGGAGCAAAGCATTTGTCATATGCTGGGAGGTTACAAATGGTTGTGTCGGTTCTTCGAAGCCTCCATGTGTACTGGGGGAAATTCAAGTATGTATTCGGCAATGGAAAATCTTTTTCCTTTTGGTCAGATTCCTGGATAAATGGGAAGAGCTTACGTGAACTCTTTCCTACCATAAATATTGCAGATACTGATGTTCCCAAATGGTGCAAAATTTCAGATGTTTGGAGGAATGGAAGATGGAATCTCCCTGATCCTTCTGATAATCTAACTAAAGCAGCTTGGGCCCTGGTGCGTATGCAAGAAACTAATTATTTGAATGACAATATACTTTTTTTTATGAATCGATGGGCCTGGCCTTATCGACGGTTTCGTTACACATTAGTCACAACTTGTGTGATGATAAATTGGACTCAAATGTGCTCTAGATTGGGTGGGCCGTAATAATGCGCTTCTCCGGGGAACAATGGCCGGCTCGAGTTCTGGGAACACTCCGACAATTAAGTCATTAAGAAATTTAGAGAGATAAAGTGAACAATAAATAATTAAGAGATTTAAGCAAGTATTTCACACCCATGCTCCTAGACATTAATATTATTTTTTTCCCTTTTCTCGTCTCTCCTACCATCAATGGACCTCTGAGAACTCCAATCCCTTTGAGAGTTGTTTTAAGTTTAATTTTCTCTTAAGAAATGAACACTAGCATTTGAATTCTTATTTAATCCTGTGTGAATAACTGTTGCCGCTATGTTTGAAGATGCTATCACACACGGAGGAAGATGGAGACTGTTTAGGTGGCTTGCCATATTCTTTTGTTTACCGGATCATCTCGTTTTTTCCATCAACCAAACACGCCTTTGAGAGTAACCTTTACGAAACGTTGCAGCATAAATGGACTGAAGTCCCATCCCTCAACTTTGTTGATAAAGGTTTTTTGTTGGATAGTTCATCAATTTTATTGACAATGTACTGATTTTCTATGGTTGCTTGAATGTAGAGAAATTTGTTATCGACTCCAAAGATATCCCTTTGGTGAACCTGGATCGTAGGCTGTCCTTGTGGATCCGTTTTGCTGCCAGAAAAGATGTAAAGGAGCTCATTTTGGATTGTGTTTGTTCTAATGTGAAAACGGGGGATGAGTACCTATTGCCGCAATTTCTTTTCAACAATTCTTCATTTAGAACATTGTGAGTTGAGTAATCAAGCAATTGAGCATATTTCATCCGGCAGTCCTTTGCTTAATAGCTTAATATTATACTGTTGTGGCTACGGAGTGGAGGTGGTCATTGCTTCTCAACATTTGAAAACATTTCTTCTAGACGGTTTTTGCAAGAGCTGTGATCTCGTCGAAATTTCATGTGCTAATCTTGAGAGCTTGATATTGCCCAAATTCAACAAATTTCTTGACTTTTTTCGATCAAATGTGATATTTTTTTGTGTCTTTGGTTTTCAATCTCAAATTTTTCTCCATTTTTCCGTGTTTGCTAATTGGGCGAGAAAGAGGATTGAGAGAATTTAGAAAAGAAGTTTAAGACAAAGTATGATAAGAGCAAAATTAGAAAAGTGAGATGTGGTTCGAAAAAACTGGATTGTAAATAGCAAGACACGTAATATTTTCGTGAAAACAATACAAACATAAATTAATGTAAAACAAAGGTTTAAATCATAGTCAACTCGCTAAATTCGTCCATTTTGGTCAATTTGTCCTCCGAATTTAAAGGACGACCTATTTGTCTCCTTAACTATTTAAAAGTGTCTATTATTATATTTTACTATTTTATATATGAGTATAACGAAAATAAATTTTGTCCTAATGTTATGCACGCGCTAGAAAATTGACTTTGCATATAACACGTGAGATTTGAAGGTAGACTAAATGGCGTGTCATCGTTGAACATAGAAAGACTTAAATGCCTCAATATTAGAAAATAGTTAAACAGACCACAATCAACTTCACATACGCTTGTCCTTATGTGAAGACCTCGTTCTTTTTGGCTGAACTGAACTGAATTTGCTGAACGAAGAAAATTTTTTACTGAACTGAACTGAACTAAATTTTGCTGGAATTAAGTCAAAAAGAACAAGGTTGAAGTCAATATTTTATCGTGTGCTTAATACCGAGTCAAAATTATTTTCGTCATACTCAAAACAGAAGGCCAAAAGACACACCCTCAAATAGTAGAGAAAGCAAATAGGTTAATCTTTAAGTTTTGAGAGGAAAATGACCAAAATGGAAAAATTGAAAGGATTAAGTATGATTTAATTGCCTAAAACAAATAAATAGTTTTTTGCGAATCACAATTTATTTTGCAGCTCAAATTAATATCTCATCAGTCAGTTGCTTGATTGTCTCTTTGCATTAATAAGAAAAAGTTAAATAAGGAGTATATATCATATAAGGTAATAAAATAACTTTTTTATTACCTTATATGATATATAAGGTAATAAACAAGGCCACATACATAAATAATTTCTTAAACTTGGCACAATGTTGCTATTGACCCCTTCAACTTTCGATTGTGACAAATACCCCATCCAACTTGTTAATGCTAACATATAACCTCATGAACTTGACTCATTGTTGCTACTGACCTACTTAACTTTCAATTGTAAATGCCCCTTCCAACTTTTTTAATGTTAACAAATAACCCCGAATTACTGAAATGATAGCAAATATATGACTCGAACTCTCATAGTTGCGTAAATAGTTTTAAAAAGAAGAAAAATCAATTAAAAAAAATTAAAAACATAAAAAAAAACCTAAATAAAATACAAAAATTCAAATTTTTCCTCCTCCAACTTTTTAAATGTTAGCAAATAATTTAAATTGAAAAAATGAAATTGAAATTCTGTAAACGCTTAAATTCCAAATAATTGAAAAATACTAATTTTTTAATTACTTCAAGAATCAAATTCCCCATTTAAAAATCAAATTCTCAATTCAAAAAATGAAATTGAAATTCTGCAAACGCTTAAATTTTAAATACAATAAGAACTCCATAGTAAGCCCTTATCCAGAAAAATTTGAATTTTTGTATTTTATTTAGGTTATTTTTTAGGTTCTTAATTTTTTAAATTGATTTTTCTTATTTTTAAAGCCATTTACGCAACTTTGAGAGTTTGAGTCATACATTCGCTATCATTTCAATAATTCGGAGTTATTTGTTAGTATTAAAAAAGTTGAAGGTGGTAATTTTGTTACAATTGAAAATTGAGGGGGTAGTAGCAATAATGAGCCAAGTTCAGAGGGTTATTTGTTAACATTAACAAGTTGGAGGGGGTATTTGTTACATTTGAAAGTTGAGAGGGTCAGTAGAAACATTGAGCCAAGTTCAGGAGGTTATTTGTGTATTCAACCTTTAGAAAATTAAAAAAATTGTCGATTTTGTTGATGTGAACGGAAAAATATTTTGTCCAAATATTTTTTAAATCTTCGGCCAATTAAGTTACAATTAAAATCAAAGGTCATAAACTTGTTAGGACAAAAAATGTTCTCGTTCCGTCAACAAAATTGTCCTATCATTTTGCCAATCGTGACTCATAATCAGATAGTGGATTTTCATACTCTCAATAGTGAATTAGTTTCCTTTGAGTCATTTGAGCACTCTTTGTATGTGCATGTGACCCTTGTTGCTAATATAAGTTTTAAGTCTACTTCTGATTTTGTCACTAATTGCTCAAACTCGAAATCACAAAATATTTGTTTGCAAACAATTTAACCACAAAAATTATGTATGTAAATGGTCGAAATCACACAATTTATTTTTGTACTTTTCCTAACAAGTTATATACAATATGAAAAGCTAATATATTTCTATTTTATACATGTTTTTAAAAAGAAAAATGTTCCATAATGTGCTAACACGTCAAAAAATACTTCCATTAATCTACCCTAGTATCTCTAATTGGATTTTAGTTGTACTAAGCAAAAACGTGACTAGGACTATTAAAATAAGAACCTAATTTATGTCAACATCCGTTGCATCTAATCTTAGACTATCGTAGTTTTTGTTTTATCAACAAAGACTTTCATTTGATAAAAAAGAATATCAAAGCTTATCATTAAGAAAAAAGAATGGGTAAAGAAGAAAATATGCTGAAGCATTAGGATTCAAATAAAAAAAAAAATGATAGAGATTGGTTGCATTCATCAAATTACCCCCGTACCAATTGTTGGTTGAGCAGTGGTAGTATGAGGCTGCACCTGATAAGGAGGTTTGCGGATTGATCATTCACAACAGAGACTGAGAGGAGTTTAAATACCATAATCTATGGACTCGCTCCGAATCCGAATTAATCGGCCTAATGTGGTTCGAAACCGGATGACAAACCAAAAAAATTCAAATTACCCACATAAACCTTGAAAGAATGTAAAAATATGAGGGTTAATTTGTATGATATTATAGATGGAAGTAAGCGTTTTGCAAATAACCGTGAGACTGGTGCTTTTTCGCTATTTTTCAATTTTAAAGTCTAATCGAAAGAGTTTTGCTTCAACATAAAATTCTAATCGCATAGATTAAATAGGACAAAATGATAGAGCAACTAATCGGCTCTTATAGCTCAGTGGTAGAGCGTCAGTCTTGAAAACTGTAGGTCCGCAGTTCGATTCTGCGTGAGGGCAGTTTTTTTATTTTACAGCTGTCATTAACTAACTCTTCTTTTTGGCATTTTCTTCTTCTTCTTCTTCTTCTACTTTAATAATCCTCCATTTTATCATCCATAAACTATTTGGTCCAGCTCTTGCTTGCACTTGAAAATCTGTCAATCTAGTTGCTCTTAGTAATCCTTTATTAAAGAAACAAAATTATAATTAACGGATTACTAATACCATGCTAATAGAAATTGCAATGGAACTTGAAAACTATGATAAATAATTTGTAATCTATTCAATTTTCCAGTTTCAGTTTTACTTGACATTTTGAGGTGGATTTTCTTTTAGTTAAAGTGAGTTGCATACAGTGGCAAATGTTTTAGCCTATTCTAGTGATTGAAATTCTTCCTTTGATATGAAAGGGTATGAGTTTGAAAAACATAGAATGCGTGTACTTAACTTAAGCGGCTTGAGACCTTTAAACACTTAAACTATATATTATGTACAATAATACTCGTACACGAGACTTAACTTAAGCGGCTTGAAACCTTTAAACACTCAAACTAGTTAAAAACTATAATAATTGATCACAATGTAAGATATATTTTCATATTTAAGCCCTTGTAAACATTTCCATTTATTTTGATTGTTTCAAACTATATATGGTAAATAATAAATTATTGGATCACACGTTTGAATAAACTATATATACCATTCAGTGCCTTCTTTGTTTGATCTTTCCAGGTGAGATATCTAGAATTTCACAAGGTACAAAGAATCACACCGGTTATTTTGTAAATTTTCAAACTTAGACTCACATGATGATTATAATATTATCTCTAGACAGTGATATCCGAGGATCCCAATAAAGACTTGTAAAAATCAACCATTGTTTTCCCGATTTCATCAGAATCAGTGAAGACTTGACCGTGAGCATCTTGAATCCGCAAAATCCTTTTTTGGGCACTTCTGATTTTGAATTGTCTAAAAAAGTAGGCAGTGTTACCATCCCCAAGCTGCACCCAAGAAACTCTATCAAGTACAGAACTTGCATGAAAATTATAGCAATGGTTTAAAGGAAAAGTAATAGTACTAAGGAAAATATGCTTAGCCTGTTCCGAGAGACCACTGACAAAGATTTCACTCTTCTGACTGTTTATTTGCAACCCAGAAACCTCTCCAAAATTTCTCATTACAGCAAGAAGTTCATCAACAGAATCACTACTAGCTTTACAAAAAAGAAACAAATCATCAGCAAAACATAGATGACTGATTTTGAGTTTCTTACGACCCCAGTGGTAACCAAAATTAGCCGATAAAGAAGAATGACACAACCTGGACATATAATCCATAGCAAGCACAAAAAGCAGTGGTGATAATGGGTCACCTTGCCTTGAACCTTTCTTTCCCTGAAAAAACCCATGTAAACCCCCATTGAGAGAAATGTAATAAGAAGTCGATCGCACACATCACATAATCCAGACAATAAATTCGGCGGGGAAAACCAAACCATGTAAGACTTCCTCAACAAAATCCCAAGCCACACTATCATATGCCTTCCTTAGATCTATCTTTAAAGCACAATTTGCCTTGGCACTTCGCCTGTGATAATTACGAACCAATTCATGAGCAATAAGATGTTATCTATAATCTTTCTCCCATGTATATGAAGGCACATTGATTCTTGGCAATCAACCTCGGCAAAACTGAACTCAAACGTGCACACAAAACTTTAGAAATTATTTTACACAAAACAGTACAGCAAGAAATAGGATATATATTCTCGCATGAAAAGACATGTATTTCTATTAGAAATAGAATGTAGAACCTTTGTCCACTGGTTTAGCTGCTGATGTTCATGGATAGGTATGATATTGAATGATATCTATGTTGCATGTTCAATCATTTGCCTTAATGTCTATTAGCTAGTTTTATGAGAGAGTAACTGTTTGCAATGGAACATTTGATTCCCTGCTTTATATTATGTTTCTTCAATTTATTTCTATTTGTTCTCTTATATCGTTGCTATTATTAAATTCATCAATGAAGCACACTCTTAGATCATTCAAATAGTTGCTTTGGTTCTATATATCTGAGTAGAAGTGTCAATTTCTGTCTCTCATACCTGAACATGATCCTAGAAATCCGGCTTGGATTACTAATTTTGCTTAAATAGAAAAAAAAGCATATGCTTCGGCTGGATAAGAGGACTGAATCATTTGTAGATTTGCTTCGGCTTCTGAGAAAACCGATGCCAAAAATGAACATTTGCTTCGGTCATCTTTAAAGAACGAAGCAAATAATTAACTTTTTGCTTCGGTCTTAGGTCGAAGCAAATAATCTTTCTGCTTCGGTCTGTAACAAAAAGCCGAACCAAATGTTAATAAAATTTCTATTTGCTTCGTACTACTGTTGGGCCGAAGTACATGAGTCCATTACAAAAAATAAAAACGCGCTTGCTTCTGCTGTTATTCTTTTTTTCGTTCTTCATCTCTCCAATCTCCTTCCAACCCTCCATCTGTATACTCCGGCCACCACGCCTCTCTTCTCTTCACTGTAATCATCTCATCATACTTTTGCTTTCTTCTTTCTCGTCGTTCTTGGAATTGCCGCAGCTCATTTGAGTCTTGAGTGACTCGTGAATTTCAATACTATTCCTGATACAGGTTTGTTTGATTCTTGAAGCTAAATTTGTCTGTTTGGATCGATATTGAGTTATGAGGATCAGTAAAAATGAGTTTAAATTTGATGCGAGATAGCACAAATATTAGCAGAATACCGAATAGAGCCACATGAATATGAGCCTGTACTAGTTAATGGTCTCAGGAACATGCCTCAAGCATGGCTTCATTTCATGATGAAGTAAGTTGCTATTTCACTTTTAAATTTAATATCTTTCAAAAAAATATTAAAAAGTTATTCAAAAATCAAAATTTAATATGCTGTAATTCAGTTTTTGTTCGTGTATTAATTGTGTTTATTAAGCACACGTGAGTTCTGCATAAAGGCTTCTTCAGCTAGGGCGGCGATGAGAATCGTAACATTAGTATAATGCTTGGTTCTGGTCTTGATAAAAATGTAATAATGCTTTTTTTACTTCATATCTGTCATGTTTGCTGTCCAATTTTATGGTTGATGTTGTGAATAGGAGGACAGTGATGACCAATTAAGTGGCGTAGGGGAAGAAGGTATATAAACATTCTGATTTGTTTTAATAATAATAATTTTATTTACCTCAACTATTTTGATATGATTTGGTTTCCTCATCTTTCAGCTCTCTTTGTAACCGTGGAAATCTACAGCAAGGGTCTAGGGGAAGACGCCATCGCGGTGCAGCAGTTGGAAAGTACTGTCTCCGTCGCCGCTCAATTTTAATGGTGAATACAAATTACAAAAACCAGAGGAATGGAAGAGGTAATGTTTCATTTTCTCTTTTTCCACATTAACTTATATAGATCTTCCGTCTCGAAAAATCAATTGATTATCAAATCAAACCTGATTGGATATTTTATTTTGTTTGGGGTTCTAGGTCAAAGTCGAACCAGTATCCAAACACCTCGTTGATTCAGTTTGAGGGAGTAAACACGAAGGGTTTTCTGGTAAAATCAGAAGTCGTATCATATGGATTATGTTGTCGTATCTATACACATGCTCACTTTTCAAAGTTGGTTCTGTTTTTATGGAGCACTTGTACTAAATAAAATTCAAGCTTTAAAAGGCAAGACCTTGTTATAGTATTTTAGTAGAGCCTGTTTTATGATTGTTTGGTGTAAGAGAGGGTTCAGTATTAGAAGTGCAATATTAGGTTTAGCTTAAGTTCTAAATCCATAGTAATGTGTGTTTTTTTAGAACTCTTACTTAACCTAAATATAGCAGTTGTTGTGTTGTTCATCTTCCGTATATTTCGGAGATGGATTGGAAACTCAGAGTGGCTTGTTATCAGATTACTTCTTGATGCTGGTATGAATACGATTCTATTTTATTAGTAGTTGACATTCCTAAACTCAGACTGTCTTTCTCTTAATGCATATATTATATTTTGTATTTTTCCACTCCCTCTGCTATTCTGTATCTTTATCTGTGTTCATATCTCTTCTGTTGAGAACTTCAGATTTGGATTGAGGCATCTAATATATTGAGCCGTCCCACATGTTCGAGTTTTAACCCTAGTCGATCACCAAGAGTGAGTCCTCTTTTTTTGGTTTGTTATCGGCGATTTGAGTTAAAATCTCAAATGCTTGTGTTAATAATGGAGTGATTTAGTATTTGTTTCCGTTATTATTAGGGCATCCAGGGTTAAGAGAAGTTGCTAATAATATTAAAACTCAGTTGGAAATGATGAAGGAGAGAGGTGGATCACACTTGCTACGGACTTAATATATATGTTGAACCAAACATGAAAGGAAATTTCATACTCTTCATAAGACATGGTGGCAAATAGCATATTGATTGAGTTATCTAATAACTGAAACTGTTTTCGCCCTTCTATATATGTTGAACTAAAAGTTATGGTCTATGAATTAGTAGATTCTCCGGCAGCCACAAGCAGAGGCCAGAAAATTAACTAACTATCAGACCTCTTCTCCAGTGATCGATCATCTTTGCATCGTCGATCCATCTCAGTAAGCCTGCCTTTGAGCATGTGAACAACCCACTAATATGCTTCAGCTCCGGTGACGAATTCTTCAGAACTTCAATTGTGCTCCGATGTGTTCTTCGACTTGAGTGAGTTTAATTTCTATTTATGGTAAACTCTGTATGTTTTGATGAAGCAATATGATCTCATCATTTCTAGATTTTATTCGTAGTTTGCTCAAATTTAAAATATTGTTGAGTTATTTGATAGTTGTTGAATGTTAGGTGCTCATAGTATAATTCTGAAACTGTTTTGTTTTATGGATAGGAGAAAGTTGTGTTTATAGCCTAGAGGTTGTTCTACATAGTTGAGAAAAATTCGAGTGGATTAGCTTATCCGTGCCTCCTCTCTAATGGTTTTATTTGCTCAAGTAATTTTAGGTCGACAGTTCACATATCAACGTCATGCATAGTTTCTTATCTTGATTAAATTCACAATTTAGCTACTTTACAATCCGATTTATCGTCTTTCAGGTATTATGCCAGACATGTTTCTTCTATTCAATTTTATTCATTTCAAATTGAAAGTTGCTGCATAATTATCCACCGCTGAATTCTAATTTCATTTTTGGTTTTCTGCAGTTTTGTTTTTGGATGTATGCTGCTCTGGAATGTCCTGCTCGTTCTGTGAGCTTCTATCACTTTTAAATGGCGCTCTCGCTGTCATCTATGCAGGTACCTGGCTTTTTTTAAGTACTTCTATAATGTTTCATGTTTGGTCATTCCAACCAGAGAATTTTCTTCTTCCTTGTTCTTGTTTGTGCTATTGTAAATTCTTCCAGTTGGCCTTTATGTCGGGAAGATTGTCTTGTTTGCCGATTCATTTGTTTCAGGTTTCATAGGAAGCGTTTTGAACCAATATGATCAGAGAAATAAATAAGAGTTTTGAACTTATCTTGGATAACTGATAATTGGATCATGATTTTGCTAATTGATAATTGATTTTGCATAAAAAGTAGGTTGTATAGCTGAAACTATGTTAAATTGAAAAGGAGTTTTATGATGTATAGCTGAACCTATGTTAAATTGAAAAGGAGTTGAAGATGAATGGATATAAGGTATAAAAGAAATTCATTGTAGGTACTATTTAGGAATAATATTTGAGCTATGTTTGATTATTGTGACAAATTGAAAAGGAGGTGAATTGTAGGTACAATTTGAAAATAATATTAGAGCTCCATTCAATCCAAAATTATTTTGCTTAAATAGAAAAAAAAAGCATATGCTTCGGCTGTACAAAAGGACTGAATCATTTGTGGACTTGCTTCGGCTTCTGAGCAGACCGATGAAAAAGTATGAACATTTGCTTCGGCCCCCTTTAAAGAACGAAGCAAATAATTAACTTTTTGCTATGCAATGTTCCGCGAGCTTCAGTTTCGTTTTACTGTCGAGCTGCGAATTTAGAAATAAAAGCAGTTCATTGCTTTTTGAGAAAAAGTCCATCAAATTCAGTCCTACATTTCACCCTGCCTAGGGAGTTTTACCAGCTCATATAGCTGGCAAATCTCTTGAATTTACTCGCCTATAGCAGTTTCAAACCTCAACCTCAACAGAACTTCCTCGGCAACCTTGTCACACTTGAATCTGGATTCAGGTTATAGGAATAGTAAGAGGCAGAGGGAAATGGGAATGAAAAAAGGAAAGCAACTACAGCCGGATTGTAAGAGAAAATGAACTCTTAGCTGCTTTCTTTCCCTGACCACATGGACCGCTAAATAAGGGTTCATAAGGCCTCAAACAGGCCTTTTAAAGCCCATTGAATGCACTAAATCACTATTAAGGGCATTGATAGTTTAGTTTTGTAATCGGTATTTTCCAATTACTTCTGTTTCAGTTGGGAAATTGATATTAGTTTTGTCAATTTGTTGGTATTATAACTTGAAAGAGATGCTTCGGGTGGAAAAGGAATGTTTCTTACTTCTAAATATGCATATAGCTTTCTGAGCAATGGATAGAATTTAAACCACTGTTTTTGATAATTTGTATGGCTGCTGTATTCATCATTCTCTATCAAGTACAGAACTTGCATGAAAATTATAGCAACAAAACTATACGAGTTAACCATAAACTATTTCCTTAACACTTTGAGTAGGTTATGGATTGATTATCTAGCTCATGCAAAAAAAAATTACATCTCTCACTTATTCAAGAGGTTTGAACTCATTTCTATTCTTGTTCTAAAATAGTTTGTGTGACCGGCGAATAACACCTTTGATACTATACACTTATTGGGGATATGTAGCATCTCCACAAACATGCAACAAAACTAATAGATAAAAAGAAGTTGAAAGAGTGCATTGGATCAGAGTTGGCAAGGGAGGTATTTCTAGAAACCATTCTAGCTAAAATTGATTATTACTCTTGTATAGTTAGACCTATTTATAATATAGTAGGCATAACAATTTGCATTATTACTCTTGTATAGTTAGAACTATTTATAGGATAGTAGGCATAACAATTTGGACATTTCTAGACAAGAAATAATAAGTCTTGTCTTCTTATCGTACTTTTAACCGTTAAATAGCCTCAATGTAACTTAATTATTTTGAAGTAAGATTCACAATAAATGATATTTATGATGAAGAAAATCGCAATTCAAAATAAATGGATTCAAAACTCTCTTGCTACATGCTACATGGATTGAATTAACAATCCTTCCCCAAATAGATAGTTTTGTTTATTGAGTATGGATCATAACGAGTTAATATGTTTTATGCTACATTCTAAGATATAAGCACATGAAAATATTACTGAGTGAATGTAATGGAGATTATACCGTTGAGTTTTGTACCGTTGAGTTTTTTTCAATACGGTTTTGGAGATTTGCAAATGTCTAATATTACTGAGTAAATGTAATGGAGATTATAGAACCGGACCGAATACCCGAATAAAAAAAATCCAGAACCTGATTGAACTATTGATTTTTCATAGTTACCTTTAACATTGAATTAGATTATACAAAATCTTCACATAATCTATATAAACATACTTTCATAGTTAACACAAAAAATTAACTCTCGGTTGCTCAAGAACTACCACATCCATGCATATATTATAACTTAACCAAACAAGGGGAAACAATCATATAAATGAGCTACAATTATATGATAGCATATATTTCGAAGATGGGAGGTAAAAAATGGGACTCCGAAACAGACATTACAAGCCTTGGTTAACTAATGAGTTAAATGGTTATAACACAAACTCACAATAATGAAAAAAAGAAGTAACAACTTATGTCTTGAATAACAGATTAAAATATACCGAAGTGGGTAAAGATTCATCAAGAGAAGCAATAAGTTTAATCAAATTAGTTCAAGAGATTAAATTATTATCAGATTTTGCTACACTAAGTATTGGCTAAACCGCAAAATTTCCAATAGTTTAACACAAAAGAAACACAATTCACCATTAAAATTTGCAGAAACGGACGCTACGTTTTAACAACGGGTACGTAAGGTGGTGAAGATATCATTTCCTTACAAACTTCAACTAATCAATTCGATCCAGCGAGCAGTAGCTTATACCCAACGTTTCCAACTGTAATTTTTATCTATGACCCATTCCTACTTAAGCCATAGATCACACTTTTAGCTAAAAAAACATAAGTAAAGCAAAATTTTATTTACAGCCTCATTAATGTTAACTTTTTTTATAATCCATTCCAGATTTCTCGAGAGTCTAGGTTCATTAGGCACCATTCAAGTGAATCACCTCTCAATTGAAATTTTCTAGATGCACTAGAATTCCGGATCTGAGACCTAACTTAAGCAGTTTAAGACCGTAAATTAATCAAGTCAACCTTAATTGGTACCGCATTACACAAGGTTCTATCCAATTTACTCCAAATACGCCTACTATCCATTTGATTGTTAGTCCAGGTAAACAAACAACCCTTCCAACAAAGCTCAATTAAATCTTAAGCCATTCTGCACTTCATCGATATTAGAAAACCTTACTCTAGTTTCAATTAAGCCAATACCAAATAACTTTTGAGACTTCACCATGTCATGGACCATACCCTGCTTCGCAGGATCATTAAGGCCCCTCACATCCCAACTAGCAACTACCATTTATCAGGAGGCCTTCTCACCCTCTTCTCACCCTTCCCGGCGCCAATAATACCAACTGTAACTTTTGGAGTGTCTGCAACATCAGTAACTTCATCAGAATTAACCTTCTTGCCATTCACAATGGTCACCCATCCCGAGTCCGTAGCAGAAGTGACAAAAGACACAACACCATTATTCTTGCGCGTAGCATTATATTGAGAACTAGATACATCGGCAGCATGATGAGTAGAATGTTTGGGAATAATATCACCAGCAGATTTGATTCCCTCATTAATTTCTCCTGAACAGGAGTAGCAATTTTAGTCCCTTCGACAGTTATTAGTTTCCATACTGTAACCATAGGAATTTTACACTGATGGCTAGAATGCCCAAAACCCTTACAACTAGTACAAAGTTGAGGCCTCCATTCATAAACAACCTGCTGATCTAATCGTATTCCAGCTTCATCTTCCAAAGAAATAACATCAGGAAAATCTCCATCAACTGCCATTTCAATTAGAACTCTAGCAAAGCCTAAACGGGATTTCGTAGCAGTACATTCATCACAGAAGAGAGGTTTGCCTAACAAGCTTGCAATCCTACTAAGAAGAGATAATGACCAGAACTCCCATGGTAATCCAGGCAACTGCACCCACACCGGAAGCCATTTAATACAATTCGTATCCAATTTCATTCGAGGAGCCCAAGCTCTCATCACTAAAGGCTTACGATTAAACGTGAAGGGACCAGATCCTAAAACCCCCAATTGACCCTCAGCAGAATCAAAGTTCAACAAAAATAGGTTATCCCGCACCTGATGAACAGAGGTCAGGCCAAACTGCTTCCATCGATTAAAAGCAAAACTCTCAATTTGCTTAAAACGTGGCTTATCCCCTAAAATACTGCCAATTAAAGCATACTTCCATTTCTGAGCCTCCTCATGAAGTTCATTAGAATGAAATTTAAGAATCTTCTTACCATCACTAATTGCAGGAGGAACAAACTTGAGAACATTTTTCTCAGCTCGCAATCGATTCCTGGAGACCACATCAACCCACTCAGTTCGTTGGTGCCGAATTAAATCATTAGGATCAAGTTCTTCTAGATGTTCAACCTTATCTGGACTCATATCTCCAATCGCCGATGGTAAAAGTGTAGTTCCTGGAGCAGAATTAGTGGAACACTCACCATGTAAAAGAGGCACCTCAATACACATCTCCTCCCCTTCATCAGATCCAGACTCTACCAGAACCTCGTCGTAATCAATCATATTCTTCTCATCGGAGATAGAAACAGCCTTCCCCTTTAATGGTGAAGCCCGTTGATCATCTTCCCCTGCAATTTGGAAATAATACTAGAGCTCCATTCAATCCAAAATTATTAAATTTTGCTTAAATAGAAAAAAAAGCATATGCTTCGGCTGTATAGGAGGACTGAATCATTTGCTGATTTGCTTCGGCTTGAGCGCAGACCGATGCCAAAGATATGAACATTTGCTTCGCAGACTTTATGAATCGAAGCAAATATTCAAGCTTTTGCTTCGGCTTTAGGTCGAAGCAAATAATCTTTCTGCTAACGGTCATTAACAACAGGCCGAACCAAATGTTAATAGAATTTCTATTTGCTTCGTGGTTACTGTTGGGCCCAAGTACATGAGTCCATTATAAAAATTAAAAACGCGCGCGCTACTGCTATTATTCCTTTTTTTCATTCTCCTATTATTTTGTCCATCTGTATACTCCAGCCACCACGCCTCTCTTCTCTTCACACGTTGTATGGTAATCATCTCATCTTACTTTTGCTTTCTTCTTTCTCGTCGTTTTTGGAATCGCCGCATCTCAGTTGAGTCTTGAGTGACTCGTGAATTTCAATTTTTTCAAAGTTTTGGGGTTTTCCAAAATTGGGGGATGGGATGGTTGGAAATCGGCTTGGATTTAATTTTAGTTGTTCCTATTTCTCGTCTTTTATGCTGTTTGAAAGGGTTTGGGAAGGCAATCTGTGTGAAATTGCGTAATTTGGAACTCATGTCGTGAATTTGAATTTCAACTTTTGTGTTTGCTTTTGTTGGTTTTTGTGAAACGATCTGAGGAACTTCGAATTGGCTGAGCTAATGAGCTCGTTTTGAGTAAGAATTTGAGTTTGATTTCTTCTATCTTTTATTCTCTATCTTGTTTTTGAGCTGCCAAACGAGCTTCAGTTTCGTAATTTATTTCACTGTCGAGCTGCGAATTTAGAAAAATGCAGTAGATCACTATTAGTTCTGTAATCTGTTTTTTCCAAATAGTTCTGTTTCAGTTGGGAAATTGATATTAGCTTTGTCAATTTGTTGGTATTAGAACTTGAAAGAGATGCTTCGGCTGGAAAAGGAATGTTTCTTACTTCTAAGCTGCTCGACTAGCTTGGATTTTACAACTGTCGGATAAGTTTCATTTCTCACATCTCAAAATAACTAAAAGCTGAGGAAATTGTTGGCCTAAATTGCTAACACATTAATGATTCCGTTTACTGATGATTATACCTTCAAAAAAAGAACATCTATGAAATTTTGGAAGACTGACTGATGTCATCGATCATGATCAGCTTTTGGGAGCATATGCAGCTAAAGCATTTGCATGTGCTGGTGATAAGTTGCCCAGTAGAGGTTGCATTTGATGGCCACACAGTGAAATCAGGTGCGAAAAAGCTCTGCCTACTTGAGCTTTAACCTCTGGTGTCTCAACAGGAGACACCACGACTTGAGCAAACACATTGACCAACTCTGGGACAAGTGTAAGTATCTGTCTCGCAAATGAAAGCAAAACAACTGACAGTTAGCATTGAAATAAATATAACTATAACAGCAGACCTAATTCAATGGGATGGACTGTGGATGCACCATAATCATCCTTGCCACAGCACCAGCTACATTATCTCTAACAGCATTATCTGGTTCGGATTCCCTAAATAACGGGTATAATCCCCGTAAAATATCACCATAATATCTGGTATTAATGGAAGGAAAGAGCTTCAAGAAAATAGATGAAAAGCTTAAGAGAAGATGAGACTCAACGTGAAAAGACTTGATAGTACCCTAACAATTAAATTCTGTGACCGCATATTTCCTACCAATGTCCAGCTATATACATCCTAACAAACATCCTAACAACAGACTCTTGCATGCTGATAAGCTCGAATTTGACTATGTATATGGTTAATTATTCATGTATTTATGGGCCAATTAGACCTTAATTGTATATTTTTGTGGGTCTAACAATGATATTTTCAGTTTAAAGAGCTTTCATGGACATTTCGCTGAAAAGCAGCCTGCATGAATGAAAAGTAGAAGTCACATCAGAAGGAAGGAGGGGTAAAAGTGCCGGCAGCTTGGGAGAGAGAGTGTTGCAGTTTGAAGTGATGTTTTGCCGTTCAAAAGGAGTCTCTTGTCTTGCAAGAAGAGATGTTTTAACAGCTGTAATATAAGAAGTTTCACTTTATTAGCTGGATGTTGTACTTTGGTACTTTTAAGTAGTTTTTAATTGTTTTTCTCTTTCTTTAAGTAGAACAATTCTGAGGAGAGAGGAATCATCTCCTACCTTATCATTTTCTTAGTATCTTTAATTCTCTAGTTTTCAGTAGTTGAAGCTCCTTTAATGGAGTCCATTGTAGTTAATGTTTTGATACTCGCCATGTGTGAGTAGTACTCTCTACGAGCTAAACCAGCCTTTGGGCTGGTGTTGTAAGTCTCTTTATCTCTTTAATTAATGAATGAATGTTATTTCTATTTGGTGTTTAATGAAGTTCTGTAGATTTCAGGTCTTAACCAGCCTGCTACAGTATGCATAACCGACATGACCATTGCTTTTATGCATGCTTGTTCTTTATATAAACATATACATCTGATATGAACAGTTGAATGATGTGTATCAAGGGTTCTCATGCAAATGAGATGTTACTTCGTGCTTAATCAAGTAGTAAAGCATCCTGAAAGGCCTTTAGGGTGTGAGTAATACTTAGTAATTTGGGGATATGACCATTTGAACCAAGTTAGCTTAAAGTAGAGACCTTGACAGAATAGTTATAAACATTCATGAGTTAAGAAAGGAGAGAAGGGAGGTTGCAATGCCAGTTCCTAGCTGTGTTAGCTTGTTCCTTTTAATATATTGTGTTAAATCATCATTTCCCATCTTTTAATCTTCAGATCTGTTTTTAGTGAAGTTCATTACAGTAGATAATAACCAATCAACCTCAAATCAACCCTTTTTATGTTCCCAGTCACGTAAACAGACTGTTCCATAGGTCTTTTCAATTAATCTTTTCATCTCAATCCCTGTGGAGACGATAATCTACTTATCATTTTATTACTTGTACCTAGTATACTTGCTAGAAGACACATCCATAGGTAACACATGCCAACAGCCACAATAGAATATTACTTAGTTGTGGGGTACTTCTATATAAATACAGTAAGAAGGAACGGAACACGTAAATGCACATCATTGTTATTAACATTGCCACCTCTTACATTTAACCAATATGATCAGAGAAATAAATAAGAAGAGTTTTGAACTTATCTAGGATAACTGATAATTGGATCTTGATTTTGCATAAAAAGTAGGTTGTATAGCTGAAACTATGTTAAATTGAAAAGGAGTTTTATGATAAATGGATATAAATAATATTTGAGCTCCATTCAATCCAAAAAATTGTTATTTATTTTAAATAAAAGAAAATAAGCATATGCTATACCTATGTTCATTTGCTTAGATTCCATTCGCTTCGGCCTTTTCCAAAGCCCGAAGCAAAACACACACCTTTCTCTTCCGTCTTTCGTAATGTCCGAAGCAACAAACCTTTTGCTTTGGCCAATGTCCGAAGCATATAGCTTGCATCGAGACCTTTTGCTTCAAATCCCATTCGTCAAGTTGATCATCTTCAGTATCTTCGAATCTATTCAGGGGTTTCAGATTGTCTTCTATAGTAAGCTCTCGACAGTAAGCTTCGGTTGACCATCGAAAGCGCTGATTTTTCCTTCACATTAAGCTTCTCATCTGTGTCTTCCCTTTTTCTTGCTTCTCTTCAATGTTTTTCATACACAAGTTTATCTAAATTATCAGTGGCATTAAGATTTATTTTTTGTACTCGGTACTTCCAATGCGCTTTCTTTTGATTTCACTGAATTGGATTATTACTATAGAACATTGTGGATTAATATCAGTTGTGGCAGTTCTAGGGGTACAATATGATCTGCTTTGTTTTTTAATTGGTGAAATTTGAGTTTAATTGGTGTTTGGATTTTCTGTTCAATTTTGTGTAATTGTTAAGTGATTGAGCTTCTGGAGAAGTTTATATTAGGTTGCTAGAGTATTGAAGGAGAACGCATTGGCTATTTTTATCATGAAATCATGTGCGTCCAGTCTTCATTTATATCTTTTGTTTCTTGAGGTCACAATTCCACTTGGACATTATATGATAAATGTCCTGTTTCAGTCTCCTTCATAGCGAGACATGGCGGGGATAGATTTTTGCTGGACACCATGCAAAACATGTATGCTTCTTTACAAGAGCATGCAAATCTATTTTCGAAGCCAAATCATCACACGATACTGAGGCCCAGAAAGAGCTGGTGAGATTGCAAAAGAAAAGGTAAACTATCTATCATAATTATGTATGTGTTAAATTTGCTGGAATTTATAGTTATGTAATTGTTTCTAATGAGTCACTTTTCAGGAAAATCAAGCATTCAAAATTTCAGTGGCAGAAGGCTATTATCCATTTTCAATGCTATCAAACTATTTCAATGGTAACAACGCAACATACTATAGTAACATATCTTGAGCTGGAGAGTTAACCATAAACTATTTCCTTAATACTTTGAGTAGGTTATAGATTGATTATTTGGCTCATGCAAAAAAAAATTACATCTCTCACTTATTCAAGAGGTTTGAACTCATTTCTATTCTTGTTTTAAAATAGTTTGCGTGACCGGTGGATAACACCTTTGATACTATACACTTATTGGGGTTATGTAGCATCTCCACAAACATGTAAGAAAACTAATAGATAAAAAGAAGTTGAAAGAGTGCATTGGATTAGAGATGGCAAGGGAGGTATTTCTAGAAACCATTCTAGCTAAAATTGATTATTACTCTTGTATAGTTAGAACTATTTATAATACAGTAGGCATAACAATTTGCATTATTACTCTTGTATAGTTAGAACTATTTATAGGATAGTAGGCATAACAATTTGGACATTTCTAGACAAAAAATAGTAAGTCTTGTCTTCTTATCGTACTTTTAACAGTTAAATAGCCCAATGTAGTTTAATTATTTTGAAGTAAGATTCACAATAAATGATATTTATGATGAAGAAAATCGCAATTGAAAATAAATGGATTCAAAACTCTCTTGCTACATGCTACATGGATTGAATTAACAATCCTTCCCCAAATATATAGTTTTGTTTATTGAGTATGGATCATAACGGGTTAATATGCTTCATGCTACATTCCAAGATATAAGCACGTGAAAATATTTTACTCCTCCATACTATCCATCATAATCAAAATCAAATCTCTAGTTGGTACTGGACAAACCAATGATCTCATGGCTTGAATCCTCAGAAGATAGCTAGATAAGGTCACATTCAATCATTTAAATAATAAGTTGAGGTCCCATAAATAATACTCGATAAAGCATTATGAATCTCTTTATTTCTTACCGTACAATCATCTAAATGCAAACTCTTGAGAGATTCCCAATTTACTTTCGGGTTCGGCCGAAAATCATCAAGTAAATGTGTAGCTTCAAAGGTAATTTACATTCACAAGAGATTCTACCAAAAATCATCATGTTCCTCACAAAGATGGAGATGGGAGAAATAATATTTACTCTGTTTTGTAAAATGGAAATGAGGATTCACAATCTAGACAACGATGAGGATGTGAACAAGAGAAGTAGTTCTTGTTGCCAAACCAACAGATTACATTTTATGTTTGGAGTGAAAAGGGAAAATAAAACTACAATTCGAAAATCAAACAAATGCTTAGTCAAGCATCACATTCTTTACAATAATGGTGGAAATTTTTATAGAAGAGAGGCAATGTGGAGAGGGGAAGATGGTAACAAAAATAGGCCTCCAAACCACCCTAACAATGCTATAAAGATGTCAATTTCTAACAAAACAAGGTTGATGAAAATTCGCTCAATACGACCTTTAGATGTTAGAAGACACTCATGATTTTTATATCATGTATAGCTAACCAAAAGAAATTACAATTGGGAGAACCAACAAAACTTTAGTCAAGCAACATAGTTTTCACAATAATGGTGGAAATGTTTACAGAAGAGGGGCAAAAATGGGGGCATCTGAGACACCCTAAAAAGCCTATAGAAATATCATTTTCTAACACAATAAGAAGATTTATAGCCACAATTCGTTTGACACGACCTTTATAATGCGATCTTGATCTTTGTATCGTTTCTATCATATATAATTATGTGGAGTATATACAACATGCAACACTATTATAACACTAAACCCAGCTTTGACACACCAAGTTGGTTAACCGATAAGATAAATGGTTAACCTATTTTCTAACAACACAAACATACTCACAATCACCAAGACAAAAAAACCGCCTTCAAGATGATTTTTGGATATAACCCGTTTCAAGCCTATAAAGTACAGCATTGCAGATAGCAAGAGCTTCAGCCACTAAAACTAATTCGGGAAAGGAAAATACCTTCTGCAATGACAACCGAGAACATTTGCCAAGTGCAAAATTCACCTCCTTCCCATCTGCTGCTGTAATTTGCTTCTATCTTGGAGCTTCAATGTCTTCTTTGGTTGATCTTTCCAGGTGATATATCTAGAATTTCACAAGGTACAAAGAATCACACCGGTTATTTTGTAAATCTTCAAACTTAGACTCACATGTAAAAAGACTAGATTATAATATTATTTCTAGACAGTGATATCAGGAAATTAGGTGGATTTCTAATCCTAAGGAATGCAAAGATGTAGAAGAATTTCTCAAATAGTTACCTTCAAGAACTAATACGGGATTTCAGGCTCCTGCACCTGCGAATGCACCTGCTCAACTCAATATCTAGCTCCTCAACATGCAGAATGGGCTTCGCGTTCTCATTAACTAAATTTACGCAGTCATCAGAACTGATATCATGTGATTCACAGATGTAAAACTTCAAATTAAGTAGCATGAAGCAGTGAAGGCAAGTCTATCAATTCAAGAGATGCAGAACCCAAGTCTCGCCAAATTTTCAAGCTCTCAAGATTATGACATGAAATTTCCAGGAGACCACAGTTCTTGTAGGCTTCCATTAGAATCAACGTGTTCAAATGCTTAGATGTAACAACAAGCGCCCCTTCAAAGCTACAATAAACTAATTCTAAGGATTCAAGCAAAGGACTACCAAATAAAACATTCTCGATCGCTTGATTGGACAACGAACAATTATATAACCGCAAACTCTTAAAAGATACCCAATTCACTTTCTCTTTCGGCACAAATTTACCAGCACCTATATATCTCCATCTTAACCAATGACGAATTGTTGAAAAGATATTGTGGCAATGGATACTCAAATTTCATACCAGCACAGTCCAAAATAAGCTCCTTTACACCTTTTCTAGCAGCGAACCGAATCCACAACGACAATTTAGGATCCAGATACACCAAAGGGATATCTTTGGAATTGATACGAAATTTCTCTGTATTCAAGGAATCATAGAGAATTAGTACTCCCTCTATTTCATAATAGATTTATTTCTAGGGAAGTTTTTTTATTTCATAACATCATTTTCGTGTAATAGACAATATTAATTAATTCTTACCAAATGCCGTTATTTAAGCTAAACGATTCATTAATCTTCACTCTTGTGTGAATGCCTAAAACGGCTTTTGATATGAAAAAGATAGAGTACACTATTATTGTCAATCAAATTGATGATTTATATGAAAAGACATACCATTGGAAAGAAACTCTGGGATTGCAGCATCAGTCCATTTATTTCTCCAGCTCTGGTAGATGTCACTGGTGATTTTTATTGATGGAAAAAAGGAGATGATCTGGTGAATGAAAGAATCAGGCTTAATATTAGAGCTATGTTTGATTATTGTGACAAATTGAAAAGGAGGTGAATTGTAGGTACAATTTGGAAATAATATTGGAGCTCCATTCAATCCAAAATTATTTAGTTTTGCTTAAATAGGAAAAAAAAGCATATGCTTCGGCTCTATGGGAGGACTGAATCATTTAGAGATTTGCTTCGGCTTCTGGTACGAACGATGCCAAATATATGAACATTTGCTTCGACCATATTTAAAGAGCGAAGCAAATAATTAACTTTTTGCTTCGGTCTTAGGTCGAAGCAAATAAGCTTTCTGCTTCGGTTTGTAACAAAAGGCCGAACCAAATGTTAATAAAATTTCTATTTGCTTCGTGCTTACTGTTGGGCCGAAGTACACGAGTCCACAAAAAACAAAAACTCACGCGCTTCTCCTATTATTCTTTTCTTTCGTTCTCCTATTATTTTCTCCATCTGTATACTCCGGCCACCACGCCTCTCTTCTCTTCACTGTAATCATCTCATCGTACTTTTGCTTTCTTCTTTTTCGTCGTTTTTGGAATCGCTGCAGCTCAGTTGAGTCCTGAGTGACTCGTGAATTTCAATTTTTTACAGTGTATTCCTCATCTTCCCATCTTTACGTTTTCGTCAAAGCATCTTCTCATCTTAGATCTCATTCAATAGCTTTTAATTTCTTCTGCTACGGTTACAATCTTCTTCCGTATTATCTTCTTCAATTGAACGTCTTTCTCCTTCCCATAACAACAAGGTGTTTCCTTTCTCCGGCCACTCCCTTCATTTAAATAGCATCTCCGATGAGCTTCAACCGCAATCAGATACTGTGACTTTTCCAAACAAGTTATTTTCTTACGTTTTGTGTGATGAAATTAATATGGATTATGTGTTTTATATATCACTATCATGGTATTTTTTGCTTGGACACATTTATTGTCTACAAGTTGTTTGATCTATTGTCTCATTGATGCCATTTTCTTTTTTAATAATAGGATATGATTTCAAGGAGTTTTCTGTTTACATACGAATCAAAAAATGAGGGGGAAGAAGGAAGATGGAGTGCCTCTTTTGATTTTCCAGGTCGAAAGGTTACTGCTAAACAGGTTTGATCACAAACTCTCCATATATCCCCTTTTAAGTATCATTTTTAAATTGGTATGCACTTTTTTTTTACGGACGAACTAGTCTATGTTTGATTTGGCTCAAATTTGTTTCTCCTCTTTGATAGGTTTTTAGTCTATAAGATTTACACATAGCGTACATATGGCTCTGTAACTTCTCTTGAGACATATGCCCCAACCTCTTGTGCCATTACAGAGCATCATCTGTGCCTTAAATTACCAATAAGGAACTAATAATGCGATCTTCTTTTTCTTCTTTGCCGGATTTGATTCTCTTATTTCCTTCGGTTCCTGCCATGGAAGATCCAAAACGGTACGACAAAAGGGCAAACAGAATGGACGGATATTTTATACCCCTTTTTTTCTTTTTATCAATAAGAAATATTATAGCTCAAAAACAAAAGTTATACATCAGCAACCAAAAAAAATGCAGCACCCCTTACAACAGAAAACAGGGGAGGAAAAGAATACAAAAAAAAAAACCACTCCCAAAAACAACTCATCATGACTAGCTTATCCACAAAAAAACAAGAAAAGAACCAACAAACTTACACCCAGTCACCCCAACGTCCATTTGCACTACCCTTGTAAGTTAAAGCTTTCATCTTCATATACAGAACAATGCTACAGATAACTTCAGAGCAGTGAAACGGAGTGCCTTGCTTTAGATGTCGATTTCGAGCAAGCCAGATATGGTAAACAATTGCAGTAATGCTACTCTTCTGATTATGGCCAGAACAGTTCTACCCATGGCTTTCCTGCACAACCAACTAACAACGCGCCGCCAATGCCATCCCGATATAGCAGGCATACATTTTGCAGCAACACTCAACCATACAGGCTTAGTTACATCACATTGAAAAAACAGATGGCTGATTGTTTCATCTGCTTTACCACAACAAAGTTTATCTGGCGCACAATCATTTTGAAGAGTCGGGCTTTGACCAGCAATCTATTATGCAAAGCTAACCATGCAATAAAGCTGCATCTAGGTATGAAACCCGGCCCCAAATTAACCTTCCCCAAATAACCTTTTGGTTCTTCTTCCTCAGGTCTTGCCATGCCGAAGAAACGGTATATTCTCCAGAAATATGAAAAAGCCAAGATATTCAAGAATTGATGCAAGTGTTGCAACATTTTAAACTTGTGTCTGGATTACAGGTTAATGAGTCCAAGAGCCACGTTTTTCTGAGCAAAGCCATTCCTGAGGATATCAGAAATTTGATTTTAAATGAGTCTGGGTTCTCCGAGGGTTGTTTTCCAATTAAATATTTAGGGGTACCTCTTATTTCGAGTAGACTCAGTAAATCTGATTGTATGGATTTGGTTTGTCGGGTGACTAAGAGGATAGACTCTTGGGGAGCAAAGCATTTGTCATATGCTGGGAGGTTACAAATGGTTGTGTCGGTTCTTCGAAGCCTCCATGTGTACTGGGCTTTAATGTTTATCATACCTGTTTCAATTATTAAAGAGGTTGATTAGAAGTGTAAAAATTTCTTGTGGAGTGCTACTAGTACAGGGTTTGCTCAGAAAAGTCCCCATCTCCATCCCCAGCTCCGTCTCCAGTTCCATCCTCAAATTCGACCTCGATTCCTCCCTTAGTGAAAGAATTGTGTGCGAAAACCGCAGCCTCCAAACCGTTTTGTATCAAAACCCTTATATCCGATAAGGGATCTTGGCAAGCAAAAAACTTCAAGGACCTCACTATAATCTTTGTATCATCTGGTAGAAAGCATGCTTATCATATCTGAAAGTACATTGATGGTTTGGCCAAAAAGAAAGGAACAATACCCGAATCGAAAAAAGCCCTAGACAAGTGTGCATCTGAATATGACAGTATGTTTGAAAGTTCTGATACCATACTTCTCAGCATCAAAGATGGTGACTATGATGAGGCCAATTATGATATTATGCTTTGGTTTGATAATATTAATATGTGTAAATTTGCACTTTCTAATGCCAAAATCAATCCCAAAAGAATTTCAGACGCCATGGATGTTACAACCTATTTCATAAATATTGGTGCTACCTTCATTGATATTCTTTCAAAAAGTTAGCTATGATTTTTCGAATTGTTAATTTCGTTCAGATTTCTAAATTCGTAAAGGTTTCTGTTTCAGTTATAAAGACTAAAATAATATGATATCGGAAAGTTTTGTCTTGTTTGTGAATCAATTCTTATTTAATTACCTATGAGTTTTCAAGTATATAACTTTTTTTTTTGAAAGATCTCAAGTATTTAAACTTTATAATTCACTGAATTATAAATTAATGAAGGTTTATTTTGATTGAGTATGGATCATAACGGGTTATATGCTTTATGCTACATTCAACATCACAGCCACAATAATCACTCTAATCTCTACGGTTATCTATTTTCACAAATATCGAGACGGTGAAAAATAAAATTCCAAGATATAAGCACATGAAATTTTTTTACTCCATTCTATCCATCATAATCAAAATAAAATCTCTAGTTGGTATTGTACAAACCAAAAATCTCATGGCCCTTCCATGCATCCTTAGAAGATAGCTAGATAAGATCACATTCAATCATTTAGATAATAAGTTGGGGGTCCTATGAATAAATCTGTAAAACTATAGCTTTGCGATTTGAGCCTCGACAACGAAAACGTAAAATTGTACCTTTTCCATTCAATGACCGCTAAACACACATAAAATATATATAAAGCCCGAAGTTACCTTTAACATTGAATTAGATTGTACATAATCTTCACATAATCTTTATAAACATACTTTCATAGTTAACACAAAAAATTAACTCTCGATTGCTCAAGAACTACCACATCCGTGCATATATTATAACTTAACCAAATAAGGGGAAACGATCATATAAATGAGCTACAACCGAGAACATTTGCCAAGTGCAAAATCCACCTCCTTCCCAAGTGCAGGAGCTTCAAATATGACTATCTGCTGCTGTAATTTCCTTCTATCTTGGAGCTTCAATGCGTTCTTTAGTTGATCTTTCAAGGTGAGATATCTAGAATTTCACAAGGTACAAAGAATCACACCGGTTATTTTGTAAATTTTCAAACTTAGACTCACATGTAAAAAGACTAGATTATAATATTATTTCTAGACAGTAATATCCGAGGATCCCAATAAAGACTTGTAAAAATCAACCATTGCTTTCCCGATTTCATCAGAATCGGTGAAGACTTGACAGTGAGCATCTTGAATCCGCAAAATCCTTTTTTGGGCACTTCTGATTTTGAATTGTCTAAAAAAGTAGGCAGTGTTACCATCCCCAAGCTGCACCCAAGAAACTCTAGCTTTTTGTTTAAAAAAAGACTCCTCTGCGCTCAACAAACGTTTAAGATTAATCATAAGAGCTCTCTCCTCATACAGTAAATGCTCATTGAAAGGATCAAGTTGAAGACTACGTTGGGTCAGCTCAACTAGGCATTTTGGTTGCTTCACCCTATCAGAAATATTGCTATAAGAAGTCTGATTCAACTGTACACAAAGGTGCTTAATACGCTTCAGTTTTTGCCAAATTGTAAACATCGTACACCCATTAATAGAACTCTCCCATACAGATTGAACCAGAAACATAAAATCAGGATGATCAGCCCACATGTTATAGAAACGAAACAAACCTTTCTTAGGAGACAGTAAAACAGGATCTAATCCAGAGATAATGAGAGGAGAATGATCAGACAAACTGGAAGGAAGAACATCCACAAAAGAATGAGGAAAAAGGTCCAACCAAGCCGCATTACACAAGGTTCTATCCAATTTACTCCAAATACGCCTACTATCCTTTTGATTGTTAGTCCAGGTAAACAAACAACCCTTCCAACAAAGCTCAATTAAATCACACTGCTCAATGGTGTCCTGAAACAGCTCACTATCCCCAGCATTATCATTACCACCAATCTTCTCGTCAGTACGCAAAACAGTATTGAAATCTCCTTGTAAAAGCCATGCGCCAGAAACTTAAGTTTTAACTCTAAAAAGATCACTCCACAAAATTTTTCTATCTTCAATATGATTATGGCCATAAATCACTGTCCACCAAAACTCGCTAGACTCAAAATTAACCCGAGCCACAATGACTTGAGCAGTAGAGAAAACCACTTGAACTTGCAAAACATTGGGATTATAAAAAATCCAAATTCTACCTAGAGGAGCATGAGCATAATTGTGGGCAAGACACCATGTAGGAAATCTTAAGCCATTCTGCACTTTATCGATATTAGAAAACCTTACTCTAGTTTCAATTAAGCCAATACCAAATAACTTTTGAGACTTCACCATGTCACGGACCATACCCTTCTTCGCAGGATCATTAAGGCCTGTCACATTCCAACTAGCAACTACCATTTATCAGGAGGCCTTCTGACCCTCTTCTCACCCTTCCCGGTGCTAATAATACCAACTGTAACTTTTGGAGTGTCTGCAACATCAGTAACTTCATCAGAATTAACCTTCTTGCCATTCACAATGGTCACCCATCCCGAGTCTATAGTAGAAGGGACAAGAGACACAACACCATTATTCTTGCGCGTAGCATTATATTCAGAACTAGATACATCGGCAGCATGATGAGTAGAATGTTTGGGAATAATATCACCAGCAGATTTGATTCCCTCATTAATTTTCTCCTGAACAGGAATAGCAATTTTAGTCCCTTCGACAGTTATTATTAGTTTCCGTACTGTAACCATAGGAATTTTACACTGATGGCTAGAATGCCCAAAACCCTTACAACTAGTACAAAGTTGAGGCCTCCATTCATAAACAACTTGCTGATCTAATCGTATTCCAGCTTCATCTTCCAAAGAAATAACATCAGGAAAATCTCCATCAACTGCCATTTCAATTAGAACTCTAGCAAAGCCTAAACGGGATTTCGTAGCAGTACATTCATCACAGAAGAGACGTTTGCCTAACAAGCTTGCAATCCTACAAAGAAGAGATAATGACCAGAACTCCCATGGTAATCCAGGCAACTGCACACACCGGAAGCCATGTTTATTTCTCCAACCAGAGAATTTTCTTCTTCCTTGTTCTTGTTTGTGTTATTGTAAACTCTTCCAATTGTCGTTTATGTTGGAAAGATTGTCTTGTTTGCCGATTCATTAGGGTGAAAACGAAAAGAAGTTGAAGATGAATGGATAATGCATAAAAGAAATACTTTGTAGGTACTATTAGAGCTATGTTTGATTATTGTGACGAATTGAAAAGGAGGTGAATTGTAGGTGCAATTTGGAAATAATATTAGAGCTCCATTCAATTCAAAATTATTTTATTTTGCTTAAATTAGAAAAAAAAGCATATGCTTCGGCTGTAAGAAGGACTGAATCATTTGCCGATTTGCTTCGGCTTCTGAGTGGACCGATGCCAAAAATATGAATATTTGCTTCAGCTTCTTTAAAAATCGAAGCAAATATTCAAGCATTTGCTTCGACTTTGTGTCGAAGCAAATAACCTTTCTGCTTCGGTCTTTAACAACAGGCTGAACCAAATGGTAATAGAATTTCTATTTGCTTCGTGGTTACTGTTGGGCCGAAGTACATGAATCCATTAAAAAATTAAAAACGCGCGCGCTACTCTTCTCCTATTATTTTCTCCATCTGTATTCTCCAGCCACCACACCTATCTTCTCTTCACACGTTGTATGGTAATCATCTCATCTTACTTTTGCTTTCTTCTTTCTCGTCGTTTTTGGAATCGCGCAGCACAGTTGAGTCTTGAGTGACTCGTGAATTTCAATTTTTTCAAAGTTTTGGGGTTTTCCAAAATTTGGGGATGGGATGGTTGGAAATCGGCTTGGATTTAATTTCAGTTGTTCCTAGTTCTCGTCTTTATGCTGTTTGAAAGGGTTTGGGAAGGCAATCTGTGAAATTGCGTAATTTGAAACTCATGTCGTGAATTTGAATTTCAACTTTTGTGTTTTCTTTTGTTGGTTTTTGTGAAACGATATGAGGAACTTAGAATTGGCTGAGCTTATGAGCTCGTTTTGAGTAAGAATTTGAGTTTGATTTCTTCTGTCTTTTATTCTCCATCTAGTTTTTGAGCTGCCAATAGTTGCTTTGCATTGATCCACGAGCTTCAGTTTCGTAATTTATTTCACTGTCGAGCTGCGAATTTAGAAAAATGCAGTAAATCACTATTAAGGGCATTGATAGTTTAGTTTTGCAATCTGTATTTTCCAATTACTTCTGTTTCAGTTGGGAAATTGATATTAGCTTTGTCAATTTGTTGGTATTATAACTTGAAAGAGATGCTTCGGGTGGAAAAGGAATGTTTCTTACTTCTAAATATTCATATAGCTTTCTGAGCAATGGATAGAATTTAAACCATTGCTTTGATAATTTGTATGGCTGCTGTATTCATCATTCTCTATCAAGTACAGAACTTGCATGAAATTTATAGCAACAAACTCCAAGGGAATTGTAGAATTGTTGGATTCTTTACTAATTAGATTAAACCTATCCTGGCAGCGTTATCTTCTATTCTCTTTTTCAACCATGAAGTGTGTAAGTCGCACATCCCTTTTCTTTCTCACTGTTGGTACCCCTATGAGTTGATACAATAGTTAAATTTGTATAGTTCATCATTTGATTAAATTGTTAAATGGATTGTCTTTTTTATTAGGATCGAAACATTAGTATAATGTTTGGGTCTGGTCTTGATGTAAATGTAATAATGCTTTTTTTACTTCATATCTGTCATGTTTTGCTGTCCAATTTTATGGTTAATGTTGTGAATAGGAGGACAGTGATGACCAATTAAGTGGCATAGGGGAAGAAGGTATATAAACATCCTGATTTTTTTTAATAATAATAATTTTATTTACCTCAACTATTTTGATATGATTTGGTTTCCTCATCTTTCAGCTCTCTTTGTAACCGTGGAAATCTACAGCAAGGGTCTAGGGGAAGACGCCATCGCGGTGCAGTTGGAAAGGATGGTATCCCTCGCTGCTCAATTTTAATGGTGAATACAAATTACAAAAACCAGAGGAATGCAAGAGGTAATGTTTCATTTTCATTTTTTCCACATTAACATATATAGATCTTCCGTCTCGAAAATCAATTGATGGTCCACTCAAATCTGATTGGATATTTTATTTTGTTTGGGGTTCTAGGTCAAAGTTGAACCAGTATCCAAACCCCTCGTTGATTCAGTTTGAGGGAGTAAACACGAAGGGTTTTCTGGTAAAATCAGAAGTCGTATCATATGGATTATGTTGTCGTATCTATACGCATGCTCACTTTTCAAAGTTGGTTCTGTTTTTATAGAGCACTGGTAAATTCTTCTTCCTTGTTCTTGTTTGTGCTATTGTAAATTCTTCCAATTGGCCTTTATGTTGGGAAGATTGTCTTGTTTGCCGATTCATTTGTTTCAGGTTTCATAGTAAGTACGTTTTCCTTAATCGTGGAATCCATTCAATTGTATTTGCATTTGTGGTCAGGCAATTTTACTGTGTTTGTGATGATATATAATGTATAAGACTACTTTTTGTAAAAGGTTTTGCAAAAAGCCACCTATAATTTTAGAATGTTGATAGGGCAAGGTGCTTTTTGTCATGTTTACAAAGCTCAGATGTCAACCAGCAAGGGTGTTGCAGTTAAGGTGCTTGCAACTGATACTAAGCAATGGGTGAAAGAACACGTATTATTAACATTGCCACCTCTTACATTTAACCAATATGATCAGAGAAATAAATATGAAGAGTTTGAACTTATCTAGGATAACTGATAATTGGATCTTGATTTTGCATAAAAAGTAGGTTGTATAGCTGAAACTATGTTAAATTGAAAAGGAGTTTTATGATAAATGGATATAAATAATATTTGAGCTCCATTCAATCCAAAAAATTGTTATTTATTTTAAATTAAAGAAAATAAGCATTGCTATACCTATGTTCATTTGCTTAGATTCCATTCGCTTCGGCCTTTTCCAAAGCCCGAAGCAAAACACACACCTTTTCACTTCCGTCTTTCGTTATGTCCGAAGCAACAAACCTTTTGCTTCAGCCAATGTCCGAAGCATATAGCTTGCATCGAGACCTTTTGCTTCAAATCCCATTCGTCAAATTGAACATCTTCAGTATCTTCGAACCTATTCAGGGGTTTCAGATTGTCTTCTATAGTAAGCTCTCGACAGTTAGCTTCAGTTGACCATCGAAAGCGCTGATTTTTCCTTCACAGTAAGCTTCTCATCTGTGTCTTCCCTTTTTCTTGCTTCTCTTCAATGTTTTTCATACACAAGTTTATCTAAATTATCAGTGCCATTAAGATTTATTTTTTGTACTCGGTACTTCCAATGCGCTTTCTTTTGATTTCACTGAATTGGATTATATACTATAGAACATTCTGGATTAATATCAGTTGTGGCAGTTCTAGGGGTACAATATGATCTGCTTTGTTTTTGAATTGGTGAAATTTGAGTTTGATTGGTGTTTGGATTTTCTGTTCAATTTTGTATAGTTGTTAAGTGAATCCGTTATCTGATTGAGCTTCTGGAGAAGTTTATATTAGGTTGCTAGAGTATTGAAGGAGAAAGCATTGGCTATGTTTATAATGAAATCATGTCCGTCCAGTCTTCATTTATATCTTTTGTTTCTTGAGGTCACAATTCCACTTGGATATTATATGATAAATGTCCTGTTTTAGACTCCTTCATAGCGAGACATGGCGGGGATAGATTTTTGCTGGACACCATGCAAAACATGTATGCTTCTTTACAAGAGCATGCAGATCTATTTTCGAAGCCAAAATCATCAACAGAATCACTATTAGCTTTACAAAAAAGAAACAAATCATCAGCAAAACATAGGTGACTGATTTTGAGTTTCTTACAACCCCAGTGGTAACCAAAATTAGCCGATAAAGAAGAATGAAACAACCTGGACATATAATCCATAGCAAGAACAAAAAACAGCGGTGATAATGGGTTACCTTGCCTTAAACCTTTCTTTCCCTGAAAAAACCCATGTAAACCCCCATTGAGAGAAATGGAATAAAAAGTCGATCGCACACATCGTATAATCCAGACAATAAATTGGGCAGGGAAAAGCAAACCATGTAAGAGTTCCTCAACAAAATCCCAAGCCACATTATCATATGCCTTCCTTAGATCTGTCTTTAAAGGACAATTCGCCTTTGCACTTCCCTTGTGATAATTACGATCCAATTCATGAGCAATAAGGATGTTTTTTGTCTCTCATACCTGAATATGATCCTAGAAATCCCGCTTGGATTACTAATTTTGCTAAAATAGACAAAAAAGCATATGCTTCGGCTGTATAGGAGGACTGAATCATTTGTAGATTTGCTTCGGCTTCTGAGGAGACCGATGCCAAAAATATGAACATTTGCTTCGGTCTACTTTAAAGAGCGAAGCAAATATACAACTTTTTGCTTCGATCTTTGGTCGAAGCAAATAAACTTTCTGCTTGGTCTGTAATTAAAAGCCGAACCAAATATTAATAAAATTTCTATTTGCTTCGCACTACTGTTGGGCCGAAATACATGAGTCCATTACAAAAAATAAAAACGCGCTTCCTTCTCCTGTTATTCTTTTTTTCGTTCTTCATCTCTCCAATCTCCTTCCAACCCTCCATCTGTATACTCCGGCCACCACGCCTCTCTTCTCTTCACTGTAATCATCTCATCATACTTTTGCTTTCTTCTTTCTCGTCGTTCTTGGAATTGCCGCAGCTCATTTGAGTCTTGAGTGACTCGTGAATTTCAATACTATTCCTGATACAGGTTTGTTTGATTCTTGAAGCTAAATTTGTTTGTTTGGATCGATATTGAGTTATGAGGATCAGTAAAAATGAGTTTAAATTTGATGCGAGATAGCACAAATATTAGCAGAATACCGAATAGAGCCACATGAATATGAGCCTGTACTAGTTAATGGTCTCAGGAACATGCCTCAAGCATGGCTTGATTTCATGATGAAGTAAGTTGCTATTTCACTGTTAAATTTCATATCTTTCAAAAAAATATTAAAAAGTTATTCAAAAATCAAAAGTCACATAGATATGCTGCAATTCAGTTTTTTTTTCGTGTATTAATTGTGTTTATTAAGCACACGTGAGTTCTGCATAAAGGCTTCTTCAGCTAGGGCGGTGATGAGAACCGTAACATTAGTATAATGCTTGGTTCTGGTCTTGATAAAAATGTAATAATACTTTTTTTACTTCATATCTGTCATGTTTGCTGTCCAATTTTATGGTTGATGTTGTGAATAGGAGGACAGTGATGACCAATTAAGTGGCATAGGGGAAGAAGGTATATAAACATCCTGGTTTGTTTTAATAATAAATAATTTTATTTACCTCAACTATTTTGATATGATTTGGTTTCCTCATCTTTCAGCTCTCTTTGTAACCGTGGAAATCTACAGCAAGGGTCTAGGGAAGACACCATCGCGGTGCAGTTGGAAAGGACGGTCTCCGTCGCCGCTCAATTTTAATGGTGAATACAAATTACAAAAACCAGAGGAATGCAAGAGGTAATGTTTCATTTGCTCTTTTTCCACATTAACATATGTAGATCTTCCGTCTCGAAAAATCAATTGATCATAAAATCAAACCTGATTGGATATTTTATTTTGTTTGGGGTTCTAGGTCAAAGTCGAACCAGTATCCAAACACCTCGTTGATTCAGTTTGAGGGAGTAAACACGAAGGGTTTTTTGGTAAAATCAGAAGTCATATCATATGGATTATGTTGTCGTGTCTATACACATGCTCACTTTTCAAAGTTGGTTCTATTTTTATAGAGCACTTGTACTAACTAAATTTCAAGCTTTAGAAGGCAAGACCTTGTTATAATATTTTAGTAGAGCCTGTTTTCTGATTATTTGGTGTAAGAGAGAGTTCAGTATTAGAAGTGCAATAATAGGTTTAGCTTAAGTTCTAAATCCATAGCAATGTGTTTTTTTAGAACTCTTACTTAACCTAGATTTACTGGTTGTTGTGTTGTTCATCTTCCGTATGTTCCGGAGATGGATTGGAAACTCAGACTGGCTTGTTATCAAATTTCTTCTTGATGCTGGTATGAATACGATTCTATTTTATGAGTAGTTGACATTCCTAAACTAAGACTGTCTTAATTTCTCATAATGCATATATTATATTTTGTATTTTTCCACTCCATCTGTTATTCTGTATCTTTATCTGTGTTCATATCTCTTCTGTTGAGAACTTCAGATATCGATTGAGTCATCTAATATATTGAGCCGTCCCACATGTTCGAGTTTTAAACCTAGTCGATCACCAAGAGTGAGTCCTCTTTTTTTGGTTTGTTATCGGTGATTTGAGTTAAAATCTCAAATGCTTGTGTTAATGATGGAGTGATTTAGTATCCGTTTCCTTTATTATTAGGGCATCCAGGGTTAAGAGAAGTTGCTAATAATATTCAAACTAAGTTGGAAATGATGACGGAGAGAGATGGATCACACTTAATAGGGACTTAATATATATGTTGAACCAAACATGAAAGGAAATTGCATACTCTTCATAAGACATGGTGGCAAATAGTATATTGATTGAGTTATCTAATAACTGAAATTGTTTTCGCCCTTCTATGTTGAACTAAAAGTTATGGTTTATGAAATAGTAGATTCTCCGGCAGCCACAAGCAGAGGCTAGAACATTAACTAACTATCAGACCTCTTCTCCAGTGATCGATCATCTTTGCATCGTCGATCCATCTCAGTAAGCCTGCCTTTGAGCATGTGAACAACCCACTAATATGCTTCAGCTCCGGTGACGAATTCTTCAGAACTTCAATTGTGCTCCGATGTGTTCTTCGACTTGAGTGAGTTTAATTTCTATTTATGGTAAACTCTGTATGTTTTGATGAAGCAATATGATCAAAGCATTTCTAGATTTTATTCCTAGTTTGCTCAAATTTAAAATATTGTTGAGGTATTTGATAGTTGTTGAATGTTAGGTGCTCATAGTATAATTCTGAAACTGTATTTTTTGATGGATAGGAGAAAGTTGTGTTTATAGCCTAGAGGTGTTTTGGAGGTACAATCTTAAAATCTTAAAATAACTAAAAGCTGAGAAATGTTTTGGTTTAAAAAACTGACACATCAGCAAACCAGTTGAGGTGTCATCGGCATGTCTCTTGATTGTATCACAAGATTATTTTTCGGTTTCCGTTTTATGTTTTCAGTATATGTTTTCTACTATTGCCTCATTTCTATTGTTTTCCTTGACGTCGTCTCGTCTTCTATTTCCATAACCATCATTACTTCCGTTACCTTCAGTTACAATCTCCTCATGTAATAACTGCTTCAATTGATCTGATTTTTTTTTCATAATCTGACTGAAATTCTGGGTAAAGAATTACACAGAAATTCTAGAAATTCCAGGTAAGATATGCTTCTCCGATTTATTCTTCTCATCATCTGATCCAATGTTCATTTAGGTAATTTAATCTCTGTTATTCCTAGCTTTTGTAAGATGCAATTTTTTGCTTTCGGATCAGATTTGTGGCCTGCGAAATTTCATATGTACATATTTTCACTAAATTTTTCTCTTCGATTGTAGCTTTCTGATTCTATATGTGTTTAATTCTGCCCCTGTCCAATTGATTAGCTTTAAGGTTTGTGTTTCTGCCTTTGGTTTTGCATTGGAGAGATTGCAATTGGTTTCATCAAGCAGATCTAATTTTTGGTCCATTTCTTTGGTTAGTACTCTATTCGGGTTGCTTGGAGGAGAGGTTGGCATCGTATTGCAAGGAATTAATTAATTCAGATAAAGGTAATTGACTTATATTTTTTGAATCTTTAAGAGATGAAAATTTTGCCTCAAACCTTTCTGGCAAGCTCACGAACAATTTTTCTACAACTCTGCTGTCAGGTAGATCATCTCCCATCAACTGGATTCTGTTCACCACCGCCATCAACTTGTCATAATACTCATGTATCGACTCTTTGTCTTTCATGCTTAAAGTCTCAAAATCTCTTTTGAGATTCAAAACTTACATCCTCCTTATTCGATCATTGCCTACATAAAGTTCTTTCAACGTATCCCAAGCTTCTTTTGCAGTTTCACAAGTCATAATTCTTGTGAAAATTGACTCTGAGACAGCACCAAGAATTATAGATAAAGCTTTCGGGGCCTTTAATGATTCCTCTTCATGAACTCTAATTTGATTTAGAGTTGGATTTGTCTCCAAGTGGAGTTACCTCATTCTTCGATTCAACCCATTGTCATAACCTCATGCCTTTTAGTTGAGTTTTCATCTTGATAGACCAAATTTGGTATAGTTTTCACCATTAAAACTTGGAGGAGAAAGAGTTGATGTGTGATTATTGGCTATGGCTATATTTTCTTTGAAAATAAAAATCTCACAGTATTCTCAAGATCAATTTTAGCTCTGATACCACTATAAGGAATTTTGGGATCGGAAAATTTATCGAGAATAATTAATTACTAGCAGAGCATAAATAATATCTAGTAAAGGAAATGAAATATGTATATTAACTCAATATATTTTATTGAATTCAAAAATTACAAAGCTAATACACATATTTATATTGAAATTATTGAAAATTGACATATAAACAACTTTTTAATTTTATTTGTTATTTTCTAACTATTCATATTACACTTCTTAACTATTATTACACTTAGTTTATTTATTTTGTTATATATATTAATGACTTTTGTTTTTGGTCTTTTTAATTATTTATTTATGTATTTATTTTATTTGTAAATTAATAGTTAACTTAACAGATAATAATCTATTTTATTGTTGATCAATTCAAATTAATCGATAACGATCTCAAAATTAAATTTAAAATAATACTTTTTGTCAATTAAATCGTTAAAATAATATTTATCCATCAATAAAGTCACTTTGACCATATTTTGCAACTTGTTCTACCGAAATGCTGACATCAGAGACACCTCATTGACACGCCATAAATAGTAACAATATGACAACCACATATTATTCATATGTTATCATATGATTATCTAGTGTCTAAAAAGGAAATGAAAATATCACACTTATACGCTTGACCGCTAATAGACAACACATGGATACCACATTGCTACTACTCCTACAATCATGGTTATGTGCTGGCTTTAATGACTTTATTAACAAATAATCCACTATAGTCAGTCTTTTTTATAGTTGATTAAATCAAAGCGACTAGGCGATATTTTGATTAAAAGTTTCAAAAATTAAAGTTGTTTAAAACTACACTTTATATATCTAATGTCTTAAATAGTTCACATCACAATTTTCAGTTTTTTCTATCTAAACAAACTAATTTACTAAGGTATCAAATGATTAATGCCAAATGAGATTGCATTACTAAGAAAGTCAGCTCTCTTGTATTGTAGTGGACAAACATTTATATTGGAAAGTCAGCTCTCTTCTCCTATGGTTTACATAATCCAATCTGAAGGATAAATTACATTTATGGTCCTAAGATTATAAGGTTATTAGCATTTTGATCCCTAAATTTTTTTTGACAAAAAAATCTTTTATTTATTGTTATCAAAAGTTCAAATCAACAAAAATCCAATAAAAATTTATAAAATGATAACCTAGATAAGACTTGGATTCGCATAGTGATAGCTGAAGAAATTTAAACAAATATCTTCACTACAATGAAACAATCATATGATTGAAAGCAAACTTATACTTGACTGTCTTATCTCATATTTCGGGTGGTATTTTCTGCCGAATCTGATCATAGAAAGTTTGAAATAAAACTGATTTTGATAACGGTGCACAACACTTTAGCGACCTTAGGTGCATTTGAACTTTTTCGGCTGCCTGTGGTTAAATTTCCAGGCAGAAACTGAAAAGAATGGAGTTCCCTTCCAACCTGTCACAAGGGACTTCCCATTCCTGACAAGCAAGCATGACTCGGCCTGAGCGAAATTCTTAAGCAATAGACTCCCCTGATCGAAAGACGACTTGCTAACTTCTGTTTCAACCATTCCATACATAGTCAAATGATCTCTCCATTCATCTATATTCATGTCTATGAACATTCTTTCCTCGTACTTTGCTGCTAGAATGTCTTTGATTTCGTGTCCGAGAAGATTCGCCTCTAAGGAGAGCCGTTTTGGATCTCCTTGATCTACACAGGCTTCCACACAGTCGAAAAACGAGCTGAAGGCGATCAATGAGTTATGGAATCGGTTGATAAATATCGGTGAACTGTTGTTTGCTTCAGGTTCAACAAGTACAACAACACATGGATTTAGATTCCTTAGGAATCTCGAAAAAGATTCCAAGCAACCTGGCAATGTTCTTATTCTTCTAAGGGCATATTTGGAAAAAACTGCAACAGATTCATCAGAATTCACTTCAAAGATGCCTTTTTTGAGATTTTTCATGTCAAGAACCATAGCAATTCGGAACGAAAAGGGTAGATTTAATGATTCAGCTAGACCGGTTAAACATTTACCAATCTCTTCGATTCTCTGCTTCGTTTCAGGTATTACAACCGCAGTTATCTTCAGAAACTCAACTGGGTTTTCCTTCCGATTTGCGAGAGCTTGCATCAATACGGGGCAGTGTTCGCCTCCTCTAATAACAAGATCGATGAAATGCACTTTTCTCGCTGAGGCGAAACTATCTATAACTGATTGGATTGCAGCAAAGTGGGCTATTTGAACACAAGGAAGTTGCATACAACACGAAAGGAAAGCAGGATCTACGCCTTCTGTTGGCTGATGAGGATGCCATAGCTTTATTCCTTTAGTGTCAGGCGAGATCATCCCCGTCTCTCGAGCAATTCGTTCTTGAAGACCTTTGGTGAAATAATGAACAACCCTTTGAACTGAGTTTCCACTGTAGGAAGACAAGAAATCACACAAGTTGAGCAATCTTCTCGCGTCATGGAAGTGCTTGTCCGACACTTTGTGAGCAGAAGCTATAAGTACAAGCGCGAGTTCCACATCTTTGATCTCCTCATCGGAGAGATTGAACTGAGCAGAACCAAAGAAGTTCTTAACCACGGACATATCAATATACTGTTGGGAAGATAGTCTGTCAAATGTCTCTCGTGATACCTTCATGATTTTGTGTGTCGCCAATCTACTAGTTCCGGAGATATCCAAATGCAGGACAGGTTTTTTAACTTGGTTAAAAGGGTACATTTTCTTCAGAGTTTTTCCTTCATCGAAGCTTGTCATCCCCGATTTTTATCTCTTTTTTTTTCGGATAATGTTCTTCAAAGTATGAGAAATGTTTTATGTCACCAAAACGAACAACAAATATAGGTTCTTCATATGTCATATCTCTTTTTTTATTATTATTTATAATTATTTATATTTATTTTTCTATGAATTGAGCATCAAAAATTCAGAAAAAATAAACAGCTATCGACACAAATCTGCAGGTATACAACCAAGAACTTCTGTAATTCCCATGTTTTATGCTTGTCTTTAATGATAATTACAAGCAGTGTTAAGAGAATCAAAAAAATTAACAAGCAGCCAACATATGAAAATCACATGCATTGGAAATGTACTTTAAGGGTGTCAAAATATGCCCGTCTTTCGTTAAAGAATATATGCCAAGATATGAAGTTTTAGGGGCCATAATATTAATATCGATATAGTTCAGAGATCATGGATGTAATTTACCTTTCTAGATGCCAGAATATATCCAGTTTTTTTTATGATCATGACAAGCATAAAAAACATGGGAATAGAGTAAGTTTTTGATGCAATGAAATGTAGCCATTAAACCAAATCAAAAAGCTTGTGATGCACTCGGACATGGCCGGACCTAATAGATTATCGACACACGAAATCATGAAGGTATCAAGAGAGACATTCAACAGACTATCTTCTCAACAGCATGTTGGCATCTCCGCGATTCAGAAGTTCTTTGATTCTCCTGATCTGACCGATCTTTCCAATGAGGAGAAAAGATGTGGAACTCGCACTTGTACTTATCACTTCTGCTCACAAGGCAAGTGAGAAGCACTTCGATGAGGCGAAAACATAGCTCAACCTGTGTGATTTCTTATCTTCTCATAAAGGAAATTCGGTTCAGAGGGTTGTTCATTATTTCACCAAAGCTCTTCAAGAGTGAATTGCTCGAGAAACGGGGATGATCTCGTGCGAAAGGACAACAAGGACGCTGTTTCATCCTAATCAGCCAAGAAAACGTGTAGATTCAGCCATCGTGTCGTGTTGCTTGCAACTTCCTTTTGTTCAATTTTTCAAATTTGCTGCAATCCAGGTAGTCATAGACAGTTTCGGGTCAGTAAGAAAAGTACATTTCATCGATCTTGTTGTCAGAGGAGTCGAACACTGCCCTATGTTGATGCAAGCTATCGCAAATCGACAGCAAAACCCCATAGATTTTGTAAAGATAACTGCTGTTGGAATGCCCGAAACGAGAGAGAGTATTGAAGAGATGTGTATTTAACCTGTCTAGCCGAATCTTTGAGGTACATTCTGATGAAGTTGTTGCTGTTTTTTCCAAATATGCAACGAGAAGCATAAGAGCAATGCCTGATTGCTTGGAATACTTTTCAAGATTCTTAAGGAATCTAAATCTATGTGTTCTAGTACTCATTGAACCCCAATGCCTGATTGTATGGGTATGCGCTTGGTAGGGAGGTCTGCAGATCGATCCCCCACAACGGCGACTGGGAGGAGTTCAAATACCATAATCCTTGGACCCCCGAATCCGGATTAGTCGGCCCAGTGTGCGTTCGGAATCCGGATGGAAAACAAAAAAAAAAAAAAACCCGAAGCAACAAACATTTCACCGACAAGCGTTTTCACAACGTGTTACTCACCTTCAGCTCGTTTTTCGATTGTATTGAAGCCTGTCTAGATCAAAGAGATCCAAGACGGGTGTCACTTGAAGCGAATCTTCTCGGACAGGAGATTAGCGACGTTGTAGCAGCAAAAGATGATGAGGAAAGAGTTTTCTTGGACATGAAGATTGATGAATGGAGAGATCATTTGGCTGAGTTCGGAATGGTTGAAACCGAAGTTAGCATGACATCTTTCGATCTGGCGAATCTGTTGCTCAAGAAATTCGCTCGAGCTGAATCATGCTTGCTTGTTAGGCACGGAAAATGCCTAGTTACTGGTTGGAAGGGCATTCCCGTGTCCTTCCAGTTTCTGCTTGGAAGCTTCAACAGAGCCAAAGCAGAAGTAGTTTTAGTAGTTTTATTTGATATATTTCTTATATTTTCTTGAAAATTTGTGTATTAAGTACTTGTTTCATGTCATTTAATTGCTTAATGTGAACAAAGTGTTTATATCCATCTAAATTACGTTTAGTTATTATTGTGAAGGGTCGACGGAACTTTTGATAAAAGAGAAACAAGCAAAATGTATAACTTCGAGTACATGAATTTTTTTTCATATTCAAGCAATTCAAAAAAGACCACTAAACTTCATTTGTTTCAATAAAGTCATTAGAATACAATCATTTCAGACATAAAAAATCAGGTGACAACCACGTCGGAAATGACTCATGCTTATGTTTAATATGGCCGAGCGCCATCTACTGGCAGAAAAAATCGCATGGTAGCCACGTCAGGAATGACTCATGCTTATGTATTACATGGCAACATTACCCACTCCGGAGCAGGTCGTTAACAGCATCAATCTTACTCTTACATTTCCTAGCTGTAATTTTTTTTTGTCCAAGAGTTGATTGTTTTCTTTCATTTGCCGGTCGATGCTCTTTGTAAACTCCTATTTTTAGTATATTTCAATGGTGACTTATGCCTAATGTTTATCTGCACAAAAGTTTCTATGAAATTAGTAGCCACTGAATCAGTTTGAAAAGCTTGTGACGCACTCTGATATTGCCGGAGTTAACAGATTATCTACACACGAAATCATCAAAGTATCAAGAGAGACATCCAACAGACTATCTTCTCAAGAGCATATTGACATGTCTGCGATTCAGACATTCTTTAATTCTGCTCGATCTGATCTTTCAGATGAGGAGATCAAAGATGTTGAACTCGGACTTGTACTTATAGCTCCTGCTCACGAGGCGAGCAAAAAGCACTTCGATGACGTGAGAAGGTTGCTCAACCTGTGTGATATTTTATCTTCCTATAGAGGAAACTCTGTTCAAAGATTTGTTCATTATTTCAACAAGGCTCTGCAAGAGCGAGTTGCTCAAGAAACGAGGAAAATCTCGCCCGAAAAAGAAGCAAGAACAGTGTTGCATCCCAATCAGCCAAGAAAATTTGTAGATTCTGCTTTGCTTTCATGTGCAACTTCCTTTTGTTCAAATATGTCACTTGCTGCAATCCAATTAGACATAAACTATTTTTCGTCAGGGAGAAGAGTGCAATTCGTGGATCTTCTTATAAGAGGAGGTGAACACTGCCCCGTGTTGATGCTTGCATTCGCGAATAGACATGAAAACCCCGTTGAGTTTCTAAGGATAGCTGCAGTTGGAATGCCCGAAACGAGGGAGAATATTGAAGAGATTGGTAAATATTTAACCTGTCCAACCGAAACCTTGAATCTGCCTTTTTCATTTCACATTGTTATGGTCCTCGACATGAAAGATCTCGAAAACAGAATCTTTTCTTCAAATATGCAATGAGAAGTGTAAGAGTAATGCCTGATTGCTTGGAATCTTTTTCAAGATTCTTAAGGAACCTGAATCCATACATTCTGGTACTTATTGAACCCGAAGCAAACAACAGTTCACCGATCTTCATTGAGCTTTTTCACAACGCGTTACTTTTTTTTCTTCAGCTCGTTTTTCAATTGTACAGAAGCCTGTGTCTAGATCAAGGAGATCCAAAACGGGCGTCACTCGAGGCAAATCTTCTCGCACAGGAGATTAGAGATGTTGTGGCAGCAAAAGATGAGGAAAGAGTTTTCTTGGACATGAAGATTGATGAACAGAGAGGGAATTTTGTGGAGTTCGGGATGGTGGAAACCGAAATTTGCATGACATGTTTCGATCAGGTGAATCTGTTGCTTATGAAAATTGCACAGGCCGAATCTGTTAGCAAATTTGGCGCATAAACTTCGAAACCATCATGACAACAAAGGACTATAGGATCCGTCAAATCGTAAATTGATCAATCATATTTTTTCAAGAAACAAACACGACATTATAAATATCATAAGCAAAGACATAGAAACATAACATAAAGCTTCGAAACCAACATGACAACAGAGGACAATTATCCGCCAAATAGGATCCGTCAAATATGTTTTTTTTCAGAAAACCAAACGCATTTTCAGGAAACCAACACGACAGTATAAATATCATAAGCAGAGACATAGGATATAGCATAAAGCTTCACGACCATCATGACAACAAGGAACAATTGTCCATCAAATAGGATCCGTCAAACCCGTCAAACCGTAAATTGATCATATATGACACTATAAATATAATAAGCACGGACATAGGATAGAACTTCGGACATCATGATTAGTTCATCATGATTACTCCTGCATTTCACCAATTAAACCAGATGTTAATCCAATCCATACATACAAGTAAAAACACTAGCAACAAATCCTTAAAGTTAACAAGCCAACCTGATCCCTTATTTCTTCTCCACCTTTTCTAATGAACAGAGCCTCCAACTAATAAAAGGGCTAGCTTTGTAGCATTTTCTATTTCAAGTTCGGTGAGACATTTTCTGTATCAGACATAATACAGTCCAAAACCATGATTAAATATTCCATTCATCAGCTCTTCAGTATGACTAGAATGTTCAAAAAAATTCAAGACAAATTGACAAGCAAACAGTGAAAGAAATCAACATAATCTACCTGAGAATAATCTACATGATTAAATCTCATTCTCACATACTGTTTACTTCCTGGCCTGCTCAACCGAATATCAATAACCCGACCCCGTATCTAATAAACATAATCAAAAAGTGGATCCCGGAGACGCCATTGCGAACTCCTCCAACAATCAGCAACACTGGCGAAACAACTAACATCAGTATCAGCAATATTCACATCCGGAAACAACTGTATTAAGCTTTTCACATTGACCCAAGGGCCATACTGAACAGAAAACATTAAACCACTCCTAAGCTCGTAATCAAACAGACCTCGAAACGAGCTTCTTAATTGCACTAAATGCCCATAATCCAACTAGTAGTCAAGTGATTATGTCCCAAAACAGGAATGTTATTGATCATATCTACCAAATTAGCAACTTGAGGGCTCACAATTCGCAATTGCAATGGAAAATCAATATGCTAAACTGCAATTGCAATCGAAAATTATGATAGACCACAACATCTAAAGAAGAACATAGTATAGTTCGAAAGATTTCTTGACTTGTGTTTACTAAAAGTGTGATTATTGACAGCATGGTGACATTCTAAAGACATTGTAGTTCTCCGTGCTGCGTAGCACCTGACGTGAGAAGCAAGTAGTCATATTTTTCTTAAAATCTCAGGGACTAACTTGATTATTCAACCAATTCCTAAAATAAATCGATGTTTCATTTAGGGAAAATGATAAAACAAGCCAAGTTGATGGCGAAATTTGAACCTTTATCCACAAATATTACCATTCTGTGATTAGAATTTCGTACTTGGGTTTGCTATGACAGTAATGCTTATGGTTGCTATTCTGATGAACAGCTTCTTGCAAATAAAGGTTACGATGGAGCAGCAGCAGAAATTTGGTCCTGTGGAGTAATCCTTTTTGAGCTGCTTGCCGGGTTTCTACCTTTTGACGATCATAACCTTATGGTCATATACAAGGTATGTATATACTTCTGGCGCTAGAATAGGTAAGAAATGAAATTTCTATTGCTGATAACCACATCTCTCTACAGATATCTCAAGCAGAATACACATTTCCACAATGGTTTACTGGACGTCAAAACAAGCTAATATCAAAAATATTTGATTCGAGCCCCAAAACGGTAAAGCCAACAAAAATATTTATGATTCAATATGTTGTATGATATGCAAAAAACTAAGGTGCTAATTCCCAATTTCAGCGAATAACGAAGACCTGTGGTTTCAGACAGATATGTGGCTTCTTGTGGATTTGAATGCAATTGCAAAATTTACTTGGACGATGTTAATGAAGCATTTGATGCAACTGAGGTAAATGTGCTTGTATACATAGATTAGACAGCAAGTTTCATGATTTCACCTGAATAAACAATATTTCGTGCAGGATGATAACACAAAGACAGGCATGCGCAAATCCTCAACGTTCATAAATGCATTCCAGTTGATTGCAATGTCGCAAGACCTTGATTTATCAGGTCTCTTCGAAGAACAGGCAAGTCCACACACGAGAATTTTAGACTAGTTAGCTAATTTGAAATTTCCACAACTCGTTTAGAAAACATAGACTACTCTTTTCTCATGTCACAGGAAGAGAAGAAACTATCAAGCTAGTCCCTGAGATTTTAAGAAAAAATTGAAGCTGCTGCAACGGATGTAAGCCTGTCAGTTGAAAGGATGAACAACTTTAAGGTTAGATTACTAATTCTTCATCAAGCAGGAAAAGTAAAATCCCACATCATCAAATATGATCGAATCTAGATTCGTAAAGTAATCTAATTTCATCCGACAATCCCACGCCATCAAAAAGGATCAAATCGTGCTCAAAATTCTTCAAGCGTATACTGATATTCCAACCCATGACAACAAGGGGCAATTATCCGTCAAATAGAATCCGTCAAATCGTAAACTGATCATATTTTTTTAGGCAACCAACGCAACAGTATAAGTATCATAAGCAGGGACATAGGATAAAGCGTCGGACCATCATGATTAGTTCATCAAGAGCCATATACACAATTCCTTAATGGACTTTCCATTACTAATCTGTTCAACCGAAAAAAAAGGGGCCATGTGAATTAAACATATCTGGATAGCAGGACAAGTATCCATCAAAACGTAAATTGATCATATTTTATAAGGCAACCCCGTCAAACCGTATATTGATCATATTTTTTTAGGCAACCAACGCGACTATAAGTATCATAAGCAGGGACATAGGATAAAGCTTCGGACCATCATAATTAGTTCATCATGAGCCATATCCTTAACGGACTTTCCATCACTAATACGTTCAACCGAAAAAAAGGGGCCATGTGAATTAGACATATCTGGATAGCAGGACAAGTATCCATCAAAACGTAAATTAATCATATTTTATAAGGCAACCCCGTCAAAACGTATATTGATCATATTTTTTTAGGCAACCAACGCGACAGTATAAGTATCATAAGCAGGGACATAGGATAAAGCTTCGGACCATCATAATTAGTTCATCATGAGCCATATCCTTAATGGACTTTCCATCACTAATCCGTTCAACCGAAAAAAAGGGGCCATGTGAATTAGACATATCTGGATAGCAGGACAAGTATCCATCAAAACGTAAATTGATCATATTTTATAAGGCAACCCTGTCAAAACGTATATTGATCATATTTTTTTAGGCAACCAACGCGACAGTATAAGTATCATAAGCAGGGACATAGGATAAAGCTTCGGACCAATCATAGTTAGTTCATCATGAGCCATATCCTTAGTGGACTTTCCATCACTAGTCTGTTCAACCGAAAAATGGGGCCATGTGAATTAGACATATCTGGATAGCAGGACAAGTATCCATCAAAACGTAAATTGATCATATCTTGTAAGGCAACCCCGTCAAACAGTATATTGATCATATTTTTTTAGGCAACCAACGCGACAGTATAAGTATCATAAGCAGGGACATAGGATAAAGCTTCGGACCATCATAATTAGTTCATCATGAGCAATATCCTTAATGGACTTTCCATCACTAATCTGTTCAACTGAAAAAAAGGGGCATGTGAATTAGACATATCTGGATAGCAGGACAACTATCCATCAAAACATAAATTGATCATATTTTATAAGCCAACCCCGTCAAACCGTATATTGATCATATTTTTTAGGCAATCAACGCGACAGTATAAGTATCATAAGCAGGGACATAGGATAAAGCTTCGGACCATCATAATTAGTTCATCATGAGCCATATCCTTAATGGACTTTCCATCACTAATCTGTTCAACTGGAAAAAGGGGCATGTGAATTAGACATATCTGGATAGCAGGACAACTATCCATCAAAACATAAATTGATCATATTTTATAAGGCAACCCCCGTCAAACCGTATATTGATCATATTTTTTAGGCAACCAACGCGACAGTATAAGTATCATAAGCAGGGACATAGGATAAAGCTTCGGACCATCATAATTAGTTCATCATGAGCCATATCCTTAATGGACTTTCCATCACTAATCCGTTCAACCGAAAAAAAGGGGCCATGTGAATTAGACATATCTGGATAGCAGGACAAGTATCCATCAAAACGTAAATTGATCATATTTTATAAGGCAACCCTGTCAAAACGTATATTGATCATATTTTTTTAGGCAACCAACGCGACAGTATAAGTATCATAAGCAGGGACATAGGATAAAGCTTTGGACCATCATAATTAGTTCATCATGAGCCATATCCTTAATGGACTTTCCATCACTAGTCTGTTCAACTGGAAAAAGGGCCATGTGAATTAGACATATCTGGATAGCAGGACAATGTCCATCAAAACGTAAATTGATCATATTTTATAAGGCAACCCCGTCAAACCGTATATTGATCATATTTTTTAGGCAACCAACGCGACAGTATAAGTATCATAAGCAGGGACATAGGATAAAGCTTCGGACCATCATAATTAGTTCATCATGAGCCATATCCTTAATGGACTTTCCATCACTAATCTGGTCAACCGAAAAAAAGGGCCATGTGGATTAGACATATCTGGATAGCAGGACAATATCCATCAAAACGTAAACTGATCATATTTTATAAGGAAACCCCGTCAAACCGTATACTGATCATATTTTTTTAGGCAACCAACGCGACAATATAAGTATCATGAGGAGGAACATAGGATAAAGCTTCGGACCATCATGATTAGTTTATCATGAGCCATATACACAATTTCTTAATGGACTTTCCATCACTAATCTATTCAACCGGAAAAAAGGGCCACATATCTGGATAGGAGGACAAGTATCATCAAATCGTAAATTGATCATATTATATAAGGCAACCCTGTCAAACCGTATATTGATCTTATTTTTTAAGGCAACCAATGCGACAGTATATAAAGATCATAAGGAGGGATATAGGATAAAACTTGAAAACTATTGTGCATCTCCTTTGTGTACTTTCCATCATTAATTTATAATAATCAGTTTGCTCAATAATCATGAGCCATGCACAGTTTCGCATAGTTGACACCAGCAATGACTTTATAGTAACACTTGTTTTCAAGATCAACAAAGGTTCAGTTTGCATTCATATAATTTCACTTCAGAGACAGGGAGGGACTGTTTTCAATTTTCTATTGAAATTATCCTCATCCGAATCACAGGATAATTCAATTTCAACATCAAATAGATATTCAGAGACCGACCATACAATGTAGTATAAACTGTGTTAGGGAGGGCTCTTTAAAAGTTTAAATTGAACCAAATGAATTAAAATTGCAGGGTAGTTCAACATGAAACAGATATTCAGAGACAGGCAACATAATGTATGTATACTGAGTGAGGGAGGGACTCTTTCCAAAACCGACATTCAAAGACGGGTTACATAATGTAATGTATATCAATTAAAGTTAACCTAACATTTCACACTTCAAAATAGGCACACTTAAAATTATATCAACCCGAAGATTCAGCAAATTAATATCCGAACATGTCTTATGTTATCAGGAACTGAATGTTAATAATTAGGCAAGGCAAATATCAGAAACCCTAAATAGATGAAATAATTAATCCAAACCCTAGAATCATTTGGAACATAAGGGAAAAGGATGTTCAGTAAATACGCACCATAAACAAGAGATCTATCCATCCCCGATTTCATCTTCATCGCATCGTTACTTGATTTCACCCACAAAATTACAGATCGCATCGTAGCACCATCTCAATTTCACCCACAAAATTTGAAACCCTAATTCGCATCTTTGCAGCGTCGTTTATTTATAGAGCGGTGAGACTCAGCTTTAAAATAATATGGGTGAGCCGTTGGATTAGGCTACTCTTTTTATTTTTGAGTCGTTGGATTAGCATACTTTCTTGTTTTTTTTAATTTGCGTAGACCTGAAGCAGACTTTTATATTTTATCGTTCAAATAGAAAATGGAAGTCTTTTTTTTTCCGTTAAGGAAAAAGATAGAGAAAATTTAGAATATAATATAATACTGAAAATATAAATCTCCAGTCCCACTCAACAAGATCATAAATCTCTATTTACAGCTAAGATAAATCTCTATTTACAAAACTAAAGATAACGAAACTTTTATTTTCCAAATTTAAATTAAAAATTTAATTAAATCATATTAATTTATGCTTAATGATTTTAACATGGTACATTTTTTTATTGTTTTTAGCGAATTTAAGATGTAGTTTGTCATCGCTTTGAAAAGCGACTTTTCATCTGATTTGATTCAATATTAGCTAATGAGGTGATGGATGGATTGCTCTATCTATCATCACATTTATATGTTGCTTCTACTTTGATTGAAATTTTACTAATTGGTTTTAATTCTCATTTATTATTATTTTGCTCAAGTGAAACACATTAATGCATTTTAAAGTAAAAGAAATTTATTGAATAACTGATTTGAAAAAAACGAAATGTTAACATCCTCATGGAGTTGCCAAGATTTGCTATACCAATAACATTTTACGTAACTATTATCCGAGTCAAAAGCTTAAACTGATAAGAAAGACGCACAAATAGTTTCTTATGATTATAATTTCCTGGCGAAACGGCGTCCTGAATGTCGCTGTTGAAATTTCCAGGCAGAAACTGAAAAAAATGGACTTCCCTTCCAACCAACCACAAGGCATTTTCCATTCCTGACAAGTAAGCATGACTTCTCGGAAGGGCTATTCTTTTGCAATAGTATCGCCTGATCTAAAGACGACATGATAACTTCTGTTTCGACCATTCCAACCCCAGTGAAATATGTTCTCCATTCTTCAATGTTCATCTGCCTGCTGTAAATTTTTTCCTCATCTTTTGCTGCTACACTACATCTAATTAGATGTCCAACCAATCCCTCTAGCGCAACCCGATTCGGATCTCCCTGATCAATACAAGCTTGAATGCAATCATAAAACGAACTATACGACAATAATGATTCGTGAAAGAGCTTGATAAATACTGATGAATTGCAATGTTCTTCGGCTTCAACCATCGCCAGCACACATGGATTTAGATTTATTAGGAAACTAGAAAACGATTTCAAGAAATCAGGCACGGACCTTGTATTTCTCAGTGCATTCAAGGAAAAAACTGCAACTACTTCATCATCGCTTAAATTTAGCATCTCTTTTTTGAGATCTTTGATGTCGAGAACCATAGTAATACAAAACAAAAAGGGTAGATTTAAGGTTTCAGCAAGACTGGTTAAGCATTTACCAATCTCTTCGGTTTTCTGCTTCGTTTCTGGCGTTCCAATTGCAGTTATCTTCAGAAACTCAACTGGTATTTCTTTCCGGTTTGCGAGAGCTTGCATCAACACAGGACAATGTACTCCACTGCTGATTACAAGATCGAGAAAATGCACTTTTTTCGCTGAAGCTAAACTGTCTAGAACTGCTTGGACTGCAGCAAAATGTGATATTCGAATACAAGGAAGCTGCAAACAACATGAAATGAAAGCAGGATCAACGCCTTTTTTAGGATGAGCAGGACTCAGTAGCTTCAGTTCTTTACTTCTAGGCGATATTGTCCCCGTTTCTCGAGCAATTCTCTCTTGAAGACATTTGGTGAAATAATGAACAACCCTTTGAACCGAAGTTCCTCTGTAAGAAGACAAGAATTCGCACAAGTTGAGCAATCTTCTTGCGTCATCGAGGAGCTTATCGCTCACCTTGTGAGCAGAAGCTATAAGTACAACTGCGAGTTGCACATCTTTGATCTCCTCGTCTGAAAGATCGAACTGAGCAGAATCGAAGAACTTCTGAACTACGGAGATGTCAACATACTGTTGTGAAGATAGTTTGTTGAATTTCTCTCTTGATACCTTCATGATCTCGTGCGTCGACAATCTACTGACTCCTGCCATATCCAAGTGCAAGACAAGCTTTTTAACTTAGTTCAATGGTGACATTCCCTTTCTTCAGAAATTCGCCTGCAGGTGCACGACAAAAACATTGAGAAATGGTCTGTCAGCAGAATGAACAACAACCACAGGCTTATATGCAATATCCCTCGTGTCTAGCATTTATAATTATTTCTCAGAGAATCGAGTATCAAGTATCAACACAAGCAGAAAAAATCAAATTCAACAGGGAATTGTAGTTATCGACACAACCTACAGCTATAAAATGCTTGGATATGTTGAATACTATTTAACTTACTCTAGTTCCTATGATTTATGCTCGTCTTATTCATAAACAAAGAACTTATACAAGTAGAAGTAAATTATAATTAATAAAAATTAATAACAGGACTGGCAATAGAATCAAAAAATCTAACAACCACACAATAGGAAACATAGTTTAATAAACATTAAAAATAGCAACTGTCAAAACCACAAAAGAATATAATAAAAAAAAACAGAATTGCAAGCATACGAAAGTGACAGATAATATTGAAGCTAACCCTTGTCAGATTTGGCATCAAGAGTAAATGAAAGACGGCATTTCTTGGCCCTTTCTGAACAAGAGCATGAATCTGGGAACCAAAAGTTTGCAGCTAGAAAACGTGCTATACCTATACTTATATTATGAGATCTGTCGATCACAAGGAAATTTGTTCTGGTAAACCTTATACTTCTTCCCGTAAAATCTCAAAGCCAATGCATATGACAACAACATATGGTAAGTAATCAAATGTAGATCGTAGCTTGGATCGGGATTTGCTTTATTCCAGCTAATTTCAAATGGTGAAGAGCATTGATTAGGGGGCAACATACCTATATCATAACCCGATATTTGAAAAACATTGGCCTCCTTCAGAGTAGTCCAGTGGGAAACCCTGTACGCGAACTCTCCGAAACACAGTTCTGCATAAGATGTGAAGTCCTTCCTGCACAAATATCAAATTTATTGTCAAGTGCTTGTGTGCGATCATAATGAAAAAGCGTGACATGTAGCCGATGCTTGTTTTATTCAGTACGGAAAAAAAACAAATGTTCGACAATTTTCCATAATTTACAAAACTATCACTAATAATGGCATTGTATCGAATGGAACATTGATGACGACACTCAAAACTGCAGGTTGGAAATGCCACATATTGATGACGACACTTATATCGAGAAATGAAATTCAGATTCCATATTTTTATTCGTACTATAATTCAAGTGATGTGAAAGTAATTTACCCTAAAGTTTTAGCATCAAAAAATTAAATGATACATTGGAACACAGAAAAGCTCTTATAAATGATTAGCAAAATGAGAGAGCAGAAACAATCAAATTCTCATTGATGTCAATGAATATATAACTTTACAGATTATTGAGCTATTTATACTATTGTATGGAATCATCTAGAAACAGTTTATCATACATAACGCATGTACTCGAATTCCCACATCAGCAAAGGCCGACCTAATTAAATTTCCCTACAGAAACATAATGATCTTTAACAACAAGACGGTCAATGCCAGTATGTTTTATTTGCTCGTGAAAAACCGGATTGGCAGCTAAGTATATAGCTTATCGATTATTACAGTGAGTGGGTGTAGGTAAAGAGAGCAGAAACATGAAATTCCTGTAACAAATAACTAAGCCGCTTCAGTTCACATACCGTGGTAGTCATAGCTCGATACTCAGTATAGAAGAGAGATATGTATTTATTGTTCATCCTAAGATGATAGATAAAACACGTGGACAACTTTTATTCTTTTTCTGACAATGATTAGGCAGCTAAAAGGCTTCATTTGATCGTTTTGCGCACAAAAGGCCTCCAGAATGTCCCTGTTGAAACTTCCAAGCAGAAACTGAAAAAAATGGAATTCCCTTCCAGCCAATCACAAGGCATTTTCCATTCTTAACAAGTAAGAATGATTTCTCAAAAGCGAAATTCTTCTGCAATAGAATCGCCTGATCCAAAGATGACATGCTAACTTCTGTTTCAACCATTCCAAACCCAGTGAAATATGCTCTCAATTCTTCAATATTCATCTTCCTTCTGTAGATTCTTTCCTCATCTTTTGCTGCTATACAACCTATAATTTGTTGTCCTACCACTGCCTCTATGGAGAGCCGATTCGGATCTCCCTGATCAACACAAGCTTGAATGCAATCATAAAACGAACTATAGGACAATAATGATTCATAAAAATGGCTTATAAATACTGGTGAATTGCTAAGTTCTTCGATTTCAATGATGGCCAGCATACATGGATTTAGATTTCTTAGGAATTGAGAAAAAGATTTCAGGAAATCAGGCACCGCACTTGTATTTCTAAGTATACTGAAGGAAAAAACTGCAATTACTTCATCATCACTTATTTTAAGCATTTCTTTTTCGAGATCTTTGATGTCGAGGACCATAGCAATGCAAAATAAAAAGGGTAGTTCTAAGGTTTCGGCAAGACAGGTTAAACAATTACCAATCTCTTTGACTTTCTGCTCCGTCTCTGGCGTTCCGATTGCAGTTATCTTCAGAAACTCAACTGGCCTTTCGTGTCGATTTGCCAGAGCTTGCATCAACACTGGGCAGTGTACTCCACAACCAATTGCAAGATCGATGAAATGTACCTTCTTGGCTGAGGCCAAACTGTCTAAAACTGCTTGCATTGCAGCAAAATGAGATATCCGAATAGAGGGAAGTTGCAAGCAACATGAAATGAAAGCAGGATCTACACCTTTTAATGGATGATAAGAATGAAACCGTTTTATTTCTTTACTTTCAGGCAAGATTGTCCCAGTTTCTCGACCAATTCTCTCTTGAAGAGCTTTGGTGAAATAATGAACAACCCTTTGAACCGAAGTTCCTTTATGAGAAGACAAGAATTCACACAAGTTGAGCAAACTTCTGGCTCCCTCGAAGTGCTTGTCGCTAACCTTGTGAGCAGATGCTATAAGTACAAGCGCAAGTTGCACATCTTTGATCTCCTCATCAGAAAGATCGAACCGAGCAGAATTAAAGAACCTCTGCACCGTGGAAATGTCGATATACTGTTGAGAAGATAGTCTGTTGAATGTATCTCTTGATACATGCATGATCTCGTGTGTCGACAATCTGTTGCCTCCAGCCATATCCAAGTGCATAACGAGCTTTTCGACTCAGTTCAATCAATGCAGATTCCTTTCTTCAGAAATCGCCTGCATTTTGAAGATATGAGAAAAGGTATGTTCGCAGGATGAACAACAAATACAGGCTCATACGACATGTCTCTGTTTTTTCAGTATATATAGTTATTTATGTGCGAATTTGAGTATCAACACAAGCAGAAAAATTAAATTCAGACAGACAAGGAATCATAGCTATAGAAACAGCCAGACACTATACAACAAAGAACTTCTGTAGTTCCTATGCTTCATACTTGTCTTATTGATAAACAACGAAAGTGGACTTAAATTATTTAATAAGAAATACAAACAGCACGGACAAGAGAATCAAAACAGTTAACACATCATAATACATCCATGACCGCTCAACTTCGCTTTCACTAACATTAAAGTCTGCTACTCGGGGAGCCTTATCTGTCAGCTTAAGCTTTAGGTTCGAGTGATTAATTGCAAACTGATACTTTGCCTCATAAGAAGTCTCGTTATGCAAAATTTCTACTGTTTCATTTACTATTATCTAATTTTAACATTAATATAGAAGAGTGTGGTATTATTTAAATTGTATTTCTATCATTTTTAGCAAAACGTGTATTCTGATCATTGTCCATTAAACCTTACTAATCAAAATGTAATGATTGTAGCGGTACGTATCTCTTTTCCCATTAATAAGATTTATTGCATCCAGTTCACTGTACTTTTCCTCTATTTTTAGACTGCTTTCAACATCCCTTCAAAACAAATACGGAAAAATCTAACTAAAAGATTACTTTGAAGTCAATAAAACAGGTTATAAAACCCATCAATCCATTTCTGTGACAGTCTATTACTAACTTTGAATTCATAGAGAAAGAAAAAACAGTCCTTATTGGGGTAAAATGACCTACAAATCCATAAAGAATATATGCTAGTAACTGAACTTGTTATTGATTATGATATGCCTGATATCTGGAACAAAATCCAAAAAAATGCAGTCACAGGCAAGCATACGTGTCTCAGCTACTTTTGCATACATTCCCAGACAAAGAGCACATAATTCATTAGTTATAGGCAAGTTCCTAGTTAGGATATTGCATCATTTACCAAAGTTCTGAACTCTCAAATTGCCTAAGATTCTATTATGCCGAAAATCTGAGACATGAGCATATCCGAAGAGCAAAAGCTCCAAACCCTCAGCACGACTATATAAATTGAGTTCCTATTGTATATTAGATAAACCAAATTAAACAAGATCCTAGACATACCTTAACAATCTCCAACTTGTCTAGAACTTCATTGAAGATAAAGTTTCTCGAGCAGTTGCTTTTTCCTGTTCAATAAGAATATCATTCATCTTATGGTGTCGCACGCAAATTTCTCGATGTGAAACTATGCGGAAAAAATCATCATACGTGTCGACGAAATCATTGTTCTACCAATTGTTAGGAATTGAATCGGGTCGGGTATTAAACAAGTCTATTAAATGAAAAATTAATCACGAACAATGAAAGCAATTTAAAAGGATATAAGCAATTACTTGCATGTAATCAGATCAGTGAAAGCAACTTTCTTCATCAAATTTACACGAAAGTAAAAGAAATTTATTCAATAATTGTGTTGAAAAAAATTGAAATATGAACATCCTTATGGAGTTGCCAAGATTTTTGCTATAAGAGGCTCCGATAACAATGAAAGCTTAAACCGATGAGAAAGACACACAAATAGTATCTTCTTATTCTCTCCAACACTATTTACGAAGGTAAAAACACTTCAGTTGACTTTTTTCCCCACAAAAAGACCTCCTGAATGTCCCTGTGGAAACTTCCAAACAGAAACTGAAAATAAAGGAGTTCCTTTCCAGCCAATCACAAGACATTTCCCATTCTTACTAAGTAAGCATGATTTCTCGGAGGCGAAACTCCTCTGCAATAGAATCGCATGATCAACAGACGACATGCTCACTTCTCTTTCAACCATTCCAAAACCCGTGAAATATGCTCTCAATTCTTCAATGTTCATCCGCCTGCTGTAAATTCTTTCTTCATCTTTTGCTGCTACTTTACTTCTAATTTGATGCCCCACAAATGCCTCTACCGCAAGCCGATTCGGATCTCCCTGATCAATACAAGCTTGAAGGCAATCGTAAAGTGAACTATACAACAATAATGATTCGTGAAAGTTGTTGATAAATACTGTTGAATTGCAATGTTCTTCGGTTTCAACGACTACCAGCACACATGGACTCAGATTTGTTAGGAATCTAGAAAAAGATCTTAAGAAATCAGGCACTGAACTTGCATTTCTCAACACATTCAAGGAAAAAACTGCAACAACTTCATCATCACTTAATTGCAGTTTTTCTTTTTCGAGATCTTTGATGTCGAGAACTACAGCAATGCAAAATAAAAAGGGTAGGTTTAAGGTTGCAGCAAGACAGGTTAAACATTTACCGATCTCTTCAAGTTTCTGCTTCGTTTCTGGTGTTCCGACTGCAGTTATCTTCAGAAACTCAACTGGTCTTTCCTGTCGATTTGCGAGAGCTTGCAACAAAACCGGGCAGTGTGTTCCACTACTGATTACAAGATCGATGAAATGTACTTTTTTGGCTGAGGCTAAACTGTCTAGAACTGCTTCGATTGCAGCAAAACGAGATATTTGAATATACGGAAGTTGCAAGCAACAGGAAGTGAAAGCAGCATCCACACCTTTTGTTGAATGAGTCAACATTTTTCTTGTTTCACTTCCAGGTGAAATTATCCCCGTTTCTCGAGCAATTCTCTCTTGAAGAGCTTTGGTGAAATAATGAACAACCTTTTGAACCGGATTTCCGTTATAAGAAGATAGAAAATCACACAAGTTTAGCAATCTCCTCGCTTCATCGTAGTGCTTCTCGCTCACCTTGTGAGCAGAAGCTATAAGTACAAGTCCGAGTTGCACATCTTTGGTCTCCTCATCTGAAAGATCGAACTGAGCAGAACCGAAGAATTTCTGAACGGCCGAGATGTCAACATACTGTTGAGAAGATAGTTTGTTGTATGTCTCTTTTGATACCTTCATTATTTCTTCTGTCGACAATGTATTGGATCCAACCATATCCAAGTGCAGGACGAGCCTCTCAAGGTTCAATGAGAAAATTTCCTTTCTTCAGATGTCTGCAGCTCTCTGACCAAAGCATTGAGAAATGATCTGTCACCAGAATGAACAACAAATACAGGCTTATATTATAGTTCTAGTATCAAGACAAGCAGAAAATATCAAATTCGAAGTTATCGACAAAACAAGAACTTGCTCTAGTTCCCATGATTTATGCTTGTCTTATTCACAATCATAAACAAAGAATTGAACTAAGTAAAAGTAAATTATATAATAATAAAAATTATAAACAGAATAGGCAACAGAATCAAATGATCTAGCAACCATACAATAGGAAGCATACTTCAAGCTAAGCTAGTCAATAATATAATAAGCATTATAAACAGCTACGTAAATAATAAAGAATAGCAACCATATGTCACATATAGAAGGAGAGTTAAGAAGCCTTTAGTTTCTGTTATTTCTGTTATTGTTATCTTTCATGTTAAGCAATTGTTCTTTTCTATTTCCCTCAAGGTTAGTCTTGGAACTTAGCCTATTCTGGTCCTGCCATAGCTGTAGAGGGAATCTATCTGAAGAATTAATACAAATCTTATTCTCTCTCTATTCTCTCTTTTCTCATATTTTCTCATCTTTTCTTACCTCAATCTTCCCTCATCCCTCAATCTTTTCTCATCAGAATTAAATTCTGAAACCATATGAAAGTCAGAGATAATATTGAAGTGAAAGATGGTATTTCTTGAACTTCTCTATAAATTTAAAAAAAAAAAAATTTGGTTCATTAATAATCTTTGTTACTTTGCCCGAAACGGAAAAGTTCCTTTCGGTTATTCTTAACAAATTAGCCAAAATTTACTCTTTGAACAAATGAACTCCTAATAAATGCCAAATTTATTGCTCAAGACGAGTTGAACAAAGTAACAAAAGGACACTCCAACTCTTGTCTACGTATTATTTCCAAGTAGCTCCGCTGTCTCTTTTTTTGCAGGGTTCAACTCGTCTCGTGTTAACAAGTCTTAGAGGGTAATTCATCGAAAAAGGCTTGACAGTTATCCATAATCTATACAAACTTACCTCAGTAGTAGCATGCATGGAATGGAATATTGATGATGGCACTCAAAACCACTGGATGGATATGTCATCCATTCAACCTGCACCTTTGTCTTCTGACGGTGCAAAAGCAGAGACCAGTGCTTTCTAAGATCGACTGAGTAACTGATACAGATGTCAGAGTTTCATATAAGAATCAAGAAATCGAATAACACTATCAAGAAAACCGACAGCACAGTCCTCGAACTTTCGTATTCTTAGAGTGTATTATTGAGTCTAAGTGTGTGCAAGCTGTCAAGTGCCCATACTATTACAGCTGTCTTTATCTCACCTTTCAAGTGTATATATATGTGTATTCTCATTCAAATCAATGTATTCATATAGTTTTAGTCTATATGGTATCCCATAGTGAGTTTCACATGGTATTTTACACGTATCAAGAAATGAAATTCAGAGACCACATTATTAATAGCGCTATAATTCAAGGGACGTGAATATAATATACCCTCGAGTTTTGGCATCAAGAAATTAAATGAATCTGATGACAAAACTGTCTAAAATTGCTTGGATTGCAGCAAACTGACATATTGGAACACAAGAAAGCCCTTACAAGCAGAAAGAGAGAACAGAAACAATCAATTTCTCATTTATTTCTATGAATACTACTTTACAGATTATTGAGCACAAAGCATGTACATTCCGCATCAGCTCGGCTGATCTAACTAACTTCCGTGCCAGAAATCTCTTACAATCAAACAGCTGAGAACTCACATAGGGTGTTACAGTGAACCCAGAAGCACAATGAACTTTAACAACAAGAACAGTAAGTAATGTGTCCGGTTTGCTTGTGGAAAACAGGAATGGCAGCTATGTATAGCTGATCGATTATCACAGTGCATAGGTAAAGGTAGAGGAACAGAAACATGATAGTCATAGCTCAATACTCCAACTCAGCATAAAGAGATATACTGAACTTATTGTACATTCTAAGCTGATAGATAAGACCCACGAATAAATTTTTATTATTTTTCTGACAATGATCAGGTAGCTAAACGGCTTTAATTGACCTTTTTCTTCAAAAATGTGCCTCCTGAATGTTCCTGTGGAAACTTCCAAGCAGAAACTGAAAAAAATGGAGTTCCATTCCAGCCAATCACAAGGCATTTTCCATTCTTACCAAGTAAGCATGATTTCTCAGCAGCGGAATTCTTCTCCAAAAGAATAGTCTGATCCAAAGACGACAAGCTAACTTCTATTTCGACCATCCCCAACCCGATGAAATATGCTCTCCATTCTTCAATATTCATCTGTCTGCTGTAAATTCTTTCCTCGTCTGTTGCTGCTACAGTACTTCTAATTTCATGTCCTACTAATGCCTCTACCGCAAACCTATTCGGATCTGCCTGATCAATACAAGCTTGAACGCAATCATAAAATGAACTATAGGACAATAATGATTGGTGAAAGTTGTGGATAAATACTGGTGAATAGCAACGTTCTTCAGATTCAATGATTGCCATCACACATAGATTTATATTTCTTAGGAATCTAGAAAAATATTTCAAGAAATCGTGCACTGCGCATACATTTCTCAGTGCATTCAAGGAGAAAACCGCAACTACCTCATCATCACTTATTTTCAGTATTTCTTTTTTGAGATCCTTGATGTCGAGAACCATAGCAATTGAAAATAGAAAGGGTAGATTTAAGGTTTCGGCAAGACAGGTTAAACCTTTACCAATTTCTTCAATTTTCTGCTTCGTTTCTGGCGTTCCAATTGCAGTTATCTTCAGAAACTCAAAAGGTCTTTCCTGTCTATTTGCTAGAGCTTGCATCAACACTGGACAGTGAGCTCCACAACTGATTGCAAGATCGACGAAATGCAGTTTTTTGGCTGAGACCACACTATCTAAAACTGCTTGGATTGCAGCAAAATGAGATATCCGAATACAGGGAAGTCGCAAGCAACATGAAATGAAAGCAGGATCAACACCTTCTGTTTGATGATGGGAACTAAATAGATTTCTTTCTTTACTTTCAGGCAAGATTTTCCCAGTTTCTCGAGCAATTCTCTCTTGAAGAGCTTTGGCAAAATGATGAACAACCCTTTGAACCGAATTTCCTTTACATGAAGATAAGAAATCACACAAATTGAGTAATCTTCTTGCCTCGTCAAAGTGCTTTTCGCTCACCTTGTGAGCAGAGGTTACAAGTATAACTGCGAGTTGCACATCTTTCATCTCCTCATCTGAAAGATTGAACTTAGCATAACTGAAGAAGTTCTGAACTGCAGAGATGTCAACATACTGTTGAGAAGATAGTTTGTTGAATGTCTCTCTCGACACCTTCATGATCTCATATGCCGACAATCTTCTGTCTCCAGCCATAACCAAGTTCAAGACAAGCTTTTCAACTTAGCTCAATGATTACATCCCCTTTTATTCTGCAGCTGCGCGACCACAATATTGAGGAGTGATCAGTCAGCAGAGAATTGAGTTTCACATATCAACACAAGCAGAAAAATTTTGAAATTCGACGAGGAATTGTTGTTATTGACATAGTCTACAGCCTTAAAATGCTTTGATATATTACATACTAATGAACTTACTCTAATTCCCATGAATTATGCTTGTCTTGTTCATAAAAGAAAAAATAAAATTGTGCCTCTGTTATCCATAAACAAAGACCTAAACTAAGAAGTAAATTATAATTAATAAATGTCACAAACAGCACTGCCAAGAGAATATAAATTCCAGCAACCATACAATAGGAAACATACTTGAAGCCAAGTTAATCAATTATTTAATAAGCATTAGCAAAATAAAAAAAAAAGAATAGCAACCATACAAAAGTCACAGATGATATTGAAACTACCTTGTCAGAATTTGGCATCAAGAAATAAATGAAAGACGGTATTTCTTGGCCCTTTCTATTAAAAAAAGGCTGCTTCAGTAACCCTATGAATAAATTGGCTGAAACTTATTTTTTGAAACAAATTAACTCCTAGATTTATTGCTCGAGACGAGTCAAACAAAGAAAAAAACACACTAGCTCTTGTCATTTAGCTAGGTTAAATTGTCTCAGAGTTAACAAGTCTAGAGGCTAAATTTTCCAAAAGAATTTGACAATCTGTCCAGAATCTATAAATTATCACCTTAATAGCATACACGGAATGGAACATTGATGATGACACTCGAAATTGCCGAATGGAAATTCCATCAATTCAACCTGCATTTTCGTCTTCTGATCGTGCAAGCAAAGACCACAGGTGCTCTATGATTGACCGAGTAACTGATAAAGATCAGAGTTCCTGGAAAGCATAATAATTACGAAATAGAATTTTGCTATCAAGAAAAGCAAGATCATCGTTCTGGAACTTTTGTATCAAGAAATGAAGTTTAGAGACCATATTATTAATAGTGCTATGAATCAAGGGAATGATACAAATATAATTTACCCTCAAGTTTTGGCATCATATACAATGCCAAAACTTTCTAGAACTGCTTGGTTTGCACCAAAGTGACATATTGGAACACGGGAAAGAACCTATAGTTGATAACGAGAGAGAATAGAACTATTTAACGAAATAGCTTTACAGTGCATAGATAACTAAGCTCCGCTTTAGTTCGCATACCTCATATTCATAGATCCACACTCATATTCAGCATAAAGAGAGATATCTGTATTTATTGTACATTCTAAGCAGATGGGTAAGATACCCACGAACAGTTTCTTATTATTTTTTTGAAAATGATTAGGTACCTAAAACGCTTTAATTGACCGTTTTCTTCACAAAAAGCCCTCCTGGAAGTTCCTGTTGAAACTTCCAAGCAGAAACTGTAAAAAATGGAGTTCCCTTCCAGCCAGTCACAAGGCATTTTCCGTTCTTAGCAAGTAAGCATGATTTCTCAGAAGCAAAATTCTTCTGCAATAGAACCGCCTGATCCAAAGACGACATGCTAACTTCTGTTTCAACCATCCCCAACCCAGTGAAATATGCTCTCCATTCTTCAATATTCATCAGCCTACTGTAAATTCTTTCCTCATCTGTTGCTGCTACATTACTTCTAATTTGATGTCCTGCCACTGCCTCTAGCACGAGCCGATTCGGATCTCCCTGATCAATACAAGCTTGTACGCAATCATAAAACGAACTATACGACAATAATGATTCGTGAAAGTTGTTGATAAATACTGGTGAATTGCAATGTTCTTCGGATTCAACGATTGCCAGCACACATGGATTTAGATTTCTTAGGAATCTAGAAAAATACTTCAAGAAATCTGGCACTGCACGTGTATTTCTCAGTACATTCAAAGAAAAAACCGCAGCTACTTCATCATCACTTATCTGCAGTATTTCTTTTTCGAGATCTTTGATGTCGAAAATCATAGCAATGGAAAATAGAAAGGGCAGATTCAAGGTTTCAGCAAGACAGGTTAAACATTTACCAATCTCTTCGATTTTCTGTTTCGTTGCCGGCGTTCCTATTGCAGTTATCTTCAGAAACTCCACTGGTCTTTCCTGTCGATTTGCGAGAGCTTGCAACAACACTGGGCAGTGTACTCCACAACTGATTGCAAGATCGATGAAATGTACTCTTTTGGCTGAAGCTAAACTGTCTAGAACTGCTTGGATTGCAGCAAAATGAGAAATCCGAATACACGGAAGTTGCAAGCAGCATGAAATGAAAGCAGGATCTACACCTTTCGTTGGATGATGAGGATGAAATAGTTTTGCTTCTTTACTTCCAGGAGAAATTGTCCCAGTTTCTCGACCAATTCTCTCTTGAAGAGCTTTGGTGAAATAATGAACAACTCTTTGAACCGAAGTTCCTTTACAAGAAGATAAGAAGTCACACAAGTTGAGCAATCTCCTCGCGTCATCAAAGTTCTTGTCGCTCACCTTGTGAGCAGAAGCCATAAGTACAAGTGCAAGCTGCACGTCTTTGACCTCCTCATCTGAAAGATCAAATTGAGCACAACCGAAGAATTTCTGAACTGTTGAGATGTCAATATACTGCTGAGAAGATAGTTTGCGGAATGTCTCTTTGGATACCTTCATGATTTCATGTGTTGACAACCTATTGACTCCAGCCATATTCAAGTCGTGACGAGCTTTTCGACTCAGTTCAATGAATACATTTTCTGTCTTCAGAAAATTTCCTGCATCATCAAGATATGAAGAAATGGTGTGTCACCAGAATGAACAACAACTGCAGGCTCATATGCCATATCTCTCTTGCTTTTCATATTTATAGTTCTTCTCTGTGAATTGAGCATCTGCTAAAACAAGCAGAAAAAATAAATTCGATAAGGAATCATAGTTGTATCGACACAGCCGACAGCTACAGAACAAAGAACTTCTGTAGTACCTATGTTTTATGCTTGTCTTGCTGATGAACAACGAGCTGAACGAAGTGGAAGCATATTATTTAATAAGAACTAGAAACAGCACTGACAAGAGAATCAAAAAAATTAGCAACCATACAAATGTACTAGTACTCCACTTTACATGATAGAATCTATCAATGTCCAGGAAGTTTCTTGATTTAGTTGGCATTAATCAAAGAAATGAAAATTGTGATGGACAGATATTTGTAGAGGAAACCAAATATAGCTAGCTCGTTTCCACAGCCTTGCTTACATGATACAAATTGGAGTGAACTTCTTTTAAGAATGCTTCAAGTTTTGGTGAAGCTGTTTAATAATTTTGGTTACTTTGACTGAAATGAAAAGTACCTCTGCAGACTTGTCTTTTTCAGTTGGGTTCAGCTCATCTTGAGGTAACAAGTTTAGAGACTAATTTATCTGAAAACAGTTTGATAACTCTCCATAATCTACAAAATTATCGCTATAATAGCATGCAGAGAATGGAACATTGATGATGGGCATTCAAAAATGCAGGATGTAAATGCTATCCATTAAATATGCAGTTTAGTCTTCTGCAGTGCATGCAGAGACCGGTGCTTTCAGTGATTGACTAAGTAGCTGATACAGATCAGAGTTCCAAGCCATAACATTTAAGAAATGAAATATTGCTAGCCCAGAAAACCAAGAAGATGGTTCTTTCTGTAAAGAAGCATTTCCATTTGTTTTTAAATGGGAAGCAAACTCAGTGAAGTATTCCTATGCGGACTCAGCTATCTCAAAAATGTAAACTCAAGTGTAATATATAAGAAAAAAAATTTCTTCAGAAATATTATAAAACAACAAGATTCAGCGACAAAAAATACAAGTTGTTATTACTCATATAAGATACAAGAATAACTATACAAATACAACCATGATCCTTCTGTTACAAACCAAGAACAATTTTACACTTCACATCATCAATGATACAACTAAGAATCTAACATTGGCAAGCTGGACTAATTTAAAACAACATTGGAAAATCAAATATTATATTCACATGCTCCGTACAGTAGATTCTTAGAGCAAAAGTAGTGTTTTTTTACGATCTGAGAATAGGTTTGGGAAATAAATACCTTCAAGCTCAACAAAGTATGAGTTTTTATTTTAGCTTTCCTTGTTCAACATGTGCAGAAAATGCCACAAGTCCTGACAAAATAGGACACGCAACATGCCATGTGTCTACAAGTATTTTTTATTTGTTACTATAATGTGATGCAAGACTAAGGAAAGGACTCTGTTAATAATATCTTAACTTGAACCAGTTTGGAACTGTTAGGCCATCGATTGTCCAATTTATGGCGTTCTGAGGTAAATTACTATTGACTGATAATAACAAACATTTTTTCACCATATCACTTTCTCGATAAAGTTAGTTCAAAAAAGTTTTGAACAAAAGAAAAGAAGAACTGGATTTCCCATTATTTTCAAGATTACACAGATTATTATACCTATTTTGATTAACTGAGAGGCTATTATATTCTTCTCTTATGCTTAGCAATTGAACTTCCAACTAGAAAGAGAGAGAATCGGTGTACCTTTCCATCCAAAGATTAGGCTCTTTTCATTCATACCAAGCGTACAAAATCTCCCAGAAGCAAATTTCTCAAGTGCCAACTTTGCTTGGTACAAGGAGGACTCACTGAGTTCCTTCTCCCCCATATCAAATAGAGCAAAGAAACTCCTCCAGACATTCATTTTTACATTGCGAACATCTCGGTCCTTGCCTTCAGTAGACACAATATTCCTGATTCCTTCACCTAAGAATAACGATTCCATAATCATCCTATTAGGATCATCTTGTTCCATACAAGCATGAATACAATCAAAATAGGCACTGAAGTAAAACAGAGCTTCAGTGAAACGATTAACGAAAACGGGCGAGTTGTGATTCGCTTCACTTTCGATTACTACCATTATGCAAGGTCTGATAGAGGTAATAACTCTCATTACAGAAGACAGCTGTTCTTGGTGCGCAATGAGGTTGTTCAGTGTATATTCAGAGTAAACAGCTACTACTTCCTCGGAATCTATCTCGAATAATTCTTCTCTGAGATATTGCAAGTCTGATACAGTAACAAGCTTAAAGATAAAAGGAATGTTCATAGCCTTAGCATAACTCATCAACCGTGTACCTGTTTCCTCGACAGATTTTGGAGTTGTCTCCAGAGCAGTTATCTTGAGAAGTTCCAGAGGACTGTCGGTTCGAGATGCTAAAGCTTGCATCAAGCCAGAGCAATGCAGTCCGTTCCGGATTTTAAGATCGATCATATGAACCCTCTTTGCCTCTGCCACATTTTCTACAATGGCTTGAATTGCAGCCAAATTTGCAGCCTGGTAAAAGGGAATTCCTTCGAAACATGCCTGAATACTAGAGTTCGGAATGTGCGTGAAATTATCAATAGCACCAGACTGGCATTTTCCATTTGTTCTGATTTTTCCTATTTCTCGATCAATCCTCAAACGTAGAGCTTCAGAAAAGTAATACACAATCCTTTGGACTGGATTTCCGGTATTGGAAGAAGAGTAATCACAAAGATTGAGCAATCGGTTTGCACGATCAAACTGTTGATTGCCAACTTTATCAGCAGCAGCCAAAAGGATTTCAGCAAGCTCCACCTTTGTAGTCTCCTCTTTGGGAAGGCCAGGAATGGAGACACTGAAAGGATTATCAAGAATAGAGATAACATCAATCGTTGTTGTACTGGATTGGATAAACCTTTCTCCTGCCATGCGCACCAATCCTACAGTAGACAATCTCCAGTCTGCCCCCTCTGCAGAAAGTGAAATATTGCATGGTTCAGTTGTTCTTTCACTGCTCAAATGCTTACACCCTTTAGCATAATCCTTTAGCAGATGAAGTGAGGCAAAGGAAGATGGTCGGTTATTTTTCTCCTTGGGTTCAAGAACATCTTGAATTGCATTTTGAGTCTGATTGCCTTGATCTGGCCATGGTGGGAACTGTAGAGGAGAAAATGCACTGAAGGCTGGATCATCATAAACCAGCCACTGACCTGTATATGATTCTTGTTGCTGATCCTCATTGAAAATCTGTTCCTCCGCCGACGAGTCAACAAATCCACAGTTATGTCCTGCTTGCATGTTAGTCTGCTGCCCCTCCCTCTTTCCACACTCAGAAGTATTGTCCTGCACCATAACTAAACTGTCTCAAATTCTAAACTAGTGTAGGTTTTACAAATACATCTAGTTATACAAGAATAGAAACATAGCAGAACATTTAAACCCCTCAATAAAGGACAAAAAGGTTGAAACAGAAAGTTAAATATACTTACCTTTATATAATTTGTCAGCATGGATATCATCTTTCACAAGAAAACAAGGCTAGCTATCACATGTTCAGCAATGATAGGCTAACGGAAAACCCAAAGCAAACATCATCAAAATCGTCCAAAAGCCAGAACCACATAATTATATACAGTATAAAAACTAAAATTAAACTTGACGTTAAAATCAACAGCTAATCATTGGCTGCCCTACATCTGCCACTCAGATTTGTATGTAAAAAAGATAAAATCAAGATATGGACAAATTAAACAAAAGATTGTACAACCAGATAGCCTTGCAAGTTCAACACAGTAAAATATCTCAGACATTGATCATATAAAGAAATAAGAATACTTACAAACTTATATCCATGCTCCTAAATTATTAATTACAATCATTGAGCATGTCACCAGGTTTACAGTATATTACAAATTATACCAATCTTGGTGAAAATCTTGGTAACGTTTCCTCTCTGGCTTTGCCTTTGTTCGCTTTCACTTTTCTTCCCTATAACTCATAATCAAATTGTTTCAAACTAGATGATACTACTACATCTATGACTCATCCATGAAAACTGCACCGTATCCACTGGATTTCAAAAACTTCTTCAGCAAAAGAACCACAATAGCAATGGTGAGTCCAACGGCAGCCCATGTAAACAAACGATCATCAGCTGGTTTGTGAACCATGGTCTCTGAATTATGCAGCGCCTGATTAGTTGAACCTCTAGCAGGAAACTCTCTTGATGAACTTGCTCTCGCATTTCCAGGATTGGGATTGACAGGAGCCTCGGGCACTTCTGCGACCATCCTATTGCCTATGGGAGGATTCTCATCGACTGCTGGATTTGGAAGTTCTGCAGCAATGGCTGGTTCTTGTGAACTTGACTGGTTCTCACCCTCTGTGTTAGTAGGTTCTTCAGAAACCTTGGTAGAGCTCTGTTGAGGAACAGGTGGTGCCTTGCTCAGCATATACTCATGAATCTGCGCCATTTTATAGATGATTAAGAGAGAATCCAAGAGAAATGTGCAAATACTATACAAAACATAGTGATTTAAGAAACCTCATCCATGAGTTTTTGGCGCTCAGGAGTCCCAAATTTAGGGGCTGAGTCACGAGATTTGATGGCAAGAGCACGCCTCTCTTCCTTCTTGTAGTCAAGCGAACCCAGTGCACCGTTTGGACTGGTAGGCATGAATGCAATAAGAGCTACCAGAGCTGTCCTTACTGCGAACAAGAACATACAAATTCATCCAACATTAGTCGTGTTCAGTAACGATATATTTCCAGTTTTTGGATTAAACAGTCTCACAATTTGCACGCTTGCATACTCCAACCTTGATTTGTCATTAACAAATAGATTAGGTAGATAACTGATTACAAGTGAAGTATGATATTTAGCATTTTGAACAGGAATTCCATTTAAGAGCATTGGTTTCAACACACAAAGTTCCTTAGTTCCCTTTTCTGAACTGAACCAATAAGCTCTATCATATTACTGCTAAAGCGGCATAATGATAAGGATGTCCAGATACTTTTTTGAACAAGACCATACTTCTAAAGAAAAACATACCACTCCATGATGGCTGCCAGTGCTCAGGATGGTGATTTGATATGCTTAAGCATATTTTTGTCTGGGTCTCAAAACGCCCATTTGGCTGGAAAAAAGAGACGAAAGACACCCATGTTAACACGTCGCGTGCTTGGAGAAGAAAAAAATCCTAATAAAAATGAATCTTACTGTCAACAACATAAAGGAAGGAGGCTTGAATGGATATTCTGAAGGCAACTGAATCCGTCCATGATAAATTCCACCCTCAAATTCAGTATCACCAGGGCCCCTGATGGCAAATTGCCATTCAAATATATTCTCCTGAAAACAAGCAAGTAAAAGTATTATAATCTTGAGATATCACAGGACTAATTTACTACCTAACAGCCACCATCCAAAGGTACCCTACGGTAGCAATACAGTACAGTTTTTTTCACTTAATTTCAGCATAAACATCTTTGGTAAGTTCATCAACATGATCAGGAAACATCAACCATTATTTAATTTCCATTACAATCCAGATTCCCCACCTGATTTTAAAACGCCTTCACCCAAGAAAACAATAACTCACATCAAATTAGAGCACTATAATTGGAAATTAATCAATCATCCATCAATTACAAATTCACTATAATTCAAATAAGGATTGATATTTCCATATAATGATTCCAATAAGAAACCTCTCCTGGATACTTGCACGCCAATATTTAAATAACAACAACAACAAAGCCCAAGTCCCGAAATGATTCAGGATCGGCTAAGAACTGTAAAGCTCAAGCCGACATAAATTCTCTCCCGCCACTCTGTCCTATCTACCATCATAATTACCTCAATCCCTAATAAACACAAATCATCCTCAATAACTCTCTTCCAAGTTTGCTTAGGCCTTCCCCTGCCCCTCATTGTTTCCTCTCTTGCCACCATTTTAACCGGCGCATCACTCGCACTTCTTTTTATATGGCCAAACCACCTTAGTCCACTCTCCTTGATCGTATTCTCAATACACTCCTACTTTCATCCTAACAATTTCATTCCTCACCCGAGTTTTTCTCCTATGGCCCGCACATCCATCGCAACACACGCATCTCCGCCACCAACCTCTTAAGAACGTGGCACTATCAAATAAGAGCACTATAAATGGAAAATCAAATCATTATATACTTGCGCAAGCTATGTTTCCAATAGGAATTACACTGTCAAAAATGAAAACCGACAACCGCTAAACTCCAATCTCTGATGTTGTTAGCCTTAACTATCAGCTCAATGTTTACATCTTTTATATTAACCTCATCAAACTCCGGACCTTTCCATCACAAAGCCTATGATTATATCGAACTACTCAACCGACTGAAATAAAATCTCGATCTGATAGTTAAGGCTAATAACATCAATTATATTAATCTCTAACAGATCTAAACTCCTTCAACATTATGATGTACAATCAAAACCCTAGCAATCACAAAATCAAATACGATCAACGATCCATCATTTACAAATCAAAAAAATAATAGAACAATAAAATCAAGAATCGGAACCTCACCTCGAGAGGCAAGCTCATGAAATCATCGGAGGGATTAGAATGCATCTCTTTGACCTCCTGCAAGATCCTCTTTACCGCCGGATTCTTCAAATTGTACTTATCTTCAGCCATTAGATCACCAGATCCGACGAGAGCTCCGATGAGGGGCAGGATTGGAATTTTTGTGAAATTTGAGAAATGTTAGTAATTCATCAGCTGCCTGGAAGATGAAAGACGAAGACGACTTTAGCTGTGGAATTGACACGTCATTTGGAGGTATTATCAGCTACGTGGCGTCTTGTTATTGGGTAAGGTTGTATAGTAGTGGTGCATTAATTTTGTTAGTGCCTTTTTCAGTCGGTCAGTTGCTTGATATTTATTTAAACTTGGGCTGGGCTTGAGAGTGGGCTTTTGAAAAAATGAGAACAAAAAAGTTTGAAAAATTGGGCATTGTAACTAATTTATAAAAAAATAAGTTTAAAATTAAAATTCTATTTATATATATTTTAAGGGTAACACTATTTACAGCCCACTTTTTCCGAACTACAGCCCACTTTGACAAATTTGCCCTTTTCATTATGAACAAGTCAGAAAAGACAAATTTGCCCACTTTGAGATGTCGAATGACCCAACGAATCCGGAATGAAATAGTGATGATCAATCATTAGAAGACGAGGTACTCGAACACTAAAAAAACATTGAATTTTTTGATTTTTTTTTTTGAAAAACGGCATCAAAGCCGTTTGCCCTAAGGCGAAATGGCCACAACCTAGGCCGTTCCACCATAAGGAGAAACGGCCACCAAGGCCGTTTCTCCTTATGGTGGAACGACCACAACCTAGGCCGTTTCTCCATAAGGAGGAACGGCCGCGTTGGCCGTTTGGTGAAACGGTCTTGGTGGTCGTTTCTCCTTATGGTGGAACGGCCAACGCGGTCGTTCCTCCTTATGGAGAAACGGCCTAGGTTAGGCCGTTTCTCCTTATGGTAAAACGGCCACCATGGCCGTTTCTCCATAAAAACGGCCTCCAAACCCTAATCAATCCGCTTTTTGAAATTTTTGATCAAATTAACTGTTTTTTGAGTTTGTTTTTCGTGCTTTATTCGTGTTTTTGTCCATGATTGAGAGCAAAAGGTGTGATTTTGATGTTAAAAAGTTCAATCTTGAAACTAGGTTGTTAAGAGGACATCAAAATTAAGAAGGAAATTATGGAAGGGGTATTTTGGGCATAAATGGGCTGTAGTTCGGAAAAAGTAGGCTGTAAATAGCAATCCAGATATTTTAAGAATAAATTCAATTTTTATTTGTTAATTATATATTTATTGGTGGAGTTTTAACTATTTTGAGGTACATAGTGGTGGAGATTATGAGAATCTTACTCAAGCCCATTAAATTTCATCGTTGAGCCATTTTTAGTCAAGTCATCTCGACACTTTGGACCAAGTCCATTTGTGAAGCGCTTGACACCGGAGCTCGACGAAGACAATACCATTGCGAAATATCATGATATGAGACGTTATGCACCTTTCCTAATGGGTCTGGCATTGTGATCGACGTACATGCCAACAATTTAATGTGCCTACCTCACGATAGCCTGGCAAGTTCTTCCCTATAAATACTCTCGTTATAATAAATGATGATACACACTCTACTTTATTCAATTTTCTTTCTCCCCAGACTTATACTAACTTAGGTGTTGAAATGTCTTTTGGGCTCAACCCATCTTCCATATGAGGAAAACTAACAATGTTTAGATGGTGACAGATCAAAAAGACATTTGCATTCACATTATCGTTATATCATTTAATGAAATTGAGGTTATTTAGTAGATACACGAATCGTTTGATAATGTCAAGATCCGCCTAGATGCCTTCTTATGATCCCCAAAGGATCATCGACATGGATGACAAGAATGAACCATGAGTCCACCACATAAAGGGGCCCACGAGACTGTTAAGAGATCAGACTTGATAACATTCAGGTTCGTTTGGGCGTCATTTGCGAACCCCTGACGGAGCATCCTTGTAAAATGTTGATGGGACTCAAGGCATGTCCCATTAAAAGGCCACAACAACCACCCAAAGGAATAGCTCCATGGATCATACGTCTAGATGGACAGTTACCTCCAGAATATACCAGAGGAATAAGGATATGCTAATAGATGTCAAGATGCATCCTAAACATGTATATCAATGTTTAAAATATTAAAGTCACTAGAATACAAGAATGTTGATGTGTCCAATATCATATCTTCGTACTAAAATACGAAAGATGTGGGAAATGGTTATTTGCCTTGCCCAATAAGCTAAGGGTAGAAAAGGAAAATGTGACACATCTATGGAAAACATCTTAAACAATATATAAACTCAAAAAGGATGCACTATTGGTCCATTAACTTTGCTGGTTATCTCAAAATGGTCGCTTAACTTCAATTTATCTCAATAAAATCACACATTTTGAATTTTGACTTAGTTAAGTCATCATAATCAATTTGAACACAAAAAAAGTGATACAATTGACACGTCAGCAGAAGTCAACGTTTTATTGATCATTTTGACCACCACATGACATCCATCTCACCTTTAATAAAAATGTATAACATGTGGCGGCAAGTGGATGCCATGTGGCGATCAAAGTTTAGGTTGATGCCATGTGACAGTTAAAGTCAACAGTCAAAAGTTGACTTCTGCTACATCACTTTTTTAGTGTTTAAATTGATTGAGATGATTTAGTTAAGCCAAAAGGTGGATGTTATATGGCGGTCAAAGTCAACGGTCAAAAATTGACTTCTGCTACCGCGACAGCTGCTTCAATTTTTATTTTTTTTTGTAATTTATTTTAAAGTTGATGGAGTGACTTAAATGAGACAAAATTTAAAGTTAGTGACTTTATCCAGTCAAATTGAAATTAAGTGACGATTTTGAAACAACAAGCAAAGTTAATTGATTAATGGTACATTTAACCCCTCAAAAAGCATCATAGCGGCCCAAATTCTGCGTCTTCTTTTACATCATCCATTCTAAGTTTTACTAATTTAATCGTCATAAATGAATCAAAAGATTCAATACAGATCATTTTATAGACAATCCGACAATTACTCAACTGAACTTGAATAGCAAATCATCAGGGTTCAATAAATCTAGCTACTAAAAATAAGATAGATACACATCGAGTAGACATCTAAATTTTGATATAAAAGAAAATGGTTTTTATGTTACTTTTATTGATCGGGTATATTGTACCGAGTCCATAACAAAATTGCTCTATCTACTATGCAATCAAATCCGGCCCGCTAATTATCGGGCTTTGGTCAAATCCAAATCAACCCTTGAGTGGGGTTTTTGATCAAACACCTTGTCGGGTATTCTTTGCAATGTGTCGCTCTCACTCCCAAGTAAGCAATTTGTCCTTTCCATCTCTATTATTTTCATCAATTTCTTCTATGATTTAATCATCTTGCTGCCAAAACACCGGCCAAAATCTGTAATCATGACTTTGTCAAGCTTTGATCATTACAAATATTAAATAATGCTTTGTGACAAGGTTTTGAAAAGATCAAATTATTAATAATAAGGTGAAGTTTGAAAAAGTACCCGTATTTTGAACTATTTGTAGATAAGATTTTGTAGTTTAAACAGTACGAATGTATGTTTGTAGTACCGGCCATTAGCAAATAACATCCCAAAAGTGTAACGATGTTGAGACGATCGAGTTAATTTGATATTTCTGATCTTTTATTTGATGAAATGGGTCTGTTAGTATGCATTTATAGAATTGACTTAAGATAAATTTAAAAATAATAAATAAAGATTTCATTTTTATGCTTTGACTTTCACTTCAACGTTATTTCTTTTAACACCGCTAACTCTTTATTAACTTGTTTACTAGAGGTTGGTGAAAAATACTACATTAGGCCAGAGCCCATGGAAGCTACCATGTTAGCACATTGCTAATACAACAGCAGTTGATCGGCAAGACCAATACTGGTCCCGGCGCATAGTAAAATCACTTAATATCGGTATCACATATCCTCATTCGTGACATTTTAAACTGTAGAACCATGTTGCAAATTACAAAAACAGGGCTTTTATTTTTATAATTTACCCTTAATAATAAATACCCAATGGAAAATGGATACAAAAGTTCAAGCTGTCAGTTTCAAATCTTGCATCTGAGCTTTGTCCAAGCCTGAGACAGGATACATTATATAATCAATTTTTATTGTTGTTTTGTGTTCATCAGTTTATGCTTGTCAAATTGCAATTCTAGGTTGTTTTTTCTTATATAATCTTTGTTGTTTGTTTAACTACCATTTGTTTCTTTTGCTAGTTTTTGAACTAATCTTAGTATAATTTAAGTTTCTTTTGTTTCTTGAGAAAATGTAAATCTTGGAATGTGATCTCAGCATGATAGTTGGCTTATGACTGCAGGTTAATTATAACCATGGTCCTCTAACTATCAAAATAGAAGAAAAATATCATGAATTAGGGTGTTCATTTGGTTTCCATCTTGTAGTTTTTTTACGGGTTTTTTCTGTTGAGTCGATAATAGAACGTGTTAGGTTAGGATTGAGAAACAGTTGATAGTTGTTTTGAATGGAAAATCAACTAACTTCACCAATTAAGAACAATAACAACTGAACAAGTATACACTTAAACTATTATATCGAGAAAGCTATCGCCTTTTAACTTCGATTTTCACCCATTAACTTTCTTTTTTCCCCGAAACCAAGAAACATATTGGCCGAATATGCCAGGTGGATGACAAATCATCTAAATTTGATCATGTGGCAAAATTCTGATGATTTGTTATCCATGTATAGCATCTCTAGTAAATATCTTTGTTGCTTATCGGACAAATGACGAAACTAAAGTTTAACGGTGATGACACTCTCGTTAAGAATTTTAAGGTTTATGTTACTTGTGTTCCATGTACCGCGGGTGTAACTAACCTAAACATGGTTTATTAATTTCATTGAGAGTGATATTCAAATGGAAACTATAAATTATTATTTGTACAGTATAAGTGCCTTGGTTATATCAAACTAAATTATCTTCACATACACAATAAACATCAAACTGTGAAAGTAATATCTCAGTTAAGATGGCCAAGACAATGCTTTCTTTCGCTGCAAACGGAGATCAATATAGGCCCATGAGTAGAAGTTTTCAGACCATGGATAGAACAAGTATGTGGGAATCAAATTGTTCTAATGAAGTTGATGAATGGGGAATGAAGAGCATGGATTCCGAGTTCTACGAGGCTGATTTTGTGGAGGAAAAGTCGTTTTTCAAGTATGATCAGATTCATTTTCAGCATCAGGACCAGAATCAGAATCCAGATTCATATATGGATTCTGAAGTTCTTTATGATCAACGGTTAGATGTCCTGTCAGAACAGAAGAAGGTAGATCGAAATACGTTTTCCATGGCGTCGATAGAGCTGCTGAAAAAGTATGGCAATTCAATGTCAAATGGTGCAAGAATGATCGACGAGACGGGAATTGACTCGAAGTTATCAGGCGAGAAATTGTCAACTGAAGAAATCATCAGAATAGCTGGAGCAAGGTTCATTCAATCTTATAGCCAAGTGGTTGATATTGCTTCAATGCTTAACAACCCTTTCGGTCTTTCTTTCTCTAATCTTTCTGATTTAGATTCTGCAAACGTGGAGCTTGTTGAATTACTTCTGGCTTCTGCAGAGAAAGTCGGGTATCAACAGTTTGAACGTGCGAGCAGATTGCTTAACCATTGTGATTCGTTGTGTTCTGATACTGGAAATCCAGTTCAACGAGTTGTTTACTACTTTTCCAAAGCTCTTCAAGACAGGATTGATCGAGAAACAGGACGAATCTCGTTGAAAGTCTCACCGAAAAAGGCGTCTCTCAATCCCAATCAGGCAAATCCTGAAGCAGACTTCAGATGCTATCAGAAAATTCCTTTCTTTCAGGTAGGGCTGTTAAAAACTGAAACAACAACACGAGTTACAGACACAATCTGTTTGGCACAGTTATCATTTTTGTTGCATTTATGCCATGGAATATGTAAATCACATAATATGTTTATGACACGACAACTCATTTTACACCACCATTTTCAGGTTGCACGCTTTACTGGAATTGAAGCAATTCTGGAAAATGTGGCTAGAGCAAAGAGGATTCACATTATTGATCTTGATATCAGGTATGGAGCTCAATGGCCGATCTTAATGCAAGCTTTACAGTCTCGACATGATTGCCCTCTCGAGCTTCTCAAGATAAGCGCCATTGGAACAAGTTCAAAAGCGTCGATTGAGGACACCGGAAGGAGGTTGGCGAGTTTCGCTCGGTCCATGAACATACCTTTCTCTTTCAAGGCAATAATGGTATCAGACTTGCTGGAACTCAAAGAAGACCTCTTCGACAAAGATCCTGGCGAATCAGTCGCTATCTATTCCGAGTATTCATTGATGAGTCTGATTACAGCACAAAATCGCCTTGAACATGTAATGATGTTGCTGAGAAAAATGAATCCATGTGTAATGGTAGTGATGGAAACTGAGGCAAGTACTAATTCACAGTCTTTCGTGAACCGTTTTGTTGAAGCTCTATTCTTTTACAGTGCATACTTTGATTGCTTTGATGCCTGTATCGATCGGAATGATCCGAACCGGAGGGTTACAGAATCGATATTCTTTCATCATGGTATCAAAAACATTGTGGCCAGTGAGGGGAAGGAGAGATGGGTGAGACATGTGAAGCTTGATGTTTGGAGATCATTTTTTGCTCGTTTTCGAATGAAAGAGATAGAACTTAGCCCATCATCTTTGTATCAAGCAAACCTTCTGCTCAAGCAATTTGCTAGTGGGAGTTTTTGCACACTTCATATGAACGACAAATGCTTACTTATCGGGTGGAAGGGTACACCGATCCATTCGCTTTCTGTTTGGAAATTCATCTGATCAGATAGAAAAGAGAGGTGTAATCCTATAATTTTTAATCCAGTTGCTCTTTCTAGTCTTCTCTTCTTCTTGTTCATTTATTGATTGATTTGACTCGGGCTGACTCATCCCGAAGTTACAAGTTCAGGGGGTCCAATTCGTCCAAATCATACAAGTTTATTCGTTGATTTTGTACTTGCTGCCATTGTACTATGTAAGTGCATTTCATTTGTATATAATTTCTTCTTTTTTTGACAATACTGATTCATGATAATGATTTTATCGTTGTTCCAGTGATTTTTATCATTTTATTGAGTTCTAGTTTGTGCATCTATACCACTTATTGTTCCTGTATAAAGTTCCAAATTTAGACATGGGATCGATTTTGGCTTCAATTGCTTTTCTTATGAGCTATTAATGGTAATTGACTTATTTTAAATGACGAACTGCCCCTTTTTACTCGGTTTGGCTCATTCAAAATCGACAAATTAGGGGCCAATTTATACGGAGGGTACAAGTTCACGGGTCATTTTGTACTTCTTGCCATATCAAAACTAGATATCAGACTACCATTTACTAATATATTAGTTTCTGGGTTTTGTCTATGAATATAAACGTTTGAGTTGAGTATGGTGGCAGAGAGATGGGATGCTTGGGTTCGTTGCATCCCCGGCTGCTGAAATCCGTGCTAGGAGAGGTTATTAAGGCGGCCTCCACATAAGAAGAAGGTTCAGGGATGCAATTGCAGCAGCCGCAGACTGTCTTCTGTAGCTCTACCACTGGTTGAATCGTTCGTTGACATACAATTAGAGGCATTTAGACCAATATTGGGCCACAATAGATTCCAACCGTGCAAACTTCACGTTCTAGATGTCCAGCTCTGGAGGTCAAGGGGATGTGTCAAGTATTCTATATCGGCTAGCTATAAATCCAATTTTATATACATTAAGTGTCTTCTCAGGTGAGTTAAAGCCAAAGTCTAATATGGTATCTGAGCTCTCACACAACACGTCGAGGATCCAAATCCTAACTACGTCATTTATTATTGAAACTTTCATGGTGGGGGTGTGAAGATAATATAAACTATTATTCGTGCAGCTTTAGCTTTTGGATTGAGTGTTTCCTTAAGATGCATCATGACATGCTGTGCCTCGATAACATCAAAACTCACTGTCCTTTTCATATAATGAGAATGTTCCTATCATTGTCATAGAAAACTGAGATCGAATCGTTGTACAAATTGTCATGTTTTCTTGTCCGATAACATTCGTAATTTTCTCTTTATAAACTTGTTCTGAGCATTACCTTATAGGGCCAGAAATCTCAAAGCAACAGTGAGCTTTTTTCATTAAATTTGAGATGGAGAATGCTGATACATCGAATTCTGGTAGGGGAGACAAGTTGAATTCGACAAATCAGGAACCACAAGTTTCTTATAATGGAGTTGAAGATTGGGGGAAGTCAGATCTTTTTGGTTTCTGTTGTTTCAATCAGGAACCAGAGTCATTTCTGGAACATGAGTTTCTCCATGATTTAAGGTTTGATGTTCTGTCTCCACAGTTTCATTTAACTACCGAAGAAATCAGGAAGCTTGGTGAAATTCATTATTCCATTCCAGATGTTCAATCGAAGAAGGAAAAGCAAGATTCATTTCCTTCAACCTCGTTTGAGCTTCTGAAAAGTTATGGCAAGGGGCTTAAACGAGTCAGAAGTCAAATAACGGTCAAAGATCGACGATTATCAACTCAAGAAATCATGAAGACTGCTGCAGAATCCTCTAGTCAAACAGTTGATGTCGCGTCCATGCTTGATAATCCTTTTCGTCTTTGTTGTTCGGGCCTTCCCGATGAGGATGCTGAAAAATTGAAGCTTGCTGAACTCCTTTTCGCTTCTGCTGACAAAATATACAATCAGCAATATTATCAAGCAGAAATATTGCTAGAATGTTGCGACAGACTCTCTTCGTTTACAGGGAATGTTGTTCAGAGACTAGTTTACTACTTTTCCAAAGCTCTTCGAGAGAGGATCAATCAAGAAACGGGAAGAATCACCTTGCTAGAAGACGTGGAAGAACTAAGTTTTGTCAACCTCGATGAGGAAATCATGGTTTCCATACCGACAATCCTGGCTTGCCACACACTAGTACCTTTCTCTCAGGTTGCATACTTTGCTGGAATCCAAACCATTACCGAAAACATATCTCGGGCGAAAAAGATTCACATCATCGATCTTGGCATAAGGACAGGGGTGCAATGGACAGGCTTTATGCAAGCTTTGGTGTCACAGTCAACTTGCTGTTCTATTGAGCTTTTGAAGATAACTGCAATCGGTACGACACGAAAACATCTATTTGAAGAGACTGGAAAAAGGTTAGAAAGATTTTCCCAGAGCTTGAACATACCCTTTTGTTTTAAGTTGATTATGGTGTCCGACATGATTGATCTCAAAGAAAACATGTTTGATTTAAGTGCCGACGAAGAAATAGTCATCTATGCCGGATATTTACTCTGGAGCCTCGTTCCATTTCCCGATAGGCTGGATTCTGTCATGAAAGTCATTCAAAATCTCAATCCAAATATGGTAATGGTAATTCATCCCGAGTTATATACCTCAGGTTCATTCGTTAAACGTTTCACCGAAGCTTTCTACTACTTTGGTGCGTTTTTTGACAGCCTGGAGGTTTGTATGGGAGATAATCCAAACAGGATAGTTTTGGAATCTTCATATATTGCTGATGGAATCAGGAGTGCCGTACGAAGGAAGAGACAGGATGCGAAACTCAAGTTTTTGAGAGCACTGTTTGCCCGTTTCGGGATGGAAGAGATAGAACTGGGCACCATATCTTTATGCTATGCAAATCAGATAGCTATTAAACTTGCAAGCTGCAATTCTTGTACACTAGAGATGGACGGGAAGAGCTTACTTATCGGGTGGAAGGGTACACCTATGAAATCTCTCTCTGCTTGGAGGTTATTTTCGAACTAGCATACTCGAACTTCCTGTAAAGTTTTTTGTATTCTGATTTTGAAGAAATGTTGTTCAAAATTTTGTCATCTTTTGCCTAGACCTTGTTATGTACTGTAATAATTTCCTGTTTGTACATTCCCAATTTAATCATATGAAATGAAGTGTCCGTTCTTTACCCCTTTTTGTAGCTTCTTTTTGTCGTTTTACTCCAAATATGCATAACGTGTTCGATTAGCAATGTGAAACAGTGTTTAATAGCTATTTTGGAAGGAAAATTTAGGTGATATCTACCAGCTACCAGTAACAGCACATAACCGACATCAATAATTACAGTGAACAGCTACCGGGAAATTCCTTTTTGCCAGGTTGTACATCATGCTGGAATCCCAGTTGCAATAGAAAATGACAGACGAAAGCTTGGAATCAGGACATCTTGATGTGAGCTTTTGGTGTCGGAATCTGGAAAGGGATGCATACCGTGATCGGTGCTAAGATATAATAAACATGTGTAAGTTGCATTAATAGATTGTTCGGGTGTCTGTATTAATTTTACGAGTATCATCGAACTTTTCTGAATCTAACTATGCTTATTCGGACAACTTTGAAGTAATGAAGTGACACTACTTGTTCAGTATTAGCTCTTTACATTACTAGTTTTGAAAGACTTATGCATCAGGGTGCTACACTTTTGGCCAAATAAACATATTCGCCCGTAAACTTTGGAGATGTCTCGTTAGCCCCCTGAACTTGCTTAAAATGATACAATGAGTCCCTCTTAAGTCTCACATGGCAGAGTAAGTGGAGGATTTGGGTAAGCTAAAGTACGTGTCACTCTAAGTATGTTTAGAGGGACTACTCGGTCACTTTAAGTAAGTTGAAAAACCAATAGTGTACTTTCAGCGAGCTAATGAGACGTCTTTGAAATTCAGATTATTTGGCAAATTATAGGGACTCCTGTATAAAGATTCAACTGTTTACTGTTGTTGGTAGATGTTAGATGATTTTCCTTTCAAATTAGCTATTAGTATAAGCCGTGTCTCAATTTTCAACCGAATACTTTGTATCCACTGTTTAGAGTAAAACAACAAAAACGAGAACAGGCACATAATCTACAGTTGTATGTTTACTTGCATGATCTGCTTTTGTTGAAACCGACATTTTCTCTTCTCAAAGTCCCAGTTTATTTATTTTTTCTTAATATGCATGCTAATTTTTAAACTCTTATATATTATTTACTGGTATCAATTCAGGTGTCAAAGCCGGCATCCAGGTTGTCAGGATCATTTCAAACTTCATCGGTTTAATCAAAGAGTCTTTGATTACTTCAATGTGAAGTGTTTATCTCATAGGATAAGCTTAGATTAAGAAGTTCCACTGTCTTATCTTCCCAAATTATCTATAATTTCTTAGATTTGTTAGCAATTTCTTAACCTTGAGATGGCGAAGTTCACTTTTCATGAACCTCGGGATCGATTAAGCTCTACAAATAATACTTCTGAAACTATGGAAGAACAGAACGGGCTGGATTGTTCTGCAGAAGGCATTGGCTCCAGCGTCCCAGATTACGGATTCTGTAAGGACAGTTCGACTTTCTTTGAGCGTGAGCATGAGTCGTTTTCGCATTATGATCTTGCTAATGAATCAAGTTACAATTTTTTTTCTCCACCACTTGATACATGTTTTCAGGAAATGGCTGAGCTTGGTGAAATCCTGCAGAACGAAAATCAAGATGTTCGTCAACCGAAAAAGACAGTTCAAAACCGATTCTTTTCATCCTCACTCCAACTCCTGAATACTCATAATCAAGGAATGAAACGACTCAACACCGAAAGAGTGATTGAGCCAACAATTGATCCACTAGCCATAAAGGTTTCGTACAATGTTTATTCAACTGAAAACATCATGAGAATAGCTGCAGAAAGATTTACGCAGTCGTTCTCAAGAACATCTGATGTTGCCTTGATGCTCGACAATCCTTTCGAATTTTCCTTATCCGGACTTCCTGACGAAGAAGCCAAGAAAGTAGAGCTTGCCGAACTGCTTATGGCGTCTGCTGAGAAAGTAGGCGATGAATTATATGATCGTGCAAGAATATTGCTAAACCGGTGTGATGAATTGTCATCCAGCACAGGAAATGCAGTCGAACGAGTAGTTTACTACTTCTCGAAAGCTCTTCGAGAGAGAATCAATGAGAAAACAGGAAAGACGGCGCCTCAGGGATTGAGGAAGCAGCAGCTTGTCAAAATTGACGAGTTAATCATGGCTCTAAACCCCAAACTTCTCGCGGTGTACCAAGACGTTCCCTTTGCACAGATTGCTCATTCTGCTGGAATCCAAGCCGTAATCGAAAATGTCACCGGGGCAAAGAAGATTCATGTGATTGATCTTGGAATCAGAACAGGAGTTCAATGGACAGGATTTATGCAAACTTTGGCATCAGACTCGGAGCGCCCTTTAAAGCTACTAAAAATTACAGCTGTAGGGACAACTAATAAAACATTCATCGAGGACACCGGTAAGAGGCTAACGAGTTTTGCTGAGTCCATCTGTTTACCCTTTTTGTTTAACATACTGACGGTAGCCGACATGCTCGAACTCCACGAAGATCAGTTCAATTTAGAACCTGACGAAACAGTTGTTGTTTACAGCGCCTACTTACTAAAGCTCCTAATTCCGGTACCAGACAGGTTAGACTACATGATGAATGTGATACGAATACTAAAACCAAGCATTATGGTGGTTACAGAACCAGAACTCAACTCGACTTCGCCATTGTTCGTGAATCGTTTCGTGGAAACTGTGTTCTACTTCAGTGCATACTTTGACTGCCTGGAATTTTTCATGAGAGACGACCCTAACAGGGAACATGTGGAGAGTTCGTACTTTGGCGAGTCAATCAAAAACATTTTGGCTACTGAAGGAGAGGAGAGGAGTATCCGACAGGCAAAACTCGACGTTTGGAGAGCGTTTTTCGCGAGGTTCGGGATGGTGGAGAGTGAACTGAGCACATCATCTTTGTTACATGGGAAATTGATGGCACAAAAGTTTGCTTGTGGGAATGCTTGCTCACTTGAACTTGATGGAAAAAGCTTGTTTATTGGATGGAAGGGGACTCCATTATTTTCACTTTCTGCGTGGAAGTTTATGATTTAAGATATGATCATATGTTAGATTTTCGCTCGGCTCGCACTTCATAGGTTAGACTTTGAAATGTATATTCAGTGTTTGGTCTAATGTGGTCTGGATGCACACAAGCATTTACATGTAATGAATTGTACTATGTATATTTCAAATAGTCTTTTCCTTACCTATATTTGATTTTTTTTTCTTAAATCTGTTTGCTTAAGATTATGTCTGTTGAACTAATTAATTAAACAGAATAGCAGTTATTATGAGAAAAACAGATACTATATCCCACATCGGCCAGATTAGACGTGTGAAGTCAACTACTCCTCTATAAATAAGCGTGCATAGTCCCTACGTGCAAGCGGAATTACCGAAGGCTGCTAGTTTTACATTGTGGCTCGTTGAGTTTATGTTTGAGCTGAATTCGAGCTCTGCTGGATATTTATGCTCAGTCTTGAGCCGAGCTCAGTGGGTTCACTTTTTAAACCGAGCCATACTTAATTGGTTTGATCTCGGTTTGGCTTGTAATACAGTGCCGAGTTTAGGCAGGTTCGATTCTGGCTTGGGAGGTTACACCCCAAGGCAATATTGCACATAGGGCCGGTTGTGTATTGGTAGGGTATTCCACTTGTTAGGAGTGCAAACTTCGTCCTAATTAAAATGTCAGCGGATTGGGTGTAAACCAATTGCATACAACTGCAAAACCCGAATGATTTTCAAATATAAATTTATTTACAACTTTTTTTCATTGGTTTGAAATTATTTGAAATTATAAATTATCTTTTATTATTGTGTTTGGGATTATGCGTTATTGTTTTAATATTACTCGTTTTGAATATTAATATAAAATTATGGTCAAGTTATCGTGATTTTCTTTTTATCGAAAAACAATTTATAATTATTAAATAATAAATAAATAAAATTAAAATATTCGGGTAATCGGATTACTGATGGATTTAGGTATTATACGTGGATCAGGTTCTATACCCGGTTATCTTGCTGATTGAGTTTCGTTTCTGTTAAATCCGATTTGGTTCGACTTGTCGACAATCTTAATTGTGTAACGCAAGAGTTTCACAAAAAAAATATGTACAAAAGAGGTCTTGATACGATTATTAGCAAGGCCGATTGCTTGCGAAGCAAAGATTAACGAACAAAATATGTAAAAGACGGACTAGAAATAAAATAGCACGATGAGTATATATATATATATATATATATATATATATATATATATATATATATATATATATATATATATAAAAAAAAGGAGATTATCAGATAGAGTAAATAATGAGGAGCATGAGCCATCAACCTCTAACGATCAACCTCTTCTCAAACTGAAAAATGATAACTTTCGGCGATAATCGATCTGGCATTGGTGGTGATTTTGGAGACACTGATGGCTATAGAGAAAATAGTGATGCTAATGGAGTAAAGCATGATGGAAACATGTATTGCAACACAGTAAGTGTGAGTAGTGATCCTAATGGAGCAAAGCGTGATGGAAACATGTATTGCAAGACAGTAAGCACGGATCAGTAATCCGAAACCACTTTGTCGCTGAGGGAGATTATCCAGATAGAGTGACATCAAAACAGTTAAGTTATAATTGGGTAAAAGACTATTTAGGGGTATTTGGCAAATAATTTCACTACATTATGCATTATTTCAACAATTTTACCACTTAGTGGTATTCTTTCTATGGACGTTAAGGGTATTTTGAGAGACAAACCGGCAAACAATTTTACAACATTATGCATTATTTCAACAATTTTACCACTTAGGGCTATTCTTTCTATTCTTTCTATGGACGTTAAGGAGACCTTGAGAGATAAACCGACAATAATATCATTGGGTTGCAGGATAGTAAATTTGTTGATTTTAATCAAATATTTAAGTAAAATGATTTCGAATTTAACTAAACTATCGATTTGACTCAGTTTGATCCAGTTTTCAAAATCCAAAGAAGATGAAGATGATGATCGATCTTCAACCATAATGAGAGATCGAGTTATTATTTCCACAGTATTGTTCTTAATTTCCACAGTCGCCATGTTTGCCGATCCATTCATCTCTGACTAAAACAAGGACAACAGTTGGATTGCCGCCTGTGGAGTTTTTTTGGGACTATATCCTAGTCTGATGTTTCTGTGTTACCTGGTAAAGTCTTCTCGGCCTTAGAAGCACCGCCATAGCATCATGGGTTGCTTACTTTCTACTGAATGTTCTTATGGCAATCTGCCTTCCAAGGCAACGAAACTCGGCTTCTTGGTGTGTGCCTACGCACTTGTGATTCATCTCTCTGTCACCTCATATACGATCAATCTAGCCACAGTTTCAACATGCTATAGTGTCTCTGGTGTCATCACACATGCCGAACCGGTGATGGCGAAACGCTTTTGGAATGAGGTTGTGTAGAAGTTGATCGTCGGAACTTGATGGATTGTGCATATGTTCGTTTGCATCTTGGAGGCCATCTTCATCTATCTGTGAGCCAGAGGCAGCGCTCTTATTCGCAATGCTCCTCCGACGTTTAATTTCGGTGAGGCCTGGTTCAAGGGGCAGAGGAGGCTGGAAGGTAGGTATAAGAGAGGAAGGTAATCGTCATCCATCATCACATGCCCATCATCTTTGTTAGATATGAACCGACGTTCATTTTGTATTTGGGCTTTCAAGCTTGGCTATTAAGCCTTTAGTTGTGTTCAATGTTGCTCTGATCCGAGGAAGGGTGGCCGGAGGGGAGGTAATAAGTGAGACAGGCAATCCTCGTCCATCATCTCATGCCCCATCATCTTTGTTAGATATGAAACGCCGTCCATTGATCTCTGTTAGTATTTTGAATTTGGGTTTTCGAGCATGGCTATTAAGCTTTCTTATGCTTTTAGTTCGTTTTATTTATATGTCCGTTAACGTATGTTGCAAACTCCATGTTATTTTACTAAATGTCGATAATGAAGGTCCGTTTTAGATTCACCCAAAGTATTTTTTCTTATTTATAGCGTTTTATATTATTAATGCATTTTCGGTGAATAATATAAGTTATTAGAATAATATAAATTACTAGAAGAATACTCTTGGTTCTCCTTGGGTGAAATAATGTGATAGTAACATTAAAAAAGAACATTAAAACATTTAAATTTTAAATTTTGAATTGATTATTAAGCATATGAAATGGGGAGTCTCATTCTCTTGGTGAGTACTCTCGAAATTTAATTTGAAGAGTCACCATTGGATTAATGATAAATAAAATGGGTAAGTATATTATTTTGAGTAACAAAATTATACTGAAAAATAAAATTAAACAATAATACTAGACTTGCGCACGAGCTTGGGTCTTGTCGGGCTTTCCCAGCCTGTGCAGGCTCGTGTCTTATGGGAAGAGCTTAGACAATGAAAAATGATCTTAGACAGCTTCACCCCTACTTACTAAAGTCCATTTAAAAATCTAATTAGAATTAGAAATTATAGATGGCCTTATAAGCCAAATTGGCATTACCATTAATTGTTACATGTGATGAGAAATATGGGCCTGAGATCTCAACACTATGGCCCAAGGAGAAAATGGAACTTGGCCCATACCATTTAGACAGCCCGACAGATCTCAATATGCCATCGATCCTTCGATTATTAAACTCAACAACTTGACCACTTGAAAACAGGTATTATAGAGATTTTGCACAAACCTCCATTCTTATTGCTCTCTTTCTCTCTCTACATTATTTAACCGACTTCGCATTTGACTTCAACATCGAAATATAAACAAATAAGAACATTGTCCGATATCTCCCTAGACATTGGAGAGTCAATAGGTGCAGAAACATGTGAGGATCTGCTTTGATATTACATGTTATGTTAAATGTTTATTTTTAGGCTTAATATATTTATTACCCTCTAAATTTGTCCATCTTTCTTTTTACTTAACCCTCTCAACTTAGAGGACAATCTATCGGCCATCTGCAATTTATTTCCACTTAGTCTTCTCAACTCGTCAAATGTGACAAAATTTGCTCATTTTGTGCAAACGTCCACTTACATGACATGACATTATACCACTTCAGCATAAAAGAGCAAAATATATCACATTTTACTAACTGAAAAAATTTACAAGTTCAAGTGATCGATGTATCGTACCCAACTTGGATAGATTGTCCCCTAAGTCTATGGCCTGGCTAGAACAATAGAAGCTGTAATGGGCTGGGCTTGATTTCAATATTTTGAAATGGAAGTCCGTTGGACCCAACCTACTCCGGCCCATAAATAGGTCAGGGACACATCATTTAAGTGACATGCGCTTGTCACGTGAGCAATTGCCAATACCAGGCGCACCATTAAACGACGTCGCAGAATCATCCCGTTGGGACGGATTTTACTGCTAGGTGCACAAAATCCAACAAGTCCCCAACTAATCCCCGAATATACCCCCAAAGTGTTGAGCCGCTTTACTAGCGCCTAGCAATTTTTAATACGCTGGTTAAGTCTGTTTTATTGTTAGTTGTTGAGATTGGAGGGAAAACTTGGAACTGATTAGTAGTGATAGGACTTTTTAGAGCTAAGATGAGTTGTTATTATTATATGTAAATTGTATGTAATGTTTGTATCTGATATATGAAATCAACGAGACTTGAATCATTTTCCTCTGCTATCTTTTGTTCTTTTTTTATTTATTTGCATTACATATCTTGGAAGTTTATTAGAAATGTATGTATGGAAACACATGCAAACTTGCGTTGGACCCGTAAGCTTGATTTTTTCTTCATATGGAAGTTATTTTAGTGTTGTTGCTTTCGGGTTTATCGTGTTACTAGCTGTGGTTTTGGTCCTTCTAGAGGTTAAATCAAGGCATATATCGTTAGAGTTGTCCAAACATTTTGTATCGAAAGTCAAACTCCATTGTTTTCATCAAACTGTTTTGGTCTCCTGATACTAATTAAGTATTCATATGAAAAGTCAAAATCCATTGCTTTCATCAAACTCTCTAGGTCTCCTTATAATTTGATAATCATGTTCACATTATCATAGGAAACTTAAATTATTATGTCAGCTACAAGAAACTCAGTAATTTGCACACTATAAAAGTTTTCTACTGTAAGCATATTCTTAAACTTGAGATGGAGAAGTTCGATTCTCATGAAGTTCAAAATCGGTTAAACTCTAGAACTCGTACTTCTGAAAGTATGGTAAAAGAGAATAATCAGAACACCTCATCGATGGATCATCTAATTTTCTTCGATCATCAACAGCAGCAGTCTTTTGGAAACGAATCAAACTACCACATTGCTTCTCGACCAATGCTCCAAACATGCTCGGAGCAAACTGCGGAGCTTGGTGGGATCCGAAATGGCAAACAAGATGTTCATCAAGGTCAATATCTATTTGCTTCTGCCTCACTTGCACTCCTAAAAACTCATGTCAATGGAATGAAACGACTCAGGAGCGAAAAAGTCATTAAGTCATCCATTGATCCGTCAAGGATAGATGCGTCGAGTATTGGATATTCAACTGAAAAAATCATGAGGATAGCTGGTGAAAGATTTACGCAGTCGTTTACAAAAACTGCTGATGTTGTCTCAATGCTCGACAATCCTTTTTGTTGTCCCGTTTCAGACCTTCCTGATGAAGAAGCCAAGAAAGTGGAGCTTGCTGAATTGCTCATGGCTTCTGCTGAGAAAGTGGCCAACCAACAATATGATCGTGCAAGAATGTTGCTACACCAATGCGACGAGTTGTCATCCAGCACAGGAAATGCTGTTGAAAGAGTCGTTTATTATTTTTCGAAAGCTCTCCAAGAGAGGATTGACCGAAAAACACAAAGTACGACAAGAAAACAGCAGCTTCTCAACATTGATGAGGCAATTACGGCTCCAAGCCCCAACCTTATGGCCATCTACCAACAAGTTCCTTTCCCGCAGATTGCTCATTGTGCTGGAATCCAAGCTGTATTCGAAAATGTGACCCGGGCAAAGAAGATTCATGTGATTGATTTCGGAATCAGAATAGGAGTTCAATGGACATGCTTGATGCAAGCTTTGGTGTCAGAATCTGTCCGTCCTTTAAAGCTATTAAAAATAACTGCTGTTGGGACAAGTATGAAGCAATCAATTGAGGATACTGGTAAGAGGTTAACGAGCTTTGCTGATTCCATTGGTTTACCCTTCTCTTTTAAGATAGTTATGGTGTCAGACACGTTGGAACTCCGCGAAGATTTATTCGACTTAGAAACTAATGAAACAGTAGTTGTGTATGGTGCATACTTATTCAAGAGCTTGCTTCGAGTGCCGGATAGGCTGGATTATATGATGAAAGTGATAAGAATCCTGAACCCAAGCATCATGGTGGTTGCAGAACCCGAGCTTGATTCTATTTCGCCATCTTTCGTGAATCGTTTAGTCGAAACTGTACCCTACTACAGTGCATACTTTGACTGCCTGGAAATCTGCTTGAGGCGAGACGATCCTAACAGGAAAGATATAGAAAGTTTGTACTTAGGTGAGGCAATCAGAAACATTTTGAGTGCAAATGGAGAGGAGAGGCATATCCAACACGTAAAGCTCGACGTTTGGCGAGAATTCTTTGCCCGTTTTGGGATGGTAGAGACACAAGTGAGTGAATCGTCTTTGTTGCATGCAAAAATGATGGCTGGGAAGTTTTCTTGTGGCAATGCTTGCTCCCTTAAACTAGATGAAAAAAGCTTGTTTATTGGATGGGAGGGTACTCCATTGATTTCGGTTTCTGCTTGGAAGTTCAATATTTAAGAATGATCATACAGTAGAATCTTTGTGTGCTTGGAACCTAACACGTTACATGTAAATGATTCATTACATGTTTAATAAAATTCCAATCCACCGAATTCTGTTTCTTTCTGTTGATGTGTTAAATCTGTATTACGTTCGTGCTTGAGATTGGAGGGAAAACTTGTGACTGATTTTAATACTGATAGAACTTTGTAGAGCTAAGATGATCGATAAGAGTTGAGTCATTTTTCTCTGCTATCTTCTTTGCATTCCATATCTTGGAAGTTTATAAAATGTATGTACGGGGCTCATTTCATGTTCGTGTAAATATACGGAGGTTCATGTCATGTTTTACTATATCTGTTGAGGATGAGTACAGAAATTATACTTTTAAATATTAGTCGGATTCACATATCAACAAAACCTAAGCCGAAAAATGACTGGTTACATGTTTAATAAAACACTAACCAACTGAGTTTGTGTTGGGTTTACGTTGTGTTGACGATTGTCAGTCCATTTCTGATGCTGGATTCAGTTCATCACTAGAGATTCATGACTTGAGTTAAAGAGGAGAATATGTAGATGGAGACCAAGCTGTTGTAATTGTTATAATGGTCAAACCTCCACATTTAAGTGTTGGTTGACAATGTACTTGCAGTGGGTCTGTAGTGACTCGGTCTTGAGAGGATGACATTAGAATCGGAGACCCATGTAATAAGCAGCCCTAAAGGAAATACATGCAAGCGTGCACGGGACCCGCAAGCTTGATTCATTCTTCATATGGAAGTTATTCTAATCCTGTTGCTTTCAGGTTTGTCATGTTACCAACTGTGGTTTTGATCCTTTTAGAGGTTAAATGAAGGTATATATCATCCACGTTGTCCAAATATTTCGTATCAAAGTCAAACTCCATTGTTCATCCACGTTGTCCAAATATTTCGTATCAAAAGTCAAACTCCATTGTTCTCATCAAACTGTTTTGTGTCTCCTAATATTAATTAACTATTTCATATGAAAGTCAAAATCCATTGGTTTCATCAAACTGTATTTAGTATTTCAATAATCATGTTCACATTATCATATGAAACTTATACTACTATGTCAGCTACAAGAAAGTCAGTAATTTGCACACTATAAAAGAATTCTACTCTAAGCATATTCTTAAACTTGAGTCGGGGAAGTTCGATTTTGATAAGTTCAAAATCAGTTAAACTCTACATCCCATACTTCTGACAGTATGGAAAATCAGTTTGTGGATTATGATATTGGCAACGAATCAAACTCCCACATTGTTTCTCGACCAGTGCTCCAAACATGTTCAAAGCAAACAGCTGAGCTTGGTGGAATCCGAAATGACAAACAAGATGTTCATCAAGGTCAACCTCGATTTGCTTCTTCCTCACTTAAACTCCTAAAAACTCATGTCGACGGAATGAAAAAACGACTCGGCAGGGAAAGATTCATTAAGTCAAGCATTGATCCACCAACAAGAGAGGTGTCGAACAATGGATATTCAACTGAAAAAATCATGAGGAAAGCTGGGGAAAGATTTACACAGTCATTACGAAAACAGCTGATGTTGTCTCGATGCTCGACAATCCTTTCGGTTTTACCTCTTCAGACCTTCCTGATGAAGAAGCCAAGAAATTGGAACTCGCTGAATTGCTGATGGCTTCTGCTGAGAAAGTGGCCAATCAACAATATGATCGTGCAAGAATGTTGCTAGACCGATGCGATGAGCTGTCGTCCAGCACGGGAAATGCTGTTGAAAGAGTCGTTTATTATTTTTCGAAAGCTCTTTTAGAGCGGATTGATCAAGAATCAGGAAAAACGACATCTCAGGGATTGAGAAAACAGCCGATTTTCGACATTGATGAGGCGATTATGGCTCCAAGCCCCTACCTTCTGGCCATCTACCAACAAGTTCCTTTTCCACAGGTTGCACATTGTGCTGCAATCCAAGCTATGATGGAAAATGTCACCCGGGCAAAGAAGATTCCTGTGATTGATCTTGGAATCTTGGTAGGAGTTCAATGGGCATGCTTGGTGCAAGCTTTCGTTTCAGAATCTGTCTGCCCTGTAAAGCTATTAAAAATTGCTGCTGTTGGCACAACTATGAAGCAATCAATGGAGGATACCGGTAAGAGATTAACATGTTTCGCCAAACAATTAATTTACCCTTTTCTTTTAAGATAGTTATGGTTCCCGACATGTTGGAGCTTCACAAAGATATGTTCAAGTTAGAAGCAAATGAAACAGTAGTCGTCTACAGTTTATACTTGTTTAAGAGCCTGATTCCAGTGCTGGATAGGCTGGATAACATGATGAAAGTGATAAGTTTCCTGAACCCGAGCATCATGGCGGTTACAGAACCCGAGCTTGATTCGGTTTTGCCATGTTTCGTGAACCGCTTTGTCGAAGCTGTCCCCTACTATTGTGCATTCTTTGACTGCCTGGAAATCTGCTTGAGACGAGACGATCCTAACTGGAATAGAAAGTTTGTACTTAGGTGAGGCAATCAGAAACATTTTGGGTGCAAATGGAGAGGAGAGGCATATCAAACATGTAAAGCTCGAGGTTTGGCGAGAACTTTTTGCCCGTTTTGGGATGGTGGAGACTCGAATGAGCGAATCGTCTTTGTTGCACGCAAAACTGATGGCTGGGAAGTTTTCTTGTGGTGATGCTTGCTCCCTTGAATTAGATGGGAAAAGCTTGTTCATTGGATGGGAGGATACTCCGTTGATTTCGGTTTCTACTTGGAAGTTCATTACTTGACAACAATCATACATTGTTGTCAAGAGAAAAAAATCAACGATCGTACATTAGATTGCGTACTCTATTTTGCACCCTTATAATGAGTCTAGCAATATATATCTAATTTCTGTCTATTTTTCTTATGCATATATGTGTCTCGTGTTTTAAGCGGAAGTTCTCTGACTTGAGTAATGTAGCTTTCTCCATCTCTTTTATGGTGTTTCTCTATAACTATATTTTGAAGTGGAAGTTCTCTGTCTATTTTGGGTCAAACTGTTACGTTCATCGCCTTGGCCACAAATGATGTAGATATCTATTCTGGTCCCAAGCACGTCTTTTCTTCTTTCATTGAAACTCTGAAATTTTTCTGCAATCTTATTAAAGCCCATAAAGCTTGATTTTTTCTTCATATAGAAGTTTTTTAATTCTGTTTTTTCCAGGTTTATCACGTTGCTAGCTGTGATTTTGGACATTTTAGAAGTTAAATCAAGGCACATATCGTCCGAGCTGTCCAATTTTTTCATTTGAAAAGTTAAAATCCATCGGTGTCATCAAACTGTATCAATCTCCTAGTACTTAATATTTCATATGAAAAGTTAAAATCCATTGGTTTCATCAAACTGTCATTGTTTCCTTAGATTATCTTGTCAGCTACAAGAAAGTTGATAATTTGCACATTACAAAAGTATTCAACTGTAAGCGAATTCTTGAACTTGAGATGGAGAAGTTCGATTTTCATGAAGTTCAATATCAGTTAAACTCTGCAATCCTTACTTCAGAAAGTATGGAAAAAGGGAATGGAGAGCATTGTTATGCAGCTGAAAACTCAAGAAAATCACAAGGTGTTGATTCCCATTTCTCAGATCGTGGATTCAATCAGAACACCTCGTTGCTGGATGATCTGATTTTTTTCAATCATCAACCGCAGCCATTTTTGGATTATGATTTCGGTAGCGAATCAAACTACCACATTGCTCCTCGACCAGTACTCCAAACTTGTTCGGAGCAAACTGCTGAGCTTGGTAGACTCCTAACTGGCAAACAAGATGCTCATCAAGATCAACCTCGATTTGCTTCCGTCTCACTTGAACTCCTAAAAACACATGTCAAAGGAATGAAACGACTCAGCAGCGAAGGAGTCATTAAGTCAACCATTGATCCATCTACGATAGATGCATCCAATATGGGATATTCAACTGAAAAAATCATGAGGGTAGCCAGGGAAAGATTTATGCAGTCGTTCACTAAAACAGCTGATGTTTTCTCGATGCTCGACAATCCTTTCGGTTTTCCCTATTCGGACCTTCCTGATGAAGAAACCAAAAAAGTGGAGCTTGCTGAATTGCTGATGGCTTCTGCTGAGAAAGTAGGCAAACAACTTTATGATAGTGCAACAATGTTACTAAACCAATGCGACGAGTTGTCATCCAGCACTGGAAATGCAGTTGAAAGAGTTGTTTATTATTTTTCAAAAGCTCTTCGAGAGAGGATGGATCGAGAAACAGGGAAAGAAACATCTCAGGGATTGAGAAAAGAACTCCTTTCCAAGATTGATGAGGCAATGATGACTCCAAGCCCCAACCTTCTTGCCATCTACCAAGAAGTTCCCTTCCTACAAATTGCACATTGTGCTACAGTTGAAGCGATAATCGAAAATGTCAACGGGGAAGAGAATATTCATGTGGTTGATCTCGGAATCTTGATAGGAGTTCAATGGACAGGCTTGATGCAAGCCTTAGTTTCGGAATCTGTGTGCCCTTTAAAGCTGTTAAAAATAACTGCTGTTGGCACAATGAAGAAGCAATCAATTGAGGATACTGGTAAGAGATTAACAAGCTTTGCTGAATCAATTAGCTTACCCTTTTCTTTTAAGATAGTTATGGTGTCAGATATGCTGGAACTTCACGAAGATTTATTCGAGTTAGAAGCTAATGAAGCTGTGGTTGTCTACAGTTCATACTTGTTAAAGAGGCTGATTCATATCCCAGGTAGGCTAGATTACATGATGAAACTGATACGAATCCTGAACCCAAGCATCATGGTGCTTAAAGAACCCGAGCTTGATTCAATATCGCCATCTTTCATGAACCGTTTTGTCGAAACTGTACCCTACTTTAGTGCATACTTTGACTGCCTGGAAATCTGCTTAAGACGAGACGATCCTAGCAGGAAAGATATAGAAAGTTTGTACTTTGGTGAGGCAATCAGAAACATATTGTGTGCAAATGGAGAGGAGAGGCATATCCAACATGTAAAGCTCGACGTTTGGCGAGAATTCTTTGCCCGTTATGGGATGGTGGAGACTCAAATGAGCGAATCGTCTTTGTTGCATGCAAAACTGATGGCTGGGAAGTTTGCTTGTGGCAATGCTTGCTCCCTTGAATTAGATGGAAAAAACTTGTTTATTGGATGGGAGGGTACTCCATTAATTTCGCTTTCTGCTTGGAAGTTCAATATTTAACAATAATCATACATTAGAATCTTAATGTGTTTGGAACCTAACTGATTACATGCGTAGTAAAATACTAATCTGCCGAGTTCGTGTTGGATTCGTATGCGCAATTCACCCTTATAATGTGTCTACGAAACACGAATACATATGTAAATTTCTGTTTATTTTTCTCATGTATATATTTCATATTTTAAGTGAAAGCTTTCTGAGTTGAATAATGTAGTTTTTATGGTATTTCTCCTATAACTATGTTTAAGCTTAATTCATCGGTTTTCTTCCCCTGTTATGCTTCTCTCTGAAAATTCATATCGACTTCTCAAGTCATGTTCATTAGTTACCGTACATTGTCAGCTTGGATATTCTTTTTGAAAATAGAACACACCTGAATTTCCTGTTTGTTTTTGACAGCCTCATTTTCAATAAACAGGAGTAGCAGTTCGGACTGTTGTCTTACGTAATCTATATGTTCCATGTTTTTCCTATTTAGAATAAGAATTGAAGACTTAATCCAAGTGAATCCTACGAGGAAAATGATAAACTTTTAGGCCTATATAAGTAAGGGCCTTATGCTTTTCTGTATTTTCGTTCGAAAGCATAATTTTTGGACGGACAAAAAAGTAACAGTAAACTCTTGCCTAACACATTTCCAAATCACTTAAGCTCAAGCCTATTTATAGGGAACTGCCTCTTTATATTTCTCTTTCTAAGCAATATAGGATTCTCACTTACCTTTACAACGTTTGTAAACAATGTCGGATTAGGAGAGAAATCCCAACAATATGTGTGAGCTTTGGATTTAATCAGATGTCACGGGATTTGATAGTTAGAAACTTGGATAGAAGGAAGTGATGTGAATGCAGGGAAAATCAATCGAACCACGTAAATCTCTTGTTCTTGTAATTGCATTTCTAATTTTCTGTTTCCATATATTAAACTTGTGTAAGTAATAGCTGATCCAATTGAATTCCGGAAACATATGATTACATATGATACAAATGCAAAAAAGTGATTATTATGTCAACCCTGTCATGTCGTGCCCCTAATAATCAGCCTCCATCGTAGCTCGGTCATCAATTCTTTGTTTCATTATGTACCTATAATATAACCTGAACTTACTTCTTCTTCGCACAAGTTATACGATGAATAATCTCATTGTCATTACCTTGTACAAGAGCTTTTAGGTATATGTCGTCCAGGTTGTCGAATTATTTGACATCAAAAGCCATTGGTTTCATCAAACTGTCTCCTAATACTTCAATATTTCTGTTTTTATATCATAGGAAACTTAGATCATGTTGTTGTCTGCATCGTCTAGACTTTTTCAAATATAAAGTCAACAATATGCATATCGTTCAACTGGAGGTGAATTTTTAAACTACAGAAAGAATGGAGAAAGGGAACGGAGAGCTTTGTAATGCAGCTGAAAACTCGAAAGAATCACAAGGCTTTGATTCCTATTTCTCAGATGATGGATTCCGTCAGAACACCTCACCTATGGAGGATCGCATTTTCTTCGACCATCAACAGCAGCAGTTTTTGGATTATGATCTTGTTAATGAATCAGATGACCACATTGTTTCTCGATCAGTACTCCAAGCATGTTGGGACCAAACTACCAAGCTTGGTGGAATCCGAAATGGCAAACAAGATGTTCATCAAGGTCAAATCCTATTTTCTTCATCCTCACTTGAACTGCTAAAATCTCATGGCAAAGGAATGAAACGACTCAGCAGCGAAAGAGTCATCGAGCCAACCATTGGTCGTCCACCAACCATGGAAATGTCAAGCAATGGATATTCAACTGAAAAAATCATGAGGATAGCTGGGGAAAGATTTATGCAATCGCTTACGAAAACTGCTGATGTCGTCTCCATGCTTGACAATCCCTTCGATTTTTCCATATCCAGCCTTCCTGATGAGACTGCAAAGAAAGTGCAGCTTGCTGAATTGCTTATGGCTTCTGCTGAGAAAGTAGACAATCAGCTATATGATCATGCAAGAATGTTACTAAACCGATGTGACGAGTTGTCATCCCGTACCGGAAATGCTGTTGAAAGAGTCGTTTATTACTTCTCGAAAGCTCTCCGAGAGAGGATCGATCGAAAAACACATAAGACAACAACAAAACAGCAGCTTCTCGACATTCATGAGGCAATTATGGCTCCAAGCCCCAACCTTATGGCCATCTACCAACAAGTTCCTTTCCCACAGATTGCACATTGTGCTGGAATCCAAGCTGTAATCGAAAATGTGACCCGGGCAAAGAAGATTCATGTGATTGATCTTGGAATCAGGATAGGAGTTCAATGGACATGCTTGATGCAAGCTTTGGTGTCGGAATCCGTCCGCCCCTTAAAGCTACTAAAAATAACTGCTATCGGGACAACGATGAAGCAATCAATTGAGGATACGGGTAAGAGGCTAACGAGCTTTGCTGATTCCATTGGTTTACCCTTCTCTTTTAAGATAGTTATGGTGTCAGACATGTTGGAACTTCGCGAAGATTTATTCGAGTTAGAAACTAATGAAACAGTAGTTGTGTATGGTGCATACTTATTGAAGAGCTTGATTCGAGTGCCGGATAGGCTGGATTATATGATGAAAGTGATAAAAATCCTGAAACCAAGCATCATGGTGGTTGCAGAACCTGAGGTTAATTCAATTTCACCGCAATTTGGGAGTCGTTTTGTCGAAATTATTTTCTATTTCTGTGCACACTTTGACTGCCTGGAACTCTGCATGAAAGATGATCCTAACAGGGTAGATATAGAAAGCTTGTACTTAGGCGAGGCGATCAGAAACATTTTGGCTACAGATGGAGAGGAGAGGAATGTACGACATGTAAAGCTTGATGTTTGGCGAGCATTCTTTGCCCGTTTTGGGATGGTGGAGACTCGAATGAGCAGATCATCTTTGTCGCACGGAAAACTGATGGCTGGGAAGTTTGTTTCCGGGAATTCTTGCACACTCAAAATGGATAGGAAAAGCCTGCTTATTGGATGGAAGGGTATTCCCTTGATTTCGGTTTCTGCTTGGAAGTTCAAGACTTAACCATTATCATAAATTAGAAACCTAGCCAATGCATGAGCTGCACCCCATGTCATTGGAGCACCTTGAGAGGGGTGGTTCCAAGTGGCCCTACGGTTGAACCAATCTTATTTGGGGATGCAACGGTCCGTTTTTGCACCCTGGCAATTGGTTTCTGGCTCTGCCACTGGTTAGTAATGTCCTTGAGGCTTGTATATGTGTCATAAAACTCAAAAGCATTCGGTATTCGAGAGATATTTTTCGCCTTTTTAGGATAGAAGAAGAAATTACCACTGTAAAATCTGTACAGAAAATTTTGAAGGTCATTCATATACTATTAATTCAAATTTGTGGTAGTGATGCCAAAACTTCATGTAGTTTCATCCTTTTAATTTCTGTCATGATTTACATAGATAATCATCTGACTAGATCCGTTTGACACAATTATCTGAAATGTTTAAATCATGCAATACGATTATGACACGGCAACCCATTTTAACATTCATGCAAGATCATTCAGCCAATGACTAATTGTCAGTAGTCTTACAATGTTTCTTATTATTTGGTCTAACGAAAAAGGGTAAATTGCACTCATAGCTCCTCAACTTTGGTCTTAGTTTCTTCAAGGTCACTGAACTTCAAAACGTGACATTATAGGCACCACCCTCCATTTTAGAGCTGATAGAAATGTTATCTGAAATAACTTTAATTCTTGAAGGTTTTGGTTTTGAGGTCATGTAGGTTTTGTTTAGTCAGGAGAGATAAAGCTCCAAATGGTAATTTGGAAAATCGAAAATGGTCCAGGGACTTCTGTGTCTAATTTTAAAGTTCAAGGGCCATAAGGAAAGTAAATCAAAGTTGACGGGCTATAGATGTAATTTACCGTAACAAAAAATTACTATGCTATTACTTCAATTACTCCTCCAAGAAATTCTCTTTTGAATTTGGCTGCTTATACATGTTTTTTAGGCATAATATGGTATCTGCAGATTGTTTTTTGGTGTCATAATCAAGGAAATAGCTACCTTGATTTCATCAAAATGGTTGTGAATGTTATTTTAAGAAAGTTTTTCTTATCATAGGAAACTGAGATTAAGATGTCTTATAATCCAAAATAGTTTGTAATATCAAATTTGCAATTTGCTTCTGTAAATTGTATTGAGATGACGAAGTTCAATGGTTATGAACTCGAAAATGAGTTGAGCTCCATGAGCAAAAACTCAGATTCTTATGTAACCGGAGACTCTAATGGATCGGTTATGATGTATGATGTCCATTCTCCGTCGCTTCAGAAATGCTTGGAGGAAATTGCCGAACTTAGTCAAATTGAACAAATCCAAGATGTTGATCAGCAAAAGACGAAACAGCAAGAGCAGTTTTCTCCAGGTTCGCTCCGACTCTTGAGAGCTTACGACACAGGAATGAACAGGCTCAATACCGCAAGAATCATTGAGCCGACCATTGATGCAGCAAACGTGGAGGTGTTTAGTGTCGGACTTTCGACTGAAAAGATCATGAGGATAGCTGGGGAAAGGTTTATCCAGTCATTTACGGAAACTATCGACGTTATCTCCATGCTTGACAATCCTTTCAATGTTTCTTTATCAGGCCTTTCGGACGGAGACGCCAAGAAAGTCGAGCTTGCTCAACTTCTCCTGTCTGCTGCTGAGAAAGTAGGCCATCAGATGTACAACCGCGCCAGCATTCTACTAAACCATTGTGATGAGCTCTCTTCTTTTACAGGGAATGCAGTTGAGCGAGTGGTTTATTATTTCTCGAAAGCTCTTCGAGAGAGGATTGATCGAGAAACAGCAAAGATCACATTTCAGACTCGACTGGGAAACCAGCAGATTTTCAATGTTGACGAGGCAATCATGGCTCCGAGTCCCAACATTCTGGCAATCTACCAGGAAATTCCCTTCACACAGATTTCACATTATGCTGGAATCCAAGCTGTAATCGAAAACGTGAGTCGGGCAAAGAAGGTTCATATAATTGACCCTGGAATCAGGATTGGCGTGCAATGGACCGGCTTGATGCAAACTTTGGTGGCAGAATCCGGCTGTCCGTTAGAGATTCTAAAGATAACTGCGATTGGAACGAGTATGAAGGATCTAATCGAAGACACGGGCAAGAGGTTAACAAGCTTTGCACAGTCCATAAATTTACCATTTTCTTTTAACATAGTAATGGTGTCTGACATTCTCGATCTTCAGTTAAACCACTTCAACTTCGAGCCCGATGAAACAGTAGTTATCTACTGTGAACATTGGCTACGGACCCTGATTCCGGTTCCAGACAGACTAAGCTACATGATGAAACTGATAAAAACTGTAAAACCAACCATAATGGTAGTCACAGAACCCGAGTTTCACTCAACCTCACCGTCTTTCGTCACCCGATTCATTGAAGCTCTTTTCTTCTACAGTGCATACTTTGATTGCCTTGAATCTTGTATGGGAAGTGATGATCAAAATAGGGTAGAGATAGAATGTTTGCATTTCGGGGACGGAATCAGAAACATTCTGGCTACCGAGGGAGAAGAAAGGAAACTGCAAAGTGCAAAACTTCATGTTTGGAGAGCGTATTTCGCGCGGTTCGGGATGGTTGAGGTGGAGCTGAGCACTTCTGCTTTGTGCCAGGGAAAACTCATAGCTAGAAAGTTTGCTTGTGGAAGTGCTTGTACACTTGAACAAGATGGGAAAAGTTTGCTTATCGGATGGAAGGGTACACCGGTTTATTCTCTTTCTGTTTGGAGGTTCATTTGAAAATAAATTCGTGATTACATCAACGAGAATTTCTACTATATACCGACTGCAATACAGCCGACCAATTAAAAGAGGGATAGATATCAATACATGAGAGTTGATTAAATGTGTATAAACGTCCTCTTATAATTTGTCGGGTGTATTTTAATGGGTGTGTAATAGAATTTCTCTGTGTGAAGTTTCAATTTTTTTTTTCCTAGTCTCCACTTCCCAAATTTGTTTACAAGACAAGAGTTATGTGTAAATGTATCTGTTAATTTTCTTTTTGAAATATTTATCAATACAATTCCAATGATATATCTCATATCTATCTATTTGTTTCGAGCAAATCAATAAAAGAAGCTACATAAGAAGAATCGAACCAATACTATATGCATTGACACCTATTATTTCCCCTAACTTGATTGCTATCGCATTAAAGTCATAGCTTATGAGCGTTCCTGCCTACTCTATGCACAAAAACTCATGTGGTATCATTTTGATCGTGGTTAGATGACGAGTCACGCCATATCGAGTCTATTAATATCATATCAGCAACATATATACATTGGATTATAAACTATTGCAAAGTAAAGTTTAGAGCGTCTTTTTCGCTAACTTAATATTAGTCGGCTTGGTATTACATCTTTTACACTTTGACATAACTTGAGTCATTGTTAAATTGTCATGTCAAATTTTGGGTAAATAATAGTCAGACCGAATCACTATTTCTCATTGAAAACATCGACATTGTTATGAATTTTTCAGCTAAATCTATGCCCAAAAACTTACATGGCATCACTGACCAAGGACAAAACAGCATTAGATTCAGAGTCGCGTCATGTTAGCTCTATTAACATCATGTAGAGACGCTTTTCGGACTAATAAAGTTTACAATTGATCAGTTAAGGCCATAATACATCAAAAAACTGTCAGTAATTTTCGGGACGATATCAGCATGTCACTTGGGCCTGCACTTTCCCTTGTATTGCCTTGTAGCAATGTAGACTGCACAGCGGAAGCTTCGACTTGGAATCACGATATTTGTAAACATTCGTACAGTTCGGACCAGCACATTTTTCCCGAGGTGGAGGATAACTGAAAATGAAAACTAACAGATCAGACACGCAGCAAAAGGTGATCAAGTACACAGTAGAGCTTAGAAGAAGGTGAAACTCAGACCTGCAAGGCAGTGAATTGAATAGACTTGGCAGACCTATATCGTCTGAGAAAATGACCGATGTTCCAGCAGGACCACAGATCCATCGAATAGTGTTCGAACCAAGTCTACTTGCAGCCCTTCCCTGCATCATAAGATAGTATTTATTCCTGATTAGAATTCATTCCCAAAACATAGTTCATAGTAGGAAATAGTCCGGGAAAAAAAGTTGCCGAAAACCGAAAACACCTGAGCCAGTTCATCATGCAGTTTCTTCATTTTGTCTTCCTTCTTCTTTCTTGCTGAGTCTTGACCAAGTATCTTTCTGATAGCCTCAGCCTAGAAGTAATAGACAGTTAGAGAGTTTTCACTATTTGCTGACTAATTAACCTAGTTGTAGAAACCGTACCGGTCAAAAAACGGAAAAGACCTAAGGTCAAGGGTCGGGGGTTTAAAAAATCTTGTGAAAATTATACTTGTATTTTTATTTGTCCTACTAAAATGGAAAAATATTAACGTTAATAGTAACAATACTATTTAATGCCAAAATAAAATATCAATATAATAAATTTCATAATATAAATATATCAGGTTTAAAAATTGGTAGTATAATAATAATGATCTTTAATACCAATTTATAATTTTCATTTTAAAAATAATAATAATGGAAGCTTGAAAATCAAACCCACCCCAACCCATAAACTGTCCTTGGTCCGGTTGAACCCCCCAGCTGAGCCGGGATTGACAGGTTATAGACATTGCATTTTTTATGCTTATCTGATTGGGTTGCCTATTGGTCCAGCCGTCCAGTTGACCCAGACAGGCCGTCCCAGGTCGTTTTGACAACATTGCTAATTAAGAAACACTGTAAGTGAAGAGCGAACCTCAGCCTCCCTAGCAGCCTTCTCTGATTGGATTCTGCGCCTCTGAGCCATTTCTGCCTTCTTCACTTGCTGCTCCACTTCAGAAAGTTTCGCCTTTTGTTCTGTAACCAAGAAACCGAGAGCAAAAAAACCGACATTCAGAATGTACATGCAAAGTGAAACACAATCCACGCTATCATCGATTTCTATTGTAAGCTGTAACTTCAACGTGTTTAAAAGAAGAGGAAAGATACTCACTTTTCGGGATAGAGGGTAAACCATCTGGAAACTCAATCCAACCCGCTCCAGTTTTACTCTTTCCTTCATTAACTCCCATTTTTTTGCTTTTAGATGCAAGATCATTATCTGATAAGGGTTCTTCGTCTTCCATGTATTCTTCATCCTCGTACAATTTCTCCGTTCTAAGCTTTGCCACCCCTTCTTTACCCAAATTTGATAGTCCATAGCCGTTCATTTCAGCATAAATTTCATCCTTCTGTTGCCTAGCATGCGAAGTGAATTTAGAGCGATTGAGTCTCCCAAGGTAACGGATTTCCTCATCTGCATCATCATCATCTTCATTGATTCCGATGTCAAGTATGCGCCTCTTAGGAACTCGCCTGCTCTTGCGCACTGACTCGTGTTTAAATGTTTCATTTCCGAAGACATTTTCACAAGGTATCAATGCTCTTGAAGAATGGTCATTTCGGAAAGCCAAATCCTTGAAGAGTAAAGTGTCAAACTTATAAGCATCAAAAAAAAGTATCACAATACACTATATGAAGCAAAGATATTTATTTAAGAGGGGAAAACAAGAGAAAATGCAAGATCATTCGCACGATAACTATCTGAACTTTAACATGCTTCAAACTTTGGTACAGAAACTTTATTTTTGCACTTAAAAATACTTCAATTTAGTAGCAACCGTAGATAAAGTCAATATAACATGTTATCAAAGGATAGGTATAAAAAAGTAGGGTAAATGATTTCAATATTACAAATATGACAACTCCTTTTTACACTCTTAATAACGACATTTTGGTACATTACCTCGAGTAGCGAATTATCTTGTGGCTGAGGTACATCACAATTGGGAGAAGATTCTGATGCATACTTAGTGTGTATGGTATGAGTTACACCGCCAAGCTTGAGCTTAAGCTTCTTCAACTTGTTCTCACTTCTCAATCCATCAGAATAAATCGTTGTCTCCCGAAAACTATGCTCTCTGTCATTGCAGCCACGTGGTGGGGACTGAAGCAAAATGTTAAACCTCTCTGAAAACTTCTGCAAATCAGAAATAGGTCGACTTGATAAACTGCTCCTCCTTTTCCTGATTGTGAAGTTAACTCCTCCAAACAAGTCTCCACCAAAACCTTCCATTGAGTTAAGATTTTTGAATCTGTCACGGGAAATTAGTGTATCTCAATACGAGAAGCATAAGCAAGAAAATGAACACGGGCCAATGCGACACCTCTGCAGACCTGCGAATTGAAAACACATTAACAAAGATTTATGCAAGAGTAAAGCAACATATAAAACATCCCAACATTTATTTCATCAAGTGGAAGCAAAAGTGTACGATTTCATTATTAGGGCTAGTAATTCGGGTAACCGCATCATAATCATGCTATCGTGTCAATCCCTTAATATGACTTTTGAATAAACAGAGATATATGCAATAGTAAAGCAACCTATTAAACATCCCAACATTAGTTTCATCAAGTGGAAGCAGAAATATATATTGTCGTAATTAAAGTTGGCAATTCAGGTCACTGTCATAAACGGGTCACCGTGTCAATCCCTTAAAATGACAATAAAGTATCCAAAAAGGACTGAGATTAAAATAAAGATGTGAAAACTGTCTCCTTAGTGGGGGTTATCATATGAGGCAACTATTTGATACCATCTTTGACTTGAGTTTTAAATATGGTTAAAAGTAATAATGAGATTGAAGACTCAAAACAATGACAATGATAAGAATAGTTTCATATCATAGACACACACAAAAAAAGAGCACTGCCAGCATAGTAGGAATTTCAGATGCACAGACGAATAAAACTCAGGATTTTTTCTCCAAATAATGTTGTTTTGAAGGAAAGCCAACTTAATATTTTTCCATGCCTTATGTTGCACGTACACTCCTCTTTCTTAGCGTCTTGTGCCTGTGTCCATATCTATTTCCTGTTTCTATTCCAATATGAAGGCTGTCTTATGAAGGAAGGGTATTTTAGAAACAACGTTATTTAGTATTTCTTTCTGTTTTGGTGTCCCCTTCAATTTTGTGTCTACGCAACATAGTTCACGCCTAATGCTTGTGTTTGGACAGTAAGAGGGCGCACAATTGGGACCCAAAACACTGATTTCAAAAGTGAAGAACCTGGAATTATATCATCAGATTACATGACAGATTTTTATAGAGCAGAGATGATTCAATCACCTTCTTTGCTTCCAAAACTAGTATTTTGAACACCAACAATGGGGCCTTAAGGAATTTCCCTCTTCGAAGAAGAATCCAAAAACTCAGAACTCCAAAAGATTAGAACCATACATAGTGACTACTAGAAAAATAAACTAACTTTCAATGCATCAGCTCCTTGTACTAGGCCTAAAAACAGATGTCTCGTTCGCTCCATGAACTTACTTTAAATGACCTGAATTCGCTTACAACAACTTAACCGACTTCCAAACTTGCTTATAATAACGTATTTACTCCTCAAACTCGCATAAAGTGACGTACTTTACAATTTTTCAAAACCTACTCTTCTTCTGTGGACTTAAAACTTGATTATACCACTTTAATCAAGTTTAAAGATCCACCCACTCAGCCAATCTGCTTTTTAGACTAGGTTCAAGGACATGTAGTAAGCCCTAAACTATGCTACATGGACACTTCTCCTTACTAGCGTACCCCTACCCATATCGTGTCCGTTTCCGGGCAAAAAATAACCAATAAAACGCAATACTAAACAAAAATGGCAAAAACCAGCTTACTCACTCTTGCAAAAAGAACATACTCAAGTCATTTTCTTCAAAACAAAACCAACCCAAACAAGAAAAAACAAAAATGCACAAAATGCAGATACCTTACATTGCTTAAGAAGCTGAATGACGAACCCTAAAACCTCCCCAAAAGCTGAATTTTTTAATAAAAATCAAGTCTTTGTCTTGAAGAAAGAGTGTTTTTTTCTTCTTTTTTTGTGGGAATTTGGGGATGTGGGTTAGGTGAAGTTGGGAATGAAGAAGAAGGGTTTTTAATGAGAGGAAGAAAAAATTGCCATTTTGAGAAAAGACATTGATGATAGCTCAGACGCTTTATCTGCTCCATTCTCAAATTTTCTTTCTCTCTACAAAACAAAAATCGAATTCCCATTTTCCGACGCGGGGAATAATTATGGGCCTTATTGGCCCCAATAGTGGTACAAGTGACGGCCTAAGTTGTATAAAAAAGTTCCAACAAATAAATGTTATATTTTTTATGGTACGAATACACTTGAAAATAAGAAAAGAAAAATAAAAAGAAAAAAAAAAGTTACAATAGAGATTTGTTTGACTCATATGCGTGAGCTAGAACGAGATTTAAAGAGCCTGCAAGCCATACATACATATTAATGTTGAAGACAAGTTTTTGTAAAATTCATCGAAGAGAAATATATTGAATTTCAATTTTAGAACATTTTTCTAGAATGATTTAGAAAAATATATAATTTTATAAAATTTTGAAAGTTAACTATCGAATTTTATAAAATTACGTAGATGACGAAAGATTTTTACCGTATTCTTTTCGTAATATTTTCAATCAAGATCAACTTTACTTCAATATTGTCATAAATATAATGGCTGACTTGACCCTTGTAAACTTCTTAAAAGGTTTTTTAAATCTTAATACATTACTTTTAAATCTTAATACATTACATCCTTAGCTGCAATATTGAAATACATAGTTATGACATTAACAATCAAAATGATATTTAAAATTATTGATTACAATCAATTTAAATCAAATTGCATTTTCAATTTCATAACTCACATGTATGTACACATTTTTGTTTAATTCAAAACATTTTTAACTTTTCAAGTACATTGAAAACTTTTGACATATATCTTATTTCTGCACTATCATTGTCTTCGTGATTATTTTCTTACTTATTTTCTCTAATTTTTATTATACAAAACATATTTTCTAATTCAAAACTTGAAAAACGTAATACAAATAATATTTTTTAGGTTATTTTCAATTTATAATCGCTCAAGTGGGGACCATTTTCTTATAACAAAATAGATGTTATTCATATACATATGAAGTATTCTTATATCCGTCAAAAAACGTCCACTAAAAAAGACAGGCATCTTTAACGTGAAACAGATTACAATTGTCTATTACAATTCAAACATAGCATTGCATACACTTATCATTAATGAAACTTGACCGTTTCACTTGCATTGTCAATTACATTATCGTGTGTGCATATCATATAAAATTTAATTAGTAAAACTAATAATACTATTTTTTAAACATTCGCCAAAATCGACTCCATTTTACAGTTTAAGCCTAAATTTTATATACTTTTCGAAAGGTTAAGCTTATCCTAATACCTTATTTCCGAAACCGATTTCATTTATCCAATTCAGCAATAGCAAGACAATTACTAGCCATTTGACTAAGTTTATCATTCTTCTTCTTCACCGGGTTCGGGTCATCAAACCCCTCCGTACACGACCTAATATCCGCCATAGCAGCGCTCAACATATTGCTCATCGTCCCTTTATCATGCTTCTCAAAAGCACTCTCCGCGTCGTTAAAATCCGTCAGAACACTTTGATAACTCGACAAGCAATCATCCAGCGACGAAACAGTTTCGTCGTCAGTCTCTGGCGAAATTGACAAACTATCTGCGTCGGAAATTGCCGACGCAGTTTCCGCCGCTGCCGCCTTAATCGCCATTTGAAGAACGCTGAAGGAGCTCGAACCTGCTGATTTGCTGGAGAAGAGAGGGATGACGGAGGATTGACAGAGCGAGGAATAATCTGCGGCGGCGCAGGTTTTTTTTATTTGTTCTAGGGTTTGGAGTCCAGGTGATGAAATCGGAGTGTTTGTTTCTAGCCATACTTGCTTGAAGTCTTTCATCGGTGCTGGTGCGGTGGCCGGAGATTCTGGTGACATCGCCGGAGTTTCGGAGAAAGGAGATGGCGATTTAGCGACGGAAATTATGGGGGATGGTGAAATAGCGACTGAAATTCTGTCGGAAGAGGCTGATCTTTGGGTTGAAATTGGGACATGATTGAGGATGAGAGGGATTAAGATGAGAAATGGTTGCAGTTTCATTTTTTTTTTTTGGGAGAGTAGAAGAAATAATAATAATAAATAAAATAATTTGAGAAAACAAAAGAGAAAATTAAAATTGGTGGGAAAATTTGAAAATTGTTTAATTTGGGCCTCTGATTTCAATGCTGAAATATAGGATAACCATCACAATAATAGGTTATTTTCTGATTTTTTCGGCTTCTGATTTGTAATTTAAGGCATTTTTTAAGATTTTCTGAAGTTATTGTTTAGGCATTTTTTTGGGGAGTTTTTCATTGCTTTATTTAGATATCGTCTGTCTAAGTAATAAGCATGTTAAGTTGATTGAAACGTTTGAATTTTGAGCTTCAATTTCATCAAAATTTAACCTTTATTGATAAACATTATTATAATTTTGTTAGCGAAATTTGCATTTTTGGACCTAACTATAATCGTATAAAAGCTAAAATAAAAGCTTAATAGCAAAATCATAAATAAATAAATGATTGGTTGAAAACATTTTATACAAACATATAAAACTATACGAATATTTTGTGCAAATATATAGAGTTGTAACATTTTTAACAAGCTCTATCAACACATCAACAAAATTTCAAAAGCAACCAAATTTGCGTGTGGTTTATGAAAGAAAAATTCAATTTCTGAAAGAATACCTAAAGTGTCTTAGTTTTCAAGTAAAGTTTAAAGACTTCCCTTAGATCTTCGACATGCAGTAAATTGTCTATCAATTTTGGTAGAGCATTCATCACATGTCGAAAATCCAACAGAGGGGCTGTTCCTAAAGGGCCAAACGAATTTCTAATTGAAATTATAGGATCTCTTTTACTTGATTCTTTTATTCCATTGTGATGTTTTACATCATTGAATGGATCCATTCGAAAACAATTAGATGATGACAAAATTAGGAAAGATTGACATTCCTTATTTCTATGGTCCTCAACTAAAGTCAACGAATCGAGATTTTTTAATAATTTTTTCAAGTATTGATTTCTCAAAAGCACTATTCTAAACGACCAATGAAGGATGCATAGACGACTAGCTCACGTCTAGGTGCTTAAAATCGAATTCCGAATTTGGATCGACTTGGGCTTATAAATTCATCTAGATGCTCAAAATTCAGCATATTACCGATTAATCTTTAAAAAACTCGAAAATCTTGAAAAAATTTAACCGCTCAACTAGCTCTCAATGTCTTTTACTGTGTTGTTTAGAGAAGTAACGTTTTTAAGAATTTAATTTTTTAACAGGTACTATAAATACACATTATATAGCTAGTTTTTAGCAGCCAGTATCTATACTCCTGCTTCATCCCTATAAAATTAGGGTTTTAGCCATCCTCAACCACCAATGGGAGACCAACAGCTGTCCTTCAGCGACCGGATTCCGATCAGATCCATCGTGAATTGTCCTCCAGACGAACAATCCAGCCTCATAGGACGGCGCGTGCGCGTCGGCGGTTGGGTGAAAACCGGCAGAAAGCAGGAGAAAGGAGCTTTTGCCTTCTTAGAGCTTAACGATGGCTCATCCACCGGAAACCTCCAACTTATGGTGGATAAGGAAGTGGCGGACTTGACTCCATTAGTCCATACCGGCGCGTGTGTCTCCGTTGAAGGTGTTCTTAAGGAGCCGCCCGAAGGAGTTAAGCAGAAGGTTGAGCTGAAAGTGGAAAAGGTGCTCCATGTTGGACCTGTGGATCCCGGGAAGTATCCGATCCCGAAAACAAAGCTTACGCTTGAGTTTTTGAGGGATCATATTCACCTTCGTCCGCGGACTAACACTGTAAATCTCTGCCGGAATTTTATCATCTGTGTCTAATTTGTTTGTTCTGTTTTTGGCTTTAGAAGTAGTAGTGATTTCATTGCTGATAAGAAATTACATTAGAAAACTGTTTAATTTTGTAGTTTTAGTGAATTTGGACCGGTAGCTGTGATATTGGAAAATGGAAATCTGTGAGGGTAGGGCAAGGCTTAAGCAAACTTGTAAGATAGTGATTGCGAGTGAAATGAGTTTATTAGGGATTGAGGTAAATATGGTTGTAGATAGGATGCAGTGGTGGGAGAGAATTTATGTCCGCCTATGTGACTTGAGTTTTAAGGTTTTTTATGATAGTTCATGTTAGCCGACTCCGAATCATTTTGGAATTATGGCTTTGTTATTGTTGTTGTTGATTTGCTAAGTTTTTTGTTCTGTTTTTGGCTTTAGAAGGTAGTAGTGATTTCATTTTTTGGCTTTGGAAGGTAGTAGTGATTTCATTTCTGATACTATGTTACATTGGTAAAATGTTAACTTTGCAGTTGTAGTGAATTTGGACTGGCAACTATGATATTGGCAAGTGGAAATATGTGATCTATCAATCCTAATCTGTCAAATTAAATGCTGTGTTGTGCAGTTTGAGTTCTGTTTCACAAATTGAACTTCACATTGTTTCTCCTAGGAATTCATTCGATCATTTCCTGTATAGAAACTCGCCTATTTCGGTCTATTCGTGTATAAAAACTCATATGAGTGCTAGATGCCACAGAAGATATCTGACCATTTGTCAACTATGCATCAACTTAAGGCAAGAATGTGAATGTTAGGTGTTACATGGCACATATGTGGCAGTAAAGTTTTTGATACGTTAGTCATTAAAAACTCAGATATCTGATCATTGATGTTTAGTTATATAATTGACAACTGTATTTACAGAGACAATCCCCTTCCTGTTCTATATGATTCTAATCAGTGTTGTCTGTATATACTAAACATAAGCCATTTTGACACCCATTACATCTAACATTCCAATTATTTTTTGTACTCAAATTGGTTGGTAGATAATTGACGACACAATTTACAGAGACAATCCCCTTCATTTTCTATACTATCCTAATTAGTCATTGTATTTTATACTATATGTAATCCTCTTTGACGCCCATTACATCTAATATTCCAGTGAGTTGTTGTACTCAAATTTTTAGAATAACTCTGTTCATTGGTAACCCTGCGTGAAACATACCATTAATCTCAATTGCCGTTTTCGTATTTTACCCCTGTGTGGTGGTAATATTTTTACTGTAGAATACCATGGAGATGTCCTCTATGTTACACTAGTACTACTTGCTTTAAATTTCTAATGCACCTGTTTGTCAAGTTATTGATTTTGCCTGCTTTCAGATTGCATCAGTTGCTCGAATTCGCAATGCACTTTCTTTTGCCACGCACAGTTTCTTTCAAGACCATGGTTTTCTGTATATCCAAACTCCAATTATTACAACAAGTGATTGCGAAGGTGCTGGTGAAGCGTTCCAAGTTACGACCTTGATTAATGAAGTTGAAAGGATAAAGAAAGAGCTAGCTGATAATCCTCCTCCATCGGCATCTGATATTGAAGCTGCTGAGCTTATTGTGAAGAAAAAAGGGGAAGCTGTGGCTGAACTGAAATCTGCTAAAGCAAGTAAGGAGGATATAAATGCTGCGGTGGCTTTATTGAAGCAAGCGAAAGAAGATCATTCCAAGTTGAAAGAAAGATCTGAACTTAAACCTGGCCTTCCCGAAAAAGATGGGAAGATTGATTATTCCCAAGATTTTTTTGCGCGTCAAGCATTTTTAACTGTTTCTGGCCAACTACAAGCTGAAACCTACGCATGCGCTCTTGGCAATGTCTACACATTTGGACCAACTTTTCGAGCTGAAAACTCGCACACTTCCAGGCATTTGGCAGAATTCTGGATGGTGGAACCTGAAATGGCATTTGCTAATCTTGAGGTAAAACTGAAATTCTAATTTTGTTTTTTTGCATCTTCACAAAATAGTTATCATAGGCACGCCACAAGCTCAGGAAGGGTGTGCCTGAGTTCGACTTTCTGAGCCTAGCACATTGCGGCAGTTGTTCTGATGTGCAATTTAGAAGATTCAGTATTTTTTAGCGCTGCAGGTTAAAAATATGATGTTTTAGCCTCAGCCCTCTCCTATCTATATATGATTATGGCTCAAATTAACTTGAGTAAGAAAAACAAAAGAAAGAAAGAAAGTAGATTTAGAGAGTAGCAATATTGCAAAGAACAACCCACAGGCTCAAGAGGGGTGTGCCTGAGTGCGCCTTTCTGAACCTAGCACATTGCTGGAGGTGTTCTGAGGTGCCGCTTAGAAACTACAGTATTTTTAGGACTCCAAGTTAAAACTATGATGTTTTAGTCTCAGCCTTCCTATTTATATGATTTACGGCTCAAATTAAATGAGAATAGAAAGAAATAAATAAAAGAAAGAAAGAAGATTTGGACAGTAGCAATATTGCGAAGAACAACACAGAGAATGCTGTTCCACTTTGAAGACTAATATGTGATTATGAATACCTCTACTTCAAGTGATAGGCCAAAGGAGAAGGGTAAAACACCATCTTCTACTGCTTGAGGATTAGAAAGAAGGGATGAAGAGGCAGCAAAATCTTTCTTTATAGATGATTACTGTGATTATGTAGATGATGAGATTAAGAACCTTGAAGATGAATTTGATGTTGGAGATGATGATACTGATGGCGGATAATGAGCGATGAATGTGTATTATAGAGATTTAATCTTGATAAAAAGTAGTTATAGAGTATTGACTAATAGTTAATTAACTTGGGATTTGACCAAACTTTAGATTTTTTTTTCATTATGAGTTATTGAAATGGAAGAGTTAGTAGCTAATTTTGGAATCTATTTTACTGTTTGGTGCATTTTTAATTGTCGTTTTTTTGCTATTTGCGATTCTATATATATATAATACATTTTCTCTTTAGTGCACTGTTATTGACAGGTTGTTTGTTTATTGTAGAATGACATGGATTGTGCAGAGGCTTATGTGAAATACATGTGTAAGTGGCTGCTTGATAAGTGTCGTGATGATATGGAACTTATGGCTAAGCTTTATGATAAAGGCTGCATTGATCGTCTAACGGAAGTTGCTTTCACACCTTTCGAACGCATTACATACACTGAAGCAGTTGATCTTCTCGTGAAAGCTGTAAAAGGTGGCAAGAAATTTGAGAACAATGTTGAGTGGGGGATAGATCTTGCTTCAGAGCATGAGAGGTCCGTTTCTCTTGTACACTTTTATTTTTTACAGTTTATCATGTAGGGTTATCAAAATGGGTTAACATTAACATATCATGTCCTACTCGTCTTACTCTGGTGACGTGTTAATTAATAGTAACCTTGACACTATCCTTTTCAGTCGTGTAACTGGTTTACTTGTCTATTTGGTCAGGTACTTGACAGAAGTCTTATTCAAGAAGCCTGTCATTGTGTACAACTATCCAAAAGGGATCAAAGCATTTTACATGAGGCTCAATGATGATTTGAAGACAGTTGCTGCGATGGATGTCCTTGTGCCTAAGGTATTTGTCCCTGTGCATCTCCATCCTTGTTTTTAATATGAAATTTTAATGTTAGACTTGTTAGTTCTGTAAACTGTTTTTTTACCTGCGGTGATGGATGTCCTTGTGCCTAAGGTTATATGGATGTTTGGGATAAGGGTCAATTTTGCTCCCAAAGTTATTGGGGAAGTGCAGTTTTACCCTTATTATCATAAGAAATAGCTCAAGGAATTTCTTCACTAGTTGTTTGTATTGAGGGAAGGGTAAAGTTGAGCTAAAGTTTCTACCATGGGATAAAATTGGACTATTTTGTGGAGTGAAAAAAATTGGAATTCCTAACAACATTAGGAGAAAACCCGACTCTCACTATTACTTTATAGATACGGAAAAGTACATGCAAGTTAAATAGTAAGAAGAGTGAGATTTTATTCATTTTAAAGCTTGAAGGGATATGGTTAGTAAACGAGTAGGGATACTATATGATGTTACTGGCACATGATGGACCGATTAAGAGATAATGCATTGTCTCCTCTTGAAGCTGCATTGCATCTTAAAAAACAGGTCCAACTCAAAGATAATTTTCTATTTTCTTTGATGTTACACCACCGTGACTGAAAGTGTGAACTTTACGTTCCTAGTTTTCAAAATGTAGAAACTCGTCGAATTCAATGTTTTTGTGCAATAAAGTTTTCGAGTTCCATGTATTATGTTGGTGACGATCTATATCTCAGGTAGGAGAGTTGATTGGTGGAAGCCAAAGAGAGGAGCGATTGGATGTTCTTGAGCAAAGGTATGAGATTTAGTGTAACAGTCGCTTCAATTTTTGGTGAACTTGCTTTTACTGTGTCCACGTACGGTGTTTATCTATGAACCTAAACTACATTGCAACTAGCAGTATTGATCTTTAAACTTCATTTTTGTTATCTAGAAGTCCTAGAACTTTATGTTATACTAATATCAAAGTATAAATCAAAGAACATTTTAAAAATCCACAGAATAATGGTCTAGCAACTTAACATCACTGACTCTTTTTTATCCATGCCACCATAAACTATGATCACGCTTCTTTCTAGGTATTATTCTGTTACGTTCTAACGGATTTGATTTATACTCTGATGTTCAAGTTCAAGTCTTTCATGTCACAAAATGATGTGTACGAGTCATAACATTGGTAGCCCTATAATTAGGGATCATCCCTATGCTTACATATGATGATTAAAAATTGTGAATGCATGATAATGGGAGCAAATTTTTGGTGGCAGAATGGCCGAGTTGGGGTTAGCCCCTGAACCATATGAGTTTTACCTCGACCTGAGGCGCTATGGGACCGTACAACACAGTGGATTCGGCTTGGGCTTTGAAAGGATGGTATTGTTTGCCACTGGAATTGACAATATTAGAGATGTTATGCCTTTTCCAAGATACCCAGGAAGAGCAGATTTATGAGATATATTTTTAGTTTATATGTGGACTAGAGTATGTTGTCTTTATAATTTTACATGGTTACTCCAATCAAAATTCCCTACAATGTATGTGATTTTGATACTTTGATTTCAAACAATTTGAAGATTTACACAATGTAATTGCTGGAGTTTGTTAGCTTTATAAATCCATTTTTGGTTGGTTAATGTAGAAATTATTGATACAATGTTCCATTTTATTTTACTGTTTAGCTTGGCTGTAATCGTTAATTTGCCTGTTTGCAGAAAAAAATTGGAATCATTACTCTTATCGGAGTAAAATGCATACGCAATAGGGTTAACATCGTCAATAATTTTGTCAGTCACCATCCTGTTTGATCAATCCAGCACATAGATTTAACGATTACCGGCCGGTAAAATCAATCGTTAGAGATATGAGTACTGCAAAACATGTCAACATCCACAACTTTTCAGTTAGAGCTATTAATTTTCTACTATTTCAAGTATTTCAAGTAAAACAATAGAAGACCGGTCCTTCAGTTAGGCTATTAACTATATACTGTTTGAAGTAAAACAACAACAACAAGTTACCAAAGGTGAATATGCATAAATAGTTCTATGATCTTGTTCAACAATATCAATGACAATCAAATTTCAAATTACAGAAACACTACATAGTAAATGCTCACATAGTCAGGTTCGAACTTATATATACCAAGGCACAAGGATCAAATTTCCACACTGGAGTTAACAGGGAGAGATCGATCCACTCTTATTGTACGCGCTAGCCAAATTTTACCCTTTAAATTTACCCTCATGGTAGAAAAACTAGCTTATTTTTACCATTTTCTAAGAGAATGCCCACAAAAGTGAGCAACAAATTCCTTGGGAAAGGATAAATTTGTATTATGGTTTCTAGAAAAGGGCAAAACAGAGTCATTTTGTACAATGACGCAAACTTCAGCTTCCTCGATAATCCTAGGGGCAAATCGATCTTTGTGCCGATTATTGATTATGCAACTATACATTCCGACTCAATTGGAATTTTAAGCAAAAGAAAAAACTAGCTCAATCCACAACCAAAGAAACAACATTGAACCTCTTCTTTTTAGGTTTCATGATCATGCTGCTTCACAACTGTAACAGGGCAGGTTCCATTGTTCACCACATAGTTGCTCACACTGCCCATTATAGCTCTGCGGGAAGAATCCAAATCATCTTTGTTAGGTATTGGATCATAGTTGGAAATTAGACATGCAATTAGAAGAATAAGATTTATGTGTTAAGGCTATTTTTGCCTACGTCCATAAACGAGGAGCATATAATCTATTAATAACAATGAAATCTCATCCTTCAACTAAGTCCCTAACTCTCAAGTTCCATGACACTCTAAGTACACCCAGAAGCTCACTCATATAAAGAGCACAAGCAACACAAATAAACAAGCAAACAACGTAGCTTATACAGGCATAAACGTATAATCTTTTCCTTAGCTACGAAAACCAAACCAAATAGGATTTGTGACATGCCTTCATGATTTTCATCAGAAATCTTATCATTGCAGCATACATTAAAATTCTAAAGCTTTTTCTAGATAATAAGGACGAGCATGATCGCCCTTTATAAGCCAATGATCAATTTAACATTAACACTGCAACTCAAAAAGCATAGTATCTCTTTGCTTAATAATCTCTGGCACAGAAATCTCCCAATCATTTTCATCAGAATTCTTATCAGCACAGCATATATTCACTTTTTAAGTCTTTTTGCAAGCTAGTAAGTGCAGGAACAGAGCATGTTCGGGTTAATAATTCGATGACCAATCAACATGAACAAATAAACTAAAAAATGAATGATTATATGCAAACAATAGCAGAAAATAATAGGCATAATAACCAACATTTTCAAAGAAAAAATCAACAAAAATGCTTCTTCTACCTCTTAATTGTGCCAAGTCCTCTGTTTCCAATAACAAGGCAATCCAAAGGAATCTTCTCAATAGCTTCACAAATCTTCTCTCGTGCATCGCCCCAGAAGATCTTTGTAACCACAACAATCTGTTCATGTCTCATAAGAAAAAGGAAATTACCACTCTACAAAACCCCCAAATTCACAATTGAAAACATAAATTTGCACATAAATCACCTGTTTCTGATTCGCAGCAGTGTTTAAAATATCTAGGGTTTCTGCATCAGGCTTAACACCATACTTCTTCATAATGTGAGGATCAGAAAACTCATGTAGAGGAATCAAAGCTACAAATCACACACAAAACAATAACGAATCTCAATCGCGAACAATTTTCCGAGAAAACAAACAGAAATTAGCGGTTCACATAATTGCAGGATCACAATGCTCATGTAGAGGAATCAAAGCTACAAATCATACACAAAACAACAATGAATCTCAATTGCAAAACAATTTTCCGAGAAAATAAACAGAAATTAGCTGTTTACATAATTGCAGGATCAGAAAACTCATGTAGAGGAATTAAAGCTACATATCACACAGAAAACAACAATGAATCTCGATTGCACAATAATGAATCTCAATCACACAACAAAGCAAAAACAAACAGAAATTAGCTGTTTACCATAATTGCAGTATCAGAAAACTCATGTAGAGGAAACAAAGCTACAAATCATACACAAAACAACAATGAATCTCGATTGCACAACAATTTTCCGAGAAAATACATAATTGCAGGATCAGAAAACTTCTTTAGAGGAATCAAAGCTACAAATCACACACAATGATAACGAATTTCAATTGCAAAACAATTTTCCGAGAAAACAAACAAAAATTAGCTGTTGGATCAGAAAACTCATGAAGACTAATTAAGCCCTTGTGTAGGAGCAGGGTTAATGGAGGTTAACGGAAGTAATGAAATGTAAACTTTCCATTCAACTTCCTCTAATGGGGTTAACATTTTTAGTTCCATTAATCTCGAAACCTTAACCTCTAGATCGGAGTTTAATGGCAGTAACGTTAACATTTTAACCAATTTGCATCCATTCACCTCCCGTTCCATTCCATAAACTCCCAAACCAGGTTAACTTTTAGCTCTCATTCCCATCACTTCTCTTCCCGTTCTATTACTCCCATTAACCTCCAATAACTCTAACTCTCACCTTCACTAAACTCTCAACTCCCAAACAAAGACTCAACCTTTGTTTGGGAGTTGGAGGTTAACAGAGGTGAGAGTTAGAGGAATGGATGTAAATCAGTTAAAATGTTTATGTTACTTCCATTAACCACCGATTTGCAGATTAGATATTTCGAGGTTAATAAAAGTAAAATGTGTGACGAGAACGGACAATATCTACATAACTGCAGGATCAGTAAAGTCATGAAGAGCAATCAAAGCTACAAATCACACAGAAAACAACAATGAATCTCAAAAAATTCCGAGAAAACAAACAGAAATTAAGTGGGAAAAAATGACGTACGTGAACCAGTAACTTCCCAGAGCTGCATCTCGCCTTGTTCGTAATTGCCTTCAGGTCGGACATCAATGAGGATCAAATGATCTCCGTCGCGAACAAGGTTATCCACCGCCCATCTCAATGCTTTTCTGCTGCACGGCGAGAAATCCACCGCCACTCCTATTCTCCGATCTCCGGCCATCTTTATCTCTTTTTTTCTACTTGAGAGGATGAGGATGATGATGATGATGATGATGATCAGGATCACGAGAGAAGAAGATTCAAAGGGACTGTTTAGAAGATATATAGTGTGTGATGTAAGTCTATGGTATAGATGCGTCTGGACCGTTGGATTGAGATTTTTTGGAGATCATAGGGAGGAGAAAGGGAGTGCAGGAGAAATGAGATGTAGGCGAATGTAGCTTAGTGTTAATAATGTGCGCATGCATGGCCCGCGTGGGCATATGAGAATTTGTTGAATGTTTTTTTGATGGAATGTTTTTTGTTTTTTAATGAGACATAAGCTTGAGTAAAGAGGTGATAAAATGTCCGATCAGAAACAAAAAAAATTAAAAAAGTTGAGGTGAGAAAATGCATATTTAACATTTAAGTAGAAAATTCCTATGTTTAATTTTTCGGAAGAAGAGATGGTCGGGTTTGGGTGTGTTGTTCGTGACCATATGGGTGCCTTTATAGCAGCAAAAAACGGGTTACTTTTCTGCCCTTTAGATCCTTGCTTGGCGGAAGCTCTTTCAATTTGACGAGCATTGAGTTGGATTAAGGAGGAGGGGTGGAGTAATGTTTGTTTGGAGACGGATTCTTTAGTTTGTCTTCGGTCAATAGCTCAACCATTGGAGGCACCATCGCCTTGCAATGTCGTAGTTAAAGATTGTTCGGTTCTTTTGAATGAGCTATCAAATCTATTAGTTTTGTTCGTAGATCGGCGAATGTTTGTGCTCATATATTGACACTTCATTCATCTATTGTTTCTTCCAGGGGTGTGTGGAGAGATGACCCTCTCCATTTTCTTTGTAATGCTTTGAATCTTAATTCTTAATACAAGTTCTTCCCTTTCGGAAAGAAAAAGAAGTAGAAAATTCCTATATGAATTATTAGATGATAATAATAAGTTAAAAACAAGAATAGAAAAGGCTAAGTAGAAAATTCAAATATTTATTTTTCTAACATAGAGTACTTACTACCAACCTAATTGATTTAAATTTGAAATAATAAGGAAACCCGAAAATCCAAGACGAAATTTAATTGTGAATAGTAATGAATGTTGAATCGTTCTCATTGCTTAAGTAGGTCCGGAGTTCGAATGTTATTCTCATAGCAATGATCTTTTCCCGTGTGAAGAAAGATTAATATGGATATATATAAAACAAGTTTAAAGGAACTTTGGAACCTATTCGGGATACCAACATAATTTATAAATAAAAAATGTTTAGATAGGAATTTTTCGAGAATCAAACTTACAATTAGTAGGTGTAGATGAGCTATTGCAGTTCGACTTTCGTATTGTCCAGAATAATGTTTAGAATTTGATTGAGATTTCGGTTGCAGTTCCCTACTCGTGAGAACTGATATGATAATTGTACAAATAAAGTAGTAGAATTTTTGTTTTTCATGTTGTACCCGGTCTATCATAGAAACTCTCGAAATATATATAAATAAGTATAATTAGATGATGGGTACTTTTTTTTATTACATTACATGATGGATACTTATAACAAATATACGCAAATCTTTCATTAAAAAAAAAAAGATCAAACAAAACAAAGGTAAAAACAAATCCTCAAGATTTCACAGAAGAACGGTGAAGAAAAAACGATAACATAGAAAAACAAGCTCCAACAATGGCGACAACAAGAGCCACCATAGCAATCACAAAAACTAACCTTACCCGATTACTTACACGCCTCCCGAATTTAGGTTTCTTGATCCGCCATAGCTCCCACCTCTTTACTCCTCTATACTCATTAACTTGTTCACAAACACCATCAAAATAAAAATCTTGAACCTCTATTTCAACCTCTTTACACAGCGAATCAAACAATTTATCAACTTCTCTATCCGTATTCGCGTCATAGTTGATCAAGATCTCCCGCTTATGAAACAACTCCACATCCCTACGTGTTTTCAGCAGCATTTTGATGAAGATCACGTATGATGTGATGAAATGAGTTTGCATGGTATCTGTAGAACATTGCTCGAGTGCGAGGAGGTTGCGAAAGAGGCTTTCGGTGTATTGGTGGACGAAAATCGCGGGGATTTCTAGGGTTTTGTTGGAGAATTTGATGTCGAGGATGTTTTCTGATTTGGCTCTTCTAATTTTGATTCCAGCTTTTTGGAGATCAGTTGCAGATGGAAGAGGTTTTGATTGATCTGGTTTGCGGGGTCTTGGGTTTTGAGGGAGAAGACAATGGCAGATTATGTCGAGGAGATGGTGTGCTTCTTGGTTGAACTTTTCTCGGTTTATTTTCGAGTCCCCGGGGATCATGTTTTTGAAGAACCGGAAAGCGAGATCGGAGAAGGAGAGTGTGCATTGTCTCGGTATCGGAATTACCTAAAATAATTGGTAGAAAAATGAGAAAATTTTAGAATACTCTTGGAGTATGTTACTTCTTGAAATGTACATGCACAACAAATATAAAAGCGTTTAAATGTTATATTGAATGGTCTTAATGTCTAAACATTGCATGAATTTAAATTCGTCGGCACTGAAATTGTTTTAAATTTAACTTCAGATTACCTATATAAAGTCATTTTGTTAGCTTACAAATAATTTCAAACCAAATAGGTGATACAACGATAGGTAACTTTTGATTGTTGACTTGACCGGTACGTGACACATCTAAGAGTCACGTGCACCAATTTTATTTTTTAATTAAAAGTGGTGCAACATCATTGTAGTTCTCAGTCACGTGTATGTTAAGTCAATGGTAAAAAGTTGGCTTCTATTGATGTAAAGGTCACTTAATTTTTAGTTTGAAATTTTTTGGTGTGACTTTATGGAGACAAAATTAAAAATTTGAGTGACGCTATTAAGACAAATTGAAATTGATTGACTACTTTAAGATAGTCATATTAAAATTTGATGACCAAAGATGCCCTTAACTGGAATTACCTCAAATAATCGTTGAAGAATGAACAACGGAATCTGGTTCTCAAGCAAAATCAAATCACACCTCAAATCGAAGAGTAATCCCGGAGTACTAAAAATCCGATCATTCCTTCGCCGTAAAATTTTCACTGAATACCGTAAAAGCAACTCGATTATGAAGCATCCATCGATCAACATCATCTTCAAAAATTCATGGCGATCTGAGGAATCGAAAGAGTAATCAGCGTAGCAAGAACAAGCTCTATGTTCCACCTCTAAGAGTGAAGAAACACATTCGTTTAAACTCGATTCGAGATTAGGTTTTCGATTGAGGAGTGCATGCGTGTATCGCCATTTATCACTTTCTTCGATGATTAAACCATGCTTTTTGTGGTGGTAAGGTCCAATGGACACGACATCGGGAACGTAAGCCTCCGATTTAGTCTTACGGAGATTGTCTTTAACTTTACATATAGAATGCGAGTAAGAGATTCTTTCCATTTCATTTCTGATTGAAATTAAGAGTTCTTCGTTGGGTTGTTTGATGTCAATTGAAATTTGCTCTCTACTAATATGATCTCTTATGTTCATAGCCTAGTTTACTTGAAACAACCTGAAAATTACCAATACAATTACAGTTGTTAATTTTTTATAAAGACAATCTTTCTATAATAAATGGAATACATATTACATGTATAAGAGACATATTTATACTGAATTAAACCCTAACCGCCCAAGTAACCCTAACCTACGTAGGAAACCCCCAAAGAATTTCGCTGAAAGTGGGGGCTAATTACAAATAGTCTCCAAAGCCCAACAAGTTGGTTAGACTTAAGTATAAACATTGAAATTTCGGTATGATAGATTACGTAATATGAGACAAACTAAATCTAATTTGCACAATCATATATACACACACATATGCAGTCAGACAAAACTCGATCTAATATGTCAATTACTAGACAAATACTTAGAGAATCCGGAAACTCCATGACATGAAGGTCCAAAACCTCTAATAAAAGCTTCAGTTACCAAGTTTAAACTAAATCCATGTCAAACTTCATATTACATTTCAGAAAGATAAACTTTGGTAACATTTATAAGCTATAACAATGTTTTTAGTGGGAACAAAAGTAAATATTCATTTACTTGTATAACACAAATTAATATTTATGGACCACTCAAAATAATAGACAAAGTTTAATTTTTGCCATTACATTTTAAAAAGAGAAAAAAATAAATTGGAAAAAAAAGGAAAAGAAAATAATATGAATACAAGTTTGAAGAAGACCCATACCTGAAAGTACTAGCATTCACTTGAACTTCACTTGTGGCCTCTTTAAGGTGGAAATTAAAATTTTCAAAGAGAATAGAGGTATAAGTAGTGATTTGGATTTTGAAGAATCCAAGATGACTTGTTCATTGAGATTCATAAATAATAAAAATAAGTTACCAAAATAAAATAATAATAAAGTAAGTTATTGATAAATTAATTAGGAAATTGAGGATCTTCTTTTGCATGAGACAAAAGAGAGAAAGCATGACTTTGTTTCAAGGAAAAGCTAAGATGATTACTTTAGTGTAAATTTAAGAATTTATTAATAGTATCCATAAAAAAAAGATAAAATTTTTTTTAGTAATAGTAGAATTAGAGTGTCATATGCGAAACGGCACCGTTTGATGTCGTTGTTTAAGAAAGGAAACCTTTCGAGTTTCGAGGAACTAAATTCTTTTGGTATAAAAGCAATTTCGCTCCAAGAGTTATTTTTTTTGAGAAATTGGAGGGGTTAAAACCCCGAACAAGAAAGGAAGAAAAGAAAACTAGCTAGATACAATTCTACCAATTAACCGATCAATACGATCATTTTGAAGAATATTCTAGAAGCCTGCAGGAGGCGCACCACACTCGTGATGTCCCGCTCCAAGAATTATTTGAGTAGTTCAATTTGAACTCAGTAGAAAATAGTTAAGTTTTGATCTTATATTAAAAAATAATGCTAACTTTTCAAATATTCTTAATTAACTGTTAAACTTTTTCTAAATATTCTTAATTAACTGTTAATCAATACATTTTTCTTATAAACTGTTAAATTTAGTGGCTACCACGTTAAAAATATATATTTTTTTGTACTGAAAAAGAATTCTTCGAAATAGTAATCGTACCTGAATTTTTACTAGCTAAACTAAATTAAAATTTCAATACGAACAATTAAGATAACAAATAGATTCAAGGTTGTTGAAAGAAATATCAATTTAGAGTAATGTGAAAAATGGTGCTAATTTGATCTTAATATTTCTTAATATTTATATAGAATGGTACCAATTTAGATTTCGGTAACAAAATTAATATGAAGACAGAATAACGTTGATTGATCATTTTGAAACAAACATTAAAATTTGGTGATCAACAAGACACTTCACTAATATTACGATTTTTCATGATTGATTTTCTCTAATCTCCGATCTAGCAATCATGTTGTTGAAACCAAAATTCCAAATTCGATAATGAGAATGCACATTGTTTCAGCACCAAAATTATTTGAAATAGTCGTTGAAGGAAGAAAAATGGAATATGATTCTCGAGCAAAATCAAACTACATCTCGAATGAAAGAGCAATCCACGAGTATTAAACATTAGATCGTTTCTTCATCTCAAAATCTTCACAGAATACCTCAAAATCAATGATGAAGCATCCATGGATCAACATCATCTTCAAAAATTCATATCGACCTATGTGTTCCACCTCGGAGAGTGAATAAACACAATCGTTTAAACTCAATTTACGATTATCTCATCTCTGTCGTACATCATCTCATCTCTCTTCTGTTGCATTTTAACCGTCGTCTACCTCTCTGTTAAATAACCGTCGCTCTGTCTCTCTTTTAGATATTAAGCCTCTATTTTAGATTTGAACAATCATCCATCTTTCTGTTAAATGACCTCCACCTCCATATTCATCTCTCCATACAAATCAATAATTGGTTGAAAAAAGTTTAAAAAGTTATCATTCTGTAAAGATTTCTTTCCTTTTTGTTATAAAAATAGTAAAATTCCAAATTAAGATTACGCCTAATATATTTTTCTTTTAAAAATCTGTAAAGAGCAAGATGTGAATTTTAAATTCTCCATCACGCATTTGTGTAGCTTAGACTATAACTACATGGTAAAATGGAAAGTACGAAATGCCATAAATCGAATTATAATTTGGATTTGAAGAGGTTGCTTGGATTATAGTTTTTTAGAGATTTTAATAATGATGTTATATAGTTAACCTTGTTTTGATAGAACTTTATACTCTTTTAAGATTAAATGAAGGTTAGAAAATTATGATTTCTTCAAATCCGTTCCACCAAATTAGTGAAATCTGAAAGTACCAATATAAGTATTGGTTCAAGTAGTAAACTACTACATCTTCTGCTTGAAAAGTTTGATGTTCGAATCTCCATTTTATTAAAATTTAGCTCTTAATTTTTTTGGTAACAAAATTTAGCTTTTATTAATAGACATTATGTAAATTCCACAGTAAACTTTATTCAAAAAAATCTACAATTTACCTAGTCTTATTGAGAATTAGTAAACTTATTTTTAGCTAAACTTTTTTCTTATTTTAATAAATTGTAAGAAGCAGGATTTGAACTTGATCTCCCCACTCGCGCGGTATTTTTAGCTAAACTTTTTCATTGCGGGAAAAAAAGTGGGATATACGGGGGTTATATAATTATTCAGCATAAATTCAATCAAACCTCATTTAATAAACCCATCAAAAGAAGGCAGGTTTGTTCAATCACTGCAACAATCTTAAATATAATAATACAGTCTTTTTCATACTCAGATTCAAACATTTTCTTCGCTCATGCAGTCTATAAGCTCCTTCTAAAACCCTAGATTCTCTTTGGAAATGGCGTTCTGGTGGCCGATAATCGTCATCGCATTCGCCTATGGAATCTGTCGATTCTTGCTGATGCTCATTCCTCTCAATGTGCCTTCCATTGACGTCGACGCATCCGATGGTAAGCTTCTCTGCCTTTTTTCAAGCTTCGATGTCTTCGTATTGCTCAGATTTTGTTTCATTTGTGGATTTCATGTTTTGCAGTGTTGGACGGCAATCAAACGCAAGAGAATAGTTTCATCTACGTGAGTTTTTCCGATGAAATGCTCGTTTCGGTTTCATTGTTTGATTTTCTGTTTAGATTTTCAGTTTTTAGGTTTGTATTGCTGTTGATTTTATGTTTGAGAACTGTGATTGAAGTTGCGGTCGGCTAATTGATCTTAGAAATGATTAAGTGAAGTGCGAGCTAGTTAATTACGCTATTTCGTTGCTCTGATTTGATATCGAATTGAAGTTAGCTACTCTTGAAGAACTTCTAGTTTGATGTAGTGTGAATTTGTTGTGGTTTTTCATAAAATAGGCTTAAATGAAAATATATACAACACGAACACGGATATGAAATGCGGATCACTAGTAAAGTGAAGTGTCCGTGTAACATAGTTAGAAACGAGTAAAGCATTCTAGAAACAATTAAGTGAACTTCTGGCTAGTTCATCTAGCAATTTCTCTTCGTTTGATTACTGTAATTGAAGTTGTGGTCGGCTAATCGCTCTTAGAAATGATTAAGTGAAGTGTTCGCTTGTTAATTACACGATTTCTTTGGTCCGATTTGATATTGAATTGAAGTTAGCTACTGTTGAAGAACTTCTAGTTTGATTTAGTGTGAATTGTTTCATGTATGTGAGTTTTTCGTACGAAATGCTCGTTTCGTTTTGATTGGTTGATTTTCTGTTTAGATCGTGAGTTTATGGATTTGTATTTCTTTAGTTGATGACTGTGATTGCTGTTGATTTCTTTGTTTCAGAACTATGATTGAAGTTGAGGTTGGCCAATTGCTCTTAGAAATGATTAAGTGAAGTGTCTGTGTATTTGATGCTTTTGATGACTGTAATAGTCGTTGGTTTATGTTTGAGAACTATGATTGAAGTTGCAGTTGGCCAATCACTCTTAGAAAAGAGTGAAGCATTCTAGAAATGATTAAGTGAAGTTCTTGCTAGTTATTATGTGATTTCTTTCGTTTGATTTGATATCAAATTGAAGTTAGCTACTGTTGAAGAACTTCTAGTTTGATGTAGTGTGAATTTGCTGTGGTTTTCGTGCAAAATGCTTGTTTCTGGTTGATTTTCTGTTTAGATTTTTTACTATTTTCAAGTTTTTTAGGTTCTGATGGTCTATTTGACACTTTTGATGACTGTAATAGTCGTTGATTAATTTATGTTTGACAAGTATAATTGCAGTTGCAGTGAGCCAGTCACTCTAGAATCTAGCATATGTTGCTAATACACAGTTACGGACACAAGAAAAGCTGTATCTAAAACATAACCTTCCTAAATGGGCTTAAAATGAAAACGCATATACAACACGGACACGGTATGAAATGCAGAAACACTAGTAAAACTGAAGTGTCCGTGTAACATAGTTAGAAACGAGTAAAGCATTCTAGGAACGGTTAAGTGAATTTCTGGCTAGTTCATTATGCGATTTCTTTTGTTTGAAGTTAGCTACTCTTAAATGGTTTATAGTTTGATGTTGTGTGAACTTATTGGGGTTTGATGAAAGATTTTCTATGCAATAATGTGCAGGTGCCTCCCAGAGGAAGGGCACAACAACAAGACAGAAAAGTCCAGTGCTATGAACCTGCAACCATGAAATACTTGGGATTTTTCCCTGCTTTGTCACCTGCTGAGGTTAGATATGATATGCAAATTACAAAAGCGAATACTTTCTATCTGTGTGTATATGTGTGCATGTGTGATGTGGATACATCTCATGTTTTGGCTGTTACTGTTAGGCAGGTCAAGGAACGGGTTGCGCATGCAAGGAAGGCTCAGAAAGTATGGGCAAAAAGCAGCTTCAAGCAAAGACGTCAGTTTTTGAGGATACTTTTGAAGTATATTATTGAACACCAAGAGCTTATATGCGAGTAAGAAATGGAATATACATACTATTTCTTATCACTCATCATGATTATTCTTTTAGTTATTTCTTTTTTTGAAGTAAAATAAAATTCATGTACTTGTTAGACTGTACTGGCTCAGCATGAGCTCAAATATTAATGAGGACTAAAAGAGAAATAAGGATAAGAACTAGAAAATGCCAATATCAGTGAATGCTTTTATTAAATCCAGGAAGTTGGGTTGTGAATGATTTTCTTTTCTTTCTTTCCCCTTGACTAGAGTTTGATTGGACTGCATAGAGATGCTGTTGTATATACTATTACATGCTTCTTTTCTCATTCCATGCTACCATTTATGTGTTGTTCTGTGTCTAATTCATGGTTATTTTCATTAGAGTGTCTTCCCGTGATACTGGAAAAACAATGGTGGATGCCTCTCTAGGAGAAATAATGACAACATGTGAAAAGATAACTTGGCTTATTTCGGAGGGTGAGAAGTGGCTGAAGCCCGAATACAGGTGTGTATATCTATGCAATCAGATTCTGTTTTTTAAGACCAAATTATTCGCTTGACTGTATCCCTCAAATGTTGCTCTGCCCTTAGGTTTTGGCACACTGCACATTCCCCTTTTATTTCATTTTCTAAATGTTTGCAGATCTTGTGGGAGATCAATGCTTCACAAGAAATCCAAAGTCGAGTTCCATCCTCTTGGTGTCATTGGTGCCATAGTGTCTTGGAACTATCCTTTCCATAATATATTTAATCCAATGCTTGCAGCAGTCTTTTCAGGAAACGGTATTGTGATTAAGGTATGTAGCTTTTTACTTCTTTATGTATTTCAATTTCACTGAACTTTATATGTTGTATATCGTGTATAAATGGATGAAGGTTCATATATTAGTAACAGTAAGCTATTTCTCATATTTCAGTATCTAGGAAGTTAATGTATGTCATTTGCTTCCATGTTACCATGGCTAGATCTATGTGCACATGTCTCTTCTATGATTTTGAGGGCTGTTCTCTTTCTCTTGATCTCTTTCTGGAGAAGTAGGGAGAAAAATGACATAGAATACACTTGCAAGCGCAGGTCTCAGAACATGCAAGTTGGTCAGGATGTTTCTACTTTCGAATAATCCAAGCTGCACTTGCTGCTGTGGGAGCTCCAGAAAATCTGGTTGACATAATAACAGGGTATGTTCTTTCCGATAACGCGCTAGAAATGTTCATATTTTCTTTCTAATAAGCTAACAATTATGTTTTCAATAGATTTGCTGAAACGGGAGAAGCGCTCGTGTCTTCAGCTGACAAAATCATTTTTGTTGGATCACCTGGTGTGGGTAAAGTGGTATGAATTTCTGAACTATCTTAGTGTGCCTATTTTTTACGTGTTTCTTAAGTAACCTTGCCAATTATCTAGTTAAATCATTGTTCTTTTTCAAGCAATTGCAATTAAATTAAGAAAGACTCTGGCTGACTGGCAGATGCCAATAATTTTTTTCATGGTTGATGCCAGATAACTCTTTTGCTTAATTCTTGTTCCTTAAAGTATTTTTCAATTGATAGCGTGTATTATTCAAAGTGACTGGCAGAAAACTTTACATTGTGTGAATGTGATGGAAATATTTCTCTTTGAAGCCCCTGCATGCTATTCTTTCCTTTAACTATCACAGCCATCTTTTGCTTAAGTGTTTACATTGCTTACTGGATGAAAATTTTACCTTATTGTAGATAATGAGAAATGCTTCCAACACACTTGTACCTGTTACACTTGAGCTTGGTGGAAAAGATGCATTCATTGTGTGTGAAGATGTGGACGTGCCTCAGGTATGAATTCGTCCTGCTTGCTCTGACTTCTTGTTAACTTGAATGTTTCTTTGGGACCCACGCATTGTTTTATCCTATGTAGGTCGCACAAGTTGCTGTGAGGGCTGCTCTTCAATCAAGTGGGCAGAACTGTGCCGGAGCTGAGAGATTTTATGTTCATAAAGACGTATACTCTTCATTTGTCAGTGAAATTACTAAGATTGTAAAATCTGTTTCAGCTGTAAGTGCTTATTTGATGCTCAGAAGGTTCTTCATTTGTCAGTGAAATTACTAAGATTGAAAATCTGTTTCAGTTGTAAGTGCTTAATGTTCAGAAACCCTCTCCTGAATTACAACCTTGTCTCTGTGCCTTACTTAATGATCTTTTCCCTTCTATATACATGTTCGTTTTTGCACCGGAAATAATGACCAACTTCTTGCATCAATAGGCACATAACTCTGTATATGTCTATGCCTTCAGTGGGCATGCATATGTGTTTCACTTGTTAAGTCCACTACTGAAATAGCATTATAAGTTTGTAACTTCTTAATTTAGCAACAGAATGAAATAATAGAAGTGGCCTCGTGCACTGCACTGCAGTCTATTATGTCAAATTGGTCTTTCTTTTTTCTATACATGTGAAGAACAATTACAAAAGAAAAGTAGACCGCTGAACAATGGTATAGGTGCATGTATTTGCAAATTAAAACTAAGAGTGAGGCTACAAGGTCAAGCTAAAGATGTCTGGGAGATAGTTCTGACATATCGTTGTTTTATTTCAGCATGTCTTCTATATTTTATAATTTAGATTTTCTATTTGGAATCTGCACAAGGAAACTAAGGGGTTCTCATTAATATTAGGATTGGCTTGCTTGTTTTCCTATAAGGGTTAGGGTATGCTTTTTTTATCGTAATTGTTATATATATAGTTATATAGTAAGTGCTTATGTTTCCTCGACAAACTGTTATATATCTATGTTTCTTGACTTTGAAGAGTTACAAATCATGTGCATTGCTCTCCCCCTACTGTACTATTTTGCTGCTGACAATCAAATTGAATTTCTTGAAATGGGTAAAAGTTTTGCAGCGATGATCATCTATTTGCCCTTGTTACCTTATTCTCAAATGCTATTGTCCTGGCTGACTAGTGTGATGCAAGTGAAATTTCTGTGCTTAAAGTTACTAACTCATATCTCTATATGACATTGCTTCACCTATAATGCTGGCTTTTCAGGGGCCACCACTTCTTGGAAGGTATGATATGGGCGCAATATGTTTACAAGAGCATTCCGAAAGGCTTCAAAATCTTGTGAATGATGCCATTGACAAAGGAGCAGAAATTGTTGCTCGAGGAAGTTTTGGTCATTTAGGTGAAGGTGCAGTTGATCAGTATTTCCCTCCCACCGTGCTTGTGAATGTAAATCACACAATGAAATTGATGCAAGAGGAGGTAATAGGACTTCTGAAAATATAAAAGATAAAAATGCATTTGCATTGTCTATAAGCCTTAATCATGTGCCATGCATATAATTTCTCTTCTCTACTATGTTGTATGTAATCTTTAAATTCAAAGGGTTTCACATTTTTTCCGGAACCAAAACTCTTGGAAACTTGTATGAAGCATTTTGTGACATAGTTCTCTAATTTAAGAAAATTAAAACTCGTTTCTTATGATTTTGGAAACCTGTTTCTTAAGATACATTGTGTTTTCAGGAGTAGATAAATTTTAATCACATATACATTGAATTCTTAATTTTCATCATTTTCGACAAGCTTTCGAAATGAAAGAAAAAAGCTTTTTCCTTTATTATATGACTTGTATTTTCTTAATGTATAGATGTAAAAAAATTAAACACGCATCCTTCTAATTTCAAAAATTTACAGATATATTCTTGTATTTTGGGTTTTAACCCATTCCCCTCACGTTTCTGTTTTCTGTATTTCTTTCTAAACATTGCTTCTCGGTGTGTTTCAGTTTCTGCTGCCATTTTTATATTACATAGAATCTCTGTATGATACCATCAGAAGGTTCTTTTTGTTTTCCATCATACGACCACTTGTTTGCTTATCTAGAGCATGTGTCATCTGTATATTATTCGAAATGGGTGGTGCCTGCTAAATCTAATAAAATTTGTGCTCAATATAGGCTTTTGGACCCATCATGCCGATAATGAAATTCAGCACAGATGAAGAGGTCATCAGGCTTGCAAATGACTCTAGATATGGACTTGGCTGTGCTGTTTTTTCTGGTAAACAACACCGAGCCAAAGATATTGCTTCTCAGATACACTGTGGAGTTGCTGCAATTAATGACTTTGCTTCAAGTTACATGTGTCAGGTAATCTCTCTATCCAAATGTTATGTAAACATTTTATAATGGAAAATAATTATAGCTTGTAGCCATAGTTGTCAATGTCATGTTGCAAGTTCAAAAGGTTCTAGCTCTAGGCATGTCGTTTGAGAAGCCAAAATGGCCCTCTACAGTTTATAGGCGAGATTAGTTTTGTCCAAATCGAATTTGAAGCAACACAACCTTTAACTTGGCAAATATTTGATAAATTAGTCAAACTATCATAAGAGTGGGATAAAGAAATCACAAAGGCTTTATGTCCTAACTAAGTGGCCATTTATATATTCAATATTAGCTCTTGTCCTCTAAATTCTTCAATTCTTGAGAAAACTGCCAAAAAATGCAGACGAGTTTGTTTCTAATACCACAAGATCTTAAATGTTTAGAGTTTGGCGTGGACAAATATGATTTCCAATATCAAATGTTGAAATGTATATACTTAGGATGCAGAAGCTTAACATTTTGTTTCTTACACTTTTAAAATATTGTCAAGTTAAATGCTGAGTTGATTCTTAAAATTTGATGTGGACTTAATCGTTCTTGCCTGTCAACTTTAAGACCATTTTGACCATTAATTCATTCAAATGGAGATTGTTTCTTTTGATGACTTGGGGAACTCATTAAGTAGAATCAGTTCCTAAACATTACTGTATTCATAAACACGTTTCCATGTAAAATTGCCTTACTGAATTTATATCTTCATAAAGGACTAGTATAGTCCTTGAACTCAGCATACAAGGTAAAGCTGGTGCAATATGAACTTTACGTATTTATTCTATCCCTTGGCTTGTTGGTAAAAAAAGAGAGGATACACATCGATATATTATTCATGAGGTAAATTGCTACCGTCACTAAAGTTTGGAGTCTTTTTTGATTAGTTATTTTTTTTCCCCTTTTCTTTTGGAGAAAACCATTGAATTTCGCATTTGGTTTTATTAAAGTCATTCAAGCCAATTTTTGTATAAAAACTCAATCGAAGTTGATGTGGCAAAAAAGATAGTTGATTATATACCGATTAAGCATCAAGTAAAATGAGGATGCTATTATATAAAAAAAATTTTGGCCAAGGATGTGCCACGTGGTAGCATCAAGTAGGACATGTTTAGGTGGTCTGTGATATACTGTCTTCTATGTCACATCAATGTAACGATGAGGTTTTCCTTGGCTGGAATGTTTTATGAAAATTCAATGTGAATTTCAGTGATTTTATCGAAAGAAAATGTAGTCCAGTGATTTTTCCAAAACAGACCCGAAACATAAATGACTATTGATTTGTTTTTTGAACATGGTGAAATTCTGATATTGGCACATAAATTTTAGATTCATTTGACCATGTGTACCAAGACATGGGTTCTATTCATTTGTAAAGTTCATTTTGTACCTCTCTTTGACCCTTATAACCAAGTTTTAAGTATTCAACTATTAACACTTTTGTTGTGACTTGGTGTTTCAGTCCTTGCCATTTGGTGGTGTGAAAGACAGCGGCTTTGGGAGATTTGCGGGAATAGAAGGTCTGAGAGCTTGCTGTCTTGTAAAGTCAGTTGTTGAGGATAGATGGTGGCCTTACATCAAAACTGTAATCCCAAAGCCTATTCAGGTTAGCTTTTTGAGAATCTCTTTGTAGTTTTTGTATAATACACGGGGTAACTTATATTCACGGTGAATAACATTGCTAACGTTATGTGCCGTAAGCTTCATGTCTTGACATAGAATCATTGAACTTTACATTATTACAACTTTAAAGTCCAAATCAACAAAATTTCTTTTGAAAGGTGGTCAAAATGATGACAGTAAAGTAGGTAGTATTTGATTATAGTTAATGATGACGTGAATAAAGAATGGATGATAATCAAATACTACTTGATGTGAATAAAGAGTCAGTGATTTACACAAAATTGTCTAGGTCATCATTTCATTAAACTATTAACGGATGTTTTTATTGATTTGAATTTTAATGTTAGTAATATAAAGTTCAAGAACGTAAATGAAGTTTATGAGCCATAATGATGTCAATAGCGTGATAGTTGAAGGTCGTTGATGTTTTTTTCTTTACTGAATTGCTTCTCCTGCAAATTACAGTACCCTGTTTCAGAGAATGGCTTTGACTTCCAGATATCACTTGTAGAAACACTGTATGGTTTGAACATATGGGATCGTTTGCGAGCTTTAGTCAACGTATTGAAGTTACTATCCGATCAAAATGCCAGCAGCAACAAGCGAAATGACTAGGATTCAAAACTAGTGATATTATTTTAGAATCTTTTGTAACTTGTACCAGGGCTCTCACATTAGCATCCTTTTAGTCGGCCGGTTTCGTTCGCTTCCAAATCAAAACATATTTTTCTCAGTGATACTAACCATCCATCCACTTATTATCCAAGTTTTGTATCATTGAAGTATTTCTCGGAAATGGCACAAGGATAAACCAAATAGCTTCAGTTTTTTCTGCACTTTTAGCTGTTGATACTACCTGCTGCCATATTTTACGACATTCAAAACAAGTATGTGTGGGATAGATTTGGGGTGGAACTTGCCACATAAGCATCGAACACTGACATTTCAAACTGGAACTGTGTTGTAGAACAAGTGTGGGATATATTTGGGGTGGAAATTTAAAATTCTGTATTGTAATATATCTTACATTGATAGTAAACTAATGTTTGATCTTTTGGAAAAAGTTAAATTTTGTCTCTCTTAGTATTGAGAATTCAGTTTTGTCTGGTCATATAAAGCAGTTGAATTATGTTCTTATGGCATACGTACTAGTAGTTCAATTACATGTCTTCCATAGTCATTAATTTAACCTTTGTATCCTTAATCTTTTATTGCATTTCATGAATCAATATCTTGATTGTCATACTAATAATGGATACCCTTACTAAATTCTTAGTGAAAGTAACAAGGTAACCTTGTGATTTCGCCAACAGTATTGAAATAAAACTGAAACAAAAATAAACGAGTCGGCAGCAGAGCAAACTTTGAAAGACATCATGCCTGACATTGATCATTTTGCATAATGACCGCACTTCTAATACAGTATTATCCCATAAAATATGCATTTTTTTTCCGGATTAATGATGAATTATTTTCTGAACTAGATCTAATATACTAACGTTTTAATATATCAATATTTACAACAATGTGGAATTATTAAAGTTATAGCAATTGAATACCCAATTCATTAATCACTTCGTCAATGTAAAAGAACTGAAAGTTTTCAAGGGACTAAGGAGCAAGGAACAATAAAATCTTTCACCATAGAACTTGCATTTTCGAAAGCTAAATTGTGCATTATCAGGGAATTTAACATGGTTATTTCGCCCCGGGCAAGAGTTAAATTTTCACAAAATTGGAGTGTCCAAGTTTACCATCATCATACAAAATAGTCCAATTTTCCCCACCTAGTAGAAAATTTTAGCTCAATTTTAACTTATAAGAAAATGTCATCGGGATTCGGAACATAAAAAGAAAAAGTTGAGCTAGATTGTCTACCAAGAGGATCATTCAAGCTGTATTGCATGATCAGGATAAAATAGAATTTTCCGAAAAGGATGTGTAGATTGTAGTCTCACCCCATGGACCAATAACTTACAGCTATAACACAAACACGGATGGCTTCTATTTTGTCGGATACTATTCGTACCTTAGCGCGCGAGATATCTCCCACGAAACATTTTCCGTTTCTTGAAGGTTTAGACTCTGATGGCCATAACCCTGTCTCTTGCTATTTACTAATGCAACAATAAAGCTCTCATTCTCTAATGAAGAAGGGTACATATATTGCTCGTCCTACAATTGTAAATCACAGAGAAACATAAGAAACTTTAAGGAAAAACTGATCCTTAAACTATATTTTGATGCCATTCGATAAATAATAATATTGTGACACATTGATGTAGATGGAATCTCATCGTGAGAGAAACCAGTGGCGTAAATGTGCTTTTTATCGATATAAATATTGGCAAAGAAAAGCATGGCCTCAATGAGTTGAGATAGAGCATTACCTCAGGGAGATCAGAGAATTCATCTGGTGATATTTGCAGCAACTCTGCAGCAGTTTGACCAGTACACCATGAAAAAATCTTGGCATTGTCATCCGCAAGAGTGATTTTCAAGTCGAAAGTGCGGACAACTTCTTCATTACAATCACAATGACAGAAACTGCATTGAATAGCCCCACTAGACATTTTATTGACAACATGACCACAAAGAGAGTGTGAATATCTTGTATTAACATGACATTGATCGACTTGGTCAAGACGAACTCGACAAATCTGCACAGATAGGAAAAATTAATACAAATCAGGATATGAATTTTAGTGTAGAACTGCTATTGCACCTAGAAAATGGTTCAAATTATAAAGGTTTTTCAGTTAGAAGAGCTAAAAAAATGGTTGATTATTAGGTGGACATAGGAGATTTTGTTATTTGCTGATAAAGATACGAAAATAAGAAAAAAAAAAAGCAAGATGCGTCGAGCCAGCAATTCTTTCTAACTACAATTCTGTCAAATGTGACCGAGTTTCATATAAAATAGAATTTCACCATGTTCAACGACATAAGTTATCGTGGATTTAGAGAATGATTGACACTTTTAAGGAATTTAAGACAGAAGCATAGAAAAACATAAACATCAAATGCAAGTCAGAATTTGTAGAAAGCATACATATGTACAACTAGCATCACTGGATAGATCAGAGAGGCGAGATAATCTTTGAAGACAAGAAGAGTTTAACAGTGCTGGCAGGCAACTGAGATTCACAAAGGAAGCAGCAGCATCATTCTCATACCAAGATAGTTCAAAACTGCCAAGTAATGTAAACAAGTTAGAATATACATATGTAAAAATGTATATAGTGGCTGAAAATAAACAGTGAACCATGGAGATTCGGGATAAATATCTATGTGAAGTGTAAACTCCTAATACTAAAACGTACAAGTAATCTAGAGTGATGAAAATAAGTAACTTAATCATAGTTGTTTGCTTACCAATTTTGTTTTGTCTTGTAGCATGACAAGCCTGATATATAAACTGTATGACCCAGGCCCAATCTCCCCAGAGACCTGATGGAAAAGACCACTTCAGAATAAGCTTTTAGAATTATATTGGTGCTGTAGTACCACAATGATTACCGTAGTTATTACCAAGATCTAGTAAAGTGTAGCTTTGCCCGAATTGCTCCAGTACTATCTTCAATATTTAAAATGAAAACAACTTTGGTAGGACTTCTCTCACAGAAAATGTCTGTAACTATACCATAGAGGCTTATCCCAGTCATCTTCTCATGAAGATCAGCCACATATGACTGCAAAACTTAGAAAAGAAAAGTGAGGCAAGTTGTCAATGATTAGCCAAACCTCAAGTTAGCCAATGCTTGCATGTATGAAACTAAAGCTACATGTAAGGCTTAGGTGGCTGTGCTATAGGTCCAAGTATAAGTTCAGGGTGCCAAACTGCAACAAGTCACTGGTTTAGGTGAGTAATTATGGTTAAGCCTACACGTAAAGATGTCCTTATGGCCTAATAATCACCTGGTCAAGGTTAACAACTTAACATAGGAGAGTTTGAAATAGAATAGAATCAGGATTCAGGACATCATTTCTTTTCACAATATTAACATCAAGTGCGTCGCCAATAAGACAGTAAGGTAATATAACTATACAGTATCTATTCTGAATTGAGCGTTTCGTTTGGACAGTTAAAACTTAAAACATAATCACATACATCATGCAATTATGATAAATCCTTCAAATGATACTCTACTTTGACTGCCCCACAAGTACTGGATATTTGAACATGCAAAAAGGTCAAACTTCGTATTGAATGATTAGTATTCCAGACACTCACTTGGAAAGGACAATTGCTGAAGTCAATAGACCCCTGAGAATCACAGGGCAGTGTCACTTGTGAAACTTTAAATCCCTGACTGGGCTCTAATGTACTCATCAGTCTTGAACCTTGATGACGGTTTTGTGTCAGGGGTATATAGACCTTAGAAACAGAATAACAAAGTTAATTCGGCGCTTTAAATGTGAAAAAAAGGTGTTGTAAAACCAACTACTTACTTGCTCTTCGCTCTGAAGAAAAGGCACTAAATATAATTGTGTGGCTGTGCCATATTCAAGACAGAACTCACTCATTGTTTCAACTGCACTTTCTTTTGAACTTGCTATATATGGTCTATCAAGTGCAAGCATACTTCCAACGCTGAAATTAATTAAGGCATCAATAAGGTGAAGAAAATATCACATATACAACCCAATGCCAGGACACAATATACCTGAAAAGGTTCGCCAGAACAATCTGATCTCCCCATAAGAGAAATTTTATCTGGACGCCGTCATTGTCAACTAGAGTGATCTGTTTCCTATTCAAATTACCAAATGCGCCTTGAACCTCCATTGACTCTATAGATTCAATCCTGCATACATTATGGAATATTATACAAGAACATTTGAAGGAAAACCTACTGTTTCTTCATAAAGTATCTAAGCAATTATAAATATCATCTTGGGTAAACATTTCCTGTCTTCAATTAAAAATTATGATATAAAATCAGATATGTATCTGGAGTTCACATTATTGTTATTGCCTTCATTGCTAATCTAAACAACAAAACAAAGCAACGCATAGTCGTGCGATAATCAGCTTATGAAATACCTGCTAATAACATACAACTCTAAATCTAATTTGTAATTTGTGGCAAGTCAAAAAGTTTACCTAGCATATAAACAGTAAGGGACGCCACTGTTAGCCTCACTAAGAGAAATAGAAGAGAAGGAATCTGAACAAAATTGAGCTGCAATCAGCATGGCATCATCATCCTGATCCTGCAATATTGAAATTGATATTGCAACTATTTCAGAAGATCTAAATATGGAAATTATCAGTCAAATGCAAAATATCAGGATCCATCATAAATAATAGCATTCTGGGAAGAAGGAACGGCAGGAGGAAAAAAGTCAAAGAAAGGGAAATATGATTACATCATCCAACAATATCACAAGATATTCTGTAGGTAAAAGTCGGAGATAACCAGATCCTTCTCTCGCTGTTCGTAGATAGCAACCTGTGAGAAAAACCTCCCTCCCCTTCTTCAAGATTCCATGTTGAGGATCCACCAAGTCATAGTATCTAACAGAGAAAAAGTGGCACAAGTTCAGCGTGCATGATTAAACTGTAGGTCTCTCAATAACAGTGACAACCTGAGAAAAATATTTGGATCATGAGGGAAAAACTGAAGTAGCGAATTTGCAAACTGTTTAGTGCATTGTATGTTCATAAATAGGGATAGCAGTTCCACAGAAGCAAATTTGCAGGTTTAAAGGAAACCTTTTAAAGTAATTGAATAATTCACATATTCCTTTTCTTTTATCTTGTGAAATTAATAACTACTTGAAATCATCGCAACTAAACAGGCAAACAGATGCAATATAAAGCATATCGTGTTAATAAGTTCACTGAACATGCGAGAAATTAAGTTAAAGAACAGAAGCGGAAGCGGTACTGCAACAATAGCTCAACATTATCTTTTATATAATGCATTTGAATGGCAAGTCAACTAATAAGACACATTTACAGTCAGTCAGATAACTACCTTCGGTGGAGATAAAGATCAATGGTATTTGAACTCCAAAAATCTCCCAAAGTGAGCATGTAGATGTTTGTACCTAAAGGAAAAATTAAAAAGTGTTGAAACAATGTCCGTAATATAAAGGAAAATGCTTAAAAGAATAAATCAACAATTCAAAACTTTCAGTTTACGGTGATACCTGGAAGTTCAAAAGTGTTAACAACTATAGCTTCCAAATTGCTATTTAGTGATAGAAAATTCTTCTCATAGATAGAGTCAATCGTTACAGTATTAGGCAACTTAGTTCTCTTGTGTTTCTTCTTCAACTTGTTGATAATTTCTGGCCTTCTCTTCGGTGCACCGGTCCTGTGTTGCTCACTCCATGCCTGCAGAGATCAATAACACTGAATAACAAATCAACAGACAATATTAGAAGCTCAACAGGATTTCACACGAATATCCAGATTAACAACATTTCTATGAATTTTAAACTGAATCGAACAAAATCAGAGGTGAAGAGAAGCATGTAAACTCTAAAACGCTAATAAAACTTAAGTTTTTACAGTCCACCTTTGAGTTTGAGAAATGCAGTAACAATTTAACAGTCAAGAGAACTTCAGACCTTACCAGAGGTCAATAATACCGAATACAAAATTAACGCAAAATAATTAGAACCTCGAGAGAATTTCACACCAAATTCTCTGAGCAACAACTTGTCTATGGATTTTACAGCAAATCGAACAAAATCAGTAGTGAAGAGAAACAAAGAAGAGCAAAAATGTTACTAAAACCTAACTTTTCATAATACAACTTTGCATTTGAGAAACGCAGTAACAATTTATCAGACAAGAGGACTTCACACCTGAGCAGAGATCAATAACACCAAATACAAAATCAACACAAAAAAGTTAGAACCTCAAGAGAATTTCACACGAATTTTCCTTAGCAACAATATGTCCATGGATTTCATAGCGAATCGGAAAAAATCAATGGTGAAGAGAAGCACAGAAGCTAAAAAATGTGAATAAAACCTAAGCTTTCATGTTCTTCCTTTGCGTTTGAGAAATGCAGTAACAATTTAACAGTCAAGAGAACTTCACACGCCTGCAAAGATTAAAAAAACAATGAATACGAAACCAACGCAAAAAAAATTAGAACCTCAAGACAATTTCACGCGAATTTTCCTCTGCAACTTGGCCAGAGCAGCATGTCTATGGATTTTATAGTGAAATCGAACAAAATCAGTAGTGAAGAGAAGCAAAGAAACTCTAAAATGTTAGTAAAACCTAACTTTTCACAATACGCCTTTGAAAGTGAGAAACGTAGTAACAACTTTACAGTCAATTGAACAAAATCTCATCTCCTACATTTCACCGGCGAGCAATAGGTAGAGATCTGAAAGTAGTATAGCAGCAGTCACTCGGCTAGAGCAACAACATGTCTATGGATTTTATAGTGAAATCTAACAAAATCAGTAGTGAAGAGACTCTAAAATGTTAATAAAACCTAAGTTTTCACGATCCGCCTTTGCGTTTGAGAAATGCAGCAACAATTTAACAGTCAAGAAAACAAAATCTCACGAATACGAAATCAACGCAAAATAATTAGAACACGCAAGAGATTTTCACACCAATTCTTCCAAGCAACAACATGTCTTTGGATTTTACAGTGAATCGAGCAAAATCAGCGGTGAAGAGAAACAAACAACTCTAAAATGTCAATAAACCTAACTTTTCATGATACACCTTTGCATTTGAGAAATGTAGTAACAATTTAACAATCAATTGAACAAAATCTCATCTCTTACGTCTTTGCGTTTGAGAAATGTAACAATTTAACAGTCAACAGAACTCCACACACCTGCCAAGATCAATACCACCGAAAACAAAATCAATGCAAAAAAAAGAAAAAATAGAACCTCAAGACAATTTCACACGAATTTTCCTCAGCAATAACATGTCTATGGATTTTAAACCGAATCGAACAAAATCAGTGGTGAAGAGAAGCACAGAAGCTAAAATATGTTACTCAAACCTAAGTTTTCACGATCCGCCTTTGCGTTTGAGAAATGTAGAATCAACTGAACAAAATCTCATCCTTAACATTTCAATCGGAGATTAAGCAACTACCTGAGAGAGATCTGAAAGAAGTATAGCAGCAGTAACTCCACTAGAATACGCTATACATGTTTTGAGTATCCGTGACACGATCCAGCTCCAGCCGGGACCCGTGTTTTCCGTTTCACCGGAGCCTCCGATATCGCCTTCTTCTCCGGGAATCAGCACCGACCTAGCGCAGTCGATGAATGTAAGAAACGGATCTTCTTCATCCTCTCGCCGGCGATCTTTCTCGTCGATTTCCATGAGCGAGTCTCAGAAGCACTGCTAGAAAACCTCCCCTAAATCGCGCTTTCTAGGAGATGTTTTGGCGCGGATTTTTAATTTTATTGAATTTATTTTTCAGTTTCCTACTATACAAGCTCAGTCAAAAACTCGGGCTCTATCTTCTATAAAAAAAAAATAAATCGTGCTCTATCCACAATATTTAGTTAGTAACACAAACTTTTGAGGATAAGTATCATTTACAAAAAATTTGACGCTAATCCAGTGTTAAATTGGTCGCACATTATGGTACACGACGCATTTGAACGAAATAAGTTATTTTGTCGCGAATGATCAAACATTTTACACGACGCAATTTAATGCTAAATAAGCCATTTTGTCGCGCAATGAAATTTTACACGACGAAAACTTTTTCATAATAACAATTTTGACGCGAATGAAATTTCAGACGACGAAATTTTTTGCAAAGAAAGGCATTTTGTCCCAAGAACTTTTACGACGAAAGTTTGTAAATTTGTTGCGAGTGACATTTTAAACGACGAACTTTTATCAAATTTTGTCGCGAATGACATTTTATACGACGAAGGTTTCTCATTTTTGTTGGAATTGAATTTTTACACGACGAATTTTCAAATAAGCAATTTGTCGCGAATGATATTTCACACGACGAAGTTTTTTCGAAATAAACCATTTTGTCGCGAATGATATTTAAAACGACGAATGTTTTCTAATTTGGTCGCGAATAATATTTTAAACGACGAAAGTTTTTATTTTTGTCGCGATTTAAATTTTACACGACGCATACCAAATAAGCAATTTGTCGCGAAAGATATTTTACACGACGAAGTATATTGCAAAATAAAGGATTTGTCGCGAATGAAATTTTGCACGACGCAAAATATTGCAAAACCGGCCATTTGTCGCGAATGATGTTTTACACGACGAAATTTATTGCAAAATAAGCTATTTTGTCGCGAATGACATTTTACACGACACAGTTTATTGCAAAATAAGCCATTTTGTCACCACTTAAACAATTATATTCCATTAGCGACGATTTGTCCGTTGCAATAATATATTTTTGTTATTTTCTCAGAAATCCGCTACAAAATAGAAATGGCAATTTTGTAAAAAAATTGAAATCCAATTTGAAAACACTATAGTAGTTGTGGTTCATCTTTATACTATAAAAATAATTAGGGCTTTTTCTAATGGGCCAAACTGGGCCTGAGTAATGCAGAGTTCACACTTTTTTTTAAAGAAAATCTATAGTTTGAAAATAATTATTTTGATTTTTCTAAATTTTATAGATACAGTATAACTTTTGATTTGGAAAATCTCTATATAAATAATAGTCTATATATATGAGGATAACTTTCCAATTGTTATACAAAAATTTGGTCCCAAGTGTTGAAAATCTTTATTGCATCAACCTCTATATAGTTTTTAATAACTTCAAAATTGTTATACAAATAATCTGATCCCAAATGTATGACTATATTGATAATTTACTTATTGTTCTGTTCCGATCTATTCATTACTAAATTCATATTTTATAAAAAGTTAAAACCATTGATTGGACGACAGTGAATTTAAAGGATAAAAGCACATCTTCAGGGGGGCTGCGGCTAATGGTTGTCTGGATTTAAGAATGTTATGGAAAAGTCTTTTTGTTTTGATTTAAAAACGTTATGGAGAAGACTCTTTCTGCACGTGAAAATGTAATGTTGATACTGCAATTTTCTGGCGAGTTCTGCTTTAGGTGTCTGTATGAATTAAACTCTGGTTTTGGATTTTTGCAAATAAAAACATATTCTTTAGCTGTTGTTGGAGCTGTTAACTCGCATTGTCTCATTCTCGTTCTTTGTTCTTGAAAATTTATCTAACTAATCAATGGGTCCGTACAGAGGGAGTGGGTCATCCCCAGGAGGGATTATTACAGGATCCAGTCCTCGAGTAAAGTTTTGAGGATCCAAATCGTCTCATAAATTGCCCATCCCCAGTGCAGTTCTAGTGATCAAAAGAGTCAGTGAGTCATCAAGTACTTTATCAATGTATATATAGACATTATCTAGCAAGGAAAGGAATGATGGCAAAATAGCGTAGCAGAAATCCTCAGGAGCAGCAGAATTGAGGTGTTAGTTATGTAATTTACATAATGTTATCACACAAAATTACAAAAGCCCTCTTTAATTAACAATTACAGAACTCCAAAACTCTCACCCCTCGAGGGAAAAAATGGCACGAGGAATTGGAAAAGACGAGTGAGAAGAAAAATGATGCACCAGAAGAACAAATTTGAAGAGAAATGCCCACCAGAATGGTATCTCAGAGGGTGACCAGAAAATAGATAAAAAATATACTTTACACCGTCAGTCGTGCAATCTCCGTGATAAGACTCAAACTTCACGTTTCAGTGTCACACTGATGATCCCAACAGAAGATTTGGGCCGGTAATGTTCATCTGTGTCTACCTCCTCGATTTCCTGGATACAATTTTACAGACAAAAGCTTCCTTCAGAAATGACCTAGCTACACAAGACGGGATGACTCCAAATAGATCCAGAAGCAGAATTTTTCACATTTTTCATACCTGTACAACGTCTTCTCCCTTGATAACTCGTCCGAACACCATAAGCTTATCATTCAAATCTGGAATTGGTGCAGTGGTAATAAATAACTCAAAGCCTTCGTTGTCTTTCGCTTTTGAAGTTCCAAGCATGAAAGCCTCGTGCTTTGGACTGGTAAAACGCAATCTAGGAATTAACAATGCAGTAAATTGATGAGAAATTAATGGTACAAGCACAATTCTACGGTTTAAAAACCTTGTAGCAAGCCGACCACGGAGCTTCATTTTGGTAGGCCAATCTTCAGCAGCTTCAAGACCCGGGGAATGTCCTCCTTGAATTACATAATGTTTGATAACATGATGGAAAGGCATCCCTTTGAAGTACCCCTTTTGACTGCAAAGTCAGTTCAAAGAGAGAAAAAAGTCACTAAAATAAATAAAATTAGAAGCACTAACAAAACAATAATCCACAATCATAACAAAATACCACAAACAAAGCGGGAATGTGAAATTTCAGTTTCCAAAAACAAAAGGTCATTTGATTAATGTACAATAAATTTTATTTAATGCATATTCGATATATAGTAGCAATGAGGAAATTCAGTTTCCAGGCAGGCTTGGACACTGAAAAGTCTAGTTAATTGCATGATTTGTCTGAGAAACATGTTCATAATCTTGCTCAATAATTTCCAAGTTCATATACCATTCTTCTATAGAATGCATCCTTGGCCCCTGAATTATAACATCATGGCCCCTTCGTGTAACAAAAAACCATCGACTTCACATAAGTTAACACTGAAGTCCAAATCAAAGGAAACTCGTTAACAAACTAATGAAATGCTGATTTTGAACAAATTTGACAACATCATTAACTCTTTTATCCATGTCGCCACAAATTAAGGTCAAACGCCTATTTTCAGGTTATGATTTGATTAATTTTGAACATTTTCTTTAATTTACTTGATAATAACGTAGAGTTCAAGGATTTTCATGTCATGAAAACAAGTTTAGGGGCCATAATGTTAGTAACTCTATAGTTCAAGACCCATGGATGCATTTTACCCAACAAACTTCAGTTTATAAGAAACTAACAGTGGCATAAAGCACCAAAATGGCACAGGTCTTTACTCACCACAAGTCCAGAAACTTGTCCACAATCCCCGGAGCATTATCCTTGTGCAGTTCAACTGTAATATATCCCTTTGATGTATTCAGAATCTACAGTGGAATGTAACACCCAAACTAAACATATATAAAGAGTACAAATATTGGTACAGAATCGGGTATATAAACCAACAAGGTAAAAGAGACTGAACAAGAAAAAAAATCATAATTGGACTGCAGGCTACAGGACAATGGAACAAAAGGAAACTACTTGTTTATAGTCTACCTCATCTTGGTTAAAAGTAGTATAGTTCATACTCAAGAGGGATTCTACTGGGACCGCCATTTCTCGAAGATTGAGTGGCAGTTTTAGATAAGCTAACAAAACAAGTGTATCTGCTAAGCAAGTTGAAAATATGCTTTATTTAAGGTTTCTTGTATTTCAATATGGAGCTGCTTAGTGAATATAAATATTAGACCCAGATGTCTATTATAATTAATAGAAAATCCATACAGATAAAGAAAAGGAGGCAAGCACATTACAGCATAACTAGGAAGATCGTACTTCTTTGAATCTGCGAAAGCATCAGAGTTGTCCTGGATCAGGGAAAACAATCAGCCTACATGATTACATATTAAATTTTAAAATATAAAATTAAAATAGGAATTTGTATTTCTTTAACTTTAAAACATACCTCAAAATTTGATATGATGCTTCCTGTCTGGTCATTGGACCTGAAATAATTAAATCAAAACATATATTAAAAATCATTTATCAACTAGATGCTTAAATGGAGTCTATTTTGGACCAAAAAATAAAACCATAAATGCATCCAAGATAGAAAAGGACTATTTAATAAAGGACAAAGGTGAGACATCAAACCTCGGAGACCAATGCCTATATGTTGCAACCAGGGTCAATACGATCATGACAACAACTAAGTTGCACAGAATTATAGTGGTGCCACTTATACGAGTTGGCCCCTTCTTTCTTTTGCTTTGGACTAGCAAAGCCTGAGGTTTTATTCTTGCCATGAAGTATAACTTTGACTATTCCCTTTCTTGAATACGGTTTATGCAGACAAAACCTGCAGATTACAAAGAAAATACTTAACTAATGGACTAGGAGACAATATAAAGAGATGCTATATTTCAGACGATGCATTTGATCAAACTTCAAAGGTTGAATCTTCAAAATTCCAGGTGTTAATCACCTAATACGAACAAATATCGGGTAATATGGCACTACTTACATTATGACCCCTAAACTTCATTTTGTGACATAAAAAGTCCTGGACTTGATCATACTAACTTTGAAGTCCAAATCAAATAAAATCTGTTAAAAATTCACGAAATCGTGACCTAAAAGTAGGTGTTTGACCATAGTTTATGGTAACATGGGTAAAAGGATAGTCAACGATGTAGTTAAATTTGTCCAAGTGATTATTTCATCAGTTCTCTTAATCGCATGATTTTTAATTCAAATCAAACTTCAAAGGTTCAATCCTCAAAGTTCCAGGTGTTAATCACCTAGGATGAACAAATATCGGGTAGAACATATCCATGATCCCTAACTATGGCGCTACTAATGTTATGACCCCTAAACTTCATTCCATGACCATCAAAGTCCTGGAACTTTACTATATACTCAATTTGAAGTTCAAATCAAGTAAAATCTGTTAAAAATTTAACGAAATGATGACCTAAGAGAAGGTGTTTGACCATAGTTTATGGCGACACGGACAAAATAATAGTCAATGATGTAGTTAAACTTGTCTAAGTCATTAATTTCGTCAATTTCCTATGATTTGGACTTTTATGTTAGTATGATTTAAAGTTCAGAGATTTTAAGTCGCAAATGAAGTTTAGCAGCCATACAATTTCTAGCAATGAGTCAGACAACGATGTGTTTTGCAGTTTTACCCAACAGATAGCCTTAGTGTGGTAGCTATAGCCTGGATGCGAAAGCCAAAAAAATCAAGATTTGAGAGTACAAGTACTGTTATACCGTCCAACCATTATTCACAATCCCTAAAACTCACTTCAATAGAACAAAATAATGACACTGGTAACGCATAAATGCACTGTGTTGCACTAGTTTCATCTCTGAAGTAAACTACGGAACATATCCAAAGCAACAGTATGATCTCTGGCAGGGAAACACTCATTGAACTGAAAGCAAAGCCAAAAGCCCTAACCCTTGTCACATTTAGTAACATTTCAACCAACTCTGTTTCTTCTAACTTCTAAGTCAAAAACACAAAGTTAAATAAGTTCAACTCCTTGAACCTAAGGTCTCATACCCTGTCTGATTAAACAAATTGCTTCCAATAATCCCAAACAAATTGCCATTTCTGCATCTATCAATAAACCAAATGAGGAATACAGAAACCAGAGCCTAACACTAACAAGAATCCCAAACTAATGTCCCATTTTGCAAGTCCAACTAACTCTGTTTCTCCTAAGTCACAAACAAAGTTAAAGAAGCTCATTTCCTTGAACTGAAGGTCTCATACCCAGTCTAATTATATAATTAGCTACGAATCCCAAATAGCAATTTCTGCATCTATCAATAAAAATCACACCCGAACGTGAACTTTCTAAATCGGAAAACATCCTAACCATATGCAAAAACGACAGTTTTCCAGTCAGTAAAATTGAGCTCGACCGCTGAACCATCAACCTCAGATCCATATAACTACTTCCCAAAATCCACAATTCATCACCTATCTTCAACTTTCATACTCTCGTTCATTAAAATAATAACAAATCTGTGGCGTCTTAAGTTAACATAATTTCTAACCAGCAAAAGAACAAAATCACAACTACAAAAAATAGCTTTCAAAAGAAATTCAAAACCTGAAGATTAAAGATACAGTTATTTTATACCCTGTCTAATCAAATTGCGTAGCTAGTTAAGTTTGTTGCCTTAAATATAAGGTCTCGTACCCTGTCTAATTACCATTTGCTTCCATTCCTAACTAATTAAATAACCATTTCTGCATCTATCAATAGAAAAAAAATGAGGCATTCAAAATCAAACCCTAAAACAAACATTCTAAATCAGCAAATACCACAATCATATGCAAAAGCATCAATCCTCCATCGAGTTCACAGCTCAACCATCAATCTCAGATCCATATAATACACAATTCATCACTCAACCTCAACTTATATACTCTCCTCCAATAGCACTGCTTTAAACGACGAACACATTGACCGCCTAGACACTCAAAACCGAGACTCCGACTGGACAAATCTGACCGCCCAGGTTCAAAAAAACCCGACTAATCACTCAATATACGCAACTAGACTCTGAAAGTCCTCAGCCGCCTTACGAGCGCCTAACGATTTTTAATACACTGTTCAATAGAATAATAACAGATCTGATGCATCTTAAGTTAACAAAATTTCTAATCAGCAAAATCACAACAAATTCAAAAAAGAAACTCAAAACTCAACAGTTAAAAACGTACCTCTAAAATCGATGAACTCAACAGTTCACCGGAAAATATGACCGTTAAAATCCAGATTAGGTGATGATAATTTTGAATTTTCTCCACCGTTTTCGTCTTGTTGGATAGACTCGACTCAACCTCGGGTCCTGATGATTATTCAGTTGAGATGAAAGTAATGGACGGTTGTGATTGAGTTTAGGTGACAGGATTGATCGCGGGAACGGCAGGGGACGGCGGACTTATATTACACTTTCACGTGCTTTTTAAACCGTGACGGCGTCAACTTTTTTGGTTTGGATAAATTGTAAAATAGATTCTGAAATACACATGAATAATTTAATTAAATCCATTTTGTATTTAACTCACTTTTAAATTTGGTAACATTATTTAATAGAAGTAATAAGGCAGTAATGTAGAAGTAAAATCAATGTATAAAATAGCATTAAATTTAGAATGTATGTTTAAAAAATTACACTAACTTTAATTAAATTATTACAAAATAGAATTCGCACATAATATAACATATATATATTATATATGCATGATTGTAAAGATGATTTGTATATATTTATACAATATTTACTAGAGGTAATATAAACAATGGTGCAAGTCAGAGTCAAATTGTATCATTGATATCGAAAGTAGTACCATTTTATCAACGTTAATTCCAAAAATGTACAAATTTACAAGTTGGATTTGAAATGATACTTTCTTTAAAATCTTAAAACTATTTTTGGTACTTCATCCACTAATAAAATAATCTAATTAGGTGGGGAAATGCTCAAGGTTCAACAATGAGAAAAAAACCCGAAACTATAAACAAACCACTCGACTAAAAGAGATGTCAAAAAAACTTCTTTTCAAATGATGTTTTATATATTTGCAAGTAGGAATGTCAATTTATGACACAACAACATGATTTGAGGACACTGTTCATTTGATACGATTGTCATTTTTTTGCCATCTACATATCATATAAAACCACGTAAATTATATAAAATCACGTTGATTGGTATAGTTGAGACATGTTTGGCAACGTAATCTGGTGATCCTTACTTCAGATGTTCATCACTCCAACAAATATCTGCGTTTTTTAATCCGATAACCTGAATCCGTTACATATGTGTTTTCTTTAGATTAATTATGGATTATTCTATCAATTTTATTTAAGTTTTGTCATCTGTTTCAGATGGGACTAGACTTGAATATTTGATCGCTGGGTTTATTGACAAACTCCTGAGGGTCTCTATTTGCTGGCACAAAAGAATGAAAATGCCATTAATTGAGGAAAAATTTCATGTATTGTTCATATTTTTGTTTTGAATATCAAAAGAATTAAAAAATTGGTAAATCACATGATTTTTCACTCATTACTTTGTTGAAATTTTATTTTATTTTCAAATTTTCCATTTGGATTTTAGAGTTAAGTACAGCTTATAAATACATACCACAAGTCCAGTTCTTTGAATTGTAAAATCAATCACAGAACTCTCCACCACTAGTGTTTCTTTGTCTCTTGAAAATAAATGACTATTTATCTAAATTTTTGTAGTAATTTCTTTTAATTCAATTTGACATTAAATTGATGTTTTTGTACTTATATTATTTTGTCGTATAATATTATTTAATTAGAAAATTATCGTAATAATCACTCACTTCGGAAATTTCATAATGTCAACGCCGTTTGCACAATAACGTGAGTTGTTAAATTTGTCGATCTCATAACAAAGTCATTAGAATAATTAACGAGTTAAGCATGAATTTAATAGCTGACTATGCTAAAAGGGACGAAACTTATAAGTTATGAACCATTGGTTGAAAGATAATCAATGAGTCTGATCGATCTGAACATTGCTTCAACTTTACTAGTGTGCTCAATGACTCTATTTTGGTCTCCCTAGAAATCTCCTGTAGTAGTACAAATATTAACATTTAATCTTTATGTGATATGATTTGGCAACATTTTGTGTATATTAATTTATAGCATTTTTTTCATGTGACAAGACTTATTGGTATTGATAACATCAAGATTCTCCTCATGATACATCAGTCTAAAAGGATATGATAAACGAGCTTTAAAATGGCTTTAGGGCATTGGACAATCGAAAGCTCCATGATCTAGAAGGTGCCCATGACAGGCCAACAACGTTGTTAACAATCCGAACGCTCGTGACATACCATGAGCATATGAGGTGCATCTTCTCTTCTACATGCGATCCATGGTGCCTAGTTGAATGCAATCGGGCAGATATCTTGTTATAGGTGCTGTCATCCTTAACGATAAGGAAGACATTGAGGTGATTGGCCATGTTGACGTACTTTCATATGGAGAGAAAGTAAGGATCAAGCTAACTGATATTTTTTTCTCTTAAGATAAGGGAAACAAAGGGAATAGACACGATATTGGGGTAACACTTTCCCTCTATAAATATGTTATATCGTCACTTAATGAGGTATTATATTCTTTATTCCTTAATATGGCATTTTATTACTTTCTATTTTACTATTCCTCAAATGATCGAGATTATTACAATGATCTAAGGAATGGATGAATAACTGCCACTAACTATATAGCTATGTTATTGACAGTTAATCAACCTGTTTGCTAATAACAGATTCTGTTATTTAGTTGGAATCTGTTTTACAGAATGCACAAATTAATATAACTCATTGATGAAATATTATCAAATGATCATATCCCAAGTTTGAATGCTATTGGCCAAATATGTAATAATCCTAACTATTACTATACTTATTTTATATATAAATTATGTGGAAATAGATTTATTTTTTCTTGAAAGGTATGTGAAAGTAGTTGGAGAATTTTTTTTTCTTTTAGTGTTCACTTTTTTACAACCATAAAATTTGAACCTATAACCTTACGCTCCTTAACAGAATGTAATAATTATCAAAATATTAATTGATAGATAAAATAGTTTTTTTGATATGGTTTTTGGAAGGAAAATATTTAGAGATTATTCTTGTTAAGCTAGCATATACAACAAAACATATGTACGGTAATAATTTGGAGGATTTGGCACATTCTCCTTGACCGTTGTGGTTCTAGTAGCAATCCCTTTAACACATCAAATCATTTTGTTATATAATTTGATAGGACAAATGATTTAACGTCAATAATTGAAATTTTGACTAAACATTGGAATTTATCCAATTATTAATTATCATATTCACATGGTTCGTATATATCAGCAAAAATTCAAAAATTTACTAATTATTAGAAATAAGAAATTTAAGAACTTATTTCCAAAAAAAAAAAAATCTAAAAACTAAAACTATAGGAAAATTTTATGGTGTAGTTATTATTTTATTTTGTCCATTATTAAATCATGAAGTGAAAAAAAATCTAATGATAAATAAAACAAATTACAAACAAAGTAAATCAAAACAAAGTAACCATAGTTTATACATACTATATATGCATCATGGTAACTTTAAAAATTGTGTGATATTTCTTTGAACAAAATTTATGTTTCGTTTTACCATTATAAAATATTATTGTTTTAAGTTTGATTTAATTCATTTTTTTTGTTGTTAATGATTAACAATTTTGATGGATTTCTAACTTAGATGGTAGAAGTTAGCCCTCGAGTTCATAATTGTTGAATGAATTAATTATAATGTGATTTCAGGATAGTTGTAAGAATGCTCAATGGGCAGTCACTTTATGGCTATGTACGTTTTTTTTTTTTTTCTTATGTTCGTTTTGAAATCCATACAAAAACTTTTTAGAGAAAAGTTTAGAGAAAAAGAAGGATAATTCCAGTTTAGGGGTTAAATAAGATCTCTAATATATCTGTAATTATCATATGCTATCAATCTCAAGGTCATATGGAGATACACAAAATGATTTATGCATCACTTTATTTATGAAATTCTAACAAAAACCATGAAAATTGAGTATAACTGAAAAATCTATAAAAGTCACTTTCTTATTATTGATTTCTCTCATAGCGTGAAATTAATATAATAAAAAATACCCGTTTAGTTTACTTTAATTTGTTCTTGTATTTTTAGATTTTCTTTTGGTATCGTTGTTTTAGAAGATGAAGATGAAACCTAGACTCATGTTAGCGAATGACATTGAATAGTATGTTAGTTGATTGTTGATATTGTCATGTTTCTCCTCGTCTTATGTTGACTGGAATCATAGCTGTCAGGCATTGTTGCGTTCGGAAGGAAAACTTCGATGATCAAGATAGAATACCTAGAGATAAAAGACAAATGAATATTTGAAATATGATAGTAGTTAGTTACTTATGCCTGTTCTTTTTGGCTGAACTGAACTTAATTGAATTATTGACTGAATGTCTATTGAATTTTGCTGAAATTACTGAACTGAATCGAACTGAACTATATTGAATACAAGTAAAAACAAACATGGCCTCACTGAATGGATACCTAAGGATGGTATTTATAGGTTTCCATGATGTGCTACTGCCTTAGGATGGTAACTTTCGTTTTTGACATTTTCTTCATGAGCAATGGAATAACAATTTCCTTGAAGATCTTCATACACCTTTGACGACGTAGCATAAAACCTTGTTGTCACCCATCTTCAATGATGATGTGATTCATAAGATCTATCCGTCCTCCAGAACAACTAGAATCCTTGAGACGACAAGATACACACAATAGATGCTCTGAGATACTTCATGTCGTATCGTACATTTTCTATGGTCTGTTTGGCAGACCCGTGATTGCTTCAACAGCCCAATGCCCATTTGGGCCCATTACCTGAGACCTTCCAAGATTAGTTTCCATCTTAAATAGATTGATGACTCTTAAAACGAATCTGGACATTATCAATTGTAATTTGTGATACACTTTAATGCTAAATTTACTAAATCTAAGCATCTAATAAACCTTAACAGATTAGTTATATTGATAGCATAGTTTTTATATATGTTCAATATTTGTACTATCTTGGAAAAAGCTGCAAAGCTGTAACATTGTGAACCGACATGAAAATGAAATTGGTACAAGTATATAATGATTGTGGAGATTCAGAGAATCATTTCATTACATTATTGTTCCATTTTTGTGGTGTAGCTCACTTTTATAATTTACTAGATGTCGTCAAGACTATAGTTTTCACATACTTAGACAAACCAAACTAGATAGCTATCTAGTTCTAAGGGATAATGAAACGAGATCCTACCATAGTGTTTTTGGCATTTGTGGATTTGGAGAAGAGGGTCCAGGTTTGGGTCCGGGTCGGGGTATGGATGCAATTGTAACACTTATGAACCCTTTTTTCAAATTATGTGACTACTTACAAATGACTCTTTAAATTGGATCAAATTAATCGGAGATGCTAAATTCTATGCACTTCTCTTGTGTTACGGATGGAGATTATTTGTTCCAATGTGAATTTGCTCTAGTGGAGACGGAAGTGAGCCAAAGAAGAAGATCTGTTAGGTATTGCAATATGTATGAGTTTCGCAGTTACCAACAAATCCGATAAGATTATTCGAACCTTTGAGACATGTAATCTTTTAAAAATTACTCATGACGGATATATGGGACACCAACAACTTTTTTGAACTGAGCATCCTGAAAAAAAGAAGAAGACAATATCCAACTAAGCACATATTGATCATGTCTATGCTAGGCTCAAAATTTCGTTGTCTAGAAAGCAAATATTGAGCATTGACAATTTGATTTCTTGATTCTCTATCAGGTTTTTAAGACCACACATGGACGCATAGGATTGATGAACTCAATGAGTAAAGACATAGAGGAGCTTAAAGAGGTGACGGCTTCCCCTAACTGTTAGAATCACTCCTAGCTACTATGAGTTATACCGACCAGTACTCCTTAAAATTGAGAGTCCATTTCATAATTTAGTTGCCTTAAAATATCATTGTTATAAACGAAGACTGTCTAGTCTAGGCTTTCTTTATATGCTCAAAATCGTGAATCCGATATGGACCGATTTAACTCTCTACATCCATCTAAACGCTTAAAATTCCACTTATCTCCAATTATTCTCCGACTAGTCAATGAAAATCTTGGACCTCACCAATACCACTAACAAACCTTGTAACCCTATCAAGAGTCATATTATGTATATGGCTTAAACCATATGTAGGTATTTAAAGTTGTTCAAAAAAATCATTTTAGTCTCTCAACTTTGGGGATGATCTATTGAGTCCTTCAACTATCAAAATGTGGACCTATTAAGTCTTTATTCGATGACGTGACACTAAGTTGACATTAAAATTAATGTTCTTCACATTTACTAACTCAGTATCACGTCATCGAATAAAACTTAATAAGTCCACATTTTGATAGTTGAGAAATTTAATAGGTCACATTTTAATAGTTAAAAGATCTAATAAATTGTCCATAAAATTGAGACTAAAATAACTTTTTTGAATAAATTTAAAAACTTACATATAGTTTAGAAATATATATATTAACATTTGATAGACGTTTATTATTTTAAGAGGCATACATATGTCAACATACAACAAAATAAAATTTCTGACATCATGTTATGGCATACATAAATATATTCACATGTAATAATATAAAACACCAAATAAAATCCAAAGAACAAAAGAACAAATTTTTCATGGATAAGAAGAATGTAACGTAGCTAGCCTATTTATATATAAGTATTGAGAGATCTCAAAAATGAGTTAGTAATATTTTCTTGTTTTACACATAAAATTATTAAAATGATAGGGATTAAGTTGGAAAAGAAGGTGATAATTAGAGAATACAGAGAAGAAAGAGATAGAAAAGTGGTAGGAAAGCTAGAGAGGAATTGTGAAGTAGGTTCTAAAAAAGAGGTCTCTATTTTCACCAACATCATGGGAGACCCATTACATAGAATTAGGCTCTACCCTGTTCACGTATTGCTGGTAGGTATCATGTTTTGCTGGTGGGTATCATATCATTTCAATTACAAGTCAAAATGGTTTCTCTAAGTTTCGGTATAAACGCGGTTTTGAAATTGATAATATTTGACAAATTGTTAGATATTGATAATGATTGTGTTCGAGTTGATTCAAATAATACCAACGTCGAGACTAAATAAGTACTTACATTGTCGAAGTTTAGTTATTAACTTGGTCCAAAATGAAATTAAGTATAATTGAATTTTAATTTAAGATTTCCTTTACTCCCTTTGTTAAGAAGTTTCTACTTTTATAATTTTCATTTTCATCTTTTAAAATTTCTTTTATATGATTTTTCATTCCAAGCATTACAATGTTGTCTTTGATTCTTTTTAAACAAAAGGTGAGAAAACGATGAAAACGATATAAATTTTATCTTGAATCATATGTTTTTAAAGATTTCAGAGTTTACTCTCTAATATTTGTAGAAGAGAATTTTTTTTCGAGTTGATCCATTAAATTTATTAATTCAAATGCACTTGGAATCGTTTGTTTCTTCCTTTTGTAACTATGCCTTTTCAGCATAAAAGCAATTAATTTAATGTTTAGTTAGAAATTAGAAAAGATTGTTTTTGCTTTTAAGGCAAGAAGCAGTTGCTTATTCAAGGAGCACCAAAATACTGTTTTTTGTTAAAAAAATGACTTCTGATCTTATTTTTCTAATTATTATTTTTTGTGTTTTACATTATAAAAAAATTATGTTCAAATTAGTCATTTCATATACTAACAAGAAAAATCTATTATAATTTTACCAAACTCTAAAAATCAAACATCAAACCACAAACATAAACAGTAAACAACAACTAGGAACAACAAACAACAAACTAAAATAGTTTCACAAAACAGACTCTTAGTTTGTATGAAATACCTTAAAACGAAATTAAAAGAGTACTTTTTCTTAATAAATTAGTCTGAATTTAATAAAAGATTTAGATATTAAAATTGATAGTATTTGAATTAAATTGTCAAATATTAGCAGGATAGAGTTGATAATTAAACTTCTGGTTTGGATTAAAATGATGATGTTGGTCAACCTTAAGCCAATTTTAACTTTTAGTTCATATCTTTATCATTATTAAGTAAGGAGAAAAAACTTTCCCTTTTTAGTTTTTAGAAGTTCCAAATTTAGAAATAGCAAAAAACAAAAATAAAAACTATATATATATTTATATTCTTGTGATTCTTTTCAATTTTCTTGTTTTCTTTCGATCCTTTTTCAAGTCATTTTCTCATTGTTTACCTCATAATTAATTAAATAATTATGGACTAATTTGTTATTAACTAAAACAGGTAGCAGAGCTGTGCGAGAATGGGGAAATTGTGGGGGTGATTAGAGGGTGCATCAAGTATGTCAATACTAAATTTGGAGCAAAGAATGTGAGATTTGGTTGCATTCTTGGCCTTCGTGTATCCCCTAATTATCGGTAGGTACCTTAATTTTATTTTGAGATAAGATATTTGGTCTTATGGTTTGAGAGCTTCTACTATACCGATATATCTACCGATTAACAAGTGAGATATATCAATTATATGGTACGTGACATATAATTGAAGTTCTTATAGAAAAAGTAATCTAAAGTTCATACTTTTATGAATTTTATTAAGTTCTTATTCATATTTGACATGTTGAGTTACTAATAATTACAAATTTGCATAATTAGATTTTTTATTACAAAAAAAAAAGCTTTGGATAATATAAAACTCGTTAGATAATACCTTCATTATTTTATATGTGTTCGAAAATTCACATAGTCTAAATTATTTATGTCCGATATAGATTATGTGGTTATAGAAAACGATAAGACTATGAGATAGAATCATAAGATAAACAAAAATAAAATAAAGTGCAGCTTTATTCATTTAAACATAAAATGCGGTTAATATAATATTACTCATTTCACTTGCATTCAAAATGAATATTTTTAATACTTCCAAAACAATTATTTTTATGTTGTATGTCACATGCCTCTTAAGATAATTAGAAGTCTATAAAAACTTTATGTTGAATTGTTTTAGTAAAAAGTGAAGTACAAAGCCCGACTGGGTATTTTTTTAACCGAATTAGATGTTCATAACCATTTAATTTGACAAGTAAAGTATAAACTCAATGTAATCTATTGATGGCTGAATGTGTCAAATAAAAAGACTTGGAAGTCTAACCAACAAACTTGAAAATATCACACACCTGAAAATGTTTCCTTCATATGTATATTTAATTTATGTATGCATATTTTGTGAGCCGAATCATCTAAAGTCGTAATATCGTAAAGTTACTTAAGTTGTAAAGCATCTTAACCATTTCTTGCAAAATTAATGTTTGAGATTTGATTTATTAGTAAATAACTAATAAAATATTAAAAAATTTATCAATCAAGTCTCATCCATTAATATATTGCAATTAATAGTTGAAGTTACAACTTTACTTACTTTACAAAATTTTAACTTTAGAAGATCCGAATCTCAATCCGTTTGTGTAGATATGGTACTTACAAAAGATTAACAATATTTATGAATATTGCAGAAGGATGGGGATTGGATTAAAACTAGTAAAATCAATTGAAGAATGGCTAATTGAGAAAGGAGCACACTACTCATTTGTAGCCACAGAAAAGAAAAACGTGGCTTCAACAAATCTTTTCACTTCGAAGTTGAATTACACCAATTTCACCTCATTAATAATCTTTATTCAACCCACCAATCCCCCTCTCAAAATCCCCTCTCAAAATCGTAATAATATCAAAATAGAAAAACTTCAAACACACCAAGCAATCTCTCTTTACAAAAACAAACTAAAAACCAAAGATTTTTACCCATTGGACATTGAAGCTATCTTGAAAGAAAATCTCAATCTTGGGACTTGGGTTTCTTATTTCCAAGAAGATCAAGAATGTGTGATTTTGCATAATAATGACACAACTCAAGAACAAGAACAAGAACAAGATCAAGATCAAGAAGAAGATCAAGAAATCATAGCCAAGACTCCAACTTCTTGGGTAATTTTTAGCATATGGAACTCATGTGAAGCATATACAAGAAAAAAATCTCATAATAATCACCCATTTAATAAGTTTTTTAATCAAGCAAGATTAAGAGATAAAATTTGCCCTTGTTTGAATTTGTCACTACAAAAACAACCATTTGGGTTCTTTTTCCTCTATGGGCTCTATGGAGAAGGGGCAAGATTGGAAGAACTTATGAATTCTATATGGAGTTTTGCATCAAAAATGGGTGGAAATGTGAAAGAGTGTAAGATGATCATCTCTGAATTGAGTGTTTCTGATCCTCTGATGCAATTTGTGCCACGTGATTGCCCATCCATGTCTTTGATTGATGATGTTTGGTACTTGAGAAAAGTTAATGGAAGTAGAGAAGATGATGATCAACATTTTTTTATGGGACAAGTTGGTAATGTTTTTGTTGATCCTAGAGATTTTTAGCTTGTTTAAGTGTTTGAGAGTGCCAACTCGATTGGAACGTCCGAATCCATTTTCATTTGCTAGAGACGTATTCTTATTCAAAAATTAAGTTTGTTAATTATGTTTAGTTTTCCCTGTATTATTATTATTATTATTATTATTTATTATTATTTTGTTAAATGGAGTTCATAGTAGAGTGCTGCAAGTATTTGTTGTTTGTATAATGAGTTCTGTAATCTTAAACTAGAAAGCAGCTATAGATTTCTCTAATTTTTTTTAAATTCTTATTCTATTTTATATGTTGCATAATTAATTGTATCATATTTTTTATTTTCTTTTTGGTATGGCGGAGGGGAATTGCGACTTCAATTGGTTAATGTTTTCTGCATATGATTATGGATTGAGGTTCATTTTCTTTTTGGTAAAATGCGAAGGCACAACAGCTAATATAGTGACCGAGTGGTTGTTCAAGTTCCAATATTAAGAGGAAGTTTGATACTATAATCAAAATTACATTAGTTGACATCCAATATGTCAAGCTTGACTTGCTACTTCAGCTTTTTAATAGGATTTTAAATAAGATCTAGTGAATGGGTTTGGGTTTATCTTGACCCCCGATTTTAATTAAAAAAAAGATCTAGTGAACTTATAACTGGACAAAAACTCGTTCTTGGATGAAGAGCAATAATGCATTGTCCAACATACAAGGGCCTAGCCAAATCCGTTGGCAATACCTCCCTGGTACCACTACGGAGTTCTGTATAATGTTTTCTGACATATTCTCGGTATGCATTAAGCTTCTCTTTTTCTTCCTTTAAAATTGCTCTGAAAACCTCTGTGGCTTACCAGGGAACTGCATCAATGAGAAACTATAAACCAAAGTTTTATGGTATACAATATTTATAGAATCTGTAAAAAGAACGTCGCGAAGCATTTATCCAAGAGATCCTTATACCTCCTTATCACACCCCATTCTACACGGGTTAATCTCGGAATATGTCCTAATCCACCATGATAGTATTTCACAAACTCCTTTTTTGCAAACCATGGGTAATCAATAGCGCTGTAGAACCACTCAAAAACACACCATCTTCAAACTTGATACCGTGAAAGACAACTTGAGATCTTTTTCTGGAATTATCAGACAAATGTAAATAATTCAATCATAACCAAACGATGAAGGAAATAAATAGAAATATAGATCACCAAGCACGACACTTAACCTTAAGATGGAGTGTTTTGTCACCGGATGTAGGAATCATGATGTTGTATTGGTTATTGATAACGTCCGCAGAAGCTGGAATATCTTTTTCACTCAACGGCTTTGGTGCACTTATTTCACGTCTACTCCTCACTTTGGTAGGTAGGATATATTGGTTTGGCGACAAAACCTGAACGGAAGATGGAGCTGAATCATCCAACTCTCTCACATGTTCAGTACATGAAGTAAATTCTGGAATTTTCATTGATTTCCGTTGTTCTTGAAATCCAGGATCACGAGAGCTTCTAGCTTGTTTCACTATATCACTGGCACCGTCAATGGCCTACACCCAATATTACAGACAAAAGGAGGATATTAATAATACGGCCCAGAACAGAACTTGAGCGCAAGTGTATATAGAAACTCAAATTCCCCAAGTACCAGATGGGTGCAATTTGATTTACAAATGAACCTAAAATAGCAATACAATATACGAAAACCAATTAATGGAGCTAAAAATGAACAATTTACATTCAAAACTTCGTAGGTGTGCAAAATATGATTGCACATGGATCTGAATAAGCTTTAGCAACATAATATTACTAATTGCTAATGGAATACCAATATTCATGCAAATTCATATATTTCATAAAGGAATTGAAAGCACTCCAATCACAGACTTTAGAAGTCGAATGGAACACACACCTCAACCCTCTGAGATTCACCCAAATGATCCTCAAAACAACATCTCCTCAGCTCCCTCCGAGGGTAGCAAATCAAGCAAACCACTCGAACTATTGAGCAATTCAAATCATTGATTCAGTATTAAATTGCAAAGAAAGATGTCACATCGGCAAAGCACCAAACCATCAAAAGAATATGAAAACAAGATTCCCAATTCATAGAAACCCAACATATAATATAAATATTTTGAGCAACAACGTTCTCCTCTTTGCTGCAGAAGTCCAGCAGTCAATAATAGCAACAAGTAAACACTCTAATTCAAACAATTATAAGAATTATGAGAAACAAGGCATTCTTTAGCATGGATGAAAATTACATCTCATTTGATGCACACATAAGTGAAACAACTCGGTAACCTACTTGTGGTAATTTTTTCAATGGTGTTACCAATTTTCTCAATAAATACTACAGGGGAGGTACATCACTATCAGAATCAATCCCAAGCTTTCCTTTCAAAAGCAATAAACTATTTTTAGAATGAATAAAGATTTCATAATAAACAATATTAAAAGGCATCACATAATTGTCATACTACAATTGGGATAAGCATCACAACTTCTATTTCATTAATGGTGGAAATCCACAAGTATTACATTTGATTTCCCCCAACTATCCCCTATAACCAACTACAACTACAACTACAACTACAATATCATCCCCTAAACAACACCATCCAGTGGCGAATCCAGAAATTCATATAAGGGGCACGTTTCTAAGCAAAAAAAACATTCGCTATGCACTTTGTTTTGCATAAAAAAAATACCAAAATTAACGATACACGACTCTAGTTCCAATCAAAATAGCAAAATCAATCAATATTGAAAAAATATTAATGACGCAAAATAATGGAATTTGGAAGAAAAAATATATAAATCTACATTTAAATTCAAAGAAAAAAATAAAATTTATAGTAATTATAATTGAAAAAATAAGTAAAAGAAAATAATAATGTGAAGGGAAAAAAATAAAGAATGTAGTAATGCTAATGAGAGAAAGAAAAAAGTTAGAATGAAGGAAAAAAATAAAAATTATTAATGAGCGAATGGAGATTTGAACACAGGACTATCAATTATGATGTGAGAAGCTCAATATCCTAACACCATTTCTGCTAGCTTCTTGTAATGTTTTTTTTATACATTATATATCTATATAATATATTTAACGTTTTCATACCGAAAAAAAATATTTTTTTCACGTCTTTCTTGGGACGAGGGGGCACGTGCCCCCTATGCCCCCTCTGGATCCGCCCCTGACATCATCCCTAAGAAAAATTAATTTAAGGAATACCATAGAACGACAAATGTTGCTCCAAGCATAGATGAAAGACACCAGAAAAACACCACCCACATAAAATTCTTTGGAATACTGTTTCTCCAATTCAACATAGGCTTTAGCATAAGCCGAAATTATTGCCGTGAGGCCGAGTGATGTCGCACAGCTACTAAATGCCATGGTATGGCAGTTGAGAGAGAGTACCATGGAAGCTAGAAAGAAAACTCACATCATGGCATGCGGATGGCTCTTTGCCGATTCTGGAGTTCCAAAATCGATGTAGTAATTGCAAGCCGTAGTCATCAATAGCTCGAAGACATAGCTCACGAAAAATTTCTCCGATCGGTAAAGGGTCCGATAGTATCTCACGAATCCACGGCATATAACACCATTTCTGGTGAGTAGAGAAACGACAGTGGTAACTCTTAGCATTATCGTGGTGGAGTGTACCAAGTAACTCCATCCATATCCACATCCCACTCCTCCACCCCTATGCCCCCTCTGGATCCGCCCATGACACCATCCCTAAGAAAAATTAATTTAAGGAATACCATAGAACGGCAGATGTTGCATGCTAGGTATGCAATCCAAGTAGATGAACGACACCAGAAAAACACCACCAACATAAAATTCTTTGGAATACTGTTTCTCCAATTCAGCAGAGGCTTTAACATAAGCCGAAATTATTGTCGTGAGGCCGAGTGATGTCGCACAGCTACTAAATGACATGGTATGGCAGTTGAGAGAGTACCATGGAAGCTAGAAAGAAAATCTACATCATGGCCAGTGCCGATCCTGAGGTTTTGAGGGCCTAGGGCCAAATAGCTAAATATGGGCCCTCATTAACAAATAACAGTAAAAAAATATAGATTCAAAAATAAATTTATCATATGAATGAAAATATTTCACATTTGGAAACAAAAGTTTTATTTGACTATCGAGTTTTTTTATACAATATACTCTATTAGAGCATTATTAAAATGCAAAATAACTAATTATAGTGTTTATATCGATATGTTCTAATCAATTTCTCTCGGAACATTTCTTATGACATCGATGATATCAAATAAATTTTTCAACTATTTTTAGAAAATTTTTTTAACATATGAAATAGTCACTATTAAACTCGAAAAGTATTGGAAATATATGGATCTTATTACGATGTTTTTACAAACTTGAAAACTTCAAGAGTTAACATCGAGTTATTTGGTAAAATCTTTGCAACACTCTCATTTTTTATTCATTATAAATTTTTTTAATAAAATATATGCAAAGAACTCAAATGAATTCAAGGTTTTTGAATTACGTGAAAAAACCGGATGTGAATGATAAAAAATTAAAAGAGTTCATGCATATATAAGCAATATACATATAAATTTGGGCCTTTATTATTTTTAGGCCCCAGGCGGACGCCCCTCCTGCACATGCTTAGGGACGGCCCTGGTCATGGCATGCGGATGGCTCTTTCCAAAATCGATGTAGTAATTGCAAGCCGTAGTCATCAATAGCTCGAAGACATAGCTCACGAAAAATTTTTCCGATCGGTAGAGGGTTCGACAGTATCTCACGAATCCACGGCATATAACACCATTTCTGGTGAGTAGAGAAACGACAGTGGTAACTCCTAGCATTATTGATAGAGTGTAAACTTTGCTGAACCAAGTAACTCCATCCATAACCACGTCCCACCCCTCCACCCCCTATGCCCCTCTGGATCCGCCCCTGACATCATCCGTAAGAAAAATTAATTTAAGGAATACCATAAAACGGCAGATGTTGCATGCTAGGTATGCAATCCAAGCATAGATGAACGACACCAGAAAAACAACACCCACATAAAATTATTTGGAATACTGTTTCTCCAATTCAGCAGAGGCTTTAGCATAAGCCGAAATTATTGCCGTGAGGCCGAGTGATGTCGCGCAGCTACTAAATGTCATGTTATGGCAGTTGAGAGATTACCATAGAAGCTAGAAAGAAATCCCACATCATGGCATGCGAATGGCTCTTTGCTGACTCTAGAGTTCCAAAATCGATGTAGTAATTGCAAGCCGTAGTCATCAATAGCTCGAAGACATAGCTCACGAAAAATTTCTCCGATCGGTGGAGGGTCCGATAGTATCTCACGGATCCACGGCATATAACACCATTTCTGGTGAGTAGAGAAACGACAGTGCTAACTCCTAGCATTATCGGTGGAGTGTAGACTGTGCTGAACTAAGTAACTCCATCCATATCCACGTCTCACTCCTCCACCCTCCTATGCCCCTCAGGATCCGCCCCTGACACCATCCCTATGAAAAATTAATTTAAGGAATACCATAGAACGGCAGATGTTACATGCTAGGTATGCAATCCAAGCATAGATGAACGACACCAGAAAAACACCACCCACATAAAATTCTTTGGAATACTGTTTCTCCAATTCAGCAGAGGCTTTAGCATAAGCCGAAATTATTACGGTGAGGCCGAGTGATGCCGCACGGCTACTAAATGCCATGGTATGGCAGTTGAGAGAGAGTACCATGGAAGCTAGAAAGAAAATCTACATCATGGCCAGTGCCGATCCTGAGGTTTTGAGGGCCTAGGGGCAAATAGCTAAATATGAGTACCATGGAAGCTAGAAAGAAAATCTACATCATGGCCAGTGCCGATCCTGAGGTTTTGAGGGCCTAGGGGCAAATAGCTAAATGCCATGGTATGACAGTTGAGAGAGAGTACCATGGAAGCTAGAAAGAAAATCTACATCATGGCCAGTGCCGATCCTGAGGTTTTGAGGGCCTAGGGGCAAATAGCTAAATATGAGTCCTCATTATCAAATAACAGTAAAAAAAATATAGATTCAAAAATAAATTTATCATACTTAACAAATAAATGAAAATATTTCACATTTGGAAACAAAAGTTTTGTTTGACTACCGAATTTTTTTATACAATATAATCTATTCGACCATTGTTAAAATGCAAAATAACTAGTGTATATATCGATATGTTCTAATAAAAATTTCTCTCGGTATATAAAGTGGCAAAACGTTTCTTATGACATCGATGATATCAAATAAAATTTTCAACTATTTTAGAATTTTTTTTTAACATATGAAATAGTCACTATTAAACTCGAAGAGTATTGGAAACATATGGATCTTATTACGATGTTTTTACACACTTGAAAACTCCAAGAGTTGACATCAAGTTATTTGGTAAAATCTTTTGCAACACTTCCATTTTTTATTCATTATAATTTTTTTTTAATGAAATATATGCAAAGAACTCAAATAAATTCTAGGTTTTTGAATTACGTGAAAAAACCGGATGTGAATGATGAAAAATTAAAAGAGTTCATACATATATAAGCAATATACACATAACACCATTTCTGGTGAGTAGAGAAACGACAGTGGTAACTCCTACCATTATTGGTGGAGATCAAAATCAGGACAAGTGAAATTAATCCAAAATGTTTAAAATCTCTCATTTTTGAATTTTTTTTAGCTCGGTTTAAAGAATGATGAGTGTGGTGTAAAGAAGGATGGGCGTGTTACAGAGATATATAAGCATTTTTTTAATTGCTCCATTCACTTCCAACCAATAAGAGTTAAGCATTTTTTTTGACATGGATTGCCACATATCTAATTTTAATTTGTCACTTCTAGCTTCACTTGAATTGGTGACCGATCCATTCACTTCCAACCAATTAGAATTAAGCATTTTTTTTTTACATGGATTGCCACATGTCCAATTTTAATTTGTCACTTTTACCTTCACTTGGATTGTTGACTAATCCGTTCACTTCCAACCAATTAGAATTAAACATTTTTTTTACATGAATTGCCATATGTCCAATTTTAATTTGTCACTTCTAACTTCACTTGGATTGGTGACCAATCATTCACTTCCAATTAATTAGAATTATGCATTTTTTTTTACCTGGATTGCCACATGTCCAGTTTTAATTTGTCACTTCTACCTTCACTTGGATTGGTGAGCAACACTTGGATTGGTGACCAACCAATTAGAATCAAGTATTGACATGTCCAGTTTTAATTTGTCACTTCTACCTTCACTTGGATTGGTGAGCAACACTTGGATTGGTGACCAACCAATTAGAATCAAGTATTGTTTTGACATGGATTGCTCACATGTCCAATTTTAATTTATCACTACTACATTCACTTTCAACCAATTAGAATTAAGTATTATTTTCACATGGATTCATATGTCAAATTTTAATTTGTCACTTCTACATTCACTTCCAACCAATTAGAATTAAGTATTATTTTGACAATGATTGCTCACATATCCAATTTTAATTTGTCACTCATACATTCAATTGATCGATGACTAACCAATTAGAATTAAGTATTATTTTGACATGAATTGCTCATATGTCCAATTTTTACAAACATGAACAATAAACAACAACTATGAACAACAAATATCAAACTGGGATAGTTTCACCAAACAAACGTTTAGTTTGTATGGAATACCTTACAACCACACTTAAAACGAAACTAAAGGAGTACTTTTTCTTAATAAATTAGTCCGAATTTAATAAAAAATTTAGATATTAAAATTGAATTAAATTTCTTCGAAAAAAATAATTTGAATTAAATTGTCAAATATTAGTAGGGTAGAGAGTTGATAATTAAACTTCTGATTTGGATTAAAATGATGATGTTGGTCAACCGTAAGGCAATTTTAATTCTTAGTTCATTTCTTAAGTTTAACGAAATGACTGATTCTCTAGCCAATGCTTCGCTAAAGGAGCAGTGAGGTTTCCATTTGTTCATAAGAGAGGTTTGGCGGGATGTTATTGAGGTGTCTTGACCAAAAGTGGTCAAATCTACTTAATTATTTTTGTTTTTGTTTTGTTTTCTTTTTTGTTTGTTCCGTGTCTTTCGCCCTCCTTGTATCCAAAAAACTTTTAGTTCATATCTTTATAATTAAGGAGATCAAAGGAGAAAAAACTTTCCCTTTTTAGTTTTTAGAAGTTCCAAATTTAAAAATAGCAAAAAACAAAAATAAAAACTATATATTTATATTCTTGTGATTCTTTTCAATCTTCTTGTTTTCAATCTTCTTGTTTTCTTTGGAATTTTTTTCAAGTCTTTTTCTCATTGTCTTCCTCATAATTAATTAAAATAATTATGGACTAATTTGTTATTAACTAAAACAGGTGGCTGAGCTGTGCGAGAATGGGGAAATTGTGGGGTGATTGGAGGGTGCATCAAGTATGGCAATACTAAATTTGGAGCTGAGAATGTCAGATTTGGTTGCATTCTTGGCCTTCGAGTATCCCTAGTCATCGGTAGGTACCTCAATTTTATTTTAAGATAAGATATTTGGTTTTATAGTTTGAGAGTTTCTACTATACTGGTATACCCACCAATTAACAAGTGAGATATATATCAATTATATGGTACGCAGCATATAATTGAAGTTATTAGTGGAAAAAGTAATCTAAAGTTCATACTTTTATGAATTTTATTAATTTATTATTCATATTTAACACGTTGAGTTACTAATCAATTACAAATTTGCATAATTAGATTTTTGATTATAAAACAGATTATAGAGTTGAATAATATAAAACTTGTTGGATAACACATTCAGGATATCATTTGTGTTCGAAAATTCATATAATCTAAATTATTTACATCTGATATAAACCATATGGTTATAGAAAAATGATAACACTATGAGATAGAATCGTAAAATAAACAAAAATAAAATAAAATATAGCTTTATTCATTTAAACATGAAACACGGTTAATATAATATTACTCGTTTCACTTGCATTCAAAAAAATATTTAACACTTCCAAAACAATTATTTTTATGTTGTATGTCACATGCCTCTTAAGATAATTAAAATACAACCATTTAATTTGAGAAGTAAAGTATAAACTCAATGTATACTATTAGAATCTATTGATGGCTCAATGTGTCAAATTAAAATACTTGGAGGTCTAATTCACAAACTTGAAAATATCACACACCTGGAAATGTTTCTTCATATATATTTAATTTATGTATGCATATTATGTGAGCGGAATCCTCTAAAATTGTAATTTCGTAAAGTAAGTTAAGTTTAACCATTTTTTTTTGTCAAAAAAAAAAATGGTTGAGATTTGATTTGTTAGTAAATAAATAATAAAATATTAAAATTTATCAATCAAATCTCATCCATTAACATATTAAAGTTGAAGTTACAACTTTACTAACTTTACAAAATTTTAAATTTAGAAGATCCGAATCCGTATCCGTATGTGTGTAGATATAGTACTTACAAAAGATTAACAATATTTATGAATATTGCAGAAGGATGGCGATCGGATTAAAACTAGTAATATCAATTGAAGAATGCCTAATTGAGAAAGGAGCATACTACACATTTGTAGCCACAGAAAAGAAAAACATGGCTTCAACAAATCTTTTCACTTCAAAGTTGAGTTACACCAATTTCATCTCATTAATAATCTTTATTCAACCCACCAATCCCTCTCTCAAAATCATAATAATATCAAAATGGAAAAACTTCAAACACACCAAGCAATCTCTCTTTACAAAAACAAACTAAAAACCAAAGATTTTTACCCATTGGACATTGAAGCTATCTTGAAAGAAAATCTCAATCTTGGCACTTGGGTTTCTTATTTCCAAGAAGATCAAGAATGTATGATTTTGCATAATAATGACACAACTCAAGAACAAGAACAAGATCAAGATCAAGATCAAGAAATCATAGCCAAGACTCCAACTTCTTGGGTAATTTTTAGCATATGGAACTCATGTGAAGCATATACAAGAAAAAAATCTCATAATAATCACCCATTTAATAAGTGTTTTAATCAAGCAAGATTAAGAGATAAAATTTGCCCTTGTTTGAATTTGTCACTACAAAAACAACCATTTGGGTTCTTTTTCCTCTATGGGCTCTATGGAGAAGGGGCAAGATTGGAAGAACTTATGAAATCTATATGGAGTTTTGCATCAAACATGGGTGGAAATGTGAAAGAGTGTAAGATGATCATCTCTGAATTGAGTGTTTCTGATCCTCTGATGCAATTTGTGCCACATGATTGCCCATTCATGTCTTTGATTGATGATGTTTGGTACTTGAAAAAAGTTAATGAAAGTAGAGAAGATGATGATCGACATTTTTTTATGGGACAAGTTGGTAATGTTTTTGTTGATCCTTGAGATTTTTAGCTTGTTTAAGTGTTTCAGAGTGCCAACTCGATTGGGACGTCCGAATCCATTTTCATTTACTAGAGACGTATTCTTATTCAAAAATTAAGTTTGTTAATTATATTTAGTTTTCCCTGTATTATTATTATTTATTATTTTGTTAAATGGAGTTCATAGTAGAGTGCTGCAAGTATCTGCTGTTTGTATAATGCAAGTATCTGCTGTTTGTATAATGAGTTCTGTAATCCTAAACTAGAAAGCAGCTACAGATTTCTCTAATTTTTCTTAAATTCTTATTCTATTTTATATGTTGCATAATTAATTGTATCATATTTTTTATTTTCTTTTTGGTAAGACGGAGGGGAATTGTGACTTCAATTGGTTAATGTATGGATTGATGTTCAATTTTTTTTTTTGGTAAAGTGCGAAGGCACAACAGCTAATATAGTGACCGAGTGGTTGTTTAAGTTCCAATATTAAGAGGAAGTTTGATACTATAATCAAAATTACATTAGTTGACATCCAATATATCTAGCTTGACTTGTTACTTCAGCTTTTTAATAGGATTTTAAATAAGATCTAGTGAATGGGTTTGTGTTTATCTTCACTCCCGATTTTAATTAAAAAAAAAGATATAGTGAACTTATAACTGGACAAAAACTCCTAGTTATTGTAATCTATGTCTTAGTTATTGTAATCTATGTTGGGAGATAGAAACAAAGATGGAAAACATTAGCAGAATAACCTTCAAACTAAAATGGACACGAACACGAACACGAACACGAGCCACTTTATCAGTAGCACAACCAAAGATTAGTAAGTAGGGAAAATTTAATTGCTTTTCTCATAGAATGAACTTTACAAATTGTGTACATATAAACTTTGGTCATCCTTTCAAGTATCAAACAAAAGATACGTCATCAACTATTTCCCACGATATCAGCTATATTTGTCAGTGTCAATTTGTACAAATTCTTCACTGATTTTCAGAATATTATAATTACATTTGCTGCATTATTTTAAAACAAGTGAAAAATTTCAAACCTTGGGTTTTGATAATTTTGCAGCACTTTTTTTCTCTGATCTCCATATTTTTCTTTCAGACACTTTCCAAGGTCTTGATGATTCCAATTCCAGCTGGACATCCAATTTATTTGGATCAAGTGATAATCTCTGTTTTATAAAAGAATTCAAATCCATTCCACTTTCACTTTTCACTACATTGCCATCCAAATTACTTGTAATTTCTCCAGATTTGTTGCCCAAAGATTCAGTTTCCGGGTTCTGCTTCATGTTTAAGAATCTCTTTATACTATTGAGTGCTGGATCGATCATGTCGAATACCCCCGAAACCCATGATGCATCATCCACAACTTCAGTCCTCTGCAGCTTTCAATGGGATGTGTTAGCATTAATCATGTAGAATATGCAAACTTAGTTGCATTGATAACTTTGATTTTAAAGCGCTTCACGTTTCCGAAAAGGAAACTCTTGGAAACTTGTACGAAACATGTTGTGTGATACCCCGTTGGTTAGAGCTTTGGAAATGTGTTCCACATTCAAAAATTACTTCAATATGATAATCACATGCTCAGTAAATTGCTAACTTCTTTTAACTCATTTTCTACTAACTTTCAAAACAAACAAAAAAAGTTCTTTTTTCCCTGTATTGTGTGACTTGTATCTACATTCTTTTTAATGTATATAGAAGAAATTCAATATACATCCTTATATTTTAAGATTTATAGATATACCATTGAATTCTTATTTACACATTTCCTCCATGCTTGAATGAGAAATTCTAGGATACTAATAAACTCGACTTACGGACCATAGAGATTGTGTCAGGATAAATTCTACAATACAGTACTTGAATAAAGCTACTCACACATTATTTTCTTAGCACGATTCATCTAGTATGAAGCGATATGTATCTCATTTGATTGATTGAATGTATTCCTACAAGAGTATGACGAGATTCTAATCCGAAACAAGCAAAAGAAATTGTAATTACTGACCTGCTGAAAGTAAAGGTTACGAATTTCCTCAGCACGTTCAGTATTTCCCTGATCCTCCTCAAATTGAGCCCAGGTCATCCATGTTATGTAGCTTTGAGAATTTACATTCAGTGATGATCTAAACAATCTACGGGCCAACGATAAGTTACCAACTCTTTGTTCTAAAACACCCCAAGCCTGCATTTTGATGGTAATTACAGACATACACATTAAGCTATAGAACAGAAAATATAGGCTTAATACATATCTGACATCTTCAACTTACAATCAAAACGTCTAATGATCTCGTAAACTTCTAAACCATATTTTTGCTGCCTCAACTTACTTAAACAGCCACGACTAGCGTGTTAGTTCCACGTAGCTTGAGAGACTTTAAGCGCCACTAACAGTTTAAGTAAGTTGGTGTGACAAAAATGTCATTGTAAGCAAGTTTAGGCAGCAGAAAGGTCGTTAGGCGTTTGAAAGAAAGTTGAAGGGGTTGAGTACGTAATAAGCTGCAAAAATAATAAGGCAGAACAAAAGACTATATTCTCCTCTTATGCATTACCTGTAGACATCTAGCAGCACTTTCACTGTTGGAATTAATTGAAAGAGCTTTCTGGTATAAATCTCTAGCAGTAGAAAGATTTCCTTCTTTCCATTCCATCCATCCCCAAGCCTATAAACATTTTGAGATTCTTATTAGTCAAATAATGTGATTTATCACATTCTGTTTCATTTCTAATAGTTGGAGGACGGTGAGTTTAATCAACCCCGAGGATAAGATGACTTACAATCCATACTGGTTGGTGCTTCGGGTCTAATTCAGATGCTTTCCGAAATAGAGCTCGAGCAAGATTTGCAGTAGTGTGTTTATACTCGAGCAAGGCAAGAGACTGAAGTAGAACAGGATCCCTTGGATTGAGTGCATGACCAATCTTTAAGAGTTTTCTTGCCATTTCGATGTTGCCGATATTAGATTCAAAAACTCCCCATACATGCCAAGCAAATCTGTTCTTGGGGCTAGCTTGTATAGCTTTCTGCAAATATGTTAAATCAGAGAGAATTGAAACTTTTCAGGATATTGTATTAAGAATCAAGATACTAATACATACATGAGATTGGATTTTAAACTAGTAATTGAAAATTTTGACTCTAATCTAATTCCTTTGATTAAGAAATCTAATCCCTGTGATAAAGGAAAGACATAAGTTTTTTTTTCAACATGAAGTATAAACAACAACATAGCATTAATACATCACCAGTCCCGAGAAGTTGGGCATACGAGCATATTGGCCTCCCAAACTTTGGAAACAACCGGTTAGCACCTTGAAAATGCTTGAAATAACGTGATTAACCCCCTAAGTCGTACTTTGCAGTGCAAAATGGAGATTTGGGTAAGTTGAAGCACGTATCATGCTATGCAATTTCGGAGAGCCAACAGGTCATTTAAGTAAGTTTAAAAGGCCAATAACTCACTTTTTGCAAGTTCAAGCCAATAGGTTTAACTTAAATAAGTTTGGAGGCTTAATGAGACATCTTCAAAGTTAAGCGGAAATCTGATTATTTGGTGGATTACAAGGACATTATGTATTAAGCCAGTAAAATACATTAAGGGATTAATCTACATGAGTAAATGGGAAAAAGGAATACCTCAAAGAGTTGCCTAGCAGCAATGTTGTTTTCCAGTTGCATCTCTACTTGTGCCCATGCCTAATGCCAAATCAATAGAATGTATTCAAGCTGACATACTTTGTTGGAGAATCACGGAGAAAAATACATCCACGACCCCTAATCTATATCCCTACTAAAATTGTGGTCCCTAAACCTTGTTCCGTGACACGAAAGAGTCCTTGAACTTTACATAATTGTAACATTAATGTCGAAACCAAAGAAATCCATTCAAAAATTAACGAATGATAGTCTGACCATAATTTATGGCCATATGGATACAAAAAAAAGGGTACATGATGTCGTCGAACTTATTCAAGTCATCATTTCATTAACTCTTCAAATGTATTTTCTTTGATGTAGAGTTTAATGTTAATATAATGTAAAGTTCAAGAACTTTTATGTCACGACATGAAGTTTAAGAGTCATTATGTTAGTAGCGTTATAGTTCAGAAGTCATGAATGTATTTTACCCGAGAATTATATCGAAGACGAGAAGTATACTTTGCAACAGATGAACATAATTAGCTAGCTAGGATGCAGAGAACTTACGAGCCAACTGGCACAACTTTTTGGATTACACTTAGTGGCTTGTCTGAACAATTGACGAGCCTGCTCGAATCTCTTTGCTTTAGCTTCTAACATTGCTAGTGTTTGATATATATACTCATTCCCACCGCAAAACTTAAGGCCTTTTCCGAGCAGTTGTCTTGCTTTCTTGACATTCCCCTGTTTTAGCTCAAGAACTGCCCAACCATGCCAAGCAGCAATGTGTCTTTTGTCTGCAACTGTGGCTGCATCAAACATTTCTCTGGCTTTTCTTATGTTTCCCAACTTGTTTTCCATAACAGCCCAGCACTGTTCCGATTTGACACGCATTTGTTAAGTTTATACACAATTTTGGACCCGTAAACAAGTCCAAGAATCAAGGGGTAAGGTTAAAAAAATGTTCCAATCCTTGCTAGCTAAGAGTAAGTTTATTCCTAATGCTACAGACATCACTAAACGAGCCATCTCCTCGATAATCAAGCTCGTTATTTCACTCGACATGTGTGTCTTACTATCATTCACCATTAGCATATCAAGGACACGAGTAGACATGTGTGTATGGGTTTTATCGATCTTAAATACATTCCAATCTAAAACTTATTCAGATATTGCAAACAGTGAGACATCTTTTTATTTCTGAACCAAGCTATTTTGGAGGCACCGTTCTCTATATCCGTGTCAGTGTCCATTTTCGTACAACATTGACACAAACTAATATAAGTAAATTTGAAATCACTGACCTGCCAAATGTAGGCATTTTCACCTTCAGTAGCCTGGCAACCTTTCTCATAGACAGCTCTAGCTTCTCCTGTTTTTGATTGCTTGTTTAGTATCTTCCCCAATGCAACATATGCTCTACCATCTTCAGGCCAATAACTGATGCACTTCATAAACCAAAAATACAAAATTCAGTTCAATTAGACCTGAAAATTTCCATGTTCGTGTCGTATCAAATTTCGGGGTTAGTGTTAAAAAAAAAAAACCAGACACAAACACAACATGAGATGCCAAAAATCCAAACTCGAACACAACCTGCCCCTAAAATAGAAAATATGACACGACCTAAATACGTTAACTGACACGACCTTACCTGTTAACACGACCCGATCACCTAACACAACATGACTTGCTAGAAGCATCTGTGAATAATAAATTAGTAAGTGTAGTTTTCGATCGTTTTAGTGTCTTATTTATATTCGTGTCCTACCAATTATTACGTTAACTAATGCCAAATGACTCGGCCCTAACCCAACGAAAAAAATTCATAGCATAATCGCGTCAAAAATATCTTAGCATAAAAAATCCAAACTGAAACACGAAGTGCCCCTAAAACAAAAAAACACAGACACGAAGCGACATGACACGGCTTATAAATTTCATTACACAAATATGTTAATGTGACACGACCAATCACCTACTTATAAGAAGAATCTGTAAGGGGTAAATTTGCAATTTTAGTTTTCGGTTCATTTTCATGTTCACGTCTCTACCTATCAATTATCAAGTTAATGTCAAATGAATGAATCAGCCTTAACCCAACCAAAAAATTCGTAGCATAATCGACTCAATCCAATCGAATATTCATGTCATGTTTATGAGCTACGTGTAATCTGTTTTCAAGTGTTGAGAATCTTTGTTGTACCAAACTCTATTTAGTAATAACATCCCAAATTAGTACAACTGTATATAGCATATAATAAAATTTAAAAATATTTATACCTTTTCAAGTATCTCTTGAGCTTCCACATATTTATAACGCCTCCCTAAAACCTTAGCCTTATACAAAGCCAAATCCATATTAACTCCAAGAGGCTTCGCCGGAGAAGCACCGGATTCCACTCTCTCCGGTTCAAAAATTGGTAACTTCTTCGCAAAATTCTCGAGCCCCGCGTCAATAACAGCCGCATCCTTCTCCTCCTCCTTCTCCCCCTCCTCCACCTCCGCAACTGGCCTGCGGACAACAAGCAGGTCTTCCAACGAGTTTTTCTCCGGTTCCACACTGCTTATCGCTTCTTTGCTCAACTCGAAGGTCTTGGAAGGCGGTTGGGGGGAAATTGGGGGTGATTGATCAAGAACTTGAGATAGTGGCTTGGAAGAAGATGAGGGAATTGTGATGATCTGCTTCTTGGTGAGGTTTTTGAAGGGGAATTTTGAAGTGCCATTGATGAGTTTCGGGTTCGGGTTTGGGTTTTGAGAAGTAGTGAAAAGATTGAAACTTGATTTTGAGGTTGAAGAAGAAGATGGAGGGAAGAGCTGCATTTTTATTTTTTGGAGGTTCTTGTTTTCTGGTTGTTTAACGGATAAAACTGCTAGGGAGAGAATGTTGGCGGGATATGGGAAATGACAAGTATGACCTCCGTTTTGTTTTTTGCTTTTGAAATGTTTATAACAAAGAGGGGTTGATTGGTAATTTTGGCAATGAAGTGACTGGCTCATGAGTGGCCACGTTAGTTCACATCCCATGTGGGATTTTTACTGAAACGTGGAGGCTTATGGTTGGTGGGAAATCATACATGAGGGATTCCTTATCAAATCACTTCTTTTAGGAGGCATTCTATTATAATTTTCTTAAAAACTATATCAACCCATCAAACAATACCTTAGAAGGTACTACATTTCTAAGGGAATTGTGAGGTTTTGGATTCCAACTTTGTATACATGACTGCAATGTTTATGTTTTTCCATTTGAGAAAGTAGTCTCCATGTTTTTATCGTATGAAAGAGCAATTTCTTATTTAAGCAGCCACATGATAGCATCACATTAAAAAAAAAAAAATTAAGTTGATTTTTTTGGTTTAATTTGGAGTAAGATTCTCGTATGTAAAAGTATGCAACATAAGTAAAACAATATAAAAAGTTTTTGCACAGTATTGATGGCGAAGAACACATTCTAGAAGTATATGGCAATAAGTAAAGAGAAACTTTCTATAACAAATTTTGAAGTTTTCTAAGAAGCCAAATATATTGAATGTTCATTTATTGAGTAAAGTGATTATGAGTGAAAATAACATACTAGTGTTTTTATTAAATAAAGGCTTAATACATAAAAAAATCCTTTAAACTTGGTCAAATGTTGCAACTGTCCTCCCGAACTTTCAATTGTAACAAATAACCCCCTGAACTTGGCAAATCATAACAAATTACCCCCTGAACTTGGCAAATTGTAACAATTACCCCCAATGATGCATACATTTTTAAACACCCTATAAGATCATTCCAGGTGGCATTTTGACTTTTCAAACACCCTATAGAATCATGACACGTGGCACTTTGACTTTTCAAATATCGAATAAGGGAATGACACGTGGCATTTGACTTTTCAAACTCAAAATATGGGGTTATTTGTTACAATTTGCCAAGTTTGAGGAGTAATTTGTTACAATTAAAAGTTCGGAAGGACAGTTGCAACATTTGACCAAATTTAGGAGGTTTTTTGTGTATTAAGCCTTAAATAAATTATACTAAGTTTATATATTAATATTGTAATACATTAAAGTGAAAATAGATTAATGTAACAATACATTTTGAATTTTTTCCCTAAATTTGAATATTTCTAATTTTATTCTATAATTTTCCAAATTTAATAATTATATTCCTTAACACCTCAGAAAATAATAATTTTTTATAAACAATATTTATAATGATAATAATACATGGGCTCAATTTTTTTTTATGAGAATTAAATTAAATAAACAATTAAAATTTTGAAAATTAATTAATTTTAAAACTCTGAAACTCCGAACAATTAATAAGCATTTCTTATTCAGATTTTAATATAAATAATTAATAAACAGATATTTAAATATTTTTTTCTTAGAGTTTTTTTTTAAAGAAAGGAAGGAATGAAGGTAATAAATAAGTTACAAAAGTTTACTAAAAAAACTCACACCCCATAATTAACCTCCATTTTCTAAGGGCAGTTAATGTTTGTTACTAATATTCAATCTTTTACCGTTTTACTCCTTCCTTCCGTTTCTCTACGGTCACCGTTACACCTTCTGTAAAAAAAAAAAAAGAAAAAAAAACATAGCTCATCAGAATTCTCAGAGAGCTGGAGAAAATTTTGGACCGGGAAGAAGAAACTCTTTCTCCTTCCTCTCTTTTCTCTGCTCCTCGTACCAAACAAACCCTAAATGAAATCCAAGCTGTAATCTCTTAATTGTTCCTCGTTTTTTCAGAAGAGATTATTCATTGTGCAGGAAGACAAAAATTTTTTTACCATTCTTATACTTTTTTGCACTGTTTTCCTGCACTCTGTTTTCAATTTCATCTGATTTTTCATAGATATGATCCGTAATGCTCAAATTTTGCTACCCTTTATCGTCTTCTTCATAAATTTCAAATTTATATCGATTTTCGCGGCGGATACCACCTCTTATGTGCTTGATTGTGGTGCCTCCGGCGCCGGCGCCGACGCAGATGGCCGGAAATGGGAACCTGACACGAAATTTGTAACTTCTTCAGGTAATTCTATTACTGCTACGGCTGATAGTCAGGACCCTTCTTTGTCGTCGACGGTGCCGTACATGACGGCGAGAATTTTCACCAAGGCCTTTACGTATGCTTTTCCGGTACCGAAAAAGAGCCGGTTATGGGTCCGGTTACATTTTTATCCGAATACGTATAGCTCTTTGAATCCAAATACATCTTTTTTCGCTGTCACGGCGAATAAATTCCAGCTTCTGAATAATTTCAGTGCTTCTATTACTGCTCAAGCTTTAACAATGGCGTATATAATTAAGGAATACAGCCTCACCGCGGCAGATTCGGGTAGTTTGGCTCTCACGTTTACTCCGTCGAAGAATTACAAGGATTCTTATGCTTTTGTGAATGGTATTGAAATTATTCCGATGCCGGATATTTATCAGAGCGCCGTGATGGTTGGTTATAGCGACGAAACGACAGATATTTCGGGTAGTTCTCTTGAAACATTGTTTAGATTGAATGTCGGCGGTCAGTTTATTCCGGCGACGAATGATTCCGGTTTGACGCGTATTTGGTATGACGACACACCGTATTTGTTCGGGGCGGGGATCGGTGTTACATCGGTGGCTAACAAGTCGATTCAATATCCGACTACGGACGTTCCTAAATCAATCGCGCCGTTAGATGTTTATAAAACGGCGCGAACAATGGGCCCCACCAATAGTGTTAACAAAAATTATAATTTGACGTGGATATTTGAAGTTGATGCTAATTTTACTTATCTCGTGAGATTTCATTTTTGTGATTTTATTATGACCAAGTCGAATCAGAGACCTTTCGATATTTACATCAACAATCAGACGGCTCAGGCCGGGGCTGATGTGATCGGTTGGTCGTCGGAGCAGGGGGTTCCGGTGTATAAGGATTATACGGTTTATGCGGCGGATAAGGTTGGAGATGATGATGAGTTATGGGTGGCATTGCATCCTAGTGTTGATTTGAAGCCCGAATATTATGATGCAATTTTGAATGGTTTGGAGATTTTTAAGTTGAATGATCCTAATGGGAATTTAGCCGGCCGAAACCCGGTCCCGTCCCCAATGTTGGTTGCTGCGGAAGCAAAGAAGAGTTTTTCCTCGTCGAGTTCTAACACCGGTCTAATTATTGCTCTCCTTGCTGGTGGGGCTGCTGGAATAGCAGTAATGTTTGTTGTCTTCATTTTTATGTTTAGGAAAAAGAGAGGTTTGAGCGGAAGCCAATCTGGAAGTCATAATTGGTTGCCTCTTTACGGACATTCCCATACATCGACAAGCAAGTCGACCATTTCAGGTTTGAGTGTCAATTTCAGAATCTCTTTATATTATAGGTTTGATACATATCGAGCTTCTTCGACTTGTACTCCAATACTACCAAATGACGTTTAAACTTTTAAAATGTTTTTTTTCGCTCTCTTGAGCTAATCAAATTGCCATGGTTAACCCATTATTTTCATATGCGGTACACATACTCTATGTGCAATAGTTCAAGCAAAGTTAAGTGTGGAAATTACAATTTTAGCAAGTTAAGTGTGAAAATTACAATTTTAATCAAGTTGAGGTGACCCGAAAGTCGTTTCAAATAATTTGAGGTGAAAAAAATGTAATCTTAAAATTTTAGAAGTCATCCAGTATTTGAAAGCAAGTTGTAGAGGATGGCTATGTATTTCATCTTTTTTTCCTTATATTAGATATGGTTATATGCAGTATAATGCAACAAAATGATAATTGTATTGGTATCCACAAATTTCAGGGAAAAGCACAACAAGTAGCCATCTCTCGACGCTTGCACAAGGTCTTTGTCGTCATTTCTCTCTCCCGGAGATCAAACATGCTACGAAAAACTTCGACGAGAATAATGTTATTGGAGTTGGAGGATTCGGGAAGGTTTACAAAGGCGTTATCGATCAAGGAACGAAAGTTGCTATCAAGCGATCAAACCCGTCTTCTGAACAAGGAGTTAACGAGTTCCAAACGGAAATCGAAATGCTTTCGAAGCTGAGACACAAACATTTAGTCTCCTTGATTGGTTTTTGTGAAGAAGATGGAGAAATGGCCCTTGTTTATGATTATATGGCAAATGGTACTCTTAGAGAACACATCTACAAAGGGATTAAGCCTACTTGTTCTCTTACATGGAAGCAAAGACTAGAAATTTGCATTGGTGCCGCAAGAGGACTTCACTACCTCCACACAGGAGCCAAATACACCATAATCCATAGAGACGTAAAGACGACGAACATTCTCCTCGATGACAAATGGGTAGCAAAGGTATCGGATTTCGGCCTATCGAAAACAGGTCCTAACCTTAACAACCAAGCCCATGTTAGCACAGTTGTGAAAGGAAGTTTCGGATACTTGGACCCCGAATACTTCAAAAGACAACAATTGACCGAAAAGTCAGACGTGTACTCCTTTGGGGTAGTCCTTTTCGAAGTATTATGCGCAAGGCCAGCTCTTAACCCGAACCTCCCAAAAGAACAAGTTAGTCTAGCCGATTGGGCGTTACATTGTTCAAAGAAGGGCATCATAAGTGACCTTATCGATAACCACATCAAGGCAGAAATACAACCCGAATGCTTGAAAAAGTTTGCGGAAACCGCGGAAAAATGCCTATCGGATCACGGGATTCATCGCCCGTCGATGGGCGATATTTTGTGGAATCTCGAATTTTGTCTTCAATTACAGGATAATCCGGCCGGGGCGAAACTGATAGCAGAAAGCAAAGCCAATGATCAATATGCTATGCATAAACAAATGCTTAGCATTGAAGAAGAGAGCTCAGTAAGTGAAGATGCTGATGATTTCAACAACACTGAAATTTTTTCACAGATTGTGAATCCAAGAGGAAGATAATTAATTAAATTTGTGTTTAATTATTTGTGTTAATTAATTAGCTTTTGTTTTTATTAATTCTGATTAATTGCAATTGTTCTGCTTCCTCTTTGGAATTACGAATCATTTGTTTTAGGCTATTGAACTCTTTTCTTTGTTGGTTTGTATTCTTTTTTCAATTTGCATCAATTTGTTTAAAAAATGGATCTTACTTATGATTAAAATACTAAATTAATATAGAAAAAGAATGTGTAAATATTCTTAAATTTTTGTTCACATTCTTCTCTGCATCAATTAATTTCGTGCCAATTTTACGGAGCGTAGATAACTTGATTATTTTTTTTATAAAAAAACTTAATTTTATTAGGGAGATTACATTTATCTGCATAATGAAATTAAAAAGAAAATTATGAACAAACACCAAGCAAATGTTGAGGAGTATGAGGAGAAGCTCCCAATTTCACTACTTCATGAGCCGTTTGATTGACAATTAGGCAGAGAAGACCCGAGTTCAGTGGAGGAAATCGCCAAACATGACCGATGTGGAGAAGTCAAGCATGCTTTTTCCCATTGATAGCATTAGCAATAGCGAAATTATAAGCACAATTTTAGAACAACCACCATTCCACGCAGTTTCGAACCCGAGGATAATTGCATGAAGCTCATCAACTTCAACCAACCATGATGGTGCCAATGGCCCAGCAGCCATATACATGTACCATAAAATAAGCCTTTGCAATCTATGAGGCCCATTTAAGTATAAACAAACGACATCCCGTTTTGAACTCTGCACAAACAAGCCAAACTTTTATGTAAACGACATGTCGTTAAGCCATGATAAAACAAGTCTGCCTCTGGGTTTAAGGTTTTATTAGGGTTTTAGCAATCAGTCTTCTTCAAGAACGAAACCCTAATTCCATCCCCAATTTGCTTTTTCTAGTCCCCCAATTTTTAATTCTTTGCAAAATATACCCCATTATAAAGTCCAAATGCATCATTCAATCCTTTAATTTCAGCTTCAACGGAGAAGAAATGGGTGATATGATGTATGATGATTTCGGCGACATATACACGGATGTCGAATGCCGGGCAAGCTCTTCCATCAATGTAGTACAGGAGGAAGGAGAAGAGAAGGGGGGAGAATGTAATTTTGATACTAGTGTTAATGCCGGGGAGAACCCTAGTGAGAAGTCGTCGAATTCGGAGAGTGATAGCGAGGATGATTTCAATATCGTGTTGAATGATGAGGATTGTAAAGGGTTTTCGGGTGCTGCGGAAAGGGGGGTTGGTGCTGAAGATGATGAGGAAGAGGATGGGCCGAATTCGAGTGGCATTGGACACCGAGGCGAGCAGGGGAATGGAGTTAATGATGGGTATCAGCATAAGGTAAGAGATGATCATAATTTTCATTTTTATGTGAAGTTTCTTCCTTTAGAGTGATCGAGAGTGTAGGACAGAGTCGCGGGAGAGAATTTATATGGCTGACGCTACTTGAGCTTTACGGTTTGTTATGATGGTTCATGTTAGCTGACCCGGAATCATTTCGGGACTAAGGCTTTTGTTGTTGTTGTATGTGAAGTTTCTTCCTTTAGAGTGATTGAGAGTGTAGGACGGAGTGGCGGTTGAGAATTTATGTTGCCGACGCGACTTGAATTTCACGGTTTGTTATCATGGTTCATGTTAGCTGACCCGAATCATTTTGAGACTAAGGCATTATTGTTGTTGTTGTTGTTGTTGTTGTTGTTGTTGTTGTAGTTATTGTTGTTGTTGTTGCTGTTGTTGTTGTTGTTGTTGTATGTGAAGTTTCTTCCTTTTAGGATGATTATGCCCCTTGTTTTTGGTGCTTGACACTCGCATTGGGTATATTGTAGTTTACGAGTCTTGGTAAAACTATTTATTTCATTTTGACTTGAGTGTGTATTTCGGGTTCTGTTTATGTCCTGTTGGTTCAGCTTGATCAGAGATTGAGATCACAACAATGAAAAACATTGAGCATGGAGTTTTTTTCTTTTTCCCTTCTGTTTTTCATCTATGTTGCCCGGACACGGGAAAGTCATTATATTCATAAAATAGCCTAAAAATAGTGTCTCACACAGTGTCCGATACGTGTCCGACACGGATACGGGTACGGGTACGCTAGTAAGGAGAAGTGTCCGTGTATCATAGTTTTTCATGAGAAGCTAACAGAAGAGAATACATTACAACTAAACTAAGTGTTTTCAGTAGTTCATGTGTTCCTCTGCCTCTTCGTTTTCTCCCTTTTAGATGGATTGTTCTATAGGACTAGATCATCTATTAAGTTCATTTCTCATGCGAAATATCTATGAAACTAACTAATGCTCTTGCTTCTATTGTTTAATCCGAATGTGAATAACCTAGTATGTATTGCATTCTACCCTACTGCATTGCAGTTAAAACAGTATGGGTCGTTATTTCCAAATAATCAAATTAACCAATCTGTTGGTGGGGCGCCGTGTTCGTCCAAGTCTGCCAGAGGACCTTGGGAAGATAACAGATGCAAACAACATGAGGTCTCAAACACTGGTCAAGTTGCTAGTATTCGTTCCTCATCCAATTTTGTAGCCTCCCATGGTGGATATGGTTTCTCACTTCCATGGAATAGGTCAGTAAAAGCAACTATGATCCTAATTATTTTCATTCTTCTGACTGTTATGGTTTTTGAAGTATTTCCTTCATGGTCTGAAGTTGAGAGTTTCATTTGTTATGTATTTCAGGACTATTTTAGATGTGAATATTGATGCGTTTGAAGAGAAACGGTGGAGGTATTCTGGAGTAGATATATCTGATTTCTTCAATTTTGGTTTTGATGAGGACAGTTGGAAACGATATTGCATCTCCCTGGTAAAGTGCTGCACTATCGACGAACTGAAGATTTAGAAACCAGGAAAACCATGGACTCAAATTGTTTATCAATGTTTATGTGCATGGCTTGCCATTGGTGTTATATTTTACATGAAATAGAACTCTCTAAACTTTGTTTTCTTTTTATTGTAGGAGCAATTACGACAACAGTTGTATTTGCATAACAGGTTCCACAATCATGACTTTTCACACCTTACTCAGGTGAGTGTTTTTTTTCCAGGTGTTTCTAGGTGATTATAGATGCTTTGTCAAATGACGTGAGATATGGGTTTAAAATGTTATTGTCTTTGGTTTGAAACAAGGCTTGTGATATTAAAGAAGCAGAGAGTGGAAGACCACCTGAAAGTAGTGCTCAAGTTGGATCATCATCAAAATTTTCAAATACTGGAGAGAAGCGGCTGGAATTGGTAACATCAGATTCCTGCTTTCTCCTACTGCTATGAATTTGTGTCGAACTTGTTTTCACCTGATATCTGCAGTAGTTTACTAATAGTGCTGACATTATTTAATTTGTTCAGCCAAAGGGCAGAGCAATTCAGGTTGAAGATGGCAGTGGTGAACGTCAATCGAAAATGGATATAAGGTGTCCACGAATTTGGGATTCTGATGTTGTGATACAGGTACAATATTGTTAATATGATACAAAGTTTTCATACGCTGTGTTAACCACTATTTTAATAATGTAATAATGTATCTTTTTGGAGCAGATCAATGTGCAAGATCCTCGAGAGAATTGCTCCGGCTCCGGTGAGGACAAATTTGACCATACAGATAACTTTGGGCTTGAATCATCAACGGACAGGAATTTAAATATGGATGATGTTAGAGATGTCAAAGATTCTGATAGTTCCAGTGCAGATGAATCACTGGAAGACTTTAGATCTAGTAAAACGAATCTTGCTCCTGGTGATCCGCACGAAGATCATAAGGTGGATGTTCAAACTTCAGAAGAAATTTCTGAAGCAACTGAAACTGTGAAGAAGGTGGAGGAAGAAAATGGCAAGACTATTTGCAAGTCAGACCAACAGCTGACTGAGATTGAAGTATCAGTTGGAGAGCGTAGTCATTTAAGCTTGACGCTATCCTGTTCTGAAAGTGAGTCAGAGGCATCCGAAGATACTGTGTATAACTTACCAGAAGCATCTCATAGATTTTTAAGCAGGCAATCTTCTGTTCCTAAGCTACTTGAGTCAGATGCATCAGACCGTAAGAGCCCTAAAAGAAATGTACCTATAAAAAAGCAAGATAATCGTCAACATTGTTCTCGGCGTAGAAGTCCAACTTCGGATCGGAGGAGGCACCTGAACAGGAGACTTCACAATGTTTCTCGAGGGAGGAAACACCCTGATATTTACAGTGATGCATCTCCCATGAATAGGGATAATTTATCCATTGATAATTGCCGGCAGATGGAAAGAATACACGATTTCGGTTATCATAATAGGCACAACTTCTCACGCGACCAGCCAAGAGAATTTTCTGATAGGCACGACTTCTCACGCGACCAGCCAAGAGAACTTTCTGATGGTTACAGTGGTGAAAAGTTCGCCAAAGTCTACAACCGGAACCTTCACGGAAAGGATACTCGTTTAAGATATAATCACAGCTTTAGGAGTGAAGTAGAACCACAGCAGAGAAGGAACTGGACAGAGGAAAACTTTCATGAAAGACATATTTGGTTTGATGATAAAGAAGGCTTGAGTGAAGATTGGGATTCTGGTGAAAGAAGTCGCTCTCCTAGGGGCATGAGTTCTCTCACTTATGGAAAGTCAAGGAGATTACATTCCAAGCACAAGAATCTCAATGACAGTAACATTCAATGGAGAAGAAAGAGGGACAGATTTGAGTCTGTGAAGCAAACCGATGATGAAGGTTTTTTGCTTGATCATGAAAATGAGGATTATGCTATGCTACGTAAATATGGGAGATCCCTTTTGTTCAACTCAAAAAGGGAGTCGTTCAATGACAAGTACGAAAACCACATTCATTCTACTAGGAAAGAAGCATATCTCTGTGAAAGAAGAGATAGATATGATTACAGCCCCCCAATGAATCTGGAAAATCCGTGGTGTATGGAAATTGAAGACGGATATTGGGATCTCGATACTGATAATCTGTCCTATTGGCATCACAAAGAACCTTATGCAGGCAATAACAGAAGGTTGAGCGATAAGATGTCACCAAGAAGTGACATTTGTGACCCCAGACTAGCTGAAAGATATGGGCAAGAATTGGACTGTGGAAAATACAGAGATGGTAATTTTGTTGAAAGTTACAATGATTGTGATGATATAGAAGGGGATATTGTTTATACCGGTGATCAAGCTGATATAGGGTGGCGAAAATACAGTTGGAAATCTAGAATACTGCATGAAGTAGAATGTGAATCCATTTTAAGGCAGCAAGATGATATATCTTATCGTTCATCAGTTTCATATGAAAATTCTTCTAGACATGAAAGGTTTCAATCTAATTACAGATCTACTGGTGATATACAGTTGGAGAGCCGTCGATTCAAAATGTTTAAAGGAGATACTAATGCTTCCTTTATTAGTAGAAAACCTCATATGACATTTAGAGGTGAGCATGATCCGACAGCCTGGAGGTACAGTAATCCAGCTGGCTTGATTTGTGGGGAAGGAAAGGTAAACTCGGAGAGACTGACATCAACACCTTGTATATTTGTAACTTTATGTACAAGTGCTCCGCTTACGAGCGAGTCTTCATTATTCTTGTTAATGCTATCTTATAATTTGTCTTTCTATGTCTCTTTTGTGCTGCAATTCTTTTCCAGTTTACTCTCATTTTTGAAGTTCTCAGAGGCCCAGTCATCATCAATCACATTCTTGATTACCATTCAAGCTAAAGAAATAAACATATTTCTCAAGATAGTTTTGTTTTTCATCTTGCATTGTCTAACTATCATGTAATCAGTCTACGGTTAGTTATTCTGTTAGCACCTTGCCATTTCCTGAAGGTTAGTATAAAATTTGTAAGAGAAAAATGTGGTTCTTAGGAAAGTATTTTTGATTTGTGGTACTTTCTATTTTTCGATCTTTCGAATTGATGTGTGCCTGTAACTGTTCGTGATTTTATTTGTGGTACTTGATATTTTTCAGTTTCCGGAATGAATCTTCTGCTCCCTGTTATGCCATGCAGCATGCTTCTACTGATCTTCATGTACTCTTATTCCTGACATTTTTCCGTTTTCGTCCTTCATATTATATAGTAAATATATATCAGACCTTGGGAGCGTGCACTTTTACCTACTTAGTTATTTTTGTTTACCTCTCGAGGTTTATTTTCCCCGCTAGTTCTTATTTCCTGTCTTATTCTATTCTCTTAAAATCCTGCTTTATAGTTCTTGAAGTCATGCATCTGCATACTTTTGAACTGCTGCACCAGTGTAAGTTGTGAGCTTTCTTAAACTAAAATACTTTACGTTGCAGTTCGGAGAAGTTTTTTCCCCGAAGATGTTCACACGTGATCCCTTCTTATTATCCTTATTAATTTCATACTGTATACTGTTGCTGTGAAGTAAATTTTTGTTCTGACTGCAGTAAATTCTCTCAATTTGTGAGATAAATAGGGCTCATTCACCTTTTTCTTGTTGCTGTAGCACCCGTTACACATTGCCACTAAGTATCTTGTTAGAGTTGTCAATTTCCAACACGATAGCATGACTTAGAAAGACACCACACTAAACATGATTATCTACTATCGTGTGTGACCGCATTGTCTTGTACTCCTTGGCTTGTGTATGCTTAATTTGCTTAGCTTTCTGGATTTGACTTCAGAATGTGGTATACGTGGCACGATTAGCAGTCTCAGCTAATTTATTTCTTACTGGAGCTGTAGTTGTTCTGTTAACCTTATAATTAGTTCCGTAATTGATGGTTTTTCTTGACAGCAATGACATCGAATCGAAGTGGTCTTTTTTCTATTACATTGTTGCCTACATCAATAGTTCCCTATTGGGAATACTCTCTTTTTTCCGTTTGGCTTTGTAGGATGCTTTGCCTTTTTGCCCGTTCAACGGGAAAGAGAATTGAACTTCAAGGACCTTTATGTGGTGGAATAATTACATTTTATATTCTGCTACTATATGCTCTGATATTTCTCTTTTTCCTTTGTCTTAAGAGCAATTGGATAACATTTTTCATGTGACTAGTTGTATTCTGCAGTCCTCTGGAAGACGTATGCACGGTGCAAACACGATGGCGAATGGTAAACACGAATTAACAGATCAAAAGTTTGTCAAGGAGCAGAAAGGTTTGAGGGACTTCAGTGGAACTCAGACCAGAAGAGCAATTGGGGACAGAAAAGACGATGATAAACCACCGTTTAAGTTTCCAGGCACAGCATGGAATGGAAATCTCGATATCGAGGAAGGTCAGATTGTATCAGAGAAACTGATCAGAGAGGAAAGACCGGAAATCAAAAATGTTGGCACCAAAGATGCAGTTGACAAGGGCTACGATGAGCAACAGATACAGGCCACATTGGCAAAAATGGAAAGACGAAGGCAGCGTTTCCAAGATCCCATAACGTCGAAAAAGGAAACCGAGCCTCAGACTGATTCAGTAGCAGATACCCTTGGAAAGAAACAAGAGAGGCCAGCCAGAAAAAGACAGTGGGGTGGTGGAAGTTAAAATTTCGGTTATTACATTGGTTTTTTTTATTTATTCAGATTACCATGTTGATCAAAGACTATCCTTGTCTTGTGGATTTGTTCCGGAAAGCGAACTGAGGTAACCGATCGATGATACTCGTTCCATTTGGTACAGGTGCGATTAAAGATCATACTGTTGTCATTCAATCAGAATTGGGAAATTTATCAGTAGTTATTCTGTTTTTCTTGATGTAATAAAAAGTAATACTTTTAGAGGCTATACCCCTAAAATATACTTTGGAAGATATATTCATGCATTTAGTAATCAATGTGAGATTTCCTTCTGAAGGTAAGATTTTATTTTCCTTCTCCCTCCTTGGTCTGTTCTAAGGATGGCAACAAATAATGTACCTACGGCTGAACTATCAAATTTTGTATGTTAATATTATATTTCACCATGAGATCTACGGATGAATTTTCGAATTTTGTATGTTAATATTATATTTCACCATGAGATCGAATTATAAGATAATATCAGCAATGGATCAATTTTAACGAACTCTAAATTTTATCGATATGTTTTTTAATTAAATTTGCTTTACATAACATAAAATTGGTTACCAACATTTGATTAGATATGTAAATTTATGAGTAAATTTCAAAAGAAAAAAAAGATCTTTAAAAAATTATTGTATTTAAGTTTGTGACAAAAAGGTGACCGTAGTTTCTACTGTTGTCAAAACATATAAGGTTACTTAACACTGTTAAGTTGACAACGTGGCAAGCAACAAATTTGTTTTGATCTAATTTCCTTTTTCTACTACTTTAATTAAACATGTTCTTATTGTCTCGCCTTTTTGAGTGTATGATTATGTGTCTTTTCATGTGGGTATAGGGCGATCATGGTAGATGGCAATGAAAAGTTGCATCTTCGATATATCCCTTCTTTTCTTTTCTTTTTTTTTTATTTTCTTCATATGTGTATCTTTGTTTCATTCTTATATCGGTGTGTTCAAAAAACATAACTAAAAGTAATTATCACTGATTTCTAATATCATTAATTCAATGTGATAAAAAGATAAGGGATTAATATCATCAAAATATGTAAACTTACCTAACATCAGTTTTATTTTTAATCCCTTATCTTTTCAATATAATCAAATTCAATGTGATTTCTAACAATCTAATAACAAGCCAAACCTAAACTACAAATTAATACACTTTGTTTTCCTAACCACAATGGAGTTTAATTAATAAAAAAAATACGAAATCAATTTGTCAGTATTCATCTTGATCTCTCTCAAAGCATATTCCCTTAATCATTCAACTAATTAAAAACCCATTTTCACAAATCTCCCCTCTAATTACTAATAACCATGTCCACAAATTTCCTCTTCTTCCTCACAAACTTAATCCTCCTCTACATAGCTATCTTCATCGTACCTAAACACCAGCAACAACAACAACAGTTGAACCAAACAAACCTCGTAATCTACGTACACGACTACTTCACTGGCCACGATGCCTCCGCGGTCACCGTGGCCGGAAGTGGTGGGCCCCACTTCCACATAATGAAATTTGGGACAATTGCAGTTGTTGATGATCCAGTTACTGAGGGGCCCACTATTGATTCCAAAGAAATTGGAAGAGCTCAAGGTACTTATATAAATTCCCAAATTGATGGGAAAGGATTATATATGGTTTTTTCAGTTATTTTCAGTTATGGGGACTATAAAGGAAGTAGTTTAGAAGTTCAAGGACCAGATTTGTTTTCAATGAAAGAGAGAGAGTTTGGGGTCGTTTCTGGGACAGGGTTTTTTAGATTTGTTAAAGGGTATGGGATTATGGAAACTGTGTTTTTGGATGTTCCTAATTTGAGAGGGATTATTAAACTTAATATTACTGTTAAGCATTATTAATCGGGATTTGTTTAGCTCGGTTTTTGTTGTGGTTAATTTACGGTTTACGGTTGTTGTTAGTTGTCTTGTGTTATTTTGACAGACATTGGCTGATTTCGGTAAATTTTAATTCTAGCTTAACACTTTGTATTTAGTATTTTAACAAAATGATGAGTTGGGAAAAGGAGAATCAAACGGACATATAATACATTATTTATCTAGGTCAATTTCGGATGTTCCTAATACTTTATATTTAGTATTTCTCACTTTATTTATCATACTGGGTCAATTTTGTCTATTAACTTGGATTTTAAATTAATATAGTATGTTTGTAGTATAATCACATTCACAACTTCTTACCATTAGCTCTAGAGTATGTGTTACTGAACTTCGAAATTTTAGTCTCAAACTCAGTTTGTGTTGCTAACTAGGTTTAGAGTTCATTTAATTTAAAATGAATTTCAAGTGTCATTTACATCTTAATTTATTTGGTAATTTTTGGTACTATGATATAAATAAAAAATGACAAATCACAAAGTTACCAATAATCCACTAAATTTCCATTTTAAGGATGAAAAAGAAAGAAAATATAATCTGTAGTTTGGTACTTCGATTTTGTTGGGCCGGGGCTTTCCATTATTGGGCTTAGAGTTTCCAACCAAGAATGAAGTTTTGGGCCAATAAGAACCCAATAGATTAAATGAGCTTCTTTTTTTTTTTCTTTTTGATGGATTAAATGAGCTTCTTATAGATAAAGAAAACTGAACTTTATAATTAGATTGCATAAATTTGATTTCATAAACACCACAAATTTTCTTACATAGAACTACATACCAATGCAAGTTATAAAAAATCCATGAAAGGATTAAAAAAAAACTTGGAAAAAAACAGTTTAAAAAGTTCAGTTTTTAAATTTGTCCAATTTTCTTGGTTCAAAATTTAAAGCTCGTCGGACAACCTTTAAGTAGATTATTTTTTTCAGTTAATTGCCTTTCTAGGATCCAAACCCAAAATTTAGTTTAAATGACTTCTTTTTCCATTAGTCATGAGTCAAAGGTTTACTTCATTTGCATTAATAAAATAAAATAAATTCCGATCCAAAAAATAAAATAAAAAACTAAATAAATGTTTGACCGAGTTCTACAGCTATATGTAGTATAAAAAAGAGGAATAGTTTGTGATTAATACGTGCATGTTTGTTTGCATTTTATAATCACACAAGAAAGAGAAAGAAAATCTCTAATACTATATAGTATAGTATAGTTTTGATTCCATTTTTTGGAAATATTATTATTTAAAAATAAAATAAAAGCTGCAATGCACAAGGAATTGTTAATGGAATCTGCCAAAATCTGATAACTGAAATTATCTAACTGCTACAAGTCTAGAAATAGAAGGTTATTTTCAATCATCCTTAAATATCAATATGCTATGATTAAAGATCAGGAAAATTCTGAGGTTGCATGGCAAACTCCAAACAACATAAATCATGAGAGGCTTTACAAGTTGCCTATTTATGGAGAGTGTTGAGATCCAAGGATCGAAATGATAGAAAGAAGAAATGAAGGAATTCTGTTATGAATCGTTAAAGAGAAACGGTTACAATCAGCTGTTTATATAGCTGGAATAACAGAGTCAACAGTGCTAACTGTTTTCCCGCCAAATCCAACTGTGTAAAACTAACTAGAATCTTGATTAGTTGACTGAGCTATATTCAGTCTTGATAAGCTTTAACATGCCTCCCTCAAGTTGAATATAGATCAGACAAACCAATAAAAGAATTACATTCAATAATACAAAAAACTAAGTATCATGATTAAGCTTTATAATTCCCATTCGCTGAAGAGATGGCACCATTGCTTCATGACTCAAAGCTTTGGTGAAGAGATCAGCTAGCTGTCTGTGTGAATACACATGAGGAGTCTTTAGAAAACCAGCAGCAATAAAATCTCTCACAATGTGGCAATCGATTTCTACATGTTTAATTTTGTCATGAAAGACTGGATTTTTAGCAATGGCAATTGCAGATGCATTATCACAATATAGAGGAATAGGTGTTTCAAAGAGAATGTCAAATTCCCCTAACAGATAGCTTATCCATTTTACTTCGCAACTAGCTTGAGCCATGCTCCTATATTCTGCTTCTGCAGATGACCTGCTAGCAACAGTTTGCTTCTTGGCCTTCCAAGATACTAAGGCACCTCCAACAAAAATGCAGAATCCAGAAACTGACCTTCTTGTTGTTTTACAAGTGCCCCAATCTGAGTCACAATAAGCTGTTATGTTGATTTGAGACATAGGATTAGATGGATAGAAGAGACCATAATCCATTGTACCCTTTAAGTATCTGAGTACATGATTAGCAGCTTGTAAGTGAACTGTTGTAGGCTTTTGCATAAACTGGCTTAGTTGTTGACTAGCAAATGTGATGTCAGGCCTGGTAAAACACAGATATAGCAGTCTGCCTACTATTCTTCTATAGATTGTAGGATCATCAAGTTCAGCACTAGCTTGTGTGAGATCAACTCCATTTGGGAGAGGACTACTAGCTGTTGTAGTGTTGCTCATACCAGCATCTACAAGAATATCTAATGTGTATTTTGCCTATGATAAAAGAGTGCCTTCGTCAGATCTAGCAACTTCAATTCCCAGAAAATACTTGACTGGCCCCATGTCTTTAATAGTGAACAAGTCATGTAAGTATTTCTTGACATCTGTGATGTTTGTCTCCAACTCACTAGTAATAAGTATATCATCCACATAGATCACTAGATAAGTAGGAGGAGAGTTTGAAGGTTTGAGAATGAAGAAACAATGGTCATGATGTGATCTTTGAAAGCCAAAGTTGATGAGTTTCTGAGATATTTCTTTGTGCCACTGTCTACCAGCTTGTTTTAACCCATATAGTGACTTGATGAGTTTACAAACTTGATTTGGAGGACAGCTAGTGTATCCTTCAGGTGGTTCAAGATATATATCTTCATCAAGGTAACCATGCAAGTAAGCATTGTTGACATCAATTTGATGAAGAGGCCAGTTCTTAGCAGAAGCAACTGCAATTAACATTCTCACTGTCACACTTTTGGCAACTGGACTGAAGGATTCAAAATAATCCAATCCATAAGTCTGATTGTATCCCTTGGCAACCAGTCTTGCTTTAAATCTGTCAACTTCCCCATTAGCTTTTCTTTTGATTTTCCAGAGCCACAACGATTTGATGGCTTTCTTTCCAGCTGGTAAAGAAGTGAAAGTCCAAGTACCATTGGATTCTAAAGCTTTGAGCTCATCTGTCATAGCTGCTTTCCATCTAGGATCTCTGTTTGCCTCTTTGTAAGAAGTGGGTTCTTTCTCTTCATTAACATTGGCAATAAAAGTCAAATGAGATTGGCTAAAGGTGGCTATTTCTGGAATGGAAATTGTAGGGGTTGTGTCAGATGGTATTTCAGTAGCTTGGCAAATAAAATCTTTGAGCCATGCTGGTTTGTGTATGGTTCTGGTTTTGGTTGAAGTCTGTGATGGTAAAGAAAATGATTTAGTAGAAAGGATAGGATTTGGTTGGGGTTGAAGGTCTGGTATTGATGTGGGTGAAGTGTTTGGATTGAAGTGAGATTGGGGTTCAGGTGTGAGGTTTGGGGTTGATTTAGGGAGAGATAAGGGAAATTCAGAATCTGAGAATGTGACATCTCTAGAAATGATGGTTTTATGAGTGGTGAGGTTAAGTACTTTGAAACCTTTTTGAGTAGGTGAAAATCCCAGAAAAACAGCTTTATGAGCTCTGGATTGAAATTTGTCTTTATGAGGGTGTGTATCTGTGTAGTAGCAAAGGCATCCAAAAGGGTGAAAGTTGGAGTAAGTGGGTGGGTGTTTGTATAAGGTCTCAAATGGAGTTTTCCAGGTTAGTGTAGGTGTTGGAAGGGCATTGATAACAGTGGTAGCAAGTAGAATTGCTTCACTCCAAAAATCAATTGGAAGGTTAGATTGTGTCATAAATGCTCTTGCAACATTTAGCAACTGCCTGTGCTTTCTTTCTACAGATCCATTTTGTTGTGGTGTGTAGCTGCAACTTGTTTGGTGCAGAATTCCTTTCCTTTGAAAATAAGAAAGGCATTGAGAGTTGAGAAACTCAGTTCCATTATCACTTCTGACTTGTTTGACAGTATGATCAAATTGATTTTCCACAATAGTGATGAAGGTTTCAATGGCATGAGGTACTTGGCTTTTCTGCTGCAACATGATAGTCCAGGTGACTTTAGAGAAATCATCAAGGATTGTAAGAAAGTAATTAGCTCCATTGATAGAGGTAACTTTGTAAGGGCCCCAAACATCGATATGCAAGAGTTGCAATATGAAGTTTGATTTGGATTGACTAATAGGGAATGGGGTTCTGGTTTGTTTAGCAGCAGGACAAATGTCACATTTGTGGTTAGAGGGGGAGTATGAAATGGATGGTATATGTGCTAGGACTTTGTCAGAGGGGTGTCCTAGTCTGTCATGCCAGGTATGGGTATTTGAATTAGAAGATGGGGTAATAGTGGATAGACAAAGGACTGGAGAGTATTTCTTTATGTTTTCTGGTTGAAAGGACTCTGGAGTAAGTGTATAAAGGCCTCCAGAGTAAAACCCCACTGCTACAATCTCAGAAGTGACTAGGTCCTGTAAAGAGCAATGAGTATGATAAAAAACAACCATAATCTTTTCCTGCTTCAATAATTGTCCAACTGAAAGGAGATTATACTTGAAAGATGGTAAGTGTAGCACCTCTTTTAAGTATAATTTCTTTGAAAGTTGAATTTGTCCTATATGTCTAACTTGTAAACTGCTACCATCTGGTAATAGTACTGGTTTCTTGCTATTAACAGCCTCATAATTGCAAAAAGATGATAGATATGGGCACATGTGACTAGTGGCACCACTATCTATTATCCAGAAATTGCATTTTGTATTAGCATGAGATTGTGATACATTACCAGCAAAAGCTGAGAAGTCTGTTGTAGTATTGCTGTTCAATGTAGTTTTGCCTTTGAGCATCTTATACACTTCTTGAATCATCAGGTTCATGCTTTTGTTATCAATATTTGTATCTTCTTCAGTGACATCTCCATCATCATCAAATGGAGTAAATTTTTCAGCTGAAGTATAAGCTCTGTTGGGATTTTGTTGTGGATTTCTGCTTCCTCCATTATTGTTTGAACCACCAGATCTTGGCTTCCCCTTCTTCTTTGGATCTTTGAACCAATCAGGATAACCAACGATCTTGAAGCATTCAGCTCGAATGTGGCCAGTTTTCCTGCAATGATTACAAAATTTGTCTTCTTTTCTTTCATACTCAGCATTATTGGGGGAGTTGTTCCTGGTACTAGACACAGGAGTATAAGATGAATGATTAGCAACTTCTATATGATGAGACATGCCCAACTCCTTTTGTTTCTCAATTTTAAGCACCATAGAGAAAGCTTTGTTAACAGAAGGAGTGGATTCTTTCAACAGAATTTGGTTGATGACATGCTCATAACCTTCATTTAGCCCATTTAGAAATTGCATAAGCCTGTCTTCTTCAATCATATCTTGCATCCTTTTGAAAGCATTGCAATCACATTCTTTAGAAGAACCACAATGACATACAGGCATAGGTCTAAGTAGGCTTATTTCATCCCAAAGCTTCTTCAATGAAGTAAAGTATGAACAGACTGTTAAATTTCCTTGAATAGTGGAATTTAATTGCCTTTTCAATCTGAACATCATAGGGGCATTGTTATCACCATATTGTTGCTCAAGTTCAATCCATAATCTTCTAGCAGTTGTGGCATAAGTGAAACATTCAGCATGATCTTTATGGATTGAATTGAGTAACCAAGCTGTAACTAAACAATCATTTTCTTTCCAGGCATCATAATCTTCTGTGTTTCTAGCAGGTGGATCTTCATCAGATTCAATGAATCTAAGCTTCTTTTTAACAGTGAGTGCTCTAATCATGCCATGGCGCCAAGTGAAGTAATTTTTTCCAGTTAGGAGTGTACTTACAATCATAGCACCAGGATTATCATGGCTAGAGCATGAATATGAGTTGTGATTTCCGGATCGACTCGATCGAATTTCATCTTCTTGATTTCGATTATTCACCATTGTTGAGTTTGAAGGTTCTTCGATGTCAGTTGATCTATGAATTTCGTCTTCTTCAAAGTTGTGATGAACTTCTGTTTCTTCTTCTTCTTCGAATCGATGAACAGCTTCTTCTCCTTCAAATTGCAGAGATTCTAATATTTCTTGCTGTTTGTTTTGATTTCGATTCGTCTTCCTTCTTCTACGATCTACCATTGAAGCTCTGATACCATGTTGAGATCCAAGGATCGAAATGATAGAAAGAAGAAATGAAGGAATTCTGTTATGAATCGTTAAAGAGAAACGGTTACAATCAGCTGTTTATATAGCTGGAATAACAGAGTCAACAGTGCTAACTGTTTTCCCGCCAAATCCAACTGTGTAAAACTAACTAGAATCTTGATTAGTTGACTGAGCTATATTCAGTCTTGATAAGCTTTAACAGAGAGACTCCAAACAACATAATTTGAATTAGGTATAAGAGATTACATGAGTTTTTTTTTACCATTTAGCTCCCTCTAAATATAAAATTTAATTTATATGTAATCCAAACGTGAACAACCAAACAAGCTTAGTTTCAACTTCACCCATCAATTTCTCTAAGGCAACTTGTGGAAGATGTAACAATTAAGTTAATGGTCATGTGAAAATGCAAATTGAAATTGACCTAAATTTTTAAAAAGCACCTCTCATGGAGTTTGTGAAAGTCAAACACATAGACATTTCCACTTTTATTTTGCTTAAAAATAGCAAACAACCCACTTTAGCTATCAATTTTTTTGACCTGTCTAGGCTGGTAAAAAAACATATTAATGTTAGAAAAATATGTTGAAAACTAGGTTCCAAAGTTGAGTTTGTGAAGAAGTTTTGGTTGTTTCCACCAAGCACAACTTAAATATACAAATACTACTAATTGGGATTGCTAAATTTATCTTTTCTTAAAGACCAACTATTTGAGAATATAAATTTCAACTTAAATAGGAGAGATTTATAACATTGTCTTTATCTATGTCGATCTTTATCGTATGCATATCGGAAATAAAAGTGTCAAATTGTGTGATTGTTAGCGTCAAAAAATTGACTATTGCGTTGGAGATCAATGTGGTAAAAAAAATATCTTTCACAAGTATTATTTTGACTGTAATAACAAAAAAAAGTTAAACCATGTTCTTTATGCCTTATCAGTAATTGACTTCAATAATATTCAATTCAGTTCAGTTCGGTTATAAAGAACAAGGCCTTACAAAAAGAAAAAAGCAAACTTATACTACATGTTGAACTCGTATTATTTTTCTACAAAAGGAGCTACGGTCAATCACATTGTCTTTTATTGAATGAATATGAAATAAATCGATATATTACCAAAGTCAACTTTTTTTATTATTTTTGACGCACTAAGACATACAAATGTCTGTTAAATTTAAATTTAGTATAACACATAAAAAATTTGTTTCGAACCTTCAACAATTTAATCTAAAGATTTATTGATGCCATATCAAAAACATTTATACTGAAAATTAAACTGGTAACTAAAGTCGAACTCAATATCATTTTTAATAATATCAGTAGAAGATTCACATATGACATCGGGAATTTATTATCCTACACTAACATATAATTGGAATGTTGTGAGAGACAAACAAAAAACATTTTGAAATGTAGCTAGAATTAAGCCTTGTTTTATACTTTATTAGTAACTCATCTCGGTTTATTTCGTTTATTTCATTTTAGTAAATGTACTTTTAATTTTGTTCAGTTCATTTTACTTCAATAATTTTCAATTATAAAGAACAAGAATCTATATAAAATGAACTGAAAATGGTACTGATAAAATTGTTACCTTATATCAAAGGATCCTCTTGAAAAATAGGACTATATATTAAGTGACATGAAAAATGCTTATGATATAATTGTTCCCTTTATAGTATTTACTTTTGCATTATTTTTATTATTGACATATGACAACATTATTACTTGACTAAAAGGCAAATTGCCTAAAAAGAACTAAAAGGTTATTAATTAGTATGATTTTTTATAACGTTAAAAATCATCTTTTGATTATTAATTGAGCTTTATTCGATTTCCGTGATAAAAATAAAATGCATGTAGGATGTAGATTGATTAACACCACGTGTTAAGAGCAATGAATATAATTTTAAACAATTTTTTCCAGTTCAATTTTTATAGTTGAAAAACAAAGACTAAATAAAACTGTGTAAATAAAACTGTGTTCTGAATAAGAAAAAAATGTCTTCAGAAAATAATAATGTTCTTTTATTGTGAAACTATTATTTTTAATTTATTAACAATTTTTCATTAATTGTTAACTTATGTTATGCTATATAAAACTCAACCTAAAATCTTAATACATAAAAGGATAAAATATTCCATCACTCCACAAGATAGATTGTTTGTTCCAATCAAAGCACACCATTAATTAGTCATGAAATTTCTCTATTTTTCACAAAATTAAATTTATTTCCAAAAATATTTATTGAGTTAAAAAATTTAAAATGTTAGGTGTGTAGGACATTCTTCCACTTTTGGTTGTTTTAATTAATTACTAACAATTCATGAATACTCTTCCACTCCAAGGAAACTACCAACATACCATCTTACCCTTTTCTAATTGGATTATTTTGGGCAATGTAATTTGATAACACATATTTACTTTTATTTATTTCTAATTTCATACCTTGCAAGTGTGTTTTGTTAGAATTGGCATCCGTAAGGTGAGCTCCATTATATAAGACAATTATATATTTACTTTTATTTATTTCTAATTTCATACCTTGCAAGTGTCTTATTATTTTTAAATGATAAGACAATTATATATTGACAATAATATTGATAACAACTAAGATTGTTATTGAACTTTCATATAAATCTCTATTTATGCCCATGTTAAAAAGGCCTCATACCTTTAGCCTATCAACGATTTGCCAGTTGACATCCGCTCTAAATGGACGAATAGAAAATGACAGAAGATCTTGAGAAATATCATTCTAATTAAGAAAATAAGGAACAAGAATAAAAGGGAATTCTAAGACTAAAAGAAAATGATTCCTAGATATAATATGTTTCTTTATGTTAGTGATATCTACAAAATGGAACGATGTTGGGAAGATTTGGATAAACTTAAAAGAGAGTAACTGAGAGTGACATGAGTCTATTAGAAATTGAGAAAAATACGGTAATGGATAAGACGGTGTGAAGTGAGAGAATTTATATCGCAAACACGATTTGATCTTCAATGTTTTCATTGTGATGGTTTATGTTTGTCAACTCCGAATTATTTCAAGACTAACAGCTTTGTTGTTAAAAATTCTAAATGTAAATATATATGCAATAATAAATTATTTAAACATTAACTATAAGAATTCCAATTAAATAGGAACTTATCACTTCACCATTAATTATAAAAATTCCAATTAAGTATGAAATTGTCACTTCAACTAACTCATTAAGTTTTTCTCAATGAGTCAAATTTTTTGGTTATTAACATTATTATTTTGATTTGGACATATATCAAAAGTAAAATGATCCTTCACTATTAAAATGATGATCATTTAATATTTTGTTAAATGTTCCATAAGAATAATAATAATATTATGTCAAAAATATTATATCAAAAAGTATAAAATATTAACGAAATTCGATTTTAAATGCCAAAAAGTAGATTCATGAAAAGAGCATAGTAAGCTAGACTATGAGCAACTGATTAGCTATTCATCTAACAAATTTAATAGACACCTCGGTACAACAAACAAGAACACGATGCCGTTGTGAGAAGATGATCATACAAAATTTCGAGAAGTCAAGATATGAAACGTTCATAACCTGAATCACTTACGCATCATGTTATCCAAGAAGAATTTTAACGCCTCAACCAAACCCTAATTCTCCAACTATCCATGAGACGAGAAATCCATTTTTTGGATTATAAACACATGAATGAATGTATCAAATGGTCACGTGCAACTCCACCCCACCCAACCCCGCCAAACCGAACTATCCGCGACGTGATTTTCCACTTTCTGGTTGTTGAACATGTCTCCCTGAGACCAGCGTTGTAACATCCATAAACTGCGGCCGAAGGCAAGCAGTGTGAGGCATAGCACATCAACCTCCAAACAATAAGCATTCCTTTGTTGACTGAAATAGAATGCCATCATTTTCATTGCAAGGAGCCACAAAATGCAGTCATTATAACAGCAATAAAAAATTAATATTAGAGAAAAATATAGATGTAGAATTTATATCTTTCAAGGAAAAAAAAACGAAATTTATTTTGAGTTTTGGAACTTTTATTATGTAATTATTATTAGGACATTTATGATCATCCAACACACAATTATATTTTATTTTTTACCTTTTCATAGTACTAATATATATGCTAACTACACGTTTTAATTTCATTCGTTACTTTTATATTGCTTGATTATTTGTTTCCAATTAATTATATTTTCTTTTTAATTATTAATAAATATAATAATATCAACCAATAGAGTCCACAAGATCATTAGAAGGGTAACTCTTAGGAAAAAGATTATAGGTTAAGCCTACAATCAAAATCTATAAATGGTAATGGTTTAAGGTAAAAAGTAAATAAATCTGTAAATGATGCAACAAAAACATTGTAAAAGACATTAAACTACATAATATATTAAAAATGACAGAAATTTAATAATTTTGTCGAAACAAACTAAAGGTAAAATTTTCTCTCTAAACAAAATGTAAATTAAAATTACATTTGCTAAATTTAGTGAATGACTATATTTTATGCAACATTTTTTTCCTTAAACTGTGACATGCAACGTTCAATAGAATTTTATCAATAAAAATTGTTAATTATTAAGAACCTCTAGAAAGTTTATATACGTAATTTTTTTTATTACAATACAATTTATAAAGGTCTAGTGAGTTTCAAATCAAAATACTATACAAATGATAAGTATTAATGTAATTAATATGGATTAAAATTAAAGTTTATAAATGAATTTTTTTTGAAGGAAATTAAATGGATTTTAATTTATAATAATACTTATTTTTATTAAATTAGTCCACAAATGACCAGCATTAATTTCTAAGTCTTAAACACGTTTCAGAATAATTTACTAAAAATATTTATTTCTATAAAGAAACTGATTTTCCCCATATTTAATTTGCCATAAATTAAATATTATACTATAAGAAAATGAAACTGAAAAAATGAACGATATGGCTGTTAGTTATGCTGCCTACCTCCCAACTACACTTGGGTCCACTCCGACCTTTTTACTAAAAGCTTGCAAAAAATAAAAATAAAAAAGTATGGGAAAATAATTGTATAAAATAAATAAATCGAAGGCTTAGTTTATGATTTGCCCCATGAAATTATCTAAATATGGTTGAATAAGTCCCTTGATTTTCATATTATCCGAATTGCCCTCTCAAAATTCTTAAAATTACAAACTTTCATGGTTTTTTTTAAACAACTATTATGTTAAATCAAACTGTTTTATCTAATTGATTTCTGAACTTACCAAAATAATTTGATTAGTCTGTAATTTAAAGAGTTTTATTGATGATGTTTTAGAATTATAACTCAATTGAATTTGTTGAGAAATACACCATTTTATTCTATTTTTGTAACATAATTATAACTCGATTGATGAATCTAATTTTTTGGATGAGTATAAAACTTAAGCCTAGCTTGACAATGTTGTTATCAAAATTTATATTTGACTTATAAACTGAAAAATCTATAAAAGCTAGAATAGTAACTTATTCAAAAAGTAGCTTTCTCATCCTATAATCACAACAACATTATAGTTGTCAAACACTACTTTTACTTTCTTACATATTTTAAGAAAAACAACTTCACATTTATCAAACTATGCTTTTACGTGAGAAAGTTGTTTTAAGAGTCTATGAAAGTAATATCGAACTAACCTTATATAACGTACAACTTCATCTAGTTTGAGACGCAGATCAAACTTTTCAACTAAGTTCAAGTACTCAAATGAAATTTTAACCCAACATTAAATTAAAATAAAACGGAATTTCATGAAAATTTTAAAAATAAAATAAAAATTTCAACCTATGAACTAACAACTACGCGCCACGTACTCACTTTTTTCTAGTCTCCCTCTCTTTTGGTGGTAGCTGCGCTTATTTTATTTTTCTCTCATCTGCCATCTTCTTATATATATTTTCCATTTCTTCTTCAATTTTCCACCATCATTTCTCTCTTCCTCTCTCTCGCGATTTCCACGAGGATTCAGGTCAGATTCCACTCCATTTCTCCCTCATTGACTCTAATCAGTGAGATTCTATAGCGTTCTCGGAGTACGAGTCTCGGTGTTTCTTTTATTATACTTAAATAGCAATATTCTCGTATCAATCCGTCTTCTTTTATATTTTTTTTAAGGAGTATCGTACTTCGATAGCACTCGTGATTTTTTCATCAAATCAACACTCGTTTTATCCACTGCATTTTCTCGCTCTAGATCTGATCCTGTAGTTCCGTTTCTCGTCGTTTTGCTGTTTGTTTGATTTGAAAATTTGGATTCGGTTTATTGAAATTGATGTTTGATTCTGCGTTTTGTTGTTTAGTGAGATTTTTTAAGTTGAATTTGTGCTTAACGAGTGTAATTTGAAATTGTAGTTTGTTTCAGCTGCTGCATTTTCTCGTTCTAGATCTGATTCTGTAGTTCCGTTTCTCGTCTTTTTGCTGTATGTTGAACTTTAAAATTTGGATTCGGTTCATAGGAATTCACGTTTGATTCTGCGTTTCGTTGTTTAGTGAGCTTTTAGGCGTTTTTTAAGTCGAATTTGCACTTGACGAGTGAAATTTGAAATTGTAGTTTGTTTCAGCTGCATTACTATTGGTGTGGAGTTGATTTGATTTGATTTGGCGTGGTTGATTTCCATTCATTGAGATCTGGTATGGTGTAGCTTCAAGTTAGGTGTTGTAGGTTGAATTTACGTTGAATTTGTGCTTCATGAGTGAATTATTTTTAATCTGTTTGAAATTGTAGGTTGTTTCAGCTGCATTACGTTTGCTGTGGAGTTGATTTGATTTGATTTGGTATCGTTTGGTTGTTTTTGATTTGTTGAGATCTGGTCCAGTGTAGCTTCGAGTTAGGTGTGATTTTGGTTGTATAGGTCTTTTTTCTGTTTGTTTGATTTTAAATTTGGATTCAGAATTTCATGTTTGATTCTGTGTTTTGATGTTTAATGAGATTTAAGGCGTTTATAAGCCGAATTTGTGCTTGGCAAGCGAAATCTGAAATTGTAGTTTGTTTCAGCCGCATTACATTTGGTGTGGAGTTTATTTGATTTGGCGTTGTTGTTGTTGTCAATTGATTAAGATCTGGTATGGTGTAGCTTCGAGTTAGGTGTTGTCTGGTAGGTGTGATTTTGGTTGTATAGGTCCTTTTTTTTGTTTGTTTTATTTTCAAATTTGGATTGGGTTCATAGAAATTCACGATTGATTCTGTATTTTGTAGTTCAGTGAGATTTTAAGTATATTTGAGTCGAATTTGTGCTTGACGAGTGAATTATTGTTCAATCCATTTGAAATTGTTGTTTGTTTTAGCTGCATTGCGTTGATTTGATTTGATTTGGCTTGGTTGTTTTCAATTGGTTAAGATCTGGTATGGTGTAGTTTTAAGTTAGGTGTTGTTTGGTAGGTGTGATTTTGGTTGTATAGATCTTGATTTGGTGGTTGAATAACGTGGAAACTAAGAAGAATGATGAATATTTAAAAATTATATTTCATAGTTTCTTGGGACGTGTTGTAGCAATAGGAAAAGGAAACATGAAAATGAAATGATAAACCGTTTTGTTTTTGTCTGTTTTCTGATTGTGGAAGCTTCTTGATTTATTTTTTGTTTGATCCTGTATTTGAACAGGTTTATTGTGTGTTCATCTTGTTGTATTTAAAAGGCTCTTGGAACTTGTTTTAGTAATTGAAAAGAAGAAATCAAGAAAATGATAACACGTTTTGTTTTTTTTTTGTTTTCTGATTGTGGAAGCTTCTTGATTAATTTTGTGTTTGATCCTGTTTATTGACAGGTTTACTGAGTGTTCACCATGGCAACTGGTCAACTCTTCTCGCGCACTACACAGGCTTTATTTTACAACTATAAGCAGCTGCCAATCCAACGCATGCTCGATTTTGACTTCCTATGCGGTATGTTTTGTTACTTCTTATTGCTTTGTTTGTGTTGTAGTGTAGGAGGCTGTTGCAATCACATCCAATTTTGAGCTTTCTAAGTGGATAATTGGCTGTCTTTGCTTGACATTTGTTTCTTTCTTTTTTGGGTATTTATAGGGAGAGAGACGCCATCTGTGGCTGGAATTATTAACCCTGGTGCGGAGGGATTCCAGAAACTATTCTTTGGCCAAGAGGAAATTGCAATTCCTGTACATTCAACGTATGTTGGGATCCTTGTTTCATGGTTCTTATATTTGTTAAGAAATTTGTTGAACCTGCTTTGCAGTTTGGATAATATTACTTAGGGTGTGAGAGTATGTCATATCTGTGATTTATGATGAATAGTGATCAAGATTCCCAATGCATTCCTTTTTTATCAACTTGTGCACTATTTGTTTTCAAAACATCATGCATGACCATAGCTGGATGAGAAATTGCTAAATGTGGATAAATTGATGAGGCTGTGTTTTGATAATTAAAAATGTGGACAAATATATAGCTCAAAATGTAAACCAATTTATCTTATATGGGTTGTGAAGGGATTGAAAAGGAATTCCTGTGAGCTGGATTCAGAACCCAACACCTCCTCCCCCATCGCATCAAAGGAAACATACTGACAAATTTGATGCCTCACTCGATATTGAACTTGATACAAAAGTAGTTGGATCTGGCTATGTAGATTCTTTTTACTTCATTATACTTGTTTTAGTGTTTGCATTTTCTGAAAGATATGATACTGCTATTTCTTATCTCACTATTCACCTCCTTTCATATTAGTTCCACTCCTTGCATTGTTATTGATATGCTAAACTTGTATTCTTGCGACATACTAGCTATTCAAGAGTCTCTATAAATGTTCTTATTTACCTTTCTTGAGCCATGACACTCACTTTACTTCTATTTGCAGTATTGAGGCAGCTTCTGCCGCACACCCAACTGCTGATGTATTCATAAACTTTGCATCATTCAGAAGGTTTGGGTTTATACTATTCATGGTTGGACTGCTTGAGAGCTGTAGTGGCATATAATATTAATGAATTGCACAATCTCTTCACAGTGCTGCTGCATCATCGATGTCTGCCCTGAAACAGCCAACCATTCGAGTTGTTGCTATAATTGCAGAGGGAGTTCCTGAATCAGATACCAAACAATTAATTTCATATGCACGGTCTAACAATAAAGTAAGATTATGACTCATAGTAATTCAAGATAACTGATGAAAACGATCTAGCAGTCCATATCAATTTGAAACTTTTGATAATTCATTTGCTTACTAGCTTAAACTAAATGTTCTAATTCTAGCCCTTCTGGTGTTCAGGTTGTTATTGGCCCTGCAACTGTTGGAGGCATTCAGGCTGGAGCATTCAAGATTGGTGACACTGCTGGAACAATTGATAACATTATTGCTTGCAAGTTGTACCGGCCTGGTTCCGTCGGATTTGTTTCTAAATCTGTATGTATTACTTTTTGCTACTCCTAGTTCTCATTGGCAATATCTTCCAATCTCTACAACTTTCTACTTTTTAGTCCCGAAAGTTATGGCCTTTCCATCGACGGTTGTAATGTGAGGGTACTTTTGACATAAAAATTTGGGTCATGACCCATTTTTCAACTCAATTAAAAAAAAATCTAATACCTTTAAACTGCTGTTTGAGTTTCTTCACATGTTGGTAATCTTTTTAACCATGAAAAATTGATTTGCAAAATTGCTTTAGAGAGCAGAATGATATAAATATAAAACATAAAATGATTCGACAACATGGGACTAAGTTTTATTGTCTACTTGTTATTGTTTGTTGCTATTGAGAAAAAGGCCACTGGTAAAAGAAGCAATTAAAATTATCCCAAGGTTGAGCTATCATGTTTGGTCAGAGAACTCCAAAACAATTCAAAAATGATTCCCAACTGCATTTTTTTTGGGCAGTATCTAGAAACAGCTAGCAGTTTCAACCACAATCTCTCAGTTAACGCTTACTATTCTTTGAAAACTGCTCTATCTAATATTACTTGAAATGTGAAAATGAAATGTTGGTTTATCTGTCTATTTACTTACTGTTGGTTTAAACTGATGTGCACTCTTGGCAATGTTAGTGCTCTCTAACCTATCCCATGGTATGTTGAATATTGCAGGGTGGAATGTCAAATGAACTTTACAGTACAATTGCCCGTGTAACAGATGGTATATATGAAGGTACTCCTGCTTGATAACAATTTTTCTTGGGCTAGTTTGATGTGTGTATCCGAGTTCAAACTACTTATTTGTTAACTACAAAAATATATATATTATATCAGGAATTGCAATTGGAGGAGACGTGTTTCCTGGCTCCACTCTTTCTGACCATGTCTTGAGATTTAACAACATCCCTCAAGTACGTACATCATATTTCTAAGTTTAACTAGATCATTTGAATTGCAGTTTCAATCTCACAGGAAAATGAAAATCATATAACTATATGAATGTGTAGTTGATGGCTGATTTTATTTTATTTTTTTGCTGCACTGCTACAAAAAAGAGAGCTTGTTTTATGCTTTCTTCCTTTTTTTGTAGTTCTGTACTCCTAACTGTTTTCTGATATAAATCAGATTAAGATGATTGTTGTACTTGGTGAGCTTGGTGGACGAGATGAGTATTCCCTTGTTGAAGCCCTCAAACAGGGAAAGGTAACCAAACCAATAGTTGCTTGGGTCAGTGGCACTTGTGCTCGCCTTTTCAAATCAGAAGTACAATTTGGCCATGCTGTAAGTTTTTGCAGAAAATGTCTTGATATATCTAAATCAGGGTGCTTAAAGATATACTTATTAATCTTTCTTGATACATCTAAATCAGGGGGCTAAAAGTGGTGGAGAGATGGAGTCTGCTCAGGCGAAAAATCAAGCATTGAAGGATGCCGGAGCTGTTGTTCCCACTTCATATGAAGCTTTTGAGGTTACAATTAAGGAGACATTTGAGAAGCTGGTTCGTATCTACATATATTACATTGTTCTTGTATCAAACTTATTTGAAGTATTTTAGGTTTAATTTGATTCCTTTTTTCGTAGCTTGAAGCCGGTCAGATTCCACCTGTGAAGGAGGTTAAACCACCGCAAATCCCCGAGGATCTTAACATAGCTATTAAGAGTGGCAAAGTTCGGGCTCCAACTCATATTATTTCAACAATCTCTGATGACAGAGGTGCATTAACTTGTGTCTCAATCATGTTAAGGTGCTTAATGTTTTTAAGTGATGGGCGAGACTAACTCTTCTTGCGATTTGTTTGGTAGGAGAGGAGCCATGCTATGCTGGTGTTCCAATGTCATCAATCGTTGAGCAAGGTTATGGTGTCGGTGATGTCATATCACTTTTGTGGTTCAAGCGCAGTCTTCCACGATATTGTACCCAATTTATTGAGGCAGGTTTCTCACAACTCTATGTCTAACTTGCAAGTTTCTGATCGTCTTGTAGTTTTTTTGACTGACTTATGATCTTAAACAGATATGCATCATGCTATGTGCCGATCATGGTCCCTGTGTATCTGGTGCTCACAACACCATAGTAACAGCAAGGGCTGGGAAGGACCTAGTTTCCAGTCTTGTTTCGGGTAAAAAGACGATGACTATTCTTTTCTTGTTTCATCAATGAATGTTGTCCAGTATTTGTTAAGTGAAGTTAGATTCTGAGAGTTAATTGCCAAACATAATGTTACATGGCCTTCTGAAATAGGTTTGCTCACAATTGGACCCCGCTTTGGTGGTGCAATCGATGATGCAGCTCGATACTTCAAGGATGCTTATGACAGGGTGAGCTTTAGCGAATCATTCAGATATTAATTTGACCAGTCGTGTCTTTCTTCATTTCCTAGTTGTTGGTATTTCTGTACTTACATCATTCCTGCATCTTCTCAGAATCTAACACCCTATGAGTTTGTCGAGAGCATGAAAAAGAAGGGTATTCGCGTTCCTGGAATTGGGCATAGGTAACAGGAACTTTTCCCTATCATTTTGTTTTTCAGGATTATGAAACAAAAGAAACTATGGATTATAGGATCATGCTCTAGAAATCACGAAAATCCAGCTCCTTATGCTTTTATTAGCTTTCTGTGCAAATCTTAGTTATGGTAACTCTTTATTTTCATCTGGTTAACACTTGACAGGATCAAGAGAGGTGATAACAGAGATAAAAGAGTAGAACTGTTACAGAGATTCGCTCGCACACATTTCCCTTCAGTGAAGTACATGGAGTATGCTGTTCAAGTTGAAACCTATACTCTATCAAAGGCCAACAACCTGGTTATGAATGTTGATGGTGCGATTGGATCCCTGTTTTTGGATCTTCTTGCTGGCAGTGGAATGTTTACCAAACAAGAGATTGATGAGATTGTAGAGATTGGCTATCTGAATGGGCTTTTCGTGTTGGCACGTTCCATCGGTTTAATTGGGTGAGTTGGATTGCATTTGACAAATTTCTTATCCCTACTATTAGGTATCTGTTTATTGTTACTTATCTTATAACTTATAAGAGGGCCCTTCGATGCATTAACAGTTAGATAACTGACCATATAGGACGTGAAGGTTGAACATTTAGATTACTTACAAGAGGGCCCTCGACAGATTTGACCTTTTTGGATTATAGGCTATATTTAGTTTCATGACAATGCCCATTGCGGGCTGACTCAACGGTAAAGAAGCGACTCTTGTGGTATCTCTACTTGAGTTCAATTATGACCAATGTTGTTAGAGGCCCTGTAGGTGTAGATATATGTAAGTTGTCTCATAAATCCATCTTTAGCATCAAGGCTTTCCCGCACTGGGTTGGACAATCCTCCTACCCAAAACTTTTACGTAACAAAAAAAAGTGTCCCCGAGCATAAGCAAAAATCATTATTATCCATTGGGCTGAGTTGTATTGCATTTAAAATTTTCATGTCCCTTCCATCAGTTTTCTTCTTGTTCTTACAAATCTTATGACTTGCAAGAGTCAAGAGGGCCCTTGATATTGATGCATTACCAGTCAGATTTCTAACCTTATTCATATATTGTTTATTATAGGATTTTAAGGTTAAAAAGTTTATGGACCCATGATTAGTAAGTCTTAGGCAGACTTGACCTTTTTGGATTGTCAGATATATTTAGTTTTGCAGTAACCCCGCCATAAATATAACCTAGGCGCTAAAGATGCCACTTATTTGGTACCCCACTTGTATTTAATCGATTGGCTTTGTTGTTAGTCCCGATAAGTAGAGGAATATGTAAAGAAATTTTTTACAATACATCAAGCTCATCGTATCATCCATGCGCTGGATAAGTAATATGATGTCACATCATATAATTTGTGGTGTTTTTGTTGAAAAGTGTGACACGGACATCGGGTTTATTGATCTGATGCAGTGATGTAGTATGGCGGGCATATTATAAAATTTATAGATCATCAATATCTACCGCGAACTCTGCACTTATATCAGTTTTTCTGCATTTTCTGATGTCTCAAACACTTGAAATTTCAGGCACACTTTTGACCAGAAGAGATTGAAACAGCCACTATACCGTCATCCATGGGAGGATGTTCTCTACACAAAGTGAGAGAATTTCTAAAAGTTGTTGCATTGTTAATGTGTCTTCCACCTATTCTTCAAAGCTGCTTTTTTTTTTTTTTCATTTTCCAAATTTCTCGAGTTTGTTATGTGCTGTGAGTTTGCTAAGTTTTTAGATTAGTATATGTGTTAAGTTACTAGATTAGTGTTGTACTGCCAACAGCCGCCGGTGGCCTGGTCTATTACTTGTATCAGAAACTTATAAGAATTACCATTTGTTCAACATAATTATTTCCATAAATTTGAAGTTTCAGGTTTCCATGAGAAAGTGAGGGTTAAAAAAGTGTAGGGGTAAAATGTGTCGCTCAAAACTACAATATATGTATGATCATAACTGAAAAGAACAAGGGAATGTTGTAATTGTGGTTGGACATGTTTAGTTGTTTACCATCGTATTTAGTTGATATCTTTTGAAAATAGCTACTAGCAGTTGCTTCTTATTTCACACCGAACACTATTATTAGAAGTACAACAATAAAAATTGAGATAAAAGAAAAGGAAAACCAAATCGATACTAGGGCATATTCAGCTAATCTGATTTTATTCCTTGTTTGTTGTTGCCGTTTGCTATAGCCAATAAAATTTGGGGTGTTTTTTTTATTGTTAGCATAATAATGAGTGGACATGATGCTTTTTAGACTTCAATGTGGCTCAAGCCGATGGTTATGTAGGTATTTTCTTGATATATAAGCCGACAGTAAAAACACAAGTGTCAAAATGGGTATATGATATAATTTTATGGCGAGTTAGCTCTTGCAGCAGACCGCAATAAGAATGGCATCCATGTAAGATGATTTACAGATCGTGTCGGTCGAATTATCTATATTGTTATCGGAAATTGAGCACTCAAGGAAGAAGTGTCATTTTCTAGAATTTGGTGCTTTAAGGCTGCAAGCAAAGCATATTCTATTTCTGGTTTGAAAAATGAAAATTGAAAGGAAGATGTGAATTTTTGTGACTAGAAAAGGAGAGATGTGTTAATCAATCACGTGGGCAAGAAATTGGCGTGGGGATAATCACGTGGCCACAAATACTTGTTGTCTCCTTTACGTTATTAAGCTATAAACTGTAGAGGTGTTTGGACTTTACAAACTCATGTAGGATGAAAATATTATATGACATCCCGAGAATTTCGTAGGTTGTTTTTCTTTAGATCATTATGAGTGTGATGCGCATGTTTTGTAAGGCTCCAAAACATTATATTTCCGGATTTTAGTGGTGGTGCTCTGGATTGTTTTCCTGTTCAATTTATTTTCTGTTTTCTCTTTGTTTGTCTGAGCATTTAGCATTCTTGCTCAAAAAGAAAAGTATTATAATCCTTCTTACTTATTCAAAACGTTAGTCCGTGGACAATTTTATTCTGAAATCTGTTTCGACGGAATTATGTAATGCTACCATTTCTATTATCTTCTTAACTCACCATCGAAATTTGTGAAATCTCAAAATCCGGAAATTGCCATTCATATTGGTTTAGATTTAGTTATTTTTCATTGGTTATTTAGAGCAAATATTACTTAATGATGTGTACGTTACCAAATTATAAGAGTTTGGACAAGCACTAATTATGATAAATCAATAGCCAAATAATATTGTAAGTCGATAATTGTCAAATGTTGTATCGATCCTCTTCTTCGCTATAGCTAACAATGAAAGATTCTATATGGATTAGTCCTCCCAAATACCATCATACAATCAATGACATATGTCTAAATCTTATGATGTGAAGGATACTTGTCAATGGAGGTCATTAAAGTAAATGATCCTTAAAATAGCACGTTGATTACCTTTTGATTAAATCTTCTGATGTTTTGAATAATCTGGAATAATTCGATTATGAGAACATAATAACAAGATAGATGTTCTAAATAATGTACAACCCTATAAGATACTGATGTGAAAACTAATAAACTTAATTTTATATCGAAAAATGGGATAAAACCTATGATACTCAATAATTGAATTTAGACCAAATATACTTGACCGAACAATTACACCGAGCATACTCTTAATCAAACTATTAAAGCTCTTATATACGAACGTTCAATAGAGTTTTTCGACAACCAGTGGATGAAATCTCTTCCAACCCTTAGTCGTACATGTTTGGTGTTAATCCCAATGTGTGGTCAATATGATGTTAACATTTCATGAATGGCTTTCAATTTATATTTCATGCCCACAAAATAAAATCTCATTTGTATTATTGTATAGTTTCGAATATTTACTATTTAACTTTTAATATCTCCATGTCCTATTCCGTTTTTCATTATTTTCTTATTTTGTTTTTTTATAGGCCGAAAGGCTCCGAAAAGTTGACTAAAAAGTATATAAACTTAGAACCATAAATGAAAAATAGCTCAAATAATAATTTCAGTTTAATCCATTTTGTTATCTCTTCTTAATTTTCAATTTCCATGGAAAACTTTTTAGTAAATTTGAATCGAATATTATTGATTCGGTTACAAAGCAAATGTACAAGTCCATGTAAAGGTAGGCAAGGAAAAAAGTTTGTGGATTCTAACAAAATGTAATTATTTGACGTTTTATGTTTTATTTTCATTGAAAACGTGACGAGCTCTTCTTATAAGCTCATGAGAGTAGCTATGTATATGAGGGGGTACATGCCCACACACAAATTTAACTTTTCAATACATATTATTTTATAAACTAAATTAATTTAAAAATTTAACCAAAATTTAAAATTTTAACCTGATTAAATGAAAATTCTCAAGCATTTAGTTAAAAAAAAGTTATAAATTTTGACCCTATCGTATATATCTCAATGAATAAGAATTTAAATGTACCAATTCAGAAAATTCGATAAGAATTTTAGATACTTGAATCTTGAAAATTAGAACTAAATTTAAATAAATTTGTAAATGTATTTATTTTATCTCTTATTGACAGAAAATCATATTCCAACTATTAAATATAAATAAATTTTAAAATAATTAGCACTTCGTTAAAATACAATTTATGGTACTTGATATTTTATCCCATTCACACTTGAGGACATATTCCATGCAGGTTTTGTTAAGAATTGTTGAAAATGATAAAGTACTTTTATTTATTTTATTTTTGGAAATTGGATCCTCTATCTCACAAAAAAACATGAACCGCTTGTTATACTTTTGTAGTTTTTCTTATACTCTAAAAAAATACTGCACTTATTATTTTGCTTAGTTGTCCTGTTCTTAGTTTACTGATATGTTTTCGAAATTTGATAATTTAGGAAGGTGGTGTCCTTGATAATTGTGGCATTGGGATCATTATTGCATCCTTTTATTGATCCATCCACGCCATTTTCAATCTATGTTCCTTTTATAAAGAAACGCAATATACATGTTTTTTTTATTCAAGTTATAAGAAGCAGAACTTGATTTTACTCTCCTCGCCCACAATTAGTTGGTGAATATACATGTATTTCATATTAAAAAAATTTAATTTTAAAGTGTGAACTTCAAAGGTGTGGTGAATATACATGTATTTGATATTAAAAAAATTTAATTTCCCATATGTGGAATAACATATAAATTCTCTCGTACACAAAAGTAATGACTAATGGATAGTTGAAATAAGTAGTAACCATAACTAAGTAGTTAAAGCAATGGTGTAGGCTATGGTCACTTTGTTTTTCCCTTACTTTGTCTACATTTTGTCTTTTTCACCATTGGATTAGCTTTTAACCCATGATCCAATGGTTGACAAAACAAAGTAATGGTTACTTTGTGAAAAACAAAGTGACTATAGAATATCCCTAAAGCAACCTCTCTTGAAGTAAAATTCGGGAATGGTAACAGATATCTAAATTGATGGATTAGATGAGTTCCTCTAATTTACTTTACGCTTGTGTGAATTCAAACATGGAACGCTATTAAGAACGAGAAAGAAAAAGTTGGAATTAAGGTGTTAAGATTTTTCCATTTTCCACTACTCAATACTTAGTCAAAGTTCTAGTTGGTTAACTTGTATAAACCTTAATAAGAAGTTTGTAATTGTATTTAAAAATTAACACCCAATAAGAATTAAATTTTGATAAGAGTTAAAATCAGTGTAGTAAAAAATGCTAGGAGTTAGTCGGACAAATGAAGGGCTTTTAAGAACTAAGCAAGAACTAGTCAGATTTTGAGTGCTTTAAAGGACTTAAACGATCTAGTTGGTGCAAATTTGATACTTGATTTTAAGCTTGTGAACAACCTTAGTTCACAATCGTAGTTAATACTCAAACTTCAAACTTGTCAACTACAAATACAAGTGTCCTACCACTTAAATCAACTTATTCACTAACCCCTGATTTGTTAAGACTCTTATCTCTCTACCAAACAAACGAGAGATTCTAAAGCGCTCACATAAATATACTCTCCTAGTTATAAATATAACATCATAGCTTTTATTATACTCTAATAGTTTTTGTATCAATTTATTATCTTTTACTTCCTCCGTTTCATAATATTTGACATTTTGCAAAAAAAAATTCCAAAACATTTGACGTTTTACACTTTCCAATAAGCATTAAATGAATTTTTGTCAACTTTACCCTCATGATGATTGGTTAGGAATTTGTAGAATAATTTTGAACATTAATTATTATAATGTACTATGGTTCTTCCTATTTCATAATATTTGTTCTTAAGATTTCTACACATATTAAGAAACTCATTAATTAACATTAAAAAGAATATGATTTGATCATACTACCCTCTAACAATTAATGCTCAAAGTGACTCTACAAATTATTAGCCAATCATGATGAGAGTTAAGTTGGAAAAAGTTCATTTAATGTTTCTTAGAAAGTGCAAAACGTCAAATATTTTGGAATTTTTTTTTTTCAAAAACGTCAAATATTATGAAATGGAGGGAGTAATATCTAACTTTTCTTAATGATAATCAATGAGTTTTTTAATATGTGCGTAGAAACCTTAAACACAAATATTGTGAAACGGAGGTAGTATAATTTTCAAGAAATACAGTACTCTTTCGGAATAAAGTTTTTGTTCTTTTTACCTTATTCTCAATAAAATTCAGTTTCAATTTCACTATCAACTAAATTTCTTCCTCATTGAACCAAATTTAATCCATTCAATTCCGTTCCACTATATCAAAAGAACCAAGCCTAAATCCAAACAAATTGTAAAAGGACGGTTAAAAATACCAAGTTTAAGGTAAACAAAAACTAGAGAGAGGGAAAAAAAAGGAACAAAAATGGTAGAAAAATGATCAAGTGTTGTAGTACTAAACCCCCACAGTCACGTGGTGTTGAACGGCCATTGGCCACCACCACCACTTAAACTTATCTTGGCCCCCCTTCTACTTTTTTTCCCATTTTTGTGCCCACAATCTCCAACAAAAAAAAAAACAAGTAATTTTACACAATTTTTCAAAAAAAGTTTAGTCAAGAGTATGTAGTGAAATTTATATGTTGGTTATGAATAACAGTTAAATTTTGATGATAGAGAGACTTAAATCGTGAATCTTTCAAGCAGAAGATGAAGTAACTTATCACTTCAACCAGTTGTGACACGAACTTTTTGAGCAGAAGATGAAGTATTACTTTCTTTCTTTTTCTTTTTTTTTTTTTTTATATTTTGAAGATGAAGTATTACTTTCAATTAACAATTGTACACATATATATGCCCTTGTTCCTGGTCTGTTTGTCCATAGTCGAAATCACTATTTTCTTCAACCTTAACCTCATTTTACCCTCTTTGTCCCATTTTCTTCCAGAAGGCTATCTATCCACAACCTGCTGATTTTATGTTTCAATCAAATACCAGTGCTCAATTCTTTATCTATTGGTGTTGAAATCTTGTTGTTGTCAAGTGAGTTGAGGTGTGAGAGAAGATCCAAGGTGGTTGCTTGGCAATCTTTATCTATGGTAATTGATTTTTGGTAGACAAATCTTGGTCGTGTTGAGTTCAGGTGTTGAAATCTGTTCTTGTCAAGTTCCGAAAATGCAGGTCCTTGGCGATTAGGTCTGGTGTTGCTGCTGTTTCTGATTATGAGTTGGGTTGTGTTCTTGTGATCAAGTCGGAGGAGGAAGTCGAGTCTTCTGAGCGTCTTGGTTGTGTTCTTGTGCCTCTGGAAGGAAACACTATACTTGTCTAGTGTAGTAATTAGGGAAAGGAGCTTCCTTTCCTGGGTAGTATAAATTGCTGGTGTGTTTATTGTTTGCTGGAACGTCTTACTCTACCGTGTTGCTGCTGTTTGTTTGATCTGAAACACAGGTTCAGTAATGGCGTCTGGTGGAAGAGCAACGACGAAATCACAGCTAAATCAGCTGACAACAGTGGCACAATCTTCTGGGACTGGCAATTTTAGGATTCATAACAATACTGAGTCAGTAAACAAGGCGATTGCTCAGTACACTGTTGATGCTCAGCTTCATGCTGTTTTCGAACAGTCAGGAGAGTCCGGTAAGTCCTTTGATTATTCTCAATCTGTTAGAACAACCAATCAATCAGTTCCCGAGCAGCAAATCACAGCTTACTTGTCTAGAATTCAACGGGGCGGTTTGATTCAGCCTTTTGGGTGTATGATTGCTGTTGATGAAGCTAACTTTAGGGTTATTGCGTATAGTGAAAATGCCCGCGAAATGCTTGGTTTAATGCCTCAATCAGTACCCTCTTTAGAGAAACCTGAGATTCTTTCAATTGGTACTGATGTGCGTACTCTTTTCACGCCTTCGAGTTCAGTTTTGCTTGAGAAAGCATTTGGTGCTCGGGAAATCACGTTGTTGAACCCTCTTTGGATTCATTCCAAGGTTTCCGGGAAGCCCTTTTACGCGATTTTGCATCGGGTTGATGTTGGGATTGTTATTGATTTAGAGCCTGCTAGGACAGAGGACCCTGCTTTGTCTATAGCCGGGGCTGTTCAGTCACAGAAGTTAGCTGTTCGTGCGATTTCGCGGTTACAGTCACTACCCAGTGGGGATATTAAGACGCTGTGTGATACTTTGGTTGAGTGTGTTAGAGAGCTGACTGGGTATGATAGGGTTATGGTTTACAAATTTCATGAGGATGAACATGGTGAGGTCTTGGCTGAGTCGAAACGTGTGGATTTAGAACCTTATATTGGGTTGCATTATCCTGCTACGGATATACCTCAGGCTTCGAGATTTTTGTTCAAGCAGAGTAGGGTTAGAATGATAGTTGATTGCCATGCTACACCGGTTAATGTTTTTCAAGATGAAGCACTAATGCAGCCTTTGTGCTTGGTTGGTTCGACTCTCCGGGCGCCTCACGGGTGTCATGCTCAGTATATGGCGAATATGGGTTCAATTGCCTCGTTGGCCATGGCTGTTATTATTAACGGAAATGATGAAGAAGCTGTCGGGGGGAAGAGTTCGATGAGGCTATGGGGTTTGGTTGTTTGTCATCACACTTCTCCGAGGAGCATCCCGTTTCCGCTCCGTTACGGTTGTGAGTTTTTGATGCAGGCTTTTGGACTTCAGTTGAATATGGAGTTGCAATTGGCATCTCAGTTGTCGGAAAAGCGTGTATTGAGGACTCAAACGCTCTTATGCGATATGCTTCTGAGGGAGTCTCCTACCGGGATTATCACTCAAAGTCCAAGCATTATGGATCTAGTTAAATGTGACGGAGCAGCACTTTATTACCAAGGAAAGTACCATCCTTTAGGCGTAACCCCAACGGAATCCGAAATAAAAGACATTGTGGAGTGGTTGTTAGCATTTCACGGAGACTCAACGGGTTTAAGCACAGACAGTTTAGCCGATGCTGGATATCCCGGGGCAACCTCCCTCGGGGATGCGGTTTGTGGGATGGCTGTGGCTTATATTACTAATAAGGATTTTCTATTCTGGTTCCGATCTCACACGGGAAAGGAGATCAAATGGGGGGGTGCAAAGCATCATCCCGAGGATAAAGATGACGGACAAAGGATGCATCCTCGTTCTTCGTTTAAGGCATTTTTGGAAGTTGTAAAGAGCCGGAGTTTACCGTGGGATAATGCTGAAATGGATGCTATTCACTCTTTGCAGCTCATTCTTAGGGACTCCTTTAAGGATATTGAAGCCGCAAATTCTAAGGCTATTGTGGATTCACGAGTTGGGGAGTTATCGGTGCAAGGGATGGATGAGCTCAGCTCGGTTGCTAGAGAAATGGTTCGGTTAATTGAAACCGCAACTGCTCCAATATTTGCTGTGGATGTTGATGGCTGCATAAATGGTTGGAATGGAAAGGTTGCTGAGATAACAGGACTCTCGGTTGAGGAGGCTATGGGGAAGTCTTTGGTTCGTGATCTTATTTTTAAGGAGTCAGAAGAAATTGTTGATAAGCTTCTCTATCATGCATTAAGAGGTATTCTTTTTGTTCTTCATCTAATGTTTTTGGGAGTTTATCATGTTTGCGATATGTTTTTCTTTTTCTTTTTATGTATGTATTGTGTGTGTCTCCCTTAGTTGCTTAAAAACATTTTTACCCTCATTAGAAAGAATGAAACTTTAGCACTAAGCAGGATTTTTCAGAAAAAAAAGGAGGGAGAGAGCGACTGCCAACTTTGGAAGTTGATGAATGGATATCTGTGTTGATGGATACGGGGACGGAGATGGAAACGGGTACCGTGAAACGTTATTTCTCAAAAACATAGGAATCAGGAACATGGGGAAACGTGTAAATATTAAAAATATAAGGACATATTTACATATATTTAATTTATATTAAATTTGGTACTTGTACTCTATAGATGGTTAAAATAGTGGGGGGGCTAAAAATAGAAATAATTAGAAATTATTGGATAGAAATTATCATCAATTTAAAGTTTAAGCAAAGAGAGGGAGTTTCAATTGCGTAAAATCATAGTTAACATAGAAATTGGATTGAGTTTACTAGCAGAACCAGAAACAAGTTTCCTATTTTCAATATTTAGAGAAACGTGTCCGAAAACGTATCTCACAGGTTTCCGGGTAGTTTCCGTTTCCGAAATGGTATGAAACAGAGAAGGACTACCCAATAGAAGTTTCCATGCAACATAGATGGATATACTAAATGGAAAAAAGAAAAAACAATTAAACCCATTAATGTATTGAAAATGTACATCTAGCTGTCAACTTTTTTATTTTATTCTCCAAAAAACCTACACGGAAACTAATGAATACAACAGGGCATGTAAGCTCAAACTTCCCAGTTATACCTATGAAAACTATGATTATTCCCTCTAACCATAAGGTGGAGTTTTACATTGAATGAAATTTGAGGTTGAAACTGGATACCTTCAATAGTATAACTTGCGTTCCAAAGTCAGTATTCTGCTGTCGAGAACGTCAGAGATTGTTGCAGAAACTAATTCTGCAGAAGCTTTCTGTGAGATCCAACTAATAATTCTTCACTGTCTATTAACACTAGTAGGAATATGACACCTTGCCCTATTCTCTTTCCGTATACCAGCTGTAATATCTAATATGAGGTTGGAAAAGAATGCTATCCTCCTGCCGAGGATCTAATTTCTTAATTTTTTACCAATAGCCAGGCCCTTTCAACAATATCAAAGTCTTCTTTAGGACCATACTGCATTTATCTAAAGATTCTTCTGAATAAGCTGGTATAGGCTGAGTCGAGTTATATATTTTATGAGCAAACACCTATTGAAAGAGATGGAATCTCAATCCAATACGTCAGCTTCCTCGAGATAGTGGTACTCTGACTAGGGATGGCAATTTGTGTAAGTTGAACGTGTTCGTGTTGTGTCAATTGCAGATCAGTGCAAAATAAGTTCACTTTAGCCAACCCGAAAGATTTCATGTCATAATAGTGACACCCCAATCATGTGTTTGTATTGTTTGTGGGTGACATGAAATTTTACTAGCTCTGTTCATAGTGACAGCTTAAATATAGGAACATATAGTGTATTTCTAAACAAATGTGCCTTTTTTGGGTCAGCAAATTAACCTTGAGCATCTAAAATTTTAATAAAACATCCATCTAATTGTCAAGGAATCAATTGAACTAAAAACTTAAGCCGGTAGTTAAGGCCCAAGAATAACTTTTTTGTTTATTATTATTATTATTATCACTAACATATACCCTCGCGTGATCCCCCATGAACTTGAGGCCTGTATAAGGAACTTCATTCCTGTAATCAAAGAAGACAGCTATAGAATAGCCTTAATTTGGAAGTAATGGTTAGTTGACCTTTGATAGTTTAGTTTATTAACGACTTCTATCTAATGCAGGGGAAGAAGATAAGAATGTAGAGATAAAAATGAAGACTTTTGGCTCCGAGAAGGAAAAGAAAGCCGTTTTTGTGGTCGTGAATGCTTGTTTAAGCAAAGATTACATGAACAACATAGTCGGAGTTTGCTTTGTTGGTCAGGATATTACCGGTCAAAAAGTGGTGATGGATAAATTTATTAACATCCAAGGTGATTATAGAGCTATAGTTCATAGCCCCGATCCATTGATCCCTCCGATATTTGCTTCCGACGAAAACACTTGCTGCTTGGAGTGGAATACTGCCATGGAAAAGCTCACTGGCTGGCCCCGTGACGAAATTATGGGGAAGATGTTGGTCGGAGAAATCTTTGGCAGTTGCTGTCGTCTAAAAGGTCCAGATGCGCTGACGAAATTCATGATTGTCTTGCACAATGCAATCGGGGGACAGGATACCGACAAGTTTCCGATCTCTTTCTTTGACCGGAATGGGACATATGTGGAAGCTCTTTTGACAGCAAACAAGAGGGTAAATATGGAGGGCCAGATTATTGGAGCCTTCTGCTTCTTGCAGGTTAGTATTGCACCAAACTAGCATAGAAACAGATTTCCGAAATTGGAACTGATAGATAAGTAAATAGTTTTTCGTTTTGAAATATGATTGTTTACTGGAACCGAGAAATTAACCAATTTATGTGTATACACATACAACTAATATATCTTAGTAGAATTTTGATTTGTGTGTGTATATATAATTTGTAAGTGAAAAATATTTAAATCTTCTAGATTTATTTGTTTAACTGGTTTTAATAAAATTTAATTTTTATTATTAAAAGTCAGTCACTAATGGTCAACCAGCTAGAATATAGTTTAATTAATTCTAATGGATTGGTTAATGAATAGATAAATTTTTTTGTTAATAAATTGATTAACCGAACATGTGCACCGCTATTGGCAGGTTGCAAGTCCCGAGTTACAACAAGCTCTAAAAGTCCAGAAGCAGTTGGAAAAGAAATGCTTTACAAGACTGAAAGAGTTGACTTACATTTGCCAGGAAATAAAGAATCCTCTAAGTGGTATACGATTTACAAACTCGCTTTTGGAGGGTACTGACTTGTCCGAGGATCAAAAGCAGTTTCTTGAAACTAGTGCTGCTTGTGAGAAGCAGATTTCAAAGATCATTCAAGATGTTAACCTAGAGGCTATCGAGGATGGGTGAGTTTTCGTGAAAAAGATTATATTAACTGTATATTTTCCTGAAAATTGATGGGCATGTTTCTGTCCCTGCTGAAATCTTTTATATATCTAATTTAGCGCTATCAATCAATTGCCAAACACGTATCTCATGAATAAAATACACCCATGGCCCCTAAACTAAAGTGCTAATGACATTATGGTCCCAAAATTTCATTTCAGTTATGATTCAATACCTATTTCCAGGTCATTTTAATGAAGTTTTCTTTGATTTGGACTTCCATGTACTATAATGTAAAGTTCAAGGACCTCTTTTCACAAATAGGGTTTAGCGTCCATAATGTTAGTAGTACCATAGTTCAAGTGCATCCTTTATCTCTATGTGTTCTCATGTAAAACTCTTGCTTAGATATTTGCTAATGACAGGAAATTTTCATTTGCTTTTGCTTCAGTTCAATGAAGCTCGACAAGGCTGAATTTTTACTCGGGAGTGTTATAAATGCTGTAGTTAGCCAAGTAATGCTATTGCTCTGGGAGAGAAAGCTGCAATTGATTCGAGATATTCCAGAGGAAATAAAAACTCTGGCTGTATATGGTGATCAGGTGAGAATCCAACAGGTTTTGGCTGATTTCTTGTTGAATATGGCGCGATATGCTTCATCATCGGAGGGCTGGGTAGAGATTCATGTTCGTCCAATGCTGAAGCAAATCTCCGATGGACACACTGTTGTGCATACCGAATTTAGGTACAATACCACCCCTCTCTACTTTTTACGGTTAACTTTTTTAGTTAAATTGGTATTGATGATTGGAAAAGCATAAACATAGGGGTGACAACTTCCGATATGATAGCACAATTTACAGAGGCAACCTAACTGATACAACATGAAAGATCCGATTATAACTTTTCTTGCATTTACATCATATGTGATATACAGATCGATAGCATAGCACGATTTTAATGTTAATCAAGTCAACTCTAACCCAACCTAAGGAATTTTGTATCACGTGTCTTTTATGTTGTGTTTGTGGATCATACGTGCTTTTAGTACATTTGTAGCCTTGACCATCCAAAAATTAGACCCGAAATCTAATTAACAAACTCTTAAGCCGCTAAAATCATATTGGGTTTGTGTAATGTGTTCACAAGTCGCGTGTTAATTTACCATCTCAAGGATACTATAGGAGGTTGGAGTTGTGTTTAAAGGCGACTTGTAAAAACATAAGAGAATGTGATAATAATGTTATATGTTCGTGTTATTTTCGAGTTAGGAAGTCGACCTTAATCCAAATGTGCATGTCTATTTCGTGTCAATCCAAGAATGACTAGTTACTTGTCCATACAAGCCAATTTTGCAATGTGATAATAATGTTATATGGTCATCTTCTCTGCATTCTTGACGGTCTTGGATTCAAATTAATTTAATAGTAATGTATTTTGTGAAGGATGGTTTGTCCCGGTGAAGGTCTTCCCCCAGAACTAGTTCAAGACATGTTCCATCAAAGCCGGTGGTCGACTCAAGAAGGCTTAGGGCTCAGCATTTGCAGGAAGATTTTGAAGCTTATGCAGGGTGAAGTCCAATACATTAGAGAGTCTGAAAGGTGTTATTTCTTAGTTATCCTTGATCTTCCGATCGCCGGTAGAGGTACAATGAACATCGGCTAGTAGATGATCTGGACGGATGATTTAACTGAAGAGCTTTCACAGTTTTGACCTGAGAGTGACTCTCATCCCCACTGGACTGGTCTTGACACCCAGTTGCAAGGTCTAGCAACCACCATCTGACTCCCATTTACGGGTAAAGTATATCCACGTCCCCTGAACTATAGCAATATTAACACTATAGCATCTAAACTTTATTTAGTGTCATAAAAGTCCTTGTACCTTATATTATTGTAACATTACTTTTTAAAATAAAAGAAATTCTTTTGAAAACTTAACTTGACCATTATTTATTGTAACATGATAAATCAAACTTTGCCTAGGTCATAATTTCATTGAGTTTTTTAAACAGGTTTTCGTTGATTTGGTCTTTAATGTTACAATAATGTAAAATTCAACGATAATTATGTCAAAAAATGAAATTTAGAGGCCATAACGTTAATAGCATGATATATAGTTGAGGGGCTAGGGATGTATTTTAGGGTAACCTCAGTTCTTACTTGGCATAATTTGTCATTCTGACCTCTGTATTTTAATTTTGACACATTTGGCCCATTAGTTTAACATTTTGTAAAATCTTGACACTAGACCAATATTTTGGCTCTTGACAGATGGTTTTGTTATAGTGTGTAGTACACGTGTTGACTCGTTATCAAACGATTTCCTTCAACTGCATAGTGTCACATGTAACTTGCCGAAAATAAAAATTTCTGTCAAGGGCTAAATTGTTGCGAAAGACCAAAGTAGACGGACCAATTGTGCTAAATATAGAAAGTAGAGGGCTAAATTACAAATTGTGCTAATGAAGAAGTTCAATGATATGGCTATGTTCAGATATGAAACAAATGGAGGCCGAATATTGTATGGAGGCTTCCAAGATAAAGATCTCTGCCACTGGACCAGGTGGCATTCTCTTGTTGTAAGTAAATACTTATTGTATATTCCCTAGAAATTAATAAACAAAAATAAAATTGATAATATAATATGGTATGTGTTCGATATAATAATAAATACTACATTCTTGGGTTATAAGTATCATCGGAAGTTTTTTGGTCAAATGGTTTATCGGTATGAGGGACCATTGTTTGGTAGTTAGATAGGTGTTCCGAACGTTTGCTCGATGTACACGGAAAGATATAATGTTGGATATTACCATTGGTGTTAATATGGAAGGCTCACGTTTTTTATTAGTAAGTGTGAGAGATCTCATGACTTGAGCTAGCTTAGGAAATGTGGCATGTCGTTTGTTTACATGCTATCGTCCTGACCTAATTAGGGTGATTAGGCTTTTTTATGCATGTGAGATAATTCATTTCCTTTAGTGTGCACTTTGGGATGAAACGAACTTTGTTTTACATGGTACGAGATCTTTGGAGATGTGGCATGTCGTTTGTTTACATGCTATCGTCCTGGCCTAACTAGGGTGATTAGGCTTTTTTATACATGTGAGATAATTCATTTCCTTTAGCGTGGCACTTTGGGATGAATCGAACTTTATTTTACATGGTATGAAATCGTTTAGATCAAGTGATCGATTGTTTGAATACTGACAAACTTCAACATAATATGAGTTTATGTATTGAGCATATTTTAAATTCTTGTATCATTGTATAAATTTTGTCAATGATAATAATAAAACATGATTTATTGCTAATATGACACTATAAAGTTCACAATGTGATTTAAATTTAACAGGAATGCTTAGATTTAAATGGGATTCCATTTTATTTTTATTTGTTTTGTTATAAATTATAACAAACTTTTGCCACAAAGATGTTAGTTCATGTTCAACGTGCTCCGTTGTTATTTTAAAGGAGCTCAAGTTGGGTTAAACCGGTTTAAAAATCAATCCACATACAAAGAATATAGGGGTAAGTATTAAATTTGACTTTATCGTTTTCAGAAAAGTGAAAATGTAGCTCTTTAAGGTACGCAAGGGTCCAATTTATCCTTAAGGTTTTCAAATGAGATTGATTTTTTCAGTTACATTTTGTTCAAGATTTGAAAAGGTAGTTTAACTATTACTTAACTATCATTGGACTTTTTGAATCACAACAATATCTGCCCAAGTGTCACAAATGTTCACTACATTATTAATATAGTTACAGATAACTAGTAAAAATTGTATAAAACTGCTTTAATTTTGGGACAAATTTATTTGGAAAGTCCAATATCACAGCCAAATAATTTGTTAACCCAGTTCGTGCAAAATTTTGATCAAACAAAATGAAATTTGATATTATTTGAAACCATTTCATTGATTAATGTAATAGTCAAATTTGACCCTTATCCTAAAATTATAGTTGCTCAATCCTAATTTGTTTAAAAAATACCCTATAGTTGCCTTTTTAGAACAAAACAACAAAATAAACTATTAAAAGTACACTAAATATCAAATAATTTCTTAAAACATGAGTGTTTAATTAAGGTACAATAAGTGTTTGGTAGCACATGTAGATAAGGATGCAAGCTGTTGTTAGCCATTATTGATATTTAAAGTATAAATTTTTCTTAAAAATAGTAAATTTAATATAGCATTTAGCACCAAAGCTATCACTGATTTTTGTTTCCCTTATTTGGAATATTTATGTCTTCTCAACTCAATTTAACAAATAAAGGTTTTTTTTCTTTAAGGTGTTGTTTGTCTCTATCATTAACTGTGTGCGTGCACGCCCTCAATAATGCTGTGCACGCAAACAAAACTTTAAGTGTTTTTAGAGAGAGAAAGAAAGTTAGGGAGGAGAGAGAAAGTTTTTCCAATACAGAGAGAGAGAATTAGTTGCTTATAAACTTCCAAAAATGGAACCCCACAAAAATAAATAAAGAAGTTTAGGGTGAAATATTTGTCTTTAATATTTGGAGCTTTGATATTTTAAGGATAATGTATAAAAAGAATCATTAGAATCTAAATTTGAGATAAAATGTAAATAAATTTTTATGAAATGTTTAGATTTTCAAAAGTTTTGTTGTAAGAATTCGGACAAGATGGAAGAGTACAATGTCACATGTATAATTGATTAGATATGAAAATATGTCTCGATTCAATAAGATGTATTAGGCGCTAGTTGGATGGTCAAGGTTTTTAAGAGCTAGTTGGCGAATAGTCGAGAGGGTTATTTGGAGCAAAATGTTAGGTGAAAGTCGGATGGTTAGAGCTCGTTTGTTGAAGAACATTCGTGATTATTCGATGGACAAATCATATTTTGAGTGCCTAGGCGATCATAAGATGTTTTAATCGGTTTGGAATGTCTGATTTTGAGTACGTAGGCGGCCTTAATTTACAACACATCTTCCATACCTAACATATTAGATCTCACACTATTTGGTTGTGTATATTGTACGTGTGATTTGGTTTTGATATCAATCGTGCCAAATTGATCTAATTCATTGTATATATTTTCACTTTGATATTGAAATCTAACTTATTACTCATGGGTTTACAACGTGTTTATATGTATTGAAACGCGCATTACTAATATATATTTTGTCACTCTTTTAATTTTTGATGTGAGATTTAGTTCATTCGAGTGACAAGTCTATAACTCACTAACAATGGATGCTTTAATTTGATGCTACATTTTATATATATGTTTTGATGTTTTTGCATATAAAACTAAAATGTTGTACAAAGTTCAATAGGTTTTTCAGGATTATTCAAGGATTAATGATGGGTGTTCAAAATCCCGCTAGATCTCTTAGATTTGGCTCTAATTCATTCATTCTCTTTTGTCATTCCCTATAATTGCTCTTTGTTCAACGTTCTTTTATCTATATCACTCATTCAACATAAGATATACGTACATGTCTATCAATTTTTATGTGGTTCATTCCATATAATATCAGTTTACTTTCCAATACAATCATCAAAATTAAACCTATTAGACCTTACAACTCGAATATTAGAAAAAACAAACATAAAAAATAAAATTTCAGGAGAAAAGGGATCCTAAACTCATGGCTTTAGGGGTCTAACAAAAAACTAACACTAAAAGAGTAAAACGACTACACAAATGGAAGATAGACATTCTTTTCTCCAAAAAGGAGAAACTAAAGCAAAGAAATAGACGCACAAAAAATTTAGTTAAGGAAATAATTATTAAACAACAACAAACATTAAAAAGCTCTAATCTTTGTAATATTATTGGAAGGCAAAGTCTTTAAATGTTGATGATTAAGACAGGTTTTTATCTAGACAATAAAGTTACATTCCACTCAAGTCTAATGAAATCCCTTTTGGGTTTTGACTTAGCAATCTAACTACTTTTAAAGATAGGATTATACCCTTTTAATTAACTTGAAAAAGTTTCTCAAAAAAAAAAAAAAAAAAACTAATTTGAAAATTAAACATTCTACTTTTTATTTTTCAACTCTAATCAGAAAATTGAAAATATTAGTCTTTTCATATAAATAATTGAAAATATTAGTTGAAACTGAAAATATTATTGTAGAAAATTAATTTTGTATTTACTTTATGATATCAATAGCTTATAACAACAATGAAATCAAACATAATCTTAATCTTTCTTCGAAGTGTCTTCGTGTCATCTGCGGCTTCGTGTCATCTGCTAGCTATCGGTAGCAAAAATCAACTAATTTCAATAATAAACTCCAATTAACAGTGGTTAATCAAATAGATCGAACATTAATAGCAGTGATAATTTAGGTTTGATAAAATTGGAGGGGAGAGGACATTATGAAGTTAACTATTCCATTATTATCGTCATTCCATTAAAAGAAATAAGAATAAATTTAATTTTATTTTTATCGTGACGGGCATCTGTATCTTTAATTATATGTGTAAATTAAAAATTCCACTCTTTGAAATTTTTTAAATAATGCATTATAACAACCGCATCCATAGAAATAAATATTAGAGGGAAATTCTATGGTCACTTTGTTTTTCACAAAGTAACCATTACTTTGTTTTGTCCACCATTAGATCATGGGTTAAAACCTAATCTAATAGTGGATAGGACAAAGTACAAACAAAGTAAAGGAAAAACAAAGTGACCATAGCTTACACCAATATTAGAATGCTGACTTAAGAAAATAAACTCATCTAAATAACCCTTATATTGATACCTTTTTATTTCTTTATCTTTTTTTAGTAATGTTTTACTCCAAATGATACAAGCCTATGCATGATATAACATCACATTTAACACACCATCCATTAAGGTGAACCCAAAGTCAAACCAATGAATACGTGATGTTTGCAAATCAAGTAACCCAAATTCTTAAGCTAACCCTTTTATTTATTAAATATTATTAGGAGTTTAATCAAAAGTAGGGTTTTCTTTTATAGCCATGAATTTTGGATGGAGAAGAAACCACTAAAATTAAGAAAAGGGAGGAGAAAGTTGGAGTGGAAGAATTAAAAAGTGAAGTTGATCATATACAAACTTGTGAATCTTATTTAAAAAAAATTATACTTCTTTCTTTTTAGATTGAATTATTTTTTGTTAAAATAAATGATCAATTTTATAAAAATAAAATAAAATATTTAGAACATGGGAGTTCATTTATTAATTTATTGCATTTTATTGTTTTTACTTACTAAACAAAACATAGAAATAAAAGTGAAAAAAAAGAAGCAAAAATGCAATTAATTTACTTTAACCACTAAATATGTGTTCCATAAAGTTAAGATATCAAATCAGCTTAACTATTAAACCATAAATCAAATTCCAAATATATATGCATATTCACTAAATACTTAGTAAGAGAGTTTTCTCTCTTGAGAATGACATTTTCAGCTCGAATTTGAATTAGTTGGAATTGTCGATCTATAATACTAGATAGTTAGATAAAAAAAAGAAACATTTGGCTATGAGATTGTTTGTAGTTTTCTCTCTTGTCACAGTGAAGTTTACGATGGAGTTTTTAATCCGTTAATTGTTGAAGCTGTAGCTCTTTAACGGGGTATGGAATGAATTAAGTCTTTCAACATTCAAATTGTTATTTTCGAGGTTGATGCTAAAACTAATGTGAATTGATTATATTTTTTTGACATAAAAGACTATTCATCCCTATAACTTAATCTCATTCCCATCTATTTTCTTTTTACCTCACTCTAATCCTCCTCCAATCTCATCCCTCTAACTAAATGACCAATTAAATTATTGTGTCTCTTTTATTCTTAGAACAACTAATAAAACGGCTCATATCGTAGACATACGTTATCTAATTCTACTACTTTTTTTTTAGTTATATTCCATCTTGGCTTGATGCCATCATTTATAAGAATCTTTTATTAAATTAAATTTTTTGTAAAGAAAGATCATTTTTCACCTTAAACTAACTGGTGTAGGCTATGTTTACTTTATTTTTCTTTTACTTTGTTCGTATTTTGTCCAATTTACCATTAAATTAGATTTTAATCCATAATCTAACAATGGACAAAACAAAGTAATGCTCATTTTGTAAAAAGTAAAGTAACTATAAAAATTTTCAAATTAATTTTTTATTTTATTTCATTCCAAGAAGCATTAAAATTAATCATTACAATAACTCTTTCTTACCGGTACCATGGAAGCCCATCTATTGGTTGATTTAGCGCAAAACAAAGAGTAAGTCTATAGAAAAAATTAAAAACCGTGCTTATTTACAGTTGATACTGTTCCAACGCGCGCATATGATTGGATAGATTCACAGAAACGTAGCATTGTGATTGGTTAGAGTTAACACGCGCAAAAGTTAGCGCGTGTTGAGATCCAAAGGTAGTTTTGTCTTGTTTGAATAACGTCTGGTATAGATATAGTTAGATGGAGATGATAATGATGAGATGGAAAGAGAACCAAATAAAAAACATCAACTGACTGTAAACCGGTAAAATATAAAATTGATCCCTGAACTATAGTATTATTGTAATGTAAGCTTAAATTTTGAAGATATAACATTAGGCTGAGTATGAATCTCGTAAATTCATTGACGAGTAAGAACATTCTAAATACGATGAAGATTTTCAAATTGAACTGAATACCTAAACAAAAGAATCAAGTACCATATTGAATTGTTATCTATTTTGGATCCACATTTCACATTTAAGCCTGAGTCATTCTTTATCTTTTTTCGATGTAAAATTCAGTTCACTCCTGCTCAATCTTCATCCCTTAGAGCTTCTCTTTATATATATCTTTCTATTTTGGCACCACTTGCTCCGAAAGTGTAATAATCTGGTTCGGAAAGGTGGCGGCGAGTTGGAAATGCATGTACAAGGAGCGACTCTAAGGGATGTCGATGGGGACATGAAATGAATTGAATCCAGATCGAAGATAGAGAAGAGAGAGTTGAGGCTTGTATGTGATATGTGGATTCAATATATGTATGACGCGTTTTTAATGCCGTGCAGCACAATAGTAATAGATTTGAGCTAGAGTTGTCAATCGAAAAAATTATCATTGGTTAAATACCTCAATCATTTTTTAAAAAATAAGTAAATTACAAGGATTGTTTTTTTAAAAAAGTTACCTCAAGGTTAACTTCAAATATGTACTATGTGATTTCGCGGTTTTGCAAATAAAGAATTGTGGTTTACCTTTAAGCAAATAAATGAATGCGGTTTCCATTGTTTGTAGAATTATGGAAATTGTCGATTTTGTTGACGTAAAAGAGGACATTTTTTACTTGAAATGTTTTCCTGACCTTTGAGCTTAACTGTAACTTGACTCGTCAAATGTCAACAAAACATTTCGAGCAAAAAATGTTCTCGTTTACGTCAACAAAATCGACCATTTCCTTAATTCTGCAAACAATGCAAACTAAAGTTTTTTTTCTTCAAATGCGAACCTTTTTTTACAAAATCTCAAAACTACTTAACACTTATTTCAAATTAATTCTACGTATAATTGTGGAAGATACTAAGTATAAGAAATTGAATGGTCCAGTCTTAAAGTGAGAATCTTCTAGTTCCATTTTCATGGAAAAGGCATAACTTGTGCTTTATTTATCTAGATTTTTTCAATAAATTTATGTATTTCAATTCAGCCTTAATTAGTCCATGCATTTATATTTTTGATAATCTAATCCTTGGCCCGTAAAGAAACAATTCTTTCATATTTTAACTATGTGAAATAGAGATTAAAGATAAAAGGGGCATAGTTTAATGGAAAACTAATTGAATACGAGCTTGAGCAATATTTTACTTTGACAATAATACTCCCTCTAACTTTTGTTTCTTTCACTTTACGTATTTTGCTAACAATGTCCTTCATAGTCTATATTCATGTTTCTATTTTTTGTTTGAATTACGTACATGATGTCCTTACGAAATCAATCTAACTATAATAAATACAAAGTAACACACATGTCCAATACTATGTAAATATTGTCTGTGAGGTCCAACAGTAACGAATTTGGATCAGAACGGACAATATCGGCGTATTGAACCCGAGTGTTACAGTAACCATGGAAACAAAATAACCACAATTTTTATATTAAAAAAGGGTATTGTTTCATGAAAACAATAATTCCAACAATGATAACGAGTTTGAAATCGATACTTTTATAACTTCACCTCCTAAATTATGATGTTTAGTGTATACATTTTAAAATCCAAACTTTAACGTGGTGATCCAAGGCTACACAAATGTTATATATAATACCAAATTTAGTTCTATGAGATTCATAATTCTTAAACGCGTTTATACGTATTGAATATTTAAGCCTTTAAACAGAACAACATTTATTTAATTACTCACTTGGATACAAAATTTAATTTGTTTTTCTTCCACGTCTTCTTCTCTTATGATTGCTTATTACTCAGTTCAAATAATTACAAAGATTGAGCTTAATTTCACCAGTTTGTAAATTGACAAATACTAATGAAAACTAATGTTATAAAGGTAAAATTAAACTATAGTTTTTACCATGAAAGTAAAATCTACAATGAGAGTAAAATCAATAGTAGTAAAATTGAGAGTGGATAAATTTGAAGTACAAGAACCTTTTTTCACTTTTACTTAAATTTAACAAAATTTATTTTAGTCAAGTTGTTTAACAAAATTTGTTAAACATTCAGTTCAACAAATTCTATTTTAGTTCATCTCAATAGAATTTATTAAATTATACACTAAACTAAATTGAATATAAATGCAGCCTTTTCACTAAAATTGCTAAAAGAAATTAAGGTTGGTAAATTTGAAGTGATCTCATTGGTGGGTAGTTAATCCAAAAAGCATATTTAAAGAGAGAGAAACCTAGAATAATTATCACAAGAGTAATTAATATTAATAATACCTCACCTAATTAATTAAAAAGAAAAAGCTGATAGCGATAATAATAAATTTCCTAATTCTATTTAAAAAAAAAAAAACAAAATTCTTCTAGAGAAAGTCAGAGAACCAGAGAAGAGAAGAAGACTTTTTTTCTATTCTTCATCTTCTTCCTTAGGCATTCATGAATCTGTTACTCCTCATCCATTTCACCGTCAAATCAGTTTTCATTTGACGGAAAACAGACGGAAACCGTTAAGTGCCGGTTCGATTTTGGATTCCGGCGTTTAAATTTGGAAAAATGGAGACTCCGCCGGCGGAGGAGCTACTGAAGAAGATCCAGGAGCTGGAGGCGGGTCAAGCTCATCTTATGCAGGAGATGACGAAGCTTAAGGTTACTAGCGATCCTAAATCGGACCATCACTTACAGTTCCGGCATCACCACCAGAAGCAGCATCAGAATCAGCGTTCTCATTCTATATCTCCGGTGAGACGCGGCGGCGGAGGAGGAATCGGAGTCGGAGGAGGTGGAGGAGGAGGAGGATTTGAGACGGCTGCTGGATGGAAGAAAGGTTCGACGTCGTTTCGGCATTCGTCGCCGTTGCAGAGAGAGAGTCGGAGTTCGAGTAGCGGTGCGATTACAAATGGAGGTGAGGAAGGTGAGAATGAACGGGAGCCGTGGGCGGTGAGGTTTACGGATAAGCAGTATTTGAATATATTGCAAAGTATGGGACAATCTGTTCATATTATTGATCATCTCGGCCGCCTTATTTACTGGTGAGTTGATGCTTTCAACGTGTTTTGGAGGTCGACATCGTGGATTGGACTTGATTTTTGATTATACTCTAGTCTTGTGGCGGTTGACTAGGGATTTGGAGTAGGAATTTGGTTAGGAAAAGAGGCTTTGACTAGTTTTTTTCTTGCAATTAGCGTTGAATGCGCGTTGTTGATTCAATTCTGATGTGTGTGGTTGATGCTTGAATGTGTTTTTGGAGGTTGATATTATGGATTGGAGTTGATTTTAGGTTATGTTCTAGTTTTATGGTGGTTGACTAGGGATTTAGATTAGGAATTTGGTTAGGAAAGGAGGTTTGAATAGTGTTTTTTTGTAGTGATTAGCGTTGAATGCGTGTTGTGGGTTCGATTCTGAAACTGTAGGAACTGATCTTTTTTCTGTAAGTTGCAGGTTTTCTTGATGATTTGAATGTGTTTTGGGAGGTTGTTGTTGTAGATTGGACTTGATTTTTGATTATGCTTTAGTTTTGTGGTAGTTGACTAGGGATTTGGAGTAGGAATTTGGTTAGAAAAAGAAGCTTTGACTAGTTTTTTTAGCAATTAGCGTTGAATTCGTGTTGTGGATTTGATTTGTCATCTGAAACTGTAGGAACCGATCATTTTTCGGTAAGTTGCAGGTTTTTTATGCTTGGAATGTATTTTGGAGGTTGTTGTTATGGATTGGACTTAATTTTAGATTGTACGGTAGTTTTGTGGTGGTTGACTAGGGATTTGGAATATGAATTTGGTTTGGAAAAGAAGCTTTGACTAGGTGTTTTTTCTAGAAATTAGCGCTGGATGCGTGTTGTGGATTCGATTCTGATGTGTTTGGTAGTCATCTAGGAACCAATTATTTTTCAGTAAGTTGCAGGTTTTTGATGCTTAGAATGTATTTTGGAGACTGTTTTATGGATTGGACTTAATTTTAGATTATGCTGTAGTTTGTTGGTGGTTGACTAGGGGTTTGGAATAGGGATTTGGTAAGGAAAAGAAGCTTTGACTAGTTTTTTGTGTAGCGTTTAATGCATGTTGTGGGTGTTTGGTTGTCATCCGAAACTGTAGGAACCGATCATTTTTCTGTAAGTTGCAGGTTTTTTATGCTTTCAGTGTTTTTCTTCTTCCTATTCGTGGTTAAAAGAGGAAATTGGAGGTCGTTATTATGGATCGGACTTAATTTTGGATTATGCTGTTGTTTGGTGGTGGTTGACTAGGGATTTCGAATAGGAATATGGTTAGAACAAGAAACTTTGACTAGTTTTTTCTAGCAATCAGTGTTGAATGTGTGTTGTGGATTTAATTCTACGTAAATGTTGGTTTCTGATCTTATTGATGTGTTTGGTTATCATCTGAAACTGTAGGAAGTATGAACCGATCATTTATTGGTTAGTTGCAGGTTTTTGATGCTTTCAATGCTTTTTCTTCTTCTTATTCGCGGTTAAAAGAGGAAATTGGAGGTGTTATTATGTATTGGACTTAATCTTAGATTATATTGTAGTTTGGTGGTGGTTGACTAGGGATTTGGAGTCGGAATTTGGTTAGAAAAAGAAGCTTTGACTAGTTTTTTTGTAGCAACTCATGTTGAATGTGTGTTGTGGACTCTATTCTATGTACATGTTGGTTTCTGATCCAATTGATGTGTTTGGTTATCATATGGAACTTTAGGAACCGATCAGCTGAGAGACTTTATGGCTTTTCTGCTGCGGAAGCTCTTGGTCAGGATGTGTTTGAGCTGCTTGTAGATCCTCGTGATTTTCAGATAGCAAATCATATAATTAATCGTGTGGCTACGGGAGAGAACTGGACAGGTCAGTTTCCAGTGAAGAACAAGAAGGGAGAGAGGTTTACAATTGTTGCAACCAATACTCCGTTTCAAGATGATGATGGTAGCTTGATTGGGGTTATCTGTGTATCAAGTGATTCGCGGCCATATCTTGAAACGAAGGTACCAATTGTAGGTTCAAACAATTCAGAAGCAGATTCAAGCTTTAACCGGAGAAGAATTAGTATGACATCAAAGCTTGGCCTTGATTCTCAGCAGCCTTTGCAAGCAGCAATTGCGTCTAAGATATCAAATTTGGTTAGTTTCTTAGTTTCTCATGTTTTGTGTGGATTAATTGCTTAATGCTGCGTGTCTTGATTTTGGAAATATCTCACAGGCATCCAAGGTAAGTACCAAAGTGAAATCGAAAATTCGGACTGGAGATAGCAGTGTGGTTCATGAAGGTGGGAGTAATGATAGTCATCATTCTGATCATGGCTTCTCAGATGTAGAACATAGGGAGGATGGGAACTCTAGTGGGGCTAGTACACCTAGAGGAGATATCCAGATATCTTACTTTGGTACATTTTCTCACGGTGAAGACAAGTCTTCTCCAATAAAACTTTCCAAAGATTCTGGTGATGAGAATGAAGGAAAACCAATTCACAAGATTATTTCGTCAAAGGCTGAGGCCTGGATGGGTAAGAAAGGGTTGTCATGGCCCTGGAAAGGGAATGAAAAGGAAGGGTCAGACATACGGACACCTCGTTTTATGTGGCCTTGGTTGCAAAATGATCAAGAGTGTGAAGCCATTCAACACCGGACTCCCCCTTCTGGTTCAAAACCCGAGGTTCAACCTAACGAGAGTAATCGGCCTGCAAACAATGAGGCCTCTGGTTCATGGTCTTCCTCAGTTAATGTTAACAGCACGAGTAGTGCCAGCAGCTGTGGAAGTACCAGCAGTAGTGCTGTTAACAAGGTGGACATGGAGAGTGACTGCTTGGATTATGAAATATTGTGGGAGGATTTAAAAATTGGAGAGCAAATCGGGCAAGGTAATTATAGTTAATGCCTTTTGAGTTTGCTTTGCTCATTTCCAGTCTTCGACTGAAGCCAACCCCTTGAATATGATTTTTCATCCACACTTTTGTTTCGACCTTATAAGTGGATTTTTGAGAACCAAATGCCATTTAGTGGTATTTTTATATTCCACTAAGATTTCCTGTCTCTGAACTCAGGCCGTTACATTTGTTCATTACCATTCTGATTTCTAATTTGCTGTTTCTGTCCTCTACTTTATGCAGGTTCTTGCGGGACTGTATATCATGCGCTGTGGTATGGATCAGTATGTTCTTTTCTCTTTCTTTGAATATTTTTAATCCCAAGGAGATGGAGAAACACAATCTGCTGATCCAGACTCAATAATTTGAAATGTGATATCATATGTTGGGTGCATTTAGTAATTTATATAGTTTCTGCTTACAGATTGCACAGTTTTGGACTCTATGCAACTTCAGTTGCAAGAAAACACCCTTCTAATGTTTTAATCTTGAGTCAACAAATCAACTTTTTGATCTTGTTTATATTGTCTGAGTAGTGTGTATTTTATTTCAGGATGTTGCTGTCAAGGTATTCTCCAAGCAAGAGTATTCAGAGGATGTCATTGATGCTTTTAGACAGGAGGTGTGCTTCCTTGATAAATCAATAGCCTTGTTTTCTTAGTTCCTTGCCATATATAAAGTATTTTGGAAGTTCTTTTTTTTTCACATTCCAATTTAGACAATTACTTTCTTTGTTTGTTTTTCTTCTCTAGGCCATAACTTGCATTTGATAATTGAATTTTTTTTTTAACTTTGTTCATTTACTGCTGTAGTTCCCGTAGCAACTTTTTTATGAGAGGCAGTTATTGCCTGTTTGATTCTCATTTTGTAGTAACTCCTTTATGTTGTTTTTTCTAATATATATGAAGTATTTGGTCGGAAAGAATATCAGCTAATATCTACCAACAATACCCATAGCTGAACCACACAATTAATTAATTAAGATAATCATGGCTGATATATTTGTGAATTGCTCTGTGAAAGACTCCCATGTGTCTTTCACTCTAGTAATATTCCTACCTACTGTTGCAGGTTTAAGTTGTATTCAATTGAAAATGCATTATTGTTACTCTAGATTTTAGAGTTTTAGAGAGGAAACCTAAGTCTCATTTTCAATGTTGTTTTATTTTCAGGTGTCTCTAATGAAAAGACTTCGGCATCCAAATGTATTACTTTTCATGGGAGCGGTCACTTCACCTCAGCGTCTCTGCATTGTTACAGAGTTCCTTCCCCGGTAAAATGACATCCTTTTTTTCCCCTGCGGAAATAAATATCTCCAACTTGTTCTTTTTTCTGACTATGTATGGAAGTAACTAGTTTCTGCGCCAAATTACACTCATGGCCCCTCTATTTAGGCCCTCCTTCAAACCCGGACACGAAAGCGTGGTTATAAAAAACTCGGGCTTTGCCATTTTGAGATCTTCAATGGTTATTTAGAGGTGGATTATTTTCATAAGGGGCTTTTATGGTTGTAAAGAGCAAAATGCAGGGACTATATGTCCGGTTTTGAAGGTGATGGGCCATAAAGAAAGGCCTAAGTTGAAGGGCCACGAGCTGTAGTTTACCCCCAGTTTCCGTTATCTGGCACTTTGAATAGAGAAGATGAATATGCATAGTAATTAATCATCTTTTTTCCCAATTAATGTAGTGGAAGTTTGTTCCGGTTACTCCAGAGGAACACAACAAAATTGGATTGGAGACGGCGTGTACATATGGCAATGGATATCGTGAGTATTCATCATCTTCCTCGGGAACAAGTTTATCTTAATCTGTTATGTATTATTTAGGATATCTGTGGTGTTCTGTGTTCAGTCCCTTAGTTCTATAGTTAGAGGTGGAAATTCTATATACTCCTGAAAACATGATACAAACCCAACACGAATTTAGTGACTTGTAGCGTCTTTTTTTTTTGACAGCACTTGTAGCGTATTATTAAACATGTAATGGGTGATATTTCGGTTGGCAAGAGATTGATAGGGTTAGGTTGCCTCGTTAACTAAAAAATAACCGAAGTATTTAAAGTTATTATTATACTCTCTTATACTTTTACATGTCACCGTCATAGAAGTAATAAAATTACAATTGTAATCAGTAAACATGACTCGAACCTTCTATAGTCTTACACGTTATCCTTAATAGAGATAGTAACACATGCGACCCAACATAATATAAGAGGGTCAAGAGTTCATGAGATAGATTTTTGGTCAAACTTTTGGACTATGAGAGTCCATCTGATAAACATAAATATTTAAATGTTACTAATTTTTTATACGAACAATCAACGTAGGTAATAAGATTACATGTGACTGCAAACACTACACTAACCGGATTAGTTTGACATGATTATGACAAGAAATTTCTTGGAATAGGATTGGGTTGACTCATTGGATGCTAATTTGATCTGAACACTGTAAGAACATGAACCAATGACTCGAATGGCTACCCTAACTATAGGCAGGTTCATCATTGGTTTTTGCTCCACTGCTGTCACTTTCTACAGTTTTTCTTGAGTCTCCGGCTAATGTTTCCGTTAGCAACAATACCTCATACAATGTTTTGTCATTTAACCCTTTTTCTTTTGCAGGTACGGGGTATGAATTATCTTCATCATTTCAATCCACCCATTATCCACCGTGATTTAAAGTCTTCAAATCTGTTGGTTGATAAGAACTGGACAGTCAAGGTATCATTGTTTACAAAATTTCCCCCCTTTGAACTTCCCTCCCTTTGAAAGCTTCTCATAGTATAATAGCCTGGTTGTTGTCTGAACAGGTTGGGGATTTTGGTCTATCACGGCTCAAGCACGCAACTTTCTTGACAACTAAGACTGGGAGGGGAACGGTATTTCAATTAGCACATATCATACATTCCTTTTTATTAGTTCCTTATAATAACTGTAGAGCTAGTAATTTATGGTTCCTAAACTTTATTTAGTGGCATTAAAGTTCTTCAGCTTTACAACATTAACATAAAAATCCAAATCAAAGAAAATCTGTTTGATGAAATGATGATCTGAAAGTAGGCATTTAGCCATAATTCATGGTGACAAGTATAAAAGAGATTTAATTAAAATGTTATAATCATGTGCAGTGCAAGGAATTTTGAGTCATGAAATGAAGTTTAGGGCACATAATTCTGGTAGAGCTATGTTTCAGGGCCATGGATGTATTTTACTGCTTCTCTGTCAATTTAATATTAAATTATTGTTAAGGTATATGTGGAATTCTATATAGTTTGGTTTGCTGAATTGAAATAGGAGTTGAAAACTTCCTCTCTAAACTTTAGGCGTACATAAGCAAGAGTAACTTTCTTATTCATTTGCGACGAGTGTTTTAGAGATTCTCCTCTTGGAATATGCACAAATACAAGCTTTTGGGTGTAACTGGGTCTCATGGGATTTGAGAGTTAGAAACTAAGATAAGTGATGAGATTTCGTTGCTGTTGCACTAACTTATGAACTACTTATGCATTATGTGTTTCTCGCCAGTTGTTCTAGGAAAAAATAACCGAACTATGTAAATCTCATATGCTTGTGGTTAAGTTTCTAAGAGTATCAAATCTCTCTTTTGCAGCCTCAATGGATGGCGCCAGAGGTTCTACGTAATGAACCATCAGATGAAAAGTACGTTCTATTTTTGTGATAGTCAGCTAAAAATGTGAAATTTTCTTTGCAGAGCTCCAACTTTAATATAATTTTGTCTGGCTCCGTTTAGGTCTGATATATACAGCTTTGGAGTGATTATGTGGGAGCTTGCCACTGAGAAGATTCCATGGGATAATCTTAACTCAATGCAGGTATAATTTTGACTTTATTTGAAGAATTCAGCAGGGTATTCCTTGAAAGGAAGGGTAGGTAAAAATTTAGTAATATGGTTATTAGAGGCAAACAAATTTAGAATCTACATAACTCTGCACTCTTAGCACTGGAGTTTCATAGATGGATGAATTTTGGCTCGATTAACATCTGATCCAGTAGACGTCAATTTCTCGTTAATCAAACCTGTTCTCCGTGAACAATCATAGGGTTAAATTTGTGCTTCATCCCTTAAAGTTTATTGCATTTCTGACACACACTGAACTAGGTACTGCAAATAGAGCTTTGTACATATGAATGATTTTTTGTTTAATACACTCGCAGGTGATCGGAGCTGTAGGGTTTATGAATCAACGGTTAGAGATCCCAAAAGATGTCGATCCACAGTGGTCTTCTATAATAGAAAGTTGCTGGCACAGGTGGTTCTTCTCACCATGACCCTCTCGTGCTTTCGGTTTTTTGCATGACTGAACTACGTGAATTTGATCATAGCAGTAACTAGATGTTGCAATTCTTGTTAGCGAGTCTGTGTCAATTATTAGGTTAGTGTTAAAAACGTCAATCCTAAACCAATCCAAGAAATTTTATACCATAATCGTGTTGATCCAATCTGGTTAGTATCGTTTTCGTGTTTGTGTTTGTAGGTCACATGTAGTTTTACTACCTATATTAATGTTGATATTTAAAAATATAAGAGGATATAGTAATAGCACGACACATTTGTGTCATTTTTAGATTACCGGTTTAAATTTAACCGTCCTGAAGTTAGACTCAAAATTAATAAACTTCTAATCTGCTCATATTATTCTTGGATTCTTGTAAGGTAACATGTAATTTCAGAATTGCATTACTGTTATTGATCTCTTTTGTAGCTTTCTTTCAATGTGTTAAAACATTTCTCTACTGACAAAGCTTCAATAATTAATTTTTCTACTGTCTGTTAAAAACCAGCGATCCTCAGAGTCGACCAACATTCCACGAATTGTTGGACAAATTCAGAGATCTTCAAAGACAATACACGATTCAATTCCAAGCAGCTCGTTCTGCAGCTGGAGATGCCGCACAAAAGGAAGTATTATAGACCAAAATCCACTCCGATACGTAATTATACATCTCAACTCGTAATGTTTTTTGGTTTGGCGCCCTGTATTTATATGTGGAATCACGTCCCTAAACTCGTTACTTTTTGCTGTTTAGTACACTTAACTTGTAAATTTTGTGCCTATAACGACGCTTGATTAAATTTGTAAGTAAACGAGAGTTATAGGCTCAAAATGGACAAGTTAAGGGTCCTAAAAAACAAAAGTTACAAGTTTCGGTATGTTATGGATCCAAATTTAAATAGAGGATACCGAATTGCAAAATATTACAAAGTTTAGGTGTGTAATTAAGTATGGGTCCCGAATTCCCATTTTTCTCTATATGGGATATGTTTGGTTGACATGGCGCAGAAAAAAGGAAAAGACAACTTTACCTATTTAAAACAAGTATTTTTCTGGTAATTTGTGGTCAGAAAAGTGAAAACGATTGCCCACAAATAGCCACTTAAAAAGATTAGTGGAGAAAAAAAAAAGAGGAAGTAGTTGGCCTCCATGTGAGCTGGGGCCTAAGATTGATGGTGATTGGTTGATTTTTTTGATGTGTTTGTTAATAATAATGATAGTATTAACTGACATCATTAAAATCTACGAAAATCCCATCATTAGTGGTGGCTATGTGATTGGAATTTATGCTGGCTGTTTTCATGTGAACAGAAAAAAAAAACCACTAGTGATATTTATGTGAGGGATGATGATGGTGCTTAGGACCACTCAAGAAAAAAAAGTTGTACAGAGAATTATAATTTTTTTGAAATTTATAAGATAGAGTGAGATCGGTGAATATCTTGCTTTATTTATATGCTGTGTCTGCTGTTTTTTGTAAAGCAAAAAGTTGCCTTTTTCAATTTTTGTTGCTATTCATTGGCTATATTGCACTACCTTGTTGCAAAAGTGGATTAGCCAATAAAAGAAAAATTAAAGCATGAGAAAATTTAAATTGCTTAGGAGTACAGTGCTTTTGAAGATATAGAGGACGATGTGTTGCTAGATAGGTATAAAAAATATGGAGCTCTATATAAGGGAGGATGATGCACTTAAGAATTTCTACTGTTTTATCCTATAAACTTCAGATTTATTCTTGATTTTATGCATGTTTAATTGTGGTATAGGTTATGGCATAATTTTATGTTCAATACAGAAAAAAGAAAGAGAGGAAGAAAGAACAAAAAAGGTTTGAGGAATTGGGGTAGATTTTTTAGTTTAAAATCTTGTGACTTAGTTATATAGATCTTCTATTAACTCACAATTTCTCACTTAAATGATGTAAAATTAACTTGGAATCCTTAATTTAAGGGATGAGATGCTAAGGTCTCCTTTCAAGGTCTCTTTAGTTCAAGGAATAGTTGTTGAATGGCTTCAATCTTAACAATTTGCCTCTAGCATATAAAATAAATGAATTTAATCTCAATATTTATGAATTTTTTTATTATTATTATTTTGAGAATTTCACTTTGTCGATTTTCAAGATTATTGAAGAACTGTTAATTTTCTCCATGTATAAAACCGATTATTGATGTGTCAATAGGGCTGCAAATGGGGCGGGGAGGGGATGGGGACACCTCCTACCGTCCCCATCCCCGTCTAGATGGGGAATCCTCATCCCCATCCCCATTTTATAGATGGAGAAAATATTGTCACCGTCCCCATACCCGTAGGGGTTAGGATCTTCTTAGGGATTCTCATTTCCCATTGCTAAAATTTATAAAATTAATATTTAGTACTAATATTTTCATACAGCAAATTATACAAAGTATAATATAAAATATTTGTTTTATTATAGAAAGAATGCATAAATGAATAATGTATCAATCCATCAAGCAGAAAAATGAAAATAAAGATTTCATAAAATACTAGTTTTTTTAACCTAAGTTTATATTATTTTATTAATCATAATGATCACATATATATATATATATATATATATATATATATATATATATATATATATTTAGTATGTAATTTGAAGAATTCCCATGGGAAAAGCAGTGGGGATGGGGATTACCGTGGGGTGGAGATAGAGGTTTCCGCCCCATCTCCATCTCTGGGGAGTTTTTTTCCCTCATTCCCACTCCATGAAGAAAATAAATGGGGATTCCCCAGATCCACTGGGGCAAATCCCCTAAGGGGATGGGGATTCCCCGTCCAAGTTGCAACCCTATGTGTCAAGTGTCATTAGACAAGGCTATAATTTATAACATTGAGACTAAATTGATGGTACAATTTTAGCAACATCTGTATCAACTTTGAGCCCGTAACTTAAATGAGATATAAGATTCACTACTCAGATAAAGCCCTTACAAGAGAGAAATCTTGCTGGGCCAATATTTCTTCCTTTCAACGTAAGGCTAGAAGAAAAGACTGCAGCTTGCCAAGTTGCCAACCATGCCCCAATTATAGCTGCTAGAGTTGGCTTGGTTATTTCTAGTTTTGTATTATATCTTAGTGAAAAAGGCACGAGAATATAGCTAAGCTTAATTTTATCAGTAACGATATATATATGATATAATTGATGCCGCGGTGTTGACAAAATAAACTAATGTCAGACAATAAAAAAAAAACAAAAGTTCAGTTGCTCAACAGATTGTATGAAAAGTCTTTGATGAGAATCTAGACGAGTAAAGACCATACAATAAGAATCCACACCAGACATAACAAGCGCTGTCATGCATATGTGCATATTTATCAATTTGTTATTGATAAGTGATAAATAACGCGAAAGGGGAATGAGATACCAAGACTCATGATTAAAAAGAGAGCCTTATCAGCAAAATTAACAGCATCAAGCCCCCTCTAATGCAGTAAAAAATAACACATTCAACACAATAACGTTACTCTATACGAGACATAGCGTATCAAATCCATGTGTATATTAGCCATCATCAGAATGAACATAAAGTATGCGTAATCATTGTAAAACGTGTTCATATTCACAATGGTTCTGCATATACTAAATGAATTTTCTTGCTCAAGTATCAAAAAGTTTCATACTGATTTCATTCTCAACAAAAATCTAAAACAAAATTGATTGCTGTAATCTAACGAAGAAGATGTTGAATTGCTGCAACCGCATCACCTTTGTGTTCTCGTAAGGTTCTCTCTGCAACCTTCTTGTCCAACTATGTGCATTCAAAGAAAAGATGGTGAGACTCGGAATAAAATACCAGCGAATTACGAGTCAAAATGACCCCTAAGGTTGGAAGGTAGGACCAGTTCAGCCAGATTGAACTTTAGGCGTAAACTCAATCCTCAAGTCAAATTAGCTGAGTACAATTAGCTTTAATAAAAATTGGATGAAGTGTCAACTGACCTCTTAAAATGGCAGCAACGGTCAAGTTAGCCAAATCAAATTAAGGTTTCAACTCAACCCTTAAGTTGGTAAAATTTGACAAATCAGTCCAATTACTCTAGTACCTAAATTTTGTGAAATTTGGGCCATTTTGTCAAATATTGTTAACTTGAGAGCTGAGTTGATAACTCATCACATTTGATTTTGGGCTGTATTGAGCTTCGCTGCCAACTATGGGGGACTATTTTGACCCTTAATTCACCTAAATTTTGTAAACTTTGAGATTGTTTGGCAAATATTGCCAACTCGAAGGCTGACTTTGTACATAAAACTCAAATTTTTCGGCGAAGTCATATTCTGCCTACTAACTTTAGGGGCCACTATGACCCTTATTTCAAGTATCAGCAGAAAAAAGGGGCTGAAAGAAAACCTCTAGTTCATTGGCAATTATGTCAACATCGGCAGCATTTATCTTTACAGCAGCCAATTCTTTCTCCCTGTGAAGAACACAATTTGGATGAACCATATACACATCAGATAACAGTCAAAGAAACGCACTTGGAGGCAGAAAAACACAAAAATTTAGTTCTGCCATATTGGTGTGGCAGTCCCAGAACAAAAGGTAAAAAAAATTCATGTTCCCTGAACAAACAACGTGATAAAAATCCATGCACTTTGAATTATTACAACATTAAAGCCCACATTAAAAATCAACGCATAAACTGTATCAAAATACATGCTGAGATACTAGCTAGTGGAATCTTATGCTATTATGCAATCTATGCATTTCAATCTGTCATGAAGCTATAAATTAGCTCACTAAAATCCCAAGAACGTTAAAATTCACTCCATTTAATCGTTGATGAAAGGCTTCTCTCTAGCACAGATCAGTACTAATGTTTCGGCATATGCTAAAACATGAGGCATTTAACCGTTTTGACAGTTTTGAATTCATCAATTATTATGGCTGATACTAATACAACAGTCTAATTTGATTAGTATAAATTTTTCATTTGTTTATCAGCATTCATATTTTCATTGCTACAATGCCCTACATCTTAAGCTCTAAACCACTGAAAATTATGCGAAATTTGTAACCAAATTTTGTAGTATTATGACATTCCTATTATTTTCTTTGCCGAGCCTTAAAACAATGAAGATAATACAAATGTTGTAATACCGTCCAAGTATTTAAATGGTGATACTAATACAACAATCTCATTTAATGAAAGCATTCCTATATAGCAGCATTGATATTAGATCGCTCGAATTACTTTCTTTGCAGTAATACGAATATAGTAATCGAATACACCAATCTAATTTCCTAAATCCTAATCCCTAATTAACATATAAGATTAGTATCACGTAATTGACCTTGAAATTTATATAGGATGTTCAACAAGGAAGAGAAATTTGGTTCTGAGACAGCAATTTGAGTAAGACAGCAATTTGAGCAATGTTGCACAAAAACTCCTCTCATCCAATAGCATTTTCGAAGACTGTTCTATAACTAATATTTCCCGATGTTTGTTCCGTTCAACACAGAATTCAAGTAATAAATGTAAAACATATGCTCTACTTCAAAGAACAACATTGCAGATAAAATGGAATCAGAAACAGATATAAAAAGAAAATGCAATTTGGTACCTCAATCTCATGGCGTTCCAATCTGCTTCACCGGAAGCAGCAATTGATGCCATAGCCTATCAAAAACAAAGAATAATCAACAAACACTCCATCAAAATGCAGCAATTTTAATCAATAAATCCCTAATTCTCGCAAAACAAAATCAAAATCCCCCCTTTCTTCCCCAATTCACATCCTCAATTATAAGCTCAAGCTTTTAGTTCAACCGGTTAAATAACATGGTATCACAGCCTCTGCGATCAGATGATCCTGAGTTCCATTCATAGCAACCAAAATATTTGTTGAACTAAAAACACATAGTTGGTGGGTTGTGGGTTGAGTCAGTGTTGTGCACGCTTCAAGGCCACACCCAAGTGGCATTCGCGTGAGGGGTGTGTCAGAGAGTAATATACAAGATGTTGTTAGCCGCTCGAACTTTTAGTTTAATCGGTTAAGTAACATGTTATCAGATTGTGCAGTTATTCGGGTGAGTGGTGTGTCAGAGATTAATACAAAAGATGTTCCTAGCCTTAACTATGAGCTCGATATTTTAGTTCAATGGTTAAGTAAATCCCTAATTCTCACAAAACCCAATCAAAATCCCCCCTTTCTTCCCCCAAAATCAAAAAAAAAAAACAAAAAAGAAACCTCTTGAACACGAGTAGAATCGAGCTGACGATCTTCAACTCGATCAGTGAGCTTATCGAAAGCCTTGCTTTGTTGCTGTAAATCCTTTGAATCTACAAAATTCTCCACTCCTTCATCTCCTCCCTCCATTCTTGCTTACCTCAGCTTCACTATCCCCAAATTAAACCCTAGCTTTTAGTTTTTACTAGGTTTTTGTGGAGCTTCTCTATATCTTCTTCACAATTTTTTTCTTCAGTCGTTAATAACTAGTGACGAAACTGACAAAGACAAAACTGCCCCTACCTGGATCCGACCCGGTACCCTTAGTTCGCTTTTGGGCTATTCTGTTCTATGAATCTTCAGCCCGGTTGGTAAAATGATATGAGCCCATTTAACACTCAGATACGGAAAAATGAATTAGAGTGTTACGTTAGTACGGTAATCTTTGAAAATGTTAAGGTAAAACAAGTTGTAATATGTGATTATTTTGGGTATATATGAAACTCTATATGTAACTAAAAGAGTGTGTATTTCAAGAGTGCTCTAGAATCTGCCTTTAAATACGATCATTGAGATCATTTTTGAAAATTAAAATTTACCACTTCAAATTTGAATATCGGTTAAACCAATTCAAAATAACATATGTAAATTTATTCATAGTTAAATATATGTTGTTTTTCTAGTGCTAAGTTGTGTACTGTTTTCATACTTATTCTTTTTTGAAAAACTGTGTCGTTTATTTGTGAAAATAAATACACTAACCTCGGACTTTTAAAAATAATGTTATTAGACTAAGCATTCTTTTAAACTTTTAATAGGTCTGCATTATTATTATTATTATTTTGAAGGTCATCAACTTTAATCTTAATATTATAATAAGGAAAATTTTATGGTTGTTTTGTGTTTTAGAAAGGATCAATAATTTTGTTTATATACCAGTAGATGGTTATAGAGAAACTAATTTAATGGTTATACCTTTTGGATATTTCAATTATGTTGACACGCTTGAACTAAAAACCACGCACCCGAGCCCAAAATACGAGTTCTTTTAAGTATTATTAACAACATTATAAGTCAAAATAAGAAAGACATGTTCATATTAACAGAATCTCCAAGATCTGAAAAAGTTAAAGGAAATGGAAAATGTCCAAGCAATGTAGTTGGGATGTACTATCATAATTTAATTGGAAATTTTGAAGATTGTCCCCAAAATTCTTAATATTTTCTGAAAATAATTACTTTTACATGAGTTGTATCAATAATTCAACGTACAATATCCCAAAATCCAGCTATTTCTCAAAATTTTCTCTCATTGCAAGCTGTTTTCAATTTAGTATAAGTGAAATTATTTATTTATTCCATCAAATTAATATTTAGACTTTGTTTGGATCAAACTATTTCTCGAAATTGTTATTAGCAAATGTGTTCGCTGATTGTTCTAGTTTATCAACACTTGTTTCTCTAATTATTATTTGGAGTAAATGAACATACATAGTAAACTTTTAACAAAGAGCACTACGATGAGCAACTATTTGAATCAGTAGATTCTTTTAAAAAAATTCACGTAATTACATTATTTTTCAAAATGGTGCATGTTTTGTTTTTTTTTTCTTTTTGTTGAAGCATCATGTAGTTATATAAGAATTCTCAAATTGAGAACCCTTAAATTTTGATTTTTTAAAAATGATTCGTTAACAATCTCAAAACAAATTTTTCCAAGAGTTAAGTTGTTCAGTACCATATTTTACTATAGAATGACATTTTTTATTTTCCAAAATCGTCATTTCAATATTTTATCTCTCTAAACACTCATTTTCTCTGTCCTTACCAAACAATACTTAAATGACCTCAAAAGTACAAGATGGAAGAATTAAAATTACTTAAAATATCATCAAATTTTAGAATTGTTCATTTTTGAGATTATTAACGGTCATTTTGATGATATCAACAAAAAGAGAAAAGTCCTTAAATTTAAGAATACATGTAACCAGAAAGTGCCATTTTGAAAAAAAGAATCACAGACACCATTTTAAAAAACAATGTAACCACGTAAGTTGTTTTTTGAAATTTACTTATAACCTTTCACATATCTCTCCATGGTGAATGTCTCATGGGATCATTGTATATGGTCACTTTACTATGTTTTGAAATTTCTTAATCCATGGTGTAGTGCGGATTTGAATCATCAACTCCTATTAGTCTAAGAGGTTTTGATCACGTACATATGAAATGAACTATTTAAACCAAAACGTCTAAACTGATCCAATATTAACATTCATGGTCTCTCAGTCAATAAACTAGAAGGATGTAATATTTTTATTGTAAAAGTTAAAACAATTTGATTTAAACTGTTAGCAAACAAAAAATTTAACTCACACTGTTAATATTTATTTTTGGTTTTTCATCCGGTTTCCGAACCACATTGGGTTGACTAATCCGAATTCGGGACAAGTCAAAGGATTATGGTATTCAAATTCCTTCCAGTCGTTGTTGTGTAGGATCGACCTGTAGACCTTCCTACCAAGCGCAACCCTATACCAATGCGCACTGTTAATTTTTATTAATTAATACATATATATTGGTTTTCAATGACGTGTCATGTTAATTCAACGCATGCACACCTCCTCGAAATAATTGTAGATTTCAATTGATTCAACAATTAAATGGAGTGAAGCAATTTGAGTTCATCAATGCAGTAAATTGAATTGTTGAAATGAGCATATGAAATGAGGATACTTCAAGAGTTACATTTTTATTTTATTTTTTTGCAAATCCTCAAGAGTTACTAACTTACTAATTATGGGTTACTATCTTGATTCAGGGACAGTTGAATGTCAAGTTTTGAAATAGCTAGTTGAGAATGAGTGGGGTCTGCAAATTTTAATGAAATCACACCGCCAAAATAATTTTCCTAACTATATTGAGTTGAATTTCAGTCTCCATATGTACATGTAGTTTTTAAAAAAGGAATTAATTGAATTCTATTGACTTTTATACAACTCATTAATTAGTTTACTGCATTTATTACTCGATAGAATACTATAAATAGGTTTTTGTGTGGCAGTATAATTACAACTCAGTGAGCAATATTGGGTTGTTCTTCATTTCAAAATTGGTAAAATGGGGAAAGATTATCATAAGAATGTGTTAGTTGTAGCATTGATGTTTGTGTTAGTTTTAGGACTAGTTGAATGTAGAAGAAAACTTGATCATAAGTTGGAGAAAGATGGGGAACTAGATCATGGAGGTGGTGTTGGAGGAGGATTTGGTGGCGGTGTCGGAGGAGGAGGTGGTGCAGGAGGGGGTGTCGGTGGTGGTTTTGGAGGAGGAGTAGGAGGTGGAGGTGGTGCTGGAGGAGGAGTAGGAGGCGGAGGTGGTGCAGGAGGAGGAATTGGTGGTGGAGGTGGTGCGGGAGGAGGAGGAGGTGTTGGAGGCGGGGGAGGAAAGGGTGGGGGTGCAGGAGGTGGTTTTGGAGGCGGTGCTGGAGGTGGAGGAGGTGCTGGAGGCGGTGCTGGAGGAGGAAAAGGTGGCGGATTAGGAGGTGGTGCTGGAGGTGGAGGAGGTGCTGGAGGCGGGGGAGGAAAGGGTGGAGGTGCAGGAGGTGGTTTTGGAGGAGGTGCTGGAGGAGGCAAAGGTGGGGGATTAGGAGGCGGTGTTGGTGGTGGTGCAGGAGGAGGAGTTGGTGGTGGAGGTGGTGTAGGAGGAGGCAAAGGTGGAGGAGTAGGAGGTGGTGTTGGAGGAGGAGTTGGCGGGGGAGGTGGTGCCGGTGGTGGGATTGGAGGAGGTAAAGGTGGAGGAGTTGGTGGAGGAGGAGGTGCAGGTGGTGGCATTGGAGGAGGCAAAGGTGGAGGAATAGGTGGTGGTGCTGGCAGTGGAGGTGGAGTAGGTGGTGGTATTGGGGGAGGAGCTGGAGGCGGTGCTGGTGGTGGAGGTGGTGTAGGTGGTGGTATTGGAGGAGGCAAAGGTGGAGGAATAGGAGGAGGAGCAGGGGGTGGAATTGGGGGAGGTGGTGGCGGGGGACTTGGAGGCGGTGGTGGAGGAGGAGCAGGTGGTGGCATTGGAGGAGGTAGTGGTGGAGGAGTAGGAGGCGGTGTTGGTATAGGTGGTGGTGGAGGAATAGGGGGCGGTGCCGGTGGCGGAGGTGGTGTTGGTGGCGGCATCGGTGGAGGAATTGGAGGCGGTGCTGGAGCAGGAGGTGGTTTTGGTGGTGGTGGTGGTGCTGGTGGAGGAATAGGCAGAAAAATTTAACTTCAAACTTTACGAGGAATGTTATTAAACAATCATTATCTCAGAAAGTGTTCATCATTTATCAATTAAGATGAGATCTTGAATTCCAAATATAAATAAAACTAAACGTTATGCATCTTTATTTTTCATATTAGCACGCATTATACGAACTCATATATAAAAGAAATAATCTAAAAAACCAAATAATAATAAGAATAACAATACTAATTAAATAGTTTATGAAGTTTAATATTCTTAATAAATTCTAGTATAATTTCTTTTTCCTTTTCTCAATCAATTTGAATATTAATTTTACAACATAATAAGACAGATTACTTAAGTAAAAAGTACATGCAATTTCAAAGTTTGACAACTATTAATGCACATTGCAAAGTTACCATTATAAGCAAATGGTGTAATGAAAGCACTTTAATGGCATCCAAAATATTGTTTCAATGTGGAAGAATTTTAACATGTTTAAACCCAAACTGGAAGCCATTCTTTCCCATCAATGAAATCAATAGACATAAACTTCTCGGCTTCTTCTTCGGTAAGTTGTTTCGACCACGCTGCACGTCCGTCTGTCATTGATCCCGGTCCGTGACTTTTATACTCAGCTTGGAAAATATTCCTATCATTATATAAATTGCTTATCAACAATTTGATCTTCCATTTGAAGTAAAACAATAACAATATATATATATATATATATATATATTATATAAGAAAAACAAATAAATACTTACTCTGTACCGCCATGGTAACTCCAGTTTGTCCATCCTAATGGTGAAATGGTCTTAGAAAGGTAAACTTTAGCGAACACGGTTCTGGAAAATGGTCCTTTAGCTCTACCCAAATAAACATTACCAATTCCATAAACCTTTCCTTTCACGAAAACAATCCCACTATCGTCATCTGATTCCCTATTGTGAGCGGTGATTGAACCAAGAATTTTCACCCTCAGGTCTGCGATCACAAAGATTTCACATTTCTGCGAAAACAAGTGAAAATTTTAGAATATTTCTACATAATAAAGTCAAATAGAGTTGATATTGGCTTATTGAGAAGCTTAGCAATAGAGTTATATTCAGTTAGTAGGACTAATATTGGGTTATTGAGAAGCTTAACAATAGAGTTGATATTGACTTATCCACTCAGAATCATGTCATATTATCTATATGTTTCGTATGATTATATATTATATAAATGTAAAAGAAATCATGATCATCTAGGTGTCGTTGAGTTTTCTCTATAAGATATTGAACCGTGTTGTTGAAACAGAAAGTGTTACTCTTATTTCTACCACTATTTATTTTAAATCAAACGAATTCTGTAAATCGACTTTAGGGACCGAACTGAACCTTTACGGAAGTGAAAACTTACATGGAAAATGGACCTAGCACGTCCAAAAATGAAGTCAATGGAACCTTGAATATAGCAACCGTCATAGTAATGTCTGCCTTTATAATCAAATAGTGTGTTATGAGTGCTATAAAATGCACAATGATAGAATGCAACTTTATCCGCAGCCACAAATGCTGCCACTGACTGATTTTGTGAGGTAAATGCCACCCCTGTTGGAGCCTCATTCTACACATAAATACATATTCACAAAAGAAAAAATTAGCTCAATAACATCATCAGAAAACCTTATGATTATAATGGCAAAAGAGAATAAATGATCAACTAGGACATTTAGTTTCGGGGTCGATATGGTTATTCAATTTGCGTTATGTTAGTGTAAAACCACACAACACATGTCTATATGTGAGATCAGTGTAGTAAAGGACGTTGATCGCTAGTCAAGCCGCCAAGGATCATTAAGGACTAATCCGGAAACTAGTCGGATTTTGAGCGCCTAAGCGGACTCAAGCGGTTTAGTCTAATCCAAATTGGATACTCGATTTTGAGTGAAATTCCAACAAAAGTATACATTTATAGACGAAAAATTATGTTTGTAATTCTATTTTCTATTATTACTCTTTGAGGATCGACAACCTTTTTGTTGATGCCCGAATTTTATTTTGGATCCAGTTGATATTAAACTATAACAAAGTTTAGAAGCCAGATTGATCTTTTGCTCACGAGAAAAAAGGTCGTTAAAAACGGAAATGTACCTTGAAACTGATACCAAAAGCAATGAAATTGGGAGATTCAACGGAAAATGTTGCAGATTCTATATTATCAACAGAGCTTTGAGACCATGTAATGAATGTCCTTCCCTTTCCATTCCCTCTCAAGAAAATATAAGGCTTGTTATGTGGAATGTGAATCTTTTCTCTACAATATTGCAAGCAACATTTCAATAAATAATGACACACACAAAAAAATTAATTGTATCATTTTTGTGTTAACTGTATCATGTGTGTACAATCATACATGAAATATATTATCATTGAAACATGTTAATATCCAATTTTAGATTATTGTTGGACTGAAAGAACCCGCCTGAGCAACGAGAAATCTTAAAGATAGCAATGTAACATAAACTTAATCGTATGCATTAGAATGAAAATTAAGCGATTGGGTTATGTCTTTCAAAAACTCAAAAATATGCTTTAAAATTGTAATTCTACATAATCATATGTAGAGGTAATAACTTCCAACATGATAACACGTTCCACAAACAACTCGGCAAATACATTTCGTTTGACAGCATAATCTGTTTTGACACCCTTAAAAATGGTATTAATCACACTTTAGAATGTAATTATCCTATCTCGAGGCGTTGGGATGGAACGACTAAGAAAAGAATTGCCATAAAAGGTAGAAAATGGGATAAAAATAAACCTAATCCCATATTAAAAATGAAAATTGACAAAAGTTCGTTTCTAAAACAAAGGAATGAGACTCGAGTTTGACATGTTCGAAATACGTAAAGGGTGACAATTTCAACATTATGTACAAACTTCATAAATAACACGATTAACATAATTCATTTTGACTGTAGTTATCATATATGATATAACACGATCATGACTCGAGAACCCGAATTACCTGTAAACTCCTTTCCTGACATGAATAATAATCCATTTAGTATTATTTTCAGGAACAGAATCAATAGCATCTTGAATCTTTTTGAATTCTCCATCTCCATTCCAATCGACTTTAATTGTTCGATTTGTGCCAATTTTTTGTGTCAATAAAGGGGAATCTATAACTGTCTCTTCTGCACTCAACCCATTAACGCTGCCGGATAAGCATACAACCGCGGCGAAAATGGCCGCCACGGCAACGTTAATTGCCATCGGAAAAGCTGAGGATGCAGAGGACAAATTCATGTGTTTTATTTATTTTATTTTGGTTTTTTTAAAGACACAATAATTTATTTAATTTTGTTTGCTTTTGGTTAAATCTAGATTCATGAGGCTCATGGAGGAAAATAACAGAGAAAATTAAGAATAATTATAGGTAAAAAAAGCACTAGAGATTTTCTTTTTTGGGGTTGTAATTTGCAAGGTTGGTAGAAAATTGTTTTTTGTTCAAATTTCTAAGAGGGGTTTTAACAAACACTTGTGTGGTTAATGTGATTTTATGTCTATTTTTCTGTTTTTCTAGCTGTTTTTATTAATTAGAAATGTGAAGACAAATAAATTAAACATGTTAAAATAACATTTTTTCAATATGGTCTCGAAGTTTTATTTTTTAAAAATCCTACTTTACTAGTACATATTAACAAAAAAACCGATAAAAAGTATGCATGCACTTTCTTTAAAAGCGTAGTAATCATTAAACTACGGTGGGCAATATTGTTAGTAAAGATAACTTTTAGGGATATTCTATGGTCACTTTGTTTTTCACAAAGTAACCATTACTTTGTTTTGTCAACCATTGGATCATAGGTTAAAAACTAATCCGATGGTGAAAAAGACAAAATATAGACAAAGTAAGGAAAAAACAAAGTGACCATAGCTTACACCTAACTTTTAGGCCCTGTTCTTTTTGATTGAATTGAATTGAATTGAATTGAACTGAATTGAATTGAATTGAATTGAACTGAATGATATTGAATTGAATTGAATTGAACTGAATACTATTGAATTGAATTGAATTGAATTGAATTGAATTGAATTGAACTGAATTGAATTGAATTGAATTGAATTGAACTGAAATAAATTGAATTGAACTGAATTTATTGAACTGAATTTACTGGACTGAATTTACTGGACTGAGTTAAAAATTTATAATTTAATATTGTATTATATATGAGACTGAATAATGTTTGTGCTGGCAGAGTCAAAAAAATTATAATTTAATATTTGTAACACCTAATAAAGTTTTAACTGATTCTGAGCTAAGAATTAATTAAATAATATTAACACCTAATAAAGTTTTAACTAATCCTAAGCTAAGAGTTAATTAACTATATCTACAATAAGCAAGTATTTTAAAAAGGCGTTGGATGCTTTGGTTATATTGTCGTTCGATATTATCAGGCCACATCGTGGTTTGTCAGAGATCCCTCCGGAAGTAGCGAACAACTCATGCTATTGGCCTTATTTTAAGGTAATGTTCGACATTATATTTGGACCTTATAAGTCATAACATGTATACTTTCTCATTTTAAACCTCATGTAACTTTTAATTTTATTAATGTGGGATGGGAAGGGAGTGCTCATGATATCACATTTATTAATGTGGGATTGAGAATGAAAGTAGAAATGTCATTTGGACAATTGAAGAAAAGGTGGAATGTGCTCTACAATATGCCTCAAATGTCGATCATTGTTTCTACATTTACGCTTCATAACTTTATAAGATTGTGCACACTTGGAATACCAATTACACAATATGGTCCAAATGTCAATGGAATAGTAGATTCAGATATATTTAGTACAAACCGAAAAAATGTCATGTTAGTACTACGGAATGGTATAGCGCAACAAATTTGGCAATCACGACGGCTAGCGAAAAATGAAGAGCAATCAGATGATGAAGATATTGAAGAGAATGGTTAAAAAAATATATTTATGAAATTTACTGAATTGAATTGAATTATTGAAAAATGTTGAATTGAATTGAATTGAACTGAATTGAATTGAACAGTATTGAATTGAACTGAATTGAATTGAACAATATTGAATTGAACTGAATTGAATTGAATTGAATTGAAATATGTTGAAATTAAATCAAAAAGAACAGGGCCTTAATATGTAATTTAATAGATAATACAAATTTATTTCTAAAAAATTAAATATAAATTTATATATAAAAACATAGGCCCAATATGGATAGAACGGACCCATCCAATATTGACCTCCATGGGCCAAAAGAAATAGACCCTCCTAACTCGGGCCATAATCCTACTGAGTCAAACTATATCAACTTGCCAAGCTCATCATAGGGGACATAGTTAGGGGTGGTTTCTAGCCACCCGCGGGATTCCTCGTCCTAATCTTTTAAAGATCGTGAGATTTTCTTTTTATTTATTAATATAGAAGTGAAATCGATTTCTAATATTGAATTTCTATATTCACCACTGTTCATCATCTTAGTTGAGGCCTTTTCCAGATCTCTTTTTGCATCTATTTTATGTCATAAAGTCTCTAATTTGTAACAAATAAAAATTATACGTAGACTTAGAGATTTTATAAACTCCATTTTGTCTCGATTATTTTAGTGTAGTTTATACGTGTTGAACAAAAAAAATTAAGAAACCTAAATATTTTCCGTACTTAAAAACATTTCCTTCTAAAGCAACTTTAACAAACATCCTAAAGACATTTCTTACCATGCAACTGATATATAACATCTTGTCATGCAGATATTGATGTCAGTTTTGGTCCTAGTCCATCATATTGGATTTCATGGGTGTAAATTGGTTATAGAGGTATTGAATCAAACTCCACTAATACACGTCAATCATTCTTTATTTATTTCCACAGTTTAATTTGTTCATGTTCCATCGAAATAATCTCGTAAGAACTGTTGTTTACTTAAGCCATATCTAACATGCAGTTATGGCCACTCTGAATTGATTGTTATTAGATCCACTAATTTTCGACATGTTCGTGCTTGTATCGCACATGACGTTCTCAATATTAACAATCTCATACTATAGTCCACTTTCATTTAAATTCAATACATTTGGCCTTACAAGTTTACTTATACATCTATGTATAAGAAGCACACTTAAAAATAAGCTCTAATCACTCTCTTTATTTTCGACAAATAGGATTTAATTCATTCATATCTCATGTCTACTCGTTGATTATACTTTCTACTCCAACATTACTCATTCGAGACCCAACCAGGGGCGGACCCAGGATTTGAAAAATGGGGGGGCTAATTTTGCCCCTAGCGTAGATTTTTTTTATGCATGCGTATATACAAAAATGAAGTAGAGTTTATAAAATTAGGAGAATAAAATGAATGATCTAATAAAGAAATTGTTGTTAAAATTATAAAGAAGAAAAAAAAAAGAAAAAAGAAAAAGATTTTTCTATCAAAATAACATTGAAAAATTAAAAAATTGATAAAAAACATCAATAATATTAGGAGAAAAAAGAATTGCAGATACACTTCTTACCAACTCTCTCATTCATTCACTTTGTCTATTTTGTCATTTGTATAGTAAATATACGTTATTTTGATGGGGACCAGCCGAAACATCAACACTACTCATCTAACCTTTGTGCCGGAACCGAAGGGTTCGAGCCCACCCGATCCCCTACCTGGGTCCGCCTCTGAACCCAACGTTCCACATATATATATACCCAATATATAACCACAAGAAATAAACTACTGGTATTTTTTTAATATTATCTTTAACTAATAAACTTTTGACAACCTTAAATCTTGGATTGTATGATTATAAATTAAATTTCGTTATCACTAAATTTAATAGCTCTGAAATTCTGCTAAAAACCATACTATTTCACCGAATTTGAATTAATGACATCGAAATAGGCAAACCTAGATAGCAGTTTCAATTCCCATTTTATACTTCATCATCTTCATTAATTGGGTCAAAAATTGGAAATCTTATCCCCGTTGCATACCAATTGAAAATAAATAAATAAAAATACTATTGTATTTATTACTTTTATGCTTTTATTTAGAAAGTTTGTTATAACATCTTGATTTTCTTGAAATTGAATTAGTCGTCACAAATGATATGATATTCGGAAACTATTTGTATGAAGAAGATCCAAATTATTTATAAAGAAAAATTTGTGTATAGAGATACAAGAATATGCAATTCTTAAAATCATTACAAAATATAAACATCTACAAGAGTTTATCGCAATATTTAACTAACTTATGTTACCATACTATAAATAATGAAATGCAAAACATGATGATATGCACAGTTGAGAGTTGACTTTGATAGTTGCTAAAATAAATACCATAATGTGATTTCAGAGGCTAAAGCATGGAGTCACTATATATGGTATATTATTATTATTCATGTTAATTATGTGTTAGATGATTAACATTTTTGGAGAAGAAATTTAAATGTTAAATGAAGGTTATTGGAGTTCAATTTATAAATTCATTTTTATTTTAAAAGGTAATTTATAAACAAATTATGCTGTTCAATTAGAGCTTTTTCGAAGACTTTATAACGTTCAAAATAAAAATAATCTGGGCTTGGGGCATTTGTCTAGGCTTGTCTGGCTTCGTTTTTGCTCGTTCTCTACTTTCACTTGAACTTTCAAAAAACTGATATTTATCTAGATAATATGCTAACGATGTTTATGTTTATTATCCGACTCACCCTCCCTTTCCACATAGAGAAGTAAGAAAGTTTATGGGTATCTGAGCATCCATCGTTATACAAAAAAAAATTGTGAAAATTTTACAGAAATGGTGTATATAGTCTTAAAAATCACTCGAAAATAAATATTAAGCAGACCTTAAAACATTTTTATGCATATTTCACATATATGTCTTAAAGATATAGAATATTCTTAAAAAGCACTCAAAAAAAAATATTAATTCAACACTTTTAGCAGACCTTAAAACGTTTATTTTATGTATATTTCACATATGTCTTGAAAAAATAGCATCTATACGTGACTTTTAAAGTTGCTCATTTTTTCAAATCTTTCAACTCGTATCATACTCTCAAAACTAGGAATATGTGATTTATACATGATCCATTTTGAGAATAGTAGTCTTGGATCTCGAATTAAATATTTAGTCTTTCACGGAATTTCTTGGCATACTTTCCTAGCATTATGAATACTATGCATGATTTAAAAAATTGGATAATTTGGTGTAAAGTTTACATAATAGCTCCCCATTTTCTTGGGCCATTTAATTTCATCTCGGGTCTCACTGTCACGAAATTATGAGATATGCATGTCTGTGATAGTCTATGAATTGATCAAAGCTGATTCGAATGTTGAGATTGTCCCACGTAAGTTGATAGAAAAAAAAAGGTTACATGCTTCAAATTTCAGTGATGTCCGGTGCATGTATCCGGCAAAACCATAAGAGTAACCATATTGAACTTATTTAATTATTTGGTAGTCAAAATTTAATAAGGATGGGGAAATTACTCAAACTTAAATTTCCTATATATAAGAACATGAACCTAGCATTAATATTTATAAAACACAAACTCATTCATGTGTCAACATCTAAAATCTAATTTCTTGGGTAGTGCAGATTTCTAGCTACTACTAGAATTTAGCAAATCCCATTCCATCCCTTATTATAGCTATGAATATGTGTAGCAAAAGAAGAACTTTGGAACTCATTCTTCAAACATTATTAGTGTTGGAATCGCTAAAACTCTGCCTTTCAACCCATAATGTACCCGCTAATTTCGTATTTGGCGACTCGTTAGTCGATGCGGGGAACAATAACTATATTGTATCGCTCTCCAAGGCTGATTTTGTTCCGAATGGGATTGATTTCGGAAAGCCTACTGGCCGATACACCAATGGAAGAACTATTGTTGACATTATTGGTAAGTCTATTTTATTCTATTCTTGTGTCTTCTTTGTTTATTGAAGAAAAGTTTTTTATTGTTGTTATAGGCCAAAAGATCGGTCTCCAAGATTTTACACCTCCTTATTTGGATCCTACGACTACTGGAGCTACGATGTTAAGAGGAGTCAACTATGCTTCTGGTGGTGGTGGAATTCTTATTCATACTGGCAAAGTTTTCGTAAGTATTACAGTCTTAATTTCAGGTGTAGAAACAAGTAGTGGCCAACCAAGAACAAAATATTTAGGAGCTTATAAACGAACATGTGTTAAAAATTACACTTTTTTTTGTTTTACTAAGCATCAATGATACTCATTCTCTTCCTAGATTCCGTTACCACATATTCTGAATGATTGAAACAACAACAAAGTGTAGACGGAAAATTCCAAGATAGTTTCAAATTTTCAGCATTTTTTATTCGGGAAATCCTCCTTGATCCCTTAGTCCGTCTGTACCAAATATTATGTAACTGGATCTGAAAACGGGTTTGCATTCTGAAATGAAAATATCCCATATGAGTCATGTAACATCGTCCAATTTAGATTTACTTTTCAAACAAGTTTAAGATTAGAGAGGCTTGACCTTCCACTAATCACTAGAACACGTTAACCTTATATAGATGGTGTAAATATTTTTCCCAATATATATAAAAGTACACTTACATAGACAATCCAAGATCAACCCGAACAAAAAACAAACATATAATTCCCCGACAACTTATCAATGAATTGTGGACCTGTAACTAAATTGAAGGACTATATAGCAATTTGTACAAATACCATAGTTGTAACCTTAAATTCAAACCAATTTTACTTTTATTTTCACCATTTAACATTTATAAAAGTAAAATTATTTATTTGTTTTTTTTTTATAAATTGCAACAACCAGAATTTCGTTATTTATTTATTGAGAATTTATTTTGATCTGATTTATTTATTTTTTAAAATTTTGAATAGGGCGGTCGAATTATCTTGGATGCACAAATTAATAACTTTGCAAAAACCAAGGACGAGATAATTTCAAACATCGGAGCTCCGGCAGCTTTAGAATTGTTGCAAAATGCTCTGTTTTCAGTGACAATCGGGTCAAATGATTTCATTAATAACTATTTGACCCCAGTTCTTTCTATACCTGAGCAAAAGTTGATTCCTCCTCAAGTGTTTGTGGCCGCTATGATTTCTAAATTTAGACTCCAACTTACGGTAAGTTAATTGCAAATTTATTTGGATGATAGAGCATTTGATTTTTAGATTTGGATTGCAAATTGAGTTAGTTCGAAATCAACATTTTACGTTATCTTTGGTCGTGTGACAAAGTTGGGATTTCGATTTTGGGTATAATTGGAAAAACGAAACTCTTCGAGTTGATTCAAAATACCTCACTCTGAGTGGATAGCTGAGAGTGTAATGAATTTCGTGTACTCCTTTTGTCCATATGTTTATGTGAAGTTAAAAGTGTCATATAATCATTTTTACGTAAAGTTCGTTTTGGAACTATTTCATTTTGAATTTCGAGTTTGAGACCGTTAAGAGGAGTCGCGAGTCATGAGATATCATTCGACTATCATGGATTCCGTTGGAATTTTTCTTAGTATATTGTTATTTGGAGGAACATATAGTTTCATATGAATAACGAGCGACCAAATGAATTTAGTTATTTACTGTCAGATTTAGTCTTATTAAAATTATGCTTTAGGATGATTTCTCATCCTAAAAATCCAAAAAAAAGAAAAAAAAAAAAACTAAATTTCACTGTTTGTAATCAAATTCGCTTAATCATCCAGGGTCCATGAGAAGTTTAGCGTTCGGTGTCTCAATTATTCTTTGCATTTACTCTAATAAAATGCTAGAATATGGTTTTTCTTACAGAAACTATACAATTTGGGAGCTAGAAAAATTGTAGTGGCAAATGTTGGTCCAATTGGGTGCATACCCTTTGAGAGGGACACAAACCCATCTGCAGGATCTAATTGTGTGAGTTTCCCAAATCAAATGGTTCAGTTTTATAACAATGAGTTGAGAAATCTTATCACTGAGCTTCGGACAAGTCTAGATGGATCAAATCTCGTTTATGCAGATGTTTACCACATTGTTGATGACATCCTAAGAAACTACAAATCATATGGTAAGTGTTGGAGTATTTAATGTTCGATTTTAATTATCGAATTAATTTTCATGTGTCATGTAGGTTTTATGGTAGTATCAGAAATATAATTTATATTTGTAGTGGAATTGATACACACAAACTAGTGAGCACTTTGTTGTATAAGAGATTTTACTCTTGTTCCGATCTAAGTGCACATGACCAATCAGAATATAACATGTTTATGACAAAGTTGTAAGTATATTTAAAAAATCAAGTAAAAACACCAACAATTAGGAGCATATAGTTTGCACATGTCACTTTTATATGGCAGTCAACTTGGGACATATTATTGAGAAATTTATATAATAGTCTAAACCCGACGAATACATTTGGGCAATCAAAACATGACATGTAGTGTTAACATATCATTTTCTAATTGGTAATACTTTCATGGTTAGAAATTTTGTTTTGGTCAGAGCCAAATGTGCTTGACTAATAAGAACTTGACATGTTGGATCCAAACCATGTTAGAATTTTCACATGCGATAAATTTTATTGTATATGAGATTCAAGGGCATCATGGCAATTAGAACTCGAGGCGTTGACATATAATGATGATGTGACTTACTTCGATTAATCTCGTCCAATTGGATCCAAATGGTGCTGGAGATTCAATGTTATTATAATCGTGGCCAAATCTACCCAACCAAGCTAAACTTGGGACTTCGACATATTATGTTGTTGTGTCACATTTCATTCACCAGATCCACTTATATTCGAGTCATATATATATGCTAGAATTTTAACAATACATATTATATGGTAAATTAAGTCTAAGTGCATCCGTCCAATTAAAACTCAATACACCGACATGTAGTGAAGCATATACTATTATTTAGTCTTACTCTCCTTGACATTTTGGATATATGGTTTTCTAAGGAAAAGCTCAAATTTTTTAAATTGCAGGATTTGAAAATGCAAATTCATCATGTTGTTATGGTGCTGGAAGATTTGGAGGAATAATTCCGTGCGGACCTCATTCAAAAGTTTGTCCAGATAGATCAAAGTATGTGTTTTGGGATCCATATCATCCTTCCGATGCAGCAAATACTATTATTGCAAATCGCTTAATTAACGGCGACTTGAATGACATTTCACCGATCAACATTCGTCAGTTATTGACATCTTAACAGAAAATTCTAAAATGATTAAAAATAGCATGATATAGAACTATATTAGTGAAAACGACGTATTAGTGACATGTCAATTAAATGAATTGTCAATAAATGCAACTAATAATCAATGGTTGGTGCAGTGGTAGCATGAGACTGCGCTTGGTAGGGAGGTCTGCGGATCGATCCCCCACAATCGCGACTAGGAGGGGTTTAAATACCATAATCCTTGAACCCGCCCCGAATCCGGATTAGTCGGCCTAATGTGGTTCGGAAACCGGATGAAAAACAAAAAAAAAAAAATGCAAACTAATTATTCTTGTAGAAGGTTCAAATGGGACCTTAAATTTGTTTTCAATAATCAATTTAATCCAACAATAGGTTTATATTTAAGCCTGTTGTTTGACTTCTTCTTTTCAATTAAACTAGTTCAAGATGAAGTGTGTGATTGTTATTTTGACATGTAACAGATTTTGATATTAACATCTACTATTATTTAGAAAATTAAAAGTATGAGCCAAAATGATTCCTTAATTTGTCAATTGACGGGCAAATTAAATGTATCACAATATGTCAAATTTTACTATTCTACAAAATGTAGCATAGGTGTATGCTTGATTTTTAAAAAAAAAAAATTAATTGGAAAGGTATCTTAAGGATTTGCAGGTTTATTGAGATCTGCAGAGTTGTAATCGACTCATCTATAAGTTTAGTAAATCAACAAATTTTCTTGAATAAATGATTTTTTTTTCACTAAACTCTACAAAATGAAAATGAAAGTGATTGCAATTTTAGAAGATCCAAACATTTTGCGGACGTAGTATACTCGAGTAACTTGAGAAACAAAAAAATTTTATATATATACTTCTACCTACAAATTTGTAAAAGGGTTGACTGGTTTATTGAATTTTTATGAAAAATATTACTCAATTCCCCAATATTGGGATTGGCAATTGTTTCCAAATTAATTGCACTTATCCTTATGCAGATGCAACCATGATGGTTCGTAGGTCGTAGGTCGTAGTTGAAAAATTCACAAATGTATGTCGTTTTGTTATTTATTTTTTATTTTATTTTTTTATTGTCTATATTGACTTCATTGATTATATATAAAAAAAAAAGTAATACAATTGTTATATATATAAGATATTATTTGTTAGTTTTTATGAAACAAAACCAAAAATTAAAGAATATATGAAGAAAAAAAAAACATATCTATTAAAATACTTAGGATATATTAGTATTTTACACAAAATTTTTAACTTTTCACTTTTTAATTTTGGTGATATACGTACGAAATTTGTACTACATGCTTTTTCTCCTAATCACATGGTACCATAATTCAATAGTCTAATTTATAGTTTGAGGCGCCAAATATAGATGTTTATTACGCTACAACATCATTTATGCCAAAATTAATGGAGCGCCAAATAGATGTTTATGCTACAATATTATGTATGCTAAAATAATGGAGCCTAATAATTCATAATAGTATTGGTCTATATCTATATTTTAGGCGTAAGAGTTCCTTATTTTTCTATATATAACTTTTCCACCAAGTATTTTATTACGAGTACTTTTTCATATTCAAGATTCAATATTTGATTTAATAGTTGAATTGATCTAATATCTTAATCTTTATAAATAACGTATTTGGTGTCGCAAAAGCAAAACATAACAAAGTAGAGTGAAATCATTTTAATTAAATATTATTTCAAAATTAAAGGTCGCTAAATTGGAATTTGGAACATTAGCATACATTAAAAATTCAAATCTAGTTCGTTTGTTTACAAAAATTTTGGTGTGCAATAAAATATATTCATGATGTTATTGTGGTCGGTAAGCTACATTGACAGCCATATTTAAAAATATAGTCATCACTTTTTTCACAAGAAATAATTACTTCCTCTGTTTTTCAATATATGTCGTTTTAGAGTTTTCACACATATTAAGAAACACAATTAATACATCTCAAACTAATAAATTTGTATTGGTTAATTTAAAAAGAAATTCTCTCTCATATAATGGTTGGTCAATACACATTAAAATATTAAAAAACACATAAATAAAAATAAATATTCAATATTTAAATCAGAAAACTAAATTAAACATTTTTAAAAAGTAAAAACGTCATATATAAAAAAACATTCTAATTTTCTAGAACATCACATATTTGAAAACGAAAAGAGTAAAAAACTTTCAAAATATAAAAGGTAACTAGAGAAGTACATGAATTAAATGAAAGAAGCTGCCTTCAATGATGTAGAAAATTGTCGACTCCAATAGCCATTGCCAACTTTGTCCGTCCTTATTTCATTCATTGAATTATGTTGATGAATGTAGACGGTCACCAAGTTTATGATATACAAAAGAAAGTTTAAAACATAATTGTTCGGAAAAGAAAAGAAAGAATTGATCTAACTTCTTTTGGGGTATTTACTATTGATCACGGTAAATAGTTTTTTTCGTGAATGGTTAACACTTCATTTGGTAGAACTGCTAGCCATAAAAAAATTGCCACTCATAAAAGCTAAGATCAAACTTTGGACCTTTAGTTATAGTAGGAGTTTTTACAATTTCATTACAACTACGCACTAAAGTCATGTTCTTTATCGTTAAAGTTTACTTAGGAAAAACTATTAAATTAATAAAATTACTCAACTCAACTTTGTCTTTTAGTTGAAGGAGGAGTTTTTACTACTTCACTATAACTCCGTATTATATTCATATTTTTTATGACTAAAATTGTTTAACAAAAAATTACTAAATTAAAGTGTAATCCATGAAAGAAAATTACTCTAACTTAACTATATTTACTTTACTGATAAGACATAAAGAATAAAATTCTACCACCAATTCATAATAGAAAATAAAATTAGTCATAGATAAACTTATAAAGTTAAATGTAATAATTAATGACAAATATAATTTATCCGTAGTGTGTAGATCAACGTGTATAATTAAGAGATAAATATAAACTCAAAACTAGTTAAGGAGGTGTTTGTTTCTCCATTTCACATCTGCTTTTTGCATTTTCAAAAGCGATTGCTTTAGTGTTTGGGTATACATTAGGAAAAACTGTTTTTTACATTTTAGATAAAAAGCAGCTGCTTTTTCAAGAAGCAACAAAATACAGCTGTTTTACAAAAAATAATAATATTGCAGATCTTATTTTTGTTTATTATCCTTTGTAAACATTAATAAAAAAATTTAATATATTTCAAATTAATCATTTTATATTATAACAACACAATTAATTATAATTTTATTAAACACTAATTATCAAACAGAAAACTGCAAACAAGTACACAGCGAACAAACACATATGCACTAAATGAAGCCTTAGGGGGCGTTTGTTTCTCCATTTTGATGTTGCCTTTTGCTTTTACACCCCAAAAAACAGTTACTTTAGTGTTTGGTTAGGAATTAGTAAACGCTGCTTTTTGTTTTTTAGATAAAAAGCAACTGCTTTTTCAAGAAGCAACAGAATGCTGCTTTTCTTAAAAAAAAAAAATACTGCAGATTTTATTTTACTCTATTATCCTTTGTGTTTTACATTAATAAAAAATTCAATGTGTCCAAATTAGTCACTTTATATTCTAACAACAATAATTAATTATAATTTTACCAAACACTAATAATCAAACAGCAAAACGCAAACAACAAGCAGAAACAACAAACAGCAACCAGGAGCAGTAAACAGTAAACAGGAACATGTACACCAAACGGACCCTTAATATTTCTAACAATATTTGTCATAAAATACCTTGTAACTTTAATTATGTTCCATTAACCACACCCAAACGCCCCCTCACCTAATATTCCAAAAAACACGCATAAATAAAAAACCTGACCCACTCCCATATCATATATTAATTCTTAAAATCCGCGCCTCTTATCTAAATCCAGAAGTACCCGCCGCTCTTCCCCGTCATATAAAACGCGACCGTTTTAGGCAACTTTCCCACGCATTCCAACGCAAATCGTTATCCACAAACCTCCATAAAAAAAGACCACCGCAACCACCGCCAAAATTCAATCAACCAAACCAATGGCTGAATCAGAAACATCAAACCTCATCCTTGTCTCCCGCCACCAAAACGGCGTCGCAACGATCACAATCAACCGTCCGAAATCCCTTAACTCCTTAACCAGGGCGATGATGGCGCGTATGGCTAACGAAATCAAGGCGTTAGGAGTCGATGATTCCGTGAAGGTAATTGTTTTGACGGGATCGGGTCGGGCGTTTTGCTCGGGCGTCGATCTGACGAGAGCGGAGGATGTTTTTAAAGGCGATGTGAAGGATGTTGAGGCGGATCCGGTAGCGCAGATGGAGCGGTGTAAGAAGCCGATCATCGGAGCTATTAATGGATTTGCTGTTACGGCGGGGTTTGAAATTGCGCTTGCTTGTGATATTTTGATTGCTTCTAAAGGAGCTAAGTTTATGGATACTCATTCCAGGTTAATCATCTAAACTTTGGTTTATCGATTGGACCGTTTAAGCGTTTAAAATCTAATTTTATAACTTAGCTCAAAACTTCAACTAAGGTTAATATGTTACGAAATGCTCTATTGAATTTATCTAAAGTAACCGAAAATGACTTGTTCTTATTGTCAAAATAAACTTCAAATGATTCCACCTTTCGGTTTAAAAACGTGGATATGATAACAATTTACAAAATTTTCGACTCTATATGTCTTAAGTTTACATGTAATTATAGTATGCATCATCTGTAATTAGATGATTATTTGTTACTTTTAAAAATATAGGCAATTATTTCTAACTTTCTTGAAGGTTATAGTTAAAATTTTTGGAGAAATGATGCGTGTTGTAGTGTTTTACATGATTTTTCAACTATATTCTTATTTATGAAAAATTTAATACATATAAACCTTAAACATTAGTTAAAAAGAGTGTTCGTAGTGATCCGAGAGATAATTATTGATGTCCAGATTTATCGCTTCCTTTTCCCTTGCCTTTTACTCAAGAAAAGAGTTAATTAATCATTTTAATACTCTAATAAATAGTTTATTGATATAAAACCCCTTAAAGAAGGTATAAAATGGAATGAAGGGAGTTTTAGATTTAAGCGTATTTTATTGGGGAGTTGGATATTGTGATGACATTGAAATTTGGTTTATGCAAACTCCAAACTATTTGGTTTTATTTTGAAGAAAACAAATTTTAGTGACATTTTGTATCCATGACATTGACATCCTAAACTTTATCCCACCTACTCTAAAATTTATGCACTTTAATGATATTATTTCCCTAGAATAGTGAAGATTTTAAAAAGAACAGTAAAAGTTAAATTTATTTAGAACTGTATTAATAACAATAATGGCACATATTTTTTTTGTTTTCAATCATATTTGTGGTCCCTTTTAGTTGTTTTCTTCTCTACCCCCATCCAATTTGAGTTTGAGTCTCATATTTTATTTTATTTTGGCGCTTAGCCCCGAACATGCTTGAAAAATCTGATAACCTCTTAAACTTTTGGAAAGGTTCAATTGACACCTTGAACTTAACCAAAATGTTTAATCGTCCCTTGAACTTGTCCAAAATTCAAATAGTCCCTTGAACTTTTAGGAGGTGACTTGAAACTTTGGAGCAAGTTTGGGAGTCATTTGAATCTTGTTTAATGTTAAGGGGTCATTTGAATATTTTGATCAAGCTCACAAGGTCATTTGAACTTTTTAGCTAAAGGTCAATTGAACATTTTGAAAGCTCTCTCAATAGGTCAAATGGTTAAAATGGATAAGTTTAGATGGTAATTTATGCATGAAGCTATACTTCTTTTAATGACAAGTTTGCCCAAAATCATTATTATCACCCTTGTAAATGAAGGCCGTCTCGATGTCTAAGCCTTCAAAATCAAATAACCGATTCGGACCAACCGAACCGTTCAAGTCATGTTCAAAATCCGACTAGTTTCCCGACGAATTTCTGTTGGTCCTCAAAAGTCCCCGACCACCTGGCCTAACTTCTTAGTTTTCAGAAGTCTTCGGCCATCCGATTAGCGCCTAACGTCTTCTCCTACAATGATATTTTGTATTTGATTATGTAATAACTACAGGTTTGGAATATTTCCATCATGGGGACTGTCACAGAAGCTTCCAAGAATAATAGGAGCAGGAAGAGCTAAAGAAGCATCATTAAGTGCAAGTCCAATAAATGCAGAGCAAGCAGAGAAATGGGGACTGGTTAATCATGTGGTCGAAAAAGATGGTGAATTGTTGCAGAAAGCTCATCAAATTGCAGAGGCCATTATTAGAAATAATCAAGACTTGGTTTTGAGATACAAATCTGTCATCAATGATGGTATTAAACTTGATCTGGGTCATGCTCTCTCCTTGGAAAAGGTTAATCTTTTTTCCCCTTATTACTTATTGAGTATAAAAGTCGGTTAACGGGTAAATTAGAATAATGGCCAGTAAACTCTATTCACTTTCATGGTACGAGGGCTAAACTTCAAAACTTAACATAAATATCAGTTAGTTGTATACGAAACATCAATTAATGCCTTGGAATGAATGTTGATAACATGGATAAGAAGATTCAGTGACTCTGTCATATTTCAATAGAAATAGCGATTTTGAAAAATAAAATAGTAAATATAATTATGAACAATTTTAATGCTTGTACTTCTTCATCTTGAGATCTCGTAATAAGGTAAATTACACCAATGGTGTGTCCAACTTTGGACCTAATCACACATTACTATATATCACACAATATGAACTTCAGTTGTGCACATAAAAGTGTATCATCTTTAATGCAACGTTTCATTAAAGTATATTGCCGGAAAAATACGTCTGTCAACACCGGTCAAAATGCCACTTCATTAACTTTTAATCTGTCCCTTTAAAATAAGGGGTCTACAATATTGCAATTATGTCAATATGCTTATTAATAAGATAATTGCAAATAGGTGGGTTCCTTTTTTTTAAGTACATCAAATGATCTTTGTAATCCATACGATATCCTTTTAGAAACGAAGGAAATTCCATCATTTAAAATAAACAATTTGAAATTGACATATAAAACTGATTTTTAGTGTCCAAGTGATTTCGGATTTTGTAATTCTTTTTCCCTCAGCAGTATGTTCAGCTCGAACTGGGAAGAAATTTTGCAATTATGATTTTGAAAAGAATATTAGCAGATAGTAAACATTAATAACTGAACTCGAAACCGTGATATTTGTCTAAATGCATAGTCTTATTGTTAAAACAAAGTTTTGTGTTTATGTGATATTTTTATGGTGTTTCAGGAGAGAGCATATGACTATTACAATGGGATGACCAAAGAGCAATTTATGAAGATGCAAGAGTTCATAGCAGGTAGAAGTTCCAAGAAACCTTCTTCCAAGTTGTAAATATTTCAATTTAATTTTGTTATAGAAGTAAATAAAAGTCTGTTTTTGCCCATGAAAAATGGGAATAAATTTGAGATCAATAATATTTTTCTTGTATGGTGTATCATCATAGGACCTCTATTTTTGTTTCAAGGGCTTTTTGTTACTATAAATATTAAGGCTCTGTTTTTCAAGATCGAAAATTATCGAATTGAAAATTATTGAATTGGATTTAAGTGCACTTTTTAAAGTGAAATTATAGAAAATAATTTGTTATACAAAGAGAGGCAAACCATCATAAATCGATATACGGTCGGAAACTCGAATATGAGAATATGCTATCTTGTTCCATGACTATAGGAAACACATTTTGTAGCAGTATAGCAAAACTAATTTAGAAATAACACACGTGAGTGGGAAAACAAATACAACATAAAAGTTGTAGTAAATCGTGAACACAAACTATGAAATCAATCGGATCTCATTCAAATCCAACCCTATGAGCTCACAAGCTTCTTAGGTATTACACTATATCAAATAAGGAGACTCCAAAAGTAAACTCGAGTTCTTACAAATAATATATTTTGTGGATGTACCGAGTTCGTAAAATTAAAAGCGAGGACGATGATAGTCATGTTGATGTGATTTTCCTTCTTCGTCTTTCATCTCCATGATCTGCTGGTGCTGCCAGATTTAGCTAGAGATGAACCTGCTCCTTTCAAACTAGAAAGCTTCTGAAGTTCCCTAACTTTAGGTCTTCTCATACGGTGCTTACTTTGAAACTCACCACCTCACGAAAGAGAGGATCATTATCGATGTTTAATTATTCTATGTGATTCCCTACAATTCAGCATATGTTCAAATAGAGAGTTTTAACATCAACTACTGTAAAAATAGTGCCTGTATTGGTGTCACATTATGTGCTTTGGGGCATGGAGTTCATAATTGGATTTTAGGATTTATAAGTTAAGGTATAAACTTTAGTTATCAGTTTCTTGGATTTATTTTTTAAAGATACAAAGTGTTATAAGTTACGGTTTAACTTTGAAATTTATTTTTGAAAATATGATATTAACAAATTAGAATATATTTAAACATAGATTAAGACCTTTTCTATAACTTAATAATATCAATATAGCAAACACCACACAAAATCGACATCTACTAGAATAGGAATTGGAATCCATATCAGGGCCGGCCCTAGGCTTAGGCCAGGAGTGCGGCTGCCTAGGGCCCAGGGCTAAAAGGGGCCCAAAAATATACACACGGTCTATATATTTAAATAGAAATAAATTTATACCTATTTAAGAAAGTCTTACAAGTTTAAAGGGCCAAAGAACAAATGAAAACAAGCCCAATTATTTTTGTTTGTTTAAGTAGGCCTGAATGGCAAATTGTAACCGTATTTGTTGATGAAATTTTTTTACAAGTGAAAGGCCATATTTTTTTATTTTTTTATGATAAAGGCCATATTTTTTTATTTAAAGAAATGACCTTATTTTTCCTTCTTAAAGTAGAAACGGTCTTGTTTTTCCTTATTAAAGCAAATACACATACAAAGTGTTAAATAAGACTCATAAACTAATTAGGAAAATTATACAAAAATACAAAATTGACATTATTTTTATTTTTGAAGGACAAGATTGACATTATTTATAATCAAGTGAATCCACTTTTGAATTTTATCAAACCATTTAGGGGGCGTTTGGTTTGCTTTAAGTAACGGAAAAAGAATCAAGAAATGGAAAGGAAAGGAAAGGAAATGAAAGGAATATCATTGAATTCCATGGAGTGTTTGGTTTCCTTACCTAAGGGAATGTAATCACCCTCAAATTTTTTTGTAGTTGTTTGGTTTAAATGAAGTATCAAAATTTTATATATTTTGTTAACTTGCATAATTGAAATCTATTATATATTCTTATTTCATTTTATTTTTGAAATATTATATATTACTATATTAATTTAGAAGGAAAAAGAATAAAACAAAATATCGCATATTTAAAAAATTATTATATTTTGCTATATTATTATTATTTTATTTTATTTTATATTAATTCTTTAAATATTATATTAATTTTATTACTCTATTAAGGTTTATAAAAATTGCATTCTTGACACAGCTAAATATAAATATAGTTGGGCCGAAATGGAGAAAGGGAATTCAATTCCTTTGATGGGCTGGGTAATGGATGGGCCAAAATGGGGTAATGCTAAAATTGAAAATGGGTAAATGGAATGAAGATTTTACTCAACCAAACAAACCAAAAGGAATGAAACCCTCTCATTCCCTTTCCCTTTCCCATAGACCCTGAACCAAACGCCCTCTTAAAATTACTGTCGAAAAAAAAAAATCATACCATTACAAATCAATATTAATACATATCAACTCAGCCTTTTGCATATTACATCATTAAACATTTCCAAAAAATAAATAAATATGACCCCATGTAATTATGAGAAATCATACTGAAATCAGAACATTGGTTTCATTGAAGCAATCCATATTTTTGGATTAATTCTGTCTAATTTTTTTTTCAAATGGTAAAAAAACATCTCTAATTATTTATTTGAACACTTCTCTCTACTTCCAAAAAAGACAACAAACAAGACCAAAATTTAAATACCTAACAATTTTCATACATTGTAGTTGGAGTTTAGTCGCTTACTTTTAATTTGTTATCCGTTATGATTTCAATTTATTTTGATAAATACGTGATTTAATCAAATCTATTTCTTATTTGACCTAAACGAAATTATAGTCTAGAGACATTTTTAAAATTTGAGATTTTTTTTTTTATTAAAGGGCCCTGATCTTCGACTTTGCCTAGGGCCTCTAAATTATCAGGATCGGCCCTGATCCATATTGATATTGGAATTGAAATTAAAATCAGAGTCGGTATGTAAAATAAAAAAATAAGATTCAAGTTTGAAATCCGAATTATAGTGGGACTGAAACCTCTATATATAGGCTATATATTATGTAGTTCTTTTGATCGTTATTAATTTTCTAAATTCTTTGTCGGGGGCAATAGCTTGAAAAGATGGGTCAATTTGCTATGTTGACGGACTGGTCAGATCATTATTATGCCTCTAACCGGAGCGACGAAGACATGATTGACATTGCTAATAAAACATTATACAAAAGAATATCGGAAGAATTGTGCACTCTTAGGACAGACTTACCAAGCACAATTTTCGTAGGCTGCTACTATGATAGAGTGGATTTGCTCAGAGCTGCAATTATTGGTGCCGACAACAACATTTACTTCTTCGATCTGGCCTTCAGGGACGATTTCCCTAACAAACCTCTACAAGTTCATTACCGATCAAACGGCCTTCTCATAAACCCTAATCTCTATAACGACGGTCAAGTCTGTTTGAGTCCTTTGAATGCTTCAGAACACTTCCAGAGCCCAGAAGACTCATTGGTATTTCTAATTCTACTTCAAATTCAGGAATTGGTGAGGCCGTTTGACAAGCTTGTCTTACCTTGGCGGGAATACAACAAAGATGCTTTTCTCTTGGCTTTCAAAACTATGATGTTTAACCTCAACATGCCGCCGAAGAATTTTGAGGATTTTGTTGAGTCTTTTTACCACGAGAGGAGAGATTCATAATAACAGCTTGTCAGGATTATATGGATCCTACAAGTAGAAGTTGTTACATTAATTCAAAAATTGGAAAGCCACTGGCATTCAAGGAAGAATTGAAAGAGATTTCTCTTAAGCTCCACGAATCGTTTAGTAATACTAATAAAGTCGCGGAAAATTTATCGAATCATGGATCTGTTAGGTTCAAATATTCATATTTATATTTAACCGCCGTTGCCGTTGGCGTATTTGTTATTGTTCGTGGGAGATCGTAACATGCACAATATCAAAGAACTCGTCTAGAAAAAGATCAAGATAAGGACGGATATTTTCAGCCACATGATTTCGAAGCTTTCTTCTTTTGTTTACAATTGTGAGGGCAATGATTTAATTTTGTTGCTAGGTTTAGTTTCGAAGAATTATAAATAGAGGAAATTAGATGTTAACAAATTAATTTCGGATATGAGTTCTGAATGTTTTTATTTTAAAGTTTGATGGATGTATTCAATTTGGTTATTGGAATTCGATTTGATTCTAATGACTTGTTAAATAGTTATTATTTGTATGGGACTTAAGGGAGAAATATAGTTTTGCAATTATTATATTGGGAAAAGTACAAATAAAAACCCTTGTGGTTTCATGGATTTGCAAATAGATGAATGTGGTTTCATTTTTTGCAAAGAAAGACATGTGGTTAACAAAATTGACAATTAAAAAAATATCGCTTAAGGTGTTAGTATTTGATGATATGTCATATTGACTTTAATGATGTGTCATATTGACTTGTTGACTTTGATGATGTGGCACAATAAAATATTATTTTTTTGATGACATGTCAGGTTGACTTGATGACGTGGAGGATTGACTTGATGATGTGGCAAATGTTGTTAGTCAAAATTCTTTATTTGTCAAATATGTAAACCACATGCCTTCTTTTGCAGCAAAAGAAACCACATTCCTCTATTTGCAAAACATTAAAACCACAAGGGTTTTATTTATACTTTCCCCTATTATATTTTAGTATAATATTAGTTTTGAGCCTGTTCATTATTTACGTAACGATAACAATTTTAATATTTTAATGTAATTTAGGAGTTTTTTCTTTTGACAAATGTAATAAGAGATTTTTTTGGTGGAAAATGTAATAAGAGATTAAAAACGTTAAAAGCTAACCGAAAAGCACAACATATATTTAGCAAGTGAATAAATGATAATATAATTTATAATTTTTTCTTATTGAATTTTTTAATTATAATACAAAATTGAAATGTTTTATGTTTTCTTTTAATTTTATGATATTATTTAATTCATTTAAAAATGTTTTATTTTATTTTATTGATAATGTTGTAAAGCAAATTGTAGTGTGCACCCCTCTTTTCAATTATAGGATGTTTTGGACCAGTTTCGCTTTGCCGTGGCGGAAATTGTTGTGAAAAGTAGCCAAAAGCTGAGAATTGTTTGGTAAATACTTTACAAAATTTCTAAAAAGTAAAAAAAACAAAAATATGTATCTACGATAAATATATTGAGAGTCAAGGTTATTTTAGTAAAAAAAATTACCAATATTGACTTTTTGCATAGCTCTAAACCCCCGTTCTTTATCATTGAACTAATTGAAATGCATTTACTAAAAGAAAATTACTGAACTGAAAACTACTGAACTGAACTGTTAAATTGTTATTCTTTTTATAGGATTTAAGGGAGAAATATAGTTTTGCAATTATTATGTTTTAGTACTAGTCAGTGGTGCGTGCGTTGTATTGCGTATAATTTCAAAAATAATATGTTAGTTGCATACTATGAAAAATATTTATAAATTTATATTTTAAACTATAAATTAATCAATAGTCATCAAATTATAAAGGTCATGTTCTTTATGACTTATGAGTAATTTATTTCAGTTTAGTTGAGTTCAGTAATTTTTTTTCTTCAATTCATTTCAATATCTAGTTCAGCTCAGTCAAAAATAACATGACTTAAAAGGTAAATCCTAAGCTATAATCCACCTTTTGTCGTTCATTTATTGGTTTGTCGGCCAACCAACATCCAACAACATTAATTGCTAGGGGCAGAGAATGCAAATCACTTATTTTCCTTAACAGCTACCACCCTTCTTCCTTTGTTAAGGGGAGAACCAGTATTCGATATCCAAAAGCCATCTCTTGCTTGGCAATCCCTTCATTCTTATTGGTTAGGAGGACTATGTTTCCTTTCTTTCCGTTCGGAAAAGCTGGCTTCAAAAGATTCCATGCTTCTACCGTCCATATATTGTCCAAAACAATGAAATAACATCTCTTATTCAGTTTATCTCTAACCTTTTGCACTAGCTGATCCTCCACAACACCTACAGAAACCTCACTTCCGATTTGTTTCAATATAAAACAAAATACATTCTTAGCAGAAAAACTTGGGGAAAGGTAGAGCCAACAAAAGCAATCAAACGAATTAACTACAGTGGTGTGATTGACAATTTGTTTGGCGAGGGTGATTTTTCCCACTCCAGCAATCCCAACTATGGAAATTTTCCTGGGACGGTTACACTGTTTTTTTTAATAGAGCTAAAATCCTACCTATTAAGAACTCGCATGGTACTATTTGATCACTTAGCTCATATGGATACATTCTTCTCAACATCTGTTTTGTCTCCAAACTGTTACCTGTTGGCCCTAACAAGATCAGAATCACCTAGAGGGGGGTGAATAGGTGTTTCAAAAGAAAACTGATATTTTCAAGGATTTAATGAACACTCAATTTTCAGAGTCAATAATCCTCAGAGTCAGAGGCAAGCTTATTGAAGTAGCCTCTGAGGGATAATCTGCTTTAAGACAGGTTCTGTCTTTTCAGCTACAGAAGTTCTGAGTAAAGAACTTCTGGACAGTCTTCTGAACACAGACTTGTGATTTTTAAGAGAAAATCTGTTTCAGCACTAAATATGATACAAGTACACAGAAGCAATTAACAAGTATAAAGAAGGGAGAAAGAGATTCAGGAGGTCCTGATGAACAGTTCAATTTATCCAAGTTCGCCACAGAATTCCTGTGACTACGTCTTGTCCTCTGAGGTCGCAGCCTCCAGAGATTTTATAAATCCACTATTCAGAACTTTTATGGCAAGTTCAGAAGCTCCTTTACATCAACAGAACTTAATCTAATTTCTCACTTAGTTCTGACTAGCCTAAAATGAGTTAAAGGATTTTCACCAGAACAACAATACTCTGTTTTCTGGATTTCTCACCCAACTCAAATCTCAACTAGATTTCTCTCTTTTAAATCTAACTGAAGATCACAACCGATCTCAGTTTACAAGATTTCTATTATGAACTTGTTTTTCTTCACTCTCTCACAATTACAAAGGCTAAGCTAAGAAAAGATTGAGAATGGAAAGTGTGCTCTGTTTTCTTGAATAACAGTGCGTTGAGATTTTTGCTCTATGATCACACACGTAGTTGATGCAGTGGAGCTTTGCTACTATTTATAGTGTTGAGTAGATAACCATTGAGGATATTTGAATCTTCAAGGATGACAAGGATGAAAGTAGCCGTTAATCTTGTCAACTTCTTCAAACGGTCTCAAAACACTCAACTCTGTCAACTTTGTACTTTAACCTAATCCGGTATGGGATTAAGATAAAGGTGATGGAGTTGACTGATCTTGAAGATTGATTTAGAGGGAAACGGTAAGAGAGCAGGTTTTGTTTGTTGTGAACAGGCGCGTCCTTCAAACAGCTTTTTGAACTTTTGGCGCCTTGCATTAAATGCAACTGACAAAGCATTAAATGCTTAACCAAACCCGTGATAACGAACTTCTGATGTTCGTTTTTCTTCTTAGCGCTTCTGAACTAAAACAACCTTAGTCTTCTGTTTGCAAAAGAGAACTTCTGATAAAAGCTTTAGGCAGACAATCAACACTTCAGAGCGGTTCATCCAGCTTCTGAGAAAGTGCTTCAGTCTCCAGCTTTTTAATCTTCTGAGTTAAAATAGGCAAGCAGGAATTCTTCATTCAGCATCTGCTGAGAAAAACTCATAATAACTTAACGAAAATTGTTAGTCAACATCGAAAAGTATACAAGTTAATTTTCATTTTCATCTTCTGAAACGTTTGGACATAACCAAAACACTTAGGGTTCATCATTCTCCCCCATTTTGGTTATGGACAAACCGTGGTCAGAAGGTAAAAGAAAAACATGAGGGTTAGAGAGTGACTTCCTGATGCAAATATTTCATTACTTCTGAGTAAATTAACTCCCCCATTTTAGTATAAATGGTGAACTTCAGCAATCTGTATAAACTTAATAAGACTTAAGATCAAGTTGTTAGATATAATGAAGTGTAATTTACTGAGATAAAAGGAAACATAAGCAAACATTTAAGAAGTCAGATATGCAAGACAGTATAGAAAAGATTCAGTGTATATATGATCATTCAGAAGATAACATAGGAAACAGAATAATCAGAGGAGCAGAAAAAGTCCTAAGACATAGACTACCCAACCCAGAACCTAGCTAAGAAGCTTAAGTCCTAAATGATTACAGGTTCCTAGATTTCTTCTGAGGAGGAGGAATAACACTGGAACCTCCAGCAGCACTTGATCTCTTCTGACCAGACTTCTCCCCCGTTTGACCAGAACCAATAGCAACACCAAGAGCTCCCTGAGACTTCAATTTTTGTTGAACATTCAGAGCAGTTTGATATTGCACAGGAGTTGGTCGCACAGAATTGATCAAATCCATTGGTCTTCTGAAGTCATCATCAATGGTCTTCATATGATCAAAGGTCTGACCAGACATAGGTCTCTGTTTCTGAACATCTTCCAGAAGGAGCTTGATCAGCCTGTTGTTAGCATACACAGCAGCCGTGAGATGCTCATTCTGAAGATAAGTCTGTCCTCGGACAAACCTATAACAATTGTGAAGAGTCTTCTCTTGTTCACGAGCTTGATTATGCATAACTTTCAGGAGTTCAGTGAGCTCAGCAATCTGTGCATTCTGAGCAGATACAGCAGACTCAATGTTGGAGAGTCGGTTGTTGAGATCAGGAGTGATGTCATATACAATCTTGGCAGCTCCTGAAGATGAAGAACCTTGAGCAGAAGATTTCACTTCTCTCAGAATGTGATTTGCAGTACTTTGCAGGTCTTCAATCTTACTAGGAAGCATCTTCTCATGAGCCTCATAATGCTCGTTTGCTTCCTTGACTTCTTCTGTCAATATTTCCAAATTTTCATTGACCTTCAGAGAAGAAGCAAGAGCAATATTATCCAGAGAGGGAAGGGTCAGAGCTAATTCCCTCAATTTATACAGCTCATCATAAGTGGCTAGATGAAGGGTAGAAAGGTTGCGTATATACACAGAAGGATCCTGCATTTGGAGCATGGTCATGAGCTGCAGGTTCTGAGCTTTCAGAGAGTGTAATTCTTGCAGCACAATGCCCTGAGCATACATGTCAGCAGCAGAACTTCTTTGTCCTATACCAGCAAACCTATTCAGCAGGTCATCTGAGCCACTCTGACCCATTCTTCTCAACTCTTCAACACTTGGGGCACCTCCAGCTTCGGAAATACCAGAAGCTCTGCCCATGAAGCCAAAACTTCCAAATCTGTTATCCAGATCTTCACGATTCAAGTGTTTGCGTAGAAAGTCATAATTGGATGACAATCCAGCAAAACCTGAAGGAGTGGAGGAGGTAGTTAGGGGATCACACACAGGAGGTGTATGTCCAGAGGTTGAAAGAGGAGGGACAGAAGTTTGAGGAGAGGAGAAAATTTGTGAAGAGGAGGAGGAAAAAGAATTTGTACAGGAAGGTAAAGTTGAAGGAATTGAAAAAGGTATAGACAAAGGTATGGAAGGAGAAGGAGCAGTAATTCCAATTGATGGAAAAACAGCAAAAGAAGATAAAGAAGAAGTAGTGGAAGTAGAAATGGAGTCTGTGAAAATTGGTCCAGAGGACAGATTCACTTCTGAATAGGATCCAGAAGGAAGAGTAGATGGAGGAGGGACAACCTCAGATGTTGAAGTTGTCAGAGGAATGGAATTCTGAGATTCACTTACTTCTGTGACAGAAGGAAGTGAAGGAGATGGATGAGGAGTAAAAACAGGAGATGAGATAACCTGTTCAGAGGCATTTGGATCAAAAGATGAGATTGGCTCAGCATATAAATGAGCCATCCTGAACAGCGTTTCTGAGGCATCCCTTTCACCAGGGTTTCTTCCTTGATTCAGAAGAACATTGTCAATGAAGTTCTCATTGTCAACATTCTCAACAAATTGTTTAGCTTCTTCAAGAACCTCTTCATCTTCTGGTTCACTAACCTCAGATAGCTCTTCAATCAGAGGAGCTTCAACATCCTCTTTATCAGAAATCTCTGACAGCTCTTTATCAGCAGTTTCTGGTTCCTGAGCAGCAGGTTCCTCCAATTCAGCACTCGGAGCAATAACGAAGTCCTTCTTTCTCAGAACCCTTCGTTTTGCCACAACCTTCTTCCCAATTCTGGTAGTGAGAGTGACAGTCTCAGCAATTCGAGAGGATAGAGCAACATTATCCTCTTCCTCTGAAGTCTCACCTACCTTGGAGAACTCAGCACCCTCCAGATTAGCAGCACTTTCTAAAAGTTTGGCATCGGCCTTAGCCTTTGCAGCGATTTCACGCTCAGCAGCTAACTTATCTTCAGCTTCTTTCTTCTTCCTTTTCTCATCAGCAAGAGCCACAACTCTTGCAACTTTTTCAGCTTCAGCAGCCTTCTCTTTCTCAGCAAGGCGTGCTTCCTCAGCATCCTGAGCTTCTTTCTCAAGGACATCCTTTGGCTTCTCAGCAACAATCTTGCCAGAAGGTTCAACATTGATTTTTGTTTGAACCAACGTGGGAAGAGGTTCTGAGACAGCAGCCTTCTCAACATTCAGGACCAACTTGCTTGATCCTTTCTTTCCCTTGCCCTTCTTGGCAGCATTCTTTCCTTTCTGAACCGTTGCATCCATAATCTCCTTCTGAGCAATACTCACAGAGGAGCCCTTCTCATTCTTCTTTGGAGTAACATCAAAACTGAGGTTTCTGAAGGTATGCATCTTCAGAACCGTACTCCTACTAGTAACACCTTCTCCTGACATAACAACAGAGGCTGCCTCAAACAACCTTGTCAGGAGTGAGCCATAAGCTAATGCACTCACAGCAGTTACATTCTTCATCTGCCTTATCAGCATGGCAGGCAAATTTATCTTCTTCTGGTTGACCAGATGCCACATAAAAACCCTTTCTCTGTTGGAAACACAGTTGACTCCTCCAGCCTTCGGAAGAAAGACATTCGTAGTCAAATAATGTGCCCACCTCTGGTGCTGACTCAACCAGGTGGCATAAGTTTCCTTGGCACTTAGATCTGGCCTAGCCCAGTTGGCTTCTGAAAACCCTTCTGCTGAACCATCATCTCCAATGATGATTCCTTCATCATCAATTCCTATCACTTGAGAAATGGAAGCCCTGCTGACTTCGATTTCAACATCCCCGACCACAGAATGAAGCACATCCTCCTCATTAGAAAAGAAATGGAGGTTCTTATAAAATTCTGTAACTAAGTTAGGGTAGATGAATTCTTCGAGAGAGACGAAAGAATTCCAGTTTTGAGCACTAAGCCAAAGAGAAATAGGTTCAGTTGATTTGACTTCGTCATCTAAAAATCTAGAGGTAAAAACCCTAGATTGACTAACTTTCTTTCGTGAATCATCGGAAAAGATGTGAGTGACAGTGATTTCTTGAGCCATTTGAGGAAATGAGAAATTAGGTTAAGATGTCTAAGAGAGATGATATCACAGAAAAAACTATGAAAATTCTAATGGCAAAGATAATGAGAGTAAAGGGTTCTAAGTATGGAAATCCCTTATTTATACCCAAACACAGAAACCGTTCCAATTCAAAAAGTAACTTCACACCGTTTAAAAGGGAACAGATAACCGTTAACCACAGAACAGCGCCGTAATAAGCAGTAAATAACGCATGCTTTCAAGTCAAATCATGATTAGAATTTATTATAACTAAATTATCTTAAACAATCAAACACTTAAGATACTCAGAGACAATAATTCTAAGTTATTGAAGAGGATAAGTCATACCAATGCCTTCTCGTAAGTTGCTGAAAGCCATACCAGTCAGAGGCTTAGTAAACATGTCAGCAAGGTTTTCTTCAGAGGAAACATGAGTAATGATAATATCCTTCTTCAGAACATGATCTCTCAGAAAGTGATGTCTAATATGAACATGCTTCATCCTGCTGTGCTGAATAGGATTTTTTGAAAGATCAATGGCACTCTTGTTATCACAGTAGATTGTAATTGTTCCAGGGATGACTCCATAGTCAGCAATTTGTTGCTTTATCCAGAGCATCTGAGAAACACAACTTCCAGCAGCAACATACTCAGCTTCAGCAGTTGAGAGGGCCACAGAGGTTTGCTTCTTGCTATGCCAGGAGACTAGGCACTCCCCCAGAAAATGACAACCACCAGAAGTGCTGACCCTTTTCAATTTATCTCTACCATAGTCAGAGTCTGTGTATCCTATAGGAGTGAAATCAGAACTACAGGGATACCACAAACCAGCTTCTGGTGTGCCTTTAAGATATCTCAGAATTCTTTTGACAGCAACATCATGAATTTCTCTTGGCTTTGATTGATATCTAGCACAAAAACACACAGCAAAATGTATATCTGGCCTGCTGGCGGTTAGGTATAAAAGAGAACCAATCATACCTCTGTAGGTTTTTATATCTACAGGTTTACCAGCTTTTTCTTCATCATCAATGTCTTTGCTGACATCCATTGGAATATCAACAGCATTAGAGTCCATCATGCCAAATTTCTTCAGCACTTCTCTAGTGTACTTGGCTTGATTGATAAACACACCATCATTACTTTGCTTGATCTGAAGTCCTAAGAAGAAGGTTAATTCTCCCATCATAGACATCTCAAACTCAGCCTTCATGTGGTCACTGAACTCTCTGCACAAAGATTCATTAGTAGCACCAAATATAATATCATCAACATATACCTGAGCTATAAGGATATCCTTGTTCTTCTTCAGAGTGAACAGAGTTGTATCAACACAGCCTCTGACAAATCCTTTAGACAGAAGGAACTTTGTCAGTCTCTCATACCAAGCTCTGGGTGCTTGTTTCAGTCCATACAAGGCTTTCTTTAGTTTGTACACATGATCAGGAAACTTAGGATCTTCAAAACCAGGAGGTTGAGACACATAGACTTCCTCATCAATGTAACCATTCAGGAATGCACTTTTCACATCCATTTGAAAGAGCTTGAAACCTTTGTATGATGCAAAAGCACATAAGATTCTAATGGCTTCTAATCTTGCAACAGGAGCAAAAGTTTCACCATAATCTATGCCTTCTTGCTGACTGTAACCTTGAGCAACAAGTCTAGCCTTGTTCCTCACAACATTTCCAAATTCATCAAGCTTGTTTTTCAGAACCCATCTTGTACCAACAACCTTCTTGTTGTTAGGTCTGGGAACTAAAATCCAAACTTCTGACCTTTTGAACTGGTCAAGTTCTTCTTGCATTGCCATTAACCAGGAGTCATCATCAGCTGCTTCATAGAAGTCCTTGGGTTCCAGTAGTGACACAAAAGCCACATTCCCCATATATCTTCTGAGCTGAGCTCTGGTCATGACAGGATTGTGAACAGAGTCAATGATGTTCTCTAAGGAATGATTCCTATGAGCTCTAACTTCTCTTGGTAGATCCAATGAGTCTTCTGAAACCTGTTCATCATTTGTTGAATCATATATAGGAGTATCTTCTGGAAGAGAGTTAACTTCTGTAGTTGGATGTTCTTCTGGAACATGATCAACAGGAGAACCAACTTCAGCAGCTTTAGGAATAACATCTTCAACAGGAGGAGATGATATTTCAGAAGCTTGAACTTCATCTTCTTCAGAGAATTTACTATCTGCAGGGTTAGTCTCATCAAACTTTACATGAATGGATTCATCTAAAGTTTGAGTCCTCTTATTAAAAACCCTATATGCTTTACTATGTGTTGAGTAGCCAAGAAAAATAGCTTCATCTGCCTTTGAATCAAACTTTGAAAGATATTCTTTTGTATTCAAAACATAACACTTACAACCAAAGGTTCTGAAGTAACCTATTTTAGGCTTTCGACCTTTCCAGAGTTCATAAGGAGTCTTGTTCAGAATGCTTCTGATTAGCACTCTATTCAGAACATAGCAAGCTGTGTTCACAGCTTCTCCCCAAAAATACTTTGGAAGCCTTCTTTCATTGATCATAGTTCTGGCTATCTCAACCAGAGTTCTATTCTTCCTTTCAACTACCCCATTTTGTTGAGGAGTTCTGGGAGCAGAAAAGTTATGATCAATTCCCTTGATTTCACAGAATTCTTCAAACATAAAGTTTTTGAATTCTCCACCATTATCACTTCTGATATGGACTACCTTTTCATTCCTTTCATTCTCAAGTTTCTTAATCAGAACTGAGAAACATCCAAGTGACTCATCTTTGCTAGACAGCAAGATGACCCAAGTGAATCTTGAATAGTCATCTACAATGACAAAGGCATACTTCTTTCCACCCATGCTCATTGGTTGAACAGGACCAAAAAGATCCATATGAAGTAATTCCAAAGGTCTTTTAGTTGAAATGACTTTCTTAGTTTTAAAAGAGCTTCTGGATTGTTTACCAGCTTGGCAAGCATTGCATAAATGGTCTTTTTTAAAACTAATTTCAGGCAGACCCTCAACCAATTGATATCTAGCTACTTTGGCCAGAAGATCCATGCTAACATGAGCAAGTCTTCTATGCCAGAGCCAGGAGGTATCCTCTTTGGACATCAAGCATATATTTTTGCAAAGATTCTCAAGATTCAGCATGAAAACATTTTCAACTCTATGAGCAGTTAGAATAACTTCCCTTGACTTACTGTCCAAGATTTTACATCCAGAGGAGCTGAAGACAACATCTCTACCTTTATCACACAGTTGTGCAACACTCAGGAGATTGAACTTCAGACCTCTGACTAGGGAGACATCTTCGATCGGAGGATTGGTTCCAATGGATCCAGAACCAAGAATTCTTCCTTTCTGAGCATCTCCAAAGCTGACTTTACCACCTCTTTTAGGTACAAATGTGATGAATGCCTTTTCATCACCTGTCATATGCCTTGAGCACCCACTGTCAATGTACCACAGCTTTGACATTGATGGAGCACTCAGAGCAACCTGCAACACAATCAATTAGTGACAGGTACCCAATCCTTATTGGGTCCTTCAGAGTTAGATTTAGCTTCTACAGGTTTTTCTGATATTTCAGATTGCAAGAGGTTCTTAATGTGATACTTGCAATCTTTCAACCAATGTCCATCTTTCTTACACAACTTGCAAGAAGGAGGATTCTTGGATCTTTCCCTTTGCTTCTTAGGAGCATTCTTCTTCTTCTGGGAAGGTACTACTTCTTCAGAGGCATTAGCACTCTTAGAGGTTCCTACTTCAGGAGGAGAAGAGATCTCTTTCAGAAGAGAGGGAGTGACAGATTTCTTCTTCTGAGGTTTATCATTCCTCAGAGGCAGTTTTTCTTTACCTTTGACTTTTGAGTCATCGGAGGAAGAACTGAATTGTTTACTTAGTTTATCTTCCAATATTTTCATATCAGCATAAACTTGAGTAAACCTAAGAAATTTGTCAGCCTCGCTTTTGTCCAACTTCCTTTTTAGGTACTTGAACATGCTGTACAATTCTTCAAGAGAATCAAAGATATTTTGTTCAGAGGATATGTTTACCTCGGAGTCATAGTTTGCTTCAGGAGGTGCGGAAGTTTCTCCTGTGACATCTTCAGAGGATGGCTCATCAATAGCCATGAAACATATCTGGGCTTGCTCTTCCTTCTCTTCAGGATCACTGCTGGTCTCAGAGTCTGACCAAGCAGCCAGCATAGCTTTCTTGAACTTTTTCTTATCTTTCTTCATCTCTGGGCAGTTAGGCTTAATGTGCCCAGGTTGCTGACATCCATAGCACACAATGGGCTTGTTTGGATCTCTCTTGAACTTTTCACCGAAGTCAGAAGTCTTCTTCTCAAAACTTCTGAATGGCTTCTTGTAGTTTCCACCTTTGCCTTTTCTAAAGGCTCTTTTGAACTTTCTGGTCAGCATGGCCAATTCTTCATCTTCTGATGATTCTTCAGAAGACTCTGCCTTCAGGACTACTTGTCTCTTTCCTTCTGACCTTTCTCTTAGGTCATGATTTTTTAGTGACATCTCATGGGTGATTAGAGACCCAATGAGTTCATCATACAAATAAAAGCTCAAGTCCTGAACTTCTTCAATGGCAGTCTTCTTGGCTTGCCAAGACCTTGGTAAGCTTCTGACAATCTTCTTTACTCTTTCAGACTCTTCAATGTCTCTGCCCAAACTCTTTAAGTCATTGACTATCTTGGTGAATCTAGAATTCATTTCTGAAATAGATTCTTTGTCAAGCATTTCAAATAACTCATATTCTCTCATGAGTTGGTTGACTTTGGACTGCTTCACTTTTCCTGTTCCTTCATATGTGACTTCCAGCTTGTTCCATATATCCTGTGCAGTTTCACAAGAGGAAACTTTGTTATATTCAGTGGCTGTAAGTGCACAATGCAGCATATTTATTGCTGAAGCATTTGTTTGGAGCTTTTTCAGAATTTCATCTGAATATTCTCTCTGAGGGATAATAACATTCCCTAGACCTGGTTCCATTCTGGTAGGAATGAAATCTCCATCTGTGATGACAAACCAAGCACTCATGTTCTGAGCTTGAATGAAGTACATCATTCTCTTTTTCCAGTAGGAGTAATTGTCACCATTGAATAATGGAGGTCTAGTTGTAGAGGATCCCTCTGGGACAATGAAGTGAGAAGAATTCTCAGGCTGGTGTCTACTAGCCATCTCTATCGATTCTGATAGGATCTTACACTTAGATTGTTAGATCTTTAGTAAATATACGAAGTGACCTTCGCTCTGATACCACTTGTTGGCCCTAACAAGATCAGAATCACCTAGAGGGGGGTGAATAGGTGTTTCAAAAGAAAACTGATATTTTCAAGGATTTAATGAACACTCAATTTTCAGAGTCAATAATCCTCAGAGTCAGAGGCAAGCTTATTGAAGTAGCCTCTGAGGGATAATCTGCTTTAAGACAGGTTCTGTCTTTTCAGCTACAGAAGTTCTGAGTAAAGAACTTCTGGACAGTCTTCTGAACACAGACTTGTGATTTTTAAGAGAAAATCTGTTTCAGCACTAAATATGATACAAGTACACAGAAGCAATTAACAAGTATAAAGAAGGGAGAAAGAGATTCAGGAGGTCCTGATGAACAGTTCAATTTATCCAAGTTCGCCACAGAATTCCTGTGACTACATCTTGTCCTCTGAGGTCGCAGCCTCCAGAGATTTTATAAATCCACTATTCAGAACTTTTATGGCAAGTTCAGAAGCTCCTTTACATCAACAGAACTTAAGCTAATTTCTCACTTAGTTCTGACTAGCCTAAAATGAGTTAAAGGATTTTCACCAGAACAACAATACTCTGTTTTCTGGATTTCTCACCCAACTCAAATCTCAACTAGATTTCTCTCTTTTAAATCTAACTGAAGATCACAACCGATCTCAGTTTACAAGATTTCTATTATGAACTTGTTTTTCTTCACTCTCTCACAATTACAAAGGCTAAGCTAAGAAAAGATTGAGAATGGAAAGTGTGCTCTGTTTTCTTGAATAACAGTGCGTTGAGATTTTTGCTCTATGATCACACACGTAGTTGATGCAGTGGAGCTTTGCTACTATTTATAGTGTTGAGTAGATAACCATTGAGGATATTTGAATCTTCAAGGATGACAAGGATGAAAGTAGCCGTTAATCTTGTCAACTTCTTCAAACGGTCTCAAAACACTCAACTCTGTCAACTTTGTACTTTAACCTAATCCGGTATGGGATTAAGATAAAGGTGATGGAGTTGACTGATCTTGAAGATTGATTTAGAGGGAAACGGTAAGAGAGCAGGTTTTGTTTGTTGTGAACAGGCGCGTCCTTCAAACAGCTTTTTGAACTTTTGGCGCCTTGCATTAAATGCAACTGACAAAGCATTAAATGCTTAACCAAACCCGTGATAACGAACTTCTGATGTTCGTTTTTCTTCTTAGCGCTTCTGAACTAAAACAACCTTAGTCTTCTGTTTGCAAAAGAGAACTTCTGATAAAAGCTTTAGGCAGACAATCAACACTTCAGAGCGGTTCATCCAGCTTCTGAGAAAGTGCTTCAGTCTCCAGCTTTTTAATCTTCTGAGTTAAAATAGGCAAGCAGGAATTCTTCATTCAGCATCTGCTGAGAAAAACTCATAATAACTTAACGAAAATTGTTAGTCAACATCGAAAAGTATACAAGTTAATTTTCATTTTCATCTTCTGAAACGTTTGGACATAACCAAAACACTTAGGGTTCATCATTACCTCTATCATCTAATCTTATTACATACGTCTGAACACTGGCATTCATTGCTGCTAGTTTATCACGAATTCCGTTTATCTTCTCATGCTATAATCCTAACCTATAATCCACCTTTTGCCGTTCATTTATTGGTTTGTCGGCCAACCAACATCCAACAACATTAATTGCTAGGGGCAGAGAATGCAAATCACTTATTTTCCTTAACAGCTACCACACTTCTTCCTTTGTTAAGGGGAGAACCAGTATTCGATATCCAAAAGCCCTCTCTTGCTTTGCAACCCCTTCATTCTTATTGGTTAGGAGGACTATGTTTTCTTTCTTTCCGTTCGAAAAAGCTGGCTTCAAAAGATTCCATGCTTCTACCGTCCATATATTGTCCAAAATAATGAAATAACATCTCTTATTCAGTTTATCTCTAACCTTTTGCACTAGCTGATCCTCCACAACACCTACAGAAACCTCACTTCCGATTTGTTTCAATATAAAACAAAATACATTCTTAGCAGAAAAACTTGGGGAAAGGTAGAGCCAACAAAAGCAATCAAACGAATTAACTACAGTGGGGTGCTTGACAATTATCTTCTCAAGCTATAATCCACCTTCTGCCGTTCATTTATTGGTTTGTCGGCCAACCAACATCCAACAACATTAATTGCTAGGGGCAGAGAATGCAAATCACTTATTCCATGCTTCTACCGTCCATATATTGTCCAAAACAATGAAATAACATCTCTTATTCAGTTTATCTCTAACCTTTTGCACTAGCTGATCCTCCACAACACCTACAGAAACCTCACTTCCGATTTGTTTCAATATAAAACAAAATACATTCTTAGCAGAAAAACTTGGGGAAAGGTAGAGCCAACAAAAGCAATCAAACGATTTAACTACAGTGGGGTGATTGACAATTTGTTTGGCGATGCTGATTTTTCCCACTCCAGCAATCCCAACAATGGAAATTTTCCTGAGACGGTTACACTGTTTTTTTTAATAGAGCTAAAATCCTACCTATTAAGAACTCGCATGGTACTATTTGATCCCTTAGCTCATATAGATACGTTCTTCTCAACATCCGTTTTGTCTCCAAACTGTTACCTCCATCATCTAATCTTATTACATACGTCTGAACACTGGCATTCATTGCTGCTAGTTTATCACGAATTCCGTTTATCTTCTGATGCAACTTGTGTAAGTGTTATGGTTTGAAGATTCTAGCTCTAATTCCATCTAAAACTGAATCATTTTTACTTGCAATTTGAAGGAGATAGATGACTATCACATTTTCAGAATCATAGGCCAATTTGCGGATTTCAGAAACTAGATTGATTACCTGATAGTTGTTTTCTTGATTGCCCTCCACACATCTCGCAATAAGGACATCATTCGTACAAGTTGTTGTCTCAGACTTTGCACTTTCTGTTCTCCGGCAAGATTTTTTGCTTCTTCATATAAAAACTCAGCATGTGTTTTAGCTACAGTTGCAACCACTTCTACCGCCATGTGTAAGACACAGATAGAGATTCTCAATTCCTCGATCTACTGCATGTAAACAGATAAAGTTCGTGAACAAAAGTTAGATCGTATTTTGTTGGCTTTTGCTTATTTTTACTTTGAACAAGTACAAGATTTGATTACTACACTTGCTACCGGAGGAAATTACACTTTACAAAAGTTTGTGAAATAAGTGAAAACAAAAATTAGATGTCTTCCCAAAGTATATGCTAATAAAACAATAACAATTTGAGAAACAAATCCACCAGCACACCAGAAAGAGAAGAATAAAAAAATGAAGCTCACCGAGAAAACGACTAAGAGATGGCATGATTTGACTATAGAATCAAGACATTTGAAAGTCTCAGAGATGTTATGTCAGCTACTGATATCGGAATGACACAAATACCTTAGTTATGGTTTATTATCAACAAGATACCGAACACGATATTAGTTGAGCTCACTTACGCCAAGTCAAAATCTACTATAACAAGAGTAATACCACTACATATTTACATAAAATCTAAACTAAATATCTACAATAGTGACTTTGTTGGAAGTGAAATAAATGTTGAGTTATTTTTATAACATGGATATGGGTTTAGGGATTGAAGTGATTCAAAGTCAAAATAGAACGACGGTTTAACTAAGGCTGAACACGGATCCTTGCGATTCAATCTCGAATCAAATATTAAAAGAAAAATATTCATATTTGTAACTGTTTTTGACCGAATCCAGTCAAACAAAGTCAATAGTTTAGTAAAATTCGGGATCATTTCACTTAAATATTTTATCAAAATGAACTAATTTAGTATCCGTGTCCAGGCATAGTCAAAACAAGACAACACGATTTACATGTTATATCATTTATAGATCAGATAACACAATTATGACACGATAAGCCGTTTCAAGATGTATCGTACACTAATTCTCACTGATATATATTATTGATTTTTTCAGCTAGGGATGTTATTTCAAATAAAGAAGCAGTAGAAATAGTTTCCTCCACGCTAAATAGGGGGGCAAGCGGCAAAAAGAGCAACTCAAGACTGCAATTTGACTTTTCTTTCATGATTCACCATCTCATGAACATGTTGACTCTTTGATGATCTCTAAATAAGAACAAGTTATCAAATAACCAACGGTGGTCCGATATACATAAACCAGTTAACCACCCTGTATGAATTGAACCAATTACTCTATCTACCCCATATAAATACTACCAATTAATCAAGATTAACATGGAAAATGGAACAGTAATTCAAGGTTACTAACATCTAAATCTCACTGACTATACCCAGAAAGATTAATTAACAAGAACTTGACAGTGGTCAAGTAAAAAACAAGCTATGGAAATTTGAAATTTGTACGGACGACGGTAGCGAAATGCAGAATATGAAACAAGAAAGATAATCTTTTTCTTGATTATCAAAACAAGATTACAGAACGAAATCAACAGTAACAATGGAATTTCAAGGTGGTTTCTTGTCTAACAAAAAACCAAGTTTCACCACGCTCAACTCAACGGTAACTCCCAGAGTAAGAATCAAGCCCATTAAACAATTAAACAAAGCCCACCATATATTTGTTTCGGATAATTTCCTACTTCTTATTCTTTTTATTTTTACTACTAGTTTTAAACCCATGAATCAATATACTTATTTATTTTAGATGATATTAATTATATTAAATAAAATTATATATTAATACGTGTAAAAAAGTTAAAATTTTAGAAAATAAAATAAGATTGACAACTAAGCATTATTTTTGTTTAATTAAAAGTGGGGGATGGAGATGAACCCAAACCCAAAAAGTAAAAAAGAAAAGAAAAAAAGAAAAAAAAAAACTAAAACAAAATTAAAAAGAAAAGAAAATCAACCAAGGTGAGAATCGTCTAGGAATTCAGACTTATCTTTTCGAACCAACCCGAAAGTACAAACGAGTATTCTGACTTACGGGAGCTATGAGTGGCTCTATCTGACATATTGGAGTATATTTGTCCTTTCGCATTTTCATAGTATACCACCCCTCAGGGACAGAATGTGCATCACGAAACTCCTCGAACAGACTAGTTTGCTTTCTATTTGAGTGCCACAACTGCTCAATTTTCTCAGTATCAATCTCCTCCACTTTCGAATCAGATCCAAATCTATCTGCCTAAGAAGTAGATTGTGTTTTTCCTGTTGGACTACTAGTAACTTGTTGCAGAACATTAGAATCATATAAAACTCTGAGAGGCCTTATATTTATTGGTGAAATATATAAAATTGAAGCATTAGGATGTACCACAATTTCCTTATAGCCGAAGACGGTGTCATTGTTGTCATCCAAATTTTCCAATACATCAAATCTATTTTCTAAATGCTCTTCGAATGAAACCCTATTTGAAGTATTTGCAACAAAATTTCCGGCCGACGAGTCTCCCTTTCCTTCTACATGCATATTTTTGGGGCCAACATCTGCTGCAAGCTTTTATTGTACCATAACATGTCTAGTGGTGTCATTTGCTTTAGTTGCTCTAGAATTCTTGAATTTGGATTGAATAACCATTACTTTTCTCCCTTTTTGCCCATCCGCATCATCTTTTTGTTTGCATTGGTTTGCCATGCGACCAACGACAGAGCAAACTTTACAGTCATTTGGTAAATCTTCATACACGACCAGTATCCAAATCTTTTTGCCATCCCGCTCAAGGCCAATTTGATTCTGCAATTTGCTAGCCATATCAACATCCAACAAAAGCCTAGCCTAATGTCCATAATCACCTTCTAAAGTTGTTTTGTCGATCCGGATCAAATCCCCAAGACACCGGGTTATGTCTGAAAGGATAATAGGATCCTAGTAAACCCATGGAAGGTTAATCAAACGACCCCAAATTTGAGCACATGTCGGTTTTTAGCTAAATGGATCAAAGTCGGGCGTCCAGGGTTGAATCCTGAAAGTTCCAGGTTTCAAACTGATGATACTTCTGCTTCGAACAAATTGTTTTGCTTCTTCTGAAGGCAACAATATATGGTAATAAGCTCTCCCTAAAGAGATTAATCTCTATTGGACCTTAAGTCCTCAGGTCTTGGTGAGTGTGGAACGAAGTTACTCCAGCTTCCGTGGGGTATCCTCTCTATTCAAGTTTAGTCGACCAATTAACGAAAAATAACAAAGTTGAATGCGCTTCTCAATTATATAAGTATCCAAAATTCACTTCTTTAATGGCTTAATACATATGTAGCCCCTCGAACTTATCCAAAAACTTCAATTGTTCCATGAACTTTTGCATGTTACAAATAACCCATTATACTTGTTTAAACGTAACAAATAATTCATTATTCTTGTTCAACTATTACAAACAACCTCTTATTCTTGTCAACAGTTACAAATAACCCCTTGACTTTATCCAATTGCTTTGAATAACCCCTTAATTCAAAATTGATCATATCAAAATGTGAAAACGACCGATAATATCATTTACAAAATTTCCGACTTCTTGTATCATAAGCTTTCACATATAGTATGTGTCACCTAAAATTTGTACATTTTGATACATCGATTCCAAAACTAGAAAGCTATTTGTTACATTGTGACAAGTACATGGGGCATTTGTAACTTTTAAAAGTTCAGAGAGATATTTGTAGTTTCAGGACAAGTTCATGAGGCTATGTATGTATTAAGTCCTTCTTTAATTGTTTAAAAACTATTTTTGTATTTGTGACATGTGTGTATCTGAAATAGTAAGATTTTTAATTTGTAAATAGAGTTTGACAAATTTAAATAAAAAATCATTAACTCTGAGTAAAAAGAACTTATTTATGTTACCAATAAGAGTACTTATTTATCAAGTAACTTAATATTTTAAGTTTAGTTACCCATTAATTTACTGTAAAAAAAAAGAGAAGAAAATTACTCATAAATTAATATCTTGATGGTTATTATATTCCACTAAAGAATATGAGTAATGAGTTGAAATTCTACAATTTGAGAAATTGGATGCGAGTTTAGTTACAAATAGAGCAAATCACAAACTCTATTTGTTTAATTTTAAATCACATCCTATTTGCATAAAAAGTACTCAATCAAGAATCTAAATATCTCCACGTGTCAATTATCCAACGTCCCCACATAATACTCCCTAGATCATCAAATCACCGTTGATCTCAATGGTCCCCGGGACCCACCGATAGGGTTTTTTTCCTCTCTTTACCTTTAAAACCTTTCCTCATCACTCCTCCAGCTGCGTTTAGCTCAATCATGTCATCGGAGTCCCAAAACGGCGCCGTTTTCCCGAAATTCGACGCCGTATCAGACTTCTCTGATCACAGTTACGCCAAAACCAGCTCTACGATCAGTCCAAATTTACAGAAGAAAATCGCAAAAGAATGGGAAATTCTCGAACATGATCTTCCCGATTCAATCTTGGTTCGAGTTTACGAGGACCGGATCGATTTACTCCGAGCAGTGATCACCGGCCCCGCCGGTACACCGTACCACGATGGTCTCTACTTCTTCGACATTGCCTTTCCATCGGATTATCCTGCCCGACCGCCTTTGGTTCACTACAGATCATTAGGGTTCCGGATCAACCCGAACCTCTACGCTAACGGATACGTCTGCCTGAGTTTATTGAACACGTGGACCGGAAAGACGAGCGAGAGATGGAACCCGGAGAAGTCCACGTTAGCTAGGGTTTTGGTTTCCATACAAGGTCTTGTTCTTAATGCGAAACCCTATTTCAATGAACCCGGTTTCGGGGGGTTACGTGGCAAGTCGAAGTTCGAGAAACGGTCGGATTCTTACAATGCTGACGTGTTTGTCATGTGTTGTAAGACAATGTTGTTTCATCAACGATCGCCCCCGAAGCACTTTGAGGCGCTTGTCGCGGGACATTTTAGGGAGCGTGGGGGTGATGTTTTGCGTGCGTGTCATGCGTATGTCAATGGCGCGGTGAGGGTTGGGGATTATGAGTCGGGGTCGGGTTTGCGTTCTTCGGTTTCCATGGAGTTCAAGAGATCTATTGAGCTATTGTATCCACAATTGGTTGGGAGTTTTGATAAAAATGGAGCTGCTTTGGGAGATTTGAGGGACATGCTTGTAGTTGATGTTAAAACGACACCGCCTAGCAAAAAGAGTCAAAAGGGGAGTGAGGGGTTTTTTGGTAAATTGATGAAGCTTTTTGGGTGTTTGAAGAAAAGTGAGAAGAAAAAGAGTGTTGATGTGAAGAAGGTATCTAATTAAGGTAAAGGGTAACATAGTCAAAATGTAGGATTTATTAATTATAGATTTTAGGGTGGGTCGGGATTAATATATTAGTCCGTTTTACCCTGTTGCTAATACGATGTGATTACACCTTTGGTTCTTTAGCAACTCATTGCGTGGGATAATTGCTGGATTCAATCCATAATAGAAATTTTCGGGATAGAATTTTGAAGTTTATGATTATAAGGTGTATAGAAATTTTCATATTAGTAAAAGATTTAATGGCACTAATTGTTATCTTTTGGGATGTCTTTGGATATTAATTTAATTGGATTGGATGTTAACTGAATTACATCTTTTTTATTTCACTTGTAAGTTTATTTTTTTAGTGGGAGAAAATAAACTAGTAGCTAGAAACAGTCAACTTCAATTAAGAGTTGTCTTGAACAGAAAGAAACATAAAGTAAAGAAAAGATTTTCCTTTCATACTTGGATAAGAAAGTATGTACTCTTTATTGCTAGGATTTCCTTTGATTTGCATTACTTACATTTACTTTCTAACAAGAGATGGATAAATTTCATTAATGAACTACATCTTGATGAAACCAAGCAATTTACAATTCAGAAGTAAATTATAAGAGATTTAATATGTATTTTTTTTTATGAACACAACAACAACATTACACAATAACGAAAATACATTTGTCTAGAGTAATAAGCTCAGAAAGAAAACTAGGCACAACTTCAAATAAATGTTGTTGAGAAAGAAGAGTTACTCCCCACTTTGCAACCTCATGAGTCGCTTGATTTGCAATACAACGGACATACTGACATTTGAAAATTGGAGAAACAAAGCTTCCATTACTCAATATCATCTAGGAAAATTACAGCTGAAAAATCAATCTCACCATACCATTAATAGCATTTGCAATGGAAAAATTATCGGTTTCAATCACAATCTTTGAACACCCTCCATACCACGCGGTTTCGAGTCCTAGCAAAATTGTCATAATCTCAGCAATCTCGCCGACGGTGCAAGAGGAGCTGCTGCCACATGAGCTACCTCGCCCTCATCATCCCGAATAACCACACCAATTCCCCCTGGCAAGCCTCTTTTCCAAGTAGCATCTGAGTTTACTTTATACCAAGAGACCGGCGGGGCAATCCACTTCGATCCCGAGCACCCATCCACTGTTTCAGAGCCATTCTGACCATCCGAAACCGCTAACCAGCCCTTGAACCACTCCTGCGATTTAGAGAAAATCAAGTCTGCGGTCCACATATCACCACCATGAACAACAACATTTCTGTGGTGCCACAGAAATAGATTGTTATGAGAAATAATATTATTGTGTATTAACTTTTTTTAGCACTACTCCGGAAACACACCTCATAAATTAATATAATAAAGAAAAATAAAATTCATCCATACTCCCCAAAAAAATATTATTAATACTTTGTTTTCGAAAAATTGTTAATACTATATCTTCCAAACTTTAAATGAGTTTTTTCTAACTTTAAAAGTTTAATTACATCACTTGGATTTTTTATTTTTTTTTATCTATACATATCCAAAGAATGGTGGTAAAATATATCATTTACCTTCACAGTTTTATTATTATTTTTAACAAAAGTTCATTGATTTGAATTATAGTGCTTCTTTAAACAGTACTTTAGTGCTAAGTAATGTACAACTTAAGGACATTTTTATGACTATAATACCATTAATAAGCCTATCTTCAAGGGCTTTGAAATATAATTTATCCTAATATATATGCATTTATGAGCTTTAAAAAGAAAGACTTAACAAATAAGAAGTAGCATGCGTATACCTTAGAAAAAATGAACTAACTTTTTCTATTTGTATTATTCACTTTGTTACAAAATTTCCATTGCCTTGTCATACGAAAGCATTATTATTTTCTATTTATGGTTCACTTTACTTAATTTCCATTAATTCCTTGTTCCAATTTTTTTTACCATTAATTCCCTTATATGGAAAGCACTATTATTTTATCTCCAGTGTTAGGCACTCGCTCCGAAGGTTTTCTCGCCGAAGTAGGTGGAGATACATTATATTTTTATGACATAATCGGCACCCTAAACTTTGCACAAAAAATAAATTGTCGCATTGAACTTTACATCCCATTAGCTCTCTAAACTTGTGATTTATTGGTCTTTTTCTTAACAATTTACTTAAAATGATCTATTGACCTTCTAAGCTTACAAAGTTATATACTTCACAATTTGTCAAAAATAACTCATATACTACGTGAATTTAAGAAGCTAATTATGTCACTTTTAAACAAGTTGTGGAGCTAACACGACTTAACGTCAACGAAAGTTGGGTGATTCTAATGATAAAGGCCAAATTGCATTTTAAATGTTACGGCTAAAACTGCACCTACTGTCTAAGGGTATTTTTGCGTTTTATCCCATAAAGTTTTAAGATATAAGTCCTAAACAAACCTTTTTAGTTACCTGTAGGTGAGGATAGATTTAGTAGCACATTAGATTTGGGGAATATGACAATTACAAATTTATCACAAGCCCAATATCAACAAATTTATCAGAAGCCCAGTATAAAATGTACACAACATGATCATTATTCTATTTACATAAATTCTATTATGCTCCTGTTATGTCACATATATTGAACTAATAAAAAATGGACATACAAATAAGTTATAGCTAGTGTATTTAAAAACATGTACTATTCTAGTTTCTTGAGTAGTGCCACAAACTAAATGTATCAAAAGCAATATAATTAAAGACGTTAGTTGTTAGTTAGTCTGACGTTCACGTACTTATGGGACTTAGTTGTGGATTATTCAGGATAAGTGGAATTTTTAGCACCTAACCAGGTACAAATAACTTAACCGGTTCAGTCAGATTCTCACTTTAAATTGCCGGAGCGAAGTTTGAAGGTCTAAACGATCATTTACAACATTGATCTAGTCAAAATTAACCATAACGGACATAAGAAATTTAGCTTTAATCAAATTTTATGTATCACTTAATTAAAAACTGAATTGTCAGTAATTAACAAATTAGTTTTAGATTTTAGTGTTTTAAAAATCTCGAATGTCAAAATAATCGAATTTAAGTTAATTTGTCAAATTATCAACTTCAAACTAATTTAATATTCAAAACTCAATTTGGACTATATTGGTCCCAAGCCATTTGTTTTACCGTTAATTGGTAAAAACTTTCATGGACCATCATAAGTCCAAGAGATGCAAATTGGCACTTAAAGATGTCAAATGGTCCCCAAATTTGAAATTTCTTTTTAACTTTTGCTAGGAGAATTACCATCATTGAGGCCCCATTTCATTCATGTCCATCTAGGTTGGTTTTGAGAATTACAAAGACATAAATTAGGAATCTTTATAACAACACAAAAACATGGGTTAAATGTCTCCCTAATGTGCCACACATATTGGCAACAATAGAAGTGAAAAACTCATGACAAAAATTGATGTTCTTAGAGTACATATGGGCACAAAATCTTCAATTATTGCCACTTGTAAATCAATAATTAAGAGACTATTTTATAGGGTAATTTAATTCTTGTCCACGTTGTTGCTTACATGACTTGATTGATTTGCACTGGGAAATGGCAACATCAATTCTTGTCAAGTCCTTGCTCAATTAGAGCAAAAGGCTAAATGAGGTTGAAATTCATGTGGCTAGGAGTGAATCATTTAACTACTAACTGAACAGACTCGATTTATTTGTTCTTGGTTTGGAAGGCTATGGTTTAAGGAAACTTTAGGTACTTAGTCTTGGTTTGGTAAAAAAAAAATTGAAAAAAACCGAACTAAACTAGCTATATATTACTTCTTTTTTTTGATAAATTTGTAAGGAGCAAGATTCAAACTTTAGACTCTCCACTCACACATTGGATAATATCATGAATTTATTATGTATATTTGGATATAAGTAATTTCTCTTAAAAAAGATTTACTTGGATTTCAAAAGCTTAATTCTGTTTATTTGATGTTCATATACTCGTACTTAAATATATTAAATATGTATATTCTGAAAGTGTGTTATTTTTTTTATCATTTAATTTTTGTGGAGGTAAACTGATTGAGCAATATAGTGAATTTTATTTTTATTTAAATTAATTTTTTTATTTAAATCAAATCAAAAAAAATAATTTTTTGTACTATTTGGTGTCGATGTTAATCATTTTTGGTAATACATAATTTGTTTCAACCGATGTACATTCTTATAATACTGCACATATGCCTTCATAATTCGTTAATAAAAAAAATGTATCTACAAAATTATATATTGTATAGTTAACATATAATTAAATGGTCTACTATGTTTTTAAGCACGTAGCGGATCGATGGTTAGAGTACACAAGAGAGCCATTGTTTACATTTTCAATAGTTAAAACTGATATAGAATGACAATTTCGAGTATGGATACAAGGTTCTTGCATCTCCAAATTGGGGATTCTGATTCCGGCACAATAACAACATATGCATCACAATTAAATTAACAAATTGAACTGTGTCATGTGAATGCTTATATTGATAGATAATTTCATTGTCTAGTTGCCATCAAATGCCCCAAAATGTTGGCAATAAGTTAAGCAAACAAGTGGATTCTATCACAATCTTAGTATTTCAAATTGTCTCCACAGATTGACTATAAATCAAAGTAGTTATTTTCACACGCTTGGAATATTATTTATTTAGAAATAAACCATCTCAATTTAATTCATTTCTATTTTACCTTAATTAAATAAGAAATTTGAACTAAACTCTACATGAAATTTGCATAAAAAAAGAATTAGAGAGTGTAAAATTGTAACATCCCTAAAAATTCTGTTGAGAGTTTTTTTTTTCTTTTTATTTTTACAACAGACATTATATTAAATTTTGATTGTAATACAATCTCAAAATTTAATTGAACTCTAAAATATCGACTCACAAATATTTTATAATCACTTACCAACTGATTTAAAAAGTGCCCATTAGAGATCAGCAATATATTTGGAATTTTATTAAAATTTTCTTCAACTTGCAAGACTTTTTCTTTCTTTTCTTCCCACGAGTATACAAATCCTCAAAATTTAAAAATTATTTAGCTAAATTAGGTAATTGTTCCAAATTTTCATATTTTGGGCATTAATCAACCACACTATACATTTACTAATAGTAGAAGAAGAAAATGTTACACCGGAAAGCCCACTACAAAGTTTCATTGGTGTTGTTTGGGAATTAGCTGTTAACAGATTACATGAGTTGTTTGCTGATTGACATTTTAATTAGCTGATTTGACTAGCTGTTTGTAATAAGTGTTTGGTATCTTTTAGCTGGTTGTTAATAGCTGTTTTGCGTAAAATGATAAATAAAAATATTGTTCTTCTGAATATATAAAAATACCTAAAAAAAATGTAAAAAGTATTTTCAACTTTAATTAAAACATAAATTTTCTTTAAAAAAAAACCTTGTAGACATGTTTATTTATATTACTAATCTTTAAGTATGAATAAACGTTATTTAATCATAATTGGAAAAGGCTCAATTAAAAATTCATCATTATTTTTTGAATTTTTTGAAATTATATTAATTATGAAAATATTTATTTATTTCTACATCTAATTTTTATATTTAAAATTGTGATCACATTAACTAGAAATTGAAATAGAGAAGGGTGAATGAGAAAAAAAGAGTAAAGAAAGAAAGGAACTCAGCTCATAAAAGAAAAGAATACAACAATTAGGGGTGTAAAAGTCCTATAAAATTATTTTTACGAACCTCTAGTTCAAAAGATTCACGTAAATAGCTTTTTCAAAATTATCTTTTTGGAGTTAAAGAGCTCTTACAATCCGTTCTTCACCAAACACCACTATTAAAGGTTTTAGCTAGTCAAACCTCTAATTATGGTCAAAACCTCCAATTTTAACTCAAACCACTAATTGCCAAATAAGACCATTATTTTTTAAGCAAATACCTTTTACCGACCAAAAATATAAAATATAAAAATCAGTAAAATATCACACTGCAAATCATATAATTATTTCTTTTCTATTTTGTAATTTTATTGCCAAATACGTATAAAATCATAGTAAATTCTAGACAAGATAAGACACCCACGATGCTTTATATGTATATATAGTTGAGGGTTTTGTTACAGTTACTTTAAAAGTAACTATCACTTTGTCCACTATCATTTTTGGATAAGTGAGATAAAACATAATCCAATGGTGAGAGAGACAAAATGACAAAAACAAAATAACAATAACATTTACCGATAAAGTTAGTGGAACAATACGGTTTATAACTAAAAACAATAGCCTTTGATTATCTAAAAGTAACCGGTTTGGAAAGAATGCTACTATATTTCCAAAATTTGTAAATGATTACTTCCTAATACTAATCATTTGTAAAATTATGTTATATTTGATATTTTTTTCGTTCTTAAATAGATGTCGTTTTAAGGTGTTTCACACGATTTAAAACACTTAAATTGATAAATTTACATAAATAAATTAAAAATATAATTTCTATCCTTTGATGATTGGAACATAAATCTTGAATTATTCAAAAACACATGAATCAAGACTATCTTTAAATATTTGGAACAAAATTTATACAATTTTTTTTTGAAAAACGACACTTATAAAAAAACAAAAACAACCTTCTAAAAAGATATCTAAAAGGGAATGGAAAAAAAGTATGAAATGAACTTACCAAAATACATATAAATCTACAATATTCCCGAGTTTTACATATTTATTTCTAAATATTGATCATTATTTAATAATAATAATAATATGTGCCTAGTATAGTAAATTTGTAAGGCGCTAGTCGATTTCAAGATCCTTTGAATGCTAATCGGAAACTAGTTGAGGAACTACTTAGAAATAAGTCAAATTTTAAGCGTCTGGACGGACTTAAGAGATTAAGTCGGTCTAAATTAAATACTCGATTTTGAACAATCCGAACAGCTAAACGATCTTCGTTTACAATAGTATAATGCATCACTCATTAGACGATTGTTTTACCTCTGTAATGTCTCAAATTGACTCGATTTACAATACTTAATAATCCACTCCTTTTAAAAGAAGCCAAAATCGTATTTTTTTAAGTACCAAACTTACTTTCAATTAGAGGACATTCATTCACAATTGTTGTTTTAAATGAAGAATGTCTTGATTGTTTAGACCTAACTTAGACGATCAAAATGGAGATTTTGACTAGATTGATCAAATTGCTTAGCTGCTCAAAATTCGACTAGTCTCATCCTCGAATATGTTCCAACATGACTCCGAAAATCCTCAACCGCTCTACCATCGTTTAACGTATTGACTGCGTAGGTCATACTTAAGTATTCAAAATAGAGAGTCAAACAAGAACAAATCTAGATGTATGCTCAAAGTTCCACTTATCTTCGACTAATTCCCAAATATGTCTCGATTGGACTCCGAAAATCCTCAACCGTCTAATGCTTTTTAATACACTAACCCTACAAACACTATTTTTCACACTATCCCATTAGAAAAAACAAAACAAAAACAAAGAGAAAACATTGAAAAGAACACCCAACCCAACAAAAACAAGCAACTCATCCCCACACCATTTTCCTCTTCCTTCTTCATCTCACCATCAAGAACCTCCCTTTTCTCTGTTCCTCTACAACCGAGCACATCCCTCTTCCTCCATCATCATCATCCCTATCCTACGCACCCCCACCCTCTTATCCTACACCCCTCACTCCCTCCCCCCAAAATCAAATCCCTATATCACCCCTCTTGACAGTAATTCAAATTAGGGTTTGTGCAATTGAGCGATGTGGGATGCTTCAGGCATTGATGAATCTGCTTTCTCTATGCTTCCGGGGGCGGCACGGGCAAGATAGCAGCAGCAACACCCAATTTGGGAAAGAGGGTTTGCTTTGGTTTAGGGATTTGGGGAGATATGGGTCTGGGGAGTTTTCAATGGCGGTTATGCAAGCTAATCAAGTGCTGGAAGATCAGACCCAGATTGAATCTGGGTCTTTTGGGACCTTTGTTGGGGTTTATGATGGTCATGGTGGTCCTGAAGCTTCGAGATATGTTTGTGATCACTTGTTTAAGCACTTTAAAGGTCCGTTAATTTTGAATTTTGAGATGGGTTTTTGTTTGTTTATATATGTGTGTGTGGATTTTGAGGTCTTGATTCTGGGTCTTTTGGGACTTTTGTTGGAGTTTATGATGGTCATGGCGCCCGGAAGCTTCGAGATATGTTTGTGATCACATGTTTAAGCACTTTAAAGGTCCGTGAATTTTGAATTTTGAGATGGGTTTTTGTTTATATATGTGGATTTTGAGGTCTTGCTGCTTTTTTCCCTTTTGGGTTTTTTGTGGTTTTTGATAAGCCACATCATTGGATTTGAAAGGTTGTTGCTTTTTGTTGGTGGGTTTTGTTCTGTGATTACTGGTGATATGAGTTATTGTTAGGGGGGAAAAAGTGATTAAATCATTGAAATTTTGTTTGTTTGGATGGCAGGAGACGGTTCATTATGATGGTTCATGTTAGTCGATCCTGAGTCATTTCGGGACCAAGGCTTTGTTGTTGTTGTTGTTGTTGTTGTTGGATTGAAATTGATGGAGTATTGGATGTTCTTTTCATGGTGTGGAAACTGTTAGAAGTAGCTTTCTTGCTTTCAATATCTGAAATGGCCATATCTGAACTTTTTGTCCAGAACTCTTAAGAAGAATTTAATTTGGGTTTTGCTTTTAAGTTTTGAGTTGTTGAAAATTTTGCTTCTTTTGGTTTGATTTGTTGGAATTTTGTGTTATTTACAGTTGTAATCGGTGTTGCACAGACACTTCTTTTAGTAGCCTCTCTATGTGTGTGCGTGTCCATTTCATTTTTTTCCCCTATTTGTAGGGCATTTTATGAAGGTTATATTTTAGGGATAACATTTTCCATATCTGTGTCCATGTCCAATTTCCGTATCTCTGCAACATAGGTTGCAATGTTCATTTGAAAACTTGGAGTAGGGTGAACCTGTGTCTAATCGTTCTTTGCTTAGGATTTAATACTGTTTGATTTTTTTAGCAGCTGAAAAGGGGTACCCGTGGCATCTGAATTGTTGCAAGACTAGTATTTTGGCCCCTAAGCTTCATTTCTTGACACATGATAATCCTTGAACTTTAGATTATTGTGAGGTTAAAGTCCAAGTTTTAATAAAAATCCATTAAAATATTTACTGAAACCATGTAATTGGTTAAGTTTGGCTCAACCATTGGCTGTGTCCATCTGCTATTCATGTCACTAAACATTGTGGTCAAATATGTACTTTACCCTCATATTTTCGTTATTTTGAACAGTTTTTGCTCAACTTTTTGTGCAGCACTTTGTAAAAGAATTTAATTTGGGTTTCTCTTTAAGGTCGAGCTGTTGGAAATTGTTGGTTCTTTTGGTTTGATTTATTGGAATTTTGTGTTATTTACGGGTTGCACAGTTACTCCTTATAGTAGCCTGCATATTTGTTTGCGTGTCCGGCGTCTTTCATTTTTTCTAGTTGTGTGCGTGTCCGGTGTCTTTTAGAGATAATATTTCCCATATCCGTGTCCATGTACATATTCTGTGTCCGTGTAACATAGGGTGCAATGTTCATTTGAAAACTTGAATTAGGGTGAACCTGTGTCTAATTGTTCTTTGCTTAGATGCTTTGATTGTTTTAGAGGCTGAAAAGGGGTAAAATAAATCCATGATTCGTGGCATCTGGATTGTTGCAATACTAATATTATGCCCCCTAAGCTTCATTTCTTGACATGATAATCCTTGAACTTTAAGTTATTGTGAGGTTAAAGTCCAAATTAACAAAAAAGTCCGTTAAATAAAGTACTGAAACCATGAAAATGGATATGTTTGGCTCAACCATTGACTCTGTCCGTTTGTTATTCTCACTAAACATTATGGTCAACAGCGTATTTTACCCTCATCTTTTTGTTATTTTTAACAGTTTTCTGGGATTTTTATGTTAAATTAATGTAAAGTTCAAGAATTTTATGTCAAGAAATGAACCATAATGTTTGTATCGCTATAGTTCATAGGTCATGGATGTAATTTAACCGGTTGAAAAGCAATGCTACTTTTGGTTCCAGAGATTTTTTTTTTCGAATGCTCTTCTTAGTATTCAATTACTGGTTTCTCTCGTCTTTCAAAAAAAAAGATTTCTGGTTTCTCTCTCTTAGAAACTCCATTTAGCCGATAGTGGATTGAGATACTGTTGAAGATGGACTCTGCTTAAGGAACTTGTATCAAATTGGGGAAAATAGAAACGATCGTTTTTTTTTTTGTTTTCCCGATTATTCCATCATTTGCTTTCTTAGGAAGTTCTAGATGTTTCTTTTTGTTAACTTTGAGGAGGATTCCGTCTTATGTTGGCATTATTAGGTTTTATGGTTATGCAGCAATATCAGCCGAGTCTCGGGGAGTTGTGTCATCAGAGACTATTCAAAGAGCTTTTCGTGCAACTGAAGATGGCTTTACTTCTGTTGTGTCCAATCTATGGACTACTTATCCCCAAATTGCAACTGCTGGTACTTGCTGTTTAGTTGGAGTCATATGGAAGCAGACCCTGTTTGTGGCAAACTTGGGAGATTCTCGTGTCGTTTTGGGCAAGAAAGTTGGGAATACCGGAGGAGTTGCTGCTATTCAGTTATCAACAGAACATAATGCAAATCTTGAGGCTATCAGGCAAGAACTTAAGGAATCACATCCAAATGATCCTGAAATTGTTGTTCTCAAGCATGGAGTTTGGAGAGTGAAGGGTATTATTCAGGTTGTCTCATATACTCTCAAATTTTTCCTTGAGATAAAGTCAAATTGACGCATATGTCATGCATTATTGTATTCTCGGGTTTTTTCTGTTTAAAATATTATGTAGATGTTTTTGCTGAAGTTGAGAAACTTGCAACTACTATTCATAGGCTTTGGGTTATGAAATCTGAACCACAGTCAAAATAACATTGTTTTTAGCTTCAGGAGTTTTAGCTTCGATTGCCGAGAAACTAATAGACCATTTTGTTGTGTTTATCATATACAACAACATAAATTTCACCCTTTTGTTCCTTCTAATGTAGGATTTTGAGTAATTATGGATAAAATATATGCATATCAATTTAGGGTTATAAAAATATGATCCCCTAACTTTATTTCGTGATATAAAAGTTCATGAACTTTATATTATTTAACATTAAAGGGAAAAACAAAAAACTCCTTTTTGATGATGTCCTGGTATTAGGTATGTAGTCAAACTTGTTCAAGTCATCATTTTGTTAAATTTTTTTACCAACTTTCTTTGATTTTGGACTTTAATGTTAAATGGTGTAAAGTTCAAGGGTTGTGTCACGAAATGAAGTTTAAGAGCCATAATAATAGTAACTATAGTTTAAGACTTCAAGGGTCATGGCACGGATGTATTCTTCACAAATAGAATAAAGTAGATGTATATTTGATTATATAAATGTGGATATCTTATGCTCTCTACTATATTTATCCTCTGTCCCGATCTTATAAGTATGGAAATTGTATACTTCGATGCAGGTTTCAAGATCTATAGGTGATGTATATATGAAACATGCACAATTTAACCAGGAACCAATTAATGCAAAATTCAGGCTCCCTCATCCAATCGGTATGCCTATCTTGAGCGCCAATCCAACTATCCTTTGCCATCCACTCCAACCAAACGATTCCTTCCTTATATTTGCCTCTGATGGACTTTGGGAACACCTCAGTAATGAAAAAGCTGTGGATATCGTCCAAAGTCATCCTCGTGCAGTAAGACTTTTCTTTGCTTCATTTTTTTTTTTGTTTTGTTACTACGGCTCATCTACATGATAAAGTTCTTGTGCCTTTGTATTAGGCTATGTTCTTTATGACTGAACTGAACTGAAGTGCATTTGCTGAAGGAAATTAGTGTAACTGAACTGAATTGAAATAATTTATTGATAAGGCATAAAGAACAGGGCCTTAGCTATCCAATGCCTAAGATTTTAAAGCATGATAAGCTTCTTTCTTCACAACATGATTTACTGGAAAATTATGTTCTTATTGTTCAAAACTTGCTTGCTCAACAAGTCTGTAGAAAACTCGGGTGCGTTTTGTAAAGAAATATTTAGTTGATGGCTAAAGAACTTTGGCAGATGGGCTGTGTATGGTTTTGGAAAGTATTGGTTAAATTCATGCCGGGTTTACTTCTCAAAAGTGAACATACTTACTCTGTTAAGACTTTAATTTTTTCACACAACACATGCACTTCGTATAATTCGAGACAGTGTCCATATTCCTGTAAAGGGTAGACTAAGATCCTAAAAGAAGTATATTCCGGCCTGTGTTTTGCTTGAGATGCCGCAGTTAAACAGCTTTATCTTCTTGGGAGTATGGAAAGATTGATTTCATAATGGAACATGAACTTTCTGTTTCTGTGTGAAGTAATCGTTAACAGTCTCTTCAAAGCTAGCTTTTAATGCCATTTTTGTCCGATCCTTTAAATCAGTGGCCATGCTGGTGTAAAACGCTTGATAGCCTCTCTAGCTGTGTTGACTCTTCCTTCTTTCTTTCGTTCTATCATTGGATGTGTATAAAGTATAACCTTCATCCTCATGAACTTCTGTTAATGCAGGGAAGCGCGAAAAGGCTTGTCAAGGCAGCCCTCCAAGAAGCAGCAAAGAAACGAGAGATGCGATATTCAGATCTACGAAAGATCGACAAGAAGGTTCGACGCCATTTCCACGATGATATAACTGTTATTGTTTTATTCTTGAATCATGATCTTATATCCAGAGGCAGTGTCCAAGATCCTCCAATCTCCATTAGAAGTAGCCTGGAAAACTGATTTTATTTCGAGTTTAGTCGCACTTTTTTTCTCACTTACTCTGAATGTATTTTCAGAGGGTCATTGTGATGTTCTTCTTCCACTGGCAAAATATATACTGCTATGATCTATATGGATATAGAGATTGTACTAGTCAGATACTAATTTCTAAGCCCATTTATTATGAGAGGTTAAATTTGTATAACTGTTGTTTAGAAAATCAGTTTTGTTGAATGGCTTCATGCATATATATATATTTGCTCTTTGAACTTGTTCTAAGTTTTGAACATATGATTATTTTTGTCTGCGATAACCTTCTAATTTCAAAATTAATGTGTAGTTTTTGAATTTGTCCAAAAATTTCAACTATTCAGATTTGCAAATAAGGGTATGTGTCATGAATATTTTTACAAAACAGAGTATCTGAAATCACATTATTGAGTTATGGTGATATTTTTATATTTTAAATAACTTTTATCTATATATTAACCGAATAGAGTTGCAGATTCATAAGATGAACTTAACCATCAATTTAATTCGTTAACCGTAGGTGTAAAACAAATTTCAAACCATCAATTTAATTCGTTAACCGTAGGTGTAAAACAAATTTCAAAAAAAGTGTAAAACGTTCAAAATATAGGTTAAGATTTCGATTTAAAGGTCAGAAACGCCATAGAAAGCTATGCTTTACCGATATGTAAATTTATATTTTTCATTGTCATTAAAACGTAAAATTGTAATTTAGGATGACTCATTTTGAAAAAAAAAAAAAAAGTCATATCAGGTATTTCTATTTGCAAATTGTTAAACCACAAACCTTTACTTGCAAATGAAGTAATCCACAAACATTCGGATAACATGATATACTAATCCTAAAAGTTATCCCTAATCAATCCTTCTGCTCAAGTAATATGAACAATATTAGAAGCATATCATTATAAGAACTACGATGAATTAATTTTGATTTATATTTCAATCAAATACAAACTATTATTTAAATTTCGTCTCTCTCTATCTCCATATATAATTATCACTCAATTAATTAATTAATTATTGAAGTTGAGTTTATAATTATGGGTTGCGACGATTGTCTCCTTCTCTCAGTAAACATTATCGGTATCGTTTTCATCATCGGCACCGTAATTTATTGTTGTTTTTTTTGTACAAATTCTCTAACTGGGCAGCCGAACAATCAGCGGCGGCAAGCTGGCCGAAACGACATAGAATCGAATCAAGTTCAACCACAAAGGCAGCCGAATAATCCGCCTCATCAGAAAATTCAAGTGCTGATGGATTCTGTATTTGACAAAAATAAAACTAATAAGACTGATGATGATAAAGAATGCTCGATTTGCTTAGAAGAATTCAAGAATGGAGATAAATGCGGAGTTTTGAGTAGCTGCAAACATGTTCATCATAAAGTTTGTATCCAACTATGGCTTAATGGTGGTGACGAACGGAGTTGCCCTAAGTGTCGAGCTCCGGCTCATTAAGGCGACGTTCCTTTCCAGTTTTCAGAATTGCTATAATTAGGGTTTAAGTTCAAATCGCAAGGAACTTTTTGTGGGGTGAGATTTAGGAAACAACATAATCAGCAAAATTAAGCCAAAGTTATTAAGCAGTCAGAACTCATCGTTTCAACCCAACAAATTCAGTTCAGTTTTGTCTAGTAAAAGAGAACATGCCGCAAATTTTAGCTTCTTTTCTTACGAGAAAGTAGTGTCGCGGAGTTCTTTTAGTGTTCTTCAAGTAAGATTGTTTGTAGTTACTGGTTTTAATATTATCCTTAACTTTGGATTATTGATATATAGTTTATGTGATAGATTTTTTATTTCTATACTTTACTTTTATTAGTTCAAAACATCCATGTTATAAATATTTTACATATATAGCAAACAGATGCTCGACGTGAGCTCTGTTAGATATGATTCATATTATCTAAGGGGCTTTATCCCGGAGTAGAACACATGTGATAATGCAATATAAGCGGTACGATACATGGTTACTTTCATTTTTTTGTTTTCGGTAAGATTTCGAGTTACTCTATATATTTACATGTATTGTGTAAATCGATAACTCATTTGATTCATAATAAACTAGTCACTCGTGGCTCCCGAAGACGTAAGCAATATTTGCCGAACTTCGTTAACAAATAATGTGTCGTTTATTACTTTTATATCTTGATTGTTAGCTTGATTAGAAACAATCTCTCATTCTAATATCTAATCAGATTCTTGTAAATCAATTAGATTTTCTCGTCAAAGACGAGAGAGATTATAGAGTGATCCCAAAGTACTTGTTAAAACAAGTACTACATGAACTATTTAATCTTTGGTGCATGTTTTTATTGCGAATGTCCTATTCTTTATAGCTAAAATTTACTGAACTGAAAGTTTTGATAATGCATAAATAATATGGCCTAACTTAATTTACTTACGTGTTTGAATCTATTTCATCTGTGAATGATTATTGAATTCATAGAATATTTTATATATGTTTCACTAAATTTATCTTTGTAGATTTTCAACGGTGTTATGGACTATTAAATGGACGACAATGAATCCCAAATATTAAGGTTATGCAATGGAAATGTTAGTTCCAAAATAATAGGATAGAACACGAATTCTTTTTTAGAATTTCACTTTTTTCGATTTTGGGATTCAAACCCAAAACCCCACGCTCAGCCTATAAGAATAATTGATATACATACATGTACTCACAATTGATTCATAATGTGTATATTACTCTTGAAATACCTTTATTTTATTTTATTTTTCGGATGTGCTTGTGTAATATGAAATCCCAATAAAACTTGGATTTCGATTTAATTATGATTGTATTCTTATAAAACTAGGATTTGAATTCATATAATTCAATCCTCGACCAACTAGGATTTGAATTTCGACTCTATAAATACACATTATTATGATTATTACCATTGATATCATCACTCCATTGATTATACGAGTTTGAATTACAGTTTACAAAAGAAAGATTTCGTAATTAAATATGAATGTTCTTTTCGTGCTAGTGGTTAATGTTGCTGAATTTTCAATCCTCTTCGGCATTTGTTATTTTTGTTATTATTATTTTTACCGAAAACCATCACAAGCTCGGTTAAACGACATAGAAGCCAACCACATTCCACCGTCTATGCAGCCAAATAATCCATCGTCGACAGTACCACTTGACCTGGCATGGACCCGAACCCAGACCCGGACAGCCGACTATCAAATCCAATCCGTAATCTATGGTGTTTATACAAATAACGACATTAGCATTAATAATGAATGCTCAATTTGCTTAGATGAATTGAAGAGTCAAGATAACTGTGGAGTTTTGATTAGGTGCAAACATGTTTATCATAAATTTTGCATCAACGTATGGCTTGCTATTCAGGATGAAAGATGCCCCGGAGTAGAACCAAGTTGCCCCGTGTGTCGGGCTCCGGTTTGCGCTTGAGTTTGCGCTGATCTCAACTTTTGATTGAAGTTGTTGGAAGTTATCGTATAAGAATCCTCTATCAGTTACTATAAGAAATCTTGATACTATAGATATGAATTATTTTGATGCTAAAATTTAAGTTGAAAGATAGATAAAACATGTATAAAAATGTAAATGTTCTTATTTTTATTTATTAATTTGTTTGCTGTTGTTCTTAAATTTTTACTTATAAATCTCTGTTTAAACTAGTTTATGAATAGCAAATATGTATATCCAAACCAACTCATAATGCAAGTTTATTCGCTTTCTTGAGCTGCTCATATATGTTCAGTTCTTCTATTTAACTTTCAAAATTTGAAATCTCAGCCACCTCTTCCAATTTATTATTTTTTCTAGTTTATATGAGTTGGATTTTTATTTTTCTCTACGAATTAAACTTAATTTTGAGTTTAAATGATTTGATTTGAAGTTCTTAAACACTCAAGTAAATTTTAATTAATCTTTCAATTCATCATTATTATGGCTATTAATATGGCTCCGTCCTTTATAGCTTAAATTCAGCTCAACAATAAATTCAGTTCAACAAATTTTTAATGCATTCATCTAATTTGTTATCTACTTTTTAAACCAAAAAAAGGAAAAAGAAAAATTGAGAGAGAACTGAACTGAATTTATTAAACTAAATTGAGTATATTTGGGTGAATAACTAGGGAATTTTGTTGAATTTGACTAAACTGAATTTGATTGAACTGAACTTAACCGATCTGAACTTTATTTTGCTGAAAATAAACCATAAAGAATGCAGCCTCAATGTTAAATCATTGGTTGAAAACACTTTTATCCAATATCATTATCATGTAGATGTTCTTGGTTATGATTAAAATATTACATTTTATTCTCTGCAATTTTATTTCATGTCCACTTGTTGCTCTTACGTTCTATTATGTCACACCCATTTAATATTAGGTCATTATATACCCATCAATTTTGTTTGGATTCATTCGAAACCACAAATCACATGTGTCGTCGAGAGTTGTTCTAATATCAATTGTAAGTTTAATCAAATATCATGTTAATATTGTCATCTTTTTTATCCCAAATGTGATATGTTTAGCCTCAATGGTTTAAATTATATAAGTTTAATCATATATACATGTGTTATCAATAGTCTCGATAAGATGTAAATTACTCTTTTGAGTACCTAAATTACTCCCCAGTTCAAATCCCAATTACAGTTGGATTTCGATTTAGTTGTGATTTTATTCCTATAAAACAACGATTTGGATTGATATAATTCAATCCTAGACCAATTAGCATTTGAATATCGAGTCTATATATACTAAAAAAGATTATATTATCATCACTCCATAATTAATTGATTAAGAGATTGAATTACAATTTACAAAACAAAGACTTCGTAAATTAATGCTGTTTTAGCTGCTGTTTTATGTCTCATTTCTGAGTTTTTACCCGTGGCCATCATTTGTTTTCTTTGTCATTTTTGTCGAAAACCACCGCCATGCCGGAATGACTTAGAAGCCGGCCAGATTTCACCATCGACGCAGCCAAATAATCCACAGTCCACAATACCACTTGACTTGACCTGGACCCGGACCCATACCTGGAAAGTTGACTGGCAAATTCAAGTTGTGGTGTATGGTGTTTATAGTAACATCAACATTTATGAATGCTCAATTTGCTTGGATGGATTCAAGAGCGAAGATAAATGTGGAGTTTTGATTAGTTGCAAACATGTTTATAATAAAATTTGCATCGACCAATGGCTTGCTATTCAGGATGAAAGATGCCCTGGAGTAGAGCCAAGTTGCCCCGTGTGTCGGGATCCAGTTCGCGCTCGCACTCGCGCTGATCTCAATGTTTGATTAGATTCGTTGGAAGTTGTCGTATTTGAATAATCGATTAGTTGATGTGTAAGAAATTTTGATACTACATATATGTAGCTAAGAATTATTTGATACAAAAAATTAAGTTGAAAGATAGATACAAGATGTGTAAGAATATATATGCTTAATTTTTATTTGTTTTTGTTATCAATCCCTGTGTAAATAGCTTATACATGGATGGTAAATATTTATGTCCAAACCAACTTTTAAAGAGCGGGTTTGAACAGACTAAATGGACAACAAGCTCGTCGCGAACGGATATACGTTTTCGCTCTTTGTCTCGTACTTCAATTCTTTCATTTCACAATGCTAATATGTTCACTTTTCTATTTAACTTACAAAATTTGAAATCTTAAACCCTCTCTTCTAAGGCCCTATTCTTTTTGGCTGAACTGTATAAAGCTTAACTGAACTGAATTGAAATTCCTGAATAGAACTAAAATTGCTTAACTAAATTGAAATTATAAATCAAAAATAACAGAGCCTTAAAGTGATATTTGGGTTCGAAATTTGCTATGGCCTTAAGTGCATTTCCTTTTCTCAATTATCGTATTGAGAGTGCACTAAGAATCGTCTATAACTTTTAGTTTAAAGGATTTAAAGTTCTTAAACACTCAAAGTAAACTATAACTGAAGTTCCAATTTATTGTTTCTTATCCTCTGAAATGTAGAAGAAATAACAAAATTTTAATAAGTGAAAATAAAAAAGACTATTCAAACCTATTTTTGAATTTGAAAAATGTGAAACTATGTTTTTGTTAAGATATAATGCAATTACGAAAACGGAAAAACAAACAAAAACACGCAAGAATTGTTGACCCAATTTGTCACTCAGTGTGAATGATTAAGTCTGAGATCAATACCAAGTAAGGATATTTTACTATGATGTTGGAATAACGACTACAAGCAAAGAGACATATTTATACTCCTCTACAAACCTTAACTGTCCTACTAAAACGCCTAAATTGGGGCCTAATATTGGAGTAGCGCGTAATAGATTGCGCGTAACAGTTTATTAACCTACTTTTTAAGCGGAAAAAGTGAAAACTAGGTGTTAAAGACATGATAAGTTGTAGTATTTTGATCCAATATTGAGTAGATGTTCTTCATTTTGATTAAAATATTATATTTTGATCTTTTTGTAATTTTAATACAGTGTTTTTTTCTCTATTTTTATTTTTTTAACGTCAAATTCATTTTCATGCCTACTCAGTGCACATATTTTCTATCATGTCACTATCCCAAATATCAGCTCAAATGTGCTACATTGAGCCTCAAGGATTTAAATTATATTAGTATGTGATTCACTCTTCTTCACTGCAAACTCTAGCCACTCTTTATCCATTTCAAGCATTGCTCAACCTTTCACCCGACCTATATATTTTATTGATGTTTCATAAATTATATTTTTGTCTTTTCTTTCTCCTCCTCCTTTCTTTTCATGGTTGTTCAAAGTGAATTTAGTATTATTTTATTAATAAAATAATCAAATAGAGAGGACAATAGGGAGTGTGGTTGGAGCATGCACAAAAATCAAGACAATTCATTTTAGAGAAGTATTTGTTTATTAGTATTTTGAAGAGTAGAATAGGGAGGATGGTTGGAGATGCTCAATGGGTTGAGATTGAGAATGATATAATTCCTAAAATAGTGGGATGAGACATCATTAGGGCATAAAAATATATAAATTATCAATGTAGTAAAATACCCTATAAGCTAGTCGGATGACTAAGATTTCTTAGGAAATAATTAAGAAAATATAGTTGGAGAACTATTTGGGAATAAGTTGGATTTTGAGCGCATAGATAAACGATATACTCAATTAAAATCAACCATGCGTTCATGCAACCTTCATTTACAATATTGTGTGTTATCGATCACCTAGATAAGGTGAAAATTACTCTTTGAGTACCTTAATACATAATAAACTTTTTGGTCCATTTATTTTAAAAAATGTATAATGAAGTCTTCATATTTTAGCATAATTAACTTCATTTTTGTTCTTTTGTTTATTTTTTAGATTTTTAACGTAACATATTTAAAAAAAAAATTCAAGACATTTATACTGACATATAACATGAGTTTGTGACTCTGTTATGTCTTGTCTGTCTGTTTATACCGAAATATGAAGATTACAAATCTGAAAAAGATAAACAAAATGACTAAAAAGTTAATTATATTAAAATCTAGAAATCTTATAATATATTTTTCCATCAAACAATGTATTATGGAAAAATATAACACTTTAAAATTATTCATCCATGTGTAATATGGAATCCTAAATCCCAATTACACTTGGATTTCGATTTAATTATGATTTTTTTTATCTTATAAAACTAGGATTTGGATTCATATAATTCAATCCTACACCAGCTAGCATTTGAATTTCGACTCTCTATATATAAAACTACTATTATTATTATTATTGCTCCGTCAATTAAGAGTTTGAATTACAAAACAAAGACTTCCTAAGTTAAATATGAATGTTCTTACATTATGTCTAATATCAATTACTCTTTTTAGCTCGAATATTTTTGTCTTTGTGTGTTTATTTTATTTTGAAAGAAAAAGAATGCGATCAACTGGTCGGACCAACATAGAAGCTGGGCAGATTCCACCGTCAACGCGACCAAATAATCCACTCAACCTGACGTCAACTCGAATCCAAACCCGGACAGAAAAGTGGCAAATTCAAGTCGTGGACTATGGTCTTTATGATAACAATAGTATTAACAATGAATGCTTAATTTTCTTGGATGAATTCAAGAGTGAAGATAAATGTGGAGTTTTGATCAGATGTAAACATGTTTATCATAAATTTTGCATCGACCAATGGCTTGCTATTCAGGAAGAAAGATGCCCTGGAGTAGAACCAAGTTGCCCGGTGTGTCGGGCTCCGGTTCGCACTCATACTCGCGCCAATCTCAATGTTTGATTGAATTTGTTGGTACTAAATATAATCGCTTAGTTGATTTACAGGAAATTTGATAGTGTATATATAGATAAGAATTATTTTTATTTTTTTGGTAACAAGGAGGGGTTATGAACTCCGGATAAATAAAGAATTATTTGATGTAAAATATCAAAACTCTATCGACTCTTGCAATTCATTGTTTTTTTCTATAATTTTATTTGATTTTTCCATTTGAGATTTATGGGTCTTTTAAGTAGATTTTTTCTCAGCTAGTATTTAGAAGCTAATCCTCTCATGGAACTGATAATTGGTATTGGACTTTTACTAGTGCAGGGATATATTCGGTGAAATCAGCCTATGATTACATTGCTGCTAAGCATATTGAGGCTACTGATATTTCTAATCAGTTCGATTGGGGTATTATTTGGCACTTGAGCGTTTCTGAACGAATCCGGTTTTTCTTTGGTGTGTCGAACACGATAAAATCTTAACCAATGTTAACCGGGTTAAAAGGCATTTGAGTGTGTCGGATGCTTGTAGCTTCTGTGGTTATTCCCGAGTCACGATCCATGTTCTTCGGGACTGCTCAAGAGTCTAGATGATTTGGAATGCTTTTGTTCCTAGTTGGATGAGGCATGATTTTTACTACTGCAATATTGATGAGTGGATTACAGTGAATTTGTCTTCAATGGATCACACTTTCGGTCATGCTCGACCTTCTTTGTTTTTCTTTTCTATTTTTTTGTTTCTGTTATGTGTTGTTTTTTTTTTAACAAAAAGTTTAGCTAAAGATAAGTCTATCCACAGTTTATTTGGGGTGTTTTAACCCTCCTCTTTACAAAAAAAATAAAAAATAAAAATCAAACTTAATATCTAGTTTTAAACAATTTAAAATTAGCTTTCAAAAAAAAAAACAATTTAAAATTAGAACAAGACTCAAATAAACTTAAATTGATATCATAATTCATTCTTATATTTTAGAATAAATAATAAAATTTTAAAAGTTGGAATACATAAGCAAATTATACAATTCATCCACACTTGTTATGTTTCCTAAAAATAACAAAGTTTACTAATATTTTGTCTTTCAGAAACAACTAAATATCATATGTGAAGAGTGTTGTTATAATATCACTTAGAATTGAATATTATCCTGATAACTTGGCGAAAAATAATCTCTCTCGGATGACGTCAGACCTACAAAACAGAACCGGCGACGGTTTCGCCGGGTAACACTCCGACGCCCAAGTCAGTAGGTTTCTTAGAGAAAGAATACAGAAAAGCCAAGTAATTGAGATTGTACCTTGTATGTTGATTAATACGTTATATATATAGGCTTTTATGAGGATTTTGTGTCCTAAAGGACTCCTATTCCTCTTTGGATCAATCCGTAGTTAATAAGGTAATAGAATAGCAGAGAGATTCTAATTCCTTAAAACATGGGATTTCATGATAAATCATCTTCCTAAGTAGTAGAGATATTGGCGAACCACGCTTTACGCGGGTCGAGTCTTGTGGCGAATAACGTCTTTTTGCGGATTATCCTTCTCGGCGGATGGAGAAATATCCCTCTTTCCGCGGATCCTGGAGTAGTACGCGAGTCCCTTCTTAGCGGAGGCGGGACGATAGGCGGGCCAATATTAGGCTCTAATCAATGGGCTTGAAGCTATGGACCATTCAAAGCCCAATAACAATTTTGGTTGTTATCATATCCTTATATCATCAACATGCAAACAAAGTACGTATTTTTTTCCGGTTATGATATATGCAGTCTTAGAGTTGTATATAAGCATTAAATACAAGTGAATTTATTTTTTTATTTGATGTTTTTACATTTATTAACTATTATTTTCAAATCTATTTATGGAATAATATAATAAAAATTTAATATATACAAATTGTCATAAAAAAATAAAAGTATCAATTATTTTAGAGTTAGATCATAATTTTTAAATTAGAGATCCTAAACCATGAACCTTATACCCTAAACTTACAAACTGTAAACCCTAAACTCGAAATTGGTGAACCCGAAACAATAAATTGTTGAACCTAAATCATAATTATTGAACCTAAACTACATACTATAAACCCTAACCCAAAATTGGTGAATCCAAGATCCTATTTATTGAACTTAAACTAGTACATACACTTAATCCTAAATAAATCCTTAGTTCTAATTATTGGACCCTAAACTCAAGATCCTAAATCCTAAATTATTGAAATTTTAACCCTAATTTTGATAATTTGGATTGTATTAGATTTTGTAGATTTAGATTATTTTGTTAACATAAATAAATTTGAAATAAATAGTTTAAATATGCAAGTCTTAAATATAAGATAATATTCATATGCATTTAATTCTAAGAGCTGTATATATCAAAACTTTATTTTTTTTTATAAACAACTTGTACATATTTTACTGTCTGAGTTTAGTTTAGTAGGTAGCTAACCTGACATTTTTCAGTTGATACAAAATCATTTTGCCTTATGTAACATATTAACTCGAAAAATGATACGAATGTTCAAAATTATTATAATATTTACTCATATTTTTATATATCACGATTGTTAACAAATGTAAAAAAAGGTTTACAATTGTTATTTTAAAAAAACAACAACTCGAACAGCCAATATCAAACTAACAGACTTCAAACATGATATCCATAGACTTTTGGATAATTAATATCATTATACGAATCAAAAAATGATAACGAACAATATTTGATAATACCACCATATTCTTCTATACATTTTAAAGCCAACATCACTATATGTATATTGTAAAATTACGTGTGACACACGAAAACGACATATATCAATACAGTAAAATATTTTATAAAAATAACTTTTCAATTATTATACAAATAGTCTGCCTTAAGTGTTAAAAAATATTGATGTTTAACCTCTATTTAGTAATAACTTTCAAATTATTATACAAATTGTCTAATCTCAAGTATACATTATTATTACTCCCTCAATTCTTTTCTATATGACGTTTTTGGATTTTCAATTTGTTCCTTTTTATATGACGTTTTACATTACCAATGCATTTTTGTTACTAATTTTCCAAAATTACCATTATTTATTGATAAGAGATACTCCCTCCGTCCCAAATTGATAGACAATATTTCTATTTTGGTTGTCCCATAATATAAGCATTTTTCTATTTTTAAGTGGTAGTTAAGAGTTAAATAGTCCAAAATACCCTTATTTTGTCACTTTAGTTAATTTCTTTTTCATATTTACGAGGCTACTTTTATTGATCCCAATATTGATTAATTTCATTCAACCAATAGAATAACAAGACACTTGAATCAAGACTATCATCATTAATTACATTAGATTTATTTCATTAATTTATTAACGGTATATTAGTAAACATGTATGGTTTTAACTAATTTTCTTAATTACCGTGCAAATGAAAAATTACCTATCAATTTGGGACGGAGGGAGTATGTTAAATAGTTAATGCAAATAAGACTTAAACATTAAAGAGATAGAAAATTTCTGCATAGAAAATAATGATATAAAAATGGTAAATTAGTCATTTTATTACTCTAATTAATGATTTATTGGTTTTGGTGAACAACTTTAAAAGACATATAAAAAGAATGGATGGAGTACATGTTAATACAATTATGCAACGAACATTGATAAATTGATTAGGATTACACTTCCGAAATAACACGACACAAAACACAAAATTTCATGTCCACCTTTTACCCGACTCCACCCGATCCGACCGGATTATATGGTAAATTGTGCGAAGGAGTAGGGGCATATAGGGCATTGCGTGTTTTAACCAGTCCAACGGAGTTCTCTCATCAGTCCTCTACGTTGGGTCAAATTTGACTCATATGAATCGCTTTTCTTCTCCGATCATGTTCTCCGCCGTGATACGGCGGAACTTCCCATTTCCGCCGTACCTTTTGCTCCTCACACTGACTCTCCTCCTCTCTCTGTCCAACGCAGCTCCTCAGGCTTTCCGGCGAGATCCCGGCCATCCTCAGTGGCACCACGGCGCTTTTCACGATGTTAGAGATAGCGTCCGATCAGACGTCCGCCGCATGCTCCATACTCGCGCCGAGGTTAGGTTTTTGCGATCAATACTCGATTTCCTCGCCGGAGCTGTTGAATTTATCGTAATCGATGATTTTTTGTTGCTTTAGGTTCCGTTTCAGGTTCCTTTGGAGGTAAACGTTGTTCTGATTGGATTCAGCGGTGACGGAGGTTATCGATACAGCTTAGATACTCATAAATTGGAGGAGTTTCTAAGAACTAGCTTTGTATCGCATAGACCTTCGTGTCAAGAGACTGGCGAGCCTCTCGATATTGAGCATCATGTCGTTTTTAACGCGTTTCCGGTGAGTAATCTTCCATTAGGAAGCTTAATCAGTTTAATTGAGTGTGAATTGTTGAGCATCATGTCGTGTTCAATGCGTTTCTGGTGAGTAATCTTCAATTAGGTAGCTTAATCAGTTGAACTAAGTATGAATTGTTGAGCATCATGTCGTGTTTAACGCGTTTCCAGTGAGTAATCTTCGATTAGGAAGCTTAATCACTTCAATTAAGTATGACTTGTTAAGCATCAGGTCGTGTTTAATGTGTTTCCGGTGAGTAATCTTCAATTAGCAAGCTTAATCACTTCAATTTAGTATGAATTGTTAAGCATCATGTCGTGTATAATGTGTTTTCGGTGAGTTATCTTCAATTAGCAAGCCTAATCAGTTTAATTGAGTATAAATTGTTGAGCATCATGTCATGTTTAATGCGTTTCTGGTGAGTAATCTTCGATTATAAAGCTTAATCACTTCAATTAAGTATGAAATGTTGAACATCATGTCGTGTTTAACGTGTTTCCAGTGAGTAATCTTCAATTAGGAGTCGTAATCAGTTTAATTGAGTACGAATTGTTGAGCATCATATCGTGTTTAACGTATTTCATGTGAGTAATCATTGAGCGTCATGTTCTGTTTAACGCATTTCTGGTGAGTAATCTTAGGAAGCTTAATCACTTAAATTAAGTATGAATTGTTGAGCATCATGTCGTGTTTAACACGTTTCTGGTGAGTAATCTTCAATGAGGAAGGTTAATTACTTCAAATTATGTATGAATTGTTACTGAATATCGTTGTTCTTGCTATAGGCTGGGCAGCCGGAATTGATTGCACTCGAGAAGTCATTGAAAGAGGCTATGGTTGCTTCCGGGACAGCGAGAGAGGTGAGTAGGGCTTCAAATTATTAGCTCTTGTTGTAGATGTTGGAATTGTTCTCAAGGATTTATCTGATTATTAGCTTTTGTATTAGACGGATTTTGGAAGGGAGGTGCCTCTGTTTGAGGTGGAGGCAACGGTTGTGGAGCCTGTGTTTAAGAGATTGTATTCTTACATATTTGATTTGGAGACTGTCGGATACAATGTCAAGGAGAATGATAGACCGGCTCCTAGCGCAATCTTTATTGTCAATTTTGATAAGGTATTGCAATATGGTAAAGTTGAGGTTAATCATTCCAATTGTGATCTGAATGACATGTATTCTGGTTGAACTAAAATGATATGATGTTTTTCAATCCCTCAATCATCTCTTTTACAGGTAAGGATGGATCCTAGAAATAAGGAAATTGATATTGACAGTTTGATACACGGTGAAATCAAAAAGTTAACAGAGGAAGAGATGGCTAAACAAGAGGGAGATTATATTTACCGTTATCGATATAATGGCGGAGGAGCATCTCAAGTTTGGTTGAGCTCGGACAGGTGTGGATATAGCTGACCTGCTTGTTTATCTCGAGACTGAAATTTGTTATATATGAATATTAGAATCATGTCATTCGAAATGGTTCTGGCCTTCTGCTTGATTTTCCCTCATATTTTATATTAATAGGAAATCTATTCTATCTCCTAGATACTGAACAATTCCTCTGAGAAGATCCATTGATGCTTTTTACAAAGTCTAGAAAGCTCTAGCTGGATGCAATCCTCTAATTGCATTTTGAAGATCTTGTATTTGTTTTTCAACCTCATAACCTATAGGTTAAACTCGATCAACCTTACTGGCATCTTGGCTCAACTTATGTTTTCTTACTATTTGATTATTCCTGTAGATTGACAAATATTTTGATCCAAATATATGAAGTATGCAGATGGATTCTTGAATAAAAATAGTACTGGGTTTTATTTACAGAAATGCTAAATATATAGAAGTGAATTGTGCCACTTGGAAGAGTGAGTGTATATTTGTTTTTTGGTGTTGGTTTACTTGGTCGGGCTTACCTTCTATTGCAAGTGATAGTGTTACTTGCTTAGTGCGTGCAGTGATAAACTAATTTTCTGCTTTGCTTAACTTTTGCTCTAATGAGAATGATTAATGTTAATTTCTACTTATTGTCAGATTAAAAACAGTGCACATAATGCTTTTCATAGTTCAAATACTTCTTTTTAATTTGAGTATTTATCGTTGTCAGTGGATTTGGTATTTAAGTAGAGCCTAGTTAAGGTTTTTGTGATAGTATGCATTTTCTCGAAATAAATGCCAGTGGAGAAATATTTGTGAGAATAACTGGCAACTAAAGCCTACACTCTTTTTTTTTCTTTTTTACATTTCATTATAGTCGTTGCGTGCATTTTCTGTGTAAGTTTGTAGTTTGAGTCCTGAAATGCTCCCACCCTTCTGTTCCGCTCACCCCCACACTACCATTCTCTTGAGGATCTAACTTTCTTACTTTAATATCCAGGTTTGTTGTGATTGACCTGTCAGCTGGCCCCTGCACTTATGGGAAGATTGAAACTGAAGAGGGTAGTGTCAGCTCTAGAACATTGCCACGGATACGTAACATGTTGTTTCCAAGAGGTGTAGGAGCACTTAGTGATCATGCTTCTCCTGATGTTTTTGTTGGGCAAGTTGCTAATTTGGTAGCAACAACAGTTGAACATGTCATAGCTCCAGATGTTAGGTACTTCTATGGCATCATCTTTACTCAATGAAGTATGTTCTGGATTTGAGTACCTTCTTGCCCCATATTAGTCCATGATTCTGTATATCTTGCAGCTAATTTGTTTTACGCACTCTGAATTCAGGTTTGAGACTGTTGATCTGGCAACTAGATTACTAATACCAATCATTGTGCTCCAAAACCATAATAGATATAATATTATGGAGAAGGGTCATAACTACAGCATAAACGTTGAAGAAATTGAATCAGAGGTGAGCTATTTTATGAGGAAATTGTTGTTTGTTTGGATTTGTTGGATAATATTAATCCCAAAATAATGTATTTGGTCTGCTTTTAGTATATTTTAAAAACTTAGGCTGTGTTTAGTTAGCTTGTTAATGCTGCCTTTTCTGCTGTCTTTCATTTGAAAGCAAAAGGCAGTATTGGATAAGAATTGGTTTCTGATGAATGAAAAAAATTTAAAACAATTTTCTGTTTGGTTAGTTAATTTGTACTGATGTGGAGGATTATTTACTTTCAGTGCATATCTCATTATTGTTTTCGCATATAACAATTAAAAAGGAAAGGAAAGGCTGAAACATTGCATGATTGTAGGATCAAAACTTTGCTTCCGTGGTGATGCTCAATGATTTGAATTTAGGAATGAAGTATGAGTCCGTTCATAGTATAGTAAAAAGGCAATCACACTCTTAAATTGTAGGAAAGCCTGCACTTTTTTTCGGTATTGTGTAAACTTTGAAGGGGGTCAGGGTTTTCGGTGTTTGAACCCTGACTTCTTGCAGTCTGAGGCATGCAGTCAGCTAATGTGCTACTGATTTTTATGCGTTTCTGCACATTACAAAGGACCTACACATATACCTTGAAAATTTGTATAAAATGAATGGTGTAATTACAACTTCATAATGCAGCACATGAATTTTAACATTTAAACTCAATGTCTCTTAAGAATTTGGTCTTTGAAACACCTTTACATTTTAATATCATCTGTTTTTTGAGCTTTTCAGGTGAAGAAGATAGTTCATAATGGGCAAGATGTTGTAATTGTAGGTGGTTCACATGCATTGCATCGCCACGAGAAGTTGGCTATTGCAGTTTCAAAAGCAATGCGTGGGCACTCCCTGCAAGAAACTAGAAAAGATGGACGTTTCCATGTTCATACCAAGACATATCTAGATGGTGCTATACTTAAAGAAGTAGGTTTTTCTTGTACATGCAATTACTTTATCAAATCCATGTATTTGTGATGCATTTTTTTTTTGTCAAAGACCTAATTGTTTCATTATTGCATATTCTTATTTGGTAAATGGAGATCTGGGATACTCTTGGCTTTATTATTGGAATGCATGATTTTCAAGGCACCACTATTGCAAAGTAATTTTAATGGCAGAAAGAGCTAATTTCTGATGCTCACCAGATGGCCTATTTCTTGAGTTCTGTTTAGCTTCAATCCTGTTGGGTCATATGTCAAACTTGACTTGGTTACTTTTCCTTGTTTTGTTCTACTTGCATTTGTCTTGTTAGGAAGTCCATGAATATACTTCTACTTGAAGACTTCAACTTATCCTGCAGTTTTATGTATTCGCTTGTCCTTGATTAAATGTTCTTGGAATTGCTCACCGCAGGAAATGGAGCGGTCTGCTGATGTGCTTGCTGCAGGTTTAGTTGAGATGGCCGATCCATCTCTTTCAAGTAAATATTTTCTCCGTCAGGTTTGTTTATAATCTTACAAGATACTACTGTTATAGATGACGAGAATAGTATAAAAGAGAACCTTTGTCCTTTAATGACTGTCTTTTAGACTTCTACTTGATATGGAAGAAAAATAGTTATTTATTTTTGTTCTTTTTCTCTATGTATGATTAAGTGAGTTGTTTTTCTCAGAACTGGATGGATGATGATGGTGAAAGTGACTCCATCCTTAAGCACAAACCTCTTTGGGCTAGTTATGATTCTAGACATGTGAAAGAGAAGAAGCCTAAGAAGAAGGAAGAACCGAAAAAACACGGGGATCTGTACCGTACTTATGGAACAAGAGTTGTACCAGTGTAAGCATGCACCATCTGTTTCGATTGTTGTCATAGACCAGTTGCATTGTATGATCCTTGAATTTCGAAATAATATCGCACTACAATTTTGTCAATTTAGACAATAAGATGAGGGAAAATCGACTAAGGTGGTTTGACCGTATAAAAAGAAGGGCGAGTGATGCGCTGATTAGAAGGCTTGAAAAGTGGCAAGAGGAGGATGGTGAGGGGTAGGGGAGGCCTAAGCAAACTTGGAAAAGAGTGATTGAGAGTGATATGAGTTTATTAGGGATTGAGGAAAATATGGTGGTAGATAGGACGGAGTGGCGGGAGAGAATTTATGTCGCTGATGCAACTTGAACTTTACGGTCTTTATGATGGTTCATGTTAGCAGACCCCGAATCATTGCGGGACTAAGGTTTTGTTGTTGTTGTTGTTGTTTGACAAAATTATTGCTATTCAGTCTTAGTTTTGATCATACTTAAGGTAACATTGTGTTTTGTGGTTTTTCTTGCAGCTTTGTGCTATCGTTGGCTGATGTGGACCCATACCTTATGATGGACGATGAAAGTTTTGTCTGGACAAGTAATGATGTTGTCATTGTACTTGAGCATCAACATGAAAAGATACCTCTAAGGTGAGTGACAGTAAGCATGCTGTACTACTTAGTTGTGTAACTGGTCTTCTCTTCACTTTTAGAAACCAGTTGGTGTCACAACTCATAACTAATGACCTTATACCTGTGTATCTAGTGTTTCTTCTTTCAACTTCTGGATCTCCCTCACAATGAGATTTCGCTTATGCTCTTCTCCCACATTTTCTTCAATAGATTTGGCTTTTGCTTCCACCAATTTCATTCTGTCGACAACTGTTGATTCAGCTAATAGAATTACTAATCATATTTATGTAATGAGCATTTATCAAAAACATGTTAATGTCCATCTTACGTCCTTAAGCATCAATATTGCAAATAGTCTTCCAAAATATGGCTATCATTTCTATTATTTGTTGCTGTTATGAATTTACCATTTCTATAATATATTGCACAAATGATATTGGTTCACCTACTTCCCAAGAGAAGATTGTGCATATTGATCCTCATTGTCCTATAGCATGTGGACAAGATGTTTTCCTAACTGAATGATGACACCACTGCTTTAGATTGCTCAACGATACTCAACTTGAATTGTAAAACTATGTGAGGGCTAAGCAGCATTTCAGAAAACAGTTAACTCTTCTCTTACAATTTTGAAATATAATGCATATCCTATAAAGAAGCAGCTAGGTTGCATTATGCATTATTTCTTCCATGATGCTTCCAGTACCATTACATTCTTTTTAATAATTGCTTGTTGTAACAGCTATGTTTCAGAAACAGAGAGAAGACATGCCTTTCCATCACTGGCACAGCGGCATATATTGGCAGGACTTGTTTCTACTGTTGGTGGCTTGAGTGCCCCATATGAGAAGGCATCTCATGTACATGAAAGGCCAGTTGTAAATTGGCTCTGGGCTGCTGGATGTCATCCATTTGGACCATTCTCTAATTCTTCTAAAGTCAGTAAATTGCTACAGGATGTTGCATTGGTAAGGCTGATTGTCATTGTCTGTTTTCCTTTTCAAAAACCATGTCTTCTAGTGCCAGTTCAAGAACTGGTGATTCCCGGATTTGTATATCCGTCATTCTGAATTGGAAAATTTATGCATCAGTAGTTATTAACTTATTAAAATGAATGCATCTTTTAGTTATTAACTTATTAGTATTTCCTTAGGTCCTGTCTGCACAACTCATCATCATGTTTATGTTTTTGTTGGCAGAGAAACACAATATATGCACGTGTTGATTCTGCACTTCATAGGATTCGTGAGACATCAGAAGTAAGTCGGTTGTCATCGAGTAGTCCAATATTCCCTCCGTTTTTCATTATATGACTTTTTAAGTTTATTAATTTGTTCATTTTTTTAGACTATTTATGCAAAAAAAAAAAAGGTAAAAATAATGTTTCAAATTTACCCTTATTTGTACTAAGAGATACTTTAGGTATGTTTGGGTCAGATTTTTGCTGTTTGCCAAACAGGTAGTTAATATTTGATGCAATTAATTCTATAATGAAACCATAACAAAGAATCCTTCAAAGAAAACCCGTAACAAATAAGGAAAAAGAGAATTTTGGTATTGCAAGTATTGTAAGTAGAGTTTTAAGAATCAATTATTAAGGATAAATCTGTCAATTTAATGATCTAATAAAGTTTATTGGTTCTGATGAAAATTCTGGAATGACCTGCAAAAATAGACAAATGGAGTATTTTGGCATGTGCATCGTTTGATACCTAATAAAACCTCCTATTTTTCAGGCTGTCCAAGTTTTTGCTGCAGAATATCTGAAAACCCCTCTGGGTGAACCCGTGAAAGGCAAAAAGAATAAGACAAAAACAGAAATGTGGGTGGAGAAGTTCTACAGGAAAACAACCACTTTGCCTGAGCCGTTTCCGCATGAATTAGTTGACAGACTGGAGAAATATCTCGATGTAAGTTATTCAAACATAGAAAAGCTAATAACAGTTTTCTTAGTGAAAAAAGGAAAAATTCTTGTCTCTTCGATTCCCGTTTACAAATCATGCAAGTTAAGTGTCCGATGACAGGTAAAGTTAGTTGAACATCAAAACTTAGTTAAATATGCGTTATTTTGCACTATAATGAGTAGTAAATTTTAGATTGCGATGAGATGAGTTTTATCTGAGTTTGATGTTCACAACTAAATGTATTGTTAACCAAGGGCTCGATATCTTTAATTGAAATATGATACCCTTAATCAATGAAAATCAAATATGAAGGAGCAAGAAGCTGTTTTGTTTGTTTCCTTTCTCATTGAGTATCATGTTTTTTCAATTACATGACAGGGTCTCGAGGAACAGCTTGTTGATCTGTCTTCTTTGTTATATGATCACCGCTTAGAAGAAGCTCATTTGAATAGTTCTGAAATTCTTCAGAGCTCTATGTTCACTCAGCAGTAAGTTTCTCTTTCCTTTTCGTTTTTTCATTAGAAAATTAGCGTCGGCAGGGGAGTTGAATTTTACCCCTTCCATGAAAAATACGTCAATAGGGTATAACATTTGCCAGACAGGGTCATTTTATACCCTCTCCTGAGGATTTCTACCAAAATAAAATCGTCACAAGTCAAATTTGTATCAAGTTGTGAAAGAGCAAGATAAAATTGCGGCTTCAAAATTACAGATATTGTTCGTTAGTGAAGGGCACAATCACCCTGTTTGGCAATGGTACCTACTTTGTGTTTTGGGGTGAAATTCAACTCTTTTCAATCAATTTTATGGATAATTTTAACCTTTTCCCTACAATTACTCGCTTAATCCCATTGGCAAATTTGATTAACTTAACGATGTGGAAAATAGGTACGTAGATCATATACTGGCAAACGAAAGAGAGAAAATGAAATGCTGTGACATTGAGTACAAATATCCAGTACACTCTTCACAAACTTATGTATATGGAGGAATTCTTCTCGCTGGATTTTTCGTATACTTCATTGTTATTTTCTTTGCCAATCCTGTCCGATGATAGATGCCAAAATTATTATAGCATAAATGTATTCTCAACAATTGTAAGATCAAATTTTGAGCTCATTCTTCTAAGGAATTTTGTCCATATTTATTTAGAAAGAGTAAGATTTAACTAGATTTTCCATCAAATTTCTATTAGGAAGGTGTAAAACTTAATCTTCTCGAACATTCAAGTTACAAGTTGGAGAATGGTAATTTAGTCTCATGGTCCAAAAGGATCTAATTTTGTTTCGATAGTATAAAGTCATGTTCTTTATGGCATAAATTTAGTAAAATTCACCTTAATCTAGAGTCCACAAAATAATTTTAATTCAATCAATTGGATAAATTAAATTCAAATATATTTTTGACTGAGCTTCAGTATAAAAAGCTTGAGGGCCTAATTTCTAATTCATTTATACATTTTTCAAATAATTTAGTCAACACAAAATCACAAAATTCTCATAGAATTAAAAAATTATTTACCTCTTTAAATTATGTCTGTTTTTGTAATACTAATAGGTATCGTTCCTGTGGGTATCAGGACCTAGCCGATTGAGGATATAATTTAGCTACAAATGTAGTCATTAACTTCAGTCCGGTCAAATGCCTAGGCAGATAATGGATCTATTTTTCACCATCACGAGGCAAACACCTCATTGATGTTCGTCACAAATCCGTTTATTTTGTACTCTTATTCTGCATTTAGAGGTCATTTAAGTTCAAATCAAATTAGTTTACAAACATTCAGTCATGTTCTGATAACGAGTATGAACAGTCCAATTGATTAAAAACGCAAAACAGTCCAATTAACAATGTTGTATTCAATCTCATAATTTCAACCTTCATTCAAGCACACAAAATCATCTCTTCCTTGGCATTTTCTTCATTTCAATTTAGCAATCTGATTGAAAATTCCAAAAATAATTTCAGTTTAGCTAAATAATAAAAATACATTTTTTACAAGTTCAAGTATGAGAGATCAGATATTGCTTTCTAGGGCAGCAATTATGCATCAAGCTAAGCTTAAAGCTTAGCTCAGAGCCCAGTGCTATTCATCATCTACTCAATCATAGAAGTAAAATATGAAAAATCCAAACAACAATGAAAACAGAAGTATAAATTAAAATAGGAATAATGAAAAAAGAGATGGGTTCCTCAGAGGTTATGCTTGTAAATTATCATCACATTAGATACAATCAGGTCTCAAAGATTAGACATCACAGGAAACCCAAATTAATTTTTCAAATTTCTGCACGGATTTAATAAAAAAATTATTAAAATACAGAAAAAATTTACAAAAAATATATGTTGCAGAGTATAATTCACTGCGCCTTAAAAAAGGAGAAGTGACTCAACATCTGCAGAATAATCTAACTCCATTCAAAGTTATTTGTTTGAAGAAACCCTAAAAACATTGAATAAATCTGATTCAAGGGTCCTCCAATGGAGAAGCATCCCTGATGATGAAAATTGTTGCAAAAACCCAACTGAAAAACGAAGAAAAAATGAATAATTTGATTGAAAATTAAGAAATTGAGATGAAAGCCAAGGAAGAAGATGAAGAGAGGAGCGTCCTATTTTGGGGATTTTGATGTTTACGCGAATAATGAGATATTTATACTGAAACTCAGGATTAAGTAGGGTTTTTCTTAGTTTGAATTTACAATGGAGCCCTACTTCTAGAGCTTAATTCAGAAATTTGAAGAAATTTGGGCCAGTTTGTATCCTAAGAGCCGAATATAGCCCATGTGTTTATGAACAGGTAATGTGTTGTCTTTTTTTTTTTTCTAAAATAGAAATTCTTCTATAGACCGGTTCTTCTTGCTCGAAGTTCGAATGATATTGTTAGCAGTTAAACTAATGTGAAATTATTTAATTGAATGAGATTAGTAATAGTTCAACTTCATAGTAAAAAAATCGTTTTGGGATCATAAAATGCATTGACTGTTGTTAAAATTTGAAATTTTGTTTGATAAAGGTAATTTAACTTTATTGTATTTGACATTTTATTTTGATAACCATTCGAACAGAAATTAATGTTGAAAATCTAATTGGATTGTCAACATAGCATTAAATTTGGTGATTATGGTGTTGAATATAATCATATCATATGGTATGTGAGATTCTTTATTGATATTTTTTTTTATCACTTATCATTCACATATTTACCATTTGACAATATTAACATGAAAACAAATAATCTAATTCAATGACACTAGCTCGGTTGAAGTTTTTTTCTTACTACCATGATAAGCCTCATAAACATGATGATAGTAACAAGTAAGACTTTAAATTGGCTCTTCGTATTAGTTTTTTTTTTTTTCTATACGCTCTTTTATAAACTTTGCCATGCTAATTAATGTGAAAGGGTACTTAAAAATACTACGACGATTAAGTTATACAATTTCCACAGTATAGAATATAGAAAAATGTGTTTAATGTTCAATACAATTACTGGGGACATGGAAAGTCAACATCCATAATATATTAATATTGTTGTGACCCCAAACAGCAAGTGCCGAGCTATTTCCATGATGTTCCATGCTAACATCATGGAAATATACATAGCTAAATTCAAAACAGTCAAGGAATAGAAAAAATTAGATTATTTGAGCATTGACTTGAATGTTGATATTATTGGCCTACAAATTTAATGCCATTTCTACAACATGAGAAGTATCTATTCAATGGGGGAAATTGTGGTTCATATTCATTATTTCACTAATTACAATTCCATCCATATATTATGGATATTATCTGCTTCAATAACAATTTATTAGAGCTTGTAATACTTATTTTGTTAATATAGTTTCACCGTTTATTTTGGCTCCCAATGCAATGTTCAATCTATTCATATTGTTATCGCTATCAGTTCTCACTCAAATTTTTCGTTCTAATATCAACTCTTTAAAATTAGATGGTTATTTGTAAAAAGTAAATTTTTTGTAACATCATAAACTAATACAGAACTCTTTTTCAAAAAGAGCATGTTCTACTCTATCTTTCTCCACCACTTATTCATCATGTTATCACTAATTACTAAAATTTCAAAATAAAGTTGTGCACATCCAATCCTATTTGAAATTTTAGCACGTATTGAAAATTGCAATATCCATTCAAATTAAAAACACATTTCATTTCAAAAATTCTGAAAATATATAAAAGAAACACATAACTCTATGCAATTTAAATTTTTCTATAATTAATTTAATAGCTCGATTTGAAATTCTTCAGACATTCTTCAAATATTTTGAATTAAATATATATTTGTTTTTTTGATTGCCTAACTTTTCGAACACCATATTGGTTGTTGTTTATTCAATTTTAAGAAACTATTTAATGGAAATAGAGAACTTTCCAAAAATTCTAACGAAATCATTTTTTTAACTCGGCCAACCATCTATCGTCGAGTAAAGTCAGTTGAGTCAAAGTGATATATAAACCAATAATAGAACTATTGATCCCATTTTGTTGGGAGTGGGAGCTTTCTAAGGACCTATTAGTAATTCCCAACAAAACAACAAACCTACCAGTCAGCAACTCACGTGTTTATTCCAACGACCAAAACCCCTCACAGCCATCCAAAAATTTCCATACCTCACCACATACGTCACCTAATTTCTCAAAAATCCCACGTGGCACCCCTTCAAAACTTGCCAAACAAGCCCCTGAAGTTTTTTCCCCTACATCCAGACCCACCTTACCCCCCTACACCCCACTCCCCCCACCTATAAATACTAAACCCTCCCCTCTCATTTTCTCCTTAAAATTTTCACCTGCCATTCCTCAAAATCTCCGAACAGAACAATGTGTCCATCCGGCAGAACTTTATCCGCCAGAACGACGTCGTCGAACACTAACTTTCGTACAGCGTTCGACGTTTTAGACTCCGACCGCGACGGGAAAATAAGCAGAGACGACCTGGAGACATTCTACGCGGGGTTCCCAAACGGTGCTGTTTCGAAGGAGGATGATTTTATAGCGACGATGATGTCCGTCGCTGATTTTAATAACGACGGCTTCGTCGAATACGAGGAATTCGAGCGCGTTTTGGAGAAGAAACCGGCTAGGAAGAAGGATGGAGGAGGAGTTATGGAGGATGTATTTAGGGTTATGGATAAAGATGGAGATGGGAAATTGAGTCATGATGATTTGAAAAGTTATATGAAGCTTGCTGGATTTGATGCTGATGATGATGATATTAAGGCTATGATTAAATTAGGGGGTGGGGATGAACAAAATGGTGCCGTTTCGTATAGTGGGTTGCTTAGGATATTGGCTCTTGAGGGATGATTTTGTAGAAATTCTATTATTGTAGAAATTCTATTATGATCTCGGTCCGTTTAGATACATTTTGTACTTGGACTTTTGTTTATGCAAATCATTTTTAACCAAGTGGTATGATTTTCTATTTTTATGATTTTGATTATTGCATTTGATTTAAAATAGAAAATATTTTATTGTTAAATTTTCACCTTAAATTTTGTCATGTGATTAATAAACATGAATGATTGATTAATTACGAATGAAATGATGAATGGAGATTGTTATAGTTGAGGTTTGAGTACTTTGTAATTGATTTTCTGTGGATTTTAGTGAATAATACCAAGTGGGTTTTTTGTTTGATTTTGTTTTTTAGAGAATTAAATTGATTGTTTGGTTGTGATGATTTTGCCAGCTTCGTTTGTATTTTATTCTTTATGTATTGTGTGTTCCATGCTGTTTCTTTGGTGGTTTGTCTTTTTATATATGTCCTTGTGTTCATGGAGGATTCTCAGTCGGCATATATGTTAATAATGCTAAGGAAATATAAATGAAACATTGAGGTCCAGGTAAGAAAACGTTTATAATTGCCTAGAAAACTTGGTGTTCAAATATCGATCTATAAGTCTAAGGAATTCGTTGGTTTGACCTGTTCTGTTCTAAAGTGTGAAGATTGTGGTGGAAAAAACAACCCTTAAAATTTGCCTATTTTAATAACAAAAAAAATCTATAGTTTGAATAAATTATGGCAACTATTTCCGCTACAAACAATAGTTTTATTGAAAGATATTTTCCCAACATCTTCTACTTATAGAGAAAATAATTTCACATTTAATGTTGTTTGTTTCTAACTGAAAACTTAAAAAGTTATTTTTAAACTTTGAAAAACCCAATAACAAATTGAGCATACATGATAATAAAATACGGAATTATTGATTTTAAATCAATAATCAGCCTTACAGCATGAAGCGGCTAATCACTTTTTCTTTTTGCATTTGTAGAAATGCATTCATGGTACTATTAGAGTGCTGTTTATAGCCTTTCGTTTGGTGTAATGTCGGTAGTGAGTGACACCACAAATATCTACGTCAACAGACTTGGCATTTATAACAACCTTGAGATTTTCAAAGTACACAATGAACAGAGTTGACATCCAATTATTAGTAATAACAAAAGAATTTCAAAAATGAATAATCCTTCCAGGTCGTGATAGGAAACTTATCAAAGCATGAAAATCAAACATTTTAAGGCGTTTAAACTAGATCCCAACCTCGAATCCTAATACACATGAAAAAATTTAATGGTAAAAGGTATTATATGGCTACCAATCTAACCAAAATCACTTTTGGTCATTCATCTATTTAATTTGGTAAAATCTCACCATTTTATATTAATTGATGTTTTTGCATTTGTATTGGTTGACAGTTTTTTGTTTTAGTATAAAATTTGTTATTTAAAATGGAAAAACTAATTAATAGGTTAGTAGCCAAATATAAGCAAATTAGATAGATCAATTGCTAAAATGATCAAATAATATAAGTTGACGGCTAAAAGTACATATTTTGGATAAATTAGCGGCTAAATAGTGTTTTTTGCCGGACTTCAATTGATAACAGTCGAACTAATAGATGAGATAAATCCATTAATAAGCTGAGTCTTGAGAGGAAATTTATCTGGCACTTGTACTTCTTGGGAAATCGTTTAATTGGTTTTTGCGTTTGGGGAAAAAGGAACTAATTAAAGTTGACTCGAGCAACTCAAGGTTTAAATACACATGAAAATAAACTAAATCTCGACCTCAAATCTTAGGATACATAGAAAACTTCAATTGAGCAAAGATGCACTGAAAAAGTGTTTGATCACCGACTCAAAACTCATCATTCACCGACTTACGGACACCTAGGGACAGAGACTCCAGCCAAGTGTAACTTTTAACTAACCACAAGTAGAAAAAGGGGTTAATCTTTTACTATCCACAGGTAAAAAAAAAAGGGGTTAATTTTCATATAAATATTTGCAGGATATTTTAAGATACAGTTAAACTACAACAAGGTCGTCATTGCTCCAAGCACAAATCCAGTACAATTTTATGTACCACTTTCAAGGAGCAATGTAGCATTAAAAGCAACTTCTTGGCTTTTCATAAACAAGTGCTGAATAATCAAACCAAGTCTATCTTCCCCATCTCTAGTGGCTTTTTAATAAACTTGTAGCATACAAATGTAAGCAAATCTTTCTCCATTTCTGCAATTTCCATACTGCCAAAATAAAGAAGTTGATAGATTGCTCAGTAAAAAAATTCATATTCACATCCCTAACTCACAAATAATGAACAAAAGACCCGAAATTGCAGCATCATATTACCTGTAGTCAGGCTCGAAGTCCATGCTAGAAAGATACTGCTTGGCTTTGCAAATAACAAATGTGTCCAGCCGCGGTTCTGGCACTGCATTAAGTTAAAGCAAAGTGGAACTGTAAGTATACAAGCTTCTACTGCAATGAATGTAATCTAAACTTCACCCAGCTTGTTTATAAACTCAAGATTAGCCAACGGATAGAGTCACTGAAGTTTGGTGTCCATTTTACAAAAGTCGGTAGCTTCATTTGTTTACTTTTCAACAAAACCAATACACTTCATATGTAATTTAAAAAAAGTCACTTTGAGCCAATGTGTGTAAAAACTCACTGGGATGTCGACATGATACAGAAGACAGCTAATTATATGCCAATTAAGTGTCACATTGGACAAAAATATGGTGTCTTAGATGTTCGCTTGTGTCTTGCCACAAATGTGGCTGCTATGTTTATTGCACATCAGAAATTTTCGACAATGCTGCTTAGTTGGCATATAGCTAACTGTATTTTGTGTCACGGCAATATTTTCAGTTAGTATTTCTACATATATTGATTGAAATAAAATATGAAGTTTAGTGATTTTATTGAAAGATGATAATAGTTTAGTGACCTTTGTTAAAGGGACCATTAACTTCAATGAACTTCGTGGCATTTTACCTGAAGAGAGTACTAAGGATGGAAAAAGAATAAAGGAACACATAGTAAAACTGCGAAAGCAATTATGGAAATATGGTAATTTCAAATCTACCTAAGATCATAATAGGAATAAACTTCTGTTATACCTGAAATCTATCTTTAGATCATAATACGAATAAATAATATTATACTTTAAATCTATCTTAGATCATTATACGAATAAAACTATCTAAAGGAAGATTCTCTAAAACATTATGTTGAAATCTGAATATTCCTAACCATCTCTTAGTTAAACTCAGAGGAACAGCCACTAAACTAAAGCACAACGAATTTCACATATCTATTGAAAACTGAATATATTCTCATGTGCTAACTAAGTATTTCACTGTAAGCATATACTGCAACTTGAACATCTTGGACACAAATTTATGATTAGAACATATGAGCAATCAGTCTTAAATAAAACCTCACCAGCCAATATGCATAATTTAAAAAGGAGCCATTACACATTCTGTACATCATCCAACACCACGATCACGTTGAACTAAAATCTGGGAATGCCAGATTTCGGAAATACTGCAAGTAAAGCTTTGACTCACTGTATAAACTAGGTAATAAGCGTGGGAAATTTACTTTCCTGCATCCGAACAAGTTGGCATACAATTTCATGTTGTGGAGATTAAAAAGACAAGACATTTGGAACCAATTGCATAGAGTACAGGATGCTAAAGTTCAGTGCACATTACCCATATCGTCCGCTTCACTTGTTGTGGATTGTTTTAGTATAGACTGGTAATTATCAGGCAATTTCGACAGAACGGTGTCATCAAAATGATTTCCCAGATCATCAGTGCACCTGCAATAATTCAATTAACTTCAGAACTGATCAGCTGAATCAAACTCAGAAAGAGCTAAAAAGCAGTACTAAGGGATCACTGATGCTTTTACCTTCGTGCAAATATTTGCTCCTGCTTAGAAAGCCGGTTCAAAAGATGGTCTGATTTTAAAATGTGGAACAAGTACTCCTCAATCTGCAATAAACAAGCATGATAAGTATATAGCTTATATGCAGTGTAACATACGTGGAGTCTTAAGAGGAACATAGCATTTTCATTAAAAGATGCCCTTACATCCTATCCTAGTACCTCAAAACATTGCAGCTTGTTAGTTGTTACAAGATCTTGTTTACCAAAAGCTTGACCAATAGGACAATTTGACAAACTCACCGTCCAATCAAATCCTTTATAGAACATTAAAGTTAAGTACCTTCTGGAGGCGAACTCGGAGATATGATCTCAACAGAAACTGTGTCCTGTCAAGATCCATCTGGTAAAGAGACACCGTTAAAGGATCTACATTGTCTGCTTCAAATATCTCCACGTTTTGTTCCTGCACAGACCCATCAGATATCCATAAAAATCATATGCAAATTACATATATCTCCAACGCCTGATGTCTACTAGAAGATCACATTATTAAAAATTTCATCTCCTAATCATCACCAAGAGAATGGGAATTTAATATCAAAACTCGTAACCTTCACAAAGCAAACACTCAGAATTTTCAAGTTCAGTTAAGGGTCTCTCTGGATTAAGGTTAACAGAGGTTAAACAGAAGTTTCAATAACTAGTCTCGCTTTGGAAAGGAATTTATTAAGAAGGGGAGGGAACTTAAAGGTTAAATGAAGATTAATTGAAGGTTACTTTTTATTCTACCAAATCGGTGACATTTCAATCTTGTTCTTCATAAAACCTTCCAAATTCCAACTAAAAACTTATTTAACCTTATAAATCTTTCATCTACATCCAAGCAAGGTTGATATTCTCCTTTAGTAACTTCAATCTACCTCACCTCAGCCTTCCTCTGCCTCCACTAAAATTGTCCGCTCAACTCCATCCAACAGAGGCTAAATCAAGAAATCAACGCGTGCACCTATAAAACAGCCTCTATTCACCATTCATTTGCTCGAGAAATAAGTAAGCTAAACACTGAAGTATTATAACTGAGAAGGACTAAAGACCCATTTTTTGGCGCTTATTGCATGAATTTTTCAGTAAAATTAAATCCTGAACAGTTCTAAGGAATTATCACCTAATTTACCATTCAATTGCTCGGAAAAATAAATAATCTTAACACTGAAATATTAGACTGACAATGACTAAGCAGACCAATTTTTGTGCGAATTTCTCAGTAAAATTCATCCTGAACAGTTCTAATGAATCATCATCTAATCTACAATCCAATAGCTCGAAAAAAAGAAGTAAGCTAAACACTACAATCATAATTCATCAGGACTAAACCAAACTGCATCTACGAATTTCTCAGCAAACAAACAGAAAAATTATGCCAACACAATCTGCTCTCATTTCTGAGCGCCTGTTTCATGAACTTCTCAGTAAAATCAAATCCTGAACAGTCTAATGAATCATCATCTAATCTACCATTCAATCACTCAAAAAATTAAGTAATCTAAACACTATAATCACAATTCATCAGAACTAAACAAACACAAACAGGACATCTACAATTCCTCAGTAAAACAAACAGAAAATCATAAACAGAGCCACAAATTCCTACTTCATGAATTACTCAGTACAATCCAATCCTGAATAGTTCTAATGAATCATCATCCAAATTACCATTGAATTGCTCAAAAAATTTAGTAATCCAAACACTAAATCATACTTCATCAGAACTAAACAAACCGCATCTACTCAGCAAACAAACAGAAAAAATATAAACACTACTGCCAATTCAATCTGCCCTTAAATCATCATCTAATCTACCATTCAATTGCTGGAAAAACTATAATCATAATTCATCAGAGCTAAACAAACAGTACATCTACGAATTTCTCAGTAAACAAACAGAAAATCATAAACACTACAGCCAATTCAATCTGCTCTTGAATCATCATCTAATCTACCATTCAATTGCTCGAAAAATTTAGTAATCTAAACACTATTATAATCATAATTCATCAGAACTAAAGAAACCGCATCTACAAATTTTTCAGTAAAATCCAATCCTGAACAGTTCTAATGAATCATCATCAAATCTACCATTCGATCGCTCGAAAGCTTCCGTAATCTAAACACTACAATCATAATTCATCACAGCTAAACAAACCGCATCTACGAATTTCTCAATATGAACAGCTCTAATGAATCATCATCAAATCTACCATTCGATCGCTCGAAAGCTTCCGTAATCTAAACACTACAATCATAATTCATCACAGCTAAACAAACCGCATCTACGAATTTCTCAATATGAACAGCTCTAATGAATCATCATCAAATCTACCATTCGATCGCTCGAAAGCTTCCGTAATCTAAACACTACAATCATAATTCATCACAGCTAAACAAACCGCATCTACGAATTTCTCAATATGAACAGCTCTAATGAATCATCATCAAATCTACCATTCGATCGCTCGAAAGCTTCCGTAATCTAAACACTACAATCATAATTCATCACAGCTAAACAAACCGCATCTACGAATTTCTCAATATGAACAGCTCTAATGAATCATCATCAAATCTACCATTCGATCGCTCGAAAGCTTCCGTAATCTAAACACTACAATCATAATTCATCACAGCTAAACAAACCGCATCTACGAATTTCTCAATATGAACAGCTCTAATGAATCATCATCAAATCTACCATTCGATCGCTCGAAAGCTTCCGTAATCTAAACACTACAATCATAATTCATCACAGCTAAACAAACCGCATCTACGAATTTCTCAATATGAACAGCTCTAATGAATCATCATCAATATCTACCATTCGATTGCTCGAAAAGTTAACTAATCTAAACACTAAAATCATAATTCATCAGAAATAAATAAATTTCTCAGTAAACAATCAGAAAATCACAAACAGTACCGCCAATTCAATCTGCTCCTGAATCCTCTTCACCAAAGCACCTTCAAACTGAAGAATCTCCGGCGCCGCCTTCTCATTCCGCCACGCTATCTTCAAAAGCTCAACATCCGTCGTCGAAATCAACGTCTGATAATCATCCGTCATCGGAATCTCCGTCTCCTCCGCCATCCGATCTGAATCCATATCTCAAACCCTAATTTCTTCTCCCTTTCAAAAATTTGGGAGGGAAAACATCAGATTGTAAATTAAAATGGCGCGGGGGTGAAATTAGAAGGGACGGATCGCGAGTTTGTGCGTGAATCTAACACCATTGATTTCAGATGTGATGTAAAATGGACGGCTGTGATTCGATGGGGTTCGATTCACGCACAAACTTGAGATAGGTCTCGTCTTTCGATAATTATAATTAGTTGGGTAATATTGCCTTTTATAGATAGAGGGGGGGAGGGTGGTTTGTAATGAAGAATCTAATTCGATAAAGATAAATAAATATTCTTAGGATTATTTTTATTCGGCAGATATTTATTTTACTCTTTTGTGGTATAAATATGATACGGAAATTTTATGTGGAAATGATTTTTTTATTTTCTTTTTAAAAGTTACTTTAAACATAATTATTTATTGGTGTTGACTTGAAAGTGTTAAAAGTTTGGAAAGAGATACAAATATTTTTGAGAGTAAGAGAGAAACGCGTAATGATTTTTTCTGAAATCTATGAACACAATAAGTAAGAAACTTTAGTATTATATATAAAAACACGCACAAAAGTATACATTTAGCATTAATAGAATTCCTACCAATGAGTTCTTGATCCGTCATTAATCATCAGAGTGTTCTCAGTACCTAGTCCAAACATATGAGGAGTTCGACTATATCTCAAGTTAAATAGTAATTATAGTACTAGTTTAATTTGATTTATCATTAGAAAGTATTATGTGAATAAAAAAAGTATGTAATATCACGTTTTAAAATACATATATATAATTTATGAACCAAACAAGAGTTCAATTAATCAATCCTTGCTTTATACAAAATGATGTGCAGAAGGATTTCATGGTCCTCTTATTTCAATTACTATTCAAGAACCACAACATCAAATTTGCATGTGTATTACCGGAACATAGATGCATACATTTTGTAATTCTCACCTACATAGTGTTCATGTAAATCCCAACTAATCAAAAGAACTCTCATCCGTCATTCATTATTTGAGACTTATTAAATCTATACTTCTAATAATTTAGACACATAGAGAATTTTAATAAGAATAGATCCAATAATCACTAACCAAATTCAGTTTCTTCACGACTATTACATACGCATGAAGCAAAGCACACATAGAGACATCAAACGACATGTCGTTCACATATAGAGGTACCAAACAACATGTTGTTTCCCACTTTATTCGTCACACACACACCATATTTATAACAATCTTAATATCAATGGTTTGGTTTTGGTTTATGGAAATCCTCAGTGTTAAAAACATGGTGAGTCTCAGTTCCAGTTGGCTGCTGTCCATGTTTGTTATAGCTGTCGTTATCATCATCATCTCTGGCACCGTCTTCACCCGGAAACGACGTGGTAGTTGCCCAACCCTTGGCGCCAAATTTTAACAAACGACGTGCCGTTTTCATCACCTCAGTTTTCACCGGTCCAGCTGCATCGGCTTGGAGATTAACAAACATCAATAGCATAACAATAAAAATTACTGTAAAGAGCTTCATGATTATGAAAATTTTGGATTGGTTAATTGCTAAAATATGTCTTGAAAAGGAAAAGAAAATAAGAAAAGCATATAAGCTTGCGATTTGTAATGAAGACGGGTTGATTGAGGTTCCAATTTATAGGCAGAGTTTGAAATACTATTGAAGGTTTAGACTAATTAAGATAAGTGTAATAAAAGACATTAGTTAGACGAATGGCAGTGGATCTTTGAAAATTAATTGGAGATAAGTCGAGAAACTAGGCAAGGACAATAGAAAGTTGCTTTTAGGGCTGATAAGTAATGTCAAACTCAATACAATATATTTTTATTAGATCAACTTATAATCCACCTCCACATGCGAATGTCTTATGTAGTGACGGATCTAGACCTCACCTACAGCGAATTTTTTGATCCTAAATTTATAACTTTTTGAGTGTTTTTGCATGTAAACTAAAGTTTCATATACAATTTTCATCGATCTTTCTGCATTTTTCAACGACCAATGAATGCTCAAGTCCACACTAACTCTCTCTAAATCTATTTATGTTCTTATGAGTTTGAAGCATATATATATAGTACAAACTCATATATGTTAAACTCGATCAATAAATGAAGTTATTAAATTTCATGAAATATAATGCTATCTAATAACAGTTTGAATATGCAAAATAGGGTAGCTCTAGCTCACAAGGTCATTACATACTTGTTGGCTTTCTCCATAATGTCTACTTACTCATTGGTTTTGTAATCAGAATTTATACGTGAGCCATTATCAATAAGAATTTAACAACCATACACCTATCTCAAGCACGATGAAAAACCATTTTTAAGCTAATCTACCGAAACTGGATTAAAAAGGTTCATTCATCTCGTATCTCGAGTCACTTTCAATATCACATTTGTTATTAAATGAACATGCATGATAGAGATAATGTACGGTCTATTCTTTATTATCTTAAGGTTCATCTATCAGTTAAAACTCATAAATTTAAGTATTTATAAATATCCGGTGTATCAAAATACAACCTAATACATACTTTATTTTAAGGTTTATTTATCAGTTAAGACTTTTAAGCTCAATAAACATTTATAAATATTCGGTGTATCAAAGTAACTAAAACTTCAAATGGGTTATTCAAAAATAGTCAAGTAGAGATATTTTTAAATTGTGGCCACTAAAGAGATTAAAGTCAAGGAAAAGTGGCGGTGGCAGGCAAAGAAAAATTATAATTATGATTAGGTTTTTATAATTAAACGCACAAATTTGCATTATAGGATAAATATTCGATTAGCAATTATTTAATAGAATTGAGAATTGTATTTGTATAGCTCAAGTTAAAATTTAGCAGTGACTAATAATCTATATTTCATAGAATTTAGCTAAAGATTACCCACCTTAATTAATTCATTAGATGTTTGATATTGGTTAATTGATAATCTATATTTCGTAAAATTATGATAAATTATTGTTGTTTTTTGATAAATTTGTAAGGAGCAGAATTCGAACCATGAACTCCTCACTCACATATTGGTGAATATACCAATTGTACTAAAGGCAATTATAATTTGTTGTTGTTATGTAAAATGTACGGTATACATATTTAGTTAAATTAAACAACATATAAATTATAAAAATAACTATAGATTAAAAATGTTATGAGCATAATAAAGCCTTTTTTTTCTTGTTACGGTGGTTTGCTTTTTGAGTTAAAAAATGATTGTGGTTGCATTGTTTGCAAAATTAAGAAAATTGTTGATTTTGTTGACGTAAACGAACACATTTTTTGCCCGAAATGTTTTTCTGACATTTGATGAGTCAAGTTAGTTAAGCACAAAAGTCAGAAAAACATTTCGGACAAAAAATGTCATTGTTTACGTTAACAAAATCGACAATTTCCTCAAATTTTGCAAACAATGCTAACCACAGTTCTTTGTTTGACATACCGCGAAACAACAGAGTACTTATTTGAAGTTAGCCATTAAAATAAAAAACTTATATACACTTTGAAAGGTGGAAATTAATTAATACATGAGAATGAGAAATTTTACAATAGTCACGTGCTATGTACTCACTTTATTGTAAATACAGTTAAAATAACTCTAGTACCAATATTTAGGTGTAGGCTATGGTGACTTTGTTTTTGAGTTACTTTGTTTGTACTTTGCTTTATTCACCATTAGATCATTTTTCACTCCATGATCTAATGGTGGACAAAACAAAGTAATGGTTACTTTGTAAAAAACAAAGTGACCATAGAATTTCTCCAATATTTATACAAATATTTTCAAGAAGTACCTATTCGGAATGTGAAATACTTTATATTTCTTTTGGTAATATCTAATACTCGATATGATCATGAATTTTATAAAGAAGGGAGAAAATACATTAATTGTGCTTTTGGAATTATATTGGGCTGCGAAAGCCCATGAAAAGCGCAACATGACAATTCCAGGGTGAAAGCAAGCCCAAACAATGCAATATAAATTTCCCACTTCACAGTTCACGGACCCAACTAAAATTTAAACTCTGAATATATTCCCGCCAAATAAAGTTTCCAAAATGATCGAAAATCATTCTCCTCAGATCAACATTCTCACCGGTCACAGATTGAAGGAGTCTCGATCGAAGAAAATCCAGAAGGTTCCGAAGAGAAATTTGAACCCGACGTTCACTATAGTCACTGAGAAAATTTCGTCTGAGACCGGGAAAGAATTAATCGGATTATCTCCGGCATCGGAGGCCTCAGAGGTACAGTTCATCTCTCGTGACTCTCTTTTATTCTTTGATTTTCTTAGTTCATTGACACTCTGATTGATTTCGGTGGCGCGATTGTATGAATTTTTTGGTGAATTTTCGTTGAAATTATGAAGGATTTGTAGTGATTCCACTTCGATTCAATTCTGGAACTCTAATTTATCCGTATGATTCAACATCATGTGTTAATTTGATGTTTATTTCATTGGCGTTCCGATTGATTCCGGTGTTTCGATAATTACTGATTAGATTTTGTTGGAGAGAATGGAAGAATATACAAAAATATAAAGATAAGAGTAGAGAGAGGAGTTTGAAGAAACTATATTCTTATTAGTTGAGGTTGTGATATCAAAGTACAAAACAACACATATATATAGTTCTAGGAAAACATAAATCTTAAATCTAACTTTAATGAAAGTAACTCTTAACTTATGTAAACTCCTAGTAACTTAAAGTAACTTAGCTATTAACTCATGTAACTTTGATAAACTCCTAAGACCATAAATCCATGTAACTCTTAGACATTAATATTACCTAACAAGTTTATTTATTCTAATAGATTTGTCTTTCAGTTATCGTGAATCTCCTTTATTCGCTGATTTTCTAAGTTCATTGACATTCTGATTGATTCCGGTGGCGTGATATGATTTTTTGGTGAATTTTATTTGAAATTACAAAGGATTTATAGTGATTCTAGTTTGATTCGATTCTGCTAGCTAATTTATCAGTATGATTCAACATCATCTTTTAGTTTGATGTTTTAGCTTTGATAATTACTGATTAGATTTCTCTTTCATTTCTCGTGACTCTCTTTTTATTCGTTGATTTTCTTAGCTCATTGACATTCAGGTTGATTCCGGTGGCGCGGTTGTTGATTTTTTGGTGAATTTTGTTTGAAATTGTGAAGGATTTATAGCGATTCTAGTTTGATTCCATTCTGCAAGCTAATTTATCCGTATGATTCAACATAACCTTTTAATTTGATGTTTTAGCTTTGATGATTACTGATTACATTTCTCTTTCATTTCTTGTGACTCTCTTTTTCGTATGATTTTTTTGGTGAATTTTCCTTGAAATTACAAAGGCTTTATAGTGATTCGAGTTCGATTCAGTTCTGCAAGCTAATTTATCCGTATGACTCAACATCATCATGTTTTAGTTTCGATAATCACTGATTAGATTTCTCTTCAAATTTACTCCGTTTCAGAGCTCCGTTCTGACGTCTATTTCATCGGAAGCGTTTTCTGATCCTAATATCTCCATAAATTTCGAAGATCCGGTTAACATGTCTATGAATCGCTGTGTATTCCACGAACTAGACAGTTCTGTGGAGGCAGGTTTGGTGTCGAGTTATCTCCAAAAAGCTCGAAATGAGGTGGTTAACTCAAGCAATGTGGATGAGCAGTCTAAGAAACTTCTGGATGCAGTCTTAAAGGTTATTCTAGACGAATGCTCTGCTCTGCATGAAGAGAGAGACTTACACGATGAACTTGTTTCAGCACAAGGACGTATCCTCTTTCTTTGTATAGTGCTTTGGAGCTTTATATTGTCTGCGATATTCTTCTTTCGTTTGCTGTGGGATAGCTCGTACAACGGACCATTAGCTACCTGATGAACTGCAGAAAAGGTATGCATATATTTCTTTTAAAAGCCTTTGCTGATTATAGAACTGGAACTGCTAGTAATCTAATATAAATTCTTGCCCTGTTGTTAATGTGTATGGATACCTGATAATGTAGTCAAGCTTATGTAGATCACTATTTCGTATTTTTTAGTTGTATCGTAGCTGATTTAGACTCCAAGGTTAGTATAATGTAATGTTCACGGATTTTAATGTTTCGAATTGAAGTTTAGAAGCTATAATGTTAGTCGCGTTACAGTTCAAGGGCCATGGATGCATTTTACCTCAACAATATGTATAAATTTATAAAGTAATAGGCATAGATGAGTTGCTCACGCTTCGTCAATGAAATTTAAGCTTATCAACTAAATCCACAATAGTATTAGAAAGGGAAACATTGTCTTTATTGGTCTACTAGGACCTAATTGACATTAATCAATTAGCCTCAATGGCCGGCTTTCACATTAAAAATAGATATTAAAGACCATCTGTATCTACGTATAGAATGGTGCATTGACTATAGACTCAGACTTGTTTCCATTATTAGGATAGGATTGACGTTTTTAAGAGAGATTATAGAGCGCTCCCGGAGCACATATCCCTTAGCTTTAAATTGAGGGAACAGTTTCGTTTTTGTTAATTCTTTGTACTTCGTTCTTTTCATTTTCTTTAATAAATTTCGGGTCTAGGGTTTTCTCTTTTCGTTTCGGAGGTACCAACCTAGTTGAGATGTCCGATCTTTAAGGATTTCCTAGTCTTCGCTTTCAATTAAAAAAAATTGAGCTTCATATTTTCTGTTATACGTTAAACAGTCCTGTATTTACCTTTGGTCCTTTATATTTTCAACGAGCACCAGGCTCCGGAAGCGTTCTAGATTTTCTCCCTTTTTAAATATAAAATGTATTTTGCATAGCTAGAATTGAACAAGATACACACAACTTACCTTTATGGCTAGAATCAAACCATTGGTGTCTTTGTTTCCAACACTTCTCACCATGCTAATACTGCACCCTCCTACCTCTCATGCCTGTCCTGAATACCAGAAAGAAGCCCTCCTTCACTTCAAGCTGTTATTGCTAGGAAATATTTCCGCAGCTGATCAGTATTTACTAGACTTCTTGACGGCTTGGAACTCCACAACCGATTGTTGTCATTGGAATTCGTTCACAGTCGTTTGCGAATCACAGCAGGTGACTGAACTCTTTCTAGATCCTGACGGGTATGTCGAAGAAGTGGCAGCCAATGTTTTAAGTCCCCTCTTTCAGATACAAACACTGACCAATATTCACATTAGAAACATGGGCCTTGAAGGAGAGGTTCCTCCAGAAATAGGAAATCTTACAAAATTGGAATCCCTGGATCTTAGTAGTAACAGACTTTCTGGGTCAATTCATTCCTCATTATTCCCTTTGACGGAGTTATCTCACCTGGATTTAAGCTATAATTCTTTTTCCATGGAGATACCTGCAGAAATTGGAAACTTCACCAAATTGGAATACTTGGATCTTAGTAACAATGAACTTTCTGGGTCAATTCCGTCCTCACTATCCCATTTAAAGGAGTTGTCTAATCTGTATCTGGGTGAAAATTCTTTGTCGTCGGAGATTCCATTGGAGTTGGGAAATCTCACTAACATTGGCAACCTACACTTGGGAGATAATGATTTGTCAGGACAGCTTCCTCCATGGATCCAGAATTTGGAACAGTTGACAACACTCAATCTAGTAGATAACTTGTTGACCGGAGAAATCCCGACATGGTTATTCAGTTTAAAACATTTGTGGCACTTACAACTTGGGGGAAACTTGCTTGTCTTGAAAAACATTACTACCAGTATGCCACCAAATAGCCAACTAAACTCCTTATCTTTAAGATCTTGCAACATTTCTGGACAGATTCCTGTATGGCTTTCCAACTTCACTTATTTTTCTTACTTAGACTTAAGTGAGAATAGCCTCATAGGAACTTTGGGGGATTGGTTTCAGAGTCTAACTATTGATTACTTGATTTTATCAGATAACAATCTTTCCGGTTCCATTTCTCCTCTTTTATTTAAACCAAATTTGCAATATCTTGATCTATCCAGGAATAACTTCTCGGGGTACTTGCCAGATAACATTGGTGAAGCTACATCCTTAGAGACCCTCATTTTATCAGGCAATGATTTCTCTGGATCAATTCCCAAATCCATCTCAAATTTGTCATTGTTATATGTACTTGACTTGTCAAAAAATAGACTTTCCGGGAGTGAATTCCCGAACTTCCTGTCCCTCTATGTCCTTGATCTTTCCTTCAACTTGTTCTTTGGTGAGATTCCTGTAAATCTTTGCAATGGCATGATAATGCTTGTTCTTTGCAGTAATAACTTTTCCGGCGTTTTCCCTCAAAGTCTAGCGAATTTAAGAAGTCTTTCGTACCTAGATCTTCATGACAATAACCTAGTTGGTAAAGTTCCGTCTTTTCTCTTTCAGATTTCCACTTTGCAAATTTTGGATCTTAGTAATAACTATTTTGAAGGGCAGATTATAAAGAATCTCTCCAATCTTACTCTTCTTCAAATTCTAGACGTTTCTGGGAACAAGTTGAGCGGAACAATTCCTACTGGCCTAGGCAATCTTAATGGCATGATTGGTTATAATTATGACTTACAACATAGTTTACAAATTAATTATACAGTTTCTGGTACTACTCCTACTAAAGGTTATGACTTTATCCAACTCAATTATCCTGATTTACAAGTGTTTTGGAAAGAATCAAAGAGAAATCTTCCAAACCAGAACCTCGATATGTATACTTTCTTAGATTTTTCAAACAACCAACTTCTCGGCGAAATTCCTGACACTTTAGGTGCTCTGAGGGGTTTAAAAGTGCTGAACTTTTCACGCAATAAGTTGTCAGGAAGAATACCGTCAACAATCAATGGTTTGGAAAACCTGGAGAGTTTGGATTTGTCATACAACAACCTTTCAGGAGAAATACCTGAAGCAATTGGAAAGTTGTTGCAGCTAAGCACCTTGAAACTGAGCAACAATAAACTCGCAGGTCGAATTCCAACAGGTCCCCAAATGGATCGGCTAAATGATCCAGAATCTTATGCCGATAATAATGGACTGTGTGGAGTGCAAATTAGAGTTCCTTGTGACAAGCAGCCACCTGATGAAAACAGCAAAGAAAGTGACGAGGAAAGCATGGGAGATTGGTGGTTTTCATGGAAAATGGCAGCAATTGGATTCCCAAGTGGATTTTTATCAACAGTTTTGGTTCTTTACATTATTGGTTATTTCAATCTTCTATCAAAGCGTGAGCTTCGACGTCAAGGAAGAAGAAGTCAATATATCATGCCATGTTTTTAGTTTGTAATTTTTCGATTTCTTTACTTTTTTGTTTGTATTGTGTCTGATAATGTAATGTGTTTAAAAAATCAAAGAGTGTCTATGCCTTTTTCTTTTGTTTGTAATAATATTTTCTTTGTCAAACATGTTAAATGAACCATGGTTCTGCATATAGCTGATTATGAAGATAATGAAAGATGTAGGAAGCAAAGACAACAAGGATACCGGTTAAGTTTTGGCCCTTGGTTGTTTTCCTTCAGTCATTACTTGCATATCTATTTTTTTTTCCCCGGATGAACTACAAGAATCCTCATTTAGATAATCATATTCTGGAGTTAGTTACAGCTAATGCTTCTCACCCCTCAAGGTGAAAAGTTTCCAAGTGATCAGAGCTTTAATCAGCTAATAGATTTCTTTTAATTTCTTTTCCTTCTAATAATATCTCTTTTTCAAACATGTAAAATGAACCATGGTTCTGCATATAGCTGAATATGAAGATCATGAAAGACAACACGAGTGTTGGTTAAATTTCGGCTTTTATTGGTCTTGCTTCAGTCATTACATGCATATCTATTTTCTTTTTCCGAATGATCTACAAGAATCTGTATTTAGATAATCATATTCCGGAGTTAGTTACAGCTAATGCTTCTCACCCCTCAAGGTGAAAAGTTTCTAAGTGACCAGAACTTTAAAATCAGCTAAATTTAGATGTCAGAATTCGGGTCCATAATTCTTATGTCATAGGCATTCTGATCATTCGGATTTCTTATTTTGATCCATGTAGATCTTCAGTTCTTGTTCCACAATCTCATAATGACTGTTTCTTCAACTGCAGGCAAGAGAAATATGGTTTATGAGCTGAAGCCTATTTTCTACGAGACATTTACCGACTAGTGTGACTCAACCTGTGACAAGACAAGATGAATTTGTTGTAGCTAGGAGTGTCATGATCGTGCCAGTCGGGCTTGTTATGTAAATTGTGATATTATGTTAGAAATTGATATTCATTGCTATTTGCTTGCATTTGCCAGGATGTGCTACTGCAATGTGTGGAAGTTTTTGCTGTTCTTACTAGTTACTACCTGAAAGCGACCTAAGCTCTAACGCTGATGCTCAGATACTGAGCTAGTTACAAGCATTTCTTGGAAAAATGCAACGGTAATTCTCTGTATGACGGTATGATCAAGTTCTTGAGGATGGAATCAGGTTTCATTTTGATATTCCTGTGTCACTATTCATTGCCTGGAGAGTTAGGATATGATGAAAGGACATGTAATTTTGTCAAACTAGCAAATCCTAGATTGTGGATTTAGGAGTAACATTCAAACTATACAAAATGCTATATGTAAAACTCACTCTGGGATTTCTGATTTTGTGCATTTTGATTGTTTTATCGGTGCCAGGAACATTACAATGCTAGACTTGTAGCAGAAAATGGAAGAAAAAATAAATTCTATATATTTGGGTCATACTAGTCCCGTCCAATGGAACACTGCCATGTGAGCACATTGATTTTTTTGCTTGTGAATTTTCAGTTCTAACGAAATTGGTGATTACTCACTATTTAGAGTCAACATATAAAAAGAACAAAAAAGGACACTCAACTTACATGCTATCAAGGAATTAAAACATCATGATAGTCACTCTTACTTGCAAGTATTTGAAATAAGTTAACATAAATATATTTTATAATATACAAGGTTCCATAGTGATGGAGATCAAGAAATAACAAAATGTCATCAATCACCAACTCCTTGAACCAAAAAAGACACTCCTGAAACGCCGAAAAAATCTGCAATACATCCAATAAAAATTCAAAGACCGACTAGAAGAAAAACACGGGCCAACCAAAGTCAGCTGATAAACCGCATCCAAAGGGTGGAGTTGACTAAATATAGGGAGCGTGAGCCAATGAAACTGGATAGAAGAAACAAATAAGAGAGAATTACTATGGACAGAGTGCAATGAACCCGACTAATGAAATTAGAAAAGTATACCACCTCAATAGGAAAATGATTAGTGTTACAAAAAGTAGCTGTACAAATTTCACATGTCTATTAGACGAGTTCATTGTCGAACCATAATAAAATTTCTCCAGATTATCATATTCCGGAGTTAGTTACAGCTAATGCTTCTCACCCCTCAAGGTGAGAAGTTTCCAAGTGATCAGAACTTTAATCAGCTGATGCTCATCTCTCTCTATCTCATTTTGTAGGTTCCTGAGAGAAACTTTTTTTTTTTTTTTTTTATAACATTAATAATATGGTTCCTGAGAGAAAGTTGAATCCAGCGTTCACTACCCTTACTGAACAAGTCTCGTCTTAGACCGGAAAGGAATTTAGTGATTTCTCTCCTGTTTCCGAGGCTTCAGATGTACCGTTCATTTCTCCCGATTCTCTTTTATTCGTTGATTTCTTAGCTCATTGTCTTTCCGCTTGATTCTCGTGGTTTTCATATGATTCTTTTGTTTGTGAAATTATAAACATGTTATAGTGATTTAAGATTAATTCGATGCTGGAAGCTAATTCAAATGTATGATTTAGCATTAGCTTTTTAGTTGAACATTTTTTCGCTTCGATAATTATTAATTAGAATGTTATTCAAAATCCATTATGTTTCAGAGCTCCCGTCTTGACGTTTAACCGAAGTATTATATTGTGAATTTTATTCATTTCATTTTTTAGTTATCATAAGTAAGAAAAGGAAGGATTGTCATAATATTATCCTTTTGGCTGTACATGTAAATCCCACCGGAAATCTCTGCATTAATATAGTTTGGGAGTAAACTACACCAATGGTCCTTCAATTTTGATACTATAAACAAAATGACCCCTAAACTTTAAAGCTGAATATACAAGTCCATAAACTTATATATATGCTAACATAAATGTATATGAACTTTGATAGATACTAACATAAAAATCCAAATGAACTCTGACTAATGTAAAAATTGGTAGACTACATGAAATTCCTATAAATCATGTTTCTCTTGAGGAGCTATAATGTCAGTAACCTAAAATTAAGGGTCACTGTGTTAGTAAAGAAGTGTGCTTTAATAGCATTTCGTTTGATCAATTAGTATTTACATTGATCAAACATTAGTAAATTAAAGTGTAGATACTTTTCTATACAGTTTTGAATTTCATGGACTATTATATTAGTAACGACAACGTTAAGGGGCCAATAGTGTATTTTACCCAGCAAGTTGGGGGGTGGAGTTTTTTTCATTTAAAATAGGTAGAAGTCTTCTTAAATACATAGAAAGTGGAGCATAGACGACAAACATCTTACCTTGGTGCAAGGTTTTTATTAATCTTAGATTGGAACTTTGAGACACAGACATAGACATGTTGCCTTACTTCAAGGGTTTCCATTGTTAGAACCAGAACTCACGTTTGTAACATTTATAAAGTCTTGGCATAAAGGCTAGAATCGAACAAGACATAAACAACTAAAATTCTATGGCTAAAACTAGACCAATATTGTCTTTGTTCCGAACAATTTGTATCGTGCTACTACTGCACCCGCCTTTCTCTCATAGCTGCCCTTTGTACCAGAAAGAAGCTCTCCTTCGCTTCAAATTGTTATTACTGGGAAATGTTTCCACATCTGACCAGTATTTACTCTACTTCTTGACAACTTGGAACTCTACCACTGATTGCTGTAAATGGGATTCGGATATAGTTATTTGCGAATCACAGCAAGTGACTCAACTTCTTCTCGATCCTTATGGGTATCTGCCAGAAAAATTAGTATCTCTTGGCACGTCTGATGTTTTAACTCCCCTCTTTCAGATACAAACCCTGACCCATCTTCAAATTATAAGCATGGGCCTTGAAGGAGAGATTCCTCCCGGGATAGTAAATCTCACCAAATTGGAATCATTGGATCTTAGTAATAACAAACTTTCCGGGTCAATTCCTTCCTCGTTAGACTGTTTGAGGGAGTTATCTGAGTTGACTTTGTGGTCTAATTTGTTGTCTATGGAGATACCCGTAGAGATTGGAAACCTGACCAAACTGGAAGTTTTGAGCCTTGGTTTTAACCAACTTTCTGGTTCAATTCCTTCCACATTATGCCATTTGAAGAAGTTGGTTAATCTAGATTTGGGTGCTAATTCTTTATCCTCGGAGATTCCACTGGAGTTAGGCAATCTGACGAACGTTGTATCGCTAAATTTGAGAGATAATGAGTTGTCAGGACAGTTTCCTGCTGCATGGATTCTGAAGTTGGAACAGTTGGCCTTTCTTGATTTAGAAGATAGTTCATTCAGCGGAGAAATCCCATCAAAGTTATTTGATTTACGGAATTTGATGGAATTGTCACTTGGAGGAAACGTTCACGTCTTGGAAAACAGCAGTATATCACCACAGAGTACACTGCACTCTTTATCTTTAAGATCTTGCAGCATTTCTGGGCAAATTCCTATGTGGCTTTCCAACTATACAGAACTATATGAAATAGACTTGAGTGAGAATAACCTCATAGGAACCCTCCCAGAATGGCTTCTAAATTCAACAATTTCTTCTTTGATTTTATCAGGTAACAAACTTTCAGGCTCCATTTCACATCTCTTGTTGAACCAACAAAAAGATTTAGAGGAACTCGACTTATCTAGGAACATTTTCTCTGGGTACTTGCCAGAAAACATTGGTGAAACTATATCCTTGGAGAAACTCATTTTATCAGGCAACGATTTCTCTGGACCGATTCCCAAATCCATCTCAAATATATCATCATTATATGTGCTTGACTTGTCAAAAAATAGACTTTCAGGCAGCGAACTCCCAAACTTTGAGTCCCTTTTTCTCCTAGATCTTTCCTTCAACTTTTTTTTTGGTGCGGTTCCTGGAAACTTTTCTAGTTCGATGATTATGCTTGTCCTTTGCCAGAATGAGTTCTCTGGCATTTTGCTTCCAAGTCTAACAAGTTTAAGTTATCTTTCATACCTAGATCTCCATGATAATAAACTCATAGGGGAAATCCCAGCTCTTCTCTTTCATATTTCGACTTTGCAAATTTTGGATCTTAGTAATAACTACTTTCAAGGTCATATTCCAAACAATCTCTATAACCTTACCCTTCTTCAAATTCTCGATGTCTCCGGGAACAAGTTGAGTGGAATGGTGCCTGCTGGACTAGGCAGTCTTAATGGCATGATTAGTTATAATCATCACTTGAAGAATAAATTAGTAGTCGATGCAACTGGTATGTATATCAACATAAATTATCCTGATTTGCAAGTGTTTTGGAAAGAATCAAAGAGAAATCTTCCAAACCAGCACCTTGATATGTATACTCTTCTAGATTTGTCAAACAACCAATTTTCTGGTGAAATTCCCAAAACTTTAGGTGTTTTGAAGAATCTGAAAGTACTAAACTTTTCACATAATAAGTTGTCAGGAAGAGTACCATCAACAATCAACGGTTTGGAAAACTTGGAGAGTTTGGATTTGTCATACAACAACCTTTCAGGAGAAATACCTGAAGCAATTGGAAAGTTGTTGCAGCTAAGCACCTTGAAATTAAGCAACAACAAACTCGCAGGTCGAATTCCAACAGGTCCTCAAATGGATCGGCTAAATGATCCAGAATCTTATGCCGACAATAACGGACTGTGTGGAATGCAAATTCGAGTTCCTTGTGACAAGCCACAACCTAATGAAAATGGCGAGGAAAGTGATGAGATGGAAGACTGGTGGTTTTCATGGAAAATGGCAGCAATTGGATTCCCAAGTGGATTTTTATCAACAGTGTTGGTTCTTTACATTATTGGTTATTTCAATCTTCTATCAAAGCGTCAGCTTCGGCGTCAAGGAAGAAGAAGACAATATATCATGCCATGTTTTTAGTTTGCAACTTTTTTTATTTCTCTTTCGTGTTCTATGTGATAATCTTATCTGTTAACAAATCAAAGAGTGTCAATATGGTTTAGGTTCTTTTGCATGTAATAATTATCTCAAACATGTTAAATGATTAATGGTTATGCATATAGCTGATATCATGAAAGATTAGGAAGCAAAGACAACACGAGTATTGGTTACATTTAGGCCTTTATTTGGTTTTCCTTCAGTCATTACATGCATATCTATTTTCTTTTTCCAGATGATCTACAAGAATCTTCATTATGATAATCATATTCCGGAGTTAGTTACAGCTCACCCCTCAAGGTGAAAAGTTTCCAGGTGATCAGAACTTTAAATCAGCTAAATTTAATTATTATGAGTCCTTAATTCTTATGTCATAGGCATTCTGATCATTCAAATTTCTTATTATGATCCATGTAGATCGTCAGTTCTTGTTTCACAATAAATGACTATTTCTTCAACTGCAGGCAAAGAGAAATATGGTTTATGAGCTGAAGCCTATTTTCGACGAGACATTTACCGACTAGTGTGACTCAGCTAACCTGTGACATAGGAGTGTCATGATCGTGCCAGTCGGGCTTGTGATGTAAATTGTGATATAATGTTAGAAATTGATGTTCATTGCTATTTGTTTGCTGGCATTTGCCAGGATGTGCTGTTCTTACTACCTGAAAGCGGCCTAAACTCTGAGGCTGATGCTCAGATACTGAGCTACTTACACAAGCATTTATTGAAAAAATGCAACGGTAAAATTCTCTGTTTGACGGTATGATCAAGTTCTTGAGGACGATCAGGTTTCATTTTGATATTCCACTATTCATTGCCTGGAGAGTTAGAATATGATGAAAGGACATGCAATATAATAACTTAATACTGTTGAACTGAATGTTGTTGAAACTGAACTGAAGGGAATGTAACATAAATGTGATAAGTTCAAAAGAATAAGGCCTTACACGCATAAAGGAATTAAAAAAATATTCATGCATATTCAAATGACTAAAGATTTTATTCATGCATCTTTAAATAAATAATAAATAATTCATTAGCAAATATTGCTCTAATACATCATAATAGTCACCCTTACTCAAGGAGTCAAATTGAAAACTGAAAACCTCAACAAAAAGTGAATTGGTTCATTAACCAGTACTTGCAAGAAATAAGTTAACATAAATATATTTTAGAACATACAAGGTTGCATAGTGATGGAGAGCAAGAAATAACAAAATGTCATCAATCACCAACTCCTTGAACCAAAAAAGACACTCACGAAACGCCGAAAAAATCTGCAATACATCCAATAAAAATTCAAAGACCGACTAGAAGAAAAACACGGGCCAACAAAAGTCAGCTGATAAACTGCATCCAAAGGGTGGAGTTGACCAAATGTAGCGAACGTGCGCCAATGAAACTGAATAGAAAAAACAAATAAGAGAAAATTACTATGGACCGAGTGCAATGAACCCGACTAATGAAATTAGAAAAGTATATCACCCCAATGGGAAAATGATTAGTGTTACGAAAAATAGTTGTACAAATTTCACATGTCTATTAAACGAGTTCATTGTCGGACCATAATAAAATTTCTTCCACTAAAAAAATACATCAATTGGGCTCGCTAATTGATCATGATGGGCCAAAAGCCCATTCGGAACCCAACTTCATTCTTCCACCGCGTATATAAACCGTTTCTATTCGTCTTTCTCCAAAACTTGAATTCTGAATTCTTCCCGCCAAAATGGTCGAAAATAACCATACTCCTCAAAGAGAAGATCACAGATTGAAGGAATCTCGATCGAAGAAAATCCCTAAGGTATCTTATCAAACCCTAGATTCTTCCATCATCGATCTTCCCTACTCCAACTCATCTCTCTCTATCTCAATTTATAGCTCCCTAAGCGAAATCTGACTCCGGCGTTCACCACCGCCGTCTCTGAAGAAGTCTCGCCTGAAACGAAGAAGGAAGTCACCGATCTCTCTCCCGTTTCCGAGGTATGGTACGGTTAATATCTCGTGTTCCGGTGGCGCGATTTGTGATCTTCATTTGATTTTCTTGCTCTTGTTTTGATTTGTTTTTATAGCAATTCAAGTTTAATTTGATTCTGTAAGCAGCGGATCAGCTTGATTTTTCGCTTCGGTTATTACTTATTTGTTAGATTTCTCTTCATTCTGTTTCAGAGCTCCGCCTTGAAGTCTACTCCATTGAAATTCAGCAATGTGTCTCTAGTTTCCGAGACGCCAGATGTACGGTTCATTTCTTGTTATTCGTTGATTTTCTTAGTTTATCGACGTTACGCTTGATTCCTGTGGCGGGATTTGTGATCTTCTTATCATTTTCTGCTCTTGTTTTGAATATTCTGTTTGTGAAATTACAAATTTCAAGTTTAATTTGATTTATTAGTCAGCATGATTTCGTATCAGCTTGATCTTTTCGCTTGGGTAATTACTTACTAGATTTCTCTTTTATTCTGTTCCAGAGCTGCCTCTTGACATCTACTCCATCACAATTCGGAGATTTCTCTCCCGTGACGCTTACTCCATCGGAATTCAGCAATTTCTCTCCCTTTTCTGAGGCGACAGATGTACGGTTCGGTTCATTTTGTTGATTTTATTAGCTCATTGTCTATAATCCTCTCAATTCTTGTGTTTGTCATGTGATTTTTTGTGTGTGAAATTACAAACGCTTTATATTGATTCAAGCTTAGTTTGATTCTGTAAGCTAGTTTACGATTTAACATCAGAATTCAGCGATTTCTCTCCCGAGGCGTCAAGTGTACGGTTCATTTCTCGTTATTCGGTTGATTTTCTTAGCTCATTGTCTTTGATCTGCTCGATTCTCTTGATTTTAACATGATTTTTTGTGTGTGAAATTACAAACACTTTATATTGATTGAAGTTTTATTTGATTGCTTTGATGATTTATTAATTAGAATGCTATTGATTGAAATTCATTCTGTTTCAGTGCTCATCCGTGTTGAGATATACTGCACCGGTTTCTATAAGCTCTGGAAATCAGCTCAATGTGTCTATAGATCGATGCGTATTCCACAAACTAGACGGTTCTGTGGAGGTTGATATTGTTTCAGATTTTCTAAAACAAGCTCGAAAACAGGTGCTCAGCTCAACTGATGTGGATGTGAAGTATAAGAAAATTCTGGATGCAGTTTTGAAGATTGTTCTAGAAGAATGCTCTGATCTGCCTGAAGAGAGAGACTTCTGCGCGGAACTTGTTTCAGCAAGAGGTCGTATGCTGTTTGTGTTCACCGTGATTTCAAGCTTTATATTGTCTGTGATATTCGTCTTTGGTTTGCTTTCTGATAGCTCATACAATGGACCATTGCCTACCTGAAAAACTGCAAAGAAAGGAGGTATTTATATTTTATCTTTTGTTCTTTGGTAGTTCTTTTCACTGCTTTTGTAGGACACTCTTGGATTCATATTTTGCAAGATTGAGTTCTCACACTTTTAAACTTGAAAATCGAATTTTTCTTTGTTGATCCGCTATTCAGCTCGTTTGAAAATCGAATTTTGCTTTGTTGAGTTCTCACACTTTTAAACTTGAAAATCGAATTTTGCTTTGTTGATCCGCTATTTTATCTTTTACTTTTCCTCCTGGTGTTTACTGCTTGTCTATCTGATATTATTGTTGTGCTGTTTTCGGGATTTATGATCCTATTTAAGAGCTTTTTAGTTGGTGATAATCTAGTTTATTGAGATCTTATGTGACTTCTTCTTGCTCCATTATCAATACTTTTGCTTTATTAAATTTTCGATTGTGACATCTTGATTGAATTGCTAAGTGTCAATGGACCTGATTGGCATATCCTTTTGACACTAACTTGTAAGGCTATTTAAAAACCTTGTTCTACCATCCCATCTCATTATGTGTGATGCCAAAATTGCTGTGTCGCTCGCTAAAGTGTAACTTTAACCATGTGCTGGATACACATAAATTTTGGGAGATCTTTAGAAATAGTTTTGTTCTGTTTTGACTGGTTTTGGTGCTTATCAATCCCATTGAATTAAGCAATGAGTTTAGACCATGGTCAATTCTTTAGAAAGAGGGATACACAACTTTAATAATGTGAGCTTTCTACTTTTTCACTTGCATTTTCATAACACAAACACTTGATTTGCATATACATCAAAGAACAAAGCTTATCTAATCACACTGCTTAATATTTAAATGATTCATGTGGAATGATTCTTCTTCAAATGATCCATGGAAGAGGTGTCAACAATATTGCGGTATGATTCTATTTTTTAAGTTTTGTGCTGCACACATAAATATTTAACTTACAAGTCACAAGCACTAGTAGTAGTTGAAATTTTCCAGTTGGAGGTATTAACTTAGAATTATACAAGAATTTTAGGTGCAGAGGTGTGAGAATGAATGTGCTTAAAGGGAAGTCATCGAGTTTCTGCATCATTTAAGAATACTATTCCAATCTTGTCATTGAATTAAAGGATCTACCAATACTATCTTGCTCTTCTGATCATTCTTCTTTTAGTGGTGTTCTCCATTGTCTAAACTGCGTTATTGGAGGCAGTTATTTGTTCCAAATGCTACGTAGTTCAAGTCGTTAGAACCTTTCCCCTGATGTCATATGTAATGAGTAGCTTTGTCCTGGGGCAAAACTGTTACTTTTCCAAGACATGATTGTTGTCTTACACAAGCAATATATTATAACTTTTTCTCAGAATGTTGACCATGAGTCGTTGTTTCCAGCTAAATGAGGCAAAGAAAGATTGTAGCTTCAAACATTAGAGAATACATTTGAATTTGTCGAACTCTTAAGATGGCGACTTACTGATGAAAATTCTAAGGTGGGAAGGCATAATATTGGATTAAGACAACATTAAGCTGGTCTTTCTAGTGGATAATGACATGCCTTGGAAAGTTCAATAGCTGTATTATCTCTTGATTTTTTTCTTTGTCATAGGAGGACAGCCAACAAGGCCTGATAGGCTAGTTTAGTGGAAGGAATCTGAGATGCAAACACTAAAGATAATTCTTTAGTCTCTACCTTTAGAAGTATCTTTAAGAAGAGACAATAAAAACAGCCAACTTCTCTTATTAGACTATAATAATGGTTCAATAAGAGAAGTCTAACCTCACCATTACATAATGGATTATGAGAATTGAGAAGTAATAATGCCTTCAGAAAAAATAAATGATTCCTTGAGTGGTAGTTTCATTTTAAGCATCTTATTATTCTTGGACCCGGAGATGAGATGTGAGTGCTCCTTTTTTGACAGTGAATTGGGATAAGAGTAAATTAGTAATACATGGAAGCTTATTTATTTATAAATAAGACAATCAAGCTCTTCTAGCTGACTATGCTTAAAGGCAAAGATTTGGTGTAATCCACCAATAATTATTTTAAGCTTGATGAATAGGGAACAAACCCAATTTTTTAAAGAGGGTGAGGTGGGGAGCAAGTTGTGCTTAAAAGCAATGTCTTATTATAGAGTTTAAGATATAAGTGTGGGATTATCATAATCATTTGATGTGTGCTTTCCATCAATAGGCATCTTATACCGGTATTTAGTTCAATTATGGAGCAGGGGTATTTGATGGTGTCTTAAAATATGGAGTGGTTGGGTTTTGTTTGTATAGCTTTAGGAGTCCAAATTTTTTGTATCTTGTATAACGACAATTGGGGTGCTTATTATTTGATTAGTAAGATCGAATCGACCGGGATAGAATTTCTACTATTGGTATGACTTGTAAAAGAATGTATGGAGGAAATAATAAACTCATGCTTTGTTTATCCTTCTGGATTGTTGACATTCTTATACATTTCATCATTACCTCTCCCTGTGAAGTGTTGATAAATGCTTGTGGAAGTTTAGAATTTGAATTGTTGTTGAAAACATTTAATATTGTCTAAATTTGGAACTCCTTATTGATTCATTCGTCCATAATCTAAAGGTTGAGGGTGTATATTACTATAATATTGACGTGCCATTAATGCTTCATGTTTTTTCATGATGGTTATTGCAAGATCTTTATAATAATATCAAATTCATGTTCAACTTGTTCTGAATAATGTAATGGAGTCATTAGTCATAACTGCCCTATTGCCAGCAAAATGCTTACTGTAAAGCAAATTATGAACATTTTGTTATCCTATTCCGTACTTATAGGAGGGAATTCTTTTAATTATCTTAACAATCAGCATGTGATTAACCACCTTAGTGGTTACTAGGCTCCAAAAGGCAACTTAGGGTTATGGGTTCGAATCTCACGATCAAGAAAAAGTGAATCCTCAAAAATAATTAGCATGTGATTACAGTTACTTGTACATCTTCTGCATATGAAATATCTGACTTCTTGTGCTAGATGCATGTTGTGTACTTAATTAAGCCTTAATCATGTGAATCCAGCTCATAGGTCAATTAATTTTGGCAGATGTTAGATAAGAGGTTGAGCTATGCCGGCAAAAACCTCAATTATGGAGCTGACGTGGAGTGTGGAACCGGCTGAAGTCAAGTTTAAGACTGTACGTGTGTTAACATACCTTTTAGTTTTAATTTCAGCCTTTATATGCTCTTGAACTTCAGATATATAGAAAATTGGTCTTGGATTGCACAATAATATGCTTGTTTTTTGTCAATCCAAATCCAATTATATTAGTTTAATACTAGAATTACTAATCACATAACAATACTAGTGGGCCAAATTTACCATATGGTCCAAGATACCTCACATGTTGAATATTCTAGATAATATCCAATTACCAATAGTGTAGTTCTTCCTGTTATAATGACTGATATCCAACTGAAAACTATAGATCAAGGCATAAAGTACAAACTCTAGTTAAAGACTCTGCATTTGTTTGGTCTTTTATATATTTTGCGCGGACACTCTGTTTAGTAGCTTGCGTATCCGTGTCTGTGTCCATTTCATTTCTGTTTTTATTTATAGGCTACGTTATGAAGATTATATTTTAGAGAACTTTCCCATGTCCGTGAAACACAGAATTTTTCAAGTTTGAATCAAATATCTGTCACAACCATTAACTCCTTAAAATCACTATAGTATTATATTCAATCAGATTATTCCCTGAAATCTCAAAATCACTCTTCATGATTTGTATTTCTTCCTGCTATAATGACTGATATCCAACTGAAAACTATAGATCAAGGCATAAAGCAAAAAATTTAGTTAAAGACTCAGCATTTGTTTGGGTTTTTACGTATATTGCACGGACACTCGTTCTAGTGACTTGTGTATCCGTGATCTGTGTCCATTTCATTCCTGTTTTTATTTGTAGGGTAGTTTATGAAGATTATATTTTAGACAACTTTTTTTTGTATACGTCCGTGCAATATAGATTTTTTCGAGTTTGAATCAAAGCCCTTTTGTATAGATTCAATCAGAGTAATCTTTTGAAATCTCAAATCACTCTTCATGATCTACTCGCAATAATTTTCCCCTCAGTTTCTGCTCATGCTTGTTTATTGAACCTGGTCTTTATAATGTTTCCTTGTCTTGCTCAAGGGAGGCAATCTCTCTGGCACCCCATAATGCTTGGTAGTAGGATCATATAGGTTTTGAAAAACATACTTTTGAGGTTTCTTAATTCACTGTCCTTTAGAAAACACATAAATTGATGGACACATGGTACCATGATTTTGGTGGGAATGAATGAGGATTAGGTTCATGATTACAATTAGCACCACTAAACATCTCATAATTACATTCCATTGTTTTAATTTATCCTTAAAACTTAAAATTCAGTTCGACACGGGCAATATTATTTCTTAAACATAACTTTCATAAAATAGCCTTAAAATGAACAAGAATAGATGTGGACACATATTATACATGAATACATATGTATATGCTAGTAAGAAGAAGTATCCGTGTGACATATATTCAGAGTCTTTAGACATATTAATTAAAAATATTACAGTGAAATTATGAATATTTCCTTCACACTTAAACCCCATTAGTGATTACTTTTTAATTATTACTTGGTCAAAAAAGATTACCTTTTGCATGCTGCTTATGAATATAAGTAATTTGGCTTTAGTATGTGTCTGTTTGTTTTTTATAACTGATTCTAAAGTAAATCTGTCCCAATTAAAGCAATAGGATGGGTTTGCAGATAAGAAAAAGAGTATAGAAATGGGAAAATTCAAAATAAATTTTCCAACTTAGCTGTTTTTGTCTTTTTAAGTACATCAAGTGTATAAAATTAGTGAGTTATTCTTCTAGAGGTTAAATTTTATTAAACTTATGATTATTATTTGTAGATGAAGTCCGCTTGGCCACTTAGGTGTTTAAAATCGGATATTCCAATTTGATTGTTAGGCACTCAAAATTTGACTTATTCCTGAATAATTTTTCGACTATCTTTTATTAGTCTTTAAAGAATTTTGGGCTCCCGAATAGTGTGCGTTGATTGAGAACTCATTGGTGGAAATTTGGAATATAATTTATTATTATTAATAAAAGACTTGAGGAGCTAGACGATTGGCTGAGAGTCTTTGAGAAATAATCGATTATTAATCGAAAAATTAATCGAGAATAAGTTGAAGTAGATTTTTAAGCGTTAAAATCAGTTTAAATTGAACATTTAATTTTGAGTGAGTAGATGTAAACTATTAGTGAAGATTTGGAGCATAACTGTCCACACATCAGAAAGAAGGAAAACTCCAAAACTTGTTCCTAACAAAATGCAAAAACATAGCCAAAGATAAAGAAAATGCCAGAAGAACAACCCAACATTTCACATGCATTTCCTTTTGTTTATTAGTATTTTATTTATTTTTTCTGGATCATCACCACCATTAATCATTGCACGGAATGATAACAAAATATTATATACTGGACGGACCCATACCCTTTTGGGGGTCAATTAGTGGAAGCCAACACCCACATTTCGTACCAATCACTTTCTGCCACCTCATCTGCCCATACCCCTCTATTTTTGTTTATTGGTTTTAGCAGCTAAGCTTGTCTCAACCCTCTAACCAAACCCATTTGCTCATATTAGGAGAGTCTTTTTAGAGTTGAAATTGTCAAATAGTCAACCCCATCCATTTGGTTTTGTTCTTTCCTTTTTCATTAAGATAAAATGGCTGTTTATTATTGTTTATTGACATAAAAATCCTTTTTCTAATATTTAAATCCAAATAACTGGTGGTGATATGAAAAAAAGAAGAGATGAAATGTAGGGTTGATTTCGACTTTAACAAAAGCTTAAGCTAAAATACGTTCTGTTAGAGAGATATAGTTCTAAGGACCATAATCTTAATAGTTATAAATGTAATCTACCCCATTGATGCTTGTTTTGTTGGCTAGACATTTCTTGTAAGCTATATTATGATGCGGTCTAGAGATGTCAACAAAACTACTTGATGGGTAATTTTACAGATACAATTGGTAAAAATACAAAATGTATTTAAGGCACAAGTGGGAAATATCATTACTTGTTTTCATGCACAGAAAGTTTTGCGTGCTTGTGTAATTAAATCTGAGAAGCAGATGCAGAATTTTGACCTTAAGATCACTGAACTTTTAAAGTCCATCTGAATCCAATAGATAGTTTTCTGTATAAAGTATCAAAAATAAAATCATTCTTTTCTTCAGCATTTTTAGTAAGAGTTAGTATATTCTTGATATATATCAAACATCAGAATGTGAATAATGCTTACAAAACTTAGTATTCAGTTTGATAACTTGTGTTGTTTTCAAAGACTTGTAACCTGTAAATTATTGTGCCCCATAGATTGTAGTGGTTTCTATGTTAGCTGTAGCTGTTAAAAAATGGTACCATATCTAGAAGTAAAAATTCATCAACGGATCGATTATTAAGGAAGTTTTAAAGATTTAAACTTGAAACTCAGTATCTTCTCTTCATCTTTAGATAGGTATACACAATTTTTATAAGAGATAGGTATAAACAATTGATATATTTAGACTAAAAACAATTAAGTGACCAATATAAAGAAGTAAATCTAGAGTTGATTTGTTTATTCTTGGTAGATATTAATTAGTTCATTGGAAGATAGTTACTAGATTTTTTTTTGACCAAATATTTTCTTTGTATAATATTTATTCTTATTTTATAATTTTCAAAAATCAATATATATATAGCTCAGAAAATACGAGAAGCTTTACAGGAAAATTACGCCACAGCGACCAAATAAAAAGAATTTAGATAAAATGTTGCTTTTCTTAAATTTGTTTATCTTAATTTATCATCAAAAGCTTAGCCAGGAGACAACAAAACTTTTATATACTGTGGCAGGCACATGGGGTAGTAACATGGTTGCTCCAAAAACATTCAATTCTTTCTTTTCCTTTTTCTTTTTGGAAAAAATAAAAAACTTTTTCACTTAATAATCAGTTAATTAATGTCTACAAAAAAAAAGTAATCAGTTAATTAATAGAATTGATAGATATAAGAAGAGGAATGATGTTAAGCAAACCCAAATGCTTTAAAGTAAGATTAGAGCACATGGAATCTCTTTTCTATTTTAAATTTCTCCACAAAAATATATAATTAGAAAAGAAAAAGATTGTTGAATTTTGCATTGCAATTTTTTATTGGCCAATTGTGTGTTAAAATTTTATTCATCTAAATCAGAGGCAAATCTAAGGTTAAAATGTCGAAAGACCGAATTTATACCTATATATACATATATATAAATGAGAATTTCACAAGTTTTTGTTCTCTCATAGCAGAAATTTTTATTGGAACGTATGCATTCTCTCAAAAAGAGAAGAAAACTACAAAAAGATTTAGAAAAAAAAAAAAACCTTTCAACCAAATTTAATAATTTTCTAATGTTATTTTATATATTTTCAATAATTTCCTCAAAAATCAGCATTACTGATAATTTTTTTAAATAAAAGGTCAAAACTACAAGTTATAAAGGTGGTTCCAATCCAACAAATTGGCGAATCGAAACAGCCCCTGATAGAAGTAGTTTTGACAAACTACCTCGGCCCCTTTCTAGATATGCCACTAATCCTGGTGGATTGAAGTGTTATAGAGAAAATTTGATTATATAACACAATTATTATTTTTATTATATATAATCACATGCAATATTTAAATAATATAACATGATACAAGGTGTGAATTTTGCATTTTTTACCCTTATTTTTAGAAGTTTACTGATTAAAATGCAATAGAATCAAACATGGGTGACATAAAAGGTAGTTAATATTTGAGGTGACTTAGGATAAGTTTTGATAGTTGGCGCAATTATATGACACATAAATATAAAGGAGATTGTAGGGTATTCCGTAGGGTACCCCAAGGTACAACTTGTGTCATTCTTCAACTTAATATGATAAAATAATAAAAAAAAATTGGTATATTTTTCACTTTTTAACCAATCTTTTAAAATCACATGTAAATAGTTATATTTTATCTAAGTGGCTATTTGTTGTGAAGTTTTTTCGCCCTTAAAATGAACTTTTATGACAATTTATTGAATGCGTTATGCATCGTATCACGCAATTCTCACATTTATTTTGCTAACTAGCATATTTTTTCTATTAAAAGTACATAGAATAATAAAAATTTATTGATGTGGATGAAATCGTGATTTGTTTTTCTTGTTGGGTTTGAGTTGATTTGATGAATTGCAATAAAATAAGTGATCAGGAGGATGTATCATTGTCTCCACTTCGAGTTTTCGATGATCAAATTAGAAAAGAGAAGTGAGAGTAAGATAAATGTATCATCAATAATAGTAATAGTGAAGTTAAGTTACATCTAGATGGGATATTATTTTATATATCGTAAAGTAGGCTTATGTGCACTAGACATGTGTCATTGCTATTGAGTTAGGTGTTGATGCGGTTATAATTGGTGCAATGCTATTACCCATTATCTAAGCGATGGAGTAGGGAGTCGTGTGTGTTTTGACTGTGTTTGTGCTGTTTCCTTTTGATTGGTCCATGCGTCCAAACAAGTAAGATCTAGATGTTTACTTCATCACTGAAGAAAATCTTGTCCATTTTTACTTTAATTCAACAAAATTGAGTTCATTTCAACAAATTCACTTCAATTTAGCAAAATTTAGTTATAGTTCAACAATTTTCAGTAAAAAAAAAACAAAGCTTAATTCTTTTTTCATATATCAAGTGTTTCAATGATTTTCTTTATATAAATGAAATTTTAGTATACACCATATCAATACATATAAAGCAAAAATTTAGAAAAGAACTCAAAATGTTTCAACACTCATGTTTTTTGGTAGACTATATGTATCTTTATTAAGATAGTTTTGATCGGAGTTAAGTTACTATTAAGATGCATCAATCCTTGGTGTGGATGAATTTTGTTAAATTATTATTCATTATAAATATATCTTAATTTTACTTCTTATAACTTTATAAAGCAAGTGGATAAATTAATTGATCCTTTAAAAAAAATTGAGTTTCCATTAAAAAGTTGTTATATCTACCTTATAACCACAATTGATACATGGAAAAGGAATTAAACTCTTGAAGTTTTGACCTTTTATGGAGTTTAAGGATGGTTGGTGCACTTTTTAGCTTTGAATGATGCAATGCTACTCTAGCCCTTTCAAATAGTACTCAACATTTGGTAAATATTTTCTATCAAAAAAATAAAATTGGTAAATAATTTTTGTTGTTTGATATATTAAAAGTTAGTAATTGAGTTTTGATTTATTTGGTTATTTGAACTTTTATAATATTTGTATTCAATAAAAAATTTAAGCCATGCAAATTATTATTTTTTATCTAATTGAATTTTTTTTTAAAAAAGCAAGGAGAAATAACATTAAGCAAACAATTAGATGGACACATCAATATTTTCTAGTGGACCATAGGTAGGAAAAATGAAATCCATATAGTTTCACTGACTGAGTATATTCTTTTTCGAAAGGAAAATGGATTAATGAATTATTAATGGATAGAAGTTCAACAAGATATGAGGAGTAAAGTTCAGTAAAGTTACAAAGCAAGTGAGATTAGCATATAAACAAGATGATCAGGTAAACTTATGGACCCAACTCTTAAGTAATTGTCAAATAAAGCGCACAAAAATTTCGCGATGTCGATGCAAGAGGATGACCTTACATTGATGGACTATGTCACCAGATTCTCTAATATCCATTGAAGAATTGTTAAAGGCGTTACTAACCGTCAACAAATATGTCTCAAGCGTCGCTTCCGTAACCCCAAGCGAAGACAACCAATGAAGCGCGTTGTGGCAATCTATAAAACTTCACCATCATCGACATGTAAAACCGCTCGTTAATGAGTATACTTTTGAAATCCTATATCTTTTTAGATAGATACAAGTACTCTTAATCTTAATAACTAATAATCAACATTAAAAGTTATAAGTTACAAACTTACAAAAAAACACAATTTAACACGAATGCAATTTGTATCATGTAGATTTTAATCAATAAAAATGAATTGAATTAATAGTTAAAATTCATGAAAAATTCGTCTTAAGTTGGAGAATAAATAGCACACACGATATGAATATCGGGCAACTAAGAAGTGTTCACAATTTATTACTCGCTAAATGCACAAGAATTACGAGATATCAGATGTGTTGAATGTTCCACATTTCTAATTTGAAAGTTATATTGGATTCTTAAATATTGTAAATAATCTTATCTCCGTAAGTTGATTTTTGGGTTTAGTTAGGTATTGCTAAAATTGCATCAGAGCCATGGTTAATCAATGTTGGAAAGCACTATATTGACATCACACACCAAGTAAATTGGACTTATTGAATATCTCACATTGCTAACTTGGAAGCTAATAGAGTCCTATTTTCTTATATCCGTTTCATAGGCTCAAATAGTGTTATTAGTTTTGTATAAATACAAATAATATATTAGTTGCAATCACTAAATTTTAATTTACATAAATGACTTCATAACATTTCAACGAGTCACGTTTACGTGAGAATCCGACCCGAAAATAAAATCAGAATTTTTACAAAATAAATCCAATAATTGTGGTTTTAAGGAAATGACGCGTGCTACCTTTTGATTCCTTTATAAGCTTCACCACCGTTACCCTCACCCTTCCTCTCTCTCAAACCCCTTCCCCACCATCTCTCCTCACCAACTCCGTTCCGTTTTCTCCGGCCAAAAATATTCACCTTTCACGCCGGTTCACCATCTCAAAGAATTTTGTTTCCTTTTCCCGTTTTCTCATCTGTAAAGGTAATCATCGCATCAATCTCCACTTATTTATAAGTTTTGATTGTTTTTGACCGAATTTTATCCGCGATTCGCAATATTAATCATATTAAAGAATCCGATATGGAAATAGTTTAGTTAAATTCTGAATCATTTTTTCTGGCATAATCGTGTGATGGATAGATTTTGCTTTGTATGCTTCACCCGTTGCAAATCTTCATCATTTACATATTTTTTCCAGGTATGAGCGATTTGATTCTCTGAAATTTGAATCGGAACGTCTGAGAATTGTGTTTGGAACATTGAATTGATCTATCTTTGTATCTATGGCGTCGACTCTGATATCGAATCATCCTGTAAATAACACCTCCTCAAACTCAAACTCCGATCGATCGAGAAGAAAAAAGAAGAAGAAATCATCATCAAGTCAAATCAAACAGAACCAAAATCAACCTCACGCCAAATGGAAAACCGAAGCTCAAGAACAAATCTACTCATCAAAACTAATCCAAGCCTTAAGCCACGTCCGCCTCACCTCTCCTTCCCCTGCGCCGCCGCCGCGCCAAGGCCGCGCCGTCAGAGAAGCGGCTGACCGAGCTCTCGCTGTCGCGGCTAAGGGAAGAACACGGTGGAGCCGCGCGATTTTGACGAGCCGGATCAAGCTCAAGTTCAGAAAAAATCACAAAAGACAGAGAGTAATTGCTCCGGCTACTACGGTTACCGGAACCGGGAGTAGCCGGTGTAAGAAGCCGAGAGTCAGTGTTTTCCGGTTGAAAGGGAAGAGTTTACCGGCGGTTCAACGGAAAGTTCGTGTGCTCGGCCGGTTAGTTCCCGGTTGCCGGAAACAACCGTTGCCGGTGATTTTAGAAGAAGCTACTGATTATATTGCTGCTCTTGAGATGCAGGTTCGAGCTATGAGTGCTCTTGCTGAACTTTTATCCGGTACAACCTCTTCCACATCCGCCGCCGGTGGCGGCGGTAGTAATTCGCCGGCGAGCTAATCGTGATCGGATTAGCCAGTTGTCATATTATTTTTTTTATTTTTCAATTTTATAAATATATATATTATATATTACCATCTCCCACTTTCTCTCTTTATCTCTTGTTAAATATTACTCTTTCTTTTTTTTAATTTTGTTTTTTCCTCGGTAATTTAATTTTACTTTTACATTTTTACCCTTATTTTTCTTTAAATTCTTATGTTCCTCTTTTGTCTTATTAGAAAGGTAATAATTGACATGTGAATTCGATCATTCTCTCTCAGAATATGTGACTTTATTATGCAAAGTTTAGTTTTCTAATTGAAATTATTGTCTATTTGAATTATATTCATTATGTATTGAACATAGTTCAGTTAGCATTTTTTTTTTAGTTCAACAAAGCAAAACTCATTAGAAATTACCCAATAATTCAATTGGGTTCATCTTGTTTCATTTCGGCCAAAAAGAATAGGACCTTGTGTTGGTTTATAGATTTCGCGTCTGCTTCATTCTTTCGATACTTTACTCGAAAGAAAACATTCTTCTTTTGATACTTTACTCGAAAGAGTAGATGTGATTTGTTAGTTTGGGCACAATTTTTGGCATGTTTGGTTATCTTTTTCGGGGTTTTTTTCTTATATTTTACTCTAAACAGTGGATATAACTGAAATAGTAAATATAAATTGTTCGTTTGTTACAATTTCCTGTCTATTTGGTTCTCTTTTTGGATTGTTCTTTTTCATTGTTTACTCCAAACCGTAGAAATAAGTTATCTCTAATGTTACCTATATGGTTACGATTAGGTATCAACAAATACTAATGGATAAGCTAAAGCTAGTACATGCATGTTTTCAGAAATTGGGAGTCATAGCAATTATATTTGGCAAGTTTCATTTCTCAAATTAGATGCATAGATGTTACAGAAACTGTTGGGTGTGTCATTTGATTGCTTGTATTTTGATGAAAATTGTTGTTTTTGCAATTTCTACTTGAGTGGTAAAGATTATTCCTTTTTGGTGCATAATGGGATGGTATACAGACCCATAAACACAACATGGATAATGACTCAAATGTGAGAAAATGACCTCCCGGATGCCTATTATTGCTTGGGCGGTGGCTGTAGCAAAAGATGGCAGAATTATTACTTCCCTAGTTTAGTTTTTTGAGTCTTTAATCAAGTCTGATCTTGATGCGTGACAAGTCTTGACGTTCGATGAGAATTCTGTGTGAGAACGACATTTACCAGTTTAGAATCCAAATTTCAAAATTCAGTTATATATATAAACAAGTTAAGCTTGGAGATATCGCCCACAAAATTATATTGATATGATATCTCGAAAATAGCTGGTAAAAATATTACAATTATCGGCAGTTGTTTTCCAGTACTTTTTATATCTGAAATCTATAACAAATCAATAAAAAATAGCTAAATGAACTAAACAAACTTAATAGTTTGTTTGATTATAAGTAGAGCTTGGTTTAACTGTTTTTGTTAAATTGTAATATTTTAAACACCTACAAGAGTATATTTTAAGAGAATATTTTTTTACTCAATATTCTAGGGGTGATTAAATAATAATGATAAATCATTGTTTTAAATGAAGCTTGTTTAGCTAATTACTCTTAAATTAGAAGCTTAAGGTGGAGAATCCGATTTGAACTTTTGGACTTCCAAAATTCAACTTATCTCTATTAATCTTCTGATTAGTTTTCGATTAGTTCACAAAGGTGCTCCCCGTTTGAGTAGAACCTTATATATTTCACTACTACATTAACAATAATAGTAATAATAATGGGATTTAAAATTGGGTAAGGTATTTGAATCACATGTGCCAACAAGAACACACACACACACACACTATAGGATAGGAGTAGTGGGAGAAGAGGAGGAAGGGAGGGTTGTGTGTCTTGAATATCCAACTCCACTACCCCATAAAGTCCGCAAAAGCATGAAATATATTAATGTGAAAACTGGCACATACATGTGAGGAATTGTCCCCACTACCCCCCACCAAATTTATATCACCTATTTTGCCCAAATCACATCTAACCCATAATAACACCATTACTCATTATGTTGAGTTCAATTCTACTCTCCTTAGTATTGTGATCGTGTTTTGTTGGGTTCATGAAATTTTTGGCAGATTGGGAGGTGAAAGTTGTACATGTGACTTAGAAGGTAACAGAGATGCTGATTTGATGACTAATTTCACAAGATGTTTGCGTTAAATGTCATTTTGAATGTTGGAACCACCCTCACAAAGAGTTGTCCTCATCCTCGATTCAGAAATTCTATGAGTAAACGTTGATTTCTGACATTGGCTTTTTGTTTGAAATATGTCAAATTGCATCAAAAATAAGTTAAATTTGTTGAAAATTTAGGTTTTTTATCGGGCATAAAGTTAGATCTCTTTTATACTGATTATTTTACAACAATATTTCCACTACTTATACCGATTATTTTTATATGAATTTTCTTAAATTGTTAATAAACTATCATATAGTTTATATTAATATCTGATGTATTGTGAATGCATATATAGGAGATAATAGTGAGTCAGATCCACCATGTGACAGTGGACTCATCCAATAGTGTTTTAATACATCTTAACTTTTTTGTTAGTTAAACTATTTATCTACAAGTTTAATGTGTTAAAACACTACTAGATAGATTTATAGGCACATGATGGACCTTATAATAGAATTTCTCGAAAGTAGGGTATATTTCTCCAAACACTAAAATGTCTACTTCTAAGTGGATGGTGAGCATCGGCAAATACATAACCTCTTTGTTAAACGCTTTTTTTGGGTCAAAGTTATTCAAATCAACTCGAATTGGGTGATCGAAAACTTTGATTTTTGAAAGACAAAGGTGATTGAAACCACTCTTGATAGAGGCGATTCAATCGACCGGAAGCCCAAAACCCATCTTCACCTCTATTGATAAAGGTGAATTACATTCTCTTACCCGTATGTAGAATGTGAAAGAGAGAGAGAGATAAGAATGTATGAGACAAAACATAAGGTCACACTCTAATGAATAGAAGAATAGAGAAACATCTTAGTGTTAGAGTCCAAGTAAGGACAGCCAGCTATCACTTTCTTTGGCAGAGCTTATATATATATGTTGAGCCACACGAGTGTCTTTGTTTCATCACTTTCACTTTGGGTTGGATTTTTCGAGTGACCTATTTCTCATTCATTACTTACTCCTTCATCATTGATTTATCATGGACCACATCAATTTCCCAAAAAATTCTATTAAAAAAAAGATCAATACATGTTAGGATTGGTGAATCTTATGATTAGTATAATTTTTTAAAATTTTAAATTTAAGATAGACTCAACTAGTAAGGATACATATGTAAATTACGGTGGTCTAGCCGTTTAGGTTTTGTCTAGAAAATGAAAAGCAAGCATCAGATTTGGACTGATTGGTTAGGTCTACTTAGACTCTCGAAATTCGACTTGTCACCAATTAGTTCTCTGACATATTTCTTATTAGTGTTTGAATTTTTCTGACCGCTCAACTAGCGTTATTGTTTTTTACTACACCAAGTAAAGATTGATATGGATTGTCAAATGTATATTTTTAGAATGACATTTAATTAGAATTACCGGATACTATTTGATCTTATTCTAAAAGAAAGTCAATGGTATATTTAGATATTTGTTCATGTTATAGAATCGCCAACATATTTTACTTATAAAAATTATAAATTTCGAAATCTCTAAAATTATATACATACAATTCGTTAATACAGTTCACTTCAATCGAAAAGAAAAAGTGTTATGTTCGACTTTTCGAATTTCGACAATTTGATAAGAATCTATTTTCGGTGGAAGCAAGCCACTAATAGAAATTCAGTGTCATGATCTCATCCTATTTTGGTCATTTAGCTAAGGAGGTTAATTAGACCTTAAATTCATTCACAAACACCTCAACTTAATTAATTGAGCTAAATTTAGATTAATTAATGCACATAGAGTTAGTTTTGAATAAATTTACCAAATTAAAGGATCAAATTGAAATTTGAAGAAGTTGAAAAAGTGATGATCAAATATATAGAAGAAGCACATGGTTAGCATTCATATTGTTCAGGCATAAAAACAATAACAGTACACATGCACCCCATGTGCCTTATTTAACCTCTCTCTTTCTATGTCTTCACCTTTTTTTTCATCGGTGTCCATTAAGTTTAAAAATTTTATTTTTTTAAAAAAACTTAGAATTAACTATCAATTTAGCTCTTGATAGTATAAGCTGGTATTGTGCAAACGCATTAAACTCTAGTGGGACTTGCATGAAAGAAATGTGAAAAGTTAAAATAAAAGATGTTTCAATTGTTTGCTAAACTAGTAACAAACCCAGAACTCCAATTTTAGAAGAGGTTATACAGTTAAACCTGTTTAAAGTAATATTATTGGAATCGAAAAGAAATATTATTTTTATTACTTTATCGATAATGAATATTGATGACGGGACTGATCCTAAACCGAACAATAGCAATGGAATCACCTACAGATGAAGAAATCATTGAGTAGATAATGAATATTGGCAAAGAGATTGATCTTGAACCAGACGATAGCAATGTCATCCCAAACATGTCATCAAATGAAGCATTTCAAGTAATTAAGACTTTAAACAATTACTTGTTACAATACGAGCAAAACATACCAAGAATTATTATGCTTTACATAAAGTCAATTATTTTCCTAATTATTTAGTTAAAGATTTCATGCATTATTTGGAAACACATTTTCTATTAAAAATTTATACATACACCAGGACTCTAAATTAAGTGATTTGAGGTCCTTAGAAATAAGTCTAAGTATGTATAATTTTTTATCATAATTACGATTAAAAGAACATAAAACTAGAAAACAATTCAAATCTTGAAATGGTGAATTCAAAATGATCACCAATTTCATTAATTAAAACAATTTAGAGTATAAAAGATTTTGAATCCTACCTCTTTTGGGGGCCCTAGATGTGCGCCCTTCTTGGCACATGTCCAAGTCGGCCCTGATTTAATATAGTTTCGTCTGTGTAAAAAATAAAAAGCTTTATATATCCGTAGCATTTTGAAATTGTTCATTTTTCACTTAGCCCCTCAATATAAGAATACAGACTATTATCTATCTGAATTTGTATATTTTGTTTATTTGGTTTCCTCAACTTGTAATTTCTTTTTACTTAGCCCCTTCAACTTGTCAAATGTGATCCATTTTGTTTTTTTATGCTCATGTGTCATGAATTTTTTTTATTATCATTTATAATATGTCATATTAATACAAAATGTGTCACATTTGTCAAGTTGAGAGGGTCAAATGAAAAAAATTACAAATTGGAGTGATTAATAGATAGTTCTTTAAATTGAGGAGGCTTATTAAGAAAAAATGGACAAATTAGTAGCTATTAAGCCAAATATATATTATGCAAAACCAGAGTTTAGGGTGTTTAATCCCGTAACTGTTCTTCTGATCTACCGTTTAAGAAAATTAAATTAACTGTTGAGGTGAAAAGGATGGGGAATTTATTATAAGGATAAAGAAAGAGACCTTTTATTTATTTATTTTTTGGATCCTCGTCCAACTCTTAGTTAAATAGGTCTTTCAGGAAAAAAAAATTAAAAAAAAAAGTCTTTAAGAGCATCTCTTATGGTTGAGCACTTTCAATCCATACACATCACTATTACAAAACACTTTCACAATTTAAGTACTTTAGTGATTGGGTACTCTCACCTTTTTTATTATTAAAAAAATCATATTAATTAAGTTATTATATTTTTATATTCAATTATAGTAAATGGATCTCATTAAATTAAGTAAAAGTAATAATTTATTTGAAGTCACCCTTCTTTTTTCATGTTTGTATGTCACACTTCAATTAAAAAGAGACATGTGACATTTTTGAGCACTACTCATATTTGAGCATTCTCCAACTTTATGGAGGGACTATTCAGCAATTTTATACTTTATTAAATTGCTGAATAGTCCATCTTTTGAACCACTAGAGATGCTCATAGCCCAAAAAATATATGATAAAGTTTTCTGATTTCATACTGGGCTAATTAATTTAGATTCGAGACGGATTAAAAAATTATGGTATTTGAGTCATTTTTAAACATTATTATAGGAGATGTAGTTCAATTGGTAAAGCATTTGTTGTGAAAACAAAAGGTTTCTGATTTGATTCCTTACATCTCCATATTTTTCTTGTTAAATTACTCATTCATTTATGTTTGTAATTTTACTTTTTAACAAAAGTTCAGTAATATAGATATACATACATTACAGATCACGATATGATAAAATTCATTTGTGAATAATACGATAATTTTATTTGTCTTGCATCTTCCTCTCTTGGTCTCGAATCTCACCAATTATATACTCTAATTAGACATGCTCATGAGTCAGGATTGATCGCGTTTAGTCCGAGTCCAATGGGAATACTCAGTCTAATAGGATGGAAAAGCATCTACAATTTTTATAAATTCAATTTTTTTTCTAAAAAAATAGAAAAAAGAAGCTAACGAGAAAGTTGTTATACACTTTCTAACTAAGTTGGTACCCCAAAAAACAAGAACCACACTGGGCTCAAATCAAATAAAAGGAAAATAGAAAATGAATACAAAGTGTTCCAATGAAAAGAAACTAAATAAAGCGAAAATGCTAAACATAATTAAAATCACCTTAAATATAATTATTGCAGTACGGAACGAACTACCATTGTATTTCCTGAGCTGAAACACCAAACCCAGCTAAGACCATCTCCAACCCATTACACTTAATTGGTGACATTAAATGACATTTTGCATCATTTTTTGATGTTGCTACATTTTTTTTTTACTCTAATCCATTTCATCACTTCTTTTCTTAAATTAAATTTTTTTATTAAAATAATTATACTTTATCAAGATTAAACTAATATTTATATAAAATGAGTTGATATATTAATAATAAATAAAAGATGAAGTAAAAAGTAATATTAATTTATTAAATGGTGTGTATTTAATGTTGCATTAAAATAATGTTATACAATTTGATGTTGAATTAGAGAGTTAAATAACATCAAATTTTCATTAAAATGATGTTGAATTGGAGATACTCTAACGTTCTAAATTTAAAACTTATAAACAATATAAGAGGTTGTAGCGGATCTAGGCTAAGTCTATAGTTATTTATTTTTCTCTGTTCTAGTCCTATAAAATATACTGACATGAACAAATCAAATGAGATAAGTATAATCGCAAACATGTGCTCCTTTAAATAAAGTTTTGTCCGATATTGTTCTATTATCCTAAAAAATCACTACACCGTCTCTTTTATCTTTGTAAGTTTAAGAAGTACGTATTATATTTGTCTAATCCTATTTAATGTCCACAATAATAGCGTCTACTCAAAAATAAAATAAGAGCCGCACAAAATTAAAGAAATATCACATCAAAACCCCATTCCCAAATTATTACTTTAGTTATAATTTTATGTGATCAAAACTTTTTATAAAATTTTAATTGAAAATTTTAATTAATCAGAAATGCTTAAGGCTACTGGATAAGTGTCAATTTCAAGGTTGCCCAAAACTCCACGAAATGCATATTTATCAGAAAAAATAATAAAAAAATAATAATTTTAATTTGTCGGTTTTGGCTTAGCTATATATATAATTTGATCAATTTAGCATTTAGGAATATTTGGTGAGTTAGAAAATGCATGTGACATGCAGGATTTTGCAGCTGCTATATCCCATCAGCAACCCTATTTTAGGGCTTTATAATTGATGCACTCACTATTGATGAATAATTTAATTTTATGATTTTTTCAATAATTTAATTAATTATTATTCCTTTAATTAATAGACAAAAATTATCCACATATATTAATATTACAAATATACATTCTTGACGACACGGCTTGATTCAGTGAGCATGAGTACTCAAAATACTCTCTTGTAGGCAATAGATGATCGATTGAATACAAAAATTTAGAGCTTTGTATGTGTAATTTTCATATAATATTTTTTTTTATTTTACATTTTTATGCGTCCATCATATGCTAAAAGTACTACAACCCCCTTTGGTCCAGCCTTATAGCTTAGTACCAATATATATGTTTATAGTTTTCAAAGGAAGACTTTCAACTATTAGACTAAGATATTCACCGATAAAAGTATCAATTTTTACTCTACACATATTGTACATTTTGAAACTATTAACCAAATATATAAAATTCGTGAGAAAATTTGTTGTTTCGAAAAATGTATCTCCTTCCATATCCCGCTCACATAAAATCATTTAAAATAAATCAAATTAAAAGATTGTTTGAGCCTTCCTTATTTCCCATATAAAAAAGTTGATTTTATGTGAGTGGGACATGGAATGAAACATTACTTTTGATACAACAAATTTTCTGTCATAAAATTCACTGTAGAATAAATCAATTTACCAAACAAAACAAAATATAAAGGTAGAATAAACTTAATTATTAATTATGTATTAATTCCATATGAATGACAACGTGCAATGAATTTATTATGTGTCCCAAAATTAAAAGGGCAGGTCATTTTCATTTAAAGATGAAGGTCTCTACTACATGTGCATATATTCACAAAAGAGATAAAGAAAAATACCCATATGCATGAATGATTTTGTGGACCAAGCAAATAAATTTTTAAATCCCATCAATATTTATTTACTTATTTTCTTATGAATCTATATAATTATTTAGTGGGTAACTTAAGGGACAAGAGTACAATATGTACATTACTCCTTTCGAGCAAATGTTCTTGGTAATTTATGGTACATATAGGATTGGCTACGGATATTCAGTGAATTTAAATTACATAAATAAGTTAAAAGTATTAATAAATTATTAATTGGACTAGTGTAGATAATAGGTTGATTTAATTATGGGTCCATTATCAAGAAGTTCAAAATTTCATAATTCTCTAAACATTTTTTGAAATTGAATTAGTTGGCATTCATTGTAATATTTGAAAACCAATTAGCATAACAAAAAATAAATGATCAATAGAAGGATTAAGACCATGCTCCTTTTTACTTGAAGGGATTGAACTGAATTATTAACTCAATGCATGAGCGGATCTAGAAGGGAGAATAATGTAGAATGAGAGAATACACTAATGGGAAAAGAAAAAAGTTAGGATTAGAAAAAGAAATAATGTTAGAGTGAAGATTTGAACTCAAGATCTCTTGATTGAGGAATAACAAACTTATCTTGCCATGACCAGTGCTTGTTCATTAATGAAAAACAGATGGCAGCTCTACATGGTCATTTATGTAGATGACAAACTCATTACTTGTTCTACGGTTCTCAACGTTCAGGCAATTAAAGACTATCTACATGATCTCTTCACCATCAAGGATATATGGACAATCAAGTACTTTCTGGGCATGGAAATCACCAGAACATCAGATGGTATTCTATTATCCCAAATGAAGTAAATCAGAGATATCTTGAAGGATGCTGGTTTACAAGATGCACAGTCAATAAGTAGTCCAATTGCATTAGGACAAGTTTTGTCAAAGCCTGCTACAAAATACAAAGATGAATGATATAAGAGAATAATTGGAAGACTTTTATATCCGAGTTCTACAAAGCTTGACAATGCCTATGTAACCCAACAATTATCTCAGTTCATGCAGAAACCATCTACACATCACTTACAAGCAACACTTCATGTACTAAAGTGTCTCAAAGGGACATTTAACTGTGACATGTTCTATCCTATACAATCTGAAGAGAAACTACAACTCACAGTATTGTGTGATGCATGCCGGGGGGCATGTGTAATTACAATAAGGTCTCTAACTAGTTTCTATGTATTCTTTGGATCTTATTTGATATCTTGTAAGATCAAGAAACAAACTGTGGCAAGCAGGTCATCAGCTGAAGCTGAACACAGGAGCATGGCTCAAACCAGCTGTGAAATTAGATGGATCATTTATCTCTTGAAAGATTTTCAAATGGCATTTGAAGAACCTACATCACTATACTGTGATAATTCAACAACCATAACAATTGCTAAGAACCATGTATTTCATGACAAAATCAAACATGTATAAATTGATTGTCATGTTATAAAGGATCATATTGCAAGTGACTTTCTACAAACTCTTCATGTATATTATGCAGCTCAACCGACAGACTTGTTCACCAAATCTTTGAGTCATGAAGTCATGTTACCTTCACTCACTAAAATGTGAATGATCAAGCTATTAGAAGATTCATCTTGGGGGACGTGTTGAAGTTAAGGGTCCACAAGCTGAATCTAATAAAGTTGAGGAACAAATTAGCTAGTTAAACAGCTAATACTGAATCAGCAAATTAGTTACAGTTCTGGTGAGAAAAGCTGTTAACAGCTTTTCCTCACCAGATTATCGATTTTGTTAGAATTGTTAGTATAAGTTGAGCTTCCTTGTAATCTTTCTGCCTCAATTCATTGAATAAAAAAAAGGACGATTTTCTCCTTTGTTCCATCAACTTTCAATAAATCTTGGGGATATAATGAATTCAATGTGCTCAGTTAACTTTTTTGGTAACACCTAGACCCAATACCATGCAGATATTGTCCGCTCGGATCCAAATCCGTCACTATTGGCCACACTGCTTAAAACACATCATGTATGTATTGAGTCAACATATCAGTTATAATCCCCAATAATCCCATCTTTATTTCGATGTGGGATTCAGTTCATTCATGTCCCAATTTTCATCCCATTGGGCCGCTCCTTGTACATGCATGTTTTCCTACCTCTCCGCCACCCACTTCGGATAAGATCGTTACAAGCCTACTAGCTTCCGCCCGGTTCATCCTTGAACCATACATCGTATGTAGAAAAATGGTTCTGATACCAATTGTAAAATCCAAGCACAATACCATGCAAAGATTGTCCGCCCTGACCCAAATCCATCACCATTGGGCCATACGACTTTAAAGCGCGTCATGCATGTGGGTCCACATATTAAGGCCCAGTCATCTCCTCTCTATTTTTTATGTGGTCAATTCATTCATGTCTCCACCGCCATCATTTTAAATCGCTCCTTGTACAACTCTTCCTACTCCGGCGCCACACACTCTGAACCAAATTGTTACATTTTTCTTTTCATAAATCATACTACAAAGAATAAAGAATGTTACATAAAATATTGCAAGTGTACCTAAAAGAAGTTAGAAAGTGAGGGGCCTAAAGTTTAAAATGATATTTATATCAACATTTGCTTTTTAAGACGCATAAGATAAAATTTAGGTAGGAAGTCATTTCTGATAAGAAAATAAAGACATATAATTTGATTGATATTGTCTATTGATTTCAATTGTGTTCAATTTTGTCCAGTTTTTATGGGGTGTTTGTTTGAATATATGAGATGGGGGAGATGAGAATTCGAGGAGGAAAATGAGATAGGCCATGTTTGTTTAGTGGGATGGAAGGGTAGTGGAGAAACCATCTCATCCCAACTAAATTGGCAACTTTTGGACGAACCACGGAAAGCTAGGCCCAACTAAATTCTACCAATATAGTGGAAGTCTTAACCGGTCAGAATGGGCATTCTTCCTACGAGAGATCATAAATTCGAATCATATTGAGCATATTTATATTTGTGTAATTAATTAAACAAATATCAAATTATTGATTATAGTGAAATTAATTGAATTGATTGGTAGAAGATTTGTTTGTTTCGCCTCCATCCTACAGTTAATCCTTTGCACATGCTAACTTGTCTGTAGATATCTAATCTAATAATCCTAGGATTAGTAGATTAATTAATTAATTAACTAACTAATTTCAACAATTTGTGGGCATGTAATTTAACAAGCACTAAAGCCTAATCTTTACCTAATTGTGTTTAATTAGGCCTTTGTGCTTTGCTTTTGTCCACCTACTAATTGGACACATCACATCCCTTTTTGTTTTTATTCTCATCCTTTAAGTAATTATTCTCTTTATTTATTTTTTTTACAACTAAAAGAGAAGTTAATCTACACCATCATTTAAGAAATTAGGGATCAAACATTACTTAATTAAGTTTGAATGCATCAAATCTAACAATGGAATCAGAACAAATACCTAAAACGATTGTTACGACACTTAAAATAAAATAAAATTGAGTTACAATGTTTAAAACTTAATGCGCGTTATATCAAACGCACATTGAAAAGGTACGGCGCCCAATACATTTAATGTGCGCTTATTATATAATTGAAGGCTTATTATATAATTGAAGGGTTGATAGATTTGAGATGCTACTCCATTTTTCCGATTGATTTTTCTTTTTTAAATCTTGCTAAAATGGTTTTATTTATACATGATTAAACTTTAGTGATTTTCCTTATACAAAATTAATTTTGATAATCGCTACAATTAAATTGATGAAATTTAATGATAACTGATATAGTCATTGTATTTCATTCAATTTGGATTTTATTCAATTTTTAATTTTTTTTAAGAAGAGATTTTCTTCATTTTACCATAAGTATTGGCTACATTAAAAAAATTTACATTCATATTAAATATTTTGATCGACTTTATATGGAAAATAATAAAAATAAATGTGGAATTAAAAAGAATAATTGCTCCCTTTAAAAAGTTGTTTATGGAGAGGTACATTGAATTGACTTGAAAAGATTGTGAATTACAATTTCACCAATGACATTTTATATATCTAAAATGTGACTTCTAATAATTTGATTTAACACTCCTATCTATATCCAATATTATCATTCAACTTGCCTTCTTGTCTTCCTAGGTGGCTATTGCCTATTAATTTGTAGGCTATAAATATATATTTGCTTAGCAATAATTAACAATATAATTTGGCATTTTTCTACTAGCTATTGCCCATAAATTGGTAGTCTATTGTCCTCCTAGCCATTGCTCATTGATTAATTGGTAGCACAATATTCAACTTGCCTTCTTTGTTTTAAGTTGATGTAATTTTATAATAAACTATTTATTTTGGTGTTATTATTTTATGTCGATGTAACCTCGCAAAAAAAAAAAAAAAAATTCAAAACATTCTAACCAGATTAACAAATCAAATAAAAAATAGTTATTATAAATAGAATACGGAGTAGAGTAAAAAAATACAACCTGTAATAACAACTAACAAAAACAAAACGAGCTATCTTGATAATGCTGTCTAAAATTATATTATTACAAAAATGAGATGGAGATCAGTGCCACAAACCAATGACGAGCTAAAGCATGTGCTACTGTATATTTTCTATCACGTTGAGATCCATGTAGCGGCCACCTATTTTGTCTGGATACGGATACGGACACGGACACAAACACAGATATGGAAATCGTTATTTTTATAAAACATAAGATACGGAAACGTAGAGAAACGCGTAAATATTAAAAATATTGGAACACATTCATAAATATTAAAATATATAGTATATATTATTATATATGGATATCTTTTTAATTTTCTAAACATAACTACAAAAACATCAAATATAATTAACGTAAAAGAAGAAAATTTGAAGTAGATATAGTAGCTTAGATTTACCTTTCTATAGGAAAGCAATTGAAGAAAGAAGATATAGCGAACTCGAGCTTCAACTGAAAAAACGATTTCAGAATTTTAATTTGATTGTACTGTGATTTTTGAGATTGAGTTTTATAAGCAAGTGTTTGAATTAAAGAGGAAGACTAAAAGTTATTTTGGAATAGGAATTAATTGTATTGATTTCAAAATTAGGAGAACATTCTACAAATTAGATAAAAAAATTGTCGGTTCGGGAGGACGGACACATGTTTCCGAGATGGATACGCGTGTCCAACTTTCGAAAATTACCGAAACGCACCCGACACAGAAAGTATCTGTGTCTTTTCTGTGTCGTGTCTGATATGTGTCGGAAACATGGACACCTTGATGCATTGGCGTGTCCGAGTAACATAGGCCACATAAAAACATTGTAACCACTCATGCTTAATGATCCCAGAAACCGCATGATACTTCATCAGAAATAGATCGACGATATATGTAGAATCGACTTCTAAACAAGTTTGTGGCAACCCTTATCAAAGGCTGCTATGATAGCAATAATATTTTTAGAACTTTTAGTAAGAAACAAAGTTTATCATCAGAAGCTAATTTTATTCTGTAAAGTAATATTGGGATGATATGTTAAAGTAAGGATGATAAGGTTGATGATGTTATTTAATCATAATAATGATGTTAAAGATTATTATAAATAAGTATTGAGTACAAGTTCGAGTTTTTTGGTTCATTTGGTTAGGTAACATGGTATCAAAGTTTTTGGAACGAGATGTCTTGAATTCAATTTTTGATAACTTCAATATTTGTTGAATTAAATATATATGGTGGTTTTGAACCCTATATTGTTCACGCTTCAATCTCAATGGCAACGCTAAGAGAATGTGTGAGAGATTTATATAAAAGATGTTATTAGCCATAAACTATCAACTTGAGTTTTTAATTTATTCGATTAAGTAACAACTGGGCAAAAACAAATTGAATTTCACATCAAAAATTGAAAAGAGAGTAATTGAGCTGCATTGATATAAGAATTTCCAACACATGTAGTACGTAATAGCTTTAAAACCGTGAGACGTGGAGCAAAGTAGACAACATCTACATTGTATTTTCTTGTTAAAGGATAATGTTATAATACGTTAACGGCATGCAAAAAGCACTATTTGACTATTGTTCTATCCCAAATTTGTACATTTTGCCACCGCTATTTTATTTGGTCAAATTGGCCTCTCATTTTTGTGATTTGGTTATAATTGGCCATTCATTTACCATTTAAATAAAATCTCACAATTTTTCGATCAAAATTAAGAATAGATTAAAATGTTAAAACATTGAAATTCCTTCATTTCAAATACGAAAATGATAATAAAACTAAAAATTGTTAACTCATACAAATGCAAGATGTCATAATTTATATGATAAGGGTGTGATTTCACCTAATTACAAAGGTGAGTGGCTAAATATGACTACATAAACGGTTAATGGCCAAATGCACAAATTTCCGATGGGTCAATGAAAAATAGTGTGTTTTGCCTAATTTAAACTGCAACAAGTTTAAGAAATTTCTCTATCTGTTAATTAATGAGTATCAAAGGATTATATTCCACATTGATAATACGAGTGAATCAATGTGTGAATTTTTAGCACATGTAAATGCATTTGAAAACTGCATAAAATTTGAGACGAAACTTTCTCACCTCAACTGATTTTGCATCAAAAGTAAAAATCCCCGTAAAATAAGAGCTCTTTAAAATCTTTTTCCTTAATATATAGGATTAATATTACTTGAGAGTGAATGTGAATAATTAATTAAGTAATAATCATGCATTGAATGAGGCTTGCATTGTTTATCAAATGTGATGGGAAACACTGAACCAATGTCAATTATAAGCAAAAAGCATCAGAAAAAAAATTAAAATTTGGCTGTTTAATCCATGTGCCGTAGCCTCACTATTCATTCTTAATTGTCACAGTTTTAGCCTGCAAATTTTATGATCAAAATAAAAAAAAGAAAGATTTTCTGTACATACATTAACCGACAATGAATTAAGGCTCACGCTAATATAATTTACAGATACAATTCAGATGATACACTTTTTACTATTCCTATTATATATGTTGTAGATTAATATAAACCGTATTGTTGTTGATCTTAGCTATAAGTTTAAACTTTAAGTTTAAATTGTTCATTAACAGTATGATTGGCAATCTTTATGATCAAAAAATTGTGAGTTCAAAACCTATCAATTTTATTTATTGGTGATATAAAAATATGTGGTGAGATGAGCATGTGTTATGCACAATTCAAATTCAGTAAGCATTCGCGTGAGAGTGTGTCAAGTTTCAATATAAAACATGTCGTTGGCCCTTAACTATAACTCGAACTTTTAGTTCGATTAATTAACATGGTATTAGAGCGTCTACAATAGAAAAAAATTGCGTTAAAGGAATTAAAATATACGTGGTGGTCGTGAGATAACTGTGTTGTATACGGTGGAGCTCAAGGCACATTCGAGTGAGGGGATGTGTTAAAAATTAATATAAAAAATGTTGTTTACCTTAATTATGACCTTGCGTTTTTAGTTCAATCAGTTAATTAACACACCGTAGAGTTTTGAAATTTTTTATAAATGTTTAAATCCACATTCATTTATAAGCTTTACTCATCTACTTTCTTTGTCAAGGTGAGATTCAATTCATTTTTCAGCCAATTGTCATCCTTTTCCTCAAAGTTGCCTGAGTGCTCATGTCTTTCTACCCTCACTGCACCCATTAGGGGCTGGATATCTACATGCCCATTAGAATCTGCCTAGTTTGTTCCTAATATCAATTATAACACACATGCCTAATACCAAGCAAATACTATCCGCTTTATCACATATATATCTATCACATTGGGCGCACGACTTTAAACACATCATACATATATTGAATTCCTAATACAAGGGTTAATCTTTACTTTTCATGTCTCTATTTCTGATGTGAGATTCGATTCATTTCTCTCTTTCTGGAGATAATTACATAAATATAGTTTTGTTTACAGAGGGTATTTAATAAAAATCCAAGTTGATTCTTTTCGTACAAACTGGTCTTATAACATGTAGGTAGCTGTCTAATATAAAGCTGCCTGGTTTCTTGGTTCATTGATAATTAATTAATCAGGAATAATTTATACTTCAAATCCAACACAAATCCAAAGATGTATTTTGTTACTTAAAGCATTACACTGGCAGTGTAAGTACAGAAGTACCAAAAATTATTAGTTTTGTTGCTAGCTAGAAACTGCTCAAGTTCATGTTTCTGCATTGATTGATGACTATTGAAAATTTAATAATGACAAAACACATTAGTTTAGAGAATTGCCGATGATTGTAAATCCTTGTCACACGTAGTACATTTTGGTTAGTTTTATCGATAGATCAACGAATATCGCAGACCATGTTATGGCTAGAGCAGCATTTTCTTTGCCTAATCTGGATTCTTGAGATAATCACCCACATTATTTTCCCTTGTAATGCTTTGAATTTAGTTGTTTAAGACACTCCTTTTTCTTCTTAAAAACAAAAAATTGAGAGGGAAAGAGTTGAAACAAATTCAAGGAAATAAAAATTCATTAGGGGCCGGGCAGGGAGTGCTAGCCCACTCTTGTGATACAAAAGACTAAATAGTGTGGGCTTATTAAGCAACTCATTTAAATTGACTCTTTTTGGAGTAAAGTTTAGGTTAGAAAAAAGCCATCCTACTTTCAAGTTTAGGACAAATAATAGATATCGAAGAGCGTTTAGCGTGAAATTTACAAATTTTCTACCAATAAGAGCTTTTGACAAAGCAAAAAATTCGAAGTTCAAACCTTTAAAGCATGAAATGAATGTTTTACCACTTGAACTTCAAACCTTGCCAAATAATTTGGGCTACTGACCCTACTCCTAAATTTCTTTGAAAAACTTGATTACCATCCTAATTTAGTATATTTTTTCGCTTAATTTTATTTAAAGTAATTAATCTTCTAAATTTATAAAAGGCTCAAAAGTTTTAAAAATGGAAAGTTAACTTGTTTTGATGGAAAAATAATGAGGTAGGCAATCATATTAATAGGTTTTTAAACAAGTCTAAAATTCAAATAATTTTAACCAAGTTAAGGGATTAAATATATACTTTGAAAGTTAAGGAGCCAATAAACTCTTTTGACAAGTTGTAATATGACGATTAATAATATATTTTACATGTATACTAACATTGTCATTAAACGGTTAAAATTGATAAATGGAATGATTATTAGTTTTGGTTTATTAGAAAAAGTATTGTCCAAAATTTTAAGGGATAGGTCAAAATACGCAACTTAAATTTTAAGTTAAATTTGTATGTTTTCAGAGTTAACTTCAAATAAATACTCTATAATTTTATAAATAAAAGATTGTGATTTGTACTTTTATAAAATTAAGAAAGTGATCGATTTTGTTAACGTAAATGATGATATTTTTTGACCAAAATGCTTTTCTGACCTTTGAGCTTAACTCTAACTTGACTTGTCAAAGGTCAAAAAAATATTTCAGGTAAAAAATGTTTTCGTTCACGTCAACAAAATCAAACATGTCCTTATTTCTGCAAATAACGCAAACCACATTTCATTTTTTGTTCAAAGGAAAACTACAATCCTTTATTTACAAAATCGCAAAACCACATTACACTTATTTGAAATTAACCCTTGTTTCTATAGTATCATATAATCTCTAAATTTGTTTTACAGTAGTATGTTTAAAATGGGCCATAAGGTCCTTAATGGAAAAGCCCATCTAATCTTGTGGGCTTAAAAATGACAAAATTTAAGCTAAAACGACGTCGTAAAGCTTTTCCTTGTCATCTTTCGTCTTCTCACTGACCAGCTAGTAGAATCTCCGATCAGCAAAAACCATCTCCCTCCCCATTTTTTCCGTCTTATCTCCCGCCATGATTCAGAATATAATGGCATCTTCATGAAAAGTGCTTCTTCTCCTTCATTTTTATTATTATTTTTTCAATTTCAGTTGTTTTTTCGTATTCTAATTCAAATTTTAACCTTAGTTTTACTTTAATTTATGTAGTTTGTGATATCTTAGATGAAACTTCTTGCTCAAGTTATATGGATCATATTAGAGCTACAGTATATAGTAATACATTTGGGACCGGACTATTTGTATAACAATTGAGAGGTTATTACTAAATAGTGGTCGAAAAAGCAAAGATTCTCAACACTTGAGACGTGACCGGACTATTTGTATAATAATTGTGAGGTTATTTCTATATAGAGGTTTTACTCTATGATTAAACTTTAGGCCTATTATACTAGTTGTTTATGTATTTTGGTTGTGGTTTTTGGAGCTGCTATTGGATTATGCATATATGTGAGCTTTCGGGGTATAATCGAGTCTCGTGAGATTTAAATGTCAAGAACTTAGATGAGGGATGCGGTTTCTTTAGCCCTCGCTTTGAATATTTGCAGTGACTTTGACTTACATTCTTTGAGTCTAGGTGAAGTGTGATATTGAGTAAAAAATATTAGTACAAGCTAAAGGTATTAACATGGAGAGACACTCTTTGATTTGCTTACATGCTAGATTATCACACACGACACGAACAAAAAAGGAAAGATCGACGAGTTACAAACTCAAAACATGGCATGATATATTGTCTTTTTCTTCCGTTGCACCGAAGCTGACGCTTAGATAGAAGATTGAAATAACCAATAGTGTGACTGTTGATAATTCCGTTTGGGAACCCAATTGTTGCCATTTTCCATGAAAACCACCAACTTTTCATGCTTTCTTCATCACTTTCTTTGGCATTTTCATCAAGTGGTGGCTTGTCACACGGAACTTGAATCTGCATTCCACACAGTCCATTGTTATTGACATAAGATTCAGGATCATTTAGCCGATCCTTTTGAGGACCTGTTGGAATTGGACCTTTGAGTTTATTGTTGCTCAATTTCAAGGTACTAGCTTATTTCTCCTGAAAGGTTGTTTGTATGACAAATCCAAACTCTCCAAGTTTTTCAAACCATTGATGGTTGATGGTATTCTGGCTGACAGGTTGTTGTGTGAAAAATTTGGTGCTTTCAAATTCATCAAAAAGCACCTATAATGTTGGGATTTTCACCGAAAAGTTGGTTGTTTGAAAAAATCTAGAATAGTATACATACCAAGGTGCTGGTTTGGAAGATTTCTCTTTGATTCTTGGAAAAAATCTAGTCAAGTTGTTCCTAGATACATTTTAGAATTCGAAGAAGAGTAAGATTGGAGAGATTGTTTGGAATATGACCTTCAAAATAGTTACCACTAAGATCCAAAATTTGCAGAACAGAAATCTGAAAGAGAAAAGCTGGGTTTTTACCAATGTAGTCTAGTATAGAAGTTTATCTGAACTTTCTAGACTTGGAGGAAAAATTCCTGAAAACTTGTTATTGCAAAGAACAAGCAGAATCATCCCATCAGAAAAGTTTGCAGGAATCTCACCGAAGAAAGGTCAAGGACAGCAAGGGACCTAAAGTTTGGGAATTCATGGCCTGAAAGTCTATTGTTTGTCAAGTGAAGTTCTTTTAATGATGCATTTGAGATGGATTTGGGAATTGGTCCAGATAAATCATTGTATGATAAAATGAGAGTCTCCAAGCATGTAGCTTCACCAATTTTATCTGGCAAGTACCCCGACAAACTGTTACCCAACAAAATCAAAGAAGTAATTGATGAATTTAGAAGCCACTCCGGGAAGGTTCCTATGAGGTAATTTTCACTCAAGCATAAGTTATCAGGAACTGTGAAGTTGGAAAGCGAAACAGGATTATGCCCAGAAATGTTATAACAAACACAACTCTTTTATACCCAGAAATGTTCAGGAATATACCTGAAATCGACCGTAAATTCAGACAAGGTAACTCCTTCAAACCACATAACGAAGATGGAATTGACCCTGCAAGTTTATTACAACTACGATCCAGCGATTCCAATCTGGTGAGATTTGTAATCTCTGCAGGAAATACTCCTTCAAGCCCCATGCAACCAATGTTAAAAAGGGTCAGGGTTTGTATCTGAAACAATGGAGCTGAAGCATCAGATACCACTTCTTCTGGCATATCCTCAATTGGATAGAGAAAAAGTTGAGTCACCTGCTGTGATTCACACACGACTAAAACTGAATCCCATTCACAGCAATCACTGGCAGAGTTCCAAGTCAGCAAAAAGTCGAATAAGTGGTGGTTAGATGAGGAAATGTTTCCGAGCAATAACAACTTGAATTGAAGGAGGACTTGTTTCTGTCGCCGACGCACCATACAATACTTTAGAACAGGTAAGTCTTTCTTTCTATTATCAGTTATGAAAATAATCAAACTGATGAATAATGAATTACTAGACTTTTTGAATAATCAAAGGATTTTATATACTTTTTTGACTTTTATACTTGATAGAGATATGAAGTAATTGAATTGTATGATATTCTTGTGGAAAAATGCAATTGTGTGGAAGTGGAGCACTCATGGTGGTTTACTAGACTAGTTGTCTTCCATATAAAATTATAAAATATATTGTTAAATAGAACCATAATTAGCATTTGGAAAAAAAATGATAATCAATTTCTATAACTCATCATTGATCACATAATGTTTTTCACGCTTGGAACTTTGACTAGTGAAATTAATTAAATTTATATTTCATTTGAGATCATCAGGAATTGCAAACTTTCTCGTTAGCTCAATCCGATTAGGAGGAGTATAGTTTTAGACCAATATGAGTAACTTGTATGCTTATCTATTTGTTGTGATCTTTTGGAGCTTATGCTCTTCGAATATGCATATGAGTCCACAAAGATCTAATATCGAGTTAAAAATATTATTACAACTACATGATATCAGCCAACTTATACTGCTGAAGTCTGCAGGAGATATCACACAGCACAAAAAAGTAACTAAGCTTAAATAACTAAGAACAAAATTAAATAAGCATGACAGCATTAACTAATACTGAAATGCACTTAGATGGTCACACATTTTTAATCGAGTTTGATGTTCATTCGACTTGCCAATGGCTCAATGTACATTTCAAGTCGATGTGTCAAATTTAAATATCAGAACTTAATTAACGAAACAAAGAAATTAGAGTTCAGAAGATGCCTTTATTGCCATACTTCATATATTTTATTCAGGTACTTTTGAGACTAAACTATTTCTACCTGGGAGAATAAGAGAAGATTTGGATAACTTGAAGTCCGTATCATCAGAGGGTGGCATGATGAACCTTCTATTATTACGTAGCAAAATAAAAAGAGACTTGGATAACTAGGGTAAATTTAGAGAGGTACGAGAAATCTTGATAGGGAATCAATAACATTTTTGGGCCGAGAGCCTTAATTAATTAACTCGCGAATGCGAGTTAAAAATATTATTACAAGCTAAAGAAATTAAGAGACATAGACACTCTTTGATTTGCTAAAACATCAAGTAATCACACACAACACAAACAAAAGAGAAGAGAAATAAAAAAATTACAAACTAAAAACATGCCATGATATGTTGTCTTCTTCTTCCTTGGCGCCGAAGCTGACGCTTTGATAGAAGATTGAAATAACCGATAATGTAGAGAACCAAAACTGTTGATAAAAATCCACTTGGGAATCCGATTGCTGCCATTTTCCATGAAAACCACCAATCTTCCATGCTTTCCTCATCACGTTCTATCCCATTTTCATCAGGTGGCGGCTTGTCACACGGAACTCGAATCTGCATTCCACACAGTCCATTGTTATCGACATAGGATTCTGGATCATTTAACCGATCCATTTGAGGACCTGTTGGAATTGGACCTTCAAGTTTATTGTTGCTCAATTTCAAGGTGCTTAGCTGCGACAACTTTCCGATTGCTTCGGGTATCTCTCCTGAAAGGTTGTTGTATGACAAATCCAAACTCTCCAAGTTTTCCAAACCATTGATGGTTGATGGTATTCTGCCTGACAGGTTGTTGTGTGAAAAGTTTAGCACTTTTAAATTCCTCAAAGCACCTAATATGTCGGGAATCTCGCCAGAAAGTTGGTTGTTTGACAAATCTAGAAGAGTATAGATACTAAGGTGCTGGTTTGGAAGATTTTGCTTTGATTCTTTCCAGAACTCTTCTAAATCAGGATAGTGTATATCGATAAAATTTTTATCTATAGGAGGATAACCCATTGGTCGAAACCTATATTGCAAATCATGATTATAACCAACCATGCCATCAAGATTTCCTAAACCAGCAGGCACCGGTCCAATCAACTTATTTCCAGAGACATCAAGAATTTTAAGAAGGGTAATATTGGAGATATTTTTTGGGATATGCCCTTCAAAACAATTACTACTAAGATCCAAAATTTGCAGAAAGGAAATCTGAACGAGATAAGCTGGGATTTTACCAATGAGGTTATTGTCATGGAGATCAAGGTATGAAAGATTATTTAAACTTGCTAGATTCAGAGGCAAAACGCCAGAGAATTGATTCTTGCAAAGAACAAGCATAATCATCCAATTAGAAAAATTTACCGGAATGTCACCAAAGAAGAAGTTGAAGGAAAGATCAAGGATATAGAGGGACTGAAAGTTTGGAAATTCACTACCTGTAAGTCTATTTTTCGACAAGTCAAGTATGAACAATGATGGTATATTTGAGATGGATTTGGGAATTGGTCCAGAGAAATCATTGCCTGATAAAATGAGGTTCTCCAAGTTTGTAGCTTCACCCATGTTATCTGGCAAGTACCCTGAGAAATTATTCCTGGATAGATCAAGATGTTCGAATCTATCTTTAAATAGAAGAGGAGGAATAGAGCCAAATAGATTGTTATCTGATAAAATCAAAGAGTCAATTGATGAATTTAGAAGCCATTCCGGAAAGGTACCCATCAGGTTATTCTGACTTAAGTCTAAGTGCTCCAAGTAAATGTGGTTGGAAATCCGAATAGTAATTTGTCCAGAAATGAGGCAAGATCTTAAAGATAAGAAGGTAAGCGTGCTCGTTAGTGATATAGTGGTGTTTTTCAAGAAAAGCAAGTTTCCTCCAAGTTGCAATTGTTGCAAACTGCTTAAATTGAATAACCATGTTGGGATTTCTCCTGTCAGCAAGTTATCTTCTAAATCAAGAGATCCTAACATTCCCAACTCCTGGATCCATGGAGGAATCTGTCCTGACAAATTGTTCTCTCTCAACCCTAGATACCATATTGTGAGATTGCGCAGCTCCGATGGAATCTCCGAGGACAACGAATTTGTAGCCAAATCCAGATCAGACAGCTCCCTCAAATGACATAATGAGGAAGGAATTGACCCGGAAAGTTTGTTATGGCTAAAATCTAAGTGTTCCAATTTGCTGATGTTTCCAATCACCATAGGGATCTCCGACGACAAATAATTTGACCCCAAATTTAGGTCAGATAACTCGCTCAAACGATATAACGAGGATGGAATTGACCCAGAAAGTTTGTTTTTGCTAAGATACAATAATTCCAATTTGGTAAGATTTCCGATTTCTGCAGGTATCCCCATTGACAGAACATTGGATTCCAAATCCAGGTAAGATAACTCCTTCAAACGGCATAATGAGGATGGAATTGACCCGGAAAGTTTGTTATCTGAAAGACTCAATGATTCCAATTTGGTGAAGTTCCCAATCTCTGCAGGTATCTCCAAGGACAAAAAATTGGTCGCCAAATTCAGGTTAGTTAACTCCCTCAAACGGTATAATGAGGAAGGAATAGACCCGAAAAGTTTGTTATAACCAATATCCAAGTGTTCCAATTTGGTAAGGTTTCCTATCTGTTGAGGAAACTCTCCTGCAAGGCCCAAGTTATTAAGGTCAAGATGGGTCAGGGTTTGTATCTGGAAGAGAGGAGTTAATGTATCAGATGAGGCAGTAGATACCAATTTATCGGGCCAGCGTGAAAACGCCCAAGGATCAAGAATAATTTGAGTCACCTGCTGTGATTCACACATGACTCTCTCCGGATCCCACTGACAACAATCAGTTGTGGAGTTCCAACTCGTCATGTAGTCGACTGAACTCTGGTCTTGTGTGGAAATGTTTCCCAGCAGGAAGGACTTGAATAGAATGAGGGCTTCTTTCTGGTATTGTGGGCAGCTACGAGAGAAAGGAGAGTGCAGTATCAGCATTAGCATGATGTAAAATGTCGGAAACGAACACAACAATGGTTTCATTTGAGCCATCGAAATGTTTTGTTCAATTCTAGTTGTGCCTATGTACGTTATTTATATGTCAAAACGTCATTGTCGTCTTGTGTTTGTATTTGTCTTTGTCTCTATCACTCGTCAATGCACTTGCATATATAAGAAGTGTTAAGTCTTTCTAATTAAGACCTTGTTACTTTTGACTTAAATTCAGTTCATTTCATTAATATGCTTTTCATCTATGCCCCATGTTCTACGTAATTATCAAGGTCTATGCACCAGTTTGTACATAATTTTTAAATGTCATGTTTTTCTATTTTTCTAAAAGCACATTATATTCTAACTATTTTTGTTAAATAACTATTTAATCTTCAGAATTCGCTTACTCACAAGTTAATTTTGTATAAAGCAAAGTTTATTCATTTATTAGAAATTACTCTAATATTTTAAGTTATTCTATAGTTACTTTGTTCTATATTTATTTTTATTATTGAATTAGTGATGATAGTTAACAAATTTAGTGGTTCTTACACTTAAAAAAAGTTATCAGTACATTGTTCCATTTGTGTAAAGGATTTTTGTATACCTTTTTGAGTTGATAAAGATTTGTGGAAAAAATTGTTCTAAGTGGTGTGGGAGTGGAGCACTAATGGTGGTTTACTAGACTAGTTGCCTTTCATGTAAAATTATAAAATATATTGTTAAGTAGAACCATAATTAACATTTGGAAAAAGAAAATGATATTACAATTTCTATAACTCATCATTTTTACTAGTGAAATTAATTAAATTTATATTTCCTGTTCCTTATAACTAGAGGGAGTATCCTCCCGTTACTTCGGGAGCAATGTTTTGTTTTTTTTTTTACTTTTTTTCGTGCATTATTTTGGTGTAGGTTGATCCATATGAGAGTCTTCATCATTTAAATCTACTTACCCAACATGGATACCCATATATCAATTATACAAACACACACACACATACCCATATATATATATATATATATATATATATATATATATATATATATACTAAATTAAAAATTCATCACAAAGACCAAACACGTAGCGTCATTATAGAGAAGTAGGAACTTAGTATGAAATATATACACAGAGAAACCAACTCAATTATAGCAAAAGATAAGATCTAAATGTAAAGGTTCATATGCTGAAAACGTTAAAATTGCATTACGAAATCCTGGATTAAATTTCACTTGAAATGAAAATTCATATTAGGATTATGAAGCAAGCAAGCAAAGAGGCCAGTTTCCTAAGGAAGTGCAGTTAGATCAAATACAAAATGAGAAATTATGTATCAGATTAGGATTGAAAGAACTCAGAAAATTAAGAAAGGATCTAAATGTAAAACAAGCAGTAGTAAAGGGGGCGGCACCACTTGGTTTTTTTTTTAAAAAAAGGCAGTAGTTTAAAACTCTCGATCATATGTCTGTTTCAATCCAAATAGTGTATACATCTTACGTTTCATTCTTCACCGACACTTACTCACATTGGCACTTTGCAACTATGTTAAATTTGAGGTTGGAAGTCTGACTGTAGGAAGAAACATTCCAAACAACCACCATATCCTAATGGCATCATGAATTCTGTAAAAAAAACACCAAAAATCAGAACAAACAATGTAAAACAAAGATAAAAGCACACTGAAGCAACTCAATTTCCAAAAGTAATATTAGCTCTATCCGTCTCTACACTATTTGTAATGAAGTAAATTTGAGGTTGAAGGTCTGACAATAGGTATAGATTATTTTGCCTCCATAAAATACAGAATAACGTGAGCACATAGACCTAACACAGAAGTCATATAAACTATTCAGAAGATAGTCTGAACATGTATGTTCCAAAAACTTAGTGTAGATATTACGAAGTCAACCTAGGAAACCGTCCTAAAAAAGGGCCATGAACTACGAACCGATTGCCGAAGGAAACTAACACTTTTAGGGAGCTAAATCTTATAGTGGAACAATCTAATACGATGGTATGACTCATTTTTTCAGGTTTGCAATCTGATTACCACAGAAATAGTCAAATTTGGACGTCAAGAATAACAATGCATGGTATAATTCCAGGTCACAAAAATGGTACCTGGAACCATTGTTCAAAACTAGTATAGTGGATGCCCTAAACCAATTTATATGCTCAAAAAGTGAAAGCTTCATGGTTCAATAACTTCCAAATTTGCAATTCTAAAATGATTCGTTAAATTGTAATAGCTCAATTAGACACAAACCAAATACCAAAGTGAGAAAAAGAAACTACTGCAAATCTGTGTCTTTATGAAACATACAACACGATGAAGTAATTTGAAAAAAAAGATTGTATGGATTCCGGTACTAAATCTCTTCTCAACATTCATGATACATACAGAAATGCATCGCTTCACACCAATGCGTTATAAAAGTCAATTCTAACAGTTTTGATTTCCATAAAAACAACGAAACAGTTAGTCGAACTAGTCGTTTTCCAGTTTCAAGATACTCCCTCTTTTAGAAATTGATAAAACAGGGGCCAATGCCACAATGCCTAAGAGATTTACTATAATTGGCTTTCAACGAAGATGTAAGATCGTGTGAAAGATCAGACAACAATATAGACAAATTTGCAGAACTGACAAAGTGAAAGCCTTGTTTACCCAAATAAATTATGCTAAAATAAAATAGAGACTTACAAAAGGTCTGCAAAAGAAAATGAATTGATGGAATATTTACCTTGATTATGGGCTCTATTTTAGCATGGCGAAGCTAGGAATTGGAAGCAGAAGAAGCTGAATTAGCAAATTTGCTGAGAAGTATGATGACAATGGCGGACGTATCCATGAAGAAATTGATTGAAGGAAAATGCCAAAGCGACAAACATGTGTGAAGCTAAAAAAAAAAAAAGCAAAGTGCAACAGCTATCACAAAAACAACATGTGAAGCTTACGTGCTAACAGGAGTTGAGCCTCTCAAAGGTAAGCGGTAGGAGGCGAAGCAACAGATGGAAGATGCAAAAAAAACATAGACTATGAGTCGAAGGCAAAAGCCTGCATATAGGAAGAATATGGAACAGGGTGTAGATATTAATCCTGAAATGAAATATTAAATATGAAACACATAGTATTAGGGAAACAATATAACAATGTAATGCCTCTGATCCATTCTAAACCAAAAGAATATTCAAGGGGAAAATAACAACGATAAGTAATTGCAAAAGAGCCCAATCAAGAACTCAAAATACTTCTGTTATAGGGCTGAAATTTTGTAAGAAATAAATCCAAATTTCAGCATGATCGGCTCCAATTTCCTTTGCCTTGTTAATTTGAACCAACATTTGATCCTGGAGCATAGATTAGTGTGGAGTTTGTTTCAGCTCCATCTGGAATTTGAAGATCGACTGTGGTCAACTGAAATCCGGCAAAAAATTGGAAGTTGAAAAAAAAGAAGAAGTCAACATTTACTTAGCAATGGAAAAAACTGAACATAAATAAATGACAGTACATGGTTCATCATCTTTGTTACTTGATTGTCTCTTAGGTAACCACAGAAAAGCAACGCAATATTTGAAATAACAAAAATAACATGATGATGATTTGCAGAATCAGATAGTAAAATGAAGGCACGAAACTGAATAAGATAGTAGAAAAGTAAGGGAAATGAAACGGATGTCAAATTGAGTAGCATAGCATGATTAGAATTTGAGCACAACAATTGAGTACCAAAATGCAATATGACACAATTTAGGAGCAGTAATCAAATTAAGCTGATATGAAAACAACAGATGATCTTGTAAAAAAGAAACAGCTAAAATAATGAGGAGAGAGCGACGTCTGTAATTGGAGAGAGATAATAACAGAGAGACGTCGTTTGGCTGTTTCGTGGGTTGGGAATCAATCTCTCAAACAAAAGGGAGGACAAGTAATGGATATAACCAAAACAAGGGGATAAAATTAGGAATTCTTCAATTTTACTCTTCATTCTATTCAACTTTATATATATATATATATTTATAATGTATAATAATTAACTGAAATCAACCATTATTACCAAGTGATCTATATGTTTTGTTACTTTCACTTATGTTTTATGATTTCATAAAAGCCTGGATCGTTTGCAATGTATGTTACTGATTAGTTTTCACAACGTATAGGCTGCTGTAGTTGTATATGAAGACCAATATGATTAAGAACATAAATGAACCATTAATGTTGTTTACATTTAGTTAGAGTCAATGCCCTGTACTTTGCCTCACAAAACCTCTAGAAACTGCACGGTGTTTCTTGTTGTTCCATGATATAACAAACAATCCTAAGAATACTATTTAGTTTAGTTTAGAATCCTAAATTGCAATCTTCTTGATAAGGTAATGTCTAGAATCCTATTTAGTTTAGTTTCCCGAATTGGAATAGGAATTGCAAACTTTCTCGTTAGCTCAATCCGATTAGGAGAAGGAATATACTTGTAGACCAATATAAGTAACTTGTTTGCTTATCTATTTGTTGTGATTTTTTGGAGTTTATGCTCTTGGAATATGCATACCATGATACGAGTCCTGGTAAAGATCTACAATATCGAGTTAAAAATGTTATTACAAGTATAAGAGTACATTAACATAGAGAAGAGAAATCTAGAAATTACAAACTAAAAACGTGGCATGATATATTGTCTTCTTCTTCCCCGACGCCGAAGCTGACGCTTTGATAGAAGATTGAAATAACCGGTAATGTAGAGAACCAAAACTGTTGATAAAAATCCACTTGGGAATCCAATTGCAGTCGTTTTCCATGAAAAGCACCAATCTTCCATGCTTTCCTCATCTTTTTCTTTGCCATTTTCATCAGGTGGCAGCTTGTCACACGGAACTCGAATCTGCATTCCACACAGTCTGTTGTTATCGGCATAAGATTTTGGATCATTTAGCCGATCCATTTGAGGACCTGTTGGAATTGGACCTTCGAGTTTATTGTTGCTCAATTTCAAGGTACTTAGCTGCGACAACTTTCCAATTGCTTCAGGTATTTTTCCTGAAAGGTTGTTGTATGACAAATCCAAACTCTCCAAGTTTTCCAAGCCATTGATGGTTGACGGTATTCTGCCTGACAGCTTGTTGTGTGAAAAGTTTAACAATTTTAAATTCCTCAAATAGCCTAAAGTGTCGGGGATTTTGCCGGAAAGTTGGTTGTTTGACAAATCTAGAAGCGTATAGATACCAAGGTGCTCGTTTGGAAGATTTCTCTTTGTTTCTTTCCAGAACACTTCTAAGTCAGGATAATTTATTTGGATAACTTGAGATGGAATAGAACCATCAAGAAAAGGAACACGTAAATGATGTTTCAAGTCATGATTATAGCCAATCATGCCATTAAGATTGCCTAGACCAGCAGGCACGGATCCACTCAACTTGTTCCCAGAGACATCTAAAATTTGAATAAGTTTGGAGAGATTGTTTGGAATATGCCCTTGAAAATAGTTATTACTGAGATCCAAGATTCGAAGAACCGAAATCTGAAAGAGAAAATCTGGGATTTTACCAATGAGGTTATTCTCATGGAGATCAAGGTATAAAAGACTATTTAAACTTGCTAGACTTGTAGGGAAAACGCCAGAAAAATTATTATTGCAAAGAACAAGCATAGTCATCCAATTAGAGAAATTCACAGGAATCTCACCAAAGAGCAAGTTGAAGGAAAGGTCAAGGACATAGAGGAACTCGAAGTTTGGGAATTCATTGGTTGATAGTCTATTTTTTGACAAGTCTAGTAATTTTAATTGTTTAGCTGAGATCGATTTAGGAATCGGTCCGGAGAAATCATTGCTTGATAAAATGAGGATCTCCAAGGAAGTAGCTTCACCAATGTTCTCTGGCAAGTACCCTGAGAAATTATTCCTAGATAGGTCAAGATAATTTAAATCATCTTGTGTAAACAAAAGAGGGGAAATTGAGCCTGAAAGATTGTTATCTGATAAAATCAAAGAAGACATCGATGAATTTAGAAGCCATTCCGGGATGCTACCAATGAGGTTATTGCCACAAATTTATTCCAAAAAAAACTATAATTAATAGCCAGATATTAGTCTTAATGCAAAAAATAAACCTAAGAAATTATTAATTTTATTGCTTTATTTGTGTGCAAAATATCTAATTGGATAAATATAGTCTAGTATTGCGAAAGTTTTCTTCTCATTGACAACATAACTAAGAAGTTTAATTTTTCTTGTGATATAGTTGATTGAAAATTGTTTTTTATGAACTTCAATTTAAAAAAGGTTTTTCAGCAGTAGCTACCATAACTGATAAATCTAATCACGTAAACTCTTTTCAGCGGTAGTTCTTCGTTCTTTTATGCAATTTGAATAGCAACTACTATTTTGAATTGCTAATATTGTCACACATTTGTTCATCTCATCTCTATTTATTTTATGCATTCGTTGGTTTCAGTATTTAATCAATGATTGTTTTAAATTGCTAATATTTGAAAAACAACTCTAAAATGTGTCAAGATATACTCCAATATGTCAGATAGAGCCACTCATAGCTCCCGTAACTCAGAATACTCGTATGTACTCTCGGGTTGGTTCGAAAAGACAAGTCCGGATTCCTAGACGCTTCTCACCTTGATTGATTTTCTTTTCTTTTCAAATTTGTTTTAGTTTTTTTTTAGTTTTTTCTTTTCTTTTATACTTATTGGGTTTGGGGTGCTCTTCATCCCCTCTTTTAATTAAACAAAAATAATGATTAGTTTTCAATCTTATTTTATTATCTAAAATTTTAGCTTTTTTACACTCTAATTATATTAATATATAATTTTATTTAATATAATTAATATTACCTAGAATAAATAATATATTGATTCACGGGTTTAAAACTAGTAGTGAAAACGTAAAAGAAATAAAAGTAGGAAATTATCCGTTACAAATATATGGTGGACTTTGTTTAATTGTTTAACGGGCTTGATTCTTACTCTGAGAGTTACCGTTGGGTTGACCGTTATGAAACTTGGTTTTTTGTTAGACAAGAAACCACCTTGAAATTCCATTGTTACCGTTAATTTTGTTCTGTAATCTTGTTTTGATAATCAAGAAAAAGATTATCTTTCTTGTTTAATATTCTGCATTACGCTACCGTCGTCCGTACAAACTTCAAATTTCCATGGCTTGATATTAACTTGACTACTGTATAGTTCTTGTTAATTAATCTTTATAGGTATAGTCCGTGAGATTTAAATGTTAGTAACCTTGAATTACTTTTCCATTTTTCATGTTAATCTTGATTAATTGGTAGTATTTACATGGGTAGATAGAGTTAATTGGTTCAATTCATACAGGGTGATTACCTGGTTTATGTATATCCGACCACTGTTGGTTATTTGATAACTTGTTCTTGTTTAAAGATCATCAAAGCATGTTCATGAGATGATGAATCATGAAAGAAAAGTCAAATTGCAGTCTTGAGTTGCTCTTTTTGTTGCTTGCTTCTTTATTTGAAATAACATCCCATAGCTGGAAAAAATCAATAATATATATTAGTGAGAATTAGTGTACGATACATCTTGAAACGGCTTATCGTGTCATAATTGTGTTATGTGATCTATAAATGATTTAACATGTAAATCGTGTTGTTCTGTTTTGACCAGGGCTGGACACAGATACTAAATTAGTTCATTTTGATAAAAATATTTAAGTGAAATGATCCCGAATTTTACTAAACTATTGACTTGGTTTGACTGGATTTGTTCAAATTCGGTCAAAAACAGACTCAGTTGTGACTCTGTAACGTTTAACTTTCTCCTTCGTAGTTTCTGTTTTTGGCTACTCGAACCGCTTGGTTAAATCAAGAAAACAACTATCGGATAATCAATCTGGTTTCTGAAGACGGAGTAAGAGCATGCTATTGAAGACGTTGCAACATATGTCGGGGAAGCATAATAAGTATCATGTAGAGCAATGTCTAGCCCATAATGAACCTATGGGAGGCGTTGGCCAATGCTTAGCCTGAAATCAACAATTAGAATGAAAACTCAAACATAGATAGAGGGGTAAAATATCATCACGTGTATATCTAGGGAATAGTCACTCCAAAGATCCTTATTCCTTATCTCCATCTTCGCCCGAAGGAGAAAAGGAAATACTACACGGAGCGTGTTACGATGGGGCGTTTTTTTTACCGCCGCACAAAAAAAATATTTTGTTGCGAATGAACGAGATATTGACGAATTGTCCATGGAATGGAATAAAATCTGTAAAAGAACTGGGGGATAAAGGAGTTTGAGTATATAAATAGAACAGATGATGTCGAGCTAAAATAGAATTGCTTGAGCAGGAGCTGCTTTTGATTAAATTGGCCTATGCTTCTGAAAGTGTGATAGCCATCTATCTCCTTCAAATAGAACTATTTTGGAACTAACCATTACGGTAGGTAGGGTTAGGAGGAAAAAAATATGAAAAGGGCGATGATGAAGAACATTCGTACATTCCTTCCCTGCCGTCAGGTCCACCGCAGTGACTACCGATTTGTACCGGCGACATTGGTGGTGGCTTCGAAACGGGAAGATGTGCATTGATGAAATACTTAAACACCAAGAACTTAATAAGAAGAGATTTGTCAAATTAAAGTGGAGTTACTCATGCAAATGAAGCCAATTTCTAATTTAATCAAGCGGTTCGAGTAGCCAAAAACATAGACTACGAAGCAAAAAGTTAAAGCTTACGGAGTCACAATCATAAAAACAGTTCTTACGTATGTTGTTAATGACACTTATGATGCCATCACAAAATTGATTGAGATATTTAGAGACTATTTGTAGCTTAAGTTGCTGGTAATGAAGCTTAGAGATGAACATAGTATTTATAATATTAGCAATTTAAAACAATCATTGATTAAATAGTGAAATCAAACCAAGGAATGCATAAAAATGAATAGAGATGAGATGAACAAAGTTGTGACAATATTAGCAATTCAAAACAGTAGTTGCTATTTAAATTGCTTAAAAAACCAAACAACTACCATAGAAAAATTAATTTCTAATCTAGTTACGGTAGCTACTGCTGAAAAAAGTTTTTCTAATTAGAGAGATATGTGATTAGATTGACTATACTAGTTACGGTAGCTATTGCTGAAAAAACAAACTATTTTTAATCAACTATATCACAAGACAATTTAAACTTCTTAGCTACAGTCAAACCTCTATAAATTAATACTCGATAAATTAATATCTCGATAAAACTAATAATTTGTCCAGTCCCAACTTGGGACCAGTATAAAATTGGACCTCAATCGATAAAATAATAAGATAATAACTTTTTTGAAATTTCAGTGTATATATATTGGTCCCAACGAAACTATAAATTAATAATTACTAAAACATTTCATGTATATATGTGATACACTTCAAAATTCTAAAATTGTCTAGTAAAAAATGAATCTATAGTCACTTTTTTCTTTTTTGTTGAAATTCAAATCTATATTGATTTCATCTTTAAATCTACTCATTGCACTTGAGAGTTAGGACGTTGTCTTCTTGTATTGGAACAAAAAGTTGTGAGAGTTGTTGCCACTTGCAATGCTTCTTTCCGACCGGATTTTGAATATTCGTCACAATTGCTTTAATACTTTGAATCTCGTAACATATATTATTTTCATCTCTAACTAATATACTTTATAACTACTATATTGGACTTGTAAATTTAAAGGTCATACGTAAACCTCTTTAAATTAATAAATTATTAATTTATCGATATAATAATATCTCGCTAAATTAATGAAATATCCTGGTCCCGACATTATTAATTTATAGAGGTTTTACTGTATGTTGTCAATTGAAAAAAAACCTTTATATGTCTGTCTGGGCCTTCTAAGAAAGCCCGTCTGCGATTTAGATCTAGATCTCAGACGGGTCTTGTAGGGACATACGGTCACTGTTCAAGGACCATAAGGTCACCATACAAGCATCGTACGGTCTCCTCTCAAGCCTATATAAGGACTCTGAATCGTCCATTCAATTCACCAACAATCACTTTCATTCTACCATCTCTCACTCGGTTCTAAGCAATTCTGTGACCCGATAAGTTGCCTCTGAAAGTTGGCTCGGAAAAGAAAGGAATTGCTTAATCTGGACCCCCGAAAGTCCATTTCCCTTCATAAATCACATCCCTCCTCCAAAGTCCTCACGACACCCAAAACTCCCTTCAATATCCCCCATCCCTGAATTACTACCTACTCGTAAGTCACAAAATCCAATATCACTCTCCGCCCTGCAAGAGAGTGCATATCCCCACAAAGTCTTTTAAAGTCCTCACGACGCAAATATCGCTCTAAGCATCTCATTCCCGAATATCCTCGATATTCTGGTCGCACATCCCCACTAAAGTCCTCATGACACAAATCTCCCTACGTCTCGGCTATCGCCTAAGTCATCTCGGCACTTTCATCTTCCTCAAGGATAAGTGCAGCCAAGTCATCTCGGCACTTTCATCCTCTTCGAAGATAGATGCTAGCCAGTCATCCAAGTCATGGTTCCCTCGGAACCACAAAGTCCAAAGTCTATCGTTAGGAGTATGTCTTTGACGCCTCTCCGACCCCGAAATTATGTCCGCCTGGCTCCATTCTCGACGAGTACTAGCTTGCAATGATCCTACTGACAAGCTACAAGGGTAAGTTTCTGAGGGTTTTTACCGTGTCACCCGACGGTTTACCGTACAAATGTTTCGTATTTAAATATTTTGTGTGATAACCATAATACAAGACAATAATGAATTATGTTGCATTAAAGAATCTCTAGGGCCTAGAATGTCGGAATTAATAAGTTGTATCCATGAACGTATACGAAATCTCTGGTTTTCAAAAGGAATAAGTACATAAGCCGGTTCGTACATTTTTCCGGTCGGTCGGGTGACGACTATAGTCAAAGAAGGCTAAAGCCTTTATGAGCGCCCATTTTCGCTCACAGTTATACATCGCAAAATGAAGAGATTTTTAGAGCGCTCCTAAAATACGATACTTACAAAGATTAACTAGAATTATTGTTATTATTTAATTCCACATGAAATCATTCTAATTAAGCCATTCAATTCAACAACTTATACTTACTACCTTTTGGAGTTTTTTAAGCACTTAGGCCCCGTTCTTTTGGACTGAAAAAATCTGAACTGAACTGAACGATGCTGAACTGAACGATGCTGAACTGAACTGAACGATGCTGAACTGAACTGAATGTTGCTGAACTGAACTGAACTGAACTGATCTGAACTGAATTGAACTGAACTGAATTTTGCTAAAACTGAAAAATAAATATTGAAACTGAATTGAATAAATAATAATATTAGTTTTTAATAATGAGATCGGAGGGGAGGATGACGATAATGATAATGATGATGAAGCTTAGCGAATGAGATGATGATTACAATAATAGAATGAGATGATGCTATTAGCGAATTTTTGAATTTGCTCCTAATTTGCTAATTTTAATTTCTTTTACAAAAATTTTGAATTCTTTTTAATTGATGCTAATTTGCTCCTAATACTCCACATCAATGTTACAAAAGATTTTTGAATTTCTTATTACAATACATAAGCAAAATCAGAAATTTTTGTATATTAGATTTAAACTTATATAGTACAAATTATTAACTCAGTAAAACATTGTAACGTATATTGGTAATAATATTACTTACATCCAACAACTTTAAAAAAACAAATTGGATCGACTAGTTAAAATTATAATAAATATTAACATATTATATAAATAATAAATATTTATTTGTAATTTATTAATTTGAATCGAATTGAATGTTGTTGAATTGAACTGAATTGAATATTACTGAAATGAACTAAATTAAATGCTACTGAAACTTGAACTGAATGTTGCTGAACTGAACTGAACTGAACTGAATGTTGCTGAATTGAACTGAACGGAACTTAAAATAAATTCTAATAAGTCCAAAAGAACAGAGCCTTATTCTTAAGAACACATCTACCAAATATAATATTTATGAGAAGTTATAACATATATCAATTCTCTTGCAAATATACAACCCTATCACTGGGCTTAGAAATTACCGGCCCATATATTGAGGCCTACAAATTAAATTACATGATTCACGAGACGAAACGACGGCGTATTCCTGATTCTCGTCGCCCTCTAGTCTTCTTTAGAGAGAGTGTAAACCAGCTAAGTAAAAAGTAGAAACTCCGAGCAAAAAAAACCCTCTCCGCCGTATCGCCGCCGTAGATTGAGAATAAAATGGAGTCAGCATCAGCGTCGACGGAGAGAAGAGGTATTCCGGCAGCTCAATTTGTACAGGATGTTCAAACCTATCTTACTCAATCTAACCTCGATGTTAATTCCTCCCTTTCCTTCCTTCAAGAACGGTAATCATTCTTATTTTACTAATCTATTATTATGATTATGTTTAGCCTAATATTTTGATTATGATCTTCATTTTATGTTTCTGTAGACTTCAACAGTATAAATTAGTTGAGATGAAACTTCTTGCTCAGCAGAGGGATCTTCAGGTAATTTCACGTTGTTTCTTCAATTTTGCATTTGAAGACTATGTTGCCCGGACACGGTAAACGTTATTTATAAAGCATAACCTTCATATAATAGCCTAAAAATGGTGTTGGACACGGGTACGGGTAGGGGTAGCTAGTAAGGAGGAGTTTCCGTGTCTCATAGAGCGAAGATTGTTGGGGAAGTTCCAATTGATTTATTGGATCACGGATTTATCTAGTATTGGGGTTTAGTGATTTGGCAAGTGTGTCCTTTTTTTTTCGTGCGGATCGTTCTTTCTATGTGAAGCTTAAACTAGATAAATCGAAACCTTTCTCTGTAGTTTATGATATGCAGATAGATGTTTGACTTTTCTTGGTTTTGGAGTTTATGGTATGCAGATGTTTGAGCTGTTGGGCTCAATTGAGTCTCATGGGATTTGAGAGTTCGGAACTTAGTTAGCTAAACAATGGGGTTTCCCTACTTGTTCGTTCTCACGGATACAGGCAAATTAGCCGAACCATGTGCTTGCATTTTAGTTTATTATAATCAACAACCGATCAAATTCCTAATAATTGGATTTAGTTTATTATAATCAGCAACCGATCAAATTCTTAACAATTACAATGTCACGTTTGAATGTTCCTTATAAATTTGAGATTTTAACTAGGATTCTCTTGAAAGCATTACAGTATATTGCAGTGCAATGCACTTCTATCCGTCCTTACAAATCTGTGGGACAATATAATCACAGTTTTGATGTTTGTAAAGCACTTTCCACTGAGTTGGACTCAAGTTTGATGAAGTCCAATTTCGTTTTCATTCCATATCACGTTGTAGGATTCCCAATGATTTTTACTTACATTCTTCACTTGTTATGAATCTCAGGCAAAGATCCCTGATATTGAGAAGTGCTTAGACATTGTCTCAACTTTGCAGGCCAAGAAGGGTACTGGTGAGGTTCGTTATTGCATATTATTCATCTTATGTTATGCCAAGCTTTGGTTATGAATTTGTCAAGCAAATCTTGTCCTTGCACGCTTTAATTAATGATGAATATGACAACCAGCAATGTCTTTTGTAGACTTTGATGTGAGTGTTATAGCTTCATAGTTAGATGTATTCCATCCAACATGAGTAGGTTGCATCTCATATTTTCCTATTGTTATCAGTTGGTCGCAAAGTTTGGAGTTCAATTCCAACTTTGAAATTGATTGTTGGTTTTGTGCCTTCAAGTTAAGGTTCAATGAATTGAGTAGTGCCCATATCTCTGCTTAGAGAGAGTTCATTGTGCTAGTTAATCTTCTTATTTGAAATGCCATTAGTTGTAATTGATATATCAGCTCTACGACAATCTAGGAAAGCATATTACCTACCGCCCTGACCAACTTATCTCAACATTCTACTAATTATTGTGAAATTGTCTATCCATACTCTAGTGAGCTTTCCGTGTTAGCTAATGCTACTAAGCTATCTGTATGAAGTTCGATGTGTAGAATTTCATTCACTAAAAGCCCTTGTTCTGAATAAATGAAAACAAAGAAGCCAAATATCTATTCTATCTAGGTTTTCATTTGGTATGTGATGAAATGCAGAGTTGGTGAAATCTTGGTAGTTCTCTATATGAAGTTCAATATGTAAAATATGTTTTCATTCCTTAAGAGCCCTAGTTCCGACTAATTGAAAAAAAAGTTTAATTAGCTTTTGAAACTAGGTTTTCACTTATACGCGATGAGATGCAGAGATGTTGAACTTTTCTTAGTTCTTGTTTCTTACGCATGCTTCAAAATTGTTTTGCTGATGACTTCTTTCCTGCACCTTACATTTACTTAAAATTAACGGTACTAATTGAAATGTTAAAATGTGCAAAATCTTTTCTCGAAGTTTTATTCTCCACCCTCCTCCTCACACACCCACATAAGATTTCAGTGTTGAATGCATTAAATCCTCTTGAAATTTTTGAATTACTGAATATTGCATTGTAGACTATTGGTTTACTGTTGCATGCTGAAAATCTTAAGTTGGTTGAGTTGCATATATGTGTGTGGAAAATTCTATATTTTATGTCCACATGACCATGTTATCCGTGCGTCACACCAGTATTTTAATGCCTCGTAATACTTTTAACTCATAAAATATTAACGCTATGTAATTAATTACATATTTTTAAGTTAATTATTTACATAAAATTCTAGACCATAAATTGTAACTCTGGATCCTAAATACATAGCGTGGTATCAAATTATTGATCCGGTGCACTGTGCACACATGTCTTCTCAGGTGTATAATAAAGTTTTACCTGTAGTCTCATTGTTGCCCAAGGAAAGCTTTTCTGTTGCATTAATTATTTGGACTTTAAAGCACATGAAATCTTATCTGGGACCAATGCTGGCTTGGCCTCGTTTACTACTGACCTTATATGATATCAAAAGTCAAAACTAGACTATACTCTATCTGAAATGACCTTTATTATGATAACCACAATTTTCAACTGTATGGACCCTGATGAACACCTCCCATATCATTCCTATATGACACTCCATGTTCCAAGTTCAACTGTATTTTTTGTTTAACTTGAGTAAATGTTCAACTGTATTTTTTGTTTCACTTGAGTAAATCTGTACTTGTCCTGACATTATATCCTTATTTCTTATCAGAAAACCCATCTTGTCTAAAGTCAAAGAGGATCAATTACCTTTTAAAGTCCATGAATTGACCATAATATTGGATGCTTTTGGCCAATAATGCTTGATTCATAAGAGAAGATACAGTTTTCAAATTAGAACTTAGGCAATCCCCATGTCTGTCTTATATTGGGTATGTGTCAGTGTATGTATCCCCATTTCATGTTCCTAAGTTTACATCTATATATTTTCTATATGTAAATTCAATTTTATTTAAATTAATATCAAGGCTTAATACATTCACAGACCCTCCAAGTTGGCCATGAAAACCGATCGCCCCCCAGCTTTGAAAATGACACGTTAACTCTTTATACTTACTTAAAATAGCCTTTTGGTCCCCATGAACTTTCTTAAAATTGACCTATTTGGCTCCTTGAATTTGCTTAAGTTGACCAATTTGGCCCCTTGATTTTGCTTCCAAATATCCTACTTGCTCTGCCGCATAGAACTTTAAGGAGTTAATCATGTCACCTTAAGCAATCGTTTTCAAAGTTGGAATGGTCATTGGACTTTTTTGGACAAGTTATGGGGGCTACTAGGGGCGTATTAGGCCTATCAAACATAATTTAGTAAAACTCAGTCATAGATTATACAAGTTTAAGGTAAACCATGATATTTCAAAATAACATCAGAAACTTATGGTTCAAATTGTCTGCACCGTGCTACTCATGGCAGGAAGGATCGAGACCGAGTTTCCTTCCCTCTAATAAATAATAATTTGAAAAGTAATTCCTTTTTTCTGCATTAGTATTTGCATCTGCTAAGCCCTAGTGCCATTTGTTTGTGGTGTGTTCCACTTCTCCTTCAATTTGTGCGAAAAATGCATCCTATTATCGGAGGTGACATGCGACCCGCTGGCTTATAAATTACTAGGAACTAATTGATGGTACATCCCTTTAATGCATGAGTATTTTGATTGAGGATGTGAATTAGTTTCCGTATTTGTTGTTGATGAAGCGGGATGATGTTAACTTCATGGGTTAGATATTCATTAGCTCTGAGGTTAGATTTTCATTAGCTCTGAATTCTCTCGTTTCAGTCGCTTCTTGCTGATTTTGAAGTCTCCGAAGGCATATATTCACGAGCTTGCATCGAGGATACTGACTCAGTATGCTTGTGGCTGGGAGCAAACGTCATGTTAGAATATTCATGCGAAGAGGTTACACCCTTTTCCCTTACATCTTGTGAAAAAAGACCTCTATTTTGTGTGAACAATGCAATCATTGGTTATATTACAATGCAGGCTACTGCTCTTCTACAGAAGAATTTAGATAATGCCAAGGCTAGTTTGGAAGTTCTTGTAGCTGATTTACAATTCTTGAGGGATCAAGTCACGATAACACAGGTATTACTACTTTACTTAATTTGAAGTTAATTGCAAAATTGCCAACATCGAAAAAGCTCCCTAAAATTGATCAGACAAAAACGTGCATTTTCTTACTACGCCAACTGCTATTCTTCAGGTTACTATAGCTCGGGTGTATAATTGGGATGTTCATCAGCGTAGATTGAGACAAGCTACGAGTCCTGCTCCCACTGAGGTGTGAAAATCCCTGACTCAAACTCTAATTTAGAGGGGACTGATCGCAGAAATACCCGTTCAGAATATCGGCCTAATCTCTCATTGTTTATCGTCTGATGGGGTTGTATTGTATTCTTCAAATGCAACTTGCTTACAAGTTCTGGTTAATTTTAGGTCCTTTGTTGTGCTTTAGCCTTGTGATATTATCCTCATGTTTGATGCCTTGATTTTGATTGTGTAAACTATTATTCATGTTCAAAAACAGTTTTGATTAAGTTGCATTTTGAGTAATCTATGATTTGAATTTTGAAATTAGAAAAAATTGGGTTGATTAGTGGAAATAATGGGACTTAAAGAAGGTTCATATGAGACAAAGATTGTGATTAGCAAAAGTTAAAAGTGAGATTAAAGATGTCTTTGCTAATGTAAGCATTCTTATCCTTGAACAAAAGGGTTGTAGGTCTTAGGAATATTTTTCTACTAGAAAAGAGAGGAAATGTCATAGTTTTAGTCAAAGAAAAAAAAATAAAAAAAAAATGATGTTAACCTTGGTGTTTGATAAAGTTCAAGTATGTTGAAAGAGTGGCCACTCGTGCCTTTGAAAAATTGTTTAGCTTTGTCTTAGATTGAAAGTTATTTACTCCTTCCATTCTGAATGTAGTTTTATGACAATGAAAGAAATTTGAACTAAAATTCGTTTTGACTATTTTTTCTCTTTTTTCTCCATTTTAACCTTATCTGAATTAAATGGTGTTTTGCTTATGTTCTCATCATTTTCCAATTAAGGAATTGAAAATCTTAAGATATAGTAAATATATTTTTGGAATTAGTAATATGGAAAAAATAATAGATATATTAAATATGAAATGAGTAATTAATAAGGGTATAATGATACTTTTAAGTTGTTCTTATTTCAGATTTTTTTGTCTAAAAAGTCTTTTATTTCAAAATGGAGCTAGGAATAATGAGCAAAAAATATCTATATCATAATAGTCTAGTGATTTTATAATGGGTCGAGATTAAATCAGTTGTGGTATTGAATAATCAAATGGTGATACAAAACCTGGTGAATGTAGAATTTTTCCTCTCAAAGGTAAATTTGTTATTTATTGAAAGCAATTTTATCCCGAATATTATAAAAGTTACAATTGACGGTTTATTGTTGATAAATTTAGTCCATTTGAGACGTTTTTGTTATGTCTTTGTCATTTTACTATTAATTTTTAAATGACTTATTATTTAGTATTATTAGCATTATTGTTATATTCTTTTTTCTTCTGTTGAGGATAACAATTTTTAATTAAAAATATGCTTACTGACATGAATTTTTTTGTTTCAACTGACATGAAATTAAATGTGTGGTAATGTGGGCTAGTAGACTGGCACCTTTGGAGGCTGTAACGGCTAGAGTTTCCATACCATCAAATTCTGTCTGTGTTACAATTCAACATTTTCTCACATTCACATCAATACCCGATTTTTATCTCATTTTACTTAGGACAAAGTTCGATATTTTGGTTTAGTATTCTTAAAAATAAATTTGAAAAATAAGCTCTTATATTTAACTTTTTATATGAAAAGTTTATGTAAAACTTTCATATATTTGGAGAGTGAAATATATTTATAGTTTCTAAATTATAGCCAATTCAAGCTGAGCATCCTAACTAAGACCTTGCTTATTTTGACTTATATTTAGCATATATCAGTTCATTTTAGTTCAACAAATTCAACAAATTTTATTTGACATTTAGCCAATAATTCAGTTTAGTTCATTTTTTCAGTTCAGCTTTTTTCAGTAAAAAAAATATGTTGACACTAAGAAAAACTATTTAAATCCAAAACTAACATTATTAAAAAGAAAAGAGAACTATAGAGTTTGAATTACGTGCATAAAAACACTAAGTCTTTCATTTTTTTTTTTTGTTTAATCAAAACAAAAAACAAACAAAAAGCTGCAAAACTAGTGAGGATTGTGAGATTCGGGTTCAAGCCCATAAAGTCTATCCAAATCGCCACGCGATAGTGTTAAATCATCATAACTCGGTCAAACGGAGTTACCAACCTCATCAGACACATCAAGCTGACCAAAAGAAGATTATCCCAAAACGGGCGACACCCAGAACCTGATAGTCACGACTCGAGTATATCAACCGCCTTGACCCTTAAAGGCTTTGGCGGACAACGGTCTTGTGTCCGTCCTTGTCAGTGTAGTCCGACCAATCCTCATCTATAAATACTCTTAACGCAATAGATATTGATATAGTTGCATAATCTCTCTCTATCTTTGTATTAGTTTGTGCTCTCTCTATCTAAACTCTTACTAACTTGATCAACATAATGTTCTTAGACCTTTCACTAAATATAGGAGAAGTCTAACACCACATTCAGACTACTGTAATACTTTTATATCCACTTTGTCATGAACACTATTGCTTTTAAGCCTAGCTTCTTAAAGTATAGAATTAATTAAATTAAAATACATTTTATAATTGTGATAAGTGACTAATTTGCAACAAAAGCATTAATAAAAAAATGGATAAGTGATAAGAAGACTAACTAATAGTCCAATATGTTGAGCCCAAGCCATAATCATGATCATCAAGACTTGTAATTTGTCGGCTTAAGGCTGCATTTCTATTTAAATGTCGGTATAATTGTCCATTTTGGGTCGGCTCCAAACTATCACCTAATTTTCTCTTATCACTATCATAATCATCTATCTTGTTTCATTGTAAGGATGACAACACCACGGATATCTGATACTGTATAATCCTAGTCACTAGAATTATTCAAGCCCGATAAAAAAAAGTTTGGGATGAAAACCCTAAAAGATATATGTGGGATGGGGTGGTTTGAAAACCACGCTTCTAATTGTGCGGCTAGCTAAAACTGGTAAAAACGTGTAAAACATGTTGTTCGGCTTTAATTATCATTTAAAGCTTTTAGTTCAATCGGTTAACTAACATGGTATCAGAGTCTCTGTGAGCGAAAGGTCCTAAATCCTAACAACTCCATTTATTGGAGAATGAAAAACACAGCGGAATGGGCTTGTGTTGTGCATGCTTGAAACTTAAGAGACATTCACGTGAAAGGATGTGTCAGAAATTAATATGAAACATGTTATTGTGCATTAACTATAATTAAGCTTGAGTTTTGGTTAAGTTAGGGTGTGAAATTGAACTACCGTCCACATCTCCTTCTATGATAAAAAAGGTTGAACCTAGGACACACAGTTCGATAATAGCGATACAATGCTATTGGTCTTGTGTGGTGTGATTGAATTTATTCGTGGAGAAACAAACAAAAGAAAATATTATAAGCAAGGAATTCCTACCAAGCTCTAAAAGCATAGACAAAAAGTTTGGAATAGAGTCTCTGATTTTTGAAAAAATCAAATGAAATAAAAACTAAAGTTAATAATGATATTAAAACCTAACAATAACTTTATATTAATCTTTCGCAATGAGTAAACACATTTTTTAAGACTTCTGGTGCAAGGTTATCTAATATATATACGAGTGTTTAATAATGAAATCTTTAATCATAATGAAATGTATTTTTAAAATACCAAAGTTTAATCACATTTTTTAACAAACTTAACAATAGAAATATATTTTTAACCTTCTATAGATCTCTCGCAAAAGTATGTTCTTACCCTAATATGTATATTTCATTATCAAAGTTTATAGTATTTTTAGAGATCAGTGGATGTTAATTAATCACCCTTTCTCTGATGACTTCCTAGCACCCCATTTAGGCCTTATATATTATGAATGTAGAATACATATTTATATTTTATTTTTTAAATATTTAAACTCTTAAGATTAACCCTTAATAATGAGTAGCCCATAATCTGATCGAGAGACATTTAAGACTTCATGTAAAGGACTAAAAAACAAAGGGAAGTGATGCCCACAAAAGCTTCTATCTTCTAAAAAGACCCAAGAATAATAGAACAAAGACCTAGAAATTATAAATACGGTAGTCAAGATGAGGTTTTTATTTTTATTTACCAAGAGATATAGTCAAACTAGTTGACCTTTGTGAAATCAGGAAAAATAAGGGTATCATAAATTTAATTTAATTATGATTACATGTGATTTTGACACTCATCAAAAGTCAACAAGATCACATATATGTTCCTCTTCTTATGCTGACATTCTGTTCCTTATGGGCATTTTTTATATCTAAATTTAGTTTAAAAACAAGTTTTTAAATCAATCTAATAGTAGACTTATAATCTTAATTAATTAGTTGAATCATATTAATTATTTTAATCTTATATCTACAGATTTGCACTGCCAGAATATCTGTGTTATTGTCACGGGTTAGGGTTAGATCAAAATTTCTGCTTACAACTAGTATATTTATATACGTATTGATAATCTATTGAGAGCAATTTTATTTAGTTTGTATATGTGATTATTTGAAATTTACTCTAGCTAGGTTGGACACAATGAGATGGAACAATGATCCAGAGAGAAGCTTTAAAGTAAAATTTATAAGTCGAGTGATTGTTCTTCCACTCGGCACTCTTTGATCACGTAGGCCAATTTTCGGATCTGATGTGTGGTCTTGAAAAATTGTTTTGTTTTGTCCCATATTGGAAAGTTATTTGAAATTTACTCTTGCTAGGTTGAACACAGTGAGATGGAAAAATGATCGCATAGAGAAAAATTGTAAAGTAATATTTATAAAGTGATTATTTTTCCATCGGTACTCTTTGATCACGAAGGCCAATTTTCATATCTGACGTGTGGTCTTGCGATCAAGTTCTATTTAGCACACTTTTGTTGCCTTTGATCAATGGCCATTACTTTCTCTCGACTTGGAAGTCCTAAAACGATATTAATATAATATATTTCAAGAATATTGATGTATCGGTCATCTCTTTTCCTCAAGTTGTGCAGGAGAAGGCTCATGTGCCATAACCAAACTTAGCTTAATTAATAGAATCTTCTTTTTATCTAAACCGCATATATTAGTTGTTAATTTCATTGAAACTCTATTTGAGATAATGCCTAGATCATTATGCCTTTCAAGTAGGTCAAAATATATATATATGTTACTTGGACCTTGAACATAAAGACGTTATTTTTGAAACATATACATCCTTTATATAATAGGCTAAAAGCTATAACATACACTAATACAAAAATGAACACAAAAATAAATGAAAACACCAATAGGGAAGTATACGGGTGACATAGATTGAAATAAAACATTGCACAGCCTGCATTCATCATTTATCAAAATTGTTCTATTTTTCTTTATGAGTACCTAACAAGCTATATCACATATAATTAGAATATATCTCAATATACATAGTGTTGGTTTTTGGCACGATGCTGCATAAAAATGTTTAACTAAATAAAAGCGATTTTAATTTACTATGGTACACAATATTGTCCGGTAAATTACACATGTGGTATACCACCTTTGAATTAACTCATACTATGGTGTACCACATTTTATTTATCACTCTAATATGTATTATCTTTCTATAATCTCATAATAAAGTATATAACCACTGAAATTCATTAAAAGGAAAAAAAAAAAAGAATGACGTGGTAATCATATTTTTAAAAGGAAATAAAGAAAATGGGTGATGACAATTTCAACCAATAATTTTTAGTGCATGTGTACTTTATTGTGACATTATAAAAATATAATACATAAAAGTAGCACATCATAATATGAGTTAACCGAAAGTAATACACCACATATGTAATTTATTCTAACATTGCCCAAATATAATTACTATAGTAACTAACGAATTAAATTTTATATATTCTTAGTTAAATAGCGTTTAGTTCTTACATTCAGGAATACATTATAATTAAGAATAATTTCCAATGTTTATCACCTTTGATCCTTACCCTAAAAATCAAGTTAAAAGAAAAAGTAAATACCAAAGTACCCTTCAAATGCGATAGCATGAAGAATTGCACCCATGAGATTAAAATAAAAATACAAGGAATAACAAAAGAAATAAATCAAAAATATATATGGAGACGTACACGCAAAACGAGGCAAATCAGTTGTCGTTTCATGCACAGCCACTGCCAAAGCGTCGCTATTTTAAAGTCGTTTTGTCATTTTGCTGATATTCCAACGCGTTTTAACGATTCGTTTTTAATAATAACGAAAAAATATTGACTTTGACTCTCCCATGTGCTCCCCTAACCTTTACTATTAATTGATATATCTCCAAATTAAATAAAATTAATCATTAACCTTTTTAGGGTCTCAAAATATATTTATATGATCAAATTTTTTAATATTTTTAGACAGATTTGAGTAATTTAAAATTGGCCGCAATTAGCGCTGTGTGTTTTCATTTCTAGAACTGAATGAGTCAATGGGTTTGAGTTAATTTGCCTACTTATTCATCAACCATATATTTATTTATTTTCGCTTTCAACTAGTTGGTGTTTTGATACAAAAATTGAAAACCCTACATTTTAACTAACCTTAATTTTTATTTTTACAAAAACAAATCACAGACACGATTTTATATCAATGAAACAAAAGTTTTGTTTTAGAAATTTGTCCAAATATTACGTATGTACATACATACTATAACGTATTCTCATCATTTAATAGTTATATTTATTGGAGATAAATATTGAACATGTTGTTAGACTTTGGTCATGTTCTTTATCTCTTACTAGTAATTTAATTTAGTTCAATTCAGTATTTTTCCTTCAATAAATGCATTTCAATTCAGTTCAGTTTAATAGTTTCAGTTCAGTTCAATTTAATTCAGTTTAATCATAAAAAAATAAGCCTTAATTATCAGCTCAAGTTCTTGGTTTAATCAGTTAAGTAACATGGTATCAGAGCTTCTATGATCGAGCTTCTGTCACCGAAAGGTTTTGAGTTCGATTCCTGACAACCTTAACATTTGTTGAACTAAAACACATGGTGAGTTAGCCTGAGTTGTGCATTAGTCTTCAAGTTCAAGAGGCATTCGCGTGAGGGTTGTGTCATAGATTAGTATAAAAAATGGTGTTAGCCTTAACTATAAGCTTGAGCTTTTGGTTTAACTGTTGTGTTGGAAATTAATATAAAAAATGTAGTTAGTCTTCACTATCAGCTCGAGCTAACTTTTGGTTCAATCGGTTGTATCAGGGATTAATATAAAAATAATGTTGTTAGCCTTCACTATCAGCTCCATTGTTTGGTTCAAATCGCTTAAGTAACAGTACCAACAGCTTGCCCGATCTCATTGGACTGGTCTAGTTAACACGTCTCAGTAATACTCAATCGAGACAAGATCAACACACACACACACTCATGTCGGACACAACCTCGAACCCTGAGTTCTAATCCCCATCTACGTAGCCTAACCAGGTCTCACCTATATATACCCCTTACTCAATAAATGTATGTATATTTACATTCAGATTCTCACCCTACTTTACGCTCTTCGTGTGTTTCTATTTACTCACTTAATAGTTCAAGTGTTCTCTTAACCCATTCCAATCACATGAGGAATTCAACTACATCTCATATCACTAAAGCAGCCATCACAAAACTAGTTTGTATCCACTTTATTATTACTCTTCATATGTATATTATCAATTTGTCTAATATTTCATATGCATGACATGAATGGATTATATTTTAATAATTACAAGATGAGTCACTATATATAAATATTCTCCTTCGCGTTGTTAAACACCCAAATGGTTGATCTTAATGTTGAAATGCGAAGTTTGACATTATAACTATTGTAAAATATTACTAATGCAATCTTTGCCTAAAAAACAGAACGTTGCTAATAGTCAAAAGCTTTACATCATAAAATATTAGAGAGGGGTTAGGGAATTAATTATCCTAGCATTTCAAGATGGAAGTACTTAATTAATAAATAAATTAAAAGGAATATTATTAACAACAAATTAATATTACTAATTGATGTCTTGTTAGTGTGAAAAAGAAGTAAGGGAGTTGTTGGTTTTGGGGGAAAAACTAAGAATTTCCACCTAACTTATATATATTTATAGTTAATTAATAATTTACCTATCTGAATCACCAAACTTTATATATAAATAATACTAAAATAGTCATGCTTGAATATTATAATTCAATTTCTTATCAGGAAAAAAAATTACAATTAATTAGTTTCAAAATTTGGCAACTTGTTAAGCAATTGACTGAGTCTAAAGCTGCAAAAGTTTAGGCATGTCCATATTTACTAATTAGTGTGATTAGGTTGACCATTAAGACTATAGTCTAGAGGAAAATTTAATAACTAATGATTAACTTGTGAATATAATTAGATAAGTCATGTTTGGACTAAGGTCCTGTTCTTTTTGATTGAATTGAATTGAATTGAATTGAATTGAACTGAATTGAATTGAATTGAACTGAACTGAATGATATTGAATTGAATTGAATTGAACTGAATGCTATTGAATTGAATTGAATTGAATTGAACTGAAATAAATTGAATTGAACTGAATTTATTGAACTGAATTTACTGGACTGAATTTACTGGACTGAGTTAAAAATTTATAATTTAATATTGTATTATATATGAGACTGAATAATTTTTGTGCTGGCAGAGTCAAAAAATTTATAATTTAATATTTGTAACACCTAATAAAGTTTTAACTGATATAAGAATTAATTAAATAATATTAACACCTAATAAAGTTTTAACTGATATAAGAATTAATTAAATAATATTAACACCTAATAAAGTTTTAACTAATCCTAAACTAGAGTTAATTAACTAATATTAACAACCCATATTAACTCCCAACTCCCTTGAATGCATTATATTCAATCACATTGAATGCAACTATAGATTGTTGAATGAAACTCCTATGGGGTGTAAAGAGCAACTACGACTTGATAAAGATATGTTTATGCGATTAGTAAATTTAATGGTTGAAAGAAATTTGTTAGGGAGTGTAAATATATAACTGTGGCAGAGCAAGTTGGCATATGTTTATACATATTAGCCAAAGGAGATTCTTATCGCGGTGCAGGCGATAAATTTAAGCATTCTATATCTACAATAAGCAAGTATTTTAAAAAGGCGTTGGATGCTTTGGTTATATTGTCGTTCGATATTATCAGGCCACATCGTGGTTTGTCAGAGATCCATCCGGAAGTAGCGAACAACTCACGCTATTGGCCTTATTTTAAGGTAATGTTCGACATTATAAGATTATGCACACTTGGAATACCAATTACACAATATGGCCCAAATGTCAATGGAAGAGTAGATTCAGATATATTTAGTACAAACCGAAAAAATGTCATGTTAGTAGTACGGAATGGTATAGTGCAACAAATTTGGTAATCACGACGGCTAGCGGAAAATGAAGAGCAATCAGATGATGAAGATATTGAAGAGAATGGTTAAAAAAATATATTTATGAAATTTACTGAACTGAATTGAATTATTGAAAAATGTTGAATTGAATTGAATTGAACTGAATTGAATTGAATTGAATTGAACTGAATTGAATTGAACAGTATTGAATTGAACTGAATTGAATTGAACGATATTGAATTGAACTGAATTGAATTGAATTGAATTGAAATATGTTGAAATTAAATCAAAAAGAACAGGGCCTAAATCAATATTCTGCATTTAGTGGCTATAAGTAAACTGGTATATTGGTAACAAAAAAGTTTAGCTAGGGATAGATCTACCCACTCGCAAAGTCAGGGCAAACCACAGACCTTGATGAGGATTTACAGTGGAGTTTACAGATTGCCTACCAACGGCACATAACCTTTAAATTTAATTAGGGCAAACATTAAATAGGTTAAGTTTGTTAAGTAGTGGAAATATTGATTTGGTTGAAGATATTCTCAGTCATATAAGAGTTCAACGATTATAGTTTTGCGGTTAATTTGATGAATGGGACAATAAGAAATTTGGGGATGTTTAATAATCTTATCTCAACATGTGTTCCTTATATGGATCACCAAGGTCACTTAACCGTACTTATACAAAAAGTAATAACAAAGTTTGCAAATAAGCATCATTAATCTTGCACTTCAGCTGGACAATGGTATTCATGCTTTTCCAACAACAGTGTCCTCTAGAGATTATCTTGGATCTATGACATGATATCATTAGCACTAATTACTAGTCAAAGTGAACAACTTTTTTACTTGATTTTGTGTAGTTGTAACTTCTAAAATATAGTTTTTTCGTTTTATTAGTTGTAACTTTTGTACATAACACTCAAAATCTCAAGACGTGCCTTGCTTAATATTCAATATTAGAAGTAATTATAGAGAAGCTAATCGGATGACGAATTTCGCTAGAACTCTTTTCACGAGTGTGATGTGCCACTCACAGACATTCATAACTTTCTGTTGTGGGGAAAGCTCTTCGAGAAAGATTTTCGACTAGTTTTTCTTGTTTATATAATTTTTTTGTTTCTGTATTCAGGGTTATTCAAATCCCTCCTTATCCAAAAAACATAGGACTTATTAACTATAAATCTAGTGAAAAAATCTAGCAGCATGCATAATTCTTTAATGATATAAGTAAACCCGTTCTTGTAACAAAAAAAATATATATATTAAATAGTATAAATTAATTTATTAATAAGATTAGGAATAAGTGGTTGTTCTCTTAATTATTAATCTCTCTTTTAATTAGAAATTTGAGGTTTAGTTTCAAACCATCGTTAGTGGCTGATGCGAATCTTAATCTAGAAACAGAATCATTTTGCAAATTAATAATATTAAAAATTATGATCATATATAGAGCATTTTTATAGTGTAGTGACCATGCAGCTAACTGAATAACGAGCTATGTAGTATATATTTTTTTTCCTACAATATCACGAGTGTGATGCACTTTCATGATAATTTATTTGATAATCGCAATGAGTCGTTTTTATATCGTTTTGTTAATGTAGTTTTTTATTTTACATAAATACCAATGGTAAAAAAGAGTATACAAATAAATAATTAAAACAAAGAGAATAACTGTTTTTTTGTGTCATGTTTCCGCTTTTTTATGTTTGCCAAAGTTAGTTTGTCTTCTGTTATATATATATGTCTACTAAATGAGTTACTAACTTAATTAATTTTTCAAAAAATATAAAGAAACAGATTCTGATAAATATATTCCTTCAAAAACTCTGAATTAATTTATAGTTCAGAAATGAAGAGGTCGGTGATAGAATAATTCAGGACATTAAGATTCGTCAAATAATTAAATTATAGGCTTAGGCAGTTAGCTAAAGGTTAAATCACCCATAAAAAACTTAGCTAAGGCTTACTATTATTATTATTATTATTAATTATATAGCCTATAAAGGATTTAATGATTCTTTCCCCTTTATATTAACCTAGTTAAAATCAATCAAAAATTATGTTCAAGATTTATCAAAAAGAAAGATATATATGTTCAAGAAAGATTCTAATTATAATTAAATTAAACCCTTTTTGTTTCAAGAAAGTATAGCAATAATTTTCTTTCACCTTTCTTTGTGGTATGCACAACACACACGAAATTGCTGATCATATCATCATTACTGATCTTTTTGCAATTTGAATTATTGGAAAAGAAAGAACATTTTCATTTCTTAGAATGCAGAAAGGAATAAGTACTCATAATTGAGTACTTATGAAATTTTTATCTAACTAATAGCTCAATTTACAGTAAGTGTGCTTTGCCTTTTCTTACTTTCCATCTAAGTAAGGCATGTTTTTCATTAGTAATTTATTTCAGTTCATAGTAATCAATTCAGTTCAATTCAATGCAATTTAATTCAATAATTTTCCTTCAGTAAATGTACTTCAATTCAGTTTAGTTCAGTATTATTCAGTTCGGTGTAGTCATAAAGAATATGGCTTAATAGCTTATTATATAGATGTAAATAATGATGATTTTCTCGTTAAAAATTAAAATTTATAGCATTTATATTTTATTTATGAATGTGTAAAACTATCCATTAATATTATGACAATCTTTTATTCATATATTAAGTATTATGACAAAGCTTCACCGCATATGTAATTTCGAGATGATTTACATTTTTTTATGTATATACAGAGATTTTAATAGTGCAACATGGTAAAGATCAAAATGAAAAAGAGGTTGTGATGATCAATGAGCCTAGGATGAATGAGTCCTGATAATTTGGAAATTGTTCGAGTTTGATTCAATAAAATGAAGTTCAATTAAAACTCGGTAGCTCAACTCGAGTGCAGACTAGCTAGAGAGCATTATCAACTCTAAGCCTAAACTCTTTTAGGTTTAACGTGTAAGCTCTTGAGTAAACTCAATTGTTTTTTTACAATTCAATGTGGGACTATCTGTTAAATTTGAAAATTCTTCAAACTCGATTGTTATAACTTTGTTCATTAATTAGATAATAAGATACTTATTCTATATGCAGGTTTATGAGCTTTTCTTGGTTAGAATTTATTCCGAACTCGAGACACAAGCTCTATCATTCTTATTTTCAAACCGAGCCAAGTCCTTCCAAATTTAGTATCGATTCAGCTCGCTGCCACCACACTAATCCAACCCATTCTAATAGGTTTGGAAGTCATTGTGAACCCAACAAAATGTAAACATTATAGTTATTAGTTATATATAGATAAGGAAAAGGCCATGGGTGGTGTTAGAAAAAGACCCACATGAAATCAATTACGAGACGGTTTCCAATTTTGATAATTGAAGAAGAAAACTTAATCAATAATTAATATTCAAAAGGTTTGACATAAAAATATGGATCAATTTGACCAAACTTTAGATTTTAGATTCTAACAACAACATATAAAATATATAAATATATTTTTTATCAAAGAAAATATATAAATATTTATTTATATATAACTTATAAAGTACAGGTTACATATATATATATATATATATATATATATATATATGCATCTTTCTTTATGCATTAATGTTTAGGACCCACCGGCAGTATATATCAGAAAACGGTGACCGGTCAATCATAGCTCCGGCGTAGCCCCCACCGTTAATTTGTTTCTTCTCTCTCTCACCTTTCATTTTCCCTCTTTTTAGAGTTCTATCATCTCAAGTTATAATTATATGCATCGTTATCTATACAAAGTAACTAATAATACTTCACCTCAAAGGTTAGGTTAATAATACGAACGAATTAAGGTCGACTTAAGTAATTACAGTTATTGAGTATTAAGACACTTAAAGCTATAAGTCCTCTATTTGGAGTACGTAGAAAATTTTAATTAGGAACGGATTAAGAATTTATATAAATGATAAATTTAGATTTAATTATTGGTGAGAATCATATTTATTAGTGAATTAAAAGCACGTTGTAGGAAGAGTCTATGTTATGCACGTTTCAAGTCTAATAGTTTTTTATGTGAATAAATTAGTGTCTGAGATTAATTTAAAAGATGTTGTTAAAACTGAATTGCATAAGTGATAGGCTAATATTTGTCAGTGAAATATTAATATATAAACCGTAATTAGGCTTTAACTATTAGCTCGAACTTTTAGTTCAATCAGTTAAGTAACATGGTATTAGAGCCTATGTGATCGAAAGGTATGGTCTTCGATTCTTGACAACCTCAATATTTGTTGAATTAAAAATACATGGTGGGTTAGCATGTGTTGTGCACGCTTCAAGCGCAAAGGGCATTCGTGTGAGGGGGTGTGTCAGAGAAACATTAATATATAAACCATATATAACTAGACCTTAACTATCAGCTCGAGCTTTTAGTTCATTCGCTTAAGTAACAACATTAAAGATATTGGTGGACCTTAAGCTTTTAAACTTAATCGGTTTCTTGACATTGTATCAGAGCTTTTACAACCAAATGAAGTTGGGGTTAGATTCCTAGCAACTCCATTTATTAGTTAATTAAAAACTTTTGGTGGGATGATTATGCATTGGTGCACGCTTCAAGTGTAAGAGGTATTCACGTGATCGAAGCGCGTCAGTGTATTAAGCTTCTAAATATTTAATCGGTTTCTTGACAATAACAGCTTAAGTTTGTAATTCACTTGAAGTCGTTGGGTCCAGCCCATTTGAAGAAGCCCATTTGAAGAAGCATCTTGCAATTTGAAGAAATTTCTAGGCAAAGCTAGATTAAGAAATATCTAGAAGAATTAGCAAGAATTATATGGAGAAAATTCTAGAGAGAGCCAAAATATAAACATCTAGAATTTTCATGAATCTTGTATGAAGGCTATAAATAGCCATGGGTGTGAGGCATTTGGATCATCACACAAAAAGTTGAGAGCTAATTAGAGAGTTCAAGTGGTCTTCCTTTTGTAGAGTCATTTCCTACAAAAGAGTGTGAGAGAGTTGAGGTTTCAAGAGTGTTGAGCGGTTCCAATTCTCTGTTTAAAGTGTCGTGTACCTCAAGTCCGGTGTACTTGAGAGAGTCCCTCTTGTATTCCCATTAATTTCATTAGTGGAGTTATTTTGAAGCCCGTGGTTTTTCCCTTGCTAAAGGGTTTTCCACGTAAATCTTGGTGTCTCGCTTATTGCTCAATTTTATCCTCGTTACTCTATTTTAATTATATTAATCACCCGATCCTAACAAGTGGTATCAGAGCCAGGCTCAAGCAGGTGATTGTATAATTAAAATGGAAGGTTCGTCATCTTCGATGATTAAATTGACCGGTCCAAATTGGTCAATTTGGAAGCCGATGATGGAGGATATTTTGTATTGCAAAGACATGCACGAAGCGATAGAAGGAGAGTCAGCCAAGCCCGAAGACATGAAGGATGCAGACTGGATAAAGTTGAATAGAAAGGCCATTGGGACAATTCGCCAGTGGCTAGATGTCAGTGTGTTCCATCACGTGTCTGAGGAGACGTCTGCCCATGACCTATGGAAGAAGCTGGAGGAGTTGTATGACCGAAAAACAGCTGGAAACAAATTGTTCACGATAAGGAAGCTTGTCAACCTCAAGTATAAGGAAGGTACTCCTGTCGCTGAATTCTTGAATGAATTTCGTAGTGCTATTAACCAATTATCTTCTATGAAGATAGTCTTGGAGGATGAACTCCAAGCCTTACTGTTACTTAGCACTTTACCGGAGAGTTGGGATACCTTAGTAGTATCAGTGAGCAACTCAGCTCCTGATGGCAAGTTGTCGCTTAATCATGTCGTGAGTACCCTGCTCAACGAGGAGACAAGGAGGAAGACTACAGCCACAGAGAACGGTCAAGCCCTTGTCACCGAGCGGAGAGGCAGGAGCAGAACTAGAGGTCCCAACAATCCCGATAAATCTAAAGGAGGTGACAAGCCTAGAGGGAGGTCCAAGTCCAGAGGTAGAGCCAAATGCTACCATTGCGGACTAGAAGGTCATTTACGGAGGAATTGCCGCAAGATGAAGCGAGAACATATTGAGGGCAATAACCAAGAAGCTGTCAAGAACACCACCGCCACAATGGAGGAGATTGAGATGCTTACCTTCAATCATGAAGACGAATGTTTAAATGTCTCGAATCAGAATGAGACAGAATGGGTAGTTGACACTGGAGCATCCTATCACGCCACTCCTAGCAGGGAGTTCTTCGCCACGTACAAAGCAGGAGACTTTGGATCAGTGAAGATGGGAAATAGTGATCGCTCCAAGATCGTTGGAATAGGCGACATTCGTATCAAGACGAATACTGGTTGTACACTCATTCTCAAAGATGTCCGACACGTTCCTGAGTTGAGGCTCAACTTAATCTCTGGCGGTATTCTAGATAGAGAAGGGTTCGAGAATTTCTTCGGGAGTAAGAAATGGAAGCTCACCCGGAATTCCTTGGTGGTTGCAAGAGGTAACATGTGTTGTTGTCTGTATAAGACAAATGCAGTCATTTGCAAAGATGGATTGCACGCTCTTGAGGAGGAAGCTTCACCGAACTTGTGGCACAGAAGATTGGCTCACATCAGTGAGAAAGGGTTGCAGATACTAGCAAGGAAGGAGCTTGTCCCTGCTAATGGTACTACTACACTGGCCCCTTGTGACTACTGTCTATTTGGCAAGCAACACAGAGTCTCATTCAACAAGTCATCAAGCAGAAAGTCAAATATTCTTGACTTGGTCCACTCCGACGTCTGTGGTCCGATTGAAACAGAGACCTTGGGAGGTAACAAGTACTTTCTTACTTTTATAGATGATGCATCACGAAAGTTGTGGGTGTACTTTCTGAGAACGAAAGATCAGGTCTTTCAGTCGTTCCAGAATTTTCATGTCATGGTTGAAAGGGAGACTAGCAGAAAGTTGAAATGTCTCCGAACGGATAATGGAGGTGAATATACCTCACATGAGTTTGAGAACTATTGTTCCAAACATGGAATTCGACATGAGAAGACTGTGCCAGGTACCCCACAACACAATGGTGTAGCAGAGTGGATGAATCGCACCATTGTAGAGAAGGTCAGATGCATGCTTAAGATGGCTAAGTTACCTAAGTCATTTTGGGGAGAAGCAGCACGCACAGCCTGCTATGTTATCAATAGGTCTCCATCAGCTGCTCTGGATTTTGATATTCCAGAAAGAGTATGGTCTGGAAAACATGTCCAGTACTCTCATCTGAAGGTGTTTGGATGCAAGGCATTTGCTCATGTGCCTAAGGAGCAGCGGTCAAAGCTTGATGATAAATCAACTCCTTGTATCTTCTTGGGATATGGGGATGAACAGTTTGGGTACAGACTATGGGACCCAGAAAGGAAGAAAGTCATCCGTAGCAGAGATGTAATCTTTCGGGAAGATGAGACTATAGAAGACTTCAAAAAGAAAGAGAAGCCGAAATACACAACCGATGTCATTCCTGAGCATGTTCCTTCAACACCAAATGACGCTACAGGTGGAGAAGATGTACCAGATGAATTACCAGAAGTAACGGATCAGCACGAGCCTGAAGATACTGACGAGCAGGGGGAGCAACCGATCCAACAGGCAGAAGCTGAACAAGAAGTCAGGAGATCTACTAGAGATCGTCGACCGACATCAAGGTATCCTACTTCTGAGTATATTCTCCTTACTGATGAGGGGGAGCCGGAGAATTTTCAGGAAGTTCTAACTCATCCAGACAAAGAATCCTGGTTGCAAGCAATGCAAGAGGAGATGAATTCTTTACTCAAGAATCAGACGTATGAGTTAGTCGAGCTTCCTAGAGGAAGAAAAGCATTGAAGAACAAATGGGTTTTCAAGCTCAAGCGAGATGGAAACGGAAAGCTGGTGAAGTACAAAGCTCGCCTAGTGGTCAAAGGCTTTCAACAGAAGAAAGGTATTGATTTCGATGAGATTTTTTCTCCCGTGGTTAAGATGACCTCTATTCGAGCAGTTCTAAGCTTAGCGGCTAGCCTCGATCTGGAGCTTGAACAAATGGATGTGAAGACTGCCTTCCTTCACGGTGATTTGAAGGAAGAGATCTACATGGCGCAACCAGAAGGCTTTGAAGTTAAAGGAAAAGAACACATGGTCTGCAAGCTGCAAAAGAGTCTCTACGGGTTGAAACAAGCGCCCAGGCAATGGTATAAGAAGTTCGACTCTTTCATGAGTAGTCATGGCTACAGGAAAACATATGCAGATCCATGCGTCTACTTCAAAAGATTCTCTGGTAACAACTTCATCATCCTATTGTTATATGTTGATGATATGCTGATTGTAGGACAAGATGCTCTATTAATTCGAAAATTAAAAGAGCAGTTATCAGAGTCCTTTGATATGAAGGACTTAGGACCAGCGCAACAAATTCTTGGTATGAGAATTGTTCGTGATAGAAACACCAAGAAGTTGTGGCTATCACAAGAGAAGTATGTTGAACGGGTGCTAGAACGTTTCAACATGGTGAGTGCTAAACCAGTTAGCATTCCACTTGCTGGTCATATGAAGCTAAGTAAGGAGTCTTGTCCTACAACCAAAGAAGAGAAGGAATCCATGAGAAGTATTCCATACTCCTCGGTAGTCGGGAGTTTGATGTATGCCATGGTCTGCACAAGGCCAGATATTGCACATGCAGTTGGAGTTGTCAGCAGGTTCCTGGATAATCCAGGAAGACAACACTGGGAAGCTGTCAAATGGATTCTCAGATACTTGAAGGGAAGTCCTAAGGTGTGCTTATGTTATGGAGGATCTAAACCAATCCTAGAAGGCTTCGTTGATGCTGATATGGCTGGAGATCTCGATCATAGAAGGTCAACATCCGGATACGTATTTAGATTTGCTGGGGGAGCAATTTCTTGGCAATCTAAGCTACAGAAATGCGTTGCACTTTCTACGACTGAGGCAGAGTACATTTCAGCTGCCGAAGCAGGTAAAGAAATGATATGGTTAAAAAGATTCTTTGAAGAGCTTGGTCAAAAGCAAGCAGAGTGCATAGTATATTGTGATAGTCAAAGTGCTATTGACTTGAGCAAGAATACTATGTATCATTCACGGACGAAGCACATTGATATCCGTTATCATTGGATACGAGATCAACTTGAAAATGGCGTTTTTCATCTGGAGAAAATCGCAACTGAAAGGAACCCTTCAGATATGCTGACAAAAGTGATTCCACGAGAGAAGTTCGAGCTGTGCAATAAACTGATCGGTATGAGCTCGCATTGAGGAGCGTCTGGATTCTTCCCCAAATGTCTGGAGGGGGAGATTTGTTGGGTCCAGCCCATTTGAAGAAGCCCATTTGAAGAAGCATCTTGCAATTTGAAGAAATTTCTAGGCAAAGCTAGATTAAGAAATATCTAGAAGAATTAGCAAGAATTATATGGAGAAAATTCTAGAGAGAGCCAAAATATAAACATCTAGAATTTTCATGAATCTTGTATGAAGGCTATAAATAGCCATGGGTGTGAGGCATTTGGATCATCACACAAAAAGTTGAGAGCTAATTAGAGAGTTCAAGTGGTCTTCCTTTTGTAGAGTCATTTCCTACAAAAGAGTGTGAGAGAGTTGAGGTTTCAAGAGTGTTGAGCGGTTCCAATTCTCTGTTTAAAGTGTCGTGTACCTCAAGTCCGGTGTACTTGAGAGAGTCCCTCTTGTATTCCCATTAATTTCATTAGTGGAGTTATTTTGAAGCCCGTGGTTTTTCCCTTGCTAAAGGGTTTTCCACGTAAATCTTGGTGTCTCGCTTATTGCTCAATTTTATCCTCGTTACTCTATTTTAATTATATTAATCACCCGATCCTAACAGAAGTCATGATATGTTTTTGTTGTATGGAAGTCATATTGAAGCGAACTACATTTCACATCCTAAAACATGAGTTAATGATAACTCGTAATGAAAATCGAATCTCCATCCTGTGGTTAAAGAATGCGAATCTTTACTGCTCCAACATAAGCTTCAGTTGTTTCTGAATTTTATTGATAAATAGATCAAATGATTGATTTTACTTTTAACAAGGAGATTTAACCATATTTATTAGCTGAGCTAAAAAAAAAGAACCATATTTATTAGCCATACAATTAAATTTAATCTTAAAATACCATACACACGCAGATTTCTATAAATTTAAACTATAATGCTGACTATTTCTGATATTGTTTTAGATCGTGATTTAAATAAACTACATATATGTTTTATTCATCTCAACATATACATATATATTATATATACCACTTAAAAATTAGACAGCAAATATGCTCTCGGGAAGGTATGTTACAATTTAATCTTTATAGTTTTCTTCGCGAAGGGATCTTTATAGTTATATTATCTACTAATTTAATCTTTTAATATAGTTTGACATATTAATTAATAAAATAATAGCATGTGAAACCAAAGATCTATATGTATTATCAACAATATATATAATAATTTCCATAAAAAAACAATATATATAATAATTTAATTGAACATAGAGTTTCCCACTCTAAACATCTATAAATGGATATAAAATCATAAATATTTTTCATGCATTGACAACTTGTTAAAATTTACTGTTACTTAATGTCTATTTTCTTTTGAAATGATATTGGAGATCATGAAATCTCAACCTAGCTAGCTAGCAACCCCATCTAAGAATCTAAATTTTTTTTTTGAAAAATATTAGTTTTAAGTTTCAATTTTATTATATAAAAATAAATCACTTACATATTATATATATATTAAAAGTAATTTGTAATTGAAAATAAAACTTAAGTGCATAGTTAAGGCTCAATAATAAATCACTTACAAATTTAATTATTACATTAATTTGAAGCACTTAAAATACAAACTTATCTTAACTAAATGTTGAAATTTTATCAACAAATGGGCTTTTAAAGAAGCAAAGACTACTTGACTATGATTTGATCTAATACTACTCCAAGAAAACCATTTGAATTTAAAAGTTAGAACTGTTATTCTTTCTTTCTTTATAGGAAAAGTTAATTAAGTGGATAGTCAGGCTCAAAAATGTGTTAGAAATATTAATAAAAATTATTTGAAATTGAAGCACGCTATCATTGAAGTTCCATTAAGGCCTTGTTTTTAAATGAAATGGTTAAATCTTGTTAAGGAGTTAATTGAATTAAAAAGTTTAAGCTGAAAAATTTATACGACAATTTTTCATATTAACTTTTAACATATCTCTCACGTAAATTCTCTTTAGGCTTCAAGCATTTGAAACACACATGACCATTCTAACATGTGTTTTTCATTTCACCAAATAACAAGGGTGTCATATTTTGACTTATACATGATCATTTGGTCGTGGAGGGCGTTTTTGGAGTATAATAATCCATGAAAACATAAAGCTAAATGGGTGGATATAGAGGTTATTTAGGGTAATTAAAATCGATACTAATATCTGTGAGCACTCTAGCTATAATCTCTCGATTACATATGTTATACAATCTAGGTGCATGAAAAGTCTTTAATCAAAGAAAAAACTTCTATCAATTTTCATTAAGAATCACTTAGAATTTTTTGAAAAAAAAAATCACTTACATCATGTTTTTTTATAACTGAATTGAAATTAAATGAAGTGCATTTACTGAAGGGTAATTACTAGACTAAACCGAATTGAATTTAATTGAATTGAATTGAGCTAACTTAACTGAAATGAACTCCTGATAAGGCATAAAGAACAAGACCTTATGCTATGTTCTTTATAACTGAAAAATAAAATAAAATAAACTGGAATACTTATTGGACTGACCTGCATTGAACTGAGTTAAACTAATTGAAGTGCATTTATTGAAGTGAAATTGTTAAAAACTACTAAAATGATAACACATAAAACAAGTTATAACACATGAAGACCACTTAAGTGCTTAGAATCAAACATCTCGAATTTGACCGTTTAGTTTGCTTAGGTGTTCAAAATTCAATTTATTTTCGAGTAGTTTTCTGATTAATCTCCACCAATCTTTAAAAGATTTAGATCGCTCGACTAGAGCCTAACATCAATGATCTTGAGTTGGCGATCAATTGCTCCATCACATTAAATTCCAAATCAATTATATTGGATACTTTTCTTTTTTTTCTTTGAGATAACATTTGGATACTTTTATTATATTTACAAAGAATTGAGTATTTTTAAGAAGATTATAATAAATCTCATATTGGATCTTTTTGTGGAAAATTCGAAGAAACCAAAATGAATAAAAAGGGGAAAATAATTGTATTGTACTTATGTAAATCTCATTGTGGGACATGCAATACCCAAAATTAGACACAAAACCACGTGTAAGCATCTTTTTCTCCAAATTAAATTTTGAAAATTTTGAATTAAAAGTAATTAGTTTTTTTTCTAGAAGAGAAAAAAAAAGCACAAATTTTAATTTTTTTCATGCGTATAAACAGTAAATAAATACTAATAAATGAGAGGGACAATCTTCCAACTTTCCTCTGTTTCAAATCACATGCACTTTTACGCGGTTTTAGTATATTCTTTTAGGGTTTTGCTTCCGAAAAGCACATATTATTATTGTTATTATCAATTAATTAATCAATTAATTACACTATTTAAACTATACATTGTACTTCTCATATTAAGGATAACAAAATGTTTTGGAAGTTTCTTATGTCGACCGTCATAGTTCATATGGGGAAATTAATCATTTCTGATCTATATATGTACGTATAATTCATAGTTATCTAGCAAAAAACTTACTACCTCAGTTATTCATTTGAATGATAACAATATATTTTGTTTTTTTCGTTAAGCTAAACTTTCTTTTAATAATTTTCAGTTTAGATTTTTAGTTCATCTGGTTCGTTAAATATGACATTAGAACCACTTAAACTACGTCATTGAATGTTCAAATAGGTTAAAGATATAAAATGAAAAGATATTGTTGTACTTTAACTGCTAATTTAAGTTTTTAATTCAATTTGTTTCTTGATTTTGTATAGGAGATTTTATATACATAATCAAAACTATTAACTAAAAAGGGAAATGATAAAATATAAGTAATGTTTTGTGATGCATCTTTGATGGGAATGATTTTGGAATTATTTTCCGTATATAATCTCCAGGTGGTACCTTGAAAAATGAATATAATTTATTTTATTTTATTTTTTGACAAACAAAAATGAATATAATTTATTTTACTTTCTTACAAAATCACCTTATAAGAGAAGATATATTTTGAGTTCATGACATGTCTGCATCTTGCATTTTCCATCTAAATTTCCCTTTGAATTGGCATTTTGTGTTTCCCTTTGAATTGGCATTATGTGTTTCCATATTAGTCCTTCTTTAGGCTAAATTGTGGGGTCAAAAGGGAAAAATAGTTTAGGAATTTAATTGAAAACGTAGTATTGACTGAAAATCTAAAGAATTTTGATGAATTTGCTTAATTAAACTGAAAGAAAGCTGAACTAAAATGTGTTGAATATAAGTAAAAAAGAACAGAGCTTTATAAGTAATGTGTAAATCCAATACATGTATGTCGTTTTAAAACCATGAAGCCAAAATGATGAATTCGAGTCAGAATATGTATTTGCATGTAGTAGTAGATTCAAGATTCGACGAAAGGGGTGCCAAATTGTCTTTTATGTTTTTTGACATAATACTCTAATTCTCCACCGAAAACACCAAAATCAACTACACGGGGGCGGCAGATCCCAAACCTGTCCGCCCATGTTTGCACTCCCATTTTGCACCTTGAAAGAAAAAAAGGTCCAATTTAATTTAAAATATTTTATAAAGAACGAAAATATTAATTCAAATTGGTCCAATTAATTAATTAATTAATGTCAATATCAAATTCATTGAAATTTCGACAAGTACTGCTTCAAAGAATCAAATTGACATATATGTTGATATATGACAGGTTAATTAGTTAACCTCCTTATTAATGCATACACTGTAATAAATATATATGTTTTGATCGGTCTTGATTGATTGACCAATTCTTCCTCAAGTCTATATCAATTAATTAATTTATGAAATTAAGAAGCATACTTAAGTAATCAATTGACGATTGTTTGTCAACAGAAATAGTTAAAAAGGGTGTAACAACTTACAAGAATAATCGATTTTAGTAACTAAAAAAATAGTTTACCATTTTTTTCAAAAATAATAAAAATATATATTTACCATCATTTAAGATTTTGATATATTTTATATTAAATAGATTTGAATTAAGCTTATGGCTATAGTTTAGTTGGTAACACGTGTCGAGGTGTGAGAAGAGATTTCAGGTGATGAATTAGAAGTCTTAATTCTGATGAATCTGCCCATAATGATACATGGATAGACAAATTTGAATATATTCTTTTGATTGGTTTCTGAAAAAAACGCTTCTGTTTATCAATTTTGTTAAAAAGGTGCTTATGTTTACATTTTTGATAAAATTGTGTTTATCTCCGTTAATAAAAAAGCGAAAATATTATTAACGGTGTTAAATGTGATGACATGGCAATGAGCATTTTGGTTTTAATTTATTGATAAATTTCTTAAACATTTATGTGTTTATAACTTTAAAGTGTGAGAAATGAGTTTTTCATATCATAACTCATAAATTAAGACCAAAATATTCCTTGCCACGTCATCACATTTAACACCGTTAATAATTTTTTCGCTTTTTGGTAACGGAGATAAACACAATGTTCATTTTGTCAAAAAAGTAAACACAAACACCTTTTTGACAAAATTGGTAAACACAGGGGAGTTTTTTTCGAAAATTACCCTATTCTTTTAGCAATCAGCATTTTAGTTTAAAAAATAGCACATATATTCATAATAATTATTTTTACTTTCTCTTATACCCACTACTCGGACTCGAATCGAGATGCTCTAGCACTGCTTTTTAAGAGCAGCGTGTTTTTTTAGAGAAACTTTCTCTTATTTATTAAGGGTTTGTGAACACAATACAAAAGTCGAGCACAAATTTGATTAAATTGTCATTATTGTACTATAATTTTTCTAGTTGAAGTGATGTCAACCCGATAATTAAGTAATGTTGATCATTATTGAATCAAGTTCCATATCACTTATCGATAATGAAACCAGACAAAATAAATGTATTAATTTGTTAAAACAAATTATATTTTAAAAAAAAACTAAATATTTTACTAGAATATAATATGTTGTTGTAAAAAAAAAGTTGCTTAGGTTTCATCAATCTAGACATTTAATCTATACCTACTTAACTATATATATACGTCTGAATCATTGCTTAAAGTCTAATTTATTCTCGAACAATTTTTCGATGTAGACTTAACCCGGCATCAAAAAGAAACAAATAGAGTTTATTTACGTAAATGGTCATCCACTTATATATAGATTCTTCTACAAATGAAAATTATAGAATGAATAAGAATTTTATTAAATTAACAACGGTCAGATTAAAACGGTGTAAAATTGTGGTCAAATGACGGTGTTGAGAAGAACCAAAAAAAAGATGAATTTGATGACGTGGAGATTATGTCAACAAGTCCAAAATTTTGTCATAAGACTTATAACATCGGACTGCACGTGCCAGAAAGTTCTCTCGCACGCGTGAAACGCGGTTATTTTCTTTTCTACTGTTTACTTTTTTTTTTCTCTTTTCTTTTTGCACAAGCTTTTCTTCTCCTACTTTATAAGTTCTGATCTTTTATCTAAAATAGAAAAGTTTTTATGCGGATATGACAGCATTTCTGTTCATTTACGTAAATGTCCTTTAATATTTTCACCTGGATCAAATTTGTCAAACTGTAATGATTTGCTTGCTTGAGATTCTAATTTCTACTATTGCAACGTTTATGATCATCTAAGTTCTCTCTTTTCTTTTTTGTCACAACCTAATATATATGTTGAAATGAGTTTTTGGTATCAATTGATTAAAATATGATATAAGTTAATTAACATTTATGGTATCAGCACTTTGAATTATGTTGTTCAACTGTTTGAACTAAAAATTTGAGATGATAGTTAAAATTAGTTCAACGATATTTTTTATATTAATTTCTGATATAACCACTCATGCAATGTCACATGAACTTGAATCGTGCACAACACATGCTTATCTCGTCATGTGTCTTAATTCTCCAATATAAATAAGACAGTCATAATTCGAACTCAAGATCTTCTGATCGCAAAGGATCTGATATCATCATATTATTTAAGCTAACAATGTTGTTATACATTTGATATAATGAAGCCAACAATAGATACTGTAGAAGAAATTTTATCGTACACCATGTGTAATACACCTGACCATATAAGTGATGTGCGCATACCAATTCATGATAAATTACTGATGTTAATGAATAAGTGACTACATATATTGACTCATATTAACCATTCAATTAGAAGTCAAATTTTAGAGATGAAAATGGAGTTGTAGTTAAGAATATGTTTTACCGTCTCTCGAAGGAGAACGTACCAACTCAAATCTAGACAAATCTATATTCTTTTATGGTAAAGAGAAGTACTTAAATATTTATGTCAATGGAGCAAAAGGTTTAAATATTATCTATAGCATGTAGGGAACAATTTTGGCTAAGAAATCTATCACAGAATGGTTAAGTGCAATTTTTATGGCGATTTGACTTGACACCGTATACTTGCAATAATTTTGAGCTAAAAAAGAATAAAAGAAGATTTCGAGAATTGATTTTTATACAAGATATTGAAATAAAATAACAAACACAACTGCTAATTCTAAAACATAGAAATCAAAATTTGCATCTTTGTTATCATCCCAAAAATATATAAACCAGGCAAATTGTCCACGACGACGTATGTGATGAAATACAAGCAAAAGCTTTGACTTTATATTTGGTCAATTTTGACTTTCAACCACTTAACTCTAATTTATTGGTATTTAGTCCTTAATAGTTTTTGTTAAATGTAGTCTTCAATGGAGAGAACCTAGTACCTATAAACTCCACATTTGTTTTTCTAATAATGTTTGTCGTTTCAAATTGTAAAATAAAAATGTTTGGTTATGCTGAATTTGACTTTAGAAAAAAATTTAAATAAAATTATCGAGCTACTAATTATTAGTAAACAATATAAAACATTAATTACTGAAACAACGTATATAACAAATCGTTCATGATTCACACATTTATCGTTATTATGTTTTTACAAAATGATACTACTACTGTAAAGGAAATCGAATTGCAATTGCTCAACTTTTCTCTCACTAATATAATGATTATTGGATTTTAAAATCAATTATAAAAGTCAACAATCTCCTTGATATATAGTTAGGAGCATATACAAATATTTATTTTCACAACAACCATTGCAGTTGTTTTCTCTATATTAACCAAACAATACATAAATAATGTTAAAACCAAATGTTTATAAATTAAGTTGTTTTGTACGTTATTCGTGTTATCTCGACATTGGAGATTTACATACGTTATCTCTTAGCAAAGCTTAACTAATCTTAAAAATCATCTTAAGGGAATATGATTGTTTGTAATATTTAAGGAGCCATATGACTTACTAAGTTATCAAATGTGGAACATTTTAACACGCCTCCCTCACGTCCAATATATTTGGTGCCTGACGCCAATGTAAGGGGGATCTCACATTGCTCAATCATGACTCTTATACATCTTAGCAAAGTCTAACTAACTCTAAAATTAACCTTAAGAAAATATGATTACTTGATATATCTAAAAAGCCTTACGGCTAACCAAGTTAACAATGTGAGACATTTTAAGTAAAAGTTAAACTCTTCATATTAGGAGAAGGTAATTTTTTATTAAAGTTGATTGGTCACTATTATAGTGAAATCAAAATAGAGTGGCCATATTGTAAAATTTTATGTTAATTAATGTAATTTTTTTTGAAAACATAATTAGATCATGCCAAAATATATTTATGATTGAGGACAATACAGTAATTTGATTTATAATTCTTTGCCGTTAAGAGAGAGAAGCCTGCGGCGGAAGGATGTGAAAGAAAAAAGGAGTTCCGGGTGTGATCAGACGCGCACAGGTTTATCTGAAACCGCAATATTAGCAATCCACGTGTACAAAGAACTCTGTGTACACGCAACCGGTTAAACCAGTCAAAATATCCGCGTTAAGCTAAGGTGGGACCTAATGCAGTGAAATGGCATTTAATGCATAACACCGGCCCAATTCCACTGCTTCCGTACCGAAGTTAACTGGCAGATGTCGGTCATCTCCCCAATGGGAAACCTACTTGGTACAACCTGTTGTCCAAAATCCCAACCCAACGTGCCTTTTCACACTTTACTTCCAAATTATTTTATATAAACACATAAAATAAAATAGTAAAAGATGTTTAGAAAATAAGTCGTATTTTGAATGTTTAGATAAGTTTAGACGGGTTCAATTAGTTGAATTCCAAAATCTGAGTGACAAAATAGGGGGAAATTCTATGGTCACTTTGTTTTTGACAAAGTAATCATTACTTTGTTTTGTCCACCATTAGATCATGGGGTGAAAAGTGATTTAATGGTGAATAACGCAAAGTACAAACAAAGTAATTCAAAAACAAAGTCACCATAGCCTACACCCAAAATAGGACTTAGGCAGTTAACTAGTTTTCATTTACAGTATTGCATAATACACTATTTTGATCGGTTTGAATAGTAGTGATTTGAGATCGTATATTTATTTTTAATCCATTTTAATAATCATTTTAAAAATTATTATAATTCATCAGAAATTTTATAGAGACATGTATTTTTTTATTCTAATTTTAAGACAATTTCGAAATATATGATATTTATATCGGATCTACTATTTGGCAGATATGTTGTTTCATCATATTAAAATATTTTTATTTCTCGAATGATGATCTGTTTCTTTTATTTCATAGTATATAAATCAGTGAACTTCCATAGTAAATAACTTATACATTACCAATATTGATAGATAAATACGTAAAAATTTAAAATGGATAATATACTATTGTTGACTATGGTAACTTACGACTTTTATAGATGATTTGCACCTCCGTAAATGGAATAATTGATCATAGAAATTATTTTCACTCTCGAATAAATAGAACCTTAAACCTTTAGTTAAGAGATAAAGATTTTTTAGTACTCCACCACATACCGCTAATTTAAAAAGACCAACATTTTAAATAGATATTTCTCCCAAATCTTTATATAATAAATAAAAGTAAAATGAGTCTCACTTTCTAATAAAAACCATAGAAAGAGAAAAGGGAAAGAAAGAAAGGAGAACAAGTGCTACACTCAAATGAAGAAGAAGCAAGAATCTATACTAAATTAAAAAGCTTTCTTTTTTAATTTTCTTGAGTTCTATATATTCAAAATTTCAGTTCTTGTTTATGGAACATCAACAGAAGAAGATAAAGAGTGAGAATTTAAATCCATCCATGGCGAATTCAGCATTTTTAATCAATAATGGAGGAGGAGAAGATCATAATCAGATGCTACTTCCGGTGACCGGAGCCACTAACAACAGCTATATTCCGGCCAGTTCATCAGATTATCCGAGCATCTTTGACATGATGATGATTAACCCATGTGAAAAAGTTTCATCTAATCTAGGATTCTTGGATTTGCTTGATGCTAATCAAGATTTTGCTTCTTCTTCATCCTTGTTTGATTGGTTTAATAATAATAATTATAGTAATCATACTTCTGGTGTTGGTGGTGTTTCTCCGATTTCGATTCCGATTCCGATTCAAGAAGCTGTTCCTTCCCCGGGAGGATGTTCTACTGTTCATGAGTCGTCGGAGGTGTTGAACACCCCGGCAACTCCGGCGACCCCGAACTCTGATTCGATATCTTCCTCATCGAATGAAGCCGGGAATGATGGGCAAGCGAAGCTTGGAGATCAGGATGAGGATGAGCAAGATGTTCAAGATCAAGAAAAGAACAAGAAACAGTGAGTTTTTTTTGAATCATTTCTTGGTTTTTTTGTAGTGTTGTGTTTCTCTTTGTTTTCTTTCTACTTTGAAACTTAACTTTTAAGCTATGTTGCACGGAGCCGGACATTGAGAAACACCGCGGTGTTTCTAAATCATACTCTTCGAAACGTAGCCAGAAAACAGAAACGGATACGGATACGGAAAAGCTATATGGAAGAAGAGTTTTTGTGCAATATATAGCTCCTAAACTTATTATTGTTTAGAGCTATGTTTTTCATGGAAACGGACTTTGAGAAACTCCACGTTGTTTCTAAATCATAGTCTTCAAAACGTAGCAACCGAACACAAAACTAGCTAAGGAGTTTTTGTGTAATATAGTGGTTAAGTGATTATTGTTTTTTCACGGAATCGGACATTGAGAAACATCATAGTCTTTCAAAAGTAGCAAGAAAATGGATTCGGACACGAAACTACATGAAATCGCTACGGGAAAGGTGTTTCCGTGCTATATATGCGTTAGTTTTTAAAAGAAATGTATGGGAAAAGTGCTAAAAGCGTAAATATTTTTATGTTTCAGGTTGAAAGCGAAAAAGAAGAACCAAAAAAGGCAAAGAGAACCAAGATTTGCTTTCATGACAAAGAGCGAAGTTGATCATCTAGATGATGGTTATAGGTGGAGAAAGTACGGCCAAAAAGCTGTAAAGAATAGCCCTTTTCCAAGGTACAACCAAATCTCTAATTCTCTATATATACATATATATACTCTTGAAAAAAAATCGATACAGTCGACGGAGGTAGTAAAGAGCATGTGAGGTGTAACTACACCCGATCGAGGTGTCTAAGATCATCTTTGGAAGGTTTTTTTGATTGCCAGGAAAGTAAATGAATTGCTCGTGCATCGATCTCTTGTAACAGTCTAGTTCAATAGTATCTATCTATCTATTGTTTGGTTTGGACCAAGTTAGCTCATTCACTTTTACCCCGATGTGAGATTCGGTTCGTTCATACTCTAGTCATCTATCTTTAGTCTTATAATAAGACTCTTTCCATTCGGCGCCTCCTCAAGACAACTTGTCCGCCTATTGTTATACATGTATAGATTACTGGTTGGATCCAACTCAGCTCGTTCGCTCCTTCAACATTGATGTGGGACTCCGTTCATTTCCACCCAAATCATCATCATCATCTCTAAGGCTCTAAATATTCAAACTTTTAATTCAAATGCCATGTTCTTCATTTGAAAAGGGTCGTAACAACTCCTCACCCTAAAGTTGTCCCGAACATACAAAAATCATGAAACTTTTTCAAATAGTGATATGAGATTCAAGTCATTTCCACTCTCATAGTCATCTTTAGGTTCCTAATTCTAGCACCATCTCGGTTACACCTCCCTCCCTCCCTATACTGAGCCAATAAAACAGTAACACCTCATAAATTAACCGTTACTTCAGCATTTTTCTTCCATGATTGCTTGTGATGCAAGAATATTCACTTTCTTTTTGGGTTAATAAAAACATTATAAAACAAAAGTTGCTAATTTTGATAATAACTTTCAAATTTTTTCAGGAGCTATTACCGTTGCACTAGTGCAGGATGTGGAGTGAAAAAAAGAGTAGAAAGATCATCCGAGGATCCAACAATTGTAGTAACAACCTACGAAGGCCAACACACACATCCAAGCCCGGTCACTCCGAGAGGCAATCTAGGGATTTTACCAGAATCCGCCTCCGTTTTCGCCGGAAATTCACCCTTTAATCTCCCGCATCCCAATCCTAATTTCCTACAACATGCTTATGTTTACAATTCATCTCCAAATTCACTCAACATTGCTCAATTTTCTCCACCAAGTTTCATAATCAATCAAGAAAGACGATTTTGCCCCTCATCATCTTTGATTAGAGACCATGGTCTTCTGCAAGATATTGTGCCTACCCAGATGATCAGAAAGGACACTAATTCAGAGGATCAAAAAGGGTGTTAATTTTTCTTGTTAGTTTTTTTTTTGGTCCCTAGGGAAATCCATTGCCATCCGTACGTAATGACTAATCTCTTTTGCAGATGGTTTGCACCTCTGTGGTGCAACTTCATTTTGCTTGTTAGTTAATTACTGGTATGTAATTCTCTAACTAGTTACTTATTTGGCTTAATTATGTCTTAACTAAGAAAAAAAAAGAATCCCACTTAATTAGTAGTTTTTTGAAGTAGTTTATGCAGGGACTAGTTTTTATAAGTTGGTTCTTTTTTTTGTTATGTGTTTAATTAGGGATTATATATCCATTTTTGGATATAATTCAGCTTTTGTATCATCCTTTTTCATCCCCTTCTTTAAGAAGTTATTCATTTTCTTTAATTTATTGCTTCTAATTATACTTTTTTTGGTCTTCTTATTCTTTTCATCTTCCTTTTGGGCATGCATGTGATTTAGTGACTTCAGCAGGGTATAATTGTCATATAAGACAGTTTTATTAGGGTTAGGGTTTCCCCTCTTTATCTACTGCTCAATGGGATTTGATTCCTAAAAACACATTATATGTATAATGCATATACATTGAGTTGAAAAGTAAGATGCAAGGTTTAACAATATCTTGAATTAGTGACGGAGTTAAAGAAGAAGGTCACGAGATGTAATTGTTGCACCTCCTCTTTTGTTAGGCGAAAGATCGCCTAGAACCGGTAGTTTCAAGATTTAGCAGAATCTAGATTGAGTTGCGGTTATTAACCTCAGAGTCTCTTTTCGGACATAATATATTGTCTAAAACTACTCCGAGATTGCAATAGATTCCCTGTCACCCACCACTATAGCTATCTATTATAGATGATGCCAATTTTTTTCTTTTTATTCCCAATTTAGGATATGTGAATAGATATGAGAAATGAAGCATTGAATGATGATCTTTATGAACAATTTGGCAGAGAAATTAAAATTTGTATTTATATGTACATGGACTAGTGCTATTCTTGATATATTGAAAAGATGGTGAAAGATTTTGGAAATTAATTGTTTGAGTCCTTGTCCACATTACATTGTCTTTCGTGTTTTCTTGATACATTAATCTTGAAGTGCTTCATTTTTCTACTTAGAGCCCAAACATGATATGTAATGTTTTTGCTATGTCTTGTCTATGGCTAGTGTTTGGACAAACACCCACTTTATATCATCAAAAAGCCAATTTAAATTACTATCTCTACTTTTTTATTTAATGACACAAAATCCTTTGGAGATCCTATATGAAAAAGCCTACTACTTATCTTAATAATTTAATGTTACATATATATTAGTAGTTAGTTCATATGTTTGAACCACTAAGTATTTGGTCTAGATGTGGATGTAGGGTTTGAATCATGCCGAGGTGATTGTGGTTCTAATTGTAAAACTTGGTGTGAGAGTTTGTGTTCTTGGAAGAATCTTACCCGGCTCGAATTTGGTTAGTTTTTGTTGTCGGTTAGGATAGTGGATGGTTAAAGGAAAAAGGTTACTGTTTTTAGAGTAGTGTAAGTCTATAATTGTATACGGATTAATGTGAAATAGATTCTTATGGTTGATTTAGTGCTGTATCAATTGGATTATGAATGAATGGTATGGTATCCATTCTATAAAATAAAAAGAAATTGGTACATGTGGACATATATATACATACATGTTGGTGGTGTATGTATATGTATATATATGGTGAAAATTATTGTGCATGCATAATAACGTATGTATGTATGTATGTGAAGAGATGGAAGTCTTTTGTGTTAGCTATAATTTGGGGGGTTGCTTCTTGGAATTGTAGAGTGGGATATTTATCTTGACTAAAGTTGAAAAATTAAAGTAATGATAAATGATATGGAAATTAAAAAATATATATGTAATTTTTCCATAAGATCTAGTCTAGATCCCTTTATTTTTCAACTTATGTAATGATAGTATTAAAAAGAATAGTAAAGATATTAAACAATCTAGATTTTTTTATTTTTTTAAAATGTATTTTCTTAGAATTCCTTAATAAATATGGTCCGATTTTCCTCTCAACCTTGCTACTACTGCAAAATCATAGTAAAAAATACCAGTTATAATGTTTAAAGTGGCAGGCGTTATTATAAGTACCTGGAAAAGTTGCAGCCATTATTCTAATATATGAACCAAATGTTATAAAACGGTCCACGTATTAAATGTTCGATACGTCAAAACTATAAGTTCTCCTATACATATTCCAACATTTGTTATATATTATTTTCTAAAGAGTCTTTGCTAAGCTTTATTCTTGAATACCTTAGAATGGGTATTAACCTAATTATGAAGTTCAATTACTTTTTTCCATTGATATTCACAGCTGAATTTCCTAGAATGTCATAGATAACTATAATGTCCTTTTTTTCTTTTGTAAGAGATAATATAATGTGTAGAACTGTATGAAAAGGGTTTGTATACCTTAGCATGGGAAGGAAGATGTAGTATGAACATAATATATAGATTGCATTGAATCAAAAATAAAATAAAATATATCAAATAAATGAATAAAATAATAAATTAATGGGAAACAACTGAACATGAAAAGGAAATATTCTTGAAAATCTCTCCATGCTGTAGCAGTGAATATTCTTTGGAAATTAATGCATAATTGTTTTCCATTAAGCATCTTTTCTTTCATTGGAAAGTGGAAGAAAATAGAAAATATTATAGCAATCCACTCGATTGTGTGTTTTCAGCTAAAAAAGTGCTATGTTGAAGTTAGAATTGTGTCTGGTGTTTAATTAATGATGATGATGATGATGTTGATGATGATGATGATGATACAAACTTTATAGTTAACATAGAATAATAATAATTTTACGGATTGTAGTCCAACTCGCGATGCAATGTTGAGTTGAGTTGAGGTTGTAGGAAGTCAATTAGGCATTCCTACTAAATACATTTGTATGGAAAAGTGAGAGTGCTAATTAACTGTGACTAAATCACGACCAAATTATTTCAATGAAGACAGATGTGGTGTAGATCAAAAACTAATATTGATAGTATTAAGTGCACGACTATATACTTATCGATTAGCTAAACTCAAGGGAGTATATAAATTTACATTTTTACTTAGCCTTTTTGCATTCCGGCATCTTCCTTTTAACTAAGACCATATTCCTAATCCAATATGGCATGTAAATTTTCTTCGTGGCAACAAATCTCTTTTCTTAATCTCATGATTTCAAGTAATACCACACTTTACTAATTTAGTCAAATCTTTCAATCAATATTTCTTTCGATGTGAGATTCAGTGCATCTAACTCATATTACTATTTATTAATTTAAATTGATTCATACACATGTTTTTTTACGGCACACCGTAGATAAAAGTTTAACTAACTCTAAATATGCTTTAAACTAAAATCACTATAATATTTTAGTATATATGTTCTTTTCACGGGCCACGTGTTAGATGTATTATGAATTTACCACAAAATATATTTATTTTTCTGAAAGCTACCAAAAAGTAATTATTTGTTGGAAGCACTACTTGAATTGGAGAATTATGCTGATGAATGACAGGACTAATTCTGAACATAAAATTCCTAGCTAGAAAATCGAATTTGTTCCAGAAATAATATTAATAATACCACCATGTATTATATTATCTTTTATAAACTCGTCACTTTTCCTTGCAATGGATAAAAAGCCCATAATTATAATGATAGTGAGATTAGAAAAAAGCCCATAATGATAGCGAGGTTAGCTTTTCATATATGAAAAAGACTCTACTTATTACCTAGACTAACAAAATGGCAACGCATATCAATATTTTTGTTTTCAATTTTTCTCAAGATATTCAATATATTTTCAATATTTTTTTAGATGTGTCATCTTCCAATTAAATTTTATTGCTTACTTTAATTATAAGTTTTCATTTCAAGTAGGGAATAAGATACAGAATCTCATTTCTCAAATTCCATTATATGATCTGGCTAACATATTCATTTGATTGAATTTAATCGAGGGTAGACGTGTTCATGGCATCATCAGTATGGACACCTGCTTGACCTCATCCAAGCTTAACTCCAATGAATCTTGGATGTAGAAGATGAATGATATTCGTGTAGAATTATGGCTCTCATAATCTATGTGTTAATTAGTCATTAATTCAATAACTTAACTTGAATTAGTTACCTAAACTTTTTCACCAAGTTCGCTTGGAGTGGAACCAAGTTTTGCCAAATTTGGTAGACAAGTCTCCTATGTCTATATAAAGGAGCTTTGGAATCTTACGCAAATCATCCGAACAACAAGTCTTTTCATTTTAGGCTTGCTTGTATTTCCTCTTCCTTTCTCAATTGTAATATTTTTTTCATACGAAAATATTAGTTTGGTAGTGTTCGAAGACGTAGGCTAAATTGACCGAACTTCGTTAAATCTTCGCTGTTCTCTCTCTTTGTTTTATGCTTTAACTTTTAATTTGCTGATCGTTTCCGCAACAATTTGGTTTAGCTGAATCTACATCGAATTAAGCACAAAATGGATTTTGAGTTCATTCAGATCCACCGATTCGGAACTCGATTAAAGTGATAGTGGATGGAATTGAGTTTGGCTGAATGCTTCAAATGTAAGTCTGTGGAGGCATAACTTGCCCCAACCCAATTCATTAATAAGCCCATAAATTTAAAAGATATTTAAGTCATTTCAAATCAGTTAACGAAAAGTAATTATCAAAAAGTAATTATTTTAATGAGATCATCCTAATGGAATAGTTCAAAACCTTAGTATATCCAACAACTTAGAATGAGTCTTTTAGCTACCATAAAGTAGAAAACTGTCAAGCACATGGCATTAGGTAATTTCATACACATTTTTATACCTACTTTGGATCTAAGTGCAAAAAACTTTGTAATTGAGAAGTAAATAAATAGATACAAATTACATTTTTAGTCATATAACTTCTCAACATTTCTTTTTTTGGTCAATTTCATCTTATTGTTTGAGTAATTTACTTAAGTCGATATATTATTAAATACAGATAAAGGATCGATCTGACTCTTTTACTTGGCTTGCACGATGAATCCGATTGACTCAAACAAAACTTTAGATGTTAATTTGGCTCTTCAATTTGGTATGCCAATTTACTCTAACGAATTTATGATAACATGTTATCGTATTAAAAAAGAAACTTGAAACTTGTAGAAAACCCAAATGATATATTAATACGTATCATTTTAGTTTGACTAATTTAATTCCATACTTATTGAATGGATCTATTTTATTTCATCTTAGCTTGTAGATACGAATATGTAATTCAATTCTTCGACTAGACCACATGTATCCTTGAGATAATCCTTATCGGATCATAGTTACACTATTCAGTGGGAATCACACTTGGATATTAAGCTTAATATTCTAGCATGATACATTGAGCTTAGTATTTAATAGGATTTGATTAGAAGTAGTAGTAATACCTTAAAGTTTTAGTATGATACATTGAGTTGTTAACAAATTAAGTTTCTGTTGACTAGGTTAATCTGTTTTAGACATCAAACTCGGATAACGTAGTATCATGTATTTCATCAACATTACTAATTTTATACGATAACGTAGCTGCAGATAAGGTTAAAAAAATCCATTGTTTGCAACTTTAAAAAACACAGACGAAACGAAGTAATTAAATACGTTTAACTGAATTAGATATTCACAATTAACTAATTTGATAAACACATACCTAATGTATATATTGAGATATTGATGATATTATGTCATGATATCATCAATATCTCAATAGTATACAATTATAATTAACCCAACATAGCTTGGATAAATCCGGAAAAGTCCTTCGAAAAATTCTTCTTTCCTAGTAATTTCTTGTGTTTCTTTATACCAACTCCTGAAGTACATGACATCAAAAACACCGTAGCTTTTGTGTATATATACAAAACCCATAAATCATACATTTATCTCTACACAAAAATGGGAACTTCTAATCACTTCTTAAATTTTTTATGTTTAATTTTGATATTTAAGGTTGTAATCGCATTGTCTGAAAAAACACCAAACACTTCAGCAAACAAAAATTGCTTTGATGGTGGAATTGGATTTGTTCTTCAATTTCATATTTATCAAGAAACTTGTCCTGAAGCTGAAGCTATAATTTTTTCATGGGTTGAAAGTGCAATTTCTCAAGATCCGAGAATGGCAGCTTCTTTGCTTCGTCTTCACTTTCATGACTGCTTTGTTAATGTACGTTAGTTCGGGTTTTTATAATCGGTTTTTGTCTCTAAGGTTATTCGGGAATTTTAATTTTACCCTTATCGTACGTAGAAAATAGTTATAGTTTGTGTCCAAGATAGAGATTTTAGCTCAATTTTGCTCGTTTTCTATTGAGAAAATGGTAAAATCGAAGTAAAGTTTCTACCATAGAGAGAGAGAAAAATTGGGAGTTTTCAGTAGATTTTTGAAATTATTCATCGAAGAATTGCTTAATTTTGCCTTTGAATGTAGAAATTATAGCTAGAATTTAACTTTTTTTAGAATTGTGTCACTCAATTTTGTATCTTAATGAATTCCTCGTTATTTCTCGTCGTTCTTTATTTTAAAAAGTAAAACCGGACTAAATTTTGGGGACTATATTTGATACTATAAGGATAAAATCAGACGTCTCAATAACTTTAGTGGAAAATTAGAAATATATCATTTTACTAGTTAATGCTAATTATGAGTCTAATTTTGCAGGGTTGTGATGCTTCAGTGTTGCTAGATGATACAGAAAATTTTGTGGGAGAAAAGACTGCACCGCCAAATTTGAATTCCTTAAGGGGATTTGAAGTGATCGATACTATTAAATCCGAATTAGAATCCGTTTGTCCTGAAATTGTTTCGTGTGCTGATATTCTTGCCATTGCCGCTAGAGATTCTGTCGTTCTAGTAAGTAACTAATTTAGTTTCTTATAAGATAACAACTAATTTTATATGTATCATATAAAACCTAACTTTCGATTTAATATATCTATAACTTCGTCATTTTTGGGTCAAAAGCGACATGTTTCAACCCTATACGATTGACAATTTTCTACATGTGCCATTTTGAGCTAAGAATTTCTATTTTGTTGCAATAACCATTTTCATCAAATAGTAGTATTGGTGGTCTTTTACAACGACGATCGGACAAATTTAACCCTTAACCATAATTCGATTTTGCAGTCGGGTGGGCCGGGTTGGGAGGTCCAAATGGGAAGAAAAGATAGCTTGAGTGCAAGTAAAGCAGCAGCTTCAACAAACATTCCAGCTCCAAATTCAACTGTGCCAACACTCGTGGCCAGCTTTCAAAATGTCGGGCTAAATCTAAATGATATGGTGGCTCTTTCTGGTAATTTTTATTATATTAACTCAGAAATTAGATTTTTGCAATGACATTTTTAGAAAAAAATAAAAATAAATTATATTGATTCTTTTAGTTTAAAATGCTGGAATGTTAGTGCCATGTTAACTGAGAAAGTATACTAATTTTTATTCGATTTTAAATTTTCCTTATTCATATTTCAAATTTATGTGCTATTCAGTCCGAGGAGTTGATATTAATTATGTAAATATGAACCAACTCGTTCGAGCCAACATTATATAATTTGGAACATTAAGAATTAAATTGCTCTCTTCTTTCCCCAAAAATTTGATTACGTTCAACGAATTCGACTGAAGATTGATTATATTTAACGAATTCTTTCCAGGTGGACACACAATAGGCCTAGCAAGATGCCCTACGTTTTCCTCTAGGCTACAAGGCCAAGCAAGCCCAGATGTTAATTTGGCCTTCATTCAGCCATTACAGCAGCTATGTTCTGAACCTAACAGCAACTCCATAACTGCACGTCTTGACTTAGTCACGCCCGGAACATTTGACAACCAGTACTACATTAATCTTATATCCGGTGAGGGTTTGCTTCAGTCTGATCAGACTCTCGTCACCGACGATTTTCAAACCCGACAGATTGTTGAAGCCTACGCTCAAGATCCTTTCCTCTTCTTCGAGGATTTCAAGAACTCCATGCTGAGAATGGGTAGCATAGGGCCTACAGTTAATAACGGGGAAATCCGTAGAAACTGCAGGATTGTTAATTAGATTTCTAATGGGTTGTCAATAATAAATTTATAATTGTCTTAATATTTCTAATATTCTAGTTATTACAAATTTAACTAATTCCTAAACATGTTACACAAAAAATAGTTTATTAATACACAATTTGGAGTACTAAATGCCCCCAAGAACTCAAGTCATTAGCTGACCCGAAACCCGGACTGGTAATGTACATCTCAATAGGATATTTTCAGCTTTAATGCAATTGCCAGGGTTTATGCCACTAAAGGGAATAGCATACATTCTACAGCAGTAGAGGCTGTAGGAGCCGGGTTGCACTTCAGGTACCTGTAGACGAGATAAAAAATAAAGGTATGTAAGATTGCGGCAGGAAGTTCGGAAAAGGAAATATCCACAAGTCCCTGGATTGTGGGAAAAAAATCAAAAGTAATAAAAACCATTTTCTAAAGACTCAATAAACTTGCTAGCCCATTCCCAGACCAATGTTAAGTTAACTTTAGAAGTAGAGTCATTTACCCGAACCAGCTGCCTTATTCTTCCAAAGCCATTCTTGAGCAGCCTGAATCCCCTGCATCAACTTTGAATTCAGAAACAACGACGAATTAAAGAAAACTAAATGGAGTCTGCCACCGAAAAACAAAAAGGATAGATATTGACAACCATGTTACATGGAGACAATATTTGTAGGAGATATAGGGGATTGACTGAACATGTAATGGACATTGATCAGCACATTACAACCTAGAAAACGAGTTGCCTTTTTTTGGATTTATAATCAAGTTACCAGAAAAATTTCATACAAGTTACCAGAGAGTTTCGGGAAGACGAAACGCTTTAAAATCAAACACTGAGCAAGCGTTGGAACATTCAAAGATTGAGTGATAAAACAGGACAAACAACAACTGAAAAGAATGATATGGTCAGGTCAACCAAACATCCGTGTGTTGCAAGGCAATCTTTTGCTCAAAATAGTTGAACCTCTGATACGGACTTCACTTAGACTGGTTATCGTCAAATACTACAACACCCCGTATAAAAGGGAATTTATGGGGAAACTGATACATTTGCGATTAATTGTAAAAGAACTTCATTCCGAGTGAATCTCAAACTATTTTCATGCATGTGGTAATTTTGGCTTACTCCGCCAGTACGAAGGCAGACAAGGGAGTTGTGGGGATTTTTTTTTATCCTCTCACATAGGCGGACTGAGAGTCCACAATGCAATTGTGAAATTGGATAGCTTATTTTAATTATTCACATCCTACTATATCTCGCACACTGATTATATGTACCTGAGCATCTTGCTGAGCTCTACCTCCAGAAGCAGCATACTGTATTGCACATGATAAGAGTCAGCAACTAAAAACCAACTAGAAAAGCTACAAAAATTATCCGGAAACTCACCGATGAAGGAAAGGAAGACTGTTGCAGTGGCTGGGGCTGCGGCTGAGGGTGGCGAAACTGTGTTTGAAATTGAGGTTGAAGGTGGTGCATTTGTTGCGCTTGTGGCCCGTGCTGGGCTGGCATAGCTTGAGAGTTTAAGTGGATTTGAGGCTGTTGAATAGGAGGTTTTTGTTGTTGCTGCTGTGATGGTGGCTGTTCGTATGATTTCAACTCCTCCGGTTTTTCCCACTGTGGGAGTAAAAAGTCATCAATTTGTATGCACATAAAATGCCAACAATAGAGCATGTCAAGTAATTAGTTTCTTACCCGGCTTTCCCCAGTGATGATATTGTAATAATACTTGAAACCCTCCGGTGATGTATGTTCTGTCCATGTGCACTTTACAGGAGCAGCCGACTGTGCTGTTCCAGTTGTGACAGGAGTCGATGAAGTAGTCGAGGTGATATCCGAAGCAAGTGTAGTAGGTGTATTAGCAACAGTTTGTGGTGCAATCCCAGGCCACTGAAAATGCAAGGAAAAAAAATTCTTAGCACTAACGACAATGTTAGATATCCGAGACGTCAGTGACTGAAATGACACCACATATTGTGACCACTAAAATGTAAAAGGAGCAGAGGCTAGTATTCAAGATCTTCACATAACAACTACTAAAAAGCTAACCATCTAAGCCCTTCCAGTAAGAGTACGCCAACTAAAATATATCGGTCCTACACCTAGAATATTCTAACATGACCATCTCAAGCAGGAATTTCTCAAGTGGAAGGAGCATGATGCATCAACATCTGGACTAGTCCCGTCCACAATTGTAAAAGTAGCATCCAACAAAAGGAGAAATGAATAACAAATTCACGAGTCCAGAAAATTCAATAATGTGATTAAGTGCTACAATGTTTCAAAATCAGAAATCAGAAAAATGAGCTCAGCAGTTTTAAGCAACTATCATCAAGCAGTTGCTTCAGTTCTTCATCTACGTCAAAACTTGCACCACAAATTCTTCAAGATTTCAATGGAACGCAAAATAATAGCACAAGCCTAAGCAGTGCTTCTCTCTCTGTGTGTGTGTAAGAATGTGTGCATGTGTTGAATTTTAAAATGTCTAGTCCAATCATACCTGCTGTTTAGCTGGCTGGGAATTCTGCTGCAATGCCAAATTTTGATTTGATGGTTGCATCATCTGCATTTGTTGTTGCAGCTGTGAGAATGTCTGCTGAGATGATTGAAAGGTTGCTTGCAGGTTCTGTGTCTGCTGTGATATCATCTGAGCTAACGGAGAAGGGGACTGCTGGAGAGGCTGAAGAAGTTGCTGCTGCGCCGGAACATGCATCTGCTGTTGATTTGCTATACCAGGCACAGGACCAGCATTCATATTTAAAGCAGCTTGCTGAGGCATAGCAGATGATTTGGTCTGCATGAGATGAGGTTGAGAACCAGACATCTGTCCGCCCATACCTTGGTACTGGTGTGATGGTGGCACTTGAGAAAAAGGTGTCTGGTTGTTAGCAGTCGGATGAGATTGTAACTGGCCAACATGAGAATTAACTTGAGGGTGTAGTTGAAGAGGTGGCAAAGACTGAGGGGAATGGACAGGTTTCTGTAATGGCGATATTTGCTGGTTGACAGGTGGAACTTGTAAAGGCTGATTAAAACTCTGGTTAAAAAAACAAATTGATGTTCTTTAGTCATTTAGAAAAGGCCACCAAACTAACCACACTTAGTTTAAGCAAGAAAAACATCATGGAAGGTTCTTAGCTAAATGGCACTAGGGAACAGAAAATATTTCAAATAGTGAGACATCAATGCCGAGCATATAAAAAAAAACTAGATTGCAAAAAATTACAAGAATAAGTTTAACAAACATCAATGTGTCAGAGAGCACAATTAGGCAATTACAAGAGCTCTATTTTTCTTTCTTCAGGAAAATAGCAGATCAGAAAACCAATCTACTGACAGGGGAAAGAAAAAAACAAGGTATTTTTTCAAACTCGTGCAAATAAAAAATAGCACACACATCTAATTTCAGTATGTCTATCAGATAACCACTAGTTGAACTCACCTGATTTACAGGCGTTGCAAGGTCACCAGACCTATTAGGCGGTTGACTCCCAAAACTACGAATATTTGGTGAAGGACCCATATTCTGTGGGCTTATAGGACGCCAAGCATTAGGTGGAAGTCGATCGCCCATAGGCTCACCAAAATTCGGTGGTGGCCTGATAAAACCAAAGTGTTACACAGTATTTAAGAAAGGAATAAAATGATATTGGAACGCAATTCACATGAGGAAGGGAAAATACCTCTGTCCTGGAGCTTGAAATCGAGGACTAAAGCCGGGACCTCCAAGTGCAGGACCACCCCTGGGACAATCAAGTTACACTATTAGAATCTGGCATGCTACTCTATCCCCTTCGCAACACTGGTGGGGTAAAAAACACAAAACAAAGGTAAATGATGATATCAGCCAAAAAGACCTTGATTCTCCAGCTCTTGGCCTCTTAGGATCAGCAAACCGAACAGTCAATGGTTGATCACATCCCTTTAGTTAAAAAAATGAAAATCAACGAGCTATTGTTTGAAATATATTCAGTGAACTTCAGCTTATAGAAAGCAGATGAAAAGAAAAGGAAAGAAACTGTACTTACTCTCATTTTGTAGGTTCCGTTAAGAGAATTTATTGCTGACAATGCCATTTCTTTATGGGAGTATTTAACAAATCCACACCCTTCAGAAAGTAACAAAAAAAGCACAGGAAAACGAAATTGTAGACATTAGCCTCACCACTCACACAGATTAGTACATAGTTATGAAAGAAATCAATGCATGAAACTGCTAGTATCGTTTAGGTAGATGCTTTAGGATAAAGAAAAAATAATATTGAATATCAAGCTCTTGAGTTGTGACACAGTCCAGAAACGTCAGCTTGTAGCACAGTAAAGTAAACCAGGGCCGAAAATCCAGTCCTCAATTGAACAGACATAATGTTTTGTTTAGAATAACAAAGTAAAAAAACATACCACGGCTTTGCTTCATCTCATCGCGCATGAGATAGACATCTTCAACGTGGCCATATGGAGAAAAAATCTGAAAAGCCATACAAAAGAAAATATATAACAAACAAGATTTTATACATGTCAAAGCAATATAAAAGAAAAATCTCATGCCTCCACTATCATATGAATGCAAAGCTTCTTTTTCAGCCGGTACAATTCAAGGGGGGGATGCAGGTACTAGAATAATTAAATTGAGTTTAGAAAGCATAGTAATCTCAGCAATTAATGTGTCTGACATACTTCCTCTACTTCCTTTTCCGTAGCTTGTTTGTTTAATGACCCCACGAATAATTTGTACTCAACAGCACCTACCATATGAAAAAAAAAATTGCACAGCCGGAATTAGAATTTCCAAAATGAATAGAAAAGAAAAAGAATAAGCATGCCAATCGTCAAACAAACAAGTATAGCAAACATTTTCCACTCAGCAAAACAACTACTAACTGTTTCTAGAACATCTACTGATAACTGTTTCTAGATATTGTTAACTAATAAAAGAGACACCAGAACTCATATTGATGGAAAAGCTTGGAGTACTACAAGGCCAAGCACATCACCGTACAGGAACTTCATAATTTAAAAATAAACAAAGAATTATTGAAAAAGGGAATATAGTAATAATGTGGAACTAAAAAAATTACCAAGACGCTCTCGTTCCCCATCAGCATATCTTACTTGGATAGGACCTACTCCCTGGAAAGAAACAAACAAGATTGAAAATACTACACTAAGCCCCAGTTGATCAAACAAACAAGCACAAAGTAGAACTCACTCCTGGTAAGGTATGTTGATTATGCAAAGCTCTGATAGCTCTATCAGCTGCTTCGGCAGTTGCATATTTGACAAAACAACAACCTGAAAAAGATAATGGTCTTTAAACTGATTTCTGTTTGCTAATTTTCTCAACGGTGCATCTATGTAACATATCAAATTAGTAAGTGCCTATGCATGCAGAAGGTAAAGCTGTATACTCAAGAAAGGCTGTTGTTGACCTGATTTTATTCAGTCATCATTCATGTATACTAGAAGAACAAATCATTATAATATGAACAGAACAAGAAGAAACGCTAATCATCAGGTCACGGGTCAGGGCAAGTGCCAAGTAAATTCCCAGTTATCCAGATAGACAAAGAGGACAGGGTGTACTCAGAAAGCCCGGATGTAAATTAGAGTTTTAGCTAAACCATTGCCTCTTGAAGCACTCTAATGCTTACAAATAAACTTAATACAGCAGTTAAGGCCCTGATGTGACATTCAACAATGTGAAGTGTCCACTTCCGTCTCAAGAAAAATAGCAATGTTGTCCACTTCCATCTCAAAACCTCATAGCAAATGGAATACATCAGAACTGATATGAATATATAAATGCTGACAATCTCATGAGAGTTTTCAAACACGATTACTCCCCTATGCCCAGAGAAAGAAAATAGCCACTCCACTTTCAGAAATATAGTATGTCCACAATCAAGGCGATAATGCATTCGGAAGCATCTCTCACAACTTGATAAAATCTAGTGCGGTTCTAAGATTCTAGTACTAAAGCAATAGATACATAATGAAACTAAAAGTTGAAATTTCCAACTTAATAAATAGGCAATTTACAGAAGACGATTCACAGTCTTTTCAATGGTTCTACTACTGCAGATTTCATCCAACAAAAACGAATTGCAAAAGGGCAAACCGGCATTCACTTGATCATCAAGCATTTGCAGTTAGTAAGAGATAATAGACCACAAAAAATATTCCAAACATGTAATACTAGTTTGAGCTCTTACAGAGTCCCAAATCTACAACATAATGCACATCCTCTTACAACTCTAACAGATCTACAACTGTTACAACAAAATCTGCAACATATTGCACATCCTCCTCGCCACCCTCCTGGCTTATAAGAAAATCAATCCAAATGTAGCTCATAAACCTCTCTTTCTTCCACTTAAAATGCAAATTCAAACAGTAACCGCTTGCATAACAACCAAGTCTAAACTTCTAGTCTAAGAACTAGTATGAAAAGTAGTGATCTAATAATAGGAGAAAGCAACTCAGTTGAATAAATCAATAGTAGAAACCTCAGCTCCTAAAGAACACTCAATGTCACGCACACGTTTATGGTAGTTAACAACGACATCTACTAGAGACCTGTGTTTGCCCAAAGCAATAGAAATGGCTTCAAATTACTGGAGTGCCAACTCCAAAATCAGAATAAAACTAAGATAACCCGTCAAAATTCATTCTAAATCATAAACACCATACACGACATCCATTCGTCCACAAATGCCTTCCAGAGTGCAAGGAAAAATTAGGCTAAATTATTAGCTTAATATGACATTCACATTCAACATTAGAAAAAAAAAAAACAAAAAAAAAGGAACCAGCACAAACACCCTGCTACCGCATGAAAACCACAATGATAGAGCCCTCTTATTATTTCTCAAGCAGAACTAAATCAGAAATTTCAAGTTAGAAGCTGACATCCATCCCATGAACAGTAGGCTTGATCAAACAAAAGTATATGGCTACTAATATCTAGAACATCCATATTGGAGAAAAAAAAAAAAAGAAGCCAAACCATACAGTCGAAAGCTGTTTAACCAAGCAGTGTAACTAACTTAACTAGCTGCCTTGTGTATAACATAACAATTTTAAGCAATCAAACGGATACCATACACAACATCCACCACATGAACAAAACGTTTGCGATTCCAAATGTAGCTCTAAAGGAAAATAAGAAGCATCCACACCTCATTCAATCCAATAACCAACCATGAAAAAAAAATATCCAACTCCAACTCCATTAGATATGACAATTCAAGAGATAGGTAGACATTCAAGTCACTTAAGAATCGAATAGCTCCAAGCTCATCATCATCACAACCAAACCACTGAATTCTTTCAAATAACAATCTATTTACCACCCATTCAAAAGGGAACAATTTATGTTCTTTCCATGTCACTGCATGTACAAATTTTTCCTTTGAATATCCTGATAATAAAAAAGCTACAGTACAGCAACAGACACTCCCAACACAAAATGCCTTGTTGGGTAGTGCCACACTGCTGGAACCACTATGACAACAGGAAAATCTAATCACCTTCAAGTCCCCAAATGCTATACAAAAACTGGTCTTAGTATATTTACATGCGTTGCCTTCTTGTTTTCACAGGATGTGGACAAAAAAAAAGGGTGCTACCAAAATCAACAAGCCCGAAACTTGTTGCAAAAACAAACTGAGACGAACGATGAGCATACTTTGCTCCCATCAGCCCCATAGATTTAGAGGACCTGAAATTAGATAGGAGTGAATCACAATTATTTCATTGGAAAAAGCATCTATACATACCTTGTTGCTGTCCTGTTCTCTTATCTTTGATCAAAGCAACCTCTAAAACTGTTCCATGAAGTTCAAACACAGGACGAATCTGGCACCATAAAGTGATTGAAAGTTACATTTAAATAAATACATGCATTTAATTTATAGACACGCCAAATATTGACCAAAAATATCGGCAAAGGTTAACGATATCAGGCAATTTTATATTGCGGCGTGTGATGCCGCAAAACAGATGCAACTTGATGTCATGTGTACTACCATAATTAATCTGTAGATATCTTGGTAAAGAAAAAAAGAGAAGGGATGACACCATAAATCAGGTAAGGACCAGACATAAGCTGACATAGGTTTTACATTAGCAATTGTAAGATATCCAGCCAAACAAAATTCAACAAGGTAGTTTTGATAGCCTCTGCGCATGAGTGCTTGAGTTTCAATTAATTAACTAATATAGACAATGTTACGATAGTTCAGGCATCATTATGCAACTCCTATCATTTCAAATTGAACCAAAATAAACAAAAAATAACCAACTTACATCTTCTTCATTAACTGTCCTTGGAACAGATCCCACAAAGAGTTTGGCGAAACTACCACTATCAGAATCTGAAAATTAATTAACAAAAAGGCAATTAGTACCTCGTGAAAAAGAGAGAAGGCTTTGAATATTTGAATGAAGTTCAAAGACAAGAAGATGCTAACATAAACTAAATATGAAGCACAAAGAGCTCTATTAAGTTTATTCCTGACAATGAACATATGTGTGACCACTGACTTAAAAAAACGATAACATGTCGAAATAGGTAGACCCTATTACTAGAGAGTTATGCCAACTAGCCCACAGAACTAAAAAAATAAGCTGAAGCACCATATAAACATGCGTTACAAACCAATAGTTAGAGCAAGACAATTCTATGATAGAGGACACGCAAGGGTGATAGTGGTGAATGAGTAAATTGAGATGCTAAACTTCCAAATAAAAACAAGGCAAAAGTTAAGCAAAAAATTGAATCCTCTCCTAACTATTAAATGGAGCAAAAAGAAAAGTAAGACTATGAAAAAAGCTAGACAAGTTCACTAAAACTCCTAGAAGAGGTGAAAATTACTGGGAATCAACAAAAGATATTAGGCTTTCTTTCATAGTAAAGGTTGAATCAATCTAGTAATGTTGTCTAAACCCCTGATTTTGACTTTCTTTCATGGTAAAGGTTGAATCAATCTAGTCGTAATGTTGTCTAAACCCCTGATTTTGGCTTTCTTCCATAGCAAAAGTTGAATCAATCTAGTAATGTTGTCTAAACCCCTGCAGATGTATCACCCAAATATCGGAACAATAACCTAATTCTTGATTGGGTTTTGTTCTATCTCAAAGCATATCTTCAAGCCGTATGAATATTATGCAAGAACTTATACGAGGAATATGTCCAGCCCTAAAGTGCATATCCTAAATTATGAACCTTTGATCACGTCTAGTATACCGAAACCCTTATAATCAGGTACATAATCAAGTCTAGTATACCGTAACCGCACATTTAGCTTCAAGTTAATGCTAAACCAAATGATCCTAACATATAATTACCATCGAAAACGAACAAAAAAGCATACCAGGAGAACTTTCACGGCCACCGGAGAACGGGTAACCTCGTTTCTGACCGGAAAGAGGTTGTTGCGGAGGAGCAATAGACGGAGGAGGAGCCTGAAAGTTAGCCCCAAACCCACCTCCTCCGCCTCTACCACCACCAATTGGCCTAAATCCGCCACCACCAACGCCTCCCGGTGGTGCAAACCCTCCAATTCCACCACCTCCAGGTGGTCCAACACGTGGAGGGCTCTCGAAACCCCGACCGCCACCGCGAAACTCATTAGGGCTCCGGCGATCAAAATTGATTCCAGTATCGTTACCGTTGAATCGAGGAGGCGGAGCGTCGGAGAATCGAGTGGGTCTACGGCTGTGATAAGAGTTGTTGTTGTCTTGGTTGAAGGTGTTGTTGTTCATGGTGGTGTTGACGGCAGCGCCGCCGCCGAATCGGTCTCCCCGGTGCCTATCCATGGAGGAGCTGTGAAAACCCTAATTTGAAACCCCAAAATTGAAATTGAGAGGGGGATATTGGAGTGAAGTGCGGGTTTTTGTGACGAAAATAAGAGGGAAAAATTGTGGGAATTTGTAGTCGACGAACGAAAGATCTTCAATTTCACTGTCCGAGTTGAGAAATTATGGGTTTGTTTTGGGACGATGTTTAGGGTGGGCTTTAGTTCGTGGATAATAAGAAATCTATGTCTTTTTTCTAGTTTTACATATGGTGAATCCCAAAATTAAAGGAATGTGATAAGTTATTTTTATTTGGTTAGTGATGTCCATGTTAATTTGAGATCTTTTCGGCGAATACATCGTCGGTTCTGTTTTGTAGGGTTCTGACGTACTAAAGAGAGGATTTTCATTAGCAAGGTATTATAAGTGTGGTGAGCGTGCAACTTTAAATTTCAGTAGTATCATTTTTTCTCTAAGATTCAAAGTTTCATTGTGAACACGTCCCAACAACCCAATCCCACCTATTTTCGATGGCACAAATGTTACTTCTACTGGCTTTTAAACAACCTCGTGAGGGTCTCTGACGGCCTCCAAAGGAATGACCACTACTTCAGTAGGGTCGACCATGGATCTGGTCAGAGTTTTTACGGCGCCCGCCACGATCTTCAGGAGTACGGGGCGCATTCTGGAGAGATAGGTGCAAGGTGAGTCTGAGTTGCTAGACGCAAAGTTTTCAGAAGCAGCAAGGGAGGTCCTAGCCATTAATATAAGTCAGGTAGCAGGAGACAATTTAATCGATTTGCTTATTGACTTAGCAAATAAGCGTGTTGTGACAACATCTACGACTTCTCCCAAGCAATTTATCACACCCGTGCCAACAACCTCAAATAAATGGGATTCCAACCGCGACAATCCAACCTTGACATATGTTTCCTGATAGGGGACAAACAAGTTACCGCAGTCCGACATGACATAATAGCTTTTATATGTCACCAAGGTCCATGACTCTCGAGCCATTGTACTGGCAAGCGCACGCAAGACCCAGTTACTCCATCCCCCAGGGGTATGTGCAACCACAGTTTAGCTCTGGAGGAACAAATACCGATGTAGTCGTTATAATGGCGAGAGGCGATATATTGATACTATCCCCGATGTGGCTATTTGATATGTTCACTGGACTACACCTGATGTGAGGAACGCTAACTACAAATATAAACCATTCATCTTCCTATACCATAGCGATTAGGGAACCACTGGGACAGACGACCTCGGCAACACCTGTAAGGGGTTATGGAGAAGCAACTTTAGGTTATGCTCGACAAAATGAGAGATGTTCCCAATCAAAAAGAGGTTCCTAAAGGCGTGATCGACATGATCACTGACGACTTGTATGAATCACCTCCAAAAAAGCCTCGCCGTAAATAGCGAAAAAGCAACACGAAAAAAAGGTACGAGATGAACTATCATTTCAATCACTTTGCCCCCTCGAACATAATAGAAGACATATTTTGCTCTCTGAATTATTCAAAAGTGTATTTTAGGCCCCCTATTTTGTGTATAGCGGAAATAATTTTGACTAAGTGTTAGGCACAAGCTAGAGTATTGACTTCACATAAGAACAATCGTATGTGAAGTTAATTATAAATCGTCTGTTGAACTCTTTTCTAATATTGAGGGTGTTTAGTCTTTTTTTGTTAAATTATGAGACATACTTATAGTATTTTATTCAAATGTCACGTGTCATATGCAAAGTCAATATTATAGCATATGTCTAACATTGCGTCAAAAAGTGTTTCCACTATACTCAAAATAAGGGGCCAATAAATACACTTTTAAATAGTTGAGAGGGCAAATAGGTCGTCCCTAAAGTTCGAAGAGCTAAGTGACCAAAATGAACAAGTTTAGGGGCTTGTATGGTTTAAGGCCTAAATACAAATGTCAAAAGAACATCAATGCCCAATAGGCCTAAATCATATGAGCCTTATAACTAGCCTTTTCCTTTTATTGGTGGGCCATATATCCTTCTATCTACATCTAAGGCCGTAAAGAATTGAGCATTTAACGAGAAACTCAGTGTTCAGCTCGATAAAAGTTCGACTTGACTAGACTCAATTTGTAAACGAGATGTTCGTGAATACAATTTTAAAACTCGAATTGCAAACGAGCCAAGCTAAAGCTCGACTCGAATTCTTGCGAGCAAATTCGATAACAAGCTCGTTATAACGTTTATGTAATTTTATTAATAATTATATTTATACATCCTTCAATTCAACAAATTTTATAATGAAGTAATAAATAAGCAACGAGGTTTTTTTCTATTAGAATTTAAAATGAGAAACAAAGCCACAACGGAGAATTTTAAGCTCAAATTAAGGCTCGACCTCTGACTCGAGATCATAAAGTTTTTATTGAGCCCAAGCCTAACTTAAACACAGATTGAATGCCCACTTTTCTCAGGTCTGTTGGGGAATCATCAAACATGATGTGTGCAAAGCTGTATCGAACTTGTTTCGAAGTGGAAAACAGTTCAAATGGGTCAACTCTACTTTCCTTGCTTGAGCTGATCCCTAAGGTTGAGAACCCACCTATAAGATCCATACGATGAGCTGGTCCAATGTAGACCCAAGGATAAAGGTACTATTGAGGGCTGGGCTGGAATAGGACTTCCATTTTTAGTTAATGATAATGGGTCCATTTGGACTCAATGGGTTAATTTTAGATATCTCAGGAGACATTCTATTTGGGTGTCTGTCTAATCTTCTATCCGACTGCCCTACCCACATTGAATTCACCAAATATATATATAGACAAAGCTCAACGTTCCCGCCTATAAATTACGTCCTCTCTCTACTTTTCCTCGCCGAAGCTCATTTTGGAGCCAAACGTCGGCGTTTCATCCGTTTTCTTCTCTATCCGGCGACCACCACGACTCCACCGACGACCTTTGTTCTTCGCCGGAACTAATTTCCAGTCAGGTCAGTTTACTTTTACTTTTGTATTTTAAAACCCTAACCTAGGTTGCTTAGAAGCATACTTTTGCAAATAGCGGTAGAAGTGGGAAATACATCATTGTGTTTTGAATTCCATATGCACAGTATAGACAAGCTAAATGCTCGGAAGGTAATACCTTGGTATTATTCCGTTCGACACTGTATCATATAAGCTTATGTCGACAAACGAGATGAGGTCTCGGGTACCTTGTTTGTACAGGAGCTTGAAACTGTCTTAAGAGTGTCAATCTTAAGAACCTTGTGTGTTTTCGATTTCTTATGAGGTTGATCATTTTCTTCATATTTAGTAATTTGTGAATGAATTATGATTTTGCTATTTTCCAAACTCTTATTTTCCTTCATTTATGGAATTCCTATTGCCAATAACGTACTCCAATTTCTTCGCCCGCTGATGCTCTTCAACCCTTCTTTGGGCGAGTTTAGTGATATATGCTTCTCCATGGTTTTTTTCGTTGTCCCAATATCATTATTCTTTGCAATTTGTTTGTTTTACTTTTGTTACGTTTTCTTATGTCAAATAACTTTTGGTTAGATTCATTTCTACTCAGGTTTGATTCCAACTTTGGCAAATCAAGATATGCTTTTTATTTTTGTCTATTCTACTTCGATTAGTTTGAACAGCAGCAGTATATATAAGTAGCAAGTTCAATTGTAAAATTTGACTAAGTTGTGGGATAGAAATTCTTGCATCTTTCAAAGTGTTATTGAGAAGAAAGTGGAAGAAACCGGGGAATGTTAATTTCTCCGCAGGATGAAGTATATTCATACATTTTATCCGATGCACACCGAAACCAGATGATGGTCTAATTCAGGCTCAGTATGCAAGAGATGACATGACGCTCAGCTTTGTACTTATCTCAATTACTATTCAATTTCTCCCGAGTAAGAGGCTCTAGTTTTTTACTTATCTCTAGAACCGGCTTTTTACACTCTTAAGCTATTCTGGATAGATGATTGTTTTCATTTGGTTTAATATGTTATGATAAGAATGTCATATCCTATATACCATCATCTATTTCTTAGCAAGTGTTTGCTTCAAATAATGCGCTGATCTCTTTTAATTTAAATTTTAAGTCGAACTTACCTTGTACAAGTTGAATTGCTACAACTATTTTATAGGTCATAAAAAAGGTAAAGTTTGTATTGTTTTGTTTGTTCTACTGTTGATTATAGCAACGGTAGCCTCTGGTTTCTTGCAGTGCTAAGGTTCAATTTGCTGATAGTTGAACTTGCTGAAAATGGATATCGATTCTGACCTCGAGAAGATGACTATTAAGTCAACAGATGAGGGTTCATCAATGCAGTTGGATGCTAAGGTATTCTACGAATTAATATCATTTTTCTGATGTTGTTTGTCTCTTTTTATGAGCTCTATTGCTTCACTCATTGATTTATTTACTTCGAATTTTGATCTTCAGGAGAAAGAGGAGCTTTCGGAAACGATGGACAAACTCGGCATAAAAGAACCAGCATCCGGGCCATCAAATTTTAAAAGAAAACCTGTTGTCATTATTGTTGTTGGAATGGCAGGTACTATAAAATTGTATGAAAAAGATTTGGTGTTATTTTCTGAAACCTTTGCTATGACATATGATTCAAGACCCTCTGCTACTTGCTCCGAGTCTTAATTATAACCAAAATGGAGTGCAGTTTTTAAACTGACATGAATGTCATACTCGCACTTTTGCAGGAAGTGGAAAAACAACTTTCATGCATAGGTTGGTATATCATACCCAAGCAACAAATCTTCGTGGTTATGTACTCAACCTTGATCCTGCTGTGATGAGTCTTCCATATGGTGCAAACATTGACATACGAGACACTGTTCGTTATAAGAAAGTGATGAAGCAGTTTAATCTTGGACCAAATGGTGGAATCCTGACATCGTTAAACTTGTTTGCTACAAAGTTTGACGAGGTGAAACTTCACTTTGGTATTCATGTCTTTAGTAATGAGCCATTGGATCATCAAATCGTGTACTCGTTTTAGTTTCCTTGTATTTCTGGTGTATGAAGTGAGACATTCTTATTTTTCTAACTACCAATTTTAGGTCATTCAAGTGATTGAGAAGAGGGCAGATCAGCTTGATTACGTTCTTGTGGATACCCCTGGTCAGATTGAGATATTCACTTGGTCTGCTTCTGGAGCTATAATTACAGAAGCTTTCGCTTCTACATTTCCAACAATCATTACATATGTCGTTGACACACCTCGTTCTTCTAGTCCAACTACTTTCATGAGCAATATGCTTTATGCGTGTAGCATACTCTACAAGACGCGTTTGCCTCTCGTGCTTGCATTCAACAAGACAGATATAGCTCAGCACCAGTTTGCTTTGGAGGTACGAGCATTCTGTATAAATCACTTATTTGTGCAATATATATAACACGTTTCCAATCAAGTTATCTGTTTTCAAGTATTCAACACTGTTTGACTGCTTTCCATTATTGTCAAATGTACATTAAAGCATGAAAGCTGCTCTTTGATATTGGAACATTGTGATTTTCATTTTTTAACAGCATTTCTTCAGGTGTTAAACTGAAAGTTCATATTTTCTTTGTTGTTTGTGGAATTTCCAATTGTCTTCATTAGTATAGTTATTCCTCAGTTATTCCGGGATAGCATCTTAGATTTTGTAGAGGTGTCGAAACAGTTATCGTTTCATAATCGTGTAATGTGATCTATATATTCTACATGATTATGCATGTTAAATGGTAATAATTGATGACCCTAACATTTTGCTTAATTTCCTTTATAAATTTTTTATTTTCTACAAATGATTTCTGCAGTGGATGGAGGATTTTGAAGCCTTTCAAGCAGCCGTCAGTTCAGATAACTCATATTCATCCACTTTAGCTCAAAGCCTTTCCCTCGTGCTCGACGAATTCTACAAAAATCTAAAATCTGTTGGAGTCTCTGCTGTGTCCGGAGCCGGAATGGATGCCTTCTTTAAAGCTGTCGAGGCTAGTGCTGAAGAATACATCGAAACCTACAAGTAAACATCTCAATGCTGCCCGCTATTTTCACAATCACTCTCTTTTTGCCTAATATCTAAACTCTATTCTCTCAGGGCTGACCTGGATAAGAGACGGGCAGAGAAGCTTCGTCTAGAGGAAGAACGCCGAAGAGAGAACATGGAAAAGCTGAGGAAAGAAATGGAGAAGACGAAGGGAGAAACTGTGGTGTTGAGCACTGGTTTGAAGGACAAAGAAGTAAAGGAAGATAAGGAAGATGATATGATGGATAGGGATGGGGACGAGGAGGATGAAGATGATGATTTCGAGAGGTTCAGCGAAGAAGATGAAGAAGATGGTGGTATAGATGAGGATGATGAAGAAGTTGGCAGGTTCAATTTCTAGTTCTGTATTCTTGAGCTATAACTTCATATATGAACTATATAATAGAATGAATAGCTAATCATGTGCTTGGTTTTGTCAATATTTTGTGCCCTAATTTTGTGCCGAATTAAGAGTTTTGGATTGGACATTTTGGGATTATTGGCAAGCCTAATCACCTGTTTATACTCGTAATCACAGTTTATTAGAAATGTGTTTCGTAGCTGTTAGTGGTTAACACAGGTTTAGTCATTTACACTAGCATCTATGTGAGATAGATGGTGCCAAACTGAGTTTTTTTTTGGTTTAGTGATTGTTTTTTTACCGGTAAAATGGTAGATATTAGTTTATTTTTCTTCTAAATAGTCATTATCCATGTTTACTCTAAACAACAAAAGCGAACTATTTAAAGAAGAACCAAACAGGTGCTGTAAGTGAACAAGGCATTGCCCGTGCTGGGGTAAATCTGATACATGTTTACATGTCAAATGGAGTTCTATGGATCTCAAAACTTTGATCCTTGGCTCGAGCTTCGCCATAATGGAAGAGAAAATTATATTTCATTTTCAGATGGCAATATGGATGGTTGTTTTATAATTTTATTGTCAAGTTCGGGTAACGTTCTATCATAATTTTAGCTTTCGGGTTTGGTTTTAGTTAAAAAGATTATTTGAAACAAATCGAAATGAACATTATACGACATTAAATTACACTTTTTAATGCGTAATAATGGCTATTAGACATTTTTCTCACTATTTTGAAGTGGGATTATGATCTATAATCATCATTTAAATAGTTGAAAACAAAGTAATTAAAGAATTAATGTGATCTTATTATGATTATTATAGTAAAGGTGGAAGAAGCTTTTATAGGGCCCAATTTCTTTTTTGAAAGTTACAGGTATAGCGGCATGAAAAATGGTGCTGAAACAAATGTGAATTATGAAGTAAACCTCAAAGTACAAGTGTCTTTTTTCTGCCAGCGTGGACTGGGCTCGTGTCATGATTAACTGAGGCCTTGTCAAGCTCATGAAAATATTAAATTGTATGGTAAAATAATCAAATATATAAAAAAAAAAAACATATGATTTTCATGTCGTCTTTTAGACAAAATATATGATTTTCATGTTAAACTTATAAATAATATATTTTCCTTGCATTTCATGTGAAAGTTTAGGCTCTCAACGATAAGGTTCAAGTTACAGGAGTGTTTTAGTATCTTTTATACTTGTTTTAGACTTTTAATTATACTTTACTCTAGAAATGAATAAATCAATTATACTTTTTAACTTTTAAAAATTACAAAATGCCATTCCTTATCATCCAAAAGTTGCAGTAGTTTTATAGATGTTATTGATTCTAAAACTTCTAATTTCGGTATCATAAATTTTTGATCTATATATAGCGGTAAGAGAAAATGAACATTGGAGCACACGTAGTCATTCTATTATACAATACATAAAAATGAGAATCATATCAAAATTTATGACAAAGCAAATAAGTGATCAACACGTGAACCAATCACATGTCTGAGTCATGTGCACAACACGTGTCATGAAACTTTCAAGTTATTTCTTTAACTGCCTTATTTGATATAGGCTAAAAATATACATACATACATACATACATACATACATACATATATTTAGAGCACACTTGTACAGAAGAAATAGGTCATTAAACCTAACACCATCCAACATGTTTTTAATACAGCACAAACTTCCATTTTTCTATAACTTGATAACGAACTTGATCATCAAAGTGTTAGTCGTATGTTAATGTCAATGACCTTCATCCCTAGCTCAATCTACTTTTCTTATATGTAGGTTCATTGTCAAATTCTTTTTTCACTATATAAGTTCTCATTGTTGATAGCATTGGAAGATATGGAGAGAAATTGAAAACATAAGATAAATTGAGTGTTTTTTTCTTTTTAAGTATCATACTATTTGTATTTGAATATGGATAAACCTCATTTTGTTTTTTAATTGTTAAATTTATAAATTGTTGTTTTTACTCATTAAAATTGACTTGATCAACAAGAGTCGATAGTCAAATTAAGGTCTCGACTTTTAGAAAGTACCTAAATACTCTTAAACCGAGAGATCAGATTATTATCCATTCAAAAAACTATTAAAGGTATAAAGTGAAAAATAACACTTTTTATTTTGATATCTGAATGATTTGCGAATGATGAAGCTAAGTTTGAAATAATGAGGATTAGATTAGGATTAGCATTATCTTTTAATCCTTTTCCAAGTCAGAATCTTAAATAGATAAATACTTATTATAATTATAACAACTCATAAAAATAAAAACCATAATTCATAAAAAGCTGCTACCAAAGTTGCTTCTTCACGTTCTGTTTTCTTGGCTGTATCGTTTCAAAAAGTTCCACCGTCTTTTCTCCGGCGACCTCACCGGAATCCGATCAACGATGGCGGCACTAGAAGAAGTTCCGATTCCAATACACTCGTCATTAGAACCAGTCTACGGCGACGATTCTGCTCTAGAAGAAGCTCAGCTTCGATTCGACAAAATGAAGTCCAAATTCACTGAAAGTTTTGGTCATCCGCCTGATCTTTTCGCTCGCTCGCCAGGTGAAAATTGACTGAATTTGATCCAATTCGATTGTTTAATTTTCAGTTTTTTATTGTGTTTTGACTGTCTGAAGTGCAGCTCGATTATCAGTAGCTTCAACTATGAATTGACTCGAATTCGATTACTGTTTTTGATTTTTTTTGTTTTGTGTGTGTGTGTGAGGTGCATCGGTGAATTCTTGATATGTTTCTATTGGTGAATTCTCGATTTCTTTTCGTGTCAGTAGCTTGAATTGTCGGTTTTTGACTGAATTTGATCGAATTCGGTTGCTTAATTGTGGTTTTTTGATTGTTTTTTGGTTGTCAAGTGTAGCGGTGAATTCTCAAATTTTTGCTGTTTCAGTAGCTTGAACTGTGATTTGATTGAATTTGAGTGTTTAATTGTCAGTGTTTGATTGATTTTTGGTTGTTTGTGAGGTGCAGGGAGGGTGAATTTGATCGGAGAACATATTGATTATGAAGGTTACTCTGTTTTGCCTATGGCGATTCGGCAAGATACTATTGTAGCGATTCGGAAACATGAGGATGGAGAGGGCGAGAAGGTCCTTCGAATTGCTAATGTTAATGATGAGAAGTATACTATGTGTACTTATCCTGCTGATCCTAATCAGGTTACTTTTGGGGCTAATTTTGCTTGTGCATAGTTTGTTTAGCTTCATTGTTGTAATTGCTGAATTTTTGAATGTGAACTATTGCACAATTTTCAGGAAATTGACTTGAAAAATCATAGATGGGGTCATTATTTCGTCTGCGGGTGAGATTCGAAATCTATGATTAGTGTTTAATGTGGTTGAGATTGTGATTGGTGTGGTAAATTTCGGGATTCTGTGTTTTTCCAGGTACAAAGGTTATTTTGAATATGCTAAATTGAAAGGACTGGATGTCGGTGAACCAGTTGGACTGGATGTTCTTGTTGATGGAATTGTCCCCACAGGTGTGGTAAAAGATTTCTTAGCTTAAAAAACAGTCCTTTGATTGATTTTCATGCTTCAACTCAATTTAAGTTGTGCTTTCACTACATTTAAGAAATAGCATGTACACAATGGAACCTCTTTATCTTTGCCAATTATGTGAAGTCATTGTAGAATTGTGATATATTTTCTGCATAAGTGTCGATGGTACTAGCTATCTCGGTGTTTAACTGTTTATATATATACTTTCTCACTCCAAACATTCAAGTGGCCTTTAATCAATGGCCATCAGAGTGAGATCTGGGGATATGTTACAGAAATATGTCATGGTTAATTAGCCGAATATATAGAGTAACTTGTTGTGTTTATGTTATATTAAAGACATGATGAATTTGTGGCATTTCTTTTTCTTTAATCAAAGACAATAGCTACAGAAATATGTCATGGTTAATTAGCCGAATATATAGAGTAACTTGTTGTGTTTATGTTATATTAAAGACATGATGAATTTGTGGCATTTCTTTTTCATATATAGGACTAATTGGTTTTCACTTGTCTAGGTTCTGGTCTTTCTAGCTCTGCTGCATTTGTCTGTTCTTCTACAATTGCTATTATGGCAGCTTTTGGCGTGAACTTTCCGAAGGTATGCCTTTCTTACCATAAAGATGTGTAGTGTTCAAAGTAGGGGCATTTCCAATTCTCTTATAACAATACTAGAATTAAACCTCATTAAGCATATAAGCTTACTGGAAAAATTGTTACTTTTGACAACATACTTGATCGGTTTGAGTGTAATTATACTCACCTACATGATATCTTTTATGACATAAATTGGGGTTCTACTGTTTCGAAGGATTGTTTAATGTTAAAATAGTATATGTGATTTCTGACATACATCGCAAGACTGGTACGTAATATCCATATGCTGGATCTTTTGATGGTGACTAATTTCTGTGAAATCTTAGAATGAGCTAGAAGTAGACTTTGTTTATTTCATTTATCCATATGTTTAGTGTTTTCTGTTTCTGCTGGGTTTCTTTCTCATGTCTGAACGATCCTTACTTTCTTCCTCTTTAACAGAAAGAAGTTGCCCAACTCACGTGTGAGTGCGAAAGACACATTGGAACACAGTCTGGAGGAATGGATCAGGTTTTTTTTTAACCCATCCAAACAGTTCTTCCTATCCTTTGCTATATTTTAAGAAAAATTCTAATCATGGCTTAATTAAGTTACATACACATATAAATGTGCCTATAGCTCCTTGATTCTGTTGCCTGAACTGTTTCTATGAACTTCTGTTATCTCTTTTGCATTTTATATCATTGGAATGAATTGTGTCACATGAAAGTTTTTGTTGCTGAAAGAAAGTACTTAAATTATTTTCCCTTGGCAGGCAATCTCGATTATGGCCCAAACTGGATTTGCCGAGCTCATTGATTTTAACCCTATCCGTGCAACTGATGTGCAACTCCCAGCTGGTGGAACTTTCGTAATAGCACATTCTTTGGCAGAGTCTCAGAAGGCAGTCACTGCTGCTACTAATTATAACAACCGAGTTGTTGAATGCCGACTAGCTGCTGTAAGCATTCTTTTTCCTATGCATGCTTCCTTGTCGAGTCTGAATATCTCCTCCATTCAAACCTCCTATTTCTTTTCCTAAAATGGAGAAACAATTTCAGTCTTCATATTTCTTTTCTGTAGTTATAACTTGTATGTTTGAGATATATCAGTACTTATGCTCCCCATTTCTTCAGATTGTACTTGGCATAAAACTTGGAATGAATCCCGAAGATGCAATAAAAAATGTTAAAACTCTTTCCGATGTTGAGGGGCTATGTATGTCATTTGCTAGTGACCGTGGTTCTTCTGACCCCGTTGTCACTGTTAAGGTATTTATTTACATATTTTATTTTCCCATCAATGAGATAATGCGGATATTTTTTCTCCAGGTTAAGGTCTAATGATATTTATTTGTTGTAGTTCACTATTTATTAATAATTCATCACGCTCTTTATCCTGTAGGAATTGCTGAAAGAAGAGCCTTATTTAACTGAAGAGATAGAACAAATCACCGGTGAAAACCTGACATCCGTTTTCAGCAATTCCCCGAGTTCGCTGGATGTGCTAAATGCCGCAAAGCACTTCAAGTTACATCAGGTATAATTTTATATGTTCGGCTGGAGTTACTTGCATGCAAATATAAGAACATGATAATGCATTAGCTTTATTTCCAGTTTTACACGTTATATGTAAGTTGTCTCATTTATCTGAACATTTGATTTGCATCCTTGATTCAGAGGGCTGCCCATGTTTACTCTGAAGCTAAGCGGGTACATGCTTTCAAGGACACTGTATCATCAACTTTAAGGTGTGCTCATTCACTTATTTGCTTGTAAAGCTTCAATTTATTAGAACTGCGTTTTATTCGAAAAACTATGATAGTAAAAAATCATTAGATATGATAACTTTTCGGATATTAAGAACGTTAAATATTGACTCTTGAAGAACTATGTGGCAGTGATGAGGACAAGTTAAAGAAATTGGGCGACCTTATGAACGAGAGCCACCATAGCTGTAGCGTTCTATATGAGTGCAGGTACAAATACGTCTGCTACCATTATTTTGTCAAAATCATTCTACAAATGATGTTATATTTCCATAAGCCCTAAATTATGTTTTTATATGTTTCTTTTCTTGATGTTAACAGCTGCCCGGAGTTGGAAGAACTCGTAAAAGTTTGCCGGGAACATGGTGCATTAGGCGCTCGGCTTACTGGCGCTGGATGGGGTGGCTGCGCAGTAGCTTTGGTGAAAGAATCTATTGTCCCACAATTCATCCTCAACTTGAAGGTAGTTTAACAAACCTGTCTCTTCCGGATAAATTACAGTCACAGCCTCTAAACTGTAGCGCTAATAACATTATGGTCCTTAAACTTCAATTCTACAACATTAAATAAAATTTACGAGAAGGGTGTGCTGTATCTCGAGTCTAGGACTAGAACTAATATTTTATGTATTTTCAGGAAAATTTCTTTCAATCAAGGATTGACAAGGGCACAATTAACAAGAGTGATCTGGGACTCTATGTTTTCGCTTCGAAGCCATCGAGCGGGGCTGCCATTTTCAAATTTTAGCATCTCTGGTCCGGTCTATTTTCTTTTATTTGACCTATAATTCATTCCAATTGAAAAAAAAAACTCTTTCTCCTTGTTAGAACTTTTGATCATTTACTGTTTTTTTAGGTAAAATAATTGTCATACATTATTTTACTAACAGGACTTTTGGTACAAAATCTGATGAGCTGTATTTGGAAAATCAAATAATGAGTGTTAATATTAATTTATGAATAATTTTATTTATGATTTTATCCTTTATTTATTTTATAACTGTCAAAGATATTATAGTTTTTGGGAAATTGAAATTATGCATTGCTTTTGAAAAATGGGTAAATAATTGTATGGCTGTAGGGTCATAGAAAATTATTGGTGTATCATATGAAATATTCATGTTATCTTGATCTGCAATATGATGGATTTGAAAATTCTCAAGGAAATTGGATCTGTCTGAGTTGATTCTTGTTGCACATTATGATTTTATTTTGCCATGATTGAGAAATTACTAGAAATTTTCCAGTGTCCGCTCCATTGTGCATCTTGAGAGTTCAATTTTCTGCCTCGACAATACGATTTAAGATAATACCTGTTTATGATAAATTTTTGTTGCATTTGTATCGTGAGAAATGTTATGATCACATGACATGACTAAAACACGACTATGTTATTTTCAGATGGGCTTTCAGTTTACGTAATATTACATCACAAAGAAACAACTATATTGACATGTGGATGGAACAATGTTAGATGGAACAACATTGAAAAAAAAAAAAAAACCTTTGTGAATGCACATTATGTTACGCTAATTGTTCTTAATTGTGTTGTTGTATTGAAAATTTTCAGCTTTAATGTGGATAATACTTAACTATTCTTGTGATGTTTCACCTTTTTCGTATAGGATTGTAAATGGGACTTATAAAGTCACACGCTAAATGACCAATATAGATACAGTTTGTTATAATTTCTGCAATTTAGATATGAAGCTTTCATCCCTACATCCGTTCACACGCTAAATGACCAATGCAAATACATATTGTTATAATTTCTGCAATTTAGATATGAAGCTTTCATCCCTACGTCCGTTCATAAAATAGGACAATTGTTTTCTATCTACATATCGGGATGTACATTCTCCATTTATCAAAATTTTAATACATATTTTTATCAATTTCAAAATTTCTCAGTATATTACAATTTTATAAGTATAATTTACAAAGCATTAGTATAATATAACTTGATACAAATCCGTCAAATATAAAAACATATAAAACTCATTACACAGTCAGAATAAAATTAACAAGTTAAGGATTACTAAATAAAAATCATCCAACAATAACAAATTTATATTGATTATTAATTACATATTTTCCATAATCGGAGATTCAATGACAAAAAGTATTATGTCTATATTACTTTTACGGGATTATTGGATTGTATATAAAATCTTAGAAATAAAAATATATAATTAGTTCGTTTTTTGTTATTTAACGGATTCATCATATGGAAATGTGGTGAAGTCAGAATGATGATTCCGTAAGGTGAGAAGAGAGATACCTTTATTCACACCATATATATACGTGAAATATAGTTTTCTCCATTTCTGTACCGTCACGTGAGAGAAATATATAAAAAGTTTTTGCTTTCAAGTCGTGAGAAATATATAATTTCTGCTTCATTTGTAATCCTTTAACTTCCAACTTGGCAAGATATTGGTGATATATTATAATCAAGATTATTATCCCAAAAAAATCTTCCTACCAACATAGCATACAACGTTTTCAATTTAATTTCAGTATTTATAATGTCTAAAGCCTCAAGGCATTTCTCCCTCGTGCAAGTTTGGTGAATTGGGCCTACTGGGCCTACCACCATAAGAATTGACCTGTTATGGTTGGATAAGGGAACCATTGTTTTTACAAAAACGTAGCACAACTTTATGGTGTTCAATTTCTAATACGATGATACGTTTTTATGGATGTAAATAGTGTTATTGTTATGATTTGTTTATAAATAGAGAATCAATATTACAATAAATTGTGTTAGTCGTAAAAGAATTTAGAATCTGTTTCGAAAAATCCATTAAGTTTTTTTTTGGTTTCATTTAAGTTATTGAAGAAGTATAATTAATGTTGTGACATAAATCGTATTAATTTTATTTTTTCTCACATGAGATGTCGGCCATATGTATTTAACACAGTAACTAAAAAAATTTATATTATTTAGCTGTTAAGTGCCATTTTCATGTAATTGGATTCAGTAAACAAAACATATAATTTTCAATTTTTTTACGATCAAGTTATTTATGCTATATCTAAAAGTTCGAAATCTAGATTATAAATAAAATTCTCGGTGATATTTTCTGTTTTAGTGGGCAGGAATAACTTTATTAAAATATAAATATAGTTGAATCTTTCATATAAAATAAGGTTTATTTACATTTTTTAATCATATCACTAACTCCATTTGACCTTGAATTTATATTTGAAACAAAAATTATTTTCTAAACAGTAAGAGCACTCAATTTTTTTAAATAATATTTTGCTAAAGTATTTTTTAGGCTAAAGTAAACGCACCACATATAGATTTGCTAAATCCGAATAATTAATTCAAATAACTATAAGTGCATTGTGATTCAGATTTGGTTATAAATGCCTCCTATTAATAACACTTGTAGTATACTTTATTTTTCTATAAAAAGCAGTTTATAGTTAATTTCTAACTATCTATAACATTATTCATAAAAGAAAAAAACTATCTAGAACATTAAATTGGAACTATCTTTTTCATAACAAATTGTAACAATTACTGACTTTTTTTTACACATTTTTTCATAACTGGTACAATCTTTTTTATATTGGTAATTTCTTATAACAATAATTGAATTAGTAAAATTATATAAATTACAACTTTAAAAAGTGTCTATATATTAGAAATTTAATTTATTTGAAACTCAATTTATTACTGTCTTTATCTTGATTATTCAAATTGTCTTTTGTCTATAATTTTCCATTATGATACCACTTATTTTAAAATGAGTTTACAAAATTACCAACTTTCACTCAGTTCATTTATGCACCACATATCATACTTAAAGAAACATATCCGTCACAAAATTATATCATGTAGATATATTCGCTTTAGACCCATAGAAAAATCCGTATGTAACATCTCTATCTATGTTACATAAACACTTTTATTACCAACACACATGTACTCGTCTATGTTTCAACTTTAAAGCTATTTTACAAAGGTTATATTTTAGAGCTAACGTTTTTTTTTTGTCCGTGTAAGACACCATATCCAAAGCAAGGTAGATCCCTTCATAATCTACAAAATTAATTACTCTATTTCCCAACATGATTAATCATCAAAAAGACTATTTTAACTAAAAAATAACAAAAAGTATAATTTGATAATTTATTTTTTATTTTCATAAAATATATGACAATTTTAATTTTTTAAAAAGAGCAAGTGTCGGCGAAATTGCTTCGCTGGACAGCATCACATGTTTGAATTCTTCTGTATTTTTATGACACTCTCAGATGCAGGAAGAAAGAGGAAGAAAGCTTCAATCTTTCCTTCTTTCTCTTCTCCTTTTTATCTTATTTTAATTTCCATTTTCATTTTTTTCAATTTTCATTTCCTTTTTTTTGCACATTTTCCCATAATTCAAAACCCCCTAATTTCTGATTATCTCTTCTCTTTTGGATCTGGAATTTTCTTGCTTCATTTTCAAGGTAATTATTTCCTTAATTTCTGATTCTTGATCTGGGTTATTTTTTAAATTCTTAATTGGGTTGTTTATAATATACATTATCTACTTTTTAGTTTTTTATTTTTCAATTTTACACCATTGCTTTAATTTGCATCAAAGTATGTTCCTTTCTTTATTCTTAAGGGTTTTTCTTGTTCCAATGTTAAATTCACGTTCTGGGTTTTGTTTAATTTAATTATAATCATCTAATTCTTAATCCCATTTGGGTTTTTTTTGAATTTTTATGATAAATTGCAGGAATTTGGCATTTGGGTTTTCCATTGGAGAAGAAAAGAGGTGTTCTTTGTTGATAATCTCTGGTTTTTTGGAGGTTAAAACTGGAAAGTAGTGTTGTTAATTTGATGAAGTTAAGATTATAATTCATTTTGTTTTGTGCTGTCCTGAAATGGGTTGATTTCAGGGTTTGAATTTGATAAATTGGGGAAAACATTTGGGGGGTTTTTGTGATTTTTAGAGTGGAGATGGGTGAGATAGTTCAAAGAGTTAATGACATTGAGATCGATATTGAACACGGGATTGGAGTTAGTGTTGAGGATCCAAGCAGGGAGAGTGATTCGGGTTCGAAGGTACAAGCAAAGGGTTTTTTTGCTAAGATTTCCGGTGTTTTTGTTGATTCGAGGAGGATCGAGGGTGTGAATTCGTGTAATGATTCGAATTTGGGGGAAGATAAGTTGGTGGAGGAAGAGAATATGGTGAAGAAAGTTGTAAAGGAGAAGCGTAAAAAGACGGATAACAAGAAGAAATCTCCTAAACCTCCTAGGCCTCCGAGAGGTCCAACGGCATTGGGTCCTGCTGACCAGAAACTGATCAAGGAGATCACTGAAATCGCAATGTTGAAACGTGCACGGGTTGAGCGGATGAAAAACTTGAAGAAAATGAAAGGAGCAAAAGGATCGTCATCATCGAACTCTAACATGTTCGCCATGGTCTTCACAGTTCTCTTCTTTGTAGTGATACTCATCCAAGGTAATTAATCATATTTTCAAGTGATTATAACATAACGCGTAGTTACAAAACGCTACATTATAGTATTGACTAGATTCGTGTAATCATTTCATATATTTTCGGGATGTCGTTTTGCAGGAATGTCATCGTCAAGAGTTACTTCTGTAGACGTACAAGGATCTTCTGCATCAGCAGAAACACCGGAAGGTGGTCTAATTGCTGTCCAATATGGGGGAAATCCATCTACGGGCGATCCAAATGAACCTAGTTTCGGTCCTCTCAAGTATGTTTCGGTTCTTATTGACTAGAAATCTACTATCAATATCCGTGATACGTTCTAGTAATAATTCTTATGGTCTTTACTCTATATCTACTTGCAGTTATGTAAAGTCAACTGCTGGTATTGATTCTCCTGAAAACCTGAGAACGGCTGCTCGGTGAATCAGAGAAAATCGGGGAAGCTTCTTACCATTGAGGATTCGCATGAACTGCAGTTTTTTTTGTACCTTCAGAGCTTTGAAATTGAGGTTTGGTGGGTAATTTATTTCCCTCTTATGTACACTTGTTAAAATAACAGGGAGTGAGTTGAATTACCAAATGCGTTTCTTAGCGAATTATAACGGTAATTAGCATAGCACCGTGTTTTCATCGGTTATGCATCTTCTGTAATTATAAGTTTGCTTCCTAGGCAACTATTTCACCTACATTATTGGGTGGTTCTACAAAATTAACAGAATTGAATTCATTGTTAAATTATTTGCAGACTGATTTGGTGAGATTAGGATGTTACGGGGACGGCTTTTGCCTTACTAGTTGTTATGTTCTTAAGGTTTGAATCTGTGATTGACATGGACTTCATGTCTCCAGTTGTTTGGAGCTCATAACTTGTTTTCTTGTTCATTTTTTATTGCTCTTGGTAAGCCATCTTTATAGCTTTCTATCGAAATTCGGTCTCTCGAAATCTATCTTAGGGGCCTTACTTTAATCAAGTTGGTTTACATGTTCGGCCACATAGCTAAATGGCTTATGTTGGTTGTTTTTTGAGCCGGTATTGCTTGAATGTATGTAGCAGATAGTATAGTTGTAAAACATGTGCGTGGATTTAGACGAGAAAGGTGAGTCTTAGCACCACAAAGGCATGCCATGTCACTTAGCAACTGCCAAGGTGCGCTTTTGTGTGCCTAGCCATTGTTATAAGAGGCACCATGACGCGTCTATGTAGGCTTCGAAAAGAGTTGCATCATGTTTAATTTCAACCATTGAATCAGAAGAAAAAAAATATTGTTAAAGAGAAGAGAATTACAAGAATATTTATGAGATTCTAATCAACCTTTGAGCAATATATCAATAATAGCTACACAAACATCACAAAGATTCTGCATAATTCTATTCATTTCATTTAAGGGCGGCTTAAATGATTCTGGGATTTTCTTTTCACATTCGTGAACCTCATCTCCTGCCTCTGAAATTCCATACTTAGCAAACCCAAATTGACCATTTGCCAATGCGTTGATAGCTTGGGGAAGAACGTCTTGTTCTAGACTGATGTAAACTTCAGCGCAATAGGCCAATCTCCGTTCTAGCTCTTCATCCGAATTATCGTCGATTAGTTCTCGTGTGTAGTTCAGTATTTCTGTTGCATTCAAAAGCGTCACATTAGCCACAATAGAAGCTAGACCTTCGATGCTCGTGTTAGAGCTTCGAGAGTCGGCTTGCAAGGTAGAGACACATAGATCATAGTCGGGTGTCTTCTTGCAAGTATTTTTGATTAAATCATCACATCCAATGAGTGATATCAGAAAGGGAGAAAGAATGACGGCGAGAAGAATTGAGGATGGCGATAACGAAAGTTTCACCATTGAAGGATCGGAGAGGCGAATGGAGGTTTGATTATTAGTTGATTAGCTGATATTTATAGAGAATTAGTGGGTTTTAAATGGCGTTTAGGAACGAAATTTGTTGCATCCATTCGTTTTCAGTGAATAAAATCTGCCACGTGGCAAATTTTCTAGGAAATATAATGTCCTAATCCTATGGCAGTTTTCTGTTAGAATGCTTATGCATTATGTTAAAAAGCAAAATTTCTTACATCATTAGTCCCTAAATATGATTAAAATACAGTTTAACCATGAAATAATCAAACTTCTTTTTTATTAATTGTACCTATGATTATTGAAGTTTGAGTTTATTCCATGAATAACCTTAAAATTCTAACATTATTATTTATTTCAATAAAGTTAATCCGTGCAGTTTGCATATAGAAACTTAGGCCTTGTTTTTTTAGTGAGAAATACTGAATTAAATTGGACCGAAGTACATATAATGAAATCAGATTACTGAACTAAAATTACTGAATTTAAGTCAAAAAGAACAAGGAGTTACTAAAATATTGACGTAGTATAAAATATCGTTGACCACATACTAAAACATGTTGAATATCAAACAACGGTCATATAGATATATACTATGGATAACAACATTGCGAATAACACATTGCATGTATATGTATATGATGGTAATATCATGCATATTATTTATACCCTTCTCAGTTTGGACATTCTCATTGACATAGCGGGTGTACTTCTAGAATTTTATCACATTCCATATCATTTTATATAGAGTTCTGGTAAATACCGAATGTCATTTCTAGAAATATAAATAAATCGATCACGTCCTTGATTGGACGGAGTTTATTCAGTTTTTAGTAATGTCTTCAAAAAATATTCGCTTATACTCCGGCGAACTTTACATGTACAACGAAACGAATCATGAAAGACACTTGGACAATGCCGGAAATTGAGCTCAATTTTGACTAAAGGGAAGAGAATTACAAGAATATTTATGAGATTCTAATCAACCTTTGAGCAATATATCAATAATAGCTTCACACATCACAAAGATTCTGCATAATTCTATTCATTTTATTCGAGGGCGGCTTAAATGATTCCGGGATTTTCTTTTCACATTTGTCACCAACGACATTTCATCAGCTTGCAAGGTAGAGCCACAGAGATCATAATCGGGTGTCTTCTTGAAAGTATTGTTGATCAAATCATCGGGTTCGATTAGTGATATCACAAAGGGATAAAGAACGACAACGAGAAGAATCGAGGATGGCAATAACAAATGTTTTGCCGTAGAAGGATCGGAGAGGCGAATGGAGGTTTGATGATTAGTTGATTAACTGATATTTATAGAGAATTATTAGTGGTTCTTAAATGGAGTTTAGGAATGGAATTTGTTGCATGCATTCATTTTTAGTGAATAAAATCTGCCACGTGGCATATTTTCAAGGAAATACAATGTCTTAATCCTATGGCAATTTTCTGTTAGAATGCTTATGCATTATGTTAAAAAGCAAAATTTCTTACATCTTTAGTCCCTAATTATGATTTAAAATATAGTTTATCATGAAATATTAAATTGTATGAAGTTTGAGTTTATAAACCTAAATAAGTAAACCATACGAGTTTTTCTTTACAATTTAGCCTTAATCGTCAAAAAGCAACAAATGTACCAAACAAAGCGTATAGCAAATCCACCGCTCAAAAATATGTATTAGATAAAATTACTAGGCATAAATTTTATAGAGATCCTTAAGCTTGTCCATAAAAGTCAGTTAGGTTCCTTAACATTCAGAACGACCTATTAATCCCCTCAACTATTAAAAAGTGGACATATTGAGTTCATTTGTGCTGACTTGGCACAAACTTAATTAACACATGGTTGCTGACTGTACAAAATACTGTCATCTCACATTTTTGTGTGTGTAAAATGACCAAAATATTCCATTAATGGGGAGGAGACAGATGAAAACAACTTTCTGCCAAGTGAGCGCAAAGAAACCTAATGTCTTTATAAATTACCCCAAAAGTTGCGGGACTCGAGTAATCTTTATAAATAAAAAGTAAAAGGTTTTCCTCGATCCTCATAAAGGAGAAGTTTCTTTCTCTCTCTAATCATAGATTTTACACACAAATGCTCGAACACCTAGTAAAAAGCTAATATGAAACCATTTAAATTAAAAATAAAAGCAAAATAAATCATCTGAACAATAAATAGTCACTACTAGTACATCAATATGGGCAAGTAAAACATGTTTCTGGAATATAAAAAATATGCATTAAAAAAGATAAAATTCTATTTATTAAACTAACCTAAGGGGAATAGGGTACAATTCACCAAACTTGATAGGAGAAAAAAGTAGTATTAATTGCAGAGACTAACGTTGTTGCATGGAAAATCCTTCATAGACAACGCAGGAGAATTGGTAGAATTGGAAGCAAAAACAAGCTTTAGATCCTCACAAAACACCGTCACATGTTTGAACCTCTCGGAATTTTTAAGATTAACCAAATTGGGTTCTCTAATTCCAAAAAAACTGAACATGAAGGAGAGGGTGAGAACTCTATCTTTAAGTCGGTCACGATGAAGAGTTTCTACCACAGTTTGATTAATGAGTACATTAGAAGAAGCGAGATTCACTTGAAACTTTTGAAGCGAATAACAAAATGTACGTCTGGAACATCCTAAATCTGCTGATCCAAAAGATACATCCGACATCTTTCAGTGAGGCTCTTAAAATACCTAAATGGCGAGCAGCCATGGTTGCTGAACATGATGCTTTGGTTCGAAATGGAACTTGGATTCTTGTTCCTCGGGACGAGAGTTCCAATCAAGTTAGTTGCGGGTGGTTGTTCCGCATCAAACAGAATCCTGATGGCACCGTTGAACGCTACAAAGCACGCTTAGTGGCTAAGGGATACAAACAACGTCCTGGTGTGGATTATTTTGAAACTTACAGTCCCGTGGTTAAACCAACAACAATGCGAGCTCTCCTGGCCCTTGCGGTTTCTCAAAATTGGACGGTTATCCAATTAGACATCTCCAATGCTTGCTTAAACGACAATTTTGAAGAGGATGTCTTTATGGAACAACCTCCGGGATTCGTTGACCCACGGTTTCCCCACCATGTCTGCAAATTACAAAAATCGCTTTACGGACTGAAACAAGCCCCTCGGATGTGGCACAAACGCCTTCCTGACGTTCTTCGTTCTCTTGGATTTCATGGTTCTAAGTCTGACACGTCCTTATTCTACATCAGAAACTCACGGGTACTCATCTTCTGCTTAATTTATGTCGACGACATCATTTTAATGGGTGATAATCCCACTTCCATTCAGAATGTTGTACAACAACTTCAGTCGCATTTCGCATTGCATAATCTCGGCCGGTTGCGCTATTTTCTGGGTGTGGAGGCACATTGGTCCACAAATGGTTTACTCCTAAATCAAACCAAGTACATCATTGACCTACTATGGAAAGCCAATATGTCTACTAGTCGCGGGATCCCCACCCCAATGTGTCCTAAAGAACAATTTCGGCTCAAACTTGGAGACACATTCCCGGACAATACACTTTATCGTGTCATGGTTGGTAGTTTGCAGTACCTGTCTTTCACACGTCCGGACATCGCCTTTGCTGTCAATACGTTGGCTCAATTCATGCACGCTCCTACTGTAATTCATTGGCAAGGGGTCAAACGGGTACTTCGCTCTCTCCAACATATCATTACTCACGGTTTGTTCTTCCACCAACAATCTTCTGTTTTTCTCCATGGTTTCACTGACGCCGATTGGGCGGGGAACCTCGATGATCGAAAATCAACGACCGGGTATGCAATCTATTTAGGCCGAAACCTCATCTCGTGGACCTCTAAGAAACAGCAATCGGTTGCTCGTTCGTCCACCGAAGCTGAGTATCGTGCCTTAGCTACGGGAGCTTCTGAAATTGGTTGGCTCCAAATTCTTTTTCATGAGTTGCGCATCCTGCTGCCTCGACCTTCCGGTTGCTCAGTGACAACATTTCTGCTACCTATCTGACGTTGAATCCAATATTTCATCATCGCAGCAAACACATTGAAGTGGATTTCTTTTTTGTGCGTGATCGGGTATCTAAAGGTCTTCTTCAGGTTCAATATATCCCTACTCACGATCAAATTGCTGACGTTCTTACTAAACATTTGGCACGTGATAGATTTCAACTTCTCCGATCCAAGTTGAGCATTTGTGCTTCTCCTGCTCAACTTGAGGGAGGATGATAGATATATAGTTTATTATGGACCCTAAATGTAATTATGTAGCTAGGGCTTCCTGCTTGTACTTGCATATATATATTCCCTCTATCAATACAACTCTCACGATTGCCACAATTCTACAGTTTCTAGTCCCTTATTTCCAAGTGAGCGGTAACATATCCTCAACGTGCCAATGCAGGGGAACAGTCTTTTCAAGCAAGTTGAGGTGGAAGAAATAGCGTTTTGCAAGTTTTTTTTTTTTTTTTTGGGGGGGGGGGGGGGGGGGGTCGTCGTTGGGCGTTGGAGTGCAAGTTGAAGGGTTGGGCATGTATTAAGCCATTTACTTCTGCTATTACTCTCATGCATTGAGCATCCCGGAATATTTAACAGAAATAAAAATATAAATATAAGAGTTACTCCACTTATTCTCTACAAACTGGGAATTGCATAAACTAATCGTAGTTTGGCGTTAGTTAACAGCATCAAAATTTTAATTTCTGTGAATGTTTTGCCTTAGTCTAGTTGCTATGTTTGAAGACAATAAACTTCAACATGAAAAGGCAAGAAAACTACCTTGAGAAGTAAACAGCGGAATCGTGACTGAACCCAACCCACCCAATCTGCAAGCTCATCTTGATGAGAAGCTGCTAGATAAACCTTGACAAATCGGCTATACTTCTTTGTATAAGGAAAAGGGTCAAACACACTTTAATTTAGAACATCTTGTAATGCCAGAAAAACATCCTGTAATGTCAGAAAAACTAAACAAGATTATTCGCCAGAAATCTAAGAAAGCAGTCTAAACAAGTATTCATAATTTAGAACACAATCAGACTAAACCACAAGCAAATATACCTTGGTCAAACCATGGCCTCGGAGAAACTCTGTTCTGATCTTGTAGAATGTACTTTTAGTGATATCAGAATGGCAGTACTCTTTTTGACCATATGGCAAACATATGGGCATGAAGGATCGAGACTCGTTAACATTTCTATCTAAAGATGTCGTTCCAACTTGCAGCATTACAAGTGTAGACCAAGGCGAAGTGGAAAATGTACTAAAGAATGTTGATAATAGCATACTGATAGTGGCATTAGGATGATTTTGACAAATAAAAGCAGCTAAAATTGCAATATGAATTCCTCCTAGAAAACCATTTAACTGCAGAAAAGAAAACAAGTTGAAACTATGGATAATGGATTTCATATAAGAGCTATTATATACCCCAAGTAAGGCGAAAGCACAACATTAAAGCAGATTATACATACATTACTGTACACTCATCGCCTTTTTGCCCATAGTTTAACACATCGTAGCATCGATTTGAAGTTCTGAAATATATAAATTGAAAACCATATGAGATATGCTGACACTAAAGTTAACATTTTTCCAAGTCTTGCTCATTTTCTTCACTAACTTCAAACTTGCAATAGCATCGTGAAAAGCTGAGATCCACAACATTAATGTCTTCATCTCATGCATTGTATTGTATCAGTATAAAACAACACTCAAGTTCAGATTTAGGACATATGAAGTTTGATTGAGGTTGTGTGGAGATTTTTATCTGTTTATCCCTTCTTAAATTGTATTCTGCATTCTGTAGGTGTTGGAGTTCTGGGCTGGTTGGGGGATGCTGCAGATTTTGTATGTCTTATTTTTACTAAGACCTTCCTGTTATTTTTGTTTACTTAGACACACACTCAAAGACTCATTCATAGACACAATGGAGAGACATTCTTAATTTTGTTTACTTACACACTCAAATATATTTTCTACTGATGATCAATGATTGCTTACAAAATTTCCATTGAAATGGGTAAAATACAGCAGAAATCACACAATGAAAAACCGAAACCTAAAAATCATGAAAAAACGAAACCTAGAAACACGAACTAATCGGCATGAATAGCTGCCTCTAGAGCCAACTAATACAGCATAAATCACACAATGAAAAAACAAAACCTAAAAATCATGAAAAAACGAAACCTAGAAACACCAACTAATCGGCATGAATAGCTGCCTCTAGATCCAAATCCTCCTCCGCTGCTGGTGCCGGTGCAGGAAGATGATGATGACTCCGGTCGGCTCGGCCAGACAACCAAGCACATAGACAGAAACCGAACGAAAACATAATCCATTGGATAACATTCCAACCAACTCTTTCACCAACACAAGTATTGGAGAAATAGAGGAAAACAAATAGAATGGCCAATGTATGGCAGTGTTAAGTTGTCTCAACGAAGAAGGCCGTGAGACAGTGTATGTCGTGAGACAGAGCTGCATAGCAGCGAGATAGTAGAGGGCTCCATACGAAAGCGAGGCAGAACTGCACTGTAGATGAAGCTTCTCCACATACTCCAAGTAAGTGGTAGCTACGTGCAGACACACGAAGAGCGTATCCGATCCCACAGTTAAAAATATATGACAACTTGCCATATACTCACAACAAATGAATTACAGAGCACATCGTTAGCAAGGATGATCAATTCCCCTACAAGCAGAAATAGAAACGATCCACAGAAAAAAATTCTAACATCATCGTGAGTGTAAGAAGAAGGAGAAATGGAATGGAGAATTGGATGAAGAAAATGGAGAAATGGAAGAAGAAGAATGGAGAATCGCGAAGACAAATAGAGAATTGAGAAGAATGGAGTTTTCACGTAATTCAAAAGGTTTGAAGTTATTTGAGTTCTTTGCATATATTTCATTAAAAAAAATTTATAATCAATAAAAATGAAAGTGTTGGAAAAGATTTTACCAAATAACTTGATGTCAACTCTTGATTTTTTAAGTTTCTTTGAGTTTACTTTTATTATGATAGTGACTATTACATATGTTAAAAAAAATATTTAAAATTGTTGAAAAATTTATTTGATATCATCGATATCATAAGAAACATTTTGCCACTTTCTCGAGAGAAATATGTTAGAACATATCGATATATACACTCTAATTAGTTATTTTGCATTTTAAAAATGCTCGAATAGATCATATTGTATAAAAAAATTCGGTAGTCAAATAAAACGTTTGTTTTCTCATGTGAAATATTTTCATTTGTTCATTTTTTTTTTGCAAAATAAATCATCTGAACAATAAATAGTCACCACTAGTACATCTTCACCAATATGGGAAAAATAAAACATGTTGCTGAAATATTAAAAAAATATGCATTAAAAAGGATAAAATTCCATCAACTTATTAAACTAACCTAAGGGGAATAGGGTATAATTCACCAAGCTTGATAGGAGAAAAGACTAGTATTAATTGCGGAGACTAACTTTATTGCATGAGAAATCCTTCATAGACAACGCAGTAGAATTGGTAGAATTGGAAGCAAAAACAAGCTTTAGATCCTCACATAACACGGTCACATGTTTGAACCTCTCGGAAAATTTAAGTTTAAGCCAATCGGGATCTCTAATTCCAAAATAACTCAACATGAAGGAGAGGGCGAGAACTCCATCTTTAATTCGGTCACGATGAAGAGTTTCTACGACAATTTGATTAATGAGTACATTAGAAACTTTTGCACCGAATAACAAGGCGTACGTCTGGAACATCCTAAATCTGCTGATCCTAAAGATACATCCGACATCTCTGTAGAGGAAACAACCACATTATTCAACAAGACAAAAGGTCGCACATATTTGAAAATCATATGTCTTCTCCTGTGAATACTCAATTTGATATTCAAATAATTGATCAATGCCATTGTTTTATACTAATTCATCGTTTGTCTTAAGGAAATAATTAATTATTTCTGTTCCTTTTTCTAATATTAATTCATGACTAAATAGGAAGCATACATACACTAAAAGAAATTCCTAGTCTAAGTTAATTGGCTCCATCTTTTTTGTTTCCATATTTGGTGTGCTTTTACTTTCTCTTGAAGAAATCCTACAACCCTCTCCAAATACAAATTATCAAACTGAGCAATTATACTACGCGTCAGGCATACCCCGTAGAATGGATGATGTGGTATGCCATCTCTACTAAAATTAAGACAAGTGTATAAAATACCTAACAACTCATGGTGTAGGCTATGGTCACTTTGTTTTTCCATTACTATATAATATCCCACAACTCATTAATAATATATTAGGTTAATTCCTTAAATTATAAAACATTAAATATAATAGTTATAAGGAAAGAAAATCTAATATTCCATTTTCATCCAGATTATTCGCAATAGAGTCTATCAATTGGGTTCTTCTCCAACTGCTTCTTCTTTTTGCATCTTTAATGGCCTCATTTTTCATGAACCTTTCTTTTGCTTCTCTAAAGCTCCATTCCTAATTAAGTCCAATGATCCAGTCAATTCTACATTACAGATCCTTGGAAAAATTCCACAAAAAGTCATATAACTGGAACATCCATCTCAAACTACCGCCAAAATCATGGCCCAAACAGGAAAATATGCCTCATTCTTGATTACATTTGTGACAATTGAAGGAATCACGTCTTCATGGATGAATGAAATAATTAAGGAAAAATAGGGCGTTTTCGGAGTACGGTACCCCCTTAAAAATATAAAGCACGAAGAGTTGATACATGCTATTTAGGGTCTAACAAAAAAAACACAATAATAATATAAAACACAAATGGTTGATACAAGACTGTTTAGGGTATAATTAAAAACATAAAAATTTATTTATAACTAAGAGAGTACCGTATTTCAGGAGTGCTATAGAATCTCTCTCAAAATAAAATAAAAAAGAAGAGACATTAGAGACGTCAAGAAAATTAGGGCAAAATAAATGGATTTTCCTTATAAACTATTATATTTAATGTTTTATGTTTAAGAAATTAACTTAATATATTATTAATGAGTTGTTCGGTATTTCATACAGTTGTCTTAATTTTAGTGGAGATGTCATACCACATTATCCATACTACGTGGTATGCCAGATGCGTAGTATAATTTCTCTATAAGACTAAGGCAAAATTGTTAGATGCATGGTATAATTTAAAGAACATCAAGTTTTATTTATATTTGAGGAAAACACGTGCATGCTTTGGGAGCGGCTTATAATGTACCATTATTTTGAGCCGAGTTAAATGACTACATTAGAAGCTTTTTGAATTTGTCATTTTTCTTAAAAAATTTAGAGTATCTCGTTAGCTTTCTAAATTTGAAGTAATGTAATTAGGTCTTTAAACCTTGTTTAGGCTCTTTTTAGTGGGGTGTGCGGGCGTGCCAGAGATTTATAGTAATCTCAAACTTAAACGAAATTGCGCTGATTTAACTTCTAAGATCAAACGATTGTAAGGAATAAAGAGACCTAAAATTCCTATGGGTTCTGGTAATCAAAACGATACCGATCCAAAGAAAGTTGATGAAAACTATCAAATAAAATTAACTGGGATTCAAGAGAAAATGATGTACTTCTATTGCAATTGAATGAAAAAGTGATTACAACTAAGGAAATCTTGAAAATAAGGATTCTGATCTACTAGAGTGATTGAAATTTTGCTAAGTTTGATGTCTAAAAGAAATTGCTAGAGTTTTGCTCTGGTTTGATTGGCGATTTGGTTGGGGTTTCTTCCGTCGATCTTTCTGATATTTATAGACACTGGAGGGAAACTGCTTGCATCCACTAAGTCACTTATCAACTCACGTTCAGAAATGTTATCCACTACTTGGTGGATCTCAACTTCCCATGATCTCCTGATTTGACTCTGCATCTTTGATAACGGACCCACTTTATTTTCTCCTCTTTAACTGGCTCACAAAAATCACGTGCCGAATAAAATAAACGGTTTTCTAAATCTCCCCAACTGAACCTCATTTCTAGATCTAAAACTGATTCCCCCCATGGTTCCCCTCAGAGAACCTCATTTCTAGATCTAAAAGGGATTCCCCCATGGTTCCCCCCAGAGTACCCCATTTCTAGATCTAAAAGTGATTCCCCCATGGTTCCCCCAGAGAACCTCATTTCTAGATCTAAAGCTGGTTCCCCCATGGTTCCCCCTTGAGAACCTCATTTCTAGATTAAGTGATTCCCACCGGTCACCTCATGGTTCCCCCCAGAATACTTCATTTCTAGATCTAAAAGTGATTCCCTCCAAGGTTTCCCCCAGAGAACCTCATTTCTAGATCTGAAAGTGATCCCCTTCAAGGTTCCCCTAGAGAACCTCATTTCTAGATCTAAAAATGATTTCCTCCAAGTGCACCTCATGGTTCCCTCCTTTAAGTAAAAAGGGGCATCAGACGAGAAAAAGGTGCATAAAAAAACCATATCAAGAAAGTTTCCAAATATGAACTTTGGAGAAAAAAGTTTCCTAAAAGATTCTTTTCAAAGAAAAGTTTCCTAAAGATTCTTTTCAAAGAAAAGTTTCCTAAAATGGTATTTCAAAGGAAAGTTTCCTTTAAACAATATTTCCTCCATAGTTTTCCTCGTGGATAAAAGCACAATGGGAGAATACTTCCAAACATCGCGTCCATTTGAGCATAAAATTATTTTTGGTGCAAACAAACCTACATGAAGAATAAGAGTTGCTTTTGAGAAATTGCAAAGTATATTACTTTTGACAAGTTCAAGGAGTGAATATATCGAGTTTAATGTCTCGTTCTTTTTTTATTTATGTTCAACTAAATTCAATCAGTTCAGTTCTATAAATTCAATTCAGTTCGTTTCAAAAAATCAGTTCAACACATTTAGTTCAGTTTTTTCTAGTGAAAAAGAACATGTTTAACTTTCAATAATTCAGACACCATTAAGCAAAGAAAGACAATTTACTGTTTGAACATGTCTCAGATATCTACCGTGAGTATTAAGCCATATGTGCATATGATATATGATTCACAAGCAAGACGTTGATTTTGATTTTGGGTTGAAAGGTTCATGTCTTTTCATTTTGATTTAACTTATGTCTTATGTGTACACAGTCCTAATCAATTGGTGAGTGACTCTCCAAATTAATTTAGAGAGTCACCATTAGATCAACTCCTTTTTCAATCTAATGGTGATTTCTTTTTAATTATAGACCATTAGATTGAAACAGAAATTGATCTAGTGGTGACTCTCCAAATTAATTTGGAGAGTCATCCACCAATTGAATGGGACTGTATGTGTACATATTTCACTAAAAGGCAAGAGTTCCTCAAATTGAATATAACATTTGTAACTTACGAATTTGTCATTCATGGTAACAACCAAAGTATATACTCCCTCCGTTCTCAAATAAATGTCATTTTAGAGAGTTGTTTTTGTTCTTTTATAAGAGTCGTTTTCGTTTTTTTAAAAAAATTGTATAATTTTATTTCAAATATTTAAAGTTAGTCTTGATTTATGTATTTTTGAACAATTCAAGATTTATTCTCCAATGATCAAATGAGAGAGGTTATGCATGCAAATTTATCAATTTAAATGCGTATTTATTGTGTTTTTTAATGGGTGTGAAACATTCTAAAACGACATCTTTTATAGAACGGATGGAGTAAAATATATATTAGTTTTGGGCCTAGTTTCATACAACAGTTTGCTTGGCAAACGAAAACTCAGGTATGGAAATCCTTTTACATGATTGTTAACAAAAGTCAGGTATGAAAACCCCTAAAATACCAATGTGCTGGAGTGGACTTGGGCTAAGCAATTTTAGTCAAAAATCCTGCAAGTCCGACTCAAGCCCATCCATGAACATGTCGAAGTAAAAGTATAAATTCTTGATTAATAACAATAGAGGTACTTATATTACTTAAATTCAAAAGAAAATTTAAATGATGCAACATGTATTTATTTTTCTTAACTGAAAAATTGTGAATGGTTAAATATATGTACTCCACTATGATCTTAAAGGATAACAATAGAACAAGAATGAATAGAATTCCAAATCAAAAATAGAAAATAAGTCAGTAGAGAACTTATAAGTTAGATGAATTTTCCAATACTTATAGATACTTTCTAAACTCGTAAATCCCAAGTGCTAAATTTTGGCTAAAACGGACATTAAATATATGCTACTCGGCCAAGATATTAATAGACATGAATCAAACTAAAATTTCTTCAATTTACTAGTTAATATGATACGTTGTAAAAAAAGCTTAACAATAAATATGAACTAAGACCAATAAGAGTTAGTCCAAGTGGTAAGACACGTCATCTTTTGTTTGAAAAATTTGCAGTTCAAGCCTGTTGAAGCCTAATTAGTTTGTATACGAATATTATATTTAGTCTCTATAGGAATAGTTGTATTGGCCTATTTAGGCATGTATTCTAGTTTTGGTAGGAAAAGTTTTCCTAGTGTGTGTAGGATTCTTTGTAAACTATATATACGTACATTGTGAATGAGAATTGTGAGGCCGAATTTACCGCATAAATTTAACATGGCATCCGAGCAGGATTAAGATCCTAAATACCTAGCTTCTGCTAATTCGATGTCGGCCTCCCTAAAGAAGAAGAAGAAGAAGAAGAAGAAGAAGAGGAAAAATCTTTTCTTAGTTGTTTGATCCGAATCCAAAATCCAATTCTCTTCCCTTTGTTTTTTAGATGTATTTCTTTTTGAACCCTCCATAAAATTTTATGAGAGGCTATTGGACTGGAAACCTTCGTGAGAGATCATGAGGGGCGGAATTGAAATAAACACCTTTACAAGTTGTAAGGTGAGTTTAGTTGAAAAAAAAAAAGCATTTTTACAAGTGTTTGTGAAAGGCTATTGGACTCGAAACCGTCGTGAGTGTTCATGAGGGCGGAATTGAACTAAACACCTTTACAAGAATTGTTAGGTGAGATTAGTCGGAAAAGACCCTTTTACAAGAGTTTGTGAATGGGCAATTGAACCGAAAACCTTTGCAATAGTTTTGTGAAGGATGAACAGATTGTGTCAAGATCATAATGAAGAAGAAGTATTTTTTTTATATGATCGACAACATGGTTTGTTGGAATTTGAAATTTTATTTCGTATCGTCCAAGTCGGACGTTCAGGATCCTCACCTCCGACTTGAGGGAGGGTATTGAGATATTGATGATATTATGTGAATGATATCATGTAGTGATATGAGTCTAGCATTGTGAGACACAAATATGGAACAGAAAAGATTCAAGACAGTTTACCGAGAAGAAAGGAGCAAAGGAAGTTTCTTGAAGAAAAATATTATTTTTCGAGAAAATATAATTTGAATTTTTGAAATTGTATTGAATTATTTTTCTTCAAGAAACTTCCTTTGCTCCTTTCTTCTCGGTAAACTGTCTTGAATCTTTTCTGTTCCATTTGTGTCTCACAATGCTAGGCTCATATCACCACATGATATCATTCACATAATATCATCAATATCTCAATAAAGTCTCTATTTCGTCAAAATTTATCTCTTATTGATAAGCTATATGTAAATTCTACTGTAATTCCTCATCGAGGTCTGTAATTTACTCTGACCTTGCGTGGAGTAGGTCTATCATTAGTTAATTTTTTTGTTAAAAAAAGAAAGAAATATGAACTAAGACATAAAACTACTTTTTAGTTAAGAATAATAAAGGCAGGGATTTAGAATATTGACTTATGATATAAATGGTTACAAGAATTGTAATTAGTACATTTCTTAAATGTAAAATTACAATTGTACTTTCCTTAATTAATTAAATTAAGTTAAAGGTTAGTTTAATTGTCAGAGAAATCCAATAATTTTTGGCTTATTTTCTTTTCTTTTCCTGATTGAAGTTTATCAAATAAGCAATCTTATTTTTGGCCTATTTTACATCCAATTTTGTCCTAAGATAATAATTAGCATAACTAATTAACAAGATTAGTAATTAATAGCAATTAATTACTAACATTCTTTCAATCAAAATTGGATTTTCTTTTGTTATTTGGTGGTTGGATAATTGTAAGCTACTTGAAGTTCACCTGACGGATATTTGTTGTCTATTTTTATTCTCTTTTTATGATAGATGTTTGGAGTTTTTTTTTTTTTTTAATATATACTAATACATTTTTATATATATTTCTTGGAATTATGTATGTTGATTTTGTTTTTTTTTGTTTAATTCAAGGTAATGAAGCTTCTAGGCTCTAACTATGGACAAACAAAAATTTGTGTGCATGTGGTTAGGTATTTTCACAGGCGGTTGTGTAATTTTGTGCTCAATAATATTTATAGTTAATTCGTTTTACTACAAATCTAACACTTTCGAGTTTACGGTTTCAAACCATGATTTTATGTATATACTAAATATATAATACATACTTTACTATAATAAAGCTGGATCGTTTGGAATATTTGTTCATGCTTCCTCGTTACCTTTTAGTATTTTCATTGTTCAATTGTTAATATTTCGACATTATTCACTTTAGATTAGGTAGCATACATTATAATTTTAGCGCCGATTATTTTTTAATTATTCATATTCAGACACTATTCATTTTGGACCGGATTTTTATGCATCTACTAGTCTTCATTATCATAGATTATTGGCATGCTAGGTAGTTTTAATGTGGTTCATGTTAAGTCTACTTTGATATGGAGATTGTTTGCTTGAACCCTATAACTTTAAAATACATCTACATTATACATTGAGTATACATCTTATTACTAAACTTTATTTTTCATATTTCAATTTTTAATATATGATTCCGTTCATTTTTGTTTCTGACATCATCTCCTAAACTTTTCATGTCATTTTTTATCCTAAGACTACCCACTCTAAATCAAAAAATTTATTGTTACGATTCAGTTTTCATACATGTCTTGACACAAAATGTAAATATGCCTACAAAATATCTTATTAATCTCTGAAAATATTAGAAGTAATTTATTAGTTGTGAATTTATTAAAAATAGCCGTTTACCACTTTCATTTATTCACAATAATATATTTATTTTTTTAACTTTTTTATCTACCATATACATTTATCCAAAATCTTTATTGTTCACAAATGAGGTTAATCAAAATGGCTTAATACATTTGTGGCCCCCTGAATTTGTCCATTTTTTTCACTTAGCCTCCTCAACCTAACGGACAACCTATTAGCCATCTAAACTTGTAATTTCTTTCCACTTGTCCTCCTCAACTTGTCAATTGTGACATATTTGCCCCTTTTATGCTGATGTGACATATTTTTTTTTATAACCACTTATATTATGCCACGTCAGCACAAAGAGGCAAAATGGGTCATATTTGACAAGTTGAGGAGGCCGAGTGGAACAAAATTACAAGTTCAGGTGGCTAAGTGGTTGTCATCTAAGTTGAGGTGGCAAAGTGAAAAAAATTGACAAGCTTAAGGGACTGGATATATATTAAGTCTAATCAAAATACATTATAAATTTCATAAAATAATTGTTGTTAGAGGAAGTGTGGAATTCCAAGTTCAAATTTTAGAATTAGAAAAAAGTGACACTCCTAAGAAGTTTTTAAAAAGTTCATAACGCTATCAAAACATGTTGTATATTGAGAGGAATAATTGGTGGGCTAGGCCTAATCTATTAAGCCCAATAATAATTGAACCAAACATTACCATTATCATATCATAATAGTCCAGTAAGTATTCCAAAACTCAATCATAAAATTATATATAAATAACCTCTAATTTTAAGTATATAATATCACAGTAATGTTCAAGTGGTCCTTGAATGTCCAAATTGAATTTGGACATTGACCCTAAATTTAACAATTTCGTTCATATGCACATTAAAAACTAAACTCTAGACACTAAAAACTAAACCCTAAACCCTAAATCATCGACCCTAGACACTAAAAACTAAACCCTAGACCCTAAATCATCAACCCTAGATACTAACATGTGACGTGTCATCGAATTATTAGTCCGGAATATCATATCATCTAGGGTCGATGATTTAGAGTCTAGGGTTTAGTTTTTAGTGTCTAGGGTCGATGATTTAAGGTCTAGGGTTTAGTTTTTAGTGTCTAGAGTTTAGTTTTAATGTAAATATAATCGAAATTGTTAGATCTAATGGTCAATGTCCAAATTCAATTTGGACATTCAAAGACCACTTGAACATTACTGTATAATATCATATGAAATTCCGAAAAATCAAAATATACTCTAAAAACTAATTGCCCTAATCTCCACTCATCACATAAATTAAGTCTAATTTAGTGTAAAATACAACCAACTCTAATTCTGAAATGATTTCGGAATAATCTAACACGAGTATCGTAAAGAACTTTAAAGCTCAAGTCGCGTAACGTCGTAAAATTTAGTGTAAAACTAATAATAACAAAAATCCAAAACCCATAGAAAGAATTACAAATCAACCCTTTGGTAATAGCTTGAGAATAGCGACGGCAACATCACAAAGATTACTAATAAGCTTATTCTTCTGCGTTAATGGCGACGGCTCCTCCGACCCAGAAAAGTTCTTCTCACAATCCTGAGCTTGTTTCCGGGCATCGGAAAGTAAATAGCTGGCAAACCCAAATTTACCCCTGGTAAAAGCTCCGATGGCCTGAGGAAGGTTGTACCGGACAACCGGAATGTACAATTCAGCACAATTTGCCAATGGTTTTTGGAGCTCCGGCGGGTCGGGTCCGGATTTGATAAGTTGTTGTATGAAGCTAAGGGTGTCGGTGGCATTGGATAGGACAAGATTGGCCATTGTTGAAGCTACTGCTTTGATGTCTGAGGTGGTCGGAGCTAGAGGGTTTAGGGAGTTTATGCAGAGGTCGTAGAATGGTGTTTTTTTGCAGATTTCGGCTATCAGGTCGGCGGAGTTGGTTTCCGGCGAGAGATGGGAGAGGATGAGGAGGATGAAGATGAAGATTGGGAGGATTCCGGGGGGAATTCTCATTGTTAACTCAAGAAACAAGAACCAAGAATCAAGAAACACGAAAGAAGAAGAAGAAGAATCAAGAAACAAGAATCAGAATTTGAGGAAAAAGAAGAAAGAGGGTTTTGAGAATCAAGAAACAAGAATCAAGAACCAAAAGAACAAGAAGAAGAATAATCAAGAAACTAGAATCAAGAAAACAAGAACCAAGAATCAAGAAACAAGAATTAAGAATTAAGAAACAAGAATCAAGAACGAGAATTTGAAGAAGAAGAAGAAGAAGAAGAAGAAGAAGATGGAGGTTTTGAGAAACAGGGGGTGGAAGTGAAGTAAGCGTTTTAAGGAGGTTATAAAGAGGAGGAGAAATCTGTGGGTGGAAGTTTCTGTTTATGTTGTATGTTTCTGTTTTTGTTCAGTGATTATTTTTGTAGTTTGAAAATGAAGGATTTCTTTTTCTTTTGGGTGATGTTCTTTTTGTTCTTTAGTTATAAACTTTATATTATTGGAGAAAAATGAAAAATATGATGTACTTTATTATTACTACGTTAGATGTTAGTTAGGCATTTGATGATATTCGATGACTAACGAGGAATAAGTTCGATTTTAAGTAACTAAATGATCGTAGAATCGAGAATGAAGTTTATATCATGTAAATGTAAGATCGTGAATTAGTAACTGCATCAAATTTCCAATTAGATGCATTGTAGTCAAATTCTCAATTTGAGCATCTAGTGGAAGGTTAGAAGATCCCAGGAAACTTCATTTACAATAGTTTAATACCATGTTGACCCATATTGGTGTTGTATGTTGTGGTTGAAACCAAACATCTTATGATTTAATAAGTTAAGGTCATAGTGAAAGTTAATATTAAATGATGACGATAAATCTCTAAATAAACTTAAATTGAAAATGGAGAGAGAGTCGAGAGATTATTAATAAGGGTACTTTTTAATAGGATGTCTTTCTAATATAGGTAAGTATTTATGTTAAATATTGATGATAGACTTCAACCAAAACTAAACGGATTATATAACGTTAAACTAGACTGATGCAAATATTTTATAGTAAGATGAAACCAAGTTAGGTGATAATTCGCGTCATCTATCATAATTATATTATGTTCTACTAATATCAAGAAAATCGTTGTTTGCTAATTCTATTATTGTTCTAGTAATATCATTAGCTTGATAGTACGAATATGATCGACGTATTTTAATCTTTTTTACTTTTAAACAACTTAAAAAAATTAAGAAAACAGTTTAAAAGTTTAAATAGCTAATTTACATTTCTAATGAAAGCTCAAACAGTCTCTGATGTATATAAACCAACGAAAAATTCTCTTTGTAATTTTTTTTCTTATAGTGTGAATTCACATTTAGAGCAAAATCTTTACTGATTTGTTGTTCCTATAAAACGACAACTATTTTTGAGTTTTGGGAAAAGGCCCAAAGGGAAACAAACAAATACGTGCCGAAAACTTGAGGACACTAGCATTCCTATCAAATTGCCACACAAAAATACTATACTAATCATAAAATATAAATCCTTGATTCTATTTATGCTTAATAATATTCTTACCACAGAAAAATACTATTAGTCATAATATATAAATCCTTCATTCTATTTATGCTTAATAATATTCTTACCACAGAAAAATACTATTAGTCATAATATATAAATCCTTGATTTTATTTATGCTTAATAATATTCTTACCACAGAAAAATACTATTAGTCATAATATATAAATCCTTGATTCTATTTATGCTTAATAATATTCCTCCAAAACCCACCAAGCAATGTCTCGGTGGTTATTATATTCTACTGGGGAGTGTGAGGTCATGGGTTCAAATCCCATAATTGTAGAAAGTGAACTCTCAAAAAAAAAAAAATATTCCTCCAAACTCATTAATGAGTTGTTAATTTGAATATCATCACCTAATAATATTCTTTATTTTGTCATGTGTGGATAACAATTATTATAAAATTCTTTATTTGTTGTTTTAAGCTAATGAAACAGAATATTTGTAGTTTTAAAATAACTAGGTGAAGCTCAAATGCCACCATAAATAATTTAATTAAATTTGTTAATGAGAAAGATGCTATTGGGGATTTAAAATGTTGACCATATAATTGGATTTGTGGCTTAGAATTTGCACTTTAGTTGTCTCTTTGTGGTTGTCTAAGCATGATTTTGTCGACAATTTCTCTTTTTTTAACTTACTCTCGTGAACTTCTAGAATCATCCTAACCCTATCACAATCACAAAATTCATGTCGATTTATATTATTATTTAGGCCATGAACAATATAGTTATTTGTAATTTGAAGATAAGTTAAAAATTTATCACAAACTTGACCTTTTTTTCTATAATTTCGGTAAATAGTGGGGATTGAATTTCAGATCTCTACCATATTAGTGGATATTAGTGGATGTATCAATTTAACAGGTAAACTTAAATGTATAATGCTTAATCCAAATTCATTTATGTTAATGATGTATTTATTTATGTTGAGTAAAACCAAGAAAAGAAAAAGCACAAAATAGAAAACAAGTTACACATGGACTAAGTAACTCATATAACGATCACTAATATTAAAAAATAAACAAAATGTCTTAAAGATATATTGTCGTGGTTGAAACAAAAATAAATTTTGAAACTGATCAGTCACCTGATAGCCTTTTGGATGCACATGAGTAAACTTTTTATACAATCTTTGTATCTGGGCTTCTGATGCTCCAAAATCAGCCATGCCATACGACCAAAAACCAAAATGTTTAACCAATAAATAATGAGTCGTTAAGGTGTCAAATTCCATATGGAATGACATCGACTATAACTCTTCTTAAATGAGAGCCCAAAATAACCCCAAAACTCGTGTTTATGTTCTTATTAATATAGTATTTGAAAAACAAATCTTAATCCCAATCCATATAAACCCATCTTATAACAACTTTAGTGATACAAAATAAATTTATGCTTTAGATATGTTAATTAGAATTAACTTTAATTCATATTTTATAAATTTATATGGACATAAACAATGTGGGCCTGACATCATTTTTTCTGCTTAAGACTGGCCCATTGAAAGGCTTGAGCAAACAAGATGGATATATGCAGGCCCATAAACAAATAAATGTAATTTATTTTTTTGAAAGAAAAATAAATGTAATTAGATTCAAGTGAGATTAGATTTGAGACATGGAAAATATTTAGCCGCTCAGAAAGCTCGCAATTATTTTTTGTATAGGTTTTAGAATTTCACATTTATCTGTTTTGCTTTTGTTCTTATTTATCAGATTGTTCTATTATTACTATTATAGCTTTGGTTGTTTCTCAAACAAATTGAAATTTTCTGCTAGTTGTATTACATATTTCAAAAAAGTAGTCTATTTGTTTTGAATTAAAAAGAATGTTTAGAACGTTTTATGAAAATACATAGCAATATATTGAAGTTTTGTTTAAGTTCATGAGACTATCGTTTTTAACAAGTTCAATAAGTTACTGAAACATTTTAAAATTCAGAAAGTCAGTCAAACTCTTTTAACAACTGCATTAAAATAAACAATATTTCTATCATTCTTCAACATGTTGATTTTTTCTTATTACTCTAGCAAAAACATGATCAACTGCGTGATTTAAATACAATAAGTAAACAAATCTCGTTATTATTTTAAAACAAAATAGGACATATCTCAATCAGAGCAATTGTCTAGTAATGGAAGCAGCAACACGCGAGATGTCAGCCATACGTTTATTCGGTTCAGAAAGAGGCGACGTTCCAGCTTTGAAGCGCTTTTCGCACAAATCTGCTTCAAGTGCAGCATCATTCAATGCACCTTCGGCAAACTTAGGATTGCCTAATTGTATAGCTTCATTGGCAACCGTTACATCGGAATTCAATATTGTATCATACTTACTAGCGCACGAATCCAATTGTTCCTTTAAATCCGGCCTCTGCTTTTGTATATCCTTCAAAGATTGAATTGATTTGGTCGATTCTTTCTTCAACATATCGACAAGTATTAGCGCTAGGCCCTTGACATCGGCAGTCAAACTTTTTGGATCGGAGTTGAGAAGTTTCACACATTGACTATAGTACGGTGTTTGCTTGCATGTCCCGTCGATTGTGTTAGCGTCGAGTTTCACATATTTTCTGCTTTGGGTGATTAATATGAACTGAATTAGGATTAAGAATAAGGTTAGAAAGGTTTGATTAGGAGCCATTGAGAAAGAAATGAATTTTCTATAGAGAAAGAAATGATTTTTGGTACTTGATTAACGGGAGAGGTGTTATTTATATTAAAATTTTCATTTAATTACTTACCTTTAATTCATAAATTTGAAATGTTATCCATTTAATTTTATAGTTTTCCTTTTTTGACATAGTTATCCGTTTAATTTTTATACATTCAATGCAATACATATGAATTTGTTATATATGAATATGATTCGTGTATGCTTTTATTACATGGTACAAAGGAGTCAAATAAAATGCCCATAGTAATTTAGGGTCATCATTTATAAATGACTCCGATTTAATATTAAGGATACCAATACAATTAATTAAAAAGTTTGATAATAAAATTTGATATATTATTGATGCGGTTGTTAAAGATGATTTGTTAGTTGTCGCACAATAACCATCTATTAAAGTTAATATGACTTATTCATTACCGATTTAAATTGACATAATTTTTTATAAACATTAAATCTATTCGAGTATCATTTGATATATACTAGACTCAAATTGATATTTCATTAGGATTAGAAATAATTTTTGAAATTGGTTTAATACATATGTAATTCTCTAAACTTGTCCATTTTTTCACTTAGCTCCCTCAATTTAAAGGACAATTTATTAGCCACCTGAAGTTGTAATTGTTTTCCACTTAACCTCCTGAACTTGTAATGTTTTTCCATTTAGCCCTCTCAACTAGTAAATGTGACCCAGTTTGCCCCTTTTATGCTGATGTGGCATGAATATTTTTAGGCTTAGTGAAATAGCCTCCTGAACTTGGACTAAATTGACAAGTGACACCCCAAACTTTCAATTGTAACAGAAATCTCTCTGTACTTGCAAAATTGGACAATTAACTTCGTAAAAGCTCTCAATTGCAACAATTAACCCCCATATCCGGCATGGTCTAATTGCAGCTAAAAAGTGGACTACACACGCGACACGTAGCAGCTTGTTGTTGAAAAGTCAAATATCACATGTGTAAAAAAATTAATAAAATTTAAAAAAGAAAGAAAAGAAATAAAAAAAATTAACTCATTTCCTTTTTTTTCCCTTTTTTAAAGAATTATGAGCCAAAAAGTTTATTAGAAATATATATCACTTATTTACAAGAGTTTAATATTTAATATTCAAAGTCCTCCTCCAAATTTTTTTTAATTTTTTTTTTTTGATAAAGTCCTCCTACAGTTTAACTAATAACATAGTATCACATTGGCCTATAAGTTAAACAGTTTATTTCTACAAGCCTATTAATTCCGGCCCAACTTCACCATGAATTTAGTAAAATTAGATGAATTGGTTTTGATTCTCTCATTTTGTTCATGTTAGTAGAAATTATTGACTGAATGCTTTTAGTACTTTGGGGTGATTATACAACTTTTTATGACAAAACGATACACGTTGTTTTTTTTATGTTCGCAAATGGCATTGTTTGCTTCAACCAACATGTTTTCAGTGACATGAAGATCTAAAGTGTTTTAGATTCTATGTTGAAATAGTGAAATAAAATATTTGAATATAGAAAGTTGATTGAGCCGAAATATTGTAATACAATATTCTGGTCAAATATATATAATGAACATATGAGCTTCTTTAATCTCAACATTGTCTCGTGTCTACATCTTACTAATAAGTGTCACTTGCTCTCATTACCGCTTCCGATTAGAAATTCAATTCATTTCTCACTTTCATCGTAATTCCTTAAAAACACTCCTTACTTAGACCTTCCTACCATGACAATATTCACTTTAAATGGATTGTTATAAATGTTAACCGACTTTAATAATATTATAAAAGATTATTTTCATTCATAATTGTAGAGAGATGTCAAATTGGCGTTGGGTCTATTTTGCTATAGTATTCCATAAAATGAAAATATATCATAATAACTCATATCAATCACATCTAAGTTGTGACATATATTGTTGAAGAGACCCATTACGTTGTACTGCCTCATCCTTACATTAAAAATCTTTGAGGTGTTGTGTTGATAAGAATTTGTCCTTTAACTAACTAACTTCTATCAAATTGGCCCCTATTATGTATACTATCTAAAGCAATATCTATGTTGATCTCGAATAGTTTTGAGTTCAAATATCAATAGATTTAAATATTTATATGTGGAACTATATACATAATTTTAAAGGATAAAGATATATCACTTAGATAGATAAACATGTTCGTGTCGATCGAGTTTGAATATATAAAAATCTCATTCTAATCAAATCGAGTTATTTAAAGGTCAAGTTTGATTAGACTAAAAATAGAATGGAGCCACACATATTTTATGGGCCTTAACGGATATCCGAGTTTTATCTATTTCATATTAATTGATCTAAACGGATACTCGATCTATAACAAGTGTGTATCTGTATCGTAATCTTTTTAAACTTTACTTCATTAATTAGTATACATACAAAAATTACAAACATAAACAAACATTTTTACGTACGTTCGAAAAAACTATCAACAAAATCAAATAAACTATAATTATTATGTATACACATAACGGAAAAAGAACTACTTTGAAACTAAGCATTATATGTCGTCATTTCCATCATAAACCACACCACTGATACCAAACTCGAGTAAATATTCCGGATACGTCTTCGTCACATGTAAAAACTATACATTATTAACAACAAAAGCTTTAACCATTTTATTAGTGTCAAGATATCAACGTACCCTCCATGACCGTCCGATTAGAGAAGTTGCCTAACGATAGCGGAAGCAACAAGCGAAGTATCATGTAACAACTTATTATAACCCGAAAGAGGCGATTTTTTCCCGCCAAAACTATTTTCGCACGAATTAGCTTCAATGGCGGCATCATTCATACCGCCTTCCGCGAACTTAGGATCGCCTTTTTGGAGAGCTTCAAGGGCGACCGGAATATTGGCAGTCAATATGACATCATATTTCCTAGCACAATCTTTCAAAGGTTTCTCCAATTCAGGCCTTTGGTTACTTATTTGTTTGATGAATTGGACTGATCTTGTTGTCTTGCCCTTCAATAAATCAACCATTATGAGGGCTAGTCCGGTGACGTCGGAGGTGGAGCTTCTTGGATCGGCGGTGAGATATTTCAGGCAAAGATCATAGTATGGTGTTTTTTTGCATGTTTGAGAGATTGTGTTTGAATTTGATTGGACAGTGTTGGAGTGGGTTAGGAGGAGAAATAATATTGCCAAGAAAGTTGTACGGATAAAGAAGGAAAAAGAAGTCATTGGGAATTCAAGAATGGGTTGAATTTTGGGTTATTTATTTGTTGGTTTGAATTTGGGTTTTCTTGATTGATTGTGGGTTGATTCTATTTATATAGGTATATAATAGTGGAGTGGTGGGTCTTAGATATTAGAAGTAATCATAGATAAGAATTCATCTACGGAGTATTATAATACTTTAGTTCAATGCTATAAATATATGACCATTATAGTTAAGATCGCAGTTCGCTTCTTCTATCAAAAAAAATAAATCGCAGTTCGTTAGCTTTAGTCGTTCGTTCTCCTATCATTTGCTCACCAACTTCCTTTGATCTTTCATTGTTTGGAAGGTATCCGCTCCATTTGCAATCTTACTTCACTAGAGACGTGTCTTTAATGGGTATATATAATTCGTTTGTACCAATCAATATCATAAAATGAAAAAAAGAAAAAATTCAACAATTTATAGGAATAAAATCTCGACCATTTATCTATATTTTTAATTTGAGATCATTCTACTTCATCGTTACTTCACAGGACAAGGGTGGAATAAATATAGACATGGATGAAACAAATGTAGATGCGAAGCTTTCTAACTGTCAAAATCACATATACTAGAGTGGTTCTAATCACCTCGTCTCTCTAGAGAGTGAGTTGCTCAACCTTCTCAATCTATTTACCAGTACTTAAGAGAATTCAACCGAGTATAAATTTAAATGCTTTCATTTCAGGAAGCCCTTAGTTGGGTTAAAATATCGGGTTTGGAGTGTGTTGGTGGAGCCCTATGTTTTGGTAGTTGTTCAGTTGATGACACACTCGTTAGAGGTTATTTCGTTCCTTAATCTTATAATCATAAATTGTATTCTTTTACTCAACGAGCTTCATAATAGCTTTATTATTAAAGGCACCGCTGATAATATGACATATCGTTAGAAATATCTATCTACATATATAATTATTGTGGTAAACAGTTATCTGTCTTTCTAACTTTCTTTTTCCTAATTTGTTGATTCATCTTGATAATACTACCTTTTGTTTAAGAAAAGAAATGAGTGCTCAATCTTCACTCAAGTGACTCTTAAAAGGTCACTATCCAAGTAGGGAAGGATGATAAAAATCAAGAAATCGTAGCACACTAGAATTACATAGATTGGACATATATAGACAAACCCACCGATCATTAAAGGACAAACTTCAAAACAACTTTCGTAATAATCTTGAACTAATCAATAAAAATAAAAAGATAATACTATATTCAAAATTATTTAAAAATTATATCAAACATTAATTTTTCCTTCTCCTCATATAACAGAATATAATATCCAAAAGACATGAATATAATATTTGAGTTTCTTGAATTATGCTTCAACTTACTAATATAAAAATCTCAAGTATATTTTTCTATTAGGTTAAAAGCAAAATTGTATAATAATAGAGAATATTTTTGTACCTTTCACATAATTAGGATAAATAAGTTGAAACAAAATATACCATATATGGGCCAAAAGGATTAAAATCTGGAAAAGATGGGTCAGGATTGCAGATATTGATGAATTAATGTTAATCCATTTGCATGAAAAAGTACTATATTATGGATATGAGAAAGAGACAAGTGATAACTCTTTCTTATCTTCGTTATATCATAAATTATTTTGCAACACAGCTCATCCCTCAACTTTTATCACTCATTTTCAATTCAATAATTTGATTTTGGAATAGAATAGCAATAATTTATAGTAGAAGAGTATATTATAAGGCTCTTGATTCTTTTATTTTGTGGTTTGGCTCTCTAAATTGAATAATGTGTATTGTTTCTATCAAATTTTCATTCTTGTAAAATAGCACTTACCATTATATATATTGGACCTAATAAAAGATTAGTCATTCTGCACGAAGAAACTCTAAAGTCGATTTTATATAAAATGTGTTTCTTGTTGATGCGTCAAAAACAGTTTAAGCCCTTTCCATTATTTCTCAATTACGAGTGTATGAGTTTGATGGTACATATTAAAACTCGTTTAACATACTTTTACATCGTAATTATTTAATTACATTTTTCATATGAATAAAAGTCTTTGCTTCTAATATTTGTATATAAACTAAATATTAAAATTTGTCAAAAAAAAAAAAAAACTAAATATTAAAATTGGTTGAAAATGATTAGCCATTTTATATACCCCTAAAATTACATATTTTACCGTTTAAAATGAGATTATTTTGCATACTTCATATCACAACTAATTTTATATTCATGATTTAAGTAAACATATATTGAAAATATTAAATATTGACATCATTAATTTAGCAAGCTATATAACTCTTTAGTATACAATAACAATCTTATCAGAAAGTTGGGAAGATATGAAGATAATTATAATAACTAAAGATTTAATTAATTTTGTTTCGGCAAGTTTGCCATACCAAAAACAAAGAAACGTATATAAACGAATGTGTAGAGCAATCATGCAAATTTTAGGATATAAAGTGAAAAGGCAAACTGATATTTAAGATTCATAATTATCAATTCCTGCTGTTATTGCGTATGCAGATGTTATCACCACTCACTTTTTGTGCCTTTTTCTTTTAGAATAGTAACTAACTATATCCCATATCTTATCTCATTTTGATATTTTTATGAGACACTTTGTGCTCTCATTTTTGTAGAAGAAATAGTTAGCAAAAGACATCAAATGAGGAGCTGAAAAACGGACCTTACTTTGATATTTGAGTAAGTAAAATTTCGAACAAGACGATTGAACAATAGAATTTTAGAGTAAAAAAGATGTTGATTGTGGTTGTGTAGCTTCTTGTTTTACTGGTAAGATTTCAGGAATATTTGGAAATGTAATCTTTTCTTATATCTAGCTATCTGGACATATAATGTAAGGACGTGGATGAGAGATGCATTTATTAGGACAACTCGATATTGACATAATTTAAGTGTAAGTTTTAGAATCGCCAAGTAGACATGTTGAGGGGTTTTATCTTTCATCATTACATAATCATATTGATCCACCATACGTGTTATTTTATTCGCCTATTAAATACTAGTAACCTTATTCAGAACTTATCTTATATTTTAAAGAATTAAGGATCAAAATTGAGATTTAAAAAGCTAAATTTGTTCAATTTTGACTGTAATGTGTTGTTAATAAAAATAACTAACTCCAAAATTACCTCAAAGAGTTAACATATTTGTCATTTAAAATTCAATTTAGTAACGTGATTCTCCACCATTGTTTGATTATTTCTCAAATTTCATACACATCTCAAATTATCATGAATATATAATGGGTATTTCACGTACATTTGAAATATTTATTTGAAGATCCATAATAGTGTAAACTAACTAAAAGATGTAAGATGAATGTAAATTTAATTAAAAAGTATGAATTCTTATCAATTTAGAATTCTCCAATAAGATCCATTTCTTATCAAAATGAGAAGATATTGCAAATTAAAAGGAAAATGATTTTGTCAAAACTCATTGTTTGATCTTTATATTTTGAAAAACTCACTGTAACGTCATTATCTTTTGTCATAATAAACTCTTTAGACTTTTTTATCTATTTTTTAGATTCTAAATATAATATATTTTAACTTTCAAGGCTTCCATACTGCAATACAAAATAACCTTGTGATTTTGTTATGTCATATTTATCTATGCTGAAATATAAAAGTTATAAATTTAAAAAAAATAGAAAAAGGAACTAAAAAGTTATTTATAATAAAATATAACAACCTTATAATAAGTTTTTTAAAATATGAATACTAAACATTAAACTTGACAATCATCAGAAATAATAAATCATTTGCCTTTAGAACAAATAAATAAAAAGTAATGTAATTTTTCAATTCCTTTTCCGTCATAAAACATTTTGAATTTGAATTGTTGAACCTAACCGATTGATTGTACCCCACAAACATCCAAATCAGACCCAAAAGAGAATTATCAATCTTATCCAACTACTCGAGTCTCTCTAAAAAAAACAGTTCAATAAATAGATAATAAATTGGATTTTTGTTCTCTTAAGAATTCTTTTAGGATTTTCAGAATCTGTGCTCTATTAGAATTAAACAAACCTCCAATTTTTTTTGTATATACAAATTCTTGCCATATAGGGCTTTCCTAGAAGTTCATAGTGTTCGAGATAACTGAGAAATTAAAATGTAAAAGATGTACGAGACAGTTCACCCTCTTACACACAACAATCTTTAAACCCATATACTAGAAATTAGAGATTTTGAATCAAACAAAGTTCTGGATTTTTCACCGGAAAGATCATGTAACTTTTGAAAAAGTGTTAAGAAAGACACATGGAGAGTTGAAATAGAGAATCTACGTAAAAAACACATTTAGTTAGGATATCCTCCATTAATAAAATAATAATAATAAAAATTAGTATCCAAAGAAATAGTTATAATAGAAACACATTATCATGAGTTATCATATTATAATTGTGTTATATGATTCATATATTTCACGGGTTACATGATATTAATGCAACAAGAATGGTAACTATATCATATGGATTGTGATTGTATATTATATTGTGGTGTTATGTATTAACAGCCTTACCCAAAAGGTAGGTAGCTTTACCAAATTTCAAACTCGAACTAATTAATCGGCATAAGCAGTCGGTATTAGAGAGAGGATACCTCGAACACGAAATAAGCCAGAATAGGAAGTTAGCAGTTAGTATTAGAGAGAGGACACTTGGTGTAAGTCGGCTACTACCTCGTAGGCCAACTGGCCCGAGCAATGGGTAGCTTCGAGGAGGATTCAACAATATTGGCCTAGTCCCAGTTCGTTCCCGAGGCATTTAGCATCTCCATTAGTAGCCTCATAGCCAACCAAATAACCCGGAAGATGTCTCGAGTACGCAGGAACTCTTGCCTTGTCATTATTGTCAACGATTTTCCAGCATGCTTTCATGCCCTTCTTCTCCTGCCCACTTTTGTTATGAGCATAATTCGTAGGCAGTTCGGATGCGTGGATAATTGATAATGACATCTTTCTAGGAGTGTCATGGTATCCATTGCATATATTTGTTAAGAAATTCACTTCAGCGGCTTCTATATCTTTGAATTTACTCCTAGTAGGATTTAGACCCCAGTAGAAGGCGACGCTTGGTTTTGATGTATCCGTTGTGTCAACGTATTCTATCGGGCACGGGTCGCAAAAGCCCTGCAGCAGCTCAAGCTGGAAGGTATATAAAAGCACAAAAATGGTGAAAATCATTAGAAATGAATAGCAAGTATCAAATAACTGATTCATTCTGGCCTTAATAATACATATCACATGATTTATATCTTTCCAATTTGCACTCAAACACCTATTGTTCTAAATTGTCATTTCTAGTCCCTTATTTCCGAGTGAGCGGTAACATATCCTCAACATGCCATTGGCATTGAGCTGGCAAAAGGCAATTTTAAGACATTTGAGGCGGGGGAACAGTCTTTTTAAGCAAGTTGAGGTGGAAGAAAGGGCGTGTTGCAAGTTTTGGGGGGGTCGTTGGGCGTTGGAGTGCAAGTTTTGGGCATGTATTAAGCCATTTACTTCTGATATTACTCTCATGCATTGAGCATTCCGGAATATTTAACAGAAATAAAAATATAAATGTAATTGTTACTCCACTTATTCTCTACAAACTGGGAATTGCAGAAACTAATGGTAGTTTGGCGCTAGTTAACAACGTGAAAAGTTTCATTTCTGTGATTGTTTTACCTTAGTCTAGTTGCTACGTTTGAAGACAATAAACTTCAACATGAAAAGGCAAGTAAACTACCTTGAGAAGTAGACATCGGAGTCGTGACTTAACCCAACCCACCCAATCTGCAAGCTCATCTTGATGAGAAGCTGCTAGAAAAACCTTGACAAATCGGCTATACTTCTTTGTATAAGGAAAAGGGTCGAACACACTTTTCCAAACAAAATCAGGCTTCAAAACATCCTGTAATGCCACGAAAACGAAACAAGATTATTCGTCGGCAATCTAAGAAATCAGTCTAAATGAGTACTCATAATTTAGAACACAATCAGACTAAACGACAGGCAAATATACCTTGGTCAAACCATGGCCTCGGAGAAACTCTGCTCTGATCTTGTAGAATGTACTTTTAGTGATATTAGAATGGCAGTACCCATTTTGACCATATGGCAAACATATGGGCATGAAGGATCGAGACTCGTTAACATTTCTATCTAAAGATGTCGTTCCAACTTGCAGAATTACGGGTGTAGGCCAAGGCCAAGTGGCAAATGTACTAAAGAATGTTGATAATAGCATACTGATACTGGCACTTGGATGATTTTGACAAATAAAAGCAGCTAAAATTGCAATATGAATTCCTCCTAGAAAACCATTTAACTGCAGAAAAGAAAACAAGTTCAAAATATGGATAATGGATTTCGTAGAAGAGCTATTATATACCCCAAGGCGAAAGCACAACATTAAAGCAGATTACACATACATTACCGTACACTCCTCGCCTTTTTGCCCATAGTTTAACACATCGTAGCATCGATTGGAAGTTCTGAAATATATAATTTGTAAACCACATGAGATATGCTAACACTAAAACCGTTTTAGCAGTAAGTGCCTACCCTATATAGCTAAGTTCTTGAGTGGAGAGAATAGATTAGGTCCTACCTCCAAGTTCGGAACCAACTGAAGAATCTGCTGATTTGCGAGTACTCCGGATAGACTCTTCCAGCTGGTTTCGTCAATATTCTTCAGGAAGAAGGGATTGAGCACATCCAAATTCTGCAGTTGGTAGACCAAGCCTCAAGAAAGTTAACAATACAGGAAAACAAAGCACACATTAACATTTTCGGAGCAGTAGAATGTTACAAGGGACAGTTCTTAAACAAATTATGAGATACAGCTACCAAATTATCTATAAATTACAGCAGTGCTAGTATTCAGTGGCAAGGTTTTGATGCTCACATCAGGAATAGCCAATAGTTTGAGCTGAGCATACGGAAGATCAACAGAAATCCCATTGAATTGAAAGCGCATTAGGGGAACTTTCGCATCCTTCACGCAATGTATATCCGATACTTCAGGTCTGCTTTTAAGCATGTTTCGCAGAACGATAAAGAAATCGTCCTACAAACAGTACAATAACAATTTGTATCAAACACATAACTGGATCCAAATGACAAAACAAAGTATGCGAAAAACGAAAACACAAACTTACAGCCATAGTAGCAAAGAACGGACCAACACATACAGCATCAATATCAGATTCTGGACCGTAAACCTGGACACAGATTAATCATACAATCAATCATCAATGTAAGGTTCAACTAAAACGAAACTGCAAAATTACAGAACTTACACCAAGTCCATAGGATCCATAAGTCAATATCGTGGCTGATGTTTCTGCAATCTGTTCCCGACTAAGTCGACGCTGCCACGCAACTCTCTTAGCCCATTTCGACACAATCTGGAATCAGATACCGAAATTAGGCATAACAGAACATCAAGTTATGAAGAAAGGAACATCAATTGAAATGCCCTAAATTCACCTCCTTAAGACTGGAAATTACATTCCTCCTCTTCTCCTCCTCTTCTGCAGACGGTAACAGTCCCTCATTATGCATGAACTACACAATAAAACAGAAATCATACTCATACATACATTCCCGACAGTTAGTTTAAGCATGACTTGATCCGGCTGTCAAGCAGTCAAGTCAGGATTCACGACACCGAATTTGGTAGTTGGGAGATTAATGGAGGTGCGGGTTATAGGGAGTTTACGGGAACAACGGAACAGAAATGGGAATGATGGAAATGAAAGTTAAAAGTTAAGCTTATTTGGAAGGTTTATGGAATTGATGGAAGGTGAATGAATGTAAATTAGTTAAAATGTTTACGTTCTCTCGAGTTTAATGGAATTAAAATGTTAACTCGTAAACGAGTTTAATGTAAACTCTCAATAAACATCATTTAAAAATCTATACATTACATTACTCACGTTAACCTCCATTAATCTCCTCCGAAACACGAGAAGCTTACCTTGAGAAGGGAAATGCAGGATGATGATACATCCTCCATCGGAAACCACAATGGAGGACAACGGAATCCGCAAGGAGCTAGGACAACAGGCGGAGGTTGATTGTAGAGAACGTGAAAGTAAAAGCTAGGGTTTAGAGAACAAAATGACGTGTCAACAACAGGAATTAAAGGTAAATTATAGAGAGGAGGCGGCGGCCTAAGAAAGACGACGCCGTTTCGGTGATTCCGGGGAACATTTGCGGCCATACATGAACTCCGTAAAAACGTTTTCGGATTATGAAAACGGTGCGTTTTAGAAGGAACGGGCGGAGTTTGGTGAGTTTGAAGATGGAGATGATTCAAGTATGAGATGACTGTTTTTGCTGTTTTGAAATTACAGAGACATTGCTGACACTTTACAGCTGGAACCACACATCTCCGTTTGCCACGTGTTATATCCTCTGACATGGCTCCTTATTTTGTCTCTTATAGCTCCACGCCTCATATATTTTTAGTTTCACTACCAACATTTTTTTGAGAGGTTATTTGTTTTATATAATTTGTATCAATTTGAGTTTTAATTAATATTTATAGATTATAATTATCAATCATATTACTATTACCATTCAAAAACAGATAAATCATCTATTTTTATTATGGCAAATGATATATACAGCTCAAAGAGTTGTATATAAGCATTTATTGCTTTCATGAATTTGTGTGTTTTCAATAAAAAAGACTTATAATTAAAAGTTAAACATTAGTTTGTATTGGGAATGTAATATTCTATTAATGATGGTATTAGTTTTCATAAAAAATGACTATATGTATCAATTACTTTTTTTATCAAAAATAAATTTGCGGCCAACAATCTATTTATATAAATGTACAACGGGTTCACCCTTGTGCTATTTAGGGTATAGTAAAAAAATAAAAATTTTGTTGTATTTAAGCGAATATGTTAACGGGTCGTTGCTACAAGTTTGTAGGGTATATAAAAAAAGATTTATTAACGGGTTGTTACTAGGGATTTTAAAATATTATAACCGAAGGTTAACGTATAACAATACATTTAAATCTTTCATTTGTTTTTTTTCCATTAAATTTAGTAATATTTTAGAGGGTTAATTTTTATTATTTTTAAAATATCATAAGTTTTATCATTAATTACTGTTTTGAAAACCTAAATTAGTGGTGATTTATTAATGCCTCATTAATACTAATTGGTCTTATATACAGCCCATAGGGCTGTATATATCAGGAAGCATTAAATTTTGTTATAGAGATTTAAATTGGTATCATTTTTTATCGAGCTTAAATTAGCACTATCTGTTGTACATTAAGCCCAAATTGATATGTTTGTAAAAATGTCCTATTTTTATACTTAATCAACTTTATTTTATATTAAAATCATGAATAATTATAATTATAATTTCTATATATGTTAGTTACATTAATTTTGAGCTGCATGTTTTTACATAGGAAATATAATTTTGTTTATAAGAAAATAACTCAAGATAAGCTACATGCGTCACGAAGTGAAGAGTCAGAATTTCAGTTAACCAAAATAAGACCAACTAGACACACTCTAACTAAAGTGGAACACGATATAACTCAAGAATAGCTACATACGTCACAAAGTGAAGAGCATGATAAGACACTAGAACACACTCTGGCTAAAATGGAATGCGCTCTTACTGACGTATCAACGACTATATTGGTTTAGCGAGCAACCATATTCATTTAGCGATCAACATGGGTTACACATTTTAAATTACACAGTCGTAGACTAAAAGACGACAATTATGAATGAAACCGCCAAACTCTTGACAAATCGTCATTACTATTATGAAGCGCATCAGCAACATTCTTTACATCTACTGCCATCACCATAGTATTCATATAAGCAGACATATCTTCTGTATATGGAGAAAGAACTAGACAGTACAAAAATTTGATTTCACATCAACTATTTAGTATCAACTTTTTTTATATATATCAACATTACAAAACTAAAATCAGACAAAAAGATTCATCTCAGCTTGTGTCCTCCTCCGCAGTTCCTCGATTCGTTGCATCAAATTGGTCTTAAACTCCGCCAACGACTCCCTAAATTTATCAATTTCACAACTCTCAACATCTTCCGCAGGCTTTTCCCACCAAAACTCGCCATTGCTTTCTTCGCCAGCCATAGAAGTCGAAACAGTATTTTCAGCATCTTCCGCATAAACTCTTTCGATTACGTTATTCACAGAAGGATTTCCGAAGGCATACGCCCTACCGAATGGGGAAAATGTAAAAACAGCAGCATCGATACCTGAAATCGTACAGAACTCCTCAACTTTTTTGAAGAGGCCTTTACGGCGTTTAGTGAATGTCGTCTTGAGCTGTAATTTACCCTCTATTTTTTTTATATCAATCTTCTTCTTCCCTCTTCCTTGATACAATCTTGCCATATTCCCTGCAAAAATAATTATGTACAAGGTAAATTATATGAAAAATAGTATGTTTAACTAAAGAACCATGGGGATCCCCGCCCTGTCCCTGAACAAATCCCTGTTGGAATATCCGAAAAATACCCAATATTGTACATATTTCAACCATTTAACTTAACCAAAAGTTGAATCATTCCTTTTGCCTCACACTTATTGGAATAGAATAGCCCTTTAACATACAATGCATCCTAATTATATTCTTCTATAATACAAACAAACAATTAAAAGAAATAAAGAGCAGAGGATACAATTCTGGAGAAAGAATTATGCAATCAATGCTGACAATGGCGTGGCTAAGTTAAAGAGCATCAATTGGACTAATATACTAACCTTAAGACAAGAGGGAATGACGTAGAACGATCGGGTCCAACTTCTTTTTCTGCTAGACAAAATAACTAGACAAGTAGCAGCTTCTTCACTTGGATGGAACTGAACAAGATTTATAGAATCTGGATTGATGGAATAAAAAGAGTTCAAAATCAATACAAAATTAACATAGTAAATATTGAGCTACTCAGTCAAACGAAAGCAAATTATAGATCCTAGTTAACTTTGAGCTACTGAGGTTCTCGCCGTCAGAGAGAACAAATCGGTTTTCTCAAAAGAACTATATCGTATCAGTCTATCAGAGAAACGCTTCCAAAAGCTACTGCTGTTACTATAAATTGCTTTGAAGAACTAGTTACTGAGGTCATAAACAATGACCTCAAATCCAAATTCAAGAATCACTTAAATTTAGGTTTCCTTTCAATGACTCTCTACCAAATGCATTCTTGAAAAGATATTACACTAAACAGTAGTTAAAGATTCCTAAAGAAACCAATCAAGAAGATTGATAATGTTGTTAGGGTTAGGGATTTCAAAATCAAACAATGTAGAGAAAAATAAACAAGAAATCTACCTGTGGATGAAGTTCAAGTCCGTCGAATGAAGAGAAGAAAAAGAACGGAGAAAACACAAAGTTGGAGAAGAAATGGAGGCGGATAGAATAATGTCGCCGCTCACTGATCGGTATTTTCAGTGATTGAAACTGGAAGAGGCGTCTTCTAAATTAGGGATTTGGAGATTTGATGAGTAAGTTTGTTTCATTAGCTATTTATAGTTTTGGGATCTGTCACCCGAATTTATTACCGGAGAGCATAGTACAAAGCCTTAGGCTAATAGTGTGAATGTTTTCTATCAAAAAAAAATAAAAATGGTGTGAATCTTCAAAAATTAGTTGTGGAATTAGTCGGATATTAATTGAATTTAGAGTGTCTGAGTGAATTTAGAAAGTTTTATTTGCTCCAAATCAAATTCCTGATTTTGAAATGTCTAAGCGGTCAGACGATTTTCGTTTATAATAGTTTTACTGTATATAGCATTTAATATAGAATCGAGGATGTAATGATGAGCATACAAGTTGATATAGTTTTTTTTCTTCAAGGACTAATGTTGATTTATTCCTAGAATTTATTCATAAAAAATTAGTTTTTATAGTCTGTGTACTAAAAGTTGTTAGATGTTAATCGAAAACAACCAAAAACCTTCTAAAACTAATCAGGGGTTAGTCGGAAAGCTAGTTGAGGATAGATTGGCTTTTTAGTGGCTAGACAAATTTAAACATTTCACTAGATCCAAATTGAATCCTCGATTTTGAGCATCTAAGCAGGATTCAAATAATCAGGCGGCCTCCTTTTTAGAATCGAGGATCTGCATATGAGGAAACAAACCAATTTTTATTCACTTGCAAATAGATTTACCCATAACAATTACAATTTGTTTTGCTTATGAATTTCTACATAGAATCATCGAATATGAAAATTCTTTCTGAACATAATATGTTTATTTGTCCAAACGGATCAAGCTCATTCGTACTTCTGTTGAAGCCTATTAAACCAGTTGAATCCAATGACAAGTTACACTTGACTTGAGCTCCCGTCTCTTTATTATGGTTGTAAACGGGATGGAGATTTATGCGAATGAGTCACAAATGGGTTAAGCCCATTAATACCCGTTGATGGCCATTCGAAGAGACCAATCATCTCAAGAGTTCTCTCTTTTGTGAACAAATTTTAATATATGAAAAAGTTATCGTGAGAATGATAATGTCATTTTCCTTGACATGTCGAGTAGAAGTTTTTGAATGTTTGATACAATAATAATGAATCTTGCTAGTGCTTATTAGAAAAAAATAAAATTTTGCTAGTGTAAGACGAGTATATCCATTTAAAAGTATCGCGAGATATATGTATATCTCACTCAAATACCAAAAGCTTACAACTCGAAAATACGAAAAAATTCTATTTTATGAGATCAAGTTCCAAACACAACATATAAAGTTGTATTTTATACTCAATATTCATGTAAACTCCAACTACACCCACTAAAACTTAAGATACTCTCTCATAAGTTGTTGGATTTCATTTTCTTTTAATCAAACGTATGCGGATTCGAAGAATGATGTATAGTTCTAGAATCAGATCGGGATTGAAATCAACTATCCGGACCAACATTCCATTGAATTTATTCACACATTAACATTTAACGTAATAACTTTATTGAAATCATACGTTAACTTCACTCATTTTTCCCCAAATAAGCTCATTAGTCATTACTTACGGCTAATCAATGAATCAAAGTAAAACATGAAAGCGTGATCAAAATAGAAGCGCAAAACCCAGCAAGAATAACAGAAAATGTCCCCGAAACCCATATAGACACGGTGTCTAACACGAACACATACATTAATTCTTAAACATAATCTACGGACACGAATACGTGTACGAGTATGCTAGTAAGAAGGAGTGTCTGTGTGACCTAGTTGCAACGGAATCAACAAAATCTCATGCTCGAATTTCGATCGAAATAATCTAAATTTAAAATCAGAAGATATAATCAAATCAAGCAGCTGAACATTTACAAATATACAAACCCTAAATCAATCAGAGAAACGAAAAATCGCCGGAGATGAACTCCGATCAGAGAGTACAACCGCAAAATAGGAAGAAACAGCAAAGCATAGTAACTAAAGCTACAGATTCTAACACCATAACAAAACTCCATACCGCATCATCTATTGAGAATTCCAGCCATCTCCGAGTCCACGCCGTTGAAAAATCGAAGTCCGGCCACTGGAAAATGGTTGTCGGCAACGAGAATCCGAACTCCGGCCACCACCGGAAAGCTGAAGCGTACCAGCTGAAACTCATGTCGCCGTTGAATTGAATTGAAGGATTGAGATTTGAATTATTGTTAATTAGAAAGTGGGATTTGTTAATTTAGGACGTTATCTAATTTAACATTTGAGATATCCAATGAAAAGCTTACACGTCATCTAATTTAATTGATGTAGAGTATTTTTTATAAAAATAATCAAGAAGACGGAAAACTTCTATTATCGACGAGATACAAGTCGTTCAATAAAATTAGAGAAACATAAAATGATTGGTGTAAATAAAAAATGCATATAAATGTCACAGGTTTATTAACCAATTTTATTTTGCTCATTCGTTAAAAACGACAGCTTGCCAAATTTTCAAATGTTCATGCTTAGCTCAACTTGTTTCGAGTTTGAGCTCAAACTTCTACTTACAAATTGCAATATTGTCATTCATTATTATATCCACATATTTTTAAATAACTTAATAGTTATGTTTGTAAGTGAACTTAAGAGCAAAATTCGTAAACAAACTAACTACTCATAAATAGTTACTAGTTTCTTGCTATTATGTTGGTAGAAAGATTCAATATTCGTAAATGAATACAAAAGTATAAAGTTTTAATTTTAAAATTTTCAAAACTAAAATTCATTTATAAACTTTTTAACGAAACATGCTCATAAGCGTTTGAGTAGAATTTTATTGTGCTTATAAGCTTTTCCTATTTAAAAGTTAAACTTTAAGATCATACTTCAAAATCAGCTTCTATACAAATCGAACTGCAAGATGATTGAGGTTTTATATATAGCAAAAACACAACCGCTCATGAGTGACTAAACTTAAATCCAATAAATTACCATAAATTTTAAAACTCATAAGGTATGCATAAATGTATATTTATTTACCATAAATGTATTCCTTTGTCATAAATTCTTGGTTTGGTAAGTGCTACACATTGAAATATCTAAACTTTTGACCAAACAAGTGCAGTTGACTTATATGACAAATAAGAATGTATCTACTACAGTATTTGTCTTCTTGCAAGATTTTCAAAATCATGTTTTATTTTTGGCTTCATTGCTAAGTTTTGTACAATGCACGCTAATCATGCCATTAACTTCAATTAGAGATGCTTTCTTTTCCAATCATAGAAAAAAAAGATTTATAAATTTTTTTTTTAAAAAAAGATTTATAAATTTTTTTTTTAAAAAAAGATTTAGAAAATATCCATAGATGAAACATAAAGGGTCCAAAACTATAGGAACCCTAGAATTTTAAACCCTTTGATGGCTCTATGTTAAACAAAAATTCACAAAATAATACAAGTTCGTTTACAAAATTATATTAAGTATTACTGATCTAATAAATTTTATCTTTAGAATTTAAAACCTTTAAAATTTAAAACAATCTTGTAGTAAAGCGTTTTTTCTTTTACAGAGTCACATCTCAGATTATACGTGTTTCGAAACATCCATAATATATACTTGAAACTATGTTTACTGTTATTAGGTTTAAATACTTTTCAAATGCAATCTTACCGTAAACTTTATCTTTCATGATGAATTTGGAAAACTGAAGGTATCACGTACCTCGTTCATCTTCTAGTTCTCCTTACACTATAAGAAACTATTAAAATGATACCAAATGTTACGAAATTAGTTTAGCTCGACTTAAATTGTATTGAACAATAAAAATTGGTGTTTAAGTAATATAATGTGAGTTATCTGAACATATTTATATAGCTTTAAAATGTTATATTATAATATCGAGTTGTATTCTTACATTTATCGTATGTTAGGGTTAGTACATCAAAAAGCATAAAGTGTTAGTATGGTGGTTGGAAATCTTCAGAGTTTAATCGAAATATATTCGAGGATTAGTTGGAAACTAGTATGACTTTGAGCACTTAAACGGTTTAATTAGTCCAATCAAAGTCTTGATTTTGAGCTTTTAGAAGTTGAAGACGTCCTTTGTTTTAAAGTTTAGGGGAATCAATTTTTGTTTGTTTAATTTGGAAAACTTATGAATTCATATTTTGTATAGATGATTCACATGAACATAACAAAAAAACAAAAAACAAAAGCCCAATGGGCCTAGTTCAAGTTTGTTTATTGGGCCTTGTGATGATCCAGAAGCGAACCCTAACCCTAGATACCTCCATGAGTTTTCCCGCACGTGACTATCACCCGACTACAGAGAGGCGCCGCTATGAGTCTATCTTTTCAATAACCCCTTCCCTCTCATCTTTCCTACACCGTCCAATCCCCTCCACGTCACCAATCCGCGTGAATCTTCAAATCAACGGCTCAGATCAAGTTGCAGAGCTACTGGTACAACGAACGAAGAACCTCCTCCCTCCCCTGTGTTTCCTCTCCAAAAATCCCCCTCCCAAATTTTCCTTCCACTTTCCCGGAAAATTATTTTATTTTCTCGACTTAATTTTCTCGCCTCCCAAACATGAAGCAAGAAGGAGAAATATTCGAAGAAGACAAGGAAAACAGAGTTATAAACGTTGACGACGACGAGAACAGTACGGACGACGACGGCGGGAGCTGTGATCTTGTGGAAGTTTTAGGTGAGGAGAAGGAAGAAGATGACGACGATGATGATGACGACGTTGACGGAGATGACGGCGACGACGATGATGAAGATGATGACGAGGAGGATGAAGATGAGGATGATGCTGTCGAGGAGGCGGAAGAGGAACAAGGCGGAGTTCCGGTAGGAGAGCCACGTGTACACTCTGTGGATGATGATGATGAGGACGAGGATGGAGAAGTTGATGAGGAAGATGACGGCGGTGATGATGATGACGGTGATGATGATGATGAGGATGATGATGATAGCGAAGAGGAGGTAATATAACCTAACCTAATCTAATCTGTGGTTAAACGTTTAATTAGTTCGTTTTAGTTTAATTAATCGTGAAATCGATGATTTATATGCTCAGATCTGGTGATTTTGTGTGTTTTGTTTAAATTATCTGTTGAAATTAGCAGAAATCTGTTCATGTTCTTCTGGTTTTGCAGATCTGTGTTGTTTAAACAGTAGCGGAATGTTTGAATCTATGGTTTTCCAGTTTAGATTTCTCGGAAGTAGCGGATTATCGAATTTATTTGTCCAATTTGTAGTCGGAGAATCAATTTTCTCGGTCATATCTGCTGATTTGTTGCTTGATTATACGTTGCTGAGTAATAGGCTTTTGGATTCGAGTGATAAAACTTGCCCATGGTTTTTTGCTTAAATTAGGGTTTTTACTCCGAGCTCAATATATACTAGTGTTATTCCATGAAATTACTCGATTTTCGTAGATTTGTTTTAAAAAATTTGCGTACAGTCACTGTTCTTGTGAATTGGATGAATTGAACTGGCTCTTCTTTGTTTTTTGTTGTATCTCTATAATATAAACTATTTTACTCGATTTAGATGTTTATTCGGATGTGTTATCAGATCTTATGATTTATATTCTCCTTCTGATTTAGTAATTGGTGAAATTTCCGTGAGTAGTTTGTTTTGTTTGTTCTTGTATGATGATATTGTTCTGGTAAATTGATGAATCAATCTATGCTTTGATTTCTGTGTTTGTTTTCTGGATCTCTACTTGTTTCCTGACTATTTTGTGTATTTTGTTTTCTGATCTATTTTTGCATTAGGATCTGGGAACGGAGTACTTTGTCCGGCCTGTAGCTCGTGCTGAAGAAGAGGAAGATGCCAGTGATTTCGAGCCAGAAGAGAATGGTGAGGTTGATGAGGTCGACGAGGAAGATGAAGAAGAGGACGATGTAGAGGGTAGCAAGAAGGTCGAAGCTCCACCGAAGAGGAAGAGAACAAGTAAAGACGAGTCAGATGAGGACGATGAGGAAGATGACGAAGAAGGCGAGGATGATGAGAGACCACCCAAGAGGTAGGAGGGGGTGGGTCGTGGTTGGATGACTGACCATTTGATATATAAGAGGTCAATCTCTCTCTATCTTTTCTCTATCTTAAAAAAAAACCCATCTTTGTAGAAAAAGGAAGGATAGGATGCTTTTGAATTATTGTTTTTTTAGTATCCTGTATCATTAAGTTGCTGTAGTTGTAGGATTATATGTTTAATCTGGTAATGCATAGGCTTATTATTATCTTGGGGGTGATTTTGGAATTTGAAGAGCTACTTTAAGAAAAACAAATGGTTTACTTTAGACATTCTTCTGTCTTCTTTAAATTAATATGCACAACTGTTTATGTTATTTATTATTCCATTGGAGTGCTCAATGATTGCTTTTGTGTTTGATTGCTCGATCGGGTTGTACTCGTGTTATATCATCTATATTTTTATTGTACCATTACATGTATGATGGAGTAGCTCAAGTAAGTTGACTATCTTAGTCATCGGTCATGATGTCGCTCTCGTGTAAGTTGACTATCTTAGCCGTCGATCATTCTGTTTCAACATGTGGATTCAGATTATATAGTCTATCATTACAAGTGTACATAGAGTAAAGAGAAAAAGTAGATTGATGAACCCGGTTTTCTCTTGGGGAAATCTTAGGGAGACTTGCCTCTCTAAAGGAACACCTTTTGCAGGGTAATCTTTGTAATTTTAGGTGTTATGGGTTTTGTCATGACCATTTTGCCTTTTATGGTAATGGTATGGTACGAGTCATATTAATACATGCATGTCATACTAGTATTTGTGTTTGTATTGTGTGTAGACATCCCTACTTAAAAGTACTATACTGGATTTTGCCTTTAGAAGTGAGAATCTAGGCCTTACGGAATGACTTGTTATTTTCTTGAATTTGCTTAGCAATTGATCCATTAATCACCTTGCCTAAATGATAGTATATGTTTTTCTTAAACTAGTGAACTTTATGATTCAAAGTTTGATATTATTTTGTTCTGACAAGTGGATTTAAAGAGTTAATTATATCATTTTAAGTAAATTTAGATTGCTAAGGAGACTTTTTGTAAGTTGAAGGAGTTAATGTGTGGTTTGGATCGAGTTCAAGGAGCTCTTGGTATATTTTGCCCAAAATCTATATTTTGCAGATGATTAAATGATAATTATGTTTAACGGATCATCATAAGCCACTTGTATTGTCTCTTTGTGGTTGGAATTGGATATTGTTGGTTACATACGCAGGCAAAGGTGTCATGTTTTATTCTTCTTTTGATAATGCTGATTGGCCGAGCAAAATGCAATGAGACTGCAAGTGGAAATAATTATTCCTCGATAAAATTAAATTTAAAAATAATCGATGTTTATGTCCCTAAAGTTATCGAAGCAAGATTAATATAGAATTTAGTTTAATTTATTTTAAAAAACAAACGAACAAGGCCGTCTGTAATAATTGTTTATGAAGAGGGTACAATTGTAATATTGATTTGTATTGTGGGCAAATATCTAAATTAAGAATGGAATTGAAACCTCCATTACTTGAAAATTATAATGACACAATTTGTTGACTTTATCTATCCCCAAACAACTAAAAAACAACACGAATTTCCATCACTGTTTCTATGTTTGGTCTATGGAAAGAGAATTTGATGCCAAGACAAAAAAAAATACATTCAAAGCACCAAGAAATATTTATCATTTCAACAAGATTCCTTTGGGTTGCCATACGCTCTCATACTGGATGATATTGAATTTCAAAATTAATTGAATTAAATTGCTACAACTTGTATTGATAATTTATAGAAATTTTGACTCTCTAACATAATCGTGTAGTCGATATATAGCTAACTATCTTCTTGTAATATGTTCCATGTAATTATCACTTCGTATCAAACTATCAAAGTTATCATAACCGATAACAAGCTCAAGTAATAAACAGAAATTTAGTCAACACCGTAAAGCTCAGGGCTTAATCAACAAAAATCGGCTTTTTTTCTTCAAAATAAATTGAAGTAGTTTTTCCAACAGGATTAATATCATCATAAGAAGAAAATTACAATTTTTAAGGAACACAAAATGGCTACACAAATCTTACAGGGGTTGGAAAACATAAAATTTAACCCCCTAAAGCCTCCTGAAAATTTCTACTCCAAACCAAACCATTTCAGGTAAATTTGAATCCTCCGGCCGGAACATTAGGTTGGTTTGTACCGAAACTCAATTCTCCATTTGTTTCGCCATCATCTGCAATATTCTGATCTTCGTCTTCCTCCTCAATCCAATACCTTTCCAAAATTTTCACAGCCTTTTCATATATCTCATGGTTGTCATGGCTCTGCAGATTTTCGATTTTATCTACCCCCTCGCAGTCATCAATCATTTGTGCATACACGTTTACTGATGTAGTCCCTGTCTCCTTCTCGGTTTCGCCTGCCTTGAGGATGTTCTCTAGTCCTTCGAGACAGACTGTCACGATTCTTGGATCGGGACAGACGAGGAGATCGCAGAGAGGTTTAATGCTACCTTGACTCACCAGATACCTAACAAATAAACAAGTAGAACATACTTAGGACATTATGCATCTTTTGGCAGGGAGGGACAAAGGTAGGATCTAGATGATTCTCAAGAAGACATACCAAACTAGTTTTCAATCATCGGAATGTGATAACATGTAATTTCGCACATGTTTGATGTTTATTTTTAGTTTAGTTCGTAGTTTTCTAGCGTTTTAGTGCATTTTATTATATTTATCTTCACTTTAGATTTCGTTGAGTTTTTGTCATGTTTTGGCTCTTTTCAGGTGTTCTCTGGTCATATCGGTTCATACCCACAAAGAAGAAGCAAGTCAGGAGCAATTCCCCAAGTCGGGAAATGAAGGAAACAACAAGAACCACGAGACAAGTTCTGACCTTATTTTCCCCACCCTTTACAGGACAGTCAACTCAGCGAGTTCTTGGTGGTTTCCCGATTCCCAACTCCAAAAATCACTCCAGACCTCCTTCATTTGGGAAGACTACTAAGACCACCTCACTTTCAGATATATAGCATCAACAACAATGTTCCAGAAAAATAAGACTAAATCTATAAGAACGAGTGGAAAGGATTATAGGAACATACTTAATCTGTTCTTGGGATCCCCCGGAAGTGGCATTGGAAAGTGCCCATGCAGCCTCCTTCTTCACTTCAAATTCAGCATGTTGCAGCAGGTGTACAAGAGGAGCAAATATATTTGCCTCAATTATGGCCTATAGATGATAAGAACAGAAAAAATTATGAATAATTCTTTCTATTATTTTGGCAATATCTACAGACCGGAGAGGGCATTCCCAGTCCCTGTCCCAAATTTGGAAAAAAAAATAAAATCCTCATCCCCATTATGTTGGGAAATTCTGGGATAGGGAAAATCTGCCCCATTGACAATGACAACCCTAAGCATAAGATGGCTACCGTAAAAACCACAACAATACAAGAGATAAAGAAATATGAAGTATATTTGCTATTAGCATACCTGTATTTGAAATTTGTTCCCGGCAGTTATATTCGAAATTGTCCAACACGCTTCTTTCTTGATGCTCTTTTTGTAGTTTTGTGTAAGTAGCTTGTAGAGGCATGGAAGTACTTGATTGTCAATTACACACTGGTTTCATTATTTACACACGAGTCAGTTTTTCATCAATAACATGAATTATAAATTTACTGGATGCGAAAATCAGACATAAAAGAAGTTACAGCCGAAGCTGGATTCCCAGATACTTTCTCGAATAGAATTTCATCATGTGATGCATGAAGAGAATCGATATGAGCAGAGAAATAGTGAGAATAAGTACCTGCGTTTGACCATCATCGCCTGTTACAATATTCCCTACGGTTCTAAGTGCAGGTACAAGTACCGTTGTTGATGAATGACTGCAAAAGAGAAATTCACATCAACAATACTTAACTAGGAACCCCGTAATGTATCACAATGGACACCTATGTAAAAAATAATTACACAGAACTAAAATAAAAATGCATTTCCTTTATCTTATGTTACACGGAAACTGAAACGGACACCGAGAAACAATACTTGTAAAATATATAGGAAGGAAATGTACAGGAAAAAAAAGATGCCAAGGGTATATCTCTCTATCAAACAAATTTTAGTCAAGTGATAGACAAAAAAAAGAGAATTTTTCAGTTTAAAAGCTTGTGGGGAATGATCAAGAAAACATTAGGGATTACTTCTAAAAACACATTACATCCTAGGTTTCAAAATTCTAAACAACAAGTTTCCAATTTTCTTAAATTGCGGAAACTTGACGAAAAACATTTCTTACAGTTTTCTTTTCCTGAAAGGTTTCAGAAACATGAATTGCTTTAAAATCAAGATTTCTGTGGAACATAGCTTCTGTCATGTTTAAATGGTTTCAAATATTCAGGATGTTGCCATTAATATAGCAACAAACTATATGTCAAATGCGAAAAACAAGAAAGATCTGAAACAAAGTCGGGCTTGAAAACAAGCTTACAGTAGAAGTTCCACAAGTCGTGGAGTAATGCCAGCATCTATCACTGCCTGAATTTTGTCATTTGTGCCATCAGAAAGATAAGAAAGTGCCCAACAAGCATCAGTTAACACTTCGTCATCGGACGAGAAGATAAGGTGTTGAAGGGCTGGCAATGCAGGCTTAACCTGAAACAATGTAAACACCATATATGATTCTATTATAGGCATAAACAGACACAAAAATAGGATAAAATAAATCCATGGCCCTAGAACTATAGTGGTACTAACATTAATGTTAATAGTGATATAGTTCAAAGATCATTGATGTGTTTCTCCCCAAAAACTAAGAGCAAAAAGAGAAACTACTCACCATCTCGAATGGTGCAGGTGGCTTTCCACGGCAGAAGTTTGATAAAGTCCAAGTAGCATTTCTCAACATTGACAATTTTGAGTGTTCATTGAATTGAGCAAGTAATGGCATTAGAGCACCATTACTGAGAACAAGATCCCTACAACTCGGTGAGTCACCAGCAACATTACCCAATGCCCATACTGCCTGCTTATTCAGAATGGATGGAGTTAAAATAACAAGTTACTGATAATAAAGCAAAGAATAAAGAGTGTTTTTCCTCTAAATAATGCTTATTCCAAGGATATGTCCATGGGTAATGTTTGCTTAAGAAAATTTCCCATTCTCATGCTAAGTTTAACCGTGGTAGAGGGCATGCCAAAACTGGTGTTCAAATTACAGGTTTCAAATGCAAAGACCTCAGCGATTGAATAATCTGGTTTGTATCCGATGCCAGATATTGACATCTGAAACCGATATTTAACATCGATGTCAAATGTTAAAATAGCTGCTGAAACTTTCTCGATAGTACATACACTAACAATCCAATCATTAGGCCCGGGAAATCTTTTAACCAAGCATTACTCAAAGAATCTTCCTCTAAAGAGATAAGGCATTACTCTGAGGATAAATCTGAATAAAGACATCTTGGACAAAGTATAATATTTCATTTCATCAAACCTGTTCTCGGACATCATCATTTCCAGAGCCAAGAAGCTGCACAAATTTGGGGATAGCACCATGCTCAATAACAACCCGTGTGTGCTCCGATGTTCCAGACACAATATTTGTCAATGCCCATGCTGCCTCAAACTGATAAGGAATGAAAAGACAAAGCCTGATGGTAAATTCCATATATAAATTCTTAGCATGACGGACATAGTATAAAAAGTAGAAGAATCAGAAAAAGTTTGAATTTCTATACTTGCAACTGAGGCAAATCATGCCTATCCAAGAACCCCACGAAGTGCGGAACAACACCTGCTTTTATAACCTCGTCAATGGGAGGATATCTCTCTGCACGAGTAGAGGAAAATATACTGCTCAATAAGTTAACTACAAGGATAACAAATAAAAAAACGGCATGGGTAAAACTCTACAATACTCTAGGAAGAATACACTCAACATAAAATCGATGTCACATGTACAATTGGTTGGGTGTATTACTCTAGGAGTACGGAAAAAGTTCTGTAGCCGGGGCTTGTTAGCATTGATTGCATTACTATTTTACTCACCAATAGACAATAACTTTCTGAATTGAGTGGTTGCTTCCAATTGCAGTTGAGGATTATCAGCCAAAACTCCTTGTACCATTACCGGTAGATTTTCCAACTGCCATCAATGCCAAGAATTAACGAAACTAATCAAATTTCACTCTAAGCAAGACAATCAAGAATACATATTTCTTCAGAAGAAAACAAAAGTCGAACTCTTCCCGATTCTTGTTCCTTATGTTCAAATTACAATAGAGTTTCCAACTTCCATCAATGCCAAGATTTAACAAAACTAATCAAATTTCCTCTAAGCAAGACAATGAGCAAATCGCTTTTAGAAGAAGAGCTGAACTCTTCTGATTCTTGCTCATTAGGTTTAATTAACGTAATAACTCTATTTCTTCGAGCTATAGGTTCCATAGCTATCCTACTGTTCTAAGCCGTACAGGGTACCTCCGGTTACTACGCTATGGTCTAGTTCTAGTTCCATAACAATCCTACTGTTCTAGGCCGTAAAGGGAGCTGTTGTACTGTGAGAATCTAGTTCCAGAGCTATGGATGAATACGCGTTACCTTAGTTCTGGTATAAGCCCCTATGGGGTGCCTCTGTCTGGTGTAATGGCATCTGTAGCTATGGTATAGTTCCGGTTACGTAAGTAGATTACTTTCGGGCCTAAGTACTGTCTGTATTGGTAGTAATCAGCTACATCTTTAAACTTCATCCCTAATAATAACCTCATCTATCAAACTACGTTAGAACTTCTCTAAAATTTTCCCCAATCATGAACAACCAGAGATCTCTCAATAGAGCACAAAAATCAAATTAACAAGCATGAAGTTCAAAATCATCAATTTAGAACAACAACAAAACCTTTTTCTCAATTGCAACATTGAGCAAATCACTTTCAGAAGGTTCATGTCATAAGACATGGCTATGTTTTAAGCTGGCTGCCACAACCCTCCTCCTTCACCCAGGCTTGGGACCAGCTGTAAATGCCACTAAGTGACACTCAACCTAGTTGAAGTCTTCTGATTCTTGTTCTTTAGGTTTAAATTACAGCGGTAATCAATCAACTACATCTCTAAAGTTCAAGCCTACTGTCAAGCTGATCTTCTCTAAATTTTTCCCCAATCATGAACATACTTAAGATCTCTCAATACAAAAACAACAAAGCCTTAGTCCCGAAATGATTCAGAGTCGTGTAACCTGAATCATCATAAAGAACTGTAAAGCTCAACATAAATTCTCTCCGGCCACTCAGTCCAATCCAGCACCATATTTACCTCAATCCCTAACCTAAGATCTCTCAATACAGCACAAACATAAAATTAACAAACATGAAGTTCAAAATCATCAATTCTCAGTCCCGAAAATGATTCGGGTTCAGCTAACACAAAGCACCATAAAGAACAGTAAAGCTCAAGTCTGACATAAATAAAGAAGAAAAAGAAAACCTTTTTCTCAATAGCAACATTGGGTTGAGAAAGCTCAGGCAAATTCTGAGACTGAAGAAGAGCCCCTAACCCTTCTCTTCTTTTCTTAAGAAGACTATCCTCCCTCTTATTCTTTCTAATCTCCACCAAATTATCCTCCCTTCTCCGGCGAGCTTCATCGCCGTCGACGCCGCTTTTGTACGACTTCTTCCGCGCCTCCGTTCTTGAACTAGGTCTAAGAGACATAGTTAAGAATAAAGATTCAAACTTTGATGAAATCAGTGACTGGAAGCTCAAAAAATGAACAACCCACAAAGAAAAGAGGCGCAATTATTGAAAATTATAGCAAGAAAATGAGGTGTCAATGCTAAAGGTGTCTCCTTTTGTTGGGTATCGCCGCCCATTCTCTCATTTTTAAAGCTTATATTTAAGGGTTTCTATCCCTCAACTTGTAATTAATTAACCTAATCTTTCTATTACATCAATTTAGGATAGAGATTAAAGTGCATCATCATATTCAAGGGTCTTTTTGGGGCTCATGTTAGTTTTACCGTTATTGCTGTTAGTTGTTAGTTATTTGATAATTAGTGTTTAGAAGACTCGTAAAGAGCGGTTGAGTATGTAGAAGTGTACTAAAAATCGGTAGACGTTAATAAGTCGGTTAAGGATCTTCGATGCCTAGTCGGGTATATTCGAGGATTAGTCGGATCTTGTGCATTTATGTGGTAAGATAAGATCCCCTTAGTATGAGTCTTCATTTTGAGCGCCTAATCGGGATCTATATGGTTATCGTTTAAAGCAGTGAGGACTAATCAAAGATTAGCTAGAGAACTAGTCAGACACGAATTAGATTATGAGTGTTTGGACAAATTTGAGAAGTAACCATATGGCCCTAATGTAGTATTTTAGCACTTTGTGATTAGGTTAACCCAAGTTGTAATTAATTAACTTAATCTTATGACATCAATTAAAGATAAAAACTAAAGAAAAATAGCTCTTTAAAGGACTAAAAGTCGTTAGGCTCTAATCGGATGTTAGGGACGCATGATTAATCGAAGATTAGTTAGTGAACTAGTCATATACAAATTGATTTTTGAGTGTTCAGAAAAGTTTGAGCAGTAAGAGCGAATGTGGTATAACGAGATGGCTTTGAAATACACTATTTTAGCACTTTGTGGTTAGGCTCGTTTTAGCCCAAGTGTAATTAGTTAACCTAATCTTATAACATCAATTAAGAAAAGAGATTAAAGAGCATATGATTTTAGGGAGTAAAAGTTGTTAGGCACTAATTGGGTGTTGGGGATGTAGGAGTGTATTAAAAAAATCGTTAAGCGCTATTAAGGGGTTGAAGCTTTCGGAGTCTAGCAAGGGTGTATTTGAGGATTAGTAAGGGATAAGTCGGATCTTGTTAGAACATAAGAAGATATATACGATATATATTAAGCACCAACAACTAATTTAACTAATATTTAGCCTTAACTAATAAAATATTCTTTCTCCCAATTTTATGTTATATAAAATCGGCACTTCGGTAAATCGATCCTTATAGCATTCAGCCCCTACCAATGTCATACACTAAATTATCATTTCACCATCAGTGCAACATTCATCGCGTGACACATTAGATTATTAATAAACTAGACGTACATCATTTAGATAACTAATTAATTCACGATTAATATATATTTAAAATTAATATCTAAAATTAATAGGACTTAGAAAATATCATTAGCTGGATTATTTCGATCATACATTAGGAGTTTAAGTCCTAAATAATTCTATATTTTACTTTTACATTTCAAAAGTGAAAGTGTGTCATATAGTTTTAAGTGAAGATTATAATTAGTTGATTTTTTGGTTATTTTATCATTTTCACTATTAAATCAACTTTCGTCCGGTTCATTTGATGATAATTAAGTACAAAATAATGAGTTAGTTATAGAAAAGCCCATAGCTTTAAAAAATTTCAATGGATGAATTGCATTAATCAATCGTGAATTGATTTCTAAAAACATATAGTTTATTTTTTTATTAACAAAACAAATAGTTTATTTAAGTTATTTGTTTTTAGATATTTAAGCAAGTTATATAACGTCAAAATAGCATTTCCTAAATAAAATACACAAGATTAGTATGTCAAATCCTCATGATGACTAGTGTTCTTTCTACTAATGAACAATTAATTAATTAAGATTAACCTTGAAGAAAACGACTAGCAACATTCCATACACCATAAAACACCAGATTATAAACTCCCCCAACTCTCCACCCTCCGATGAACATCCAACGGTCTAAACAAAACCTAACCAAATAAAATATTTAAATTCAAATCCAAATCCAACGGCCACAAATCATCCAATGAAAAACTTCCCAACTAAAAAAGAATTTTGGAGCTTCCTTAAAATACAATAATCCTTAATTATAACCATAGTTTCATATTTTTTGTTATACGCATAAAATTTAAAGTGCTCTTGAAATATAATAATCTTTTAATTATAAAATAGAGTTTTATATTTTTTATTACTTTTTCATGGTATGTTGAAGTTTCATCTAAATTTATTGTTGTTATGACTTTGTCAATTTGGAAAGCGTTTGATAGAATCAGATTCTTTAATGTTATGCAGTCAATGGTTCGATCATTAGAGGCCTCCTTACATTATAATCACATAATCAAAGATTATTCATGCCTTCGAACAAGCTCTCTAATAACTCTATCACGTTTGTTCTGTCATATAGCGAATCCAACGACACATGTATTAGCTAGAAGTTTTATTAATTCTTCAACTCGAGAAGAGTGATTTAATGTCCCTCATAATTTTCTTTGTAGCTCGCTTGTGTTAGCTTCTAAATATATATTCCTCTTGTGTTTTAAAAGACCAAAAATATCGTTATGAAACATAACGGTTCTAAATTTCCTCGATCTTTATAACGTAGTCCGAGATCACTCTAAATTTTCTAGTATATTTATATTTTGGGCATAAAATATGTGTCTCAACTAACTCATTTATTTTCCATTTTCACACATTGTCCGCCATTTTACAGTGAAACGATAATAAAATTTGCAGTGAAGTGATAGATTTAGGAGCAAATCTAGGGGTGCGTCCTCATCATTCTTCAACCAGATCTGGTTTTCGAGTAGCCAGATTTTGAATCATTGTCTTCTGATGTTCATTCCTGCTTTCGCTGCTTGAAATTTGAGTGTATTGTCTTCTTTTTCGGTTGAATTTGAGCTCTCGAGCTCTCCATTAATGGAGATCTCTAGTCCTATTACTCCCGGTCAGGTTCGTGTTTTCAATCATTGTGTTCAGATGCTCGGATGCTCGTTCGTGTTTTTGCTGCTTGAAATTTGAGTGTATTGTGTTGTTTTTTGGTTGAATTTCAGCTCTCCATTGCATTAATGGAGATCGTGTTGCTCGTGTTTGAATTGTTGTGTTCGGATGCTCGTTTGTGCTTTTGCTGCTTGAAATTTTAGTGTATTGCGGTTGTTTTTTGAGCTCTCCATTGCATTATTGGAGATCTCTAGTCCTATTATGCTCGGTCAGGTTCATGTTGCTCGTGTTTTAAATCTTTGTGTTGAGATGCTCGTTCGTGTTTTCGCTGCTTGAAATTTGAGTTTAGTGTGTTGCTTTTTGGTTGTATTTGAGCTCTCCATTGCATTAATGGAGATCTCAAGTCCTATTATGCTTGGTCAAGTTCGTGGTGCTCGTGGTTGCTTTGTTTTGTATAATATGCGCTCAGATCTTGCGTTTTTCATGTAGAAGTTTGAAAAGTTTGAATATGTGCGAATGCTTTCTGATTTGAGTAGTTAATATGAACTGGTGAGCATAGATAGGACAGAGTGTCGGGAGAGAATTTATGTCGCCAATGCAACTTGAGCTGTATGATTCTTTATGACGATTTATGTTAGCTGACTCGGATCATTTTGAGATTAAGGCTTTGTTGTTGTAGTTGTTGTTTTCCGATTTGAGTTGTTAATATGAACTGATGAGCATAGATAGGACGGAGTGTCGGGAGAGAACTTATGTTGCCGATGCGACTTGAGCTGTACGGGTCTTTATGATGGTTCATGTTAGCCGACTCGAATCATTTTTTGACTAAGGCTTTGTTGTTGATGTTTGTTGTTGCTTTCCGATTTGACGAGTTGATATGAACTGATGAGCACAGATAGGTCGGAGTATCGGGAGAGAATTTATGTCGCCATTGCGACTTGAGATGTGCACTGTTCTTTATGATTGTTCATGTTAGCCGGCTCGAATCATTTTGAGATTAAGGCTATGTTGTTGATGTTTGTTGTTGTTGCTTTCCGATTTGAGTAGTTGATATGAGTTGATGTTGTTTAATTTCAGGTCGCGTTTTTCTTCGGAGCTATATTTTGTATTGTTGCTTGGATTTATTCTGAGTTTTTGGAGTACAGGAAGAATGCTGCTATATCTAAAGCGTGAGTTGAATGCATTTTGATGTTGTGGTTAGTTTTGATTGATGGATTGTGGTTTTTGAGGTTTGGATTTTTTATTTGTGTAGTCGGCATTCGGATATTGCTCTGGAGGAAGTCGGTGATGGTGCTGTGAAAGAAGATGATAAAGCTCTTTTACTGGAAGGTGGAGGTCTCCAATCAGCTTCTCCTAGAGCTAATCGGAGCACATACACCTCGTCTCCTATTTTCCGGTTTGTAGATGTTGTTATGTTGATGTTCACTTGTTGAAGTCCTTAAGTGTTGTTATGTAGTTTTTCTGATTGGATTACGTGTTCGGGAACCGTTTAGGTTCCTTTTGTTGGAGGAGCAATTCTTGATTGATAACCGATTGACACTTAGAACTATGTGAGTAAACCCTTTATTTTTTGGATTGAATTGAGTAATTGTGTTATAGTTATTGCATTGTTAATTCGTCTAATTTTTCTTTCCGTGTTCCAGATCTGAGTTTACTGGCCTTCTGCTGTATTTTTACATTTGCGACCGCACAGATATTCTCAACTCCTCGAAGAAGGTGAGCTTGTTCACTTGTTTTTACTTTTTTGAGTATCCCTGTTTGGTAGTGTTTTTATTTGTCAGTGATGCATGAATCTAAACAGATATTAGTTCACAATAAACAATGTAGAAGTTGCAGCTCTATAAATGCTTTACTTTATTATCCTCATATTTAATCTGTCAAGATAGCATAGTGGCATCTTTCTGATTGCATTCTCGTAGTATAAGTCAGTTTGAATTATTGTTAAGCATACATCATCGTGATTTTATTGGTCAAAGATGTAAACTTTGCATCATTAGGATGTTTTTTTTCTTTTGTCACATTCAGCATACAAGGTGTTGAGATGATGCAGCTATTTTGAGTAGCTTTGTTCACTACATCTTAATACCAATCCTCGTTTGTCTTTACAGAATTTTAACAGGGATCTTTTCTGGTTCCTCTACGCCCTTCTCATCATCGTTTCAGCAATAACTTCCTTCAAGATACATCATGATAGGTCACCTGTTTCAGGGAAGGCCATATTATACTTGAATAGGCATCAAACTGAGGAGTGGAAAGGCTGGATGCAGGTTTGTATTTTCTTTCCACAGATATGCGAATTTTACATGTTTCTTATGAATTTCAACTGCTACCAGTAGAGGATTTTGTGAGTTTTGGCTAGTGTTTTTCTTTGACAACCTATGTCCAACTTGAATTAGTTTCTGGTCCATAATCTTGTATGAAATAATAATTCCTCTTACCTTATGCACAATACCAAATAATGTTATGTTTGTACTCTAAAATCATAAGCTGGTTATCTTACTAATTTTTTCTGGTATTTGTCAGGTATTGTTTTTGATGTATCATTACTTTGCTGCAACAGAAATTTATAATGCAATCCGAGTATTTATTGCTGCCTATGTGTGGATGACTGGATTTGGGAACTTCTCATATTATTATGTCCGCAAAGACTTCAGTGTTGCAAGATTTGCACAGGTATGCTAGCTTGGCAGTTAAGTTTATCTTGTGATCTCCATATTTATGCTGCTTCTGATCGTAAGAATCTATTTTTGAGCAGATGATGTGGCGGCTTAATTTTTTGGTGATCTTCTGTTGCATTATACTCAACAACAGCTATATGCTATACTACATTTGCCCCATGCACACTCTTTTCACTCTTATGGTCTATGGGGCACTTGGTATTATGAACAAGCACAATGAGAATGGATCTGTAATGGCTGTAAAAATGATTGCCTGCTTCTTGGTGGTAATTCTGATATGGGAAATCCCCGGAGTATTTGAATTTCTTTGGGGCCCGTTTACTTTCTTTCTTGGTAAGTATCTTACAGAATTATCATTATATGTTAAAGCCTTGTGATTTTTTGAACCAATCCTGACCCCTCAAACTATTGCAGGTTATACCGACCCTGCAAAACCAAATCTTCCTCAGCTGCATGAATGGCATTTTCGCTCTGGACTTGATCGCTATATCTGGATAATTGGAATGATTTATGCTTACTACCATCCAACAGTAATGTCCGAACCTTGCATATTCATTCAAAAACCTTTTGGCTTTGTTGTATTCCATGAGTAACGGCCTCAAATAATTAATGTTTGCTTAATTATAGGTCGAAAGATTGATGGAGAAAGTGGAAGAATTAGAAGTAAAGCGCAGGGTATCAATCAAGGCCACTGTTGCATTGATATCACTATCGGTATTATAAATTATTCCAGCCTTGTTCTATTTCTGAAGTTCTTTAACCTTCACTTCTAACAAGTTATATGAAATCCTTAGGTGGGCTATCTATGGTTTGAATATATATACAAGCTGGACAAAATTACTTACAACAAATTCCATCCTTATACATCATGGATTCCAATAACGTATGAGTTGCTTCCTTAAATGCACTTGGACATTAGTTTCTCAGAAACTATTGCTGATTCGTTTTGTTTATTGTTGTTCAGAGTATATATATGCTTGAGAAATGTCACCCAATACTTCCGCAACTACAGTTTGACATTGCTATCGTAAGAATCTTCAATAGATATTTTCGTCGCTATTTCTTGTTTCCGATTCATTTAACATTTCTGCAAAATTTTAGCTTTTTACTGATGTTAATTCTTTGATTTACCTAGGTGGCTAGGGAAGATTACTCTGGAAACATACATATCACAGTTTCATATCTGGTTAAGGTATGCTGAAGCTCTCTCTAGCGGTGTTTTTGCAAAATTCTACAGCCTAGTTATCCACTTGCCTGGTTCGTGTGCTTTAATATTCTCTAACTTAACTTATCTTAATAAAATTGCAGATCAAGCACTCCAGATGCTCAACCAAAATTGTTGCTTTCTATAATCCCATCCGCAGATTATCCATATTTGAACTTTATGGTCTCTACTGCTATATACGTCGCGGTGAGTATATGATGCAACATTTTCATATGCTGAAACTGCATGGGATACCTAAACCACTATTTTTTTTCCTTGTTGTAGGTTTCTTACAGACTGTTCGAACTGACCAATACATTGAAAATAGCATTTGTTCCAAGCAGAGACAATAAACGCCTTGTTCACAACATGATTACAGCAGCAGTCACTGGGAGCATTCTATATTTCCTGTCCTTTATCTTCTTAAGAGTTCCTCAGATGCTGGTAAGACTAATTCGCTTGAATTTTTAGACCTATCTCTAGGGACTTCGGCAAACATGTATTATTAGGTCTCTACGGTTTAGTCCTTGTTAAACACCATAAACGAATCTGTAGGTCAAAGCTATTTGATAGTTGAGCATATAAGAAAAATCTGCTAATAGTAACTTTGACTAGTAGATGTTTGGATGACTTTTAATGGGAGGGACTAGCAGTTGACAAGAACAAAACTTAGGGACCTTCCAATGTATATTTGCTAGTAGGACTGATTAGTATAGTAAGTAACACATCACTGACTGATACCCCAATTAAAAAGTAAATCATAATAATAGTGAGATAAATTACATTCACGATCCTTAATTGTATTGCTATTAATATTAATCACCCCCTAAACATCATTTCTTGGCATAAAAATTTCGAGCTTTATATTACTGTAATATTAAAGTCTAAATAAATGGAATCCGTTCAAAAATTAACGTAATGATGAACTAGACAAGTTTAACTTCAACACCTAACCCTAACCTAACTATATCATTGACTTTTCTTAATTCAACTTCAACACCTAAAATATGGTATTATACCTATTTTTCCCTTATACGTAGAGATAGAGGGAAAAATAAGAAGTGTTAAAACGGAACCATACGAGGTTAAATTGTATATTTGAATAAAGAGTCAATAAAATTGTCAAACTGATTTAGTTTATTGTTTTTTTGATTCAACTTATTCAGTTTATTATTAGTTACTTTCTAATGGATTTTTGTTGATTTAGTACTGTAAAGTCGAAAGTTTTTTATGTTAAGAAATGAAGTTTATAACCTTATAGTTTAGGGTCATGATGTAATTTAGCGATGAATGCTGCGTATCATTTCTTCTCTCCACTAGATTAGTTGAATAGTGTCGACACTGTTAAATAACTCGAGTAACTTGCTGATATCTTCATCCACAGGTGTGAAAATAAGGCCGTGAGCTTCTGGGTCATTTTTTTTATGAACACAAAGGAATGTGATTCCACTGGTAGATTTCTTTACCCCCAATGAAAACATTAAAATTGCTCGACGGATTCTTTTATACTCAATTCTCCTACGGCGACACATAAATCAAGGATGTGCTTAGATGTTGTGATATAGTACTGTATAGGAACAAATTCAAACAGCGATAACCTCCAAGAGGTGTTAATTTTGTAATCCTTCTTTAAATCATTTATTTGGTGCTATAGATAGCAAAAAGATTGCCAAGTTGAAATATACCAAGTTGTAATCCTTTTTATTTTCCTTTAGTTTTGCATTTTTAACATATACTTTCAAAGCGTATCCCAAATTGGAGGTGTCAAAATGGGTTTGCAGATAAAAAATGTGTCCTGTTGATTCACTTCGATGACTGTCAAGTTGATTCTGACATAATCTTCATCTAATGAATGGGCTGAAATGACATGAAATCTAAACAAGTTAACATGGTTGACATGATTAATCTAACTAGTTGAATATATGTTAAATGAGGATCCATTTGACACAGTAAATTTGTTAGGCAAGTTGAGTAGAACATTAGGTGGCTGCTCCAAACATTCAAGGACCCGTAAAATTCTCTGAAGGAATGGTGAAAGTTGTCATCTCAACAAACAATCATAACCAAAAAGTTAAACATGGCAATCCAAGATTATCAAGAAAAAAGACAAAACATGGCAATCCAAGCAAGTTAACATGTTATAGCAACAATGAGAGTTACTAAACGGTTGGATGTAAATTTACGCGTTTAACTGGTACAAAAAGTTTGTTATAAGTCAACAAGCATCTATCATTCTCTTGAAAAAATGCAGGAATAAATGTTTTCCAACTACGATCAAGCCTACGAGTATGTTACTATCGAACTAAACTTCCAAATACATGAAGCAAAATAAATAGAGAAAAAAAATAAAAATCCTTGTAGCCTGTTTTACAATGAGTATAAAGCATAACAAGATGCATTCAGATTCCATGGCAGCTATGTAGATTGAGGATTCCAAGCAGCAGCAGCAGCAACAAAGCTTTTTGTCCTTCCATTCGGCCGTTCCATTATCAGAATATATGCACGATGTCGTATGCAAATCTTTTTCATGTCAAGAAAATATCACAAATAGAAGATATAAACATATAGTAAGGAGTGGTTTTTTTTGTCTTCACTTAAATGCAAAAGCGTGCTCAATGAGCAAATGAATTTTCGATGCTGCATGTGGTTCTAGAACTGACATGCGATAGAGAGACTCAACTCGATTCATTGAGCAATTTTCGAGGATAAATCATAATGCCATCTTTGAGAAAGTTCATTTAGTCTATAATTTGATTATATAAATATGATTTGAGAAATTGCTGTTAAATGTTTCAGATAAAATCGAAACATGAAGGATACGTCCAGAATAGCACGAACGACTGCAAAAACAGCACAAACATAAAAGTCAATTAGAAAATTATATGTAAAAGGTCCTGAAAACGAAGTTCATAAACATAAGAAAGCCACCAAATGTCAGCAACAAAGATAGGAGATTTGCTCAAACAATGAACTTCGAATAGGAGAAGTTAAGAAATAAAATAAGAAGCATATGTTTTAAGAAATCATTGGAACACGATATAGATAATTCGACACCACAAACATATCTGTTTCGAATATGATAAGGATATATTCGGAGAGGACTTTGATAGGCATAACATAACATGACACAATCATTTTCAGAGTTTGCAAAGGGGCAAAAAGTGAGGTAATAGATAACAAAGACACATACCATAAGCCCACCAACAAATCCATCAAGAATAATCCGGTTCCAAGAGTCAAAGTACGAGTGCACAGAAAACTTTGCTTTTGCTATGAGGGCAACTGAAGTGACTGCCATAATAAGGAAATAGAAGATAAATCCAAACAAGCCGGTGAATCCCAAAATTCCAGCAATCACTCCACCGATGATAGACAAGAACGTCCGGCTACACAGAAAATGAAGCTTCAATGTTACGACACACATGAAAACGAAGTCGATATGTAGGGTGCAAGTCTTAACATGCCATATAGTTCTGATATTGTGATAATAATTGCAACAGTAGAATAGACACAAACTTAGATAAACAAGCAATCACATTAATATGAAGAAATAATTGAGTATCACGGGGCCTAAGGAGAGAAACTATCCTGAACAAACCAAAGAGTGTATTCACAAAACAGTATTTCAAAAAAATTAAGTTCCCTCTCCATAGAACACCTATATATACTCATTGAATATCACAGTAAACCCTGATACAACAGACTCTAGCTAGCGTTATCCATATGTCACTTTCTAGTCCGCCATTGCCCCTAATTATCATTTAATACAACATTATCTATTATCAATTGCAAGAGATGCCTTACAAGTGCACGTCCTAATATCAATCAAGCCATCAACTATTTCAATATAAAGATTTCGAATGAGCAACTGACGTTCCAAGAAAGAAGTTGCTCACAAATCTTATCGCGTCTTGAACAAAACCAAACTTGGTTATGTGTTCCCATAACCAATGGCCGAGCTAGAAAAGAGAGTTTGGGGATGCAATTGTAGCACCCCAGACTCTCTTCCAGGTGGAAGGCATGTACAAAAATATTTCTTAGAAGGTAGATTTTAGTGGTGGCTGGGAATGCAACTGCTCTTGTATGTATTACAACTTACACGCGTAAAAGAAACAACTGTTACCCAGAATCATAATCATGAATAGATATTTAAATTGTTGTCTTCTAATCATGCAAATTCCCAACAAATATTTTTCCTCCAAGCAACAGTATATGGAGGCGGTAGGGCGGGGACAGTTTTTGTATCGTATATTATTTAGAGCAAGTGTTGGATGAGACATTCTAATGGTTATTCCTCGCACATCTCGAGTTGGTATAAAAACTACTATATGGGGTGCAACCTATCCCTAGCCCGGGTCTAGGTTCCTCCCGTCCCTAGTACTTGCCCCCCTACCACTACCGGAAATAGCATCATATTCTTGTCAATGACATATTAGTAAGATATTCATATAAATCTTGTCTGTAGCCCGGATGCTTGTGATTATTACAGATACAATACAATGATTTATAACTCTCATTTACAATTCTCAGCTGACTTACTTTTAGAGGGACCAGTAAAAGCTACACACAGCCAGCCCCAACAAAAGGGGGGAAGGGACAATTTTTGTAATCATGCACTATTTATGAGAGGAGTGGTGAATGAGACATTGTAATGGTTATTCCTCCCAGATCCAAGTCCGTAAGGGTTGTGGCTCGTAACCATCGGGACTTGTCACTAGCCAGGATCTAGGTGTGTCCCTATTAGTTTCCCCTACTAGTCTACTATCGGATGTTTTCATCTACATATTAGTAAGATATTCATATAAATATTGAAGCTAGCCCCGAGATCTTGATTATTGCAGAAACATTGGTTTATAACTCTCACTTGACTTACTTCCGGAAGGACAAGTATGCTCCCAAACACAGTCCAAAAGAGTTCGCCCCGTGACACTAGAATATTATACAATTCAACAAAGAATAAACACAGTGATCATCAATGTAGAAACTAACCTGTAATAAATAACTTTCATATTACTCTGCATATTCTCAGCACTAAACGTCGGCAAATCACTCCCAACTTCACTTGATTTCCCGTCTGATCCCATTGCAAAACCCAATTCACAAGCTCGATCAAAGAAGCCTACACCCAATGAAACGCCTGCAATAAAATTGACAAAAAGTTTCAATCTTTACTAAAAAGGACAAAAGGGTATCTCTAAAAAATCAAATAGAAGATAGTTAAGCATGAAAAGTTCATTGAAAACTATGAACAATGGGTTTTGTTTTAGATCCCTAAATTGAATTCAATGAAATTGTCAATAAAAAACAACAAATTATAAACAGATTGAAACTTTGAAAACAGAGAAATCTAAGGTGCAAATTGCAAAAGATGAGTAAAATCATCAAGTATTGATATGAGTAGCGGAGAACACAAACCTCTTCTGCTCTTCTCTGATGCTGATGAGTTTGGGTTTCGATTTGCTATGGTGGTGTTAAGGTGAGATTTATATGTTTTTATAATTATTTTGGTAGAATTTCTATTTAGACCCCTAATAGTTTTCAATATTTATTGATTGAGTTCATGTATTTCAAGTTTATAGTTTTCTCCATTAATGAGGTGTAGACATGTCCCGGGTTGGGTCGGTTTCGAGCTGGATTTATCGGGTTTTGACTAAACTTGCTTAGCCGAATTCCAACCCAACTCATTGATAATGTAGGGGCTTAGGCGAGTTCGGCTCGTGTCCCTAAGTCAGGTTGGGTTGGTTTTAGACCGAATTTATCAAATTTTGACTAAATTTGTTTTGCCCAATTCCAATCCAACTTGTTAATAGTTTAGGTGCATATTTTGGCAGACATGGCTCAAGCTTAAAAATAAAGAACTCAACTCAATTCGTATAAGTCCGTTTAAAAAATAACACGTTACATTTATGAATAATAAATTTTATTTAAAATAAAGATTTGATATACAAAAATATGAATTTATAAATTAATATTGGTATAGGTGAACTAAAAAGATTCTAACTATATAAAATTATAAATGATACTTTTATGAAGTTATAATTATTGGTTAATATGCTTCAAAATAAAGTATTGAATCTTACGCTTAATGATTTTGATAAATTTAGATGAGTTTTCAATTCGAAGCTAGTCGAGCATCCTTTAAGTAGAAGTTTTCCGCCTATTTCATTTAAAATTTTGTACATATATCAAGATTCAGACTCGAGACCTCACTTAAGTGACTTAAAACTCTTAACCACTCAAGTCAACCTTAATTTATATTCTGAGCTTGGTATAGACGATATAATCGACAAAATGTAGACAAAATGTAATTTCTAACCAAAAAAAATTATTTTCATTTGGTAAACATTTATCAACAAAGTTATAGAAAAATAAAATAAAATATCAACAAGATATATATGTATTTTCTTAATTCATAGTACCTTTTCTTTAATCTTCTTAATGTTACAAATTTACAAGTAGCTCCTCTAACTTAACCAAAACTGCACACTCATCCTCCTGAAACATACCCCAAAACAACTTCCTTTGCCACCGGCCTCTAATGTCACTGAAAAGGTGTCATCTTCCTCAGCTAACTCGATTTAAAATCCTCCATTGAAGCTTCTTCAAGCTCAGGTATGCCTTAATTTTGCAATTCAATACCTCCAGAAGCACAAATTTAACATTTCAATTTCAAAATGTATCTCAAAAATGGTAATTCCTTACTCTTAAAAACCCAAAAACCAGCAATCCCTTTTGTTCTAAACACAAACCCTATTCAAAACCCTAATCCTAAACCCCAAAATCAAGAAACTCAAACCCTTTTGAAAGAATCTGATGTACTAGACAGGTTAAGAACCCAACCCACCATTGCTCCAGCTCTTGATTACTTCATATCAATATCGAATGCCAAAGCTTTTCGACACACCCAAAAGACGTATCGTATGATGATTGAAAAGCTCTGTTTTCGATGCCATGTCGACGAGGTACATTACCTTCTTCAGCAAATGAAGTTAGATGGGATCACTTGCTCTGAGGAGTTGTTTATAACTGTGATTAGTACTTATAGGAGAGTCGGGTTAGCTGAGCAAGCGTTGAAAACGTTTTATAGGGTCGGGGAGTTCGGGTGTAAGGCGACGGTTAAGATGTATAATCATGTTCTTGATGCATTGTTGAGTGAGAATAGGTTTCAGATGATTAATTCTGTGTATAGAAATATGAAGAGAGATGGGATGGAGCCGAATATTTATACGTATAATGTTCTTTTGAAGGCGTTGTGTAAGAATAATAGGGTTGATGGAGCATGGAAGTTGCTTGTGGAAATGTCGAATAAGGGGTGTGATCCGGATGTTGTGAGCTATACGACTGTGGTAGCTTCTATGTGTAGGCTTGGGAAAGTGGAGGAAGCTAGGGATCTTGCTATGGGGTTTCAACCGAGTGTTCCGGTATATAATGCTTTGATAAGTGGGTTTTGTAGAGAACGGAAAATGGAGGATGTGTGGTTTTTGTTTAATCAAATGGTGGATAAGGGGATTGACCCGAATGTCATTACATACTCCACGATAATCGATGCTCTTTCCGATAAGGGTGATGTGGAATTAGCTCTAGCAATTTGGGGGAAGATGTTTGTTCGAGGTTGTCTCCCTAACATTCACACATATACGTCCTTAATAAAGGGCTATTTCAGGTGTGGAAGAGTGTACGAAGCGATTGATTTATGGAACTGGATGTATCAAGCAGGATTTCAACCCAGTGTCATTTCGTATAATAATCTACTTCGCGGTCTTTGCTCTCATGGAAAGATGAGAGAAGCTGTTTCTGTCGCCTCTAACATGGAGGAAAATGACTGCATTCCAAATATGACAACATATGGTACTCTGATTGATGGTTTTGCAAAAGCCGGAGACTTGGATGGAGCATCCTACATATGGAACGCGATGATGAGAAACGGTTGCGTTCCTAACGTAATAGTCTACACTTCCATGGTTGATGTCCTGTGCAGTAATTCTATGTTTGACCAAGCTCAGACTCTCATCGAGAAAATGGTGACAGATAACTGTCCTCCTAATATAATTACTATGAACACATTAATCAAAGGTTTATGTTGCAGAGGAGGATTAGAATCTGCTGTGGAAGTGTTCGATCGGATGGGGGAATACGGGTGTTCACCGAATACAATTACATACAACGAACTATTAAATAGTCTTTTCAAAGCGAACAAGATAACAGAAGCTACAGTGCGTTTTAGGGAGATGGAAAAGACGGGAATTGAGATGAATTTGGTGACTTACAATACCGTGTTGGGTGGATTTTACCGTGCAGGAATGTTTGATGAGACATTGAGACTGTTCGGGAAAATGCTAATAGAGGGTGTGAAGCCGGATGCTCTCACGTACAACACTGTGATCAACGTGTATTGCAAAAAAGGCCAAGTTAAAACCGGGATTCAGATAGTAGATAAATTAAGTGCAGAGGGAGATTGGAATTCAGATATAATTGCACATACGAGTCTTCTATGTGGGATCTGTAATCAGTTTGGGGTAGAAGAGGCCATGGCTTATCTTGATAACATGCTAAGTAAAGGTATCTACCCGAATGTGGCAACATGGAATGTGTTGGTCCGCGGTTTGTTTAGTAGTTTAGGCCATCTGTACCCAATGAACGTTGTGGACGATATTGTAGCTCTTGACTGAGAATCTTAGGGGGTGGCAATTCGTGTAACTGGGTTGTATTCACGTCATGCCAATGATCAGGGTTTGAACTTCCACAGAAGACATTTGGAGCAGTTCTTTATAGGTATATTTCTAGTATATCGCCGAGGATTACTTAATATGCATGTGGTTATGAATGCTATTCTTAACACTACGATGTTTTTATGTCAGGTTACATCAACAGCTATGCTGAAGATTCAGGGCTGCTTTCTTAAGATCAAGTCTCTGTAGGCACTGCTCGGAAGATTTGGCATATGAGAGGTTAGATCTGTAGTCTATTTATAGATTATGCCACTGCTTCTATTTCGTTGGCTCAATTCCCGTTAGGGGTGTGCATTATTCGGTCAAAACTGGATTGCCGAACCGACTCAGTTCAGTTTCCCTGTTGAGTCTTTTTAGTTTTTCGGTTCGGAATGGATATGATATTAGGTGTATTTCGGTTCAGTGCGAAGCAAAATGTAAAAAGCCAAATCAAACCGGAATAGCTGATATTATGCATTTATATGTTTGTGTACAGATCAGTATTTAGTTTCTATAGTGATATTTATTTGTTGTTTTTATTTTCATCTGAATTCGGTTTTTCCGATTTTAAACCGTGCCTGTGTTAATTAAATTGGTAATACGGTATTTGGCTTTTCCGGTTCAGTTCATTTTTGAATATGCACTAATGATTAACATAAAATTAAACTAAATTTTATTGTCATCTGAAGAGAAAAGATACAAATTTTAACATAAAGCTGTCTACTTTAAGAAAGATTTAGCAATTTTTCCATAGGCTCCATTCGGGTAGAAACCTCCAGGAACATGTTCATCTCCTCCACCGTATACAATTCTGAAAATCTCCTCCGGTGTTCTTGGATATGCAACTGAGTAATCGTCTCCGGCAAGTACATTGCCATAGACTTTTCCTTCTGCTCCTTGGCATTCTGGACCGAGTATTCCCTCATCTTTTCTACCTTCACCTCCCAGTTTATTTCTTAGTTTTGAAATCCGGTCTGTGAACTCAGCAACGGTTGCCCCATAGGGCCAGATTACTTCCGCTGCCCTTTGGAATAATAGTGTTCGGATTATTGCATCTTGGCCGGCCTCCACGGCTAAAAGGCCTGCTACCAGCTGAAAACAACAAGCACAAAAACTTATGTTACACGAAAACAAACAAGGAACTTAAAACCAAAAACAGAAACTGGGAAATGATAAAAATTTATAGGCAACGGAAACATAGTGGAAATGTGTTAGGTGACATTTTTTCAGCCCAAGCATTTCTATGCAATTTCTATTTGATTTAGTTTCGTGCCGATTCCTAGCTATTCTTCTAGAAATAAGGTTTCCCGTTTCCATGCACCATAGCTAAAATTGGAATTTACTTTTTCTTTTTCAAATTTTACCCTTCATTCATTCATTCATTCTTTAAGTGGCAACGTTACTGGACCATATAACATGATTATGACACGACAATCTGTTTGACACTCCCTATTCAATGTTATCCTAAACTTAACCATAATTAGCAGCTCCATAATCCTAGTGAAAACGCAAAAATGTCACATATAACAGAACGAATGGATTAAAAAAAGAAAGTGAAAGAGAGGACTCAAACCTTCTTTGATTGAGAATCTTTGAGTTTTGAGTTTGCACCGACATAACCGGTGAGACCAACGTAGGGAACTAAATAGGAAGCAATGAGGAAATGTGTGCTGGAAGCATAAGGATTGAATGGTGGAAGTAGTTTTCTTCCAAATGCTTTGTTCATTACTTTGGCAAATGATTTTACTCTCAAATCTATCAATGGCCTTGGAAATCCCTTTGTTATGTTCTTAATTGCCCTGTAAAAAGACACAACATCTGTCAATTGGACCGGTTTATTGTAGGTTTAGAAGGATCCGTGAACACGATATGAACCCAACATGAAAAATACGGGTTGATGTTTCATTGGGTAGAATACATTTAGAAGTTACGACTTTGAACTTTAGAACTACCAACATAAAGTTCTAAAATTTACGAAGGTTTCGTAGGGATGACCGGATTCTTCCAGTCCGTTAGAATCGTGGGACGTGTAGCAAAACCTGATGTGGCGTCATGTTTCGCAATCCCAATAGAGACCCTAGGAAATATCTGGTCCTCTCTAAATTTTTCTCACACACACAACTGATATACAATTGATGTATATATGCATACATACTCACGTACAGGGACGAATCTACAGTGGGGGCACTGGGGGCACGTGCCCCCACTGATTTCTGGGAAGTTTTTGACCCCTATGTAGTATTATTTCAAATTTGTAGGTTTGCCCCCCAAACCCCATTGACGGCGCCATGGAAATGGTGGTTCTGCAAACCCTTTTCTAAAGGTTGAAGATGCATAATATTAAATCATATAATTAAAATTTTTTTTCCTGTTTCTTCATGAAACGGCACCGTGCTATTTAAATACTACGGTATCGTTTTATAATTGAATGAAACAATAAATAAAAAACCATTAACCTAAAAATCAGTTGATAATGATGTCATATTGCTAAAATAAAAACTTTTGACTTGAAAGTCCCAACTCCAAATTCCCCCTAATAAGGCCAAATTATTCTACAACACGAGATAATATTGTCCTTCAATTTAATATTTGTTTAGCTTTGTTTATATTAGTCTTGAAAAAAAATATTCCTATTTCTTTAGATATCTTAAATATGTACTAATTCTTTTGGTTTTGTTGATTATAGTCCTGAAAAAACACAGCAAAATATGTGTGTAATATATTGATTATTTAAATTTAATTAATTGTATTTACAAACAAGATCAAAATTAGAACTATACTTGAATAAAAACATCATGATTTAAAACAACATTTGATGGGTGCACTGAAAATAGTTTATTAAATGGGTGCACTGAAAATAATAATTTTATGACATATTATATATTTTAAAATTTATAAGTTATAGAGTGTGAAATTTACTTTTGGAGTTTATACATTTTATTTTAGTATATAAATTAATTAAGAAATAGATAGATTATTCTGGCAAAAAAAGAAATAGATAGATTATCAATTATACAAGGTCGTTATTTTGTTGACAAAGATATAATATGACATTATATTATCGGTTCAATGCACCATGTTGTTCGTATCATGAATATAATAAAAAGTTTGTATTAAATATGTATTTAGTTTGCCCCCACTAGTGGAAAATTCTGGATTCGTCCCTGCTCACGTACACAGGGTTTCTTAGGGATGACTGGATTCTCCCAGTCCATTAGGATCGTGACACATGTAGCAAAATCTGATGCGCCTGCATGTTTCGCCATCCCAACAGAAATCCTAGGGAAGTATCTGGTCCTCTCTAAATTTTTCCCATACACACACAATTGATATACAATTGATATATATGATGTCCGGATTCTCCCGGTCCGTTAGGATCGTGACCCTTGTAGCAAAATCTGATGTGCCTACACATTTCACAATCCCCACAGAGACCCTAGGAAGTACCCGGTCCTCCATAAAAATTTCCCAATACACACACAATTGGGATATATGTTGCACCCTTGCAGGGCGGGACGGCCCCGGAGACCAAAAGTACCCATCCATATTCATGCACATCAGGGAAGACTGGATCCTCCAAGATCCCCACTAGAATCACGATAAGCATGTCCCAAAATCTAATATGGGACACCGCACACGTGTTGCAATCCAACGGGGATACCAGAACAACCTGATCCTCCCTAATTAATGCATATATACATGAAAAAAGATAGCAGAAACCATGGAAGAAGTTAGAAGAATAAAGAACCTCAAATGTCCAACTTCTTGCCAAGCAAATTGTTTGATGATATCTCTAGTTATAAGATCAAGATTAGCCATCTTAGCTCCGATTGGCGGCGGACCTCCAGATGACAAATTTGGAGCAAATATATCCAAACCATGACCCATGGATCCAAACAAGAAGAACTCTGCCTCAAGATACTCCAAATTTAGAGCTACCTCAATCAGATCAGCATCAGATTCTGGAATGTCACAATGTTCATCTTCAATGGGTTTAGATGATTTTGTAATTGGAACAAGAATTAGGATTAAATAAATTAATGTAGTTGCAGAAATTAGAGATGATTTCATAGTTTTGATGATGATGCAGTTCTGTTTTTTCTTTTCACTAGGATTTGTATATTAGTAGTGTAGAGTTATTTGAAGGTTTATGTTCATATTTATAATAGTGGGAAATTATTAAAGATTGTTTCTTTATTATTAGTAGGGAAAACTCCAAAAAAAGTCCATGTAGTTTCACTGATTTGTATATGGAGGCTCGTGGTTTACTTTTTGCCAAAATAAGGATCCTTTTTTCCACTTTTAGCAAATTGAGGAATTTTTTGTATTAGTACTGTAAAAATCAATATTAGCGACATCAAAATGAAAATTTTCAAGTATAAGAGTTTTTTAATCTCATATTTACTGAACAACTGTATTTTTAGTTTCGGAAAGCATCGTTTTTGATATGTCGGTCTTTAAACATTAATAATCTCTCTCGTCGCCAAACATTAAATAATCTCAAAATAAAAAAATTGAAAAATTAAAGTTACTTAAAATATCACCAATTTTTGTAATATGGTTTTTTAAAACTATCAAGGGTGATTTGATTTAGTAAAGTTAATTGAAAATTTTCCTGGAAAATTCTCAGTCCTTATAAAAATTCGTCGTCATTTTTGATAAAAAGTAAACTATATGTCTTTATCTGCATATTAGTTGAACCAAGGGGATTTCTTTTGAAATTTTCCTATATTAATATTAGTATTAATTTGATATTTGGACAAGTGTAAGGAGAAACGAAGCACCAGAAATCCAGAAATGTAGGAAACATGGGATTTGGTTACGGAACTTGTTCAAGACTCAGCAAGATTTGGCGGGCAGTTGCCAAATAAATACTATTATGTTTAAGCTCACACTTATTACTTTTACAAAAATAATTATAATAAAATAAAATAATTATAATTTCTTTTTTTGGTTATAATAAATTTATTTCTATTTATAACAATTTATATATTTAATTCTGCTTATAGATACTTTGATTTAAGTATGAAAGTGGCTAGGGATCTAGGGTGATAGGTTCTGTGAGTGAGTCGTATTGGCATTGATATGGTGTTAATTATCGAGTTAGTTTTGGCGTAAAGCACCGCCAAAAAAAGAAATTAATGAATAAAATGTGTGATAAAAAATTTATTTTCTAAGAAGGGATTATTTTACCATTTTGGTGGGTCTACCTCTGGAATGGTTAAAAAGTTAATGGGGGCAATATTATTTTTTTTTTTTAGAGTTCACTGTGATTTGAACCCATAACCTCACACTCCTTAGTGTATGAAATTTAAAGGAAAATAAAAAATTAATAAAAAAAGAAATACATAATTACTCGTTTTTTAACGAAAATACATAATTATATTTACTAACTCAATTAATCAGATGTCCCCGAAGGGACTACTAACTCAATTAATAGGAGGACTATAAAATGGAAAGTACTAAAATATTAATTAATATGCTAAAGATATATATTAATATAATTATAATTACCGTACACACGTCAATATTGTATAAAAAAAGTAGATCAGTTAGAATTGTTAAAAAAAAAATAGATAAGTTAGAATTTAGGGTTTTTCTATAGTTACTTTGTTTTTTTACAAAGTAACCATTACTTTGTCCACTATCACTATTACATTAGTGAATAAAATTTAATCTAATGGTGATAAAAACAAAGTAAATGTTACTTCAAAGTAACCATAGAAAGCATTTAGAATTTGTTTTTACTAACTCAATTAATAGGAGGAAGATCAAAAAGGAAACACGAAAATTTTAATTAATATATTAACATAATTACATTTCCTTCTTTATAACCATACACATTATTGGTATTGTTAGTCTTATCATCTAATCATTATCATCTAATCGTACTTTTGAATATAAATTTCATTAATTCTTTTTATTGTGTATAGTAATTATACTAATATTTTGCACAACAATTATTGCTTGCAAATTTTTAAAAAATAATAAACAAACGGTGTAGGCTATGGTGACTTTGTTTTTGAGTTACTTTGTTTGTACTTTGCTTTATTCATCATTAGATCACTTTTCACCCCATGATCTAATGGTGGACAAAACAAAGTAATGGTTACTTTGTCAAAAACAAAGTGAGCATAGAATTTCCCTAAACAACAAACTTGGCTAGGTGTAAGAAAAATTAATGTAAAAATTATTTTAAAAATTTTACAACCTCTTAAATGTTTGAGTTAATTTTTGTTTTATGTATTAAAGTCTTTTCAAATAAAACTAAAGCTCTCAAATTCTGAAATTTCATATTTTTTTTTAAATATGAAATTTCATATATTTGATTAAATGTATTATTATACTGTACGGATAATATATATACTGATGAGTAAATTTTGGATGTTGAATAGGAAGTATCAAAAGTACACGTGGAAGAAGTGGATATAATAAATAAAAAGATGTTTTTTTTAGAATTTTACACTTGTCAATCATAAAATTCCAACCTAAAACTTTATATTTTTTTTAAAGCGTAATAATTGTTAAGTCATTACTAGGTATAAATAAAAAGATGTTGAGAGCTAATAATAGAGACTAACCAAAATACCAAAATTTGCTCATTTGTAAAAGCCTATGGTTATTATATTAAAGAAGGAAATAACTTGTACATAAGTTTCTTTTTCTTATACATAACTTTTATTTTCTTAAGACTTCAATGGTACAATATCGTAAAATTTAAGAATTTTATGTCCAAAAATGAAATTTAGAGACGGTAATATTAACAACACAATACTTTAGGGACCATAAACATAATTTACCAAATCAAGATTTAATCAACCAGTGAATACAAAAATGGTCGCTTCAAACTTTGTCTTGAGCTCAATTTACTACCATTCTCTCTATCATTTCAAGCCAAAAAGATAATTTCTTTTACATTTAAGTGCACAATTTTAAATATAATAGTATTTTCTACCGGCCTACTTTTTCACGTATTAATTTTCTTCTTCCGTTGTCACTTACCGGACCCGACCTATCATTATTCCGATCATCGTCATCATCATCCTCGCCATCATCATCTTGGCCGACTATAATAACACCATCTTCTTCCATGTCATCTTCATCACCCTCCATCTCACCTTCTTCATCATCCCAATCCTCGTCGTCGTCATCATCATCATCCAAATCATCATCTTCACTGTCCGTGCCTGCACGCATAGAATGGAATTCCGGTGGAGGCGGACAATCTTCGGTTATTGCTTCATCCCTCTTTATCACGAGGTGTCGAATGACTCTTTCGTCTTTGTCTAACATAGTCTTGAAGTCATTGATGGCTTGAGCTTCTAGCTCGAAATTCATCAACATGTAGTGTGCATTCTTGGCTTTCTGTATCTTGTATGCTAGCCTCCGCATGCCCCAATCGCTTATTCGCCATATCCTGCCTTTCCGCTCTTTTAAAAATTCTGCAGCAAGTAAATCTAATTACTTTAAAATCTGAGTGTATGCGTGCCAATGACCTAGAAACTTAAGAGTGCTAAATTTCGAGAAAAGAATCTGAGGGATTTATCTAGTAGATATGAGATCCCCGAAAGAACATTGAATCTATTAACATGATGTGAGTATCTCACTAATATAGACAAGGCATCACCATGCAATCTGAACTTAGAAGATGTCGGAATCGAAACTTGATCAATTTAAGCAAATCTCTGTTGAAATATGGTAGTAAAAGTATAGACAGGAAAGAAAAGTCACCTTGAACTTTCTCGTGGACACTTTCAACCTGATCTGCATACTTCTCGTGGATCAGATATACCACTTCATAGTGACGCACTACACAAACGAAAGAAGCAACAAATGAAACAATTTTAGCACATATGTAAATTAAGAGAGCTTGATTTTGTGAAATTTAGCCTCTAACTGTATATTTGTTCAAATGGAGCCTTTAATGGACAGACTTGTGATGTCCAATGTAGATGTTAATGGACAGAATTGTGACGTTAAATACAGCCCTTAACGGAAGCAATCGCACTTGAACGCTAGGCACAGTAGACTCCACTTTCAAAACGAAGAAACTAAGTTTTGCCCATAACCAAATATACTTTCATGATGATTTCGTATACAATTACAAAGTTCAAACTTTACGACTAAATCTCATCGCATTCAAATTCAATGTAGTCCTTAATGGACAGAATCATCATGCTTGAATGTTAAGCACAGTCGATCCATTCAGCACGAAGAAAATCGAAGTTTTTCCCACCGATAAATATATTTTCATGAACGCAACTCGCAAGGATTTCATACAAAAGGCTACATATTAATAAAAAAAATCAAACTTCAGGTCAAATTCAAATCAGAATAAAGTTAAGAGAAGCCGGATTAGATAAGATTACACCAAGCACAAGGTCCAAAAATGTCGTTTTACCTGCTATCAGCTAATGAAAGCATGTCCAAATCACAAGTAGGGTCGTCAATTTTCTTATACCGACAACAAGATTTACAAACACAACTTGCTTAACACGACTATTTTGACAGGGTTATCATAATTTTTGCATTTGCATCATGTACAGTCACAAAGAAATGTAAAGATCACATAACACGAATACTACACGATGACAATTTTAGCACCCCAGACAATAGGTTTACCTTTCATTTTCTGCTTTCAAAAACAATGACAATGGAGAAAAGATGAGAAGGAACAATACTTACTGCTATCAACCTTCAAGTCACTCTCCAACTCAAGGTTCAGAAATTCATAGAGCTTTTCTGCAAAGTCATAAAAATAAACATATCACTATGAGAATCTGTAGCAATGAAACAAACAATCACAAACATATAAAAATGACCACAGCAGGAAGAAGTTGACCTTCTTCATCGTCAGCGAACTCAGGAAGAAGTTGACCGTCTTCTTGCACTTTTTTCTGAAACCCCAAAGTAAAACCCATTAAAAAAATAAATAGAAACAGCATGAATATGAGAAATTATATAAGCTACTTGAAAGGAGTCAAATTTAATACTACAAAGACATAAATGCCAATTTCCAAACAATTCATGTAATAATTGGATTCTAAAGGGGTCACGCTAGGATGGAAACCTCGGCAAGAAGCAGTAGCAAATAATGGCAATTAGATAGAAATAAACTCAATCTTACAACGGAGAGTGAGTGACTTGACTATAATACTAAACTGTGTTTCCAATACATGCAGACATGTTTAAAGCCATGAGGTCCAAGAAATGGAAGTTACCACAGCAGACAATATTTACAAACATGATGATACAATCAGTAGTAAGACAACACCTCTATGAACAGCGTGTGGGTTTGGACTTCTGAAGCATACCAAATGAAAGCTGATAGGGTAGGCATGTAACAACTGGTCCTAAGGAGGTACTGAGGGGAGCAGAAGGCTTGAGAAAGGAGTGGACGACGATAGGTGAATAAACTGAATTTAACATCGGAAAAGACAGGGAGTAACTAATTAAACTTAATTAGTAACTTGTCTTTCCGATACATAAGCGAATAGTATCTAGCTAACTTCCATGTACTCCGTGTTGGTTCGGGAACCACCAGTCGTAAGGGTGACATCGAGGTAGAACGATTGAACTGAATCTCACATCAAAAACTAATCAATAAACTAAACTATATTAGTAAAGTGAGTTTCCAATACATGCATACAGACAGATTTTAAAGCTAAGTTTAGCTAAAGCGAACAATATCTGCATGCTATTAGTGAAAGTTGTTACACAATTCAACCTGAGCTATGTTGCAAGAACACTCCTTTTAGTAGCCTGGCATATATGAATTCGTGTCAGTTTCAATTTCAATTTATTTACGAAGGTTATATTTTACAGATTACATTCCCCTATCTCAGTTTCCATGTACATTTTTCCGTGTCAGTGAAACATAGAAGCTAAGAATATCAGTATATACATTGCAGCAACCCTAATTACATGAAAAACCCAAAACAAAAAAGCAGAGATAAAGATAAGATTTTTTTCTATAAAACCAAATAAAAATGACCTCTTTACGAAGGACAGCTTCAACGAATATTGAGGTTGCCATCAACCGCAGTGATACCATGTTGAACTAAAAGCTTGGGTGCACATACTTAAGCCTAATAACATCTTTTATATTAATTTCTGACACGGGCAACATAGATAAAGATAAGATTTTTTTTCTATAAAACCAAATAAAAAAGACCTCTTCAAGAAAGACAGCTTCAACTAATATTGAGGTTGGCATCAATTGCAGTGATACCATGTTGAACTAAAAGCTCGGGGCGGATGATAGTTAAGGCTAACAACATCTTTTATATTAATTTCTGACACCGACAACATAGATAAAGATAAGATATTTTTTCTACAAAACCAAATAAAAAAGACCTGTTTAAGAAGTACAGCTTCGGGGAAAGGTCCGGTAGCTTCATCAGGTTTGGAAACGAAGCTATGGGTGTCTTCTTTCTTGTTCCCTTCGTTTTTGTTCTTCCTGGCTTCAACGATGACAGATTTTCTTAATCCAAAAGAGAGCTTTTGAGAGATGAATAATTGCGCCGGAAAATATATGTTGGCGGTTATTTTCCGGTGACCGGAGCTGTTAGGGTTTATTGGGAGTGGATATGGAGATGGGTTTTGCAGCAGACTCATCACTCTCTCCATTGATGACATAACAAATAACTGAGATTCTACAGAGATGGTTTTCAAGCTTCTAAAATGGTGTTTTTGGTAATTTTCATGCTTTTGGCTAATTACCAAAATACCACTTTTTCTTGTTTGTGTTTCTAACATTTTAAGGTCATGTTTTTTTTTATGTTATCCGTAATTGATTTCAGTTCAATTTAGCAATTTCCCTTCAATAAATGCAATTTTATTCAGTTCAATGTAATTGAGTAAAGTTTCGTTCAATTTGGTTCAATCATAAAGAACATGGCTCAAGGCTTTTATGGTAGGTTTATTTTAGTTTTATTATACAAAATTTATGGTTTTAGCTATTGACTTATTATTTGGTCACTTTTAGATGTTAATTTATTCAATTTGGTCAAATTTCACGATGTTATGTTAATGAACATTGTTACATTTGTATACATTAGTTGTTGATGATAACTTAGATTAAAGTGAGCTATTGGACCTAGAATGAACTTGGTTTTGATGATTGTTTATGGTCTCCTCCAGTGAAAGAGCTGGGCTCGAACCCTAAAACCAGTCCAACGACCAAGTTAGTTTGGATTTTGATAGAAAAAAGCCAGTAGACGTAGAGAGAGGGTATTTCAAAAAAATACTTACCATTTATGATAGTTAGGGTTTATATAGTGAGAAATTGTCTTGTCATCACATGGGCAAGTGTGCCAATTGAATCAAACACTGTTCGGGTAAAGTAAAGAAGAATGCGTCCAATTATGTCAGAGCCCCCAATATTAGAAAATCCTCTTAGACCCGGGATTGTGAATGTCGTGTGTTGAGTGCGCCCAATGCCATCGGAGGACTTGAATCGACCTTAGTGGGATGGGCTTATTGGACCGCGATGCTTGCTCATTAGGCCCAATATCGTTATCAGTTGCTAATTTTTGTTTTTGGTTTTAATAGATGTTTGTTACTTGAAATAGATGAATTCTTGTTTATAAATTTCTCATCTTAATTGTATCTCAAGAATGATGAAATTTCACTAAATTAGTAGAACAAGACTAAATAAAACAAAATTAGATAATTCAATGGCTATTTGTATCAATAGCTAACAATACAAATTTTGGATAAGATAGCAATGAAATAGTGTTTTTTTTCCCCTAAAACAATAGATATATACTTCAATTCAACTCTAATATTAAACAACAATCATGTATTTTGAAATGTGACCAAAGTAACCTTAAAATATCATTTTAGAAGATGATTTTTTTAGTAAATATTTAAATTTTTGAGTTGACTTTCAACATTAAACTATTTGAGCTATCAATTGATTAGTTTAATTGAGGAAAAAATTTAACGCACTTCTGAAGTATGGTGCTTCTTTAAATAAATGGATAGATAAGAAACTATTTAAAATATCATAAAAAGATTATGAAGTTCCATATTTATTTTAAGAACGCTCTAAAATCTCTCACAATTGATACATCCACCTAATATGTTCATTGAGAAGTTTGAGATTTTTTCCAAAAACTTATTTTAATGAATTTGTATATATAGAAACTATTGGAATTTGCAATTGAATAAAATCAAAAGAGGATAATTATTATCTCAAAAGTTTGCGAAAAATATGGATGGAGTTGAACCGAACTTGAACCAAACCACATGAACTTACACTTATTATATGTATCCTAAATTCAAACTTCTCAACTTAAGTGGATTGACTTGGACCGAACTACCATGATTTACAAATCAAATTCTGATCTCAAATTAGCTACATGTTTATACAATACATTATAGGCCAGACCAAACTAGTTTGCGCTATTTTTATAAACCTCAACCCCGAAAATCTCCTCTCCTGTCCAAGCCAACCTGTTGAATGCATATATGAACGAGCTGAGCAGCTATCGAGCCTATGAACAGGTTTAGTACTTTAGGGTGACCCAATATCATATGCAATATATACTCCAAAACATTACTTGTAGTAGCTAACAATATAATGAACTATCGACTAATGACTTGGACTGCCAATTTCGAAGAATAAAGCAATGGTTTTTCTTGAATTTCTTTCTCCCCAATGGATATTAATTCATTTTCAGAGAAAAACTGTACACAATCTGCCCGGTAAAAGGATTTAAAAATGGCTTCCATTCACTCATGCCGGTTAGCAACTCAATCTGATTCACACTTTTCCTTTTTTTCTCAGGCCTCCATTGAACAACATTATGAGCCCCTAGGAGCCTTACAAAATTTAGACTATTTAATCATCGAAAATTAACAGATTTTTCACCATTTGTTCTTACCCTTTTTCTTCCTCTTACTACCACCGCTACTACTGCCACCAGCACCAGCACTTCCACCATTCTTAGGGGCATTCCCGGCCCTGGAAAATGGGCTATCAGAAGAGGTACCGCCACCAGCATTCTCAAATACACCAGCTTGCACGGCATTTTGTAGCCACTCGAAGAATTCTTCTTCTGTCATGGTTTCTTCCGGTGGCATTCGGCTGCTTCTTTGTCCGGGATTCGATGCCTTACTCCCCGTATTATGCTTGGAAGTTAAACTAGTATTCACATGAAAACTTGGCTTGTGAGTGTTGGCAGGGCATCTCATTCCCTGCACCAAAATGTTCAGTATTCTGCACATTCAGTTTCCACCGCAAGTAGGCAAATATAGAAGGGTAAATATTCATCAATAAACAAGTGAATAATTTCCATAATTGTCATCTACTAATCCATCATAACAGGCAGAAATAAAACCCTCCGATTTACCAAAAAAGGAGATGCTTTACCTGACAAATATACCATTCAGTAGCATTGTATATCTTGCCATCCGCACAAACGTAAGCAGAGGGAGAATCAACCTGCATAGACGTAATTTAACATGTTAAAAGAGATTGCTTATTCTTTGCTCGATTCAAGAGTTAATCAAATTTTCTTCTATTCCCACATAAATAGTGAAGTGCCTAATTAGTGGCCTGTAAAAAGGACGAACCATAAATATATACCTTCTGCAGTAATCCGAAAAAGAACGGTTGGGAAGATTGCTCAACCCATCCATCTCCATCTTTTGCCTGATGATAGTCTTTGCAGTCCTATATAACCAAAAAGGCCCGAGTTAAGAGATAGGCAGCGTAATGTATTCTATAAATAAGGAGAATTCGTGGCAGGCGGACTGTTCTTTGCATGAATGTTAATGTGCATAGTCGATACCCATAGGGAGAAAGAGAGACAGGTATATTCAGGGAGCAAAAGAAAACCTGGCACCATCTTGCTCGAGATTTGGACTTTTTTGTATACACCCATAAATGAAAATTGTCACATCTTTTGCAAGCTATTCGTCTTGATTCTCCAAAAGGGTCTTCATTTTCACCCTCCGAACGAGCTAACCCAGAAGCAAAGAAACCATGCTCTCCATTCTGAACAATCAACTAACCATATTAGAGGCACCGTTGTACAAAATGAAAACAGGAGATCATCAACTCTAGCCATATGGACACAAAGCATCCAATTCTTAATGTAAGTTTGTTTAGATGTACAAGAATTTTGCAACATCCGATTAGAGATAGGATAGCAAAAGGTTTTTCTAGTTCTGGGTGATTCACTAAGAATAGTTTTCTCAGAACATTGATTAATGTAATGATTTTATGTTTCAGCATTTTGCATGACACGTTACTTCATGTTTCTCTCTTTTCCCTAGCTTCTTTCCTTTAATTTTGTTAGTCTCGTTTTCCTAAAACCATGGATTTAGCATATACCTAAAGCTTAGAAACCATGTTATATTAATGTTGCATCAGAATTATGCCATTCCAGACAAAATAAGTTAAGCAAATATAGAAGAACCATAACAACTTAACAAGCATAGGAACTACACGAAACATGCCACTGATATGCTACAAAGGGAAATTTTCAAAGTGAAGGACTTCAGAAGAATTAGCGTGTATTAGATATAAGTCAAAGTGTCAAACCTTTTGTGAAGTGCTCTGAAACCTACGGAAATAATTCAACAACTCTTCTCTTCTCAACTCATCATCATAAGATTTTCGCTTCAAAGAATCAAGTAAAACCTAAAAAGGCATTCAACGAGAATGAAGCAAAAGTCAAGAGTCAGAATCAAGTGCAAACTACACCCTTTGCGCAATAACTAAAGAGAATCAATAAGTTCACCTCGTATGCATTTTGAAGTTTCTTGAAAGCTTCTACAGCTTTTTCATTGCCCATGTTCTTGTCAGGATGAACCAACATCGCCTAAAATATAGAAGACAATTGCTAAATTATTCCAGGGAACTACCTTCTTGCATTTACAATAGACTGTAAGCAGGCATATCTGCAAGTAAACTGCCCTAGGCAGGCACAAGAGAGCATACAATTTTATGGAAGCATATCTAAACATACAGAGAAGCATGTGAATCATCCCTAAAGAGCAACAGAAACCAGTTTCGAGTTCAGTGACTATATCAGTTTTGAAGCTCTCAGTATTCCTAAAAGAATTGCCAAGTTTGTCCCTTTCTAGAGCAAGTGAGGAACAGGACATACCTTTTTCCGATATTCCTTCTTCAGTAAAGAAACATCTACATTCTCATACCGGGCAAAACCCAGCGCAGAATAGTGATCGGTACAATTCAACAATCGAATAACTTCATCCTCAGAATCAACCCCACTGGTTGAAGGAACTCCCGGGCTTCGATCTGATGTCCCAGGCCCAGTTTCAGCAAAGGGAGGATGAGAAGGATCTCCACTGAAGAAGCCTGGTTGACCGTCTACTCCTGCACTTTGTTCAGAGGATCCATTTGATCTTCTTTGCTGGTTAATGTTATTCTTTAGGAAGTATATCAAAACATCACTCGAGATAAACGATAGATTTAAGGCCAAAAGTAAGCCAAGCCATCCAGTATAAGACCATGCACAATATACAGAATATACAGTGGTGGTCAAGAGTGCAACACGTTCATGGCTCAACATGAATGACGTCCCTAAATTAGAGAAAAAATAATTAGCGAACCTGACTAATAATAAATGTTAGAAAGATGATTCGTACTTAACAATCATAATAACTTACCCCCAATTATAATAACAGACAATGTTGTCCAGAAGCTTCCATAAAGCCATAGGAAAACTGCGCCAGAAATGGCGAATAGAAGGAGTCCAAGGGTTATACCAATGAAAAGTCCTACGAATGCCGCTATAGCCTGTGTAATTCACATTTGACAAAAATTATTTGTCTAACAATGATACTCAAAAACTCAAGTGTGCAATATGTAGCTGCAAAATTACGACGATCCAACTGTGAAGGAACTTTCTCATCCAATAGTCAACGAGCAATAATACTCTAAAAACTCAAAATTCCTCAAAGCTCATTATTTCAGAGGTAGTGGATTAAAAAGCGAAAGTATGCAACTATTCTGAAGACTATAGAATCACTAATAGCACATCAATAATGAAGGCTTATTAATCACGAATGAGACGACATAATCGAAAAGTATAGCAGTTAAAATTTAAGTGGAGTAAAGAAAACATGCATATAGAACCCCATAAATGAGCTCATGAAGCATATCTAAGCCTTACCAGGGCAATAAGGAACTTGAACATCCCAACCATTGCGAACAAGGAAAATACGCTGCACCATATAACTGAAAAAAATGATGTTGTCCCCAGTCGGAAAAAGGAATCGATGCCTCTAAGAGTGAAGTCCAGCCAAAACATTAATAATAGAAGCATTAAGCTCCCAAAATGAAAAAGCCACTTCAAAACAACAGGATATGCTTGCTCAACCTTCATTCTAAGATAATCACGAGCAGTGTAAATATTGGTTTTTACTCTAACAAAGAGTGGCCTGTGCTTCTCCAGCCATTCGCCTGCTGATTTCAATATGGACACAGTCGATGCCCTCACATTTCTCACGGTCATGTTTCCTGAAATATCCACATTTTCAATCATACTTTTTATGTGCAATCCAATATACTTCAGGCCATCTTTTGCATGGTTTGGATCACTGTACCAGCTAGGTGATGTTCGATTTTCTCGTCTTACTCTAGGAGATTCCATAAATGTACTACAGCAGTCACCTGAATGGTTACGAGAAGACACCGACCCCCTTAGATCTGGTTGTTCATTCATTCCTTGTTTTTCTTTTTTCTGAAACTTTGAAGAGTTCTGTTTAGTTTTATTATCATCTGTAAAAGGACTACTTGGCTGATCACCGTTTGGAATCTCCTCTCGGGGGAAGACCTTGGCCTCACTTGCTTTTCCTCGCCCTCTCATATCAGGATCTGGATAACCTGAATCTGACACCTTTTTCTTGTGGTTCGATGTCTGACGATCCACCCCATTCCTCTGCTGGTTACCCTTACGAGCCATGTTAGATAGTATTCAAGAGAATTCCTTGAATGAGAAATCAAGCTAATTGGTTAGGGCAACATGCCACTGCAGTCCCATGTGAAAACCTTGACCTGTCACCAATAGATGTGAACATCTAAGACTGGGATCTTCTGGCACGCTATCTCTGTAAACTAGTATTTAAGTGCTAATCCTCAAACCTGAAATTGGGAATATAATCAGGTAATAAGAAGATATTCACATATCAATGGCATACCTGTGAAAAACACATGAAGATTCAATGTTTTATAATGAGTTAAAAAGACTAGGAGCTTCATGACGCAAACTTCATACTTCAAAATGGACAAAATGCAACTGCAATATTTGGTAAATACCTTGCTACTACAATTCGTGTGCTTGGAGAATGTTAAACAATCAACGTTCTAATTATTTTAGCTCCTTTGTTATCATCTAATGCATATCAAAATGTTAAGTTAACTTGAATCTCGCAATCCTTTAATGAAAAGAGAAGTTCAAAAAGACAATAGCACTATCATTTGTATGTCATTGAGGTTTAAACAGCTCTCCTAAAACTACAAAAAAATTTAAAAGAAAAAACAGAAAGAAAATGAAAAGGAAAAGACACAGAAATTGATGCTCTGTAAATAGAAATCGAACTGTTGTCTGTATAATCTAGAATCAGGGAAAAAAACTTTACACAATAACCTGGTTCATACAGACAAGCCACCTAACTCAACCCCTTCGACAAAATTAGCATTTTTAGAGTTCTTCAAACCAAAACATACCAAATCTACTTTAGAATCCAAATGATGTCTCAAGAACAGTTAGGAAAAGAATGCCAAATATAAATCAAGCATGCTTCCAGGTAAGTATTTCAAGTTATCATACGTCCCAATCTCTAACCAATTAAAAACTTGTATCAACAAGTTAAGCATCTGTAACCTAGCCTTTCATCTAGCAAAGGAACTAAAATTCAATCCAAATTAGCACAATCACCTATGCCCCCAAAGCTACAAACTACACGGATGAACCTGAAGTGAACTACTTTAGCTAATTAAGCAACACAGAAACAGCATTCCAAGGTTAATTAATAGTCAATGCTACCTTTCCAATATACTAAATTGTTGATTCAATCAAAGTTCAGCAGACCAAGAATCACAACCCCATCAACACAAAACCTCAAATCAACAAGTTAAGCCTCTAGTCTTTCATCTAGCAAAGGAACTGACATTGAATCCAAAGTAGCACAATCATCTCTGCCCCCAAATCTACAAACAACCCGGATGAAAATGAAGCGAACTACTTAGCTAATTAAGCAACACAGCACTTGAATAGTCAATGCTACCTTTCCAATGAGAATAAACTAAATGTTTGATTCAATCAAAGTTCAGAAGACCAAGAATCACAACCCCCTCAACACAAAACCTCAAATGAACATCAAAAAACAAAAACCCAGATGACAATTTAACAAAAACAGCAAACCGAGATGAACACGAAGCGAACTACTTATCTTGATTAAGCAACATAAAAACAGCATTCCAAGGTTAACTAATAGTCAATGCTACCTTTCCACTATACTAAATGGTTAATTCAATCAAAGTTCAGCAGACGACGAAAAATCAGAACCCCATCAACACAAAACCTCAAAACAACACCCAAAAACAAAAACCCAGATGACAATTTCACAAATTTAACCTCCAAAACAAAACCCCATCAACACAAAACCTCCAAAACTACACAGAATTCTATGCCCTTGAAGCTACAAACAACCCGGATGAACACAAAATGAACATACTTTAGTTGATTAAGCAACACAAAAACATCATTTCAAGATTAATTAATAGTCAATTCTACCTTTCCAATGAGAGAATAAACTAAGTGTTCGATTCAACCAAAGTTCAAAAGACCAAGAATCAAATGAACACCCAAAAACAAAAACCCAGATGTCAATTTCACAACTTTAACTTCCAAAACAAAACCCCCCCAAAAAGAAAAACACAATCTTTACTTGAAGAAACAACATACCTCAAGCTATGGAGATTGCAGCAAGAAGAGAGATAGAGAAACTAAAACCCCAACAAACCCAACAAACAAAAGCCCTAAAATGAGAAGAGCATGATCAATTAAAATAATCAAGAAACCCTAATCTTATTCTTCCTTTTCCTAAAATTGGGATTGCGTATGGGAAGAATTGAGAGAAGAGTGAAGAAAGACAAAAAAAGATGTAAACTTTGCAGCTGTTTCTTTTCAATGTCATCACCATCATCCAGTCATGGATGGATGGATGGATGGTCAAGGTTTTTGTGTGTTTGGTTTGTTTGGTTAAGGTTAACCTAATTCCTGATTGGGATACGCTTGTGCTAGTTAGGGTTGTGAAATTGGTCAGGCTAGTGTAAACCATTGCCTGGTTTTTGGTTAACCCGGATAAAACCTCTACACTTGGGACAAGACTATTTCTTTCTATAACAATTGAGAGGTTATTATTATGAAAATGGTAGTACAACATAGATTCTTAACTTGAGACCGACTATTTGTATAACAAATTGGAGAGTTCTCTTATATAGAGTATTTCAAATATTTAGATTCTAGTATATAATTGTGGAGTATAGTTTATTTTTAAAAATATTTATTTATAATTTTATTTATTTTGAGTTGATTTAACTTTTTGTACAATTTTTTTAAGGCGTAATGTATATATAGCTCTCTGAATTTGTGCAAAAATTTCAATTGACTCATTGAACTTTCAAATATTAAAAATAATTCTCTATATTTGTTTAAACGCATAAATAACCTCATTTCTTGTTCGACTATTACAAATAACTTCTTATTTTTGTTCAAAAGTTACATATGACCATATCAAAATGTGGAAATAGTAGATGATATTATTTACAAAATTACTGTTATATCACAAGTTTGCACCTATAGTAAATACCACCTATAATTTGCACGCTTTGCTACAATAATTTTGAAACTAGAGGGTTATGTATTACTTCGGACAAGTGCATGAGTCATTTGTAAAGTTTAATAGGTGAGGGCAATTGCATTTTTGGGACAAGTTCAAGGAGCTATTTATGTATTAAGTCATTTATCATATTTTTGTTTGAAGATGATTACATCATGCCTCTAATTTAGGGACCGTAAAGTTAAATGTGTGAAGGATGTGGAACAAATGGGTCCTAGTCAGAGATAAGGATATCAAGAAACGTTTGAAGTTATATTTTGATGATCTATTTAATAGATATAGAGGACAAGATACTGAATATATAAGTACTCAAGTACTCCTCACAATATGGTAAATCAGATCGTATGTGAGAGAATTCAAAAGAGGGAAGTCAGTAAGGCATTAAAAAAGATGGAATAAAAGAAAGCAATATGATTTGATGGTATCCTTATTGTGATTTGGAGGAATTGGGAGAAAGAGGAATCAAGTGGTTGACGATTTTCTTCAACCGGATTTAGAGAAGCAATAAAACGACATCAGGATGAAGGGAAAACATCATAATCCTTTTGCATAAAGAACAAAGAAGATGTTTAAGATTGTGCCACCTGCTGAGGAATCAAACTAATTAGACACTATGAAACCTTGCGAGCGTGTGATCAAAAAAAGGCTAAGGAGAAGTGATCTCAGAAAATCAATTTAGCTTTATGCTGATAAGATCAACTATAAATGTCATTAACCTAATGAGACAATTAACGAAGCACTATCAGAATAAGAAGAAAGATTTGTATATAATTTTCATTGATCTAGAAAATGCATATGATAAGATATCAAAGGAAGTACTTTGGTGGGCGTCAATAAAGGAAAGACACTTCGAAAAAATATATTGACATATAAAGGACATGTATGAGGGAGCTTACAAGAGCGTGTGTACCAGCGTTGGGAAGAGTAAAAGGTTCCCTCTTATTATTGGAGTGCATTAAGGTTTCACACTTGGTCATTTCCTTTGTTGTTATCATTAAAGACGATTACTGCATTTAGCCCTCGCAAACAAAAGTTAATTTTATATAAATGCTCAATTGTATGAGAGAACGGGAAGGGTGATGAATGACCCTAACATTATTTGAGAGGAAAAGGTAGAGAAACGTTCTTCACCAAGGCAAAAAGAAATCGAATTTTTTTATTCTAAATCAACCCAATACAAATGTTAAGGGGGGCATATATTCCTCTAGTCACTCAATTTGGGTGACATGGGGATTCTTCTCCATATTTGAGAGTTCAAAGTCATAACAAAATTTATCGATGGATTCTGGAGGAATATGAGGCTTAACATAAAATTACATTGTCCACAAGAAAGATTTATCTACTTGCACAAGTAGTTAGATTCACAATAGCAAAAGTCGATTTGAATCTTTGGGTCATAATATATCTTCACTACAAGTAAGTTATTACAAGAAGAGAGAATCTTTATGAGGTACCTTGTGGAGATTTCAAGAGAAAATATATAATTATACTTATAGGCCCTCGTACCTTCAAGCTAGGGATCGAACAAACAATAGATACGCTGAAATCAAGGGGCATTTTACCACGTTAAAATTATTTTGCATAAAACACACCATTGAATAAAGTTTGAAAAATATATAAATTTCATTTGACACGGGTTTTCATTGGTTACTTTCCAACCCGAATTTTATAATACTAGTGTTACATTTCATTTCCAATGTCTTGTTCTCATGTTTCAGGAAAACAAGTGCAGAAGAACTTCTTGATAATGAAATTCCACTCAAGGTTGTTTATTTCGATGAGGAACAGTCGAGGTTTGTTCTCCGCAATTCTGGACCAGTGGTTACCAGAACTCTTTGCAGCCTGAAACTATATGGTGCCTGGAATCAACCGTCCTCTCCACAGTTTCTTTAATTGATGATAACTTTACATATATATAAATTCACAACTTTGATTAATGTATATCTAACTTCAATTATAATACTTCCTGTTTCTATTTTTTAAGATTTAGAACGCCATAATTTCAATTTCTTTGTGAATGACAAACCATGAATCCCGCAAAATCTAAATTCACATCGAAAATTTCAATTTTTTCGACTGACATGAAGAAAATATGTATTTAGCGATACAAACACGTTACCGGAAATAGGTGGGACAATTTACAGATAGAGAGGAAACGTGAAAGACTTCGACTGTGGAGTAGAATATGTTTCAGCTTCTAAAGTGGCGGAGCTAGATCCGGAATCTTTAGGTGCCCTCATCTCATCTTAGACAGAGGGCTACCTGGAACCACTCATATCAGGGTGGATTCCGTGTCCAGGGATGCATCTGTACCTCCGCCATTGCAATGCCACGAAAATTACATAATTGCATGAATTGTAAGTCTGCTGTATGTTATTGTACAACACAATTAACAAATCAGGTGACAAATGAACTTTTCTACCTTTATTGCATTATTTAGCTCAGTAAAAATTACAGCAGAAGTAATAAAATGTAAGTTCTACAACTATGCTCCACGAGGACTATTACGTTCATGTGTTGCATAGCAAATCAGTCATCGAAAGTGCTTCACAGGACTGTTAAATATAAAAGCAAATGCCACTATGAACCATATTCTGCATATAAACCTTGTCATATCCAAAGACCAAATACTTACAAGCGAAAACCGCGCTTCGAAATGTGCGAACTGAGAACGATAATGGCAATGTAGAGACGGAAAAATACATGGCACCATTTCCCTAATGCATTTCAAGCTAAAGCCATCTTCTACGAGCCAAATTCGGCTGCATAGTACTTTATTACCTGGAGTTTCATCCAAGCATATGAAATCTGTGCAACGGACAAACAACCATCCGAGTCCAACAAGTACACTTGATTCCCTGCCCCATTTCACTTGGTATGTTTCATAGCAAATCAGTCCTCGCAAATGGTTCATCAAAATGCCAAGTATTAAAGCAAATATGAAAAATATTCTGCACAGAAACCTTGTCAAATCCAGAGACCAATTAGTTACAGGCGAAAATCGTGCTTATGTATGTGTCGAAAACCATAACTGCAATTTTCAGAATACATCTCCTTCCCCTCACATTCACCCGTATGACTAATAGGGAAAATTCTGGGCACCATTTCCGTCATACATCTAAAGCTAACCACATCTTGTACGAGCCAATACTTGGCAACAAGGTCCTTCATAACCCCTTTTCATCCAAGCATCTGAAATCTAGCAGACAAACAACCATCTTCCTCCATCAAATACACTCAATTCCCTTCCTCGTTGCTCACTTCCTCAGGCAATGGTAATATATTGCAAAACAGCTATCACAGTCATTGCAAATGGTTCATCAAAATATCAAATATCGAATCAAAAGCCAATATGAACAACTTTCTCTACAAAGACAAAGTCGAATACAAAGATCAGTCAGTTACACCCGAAAATCGTGCTCCGATAAGCATGAGCCGAGAACCATAATGGCAATGTAGACCCGTTCGAGACAGAATACATCTCCTTCCACACCTTACTCCTCTTATGATAAACCAAAACCTGTTTATGGGTAGCCAAGAACACACATTCACTAGTCTGGCTAATTGGGAAAATACCCGGCACCAAATCCCTGATGCATCTCAAGCTAATACTATCTTCTATAACCCAATATTCTCCTGCATAGTCCTTCATCACCCAAATTTTCATCCAAGCATCAGATATTTGTACAATAGACAAGCAACCATCGGACTCCAACAAATACACACGATTCCCTGACCCGTTCTTCACTTCCTCCGGCAGTGACAATCTCCTCCAAACATTGCAATCCAAGTCAAGTGAAAGTATACATGAACAACTCCCAGTTAACCAATGAAGCGCACCATTGACAAAAACAACCTGGTTCCTATTCATATGCGTAAACAGTTCATGTTGAAAAGAAACGAACTTGCTCCATTTATTCGAATCTGAATCAAACACCAAGCATATAAACGTCCCATCCGATCTATGACCAAACGTTCTATGATGACCCGCCAAAACAACATAGAACTTCTCCATCGACAAACTACAAGCCAACCCCACTAAAGTGGCTTCACCATCAGGATAAAATCGAGTCACCGGTCTCTCTCTACTCCGTGGAAGCAACCGGAACTCTCTAGTCATCGGGTTACAAATATAATAAACACCCTTATCTGGGATGCTAGAGCAACACAACAAGCCATTACAGCAAGCCCTGATCTTCACTCTATCTTTCAAAAAATCCAAGGAGAATTCAGAAACACCCCGTAAATTATCAATACATACCAAACTAGATTTAAACTCGGAGGAATCGGAAATCTCAACCAATACTGTTGGGTTCTTAACAGCTAATTCGTTGTAAAGACGGATAAAATACTTATCAAATGACAATCTGTACCATATTTTACAGACAGATTTAGCTCTAAACAATGATTTAACAGGCAATCTAGCAAGAATTTGAAGAACAACTTCATCAGGTAAATTGGGGATAATCCCATCTCTTGAATTCATAATATATGATTAATACCCAAATAAATTGAAAGAAAACCCAGATGATTGATAAACAAAAGTTTTGAAATTGCTCACCAATTTCGCTGATCTGGATTTCTAGGGTTAGGGATTGCAGATTGAATTGATTGAAATTAGGGCAATATTTTTGGGGATTTTATGAAAGTTGGAGTCTTTTTTATGCAATTTGAAGATGGGATGAGATCTAGCTGAGGAAGAAGAATAGATCGTCGGGGAAGAAGGTTGTCCCTGAAATGAGGAACCGGAGAGAATCTAGGATCCAACTACTAAACTTTAGACAGAATATGCCCTTGCTATTTATGGATAAATGAATGGGCCTTGCCATATTGGTTATGGGCCTTTTAGGCCCATTTTTTACTTGGATGGCTTGATATGCTTTTCTTTACGAGAAAATTTAAAATATAGCGGGCGTATGGTATTACTTGAAAAAACGTGTAAAACAGTTCAAGATAGGTTGTTTATGTTAGGTGTAAGTTATGTTTACTTTGTTTGCACTTTGTCCTATTTACCATTAGATTATTTTTATTCTATGATCTAATGGTAAACAAAACAAAATAATGGTTACTTTGTAAAACACAAATTAACAGTTGAATTTTCCGTTTATGTTATAGTAGTAAATATAAATATATTTATTCTATAAATAAGAGAGTATTTACTTACTTCAATGATGATTAGGGAGTACAAATCATATCACTGTGGTCTGTTTTTGTCAAATGAATATCTTAGACTTTTTTTTTTTATTTGAAATTATTGATTATATTTTATTTTTATTCAGAGAGTATGAAATACTAAATAAAAATCGATTGGGAGCGTTCCTTGGTGCTTTTTATGGAATGTGGGATCCAAGTCAATCTTGATGTTCGTATGAAGGTTAAGATATGCAAGAGAATAAAATTGGAGAAAGAGAATTAATGTCTTGTTCAATTCAAATTTGAAATTATAAAGGCTTGTCCGTTATGTTATTATGTGTGTGATTTGTTTGGCTACAATGACTCAATGTGCCTCAAAACACTTCTAATATGAAAAATGTGAAATTGAGTTCGAATATCAACCGCAGAGAAGTTAACGGAGTTAAAAGTTAGAACAAGTTACTGGAAATAACATAATGGAAAGAGAAGTGACAAAAATTAGAGTTAAAAGTTCTTATTTTGAAGTTTTCATATATTAATTTCTTGTTTTCTTTTAGGGCAGTCATTTCCTACTCATGCAACATGCTTCCTTCTTCCAACCAACATTACCAAATAACAAGCTGCAATTCCAAGGCAGATAAAGAATTCAGTTTCTGGCCACGTAATGAAAATATTCAACATGAAGCCGCCAAAACAGAGCTGCAGACAGATTATGATTCTAGAGGCTTATTCAAATCGAGAACGGAAACATCAAGAAATGTTGAAAATGAGACTGACAAAGGACAGCAAACATAAGCCATTGTAGATAAGGACAGGTGATCATGGAGAGGATTGGAGATATGGAAGAATCAAGTTATGAACTTTCTTCAAAGGATATTGTAGACAAGTCCGTAGGTGTCGATGAAGAGAACAAAAGTGAAGGTGAAAGCAAGAAAAATAACAAGTCAAGCAAGATTTCACACATGGAGATTAGACAAAGTTTGATGATAGAGATGTGTGTTCCCAGTTTCAGTATTAGTTTCAGAGATGTTTTTCCAAGGATATTCCATAGATTTAGGAATGATCATCTACACAAGGAGAAGTTTGTAGCCACCACCACTTCAAACTGGTAACAAATATTGTTTGATTCTTCTTCTGCTTGTGTTAGTTAACATAACATTGCCTCACATTTGTAACAAACCATTTCATTTCGTGCAAGAAGAAGATAACCACATTGGCAGATACAACAAATGTCTCACCAACTGCAGCTGAAGATGATTGTGTCGTGTTTTGTCTGTCGTATATAAGAAATTACGGAGGAGCTCCCTAATAATAATAAAACTATTTGGAAGCAAATATGTACCTAATTAATTTTCTTCTACTTAAAATCTAATGCTAACATATTTACAAACTACAAATCCCAACGACTCCATGAACCTCTTTCGCTTTTTTCTTTTCTGCTTAGCGTTCGTTTGCCTACTTTTTAGTTTGAATTAAAAATACTATTCTCTCTTTCTTCTTTGATGTTAATTAAATAATATAAGCAATTTGAATAGAAACCTCTATTTTCTGGGAGACACCAAACCAACAGTCAATATGGATCTTAATCATCTTCATCGTCTTCCATATCCTGCAGGATGGCTCCCCTTGGCTTTGCTCTGCACGATTATGAAATTAGTCAGTGCTAGGCTAGGCTATTGTATGCTGTGAAAAAATATTGTCATAACTTCTAATATGTTCTACTTTGCTGAAAACAAGTACCTGCGACTGGCAGGTATACCACGACTCTTAACTTTGTATGATACCGGATCTCTAGCTGATTGCACTGTTTTACAGGACACAAGCATACAGTTATATTTATTCTACTTCCGTTTTAGCACATAAAACAAATCAGCATTGCGTATGATAAAATGAACTTCATTGCGGAAAGAGGCTCAATCCTAATCAATCATTTCTCAAGGATTCCCAAATCATAGCTCGTGATAGTCACCAAAAACACATTGAGGAATCATACTGAGTATCAACTGGCTAAATAGTTATGAGCTCGTGCAAGTTTAAAATGGCTTCTTATTTGAAACAGAAAGTCATTTTCTTGTATATAGTTTCTTTCTCCTTTTGAGCTCTGTTAGACCTAATTTCTCGAAGTTCCAAAATCCAAAATAAGAAAAATATTATAAACAAACAAGACGGTAATTTGAAGATTATCTGGATATCTCAAGTCTATGCACATCAAAATTTATATTATATGCAGCATGCAAGTTAACAAGGTACAAAGAAAAACAACGGCATACCTACGGAGTCTTGTAAACCATTACTACTTGGACGAGACAAAGCTCCACTTTCAACAGAAGAGTTAACCTTTTCAAACTTCTGCCTCTTCTCTAATTGGCTCTGGCCAGTTTCTCCACTATCCTGACAAAATGTCAGGTCAAAGTAAGGGTAAATATCTAGAAACTAGCATTTTAGGCAGCTATGTCACGCAATATTTTATGTAATGAATTTGGGAGAATTAAAGACACTGATGATCCACACAAGAACACTACTCAAAGAAAATGGTAACCAAGTAAGGATTTATCACTGAAACCACAAAAAAAACAACAAACAAATAAAAGACAACAAAAAAGTCAACTTTTGATATAAAGGAATCGTCGTGATTAAACAAAGTGGTAGATTCAACTTGTTATCTCCATTAAAAAGATTCCTGCCACAAAAATACAGAATTTTGGGAGCATAACATCATTTTCATTTCAAAAGTTAGGCCATTTATCACGAGTTTCCTTGTAAACACCATAACAATGTGATCTGATTTAAACATGAAATTAGCATGCAGATAACTTTTAATGCTCAGATATTTTTTCCTTGTGGCAAATGATTCACTTATGTTTAAATTTTTTTTGGTATAAGGGTTAATTTACTTATGAGATTAAAGATTCCCTTATGGTCAGAATATTTCTTTTCAGTTTCTTCCCTAGATGAAAGGAGGAATTTGATTGATAAGTTCCTGAAATTGCAAAAACTGCTAAAGTTAGTTACTATTGGAGAAGAGGTGGATGGATGACGTCCCTGATTGCTGATTATCTTTGCCACAAGCATGGGACTTAGATGTAATTTAAATCACAAAAGGGGTCATTGATAGCATTAATTAGGAAGCTCGAAAAGAATGGCAATTTTTCTATTGCAAGACTCATACCCTAACACTACTAAACCCTTTCATAAAAATAAAAATAAACCTACTAAACCCTTATACCCAAAATGCCCCTCGTCCTAGATACATTCTCTATCATAATATCAATAGAAAAAATCATACCTTTTCAGTTGATCTCAATTTTGTCAAATGTGAGGAGCTGTCTCTATCTGAAGGCACATACAGAGAAATAAAGGACAATTAATCCCAGGAGAAATATTAATCTGCACAAACTCAAAGTACTTGCAAAGCTCAAATATATATTAAAAAAAAAAAATGTGCACATGAAATGCACACAATTCAATTCTTCCATGACTTTCGTTAAAATCAAATTTGTGTAACTGTTTCTTATTACTTATCACACACACACACACACACAACAAATTTTCAAGAGCTAGTATCTAAAAGACTGTGAAATGCACAGTTCAAGTCTTCCATTTCTTTAAAATCATTTTTCAAGAGCTAGTACCAAAGTTTATCATATGCAACACAAGTTCCTTCTACAATGAATTTAGAATTTCACCAATAATGAGGTTGCAGATTCAAATGCTGGACCATTTAGTCCAAGAGACTTTGATACCATGTCAAGGAACCGAAGCTTAAACTGATAGTGTAGGAATAACATGGTTTGTATTAATATTTGATGGTTAAAACCTTAGTTTCCGAAATTGGGTATTGGAATTTAGGAAAAAAAGTAAAAGAAATTCATATAGAAAAAGGAAAAACAACCTTGCACTAACAAATTCTGCGTGCGTTTGAAGGACTCAAAGAGCCCAAAGGACATATTTGCTATGGCATCATTGACAGAAGAGTCCACAAGTTTGGTAAGAGGAATGGAAATCAAAGGCATTCCCTTTGATTTTTGAGCAACCAACTTTGCAGATGTTGGACCTACAATGCAAGAAAAAAAAGAAGAAAAACATTAGCACACATATCGTAATTCCTCAGAAAAGGAAAGGAAAGTTGAGGGGAACGGCTTACATATATTTGAGTTAGAATGTTTGTCCAGAAGAAGCTTTACGTCTTGAGACTTAAGAGAAGCGACCATATATTCAATAAACTCAGACCAGGAGCCCCCAATTCCAATGATATCTCTCTGAACAACGGAACAACAAAAGTAGTAATTAATACAACGACTAGAATCAAATAACACACACAAAGAAAGAACGATTAGCATACAATGTCGTGAAGCTGCTCAATTGATTTGACAGCCCCGAAAGAATTAGAGCGAAAATCAGTAACATGAAAATGTAGGTGAGAGTAATGAGGAGGTGGAGCGTAAACATGCATCAAAAATCGACCAAATGGAACCGAACCCAATTCTGATTTGTTTGCCCATTCTCCTTTCGCTTCTCCATACACATCCTCAAACCCCTCCATCAAATTACAACTCCAAATTCATTTCCCTAATCTCAGTTACTCTCGCGTTGCTTCGAAAAAGATACATCACAAATTAAGTATAAATAGCAATTCATCAATAAAAAGAACTTAAAAATAATGTAAATAAGAGCATCATAATTTTGAATTAATAGATTTATGAGTTAGGTAGAGATAGATTACAGTCATATATGATTCCTATAAACACTTTTGAATAGTAAAGTCATCTTCTTTATGGCTTAAATCAACAAAATTTAGTTCAGTTCAACAAAATTGATAATCCCAGATAATTGATAAACAAATTTATTGAAATTGCTTACCGGATTAATCAATTTGACTGATCTGGATTTCTAGGGTTAGGGATTGCAGATTGAAATTAGGGCAATTTTTTTGGGGATTTTATGAAAGTTTGAATCATTTTGGGGGGAATATGAAAATCAAGTATCCAATTTGAAGATTAGATCTACCTGAGGTTGAAGAATAGATTAAGGTTGTCCCTCAAATGAGGAACCAGAGAGAATCTTGGATCAAAGTACCAAACTTTAGACAGAATATGCCAAAACATTGCTTATGGGCCTTTTAGGCCCATTTGTTTAGTTGGATGGTTTGACATGCTATTCTTTACAAGGATAGTTGGATCTTTTTCTATGGTCATCACGAGTGTGGTGTGCCTCCTGCAGGCATCCGGGATATTCTTAAAGATGATAGCAGAGGTTCGACATTAATTGTTTAATCCGCTGTTAGTTTGTTCTTGTTTCTCCTTTTCTATGTTGCTCTTTTTTCTTTTTTGTTCTTGGGCTTTTAGCCCTCCTTCTTACTAAAAAAATAAAAATTCTTTACAAGGACTCTCGTACTTTACGAGAGATTTGGAGTTTGATTTTCGCTCTTGTATGGAGCAGCTCAATTTGGTGAGTGCATATACATTTAGGGACATTTTTTATGCAAGCGCGAATTTGTCTAGTATTGTGTCAAGGTAATCATGTGGTCAGACAAAAAAATATGAAATTTAGAATACAACCGGAGTATAGTACTACTTCAAAAAAACATATAAACCGAGTTAATTATGGGTTATTTATGATCTAATAGAAAAAATAAATACTCTTTTTTATACTTAAGAGAATATTTACTTTCTTCAACGATAATTAGGGTTACAAATCATATCGTTATGATCAGTTTTGTCAAGTGAATATTTTGACTTTTGGTTAGTTCAAACGATTGGATTTTTCTCTTGACAAAATAAATTAGTAATAAAAATCGATTAGGGGCATTTCTTAGCGGTTTTCTAGAGTATGACTCAAAGAGGCTTGAAATTGTATATGAGAATTCAAGTCAATCTTGATGTGCGTTTGAAGTTTAAGAGATGCAAGAGAATAAAATTGGAGAAAGAGAATTAGTGACTAGTTCAATTCAAATACGAAATTGTTATGCGTGTGGTTTACTTGTTACAATGAGATGTGCCTCAAACACTTTTAATATGAAAAATGTAAAATTGAGTTTGAATATCAGGCACAGATTGGTTAATGGAGGTGAGAGTTAGAACAACTTAATAAGAAAATAGAAAGAGAAGTGACGAAAATAAAAGTTAAAATTTAATCTTATTTTGAAGTTCATAGAATTGAATGACATGTGAATGAATGTATATTAGTTAAAACACTTATATTACTTCATTTAACCACCAAATTGGAGGTAAAGTATGAGTGGGAAAGACGGAAGTAAATTGTTAACCTTTTTAACCTTCATTAACTCTTTAAAGAAACTCTCAAATAAGTTTAATAGCATATTATATGTTCCATTACTCTCATATATCTCTTCTAATCTATTGCTAGACAAGGCTTAAGGATTTTTGTCTCAAAACATCAATAATATGATGAGGAATTTTTTATTTAAATCTCTATTATTATTATTAACTAGTCAAAGACCCGCGCGTTGCGCGGATTATAGAAGTATTATTTAAACTGCTTATAACATACATCAACAAATTACTTGAGAACCAATTGGTTGTAGTCCAATTGGTACACTTACCAATGCGTGAGTGGAGAGAACACGGTTCGAATCATGCTCCTTGCGATTTATCAAAAAAAAAAAACAAATTACTTGAGAAATCTCTAATATATAAACTTTTTGTTGTTGTACAATGTATATGATTGAAAAGAACAAACCTACTAATTTGATATCTAACCACAATATATATGCAGTTCACATCCATAGCCTAAATTTATATGTTTTTGAAGGTTAAATTTTTAAAAGCCAGACAGAAATACATAATGCAATGATATAATAGCAGAGGTTCAATGATATATCTTAAACTTGTTTCTCCCTTTCAACTTAAGTGTTATGCATTCTTCAAAAATTGAAAATAAAGAGTTATCTAAACACACAGTCACAACTTTAATTTGGTTTGCATAGGAGAAACTTTAATATCATGTATAATAAATTACTCATATTTATGTTTCTAAAAAAACCTTAAAGTAACACCATATATTTATTCTTTGTGAAGTCTTGAACTCTAGTGGCTACACCCTCTGTAATTTCCACTGAACTACTGGCTTCGTCCAATCATATTGCCTCCTCAATATTGCTAAATAAGAGCATCCATCTAGCTGATTCATTCATGACTATCTACTCATCCTACATGTTTTTCACAGTGTCAATGATCCTCATAATAGTTGCAATAACATGTTATATTGGTTGCTTGATGAATAACAATGACACTAAAACACCATGCTCGCTCAATCCATCCACCACATCTTCATTGGCCAGAACCCTAACCCTAACCCTAACCCTAACCCTAACCCTGACCCTAAACCCATCATAATACCACCATTCCATGTTCTAATTGCTAAACCAATGAAATTATCTTCTAAATTTCAACTGTTATGGAATATTGCAAATATGGCAAGAATATGCATATTAAAGTTATGATATGTCTAATAATTATTGAATTGTTTCGAATTCTATGTATATGGAGAAAATGATAGCAAAGAAAGCTCATGAGAAACAAATGAATAAGGAGCGATATTACCTTTTGTTCTTTTTTTTCTTTGTTGAAACTATAATTTCCTATTATTATTATTATTATTATTATTATTATTATTATTATCTCTTAAAAGAATATTCCAATAGGTTTGGATCTCTTCCAACTTTTTATTATTCAAGACTTCAAGTAATTATATACGTAGATTGGATTAATTGGTGGATCACAAATGATGTACTTTCTACATCACATCTAACATTATCCTATTTCTACAGCCTACAAATAAATTCCATATACATAAATTAAGAAAGGGATATGATAAAATTGAATTACTAGACAAATATTGTTTTAGCAAAATGTTATATTAGGTCCCTGAAAGATTTCATATATTACCTTTAATTCAGTTAATGCATTTTTTTTTATTTCAATTCAAGACATGTAAACTACATACAATAACTGAATTAAATAAAAAAGAAAGTACAAGCTCAACATTATGAGATCAATTACTAATAAAGATTAGCACACATATTGGACTGAGCTCCAATACATTTATCAAATAAAAAGTTAAACACACATTTTATAGGGCCAAAATTGCACATGCATATTCATTTTCAACTATTTAAAAGAAGTTTTATATATGACTGATGTAATCATAAGAATTGTAGAAATCTTAGTTCAAATGAAAAAAATATAACATCCACCAGAATTAAAATGAATCACATCTAACAACATTTTAAATGTGTGCAATTATTCCTTTGAAAAAAAATATCGTGTATTCTAATTAATCAAAGGCCAAATATATTACATTGAAAGATTAAGCGACTCGAATTTAGTTCAATGGATACACCTACCGATAAATGACATAGCAAATCTAAAGTTCAAATTTTACTTACAAGTTTATAAAAATATTATTAAGTGACTCAATAAAAAAATTAAAAGTAATAGAGACTTAAAATGTTTTTTCCCCTATTAACTTTACCGAAACATCATATACCAATTAATATTATATGTTCCTTGCAATAAGCCAAAAGAAACCTAAAATGATACTCTTCCTATAATACCACCTCACATTCTCTTTCTCCAATTCTACCTTTCCCTTCGTAACAAAACACTACACAAAACACATTTTTTCATTCTTTCTTTGCACTAATTAAGACCAAACATGTGTCCTCCTTCCCTCTCATCCCCAACCTCGTCATCAAACACAATTAGTGGCGGAACTATGACTGAAACTCCAGGGATGCTCAACATCCTGAACGGTCCAAACCGCAACATCAACACTTATAAACAAGACAATCAGAGAGAAACCCGACCATCCAAACTTCAAAGAGGTCATGCAAACATAGCCAGTGGCGAATTCACAACCGAAAGTTCAAGACTAGTCAACAATCTGACTAGTCCAAACTGCACCACCAATGTTTCCGCACTACACCAGGGAGCAACCCGACCATCCAAGCTTCAAAGAGGTCATGTTACGTTGGTTAAACCGGACATAAAGGCGAAAGCCGAAGTCTATTATGGAGATGAGAGTTGTAGAGAGAAGTTCATGTGGTTATTGGCCCAAATAGGCTTACCAAATGGCCTATTAACACTAGAGGAGATAGAAGAATGTGGCTATGTGAAAGACACAGGCTTTGTTTGGCTCAAACACAAAAAGCAAAGAGATTATCACAAGTTTGGAAACGTTGTCATTTGCTTTGATGCTGAAGTCACAGCCTATTTTGAGCATAACAAGATTAAGAAATTGACTGGGGTTAAGGCTAAGGAGTTCTTAATTTGGATTACTTTAAGTGAGATTAGTGTTAATCATGATCATAATTCTTCTATTACTTTCAAGACTCCTTCAGGTTTGTCTAAATCTCTCCCATTGTCACTTTTCAAGTTTGAAGCTATCATGACACATAGCAACGTCGAGGAAATTGATCAAGTGAAAAAATTAATACCCAAATACTCATAATTTTATGTTTTATGTTTTAGTAAGAAAAAAGTTAAAAGATACTCATAACGTATTTGGAAGATTGCAATTACATTCCTAACGTCTTGTAGTCCGTTTTTTCTACCTCAATTTTGTATTTATTCAAGTACCGACCAAAATTATCGATAAATTATGATCGATATTTCTTGTATAACTATAGGCAAAATTGAGTTATATGAAGACGGTACATGAAGAGTATAACTGCACTTATCCAAATACGTTATGATTTTTCTTTTTACGTTTTACCCATATTCAAATTGTTGTAATGATTACATAGTTTTTTTCATGTTCATACTACATTAATATATAAGATGTAAATTATAATTTGTACTATATTTACGCAAGGATTAAAAATTCCAATTTAATGTTTCAAAAGAAATAAAATAAAAGGATCCAATTTAATTAGGAAGGTAGAAAATGAGAATATGCTTAAATGTGCTATTTGTCTTAGAATAAACCAAATCTCGTTGGCAAAGGGTTCTTTTTGTATCCTCTTTTCAAGTCGCTCACGCAAATCGGATTTAAAAAGATAAGATAATAGGTTTTGGATTTAGATAATATCAATTTGGCAATTTTTATCAAAAGTAAAAAAAATTCTACAATAATCCGAAACTAATTAGGATGATTTAAGAAGTGACATTTTTTTGAAAGGATTCATGGTTAATATTTCCACTTCCTAAAATTAAATGCAAAACGATCGATCTTAAGGTTTATACGATTTTAAATATTCCGTAAATTGTGGTTCACATTCAAGTCAGGTATGTTACTCTTTAGACGCAAAGCTCTTCAATTACGTATTTTGATCATAACGACTACTGGCAACATTTCTTTTGTGAGAAATGAATTTCATAGATCATGAATCATACTACCAGGCGGCCAAGAACCTTAGAGGACTAAGATTACTCGGGAAACAATTCAATAATAGCACAGAAAATTGAAGAGCTGTGCACACTCCTTTAAAGATAAGTGAAATGGCCTGTCCCAAACAGCTCAAAAGCTCAATGCACACCGATCACAGGCCCAAGCAGCCCACAAGCCCATTAAACACCGATTGCAGGCCCAAACAGCCCACAAGCCAAATTCATCTGAGACCGGTACACAGATGAACTAATTCATTATAGACCAGTAAACTGAAATTAATACTATTGTGTAGTAGTACGAACTAGTATTCGTTTGACTCGACTTTTTGTAACTAGTCTTTGTATTTTCACTCCAAACCACTGTGTTTGGTCAAGATTAGGAAACAATTGTATATAGCTATTTCAGAAGGCAAATCCATTAACTTCTATTTTGCTATCAGCAAACAATAAACAACAACGATAAATAGTAAATATGAACAGTAGAACCGGACGTTGCCTTAGACTGCAACAATCTGTTTAAGCAGCAGCAGCTCATTTACTTTGAGAAGCCTAAACTTAGTACTATCTATTAATTACATATCATAAAACAGTTAGCATCTGTATCATTCTTCTCCTACGCATTCGATTCTGGAACTAAATTAAGCATATTTCAAGAATCATTACTCCTATTCCTGCAATTAAAAGAGACAAAATGAATGAAAATGGGGGAAATAATGCACTTGATTTCAATGAAGTCATCCCGGACATATTTTGGAATGTTAATGTGACTCAAAAGGTGCAAGACAATTGATTACATGCCAGTTGAGCACCATATCGAACAAAGATATGATTCTTGTAGGTTTTCTTTTGTGGCTTAGGATGTGCAGCATGGCTGCCATGTTTTTTCCACGTCCATATAAGTCAGAAATGTGCGGGTACCGCTTAATTGGCATATAGTCAATTGTTTTCCGTGCCACGTCAACAATTCCAATGAGTTTTTGTAACGGTTTTATTGAATAAAATGTGAAAGTTCATAGATGTTATGAACCAAAGACTAAACATCAATGGAGGTTGGGAGGGGGTTCTTTAAAGATTGGAATAGGATTCTTTAGGTTCTTAAACAAAACCTATCAATGAAGCAGAAAATGGATAAATCTAATGCATCTCTAGTCCTTCCTAGTTGACGAAATAAGCAGATTGGCTCCTTAACACTTTGAAATGACTGCTTAGTCCTTCGAAATTGTTTTAAGCTGCACAACTAAACCTACAAATCCTACTTGACAGAGTAAATTCAAGGGGCCAACACTTTAAGCACGTCCGAGAAATCAATAGGTTACTCGAAGAAAATTCAAGAGGTCAATACGTTACTTAAGCAAGTTCAAGAGGCTAATGATCTACGGACATTTCAAAACATGGTTTATACTAAGAATTAAGAAATCAGCAAACATGGCAATCAGTGCAGTGTGGAAATCATACCGTTGGAAGAGTGACCCAGTTTCCATCAATATACTCCTGATGAGTTCTCAAAAGGCAATGTTCAAACTCCATGTCCTCATCTGTTTTGAAATGTACTGTATATTTTGAGTTCACATGAATTCTGTTGATACGCCCAACCCACCATCCGTCATTATACAAAGCCTCAACCATTTCACACAGTCTGAAAGGATATAGCCGTGGAACGGGAGGGGGAATAGGTCTTATATCTGAACCATTTGCCTCTTCTATCAAAAATTCACTTCCATCATCTGCTAAAAGATCCCGATATTGTATCACATATTTGTCGTTCTCCAGAGCTTCAAGAATGATAGCAGCAAACCAAGCACCCTGGAAACCAACTTCATCACTTCTTACTTCCACTTTCATTCCTTTGCTGAACTTTTCTGTTGGATTGCTCGTGACGTTCTCCAACTTCACCGACTTCTCCTGTTGATTTGAACCAGAATCAAAACCGAACAGAGAAAAAACTGAATACTGTATTACCAAAATAATAACATAGATGCCAAACCAAATAATATGTGAAGCCGAAATATAACTGAACAGAATATTTTGGTACTGAATACTGTATTACCAAAATAATAACATAGATGCCAAACCAAATAACATGTGAAGCCGAAATATAACTGAACAGAATATTTTGGTCAGGGTCAGTTTTAAAACGAAAAAACAAATTTAGTTAAATAAAAGAGAACCCGATAATCATGGATGCAATTAGATAAACTCATGAGCTTTTAATTATAAAAGAATTGGAATTATACCTTTCTTTTCCATTGTCCATTGATCCATTCTTGGTGAGGCCTCAACAGAGAACCTGCAAACTCCATAGTTTCATCGGTGGAGCTGAAATACACCACAAACTTAAATTCATTCCCAACTTCAGAAACCACACCCTCCCACCAACCATCTTGGTACCAAGCATCAACTTTGTCAAACCGTTCAAAATTAGCACCTGAAACTAGGGGTTGACGTGGTCTAATATGCTTCTCACTAACCACTTCCCTAAAGAATGTAGCTCCATCATCGTTAAGCAAGTGGACGTATTCAATCATATACTTGTCATTTCCTATGATTCCAACAATTGTAGCATCGAACCAGGCACCGATATACCCTTCTTCATCGCTTCTGACTTCTACTTTTGATCCTGTTTTGAATATTTGCTCCAGAACTGGATTCCTTCTGGTGCATGTTATCTTTATTCTTACCTTCTTCGGTTTCATGCCCATGTCAAAAGAAGTTTTCTGCAATTCAAATACCCAAAAGCCGACATTTATACAAGATATAGGCATGGGAAACGTGGAGAAAATGTGTAACTGATAAAAGTATATATTATGAGAATGTAAATTTCACTTTTACATATTCATAAGTCGCATAACGCAAGGGGAAAAAAGATACTTTTCACTTTGAAAGCTTAAAGAAGGTACACTAGAAAACATTACTGGTTTTATCGAACACGTGGTTAACAGTGGTCAACAGTAATCTACTCCTCAAAACACATTGCATCCTACGAAATTAGTTTCCAAGCTTAGTTACCAGAATAACGAAAAACGAACCAATTACAAACCATCCAAACACATTGCATCTTAAAAAACACATTACATGTCATGAAATTAGTTTCCGAAGTTGAAGAAGTTTTTTCAGCTGTCACACACCACAAGAACATAATAATTCACAGTGAACCATGCTAGATTACCAACAAAATGCACAATGTACCAAATTCAAACCATCCAAACCTCCAAAAACACTCACATTGTCAACGATCGGAGGCGTCCACAACCCGTCATCCCATTCCCGATGAAGCCTCAACCGACACTGTTCCGCGACAATCCCTTCACTTTTCCCATCAAACCCAACAACATACATAGAATTCTCAAGCAAATCCTTAACAGTCCCTTTTTGCCACCCATCATCACAAAACACATCAACCCGATCTCCCATTCTAAATCTCTCGTGCAGCATTCTCCTCGGAACGGGCCTCAAGCACTCAAAATCCACCATTTCTATGGACCCTTTTCGGTCGCCGGCATCACAGTTATACTGAACCAGAATTTGGGGTTTGTGGTTTGAAGGGGAGCTGAGAACAGTGGCAGCATAGTAGGTGAGAGTATGAGGGCCATTGACTTGCTTCATGACCTCAACTTGGTCTCCTTTGAAGAAAAATGGAACTGGGAGAGGAGGCATTGGGGTTTTTTTTTGGGGTCAAAATTGGGGGAATTAGGGTTTGAAACCCTAAAATTGGAACAAAAGGGTGTCGGAAAGTGTGAACTTTGGAGTGATCAGAGAAAGGAATAAAGGTTTGCTGCCATGGCGGGAGATGGAAGATGAGATTCCCTCTGCAAATATACGCTCGCGTCATTCAGGATATATTAACGGAACTGCCATTTTTGTGTTTCTTTACAAAACGCTGCGTTTTGTATGTTTGGAGTTATTTTTTTATCAATAAGGTAACAAAATAGGGCTTAAATTTTTATAAAAGTATCAAAATATGACTAACGTATGAAATGGTATTAGGTTTAATGTTTGCAAAAATGCATCAATTTAGATTTCCGTAACAAAATTTGACACATCATACACACAATTCATGGAAATGTTTCGTCTGTTTTCGCTTAGTAAGTATATAGTGGAAGTAATATGGCTTGAAGTGTAATTTAGAGCGTTAAATTCTATTACTGAGTTCTAAATTGGTACCATTTTATAAACATTGAACCTATTTTGATACCATTTTATACGTTATGCTTATTTTAATACTTTTATACAAACATTAGACCTATTTTAACACTTTATCTTTATTTTTACCATAAAATAAAAGGGTGTTATTACCTTTTCTATCCTAGACTCGGGGAAAAACCAATTTTTGCACGTGCAATTTTTTTCTTCCAACTACATCCGAACGCGTGTAGCTTTCTTACCACCATGTTGTGGACGCACGCAATTTGCGTCCCACTATTAGTGAGGACTTGTAAAGCGCATGCCCGACCATATAGTAGGATGTGTGGGCTACACGTCCCCACTTGTTGTTAGGACCAACGTCCCATCACGTGGTGGGAGAAAGTTGTATGTGTCTTCATTTATTTACAAATTTTGTTTCTTTTTTTTAATAATGTCATAATAGATGGAAGAAAACAATTTCTCCCCTTTGTGTGATTTCTAACCGAAAGATGTTAAATTTGAAGTTACGAAGATTTGAGAGAAATTTTAATTTTTTAATTATATTCTCAAATTTTAAAAGAAGGGATAACTTGATCTTTTTGTGAGCTTGGTGTGTGAAAAATGAGCAGCAGTTAGCAACCCACTAATATATTGCACCATGATAATTTCATACTAGTATGTTGTAAAAGTAATGAAATATATATTAACTTTTGTCTCATTAAAATTCAATATTATGCTTGAAAAATAGTACAACAAAAATGAAAAATCCAAGGTGAATTACATTATGGTTTAATAATTTTGAAATTTAATGACATTGGTAAAATAATTAATTAAAAATTAACAAGAGTTGGCTTAAAGTCTACCACAAGGACTTTTTGTAAGGCAGGTGCCATTAAATTTCCAAACTCGATATGGGCAGGATGATCAACATATTCTGCTATTCCTTCTATGCTCTCAAATGTTGCATCAAATACATGTGTGTATCCTTCATTCAAATTTTCTGTGCTCAAATCTCTGGACCTGTGTTCATCAGTTTAATTAGATATGAACCATCAAATTGATTTTTTTCAATTTTAAAAGTTCCAAGTTTCATGAACTATATATTGCATAAAAGTTAATATGGGAGTGACTAGGACCAGATTTGACTTGTTTACCCAAGCCCAGTCCTGGCTGGGTTTAAAATTAGTGGGTCATTTCAATGTAGGTTGAATTATTTGAATCGAATGGCCGTTCGATATGTCAAAATCCAGCTCGACCTGTGAACATGTCTATCTCTACCAACACCTTTTAATCTATTAGACGAATCATATACGAGTTTACGCTAATTTACCAAGAAAGAAAGAATTACCAGCGAAATTCCTTCATGGATGGAATGAGATTGACAAGGTTAGCATAACCTTTGATGAGTTCATAAACTTGATCACCATTAATCTCATCTTTGAACTTAGCCAAAACCAAGTGGTGAAACTCTCCCATTTTCACACTTTATCTCACTAATTTTAAATGTGTTTTGATTGGAAGTTTCCATCTATATTTATAAGCCAAATAAAGTAGAAATATAGAAAGAAAATTTGAAATTATATTATTATAAAATCTATTTCTATTATACTTTAAAAATATGATACTCATAACATTTGGATTCGTCTAAATGTCATTGCTTCAAAATAAGTGGATCATACTTTATGACCAAGGGAGTTGGGCTTCATTTCTCGGCTCATCTAGGTTAATCCATAAATCTAAGAGGCAACTAATAGCAACAAGGTGTATGCAACTATGAATACATCCACCGGATATGTTACAATACATTGGGTTATCACATTACAAAAAGACAAATGTTCGCAAAGAGTACCAATAACATGATAGAAACCACATCATCTTATATGTGAAGAAGATTTCAAACACCGTTATTCCATTAGTCTCTAAAATAAAGTTGAGCAAAGATGATTTCATTAAAGCAACATTTTTTTTTTTTATATATACACATAAATGATGTCACCTAAAATGTACAATGTGAAATTTTTATTTGTTTGTCTCATTTTCTTTCCATTTTCATTATAAAGATCAAGTTTTGCAACCAATATCCAACAGACAGCACTTGGACAACAAGAATATCAAATACTAACAGTTATGTTATAATGGCAATGGGCCATAAGTATTAATTATTATAAAATATGCTTGCAAAGCCTCCATCTTTCTCTATGAAAAAAAGAAAAGCCTCCATCTTTTACCAGTGATTAAATTCCACCTCCAAGTGGTCATTAAATATATTTTAATTTTGTGTTGTCTTAATTTGAATTCGAAAAATAAAAGAATAAAACAAAGAATTTGCACAAAGAAATTAACTGATCGTTGAACAAAGAGTTCTAGATATTTTCTAGAAACTATTGATGTTCTTTAAGATAATATTAATATATGTAAATCATTCGTCTGTGCTCAACAATCGTTTGCAAAGACTACCGTAGGTGGCCACTGACAAGATCATTTCATGACAAATACAATCCGGTCTGGAATAGGTAGTGCCGAAATAAAAAAATATGAACAATATAGTAACTAGAAATAGATGACATTCCACATCGAATACGAAGGGAAATTATTGATATAGCTTGTTTTTAATTAAAGAGTCGCGTTTAAAATTGTATATGATTCAAGGTATTGAGAAGTATACAACACTATACTACGGCTCTGTTGTTTATGTCTTACTGGTGATTTCTTTTCAGTAAAAAGACTTCAATTCATTAACTTTTAGTTTAGTTCAGAAAATTCCAGTCATTGAGAAACACAACGATTTTAACTTGAAAACACAACAATTTTAACTTGAAAACCTCTTCAACAGAAATGAAGAACACGAAACTGGGATATTGATAAGTTGTATCTAACATATGAAGAATAGTTTCTAAATGTACACCGAATATAACAAATGCATACACTTTTTGTTGCAGTAACGTTTCAAGTCCAGAACGAATAATGCTTATAATATATCAAACCAATCCGACGTCATATATGGATATGCTTACCGGAATTGGTAAAAACGAATTAAACCATAAAAATAACATATTCATATTCATAGAACACAACTCAAAACATGCTAACATACCATATTAAAAACATAATATCCTTATAATTCTGTGATTAAAAGCTGAATTCATTAAGCAGCAGATGGGGGCAGTTCTTATGATGAACAACTTGATTTTCCTCACTAAATTCAGCAACTAAGGATCCGATTTTGGCATAGTTGGTGCACAATTCTTGTAATCAAGAGATTCATCTTCATAAATTTCCCACCATTTCTTCACCAACATTTTCATGCCTTCTCCATCCATATTCACTCCTTTTCCTGTGTATCTCCATGGCTTCGCCTGCAAAGTATTTCAATCCGAGTATTTAAAAATCTCCGAAATTATATTGGTAAAAGTCCAGATATTAAAAAAAGAAGTTGACGGTTCAATCCGATTCGAGATTTTTTTATTCGATTATTCGGCCCAGTTCTAAAATCTCCATCACATTTACACAGAAATATTAGATATTTCAACATCTACAAAATCGTATTTATAAAAGTCAGCAGTCCAATTTGGTCATGTCTTAAAAGGAAAAGTCAATAATTCAATGCTAATTCTGAATTTCTTTTGTATTCTTCAAATCAATAATATCTTAGATACACGCTCGGCTCTAGCTCAAATCAATAAAATATTCCTTTTCAAAAAAGTAAAAATAGAAAAATGATACAAAGGGTATTAAGATATAGACTAAACTGGTTGAACCGAACGGAACTGTATTAGCTCAAGTTTAGTCACGTTCTTTATACCTTATCAATAATTGATTTTAGTTTAGTGTAGTAAATTTGAATTATAAATAACACATGTTGATTTTCTAATAATCAAGCTAAGATTACTAGACACATTGACTTAAATGGGCCTAACCAAGTACAATTGGGCTTAACATGAATAAATAAGTTCAACCCATAACAAGCTGAGAGTGAATCTGGACAATGACTGAAATGGGCCTTACCAATCCTAATTGGGCTTAACGTGAATAAGTTCAACCCAACTCTCCGAGTTGTATATGATAGATGAGACTAAAAACGATTAATTTCAAAATAACTCAGACAACTAACATAAATATAATATTAAAAATTGAAATTATATTATAACTATAGTAATTATATTAATTAAAATTTACTTAAATAGTTAATGACCTTAATCGCTTAAGTTAAATCTCGAGTTCGAGGACATACAAATAGACAAAAAAATCCACTTAAAAAATATCAGAAGTGTACTCATACATACAAGAAATAAACGAGTCTAAGTTTTGAGACCAGAGTGAACGTACTTTACATTCATTTTCGTATGGGCATAGATCGAAATCGGGCCAACCCAAATGTCGAATATTTTCAATCTGGCCCATGATGAGCAGGCTTTACAAACGAGCAAGCCCACGGATATGTTTAAGTTGATCCATATGTATGTATATACTATACAATTAATCTCATATGTATGTATATAAAATCATCAATTATTTGCAATATGTAAAGCTTTTTATATAAAAGTTAATTTAAGATGACTTACATCATCACCACAGTAATGGACAACTTTAACTTTATCAAGCTCAAAATTTTCAGGGTGCTTCCAAAGCATAAGCACAAGTAGGTTGTATTCTGTTGGGATGGGCTTGTACACATCCTTGAAGAACATGTTAAGAAAATCCTTCAAAATAATAAAAAAAAAAAAATCAGTTACGACTATTAATTTAAAACACGATAACACAATCTACAAAAGCATCGGTTGGTACTTTCTGTTTGTAATAAAATTTAGATTCTAATTGCACTCAACATGAAGAATGTATAGGGCTTGTCAACAATGGTGAATATAGATATTTAACACCCAGGAAGTTGATTTTACTATTGTATAGCATCTATAACAAAAATTCTCCCCATTTTTTTAGAGATTAGGAGGCTGAATTTTCCAATCTTTAAGAGAGATAAGGATAGCCGAAGCCGCCTTGGTATGAGTGGTTCTAGCGGACAGGGCTAAGGGTTGTTTCTCCCTTTGGCTACGCCCTTGCTTGTCCTCACTAATATGTCAAAGGACGAGATCAAGGCACCTCGGCTTATCCATGCTACAATGTGTCGAAGTTTATTATTGGTAAATGATTATATCAAAGATTTGAATTCTTGTCATTTAAGCCAAAACGTGAAAAAACCCAAATTTCATCATTCAAGTAACTAACTGAAGTGACTAATTTTGATATCATATATAATCAATCATGCGGATAATATCATATAATTAATGAAACATGTGAACATATATAACACGATTATAACACGAAAATATTTACCTGCTCGGCAAATAAGGTAGGAGGGGTGGCTTCGCAGACGTCCAAAAGACGAGAGTAGGTGCAAAGATTAGGCTCAAAAACAAACACGCCGCCGTTGAAGTAGAGTGGCGGAGGAGGACCCATTTCCGACGGCCACGTCACTCTTTCCGGGCATTGTTGGCAGTAACCAATTTTGTACTGCGGTGAAAATCTCCAATCCCACTCACAAAAACAATCCAGAACACCATATATATACCCATTTTGTAATTCAAATAGGTGATCAATGTTCTCATATACTTGAGTATCTGCATCCAAAAATATCATCTTCTCGTACTCCACAAACTACAATAATAATATTCATTAAAATATAATTCGTTAAACAATATGTGTTCTATTTTATTAATAACATAGGGTGTAGGCTATGGTAACTTTGTTTTTGAGTTACTTTGTTTGTACTTTGCTTTATTCACCATTAGATCACTTTTCACCTCATGATCTAATGGTGGACAAAACAAAGTAATGGTTACTTTGTCAAAAATAAAGTGACCATAGAATTTCCCATAACATAATATAATTATGACACACTTATTATTTCTTATTTATAATTTTATACTACCATCACTATATTGATTTTCTTAAAGATAATTTTATCAAATAATATATAAATTTTAGAATAAAGGTAAATTTCAATCTTATTTATTTTTTCCATGGAATATTATTATGGATCAAGGAAATAAAGAAGTAAAATTAACTTTTCAAATAACATTATTTAAAGACTGATAAAAAAAAAATGAATTGAAGAAATTTTAGAAAATGTATGCACTTGCACTGAATTAATTTTTATGATAACCATGAAAGAAATATTTATGTAACGCGTGCATGTTAAGACAACAAAAATAGTCCACATGCACTATTACATGCCAACATAAACAAATAATTTAAATTTGAAATTTATATTATGTTAGTTAGTTGCTTTTATAGAGCGTTCGATCTCAGACCATTTTTCTATTTTATTCCTTAAAAGTAGAACAGTAAATGAGCCGAGTCGCTCAATTTGATAAAAGCTTGGTTTGGCTCGGTTCGATTTTTTATTGAACCGCTCATGAGCACGATTTTCAGACTCGATTAAAAAACAAGCCGAGTTTAAGTAGACCAAAGATTAGCTCGATAGCTCGTGAGCACTAGAAATTTTCAATTACACATAAAAATCTAGATGATAAATAAAATTAAAAATATTTTAAAAAATTACTTAAATAAATGAAGGGAATAAAGGATGGAATAAAAAATAAAGTAGTAGTAACTGACAAATGGTTTGTAACTGAAATATATATAGTACTCACAGTCAACCCTATTTTATGGAAACCAATTTTATTTTTTGCATGACCTGACCTCATTTAAAATTAGTAAATAAATAACTTTTCCACCTTTAATATTTGTACGTTTTTGTTTGTGCTTCAGAAAAAGAGTATGGTCTTGTTCTCCTATACATAATTATATAATTAGCTAGGCAATAGCTAACAAGTGTTGCTTGTTAACAATAACATAAAATATAATTAACGCTTGTTAAGAAGAATGAAAAATACTTCCAAAATTAGTTATGAATTTAGGAGGGAGTCGGCTGGCATTCGAGTATCTACTAGTTGCAGTGGTTGCAAAATGCTAAAAATATTATGAAAGTTGTGTATAAACTTTATTTTATATGCAAATATAAATTTAACATGAAAATCGTTATTGTCGGTTTGTTCTAAATTCGTTACTGAACTAAATATATATACCTCCCAAATACGGAGCTTAGAGTAGTTGATGACATAATACGGCATAGCAAACTGAGTATTGTTTGGTGGTGGAGAAAGTGGGTGAATCTCCCTGATAATACATCCCTGAGATTCAAGAATACGGCGGTGGTCCGCCGGAACATCAGGAAGAACAGCAACAAGAAGAGGATAAAGAGCTTTGGTCTTCCTTAAACCCTTGGCTAAACCCACAACACCCTTGATATAATCTCCATCGCCAGCCAAAAAAGTAACATAAGCTCTCTTTTCTGAAGGAGATTCCTCCATTGATGTTGCATTAGGAGGAGACATGTTTGATCTTTTAAAGATTGAGAGGAGGATTGAGAGGAGGATTGATATGAGAAATTGGCAGAAAAAGAGAGGAGAGAAAAGATATTTTTGGTGTGTTTTGGTGGAGGTTTTTGGCTCTATATATAGAAAATTCTACAGGTCCACCATATCGAAATGGACCCATCTAATAGCTAGTGCATATCATTGAGATTTTATCATGGATTGAGTGCAATGGATTTGACTGATAAAACTAGAGAAACATACCATCTTATTGAAAAGTGAGTACTGATGTAAAGAAAAACGTTGTACACTTGTCATATGTCTATTGGTCGAGTCTAGTGTGGAGCATCACCATGGTATAATTTCTCATCATTAGACTTGCTCTATTTTCTTTTACTCTATCTCAAATATACAGTTGCTACAGTGAATTTCTCCATCTATACTTTATTTCTAACTTTAAAAACAATATTTTATTACTATATTTCAAACAAAACATAAAAGAACAAACAAAATAAATACAAAAATAATAAACTATTATTATTTAAATATTTTATAGAGGATCTCGTTAGTTCTCCAAACTTGCTTAAAGTGACTTATTTGTCATTTGAATCAGTTTAAAATGATCCACTTATCTCCCAAATTTATTTGAATTGGTATATTTCGTCTTCAACTTATATAATTTTAACTATTAAAACTTTAACTATTAGTTTATATACGGTTTCGTTAAATTGAAATTCCAAACTAATAGTTACTTTCATGCTAATACCATCGATTGAGAATTTAACTATTAGTTTATATAATTTTAAATAAAAAAACACTATTTGTTAAATCACAAAATCCATTTTCTATACTTTGCCCTACAAATAGGCTCTATTTCTCGAATATATACAACCATTCTATTCCTCCACATACAAGAAGAAATAAAGTCCAAACAAGCTTCCATAAAAAAATATACAAACTTCCAAACAAACTTCCATACATAATATTTTTTTATTGAGAAAAAAGAGTTTTATAGCACAAAGACTTCACAAAAACAGCTAAGCTACCATACATAACATTTTTTTACTTTTTATTTTTTTTATAAACGCCAACATTTCATACAGCAGCTAGGCAGAAGAACAATCTGCAGACAAAAGAGAGCAAGTATAATTAGGGGCCTCCTCAATCAATACACACATTTCTGAAAAATGAGAACCCCAACTAGCTAATGCATGCATGCGCTACACGGTTACACTCTCTACGAGCATGGACAAATTCAATGCTATCAAATTTGGGAACGAAATCCACCACGTCTTCAAGCACCACCACGCTATCAGCTGATGGGGAGTTAAGCCGTTTAAAACCTTGACTATATTGCTCGCATCCAGCTCCATTATCAAGCATTTGAAACCCCCGTCAAAAGCTACCATACATAACATTTACTATAGCATAATGCATATATATTTTTTATTTTTTTTTGAAAGACATATATATTTTATTTTAAAATAGCATAATGTATATAAATTTAAAAAAAGAGGAACTCTTTGATAAGTGTTGGTTGAGAAGACTACGGGAAAAATCTTATTGATAAACAATCTATAAACTTCGCTGTAAATTTTGTTAAGACTTGTAGTTACTCTTATTTTAAAAGCGGGTAGGTCTATTCTCAAACTTTTTGTTAAAAGAAATAAAGGCAAACTTTGAAATTTTATTTGTTTAGTGAATTCTTTTCTAAAAAGAATAATAATTATACAAAATATTTTTTTATGTAAAATTGAAAATATTTTTGATTATTTAATAAATTAATTAAGATTATAGCTGACAAACAACACATGATTAATTACATCACCAAGATGAACCGAAATTTGGTGCATAAAATCCAACAGTAGTGGTTTTCAATCTGTCAAGGTTAGTAGTAATGACGATATTGAGAGCATTTTATTGTTAAATGATGATATAATCTTATCATCTTCATTCAAATCTCACGCGTTATTTACGCAATTATTATTATAACATGTGTCTAATATTGTTTCAAAATTTGTTTCTGTTATACTCACATAAGGGTCAATAAATACAATTTTAAATAATTAAAGGGCCAATATAACGTTCAAGGGACAAAGTAATCAAAATTAACAAATTTAGGGAGCTGAATAGGTTTAAAACTAAAACAAATTTCTCTAACAACTACCATAAATATTCATAAAATATACCATATTTATAATCATAACAAATCAAGACATGTTACATACCATATTTAAAAGAACATAAATAAAAAACCACAGCATTTTGCTTTATAGAATTCTTGATTAATTGAACTAATTAAGCAGCAGATGGGGCAGTCCTTTGATGAAAAGCTTGAGGTTCTTCTGTGAACTCAGCAATTAGGGATCCAAGTTTGGCATGATGATAAATAGGCATAATTGGTGCATAATTGTTGTAATCAAGAGATTCATCTTCATAAATTTCCCACCATTTTTTCACCAACTTTTTTATGTCTTCTCTATCCATGTTCACTTCTTTTCCTGTGTATCTCCATGGCTTTGAACCCTACAAGCATTAGGTAAAATAAATTATTTATTCTTTTTCGAATTCGATTGTCATTTCGCAGATGGGTTACATCTCTAAAAATGAAATTGTTATGCATGAAATTGCTATATAAAATCATTAATGATAGAAAAGATGTCCTAGCACTAAAAGCATAGACTAAACTGGCCGAGCCGAGTTTAATTAAACTTGATTTTATTCAAGTGTCTTAGCTAAGAGTGGATCTACGCGTGGGCTGAGATGGGTTGAGCTAAACCTAATCGGGCTTAACATTTAACTACCCTATTCAAGTCCAAGCCAACTCCCCGACTTGTATAGGATTAGAAGAGACTAAAACAAATAATAATTTTGGAATGTCATAGCTAAGAGTAGATCTAAGCGTGGGCTGAAACGGACCCAACCAAGCCTAATCGGGCTTGACATTTAACTACCTTATCCAACTTGCCGACCACCAACTTGTACCGGAGAAGGAGACTAGAACAATTAAATCGGAATGACCCAGTCAACTAACATAAATTTGTATAAAAAAAATTGAACAACATATAACAAAATATCAATTAAGGTTGGTTTAAATAATTAACTCCAATTGCTTAAACTTAAATCTCAAGTTCTAACATATGATAGAAACTTTAATTGAGAAAAATGGGCCTAGATCTGGCTAGATCAAATGCCGAATATTTCAAACTAGTAAGGCATAATCTCAAGTTCGAGAATATGCAAAACAAAAAAAAACCTTAATTGAGAGAAGGTCCATCTAAAAAGTGTTAAGATGTCAACTTAATTATATAACGAACGTTGGGTGTAAGTTTTGAGACGAGACTAACCTACTTTATATTCATTTTGTAGGGGCCTAGATCGGCCGGCCAGACCAAATATCAAATATTTCAACCCAGACCATGATAAGCAAGCCCGTGGGCATCTTTAAGTTGATCCAGTATACTTTACATTAATCTCATATATATGTATAGTATCAATTACTTGCAATATGTAAAGCCTTTTGACATTATATATATTTCATATATGTAAATGAAATTTATGAACACTTACATCAGCACAATAATGGACAACCTTAACTTTGTCAAGCTCCAAATTTTCAGGGTGCCGCCAAAGCATAGCCAACACTAGGTTGTATTCTGCTGGGATGGGCTTGTACACATCCTTAAAGAACATGTTCAGAAAATCCTTCAAAACAAATAAAACAATAATAACTAGTCACGACTGTTAATCTATAACACGGTAACGTAATCTACAAAAGCATTCGTCGTTGTTCTACTGTTAATAAATTCACATTTGAATTGAATTCAGCAGGAAAAATATATAATGCCTATTTATAGTGGTGAATATAGAAAACTGATATTAGGTGGCAATTTTAAATTTGCATCTATAGAAACATAAATCACGAAAAAAAAAAGAGATTGTAATGTTAAATCCTCCAATCTTTAAGAGACGGAGGTTGCCGGAGGGATCATTGTGGCGGGATGGTCCCATCTAGCTACATCCACATAATATGTTGAAAATTTACTGCTAAATAACGTTATATATCGAAGATTTATCCTAAATTCTCAACGTTGCTAATTAATGTATAAGCAACTCGAACTCAGAACGACTAATTTAATTACAATCATACATTTGATGTGATTATCATTTCTATTGCATATATCATATATAAATTATGTCAATGTAATTCAAATTACACGTAACATATGAAAACATATATAACACGATTATAACACGACAATTTGTACCTGCTCAGCAAATGAAGTAGGAGGGGTGACTTCACAGTCGTCCAAAAGACGAGAGTAGGTGCAAAGATTAGGCTCAAAGACAAACATGCCGGCGTTGAAGTAGAGCGGCGGAGGAGGACCCATTTTCGACGGCCAAATCACTCTTTCCGGGCATTGTTGACAGTAACCAATTTTGTACTGCGGTGAAAATCTCCAATTTCTCTCGCAATAACAATCCATAACACCATATATATACCCATTTTGTGAGTCAAAAAGATGATCAATGTTCTCAAATACTTGAATATCCGCATCCAAGTATATCATCTTCTCGTACTCTACAAACTACAATTAATAATATTCATTATTAATTCAACTATAACAAAATAATATATTTTTTGGAAAAATTCGTCATGTAAATAGTATTAAATAGTTATGACGCGATAACTATTTTAAGGTGATAACAAAAATTGATAAATTTACAAAATGTTAGTAACCCATCACTTGCACTTAAATAAATTTTGTGATAGCCATGATAAACAAAGCATGGGACACGTGGACGTTAAGAAACAAATCAGTCCACGTGCACTATTGCATGCCTGCATAGACAAAAAATAATAACTTTATTTTAAATTTTCCAAATTCACTTAATATATTATTTTATTTTTTTGAAGGGACTTAATATATTATTTGATCGTTTTATTTTAAAATAAAATATTTCAAAATGTCTAAATATGTATACTGTTTTTTTTTTTAAAGAAATATGTATACTGTTATATAACACGATTATGTATTTTTTATGTAGTATATGCAAGAAATAAACAAAAATACCAAAAAGTCATGACTATGACAAAAAATAAAAATTATATAATATAATTTTTAAATAAAAGGAATAAACAATATGTTAGGTAATGAATTGAAAATTTGAAACTTTAAAATCATTTACTCAAATCTATATTTACCTTAGTTCTATTTTGAAAAAATAGTTTATATTATTCAAACACATTTCACTGTTTATGCTTATCTAAATTGAATACAAATATTTAAGATTCACATAAATAAAATTATGAATATTTTCAAAATCTAATTAAAAAATAAAGAGAATAAAAAGATGGAATTGACAGGTAAAAAGAACTTGAAAATATTCTGTCCAACGAAAAAAAAAGGAACTGAAATATCAAATATATAGTAACTGACAACTGATTCAGTAACTGAAATTTAGTACTAACAATAGTCAACACTACTTATCCAAATTACTAATAAATAGTAACGTTTTCCATCCTTAATTACGTTTATTAGTAGAACTGGCATATTAATGAAATTTATTAAAATGGAAGCAAAGACGAAAAGTTCAAAAAAATAGAGACTAGTTTATAAAAAAAAAAAACAAAATAGAGACTAAATAATATTTTAATTTTTTGTAACAGACTAAACAATATACTATTCCACCTATGAAAATCTTCGATATATATAGCATTCTTAAGATAAAAGAATGTCTTTAAAGATGAATTCTATAAAATATTTACTATTTTTTTTGGTAAGATGCAAAATTAATTATGATAGTCTAATAAATAAATTATATTAAGGCTAAGTGATTTATGAGTCGTGAAATGAATATATATATCTCCCAAATACGGAGCTTAGAGTAGTTGATGACATAATTGGGCATAGCAAACTGAGTATTCGTCGGCGGTGGATAAAGTGGTTGAATCTCCCTGACAATACATCCCTGAGATTCAAGAATACGGCGGTGGTCCGCCGGAACATCAGGAAGAACAGCAACAAGAAGAGGATAAAGAGCTTTTGTCTTCCTTAAACCCTTGGCTAAACCCACAACACCCTTGATATAATCTCCATTGCCAGCCAAGAAAGTTACGTACGCTCTCTTTTTTGAACCAACCATACCAGATTCATAGTCCTCCATTGATGTTCCATATGGGGGAGACATCATTCATGAAATCAGAGAAATTATTGGGAGAAAAAGAGAGGAGAGAAAATATAATTTTTTGGTCTGTTTTGGTGAAGGTTTTTGGCTCTATATATAAGCATTTTAGGGAGTGGGAATGTGGTGAAAAACAAATTATATTAAGATAGATTAATATTTGAGATTTCAATTGTTTTTTTTTCTTTTGGATATGATACCATTTTAGACTAAATAGTTGAGGGTTTTGCAAGTTCTAATAACCTTACTAATAGTTTGTAGTTTTAGTAGCAATAAAAATATTTAGATGGGTATCTACACGTTTCAAGTTTATGAACATTCACATAAGGAAGTTAATTAGTTAAATATTGCTAACTTCTAAGTATTTATATGAAGCCATCAATTTTAATGAGTGTGTCAAAAAACTCATGACCTGGTCTAAAGGACCTTCTAAAAATATTAAGGTGTCCAAAAAAGTATATTGATGTTAGTCATTTAAGATAGATTAATGTAACCAATAAATTCCAACTTTTTTTTTAATAAATACATTAGTTTTCTGGATCAGAAGCTGAGAATTAACTCACTAATTATTAATATTTGGTGATAATGAAAAATACATATATTATATGGATTGTATATATCTTAAGTGTAAAGATATTTGTTTGAGAAGATTGTCAGAAATTCATATATTATTAAATCTCATTCTAAATTTAACTTTTTATTTCTAACATGACACTAACGAAAAATGCTTTATTTGATTTCCCTAACAAGATAAATGACACCTTAGAGATTTTATTATACGCAAATTAAGAGTGAACGTAGATTGGAGAACTTTTGAAAAACCAATATCAAAAAAATCTAACAAGCTAGATATTTTCTGAAAACTAACATAAACTAAGCTCTATTTTCAAAATATATATGAAAACCATCCTATTCCAACAAATACAAGAAGAAAGTTCAAACAAACTTCCATACAAAAAGAAATTATTAATCATATTGTCATGAAGAGATTCCAAACATAATGAGTATTTACTAGGCTCCAAGGCGAGACAGTACAAGGTGCTTATTTAGAGCCTTCAATCTAGAGAGACTTTCAATTTTAGTTTGAAAGTTCTCGAATCTAAAAACAGTTCAAGTGCATCATTGAGACCTTAATAATTATTCATCACTTACGTATGACTAATTAGCAGAATTTCATATATAAAAAACAATGAAATTTCATATATAATAAACGATGATAGTTATTACAAAACATCGTTAATAATGTTACATATGTATTATCTTCTTTTCTTTCAGTTACGTCTTTTTAATGATAATGACACAATGTGCGAATCTCTAAATTTATTTCATAACTATAGATAATTTTATAAAACAAAAAAACAGATTTACTAATTTGTAACCACACACATTTTATAAGAAAACCTTTGATTTTGAGTGCTTTGCACTTACATAATTGTGTGTCAATTTTCTTTTGATAATTTAGTTAATTTACGAAGACAAATATGATATAATAACTCAGACTCTAAGTGGCATCATTTTCGAAATGACCACGATATTTTAACCAAATGTTTGAGTATACACAAACTACAATTAAGAAAAAAAAATTGTATTCGAAAGTTTTGAGATCACGTGGCAAGCAAAGAGAAGGTGGTAGTGTTTTCTTCCAAGGTCAACACTTGGTCTCTTCAGGTTCTTGACACATTAAAGGTTTTGGCACGTGGACTATTCACTTCCTCATCACTAGTTCTTATATTTTTTTAAAATTAATTTGATGTTTTAAAAAAGCATCAAATTCAGTTGGTTTACATAAATTTTTTTTTTTTTTTCGAAAGATACATAAATTTTATCTTCATTAACATTAGATATATGTGACTTATAATTGACTGATTCTCAGTATAAATAAATTATTAATTTTTTTAATAAACAATTGCACATGGAATTTCTTAAAAAGAAAAGAAAAGGTTCATAATGCATTTTGCTTATGAATTGATTGTAACCGTAATAATGCACATGCATGAACATAGAGTGCATGCGTAGTTTTGATAAATTTTCTGCATGGTATTCTCACAGAATAAATAAATACATGTATATGCATGCATAAACAATTTATTTTTCTAGTCCATTTATACATATGGATAATAATAATAATAATAATAATAATAATAATAATAATAAGCCTCATACGTAAAATTAAAGCACCGAAAGAAAAACGTGACAAAAGTTGAATTTTGCGGTTCTAAATTTATTCCTTATTTTCCTTTGTAGTTTTCATATCCTTGGCAGATTTTTTTATGGTAAAATCATCGCTCAAGTTTAAGGTATGTTTACTTTATTTAAAAAAGATTCAAACTTTTATAATGAATGTATTAACTAAATATTATAAAATTGTATAATCAAACATTTTAGTAGTGATCTCAATCAATATTTTGATGTGCAAAACTGTGATTCACGCTGATTTTTATTATATGGTATACATGTATAACATGTCACATTTTGCCAATAAATCTTCAATTATTATTTTGTAAGATTCGAGCTCTTTCAGAGAAAAAGAATTCCGATACTTGAGCTTATACGTTAAATATAAATTGACATCTTTAGAGATATTTTGATATTTTATTTTTTCATTTTATAAAAAGGAGAAAGAATTCTGATACTTTGTCATTAGTAGGGTTAATTAACACGCACACGATACTCACGGTTGAAAAACTCAAGGTCCTTCTTAACTGTCTCGAATACTCATTGTTTTTGTCTTTCTTACGACTCTTCATTGATGAGGCTTCACATGAACTAAGGTCCTACAGTTTTTGTCTCATTCTCGCCAGAATTCATGCACTTCAGTTCAGTCAAATTTAACAAAATTCTTCATATATTCGGCTAAATGTAACCAAATTCAGTCAATTCGATAATTTTATTTCAGTTTAGTTTGGTTAAGCCAGACATAAAGAACGAGACCTTATTTGGGCCCAAACTATAATTGAGGCTTGCCCAATGGGCTGATAAATGGCCTATGGCTCTCCATTGATATCAATCTTCACCTTATCCTTGAAAAAAAACTGTTGAAAGTTGCAAAAATGGCGTCTTTAGCTCAGCAATTGACAGGGCTACGATGCTCACCGCTCTCTACATCTCGTCTTGTCCAAAAATCGTCTTCCCCGAAGCTGAGGAAGTCGAGATTTGTAGTTTCTGCAGTGGCGATTTCAAATGCGCAGACAAAAGAGCGGGAAAAATTGAAGCAGATGTTCGAGGATGCTTACGAACGGTGTCGTACAGCTCCAATGGAAGGGGTTTCTTTCTCCATTGATGATTTTCATACTGCTATTGAGAAGTATGACTTCAATTCTGAAATTGGTACCACGGTTAGTTTCTTCTTTTTTCCTTCCTTTTCTCCATTAATGTTTGGAAATTGAGCTCATATGATTTCAAATGACTAAAATGTGTCTGTTCTTGATCAAGTTTGAGGTCTGTTTTATGTTTTCGACTTCATTTTCGTTCGATTAACCATTGAGCTTTACATTTGATTTACGCTCGAGTCAATGTGTGCGAAAACTCACCAGAATTTTGAGATAACACAAAAGGAGAGTTGATTGTATGATAACTAATCGCCACAAGGGCTTTTCTACCCGACATGTTTTACATGTGACTTGAACATTCCAGTGGGTTTTTGTACACAAATTAGTCAAATTCAATGATTCGTATGAGTTATGTGAAACAAACTTCAAACTTTAGTGACTGTCGGATTAGCATCCTCATTATATTTGTATGATGGAATTGTATTGTGGTTCGGAAGGCATTCTGATGATCAAATTGCTTTCTATGTGCGATCAGGTGAGAGGTACAGTTTTTATGACGGATAACAATGGGGCCTTAGTTGACATTACAGCAAAGTCTTCTGCATATTTACCGCTTCAAGAAGCATCCATTCATAAGTTAAGACATGTAGAAGAAGCTGGAATAGTTCCTGGTTTGATGGAAGATTTCATTATCATTGGTGAAAATGAAGCTGATGATAGCTTAGTCTTAAGTTTAAGGTTAATCCAATACGACCTTGCTTGGGAAAGATGTCGGCAACTTCAAGCCGAGGATGTCATCATCAAGGGTAAGGTGAGTTTTCTATCAACTTATGCCGTTGCATTTTTATTCGTTTTTCTGTTTTTTCTTATCATTTGCAAAAGCAAAAAGATCCTCTTAGGTCCCGTTTATTGGTCCTCTAATTCCAGCTGCTCGGTGAAACTTTCTTACTTCTCCCATTTGTGTATGTAGGTTGTTGGTGCAAACAAAGGAGGCGTGGTTGCTGTCGTTGAAGGAGGTCTTCGAGGATTTGTCCCTTTCTCTCAGATATCGTCGGTTGGTGTCTGACCCTAATTGTGTTTCAAACTTTGATACTATGTTGCATCAAAACCTCGATTTGGAAGAGTTATCATGTTTCAGGAAAACTTTCAGTTTCCAAACCTTTCGGTTTTTGAAACTTTAAATTTCTGTAATATATAAAGTTGGGTAAACAATATTTTAATCTCTGATTTCTTTTCCCTATGGTCTCCTTGTGCACCGGTACCAATTTCTGTGGAACATATTGTTATGAAAATGGTTATCAGTTAATTTAACTTAAAAGGTTCGATTTTGTTTACCGTTTTATTTCATTTCGGATGCAATAAGAATCTGTTCTTCCCACATTTCAGAAAACAAGTGCAGAGGAACTTCTTGATAAGGAAATTCCCCTGAAGTTCGTCGATGTCGATGAGGAACAATCAAGGCTCGTCCTCAGCAACCGCAAGGCCATGGCTGATAGTCAGGCACAACTAGGCATCGGATCAGTGGTCATCGGAACTGTTCAGAGCCTCAAACCATATGGTGCCTTCATTGATATAGGTGGAATCAATGGTCTTCTTCATGTTAGTCAGATTAGTCATGATCGTGTCTCGGACATCGCAACTGTCCTTCAACCTGGCGATACTCTGAAGGTCAATACTCGTCATACCGTTCCGCCTTTTATCTGATTCTTCTTCCTTTTGTGGGATTAAAATAACACTTTAATTGCTTATTGATTTTCAGGTCATGATTCTGAGCCATGACCGGGAAAGAGGTAGAGTAAGCCTTTCAACCAAGAAGTTAGAACCTACTCCTGGTGATATGATCCGCAATCCAAAGCTTGTTTTCGAGAAGGTAATGCCTCGAACGTAATTTCAGTTTTGCTACTATGTTGTAACTTAAAAGTAGATCTTGATTTTCATAAACTTCAAATGTTGCACAAAAACTTATTTTAAAATTTTTTCCATTCTGAAATGTTATGAAGAACTGAAACGTCGGGAACTTACTCCAAATGTTTCAGATAGTGTTTCCATAGTTTTGAAAAATTAGAATTTGGAAACTCGTTTCTTAGGGTTTATTGTATTTTGAGAAATGGATTGATGCTAGTCACATGTTTAGCGTATTTCTGATATTTTTAGATCGATCTTCTACAAGCTGTCAAAATCGAAATCGAACATATTTCTTATAATTTTAAAAATTTATAAATCTATCATGGATGTTTCCGCTTCCTAAGATGTTTGATGTTTGGCAAACAATGATTTCCAGTTTCTCATTCCATTTCCATATAATATAGTTTCTGTGTTTACCTGAGGTGTGCCATTGCCTTGTTTTCGCAGGCTGAGGAGATGGCTCAAACATTCCGGCAGAGAATTGCACAAGCCGAAGCCATGGCTCGTGCAGATATGCTCAGATTCCAGCCTGAGGTAGGTGTTCATTTACGTATGACTTTGATTAACATGTCCTGACACGATAACACGATGAATAGAGACAATCTATTTGACATGAACTAATTAACGCGATTATCACTTTTTCTATCAATTCATGTGGAACATGTAGATTAGATAACATGGTCATGACACGATAACTCAGTTTTGACACTAATGATACTATATTTGTTCCAACAGAGCGGATTAACACTGAGTTCAGAGGGGATATTGGGTCCATTGACTTCAGACATGCCAGCAGAGGGTTTAGATCTTAGTGATGCTCCTTCAACCCTAGGAGAAGAAGAAGATTGATGATATAATTAAATTTTTCCTGTATGAAATTGAGGCTATTAATTTCATTTGTAAAAGCAAAAACATAAAAATGGCAGTATATTTATAAAAAATTGATTATTTCGTAGGTGCATTGAGGGTCATAAAAGGAAAAGACAAAATGTGAGTTACGCGTAAAATGTTTTGTACCGACTTATTTTTCTAAATTGAAATACACACCATAAGCAGAGGTAAGCTGTTTACTATACAATATACAGAGTAAACAGCTTACTTTTGCTTCTCCTTTGGTGGAGGTTCGCATCCTGGACAACATCATTGTCGATATACTCCCAAAGCTGCCTGCAAAATCTCTTTTTCGGTTTCGAGTTGTCTGCAAAACATGGTATTCCGTAACCGTGAAATGTTTATTAGGTCTAGAAGGGAAGACGACAAATTTGATCGAATGTCTATCGAACTATACATCAACGGTGCAGCTCTTTATGTCGACTCTTTTATTTCAATTCCCTATCCTATCTATTGATAACCTGTATTATGGAACCAAACCAAACAAAGCAGGAAGCCGATCAATGCTCATAAATTAGTGTTTGATTATTTTTCTTAATGTTTGATTTTATTATCTCATAAATTAGTGTTTGATTATTTTTCTTAAAGTTTGATTTTTGTTTCTTTAATTTGTTAAATTCATGGATGATATTGAAGTGAGCTGCCTGTTTAATGTTAGGAAATTGAGCTAATGTGATTTAAAATGCTGTTTGTTGATGAAGTTTGAGGTCTGTGTTATGTTTTTAACTTCATTTTCTTTCGGTAAAACCATTGACTTCACATTTGATTTACATTCTAGCCAATGTGTACGAAAACTCACCTGAAATTTGAGATAGCAACATAAGGAGAGTTAATTATATGATAACTAATCACTACAAGACATTTCTACCGCCATGGAGCTGAGCTTTTATATGTTACGTGAACATTCCGGTGGGTTTTTGTCAACAAATTAGTCAAATTCAATGACTCTACTAACAAAAAGTGAATCTCTACGAGTTTTGCAAAACAAATTTCAAACTTTAGTGATTGTCGGATTAGCATCATCGTTATATACCTTCGTGAATCAATTAGCTACCCTCGTGAATCAATTAGGTAGAGGAGTCATATATAGCTAGTGAGCGGTCGGGTGACTAGATGAAAATGTTGAGACCGCTCTGATATTGGGGGACAAATACTTCTCCACCCACGGGAACTTCTTTCTTGGCACCTATAAGAGTTCGGAACTCAACCCACCAAATTCTTACCCTTGTAACCAGTCATCGTATTTAACAACAATAATTGACAATTGTAAAACGTCAAACGATAATTTCAGGGATATGGATCATCCGTGAATAGATTGTTGAAAATTTCGACATTTACGAATTTCTCACCTCTATATCGAAAGAAAATATCATCTCTGTTGTGTGGTTATACCAAAAGAGAAGAGATGGTTGTCCAAGAAAATGGAGGTTTGGTTTTTTTTTTTATAAGACAAGGAGTAATGATTTTTAATAGGGGTTCACGTTCACGTATCTTCTTATTGGAGGGTTCACATAATCCATCTAATATTCGTATTTTCAAATTTATAGCTTTACGAGCATTCATTTCTTTGTGGCTTTGCCAGTTTTTTGATTCATCCAACGTTATGAATTGAGTTTGTACGTATCTTGGATGAGTTATTTTTGTTTATATACAAATTGTTAATGAGTCAAGCTTGAGCAAGTCAAACTCGACTCGAAAGCTCGGAACAACATCAGAGTTAGTGATTAATGGCCCATTGGGCCATTCATTATAAAAGAATTGGTTAAAATACATTGTAGTCCTTGTTCCTCCGTCCTACTTGAACCCAACCCCAAAATCCCTAACTCCAAATCCCCAATTATCCCCGCCGTTTCTTCCGCCGTCCGCCGGTATCTGTCGCCGGTCACAGCCTCTCTACGATTCTTTAATCGGTAAGTTCTCGGTTAGCATTTTGGGAATTCTTTGATTCGTAGTTGTGAATTCAAGTTTTTAGGGTTCAAAATCTTGAAATTTTTTTGAGTTGAATTCATGTAATTGTCAGTAATTTTGAAACTTGTCGGGCACCATTTTTAGGTTATGTTTTAGAAATAACGTTTCCCGTGTCTGTATCTGTGTACGAACAACGAAGAATTAAACTCATTCATCTGTTATCTGAAAGAAATATTCAATGATATTAAAATATAAGAATAGAAACAATTAGAAATCCGGTTCGACGTTCAGGTAGGTTCTAAGAGGGTGCCCGTTTGTTTCGGGAATGGGAACTCCTCGGAAAGTTGTACAATCCATTTTCGGGCACGTTTCTGTAAATATTGAAAATAGAAAACTTGTTTATGGTCTAGGAAACCCTTTCCGCTAGTAAACTCAATCCAATTTAAGTGTTGAGTATGATTTTATGTAATTGAAACTCCCTCTTTTGCTTAAACTTGTTAATGGATGATGATTTGTATCCAACAATTTCTAGTTATTTCTAATTTTTAGCTCATTTTTGTCACTATTTGTAGAATATTAGTATCTATTTTTTACTATTCTAAATTTAATATTTGTAAATGTCCTTATATTTTTAATATTTACACGTTTCCCCCACGTTTCTGTTTACTATATTTCTAAAAGTAACATTTCACGGTACCCGTCTTCTGTCCCCGTATCCATCTCTGTTTCTGATTCCATGCAACATAGGTGCACGTGCCTCCCTCTTCAAATCAACTTTCTAATTCCTCCCGCATAAACTCCGGAAACCGTGCAACATTGGTGCCCTTATCATGTTTTTATAGTTAGTAAGTGAAGTGGCATCTGAAACGTTGTAGTGTGAGTTGTAATCCTAAACATACAATGTTATTTCTGACCTTACTTTCCCCTGTAGCGTGCTGAAGTGATCCGCCCCCCAATCTGTTGGGATGGTGGAGGTGTGGTGGTCTGTATTGGGAGCAGCAATACCAGCATTGATAGCAGGGCAAGCATTAAGGATGAATAAGAAGAGAGGCAAAAGAGGGGAAGAAGAGAGGCAAATGAGCGCAAGAGGAGGAAGAGAGAAGAGCTCAGATGAGATATTTGTGTGCGAGAGGGTTTGCACATCCAAAAGAATGTTAAACAAGGTTGGGGCTTTATCAAAAGACCCGACAGTTGATACTTGTGTCACGGTTTGTGGTGTTTCAGAGCTTGATGCTTGTAGCGATGCCTGTGCTAGAACTCTTTGTGTTAATCAACATCAAGTACCCAATTGGAATGATGTTTGTCTTCGTAGATGCCAAAGTGAGTGCCTTCGCCTTTCCAATTCCTCCTCTCTTTCTTCTTGATGTGCTATGTTTCGGGATATCAAACTGGATTCTTATGTCATTGTGCTCTTACATAATTACATTATATGTTGTGACAATGGAGTTCTTCTATGTCTTTTACATCTCGCTGTATGGATTCATTGTCTAACGACATTTAGTTTGTTATTCGGGAAGTTGGTATTTCTATATGAGCTTAGATTCTTGTAACTGTATATATTCACGCGGTGTGGATTCAATTACGCTTATTGTGTATCAAAACAAGTTAACTAGAAGAACATGATTTGAAGAACTTAAGTTATGTTTAGAACTACATCCATTCATGACACAGAGTTGTCTATTTTATTATGATTTTACATTACATTTTTGTACCTTTGAATTTTTTTTCTTAATTGGGTTACAAATTATTAAAAGTATGTGCAACACGAGAGTTAAATACATAAGAATTTTAGTCAGAAAAACATCTTTAAACAACCATTGTAAGCATAAGCATAAAAGTTACTATAAGGCACTCACAAGGAGGAATTACTAAAAGTATTACTTTAATACTCCATTAAAATGAGTTAAATACATAAAAGCTCCATGTAGGATGCTTAGGTGGAAGTCCAGAAGTCCATTATCCATTAGCATAATAGAATTCCTCCTTGTATATTTACTATTGATGAAGTTTGTTTGTCTCTTTTTTGCATAGTAACTATATATTAGAATGTAATATGACTACAATGTAAGTTGGAGCATTAAATTTCATTAATATTTGATATGTAACTAAAATATTTCTGATTGTAATTACATTTTCATTGAATGTTTAGACTATAACTAAAAATATTACAATGAGAATATTAATCTCTTAATATATTTTTATATATGAACTTGACTCTTTATTTAACTTGACTTTAACATTTTTATAATGATCTTTTCTACCATGAATCTGTAATTTGTTATAGGCTTAATAAATATATGAATATCAAACTCAATTCGAGATTTGTATGATTTACGATTCAAATAATGTTTCTGCATTCATAAAAGTCTCGTTTCACCCGCCACATTTGTTAATGATTTTCATAAAAACTTTCCAGTAATATATTATCTTCAACGCTTTTCTGAGTTGAGGTTTTTAACCTGTGATGTTTGAAGTAAATGCTTTTGTAGTGAATAAAGCTTTTTTTAAATAAATTAGGACTTTATATAAACAGTGTTACAATTACTTCATGCTAAAATATGTTTATAGAAAAACATCATATAATAGGAAATGAATAAACGAGTTCTCAATAATATCTTGATCCTCCAACCAAACACTTTCAGATCTACATCCTCTTAACAGAATACTTACATATCTACTGCTCGAAATATAACGAAAAAAAAAGCTCCAAAAAGGAGAATCAACCGGATAGTAAATAATCATTTTCAATGGGGAAATGGTGTCGCTAATAGTCATTTCCCCTAACTTTTATAACTAATGTCAAAACTAAAGAGCGGTTTTCTCAAAGCAGACAAACCGAGTTTAAGTATTTAAAGTGATCAGGTTTGCACTTTCTTGGTCTTTTTACCTTTCTTTTGTTTCTGCTTCAATTGAGTAAGGCCTGCTGAAGTGATCTTCACATTCCCAATAATGGCAGCTACTAGCTCTGGATCAGTACATGCTTTCATCAATTCCTTCTCTCTAATACTTGCATCCGGCATGTGGCTAAACAGGTTCATTGCAGTTTTTGCAGCTACAAAAGATCAATCAAGCATATAAATTAGTCGAACTCGTACAACAAAAGTTCCCCATAGCAAAACTGAATTTCTGTGAATGCACAAGGAAAGGCCATAACAGCACCTAACTCAGGGGTGTCAATTCGTGCAAGCGGGTTGTGTTGTGCTCGTGTCAAATGAGTTTCATGAACGTTATCAACCCAATTGAGTTCACGTTGTTTTTGTGCCGTGTTCATGGATCATATGTAATTTTACTAGCTTTGTTAACATTTTATAATATAGGAGAATATAGTAGTACTTCTAAGTATTTTATGTAAACTACGTGCCTGCCCAAAAACAGCCCATTACATATTTTATAAAACACTTACTTTCGGTGTCAATTTTGTGTCGACCCAAAATTCGTGTGATGTAGTGTTGTGTAAACTATTGGCACCTCTAACCTAATTTACTTTTTTTTTTTGGAAAAAGAAATTACCTTTTCCTCTCTTTGCATTGCCAGGAACAATTTTGACACGGTATTTGTACGACTGGACAGCACTGTAAGGGCCACAGACAGGCACAGCATATAAGAGAATGTCACTCGGCAAGGGGTTCCCGGTCAGGTAATCCACATCATTTAGCTTTTCTTTATCTTCTTCACCAATCTCGTGAATGTCATCCTCATCCATGGCCACCTTGTCGAGCTCTGTACTGGTATGATCTGACCCCAAACGAGAGGGTTTGTCAGGACTAGCACCGTTTAGGCGACTATTCGAACTATCATCAAGATGTTCAGAGCAATCTCGAGCTAAATGACCTGCCTTTTTACACTTGTAACATATTTTTGGAGCATCCAGTGGACCTGCTAAATTGAAACGATAGTGATATATAACTTGCTACTCTTTCCAACAAAAACATATTGGTTGCCATTCGAACTAATGATGGCTCAAAAAAGTATTCATATATAGCATTTGAAGGCCACAATAGCATAAATCCTAATACATTACTTGCCCATGAATTTGTCAAGAAAAATCTAATGACCCCTCCAAGTTCAAAAACAACTGAGTAGTCCCTTAAGTTTCTTTAAAAGACATGATTAGCCGCTTAAATTAAGCGTTAGAGCAAGTGGCATTTTGAACAAGTTGAAGCACATATTACTTTAAGCAAGTTTAGGAATCAATAGGTCATTGTAAACAATATAAAGGGACCAGTAGGCTATTTTAAGTAAGTTTAAGGACTTAAATCTGTCTTTTTCAAAGTTTAGGGAGCAATCGGCTTTTATGGTTTATATGGAGGGGTTGTGAAAATAAAGTAGCATAAGGTATAAATTATAATTTTTCGTCTATCATTTCATCAATTGATAGTTTGGAGCACATACTTGTAACAGGCATCTTCTTCTCTTTGTCTGTTGCTTGATTTACATCCTCTGTATCTACGTCTTTCTTGCGTGCATTCCCTGCAGACTAAATTTCATATGCATTGTCAGTTTGTGTGCAAACAAAAAAGACCAACAAATCATTCTTAACTTGATCCTTATTTTCTCACAATAATAGGCCAGTGTAAAAATTGATTCATGAAACGTGTGAAAGAAAAAAAAAACTATATATGTCAAAAACATCAAACTTTTGAAGAGGTCAACACCATAAATAAAGTATCTGAATTTGACACTAAATCCGGAAAAGGTTGTAAGCAAAGATCTTGTACTCACAGCAAGTAAAGCCATCCGAATAGCTCTTTCTTCCTCGTCTTGGTTCGCATATTTCTCTTTCATCTTCTTAAGTTTACTCCTTTGCCCACGACTGATTTTACCACCATCCACATTATTCTTTTGAACACTACTTTCAGGTTTACCGACAAAAGCATCAGCCTCGTTCGATTTTTCTTTTTCTGGTTCAACATTTGTGCTTTCAGAACCACTTATCTGACCTTTCTTGAGCTTTCGCCTTTCAGCTTTTGAAACATGAGGTTTCTGCTTCGCTGTTGCTCTACTTTCCTTATCATCGTGTTGCTCTGATGAACCAATTTGAGATGTTTCAACAGTAAAACTATTTTGAGATACAGTAGCAGGTCCTAGACCAAGAGCTCTATCAATTAGGTCCTCCAATTCCGGGGTAACAGAAGCAATACCAGTTCCAGCAACATCAGATGTATTATTATTGCTGACCTCACTATTTTGCTCAAGAAACTTAGGAGAACCAACAGCTTCAGCATCAAGAACACTTGATGACTCTATTTTTACTTCTTTTTCAGTTACTTCCTTCTCGGATTCTGAATCAGAGATTTCTTGGACAGGTCCACTATCTTCAAAATCATTCATCCCTTCCTCATCACCCCTTACCCTCCTTTCATTTAAATGTGACCCCAAAGAGCTCTCATCCAAACGAAATAACAAGCCAAAGCCCATTATAAGAGGGTGTGGAGGAAGAAAGTTTTTCTTCCCACGAATCATGAAACTTCCCACGGTAAGGTACTCACCAGTGGGAGCAGTTTTACTGACCTGGTGAGGGTACACCCACCAAGCACTAGTAACAATCTTTGAATCCCATGCCTGGCTCTGGCAAACCTACAATCATAATTAAACATTCTAGTTCAATCTACGTAGTAGCAACTGATCAAAATGGTAAAAGATCCATACTGAAGGAAAAACTTACTGTATAACATCCAGCTTGGTTTAAGGTAAGAGGAGGCACAGGTTGCTCTGGCTTGTGATTCTTTATTACAGTACTAGATGCTCCATGCAGGTCTGCGTGGATGTACCTGTTCCATTTATGATATTTTCAGATCCTTATATCAAAAGTATCATCTAAATCTCAACTTTATGGTAAGAGACTTACAGATCTCCTTTTGACATATAACGCTTGACAATCATCTCATTTTGTTGAGCATCACGTCCACTAATAATCAAATAATTTTCGCTGCTGATAAACCAGTTAAATTTCTCGAACCAGTGAACTTTTCTCATATGTGATATAGTGGCTATAGTTTTTTCCTGCACATACACCAGGTGACACAATAAAGATACACCAAGAAATATTTAGGCTACATACCAGCTTAATATAATTGATACAAGAAAACCATAGATAAAAAATGACATAATTAAAATATAAAGCTACCTGTGAAAGCTGGAGACGTGTCTTCCTCTCAGCTGCTTTGAAAGCTTTGTCATGTGCCGTGACAGTTTTCTCCTGCTTACTTTCTTGCTTTTTCTTCATCTCATACCACCTCCGAGCATTAGCATGAGCTGAAAGTGCTAAATCAACCTCAACCTGAAATCATGGTCACACATGCACCACAAATGAGAACATTATCAAACAGAAACGCGCTTAGGTCAAATACTTGTTATGAGATGCCCACATTAATTACTGGAGAGTGAAAAAGCATAGGGCTTCAATCTTATGAAGAAGATTAAGCACATAAGCGAATAAACAACAGAGAAAAGCCAATTTGCAAACAAGTAGTACCTTGTCAGCTGGAAGTGTCTTTTCATCATCATCCATGTCGTCAAGATTGTTGCTTAGCAGCAATGTCATGCAGTTCTTTTCAAGGTGGAGCTTGTCAATTATGCCGGCCACAGGATTTCCTAACTTCTTTTCTTCCTTCACCATGCGATTAAGATCCTCCCAACTCATTCCCTTTGCAAGAGCTACACGAACAGCTAATATCGCATTGTCTACATCTTCCAAGTTGTATTCTATCAATTCTGCCCTTCTAACGCTATGGTCCACTTCTTTCCTCAATATCAAGACACGATTTTCCTATAAAATTGAAGATTATGCATTTTATAACATGTATACATACTTATATATATGCCCAAAACAAACAAAAGATAAACTAATAAAGCCAGAGAAACCGTAATATAGCTAGTTGCTTGCTCATGTGCAAGTTCCAGACATTAACGATAGCCAATTCAACAAATAGAATGTATCTTTTTACCACCCACCTACAGATCTTATAGAAATGTTCACAAAATCGACTGCAATAAGGGATTAGGAAATATATATATTCGTCGGCCGCCAACAACAACAAAGCCTTAGTCGCGAAATGATTCGGGGTCCGCTAACATGAGCCATCATAAAGAACCGTAAAGCAAGGATATTTAGTTTCAAAGATCCGAAGTGCGAAGGAAGGGTACCTAGCAAATATAGATGAGTTTCATCTACTCTCTACTTTCTTTTCCCCAACTAAGATAAGCTAAGGGTTGCATCCAAAAATATACTCAACTGAAGAAGCAATACAAGCCTCATATAGGTCGATTTTTATCAAATGAATACTGACCCAGCACTATTAAGCAAAAATCACAATGACAAATACTCAAGCAGAAAGATGCAGAGATGTTCCAGGAACCACTGAATTGATCAAAGTATAACTAAGCACATACTTTCATGCATGGTACTCAGAACAAACACCATAAAGTTTTCTGATTGTACATAACATAATAAATGTAAAAACCTGATCCAGGCGAATTTTACTTAGTCTCTGAACAGCGGAGTCCTCTTTCGCCTTTTGCTGCTGTTCCACCCTTTGACTCTCAATTTTGCTGTAGAACTCATCCAATGATGCATCAAATGTATCAAACTTCACATAATCCCTTGTTCTAAATTGGTTCAATAAAATGGGGCAGAATTCATCGTAGATCTGCAACATATGACCACATTATGATAATTAATAACATTACCAATCTACAAACTGATATGAACTACTTGGCCTTACAGAGGAATTCAAATAGGTAGTAGATAAATACCATCTCTCAATTTTTAGGGTCAAGAGATTGGAGAGACAAAGGGGGGGAGAGAGAAGAAGTATCTATTCTCGATTAAGGAGAAGAAACAAAAGATGAATATTCAATATTGTATTTAATACTTAACGAATAAATAATGCTATAATCAACCTGGTTAGATATTCCTGTTTCAGAAGGCGTGCCGTCCTTGTTCATATTTCTTTTCTGCATTAAAATAAATCCTTCAGGAACTGTCTCTCCTGAAATAACATCTTGAAGCCAGTCTTCAAATTTCGTAACAGCACGAACTAAAACCTCAATTGAAGCATCATCCAATCTATTACTCTTAGAAACTTTTGTATTTGGGACCAAACCAGCATCCAAAATCATATGCTCAGAGAGCTGAGGACCATAACCCAATGCCTCTCCAAGAACCATCTTCAAAGTGCTTTGTTTAGCGCGAGTTCCATCAACAGAACTTTTACTTGGCTCAGAAGATTTACCACCCTTATTTTTCCCCTGCTTCTCTTTTTTTGGTTTATCTGGAACATTATTTTCACCATCATTTATAGATTCAGTATCTTCAGGTTCTTTGAAAGATGTAAGAGCTTCCTGCACCTTGGTAGCATCGGTTCGATTGAAAGAACGACAAATTTCAGTAGGATACCGATGCCGTGACATGATTGCAAACCCTTTGTCATCATCTCTGCCATCAATGAGGTGGAGGTTTCAACCAATGTTTAAGAATTTAAATCAAAGTAGGGAAATGTACTTAAAAAAAAGAAATGGAACAAGAAAATCCAACCTATGAGATCGAAGAAGAGTTAGAACTGTAAACTCAGAATCAGTGAGCACAACATTCCCTTGAGCATACAACTCCAATATAACATAGTGTGCATTAGCGCCAAGTCCAAATTGAAACAAAACGATCTGAGGGAAAACGGAGGCAACACATGCACGGAATCAAGTAAACTACTCGGAAACAACACAAAATAGAATAAATGAAGCAAGGTTATTATATATAGTATACCCTATCGTATCCAAGCTGGCGGACGTCCTCAAGCCTTCTAGTACGTATATGTTTCCGTAATTTAAGAGTAAAACCAGAAGGAGTATTACTTTTATCTCTAACGTAAGCAGTGGTATGGAGGCGGACACCAGATTCCATCAACAACAAAACCTTCTCACTCTCACCGGATTCCGTAATACCACTGCTATTCATGAGCTTGAATACATACGTCTGCGGAATTCAAAACAGCAATCAAAATTCAATGGAATGCACTACTTTATTTAGGGTTATATCGATCAATGAATGAATACATACCTTGGGGGAGAGATCATAGACATTGGAGCAACGCATGCCGATTAATTTCCTCAAACACTTCACTTCCGCCGCCACGTCAGCGGTGTTCATCCGTGTTTTCACCATACCTTCTACTATTCTACGTCGTCTTCTTCTTCCAATTCAGGGAGCTCTGCTCTGCAATCAAATCCGAATCACCTTCTTCTAATCGAATTACCTCTCACGCCGCCATCGTTCCTCTTTCAAACGATGTCGTATTGCTTTACTTGGGCCTTTCAAACTTCCCAACATCAAGCCCATTTTATAGATGATCAACTAAACCCAACATTCACACGAGTTTGTTCCACAACATATTCAACTGAATTCAGTAATTTTCACATGATACGTGACCTAACTATATTAATTTCGTTAGGAACTTTAATTATCGTTAAAATTAAGAACTTTAATTATCGTTAAATCTAACATCATTATTCAGATCTAACGGTGACTGAATATTAGGTCTATTTCTTTGGGGTCAAATAGTCATTATAAATCAATATATACATTCGGCTCAATGTGATTTCGGATACCGTATGAAAAATCAAAAACCTTATATATACACAACATCATAATAAAAATAAATTAGGGTTTTCGTTTATTGGCGATGGCAGCTCTTGGTGTTCCCGCAGCGGTGAAAAAAGAAGAAAAAGCTCTTGGTGTTGGGGGAGCATTGAAAGAAGAAGAGAAAGATGATGATAAAGGTATTATACTTTCATTACCTGTCAAGAAGTCTGAAGATGATAACTTAGATTTCAAACGTCACATTGTTATTTTCCAAACTTCACCCGGCGGAAGTGTATTTCAATCTTTGGATATCGATGATACTACTGCATCATCCCGTACTTTCAATTCTCCGGTTGATATTTCGTGTGACCTCAAAGGTTCCGCCAATGGCTTGATTTGTCTAGCCCCTTGTGGTAAAGGTGGATGTTATATATGGAATCCATGCACGTCCGAAATTAAAAAAATATCCGTACCAGTACCATCTGCTTATTCTAGGGTTTTTGGGTTCGGTTATGATTCGTGTTCCGATGATTACAAAATTCTTGCATTTTGGGCTAATTACTTTCGAATATTTTCCTTGAAAAATAATTCATGGAAGGTGCATGAACGCACCTTCATGCATAGATTTCCTGGTTTCCATTTCAATGGATCTCTCCATTGGTTTGTTAGGGCTGTTGGAATAACTGCTTTTGATTCAGCCACGGAGTCCATCTACTGCATAAGACTCCCGGATGAAATGAAGTCGTGGCCTATAGATGAAAAATTGTGGGAGTATCAAGGTTCGTTATGTGTAACAGCAAAGAACTCTATATGGATGATGAAGAAATATCGCGACGAGAAATCCTGGGTCAAATTGAGTCAATTTGTTGAATTATCAATACCACCCCTTGGAATTACTAAGTTTGGACAAGTAGTGTATCAGGGGAAATTCGGAGTTTTCAAATCTGATACCCAAGGCAGGGTATCCAATTTTGATTTTTTCAGATAAATCATCTCTCTCAACCACCATTTATCTACAAAGAGTCTCTAATTTCACCCAAATGTTTCGATAGCTTGCACCAACAGTCCCAAAAGAAGATTGGAAGACCAAGAAAACAAAGGAAAATTATGGCTACCTGATTCATGCATTTGAGATTCATTTATTTTCTTGCACTCTACTAGTTCTGTCATTTCTTTTATTTCTTTCTATTAATAAATTTTTGATGCTTTTGTAAAAGTCAGTTTGACCAAACATAAATAAAAGAATTGTTTAGTAAGAAAATAAGTTTTTGTGTACAGCTGATATATCACGTTATTCGTATGTCAAACCAATGATACAATGATACGTAATATGTTTTAGTATTTAGGATTTATGATTTGAGGTTTAAAGTTTAATTTTTAGTGTACATGTGATATATCATGTTATTCGTATGTCAAACCAATGATACAATGATACGTAATATATTTTAGCATTTAGGATTTATGATTTTATGTTTAAAGTTTAGTTTTTAGTGTTTAGAATTTATTTTCATTGTTTAGAATTTTCTATAGTTATTTGGCTAAAAAATATATAATTGATAATATTACAAAATGTTAGATTCTTATTGATTGATAATGTTACGTGCCATTAAACTATTAGCTCGACATACCATATCGTCCATATATCAAGCATATTGTAAAATCATAGACTATAGATTCAAAAATACTATTATTTAGGGTATAGGCCATGGTGACTTTGTCTTTGAGTTACTTTATTTGTACTTTGCTTTATTCACCATTAGATCAATTTTCACCCCATGATCTAATGGTGGACAAAACAAAGTAATGGGTACTTTGTCAAAAACAAAGTGACCATAGAATTTTCCATTATTTAGTTATTATTATCTTCATTTTTAGTGATGCCTTATTTCCAAGTCTTATGTGGTCTACTTTCTTGATAATTTAGCATTAAACAATAAAAGATTATTTTTAAAAAATAACCATAAAATCAATAATATAATCTAAGGTTTTCTATTTTATCCTAAGATAAATATAAAATTGCCTAGTAGAGGCATTTTTTATACTGATTGCCAAAGATATCATTTGCAGAAAAGGGATCTACAGAATAAAGAACAAAGATGGATACTCTCTCCGAAGCATTATAGAACATGATTTCGCTTCGTACTCAACATTTTTCTTGAACTTGCGACAAAAAATACCGTTACTTCGCTTACACTCTGGTTTGCAATTCGTTTGTTGTCTCCGCAAAGTATCGTCGTTCTCCTTTATTTTTTTTCTTTTCTTCATTTGTTTTTCCAATTAAGATTATAATGTTAAACAACAATGAAAAATGTTCTCTAATAGCTTGTGTGAAAATGAACTAAAAATGTAAATGGATTTCTCAAATGCGTCATCCTTGTAATTAATCCGTTTTCTTTTTAGCTGAACCACAAGACTCTATACAGATAATTAATATAAAACAAAGACAAAGTTAACCAATAAATTTACTTATAAGTAATAAAATTTCAGTCTACAAACTTTACAAATATTATACCTACTACTACATATATATCCCCAGATATGTACATTTATGGTTATCACGCCATATCTAAATACCATTTACTGCACCGTCACGAGTCTGAGACTTGGTTCTGGGTCAGACTTTGCTCGTGAACTCCATAACTTAAAAGTATAGCTCTCCGTGGTCATAAACGTGCAGCATCATGAGGATTCTGATTACCCTTCACTGAAATTGCTGTTGCCACTAGATGATTTATCTATCAACTTAGATCAAAACCGGCTTCCGCATTTATAGCGTACATTAATTTAGTTTCCATTTGCTGTTTGCTGCAAAAAAAAAAAAATACTGTTGTCAGCAAAAATAACTCGAGTAATATAGATAAATTGCTAAAATTGTCCCGAGAAAATACAGAAAAAGTGTGAAATTGTGTTCTATGTTCTAACAAACGTGATCAAAACAAGAGCTAAACCAAGACTGTAACATAATTATTAGCCTAATGCATCTCTAGCCGCCTAAACTTGCTTACAAAATGCTAGCAACCCGTCCAATTTTGTGAACGGTCGATTAGCCCCTTCAAGTTACTTAAAGTGACATGACAAACCGCCCTCCCCAACTCCTATTGGGGGAGCAAGTGGAAATTTCACAAGTTATCATTTCCAAAGTTCGGGAGGGGCAAGGCTTTTATGGACAAATTAGAGAGGTTGTGGCCTTCTTTACCCTAAAGTGGGAAGAAATTTAAATTGAAAGTCTGAGTAATCAAGATAAGAACCTTCTGTAAGGTGGAAGCTTTAGAAGATTCATACAAGTAGCTGATGTTGGTAACCGATCAAGTGCCTCTTCTGAAGCACTTCCTGCAGCTCTACGAAAGAAAACGAGAGAAAAAATTTTAAGTCTACAAAAATGCAAACAGAAAATATACACTTCCAAAGAAATCATACCTCTGTATGCAAAATATTGGCTCAAGGAACTTAAATCCAAGGAGCGGTCCTCGTGAGCAACCAGTCACAAACCTAAAAAGGATCTTTCTGTCAGATTATTTATGAATACTCGAACATATGAGGAAGATAGCACAATAGAATTAATCCTTAAAATAAATGACCGAGAAAAAACCAACTCACTTCAAAAACTTCTTTTGATGTTCCAATGTAAAGCCTTTAACAACTTCCCAGAACATCTCAATGACATAATGTTCCTGTTAAAAAACAATAAATAGTGGTTAATTAGGGCAATAACAGAAATTACAGCTATATTTTAATCATCCACCGGAATCTAATGTATTCAAATAACCAGGAATGAAGGAACGCACACTGTGATAACCTCCGGCATAATTGGTATTTCGACGAAGATCATCAACATCCAAGCTTTCAAGTGAACCGGATATCAGGAGCTATACACAAAGGTTTACAGGGGAGGATTTAAAATAGAAACATAAGAAAAATCTGCTGATCGAAATTCACAATCTATTCATAAAGAAACAGAATACCTGAAGCTCGTGTTCATTGAACATATCAATCCAATCCCTCTTGATAAGCTGTTGAAAGCCTCTCAAGAAATGAGAACTTTGATGGCGTATCTGAAAATATTACTCAGATTATAATCGTGAATTTGCAGATGACAGTCAAACATAGAACTGAAAGAACAGAATTCAAAGGCAGTTCATGTACCTGGGTATTCAAACGATGATTGGATACAAGATGAATAAATGTAATAACATTCTCATTGCCGACACGCAAGTTTCTTCCTCCGGGAAGCAGTTCCTCTTCTGTTTGCTCTCCGTATTCATTATTTACAATGACAAAGTAGAGTTCCAACTCACCAATATCACCTTTGTAGTGCTGAAGATCACAAAATACAGGAATTATATATGTAAGAAGAACAATTGTGTGCGAGTAAAATCTGAACGGCCCATTTTGAAGAAGAACCGATTCTGAAAGAAAATACATCCATTATAAGTTAAAATGAACCTTCAAGAAAATGAGATGGCGGTACAGCTCTGGATCTAAGGAAGGTAAATCATTAAGATAGTTGAACCTGATAAACCATAAAAACGAAAAAAACATGCTTAGTTAAACCTTATAAACCATCAAGAAATGAAAAAACAAGCTAACATGCACTCATACTGACATCCAAAGACGGACAATCTGACAATCCAAATAAAGCGATTTATCGACCACAGCATCAGCAAAAGAAAGATGTTAACAACGATAACTTGCAAAGCATTACAAAGTAGCATCTACTCCCAAGGGATTACAGCAAAGGAAATCCACGAACTTAAAGCAATACATCTACTCCATGGGAAAGACAGACCATCGGCAGGCAGACATGTGTACTTTGCCACATAATTCGTACAAAAAACATGATCAAATATTGAGGAAATAAAATTAGAGGTCATACTTTTGCTTCAATTTGCTCAAGAAGAATGTTGCGAATGGTATATCAACAAGAATACCTTCAAACATAGCCTGTTGACAGAAGGAAAGATAGCAGCATTAAGAAAAGAATAAATACAGGGAAATGCAACAATCAGATGAACTTTAAATCCTAATAAACTGAGGGAACGAATTTGCAATCCCATTACATATGAAAAAGAGCAGATCCACAAAAACAATAGTTATAAACCTTTGCCAGCAGGGTACCAAGAAAATGGAAAAATTGAAGATGTTGATCATGTATCATTCCTGAACCAGGATTAGGGTAGAGTAGGTGATCCGCTGTCTCCTGAAAGCATAGAGCAAGTAGAAAGTCAATACCACAACTAGTAAAGGTTGCGATATGAAACCAGTCACCAAAACTTAAAGTGTAACTAATGAATAAAATGCAAAGAAATGTCAAGCAACCATGCCCTATAGCATTAAAATGCTCATGTATGTGCATGACATGTCGGATTTTCCATGCATGATATATTACCTATTTTAAGGAAAAATCAGTCATTTGTATTCAAATGATTAACACTAGACTTGACTCACTAAGAGTAACTGAAATTTTAACTAAATTGTGGTGGATTTCAACTAATGTAGCAGAACATGAATTTCAACCTTAAATAACCCATACTGGACATCAAAAGCTGCTCGAGTGATATTCTCCATGAAATCTTTAAAAATTCCACCACCATCAATGCCAGCCTCCTCAACTCCAAACTCGTTGACAAATGTTACACGAATCTGCAAGAAGGCAGAACAACAATTAAACCATATATTATGAACTTTTCAAATGAATACATAACCCAAATTAATTACCAGTCCACGAAGATCGTCTTCAGACAATGCACTCATCTGATTATATGCATCTTCCAAAATATGATCCCGTCGTATTCTAAACCTGTTCCGTGTAAATACACTTTGGGGTCCCTCTCTTTGCCTGGCTGTCAACAATTGTGACTGGAAAGCAAATATATATTATATAGCAGAAACATATATCAAACAGAAATATGGGTATCTGAAAAAACATAGATTATTGCTATTATTGTTATTTAGATCATAGGATGCATGGAAAGAAAGAAAGAAATAATAACCACTTTAACTGCATTTCTAATAATTTATGATATTACAGAGAAGAAAAAGTTGTTAACACTCACATTAAATATCTTAACTCTGCTTGTAAAAGGCACTAAAAAGGGAGCTCGCTTCATGATGTCATTTGCCTTGGTGCCATCTATTATGGCCTGGAAAGGAAAATGTAAGAAAACAGTAACAAAACAGTTTGATTCCTGGAACTCATAGATGCTTACCTGAGAAATAAAGAAGTCATCTACACCATCAGCATGGAAGTCACTAGGTGGTACAAATTGCCGTCTATTGTTCCAATCTTGCAACTAAAACATTTATTGAAGATGTCAGACTACACAGAGACATTATCTACTGAAAAATTAACACAATCTACTTCAAGCAGATATGAGATATCCCATCCTGAACCAACAAGTATTCATGGAGCCCATCCTAATTACATATAGATGAAATGAAAAAGTAGCCAACAAGTTCAGCAACCAACCACCAGGATTAGCTTTGTAGAATATATGAACTAAGCAAATACCTGAGATAGTAATTCAGAAGCCACAATATTCACTCTCTGTTTCATTGATTCAACTGGATTCCGCTTATATGCAACCGGTTTTACCACATTGTTAGATGGTGCAGGATTCACCCATAAGAGTTGCCATAAGGCCTGTGCACAGAAAAGTCGATGCAATTAACATAATTTGCATATACTACATCTGTAATGTCGCAAAGATATATATTAAACACAGTTCTAAAAGAATTGTTAAAGGTAACGGTCCAAATTTCACATTCCCCTTTCCAGTGGCATTGAAGCACAAGTCATCAACTTAACATACCTGTCTCAGAATGATAATTAAGCATCGAATATCTTTTAATGATAGTGGCTTCTCATGTTCATAGAATTCTTCATTATCAACTATCATAAGCATGTGCCTAGTGGAACAATAAAAAGATTGAGGAAAACAGTATCATAAAAACACGTACAGATAAAGGATACAAGAAAGAAAAATTCAAAACGGAGAAACCAGACAAGAAGACTCACTTGTATATGGGACAAAAAACAGCAAGAGGCAATAACCAACCAGGCACATCAGCAGGTAGATGTGAAAACTGCTCAGGTAATGCTAACCATTTCTGCTTTTCATGACACCGCTTCATGAAATTCCAAAGAGCTCGTACTAGATCAGTTCTATAAGCAAGTACAGTCATAATTCGCTCGAGAGGTAAAGTGTTGAAAGCGACATGCAGAAATGCACATGCAGCACCAATAGCAGTAGCCTCTTTTGCATCTTGTTCAAAGTGGGAACCAGTAAGGTGTGAAATGCCTCCAAACAAAACATTTGTCTGCCCAAAAACAAAAAATTCCAATTTTTGATCAGTGACTTAGACATTTAACGGTAATATGCCCTAACTATTAGGAGTAAACCAACATTTAACTGGTAGATGACTATGAAGTCAGGTTACCAATTGTAAAAGAAAGCGAGAATCTATGGCATTGGTTATCTGTTTTTCTAAATCTCCATTCAAAACTATTTCCATTTCATCAGATAGAGTGGCATCCTCATCACTAGTGGAACCTGAAGAAGAACAATAACATGCATTTATAGAACCAATCAAACAGATCAAAAGACAATAATAAAAGGTAGTCTAATCACCAAATCAAATGTCGAAAAGAAAAAAGTAGTGTTTAAGAATGCATACTGTCCCGGCTGGATTTGATAGAAGGAAGTGTCTCCAACAGGAATGTAGTAACAGATGCAAGGTCTATGGCCTATGTGAAAACAATTAAGAGAGGAAAATTAGATTCAGAATATGCTCTAGCACTACTCTAACAAAAAAGCAACTTAAAAAAGAATCGAAACAAGAAACAATGTCAAGCAAACTACAGAAGACACGGAGAACATAGAAATGACAGTCAATGAAATGGATATGTTAATGATCAAAAAAAGCTCCTAGTTCCCATATGATATGCACATAGAATCTGAAGTATAAATGCAAGCGGCATACTTAGTTTTCAATCAATTCTTACCATCTCAAATGAACAATCAGGCTGAGATAAAGATTCTCTTGCAGTTTCTAACATATTTCCTAAGAGACAGGCATGAGAAGGACACTCTACTGCAACATCATTGGGCAAAACACTAGCATTGGCCCGCACACAAAGTGCCATCTGATGAATGTAATGTTGGCTCAATTCTCGTGTTGCAAAAACCTGGATAAACATAAAGTCACTATAGTGTACTGCAATTTCAAGTACGGAAAAAAATGTATTGAGGGAACACTAAAGAAACAGCGAGGCCCAATAAAAAAAAAGAGCAAAAATTAAACAAATTTCTAAACCTCTTTTAAATTGGGAAACAACCGCCACAAGAAAGGAATTGTCAGTATTTGAGAGGAGAAACTCCATTGCGGATCAATATGCTGGCAAATACATGGCTGCTGACCAATGTGTAAAATCACAAGAGAGAGCACGCGCTCCAGTGAAGTTACTTTTCCAATGGAACCACTTGCCTTCACATTTTCCTGCACATAATTGAAAGGAAGGTGAGGTGCACCTCATAACAACTTCAATGACTACAAAAGTTCATAATCTTACAACTGATATTGAAACACTCAAAACATTATAATCATCACTAACGGAGATTGTAGAAAAAAAAAGGAAAAGCACATAATATGATCTGTTTAAAATCGTTTTCCAATTTTATACAAATTTTTAGTGCATCTACTTCTTTTTAGCTTCATTACTGACTTTGACTCCCATTAATGTTTTTTTCTCAATCGTTCTAACATACAGAACATAAACTTGCTTTAGTCATTACTAATTATCTTCCTCACTAAAGAACATTTCGAAATGAAATTCCCTCACTCTAAGTGGTACAAGAGAAATATGAAATGGTTCTCTATCCAAAAGGCAAACAACCATGGCCATATGCCCAAATACTTTTCCCAATTACTTCCACCTTCATCATAAAGCTGGTCTTCTTGAACTAAAGAATAATATGGAGATTAGAAAGGCATTTCTTTGTCAAAATTCTTCAGTATTAAAAACCACAAGAAAAATAAAATAATGACGTATATAGCATCTATTCCAGCAACACTGGACATCTCAGAAATCCAGGGTTGTATCTCACACTAAATAATTAACTTTTGTAAGCTAATGCTGTAGAAAAAAGAACACGAATACGCCACATAGATTATGCTAGTATGACCAGGATGAAACCGAGAACTGCAAACAAGAAAACCTCATAGTAAGATGGATACCTTTCCTGTAAGAACAATTTCCCTAAAAAGAACAAAGGCATTTCTTTGCAAAAGATAGCCTACAATCTTGCATGCCCAAGGAAGTTTTTGATCTATCAACAGAGCTAAAACTTCCAGCAAAACGACAGCTGGTTCACTGGATTCCCGTGGTGTCATCAAAAGCTGATCTTTCAATTGTCCTCTAATAAAAAAAAATGAAACACCGTATGAGGAACACATGCATTGCACAGATACTTAAGCAAAAATAATAATAAGAATAATAATAATAATTTCTAAAAGTTCACATCAACATTAGAAAAATCCTAGAACCACATGCAACGACCGAAAGCTAAAGACTAAGAAAAACACAAGCATTCTCACAAAAAAAATTGAACAGAAAACAACTTTGCAGATGAAAGGAAAAGATCATGCAGAATTATAAATTGCAGTCTCACTATCAAGAAAGGAAAAACCATAATACTTTTTTGCTTGTATCCTAGCATAGGCAATAAATGTCATTTGTGAACATTATAACATTATTACCGGCCCGTGGTAAGGATGAGATGGAAACAAAAAAAAGGACAATGAAAGCATAATACAAATACAAAATCCAAACCAGACATGCAACACAAACCTCCTTTCTAGGGATAGGATTAATATAAATAACTGATGAATTACATATGCTCAATCAAGAATATCTATACAACATAAAGATATTCCAAAACACAATGGCTATATTATTAGGAAAAAATTACTAGCTAGCAACTTTCCGTAAAAAAAAAAACCAATAATCAGGTGCTTTCATATAAGAATGGCTGACTGCATAATAAGTTAACTTATGCATACAACCGACAGTTGAATGTAGCAACTATGAAAGATACTTGAACAAAACATTCTTGGAACTAACCTATTATGATATACAGCCTGCATACAGCAGCGTGCAAGTTGTTTCACCCTAAAGTCCACCAAAGCACGATTGTTCAGATAATCCCCACCACCAAACAGACCAACGACATCCCCTGTTGCATGATAACAACTATTTTATACTAAATAAATATAACCAGATGAAATTGTAAATCTATCTACTCATAAGTTTCCAAGTGTTCTGACAAAATCATACCACCATCTCGAACACATTGTAGAAGCAAATTGCAGGTCTCCACCAAAATCGTAAAATCACCAGAATTTTGTGCCTTGAAGAAAAAGAATAGCAGGCGAAGAAACTCTGAACCTGGACCAAAAGAAGACCTGAATGCAAAGACAATTTAAAATGATAAAAAAAATCATCAAATATTGAAACTGAGGTATCATTGATTCAGTTTCATAGGTCATTATAAAGGCAGTGTGTTCCTACCTGTCTACATTTCGGCAATGCTTCCCGTAAGCTTTGTAGAATTGATCCCGCAGGTTATGATGCTCAATTTCCATTGCCTTTCTCCCTCTGAACCATTTCTGCAGACACTTTATTAGTCAAAACCTAGCGAAACGGCGTAATCAAGTTCTAGAATTTATGTTCCGGACAAAATTTTAAAACCAAATCGCTCCTGCTACATCAGATCAGATATAGAACGAACTGTATACCCATTCAAATTTAATACTTGAATCCTAGACACAACTACAGTGCTTGACCACCCTTATTTTTTTATGTCATGATATAAAGCTGCCAAATTTAAACCTCATAAGGAAAAGAAGCCCCAATATTCTCTTTTCTCTTGTGGAATAGAGGATTTTTTTTGTTCTAAAAGAATTACACGCATAGTTCATTTGGAACGCGTTTCAAATTAGAATGCAGTTCATTTAGAATACGCTTAGGATGAAAGAATAAATGTCACACGAAGGTGAATGCCAGATAAGAAGACATCAAACCATTCTAACCAATGTAACTAAATCAAACTTAGGCATCACAATGTTGCCACCGAACCAAACTCCTATACCATAACCCTCCATAACATCTAAGGTCCAAATTAAGGATGGCAATTCGGATGATTGTGTCATAACTGTCAAACGATTATACACAATATATATGAAACAAAAAACATGATCAATCAGAAGGATTGTGTCTTGGCTACCATCTTATTCTAGCAGGAAGGGTTCGAGCATCCACTAGTCGCCGGAAAATTCCATTACACTGTTACATAGTGCTTGAACTTTTAGAGTAAAGGCAACTAACAAAATTTCAATTGACCGGCCATAGGCTATGTTGCACGGACACCAGAAAATGTTATTCCTAAAACATAACCTTCACATCACAGGCTATATTGCACGAACACAAACACAAAATGCAAAATCATTACTAAAAAGAGTAGTTTTTGTGCAACATACACCACCAGCATTGAAACAGACCTATTGGATCCATCAATGCCACTAGTTCGATATCAGTTATTGTAGTTGGAATCCTGATAGTTGTTTTGTTTCTCTAGTTTTTTCGAGGATTGTGCGTTGTACTCTACTTTGAATCCTGATTTTGATTTCATGATGCAATTCTATATTCCCATTCATTGAATTAAACAGTCATAACAGTATCGAAATCAAATACGAAACTGAATTTAAAAACAACTAAAAACAGAGAATTGAGAAAAGCTAACCTGAATTTTAACAGCAGCAGCATTCTGTTGACGGTGCCACAAGCGGCGATTCCTCTCCAACCTGGTTTGCTCGATGAGCTTCTGTCTATCCCGCTCCTTGGAACTCCGGCCTCCCAAATCAACTCGCTTTCGAGTTGTCGGATCACCGGAAAAGAACATGCTCTCCTAATTCCTCTAAAAAATAATATATATATATCAATCAATTAATCAATCACACTCTCGATTCGAGCTTCAAAGAATAAAGAAAGGAGATTATATGAAGGATCAGTGATGTAAATTGATCGAATTGAGAATTGAAAGTTGCAGAATCGACAAAATATTATTTCTTTATAATCTAGGGTTTGATGGCGGGAAAATTAGGTCAACAAAAGGGGAGAAATTTGGGGTTTTTTTGCAGTGAGGAGATGGAGGAAGACAATGGAGAACAAGGACAAGAGTGGAAATATACTAATTAAAAGGCAGTCATCTCTAAATATGCAATACGGCATCACGTTTAATGTCGGTATTTAAGCTTTCGAATAAAACGACACCGTATTAGAGCAGCTGATGCTGATTAAGAAGGAATTAGGATCAATTAATGATGTATGCTTGAAGATTAGGTAAATTCCATAGTTGCTCTATGTGCTCCCAACCAATTATTTACACGTATCAAATTAGATCAAAAAAAATAAAATTAATCCCAATCATATTTAATGACAATGTGAATACAAATAAGTCAGTCGGATAATTATTATGGATAAGTCATTGGGCTCTTTCTGTAAGTCTGGTTAGGCGTTTGAGTACACTATTATGATCAAGTTAGTATATTTATAGAAAGAAAGGTCAAAGTAGGTTAAAGTACAGAGAGAAAGTGTGAAGAGTAATTGTATTATCACTTATTACGTTTTGGATATTTATATACATTTGATGTATGTTAACGGTACAGTCATGATGGGCTCCTGTGATGTAGTTGTCGGGCATCAGTCGGGCAAGTTGTCACTCGATCTGGTATCCTCTAACGGGATGCTAAGAAATTATTATAGAGTTTAACATACATTGTGCAATTATATGGCCAACTGAGCTATAACTTTTTCATTACTGGTTTAGTTAGGCCGAGCCTAATATCTCAAATCTCTCATCAAATTTTAACATTCATTAACCATGTTAACTGATATGTGTCGAGTCAATGCTATATGTTTATCTTGTCATTATCAAGTAATAAATTTTATTGTTAAATCCATTTACCGAATCTATGATATTTACATCAGTAATTACCAAACTATTTGGTCTTGAATGGTTATCTAAACGGCAAATTACTTTGTTGTTTAAACTACCTACTCCTAACATAACTTTACAAACACAATCTCATAACTCCCTAGAATCAAATGGTGATCGTAAATCAAGATTACACAGTCCAAAATAAATCATACCACAGCTTTTGCAATTAGGAAATACACAAACACATAAGGAATTTTGAGCATATACTTTGAGACTCCTGGCCAAAACCACACTAATAAATTCATAAACTTGCACTATTTTTATGTCTAACATAAAATAGAGCCAATTTAAATTCAATATTTGTAAAACAACACCAATTTACATATCAATAACAAAAACTTGACACTTTAGTTCGTATTAACAATCATATTTATTATACTCACTATAGAATTATTTATCAGACAAATCATATCCATCAACCGCATACGCATGAGAAATTAACATAAAAATCTCAGCGAAAGCTACCGTTAATTGATTGATGGTACAATTTTATAAGTAAAATATCCGGCCCGCTAATTAACAGGCCAGGCCCATAAAGCATCCCGCCATACGGTATTCTTTTTTTATATTTATTTATCTTCGTCATCGTTCTCTGGATTCGCGCCAAACCCTAAACCCCAAAATTCCACACTTGGCTCTCAAATCTCCGAAACCCTAACCCTAACCCTAACCCCCTAAATGGCGAATTCTACCTCCAATTTCAAGCTGATCTCCTCAGCATTCATGTCTGTGATCTTCATGCTCATCGCCCTTGGAATCTTCCTGAAATCGCACGAATCGATCGTCTCCCAGCTCGAGTACGGATTTATCTTCCTTGTACTATCCCCAATCGTAACCCTAACCATGCTTGTTATCAAGATCTTCTTCCCCAACTGGTGGAAGAATCTTGATCTTCCATCATGGAAGTTCGGTCTGGAATTCGCGTTTGAAACCGCATTAACAATGGGGATACTGGGGTGTAGGATGAGTATGGAGAACTCGAAAGCCGGGGATTGGGATTTGATGTTTGCTGGGTTTGCGTTAGGGCTTCAGTTTGTGGCGGGTGCTGTTGTTATCGGTCAGCGGTCTCATTTAGCTGCGCAGGTAACGGGATGTTTTGTTATGGTGTCGGCTACGAGGTCTGGGAGGGAGAGTGGGTCTGTTATTGATTATGTGATTGGTTTCGTGATGTATTCGGTTGTGTTCATTGGGGTGAGGTTTGCTAATGGAGAGTTGATCAAGAAGGGAGGAGGAAATGGGGTCAAAGGGGGTCAAATTCCAGTGAAGGTTAGTCAAAGTAAGTGACAGTCTGGTTAAAGTCAACGAGATCAGGTGTGTTTTGTCATATATAAATCTTCTTAAGTATATCTACTAATCTAACTATTAGGGTCATTAACTAGCTAGTTAATGTAGATTCAGTTTAAGCAAATTAGGATTGTAAAGTGTAAGACCTTGCGGTTTTAAGATGAGGTAGTGATCGGCTTTTGTGATCATGCTCTAATCTCTGGTTGCTATCCTCATTCGGCTATCTATAATATGTACTTGGATGTTTTTGTGATCGATGCTCTGATCTTTGGTTGCTATCCTCATTCGGCTATCTATAATATGTGCTTAGATGTTTTTGTGATTGATGCTTTAATATGTGGTTGCTATTCTCATTCGGCTATTTATAATATGTATTTAGATGTTTTTGTGATTGATGCTTTAATCTGTGGTTGCTATTCTCATTCGGCTATTTATAATATGTATTTAGATGTTTTTGTGATTGATGCTTTAATCTGTGGTTGCTATTCCCAATCGGCTCTCTTTAATATGTATTTAGATGCTTTTGTGATCGATGCTCCAATCTTTGGTTTCTATCCTCATTCGGCTCTCGTTAATATATCTTTAGATGTTTTTGTGATTGATGCTCTAATCTCTGGTTGCTATCCTCATTCGGTTTTCTTTAATATGTAATTAGATGGTTTTGTGATCGGTGCTCTAATTTCTGGTTGATATCTTCATTCGGGTCTCTTTAATATGTATTTAGATGCTTGTGATTGATGCTCCAATCTCTGGTTGCTATCCTCATTCGGCTCTCGTTAATATATCTTTAGATGTTTTTGTGATCAATGTTCTAATCTCTGGTTGCTATCCTCATTCGTCTCTCTTTAATATGCATTTAGATGTTTTTGTGAGCAATGCTCTAATCTCTGGTTGCTATCCTCATTCGGCTTTGTATTTAGATGTTTTTGTGATCGATGTTCTAATCTTTGGTTGCTATCCTAATTCGACTTGTATTTAGATGCTTTTTTTTTTTTTTTTATCAATGCTCTAATACCTGGTTGCTATCCTCATTTGGCTCTCTTTTATATTATTTAGATGCTTTTGTGATCGATTATCTAATCTCTAGTTGCTATCTTCATTCGGTTTTTGCGATCGATGCTCTAATCTCTTTGTCTTGGGTCAATTCTTATTTATTTGGCAAGAGGGGAATATGGTTGCCTACAGTTTAGCTGCTTGGGCTCGTGATGTCCCCTCGAATAGTGTTCTTAGTGAGTATTGTCCGAGTTCTGTTTGGGACCTTATTCGAAGGATGTTATTGGTGGTGATTCTTAATACGAAATATATAAAAGTGAACTTAGGAACATGAATGGGGATACATATGCTGAGACATCCCCAATACAGTATAACATATTTATGGAACTCCTAATACACTTATGATAATAGTGATGTCGGATATAATATGAAAATCATTGTGATCTTAAATAAAACACCACTATCAGCAAAATTTAGCAGATGGAAACACCATTCACAAGTCTACTTATTGTGAATACCATGTTTCGGCCTTTGAATTTTTCCTTCTAAAATTCATTTTGTTTTTCAATTTCTCGGTTCGAATCTCGTTGAGCACTCTTTAAATAGATCTCTTGTCAATTAAACCTTCTATCCAAATTAAATATCGTTCTGACAATACTAGTATACTTCAAAAGAAATAAAAGTTAAAAATAGTTATTACTATGGGCCGGATTTCACCAGAAAAAACAACAAATGAAAAAGAAAAGGCCCAATAAATCTTATTTATATAAAATATTATAAATGCATTTAACAAAGGTGTAGGTTATGGTCACTTTGTTTTTCCTTTACTTTGTTTGTATTTTGTCCTATTTACCATTAGATTAGATTTTAACTCATGATCTAATGGTGGACAAAACAAAGTAATGGTTACTTTGTGAAAAACAAAGTGACCATAGAATCTCCCTTTAACAAATATTAGGGTAACAAAAACAAATAAATAAATGATGAATAATTTAATTAGTTAATAATATTGGTGGAATCTCTGGTTGATGGTCTTGACTGGATACATAGGATGAAAACGGTGATCTAGATGGAACTGGAGACTGGCAATCTTACTACAATGATCAAGTTAGCAAAGAAAAATAGAAAATACAACACTGATGTAAAAGAAAAAGGTGAATAATGAAGTACTCCATAATGAGAAAATTCATTGCTTTTATAGAGGATTGATGTGTGCTCTAGACACGTGTAAACGCATAATTGGGATTGGAAGTTATGACATTTATGGAAGATATTCCAGAAGTTCCGCTTCACGTGACCGTCATGTGTCCTAATGTTGTATTAGACCACATATTTCATGTGAGATTTGTATAGATTGATACGGTGGTCGTGATGATGACACGTGGATGAGGAGGAGATTTTTCTTGATGAAATTGCACCATATGGTCTCGGTAATAATAAATAGTATCAATTTAATATTATGTAGAAATTAGCGATTTTAACTAAATTAACAATACTAGTTCGTCATCAATACTCTTACTAAACCTATATTTACAAGCATATGACTGCTAAGTCAAATACATCTTCATTTTTACCATGTTAGATTTGGTTAATTATTATTCCCACAATCATTCTTTAATACATATATTGCTTAAATCTTCTATCTCGATACTTTTATAACGAAATTGTTACATCATATTATAAAAATACGTGAAAACACTTCATCGTTAAATTAAAAATATTAAAAATATATAACTATAATGACAAGTTGTACATTTGTGTCAAATTGAATGGACGCAAATCCAACTTTATTATTGTCAAAACAAATTAGGTTAAATTGCAAGAAAAAAAAAATACTAAATCAGTTAATTATAATGATAATTAAGAGTGCTCAATTCAATTCAAATCTAATTCTTCAAAATTAACAAAATATTAATTATTTCAACTGTCAAAATGCTTATTGAGCTGACTCTTGCCTTACCCACTTAGGATTACTATTATTTTTGCTTTATTCTTAACTCCTAGTTGACAATTTAATCTTTGACTTCATTTTTGTGTTTCAAACCCTTATTTTAAGGTAGTAAAACTTGAGTTTTGACTAGGCAACCTTAAAAAATAAATTATATGTTCTGCTGCTGAAATGGTAGGTAATTAGTTTATTAATTTCATGTTTGCTTAAAATCGATTAATCATTACATACGGTAGGTCGAAAACTTATTGAATCAGGATGGATAGACATTGAATGTTTCAAAATTGGGTTAATTCTATGCGATTTAATTATAAAAATATTATATGATCGGGTGCAATATATTCAAGCAATAATAATATGATAATATATAATGTTGTTTTTTTTTTCAAAACGATTATACTTTTATATAAGGTATTATATATCTCATTGTTCGTTGGTGAAATCTATTACACTTGATTATAGTATAAATTTTAATTTAAAATTGTATTCAGATGTCAGCCTAATTAGTGTGTGATATATTACATATAGCAACATTGTTTTTGCCGAACAAATTAGGAAGCAAAACAAAACTATAAAGAGCTTGGACTTGATCTATGAGACATTTGATACCATATAATATATATTCGAGGTATACTTTTCGCAATATTCGTTATAAATTAGCCTACCAAGTGGGGCAATGTTCACCCTTGGACTTAGTAGCCTAGAAGGAATTGTGGAGAGCCATGCGATGAAAGAAGGACAATGATACGTTATGATTGCTACATGAGGTTGAGTTGTACCACTTGGCCACGTGGGTTGATGTCCACACTTGAGATAAAATTAAAGTGTACCAAATAGGAGAGTTACCGTATAAGATACGGCAATTAGATAACTATGAGTTGGCAAGAACAACCAGACACCTTACGACCACTCATGGCACGCCACACAACCTATGAGCCATTAGGACTGGAAGATATGAGCAACGAGCGTTATAAGAGATGATGATGAGATAGAAACTGAATCACATATTAGAAATGGATAGGGAGTAACAGAGGTTTATTAAGGCATTGAATTTAGTAAATATAAAGTATTATAATTGGTATATGAGCCCCCACTCCATATAAGATGTATAGTTTTAAGGAAGTTGAAAAGCAAGCCACATTATGAAGTGGCTATAAAGAATGGCAGAAACAACGAAATAACAACACCTAAGATACTCTTTCTAAAATACATCCAGTATAAGCTTTGTCAAAAAATATAACAACACAAATAATTTCAGTTGTTCTAACTGTTTCTATTTTTCAAAAATTTAATATAAACGGTGTCATTGTGTCTTAACTATGAGCTTAAACTTTTTGTTTAAACGATTTATTGACATGATTTCATACCGTCTGTGATCGAAATATCCTGAGTTTGAGTCATGAAAACTCACTTATTTGTGAATTTGAAAAACATATTATAAAATGAGCATGTGTTGTATACTTTTGAATCAAAAGACATTCACGTGATGAGAAGTCAGCTATTAATATCAAAATGTTATTAGACTTCGAATTGCCCAAACCGTCAATCTAAAATGGAAACATATATGTGCTTATTGAAGTTTGAAAGGAAAAAATAAAATAATTCCCAATGTCACTAATGATGAAATTGATTATATCCATAAGAGCATCTCCAATCATAACTCTCACTTTTATCTCCATTTCTTACTCTCTCTTTTTTATCTCATTTCTTACTTTTTCTCCAACCACAAATTTTAATTTTTTTCTATATTTACTTTATTCTTTCAATCTACAATATTCATTAATATAATAATATTTTTCTAAAAAGTAAAACCAACAAAACAATTTAAACTTTATTGGAAAGAGATACAACATATTAAAATAATGATTTACAAAAGTGTGGAAAAATATTTTCTTCCCCACTAGTGGAGAATTAAGTAGGGAATCTCCATTTGTGAGAAAGAAAGTGTGGATGATTCGGGTGCCAAATTCCTCATATTTCAAGTTTCAAGAGAAAAAATAGGAAAGGTTGGAGATGCTCTAACGGAACAAATTCTATTGTCCACACTATTATATTTCCCATTGTATCCGTCTCACATAAAATTATATTTAATTATTTTTATTAAAATATTTTATGTACTCTTCATACCTCATTTACAAGAAAACTAATTTTACGCGAGAGAAATAGAATATGGAACACAATTGTGGGTACAATATAAGGAATATTTTAACTAAATTACAGTTTTCCTTTGTTGACAAGTAAGTAGACAAAACATATTTAATTTATTCCAAAAATAAAGTAAATAAACAAAAAGGTGTTCCCACGATGGCTTTTTAGGGACATAGACATTATTTATAGGTGTTGAAATTTTTAACCATATTATTATCAACGCACGATGGCTTAATTAAATTATTACTACCAGATGTCGATATATTTCTTGTCTAGTTACTTATAAGCCAAAACTATATCTTAATAATATATGTTATTCAATATAGTAAAAGTGAGTATTATTTCATTTTTTTTCACTATCGTCACTAGATTAGAAATATGAATTTTAATCTAATAGTGTCAATGATAAAGTAATGATTACTTGAAAGTAATCATAACATGCACTTTGTAAGAAAACTCTTTCGGAGAAAAAGATATAGTAAAAAAAGAATATGGCTAATAAAGTTTTATTTTTTATGAATTAATTGAAATAAATTAAACTTGATATTACAGAACTGAATTGAAGCGCATTTACTGAAGGAAAATTATTGAACTGAATTGAATATGGGTCTCAATGCTATTAGTGATTCTTCTTCTACTTAATTTGACGAAATTCTAAAACTCCTAATTTGAATTTAGTTTATATGTATTTATAAAAACACCTCAACTGAAAAATAAATTAAAATGCGAAATTTAATATACTTAGAATGGGAAAATTAATAAAGTATATTTATATAACCACAAGAAAATAAGATGGCAGCCACGTGATTTATTGAATGCCAGCTTATTAATAATATGTCATGTAGAGATTGGACTTTTGGAGATTAATTAATCTGTATATGAAGTCATGAATCAAAATCTATATATCTATATAAAAGTTGAACTAAAACTCTATTCTCACATTGTGCCACCTCACCAAAATTCAATGTGTAATTTTTATAGAATTTTCATTTATTTTTTTATTTTTACCATTCAATATTCATGTAACTCCTAAATTAAATAGTCTTTTCAATACTTATAAATGTCTAGATTAAATTTTAGTGAGCAAAATTCATATTTTATAACATAATATTGATAAAAAAAAATATTAGTTCTCCAATTCTATGTATAATAATTAAATTCACCTTTTATTTCAAAAAAAAAATTTTTTCATAACATTCTTTATCTTTTAGAATACTTAAAAGTTAAAACATTTGAGTTGTTTTAGAGTTTGTCAATACATCAAAAATCAAGATATGTCATAAGAAGAAAAACATCAATAAATTATATATTCAAATTATAAATTAAATAAGTTTTGTTAAAAAAATTATAAATTAATTAATTAGATTAGATGTCTCTTCATCTACTTTAAGTGAAACCTCTCTTCCATACTAATTTGCTCATTGATAACTTAATAAGATCGTGTCTTTTAAGATTCTCAAATCGTAACCGTTTGCTATTTCTCTTTCTATATAATAACAAAATTCTTTATAAAAAAAAGTCTCTGACTCATCCATTTGCAGTGCATTCTCATATTAAACAAGTTTTCTCCATTGCTCTCTTCTGCTTTGTGAAGTTTAAGTTAAGTTTGTAATACTCTTTTAGTTATTATTATTGTTAATTGATTGTGCTATTTCTATATGAGTTCTATTTTATTTTATTTTTCTATTTGATTTTATGCATGTAATATAGTGTTTTGCTTTCAAATTTTATATTAAGAGCAACAAAACGAGTCATCTTATCTTTCTAGCAAGAACAAATACATAGCATATATAATAAAGCAATTAACAAATACATAGCATCTTATAAGTTTGATTTTTAAAAAAATTTGGCGAGTTTCAAAAATTCATGAAAGGTTTGAGAGTTTGAAGAAGAAGAAGAATAAATTTAAAGAAAAAGAAGAAAAGATTTACCCTGCTTAAGAAGATGAGTAATTATAAACTCATATTTCAATATTTAAAACATTGTAAAGATCTACTTGATTAGAACACTAAAATAGAGATTAAAAACTTCTAATTCAACATTTTTGTTCAATATTTTCTTTTAATTATTTTTTTGACTGTATGCTCTCTTTTTTTTTTTTAACTAAGGGTTGCTATTCTTTTGTTTATTTTTTTTGGTAGGGGTATTCTTTGTTTACTAACATATTTATATTTATAGATATTTATGATTTATTTTTCCATATAACTATAGACGTTGTTAACTATACGTTTTAGGCAATGTAAATCATAATTATCTTTAACAATTTTATTTAGTATAATGCTACTTTTTATGCTATAATTAAAATGTTCAATTATTAAATTGATACTTTTTTATTACTGTGAAAGAATGATGAATTTTTGTAGCTATTTTCTTTTGAATTTTTTTAAACTATTATTAATACTTATTTATGTAACAATTTTAATTTTTATATATTGTAGATTGGATCAATTGAGATTATTGAGTATGTAGATTTTTTTATTAACTATATCATACATCTTATTATACAGTTTTGGTGTGTTAAATTGATTATAAATAATATTATATCTCCCGCGCATCGTGCGGGTAATCGACTAGTTATCATAATATCAAAGGAAAATTATTTATATGTGAATTTGTTTTGTAGGGGGGAAATTAAATTATTTTAGACAGTGTTCTAGACTTAATTCGTTGAATACATTTGATATATGATTGTTCAATTAGTTACACTATTTTCAAATTTTGTTTTTATTATGAGGGGCTTTTAATATATTGCTTATAGTGGTCGACATGCTTGCTAATGATTTTAACTATACCTTATTATATAAAAGCTACTTAATGAAAAAGAGCCTAACATCTCGACTAGATTTAACCAAATATATATAAAGATTAGACTTAAATATATATAACTCCTTTAAGATGGATCCTCAGCATGCAACAGCTGAAACCGCTCCTATATAAGGGCGGTACTTATGGCCTTTGTCTCTTAAATATTGATTAGGCGTTTGGTAATAATTAAGATTGAGTTGGGATGGAGAGATGTGGTTGAGATGCAATTAAAAATTATGAAATGAGATAAAATTGGATTAATGAGATTGGTTGAGACTTGTTTTATGTAAGGATTAAAATTGAGATGAAATGGTAGAAATAATTAAATAGTCCTCATTTAAAATTACAAGAGAGAGGAATGATGGGACATACTACTTAATCATTTCCATCCTTTTTCTTCCTAGCCCAACCCCAACATCCTGAAACACCCCCTAGATCCCGAATATTGGGACTGAGATGGAAAAAAAATTCCAACTCCCAACCCAAACAACCACCATCTGAGGGGTTGGCTCTCAAATCTTGATAACATCCAAATTTGTCATGATGTTATCAACTGGATGTCTAGATCCTATTATTTGGAGATAGACCTCTCAGACCCGATGATGAATCTTATAGGCTAAGTTATCAAATCTCTTAAAAATTGTAAAGGTTTTGATGTAGGAATAAAATTGGCTCTTACAGTCAAATTTTATGTTCGCAATTCACTCCTTCAACTTATGTAAATTGAACTAGATTTGTTTATGAGTTGGTTGAGGATAACTCCGACAAGCTCAAACCAACACGTTGTTATATCTTAAACCGGTCTTGTCCATATTGAATACAAAATTTAAAATCAAAATATTGAAAACAACTAAATAAATCAACTTGAATTATAAAAAGTTTAATAGTTGTAGTATTTGACATGTGCAAAAAATTACCCGCAAAGAAAGTAGATCGTGACTAGACCTAAAGCACATGATTGGAATCGCAAGGCTTGGAGCGGGTGGTTTTGGAGTCGGATTCTTTGTCTGTAGTTTCTGCAGTTCACTCTACTGCTCCTGATGCTAGCGAATTTGGCGATATCATCTCCTTGTGCAAAGAAGTGCTTGCTGCTAACAACGGTTTTTCGGTCCGTTTTGTTCGACGATTAGCTAATGGGTTAGCCGATGCTTTTGCTCGGTCCTCCCGCTTATATGCTAGTCCTTCCATTATTAGTGATTTTCCGATTTTGTTTAATTCTAGCTTGTTGAACTTTTGTCCGATTGTGGCTCATTAGTTCTTTTCCCTTTAAAAAAAAAAAAAAGGACAAGTAGTAAATTAATTAATCAGTAGTTAGTTGACATAAAAAAATATAATTTTCTTAATAAAATAGATCCTAAAGTAGAAATAAGATAAAATTCGAAGGACTAGTCTTTTCAGAATTGCTAGTTGCTATCAAATAAGAGAGCTCACTGAGGTTCCATTGAATCTAGACTTAAAAATCGTACAATAAAAAAATAATTGAATCGTGTGCTTCAAATCATAATTAAACTAGCGAATATATAACTAAAAAGAAAAAGAATTAACTAGCTAATATATATGTTTGAAAATTTTCCATTACCACTATTGTCATTCTATGATTCAATTGTATCAATGATATATGAATTTTATATTTATTAAGCCTATTTTTGTTATGGCGGAACATAAACTGAATATAATTGGACTGAATAAAACTGAATTTGTTGAATTAAATTGGTAGAATTCGTTGAATTTGTTGAATGCTTAAAGAATTTTGTTAAATCTAATTAAATTGAATTTGACTAAATTGAATATAACTGAATGAAATTGAATTGAACTGAGTTCTTCTATGAATGGTGTTTGATTAATAATAATAAATTTTGAAAATTAAAATATTACTCAAATTATAAATTTTAATGTCATAGTGGCTTATTTTATTGTTGATCAAATAAAACAACAAAAGACAACTAGAAGTGCAAAGTAAATAAAAATTGAAGTATAAAAATGGTTAAAAGTATCAAATCATATTTTTCGAATTTCAAGAACATTTTTCCAACTCAATCATTTTCTCTTTGTTTCAAAATGAAAAAAATTAAGAATTGACTTTCTTAAAATATGTTTTCATAAACTCTACATTAGTTATAAGCAATCAACTTGATCAAAATTGAAATAGACGATTATGTTAGCAAATTGTAAAGTTTAAGGCTCCGTTTGGTGTTGCGGTTGCTGTTAGTTGTTGCGGTTAGATGTTGCGGTTAGCTGTTGCTGTTTGTTGTTGCTGTTTGCTAATAGTTGTTGGATAATTAGTGTTTGGAAGAATTATAAAAACAGTTGTTGTTGACATGTGAAAAGACTTATACGGGTATACTATATAAATTAATAATAATATAAATTAAAAAAATAAGTTGGGGTAGTTTTGTCAAAGTCTACTTGTGGTTTAAAATACAAACTAGCGTTTCACGAAAAGCTCCAAATTGGAGCTTTTCACGAAACGCTCCGTTTTGGTTCCAAAACTCTAAATGCTGTAGTTCCAAAAATATAACCAAACACCTATTTGTGAGCATATTGGAACAAAAATGCAATATGCTCCTACGAAACGCTATATGCTCCCACGAAACGCTTTACCAAACGGGGCCTAAAACTCGCACTATGAAATTTAAAAGTTCATGGTATGCATTTTTTACTGAACTTCATATTCATTAATGTCCATACAGATTAAGAAGAACGACCTAAGATTTTGCTTTCTGTTTTTAGCAGCAAAATAAACTAATATGTGTTTATTGACGACAACAATTAACAATAACAAACAACTCAAATAGATAGAGGTATAAATATGCTAAGAGCTAAAAGATAATTAAATTACATTTAACTAGAGAAAATTATTTTAAAAATGAAATAAATAGTACTATTTGAATGGTGGATTTTGGATAATTGGTCCCCTCCTATCTTCTCAAGTCTTAGTATATTGATGCCATTTGGTTAATATATATATATATATATATATATATATATATATATATATTTACTTTCTATATATGAAGTTGACAAGGAATAATGATATTGTCAATTTGGAATTGCAAAACGTAACCTTTTGGACGGTTAACTAATATTAGACCATTTGATTCACCTTTGATTCTTCTACCATCTAAAACCTAAGAAATCCCATTTTGAGACCCCAATATACTTTAAAAACAGCTAGGTACTAGTCGGTCAGTCAACAACTTATAAGAACCCATTGAGAATTAATCAGGAATTACCAATTAGAGATAAGTTTAATTTTGAGTGTCTAAGCAGATCAATTAATATTTAAGTTAAATACTTGAGTTTGTGATTGATTTAATTTTAAGTATCTAAGCAAAACAATTAATATCTAAGTTACAATTCTCATCAAAAAAATAAATCTAAGTTACAATATTTAGGAAATGAAGAACAGCTCGGGTAAACCTACCAACAAACTTTCCCACCAAAATGTAACAAAAAAGCCGACTCAGCTTTTAGTTATTTGGACTGCAAAATATCTTCTTTGGTACTTGTTACTTGTAAACCTTCAAATTGTAGACCTTTAGTTTCAATAGTTTAGGCATCTAGATCTAGACAGACAAACAACCTTCTTTTTCACCTCTTTCTCCCTTCTTATAGTTCATGATTCTATTTGACAAATATATGTAGAACTATTTGTTAACTATAAAGGTAATTGAGTTTTTGGTTATTCTAACTTACAAAATATTACAAGTTTATTCCTAAACTTTGCTTATGAAGACCAATTCTGTTTATATGTTACGAGAATTTGAAAAAACTGTTTTGATTGTTATTTTCCATTACCTTTCAAATTATTGTTATGTGGTTATAGCACAATTACAAACAACTTGATAAAATACCAATTTAGCAGCGATAAAATATCCAAATGAAGACTGTGTGTGTATAATTTCTCATGTTTAAGAAGCGAGGTATAAGTTATATATGTCATAATAAACGATTATAAAGTGATTAAGTAAGAAACTTCAAGTTTGTGAAGAATGAACATTGAAGAAATAAGACATGGATGTATACAGTCAACAACAAAATTACAACTCTCATATGAGAATATTTATGATAGTAACACAACATAACTTTAGTTTGGAAAATTATAGGTTAATATTGTTTAAGTTCCACCATATCAAGAATGCCTAGATGAGCCAATAAAGAGTGGACAACCTCAAAAACTTACCTACTTTACTATTATTTATAAATCATTCATATGATCACTAGTACCATATAACCAGAAAGATATGCATATTCAGCATCCAATAAAAACTATACGCGAGTAAAATCAAATGCCAAATACCATTTTCCTTGCATAAGTACAACTCTAAAATCTAATAAAGTTGTTGTTTGTTGTAAATAGAAAAGTACTTAGAAGAAAAAAAAAAACCAAATTTAATTTGTAAACAAGGGCCAATAATCAATATGTATACATATTGTTTTTTTATGTAATTTTTTAATTTTAAATGTAAATTTTAATTAAAAAATCGTTAAAAATCAAAGAAATTATTTTAATCATTGAAGTTGTTAGATATTATTTAGGGTAAAGTTTAAAAACCTCCTTATAGTTTCACTTATTTTCAAATTTTTCTAAACAAATAACATTTTAGTTTGACTTATTATTGGTATTTTCTATTTGTCAAAATCACCATTTTCAGAATTTTCTCTCTAAATATTCGCTTTTTCTCTTCGCGAAACAACACCTTAATGACCTTAAAATTAAAAAGTGTACGAATTAAAGTTACTTAAAATATCACAAATTTTTATAATATTTCACTTTTGAAATTGTTGACTATCATTTTTATAATATTTAAATAAAAAATCACTTTTTTTTTAGCAAAACAACCCATCATCAATTTTTCAAAAAGCAAAGTACATCCACTTATTTGAAATTGTTTGCTAACTATACAGAAATTTTTGAAATTTACCTTAATTTTTATATAACATTAACCCTAGTATTTTACTTGGTCAATAAACATGTGTGGAAAAGCTGGCAACCAACACGTGTTTAAGCCACGTCATGAAGTGTATCAGCTCATTTCAGCTCCTAGTATGAAATCTGACTAGGAAAGAATGTTGGTTAACCATTTAAAAATTACTTGAAGAGTATACAAAAAATATTTTTAATGTATAAACTGCTTTCTGAATTTTTTTCATTTTTTTCACTTTTAACCCCTTCAATTTAAGAGAAATTTATTAGCCATTTGAATTTGTATTTTTTTCCATTTAGTTCCCTCAACTTATCATGTGTGGCTCATTTTGTCCTTTCTGCTGACATGATATAATATAAGTGGTAATAAAAAAGTAGGTTATATTTACAAGTTAAGGGGGCTAATTGAAATAAATTACAAGTTGAAGAGACCATGTGAAAAAATATTACAAGTTTGGGTGGTTAATAGGTTATCCCTTAAATTAAAGGAATTAAATGAAAAAAAAATGAATAAAAAAGACTACATATGTATTAAGCTTAAAAAATATAATTATTTATAACTAGTTTTACATATGGCTTAGACTTTCTAACATTCAACAATAGCAACATAACAAAAAATTAAAAATTAGTTTTGCAAATTTTTTATTATTTTTTGATAATTTTAAAGAGTAGAGATTCAAGGACTTTTCACTCACACATTGGTAAACCAATTGGGTTAGAGTTAATTGGTAATGGATTGGTATTTTTAGTATTTCTTTATACATTTTATCAATTAGAAAAAAAGAAACACATACATTTAGCAATACTTAGTTTCCTTTTCAAATGAAAAAAATATCCATAACAATCACATCCTTAGACGTGAAATCATAAATAAAAAGAAACAATCATAGCAGTCGCGAATGATCTTGCTACATACGATTTTATTATTATTAATTTAGTGCATTGTCTATTTGAAATGTAGTTTCAAATTAATGACTAAAATATCAATAAGTATTTTTTCATTATAAATTTATAATATGAAACAAAAAATAACTTCTCATTCTTAAAATACTGAAAGTAGATGAAACTTTTTTCTGAATTTCCTATGCAAATGTTTGCTGGATATGTACTCTTGATAAATTTCTTAAATGCTATAGTGTAAGTGATTCTATAGTGTAAACTTAAAATGACTACCATTAGGACTTAATATTGTTAATTAGAACAATAAAAAAATTGGAATTAGAGCTAGAGACCAACATAGTTACGTATACTTGGCAGAAATAAATAAAATGAGGTAACAAGATTGAATTTTTTAATTTATCTTATTTTTCCTTTATAAAAAAGAAAACACAATAGTTTTATAATACATGAAAGCATGCGTTTAACGTCGATAAGATGTAGAGTTGTCTTGGCGGCTTCATTCATACTCAAAATGTCAAATGATTTGTTATAAATATTCATATTTTAACGGCTAAATTAAATTATTTAGGAGGTAACCAAATAATTAATCATATAGGAGTATTAATTTAATTAGTTCGTAATCTACTTGGATTTGTAGAATAGGATTCGACTTAATTAAAAATGTGGAAAGACATATTGTTTTAAATAAAAATGGCTTTAACATCATCTATTCATCGGAACAATAATGTAAATCGTAACGCTTCTTTCCATTTCCCCCTTTCTATCCTAATTCGTCCATTTGTTGATTCTTTGGTATCTATCTTCTTCTTTCTCCGGTCGCTTTATAATTTTGATTTTTGGTGTCTTGATAAGTAAGATCTGTAAGAATGTCTCTTGCACGAGGAGTTAGGGTTATGGTTTCTCAATTTCGGAGTTGCTCGATTGTGCGGTTGGTTTATCAATATCTTTCTATTTCGTTGTTAATCTGATTGTCTTTGGAGTGATGGGGTGGCATAAGACAATGTTGGAGCGAACATTCTCATTTAGCTAGTTAACTAAGAGGTGTAACGAGCTTTAAGTTTGTGTGAGATAGCGAGGGTTATGGAGAAGCCGAGGTTCGGCCTAAGGAGGGTAATAGAGGAAAAGCAGAAGCCGAGTTATGGAGAAGATGTTGTCGATAGCTGAGATTCCGCTCTTGGATGGAAAGAGTAATTTCACGTTGTGGCAGAGCATGATTCAAGACTATTTGGTGCAATAGGGTCTTGATGTCGCGTTGGAGGAGAAGCCCGACGATATGAAGGATGCATATTGGAATACAATTCAAAGGAAGGCTGTCAGCACTATCCGTTTAGCCCTTACTCTCCAAATTAAAATTACTGTGTTGAAAGAGTCATCTCCGAGAGATTTGTAGAGGAAGTTAGATAACACTTATTTGTCTAAGTCGTTGGCTAACCGATTGTGTCTGAAGATGGAATTGTACACACTCCGAATGGAGGGAGGAGGTAACACATTAATAATTTTAATCAATTGGTGAGTCAGTTGTTGAGTATAGGCGAGGAGATTGAGGATGAAGAGCAATCGTTGCTCTTGTTAGCTTCTTTGCCTAGATCTTTTAAACCGTTAGTGCAAACGATGTTAGTAGGGAAGAACACGTTGTAATTGAATGATGTGATGACAGTCTTAAAGGAGAATGAGAAGATGATCCAAGAAGATGACAGTGGTCCCAAGATATTCATCATTGCAGGGAGTGCAGAAAGAGGGAGGAACCAGAGGAAGAGTGACCGTGGTGGTAGATCGAGATCCCTGCCAAAGGATATGAGTATGTTGAGTGCTTCTATTGTGGTGAGTCCGGTCATATGCAATCTCATTGCCCACAGTTCAAGGAGGACTTAAAGAGTCTGCGAAAGGGTACGGGTAGAAAATGGTGAATCCTCTATTAGTCTGGTCGAAGAATGTGAAATTTTTGTTGACTTCTGCAGATGATCTTGTTGAAGATCATTCTGATTGGGTATTAGATTCTGCTTCTGATATTCATATTTGTAGAGATCGAGCTTTTTTGACAATTTACAAGTTGATGGAGATTTTTGGCTGCATCCAGAATGGGAGCAATTTGAAGATGAAGATTGAAGGTGTTGGAAGAGTCCACTTGAAGCTCCACAATGGTGATGTCAAAACACTTGCTGATGTGAAGTTCGTGCCTAGTGCTAAAGCTAACATAATATCTTTGGGAGAGTTAGCTTCACGTGGGTACAAATATGTTGGAGCCGGCAAGTTTTGTAGGGTGTTCAAAGGCGACAACTTGTTATGCCAATGTGTGAAAAGAGGGAAACAAATTTACTATCTGGATGGATGGGTGTTTCCTTGGTAAAATGAAAAAGAAGACCATGAAAAAGGTCCAGTTTTCGGAAGACGTGAAGACATGTAGAGATTTGGGTCAAGGGAGGATTTGTTGGGATTTCTCCCCTATAATCTCACATTACTCAAAGGCATGATTTTCCGTAACGAGTTGGCAAGACTTTGAGGACAAGACTTTGAGGTGGAAAAACTTGGAGAGCAAGTTTAACTTGGTGCCCAAATTTTAGGGGTTTTTAAATAGTCTTGTACTCTTGAAGTTAGAGTGACACATTCTCATTTAGCTAGTTAACTAGGAGATGTAACGAGCTTTGAGTTTGTGTGAGAGATCGATGATTTTTTGTTACAGTTTGCCCGTCCAAAAATTGTAACCCATTTTAATAGTGAAGAGTTAAAAGGCCTAGGGGTCCCGTGGTTTTACTCTTGTTGAAGAGAGTTTCCACGTTAAAATATTGTATGTGTTTTTCTGTTTTTTTCTTCTATTATTTCTTGTGTGGGTTTGCATAGTTGTGCATATTTGTTCATAGCAGGTGGTGTAGTTGAGGTTGCATAGTTGTGCTCGAGGTGTCCGGCACCAACAAGATAATGATTGGTCTACTCACTCGTCTTTTTGCGTGATCTTTAATTAATAAAAATATGAGAAAAAAACTTATTAACTTAGTTAAGAGATTAACTATTTAGTTAGAACTATTGCGTTAAAAGACATTATGCACTATAGTTAGTCGATTTGCGAACATGAAAGGCTAGGTGAAAAATAATCCAAAACCTAACTAGAAATGAGTCAAATTTTGAGTGTCTTATAATAAGCAAAGACAATTCAGTCGGTATAAATCGGATACAAAAGTATGCAATACATTTAGGATGTTGCTATCAATACGTATTTTTCAAATAATACATATCTTTTGCTTGTTAAATTTGTTGGTTTTATGGTGAATGAGATGGTTCATGTTCAATGGATTTCAATAATTTCTTATAAAAACAGTTCATCTTTTCATACAATTGTTGAAATTTTAAGATAAAAAATCGTAACAAGAAATACACTCTCGTCAAACAAAAGATAATATATTTATACCTAATTGATACATCAACCAGAAAGAAAAATACACATGCTTTTTCAAAGAGGTCAAAAGAATTTGTGTCAAGAAAATATCCTTAATTGGTTATAATTCATGTTTGGGTCAAAGACGCTTCAGCTTAAGAAGAAATAAATAAACAATATTTATGATTCAAGTAGAAAGATTATTAATAGTTAAATCTTAAATATTTAATAGTAGTAATTATCATATTCTAAAACCACCACACCACATTGCTGTGTATCTATGGGTGGAAAATTCTAGAATGATACAAGACTAAACTGTTACTAAGTTATTGAGTTCGTAACACATTAGTACAACTATTGATGTGTCGAATTTTGAACAGAGGCAGCTACACTAGGTTGAGTGAGGGCAAGTAATTAAATATTCATGTATATTTTTATATAAAAAAATAAATTAAATCTTAAATCCACCAGTTGAAATTTCTTACTACGCTCCTGATTTCGAGTGATATAATTTGTCTCGGACAACAGTATGTACTCGAATAACATGTTATCGTTGACATGAACTAATAATATTTCTAAACTCCATGTTTTTCACGTGGTTGATAAATTTGATAAGCTCTATCGTGAGTGATTAGGACATGGTGTACATATATTACAAAGAATAAGCCGTTAATTCCAACGTTCGTCGCTCCACAATAATTAAGTGACGTAATGTCATATCAGATAATAACGAACACACGACTATATAAAAAAAAATAGAACATATAGTTTTCAACTTTATTTTGTATCGAAGTGCATATACCAAAATGGCCACCTTATTTTGATGGAGAAAATCCACTATGATATTATTGTACCACCACATTGTCCATACATTCTACGAATACTTTGATAATAGATAATATGATTTGACATTTCAAGTTTATAATTTAAATTTCATGTATGTTTATTATATATTTGGGTTTCATATTTAAGATCTAGAAACTTAAAATTACGTAATTATTAAACTACACAATGTGAATACTTTAATCATTGGCATGTTCTTTGAATTCACATTATTAATCCGATGTATATACCATATCACCATCTGTACATGAAAAAATGAAGTTGAATAAAAAGAGGCTTTACCAAAGATTTGTTTAAGGAAATTAATAAGAGGAGAAGGCTAGTTAAATGACTCATAGGCCTAGTTGCAATTGAGATGGATTGATGTATATCCAAATTTATTAATAACAATAAGTAAGAAATTACTATAATTTAAGAAGAATGAAGAAAGAAAGAGAGTGTTGAAAAGTCAACTCCATTAAGGCCTTGAAACCCGCTTAGCTTTTGACTAAATAAATCCGTAGCTTAAATAGCTATAATTTTTTTTTTTGACAAAAAATAGCTATAATATTAATAATAACGGTTGCTGTCACCTTATATGAGTCTTGTGTGTATTCTTGATTATTTTGGCTTCAATCAATAAAATGGTCACATTTTTTGGACATTTTCAGAACAAGGAAAAAAAAAAAAACCAATCAATAAAAACTCAGTTAAAGTTTTTGTAGAACAGAGTGATCACCAATTCCACTTCTATACTCAAGTAGAATAGCAAACGGTACATTATACAAGTAATAATTAACTTGAGGAAAGATGTTCTGCGAAATTTATTACTCAATCAATTTTTTCATTAGTTCCACGGAACATGTGATATAAACAAACCTCCCAATCACATTGAGACTGATTTTATAGTGGTGTGAGCTTGGTGATGGATATAAGGTGTTGTTCATCAGTACTTTATGGTTGATTGGTGGTTGTAGAAGCTTGATGAAGCTTAATTCTGTGAACAATTTTTATTATACACCCAACGTACCACATTATATATATAATATATGTCAAATATAAAATTTAGCTTGAAATCAATATTTAGAATTTATGGTTTATAATTTAGAGTCTAACGCCTCATTATTTGTGGCTTATTAATAATTTATTTTAGTTCAGTAATTTCCCTTTAGTAAATACAGTTCAGTTCAGTAGTATTCAGTTCAGTTCAATCATAAACAACGGGGCTAAGATTCATTCAAAATGCCTAGGGTACTTATTTTATTATCTATAGTACAATATAAATAATTAACTAAAAAATATATTATTAATTAGTTATAAATACTGTGCAAAAAATTATTGGTTGGACTGTAAATCATTTGTTTCGCGTACCACATCACCTGTACGTCGGGTGTACACTAAGATCTCTCCCTTTTGTGAAGGTTATAAAGTTGTTGATTGGACGACGAATTTGCATGATCTCTTTCTTTGCGGCATCATGAGTATGTTGAGCCTCCGATGTCTTCTTTTAGTTGATACGAGTGGTGTTAGAAATATCAGCCGTGTTCAATTTTAGTTTTGGTTTTTCAATTTTAGAGAAAATAATTGAAAGCATAATATCACTAAATTTTGTCAGAAATTAATATAAAGATAACATTGACGTTAACTATTATCCTTGACTTTTAGTTCAAACGGTTATTTGACATGATATATATCAAAGCCGCTGCAATTAAAAGGTTTTGAACTTAAATCTTGACAACTTCATATAATGGAATAAAAGTCTATTGTGCAAGCTTCAATTTCATGAAATATTCACATAAATATCAAAAAGTAATATAACAGATATAGTTAGTTTTAATTATCTCGAACTTTTGAATTAAATAATAGTATATTTGAGATTGATGATTAATTAAATTGTAAGAACATCTCACTAATTAATAATTTATCAATAGCGTACAAATATTTTTATAATAGCAGAACCATTCTGCAATGTCTCAAAATCAGACAGACTGAATTTCTGACTCGCTAAAAAATTTGAGTTCACATTAAATTTTACTTAAAACATATATATTTTAATTAATTGATAGAAAATTAATTACTCATTCTTTTCTTCTATATTTTTTCAGTAAAGTAGATAATATTGTGGACCACTTGTAATCTGCTATTTCTAGTAAGGCTATTTGGGAAAAAATATTACTAAAAATGTACTAACCTAAAAACTATTTTAAAAATTTATGCAGCCAGTAATGTAATTTTGCCGAACAAAATTTATTTATTTTTATTTAAACCCAATTGTCAATAGCTTGACGAACTTTGCACCTGTTTCTTTCAATTAAATCCACAAATTTACTTTAATTGTTTGAATTGAATTAAACACTTAAGTTTCATTAATTATGATTATTAGTAGTATGGTTTTCAAAACTAAAATTTTCATGGTTAATGGATGTGACTCAAATTTAAAGTTTGCATATTTAAGTAATTAAGCATATGATGAAAAAATTAATTAAAATATAATCGAATATTTTTTCTTTTGGATTTGGTCAATTAAAGAAGCCATCTAAGGCTAGTTAAGCTAAGTATAGGATAGCAACTCCATTGTGGAAAGAGATCGGTTACATGTTTGATTTGCACCCATCAAAGGGAGGGATATACAAATATAATACCAGATCAATGGACGTTTATTAAGCCACGAAAGATACTCACATAAACATCTGACATATAATTCACTCAAAGTTAAATTTATATTTATTAAATTTAATGAGAATGGTTTAATTTTTAATTTCCATTTAATTTGGATAAATTGTGTTTTTATGGTGAATAACCAAATTGTTTGATCATCTGTAATCCACGAACATTATTTATATTGACTATTGATAAGATAGAGGTGTATAATGGTCAATATACACAAACATGATAGAGAAAAATCATACTATGATATATGGACTTTGTACTTACTTTCATTATCTTCCTTAAACTACTAAAAATGATAACGTTGCTATCAAACCTTGCACTTTTTCAATATAAGGCTTTGTTCTTTATGCGTTATTAGTAATCGATTCAGTAGTATTCAATTCGGTTCAGTTCAATTTTTAGTTCAGTCCAGTTCAATAAATTTCAGTCACAAAAAACATGACCTAACAACCCTTTTGCAATTAACCATATTAAAATGTCTAATGACAATTTTAAAAATAAAAAATTGCAAGAATTAGATTTGTTTAGAATTACATTTCACATTGAATTGTATTGTTGAAATTGTCATTTTCGTGATCTTTAAAAGCAATTAGCTTCTCTCTTTTAAAACAAACTTAAAACAAAAAGTACCAAAAATAGAAGTTGCTTACAATGCCATTTTTATTAACTCTATGATGAAATAGTACCTTACTATATGAGTGATCATCTTAATAAGTATTAAAAGAACTCCATAACATTGATAAACTGAAGAGTTATTAAAATGTTAAATTTTAAAGTTTAAGGACTATAATGGAGCAAAAGCAACGTCTAGAAATCATTAGTATAGTTTACCCAATAACATAACATAGCATGGATTTTTTGGGGTTTGATTGACTGATAAACAGTTTCTGACAGAGACAAATTCTTAAGCTCTATTAATTTTTCTTTCATTTAAAGTTATTTTTGCCATTCATAACTCGCCAAATTGCTCTAAAAGTCCATAAATAATGATGAGCGAAAAAGTTTCCAACTTTGAGCACTAAAAAGAAACTTCTTTTGTTTTCTTTATCTTTCTTTCCATTTTTTTCTGATATTCAGTTTTACATTTGTTTGACACTATTTTGGTGAAGTTTTTCTCAATTAAAAGTTTTTTTTGCATACATCTAAACTCAAACTTTAAATTTGACTTATTCGATTCGAAGCTGTTAACATTTAAGTGGTATTTTATTTATCTTTTTTTTATCATTCTTGTAAATTGTAAATTTTACGGATGTTGATGAGAAATATGAATTAAGCTCAATGCTCTCTATAAGAGATATAACATACGATCCAAATCATCCGCCTCAATATCGTGGAAAGACAAAGCCGGAAAAGCCCACACATATGGTCGGGCTCCCCACCAGTTAAGGATGACCGACAAACGTAGGGGTAGGGCTCGACACCACTTAGGGATGACCGACAACTGTAGAGGTATTTTTGTAATTACAGTCCAAGAGATCATTATTATACAAACAATTCTTCTAATTAAAACTAGCAACGTTACTCTATCTTTTATTTTCATTCTTAGCAAATTCTAACTACCCACAAAAAAGCACCTTAAGGAAATATGATTGATTGCTATATTTAAGAACTCAATATAACTTCCAAGTTAGCAACGTGAGATATTCAACGCGCCCTCATCACGCCCAAATCATATGGGCGTGACACCAGTATATTCGAGCTTCTACATTTTTCAACCATGACTTTGATTCCATCTTAATAAAGTCTAACTAACTCCAAAAAGCACTTTAAGGGAATAAAATTGCTTGTTAAATTTAAGAAGCCAATATAACTTCCAAGTTAGCAATGTAGGATATTCAATATTTATTTGACTCTCTAACTTAACCATCAACATAACATGTATTCACCAACACTTGCAACATAAGTTAATGATAACTAAATAAGGTGTCTGGACTAAGTGGGAAGCACTTACTCATACATATTTGCCAATTAATTTATTTTTACATAGACAATTAGACACTCAATTATACATCATGAACAAATTCACAAAACATCATTAATTATTAATTAATTAGTTAATCAATTGATTTAAGTAATGCAAAGTTTTGTAGGCCTCCACATGAGCCCCTCCTTTTGATCTTGAAGCACAACTTCTCTTTACACATCTTATCAAGCTTTTTTTTTTCTAGTTCACACTTACATTATTAGTAGAAACTAATGAATTATATCTTTTTATTTAGCAGTCTGATGAATTATATCTTAATTAATTCCTTGAAAGTGGAATGTGAAAAATAAATATATATAAAACTTGAAACAAATTATCACCTTTTTAACTAGTTAAACTTGAGCTGCAATGTGCTAAAAATGAGTATTGAGATGGATGATCAATAATACAACTCTAATGACCAAATTAGAGAGTGAAAAAAATGAGAGAAAACCAGTTCAATCATATGGAAAGAGTTAGCTTTTCTTACCATGTTATAGTTCTACATATATCTAAGACTTCTACGTTTTAGACACATGTTATATTTTTATCGGCCAAATATCATAGTGGTTATATCTGGTGAAATGTTATGATTCTAGTCGATAAAAGGAGACTTTTGCTTGTGCGTTATCATGTTTACGTTTGACATATTCTCTTCTAATTGATCTATGTGGGAAAAATGTTAGGACCTTTACTTGAAACGATAACCCTTGATTAATTCATGTGCCTAAGCCTCATGAGAATTTCATAGAACATTATTTGACGTGTCATTTGTTACTTAATTGACTGAATTGAAAGCTCGGGCTGATATTTAAGGCTGACAACATCTTTTATATTAATCTCTAACACATCTCCCACGCGAATAGCCTTTAGGCTTGAAGCATACAACACAAATTCAATCCACCATGCATTTTTAGCTCAACAAATATTGAGGTTACCAGGAATCGAACTTAGGATCATTCGATCAAAAAGACTCTGATACCATGTTAATTAACAAATTGAAGCTAATAATTAAAACTAACAACATGGACGGATACAAAAGGACATTGAGGGCACGTGTCTCCCCTTACCCGAGAAAAATGAAAATGAAAATATTTTTTAAAAAATAAAAGATTGAATTTGGCAAAGTAGTCATTTTATTATTAATGATTTATTTTTTGGGAGGAAGGAGGGCATAAGCCCGAGCAAGAAAAAGAAAGAAACAAAAAAGCTAAACAGAAACCATTCTTCCTATCGCACGACCAAGACGATCGTCAACAAGAATCTCCTGGAGGCCTGCAGGAGGCACACCACACTCGTGATGACCCAAGGCAAAAGAGCCTGCGAAATTCGCCATCCAGTCAGCAGCACGGTTCCCTTCACGGAACACATGAAGAAACTGTACATGCCAATCTTTATTTTTGAGTTCCTGACACTGTCTAACAATCCAACCATGAGGATGATGAACACCCACTTGACCTTGCACCAAAGCTAGAGCCGACTTGGAATCCATTTCAATAAGAACTTTCTTATGACCACTCACCCAAGCCATCCTTAAACCAAAATATAAACCCCAAAGTTCAGCAAGAAAAGCAGTGCAAATACCAAGATTCACTACAAAACCTCTCAACCAGGCACCATTAGAGTCCCTCATAACCCCACCGGCTGACGCCAACCCCGGATTACCTTTACTCGCGCCATCCGTATTAACTTTAACCCATCCGACCTCAGGCAGATTCCAACTAATCAACCTCGCCTCTCTAGCTACCACTTGCGCACGGGATAAGCTGTTGGTCGCTTCTCTGCACTCCCTAGCTTTAGCCAAAACAAAGTCTGCTGTAATATGCTCTCTACTACTCCCATTAAAAACCCGATCATTACGATTTTTCCATAACCACCAAACACCAAAGCCAAAGATAATGTCCCAATTAGTATCATGGATAGTAAAATTCACTTTCAAATTTTCCAGCAGCCACAAATTTAAAGAACAAGAATAGAAAAAGGTAGCAGCTCCATTCGGCACCAAAGCATCCCAAACCAACCTCGCTTTTCTGCAATCCCGCAAGACATGAAGAACTGATTCATCCAAACCACAAGTGTCACAAAACAAATTGTTCGTTAAATGACGTCTTCCCCGATTAACATTGCATAAAATAGCATTATGATGAACAAGCCATAAAAAACAGCGAATTCGCTCCGGGACCCCGAGCTTCCAGATCTTAATCCATTGAGCTTCGCTAGCTGGAATCACATCCTCCCTTCTCCTCGCAGAGTACCCCGTCGCAACAGAATAACAACCATTCTTAGCCGTCGGCCAATGCCAAAGATCAGTTTCAGCAGCAGAGGGGAAAAGAACAATCGACGCCATTTCAAACAACACAGCAGTTGGTAGCAAATTGTTTAAACAACCCCAGTTCCAGCCTTGACCTTCTATCCAAAAATCCCTAACTTGAAGATTCGACCAGTAAGCAGGAATTGCTCTCAGACAACGCTGCACGAGAGGTTGAGACCCACACCACCTATCTGTCCAAAACAAGTCGAAGCTCCATTTTGAACAATACGGCCAACACCGGATTTAATAATCTCAGAACCTGCAACAATACCTCGCCAAATCGAAGATTGATTAGACCGGGTACAAAACATAGACAACCCCTCTCGATTCCTGCAATACTTATGCTTTAAAGCATTAATCCAGAGGCAATTTCTCTCATTCAAAACTCTCCAACTAAGCTTTGCTAAGAAAGCCAAATTGACATCACGCGCACACCTAACCCCTAGACCTCCTCCCGATTTCCTTTTACAAACAGTAGTCCAATTTATGAGGTGAACTTTCCGCGCACTCGGCTCCGAACCCCACAAAAAATTTCGATTACAAGCATCCAACTTATTGCACAAGCTCACAGGCAAAAGATTCGTTTGCATCGAATAGGAAGGAATAACTGAAGTTACAGATTTTATTAGAGTCAGTTTTCCCGCAAAGGAAAGACATTTAGCTTTCCAACCCGACAACCTCATGGTTACTCTATCAATAACATGATTAAACATATCACTTTTAATTCGATCGTGGATAATAGGCATACCCAAGTAGATTCCCAAATCTGAAGTTCTCTCAATGCCTAAGATATCACAGATGCCTCGACTAGTTACATCCGAGACATGAGGCGAGAAGAAAACCTTAGACTTGTTAGCATTGACACGTTGCCCGGAACAATCGCAAAACTGATTCAAGATATTATTAATAACCACAGCTTGAGAGATACTAGCTTCAGCCATTAAAATAATATCGTCTGCAAAAAAGACATGAGAAACCAACACCCCACCACGAGAAACAGCTACAGGCTTCCAATTAGAACACAAAACAGCATCCTCTATCATATGCCCTAACCTTTCAATACAAAGGACAAAGAGGTAGGGCGATAAAGGATCGCCTTGACGTAGACCTCGAGAAGGCGCGAACCCTTGTAACTTGCTTCCATTCCACAGAACTCGCATATCAGTACTGGCTACACAATTCATAATAAGATCAACCCAAAGCATAGGAAGACCAAGAAGAACCAAAGTCTCCCTCAAGAACTGCCAGCTTATCCGGTCATAGGCTTTCTCGAGATCCAGCTTCAAAATCATGTCTCCTGGTCGAGCTGTGTGAAAACGCATAGAATTAACAATTTCTTGGACAAGAATCACATTATCAGTAATGTGACGACCAGGCACGAAGCTACTCTGAGCCGGACTAAAAACATCACTAAGAAAGCACTTCAACCGATTAACAATGCATTTAGTGACAATCTTATAGTGAACATTGCAAAGGCTAATAGGCCTAAACTGAGAGACTGATTCGGGATTAGGAACCTTGGGGATCACCGTTATCAACGTCTCATTAACTCCTTCTTCGATATGACCAGTACGAAGCATAGTCAGAACACTGCACGAAACCTGTGAACCTAATTTACTCCATAACTTCTGAAAAAACACTGCTTGATACCCATCTGGACCAGGAGCCTTGAATGGAGCCATGGAAAAAAGACTACGGTAAACATCTCCCATATCAAAATCTTTCACCAGGTCAGTCATGGCCGAAACCGAAAGGGCAGGAAAGGTAGTCATGGTGAAAAGCTCCCCCCGACAACTCTCCTCCTCCTCCGTGTATAACTTCTTGAAAAACTCAAAAACCATACTTCAACAGAACTCGGATCCCAAGTCCATACGCCGTGCGCATCCCTCAACCCTATGATTTTATTTCTACGTCGTCTGATTAAAGTGGAAAGATGGAAAAACTTTGTATTGCGATCTCCAAAGCAAAGCCAATTCACCCTCGACTTTTGGAACCACATGATTTCCTCCTGATGTAAAATAGTGTTCAACTCAGCAGCAATTTTCCGTTCAAGTTTCAACAAACCTCCATCAATATGATGAGCTAAAGCTTTTTGAACCCCCGCCAACCGACTATAGGCTTTACTTTTTCTGCGCCCGAGGTGCCCAAACACCTCAGAATCCCACCTCGTCAGATCAGTCTTTAGAGAAGCAAGCTCGTTTCCTACAGCCCCATTTCTCCCCCAATGAGCCTCGAAAAAATCCATGAAATTACAGTGAGTAAGCCATTCTGCCCGAAAACGAAACGGTCTACTAACCGGAGTTGAATCCATTCCTCCCAGGATGAGCATAATAGGCATATAAAAAGAATGAAGAGAGTAATATTTTGGTGAATAACCTTAAAAGACATATAAAAAGAATGAAGAGAGTAATATTTTTCTTTTTTTTCTAACTCCAATTTCTTTATTCCTAATATATCAATTCCATCTTTTTGTCTCATAGTATTTTTTAAGGTGTAGGCTATGGTGACTTTGTTTTTGAGTTACTTTGTTTGTACTTTGCTTTATTCACCATTAGATCACTTTTCACCCCATGATCTAATGGTGGACAAAACAAAGTAATGCTTACTTTGTAAAAAACAAAGTGACCATAGAATTTCCCATTTTTTTATATCAACTTTCTTTGCTATTTCCAATAGAACTACCATCGCGGATAATTAATTTTTATTTTTTTTTTAATTGGTGTTTTTGATAAAAAAAACAGAACTGCATGTCAAAAATAAATTTTAAAAACGCTCCCCTTTTAGATTAATTTCTGAATTCGCCGGCTAACATCTTTCATTAATGTCCAAGACACCCTAACACTATTTCCTTTAATATCAAATTCAAAGGAGTATAATTATATAAGATATTACTTCTCCGACCAAGAAAAAACAAACGAACATTTTATAAAACCAAGATGTCCCATCTACCATGGGACAAACATAACACATTAACTTTACGAATTAGTAAAGAACTGTTCCTATTTGTACCATCTACTACACGTGATCTATGCCATACTAAACTTTAATTTTTCCCCTAATTTTTTATTAGTTTTCTATAATGATCTTATCTTCGTTAAAAATGTAATTATAATAATCTAAGTAAGTGCATGACACAACAAAAAAAAATATTTAACTAATTAATTAATTGAGAACATTCACTTATTAAAGTGGATAAATATAGTTTAAATAACAGAAATAATATAATTATGTGGGCCACTGATTCCCTAAATATATAAATTTTGTTCTTTTGTTTGTTTTTGTGGAAATGTTAAAAGTGATACAACTCGGAAGCAAATTGTGAATATTTTTCATCAATTTTTACAATTTACAGATAGAAAATATATGCAACGAATACAATGTTCAAGAAAATGATGGTTTAAATTGTATAAACAAAGCGGGAGTAATTGTTGTAAGTGTACAAGAAGTCATTTTCCTTATATATTTAATAATTTGAGATATTCAACGCGTTCTATTCACGTTCAAGTATTTGGTTATTATTGATATTTTTAAAATTGAACTAAAACTCTGATATTATGGGATCGATTACTGTGAGGATCGTGTACATCTTAGCTTATTTGTTTAATATAGTAGAATATTCAGTGGTTAAGTTATCAAGAGATCACACAACAAATATGTATAGTATTACAGTCGAAATCCTCTTTCAAATCGTTGAGTAACCTAAAACCCATCTTCTCAACAGTTATTATTCTCGAAAATGCAACATGTGTTGAATTGGGTTGGCATGAAGTGAGGTTAATCCATGTTCTTGTTCAGTGTCAGGTGACTCCTCCTCCTCATCTCCATTCTCGAATAATTAAAAAATTCTTATATCTATGTTGCTTCCATTCCCGTGCGGGATTCAAATTGTTTGTTCTGTTGTCACCAATGTTGTTAGTATTTCAAATGACATCTTTTATATTAATTTTCAACACAGATGTCCTCATATCAAGCTTGAGGAGTGCACATCATAGGCTTGCTTTTTTGTGTGTATTTAACTAAACAATAAATCCATTGACATGACTCGAACTCATGACCGTTGGCTCACTGATGCTCTAACATCAATCATATTAAAAAACTAATTAAACTAACAGTTTTAGCTAAGAAATAAAGCTCATTAACCGCTTTTATATTAATCTCTAACAATAATTCGTGCCTTCCATAGTATCGGGACTAAATAAAATATAATGAATTTGCTTTAGAGAAGTGCATGATGGTGCTCGTGCATGTTTCATGCGCCTACAATACTGAGTTCGGGGCTTCTTTTTTGTGATGGCCGTGCGCTGCCGTTTTATTTGCCGACATAATTAATTAAGGTTGTCGTCGGAGTTGGATTAGTTCTTTTAATCATGCTAATGTCTTTTTTCATTTATTTAATATTTTCGTACAGAAACTTTGTCCCCGCAGCCCCATATTTATTTAAACAACTGCAGGATATTTAAGTATTTAATTTTACAAAAAAATTTGGGTTACCATTACAAAGATACCTTTTTGAATGTGTTCATATTAATTTAGATATCTGCATTAAAATAAAATAATTGTAGATATTGAATTTACAAAATAATATTAGCTATAGGAGTATATATTAAAACTCTTTGATTATAAAAATTATTTGAAATCTTAGCAGCCTCCTTGTGATTGAATTTAATACATGATAAAATGGATCTGTGTCGTACACATTTTATATTTAAAGGGCAATTATCTACAGAGGTCGTGTTAAATTAAAAAGATGTTATTAAGTTTTAACCACCAATTCAAATTTTTGAATTAATCGATTAAATAACATATATACATTAACAAAAAAGAAGTTATATGATGCGGGGAATATTTTCATATTAGAAATTCCAAGAGGAGCAATTCACCTAAGGCCCAAAAGACGGGTGAAAAGATCTGGATTAGTTGGAATGACACAAGTGCATTTTAGTCTTTTTCTACAACACACAACCTATTTGATGAATCAATGAGAATTTAACTTTTTCTTAAAAGAATGAGATTTAACCTATTCTATTGATCCAATTAAGATCATTAGCAGGATAATCAGACAATGTATAATTACAGTAATCTGAATTGACGAACTATCAAGAATAGTTTCACGGTACAAATACACTAAATAGAATTCTAAAATGCTTCAATCACTTTGATTTATATAAAAATGTCGAAGGACGAATTTTTAAATTAGAAAACGGTGAGGGAAGAAAATCTGTTGTCCCGGACTTCCTATCCCATTTTCCTGTCCCCCTCTCAATTTTTGACATGTGTAAAAAAGATTCTAATGGTTTTTTATTATACCCTAAATTGTCCCCGAATTAACCCGTCGTGGAATCTTTTTTACACATGTTAAAAATTAAAAGAGGGGCAGGAAAATGGGATAGGAAGTTCGGGACAGCAGATTTTTTTCCAACGGTGAGATTTTGTCAAAGTAAGTTTTATGGTGAAAAGAGAAGAAAATAACATAACTTTTCTATATGGAACGAAATGTGCATACCTTTTCTATTTTGTCAGATTTCCATCAAGAATTATACCCGAATTGATCCAACGCTATCAAAAGCTAGATTTGAGCACCCTAACAAGGAACAAGTCTTGAAAGAGATCCAAGGGGAAACTTGAGAGGGCTTGAGTAGTCACCTTTCGCTAAAAAACAGTAAAGAATTATGAAAACTACGTAGGACTTTAATGGAATTTCTATTTCAGCAAAGGGAACCTCATTCCCCATGTCCGACTCCACCGATACGGAAACAACTTTTATTCAAAAATACTCCAAATAATATAAACTTAGTTCTCATATATGAATCTGAAAATCTTCACTAGTCGAGTCCTCGGTTTCCATTTCTAAAACTATTTGGCACCTACTAATTCGATCGTCAGTGTATATTTAAAGGGTTGTCTCAATGCATAAGTAAGATACGACGGACAAATCACGAACACTATTGATATCAGATCACTATATGCTTAATTCATTATAGGTATATGGACTTGGTCAAAGCTAGGCTTGAGAGGTTGATGAGTTAATACATAATGTACATCGCTAAAAACTTTATGCACCTACATGGACCAATGTCTAAAGTGTAAAGGTACAAGGTAATATGGTCCACCCTCGACACAAACTAGTATAATATATATAAGCATCAAATTTACATAAATGTGTTATAAAAAATAATTTTTAATTTCTCTAAGGGAATAAATTTATACAATTTGTTCTTCATTATATTTTCAAATGTTCATAAGAAATAACTCAAAATCAAAAGTCTTTCCGTGCTAAAACTAAATGATAATAAATTAATCTTACAATTTTTTTTGAGAAGAATTAATCTTACAATTGATGTATAAATATGCATAATAAAATTGATTAATTTCTAATATGAATGTATTATTTGTATATTAAAGGAGTACACATATAAAAAGTACTTAGAGGGAGAGGGGAAACCATTGGTACCACTATAAGGTATTAGTTATTGGATTGGTCCCTCTTTTAATCACTTAACTTGAGAGTAGTATTTAAAGGACTTGATGTGTCAAGTTTTAGATGGAAAGTTTGTGTTCATAATTTGTCCATCTTTTAGTAATAAATGTTGTTTAGTGTTGAATTGTGAGTAATAATAACATGTCCATTTCATATGTATACTTATGATGATAACTAAGTTTTATAGATATTTGATACTATCAGTTTAAACTAAAGTTGTTTAAGTATTGCATAAGATGATAATACGAGTTAAAATGTAATATATGATGAGGAAGTTCAAGATACATATTCACTCATTTGTGTTGTGATAGTTTATCATATTGAGTGTTGTGGGATGAACATGACTATGCTAAAGCCTTTATTAGGCCTACTACCAACCAATTAATATCGAGATACTTTCTACATATAACTATTGTCTAAATTATAATTTTTGCAATATGATCGAACCTTGGCTTATACTTGTAACCATTTATGACTGTCATTACTAATAGATTATCCTATATATCAAACATCATCCCCAGCCACAAGACTCTGTTGACTCATATCGTTCCATAGGGCTCATTCTTCATAAAGATTTCCAGTCACATCGCATTCTAGTCCCTGATGGAACATGAAGGGTGCTAATGGCTCCTAAAAGGAGCATCAAGGTGATAACAAATATCGATCAACCGTTGGACAATATTTTTCGCCTTAATTAATCAACATCCTCTATCAATTCTTGACAATTATTGTATATTTTTTTTTTTATCTAAACTACATGAATCCTTTGAGACATCTTGGTAGAAGATTAGTCAAAGTTAAGTCACTCCTCACCCCTTTGTGCGGATGTATTTAGTGAGAATTGAATATGATTCTTCTCTTACAAACTTAACATGCATTGTTAAGTTAGCTATCATGCATACGTTGATGTAGTGCATAAATGAGTATTGTAACTTGGCTTCTGGCTCATTTCGTGTCATCATTACTTGCCAAAAATATCCTTGGAAAGAGTAACTATTTACAATCAGTGTAAGCATTTTTTTCAACTAAATTTGAGTTGGTTAGCATAGCTTGTTGAAAAATGCATAGGGTGATAAAAATGCAACATTTTGGAAAAAATGTGGACAAAGATATAATGTTGTGTAATGGGTGGTGTTGACAAATTTTTAATGAAAGACTTATTTTCAACCATTAATTCTCTATCAAAAATGACATTCTCGAATTTCTCCCCTATTGGGCCTTCTTTAGCTGACTAAGTTGTAGAAAAATAATATTATTTCTCATTCCTTAAATAATTAAAATTTTGATTAAAACGGGATCCATCAAAGTCCAAAATTGAAGCATTTTTATTGTTAAGAAGTAGAAGAAGATTTAGTAAGTGAAAATTTAACTATCCCTATCTTGAGGCAAAGCTAGTCAACTGGATCCATATAAGATTAAAAATAAATATCTTCAATTAGATTTTATTTTATTTTTAATTTTTATTGAATTCTCGATCAATTATAATTGGAAACACATACTAGAAGCGATAAAATAATAGTACTTTAAATGGATTCTAAAAACAGTGAGCCAGATGGACCAGACATTATTTTTCGGCCCATAGAAGTAAGCACATAAATCTAGACGCCACAAATGCCCAAAAACCACAAGGACATTATGAGGTTTATCATTGCCATTTTGAAGGATGTGCACCATGAGGGTGCGCTATAGTGCACTAGGGCGCATTGAATTTGACAAACTGAATTATTTGCTCTGGTGATTGGAACGAGATGGTGGCTACTGCGATCCACCATCACAATCTAATACTGCTCTACTTGGTGGTCTTTGAAAAAAGGCAAAATAAATTTTCAGTTCTCCCTAGTGCATCTCGTCCTAATGCGTCGACGTGCTATAATACACCCTCCTGAAGTGCATCCTCCGAGATGGCAATGATGGACCGTTATTCAACCATGGCAATATTGGACTTTAATGCCACATATTGGTGTTTTGGTTTCATTTATATGGGCTACGAAATGAGTTGTATTTTCTCTATCCGTTATTGTAGGTTTTTCTGATTGAATTCATGACATTAATGCACTTTGGATGTTATCAATATAAGATCTAAGATTTAATTTTTAAGAGATAAAGTGATTGATTAAATAATTAGCTCATCCTAATTAAATTTTAATTTTTGTAGTTAAAAATGTGGAGATTGAGTGTAGGGTTAAATAACAATTTTATAAGAAAAGGAATGTGCTAAAATGTGGAAAATAATAGCATTGCACAGCCGGCCAATAGTGAGATTTCCAAATAGAATACGTATACTGCCAAAAAAAACTGTGGTCTACAATTTAAACTAGTTGGTATTTTCTTTTTTATTCATTTAAATAAACAAATAAGTACACAATTTGTCCACACAAAAAATACAAAAAGAAGGGGCTAGTTGCTTATTGGTGATCAAAAGAAAATGGTAAAAAATACTATTAGGCCTCACTTATTCTAAATTTGTAATTTGTTCATTGACATTTTATCGAATCACATTTGGTCACTCATTTTTATAGTTTGTTGAACTCTTACTTTTGTTATATTTATTGATATTTCTACATTTGTATTGTTTAGCAATTTTTTTGTTTTATTCTCAATTCCTCATTTGAAATAGGGTAATTTTAATGTTTAACTTTATAAACTCCTTTAATTTTGATCCAAGAATGATGAAATTCAACTAATTTGATAGATCAATGGTCAAATATGACCAAATTAAAAAAGGTCAGTGGCCAAATGTGACTAAATAAAACATTGGTGGCTAAATACACAAATTTAAAATAAGTGAGTGACTAAATAGTGTCTTCTGCTAAAAAAAATTAAACTTATTAGAATTTGTCAAATGAATTTTTCAATTTTTCTATTTCATTAATTGAACTTATTAATTATAATTAGGCATATTAATTTTTTATTTTTCTAAACTAAATTTATAATAAATTATGTTCGAGGTTTACTTGAAATTAAGATTAATTTCATCTATTACCCCATGATCATTTTTAGTGAGAATCGAACTTGAAATCTTTTTCAAGCAAATTAAACTCACAATACTAATTATGTCATTAATCCGTCTGCCATCAAGTTTTTCTAGGAAGAACAAAACTAAACTTGTTAATTTACGTAAATGTTTCATAAACATTATATTACAATTTCAGATCACCATTTCATTTAAAATTTTGTTCCATTTTTCATATAGTTCATTCGATATATACATTTTTTCTTTTAAACTATAAACAATACAATACTGCAGTTTGACATTGATTAAATGAAGTTCTTATCACCTAAATTGAGGTTTTATGTTTGTAATTATAAGGAATGAGAGGAAAATATATTCTGAAGTTCAGTTATGTCTTTCATTACATAATAGCCATAGCACTCATCCTCGGTCGACGATTCAACATATTGTATAGCTTTTTATGAATTTGTAAGGTTCGAATCCTGTACTTTTCATTGACACATAGGTATGTGAGCTAATTAAGCTTCAACCAATTAATGTCGAATTGAGCTATCCGATAAACTTAACATAAAATTACAATGTTTTATACCTAAAAGTTAATTGTTTCCTCTTTCTTTTCTTTTTAAAGAAAAACATCAAGAAGGGAGAAAAGGTCAAAGGGTCAAAGTTCAAAGCTCTTCTCCTCAATGGGATGATAATTATAATTAACCATAATTACTCACAAGCTTAAGTGCTTAATTAAGTAATTAATTAAGTGAAGAGTCCAATTCTCTCTCTCTCCTCTCTCTATCTCTCACGTGCTCTCTTTCTTTCTCTCTTCATTTTCAGACCAATCTTAACATCTATATAAAGCCCATCTTCTCTATCTTCAAGTACTAATCCATCTTTAATTCCTCCCTCTTTCTATCTCTAAACTTTCTCTCTCTAGAAATCATACTCCTTTTTTGTTATTTTCTTTCCTATTCTTTTTCCATCCATCCATCAATCAATCAATCAAAAATTTAAGGAAAATTTATAAGGGTGATGGAGGATGTTAAAGCAAGATGCAACTCATCTAACTCTTCAAATTCTTCAACAACTAGTGATCAAGAAGAAATGATGAGTGATTTAAGAAGAGGTCCTTGGACTGTTGAAGAAGACTTTAAACTCATCAATTACATTGCTTCTAACGGTGAAGGCCGTTGGAATTCCCTCGCCCGTTCCGCAGGTAACTTAGTTCTTCCCTTTTCGTGTCCGTTTTCGATTTTAACGTTTTTCGTGTCTGTATCAGTAAGCGGAGAGTTTCAGTTTTGTTTTTTCAATGAAATTCTACTTGGGCTTTGGTTAAAATTTATGAAATTTTAAAGTTTGTAAGAATTTGTGTCCGTTACAGGTTTCTTTTTTCTGTTTTTAACGTTTTTCGTGTCCGTTTCCGTAAGCCAAAAGTTTCAATTTTGTTTCTGTTTGTTGTTGTTTACTATGAATTTTCACTTGGGTTATGCTAAAAATTTATGAAATATGAAATCTTTATAAAAACATGTGTTCGTTTTAGTTTCTTTTCTGTTTCTAACATTTTCCATGTCTATTTCTGTAAGTGGAAAGTTCCAATTTTGCTTCTTCTTTTCTATTTTTGTTGATTTTTACAATGATATTTCACTTGGGTTTTGCTTAAAATTGATGAAATTTGATATCTTTGTAAGAATCTGTTTATGTGCATCATCAAGATATGAACTTCGATGTTTCATATAAAAGGAAAAGAACTTATTTTTTTGGGAACTTCTTTCATTGGCTCTTATTTTATTTTACTTTACTAATTTATTTATGTTTTTGCTTAATTACAAACAGGACTCAAAAGAACAGGAAAAAGCTGCAGATTAAGATGGCTAAACTATCTAAGACCAGATGTTCGACGTGGGAATATCACTCTTGAAGAACAACTCATGATACTCGAGCTTCATTCTCGATGGGGTAACAGGTATGAATTATAGACTGAATGTTTAGAAAGAGAATTTCGGATTCAAATCTACTCTAAATATGAAACAATGGATCAATTTGGTTCTTAAATTTAGGTCCGATCATCAATTTGATCTCTAAGTTATTAAAAGTCAAAATGGTCCATAAAGTTTGCAGAAATCATCAATTTTAGCCCAAATTGTTCTCCTTTAGCATCAATTCAGTCATGCTAGTAAAATTTAATAATTGGCTAGAACTTTATGAATTTAAGCTATTAAAACCAATTTTATTTGAATAACTTAAGAACGGAATAATATATAAAGTTCAATTTGGTTAGTCGTGAACTTTAAGGACGATTTTAGCTCGTAAATCCTGTGATTGGATGATGAATCGAATTAGTAAAAAATAACACGTGTCAACATCAGAATAAGACGTATGAGAAATAAGTAGTTACCTATATATTAACACATGTTATTTTAATCTAATTCAAGTACAAAATATGCCAGTTAACACTAAATAGATCATTGTATTTTGAATTGAATTGATTACTAATGCTAAAATATGAAATTAAATTATTATTTTCTTGAATGTAGATGGTCCAAGATAGCTCAACACTTACCGGGAAGAACAGACAATGAAATCAAGAACTACTGGAGAACACGTGTCCAAAAACACGCGAAACAACTAAAATGTGACGTAAATAGCAAGCAATTTAAGGATACTATGAAGTATCTTTGGATGCCAAGGTTAATCGAGAGAATCCAAGCAGCAAACAACACCTCGGGCGTCGGAACTACCACTACAACCGTCAACACTGCCACTGAAATGGGTTCCGACCAATGGGTCCAAAACATGGCTCCAATTACAAATTCTGGGCTCCAAGAATTTGGGATTATAACACAAAACAACAACAACAACACAACCTCGGAAACATCGAGCACAACCGGTGTCTCTTCCGAGTCTTTTGGAACTCAACAATTTCCAGATTTAACTAATGATTATTACAGGATAAATGGTAATAATAATCAGGATTATTTTCAATCCGGAGGGCAAATAGGGTACTCCGAAAATATGATTAGCCCGACCGGCTATTTTAATCAAGTACCCTATTTTCAACCCATGGATCAAAACCACCAGCAGCAGCAAATATGGTTGGACGGTGGGGATACATCAGACAATTTGTGGAATGTTGAGGATATATGGTTCAACAACATGTGAAAAGTATAGGGGGGAAAGGGTAAATTTGTAGAAGTAGAGGGGGAAAATTTAAACATGATCTTTAGAATAATACTTCATATAATTATACCATACAGAAAATTAGGAAGAGAGAGGTGTAATTGTGGATTAATTACTTTCCTTGGACTAATTTGTAATTTCTTTTGTTTGTTTTATTTTTTCTAATCATCCATTTATTATTTTGGAGGGATTTTAGATATTGGGGTAAAATTGTAATTTCAGGAGTTTTTGTTACTTTTATTCTTTTACTATTTTTTATTGTAGTGGTAATACATGATAACCACGCAAGCACGAGTTTTATGGAAAGTTAATTTCAAACTAAAATATTTCATTTTTCGACATGTAACCATCTATTTTCTTTTAAGTTATTTTCAGGTGACCATAATTTTTACTTATTAATTTTATGATTATTTTATTTTTTATAAAATAATTATTATTTTATTTTGTATATTATTGAATGATTGTAAAGAAATTAATTCAATGATTGTTAAAATAAAGTGAAAACAAAGTAAATAAAAATAAAATGATTATTATTTTAATATTGTTTCATTTATTTTAAATCTCTTGTAAAATTGGATTCTAATTTTTTATTTTTTATACTTGAAGCCTTCTCCGATATAGTATGAAAAATCAATATATATCATAAGTAATTCGAAAAAAATACTAGTTAATATACATCAGTAAATATATATTAGTTACCATTAACACATTATTTTTACCACAAATTTTATTGTTAATTTTTTTTCTAAATTATAATTATGGATGATGATTGCATTATAGAAGCATGGAAAAATTAGAATATTTAATTGAAGATATGTGTGCATAATTGGTTCCACCATCTTTAGATTTAATAATATTTAAAGAGTTTATTTTTCAAAAGCATATATTAAAATATATAAATTAATGAAACATTGGCTATGGGGCCTGAACCCAGATCAAAAAAGTCCCAAAGGTTCTAGATTAGTGTAATTTCTTATAATTTATTTAAACGTGGCATTATAGGATTCATTTATCTTTTGGGTTTTTAAGTAGCCCATTATGGAACTAATATACTTTCTAATTAATTAAAATTTAATCAAGTTTATCTTGATTTTTAGTTATCATTTATGCTTTCTTGTACGATAAAATTCGAATCCAGTCTCAAATTTATTGGCCATTTGTACGGACCAATTGCTTAGAAACCATTAAGCAAGACATAATCTAATATGATTCTATATTAGCTATTTTATTATTATTATTTTCTTAATCCATATCAATTCCTATATAATTAGTCCCACTAAACCTATGTTTAATGATTCTAATTAATCTATGGGTAATTTTATATTAAGATTATCAATTAATGAATAAAGAAAGATCGTGTGGATTATGATCTCAATGGTATGAGGTAAGATTATACCGATATTCTATAGGGGCGAAATTTTTAATGTAAAATTTGGGAATTTTTTTACAATTTTAGAGATTGTGTGAATCATAACAATAATTCATTGGTCATTTATAACTGGTAAATGCAACTGCTGTAAAAAAAAATTGAAATCTCATGAACTATTTCGATGCAACTCACAGAATTGCTAACTAGCTTTTTATTATTATCTATCAAACCAAAAATTCGAGTTGGTAATTAAGGAAAACGACATCTTTTATATTAATCTCTGTCACATCCTTTACACAAATGTCTCTTTTAATTCAACAAATATTAATGTTGTCCGAAGTCGAACTCATGATTTTCCGCATGAGCTCCGATTGAACCAAAAGCTAGAGCTGCTAGTTCAGATTAACAACATCTTTTATATTAATATCTGACAACCTTAAAATTATGTCTATTTCTACATATGACTCGTTATGCAACTTAGTTCTGAGTTTGTAGTTCGAATCTCCAAAAATGCAATATTAGTTGACTCATCATGCACTACGAATTTGAAATGTTTGCCTAACTAATCTCTAACTATTCTCAGAGGATCAATTGTCAAACTAGCGTATGACGTCCTTACAGCACTAGTTTATGCATCTCCAACCATTCTCTCTATTCACCCTAAAAATTAATAAAAATATATATTATCAAATTTAATTGTTTCAATTTTCGTGTTTGCTCCAACTACACTCTCTATTTTTATCTCTATATTATTATTTTAATAATAAAACTATAATATTTAATGAGAAAAGAAGAGAACACGTAGAAAAGATGAAGGAGATGAAAAAAATTATAATTAAAATATAAATAGAGGACTCTTCAACCTCCTCAAATTTTAGAAGCCAATAAAATTTCTCTAAAAACTTAGGAATGAACTCATCAACTTGGAAGTGAAATATTCCTATCACACTCTTTAAATTCAACAAATTTACAATCTAGGGAGCCCTTTGAAGTTCTCTTATACTATCATATATCTTGTTAAGCAGTTTCATTCAAGTGGTGAGTGACTCTCCAAATTAAATACAGAAAGTCACCAATAGATCAAAGATATTTGAATCTAATGATTATTTCTACTTAATTATAGACCATTAGATGAAAATATCTTTAATTTAATGGTAACTCTTCGTATTTAATTTGGAGAGTTACTTGCATTAAGTATTACCAAGTTGGAAATTGTGTGCCATCACAAAGGGCAAACTAGTCACAATGAAAATTCCAACGGATTAGCTTGGTAACCAAGGCCAAATAATCTAGGCACGTGGGAATAAAAAGCATGTGGGGAAAAGGAAGAGAGTGGCGGCGGGGAATCTTTGTAGGCCGCGTGCCAAAAAGAGAAGCCATCGAGGTGGTCCCAGGAAGAGTTGAAGTGTTGTCTGAAAGACACGTGTAAGTTATCCAAAACAAATTAAACATAAGATATCAAGATTAAGGTTGTTTTAATTAATGTAAGTTGCAAGTATTTTAGTATTAGGCTTCCTGGACTGAAGCACTGACAGCCGCAACTCTTGAAACACCCCCTCCTCTCCCATATTTCCACCTATGACCCTCCTTTTTGTTGTATTTTCTTTGAAGCATATGCTAAGAATATTAAACAAGATAGTAAAGAAATTAGACGTTAGTTGGATAATTATAACTAATTGATGAAAAGTTAGAGATAAAGTTGAATTTTGATTGATAGAATGTTTGTAAGCGTTTAGCTAGTTCTGACATAATTGTATCAATTAAACGATTGAATCAAAATTTAGAGCTAAAAATTCAAAGATAACTTTTACATTAATTTTTGACACATACATCTTTCATGTGGATGTTTTTTAGCTTGAAACGTGCACACACAAATCTATCTCACTTTGATTTGTTTTTTTATCATTTCAAGGACCGTGGTTTGTCACTTTTAGCAAAATGTAGAAATTCTAGAATTAACATGGTCAAAATGATAGTTGACGACATAAAATTAAATTTTTTGAAGAATTGAAGTTGTTTAACACGACATTTACTATGTAATCATATTTTCGATTTTCAGAATTAACAATTTTTAGAACTTTCTCTCTTTAAATATTTACGTTCTCTTTCATTGCCAAACAACTCTAAAATGACATAAAAATTAAAAAGTTGAAAATTTAAAGTTGCCTAAAATATTATCATTTCCTTGCGTTATTAATTTTCAGATGTCATTAACGTCATTATGAAAACTATAGTCCTCGAATTGACAAAAAACAAACCACAAGATTTTGTTTGGAAAAAATGTAATCATAAGGGTTGTTGTTGGAATTTCCTATTAATTATCAGCTCGAGTTTTTAGTTTAATCGATTAATTGACATAGTGCAACCCAATCTTGATCTAGTTACTACAGGCCCACGAGCTTTCTTTTGCTGTCGAACCACACATCATAATGAAGAGGCAGCTCTGAAATGTCATGCAAATATTGTCTGTTTTGCCCCTCATTCAACACCATGTGTTTATATGTTTTTAAATGTGCTACATATATATAATAGGGCTTCATCTTATTAATAAATTTATAATCACACTTTGGGCTAGTTTGACATTGTTGTGGTGAGAAGCGTTGTTGTTGGGGAAAGTATTGTGGGAGAAAGAGTTGTCGGAGAACATGCAAACCTGAGAAGTTTTTGATAAATACATTACAAAAAGTCCTAAAAGTTAAGAAATTAGAAAGAAAAATATGTATATTTTAAAATATATTGAAAGTTAACCTTTTGTTTAGTAACAAATATATCAATATCAACTTTACGCATAAGTTTTAACAACCGCTTTTCCAAAAAGTTATGAATTGTATCTTTTGATGAAAATAGTTTTCCCTGTTTTCTCAGCTTTTCCAGAAAGTCGTTTTGCAATTATCAAACACTGCTTTTGGCTAGAAAAACTGCTCTTGACAACTAGAAACGCAATGCCAAACTAGGTTCTTTATATTTTCCATGTCAAGTTCATTTTATTTATATCATAATCACGCTTTATGGTTACTTTATTTTCTAACAAAATAACTATTAGTTTATCCATTTTCATCACTGGATGGGTGATATAAATCGATCCAGTAATGATAATCGCTACTCATGAGAAAGTGGATACAAAAGAGTTATTCGAAGGGTCCTGAGTAGCTGACTGAATGCGACAGGCTCCACTGAATAGGTGTTGGGCTCCTCCTTATAGTAATTTCGACTATCAAATTAGTAAGGTTCTAGAGTGAGAGACAGAGTTCAAAATAGACAAAGTAGAGAGAGAAATGAGATAGTAGAAGTTATTGTGCTTTCAATTATTACGCTTGAGGTTTACATATGCACTAGATGTGTGCTAGCTATGCTGCTTTGGTGGGACCTGATAGCGGATATGTTGGGGGCTCGAGCTATCGAGCCATTATGATGTTCAATCTGTGGGATCTTGAGTTGATCAGCTTGGAAGAGTTTGGCTTACCTGAACTGAGTTGCAGATGCCAGGTGAATGGACTAACTTCTAAGCTTGTTTCAACCCGTCCTCTAAACTGGGCTAGTATTTCATATTCGTCATCAATCGCCTTATGACTTTAAAGTAATGATATATAGACTTCATCTCTGTTTCATATGAAAATTATTTTATACATCTACCATTTTTAATCTCCTAGTAGATTTTGACACAAAATAGCAAAATTTACTCATTCCGTCCCATAAATATTTGCACAAATGAGTTTGCACACGGAATATAAAAAACATTAGATATTGTTGATTTTTTTTTTCCTTATATGTCCTCAATTAAAGTAGTGTTTTGATAAAAAATATTGTATTCCATATTTAGTAACTTACACTCTATTAAATAGGAGTATATTACTCCATCCATTCTGAAATAAAAGTCTTTCTAGATAATGAAATAAATTTTCTATTCTCAAATAAAAGTCTTTTCAGAAAAAGAAACAAATTCTGAACTAAAAGTTGTTTTGGCTATTTTTCCTCTCTTTTTTTCCATTTTAACCTTGGATGAATAAAATGGTGTCTTACCTATTTTATCTTCATTTTTCAACTAAGGAATTGAGAATCTTGAGATATGGTAAATATATTTTTGTAATTAGTAATAATGAAAAGAATAATAGGTCCATGAAATATGAAATGAGTAATTAATAAGGGTATGATGGTACTTTGAAGCTTCTTTTATTTCCGATTCTTTTGCCTAAAATGACTTTTTTTTTTCAGAATCGATGGAGTAGTAAAATGAGAGTTAGTTGATAGTTTTGTGCATATTTTATGGGACGTAGATATTCCCTTCATTTTTAAATGTTGATCGTTTTTTAGAAGTAAATTTCTCCATAAATGCTGCTCGTTTTTATCATTTGTGGTTATAAAGTTAGTGTTTTGTTAAATAGAGATAGGTTCATGTGAGACAAAGTCATTATAGAGAGACTTTTTTTAGTGTGAGACAATTAAAAAGTGGTGGCAATTTTGAAATTTTAAAAACATGGAGGGGCATTATTGAGGTGATGTCATCGCTGATGTCACATCTGGAGAGAGAAAAAGTTTTTATTATTTTATTTAAAATGTATTTTCTCGCTCTTTCCGAACTCATTTTTCAAAAAAAATTATACCATTGAACTCGTATTAATTAGGCGGTCATTTTGAGATCCATTGTTGTTATTTATAGACGATTTTTATTTTTTTTATTTTTGTTCCAAGTCGGATACTTGGTTGTTCCAACAGAATACTACATTTGTTCCACCAGACAACTCCAATTGTTCCAGCAAAATATTTTCATTATTTTTTTTTAAATGCGCTATGGGAGTGTAAAAAAATGTAGTATTCTGTTGGAACAATTATAGTAGTCCGGTGGAACAATTATAAAAAAATAAAATTCGTCTATAAATAACAAAAATGGATCTCAAAATGACCACCTAATTAATACGAGTTCACTGGTATAATTTTTTTTGAAAAATGAGTTCGGAAAGAGCGGGAAAATGCATTTTAAATAAAATAATTAAAATTATTTCTCTCTCCAGAGGTGACATCAGCGGTGACATCAGCGCTGACATCACCTCCTCTTCCTTCCCTTCAATTCACGCATGATGGGTGTTCATTTAATTACAAGTTTGTCACCTTCCCCAATTGAATTACAAAAATACCCTTTGTCTCATCATAAAAACTAGTCTCATCATAAACCTTTGTCTCATTTGAATTTAACTCTTGTTAAATATGCCTTATACATACAAAGTTTTACGAAAACAAGTAACACATGAGAAATTTTGAAAAAGATAAATTAATATCTTACATCTTATAATTAATGACATTTTAACTTTCATATTTTTATAAAAGCGACCAACATCTTCTAATTTAAATTAGAAGGAGTGTTTTTTATGGAAAGGAGGAAATAATAAAATAGAAAATGAAAAATCCCCGAGTGGAATCCATTTCAAAATAAAGGGTCACCAATGTCATTATTCCATCGAGCCACGACGTTCGTTCAAAAGTTGAGAGTCATCTCCATGTGGGGACCCACTTTCGAAGACTTTTTTGCCCTTTTCTTTTTAATAGGTCAAATTGTGGGCCCTCTTAAAGTCCCACGTGGGCATTTATTGTTATCTATCTAAGATGTGATAATAAATCCAACATCACAACATGGATGAATTCATCACGGATTTAATTTCATAATTTCATGTTTTGTTAAACATTTTTTAGTCAATGGTAAGTTTGATTGAGATAATGTTGATTTGTTAACATAGGTAGAACTTTCAGATTATCAAGGTTAACCCGATTACAAACATTATTATATTGGTGAATAGGATACGAAATAAGAAACTAATTAAGTCTACAGTTATATTATAATTATATATTGACTAATATTATAAGATTCATCGATTAAGATGGCACCACTGCAAACAATGCTCGGTTCAAATTGTATGAGTACAAATACTTAATACATTAAAATGTCAGTCAATATGAAACATGTTGTAGGGCTTAACTATCAGGAGCTTTTAGTTAAATCGGTTAAAAAACATGGTATTGGAGTCTTTGTATCCGAAAGGTCTTGAGTTCGAATCCTAAGAACCTCATTTATTGGTGAATTAAAAACACATGATGAGATTGACTTGTCTTGTGCACGTTTCAAGCTAAAGGACATTCGTGTGAGAGGGTGTATTAGAGATTAATATAAAACATGTTGTTGATCTTAACTTTCAGCTCAAATTTTTAGTTCAACCGGTTAAATAACATAAAGTTTCATACAAAGATCACATGATGTAGTTTTTCTACAATTAGTTAGTCACTCATAATTAGCATTTATTTATTAATGTAAATTTGATTAGTCACGGCTAAATATAAGTTTATTGAACTTACATCTTAGTTTTGATTTTAATCTTTATGTACATTATAATTGTAATACTCTTGTTTGTACCCTTTAGTTACTATCTACTTTAGATAAAATTTCACATCTTGGCCTCACAGTTTTAAAATAATTTATATATATTAAATATTATCCCACGTTATTATTTCTGTCGTAATTTTTTTAGAGCTATTGTTGTTGAGGTCTTCTTTTTTTATGTTACGAACTTCGGACAATGTTGCCACGTGTAATCTAAAGCCATCTATGATTGGGGAAGTGGGGTCCAATACACTTGTTTGTAACCGAAAGTAGGGGAAGAAGTAATTGAAGTTAGAAGGTAAGTGAAGTTGGACATATAGATGATGTTATTATGATAAAGAAAGAAAATAAAAAGAGACTCTCTCCAATGTATTTGTACTTTTTGAGGTTGTTTTCTCGTACTGTTTGTACATATGTATAATTTCATTCTAAGGTCTCATCATTCGTATGTCATTGACTCATCACATTTATTTCATCTCTTACAACACACTTTGCTACCTAATATAACATGGATGAATTGATCATTAGGCAAACAAATAACTCCGAGAGAGATTAGTATTTTCCATAGGGCCAAATTGAGAAGAAAACTTTTATCGTTTCGAGAAAGTTTGTTCGCCCACAAGTTAAGTGTTTGATTTGGTTCGATTCATGGTCGCATTTGCAAGAAGGTTTCTATAAACTGTAAGTGTCATTGACGGGTTAGAGGTGATGAATCTGCACGTGGTTAGGAATATTGGTTGCAATTTGGGAGTTACCACCTACCCTACCCTATCACTTATAGGCAAATGTCCGTACCACAATCGATTGAAAAAGAATTGTAATGGTCTTGACAAGATGTGTTTAGGTGTACTTATGTAGTGATTAATTAAAGTGTTTAATTAATATTTTACAGATTCAATGGATTTATGATAACCATTGAGTTTGTGTTAATAACTCTCGTAACTCTCTTTTATTTGTCTCTTTAGTCATAGAAACTTGTAAAGTACATAATATGCTCAGATTACGTGCATCAAGAGTTAATAAAACAAATTAATAAGTATTTTTCGTAAAGTTTATCCAACATTCCATTACAGCATAGTATATGAATTCTTAAGTACCGATTGCTAAAAATTTAAAATATAATATTGATACCCGTAATTGCATGATAATGTTATAGGAGGTAAAGACACATCGAAATAGTTCTCTAGTTATCATCCATTTAATATTAATTAGATAACAATCAACATTAAACAAAGTTGTCAAAAATACTTATTGTACGGGTTATAGAGATTTCTATAATTTGCAATTAAAATAGCCATCTTTCAAATTCTTTCAACACAGGTTTTCCTTCTTTTTCCACAATTAAGAATAAAGAGAAACAATTCAATAATATCCATAAAAATTTGTTTTTATGAAAAGGAAAAAACAGAAAATCTCAAACAACATATCACATGTATGCCTTGAAAACACATGGTTTTTATTCAACTTGAACAGCCACTATTTAATTACTTTTTTCCTAATTTCCTTAATTTATCACTTGCGTGAAGCTTTTATTTATTCATACATTATAAGTACAAAAGGAATTCTAATTTTCAGCATTTATATTGTTTAGATTATAACCCATTTAGATTAATATGCACCTTAAATTTCCAACTTAGGCTGACTCATACTATATATACTACAAATTTTCAAAATAATAATAAATATAAATAAGATTATGATTGTATTTTTCAGTATATTTAAAGCTTTTATTTAAAAAGTTTGATATATACAGCCGTTAAGGCTGCATATAGGGCTGCATATAAACATTAAATGCAAGTTAATATTATCTTTTATTTAATGCTTGCATATTTATTAAACTATTTGTTTCATATTTATTTATGTTAATAAAATAATCTAAATCTACAACAATCTAATACAATATAAATTACCATAATTAACATATGCACTAATTATTTTAGGGTTAATGTTTCAATCATCTAGGATTTAGGATCTCGGGTTTAGGGTTCAATAATTAGGACTTAAGGTTCAATTAGGGATCAAGGTTTAGTTTATGAAGTTTAAGTTCAATAAGGGTCTCGGGTTGTGTTAGAATAGGAAGTTAATATTTGATTAATTTGTAAATATTATGAGATTCCTAAATTATAGAGTTTACACGTTGTATAAATACTCTCTTCTATCAATAATATAATTCAGGAGTTCAGACTCTAACGCTACTTGGTTATCGAATTTAAACTTTAGCGATTGAGAGTGGACTAAATGATAAGAAAACGACCGATTCTTTTATTCTCTCTTCTTGAATAAGATTCCACTTGCAGTTGTTGGAGTTCCCATACGTGAAGCGATTTCGTAAGTCCATTTCTAGCGTTGCAACTTTCCCTCGCACTAGGGTGAACCGTAAACTTTTCGTAAGAAAAGAAAACTGAATTTAAATTCTATACATTTTGGTATAATCACGAACTACGAACATAAGCAATCAATAGACAACGAATAATACCGTTTACCTACAATGCCGTTTCTTTTGTGAAATAACCTGTCAAATAACTTTTTCATCATTTTTCAACGAGTAAATCCGCTAACGTCTAAATTGTTTTAAAATATTTTTCACAAATTTTAGTCCAAATTCTCTTTCAATATATATTTTAAAAATAATCTATTTGATCTGAGGCTTAACGGGCCTTCCATGATCCACCGGATCACAACTCTCTTAGAATAGAATACTTTTGAGTATATGCATAAGAATCATTATACTTGTGATGACCCAAATATCTATTCTATTATGTGTCCATTCGACTCGGTGATAAGAATGAATAAAATGAATCTAACATATCTTTTCAAATGACCCATTAATAGATTTGTAAATATGAGATGAAAAGAGCAATTATATTAAATTAAGTGTATTTGTGTGATAAAAGGGGTTTTCAGAAATGTCACTATTAGCACAACAAAAATAGATAGAATATATATCCAACCCGTAACAAATAAAGTAATATTGTTAGTCTTAATTAGTCTTCCACTAAATAGTTTTACTATTTAGTGCTTAATGCTTATCATATTTTTTAGGAAATTTTGATTCATGTATATGTGATATTATTGATTAATTTTTGTGATGTCTTGTGGTTATTGAAAGGTTGTTGAGATTCTATAATTTGGATGACCATGGACTTCTAAAATGAGATTAAATTAAATGTATGCAAGTAGGACATTATATTATGATCAAGTGATGTTTAGTAGGATGAAAAAAGAGATGTGGTGCAATTGTTGGAGCCTTTGAGAAGTCACTTCATGATACTGAGCTCTCATGATCCGGCAATAAACGCTCATTTATACTAAGGCGAGCATATTCTAAAAGATTTAGTTCACGTAACAAGTTAATATTGTGTTCGCATGTAGGTTTTTCAAAATATTCAGACTATCTAAACAATAAGACTATTGGTTAGTCTACTGTTGCGGAATAGAATCATGGTTAGTCTATTGCTTTTAAATAATATTTTAAGTTACTCTTGTATTTTCAAGAAGCACCGTACTTCATGAGCGCTCTAGATTTCTCGAATTTGGGTGTATGTATAACATATAAATTTGTGCTTATGATTTCTTAGGCCTTGATCCTTTTTACCATAATTCAGCAAATACAACAAAAGATTTTACATAATCAACTAAATAATTCAGTTCAATTAAGTTCATTTAGAGTTCAGTTTAGTTCAACTTTTTCGGTTTATTTAATTGCAGTGAAAAAGAAGAAGAGCTTAGTATTTATCAATTTTGCTTTGTCTAAACTTAATTACATTATAAATTTACATAAGAATTCAGAATCAATTAATTATAATCATTGATTAACTAAGGTAAAATGCAAAATAGGCCACTAATCTTTTCAAAATTTGTGAATTTTACCACTGACATTTTATTTTGTCTCATTTGGCCACTCATCTTTGTAATTTGATCATATGTGGCCATTAATCTACCAATTTAGTGAAATCTCGCCCAATCAAAATTAAAAGGAGATAAAAAAATTAAAAATTAAAAATTCACTATTTCAAATAAGAAAGTTATACTAAAAACTAAAATATTGCTAAATAATACGAATATAGAAATGTCAATTAACATAATAAGGGTGAGATTTCACCAAATTACTAAGGTGAATGACCAAATGTGACTAAAGAAAAGGTCGGTGGCCAAATGTACAAATTTTGGAAACACCAGTGGTTCAATAGTGCATTTTGCCATTAACTAATTTTACATCGCTTAACTTGAAAAGCTAAATAGCTACTTAAATGTAGTAATTAATTTTATTTTCTGGAGATACCATTTGGGGTAATTAGCACCGATGTCAAAAAAGTTTGATAGTGATCTCTCAAATGTCACATAATTCATTTTATCTCAGTAAAATTACTTAATTTTACTTTTATTACACGTAACTAACTTGAAAAACGGAATAGCTCCTTAAATATAGTAAATAATATTACTTTTGAAGGTGTCTTTTAAAGTCAGATACACTTTCCTAAAGTATATTGAACAATTTGAAAATTAAATTTGGATTCAACGTATAATTAGATACAACCGATTAATCAACAATATATATGATATGACAATAAAAGGCAATGATGAAATAATATTAATGTATAAAGAACACATGAGTTTTAACTTAAAATAGAAAAAGTGCTGTAAAAAAAAAAAAAAAAAAACTTAAAATAGAAAAAGATGCATTTCTGTACGAAAATTAATTTGGTAGATATCATTAAATTTTTAAGGGTTAATAGTTTTGTATTTTGGCAAACAAATATCTGTAGTTTAACTTTTAGTAAATAAAGAATTGTGTTTTGCATAGTTTGCAGAATTAAGGAAATTATCAATTTTGTTGATGTGAACGAAAACCATTTTTGTCCAAGAAAATTTTCTGACCTTTTACTTTAACTCTTACATTATTGATCAAAAGTTTGAAAAAATATCTAAACAAAAAATATTCCTGTTTACGTCGGCAAAATTGATTATTTTCTTAATTCTACAAAATGCTAACCATAAATCATTTATTTATTCAAAAGTCAACATATTTATCTAAAGTTAACTTTGAATTTAATGATGATTTTTCTAGGCAATGGGCCGCCTGATATCTCAACCAGCCCAAATTAGATGCTTAAAGATTGCCTTGCCCCTATATTTATAAGTCACTTTCCTTCATAATTGTACACCTTTTTTCAAAGAAAATTAATTTTTATAACAATACGTATAATTAATCACTCAACTTTGATAATTTTTCGTTAAATATACAAGGCATACTTCTTTCTTCGAAAGTAATACAACAAATACTTCTTTTTTTCCCAAGTTTGATGAGATAGTGACATATAATCCAACAAAAATACATAAATTAATAATATGAAACTTTCTATATTTTTCTTTTTGTCATTTTACTCTCAACAAATAGATATAATATGTTCTGTGACGACATAAGAAAAAAACTGATGATAGCATTTTGAAAGCTTATCGGTTAATATCTACATATCAATGACATATCTAAGAGAGCTAAGAATGGGAGAACATACTAGTCGTCGAAAAACTCTATTCAACTTTCAAATGTGAATTTTTATGAAGACACACAAATTGGATTATGATAAATTGTTGTTTTCTTGGGCCAAAATAAGTTCCCCATACATAGCCATATTAAGGAATTTTTAATAGTTCAACATATAAGCCCACTATAAGTCCAACTATATGCCAAAGTTATCTTTACATCGGCCCATTATAAATATTGTTTGTTTATCTACTTATGAAAATAAAACTTTATTATTTGAAAGTGTAAATCCTACAATTTTTAATATAGAGAAAAATCAACACCGAGTATAGTATTTCACAGTTGAGTTTTTTCTTAACAACCCCTGTCAAAAATAAAATAAAATTTCTTAATAACCACAAACTTAATATATATGATTAACATAATTAGAGAGTTCATTATCTAAATTTACTTTATAAAATTAATTAAAATTAAACATTATAGCTATTTTCCATATTGTTTTCCAATTTTAATCCATTGATGTTTTGCTAAATTTAATTGATTCTTACAAAATAAATTTCAAATATTTCATCCGTAAAAAATCTGCCACATGTAAAGACACGTTTAGGTGCATTGCATCTTGTCATATTCATAGTTCTGTGAGATATTTTATATTATTTCTTTAAATTAAGTAGCTTTATTAATTTACTTATTTTTAAAACGAGAGTTGGAAACCTTTCAAAAACAAAAAAACAAAACGAGAGTTAGAAATAATAAACACAGGACCACCACCGACCAATCTCTTTATTTTTTATATTTATAATATTGATATTAGTTAGTATATTTGGGCTAATAAAAGCCCATAACATTAATCTTAGAATATATGTTGTTCTATTGGGCCCTAAATAAAAAAGTGTGAACCAAGAAAAGAATAAATGCTTTGTTTGATGAAAATGAAATTATAAAAATATCAACTTCTTAAGAGCTTTGATTATGATATAGTGTGATTGCGTGATCTACTTTTTCCTTTTAAACCAAAATTAAATTAAATATATTTATAGAAATGGAAAACTTGACATTTAGAAAAATGTTTTTGTTTATTTTTTGTGAAAATTGTAATCATGATAATATTTAGTTCCTACTTGGTGTCATCAAGCAGCATGACTTTTCTATTACTTGGTGTCATCATGCATGACTTTTCTATTAGACTATGGGCTTCAAGATCTGGTTGGACCGGCGCGGTTTAAGAATGTGAGATTCGCCATTAGATAGCCGAATTCAACCAATAGATACAATAGAATTGCGGATGTAAAATCAATGTAAAGGGAACTGTCAATGGGTAGGATACACCACAAAGTAGGCTGGATAAAAATGACAACAAATAATGATGTCACGTCATTGAATCTTTGTTCGGGTGGGAGTGAGCGTCGGATAATCGTTTCTTCTTATCCATTAAGCTACAAGTAGGAAAAGAATAAACACCTCATTCATACACTATATATACCTTTATTGTGTCATGTAACGAGTTATCACTTCAATATTTTCCTAACTTTTGTTTTCTTGAATATTGATTTTCTTTCTCTTAAAATTTACGAATTGCATCATTGGAGATCATATAAAAGCGATCACAATATATAACTTTTTCTTTAGATTGTTCAATTCAAAGCTCAACTAAGTTTTGGAGGTAAAGTTAATTAAGATCTTAATAATTGAATGAATTAGTCAATTTGAAAGTTTTTTTCTCGAAGAGAGTCAATTTGAAAGTTAATCAAAGAAAATTCTAAAATTTCATGTGCGAAAATATTTTATTTCCTTTTTTAGATAAACATTTTGAGAAGGAAAAAAAGACAAATGGGTAGCTTTCTTGATTTTGGCACATTTAATTCAGTTATTTTTGTTGAAGATCAGAAACCCACGTGTTCATGAAGACCATTTTGCCCCTTATCCAAAACCAATTTCTTCTTCTATTTTAACACGCTTTCATTCTTTTCCACAACTCAATTTTCTTTCATAATTTTTACATTGCACTTTATTTTGTTTAGTATATATTAAAGCATTTTTGCTTCAATTTAATTACCTTTTTTTTATCATTAATGATGTAATGAAAATTATTGTACTTGAAAAAAAAACAAGTTTATAATAGTAATATTATAACATGACTATCCATATAATGTTGTGCTATCAAATAGAGGAAATTTGTATATTCATCGCCTTTAATATTGTTTATTTAAAAAATAAAAATATAATATTCTTATTTTGTTTTGTTTTAGTGCATGAAGCAATATTGTAATTGGAAATATACATTCTTAATATATGGATCCATATAAACAATGTTACTCTATTCGTTTTCAATATTTATCATTTTTACGTGTTTTCACTATACATATTTTTTAATTTAGCAAAATAATTTGAATGATTAAAGCAAAACTATTACTATTATTTCAAGCAAAATTATATTCTAATTAGTTTAAAACTATGGAGATAATGCGGCTTTTAACTGTTAATGAATTTAAGTTTTGTTATTTTTACTTAAATTCAGCTCAGTTTAATTTAATCAAATTCTATAAAATTCATTAGGCATTTAGTATAATTCAACGGATTCAGCAAATTCAGCCCAATTAAATTTAATTATAAACTACAGGGCCTTTAGGCTCTATTCTTTTATGTTTGAACTGATTTCAACTGAACTGAACTTATTGAATTGACTAAATTTGAGTGAATACTTAAGTATCTTTTAGTTGAACTTAACTGCACTTAATGTAGTTGAAGGTAACAAAACTAAATTTTACAGGGAAAGTTAAGCCTAAAACTTTATAACAACAACAATTTTCTAATTAATAATTTGAAATTTATCATGCTTTTATTCCATTGTGGATAATCTTCAATTCCATGTCAATGGCCCGAAGGACAATATAGTAATTCCATGTAATTTAATTTAATTTGCAAGCATGAAACTTTCCTTTTCTTCTTCCTCTATAAAAATCAGATGAGAAGCCCTTCTTCCCAAACCTACCAAATCTTCAAACTCACTCTCTTAAATCTTGGAGCTGTTCTTCAACATCTTTTCTTCATCTGTAAGTAACAGTATTTTTTTCAAATTCAAATCTTTCAATTCATTACATTTTCAAAAAAATAAATTCTTTATACAATCAAATTTAATATTTTTCATATACTCTGTGATTTAGTTCATCAGAGCTAGATTTGTTCAATTAAACTGTGTGTATATATATAAATTGATAAAGGGTTAGTGAAAATGTCACGAATTAGAGCTTGTGGGATCTCAACAATGAAACCCTGTTGTAGAACCCTAATTGGGTCTAAAAGTTGTTCCCTTTTCGGGTTTTCGCCACCACCCGGAAAGAAGAATTTGTCGAAATCGCATCATCAATGTACAATCCGTTGTTATAGGATTAATAATAGGTCTAGGATTATAGGTAGTAGTAGTAAGTGTGTGATCAATTCGAATCGTAGAGCTTTTAGTGTCTCGGATTCGAATTGGGGGAAAGCTAGGGTTTTTAGATCTAGCTTTGATGATGTAAGGGGTGTTTTAGTAATTCCCCGAGTAGGTTCAGATATTAGGAACCATTCGACGTCATTAGAGTCCCACCGTGTTAATGAAAAGGGGTTTGAGAATGTTTACATTAAAGGAGGGTTTAATGTGAATCCCTTGGTGATTGAGAAAATTGAAACCGGTAAAGATGTAATTAAAGAAGAAAATACAATAAATGGGACGGGTGTGAACCTTGATTATTTGAAAGGCTTGCGTGAGACTGCTCCCAAGGTTGAGAGAGAGGTATCGGAGATTGAAAAGGAGGCGTGGAAGTTGCTTGAAGGTGCTATTGTCAATTACTGTGGCAATCCGGTGGGTACTGTTGCAGCTAGCGATCCTGCTGATAAGCTACCGCTGAACTATGATCAAGTATTCATTCGTGATTTTGCTCCATCTGCGTTGGCGTTTTTGCTCAATGGAGATTCGGAAATTGTGAAGAACTTTCTTCTTCATACACTGCAGTTGCAGGTAATTTATAAAATAGTTATGCGTAAAACATGTAATCTGCATTTCTGGCTAATGACTTAGTTTGATATTTGTTATCTAGTTACGACGATGTATTAGTATAAACTTTGCCATGTTGTAAATTTATGTTTCTTGATCAAAGCTGCGAAAGTACTACCTTATTGCTTGGATATCATTGTTGGAAAATGAGAAAAACTGTATTGAGATTATCAGGAAATGAAATGATGCGACAATGAGTTAGTTCCATCCATGGTCCTCCAACAACCAAAAATGCCATAGATTTTAACTTCTTAACAATTAAATTATCTTCGCTTAACTTTGGTTTAACCCATCATGATCCTTTTGGCTATTAAACTTCAAACACATTTTCCGGAGATACCACGTGGATAACATGTCATCAAAACTCTGATGGAAAAGATAATGCTTTTTCTTATGGACTTGGCAAGATTTTGATGGCATGTCATCCATGCAAAACATCCGGAGGATGTGTTGGTTTTCGGGAAAAAAGGAGAGGATAATGGATGAAACCGAAGTTAAAAGAGATAACTTCCGTAATAAGAAATATAGACTTAGGACACTTGTGTTCCATTTATGATACTCGATATATCATGGATAATAAATCATGGGCGTAAAGCTATAATAGTTACTGTTGACTACTACTTTTATTTAAGTTGATCGGAAATCTTTCACAAAAAAGAAGTGTTATTTGAGAGCATGATGCTCCTCTCTCAACTCAACTAGGTCATAATTAGAAGTTCTAAAATGAGCTATCGTGTTATATACTAATATATACGATATAAAATGCAGCAACAAATAATTGTGTCAAAAGGGTTATGTCAGGTAGGTTGTCTTTGTAAATCTTGTTGTGTTAGATATCGAACCTTAGCCATAATCTCACTCTATACAAGAACCTGCTGCCTATGAAAGTAATAAAAGGACGTGTTGATTGAAGTAAAATCGTCCAGTAGCATGTTCAAGTTTAGTATATTGATAAATCATAATGCATATATGTTAGTTTTTCATGCTTGAGGTTAAATTCATAATTTTGCACTTTGAGGGTTTTGAAATTAAAAATTGGAGCCCTTTGAATTTTCAATCAAGTTAAATGTTTCTCCTTTGGCTTTTAGAGTTGGGAGAAGACAGTAGACTGTTACAGTCCTGGTCAAGGGTTGATGCCAGCAAGTTTTAAAGTTAGAACTGCGTCTGTTAATGGAGCGTTTGAGGAGGTTTTGGATCCTGATTTCGGTGAATCAGCCATTGGACGTGTTGCTCCTGTTGATTCCGGTATGCTATTTACTGAGCAGTTTTTACATTTCATATTGCGTTGACACTTTATTGGTAACTTTTCATTTCCGCATTTCATGGATCATCCTCTTGTTACACTGTCTGTCTGTCATTTGGTTGTCCAAAAGTTCGGTGCATAATAGGAGTTCTTGTGCACCAATTACAGGGTTGTGGTGGATAATATTATTGAGAGCTTATGGAAAGATTACAGGTGACTATTCATTGCAAGAGAGGATTGATGTGCAGACAGGCATAAGGCTCATTCTCCGTCTGTGTTTATCAGACGGGTTTGATATGTTTCCCACTCTGCTAGTTACTGATGGCTCATGCATGATCGATCGAAGGATGGGAATTCACGGGCATCCTCTTGAGATCCAAGTAAGCTAGACTTAATGCCATTCTTGGATTTTGCTTCAGCTGTTACATGTGGATTGTTAATTTGAGATTAGTTTTAGCGATTCAGTTTTCATGTTTCTTCCATTTAGTAGATATGGGGATTTTTATGGAACTTGTTTGTGATTTCGGGTTTTATTCTGCAACACCTGAGTTGCTTATAGTGGCATGCAACTTGATCATTGTCCTAACTAGTAACTACATCATGTTCTAGGCCTTATTCTATTCGGCTCTACGTTCTTCTCGAGAGATGCTCATTGTCAACAATGAAACAAAGAATTTGGTTGCAGCTGTCAATAACCGGCTGAGTGCACTTTCCTTTCATATACGAGAGTATTATTGGGTCGACATGAAGAAGATAAACGAGATCTATCGTTACAAGACAGAGGAATACTCCACAGATGCGGTCAACAAGTTCAATATATATCCAGAACAAATCCCTTCTTGGCTGGTAGATTGGATACCCGAAGAAGGGGGCTACCTCATGGGCAATCTACAGCCTGCTCATATGGATTTTCGGTTTTTCACTCTCGGGAATCTTTGGTCCATCGTCTCCTCCTTGGGTACCTCAAAACAGAATGAGGGTATCCTGAACTTGATTGAGACCAAATGGGATGATTTTGTCGGTCATATGCCTCTTAAGATTTGTTACCCTGCTTTAGAAGATGAGGAATGGCGAATAATTACTGGCAGTGACCCGAAAAATACGTGAGGCTTCATTTACTCCACATTCTTTATCAATAATTTTTTTATTGTTTCCGATAGTTCCTAAGTATTCTATGTTTATTGATTGCAGCCCGTGGTCTTACCACAATGGAGGTTCTTGGCCAACTCTACTATGGCAGGTATGTATTTTTCGAGTAATACTATGTTGGATGCTGGTTTTGGACGACCGCCTTTTTCATTGACTATTGAATATTCATCATGATCATCGTGGATTGCAGTTTACATTGGCGTGTATAAAGATGGGGAAACCCGAATTAGCACAGAAGGCAGTTGATTTGGCTGAGAAAAGGTTGTCAGCAGATCAGTGGCCGGAGTACTACGATACACGCAGTGGAAGATTTATCGGAAAACAATCCAGGCTTTTCCAGACATGGACTATCGCTGGTTTCCTGACTTCCAAGATGCTTTTGAAGAACCCCGAGAAGGCATCACTGTTGTTCTGGCACGAGGACTATGATCTGCTCGAGACTTGCGTATGCGGTCTAGGTAAAAATGGTCGGAAGAAGTGCTCACGCTTTGCTTCGAGATCACGTACTCATGATTAATTTTGTTGTTTCTTACAACATTACTCTGCAACCTAAAACTTAATGAACCATTCATTTCACTGGTATTATTAATTACAAGGCTTAATTTTAAGAGAAGCCTCTAAACATTACATGTATTTGTTTAATGGATACTGGTTTAACATGTATTGATTTATTTATTAAAATACTTTCCAAAAGGTCTGTGTAAATATAACATCATATGGTATTAAGTATTTTGATCTGGAATGAAGTGTAATGATTATATGTTAGAGATCTCGAATTCAAGTTCTTGTTACTTTTTCTTTTCTTTTTGAGAGTAATTCAAGTTTTAAGTGATGACATGTATCTTATCATCTTATTATAATATTGGGTCACCTATTGCACTCGCAAATGTCCAATCCTAACTTACGCGAATGTTGAGTTTTTGTATGCTGGTACACTAGGCCATCCACAATGTACAATCCTGGAAATGTTTTGCATCGACTAATTATAAAGCTAACGAGTCATGTTTAAGATGGTTTAACACGACACGTTCACCAACTATAGAGTTAATGAGCCACATGTAGATGTATAGGAGGCATGTAGCCTTGCACACTTCACATTCCATATATCTATAGAACTAACTAAGATTTCCACGTTGGCTAGTTAATGACTATAGAACTAACTGGTCATGTTTGGAATGTTATATATAAGGAGCTTACAAATAGACATGTTGTCAATTTTTGACATAATATAACATTAGTATTTACAAGATAATATGTTCGACACGATTATCATTTTTATATCATTTATATCATATATAATCATGTGAAACATATAAATAAAGATATAATTAACACGTTTATGACATTATCAAAAAAAATAAAAATTAACATGTTTATGATACTAACCATTTGACACCTTTAATCGAACTAGACTACTTAAATACCACCTTAAACACAACTCTTGACTTTACAACTAATCAATACGAGACATTGGTCGCTTCAATACTTCCTTAAACACAACTCTTTAACTTTTTAACTAATCAACATGAGATATTTACCGCTTCAAAAGCACCTTAAACACGGGTCTTTGACTTTATAACTAACCAATATGAGATACTCAACATATACTGCCTTAAACACGACACTTTAACTTCATAACTAACCAAGACGAGATACTTTAACAATCTAAACACTAAAACCACTCCAAACCCCATTCATTTTTGCCAGCAAATACAATGCATTGATTCAACCAAATGTCAAGTTTCTGCAAAACAGGCAATTCAGTTGCAAAAGTTGAACAGAATCTATAATTTGAACACACAAAATAGGAACAACAGCTGTAACAATCTGGCCATTGATGACAATTTTTATGGTGCTCCACAATAATTTAGGACCACCCAACCCATAACAAATTTTCTTATATAGTTTCCTCATTTAAAATGGTGCCGTTTTGATGATAAGAAAAAACATGGAACACTGTGTTCAATTTCTATTCTAGGAGGTTCGGTTGGGTCAATAGTTTTAGTGACAGTTAGGCTACAGCACACCTTTTAGCTGGCACTTTCAAACTAGTCGGTCATAATGCAAATTTTTGTACCATCCACCACAAAAATAAAGCTGTCAAAATGTGTCATCGCATCACAATCTTATGTACTGTAATTTGAAAATTAAACGAACTAAGAGATAATACATAACAAATCTGCATTGTAACGTATTAACTTGTAAAATAAATGAGACAAGTTAAGTGTTATATACGATCATGGAAATGGACACTAGATATGTTAGTACGTAACTTCCTTTTTTGAAAATGTGGTTATATGCAAGAAGAGAAGATACGAGACATCCCATTTAGGTTGCCAACTCTTGCACAGTCACTTCGTCAACACGTCGTGTCAACTTGACAAGAAAATTATTCAATGCGGCGCTCTTATGGAGAAAATAACAAAATGTTTACTTTCAGATTCAACATGTCGTGTGGGCAATTCAACAAGCCGTGTGGACTGTCAACATGCCTAGTTAGAGAACACTAACGTTTTCTTTGCTAGAAAAGAGTGCATTAATATGGCCTGTCACTTTAGGGACACAACGAGTCACAAGGTGTAAAATAAATTTTATTTTTACACATAAATCATTTAAATAATCGTGGTAGACATGTCTATCCATTTTTTTTTATTATTTTTCGTATGATAACAATCTATCCATTTAATTTTATATCATAATAAATGGTTGTATCAATTAAAGCACTAATTAATCACCATGGTAGACTTATATAACATATTGTATCAATTAAATCGTTTAAATAGATATTCTTTTCAACCATACTACTCCCTGTAATGAATTGAAAGACTAGTTAGCAAATAAGAAATTGCAAGTAATTATTACTTCACTGAAACAAACAATTAGCAACCATATATCCGTCTCAAAAGATACAAAAAGACTATTATCATTCTTTTTGTATATTTTTGCCCAAAATTTCCCTTCAAGGGGACAAAAACACCAACCCTTTTCATACTTTTATATATTAATTACTAGTTACATTCAGCTGCGGAGCGAAAACAAAATTTCTGTAGATTTTGAACCAGATAAGAGACCGAAGAACCCTACAAGTGCCGAACTGCAAACGTTAAGGACAATTTGGATGGGGATGAACGAGTCCCCCTAACCCTCCCTCCATTGATCAAGCAATGTCTCCTTCTCCTTGCTTCCTAAATAGTTTAATCCGGCTTTCGCCAAGTCGGAGGGAATATGCGGCTTTCTTGTACTCCGCCCAAGTGAAAGGCCTATACAATGATGGCTTCTCCGGTGGTGAGACCATCTCCGGCAGCACGGTAATCTCTTCTTCAAGAGGTGGAGCAGCAAAATAAGCCATGGACATTCTTGGCTTGTAAGAGTTTGTTAAAGCCCTATGCCTCACACTTAAGAATCTCCCATTTGTCATTGCCTGCAATTAAAGACATGTAACGCTTAATTTTTTATAGACATTATGATTACACAAATACTATATTTAATAAGATTGTTATTTGTTTCTGTCAAAAAAAAAAAAAGAGTGTTATTTTTGTTCCATTTATAGCATATAATCATTTATGGCATAAATCCACTAATATCATTAAGATACACTCATATTTTACACATTAAAATAATTACTAACTAAACGAGTTTATATTCAATCCATTGAAAAATTAAAAAAAAAAGATGAATCAAGTCTATGAAAATGGCTATTCAAGATCAAGAGTACACCTTATCAAGTGTCATTTTCAGTTCCAACATATCCTTTTCAAACCAAGAATCACCCCCCTTGAAAAAACAGCTATCACAAAAATGACTTTTAATTATTTCTTTATTCCCAAAATAAAAATAAAATAAAAAACAAATCCTCAAAATCATTTTTTTTAGAAAATGTCATAGTTTATGCTCGTTCTAAATAAAAAGACTCAAAATTAAAATATTTAATACTCAGCTCAATTTTAGTTAGTAAATTAATAATCTTATATGAAAAAAATCATACAATTTTTTTTCTTAAAAATGCAATAAAATTGTACAAAATTGAACATTCAATTCTTGGTTCTATTTTTAAATAATTCTAAGATATACAATTAAAAAACAACATAAATAGCATGAAAGGAACATAGCAAAATTCTTTATTAAACTATAATGTTAAAATTATATATAAAAGTATGTTAAAAAGTCATTCAAATATAAAATGTTCCTTAATTTGATTGGGTAGAAACTGATAGGTTATGGGACCCAATTGGTGGCTGCCCAAAATTTGCATCAATCAAGTCAATTCAGGTTTTTCTCAGAGCAATATTGTAATGATTGCAACAAAGAAAAGTAAAAGTACTAAATGAGATAAAATCTAAAGGGATAAGGATTAGATTTGTCTAAAAGTTAATAGGTAACTGCTCAATTTATTTGTAAAACATTCTATGATATATAAAAACTTAGATTAATTTTATTAATTTAGAAATGATAACAATTTAGAGAGATAATTAAATTAGCAAAGTGTCATTGGTACGATTATCAATCTTGTATTTGTATAATAATATATATAGTCATAAACAATGTTTGTAACTCAATAAAAAAAAAAGTCATTTTTCATATATAAATTTAAATAAGAAAAAGGTAAATTTACCTGTAAGAGATCTCCCACATTAACACAGAAAGCTGTGGCATCAGGAGCAACCGGTGCCCATACACCGTCATCTAAAGAAATTTGGAGGCCACCAACATCGTTCGACCTAAGGAGGGTTAAGATTTGAGGGTCCGAGTGTTCTCCAAAACCAACCCGACCATCCGAAGATGACATGTCATGAATAGGTGTAGGTGGATAGTGATTGAGCCTGATGATGCTATCACTTTCAACGGTCTTGATCATTCTACTAAACACTGACGTATCTGAAATTCCTAATCCCTCAGCCATTAAATCTAATATCTTACTTGCCACCCGCCGTACTTCTTCTATGTATCCGCTAACGGCAGAACTGTCAAAATTTGAAGTTTATTTATGTTAAAATGAAAGAATAGAAATTTAATCAACTCATTGCAATAAATTTAATTTATTTTTCTCCATAAAATTTAGAATATGTAACAAATAATTAGGTTTTTTTTTCTTGTGACAAAAATAATAATTAGCTTTTTTATTATTATACCCACAAAGAATTATATTAAATAATATTTTATTATAGAATAATTTGAAAATAATTATTTTAGATGACTTGTTGATTTGATTGGACAATGTTGATAAATCTATGTGACTTGTCAATGTGTTTCTTCTCATTATCTTCTGCTATACAGTAAAAGTACTACTACTCCTTTCTTTTTATTTGGATCACATATTTTTAATAAAAAAAATTAATAGAATAAGATACCATTTTATTTCTTTATTTATTAGAATAGAACAAGGATTATTATATTATTGCCCCCTTTGATCTTTAACTAAAAAAAAAGTTTGGTTGGCTTCTTGAATTTTACACATGTTTAGACAAAACCACATGAATTTTTTAAAATTGCTGAGCCAGTCTCATGTACTTGCAATAAACGTATTCAATATTCATTCCAACTAAAAGAAATAGATTGCAAACATGCTAACAAAATTTTAAAGTACTGGACCATCTCAATGCAGTCTAGTTGGACAGATCAGTTGAAAATACTACATGAGACTGTTTGAATGCATTAAGCAAAGTTAAAAAAGCTATCTAAATATTTTTAAAAATGTCAAGTAGATATTTGAAAAGAAGGAAAGTTTAGGAGTCCGATAAATACTTTTTAATAAGTTCAAAAAGCAAATGATATATTAACTCAAAATAACAATGATAGATAATAAATTTAATCTATAGTTATTGAAGAAAATAGATTTAGCCTCTCCTAAACAATATTTAACACTAGATCAAAAGGTTATTAGATCCATGTAATTTCAAATGAAATTGATTGAAAAATGAGTTTTTCCATTAGTGAAGATGTGCAATTTTAGGGAGATTGAAACACTAGACCGTTTGGGGTTTAGGTCCTGTTTAAACGTTCATAATTGAGAATCCAAATTGGACCAATTTGAACGTCTAAATACTTAAAATCTAATTTGTGTCCAACTAAGCCCGATTAGTTTCTAAAAATCTACAACCGCCAAACAAATTATGCTACTCGCTAAAATGTGTGGGAGATAAGATGATCCCACTTTCTAGGACCTGGAAAATATAAATTAAACACCTGATTTATTTATTTTCACGGTGTAAGTTATAGAGTTGACAAAAACAACACAAGTAATTTCAGTGAGAGAGAAATGTGTCGGAGAAAAGATGATCCCACTTTCTAGGACGGGTCATACTAGTGTACATCATATGTACCGTACTTAAAATGGAGGCCACTACCCCAACATACACTCTAACTACCATATATATTTCAAAAAGTGCATCTTCTCTCTAAAAAAACAAAGTACATCTATTATATACTTATATTATTGCGTTCGACAATCATCTAATATTCCGTCTAGGTCGAACTTCAGAGAAATAATTGAAAACTTTTGATCGCACCCTAAAATTTTGGTTGTGCAACATGGAGACTTTTGAAAATGTTAACATGTAAGTATACTTTGTCGCTTCACGCTTAACTTCAAAATTCTTATAGAACCTACCATGTTAATGTTGATTTAGATTCATATAATCGTATAATCATAATTAATAGTTTCCATAAGTTACGTGTTTGCTGTTATATATAGCTAATACACTATTATTATTATTTTATTTTGTTCTTATTGTTATTTCTTGCACGTTATTAGTTCCAAATTAATTGAACATCTTTCTAAAGGGTCTCTTTTTAATTAATACTCGCAACTTGTCTAACAAATTTACTTATTAAGAAATATATGTTACATGCAAATTTTCATTTCTTAAAACTACTTGCACTTCAGAGCATAATAAAGAGAGGGTACAAATAATTATGGAGCAGAATAGGTGTTCCTGTTTGTGCATAAATAGAAGATAAATAAATATAGTTGCATGTATATCTTTTTTTTTTTAAAAAGAAGTTGCATATATATATATATATATGGAAAATAAATAAACTTTAAATAATTTCTAAATATTTACTTTAAGAAATTATATTAAATTAAAACAAGATTATATCAAGGGTCAAATAAAAATGGCTGAATACATCTTTAATTCTTTCAAATTGTCCATAAACTGCGTTTGACCCTTCCAATTAGAGATGCTGTAATTAATCTTCTTAATTTGCATTTTTTTTCTTTAACAAATATCTCCCACAAATTGCATCTTTTTAACAAATAATCCCTTGACAATGATATGGAGCATTCTCACATTGACGTAAAGCATGCCAGATGACGTGTGGAGAACGCTATGTGTCATTGTCAGAAAATTATTTGTTAAAAAAAATGCAAGTTGAGAGAGTTAATTGTAACATCTTCAAATGCAAATTATGAATAACTTTGAAGAGTTATAGATTTATTAAGCCAATAAAAATTTAGCATATATTATCCAAATATTTAAGACGGCCGGATATCAATACCCCCACTAAAGAAATAACTACAGGAAATGTGAAAAAAAAACTATAAAAAAAGATTTCATAGGATTGAAACAAACCCACTACCACTTTTGCATGATGAAAATATAATCAAATTGTTTCCATTTTTATATTCTATCAATACTTGAACAATTAAATATCATCATTTCAACTACGAAATATCAGAGTTTGGACATCCAATTAGTACTATCGACGACAATAAATATAAAAGATTGAACCTACTCTTAATAATCTTTTATATACATCATTTATTTGACACGATTATTACTCCGTTACATTTCTATCTTACGAAGTACTAAGAAATATATTAGTATAGCACGATAACAATAGAATAACCCGAAAACTGTAAATACTTTCATGCAAGAATGAAATTCGATAAAGAAAAGGCGTACCTGAACATTTGGGGATCATTGGAGATGGTCCGGGATCGTTGGGAGATCGATAAGGGATTAGTATTAAGAAGAAGATATTCAACTTCACCCATATCGCCATTAAACCCAATGTTTTTACATCCATATCCGAAAGGATTAGCTGGTCCAGCCTGTAACTTCTCCGGGGCCGTTCGGGCAAAAAAATTCAGGCTTTCCTCCTCCATTTTCGATATAACTTGCTCGGAAACTCCATGGTTAATGACCTTGAAGAAGCCAAGTTTTTCACATGCTTTCACGATGGAATTACTCAGCCTCGACCGGTCCTCCATTGAGAGGTCTATCACCGGCAGCTCAATCGCCGGCTGTATCTTTTCGCCGCCGCCGTGGATTATGGGGGCCGGAGAAGCCGCCACTACCATATTGATGATGAGTAAGGGTGTCAAGAAAATCAAGAAAGTTAAGCTTAGGATGAGCTTTTCTTGTACCAAGAAAATCAAGAAAGTGGAGATTTTATAAACAAGAAAGTTAAACAAGAAAGAGAGGAACAAGGATGGACTTTTTTTCTTGTAGCTAAACTTTGTTAATATAGGGGAGGGCTAGAGAGAGAAAGTTAGAGAGAGAGAGATAGGGGGTGGGCAAGAATCTTGGGTTGGAAAAAAGCTTTAAGGAAAAAGAACAAAGAAATCTTTGAATTTCTTGAATTTTTAAATAGAATATAATTCATATAGATTATAGGTTATAGGACTATAGAATTAATGTCGAAATCTTTATAATGTTTAGGAAAAGATATCAATTTAGGTCAAACGTGTAAAATGACATTAATTTAAAATTAATGTTCTTAAAGTGAGATGATTAAGTGAACGGTATCCATGTATTGGAGGTAATATATGACTGAAAATGCAAGTCAAAACGTCAAATTATGTTACTGATGTTTAAATTTGTATCATTTTATAAATATTAAGCACAAATTCATATTATTATATATGTATACGCTAAATTAATACTTTTGTAAAAGATCTTAAACCTGTTTTAACACCTTGTGTTTTATCTATCTTAAAATTAATAAGTAAAATAATTTAATTAACCATGTACTAAATTACACGTGTGGAGTTAGTTGTACATATCAACAAAGATCAATCTTGTATAATGTAATTAAAGTAACAAAATGTCCCATAATCAAACTCTAACATATGCATGTTGTTATGGAAACTAACATTATTAACAAAAAAAAGTCTGCTCTATAAATCATATATATTTCAATAGAAAACACTATATTTTCACCATTTACAAATTTTCAAAAAATTAAAATGATTTTCTTTTTGTTCTTTTTTTCCTTTATTTTATAATTAACTTTTTAGGATGGGGATTTATTGGAGAGGCTCTTCCCTTGGTTAGGTTGGGGTGGGGGCCTGGTGGTGGAGTGAATGAAGTACAACTAGCAATTGTTTTTAAAAACAATATAAAGTTGGAATATCTAAATTTATATTGTTTGACTTTATTTAATGTATTAATTTAAAAACATATGCTTACTATAATTTTTTGTAATTTTTAATTGTTTTAAACGAACTAAGGTTTGGCTGTTCAGGTTATGCTTAAATGTTCAAAATAAATACTTCAATTAAAATGATTAAATGGTCTAGATGTTCAAATATAACTAACTCAAAATATACTTCGACACCTCATCTGCCTGCTAAAGCTTAGCGTTGTTTAATAACGATCATTTAAATGTGAACCAAAAAGATACTCATCTTATAAGTTCATGCAAGCTCGATAAATATCTTTGTCCTTTTCTAAGAAAAATAAACCGCATATATACCGATTTGTAAAAACACGTATAAGTGACACTATATAAGTGACACTTATACTGAAATACATTATTCAATCTTTGTATTTTCAATAATACATTTTGAGGTCTTTAATTTGTTATATTCAAAGAGCTAGTCCCTTAATCTAATTAAAATGTTGACACATTGCTACAATTTATTTCTACACCTAACGTATAAATCATATTTCATAGAGAGGGCAAATTTGTGAACTATATAGGAAAATATATATACTAGCTTAGATTCATGGGTTTTACAACTAAATTAAATGATTTAGATTAAAATACTTACTCTTATTTTTGGATTTGAGAGTCTCATAACATTAATAATCTAATGGACGGTTGAGATTGAGTTTTGAAATTAAATGGCAAATTATCTTTATTCTAAATGAATTGGATTATTTAAAAAAAAAAAAGAACAAATCGAATTTGAATTGGTCAAGTAAATCTAATAAAATTTCTTGTTCCATAAGTACCTACCAAAATAACTTTTTAGATTTCTTCCTAAATATATATAACCTAATACTACTTTATTTGCAAATTGATCTTCATGATATATACAACAAGTTTTAAGTTTAAAGAAATTTTATTACCGTAATTGGTGTCTGTCAACTACATTTTTAACTAGACAGTAGATATGAAATCTTGATTCTTGTTTTCCCTTCCATGGAAAAAAATCTGCTGTCCCGGATTTCCTATCCCATTTTCCTGTCCCCCTCTCAATTTTTGACATGTGTAAAAAAGATTCCACGACGGGTTAATTCGTGGACAATTTAGGGTATAATGAAAAACCATTAGAATCTTTTTTACACATGTCAAAAATTGAGAGGGGGACAGGAAAATGGGATAGGAAGTCCAGGACAGCAGATTTTCTTCCCCCTTCCATATAAGTGAAAATTTATTATTTCTTTAGTAGAAAAACTTAATTCTTGCATCCTAAATATGTTATCTTTTTTAGAAGTTTATATAATTAAGATCTCACCACCACGATTGTGTTTGACGGGTTCACTGTCGGATTTACCTTAAATATCATGCAAACTTAACAGATTTACAACAAATGTGTCTATAATGGTTGAAGAGTCAAGTGAGTGTCAACATGATCTGTCGTGTTATGTTTTCACTGTGTTATTTCTTGCTTTTTATTGCAATTTTTATGTTGAATTTTCATATGAAGCCTTGCATTTTGTTTATAGATCTTTGTTTTCTTCTTGCAAGTATTTTTGTCTGTTTCATCAGTGTAACAAATCACCTATGTTATGTCTTGCTAGGTACTCATGACTCTGAGTGATTTATCTTTACTTTGCAATCTTAACAACAATACATACTTTCTACCAAAAAAAAAACAATAATACATACTTCAAGAGGCAATCCAACAAACTCATTTTCAAGGCTTACTATTAATGAGATGAAATGTATTTATTAAAAAAAGATTATTGAAATGATTGAATAGAACTAAATTAAATTTACTAAACACAAATTGCTAATAGAACATAAAGAACAAAGCATTGATTAGTGTAATATGAAAAGAAATTAAGGACTAACCATTTTTATTTAATTAAACAGACTTCAGAAAGTTATATTATCAAATTTTAGTAGTAAATATTTTATTTTATTTTATCCATCTTTGATACTTATTGAACAAGTAAAGCATACAATAATTTCAGTGACTCAGACTTACATTTCTATTTCTTCAAATAAGATGACGTCATGCACCGCTGTACGCACGCGTATCTAAGCTAACACGTGTTGTTTTTCCGAGTGGAATTAAATACAATTTATTTGAATATTTAAAGAAAACCAAGGTTGGTTTGACTTTGACCTAGTTGGAATTACACCTTTGACTCAATGTTTTACGAGGCAACAACTTTACTACTTCAATTTCTAATTTCTATCCATTTGGTCCTTGTTTTTTCAATCCCAATACAATTACCGATGCCTCGTTTTCAAAATGTTCAATTTTTAAAGTGTGTTTCATTAATGTTTATTAGGGTACTCGAGATGATCTTTAATTTGATCGATTTTAAAAGTCAATGTTTAGTTGAAGGTTTTCCAATTTGAGGCTATGATCTCTAATCACATGTCATTAATTATCTTTCTCAATGGAATTTATGAAGAAATCACTTTTAAAACAAGTTCGATAACTGAAACATCCGCGATCGTTAATAATAATAAGATTGATTTGATCTAAATGGTGAAATGGTACGCACTAGATTTAATAATATATTTTAATAATGAAATAATACATACCATTATATCATAATGATGAGATCAATCCGGTGCAATTTAAGAATCTTGGATATATTTGCTTAATAGCGACAATAGAAAATATCTAATTTTGTATCAAATTTACGTCAACAATACAATCGAGTTATATTAATAACACAAGTTCGACCATTGAACATCCCTGTTGTTATCAACAATGAGATTGATATGATTTGATGGATCAAACGACTCGTGTTAGTCCTAACAAGATCAGAATACATAGAGTGGAGTGAATATGTTTTTTGTCCAAAATCAAGTTTTAGAAAAAACTTGGACATTATCAAATTTCTTCAGTTCAGAAGTTAGCTTCTGTGAAGCGCTTTTAATAGAAATTCTGCTTTAAGACAGATTCTGTCTTTTCAGCAACAGAGGTTATGTTTGACATATCCTCTAGATAGTTTGTCTTCTTAACCAAGACTGAGATAAGGAGACAATATGTTTCAACACTTAAATTATGTTGCACAATATATATGCAAATATAACAAGTAAATAGAAGGGAGAAAAGAGTTCAGAAGATCCTGTAGACAGTCGATTTATCCAGGTTCACCACACAAGTCCTATGAGAGCACTCAACAGAGATTTAAATTCACTATTCAGTACTTTTATAGCAAGTACAGAAGCTCTTTACATCAACAGAACTTTAGCTAATTTCTCGCTAAGTTTTGACCACCCTAGAGAGAGTTAAAAGATTTTCACCAGAACAAACAACAATCCTGTTTTTCTGGATTTCTCACCCAACTCAAACCTCAAATGGTTTTCTCTGAATCTAACTGAATATCGCAGGCGATATCAATTTACAATTTCTATTATGAACTTGTATTTTCTTCACTCTCTCACGTTTACAAATTGGAAGTAAGAAAAGAGAAATAATGGAATGCTATGTTTTTCTAATCAAAATATCAGTGCGTTAACATAGCTCAAAAACTCGCGTGTGAGCACAAGGTTGAACTAAGGCTACTATTTATATGGAGCTTAAGATGACCGTTGCTTTAATTTTATTTTGAACAGGTTGTAGTCGTTTTTCTATCTTGTTCTTCAAACGGTCTTCAAGTACAGTTGATTCCGTTATCCTTGTCTTTGAATCTAGATCATACACCAGATTTGAATTTGTGATAAGGATGACTAGAATGTTTGTTCTTTTAGTTAAGCAAAGGGTAGACAAGGAACAAACATGGTTTGTTTGTTAGTGAACAGTACAAGCGCGCAAACAACAACTTTTTAATTCTTGGTGCTTAGTATTAAATGCAGTTGCATATGCATTAAATGCTCCAGGACATATGTGATCTATCCTCTGAAACTAGTGAACACTTAACATCCTTTTTGTTTCTTTTGAAAGAATCTTTCATAACTTAAAGAAACGCTTGCTTCTGAGTCTTGAACCTCTGTGATGAAGCTTGATCAACTTTTGAGAAGAGTCTTCAGAACTTTGCTTGATGCTTCTAAGAGTAGTCTTCTGGTTGACTTAACTTTATCTTCTGAGACAACTTTCATCAGCAAATATAATTTCATTCAGCACCTGCTGAGAAACTTATACAGAACTTAACAAAAATTGTTAGTCAGTAATCATTAAGTATATAAGTGTATGTATTTAGATATCTTCTGAAACACTTTGGACTAACCAAAACTAATAGGGTTCATCGACTCGCAATAAATTTAATAGTATATCCTAATGGTGAAATGATATATACCACTTTAGGATCTTTATTTCTCAAATTAATAAAGGTTCTTTTCTTGTAAAAAAAAAAAACTCTCCTGTACTAGTCTGCTATGATTCAGGTCCATTATATCCTACTAATATAATTATGATAATTTTACAAAAAAATAAATTCACGCCAATTACATCTTAACAAAATGTTTTGTTTAGCTTAGCCGAATTTATTGTATTTGATAGATATTCTCCTTGCCAAAAGATAATTGCAATCCATAATTTGATACATGTTTTTCAATAATAGTAGGTAATAATGCCATAAAAGAAGGTAGGAATCAGGCACAATCTCCAACAATAAACTAATAATACTTCATATATATAGGTAGAGGATGTATTAAGTATCAAGATAAAATTACAGGATTAATTAGTAAGTTTTGATGCAATAATAGCAAATCATATCTACAAGAATGTAAGAGACATATACTATACTTCATATAATTTTTATCGTACAATATTATTATTATGTGTGTGTGGGGTGATCAATAATAGAGATGCCACTAATTATAGTATTCAATTAAGATTAGGAACACCTAATGGCTACTAAAAATAGATATACTTTTGGAAATTAATTAATACTATTTTGACCCATAAAAGATTCTATTTATAGTTTTTATAGTCCCACACTTGAATGAAAACGAAACTTCTTTTTCTTTTTTACACACCGCCCAAATTTCAAGTCTTTTCAATCAAATAAGGTCATTGTTTTTCCTTGAGCCCACTCCCTCACCTAATTTCTCATATATTCTAATTAATAATTACTACTGTATTTTTATGATGATATTAATGTAGTTAGCAAAACGAAATTCAAGTAAAATCCGGTTAAAATTATTGATAGTACCATATAGCCGTTATATATCGGGCATAAGAAATTGGTTTCAGAAATATAGCATATGATAATTATATACATTATAAACATCTAACCACGAGTTATAACTGAAATCTATTGATGCGTATCTCCAATATTTTTATCAACTAATCAAACAATTGATACAACATTTTTAATTGCAAGAGACATCAAATTTAGTGTAGTTCAATAACAAATTTTTTGATTTTCAAAATCAACGTTTTGAATGTTGATTTTATACATGTAGATGAGGTGCAAACTATTTTTCGAAATTTAATCATATAAGAGGTTTTTTTGTAAAATATATAATGATGTGAAAATATTATATTATATTATATATGAATTTATGTTATTAGAAATTAGAATAAAAAATAAGCAACAATATCCCTTTCAAAAGAATAAATAAATTAGCAACAATATTATTGAGCTTATGTGGTATAAAATAGTACATCTAATGATATTTTTAATGATTAATATGGAATATCATCAATTATTGGTAGTTGATTTTGTATGTATGTTTATCCATCCAAGTAATCTAATGTCTAAGAGACAGAATAATTGAAGGATACGAACTGTATCTATAGATTAACTATATATTCACTTTGCACCACATAATTAAAAGAAATCAATTATTAGATATTCTATATAATTAATTAATTAATTAAATATTGGATTAAACTATTTTTTTTTAGCACACATTGTTGTTCATAGCACACATTGTTGTTCATAATTGATGATTTGCTATACAAAACTTCTTTTACCCCGTGACATCAACATAATATACTACTTTTTGTAAATAAAGAAAAAGTAAAAAACTAAATATCCAATTTGGAGATATATTTTTTGAATAGTACTTTAACATCAATTCAGTTTCGAAAAATGAATTATGATACACATACCACGATCATGTTCCTACTCAATTTATTATCCACCAATCAATAATTGGCTCAAAAATTAAAATTTATGCATAAAACTTGGTTTTTTTATTTCTAAAATAAACTAAATTGATTAAATTTGACCGATGCTTAAAAAATTTTGCTGAACTAATTAAAAGTAAACTGAATTTTGCTGGAAATAATTTAAAAACAAAAAAGAAGGTCTAAGCCATACCATTATATTAGCATTATTTCTAACATTGTCAAACAAATTCTGCATATAATTTAAGTTTCGTGATTTTATATATCAATTTATTTGTGATGAAACCTCTTTCATTTTTATTTTACCATGCGACCCTCACAAATTAGTTGCGAAACAGTCGAAGAATTAGTCAGTGATAAGAGAACATACATAATTGGTCAAGTCTTTTAAGTCGAAGTTTTGATCTTTGAGCACCCAAGTGGAGTCTAAGGAACTTCTATTTACAACGTTGTCTTATCTCACAATTGATGTTCACGAACATGTACCACATGTTTCTTCTGTAAGTTTGGTAAACCGACTTAAATATTATTGATTCATGAGACTATTTATACATAAGCAAACATAGGAAAACTATACACGTGAGAATCCTATTTAGAGTACAACGTGGTAACTTGAAAGTCAAGTAATGCAAACCCTAAACAATAGGTTGGCTACTTTTCCATCCCCCACCCCCGCGCAAGCTGAGCAGAGTGGTCAGTCATGGTCAGCTTGTCACGTAAGAATTGGAACCGCCCGCACGCAAGAGGTTTTTTAAACACATTAGTTGTCTGATCATTGCTACTGACATATTGAACCACAAGCAACTTGGAATGAACCTTATCCTGAACAAAATAAAAATCAATCTCCAAATGCTTAGTAGAATCGTGAAACACTGGGTTAGCGTACAGATACACCGCACTGAGATTATCACACCAAAGGATAGGAGGAGTGGAGAGAGGATATCCAATCTCACGAAGGAGCATACCAACCCAACTCAACTCAGACGTCGCTGTTGCAATGGATCGATATACTCGACCTCTGTAGAGGATCGACAAACCGTTTGTTGCTTGCAGGAGGACCAGGATACAATTGAATTGACCCAAAACACAACATAACCACCAGTAAACTTAAGAACATCCCAATCACCCCCCAATCAGCATAAGAAAAGCAATGTTGCCGATAGAGAGGTGTTTTCCCAAAATGTATACCAAAAGAACACGTACCATTCAAATAGCGAAGAACACGCTTGAAATCACTCCAATGTAAGTCAGTCGGAGTATGCATAAACTGAGACACATTGTTAACTGCAAAAGCAATATCCGGACGAGTGAATGTCAAATATTGGAGACTACCCACAAGGCTACGATATCGAAGGATCATCAAACAACGAGCTATCACTCATACGAATCTTTTCGAAAGGATTCCTAGGGCTGGAAACCAGCTGATATTCATGCATATTGGCCTTTTGAAGAACAAACTTACAATATTTTGTTTGATGTAAAAACACACCTTTAGAAGACCAGTCGAGCTCAATGTCAAGAAAGTAATGTGCCCGACCCAGGTTTTGAATCACAAATTGACTTTCAAGAAAAGTGACCAACTTCTGCATAGTTGGAGCATCGTTACCGGTAATTAATAAGTCATCAATATAGATTATGCAAAAAATCTGAATTCTCCCTTGAAGGAGATAATAGAGAGAACTATCGGCTTTGGAACCACGGAAGCCAAAAGCAAGTAACTTAGATGTTAACTTTGCATACCACATACGTGGAGAGTGTTTTAAACCATAAAGGGACTTCCAGAGTTTACACACATGACGAGGTCGGCTAGGATCAACAAAACCTGGTGGTTGCACCATATAGACATCTTCATGAAGGTCGCCATGGAGAAAAGCATTCGATACATTGAGTTGAAACACGAATTATCATGCAGACGCAACTAAAGCCAATATCAACCCAGTTGTGGTTGGCTTAACCACATGACTAAAAGTCTCAGCATAATCTATACATGGCCGTTGATGAAAACCCTTTGCTATTGTGCGTGCCTTGTACCGATCAACCGCGCCATCTGCTTTCGTCTTTACTTTAAACAACCATCGACATTCTATCAGTTTCGCATCCTGCGGAACCAAGGTCCAAGTGCCATTAGAAATCAAAGCATTATATTCCTCCCCCATGTCCGTTCTCCATTCCTCTTGCTCAGTAGCTTGCAAAAAAGTGGATGGTTCTGTAATGGTCAAAAATTGCTTTAGCTTGAATCCCTTGTTGAGACCGTGTAACGATACGCCGTTCCGGCGGTGGTTCAATAAGAGGAGCAACGATAGGTGAGGCCGGAACCGAAGACGAGACATCCAACAATTGTGTTACAAAATTAACTTCTACTGTTGGCTTGGCTCTATAAACAGTTTCTCATTTATATTATAAAGATTCAATTTTCAAAGACGATAGCAAAACAGAGATTTAAAATTAACATCAATCAACAATCTGAATGAATTTCAGCAATCATCCTCAAGATACCAAACGTCACATTCAAAAAATCACCAACCTTCAATCCTAAATTAAATCTTGATCTCCAGGCGTATCGGACGCGGCTAAACGTCAATCTCTTTTCTACAAATTTACTGTTGAGTTTAAGTTGTAACAACCTACCTTTATCAAAATAAATAAGTAAAGAAAGATTTTAGTATACTCATCGAGCACGATGACATGGTACTCCAAACTAATAATTGGTTGTCATATATTACATCAACCAAAAAAATTATGACCACTTGTAATTAATTAAAAATTTATTTTTTAGTTAATTATTTATATAAAATTCTGAGTGATGCTCACATGGTCAATGATTGACCAAATACAATTTAATCAATCACCATTAGATCAAAAACTAAGGGTGGAGATTAGATACTAATGAAACCACCAAACTAATCTCAACCCTTAGATTTTGATCTAACGGTGATTGACCAGATTGTATTTGGTCAATCATTGACCATGTGAGCACAACTGATAAAATTCTAGACCCTAAAATAAAAACTCTAGAACCTAAAAGCTAAACCATTAATCATTAACCATAAATACTAACATATGCGACGTGTCATCGAATTATTGGCCCGAAGTATCATGTCAGCTGTAATCCAGAAATATTTTAAAATTTCTCATAAATAAATATATTTTGATTGTTTATTTTTATGATTTCATATTAAAAAAAGTAGTAGATGAAAGAATTCCATCAAGGAGTAAGGTCGGAAAGAAAATTAAGAGTAAATGAAGAATATTAATTATTGGCTTCATTTTTATAAAAAAATAGTTTTTTTTTTCTTTTTTAGTTTTTTCAGCCCCACAACTAAGCCAATTAATTTGAATTCGGTGCGAATTTAAAAATTATGGTATTTAAACCTCTACCACTATTATTTTCATTTTTATAGTAGTATAAGAAGGAAGAATTTTAATTAATACCATTTATCGCAAATTGCATTCTTTTATATGGTTGGCTATGAAAATGATTTCATGACATATACATATTTTTAATTCTTTTAGTTATTAATCTCAATTCCAGTTATGTGGATAGTGATATACTGATAAAATGGCATGATCGATCTAATTGGGGTGTCCGTCATCTTTTCTTCATTTTCCATTCTTATCGAAAAAAATAGCAATATACATTTTCAGGCCCTTGTTTTTTATGCCTTATCAATAATTTATTTCAGTTCAGTTCAGTTCAGTAATTTCCTTTTAGTAAATGCACTTCAATTCAGTTCAGTTAGTGTTATTTAATTCAGTTCAGTTCAATTCAGCTCAGTCATAAAATAAGGCCTCTACCTCATAATATTTGTCATTCTGAAAAGTTAATTTTGTCTTAAATTATTTAACATTTTACACTTCTAATAACATTGAAAAAGATGTTTTCAACTTCATCCTTATGATGAATTGCTGAAAATTAGAGAATTTTAAACATTAATAGCACGGGGTATTATGATAATGTCAACACATTTTTAATGCTAACTAATAAGTTTCTTAATATTTGTGAAAAAAACTTCAATCATACAGAATATTGGACAATAGAAATATAATAATATTTAATATATTCAATTTTTTAAGGAAATTTAGTTTTATTAATTGTGAAATTTGAACTCACCTTGTATTTAGTTTTTTTTTTTTGAAAGTACCTTATTATTTAGTTTTTTTTTTTTTTTTGAAAGGCAAAACAATATTATTACGAAGAACAAACTAGCTCGTTACAAAGAAAATCGGGAGGTACATCAAACCACTCACCCCGATAACTAGAATGAATAACTTGCCTAGCTAACAAATGAGCAACCTTATTAGCAGAACGTTTAACAAAAGAAATAGAGCAATTTGAGAGCTCGTTAAGAATAATAGAACAATCCTTGACCATGGCGTTAAAAGGCGAAGTAACCTCTAACGGGCGAGCCATAGATTGGACACAAATAAGAGAATCCGATTCAAAGAGCACATGATGCCAAGCTAAATCCTTAATCCAACTCAACGCTTCTCTTATAGACAAAGCTTCAACAAGAGAAGAATCCCCATTAAAAGCTAGAACCCCATTTTTCGCCGCCAAAAACAAACCATTCTCGTCACGCAAAACACAACCAAAACCCGCACATCCTGCTCCCTCAAAAATAGCAGCATCAACATTTAATTTAGTAAAACCAGCAGGAGGCCTCACCCACACCGCCCCTACTGCAACCTCTCCACCAATCCCTCTCCCTCTCGCAGCCCCCCTCACACCACTTACCGCCCCCACACCATTTCCAACACCCACTGCCACACCACTACCCAGCAGCTCTCCCACAGCCCATCCATCCACATTAGCACCTCTCCCTTCTTGCCAAGAAAGCAGAAAACTTGAAGCTTTTTGCACCAAAATCGACGCCGGAGAGAACCTGTTATTCCACACCATCTCGTTACGATTTCCCCATAGAGCCCAACAAATCATCACCGCCAATTCCAGCAATTTCCTAGGCCGAGACGAAACAGCATTCCAAAAATCAAGTACAGATGTAATAGACGAACCCAAGTCACCAATAGGCGATAAACTCCACACCGCCCTTGCAATAGAACACCCGAAGAGAGCATGGAAAGCCGATTCACTCGAGCTAGCACAAAGAGCACAAATATCTGAAATTGGAATATGACGATACTTCAAAGCTTCTTTACTCGGTAAACAATTAGACAAAGCACGCCACATCAAATTTTTAACCTTCGGAGGAATGGATAAATTCCACAATGACGACCAAGGCACCACTTCCAGGTTTTGAGGCACAACCCCATGGATGCGAACCGCCACTCTATAACCATCCTTCACCGAATAAACACCCTTCCGATCAAGACACCAAAACCACCCACTACAATTCACTCGACGACTCAGCGTGTAACATCCTTAAACCCTAACCTATAGATGTGTTAGATATATACTTACACTTCTCCATAAGACTACATTCAGATTCATTTCAATTACAAACAAGTTTTACACACAAACCGCGATTAAGGTGCGATTAGTAGGCGATTAGCGATGTGTTAAGCCGTAATGAATGGTTAGTGAGAGTGAGTTGAATTAGTACACATATCAATTGAAGAAACATGGACCTAATTGGTTGAATTAGAAGTATGGAGGATTGATTGTGAAGTTTGGAAGCAAGCACCTCACTTAAGCACGAGGTGTCACCCTTTATAAGACAAATATTACCTCCTTCATTTATAACCTTAATCTCGTTTCTTCAGCAACCAAAAACCTCCCTTAAACCTTCCATTTTCAGACCCTAAGAACCCCAAACGAAGTCTCATTCAATTCCAACCATTTCCAAGGCAAACAAGTGGAGATAGGTAGCATAACAAAGGAAAGGCATCAAATTAAGGTTTGTAAGTTGTTTTAGCATAGTTTCCATGGATTTGAAGTTCTGAAAACCCTAAGTATAGTTATGGGATTGATTATAAATGAGTTATGGTGATGTTTGTGGTGGCTTGGTGTTGTTTGAGTTGGTTATATGTTGTTTTAGTGAAAGGTATGCATGAAGTGTCCTAAGCTGAATTGTAGGCAGTTTTCTTCAGTCATCTTAGGGATTGCATTTCATCATGATAGAGATGTAATTGGCAAAAACACAAAGAAGAAACCATTTACCCCTATATGTTGGCTAGATTCCTGTAAAATATGGGTCTCTAATTCATTGTGTGGAAGAGGTTAGCTTGATGTGGACATGACTGCCTCGAAATGGAATTGTATGTGAGGCAGCAATCTTGTGATGGTCATTTGAGGCTCTTAAGCTCATATTTAGGGAATCCATATTCTTACAAAGTTGTTTATAACATGTGGAAGTATGTCCCTGTAAAATGGTTTATGTAGAAAGTGTGTGGTTTGAGAGAACCATTGACATTACCATGTGCGATGGAAAGCTGGGTAGTCTGTTTTCTTGCCAGAAATAGAACCTAATACCTTTGCTTGCCATTTATGATCCAGGGATGATATTAATGTGATTTTTGGATATGTTCAAGTTATATATGTCTAGTTTCAGTAGCAACAAGAATCAGGGTATTTGTGTAAGTATTGAGAGAGTTATGGCAGAATCTAGGCACATGGGTCATATGAACAACTAAGACTAAAGAATGAAGTTTAGTCTATAATGTGAAGCTAGTGAGTTGTGAGAATCATATGTCATGCATAAGCATACATTTCCATATAGTTTAATTGAGTCTAATTGTATGATTTTATGTGATATTAGGAGGACAAGGTGCAAGTGAAAGAGCACCCGAGCGTGTTGAATAGATCTCATCGAGTGAACGGTAAGCATAGTGCTTATATGTGTGTATAAATGTGATGTGATTGGAACTTGTTGAGTATGGAACATGATTGATTCTGATGTGAATATGTGATATATGATATGTGTTGGTTTGTGAAATGTTGTGCTGGTTATGAAATGTTGTGATGGTGATGAAATGTGGAGATAGAACTGTTGGTGATATCGTGAGCTGAAATGTAGTATGTTGAGCTGTATGATTGATGTGTGGATGGGATAATGAGTAATGAGAAAGGAATGTGAGCATGCTTAAATGAATATGTGAAGTGGTCCTTGTTGTTGAGAGTGCTATCCGAAATTTGGAGCCGGAAGCACAGTGTTGAGATATATCCGTAGCGGACTGCGTGAGTTGAGTTTTACTCCTCCACAGGTGATTGTATTCCGATATGTGAGACGGAATACAGAGTGGGCCCACGGACCATTTTACATATGTCATTTAAGTATAGCAGGGCCCTAATTGATTAAATAATGATGAGCATAATAAATGAATCGTGCGTGTGACTATGTAGTGAGATTTATATGCAATTAAATTGATATTGATGATATAACTCTACTTGTATTCTTTCATGTTATATTTGTATACATATATGGCTATATGTTTATTGAGTAGGCAGCTCACCCCTTGCCACCATTTTTCAGGATAGTGGAGTTCTTTTTGTTAGGATCGCACCGACAGCGATAGTCCGTTCTCACCTATGCATTTTGGAGCATTTTGAGTGTATTTTGTTTTGTATATTTCATGTATAAACGAATGACTGAAATATGTATTGTAAATGACAAGTGATGTATGTAGTTTGATATGTAAAGAATGATGTGTATTTATATGATATTAACTATCTACGTGGAATTGTTGTTATGTGACACGTAATGTGATCCCAGTGAGGGGGTTACACAGCGGAATTTGAAGAATTAGAGCTTGATCCCGAGGAGTAAAAATACCACTAATAAGATCAACATCCCAAGAGTTCAAGTCCTCCGTCATCAAGTCCGACACCACCTCAATGTCTATCCCCTCAATACGATCACTCTCAACATAAGGGTCAATAGGATCCTGGAGCCAAGGATCAACCCAAATGCTAACATCCGAACCCCTACCCACCAACTTTCGAGCCCCTTGAACTAAAATCGGACGAGCCTCGACTATGCTCCTCCAAATTAAGCTCGGCTTATCACCCATACCTGCCTCTAAAAAATTGTTATCCGGATAATAACAAGCTTTATAAACCCGAGCAACTAATGAATCCGGATTAGCTAAAAGCCTCCAACCTTGTTTTGCAACGAGAGCTAGATTAAATTGAAAAAGCTTACGAAAACCCATACCACCCATTTTTTTAGGTAAACATAAGCTATCCCATGATTTCCAGTGAACTCCACTCCGACTCAAACCATCTTTTCCCCACCAAAAAGAATTTAACAATTTTTCAATATCTTTACAAAGGCCTTCTGGGAAGAGAAATAAGCTCATAGCATACGTTGGCAACGCTAGAAGCACAGACTTAATCATAACCTCCTTTCCTGCTCGAGAAAGAAACCGAGCCTTCCAACTTCGCAACCTACTTCGAACCATATCTTCAACAAATCCAAAGACCTCCGATCTATTCCGACCCACCACCGAAGGTAAGCCAAGATACTTGTCCGGTAAAGCCACCGAACTAACTCCCAAAACCGAGCAGGTAATAGCACAATCAACTTCCGGACATAATTTGCTAAAAGACAAAGAAGATTTATCAAAATTAATTTGTTGGCCAGACGCTTTCTCATAATCCGATAAACACGATTTAATAGCCTCTGCTTCCATTTGATTAGCCCGGAAAAAGAGATAGCTATCATCTGCAAAAAAGAGATGAGAAATAGTAGGAGCTGTACGTGCAATTTTACAACCATGAATAATACCACGAGCCTCTAAATCCGACAAATAAAGAGATAAACCCTCCGCACATATAATAAAGAGATACGGTGAAATTGGGTCCCCTTGTCTAAGACCCCGTTGAGGAATAATAGGACCCACAACCCTACTACCATGAACAACTGTGTATCGAACTTTGGTAACACATTGCATAACAAGCGTAACCCAACTCACAGGGAACCCCAGACGCAACATCATCTGCCGAAGAAACTCCCATTCAACTCGATCATAAGCCTTAGACATATCGAGCTTAAGAGCGGCAAAACCATTCTGAAGACGAGCCTTTTGATGCAAATAGTGATTAACTTCAAAAGCAAGCATTACATTGTCTGTTATCAACCTTCCCGGTATAAATGCACTCTGAGACGGAGAGATAACTAAATGCAGGACACGCTTCAGCCGATTAGCTATCATCTTAGAGACAATTTTGTAAATAACATTGCATAAGGCAATCAGACGCAAATCAGATAAAAGCTCAGGTCGGGACTTTTTCGGAATCAACACCACATTAGTATCATGAATATTATCAGGTAACACTCCAACTTCCAACCAGGACAAACAAGCCGAACAAACAGCAGGACCCACGATATCCCAATGCTTCTGATAGAAGCCCGGATTGAAGCCGTCAGGGCCCGGACTTTTATCAGGATGCATCGAAAAGATAGCAATTTTAACCTCATCTCGAGAAAACTCGCGAATTAACTCTTCACAGACAGAGGTAGGGAGTTTAGGAACTACCTTATCGAGCACTGCATCCATTTGACCACCACAGGAGGCGAAAAGATTAGAAAAATAATCATAGATTACACCATCAAGCCCTGTCTCCCAAGTACACCAATCCCCATTACTATCTCGGATCCGGTCAATCGTATTCTTCTTCCTCCTGTTACTTGCAGCCGTATGAAAAAATTTGGAATTAAGATCCCCATACTGTAGCCAAAGCTTCTTGGCTCGCTGCTGCCAATAAATCTCCTGTTGCAATAATAACGCATCTAAACGTTTCCGAGCCACCAACATAAGCTCCTGAGAAACTCTATCATCACGGTTTTTCAATCTAATAATATCCTCCCTACATTCACCAATATTCCGTTTGAAACGCTTCCGAAGATCCTCACCCCAATCGAACAAACTCTCCGCACAACTAGCTTGCCGATTCACTACATCTCCAGAAGAATTACAATTCCAAGCAGTAGAAACCCGTTCTCGACAATCTGGTTCCAACAACCACGCATTTTCGAATCTAAAGCGGCGCTTAACAAAAGCCTGCCGCTCAGTAGGACAAAGAACAAGAGCCGAGTGGTCTGAAGCATGAGCTTCCTCATTTAGAATTTTAGCAAATGGGAATAATTGTAACCAGCTCGATGAAGCGAAACCCCAATCAAGCCTTTCCTCCACACAATTATCTGAACCTCGACTTCTTTCCCACGTAAATTCATACCCGTGCATAGGAATTTCAAACAACTCACAATGGGAGATAGCATCATTAAAACCCATTAAAAGGCTAGGAGGGTGTCGTCGACCACCTCTTTTATCCCCGTGATGTAACATATCATTAAAATCACCAATCACAACCCAAGGTAACGAAGAAACACAAGCTAGAGATTTTAACAAATCCCAAGAAGCAGAACGACGAGCTCTTTCGGGAAACCCATAAAAACCGGTTAATCGATACTCCGGCAAACCTTGTAAAGACACACGAACATCAATGAAATTAGATGAAGAGCCAATCAAATTAACAACACCATTTGAATTCCACAAAAGAGCCAAACCACCACCACAGTTAATAGGATCAACAAAATAAAGGCCATCATAACAAAGCTTTTCTTTTATTAAATCAACCTTAGCACGATTACATTTAATTTCCATCAAAAAAATAAAATCTGGGCGGAATCTCAACACAAGATCCGTCAACATACGAACTGTACGAGGGTTGCCAATGCCTCGACAGTTCCAGCTAATGGTACTCATGAGCACTGGCGGGTCTGCTCCACAGAACCCGCCTTTACTCCGTTTTTTGACCCAGTAACAACATTGACATCACACTCCATAGGAAGGACCTTATCCCCAGTGCCATCAGAACCATGAATAACCACTTCTTGTCTGCGTCGTTTCCCATCCGAAACTATAATCCCATCCACCTCCCCCGTATCCTCAGAAGCAACACCCGTCGATTTCTCAAGTCTTTGAACCTGCTTCAAAACAGCCCCCTTTACCACTGCATTTCCCGAGGCAGCAACACCCGAGACCCCGCTGGAGCTAGGCGCCGACACCGGAGCAGTGTAAACCGGCGGCTTATCAAGAACATATTTGGATTGGGGAAACTGTTGGTAACGCTTGTTTGGAGCACGAAGCGCAGGACTGTAAGGACGGACAACGACTGCTGGATTGGGGTGTTCAAGGAGCTTCTCGCAATACTTATCAGCATGTCCTATCAATCCGCAGTAGAAACAAAACGTCGGCAAACGTTCATACTTAAAGTTAACCCATGACATATCCTCTTCCTTCAAACCAACTCTCATCTTCCGTTTCAAAGGTTTAAGAACATCCATAGAGACTCTGATTCTCATGTATTGACGTCGTCCACCGGTAAAATTATTCGCATCCGACTCAATGTACTTCCCAAAAAACTCCCCAATTCCTTCCGCCACTTTCTCAGACATAAACCCTAGAGGCAAATCATGCACCTGAACCCAAAATTCTGACATATTTAGTACCTCATCACCACGAATCTCTCCATTTGGGAGTTTAAGCAATATTAGCATGTGTTGCTCGTATGTCCACGGGCTACCTCTAATCACACGCTCTAATTCCCATGGATGGCCAAAATCAAAACGAAACAGATTTTGCCCTAGCTCTTCCATGTAAACACCCTTCTTTGGTAGCCACAAATCAGCAAGGATATTCTGCATATTATGTGTCTTTACATTCCGATCAGTCAACAAACGGCCCAGTAAACTCCATCTTTTCACCGGCGCCCTCACCACAGTATCTTCCTGTTGGAACAACATACCCGCACCATTTTCCTCCTCTAAAGTGAGATCAGCCGCACTATGAATTAAGCCTTCCATCATACACACAAGTAAACCAGATCAGATTAGAGACTAAGATTGTAGAGAAATGGAACGATAAAAACCCTAACCCTAAAACTCCTCAATAGGGACACATTCTCACCTTCTCACTTATCACAATTATCCATTTTAAAAATGAGCAATTTAGTTTTGAAATGTAATAATCGAGCTAAACTACTGGATAATGTATATTTAATTCATTCATTTAAAATAAAAAATAGCAACAGAAAATTACGCAACCTACAATGTCAAACTTGTATTTTAATTCGGATTTAAGCCCAAACTTCAAATAGTGACACTTCACGATAATATATATTTGTGTCACAATCACTATGTGATATTTATTTAAATATTAGTGAGGTAAGCAAAATAATGAAAAAATGTCTTTGACAACATGTAATATTAAGGTTTTGAAGTTGTTAATTTATTACATTGAAATATCTTTCAGAACATAATTGCAGGTTTTACTTAAATAATTAATCTTAGAGGTTTAAATATAAGATTATCATGTCGATAGTTACTGAGATTGCGGAAGATGGATTTGAAGCATGAATTTGTAATAACTTAAACATTGTAAAAAAGTTGATGTTCGGCCTCATATGTTCAAAAGAAAATTAAACACAAGTAAAACTTTTTTTTTAAAAAAAAATTTAACTTCTTTTAAATAAATATCCGGGTAAAAAAGAACAGAGAGTAGGCATCCCATTCTTTCTTTCTTTTTTTTTTTCGAAATTTAACTTCTAAGTCTCTATAATGCATGGAAAAAAAATGTATATATATGGTGAAGCACCTTGATTGTGATTTTTTTTTATTTGAATAATGGAGGAGACATATTGATCCATAATTTTCAACTTTATTAATATGTCATGATATATTATTTAAATATAAAAGATATGAATTGGACATGACTATTATATAGTTGGACTGTTTTCAAAGTCATTTTCTGATTGAAACGTATTAAAATTGATAGAAAAAAATTGATCTAGAATTTAGGTTGCAATCATCATTAGGTGGTTGACACTAATTAGAATATCATAATTTAATTTTTTTTAATTAATTAATTAATTGATATGTTTTAGATTTTTTTTTTCCTGTAAAGACGTCCACTGTTGATTGCAATTTTGTTTTGCAGATAGTTTACATCTCTATTAATGAATTGATCATGAAATTTTTTTCTATTTTCACATATGAGGGTCGAATTCCTGAACTTTTTAGTTAAAGGAAAAAGTTTTCATACCACTTTATCATAACTCCATGATTTTTCATAGATTGTAGTTAAAATATTTGTGTATATAAATTGTGTTGCCACTAATAAGAATATCCTCTAGTTAATGACTCTAGCTTCTTAATGCATTCGCGGGACAACATATTGTGATCCAAATGTTTAAGATATTTTATAATTTGATAGGAAAATGGAGATCTGAAAAGTTAAGCTGTTTTTAATCATGATATCAATTCTAACTCGAAGATTAGCTCCATGAAAAAATTAAACAAATGATTAACAAGTATTTGATGTGGGTGAATTAGAAGATTTATCGTCTCATCGACCGGAGCTTGAGCTTGAAATGAGATATTAATGAGTAATTTAGATTGAATCATTTATCGGCAATCCACCCAGCGATCAAGTTTAAAAGAAAAATAATAAAACGGTCCAAATGATAATAGAGAAAAGTTACGTTTTCTAGTTGACACATTCTATATATACAGTAAGATAGGCTTGCGAGTGCTAAACATTTACTTTTATTGGACCAAAAAGTTATAACTAATGTGAGACCCTCTAATAAGAGGCTACATGTGCCTTGTTACACATGAATCTTCTTAGGGATAAGTTTAAAAATAATGTTTGTGGTTTCGTGAATTTGCAATTAGAGGTCTGTGGTTTAACAATTTGCATATAAAGGTATATGGTATGAAGTTTTTTGCAAAATAAGGTATCCTAAATTACAACTTTACGTTTCAATTCCATTGAAGTATATTTCGTATTTTTTAAGAAAATGTACATGTACATATCGATAAAACATATCATTTAATGACATTTCCCATTCTCAAATCGAAATTATAAATCATATTATGGACGTTTTACGTTCTTTTATAACTTGACGATTTACCGACTAATTTGACGTTTGAGTTCATTTTACAACTTGCAATTCGATTTGAAGGATCAATATTTTGTCAATGTAGAGATATAAGTTGTTTAAAAGATAAAAATATAATCAAAACTTAATAATGTGATTTCGGATACTCTATTTTGTAAAAATATTTCATACCACATACCTCTATTTGCAAAACAAATCATACCACGTACCTCTGTTTAAAAACCGTTAAACCATAGACCCCTATTTGAAAATTGAGTAAACCACGAGCATTATTTTTAAACTTATCCCATCTTCTTAACTGACCTAGTAGAAATTTTTAATCTAAGTCCTAAATCAATTAAGGTTAAGATTCTATCTTCACATATATAGCCTTGTTTATTCATAGGTACATTCCCTTAACATTCGAGCTCTAAAAGTACTTTTTAACTTTGTTCTTAATCTTTGCTGACTCATGCATCAAAGTGAGGTCGCGGAGCCTCTCTTTAGCTTACATTTGTTATTTTGAAGGAAAGTCGAATTTACGTGTGGAGTCAATATTAGTTTAAGCCACCTAGCAACTCCATTTATTGATGAACTAAAAACACATAGTGTGATGGGCTCGTGTTATGCACGCTTCAAACCCAAGACACATTCATGTGAAGTGTGAATTATAAATTAGGGTAATTTCCGAAAAAATTCCTTGTGTATTAATTTTGTCAAAAAAGTGTATGTGTTTATTTTTTTTGACAAAATGAGGATTGTATTTATCTCTGTTAAACAAAAAAGGAAAAATAATTGACGGTGTTAAATGTGATAGCGTGACAAGGAGTATTTTGGTCTTAATTTATGGGTTATGATATAAAAAACTCATTTCTTACACTTTAAAGTTGTAAACACATGAATGTTTAAGAAATTTATCAATAAATAAAGACCAAAAACCCATTGCCATATCATCACATTTTTCACCGTTAATGATTTTTTCGCCTTTTGAATAACGGTAATAAACACAATCCTCATATTGTCAAAAAAATAAACACAAATATCTTTTTACAAAATCGGTAAACACAAAAGTTTTTTTCAAAAACTATCTTATAAATTAATATATAAACTATAATTGGGCCTTAATTATAGGCTCGAATTTTTGGTTAAATCACTTATTCCATGCTAATGGAACAGTCCCATTCAATTGGTGAGTGACTCTCTAAATTAATTTGGAGAGTCACCATTAGATCAAAGATATTTTCAATCTAATGGTCTTAATTAAGAAGAAATCACCATTAGATTGAAAATATCCTTAATCTAATGGTGACTCTCCAAATTAATTTGGAGAGTCACTCACCACTCGAATGAGACTGGCTAATGGAATCGTTTACAAACATATCCGGAAAAATATTGGAACAAGACTTTCAAAAACTTGAATAGGATTAGCAACTAATTATCACTAATTAGGAGTTAGGATTACGTGTGAGATTTTTCAAGTTTGCTAGTGCCTTTTAATGTGTGGATTGTATTTAGATGATGATGAGATAAAAATCTTGGTCTTAATATGTCTATTTAGCAATCATTTTCATAATAGAAAAAAAAGTTTTAAAACCATCATTGTATTTTGAGAAAAAATGAAAACAAAAGTTCCAACTTTAATTAAAACACGATCCATAGCTTATAACAAGTAATTATTAATATAATTATTATTTAAACAAAAACCTTTTTGGCAATTTGATAGATTTAGCCAATTTTCCATCAAAATAACTATGGAGGCATTATGTTCCTTAACCTTGTAAAACTATTTAATTTCGCTTTGAGGATAAAAAAAATGTTTCAAAAAAGAAATCGAACACTTAAATATAATGTATATCGACTAGTTAAGAAGTGGTAAAAAGCATATGTTTACTCCATCATAGTGTTATATATCAGCAAATAACTAATAATATATTTCTTTCGTATAAAATATGTTGGCCAGTCATAACTAATTAATGTTGATACATGTTATAATATTTTTATAAGATGATGTGCCCAAGAATTAAGACAATATGAAATAATTTTCTTAACATGATATATTTCATATAATTATCTTTTTGATAAGAATTTTATTTTAGTGCTTATTTCATGTAATAATCACAAATATGAAATAACTATCAAAACCCCCTATAATTAATATTAAAACAAATGAAAGGAGAAGTTAAACCCCATAAGAAAAAAATGTTAATGCCCAAAAATCATTGTAGATTATAACCCAATAGGGAAAACCAAGGCCTTATTTTTATCATCTATCAATTCTATTTTTGGGCTTTCTTTTGTTTTTGTTTTCTAAACTAAGCTGCCGAAATTATTTGACATTTTTTGAAGGCAATAACTTTTTTTTTTGAAACGTTTTTGAAGGCAATAAGTTAGGAGTTTCAGTAAAATCAAACTAAAAGAAAAAAAAATGTAGTGTTTTCAATAATAGATTTTAGGGAAAAGTTTAAAAAAAATGCTCGTGGTTTCCAACTTTTGCAAATGAAGGTCTGTGGTTTCAGTGTTTGCAAATAAAGGTACGAGGTTTCATTCCGTTAGCAAATAAAGGTACGGTCACTAACACCGTTTATTTTCGGTGACGTGGCACTTTGACCACAGTTTGACCAAAGGGTAATTTCGTCATTAATAAAAAAATAAAAAAAACAAAAGTAAAAAAAATGTTTGTGGTTTGGTTTTTTTGCAAATAACAGTCCGTGGTTTGATATTTTATTAAAAAATATGTATGAAGTTTGATTTAATTAAAAAAAACAAATTAAAAATTACCAACAAATATTATTGAAAAAAACAAAACAACAAATTTTCTTATAATGTTTTCGGGTATTTTGAATTCATAGAATTTTCATGAATTTGGGTATTTTCTTTTTTTGAAGGAATTTTAATTTGTTTGAATGAACATTAATGAAAATTTGTTGTTTTGTTTTTTACAAGAATATTTGTTGGTAGTTTTTAATTTATAAATTAGTCGAAAACCGTATTTGGTAATTAAATCAAACCTCATACCTTTTTTAATAAAATATCAAACCACGGCTGTTATTTGCAAAAAAATCAAACCACAAACATTTTTTTAATTTTATTTTTTTTTATTTTTTTATTAATGATGAAATTACCCTTTGGTCAAACTGTGGTCAAAGTGCCACGTCACCGAAAATAAACGGTGTTAGTGACCGTACCTTTATTTGCTAACGGAATGAAACCTCGTACCTTTATTTGCAAACACTGAAACCACAGACCTTTATTTGCAAAAGTTGGAAACCACGAGTATTTTTTTAAAACTTTTCCCTAGATTTTACTATCTTTAGTTTTTACCAATACAAATAATTATTCTTGAATTCAATTTCTAATCTATATAGAAAATCATCGGTAGAAACAGAACGACATTATCGAACAAATTAATCCGACACAACAATAATAAGGATTAGTCTCCTAAACTCCTATCTTATACAGGAGTTAGGCCTAATCATTATACACTTGCTAGTGTTGTAAGTGCTGCTACAAATGTCTGTGACTTACATTTCGACCGAAGCATTCATTCTTGTGTATATAAACATGCGCTCCAACTTGATAACTCGGTTGGCAATGCATTGATCACAATGTACATGAAAAGGTGGATTGCTGCAAGATGGCATTTGAGTGTTTGAGTCGATGAAAGTTCGAGATTTAGTTTCTTGGAATGCCCTTTTGTCCGGGTTTCTGCAAGATGCTTTACTGCAGGTCTCGTGCCCAACATGTACACTTTTGTTAGCATTCTAAGGTCTTGTACAACCCTTTTGAATGTGTATTTCGGGAAGCAAGTGCATGCTCATATCATAAAAAACAGCCTTGACGCTAATGATTTTGTTGGGACAGTTCTCATTGACATGTATGCGAAAACTGGACGTATCGAAGGTGCAGATGTAGCTTTCCATAGGACAATGATGTCTACTCTAGGTGTTAAAAAGAACCTGGATGTAGCTGGACAGAGATCAACCAGTAACATGCCGAAACAGAAACTGTGTTTCATAACATCAGCTACAAAGAAAAGCAGGAACATCTCTACTATCACAGTGAAAGATTGGCTCTTGCTTTTTCCCTTATAAGCACCAACCCAATTAAACCAATCCGGATTTTTAAAATCTCCGCATTTGCGAGGATTGTCACGATGTTATGAAACTCATCTCAGAAACTACCAATCGTGTGTCATTATTATTCGTGACATCAAGTGTTTCCATCATTTTAAAGGCACTTGTACAACAATTGTCACGGGACCTTGTATATGAATGAATGTAGTACATATGTATACCTTGTTTTGAACAATTTGTTTGTTTACTGTACAGATGGAATCTCGGCATTGAACGCTTTGCATGACATTCTATAAGTGAATGTAGTAAGTGCTTACTTGATGCTGTGTGTTTTCCCAGGATAAACATATCTGACCTTAACTTATGTTCGAGGCATTGGTACTTGCTCTTCAAAAATTCAAGGTTACTGATGAGGATAAGTTCTGTATTGATCAATACGAACCTCTCCTTGCTTTCGCTCTAAGTTGCAGGATGCGTTCGTCACCAGCGGTGAGTATAAAGGGGGAACTCTCCTCCTTTTGATCGATTCAAGCATACTTTTCATCATAAGCACAATTGAAGTATTGAACTTGAAAAACAATCAAATTTCCAAGGGAAGGCCTTATTTAGAGCTATTGTATTGTAATTACAGCTTGTGTACTTTGAGCTGCATGAGATATATCCTGCCATACGTTGGGACGTTAAGATGATGCCTTCATAGATGAGCATCTGCATAGTTCAAGCAAATGCCCCCAATTGGTATCTGATCTGTTTGTGGTATATAATTTGTGTAAAACGTCACGTCGCTGAAGGGATAAAACACAACTTTTTGCACCAGCTTCCAAACTTGAGCAGTGACTACTCCACATTCAAAAAATAAATGCTCCACAGTTTCCTCTCCATTGTTGCATAAAACACACGATTTATTCATCTGGCTCTTTTAGCATCCCATAGGCACTCCGAATGGTATATTTCCCTCTTTTAGCATCCCATGCCAATCATATACCTGAAAGAGCTTTTAAAATCTTGTGAATAGTCTCTTCAGTTTAACATTTTTAACCCAAATAGCCCACAGAGATGACTTTGCCTGAACAAATGACAGCCTTGTTCCAACATTTTAAATCTTTAATGCCCAAACTACCTTCCTTTCTATCCATACAAATGTCCTTCCAAGCAACTAAACCACTACTACATTATTCGCCAGCCATAAAAGTTTCTACACCTAGAATCAATGGCTTTAATAATAGAAGCTGGGAGAAGAAAAACAGTCCCCCAAAAAACACGAATACTACGCAACACTGACATAATAAGTTGCACTCTCCCTGCATAAGATAAATGCTTAGATCCCCATGAATTGATCCGTGCCGTTATCTTATCAACTAGAACCATGCAGTGCTCCTTAGAAAGTTTACTAGATATCAATGGAAGCCCAAGGTATCTCACTGGTAACTTACGTTCAGCAAAAGGGATATGACCCAACAAAACATCTCTATTCTCCCCAGAAACTCCACTTGCGAAGACTTCGGTTTTCCTATCATTTACATACAGCCCCGAACACTGCCCAAACTCCCGGAGCACACGCAATAACAACTGAATATACATCTGATCAGCTTAACAAAACAAAAATAGGTCGTCAGCACAGCAGGGATGACTAAGTTTTAGTTCTTTACAACCCCAACAATGCTTATAAAAATAAGTACGGTTAAAACCATCTATCCCAGGAGCTTTGTCGTTGCCTATACTTCATAAAGCTGACTTGATCTCAGATTCAGACACCGGGAAACAAAGCATAGCAGATTCCTCAAGAGAAACACACTTCCCATACTCAAAAACTTCAGTCTCGCAATGTTTCCTATCAGACTGGTCAGTATTTAAATTTGTTAGCAATGGAGTTGTGCTTTAGTGTTGTTATGTTTGAATAAGCTAGGGAATAATGCTGGTAACTTTTAATTGCAATACAAGTTTTTGCTGTTATTGTTTGAATAAACTATATGTGCTTCGTGTTCATCAAACTAAGGAATTGTTTACTTTTGCTGCTGATTTCAGTAATTGATGAAAAGTATCATGTTGTGTATTTTTAACTGTTCAGTTGTATGGCGTTGGGATAATGAACACGAAGCACATATTAGTTTATTCAGGTTGGGATAATGATGTTCATTTTCTTATATCATATTACCTACATCGGATCCTTTGCAATATAATTTTATGCAGGTTGAAGCCTACAACACAGAGAGAGCATTACGCAAGATCAAGTGTCACTCTACTTCAGTTGCTGTCGATATTGGCGCTGCTGCTGGCACATCGACAGCAAGGAGTGGTGAGTACAAGAAGATACTAAGAGAAGGTTTGAGAAAGTTGTTATGCATATGGTTCGTGAGCTGTAATCTTTTAGAGGGGTACGTAATTGATGTATGAAATAAAGTTGTTATACAGAATATCTGAAAGCCTCTCTAGCATCACGTCACGTGGTATTGAACCTCTGCACTTTACTCTAAAGAAAATTGACCGTTTTAAAATATGCAGTTGATTTCAATGTGGAGATAGGTTTTTAGATGTTTTAGATCACAATGTGGTTTGATCTATTCGTGCAACATGCAGGAATAGCAAATAATAAACAAGCGAAGCACCAACCCTGACCAAGTACTGGAATCTGAAGATACAAAACCTGCCACTTTAGCTAGTGATGCATCTGAAAATGGACTTTGAACGGTGGGTGTACTATACTCGTGTTTTTATCGAGAGAACTGGGATATGCTGCAACCAAGAGCACAAAATGGAAACAAGAAGGTGATGGACTCTTAGCACAATGTTTGGTTTTACATTAATTGCCTTAGATGTTTCTACTCCAAGTCATTTTCTGTAAACTTTTAGGATGATTATTGCGTTAGAGATGCTATATTTTGTTTTCCCGCGACGTTTCCCTCGAATAGGAGGAAGAAGATTGGGGAGGCTGGTCATATTTTGGGTTTACTAGTTCAAATGTAAAGCTTTCTCGACAACATTTTCATGTCACAGAGACATGGTAAAAGAATAGAATTGTTTTACTGGGCTGTCATTTTGAGAGTTTTTTCCCGTCCTCCAAAACTTTTGCGATCATAGTAAGAATTTCTCATGCCAGACTGCCAGTCAGTCCTTGCTTTTTTGAATCCGCGATTTCGTGATCACTACAGACACGACAACATGATTTATAGGGAAGACCAACCAAATATAACTCGTTTGACTTTGTTATTATTTTTGTTGTTGCATATGACGTGTCTGATAGATTATAATTTTAGTTGCATTTATATCATATATAATCATAATCACATAAGATGAGATTATAACATTATATGATTTGTTCATAAGATGATATTTTTCTAGGATTAAAAGTAAAATGATTTGTTCATCACCCCATTGTTTTGTTCAGCCTAGCCTTCCATGGGTTGGGCTTGGATACCTGTAATTGTTGTTTATTCGGCCTGGTTCCAACTTGAATAAGTTTGAATAAAAGAGACCCCAATTCAAGATGGATTGGGTTTGGGATTTATCTCAAAACCCAAGCTCGGCCCGACCCGACTCGACTTGGTGTAAATAGTGTTTTATAGTACTTTTTCCCTATATTTTTAATGATATACTACTCTTTACTGTCTCAAATAAAGTTATCTTTTTAGTGACATCATATATTTTATATAACACTCGGGCTAAATACTATGGATATATTATTTGCTTTGGCTCAAATTCGTCACCATTGAGCCGTAAGGATTTAAAACGCGCTATGAATGAGTGGGAGTACTCTCAAGTTGTTGGACCTGAGCCCAAACCCCTCATCAATAAGGACACACCACAAGGTTAGAACTCTACAATTTGCGGTTTTACTACTTGTTATTGGTAGAAAAATAAAATTTCCATCAAAGAATGAAATGTGATTTTTCTATATATTTATTCAAAGGGTCATAAAATGAATGATTCAAGCAAAAGTATATAACATAAAATCAACAACCTCATGAGTGAGCCATGTTAGTATGGTAGACAAAGATTGCAAAAAGTTTCGAAAAAAGGGCCCTCCTATGTCTTTCAAAAGGTAGATTCAATGTATATATTGGTGTGTAATATTTTAGAAATAAAATACAGAAAAGATTTTAAAATTATAGGAAAAATAACAATTGACTGGACTGTTTATGTGTAAAATTATACAAATTTAACTTTACGGTATATAAAATTATATAATTATAATCTTGTTTAACAGTGCTTGACACATCATATTACACCAATTTAACAGTAACGCTTATGAAATGATGCTTGAATGAAAAGATAGAAGATTGGATTGGATGGTTGATCTTAAGTATTGAGTAAAATATATTGGAACTTTTAGAACCAAAACGAGTCTTTCACTGGATTGTTGTATTGTTTGTAAATGAACCGATAAAATTAAAAGTTTAAACTTATATTTAATGTTTAATATTAGCTAGTTTTGTCAAAATAATATCTCATATACCTCTAAATGCGTATATCATTAGCTTAAAACGTATATAAATAAACACATGTTATTGTGTGTTTAAGATCACTAAAATGAATGAGGTTTGGTATGCTCAATTTGTTGAAATTAAATACAAACTCACAAGTTTCTTTATCAAAAATGGAATTTCTAAAACATAACACAAATTTGATGATTGTCAATAGTGCAGTTCCTCGCTGAACAAAAAGATTCGAAACTATATGATAACATCCAAATTCGACCAGGATGTCATTTATTTAGGTAGATGGACTTTAGAAGGCCACATGATTTGGGCTTCAAGATGGATTATTTTTATATGGCTTAATACCTATCGAGCCCCCTAAACTTGTCAATTTTTTTCACTTTGCCACCCCAACTTAGATGACAACCTCTTAGCCACCTGAATTTGTAATTTTGTTTCACTTAGTCTCCTCAACTTGTCAAATATGATCCATTTTGCCTCTTTGTGCTGATGTGGCATAATATAAGTGGTTATAAAAAAATCATGCCACGTCAGCATAAAAGGGTCAAATATGTCACAATTGACAAGTTGAGGAGGCTAAGTGGAAATAAATTACAAGTTCAGGTGGCTAAGTGGAAAAAAACTACAAATTTAGGTGGCCAATAGATTGTCCATTAAATTCAGGTGGCAAAGTGAAAAAAATTGACAAGTTTAGGGGGCTCGATAGGTATTACGCCTTTTTATATCAACATAAAAGATAAAGATGATAGCAAAACCACATCACCATATTTTCAGAAAGGATTCCTAGGAAACTATTATTCCTTGCCTTTAAAGAAAATGGCAAAAAGGAAAAGATGTTTTCCTAGGGTAAGACGGACACGTCATGAAAATGTTATAAATACTCCTTGAAAGGTATCCACGTAGGTAAGTTATCGATCTCGTTATCAATCCCATTTCTCCTTTTTACACAAATTAACTTGATTGTCGGAGTGTATCCAGCTGAACCCAACAATGCCTCACTGTTATGTTTCCAGTCGGTGCACGACGAAGAGAAATCGGGTAAATATCACCAGGTTTATCATATGTTTTTAATTTTATCAACTTGATTTTCTTTGATGAAAGAAATTAAGAAAGAAAGAAAAGAAAGGGCAAATAACATATAGAGCAAAAGACAGACAATATATTTGTACAAAAGAGCAGTCACGAGTGAACAAGAGGAATAATTATTTTCTTCAACATCTTTCTCTACCAACAACATATAAAACAACCATTATTCACTGTCTCTACTTCACATAATTACAATCTTAATTGATTGTGTCATCAATTTAATTGGGATTTGTGCTCACAATTAACTATGTTTTTCTCATATGAAAATGAAATTGGTATTCAAAACACCGATTTATGATATATGTTGCATTAATTGAGAAAGTTACATCGAACGTTTTGGATGTAATATTATTAGATATGTCATATTTTAGAGTTAGGTGTGCTAGACGATGATTTTTGTTAATAATAAAACCCAATGATACTATCATATGTTTTTTATTTTTTTGCATTTGAAACCATTGTTTTGAATATTGGTTTGATGCACGATGCGACAACCCGATTATAAATAGAAGATGGAATTTCGAGCATCATTGTCTTGTAGACGGTACCGTGGAGGTTAAATTCACTAACTTCAAAATAAACACAAGCCTAAATTTATATATTTTCTCATTAGTAAATGAAAATATATCAGATATTAACAAATTTCAGACATGAAATTAAATATGTACCTTGAAGAAACATGTTCTTGAGTTTCTAAGAGTTGAAACAAAATATGGACTATGACATGACATGAAAATTTGTGACATTTTATATGAGGAAGAAAGAGAAGCAAATTGCAAAAGGTGTTTGAAGGAATAGAAGAGGGAGGCCTATGGGGTGACAGTGACTTAGATCATGGCCCATAATGGATAAAATCGATTGCGAGACATTCTACCATATTGGAATCAATATCTGTCTTAGTGTGTAACAAAATTTTAACCGGTCGTACTCACACGTCCTAATCCAAACTAATTGACCGAGTTTGGATTCTCTTTAAATCTATTTGGATTGAGTTTGAGATTTGCTTTTTAAGTCTTCGCCAAGAGTTGTCTGAGTGCGTTAAACTTGATAGCAAGCTTGACCGGGTTTTGGTTCGATAATTTATAGATGAAAGCTCAATGAATCTGGTTTTAACCAATTCAAACGTCTAATTTACTATTACTAGTAGATTAACAATCAACAATTCTTTTTGTACATCTTTTTCCTTTAGAAACTTAAATGATTGGTAGTTTTTAACCGCACAAAAAGAATAAAGGTAAAAAATGTGGCAAGTTATGGACAAAATATAAAAGGTTTTTAGCTTTTCAATGCCCACTTGTGAACATCATCATTTTGTGCTAGAATTTACTACTTTCTTTATCCCACTTTTTTGGTACTCCAAATTCTCCAAATTCAATAATACAATTTTCCATCAAAATAAATAAATAAATAAATACTATATGTTTATATATTTACTTACACTAAAAAATCAATCTAATAATATAGTCAAAAAAAAAAATCAATCTAATAATTAGTTCAGCCGAACCATATATCTATCTTGATTCTTGAATAGAGAAAAGAATTATACGAGTGTTAAAATGGATTTTCTTGTGTATATTAATGATTATATATATATATATGAATACAATAATACTAATATTAATTTCTATAATTGGAGATATTATGAATTTGAATCACATGTAGGTGGAAAATTTCTTTTGTTATAAATTCTAAGCATAATTTGCATAACTTTTTTTAAAAAAATAGTAATTACGTCTCCGACTCATAGTTTTAGTAAATCATATATATTTTTGTGCCAGAAGTTGAGTATTTTGAGAAAAATACAACATAATTGAATTGTATATTTATATTATAAATCTTGTAATCAATTATACATAAGTTAAATAAAGTAATCTTACATAGATCAAGTAAATCAGATGTTTTAAGGACGGCGAGAGCCACTTAATTTTTATGACATTAAGATTAATATATGATCAAAGAATGCAGACTATAGCTCGGTCGTTTATAAAATATTTTTTGTTGCATTCGATTACTTAATGAAGTTGAGATTTGATCATTTATTCGTTTATATATTTTGTTATCTCGCTTCAATTTGAACACAAAATAATTATAACCAACATAACTTCATTAATATCACGAGCAACACAACATACTATATGTTTGAACAAACATTAAATATTGGATACCATTTCAATATGTCTTGATTGAAATTAATAATTGAAGAACTTGAAGGTTATAACAAACCCTAGCCCTAATTTATATAAGTGTAGTTATTTGATCCACGAATCCAATGCCAATTTATGTTTTCTTGATTTTGACTTATGTTCCACATATAGTATGGGAATCTTGACTAATCCCTATTCCCATGTGATCGGTTTCAATTGCCACATTATTTTATTTTATTTTAAAAAAGAAAACATTAGAGATAAGATGGAAAATTAACTCTATTCTATATATATATATATATATATATATATATATATATATATATATATATATATACTTATGGATTGGGTCGAGTCAAGCCTAACCGCGGAATCAAATTGAATCCAACTAAATTGATCTTTCCAAACAAATCTCAAGCCCAATCTATGAAAGACGGACTTGGACGAGAAAACGAGATGTTTCAAACATGTCGACCTTAACTCAATGTCATCGAATTAAACATGATTCTTTCCCCTTTTTTTTCTTTGGAGAGACGCTAAACATTAAAGTTTAATTTTTAAAAATCCAAATTTTAGGGGGCCACGATATTCAGAATGAGATAGCATAAGCAAGGAGCAACTTTAAAAAATAGGACCATAGAAAAAAAAACTCAATTTCGTATAAATGGAATATGTTATGATAGATTATATATTACCATATACACGTTTTGTTATTTGTTAAAATTTCATCTTGATTTACATGTTGAACCTTTTAATCTAACTATATCGAACAATTATGAGAGGGCATGCTTGAACTGAATCTCGTAGGTTGAAAATGGAGAAATAATGTTTCTAACTTAACAGTATGACATATAACCTAGACAAATATGATTCTACATTAGAGCTCTCTAAAATCTTTAACATTTTTATTTATAGGTTAATGGTTTACTAGAACTGTTATATATCATTCATATAGTTCATATCACACGATTGAGACCGGTATATGTGAGTACCTAAGACCAGTATCCTCACTAATACAATGATGTTCAGGCTTAATCACAATTAAGTGTTTCTCATATTTAGTCGGAATTCATGAACATAGGATCTCTTTGTACAAATTACGACTCTTTAACAGCAATTAGTATCACAAGATTAAATAATTTCACCCGAACTTTCTTGTTTGAAAGAAGAAAATAACCCATCTTCAAATAAAAACAAAAATATTCTCATTATTATTCGTCTGTTTCCATTGATGAGGCGTTGAAAATAATTAGTAATCAGCTTTTTCATGAAGTTTGTTCTCTGTGGTACCAAAAAATAACTCTTTTTTCTAGAGAGATAAACAAAAACAAACAAACATATATTTGTACAACAGTCACGAGATCTGGACTGAGCAAGAATAATTATTCTCGTCAACCCAACTAAAACAACATGTAATAAAACAACTTATAAACTTATCCATAAATTGAGAGACGGAGATAAAAGGAGAATTGAGGACACACTTATCGTTGAAAAGTGCTGAAAATTTATAAAAACTATACAATGCGAAAGTATAAATTTAATATCAAAATCACATGTTGTGGATATAGGACTAAATTTGTGACTTAAATTAATAATCATAACATTCTTTTTTGAATTTCTTACAAGTAAGATCATTAATAGTATATTTGGAAATCAACTTAAAGCTCAGGAGGGATAGACAAGGAAGGAGAAGATGAGTTGGGTGGAAAAGGGAAAGGGTAAATTATGAACTCTATATGAATTAATTTCAATATAGAGTTCATAAATGAAAAAAACCTAGAGAAAATAAAAAGAAAATTGGGTCTTACAAGGTCAAGAAAAGGTCTTACAAGGTCAAGAAGATTGATTAAAAAACAAAAAATTAGAAAAACAACAGACCGAGAACATAGAAGATGAAAAGCTCAGATAGGATAGCACCAAGATCAACATGAAGAATTGGTCAAATTTGTAACTTTTTCAGAGTTTTCAGCTCCATTTGAGGTTGATTTCTTGATGATTTCATAATCTTCTTGAAGAATATCATACCCTAAGGGAGAATCTTCTTTGGGATGTGGAGGATTCAAGTGGGAGAACTTGTTGTTCTTGAGTTTCACCATGGTGAAAGTAGGTGAAATTCAGGTGAAAGTGAGTGAAATTGAGGTGAAAGAAAAAGAGATGCAAATGGAAGGAGTTTATAGGGAGAGAAGAGAGGGTATAGTGGGCTGACAGTGACATCATCAAGGCCCAGAAAGAATAAACCGACTGACTATGATGTCATTTGCCTGCCCGCCGGAGATGACCCACCACCGCCGGAGCTGCCCGGCCGACCCTCCAAACTTAGGGTAATTATGGGTGGCTACAAGTACTTTTTGTATCTTATTACCTTCCTCCCGAAAGGTCAAGTTATATAGTGGATTGGGTAAATGAGAAATATTTTAATGTGATCCCATATCAACTCATTTTGGATATTTACTAGTCGATGCATTCGATAAAGGTGTTCGATATTTCACTACTTTAATAGTTTGTGGTTCAATTGAGAAAATGAGAGATATTTTACTATGATCTACATTATTTAAAAGTTGACACATTTAAATAAAGGTACTGATATCTCACTATTGCAATGAGATTGAATACAATGATAGATATTTTATTTTGATGGAGTTTATATATATGTTCTATAAAGGTATCGATATTTTACTACTTTGATGGTATATGGTAAGATTGGTTTAGGAGTTAGATATATTCGATAAGAGTTGTAATATTTCACTACTTTAGCGGTCCAATATCAAATTCTTCCTAAATTACTCTAGAGGTGTTTATAATTCTGTTATTGTTTGGGATTAAGTGCTTATGGGCTTCTCAAAAGTTTTTGATATGTTAGTAATTTCATTAGTAATAATATATTAGTAGTCTAGGATCGATTTGGGTCATAGATAATTTTCGAATTTTAATGGTTAATATCAGTTTGATCAGAGGTAATTGTATAATTTTTGTAAATTGGCACAAGTTATCACTAAATTTAACGAATGATAGTATAAAGTGGGAGAAATTCGAGTCTATTCTATTTTTTTATCGAAATTAATGATAGAACATTTAGTTGAAAAAATACTTTCCATATCTTGTACTCTTTCATTTTTCATCCATACATAAGACAAAAATAAATAAATCACATTCATCAATGGTATAAAATTCAAATTCGTGCACAATATAAAAATTTCACTATAAGTGAATATCAACAGTAGTGAAATTCACATTTTATAGTAAAAAATAATGTAGTTTTATTAGTGAAACTAATTAGAATTCAGAAAAAAAAATTAACGTATTTAAAAAGATAAATTAGATCAATAAGATTCAGGATTAATTAATAAAAATAATCTGGACTAATTTCAGAAGGTACAAAATGAAAAAGGCCATATTGTTTGTACCAATAATAGTGATACTATAAAGGAAATGGGAAAAATATAAATCCAGAGTCAGAATCAATAAGACAAAACAAAAGCATAGTATTAATTACATACTTGTATTTTTATGAATTATTTTGTACCAAATTTACTTCAATTTTTAAATTTTAATTTCCTTGTTTGCTACGAGTACAATGAGCAGCAGGGCATTAACTGTGGCCTTCTGATTTGCCAGGTGGCAGCTTTTTGGCCATTGATTCAATTGGATCAGTCTGCCCGTGTGATTCTTATCATATTTAAGAATTTTTGTATTATAAGAGGTAAGTGTTATAAATTTTTTCTGTTGGACCATTTTGTATATAGAAATAAAGAGAAATAAATAGTGCTTCGTCAATAAGGAGAATTTAAATACATGCATATTGTGTTTAGAAAGACTTAATACACAGTTTTAGGTACCTTAACTTAACAGAAAAAACTACTCCGTAATTTACTTCTCAATTTATACAATATCTTATTAGTCCTTGCATTTTCAACTACAAAGCTAGTTATGCCAATTGGCAAAAATGAAATTTTTACTATTCAATATCAGAAAGAATATCACTAGAACATGCAGCTTGTCAAGCTACATACAATGAGAGACGGTAAAGGAGTAATAATCGGTTGACGAAGTATTGAATAAAGTTTTGACAGTTTGGCTTCACAAATCAATCAGAAGACAATATGTCAGTTGCAAATATATTAAGATATATGTGGAATGTCGTGCTCGATTCATGAGAATGATGAGCTAACGCCATACTAATTATAACCGCCTTAATATCTAACTAGCTTTATGTGTGACATATGTCTTGAACGCATCAATCTACCTTTTTGTTGTACAAATAATAGTATCTCAGCTAGAAAATATAGCTTAACGTCTACTTTCAAATTGATTTTGTTATATTTTCTATTTTCATTTCTAACTTGAGATCAAAATGAAATCACCATTAAATAGGATGTCTTAAATTACCATTTGTTTATCTTATTTCAGGTTCATGCCACCCCAAACGCATCTCACAAACAGACTTCTTTTTTTGATAAAATTTTCAATTTCCGTTTAAAAATATCAAGTCTTATAAGTGGATTTTTTTTGGATTAAAATTTTATATATATAAAAATTCTAATCAATATCAGAAGTAAAGGGGCGTTTGTTTCTTTGTTTCGAAGTTGTCTTTTGCCTTTTCACCTCAAAAAGCAGTTGTTTTGGTGTTTGATTAGGAATTAATAAACGCTGTTTTTTGCATTCAAGGTGAAAAACAACTGCTTTTTCAAGAAGCAACAGATTACTGTTTTTCCAAAAAAAAAATACTGCAGATCTAATTTTACTTTATTATCCTTGTTTTACATTAATAAATTTTTTTATATATGTCCAAATTTGTCATTTTATATTCTAACAGCAACAATTAATTATAATTTTACCAAACACTAATAATCAAACAGCAAAACGCAAACAATAAAATGCAACAGCGAACTGCTAACAGAAGCAGCAAACAGCAAACAGGAAAAGTTGTACCAAACAGACCCTAAAGAACTTAAAGCTCAAAACCATTAAAGTCATCCTTAATTATTGGTAGAGAAATTTTTGATTCATCCACATCACTAATATGTATTTATTTGAGGTGAAAATCTACAAATGAAAGTAAAACAAAAGATTGCCGTAACTAGGATACCCTTCCTGCTAAGCAAAATCAAAATCAATAAATTATTAACATCGTAAAGTATATAATTAAGACAGCTGGAATAGGGCATAAAAATGGAGACAATGGGAATCTAGGTAATTGAAAAAACAAAATTAATTATCAAATTCAAGAATTTTGTGCATAAACATTTTTGTATAGTTTTTAAAATGTGCTTAATTCAAGATATTGTACTAATATTAATGTATATTATATAGTTTGTGGAAATTAATCATCACAGTCTTCTAAATTTAGTCAAAATAATAATCTTTATTCACCATCTCCAATTCCTTGGCCTGCGTTTTCAAACACATACATAAACATTGTTATAAACAAAAATTTGCATGGTTGTTTAGGCCCAATGTTAATTAGAATGAGAATTTGATTTGATCTTATCTGATTTAATTGTTTAGGGCGTTTAAAATTTGACTCGTATCTAAATAGTTTTCTGATTAAGTTTATGTTCTTTTTGAGTTATATTTGGCGAATTTTAGTTTAGTTCAGTTCAACAATTCAGCAAAATTCATTAGACATTCGACGAATAATTCAGTTTAGTTCGTTCAGTTTTTTAGTTCAGTTTAATTAAGTTTTTTAACCAAAAGGAACAGTGCATAATCATGATTAGTCGTTAATGGACCTTGAACACCGGCTATCGTCTAAAGTCTTTTACTACATTATACATATATATTAATTGTACGGATTTGTTTAGATATATATATAAAATTATGATAAAGTTAAAAAAAAAATTCTACGGTTTCATTTATTTTAAGAAAGAGGATTTTAGTTTTCTTTTTGTCAGAATGAGGAGTGATGTTTCACATTTTAACAAAATGAGTATTTTTTTTATTTTCACTATTAAAATTATGACGACATAAAAAATGATCTAAAAATTTAGATGGTGTTTGGTGAAGAAAAATAAAGTTCATATTTAAAGAGAGAAAAATCTAAAATTATAATTTTTAAAAATTTAAAATGTATTTCTATAAAAGATATGATATTTAATTTTTGAAATATGTCATTTTAGAATTGTTAACGTGTAAATTTAAAATGTCATATTTTTACAAAAGTTGTGAAATTTCGATCCTCAAAAGTGAATCATAGTTTTCCTTTTTTAAATTAAGTGAACTAAGGAATTTTATGTTTTAAATTTTACCCTAAAAATTATAGAGAATTGTAGCAACTCTATTTTATTTTTAATAACTGGAAGACCTTTTATGTAATTAATCATTGAATTATATAGGGAAATTCTAGGGTCACTTTGTTTTTCACAAAGTAACCATTACTTTGTTTTATCCACCATTAGATCATGGGTTAAAACCTAATCTAATGGTGGATAGGACAAAGTACAAACAAAGTAGAGGAAAAACAAAGTGACCATTATTTATTTTATTTTTTTGATAAGAATTATATAGTTTATATTTGAACATGTTCAGGTTTGATTTGACTATTTTGTCAATTAAAGTTTGATGTGTAAAAGTAAAACCTATAATCTTTCTTAATTTAATTATTTATTGACCGATTGGAGGTTTGTATTATCATAAACATAATATAGCAAACTGACAAAAAATTAATCTTGGAAGCCGGTGACCGGCCGGCGTGCAATTCTGATTTGCCCTTATCAAGAAATTAAGTCCTAACTTGTAATTTTTTACTTTGATTTTTTATTTTTGTAGCAACAAACAATCCAATGAATTGGTGGTAAACTTAATTTAATTTGTCAAGTCTCCGACTAGAATCCAAAGCTATAAGTTAGTTTACACTCAATTTTCACAAACCATTTACGAGAAAAACTGTTTGTACCGTTAGAAACTTTGTTCCATGCATAATTTAACGGGATATTCTATGGTCACTTTGTTTTCACAAAGTAATCATTACTTTGTTTTGTCAACCATTGGATCATGAGTTAAAAACTAATCCAATGGTGAAAAAGACAAAGTATAGACAAAGTAAGGGAAAAACAAAGTGACCATGGCCTACACCTAATTTAACATTTACACTTGTGATTTTTTATAATTTGACATCTCAAATTTACTTTAACTGTCCTAATTTTAGTTTGTAGACTTTTCATAATTGCGATTTTTCATTTATTTTTAAAAGAACCAGATTGAACCATAATTTTAGTTTGTAGACTTTTCATAATTGCGATTTAAATGACTTTACCACTTGGTTAAAGTCCAATTGCTACATCCACCAATGTGTACTAGAGAGATCATGGATCGAATCCCACTCCTTACAAATTTTAAAAAAAAAAAAAAGAAAAAAAAAACAAAGGTTAAGTGACTTTATGCTAAATTTTGAATTTGAGTGACTATAAGGTTAGTATGAATAAGGTTAATTGTTTTCTTAGATATGACTCATAATGTCTTAAGGGGTTTATCCGAAGTGGAGCGGAGCAAACACATAATATATATGGAAGAAGTTGGAAACATAGTTTATGTCGAAAACCCTAATGAATAAACTGTATCTCAAACATCGGTTGTATGGGATGAAGATGCATAAGGGCAACGTTCTAGGACAACACGTGAACGCCTTCAATCATATTGTCTCAAATCTAGCCTAGCTCGAGGTAGCCATTGAAGATGAGGACAAAGCGATGATTTTGATGTTTTTGTTGCCTCCTTCCTACGAACATATGGTGACTACTCTGACATATGGAAAAGAAAGTATCAAAGTTGAAGAGATCACTAGAGTACAATTGGCTCATAACCAACAAAAGCAGAATTCAGCAGAGACATCATCTCAAAGTGATAGTTTATATATTAAGGGTGGCCAGGATCGTGGAAGAAGGAATAACATGGATCAATCTGGAAAATAAAACTATAAATCGAAGTCAATGGGTAAAAAAACTTTTTAGTTCTGCAATTATAGACCGAAGTTAAGGGGTAAAGGAACTATTCAGTGCTACAAGTGCAAGTAATAGGGGATCACATTAAAAGGACATGCCTGATGGTGAAGAATCAGGCTAAAGGTAAAGAATGGTAGTACATCTAATTCTGTAAAAACATGATGCTAAATGACAACTCAAATGGTGACGACGGTGATATACCCAGTTGCGACTACTCATATGGCATATGCATGAATTCTTGATTCAGGTTGTTCTTATCATATTACTCTTAACAATGATTGGTTTACCACATACATGTCAGTTAATTATGGATGTGTCTATTTGGATGATGATAAATATTGCAATATTGCTTGTATTTGTGATGTCATAATTAGGGTACATCATGGTATTGTTTAGGACTTCAATTGATGTTAGAATAACTTTCGATGTAAGAAACATCTGATTTTTATGGGTATTTTACATAATAATGATTTTAATCCTAAAGCAGATGAGGATAGAGATACCATTAAAATTGTAAAAGGTGCATTGATTGTTATGAATGGGAAATTGACTGCTGGAAGTATATATAAACTATTAGGAAATACAATTGTAGGTGGAGTTCAATATGTTGAGTCTCTTGATGATAATACAAAATTGTAGCATATGCGTATTGGACATCTGAACATGAAATGGATGAGTTACATAAAAGAAATCTGTTGCATGATGTTAAAAGTTGCAAGTTAGATTTCTGTAAATTTTGTGTCTTTGGGAAGTAGACAAAAGTTAGTTTTGTGACTGAAAAACACACAACTTAAGGTATTCTTGATTATGTGTATTTTGATGTATATGGTCATGTCAAAGAGCATTCATTGGCTGGATTTGTGTATTATGTTACTTTTACTGATGATTTTTCTAGGAAAGTTTGGGTATATTTCTTGAAACATAAATATGAAGTTTTTGCCAAGTTTAAATTGTTGAAAGCTAAGGTGGAGAATCAAACATGAAAAAAAATCAAGTATTTGTGGTCTAACAATGACATAGAAAACATAGATTTGCAGTTCATCAAGTTCTGTGAGGAGCATGGGATTCAAAGGCACTTCACAGTGCGTAAGTCACCACAACAGAATGGTGTTGCTAAAAGGATGAATCGGGCTTTGACTGAAAGAGCTAGATGTTTGAGGCTGAATGCAGGGCTTCCTAAGCGTTTCTAGACAGAGGCAGTGAGCATAACATGTTATCTTATCAACAGATTAGCAAAAGCATCTTTGGGAGGAAAAAGTCCAGAAGAGGTATTGACTAATAATGATATTGATTTTGATCACTTGCTTTTTTTTTGCCCTGCCTATGTGCATGTACCTGGAGAAAAAAGGTCAAAATTGGATGCAAAATCAAATTAGTGCATTTACATGAAAGGTTGTCAAAGGCTACAAATATCGGGATCCAGTTGACAAGAAGATGGTGATTAGGAGAGATGCAATTTTTGATGAGAAGTCTATGTTGCAGCAAAATAAGGACAAGATGCAGATTGAGTCAAAACAAATTCCAGCATAAGCAGTTGAAAGAGGTGAAAGCTCGAGTTCAACATCAGGTGGTTCCAACACCACATATTTGCTAGACTATAATTTGACCAGAGATAGACAGATCACACAAAATGTTAAAGCTCTAACCAGATTTCGGTTTAAAGACATGGTCTCTTATGCACTTCATGTTGGTAGTGATGATACAACCACCTTCAAGGAGCAATCACTAGCCGGGAGAAAGAAGGATGGATGAGTGCAATGGTAGAGAAAATGGAGTCTTTACAGAAGAATCAGACTTGAGAGTTGGCTCGACTTCTAGAAGGAATGAAAGCTCTTCGATGCATGTGGTTTTCAAGAAGAAGCATACAGTATCAGAAAAGGAGGGGGAGAAATTCAATGCTCGGTTAGTAGCCAAAGGTTTTACACAGGTGAAAGGAGTGGATTATGATGAGATCTTCTCTCTTTTGGTTCAACAGATTTCAATCAGGGAAATATTTGCTCTTGTTTCCACTCAAGATTTGCATTTAGAGCCGATAGATGTTAAAACTGGTTTCTCGCATGGTTATTTGGAGGAGAAGAATTATATGCAATAACCTGAAGGTTTCATTCAGCCTGACCATGAGCATTTGGTTTGCAAGTTGAAGAAATCTTTATATGGACTCAAGCAGGCCCCAAAGCAGTGGTATAAATGGTTTGATTCCTACATGATTCAGGATGACTACAAGCGATGTGAGTATGATTGTTGTGTGTATGTTAAAAACTTTGCTGATGGTTCTTCTATTTTTTCTGCTAATGTGTGTAGATGACATGTTAATTGCTTCTAAGAATATGGATGATGTTGTTGGTTTGAAAGCTTTGTTGATCCATGAATTTGATAAGAACATTCTTGGGATGGAGATTCGCAGAGATAGAAGCAAAAGGAAACTGTGGTTAACTCAACAAGGTTATGTTGAGAAGGTGTTAAACATATTCACTATGAGCAATGCAAAGCCTATGAGCACTCCATTAGCAAATCACTTTCAGCTTTCTGAAGAACAGTGCCCTGGAACAAACGAGGAAATGGAAGATATGGCTAAGGTTCATTATTCTAATGCAGGTGGGTGTTTGATGTACTGTATGGTATGCACTCGTCCTAATTTAGCTGATGTTGTTAGTCAAGTTTGTAAATACATGTCTAAACCAAGAAGGCAACATTGGGTGGCAGTCAAGTGGATCTTCAAGTATTTGAAAGGTTTTGTTGGACATGGCTTATTGTTTGGCGGTCAACATGGTGATTCGATGGTTGAAGGATGTGAATACAGATTATGTCGGTGATCTGGATAATAGGAGGTCTACGACTTGGTATGTAGTTACTCTAGACGAAAGACCTATTTGTTGGAAGTCAATTCTTCAATTTATCGTTGCATTGTCTACAACTGAAGCAGAGTATATGGAGAGATAGTTGAAGCTACAAAGGAAGCATTATGGTTGAACTGTTCATGTTAAGGAATTGGATGTTCAACAAAGTTGAGTTGAATTACATTGTGACAATAAGAGTATCATTTATTTGGCAAAAAATTAGGTATACCATGCTAGAACCAAGCACGTCTGTTAGGTATTACAAGATCTAAGAGTTAATTTCATTTGGGGAGATATTATTACTAAAGGTTCATACTTAAGAGAATGTAGCTTACATGTTGACCAAACCAGTTACTATTGAAAAGTTTAAATACTGTTAAGATTTGTTAGACATTCGCAGTTTTTAAAAATATGAAGTAGCTCGGTCAATATTATAAGCCATATCTAACGATAACAAATTCCGGTCTCACAAGAAATAATGGATGACCTTTACACCCCTTCCTCCACAACTAACTTGAATAATTGTTGAATTAATCGGCAAAAAAGTTGTCAATATTCCCCACAGATGGAGGTATATTTGGGCTCATAATGCAAATGGGTCCCCAATATTTATATAAGTTACCTTAATATGTATAAGTGCCCTACATTTGGTTCCCATTCCTTGCCCATACTATGTGCCTTTTTGAGTCACTATTTTGCACATTTATTACTCTATTCACTTTATTTTCTAACCCATTTCCTTTATGTCCCTTTTATTGGGGCCAAAACTTTATGGGCCAATTTATTTTTCTTTATACTAGAATGACCTCATTTCATGCCAATCCACAGAGCTTATATTTGATGTTAACTTTTCATAAAAATTTAGTTCCCAAGTCCGTAATTACTTTAACATTCATGATATTTATGCTCAATTGTAAACGTACAAAAAGAATTCAATCTGTAAGTGTAGTTTTACTCCTAATTTCTTAAGTGATATAATTGAGGTTATAACATTGACAAACTTGGTTCATTTGATACACCATTAACACAATGCTCTCCTTAAGCACGAGTATTTGCGATATCTTTTTCACTGAAAACTTGAGTACTCTATCAAGTTTGATTACCTGAAAAATCTATTCTAAGATTGCAAAAACAACATGCGAAAATCTTACTTCCCGAATCAATAAATACATATAGTAAAAAATATGTGAATAAAAATATTTGAATCTTTAAATAATATATATAAATCTTAATTATCACTACAGTAATGTTAACATTGTGTCAATATTTATAAATTTTCGTAAACATTTTATACATGTTGATGTTTTTACTCCGACACTCATAAAATGATGCGTGTGCATAAGAGCATGGTTGTAAAATAGCTTATCTGTTATGCCAAAATCATCATCCTCATATAATATATTCCACACTCTATTATAACATTTATAACATTCAATTTTGTACCGATTACAAAAATGATGAAAATGCATCAAGATATAGACTTGAGAAATTGCATATATATAGCTAGGGCTAGGTGATGTGACCAATGAGAGCATGGTAAAATTAAATCAGAATAAAACCATTAACAAGAATGTTGGGACAAGGAATCCCTAAAAATACTAGGAACACATGTGTTTTGATGTATTGATGGTCTAGTGTTGGATAAAAGGCAACTATAGTGACTGAACTTTGGTTATCATTTACCTATAGATAGCAAACTTTAATTTGTGTTGTAAAATACTAACTAAATGTTGATTTTGTCCTACTGAAATAATTGTTATGAATTTCCGACATTGATGGATATGCATGACTTTGATATGAGAGAGTTGTGTTTGATTCGGTGTGATTGCGTGTTCGTTTCATGAATATCACATATACACTAAAAATATTGGAATAACGATATATAAACAATAAAAAACTGAAGTCTTAAGATGCTTCTCAATTAACGACGAGAATAATCAAGAACTAAAGATAAGAGCACAAGAACAAGAAGGAAAATTAAGAACTAGCTAACAAAGTCAATAATGATCAGACAATTTCCTTATATTCGTCTTGTATTATCTTTATTACTGATATAATATAATAATAGACCGACATTACATGTTATATACTCTAAATATATATGTTGAGTAAAAATGATTTGTTGAGAAGATTCACTAAACTTTACACTAGTGACATAAAATAATTTTAGTAGTGACAATAATTAAATTTTGTCCAAAGTTTTGCGATCTTGGATGATTCTTTAAGCAGGAAAAGAAAATCATGCATGAAGCAACATTGATCTGTTTTAGATTAAGCAAGTATGATGAAATTCTTTTTGCATCACCAAATCAGGAAAAATAATCATTTAATTTTAGTATTATATTTATTATAAATACTAATTAAAATTGTTTGTAGCCATTGAAGAATAATAAGAACAAAACCTGCAAAAGATTGTTGCAGAGTGTGTGAATTAATATATTTGATTTTTGTTTGGTGGTCCACCTGCACCTCCCTGCTATAATTATAATGCTCCCACTTAATTTTATTACATAAAACCCTCAAAAAAAAATAAAAAATTATTACATAAATTTTTATAAATTTTTTTGCTTGTAAAAATTAAATTTTATTAAGTCCAACATGTGAGGTCTCAGTCCAATATGCTGAAAAAATAGTTACAATTAAGAATAAGGGACAAAATATACCATCAATATTGTGAGTTTGTTAATGTTGATGTTATAAATTGAGAACCTAACATTTGATCCAATTTCAAATATTATAAAATAGGTTTTCTTTTTTCTCTATTATGAATTTTATAATTTTGTATACTAATGTGTCAAATATCACTCACGGGAGTCAATGTTATCTTATTTGTAGTTAGAGTTGTGAAGATCAACGATTGTTTTCTTTTTTCATTATTGAGTAAGATGATGCTATTGAGAAGAAATGCAATCATGTAGCTCATGAGCTTGCTAAATGAGTTATTTATCTATATTCTCATATTTGTTTCATTGAAGAAGCAATTATTCTTATTGCTGGTTAATGAATGAAGTTTTTCTATATGAATGTCACGAGTACAAATTCAAACAGTTTAAATCTCATCTTTATTCGAATTTTTATCACATGTTTTATATGAATTAAATACAAAAATTCAACACTTCCACCAAGCTTAAAAACATTTTATCTTATAGTTTATTTTTAAATCAATTTTTTTTTTAAAAGTCATATTTTATACTAACTAATATGATGGACTTAAACATACATTGAAAGAGCGATACATTTATATAAAAAAAAACACATCTTTCACTAAATCGTTAAAAATAACGATTTCGATGCATGCAACACTTAGACATTAAATACAAACAAACAACAAAAGTAAAAACATTAGATACAAGCTTGTGTCCTCTATTAATTTCTTTTCAAAAACAAATTTTAATTCAAGAAATTAAATCAAAGATCATGCTCATTTATATTTAATGTTCATAAGCAATCAAGAAACTCTCTACAAATAAAACTCTTTTAACTATTTATGTGAAGCACAAATCCCATTGGGTAGGGAGCAAAATTCTTTGTACGCGACTTAAATATGCGACGAAATATTGTAAGTGACGGAGTAGCCTTGCCTCTACAATCCATCGAGACTCAACCCAATGTTGTTCAATCAGATTCAGAAGAATGACACGTGTAGATAAACATTATAAACAAATTCTTAAGACAAATGGTTGTTTGGAAAATTTTGTTGTATATGGTATTAAACGCTGAAGCATGTGTCTTGTGCATTCTCTATGATTGTGCTTCAATGGAATTGAAATGCCCCGACACAAAGACGTGTATTCAAGTCTTGCGAACAATATAAACCTGATTTAGTTTGTCTTGTTAAGCCAAAAGTTCGACTATCCCATATTTATTTTGGCATCACCTGGGCTTTCAGTTTGTTGCAGAAAAGTCGACTGCTCTTCCCTCCATTTGGATCTTTACTTGGCAAACTATTCGGATCAATCAAACATTTTGTCCATTCTCAACCTTTTGTCGCTGCGATTTGTCTGAAAAGAAAAAAGTAAAACATCATATAACCCAAATCTATATCCTTATTACATCTTCAAAAGAAGGCCCATCAAATAGCCCAATAAAATTAGAAAGTTGGGCCGACTCATGGGCTAAAAAAGGTTGAATTATTTGTTATGATTAAATTGGAACACGTGGACATTATCATGATATTTATTTTAATAATATCATCGTTGTGCTCAAACACACTCAACTGTCTTGTGATTGTTTCAAGAATGGCGTTTTTGCCACTCTTCATCTCGGCGGCAAAGCTCGCCGGAGTTCTGGCAAGCTTGACCGTCGCCGCCAATGTGTTCTCATTTGAACGGTTCCGGAGAAACAAGCTTCGACGCTTCCATTCACCTATCAATGAGTCCTCTGATATTCTCGCCTCATTCAATGTCAATGCCGACGGTAATTATTCCTTGTTGTTTAGGTGAATTACATTTATATCTAGTTTTTATGCATTCTAGATACGAAATGCTTTTGTTCAAGTTGTTGCTTAACCGCCTCGAGCTAACAACATCTTTTATATTAATATCTGACACGCTGCATGTAATCCTATCCCGTTAAGTTGCTTTTTGGGGTTAGTTAGGCTTTGCTAAGACATGTGATTGAGTTCCGGTGGCACTCGGTATCATGATATGTGAGATTTAGGGACATGGGTATAAGATTGTTGCTGTTACTTACCACTTACTACTGATTTATGTACTAAAGTTGACACAAATAGCTAAACCAATTAAATCTTTTTATTCTTTCGATTTCATGTCGAATTAATTTCTTACTCCGCATATCATGTTTATTATAATCAACAAGCCACTCCAATTCCTAACTTGTGTTTTATTTGGATTCCATTGCCATGGATTTGAATCAATTTCCTGAGGTTGTATTTTTTGAATTCTGATATTGCTTCATCAATTTGTAAGGTCTATTTTTGTGTCTCATCTCATTGGTTTACATATTGTTTGATTAATGAAAGCTCCTCGTTTTGTAAAAAAAATTTGGTTATAATCTATAAAATCTCGCTGTTTAATCCAGGTGATTCATTCCATGTGTTTCTACAGGAGAAGAGGATGAGTTTTTCTTTGGATTGGCAACTGCACCGGCTCATGTTGAAGACAAGCTTAATGATGCTTGGCTGCAGTTTGCAGAAGAAAGCCCGTGTGACAATCCGCACTCGCAGCAGCGCGTAGAACCCGCAGATGCATTGATAAGTTCCGCTTCAGGTGATGGTGGGTCTCAGCAAGGTTCACTTGCTGGAAAAGAAGCTCAACAAAAGATAAAGAAGAAGAAAAAGAATCTTAAGATAGCAGTGGAAGCTATGATTAGAGGGTTTGAGAAATACATTGAAGAAGAAGAAGTGTCTCCATCTAGCGAAGAGTGCCATCACAATGTAGCTTCTTGGCACAACGTCCCCCACCCGTACGTAAGCTTAATTTTATACTATTTTGTTGTAGTGGTGATTTTTTTATATTTGTGGCTAAAGGAATAACAATGTGTGAGCAATGGACTTCTTAAACTGATTTTAGGGAGGAAAGGCTAAAATTTTGGTCTGAACCCGACACGGAATTGAAGTTGGCAAAAGACACTGGTGTTGGTGTGTTTCGAATGGGAATAGATTGGACGAGAGTAATGCCTGTGGAACCTGTCAATGGGCTCAGAGAAGCTGTAAGTGAATGTTTTGTTTTTCATTTTTCATAAAACTAATCAGATTTTTTGGGGAGATGGGTTTGATTTAATTTGGTTGCATGGCATGGTATTGCAGGTCAATTTTGCAGCTTTAGAACGATATAAATGGATCATCTCAAGGGTTCGTTCTTATGGAATGAAGGTGATGCTGACACTATTCCATCACTCATTACCACCGTGGGCTGGCGAATATGGCGGATGGAAGCTCGAGAAAACTGTTGATTATTTCCTTGACTTTACTAGGTTAATATTCTGTTAATTTCTGCCATTTTCCTTCTCAATTTCTTCCGAAAACAATTAAAATTTGCTTCTTTTGGCAGGCTTGTCGTTGACAGTGTATCGGACATGGTAGATTACTGGGTCACATTTAACGAGCCACATGTATTTTGTATGCTAACTTATTGTGCTGGAGCTTGGCCCGGTGGTCATCCGGATATGTTGGAGGTTGCCACTTCTGCACTACCTACTGGTGTTTTCAACCAAGCCATGCATTGGATGGCCATTGCACATACCAAGGCATACGACTATATTCATAGGTTTGCTTTGTTCCTTGTGTGCGCTGAAATTATTTTTGTTCCACCCATGGAAGTTGTTTAGTTATAATTCTGAAATTTTTACCCCTATATTCAGTTCTTCATCAAATCCGGTAGTTGGAGTGTCCCACCATGTATCATTTATGCGGCCTTATGGGCTTTTCGATGTTGCTGCTGTTACAGTGGCTAATTCGCTCACTGTTTTCCCTTACATCGATAGCATCTCCGACAAGCTGGATTATATAGGAATAAACTACTACGGGCAGGTATAATTCATCGGTAACAAAAAAACTATAAACACACACATGTAAGCCTGCTGATACCCGGATTTGTCAGGAAGTGATCTCGGGGACTGGACTGAAGCTTGTTGAAAATGATGAGTATAGTGAATCTGGACGCGGGGTATATCCTGATGGTCTATTCCGAGTGCTGATTGAGTTCCATGAGAGGTATAAGCATCTAAATGTTCCCTTCATCATTACTGAGAATGGAGTTTCTGATGCAACAGATCTGATTCGTCGGCCATATCTGGTGGAGCATTTACTTGCTGTTTATGCAGCAATGACCATGGTGAAGAATCTGAACCTGATGATGCTTTAATTGCGTAAACATTTGTCAGTTTTGGTGAATCTTAAATAATACGGTGCTTGATTTACAGGGTGTACCTGTGCTTGGTTATCTGTTTTGGACAATTTCTGACAATTGGGAGTGGGCTGATGGATATGGTCCTAAGTTCGGACTTGTGGCAGTGGATCGTGAAAATAATCTTGCACGGATTCCACGTCCCTCTTACTCTCTGTTTTCCAAGGTTATGGTTCTCATCAAGTTCCCATTCTGGCCTTGCCCTTTTCTCTTTTCCTTAGCTAATATCTTCATTTCTGGAAGCTCAGGTGGTGACTACAGGTAAAATCACACGTGAAGACCGAAATCGTGCATGGAATGACCTCCGTAAGGCTGCTAAGGAGAAGAAAACACGCCCATTTTATCGCGCGGTTAATAAAAATGGCCTCATGTATGCAGGTATAACAATTTTATCGAGCATTTTGATATTTTTTCCCCTGAAATTCAGTTGGTTAGACCCATTCTTCATATACAAAATGCAGCAGAATGACCCGAAAAAAGAAAGAATTTGTAGGATTAACTTTATTTTCTTTTCCCTTAATGCTTTCTTACGGACGCTGATGTCTATCCATATCGTATTTCTTACTTCTGAATTGATGTTATGCTGGGAAATGTAGTTCTTTTGACTCATTCTTCATACACACACAGAACCATCGGAATGACTCGAAAATAGAGCGGAAGTGTGGGATTAACTTGATCTTTTTCCCCCTTATGCTTTCTTTTAGTCCAGTATTATCTATCGGTTCTGCTTTTCTGACTTCTGAGTTGAAATTATGCTGTGAAATGTTGTTGGTTAGACTCGTCCTTCACACACGCACCAAAATCAAACGGAAAGAGAGGATGTGTAGGATGAACTTGATTTTCTTTCTCCTTAATGCTATTGCTTTCCTGTTTTGTTTTCCTCTCCGTGTTGCATCATCAATGACGTCATATGAATCGATAATGTACTTGACAGGAGGCATCGATGAACCCATAGAGCGTGTTCTTATAGATAGAGATTGGCGATTTGGTCACTACCAAATGGACGGTTTGCAAGATCCATTAAGCCGGCTTTCAAGATGTATACTGCGGCCATTTTCTGCTGCAAGGAAAAGAATTTCTCATACGGACGATGAAGAAGAACTCGTCCTCAAACCTCTCGAATATGCTGTCTGATTCAACAAATAGTTGTATTAGAACATAAGGTACATAAACCACGCTAGATGTTTTGAAATGTTGTCTGTTCAAAAGAACAACAATGCAGCACCAAATTCATGGATCAAGCTTGCTCATGGCTGTCCAACAATATTGTCCATGATGGAATGGGAATGTATTTATGTCTATGAGGAGGTTGTGTTTCGCATTATCATATTACGATCATGTTGTGTAATCAATATACAATAAAACCTCAATAATTGTATATCCTTGAACCCGAAAACAAAGTTCCATTTCCTGAAGCTATTTATCGGTAACTCAATTTTATTATCTGTGTAGAACTTTTCATTGTAAAATTTTACATTCTAAAAATTAAGTTAATGAAATGAGCAAAATATATCAGAAGTTGTACATGTAAACTCTCCAGATGGAAAAATTCAAAGTTAAAATGGTATGTACTCGTATTTAATATTTGGGTAAAGTTAAAAAGAAAAAAACGGGTGATTTCCATTATTTTAAGAGAAAGGATTGTGGTTTACTTTTGTTAAAATAAGGATTGTGGTTCAGGAATTTTTTTATTGTCGCTTTTAAAATCATGGATTACGACTTAAAAAATGATAAATTCTAATAAATCTTGATAGTTTAAGAAACTTTAATTCTTTGACTTTTTTTTTATTTTGTGATCGTTTAGATGGTGTTTAGTGAACAGAGATAAATCAACATTTAGAGAAAGAAAGTTTTAAAAAACGATAATCTTCAAAACTGAAAATGTGATTCTATGAATTATAGTATTAAATAACTTTAATTTTTGAAAAAATTTTAGTTTAATGTCGTTAAGCATGAGTTTTATAAGGTCAAATTAAATATATTATTTTAGAAAAATATAAAACCTCAGTTATCGTTTTAACAAAAAGTAAATCACATTTTCTAAATTACCATTTTCCGAGTATCTCTTTAATCTAACTTTTCATCTCTTTTAACCGAATTATATCCAAATAATTCAAAATAAATTAAGGAATTAAATTACATAAAATATTATTGTCATGTAATATGAGGCTCGGCCCTTGAGTGGTGGTCGGAGTTCGTCAGATTTCGTACATTCAGCTTGTTGGAGTCCGCTGCCGTCGGGATATCTTAAACTCAATATAGATGCAGCATTGTTTGAGGAAACTCACACGGCTGGATTTGGTTGTGTTTTCCGAGATGAAAATGGAGCTTTTGTCGCTGCCAAAAATGGGAAAGTAGAACATCATTCTCATCCAAGCTTGCTCGAAGTGCTTTCTATTCGAGAAGCGTTAAGCTGAATTAAATCAAAGGATTAAAGTCGTGTATAAGTTGAATCAGATTTTTTAATTGTCATTCGGTTGTTGACTCTTTCATTATAAAAAATTTCACTTGATATAATAAATATAATAAAAAATTGTTCGATTTCTAATTGCTCTATGTCATTTGTTAAGTGTTCGGCTAACAATATTGCTCATTTTTCAGCTAGATAAATTTTTAATTTCCAGTTTAGAAACTGTTGGGGGTAAATATAATTTTTATATTTATCTCACATAAATACTTTAGGTTACATTTTATCCTATAGTTTTTATGTTCGTTTTCGTTCATTCCATTATCGAGAGAAGAAAGTAAGTTGAGAGAAAAGAAAAGTAAAAGAAAATAGAAAAAAGAAAGAAAATATATGATTGGTCGATTGACTTGGTCTTGGTGGTTAAAGTTAGTGGGTTAGTGGGCTTGAAAAGTGGAATTAACTTCCAACTTCCCCAACTAACTTTGACTACGAAAGTGTCACGTTTGATCGGTCATTTCGACGAGCCAAATGACGAAGCAAGAAGAATCAGAAAAAGGGTCCGGAAAGTAGACGTTCCAAGCATTCAGAAATGTCTTCAAGAATTGCGAGAGGCGAAGCGAGCAAGGAGCAGGAATTTTTTGAAGCGAGCTGAAGAAGCACGCAACAAGTTTTCCTTCCTCCTCAAGTCAGGGAAGTGGGCTAAAAACAAGGCACCCATCATGCCACTTTCCTTTTCCTACTTTTTAGGTTTAGTGTGTAGTTAAGTTAGTTAGGTGGTTATTTTTTGTGTGTTCACCAAGTCATTCCCACCTATAAATACCCCTCTCCATTTCATATCAAAGACAACAATCAAATCAAACAAAACAAACACAACAAACACAAACAAAATCAATCATGTGACACTCCAAAGAGTAGCTCTCAATTCGGCTTCCGGGTCTCCAATTTCCAGGTTTTTCTAGTTTTCATTCTTAGATTTCTAGCTTCATTTGCTAATCCTAAGTCTCAATTACTTGTCTGATTATCAAACACCTGCCTGTTTACATAATCCCAATCCTAGATCCAATTAAGAAATCCTTAGTTCAGTACTCTAGTACACTGCTGCTTTTCACCTCAAACGGTACTCTGATCGACTTGCTCAAGATTCAAGCTCGCCTCGACAGTTATTTTTCATTGCTTATTTTAGCTCAATTGTTATTACTACTTGCTCATTCTGACATTATTAATCTCTTGATTGTAATCGTTTGGCTGACTTTTGTGACAATTATTTATTCAATACGAGTCAATTTACCAAAATCTTTGGGTTGTCTTTATTGTTTAGTTTTTCGAAGCTACGACATAGTTTCAGTCTGTTTTCTAGTCAAAGTTGTGTTGACCCCGACTAGGTACCTAAGGGAAACATTTTTACAATCCTTGCTTTTCCCGTCCAATCGTTTCGTTATTAGTTAAGCATCCGTTAGCATGGCGCACATGTTCAAAATCGTTTCATAAAAACGTAGGTTGAGAACCTCTCTTCTCTGACACGCCCGCATTTTTTCCACACGAGTCAAGGTTGTAAAAGGAATATTTTTATTTCACAAAAATATCGCCAACAGAAACAACTACTCTATTCTCCCAAATTTTGTTTGTAATATCTTGACAGTTGCTTAGTTATAGTAATAATATGTTTTGGTTTTCCTTATATTAAAGAGGTCGTGAAGACTTGTATAGACTTTTATGTCTGTTTTGAAATAAGACAAAAGTTGAAGGACCATAAATATAATTTAATCAATAGTTTGATTATCTCTATAAAATACAGAAATTTTCATGTTATACATATAAAAATCCAATCTTTTTCTCTGAAATCCCATTCTTCAACTTCACCGTGAGTCTCTCTCCGGCCACTCAATCGATTACTCCTCTCACGCGCCACTTCCACCGGTATAAGGTACAATCTTTTCACTCTTAGTTTGGTATTTTATTGGTATTTAGGTTTTGATTCCAAAAGACATAACTTTTGTAGCCTTGAATTCTTTGATTTTGTTAGGTATGTTACATGGGACACTTGTCTTTACTAGCGTACCAATACCCGTGTCCGTTTCCGTGTTAATGTCAGTGTTTGTTTCCATTTTAAGGATGTTTTATTGATACTGTGTCCGGGCAATGTTAAAGTGAATTCGGGACTGCCCACATTGTTGTCTTTGCATTTCAATTTCTTAAGAAAGCTTGTTTTTTTCTAGTGATATGTTTCAGCTGATTTATCTGATGATTTCTTGTTCATTTTTCCTCGTTAAATGTAGTTTTAATCATCATACGGTTAACATAGTATGTGATTAGGGCTTAGCTGGTGATCGTATATGCATTCGGTGCCTTGGTTCGCCTTAGGATAGATTATAGTAGAAGAAGATAAGTAACGTATGTCCTGCTTTGAGCAATTAATATCTTTATATAGAGGTGCATTCATCATTGTCCGGTGAAGCTTTGGTGCCTAATGGATCTTTACTTATCTGTGTTAGGTTGTAAGTGCTGATTTGTATTTTCAGACGATTTCTGGTTCATTTTACCTCATGGAATGTAGCTTCAATCATCGTACCGTTAACATAGTATGTGATTAGGGCTTAGCTGGTGATCAATGTATGCATTCGGTGCCTAGGTTCGCCTTAGGATAGACTATAGTAGAACAAGATAAGTAATGGATGTCATGGTTTTGAGTAATTAATACCTTTATATAGAGCTGCATTCATCATTATCCGGTTGCATTGTGGTGCCTAGTGGATTTGTCTTTGTTAAGCTGCATGAGCTGATTTTTCTTTTCAGACAATTTCTTGTTCGTTTTACCTCATTTAATGTAGCTTCAATCATTGTACCGTTAACACTTTTGATTAGGGCTTAGCTGGTGATCAATATATGTATTTGATGCCTAGGTCGCCTTAGGATAGGTTATAGTAGAAGATGATAAGTACCGGTCGTGCATTGAGCAATTAATACTGTCATATAGAGGTGCATTCATTATTGTCCGGTGGCATTCTGGTTCCTAATGGATCTTTACTTATCTCAGTTAAGCTGCATGAGCTGATTTATCTTTTCAGACAATTTCTTGTTCATTTCACCTCATTAAATGTAGCTTCAATCATCGTACCGTTGACGTAGTATACAATTAGGGCTGAACTGGTGTTTAGTATATGCATTCGATGCCTAGGTTCGCCTTAGGATTGATTATAGTAGAAGAGGATAAGTACTACCGGATGTCGTGCTTTCAGCTATTAATACCTTTATATCGAGGTTTGTTCATCATTATCCGGTGGCGTTCTGGTGCCTAATCTATCTTTACTTATTGCTGGAAACTGTTGATTGACGGCTTAGATGGACAGTGTGTAGGGTGAGACCTAGTTTTTATCGTTGTCCACGTGGCGGTAGATCATTAGCGAGATGTTATCAGTAATATTTGGTGGTTAAAGTCTAGAATGTTACAAAGCTTGATCGCCACTCCTACTGCAAGCTTTGATCATAATGTTTAATATTTGGGGTTCTTATGTCACTTTCAGGTTAAGTGCATCTAAATAATGGGCTCTCAAATTGAGTCTGCGCGGGAAGTTAATCTGATATCAAGTTCAGATCCAAAACCTGAAGAAAAAGGTATTAACTCGAGATTGTTTTGTTCTCAACTTCTATTCTACCGAAAAATGCTTGATTATTTGCAGTGTGAGAAAATACTATCTGAAACTAACATAGGTATTGGTATTTCCTGCTAGACATGGATGCTCGTGTGCAGTCAATGTGGGAGCAAATGAATAAAGATGCTACTAATAAAAACGTCAAGCCCACTTCGAACAAGCGTAGTTCTTCAACCATGAATTCAAGTTCTAAAAAGCTGAATGATGTAAGGATTTATTCTCTCGGCTTATTTCAATAATTTTTTATTTCTGTAAAAGAGCAATGAAGTTTATTTACTCCGGCTTCGTTAGAATTGGATGACATATCTGGGTATAGCACCAAAGAACACAAGAAAGCAAGGAAAAGATTACCAGAACGAAGGAAATGTGGTGGATAAGACACGTTCGAGTCAAAATAGTCCATCTTCGGATAAAAGTCCACAAACGAAGCCTGATGTAAGGAGTTAGCTCTTTTCTCTGTTTGCAATAACAAATATCCTTCACATGTGTGTCATTATAAATTTGTCTTGGCCTGTAACAGAACTGGATGGGTTATTTGGGTCTGGGAACAAAAAAGACGGAGGGCACAAAGAAGGATGCTTTGCCAAAGGAGTCGAGTAATGTTCAAAGTACCACAAGTGATGAGGCCATAAAGATTGCAGCTGCTGCTCTTTCAGCAGTTAAGGATGCTGCAGCTGCCGCTGCTGCCGCATCAGGAAGGGGTAAAATTGAGGTGTGTATGAACATTTTCCCTAGGTTTATTGTCCATTGATGAACTTGGCGTTGGCTAATCCCTCTATATCTGGCTAATCCTTTGATGTAGCTTAAGACACTGATATAAATGTTTAAAGTTCACTAGCTGACTTTAATTTATTTTAAGTGTCCGTACCTTCTATTTAATGTAGCGTTGTTAATTTCTGATAGGATAGTACGATTTACATAAACAACTCTCTTGACATGATCCGTTTGATGCGATTATCATATTGTGTAATTTAGATCCCATGACCTACATAATCATGTGGATATGTAAAGCACATTACATAAGTTTGGCGTGATCAATTGTTTTGATACCCTCTGGTTAAAGTTCAATCCTAGTATTTTAATAGATAAACTCCAACAACAAAGACAGATGCACAACAGGGGAAAACAATTTCATTTTAATATGACATATCGACGACTTGTGTGATTGCCAATTTATTACAGATTTTCTTTATGGCAGATCAAAGAAGTTAGGGATTTTGCTGGCCAAGATATCGAAGTTAAGAAGCTGGTTGATGCGGAATCAAGAGAGGCTGCTGAAAGGGCCAGAAGTTCTGCACCTTCTGCAGTGGATGCCGTCCTGGAACAAATTAAGAAGAAACCTAAGCTCAGCGTTCTCGACAAGACGAAAAAGGACTGGGGAGAATTTAAAGATGAGAATAAGGGCTTAGAAGATGAGTTAGATGCTTATAAGAAGAGCTCAAACCAGTATCTGGACAGGGTTTCCTTCCTGCAACGAGCAGATTACCGAGAGTTTGAGAGGGAGAGAGATGCTCGGTTAGCTCAACAGGCTAGGAGGCGAACAGATATGCAAGAGGATGACCTCTGACTTTGAATTTTATGCTAAAGCTATGACATTATACTGCAAGCAATGACAGCACGTGAGAATCGAGCAACAATTGGGGAACTTTCTTGTAATGCAAATGATGACATCTGTTTATGAGCTTGTAAATTAAGATTCCAGTAAATTAAGGTTTCTGTGAACTTACTTAGCAAGTGATTGAAATTGGGTTAAAGTAATTGAAATTTGTTGAAATTCGTGTCGTGTATCATTTTGCCGGGTCTATGACGTTGGGCTTTGTCATTATGGCCCGTTTCTAACATACTTCTATAAAAGAAAATTGGATTTTTATGCAAGTTGTAAAATATTATCAATAAAAAGTTTCAACTTAAACTATTACTTAAAAGTTTTGACCTATTATATAAGATTTCTAAATAGTATTGTACTAATAACTTTTATTTAATGTATTAATTTTAACCGCTTAAAGACACTCATAAATCTAGTTTCATACTTAATTTCTAGTGGTGCTTATATGTACAATACAAATTACATTACAGTTAAATGGGACGCACGGAGTTGCGGACCTGCGTTCAAGCTCGTCGAGAATGAAGTTTTAGTTATGCTTAAAAATTAAAATAAGGGTAAACATGTAATTTTAATGTTAACTGCTGAGTTTTTTTGTCAACTATGATAAGATTATGAGGTTTTTAAAGAGTTTCAACAAGTTGAAGCGCGGGTGTAACAGTAACTAAAAGTGTGGCTTGATTTGTTGAAATAAGGGGCAGATTTATTCATTTTTTAAAAGTTGAAGGGGTTAATTGGTCGTCCTTTAAGTTGAGAGAGTTAAGTGATCAAAACGGATAAGTTAAGGAGGTTGCGTAGATACTAAGCCTTACTTTAAGGCAAACCGTTATACAACTAAGAAATTGCCAACACGTTACAAGTAAAATTAGGGTGAATCGAACCATTTGCCCCGACAAACTAAAAAATGACTTGCCTAGTTAAGGAATATGCAACCATATAAGCAGGGCCGTTCCTGACCTTTTGTGGGTTCGGGGCGAGATAATGTATTTTGGGCCTATCGTGCATTTTCTTTTCACGTTTTTCTAGGATCACATGTAGTTAAAAATTTGGAAACTAAATGAAAATGAGATTGTCGAGTATCTCAATTAGATTAACCCAACAAACCCGTAAAAATTACTATATTGCAACCCAAAAGGGGCTAATAAAAAGTAAACACCCTTAAGTTTACATTCTAACTCTGTCTGGATCCTGTATCATAAGTCATATCGTTTCTACCTTTTTGAGAAAATCGGTTTTCGGATCTACAATAAAATTCACTCTATTTTTTACTTGAAAAATATTTATTATATTGATTATTGTTATTCAGAAACTTTAGAGATTAACGGATTTTAGTTGCTAAATAATAAACATAAATTTAGATAATTAGATAAACATAAATTTAGATAATTAGACAAATGCCGACTCCAATGGAAAAATAAAAATGAGTAAATGCTTTTAGGATAGAAAAAAAAGGTAAGAGACTCGCTGAACATATTTTTTGTCATTCATTACCTTCTTTAATTCATATAGAATATATCTATGTGGACAAAAATATGACGGGACCCCAAAAAGTCGGGGGCCCTGGGCGGGCGCCCTGTAATTCACCCCTCAGGGCCGGCCATGCATTCAAGAATATCACAAGAGCAGAACTGTGCAAGTTTCGAAAGATCTTTGAGCTTCAGGAAATCCAAATTCGGTAGTCTCATCATTGGTTCGTTCTGTCATTCTGTGGCTATTACTTGTTCCAACATCCCGCAGTTTGAAATCACCACCTTTTTCAGATGTACGGGAGTTTTAGCTACAATTGATGAGATCAGAAATTTTACATTCCCAAGACCATCTACCGTCAAGATTGTCAAACTTTGGCGATTCCATATCTTCTGAATGACAATTGATGATGGATTCAATGAAAGCTTACAAAATTCCCAAAGAAATGGGTAGAATACAGCATAAATCATACAACCTAGAAATTATGAAAAAATGAACAGAATACAACATAGAAATCATGAAAAAAAGAACATATAAAATACGAACTAATCTGCGTGAATAACCGCCTCAAGATCCAACTCCTCCGGTGCTGGTGCCGGTGCCTGAAGATGATGATGACTCTACTCCGCTCGGCCAGACAACCAGGCACACAACCAGAACCCGAAAAAACCAATATCCATCGGGGAACATTCCAACCAAGTATTTTACCGACACAAGTACTGGAGAAATAGAGGAAAACAAATAGAACGACCATAGTAAGGCAGCGATGAGTTGTCTCTATGACGAACGCCGTGAGACACAACTGCATAGCTGCGAGATAGTAGAGGACTGTAGAGGCAATTAAGACGGAATCGCAGACTAAATGAAGCTTCTCCAGATACAGGTAAGTGGTAGCTACGAACAAACAAGCGAACTTCATGGCATATGCAGTGCCGATCTTGAGGTTTCGAAGGCCTATGGTCAAAAGGCTAAATATGATGAATGTTATATTTGACTACTGAGGCTTTTTTATACAAAATGATTCAAGCATTTTCTAAATGCAAAATAACTAATTATAGTGTATATATCTATATGATCTAACATATTTGTCTATATAAAGTGTCAAGACCTCTCTTATGGCATCGATAATATCAAATAAATTTTTCAACAAGTTTAGAATTTTTTTTTAACATATGCAATAGTCACTATCATAATAGAGTAAACTCAAAGAGTAATGGAAATATTTGGATTTTATTATGATGTTTTGACAAACTTAAACGATTCAAGAGTTGACATCAATTTATTTGGTACAATATTTTACAACACTTTCATTTTTTATTTATTATCAATTTTTTTTAATGAAATATATGCAAAGAACTCAAATGACTTAAACCGTTTTGAATTACGTGAAAACTCCGGATGTGAGTGATGAAAACTTAAAAGAGCTCGTGCATATATAAGTAATATATATACAGACAAAATTCGGCCCCAATTATTTTTGGGCCCTAGGCGGACGCTCCTCCTGCCAATGCATAGGGAAGACGATGATCCAGGTGAAATTTCGGCTTGAAATTAGTCCATGTCGGGGAAAGATAACCCCAACGAAGAACATATCCCATACCACAACTAAAATATATGAAACATTGTCATAAACTCGCAGCAGATGAACGCCAGAGAATATCGTTACCAATGATGATCAATTCCCCTACGAACAGAAATAGAACCGGGCCACATAAATAGATTTCTTTCATCGTGAGTATAAGAAGAAGGAGAAATGGAATGGAGAATTGGATGAAGAAAATGGAGAAATGGAAGAAGAAGAATGTTGAATTGGAAGACGAATAGAGAATTAAAGAAGAACGACAACCGGAGCTCAACCGGAGCTCTGACTCATTTTTGCTTTTTGATTCTACATATGATAATGTAAAATTCGCAATTTGACTACAATATTCATTTAGTTTAACCGAATTCGGTCAAATTAATTAAAAAACACTTATAAATGTGAATTTTCTTCCAATATGTGATCCAATATATGATCTAAAACATTCATGTCCAATCTTATTTTCAATAAGGTGACATTTAATTTTCACTAAATAAATAAATTTAGTAACTCTTAATTGACTAATTAACCTCCCCATAAGATGAAGCCCATACATCCTCAGCAGAAACAGAGTCAAAAGTAGATGCAACCTCAGCAGCGACATCGGCCGCTTGAGTAGCAGCGGCGTGAATAACGGCCTACGCAGAAGCCTGCGCAGCAGAGTTCGCGGAAGCTTGAGCAGCAACAACAGCTAGGGCGACGGTATCGGAAGCAGGTGTGGCGGCAGTAGTCCGCTCCCGACGAAGTCGTCGTGCTAGCTGAGCACTACTAAAATCAATAGGAATCCTCTGCAAATGACAGAAAACAACTAGACCAACATACAAGTTCGCAAGAGGAACGAAGTCAATGACACCTAACATAGTAGCTACACGATGAAGGCGACCAAGCCTCTCCGTAGACCATGCATATCTAGCTGAAATAATTGAGAAAGTAATATGTTAGATAATTTTATTGAACTGTTAATTGGTCTTTCCCGTGCGGCGGATGCATTCCAATTTCCAATGAAGCTCTGGTTAAAATTTGACTACACTATTGATTTATTTTAACCGAATTCGGTCAAATTAAGTAAAAAACACTTATAAATGTGAATTATGTGATCTAATATAGGATTTAAAAGATTTATGTGCAAACTTATTTTCAATAAGGTGACATTTTATTTTCAAAAATAAAATATTTACTAACTATTAATAGGCTAATTATCCTCCCCATGGCGGCAGTAGTCCGCTGCCGAAGAAGTGGCCTTGCTTCCTGAGCACTGCTAAAATCGATAGGAATCCTCTGCAAATGACAGAAAACAACTAGACCAGCATACAAGTTTGCAAGACGAACGAAGCCAATGACACCTAGCATAGTAGCTACACGATGAAGGCGACCAAAGCCTCTCCATAGACCATGCATATCTAGCTGAAATAATTAAGAAAGAGTAATACATTATATAATTTTAATTTAATTGAACTGTTAATTGGCTAATTATCTTCCCATGAGGCGGATGCATTCCAATGAACCTCGGTGCAAGTGTTCTACCCCATGAATAACAACAAGTCTTTTATTCTTTAAATCGATCACCGTCCTCGACTTGCCAATGAGAGGTCGACCCATGATAGCGTTGTAACACAATGGAATATCAACTATGACCCAGTCGGTTTCCACTGTCTTCTCAACGTCGTCACAGACAAATGTGTTGGGGATGACGATCATTACTATAACACCGACTTCGATATATGCGAGTTCCACTATGGGGAAGGATCCCCTATAGCCGAGAGGTGAGAATTTTCAAACTTTCAAGCGTCTACCAAGTTAGGAGGTTTACAAAACCTACCAATGTCGACTAGGACGCGAGAACCTTGAAGGATCCCAATATGAGAGGGATCAAAAGGACTTTAGAGTGGGTCGGGCAAAGTGCGGGCTGAAAAGCCAATGTCTCCCATGCGTGGCATTTCTAGCATTTTTTGTTGGTATGTGGTGGTGGGCCCAAATCACCCTAAGCGAACGTGTGTTCATCTCTAACTATTTTCTAAGACCAAAACCTTATTATACATGTATAATCATTTAAATAATTGGATTTGGGCCCTGTTATACATGCAAACTTTGACACCTGTTTTATTGGATTCTTTTTAATTTATTTGAGTTGTCAACTCATCGAGCCTCTAAGTATTAATGATGACATTTTTTTAATTATTTTAATGTTTTACAAATCGGGTGTTGATTAGAGACAAGTTTGATATGCGAAAAAGAAACTAGAGGCTAACCCAAGACACGATATTTACGTGGTTTGGCCAATGGCGCCTACTTCCACAGGAGAAGATGAATATTTTGTTAATAGTTATATTAACAATCTCTTCTTCCTTAACTATTCATTACAGAGTGCTCTTCCTCTCCTCATACTCCTTAAAGCCAATAATCAGTTGGCCTTACAAGTTTAAACTTCCATCGTACCTTAATTTGATGTCAGGACATGCTTTTGGCGCCGACTATCAGTCATATTTCTTTCAAAGGCGTAATTCCTCTGCAATGATACACAATTAAGTTTCTGCAGACACAATTTTTTTAAGAATTAAAAATCAATGAAGGAATGAAGGAGAGTTGGGCTCTCCATGGAAGAATCAGAAGGATCGAAACTCCTCGTAAATGATACATTTGTGTTCCTACTTGATACAGAAGTTAATAGGTGCACGAGAAATGCTCAGGCTGAATGTTCTGGATGCACTTGGGATGGTCTCTACTGATCAGAGGCTGCAATTTGAGGATATCATCTCATAAATTGTCTTATCTTATCTGCATGATTCATTTGATTATGTTCGTGTTGATCGAGTCGTATCAATCGTGTTTATATGTATACTCATTGCAAGAATTATATTTATGTAGAGCGAGATAAGAAGGTTATGTAAAATGTAGTTCATATAATAGGACTTACCACTACTATTGATTTTTGGATTAGTGTTTTCGTTTTTAGTTATGATGACTCATTTTGTAACAGGCCCAAAATTCAATTGCTTTTTGCAAAGTTCAGATTTGAATTTTGAAGATGACTCATTTTCTTTGTGAATTTGTTTAAAACATTAGCAAATCTGAGTTCACATGTATTCCTTTACGCACGTTTAAGATGTTTACAAATCATTGCAAGCACTTTACGGACAATAAATCGCTTTGAAGAAGTTTAAAGAGTCAATAAACCATCACATATAAGTGTATAAGCCTAATTCAGCGAAAATGTCAAAGTGCAAAAAAATCTGCCGTATGTGCAGAAAATGCAAATTCGGCCAGCATTTTTCCATTTTCGACAAATTAAATGCTTTACAACAAAATTTTCCACCTCCAAAAAAAAAATGCAAATTCGGCCTGATTTTGTTGCGTGTTAGGAGTTTGAAAGACGAAGCTCCCTGGAAGATTAGAGCATCTATTATGTTTTCAATACGTGCACATAATGGAGCCCTGAGATCACGAGCTGTTAGCCAAGATGAGTGTAGGGTTTTTACTGCAGGCACTGGCCTAGGGATTAAAGGATCTATACAAAAGTGGGAAGTTTCAAGACTTAATTGTGTATCCAGCTATTATCACCATGAGGACGTTTGTACTCTCCGTACTTCGTGACCGAGATGTCACCTTCTTAGTAGAAACGAAGCTCAAAATAATTGCATGCATAAATGGATTGGGACATGTATGTTGTGAAATATGCAATAGGGTTAGAATTTCACATATCTATGTTGAGAACAAAACTGTTTTTGACCATTTTACATTAAATTATACTGAACCAAGTAATTTCATGGGAAAGTACCAACAAATAGGGGCATCCACATAAGTGCGATAATGCTCGATTGTGTTTCTTACCATTGCTCTGATTGGGAAAATTGCATATTAACTTACCCGGGATCTCTTATGTTTGCAACACGAGAATAGTCAAGTCAATTTTGAGCTGTGGATGGAAGCCTAAGCATATGGAGATGTCCAATTAATGCCTTTTGTTGATTACTATAGTCTGATTAGTTTGAAAACAGTCTCAATCTATATTAAATGAAGGGTAAAAAGTACTACCATTATCATCGAAGAGTAACTTTATCCCGAGCATAATAAATGGTACAGTTGCAGAGTTTGAGATTCTACACTCGAAACTACAATAAGTAAGACAACATAGTACATTATATACATGGCCATCAAAAGCTTGGGAGAACTTTATCTTTTTCATTAAATTCCTTCTACATGATTGACTATTTTCTACATGGCCATCAAACTCGATTAAAAATGCTCGACTTGTCTTATCTGCTTTCAAAATCGCTATTAAATCTTTATGTGTTACAAGTGAAAAACTCTAATAGGAATGATTCTTCTCATTGGAGATGCCATTTCTTCCCAATTATCAAAATTGAAAACAATCAGCAAGACATTTACCACAACCAAGAAGGAAAATTTTAAGTGCAGAGGTTTACCTTGAATGAAATCTCTTACCTAAAGACAAAATAGCAGCAAGCATACAATAACTTGGGAGATCTAAGATCAACTAGCAACAACTATCAGGAAAAAGAAAACAAAACAACCAGCCGGAAAAACCGACGAACTCAAACATGGGTCAATAGGCATCTTGCTATTGTTGGTGTCAATGAGGTCAACACATGCAATTATTCTTTTAAGAAGATTTGACAGTAGCACATTTCTCTATTCAAGCATTTCATCTGTTTCAATCACAGACGCACTGGGGAAAAAGGCATAAATTGTTTACAATGGGAAAAAAATAAAAACCTGGAATCAAAATGATTGATAATATCATTACCTATATGTGAATGGGCTTGTCATGAGTAGCCATGGCAGCTTCCTTCAATGCTTCACTCATTGTTGGATGTGCGTGGCAAACCCGGGCAATATCTTCACTAGAAGCATCGTATGTAAGCGCTATTGCTGCCTCGTGAATCATCTCACCTGCATTTGGTGCCATGATATGGACTCCCAGTATTTTATCAGTCTCTTTCTCAGCTATTATCTTGACAATTCCTTCAGCATCATCAATTGCCTTGGCACGGCTGTTTGCCATGAAGGGGAACTTACCAACTCGGTATTCGATTCCAAGTGCCTTAACCTGCTCCTCAGTTTTACCAACTGAAGCAACCTCGGGATGTGTGTAGACCACTCCGGGTACCTTGTCGTAATCCACATGGCCATGCTTCCCTGCTATGTATTCAACACAAGCTACTCCGTCCTCTTCGGCCTTGTGAGCCAACATTGGTCCTGGAATTACATCACCAATTGCAAATACACCGGGTACATTCGTGGCAAACCTTTCATTGACAAGAATTCGTCCTCCCTTATCCATTTCGACGCCGAGCTTGTCAAGCCCTAATCCAGAAGTAAAGGGATTCCTACCGGCAGAGACAAGAACCACATCAGCTTCAAGAGTTGTCTGGTCACCACCAGATGCCGGCTCAAGCGTCAACTTTACACCGTCTCCAGAAGAATCAACTGAAACCACCTTTGTTTTGAGGACGAATTTCATCTTCTGCTTCTCTAGACTGCGCTGAAATTGTTTACGGACTTCCCCATCCATCGATGGCACAATATCAGGACCAAACTCCACGACAGTGACTTGTGAACCTAAGCGACCCCACACTGATCCCATCTCAAGCCCGATGTAACCTGCCCCAATAACTACAAGTTTCTTAGGGATCTCTGTCAAAGCCAAAGCACCAGTTGATGACACAATTTTCTTTTCATCAATGGTGATTCCAGGCAGCGATTTGACATCAGACCCAGTGGCAATTATTATGTTCTTTCCCTTGACAACTGTTTCTCCACCTTCAATAGTGTCGACAGAAACCTCAGATGGCGAGATTAACTTACCATATCCTTTGACATAGGTGACTTTGTTCTTCTTGAACAAACCTTCAATACCTCGAGTGAGGTTAGCAACAGCCTTGTTTTTCTGGTCCATCATTGCAGGTAAATCAACTTCAACAGAGGCAAACTTCACACCATGTTTGGCAAATGAATGCTGAGCTTCATGGTACATGTGAGATGAGTGGAGAAGTGCCTGAAAACAAAAGAAGAAGCACAAAATGTTTGAATCATGAAAACACTTAACAAGCTTCGATTACAATCCCTAAGAACATTTGGAAAACGTAAAACGAATATAATCTACTCAATGTCTAATCTAGCTAGCTAACGCATTATCGATAAACCCTTTGAATTGCGATGCAAACATGAAACAAGCTTTGATTAGAATTCCTACGAACATATCGTAGAGAGAGCATCATTGATAAACCCTAGAACACGAATGAATCTCCGCATTTCCAATTCAATTAATAAGGTGTTGATAATCGAATCTGAGTCAATCGAAAGAAAGAATACCTTAGAAGGAATACATCCGACATTAAGGCAGGTACCGCCCAGAGCACCACGTTTCTCAATACAGGTAGTTTTAAGACCAAGCTGAGAGGCCTTAATAGCCGCCACGTACCCTCCGGGACCGCCGCCGACGATAACGACGTCGTTCTCGTCAGATCCAGATGATGCAAACCCGCGGGAGAAGCTGCTCAGCGAGAACGAATATTTCCGGCCGACAAGATACGCCTTTCGCCGGGATAAACTTGCCATCGCCATTCTTGTCGAAGCTTTTCAGAAATTTCTTGGAATTAAACCTAACTATCTATCAAAGCCCAAAATTAATAATAATATTAATCAAGCGACTGCGCGGGTTTTATTATTCGCTGCGGACGGGACTATTGTTTTCTCTCTGCTTCTTCTTTTCTTTGTGTTTTTTTAAGACTAATCCAATGGCCCTTATTTTATTCTCTCTTCGATCATATGCAACCGCACCCGTTGACTTGTTTTTCTTTTAGCTACCTATAATTATATTCAAAATATAAATACTATCCGAAGTTTTGTTATTCCGCGTCTCATTTACTGTTTGATTATATTTGGTCTTTCATTTATTTCGACGGATGAAGTTTCACTTAATTTGGATCAAAACTCGAAAAGATATACATTTCATGTTTTAAATAATAAGATATATGGTAAATAAACTTTAAAACACGTCACCTGTAAAGTATCAAAATATCAACACATGTTTGGAGAATAATGTTTTTGTTAAATCTCTATTCAAGATAAGTGAAAATTTACAACTTAAAATTTTGCTAGATGTCAAATATGACTAATTAAAATAGGTAGGTAAAATGTCAAATTTTAGTACAAAATTCGAAAAAGTTCATAGATAAAAGTGTTTTAAGGCTTTTAAATTGTTAAATTAACTCTAATTAGATCAAAAGTTTATATGCCATTATTGAGTTAATGGTATAAGAGGAAAATACTTGTTTGAATTTGGTTCTATTAAAAAATCATGAAATTGCAAATACTAGAAAGGATTGAAGACTATTCTAAATCAAAGGGTTGAATTGAATGCTTAAATATTAAGCCAAGGCCTAGAAAGAAAGGCAATTGGCTCTTCAAGCCAAGCCCAAAATAAAGGTAGCGTAGAGAAACATGTTGCACGCAATTTTTCGGTTAAAAAGTGCCAAATTCGTGTCTAGTTTAGTTTAAAATTATTTTTTGTTATTGCTGAACGATTTTATTAGATTACCTTAAAATATTTACCCTAACAGTTTTAAAAAGGTCCAATTGGTAGTAGTTTAATTGGTTCATTTATCAACATGTGAGTGATGACCATAACGTTTCAATTTCGCTTCATGCAATTTATAAATAAAAAAACAATTTTAGAAAGGCAAATCGGCTAACATTTAATGGTAATAACAAATAGTTAACAAGGATAGTGAAGAATACACGAACAATAGTTCCAGAAAAGGGTATAAGATTCATAATTTTAGAGTATTTGCTTTTTTTGCGGCTATTTTGACACTGATGTAACGAGAAGCAGTTGATGCATATGAAAGTGTTATAGAAGAAAGTGATGTGGAAAAAGAGTAGTGAAAATGGATAGTATTTAGTAAATATATTAGTAAAGTTATGAATTCTAAATTATGATTGATGTTATGAATTGCAACCTTTTTTGAAAACAACTTTTCAAAGTTTTAAGAAACATATTGAAGTAAAAAAAAAAAAAACATATTGAAATTCAGTAAATTTTGATTTAAACTAGACCCTTTGAATGCTTGTAATGGAAGTAAAACTATCTATCCATATTGGAAGTGTTTTTTTTAACATATTAAGCCTTTTCCTTATGTATTAGGACCTGAAAATAGCCATTGATTAAGAAAACTTATCCAAAATTAGGTGTATGTAATTTTTTAAAATATAACAGAAACTCTTTGGGTTGTGGGGAGGCACATCAGCTAATTGAATTTTAATATTAGTTATGTTAAAGAATGAATTTATTCTAATTGAAAAATTCATATTGATAATGTTAAAGATATGAAGTATACAAAAAATTGTGGCCTTTGGAGATTCGTGGTGGTGGGCAGATTACCTTCTAGCTAAGATGATGGCCTTTTAGGCCTTTCTGTGCCACTAGAAAAGCCTAACCAATAAACAACAATAAGAATAATGATAATAATAATAATAATAATAATAATAATAATAATAATAATAATAATAATAATAATAATAATAATACTTTTCAATTTTTTGCTGACTTCATATTTTAATTTGAACCATTGATAACTTTTTAATGGTTAGTTAAGTAGCTGCAAATTCATTTAATCTATAAATCCATCTTCAAGATGCCTAGGCAATGGAATGGTAGATACATTGGAAATCTCGTGTTAAAAGAGCGTGGAGGTTCGAGTCCTCTTCAAGGCATAATATTGAAAATGTTCATTTTGCAATTCAACAAGGGATCTCGAATATTAATATCCCAAATCTCGAAATTGGAAGAAATTTAGCAGCCGATCATGAAATCTTTGAGATCGCATTGCTTACAGCTTGATCGAAAGTTAATACAATGGCGATTGTTACATTATTCCGAACGTTTCAGATACATTTTTAGCATGCAATTATAATTGATCTCACTTCAGTGAATCACTCGAGCCCCAATACATTTTCAGTGCCATGGAGCTAGACCAATGAGCTGTTGCACTTTCTTCAAAGGATGGCTTTTTCCAAGCCAACCTCCTGGTTGTCATTGCTCCATCACCGAAAGTGTAACGGAGCTCATTTAAAAAAACCGAAGCGTAAAAATGTTTAAAACTTGCAAAGTTGAATAATGTTTTCTCATTGAAACAATCAACAGAATCCAGAGACTCACAATTAACATTTAACACTACCGCTGGCTAACCCTGTTTTCCTTCTCTACCTCTGCAAAACTTTCCGGCTGCTTTTTCTAAACTATCTGAAACAGCCATAAACAGCAAAAGACAAAACAACCCTTTAAATAAAGGATCTAAGGATTTTCTGTAAATAATACAGAACACTTCTCTGTACATTCAATTGCCTTCAAACAGGCTCCTCAATCTGCTCCGGGCCTCTTCAGAAAGACCACAAAACCGCAACCTTCGCCTTTGAGGAGGACATGACTCGATGAGACTAGATGAAGAAAAGCAGATGATAACCGCAGTTAAATTGTCCGTAGAGTGTAATCTCGAAGCTTCCGTGACTAATTCTCTCGCACAAAGCTCCGGGTCGTTGTGCCGCCTCAGCCCCTGGCGCACAAAGCTCACTGCATTCTGGCTTGACAAAACGTCCCATATGCCATCACAACCAATGATTAAAAACTCGTCATCCTCGGTTAAGAGGACCTGTTGAACATCTGGCTCAGCAATAAGTGGGGATGCTGCCCCAAGTGGAAGTTTCAAATCCCAGTCTCCTAGGGCTCTAGTGACTGCCAGATAACCGTTAAGATAGTCATCTTCGAAATAGCCACCCACTTCCTCAACTCGCTTGCGTTCTGGCAAATGAGAAGGCCTGTGATCTTGAGACATATCAACAGCGACCCCTTTCCTGCATAAAACTGCACGACAATCACCAGCATTTGCAACCAATAGATGCCTTCCGAGAACTAGGGCAGTCAGAGCAGTCGTTCCACAAGAACTGCTAACGCTGCTTTCATCAGACAAGGCAACGTCTGCCACTAAAAATGCTTTCCTGTGGGAATCCACCAATGCTTCTAAGAAGGCCGCATCAACATCAGATGTTTGTGGCAACTCTGCATCTTCAAAAAACAACCTCATTGCATTTCTCTTCATGTAAACTGCAGCATCTGATCCACCATGGCCATCAAAAACCGCATAAAAAGCACTTGGCCACTTGAAAAAGGATCCCAAATGAGCAGATAGATCATCAATCCGAATGTGTTCATCATCCATGGATGGCCTGGTTCCAATGTCAGCATAGCTCCCAGAGCGAATACTTGGAAAAGACACAGCAGCAGAAGACTTAATAGCTGCCTCTCTCATTATGTCTGTGTGGCTCAGAGCCTGCAGTTACAAGGAAAGTAGTTAGCAAATATTATCACATGGCCTCGTATGAAAAAAAGATAGACGTAAACTCACAGCAATGCACAAGCAAACTAGAATATATGGTTTACGAAGCCAAAGAAACCCGGCGTTAGCTAATCTAACCCAAAACACAAACGTCTTAATTATTATAGCTGCCTTCTAACTGCTCATAACTTTCTAAATACTTCTTCCAAGCCTCTTCATTATGTTTGAGGGCTTATTGCAATAATGAAAGAAATCCCAGCCTCATAAGTCCGGTACAAAAGCAGAAAGATGTAAACTCACAGCAAAGCACAAGCAAACTAGAATATACGGTTTATGAAGACAAAACAACTGGGATTAGCTAATCTTATACACGAAACAAACGTCTAAATTATTATAGCTGCCTTCTAACTATTCTAACTTTCTAAATATTTCTTCCAAGCATCTTCTTCTCATGACATTTGAGGGCTTATGCAAATAATGAATGAAATCTGCAGCCTCATAAGCTAGTAACAGGAACCAATTGAAATCCAATCAGAATTCCATTTTCATTACCTGAATCCATACAAATGTACATGATCTAGCATCACCAACTACATATAATTCCTGAGCTTCAGTTGCAAACTAGAATACGGTTTATGAAGACAAAAAAACTGGGGTTAGCTAATCTAACACAGAACACAAGCGTCTCAATTACTACAGCTGCCTTCTAACGGTTCATAACTTTCTAAATATTTCTTCCGACCATCTCCTGCCCATTATGTTTGAGGGATTATCCAAATAACGAACAAAATTCGCAGCCTCATACACTCATGAAACACGAACCAATTGAAATCCAATCAGAATCCCATTTTCATAACCTGAATCTATACAAACATACATGATTTAGCATCACCAACTAGACATAATTCTTGAGCTTCAATTGCATCATCATCAACAACAACAAAGCCTTAGTTCGGGGTCGACTACCATGAACCATCATAAGAAAAACCCGTAAAGCTCATAAATTCTCTCCCGCCACTCCGTCCTATTTATCACCATATTTTCCTCAATCCCTAATAAACTCATATCACATGTGTAAAAAAAACATCAATATGAATTTCAGGTGTTACAAATTTAGCCAGTTCTAATATCAATAGCAACATCCAATCTAATTCGAATATTCTAATTCTGATAGATCGAGAAAAACCCGATTAACCGAAAATCTAAAAACACAAGAATCAATATATTATGAAGAAACCCATTAACAATGAGAAGCAAAGATGACAACTTTATAACAAAAAAACACAGAATGAAACGAAAAACACACCGAGTCAAATCGCGTGATGGGGGGAGGAGTGGAAGGAGCGGAGACATCAACGGTGAGGTTCTGGAGATGATACTGCACATCAAGAACGGGAGGACGGCTCTGTTGGCAGATAATTTCCGCATCGGGTACCAATTTTTGACTCATAATCATCATGTAAACGTCGTCGCTAAAAGAATAAATTGATTGGCTTTTTTGTTGTTGGTTAGGGTTTGGAGATGAAGAAGAAGATGAAATTGAATTGGGAATCAGTCGGAGATTTCGTAGGTATAATTGAAATTTCTAGGGTTTGCTTCCAATTCTGAATCTCTACCTCTCCTGGTTTGTGTTTAAAACGTGCAGTGTATGTTATTCATGAATCAATCCTAATAAGGAAAGCAAACCTACCCTTTTATTTTTTTTATTTACTTATTTATATTTCTCCTTTTCCATTTCCACTTAGGATTTCAATTATTATTCTATTAACTAAAATAACAAATATTACTCCCTTGTAATTATTAATTTTCCCTCGTACATTTAATCATATGACACCTTCAATTTTAATTATTGTGGTCATGGGTTTTTAATCCGAATTTTTTTAAGAATAGTGCTTGTGATTTACTCAATTTTTAAATAGAATTTTGTAGTTTAACAGTTTGCAAATAGAGTTATGTGGTATGAATATTTTTACAAAACCAAGTATCTGAAATCGCAATATTGAGTTCTGATGATATTTTTATCTTACAAACGACTTGTAACTATATATTGACAACATATTAAACCCCCAGATCGATTTACAGATTTGTAAAATTGATTTAAACATCAATTTAGTCCGTAAACCGTCAAAATATTAAAGAATGTAAAACGTCAATAATACGGTTTGTGAATTCAATTCAAGAGATGACAATGTCATTAAAAGATATATTTTATCGATATGTAAATGTAATTTTTCTTAAAAGATACGAGATGTACTTCGTTGTCATTAAAACGTAAAGATGTAATTTTGAATATCTTATTTTGCAAAACAATTCATATTACTACCTTTGTTGCAAACTGTTAACCACAAATCTTTATTTACAAAATGAGTAAACCACTTATCCTTTTTAAATTTTATAATTATCATTATGTGTAATATATAAATGATTGAATATAAGATGCAAGTAATAATTACTTTCCTTAAAATCATCGTAAAATCAAAATTCATAATCTTGATTAATGATGAAAATAAATAAAGTAATGCATAGTTTGTTAAAAAAGAAAACAAATTAACTTAAAACTTTTAAATATAATCAACTTACAACTTTTAAATATAAATATGATTTAAAATTTAGTTTTTATTGGTATATAATTTATAAATTTCTTTTCAAAATTTTTTTATAAATTTCTCGTCAAAGTTTGAGTTTGTCACAGCCTAGCAAGTGGATAAGGCTACTAATAGCTAAACTTTTATCTTCCAAAAAATTACGTCGCTACAAAAATCACTTTTGACCTCATGGATTATTGAAATACAAAAGAAATATTCAAAAAAAATTAATTTTTTGAAAGATAGTAATTTATTTAAATATATTTTGTGAGGAACAAAAAAATTGATTACACAACAACAGTTCAAAGTAAAGTTTAACAATTAATTCATATTTATTTATCTTTATATTCTACGTAATATGATTGATTTTTTTTTTTTCAAAAAAATGGTTGATTGTATTTAAAACATTAAATTCAATTAAAATTTTAAGTATAGCAAAGATAATTACAAAATTTTGATTTATTATAAATACAGTCGACTAATTTTAAAGTTTAGTTAATATATTCTTTAAAAATTTTTAACATTAAACTAAAGTATCGATCGTGACAAAACTCAAAAACACAATAATATATTTCAAAAAATATAAAACCAAATTGTATGTTAACTTCATAACCAAAGAATTAATAAATTAGTCAGCCTAAATTTTTATAAGCATTTAAATTGTTTCTATAACTAAGTGGATTTTTCTAAAAATATTGTGTTATTGTCAAATTTCAGTCATTGTAGTGGATGAGTTGGAAACAAAATTAGCAGTGACGTGTTGGATATGTGAACCTATAACGCGAAACGGCGACGGATTTGTCTTCGAAACTTGTGGCTTGTGTTAAGCATACGCATTAATTTTTTATTAATAATAATCAGTTAATAAATAGGTGTAGGCTATGGTCACTTTGTTTTTCCTCTACTTTGTTTGTACTTTGTCCTATCCACCATTAGATTAGGTTTTAACCCATGATCTAATGGTGGATAAAACAAAGTAATGGTTACTTTGTGAAAAACAAAGTGACCCTAGAATTTCCCTAATAAATAACAAGAAGATGTCTTAAACTAGTCATTTTCCACTTGCTTGTAAAGGAAAAAACTTTACACTTCCTCCTATAGCATCTAATAATATATTTATTTTATTTGTATGTGTACAAGATTCAACTATATGATGGTGCATAATGATAATAATTCATCTATAAGATCGATCGATGGTTGGCGTACTGGTAGTATAGGGCTCCACTTGGTAGGGAGGTCTGCGGATCGATCCCCCACAATCGCGACTGGGAGAAGTTTAAATACCATAATCCTTGAACCCGTCCTGAGTCCGGAATAATCGGCCCAATGTGGTTCGAAAATCGAATGCAAAACCAAAAAAATAATTCATCTATAAGTTATCCTAATGGATCCCACCGATAGTCATAATAGAAAAAAGAACAGTGTTATTAAACTATATTTTTACCATAAGCACTTGCAAACTTGTAACATAATATGACAAGATCACGTGTAATTTGTTTTATAAATTTTCTTTTAAAATCAAAATCAATTTTTCATATGATGATATCGGCAAAATTACACGTGATCATGTGATACGACACAAATTTTTAGTATTAATGTTGAGTTTAATAGGTAATAAGTTATTTTCAAGTCAATCTAATAGCAGGTAAACTTGTGGATTGCGTTCGTGTTAATCTGAAAAAAATATGAAACCGACACAAAAATTAGAATTATATTTTCAACATTTGAATTATTTATATAGGTCGTGTCGAGTTATGCCATCATGTCAGTTAATGTCAGCACAAAATGGTAAAATTAATACTTTTTAAAGTTGGGCGGGCTAAGTGAAATAAATTATAAATTTAAATGACTCATATATTGTCCTTTGAGCCGAGGGAGCTTAAATAACTTAGAAGGCACTATATATATTAAGCCTAAATAATAAGAGATGATTGTCGAACCTCTTAACTTAATAAGAAGTAAACTATCAAACTTTTTCAGATTACTTGCACTAAATTGGGAGAGAGCGTGAACACTGAAAGTTTGGACCACGAGTCATGTTGCAATCAAAAGTAAGATGTAATAATTAATGGACTTATTATATGTTTGTCCAAACTATTTGGCCCAAGAACTTCATAAGTACACCATTCATTAAACCATATGTAGGTTCTCACAACTTTACAAGGATAATGCGATGTCTGTCCAACAATCACATCTGTTATTTTTTCAACCAATTACTTATTTTAGATGCATTTTCAACTAGGGATGGACACGGATTTATAATCCACATATTTGACAAAATATCTAAGAAAAATGGTTCAAAATTTGACTAAACTATTGATTTGTTTTGTGAATCTTTTTCTTTCAATATGTGATCCAATATAGGATCTAAAATGTTAGTGTCCAACCTTATTTTCAATAAGCTGACATTTTATTTTCACAAAAATAAAATATTTACTAACTATTAATTGGCTAATTATCCTCGCTTAATTGGCTAATTATCCTCGCCATGAGTCGGATGCATTCCGACGAGGGTGATGGTGTGAAAAACATAAGATGAAGCCCAGACAACCTCAGTAGAAACAGAGTCAAAAGTAGATGTAGCCTCAGCAGCGACAACGACATCGGCAACAACGCCCTCAGTTGCAGCGTGAACAGCGGCCTATGTCGAAGCCTGAGCAACAACATCGGCTAGGGCGGCGGTATCGAAAGCTAGTCTGGAGGCAGCTATGACAGCAGTAATACGCTCCCGACAAAGTCACCGTGCTACCTGAGCACTGCTAAAATCAATAGGAATCCTCGTAAATGACAGAAAACGACTAAACCAGCATACAAGTTCGCAGGACGAACGAAGTCAATGCCACCTAGCATAGTAGCTACACGATAAAGGCGACCAAGCCCTCTCCGTAGACCATGCATATCTAGCTGAAATAATTAAGGAAGTAATATGTTAAATAATTTTATTGAACTGTTAATTGACTAATTATCATTCCCATGAGTCGGATGCATTCCAATGAACCTTTGGTCAATTTATTTTAACCGAATTCGGTCAAATTAATTAAAAAACAAATGTGAATTTTCTGCTAATATGTGATCCAACACTTTGTCGGGAGCAGCATCGCTCCTGAATCCTCGCAAATGACAGAAAACAACTAAACCAGCATACAAGTTCGCAGGACGAACGAAGTCAACGCCACCTACATTAGTAGCTACACGATGAAGGCGACCAAGCCTCTTCGTAGACCATGCATATCTAGCTGAAATAATTAAGGAACGTTAGATAATTTTATTGAACGGTTAATTGGCTAATTATCCTTCCCATGAGTCGGATGCATTCCAATGAACCTTTGGTCAAAATTTGACTACACTATTGATTTATTTTAGCCGAATTCGGTCAAATTAATTAAAAAACACTTATAAATGTGAATTTTCTTCCAATATGTGATCCAACACTTTGTCGGAAGCGGCAGTAGTCCGCTCCCGACAAAGTCACCGTGCTACCTGAGCATTTTACCGACACAAGTACTGGAGAAATAGTGTATTATGTACAAAGATAGCCTAATAAAACCATAGCAAATTCAATTCATGGTCATTATCAAGGAACAAATACAAAGATAGCCTAATAAAACCAAATAAATTTCAAAACCCTAACCCTAACCAAGTAATAAGATGGCAAATCCTCTGTTAAAAATTTATAATTAACCAAGCAAGTGTTTTTTAGTGTTTTCTGTACAAAGATAGCCTAATAAAACCATAGCAAATTCAATTCATGGTCATTATCGAATTATAAAGGAACAAATAGAAAGATAGCCTAATAAAACCAAATAAGTTTCAAAAAGAACATACCGGGAATTTGAGGCTCGGTCGGAATTGGCGGAATCGCCATTTCAATGACAGCATGAAAGATTAAACGGAAGATAGCTTCAGCATGTGGCTCATGATGAGCTACAGCAAGAACCGACTCAACTATGGATCGGAACACTTGGGCAAGGGCCTCGGGAGGGAGACCGCCTGCCGGAATGTTAGCCGGGGCAGCAAGGCTTGGAGGAGAGCCGCCATATGGAGGGAGACCGCCTGCCGGAATGTTAGCCGGCGGGGGCAGCAAGGCTTGGAGGAGAGCCGCCATATGGAGGGAGACCGCCTGCCGGAATGTTAGCCGGCGGGGGCAGCAAGGCTTGGAGGAGAGCCTCCATATGGAGGGAGACCGTCTGCCATAATGTTAGCCGGCAGGGGCAGCAAGGCTTGGAGGAGAGCCGCCATATGTTCATTAATATTATCCATTGTGAGCGAGGGTTCGATTTCCGTTGTGAAGGACGAGAGAAATTTAGAGACTAATTCTAAAAAACACTTAAGTAATGTTCAACAATCTTTTCGGTCTTTTTATTATTTCTTGAAATGATTCTATTAGTTGGTTCTTTGGGAGGAGTCTTTGGGAAAGACTAAAACAGAAAGAATGACCATAGTAAGGCAGTGATGAGTTGTCTCTATGATGAACGCCGTGAGACACAACTGCATAGCTGCGAGATAGTAGAGGATTGAAGAGGCAATCGAGACGGAATCGCAAACTAGATGAAGCTTCTCCAGATACTCCAGGTAGGTGGTAGCTACGAACAAACAAGCGAACTCCATGACATAGGCAATGCCGATCTTGAGGTTTCGAGAGCGTAGGGGCAAAAAGCTAAATATGACGAATGTTATATTTGACTACCGACACTTTTTTATACAAAATGATCTATTCACGCATTTTCTAAATGCAAAATAACTAATTATATGCAAAATAACTAATTATAGTGTATAAATCTATATGATCTAACATATTTGTCTTAGTATATAAAGTGGTAATACCTCTCTTATGACATCGATCATATCAAATAAATTTTTCAACAAGTTTAGAAATTTTTTTTAACATATGTAATAGTCACTATCATAATAGAGTAAACTCGAAGATTCAAGTACTGGAAATATTTGGATTTTATTATGATTTTTTGACAAACTTAAACACTTCAAGAGTTAACATCAATTTATTTGGTAAAATCTATATGCAAAGAACTCAAATGACTTAAACTTAAAAGAGCTCGTGCATATATAACTAATATATGTATAAACAAAATTCGGCCCCAATTATTTTTGGGCCCTAAGCGGACGCCTCTCCTGCCAATGCATAGGGAAGACGATGATCCAGCTGAAATTTCGGCTTGAAATTAGCCCATGCCGGGTAAAGATAACCCCAACGAAGAACATATCCCATACCACAGCTAAAATATATGAAACATTGCCATAAACTCGCAGCAGATGAACTCTAGAGAACATCGTTACCAATGATGATGAATTCCACTGCGAACAGAAATAGAACCGAGCCACATAAATAGATTTCTTTTATCGTGGGTGTAAGAAGAAGGAGAAATGAAATGGAGAATTGGATGAAGAAAATGGAGAAATGGAAGAAGATGAATGGAGAATTGGAAGACGAATAGAGAATTAAAGAAGAACGACAACCGTAGTTCTAACACATTTTTGCTTTTTGATTGTCTTTCCTTCCTTTTGTTGTCTTATACAACAATTCTACAGTACAAGGAGTATGATAATATAAAATTCGCATTTTTTGTTGGTATGTGGTGGTGGACCCAAATCAGCTCCAAGAGAATGTGTGTCAATCTCTAACTATTTTCTAAGACCAAAACCTTATTATACATATATAATCATTATAATCATTTAAATAATTGCGCCTCAGTTTGCATATTACATAGATTATAAAAATTCTTTTCTAACTATTAAACTAAATAATATTGCCAAAATTTAACTTTAAAATAATAGTTTATGATTTGTTAATTATGTCTACTAAATAACTAACTAAAATTGTAATATTGTTAACTAATTTTTTTTAGAGTTTCACTTTTGTTGAATTTGTAATTCGAATTTAAGGACAAATATTTAGAGGCTCTAGGGGTTGACAACTCAAATAAAGACCTCCTATACAAACTTTGACTCCTTATTTTTAAAATTATTCAATTACACCTAAACAAATAAAAAATCAATTATATTTAATTCATAAACAATGTCATTCATTCTAAATGAAATGCGCGGTCTTAAATTCGAGAAATACTTAGAGGCTCCGGGGGTTGACAACTCAAATAAACACCTCTCATACAAAGTCACCGTGCTACCTGAGCACTGCTAAAATAATAGGAATCCTCGCAAATGACAGAAAACGACTAAACCATCATACAAGTTCGCAGGACGAATTGGCTAATTATCTTTCGCATGCGGCGGATGCATTCCAATTTCCAATGAAGCTCTGGTGAAAATTTGACTACACTATTGATTTGTTTTAACCGAATTCGGTCAAATTAAGTAAAAAACACTTATAAATGTGATTTTTTTTTCGATATGTGATCCAATATAGGATCTAAAAGATTCATGTGCAACCTTATTTTCGATAAGATGACATTTTATTTTCAAAAATAAAATATTTGCTAACTGAGAACTGCCATCTGCAAATGACAGAAAACAACTAGACCAGCATATAAGTTTGCAGGACGAACGAAGCCAATGCCACCTAGCATAGTAGCTACACGATGAAGGCGATCAAGCCGTTCCATAGACCATGCATATCTAGCTGAAATAATTAAGAAAGAGTAATACTTTATATAATTTTAATTTAATTGAACTGTTAATTAATTGGCTAATTATCTTCCCATGAGGGGGATGCATTCCAATGAACCTCGGGTGCAAGTCTTCTATCCCCATGAATAACAACAGGTCTTCTATTCTTTAAATCGATCACCGTCGACCCATGATAGCGTTGTAACATAATGGAATATCAACTATGACCCAGTCCATTTCCACCGTCTTCTCAACGTCACAAATGTGTTGGGGATGAGGATCATTATTATAACACGGACTTCGATATATGAGAGTTTCACTAGGGGGAAGGATCCCCTATCGCCGGGAGGAGAGAATTTTCAAACTTTCAAGCGTTTGCCAACTTAGGAGGTTTACAAAAGCTACCAGTGTCGACTAGGACGCGAGAACCTTGAAGGATCCCAATATGAGAGGGTCAAAAGGACTTCAGGGTGGGTCGGGCAAAGTGCAGGCTGAAAAGCCAATGTCTCCTATGCTGGCCTTTCTAGCGTTTTGAATATGAGGTCAGGGTATGACACCTATCCCGATCACATGAATCCCCCCTTGGAAGCTTGCCCGCTTGGACTCGCATCCCTTGTTCGTTGTTCAGCTTTTCTAGGCCAATGAGGAGCTCCCTGTTCGATGATCTTGTTCATTTCTGACGTGACTCCATGACATGACCAAATTTGTTATGATACTTGACAAATTTGTAAGAGTCTTTTGTTGCTCATTGAGGCCGATGTTTTGCCCTCCGCCTTCGTTGCTCTGGTCATCTGTCTCGTTGGTCGCGATTGGAGTTGGGTCTGTTGGAGTAATGAACTTCTAACCGCCTTTCTCCACGTCGCTCTCGATCATCATTTTTCGGCCGATAGGGGAGTGAGGTCTCTTCTCTCCGTTGTACTGTTGCATGCACAAAACTTGTTTTGGCCTTGTCTGCTTTCACTGTTATTTTACTAGTTTTATCAACCTCCGATTCCTCGAAGTTCGGGGGTTGGGTGTTGTCATTGAGTTGTTCAAACTTCCCCGGGGGCTTGCCCATCGACTTTCATTTTACTTCGGCGCAAGTGGTGTTTAAGGCCATGGAGTTGATCGCCACTTCTACATTCAATTCTTTGACTTGCGAGGTCATTATACTGGAAACAATTCAGATAATCTCGAATGGGCTCGGTGGGATGCTGCTTTAGGAAAGTTCGATCTGTATTGATATGCCGAGCTTTCACGGCTCCGATAAATCTGGCGACGAATGTTGTCTTCAGTTGCTCGAAGGAATCAACCAAGTCTGCGGGAAGGGATAGGTACCATTCTTGTGAAACTTCAGTCAGTGTTGTGGTAAAAAGCTTGCACATGACGCGGTCATCTTGAGTGCGGAGGTTGGTAAGGCTCATAAAGCGAGCGTCCTCATTAGGATCATGAGTATTGGAATGCTCGGGGAGTTTGGGGGGTGCATCATCCAGGAGGGAATTCAATTTGCATGATGCGAGCTGCCAGTTTGAAGTAAGGCGTAGGTTGTACTCGAGCTAGAGACTCGAGGAGTTTAGGATGAGGGAGGGAACTTTTGACTTTGAGTGAGGATCTCGATAGGTGTAATGCGGGCGGGCTACCTTTCTCCTTTAGTGCTTCCTATGATCTGCTCACTAAATGGCCTAGCAGCTCACATATTGAGGAGTTGCCACAACTTCTAGTTGGTCAACGATCTCCTTCTGCTGGTTTTGCACGTGCTACATAGCTTTCTTCACTCTTATCATTTCTCCGGCATTGGGTTCATCTTCAGCTTCGTCTCCTACCAACATTTCGTCTACATTTCTCACCACAACTTTTAATTCATTGTATTGTTCCCACTTTATTATGCGCCTCAACCCCTTACTCTCTTTTTATTTTTATTTTATAATGATACAAAGATACAAATAATATAAATGAGATATTATTTTAAAAATAGTACAAGTTAGAGAAAACTAATAAATATATATACAGAATAATTAGATATCATTTATATATAAATGAAATTTAATATATTTATATAAAAAATTAAGAATATACAAAATATATAATCAAGCTCCTTAACAAGCTTTAACGAGCCTGCTCACGAGTTTTTGGTCTGCTCAAGCTCGGCTCAATTATGAATCGAGCCCTAAAATCGTGCTCATGAGCTGCTCATTTACAGCCCTAAGACTCAGTATATCTGGATAGAGGAATCACCCTATCATATAACCTAATCCGAATTTTGTGTGTCATTATCGGCTTTAACCCATAATTGGACCCTAAACCTGCATTTTTTGTATTGGGGTTCAAGTGGTGTGTAATATTGCTAGACCTCTAGATAAAACCGAGTAGTGTCTCCAGAGGAATAAAATAATTCTTGAATGTTCAATTTAACATTAGTCACAACATTGAGGTTCATGTTCTTTCTGCAATTTCTCCCAGAGACATAATACCAATCTTGGGCTTTGATAATGAGCAAGAATATAATTTGATTCACAACCTGCATTGTGAAACCTGTCATCACTTATGTAATGCACATCTTTCCGCCTTTTCTTGAATTCTTCGATCCATATTCCCATGGCAACATCTTCCAACTTAAATAGCTGTTAAGAAGCAAACCCGAGACCAAATCAAATTAAAAGTTAAGATTTTTACTTAACTGTAAAACAAGAACTGATTAATGTTCTTAATTAATTACATCACACACATTAAGTTATTGATTTATTAGTTGTGAACGAACATCAACTCGGCGAAAGTGTGAAACTTGTTTTTATCTGAATTTGAAATTGCATTTTGAATAGTTCGAAAACAGATTCTTTATTTCTATGGAAGATGTGGTTAGTTCAAACCTTCAACAGTGAAAGCAAGTAATGTCTACCTTGAGTTTTCTTTCTTGGTGGCCTTGAACGATAAACTTTGCAATATCTCGAGATATAATATATCCTGGGCCATGTGCCCATGGCGGATATGAAGCATATGGCCATTCCTGCAAAGAAGAAAACAACACTCGGTCATGAAAAATAACTTCCAGTTGCAGGTGAAGTGTCTCATTCTGAAGTGTCTGTTTAGAACCGAGAAATGGTTGTTAATAGCAATTCTAGAAAGAAAAAGGGCTACCATCAAAGGTCGATAATGCATATAACACCAATCAACTGCTGGTAATGCACTAATGTTTGACAATGATCACAAAACTTCAATGAATTTACAGAAAATAACCTAACTTTTAACTTTTTCCAACAAAATTACATAGTCAATTTCCACTAATTCCTGCGTCGGATGTTGATTCATTCAATCAACTTAAGATTATGTCATCGCCAAGTGTCGAAATTCGGTCTGACAAATCTATTTTGTTGGATAATTCATGCCTAAATAAACGCATACTGCCAGTATAGTTTTCAAGAATTCCAAAATATATCAATTTAACACTATAATTTTGACAGGTGCAGCGTGAAGTAATCTAGCAAGCACTCCAACATTATATTGACGAGCAAAAGTGATTTTATTGGGACAAATTGAAGCTTTGTAACTATAGTGAAACATTATTAGTAATCGAATTTGGGGAAAAGGGAGAAATAAAACTTGATCCATAGGCAAATGTGAAATATGAATTTGGAAATAAGGTACAGTACCTCAGAACTGATATACCACTTGCTGTCTTTTTCTCGGTTCGGTGATGAGTCATAGGATATAAATCCATACAAGAGACTATCTGATGTCTTTCCCTTCAGACTTGAAAGAACTTCATCAATCCTCACAAAAGCATCATCATCCGTTTTCATGATATACTTGGCAGGCAGAAATTTTGTCTGCATATTTGTATATTAGAAGTTATCAACAAACCAAACTCAATTATTTTAGAAACTGAACAAATGATTTCCCGCATTAGAATAATGGGATGAGGTACAAAATATACTTCTATTGTCGCCAGCCACGAGCAATTTAACCCTTAACGTCATAAATGGTACAATTGAGAGTCTAACATCGGCAAAGTAGACAAATTTCATTCATAGTTAATAGAGCTATTTCCTCAATCAAGTATTCTATTATTCTGCTCTACTTGTTTGCTATATTATTACTTATCAGAACACACGTGTGTGGCTTCGTGTGGATCCCATCCTGTCCGGATTCATGTTTAGATCATTCAAAATGTATGAAATTAACGTAGTTTATCTTAAAGCTCTCATTCCATATCATTCTGAAGACATCATTTATCTTAAAGCTTCTCAAATACAAATTGAAAATCATTTCAATATCTGAAGGTCTGCGAAATATGGGGTACTCCTATTGAACATATATGGTCATTTTGCAGATAGTTCATGATAGAGCTACCGGAGATATGAAGACTAGTGAGTGAGGATAAAAATGTCATACTAGTAATATCATATTGTGTCTTCTGTAACATCATTTTAAATAAAAATATTATGTAAAAGAGGAAACATGGAGCTATAGATTAAGCAAACATGCAACAAGTTATAAAGAAAAATCCATAGGTCCAAGCAGAACCAAATTGCCGAGTGTGTCATGTTTTGTGATGGTTTTTGGGTTTCCCCAATCAGATAATCCCCGACTCTCTATTGTCATGTTCGGGGTAAAATCAAGTTAGCAAGTTTGTTCAAGTATCCATCCCTTATTATAGTTTTGAGTATAGAATCTCAAACCTGCAACTGTACCATTTATGATGTTCGAGATAAAGTTACTCTTGGATGACAATGATAAAACTACTATGTACCTTACCCTTGTAAAAATGCATACGTACCCCCATAATACAGATTGCGACTGTTTTCAAACTAATCAGACTGTAGTAATCAACAAAAGGCATCAATTGGATATCTCCGTATGCTTGGGCTTCCTTCCAAAGCTCAAAATTAACTTGACTATTCTTGTGCTGCAAACATAAGAGATACCGGATAAGTTAACATGCAATTTTCCTAATCAGAGAAATGGTAAGAAGCAGAATCGAACAATGTTTTAACTGGATAAAAAGAATTATTATGTTTTCAAGATTGTTCATGGTTCCTTGAAAGAGACTTACAAGGCCAACAAAAAATCTGACAGCTACATCCCCTGACCGAACAGCTTCATAATGCATCCATGTTCTCCTCAATGCCATACGACGCTCAAAATTGTTTCCGGTGGAGAAAACCCCGACAAGCATTGCAATTCGTTTCTTCCTTGTAGGAGGAGCTTTCAGGAGCTCAACATCAGCAACTAAATCACGATCTTCAGAAATGGGCAAGCCTTTTGCCAAAAAGGAAAAAATTTTCAAACTACCACTCACTTTGACCCTGCTTACTGCCCATGGTTCAAGTTTCTGCATTTTGCACGATTCCCCTTTTATCAATATAATAATGAAAGTTATTCCTGAGTGCTACCTATCATTTAAACTTTTAGGTCAATTGGTGATATGTACCAGAAATGAGACTTCAAATTCTGTTGTTAAATGAAGTTTGACACGTGGTAAGACGTGTGTGCACATTACAAGCCCAAGGGACTTTTGTGAAAAATAATAGCATGGCTTGATATATCAGGGATCCATGTATTTGTCCATATTATCCGCTTCGCCCGATGCTTCATTATCTCCCTGACTTGACCTATTAGCTCATTTAAGTGATTACAATGATCTATATTAACCACTGTACTCGCATCAAGTGAATATTTTGATCCTCCAGGTTGACTTAGGGGGCTAATAAGACATCTTAAGCAAGTTTAGGGGGGAATAAACATCTCCAAAGTACAGGAAGTCGTCAATCGGATAATCTGATACATGGAGTTCTAGTGTATTAAACTTAATAATACAAGTTATTCTACGACTCTTAGACCTTACTTATCAGGTTAATTTTTATTTTGAACTGTTTCTTGACTCCGATCAAAATGAACCCTTGAAAGTCTTAACTACCTTCTTATATAATTCACAAGTGTTGAAAATTTCATCATACCTTACCTCCCTGTATGAAAAAGATGTTTCATGCCTTCCATTCACGGTCATATGGAAGCCTTCCACTCCAACCCACAAGGTAGCAGTAAAAGGATTCCCCTCGGAATATGGGAAATTAGCACTTCCATGAGCAATGGCTTGGGAAACATTAGCTAATGTGTCATTACCAACATGACTCGCATTTAGATTCTCTTCCCCGTTGCTTCTAACAATTTGCTCATTGCAAGGAACAAGTCCGTCAACTGCAACGTTAGTTAAAAAGTACGATTATCAACTTCAAGAATACTCCAAGTTGAAACAAGGCAGAAAAAAGATAAAATGGCCCAATGCAAGTCTATTAAACAAGGAATAAACATCCACTGCCAGAACTTCTGATGATGGGTAAAATACATTCAGTTTGAACTATAGCGCTTGATAACATGGTCCCTAAACTTTATTTAGTGACATTATTTAACATCTAAGTTCAAATCAAAGAAAATTCGTTAAACAATCAACGAACTGATGACCACATAATAAAATGAAGTTTGGACCTTAAATATCCTTTTAGTCATCATTTCGTTAGTTTCTTTTAACAGATTCTCTTTCGTTTTGACCTTAACGTTAAACAGGATAAAAGTTCAACAATCATTATGTCACAAAATGAAGTTTAGAGATCACCAATGTCAGTAGCACAGTTGTTCAGGGGCCATGGATGTGTTTTACCCTTTTGATGATTTGATTGAATCTGTTAATAGCCCATGTTAACAGTTATAACAGCAAACACACAAAGAATGAATTCATCGAGACCCCGGATTGCATTTTAAGTAGTGCATCAGGGGGAAATGAAGTGATTTCTACCTTTTAGCTTTGGGTTGCTAGTAGATCTACGAGCGGGACATCTTTCCTCTTTGCCCCAACCATGTTTTTGAGTCCATGTATTCTGATGAACCAAAGGCTCTCCCGTCATGTTGTTGCTCGGGAGACTCACTTTATAATGCAAGATAATGGGAGGGTTTTCCTCTCCCAGAAGCTGAGATCCTTGAAGTTCAATCTGAAAACTTCCATTGAACTCATCTGGAATGCCAACTAGTGTAACGGAGGAATCTTCAACCAGACCGCAAGGAATGTCAAGAATGGTTCCGTTACTTGATTCTGCCGTATCAGCTGCACTTATTACCGAGTAAGAGCAAGTTCTATCTTCAGCTTTGTCACTGACATTCGACTCGTAAACTTTATTTTCATCAATAATTGTCAATAGATCTTTCCAAGCAATGGACGCCTCTTTTATTCCTTGTCCGGTTTCCGGCAAAGCATCCGATCTAGACAATAGAAAACGCATCTGACCCCAAGCAACCAAAGTTTTCAACTGTTCGTCTTTGGAAATATTGTTCGGAGCATAAAGATCATCTAGACCTTCAACATTCACAAAATGTGATTCTGTTGATGGTTCTGTGGCCTTCTTTACTTCCACGCGAGTAGGCTCAACTCGATTTGTGTCCTTCTGAAGAGAGTCGTTGGAAGGATGGTTTCTGAAGAAGTCATAAGCTGAATGCTTTTCTTTCTCTGGCTGGGCGGTTCCGATTAGACTATAACTAAAAACTAAGATCAATGCAAGTGCGGTAATCACCATTCCCCCAGACCATTTCCTCATCCGCAACAAAGGTAAAGCTATCTTATTAATTTTCATTCTTGAACATGTCCACAAACAATCCGGCTCTTCCATTTGGAACTTTTATCGGAACATGAAGAAGTTGATGTTGTGTGATAATCTTTTTCTCTGTAGAATATAATAAAAGAACAACACACTTGAAAGTTGAAACAAAGGAGATTGAAAAGAAGACCATGATAAATTAAAATACTGAATCTAAATAAAAGCACCATACTGACTATGAGGAAATCCGTTGTTGATCATATTAAAGATAATATGCGGAATGGAAAATGAGACAAGCAACCACAAGCATAAGAGATTTACGTATTTCGATTATTTTATTTATTTATTTTTTATGAACAGAGAACTTTATTAAGCACCAAAGACCAGAAATACACAACAAGACCAAAAAGAATACGAAGCATCAAAAGCTATAGAGAGTAAATCAGCCTCTTAAACCCACCTATACCATGCAGAACTACTAGCATTCGGAGTGTGGTTTATGTTCAAAGATAACAGAATTACGAGCTCTCCATATCCAGTAAATTGAAGCAGAAAAATCCAGTCTACTACTCACAGCTTTCTGAGAGAACCAGGTGGCGATCCTTGTACATTTTAACAGATAACTCGGAATCAAGCAAATCTCCTTGACTTGCTTCCAAATATCAGCAATGATTCTACAATCGATCCATTATTCTTTTCCTATAACCACGGACGAGGAATATATAAGTTTCTACACATCAGTAAGTACCTGACTCTCAAATACATAAGACCCAATTTTACCCGAAAGCTCGCATTTTTAAGCTCCCAAACTCTAGGTGCAAACATATAAGCATCCTTACTCATATGAGCTTGAAACTAGAACCCTTTTCTTACTCTGATTGACTTATAAATAAAATGTTCCATTCACATACTAAATTAGGAAAGAACCCGACAATGATTCTATAAATAGCTTAACATTAACATGTTTTCCACTTAAAATATCTAAAATTGAGAATACATAAATCATATGATTTCAAAGCAAAAATTGAAACATATATAAGCATTTAGTAGAGAATAAAAAAGAAAATGAAACGAGGACAAACCAATCACAGGATCAGACAACAGTTATGAAGTTTCAATCTTTAAGCTTGTCAGAAGCTATTGAAGATGGGCTTCTGTTCAGGTCACTTGCCACCATGGCTGCTTCTTCTTGAGTTCTTACAAGCTTCTGAGATTTCAACCACTTCTTCCGGTTGTCGGTAATAACATTCGGAGTTGGGTTTATGGGCTTTCTAATCAGCCCAAAGTAGCCCATCCCATTTTCTATGGCTAAAACTTTCCATCAAAAAGGTAAATAATTTTAAATTTATAAATTCCTCAAATTTGTACATAATACTCCTCTATTTTAAAAAACATATTGTGAGGTCCTCATAGTTTTTTCATCATTAACTTTGGGTCTGTTTTGTCTAACTTTTTGGTATTTAAGGTAATATATTTGATTTTTCAAGATAGCTCTACTATCATTAGCAATGATTTTTTTATTCTAATATGTCATGTTTGTCCATTCAGGCCAAAATATAAAAGTGAAATAATTTAAGTAAATTACATTCTTTGGCTCTTGACCCATACGTCAGATTAACATTGTGACCCCTTAAACTTCAGTTTTTTTTTTGTCATAAAAGCCCTTGAACAATTAGGTTACCGTAGCATTAAAGCCTAAATTCTAGGTTAAGCTTTCATGTATGCATTGCATTGCTAAAGGTTTTCAATCTGTGCTTGACTAGAATGAGATCTTATCTTAGTCTTATTTTGTTTGTTCTGTTATGCAGATTTTGCTGTTTCTCTAGTAGCAACTATAAGAACATAAATGTGGAGACCATTGGTGTTTTTTCAAGTGTTAAAGAAGATGATTTGTAGTCCCAATAGTTTTGTGCCATTTCGTGGTATCAAGAGTGACCTTTAAAGTGAGGTTTATGTGTTATAAACAAGATTGGACTAGCTAGTGGTTTAAGTAAAGGGTTTAGGTATGTTTTTCTTGTTAGATATCCACATTGCTTAACTAGTGGGCTATATGCTCGGATCGGGTTATTTAGGCTTTTGTTTACGTGGTATTCGAAATGTTAAATGGTTAGAACCTTAGTAGCTCCATTTTATAGAAGTTATTTTAGACTGTATTTATTAGCTTAAATTGTTCCAAATATTGTATGAGACGATCTTTGGTTGCCTGTGGATATTTGTTTCATGTGCCACGTAATTCTGGGCGTGACGGTGTGAGACAGTCCTCTTGTTTTGAGGTACCTTTTGGGCTGAATCAGTTACTATCTAGATGTTTATATCGTGAGAAAGGCTAGATACATTAGGGGCCAGCCGAACTTAGTAGAAAAACCGATCGGTGCTTGAACTTTGAAGATATTTTATTAGCACCCTAAATCTACTTATAATTATCAGTTGGTCCTCTAAGCTTACTTAAGATATTTATTATCCTATTTAACTTGCATTAAACGGCCTATTGGGCACTTAATTTGGTTAAAGTTATAGGTGTTATAACTTGTCCAAACCTCCTCTTAATACTAGTGGATTAATCATGTTCATGTTAAGCGTCCTTAGTACCACATAAGATTTAGAACGTTCCAGGTTCTAGTTATTGTATGAGATATCCTGATTGTATGTCTAGCGCGTATCAAATGATAATGTAGAACCCTGATATACTCGGTGTCTGTAATCATTTTAAGTGTCTATTTCTATAATCATTTTATACATATTAGAAGTTTCCCTCTGTATGTACTTAGTGGTTTCAAAATGTTTTTGTTATTCAGTTTTGGATGTTACAATCTTAAATAACAAGTGCTATGCCGTGACATCTAGACGAATTTTAAGCTGATTTATTAACTGTTCTTCTCTAGTGAAACTTAATGTGAAAATACCACTTAGAGCTATACTTTTTCTTAGCTATGGAAACATTTTATTGAGTTTAATATCTTATGGATGACTGATAACAAAACCATATTTGTTCCTTACTTTTCCTGAGATACTTGTCACCTGCATGCTTAAAGATTCCATTGATCTTTTTTAGACTTGGCTTTCCAAATGCAGATAAGTCATTATTAATGTACATTGTCATGTGGTCTTATTTGCATTCATTCTGGCTGTATTTTACATCACTATCATTCTGAGGCTCGGCGTCTGTTGCTGTCATGAAGGTTATAAAGAGTAGGCCAACGGATGCAAAGGAACAAGCTCGTGTAATAAAATGCAGGCGCGAATCTGACCAGGCCCTTGAGGTTTTCTCTTCAATGGATCCATCATTGAACAGTTATGGACATAACAAACCAAGGGTTAGTGTCTGATTCAATTATGTAATTCGTTTTTTTGTATTTTCTTTATGGTTCTTTCCTATTTCTTTTTCTTTGAACATATACATCTGGCAGATAGGAATTTATGAGATATATGAATTTTGGGAATTGCCAAATCTATAATCTGAACATCCATGCGGACTTAGGGACGAAAGATCTCCGTAGGGTGTTTTCCGTCCCATCCTCTGGTGAAATTTTCCGGGCCCTGTCTCATTGACAACCCTAGCCAAGTATATGTTATAGATAATAATGGGGATAACCTTCATAGCTTCTGTTTGTTGTGGTGAATTCCAAAAGAGTAGTATTTATGTACATGAACCAAAATAAACTTGAGATGAACCTGGCTGAGATGTCACCTTGTCTAGTAAAAGTTGAATACAATAATGTATGAAATTACTGGTCCAGACTATATGCTAAACTCCAACATTTGTTGCAAAATATTCTGTCCATGTGAAATGTGAAGCTTTACAAGATGTGTGAATGAGAAATGTATAATTGAATCTTGTACAGAAAAGATCCCCTTATAAGTTAATAACATATAATATATATCACTGTTTTGTACCTAAGAAGAGTCTTCTGGTGCCTCTGTACATACATATAGCTACAAAGTTGCCCTCTGATCGGACTTGTCATTGGCAATTCGAAAGTATATTGGAGTAGCTGCCCTTCTATCTTTAATGCAAGGCCTATTATTTTTTAAGTTGGGTTCTTGTTTATCAACATTTTATGTCTTCATTTTCTTTCAGTTGAGTTGCTCGCGTATCTACCATCCGAAGTACTAGTATTTTACTTTCTGTATGTTTAATAGCCTATGTTTTCCAGGGTTCAATGTATTTACGGTCATTGATGTCGGGTTTGTTTTGCAAATTTTTGTTTTAAGAAAATCTTGAAATAGTCAATGCCGGGTAGTTACTTACAAAAACTCAAAGGAATATGGACATTGAAGAGAAAGAAAATTTACTATATGTCAACTCGACGCTGCACAGGATGTCTGAATTTTGTTACTAATCTAGCAGTCACATATTATACATCCTAAGTTCTACAAAGAAAATTAAAGAGCACATCTTTGTCCGAGATGGTGTTCATTTAGCATACAGTCTTTTACTTTTTTTGTCTATGTTAATATATCGATGAGTTTTTATGCACACGTCAAAATGACAATGACCTTTAATATACTTTTAAACTCCAACTACAATAAATGCAATTTACCTACAATTATTGTATATTAAATTTGAGAATTTTGTTCCAATTTAACCTATGAAGTTTCTGGCAAGTTGGAACACTTTTCAATGCAACTGAGATCTTTGGGTGAACTTAATTGTTTTTGTTTGACACGTGCGTGTCGTTATGTGATCTGGATTGAGTAGTATTTCAAGTCAAATAAAACAGCAACCGAGGATCAATAGCAACAAGTTTTGCCGGCAGAGTGCTATCAAATTGGGCAGGGATTTTCTCTACTGATTAATGAAATTTTAACATCATTCATGTGTTGCTTATATATCTTATTTTCAAGTAACCAAAAAAATAAAATATATCTTATTTTGCATGGCTTAATATGCATACATTCTATCTAACTTAGATAGAAGACTAAGTCAAAGTAGTCTATGGCTATTTCAAAGTTTAAAAAGTAAAGTTATTTGGAATTACATTGGTCTCAAAACTTAAAGATTTACATCAATTACATGATAAGGAATCACAAGTTATTAAATGATCATCTTGACTAAAGTTGAAATGGTAATATAAAATGAAATGCAAAGTTCACAAGCTACGACATTCAATTGTGAACAATTTTGCTGCCCAAACACCTTCTTTTTAAACATTTTTTTTTTCCCCTTCAATCCAACTTTTTAATTTTTTCATAGTGGTATGGTGCACTTCACTTATTACTAACAAATGAAACAAGTTGTTTGAATCATTTTTTTAAACTAATTAAAAGGTGGTGAAATACTTATCCTTAAGTGAAAAGCAACATACTACAAATATGAAATTCTCCCAAAAGTCATCCTAACCTTTTAAAGCGATTTTTTTAGTCTTTTTAACATGTCTATATCGACTCTAATTAGTAATTACCATTTGTATTTACGGGACAGTACGACACACTTTGCACGCATGCAATTAACCACTTTAAAATGAGGTAATAAACAATCTTTTCAAACTAGTTGAGGTAACCGAAAAAAGTTGTCTCAAAGTACCGATAAAAAAGAAGGTGGGGAGGGTTATGTATTAAGTCATTTTTTGATTGTTCAGATCCTATGTAATCATTATAGAATTTATGTATGCAATTGTCCAAAAGAAAGAAACCAAAGTAGAACGATTGTGAATAGTAGAAAGTTGACAAAATCTTTTGTAGGAATAACTTTTGCAAGAAATACAATCAATCATTCCATCTACCATCTAGTTCCAGAAACTTTGAAAACATGTGATCAAGGCACAACCCCCACAGTACTTGTTTAGCCATGAGCCAGATGAATTATGTAACAGTAAAATTATGTAACAGGATACATAATTATCATGTGAGCAAACAAGTAAAAAGTAAAAGTTTGGTGCTGTTCTTTTCCAATAACCAAACAAAGCTTTTTAAACCAATTCCCTCTGCAGTTTTATGACGTTTTTCTAGACAGAAGATATAAGACTTGCAGTTACTTGTAATGTTTTAATGAGCCTTCACGGGCTTTGTTTTACCTTTTATCACTTTTCAATCTTTACAACCTTCTTTTTTGGAAAAAGTAGAGTAAAAAAATTATATATTTTATCATCAAGTCAACATAACACATGTAATTCTGATTGATCCTCCATACTTGCACACCGGTTTATCTAGGTTCAGAATCAGAATACTCCACCGGCTTTCTAAACGTCTCGTCTCTATCAGATGCATATATATAACCTGAGGATCCCTTATAAAAAATGTTACTTCTCTCCCTTTAAGCAATTCTATTCTCTTACATCATTTACTGACTTTGAGATCAGAGTGTACTCAAGAATTCCACCTCGGTGCAAGCCAATCTCGGAAGCACAAGCCAACAAGAGAAATCTTAGACCTGACCCAACATCATATATATATACCATACAACAAAAGGTTACAAATTTAAATATGACACACATTCAAGTATATACAAGTCTAATAAAACATATACAAGATATATAATTGATTTGTTTTATCTATAAATAATTTTTTCATTCTCCTATTTAGAATCAAAACAAAAACAAAAATCTATAAAAAAAATAGAATAAAACTTCCACTAATTTTCATCGTATGCGGAAACAGAATTATTCCAAGCCAATGGCATATTTTCATTGTAAGAAAGCAACATTCCTGTATATTCTTTCTACATTTTTATGTATTTTCTAAGTCAAAATGATATGGTTGGTTCAAGATTATTATTATTAGATAATTGTTGATCAAAAAGTTTTTTATATAACTGAAAAAATGAAATCAAAACTCTATTTTTAAGGTTGCTATCAGATGTGTCAATATCAAAATTAATAATCTTAAAAACAATCGATTTATATTTTATTTTTAGCTAAACAGATTTGTCTAGATCAATAAATTAGGAATTAGTAGAATCAAAACTCTCTTTTTTAATTGTGCTATAACCCGTGACGCCCAACAAAGCAAACCCGTGAATTTATATCGTACACGTGTCCCCTTCAACTCTTCACATCACAACTGGTTTTGTGTTTTTGAAGAATCAATAAACTAATCATAAATCATTGAATACAATTTATTAAATTATACTCTTCGATTTAATGATTGATTCAAAAACTTAAGTGGGTAGTTAAACTGCAATAATATATGATTTATTACTCTTCAACAAACTCTCTTGACTGATGCGTCTTGGACTTCTTAATTTATTAAGGCTTAATACACAAAAAACCCCTTAAACTTGGTCAAATGTTGCAACTGTCCCCCTGAACTTTCAATTGTAACAAATTACCCTCTGAACTTGGCAAATTGTAACAAATTACCCCCTGAACTTGGCAAATTGTAACAAATTACCCCCAATGATGCATAAATTTTTAAACACCCTATAAGATCATTCCATGTGGCATTTTGACTTTTCAAACACCCTATAGAATCATGACACGTGGCACTTTGACTTTTCAAATATCAAATAAGGGCATGACACGTGGCATTTGACTTTTCAAACTCAAAATATGGGGTTATTTGTTACAATTTGCCAAGTTTGAGGGGTAATTTGTTACAATTAAAAGTTCGGGGGGACAGTTGCAACATTTGACCAAGTTTAGGGGGTTTTTTGTATATTAAGCCATTTATTAATAAATAAAGTTGATATGATTTAAATTTAAGAGGTTTCTATTACAAAGAGTCTGTATGTCAATTGACCGAATGAATTAAAAGTTCAAACTGATAATCCTGACATTTTATGAAATTAATTTCTGACAATGCTTAACATAAGTACCAACCATTTAAAGTTGAGTTCATGTACCAAATTGTTTAAAGGCTTAATATATAACCAACCCTCTGAACTTGTCCATTTTTTTAATTAGTTTCCTCAACTCAAAGGACAATTTATTCCAGCTAAACTTGTAATTTTTTCCACCTGGCCCTCTCAACTCGTTAATTGTGACCCATTTTACCCATTTGTGCTGACATGGCATAATATAAGTGGAAAATTCATCTCAGATCAGCACAAAAAGGACAAAATGAATCACATTTGACAAGTTGAAGAGGTCAAGTGAAAAAAGTTTACAAGTTGAGAGGGTAAAGTGGAAAAGTTTACAAGTTGAGGTGGCTAATAGGAAATCCCTTTAAGTTAAAGGAGTTAAGTGAAAAAAAATGAACAAATTTAGAGGTCTAAGAATGTATTAAGCCTTGTTAAAAAACTAGAGACTTTTAATTTGAGTGTGATAATGAACATATGTAGTTGATATCAGAGATATATCAGTCATACACGTGGTGTTATCAAGATTCTCAGTCTACACATATGATTACGGTAATACGAGAGAATCTCTTTACATTAATTACAACCAGTTAGGATAAACTATCATACTATATAGAGCTACCGTAATTTTTCACATGAATTTCCTTAAGTAGATGAAACTGTCACTCGTATGTCTATATAATAGTAAATACAACTAAAAGTAAGATGAATCACCTATATAAACTGATTTAAGCATCAAAATGCAACCATTGTTAATAAGGTCATGTCCTTAATCAATTATATGTTTTACTTTCAGGTTACTTAGTGAAAACGCGAACAAGAAACCGTAATTCATTTACATAGAATTAATGATATATTTTAGTTGTGAGAGAATTAATCATTTATGTGCCTAACAAACCTTAAACCGACCAGTTATTTGAATATCTAACTGCATGATAGACAACAAAAAGTAAATTAGTACAAGTTTAGATAGGTCTTAACGGGTTTTTTTTACATATCTAACCCACTTTTAATACGGCTTTTACATATATAACCTACTTTATTTTACATTTACAAATTTAGACACTCTTATGCTTTTGGACAAAATTGTCATTCCTTGTTCAAAAGCAATTTCATTCACGCTACTCCTCCATATTTATGTTCCTCCTTCTTCCTCTTTTTCATCTACTTTGTTTCCTTTTCGAACAATGCACAACGGTGAGCACGTCGTTTCCGATTTCATCTCTAGAATCTCAGAAAGCTCGATCCATGTTTTTAATGGAGAGCTCTGTCATTGTTCCCTCAATTGCTCTTCTTCATCTCAATCTAAAACCCTAAGAGTTTCTCTTCCCACATTTAACTCACACTCTCTCGCTCTCTGCCTTCCTCTTTGCCCATTCCATTCGGTAACTAATTCGCGAATTTCACGCTCTCTCCCAGCTTTATTTGTGGTTTTATGTGTAATCTAGGTCTTTGTATGGCAGTGCTAGCAGAGCTCTAGAGTTTGTACCAATGGACTTGATATGGCTTGGCGGAAAGGGTTCAGAAGGGTGGAGATTGAGATGGATTCCATGGTGGTCAGTCGTTTGGTTAATAATGGAGATCCTGTTACTCATCGGTATTTTTGGTTGGTAGAGGGATGTCGTACTTTACTTAAGCATGATTGGGATGTGAAACTTCAGCATCAATTTCGTGAAGGAAACTGCGCTGCTGATTGGATGGCGAATTTCGCAGGTTTTTAGGTCATCGTGAGTTTGATGTGCCTCCTACATGCCTCACTGATTTACTTACAACATATCTTAATGGAGCGAGTGCTACACGAGTCGGTAGCTCGGGTTATTAATTAGTTTCTTTCCTTTTTCTTTTTCTTTTTCATCCTTTGTTTGGTAGGGTCTTAACCCCTTCGTGTTAAAAAAAGAAGAAATGTAACCTTCTTAAATTACAGAACCGCCTCAGAGTTGTTAATAATCTTTTTGAATGCCTAAAAAAAGAAATTAAATTAGGAATTATTTATACTCTATTTATATATATATATATATATATATATATATATATATATATATATATGCATCTGATCCTCTTCATATAGTTCGAACCTAAATTATAAATTACAATATTTATATTCTTACTCAATATATTGGTTGTTGATCAATAAATAAATAATTTATGAAATTTATTTTGATATTATTGTAACCAAATAATTTATTTATTTTTTAATAATATTTTTTTATATACAACATGTATACTTTGCTCCACTGATTAACAATCTTGAATTCTTTCCTACACATAAGTATCCAAACGGCTAACACTGGGCAAATTTGGTCTAATTAAATCTCCGACTCAAGCATCATTGACACTATCAAATAACTCCACAGAGAAATCTAACCGGCAAACTTGTGACTTGATTTCAACCAGGAAAGTCAGGACAGTGTTAGGGGTGTAATTGTCGGGTTTTGAGGAGCCTAATAGTGCCCAGGTAATCCAAATTCTTAAGAGTGAAGTATAAAATTGTTTTTATAGAATGAAGGAAAAATTTGTCCAAAAAATTTGAAAAAAAATGTAAATCAAAGGTGTTTATATATGTAATGTGGGGACTAGATTAGTAAAATCCGATTTTATTACACTATTACTAATTAATGTGGCATATGGTGAATTTCTTTTGCTATATCGAATGTTGAAGATGTTTCATACACAAATTAATTGGATTTAGTGAAATAAATTACCAAAATTGAGTTAAAATTGAAGTGTGGATCAAAATTTGACCGACATAAGAGAAGAATTGACCCACAAAAGTTAGTGTGTGGTCCCATTTTGAAATAGCTAAAAATCCTAGGTGTCGTTTCTAAACACCACAAACACACAAAAAGTGCAATTGCTGCCCTAATTCTAAATCTCTTCTTAATTAAATTCTAAAACCTTAATCATTACTTTAAGACAATTTTAATGTTCCACCCGTGAGAATGCACACGTGACAGGTTAAGACAAAAGATGTATATTAGTATCATATACAAATTCAAATAAATATGCACAAATGCAAGAGAATGCATTACACGCAAAAGATTTTAGAGCGTTTTTAAAATACGTATTTTTTTAGTAATTGATAGAGTTTCGTATCCTTTAAAAAAATAAAGTTTTATATGTTTTGTTATACCTTAAATAGTTTTCGTGTCAACCCATCATTCTTTATATTTTCGAGGAGTACGTTACTCCAAAAACGCCGTAAAATTTCTCTTTGCATTGTGAATACAAAAATTCAAAGTACCCGATTTAAAACACGAATCTATAAAAATGAATCGCAATTTTAAGAAATTGAGAGCTCAAACCCCGATCTTTAAAAGACAAGGTGGTTAGGACCACCGCTGGTAGTGTGGTTCCACACAACTGGGCTCTAGGCTATGTCGTTACCTCCAAATACCAATTTTCAGTTAAAGTTGTTAATAAAAAGGTTTAACTAATTTTTTTAAAAAAGGTACTTCAAATAAATAGAATTGATGTATATATTTAAGAGTCATATAATGTTATAAATTAATAATATGGAACATTTAACAGAGTCGTCAGAAACCATTGTTTCGGCAAATTTTTAATAAGAGACAATTGTAGTAAATGGTTAATTAACAAAAATGTTTTCAAAACTGACATTTGGTTACATGCAAGAGTATTCATCTCTAATTACAGTAATTAATTTTTTATGCAGATGATTTGTGACTCTAATCATGCCTGTTGGCCGTAAAAAAACTTGCGTATTCTCAAATATGAGCATCCGACCTTTGAGTGAGGGAAAAGTGAGCTTACGTAACTATCTACAAAATTTATGCACTTAAAAAATGACTATTTACATCCCTAATCTAATCTTTTTTTCTCCTCTCTCTCTTAAGTTGGAAGGGTCAATCCTCTATGTCCCTCAAAATTCGTCCCTATCTATTAAGAGTTCATATTTTTAGAAATTCATATCTAAAGATATCTATTTGCATAGAACCAATAATGTACGATTCATAGGTCTTATTATTACTTATGACAAGGTTTGAAATTAAAAAGTCTCTTTTATATCTACACATATCTTCCAATTTTATATATTTTTTATTAAATAAGTGGTTGTTTCATTCATTTCTAAAAATTATCATCTCTAATGGACAGTTTGCGGGATTAATTACCTAATGGAAAATATAATTTATTTTTTCAAAGGATGTACAAAATATTTAAATTTTACATTCATAAATTATAAAATAACATCATGATCAAAGTACCTATGATTAGTAAGTTCTAAATCGTCATTGAAAACATACAATTTTTCTTTTAATTAGGTATGACAAAGGTGATGATGTAAAACTTTATAGCTAACTAGCTAGAGAGTTTTATTATTATTACTACTATTATTCTTCTTCTTGAATAAAAAGGGAAATAGGTAAGGAAATAAATAAAAATGGGTATAAGATTTAGACAACTCGTGAATGGTTTAATTGTATTGTCGACATGCTTTCTATTTCTATTTCTATGGCCACAAACTTACAACAAACCTTCACGAGAGTCTCTTCTTTTATTACATCACTTTTTATTTTATTTTAGTTTCTTTTATACTATATGTTAAATTATTTAATTCCTCTTTTTCTGCTTCATGCATGATATCCATAACACAAATTTAAAGCAGCTCATCATGTGCAATGTATTTTTGATAAAATTGGTGATGTCAAATACTATATTATTATTTTATTTTTTTATTAAATTCGGATTCGCGTTTGAGTTTGTTTGTAAGGAGTTGCCGATTTAATTGAGATGTTCCACTTTTAACTCTTTTTTTCTCACCTTTTCACTTAAAAAATTTTATGTATTCAAATTCAGCGCATCGTTTTAAAAGAAAATAAAAGAGAAATAAATTCAATGAATTTCTTATTTGAGAATACATTTCTTATTAATAAATACATAAAGTGCATGTTATTTGTATATTTATGAGAATTTAAGGGAGATATTATATATACAAAACAAGAGTTAGCTAAATCTATCAATGACGACAATTATTATTATTGTTATTATTATTAGTATAATTGTATTATTGTATTTTTGTTGTATTCATATTATATGTTTATACTTTTTAGAATTATATGTAATATAGTTAAAAAATAATAATTATTGTATTATCATTGTGACAATTATCATCTTCAATTATAATTAGAAAAAAATATTTACATTCAGATATATACTCAATGAGGTAATAAATTATATTAATTATTAATAGTAACCTTAAATTTCAATTTTTGTAATGTTTTCTCCTAGTTTCGAGTTCAAAGTAGGCCACCTTATGCACTGAAATTTGGTGCCGTCGACAGTGAAGCTAGCTTAAGGTAAACAATACTGAATGGATTTGTTTCGAGCAATCCAATTAGAGTGGGCACATTTGAAGTTTTTCGAACTGGAGGCTTTCCATGAGGCTCTTTGCCTTCTCAGTTGAAACCAAATTCACATTCATTTGTGAATATTATGTTGTAACTTATGCAACTTTCATTGCTTAGGAGGACCAGTATCTCTGAAAGGAAAGTGATTCGAGTTAGATTGTAAATTTCATTAAGACCCATATCAATTTAGGTCCATTAAACTCATCAATATTGTTGGCTTACTTATGTGAGCTTAATGAGGAATGCATATTGGTAAATCTCACATCTATCGAGAGTATAATAGATTATATAATCTTATTCGTTTCAAATCAGGTCTTACGATGAATGAAATAAAGTGGTGGGATATATCTCTAGGTTTTTTGCAACTCATGTATCTGCAATACTTTTAGTTTTGTTAAGCAATTTTCGCTTTGATATACTTCCCACTTTTCTTTTATTGAATGAATTTTTTCACTAATTTCTAATGATATCAGGCGCATGATTAAGTTGGTTGTGCAAGCAATGTCAATCTAGTTGAAATATCTTGTCTGTTGGTTCTCTTATAATCTTCATTCGAAACATTCATTTACAATAAAGAGATACATTGGTTTTTCAAAACCGTTATTTTCCAATCACAATCATAGTTAGATACTCTCTAACAAATGATAATTATTTTTAGTAATTTTTTTTACATAAATGGCATCATTATCAAGATGAAATTTGGGTGTTTAGTAATATTCTTCACAAAATTAAAATTAAATACAAAATCCAAGTGATAAATTCAGATTGTGAGTGTATTTAACACGTATATATGTATTAGGTAGTTTGAAGTAAAAAAATAGATGGTTCGGCAGCCGACCTATGCATTACGTTATAAAAACACATGGTATAAAGTTACAAAATGGGAGGGACAAAATTGAACTTTTTTTTAAATACTAAGTACACCTTTGTTTTCCTCATGGAATGTTATTTTTGGCTTCAATCAAAATATGTTTTTTTCTTCTTGTTAGGGTTTGTTCTGTTTTAAGTTAACTAATTAATTAACCTTTAATTGAAGGAGTCAAGGTGGACAAGTAAATAAGATAAAATTAACATGTTCATATGTTTCAAATTAATAAAATTAACTGTAGGATTTATATTAGTTGATGTATATATGATGGGAGTAGAGTAAGAATTTCTTTTATTATCAGTTAAAAACAGTTTTACATAGCTTTAATCGGTAATTAATGATATAATTTATGGTTTAACATTGTAAAGTAGACTAATAAAGGAAAATCCTTCTTCCTCCTCCCATTTCACTAGATTTGCAGTTGCTCGCTCTCTTCTTCTGCTTCTTTCTTTTTTCTTCTTTTTTGTTTATAGCTTTTTTCGATTTAATACAAGTGAAAATGATCGATTTTATCCACAAATCTAAAAATCTATGAAAGTGCACTATTAAAAAGTACTCAAATATAAAAGTTTCACAATGTCAAGACGATGAAGATTAAACTATTATTGTTTGTCAAGAGATTTAGATTTCTATGAAACGTATTTTTGCTCTATTATTTTTGTTTGTTAGTTATTTATAGCTCTTCTTACTTTTTGTGGTCTTTATCGTACGCTTTGGTACTTGTACGAATTTGTGTTTGTCTTTACTTGAGACTTTAATTCTTCCTCTTTATATGCTTGTTGCATAATCTATTATTACCAGTTACTTTTCATATGAAAAGGAACTCTAATCCAATAAATAAGTATATGTGTAAAAAAAATAAATAACTATATAAATATGAAACAAGAGTATACACATAAAAAATAATGTATATGCATTTTTTTTTTAAAGAATAATACATGAATATATGTTCACAAGGAAGTTTGGAAGGTATGAAAAGAGACAAGGAATGTGGTTTTGGCACTCTTATCAAGCATGGCATTGCCATATTATATTCACAGGCTAAAATACTATTGCTGATGGGAAATTTATTTTGTTTAATGTTTTGTTCAACCTTATTAGCCTCACACATCAAGACAACAATTCCATAATATATACCATTCAAAACCATGCTTCAAACTCTTCCCAACAAATACTAGGATAAAAAAGCTTGTTGAGGCCCTTCTTTAATTGTTATATTTGTTGATTAAAAACCTGATGAATTTTATTTCTTTACTCTTTAATTGAATTGGATGTCAATAACTAGTTAATGTGTTTATCTTCTTAACATTTACTTATAAAATCAGTACAATCTAAAACTTAACGTTTTTTCATATGACGCAATTTCAAGGGCTATTTACAAAACATGAATAATTTGTTTTGTGAATATTGCATTCTAATCACCTTGTAACTTCTGACCATTCTGACTATCTAATCGGACTTGAAGTGCACGTACTCGTCTAATAACAAAGACTCAAGAAAAAAATTGTTTGTTTATTTGCTAATAATGCTTAAAATTACTAAGTTTGATAAATATGAGCTACATTTATATGTTTCTTTATTGAGTTAAAGCATCATTCATAACTAAAAGACGCTAAACGTTAACCTAATAGTCGGGAAATTTTCAAGACTAATAAGGAATTAGTCGAGAAACTAGTTGAATCTTGAGCGTCAGAACTACTCTAGACGATCCAATACTAGTGATTCCAGCTTTATGCATGTGAGTTGTAGTCAACAATCCAAAATGAGGACGAGCTTTTGGAGTTAGCTCACCCTTGCAGGATCACAACCCTTCATGACCATTATAGTATATATCAGTTTGAATCATATTCTCGATTTTGAAAGGCTAAACAGAATCTATACAGCTTGACGATCCTTCTATATTTTATTAAATCAAAATGCAAGTACTGTCTCATCTCATCTTCGAACCCTCTCTTAATTTTCCTCGCATACAACACAATGATGTCTCAATCAATTTGCACGTTACACGTGTCAGTCTCCCTCACATTTTCTCCCTCCACCAATTTTCATGTTATAAAAAATAAGCCTTTCACCTCTTATCATTTGTACTTCTTCTTCTTCTTCTTCATCATCTTCCTCCCCTGTTTTTTCACCAAATTCTCAAACTTGTAGACACAAAAACCCTCAATTCCATCAAATTCCCAAACCCACATTCTGAAAACCCCTTAAATGGACCTCCTTCGAGGACTACTAACAATCTTGTTAACAACATTAATCATAATTGTTCAAAATTCAGACAATGTACTAGGAAGATACCATTATCACAAGCCCAAAAACAAGTCGGGTTCTTCCCCTGTTCCTTCATCTCCTGTTCCTTCTTCCCCTGTTCTTGTAGACCCTCCTTCTCCTTCAATTCCTTCCGACCCGTACCCGAATGACCCTGGAAACTCCAGTTCTGAATGCATTTTCGATGTTACATCTTACGGGGCTGTCGGGGATGGAGACACCGATGACACGGAGGCGTTCTTGGCCGCCTGGAAAGAAGCTTGTAGTGTAGATTCAGGAACAGGGGTTGTTCTTGCTCCTTTTGGTTATTTTTTTATGATAAGATCAACTATCTTCACTGGTCCTTGCAAGTCTAATGTTGTCTTCCAGGTAAACTAAATGTTGGTTTTATTTGAACATTGTTCTATGCGTTTTCGGGTCGTGTTTTGTGAGTTGTAACTCGGGTTGGGTCGGGTTGTGATTCAGTTGACAAAGGAGATTTACGAGTGTAATGATATAATTCGAGCCACCGGTGAACATCGGTTTTAATTGTCATATATAATGACTAGTAGAACTTTTATTGATGTTATGCCCATGAGAGAAATTAGTTCAATTTTACGTTTTTTACCGGAAAATACTACTCTATTTATGGTCTAATGGATCTAACGGATAAAAAGATGACAATTGAAAGATTTCATTCTTCAAATCAATTACTTTTAAGTAAGTTATCGGTTTCATTGAACCCGGTTCACCATAAAACTCCTCTTTACAAACATTTTACTTAAAATGGTCAAAATTGAGCTATTATCATGTCTAACCATATAATAAAGTAACTATTCTATCCTCATTACATCTATTAGTCTAATGAAAATTAAGACATGTAAAGATCAAGATCAGTCATGAACTTTACACTAAGTTTGAGGGGAAAATTTTAAGATGGGTCGGGATTAACTACAATATCATCTATTCAGGTGTTATCACATAAATTTCGAAATCAATGCCTTAATGTTTAAATGGCATAGTCCATCCAAAAAAAAAGACTAGTTCTACAAATACTTTTTATAGCGGTCAAGATCTCAAATGCCACCTACCCTTGGATGTTGATGTGTCACATGTTGAATGAACCATAAATAATTATATGGATGCGTCACTTCTTAAATTATCCACGATTAATTAGTATTTGTCTATAATATAATTTTAAAGTTTCAAATGCTACCCGTCGGAGTACACGTATAGTAAAACATTAGAAACATAATTTGTGACCGACTAGAATTGTCTCAAAAAGTGAAACGAATGCGGTTAAATTACATCAATTTGTTAGTGATATTAATTAACGTTTGGAAATTCAGGTGGACGGATGCCTAATGCCACCGGATGGACCGGAGGAATGGCCGGAAAAGGACAGTAAAATGCAATGGCTGGTGTTTTACCGGCTAGACGGTATAAGTCTCACAGGAAAAGGTACCATTGAAGGGAATGGAGAGAAGTGGTGGGATCTCCCCTGCAAACCTCATAGGGTAAGAGGATGAAAAATGTGCAGACGTGGCTTGTTTTTACTGGTGCATGCATTTATTAAAATTTTGTCTTACAAGGCTAAAGTTTTTTGAGTTATCTAAATAGATTTGTTTGGTGAGAAATTAGCTAACAAAAATAAATGTAATTTCAGGGTCCTAATGGAGAATCTTCTAGTGGACCATGTGATAGCCCCACAGTAAGTTTAACTTCACCATCATTTATCATTCATTTTTTCTATTTATAAAAGAAATGTGTTTATCTTTTCATATTTAAATTGAGAATTCAATTTTCAATTTGATGAATTAAGTATTAAAGTTATCAAGTAAGTATAATCGATTACATTAAACTTTTATCGTAAAAAGTTTCCCTACAAAATTAAGCTTGATAATTTTCATTCGAAAACTTAGAAGCTAAAAGCAATTTGATTACACTTTTGTCGTGTTTCTACTAGTTAAAAAACTCTATTTTTATAGTAAATTTTAAATATAGTTGAAAGGAGTTATGCATTTCTAATCTGATTTTATGTTATCACTAATATATTCTATTTTACCTCGATGATACAAAATTTAATCGAAAAGTCTTTTTTTTTTCTTTTAACAAGTTCAATTTTACCTCTATGATATGAATTTTAACTTAATCGTATCCGTCTCAGTAAAAATAACCAGAAATTGGGCACAAAATTTCTCGAAAAGAGATAAAATAGATTTTGTTTTCCACAATGTATGAAATTGAATTATTCTTGTGAAATAGATGTGATTGACCGTTAATCCAATTAATTTTTGTTTTCTAATTAAAATTATTACATTGTTTTTGGCAGTTAATAAGGTTTTTTATGAGCAAAAATATAGGAGTAAATGGATTAAGAATACAAAACAGCCCACAATTTCATATGAAATTTGATGGGTGTGAAGGAGTAATGATCCAAGAAATTTCAATATCTTCTCCAAAATTGAGCCCAAATACAGATGGGATCCACTTAGGAAATACAAAAACTGTGGGCATTTACAACTCCGTGATCAGCAATGGTAGGCCCATTTACTCTCTATTTTCAACAATTATTTAGTGTCATTTTGTATCTTCTTCATACTAAATTTGGAAATCACATTGAAATAATGAAGGTGATGATTGCATTTCGATTGGGACTGGTAGCTCTGATATTGATATTAAGGGCCTCACTTGTGGACCTAGTCATGGCATTAGGTACGTCTATCTTCTCAATAATTTGAATTACGATATTCCTAAAGTAATACGCCCGATTAAAGCATTTGTTCGTGTTTATATTTGAACGCCAATCATTTCGTACAAACTGGTATTCATCTTTCTTACGATTAGTTGGGTTTATAATATAAAACTTTCCAACCTCTTATATCATCATAAGATAGAGACGAATAAATTGTATTTGTGTTATGTCGTTTTTTGGTTACTATTTTATATTATTATACCTACCATTTCCCACAAATAGTAGTGGAGAATATAATACAAAATTTCCTCAATCTCTTGTGAGGGAAGATAGGGGTGAATAAGTGGTTGTATTTATGTTGTGTCAACTCTCGGGTTCATGTCAACTGTGTTATAGCTTTAGTCTAATCTAAAAATATCGATGCAGTAAATTCACTATTCAAGATTATTTATTGTCCATTTGTTGGGTGCAGCATCGGGAGCTTAGGAGTTCATAACTCACAAGCATGTGTATCAAACATAACGGTAAGCAATGCAATGATACGAGATTCGGACAACGGAGTCCGAATCAAAACATGGCAAGGTGGAACCGGCAGTGTCTCGGGAATACACTTCGAGAACATTCAAATGGAGAATGTTAGAAACTGCATGATCATAGACCAATACTACTGCATGTCAAAAGCTTGCCTCAACCAAACCTCAGCCGTTTTCGTCACCGATATATCTTTCAAAAACATAAAAGGTAGCACAAAATTGTAATTTTATACATTTATTTGTTATCATATAGTTTGAATCGTATTGTTGATTGAATTTTCTGGTCATGCTCCTGATTCAGGTACGTACGACGTGAGAACTCCCCCAATCCACTTTGCGTGTAGTGACACGGTTCCTTGCACGAACATTACATTGTCCGAAGTGGAGCTATTGCCAGAAGAAGGGGAATTAATAGATGACCCGTTTTGTTGGAATGCTTATGGAAATGAAGAAACGGTGACAATTCCGCCTTTAAATTGCCTAAGAGAAGGGGAGCCTCAAGATGTTAAAGAGGTTGCTGCCTATGGTTGCTAGTTTGTTTTTTTGGGCATGTGATTATATATATAGAGATGAAGTTTAGATTTGGTGTTTATGGGTTTGATATAAATTAATAGGATATTAAATTGGTCAAGATTCAAGAACACCATTGTGATATGATGTGTGTGATCATATTCATAAATGGGTCTTGATTTGGTATTTATTTTAGGTTCCATCCCTTTTAGGGCATTTGATTACCCTTATTGTGTGATGAGATTTGAGATTGTATTACAATAATAGGTTTTATACGATTTTATTACCAAATAATTACAAATGTTTCCGTTGTTCATACTTTTTAACTCAATTCTTATCAATATATCTTAGAGTGATTGACATAAAGTTAAAGGTATCCTTTTAACTAAGTTTGAAGGATTAATAGATTAAATAGAAATAATTTTAGAGCACTCAACATATAAGTGCAAAAATCTTAATACATATTGAGCCTGAAAAGGTTATTGTAGTGGTGTTTACATGTCTTTAGCTTTTCATTGTGAAAAGAAAACAGCTACTTACATGCATAAAAATACAATATCGAAGACAATTTGGATTCATATTGAAATCAAGAGAGAAGAAGTAAATATAAATTATACCAAGTTGAATCGAGAAGAGCAAAAATGACATCTTTAAAGTAATAAAATTTATTTTTTTCTCTTGTGTTTTTCTTATGAAACTAGTCGTATTCGATCTAAAAAGGTATGAGACAAATATGAAATTAGAATACTATCTGTGATGAATACAAGACATGTATGAGATTATTCTTTAAGATAACCGCAGTACATTTGACGGGTAACAGGTATTGGTCACCTATTATTCATCTCGTCTCATATAAAAATATATATTTATACACATTATACACAGAAAGAATCAAAACGAGAACTTTATATCACTAGCTTAATAATTTATTTGTATTAGTTTGAATCCATTTAAACTTGTTTGAAATATATATTAGTTTGTGTGTAAATTATTTATAGATGATTTCTTAAAATGACGTATATTGTTTATTACGGATACTCGGAATGAATTTGAAATTTTAAACGGGTTAGTTAAGAGAGTACGGGAGGGGTAAGTGTAGTTCCAACATAAACAGGGTAAGTTACACAATCCATTGTCATAATCCCTACCGAAAACCCAAAAAGTAAAAACAAAAACCTTAAAATAAAAACGCGGCTGGAAGTCATCTTGTTGGTCCCTCAGTCGTATTTCATGCTTTGAATATTGAAATCTTGAAGGTGTAAGCTTCCTTTTCATTTTGATGTTTTGATTTTCAGGAACTTCATTGTTAATGCCATTGATGTTGCTTCTATTTTAATGGGTCATTTCTCATATCTTACAATCAATCAAAGTTCGGATCTTTTATTATTATTATTGTTTCTTGCTGCTTCCTAGATTTGGGTTCTCCGTGATGATTATTATTTTCGGGTGACACGTATGATGGTTCATGTTAGCCGACCCTGAATAAGGCTTTGTTGTTTTTGTTGTTGTTGTTGATCTAGTTAATTGCATATTGATATTGATAACATGTTTGGATCAAATCAAACTGATTACATATGTCTATTGGGTTGATTTTGTCTAAAAAGTTTGTAACTTTAACTCAGAACTTTGTGTTTTCATCTAAGTTTCACTTTCCTTTGTGATATTTTTTACTGTTTTATAAAGAAATCGAAGAAAAGAAGTCCAACTTCTCTCATTTTTCCATCAATATGTAGAAAGTAGAATTGATAGTTCATTTGTTCTGAATTTGGTTGATGATTTATTCGTTATAGCTTGAGAATCTCTACGATATTTGCTTACATAGGTCTTGTTGTGGGTGGTGATACTGAGGTTCTTTGGACTTCATTATTTATAAAAAATGACGGTGACATTGATGTTTGACTATTAATGAACGTTTACATTACCAGAATTAGATGTGCATGTGCTTATTGATGTATAAAACATCTTTCAATATGTGTAGTTTTTGTTGTATTGTCTTTCATGTGCTGTTTTGATGGTTGCCTCTTACTAGTTTCTATGCATATTTGCTTAAGTTGTATTCCTTAATAGAACTGATGAGAGATTTGAACGGTTCATCGCTGATGAGAGAGGCCTCAATCAAGCATCTTTAGTGTAAACAAAAGGCGTTTTAAGATATTAGTTTTAAATTTATTTTCTGTATTTGTTAATGAGTTAACTCTAGAGGAGGTTCAATGATATGTCTTTCTATATTTTTATGTTAAACTTTGGATTTTTTGCTTGTGATCTTGCCTCAGCAGTGATTGTGACTCGAGTTTCTGCATAGAGAGATCTGGGATCCTAGCTTGATGTTTTATCTTTTTCTTCTCTCTCTTCTTTTAGGCAGCTGATCAATTGATTACCTTTTTTCAGCTTGATTCCGAAGCAATCACCTAGCAATGCCTTCTCTGCAAACTGCTTTGCCTCCTGAACTTGCCAATAATGCCATTAGGGTTTACTTTCGTACTCTTTGCTCTGTACTTAGTCGCGCTCTTAAGTTTTGCTAGTAAGCTTAAATAGAATTGTTCTTTCTTGTGCAGCTATATCGCGAGTGCCTTCGAAGAGCTAAATATGTTGGCAGTCAGGTAAATTTTCTCTCCTTTTTATGCTTTTTGCAAGTTAGCCCCAAAAACTGTTATTTAGGCTTTCCTGCTTCATTTTAGGTTTTTATTCGATATAAAGGACTGAAATTTGGAAAATTCACATACTGATTGTTATGAGCTCAGCTCTTATTACGCCAGAAAACTCTCTCTATGCTCATTGAGTTTCAAATAACTAAATAACATATCTCTCTTTAGTATTATCTTATAATAATCCTTCTTTCGTTTTTATGTGCAAGGAAAAACAATCAAATAATGAAAGAGCTCAGAACCTTGTAACTGTTTAAATTCATTCGAATTAGCTCTGATTCACTCCCGATCCTCGTTATTTCAGCCTCTTAATTTTGATAAAAATACTCTGTACATCTGCTCCCATTGTTTAGGTTAATTGTAGGGGAAATATTTGCTTCAAGGAATATGATTCCGGTTGCTATTTGCTATTCTCATCTCTACGGTGTGTATATTAAATAAGTTATATTTCAGTAATCAATTTTGGACGTTTATTTATCCTGCAGCAACACAACACGCCGCTGATTATTGAGATGATTAGACAACAATTTAAAAAGAACATGCATGAGACAGATCCCGAGAAGATCCAGAACTTTAAGGATGCGTAAGTTCACTGATGAAATTGTGTTATGTGATCTATAATGCAAGACTGATGAAAGTGTCGAACTTGCTCTCTATAAAACATGTTTCCGTGTCAGAAATTGACACCCTTAAACTATGTAGGTTCTAACCCTTTTTTTGTCTGTGGATATGCAGTGCTGCCAGAGGGCTCATAAACCACATACTCCTCGAGTCTGAGAAGTTGTCCGGTCGTAAATTCAGCAAGCCCACTTGAAGAATATTTTCGTCTGAGATTTGACTGTAATTTGATGAAATTTTGTATGGTATGAGATTAATAATAAAAAATAAGGTGACCTCGGTACAGATGTTTGCAGTTGGATGTTATGATGTCCTTGTGTTTCTTCGATATTTGTTGATTAAATTCATATCCATTTGAAATTTGCATTTTTAATCGTTTTGAGGTCCTCGTGTTTCTAACTAGGAATACTCTATTAGGTAACTATTTTACAGGAAGCTTTATCATAGATTAACATCAGAACATAAACAAAATAAGGAATGTGAAAATCCAAATCAAACATGAGTTCTTAACCAGTTTTTCCTAAATTAGAAAGTCTGGCTTCTCCTGTTCTGGGACTAAATGGTCCTCTTGCACTGCCACGTGGACTTAGGACCTTGTCCGAAAATCTCGGGCTTTGAATGGAGCTCGACCTTGATAATACCTTCGGGCTACGAATGCTTTTCATCTCACCTCTACTTCTTGTTATCATCCCATCTAATATTTCTCCATCATCTGCAAATGATGTTGATCTACTCATCTCCGCTTCCTGCTCAGTTAATAAAGTCAAAATGACAGGTTAGTTTACCGAATATAAACGTACGAGCTGCCATAAAACGTAATTGAGCTTTAGTTATTGAACTTTAGTCATTGTCTCATTGAAGTCATTGCTCTGAATTTCCAATCACATCTATGCAAAAAATTGACATGGCATGTTTCGACAAATGAAATGAGCAAAGCTCCTTTGGCTGAACTAGACATTTAGAGCCTTACAGGTAACAGATTAGGCAGGCAAGGACTTGATACATTCAATTGTAACCGAGCGAGGGTCAATGTGTCAAATCGAAAGACTAGTAACTCAATCAACCAAAACCGAAAAATCAAGTCTTTAAAGATGCTTTTTTCCTCGTTCACAATAAGGATATGCAAGAAGTGAACTTACAGTTGGCAGATTGAATGATAATGCTGGAACCTCTTCATATTCAGCAGCATCCAAATCCTGGAGATGAGCACCTTTGAAAAGCTTGGAGAGAATATACTGTCTTACAGGAACCAAAAGCATGATCATTAGAGGGAATAGAACACCGGCAAGTGGAATCCATGTTATTCCGAAACAGGCTAGCAAGTAACCGGTTTGAAAGATTGTGAACATTGCTATCGTTTTGAATGGCACCGTTTCTACAAAAGTAGCATGGTATCCCTCTAGCACTCTGAAAAAATAAAAAGGAACAAAATGGGCATAAGTTTCAGCAGGCATAAGAATCAATGACATAATGTGCAAAATTACATCCATAGCTCTTGAACTAGAGCGCAATTAATAGTTGACCCTCAACTCCATTTTTTGACAATAAAATCCATGCATATAAACCACGGGTCTGTTTTGTTCAGCTGTTGTTATTCTTAGACGATAGCTGATTTTCGTTTTAAAATAGCTATAAACAGATGCACTACAAACCAAAGACTATATCTTCTGTTTGTAATAAAACTACGAAAAAGACAACCGACTAGACACTAAATACACAAAAATCCGCCAAAGATTTGATGCAATGCTGACTTGGACAATTTAGAACATATTGCTGACATCTTTTATCCGTCTCACTACATATTATGGTCAAATACTTAACTTTAACCTTATATATAAAATGACAAAGGGAGAGTTGAGCAAAAAATGTAAAGGAATTGTACGAGAGTAGAATAAGTATTTGAGTATAATTAACGGTGACATGAAAAACATTGACCATATTTTGGTCAAAGTTATCCGTGTCAACATTCCGTCATATTTTAACTGATTTTTATCCATTTAGACCTTGATTTTACAATGACCAATGGTACATCTTTCTTAGATTTTCATGTCGAGAAATGAAAAGGAAAGGCCGTGTTGTTCTTAATAACGCTATAGTTCAAGAGGTGGGTGTATTCAGTGACGGATCCAAGGGGCTTGAGTATCCACCAATCACAAAACATCGGAAAACTTTATGAATCCCGGATCTGCCACTCGTGTACTTACCTTTACCCCCACAAAGAAGGGAAATGAGTTGGCTACTTACTTGTATCTCCTGCTCGGAGCAGTGAAGAGTAATAAGATCCGCTCCCAGAATTGGTTTCCAGGTAAGCTTTCAATGGCCATGAAAGCAAAATAACCCCACAGAACGGATGTTGGGATCTTTTTAATCAACGGCATTGCTCCAACACATCCTCCAACCATTATGGCTTGAAGCAAGTTACTTAGCCTTTGTTCTTTCACCTCAACCGGCAATAAATCATCTATCTCCTTCTCAACATCGAATACCGTCTCATCAATGCTTCCCACCGCGCCTGAGGCTGTCTGAATTGTTGATTCCTTCAGTTCCTTCAGTCCTTGCTGCCATAACAAGTTTAAATAATACCATTGTTATCCTATATTTAGTCGGATAAATTTCATATATGACCCATGAAGTATGTGTTATAAATATAGTAGTCTCTAAGCTTCATTTCTTAACATAATGCGTTACTGTAAATTAAAGTCCAAATTGACAAACTCGGTTAGAAAAGTTAACAAGTTTAACTAAATTATCGACTCTTTTTTCTCCATGTCACTATAAATTACGGTCAACAACCTATTTCAATAGGTAAAGGACCAGATTTTACACTAAGATGGAGAAAAAGAGTTAATGATTTAGTCAAACTTGTCTTAGTTATCATCTCATTAGCTTTTTAGTGGACATTTGTCAATTTCGGATTTAACGCTACAGTAAGGTAATTGTTCAAGGGCTTTTATGACCAAAAAAACAGAAGTTTAAGGGGTCATAATGTTAATCTGCCTCATAATTCAAGGGCCAAGAATGTAATTTACCTAAATTATTCACTTTAGAAAACTAAAAAAAGTAATCATTACCACAGCAGAAGATTGCTGATAAACTAGAGGACTTTGCATCTCTTGATAGGCTTCTTGCATGCTTTCATACACTTGTGCCAAGCTTGAATTCATGCCCATGCATTTTCTTGCTGCTGCCACTAGTCGGTTACGAAGCAGCTGCACGACATGTAAGCATTGGTTATATGCTCTCAAAGCACGAAGAACGTAAGATCAAGGCCCGAATAATCAATTGTTCGAAGTAAATTTGGAATCATAAAGAGTTTATATGCATACTTGGTGCTTCAAAGTTGCCAAACTCTTAGTGTGCATTGGAGATTGTGGGATGACACCGTTTGACGGAGGAATCCCCAATAGACCACACAAAATGACCTGAAAAAAACCATTTTTCCATTTCAAATGTTCAACAATGGCATTGGGTAGTATCCAATCATGTAAAAAGAGAGTTCCAAGATAAAAGGAAAAAGATTCTTGTGTTACCATGAATCCTAAAAGAAGTAAATCATAATGGAATGAAGGCGGTTTTTTCAAGTTAAATTCTTTCTGCTGAGCAAGCTGAGAAGCTACACTGTGATCAAAGTAATAGAGCACCGCAATCATAGTTGCTGGAATGAAAGCTCCGATTATATAGAGAAGCGGTACATTCAGCATATTCTGTCAATTTTAGTTTCCATAAAACAGATGTTTAGTATTTGGATATAAAAGTCAGGAATTAGAAACATCTGGAGTCTTTGATCTGTTCGATTTTAGCTGATTAAGCTACCGATCTTTCAGTTCCAATTATGAGCACACACATATCTAGGGACTTACGTGTGTAATTATAATTGATCAAGAGTTCAATGCTTTGAAAGATCGGAAATTAACCATTAAATGTTGAAAAGATAAGAGAACTAAAGTCAAAATGCTGTTTTAGACATGCCTTCATCACAGTCCAGTTCTCATAAGCACCAATTGACCATGGATTTGGACTGAACAAACGCCTCGGAATTCCTTCCGGAGTAGTTCTTGATGGAATGTAGGAAATGCCAGTCCAAACCAAAACCATAAGTGGCACACCGTAATCTGCTATGAAGCCTCGAAGTGACCCTACAAGGAGAAAGTGTTCATAACTGTTATAGAGAATGTTGAATTTATTTTTTTCTGGTTTTTCGTCCGGAAAGTCAAATTTGATCAAAGGTTTGATAGACTAACCAGAACCATATCGCCAAGACCTTGCCTTTCTGCTTTTTAATGCAGTCAAAAGAAGGCCAAATGAGAGAACCAAACCAAACATTCCATTTGCAAATCTCCATGAGGATTGAAACTCAATTGACTCTGGATTTTCTCTTTTCGGTATCCGAAATTCATTAACTAGCCCCTAATGAAAACCAACTTCTGATCAAACTTTGAAGCCAAGTAAAAAACCTTCTATGCTAACTCAACATTTGAGGAAACCAAGGTTAGTTTCTTACTCTGATAGCTTCTTGCATGAAAAGCATAGCAATCAGAAGCCCGAAAAGTTCACCAGCAAGACGAGTAAACCTATTGATGATGGAGCAAGCACCTAAGATGGCCAATAGAAACAACAAGACGGCGGTCCACACGCATACCCTGTTAATCCAAGTAGCATACCTCATTACATCTTAAAGATTGAACAAAAAGCTAACCAATGTTATGTTAGAATTGAAATGCTATACCATCCACTCCATGCCAAGAAGAGTTTTGATCCCAAATCAGGTCTACTTTTAGCAAAATTGAACATGAATGTGTACATAATCACTGTTGGTTCTGCAACTCCGAGAATCAGCAAAGGCTGACCGCCGATAATCGAGTGTATGATTCCGCATAATGCAGTAGACGCCAGTGTTTGAACTGCTGTGAGAACCCCCTCTGTCATACAAATGAAGAAGTTATATCTTAGATTCCGAAAACAAAACTGTGAAGCATATTTTTGATGGAGAGACTACGTAAAAATTACCTGTATCTCTATCAAGTTGTTCTCCAAATGAAATAACTGGAATTGCTGATGCAAAGAATATGTATGTGGTTGGTGCCAATATCCTACAGACACAATATTTTCAAGGCAAAATTCAGCATAAGAACTTTCACAAAACAGTGGGAAATCGATTCACCCCTCGGAGTTTAAGGAGTCTCATTAGCCTCGGGAAGGTGCTTAACATGACATGATTAATCCACTACTACTACGTGCAGTGGACAAGTTAAAACACCTATTACTTTAACCAAGTTAAGCGGCCAATAGCCCGTTTTATGCAAGTACAGTAAGCAATAGGTACCTTAAGTAAGTTTAGAGGATCATCTGATAACTATAAGTACCTTTATGGCGCTAAAAAACATCTCAAAAGTTCGTGAGGCCAATCGATTTTTGCTAACCTCGGGTAGGCCCTAATGTATCTAACCTTACTCATGATATGAACATCTAGAGTAGTAACTAATTCAGCCCAAAAGGTACCTCAAAACAAGAGGATTGTCTCACATTTCATGAGCCCTTAATTAAGAATTGTGGAATATCTAGCACACCCATCCGTCACACCTAATATCTGTCCCGTGCCATATCTTGGAACCATTTGAGTCAACAATTTAAGCTAATAAATAAGGCCTAAACTAACTTTTATCAAATGGAGCTACTAAGATATTTGAACCATTTACTCTACCATTTGGTACAAGACTTTGAAACCATGTAAACAAAAGTCTAACTATCCCGACCCGAGCATATAACTCAATATTTAAGCAATGTGGATATCTAACCAGAAAAACATACCTAAACCCTGCACTTAAACCACTAGTCCAATCTTGTTTATAGCACATAAACCTCCCTTTAAGGTCATTCTTGATTCCACGAAACGGCACAAAACTCTCTTCCATGGTGCTATTGGGACTACAAATCACCTTCTTCAACACTTAAAAAGCCCCAATGGTCTCCACATTTATGTGAGAGCTATGTTCTTATAGTTGCCATTGGAGGAACAGCAAAATCTGCACAAGAGAAAAAACAAAATAAGACTAAGATAAGATCTCATTCTAATCAAACAAAACTTGAGAATCTTTATGAATGCAAGTTAGCTCTACCCAGAATCTAGATGGAGAAAAGATTGAATCTTTATTACTGGAAAAGGAGAAATAGAAAATGGGGAAAGAAAAAGATTGTCTTTTGTTTTTTGGGTACTAGTTTTGAGAAAGAAAGCAAGTGTCTTTTTGGTTGTGTATTTTTATTTAACTGGATTTGAAGAAGAGTGACATAACATAATACTTAAGAAAGAGCTGAAAAAATTATGCTTTTCATGTGTGTCTGTCTGTATCTTCTGTGTATATGACAGACAGTCCATTACAACCTGGCTGGACTCGAAACAGACAACATCATTTGAACTATATGAATCACCTTCCCTTCATTAATCCTTTGCATATTTTCTAGGATAAAAGTTTTTATGGAAACTTACAACATGGTTCCATCTTTGTATACGTATAAAACTTTAATTAAAAGGATCGATCATATCATTCATAAACTACCTTCTTTTAGTCATACATTTTTTAATTTCGCTCCATTTATGTAATATACGTAGTTTATCAAAATCATATATTGTTTGAACGTTTTTGAAACGAAATTTGAAGTTGTTCATGCAATCTTTAGATAGCTTTTATCCTAATTAAGATTCGTTAAGTACTCGATAGAAATCAAATACAAAGCCTTAATTTGAGCAACTGGATGTTTTTGACGCTTAGGCCAATTGATATATATATATTGAGTAAGAGTAATCAATTTGTAAATTTATGTTAATTTTATCATTATGGGAAAACTCAAAATATACTCCATTAATAAACAAATATTATGGTCTGAATCCATTATTGGGATAACAAATTGTGTAGAAAATTGAAATACTCCATTATTTTCTCTACTTTTTTAGTGAAAAAGAAATAATATATATTTTATTCCATCGGTTGAGGGATGTCTTAAAATACTTTACTATGTTCACATTGGATGGATTTGGTTCTTGAAGGATGCATGTTGGAACCTTGGGAATAAATTAGCAATCAAATTTCCCAACATGCCCATTATATTCAAAAACTATAAATTTCTTAATTAGAGTGCATTTTCTTAATTGAAACAAATAATTACGGAGTATTTCACTGGTAAAAATGTTACAACAGCTACATTTTTTTATAAATAATACTGTAGTTGCAACTAACCATTTAAAGGGCTATAAAAATTCTAAAATAAATAATAATGTCATCTTGCATATTTATTTCATATAATTGGAGAACTGAAATAAGTGCTATTAATGAAGAATTTTGAATAAAAATTTATTGTTTATTGATCAATTTTATCATGTTTTTTAAAAGGGAGGAAATATGATTAATTTTCCAATTGCATTGTATTAGTAGTAAAGTTTAAGATAGCTTTATTTATTAATGACTTTCTAATAGGCAAGGACTAAATTGATAGAGTATTCTTCACAAATTTCTCACATAATTCCAACTCCAACTTGCATAATTTTCTAAGAATGTCAAGAAAAAAAAAATTAATTAAGCAGAGAAATTAAATGTGTCATATATATAATGAATTTGGAAGATGTTCCATATTCAACAAGAAAGAAGGCTAGAATCTATCTACAATAATAGGCACCAATGACGACTTACATTTATGTTTTCTTTACTAAAAAAGAGACATGATTACACCATCGAAAAATTTGGATGAACTATATTCTAATAAGAGCGATTTTATTCGTTGAAGTATCATTGATGTTAACGAAAGAGTTGTTACTGAGACATGATAGTAGCACTAACTGCTAGTGTTACCCTTAGTTGAGGCCTTGAAACAGCCCACAGCCCTTGGAAGGTTTATAGCACAGCTTCTCGTCTACTGGTTTACATCTCACCCACATCACTATTCATGCAGGCAACCAACATTATGCTCAACCCATTCCCATCAGCTTTGCTCTCATGGGGTACATTTTGTTGCAAATATGCCTAGGCTTTGGGGCGAGACGCTAAAGATATCGATCAACCGATCTCAATTCATCTACAATTTGCTTATGATCATGTGCTCATAACCGAAATGGAAGAAATGAATTGTTTTGAAGCACTTCACAATGTCTTGTATTTTGGGTTTTAACATGTTTATAACAGTTTATGCGTTGATTTATAAATTCATGCTACAGAAAAAAATAAACTAAAGCCGGCCCATAATATGATTTATCTTTTTTTACCCTAAACGGTCAAAAAAATTACTCGATCGCCATGATATAAAGTTGCTCCGTGTTTCCTTGAACACAACTTTTTACTAAACTTTTATGTTAGAAGTATGTCTACACTTCTCCAAATATGTTGTAGACAAATTTGGACCTTATCTCATCATGTTATCGTAACCTTTATCAAGTTCAGTAACCAGCTAACTATCTCATTAGCATAGCAGGGCTCTATGAGTGCTTCGGGCTGTGTCTACTGATCTTTTATTAAGAACATTTGGTACATTACATATAGCATTCGTTCGAGAAACATTTCCGAAACAGAAAATATACAACATCAGCAAAACTGCTAGAAAACAAGACCCTAACATGAAAACATCATACTTATCTTCGTCGATTCATAATGTGATTTCCACGGGTTGTTCCGTCCATCAATGTCTTGATTCACCTGAACATAATTAATCATAGGAAACTCAACTTCTTGTGGATTTATGCATCAGTCATTGTTAGAATAAGAAATCCAAGAAGCGAATTGGTTACCTTTTCCTTTCCATCAGACCCCTCACACGTTGCAAAACGCGAACAAACTCGCAAAACAAAGTGAAGTCAAAGGCCGTTGGATCAATTTTATCGTCTGGACCAGTTATAGGATTCTGTGAAGCAACTGTGCATGAGCTCTGGCAGATGATGAAATCGAAACCGCCAAACATTTCGATGAACCGAATGATTTTGCTACTCGTTAGTTTTTGTACATCTTCTACCTGCTCCAACTTCCCCGTCTGCCCGGTAGTGCTCCACCACGTCTTTAGCATGTTTCGCTTCTTTTCGCAATGTTCGACTGAAACAATACCCTTTATATGGATGCCAAGCCGGTGTAAAGCAAGCTCTGCTCCACCTAGTCCGGTGAAAAGTGACAGCATTGTTAATCCTTCCGGATACATGGACTTCAATACAGAGAGCTGATGCGCCAAAGCGTCTATCTGGAACGAGTATTTCAGCATATGAAGCCTTTCAGCTAAACTACCCCCACTGGTTTGAGCATGATTGAATGGATACCCCAAAATAAGTTCCAAATATTCCGGATCTAAAGCACCCAATTTCTGGGGACCAACCCATATAAGGTTATATTTTTCGCAATAATAGAGAATCTCTTTCTTTTGGTCAGACGAAAGCGAACCTCGAGAATCAGTCATTATCTGCTTAAGCTTATCACAGAGCTGAGGTATCCCGTTTGCTACACAACTGATTCCACTTAGCTGCTTCCGGGTATCCCATGACGGCCACCATTTCTTTGTATGTGGAACTGCATCCTCTATGGACATAGGCGGCTTCGGATGGATGTAAGATCGGTTTTCACACGGAAGATTGTGCACATAACCTTCTTTCCTACTCAACGAAGAAAAGAACCGAGTATCCACAAATTCGGCCTCAATCCCATATAAGAATTGAGTTATTTTACTCCAAGTGTTGAAAGATACAGTAGCAACATTCCCGTAGAAAAAATATGGAGGTTTTGCCACCATGCGATCAAGCTTCTTACAAGATTTAGATTTTGGAGCTCTCGGAATTCCAAACAGAGTAGCTTCGGGGTCAACTTTTTCTTCGACCCACGTAGGATCAAAACTGGGGATCAACTCGGGATTATACTCGGGTCTCGGACTTTTACCTTTATCTTTCAACTGAGCAGTAGACTCTTGTCTCGGCCTTTTGCCTTTATCTTTTTTCTTGAGGCCTATATGCTCTAACAGAGTAGTGGCAGAACAGTCATAGTCCTCCCCGTCCTCTTCTTTTGGCCGTTTTCCTCTATAAAGTTCCTCCACGTTCACATTCCTCGTGGGAGGCAAAATTTCTTGGCTAAGATCTTCAGGTTTTAGTTCGATACCACTTGACGGAAATACTAGGTTATCTTCCGTGCTTGCATTAAGGGAGTCAGAAAACCCAACATCTGAAGGCCCTACTCCGGAACATTTTGAGGGTCTCTGCAGAAGATTAGAGAAAAATCCTTAGTAAAATATGTTAAGTATATTTTATAATTTAAAAAAAATACCGAGTCACATTCAAATTAGTGGAAAGACGGGGAAACATTAACGTTACTGACAACTTAATATTCAGAGATCAGGCATTCAACCAACTTAATATTCAGAGATCAGGCATTCAACCAACTTAATATTCAGAGATCAGGCATTCAACCAAATTATATAGCACATAAAACGGAAAACAGTGCACGTAAAACACAAATAAAAAAGCATGTGCACTGGATGAGCGGGAAAAAAAATAACCGAGCACCTGCTTCGGAATATCGTATTCCTCGCCTGCTTGTGCTGCACAAATTGCATTAGCAAGCTCTATAACTGGAACTTCCGAACCTGAAAGTCAAACACAACAGATCAATAATTTGCAACGAACTGAATCGGAGGCAATTCCTGGTGAAAAGAATATCATCAATAAATTTCTGAAGAACACAGACTATATTATATACCGAAATAATTTGGTCCAGTGAGAAGAAAAGAGGCGGACAATCACATGAACCGTACTTTTCATTGGCAAGTGAGAGAGTTATAGCACTGGAATAACAACCACTTCCCCAAAAGAAAATGGAAATAAAAAATAGAATTTGGATATACGTTACATTTTGCCCTTGCAGGCGGAGTAGCATACCTAAATTAAAAGAGTTATTACAGTAAATACTCACCAAACCTATCCATTGCTACCGATATTTCACTCTCGGAGAAACCCATTTCAAGTAACTCGAGTGTTTTCTCCATTGCCCCAAACAACACTTCGTTACTAACATCCTGGATATTCAAATGCCAATAAGATGTTGTTAGATGCCACTTCCACAATGAAGAAATGATTTTAGGATCGTATGAATGGATGTGCCTTAGGCATTGGCCATTACAGATGACAAATTCTTTTTCTTAATAGACACAAGACAAGGTAATTCTGCCCGTACCTCCTGAGTTTTAGTGTTTTCTGAATCGATCTCAGGCTCACCATCTGTTTCCTCATCATATTTAGCAGCTAATTGGGTAGCAGTAATGAAATCTACTATTTCATCTACTGGAGCGTGCATACCTGGTAACGAGAAGAAATCAGAGACCAAACTACAGAAAATGAATGAAAAACAGAAATAGTGCTAGATTGGCAGTTCAATGTGAGAGAATTGAATCAAAGCCTTTCTTTCCTCGGAACAAAAAATTCAGATTTAACATACCGAGCTTTTCCATTGCAAAATCAACTTCTTCTATACAGAAATTCATCTTGAGCAAGGATTCCCTTTTCTCATCGTAAACATCAAACATATCTGGCTCCTACAAAAGGTTTAAGATTGAATGAAAAAAACCAATGCTATTAGCAATCCTACTAGACTGGAAAATGCAATATATAAGGAGACAAAATCATCCAGCTGAAACAGAAAATCAAATTTGATGTTTCGAATAGGACTTGAAACAAGATTCTCAAGCACTGTTTCTTAAATCAATAGAGTTTGGTAGCAGAGTTTGTTACCTCTTTTGGCACAACAAATATGGAACGATCTACGTGATTCCTTGCATCCTTATCACCAAAAAGTTCATCCATAGAATCCCGTGACTCGGAGTTGGACTTTTGATTATCCTATTTGATGTAGGAGATCAACTATTAGCAGTTAACACTTAAAAAAAAATTCTGATGAATGGCATACAAAGAAATAAATCAATTTTCACGTAAGCAAATTTGAGATCCGTACCACTTTCGGAAATTACTTATAGTTTATGCAGTTATTTTCTAAATAAAGAAAAGAAAATTTCTCATAAACAAAAGCAGCGAGTCATAAATTTGTAAGTTGCTCATAGTGATATCTCCTTATTTTGCAAAAATTATATATTCAATGTGAAGACGTTTCCAGAATTACTACACAAAACTGAAATATGTTATTAACAAGAAGTGAAAATCCTCAAAAACCACTCCGAGCTTTTTTCAAGACAAGAAACGATTTTTCAAGACATGAACTGATCAAGAAAAAACGGAAAAAACTACAAGGAGAAAAAAGGTCAAGAAAACGAAATTGAAGATCACTTACTGAACATTCCATGAGAATCTCCAATAACAAGTCAACATTGTCTTCGCCTATACGCACAAAAAAACAATATTATTATCTCATATAATTCTCTAAAGCGATAAACAAAACTATGTGAAAGTGATAAAAAGAAGAATATTAGTAGTCATTGATGCTATCGGGTCTAATATTATTTCCATAATCCATTCAGTATTTCTGCCAAATTTATATGCAGAGTAGTTGTTTGCCATATGCATCCATACCTACACCAAACTAAATTCTATTAAAAGATCTGTCCATGAGTTACGTACCATTTTCTTCAATTACTTTGTCAACAAGAGAAGGTGAAAATCCCATTCCAGTAAGAAACACTCGCACATTGCTTCTAGATGAACTTGCAACATTGTCCTGCGATAATTTAAATTTTAAATATTCATGTTCACATTATGACCACATGTTTAACCGAGAAATATATGCACACACTCTTGATAAACATTATATGGACAATGAGTAAACAAGAATAACAAAAACAATAACTTTATACTATTCTGTCTACATGTATGGTTAGGTATACCAGAAAAGTCATATAATGTTTAGTACTATTTTTAAATATGAATATCCATGGAATGAACTCGAGAATTCTGAATTCCTTCTCAACTCTAATTGATGAACTAATAGAAATAAACACGATTTCAGATATCCATGGAAGTTCTTCCCGGTCATCCTAAAATCACTGCCAAAAGAAGAGTAGCCAACTTCTAATATGAAAAGAATTACATAGGAATTTAGATGTGTTATAAGAAGAACAGATGAGCAAAGAACCAAAATAAAAGCAATGCTAATCCAAAATGTCAAGCCTCAAGGATTAATAAATAATCCCTCTGCATCAGAAATTAAGGGCATGTTCCTAAAGTAGAAAAACAGAACGAAAACAAGTGAAGGGGCATAAAGCTTCCGACAATGCAGCTGAATGAAACTAAATACCAACCAGATCACCCAACAAGCACGGCCCAAAAACCATTATGACTGAATAAATCAACTAATTTATGACACTATAAGCATATCGCATACTGTTTTCCAGAAAGTTCCGAATTTCACTGATTTTTGTCAAAGAAATGACAAAAAAAATAAAATGTTTCCCATTCGGCTACTCTTTTAAGCTACAAAACCACTTACCAAACTTATAAAAAAAGCTCTAGAAAATGTGAAGTAGTAACACAAAGAGACGCAGAAATACCAATCACAAAATAGAAAGATAAATGTACCCCAATTTGCCTCGAGTAGATGTCATCCGGTGGCAAATCAAAGTGCAACGTCTCAGGCTTCGGGAGTAAGTCATCTATGGTTAGATGTGTTGATGAACTCCCACCGTTTTCATAACGTTTTGTGTTCCCCTGTACAACACAAAAGATTGTTAAGGAAATTGGAAGATTTAACTTTCTCTTCGAGCAACTTCATAGCTATTCCTCCATACATACCATTCGAAAAACAGAACCTCCAGATTTATGCAATGTAGCACCGGTCCCCTGGAATACAAACCTTCCTTGAATTGGACAGACAATCCTACAAAACAGCTCGGTTTTAAACACAGAAGGGCGAAGCATTTCAAATTACTACAGAGTTATGAAACTTCCACTCTGATATCAAATTTGCTTAATTTTCCCCAAATTTATAGTGAAGAATGCAGAAAAACAGGATATAAAGAATGAAATTTACAGCAACCCAGAATCACAAACTCAAATTGGAAGAGCTAAACTCTAGCAAAAATCAAGTTAATTAGTTGTCCAAATTCAATTTCACGAATAAAGCGAATCGAGGACAAAAGAACCAACGTCACAGGATTTCTCACCGGGGATGATAATAAGAGGAGGAGGATCAAGTTCAAGATACAGGTGAATTGACACTGTTTATGGTGAATTGACCTTCCGGATTTAGGCAACTTATAGCACTACAATCCGAGCCGCCTTTCAGTCCCCTCGAAAATATATATCTTCCTTGAATTGGACACAAATCCTACACAACAAAGGGCTAAATTTCTTTCTGTCAAAGACATGCAAAGCATTTGAAATTGAAATTACTATCAAATTCTGAACTTTCACATCTAAAATGGAATTATAATAAGCTTACTCTTTCATTTTTTGCTTATTTTTCGTCTAATTTCTAGCTGAAAATGCAGAAAAATAAGCAGAGGATATAAAGATTGAAAATTTACAGTAACCCAATATCACAAACTCAAATTGGAAGAGATTTAATTAGTTTTGCAAATTCAATTATATGAATTGAGGACAAAAAGATCCTCACCGGAGTTCTCACCGGCGACGATGATAAGAGGAGGAGGATCAAGATGCTGTTGAATTAAACCTGTTCACGGTGGCCGGAACCACCGTGAGGACGGCGTTGATGGTTGAAATTGAGGATTCCGATGACGGAGACTCAGTGAGTGAACTCGGTTGTCACTTTGAACTGAACTGTTATTATGTCTTACTGTCTTCGAATCTTAACTTCTTCTTCCAATAAATCTATGTTTTTACTTTTCTACTGTGCTTCTTTTTTTATTATTATTATTTACTTTTTTCCTATTTAAGGAAAATATGTAAATTCTATTTTTTGAAGGAAATGTATAATGCTTTTTATGGGTAGTTAAGTTGACAAATTTGATATAAACTGGATCTCTGATTTAAGAGATGGGATGTTCTTTAATACTTATGTTAACCTACTTCTAAAATATTAATTTTACCTTGTTTTCTGAAGCAATGATAATTTTATCTAAATCTAGGAATAGTACTTTCTCAATCAAAATCACGTAATAAGACAAAAGAACTCCTTTTATCAATCTTAGCATTGATCTCATACGCTCAACATTGATTTCTTCATACATAGACAAATGCGCGAAAAGTGATTGAAGTACATAATTCAAATTCTACAATACATAATGATTAGAGATATATATCTTGTATTCGAAAACTAAGAGTTGGTACTATTAATCCTTCAAGAACCCAATAACTAGAATTTTTTGCATGACCTATTTGTATTAATGGATTAGTTCAACCCAAACTTATCATTTTTATAATTGAAAACCAAAAATCACTTGTGTTTTTGTTCATTTTTCAATCATTTAACGGAATATTTGAGTAAAAATGGATTTCTCTATTTTTTATTTTTGTAAAAGAGATTTCAATTTTTGAAAACTCGTCTTTTTGGCCTCAATCTGATTTTCCTTTAAGAGCATCTCCAAGAGACTCCTATGTTAAAATTTGAGGAGTTTGTATAAAAATTCAACTCCAAGAGCCTCCTAGTCACTCCTCAAATCACTAGGAGGCACATTCTCTCTCCTCAAATTTAAGAGCTTCTCTCTTGCTCCTAAGAGCATCTCCAAGAGTCTCTCAGTTCTACTCCTAAAAATAATATAAATTATTTACTCTTAGTCACTTGGAGAGTATCTAAATTGTATCATCTCCAACAATACTCTTAATTTTAACTCCTAAAGTTTTTTTATAATTAGATTTAGTTTTTACTATTATGTTTGCCAATAGGAAGAGGAGAGAAGTTACAAATCCATAAACTATTAATAAAAAAAGAGTTAGGAGGTGGAGAGAGACTCTTAAAAGTGAGGAGAGATGGTATGACTCTTAGTGATTTAGGAGTAACTAGGAGGCTATTGGAGTGAAATTTCTATCTAAATTCTTCAAATTTTAACTTAAGAGCTCAAATAGAGAATCTCTTGGAGATGCTCTAACTCATTTTTTATTGATATTTTATGATGGTGTAATATCTCTCCTTTTTCTATTGGCAAACAAAATGAAAGGGAATAAATTTAATCATAAAAAATAACTAAAGAGTAAGAATTAGGAGCATTGTTGGAGAAAACACAAATTAGAGCCTCTCTAAATGACAAAGAGTCAATACTTTATATTATTTTTAGAGAAGTTACTAAAAGGCTCTTGGAGATGCTCTTAAAACTTATGATTAAAATGTTTGTACCAAACCAAATAACGGAGTTATGCTAAACAAATTAATCATCATCCGACCCAAAGAAAAAGGCATCTGTTAATTTTATTTTTCATTAATAGTAACATTTTAAAAATATAAAAAGATGAGAAAACAGTTCCAAATATTTACGGAATTTTTAGATTCAAAGACCAATCTTAACTGTTACCAAAAAAAAGGAAGATCAATCTTAACTAAGCAAATTTAACTCTTTGTATAGTTAACAAGCTTCTAACTTACAAGTAGCATAATTAGGTGTGAACTTGCATTTGTATCACATTAGTGACCATATACGTATCATGTGATCAGACCTTTAACATTGTAGATCATATCACGAACATGTAAAGTAGTAATGCGTATCATGTTCACACATTTAACCTTACATTTCGTATCAAGGTCAACATTAAAAAACCATGTAGAAAGTCGAAGCAAGCTCACAGGAAAATAACCTTCTTCAAGCACAATCAAGGTATTGGCAAGTCCTTTTTCAAACCTGAAGGCGATCAGCAGCAGTAGGGAAGATTGGCCTTATGACCAAAAGGCCGTGTATCCAAATGCATGAAATAAATAAACAAGTAGGCTAAGCAATGGACCCAATGCTAGAATAGAAAATTCCTTTAATCTTCTTCAATAACAATGATATGAAAAAAAAATAAAATAAAGAGCTTACATTGTATTGTATTCCCAAATTCTGTAGTCAGAAAAAACCCCCAAAATTAAATCAATACATGTATTGTATATGAGAGAGAGTAGAGCAAAATAATATGCCATCATGTGATGCTAAAAAAGGGGGTTAGAAGAAAAAAAATAGGAGAAGTAAAATTCGAATTTCCCGACTCCTATAACCTATAAGGTTGAGCATGAAAAATGATCTTTGGTTTACAGTGATCCACCATATTCAAAAACAACGATGTCCGACATGCTCGCAAAAACAATAAGATCCGCAATTATGAAAATACCTGCCAAGGCCCATTAATGTGGAGTCCGGGTCTTAGCAGAAGCACCACCACCTTTATCACCCTGCAGTGCTCTAGGATCAATCTGTATACTACCAACTCTTAAAAAGGGAGAAGATTCGCCAAATCCGTTAACTTTAACAGGCATTGATCCGACTGTGACAACATCAGCATGATCAGTACTAGAAGGGTTGCCTCGAGGAGGTTCATGTTCATCCTGCTTGGGGTTTATACTGAGCGAACCAATCTTCAAAACTGGGGCTATATCATCTCCTGAATTCACTGTTTGATTTGAATGTTCTATCTCTTTCTTCTCATCCGCAACATCAGTAACTAACTTGGCCTGCTTAGAGACAATGGTCTCAGTTTCCTTTATGCTGGCAAGACCATTAAGCTCAGTATCTTTCTCATCTTTATTGGGAGGTAACTCAACACGGGAATGTAACTTCTCATCTCGAATTAAAGCAGGTAAATATGGCGACTCTAAGCTCTTATACATAAGCTTGGCTTTCTCTTCTTGCATAATTCTCTGCCGATCCTCATAATAGACAAAGTCATCAAGTAATGAGGTCCTCGATGCATAATTTTTGAATATTTTCAGCATTTCCACACCTTGTTTGCACATTATCTGCAGACAGAAAGCATTTTATCAACGCACAAAGGATAGAAAGCACATTACATAAAAAATATAACCCATGAGCATATCAGACCGAATTACTTTTTCATTCATTATAATACAAACCCAAGAAAATAACTGTTGAATTGAGCTACTCACAGAAATAAGAGAACAAATCAATTTATACACTGTTCAAAAAAGAACATGAATCTATAATTACCTCTTGAGTGTCTCTGCTATTAGTCACTGGTTTATTCTCATTGTTCTCCAATATAATGTGCCTGAAGCAAGAGTTTGATACGTCTTTAATGATATGCCACTTGACAGGAAAACTCCCACTCCATTTGTCTTGCTGCCAAAATTCCATATCCTTATGGAAATCAACAGGACCAATCATCTCGGCAACACCACAGAATTGGCCACTAGCGTTAACCTGTATAACAAAAGACCAAATCAAAAAGTTAGATCTCGTAAGATTGAATTAGAAAGGAAATAGAAGATTCCAACTAGTATAGAACTCACGGAAAAAAACAAGAAAATAGGGCAGCATCTCGATCTTCCAGCGGTGGTTACTCTTTGTGCATCCTCATAGGCATTTTGAAGCTTCTTGTTTCCGTGAGGAGTGGATGACCAAACGTTATACTTGATGCTCTTGTGCACATCATCCTCACTATAAGACTTTATGACAAAAAACTTAGCATCGGCATAATCTACTACGAAATCATCCTTGTTATACTGATCAGTGTGTATAATGATTTGTCCTTGAGCAGTGCCACCCATTTCATCTGTGTAAGAATTCACAGTCAGTTGATTCTTTGATTTGTTTGTTCGTGGACCACGATTCTGCTCACCCAGAGAATCTAGGTTCCCATTAAGATCGTTGAGAGTTCTGGCACTGTGAATCTTAGCCCGCGCCTTATCCACTGCACTCCTTCCAGGAACATTTGATCCAAAGCCAGAAAAGCCATTATTTGGAGGAAGCGCGACTTTCATTTGGTTAGAACGAGGTAGCAGTTTCCCACTAGAAATGTTATCTGCGGGTTGAATAGATCCAGAAGCACCTCTACCCTGTAAAACAAAATTAGGTTCCACTCATCACACGAAGGAAAAATGTTAAGCAAGGACTGCTTTGAAGGTGAAATGAATACGGATAAAAAAATCAACACAGTTTAGATAACAATAGATACTCAAACAATTCTCGACAAGACAAGTATGGCACTATTGAAATTCCTGAAAGATCTACCTGAAGCATGTGTGACGAAGCTTGGGACAGAAAACCGCCAGAAGAAACACTTCCATGATTAAATGATTGCGTATTAGATCCCATATTAGTTCTAGATCCATCTGGTATCTTGGAGTAGGAATTAGTCTGACCGGAGTTAGTTTTAGTTTGATTCCTGGCAAAGGCAACAGAGGAAGAAGGCAGGCCATGCTTTACGTTTCGACCATCTGATCTATGGGTGAACCCTACACCCGTATCTAACAAGGGATCTGTAGTATTGTTTGAAACATAATCTGGTTGAACAACAACAGGTACATAAGCAGGTGAAGACATGGGATCCTGATAAGGAGGTATTGTGTAATACTGTTGCGCTCCTACATATGGAGCATCAACTCCAACCAAGGCACCAGGTAAGTAAGGATTGTATGGGTTGTAAGGCGACTGCGCATATCCATAGCTAGGTGTAAAATATACATAAGGTAAACTTTCCGTTTGTGCACCCTGAGAAAGCAAAATAACATTTAAAAGAATATTAGCAAGTCGGAAAAACAGGCTGCTTCCAATTAAAAACATATAAAAAGTAAGAGTTTGCTCACCGCATACTGAATTTGTGGACCATCTCCACCAAAAACTCTATGGTGGTCCTCCCATTCACCGGGTGATTCAAAACCTGTTTGGATTCAATTAAACAGCACATAAGATTACACTTCCAGTGTAAGACGTAAGAATCCAAACAGGAGATGCAAACTCACCTGTACAGTAATATCCGTAATCGGTGGCAGTAGGATAATACAAGCCCTGATCCATATAAAACTCGGGGGCTCCTTCGTTGTACATAGCGTCAATTTGTTCAAGCATAGGACTAGTCAAATAAGGGTTCTCAGCACCTTGATTCTAAAAAGCAAAATGAAAGTTATTCAGCCTAGCAAGATCAACTAACCGAATAAACTGAACTTAATAACGATTAATAGTATCCTGACTTGGACTGATATAAAGAAGTAAAAAAATAAACAAGTAGTTTCAAGTACCAAGTAGTTTTCTGCATTTCCATGTCCAGAAACATTATACATTTCCATCCCAGTACTATCACCCCTGAAAATATAACTTAAACATCAGGCTAAGCACACCACATACTTCCATGTAACCATTGATGGAATACAGTAGAAAGTAGAAAGAAAACCAAACCCGGATCAGAAAACAAGAAGAAAACATTCAATCATAACCACATCTCACTGGCAAATAGTAACAAAATATTTTGCAGTTTTCCCCTCTCACACTAAGTTGACTAGAAAAAAGACATTACTAGGTGTGCCCCAAAAAACTAGTACACAGAAACCCCATCGTATTTGCATCCCTAAAGGGTTAGGCAACAATCACTGGGGGATGTATCTCACCAATGAAAAGGGGAGAAAAATTTCTACTTACAGACTGTAAGTTACAGTAGGCTTATAGAAATTCCCAAAAATCTCTACAGAGCAGCAATACCACAGATACCCCATCAATATCTGTCCCTAGCAACCCCTGCTCGGGATGTAAGAACTTACTACGATATGCTTAAAATAGTAGTACAGAAAACCCTAGGAAGCAGCAGGATACAAATTGACAGTCCAATTAGAAACACAACACATAAGACAAGAGACCCAAAAGAAACACAAATCGAGTGAAGTAGCAAACAAAAACCCAAAAGGAATGAAAGAGGTATAGAGAAAAGGGCAAGTTGTATCTGATTAATATAAAAGAAAAACCCAGAAGAAAGAAATGAATAAAAGAGCAAAAGGGTATCCAAAATTACCAGGTATGAAGGGCAGAAGAATAGGAAGAAAAATCAAGCCATGGTTAACCTAGAAAGCTCTCGGAATGAGGAATTAATAAATTGGGAAAGAGGGTAAGAAATTATTAGAAGCATTTTTCAAAAAATCAAAGCAACCCTAACCCCAACCCAACCCTATGGGAACATAGAGATAGAGAGAGAAAGTCTGAGAGAGGCTTTGAAAATAATATGGATTCGAAACGTTTTCTTCTTCTTGCTTTCTAATGCTTTTGTTCAATGACTCTATTGCCCTTTCTTAACTTAACAAACCTCGCCATTCCCATCTAGAAGCTTCGCGGCAAAACTTAAACGGTCGATGAATGGGCCTTTTCCAGTGGGCCGGGCTGAGTGCGGTTAACAGAAAGCGAGGGAACGGATTCTTTCTTTTCAACTGTTAGCGGTGCTTCTTTTTCTTCAAAGATTTCATTTTCTTTTTCGAGTTAACGAGTTATAAAATTTCATATATTTTGCATGATTACATATGAAGTTAACGATGAGAATATGTTGAACTGTTTTGTAAATCGTGTTATCGTGTCGAAAGTTGATAGTTTTACTGAAGTTGTAATTTGAAGTGTTATTTGGCTAGTTGCAGCATCAAGTCAATGGCTATGGAAACTGATGCAGCAACTTCTCCACAGTTGGCTCTTTCGGATACTGATATCAATTGGGACAGGTACCTTCTTCTTCTTCTTCTTCTTCTTTATGGTTTTCAATATCAACTCATACTTACATCCCATATTCAGGTTAGACAAGACAAGGTTTCATGTAATAGGAGCATTACTCTTTACTCTCCAACAAGGATTGCTTCATCCAACAGCAGTTGTCAAGACTAGAATGCAAGTAGCTCATTCCGGAATTTCGCATATGCGTGCAACATCTCTGTTCCGGTATATACTTAAGAATGACGGTGTTCCTGGTCTATTTAGGGGTTTTGGGACTTCTGCCTTTGGTTCAGTGCCTGGAAGAGTACTTACTTTGACTTCACTTGAGATGTCAAAAGATATTGTCTTGAAATATACTCAAGGTATTGATATGCCTGAAGCAACTCGTATTGGATTCGCAAATGGAGTGGCGGGCATGATGTCGAATCTTGTTTCTTGTGTCTACTTTGTTCCATTGGATGTGGTTAGTTTGCATTCTTCCTTCTTTCCGTATTCTTTGAGGTTATTTTGTTTCTTTTTAGCCAAAATTACAAGCATTCTGTCAAATATCCCCCTTAGGCTCCTTATATATGTGAAACAACTTTTTCCATCTTTATTTACACGGTGTTAAAGACTCGTATTCGACATTTGATCACATGTTGATATTTAATGCTCCAAAATTTTCGCACACACAGGGTTGTGTTACATGATTAGAGAGTATATGGCTCGTTATACATGTGAGATTCTTCGGTTTGAAGTACTTTTACGGAGATTTGTGCCATTATCTACACATTCACAGCCTTCAAAAAATTGTGTCTTTATGAGGTCTCAATTTTTGAAATGTTATGGATAATTTCAGGTATGCCAAAGGTTAATGGTGCAAGGGCTTTCCAGGACTACCTCCTGTAACGGGCCATTTGATGTCATCCAGAAAGTGATGAAGGCGGAAGGATTTCGTGGATTGTATAGAGGTTTTGGATTAACAGCTCTAACCCAATCCCCAGCTTCTGCTCTTTGGTGGGGTGTGTATGGTGCTGCACAGCACATCATTTGGAGGTATTTAGATCTACTCAATTATGATATCCTATTCCTTAGGACTTGCAGTTTTAAGAATGATATATTGGAGACACATCTTATTGAAGTAGTTCAATCACTCAATCTCCATTTTAAATATGAAATTCAATTTATTTCTACCCTCGTTGCTCACTCAATCTCACCCCTCACAATCAGATTGTTACATACCAGCAGCTTCCTTTTGGTTCATCCATGAACTAGTGGAGACAAGATTCTATTACCAATTATAACAGTCATGTCCAGTAGCATGTAAATATTATCCGTTTTTGGTCCAAGTTCAACTGTTTACCCTCACAGCTTTGAAATGAACACACCTTAAAGGATATAGCTATAGCTCAATCACTCTCTCTCCATTTCTAAAATGGGATTCGGTAATTCTATCTCAATCTCCATCCCTTAAGTTTGCTCATTGCCTTAATCATTGTTACGGCTTGAAGGATTGAATGATCACGATTACTAAACGATTTAAGGGAAACACTACTAATAAATGTTAACTGGTGTTTTCTACTATAGGAGCTTGGATTACAGAGAGGAGGAGAAACCATCCCATATGGAAATGGTAACAGTTCAGGCTGCAGCGGGGATGGTAGCTGGTGCCTGTTCCTCAGTTATAACTACACCAGTGGACACTGTGAAGACTCGGCTACAGGTACTTGCTGGTGTTGCTGTTTTGCACGCATTATTTATCCGATTTATCAGTTAGGAGTTAGTGAAATGATTACTTCATTTGTTGAAGGTTATGGATAATTATGGTGGTGGAAGACCTTCAGTAGTGAAGACAGCAAGAACACTAATCAAGGAAGATGGATGCTGGGGTTTCTATAGAGGGTTTGGACCACGATTCTTTAACATGTCACTCTATGGAACTACAATGATTGTTACTTACGAATTGATAAGTATGTGTTATACTCTTTTTATTACTTTGGTCTTGTTGAGGGTTGATTGATGACAGTTACTTGTTTCCTTCGGTGATTTGCATTTCTAAACTTTGCTAACAGTTCATGTTATCTGTTGTCGTTTCATCAGAGAGATTATCCTTAAAGCAAGAATGACAACCTGAGGCAGAACCTCTGTGATGGCAAATTATAAATGCCCTGCTAAACACCTGTTCATGGTCATTTCAGCTTCTGGGTATCCAGCTCCAGGTGTTATTTCGGGACTTATATATAGACTTCGCCCTGGTGTCAGCAGAATTGGTGGGGGGATATTTAGTCTCCCGGACGTCTAATTTTACATCTTCAAGGCATGAATTGATGGGACCAATTTCTGTAACTGTGAGTTGTTAATGGTATACTTGCTATAAAAGATATTGCTTTAAGAGAAATCTCTTTGATTGACAGTACATACAACAGTAACTCTCCAAATTTAATTTAATTTGAGAGCTAATCACCAAGAGAATGGTACTGGTACACACAAAGATTTGAGAACTGATTTTTACCATTTCTGGAAGCTTTTTTAACAGTTCAAAATATTGTTGAAAATTCATAAATACTTGAATGTGAAAACTTTTACACGAGAAAATAAACCTTCTCGCCAAGCAATGAAAAATGTTTAATACACTGGAATCTCAAAACTATGATAATCAAACCTCACACATAATTTAAGCAAAACACGAATCTGTGTATAAGTTCTTCACCCTGTATAGACCTTTGAAAACTAGTTTCCCTGTTTCTGGAAGAAAACCTGACACTCGGGAAAGGCAGAAAGGAAGCTGGAAACGACCTCCTGTGACAATATCTGCCCTGGTACAAGAAAAGGGCGGACTCTCTGAAGTAACGGGAGTATAATGCTCTGCTCATCTACTTCTTCCAAGGTACCTGCGAGACCATTACAAGAGCAAAGAGTTCAGCAGATCAGCACAAAAGCGCACATAAACATCAGTATATGAGATGTAATTCTACCACCCTATTAGAAATTAGCACGTAGAAATAGATGCCAAATCAAATTGTCATCGGACTTAGTCAGTGCTTAAAATGGTCAATACAGTCAAGCAATAACGCGATTTAGGAGCTTTTGTTAGGAGGAAGTAAAAAGCAAGGCTTAATACGTATCCAGCTCTCCTCCAACTTACATTTGAATGTCTATGGGGCGGTATATCGTACATAATAGACTTAACTGCCAAAAATTCTAAACAATAAGTTTCTAAAGTTCACCCTGGTTTCGCTCTTCAACCATCCAATTGGCTACAGCCCTTTTTAATTCATAAAGGTTTGACATAGAAAAAGAACCAAACAATACATAAATTGACTTGCCTAGTTCAATATCATGTTCTTGATCTTCCACATCCCCTTCTTCAACTGTTCCATTATCCAATTCCTTAGCTACTTTTGCATATCTTTCTAAGAACTCTTCTTCCGTTTCATCACGCTCGTCATCCGAGGAATCCTAATCATATCACAAAAACAAGAGTTAGATCTGATTTCCAAATCATGAATGCAAGTAGAAAATATGGTAAACTAGATGCCTAAGGATTTTTAAAATCAACCCACAGCATCATAGTCATCATCTTCATCTTCATCTTCTACTTCTTCATCATCTTCAGCTTCTCCATCGTCTTCTTCATCTTCTGTCTCTTCTTCCTGCGCTTCTTTCAACTTTACTGATGCTTCCATCAGGGACTTCAAACAGCCCCGAATCAAACTACTACCTGAACTGTCATGTCCTAGAAGCTGCTCAATTACCTTGGCCAATGTCAATACTGAGAAGAGAGAACGAACACCCATTTAGCCGAATGAACCTCGGTGTTAATTCATAAAATAAAGCTTTTTAATGAAGAGAGAAGATACTCTACCAACCTGCTAATTTTATCTCCGACTTCCCCTCCAGACTGTGTTCAGAAGAGCTAGTGCAAACAAAAGCAAGGGCAGATCCCCATAATACAAAGCCTCCCTTCACATCCTTCTCTAAAATCACCTTGGTAGCATCCGGATAACACAAATAGCATGATGATATAACAAGCAACAAAGGCTTCCAAAGTGAACAAGGCTTGCTTTGAATCTCTTTGAACCGAGAAAACGCAGCCTGGGAAAAAGCTGTTGCTAGCGACTGCTTCACACCTTCCGAGTCACTTGAGTAACTTGGGATATGTAACAGCATATGGATGCATGAGCAAGCCCTCCATGTGGCAGATGGATATTGCAAAACAGCATCCCCGAGAAAAGCTCCAATGCCTTCAATGATAGATTGTGGTGGTACTGGTGGAGCAGGAGGAGAGGGCATTGATCTAGCAAGAAAGTTCTTCAGTCCGTACTTGCTGTGGAGGTTAACAGCTTCTTCAATGCAGTCAAAGACAGATAAATCTTCGGATTCTTGCCAGGCATGCCAATCAGCAATCAGATCAGCCCAAGTTAACAATAGTTCAGGAAGCTTAAGTTGCAGAACTGCATCACCCTGAGTGACCGAAAGCATAATGGATCGCAGTAGTGTTGACAGATCATTTATGCATGTTGGAGTTGGAGAAATCTGATCACCTTCTTGATCCTTGTAAAATTCCACGGACATTGTGAGTATTAACATATTAAGACAAACTCCTAAAAAAGTTAAAAGAAAATGAACACCACTAAAGTTAGGAAGATTATCCTTATCCAACACTAAAGGCAACTGGAGAAAAAAAAAAGCACAATCTAGAATTTATCAATTTATTGCGAATCCAGTGGTGACAAATTTGAACAGAGAATTAACTAGAGCAAGGTAAGTCGTTTCTCAAGAAATCTGCATTCTGAAGATAAACTCGTAAGTCATAAATTATCATGACGGAACAGGCATAGACACACAACTTTGAAATGTACTAAGGAAACAAGTTAGACTAACCATTGGAAGAGCGGGAGCAAGCCAAGTTTGTTGCAACAATGTCGACAAAGACTTGCCAATTTCAAGAGAGCCGGTTGCCCACTTTTCACCCGATTCAATCTGTTCAATATCTTCAGGTAAGAAGTTCTCCCAAGATACAGCCATTGAAGCCAAAGATGCAATACCCTTTTCAACCACCTGCAATGCATAATGCCAAATCAAAGAAAGACTAATGTGAAGCTTGAGGGAACCTACTTCATGAAAGATATTGGGGACTATTATTATCAAACTATAAGTAATCATGTCCAGGAATACTTGTCACTTTTGAGGACCTAATAAAACAAAATTACATGACACTGTTTCAGTCAATAAAATTCTTAATCTGACTCATAAAGTAGTATAAAGAACCGAATACAAAGTTTAATATAGAAAATAATAGGTATAGTAGCGAAAACAACAATAGTATAAGAGCTCAGTAAATCAGATTAGAAATATAGGTATTCGATAGAACAGATACAAAATATTCAGTAGCTCTAAACCAGGTTTTCTTAGTCCATTTGCATAAAGCTTGTCAATTTACAGAAAAGATTGGCATGTCAAGCAATGTTTTCATGCATTCTCATGCACTTGTAAGCAGAAGATTCAATTATAAAGAAGTTTATAGTCAGAAATTAGTGCATACTTGAGGCCAAGACTCTAGGCTAGGGGGCATAAACTTTAACAGTATTCCAACTAATGATGAAACCATGAAAGGTATATGATCTGTAATATCTTCATCACCAGCCTCCACCATGGAGCTTAGAAGTTGAAACAAAACTGAAGTTTCTTCCTCTTCAATATTTATCCTACTGATCACAGCTTGAAGAACAGGTAACCACTCCGGTGGTGGATATTCATTCTAGCAAAACCAAGAAAGGTAGATTAGATACAAGAATCACTAAGTATATGCAATATTTCATAATCATGAGGGTTATGGCATACTTCAAGAAGCTCGATGATGGCCCCAGCTGCTGATATTCGCACTGGATGATGGGAAATATCCCCATTATCTAGCATTGACAAAGCCTTGAGCAATGATGAATATATATCTCCGCTCAACTCCTGGTAATAAAGACAAAAAGCTTCTAAAGGTGTTAAACCACGTAATTTCTTTTATTGACTAAAGAAGAATGCGAGAAACATCTCACCTTCGGCAGACAGGACGACAACTCTCCAAGAACCCAGTTTGCAGCAGCAACCAAGTATGGTGAAGGTGCAGGCACTGAATACAATGGTAAAAACCGAGTGCGGACCAGAAGAGTTATGTAACCATGTTTCTGCTCTTTTAGAAACTGTAATCAAACGCAGAAAATTTGAGATGACATTATCATTAAACAATTACTGATGATTCAACAAATAATATCATATTTCCTTACTTCTTGCAGGCCACCATATGCCATTAGAACCCCGAAGTAACTGCCCTTGTTAATACAGCAGAAAGAATGAGAGAAGATACACATATAAAGAGAGGTGAATAACTAAATAGGGAATATTAAAACAAAGGTTCAAACTTCAGGTAGTTAATACACAATTTTTCAGAACTTGTAAATCTAAAATATTGCTTGTGTATTCATGTATGCAGAAGAACTTCACACAGCCCCACGCTCAATGTAGAGCCAAAGGGCAAACAACTGCAAAATTATAGTTGAGCTCAAGATATTTGAAATCAATGTTTATCAAATAGAATGTCACTGCAGAAAGCATTTCTATACTGCAACAGCAAATTACACCTGCAAGATATTTTGAAGGACTTACTCATGTACAATTGTTGCTTTGGACGCATTAGCATCAGAAGGAATTGGGAACTTAGATAAAAATGGAAGAACCAATAACTCTCCCATGGAACTCCGCTGGTCATCTCTACTGTTCTTTTCACCCTTCTTGCGCTTAAATGACGCAGCTGAATCATTACGGGAGGACATTGTAGGTGGGCCCTATAGGCAGTAAAAGAAAATGTACACTCAAACAAAATACAATACAAGCCAACACTACTATACAAAAGATCACGATTACCAACCTTTGACATTGAAATAACACCTAGTAGATTTATTGCACTTTTTCTGGCTGTAAACAGGTCCTCCCTCCATCCAGAAATTTCTTCCTGTAAATGCACGATAAGTAAAAGAATGGAACACTACATAATGACACTGTAAAAAGTATACTGATTCTTGACTTCTAAAAAATAATTTCCATTCAGTACAAGTTCTGATGGATGATTCTTTCGCATGTACTCTTCTGTGTCTTCCTCCCATTCCGATATGTCCTATCCATAGTGAAAGATTACAGAAAAAAAAAAAGACGGCGCGCATGGGTCAGCTGAATTATGATACCTATCTTATATATAATTTCAAGAAGCTTTATTTCAGAAATTGCACCTTTTCATTGAGGACTAGTGCTGGGAAGATTGCAGAATCCAACAAATGGAAAAAATGGGGTGAAACCAGTCTCCATCCCTGTTTCGAATAAAACCAATAGTTAAACAAAGACTCATATCTTAAGGTAGTGCATCAATCTCAAGAGATTTGTTTTACACAATAATAATACATAGGAAATAAGAAGAATAGTTTATAAAGAGCATAACGAAATTACCGGGCCAGTCTCCAGAACGCGGGAAATTACATCAAAAGCTAATGAAATCGTTCTCTCTGATAGAAAATCGAGCTTCTGCACATGAAGATTACACTTTAAGCGATCTATTATGATCAAGAAAACAGGAAATGGGGACGCAAGTGATTAAGCAAGTATACACAGGACCTAAGCATCAAAGACTCGTCCAAGCCATCATTTATTAATGAACTTAATGACAAAGAAAATATGCCCACATGCATATCATAAATGCATCAAGTCATATCCTTTTTTATCTTAAAAAACTACGAAACAAAGTTGAGGGCTAGTGCAAGAACATCTGGAACCAAAACTTGATGCCAACGCCCATAAAAATACCATTAATAAAGAGCTTCACAGAGGGAAAGAAAAAAATTACACTGATATCGGTGCTGTGTTTGACAATATTTAACGTACACTTTATAATATCTGGCATTAACCTGCATACAGAAAATGGAATGAGAAGTATGCATGAATCCTTGAAACTTGATAAACTTAAAAGAAGGTATGTTATTACTTGTCAGAATATTTTCGATGTCGGGTAACCAGGGTAGAAAATATAAGCAAGCATCTCTTCCCAGATTTCATTCTTAGTACGTAACCCTCTTCTGAAGTATCGCCATGAGCAAAGCTCAAAGAATCAATAAGCCTAATGAATTCTGGACAAAGTGGGGACAAGAAAGGTACTAATACAGATGGCATATGTGACCTCACCTGGAAAGAAATTACAGAGTAGTTGGATACCAATACATCCTATAATTATAAGTTGGAAGTTCTTAAAATAAGAGCTCGAATCAACTCTTGAAAGCAGTGAGATCGACTTACAGTAAGATGTATGCATTTGCACAAAATAAGAAGAATCTTTTCCGCCTCTACTTCTGCCCCACTGTGGGTAGACAAAACCTGATATATTTGTCAGTGCCATATATTCCATCATTAGAAAAGCCTATGAGCAAAGATGTCTTTGAAGATTAGAAACGTCTGAATATAAAGGATAAAAGGAATGCAACCTTTTCAATGAGGTGATTGAATACAGCTAACATGGGTACAAGAATTTCCTTGGTCACGAGCTCTAGCTGTGGTGGCACAGGCTCCTTTGCAGCTTTAGGATTTAGAAAATACTGCAGGGTTCATGATCATAAATTAAGCATAAAAAAGATGAAGCCAAGTTCATAGTTTTGACGTTAAATATGTTAATACAACAAAAATTCACTTAGCTAAGCATTACAAATCTGTCCTGTTGAGTGGATCACAACCAATAAGTACCTGGAAAGGTCTGGTAAGGGCGTGGAGAACTGTGAGGGCATTAATTGTATTACACCCACAATTGGCACCATTGTTAACAAGATTGCTGTTCCAAATAGCAGAGTGCAGTTCAGGTACAAGTTCAGGCCAAGAATTCTGCTCAACAAACTCAGCAACAGCAACGATCCGGAACTGCCAACCAGTAATTTTCTCTATGAGAATAACTAATGACAGCTAATGGTTTGGTTGGATGAACCATACAGACAGGAAACCAAAAATAATTATAAAAAGAGGAAACTTGTATAGTATGTACCACTTCAACTAAAACTTTAAGAACTGCAGATTCCACTTCAAGTAAAGCTCGCAAGAGGTGATCTTTGAACACCTTACTGACTTTTGAAGTTTTTCCATCAGCTTTGACATTCCGCCTCACTAAGTTCTTGAGGTATGCAGCAGCAGCAATTCGTTGACCTTGATTTTCACCTCCTATGATCATCAAATGAGGAAAAAAGGGCACCCCTCAGTTTCAGAAAATGAGTATAAATTATATGATACCATCATATCCAAGCAACCGAAGTCACAAGGAACGCTCGTGACCAAGGCCACCTCTCCCTAGCTGACGTGGCATAATCACAACAGTTGCATCACTAACCGCCTCAGAAAGGGCACACGTGATTGTCACGCCTGGGAGAACATACCCTGCAAGTGAATCCTTTCTTCTAGATAACTATTCCTAACCAACTCCCCACTGAGACCAATAAGCACAAGCAGGGGCGTATCTAGGGGGGCCCAGCCCTAGGAACCGCACCCATCAGGGGTGGTTTTGGTACTCCCGCCCGTTGAAATACCCCTACAATGAGTGTTTCGGCCCCCTGGCATAAGAAATTTACTAGAAAGAGATTATTTTCAACCATAAATTCGCTGAAAATTTGTAAAATAGTGTCGAAATATTTTAATTTTCTTAAAAATCTGAAAAATAAACTGTCGCAAATCTATAATTTTTCGCCTGAAATTTGCATTTTTTGTCAAAAAAATTGCATTTTTCCCTTTTTAGACAAAATGCATTAGCTACGATGGAAATTTTCACTCTGGAAAAGGAATTCTTGCATAAATTTAGTTAGATGCCTACGTGTAAAAGCGGCCCCTCAGACATTCCTATTCTAGATTCGCCACTACGCACAAGGCACGTGTCTCTAGGGAACCTAATTCTAGTATAAAAGCAAGGTATCACCCCCAAATATGGTATTTTCACTATTACACTATTCCTTCTATTAATTAGCCGCCTTTCCTCCTATAGTCAACACTAACTTGAGCGCCGGAGCCAGTTTGCCAGTCTCCTGCCCCGTTTGCTCACAGTTTGTTGTTAATTTTCTTGCACCAAATGGTCTATCAGAATTAGGCAAATTCAACTAACAGCAGACATAAAATCAAAAATTATCCTTTTTCTTCGCTTGGCTGCTCATACTTGCCGACATCAAGATACACACACACAAAATAAAACTCATGAGCAATTTAGCAACATATTATTTACTTGAAAATAATGCCAAAATTCGAGACTTTAAGCTAGTTCTTCCTTAAATTTACCAAATATGGTATGTTCACTATTTTCTCTTCTATTGATTAGCCGCCTTTCCTCCTATGCTCAATACTAACTTGAGCGTCGGAGCGGGTTTGCCCATCTCCTGCCCTGTTTTTCAACAGTTTGTTGTTGATTCAGGTCTCCAGTCACAAGAGCTATATTGATCCATACAAATAACATTATACAAACACGAAATGGTCTATCAAAATTAGGCAAATTCAACTAACAGCAGACAGAATACCGAAATCATCCTTTCGCTTGGCTGTTGATACTTGCCAACATCAAGATACACACACAATAAAACTCATGAGCAATTTGGCAACATATGATTTACTTGAAAATAATACTAAAAATCAAAACTTTAAGCTAGTTGTTCCTCAAGTAAAGAAAAAGCAAGATACCCTTATGATAACTTTACTGAATATAATATAAAGCTTCAAACTTTAGTGAAAATAAGATGGAATTACGAGTGGTGATGGAGAGGAGGGCATAGGGGAAGTGAGGAAATGGAGACAGGCGATCAAGGGATTCCGCGGCGGACCGGACAACGTTTTGATCGCTGTTGAGGGTGTTGTTGAGCAGCTGAGCAACCTGAGCCACCTCCATTTGTGAAGTTGATTTTCAATTTGCTGTTGCTGTTGAGTTCTGGAAACCCTAAATTGAAAGTGTGGAGAAATGAGGGGAAAGGACCGAAATTTATTGAGCGGGAAAGATGACAGTCTGGGAAACTAAATCCCAACGCATCCATGGAGATTTCTGCGTTTTTATTTTCTTTCTATTACTGGACTCTACTGCTTTTTATATTTTTACTCGTTTTTGGTTAAATTTCAAATTTTTTACGCTCCTTTAGTATGAAATAGTAAAATTTTATGCCAACATGTTGGAGATTTGAATGAAGTGATTTGACCATTAATTGAGTGTCATATGATCCTTTAAAACAACTTTTATCTATAAATTGACACGGTTTCATGAACCGTATAGTATCTAACGGATATTTAGAAAGTAAACATCATGATAAATAAGTTCCGAGACACGTGACATAATACATTAAAATAGAATTATTTGTCTTTCCATGAACCGCCCAAAGACAATTCTCACCTGTGATCATCATCAAAATATGTGACATCATCATTTAGGACGTGTGCTCAACACGTGAACCGAAATTTTTTGACGACTTTCCATAAAACCGTCTACAAACAATCGTCATCATTATCAAACACATGTCGTCATCATTCATGACGTGTGCCCAACACGTGAATTGAAGATTTTCTGACTACTTTCCATAAAACCGTCTGCAGACAACCCTCACTTGTGATTACGTCATTTTATCAAACACATGTCGTCATCATTCATGACGTGTGCCCAACACGTGAATTGAAGATTTTCTGACGACTTTCCATAAAACCATCTACATACAATCATCACATGTGATTACGTCATCATTATCAAACACATGTCGTCGTCATTCATAACGTGTTCCCAACACGTGAATTGAAGATATTCTGACGACCTTCCATAACCGACTCTGCTCACTGTCCTCTCACTGATGTACCGTGTCTTAGGAAAATATTTATTTCATTATAAAAGGCAAGAAACCATTTCTGAATAGGGTATGTTCGCTATTTATCTTTCTTTTTCGTTAATTAACCGCCTTTTCTTTTCTTGTCGCATCTAATTTGAGCATCAAAGCAAATTTGTTAATCTAACTACGTTTATTATTAATTTTAGGTCTCCAACTTTTTAAGAATTATTCATATTCACACATTATTTGTTACAGTAGATCAATTTTTCTTTAAAGCAAATAAATATTTTGAATATTCTGTGAAAAAAAGTTAATTTCATTTTCAAATGTTAAAAGTAAAATTTAGTATTTTCTTACTCTAGCTTTATTTAGAAAATTTGAATTTCCTCTTATTTCTCTTACCTTTCTATAGTTGGTACTTCAAGTAAATCCATTGTAAATATAAATAAACATGGAAATGTCATTAACATATAGTAGAATTTTAACCTATTACAGTTGTGTTAATAAAACTACCGTAAGTTTCCGTGAAATGTCAAAATTATCATATCCTACAGGTAACTTTAATTACTAATCATAAAATTAAACAAGTAGAGGAATTTTATAATATTTTATGTAGAACGTTATTAGATCATTTTCAAGGCACTCTCTATTTGAGGTCTTAAGTTAAAATTTGAGGAGTTTAGATAAAAATCATACTCCAAAAGCTTTCTAGTCACTCCTAAATCACTAAGAGCCACACCATCTCTTCTCACTTTTGAGAGTCTTTTTTTTATTAATAGTTTATGATTATGTAACATTTCTCCTCTTCCCATTGATAAACATAATAGGTGTAGGCTATGGTCACTTTGTTTTTCCCTTACTTTGTCTATACTTTGTCTTTTTCACCATTGGATTAGTTTTTAACCCATGATCCAATGGTTGACAAAACAAAGTAATGGTTACTTTGTGAAAAACAAAGTGACCATAGAATATCCCAACATAATAATGTAGAATAAATTTAACTATAAAAAATATCACGATAAATAAGTTCTAAGACATGTGACATGATACATTAAAAAAGGGTTATTTGTTTTTTCAATGAACCCCATAAACAATCCTCACCCGTGATCATCATCATCAAAATACGTCACGACATCATCATCATCAAAACAGGTGAATTGCATCGTCATTTAGGACGTGTGCTCAACACGTGAAACGAAGATTTCTGACGACTTTCCATGAAACTGTCTACATACAATCCTTACCTGTGATTACGTCATCATTATCAAAAACATGTCGTCATCATTCATGACGTGTGCCCAACACGTGAATTGAAGATTTTCTGACGACTTTCCATAACCGACTATGCTCACTGTCCTCTCACTGATGGACCGTGTCTAGAAAAATATTTATTTCATTATAAAATGCAATAAACCATCTCTGAATAGGGTATATTCACTATTTATCTTTCTTTTTCGTTGACAAACCGCCTTTTCTTTTCTTGTCTCATCTAGCTTGAGCATCAAAGCAAATTTGCTAATTCGACTTAGTTTAGTTCACGTTATTACTAGTTTTAGGTCTCCGACTATTTTTAAAAATTATTCATGTCCACACATTATCTGGTAACAACAAATAATAGTAAATCAATATATTTCCGTAAAGCAAATAAATAATTTTGAGTATTATGTGAAAATTTTAATTTTATTTTGAAATGTTAGAAGTAAAATTTAGTATTTTATTACTCTAGCTGTATTTAGAAAATTTTAGTTTCCTCTTATTTCTCTTACATTTCTATAGTTGGTGTTATATGATTATTTCAAGTCAATCCAATTGTAAATATAAATAAATATGGAAATGTCATTAATTTATAGAATTTTAACATATTAGTTGTGTAAATAAAACTACAAGTAAAACTTCATGAAATGTCGAATTTGTCATATCCTATACGTAACTTTAATCACTAATTATTAAAAAAAAAAAAAGCAAAAGTCACTATTCAAATTCAAAATTTGTGCATTTGACCACTGACTTTATATTTGGTGACATTTGGTTACTTACCTTTATAATTTGGTCATATTTGGCCATTGCATTACCAATTTAGTAAAATTTCACAATTCTTTGATCAAGATTGAATGAAAATAAATATGTTAAACATTAAATTTCCCGTATTTCAAATAAGAAAATTAATTCTAATAGTAAAAATTGCAAAATAATACAAATGCATGAATGCCATTAAACATAATGAGGGTGAGATTTCACCAAATTACAAAGATGAGTGGCCAAATGTGACCAAATAAAAGGTCAGTGACCAAATACACAAATTTTGAATAGGTGAGTGGTCAAATAGTTCTATTTGCCTAAAATAAACAAACAGAGGAATTTTATAATATTTTGTGTACAACGTCATTAGTACATTGGACTAATATTTAATGACATATGTAAGTAAGAATCTAATGTTTATAACTTATAGTCTATAATCAAATCATCTTTCCTTCTAACAAATCTCTTACTCTATACTTTTTATTGATTAATTGCTACATAGTTGTGAGCGAAAATGGGCATTCAGAGCGGCTTTAGTTTTTTTTGACTAGAGTCGCCCCCCGGCCGACCGGAAAAATGTATGAACCGGCTTATGTACCGATTGTTTTTGAAAACCAGAAATTTCATATACGCTCGTGAATACAACTTATTAGCTGTGACATTCTAGGCTCTAGATGATATTTAATGCACTCTAACTCATTATTGTCTTATTTTATTGGTCATCACACATAAAGCGGAAAATAGTGAAATACTTGTAAAGTAAACCGGTAAAACCCCTCAGAAGCTTACCATCATAGTCTGCCAATGGGATCCTTGCAAGCTAGTATTTGTCGAGAACGGAGCCAAGCAGAGAAAACTTCGAGGTCGGAGAGGCGTCATGGACGTAATCCTAATGGGCGTGACTTTGGACTTTGTGATTCTAGGGGAACCTTGACTGTGATTAAAGGCACTTATCCACATGGCGGATGAAAGTGCTTGGTGACGGGTGGAATATCGAGGATATCCTGGGTTTTGGATGCTTAGAGTGATGTTTGTGTCGTGAGGACTTTGGAAAGTATGTATGTTTAGGAAGGGTATTTTGGGACTAGGTGTTTGGAGACTCTAAGCTCGATTTTCCTTCGGGACTTAGTTGAGATAACTTTGGGGCTTATTAAGGACAACTTCGAGGCTTATTAGGGACACTTCGGGACTTGGAAAATTGAGGATTTTGAGCTAGGAAGCTTTCAGGGGAGGAATAAATGGACATGTTGCCCTTGAAATGAGAAATCTAGCCTATAATGAAGACCGTAGTGGGATGTAGACCATATATGGTTATCGTATGAAGACCGTACAATACTCATAAAGCCTCGTCTGAGATTTAGATCTGGATCTTAGACAGGCTTTTACAAGGCCCGCTTGGTCAAAGAAGGCCCGTACGCGTGATATAAGTTTCTTTGGTTTTTTCGAACACGTGGAGGATAATGATAAGGACTGTATGGACATGTATGAAGATCGTATGGTTCAGGTATGGAGACCGTACAGTCTTGACTTGTTGATGGAGATCGTATGGTTCCATACACTCTTACCTAAATGCAGACAAGTTTTGATAGACTTTAATAATTTGGGCATAACTTCTTCATAAGAACTCTTATTGAGGCCCAAAAAGTCATTAAGGAAAGTCAATACATAAGGGAACAACTTTTATGTTTTACGTTCTTCCAAATTTGGAGCCTAAGAAGGTCCAAACCGATCCCCAGGTGTGACTATGTGCTAATTCTTATGAGACAGAGTTTTATTTTGAGCATATTAGATCTGCATTGATCTTTGTTTGAGAGACTTGAAAAGATATTTGACATGTAACTGAAGGTGTGAGTGACACGTTCCCCAGTAACAGGAGGAGTGAGTTACAGTTTCGGGGAGTTGTTTCGTTCTTTAACAAGTACTAGCGCTTTCTTCGGTTGACAGTTGATCGTTATAATTGATACATTATAGATTTAACAGATATAATGATATCACAATAAAAAAAAGTCGGAGATACGTGACATGATACATTAATAAAAGGCTATTTGTTTTTCCATGGAATCACCCACATACAATCCTCACATATGATTATCATCACGTGAATTGCTCAACATGTGAACCGAAGATTTCTGACGACTTTCCATAAAACCGTCTACAGACAGTCTTCACTTGTGATTACGTCATCTTTATCAAACACATGTCGTCATCATTCATGACGTGTGCCGAACACGTGAATTGAAGATTTTCTGACTACTTTCCATAAAACCGTCTGCAGACAACCCTCACTTGTGATTACGTCATCATTATTAAACACATGTCGTCATCATTCATGACGTGTATCCAACACGTGAATTGAAGATTTTCTGACGACTTTCCATAAACCGTCAACATACAATCCTCACCTGTGATTACGTCATCATTATCAAACACATGTCGTCATCATTCATGACGTGTGCCCAACACGTGAATTGAAGATTTCCTGACGACTTTCCTTAACTGACTCTGCTCACAGTCCTCTGACTCATGGACAATATTTAGGGAAACATTTGTTCATTATAAAAGGCAAGAAACCATCTCTGAATAGGGTATGTTCACTATTTATCTTTCTTCTTCATTGATTAGCCGCCTTTCCTCTCCCTATCTAGTTTGATTTCAGGTCTGCAGCTGAATAACAAATAATAAGGAGTAAACACAATTTTTTCCCCTTGTGGTATCCAAAATGTTTGGATTTGCCCATGTGGTATTATTTTGTCGCATTTTCCCCGCCCCCCCAATTGTATCTCAATTCGTCATATTTGCTCCTTGTGATATCCTAATTTGTCACATTTAGTTCTTCACTAGATGAAAATATAGCAATTTGGTTACCTATTATCATGTGTCACTATTTTGACACATACACATATCACATAGCTGTTAAATTTGAATAAAAAATTTAAGTGAATTATCATTTAGCATCTTAATTTTTTAAAATCCGTTACAAAAGGTTCATTTTTTGTCAACTTGAGTTATCATGTGGTATGTTCACATGTAAAACAATGATATCTCACAAGAGATTACAAAATTGTTATTTTTCCATCCATTCAAGGGTCAAAAGTGATGAATTATGATACCAGAAGGGAAAAATGTGTCGGAATAACACTATAAGGGGTAAATGTCAACATTTTAAATGCCACATGGGGCAAAAGGTGTTTAAGACTAGTAGTAAATAAATATGTTTCTTTATAGAGACTGCACTTGTGTATCTTGTTGATTATGATAACGTACATGTATACAAGATATAGTAGGAGCCAAGTCTTATAGTTGTGGCAATTATAATAAATACAATCAATCAAATAAGACTTTCCTAAAGAGATAATTTGAATATCTAATACACCCCCGTAGTCAAAATGGGAGGAGGGTGAAAGTTGAGACAAGTTCGAAAATCTTCAGAAAGGGGCAGTGAAAGACCTTTAATAAAAATATTGAATATCTGATAATAAGAAGGGACATGTAAAACCCAAACTTCGCCCTTGGCAACTTTGCCACGCACAAAATGAATGTTCATCTCAATGTACTTTGTGCGTTGATGTTGAACTTGATTACCATAAAGTTATATTGCACTAACATTGTCACAATAGACAAGAGTAGACTTCCGAATAGGGAAATGGAGCTCGAGAAGAAGATTTTGAATCCAACAAGTTTCAGAAACGACATTGGCTACTCCTCGGTATACCGCTGGTGGAAGGGGATAACGTCTACTGTCGTTTAACAACCGAAAACACACACAAGAAGTAGATCGATGTGTATCCGAACAACCACCCTCAATCAACATCAATATATGAAACCAGAGTGCCAAGAGAAAAAGATGTGAGTTTTATACTATATGGCTTTTTAGGTTTTTATTAATTTTTTAGATAAATTTCAAATTTTTATCTTATCATTATTGGATAAATTCATGGTTCTAAGTGTAAAATAGTGAAGTTTTATATCAAGATGTTATCAATTTATCATTAGTATTAGTGAAAATTTGAAAATTTGAATGAAGTGATTTGACTATTAAATGAGTGTCACATGTTACTTTAAAACAACTTTTATCTATAAATTGAAATAGTTTCATAGATGTGTCTAGGACAATCTTATGTTAAACACGAATAACGTAATTACGGTAAACTATATTAAACATCTTGGTATTTAGAAGATCGTTATAATTTATATATTGTAGATTTAATGAATATTTGGAAAGTGAAAATTTAAAAATTAATGATATTAGGATAAACAAGGTCGGAGACACGTGACATGATATATAATAAAGGGCCATTTGTTTTTCCGTGAAACCTTCTACAGACAATCCTCACTTGTGATTACATCACCATTATCAAAACACATGTTGTCATCATTCATGACGTGTGCCCAAGACGTGAATCAAAAAATTCTGACGAATTTCCGTAACCAACTATGCTCACAGTCTACTCACCAATGGACACTCCGAATAGGGTATGTTCACTATTTATCTTTCTTCTTCATTGATTAGATGCTTATCCTCTCCCTATCCAATTTGAATTCATATCTACAGTTGTTACTCATATTCACATATTATGAGTTAATAACAAATAATAGTATTTTGCCCTCCGTGGTATCCAAAATGTTTGCATTTGGTTATTGTGTTATTATTTTGTCACATTTGTCCCCCTTTGGTATCTAAATTCGTCATATTTGCCCCTTGTGGTATCCTAATTCGTCACATTTAGTCTTTCACTAGATGAAAATATAACAATTTGGTTACCTATTATCACGTGCAGCTATTTTGACATATGCACATATCACAAGACTGTTTTAATTTTAATAAAAATATTAGTGTATTATCAATTGGCATCTCAATTTTTTAAAATCTGTTGCAAAAAGTTCATTTTTTGTCAACTTGAGTTATCATGTGGTATGTTCACATGTCAACAATAACATGTGCCAAGGGATTACAAAATTGTTATTTTTCTAACCATTCAAGGGCCAAATGTGACGAGTTATGATAACACGAAGGGCAAATGTGAAGATCAAAAGGGGTAAATGTCAACATTTTGAATATCACAGGGGGGCAATAAGGTGTTTAAACCTAATAGTAACTTATTGATTATGATATACATATACATATACAAGATACAAGATACAAGAAAGGGGCAACGGAAGACTTTTAGTGAAAATATCGAATATGTAATAACGAGAAGGACATGTAAAACTTGAACTTCGCCCTTAGCAACCTTGTTAAGCACAAAATCAATGTCCATCTCAATGTACTTTGTGCGTTGATGTTGAACCTGATTACCATAAAGTTATATTGATTGTTACAATGGAAAAGCGTAGCTTACGAATAGGGAAATGGAGCTCGAGAAGAAGATTTCGAATCGGAAACGACATCGACTGCTTATTGGTATTCCGCTTCAGCGGTGGAACGGAATAATGTCTGATGTCGTTTAACAGATCAAGAAAAACACAAGATATAGATTAACGTGTATTCGAACCACCCCAATCAACATCAATATATGAAACAAGAGTGTCAAGAGAAGAAGATGTGAATTTTATACTATATGACTCTTTATGTTTTTACTAATTTTTAGATAATTTCCAAATTTTATCGTTATTGGATAAATTTACGGTTCAAGTGTAAAATAGTGAAGTTTTATACCAAAGATGTTACCAATTTATCCTTAGTATTAGTGAAAATTTGAATGAAGTGATTTGACTATTAAATGTGTGTCACATGTTACTTTTAAACAACTTTTATCTATATATTGAAGTAGTTTTATATATTTTAATATATTTTGATAATTAAAGTTAAACTATAGTAAATAAAACGCTTATTTTAGTTGAATTAACGTAATCACAATAAATATAACAACCATCTTCATATTTAGAAGATCATTATAATTGATACAATATAGATTTAATGGATATTTAGAAAGTAAAATTTTTAAAGTTAATGATATCACGATAAATAAGGTAAGAAACACGTGTCATGATACATTAATAAACGGGCCACTTGTTTTTCTAGGGAACCGTCCATAGACAATCCTCACACGTGATCATCATTATCAAACACATGTGACATCATCATTTAGGAAATCTGCTCAACACGTGAATCGAAAATTTCTGACGACTTTCTATAACCGACTTTATTCACAGTTCACTCATTGAATACCGTGTTTAGGAAAATATTTGTTTCATTATAAAAGGCAAGAAACCATCTTTGAATATGGTATGCTCTCTATTTATCTTTCTTCTTTACTAACTAGCCGCATTTCATTTCATTATTTCTTATGATTTCAGGTCTGCGGCTATTATCTATATTCGCACATTATCCATTAGTAATAAATAATAATAGATAAATATGGTTTTTTCGAGACAAAGAAATATACTTAAATATTATGTGAAATTTTAATTTTAGGTAAATTACCAAATAAATTACGTAGTTTTAATCATTTCCAAACAAAATTCATATGGTTTAAATGTTCGCAAACAAGTATCTTTTGGTGCCAAATGTAGCAATTAGAGGTCCACCGAACAATGATGTCAATTTTGGCTCACAAATAGTGATCCCTTTTAGTCCAATGAACTAATTTTGAATCTAATATGCTTCAGATGTCTGAACTCTTAACAGAGTTACAGTAATAATGTTGGCAGTTATAATAAACTGATTCTTTAATGAAATTTTTTTTGCTCTCGATTAAAAGTTATTATGTAGCTATTAAACAACATACAACACCTAAAATATCCGTTTAAAATTGTCGAAAATAGTGAATTTTCACTCTGAAAAACTTAACATATATCGACAAAAATTAACACTATTATCCAACTAGTATTTAATTGCAAACAACCAAAATCACATAACACTTCTTCGTAAAAGTTTAAACAACATAATTCTATTTAAAAAAGAATGGAACAACATTATTTATTTATTTTTACGCTTTTACATTAATTTTATTTTGAAATGTTTACTTCAATATGTAGCTTTACTTAGGGTGAATTGAGACTTTATTTCTGTTACCTTGCTTCAGCCCAATCTAGACCATCGACACTTAGGCCTCCAATGGATCAATGGGCTTATATCCGAAAAGTTATGGATAGTATTCTTGCAAGTCTACCCCAATTTGTAAAACTTTAGCCCTTATTTGAAATAAGGAGGTTTTAATGAAAGTAAATGAATGTAAAATTTTCAATTAAATTAGTTTAATACTAAATGAAGCTAATATAAGTTAAGCGTGATGCTTATATGGTCAATGATTGACCAATTAGTCACCATTAGATCAAAATCTAAAAGTGGAAATTAAATACTAATGAAACCACCAAACTAATCTCTAACTCTTAGATTTTGATCTAACGGTGATTGACCAAATTGTATTTGGTCATGTGAGCACAACTGTATAAGTTAATATTTTACATTTATTAAATTTGAAACCACTTAATCTTCTTAACTAATTTACATCCATTAACCTTCCAATCAATTCCATCAACTCCCAAAGAAATTTAATATATAAACTTTCATTTTCGTCACTTTACTTTCCATTCCGTTACCATTAACCTTCTCTAACTCTTTGTTCATTTTTATTAAAATTGATCTAATGATCAAATAAACAAAGTAATAAACACAACTTTCACCAAAACTATAACCTACTCGTAAAACTCTGTGAAATGTAGGATGGATCATAGCAGCCTACACATAACCTTAAACACTAACTAATATCAAAATAAACAAATCACAAAAAACTTATAATATACATCGTCTACAATGCCATCCATGTATCAAACTAATAATTAATATCATGTCATGTATATAAGTAAGAATCCAGTGGTTATAATTTAGAGTTTATAATTTTATTTTAAAATCTAAAGTTTATAGAGATCATTAATTAAAAATATATATTAATTAACGTTAGTATCTAAGATTCCCAAGAAATATAAAACCATCTGTTACCAAAAATATAAAACCATCTTTCCTTCTAGCACGTCCCTTACTCTAATTTATGGATTAAAATGCCACTCCAAGTATATTCATACACCTGACATACACTAAAAATTATCATTAAAACAAATACTTATTTGTATATGATCCTGAGCTTTGATCAAATTTAGATCCAATAAACCACGTCTCATGTGAATTTCGTTGTAGAACAGGGAACCCTGAAATAGCAACAGAAGAACTTTAGATGTTGTTTAGTTCCAACATCAGCAAAATATTTGATACCCTGTAGTTATCTTACCTTCAACTTCAGCACCAAGTAAAGAAGCATTATGTGACAAAGTATGAGAGAGAAGAGGCTCCTAAATCAAGTTTAGGATGGACATAAAAATCTGAAGATAATGCTTCTCCATTCCAATTGTTTGTGTTGGGAATTGATGTGCAAAATGGTTGAGCTATAAAAGCATGCAGGTGAGGGTGTTCCTGCAAAGGAAGGAGCATAACTGTCCACTTGTATACCTGGATGTGCTTGCACATGTGATATTTCACCACCACATTTGGAGCCCTGCATCGCAAGAAAACAAGTTTATTATTATTCAATGAAACTAATAACAGCCACACTGAAGCATGCACTTGCAACTTTAGATTTATAGTTGCGGAATTTTCATTAAAAATTTACAGAAAAATCAAACTGAAGAGAGATGAAGAGATGCAAATCATAATCAGTGAAAACACATACCTCCTTTACTTGTCTATAGTGCACAAGAACAATATGCTCTAACTTCCTGACGTGTATCATCAGCGTGTGAAATCCACGTGGAAAGAAGAAAAAGGATGAGTACACGTGGAAAGAAGTTGGAGATTTAGAGCAGCACGTAAGGTAAGGAGACAGTAGCCACGATGCATGCCACGTTCCCTTCATGCACACACCAAACTCTTATTTATAATATTCCACTCTGCAAACCATAAACCAAAGTAGATTGAATTTCAAAATGCCAGGATTGACCCTCGGAGACACTATCCCAAACCTTCAAGTTGAAACTACCCATGGAGTTATCAAGCTCCATGATTACATAGGAGATTCATGGACCATTCTCTTTTCCCACCCTGGTAGCTTTTACTTATCTTAAGCTTACTTACATGTTTCTTCTTTAAGGTTGTTGATCGAGTTTTTATGACTTGTTTTTTGTGGTTTGCTTAGGTGATTTTACTCCGGTTTGCACCACTGAACTCGGCCAGATGGCTGCTTATGCTCCCGAGTTTGCCAAGAGAGGTGTTAAGTTGTTAGGTTTGTCGTGTGATGATGTTCTTTCTCATGTTGAATGGATTAAAGATGTTGAAGCACATACTGTAAGTATCTCTAAAATTTGGTGTGTTTGTTTTCAATTTACTCCAAAATTAGCCCATCCAAAGAATATTGCCTCTGTTAATTTCTCAAAATTTGCTTTTCGAATTGGTGAAATTGGTAATACTACTATGGTTCATTTAGTTCAAAATCTACTTTTGAGTATCAATTTGGAAACTTTGTTTGATGTCTAGGATCAAACTGGCCCCGACAGCCCAGAATGGTACAAATTTTGTCCAAATGGCTCTATTTCAAAATATGACTTTAACTTAAGAGGGTCAATTTGATTCCAAAAACTCAATTCTTGGACTAAATTGACAGACTTAACATTTCGAGGACCAAAAACAGGACAAACGTCAAAATTGAAGTGTTGGTACTCTAAAAGTTCATTGTAGAGTCAATTTGGAGAATGAATTTGAAATCTAAGATAAAATTGGGCCAAAGTGATACAAATAAGCCCAAATTGCAGTGTGTCAAATTATTTGCTGAAGAGGGGGTCGTATGCTACAAAGACTTCACTTCAGGGGTCAACTTGATCTGAAAGACTCGATTTTGGACTAAATGGATCACACTTTTCAATTCAAGGACCAAAAATAGGACCCAATTAATAATTTATTGTACTCATTGGTGTCCTTTAAGGTAAATTTTATTTTAGACATATTTATTTGTGCCACATTGGAGTGTTATAAGTTGTAACTAAAGTTATTATTTGAAGTCAAATTAGTGCAAAATTAAGTGCCATTGTACAGCATTGTACATGTTATGTATACAAAATTGTATTTTGAGTTTGATCCTAGAACGATCACAACATTTCTTCATTTGCAGCCAGGATGCAAGGTGAATTATCCAATTATTGCCGACCCAAACCGCAAGATTCTGCACCAACTCAACATGGTCGAACCGGATGAGAAAGATGGCTCAGGCAACACGGTCCCGTCTCGAGCTCTGCACATTGTTGGTCCTGATAAGAAGGTAAACAAAAACCTTCAATTGAATTGAGGCTAATTCAGTTAAACTAACTAATGAATGACCATTGATTTTGGCAGATAAAGCTGAGCTTTCTGTATCCAGCAAGCACAGGAAGGAACATGGATGAAGTGATGAGAGTGCTGGAGTCCCTCCAGAGGGCAGCTAAGCACAAGATTGCAACCCCAGCAAACTGGAAGCCGGGAGAGCCGGTGGTGATATCGCCTAGTGTGTCAAATGAAGAAGCCAAAAACATGTTTCCAAAGGGTTACAAAACCGTGGACCTTCCTTCCAAGAAAGATTACCTTCGCTTCACCAATGTTGACTAGACAATGGATGAAGAGGACAATGTAGTTTTACCCTTCCCTTTTGGATAGTCTTTTGTTGAATCTCATGTCAATAATGGTGTCCATAGTTCTATTTTGTGGGTAACATATATAGACTTCTGTTTTGCTCTGTAAAACAGTGTCCCTCTATCTATTAAGCAGTAAAAATAACCTTCTTTGTATGCTTAACTTGTTTTAAGGTCCCAACTTTTCATAATCAAGACAAAACATTTGAAAAACATTATATGACATTAAACTAACTTGTGACAAGTAAGATATTTATTTTATCTAAATAGGTGTAGACAGTGACCAAGATTGTGGTGAGGTGTGTGAAAAGGTCAATATAAGTGGCAGAGTTGCAGAATAGCATAGGACCTTTTCCTTAGTATAGGTGATAATATTAATGTACTACTACAGTTCTATTTTTCTGCTGCTTTTGAGCTGGATCCAACCACAGGGAAGAATAGTATTTGTGTGGTTCAGAGTTCACATTTCAACAGTTGCATATAGTTTGCATATAGTTAGTAGTAGCTAAACATGATTTAAATTAACCCTCAATTTTATATTTCAGCAACAAAACTGCACTTATTAATTATGTTTTGTTGCTATTTGTTGTTCTATTATTGAAACAGAGAATAACTCTTGTTGCAAGTGTTAATGTAGATTTTCTAATGTGCATCATAAATAGTGTCCTAAAAGATGTCAGGTAATAGTCGGATAAGTGGAGATGGGGAATTCATCAGGAGACTAGTCGGGATAAATCGAGTAAACAGGCGGACGGATTTCCTGACTTTTGTTGCATCACCCAAAGAAGTCTGTAATGTATGAATTCGATTATGTTCTTGACAGTGTTGTTACATGTTACAGATGCCATCTATGGGCTTCTATGTTGCCGGGATGAGGAGCTAGACAGTGTGAGATATGAAAAATATTATTTCTAAAATAAAGTGAAAACAAATACAAATATGGACATTTATACGGGTAAGGATATGCTAGTAAAGAGAAATAACGATCTAACATTGTGATCATCGGAGTCCCATTCTGTTGTCACTGGTAGTATTGCTCTACTGTTATTGAAGCATCAACCCAAGCTTGAAGTTTACAAAAATCGAATTGATGACATCCGTGGCCCACAATATTACAAAAGCAAGAGACAAGCTTGCCTCAAATTTCAACCTGTGGATCCCATTTTCATTATCAAACACAACGGTCAAATTTAGAACCCAACCATCTCCGACAAGCATCATCCCCAACTCCCTTTTGCAAAACTCGATAAACCCCAAAACAAAAATGACCCTTTCATTTTAACTGAGTTCAATTAACCACTCACATTCTAACCAAACATGAAACACTTGACCTTCACCATCTTCATCCTCACATTCACCACCTCATTTCTTCACTCCCTAGCTCTCACTTCCTGCAAAGCCACATGCTCCACCATCCCCATCCGCTACCCTTTCGCCATCCAAGACGGGTGTGGCGCCCCACAGTTCCGCTCCATGTTCAACTGCAGCGCGGACCAATCCCTCTTCTTCACAACCCCATCCGGCACCTACAAAGTCCAAAACATCGACTACGAAAAACACACTATTGAAATTTACGACCCCTCAATGTCCACTTGCTCAATCCTCCAGCCTCACCACGATTTCCTGATGACCCCATTACAATCTTACCTCATTCCCCCAACTCCAGACACCGTCTTCGCGCTTCTCAATTGCTCTATTGACTCCCCCGTTCTTAATCATTATAAAGACCGTTGCTTCGACTTCTCGGGCCACTCGTGTGACGAACTATACAGTTCGTGCAATGCTTTCCGCGTCTTCAGTTTTCCTACTAATGCTAATATTAATAACAATATTAGTAGCAGCAGCAGTAATAGTAGCAGTAGTGGTAGTAGTAGTAACAGTAATGGGTCGCCCCCATGTTGTTTTACGGGGTATGATACGGTAAAGTTTATGAGTATGAACATCTTGGATTGTAGTCATTATACTACAGTGATAAACAGCGATGATTTGAGAGGAGTCGGACCGTTGGATTGGGTGTACGGGATTAAACTTTCGTATGGTGTGCCTGATACCGGGTGTCAAAGATGTTTAGATTCCGGGGGAACTTGCGGGTTTGATACTGAAACGGAGGGATTGCTCTGTCTTTGCTCTGCTTCTTCTAATGCTACTAGAGAATGTGGTAAGATTCTAACAAGTTTTTAAGTGCAATTTGGACTAATACATGCCTTTAGAATTTGACATTTTATTAGCATCTTGAAGATTTCGCACATCAAATTCACTAGGCGATAAATGATTTTGAACAAGTTTAGATCCATCCTCTTGAGTTTGACATATTATTAGCATCTAGAATATTTCACACGTCAAATTCACTAGTCGATAAGTCATCTTGAACAAGTTTAGTTTAGAGGGCAGATACTTCATCACTTTTATAATAACAACTTTAATTGTGTGATAGACTAATTATAAATTCAAGAATCGAAAGGTAAAGCATCAGAAATTTAGGTGTGCATATTCATCAAGTCATAGTAATAGATATTTCGAGTAAGATTAATGAGTTAATATATTGTCTTTAATGTTCGGGAAACATTTGGTATTTATCCTAAATTCTTAGCATGATGATCGTAATTTGTGTCGTGTTTCAGGAGCGGGAAGTGTTACAAGTGGAGGTGGAAGAGAACAATCTCTAAGGATGATTTTTCATGTATTTGTTATGGTTATAAGTGTATTATTTCTCATATTTGAATTATGGTAATGATAGAGTAGTTATTGTCCGCCTACAACTTTCTACGTTAGCTTTGTGTTTTTACTTAAAAAATGACTGAGTAGTTATTCACCAGATTAAAATATGACGCTTCTCTTTTATCAGCTGTGATAACGGGAACTGTTAACGTCTTGAGCACGCTTGTTTTAGTTTTCACCGTGGATAGAGCCGGAAGAATGAAGCTTTTACCGTGTGCCTCTGTTTACATGTTTATTGCGCAAGTTGCCATCAGGTTAATTTTTGTTCTAGCCTTAACCACGACCGGGACATTGGCTAAACTGCTAGCGGTTATAGTTGTTCTGTTGGTGTGTGTGTTTGTTGTGTGTTTCGCTTGGTCTTGGAGTCCACTCTAGTGGCTTATACCGAGCGAAACATTTCCTTTGGTGATAAGAGCTTGTGGGTTTGCTTTTGCTTGTAGCTCGAACATGTTATTTACTTTTATAATTGCTCAAGTGTTTTCGTAGATGTCGTGTCATATGAAAGTCTAGATATTTTTTTTCTACGACGGTTGGATGGTGGTCATGGGCGTTTTTGTGGTGTTTTTGTTGCCAAAAACTAAAGACGTTTTGATTGATCTTATGCGTGATGAATTTTGGAAGAAGCACAAAGTTTGGAAGAAGTTCATGGACTAGACTAGAGACTATCAAAGGAGTTTTGTTATCTTATTATATCTTTTTTTTTTGATAAATTTTGTTATCTTACTATTAATTGTATTGATTGTTTGCTTGTTTAAATCCTTTAAATTTCATTACATATAGTAATTAGGAACATTTTGATATTTAGCTTAGTTTATTTGATTACTCCGACTGTTCTTCCTGTGTTATTTTCCTTATTTTTGGTTTACAATAGTCTTGCGAGAACATTATTCAATTAATTATGTCTAGCTATTGTTATTTCTTTAGAGTATTTTTTTTGAAGTGACTTAACTTTATTAACATTAGATTAATGAGGCTCTATAGGGCCAAAGTTTAATATAACAAGCGTAACAAAACTCAGAACTTTAGAATTAATTCAGAAAAAAAACATAAGATAAGAATAAGATCGAGCTGAATGTGCAAAAGCGTATGGTACCTTAGTAGCTTGTCGTCGAACAAATTGGAGAGAGCATTACAATTGTTTGACAATTAGATTTTCAACAATTTATATGGAATTAAGTTTGCTGTTTTCCAAATAATACTCGAGGTTCCTAATCTAAAAAAACAAGCACCTATAAATCTAAATATTCTCAAAGTAAGTTTTTTCTTTCAAAAAAAAAGTAAATTAAGATTGTTTAAAGAAAAATTCTAGCTTGGGCTGGTCCAGGCCCATGTTAGAAATTGTTTTTCATTTTTGCACAAAAGAGCACATTTCTGATTTTGAAGTTTTGAAATATAAGTGGGGTCTATTTATAATTTATAAAAAGTTAAAGGGGAATTATGACATAAACAAGAAAGTTGAATTTGAATTTGGGCGGCCAGGACTAACTTGTTTCCTTCTTAACACTGAACTAAACTGAAAACATCTCTTCAATCCTCCACTCCACCATTCAAAATCTACCCCGACCCGACCTGACCTGACCTCCCGTCTTCTCGAAACCCAAATCCATAACCATTTCATCGTTACTACTATCTTCGGGTGAATCTAAATAGCTTCCATTTTAGTGTCCTTGATCAAGCCCAATCTATGGATTCACTTTTTTAAATTTCAAAATTTCTAGTTTCACTCCACATTTCATCATGTCCCGAAGCCTAGCGAGAAACGAGAATGAATTCGATAACTTGTTGTTGAATTCAGCTCACCTTCCTCCTCCAAGAACACCACTCAACACAATTACTGATCCATCTCAGTTCCATAGAGATGCTCATCAATCAGATTTCGACACCATTCACACCGCTACTGCTAGGTTATCCGCTAAGAGAATTGAGAATGCAACACCTAGGGTTTCAATCCGGCACGGGAAACACCACTCCGAGCCCAACACGCCCGCCAGAAGTGCTTCTAGAGCTTCTCTTGGCGGACCAATGGGAGCTTACGGTGTCGGTGTTGGTGTTCGAGCTGCTCAATTTCCTAGAGGGAGGCACTCAAGAAAGAATTCAATGGAAATTACTGAGTTTCTGGCTGAAGCTCAGCATTTTGAGCTTTATGAAGATCCCGCATTTTGGGCGGAACACAATGTACAGGTTGGTTCATTTATTTCGCGCTACTTGAATGTTGTTAGGATCTAACGCTATTATGTTAAACGAAAACAAACAAAACACACAAGGATTGTCTGGGAGCACTACCAAGCCAGGATATTTTACAACGATGTTGGAATACATATTACATAGAATAGGACAATGTTTATGAATAACACGATTAGGAGATTCTTATTGTACAGGTTTTGATAAGAATCCGCCCGCTTAGTAACACGGAAAGAGTTTCACAAGGGCACGGTACGTGCGTGAGGCAGGAGACTTCACAGTCTTTGGTGTGGCTTGGTCATCCTGAGACGAGATTCACTTTCGATCACATAGCTTGCGAGGCCATATCACAGGTATAATTCGCACATTTTTATGAAATACAACTACTACAGTGAAAAACAATATTGCCTAATCTGAAAATGTAATGATATAAGTGACTCAATCTTACTCATTTGGTTGGTATAGGAAACACTGTTCCGGGTTGTTGGACTACCTATGGTGGAGAACTGTATGTCTGGATATAATAGCTGTATGTTTGCTTATGGCCAGGTAATGATTCATCTTTGTTTATGGGCACATAAGGATCATAATACATTTCGGTGAAGGATGTAATTTGGGAGATATTTGTTTTTTTGCAGACCGGTAGTGGCAAAACATACACCATGATGGGTGAGGTAAATCAACAAGAAGGCATGTTTGGTGAAGATTGCGGGATAACACCCCGGACATTTGAGTATTTGTTTTCGAGGATACAACAGGTTCTTTTTCTAATGTACTAAAGTTCATATATTTCTTTTGCATTTCGTGGGTTGGATGAGAGGAAATTATGCGAATATGATGTATGTTTGTAGGAAGAAGAGAGTAGGAGAGATGAAAAGCTTAGGTTCAGCTGCAAATGTTCTTTTGTGGAGATATACAATGAGCAGATTACAGATCTGTTAGAGCCTTCATCGACCAACTTGCAAGTAATTAATTAACACAACTTGTTTTTTGGTCAGACTTCTCAATTCATTATTATGCAATAAATGGTAATATTTTTCTTTTCCTTGCTACCATAGCTTAGAGAGGACTCAAGGAAAGGCGTATACGTTGAAAACCTTACAGAATTGAACGTGAAGACTGTTAATGATGTTATCAAACTTCTGTCGCAAGTGGGTAAAAGTGGTGCTTCATGATAATTTGTAGTGTATTAGATTAAGGTAATTCAATGACTTCTATTTCAATTCGTGCAGGGTGCTGCCAACAGAAAAATTGCAGCAACCAACATGAATAGTGAGAGCAGTCGTTCGCATAGTGTTTTCACTTGCATACTTGAAAGTTGGTGGGAAAAAGATTCCATGACCCATTATAGGTTTGCAAGGTTAAATCTGGTTGATTTGGCTGGTTCCGAGAGGTATGTTTTTGCTTTTTATTATGACATTCGCATATTATACTCTCCAATGCATGACCAAGTTTTTGATCAATTAGGCAAAAAAGCTCTGGAGCTGAAGGAGAGCGTTTAAAAGAAGCAGCAAGTATAAACAAATCTTTGTCAACTCTTGGGTAACGAGATATGATGGCTTGTTTTGACATTGAATCTTTTAAACATTTATAACTAACTAAAATTTCTACTTCAGATTGGTGATTATGTCTTTGGTCGACTTAGCACACGGAAAACATAGACATGTTCCCTACCGAGATTCTCGTCTGACATTTCTGCTTCAGGTGAAAATACTGATTTTAATATGGAGTTTCTGTTTGGCACTATGTAATTTTGGTATTTCACTTAAAAACTCTATATGGATGCAGGATTCTCTTGGTGGGAACTCCAAGACAACAATAATAGCAAATATTAGCCCATCCACATGGTTTTTGTTACATTTGAATATTCTAGTCATGAAATTCCTATGGCTTTTGTATTTAGTTTTAAAATATGAAAATCATTCTTGCAGCTCTGCACTTGAAACTCTGAGCACTCTCAAATTTGCCCAACGTGCCAAACTCATCCAAAATAATGTACTTAAGCTTCAACTTAGCTAATATGACTACTTTTTTTTACTATACATTTATTTTCCCTTTCTCTTTGTTTATCCTATAGGCTACAGTGAACGAAGATGCTTCAGGTGATGTTAGCACTCTTCAACGGCAAATTCAACATTTAAAGGTCGAAGTAGATGATGCATGACAAAGTTTAGTTTGAAACTGCTAAAAATTTGAACTGAATCATTTTCTTATAATGCAGGATCAATTGTCCTTTCAAATGAAACATCATAATCTCTCACCAACTAGGTATGTTGGTGTGTTGCATTTTCAACGATGCTAGTTGTCCCAATTAATACCATATTCTCTTTTTTTTCCAGGTTCCAGCACTTCTATGAGCAAGGAGAACGAGATAAATTATTATCTGAAATCTCGGTATTACGGGAGCAGGTTTGTGATATATTTATTCATCTTGAGTAGCTTCACTACATGGATGTTTTTTAATGTTATATTTTAATGTTAATTTTGTAATGTATATAACATCCATCCTCTTGACAATTTTTATATGTTTGATCTAACTATTCTTTAAATTTGTATATGATTGGGAGAGCAGGATGATGATATTATAAAAGAGTTGGCACATTGCAAAAGGTTGAATTCCGAATTGACGAGGTATTCATTTTCAGCTTTGGAAAAATAAATTTTATGCGGTAATACAACGAAACTTGCAGGGAGTGACTTTTATGGTTTGTTACTTCAGAGAAGTTGAGGAACTTAGAAGGGAACTGAAGAATTGCTCAACATATAACCAAAAAGGTCCAATGATGGAGGGGACCGAAGCTATTGCGAGCAGATCATTAAATACCAAGTTAGAACAACTCACTAAAGACCTTGAGCAAGCCAAATCACTTAATTTTCGATATCAGGAGGATCACACTTCACAGTTATTTCACCACCATCAAGTCGAATCAATCTGTGAACAGGTTGAGATGGAGACAGCAAGAACAATTCTTCAATTACAAGAGGAAGTTTGTGCTCTCCAGTTGGAACTCAATGAAAAATTGTGTTTTACTACCCAAGAAAATGCCGGACTTAAAAAAGCCTTGGAGGCTAAAGAGGAGCAAATAAAGGCGCTTCGCGGGGATTGGGAAAAGGCAACCTTTGAACTCACAAGCTTCCTCTTAGAAGGTTCAAAATCTCTCGAAGATGCCTCTGGTCAAATTCAGAGTATTGTTTGTTCTTTTCCTCAAGTAAGTGGATTGGTTAGAGAAAACGTCGAGAGGGCTGCCCAAGCATGCATTGACAAAGAAGAAGCAGTTTTACAGCTTGAGAAAAGCTTGGAAGATGCGCGGAAGATGGTCATGGAAATGGAGCTGATGTTATGTTCCTTGAAGGAAGCAACAATTGCTCTAAATGAATGTCCAGTTTCAGATAGTTTTCAAAGTATAGAAGGGGCGGTCAACTTAGGCATGCTTATAAATGATAAGAATAGCATGATATCAATGGTAGAAAGTCAACTCAAAACAAAGGAGGATCACGTCTCAAAAATGTTTCGGGTCTCCAAAAACGAAAACCATAAGATTCTTCAGATTCAAACTCCTGAAAATGCTCGGAATATGGAAGTTGCTGAGGTTCAACTTGACTTGGAAAATACTATTAATGCGTACTACAGGGATGTAGAGATGCATATAGTATCCCTCCAAACAGATTTTACTGAAGCTTCTTCGACATACATGAAGTGGTTTCGGGATCTGGTGAATGAGATCCAAGAGATGAGAAGTATGCTCATGGAACTAAAAGAAGATAACATAGATATTCAGTCTGCTACACCTAAATCGCAAGCCTCGAAACCACTTGCACTTCGAGAGTTTGAGAACCAGCTGAACATTCTGAATCCATTAAGGGAAGAACTTGCCACGATGAATGAAAGACTTAAAACCATTGAGTATTCAGTTAACGAAAAACTAGGTTCACATGGCTGCCTATTAACTGATGAATCCTTAACAGAAGTAGACAGTTGGAGTGCTTATACGTCATCAGATTCCGAGTTCTCAAGTGAAAGTGCCCTTTCGGGTAATAAGTTGGGCAGGTTATCCTACACATCCTGCTCCAAGTCCTCTGTAGAGAATAAAGAACTGGTTGCCAACATGACATTTCAAAATGGCTCACCAGTCAAAACTAGTCCAGAAAATTCAAAGAAGCCGATGAAAAATTTGCATCAGAATGAAGCAACGGCGTTCTGCCTGAGAAAGGAGCTGGACATGGCATTTCATTCATTCAAGAAGTTACATGCTCAATTGACCACAGTTTTTGATGGGAATGATATTTTCAATATTTCTTATCCAGAAGGTATGTTGTATTCCAATCTATACGTACTTTTGAGTAACTATGAGATATTTTGTTGAGGTAGGTCTTAATCTGCTATTATTGTGACAGAGATGAACAGAACAATTCAATCTTTTGGATCAAAGACGATGGTTGCAGAAGTATCGGGTCATGATATCAGAAAGGTATTAATCCGGTCAGAAATTTTATAAGTAATCTGCTATCTTTTTATTGATTTGTTGCGAGATGAATGGAGTGAGTAATCTTGAACTGTGCACAATGTTTTCTATTGTGTAGGCTGTTATTGATCAGAAAGTCAATCAAGCTAGTAGCTTCTTGGGGAAATTTGATGAAGCCCGTGCGGTAATGAGAGAAGCTGATCTAATGTTGAATGCAATGATGAAAGAAAATGAAAACGTAAGACAATTGAATGATACGTGGAAGCAAGCTAATGAGAAGCTGAAGATTGACATGTCCTTGTTACTTGAAGAGAATGAGCAACTTAAGGCTTTAATATCTTCAAAGGAAGACGAGAATGGATTACTAGTTGATGAAATTCGTCACGGTCAGGTAGAAGTAGAAAAATCCATGTCTTTCTTTGAAGGATGTTTTCTGCAAATGCAAAGGGAAGTGGATAACACGTTTAAGGACTTCTATTCACATCTCTTGTTTATGGGAAAAGAGTTGCTTGAATTTGTCGTCAACTCAAGATCATCATTGGAAGATATTTTCTCTGATATGATGCAGAAGGATTTGGCTCTTTTTGTCTGGCATAAATGTGTTGTACGAGGGATTACACAAAATAATCCAAGTTCGAATGTTCTACACGTGTTCTCCCCATTTCAACAACAGAAATACTTAATTAACAGTGTGCAGAAAGCTTGCTTCTCCAGTGAAGATGATGTTGCAAATACTAGTCAAAGCATCGTCGAAGGAGAAGAATCGATCACAAAACTGGAAGAGGGAGGGGCAGACCTATCATACGAGAATATGATCTATGAAAATTTTTCTCTTAAGAAAGCATTGGAAAGGAAAGAAGTTTTGTTGAAGGGTTTGCTTTTTGATCTTAGTTTATTACAGGAAGCAACATCCGATAAAAAGGAAATTAGAGACAAGTCTGAAAATCTAATTTTATCTTTAAGTGAAGTTCGACAAGAGCTGGAGATGAAAACAAGTGAGCTTGATAACCTGCTAGTTCAGTATAAAAAAGTTGAAGGCTATTTAGCGGATACTGAGAATGCATTGTCCATGTCATGTTCTGATATTACACAAGCCAAAGAAAGAATCGATAATTTAGAAGATGAAAATGCTGAGTTAAGAATGCTGCTAAAAGATATTTATCATAAAAAATCTGAAGCCGAAGAACAGTTGGAAGAACAAAAGAAGGTAGTTAGAGGCTTGGAAAAGGAAATTATTCACTTAAGTACTTCTATTGAGAGCAAGGTACGCTCTTCAATCGAAGGTCTTGAGGAAGAGTTCAAAGAGATTACTGATGAAAGAGATCAACTTCGTGAGGAAATTTGCTCATTGACCGATAAACTTGACATGGCCTATGCATTAGCTGATGAAAATGAAGCTATTGCTGTTGAATCTCGACAGGTATGTATGAAAAACGTATTTGTTAAGATCAGGAAGATGGATGTTGAAGTAATATTGACGAAATATGTTAACATTTGTAGGAGGCAGAGGCAGGTAAATTATACGTTGAACAAAAGGAAGAGGAGGTCAAGATTTTAGAAAATTCTGTCGAAGAGCTTGAAGGCACCGTCAATGTTTTGGAGAAAAAGGTCAGTTCCTTAGCGCCAGAATACAATTTTGAGGAGTAATTCACCTCAGAAATCTAATTTCGTGCATAATATTACACATTACTTTGGTAACTAAAAACATAGTATTTTCTCAATTAGGTATATGAAATGAATGAAGAAGTAGAAAGACATCAACTAATCAGAGAATCACTGGAAGTGGAAATTCAAGCTTTGAGACAAAGGTTATTAACTGTTGAGAACTTCACTGATGCAGTGGATTCTGAAAATAGAAGCTCCGTCGTTAAAGAAGATGCTCTTTCGAGGTTTGTAATCATGCTATCTTTATTACTATTAAGCACTGGTATCTTCTTCATCTTTCCATGATTTAGAAATGTGTTTGATGCAGACACTTGCAAAATAAGTTACTGGAGCTTCATGACGAGATAAAACATCTTGAGAGGGACGTTGCAGCAAAGGACGGTGAGGTATAGTCTTGACTCGCACTCGCTGTTAATTTATACATGTTTTCCATTACATCATCTGTTGTTTTTTTAAATCTCTATTTCTCTATATTCCTTGAAACTTTGTCCCTGTTTTGAAGATCAAGCAATGCAAAGAATACATCTCGGAACTTGTACTACATTCTGAAGCCCAAGCATCACAATTCCAAGACAAGGTAGTTTTCCATAAATAGATTAGTCTAATACATGTATTTGTGTCATTTGGAACGTTTTCAACCAAGAATCACTATTTTTCTAGCGTGCTTTATTCCTTTCAGCACCAATTGAAATCTGAGTGATACATTGTTTACAGCTTGTTACACATAATTGTGGAATATATAGATCACATAATATGATATGCCATGATAAGTCCTTTTGACTCGCTTAATTTAAAGTTAGCTGTGCCTGCTCATCATGTCATGTTTTGTTGCATGCCATAACTCATGTCTAAAAACTTGAACAGTACAAGACTTTGGAGGCTATGTTTCGTGAAGTTAAAGCAGATATTCCCAGTTCATCATTTGCGACTGCAACAGTAGAGAGAAGTGATAAAAGTTCAGTTAGAACCAGGGGCTCAAGTTCTCCCTTCAGATGCATTTCAAGTTTAGTTCAGCAGATGAATTTGGAGAAAGATCAGGAATTGTCAGCGGCAAGGCTTCGGATTGAAGATCTAGAATCAACATTGTCTAGTCGACAAAAGGAGGTTAAATTACTACAAATATCGTTTTCCATATTTCGTTCCCATTTCCATATAACTAGTTTGATCTGTTTATCTTCATTGTTTAGTTTTGGGGTTAATTAAATTCTGGATCAGGTGTGTATGCTAAATGCAAGACTAGCTGCAGCAGAAAGCATGACACACGATGTCATTCGTGATCTACTTGGCGTCAAACATGACATGACTAACTATGCTGTAAGTTTCTTCGAGCTAAGAATGATAAAAACAATAGTTTCCCTTTTAAATGTTACATTGTTATGATATGTTCTTGTTTGCATATTGTAGGACTTGATTGACCAGCACCAAGTTCAGAAACTACTGGAGACCGGTCAGCAACAAAAAGAAGAGTTCCGCTTAAAGGTACAAATATCGCCAAGTTGTTTAGTACTTTGTTAATGAAAACTGGAAATTGATTAGATACTTGTGTTTCTGTGTTAGGAGCAAGAAATCTGCAATTTGAGACGAGAGATTAACTATCTTATCGAGGAAAAGGAGAGGTTTGACTCTTTCACTGCAATCTATGCCCTCGAATTATAGGGTTACTGAAAGTAATGTGCCACGTAAAATTTCTTGAACTTTACCTTATTACAACACTGAAGTCCCAGTCAGTAAGAAAAGAAAAATGATGACCGAAATCAACTACGGTGAAATAACTATTTTGCTCATCATTTTGTTATTAATTTTGGTTGATTTTGAATGTAAAGTTCAAGAATTTTCATGTTGACAAATGGAATTTAGGGGCAATAATGTTAGTAGTTCTTTACATTGGAAGACGTAATGTAACACTTAGTGGATCACAACCACTAAACAACTACATGGGGAACTCAGTTATAATATGAGCTTGTAACTGCAGTTGCGTTTATGAAATAAACGAAAAGGCAACCGAGTTGATTGCAGCTCAGATGGATTTAGAGCAACTTCAAGAACGAGATCAGATGCTTGCCACACAAAATGAAATGTTGAAGGTTGGTTAAAACTAAGATTCTTGTTATTAAACAACAATTTGCTTTTGATGATATTTTTGTTTTAATTACAATATATTGTCACAGAAAGATAAAAGCAATCTGATAAAGAGAGTTGCAGAACTGGATGAGATGATAAAAAGCCTTCTTAAGACAGGAAGTACCCGGGACTCGCATATTCAGAAGATGTCCAAAACCAAGGTATGTCTGTCTTTGTTGCATTTTGGCCGTGTTGATGACTGATAATCTGGATATGGGATCATAACAAATTTTCTATGATCTTATAGGTTGATACTAGTTTAACTGAGAAGGTAGCACGGTCTGAAAATCTTCTTTTTCGTGTGAATAAAGAACTAGCTCAGTATCGTAACCATCCAAATGCCAGAATCAGTGGGAATGGAATCGAAATGAGAAATAGGTACATTTATATCAAAAACCTATCTTTCATGGGACTCTTATTTAGTAGCATTTCTGCATTGAGTCCATCTCCTTTTCAGCTTCTTTACTTTTTCCATTTCTGTTTTCAAAGCCATGTTTTTGAAATAAATTTGTGCATCATAGTGAAGAACAATGGCTTCATTTTAAGTAGTAACGTAGTTCTGTCACAAGCGTAGACTTACTAGATGCTATGATGGTTTACAGGAGGCAAAATCCTTAGCAGTTGATCACAACTACCAACATGTATAGACCACGTGGAATCCAATTCAATCGAGGGCACGGTAACCTAGCAGAATTGAAGTTGCTGCAGCACAAGGTGTCTAAAATCAAAGAAGATTATTGGATTCTTTCAACGTTCAAGCATAATCTGATTTGGCAAAACTGTATATAGTTTCCATGTTTTTCTACACACGAGTTGCTTGTAAATTTCAGCATGTTAGTGAGCCAAACAACAATTTTTTTTATGATTCTTATGAACCTAGCTGCATTATAATAATAGCTTATGGAGTGCCTATTATTTTATCGAATCAAATACTTTGAAATTCTTTTTCAATAAACGTGTCTTGAAATTTTAAAACTTACAGAACATGATTACACTTTGTTCAACGTTTATATGTTACAATCCCAATTTACACCTTACATGATACAAATGAATATACATATTCCATATATGACTTCTATGCAACTATCGGAAATTTAAGAACTACGAAGACATCCGCGTACTTGGAGAACATGCATAGTTGGACTTGGACAGAATGTTTTCATATGCATACCCGTGAAGCCACAAACCAATGCAACCCCATGATTATGCCCAAGTAAATAATCAAATAGTAACTAGTTTCAAGTGAATTACCTTGAATCGTCAAAGTCAACATAAACGAAGAACTTTACGGATGAGAAAATGCAATTATTTTGAAAAGGAGGAGAATTTACCGGAGAAAGATATAAAGAATAGAGAGAACCATAAATAGAAAGATATATAAATATACACTTGCCATATGCTTGATAGAAATCACTTTTGCCTACATTTTAGCCTTCAAAACTTCCATCAAAACCATACTCCTATTTAATGTTAGATCACCGTCACTACCTGTAAAATTAGTAAGTCTGCCTGATAAATATGCAGCAGCAGCAGCTTGATTCCATATAATAGTGGCATCAATTTACTGGATCATTAGTCAGCTATATTGCATAAACCTCTCCCCCCAACTTTTCTCTATTGTAAGCATTCGTCTTGTCGTGATTCCCTGATCCCTTCATCGGTCATCTGTTGAGGATATAGCATCGAGTTTCAAACACAATTAAATGGCAATAAGACCGTGGTGGACACAACATATGTGGGGAGGCCTGATACATCCCTAGTCCCCCTAACTTGTCTAAAAAAGTGTCTTGACCGAATGGCCTCCATAGAGTTGCTTAAAGTGATGTGCTTAACCCTCCAAGTATTACGTGCGAAGAGCAAGTCGAGATTTAGAAAGTTGAAACACACATTACTTTAAGTATGTCAGGGGAGACAATAAGTCAATCTAATGAAACTCAAGAACTAATAGGTAACTTTAAGTAGTTAATCTGTCATTTTCAAAGTTTAGATGGAAAATCAACTTGAACTGCCGAACTTGGAGAGTGAGACAGAAAAATGGTTCAGAATTCTCATTCACTTGTCATGCAATGCAACATAAAACTAAAAATTTATACACGGCGCTAACCTTGAGATTCTCAGCTTTAGCAACTAGCCTCATGTATTGGTCACGGGCTGCAGGGTCACGCACCATGGACTTTACCCTTTCTAGAGCCTTTTCAACTCCAGCAAACTTCTGTTTCCGACTGATTCTCAAAAATTCATATTCATCAGTTATGTCAGTTTCTGGTGTCACATCTCTTATTGTCTTCTCCACCCGAAATCCTCGCAGACCAGATCCTTTGCGCCTCCAACGTAGTATTGCCTTCTCCACAATACTAACAGACCAAATAACTTTTTTATATTGCTTACGCACTCGATTTCCTCTCACACAAGCCTAAATCAAATGAGCAGACTGAATAAGCATTTGATAAAACTTCGGATAGCTTTACCAAAAATTAAACCACAAAGAACTTTCTCAGAAGTAACAGGCTTGCACACCATTTATAGAAATGCAGAGTTAATGGCACCTGCTTCTCAATTTTAAGATTACACTTCATAGATTTTAAATTAACAGTTCCCAATAGAAGAGGAAGGAGAAAAGCAAAATGAGAGGACAAAAGAACTAACTTTCTCAGAAACAGATCAAAAAGCAAAATCAAATCCACAAACACGCCTAGTGCTTCATGACATAATAAGTTATCGGGCTACGTAAGAAATTTCAGAAAGCACCATATATGTGTTTAGTACCTGAATTTTTAAAACTTTCAAACGCATCTTTATATAATCTCTTCTTCCTTTCCATCCACGATACTTTTGTTGGATCTTCAACGCAGCAGAATGCAAATAATCCTCAAAATGAGTCCTTCCACGGTTTTTGTTCATAAGACAGAGGCCGGGTAGGCCAAATGAAACTTCAAAATCATCTTGGCTCTTCAACAATTTTTCATGATGCGAAGAATAAGACCTGTAGGCTGCTTGAATTAGAGCCGCTGCAAGAGTCGATTTTCTGACTACAGCAAGCGATTCTCTCAAGGACACCTGATCATCTACTTCACCATTTGATTGAAAAGTAATTTTGGGTCTGATTGCAGCAGCCTCTTCCGCTGTAACACTCGCAGCAACACCATCTGTGGCATTTTCTTTTATGTTTAAAGTAGAAAGGTTCCTAGTTAAAAATGCTTCCGCCAAGTAACCAGCTATTCCTTTATGTCCTCGACTTGATGCCAAATCAGCTGCAATTCTTCCTCCAGGAAATGCTGCGGTTGGATCGTCAACAGCAGTTGGATCCACACCCAGTCTAACCAGTGTGATGACAGTTTCTTCTCTGAAGGAAGCAAACACATAAGAGGATAGTAATGTCAACACAACTCATATAACTTATTTAACTGATACAATGACTTCTATGCACATACATGGAAGAAAAAAGAACCTAAAGGTTACCAAAATATAGCACATATAAAATGACTTTGTGATGCCATAGACATGGTAAAAAAGGAACGGAATCATACAATACACCAAGATAATATCTAACATTGTAACAACAAAAAAGCACAGATGAAAGCTTGATACGGGTAATCAGAATGGTCATTGTAAATTTAACAGCCAACATATTATATAGTCCTATATGAAGTAGAAAAATAGAGAAGTGGCGGTCTAACCTTCCAAAATATGATGCCCAATGAAGTGCTGTTCTTCCTAGGGCATCCCTGAAATTAGGATTGTTAGTGGCAGCGACTATTAGGGCCATCGACCATTCATAACCAAGAGCAGCAGCCAAGTGTATAACTCCCTGGCCTTCTTTGTCCAAGACATCAGGTCCTTTACCTCCTCCATGAACTTTAAATACCAGCCATTCAAAAAACTTATCCTTCAACAAACTCTGAATTAATTTATCTCTAGCATTCTTGCCATTGACCCCAGAGACCATGCAGCTTTGACCGTCACTAGTCCAGTCATTCTTCCTATCATTTCTCATTGAATTTAAAGTACTTATAAGCTTACATTTACCACATCCTTCTGTGGAACAATTCAAAAATGTGTGCTCTGGGCATATGCATAACAACTTAACTAGACGCACTTGGAACTGCAGCTCCTCCTCTTGCACACTTCTACAGGACATTGAAGTAATTCTTGCCGGGTTTTCACGATATTCAAATTCCCTCACCTCACTGCATGCTAACCTGTTACGGCAGGTGACATAGAATGGAACCCTCCCAGCAGCATGTAAAGGAGCTCGACATCTGATAACACTATCTGTCAGAACTTCAGCGAAAACCTCAATTTCACCAAACATACAGCCCCACTTGCTTTCACCGGAAAATTTCTTGCTTCCTAAAAATGTACCAATGATTAGAACCTGATGAAAAGAACAAACATTAAATATCAGATAATTTATGCAAAAATTCTGAAGAACATCTTCATGCAATCAGGAAAAAAATACCTTAGTTTCAACACCAGAGAAAGACCAATCAGGTGAAAAATCATGTATAGTAAATAATTGTTCCTGGGAAAGTGAAGGGCCCATTGATTCAACATCCAACTGCATGTGGTGTGATAAGCTGGACACATCCTTGTAATCATTCTCAGCACCCAACGGGTTCCAATATTTCCCAGAGTCAGATGCCATCAAAGATTCATTGCAATCTCCACCAATTTCTTTATCCAACCATCTCCCGAAACTATCCAGTTTCTTTAGCTCTCCAACTGCATTATTATTTGCTTCGACATCTTTCAGTTTGTTATCAATCTGGGCAAAAGAACAGCTGTTAGAGCTTGATCTAGGAAACCGGGGAGGAACCAAATTAAAGTTATATCCCGCCACAACAAGACATGATATAAATATCACTGAGTTCACCAGGATAATATAATACATGGAGCTATAAGATATCCTACAATGCATAAAAGCAATAGATCATTTCCAAATTCTATGGCTATTTCTTTTCCCCTTTGACCACTGAGAAAACATAAGCAATAGTTGCACTAGCATTTCTGTGCATAGAGGAATATAATGAAAGCAACTCTCAAGCAATGCTGACAAGAAATTCAGAAGGAAAGTAGTCAAGCATCAATGACAAAATAAATAATGTGTCAACTTTCAACCTCATGCAAATTTGAGAGCATATGTCGGTTTCTTCATTTTGTTTTTTATATTCATCTTCTTTAGAAAAATTAAGCATATGATCAAACCAATTAACTAAACAACTACTATAAACATGGTCTAAAATTCACAAAAAGAGAAAACAGAGAGAAAAACTGCAGCATGAAGACCTGAACTGATCTTTGATGAGCTGTTGCTGCTATATCAGTGATCAATCTATCCTCGGTAGCAGCTGTATCTGGAACATCACCATCCAATCTGGAATCTGTTAACTTGTGGCTGATGAAGTCAGGTCCACCATGTTGAGCAACAAAAAGTTTCTGGTCATGCATACGATGTGTACTCTTGCTTAAGCAGGAAATCTCAGGCCACAGAGATGATCCTGAGCTTTGATCAAATTTAGATCCAATAAACCACGTCCCAGGTGAATTTCGTTGTAGAACAGGGAACCCTGAAAAGCAACTAGAAAACTTAGATCTTGTTTAGTTCCAACATCAGCAAATTTGATACCCTGTAGTTATCTTACCTTCAACTTCAGCACCAAGTAAAGAAGCATTATGTGACAAAGTATGAGAGACAGGTTCACTGAGAGAAGAGGCTCCTAAATCAACTTTAGGATGGACATAAAAACCTGAAGATAATGCTTCTCCATTCCAATTGTTTCTGTTGGGAATTGATGTGCAAAATGGTTGAGCTATAAAAGCAGGTGAGGGTGTTCGTGCAAAGGAAGGAGCAGAACTGGGTTGAGGACTGTCCACTTGTATACCTGGATCTGCTTGCACATATGATGCACCACCAGATTTGTAGCCCTGTATCGCAAGAAAAGAAGTTTATTATTCAATGAAACTAATAATAGCCACACTGAAGCATGCACTTGCAAGTTTAACAGAAAATTTGGAGGTCCTTGGACCTACTACCTTATCAATAAAGGACACATTTGTTATATAAACAAACACACTTATGATTAATACTACAACAGGTTCCACTTCACTTTAAATTTATAGTTGCGGAATTTTCATTAAAAAATTACAGAAAATCAAACTGAAGAGAGATGAAGAGATGCAATTCATAATCAGTGAAAACACATACCTCCTTTACTTCTCTATAGTGCACAAGAACAATATGCTCTAACTTCCTGAGGACCAAAAATAACCATATAAAGTTCTAAAATTCAAAAGAATGACAAAAAGAGGAAATTAACAATAAAGTAACCCCGCAGAGCATAGCCTCATGCATTCTACTTTATCAACCTTTTCTCAAGCAACCTCTTACAGTAGGGTGAGTGTGACAATATGACCAGCTAAAAGCAAATTACAATTTAAACCAGAAAGTACTGTAGTCAAACTCACCCATCAAGCATCCAATAACACCGCCGCTGAAAGCTGTCATTGTCCTCTCCATGTGCATAGTAACAATGAAGAACATCCACACTGCCAGCCTACCGACCAATAATGAAATAAAGAATTACCAAGACTGAAACTAACAAACATTTCGGACAGCAAAGGAAATGCTGAATCAAAAAAACAGTACATAAGAACTAATAAATCTATGGCATTGACAAAGATCTACACTAATTCGACAACAGAGAAATGAATAAATAAAGATAGCAAGTGTCGCAATTTACAACTTGATACGCATTCATCATCAATATTGCTTTCTGAAACAACTAATAGCAGCATCCTAAGAATTTAAAAAGATGTGCTTCAGTACTTGTATATAAGCATCTAAATTTCGACACAATTTTTACTTTAGATGCAGAAACCCAGCCAAACTACAGTTGCGTACGATCAAAAGTGAGAATTATTTGAGAACTTGGTGTATATTAATGTTAATAATTAAACAAGTTTAGCAACACTTGAAGGATCGAGATGGGAACTACAACAAAACTGGTTACTTGTTGTAGCATATTCAGACCATTTTATCATCAATTAGGCATTAGCCAATAAACCTAGAGATAGATGGCCTAACAATGGGAAAAGACTCTTGAACAACATCAGTTAGGACTGACCAAAAAAATAGGTGAACTTACAAATAATAAATTGAACTGCACACCTTCAACTTTTCATGAGCTTCTCTAACAGTTTTTCCATCCTTTTTCTTTCTCCAACAGTGTCCATCTTTACGAAAATATCGAAGTGCTTTACGATCAAACAGGAACAAGGATCCAGCTAGAAAGAGAAAATAAGTTAGATGTACTTGATATTATCAACAAAAAATGTTGAATCTCCATATCTCTTAGTAGAACAATGCGAGCCTATTAATGCAATAATGTTCATAAGAAAGTGACATTTCAAAGCACTAGTAAATGTAGGCAACACCATCCGTTTACTGTTTACCAGTTTTCAAGAGAATGCCAATCAAATCCAAGTCGGTTCATATTCAAATTTCAAAATGATAAAATTACATCAAGGTTTAAAATTGTTGGTCTTCTAAAGGATGCCAACCCCTATTGATAAAGTGCAGAAAAACTTTGGCCAACATGTTTTAGTTTTACATATAAAATGGAGTTGATTATATGTTTGCATCAAAACAAACAAGTGTATGGGCGTGTGCACCCGAATTGAAATATATTTTGAAGCAACAACGATTAAGGCATTTTCATTTTTCGTCCTAAATTTTGTTTGCAAGGCTTATGAGAATGTTGGAACGTAGCTAAGTCAAGATGTTCGTTTGAAATATAAATGCATAAGAAGTAAAGAGAAACCTGAAGGGCGAACAGGAGGGTGTGGGGATAACTTAAATTTCTGATAGTTGTTGAGAATTTGCAAGATTTCAATAGGGCGAAGCCAACGATGTTTAGCTTGGTCGAATATGTGGTGTAAGTCTGCAAAATGGAAAGAATTGAAAAAAAGAGTTAGCGGTGATTGTTATATAGAGAGTATAACAGAGAAATGATGTCCATAAAATTTGGTTACGAAAGCATAAATTGGTGCACTTTTGTAAATGTCGTAAAAAAGCAAAGCAGGGCATGAAGAAGATGAAAAGAAGAAGAGAGGCTAACCGTAATCGAGATTGGAGAGGCTATTTCTTCTTATAGGATCACCCATTCCGATCATCAAAACCCTAACGCTATGGACAATTCACTTTATGTATCATCAATCTCCATCCACCTGCATTTCCCACCATTTCACTAAACCCATCAAAATCACATTCAGCACATATTATATTATAAATAATCTGCCATTTTCGTGTCTAACTCAGAAATGATACGTTAATTTCATATCGTGTTTTGGCGAAACTGATATAAAAAATATAATTACATTTTCACTTTTTTTTTTTTAACGACCAAAGAAGCTTCATTAATATGAAAAATGCAAAAGGAACAAATAATTAAAGTCGGGAGGTATAGATAACCACTCAACCCGATAAACAGGAATAAAAAAACTACTTGCAAATAAATAAACGACAATATTAGTCGAGCGTTTAACAAACGCAATAGAGCAATTAGAAAGCTCGTTAAGCAAATTTTCACCTTTAATGAATTAGGTTGGGTGTACTTGTGTGAAGAATTTTATCGATATTATTTTGGTAAATTTTGTAGAGTTGAGCGCCTATTTTATATATAATCTGCATTTTTTATATAGATTTGGTTGGAATATGGTGTGTCAACAGCTAGATCATATTAAATTGACCCGTTTCTACACACCTTTGTAATTTTGTTCGTGTCGTGTTGTTCGTGTTAAGTAGAGCTGTAAATGAGCCAAACTGAGCTTTGGTCTGCTCGGGCTCAATTAGGTAGAAATTTATAGAGCTCGAGCCGAACCCAGCCTCGATTCGAGCTCAAAATTCTGTTTGAGCTCGGCTCGTTTAGGAGCTCATTTGTTCACGAGCCGAGCTCGTTTAAAGAGCTCACGAGCTTGCTCACAATTAGCTCATTTTCATTCGTTGTTCGCGACCAGTTTATTTGTTGTGCTTGCGAGCTTTGATCGTTAGAAGCTCATTAATTTTTATATGAGAAGTTCATTTCCTATGCTCGTGAGCTTTGATCACAAACAACTCGTTTCTTTTGCTCACGAATGAGCTCGTTTATAATGTTCACGAACAAAATAATATCAAATTTAGCACATCAAATGATAGGTGTAGGCTATGGTCACTTTGTTTTTCCCTTACTTTGTTTACACTTTGTCTTTTTCACCATTGGATTAGCTTTTAACCCATGATCCAATGGTTGACAAAATAAAGTAATGGTTACTTTGTGAAAAACAAAGTGACCATAGAATATCCCCAAATGATATTATGTATTATACATACAGTATGTATTACTAATTTTTAAATATTAAAAGCTATAATTGAACTATTTAACGAGCTTTTATCGAGCATGTTCATTAACATATTCATGAGTCTATAGACAAACTTGTTCGCGAGCTATCGAGCCGAATTTTGACTTGCTCAAGCTCGGCTCATTTACAAATTGAACCGAATTTTAACTGGAGGAGACCCTTGGAAACGTTGGCATTTGATACTGGTCCATGAAACGGTGCGTTTATGTTGATCTGGTATTCAAATCAGGTTGTCCAGAAAGAAAATCGCAACGATGGAGTACAAGAGTTGCTTTGAGTGCCTTGAACAGCAAATGAAGTCCGACTTGTCCGATGAGCTACTGTTCTGCTATGGCCTTTCCGATTCTGCCCTGCCCGTTGGTTCTTCTGCTGTTGTTCAGGTTTCTCTCTCTCTCTCTCTCTCTCTTGCAATTCACCACTTTGAAACTAACTCTTTACTTTTCAAATGCTGCAGATGCCGTTGTATTCTAATGGAGATTCCCCTGCTTCGGCTTCTCAGTTTATTTTGGAGTGCCTAGCTCGGGACCACCATCATTGCTTGGCTAAATACGTGTATGTATTCTTTCTTTAATAATATTTACAATTTCAAAGCATACCAGTATCCTAAATACAACTACTAAACTCTAATACCTCAAATACCCGTATTCCTACTAATGCCTTGGCCATTCTCGTTGTAATTTTGACTTACTATGCCTTCTTATTCGCAGTGATGGATGTATGATACAAAATGCTGACATTCATGGGAGTGCTCATATGTCTTTGTCTCAAGTGACTGCAAATCCCAGTGATGCAAGTACCAGCAAAAGTGATCGAGATTCTTCACTAGACCAACTAGAATTTGTGAACCCTATTGGATGTCAAACTTCTACTTGTTATCACTCTAATAGGTTTCCTTGCTCCCGTACAACCGCTGCTTTTACCCCACTTGCTCATATTGATAATTGTTCTTCAACAATTTTTCAGAGGCTAGTTTCTAATTTTTTGTCTGGGTGTCTGGAAGATCATGTATTATACTCACTCAATCTTCTGATACAAGGAAAAGCTTCGGGGCTAGACAGTGTAAATTTTCTTCGTATGATTGGGATACCAACATTTGATGAGAATAGCATCCCTGGCTGCCTTAGGCATCCAAATATAGCACCTACTCTTGGATACCTTAAAACATCTACGCATATCTATTCAGTGCTTCCGAAAACTCCACATACCTTGGAAACTATTTTACATTACTCCCCCAATGTCTTCAACTCTGAGTGGCATATAAGATTTTTACTGTATCAGTTGTTGTCTGCCCTTGCTTGCTTACACGGTTTAGGTGTTTCCCATGGTAAGATACACCCATCTAATCTAATGCTTAGCAATTTATGCTGGTCTTGGTTACGCATATGTAACAAGCCGAACTCTGGCGATGGTGAATTGAGTCATTCTGCTGTGGCTGAAAGAAGACATTGCAGCATGGATGACTGTGCATCTCAAGGACTCTATGCCGATTCGAAGCTTTTCCACTCCATGGATTGGCATTCTCAATTTGATCTCTGGTGGAAGGGAGAGTTGAGCAATTTTGAATATCTTCTTGTCTTAAACAAATTGGCTGGGAGAAGATGGGGAGACCATACATTTCATACCGTAATGCCATGGGTCATAGACTTTAGTATCAAGCCTGATGAGAATTCTGATTTAGGTTGGCGAGACTTGAGCAAAAGCAAATGGCGGTTGGCAAAAGGGGATGAACAGTTGGACTTCACTTATGCAACATCAGAAATTCCACATCATGTATCAGATGAATGCCTCTCTGAGTTAGCTGTCTGCAGTTACAAAGCTAGGAGGTTGCCTTTAAGTGTCCTGCGCTTAGCAGTTCGTTCAGTCTATGAACCTAATGAATATCCGTCTAATATGCCGAGATTGTACCAATGGACACCTGATGAGTGCATTCCGGAGTTCTACTGTGATCCTCAAATTTTTTGTTCTCAGCACTCTGGCATGACTGATCTTGCAGTACCTTCATGGTCTAGCAGTCCAGAGGAGTTCATAAAACTGCATCGAGATGCTTTAGAAAGTGACAAGGTCTCGTATCAAATTCACCAGTGGATTGACATCACCTTTGGTTACAAAATGTCTGGCCAGGATGCTGTTACTGCCAAGAATGTCATGCTGGCTTCATCAGAGCCCACAATGCCAAGGTCAGTGGGACGTCGTCAGCTCTTTACTCGACCACATCCTGTACGTCTAGGCTCTGCAAGGAAGAAACACGATAATTCGGCCTATCCATCTGCTTTGTATGATTGCAAGTCAAATAGAACAGAAAGTGAGGCATCTCTTTTTTCTGAAACTGCTTATTTGCAAGAATTGGAAGAAGCATCTACATTTTCTGAACATGCTGGCCATTTGAGTCCTCACTATTGCTATGACCGTGAGAAAGAATTTGAAGATATGCCATTATCAGAAGCATCAGCAGCTCAAGTTAATGACAGAAGTACATCTAAGCCAGTTGAAGTTATTAAGAACGGCGGACTGGCATCTCATATTAATTTGAATTATCTTCTTGAGCATATAGAGGATGGGATTGAAGTTTCAATGGGATACCAGGATTCGTTGCTTTGGAGGCAAAAGTTATCATATTCAAGGAACTCGTCTGAAGGTTTTGCTAAGGACATTTTTTCTTTTGGATGTATTATGGGAGAACTTTATTTGAGGAGGCCACTCTTCAATACAACCTCATTAGCTATGTATATTGAAAGTGGTGTTGTACCCGAATCAATGCAAGAACTTCCCCCTCATGCTAAACTTCTCGTTGATGCTTGCATCCAGGAGGAAGTGAAAAGGTTCTCATCATTTGCTTGCGCATGTATATATGTCTTCCTTTGTCTATTTTATGGCTGCAAGTATTTGAACTATGCCTTTGTTTCTTTTCTCTCTCAAAATGTGCAGGAGGCCGTCAGCCAAAGATCTTCTGGAGTCACCTTATTTTCCTACAACTGTCAAGGCGTCCTACTTGTTTATTGCACCACTTCAGCTTCTGGCAACTAATGGATCCCGTCTTCAATATGCTGCGAATTTTGCAAAACAAGGAGTGCTGAAGGCAATGGGTACCTTTGCCACTGAAATGTGTGCTCCCTTTTGTTTACCACTTCTTGTGAATCCTCAGTCTGATGATGAAGCTGAATGGGCTTACATACTGCTGAAAGAGCTCATAAAATGTTTGACACCAAAAGCTGTGAAGACACTGGTCTTGCCAGCTATCAAGAAGATTTTACAGGCTAGTTATTTTCCTTGTAATTACATCTAGAGAAATTTCTTCTTTTGCTTCTTACTGATTGGAATATTCAATTCAGACTACAGGTTATTCGCACTTGAAGGTATTGCTTCTCCAAGGTTCGTTTGTGCAAGAAATTTGGAACCTCGTGGGTAAACAAGCATATCTGGAAACTATACATCCTTCAGTTATATCCAATTTGTACATTGCTCCTCATAAGGGTTCAGCTGCTGTTGCTTCCGTGCTGCTCATTGGTACGAGCGAAGAGCTTGGTGTACCAATCACGTTCAATCAGGTTAGTTATTATCTGGTTATTGAATTTGGTATTTATGGAGTATGCTCCAGTATAATTGAGAACTTTTCATAAGTTCTCAGTTTCCTTTTGCATTTGTAACATTCTGATGTTTGTGTCTTGATCCAGACAATCTTGCCCCTGATTCACTGTTTCGGGAAGGGTCTCTGTCCTGATGGAATCGATGCGCTGGTTAGAATTGGTATTTTCAGTTCATTGGGTGAAGGGACCGATGCCTCTTACTGTAATTGGCATGTTCTGTTCATTAAAGTATCTCTCTTTTGATCTTTCAGGTGGCCTTTTAGCCGAGTCCTTCATTGTCAGACAGATGCTGCCCTTACTTAAACAAGTTGTTCGTTCTTGTGTCAATATCTCAAACCAGAACAAGCCTGAGCCTGTCCAAAGCTGGAATTCTTTAGCCCTTATTGATTGCTTGAGCACATTAGATGGTATAGTTGCATTCTTGCCAAAGGAGGTGGTTGTGAAGGAGCTGCTAGAAGTACGGACACTGCTCTTAGTCTTCATTATTTGAATTTCACATGTTAAGCCTTGGTCTACTTCTTGAACATTAACAGTAGATCTTTAATCATGCAGGATAAGAGTAGTTTATATGTTACTGTCCTGATGCAGAGAAACTTGGAAACTCTAGTGCTCCAGGTGGGCTAAGTATTCATGTCCTTTTCTTTATCATCCTCTTATCCATGCTTTATTTGTTTCTCAATCAATTGATGGGGATCTGTTCTTCAATTAAAGGTATTGGAAACAATTGAATATGCATCATAAAATTGTTTGCCGAATGCATATATCTCATTTGTTTCTTAACAGTCATTTTGCTTGTCCTGAAAAAAATAATGAAAGAAAGGTTTTTTAAATGCATAATCATGCAAATTTGAAGGTGTTAAAATCTCTTGCAGTAACACCAACTGAACGCAAATGGGGTTTGTCTTGAATTTTGGCAGTGTCAACTTTCATTTGCTACAGTACAACTTTTTGGTGCCTCAAGAATAATATGTAGCTTATATGGTCAAGTGGCGTCTATTATACCCTATAATTTCTCATCAACAAGTGTGTGATTTGAAGTCAAAAAGTTTTTTTTTTAATCCTTTGGCATCAACGATGTCTTCGGATAGTTAAGATTGTTTAGAATCTAGTTGTGGTTCATTCAGTCACCTTGCACTACCTTCTTGTCTATGTTCTACTCTGTTTTCTTAATCTTCTATTCTTCTATTCTTCCATGGCAATTATGCTGTTTCTATATGTTAATATGGTTGGGGCACATAGCCAGGTTGCTGCTACAACTCTCATGGCAGTTTGCCAGCGAATTGGACCAGAATTAACAGCAGAACATGTTCTACCGCAACTTAAAGAGTTCTTTGATGAGCTGGCTTTCTCACAGGAAAGTGCAAGTGGTTCTGGTTCCTTCAGCAAAAGCTCAAGGGTTTCCAAGAATAGAATAGACGGGGAAGCTCAAATCGAAAGCCGTATGGACCTTGTGTGCGTATACTGTGTTCAGTATTGATTATGTTTACATAACTACTCTAACCTGCATGGAGTTGCAAACAAATTATATTGTTATATAGAAAGTTAACTTCCATTATACCTCTTGTTTTCATTCCTTATTGTCTTTATGTGCAGGTTACTTATGTATCCCTATTTTTCCTCCCTTCTTGGGATTGAGAAGCTTCGCCAGTGCTGTACCACATGGTTGCTTCTTGAGCAGTTTCTTTTGCGTTGTCATAATTGGAAAGTATGCTGCCATAATGGCTATAATATACATTTGAATCTTTTATGCCCTTACATGTGTCGTATGCAGCTACTTTTCACACATTTGTTTATTTACTGCTAAACTACATTAGAACCTATTGTATTTCAGTGGGAATATTCAGGAGAATCAACTCAGAATGGAGCAGAAAATACAACTCCTAAAAGGCATGCTTTCATGAAGACAGCATCTGAGTACAATCCTGCTAAGCTATTGCTTAATGGGGTTGGATGGTCTATCCCCCAATCCCAAGGAACTAGAAGTGCCAAAAATTTAATACCTCAGAGTCAGAGACGGTTAGATGGCGTTCATCAAAAGTCATTTGGAAGTCATTTAGCAGCCTCAAATCATTCAAAGCGAGAACCTTGGTTTTGGTTTCCCAGTCCATCTGACAGCTGGGATGGGCCTGATTTCGTTGCGCGTGTTGGGAGTTTGAAAGATGAACTTCCCTGGAAGATTAGAGCATCTATTCTGTATTCAATTCGTGCACATAATGGAGCCCTGAGATCATTAGCTGTTAGCCAAGATGAGTGTATGGTTTTTACTGCAGGCACTGGCCCAGGGTTTAAAGGATCTATACAAAAGTGGGAAGTTTCAAGACTAAATTGTGTATCTGGCTATTATGGTCATGAGGAGGTTTGTGTTCTCCCTACTTTGTGATCAAGATGTCACCTTCTTAGTATAAACTTAGACATTTGAAGCTCAAAATAATTGCATACATAAATGGGTTGAGGCATGTTTGTTGTGAAATACGCAATCGGGTTAGAGTTTCACCTATCTATGTTGAGAGACAAAAGTCCGTTTTGACCATTTTACTTTAAATTATAGTTGCTTTTATGTGGACCCCCCTATTTTTCCCTATTTGTAGGCATTTTCCCATGAAATTACTTATTCCATATCTATAGGGTGTATAAGGACTAGAATGTCCTTGTATTCATGGACAACGGGCACGGCTGACATGGCCTATGTAAGCTGGGCCTCCTGCTTAAGTATATTCATCACATGCCATGAGGCAGCACTATTTTCCTTCATTTAGTTCTAATTTCTAGGTCATGTGTCACCCCGAATCTCCTATTTTTTCATATATACCTCTGAATATGGATGAGCTTCTGATTGCTTGTGCAACTCATAGGCTGTGAACGACATTTGTGTAATATCATCCAGTGGAAGGGTAGCATCCTGTGATGGAACTATTCACATTTGGAATAGCAGAACGGGGAAAATGCTGTCACTTTTTGCTGAACAATCAGTTGATTCTCCACATCTTGGAAGTCCATCTACACCAAAGAATAATGTTGATAATCTCCATACGCAGAATTTTAATACATTGTCAAGTGGATTATTGAATAGTGCATTTGATGGGAACTTGTACACTTGTATGCAACATTTAGAATCTCTTGAAATGCTTGTAGTTGGCACTGGAAATGGTTCTCTCAGGTGACTTGTTATTGTTAAGATTCATCTCAAGCTTGCTGAAAGAAGATATCTTATTTTAGTCTAATATAGTATTTGAATTTTGGTTCAACTAGGTTTATTGATGTTGCTGTGGGTCGGAAGTTGCATCTCTGGAGGGGTGATGCTATTGAATCTTCCTTTCCATCTCTTGTCTCTGCTATATGCTCATGCGGGTCTGATAAAGCTCCAGAAGATGGAACTGTTTCTTCACCATCTTGGATTGCATCTGGTCTAAGTTCTGGTCATTGCCGGTTATTTGATTTGAGAAGTGGAAATGTTGTTGCTTCTTGGAGGGCTCATGATGGATATGTGACAAAGGTATGGTCAAATTTCTAGCAGAAGATCACTTCTAATTTTCTGGGAGTTTTCTTAACCTTTTCATGTATGCAGTTGGCTGCACCTGAGGATCATTTGTTAGTCTCCAGTTCTCTTGATCGAACTCTGCGAATTTGGGACCTAAGAAGGTATTTCGTAGTTTTCCATTTCATTTCAATCTCAGAGCTTAGTAAGCATAGCTTGACCAGTGTTTTTCAAGTCAACCTTTAAAACAGTTTAAGTGTCAACTGAACTCTGTGAAGTTCTAACAAAACTAGCCACAAGTTCTATTTGTTCTTTATGTTATGTTTAGTATTGAAACCAAAGTCAGAACTTCGTGTTGGTTTTATGTTGTCTAAATTTTATAATATGTAGTGGTGTTGTCAACATGTAGTCCATCTAATTGCGGGAAATATTTGTTTATCCAGGAACTGCCCACCAGAACCTACTGTTTTTAAAGGTCATTCGGATGGAGTATCTGGTTTCTCCGTGTGGGGTCAAGATGTTATCTCAATTTCCAAAAATAAGATCGGGCTTTCCTCGTTGTCTACATCTGCTGAAGAAGTATTAACTTTGTTCCTGAAAATGATCTACTGGTGTTTTTGATTCAAAATGATAATTCTGGAACAATTATATTTCTGGGTTGCATTTAACTAGAGTTTAAATTCCAAATGGCAGGATGGACAGCAACAGATTGTGCCTCAGAAGCTGTTCGCAGCGGATCATGGGATGAAAAACATGTCAGTATTATCAAGTATAAATATAATGCCTTTCTCAAGACTGTTTGTAGTTGGAACTGAAGATGGTTATTTGAGAATTTGTTGTTAGATGTATACAATGGCAATGGGAATTATCGGTCTTGTAATTGGTATGGTGAGGCAGCAAGATGTAGTATATATATAAACGTCTGCATTCATAATTGCATTTGTTGTTTTTGTATGTGGACTTGAATTTCGCAGCCAATTAGAAGCATCCATTTAGCTTAACCTTGTTTCTCTTAATTGAAACAATGTATTTTTGTGTTCAACTTGTCAATCTAGTATGATGTATTTTTTAAAAACTTGTATCTATAATATTACTCATAACATAAAATTGAATATTAGAAACTAAAACGTTAAAAGTTGTATGGATTTGTTTTTACATTGTAGTTTGTACAAATTGTAAATGTTGTTTCATATGTGTAGTTAGGGGAATAATAAATATTTTTAGAGCAACGTTTTGATTTTGGTTTAAAAATGTATTAATATTGAATTTGTTGAAAGAAAGATTAAAATGGCGTGAATAGAGAGAGAGAGAGAGAGAGAGGTTTGTTTGGATGTAAGCCCATTAAGCATGATGATGATGAGCTATAAAAGGACATGTCGTCGTCGAAAAGTGAAGCAAGTGATTTGAGGATGAGCTCATCAGGAGGATTGGATTTGGATTTGGATATGGATGGGTTGAGCAGCAGTGTAGATAATCTCAAGGTCGACGATTCACCGGAGCTCACTTGCTTCACTGAAATAGTCAACGACGTTGCTCTTCATTTCCAGATTATCCGCCTTCCAAAACAGGTTTAGGTTTAGGTTTAGGTTTAATCTTCTAATTTCTTATCATCCATTCTAACTAACTTCAATCTCAGATATATGCTTGGGTCAGCTCCAACTCTTGTAAATTTGGTCACTTGTATGCTGCTGCTCCTACTCGCCCGGTAACCTAACCTATTCTTAATTTCATTATTTTCTCTTTTATTTTCTCTGAATTGAGGATGGTTTCTTGCAGAATAATACACCTAGTGTTTCTTGTTTACTCGGTGGAACATCTGATAACGTAGGATCCGGGATTGCTCGACGTTTAGGTCAACATTCTCTCTTTATGCTCATTTCTTCTGTTTTTCTTCTCACATCATTTTATCATTCTTTACAGTCTTGAAGACTGGCCTCAATATTCTTCTGGCTTGTAATATCCCTAACAACACTCCCATGCTCGAGGTACTTTTTTATCTTCTTTCCCGCATATTGGAGACGCCTTTAGCTAATCAGTGGCTCTATTTAGATCAAAGATATTCAGCCCTTAGTTTTTCAATCACGTTTCTATTCTGTGTCTTACTGAATGAAATCTGATACATGTCTCATTGGGGTTTGCAATTTTTAGGAGAATATTTGTTGTTACTTGATTTGCCTAATTAGTTATTCAATTTTATAGCTGTCTTAACAATATCAGAATGCCTCCCTTAATCTCACCATTTTTAGCTTTCCTATAGTGATTTGAATATCGGTCTGACTTGTCTGTTGATTCTTTCATATTATGTTCTTTTTAGGCCAGTGCAGAGAGGAAGTTAGTAGAGAAGCTAATTCATCTGGGGTATACAAAGCCAAAAGCTGCAAACTGGAAGAATCAATCAAATTGACGTAATGTGTGTATGGCGTACGGATGTGTTGCACAAGATATCAAGCTAGGGAGCTTTTCTGCTGGTTTGAGTAGTTTAGTAGTGAGTCTCATATAGAAACACAGTTAGATGAAGTTTATGGTAGGAAGGAATTGTTGTAGAGTTTTATCTTTCAGATTTCGTTGTGAGCATTGTTGCTATTAACAGTCCTGGAATAGGAATGCTATTTACATGAGAAATTAAACAAGTACTTCTACAATTCTGTGCTTCTTTGTTGTCAAATTTCATATGGTTTAAACTTGTTATTCTGCTCAAGACTAAAATGTTGGAATTCAGAACAGACAATTGAAAACAATATTTTAGACCTAAGGTTCGCTCGTTGGAATCTTTGTTTTTAATCCTAAAACAGATGTTGATACACTAAACCGAGTTTGTGACCAATTAATGCAGCTAAATATATGTATCTCTACATTTTCATTTCTCAGTTTTCTGCAAAGCAAGTGCATACAAACAATTATGAAACAGATTGGCATTTGCAAGAAAGGAATTTGATTCCTTCCAAATTTCATGGATTACAAAGCTGTGATTAAGTCATATTCAAGCAAAGAATAATTACTAACGGTCATTTTTTTCATCCCAATCTGACATGGGATTTTTTCTAATCTTATTGTCTCCACTCATTCTTCTTTCCATCTTTCTCCATCAAATTTCTCTTGCTTCTAACAAGTAGAATATCAAGTCTAACTTTACGTATATCTGGACATGGGTTCTGATGCACAAGCTGGTACACCTCCTAACTCTTATTGATTATGAATAATTTCTAATTTTGACAAGAGTTCTTCTTTTCGTTGGATTTGTTTAATTAATATTCTTTACCCAGTGGCCTTGTTCTCTGCCACAACAAAAAGGTTTAGCTTGAAACATATTAGTTACTATCATAAAGTGCTAATATAAGCTTTAATTTTTTATGATCTATGTAGATAATCTATCGGCTTATTACACGTTGCAGATACAAAAATTTCAACCCTTAAATGATGAAGTGAATAAATATGAATCAGCAATTTTTGAAGCTAAAGGCTACAAATGGTACTCTCTTGAATGCGCAAGCTTGATCTCCCTACTTTAAATTCCCTGTGCAGAAATCAATTTCTTTGGTTGTTTGTAATATACTAATATCAACATTTTAGAAGTTTTATTGTTCCTATTCCCAGACTTTTGGATGAGTGTATAATTTTGTATATCTTGCTGACAGGAAATTGGTTATTTACCCGAATGGAAATGGGTTGAAGGAGGTGAAACATCACTTATCTATCTACCTAGAACTGATGGACAAAATTGAGCCTGATCAAATGGTCTATGCTGTTTTCAGATTGTATTTGCTTGATCAGAAGAATCACGACGACTTCGTACTCCCAGGCATATTTTTTAGTCTTTTCCTTTCAGAAAAAAAACAAATTTTATTATTTGTTGCAGCGGACCAGATAATTTTCAAACTTTGAACTTTTCAGTTCACAGATTTTAGCATTTTCAATATTTAATTAATTTAGTGGAGCCGAAAAATGTACTAATAGTTTGATCGCTTTGACAAACTTAGATACTCAAGGTGAAGGAAGAGAAAGATGCTTTCATCAGATGAAGCTTGAATGGGGCTTTGATCGATTTATTCATACTGCTACATTTTGCGATCCCAGTAACGGTTACCTTATGGACGACACTTGTACTTTAGGAGTGGAGATTGTCTCTGTCCGACCAGAAAGAGTAACTGGAAAAGGCGAGTTTTTTTCATTAGCAAAGGAAGTTCCTGCTTCCAAATTTACATGGAAGATTGGAAAATTTTCCAAGAGGAAAGAAAGAAATATTAACTCCAGTATATTCAGTGTTGGGGATCATGAATGGTACTCTTCTTTGCTATTAACACTATTATACTAATGCATGAAATTTTGAAACAGAAGTTAACATAGTATAAGCCAAAGATATACTGCATTTGGTTCTAATTGAATTTGAGAAATTGCTTGCCATCTCTCCGTACAAACATGGCAGTAACTATTAATGCTCGTTGTTTCAGGAGGATAGAGCTCTATCCTATGGGAACAAGCTACGGACAGCAGATCCCCCATGTTTCTCTATACTTGTCTTTGGCAAATCACATTGCCATTAAGGGTAGAATATACGCGGATGTCACACTTCGCATCCTGGATCAAATAAAGGACAGACACATTATTGGAAAAGGTAAAGCTAGATCATCTTGTTCTCTATTGATTGTCTATTTTTTCAATGCCCCCATCTTTAAGCGTAGGCACTTAACATATATTCAACTTTTCAAATGCAAACATGGTTTCTGCCTCCTAGAAGATGCTCGGTTTTCTTCCCTTCTCATTTGATTCAAAACAGATGAAATACATGTTAACTTCTCTTTTTCCATGGCATTTTGCAGATAATTTCTGGTTCGATGAGTCAAATCCAAGACATGGATGGTCAAGATTTGTACCGCTTTATCATTTGAACAGGTCAAAAGATTTCCTTTTGTTTAAGGATGTTTGCTTTGTGGAAGCAGAGGTCAGAGTGCTTGGAGTTGCAAATGCACTCTGACAAGGATTGACTGTACTGTGTAATATCATTTTTCATTTATGAGAAGCACTAAATTGATAATGTCGAGTTGTGAATCTATGCATATTTTATATACTTCATGGCCAAACTAGAGTTCTTGAAAGAATTGATAGTTTCTTTTAACTTTAACAGTCTTCCATTCTTTCGTTCTGAAGTGAAGTGTTGATAACGGCTGAATTCATACATCTAAAAGCGTGAAACTTTCTGATTTGAATCTTGATTGCTTATTAAACTGTACTTATTGTGGTAAATCGTTAAGAAGATTCGGAGTTAGTCACAGAATTGCTTCTGGCAACAAAGGTTTTCAATTTCCAAGATCCAATCTGTGTATAATTGAGTACCAAGTTGAATAACAGATGTCCTGTCTCGTCTATTTTGAGCAAACACAAGTAAAAGAGGCGAATGTACCAGAAAACAACAAACTACAGTAATAAGAATGATGCTGGAATGTTGTCTGTGTAGTCGTTTATGAAAACTGCAGAGTAAGAGCCTTTCCGAAGTTTCTAAAACCGTATATATAAAGGTACCAAACTTCAGATATACAAAAGCTCTTTTACAGTTGCTTGCAAGGTGAGTATGGAATGGATTTTAATTATTCTAAGTTTCATGGATCGGTAAGTAATCTTCTTGAAGCAAAAAGTTCAAAGTTGGAATATTAATTTTCTATCAAGTCTTATAAGTACAACAGCAAGCATTCTTTCTGCCTGTATTTACAGATTCTCTTTCTGGATTCATAGCCATGGGTGATGCTACTGAAGCTGGTACTGTCATCTCTCTCTCTCCCCCTATTATTAAGCTTTTTTTCCTTAATGTGTCAATGCTTGTTATAAAAATGATACCCTTAATCATTATCAGATAAGTCATTGCCCCGCAATTATGAAGTGACGATAGAAAACTTTTCAATGATAAAAAACACGGTGGAGATATACAAATCAGCAGTTTTTGAAGCTGGAGGCTACAAATGGTATACTTTCTTGGATGCAAATACATTTTTCTGAAGCGAAATTCATTTTATTTTAGCTAACTGAGCTGTTATATGTTTAGGAAATTGGTTGTTCATCCTAACGGGAATAGAAGCAAGAAGGTGAAAGATCATCTCTCTTTCTACCTGGCGTTGGCGGAACGAGTAGAGCTTGGATGGGAAGTCGATGCAGTTTTCCTCTTGTATTTCAGAAAAAATTCCGACAAATTTCCAGGTAATAATCAGTAAGCATCTATATATAATCCATATCAAAGGTGTTGAAGTGGTGAACTGAATCAGGTTTAGATTTTGGGACACCGCAAAGGCGCTTTCATTTTCACCCATTGAAGCTTGAACACGGGTTTGATAAGTTCATAGAACTCGAGAAACTAACTGTGGAACTCGAGAAACTAACTGTGGAAGATTCTTGTATATTTGGAGCAAAGATTCTCTCTGCAACCAAAGCAAAGACCGAAGGCAGAGCAGAACGCCTATCCATGTTCGATATAGCTCCTGTTATTACTCACACATGGAAGATTATCAACTTCTCTACCAAATTGAACCAAGAATGTATCAGCTCGGAGATATTTGGAGATGGAGACATAAAATGGTAAGTTCTCTCCTCATTTGTTATTTGATTTCTTGTTTCAGATTTGAAAATGGTGGTTAAATAACTGCAGGAAGATTCAGTTCTATCCGAGGAGAAACGAGTACAAAGAAATAAACCCGTCTATACAATTGGTATGGGCGAATCCCACCAGCTGCAGAATATATGCGAAAGTGATATTCAGCATCAAATTTCAATCAAGTCCAAGGCGTAAACATGCTACTCTTGAAGGTATAATTCGTCTTATGTTTAAATTTTTTATTGGTTTTAAATATGATGATTATGAACAAATTGGTTCGTATTGCAGGTAATTTCTGGTTCAGTGGTTCAAGCCCAGAACAAGGATGGTTAACAGTTAGTCTTGATGAGTTGAAGAAGTGCTTTCCAGTTATTGACATTTTGTTTGGGGAATCCGACGTTTTCATTATACAAGCAAAGGTTGCAGTTCTTGGAACTGCCGATGCCATTGTCCCGTGAAATTATTTATTTGAGCAACTTCATAATGACGATTAGTTGTCACGTGGTCAACTGTTTGTTTGTGCCACGTTTTTATTCCAATGAGTTTTCACGGACAAATTGATTAGAATGACCTTATTGAAGTCAAATATGAAGTTTAGTGAACTGTCTGACACGTTAAATGCATTTTACCGAACAATTTGTTGTGTCATTTGTACAAGAATCTAAAAACAGAAGATCAATGACAGATATTTGATTAATCACAGATATATCTTTGCTAAAAGCTAGCAGTTATACATTTATTCAGGAATTTGATGTACACTGAGACGTCTAGCTATATTACAGGATATACAAATTAAGGTCAGTCGAACGTGATGAAATTATTCGAATTTACGAGAATAAAGAACGGAAAACAATTAATAATGCTGCACATGAATTAGCCAAAGGTCTTCTCGCTACTATAATACATGTAGAGGAAGCCATCTTCATCCTTCTGCGTTTCATAAATCGTACCCAGAAGACTTGCTGCCATCAAACAAACGACATTTAGCATGAGATCATTATTAGTATTACGTACATGGAGATGAGTTGAACTGAAACGTTACAAGTTTTGTTTACCTGTTTGAGGCAACGTGTTGTTAATAAATACAAATAGAGCTTTTCCGGGATCCAAATGCAATCTACCACTGAATATATGGATGAATTGACCCACCGACATGTCTCGAGGAACCAAGTATCTGTAAAGTTGTTAAACATTCATTATGTTCAGTAATAATGGATCAATAACTCAGCAATGATTGTAGCTAGCTACAGAGTAAGAGTTAAGAAAGCAAAAAGTCTCAACCTTTCTATATATATATATATATATATATATATATATATATATATATATATATATATATTTAAGGTTCTCCAAATCAACAAATCATAAAACGAAAATGCATTTTGATTAACTTGGCATACAATTCATGAATGGAAAACTTATACTAGTTGAAGCTGTATAGTATAAGCTAACTTTATTGTTGACAAGTTATCGGCCGAAGTGAAAAAAAATAAAAATCAGTTTTTATTGAGCCTTTTAGCATGTTGAGATGTGTAATAAACATAAATGATCAAAGTTTTCCAACCGTGCAATCAATTTCTAGCACCAATCCGTTTAATAATGACATGTTCAACAAGAATATATATTTTTTATAGAAATTATATCATATATAATCACATGAATTATGAATTATAACACGCACGATCAATCATAACAGCGATTTTGAATATATTATCGTCTATTAGCCCGAATTGTTGTTTCTAATTCTGGAATTGTGACAGAGAAAACAGGAAGTTGGAAACGTACTTTCTCTTTTCGGTCTGAGGAAGGTCTGTTTTTGAGTATCTTTCTAAAATTACCTGCACAACAATGGATTAAACTTAAAATAAGATGTTGCATAGTGGATTACGTTACTAATTAATTTTCTTGCTATTTCTTGTAATAACAAATTAAGTCTAAACTAAAACAAAAACAAAAACCAAATTAAGCAAAAAGGTATATTCTTTGTTAAGACCACACGCTATCACCTTCATTAATTTTCTCAACCAAAAAAATAGAATATACGTTTATTTCATTGCTCTTTTCATCTAAGATCCAGCTGGAAATTTATTTAAAATAAACCTTCATAAATATATTATAATAATTTATGTAATTCTGATGCACCGACTAATTACATAAATAATAGTAATACAATAATATTGCATATGTTAATGAAGCTAATTAAATTATTATTTTTGAAGAAAACAGCACCAAACAATAAATCGATGATTGTTACGCCTTAAAAAGAAATGAAATGTGAAGTTATGAGTTTGAATTTCAGAATTGAAAAATGAAGAAAATAAACTTACAGGGACTCGTTGTGGATATTTGGCAATGATGGCTTTGGACTCGTGGACTCTTTGATCTGTGTTTTGATGAAACAAGAAGAAATTAAGAGTAATTAATAATCAGGATAATGAAGAAGTTAATTAGGAATTAATAGAGAAGAAGAAGAAGAAGAAGAAGAAGAAAATGATTAGAGACCAAATGTGAAGTCGTTCTTGAAAGTGCTAAGAACAGCCATGATTGATTGATATGTGAATTCAAAGAAGCTAAGAGATTAAATGAGAAATTATATAAACAACTTAAATTTGCAAACTTAAGACAAGAAAGAAAGAAAGAAAGAAAGAGGAGATTGTTTGTTTATTTATATAGAATAGAATAGAAAGAGATTAATAAGTTAAGTTAGTTGGAAAACAAGCCTACTTTATTTTTTTTATTTATTTATTTTGATTAATATTAATAATAGTATATAGTATAAGGTCAAAAATGTGATAGCTGTCTGTTTCCTTCAAGCGGTGACATTCAGATAACCTTTTTTTCTTGTAACATCAAATTCGGCTTTTGCAATCTCAACACAACAAATTGGTTCAAATATAAATACATTTTCTAAATGCCCCAAATTTATAATCAGTCTCATTTAAATCGGGCCTTCATTCAGTTTCACTTTCAATCCATATAATAAACATGGTTAGTTAGAAGACTATTAAGAGACAAATCAAATAAACGGACCTAAACAGTCAAACCGAGTTAGTCGGATTTTTAATTTTAAGCGTCTAAATAGTCCAAACGATTTTTATTTACAGTATTTGTCTTAAAATTCCCAAGAAGAAAAGTTAATTTATGCGTTTAAGATTTCAGATAATTTAAGTAATGACAAATTTGAGCTTGGTTAATATATGCAACTTTAATTATGAATAAAAGATACTAATTGTTTTCCCAAATAATAAGGAATAAGATATAAAAATAATCTTTTCCCAAATAATAAGAAATAAAATATAAAAGTATGCTTTAATATTAGCAACAATTTTACTTATAACATCTAAATGGTGCAATTTTACATGTAAAGTCGGCAATCAGAAACGAATTTTCCACAAGTTGAATCAATTTGAAAACTTATTCATCAAATTATTTTCTCAATCATTTAATTTATTTATAATCTCCATTACACATGTACGTTATTTTATTTATTCTTTGGTAATATATCATTAACTAGATTGGGAGGATAGATAGATATAACAGAACAAAATAATAATAGTTATGTATATATGTATTACATGTATGCACGAAATAATAGATTGGCAAGATAGATAGATAGATAGATATAAAAGAAAATGGTCACGCATTGCATTTTATTTTTTCGATTGTGGCCTATAAAGTCACGTAATTGTCACTTTCAAGAATTCCAACATATTCTCATTAACAATACAATTTATCACATTTAATTACCTAATATCCTATGAAGCTCCTACATTCAACACGTTTTAATATCCTCATTCTTATACTGGTACTAATAACGCAATTAAAAGTAACTTTCACTACCAAATTACATTACTACTACATAATTAATTGACATGGTTGTAAACGAAGGCGCCAGAAACAGCTCAGACCCGTACAGACTTTCAAAATCGAATTCGGATTTGGTCCAATTAGATACACCTAGGCGCTCAAAATCCGACTTATCCCCAACTAATTCTTTGATTAATCTCCAATCAGTTCTCGAAGGTCCTCGGCCACCTTAGAATCCGAGATAGCAATTACACCACTAGTTCTAAAACCAGATAACAGAACTCTCTCCTCTTCGCTGCTTCAAGTGGCATTGGCTAGCATACCCTGTTCCTCCTGGTCTAGATAATATATCTTGTCATTCATACCTTCCTTCTTATACGCCTCCACCATTATTGAGTACGTTCTTGAATCAGGTAGACATTGATTATCTTTCATCCGCTTGAACACTCGCTCCATCTCCATCAAATCGTCCGCCTTGGCACACGCTGATATAACCGCGTTATAGAACGAGGTATTCTCGGCTATTTCAAACTTGGCAGCCAATTGAACACAGCTGATCACTTTATGGAAGAGGCCCGCATTAGCATATCCATTAATAAGACAACACATCGTCTTTGTATCCGCTTTCATGCCCTCCGCTCTCATCTGATCAAATGTATACTCCATGTTTTTTGCGTCCCCTACCTCAGCAAAAGCTTCAATCACATTATTGTAAGTTGAGGTTGTCCATGCAAACTGAACCTTCCTCATATACTCCATCACAGTTGACATCTTATCATACATCCGTTTCTTCCCGTACGCTCCTATCAAGATATTAAAAGTCCGAGTTTCAGGCTGCATTCCAAAATTCCGAAACTTCTCGTACCATCTCTCCATCATATCAATCTGACCCTTGTTGCCAAACACGCTAAGAATGATGTTCATCGTCCAAATATCCGGTTTACATTCCGCACTCTCCAACATCCCGGACAAAACCTTCTCCATCTGATCATACATCCCCGCCTTCCCATACCCGCTTAAAACGATATTCTGCGTGACCGTGTTAGGTGTGATCAATCTCTCACCCATTTCTATATACAAATTCTCAACCAACTCGAATCTGGAAGCGTCCACACAAGCTTTGAGTAAAGTGCTATAGGTGAAAACATCAGGCTGACAATTAGGGAGAGACTTCATTTTGTTAAGAATGATAAAAGCCTCATTAATAAGATCACTACGGCAATACGCTGCTAGTAAAGCTGTGTAAAGTTCAACAGTGGGTTCGATTCCTTCCTCGACCATTTCATCGAACAGTTGGTGAGCGCGTTGGGGCTGATTAGATTTGCCCAAAAGAACAAGGAGTTTCATGTAAGTTCCTTCTTTGGGTTGATAAAAAGGTTGTTCTTTTAACATCTCAAACACCTATATACGCAAAATTGTAGGGAATTAGAACTATGAAAGTGCAAATTCTCAAGGAAAATTCTAAAAAGTTAGTTCCTTTAGCATCGATTATGAAAATGTAAACCTGGAGGGCATGGAGCCATTGTTTTTTGAGGATGGAGTCAGATAAAGTCTCGGTGACGGTGCAGACCCAGGCGGTGGAATTGAGCTTGCGGTCTAATTTCTTCTTGATGTTCTTGATAGGTGATCGTTTTGGAGCTGAAACTTGAGTGATACCGGGGAATTCGCCTTGCTTCCAGTGCTTTTTTCTGGGAGCAGAAGAAGTGGAATATGCAGAGTGGATGAAAGCTTGTTTGAGCCGATGATGATGATGATGATGATGATGGGTTTTGATTTTGATGGTGTTGTGAGGAATCAAGGAAGAAGAGAATGATAGAGAAGCAGCTGCCATTTTAGTTTCTTTCGGACCACCACTCCCACTGTGTTATCCTATTTTCTTTTCATGTCTTCAAAAATTACTATCCGGACGCTCTCGGACCTTTCAGGTCTACCAAATTAGTCGGGTACAAATTGAATTTTGATCGATGGTTAAATCGAATTTTTGATTTTCAACAACTAAGCAGAGCCGAGACAATAAAAAGACCTTCATTCAAAGTAGTGGTTTACAAGTCACATTCTCGCCCTCCTTGCTTTAAAGTTCAAAGATGAGATTATATTCACCGTCAACCGTGACAAATATGATAAGTTTGTGTTTGTCACGTTTAGTAAACGGATTAGTATAGAAGTAATCACTACTTATATTGTATTCACTGTTTACATACAATCACGTGACATTTCATTTTTAAGTTACTAGACCAAAAATTGACAAATCAACTCTCATTTTAAACTTTCGGTATCACTTTTGCAGTTAACAAACTCTAATTCATGTCAGGTTCGTGTAGATCGAAGATACTTTGGCCTGAGAATTATCATCTCTACGGAACATAAATTTATGAAATAGGATTGAGAAGAAACCTAAAAACATGTACATTAGCTTTTTGCACTAAATTATAAAGTCATACACATCATTAGGAGTTTAGGACTTTATACTTATTGGTTTAGGGGAGGGGGCAAAAATTGTCCAAACTCAAGCTTAATGCTGCTGAAATTAGTAAATGTCTACTCTTTAGCTTGAACCATACTCGAGCAGCTCCCACCTGAAGGGCCTAAAACTATATAAAACTTCAGGGGAGCTCTTAAACAGTAGAGCCACGCAGACGCAAATAGCTGCAATGGCTACCATCGAGAGCATCGCTGGCCGATATGCCAGTGATGTTATTCTTTGTCCATACACAACCTTCTGTTTTACACACAACTTGCAGGGCTTCTGCAATCCCCTTTTTTCGGTCTTCTCGACTTGCATACCAACAATTTTGGATGACTTGAGCCCCTCCTTGGGTTTAGCGTTGCTATCTAGGAGAGCTGTAGGGATATCGAGCACTGTATGTGCAGTTTCTACTTTCTTGTTGATTTTCCTTTGGATTAGATGGATGTATGAATAGTGGCCTCTAAGGCATGCGTAATCGTAAGGTGTCAAACCCGTGCTGTCACGAGATGTCTTCCATGCTTCAACTCCCACCTGCAGATAGCATGTTAATGTTAGCGTTCAACAGTGCAAAACATACGCAGATTGAGAAACACGCATTAAGAGACAAGCTGCCGCATAATAGAGAGAAGAAAATACCAATCCGGGATCATCGGTTAAGGCATCCAAGATACTCTCACATCCATCCCTACTAGCTGCAAGATGAAGAGGAGTCAACCCAGCGGGGCCAACAACATCAGGCTTAAATATAAAGCTTTGCTTTTGTCTGGTTGGCTTATTGGGGACAAATTTTACTAGTAACTCCACCATGGGTTTGCAATTTCTTTGCACAGCTCGATGGAGAAGACACATGTCCAACAATGGGAGCTCAATTGATGAATATCCTTGCGTATCTACTGTTCCATCGAACAGGATGTTCAGGAGCTTCTTCACCACGGCACACCAATCACGATCCATGGAAAACTCTATAAGCCACCTATACCGTTTGAGAGGGAAGAGATCTGAATTGGGATCCGAGTGACCAAGCCTAAATTTTGAGTGGTTCCTATGCAGAAGCCAACCCATCTCGTGAACAAAGTCTAGAGCTTCGGCTTCTATTCTTGCATCAGCAGTCTCCGCTATCACATCAATGGCTTCCTCGAGTTCACGGATCTCAGAACACACTTCTTTCTCTGCAACTATATATGGAAAGAAGCTGCTGCTAAGTCCAAGGTCCTCAACCTGAAAGGAATAGATAACTGAATTTCTTAAAAACAGGCACCGTCGGTGAAAAAAAGATAGGAAGTAACGACAACCTTTCTAATTTCCTACACAATTATAATGAAGGAAGGGTATAACACCTCAATAAAACCTCTTCCGGATTTGTTTGGTACAGAGCAAGGGAAGCTCAGGGTTTGAAGTTTGTCAAGATCGGTGATTGTATCAGCACCATCTATCAAGTCATAAGAACTTTGCTGGATCAGATATTCACCTTCTAGAGCACAAAGCAACCTGAAATCAGAGAAATCTTGACTTAAGTGCAAGGTAACCTTAATTGTTATAGTGAAATGGCCTTTCATCCTCCCGATTTGAAGAGAGAATAAGGCTTATATAAGAAGGAAAAAAGAATCCCATACAAAAATAAAGCTACAAGAAAGACAAATGACCTGGTTGAAGGCCGGCAGATATTGAAGCCCTTGACTACAAAACGAGCTCTTTCAGACAAGGTTACAGCAATAGGTTTTATACTTAAGATTTTGCAACTTCTATTTCTCTCTAGAGGTAACGGTGTGTTCAAAACAACTTGACCTGCACTGAGTACATTCCAAATTAAAAACGCCTCTCATACATATCGATTGCAAAATTGAATATAAGTTGGCCACATCGTAGAAGAGATATGCCACGAGATCCCCTTTCACAAACAAAGAGAGAGATGAGGAACAAACCATTGCAAATGAAGGATACACAATGCTGCACCCGAGCATAAACCCATCCTGATCTCCAAAAGGGATCAGCAGACACATCAAGAAGCCTGCTCAAGCTGGAACCAAGATCAAGACGGATCTGCATTTGGTAATGGTTATAGAGATTTAACAAATCTGTCTTTGGTGAGTATTTTTGCCAATAGAAATTCTATAATAGGCGATTCACATTTGAGGTAATAGCAAGGAAATGTACCTGTTCCCATTGAGTTTTTTCAAGACGAAGATAGACAGTTAATACGATACATCCTGGCCTTATATAACTCTCAATGTCGGTGGGACTGTGGGATAACCAATCAAGTATCTGAAGATGCATCATGAGTTATAACTTGCATAAGGGAAGACCAGAAAGAAAAAGTTTAGTTCAGAACATACCTGTGTTCGCAGAGCAAGAGGAAAATCATTTGGATCTTTCCCAAAGAGTTTAAAAACAATTCGATCAGTACGACTCTGAAAATGAGTAAGAAAGAAAAGTCAAGAAAGCAAACATTTCAGGTTGCAGTCAACTTAAAACGACATAGATCTACAATCACATAAAAGGAAGATATACCTGAGCCTCTCCATTAGAACTGGAGGGTGACATAGAAGAAGTAGAATATGAGTTTCCGCTCGTCTGAGATGGACTTTTTGACTTCATCCATACAGGACAAGTTACGGAACCATTCCCAGTGTGTAAAGGGGAAGGAGACTTTTCTAGATTCACTACACAATCTTGTGAACCATCATAAACACTGTTTAAGTCAATGTTATTGCACATGATCCTCCTAACTTCAGCATGTTCTGCGTTTACTTTCACCGGAATATTGCATCTTGATGCAAAAAATGCTGTGGATTTGGGAGTTGGTATAGCTTGCGGAGTTGCAGCATCATTATTGGATATTCTGTTTGGTGCGAAAGCAGAGACAAGTGCAGCCCCACATTGGCCTGAAGGCCTCATAATATCCTTAGAATAAGCGTAATCATCTTTCTTAGATGCCAAAGTAGAAGGCCCAGCGGATATAGAATTATTTCTAACCATGTCCGGCACTTTTTCCAGAGTCCCAGTAGTTGTTTCCACATTCACTAAATGTTGAGATCCTTGCAGTAATCCGGTAGCATTCGCTCCACTACTGGTACCAGCTGGATTGGCCAGGTTTCTCAATAGATGAGAAAGCAAATCCTGATCCTTTGTCTGATCGGAGGTATTGTCTGCAATCCATAGAGAACACCATGTCAGTAAGAAATAATGACTAATGCAAATTAACAGAAATAGGGGTCAGTTACCCACATGGTTCAAGATGACTGCATTAAAATAATAATTCTTATGCATCACTGCTATACATCTTTTTTGGTTCAAGATGACAAAGCCTGCCCATATAAACTAGTATCCCTTCGAGTAGGGTAACTAGGTTAATTGATTCTACAACCATCAACTTGAATGTAAATAATGCAACATACTTGAATCAATTGATCAACTTGAATGTAAATAATGCACCATAGTTGAATATTACGGAGGTTTTCTACAAGCAGTATCCTAATAGTATCTCAACTTCCTATAAGAAGAATTTACTATGGATAAAACACAACCAGGACCAGGACCTCGTAAAAAACTACCAAGCACCTTAAAGTTCATGATTTTGATCATTTTTTATCCGGCATTCGGGTGGTGTGTACTGCATTTTGAGAAATTTCATTCCTCGTCTGAGAGTTGAAAATATGCTTAAGTAACCTTATATCGTTTACTTAGCATAAATTTTTTATAACAAATATGGATAGATTCTTTATCATTTCTTGTTACGTAAAATTGACATGCAAGTATATTGTGAACCAAAGCAAAATGCAAAAGAAAAAGATAAAAAAAAAAAAAAATATAGCCATAAAACTACATCATGACTTGAAAGAAAATAACAAAGCAAAACTTGTACACCACGGAACAAAATCATCCTTCTGTAATTCCAGGTGGATAAGCTAAAAAGCATGAGAGAACATTATAACATCCCGTGAAAAAGCAAACAAAAAAAAAGGTGGAACATAAATCCCAAGTAAACGCATAATGCCAGAGCAAGCCAGTCATCAAAACGTCATGCAACTACTCGACATAGTGGCAACCAATAAATAACTGCTTTTCATGCTAAACCGGTATACTAGCTGTCTTATACGTCCAACATCTATTTCATACCGTTACGAAAAATACACGCGCATTCCGGGATTATTTTGTGTCGTTTTCTGTTTACTTATAAGGAAAAAGATTAATCATCCAAAGTTTGATATATAACGAACTTGCAAAGCGTACATGATAAGCATAAGAAGCTATTAACCATATCCAGATTAGATAACAGTCAATGAACCTAAAAACCAGTGCCAACTGTTTATGAAACATAAATTCTGCATCAAGAAGAAAACGGTAATTACATAGATAACATTGCATGCTAACAGAAATAGTTTACGGAATGAACCAGTCCCGTTTTCATGACTCAGCAAAGCAGGTTAAGAATGCTTACTATGCAAATTGGAAAGAATCCTCAGCAAACTTATCAGTAGATAACTACTTCCCTTTTCCTCATTTGAGGAATTTCCATTAACGACGTTTTCTGGATGTGTTTTCCTCCTCCGCTTGTTATGGCCAGCTAGTCGTCTACGACAGCTTCTTTTCCCTTCATCAAACTCTTGAAGAAAATGAAACCTGCCATTAAAATTAACCAAGTTGCATCAAACTGTGAAGAAACAATATATTCATCTTTACATAATTATGCACTTCCATTTTCATGTTAAAAGGCAGCTAACTAAAGAAACTATAGTAATCTGAATCCAAAGCAACAAGATTCTAAAATGTTTAATGGAACAAATGATAAGTGTATACAACGAAACTGACCTGCTACATTGTTGACAAAAGCGTTGCATAACATTTCCTACCAGTGCTTTACTAGCCTTAGAATGAACTTCACAAACCTTATGTCGGCGGTGATAATCTTTGGCATTGCTCAGATCAACCCTGCAATCCTCCACCTGACAAACCGGACAGTTTGAAGTAGTCCCTACAAACTTAATTTTCTTACCAGCCTTTCCATCTTCATCCATAATTGGGTAATCTTGATCACCAAGCTTCAGATTAAGGGATGCAGCCTCACCTATTTCGCCTTCAACAATCGCATCCCGTCTCCTCTTCTCCAATTCTCTCTTTCCCTTATCACTCCCCAATTCAGCTGAAGCTGAGCCATTGGAGGAACCTCCAATTGCCCCCGGAAATTCGGGTCTAACAGGAAACAACGGCCTACTCCTACAATCTGATGGTACAGTGTTCAATGGAGTAGCTGTGAAAAGATCCCCATCCCATCTCCAATCATTCAAATCCCATTCCAAACTCTTTTTCCCAGCTCCATTCAAATCATGAAAAAGATTGGACTTCCCACTTACCTTCGCCTCCATATGAAAACCCACACAACAACTAAATTAAACTTCAAAAAAGATAATTACTTTTGAACAAGAACTGAATGCTCTATATTCTATAGAATCTCAATCTCAATTTCAAGAACATATATTCAAATGTCCATCAAAATCAAATCTTTCTAAGCTATTATATGACCCCAGAAAAAGAAAGACAGCAAAACCAAGACATCCATAATCATAAGGTCCAAAACAAGAAGTACCCAGATGCCAAAACCCCCTGAATTATCTCAAGAACAAGGAGAACAGCACAGCAGAGTTGGATTCCGACATCAGTTTACCAGACCAAGACAACAACTTTAAAATAAACCCAACAAGTAAAAATATAATAATAACCAAAATTCATTAAAAAAACAGAAAAGGGAAGAAAAAAAGTTGCCCAAAAATGGTGAGTTGGTGAGCAGAGATAGCGTCTGAGAAGAAAGAGAGAGAGAGAGAGAGAGAGAGAGAGAGAGAATAAGATGGAAGAAAGGCTAAGAAAATGGAGAAAAGGCAAGGAAAGGGAGAGTTTTTTTAGTGAGATATCAAAGAAGCTGTTAGAGAGAGAAGAGAGAAGTTATTTCATTTAATAAAAAGATGCCAACTTTCTTTGGGAATCTTTAAGCCTCACGACCCGAAATAATTTAGAGGGCTTTCAAACTACAATATTTCAAGAAGAAATGAAGAATGGTGTGTTGATACGGGAGTTATTTAGAATCTACAATTTATATTGCCAGTCATCGATGCAGTGTCCATACGAATACAAACATGAAAAACTTATTTCTTAAACGTAACCGGCATAAAATAGCTTAAAAATTGCATCCAACAAGGTGTCGGATATGGATACGTGTTCGAATATGCTAATAAAGAGAAGTGTTCTTGTAACGTAGCATGCAACCGTGTCTTTCACTATTATGTAATAAAATAAAACCAAACTCACCATTTTTGTCTGCTTTGATGCTGAGTTTTTTTACTGGTATGTAAAGAATTTATTCCTTGAAATGAATCCTTGTTGGGTCTTGATTTTAGAATGGTGATGTTTGTGTGAAGTAAGAATGGCGTTAGCTTCACAATTTACAATCCAATCCAATGAATGAATTCTACTTTTCTTTGTCGTATTTCAGTAACAAGATGAGAAGAACTTTATTAGTCACGAATATTTGTTCTTCTCTCAACTGTCTAAACATAATTAACCATTTCTTGGGCTTTTCTATTATAAGGACAGATTGTGTAATTTATTGCTTATAAAAGAACAGCAAAAAGTCATGGATTCTCATGTGCTTTTTAACACTTTGTAAACGAAGACCATCTGCAGTTTAGACCCGCTCAAAGTTAAGTATCCGAATTAATTTTTTAGTCTCATTTAGGTGTTCAAAATCTGATTTATCCTTAACTAATTCTCAATCTGCGCGACTAGCGCAATGAATTTTTAAATGTGTTATCCTTTAACTTCTTGAAATTACATTTTTTTGAGTTTATGAAAAAATGTTGGATAAGTATTTTATTCAAATTTGGTATTCTTAATACTATATTGTCCCTTAAACGTGTTTGAACCTATTAATGGTTCTTTAAACTTTCAAAATTCATGGGTAGTGCAAATTCTTTAATGTCAACCAAACACAAGGTATTTCATAGGAATTACATTAGGGAAATAATTTCCTATGAAATGAAACTTCCCACGGGAATTAAATTTCCATGTATACCAAACGACCTCTAAAACTATTTCATAGGAATTATATTAGGGAAATAATTTCCTATAAAATGAAACTTCCCACGAAAATTAAATTTCCATGTATACCAAACAACCTCTTAGAAGATTCAATAGTTTCCTATAATAATAATAATGAATAGTTGAGATCTCCACAAGTAACAAAATCCCTAATTTTAGCCCAAACTGTAAAATTGCTTAATTATTAATTTTAACCATCTAAGTGGTTTACTAAAAAATAGTTTTTTTATATAAATTATGTATTTTTTTCTTTGAGGCACTGAATAGCATCACACTCCTAAAACTATTGAGAAACAATAATCAAATCTGGAGTTTTAAACTCTTTTTTCGCTTTTTTTTGACACATGATTGTTAATTCCTCCATTTTGGTAACATTATGGTCTACCTTTTACGTAGAAAAAGTTAATTGTCTCTATGCATTATGGTCTACCTTTTACACTAGCAATTAGAGATTTTTACCGCTTAACACCCAATTTTATTTCTTAAGTTACCGATTTAATAAATATCTTCTAAATATATAAAAGATGATTAATTAATTTTAAAATTTTTTATCAATAGGAATGTAGTTACATATATTTGGTAACTAGTAAATGCACTAGATATTCTCATTTTAAAATTAACCTTTTATAGATTGCTTATGAGATACATCCAAACACAAACTGGATTACAAAACTCAAACTGGTTTGGATCTTTGGTGGCATGCCTTTGAAAACTCGGCCCAAAAGGCCCGGGGAAGAAACCGTCTATCGTGATTCCTATTTATTAATCGGGGTAACCGAACATCGCATATTCAATTCTATGGTAACTTTAAAAAATTCGAATACATAGTCCCAAAGATTAAATTGCCTACTGTGATTTTCCTACTTGTTAGTCAGGGTACTGAGTTAAAACAAAGATTATCCAAGACCCCAACTAGGCATAAATGACATAAAAGAATATGAGTGAAAAAATCGATTTCAAAGAAATTAGTTTCCGTCCGTTGAGGCACCCCTTTGAGAATTCGGCCTAATAGACCTAAAGACGGAACCACCTATCGTTATTCCTGCTTTTTATTCAGGATACCAAGACATCAAAAAGTCGACCCCAAACCTCAACTAGGCATAGATGATTAAAAAACACTAGTTAAAAAGATGCTTTCGATCTATAATGATACCCCTTTGAAAATTCATCCTGATAGACTTGGAGGCGAAACCGTCTATCGTGATGCCTACTTGTTATTCAGGGTATTGGGACCTCACATAGTCAATCTTGGAGATGGAAGCGGCTATTGTGATTTCTAGTCATTATTCAGGGCACCAAGATATCATAGAGTCAGTCTCAAACCCCAACTAGGCCTAATTGATGAAAAAAACGAGTGGAAAACTCGTTTCGGTTTTTAGTAGTAACCCTTTAAATTCAGTTTGTTGGACTTGTTAGTTGGAGTTACCTATACATCATAGAATCGATCTCAAACCCCAACTAGGCCTAAATGTTGAAACAACACGAATAAAAACATCGGTAAAAGGGACTGGACCGACGATGACACAGGTGGTTGGCAGCTGCATATAGGGAAGAAAGGGAAAAGATGAAGTCTAGGTTTTCTCTCTAGCTGCAAACTACTATTCTCCTCGTTAACACCCAAATATTGTTGATATTTTTTCAGTATATCCTTAGATTAATGAAATATAGCAAATAAAAATATATTAGAAATGTTAGTTTTTGTAGTTTCTTTTAGAACAAGAAGCATTAATAAACCACAAGGCAAGAGTCTAACAAATTAGTAGAAATAGAACTCAGATAACTGGAAAAGAAGACGGGACACGATTAAAAAACAAAGTTAGACCTGTTTTTCCAGAAGATGAACTTTACCCATATTCATGAGACGGAAAAGTATTAGCTTACCGAACAATATTAGCATATACATATCTATCATTGATTTATATTGAGAAGTTGCAAGTATTTCTTCAACACCATTATTTTAATGTCCCAGAAGACATGAGACATACCTTAAAAGGCATGCAAGTGGCTTAATAAAGAACCATTGCATTGCACTTCATTTCGATCATCTGATAACAACTTTTCTCAAGGCATTTGACTATTTCTAAATAATAAAAAAATAGTGAAAATTTATTATTAAAATAAATAAAAGAAAGAAACAAAAATCACCAATATCTGTACAAACCACTCCTGCTGGAGGGTTGTTCTTTGACAAGCAAAGCCACAAACTAATCTTTCTCTATAACATCATCAAAAATATCTATTAAGTAAATTTCTAACAATTTTCAAATGAAAATTTTCTTTCTTCTTTCCCCCCCTCAACACCAATTCAATTCAATACTATAACATTTTGGAATGTCAAAAGAATGTATGTGTATGTGTGTGTTCATATATTTGTTACTATTCTCGTGTCTATTTCCGATGGCTCCTTCTACTGTCCGTTTGTGTACCTGGATTGTCGCTTCTATCAGCATCAGAAGAATTCTCCTTTACAGCTTCAGTTTCTTCATTTCGTGCTTGACTCCTTCGGCGTCTTCTATCCTGAAATATTCAGAGGAGAGTTAAGTTAGTTCACTGTCAAAAAATTTATGTTTTATTAATTGCATCTTTCCATCTCCAAAGACGGGTTTTTTAGAATGTGTTACCTCTCTGGGTACAGGGTATTCCTCTGACTCGATCATTCGTACTACTTGACTCATCTTTGGTCTTTTTTGAGAATCTGGATCAACACATCTTAAAGCAGTAAGAAGAGCTCGTTTAAGTGCGCTTGTTGATGGTCTTGTCTCAATCATTGGGTCTACAACCTCTTCTGAGCGCCTTCTTGCAACCATCATCTTCAACCACTCCACCAAGTTAACCTAAAAGGTTTAACCAATACCATAATATTAGTGCCACGTCATGTATGTTTCACAAAGAATGACACAATTAACCGCAAAACCAATGTTTGTAAATGCATTGACAGTTCATTACTTTAAAATATAGCAAAGCAATGCCGATATGAAGTTGTCCAAATTCAAACATATGGCTTGCTGCTCAGAAGAAAATGAATGTGTACAAAGAATCTAAATGGATACCTCGTTATCAGGGCGAGCGTAATCCACTGGATCTCTTCCAGTAATTGCTTCCAAAAGCACAACTCCAAAGCTATAAACATCACTCTTCTCATTTAGAAGACCAGAATTGGCATATTCCGGAGCAACATAACTGGATGACCATTAGAAAGAGGAAAGTTAACAAGATATATACACGGGAAATATGAATATGATAGATTTGTGAAAGCAGTATTACAACTTAGATAAAGAAACTCAAACAAACAACCAGTAATGACTCAGCATTTAGTTACATGGAATTGATTAGAAGAACTTACCCAAAAGTACCCATGACTCTAGTTGTAATATGAGTTTTTCCAGCACCAAGCAATTTGGCCAGACCAAAATCAGATATCTTAGCTTCAAAGTTGTCGTCAATTAATATGTTGCTGGATTTTATGTCTCGATGTACCACCTTTGGTTCGATGGCCTCATGCAAATAAGACAACCTGAAGCACACAATCATGAGTTATAAATTATAATGGACTCAAAACCTCCATAAGCAGTACAAACAACTCATAGTGAGTCAGGTGAGCTTACGCCTTAGCAGTGCCAAGTAGAATCTTCATGCGAGCCTCCCATGTAAGATAACCATGTTGTCGCATGCCCCCGTGGAGCCACTGCTCTAAATTGCCATTATTGACATACTCGTATATCAATAACCTGACATTAATTGCAGAAAAATGAGTAATGAGCTAATACAGAACATAACCGGAATCATGAGAGAACCCACATTAGTTTCTTTTTAAAATTGCAATTGTATGTGCAATTATAAGTAGACGAATATAACTATCACTATATTCTTGTGGTTGAATTTAACCTTGTTCCTGAATCAAATAAAAAAGCAGAAAGATAGAAAAAAATACCTCTGCGTTCCTTCCATGCAATAACCGAGAAGTCGAACCAAGTTTTTATGCCGAACATGACCAATTGCCTCAACTTCAACTCTAAAGTCCTTATCAGCTTGTCCTCTGTATTAGAAAAAAAAAATGTCAATTAGCTCGTAATCTAAAAGGGTATATGATTAGAATATGTGAAAATTCTGAAGCTTTTGAATAGCTTGAATGTAAGTTTGTGCAAATCTCACGGATTAAGAAGCTTCTTGACAGCCACAGGAGTGCCATTCATGAGATGGCCTTGATAAACAATTCCATATCCACCATCACCAATTATGTTATTCTTTGAGAACTGGTTCGTTGCAACCTGAAGATCTCTAAGGGTAAACCAATGCCCCCAGCCCAAGTGTGAAAATTCAGGTAGGCCGGAAAGAGGCGAAGGGGCGGTGAGGGGATGCGAAGAAGGCCTGTACGAAGAAGCTACCCCTATGTTCGTTCCCTCTTCACCTAATTGAGATCCAGCACCATCTTTCTCAAAATGGCCTAAGGAGCTGGATTGGCTGCTATCATCGCCGTTTTCTAAATGGATCAATCCTTTCTCCGAGTCTTTGTCACTGAACTTATCATTAATGTTAAGGAAAACAGCCTTGTTTGCTGAACTTTGATCAACAGAAATATCTTTTATTTCCTCTGAAACTTTAGGCCTTCGAGGTCCGGGAAGCATACGGTTATTCGTCTTGGTTTTCTTTCTAAAAGTAAAGCAGAGGGACACCATCATGACCACAACACAAGCGACGCCGAGACAGATAGTGATTATAACCCACAACTGCACACCAATGTATTTCTTGGTTAGGCTTTCCTTAAGTTGGGATGACATATTTTTTTCTACTGATGAACTGAAAGAACCAAAACAAACCAGAATTGAAATTGGTGCAAAACAGAAAACTTAAAGAAAAAAACTTTCGTTTGGCCACCCATTCAAAGATCAATTTTCTTCCACTCCATTAAGCATACCCTATGTCGCAAGGACACGAACACCAATAGGGGAAACATTATCTCTAAACTATAACATTGATGAAATAGCCTACAAATAGAAACAAAAATGAAATGGACATAGACACGGACACGGATACGCAGGTTACTAAAAGGAGTGTCCATGAAACATAAAGCATATCAAGTTAAACTCCAACAATGACATCCTCAATGAGTAAAGAACAACAGACCCTGACTAAAAAAACAAATCATAAGAGAAACTGATCAAGACCCAATAAATGGGATGTCGGCAGAGGAATAAATCTGAAAACCCATTAGTAATAAGAGGAACATAACAAACAATGATAAACAAAAGGGGGTAAAGATGAAAACTTTAGGTAATAAAAGATTAGGCATGTGAAAAAAAAGAGTGAGATGAGATCCATGGATACCATACCTGAGAGTGAAATTAGGCAGTAGGAGAGCAGAGGAATGGAGTGAGAAAAGGGGGAGGTCAGAGGGAGAATGACATTGTGAAGAAGGGAGAGGAGTAGGGTTAGGGGTTGATGAAAATGAAGAAGATGTGGAGTTGTCTTGTCAGTAGTAGGTGTTGTTCAGGAAAGACATGCTTTACATCTACTTATATATATATCATATCATATTAATACATACAATACAATTTACTTCTTCTTGTGTTTGTGTTTGTGTCTTTATATATTTTTGGTGTGAGAGATGCATCATCTCATCCCTTTTTTACAACCTTCCTTTCTTTCTTTCCTTGTTGCTTCTTCATCTTCCCTTCCTCTCTTTTTTTATCATTCAATTAATTCCTACTTCATTATTAATTTTTTAATTCAAACATCAACTTAATTTGCTAATTCAACTTACTTCCCATTTGGCTTTTTCTTTACCTATTCTTTACATATGTTTTTGTTCTAAATGAGGTATAGATAGATATATAATAAGAAAATATGTTAGGAATAATAGTTGATAATTATTTTTAAAAAGGAAAATCATGAAAAAATCAACTTAAAGCCGAATGTTCTCATAATTGATGAACTCTATGGACATTATAGGTGGCCGTGTTCAACCAAGTATGGGTGACACGTGAGAATTTGGCGTATCTCAAAGAGATTTTATTCTGATCTTTTGAAAATAAATTAACTTATAAATTAGTTGATGTACGAGATTGTGATTTCACATTTCAAGATCCACAAAAATAAATCTAATAATATAATAATTTTGTAAAATAAAAATAAAAGATGCAACAAAAACTAAAGGAATTACTCTTAAAAAAAAAGAATTACAAATAACTTGTAAATTTATGTTTTACCGTGTTGCAGTATATAAGGTAATAAATTCAATATTGTATTTTGAGGCAAGTAATGATATAAAAAGGGAAAAAAGAAAAAGAAAAGGGATTATGATGATAAAGGGACCAATAATCAGCGGGATTAAAGATTTTGGTAAGAGTAATTTAACCAAGAAAAGTTACAAAAAAGGTCAAAGTGAACAGACTGGACACCTAATTAATTTTAAAAGTTACTACTTAATCATCATCATCATTAGAAGAACTAGTCAAAGAAATACTTCTAAAATTCTCTTTTTCTAATTATGTCCACTATATCCTTGTTTTATGTTGGTAGGAATAGTTATACTTTTAAGGGTGAGAAATTAAAAAAATTTCCAACATTTTACAAAACACACTGTTTAGTTCCATCATTTTTAAAAACATATAAATAAGATCCTAACGATTTATTTCGTCAACTGCTTAGTCATTTCGTCTGTTTTTGGTAGCCAATCTGTTAGTCAAAAAGAACTTTAGTCAACATCATTAAGGACTAAACAATCAACATTCCATTGTTTTTTAAAGTTGGATGTTGATTGGAGTTCTTTTTTACTAACAAATTTGCCACCAGATTCAGACAGAATGACTAAATAATTGACAAAGTAAATCGTTAGGGCCTATTCGTGTGTTTATGAAAATGATGAAACTAAAAAGTGTGTTTTGCAAAACGTTAGAAACTTTTAAATTATTCATCCTACTTTTATCTAGAATATACATATTGTAGCCTAATTAATATACTTGTTAATGTGTGAGTGATCGAAGTTTGAATTTTACGTCAGACAAATTTATATAAAAAAGTTACAAATAAATGGGTAGATTTAAAATAAATAAATCATATGTTCACATAATTTCAAAATGGTGCTTCTATATTTATTTTTTTTGAGTTTTGATGGCTGCATATACGCATTAAATGCAAGTGAATATTATCTTATATTTAAGGTTGCATATTTTACTAAACTATCTGTTTAAAATTTATTTATGTTAACAAAAAGATCTAAATCTACGAAAATCTAATACAATCTAAATTACCAAAATTAACATAACATTAATTATTAAATTTCAATAATTTAGGATTTAAGATCTCAGGTCTAAGGTTCAATAATTAGGTCTTAGGGTTCAATTAGAGTTTAGTGTATGTAGTTTAAGATCAATAATTAGGGTCATGGGTTCATCAATTTCGGGTTAGAGTTTATAATATGTAGTTTAGGTTCAATAATTACGATTTAGGTTTAACAACTTAGTGTTTCGGGTCACCAATTTCGAGTTTAGGGTTTAGAGTTTGTGAATTTAGGGTATGAAGTCCATAATTTGGAATCTATAATTTAGAAATCAAGGTCTAATTCTAAAATAATGAATGCTTTTATTTTTTGTTATGGCAATTTGTATATATTTTTATTATATTCTTAACCATAAATAAATTTGGAAATAATAGTTAAATAAAAGTAGAAACATTAAATACAAAAATAAATTTACTTGTATTTGATGCTTCTATGCAGCTCTTAGAGCTGCATATATCGGAACCGATTTTTTTTCGAAACTGTATCAAACTACCATTTAAGAATAATATTGTTAGAACATAATACATATTAAGTTATGGCATCAAAATATGACCCAATAAGTACATTCACAAACTCTCCTTATCATATATAGAATAATATCTCATTCAAAAAGTCTAACTTTTTTCTTTTGGTAAATTTGTAAAGAGCCGTATTCGAAATTTGAACTCTTCATTTACACATTAGTGAGTGTACTAATTAAGGTACAACCAATTGATATAAAGAAACCTAACTTAACTGCTCCAGTATCAATATTGATTCAACTGTATTTTTCTTACTTTTTCTCTTGCCTTCGTCGCCGAGTAAAATTACCAAACTAAATATGTTCTCGTACATTATTTATTTCTATTTCATTTCAAGCACGAATCAATTTGCGCCAAAATATAATTAAAGAATAATAATTATATACTAGTAAGTAGCACATTTTAATGAAAACGAACCTTTTAATTATTATTTTGATTATTCGAATCAATCGTTCAAACATCTTTTAAGTAGTTTGTCTCTCAAATAAAATTAATTGAGTACATTAAAAATGGAGCAACAGATTTTAATCGATTTACCATGACAGGTGAAGTTGAAGTTGGTTAATAAAAAATAATTTGAGTTTATTTACAAGGAAACAGAAAAGGCAAATATATATATATATATATATATATATATATATATATATATATATATATATATATATATATATATATATATAATAGTCAACCCAGGAAGGAGGGTCCATTGCTTGCTGGCTCAACAACATACAAGCCAGATCCTCTTAACTCCTTGTTCTCAGATTGCTTCTCATTCCAGATTAATTTTATTTTCTTTTTCCATTTTTTGTATTGTTTCTACCCTTGTTTTTATTTCTCTACCAAAATAATAAAAATTCATGTATTGTTTCTCTAACAGGATCAAGAGATCATATTTATTAAAAAATGTTTAGACAGAAGCATGCCACCAATCATGTCCCTAAAGAGGGTCATTATTACCATGATTAATTAGATGTTAGATGTCACTAATGCAAGAAATGTCGTATGGTTTAAGTTTAATTTTACTCTTTCTTTTTCTTTTTGTTAAATTACTTCGAAATAATCATAATGGATGGTTCTTGAGCTGATTTAGTTATGGTTTTAACTTTTAACAATTAACAAAACCAGTTGATTATCATCCTTAAACCTTAAAGTTTAGGACAGGTAATTAATTGCCAATTCATTATAATTATTGTTGATGATATTTATAGTGTGACCAATTCAATCAATTAAAGAATAAGAGTCCAAAATTCCCTGTAATGCTATTTGAAAGTTTCAATTTTAATTCTAATTTATTGTACGAGACATCCCAATTTTGAGCACCTAGGATGCTAAAACTTAATTTTACTTATAAGAGGGTAAATCTAGTTCAGCTTTACCATGTTTCAATAAGTTTAAGATAAAGTTATTTCATAAAGTAAGTGCAACTCATTTATATTAATTTTTTGTGGTAAAGGAGAAATTTTATTATACACTTGACACATAAATGACATAACTAACTTTTTTTTGGTTTTTCATTCGGTTTCCGAACCACATTGGGCCGACTAATCCGAATTCGGGACGGATCCAAAGATTATGGTATTTAAGCCCCTTCCAGTCGCGATTGTGGAGGATCGATCCGCAGATCTCCCTACTAAGGACAGTCTCATACTACCACTGTGCCAACCATCAATTAATGAATGACATAACTAATTAAATAGTTGGGTTCTGTAAAAAAGTAATTCTCAAAATGGAAGTTATTAAAAACAAAAACTCAAAAAACCTTCATTTTTAACTCCATCAAGGAGCAAATAAATAACCATTGAATTAAGCACCATTTATTTATTGTTTAACCTTCCATAATTTTCAGTCAATCAGATCTTGAAAACAAAATTGGATTTTATACCAACATTTAAATTGAGATTATGCAATGATTTATCGAGATTCTAATTCAAATTGATTTCACACATGAAGAAAGATTACAATAATATTTCAATTCCAATGAATTGCTAAATCAGCTCCTAAATAAAATTCATTAATAAGTAACAAAATATGGGAATAAAGTCTTCTTAAAAGTTATAATTAGAATCCAATGAGGTGTTAATTTTAAAGGTCAATGACATAATTAAAGGTTAACCACAATTTATAATCATCATGCTTTGCCTCTCTTGCCCTTAAAGAAAGGGTAATAATTCCCACTATTCTTTTTTCAAATACAATTTTTCTCATTCCAGAATACTGCCACAAGATAATCATTATCCCAATCAGAATACTATTATTGCTTTGAGATGTAGAATGATAATTCAATCCCTAGATTTGTTAAAATATTGAGCTATGATCTTTTGATATTTAGTTTTCTTTTTTTCGTTAAAAACACAAATAAAGCAGAGTTCAATATTTCATATTATTAAACTGAGAAGTCGTATATCTTTTTAAATATATATAAAAATATTTTGACCTGATAAAACTTATAAGTGTCCCTGCACCCATATCAAAATAATAATGTCATCACCTATATACATTATAATTTTTTTAGAGAACATATAAACTATAATTAAAAGAGTTATCCACATTTAAAAAAAAATAAAAATAAGAAGAAGAAGAAGAAGAAAAGAAAGAAGACAGCTGGAGTTGGAATAATTTAGATGATTTTTACTTGTAAATGATGAAAGCAATGCCAATTTCAGCTTTATTTATTTTATATTTTTTCTTTTAATTTTGGGCACAACAAACTTGGATGGGTTATGTTATGTAGAAATGGGAGTAATTCAATGAGAGGAAGATAGAGTAAGCCTACGGTTTAATGAAGCAATAACACAACACTAACCAACAACTTTTGCAATTTCATATGTCTTCTCTATAACCATTTTCCCATAAATTAATATAATTTTTTTTGACTGATTTCTTAAATTTTCATTTTACTTTGATAGTCTTACATCGAATATGTATAAATGTTGATAATTGAACCTTAAACTTGCCGAAAAAGCTTGATGATTTCCTGAATTTCTAGACTATACAATAATTCAAAATTAACTTGCTTGAAACATACATTTCGTATTGATTTCCTGTTGTTATCAAATTGTAAACCAATATGACAAATTTTTCTAATTGATAAGTGACTATTTTCCTTCTACCATTTGCTTAATCCTAATCACAGATCATGGGAGGTCGTGATGTCTCTAATGACAAAATCAGTATATATTTTGAGAATGAAATATGCATAATTCCTAAGAAAGGTATATATATATATATATATAGAGTTTTTCATTTACCATTTCCTTACTAAAAAAAAATTAACGGTTTAATTTTCTTGAGATTTTATTTGTATGGAGATACAATTACGTGACACTTGTGTTGTTGTTATTCTTACTTTATTCTATGACTTTAGAGAGATCCCTCATGCACGTGAGCAACCTGATCATTTCGGTAAGTACACGTACGAATGTCTTTGTGGCTAGATCGGCTAACAGGCTTATGTACATATGACACCTACGACTTATCTTTTATCATGTCAGGTGCTATGCCTGGCCCTTACAGGTTTAAGGCCTTAGGCTTGTCGGAAGCCCATCAACTCGAATCGTAGAGATATTTCGTTGCCTTCATCAAACTTGATCACATCAGATGTTGATATGGATGTTATCACACTTACATAAAATATACTAATTAATGACTAGTAACTAAAATCAAATACATGATCTTATTGCTGATTAGAAATTTAATTAAGAAGTGAATGAATTGTGAGGATGATTCATATAATTAATGTATGTATAATTTGTCATCTACCTTCTTTCAAAATAGGATAAAGCAACAAATAAACAAATCTCAAAGTAGAAGTTGGCGTTATGTACCCACTACATGCACTGCATCTAATTAATTAATAATAAGATTAAGTCTCTAATCCAATAGACATCAACTCAATTAATGAGCTCAAACAAAATCCATAAGATTTGGTTGCATCATTCTTGCTACACATCTAATTTAAATATAATAATAAAGTGAATTAAGGAGAAAATAAATGGGTGGTTATAAGATTAGGTTAAAGGAAACTTCAATCCAATATCCAATTTGTTAGCATTTGATTAGTTTAGTTAATCTCTTGGAGGTAGTTAGAAGAAAAGAGATAGCAGAATGTTGATGATGTAGCCAGACAGACATTTTAGTAAATTATAATTTGTGAGCGTGCACACTATATACTATAGTACTAAGTTATTTGGTATTAGGTATAGTTCCTCATAAAAAATACTTTTATTTTGATTCCAAATGTTACATGATATATATAGTTCCAATTTTATTAAAAACCTTGTTTGTTTATTAAGAAAAGAAAGATTGTCTGTTGATAAGAATTTTATTATAAACTATAAAGTTTTGTATGTGTGTGTTGCACAATGATTTAAGATTAAGATATACTAAATCACGCAATTTAGGTGAGTTCCCGACGAGGTGATATGTTTCTGACGCTGCACACGAGGAGATTAGAAGCGGATCACCTCCAACGTAAAACACTTCAGTCAAAATTGTAATTCTAACTTTTTAGTGTCTAAGTGGATAAGCGACTTTTGTTTAAGACACTGCTAATTAATGAATGATCAATTATTAAGCTAGAGAAATAAAAAGTTGTTTACTTTCACATGAATGCTTTTCTTATTCGTTGTTGTTATATCAACATTAAAACGAATTTTTATGAAAAAATTATTTGATTTTTCATAGATTTATAGGTTGATTGTGTATACATTTTCATTGTGAAATCTTAAATGTTTATATATTCATATAGTTGTATTGTGAAAATTCATACGAAATAGAGCATTGAAAGCCGCGGTAGAAAAAAATTATGTGATGCTAGAAATTATATTTAATGACATAAATGATTAAAACATACCGAAATTATATGCAAACCGTGTTGATGCATGGGTTGACAATCTAGTTTAAATAACAAGACTTCGAATATTCTTACCACTTGTTGGCGTCTTAGGGATAAACATGTGATAATCCTTATAATTTCCCTATGTGTAGAGTTGATATTGAGCATGACTCGCATCTATTTATGTTTAGTCTTTATCAAGTGGGGTAAATTATAAGTGGTAGCTAAAAAACTATTTTGCACATCTATGTACCCAAACTATCAATAACGTTTCAAATTAGTACCCAGTGACCTACAATAGCAGGTTTAGCCCAAGTCAACGCTGGTCAACACGTATTTGACCAAATTTGACCAATTTTTTTGTTGACCCTATTGATCATTAAATATCAAGGGTAAATTAGACTTTTACTTCCAACGCTGGTCAACGCTTATTGTAAAAATCTTTGCTTCACAGTCCAATTTGCTTCTCATAGATCAAACGAGCTACTCATGCAATTGCTAGGAACGCGTTATCAAATGTTAGGTTCTAGTTCTTTAGTGCTACTCATGTAAGGATTCAATTTCAAATTCTTAATCAAGCCTCTTTGTTTCTCGGCAAAGAACAAACATGGGAGAGACAAAAAAACATGTATAATTACATAAAATAATATATTTACGATAGCTAAATGAGTATTAGGCTTTAAAAAAGCAAGGTTGTGGGTTAATATCGTGTTGGTGAGAATGACGAAAACCAAACTGAAATAATTTTGTTGAAATCTCTTTATGTCATTGTCATCCGACTTGTTTTATCATATATACAATTTAACCATGATATTTTTTTTTGGTGAAATTTAACCATGATATTTTTTTTTGGTGAAATTTAACCATGATATTTGCCATATGGTTTGAGATAAAATTCTATGAATCAATGAAAAATACGCATTATGGACATCAGATTGATGTAAACGCCAATTGCAAGCGGAACTAACAACTATCAAAACTCGCACAGTGGCAACTTTAGCTACATGGCTAAAGGATTCATAATGATTGTTACATATTTAATCCATTGAACTAAAAGCTCGAGCTAATAGTTAAATCTCGATAACATGTTTTATATTAATTTCTGACACACACAGGCTCACGTGAATGCTCCTTTGACTTGAAGCTTGCACAACACAAGTCTATCCTAGCTACCATGTGTCTTTAATTCACCAATAAATGAGGTTGTCAGGATTTGAACTCAGAATTTTTCAATGATAGAGGCTCTGATACAACATTTCTTAACCGATTGAACCAAAAGCTCGAGCTAATAGTTAAGACCCATTTTTTTATGGCTGAATTGAATTGGACTGAATTTGTTGAACTGAATTGGCTGAATTTAGAAGAAATTTTACTGCAATTTGCTGAACTGAATTTGGATGAATAGAACTGAAATGAAACCGACTGAATTTTGCTGAAATAAGCCAAAAAGAACATGAGTCCAACAACATGTTTTATATTAATATCCGACAATATTCAACACCTTAATTTATTTTTTTAGTATTCACTTTTGCAATCATGAGATTCGAACCCATTACCACACACTCTTTTAAGGAATGTAATAATCACAAAGGCAATTGTTTGGTGGTTTCAATGCCATAAATTTGTAGTAAATGTGAATCTAGGAGAGGGATCCACAAAAATTAATTTTTGAATTAACTGTATCGATTTTGATTTTAACAAAGTTACATCTAAAAACACAATTCAAATAGATTGTCAGAATAGTAGTCTTTTACTTGTTTGTAGGAATTCCAATTTTTTTCTAATGAAATCTGAATAAAAAAGAAAAAAAGAAAAAAGAAGGAAATATTAATTTTGGAAACAATTACCAGAATAGATCCATTGGATTACACTTGCCCTGATAATGAGGTATATCCATTTAGATTCATTATACACATTCATCTTTTTTTTGAGCAGCAAGTCATAAGTTTAAATTTGGACAGCTTTCGATTGATATTACTTTGCTATATTTCAAAGTAACAAACTTTCAATGCCTCTATAAGTTTAGAATTACTTTTTCTAAATGAATGTGCATTTGTCTAAGATAGTACTAATTGCATTCTGGTTTATTCTGAATGTGCATTGTTTGGAAGAATTCTTCCGATGCTAAGGAGCATCGAAAAATAGACACGAGAATAGTCTCAAATATATGAATATATACATACATATACATTCTTTGGACATTCCAAAATGTCATACTGAACTGGTGTTGAAAGAAAGATATTTTTCATTTGAAATTTGGAAGAACTTTAAGTAAAAGTATATCTAATAATGCTTGAAAATAATAGGAACAAATTTTACCATGTCATATAGATTTACATTTACTAAAAAAGGATATGAACTATAAGAGTATCTTATCATTTGGTTAATGAATGACTATTCAACTAAATTAATGGTAAACATGAGAGTCACATGTTGAATCTTCCGTATGACTAAGGATGTTTATATTCCATAAAAGAAAATGGATGTTTATATTAATAAAATATTTGGAAAACGATTGGTGCTTGCTTGCTTGTAAAGTAAAGTCTTCAAAAGTTGTATACGTTACCCTTGAGTTTAAACAAATCCCACAACCTCATCAGTTTAAACAAATCCCATTGATTATATGTAATGTAACTATGTGTCTTGCAATCTCTTAACTGTTTGCTTATGTTAATTTCGGGTATTTTCAACATTAATTTGTTTGTTATCAAGATTTGAAATTAGTGTCCGGGACAACCATATGGAGCTTTCATTCGGTGTTTTATGTTCGTGCCTGTGTTGTCTGCCTCACTCCTCGCATAGCTAAAGCTACGAGCCTTGAGCAATCTTCTTAGTTTCTAAGTGCGCGCGACTAGTTGAAGCTAATTATTGAGATGATAATGCACTTGAATTTATGAGTTTGGTTTGATTATCTATCAATGTTACCGGCTCGAACTTTATACTTAGATGTTTCTATTGCAAACAAGATGGCTTGTACTTTAGGTAACGAAGCATTATCAGTCAAATTTCACATTCTAACCTTTATTGGTTCAATGTTTAGTCTTTACGCTGCATAAATGAAAGACAAATGAAATCAGTGGTAGAGTTAGAATTCACTAGCAGCGGGTAGTCTTGATGTTAAATATATAATTTTATTTTTTTTGTAATTAAATATAAAACTAAATATTTTACACTGTTTTCATATATTGTTTTAGCATTTTTAACGATCAAGGAGTGCTGTAGCTCCCTAAATCCAATTCTAAGTGAAGTTAGCTTAAAATTGAAAGTAAGAAAATTAGAAAACCAATTACCAATAATGTAATATGATTCCAAAAGCAGGAGAGAGAAAGAACAAGACAAGGAAGGGTGTAATTCGATTTTGATGTAAATGAAAATGGAAAACAGCAAGCCAAGCCAAGGAGGATCACATAGAATAGAATCTCATCTTCTATAAAATTCCACGTGTCAGTCTATATGATCGGCATCCATAAAAATTTAGTACCTGCTAAAACGGTTTTCCTGAAAGTCTCTTGTCTTGAAATCCTAACCCTAGCTTTTCCAATTTCTAAATTCGACTCCCTGAAATTCGTTTCCTTTTAATACATTCATTCATACCCTTTTGGATTCCATTGCATGTTGGTGGATTGTGAGCTTCAGATTGTGATCTGTAGGGTTTGAATTAGGGGGATGGCGGCTAAGAAGGCCTGCCAAACCTTTTCCAAGACATTCTTAGAGGAAGTACAGAGATGGGGTTCGATGAAACAAAATGGGGTAAGCTTGAGGTACATGATGGAATTCGGGTCAACCCCAACTCCCCGCAATCTCCTCATTTCTGCTCAGTTTCTTCATAAGGAGCTGCCCATTCGGATTGCCCGCAGAACTTTGGAGCTCGAGACTCTTCCTTACGGCTTGTCTCAAAAACCCGCTGTCTTAAAGGTTCTTTCTTTCTTTCTTTAGCCCCTTTTGCTTCCTTCTATATGCATATCTGTGTTACAGATGGGGTGTTTTTATGGCTCTTGTTGTTGGGAGACATATTATAATGTAAAAAATATTTTTTAATGGGTTATCTCTGAGGCGTGTTTTTGAATACGTTGACTCATAACCTTTTCTTATGTGCTTTTTGGAATAGTAACTATCATATTCAAATGTGACTCTGCATCTAAGTAAATCTTTTTTAATTCTTTGCATAGGCAAACATCATCCCTTTTTTAGCAGATCGTTTCGGTTGAAAGGTTCTCATCTTGGCCTAATTTGTGTCAAGTATATCAGATTCTTGTCGACTTTTGAGTTACCAAATGGTTTGTTTGGAAGTCAGAGATTTGTTTCCTTATAATGATAACTTGAGAAGTAGTCCTTTTGCTTTTAGAAGCAGGGGAAGAGGATTGCCAATTTCTCTGCAGTTAGCAATTATCTGAAAATTGGTCATGCTTTCCAAGATTATCACTTAACTCTGCTCTTTGCGCTTTATAGTGGTAGTTTTGGGTTTGTCATGCTTGGAAATATAATATGTATGATGTTGTGAGTTGATTTTTGAATTCTAGTGTGCATTGGCTAGGGTAGTGCTAATTGAATGTTACCTTGCTTATATTAAGGTGCGAGATTGGTACTTGGATTCTTTCCGTGATCTGCGATCGTTTCCAGAGATCAAGGATTCGAGTGATGAGTATGAATTTACGCAAATGATTAAGGCAATTAAAGTCAGGCATAACAATGTGGTTCCTACAATGGCGTTAGGTGTTCAACAATTAAAGAAAGGCATTAGTTCAAAGATTGGGTATGAAGATCTTGATGAGATTCACCAGTTTTTGGATCGTTTCTACATGTCTAGAATTGGGATCCGAATGCTCATTGGTTAGTCCTGACCTCCTATTGTCATATAAAACATATATATCTGTTTTTTTCACCAAGCAAGTTAGATTCTTATCAACTTTGTTATCTTTATTTTGTTCAATTTTGCTCAGGGCAGCATGTGGAGTTGCACAACCCCAATCCGCCTCCTCATTGCATAGGTTATATCCATACAAAAATGTCTCCTGTTGAGGTAGCACGCAATGCCAGCGAGGATGCCCGCTGTATGTGCTTACGAGAATATGGCTGTGCACCTGAAGTTAATATTTACGGTGATCCCAGCTTTACATTCCCGTAAGCTGCTTTTTCTCATCCAGTTTTAATTTGTCCTTTTCTCTATTTACTGTCGTTTTTTCTAAACGAAGAAAATAAAATGCTTTCTTCAAATTGCTTGATCTAATTATCTAATTCTCCCATAAATCACTTTCTCTCTCACAAACCAGCGCACATAGAACACCCGACAAGATATTGATATGAACTGCTGTTACTCAAACATTTGTTTTGATATTTCTGGACTTCATTTTGCTCAGACTAGACCTTCAATTCTCTTCTCCTTGATTTGTGAATACTTACTATGATATCCGCCATTTTTACTTTCATCTGCTTGTGTAACAGCTATGTTCCGGCTCATTTGCATCTTATGGTGTTCGAGTTGGTCAAGAACTCATTGCGTGCTGTTCAAGAGCGTTACATGGACTCAGACAAAGTTGCTCCTCCTGTGCGTATAATAGTTGCAGAAGGAATCGAGGATGTCACTATCAAGGTATTACCATCTCCCTTTAGATGTAAGCCCCATTTTTCTTTGTATTGTGACCCAATTAAGAAATTGATCTGATTGCTCTCATAGGTTTCAGATGAAGGGGGTGGTATACCTAGAAGCGGACTTCCCAAAATTTTCACATATCTTTACAGTACTGCCAGAAATCCATTGGATGAGCATCAAGATCTTGGTACTTCTGATTCGGTGATAATGGCTGGATATGGATACGGGCTTCCGATCAGTCGTTTGTATGCCCGGTATTTTGGAGGTGATCTGCAGATTATATCTATGGAGGGATATGGTGAGTATCAATCGTATAATAATTCATTTAGAATGAATCAGACAGTTGTGTTGCTGCTGAAACCGAAACGCATTAGTAGTATTATGTCTCCCTTTGTGCCATGTAAATGCAAAAAAATTGGGTCAATCTCTGGGAAGTTAGCATAGCAAAACCCAGGCTGCATCCGATCCTATTTGTAGGCTTAGGAGCATTAGAGAGAGAACAGCACATTATTTTTCTTTACTTGTTTGTTACAGTTGTGGATCTATGAGAGTTAAGTTCCATTGCTGATTTGAGCTGTTGTGAATGCAGGGACCGATGCATACCTTCATTTGTTACGATTGGGAGATTCACAGGAGCCTCTGCCGTGACTTCTCAACATATTAATTTCTAAGGATTGAGATTTGGAAACGACGAGTGATGTAAAAAAGGATACTATGGTTATCCTGTTAATTGTTCAGTCTAACAAATTGGCACTCTTACGTACGTTCAGAAGATGCTTTTGTATATTCTTTCAGAACATGTTTCTGTATATTCTCTCAAGAGCTATCAGATCACTTTGTATTAAGGGTTCGTATTGCAATTTTCTTTCCTTGGTAATAATATTGTTGGATTTCTATGATTAGTCCAAGACAGTTAAATTTACTTGAACTAACACACAATAACATCACTGGGTTAACAAGTTGAGCTTATGAATGATTCATGTCCTTCATGATAGCTGGACGTAAACAAAAACGAAAAGTAACCACTGTTAGTACTTAGGCTAAAACAAATGATCATCAGTAACTTGGTAAATATTGAGTTTCAGAGTAGAATAGACTATTCAAAAACTTGACAATTCACATACTTTATAATGCGTTAAATTGGTCATGTCCCTACGAACAGAAGGTATTGACGTTCCTATAAAAAATTAGTCTAATTTTGTTCAATTACATTAAGAAACTCCTCTCAACTTAAACACATAGTCATACATGGCTTAAGACCGATTGGGTAACTTTCTATCTGGTGAGATATCGGATAATTTATAACAAAATGATGCGGTTAAACAACAAAAATATCCCTCTTATGTAACTGGCACACCATCCCAAAATCATTATGGACTCTGAAACTGCAAAATGGTAAAGTGCTAAAAGACCACAAATCCAGCCAGCAACATACCAATCCTTGGCAAGAGTATGTTTAAGTTGGGTTTTGAGTAAGTTGTTAGGATGAATGGGAGGTAGATAGAGGCCGTCAACAAGCTGTGAATTCGTAAACTGGGAGTTTTGGAGTCCATGAAAGCCCTATAACTATCACTATCACTGCCTTCTTTTCTTCCATACCAACCCTCAATCACTAACTCCAATTAAATACATTAGAGACTGATATACCCAATCTACAAACACCAAACTTAGTTGGGTCTAGTAATTCAATTTTAGCTTGTATTAGTTTACAAAACTACCATTGGTTGTTTTTCTTTATCAGTATAGACATTATAACATGTACCAAAAAAAAAAAGTATAAACATTATAACGTATTTTTTTGCTTAGGCTTTGAAATCATAATTTTACTGATATTTATCCTCTTGTTTCTCTGGGTATGATTAGCTATTCAGAGATTGCACAACATACCATTAGGGAAGGAGAAAGGGATTCAAAAGAAAATAAAAATCCATTAGCAATGGAATTATCAGATAGGGGTATACAAAAGGGGGAACTACAACAACTTTTATACACTATTCTCCCAATTACAACTCCGATAACCGCCTACATCCGTCTAAATTTCGCATCTAATCACTCGTATTATCATCAAAAAAATGATGATCGTCATCTTCCTCTTCTTCTTCCTCCTCCTCATCCTCGGTGCTACCACTGGGATTAATATCCAGGGGTTCCATATCAGCCATATCCATTAGCTCAAGACTACCCCTTTGAAATCCATCTTGATAATCAATATAATCATTCTCACATCTCTCTTCATATGTCCCTCCATTTTCATTGTGGAAGCATTCCTTTAGCCATAGAAAAAGAAGAAGATTAACAATAAGCTTTTTTACCAACATTCGGTGTTACAAAGAATCTCGGAATTAAAAGATACCTCATCCTCTTGGAAGGAATTCTTCTCTGTTCCTAATATCCAGTCACTTAACAAGCGTTCAGGCAACGGACCATCAACCGATGTTGAGCTTCCCCACCTTTTCTTTAGCTGGCATTCCCTAAGCCGCAAGTTGTAGTGCACAAAGACTAGATCCTCCGATCTTTTCTGAGCAAAACGATTGTGCCTCTGGCTGTGGATGTGATCGTATATGCTCCAAGAATGTTCACAGGCAAACGAGGAGCATGTTTGACTCAACAAGCGCACAGCTATACGCTGCAGTTCTAAACAGCTTATCCCGTGTTGTTGCCACCATGCAGCTGATATGGCAAAATTAGTAACATGAAAACAAAAGCATCACATCTACGATCCAAACGTTTTTCTCAACGACAATATTATAACATGCCAGACAAATGTATCACCTGGGTCAAGCTCTATTCTTGTACTAATTGCCAATTCGGTCCCAAAATCTCCTTTTGCAGAATTATATTCAGAAATCTGAGATATTATGTGAGAGCATTGTTAATAATGCAAATAGAGGTAGTCCTAACTAAGAACATTTCTAACGTAAAGTTGTTACCTGTTTGGATGCGGAAATCTGTCTCATGTTTTCTGGCTCCAGCCGGTGGATGCATTCGTTAAGTCCACGCATTACTTCTGAAGTCTGCAATTACACGTGTCAAGAGACGTGAACTAGTACGTCAAATAATCAGATAAACAAATTCAAATACTGATTGCCATATCTCGTACCGCCAGAAAGTCGGAACGATATCTGTATGATGGATTCAGAAAATAAGCAGCCATGTACAAAGGATGGAGCAACCATGAGTTCCAGTGTTTCTCAAGCACGCTCCAGAAAGGACCATATTTGCGACCATCATCCCCATGAACGGATTTGATTGCAAGCTTTGCCCTACACATGTCATTATATATATATGGCATAGACGGAAGTTCACCGCTATCAACTTTTTGAAGTACTTCCATTACTGGAGCTACTGATTTGCTTGCATGTTGAGCCTTCTTCCAAAATGTAGCACTTGCTACAATCTTCTCCACTTCTTTACCCTCATCTGATTTCGAGAACCTAGAGGAAGCCCATTTACTCGACTGGAACATTCTTTTCAAACTAGTCTTATGGTCAAGCAAGCTTTGTAAAGTAGCAAAGCTAGAGGTGCACCGAGTAGTGCCTGGCTTTAGAAGTTCCTGCCCTTGGGTAAATTCTTTCATAAGATTCAACAACCAAATGCAGTTGTAGATCAGTTTGGTGATTTTTTGGCCTTTCATCATGCATTCTGATACACATTTGATCTTTAGCAAATCTTCAAGCATTTGATCAATACAAGACGAGGCACATGGCGTCCAGAATAAATTACTTCTCTTTTCTTCAAGCATCTTTCCAGCAGCCTTGTAGGTAGGAGTATTCTCTGTGATTACCTACACGAAAGGTTGGAACTATAGGAGTTAGACATGAATAAATTCAATTACAACTAAGAATGCAAACTACACGTAAATGAGCACAGCCGGCACATACCTGCACCACATTTTCCTCGCCCATCTCTTCCACGACTTTGTCCAACAGTTTAAACAGACTCGATGCATCTTCCAGCATATCACTAGCGTCAACTGAAGCGACAAAGTAAACACCGTGTGGACACGAAACTAGAAGATTGATAAGTGTCCTACCCTCAATATTTACCCAACTATCAGCCATTATAGAACAACCAGTGATTGCCCAGGATGCCTTGTACTCAAGCAGGTAGCTTTTTATAGTTGCAATTTCCTCCTGTAGGGCGCGGCCAGACATAACCTGGCTTTGAGGAGAAACCAAACCCTGCCCATACTGACCAACCAATTCCAGCATCTTATGGAAGTAAAGAGAGTTTGCAGCCTGTAACGGAACTCCTGCATGGTAAAAGAATTTGCAAATTGCAGAAATAACTTCCTTGCGAGATTTTCTGCTAGACTTGGATCTCACTTTTACTTGTTTGCAGGATGATGGTGTCAGACTATGGGGTGTATTCATAAAAACCGAGTCCAATCTTGATTTCTTAAATAATGGTTCAGAGCCATTGCTGGAAGTCATCCCCTTGTAAGTCAATCTCAAATCTTTCCCCAGTCGTTTATCGCCAATTAGAAGCCTTTCCTTGCCCTTGTGAAGCATGACATTTTCTACTACTTCGTCTTCTTCTTCATCATCTTCATCATCGGGAAGTTTACATAGTCCCAATATTGGCTTGGAATCAGGTTGTCTTGGTCTCCGGCCAGTTCGGTGCCATTTCATATTATCTTTCATTTTAAGGTACACATCTTCCGGAGCATTTTTGCAAGATGCTACTTCACCAGGAATTCTGGCTAAATGTTGTTTAAATCGGTTAATACCTCCACTAACTACTTTCTCACAATAATTACACTTGACCTTTTTCTTCTTCTCATCCTGAGCAACACCGTGTTCCCATCCCGGATCAACATATCCTAGCGACCTAGGCGTTAAACTCACAACCAAATTCCCATCACCTATTATCTGCTTCCCTTTGCTCCTAAACCCAACAGGCTCGTCATCATCATCATATGGGAAATTCAAATAAGAATGTGTATCATCTTGAGACTGTTTAGCTTTCTTACAAGAACGACTTCCCTCCAAATTTTCTTTCATTCTAAGGTAAACGTGATCCGGAGCCTTATCACAGTAAGTAACTTCACCGGATACCCGAGCGAGATGTTGCTTCAACCTGTATATCCCACCACTAACTACCTTTCCACAATAGTTACATTTCACTTTCTTCTTCTTCTCATCTTGAGCAACACCATGCTCCCATCCCGGATCAACGATTGCAGCGGAGCGGAGGGGAGCCATCAATTCAACCATTCAAAAGATGTTTCTGCAATGAGTTTAAATTATAGCTGAAATCATGACAAGAAATGCAAATAAATTGAATGTACCAATCAAAACCTTAAAAGGGTAACTATCAATTACAAAACCCTAAGAGGAAAATTAGAATAAGTTGGAAAGTTCATTAATTTAGTACAATGAAGCAAACAAAAACCCTAAAAGGGGTGCATACCTGAAAAATTGAAGAATTAGGATGTTGAGTCAACATTTAGGGATTGGATAGTCAAAGATTGGATCTTTAGGGTGGGATTTGAAAGATGAAGGATGGATCGGAGCATTACCGGGTGAAGAACGAGATTAGGGTTAGGGATCGGCTGTGTTGGAATCGCGAGTCCCGAGTTTAGGGTTGGGAGCTCAACTCGATCACAATTTTTCTGTTTTATGTTCACCTCATTATTATTTTTGTTTTACTTTACTTTATCATCAACAAATAAAATAAAATCGTTGTCCCATCTGTTAGAGGTGTTTTCGCCATTTAACGTCATAGTTAAAGATTACTATTTGTTGGATTTCTTGAGTGTTGTTCAATCGTTGGCTAGTCTGTTAGAGTTCGCCACCTTTTACACCATAGTTCAAGGTTGTTGGTTGTTGATTGACGAGCTCTATTGCGTTTATTAAACACTCGATGAGCGGATAATATTGCACATTGTTTCCCAAGAAATAGTATTTTTCTTGATTATCCGGGTAAGTGGTTATCTGCATTCTCCAAATTGATTTTATGTGTTTCTTTTTAATTACGATTTTCGCAGTGCTGATCAGCTTGATAGAAGGATTGTTGGTGATCCTTGAAGGCGAAATTGGCAGTTTTGGAAACTTTCAAGTGGCTGGCTTTGCAAGGCGTAGAGAGGGTAGTATTGGAGTCGGATTGTCTATAATATCCGCGATTAATTCTACAGTTCAAGATAATAGCGACTTTCACAATCTCGCTTATCACTGTAGACTCTTCCTAGTTCTAATAATAAATTTTTGGTCTATTTTATCCGTCGATTAGCTAATAATTTAACCGACGCTTTTACACTCGGTCATCCTTTTTATATCAATCGTATAATCCGAATGTTTTCAGTTATAGCTTGATAGAACTTAAAAATAAAAACAAAAACAAAAGATAGTGCCCGTTAACAATACTAAAGAGTTAAACGGTGCGCATTGGCATCATTTAATTTCCTTAAAAGGAAAATCTTGATTGGTTAATTGGATTTTAGTATGCATGGAATCGCCAAACACACCGGGTTAATTATCCTGACCCGGTAACTCATTTAGTATTTTTTATATGGCGACTATTAATCTTTCTTACAATAGTAGACTTTGAAGCATTACTTTTACTTTATACTTTAGCAAACGAATTCCCAAATTCTAGGAGAACAAGTGTTTCAACGACAAATATGTGATCTGAAATGTTTGATACAAGTTTCCAAGAGTTTCCATTTTCGTTTCCTAAACACGAAACCCTTTAAAATCGAAGTTTCCGTGGAACAAAAGTCAACATTTTTATGCAACATAGCATATGTTATGTTATTACCAGTAATCGTTACAAGAGCATTGACCCTTTTCGAAATGGTGAAACCGACGTCTATCTCTTATGATTATTTTCCTATTAAACACCTTCGAAATCAATTTGCTCGCTTGATGACAGTCCGTGCAAATGCGCAAATTTTTTGAGATACGGAGAGTTTCCCCACTTTTAGTATTGAGCAATCCATATGCAATGGCAAGTTTCTCACTGTGGTACCACAAGGACTTCTCCTTCTCCTCCTCATCTGCCTCATGTAGCACTTGGCTAGTGTCAGCCAAATAGCCTACTTCTTTTATACATTCCAACATCTCATCCACTTTATCATACACTTGTTCTGTTTGAGGATGATTTCTTCCCCCGGAAACAAACTCGTTTACGCTACCTCCTAACTCAATCATTGAACATCCAGGAGACTTCTTTATCCCTCTGTCATTCATCAACTTTCTCACATTACCAACATCTTCCCATTTGCTAGCATTGGCATATAGATTAGCCAGTAGAACATAGCGACCGCTGTTTTCAGGTTCGAGTTCGACGAGTTTCTTCCCTATTTCTTCTCCCAACTCTATGTTTCTATTGTTGTTCTTGCAGGCTCCTAGAAGAGCTCCAAGTACAGTTGCATCAGGCTTCATAGGCATTGTCTCAATAGTCTGTATTGCTTCCTCAATCATTCCAGCTCTACCGAGTAAGTCAACCAAGCATCCAAAATGTTCTCTCGTGGGTTCAATTCGATGAACTCGAGTCATATAATCGAAGTAAAACCGGCCCTCCTCTACTAAACCTGAATGAGCACAAGCAGTAAGGAGATTCACCAAGGTTATTTTATCAGGAACTACCATCTCCCTCTCCAGCTCTCTAAACATCTTGATTGCAGCCTCTCCTTTACCATGGACTGCAAGACCTCCAATCATGGAATTCCATGAAGAAATGTTTTTGCTTGTTAAATCGCTGAAGAATTCAAAAGCCTTATCCAAGCTTCCACATTTGCAATACATGTCAATGATACTTGTTGCAAGTTTCGAGTCGATTTCAATTCCATTCTTCTCAATGTAGCTATGAATCCACATTCCTTGCTCTAAAGCACCTAATCCGGTACAAGCAGACAACATGGTAGCCGCCACGAACTTGTCCAAGTTCACTCCCTCTGCTCTCATCTCATCAAACAAAGCAAATGCTTCATGGAATCTGTTACTTTTTACGTACACTGCGATCATGGCATTCCAAGAAGCAGAATCCCTTTCAGGCATCAACCGAAAAAATTCAAAAGCTTCATCTACAAAACCCCATTGAGAATACCCGGAAATCATACTAGTGAAGGAGATTGAGTTTTTGTGAAGCATTTGATAAAAAACGCGCCTTGCTTCCTCAAAAGCTTGAAACTTGGCATACATATAAATCAAGTTGTTCAAGGAAACATCATGATCTCGAAACCCCATTTTGAAAATGTGAGCATGGATCTGTTTGGCTTCCTGGATACCATGGAAGAGGCAACAAGCACGAATTAGAAGAGGGAAAGTGAAATGATTGGGCATAACAGAGTGTTTAAACAACATGTGAGAGTAAAGAAGAAAGCAATGTTGAGGTAAGTGGTGTTTGAGGTAGGCTTTAATGATGGTGTTATAAAGGAAAGCGTCGGGATGAGACATTGTATCGAACAGCTTGATAGCGTAACCAAAATCGCCATTGTTGTTTAGGGAACAGAATTTCAGGAGATGACCCATTACATGATTGTTAGTGGAAAGACCAAGTCGGATGATTTGAGAATGGTATTGTCTAACTTCACTCATGCTTGACCATTTCAATTTGGGGCTTGAAAATGAAGCTGCAAACGCCATTATCTCAAAAATACAGTCCCTTCCCTTGTTAAACTATGTCGTTTTCGGGTTAATGGTGCTAAACAAAACACGTCCAAGCAGAGTGGGAGAACATTTAATCTTTCATTTAGACACTTTCAACATTTAATCATTTATAATTGTGGCTTTTATGGAGGACAAAATAACTTTTTATAATTCACTTCTTGCCTAATCTACCAATGTCAAAAAGAAAATTCTTCATATTCAACGACTCGTAACAGAACACGTGTATTAAAGAGAAACTCTTACTATAAAAATTATATGATATGATTTTCTAATCGACCTTTTTTCTTTAATGTTCATTGTTTTGATGTATAAAAAAATCTCTAAAAACTGACAACTATTAACTTAAACTATAATTAGATCATTATTGAAAAAAGATAATTTTGCAAAATCACTTTTTTAGGTGATGATTGATGTTTATTGTTTCTCAAATTCAAGTGTTTGGATTCACAAAAAAAAGAAGAAATAGAAGGGTCACGTACATTTTGCATTCATTTTCTCGTCCTCACATATATATATGTGATCCTATAAGTTATTGAGCTATAAAATGTTATTCACAAACTCGTGTAATCGGAGTGTAAAGAAATTCATATCTTTTCTTTCCACCACAAAAGTTGTGCTTAATGTTACAAAGTCACAATTATAAAAGATTAGAAGGCTAATATATCTAAATAAAAGATGGAAGATTAGGATCTAATAATGGTTTTTGTGAAAAACACAAAATTGAGTTGTGAATGTTGAATTTGGAGGGATGGGTATGGTGAAATGATGAAGGTTTGTCCGAATGTGCATCTCCTCCTCCCTATCCGTAACCGTAACCATAACCATAGGGTAGGAAATTGGGTGGTGAGAGCAAGAGGGTGGAGACAGAGATGGATGAATTCTCCGAGAGCAACAATGGAGGTTGGAAGTGGTGGGAAGATGGTTGTGGAACTGGTGGGAGCTTTTAATGAGCTGACTCAAAGGATGAATGTGGTTTCAACAAGCTCTTCCCGTATACTTTTCATGGCTCTCAAGCTTTCAATTCCTATTCTTCATAACTTACCTCTCTCCGCCGATGGCCGCTCTCCTCTCTCCAAGGCCTTCTCTGTCGCTCTTCTTCTTGCTCATCTTCAGGTCCCCCCTCTCCTCTCCTCTCTTCTTTATCACTTATCACTATTAATTTCACTCATAAAAAACACTACTTTATGATATTATGCTCCATTCTAAGTTTCTCACTTTTGTTATTCATTCATTTCATGTTAAAGGAAATGGCTTTCTATCAATAACAATCCATTAATCAAACTCTCAAATCCGACTATTACTAGTTCATTTCAGTAATTTTCAGTAAATGCACTTCAATTCGTTCAATAGTTTTCAGTTCAGTAAATTTCAGTCATAAAGAACATGACTTTATGATACGATCCATTCAAAGTTTCTCACTTTTGTAATTGATTGATTTGATGTTAAAGGAAATGACTTTCTATCAATAACAATCCGGATAGCATCATGCAGTCGAACTGTCAATTTCGACAACTTCGTGAAATCCTTACAAATAAGTTTGTATTTTCACTTAGTCTAATGCAGTTCAAAGTTGACAGCTTTATGCGTATCGAAAGCTTTGAAGATGCTAAAAGTTTAATAAGTTTGCAGATGGATGCAGAAGTTATTTCAGCTAGCATGTTGATGCACGTTTTCGAGGCTGGTGCGATATCCATAAAGGAAATTAGAGATCAAATAGGTACTGGTACTGCTCATCTACTACACGAATGCTTACGTGTGAACAACATACCTTCAAGAGTTAATGTTTTGGATGATGACACTGCTGCTGCATTGAGAAAGTTCTGCCTTACTTACTACGATATTCGGGCTGTAATTCTGGACTTGGCTCGAAAGCTCGATATGATGAGGCATTTAGATCATCTGCCTAGATATAAGCAGTTAATGTTGTCTCTTCAAACTATGATGATACATGCCCCCTTGGCTCATGCTGTTGGAACCACGTACTTGTCGTTGGAGCTTGAGGATCTCTCCTTCCGCTACCTCTTCCCATATTCCTACCTCTATGTGGATACGTGGTTACGTAGCCATGAGACTGGGAATAGGCCTCTGATAGATGTTTACGTGGATAAGCTCCGTCAGTCCCTTAAAACTGATCCTATCTTAGCAGAAATGGTAGAGGATGTCTCGGTTAAGGGTCGTTATAAAAGCCGGTTCAGCACTATGAAGAAGATCTTGAAAGGTGGCCGGAAGCCCGAAGAAGTAAATGATATTCTAGGCTTGCGAGTCATACTTAAGCCCAAGTCTGGAGAAAATATGTCAGAGGTGGGTGAGAGGTCATGCTATCGAACACGCGAAATTGTGCAATCTTTATGGAAAGAAATGCCACAGAGAACCAAAGACTATATTGCCAGGCCAAAAGCTAATGGGTATAGGAGCTTGCACATGGCAGTTGATGTAAGTGAGAATGACAAAGCCAGGCCACCGATGGAAATTCAAATAAGGACCACAGAAATGGACATGCTGGCGGTTGATGGATCGGCATCTCACTCATTATACAAGGGCGGTATTACTAATCCTGAAGAGGTTTGTTATCTCTTTTACTAGGTGTGATGTGTTGAAAATGTTCATTTGTGCAAATCTTATTGTTGCTACCTTTATCCCTCTCATTATACCTTTTCTTTAACTTCTTAGAAGCTGATTTTGTTGTTTGATATGTATAGGCAAAGCGGCTCAAGGCTATTATGATGGCAGCTGCTGAACTTGCCGCATTACGTCTTGGAGATCTTCCATCGGCTAAAGATATTGAGATTGACCAGAAAGAAAGAGTGTTCCGTCTTTTTGACAAGAATGGTGATGGCCGGATCAGCATTGAAGAACTTATGGAAGTGATGGAAGAACTGGGTGCTCCAGGAGAAGATGCAAGAGAGATGATGCAGCTTCTTGATGCAAACAGTGACGGTTCTCTGAGCACTGACGAATTTGATACCTTTCAGAAACAGGTAAAGCATATAGAATTACTATTCTGAAAACTTAAATGTCAAACAGAAATATTCTATCCAGGTTCCTTCCCGTTGATGTATACACAGAAGTTTGTGTAGATACACACCATAAAAGTCATTTCTGGTTTTCATATCAGTATATCGTTTTTACAGGTCGAATTTATGCGGGCTTTAAGGGACAGAGATGATCACTACAAGACTATGCTAAACGAAAAACTTGAAGTATCAGAAGACAGCGGCTTAGTTCAGGCATATGGCACGGAACTGAGCAATGGGTTTGTAAGATAGAACCATTTAATACATAAAGGTATGCATAAAGACACCATTTCACGGTGTAAACAATCTGTATTACTTATTCTTTATTATACACATTCATTCGCAGTGGTGCATATATTTGTATACTAGGTTGTGGAGTGCTTTTTCTTTGCACAAACCTTTACTCTGAACGATAATAATATGTTAAGAAAAGCCATATACTTGTAGATTGATCCTAATACAAGTGTACATAGTACGAACGGTTTCTCCCGTTAGGTATAGGAATTGTAATATCTGTTCTGGTATGAATATGAAGTGGACTTTCTTTTGCACAAATACAAGTATAATGCTTTGCTTTATCTCCATGTTATGCACAACTATAGCAGGCACATCGATTTCCAAAACAGATGAATGCATTACCAATTTGGGTCCTCCCAACTAATAAATTAGATTAAATATGTGATTTACTTATTCAAATTAGTCGTGAATTATTTGTAGTTTACTTGTTTTTTTGTATTTCTTGAATCCGTGTTTGTGAAACTTGTTAATCAACACTCCTTACAAAACCATTGTTGGATTAGCTCCGTTTCGGGCTATCCTTAAATACTGCAACCATTCATTGTATTCTCGAATTGCCTACAACCGTTCCATTACCCCCAGAGGAGTGATATATACCGCTCCATAACACCCAGATCCAACATCATTATTAGCATCTAAGAAATTGTTGGTGTACTTGTTAAGCTCATCAAAATAAAAGCATCTGGCTTCTTTTAAATTAGACACACGGGATACTTGAACATGAAAGTATATTAATACACAACATGGTTAGTTCTAAGCAAATGAATCCAACGGCCACCATTTAATTCTTTCTTCATCATCCTCTGTGCTCTAATAGGTTAGCACATCTGTGGGTATCCCATAAAACATGTGGAAGCAACTTCTGAAATTTTGACTTTTGGACCCTAAACTAATTTGGTGAGATTTAGGCCCGGTTCTTTTTGATTGAATTGAATTGAATTGAATTAAACTGAATGATATTGAATTGAACTGAATGCTATTGAATTGAATTGAATTGAACTGAATTGAACTGAATTTACTGGACTGAGTTAAAAATTTATAATTTAATATTGTTTATATATGATACTGAATAATTTTTGTGCTGGCAGAGTCAAAAAATTTATAATTTAATATTTGTAACACTTAATAAAGTTTTAACTGATTCTAAGCTAAGAATTAATTAAATAATATTAACACCTAATAAAGTTTTAACTAATCCTAAGCTAAGAGTTAATTAACTAATATTAACATCCCATATTAACTCCCAACTCCCAACAACCCATATTAACATTCGTCATTGAGAATGAAAGTAAAAATGTCATTTGGACAATTGAAGAAAAGGTGGAAGGTGTTTTACAATATGTCTCAAATGTCAACAAAGTATCAAATGTCGATCATTGTTTCTACATTTACGCTTCATAACTTTATAAGATTGTGCACACTTGGAATACCAATTACACAATATGGTCCAAATGTCAATGGAAGAGTAGATTCAGATATATTTAGTACAAACCGAAAAAATGCCATGTTAGTAGTACGGAATGGTATAGCGCAACAAATTTGGCAATCACGACGGCTAGCGGAAAATGAAGAGCAATTAAATGATGAAGATATTGAAGAGAATGGTTAAAAAAATATATTTATGAAATTTACTGAACTGAATTGAATTATTGAAAAATGTTGAATTGAATTGAATTGAACTGAATTGAATAGTATTGAATTGAACGATATTAAATTGAACTGAATTGAATTGAAATATGTTGAAATTAAATCAAAAAGAACAGGGCCTTACTTTCAAAACTTTGATTTTTGCTAAAATGTACTGCCAAGTTTGCTTGAAAGCAAAAAATTGAAGTTTCAGAGGCTAAATCCAATAACTCAAATCCAATGTAAAATTATTGTTTTTCCTTTAAATCCATAAAAAAATATACAAGGCAGTAAAAATAATTGTACAAGTTTAAGGTCACCTTCTTGGCTGGTTTCATATCATTAAATCAAGCTCAGAAATCCTTAAATAGGATATTACAAAACTCTGTCACCTGACCATTATTATCCAGCTCATCACTTCTTCATCAAAACCTATAAATTTATCCATCAAATTGTGAATTAACCGATTTTTTCAGGCTAACAGTATAAATGACATAATCAAGTAATACTTGGAGTTAAAGGACATATCGAAAGCACCGATTATCAATTAAATCTTAAATTTATCAATTTTTATCCGACGTCAATGCGCAATATAGAGGAACACTGAATTTAAGGTCAGAAATCTTCATCATTTCTCGTTCATCATGAGCCATCCACAAAATATGCCACAGAACTCCAGTATCGATATTAGACAAATTCCGGTATAAGTATGAATTAGAGATACGAGATTATCCATATCTAATTTTGCCCGACACCGATGCCACAACATAAATATCATAATCAGAAATCCACATCTTTTATTCATCAAAGCCACAACATAGATATCATAACGAAGGACATTGAATCAAGCTAAGAAATCCTCATTGCTTGTATATCTTGAACCATGTAAAATATTATCCATCAATTCGTAAAGTGATATGATTTTTTCTGACAATCCCACACCATCAAATAGGATCCAATCCTGCCTAAAATTCTTCAAGCATTACTATTCATGGACATGTATAGTGATATTACAACCCATGACAACAAGGGACAATTATTCGTCAAATAGGATATGTCAAATCGTAAATTAATCGTATGTTTTTAGGAAATCGATGCGACAGTATAAACATCATAAGTAGTGATATATGGGATAAAGCTTCGAAACCATCATAATTAGTTCATCATAGGCCATATACATAATTCTTTTGTGGGCTTTTCATCACTAATTATTTTCTTCTAAAAAGGGATAGTTTATATATAGCCTTCACACATATAGCGGACAGCCATGTATACATTAGAACACTTGACGAAACTTACAGCATTTAGTCATTGATTGTGATTGAGACTTACTATTCACTATTTGATTTTAAAATTTACGTCTATGAATCAAATATAAAAAGCCCCTATAGAAGATGGGTGATAAGCTCGAATTTGACTATGATATATGGTTGATTATTCATGTATTTAGGGGCCAATTAGACTATATTGTATATATTTGGTGTCTAATAATTGTATTTTCAGTTTTAAGAGAGCTTCAAGGACATTTTGCTGAGAAAGCAGCCTGCCTGAGTGAACAGTAGAGGTCACATCAGAAGAAAGGAGGGGTAAAATTGCCGGCAGCTTGGGAGAGAGAGTGTTGCAGTGGAAGTGATGTTTTGCCGTTCAAAAGGAGTCTCTTGTCTTGCAAGAAGAGATGTTTTAACAGCTGTAATATAAGAAGTTTCACTTTATTAGCTGGATGTTGTACTTTGGTACTTTTAAGTAGTTTTTAATTGCTGTTCTCTTTCTTTAAGTAGAACAATTCTGAGGAGAGAGGATAATCTTCAATTATCACCTCTTAGTATCTGTTTTTCTCATAGCTTTTAGTATCTTTAATTTCTTTAGATTCAGTAGTTGAGCTCCTTCAATGGAGTTCGTTGTAGTTAATGTTTTGATACTCGCCATGTGTGAGTAGTACTCTCTACGAGCTAAACCAGCCTTTGGGCTGGTGTTGTAAGTCTCCTTATCTCTTTAATTAATGAATGAATGTTGTTTCTATTTGGTGTTTAATGAAGTTCTGTAGATTTCAGGTCTTAAACTGCCTGTTACAGTATGCATAACCGACATGACCATTGCTTTTATGTATGCTTGTTCTTTAAATAAACATATACATCTGATATGAACAGTTGAATGATGTGTATCAAGGGTTCTCATGTAAATGAGATGTTACTTCGTGCTTCATCAAGTAGTAAAGCATCCTGAAAGGCCTTTAGGGTGTGAGTAATACTTAGTAATTTGGGAATATGACCATTTGAACCAAGTTAGCTTAAAGTAGAGACCTTGACAGAATAGTTATAAACATTCATGAGTTAAGAAAGGAGAGAAGGGAGGTTGCAATGCCAGTTCCCCGTTGTGTTTAGCTTGTTCCTTTTAATATCTTGTTATAAATCATCTTTGATCATCATTTACTTTTTAGATCTGTCTTTAGTAGAGTTTCCTAGTTCAGATAACAATCAATCAACCTCAAATCCATGTTTTTAATGTTACTTGCTACGTAAACAGACTGTTCCATAGGTCTTTTCAGTAATCTTTTCATCTCAATCCCTGTGGAGACGATAATCTACTTATCATTTTATTACTTGTACCTAGTATACTTGCTAGAAGACACATCCAAGGGTAACAATGGGAGAACTGAAGGAAGTGAGACATACCGGATATTCTGAGACGCGTAGCAACAGTCGTCAAGTCAGCTTTCCATCTCGGTTAACTTTTTCAATTGATCTGAAGCTGAAGAAGAGCACTTTGTTTTTCCAGTTGAGTTGGATTTACATTGTAAAAAAGTGGTAAAATTGAGTGTCCATTAGTTTGGTTGCATAGTAGGTTGAGAAAATGATAACAGAAATGAAAGTATCTTGAATAAGTCTCAAAAGGGAAGGAGGTATGAATGAAGGTGTTTTTAGAACACAAAGCATAGCATGATAGAGATGAGTAGTAAATTATAACGAGTGTCTTCCCCTTGGAACAGAAGCAGCAGAAGAAGATGGCATGATGAGTTTGATGAGAAGGGTGACACAAGCTTTCAGGCTCACTCTTCAACCCCCTCAATTTGCCTCTTAAAAAGGCAGCTTCAAATCCCCAAAATGAAGGAATCAAGTAACATTTTCTTCATGCTCAAACCCATAATTTTATCCCCATCTCAGTTGGGGAAGGACTGTTTTAAAGTTTCAATTCAACTTATCCTCATCTTCCACGGGATACTTCAACATGAAACGGATTTTTAGAGACGGCCATAATGCTAGTACACATTGAGTTGTGGAGGGACTGTTTCAAGTTTCAATTGAACTTATCCCGATCTTCCATCAAATAAATTAGAATCACGGATATTTCAACATGAAATAGATATCCAGAAAGGGACTATATAATGTAGTATAAACTGTGTTAGGGAGGGACTCTTTTTAGGTTCAAATTGAAGTTATCCTCATCAACCAAATTAAAAGCATAGGATAATGCAAAAGAAAATGAATCTTGATATGGGCTATATATAATGCAATATATATTGAGGGAAGGACTCTTTTCAATTTTCAGTTGAAGTTATCCTCATCTTTCAAGTAAATTAGACTCACTGGATAACATGAATCCGATATTCTAAGACGGGTTACATAATATAATATATACTGAGTGAGGCATGAACTATTTTCAAGTTTCAATTCATCTTACTTTAGAATTTGGAGTATTTAAAGTTTAAAATTATTATGTTTTAGTTGCTAATATTATGTGATTAGTTATTTTGTAAGCCTATAAATAAGCATATATCATTCATAATTAATGTGTGTTTTCCGATACTGCTTTTGCAGTATTCATATGTCAATATATGAGTTCATATTTCTCTTTAAAAAACCAACAAAAACAATTAAGCAAAACGTGCCGTATCATTAATACAAGCACATGACTACTTAATACGTCACATGACAGTGTTCTAACACTACTAATGAGGCTTTAATTGTGGTCAAAACTTTAACTTGAAAGGATTCCAATCCTTGTTCTTTTGTGTTCATTATATACTAGGCATTGTCTCTAGTTTTTCTCTTGATCTGGAAGGAATCTATTTATGGTTGAATCTTAAAAGGAATTTCATTGATCTACAGAGAATCAATATTGTTTAGCATATCTTCCAATCTTGAGTTTTGGAATAAGAATAACTGATTTCTTTCACGATAGGCATCACACTATTCTACTCGTTTGCAGATAGATCCCATTTCACAAGCTTCATACGTAAGGATCTTCATAGTTTCTTTAATTTCCAGGTGCAGTTCCAGTACAAAGAAAGATTCTAAAGTACTACCCACCCCTTTGATGATGAAAAAATTATAAATATAAATTGGGCCTAGGAGGAAAACAAAAGGACGTTTATTCCTGAACTCTACAAAAGCAAATGGCTTTCCATAGACTATATAATACATATTTACTGAAGAACAATGAAATAAACCGTGTTCAGATCGATCTCCCTTGAAGGCCAAGCTTTTGGATACCTAAAAATTGCTAATATTCACACTTTGGAGGTCAACAATCCCGGACAGGAGGGGATGCTCAGATCGTTTGACAACTTTTTACACAACTGCATTCAGACATTGGAAGAATGAGTATTAAGGGTGAAGAAGAGAATGATTAATTGCACAAAACATGCAAAAAGAGAGCGGGAGAGTACCTGTCTATAAACTGAAGGATCTCCATATGATTTTTGGAGTTCAACTACATGCAGATATGGACTAATTTCAAATACCTGATACAATTAGAAATATATCGATGAATCAAACTTTTGGTTTGCCAGCAATGAAAAATAAACATGCCTTGACAAAATTCTAGTTTACCTCTGCAGCGACCGAAAGATTGCCCAAACTTCTTTGCTCCTTGTTTTCTTGCACCACTTTCAACTGGATAATAATGATCGGCAAGAGTCAATAAAAACATATATTCATATTAACGCACTCAAATGAAATGATATATGTCTTGTAAAGAATAAAATACAAATACTAACCCGTCCATTTTTCTTCTGTATCCGAAATCCCATCTCAGTGACTATGTCTTCTATCTTCTCAAGCAAATCTTTCATCGAATGATTGGACGTAAATCTGACCTTCCTCTCAGAAACATCCTATATTGGTTCATAAATACAAACATATAATCTAGTAAATTAATATGTCAAAGATGCGAGTTAATTGTATGAAGCTAAACTACTGATATGTGGTAAATCACCTCTTTTTCAAAAAAACCAGAGAGGTCTAGACATGACGACATCCCAATCAACTGAAACGCATTTATGAGTGGAGGTGATCCTGGACTCCTTTCCGCATCAAATGGCTATACCATGAAAACAGAAAAATCTTCAAATAGTTAGTAATTGGAGCTATAAAGCACTAATAAGGGGGTGATTAGAAGCAAGAGAAATCCTGAGCTCATACCATATCATAAATTGACAAGCCTTTATTGTCATTGCATAAATCTTCTTCCTCTGATGGATCTGCAGGAGTATACTGCTTCCTAAACCATTCATCAGCTTTGATTCCCTCCATTGTTATTCTGGTAACTGGGTTTGGGTCAAGGATTCTCCGGATCATGTTTTGGGCACCCTTAGATAGCCATTTAGGAATCTGAGTGTCTCCCTTAAATATCTGAAAGTTATCAAAATATTATCTCAGTCTTTTGTTATCCAAATCTGAAGGTTTGATTACCATGTGCAAGATGATCTAAAATTATCAATACCTTTTGATATAGTACAGCAAGGTTTCTGTCATCGAAAGGGAGATAGCCAGTAAGAATCACATATAGAATAACACCACATGACCATATATCTGATGTAGCACCATCATAACCTCTATTTAAGAGAATCTCAGGAGCAACATAGTTAGGACTTCCACAGGTTGTATGCAGTAATCCATCATCCTAATAATTCACACAAATTTAGCAAAAAGTCAGCTGCCACTGCTAGAAATGAAAACATTTGCAAGCACCTTGTTTAGTAAGAAAGCATACCCTCAAATGCTGGGGTAAGGCACTGAGTCCAAAATCAGATATCTTTATATTCCCTTTTGCATCAATAAGAACATTCTCTAGCTGCAAATTCAAAATGATAACCTATTTATTTGTCAGAACATAGAAGAAATAGTTGAACGTGTTGACAATATGAGTGTCAATAAGTTAGGAAAATTACCTTCAGATCCCTATGAAAAACACCTTTGTTGTGACAATAGCTTACACCGTCGATCAACTGCTGAAAAAGCTTCCTGCCCTCGGCTTCAGTAAGCTTCCCCTTGGATGCCTGTAAGATAAAACGTGAAAGAATGTTAAAGCTAATATAACATGTTAGAACAAAAAGTTCTACTTCCATTAATGTTATAGAAAATAAAGATTGAGTAAAGATTCTCACTATTCTGTCAAACAATTCTCCCCCATTAACATACTCTAGAACCATGTAAATCTTTGATTTGCTTGCCAAGACCTACAATTTCCGCGACAGAATTATCAATACACAAGTACGTTAGCTCATAATAAGTTAACCTTATTGAAAATGTGTGTAAAAAGCAGAGCCATTTAAGAACAAATAGTGGTCAAATTGTACTTCCATCCAAAGACAATGGAGGAGGATACTGTGTGAGGTTCGTCTCGGGTTAATTTAAAAGCAGTTGGGCAAATGTTACCCCTTGTGTGGGTAAAAAAAGCTTAGGAATCCCACTCATAGATGGCATAATCTATACTTGTGTTGAACAAGGATAAGTTTAGTTATTTAGTTAAAACATAGTAATCTTATTGAAGAGGGTTAGTAATGAATGATTTGTAATTAGTGAAATGTGATAATATGGAAGAAAGGGAAAGGGAGTAATATAACTGCCGTTATTATATATGTATGTATGTCCACACAGAAAAAGAGAAGACAAAAAACAAAGAGGTGGGGTGGGGGCCTCAGATCAATAATTAGGAGTGGGAAAAGTAAAATAAAAATACAAAAAACATGGTGTCAGGTTAGAGTGAGAGAGGGCCAGGGAGGGGTATACATAATTATAATTGGAAGAGGGAGGGGAGGGGAGGGGGGTCTAATAATTTATACTACATACCACTGCTAGAATTTGAGATGCAAACAGTAGTAGAGTACAAATTAGGGATAGGGACCCATCCATCCATCCATGGTGTAGACTGTAGAGTTTGTGGTGTAATGGACGGAATAATCAGCGGCCATTTTGGCAACTAACACCAACCACATGCACATGCTTTCCTACATACCCCACCATCTAACTCATTTTAAGCTTCTCAGTCCAACATCTCATGCTCATTAATTTGGAACATAAATCAAGTTTGTTAGCGTGAGTCATCGGGCTAGACACATTCGTTTCGTTTCTTAAGAGAGGTTTGGGGTTGTGGAACATATGAATTTGAGACGTGTGTGATCTGATATTGTGTAAACAAACGTAATACTCCCTCCCTCGAGTAGTTAATTGTGTATTTATTAATAGTACTATATTGATTGAATATTAATAATAACCGTCCAAAGAAGTCAAATACGAAAATAATATAAAAAAAAGCCACATGAATTCATTCTGGGAGAAGAAGAAAGAAAGAAAGACCTCATGTAATGTAACAACATTAGGATGTTTGAGAAGCTTCAAGGTAGCGATCTCCCTCTTAATCTGCAATTTAAGAATGAGGATGAGGATGAATGAAAAAGAAAAGAAAAGAAAAGAAAAGAAAGGAAAGGAAAAGGGACCTGATCAGAGATGTTGAGGTGGATGATCTTGTTTTTGTCGAGGATTTTAACGGCGAAAGGGAGACCGGAATCAAGGTTCTTAGCAAATTTAACCTTGCCGAAATTGCCTTCGCCGAGAGTTTTGCCGAGCTCGTATTTACCCAATTTACCACCACCTTCATCCACCTTGCTCACCATTCACAATCGATGGATCACTTTGCTTATAAATATAATGATAATTATACAATTACAATTTGATTATACGATTCGATTAATCTGTTAAGCAACCAACACAGCACAAGAAGATTAGAAACTGAAAATGAGCTCAGAAATGAAAACCGTTTCTTTTTATGCTCCCATTATTCATTCGCCCTCCATTTCCCTCTTCCATAACTCTCTCTCTCTCTATATATATATATATTATTATAATCTCAATAATAATGCTTTATTTTTCAAAATGAGGTAATTAATATCAACATTAATTTATTTATTTATGGTTATCCCCGTCACGTAATCTCAATACTTTACGCTTTCACCCTTCCTTCCCCCATTTATTATAACCTTATTTCCCCCAAATCTTATCCAAATTACACCTCATTCCCTTCATTTTTTTTATTTTACCAAATTTCTTTATGGATCCAAACATTACTTTTTCCATATTCAAATTACCTTAAATCTATTTACCTTTCCAATCTCTTTTACCACCATCTCCAACATCATAATTTTACTAAATTATCATGTATAACTAAATATTAATATTATAAATTTCACATAAATCAAATACAGTTTTAATTTCACCAAAGTAGACAAGGTGCAAGTGAATTTTGGCGGTTCTACTTTTCAACTATCGTTATTGTTTTTGGTTATGTCATAATTGTTTCAGACTCGTCTGATTCTTTTATTGACTACTACAATAATGTCTATTAATTCCCCTTGAAGCTCTTTTTGTTGAAACTCTAGTCGTCTATGAAATTCTAAATTGAATTAAGTCAATTTGCTCATCTGTTAGCTCGTGGAATTAGTTTTACATTTGATTGTCTATTTGCTCGTCTATGTTTTAGTTCACCTTCCTTTTTATTTAGTGAGTTGTTTCTTTTTTATACTATCAACTTTTCAGTAAAAAAAAAATAGAAAAATTGAATCCTATTAGTATTAATTATTTGTTTCCTACTACATATTTTATAATTATTTTCCTCCCTTAATTATTCTTTTATTTTATAATCCTTTACGCCTTTTTCCTTTTCTATTTTTACCCATAATTTAGGTTGCTTGGATTTCTAGAAATCTTGGTATTCCTTGGCAATATTTCCATCTTTCGCGATGGTAGTAATTAGTAGAATAGCTGTAGATAATTCATTAATAGTCTTTTTTTTTTATCATTAAATCTTGATAAATAGATTCAAAATCTTTAATTTAAACAAATTTAGAATTTATTTCAAAGATGGATTGTTAAACCATACCAAAAAGGGGAATATAGTAATAGTATAAGAAATTGCTGAACACGAGTAAATTAAATATTGGAGTAATAGTCAAACTAGCTACTATATTCAAACAATTTCAACATGTTATCATTTTAATTTTCTATTGCTTATTACAAGAATTGTGATAAGCACTCTGTAATTAATCAGTCAACTACTCCAACAATATTAAAGGAAGATGATCAGTATAAAGTGCTCACATACCCTAACTAAATTACTAATTTAACCATTTAAACGTGTTGAAGTTTGAATCTAGATACCCATTAAATTAATTAGGTATATATACATTATATAAAAGAAGGAATAACTTAAAAAATAATACTTGTGGTTTATTTAATTTATAATTAAAAGTTAAGTCTGTGGTTTAATAGTTTGTAAATAGAGTTATATGGTATAAAAATTTTTTGCAAAATAAAGTATCTTAAATTATAATTTTACGTTTTAAGAAAGTACATTTCGTATTTTTTAAGAAAAATTTATTTTATCTATTGATGAAACATAGCCATTAATGGCATTGCCCACCCTCAAATTGAAGTCATAAGCCATATCATAAACGTTCTACGTTTTTTTTTATTTGATGGTTTATGAACAAAATTAATGTTTAAGCTCATTTTACAAATATGTAATTCAATCTGGGGATCAATATTTTGCCAATATATATGTATAAGTTGTTTAAGAGATAAAAATATTACCATAACTCAATAATATGATTACGGATACTGTATTGTGTAAAACTATTCATACCACATACCTTAATTTGCAAAAAAAAAATATATCTAACAAATACTTCTGTTTACATATCGTTAAACTACAGACCCTTATTTAAGAATTGGTAAGACATAAGTCTTATTTTTAAAATTTTCCCATAAAAGAATATATATATTTATATTTTTGCCATACGAAGAAAAAACCAAATAAATTTTTTGAAAAATGTATAAATTATAAGTGTGAATTCAAAGCTAATATAATTAGTGTTGATTTGGTTGTTCAAAATTTGATATTCGTGAAATAATTTTTTACTGAAAAGGAAATCATTCCGACAATGGTCTCCAATAAGTTAGTCAAAGTTAGATTCAGTTAGTTGGTTTTCACTGATTTGATGATATCGCATCTCTTTTAAGAATGCATTTTAAATTTACACTTGTATTAATACATTTTGAAAGTCTTAAACGATGGAATATGATCACAACGGCGTAGGTCATTGCTTAAAAATGAGTATTGGGTTCGAAAATAAAAAAGTTGAAAAGTTGCCAAAAGAATTACCATCTTGTATCCTAATTTTCAAAATATAGCAAGTTAACTCTTGCACTCATGTGGGTTACTTCCCTAATCTCACATATACAAAATGATAGAAATTTTTATTTAGTTCATGTATGGAAACTCTATACATTCTCTTACAAATTAACTAGTGATCATACTCTCTTGTGTGTGTAAAGACACATATCCAATCATATTAGATTAGATTAGAACACATCCGAATATGAACTAACGTGAATGCTACTCCGAATTGAATGTCTTTAAAACATCTTATTCTTTTTCGTCCTCGACATTTTATCTCTTAAATATTTTTATATATAAAAATTATTTGATTTCAATCTATAATTCTTTCTTGTATTTGGAGGACACATTCCCTACAAAAGTTCACACGTCTATAGATGCAATTACATTAAAAATACATAAAATAAATAAACAAATGAGAACAAAGGATCCTTTGTTATTGAATGAAATTAAGAGTCACGATTATAATCTTGATTGATTTCATAATAGTGGTTGTTATAAAAAGTAATGAAAAGATAATTATGTCACATGGGAAAGGTGACTTCCTTTTCTTCATTTCTTTCCGCATAGAATAGATTTGTAAGATAAAATGAAAATGAAAATGAAATGCCGTAATTTGATATTTGGGAAAAGTTTAAAAATAATGTTTGTGGTTTGTTACTTTATTATAGTTTTAATATTTGCAATTAAAGAGGTATGATGTTTAATTTAGTTCTCAAATTAATTTATCAAACCTCGTACTTTTTTTTTAATAAAATTTTAAACCACATGATGGTATTTGTAAAAAAACTCAAAAAACAAACTTTTTTTTACTTTTTCTTTTTTTATTATTTTTTAAGGACAAAATTATCCTTTTGTCTAATTGTGGTCAAAGTGCAACGTCAGCAATAATAAATGGGTGTTAGTGAAATGCCATTTTTTGCTAACGGAGCGAAACCTTATACCTTTAATTGCAAACGTTGAAACCACAGACATTTATTTGTAAAAGTAGCAAATCACAAGCATTATTTTTAAACTTTTCCCTTGATATTATTATACTATGGTTACTTTAATTTTTTTTGTCACTTTATCTTATTTATCATTAAATAAATTTCGACATAACTCATTTAATGATAAAAATGGACAAAATAATGATTCATTTATAAAATATAAAAACGCATTTATTATTAATTTATTCCTCGAGAAAAAATTATAATCATCTAGTTTTATGACTATTGTATCAGGCAAACACACTATCTGGTCACTAATATATCCAAAATTTATGTATTTGGCTACTGACCGTCTATTTGATCACTCGCCTTTGTAATTTGGTGAAATTGAACCCTTATTGTGTTAATTATGATATCTTGCAATTGTATTAGTTAACAATTTTTAGTTTTAGTATCGTTTTTTTATTTGAAATGAATGAATTTTAATATTTAACATTTTTATATACTCTTAATTTTAATCGAAGATGTTAGTGACCAATTAGGGACATAGATGAATTTACCAAATAATGTTTTTTGGGATCATATTATAATAACAAGGTGAGCACGTGGAGGGGGGCTGATATCCGCCACCTCTATATTGTGAGACCACAAATTCATTATCCACCTACCGTCCAATAGCGTTGAGTATCTCATTAATTATATTACTAATCTTAATTAAATACATTATTATTGCCTGGACTGGACATGAAAAAAGTCTTAACAATAATAATAAAATCCAGTTACACCCTATCTATAACTTTTTATTTTTAACTAATGCCGCCTGAATATTTTACAAATTGGTAATTCAATAGAAAACATCGACATTTACAAATAACAATAATATTATTATTTACGGGCTAGTTGAGATTAATTAATTTGAATGGTTGAAATTGCAATTATTGAAATAGGATTCATTAAATTTGATTTATGGCTTTTCCGCATTGGATAAGTTGCTCTATAAATTAATGAAATGAAAAGGAAAGGCAAATATATGGGCATCACATATGATAATTTATGGCTGACACTACTAGTATTGTATTTGCTTATGGTGATTTTTGAGGACAACATGCACATAAATCTAATAATTTGTTTCTCCTTTTTAACTTTTTAAACCCCCTCTTGTTAATAGGTGCCAGCAAATTCGAATATGTTAATTATCAAACCAATATAAATAATGATTAGACAAAAAGGTCGAAACATAGTACACCTAACAAATATTTTAACATCACAACTGATAAAGAACTATTCTTAACATTTACAAATTAATTTTGAATTCATGTAAATTAACCAATACTAAATTTAAGTAATACAATTCATAAAATGGGGTATGGTTATGTTAGCCCAAATACGTTCTCACTTATTGCAAATGACCCATTATAGGAGTTTTATAGAATAAATTACACTATAGGTACCTAAACTATGTCCATTTTCTCAAATTGGTACTTAAAAAACTATTTTGCACATCTAAATACCCAAACTATCGATTACCTCCGAAATTAGTACATAATGACCTCCTATAGCATGTTTACCTCAAGTAAACGCGGGTCAACGAAAGTCAACGCATGTTAACCAATTTTTTAGTTGACTGAGTTGACCGAATAATGAAAAAGACCTATTTGCTCTCCTTCATCTTCTTCCTCCTCTCTCCTCCTTCATCTTCCTCCTCCTCTCTCTCCTCCTTCATCTTTTCCATCCATTCAACTTTCTCTCTCCTCCTTCATCTTCTTCCTTCTATTTCACACTCTTTCACCTATTTTATTTTCCTTATTTTTTTCTTCTTTTTTTTCAAAAAAAAATTAAAAAAATCTAAAATCCGATGGGTTTGACTACCCACCGGAATCTGGTAACTTAGTTCCCAGAGGTGACATGAACTGGATTTCCAGTTCCCGCCGCCGTCGAGAACCGGAAATCCAATTTCCATCGCCGCCGGGATTTGGAATTCCAGTTCTCGACGGCGACGGGAACTGGGCCTTTGGGAACTACATTCCAGATCTCCGGCGGCTGCGGGTCTGGAATCCCGATCCCTGGTGCCTGCCGAGACTTGGAATACAGATCCCTCATTGGCCGCCAGAATATGGATTCCAGATTCCGACAGAGAGCGTCGGTGAGAATGCTATTTTTTGTTTTTTTGGGGAGATCGGTTTTTTAATTTTAATGTTTTTAAAATGAAGTGGGGAGAAGAAGAAGAAGAAGGATCAAAAATAAAAATAAAGAAGAAATTAATGTTCATGGGAAAAGAGGAGAAATAAGGTAGAAAGGAGGTAGAAGAAGGGTAAATTGGTCTTTTTAAATTCAATGGTTAATAAGTCAACAAAAAAATTGGTCTAAATTGGTTTGACTCGCGTTGACCATCGTTGACTTGGAAGAAACCTGCTATAGGAGGTCATTAGGTACCAATTTGGGAGGTAATCGATAATTTGAGTACTTAGATGTGCAAAATAGTTTTTTAAGTATCAGTTTGGATACGTATAGTGTAATTTACCCGAGTTATATAAGTCCAAATATCTATATCTTCCTTTGAATATATTAAAAGATGTTGTTGAGCATAATTACTAATTTACTTTTGGTTCAAATTATCTTTTGTTCGATCAATTTCTTGACAATATGTACTAATCGATTGCATCCTTACAAATGAAGACATGCACATTTTTTTTTAATGTCAAACCAAAACAACATTGTTATTTTGATATATGCAAATGACGAAATTTTTTGGGCAAAATACAATAATAATATTCTTATGATTTTTCCTATTAGTACCCACAAGAATATGTAATTTAAAAGTTTGTAAATAAATGTTCGAGATACGTCTGGTTAGTAATTGGTAGTTTTTTTTAACATTGTTCAGGACCAATGATTGTCGTTTCTTCATATATAATTTTTCCAATAGTGTATTTATCTTAAAAACAACATGTAACTTAGTCATTGTATATTGACTATTGGTTGTTTTGAATCCATCCCTCTAAATTTGCAATATATAATCGAATTCGTCCATTGTTGAAAATCTAGAGCGTGGTTCAGTGAAATGAAATGAGGAATTTGGTATCGCGAACAATCTTTGAGCATATATTATCAATTATAAAATAGCGTCATTTTATAAAACAAGTATTCTTTTATCAAATTTGATCAAACAATTACGCGGATAGTCAACTATAAATAATAATATTAAAAGACGTGTAGTTTCCTAAAGAACCTCATTCAAATTCCTATTTAAATTTTTAAATCATGAATTTTTATTGGCAAATATGTCTAATAATAAACATGTTCTTTTAAAAAAGGGTTGCCTAACGTTTTGAAAGCACATCCCATATGGATTTTGGTGTTTGCTCAAAATATTCAAAATATGTATTCATATTTCAGAGACTATTATTAATTTAATACACGTTTGTAAACGTTGAAGATTTTTTTAGAATTTGGAATATAGGAGTATCTAAAATCTATACCTTCCACAAAACGTGAAGATAATTAAGAAGAGACAAGAAATAAAAATAAAAATAGAGTTTACTGGTAGCCGTAGGTAGAGTGGAAGCTATCTTTTACGTGTAGTGGTACCAAGAATATGGAGAAAATAAAACAATATCAATCAATTAATTAATTAAAATTGGCATAAAGTATTTGTTAATTAAGAAATTAATTAATGTAGAAGGCATGCAATTAATTAATTGTTGGTTAATTATTAGGTGGGAGAGAAGAAGAAAAACGAGGTCGTAATGAGGTAGGAGGATGAGGATCACGTTCTTCAAATTTAAACGACAAAACACTTGAAATCAATTGGAACCAAACAAAACTAGTAATAGTAATAGTATGATGACTTCATTATGAAAACGAAATCACATCAATTTCTAGTTATAACTACAACTTGCGGTCCAAACTTTCTTATATGCATGTATGCAAAAATACGATAAGTAGATACATAATTTCGAGTGTGATCAGACAACTAAAAATCAGAGCGGTCCAAACTTTCTTATACGCATGTATGTCTAAAAAAATTCATGTGATTTTATTATTTTACAGATAAATTTACGTGGTTTGTTTTTTTAGTTAGAAACGGTTATAAAATACATTATTAGCACGGTTAATTTTGATGATGCGTATGAGAGTTTTGATCTTTTATTGATCATAAGCCTTAAATTAGTCAGGTGAAAAGTTTGGAAAAAATTTAGACAAAAATGTCATCGTCCAAATCAACAAGATTGACATTCTTTTAATTTTGTAAACATTTGATTTAACAGTTTATTTTTATCAAAAAATAGTGAAATCACAAAATATTAATATGAAATTAACTCAAATGTACCTAAGCCAATAATAATAATTTTAAAAAACAACCTACCCTCTAAGTTTATAAAGCGTTTCGCTAGTTTAATGACTTTTTAAAATTGACATGATTAATCCATAATTTATTTAGAGAGAGTTTAAGCACAAAAGCTTTTCTTTTTTAACTGAATAAAACGCCACTAAACTAAATTTAAGTCTACCTAAATCTCCCACAATACCTTGAGATTGAACTTTTTCTACAACTAATGCTTATTTGTTTTGTCCTCTCATGACCTTGTATGTGAAGATTATGCACCGAAACGTCTATATTATCTACAAGAGTACTTTTGTATCTCGCCTTAGGATCATTTACCTATTTTGATTCAATGGCTCATTTCCAAAGCTCATGAAAACTTTCTTTATGCTTTGACGATAGCCTATAGTTTTAGTAGCAAGGTCCCTATCAATATAGGTGACCCCAAAAAACCAATGGTACTAAGTGACGCTCGAATTAACACTAACCACCCTAATCTTTAATAAATGAAGGACACTCACATGGTCTATAATATACATATTTGGAAAATAATTGATTTTTAAAAAATAAATAAAAAATCCTCTTGTACATAGTCAGTCATATATAGATTTTATTGAAGAATGACATGGCTAACTTACTACTTTTGGCATCATTTAACTTTCCAAGTTTTTAAATCAAAACAAGAAATAAAACTGTATTGCAATTAAATATTTCACTGATTTTGTTAACTAACTTATGCATTTCAAGAGATATTGTCGGGTAGGACGCCAAAGAAAGATAGTCAAGTTTCAATCACAAGGCAATGGACTTGAACATTATTTGCAATGATATCCTAGATTGTGGCTCTGAATTACTTAGCTCTAAATGAAATAATTAATGATGATTTGGTAGTAGTTGAGATATTATTATCAGTCGAAATTCTATTGATTAATTTGCCTTGTTAAAATTAGGGAATTCCACAAAAAAATTCAGAAACATTCAACAAAGCCTTTAGCCAACAAACTACACTTACATGTGTTGTGTTACTAGAACTTCCAAATCGGATAATATTCGTACTATCCTAGTTATTTAGTTTGTGACATCCATGATGAACACTATGTGTTTTGGTAGTTTCATAAGATCATAAATACATCAAGTGTTTTATACATATGATTATTGACTAACAATTTTCTTTAAGTATTATATAAGTTTTTACAACAAGTGTTATTCACTCCTTCAGAAGATGGAAGATTTCAATAGTAAATCTGCCTAGAAGCTGAAGAGTAAAAGTAATGCTGGAAGAACAAAAAACTGCTAGAAGATTTCACTCAGAGGATAAAGCTTCATCAACTTAGAAGAATGTATCTCAAAAGTTGGAAGCCCGGTTCTGAAGATATCTCTCAGTAGAAAGATCAAGCTACTCTCAGAAGATCAAGTCTCAGAAGCCAGTCATACCAATAAGTTGATTATGAAAGAACCATTCATTGAAGACAAAAGGAATCTTAGTGATAACGGTTTCAGAGGACATCCCATATATGTCCTAGAGCATTTAATGCACTTATTAACTGCATTTAATGCTAAGCGCCAAAATTCAAAAACTGCAATTAGCGCCCCTATACTGTTCACTAAAGAACAAACTATGTTTATTCCTTGTCTGCCCTTTGTTCAACTTGATGAAGAAGTATACTCCAAACCTTCTCTTCAAATTCAAATAAGATATGTATTTTGGATTAAAGGACAAAGTTAACGGACATCCAATCCTGTACTTGAAGACCGTTTGAAGAAGTAGACAGAGTAACGGCTGCACCTCTATCTCTCCTCAAATTCAAGTTTCAAATTGAAGCAACGGTCCTCTACAAGTCCTATAAATAGTAGTCATGCTCAAACAAGTGTTACACACGCGAGTTTTTGAGCATTCTTAATTAACGCATCGCAATCTTTGGAGAAACAGAGCATTATATTTTTTCTCTTTTCTTATTTCATATTTGTAAAAATGAGAGAGTGAATACAAATTCATAACAGATTTATAAACTGATATCGTTTGTGATATTCAGTTAGTTGAGATAAATCCATTTAAGGTTTGAGTTGGGTGAGAATTTCAGAAAACAGAGTATAAGTTTTCTGGTGAAAATCTTTTAACTCATTATAGAGTGGTCAAGACTTGATGAAAAATTAGCTAGGTCACTGCTGGTTCTATATAAACTTCTGTACTTTCTATAAAATTACTAATCAGTGGATTTGAAATCTTTGTTTTGTGATCTCACAGGGTAAATGACGTACCTACATAACTTTTGTAGTGAACTTGGATAAATCGACTGAATTTTCTCTAAGCTTCTAAACCCTTCCTCTCTTATCTATTTACGTGTCATATTTTTTTCTGTGTACTGTACAACTTGTCTAAATGTTGAAACAGTCTCTCTTTATACTTTAAGTCTTTGTTCAGAAGACGCTCGTATCAAGAGAATCTGTCTCACAAAATCTCTATTGTTGACATCAGCTATCTTAAAACAGAATCTTTGTGAATCTAATAGAAGAGATTAGATTGTGTCCAAACAAATTTGTTTTTATTCATCATTCTAAACCATTCTAAGTTATTCTGATCTTGTTTGGGACAACAATTCATACACATAGATTGAATCGTTTAGTAATTTAGTTTACGGTTACGGAAGAAGAAGGTAAAAGTAAAAGTGTATATAGTTCATAATTTCAAAAACAATGCTTTTATTTTCTTTCATATCATTCTCTTTATTCCCTTAAGCATTCTCCCAATTCATTCATTCTTGATTTAAGGACGATTTAATTGCAAAAACAGAACTTAAAAAGGACCAATTTGTCGAGACATATAATATATAAACGAGACGTATTTCAGAACGTACATAATAACTTTCATATCTATATATAATATAAAGGAGTAACGTTTAGGATGAGGTGTCAATTCGTCCTCATTTCACTCCAAAAATATCCTATGTGTCATTTTCTTAGAATTTAGAATTATTTAATTATTTTAATTTTCCTAATGTAAGATTTCATGATTTAAGTTATAATTTAAATGTAATATTTTGTTTCCATTTTTAGTTATTTCTAATTAATTTCTAATGTTAATAAATAAGGTAAAATACCAATATAGGAAAAAAATTACGACATTGACACATAGGTAAATATGGATTTTAATATGTTCTCATTCAAAAAATAGAGCTTAAATGCACGGCATTGATTAAAATACATTGTTTTAATATGTTCTCCTTTAAAATATCACTTAAGAAAAATTACTTACCAATTTTTATGTTCTCACAATCCATAAAATATTTCATTTTACGTAATTAAATTAAATTATTTCATTTTGAGAGCATAAAATCCAATTGATTAGTTATTACAATACGTTTTTTCCTAATAAATCTCAATCTTACAATTTATTATTTACTAATTCATAATAGTCATTATAATGTATGATACTAAATTAGAAAAAAACACACTGAATCTAATTAATTCATTAGCAGCTAAATTTTCAACCTTACAACTAATATTAGTTAATTTATAAACTTAGTGTACACGACATCTTAATGAAGCAAATTTAGCTAATGAATAAAATTTAGTGGATCCAATAAAAAACTTAGCTATTGTACATTATAGTTAATGTATTAGATTTTTTTTCTTATTTATAAATATTTTTCACCCTCTTCAACGTCTATATATACTTTTGCATGAAGACATTCTCACATCTCGAATTATTATTTTTTTTTCTTATTAAGGTTAACTTGCTTCTCAATTTTATTACTGTTACTTTTTTATATATAGATTGATCATCTTACCTTATAAAGGAGTAACGTTTAGGATGAGGTGTCAATTTCTTAGATTTTAGAATTATTTAATTGTATAAATTTTTCCTTTTTTCACTCTTAATAATCCTATGTGTCAATGTATAATTTAATTATCTAGATTGCAACTTAAATGTAATATTCTTTTTCCGTTTTTTTTTTTTTTTGGGGCGAACAAAAACTTTATTAATGAATCATATCGTTACATAAAGAATCGTTCAGATAACTAGGCAATTCAAAAGAAATAAAATGCCTCGGACGAGAGAGAGCATTGCGAGCAATACGATGCGCAACCTCATTCGCCGTTCTAGGGACAAAGCACACAGAACAATCTGGTAAACTTGTCAATAACTGTCTACAATCTTCAATGACATGGCCATACTCCGAGTTCATCTGATACGAGCCTCGAACATCTTCTACCACCTTCTTTGCATTGGATTCAAAAATCACTCGAGTCCAATGATGAGCCCGAACCCATTCAAGGCTACGCCTAATGGCCATTGCCTCCACAACATTGGCAGCATGAGCTCCCTCAAAAATACAACTTAAGAGTGCCACAAACCTGCCATTTTCCTTCCGTAAGATTGCACCAGCTCCGCTACGGTCCGATGCAGCGAAAATAGAGCCATCAATGTTGCATTTTAACATGCCCGTAGGGGGCGTCTGCCAAACCCCCACCGGATTATCCCTCACCGGCGACACAGCAGCTATGCGGGCCTGCTTCCACTCAGCAACCCAGTTTAAGGCCCAATTAATCAAAGAAGCAGCAGCACTATCTTTCCCTTCCCAAAGCTTAGTATTCCTCTTCAACCAAATACACCAAATAATCACCGCCATTTGAGAAATATTTGGACCATTAGTAGCACATAAATCAAGGAACCAATCACCCACATCTTCAAGACCAATATCAGGGATCTCCATATTTGCAGCCGTCCAACACTCCTCCGCCGAAGGACAAGAAAAGAAGAGGTGAAAATCATGTTCTACATCCGTCGGGCAAAATAGACATTGATACTCAATAGGAATATGTCTTCCACTAAGCCGCCATCTAGTTGGAAGAGACTTCGAGCATAATTTCCAAAGAAAGAATTTTATTTTTGGGGGAATATCTAGAGCCCATAACCGTTGCCAACCATCACTAGCCTCTTCAGTGTTTCTTAAGTTCTCTAATAACAAATACCCAGATTTAGACGAATAATCTCCCGACTTGGTATAATTCCATAGGACTGTATCTTCACACTCCCTCAAGGGAACTATCATTTTTTTAATGGCCCCTACTTCCTCATTGCTAAAAAGAGATTCCAACTTGTTCAAATCCCAGCATCTAGAGCCTGGAATAAATAAATCATGAACCTTTAAACTTTCCATACCAAGTAAACAAGGAGAGTCAATAATAATAGCCCCTTCCTTGATAACCCACGGATCCTTCCACACATCAATGCTTCTCCCATTTCCAATCCGCCATCTCATACCCATAGAAATAACATCCTTAGCATTCCAAATACTCTTCCAAACATAGCTAGGTGAAGTACCCAATGTTGAAGATAGGTAAGTAGAATTAGGAAAATATTTAGCTTTAAAGACCTTACTCACCAAAGTATCCGGCTTACTAATTAATTTCCAGCCTTGCTTAGCTAATAGAGAGATATTAAAATTGTGTAAATCTCTATACCCAAGCCCTCCTTTATCCTTCCGATCACATAACTTCGAATATTTGAACCAATGGAGACCCTTTTTTCCATTTTTGTTTGAACCCCACCAAAACGAGTTCATCATTCTCTGCAACTCCTCACAAATAGACTTCGGAATCAAGAAAGTGCTCATACAAAAAGTCGGTAAGGCTTGAGCTACAGCTTTAAGGAGAACATCCTTCCCCGCCTTTGATAAAAATCTACAGCTCCAACTGCTGAATCTCGCCCTCAATTTATCTTTCAAGAACCCAAAAATCTGTCTTTTAGACCTACCAATAAGAGATGGCAAGCCCAAATATCTTCCAGTATTCAACGGAGAATGGATATTTAAAAGATTGCTAAGAACAATTTTAACATCAGGATTAACTTTCTTGCTAAAGAAAATACCTGATTTCGAACGATTAATAGCTTGCCCCGAAATCCGCTCATACTCTTGAAGAATATCCAACACATTCTCACATTCCTCCACCGAAGCTCTACAAAAGAGAAGGCTATCGTCTGCAAACAGAAGATGCGAAATATTGGGAGCTCCTTCCTTCACCTTACAGCCATGGATCAACCCTTCCAACTCCGCCTTTTGAATCATTCGGGATAGAACCTCCGCGCACAAGATAAACAAGTAAGGGGAGAGTGGGTCTCCTTGTCTCAAACCTCTCCCCGGATTCAATGGACCCACCAAAGAGTTATTACAAGTAAAAGAATAGGAGACCGTGGTGACACACAACATGATCCAATTCACCCAAATCTCATGAAAACCCATCCGTAACAAAACTGCCTTGAGAAAACCCCAATCCACTCGATCATAAGCTTTGCTAATATCTAACTTTAGCGCCACCTCTCCCTCCACACATCTATTCTTTTGATTCATACAATGGATAGATTCAAACGCAATTTGCACATTATCAATTAGAGATCGACCAGGCACAAAAGCCGATTGAGAATCAGAAATGGTCTCCGGAAGGATAATTTTCATTCTATTAGCAAGCACTTTCGCAATAATCTTATATAAAACATTACATAACGAGATAGGCCTCAAATCACTCATCTGCTCAGGATTAACACATTTAGGAATCAAGACCACAATTGTATCATTCAGGTTCACTGGGAATTCGCCTCTGCTTAACCACCCACTACACGCCTTCACCACATCACTTCCAATAGTTTCCCAGTAATGCTGAAAAAATCCCGGGTTTAACCCATCCGGTCCCGGCGCTTTATCTGCCTGCATTTGGAAAACAGCTGTTTTGAACACCCCTGGATCAAATGGCGCAATTAACAACTGGTTCGCCTCCTCCGAAACAACCCGAGGAATCACAGTAACCGTATCATAAGAACTAACAATAGAGGGCGAAAAAAGATTAGTAAAATACCCCAAAATTATTTTCCCCATCTCCTGCTCATCTTCAAAAACTGTTCCGTTGGCATCCTTCAACCGGGTCAGCTTATTAGCCTTCTTTCTCGCCTGCACACAGGCATGGAAAAACTTAGAATTGCGGTCCCCATCCTTGAGCCAGAATGCCTTTGCCCTCTGCTTCCAAAAAATATCCTCCAATTCCAAGCAGTGATTCAATTCTTTTTTTACAGCAAGAAACCGATCCACAGAAACCTGGTCTCTTCTATCAAACAGATGCGCTAATTCTTTCTTACATCTACTGATCTTTCTGGTAAAACGATGTTTAAAGTTTTTCCCCCACTGCTCCATCGAATCAGAACAAGCAGCCAGCTTATCCATAGTGTTCGCGTTCCTGCTTGCAACCCAACACTATTTAAACATCTCATCAAACCCGGCCTCTTTTAACCAGGCCATCTCAAACTTAAACCTCTTCTTAAAGCCCACTTGGGCCTGCTTCACTGTACAAAAGAAAATTGGGCTATGATCTGAATAACTAGAAACAAGAACCGAGGCACTATAGTTGTGAAAACGCGATAACCAACTATCAGACACCAGAATTCTATCAAGCCTCTCCTGAATCCATCTATCCGTCCCTCTACTCTTCTCCCAAGTGAAGAAACTCCCTTCCGTGCGTAATTCATTCAACTGATTCAAGACAATAGTGTTCTCAAATTTTCAACCTTACAACTAATATTAGTTAATTTATAAACTTAGTGTACACGACATCTTAATGAAGCAAATTTAGCTAATGAATAAAATTTAGTGGATCCAATAAAAAACTTAGCTATTGTACATTATAGTTAATGTATTAGATTTTTTTTCTTATTTATAAATATTTTTCACCCTCTTCAACGTCTATATATACTTTTGCATGAAGACATTCTCACATCTCGAATTATTATTTTTTTTTCTTATTAAGGTTAACTTGCTTCTCAATTTTATTACTGTTACTTTTTTATATATAGATTGATCATCTTACCTTATAAAGGAGTAACGTTTAGGATGAGGTGTCAATTTCTTAGATTTTAGAATTATTTAATTGTATAAATTTTTCCTTTTTTCACTCTTAATAATCCTATGTGTCAATGTATAATTTAATTATCTAGATTGCAACTTAAATGTAATATTCTTTTTCCGTTTTTTAATTATTTCTGATTAATCATAATATTAGTTAATAAGGTAAGATGATATTAATAGAATAATAAGAGAATCCAATTAAATACATTTTTTTAAAGAGAGGATCTAATTAATTAATTTTATATTTGATAGAGATGGCGTATGGATGGTCAAAATATATGTAAAGCTAATCAATATATCATTCTTAAGTAATTAGTAATTAATGAAAATTTTTTTAAGGGCAAGTTAGTAATATAAGAAAAAATAAATGTAATAATTAGTAGTTAATGCATTAGATTTTTTTCTTATTTATAACTATTTTTCACTCTCTCTAGCATCTATATATACCTTTGAATCAAGACATTCTCACATCTAGAATTGTCTTTTTTTTTTCTTATTAAGGTTAGCTTACTTCACAACTTTTTTGTATGAAAACCAATATATCTTAAATTTATATTATAAATTTTATTACTGTTACTTTTATATTTAGCTATTGATCAACATCATAAATATAATGTCCGTTTTTTTAAGTAATATAGTTTGTGAATGTTATTGACTATATTTTTTTAATTATTGTCATGTACCTTTTAACCTTGATTTTTTAGATGGGTAGAACTTTTGATTTCATTTAAGGTATAAAAAAAGGACAAGTGCAAGGTCAAAGTTAGAATTATAAGACTCTGGAAAGTGCTTCATTCTTAGATAAGCTTTGGAGACAAAAAAACTATTACAGTTGAGAAACCATTTTTAGCAGATTCATAGCGGGGTTGAGTTGTTAATCATTCAGTGATTACAGTAAGGGAGATTGAGATTAACTTAATTTTGAACAAAGAAGTGTGTGATGTTTTGTTTATTTGTAACTTTCCTTACAATTTTATTTACTTATTTATACATTTTTGGAAATATATTCTTCTTATTTCTTTTTCTCGAACATAAATTTCATTTACATAGGCTTTCAAAAGCATCTTAATGGATAAATCCATCTATGATTATGGTTGTAGATGTAGATCGAACGGGAGAAAGTCATGATCATCAACATCAAACCAACAAACATATTCATCTTCTTCATCTTTAACTCCATTGTTGAATCAAAGATTTTGGGTTATTGGTGGCATCCCACGCGTTAATGTTTTGCTACAAGATTATGTTTTCCTCTCAAATGATAAAAGAATAAGCCTAATATGCAAAACTAATATCCTTAGATAAGATGTAATTTTTATTTGTTATCCTCTCATAATGCACTTAGCTTGGTGATTATGCTCTTCTTTTTGTTTTAAGATGAAATTGACTTTATCCTTCAATTATAAATAATATTTAAATTGAATGACTAAGTATTATTCAGTTGTAAAACTCAAAATCTAAGCAATTTGTACATCAATTTGAGAAATGTTTATTTTGTTCCAATCTTCTTCTTTTTTTTTTTTTGATGAACAATCTTCTTCTTTTAAAACTAAACCATTACCTAATGTTTTTCTATTGTCTTCTGTGCTTATATAGTACTTAAAAACATAAGCTTATACTATAAAGAAAAGCTTTATTTTGAGATATATGAAGAGACAATAATCGCATTCTTATTAAAAGTAATTAATTCTTTTTGTCCTACTAATTGACTGAAATTTCTAACATTTTATAGAAGGGATGTAACCACTTATGATGCATCTACTATTCATGTGTTTATGAAAGGCATAAAACAATCTTTTTTAAGTTAGTTGAAGAAATACATTGGTTGTTGATATACATCCAGTCTTATTGCTAGAAATTACAAATTGATGATTTGAATTTAATAAATCCGTCCTATTCTTTGAGATGCATACTAAGAAAATAGAAAGTTGAATTTTAATAAATTAAATGCGTTATTTACATGGATTCTTTGATATAGTATTATATTAAAGGAGCAACTATGTCATTTCTCACTCCTGTAATTGCTTATCCTTTTCCAATTACAATAGATTAGAAAAAGATTTATGAAATAAGGAAACAAGTTTTTATTTTGTTAGACAAACAGTAATACTGATTAAGGTTATATTCGAATTTAAGAAAACAAATTAATTGATTAAATCTATATATTATTAGTAATATAAAATAAGGAGAAGTAAAATAAAATCTTTACTTTGGCCTAACAAGTTTTTGCATTATTGGTGGTACACGGAAACAAAAATTTCTCATAATAACATTCTACAAATCTTTACTATTTGCATTATTTTCTTTTTTTTATTATTCTTTTTAGTTTACTATTTTTGTACTGAGGCAAAATCTCGTCTAAAACAATTGTACCAAGTCCTATAAATTTGAAATCATTGTCATTAGCTGAAAATCTATATATAATATGTTTAAAACTCTAACAATCATCCTACATATCAAGCTCCCCTTATTTTACTCTTAGTATAGCTAATTTGTCACCACCATAATTTTTCATTAATTAAATATTCACATATTTTTTTTAACCAAATATTAACATGTTATGCTATTGAAATAAAAAAAGATGTTAAAATTCTAATTATTCATTTATCATCTAAATCATTTTATATTGCCCAAAATGTATTATCATATTTTCTTTCAAGTTATTCCTAATTAGTTAAACCAATCAATCAAATTACATTCATTTTGTTAGATTTTTTTTCTCAAAAATTTAAATTACGAGAACTCATGTCTTAATTTACCTTATTTCTCAAAGGCTCAACATTTCATATTTCTTAAAAATTCAAATTTCACTCAATTCAAGAAGTAGTTTAGTTCAGCCATAAAGAACAGGATCAAAGTTATAAAAAAGTACCAAACAAAACTTTTATTCTAATTATACGAAAGGTTTAATTGTCGATTTTACCTATACGTTAATAATGTAAATGACAATTATTAATGTATAGGAGGTGATATCACAAATTAAATATACAAAAAATCCAATTGTTAAATATTTTTTATGAAACAGTAAATCGTTTATGCAAAATTTATGTTTAATCATTTTGCAAGCTTCTTTTTTTTAAGAAGTTATAAAGTTGTTAATGAACTCTATTTATAGTTTAGCCGTTAAAATATCAATTTTTATATTGTAATTTAAATAAAAAAATTCATAACATCCACTTAGAAAGATATATAAATTTTATATTTCATATAATATATATCTAAACCCAATAAAATATATTTTATAAAATAAAAATAATTTGTGTAATAAACATTATAATTTTTTTAAAAATAGAGTAATATTTATATATTATGCATTTTGAATTCTTTTTATATTGTGCACCGTAGGTCCATATGATATTTAGATAATAAATTTGGAGAAATTCTACTATGAACGACCAAATGAAATGATTGCTGTAAAGGAAATAATGTGTACAAGTGATACATGTTTATTGATCGGGTCCATTGGACATGTATTGTAATAAAATTTCTTAAAAAGTTAATACAATGCTTCCAAAAATATGTTTTCACAATTCGTACATAGCACGGGCCAAAGACTATTTATTTTAAAAGATTAAATGTCCTTCCATTTTACTTAAAAGGTTTTTATTTTATTAAGAAAGTGATTCTAAATTTTAGATGAGAGCATAGTCACTTTGTTAATCCATGATGTGCACATAATGGGTCTTCCATCAGACCACGTTGTTGTATAATGGGCCAAATATTTATTAAACTTGTCCCATTCAGCCATAAATTGCATTGGGCTTGTCATTGATGATGAAGAACAGATTGGGCCTTCTATGAGCACACTTTGGTATATAATGGGCCTATATATTGTTACTGGTATTATTCTATTGTTATCATTCTGATATAAGAAGGGGAAACCATCAAATTTATCAAGGGAAAACCATACTCGTGTATCCGAGCACCCTTGACCATATGGGTGCATAATATCTTCAAGTGCAAGGATGCTAGAAATGAGATGCATAATAATTAAATAAAATTGTGCTATAGAAAAGGATCTACTTTTATTTGCATCTACTATTTCAGGTATCATCAACATACAAAACAAAGTCACAAAAATAAATATTCACTCAAAGAACACACTGCATTTTGTAGAAACCAAACTGAAATTCACAGCTCTTCATCTGGTGGAACTCTATTGTCCTTAATTTGCTGTGCTTTCTTCTTTGCAGATTCAAGTGTTTCTGCGGCTTTCTGTTTCGTCACATCATACCCCTCTTTCGCTCTCTCTTTAGCATTCTCAAGTTGCTCCTCTGTTTCTTCTCTTTTCTCACTTCCCCATTCTTTTGCTTCTCCAGCTTTTCTAGCAGCTTCTTCCTTCGCCTTGTGGGTTGCCATCCCGCCAGTTTCTCTCGCCTTCTCATTCGCCTCCTCCACTGTTTCACTAGCCTTTTTCGTAGCACTGCCCGTTGCGCTGCTCAGCTTGTCCTTGATCTCACTAGCTTTCTGTGTTGCTGCGTCCTTGATTTCTCTTGCCTTCTGTGCTGCCGCGTCCCTAATATCTCCTGCCTTTTCTGCAACAACAATCAATATATATATATGTTTCAACTTTTAAGATCAAAACTAGAAGCTCAGGCAGGGGTAATAATGTAGTTACCAGAAGCAGTGTCTTTGGTCCGCTTAGCCGTGTCGGAGGCAGCATCATAGGCTCTGTAAGCAGTGTTGGAGGCAGCATCGGAGGCTCTTTGAGCAGCGTCCTTAGCGTCGTCTTGTTTGCGTCCCATAGTCTCGGAGAGCTTCTCCTTAGCCCATTCAGTCCAGGATTCTGATGATGGATCGGCATGGATATCAGTAGCCTTCCTTTTGGCTGCTGCAAAATCCTCACTTTCTTCGGTTGTAGATGGCATATGATCCACACTTGAAGCTTGAGAAGCCACTGCAAAGACCACCAGCATCACAACTCCTAACCAAACCAGAACATGATCTAGTCTTCTGCAACCCATTTCTACAATGATTGATTGATGGATGGATAGATGTCTCAATAAGTAGAATCAAAATGAAAGAGAGAATGGGAATTGATGTGGGTTTTTAAGGGAGTTTGAGAAATGACAGGTAGCATGCATGTGTCCTCCCCAAGGACATGGGACTATGAGTGATGGACAAGTGTCTTTTTGGGTCTAAACATGTGTCCACTTCTTACCAGCACTGCCTTTTACGTCATTCCTATTCCATTTTCATCTCAATCTTCAGTTTTACATTCATAGACAGAACATCTTCTCATCACTAGAAACAAAACAAATTCCTGTTTCTTTGTTAATTTTCTGACATGTAAGCTACAATATGTTGATTATTAAGAATGTAATAAAAGAGTGGGTTAAATATTAAGCATATTAATTGTCCTCCATTTCAGCTGTCAGCCCTGAGTAAATCATCCATTCACACTGCTTGATTCGGACTTTTGAGACATCAAATGAAAAAAATACGAGCTTTTGAGCAATTTGTATTTGTTTATTTATGAAACGGGTTTGCAAGGTCGAGTTGTCCATACCAACTAGTTTGGCACCAAGAACGAAAACAACAATAGCAAAGAACTAAACTTTAAACTTTATTGGAAAAGACAGACCTGAACCTCATAAGAGATGAAAAGTTATCCTACAAACATCTAAATAAACAAAATGCAAATAAAACTGACAGAAAAAAATGCCATTGCTGTGATGAAGAGTGACGGGCACCAGAGGAGGTAAGAGAATCCACAACACCATTGCCATTTCCTTTAGATACACATAAGAAACAAACCACATTGTTATATCCTGATTCACGTTTAAGCTCCCAATGCACATCTCAAGATGTAATTTGGAGGAGAGAAACAACTTACATTGAATCCCTTTCAATCCTAAAGCATAACCAATTGTACTCTCTGCTGCTATTTTAGTTTATCTCAGCAAACCAAAAAATCGCGATCTCCGGGACTAAGGGCATTCACATCCAATTCTTTTACAACAGCTTTGTGTATATTATCTCAATAAAGTACATTTGAGCATGGATGATTAACTGTGTATTAGAAAAATGAATACTAAAGCTAGAACTCAACAAGCTATAGATGGGGGAGAATAGAAAAACCAATACTAACTCAGATCATTCCCATTGACCCAAAAAAAAAAAAAAGATTACTGGTGCATCACATAACAGTGTGCAATAATCATAGTTATGAACATGAAAAAATTAAGCCATGTTGCTTTTCCGGACAACAAGCAGCTCGTCCTGTTATAAACAAACACAAGTTCTCATTGCCAAATCAAAATTGCCAACAGTTACAATGCAGGAAAGATACCTGCTTCAATCATCTATTACTAGGAACCTTTGCAGGTTTTTTTATTGTGCCCAAGTCCCTTGCACTTGCTACACTGAAGCTGGCGCTTACACATATCTAGCAACTCCGGTTGCTTCATCTTTGGTCTACCAGGCGGGCGTTTTGTTGGTGGAGGGCTTACAAATGTTCCTGCTTCACTCGATTCACCCTGAACTATTGGCCTATCCACATTTGGAACAGGGTGAATCGACTCTGCATATGTTAGGCGGTAAACCTCAGTCATAAAGTATCTGGAACAATAATCATATGGATCTCTCCCCACACATTCAAACACCGCAATGGCGTGGCAGCAAGGCAAACCAGTCAGTTGCCACCCCTTACAACTGCAATCCCATTGCTCAATATCCACCATGTCCACCGACTCTCCACGGACTTCAAATGTGCTGCTATGTGATAGTAACACTTGAAGTGACCTCGCCATTGATGACTCCTTCTGCAATTGTTCCTCTTTTGATGGTGTTAACTTGGTCATCCATTCATTGGATTCAACCCGATGAGTATAGAACGATTCCATCATTTTTCCTCGTAATGCATCGATCAATTGTGTTATCGGCAATTCATGTGCTTCTGATACCCAACTGTAAAACTGCTGCCCGAAGTTTGATGTCATGTGGTTATACCTTGCTCCTCCAAAGAAGGCATTGGCCCAGTGTTCCGGCTCACTTTGTAGAACCCAGTTGTAAGCTTCGGGTGAGATTCCTTTTATGTTCTCTGCCGATCGTTGGAAGCCCTCAAGTCTGGGTGCATAAGCAGCAGCATAGAAATCATTTATCATGAAGCGTCTTGCTTCATGAGAAAATTGCCCCTTTAAGTCTCGATTAAGCTTTTCAGCAAGATGACGCAGACAATAGGCATGGAAGGATTTCTCGAATACCTCTGCTAATGATTTCTTCAAACCGTTTTGAAAGTCTGCAACGAACGTAATCTCCCGCGAAGTGGAAAAAGCAGATTTGAGTTCCAGTAGAAACCAATGCCAGTTATCCTCTGTTTCAGCATCTACTACAGCAAAAGCAACCGGGAAAATACCATCATCTCCGTCAACTGAAATAGCTGCAAACAATGTCCCTTGGTATTTTGAATTTAATGGAGTGCTATCAAGAAAAATGAGAGGACGACAGCCTTGTTCAAAACCAAGAATTGATGCATGAAAGGAGACAAAGAGACGGTGAAAACTTGAGTCCTCCTTTGTGGAGAATGTAGCACAGCTGCCGGGATTAGTTTCCTTTATTTTCTCACAGAAGAACGGTAGCTGATTATATGCCTCTTTATACGAACCTTGAAGCTGTTCTCTTGCTATTTCTTTTGCACGCCATGCCTGAGAATAATTCAGTTGAATCCCATACTCCCGTTTAATGTCATCTGCAATATCTTTCGGCCTGTAATTTGGAGAACTTTTTAGTTTTTCCTTTATAATGCTTCCAACCCAACCCCTAGTAGCTCGATACCCAGCTTTCACAGCAGCTCCTTCACACGTATGGTCTCCATTCATTTTCTTGATACAAATCAATTGAGTCGTTGACAACCTCGAAGCATATATCCGCCATGGACAACCTGGGGCCTTGCATTTCACAGTAACTCGATGACTGTCATTTTTCTTATATCTATAAGCAAAACCGTGTGCAATAGAGTACTTATGCAAAGCTTCTCTGAATTCGGTAAAACTATTAAACCTTTGATCGACCCCGGTAATAGTGTTTTCCCACTGTATTGCAGCTTTACGATGGTTCTCATCAAGAATTCCAACAGGAATAGAGGAGATAGGAGTTCCATCAGACACACCGACGTTAACGCGGTCATGAACATTAACAGGGGCCACATCCATCAGCTCAATCCCAGCTTCTGAGACAGTTGTTCTGCTTGATCTACTAGCCGGCATGTTCGATACGTTCCTAGCAGCCGCTTCCTCAGACATGATGAAGATATCAACAGTCATAGTATCCCCAAGGAAATTCATCATTCGCTGCAAATCCTTATCTTTAGAAATTGTAATTAAAGTCTTCTTATTTCCAGGGAGAAAGTATTTGATAGACATTGCATCAACACTACAACTGAACATGTCAGCAACTTCAGACTTAAAATCATTCAATTGGGTTTGCTCATCAATGTCAATTGCGTACGCATCACCACCGCTGTATGACAAAGTTCCATCCTTGGAAGCTACAAACTCACCACCTGACTGGCATATAGCTATTATTTTCTTTGCAGCCATGGCCTACACCCAAACCACGAAAAGGGCAAGTCCCAAATAAGTTAAAGAAGGTCGAAAACATAATCCCAATAGGCTGGACAATAAAGAAGGTTCCTTTACACATAAGAAAAAGTGCAAGTCAACAAGAATATTGAAATCTAAGCACATTCATAAAAAAGATGAAACTTTCTTGACAAAAACCGAAAGTTGAAAGGACCGAATTGGTAATTGAGGAAGTTGGATAACCCTAGAGAATAGAATAACCCTAATATAGAATGTAAAAAAAGTAAGAATTGAATTGAGAAGGGAAATCCAACCGTAGAGGAGCAATGAAAGGAATAGAATAGATTACCTAGAAAGCCAGACCGGAAAGAATGGAGTTTGAGGGGAAACGTCTTCTCTTCAGGCAAAGCTAAGAAGGAGTTGTTTTGTCCAAAACCAAAGACAGACGCAGTAGAAGCCCCAGGAAGGAGGAAACAGGTCAACGACGCCGTTTATAAGGGCAACACTTGGGCTCTATACATGTAATAATTATTTACTCACACTTCAAAAAAACCCACCTTATTTATATGGATCTAAATGGGCCTTATTTGGTTGTATTTGGGCTTTGAATTGCATCATCATCATCTTCTTCTTCTTCATTCGCAGAGCAGTTGTATGTTTGAGCTCACAAGGTAAGGTAGGGTAGGGGGAGATTCAAGCAGGTTAATACTGAATAGACAATTTTCTTTTTGTTTGTATTTTCTCTTATTATTATTATTATTATTATTATTATTTCATTTCAATGGAGAAGAACTCAATGGCTTATTCGCAGGTAGAAAAGAGGGGATGCTGACCCTTCATTCTGCTCTGATTCCTACACTGAACCCATCTAATCTTAGCTTAGTAAGCTCCATTTCCACAACCCCTTTTCTTTTCTCACGAAAAAGATCCATACTTTACTTGGTTTTTTCACAGGCTGAGGAACCTAACCGCTTCCATGGTTTTAAATGGCGTTTGCTTATTTCTTATGACGGTACTCGCTATGCAGGTTCCCTCTTCTCTTCTCTTCTCTTTTCAACTTTAAGCTTTCACAGTCTTCCCTTTTCCTAATTGATTAGAGGAACAAGCAAAGCCAACTTCTTTTAGATTATTAACGGATTTTCTACCTACCCTATCTTGCCTCCACACGGATATGGATACAATGTCAGATAGGTATATGGACACGGAAAACGTTATTCTAAAACATACCCTTCATAAATAGCCTAAAGATGGTGTCCGACACATATATGGGTGCTGGTACGCTAGTAAGCACAAGTGTCCGTGTATCATAGTACCTTTGTCTGTCTAGTCCTGCCAAGGCTAAGCTCATATTGATGTCTTTATGGTGTTGATTGGTAATTTTTTCTTGTGGTCAAGCTTAAGTAAGGCTTTCAATTTCTGACACGATAACATGGTTTATCCTTATGATGCAGTCTATTTGATATGTGGATGATTGTTGTTGCATTTATGTTATATATAAGACGACGTAACCGGTTCGGATCTTCATTTTCACTTTCACACCTCTGGCTTCATGTGTGCTAGTTGACTTAAGAAGTTGCTTATGTTTGGTATGTCTATTGTGGAGCTTATTTCAGGTTGGCAGTATCAGCAATTCCCTCCAACCGTGCAGTGTTTCGTGGAAAAAGCTTTACTTCGTGCTACAAAGCTAGAAAGGAAGGATCTTCTTTTAGTTGGAGCAAGTAGGACGGATACAGGGGTTCATGCTTGGGGGCAGGTCTGACTTTGTTACTCTATTGGCTATTCAATCCATCCAAGATCAGCTTACAATCCGTTAGGCTCGCAGGTGGCTCACTTTGTTACCCCTTTCAATTATCAATGCTTGGATTCCGTTCATGCAGCTCTGAATGGTATCCTTCCTCCAGATATCCGAGTACGAGAAGTTAGCCCAGCAATACCTGAATTCCATGCTCGGTTTTCGGTTAGGAGCAAGGTTTATCAGTACAGGATATATAATGATGCCTTCATGGATCCATTTCTGCGCCGTTATGCATACCAAACTGGTTATAAGCTTAATGCTGTTGTCATGAGAGAAGCTGCGAAGTATTTTGTCGGAACTCATGACTTCTCTGCTTTTGCCAATGTATCTCGTGGTGATCGAGTGGTGAATCCAGTAAAGACAATCTTTCGGTTTGATGTTATTGAAACTGTAATTCTCAATTTCCAAAATATATTTTCTCTTCTGGTTTCTTTTATTTTGGAGCGGTGTTTTTGAGGAAGGATCAATTGTAGAAGCTGATTGCATGTATTATCTTGTTTAGGGAGCTCTGCTACAGCTAGAAGTTGAAGGAACAGGGTTCATGTATCGACAAGTGCGGAACATGGTAAATGATTTTCACTCGTCAAAAAGCTAGGCTGAAAAATGTTGTCTTTCGTGAACTCCCAGTTGAATTTAGGTTGATGTTAAACTACCATGAACCTGCTCTCACAAGTTTCTTTCAAGCTTTTGGGACCGGTTTATTGAAATGTAAAAGAAGTATAAGCAACCCTTTGCTCCTCATTGTTGTAGGTCGGTTTGCTTATGCAAATTGGAAAGGAAGCAATTCCTCCAGCGATTGTCCCGGAGATATTGGCGACTCGCAACCGGAGACAGCTGGCAAAATATAGTCTGGCAACCCCACCTCAAGGGCTAAGCCTTCTTGCTGTAAATTACAATGAAGAGCACCTTCATCTTCCTTCAGGTTGCCCCAAAATTAGCTTTGGTAGGTACCATACCGTAAGAAAGTGTAAACTTCCACAGTTCTGATTAGTGATTCATTCCAAATATGTAATTTTTTTCCCAGTCATTCTGTTTTTGCAAATGGAAGTAACACTTCCCCATGTTAGAATATCGAGAGAAAGCATAGAGCCCACACGTATTCGTGTGAGTCTTGAGGTATTTGGAATAGAGTGAAATTTTTCAATATTAATTCTTTTCCAGATTAGAATAGAAGAAAATTAATTTAAACATGAACAATTGGGGTCCCATAACTTCCTCACCGTTCAGCTGCTGTTGATTCTTTTCTTGAATAATAACCATTAGATTGGCAAGGTCCCGACTTGTCCACAGGTACCATGTCTTCATACTTGCAGAACAATTACATTATGCTATTTCCTTTATTGCCTCAAAATGATTCTGGCGTTCGGCGTTCTAGTGCATTGAACGATGTTGTTATGCACGTCTTATAACTTAAGTTACAATTGCTTGTCAACACTTCCGCCAGTGGGTTTGACGGCATGTCTAGCCTGTCGGAGGACAGATCTCTAAGCGGGACTCACAGCACAACATAAGCTCCCTGCATTGAAACAAATGGCTGGCTTTATGGATAGACTAATTCTTTTTCATCTTCAATTTGGATGTTTTATGTTGGTACCGAGGTTAAAATAATGGATAATGTGCGGCTATATATTCGACAGCTGATGATTTGTGTGTTTAATTTGTTATCCTACATAAATAGAGTTATGTCAATAGCTCTAGAATTAGTAGCATAGTTTGAGTTAAGCATGACAAGATTTTGGCTTTGCAATTGTTTTTTTTTTTTTTTTTTCTCCATTTTCTAAGATTTATGGTTGCATGGGGTGGGTAAGGATTTTTCAATTAATGGGTATTTAAAAATTTGCAGGATTATATTGGTGAAAATTAACGGAAAAAATAAGTTGGGTTTGGTTAAAGTCTATAGTCCAATAAGGTTTTGAATCTTTATTGAGGTATTGAGTTTGGTTTTATATTTATAGTCCATCTCTAATCGTATTATAATGAATGGTATAATTTGATAATTTGAAATCTTTTTGGTTGAGTCCGAATTTGTGGGCCCAGGCAGCCCAACCGATGTTTGTTTGATCTTGTTAAGTGAAAAATTCAGATGAGCGGAGAAAAGAGGAGATGGAGCAGCTGGTAAGCATGGGTTTCTCACCGGAAACAGCCGCCAAAGCATTGGAAGCCACCGGCGGCAATTCCACTCTGAAAGCTACAGAGTGGATTCTCTCTCAGGAATCATCACCAATAGTAATACCATCCTTTTCTTCTTCTCCTGAAACAAACCCTTCTAAACTCCAACCAAAGCTTGATCGTTTCTTCCACTTCAAATCCGAAAATGAAGATGGTGTTTCGATAAAGCGACCCAGATTGAGATTACCCCCTCAGCAACCCTTAGCTGAACGTATGCGCCCTCTCACTGTCTCCGAGGTTGTCGGCCAAGAACACCTTCTCTCCCAAAAGGGTATCCTCACAACCTCTATACAATGCAATCGCCTTCCCTCCATTCTCCTCTGGGGCCCTCCTGGCACTGGTAAGACCTCCATTGCTAGAGCTATTGTCAATTCCACTTCAGACATGCTCTATCGTTTTGTACACATGTCCGCCGTCACCTCTGGGGTTAAGGATCTCAGGGATGCTGTTGATGATGCTAGGAAGATGAGGCTTAAGAATGGCAAAACAACTGTTTTGTTTGTTGATGAGGTTCATAGGTTTAACAAGTCCCAGCAAGATTCTTTCTTGCCTGTTATTGAAGATGGTAGCATTGTGTTCCTTGGTGCTACTACTGAGAACCCGTCTTTTCATCTCATTACACCCTTGCTCTCCCGCTGTAGGCTTCTTACGCTTTCCCCTTTAAAGCCGAGTCATTTGGTAACTATTCTCAACAGGGCCATCACTCACTCCGATAGAGGTCTCGTTAAGAGTTTGGGGGTTGGAGTTGAAGTGAGTGAGGATGCTGTTCGGTTTTTATCGGAAAATTGTGATGGCGACGCTCGTGTTGCTTTGAATGCTTTAGAAATATCTGCTACTTCTGCTGTTGCTAGAGTGAAAGCAGATCAAAATTCGTCGACGGAGGAGGTGAAAGTGAGTTTGGATGATGCTAAGGAGGCACTTCAATGCAAGCATCTAGCCTATGACAAAGCAGGGGAAGAGCATTATAATCTCATCAGTGCCTTTCACAAGTCTATGAGAGGGAATGATGCAAATGCGTCTATATATTGGTTGTCAAGAATGTTGGAAGGAGGTGAACAGCCTCTATATATTGCTAGGCGTTTGATAAGGTTTGCGAGCGAGGATGTCGGGTTAGCTGATCCCTTGGCCCTCAACCAGGCTGTTGCTTGTTATCAAGCGTGCCATTTCTTGGGTATGCCAGAGTGCAACGTGATTCTTGCTCAGTGTGCGGCTTACTTGGCCTTAGCTCCCAAATCCATTGCTGTGTATCGGGCAATTGGGGCTGCACAGAAGGTTGTTAGAGATTCAGTAGGACAGAATGAGGGAGTGCCTCTCCATTTAAGAAATGCTCCTACCAGATTAATGAAAGAGATTGGATATGGGAAGGGTTACATTTACACACCTGAGAATCCATCTTCAACACAAGCATATCTTCCACCATCACTTGAGGGATACAGATTCCTTGATTGGCCGCCTAGTAAAAGCAGCAGTGATGAACGGGAAACCATCTGATTGTTGGCTATTGTTGGTTAACTGTGGAATTTTAGCGGCTTGTAAATGTTCCAACAACCTTTTGCTTTTGTTATCAGTTAGACAAATGGAAAGACTTTCCTTTTTTTTTATCCAGTGTTGCCGATTCCAGCATCTGCATATTGTTAGGATATTGAGAAAGCATAGAGGCCTCTACATGCATTTTTGTAACTGGGAAAGCAAAGAAATTCTCGCAGTATTAATTTCTTCCGAGACAATTGTAAAAGAAAATTAATATATGAACAATTTTGAAAAAATGCTCATGTTCACTCTGTCTCAGACTTGTCTGTTTCAAATGTTGCAGGAAACTTGGTTGATGTTTTTATGGAACTATTTTATGAGTTTTGCAATGATGGTTTTAAGGATATTGTCACGATATGAATTATATATTTCAGATAATTATTTACTGTTAGTCGTGTTAAACAGCCCGTATTAGTCATTTTTGTAGATTCCATTTTATCAAATGCGGCAAGCGTCTTAGTCAATATTTAAGAAACTAGAAGCGAACACTTAGTTCAACATGCTCATTGAACAGACAAACTCCCACTCAATAAGTCTACCACTACAATTGCATCAATCCATCCAAAAAAACAAAATTGCCTGTGGATTTTGTCCTGTAAAACATCTTTGCAACTCCATAATGACAATTTTCCTGATGAAAGTAGACCTAAAATGAATAAATATACAACAAAATTCTAGACTTTCAAATCATACAGAATTCATGTCTCAAAGAAGCGAAGTTCTACCATAAATTCTTTTTGCTTCGGGGAATACCAAGCGACTGCCTTAGCTGAACCAAGGACATGTAATGCATACTCCAGGGCAAACACTGGATCATGCACATTGATTTGCCAATCTTTCTTCTTCCATGCAATTTCAACACTAGAATCCATTCTAAAACTGAAAGGTCCAGCAATCTGCAACCAAGTGTATAGAGAATCTTAATAGAATTTTAACACAAGAATACATTCTAAAACTGAAAGCTCCAGCAATGTGTGACCGGATCCAGTACATGGAGAATCTTAACAGCTTGCCAAATAGCATACTGATGAAATTTCTGACACTGAAGAAATAGTCATAGTCCCCCTTCTCAAGTTTGACACTAAATTTACAAATTTGTTGAGTTCTGAGTATAGAAAATTTGTCTGAAATTACTCTCTTTAAAAGCCTTTAACATATTATTGTAATAACAAAATTTTCAAAATAAAAGAGAGGTGTCAAACAAAATTTAACAATTATTAAGAGAAAAATATCGGTTGGCATCATGCAGTGAAGACCCTAATAGACTAGCAGAAGGTTCAGAGCTAAGTTTGATTATTTCATTACATCCAAGACCCACTGACTTAACCATTTGGAAAGAGAATATATAAAAGATTATGTGCAAGATGCACATACCTGCTGCTGAAGAGAAATAGTTGCCTTGGGGCACATTGCTTCAACTGTTTCAACTGATGGCTGTTGAGAGTTGAAAAAATCTTGCGCTAATGCTACAGCACCGGTAAGGAACTTGGATCCAGAAGGAAAATCTAGACGAGCTTGAAATCTAGTAAGATCAAGAAAAAGTCTTTGGAAGTCTCCATGCTGAGCAGTAAATGAAAGAGATGAAAACATATCAGCTATTAGTGCAGATTTTGATGCAGGAGCACGGATGCATAGTCCTTTAAAACCCTCGGCCTCTACTTCCTGTGCTCTAACTGAATTATCTCCAAGATAGGCAGAAATAGTGGCACCTGCATGCATTCAATTGTAAGCAAATATTCCGATTTCATTTCCATTACAAGGTTAGTAACTCAAAGACTGCTAAGATGAAAAAGCAGTTCATCAGGGATTGCAACAAAAATTCAAGTAGCAAGTCGAAGGTTTGAACTTTCTCTATATTTGATTGTGATAACAATGTAATCCCGAGTTCAAATTTCATTGTGCAGTCACAAGCAATGAACAGAATGATACACCTAAAATAATAACCAAAAAACCGCATTTGGACTGGTGTAGAAGAAAGTGAGTAAATTGCATAGTTACCAATGATTCCTGATGCTGAGACATGAGGATTTGAAAGAAATATGTCAAACGGTTGGACCATCTTCAACTTAGGAGCTTTACTTCTCCAAATATCCAATTTTCTATTGAAGGCAAAAGCAGTTTTCAGTGAGGAACCAGGAAGCAAAGAAGCAGGCGCTCCCATGCTCTGATCACCTTCGAATAGCTTCGGCAACCCACTATTATGATTCATACATAAATGGTATGTAGCACCAGAGTCAGACGGCACAGAGGCAACATCCAAGGCCATGGAGAAAGGTACATCCCAATAATTACCAGAGTTGTCAACAAAAAGTCCAGGCGAAACTGCCTCGAGAGTCAAGTTATGATCTGGGAACTGAAAATAATAAACAATTCAGTAACAACAACTCCTGAACAAGAATGAAAAACCCACAGGAAACCCTTATGGAGGCTTACTTGCCTGGTGATGCAGGACCGCTTTCTTACGGGGTTTCCTCTTACTACCCCCATAAGTATCGAAACTGAAGAGGAGAGTGTCGTCAGGAGTTAAGGAGAGCTCGGAACAGAAACTAAGTGCGTATAATGATTTGTGACCTAGACGTCTGAAGAAGTTGTGGAGGCGGGAAGAGTCTTGTTTAGTGTTAGGTTCATTAAGAGAAGAGACAAAGTGTTGTAAATTGAATTGAGCGAGCAATGTAGCAAACCTGCAAGAAATTAGAAGAAAGGTTATAACTTTATAGTGTAATGATAATTTGGATGGTAAAGATTGAAACTTTAGAATGAAAGTACCAATTTTGATGGAAGGAAGGGATGGGGAGGATGGATTGGAGAGAGAAGCCATGGCCACAAGGAGGAGGAGAATAAGAGGGGATGAAGAAGCCGGCCATGAAGCGCTGGAAAAACAGGATTTGCTTGTGTCTAGAGAGCTTGGTGCCTCTGGAAATACCCAATGGAAGAGCTTCCCCAGGAACAGGACGAGCTTCTCCTTCAAGAGTTAAGGGTGTCGATACATCCACCTCCCACAATCCTCCTTCATCCATTGCCCATCTCAACTTCTTCATCTCCATCATCCACTCTTCTAAATGCTATTGCTATTCACCATTTTCACTCATAACACACACTTTAAGAGCCTATGGACAAACCTCTTTACTTGTAATGGCCCAATTTAAGCTCTAGCTGCCACACTAATTCGGGGCAAATTGGGCTGCTCGAGCCGATATCGAATCTCAAACTGACAACCCACTTGGATGAATTTAAACAACTGAATTATAGATAACGATAAACTATTAGTCGGGTAACCTCTCTAAATCGTGTTTGATATATAAAAATCGGACCTCAAAGAAGATCCAAAATAAAATAAATGGTCTTTCGCAAAAGAAATTGAGACAAGGCATTATCTAATTACTAACCTTCTCAAAATTTGTGCATTTGGCCATTGAACTTTTATTTAGTCACATTTGGCCATTTACTTTTGTAATTTGGTGAAATCTCACCCTTATTACGTTAATTGACATTTCTATATTCGTATTATGCAACAATATTTAGTTTTAGTATGAATTTCTCATCTGAAATAGTGGAATTTTAATATTTAATATTTTTATCTCCTTTTAATTTTGATTTAAGAAGGGCGAGGTTTCACTAAATTTGTAGATTAATGAACACATATAACTAAATTACAAAGATGAGTGACCAAATATGACAATGAAATGTCAGTGGCCAATACACAGATTTTGAAAAGGTGAGTGGCCAAACAGTGCAATTTGCCTAAAATTGAAAACTATGTTATATATGTACAGAAAGTAGAAAAAACAAATGGGATAGAAATCTATTCCTAAATTCAGAGTTAATGACGATATACATAATTCCTACTCAACAATGACAAGAGAAACCTAACAAGCTGTTTGCTTTTTTACACGAGCTATTTGGGGTCAACCGCCTTCATGCCTTAACACCAATCAAGATGGCAACTTCTCTTGTAATGACATCAGCTTTAAGGAAGTAAATCATGCTACTAAGGTCATGGCAGCAAATTAGACTGTCAAAAGAAATGCAAAATCCAGAAAAAATTGCGCGGAACTTCCAGTGAAGAAAAGGATAGACAACCATCAATCTATTAATGCTGATCTTGAATTTTCAATGAGACTAATTCACTCTCTTGCCCTTGATTTCTTAATCTCAAACCATGAGGGAACAATCTTCTAAGTCTGTCAGGCCAGAACCTACAAACCAAATGCAAATGCCAAAGCATTAGAAAAGATCACACCAAATATTAACAAAAACTAAGGCTGTTCTGTTCATTTGTTCACCAATATAAGCTCAGAAAATAAGAAAACGAACGAGCGTAAGATGATTATCGCAATACACCATATTTCTCAACACAATTATGGCAACTCTCATATGGTATTTTCAAGGATACCGTCATAGAAAATGAAAGATGTACAAACTTTGGTTCTATTGCAAATACGCCGTGGTAGATAGGTCATGTAGTAAAGAGACCAAACCAGTTTTCTCCTATTTGCTGAGTTACCACCTATCAGAAACATTAAGAAAATGGGTTTGACACCATGCATGTGTTTCTTGGTATCTTATGTAGTTTCCTTCTTCACAATAAAGTGATTTACTATCAAATGATCAATCATAACTCAAGTAAACTAATATGACTTATTTTGAGTGAGATGTTATCATTGCAAAACATGCATAAGTTACAGTTCAGAAGATCAGGAGACTCGTCTGTAAGAAGATATTGGACAAGACTTCCCCACAAATGTATTCAATTTCTAGTATTTCAATCTAATTAGGAGTCTGGGTTCGTGCGACTTACAGATCCAATCTTTCATGTATAGCTCTACGCACCGTAGAGTTCAGACCATATGCTATTGAGTTGAAAAGACCCTGCAACAAGAAGAAAAGCTAATTAACTAGAAATTTGTGTAGTTAAACCAGTCTCTTATAGCGACAAAAGCTAGTATAAATGAGCAGTACAGCATTTCCATTTGCCACAATAAACTGCATTCGTTATAAAATATCTCAGACAATGAAAGCATTTTCTAAGCGACCAAAACTCATGCATCAGTTCTCGTCTGAACAAAAAGTTACAGAACTGATGAATCTTTTCCATGTAGGTAATGTTGTAGCATAAAAGTAATTCCCAGTTGCTTGGATATTCATTAGAAAATTGAAAAGAAACCAATAATATTAGGGTCATACCATAAGTGATGCTGTTCCAATATCAAGAACGGAGAGCCAAAGAATTGTGTGGCCTGGTGTAATGAAGTCATGAATGCGGTTAATTGTGCCAAACGCCCATGATCCTATAAGGATGAGCGGATAGTATCCCCACCGGTTCAAAGCCTGTGCAAGTTAAGAAAACAAAGGGACAAGGTTAAGATGATCACTCAATTGCTACCTGTGATTTAGCATCCTTCACAAATGCTTACATATCTTTAATATACAAGTTATAAAGTGGGAGGGAGAGAGGGAAAAAAAGAACAGATAATATGATATCTTGACAACTGGAAAACACTTTATAAGATCTAAACAGAATCAAAACAGGAAATTCTGAAACGGGAAATTCCATTTTTGCAATCATGAAACCAGAAGTCAAATTCGCAGACAGAACTTAAAATGTTCATATACACTATCGAGCTCATTTGAACTAATGAGTATATGTACCACTAACTCAAGCACATACTACGAATGGTATAAATGACATGAATTTCTCCACTCATTTGAATTCTATAGAATCGCGAAACATGATCTGTGCCTGTGTTTAAGACACTGAACCTCCAATCCATGACGTTTACACATATAAGTAGAACCTTAATCACACAGTCATGCTATTTTTAGTACCTTCATGTCTGGCCTTGCATCAAATTGATATGGCCGGTCTGACATGCCAACTGCCATCTGAAATTTCCATAGGGTAAATACTGCCTCACCACACATACCTTAAACAGAAAATAAGGAACAAATTGACAAGGATGGTGTTGATTCCATACCCGTGTTGCATTATTGAGCATGCGTATGACATGGAAGTATGTAAATCCATTGTAAAGTATTGCACCCCATAGTGGTGTATAAAATGTAATAAAATGAACGGCCTGCAAAAAATAAATATACATACATACATGAGGATGACACTTTGAATCAGCAATTAAACATATAGAAATTTACACATATTCTCTCAGTTTTTCTCACTTATAGTATGCATTATTATTGTTAGGTTTTTGTAGAGGACATGCATGTGTAAGCATGCTTGAGGTTGAAAGCTCCACCACAAATTTTTCAAGCAAAATTCAAGAAACTATAACTTTCCAGAAGAACTTTTCATATGTAAAGCCGCAATGGTACTGTGACTTCCACTGAGGAAAAGCTCAGGTCAAATGTGAAAATGCTTCAGCAGCATCACCATTTTTGAAGCAGATGAGCTTCATCTAAACATTGAGCATAATTACAAACGTAAAGTAGAAAGTGCGCGAATATATTGCAGGGCGGTAGAATGTCACATTAAGTATTTTATTCAACTTTGTTAACTGAGGCCTCACATAACGTGGCAGTTACACACAATTAAATGTTAATCAGTCAAGGAATCCTCCTCGAGACAAGAAAAGTAAAACAAAAAGTTATGAACCAGAGTAATAACCACTGGAAACTACCACGTCCTTACCTTCCTTGTTCTCCCAACTTCTGTCCAACACCAAGCACCCAAATGTCCATGTTGATTACCAATGGAGCGTACTACAGTCATAACCAATGAAGTTCCTGCAGAAGTAAAAAAAGATAATTTAGTGAAAAGCCTTAAATGGCATTGGATGAGTTAGAGTGTTGTGTTATAAATAAATTAATTCATACCCCAAACATACAAGTGAAAGATGGCCTCAAGGTCTTCGACATCGGTTTTGTGGTTAACAACAGTGCGATGAAGAGTGAAAGCGATAGTTGTAGTCCAAAGAAAAGAGGCGACGCAGAAAAAATGAGTAGTGTATCCTTGAGCAATGCAAAAGAATCCCTTGGATGGATCCCTACAGAAAAGAAAAGATATATGAAAAAAGAAGCAACACGGAGGGGTTTGTTGTAAAGAGGGATGGAGGGATGAGTAGAGGCATACCCAACAATGCTGAAGAAACTGCAAAGCATGTCCTGGAATTATGTTCAAGCCAATTTAAGTAAGAGTTCAATCAAATGCAATAATGATAATAATAATACGAAGAGAATTACAGAGAGTGCGAGGTAGAAGACAAGCTTGAAGGAGAACTTGCGGAGCTCTTTGAAGAGTACATAACAGAGAACTATGAAGCTCGAACCTACAAATGAAAGACTAGATGCCACTGCATTCACCGACCTCAGTATCTCCCTCTCATCACCTGTTAGGTTTCCGGCGACGTGCAACGTCGCCATTATCTTTCCTTGTTTTTACTTTTCTATTGTTTCCCCAATTAAACCAAACGGATCATGTATGTCAAATTAATACTACTTGTTTTTTCTCCAATATCAGTTCGACATGTTCGTCGCTTTGGCCGAGTGGTTAAGGCGCTTGCCTGCTAAGTAAGTGGGGTTTCCCCGCGTGAGTTCGAATCTCACAGGCGACGTTTTTCTCTTTTGCTTCTACTTTCTTCAAATTGGATATCAGATTCTACGCCCACCCCAACACCTTCGGCTAATCACTACTTCTCTCTACTTTCTTTACGTTTGTCTCTAGAATATTACTAACTAGACCATCAGATCAGAGTGTCTTTTAGGAGTCCACCACCTCTCCATCAGACCCCGAATCACATCATCAACTTCCCCAAGACCTTTCCAAGGACTCTTTTGTAGTCATTAAATATTAATGAGTTTAAAAAGATTATGTATATTACAAAGAAACTCCCTCAATTTACAATACAAAGTGGGACAAGTTATAAAACATGGTTGCCTAGCAAACGTATGAACATTCACGTTAGCATGTCTCTCGACACGAGTAAAATGCAACCGATAAGGATCACAGCCGAGAAGAATAGAACAGCAATGTGCGATTAGATCCCCAAATTTGGCTAGCACACTAATCTCTTCTCCAAAAAAATGTCAAATTAGGCTAAGGTTTCTACTTTCTGTTAGAGAATAAGTAAGAACTGGAGTAATACAGTAATGAAATTCTAAAATAACAACACTTGGAAGACAAATTCATAATAAAGTTATTTATGTTAATGCACATGCATCATATCATATCCATCCCCCTTGAACATTTTATTGGCTTTAGATGTTTATGATTATTTTGAACTCTTAACTCTTATATAAATAACAGATGATCTCAATATTCTGTTAACAAAAATGTGTCAAGGTCAGATTTTTATACATGAAAATAGTCCACAACTGGGAAGCACATGTATCTATCTTCTTGAGGCATTCCTTCTCCACAGTTCTATTCGGAACTCAGCAAGTAACCAAGCATCTAGGACCACAAATTGAAGAGTTAGCTACATTGTCAAAAGCTTAGCTCGGCTCGCTTATTTCGGTTAGCTGATGGCTACACAAGTCTGACGGGTAGTATGAATACGAATCGTGAGCTAGGTTCTGCATAGAAAAAACACCAAGTGGTGAATTCCTCTATATATTACCAGAAAATAGAAAATGATGACGAATGCTACAGCACCTGTTCCTGTGAGTTGAAGTACATGAATGGCGTGTAGTACAAGAAATTTGAGACCCTTGAGGTATATATGTCAGCATACCTGCATTTAAATAGCGTAAAATTTACATTATAAAGAAGGAAACGTTAAATGTTTTACGTTCCATGAACTTGAAGGTTGATGTGTCTACTTCTCTATTTGTCTCATCAAGTGGCTTTTGTCCCATAGACCTGCCCGTGAAAGAAATCCCCACCTGTTTCCAAGTAATTGCAGCGTATTATTTTCAACGTTCAAATTGTGTCTCCCAACCGGTATTTTTCCATTATGCAAGATTTCATTCCTCCCTGGTCTTACCTTTTATTGAAAAGTTCTCCATCTGCGTCTAGCATCGGAGCAATTTTCTCGTCTAGCCTTTGCATCACAATCAATAGCTTTTTCATGCTTGCTGTGAGTTCTTCATCATCCATGTTAGTCGCAGCAAGCGTCTGAAATTGCAGAGATGGAACCAAGATATTACTGATTATTTTTAATCTTCGGTTTAACCGGGAATCCGGTTCACAAGTAGCTTATATGACCAATATATGAACATTTAAAGTGATCACGAAAACTAAAAAAAGTAACAAGAAAGAAAAAGAAAAAATCAAATAAAATTAAGCTCACTTGTGCAGGGCGCTCCTTGATCCGTCTTTGTAGAGCTAATCGAAGTTGATTAAAAAGATCCCCTGCAATCTCTTTACGATTGATAAGATCAACTAGAGCATCTCGATGACCCCGACTATGAATCAAAGCAGTATACTGCATTTCCAGAGACATAAATATATCCATGGCGCAACTTAAACATTCTCAATGGATTTAAAAAGTTTTAGGAGTACTTAAGAATGTAAACATGAATTGCAAAATTACTTACCTCTTCTTCCAGTTCCCTACAAATCAATGCTGTTCGCCATCGTAAATGGACTTTGGATTGACTTACATCAGTATATATATGGTCACCCACATACAATATTTCATCTCCATGGATATTTAAGGAGTTCTCAATCATCTGAGCACTCCCTCCAGAGTACACTCCTCCTGCAGAAGAAAAAGAAACAAATATAATTTTTTCTCTCCAAATTTTTGAATCAAGTGAACAACTAGAGAAGTGTAGGTAAGTGTAGGTTACACCACATGACAAATTAAAAGAAAAAAAGAATAAGTACTGCAAAAGGCACAGATGCAAAGCATAAATCACCTGTTTCAGCTTTGAAACAAGGACGCATCAAACCTTCGCCTGTCACCACCTCGTACAGTGGGTGTGACATTTGAAAGAACTCCGGCTTCCTTGCTGATACTATCACCTATATGAGTCAAGGACAAATATTAGTCATAATGCACGGTGGCTTCTTGTTTTGATACTCTTTAGAAACAAGTTACGGTTAGAAAACATTGCATCAACTTCGAGCCAAATCCTACAATCTTCATGAAAATAACTAGACCATTAGAACGAGGCTGGTCCCTTTTGGATTTACTATAAAGTAGAAAATGATGCCTGAATTTTCCATTCCCTAACAACCTGGTAATAGCTTATGTGATCATTTATCCAGCCACAAAAAGCATCCTTAATTCCAATATAATAGATAAATGAGGTCTACCTACCATGTCAAATAGATCACGCCAGTCCATGTCGTTTGGGAGGAATCTATTAAATGAATGTTTCATCATTTTGTCCGTGTAATGATAGTCTGAGTTTGTTATAAGCAGAAGCTTTTTACCAGCCTGCACCAAGAAATCAGTGTGAAATAGACGACTATACACGCAAAACGAACTTATAAAGCCAGACACATACCTCCTTTTGGTCTAAAAGTGCTAAAGGCAATTCTGGATCTGGTTCAACAAACAATTCAGGCTTTGACATTATCTCACTCTGTTATAAAGACATCAGTATCAGTGAATCTTTTGAACCAAACTCTAGTTTGCATTATATATTCCTTAATGTAAAGTTACCTTTAGCTGGCCTTCCACATGCGCTCGGAATAGAGCCTTTCCAACAGCCTGAAAGATGATTCAAGTGACAATGAGAAATAGATATAATAACGATCATAATTATACCTATTAAATTAAACAATTTGCAAAACGGCATACCTTGTAAAGTCCTTTATAATCAAGTGGGCCAATTCCTGCTGCTATAGCTCCTTCATCTAACCGGTCAACCAGCTAAGAGAGAAATCAAAAGAAATGTTCAGTATGGAGCAAACAAATAGTCTATGCTATCGGTAAGAGCTTAAATATCTTAATACTACCGTTTATGTGCTTTCATGTAGAATAATTCAAATTTTCATACTCCAACACTTATACAAGTTCTTATTACAAATGTAAGTCATTATTTGGTAGATCTGGTTCAAATGGTACACCTACTGAACTTAGGTAAAGAATTGGGTTCAGTGCCCAATTCCTCCCTCAACACACACACACACACACACACACACTCTCTCTCTCTCTCTCTCTAAAAACTCAGAGAAACGAGGAAAGTGTGGAGTAAAAATACTTCACGATAAATAATTATGCAAGCAGTAATAAGATACAGCTCTGCAACTTCTTGTAGCTGGTATTTGGCATAGCCTACCTGCATGTATGCCACAGCTTCTGATACAGAAAACAGCGTATTCAAGAACTCCCATTGACTCTCCTTCCGCAGATCTACAAGTTCCCTCCCATATACCTCACTTCCATGCAAAGAAAGTTAATCACTACAGTAGAAAATATCACCCCAGCTTTGCCAAAAATAACAGATCAAATATAAATTTCAGTAACATTAAGATCTGTTGCTGGATAACATTTGGTAACATAATGAACCAAAAGGGAACTCGCAGATATGATAGGATATCATCCATTATGTAGTACCGCATATGTTACACAAGTTTTTATAGGTAATTTATGTGTTAGTGCCATACTCTTTGCTTATTAATAATGGAACATGAATCCAGATGCAGTAGAACATAAACTCAAATATATGATTATCAGTAACCAAAATTCAGAGATATATAGTTCAGCCTGTACCTGAGTGCTTGAGTAGAGAGCATTTTCGTGCCATGCATGGCCCTCTTTACATAACCAAATCGGTCAGCTTTAACCAGATTGCCTCTTTCTTTGTCTATCACCAATCCTCTAATTACCAGGTCTGGATCAAAAGCAAGTCCATCAACTGGAAAACCCATGTTTCGTAGATTATCCATGCAATAATCGTAAGCCTTTCCTTCCCAAGCCTGGCACAGTATGAATCCAATAGATAGCATGAATTTTTTCTCTTATCTATATCGTATCAACCATAACCTCTGGTAAAATTCCCCCCTAAACCCAATAAAGTACATAACATTAGCCTGTTTTGGGTACTCTGGTCAAATTAGCGAATAAACAATTAAAAGAAATATCTACCATGACATTGTAATGCATCAAAGTGTAGTCCATATCATATCCAATGGCACTGATAGACCTGAGATTCAACGTACGGCTACAAAATACACCACGAGGGGAATTCCTTGTAGAAGAAGGACTCTGCACATCAGTACTGAGTGTTATCAGAACCCAGAAAGCAATAATGGTCGTTCTCAGCATGAAAGAACACAAATTGAAACAATTCAAACTGTTGGGCCCTCATTTATAACATCAAACTATTCAGCCAACAACAAACATAGGCGGACTAATAGCTCGTGCTCCAATGCCCTTATACTTCAACATTGGTCACTAAAATTCCATGTAGCACTTAGCAGCATAAAAATAGCTCATAAACCAGCAAAAACAAATTTAAACATAATGGACACGAGCAATTTTTATGCTCATAAACCAGCAAAAACAAATTTAAACATAATGGGCACGCGCAATTAGCACTTAGCAAAATTCCATGTAGCACTTAGCAACATGAAAGCAATAATGGTCGCTCTCAGTAAGAAACAACACTAATTTAAACAATTCAAACTGTCGGGCCCTCATGAATACATCGCATTATCCAGCCAACAACAAACAACAATAGAAAATAGGGGGACTAATTGTCCCAATGCCCTCGTAATTTCCACTAAGCACTTAGCAGCATACATATGGCTCATAAACCAGCAAAAAGAAAGAGTGGCACTTGGAATTGTGTGCATAATATGCAGTAAAGATGAAATTTTTAGATAAAGTTGAACAGAAAAACAACATGGTAAATGGAAAAACATCAAAAAAAGAAGAAGGATGGGCTCACAGCACCGGAATGCCCAACTCTCTAAGCAAATTCTGAGCTTCAACGGCTTCCATTCGAGCAACCTCCTCAATTGGACCTTGTAAAGGATCCTGCTTTTCCAACTCTGCGAAACAAGGATGATAAATAAGACAAATGGCAATTAGAAAAGAAGGATAGAGTAAGTTGAAGTTACCAATGGAATTAAGATTCAAATCCCCTTTAGTGCTCTGTCCCAAATAATCAAATTGGTTCGTGGAGGAGGAAGCCACAGAGAACACATGTTCTCCAACAATGGCAGCTGGAGACTTGGAGTCAAGAGAGCAGCGGATGGAGGTTGAAGAAGGAGGTCTGCGGCAAAGAGAAGAAGAAGAAAGAGCCATTGAGGATACGGAAGTGCTGGTATGCATCAGGTAGAAGGAAGCCTTGACTGCCGAATACATATTTGGTAAAGACTAATTTAGCACTCAAAATATGATGAGAAGGAAGCAAAATCTATGCTCTGGGTTCATTTTGGTTAAAAAGATTCAGTCTTTATTATGTTGTCCCAATTATTATTATTATTATTATGAGTGCTTGTTGCTGTCTTTGGAAAAGTTTTTATTTTTTTATTTACTTTCTTTTAGTAGTCAACCAGGTCAAGGTTTCATTCTTCCTTTATTCTTCTTTTCTTTTCTTTATGCTCTCTTGTTGGACTTGGGCTATGCTTGTGTCCATAGAAAATAAGGCGGGTGGCCCATCAATAAATCCACAGGTCCAATTTAAATTTCTTCACAGTTACATTCTTCTTGAGTAGAGAAGTGGAGGAAAACAATCAAGAAAACAGCAAATGAGAAAGACAAGAATGGCAGCATATTGACAGAAACACCAAACAAGAATGAACAATGATACCTTCGGTTCCATCTTACATCTGTTTGTCTCCGGTGCTTTCAAAGATACCTTTCCACAATTCTTAACTCTTTCCATCTTTCCAGATTTCTTGTGTTCCTCCAAACTTCTTTATAAATGTCAAAAGTCAGACAGCAATTCTCTATCTTTCCCAACACCTGCCTGGCACCCAGCCAGCCAGCATTTTCATCAGTTTGATATGGCTGATGCAACAATGAAGAAAGAAGAAGAAGCCGTAGGAAGTAAGGTGAATCAGAAAAAGATGCAACCAACTACCATACCCTTTTACAAGCTCTTCTCTTTCGCCGACTCTTTGGACATTCTTTTAATGTTTATTGGCTCTGTTGCTGCTTTTGGAAATGGCCTCTGTATGCCACTTATGACCGTTCTTCTAGGACAACTTATTGATTCTATTGGCCATTCTTTCAGCAACAACGTTGTGGAGCACAATGTTATTAAGGTATATGTCATCTTATATAATAGTTGTATAATGATTGACTGATTCATTGATTTATGTACTAAGAGCTTTCTTTGTGACTGGTATCTTCAGGTGGCTCTCAAGTTTGTTTATTTGGCTTTCGGGGCTGGTTTTGCATCATTCTTTCGTAAGTGAACTTGCACAGTCCAAATTTCTTCAGCTTTTAGATTTTGTAGTTTGGGAAGTTTTTATAAGCTAATTTCAAAGTGGAAAGATGAACTGAAAACTAAGATGTCCTCAGTGTAAGAAAGTGATGTTAAAGCTACACGTTGTTGCTATGTTTCAGAGGTAGCTTGCTGGATGGGCACGGGAGAGAGGCAGGCTGCTCGAATACGAGGTTTATACTTGAAAACTATATTGAGACAGGACATTGGTTTCTTTGATAGAGAAACTAATACTGGGGAAGTTGTCGGGAGGATGTCAGGAGACACCATTCTTGTTCAGGAAGCTATGGGTGATAAGGCATGTTAATTCCTTCCTAAAAGTATGATATGATCACTAGAGTTATGAGATTAAAAGGAACTCCTTAGATGTTTTATTCGCATATATGCAGGTTGGAAATTTTATCCAGATGATAGCTTCATTCGCGGGAGGCTTTGCAGTAGCTTTTGTTAGGGGGTGGCTTCTCACGCTTGCCATGCTATCTTTACTTCCATTTATTGTGATCTCTGGTGCTGTCATGAATAAGGTTGTAGGCAAGCTAGCATCTCGTGGACAGACTTCGTATTCACTGGCAGCAAATATTGTTGAGCAAACCATTGGCTCAATAAGAACTGTATGATAGATTCTATCTGCTATATATTCAAGGATGAAGTTGTTTTCTCTATGTTGCAAAATATAATACAACGATCATTTTGCATGAAGGTTGCATCTTTTACCGGAGAGAAGCAAGCCATTGCCAAATACAACAAGTACTTGACCACAGCTTATGAGTCCGGTGTGCAAGAAGGATTGGCTGCTGGATTAGGTTTTGGTATGATGATGTGTATTGTGTTCTGCAGCTATGGTTTTGCCGTGTGGCTTGGTGGGATAATGGTACTTCACAAAGGCTATACAGGAGGGCAGGTCATCAGTGTGATTTTTGCTCTATTAACTGGTGCTATGTAAGTAGAATGTTGTTCCATATCCGTTTAGCAAATGATGCTTATTGGTTTGGTCTTTTCTAATATGCTTTACTTGAATTTGTTGCTCCATAATTTGAAATATACCATTTTCTTTCTTACTTGGAATCACTCAAGGTCCTTGGGGCAGGCATCGCCATGCATGAGTGCATTTGCTTCTGGGCAAGCTGCTGCAGTTAAGATGTTTGAGGTTATCAGTAGGAAGCCAGAGATTGATTCTTCTGACCCCAACGGACTGAAATTGGAAGAGCTTTCTGGCGATATTGAATTAAAAGATGTTTGTTTCAGTTATCCAACAAGACCTGATGAGCGGGTTTTTAGTGGTTTCTCCCTTTCAATTCCTAGCGGTACAACCACCGCTTTGGTTGGAGAAAGTGGAAGTGGAAAATCAACAGTGATCAGTTTGATAGAGAGGTTTTATGACCCACAAGCTGGGGAAGTTCTTATAGATGGAATTAATCTTAGGCAATTCCAAGTAAAATGGATCAGGGAGAAAATTGGTCTTGTCAGCCAGGAACCGGTGCTGTTTTCTTCAAGCATTAGAGAGAATATAGCCTATGGGAAGAAAGATGCAACTATCGAAGAGATAGAAGCTGCTTCTTTGCTCGCAAATGCTGCTAAGTTTATAAACAAGCTGCCACAGGTTTTGTATTATTCAACGTTCAGCTCCTTTTTTATTTGATAATTTCATAAACATAATGTTTTTTGAAATGATTGAATCCATAAATACATGTACGGTCCTTGAGAATGTGTGTCTCGTGCTTGCAGGGATTAGAAACAAATGTAGGAGAGCATGGAGTTCATTTATCTGGAGGCCAAAAGCAAAGAATTGCCATAGCCAGAGCAGTACTGAAGAACCCAAGAATTCTCCTCCTAGATGAAGCCACTAGTTCCCTTGATGCAGAATCAGAAAGGATCGTGCAGGAAGCGTTGGATACGGTTATGATGAACCGAACTACGGTCATGGTCGCCCATCGCTTGACTACTGTGAGAAATGCAGATGTTATAGCTGTTATTCAGAAAGGAAGGATTGTTCAAAAAGGTGAAATATTCCTGATACATTTGGTCAAACATATACAATAATACATTGTATTCCTAAAACTTCTATCTGTCACTTAAATATAGTCAATGGTAGCACCTTCTCCCAAAATATAAACGCACACACGTATTGTCCATTGCGGCTAGCTACCTTGAAAATATTGAGTTACATGGAAACAACAATGATTTGGTCTAAATTACACTGCATCATACTCATTTTCAATTGATCAGGTTCGCACTCCGAGCTACTTAAGGATCCTGAAGGAGCATATGTGGAGCTCATAAAGTTGCAGGAATTTGGGTTACAGCCAGAACGTAATGAACCAAGTAGTATCCGGCAGTCATTCTCCATTTCAGCTGGTACATCCCCAATAGTTATCAGTGGGGAGAAGGTAGCTGCCAGAGATCTTGACATAGAGCTACCAAAACTGCCTCGGGAAGGCCCTCTGCGCCGCCTGGCTTATCTTAATAGCCCAGAGATTCCTGTTTTTTTGCTTGGTGCTTTAGCTGCTGTGGCTAATGGAATAATCTTACCGATGTTTGGTTTGATGCTTGCCAATATAATAAAAACCTATTTCGAGGAAGAAAGCCAACTCAAGAAAGATTCTAGATTTTGGGCATTTATGTTTGTCTTGCTAGGTTGTGTAACTTTACTGGCTACACCATCGAGTACATACTTTTTTGCAGTGGCGGGGTGTAGGTTAATAAAGCGGATTCGGTCAATGTGCTTTGAGAAAGTAGTAAACATGGAGATAGGTTGGTTTGATGAACCAAATAATTCAAGTGGGGCAATTGGTGCAAAGCTCTCAGCAGATGCAGCTGCAATGCGAGGTTTAATTGGAGACACATTTTCTTTGCTCATTCAAAACGCTGCGACAGGAATTGCAGGTTTGATCATTGCTTTTCATTCAAACTGGCAATTATCTCTTGTAGTCCTTGCTTTAATACCATTCATGGGAGTCAGCGGATATGTTCAGTTGAAGTCTATGAAAGGATTCAATGCAAATGGGAAGGTTAGCTCTAATCTCTACCAAAATTCTTGCTTAGCATCCTCTTGTTTAGCAAGGAATGAATTCATGGTAAATTTTTGACAGAAAATGTACGAGGAAGCAAGCCAAGTGGCTAGTGACGCTGTTAGCAGTATCAGAACAGTTGCTTCTTTCTGTTGTGAAGAAAATGTAATGCAAACGTACCAGAAGAAGTGTGATGGGCCTCTGAAGCAAGGAATGAAACGAGCATTGATTTGTGGGATAGGATTTGGTCTTGCTTTCTTCTTTGTTTTTCTTTTTTACGGTGTCAGTTTTTATGTTGGAGCTCTGCTAGTTGGTAGTGGCAAGACAACATTCACCCAGGTTTTTCGGGTAATTTCCTCATTCCTTTTCCACTGATCTCTAATTTTATTTTTTGTTGGGGGTTTCATTGTCAGATGATGTCATTAACTGCTTTCTGCAGGTATTTTTTGCTCTTAGTATGACAGCTGTTGGAATTGCTAATTCAAGCAATCTGGCACCTGATGCAAGTAAAGCCGAGGGTTCCGCTGTCTCTATATTTGAAGTTCTTGATCAGAAATCTAAAATAAATCCTAGTGATCCTTCTGGGAAAATATTAAAAGGACTGAAAGGGAAAATCGAGTTCTGCAATGTTGGATTCGCGTATCCCATGAGGCCAGATGTTCTACTATTCAGAGGTTTTAGTTTGGTTATACATCCTGGGACGGTAATTTGACTGCATATGTTTTATAATACTAACTTAAAGCAAAAAAGGTCATCTGATTGCTATAAATAACAGACAGTTGCACTGGTTGGAGAAAGTGGGAGTGGAAAATCAACCGTGATCTCATTGCTGCAAAGATTTTATGACCCGGATTCTGGCAAAATTACTCTAGATGGAGAAGAGATACAAAGCTTGAAACTGAGATGGCTAAGGCAACAGATGGGCGTGGTGAGTCAGGAGCCTGTGTTATTCAATGACAGCATTCGAGCTAATATAGCATATGGAAAGCAAGGGAATGCAACGGAGGCAGAAATTATAGCAGCAGCGGAATTAGCCAATGCTCACAAATTCATCAGTAGTCTAGATCAGGTTAGAAAATGCACTTACCGATGGAGTATTATTATAAATGCAGGAGTATGACAACTCCATTTGCATTTACTAATGGAGTATTATTATAAATGCAGGGGTATGACAACTCCTTTTGCATTTACTAATGGATTATTTATTATAAATGCAGGGGTATGATAGCCGAGTAGGGGAACGAGGAGTGCAATTATCCGGTGGACAGAAACAACGGGTGGCAATTGCAAGGGCCATATTGAAGGCTCCAAAAATATTACTTCTAGATGAAGCAACAAGTGCTCTGGATGCGGAGTCTGAAAGAGCGGTTCAAGATGCATTAGAAAGTGTTATGGTGGGAAGGACAACGTTAATGGTTGCACATCGGTTATCGACAGTTAAGTCAGCAGATAAGATTGCTGTTATGAGAAATGGAGTAATAGTTGAGAAGGGAAACCATGATACGTTGATCAAATCTAGTAATGGGGCTTATGCTTGCTTAATGGCTCTACAATCAACTGCTTCATGAATGAATGGTCCAAAATAGTAAAGGTCTTCTCAGGCTTGGACTTTGAAAGTATGTTAAATGGACCCTTTCTTAAATGGCCGAAAATACGGAAGCCATTTGCTAATTTTTAGTTACACTTCCAATCCTGTAGCAGTATCAGGATTAGGTAAATAATGTCCAATTTCATTCCTACTACTGCTACTTCTATATTTTTTATATTTTTTTGGCTTAGTTTCATTCCTTTCAGGATCACTGTACAGTTGCTTGGGATGATTCTTTATAATACTGAATATGGAAGAAAATGCCACTTTACATATATGTATGAAATTGACAAATAAGACATATACAGCTGATTAATAATTTTAATAAAAAGAAGCATTTCTTCTTTACGGGTCATCGTTGAATACTGCTCTCGTATTTGTCATTATATCTGATGAGGACATCTTCCAATCTGAAGAGATAAACAATTGCATTCTGAAGAACTTTGTCTCACTCTCAATCTCCAAAAAGAATAATTTGACATAGATAAACAATTGTATTCTAGTAGACAGATAACATAAACATTGTAACTTGGTTGGTTACTGATTATTTTTTAAAAGCAAACCCACAGCTACTACAGGAGCTCAACTGAGGTGTCTTACTAGTTATTAATACTTGTAACATATTCAACTCTGCTGTCTGCATTACTTTAATTGTCTTATATTCAATAGCATAAGGTTTTGGATTTTTGTGTTTTCCAGTTTAATTTTCTGCAAAATCTATGTAATGCGTTCATTTTGGTAAAAAAGATTCGGTCTTTATTATGTTGTCCCAATTATTATGAGTGCGCACCCCCACCACTTTGGCTGCTGTCTTTGGAAAAGTCTATATCTTTTATTACTAGTCAACCAGATCAAGATTTCATTCTTCGTAATTCTTCGTTATTCTTCTTTATAGTTAGGCCATGTTCTTTTAGAACTTTTGTTCAGCAAATTCAGACATTCCGTTAAGCCGAAAAGAACAAGGCCTTGTACTGTGTTGTTGGACTTAGGCTATGCTTTTGTCCAAAGAAAGAAAATAAGGCGGGCGGCCCATCAATGAAACCAATTTAAAAAAATTGACAGTTACATTTGAACTGAGGATCTCGCTCTAGCTTAGTTAGTAGAGAAGTAGAGGAAAAAAATCAAGAAAACAGCATCCAAGGATGGATGAGAATGACAGCATATTGACAGAAAAACAATAAACAAGAATGATTAATAGATTCCTTTGGTTCCATCATCAGAATCCTTCCATCTGTTTTGTCTCCGTTGCTCTCAAAGATACCATTCTTCCCATTTTCTTGTTGTTCTCCAAATTTCTTTATAACTGAGCAATTCTCTTTCTTTAATTCCTATTCCGAACACCAGCACTTTCAGCTTCATATGGCTGATGCAAGAATGAAGAAAGAAGAAGCCACAGGAAGTAGTTGCACCGATCAAGATGTGAATCAGAAAAAGATGCACCGAACTACCATACCCTTTTACAAGTTGTTCTCTTTCGCTGACTCTTTGGACATTCTTTTAATGCTCATTGGCACTATTGCTGCTATTGGAAATGGGCTCTGCATGCCACTTATGACGGTTCTTTTAGGACAACTAATTGATTCTGCTGACCATTCTTTGGTCATCAATGTTGTAGCACACAATGTTGCTAAGGTACATGATATAGTTTCATTATAATAGTTGTATAATGAATGCTTGATTGTTGTACTAAGAGTTTTTTTCTGATGGTATCTTCAGGTGTCTCTCAAGTTTGTTTATCTGGCTTTCGGGTCTGGTTTTGCATCATTCTTTCGTAAGTATTACTTGCACAGCCACACCTCAGCTTCTAGAATTGTAGTTTGGGGGAAGTTTTTTTTAATAAAATATTAAAAGCTAATTTCAAAGGGGAGATATGAATTGAGAACTAAGATGTCTTCAGGGAAAGAAAGCGATGTAAAAGCTACACATTTGTTGCTATGTTTCAGAGGTGGCTTGCTGGATGGTCACGGGAGAGAGGCAGGCTGCTCGAATACGATCCTTATACTTGAAAACTATATTGAGACAGGACATTAGTTTCTTTGATAGAGAAGCTAATACTGGGGAAGTTGTTGGGAGGATGTCGGGCGACACCATTCTTGTTCAGGAAGCTATGGGTGATAAGGCATGCTAATTCCTACCATTATGATTTGATCATTAGAAGCCTATGTTACTGAGATTAAAAGGAACTCCTTAGATGTTTTATTTGCATATGTGCAGGTTGGAAATTTTATTCAGATGATAGCTTCATTCTTGGGAGCCTTTGTAATAGCTTTTGTTAAGGGGTGGCTTCTCACGCTTGCCATGCTATCTTTGATTCCACTTATTGTGATCTCGGGGGCCATCATGAATAAGCTTGTAGGCAAGCTAGCATCTCGAGGACAGACTTCGTATTCGCTGGCAGCAAATATTGTTGAGCAAACCATTGGCTCAATAAGAACTGTATGATAGATTCTATTTGCTATTCAAGGATGAAGTCGTTTTCTTTATCTTGCAAAATATTATAATACAATGATCATTTTTCCATAAAGGTTGCATCTTTTACTGGAGAGAAGCAAGCCATTGCCAAATACAACAAGTCCTTGAGCAAAGCTTATGAGTCCGGTGTGCAAGAAGGATTGGCTGCTGGATTAGGTTTTGGTATGCTGATGTTTATTTTGTTCTGCAGTTATGGTTTTGCCGTGTGGCTTGGTGGGATAATGGTACTTCACAAAGGCTACACAGGGGGGAAGGTCATAAATGTGATTTTTGCTCTGTTAACTGGTTCTTTGTAAGTAGAATGTTGTTCCATACTCAGTTTAGAAAACTATTTATTTACTTGTTCTGTATGAAGCTTATACAGCTAATAAAAACTTAAATGATAAATGATGCTTATTCATTTGGTCTTTTCTAATATTCTTTACTTGAAATTTGTGCTCCATAATTTGAAGTTCTTTCTTTTTTGGAATCACTCGAGGTCCTTGGGGCAGGCATCGCCATGCATGAGTGCATTTGCTGCTGGACAAGCTGCTGCAGTTAAGATGTTTGAGGTTATCAGTAGGAAGCCAGCAATTGATTCTTATGACCCCAAAGGACTGAAATTGGAAGACCTTTCCGGAGATATTGAATTAAGAGATGTCTGTTTCAGTTATCCAACAAGACCTGATGAGTGGGTTTTTAGCGGTTTCTCCCTTTCAATTCGTAGTGGTACAACCACTGCTTTGGTTGGAGAGAGTGGAAGTGGAAAATCAACAGTGATCAGTTTGATAGAGAGGTTTTATGACCCACAAGCCGGTGAAGTTCTTATAGATGGAATTAATCTTAGGCGATTCCAAGTAAAATGGATCAGGGAGAAAATTGGCCTTGTCAACCAGGAACCCGTGCTGTTTTCTTCAAGCATTAGAGAGAATATAGCCTATGGGAAGGATGATGCAACTATTGAAGAGATAACTGCTGCTTCTGCACTCGCAAACGCTGCTAAGTTTATAAATAAGCTTCCACAGGTTTGTCCCTAAAAAAAAGAAGCTTCCACAGGTTTGGATTATTGCAGAAACATAATATTTTTTAAAATGATATGATCCATAAATACATGTGCGGTCCTTGAGAATGTGTGTCTCGTGCTTGCAGGGATTAGAAACAAATGTAGGAGAGCATGGAGTTCATTTATCTGGAGGCCAAAAGCAAAGAATTGCCATAGCCAGAGCAGTACTGAAGAACCCGAGAATTCTCCTCCTAGATGAAGCCACTAGTTCTCTTGATGCAGAATCAGAAAGGATCGTGCAAGAGGCATTGGATACGGTTATGATGAACCGAACTACAGTCATGGTGGCCCATCGCTTGACTACAGTGAGAAATGCGGATGTGATAGCTGTTATTCAGAAAGGAAGGATTGTTCAAAAAGGTGATACTGGAAACATTTGGTCAAACATTTACAATTACAGAAATATATTCCTAAAACTTCTATCACTTAAATATAGTCAATGGTAGCCCCTTCTCCCCAAATATAAACGCACACTCGTATTATTCATTGCAGCAACCTTAAAAATATTGGTCTCAGTTGCATTCGTTAGCTTCCCATTTTTATTAAAAAATAATGATTCGGTCTAAATTGCACTACATCATACTCATTTTCAATTGATCAGGTTCGCATTCCGAACTACTTAAGGATCCTGATGGAGCATACATGGAGCTCATAAAGTTGCAGGAATTTTGGTTAGAGCCAGAATGTAATATAGTTAATAAACCAAGTAGTAGCCTGCAGTCAATCTGCATTTCAGCTGGTACATCCCCTATGGTTAGCAATGCGGAGAAGATAACTGCCAGAAATCTTAGCAAAGAGCTACCAGAACTGCCTCAAGAACGCCCTCTTTTCCGCCTGGCCTATCTTAATAGCCCAGAGATTCCTGCTTTATTTCTTGGTGCTTTAGCTGCTGTGGCTAATGGAATAATCTTACCGATTTTCGGTTTGATGCTTGCCAATATAATAAAAACCTATTATGAAAAAGAAGTTCAACTCCAGAAAGATTCTAGATTTTGGGCATTTATGTTTGTCTTGCTAGGTTTTGTATCTTTACTGGCCACACCATCGAGTACATACTTTTTTGCAGTGGCGGGGTGTAGGTTAATAAAGCGGATTCGGTCAATGTGCTTTGAGAAAGTAGTAAATATGGAGATAGGTTGGTTTGATGAACCAAATAATTCAAGTGGTGCAATTGGTGCAAGGCTCTCAACAGATGCAGCTGCAATGCGAGGTTTAATTGGAGACACGTTTGCTTTGCTCATTCAAAATGCTGCGACAGGAATTGCAGGTTTGATCATTGCTTTTCATTCAAACTGGCAATTATCTCTTGTAATCCTTGCTATAATACCACTAATGGGAGTCAGCGGATATGCTCAGTTGAAGTCTATGAAAGGATTCAATGCGAATGGGAAGGTTAGCTCTAATCTCTGCCAAAATTTCTTGCTTAGCGTCCTCTTGTTTAGCAAGGAATTCACTGTAAATTTTGACAGAAAATGTATGAGGAGGCAAGCCAAGTGGCTAGTGACGCTGTCAGCAGTATCAGAACAGTTGCTTCTTTCTGTGGTGAAGAAAATGTAATGCAAATGTACCAGAAGAAGTGTGATGGCCCCCTTAATGCAGGAATAAGGCGGGCATTGATTTGTGGGGCAGGTTTTGCTCTTTCTTTCTTCTTTCTTTTTCTTTTATACAGTGTTAGTTTTTACGTTGGAGCTCAGCTAGTTGGAAGCGGCAAGACAACCTTCACAGAGGTTTTTCGAGTAATTTCCTCATTCCTTTTCTACCACTCTCTAATTTTACTTTTTTGGGGGGGATTTCATTGTCAGATGATGTTATTAACTAATTTCTGCAGGTATTTTTTGCTCTTAGTATGACAGCTGTTGGGATTTCTCAATCAAGCACTCTGGCACCCGATGCAAGTAAAGCTGAGAGTTCTGCTGTCTCTATATTTGAAGTTCTTGATCAGAAATCTAAAATAAGTCCAAGTGATCCTTCTGGGAAAATAATAAAACGATTGAAAGGGAAAATTGAGTTCTGCAATGTTGGATTCAAGTATCCCATGAGGCCTGATGTTCAAATATTCGGAGGTTTTAGCTTGGTTATACATCCTGGGACGGTAATTTGACTGCATATGTTTTATAATACTAACTTAAAGCAAAAAATAAGACGCGGAACTATTGATCTCATTGCTATAACAGACAGTTTCCCTGGTTGGAGAAAGTGGGAGTGGAAAATCGACTGTGATCTCATTGCTGCAAAGATTTTATGACCCTGATTCTGGAAAAATTACACTAGATGGAGTACAAGTACAAAGCTTGAAACTGAAATGGCTAAGGCAACAGATGGGTCTGGTGAGTCAGGAGCCTGTATTATTCAATGACAGCATCCGAGCTAACATAGCATATGGAAAGCAAGGAAATGCAACAGAAGCAGAAGTTATAGCAGCAGCGGAATTAGCCAATGCTCACAAATTCATCAGTAGTCTAGAACAGGTTAGAAAATGTGAAATGACAACTCCATTTTTCATCAGGTTATGATTAACTGGTTGATATTGGAAAATGCAGGGGTATGATAGCCGAGTAGGGGAGCGAGGGGTGCAGTTATCGGGTGGACAGAAACAACGAGTGGCAATTGCAAGGGCTATATTGAAGGCTCCGAAAATATTACTTCTAGATGAAGCAACAAGTGCTCTGGATGCGGAGTCTGAAAGAGTGGTTCAAGAGGCATTAGAAAGTGTTATGGTGGGAAGGACCACATTAATGATTGCACATCGATTATCGACAGTTAAGTCAGCGGATGTGATTGCTGTGATGAAAAATGGAGTAATAGTTGAGAAGGGAAACCATGATACTTTGATCAAAATTAGTAATGGTGCTTATGCTTGCTTAATGGCTCTACAATCAACTGCTTCATCTTGATCCAAAATCTTGGAGGTCTTCTTGGGCTTGGGCTTTGATAGTATGTTAAACGGGCCCTTCCCGGAAGCCATTTGCTAATTTGTAGCAGAATCAGGATTAGGTAAATAATGTCCAGTTTCATACCTACTACTGCTAGTTTTCTTGTTTTTATTTTGTTGGCTTAGTTTCATTTCTTTCAGGACCACTGTACAGTTCCTTGGGATGATTCTTTAATACATATATGTATGAAATTGACAAATAAATTAGTTTATGTCTTCCTACAGTAAGGCATATACAAATGAATAATAAAAAGAAGCACTTTGTCTAATATTAAATAATTTTATATGCTTGGATCAATCATATCTAATATTATATGTTTATACTTTATGATAAATAGGACATCCCCATCATAATAACATAAGCATTTCTTCTTCGCGGGTCACGGTTGAATATCTGGTCTCGTATTTGTCATTATATCTGATGAGGACATCCTCCAATCTAAAATGATAAACAATTGCATTCTGAATAACTTTGTCTCAATCTCTATCTACAAAAAGAATAAGTTGACACAGATAAACAATTGTATTCTGGAAGACAGATAACATAAACATTATAAATTTGGTAACTGGTTATTTTTTAAAAGCAAACCCACAGCTACAGGAGCTCAACTGAGGTGTCTTACTAGTTACTAATAATTGAAAAATATTCAACTCTGCTGTCTGCATTACTTTAATTGTTTCATATCAATAGCATAAGGTTTTGGATTTTTGTGTGTTCCAGTTTAAAGAATTTCTTCTATGGAGATGCTCATTATATAGATATAATATTAGTGGATATCAGAGTGATGAGAGAAATTATATACATGCACGGAATACACCACAATTCTGTTGTACGTGCAAGCTGTGAACTTTGCAAGACATGCTTATGGAAAGTTAGATATCAGCCGGTCGTCTTCTTCGAGTTAAACAGGTAAGTTGAATTTCTACATTGATGTTTTTATTTTGGTTCTGATATTGTGTGAAATGATTCAGTTGATATAGTTAGTCTTGTGAAGCAGTTTAAAGCATGGCTGAGGAAAATATTTCGGAAGCAAACATAAAAAACCCAATTGATCAAGCCAAAGCGAGCCATCAACAGGAGAATGATACCCAGCAAGAATCTGAATTGGAGAAGAGGAAGAAGAAAGAGGAAAACACTAAAATATTACCATATTACAAGCTTTTCTCCTTTGCTGACTCTACAGATTACCTGTTAATGTTGTTGGGCACAATTGGTGCTGCTGGAAACGGACTCTCTCTACCACTTATGACTGTGGTGTTCGGAGCTGCAGTTAATGCATTTGGAGATAATAGCGTGAACACCGACCAAGTGGTGGATAAAGTTTCTAAGGTAGATTGCACTTTCAATTTGTTGCTATATATAATGCTGGTTTCAAACGTGTTTGGATAGACCTGACTGATTATTATACCGTCAGGTGTCTCTAAACTTCCTCTACTTGGCTCTAGGATCATGTCTAGCTGGATTCCTTCGTAAGTCTAAAACTGGCAGGTTGAACGTTCTTCTTTTTATCTTGTTGAAAAGTGAAACTAAAATTTCATGCTTTTTATATGTATTGTCCAAGAGGTGGCTTGCTGGGTGGTTAGTGGAGAGCGGCAAGCTGCAAGAATCAGAAGTTTATACTTGAGGACAATTCTAAGGCAAGAAGTAGGATTCTTTGATAAGGAAGCTAGCACTGGAGAAATTGTCGAGAGGATGTCCGGTGACTCTGTTCTAATTCAAGATGCTATGGGCGAGAAGGTATGTTAAAAAACTAACCTCTCTTACCATACACGGGTATTGTCTCACTTGTTAATTCTTATTGCAGGTTGGGAAGTTCATTCAGCTGATTGTATCATTTATTTCAGGTTTTATTGTAGCATTAATCAAGGGATGGAAACTAACTCTTGTATTGTTAGCTTCTATTCCTCTTCTCGTCATTTCCGGTGCAATCATGGCCATTTCTGTATCTAAACTCGCATCTCGTGGCCACACTACTTATTCAGTTGCAGCAACTGTGGTAGAGCAGACAATCGGGTCAATGAAAACTGTACGATATCTTTCATCAAACTGAATTGTTATTTTAGAGCTATAATGATCACCTACAACATGCTTGAATTACAGGTTGCATCATTTACTGGGGAGAAACGGGCTATAGCTAAATACCAGGAAACTTTGAACAGGGCTTACAAATCCGGCGTGCAAGAGAGCTTGGTAGCAGGGTTGGGTTTTGGAACTCTTACTTTTATTGTATTCTCCAATTATGCTTTGGCCACGTGGTATGGCGCTAAGCTTGTGGTGGATGAAGGATATAAAGGAGGGGACATTATCACTATTATTTTTGTGGTTTTGACTGGATCTATGTAAGTAAAAATTCAAACCTTTTCTGGTTCAGTGTCAAAATTATTTTTTTTTGTTTTTATATATTTCATTTGTGAATGTCTTCGTTCCACACTTATTGTTCTAGGGGTCTGGGACAAGCATCCCCTTGCTTGACTGCATTTGCTGCTGGACAAAGTGCAGCATTTAAAATGTTCGAGGTTATTGGGAGAAAGCCTGAAATAGATACTTCTGACACCACTTCTAAGGCATTACTAGACGTTATTCAGGGAGATATAGAATTAAAAGACATCCATTTTAGCTACCCTTCTAGACCAGAAGAGCGGATATTCAGCGGATTTTCGCTCTCAATACCAAGTGGTACCACAACAGCTTTGGTAGGAGAGAGTGGAAGCGGGAAATCTACAGTTATCAGTTTGATTCAAAGATTTTATGATCCACAGGCTGGAGATGTTCTAATTGATGGTATTAACCTGAAAGAGTTGCAGCTAAAATGGATCAGACAAAAAATCGGTCTTGTCAGTCAGGAACCTGTTCTGTTCACTTGTAGCATTAAAGAGAATATTGCCTATGGGAAGGAGGGTGCAACTACAGAAGAAATCAGAGCTGCTTCTGAGCTTGCCAATGCTTCTAAGTTCATCGATAGTTTGCCTCAGGTTAATCAATTAGCCTTTACCGAAATCAGTAACATTTACTGCCCATTTACAGTTTAATGTACCTTTCTAAATTGCATGTTTCAATTGTATATATATTCAGGGGCTGGACACGATGGTCGGAGAGCATGGTACTCAGCTATCTGGAGGCCAAAAGCAAAGAGTTGCTATAGCTAGAGCAATTCTTAAAGATCCAAGAATTCTGCTTCTTGATGAAGCCACAAGCGCTCTTGATTCGGAATCTGAAAGAATTGTTCAAGAAGCCTTGGACAATGTCATGGTTAATCGAACTACAGTGATTGTCGCCCATCGCTTGAGCACAGTAAGGAATGCTGACACAATTGCTGTTATTCACCGTGGATTAATTGTTGAGAAAGGTACTGCAATTCTAGATACTGCTTTATCAAAATTGATAACAGAATGAAGTTTCTTATTTTGTAATCTGGATTTCAAACCATTTCAATTGAGCAGGTTCACACTCTAAGCTTACCGAGAACCCTGATGGAGCATATTGCCAGCTTATAAGAATGCAGGAGAACAATAGAGAATCAAAAAGCAATGTAGATGGGCCAGAAATCATCGTGGAATCTGGAAGACATTCTAGTCAACGGTTTTCTTTCTTAAGAAGCTCAAGCCATGGTTCATCTGGAAATGGAAACAGTAGTCGGCGCTCATTTTCCCTTCCGGAAAAAGTAAATATTGTCTCTGGACCATCACCGCCAACTCAAAAACATTTCCCACTTCAACGCTTAGCCTATCTTAATAAGCCAGAGATTCCAGTACTAATACTAGGCTGTCTAGCTTCAGCAGCCAATGGTGTAGTATTACCTTTTTTTGGAGTACTAGTCTCCACTATGGTCATGACTTTCTTTGAGCCAGCAGATCAACTCCAAAGCGATGCCAGACTTTATGCATTCTTGTTCCTTGGTCTGGCAACTTTAGCTTTACTGGCATATCCGCTAAGGTCCTATTTTTTCGCTGTAGCTGGTTGTACGTTGATAAAAAGGATCAGATTGATGTGTTTTCAAAAACTGGTTTACATGGAAGTAAGCTGGTTTGATGAAGCGGATCGCTCAAGTGGTGCACTTGGAGCTAAGCTTTCTAGAGATGCAGCTTCGGTGAGGGGTTTGGTCGGAGATGTACTTGGCCTACTTGTCCAAAATACTGCAACAATTGTTGCTGGTTTATCTATCGCTTTCGAAGCAAATTGGCAACTAGCTCTTATCATTCTTGTTATGATACCTTTTCTAGGAGTCAATGGATATGTTCAGAATAAATTCCTTCAAGGTTTCAGTGCAGATGGAAATGTTAGTATTGAGCTGCTTGTTTTCATTTCCTTGCAATCGGTTTTCAACGTGATTCACTGATATTTTAAATTATAAACTAATTTCGAGCGGTTGCAGAAAGTGTACCAAGAAGCGAGTCAAGTTGCAAGTGATGCTGTTGGAAATATCAGAACTGTTGCTTCCTTCTGTGCTGAAGAGAAGGTGGTGGAACTTTATCAGAAGAAATGCAGAGGCCCTATGAAGAAAGGAATACGGGTAGGTTTGATAAACGGTTTTGGATTTGGATTCGCATCCTTCTTGTTGTACATTGTGTATGGCACAAGCTTCTATGCTGGAGCTCGACTTGTTGAAGCTGGTGAAACAACTTATGTTAAGGTTTTTCGAGTAAGTCAATTTGCTCAGTCGGGAAATTTCTATTAGACCATTTGATCTCCGATAGAAAAAGTATACATGTTCGAAAACGTCCCAGTTGTAATTTTTTTAGTTCTCTTTTTCAGGTGTTTTGTAGTCTCACTATGTCAGCTCTTGCTCTCTCACAAACAGCTACCTTTTTTCCGGATGCTGGAAAAGCAAGCAATGCAGCTGCTTCTGTTTTTGAGATTCTTGACCAGAAATCCAAAATAGACTCTAGTGATGAATCCGGGACTGTATTAGAAAATCTTAAAGGAGAAATCGAGCTTCGACGCATTCGTTTCAGATATCCCACAAGACCTGACATTGAAATCTTCAAAGATCTCTCTTTGGCTATTCATGCTGGCAAGGTACTATGCACGTTCTATAATCTATTCTGCATTGATAATCAATAAACTAAATTATCTCTTCTGTTGTAATCAGACAGTTGCTCTGGTTGGAGAAAGCGGATGTGGGAAATCAACGGTGATATCATTGCTGCAAAGATTTTATAACCCGGATTCAGGTTGCATAACTATAGATGGAGTAGAAATTCAAAAGCTGCAGCTCAAGTGGTTAAGACAACAAATGGGGTTGGTCGGACAGGAGCCTGTGTTATTCAATGACACCATTAGAGCCAACATAGCCTATGGAAAGGAAGGATATGCTACCGAAGCAGAAATTTTAGCAGCATCAGAATTGGCAAATGCCCACAGGTTCATCAGTAGCTTACAACAGGTCGGTATGAAAAAAAATTCTAACCTTATGAGATGAGTTCAGCTGTGGTAACTAAATAAATGAATGGTAAATTGCAGGGATATGATACAAATGTAGGTGAAAGAGGAATCCAGTTGTCCGGTGGACAAAAGCAAAGAGTGGCAATAGCAAGAGCAATAGTGAAGGAACCGAAAATCTTACTTCTGGATGAAGCAACAAGCGCCCTGGATGCAGAATCCGAAAGACTAGTGCAAGATGCACTAGATAGAGCCATGGTCAACAGAACCACGGTGATCGTTGCACATCGGTTATCGACAATTAAGAATGCTGATATAATCGCAGTTGTTAAAGATGGAGTGATTGCAGAGAAAGGAAAGCATGACAAGCTCCTCGGTATGAAGGATGGTGTTTATGCTTCCTTGGTGGCATTGCACTTGCACACAACAAATGCTTCAGTCCACTCTCCTACTGGATAACTCGGCATTTCTTAAACCCGAATGAAGATTCTGTTATTCGTAAATCACAGGATAAAACGGACAATTTTTAATCCTGTAATATAAAATTATTCACGAGTAGTCATTTTGTTAACTTGATCTTTCTTTTTTAAGAAAACTGAATTAAGAAGACTATAAGTTGGAAAATGGTTGGCATCTCAGCATCTGAAAATCACCTTGTAACCACTTGAATTCTTGTTTCTTTCACTTTATTCTTTGCCTTAGCACTCACTAGTAAACCAATTTTTTAGACTTTTCCTTTACCTTTCCTAAATTAACTAGACGAAGACCCGCGCGTTGCGCGGGTGTAATAACGTTGAATGAATTGCATGATTGACAATTTATATCTCTATTGGCTTTTATTAATATCTTATGAATTATACTTGAACAAAGACAATTTTATGGTTCACTTTTCCGAAATTATTAATGAAATAATAACTATTATGTCTAAATTACGTCAAATTTTGTTTAAACCATTGAGCACAATGGGAAACATAATCCATATAGTATAGGGTCTTTTTAATAGAAAATTACATAAAATTGAAGGAAAAACAACTTGATATAAATTTAAGGTTAAATTGCATCAACATCTAAGGCCTTCACTAAATAATTGTAGCTAATTTTTTTTTGAAGATAGAAAATTATAAATTTAAAAGATCAAGTTGAGAGAAAAAAAAAACAGAGATAGAGAAGAAGATTAAGCAAGAGTAGTGAAGTAAAAGAAAAACAATACTTTTGTTATATTATATGATTTAACTCTTTTTTGGTACAAACAAATGGCTAGTAGTAGCTAAACTTTTGTTATGAATCCAAGCATATTCAAACAATTATTTTTCTCATCCAAAATTTGCAGCTACCAACATAATAGGAGGGTCTAAGGAAGGAGGAGAATGAAAATAACCAAATAAAAAGGAATTTATGGAGAAAATTGCCATATTATATGAGAGACGATGGGCTTAAAATTTGAAACATGAAACATGAGCATATGAATGGATTCTAAATTCCAGAAAATCTGAATTCTCCCGCAGCAACAAATTGGAACACTTGGAAAAAAAAAATATGAAACTCTCCCACCAAATTTTGTACAAAAGCATAAACAACTGGAAAACACGTTGAGACATTTACCAGTACAATACATTGAAAATTAAACTTTACCTTGTAAGTTAATCCCATCATATAGAAAATTTCTCGCAAATGGGCAATAGATAGGTTTTGAACCAACACTTACATTAGTAAATATTTCAAAAGAAGTCGCCAAGTTAGAATGGATCTTATACACAATAATCAACTTTTTGAAAAATATAAGAGAAAAAGAGGAAAAAATAAAACTAAACCAACTTAATGCATAAAATCTCAGCACTAATATTCAAATGTCACAACAATAGGCACATGCAAGGTGTACGTACCTAAGATAAGCTCTTTCTCAACAACTGTAAAATTAATTAGTTGCACTGGTTTTGATATGTTCTACTTCAAGAAATTTAAATTCATAATCAAAAAAATTGCCCAAAATGCAACTGATAGATTAAGAAGAAAGGAGTTTTTTTTTCTTCATATAACTAAAATAAGAGGAAACTGAAAAGTCTACACACTTTATGCATTAATTACACAATTTTTAGCTCCTAATTCTATCAGTTAGTATTTCTTGAATTAATTATTGTATCTGCACTCTTAGAAATTCTTGTTCTTGTGAGAGCTAAGTTCTTTACTTATTTATACCCGAAACTCAAAATCCAATGGAATTACCAAACATCTAGCTAATACCCAATAACAATTAATCCATTATTCTTTAATTGAGCAATAGAATACAAAACAAAATTAAATAGCAAGAATAAGTTAGTGAAATTACAAACTGATTAAGCCAAGGAGAACGAAAATCCGATAGGCAAACTATGATATAAAGCAGGGTCACAATGTTTCTGATATTTAATGTTAAAAATAAAAGAATAGGAAGAACATATACACATTTTGTTGTTACCTTGTTTAATAGAAGCTTTTGGGAGAACTAGAAAACTTATCCAATCAAAAGACAAAATACAAAAAAAAAGAAAAAATTTACTGTGAAAACAAAAACCATATACCTTGCATAGTTCAGGCCTCTCTTTTACACCCAGGTGAAGAGGTGCAATTATTTGAAAAATAAATATGGAAATTTTCAGATCAAATTTGAAGAAAGCCAATTATAAAGAAGAAAAAAGAGATGGAAAATTAGACTCGAGTACAAAATGTTGAACAAAAAAAAATTACTACCAATTTTAGGAGGAAATGGAATTCATTACCTCCTAATTAATCATCATTCTTGTTGTAGAATGTTCTTCCTCTTTGTATGGTAGAAAGAATTTTTAATTTTCTTTTAAAAGAAAGCTTACAAATCTCAAGTTAAAGATTAGAGAATCTACTTCTCAACATGTTCGGCAACTCCTTTTTGGGCTCTCGAAATTTAGATACCGAAAGCGAGGCTTTGAAGATTAAATCCTGATGAGAAATAGAATAGAAAAATTGATGAGAAATGGAAGCTAAAACTGAGATATATAAGAATAAGAATTATGCAGATGAGAAGGGAGAAAGAAGATGAAACCAAAATAATATCAATATCCTCTAATTCATATGCCTTCTCTTGTCCATTGCCAAATTGATAAGAAATTTGCCTCTCACGAAACTGAATCCTTGACAGAAATAAAACAGGGAGTAAAGAGTAAGAAAACGAAACCGCGGAAAAGTGATATCTACATACTTTGTAGAGGGAGGTGAAAGGTTAAACGTAAACGTTATGCAGTAGGATGAATTTTCAAGCTCTCCATACTTCTACTTTGCTCAGTTTTTATATATTTATATACATTAAAAGGATGGGTAGGTTATTATGCTTGTTATTATTATTGTTTGTAACATCAATTTGTAATTAGGAGAGGATGCTAATTGAGGGAATTGGAAGAGTTTTTTGTAATTTGTATCATAAAAATTTAAGGGAAAATTAAATTATGTTAAAAAAAATTAAAAATTATGAAAACTCTATGAATTTGACACCTCATATTTTGATGAGGTGGCTTATTGTGGTGAAGGGATTTTGGTTCCCCTTTTATATATATATATATAGATTATATTCAAATGTGGGCTTGAAATAAGCTGAAATTGAGAAATATGCAATAAAGTAAATAATCGTGAGAGCCGAGATTGAGCAAATCAAAGTTTGGCTCATGAGTAGTCTCTTTGTTAATTATTTATTTTGAGTATAAATATGTTATATGTTTGGAAAATAATTTATCAGTCCTAATCCTCTATTTTGAACATCTCATTACAATGTCTTCATGTTTTGCCATAATTAACTATTTAATTATTTTTGTCCATTGTTTAAATTTTAAATATAACATATTTTAACTTTTTTGCTATACAAAATGACGGAAGAAAATCTGTTGTCCCGGACTTCCTATCCCATTTTTCTGTCCCCCTCTCAATTTTTGACATGTGTAAAAAAGATTCTAATGGTTTTTTATTATACCCTAAAATGTCCCCGAATTAACCCGTCGTGGAATCTTTTTTACACATGTCAAAAATTAAAAGGGGGACAGGAAATTGGGATAGGAAGTCCGGGACAGCAGATTTTTTTCCCAAAATGACCTTGTGATTAATGTTATGTCATGTTTGTCTATTTATGCCAAGAGATAAAAGTTACAGAACTAGAAAAAAATAGACAGAAGGACTATATATGGTAATCTCTTAATTCTTGAAAAAAGTAAGAAAAAAACATAATATGGTAATCTCTTTAATTATTTCGATTCAATTCAAATGTAATACTTCATTACTTTATTTCGTAATTTCGAATTGTACATATTAATAAAAAATTTTTCTTTTTTGTTTCTTGCTTCTAATTAGTTCATAATGCTACTATATAATAGAGGAATAGGAGGATCCAATAACGATTCCTAGATGTTTGAGCCAAAGTATTTATTGTGTCTATTTGATAAATATGGTTTTGTTATTCAATGATTAGTATTAAATTTCTTAGAAACTATTTTTAGCATTTCTAACTGTTTAATAAAAAAATTTGAATCTAATTTACGATAATAAATTTTAATAAGGAAAGAAGTTTTATTTATTAAAAGAATAAGTAAGGAATTTTAAGACTAATTGTAGTTAACTAACTTGAAAAAAAATAGTTTAATAAGAAAAGTAAATTTAAAATTCAATTCACAAATAGTTAATTTCTAAAGTAGTCAATTTAACTTTTTTTTTATAATAATAAATTACAATAAAACCTAGTTCGCAGTTTAATAATATGGTTTTGACAAAAAAAAATCACTAATATGGCAAGTAATGCATTAAGGAAATAAATAAAATCTAAAAAAAATTCACGAAATAAAATCATAGTCATATGATCAATCTCACCTAACATCGAATTCAATTTTGGAAGTATAAATTTGGAATGAATGAATAAGAGTAATTTTTTGTGGATTGCTATTTACAGACCACTTTTTTCGAAACTTTTTCCCAAAATGCCCTTGCCATAATACCTTTTTCATTTTGAAATTCTAAAACCTCTCAACACCCTCTTTTTCAAAATTGAACTTTCTAACTCCAAAATCACACTTTTTGCTCACGATTATTGACAAAATCACAAATAAAGTATGTAATTTTTGAAAAATATACTCGAAAATAGTTAATTTTGTAAAAAATTCCAAAAAAAGAGCGTTTTCGGTCTCGGAGGCCGTTTCCCCATATGGAGAAACGTCTTAGGGTGGATGTTTCTCCATATGGAGAAACGGCCATGGAGGACGTTTCCCCAAAAAATTCATTTTTAATATTTTTTTAATGTTCGAGTACATCGTCCTCTAATAATTTATCGTTACTATTCCATTCGGATTTGTTGGCTCATTCGACATGTCAAATTCTGGTTTTTTGTTCAAGTTTCAAAAATAGTTTTTTTTGTTTGAGAGATTTTAACTTTTATTTTTTATGAATTGTCCATAATGAAAAGTGCAAATTTGTCAAAATAGGCTGTAGTTCGAAAAAAGTGGGCTGTAAATAATTTTTTTCTCTTTTGGAATGATACTCGATCTTTATTTGAAATAAAATAAACATTAAACAATTGTTAAAATAGAAATTTTTAAGGAAATTTGTTGTGATTGTGAATAAGGTAATATTACGTTGATATGCTAAATTATTTTCAGTCCCTCTTTCACATTATCAATTCTCATTTGGATTTTCTCAACACCGATTCAAACTTATTTTGTTTTTGCAGTGGTTAACGGGCATTTGATTTGTATTCAGTATTGAAGATTTTGATCCTTTTTCTCTACGGTTTCTTTCCTCCCAATTTTGCAAAAAAGTATCGTAAATTTGGGTAAGATATTTGTTCGGCTTTTAGAAATTTTTTTCCTTGCCGTTTGATTTAAGCTATTACTCAATGTTGAAAATAGTAATTTAATTTAAATTTGACTATAGAAAAATCTAATTGTTAAATATATATTTTTACAAAACAGTAAATCGTCTATATGCAAAATTGACGCTAATCATGTTGCAAGTTTTAATTGTAAAGTTGTTTTTTTAATGTTGTAAATAAAAATATCTAATTGTTAATGACTATGATTTTGTTAATGTTATATCAATTTTTACTTTTAATGTTGTATTTAAATAAAGAAATTCATTACATATATCTGAAAAAAAATATAAAATATAATTTATATCATATATATTCAAAATCACTAGAAAAGATTTTATAGAATTAAAATAATTTGTGCAAAACAATTGACATTATAATTTTTGTAAATAATGAGTAATATTTGTTTATGTATTATGCATTTTAAATTTATTTTATATTGTCTATAATAAGTTAATTAGGTAAAAAAATTGATCTCTATAAAAATAAAGTAATAAATTTGAAATTTTTTTACTATTTACCGGATGCAATAAATCCAATCAATTGAGATTAGAGAAATATATCATCTTATAATCTCATTGGAAGATGATTGGTGTAATAAAAACAAATGTATTCAAGTGAGGGTGTAGGCTATGATCACTTTGTTTTTCCCTTACTTTGTCTACACTTTGTCTTTTTCACCATTGGATTAGCTTTTATCACATGATCCAATGGTTGACAAAACAAAGTAATGGTTACTTTGTGAAAAACAAAGTGACCATAGAATATCCCTCAAGTGATACATGTCTATTGATCGGTTCAACAAGACTAAAATTGAAATAAAATTTATAATAAAATTAATATAATACTTTAAAAAAAATATGTATTTACAATTCGTGCATAGCACGGGCTAAAGACTAATTAGTAATTATTCTTTTTCCGTATAAAAGTTGTTTTTTTCTTTTCCATATACTACATAGTGGGTATGTAATGTATGTATATCCCTTGGCCTAAAAGATAAGACAAAAAAAAGAGGCAAGAGGGGGTCATCTCATCTAACTTGATTTTGACATGCATATATATGGGATTATTGTTAATTTCTTTGAATGTCTGAAAGCAAAAGCAATGTGATATTCGGTAATAATTAGTGTGGGAAAACATGCTAATTATATAGCTTTTTTCTATGGCTTTTAAATTCAACAATGGTTTAGGGACATTGCATAGTGGGTTTGCTAGATTCACCTCAACCTATAATGGCAAATTTAGCTTAGCTATACTAGACTAGGCTAGAGCATATATATAACGTGACTTGTAAATAATAAAAAGCTAATTAGCCAACTAAACCAAGCTTATACTTAACTACTACTTATGTAGTTTTATAATTATCCCAATGCCATCGAATTGGATCTAATATCAATTTTCTTTATCCAAATTTGATAAATTAGACAGGAGTCTAGATAATCGGTGAATATTTGAGTCTTATCTAACTCTTGCTATAAGAATTATACTCGTATTTTATTATTACAACATCCGAAGAACAAAATTAAAATGGTGAATACATTTTCATATTGCAAGGAAAGAGAAGAATTAAAGGGAATCTTAGGTTGGGTCAAGCAAGCCAAGCCTTGACAATAATATTACAAGGAGTCCATGTGATATTACAGCAATATATTGGACCCTATCAAACTTAACTCCTTTTCACTAACCACCTACTTCATCACATTTATTGCTAATGTGGAAAAAAGTTGACCACCCACGACTGAAATACCATCATAATATGAAATGAATAATAATAATGATGAATCATTAACCTCCTTAATCACCCACCCTTAATTGGGTACTCCATATTACTGAATTAACAATGCTTGATTGTTTCCATTAGGTGTATAGAGAGAAAGTTTGTGTTGTTATTATTAGAGGAGAGGATGGCGGAGGAGGAGGAGGTGCATTGACAGTGACACGGGTGTTTGATAAGACATGCAATGCAAGTTGTTGTTCTGATTACTTGTTCAGATCATCATCATCATCATCATGTCTCATCCAATCACCACCCAGCCCTCATCTCATCGGTCCAGAATCAAAACTGATGCTAAGAAATCAGATGTAGTAATTCCAAAGAAAGATTCCAACTTTAGGAGGAGGTCTCTCTTCCTCTCCAACCCTAAATCCCCCCACGAGAAAGACTGTTTGATCAAGGAGCTTCAGTCCCAAGTTTTGTCCCTTCAGTCTGACCTCCATAAGGCTCATACCCTTAATACCGAACTTGATTCCCTTAACAAGAAGCTTTCTCATGATCTTGCCCTGCTTGCTCCTCCTCCGGGGGTTCCACTCCCACCATCAAAGCATCTTCTCCCAAAAGCAAGTCCTGTTCCTCCACCACCCCCACCCCCTCTTGCCAGACCACTCTCTGCTCCAAAAACTCCTCCAATTGTTCAATTCTATCTCTCCTTAAGAAAACAAGAGAATCAAAGAGACCTTCAAGGTCCCGGAATTCATTCTAAATCAACCTCCACAAGTGTTCACAATAGCATTGTTGGCGAGATTCAAAATCGTTCTGCACATCTCTTAGCTGTAAGCACCATCAGATTGTTTTGTTTTTTAAGTTTTTACCATATCATTGCTTATTTCTGCGTCAATTTCATAACTGAATATTGCAGATAAAAGCTGATATTGAAACAAAAGCCGATTTCATCAATGGACTTATCCAAAAGGTGGTACCTTTGGCCTATACTGACATTGAAGATGTCTTGAAATTTGTGGATTGGCTTGATGCTGAACTCTCAACCCTAGTAACTTTCAAAACCTTTTCCAAGTCTTTCTATTATTCGGTCGGTTATCAGTTGCTGCAGTGCCCGTTCAGTTGTTGGCTTATCCCTAACCAAAGCACTAAAGAAATTAGGGTCTGAATACGAGTCATTTTTTGCTTGACCTTATATATGTTCCGTTGTCTGAGTTTACATTTGCAATGGCCAGTTCTGTTGACTGTTGCTATATTAGCTTTTCTTCTGTAGCTTTACATGTTCAAATATAATATCGTCTTGGAAATAACTCATACCTTTCGCCCCTCAAAGTATAGTGCACTAGAAATGTCATTATTTAACTATTTGCTCAAAGTAACCCATGTTTTGAACTTCTACTTTCTTGCCAACGCATAATTGATTAGTAAAATTCAATATAAAAGGCTGAGATAGCCAAGTTGTTAACAGTATGCATCACATACTATGAGGAATGTCATTAGAGAAATGAAGAATGGATTTCTCTCTCAGATCGTCTAATCTAATAATGTTCCCTCTCTGGACCTTAATTTTCGTGATATGTGAATTCAGCTGATAATATATGCTTTAATGTGCTTAGACAGTACATATGGATGACTCCTTGGGGAAATTCTTCTGCTTTGGGAGACTTAATGCAAAATGTTTTCTTTGTTTTAGAAGACCTTTTTCATGGTTAGTTCATGGTGATTAATTATCTAACATGATTCTGAGTTGATGAACTTATATTTTACATCTAAATGTATGTCTTCGAAAACAAATAAAAGACAATTATCTGCTATAAACTACTGCGTGCCTGCCTAGGTTGCAGATATTGGGACCCTCTACTTAGCTACTAAAAATCTTAAAGGAAAACTTCAATATCATTCTCATTATTCATATGCTAAAAGTTTAGACACCGATGTTCTTTTGATAACTATATTAGACTTTAGAACTTTCGAGAGATAACTTCATAGTTTGCAAAAGGATTCAGTCCCATTGGACTGTAACAAAATAGGTTAAATTTCTATATACGCACGAGTAGAGTAGAGTCTCCTCTACTCTTTTGTTCATTAACCTCTTTTTCGTCTTTGGTCTTTGCCGTTAGTCAGGCCTACATTGTGAACTTGGTTCATAGCATTAAGGTATGATTAGGAAAGATAATTAAGGTTTTTCTCAACATTTCAATGAAAGAACTAAGTTCTCAATTTGTGCTGTAAATGTAAATCTAGATGTTTTTTCTTAACTGTAATTAGTTTATAAGTTATGTTTGACAGGCAGATGAACGAGCTGTGTTGAAGCATTTTAATTGGCCAGAGAGGAAAGCTGATGCCATTAGAGAAGCTGCCATTGAGTATCGTGGCCTTAAACAATTAGAAAGAGAGGTAACTTCCTTCAAGGACGACACTAGCATTCCATGTGGAACGGCCCTGAAAAAGATGGCTCTCTTACTTGACAAGTAAGCATTATGAGGTTTTCTGGTTTTGTGCATCCAATAAGTATTTCCTTATCCCCAGCTGGTCTGTCTTCTGATTGTACAAGGTCAGAGAGAGGAATTGGAAGGTTGATTAAACTACGAAGTTCGGTTATGCGTACTTATCAAGATTGGAAAATTCCAACGAATTGGATGCTTGATTCTGGAATTGTGAGCAAGGTATAGTTTTCTCTATAAGAAGGTGGATAGCATAGGTGAAATGAAATGCAAAGTGATGATGGTAATATCAATGGTGCAGATTAAGGAGGGATCAGTAAAGTTGGCAAAGATGTACATAGAGAGAGTGAAAAAGGAGCTTGAAGTGGGACGAAATTCAGATAGGGAATGCAATCAAGAAGCGTTGGTGCTTCAAGGCGTGCAATTTGCATATAGGGCTCACCAGGTGAGATCAGATTATGTGTACATATATATGTAAAATGCGTGTCCATGTACTATAAAAAGCCTGGAATGCAAATGTACAACGTAATGAATGTTTGCTTGTGCAGTTTACGGGAGGTCTTGATTCAGAAACTCTGTGTGCATTTGAAGGGATACGAAAGCATGTTCCGCAACACCAGATTGGAGTTGGAGTCGCATCTCGAGAACTATTAGCTGCTGTACCATCGCTGTGATCCCATTTTTGCTAATTGCTTTTTTCGTTTCTCCCTTTGATAATTAGTTCTTAGTGAAAGAAAACACAGAGATGAAGTTGTTGCTTGTAAATTGTAATAAATTAATGGTATTGGAGTTTCCTGGCGAGGTGTTGAATGATGTAATGAAAACTGAGGATCTAAATAGTGTGGGCTGCTAATTTAGGAATAGGAGTGATGAATAGCCAGGTTCAGGCCCATCACTCTTCATTTCTTTCTAATTTATTTTGAATTATATTCTTTGAGAAAATAAAGGCTTAAAGACCTTTTTGCCCCTTGTGTAATCCAAAATGTTAGGCATTTATTCCATGTGATATCTAATTTGTCACATTAAGCCCTTGTAATGAATTTGATTTTTTTTTGAATAACTTGTAATGAATTTTAAACAAATAGAGATGTCAATTTGTAAATGACATGTGCATGAGTCAAAATGGTGGCACGATTAGTATCAGAATAGTGACGAATTAGAATACTACAATAATACTATAGAAGGCAAATGACAACATTTTAAATACTACAGAGACAAAAGCTGTTTGATCCGAAAGTAAATAATAATGAACATTTAGCTGTAATTCTTTTGTACCAAAAACAAAAAAGTTGTCATCTTTAACCACATCTCATTCTCTTTCATAAATGTAATTACTTGTTCCTCCTTTCTTAAATTAAGAATATTTATACAAAATGATTCAATTTGAGCATGGAGCATCTTAATTTTATTACAAGATTAAACTTATTTAATTAAAAAGATGAACAAGTAAACGATAATAAAAAAATCAGGAGCATTCAGCAATAGTATCGTAGATGTTGGTTTGCATGAACACGTTTCTCCTCACTCTCCACCTTGTATTTTGAAGTGGTAATGTAATATGAACATATCCATGAAATGTTATCTTTTTGCAATATTTCACGAATGTGTGTGCGTGGATATTGGACTTGGTGTGTATCATTGCCGTAAAAGGATTTGGATTTCTTTTATCTCTCATTATTTCCAACTACAAACCAGAAATATTAATCATGTATGTAGGTCTTTTATTCAGTGGCTGATCAAGTGAGGGAGAAATCACGTCACGTGTGTACTTTCAGTGAGACGATTGTTTTCTGGATTCGGTAGATTTCAGATATTTGCATAAAAATATGACTTTTGGGCAATTTTTCATTTTAAACTTGAACCTATGTTTTTCATTCAAAGTTGTGCGAAAGGCTTCCAGATCCAACAAAAAAATCATTCATAGACTGCAAAGCATGCCATATGTGACATTCATTATCGCTAATACCATGTTTGAGTTTGGTAATCTCGGCATCGGTTTTGCATAAGCTACTTAAATGCAGTCTAATCGAGTTTTCATTTCAATGGGTAAGACATTAAACTATTTGCTTACACTGCAACAACAGAATCAGAACCTTGTTTCTTGCAGTCAGTGTTACAGGGAGGAACATGGTAAAGATAGCTGCATATTATATGTTTTCCGAGACATTATAGAGATAAACTTAATCATGGCTATAATTGTGTAAAAGTAAGGAAATTTGAGAAATTTACACAAAACAAGTACATTTGCATTTATCATAGGCCTACAAAAGATAGAACAGATCACTTTTACAAGATGTTGAAATATGCAGTTCTGTCCAATAGCCATGATAATGACACGAATCATGATGCTTAATAGACAATAGTAAGCATAGTTTTTGTACTTCTCTAAACCAATAGCCATGGGGATTTTTACCACTTAGATACTAAAAGCGGATTAGCGGGAGATATAATTACTCGTTAAGTTTTTATTTGAATAGAAAAGGGAACCTCATTACGTAAAACAAAGTAAAATTCGGGGAAAAAATTGGAAAGTAAATTTAATCTTACCTTAACTTATCTACCCCTCAATAAAGCCTTCTCAGCAGTGTCCATCTCTTCAAGAATCCTTGTCCTCCGCTTGGCTGGAATAGGAGCAGTAGGTCCAAAGCTAATATAATGCCCAGAAACAGCATTAAGCGCGGAGTACATATCGCGGAAGGAAGCACGGCCGAGCAATGTTTTCTCTCTTCTGTACTTGGCCACCCAGGAATTGGATGTCTCTCTTAACTCAGCTACTGCATCAGCTACGTTTGGATCATTCTTGTCCAGGCTAATTGTGCTTCTAACCTTGTTGATCACTTGTTCGGTTTCTTTCACGTACTCTTCATCGGAAGCACCAAAAGCAGATGGAGCGGCAGTGAGCAGTAGGCCTGTGGGAGCGAGAATGGTGGTGGCCAATGACAGGAATTGTCGACGTAGAGGGAGTTGTTGGTGTGGGGGCTGAGGACAGGCTGCAGAGACAAGCAAGGCTTTAGATGTGGTGGAAGAGAGGGGTATGGATTTGGATATCAGTGTAGATGAAGCCATGGATTTTGATGTAAGCAAGAGGGAAGAGTTTCTGGTTTCTACATACAAGCTTGTATTGTATGTGGACATTAACACAACTGGGGAAGTGAATTTTGTTGCCACCTAAGCAAGGCTAGGCTTATCACCTTATCTTATTTTCTGGATCAATGGATCACACTCATGCCCAATCATCTTCCTTTGTTTTCTTTGCCACGTCATCTATTGTAGGGTCCATACCCATCATCTCCAAACTAACTCACCCCAACTCACTGCCACTGTGTTTATTGAATGGAAAGATTTATTTCAGTTTTACAAAAATTTGAATATTTCAGCTTTACAAAAATTTGATGTGATAATCTCAGCTGCTAATACATTGCAGCTGAAAAGGTTTGCTAGCAGTAGCAGGGATAGTGATGACGGGGACTGCTAAACTTGACTCAACAAACCAACCAAGTTTTTCCATCAGCTTACTGATTAGATCACCGACTACATAAGAAACACCGGAGGCCATGATTCCAATCATCACATAGGATAAACTGTGCTGATATAAGCCTTGTCCGCCCTCCGAACATAAGCCTTCCCCATGGCAAGCAACACTATGCATACGCACCTCCCACCACTGCTAGTTTCAGATCTTTATCGTCACTCGCACGAAATGAGAAGCCATATATCACAGGAGCTAACATGCCAAAGACCACAAAAGATATGATCGCTACTGTTGCATGAAGTGGAAATTTCCCATTTCGTCCCAGTGTTGCTTCATAGCGGTTCTCTTGCTCGTTGGAAGATGCTCTAGACATATCCTTTCTCAGCTCGACAAGCTGTGTGAAATGAAAGGCAGTTTATATGAAGGTTTTAAGATTGTTTTCTTATATAAGAGGCAAAATGCAAGGAATATCACTTACATTGTGAGCAATGATGAAAAGTCCACCGATCACATTTGCCAATCCCAGTGCCAAAATGTTCACTGCATAAATGAATGATCAACCAAGTTATGTTATGAGTTCCCTTAGTATATTTCTATAAGATTATTGATAAATAAAGTATACCTTTTACAACATTCAACTTCGCAGTAATCTAGAAGCAGGACATACTTTTACATTCATATGCATGCCATATACAGTACAGTAGTGTTTGTGCAAGTTATGTTATCACCGTCTAGCAAAAAGTATAAGGTTTCTATGTACGAATAATGCGAAAACTCACTGAAAATCAATAATTCATGACATGTTTTCTTTCGTTAAAGTTAAGATACAATGTCCTTTTGCATAACAAGATGATCAGGTTATTCAGAATCCACTAGATACCAAAGCTTATGAATAACCTATTAGTGTAAAGACAAGGAAACCATTGAATTAATCTATTAGTGTTAATATATAGGAAAAGAAAAGAAATGCTTACATGTAGTGGATCCAGAACCAGCTGCGGATGACACAACACCCAGACTTGTGATGCATTCTATTGAACCACCATATACAATGATCTTCAAAATATCCAAAGTAACTCCAACATCTTGGCTGGTATATGCCGGGGTACTAGTTTTCAGCACTCTACTGACTTCAATTGAGCCATCACTTCCTTGTGAAATTTGAGGCTGAGAAACTGCAGGATCAAGTGAGCTCGTTTGAATGATAAGTATCACATCATTCCCTGCAAGGATCACAATGTCAAAAGGATCATGAACCTAAGAAGTCCAGAGTAAATCTATAAAACAAAGACTAAATATATGGATTCCGTGGGGTAAATCTGATTTAAGGAAACAATGACAAAATCAAAATCAAATTTCAAAAGCAAATCGCCATCAAGCAGGGAACATTCTAGATATATCATTCTGAATGAAGAGTCTGAAGTATTCTAAAGTACCTGCATTCTTGCTATCCGTAGAAATAAATGCTGCCTCTTTATTACCAGTTACCTCTCCCTTAAGAATTGGAGTCCCTCGGCCTGAAGGTAAAGTAGCATTAGTTTCATGGCGTACAACACAACTGAAACTTATAAGTGTCCTTCACCAAACAATTTAATGCAATGGAGTTTCTAGTATTATTATGCCAAGTCATTTTGAATAGGTTGTATTTCTCCAATTGCTATGTTAGAATACTTGTCTATCTCAGTAGGTGACTGCTCATGCGTTAAATACCGACATGTTCAAAAAAATGGAAAATTCATTCCACCTTGTGGCGATCGTATTAATGCCTCTTCAACAGTTGCTCCAGTAACTGGGATGCCAGGAAGGGGTTCAGCTGGATCAGCTTCCATATTTCCCTTCTGAACAGTGGATATAAAATAGCTTGAAGCAGCGCCATCTGCGAAAAAGTTGTAAATATCAACTAAGGAAATTTTTACTCGAATGATTGACAGGCGAGTAATAACACCCTTGTAAAATGGCACAGATCAATGTAATTTCTAAAGAAAACACCATATTGGAAATATACTACAGGAACATATGCGCATGATAAAATAAGAAAAAAAAAAAAAAAAGCATTGATTTGATGAGAAACAGATATGGATATCCAGATTTCAGAAGCATAAGTAAGCCAGAAACATTTTTGTTCCGCATAAAATACCTACTCACATGCGGAAACAGCAACATAAGGAACTATCCACACATCAAAAATAAGGAACCTCAACTTAGCTTTGGATGCCCAAATTCTAATAAAGCATAAGCAGGTACAAGTACGTGTGTAAATACAAATCTGCAAAGCAATAAAAATCATACTTGTTTCGGCTTTCACAGTTGCAGTGTCCAATTTCTCCTTCACACCGGTTGATACATTTTCAAAATATTTATTATCTTCTGTTGAAGAAATTGCAATCTCCTTTCTGGCTTGTTCAAATACGTTCCCCACATCACTTACAAGTCCCAAAGATGGAGGTGCAGTCGAAGCAAGAAGACCATGTTGATTGGGTTCTGTCTCATTTCCTGTCACAAGATGGTCTAGTTAAGGTGCAAACAGAAATAATGAGCGTATACTCAGAGGATCAGAAACCAAAGCACACCTTGTTCAACAGGTATTTTGTTTTTATCAGCTCCGAATACAGATGATAACCAATTTGAGTTTCTTGGAGGTGTCGTTTGAAGATCCTGCACATTTTCGTTATTCCTGTTATCTCCAAAAGGCCAAAACAGTTTGAATCTGTCTCCTGTCAAATTTGGCAAAACAGTAAACCTTGCAGTCAGTGATATGATCCTTGAGAATATAGATTACCGGAACAATAGGAAGCAAATTCATCTCTGAAACAACTTAATGAGCATGATCAGCTCCAATTACAAGCATATATGTTTTCGTGGATGAATGCCATTTTTGCAAGGAAATAAACTATTGAGACATAGACTTGTACTATATCTAAATTCTTTAAGCATGACGCAAACACAAAAAAAAATTCAAGCATGATTAACATTGCTGCAAAACATTAAAAAATGCGGGAGAGACTGTTCATTAAATTTCATTCTTGACAAACAAGCGAACGAATGAACCAAACAAACAAATATTAGTAACAGGAAATAACAAAGTTACTATCAACTCCTGCGTTCATTAATGGCCAAATACCATTATATAAAATCTCAACATATGAAAAGCATTGCCATTTGTCACCATCCAAACAAGTTACCAATAATGAGATAAAGAAGTTCTCTCAAAAAAAAAAAAAGATAAAGAAGTTTTGTTTGACATAAGAGTAGTTTATTACAGCAAGGCTAACGTTTGTACCTGTAGGCGTGAAAATGCTGAAGCATGCTAAGCACCTGAATACCTCAGGTTCTCTGCCATTATTGTGATTATCATCTGAAAGAGCTGGACTATCACTTGAGTGAATGTAAACCTCCGGTTCTCTGCCACTAATATTGTGGTTGTCAGCTGCAAGAACAGGATTGTCACTTGAGTGAATTTCACCAGTTTCATGAACTTGAAAGTTGAATCCATTGGTTGAAACAGCATCCAAAGAAGGGGTGCCTCTACTTTATTGTGTTTTTGTTTTACGGCGTGCATTTCGGATTAAAAGTTTTCTGTGAAGGACAACCCTTCTGGCAATACAAGAATTACAATTAGGACAATATAAATCATGAGTATTTTGCTTATCCAGCACCTTCTCAACATCAAACTCAGTATCTCCCTTATCAACTTCCTCTATGGAGTTAAATTCTTCTACTGCTGTAGTTCCATTAAAAGGCTTGGATTCCATAGTTTGTTCGTCAAGAACATGGTTTAAAGCTGTTAAGATTGAATCCGAAAGTCTGTTGCTCAAATTATTTCTGCACTCATTCACTTCAGAAAGTAGACTTTCATCTTTCTCCAAATCCTTTATGTTGTTGACATCTGCATCTCCGGAATTCGTCTCAAAAGTAAGACTTGGAAAACTGCCATTCTTCATTTCAAAATCTTCATCAACAGATTTAGTTACTTACCAAACAGCAAAAGAACATTTCAGTTGTGAAACACGGAAGAACATTAGGGAGTTGCTCAGAAGGTTATGCCAAAGTAACAATTTCATTCTGATCAAGTAATGGAATGTGAGTCAATTATACAATGTCATTGCCCTAAGATATCACATAGTGTATTAAATTGCATTTGTTAGTTTTATTTCTATTTTACTGGTCGGTAAGTCTAATGTATACCACAAGTATTCCCTGATGAAATTCTTGGCAGAAACTGACCTTTATTAGTTTCAAAACAAAAACAGGGTTCCTGTTCATTAAATTAATTGACATGCATTGGCATGTGGAAGTACCCTCTAAGATTCACATTAGGGTCAATCAACGGACTTCCAGTTTAGAAAGCCCATTATTTTATGTCAAACTGTCAAGTGACCCATTTTGACACCCCTAGCCTAAAGTCTCTCTTTCAAAGCATATTTGTTAAAGAAAAGCATATTTTGACACCCCTATCTCTCTCTTTCAAACCACATTGTCAAAAAGCATCAACAGAATTCAAGGGGCACCAATGTAGCTAGAAAAGGATCAGCATCCTGATTGAATTTTTACTCGAGATATCAAACACAAAACCCCAATAACTTCACAATCACAACTAGCTAAAAACATGAAAGGAAAACATTGTCAAAGCACAAGTACGCGAAGAGAGATTGCAAAGTTTGTTCCTTTAATAGGCATTCCCATACCAAAATTGCAAAGGGAAATTCTTTCTTTCTTTCTGGTTCTACTCTTCCAAATGGAATTTAGAATTACAAAGTAAAAACAGACACACGCGGAGGCAAAATAACGCCATAAACTTAGCAAGGTCACTTGTCCATGGAAGCATCAGCATCAACACAATCATCGTCCTCATCACACTTAATATTGCCACACACGTTACACTCCATCAAATTAGAGGCCTGGTTAGGCTGTGATGGCTGCAAAGGAGCTAGCGTGCCCCAACAATTTTCCCTCTTGCACATGTATCTCACGAAAAAGTAGGCGTGTGGAAAGTTTGTATCTTCCTCCTCCTCCTCCTCTTCTTCCATGGTCTCCTCCGTGTCCTCCTCCATAGCAGCCTCCTCCTCCTCTCCCTCAACAACTTCATCATCCGACCAATTAGCTTCCACCTTGCACCGATCGCAGTCACAGGAGAAGCCATAGTCCTCCAACAATCTCTTTTGCCGGTTAGCATAATTCTCATTCACAGGGAAGTAGCTCAAGCATATCTCTCTTCCTTGAGGGACATCATGGATCATCCGGATGACAATGTCAGTGTTATTCTGACCAGGATCGGTGTCCACATAGTCAAACCTACAAGCATTGGGAAGACAATCATGGTTAAACATGGATGCCATAGGGTATATCCCGTAGGCTCGGACTGATCTGTCAGCATTGACATCGAAGGGTTCCATCAAACCGAAAGCATTGAGCTTGTCCTTGGAAATGAGAGACAAACAAAGCTCCACGGAGAAGGGAAAGCCTGGAATTGGAGAAATGAGAGAATGCAGAAAGTGAGCAGCTGGGAAATCTTGATCGCCACCACGGCCTTCAAGGGACAATAAAGCTTGAAACTTGGATGGGGAAAGGAGAGCGAGATTACAGGCGGAGACAAGGAAGCGGGCCTGAAGCTGGGTGTCGAGGGAGGGGATGGGAGAATGACGGAGGCGGGTTAAAGCATGGCAGACCCAAGGGGAGTGGGAGGAGGAAGAAAGGCAGTTGGGGTTACAGAAATGATGGTGAGAGCAACAAGATGAAGATGAAGATAAAGATTGTAACTTTCGGAAGCAATGATCACAGTAGAAAGGGGGGGAGGAATGGTGAAGAGGAAAAGCAGAGTAGAGGAGGATGGGAGAATCCCTAACCAAGATTTCGCCGCCCAATAGCGCCCGGGAAGAAACAACACCTCTTCCTCTTCCTTGTATCTTCTCTATTCTCACTTGCCTTTCACTTTCCATCTTCCTCCTCTCCTCTCCTCTCTCTCTCTCTCTCTCTCTCTTCCTCTTTCTACTGACTAATCTTCCACACTAGGTTACTTGTCATTTTCATCAATTTGCGAGTCAATTTTACTGTGACAACACAAAGAATAGTGTTTTAATTCGTATATTCAAAATCAATTTTTTTGATATTCTCGAGCTCATTTTTCAAATAAATTTATACTGCTAGACTCGTATTAATTAGGCGGTTATTTTGAGAATTATTGTTGTCAGAAAAAAAAACGATTTTTCTTTGCTATTTATCCATTTAACCATTTTAATAATTTATTGGGACGGTACGAAATTTGGTTTTAGTCTAAGAATTAAAGTTTCTTAGAATTACGATATACATCTTCCAGAATTTTCTAGGCGACTTTTGGAATAGATTATTCTTGTTAGAATATCAGAGTATTATTTTGGAATATTACAGTATTCTTTTTGGAATATCAAGAAAAGCAAACCCAAATTCCGCACAGTTTAGTCTCAACAAATTATGAAATTGGTTAAATGGATAAAAATTTTAAAAAAATCAAAAAATCTCAGAAAATTCTAAAAAAATTCCAGAAAATGTACATTGTAATTCTAAGAACCTTTAATTTTCGGGGTAAAGCCAAATTCCGCACAGTACAGTCCCAATAAATTATGAAAGTGATTAAATGGATAAAAATTAAAAAAAATTGAAAAAAAAAAATCTTTTTTAGTTGACCACAATGGATCTCAAAATGACCGTCTAATTAATATGAGTCCGACGGTATGAAATTTTTCGAAAAATGAGTTCGGGATCATTGGAAAAATGTATTTTAAATAAAAGAAATAAAACTTTTTTCTCTCCTATCATGTATGATATTGACTTAAAGTCTGAAGCACATCATGCTTATGTTGTCCATCCTCGAAGAATCAACTCAGTAGCCTAACAGAGCTTATGCAGTTGAAGTGCCAAGTATAGCCAACGACCTCTTCGAGTTTCTGAACCAAACATATATCCTCTTGATATTAAAAGGAAGTCTACTTTGAAGATCTCAAGAAAAAGCATCCCAAAATGACTAAATATAAAAGTTGTCTAAAAATCACATCTCTTTTCTGCTAACACAAATGAGGAAATCTAATAACCTCAATCTTATTCCAAGATCAAATCATCTACCTTGAAATGTTGCAACGACAACTTCCTATCTCTAACAGAAAGATTCAAGTAGGAAGATTGAAGATTCAAATTTGAAGAACCAAGCTCCAACTGCTAGTTTTGATGATCATTTATAAAATGATGAGTGTGTGAAGAATGAAGACACACCAATATCAACATTTATCTCAATAACTTATTCTCAACTCACATTCTTTAGAATATTTCTACAATAGCTTCTAAGCAAAATTGTACACAATATAAGTAGTTGTGGAAGATATCGAGAGTAAATTCAGAAAAATACTCAATTAATGTACTGAGCTACTGTAAAAGGGTGATTTCTCTGCATTAGAAGAGATATTTAGTGTATTCAACAAAATCTCAAGAGACGATACCTTGAGAACAAAAGTATGCACATGGTTGGATAAAGTTGATGAGTATTTCTATCCTTAAACACTTTACATATATCTTGCATCTTATATGTTGCTGAGCTAATTATATGTTGTGTGCATGCTATGTACGGACTACATATACTGTTTATCTACTGTGTTGTTTAAGTCACTATGCTGCCTAGATTTTATGCGTAAAGTCAATTGTCTGATTTATTAGTTGTTGTGCTAAGGAGAGAAATCAGTTAATGAAGTGAGTTGTCGAAGTATTTCGTCAAGACACACATGTTGACTTATTGATACCTGTATCAATAACACATCCCTTGACCGGGTTATTCACCCCCTTCTTTAGAGTAAGTTGGGAGCAAATACATATTCCACATTGGCAAAGTGGAGAAGTCTTATATGGTTTATGAGACTATGTTAGTATGAGTCTTAGACTTTTAGGGAAGGTGGATGCTCAAATACAAATCCGTGCAGGCTTAAACCCGAAGCAGAGAATATCATACTAAGAGAAAGGTCTTCAAGAGCCTTGGACTCCTCGAAATTGGGCTTAAAAGCCCACTAGAAAGAGGGGTTGGTTAGGGGTGTATATATATATAGAGAGATGGTGTGCAATTTCCAACCGCTTCTTGCTTGCTTATAGCTAGAAGGCGATTGGCAGTATTCGTACGTACGCACGCTCGCTCGCTCTTCCTCCTCTGAGGTTTGTTCTTTTGTTTTTTTGCCTGATTTTCTGGTCATAACATAACGTAGTTCCGGAATTCGATTAGCGATTTTGATGTTGTTCTGTTGATTTTGAATCTGATTACTTAACTCACCTTTTGATTTCTTATCTCATTACGATCTTTTGTATCTCATGGTTTATGATAAAATAAAAACAATTATTCTTTCAATTTTCATCCGCTTCTTCTGTCTTATTAATCAATCTCATTTACTTAATCTCATTTACTTAGGGTTTTCATGTTTTTCTTAACATCTTACTTTTTCTTGTTGGAATTCTTCTTCTTTGTTAATATTATTACCATATCTTTCTTGTCTCATTACCTATTTTCAACTGATTTTATCTTATATAAATTTCTCGAGAGAGATTCTGTTGCTCTTCATTTTACATCTTTGTGCATGTATGCAATTCAATCAGCTTCATATCTTCTGTATGCCTTCTGCTTTGCCTTCTTCAAATTAATTATATACTATATTCTTGTACAAACTGGAATTTTTTTTGAAGAGCAACCCAATCAGGTATGGGAAGCTTTAGTGAAACTTCTCTCAAGTTCACACAACCATGAGATAGCATTGAAATATTTATTTAAAGTCTTAGCAACAAAGTTGTTAAAGACTCCTAGTAGAATGGAGAAAGTTAATCTTTGTATTTACATCATTTAAAATATACCAACTATAGATGTCTTAACACAGTCTCTGTATGTGTTGCAACATCTTTTCTTTTTCTTTTTCTTTTATGTTATTGAGTGATGGTATCATAATGTTTGAATCATGTATCAGTGAGCAGGAGTAAGAAAACTGCTTTACCATTATGCTTAAGAGACCTCGTCACCCGGTTGGGTTTTATGTTTCTTAATTTTCTTGCTTTCAGGATATTCTGACTTGTTCACTTAATAAATGGGTAACTTAATTCATTTGGATTTTCATTTCAGTGATTGTCTACTTCTCAGTTTACTTTTAAGCTTCCTGCCCTCAAAAAGGATTTGTAACACCTATGATATTGACTATGATCTGGTTTGCTATCTTTACAGGTATTTGTTTTCTTCTTTTAAGTCGCAGCAAAATGTCAGATGGTCACGAGACTGATAAAAACATTGAGATATGGAAGATCAAAAAGCTTATCAAAGCCCTGGAAGCCGCACGAGGCAATGGGACAAGCATGATTTCTCTGATCATGCCTCCTCGTGATCAAATATCCCGAGTCACAAAAATGCTTGGAGATGAGTTCGGAACTGCTTCTAACATTAAGAGCAGGGTTAATCGGCAGTCTGTCTTGGGTGCAATTACATCTGCTCAGCAAAGGCTCAAACTTTACAACAAGGTTCCTCCCAATGGGCTTGTCCTTTACACTGGAACAATTGTAACTGATGATGGGAAGGAGAAGAAGGTGACAATTGATTTTGAGCCTTTTAGGCCCATTAATGCATCTCTCTACTTGTGTGATAACAAGTTTCATACAGAAGCTCTAAATGAGCTATTGGAATCTGATGACAAGTTTGGTTTTATTATAATGGATGGTAATGGGACCCTTTTTGGGACCCTGAGTGGCAATACTCGAGAGGTTTTGCATAAGTTTAGTGTTGACTTGCCGAAGAAGCACGGAAGAGGAGGGCAATCAGCACTTCGGTTTGCTCGTCTTCGGATGGAAAAGCGCCATAACTATGTGAGGAAGACGGCAGAACTTGCCACCCAATTCTACATTAATCCTGCCACCAGCCAACCTAATGTGTCTGGACTAATTCTTGCTGGATCTGCTGATTTCAAGACTGAACTTAGTCAGTCTGATATGTTTGATCCTCGACTTCAGGCTAAAATTTTGAATGTGGTTGACGTTTCATATGGTGGAGAGAACGGTTTTAATCAGGCAATTGAGCTGTCCTCTGAAATTTTATCCAATGTGAAGTTTATACAGGAAAAACGATTGATAGGCAAGTACTTTGAAGAAATTAGCCAGGACACTGGAAAATATGTCTTTGGTGTGGATGATACTCTGAAAGGTTTAGAGATGGGTGCTGTGGAGACTCTGATAGTATGGGAGAACTTGGATATTAATAGGTATGTGTTGAAAAACAGCACTACTGGTGAGGAAATCATAAAACATTTCAACAAGGAGCAAGAGGCTAATCAGAGTAACTTCAGGGATCCCGCCAGCGCTGCTGAATTGGAAGTTCAGGAAAAGATGCCATTGCTTGAGTGGTTTGCGAATGAGTATAAGAAGTTTGGTTGCACCCTTGAGTTTGTTACAAACAAGTCACAAGAAGGATCTCAGTTTTGCCGAGGGTTTGGCGGTATTGGTGGTATTCTCCGCTATCAGATGGATATGAGAGATTTTGATGAGCTTTCTGATGAAGAAGTTTACGAGTCTGAATAGCAATCAGCCAACTCTGCTGGTGCAGGACTCAGGGGTAAAAATTACCTGCGCCAGCCACAACAGAGCTCGCCGCGTGTTACATTGCGGTTGCTCAAATGCTTGAAAACTTTGTGGCTGTTCTGATTAAGGTTTCATCCCTAAACTAATTCATTCCACTTATCATTGTACTTCACATTTCTCTACTTCGAATCGTTTATTGATATTTTTTTTTTTGGTCCTGGTTGAAGGAGATGATGATCTTATATGATGATGATGATGATGATGCATAGTTGGAGCAGCCGAAATCTATGTGGAAGTAACATTGCCCCATAGTTGTACACACCTGTAGGTGTGCAAGTCTAATAATAAGATGGTGGGTCTGCACGGATGATGTCTTGTGTGGACAGCAGATTCTACATCAAATATATATTAAAACATGAACATAGATATGATGTGTGGATAACTACTATGTTTTTCTTCCTCTTTGAGGAATTATCCTTTATGCTTATGGCATTATTTGTATTTATCACGAGGATGAAGTTCTTATCTTTTGATGAATGGAACTTAGATTGTGTTGCTATTATTTGTGTTCCCACACTTTATGTGTTAACACGTAGTTTTATTAGTGAGGGTTAAAAGTAAAATTTGTCATTTTTCTTTTAATTGACACATTGAAATGGTAGAACAAGAGAGAGAAATTAGTACTTTTTTTAATTATTGTTTATTTCATTTTATTCAAGCTCAACTAGTTAGAGAAACTCCTATTCTATCTATTTTACTAACAATAACAACAAAGTTTTAGTTCCAAAATGATTCGTCTAATATATCACAAATAAATAAAAAAGACAATAACGCTCAAGCATAAATAAAAACCAACCAATAGAATGACACACTATAATGAATTGCAAGAATAAGAAGACGAAGTAGAAAGCTAATATAGATCTAATATAAATGTAAGCCAACTCCTGCAAACAAACAGAACAATAACTATTCATTCATATGCATTTATAAGAACATTGTAAAATTCAAAAAAAAGAACTCTAAAGAAACAAAATAATAAGTGTCTATTGTCCATACTACTATAAGAAATTATGGCCTTGTTTGGGAACGAGCGGTTAGCTGTTAGCTGTTTGAATTAGCTGTTAGCTGTTTACCTTTTTGCATTAGCTGTTTTGACTAGCTGTTTTGACTAGCTGTTTGTAAACACGTTTGGTAAAATTTAGCTGTTTGTAAATTAGCTGTTTGGGTAAAATGACAACTAAGGACATTGATATTATTGTATAATATATGTAGTTAAAAGCTTAACAAATATTATAAAGTCTTTAATAATATAGAAAAATAAAAGAAAAAATAGGAAATAAATAACCAATTCATATTAAATTACATAACTGTAGCTTACAAACCACATTTCAAATAATAATAAAGTTACATAATTATATCATTAATTCATAAACAAAATATTAATACATGTTTTTTTTTTTAAAAGTCATAAATAGAAGTTGCTAAAAAATATTAAATCTAGTAACTTCAAGAAATAGTGGAAATAGCTAATTTTCAAAAAATATTAAATAGAGAAGTTGTAAAATAAAGTTGTAAAAAATATTAAATAGAGAAGTTGTAAAATATTAAATAGAGAAGTTGTAAAAAATATTAAATAGAGATGTAAAATTAAAAGGGTAAATGAGAGCATTTTAGCCATTTATAAAAAGTAGGAGAAAAAGCTAATTCAAAAAGCTTCATTTAGGAGCTTTTTTAAAAAGAGCTTTTTGGGCTCTAAAAGCTCTCCCAAAAAGCTGTTTGCCAAACATCATACAAATGGTTCAAAATGCTAATTGAGCTCAAAAAGCTCTTTTTAGGCCAAAAAGCTCTTTGCCAAACACCCCCTATATAAAAATGTACATATTTAACAAATTTTACAGTGATCATTTGAGAGCAGATATGCGTGAAATGGATCTACAAGTGTGCTTTTGCAACAAGATGAATTAAAACAATTCATGGCATATCTAGCGACATGGATATTTAAAAGATAACCAGAAGACTATGTTTGTAAAATTTTGAGTACAAATCTCAACAAACAACCTTTAAAATAAAAGTACTAGATAATGAGTTTTGAGGAGGTGGGCCCTAGAATTTATTTATATCATCAACATGATTAAAAAGTTATTGTAAACCTAATAAGTGCAGCTGCGAGTGCGTATTGGAGAGGCGGGGCTAAATGAAATAGTTTTGAAAATAAAGTTTGAACATTGCAACACTATTTATTTACTTGGGTGAAGAAGAAGAAGAAGAAGAAGAAGCCTGAGGAAGAAGAAAGCATGGTAAGGCTGACTGCCGAATTGATTTGGAAAAGTCCTCACTTCTTCAATGCCATTAAAGAGCGCGAATTGGATCTTCGAGGTAACCAAACCCTAATTTACTTACTTTTACTCCTTTCCGTTTCACTCACTCTTCCTTCCTTCTTTTAGGTAACAAAATCCCTGTCATAGAAAACATAGGTGCCACTGAGGTACTAACTAAACCCTACTTTATTTCAACTTCCAACTGCTTCTTCTTTTTCTAACATTACATTCATTCTTCGCAGGACCAATTCGATACCATCGATTTGTCCGACAATGAGATTGTTAAGCTTGAAAACATGCCCTATCTTAACCGCTTGGGCACTCTCCTCATCAATAACAACAGAATTACCCGTATCAATCCTAATATTGGAGGTACTCAACTTCTACTCTTTGAGTACCACTTTAATTTAAAAAACAACAACAAAATCCCTAATCTTCCTATTTCTTTCTCTTATTGTTTGCAGATTTCTTGCCAAAATTGCACTCCTTGGTCCTCACCAACAATAGGCTTGTCAATTTGGTTGAGATTGATCCTCTAGCTTCCCTTCCTAAGCTTCACTTCCTTAGTCTTTTGGATAATAACATCACCAAAAAACCAAACTATAGACTATATGTGATATACAAGTTAAAATCACTCCGTGTTCTTGATTTCAAGAAAGTCAACACCAAGGTGACAGTTGCATCATCTTCTTTCTTCTGCATGTTTCCCTTTTATTTTAACCTGACTTGCTGCATTTCATTGAAGCTAATGTGGACTATTACACTTGACCAACAGTTTTAATCCTGTAAACAGAATATGTTGTATGGAAATTTTGTCGCTATGGATATTACTAAAAGATGGGGAAGTCGTTTGGAGGACAACATTTAGTTGGTCTCTTGATTTAGGGACATAGCAACTACGTGTGCTTTTTGGCTTCTATCAGTTATTAATAAAATCCTTTTTTATATAGAGTTGGAGTATCCTGGTGATATTTATTAGTCTTCCGAATGTCATGCGTGTGCATGATTTGTTTTGTTATGTTATGGTTCAATATTATACTAGATTCAGAATTACTATATATAGTACTGTGTGATATTTCATGGCTGTTAGTTTTACCTTTCTGTGCACTTGCATTCCTTCCAAGTTGTGCTTCCTCTTCCTTTCGACTTTGCAAAATCAATTGTTTTTAGTCGAATATTTTGGGATAACAGTGTATCTGTTATTTTCTTTCAGTAGAACTATTCGTAGTTTTTATTTTCATCATTCATTTCTCTCATCTTTCATATTGGATGGCCTGTATTTTCAACAATGATAGGAGAGGGTGGAAGCTGAAAGATTGTTTGCATCTAGAGAAGTTGAAGAAGAGGTTGTAAGAGAATCCATCAAGACTGTCACTGCAGATGAGGTTGTGAATGCTAAAGAAGTCATAGAAGAAAAGGAAAACCCAAAGATGGTCGCACCCACACCCGAGCAAATTATTGCAATTAAGGTACTACAACTAGGTTTCTCTCTACATTAGTATGGTTTCTAGTCATAATAGGTTCTAAGAGAAAAGCTACAAAAACAAAACCAAGTAGTTCTCTCATTACTAAAGGATTAGTTCAAGTGTACACTTGACATAGTATGGTAGATGTCAAAACACATTACAGATAAGACAAGGATTGTGGAGATGGAATTTATTTTTTTAACCTTTATTTATATCATGCTATTTTTTACCTTATGCAAGTCCATTCCACTCATGTCTTGCTCAAAATACATGTTTTTCTTCTGATAGGGTATTTATTTTCTCCCTTTTTTTGGCTGGGTTTTTCCTTACGTTAAATGTAATGCTTGAACTTCAAAATAACTACCTTGTCTTCTGCCAATTGTGGTTGTAGATCCTTTTTGGATTGCTTTTGTTTTATTTCTTGTTTTATTGTCATGCAGGCTGCTATTGTCAATTCCCAAACTCTTGAAGAGGTTGCTAGACTTGAAAAGGTAATTACTTTTGATGTTCACAACTCTGCATAATTTCTATTTCTAATGCTAATAAAAGAGTTCTAAATGAATTTTGGATGACAGGCACTCAGTTCTGGTCAGATTCCTGCAGACCTGAAGATTTTGGAAACTAATCCAGGGTCCAATATTGTTATGGAAAAAGATGACAAAATGAACAGTGAAAATCCGGATGAGATGGAAGCTGAATTAGGCAATCCGGGAGACCAAATGGGTACTGAACCCATGGAACAGGTACAATCTTGTCTATGCTATACATTTGGACTATATTTTCCAGATTGCTTTGCTCTCCTTGGTATTGTCAATAGGGGTCCATGGTTGTCTGTTTCCTTAACCTATGACTCTGAATTAGCCTTTTGTGAAAGCTTGAACTTGGGCAAAAAGTCAAGCTTATCATGCATGATCACGGTTGTATGAATCTATTGCTTGATAGGATGTGAGTTTGTGATATGCTGTTAATATGTGAAAGCATTATTGTTGTTAGGCGAGCGCCTTTGCCAGTTACAATGCAAAAAAAGATCTCCTTGGCATGCTTTGCCGAACTTGAAATGATGGAGCTCCAAACAATTAAGAGATCAGTTGCAATTTTAATTTTGGTCCTTGATATGAATTTCACAAAGCTTAGTTAACTTTATAAAAAATGAAAATACCTTTACAAGAATAGTACCTATGTAAATCCATTATAACTTTGCTAAATTCAGTTGAGTTCTGTATTTTAAGTTGTAAGGTTATAAAATTTAGCTGTGATAAATTGGTGATAAATTGGTGAGCATTGTTATTAAAGACCAAATTTTCCTTAATCATTTAATCTCCATTCATTCATATATTTTTCACTAGATGACTGGGTTTTGCTCTTCCATATCAATCAAGATGTGTTATATGAAACCTTCGATTCTCAATTTGTCATTCTGCTGATTCATTCTACAAGAGTCTGGTTTAAACCCTGCAGTTGATAAGTAATGTTTGACAATGCTTGTATCCTTGGAATTTAGTACCAGGTCGCTGATGTGTGATGTTTGTTGATATAATGTGCATGAACAATTTTTCATTAAGAAAGTACAAGCATATATAATTGGTGCAGTTCTGTGGTAACAGTTTCTTTTATTAGTGCAATTTTTTTTATATTTTTACTTTCAAGTTCGGACAGCGATTCTTGGGACTAATGCATTATCTTTTTCCTTTTGTTATTTCTTCCAGGAGTGAGTGGAGGGTAAGAGTATCTAGATTCAATCAATGAGGAAATACATCCTTTTCTTATTTTCTGACGAGAGTTGCGGGTTATGCTGAGAAGCCAAAAATCAATTCAGTGTGGAACTTGAACTTTGCAGTTGCCGCAAAATGTAGTTCCTTTGTAATGTTTTGCTGTAGATGTAGCTTGAATTGCGGATGGGGTTTGAACTCCTCTTTTCAGATTCGCTTTAGAATGCTAAATTTCCCTTCCAAAAGTGACTCTTCTTAAGACAAACTAAGAACAAACCAAGACAAACGAGCACAATTTCCCCATGTAATTGATGCGTAATTGAGCATCAAAACGTTGGTTGGAGTTGGAACAACCAGTTGAAAATTTTGGGGGCTATATAACCCCTTTAAACAATTTTATGAATCTTGGTATATTACAAACAGTATTAGAATTGTATTTTTTCTTATTATTTGAAACAAATAATAATTATTGTTGTAAAACATTAGATGTTGAACAAATAGGTTCCTTGAGAATCAGTAGCCCGGGTCATGTTAAATTTATGTTAATCTATTCAAACCCAATTTAATTTTGCTTGGATTCTTCGTTATGTTGGGTTAGACATGGGCTGGGTTCGGGTCGGGCTTGGCAGGCTTTTTAAAAATGTACCAAACTCAAGTCTGACTCAATCCACGTTAAATTTAGGCAGGCCAGGCTCGAGTTTAAAATTAAAATTCCAAACCCGCCCATCAATTCTATATATCCATTTAAATATGTAGTAAAAAAACTAATTAAACATTATAAATTATTAATTTAAATTTAATAACTTTAAAATAAAATATACTAACATTAACTTCATAATAAAATCTAACACCAACATTATCGCATATGATACATATAGTATAATAAATTAGATTATCAGGCTGGCTCGAACCGGCCGTTGAAAATTACGTACTACCCAAGCCGGATCTAATTTTAGGCGGGCTTATATGGGCTTGGAACGGGCCAAGTCTAACAACAAATTTTGAGGGAATTACGCGATACATCACCTTTGAGTATTATTTTACAAGTAACTATCCCCTATTTTAATGTTTTAACAATACTAGAACTCTTCTATTTATCTTATCAAAAACTTCAAATTTTATCCAACTTTTGTCAAATTACAGTTACTTAATTATTTAATTTATATAATTATTAAAAAGATTATTTTAATTAAAAAAAACAAGATATCTAATTTCACGTTACCACTACTTCCATTCCTTTTACAGTTTCTTCTTGTCTCCATTTTCATAATTCTGATTATAATTCTGAAAATAGATGCTCTTACTTTGTGATTTCGCTGATTTTCATAAACTTATTCTTCCATCTTAGAAACTCTAACTTTCACAATGGTCAAACCAGTGAAACCTGATATTCACAATTCTTCGATTTCAAAAAAAATTTGGAAGAATGAAACAGAAGAGAATATCTGGTGCGTTTTTGAAGATAAGGGATACAAATGTTTTGCAAAGCTCAACGACTTCAAATAGTAACGAAAAGGAAAGTAACTGGTCTCCCAAAAAGCGGAAGCTAAAGGAACGTGAGTTATGGCGTCCAAGGAAAAAAGATGTCTTAAAGGTTAGTTTTTCGTTATTGTTATGACTTGTATAGTTTCATTAAGGTTATATATGTAACATATTTTTTTCTTATACAGGAATGGGATAATCTAATAAAGCCAGAACATTTCTATCCATGTTGTGTGTCATCTACCATTAAAGTCGATGTTATTCGTGACATTAAGAATGTGTTAACTCCGACTCAATTAAGCATGTTTGGTCAAACTAGTTTTGGTCATTTTCTAGAATTGGATACTTTAGCTATGCAACCACAGATTTTACATGCTCTATTCCTACGGGAGGTCTATCAATATAATGAACGTCAAATGTGGTTTAATGTTTGTGGTGTCCGGTTAAAATTTGGAATTGAAGAGTTTGCCTTAGTAACTGGGTTGCGGTGTGTAGAACAAGTTGATAATTTTCATGCATTCACTGAATCCCTTAAGCTTAAACATAAGTATTTTGGTGGTTTAGAAAAGGTGTCAAAGCTTTCAGTGCACGAGTGTTTTAAAAATAAGCGTTGGGATTGTGATGAAGATGCAGTGAAGATTACTTTCTATATTTTTTGCATCATTTTTTGTTATCAAATCTTCCAAACCAAAGTATACCTGATAAGCATTTTCATATACTTGATAGTGAGAATTTCAATATTTATCCATGGGGTAAGGAATCATTTGATTACACTTTTAACTCGATTAAGGAGAAATACATTGGGAGGTCTCATAAGGGTGGTTATGTTCGTCCAGGTTTTCCTACTAAGTGTAGTATTTTAGGATGTCCTATAGCATTTCAGGTGTGGTTCTATGAATGTTGTGGTGCCATTGACGGTAAGTTTGCTAAACGAATTGCCAATAAAATTCCACGGATATTGAATTGGCGTTCATATGGAAAGCCTCGCATGAAGAACTTGCATAGCGACATATTCAATCTTCCTTCTCATTTAGTAAGTTGTTTTAACTTTTGTATATTTTATAATCTGATTTATTCTTTTTCCTATTAATGTTTTTTTTTCTTTTGTGATTTTAGTTGAAACTTAAGTGCTTAACACCTAACAATGTGGAAAGGGAACAACTTGCTCTAGATGGTTTTTTCAATAAGGGGAAGGCAACTGCTATTGGATTAGGAAATGCTCTTCCTGACAATATTGATAATTCTGAGTCAGTCAAGATGGCTACTAATGAGCATACTTGGTTCAACTCAAGTAGTGAAAAGTATTTCTCGCAATCAAACGATGATGAAACTACTGATGGTGATGAAACTACTGATGGGTTCAAGTTGTTGAATGAACGAATGACAGAAATGGAAAGAGAAATGAAAGGTTTGAGAATCCATTTAGCTTCTGTGCAAGCATACTTTCATCAATATATGGCAGAAATTAGGGATGAACTGCGAGATTTGCGAAAAGCTTCTATTCTGACAGTCAATAACAAGGTATAACGAAAGCTTTTGTTAATCAAATAATTATATAATATTCTAATTATGTTTTATTGGACTACGAATTTCAGGTTCGACAACTTTAATATATGATAAGTAAGAAATGAGAAATTGTTTGTTATTTAAAAAAATTAGTTTATCTTTTCTCAAATGTTTAAAAACGATTCTGTGATATTAACAGAGAAATAGTTTTTTCAATCAAAAAATTAGTCATTGATGCTCTAAATATGAGGTAATATTTTACAGAAGTATATAGTTGCATTTATAGGACAAAAGTTGTGTTAATTCATGGATATTGACTTTTCATTTCTATCAATCTTAATAATATATACAATGAGATATATTAGATTGTCTGTATGATTTGTGCTCAGGCGCAAAACTTAATGGATGAGTCAACAAGGGAAGATACTCCAAAATTTGACAAGCAAGATGCTGGAACAGAGAAGACATGGGTGTTAGAAAAAAGCCTTCAAGAATGTACAATGGGATCTGTTGGAAGGACATGTGATTACAATGAGGTAATACAATTGAAAATTTGATATCATTATAAACACAAAATAGTTACCATGTGTTTTTGAATTTATTTATTTGGAATACATGTTTATTCAGGAGACTCTGCATCATTTCTTAGATGATCTGAGTCCTAGTCAGTTAGATGCACTTGAAGGTTCGGCGAAAATAGCCATAGGTCTTACAAAGAAATCAGTAAGTAATACCAAATTATATGTATGTATTTTTGATAGATTCTAATATTTATAATGTAGCCTAATTGATTTCTACTTTACAGATTGTTGTTGATATGAGTGAGAAATCAATTAAAAAATCTTTATTTGATTCTCCTTCGTTTGACCTCGGACTCACTCCTTGTGTTGGAAATTCTGAGGCTGAACCAATACGGGTCATTCCTTCACCAGTTCACCCCGATCTTGGATGTGATATACCTTATGCAAATATGAAGACAAAATGCAAAGAAGTGAAGGGAATGTCTCCACTTGTTCTTATAGATGATTTTGATAAAGAAGATCCTCAAATTGTTGCTTTTGATACGTGGTTGATGATCGGAGTTAACAAATGGGGAAAGTATGTCATTTAATTTGATTATTTTCACTCTCCATTTAAGATAGTAGATATTCTTACAAGAATTTTTTTTTGCAGGGAGAAGATTTACGTTAAACATCATGGTATGATAGGAACTTTTCTAGATTTTTCTGTTGAACTAATCCGCGAAAAGCTTTGGTTGTATGATTTACGAACCATGGGACGTAGTATCTCAGATTCGGTAAGTAGTCTCATTACTCATTCATTAAGAGTTTAATTAATAATGCATTGATGGTATTTTTAGGTTGTTTAAATTACACTCTACTGTATGATTTTCAGTTAAAACCTGTTACTTTTACAAGATATAAAGAATTACATATAGCCTAAATGAATTAATATACTGCATTTTGTATATTCTATGTTAGTTGAAGTAAATAATTGACAGTCTTTTTATAAGAATATTTATAATTTGTTTCATTTTAAACAGCATGTCAACGTCATGTTCTATTATTTAAGGAAGAAAGTTAAGCATGGAAATTGTTGCTCGTTGAAGTGCACATCAACTAACAATTTGTTCGATGAGCAATTGCAGTCTTTATATTCTCAATTCACGTCTAGTGGACGTGATGAATTTATACTAAAAAAAGACCGCGATATACTTCCAGTTATTCTTGGTCATTTCATGGATTGTGCTACATCATGGCTAAATGTTGATCATGTGCTCTTTCCAATTTATTTGGGTAAAAAAAGAAATCATTGGGTGTTAGCTAGGCTTTCATTTCACGATAGGAGGATTTTTTTATACAACTCATCCGGAACTCCAGTAATATCTCGAGAGGCAAGATCAATCCTTTCAGCATATAGTGAATTGCTGCCATTCTTCGTACACTCTTCCGGATTTTATGGAATTCGGACTGATATAGATTTCAATTCTGACGCATACATTGGCACAACTAAACGAGAACCTTATATTGTGGAGGATATTCATAACCTTCCATTGCACGATAACAAGTACGTACACACTATTACATTATTGTATTTTTTAAATTTCATTGTGTCTTTATCGCAGTAAACATAATAGCAAAGTTTACTAATTATGACTTTCGTTCATGTTAAATTTACACAGAGATAGCGGAATTCTAATGTTCGCATATGCGGAGCATTTCATTGAAAACAAGCAGATTCCTAGCCACATTTCAGTTGATTTTCATCGCTTAAGGTACTCATTTTTGTTGTATCAACATGGAATGAAGAAGGCCAAAGAGTGCATAAACAGTGATATTGAAGTTGGTTCATCAAATTGATCAAATTCTATATTGGATCATTATGATAATGGTGAAACAGTAGTGTATATATGTGTTTATTTATGTTTTTAATTCCAGACTTTGGTCTATGTTGTGAACTATCATGTATTTATAGTTTGAGTTTCAAGTTGATGAATACACTGAACATCAAGTATCTGTATTTTATCTTTTTTGTATTTTCCTTTAATGATTTTATCCAAAGTTAATATTTTCTATTACTCTTCTTTCATATACAAATTACACCAAGAATCCTCTTCTTTTGTTTAATCAGTAATTTATTTCAATTTTGTTCAGTTTAATTTAATTTAATTCTATTTTTTTAATTCAGTTCAGTTCAATAATATAACCTAACCCGTAATTTAATTTTTATTGCAACTTAACTTGTGTCATGATGTAATTTAATGCAGCTTGTAACATAAACTTAAGCTCCTACTATCCTACATTAGTCAATCTTTCATTACTAAATTCTATATTTCTACCAAAATAAGTCTAATTCTTCCTTTATAATTATCATAATAATTTGAGCATAGATTAATAAATTAGTGAAAATCACTCGAGTAAAATGATGTTGAGAAAATAGTGGATTTTAATTAAAAAATGAACAATACTAGCTAAAGAGAAGATTGGAGGGTGATGTCATACTCAAAAGAAAAAAAAATTAGTTCTAAGCTCTTGTTCTTTTTGACATATATTTACCTCATTTCAAGAATTTCATTCTAGTTTAGCAATATCAATTCTTTTCAATAATTTAAGTTTTGTTCAGTAATTTCAATTCTGTTGCAATAGCTATTTTTACAATTAAATCAAAATCAAACTGAACTATATATTAGATAAATACAATATTAATTACAAAAATAAATAAATTCAAAGAATAATTAACTATCCAACGTATCATAACAACAAAGAAAAGAAAATTCAGATGTTATCTCCACTATTAACACCATTCTTACATGTCTTCCTATTATGTCCTTTTTTGCCACACCTAGCACACCTATTTTGAGCTTTAGTTTTTCATGCTGATCTGAACCTTCTTTTCTTTGGACGTCCGGCTTTATTTCTAGTTTTCGGTGGTCGCAGAACAAGGTCCTTTACATGGGTTGGTATATCCCACATATCTTGCTTTGGTATTGGCAAAATGCTGAATTCGTAAGTTGCTAGCATAGCTTCTTTGGTGTAATAATGCGAACATAAATTATAAGCATCTATATGTTTATGACACGTCATCGCTAAAGCATGAGGACATGGAATTTCCTCAATTTGAAACTGATTGCATGTGCATTGTCTCGCTGCCATATCAACAACAAAATCATCTTTGCCAATACTGACTTTGAATACCTCATGATTTGCCTCTTTCACCTATATATATAATATATAAATATATGTACATATATTCAAGTTTTAAAAACAAATTACTTATATAAGTCCTAAAATAATTCTGCAATCTTTAAGCATAAAAGGAGAGGGAAAAATTATGAAATCCAATTGCATTCTTAGAATAGACAAATATTCAAAGATTGTACAGAACACAACATGTTGGACAAATTCACTTACCAACTCAACATCATAATATGGAGATTCCAACTTACATTATAAAGCACATCAAACTATGAAGTAATATAAACAGACAATTTATTTGTATACTTAATTTATCAAGTCAAAAAGTATGCAGTTATCAACTATACTTGTGCTTCTTTTTCTTTCACATAGTCATAATACATACATACATATATATATATATATATATATATATATATATATATATATATAGAAAAGGGATCAGGTGAGAACACCTCTCATATGCAAGAACACTTTTATATGTGAGAACACCTTTAATAAAAGAGGGTTAAAATGGAAATTTGTCAATTCTTTCTAATAGACACGTATGGAGGTGGTAAGAGTAGGAGAGAGAAACTGTACTTTTTTAATTATTGTTTATTTCATTTTGTTTAAATAATTTTTCCTGACTTTCCCGAACTCCGATTTGAACTTTTTTTATACCGTTGGATTTGTTTTGACGAGACGCTTAATTTGAGTACCATTGTTGTTAGGTAATGTTGACGTTTTAACAATTTGAACATACGTGCTGTAATTTTGAACATGAGTGTTAATTGTAGTTAATTTGCTTTTTTTTCATTGTTTAAATGTTAAAAAAACTAATATTATCACTAAAATTGGATAATTTTTCATGTTTTGATGCTTAATTTGAACGTATTATCACTAAAACTACATAATTTCACAAAACATTATACAAATATTAGTTTTTTCCATGGCTTAATAGGGTATTACCCCCCCAAACTTGTCTCCAATTAACAAGTGACACCCCGAACTTTGAAACGTTACAAAAATCCCCCTAAACTTGCTTAATTGTATGAACTAACCCCAAATTGCTGACGTGGCAGGGAGAGTGAGACTCAAACACCTAGGGGCGCGTGAAAAGGTTAAAATCCGAAAAAAATACAATTAAAAAAATTAAAAAAACATAAAAAAATAAAAAAACAATTAATTCTTCATTTCTCTCTCATGTTCTTCATTCTTCATCTTGATTCTTTCTTTTTCTTTTTCTTCTTCATTTCCTTCTTTTTCTTTTTCTTTTCCTCCTCCTCCTCCTCCTCCTCCTTCTCCTTCTTCTTCCTTCTTCTTCTTCTTCTTCTTCTTCTTCTTCTTCTTCTTCTTCTTCTTCTTTTCTTCTCCTTTTTCTTTGTTTCCAGATTCGGAAATCTGGAAAATCTGGAAAATTTCCAGATTTCCGACGGATGGAATTTCTGGGAATTTCCAGATTTCCGTCCGAAATTCCGTCGGAAATCTGGAAAATCCCAAAAATTCCAGATTTCTGACGGAATTTCCGACGGAAATCTGGAATTTTCCAGATTCCGTCGGAAATCTGGAAACTTTCCAGATTTTCAAATCTGGAATGTTTCCAGATTACCGAATAAAAAAAAGGAAAGAACAAGAAGAAGAAGAACAAGAAGAAGAAGAAGAAAAACAAAAGAAAAAGAAAGAATCAAAATGAAGAAAAAAAAATGAAAATGAAGAACAAGAACAAGAACATATGAAGAGGAAGAAGAAGAAGAAATTTTAATTTTTGTTTATTTTTTTTTAATTTTTTTTTCTTTTATACATGTGGCATTTGACAACCAATGATATGCTGCCACGTGTCGCGAGTGTAGTCCACTCTCTAAGTGCAATTGGACCTTGCCGGATATGGGGGTTAATTGTTACAATTGAGAGTTTTTACGGGGTTAGTTCATACAATTAAGCAAGTTAGAGGGGATTTTTGTAACGTTTCAAAGTTCGGGGTGTCACTTGTTAATTGGAGACAAGTTTGGGGGGTTAATACCCTATTAAGCCTTTTTTCCATCAAAACTATCAATTGACACATGTTTAGAAACTTAAAAAATTATGTTCAAACAAATACCTCATATTTTCAAAAAGGGATAAGGGACCAAAATGACCCCAACGTTGTTGGAGAAGCATCAATTTGACCCCCACGTACAAAATGGTATCAAAATGACCCCAACGTTTTCCAACAGGTATCATTTTAACCCTCATTAATGGAAGTTGCCACGTCACCCACTCCATTCCGTTAAATACTGCCACCTCAACGCCACATCATCAGTAAATTAATGCCACATCATCAGTTGATTTTTTTCATAATAATGTATCAAAATGACCCTAACGTCTGTAATAAGGTATCAAAACGACCCTAACGTTTGTAATAAGGTATCAAAATGACCCTAACGTTTGTAAGTAAACATCAATTTAACCTCAAATATATATAAAAAAAATGATATCATTGTGTTTACTTAAACTTAAAACTTAGGATATCAATATCATCTAAAAAGAAATTTACATAAACCATATCAGTTTAATCTAATCAAAATATTTAAACATCCAAAATGTTTTGTGTTGGACAACAAAAGTAATCTGCTACTAATAACCGACAATGACGGGTTTATATCCTAAGTTTTAAGTTTAAGTAAACACAATGGTATCATTTTTTTATATATATTTGAGGTTAAATTGATGCTTACTTGCAAACGTTAGGGTCATTTTGATACCTTATTACAAACGTTAGGGTCATTTTGATACCTTATTATGAAAAAATTAACTAATGACGTGGCATTAATTTATTGATGATGTGGCGCTGAGGTGGCGGTATTTAACGGAATGGAGTGGGTGACGTGGCAACTTCCGTTAATGAGGGTTAAAATGATACCTGTTGGGAAACGTTGGGGTCATTTTGGTACCATTTTGTACGTGGGGGTCAAATTGGTGCTTCTCCAACAACGTTGGGGTCATTTTGGTCCCTTATCCCTTTCAAAAACTTAAAACGTATGCTCAAAAAAATCACTTGCATGTTCAAAAGCTTAAAATTTTTAGTTACAGAGCAATACAATTTTTCATATATTTGTTGAACATGTATTTTGCTATCCAATTTTTCCTTTTCATTTTTTCTCTTTTCCTCCGTGATGGTGGTCTCATATTTGTCCAAAACTGGAATAATTGTGTTGTTTTCTAAATATTCATATAGTGGCTCTTGAGCCTCTATCTTCGTAAATTTATTATTTTCAAGGTTTCCTTGCTATAATATCAATGCTCAGGTTTCATAATGTTGGTTACATGTACTGCTTTGAGTTCCTTTTGTCTTATATATAAATTATGGTCTATACCTTAGATTTTTCAGTTGCATAGCATTCAAATTATTTGTTGTGTAGTTTTATTCTAGACTACTGCAATTTGAAGTCTCCAGTCGGAAGAATCATACCGAAGAAATTGTATTATGATGAATTTGTTAAAAATAAATAAACTTGATTTAGGTGTGGCAAAGTTGAATTAGATTACTTAGATTAAATGTATGAGGTGGAAGGTAGAGTTTTGTATGAGTGTGTAGATTCAAAGTTTGAACCATGAAATTTAATATACCACCGATTTAGTTACAAGTATAAATAGGATAGAAATAGAGTTAGGAGTGTCCTGCAAATCAAATAAAATTCAAAGTGATTGGAGAGTTGGTGAGTAAAGGGTGTTCTGGAAATCAAAATAAATTTCTACCATCAATATTTGTATTTGATGGACTTTTTGAAGATTAATATGACATAGATTTGCCAATATCATTTCTCTTCATTTCATAAAACAAAGACAAAAAATAAAGTAAAATTATTTGATCTTAGACTCTAAATATTACATATAAAACTATTTGTTTAGTTAATTTATTATGATAAAGTTCACAAGATCATCATTTTCATATTATTAATATTTGTAAAAATAGCACTATTAGAGATGGACATTATAAATGAGATATTTACAGTAATTTTCAAAAACTTAAAATTTATGCTCAAAAAAATGACTTGCATGTTCAAAATCATAAAAATCATGGTTACAGGAACTGTAAAATTGGAAACATGTTTACAGGTTTAGAAACTTAAAAATCTCATGTTCAAAAAAATATTTCGCGTGTTCAAAATTTTAAAAAGTCGTTTTTCATAAGCATCATAGATCTTAAAATGAACCTCTAGTCGACACGAGTCCAACGGTATAATAATCGTCAAAATCGGAGCTTGGGATAATCGGGAAAATGTTTTTAAATAAAAATAAAATTAAATGAAAAGTCATCAACACCACATTTCTCTCTCCTATTTCATGCGCAACAATGTATAAAAATGGACAAATTTCACTTTTGGTCCTCTATTATTAATAAAACTATGTAGTTTTGAGGTGTTCTCACATATAAAAGTGTTGTTCTCACTTGATCTCTTCTATATATATATATATAGCTCCATAACCAAGCAACTTGATAAATAATGTTCCATGAAAGTTATCTATTAAAATGCAAGGAGTTGTTTGAAAGACAAGCATAAGTTACAGAACAGACTATAAAACAAAACTGTATATGGGAAAACAAACAGTTAAGCTAACCCAAACTCATGCCAAAGACTCAAAGCCAAAAGACTTACTATGTTTATTCTCAAAGGAAAAAGAACACAAATATAATTATGATTATGATTATGTGACAAAAAAAAATACAAACAATACCAAAGGGACGAATGATTTCAGTTTTTTTTTTTTTCAGAACGTGGAAGTTGTGATGCAATTATTTAATGAATTTACATTACTAATTAATTATAAAAAATAATAAATCCAAATTCCAAAGGGATGTGTCGTTACTGTTAAAAGAGGTTTTAGTTTTGTGAAAGATGATATTTATCTAATTGTTTTAGTTGGAGTGGGACTCTTGTATTTAAATTAAATTAGGATGCTAAACGTGTAGCTAACCCACAAATTTATGTGTCCAAGCCCGCTCAAATGGGCTTCGGTCCGGGCAGGTCTCAAGGCCCATGCCCAGGTCTATTCTGGGTTGTGTTAGCATATTGGGTTGTATAGTAAGCTGTTCGTGTTAAATTTACATGTTAATCTATAATTATGTAAAACCTGTGTCATGTGTGTTTTTCTGTGTCAAAAGTTCTGTGTCAAAAGCAGGTAATGTCTGTGTTTTTCTCTGTCAAAAGTTCTTGTGACAAATAGACATGTTCATGGGTTGGGCAGGGCCGAGCTCATTCGGACAATTCTCATCCATAGAAGAAATGAGATCCAAAGTTAATGCAATGTCAATATAGAGGTTAGCTTGCCATGGAGCCAAGTGCAACGCCCGTTGATATGACTTTCTGGGGGGCATTGCAGCCAAAAGGCAGGTTTGCTTCCAGGAACAGATGGAAGCATCAAAAGTTTTAACATCAAATGTAGCACTATCATCCCCATCCATCCAGGGAAAACATTTTGCATAGGTGAGCTAGCACAAAGGAAACACCACTTAGTTAATTGTGAGAAACATTAATACTTCTAAGCATAGATGAATCGAACCATGAATCAGATAATAAGAAATCCCAAGTTAGTTATCACATGCTAAGATAAATAAAATAAAACTAGCATGATTATACAGACAAATATCTGTAAACTCCTATAAACAGCCACACACAATTCATATTCAAAACAATAGATATCCACGAAACATACAGTGTCACAAAAGTTGACTCCAAAATATTATAGCTTAAATTGATCTCATAATCAGTAAAGTCCAATACAAATTGCCCAAATCAGATTTTAGTATTTCCCAACTTGGTGAAAGTTTAATCAACGATATACACAAAATTTGAAACAGAAAATTGCTAAAAAAGAGTTGAATTAGCTATAGAACTGATATTGGTATAGTAGTCTTTTTTTTTTTGAGCAAATTGGTATAGTAGTCTTGAGACTATAAGGAAGGCGCTCTGTTAAGCATGCACTTCTTGAAGTTATATACACTGAAATTTCGTTCTTTTCGATAACACTGAACATTCGAATAGAGAAACTGGTACGACATTTTCAGGTGATAACTGGCTCGACATATTCCTCTACTTGATCCTCTCAAGAGTATTCACATACGTATAGCTCGAAAATGAAACAAAAAGTTTGCGGAACCTGCACAGTTACAAGTCAATACACTGAGTAAGATAGATTTAATTTAATCCATTCGAATGGAGTAGAAAAGGAAATGCATCTAACTTAATACAAAAGCCTAAGATAGAACTAGATGAAAGGAATCAATATTCACATCTGAAGACTAGCTTATTTTCAGGTAATTTAGACTGCGAACATACCAAACCCATTGGCTAGAATGTGCTGCCATTGCCTGGAAGCTCTTTCGAGGATGCTCATTCAGCAAGCAATGTGTCTCGGTACTACTCTTCTTTGCAGCTAATAACATTGACAACCAAATTTCGAGCGGTCCACTATACTTCCGCAAAATGTTGATACTCACCTGACAAAGATCGAGAAGAAAACCAATAAATTTCTATACAAGGAAAATGCGTTAACAAGATTTCGTGCTATTCCCTCAAACCCCTATTCATATACATAACTAGTAACAAGTTTGCTTCACACAAAAAATTCTTAACACAATGGATGCTCCAGTCGAAAGATTATAAACAAACAACTAACAAGACTAAGCTGAAAGTACTTCGGGGAAAGTAGAAGAGCAAAATAAATGAAGAGTGGATCGGATGACTTACAAGTTCCCAAGCTTCAATATTTTGCACATTTCCACGAACGAGCTTGCTGCTTATACAACACAAACCGAAAAGCGAAAAAATTAATCAATGCCGATATATTAAACTGCCAAGAATTAAGGATATTTCAAATGGTAAAGGTAATAAGCTCACAGTTAGGTTTTTTTGGTAATAGCAAGTGCATTAACTTACCGTACCCCATAATGAACATCACCGTGATTGCAATGACCTGAAACACCATAGTTATCAAAAGTAATTACCTGGAAAGAAACAAAAGTGTCATCATGTTCACTTAAACAAAATGAAAAGTGCAGGCATGATATTCAAGAATCCAACTCTTTCTTATAAGGATCTGTAAGCTTACCACATCAGTAGCATTCGTATGTACCTCCTCCTGAATGATCTTCCCCAGTAAGTTATGGTCCCAAACTTGGCCAAAACCATCCTAAATAATGATAGCGTATCAAATTAATTTTTTTGAAGACATAACGTTTCTATTAAAATTTGGAAGGCGAGTTGAAGATACTAGCAGAAACATTACCTGAAAGTTTGGGTCGTCCACAATCTTCACTTGTTGCAATGGAACCTGAGTTTAACCACAAATTATATAACAGAATTTCAGGGAAGAAAACATGTTTAACAATTGTATTTACTCAATTTTTTATTCCAAATTTTACAACAAAATGAATTCAGCTGAGATATCCAATACTAACTGTGTTTAACAGTTGTATATTGAAATTATTTAGATGTGTATTTGAAAATAACTCAGGTACCAAATAACAATTTGCTGGTCTTTGAACTACAAAACTTCTCTTACACATTTGTAATTACCTTGAGGAGCGCACAAGCTTTATAGAGTTCGCGTTTTCTAGTACTTCCCATTCCATCTGCATTACCTGCATAACAAATGAAAACGAACAACTTGTAGAAGAAAGGAAAGAAAAGAAAAATAGAACAGAGAATACCAAATAGCCTCAACAGAAATGGTAACGAAACTAATGTTCTTTTGTGGAAAACAATTACCAATTGATAAGCAAAGAACGTGAAGATTGTGTCCTTTAGAAATCAGATAGTTTATTGTAGGAGAAAAGAACCTGATCACACGAAACATAATGTTAGAATATATTAGATAAAACATACTGCCAACAGAACTAAGAATCTTGGAACAGGATGGTGGGAACTAAGAGCTTACATGGACTCATCATCAGGGTGAGCTATAACCAATAAAACATTTTTCTTCTGAGCTCCACTTGATTCTAATGATAAAGAGAATAATTAGCAAGTTTTGAGTAAAAGCAACATAAACAGTAACATAATAAGTGTACATGAAAAATTTACCATTCTGCAAAAAATATGTCTTGGAGCGTAAACTTGATGTATGTAAAATTTTGCATAAAGAGGCAATCCAGAGTACGATTACTGACAGGCCAATCAATAGCCAGCCCATCTATGAAGAACCTGCAAACAACAAACATCTCATCTTGATTCTTCAGTTTGTTCCTCGTCAAAAAACATCTGTTTACTCAAATTTTAACTGCTCTTTCAATCGAATCATAGGCCAACATGATGTGAAAGTAAAAGTTTAGGAAACTATATGCCACTAGCTGCAGCAATCAGAGTTTCACAGTCTGATATCAGTTCATCAAACATCTCAATTGAAAGATTTAAAGAAAGGAAAATAATCAACTGGTAGAGAAAAAAAGAAAGAACTTTCTACTCAAATAATAAGCAATTTCACCAGACTCCAGTCCACTATATACAGCTTATGCTAAAAAAACTCCATGCAGATGAACAAAAATCATTCTTTTCTTCCTACTGAATGCTAAGACTCCAATAAATTTGCACGCCTAAACACACAACGTTTGCAGAAGCTTACTTAGGACGACAAGAGGAAGAGGTAATGTTGGCAGTGATTCAGCGACACTCGGGAAACAGCAGAGAGGGTAGACAGAAGAGTTCAAAAGCCAATAAAGTTGAGGAGACAAATTGAGGCCCTTATACCAACCTGAGCTAGCTCATTGACAAGCCGAACCTATTTACAATTAACACAAAAGTTGACTCCAAAATATTATAGCTTAAATTGATCTCATAATCAGTAAAGTCCAACACAAATTGCCCAAATCAGATTTTAGTATTTCCCAACTTGGTGAAAGTTTAATCAACGATATACACAAAATTTGAAACAGAAAATTGCTAAAAAAAGAGTTGAATTAGCTATGGAACTGATATTGGTATAGTAGTCTTGAGACTATAAGGAAGGCGCTCTGTTAAGCATGCACTTCTTGAAGTTATATACACTGAAATTTGCCAAACAAGTTTATCATATTTGGTCGTAGAGGATATGTATAACCGTTCAATATGAAGCACCTAATGAACAATTATCTCCAACCTTCAGAACATCCATTTACTGAATAGAGTTATAGAGATTAGAGGAATTATATAAGTCCCCTCCCCCCAACCAATAGATTTACAAACAAAAAACAGATAAATATTATAGAATTTCTCTAACCTAGACAACCATGTCAGGCATGTATTGGTCAAGTAAGATTGGAAGCCTAGAAAAATTTCCATGTGAATGAGATGCTAATAAAGAAGACAACTGTAATAGTCACACCAACTACAGACCTTCATCAATTGAAATTGTCCACAAGCCAAAAAGATATAGAGATCCCAATATAGTTAGCTAAGGAAAGTAATTACGTACTGCAGGAAAGATATATGCATAGATTTCTTATTTCAATTAAAATAAGACAGTAATCCAATTTGGTAGTGTACAATGATATACATTAAGGCGTAATTAGGCACGCGGAACAAGTGCACACCTTCTGTGGGAAGATCATTATATACAATACATATAAATCTCATTTTCCATACGTGATATACACAAACGGATCATTGGCCAAATCTATCAAGTCACTTTCGGTTCTAGAGTTTTTGTGACTTTTTGGGGCAAATTGGCATTCTGTTGTCACTCTGTGCGATTAATTCGTATCTAATCCATCTATCTGCACTATATTTGTACCAAACTAAGTTCTGCAAAAGCAATATGCAAGTGAAGTAAAACACTGATCCCTAGTAAATTGAAGAAAAAGATGATACAAAGCAGCAAATCTTAAATTTTATTCCCCAAGTCTGATTTGAGAAACAACCATGATCCTTAGAACCAAACCTGATTTGGTTCTTTTCCAGTTAAATGAATTTAATTTAAATTGAAGTCCGTTATTCGTTATAGTTCAAATTCGTAGAATAACAATACTCTAAATATTGAAAACTGATTTTTGATTCAGTAGAAATCACCTGATTAGAAGATGCATAGAAGAAATTACGCGCGGCTGATGTGAGGGGTCATGAAATTTGTAGGTGAAGTGTGTTGATATAATGGAAAAAGGGAAAAGAGAAAAGAATAATGAAGAGGGCTGTAGACAGAGGGTATCTAAAAAACATAAGAGACTTCATACTGTATTGATTCGTGAAAGAGTCTAAGTTACGGAGATATTATTGTTCGATGTTACCAAACGGAAAATAGTTCTAGAAACTCACATCAATTTGTCATTTTCCCGGGCATTAGCAGGACATCCATCATCAGATGAAGAAATAACTCGTCATGACGACAAAATAAGCAGCCACCATTGTTAACTCGCCTTGAGAGTTTCAGATAGAAGGTTAGAATTGACACCAAACAGATGCAAATACAAATTTGTAGGATTACAAAACTCTAAATAATGAAAACTGATATTTGATTCAGTAGAAATCACCTGATTAGAAGATACATAGAAGAAATTACGCGATGCTGATGTGATGTGAGGGGTAATGGAATTTCAGTATATTATGCTTCAGTGAACGATCGTACTCCATGTTTGATATCAAATAAAAATCGTCATTAGAGAAGGAGGTACAGTAAACGGTGAGAGATTGAAGGGGAGTGAGACCTAGCGTTCAGCTTTGGTTTACAGAAATGGGGAAAGGGAGGGTTGAAGAGACGAAAATAAGGTGAAGCTGGCATATGATTCTCCCCTATGATGACAGACACAACTTATAAGGGACGGTAGTGCTGGGCATCAGATTCACGCTTCATGAGGGTAAAAGGGTAAATTCTTGGGAAAGGTCAAATCTGTCAAGGCTTGTTGGTCAACTCTAACTTTGGAAGCACGTAACTCATAGCTCGGGTGCCCGAATTGCAAATTTTTTTTTCTAGATCGCGTAATTTTTCGAGCTCTACGCAGTAATTTGGCCATGTTTCGTCGCGAAAATCAATTTATTTCAATGAGAAAATGACATTTTAAAATTTTTTTCTCATTTTTTCAATATTTTTTCGTGCACAACCATCTATCCGTTCAACGGCTTTGTTATAGAACACAAATAAAATGTTAAATAACTAAATGTAGTATAAAATATGAAACAATACGACCTTTATGACGTATAAAAACAATTATATAAAGGTAGAAAGCACAAATCAACATAAATGTCAATTTGGTGTAGTGGTAAATACTTTCCTTTTTCCTTTCTGTTTTAAGAGATCATGGGTTCGATTCCTAGACTTGTCATTTTGTTTAGGTTTAGGGTTAGGTGTCAATTCTAACCTTATATCTGAAACTCTCATGTTGGCCTATGATTCGATTGAAAGAGCAGTTAAAATTTGAGTAAATAGATGTTATTTGACGAGGAACAAACTGAAGAATCAAGATGAGATGTTTGTTGTTTGCAGGTTCTTCATAGATGGGCTGGCTATTGATTGGCCTGTCAGTAATCGTACTCTGGATTGCCTCTTTATGCAAAATTTTACATACATCAAGTTTACGCTCCAAGACATATTTTTTGCAGAATGGTAAATTTTTCATGTTACTGTTTATGTTGCTTTTACTCAAAACTTGCTAATTATTCTCTTTATCATTAGAATCAAGTGGAGCTCAGAAGAAAAATGTTTTATTGGTTATAGCTCACCCTGATGATGAGTCCATGTAAGCTCTTAGTTCCCACCATCCTGTTCCAAGATTCTTAGTTCTGTTGGCAGTATGTTTTATCTAATATATTCTAACATTATGTTTCGTGTGATCAGGTTCTTTTCTCCTACAATAAACTATCTGATTTCTAAAGGACACAATCTTCACGTTCTTTGCTTATCAATTGGTAATTGTTTTCCACAAAAGAACATTAGTTTCGTTACCGTTTCTGTTGAGGCTATTTGGTATTCTCTGTTCTATTTTTCTTTTCTTTCCTTTCTTCTACAAGTTGTTCGTTTTCATTTGTTCTGCAGGTAATGCAGATGGAATGGGAAGTACTAGAAAACGCGAACGCTATAAAGCTTGTGCGCTCCTCAAGGTAATTACAAATGTGTAAGAGAAGGTTTGTGGTTCAAAGACCAGCAAATTTTTATTTGGTACCTGAGTTATTTTCTAATACACATCTAAATAATTTCAATATACAACTGTTAAACACAGTTAGTATTGGATATCTCAGCTGAATTCATTTTGTTGTAAAATTTGGAATAAAAAATTGAGTAAATACAATTGTTAAACATGTTTTCTTCCCTGAAATTCTGTTATATAATTTGTGGTTAAACTCAGGTTCCATTGCAACAAGTGAAGGTTGTGGACGACCCAAACTTTCAGGTAATGTTTTTGCTAGTATTTTCAACTCGCCTTCCAAATTTTAATAGAAATGTTATGTCTTCAAAAAAATTATTTTGATACGCTATCATTATTTAGGATGGTTTTGGCCAAGTTTGGGACCATAACTTACTGGGGAAGATCATTCAGGATGAGGTACATACGAATGCAACTGATGTGGTAAGCTTACAGATCCTTATAAGAAAGAGTTGGATTCTTGAATATCATGCCTGCACTTTTCATTTTGTTTAAGTGAACATGCTGACACTTTTGTTTCTTTCCAGGTAATTACTTTTGATAACTATGGTGTTTCAGGTCATTGCAATCACGGTGATGTTCATTATGGGGTACGGTAAGTTAATGCACTTGATATTACCAAAAAAACCTAACTGTGAGCTTATTACCTTTACCATTTGAAATATCCTTAATTCTTGGCAGTTTAATATATCGGCATTGATTAATTTTTTCGCTTTTCGGTTTGTGTTGTATAAGCAGCAAGCTCGTTCGTGAAAATGTGCAAAATATTGAAGCTTGGGAACTTGTAAGTCATCCGATCCACTCTTCATTTATTTTGCTCTTCTACTTTCCCCGAAGTACTTTCAGCTTAGTCTTGTTAGTTGTTTGTTTATAATCTTTCGACTGGAGCATCCATAGTGTTAAGAATTTTTTGTGTGAAGCAAACTTGTTACTAGTTATGTATATGAATAGGGGTTTGAGGGAATAACATGAAATCTTGTTAACGCATTTTCCTCGTATAGAAATTTATTGGTTTTCTTCTCGATCTTTGTCAGGTGAGTATCAAGATTTTGCGGAAGTATAGTGGACCGCTCGAAATTTGGTTGTCAATGTTATTAGCTGCAAAGAAGAGTAGTACCGAGACACATTGCTTGCTGAATGAGCATCCTCGAAAGAGCTTCCAGGCAATGGCAGCACATTCTAGCCAATGGGTTTGGTATGTTCGCAGTCTAAATTACCTGAAAATAAGCTAGTCTTCAGATGTGAATATTGATTCCTTTCATCTAGTTCTATCTTAGGCTTTTGTATTAAGTTAGATGCATTTCCTTTTCTACTCCATTCGAATGGATTAAATTAAATCTATCTTACTCAGTGTATTGACTTGTAACTGTGCAGGTTCCGCAAACTTTTTGTTTCATTTTCGAGTTATACGTATGTGAATACTCTTGAGAGGATCAAGTAGAGGAATATGCCGAGCCAGTTATCACCTGAAAATGTCGTACCAGTTTCTCTATTCGAATGTTCACTGTTACGATTAAATTGGGCAGTGGGTTTTTTATGTTTAGAACACGGAATCATGTGAACGAGTATGCATGGTTTTTTTGAATTGGGGATCATGCAGTTAGTCAATTGATTTTGTAGGGCTGGAGAAGGGAATTGGCTTTAAGTTCTGAATTGAAAGTTTCCAGTTCTACAAGATACGAGATCTTGAGGAGCAGTAAAAATAGATATTCAAAAGAAATAAAAGAGAAGTTAAGATGAATTGTGTATTTTGTGGCAGATAATGAAGCATGCATGATTTTTGTCTTTTTTTATGGATCACATGCCTATCACTATTGACTGAACTCCCATGTTCTCAATTTTACGTGTTTTACAATGTTAGTCAACCCGGATCATTTTGGGACCAAGGCTTTGTTGTTGTAGTGTAATGTGTATCCTTCGATGGGCCTCGTACAATGAGAAACCAACATGCCCTCAGTGCAAACATCCATTTGATTTTCTTAATGTTCACCGTTCTCTTGATGGCAGGTAGCTATTTATTTATTATTCGAGTTAACTCGAGCGAAATTTTCAGTCATATGGAACGTGTGAGTTCCACATAAACCAATTATATGATCTATGTTGGTGTTCAACAGCATCCAGGATTACATGTTTGAGGAAAGTGTATGCCTGCTCCTTAGAGTCGTCTGGTTTAACCCCTTGATCGTGGAGCATCATCACAATGATGTCGATGATGACGTGGAGGCATATTACCCGTACGGATACTATGACGATGACGACGAAGAAGATGATCTAGACGAGTACTTGAGTCATTCATCGAGTCTCCGTATTGGTAATCGGAGGTGGGGAGACAATGGTTGCATCAAGAAGCAAGGCCAATTCAGCGAACAAATAACCCGGATTCAGGTGCGGGTTCATCGCGTGAACCTAAGAAGGAAGAGCCTGTAAATGATAGGACAGGTAGGCGGGCAAAACGGACGCTTAAGCGGGAAGCTGCCGACAAGGCAACTGCAGTTAAACATCAACAGCATTTGGCAAGGCTTGGCCGGAAATGATTCTTGGGCAACCTTTGTTTGTAGTTTATCATCCAGAAGCGACGGGGTTTGGTATTTTGTACAGTATTTGGTACCTCAGACCACTGAAAATAATAATTTAGAGTGATCTGGATGGATAGATTAGCGTATCTCACAACAATTCTGATTTTTCATGTACATTAATTGATATGGTTCATGTATTTTATGTATCTGTATCTTTGTTTAAGCTATATAATGTTTATCAAACAATATACTCACATAAGAGGCTATTTCTTTTAGCTTGAATGTGAAAATTTTGCTACTAGTGTACTTTGTGTTTATGGAGTATATTTAAAATTATTGCTATATCGAAGAAAACATCACGATCTCCTGAGGCCATCTTCGGGTTTTTTATACGAGCACTATCCGTTGAAGCTCCTGAATTGTGAGGTTCAATATTGACCTATCAAAGAACTCGACTTCAATGTTGACGTAGGGAGCCAACACCCCTTTTCAATGCAATTACGATAACGGAAAACAAACAGATTACACATATTGTGAGTAAGTACGTTTGGAGGTATTACAGGGCCAGAATATTTACTATGATGATTGGAATACATAATACAAGCAAAAGAATTATATTTACATTAATTGACCACCGAGTTAGGAAAGTGGTTAACCAATGAGTATTTCATACCACATTCTATTAAGTAATTGGTAAAATAAGAAAGAAAGAAGGCTAAGAAAGCAGGGAGAAAGAAGGCTAATTGCTCAGATAAGTGTTGCATCATTTCTCTTACTTCTCGAGCACTTGACCGTGCAATCAACATATCATCAACATATAACAACAAAGTAATTTAACCCTCATTCTATTCTCGAATGACAGGTTTACATACCCAATATAGATTGCCATTCGCGAAACAACCAAATTCATAATAACGTTAATGTATTAAAATTCTCAATTTTACTAAAGTGTAAAATGTAAGATTTTAATTTGACATTTTTGTTCTTCAAGTTTAGACTTTTTTATTTTTTTAAAAACATGTACTTATAATATTCTCTTCCCTATTTTAGGAATGTCCCCATGTCAGCTTTGCTACAGTAATAAAGTTATTTGTACTACTACAGTGAAAACCTAGACGTGGAGTAAATATGTACATAAATTTATTTGTAACCTAACCCGGACCCTGACCTGAACACTAACCCTTGACCCTGACCCTAAACCCTGACCCATAAAAAGTGAACTCAATGCAACTTCAGACTTTCACCAGCAAAGAAACATGCATCAAAAAAAGTAAAATCACAATAGAAATGCACCACTATAGATACAGTAATACTCTAATATAAAACCAAAAATGCAGTATTCCATAGGAAAAGAGCAAACCTGGTTTAGCAAGGCAGCAGAACGCAACACAAGCTCATTCTCATTTTGATTTCCATCCACCACCAATTCATCCTTAACCTTCTCGGAATCGAACAACAGTCACTCCATCAAGCATGTCAACTTTCCTCACCTGGAGAACCCATCCAGTAACAATTAGAAATGATATACAAAACAAACAAATTTGATTAATGATAAAAAGTGAAATAACACATTAACAGAAAAACAAGCAAAAACACTACTCATTCTCAACCCAAGTTTGAATTCTGAATCCACAAGACAAAAATAATAACCTTAATGAAGAATATACCTATTAGGGTTGATAGGCACAGACGCAATTAACAACCCAAACAAGTAAAAACAACAGTCATGTATCTTCCAACTGGGAAATAAAAGCCACATATCTTCTAACTGGGAAATAAAAGCCACAGCTTCACAGGCAATTGAATCATATAAAACAATTAAATATCAGCACAGATGACAAGTGGCCAAACACAATTAGCAGCAACATAAGGAACAAAATTACTAGGGACAGTAAGCAAAACAGATACAAGTCACAGCCAAAGCAAGTAAAAAACAGTCTTTTATCTTCCAATGGAGCTGTAAAAGCCACAGGATAGCAAGCAATTGAGACATCTAAAATCATTAGGACTGAATCATTTTTCCTCAAGTATGGATTCATAACAGGAACAAAGACCCTTTCCAGCAGCCTAAACCACCCAAGGCAGTAAACTTCTAAATCTCCAGCCACCATTGTGACATCATCACTGACCATAGGCGGAACTCCAGAAATTCCAAAAAAAAAACCTACGGAACGCCCAAAACACATATTAAAACCACTAGTCTAGCAAATAGAAGTAGATCCACGGATCTACGAGTCAACAAAAACCAACAGAGATCTTTACCCTTTCGATTTCAGTCGCCGCCTCTGACTCACTAGAAACCGCCGCTTAGACTCCAGAAACCCCTGAAATTACCAGAAAACACCAAATCAAAACCATTGAAACAACCACAATCTAACCGAACATCAAATCCACGAAATATTTCCAAAACTCAAAACACCAGACCACTTACCAGAAACCGAATCTCTGACCACCGCCGCCGAACCGCCAGTTACCTTGCTGCTGATCCACCGCTATTCCAGATCCACCGCCGCCGTCACAAGGCTGCCGGAGTTACAGTAAAAAGAGAAAGGGAAAGAGAAAGGAAAAGAAATAAATAGAGAGGTCGTGGGTGAGGATGAGCGGTTCCGTTTGAAGGAGTAAGAGAGGCTGTTTCGTTTCCGTTTAAAGGAGTAAGAAAGGCGGTTTCATTTCCATTTGAAGGAGAAGAAGAAGCCGTTTCCGGCGAGTAAGAGAAGGGAGAAGATAGAGGCGGACGGATTCGGAGAGAGGGAAGGAACGGCGTAAATGGAAAGTTAGGGTTTACCTTCTTAGAGCATCTCCAAGAGACTCTTAACCACTTTAAATATAACATAAATTATTAACTCCTAACCACTTTAAGAGCTACTAATTTTTACCATCTCCAACAACAATCTTAAAGTCACTCTTTATTTATTATTTTATTATTAATTCACAACTAATCCAAAAGAAAACCAACGGCTATTTCAATTAAAAGCCTCCTATTGTAACAGAACTTTTTTTCTTTGACTGATTCTATTCTTGGTTTTCTTTAAATTTTTATTTCTCCAACAGCTATTTGGCTTTAATGTACAACAACTCTAATTTGTATTATAAATTCTATTGTTACTAAAATTTTATTTTACTATTTTTACATATATTTTGATTCTTACTATGGATCCTCATGATATAATAACATATTTGATGCAAGAAGAAGAGGAAGAGGAAGAGGAAATTAGTATTGCGGTAGCTACTTGTGTACAACACAGCCGTAATAAGCGTAATCGCAATGTAGTCCGTCATGGCGGGTCAGTTTTCAACCATCGAGTCATCAACCGTAACAGAACACTAGGTAATCAATTTATTTACCGTGATTATTTTAGCGATAATCCTACATATCCAGATTACATTTTTCGTAGAAGATTTCGTATGCGACGATCATTATTTCTTCGAATACAAGCAGCAATCGAGTCTCATGACACATACTTTGTGCAAAAGTCTAATGCAGCCGGAGTTATAGGACTATCACCAGTCCAAAAAATAACTGCTGCTTTGAGAATTATCGCATATGGAGTACCCGCAGACGCAGTCGATGATTATATTCGAATTGGTGAAAGCACTGCCATAGAAAGTTTAAGAAAGTTTGTGATAGCAATTGTTCAAATATTTGGAGAGCAGTATTTAAGAAGACCAAATAACAATGATATTCAAAGGTTGATGGAAGTTGCTGAGCATCGGGGATTTCCTGGAATGTTGGGTAGTATTGACTGTATGCACTGGGGGTGGAAAAATTGCCCAACGGCATGGCATGGGGCTTTTGTAGGTCGTTATCGGGAGCCAACTGTTATTATTGAAGCTATCGCTTCGCATGATCTTTGGATATGGCATGCTTATTTTGGATTACCGGGATCACTAAATGACATTAATGTATTGGATCGATCCCACTTATTTTTTGAGTGGGCAGAAGGTCGGGCACCCGAAGTTAGATATACCGTTAATGGGAAAGACTATGATATGGGATATTATCTAGCCGATGGTATATACCCTCCTTACCCAACTTTTGTCAAGACCATTTCAAATCCTCAAGGGAACAAAAGAAAGCATTTTGCTCAAATGCAAGAGTCTGTTAGAAAAGATGTAGAGAGAGCATTTGGAGTGCTTCAAGCTCGATTTGCTATAGTGCGCGGACCAGCTCGTTTTTGGGACATTGAAACTCTCAAATATATTATGATGGCATGTATAGTTATGCATAATATGATTATTGAAGATGAAAGGGATTTAGAAAATTTAGATTATGATTATGACACCAATAATGAAGTTCCAACAATCAATATTTCTCGTGAACGCACAAGCACTTATATGGAGTTTATGCAATTCCATCACCGAATTAGAGATAAAAATGCCCATATTCAGCTCCAAAATGACCTTGTGGAGCATTTGTGGAAAAAACATGGAGATGAAATGCAGCAAAATAGTGATAGTTAAGTTGATGTATGCTATATTTATACACTTCTAATTTCCAAATAGCATATTTGATTGATGTATTCAAGTACTTTTAATTCAATAAAAGAGTTTTTAGGCTTTGTTTATGGAGTTTTCTGTTGCACAACTCTGAAATAGCATATATTGTAAAAAAAGAAACATGGAAAATATGTTGCAACAAGTTGCAGTAGAAAAATTCATAGGTTCAAATCGGATAATTAGAGGTAATTCACATACCATTATCACATTTATTGATGTAAGCTTTAATAATAAGAAATTTCATAATGAGGCTTTTCACCCAGAATTAGATAGTGCAGAAAATAGTCATTGATGCAACAAGAATACAAAAAATGGTTCTTAGCATCCATCTTACATCCATCTTAACGAAAGAAACATTCATTGCCTTTTAATTAACTAGTTGCCCAAAACATCCATCTTACAATCCCTTACAATTTCTTGCAATCTGCACTTTTAATTAACTATTTGCCCAAAACGCACTCTTTGCCTTTTAGCTGATTATGTTAACATCATCCTGTTTCTCGGCAAAAAAAAAAACAGATAACATCAAGAATACAAAAAATGGTTCTTAACTAGAGTTGGTCCTTTGTAAGTGACCAAATGCATATTGCTTTCTTGCCAAAAAAAAAAATGCCAATCACATAACAGTAGAACATAGCTAGCATAACATATATTAATTACCTGATGAACGACTACGCATTCTTTCAACGATTTCTTGTTTCCTTGAGTTAAAATACTCAGCTTAAGTAGCCCCCATAGAACTTGTATCTATTGCCATTATTCTCGCATCGGCTTCATCTTGCTCATAAGCTTCTCTTCTCTTCTCACGTTCATCTCTTTCCATGTCTCGCGCAGCTTTCTCTTTTGCTAGTTGTATCATCTCTTTAAGATGCTCAGTTCTTTGTTTTTTTTATTCAAGTTGATCAGCTCTCATTTGTTCTAGAATTGCAGCTCCACCATCATCATCATGCTCATTCTCCAATCTCTTTCTGTTCCTTTGTATTTCTTTTGCAGCTTTCCTTCCCGTAGGCCTTTCAAATTCAGAATTTCCCAATCTCACGCATTCTGCAGTTGATGGGGAATGAGCTGTTAGATCGTCCTTGTAAGAGACATTTGACTTGTCGGTACCAAATTTAAGATTCCATTTAGGCGAATATCTCAATATCTTCCAACAATGCTCCACTGAAAAGGTGTTTTTAATAACATTTTTGTACATATCCTTTGCACAACGAATCTGATGAAAGAACCACAATTGAGTCACCAACAAATCTTTTATCAATAATTTATTTTTCAGATACATAGATCGTACATAAAATAAAGAGATGGAAAGATCACCTTATCATCTTCTGAGTACCCACTTCTTCCATCTGCTTGGCTATAGAATCCTTGAAATTTACTAACTGCAAGTTGAATTACAGACCAGCGATGCATCAACGAACTACAATTGCGGTCCGATGGAAAGTCTTTGTACTTCATGAAATACTTGTGCACTTTTTCCCAATAGGTTTCATGTGTTTGATTAACTCCTGTGATTTCATCAAGATGAATATTTTGCCAAGCTGATATAAGCATAACATCCTCTTCTTTTGTAAATTTTTTTGTTCGTGTCCTTTTATCCTTCACCTTTTGTGAAGAAACAAATTGAGATGGGAAGGGGGTCACTTGTACACTTCCTTCTTCACCGAGACTATGTGAAAAGTTGGTACTTAGATTTGGTATTGCAAACTCATCATATACGGGATAATCAGAGTTAACCATATCTGAAAAACGGTCCATGTTTCACTGTAAATGGATGAGCATGTTAGGAAATAAGCATAAATTCTCAAAATATAGCTTTTATAACGTGACTTCGAAAATACACAGTGAGATTGATATACTATCTAATATGAAATTGATTAAAAACAGCATAGTCATATATATTTAGTTTAAACATCTAATTTCTATACACTAAACTTAGCTAGTATAATTCTACTAACCTTTATGATTGCTGCACAACATAAGTAATCCATCTTAATAAAAAATTCTATCTAATATCACTTACTATGTTTTGTTGCATCTAAAAATTCAAGTTTATTTGGACAATAATGCTTGAACAAATAAATAAACATCATATTCTCGACAATCAATGTAACAGAAACTTGTGCAGCAAAGATAGGAAGCATCTCATGAGTAAATTTCATACATATGAACTATCAACTGCTCAAAAACTCTAACAATCTCAAGATAAAACTGAGTCGGAGTTGTGGTTTTGTTTTTTTTTTATAATGAAAGAAGCTTTAACTTACCGGCGTGAGAAACGGTCAGAGGCAAAACAGATTGAACGAATCAAAGGCTGCAAAAAGAGAGCGCGTTTGACAGGTGAAGCCTAACAATCAAAATCAAACAAATTAGATTCAGTCTATTGAAATTAGAAGATTCAAAGCATGGCCTGGAAATTTTTTGGGACTATTTACTATTAAAAACGAATATCTGCAATTAAGCAATTGATTAAGCAAAATTGGAATTGCAAAAGAAATAACCTGAAGAAAAAAGATGAGACAACAACGCCCTGAAAGATGGGAGGGTAGTTGCAATCTTCAAGCTGGCCAGATTTTGCAGGATAAACAGAGAGTGAGTTATAAAATCCGGGATAAACCGAGCTTAAGTAATAGCAAATCAGTGGAGAAGAGCAAAACATCAACTGAAATTAAGAATGAAATACTCATACCCAAACAATATAGGGACAATAAAATTTAAAAAATATATGAGAAAGATAGCTCATACCTATATATGTATAGAAGAAGAAGAAGAAAAACAAAAATACTTACTTGTGGATTAGAAGTGGCGATGGTTGAGTAACGACAATTGATAATGAAAATTGACATTCACCGTGAGGAGAAGAACAAGAAATAAAAGAAAAAAAGGAAAGTCTGTAGAAATTCTATGTTTGGCGGTAAATAAGGTATACGTGAAAACAAAATGGAGGGAAATATATTAATAAAAAATGAATTAGGAGGAGGAAAGAGACTCCTAAAATTGAGGAGAGAGAATATGACTCCTAGTGATTTGAGGAGTCACTAGGAGGCTGTTGGAGTTGTATTTTAGACCTAATTCTCTAAATTTTAACTTAAGAGTCCATTTTAGGAGTCTCTTGGAGATGCTCTTAGGATTAGATCGTTTATATACAATGTGTAGATATTAGGTTTTCAATCTGGACCACACGTTTGAATTTTAAAGGCTGAGATTAATTTGAATTTTCTGAATCAAGATTACTCCCTAGGTCAAACTTTAATTTCAAAATAGACCCCAAAACTTCTCCTTACAATAACATTAAGTCCCTCAATTTAACCCAAAAAATGAACAATAATTTATTAAGTTATTATTTGATTTATCTATAAACTTAATTAAGACCCTCCCCGATAATTCTATTTTTCTTCTAAAGATATTTATGTCATAAAAATGCGATAAATTAAGAATAAAATACTCGAAATATCTTTATATATATATGAAATAATTTAGGAGAAATCGTTATTTTCTCACCCATAAATAATTTATTCATAAATTTGGCACGATCATAATAAATATAAAATATCTTTTATTAAGATTTGACATTTCATTCACGATTATGTAATAAACGTAAATGAAATTTAAATCTTGATAAATTTAATTCCCGTTACACATATGCTATATATATAATTCAAATTAAAATTAATTTACAAAAGACAAAATAATCAATAAAGTGATCATTATCCGCGGAAACAAGAAATGTACGGTTATGTTATAATCATACGTTACTATAGGATATAAAGAAAGTGGTCATTTTATTATATGACGAACGCTAATTTGATAAAGTTATGATATAACTTTTAAACGTGTGAGAAAATCAAGTAAAATAAATAAGCTATCGAACCTATATCTCTGAGATTAGTTAATTATCCAAACACTTAATAACAGAGTCAATCTACATAGCGGTCATCCAATCAGACTGTATAAGATGGTTGGTGGCGGCTCGAATTCTTTACAACGGATGAAGTCTCTGAAAGAGCTTTTATTCGTACCAATAAATAATAGAAAGAGCGAGAACGCCTCGCACCCGATCTTGCCCTTACAACTTTTCGGCGGGGTGCGACAGAGGGTAATTATTGATCTTATGGAGATTGAGAAAACTATGGTAAGTTTTTACCAAGAGCTTTTAGGTACACTATATGCAATATTGTCAAACCCTTAGAGTCTAGCTGGAGTTAGAGGGTCATTTTAAAAATTAAGGAATTGTTTAAAGAGCAATTTCAATATCAATTAGGAAATGATAGCAGATTTTCCTTGTGGCATGATTCGCGGTTACATGGCAAAATCATTAGTTGTTTTGTAATGGGTAGTTCTTGTATTTGTTATTTGTTGTTTCAAGTGATTAATAAAATTCTAATCTTCAGCTAAAGATCAAATGAAAGATAAGGGGCTTACAAAACCAAAAACTAAAAGATCACTACATACTCAATGTCTAACAACCGTTAATACTAAAATAAGAACACTAACCTAGGATTAGTCGTTCAACCGGTATAGGTGGGATCGCCCTTTCAATGATGGCCTGAAAAACCTGACGAAAAATCAGGATGACCCAATATGAGGAGCACATCGAACATCCTCTGAAACACGAGTGTGAGTGCCTTCGGTGTGAGACCCACACATGGAACTGGCGGCGGAATCACAACTACGAGGAGCTCTGCCATAGCTACAAAGAAAGAAGAAATTAGAAGGATGTGACATAGTTAGAAATAGGGTTGGGCACGGATCCTTGCGATTTAATTTGGATCAAATATTAAAGGAAAAATTTTCACATTTGTAACTGTTTTTGACCGAATTTGACCGAATAGAGTCCAACCAAGTCAATAGTATAGTTAAATTCATGATCATTTTAATCAAATATTTGATCAAAATGAATAAATTTAGTACAACCGACATACGTAGAACCACCACAACCTTTCAATCCCTCTCCAAAGTGTAGATCGAGGATTATTTTACCGTTTAACGTCACCGGCGGCGAAACCCAGCAACTCTTGTGAATCATCAGAATGCTCCTAATGTCGATACGCCGTCAAACGAGTCTCCTCCCGTCACCGTCATTAGTGAGATGAAACTTTTGATTTTCCCCATAGAATAGAGACATGGAT